>CM060904.1:793601577-803601577 GCA_030737815.1 Allium fistulosum
TGGAATCGACTCGATCATCATATTATAAGTTCATTCCATACCGGACCAAACCGGAATAGGGTTATGTACATTCTTATTATGAGAAGGGGTCATTCGAGCGTATGTAAATAGATATTATGTTTCCATATGGATCCCTACATCGTTACATTCTATTTAGGATTAGGAATAGGCGTAATCGGAAGTCCAGAACAGTGCTTGCTTTTGCATAGTTTAAATGGAGGCAAAACTTTGGCTTTGAAAGGTTTGGCACATATGAAAAGAGCTGTTCTTCATTGTCTTCAGAAGGTGTTGCTTTGACTCATTCGAAAGATCTTCATGCACATGGATTCACCTAGTCGAAAAGTTGTTACTGAAGACGGAAGGGTGCTTTCGACTCCTTTGTCTCCTTTAAAAGCTATGAACCTACTGGATCTTAGTTGTAGAAATCTTCCAACACCTTCTAAAGGTTCCAAAATCTTTAGACTTTGGTGATAGCATCCCTTCGACTCCTTCGAAAGGTCCAGTTGGAACTCTTCTCTCTTGCTCTCTTTTGTTCTCTGCTTAGAATGGTTTCGACTAAGTCGAAAAGTGGATTTTTTTAGTAACATTTTGCTCCCCCGCGAAGGGATGCACTTGAGTTTCCAAGTCAACTTTGTCGAAACCTAGAACTTTCCTACCTCTTGGTCTTCCCGCGTGAATCTGGGCCGTCAATTTAAATCTAATCTAACGACTTGTACCTCTTTGGAGACTTTTCTTATAAGTACGCTCTTTCTCTCTTCTTCCTTATTTACCTACAATAGAAATTTCTAGAGAAAGTAAAAGAACTCCAAAATTCATAAACCTTCTTTTTCCTGAATCAAAGATTAACGAAATCCAACAGTAGGTTGAGATTATTTCTACTTATAAAACCTTTATCTCCCTTTCTTTGTTTTACTTTCTTTTGTCTTACGGTGGATTTTAATCCTACAAGTTTCATAATCGGGTTTTAAATTTGAAAACTGTTTGAATTTTGACTTTATGAAAAAGCATGTTTAATTTGATTTTTCGGAGATTGCTTGAGTTTTTTTAAAAAAAATCAATTTATCCGAGAGACTTTTTTCCTGATTCAGTTTCGATGGGATTTGCTACTCGTTATGAATTTAATTCCAGCGTTTATGGTTTCTACTATATTCAAAGAATTTGAATTCTCGTATTACAAATTTTGAAATTGAAAATGATTGATTCTTATTGAGATCCGCTTCCTTAATGGGTTTGGTTCGTTCGTTTAAGAAATTTTTAAACCCTGGATTTGCAATCGAGTTTAGGGAAGACATACGCATCTGTTTTCTTCACCCAGCAGTTTCAAGTGTACGAATGAAAAATTGGCGCAACAAAATGTCCTTTCTACCCTTTCGAAAGGGATTGAGGCGGTAACATTTGTTTTGCTTCCTTAGCCCCTTTCGATGGGGTCGAAAGGTGTTGTAGCATGAATTTGATCAACCTTGTCAAAAGGCTATATAGTTAAGTAGAGTGTAGTCACCCCTCTCGAAAGAAAAATGTTTCGACTTAGTCAAAAACTTTTGTGCCGATTGCAATCCATTTTCTTTAGTATGCTTTCGGATCCATAATACCATTTCAACCCTTTCGAGACCTTTTGTGTCTAATGAGTCGAAACCCCCCAAAGTTATCTTTCTCCAGCATTTTCAAAATGTTCTAAGTGCATATGAGTTTAACTTAGGACCTTTTGACTCAATGAAAATATAAGGTTTCGACGACATTCGTATATCTCTAAGGAAACCTAAGTCATAGGTTTCGACAATGTCGATGGGTCTTGTTAGCTTATTTACGAGATGTTTGTAGAGTATATTTTGTTCAAGTTTTTAAGTTAACTCTAACTGTTTCCTTTAACAACTTGGTTTATGTGAAGCTTTCGACATTGTTGAAAAGTGCCACTATACTTTCCCATCTTTCCTTTTAACCCTGTCAAAAGCTCAATGATTGCCCATATTTATGCTTCCGACACTATCGAAAGGCTGTGGCTAAATGTTAACTTTCTTTCCCTTTAGACTTTGTCGAAAGCTCCACGAACACTCTTATTAGGCTTTTGACACTGTCGAGAGGTATTTGCTAAGTGTTGACGTCCTTTTCCTTTCGACTCTGTCGAAAGCCCAATATCTTTGACTTTTAACTTAAACATTTTTTCAAAAATTTGAAGTTCCATGTTTGGTTTTTGTTTGAGTTATTTAAGTAGGTTTTTTTACTAATCCTTGAAAGATTGCTATGTTCATAAATAACTTGAAAATTTTAACCGAAATATTTTCACCCGGTAGAATCATGAGCTCTCCAAAGAAACTCGATGCCATTTCAAAGCATTCCTTGGTATCTTAATAGGATTAGGTCGATGCCATCCTCAAAGACTTTAGAATTACTGGTGTGGAAGCTAGTCCTCCCAGGGAAACAAATACCATCAAGAACCCTCCTAAAGGGTTCTTTGCATACATTGCTGACCACATATGGCATGGAGGATTTTTTTCCTTTCCTGAATTCCTATCCAGATTTCTTTCTCACCTTGGGATTGCTCCAATCCTGATGTCCCCTAATGTTTACACATACCTCTTATCTCTGGAGCTTATGGCACTAGATTCTGGACTCCCCTCCTTAAACGCTGAAGTTCTGAACTACTTGACTCGACTAGTCAAACTCAGCACTCTCAATCATCAGACCTTCAGAGCGAATCCCCAAAAGAAGCTGTATTCGGATGGGGTTAATAAGTTCAAGGACTAGGAGAACTAGTTTTTATTTGTTAGATGTTTCTCAAACATTAGCAAGGTCTTTTCTATTCCTCGTAAGTTCAAATTTTCGTTGTTTTACATCTATCTTGTTACTTTTCTGGTCTAATCTTTGTCTTATGTCAAGTGCTCCTTCCAAAGAACTTAGTGAGGCTGATAAAAGGATAGTGGAGTCTTTAATCGTAGCTTCTGTTAAGATAGGAAATCGATTGAAGCTGCTAATCTCTTCGAACTTGAGGAAACATTCTCTTCTTCCCTTTGGTCAAAGAGTTTTAGGGCTACCCCCTTTGATCCAGCATACATCAAAGAGAAAACGCTTCCTCTCCTTAGGAGATTCTGAACATTTTTCCCCTTTGTCGCCCATTTGCTCAGGCCACTCTAGTAAGTTATAGGTGCAACATTTGTTTTCTATCCCTGTTCCATTTAGAATTATTTTGCTGGCTTTTAATCTGTTTGTCCTTTACAGCTGCTTCTCAGGTTAAAGTGCCTGTTAGTGGTGCTACATCCCTTCCTACAACTTCTGGTGCGTTATCTATTATCCAATCCTTCGCTAAAACCAAGAAGGCCATCAAAAGGAAATTAATGCCACCTACTGAAGAGGAACCTCCTCAGAAGGTTGCTATCATTACTGTTTTTACTAGATCTCTAACTTTCATTGCACTTTCTTCTTTTAGATTTCCAAGAGTTGGTTAACTCTTCATGAGCATGCATCTAAATCTTCCATAGAATCCTCCAAGTTCCATAAGGAAATCTCTGCTCTTAAGAATCAAATGTCTTCCTTGTCTACGGCAAAAGGTGAAGCTCCCTCCGAATTGGAACGACTAAAAGCTTCTCTTGCCCGGACAGAATCTAATCTCCTAGAAAAAAGAAGGGCTCGTCAACTCCTATGGATGAAAATTTTGCTATGGATCTAACCCTTAAAGAATCTAATGAGGAGAAGGCCCGTATGGCTGCTAAGAACATTTCTTTGAAAAGTGCTGCCACTAATTTCAGAATTAAGTAATAATTTTATTTTATAAAATGCCCCTTCTCCTTAGTTAAATATATAAAATGTTTAAGTCCCATACCTTAAATAATTTTATATATTCATCAAAACACTTAGGAAAAATTCAGAAAAATTCCAAAAATTCTATTTTAATATGTTTTCCAACATATAAAAATTTCAAACCCAAATAATTATTTATTTAGCTGTAAATAATTTATAACCCAATAAATCATTTTCTTCACTAGAAAATTAATATAAAATCCACCTTAATTCAGAAAATTGTGAAAATTGAACCCCATCAATAAAATATCATTTCTGACCTATATTTAAATTTTCTAGTCCTTTGGATGTCATTTAATAGAGTTTTCATGTCAAACATATCATAAAAACTAATATGAACATGCATAATTCACCAACAAGCATATATATATATATATACATATATATAACTTTAATCATTAAAAACATGGCATAAACTTGCAAAATCATTTTAGATCTAGTCTTAAAACCGAAAACCAAAAGAAAATGGGATGTAGTAATTATCCACCTTAGCTTTGAGATTAAAAGATGTGAGATTTGATGGTGATTATGTTGATTATCTTACTTTACTTGAATCCTAGCTTTAATCTTCTCTTGAGAACAATAATGGTGGCCGGCCTTAGATGTTTTAAATTACTAAAATGAAAATGAACGTGAGTTTTATTTCCTAAGGGTTTAGGGTATAAGCCTTCCCTATTTCCTATTTTGCCATTACTCATTCCTAACACCTTTCTTTATGTTATCTTATTTTAATTAACACACTAACATGACACGACTACCTTTAGTCTAATCAAATCTCAACCTATTAATCTTCGCATTATTTTATTTAATTTACCCAATAAATTATTGTAAATAATGTTAAAAAAATATGGGTGTTACAGACTCCCCACCTTAAAGAATTTCAACCTCAAAATTACGATAAGGTACACAACAAAACAATCAAAGGTAAAACATACCATCAAACAACTCTGGATAAGCATCTCTAATTCTGCTCTTAGTCTCCCAAGTATAGTCTCTAGCATCATCACTCCACCGAACCTTTACTAACTTGACTGTCTTGTTCCTCAACTTCTTCTCATCTCTAACCACAACCTGAATCATCTTTTTAACTATAGTCAAATCCGGTTCTACTACTATATCTTCTAACACTGTATGTGCTATCGTAGTCTCCACGTCTCTAACATACTTTCTAAGATGAGAAACATGGAAAACATCATGGGCTCCTGTTAAGCTACTCGGTAACTCTACTCTATAAGCGAGTTTCCCGATCCTCTCAATAACACGGAAAGGTCCTATGAATCTAGGTGCTAACTTTCCTGACTTTCCAAATCTAATCACACCTTTCATCGGTGAAACCTTAATAAACACATAGTATCCAATAGAGAATTCCAAGTCTTTCCTCCTTCTATCTGCATAACTTTTCTGCCTAGACTGAGCTTCCTTCATCCTAGCTTGGATCAACTCATTCTTCTCTGCGGCTTCTTTCATCAAATCTGGACCAATAACCAACCTATCCTCGGTCTCCAACCAACATACGGGAGATTTACATGGCATTCCATACAAAGCTTCAAACGGTGCCATCCCAATACTAGTCTGGTAAATATTGTTACACGAGAACTTGACTAAATGAAGATGGTCTTCTCATGATCCCCTGAAATCAAATACACAAGCTCTTAATATATCCTCCAAGACTTTGTCAACTCTTTTCGTTTGCCCATTAGTCTATGGATGGTAAGCAGTACTCATGTTGAGCTTGGTTCCTAATGCTTCCTGTAGAATCTTCCAAAACTCACTAGTAAACAAAGAATCTCTATCACTAATGATACTACTAGGAATCCCGTGTAGTCTAACTACATTCTTCATAAATAACTTCGCCAGGATAGGTGCTGTCCTAGTTGACTTTACTGGAATGAAATGGGCACGCTTAGTCAATCTATCTTCTATGACCCATAAGCTTTCATTTCATCTACTAGACCTTGGAAACCCATCGATAAAATCCATAGAGATAGAATCTCACTTCCATAATGGAATTTCCATCGGTTGAAGCAATCCACTTGGATTCTGGTGTTCAGCCTTTGCCTATTGGCAATTCAAGCACTACTTACACATAAATCGATGTCCTATTTCATACCTTCCCAGAAGAAACTTCTCTTCATATCCTGATACATCTTCGTTCCTCATGGATGGATAGTGAACTTCGAACGGTGGCATTCCTCCAAAACTTCTCTCCTCATGTCTCCAACATTCGGAACACACAACCTTCCTTTCTTTCTCAACCACCCTTTCTGGTCAAGACTGAAATCCTTTAAGTCATCGCCCTCTATTCCTTCCCTTAACCTTTTGATCTGTTCAACCAAAACTGGATCCTCCTCCTGCTTAGAAGTTATCTTCTCAATCATTAACGGTCGAACTTCCAAACAAGACAATACAGCACTTCCCGCACTAGAACCTGCCTCGGATCTATACTGCACTCTACAAGCTGATAATGCTTCCAAATCTTTCCACTCAGAAATCATAGCCAACACTGCATTCTAATGTTTCCTACTAAGTGCATCTGCTACCTTATTCCCTTTTCCGGGCGTGTACTCAATTCCAAAATCATAAACAGCAATAAACTCCAACCATCTCTGTTGTCTCATGTTCAGCTCCTTCTGAGAGAAACAATACTTCAATGTCTTATGATCTATATAAAGTTTAAATCACTCTCCCAACAGATAATGCCTCCACACCTTTAAAGAAAATATTACGACAGCTGACTCCAAATCATGCGATGGATACCTAACCTCATATGGTTTGAGCTGTCTAGAAGCATAAGCAATCACTTTACCTCGTTGCATCGACACAGCTCCCAATCCAGTTCCACACGCATCGGTATAAATAACCAAATCCTGATTCCCCTCCGGGACCACTAACACCGGTGCATGGCTCAATAAGTGTTTCAAGCTCTGGAATGCTTCCTCGCACTCATAAGTCCATACAAACTTCACACCTTTTCGCATAAGCTTAGTCATTGGCGCAGCTATCCGCGAAAAATACTTTAAAAACCTTCGATAGTATCCGGCCAATCCAAGAAAACTCTTTATCTCGGTCACTGTCTTGGGTCTCTTCCAATTATTCACCGGCTCAATCTTAGTTAGATCTACAAACAACCCTTTCTCTGAGACTACATGACCAAGGAACTTCACTTCCTTCTTCCAAAAATGACACTTCGAAAACTTAGCCTTCAACTGATGCTCCCTCAACGTCTCAAGTACAACTCTAAGATGAACTTCATGCTCCTTCTCATCCTTAGAGTATATCAAAATATCATCTATGAAGACCAACACAAATCTATCCAAGTGCTCTCGAAAAATTCGGTTCATCAAATCCACAAAGAATGCCGATGCATTAGTTAGTCCGAACGGCATAACTGGCCATTCGTACGATCCGTACCTCATCCTAAACGCCATCAAAGGAATCCCATCGCCAAATCCAGCTGAGAGAATACTTTGGCTCCACTTAACTGATCGAACAAATCGTCAATTCTCGGTAATGGATATCGGTTCTTTATCGTCTTCTCATTCAACTTACGATAATCGATACCCAGCCTTAATGATCCATCCGGCTTCTTAGCAAACACTACGGCAGCTCCCCAAGGTGAACTACTCGGTCGAATAAAACTCTTGCCTTCCAAATCCACCACCTTCAACTCTCTCAGTGGGTGTCATCCTGCTTGGCTGCCTACTCACCGGTTCTGCTCTAAGCACCAAATCAGTCAGAAACACAATGGCCTGTTTCAGTGGCAGTCCAACTACCGGTTCAACCATGTCAGCAAATTCTCTAACTAAAAAGACTCAATGCAACTCATCCTCCAACTCCACAATAAAGTATTCACTTCGCAACTTGGGTTCTCTACGGTATAAACTATCCGATCACTACAATCCGAGTGACTAAGTGATATTTTCCTATCATGGAAAAATATCCTAGCATCATATTTACTTAACCAATCCATCCCAAGGATAACCCCAAATCACTCAAAATCAAACACATGTAAACAACAATAAAAATTATGACCTAACAAATCAAACTCTAAATGGTCACACCTCATCCCAAGTGTCGCATATCCTCCTATCGGATTTGCAACACTTAAGGAAGTAACTAAATATGAGGGTTTGAGGTTAAGATTATCTACCAAACATCGAGAAATAAAGAATGTGATAAACTAGTATCAAATAGAACGCTAACAGACATACCATGAATCTCTGTGAGCCTCCAAGAACAGCTTTCCATTTCTCCTACACAACCGGCCTTGAAATTGCGGCTCCAGTGAATAAACTTGCCCCCTTCCTTCTTTAGCAGGCTCCTAGCATTGGTTCTTATAATGGCCGATCTGATCACAATTAAAGCACCAGATATTCTTCTTCCCAATCACCTTCTTTCCTTTCTCTTTTCCTTTTCCAGTCCGACACTCATTAGCATAGTGTCCCTTCTTATCACATTTATAACAAACCACTTTAGCTTTTCCCTTCTTCTATGCTCCTCCATTTTGAGCATTCTTCTTTTGGAAAAACTTTCTTTTCTGGCCTTGTCCCACCTAGGCCGCCTTCATCTTCTTCCTCAAACAAGCTAACGCGTCTTCCTGGCTCAGCTCCATTTCTACCACTACATCACTTGGATCCCTTAGGTGCGGCAATGTAGCACTTATCAACTTCGGCCTCAAGCCTCTTATAAACTTCTCATTCCTCCTGATCACCGTATCAACCAAAGCATACCCGTACCGGGACAGCTCTTCAAATTTCCATGCATACTCTAAAATAGACATCTCCCCTTGTTCTAGTTCCGCAAACTTCCTCACCAACGCCGACAGCGCCATCACCGACATAAACCTTTCTTGAAACCTTCTCCTAAACTCCGCCCTAGTCATTGTTTCCTCATCAACACCAGTTACAACAGTATTCCACCAAAATAGAGCAGCCCCTGAAGCTCTCTCGAAGCCATTATCCTTCTCTGCTCATCATTCAATCCTAAGTTCGCAAAAATTCTCTCGTAATGCAACAGCCAGTTCTCAACCTCAATTGCATCTTTAGTTCCAATGAACGGCTTCCCTCCAAGAATGATATAGTCTTTGCTCAAGTTACCTTACCGGTTGACCATCGGAGCTTACTATACTCCACCTCCAGCGACATTTCCTCCGACAACTCCAACTGCAATTCCAGCATGCATTATGTTTACAAAGAACTGATACATGGCTCCCATGCCCACTTAGGGAATCCCAACACCAACAGTTTCAGCTTGAGCCTGACTTGGACCTCTTCTAGCATTTGGTTGGGGATTTCCATTAGTGGTGGTGCTATCTCCTCCAAGATTAACTCTTCCTCTTCTTCCTTCCATTTCTTTATTCAAACCTCGTGAGATATAGATGAATAACCTAACTAAAATAAGAGTCTAGAGATATAGCGTATACATATATATAGGAAATACAAGTACGGTACCATAGTGTTATCCCATAATCTTAACTCTAATTACTAAGGATTATGTTTTCAAAAACCATTTTTAGTTAAAGTATTACATAAACCATGCTCTGATACGAAGCTGTAATAACCCCTATCTAGAGGCTCAAAACTAAATAAAATAGATGCTGTGGTCATCTATAGTATTAGCTTCCGACGACTAAATATGGCTATGTTAATGGTATCTATAATATCATAAGCACTTGAATATAAAACAAAACACAGATTTCGAAACAACTTTTCTTTATTACATTTAAAATAGATGTTCCATATTATTAATACATAATCCCGATACGTTCCCAAACACAACTAAAATATAATTATTACAAATTACGCCAAGAGCGGTATATGAAGATACCCCCTTGGATGATCAGAGTCATATGGTCATAATAGACCTAATACAAATACATTGGAATTTCATTAAAACATAAAGCAAGAATAACAATTCCTAGATAGCTATTCATTTGTCTCCTACATATCTCTGGTAGCCTTATTCGTCATCCTACTAAACCTGAAAAGACCTTAACCCTCATCCTACTCACATTAATTATAACCACCCGAGAGTTTAAGGGGAAAACATAAACTTTGAGTTAGACATAAAGCCTGGTATGAATAATATTATACATCCCGGTTTAATATGTTAAGTGATACAACGCCGCTTAGCGGAACGGGTTTCCCCTCACTAACATTCTTTTAACACATATCTTTGCAAACCTTTTTCCCTGCAATCAAAACTGATTAAACACTATATATCATCATTATGTAAACATACATAAATATCAGGTAATAATGAACTATCTGTTCAAGCACATAAGTTTTGTTTGGATAACTTTTAACATTTGGATGACTCGGGCCTACCAGATAATATAATCAAAATTAATCTAACACCTGTTAGCTATTCTTCTTTTGGATTACCTATCCTTAACTATCTGTTAAAAACTTTACTTTTGGACTATCTGTCCTTAACTATCTGTTAAATACTATGCTTCTAGACGGTCTGTCCCTAACTTACTCATCTCCTAGGTCTTCCTGATCCTAATGATTTTTCGGGCTCACCAATAACCTATCTGTATACAAACATATATTCCTTTCGGTGTGTAATCATAATTTTAGTCTACCTATGACAAAGCCCTACACACTGTAATTTTGGACAAAAATTGGTTGGGGCTAATAGCTAGTGTATAGGGCACGACCCCATACTAGTCCCATCTGGTATTCTATTATCTGAGTCATTTTCACATAAGTATCCCTTCCCATAATTTTCCTTGAAAACTTTTTCAAAATGATTTAAAACCTTTAAATCAAAATTATACAAGGAAAATATATATTATTTATGCTTTACTTAAAATCACATTACCATGTTATATATATATATATATATATCTATATTCTTTACTCGAACCTTGGTTGATGAAAACATTTAAACATTTGAAAGTCCTCCTTTCTAAATCTTTGAAAGTACCCCTTTCCAAAACTAAGTGAAAACCTTTTAAATATTTAGGCCAATATGCTAAAACCTTACCTTTCAAAATGATTCATCAAGCCTTTCGAAACCTTTGAAAAGCAAACCTTTCGAAAGCAATAAAATTTTGGACATCCTTCTTTAAAAATCACTTTAAAACATTGCCATAGAAAAACATTGGAAAACCTTCCATCTCTAACCTTTCGAAACCATTAAACTAAACCTTTCGAAACCATTGAACTCAAACCTTTCGAAATCATTGAACTAAAACCTTTCGAAATGTTAATGTGTTATGTGCCCCTCAATCCATAGGGCTGATTATTCTAAAAAATTGATGTGAGACTTGGCGTTCTAGATGGCTCCTTGGATGCCCCCGGTCAAAGTTACGTCGCAGCTCCTATCTTTGGGAACTCGTGACTTGGATGCCTTGAATTTTGACATTTTGTACATTAACTTTGGTCAATGATCAGAATTCTTTACCTACTTCTTGGTTTGTGAGCTTTGCGGTACTACCGAAGCAATGTTGGTTCTCTCGGGTTGCGGTAGTTGATCCCTGTTAATCGAAGTGCCCGGCTTTCGGGAGTGTGCGGCTTATGAAATTCCTCTGTGTTGCCTATCTTCGGGAAGTGTGAGGGGTTTGTGTTTTGAAAGTTAGTGCACAGCTTATTGGATGCACGGCTTTTAGTTTTCTTCGGTGTTGCCTATCTTCGGGCAAAGTGAGGAGTTTAAGCTCTTTAAGAGTTAGTGCGCGGCTTTACGTGCTCCTCGGTGTTGTCTATTTCGGGCAATGTGAGGAGCGTACGTTTTAGGAGTTAGTGCGTGGCTTATGAAATGCACGACATTTGGTGCTCCTCGGCGCTTCCTATCACCCGGCAACACAAGAGTGTAAGTTTTGATGCTCCTTGGCGTTTTCTATCTCTGGGTAACGGGAAGGGTTAGTGTTTTAGTGTTCCTCGACGTTACATGTTTCCGAGCAATGCGAGGAGTTAGTTTTTGATGCGTGGCTTATGAGATGCGCATCTTTTGGTGCTCCTTGGTGTTGCCTATCTCCGGGCAATCCAAGGAGTGTAAGTTTTGATGCTTCTCGACGTTGCTTATCTCCGGGAAATGCGAGGAGTTAGTTTTTTTAGTGCTCCTCGGTGTTGCCTATCTTCAGGCAACATAAGGAATTAGTTTTTGATGCACGGCTTACGAGGTGCGCGGCTTTTGGTGCTCCTTGGAGTTGCTTATTTTCGAACAACGCAAGGAGTGTAAGTTTTGATGCTCCTCGGCGTTGCTTATCTCCAGGAAATGCGAGGAGTTAGTTTTTTAGTGCTCCTCGGCATTGCCTATCTACGGGCAACGCGAGGAGTTAGTTTTTGATGCACAGCTTACGAGATGCACGGCTTTTGGTGCTCCTTGGCATTGCCTATCTCCGGGCAATGCAAGGAGAGTAAGGTTTGACGCTCCTCGGCGTTGCCTATCTCCGGGCAACGCGAGGAGTTAGTTTTGATGGTCCTCGGTGTTGCCTATCTTTGGAAAACGTGAGGAGTTAGTTTTTAATGCTCCTTGGCGTTGCCTATCTTCGGGCAACGCGAGGAGTCAGTATTTTAGGAGTCAGTTTAGGGCCTTCTCGATGTTGCCGGGACAATATTAGTTTTTGGAAGGCAAGGATCATGTTCCGCCGATCCAACGGTTTGAGTCGATTTGCTTCAGTTGACCCAGCAGGTATTTACTATAAACACGGCTTCATTGGTTAAAGAAGCGAGGCATGGCTTACGAGATGCGCAAAGTGGTTTGGGCCTTCTTGATGTTGTAGGAGCAATTCATAGAAGGTAAGGATCGAGTTTTCCCATCAATCCGGTGGTTTGACTTTTTTGGAAAGCGGCTTCGTCAGTTCTAAGAGACAATTAGTTTTTAGATCAGGTAGTCGTGGCTTGGACGATCCTCCCGTATTTCGGGAAGATGTGCTCGGCCAAACAAATAAGATTTCCATGGTGGAGAGAACTACAGCCGATCGCATGGAGATGGTTATGAAGAAAGAGCTTATGGGAGTTCGGGGCAAGACTCTTAGTTTTTGGTCCAAACTGCCTCTAGAGAATTCATCTTCAACTGGCATACGATCTAAGAGGAAGAGGAATTGGTCACCAAGAGCGGTAAAATAGTAGTGTGAAAGAAGTGGGCAAGTATTATGCTATTATTTCATTTGTTGCACTAGCTAGGTCATTAAGTCCACGGTTGTCAGAATGCCAGAATTTTCGATCGGGCATAACAGAACTATGGTATGATTAGTCTCAGCCTTTCTTATCGCTATACAAGTGTGTGCAGTGCCTCCCATGCTACAGGGCTGTTGGCGCGCTTGAACTGTATCAACGGTCTCTCTATAACTCGTTTGGTTGCCCCCAGTCCAGTGGGAGCGGTTCTTCCGAGTTCTATTTCTTGGCTTGATTCGAGTCAGCCTTTGATTAACCACAAGGTCGGTTCAGTTTTGGCTTAGTTCCTTTGAGCGGCTTTGTAGCTCTGGGGTTCGTTGACTCGAGGGGGATTTGGATTAGATGACTACTGATCTTCCAGTTCATCTTCACGGATATCAGTCATACATAAATTTTGCTGATCTACCGATTGGCCATCACTACGCTTTAGTTCATGAAAGACCTTCACGTTCGCGAGGGTTTTTAGGATCAGATGATCGCTGATCTACCAATTTACCTTCACGATGCTTTAGTTCATGAAAGGCCTTCACGTTCGCGAAGGGTTTTTTGGATCAGATGACCGTTGGTCTACCAGTTTACCTTCATAATGCTTTAGTTCGTGAAAGACCTTCACGTTCGTGAAGGGATTTTTGTATCAGATGACCACTGATCTACCGGTTTACCTCCACTATACTTTAGTTTGTGATAGACCTTCACGTTCATGAAGGGTTTTTGTGGTCGGATGTCCGGCAACCAGACGGCCTTGGAATGTTAATTTATCGATTTCGAGAGGAGTTTTGGCCGTGTGTCCGACGACCCAGTGGTCTTAAAGCAATGATTCATCGACTTCAAGAGGAATTTTTGGATTCAGCTCGAGGGAACACAGTTTTATCGATTCCTATAGGCTAAGGTGTTAGATCTGTTTGTTCGACGATCCTTTGGATAAGACTTCTCGACGCCATCAGCAACGCCGGTTCTCAAAAGGGGGATTGACATGACTTGTCGAGGGCATAGAAGCATTTCTTTCGCCATGCTATCTGCAATACCCCTAGTGTCCCGGGTCGAATCATTTGGAGAAGGAGAGTGGACAAGGATGGATGAGAAGGCATCCTTTTAGGTTGCCGTCCCATTCCTTAGTTGCTTGCTAGCTAGTGTGTTATTTGATAATCATCTTTTCGTCTGATTTTGTTAGTTAGCTAGGGCGCTTTTCTTCTGGGTCTTAGTAGCCTTGCTTGGGTAGAAGGTCCCTGAGGTCCTGTAGCTCCTTTACCATTTGGTATGTTCTTTGGCACACTAACGGGTTTGTCTTCTTCTAATTGCACTATTCTAGTCTTTAGAATCGGTTTTCCTTCCATCGAATTCTTCTAGAGTAGCAGATTGTTTCATCCTTTAATGATTCCTGAGGGCCTTGTAGTAGACAGCATCCATCACCCACGCTTCGTCCATATGCTAGTCATACCTGTAAAGATATAAAAGGTATATCTGGCATGATAAACTTCTTTGGATATTCTTCATGTTGAACGGCTTTGGAGAATGAGTTTCGATTAAGGAGATGCTCTAATCGTTGTCAGATTGGTCTATTTTCAAGTTACGGCTGTTTATGAAGCTTGAGAAGTATATATATATACATAATTGTCTATGCTTGAATGATTGGAAATGCCAATTGAATGACCCGGATCAATGACGATCCCAAAAAATTTCAAACTAGGCGAGATCGGTCTGGGTGACAAAAAAGGCTCCACAAGGTTGCATTTCAAATTTCCAGGTATTCGGAGTTCGCACGTTCGAGTTATGGGCAAAAGAAGATGGATCATCATTGATGGATTGGAGGTATTTTACTTGGAGTCCGACCCGAGAAAATTTTCCATTTGCTTGAAGCCAGCCCATGGTTCGCTTGGAGTCACATAAATTGATGTGCTGGGTTGGTGACAAACATTGCTTGGAGCCATTTGCATGTTTGCTTGGAGAAAATCTTGGTTTCATCCGAGTCTCATTTTGTGCAAGAATTTCCTAGGTTTGCTACGAGTCAAATGGATGATTACCTGAGTTCGGCTTCGAGTTAGGACTTCCAAAATCTACTTCGAGTCAAATAGGCAATTACCCAAGTTCGACTTCGAGTCAACTCTGTAGTGAGTTTTTCAATGACCATTTTAAATATTTTTGATGATTTTTGACGACGACCCTTCGTGATTCGATGATTGGAGCTCCATGATAGGATTGGAAGCTGGTCAGTTGGGAGCTTGGCATTGTAATTGATCTCGGTTTATATCTTATCTTCTTGGTTCTCTTGCCTCTAGGAGTACTGGTTTAGTAGCAATTCCCTGTCCTTTGCTTAGCATCGTGCTACGGCATGGGTTCTAGAGCTTCTTCTAGCCTTTTGCACGTTGGCATTTTCAGCCAATTTATCTTCCTTGAATTGTTTGTCATTTTCAGAGCCGGAGAGAGCCATCCTTATATCCTTCCGTTGGGTATTTACTCCTAAGTTCGGGTTTGTCGCCGTTGCTTTTGCAGTAGGTGGAGTATTAATGTTTTCTTTCATCATGATTCTTGGACCTCCGTCCATTGCTTCCTTTCGATTATATCCCTTTCAAATGACCCAGACGACAAATATAGGTAATAATGAACTATTTGTTCAAGCACATAAGTTTTGTTTGGATAACTTTTAACGTTTGGCTGACTCGGGCAAACCAGATAATATAATCAAAATTATTCTAACACCTTTTAGCTATTCTTCTTCTGGATTACCTATCCTTAACTATCTGCTAAATACTTCACTTCTGGACTATCTATCCTTAACTATCTGTTAAATACTACGCTTTTGGATGGTTTGTCCCTAACTTACTCATCTACCAGGTCTTCCTGATCCTAATGGTTTTTCGGGCTCACCAATAATCTTTCTGTATACAAACATATATTCCTTTCGGCGTGTAATCATAATTTTAGTCTACCTATGAAAAATCCCTACACACTGGAATTTTGGACAACAATTAGCTGGGGCTAATAGCTAATGTATAGGGCACGACCCCATACTAGTCTCATTTGGTAGTCTATTATCTGGGTCATTTTCACTTAAGGATCCCCTCCTATAATTTTCCTTGAAAACATTTTCAAAATGATTTATAACCTTTAAATCAAAATTACACAAGGAAAATATATATTCTTTATGCTTTACTCAAATCACATTACCATGATATAAATATACACACATATATCTTCTTTACTCAAACCTTAGTTGATAAAAACATTTAAACATTTGAAAGTTCTCCTTTCTAAATCCTTGAAAGTACCCCTTTCTGAAACCAAAACCTTTTAAATATTTAGGCCAATATGCCAAAACCTTACCTTTCGAAACCATTCGTCAAACCTTTCAAAACCTTTGGAAAGAAAACCTTTCGAAAGCAATAAAATTTTGGACCTCCTTCTTTAAAAATCACTTTAAAACATTGCGTTAGAAAAAATTGAAAAACCTTCCATCTCTAACCTTTCGAAACCATTAAACTAAACCTTTCGAAACCATTGAACTCAAACCTTTCAAAATCATTGAACTCAAACCTTTGGAAATCATTGAACTCAAACCTTTCGAAATCATTGAACTCAAACCTTTTGAAATCATCCAACAAACAAACCTTTCGAAGGCATTAAACCTTTTAAAACATAAACCTTTCAAAAGCTTTACTGGGTTCAATTTAAAACAAGTAGGAAATCTAATTTTAAAACCTTTCGACTCCATTGGAAGCAACCTTTCGACTTTGTCGAAATCTCTGCTTCGAAAGCTTTAAAACTTAACTTTTAAACAATAGGCTTCCACCTTTAAAACAACTCCTTCGAAAGCTTAGGTTATACTTCAATTAGAAAAACAAAGATATATCACCTAAGTCGAAACTCTCTTTCGAAAGCATGGAGAAGCGGCTGATTTTAAAACATGCAAACCTTTCGACTTTATCAGAAGGTTCAAAACAAAACGAAGCGGCGGTAACCTTTCGACTTTGTCGAAAGGTTTAAAAACCTTTATTTTTAACATCTGACTTGGTTGAAAGAAACCAAGTCGAAAGCTCTTATTCGAAAGCAAAGCAGGTGAAAGCTTTTGATTTATAAAACAAACATATCCCAACCTCTTTGGCCATTAACCTTTCGACTAAGGACCCTTCGACCTTATCTAATTCGTTATGTACCAAGTAACTTTATACCATATGCATTGGTTTGACCTTGTTGAAAGCTATGAACCTCTCGACCTTGTCGAAAGGTCTGGTTCGGAAGGTTTGATGCAGTAAAAGGCTGAAATATGATAGAAGTATGATTTCTTTATTTTAAATTAAAAAGGATAATGTCTCAACTAACCTGCCATTGCTTGTCAAATTCTCATTGGTTAAGAAATGCTTTTCAGAAAAGTGCTACCTCTAATTTCAGAATTAATTAATAATTTTAGTTTATAAAATGCCCCTTCTCCTTAGTTAAATATATAAAACATTTAAGTCTCATACCTTAAATAATTTTATATATTCATCAAAACACTTAGGAAAAATCTAGAAAAATTCTTGAAAATCAATTTTAATATGTTTTCCAACATATAAAAATTTCAAACCCAAATAATTGTTTATTTAGCTGTAAATAATTTATAACCCAATAAATCATTTTCTTCACTAGAAAATCAGTATAAAATCCACCTTAATTCAAAAAATTATGAAAATTGAAACCCATCTCTAAAATATCATTTGTGACCTATATTTAAATTTTCAAGGCATTTAGATGTCATTTAATTGGATTTTCATGTCAAACATATCATAAAAACTAATATGAACATGCATAATTCACTAACAAGCATATATATAACTTTAATCATCAAAAACATGGCATAAACCTGCAAAATCATTTCAGATCTAGTCATAAAACTGAAAACCAAAAGAAAATGGGATGTAGTAATTATCCACCTTAGCTTTGAGATTAAAAGATTTGAGATTTGATGTATATGTTGATTACCTTCCTCTACTTGAATCCTAGCTTTAATTTTCTCTTGAGAAAAATAATGGTGCTCAGCCCTAGATGTTTTGGATTGCTAAAATGAAAATCGTTGACCCAAAAAATGGACCAACACCCTGGTTTGAGTTTGAAAGCACCAGTCCTGTTGTTACAGGCCAATATCACATATAACCGATATCATGAAAGAATAGTAAAAGAAAGAAGACAGAGAATTTTTATAGTGGTTCGGCTATTAATGAAGCCCGCATCCACTTTATAGTTTTACTATAGGCTGATGACTGTTACAAGAGATGTTTGATTACAAGACTTTGATTATCTTTAGCTAGATTGAATCCCTGGAGTTGGAATCCACTAGAGAATCACGGTGAATTACTTTGGAGATGTTGTAAGGAAGGTGGAGAGTGATAAATAATTCAAGCAGAGCTTCAGCAACCAGTCCGGAGAAGATCTCGTTTATGTTGCAGGTAGGATGGTATTTATATGGATCAGAGAGCTTCTGGGCCAGGCCACTTCATCATCAGCTCACAGGTAGGTAGGAAACGACCCAGGGAGGGTTTGGCTTGCAAAACGACACAAGAACATGGGTCGCTGGTGACCCATGGTCTGTAGGTTGCTAGCAATCTATAGACTTGGCTCATTTGCAAGCCAATGTCTAAGCCTCTTTTTATAGTATTCCTTTGCTAGCTCGTTTGAGAAGAGGGATGGGTCGCTGATGATCCAAGCACTTAGGAATTTTCTGGAGTTTGGTATTGGAGATGTTTCCATAGTCATTTATCAAAGTCATTTCATTTTGATAGTAGTTCACTAGCTGTTTGCACTCAACTGTTAATTGGGCTATAAGAAGGCTGGTCCCTTGGTTTAATCGATCTCGGTTGTTGTCTCAGTAATATAGCTTGGCTATCGTTCACTCCTTGCCTTAGCCTTTCTGGTTAGGTTCTAAGCCATCCTGATGTTACGAGATTGTTCTTCTTTCTAGTGGGACCTGCTAGGTTAAAAACCCGGATGAAAAAAATGAACGTGAGTTCTATTTCCAAAGGGTTTAGGGTGTAAGCCTTCCCTATTTCCCATTTTTCCCTTACTCATTCCTAACACCTTTGTTTATGTTATCTTATTTTAATTAACACACTAACATGGCACGGCTACCCTTCGTCTAATCAAATCTCAACCTATTAATCTTTACATTATTTTATTTTATTTACCCAATTAATTATTCTAAATAATTTTATAAAAATATGGGGTGTTACAAATATCTAAGTCGAATGCCTTCCTTTCGAAACCTATTCCTAAGTGAAGAAGTGTGTTATCCCGCCTTTTGGCAAGGCCGTGACACCAAGGAATTGACTAGTAACCAATGACGGTCCGTCCTAGAGATCAGTCATACACAAGCTCACTATGGATATCGACGAATTTCGTCCGAGTTCGGATCGAGCCAAAGTTGGCATGACATGGCAATCTAAGCTATGAGAGTCAACGTTCCAAATATCAGGTCAATCCGAGTTCGTATGCTCAAGTTGTGAACGATACAAAATTGGTTAAGAACAGCCTTCTTCGACTCGCTCCAGTTCGAATCCATAGGAAGTGCACATTTCGACTCGCTCCTCTTCGACCCATTCTTCGACTCGCTCCGTTCACAACCACCAGAAGCCAACTTCGAATCGCTCAGATTCAACTCGCTTCGCAACCATCAGAAGCGACACCTTCGACTCGCTTCACAACTATCAGAAGCGACAACTTCGACTTGCTTCGCAACCATCAGAAGTGGCTACTTCGACTCGCTCCGTTAACAACCACCGGAAGCCATCTTCGAATCACTCAGATTCGACTCGCTTCGCAACCATCAGAAGCGACACCTTCGACTCGCTTCACAACCATCAGAAATGACAACTTCGACTCGCTTCGCAACCATCAGAAGTGGTTACTTCGACTCACTCCGTTTCTCCTCCATCAGATGCCTTCTTCGACTCGCTCAACCAACACACACTTCGACTCGCTCGACCAACACACACTTCGACTCGCTCAATCAGTGCTCGCTTCGACTCGCTCCACCTCGAGCCATTCTTCGACTCGCTCCACTTTGTCAACTTCGCATCCATCTGAAGACTTCTACTTCGTGTCCATCGATGTGGAGCAAAGCACAGCAGTCAATACAAGTTAGCGCCACGTCACTGAGTCAAACAGAACCGAGTCGAATGAAAAGAGAGTCGAAACAAAAGAGAGTTGAACCAAATAGCCTACTGAGAATCCCAATTTGTATCGATCATGTCTCCTAATCTACAAGTCCAAATGCTATGAAATTTACACAGAAGACTACGTACATGCTAAATAATGTCCACGCCAAATTTCGACTCCATTGAATGAAATCTTGATCGATATGAAATCTGTTCGAATCGATCATGGATCGGACCGAAACTTCATGGGCTTGGGCGCGTGGGCCTGGTCACGTGCCAGAGAGGGTCTCCCGAGATCTGAGCGGAATATCAGCCTCCTACACCTATAAATAGACCCCCAAAGCCAATAAAAAAGGGGTTCTTCTTCCTCTTGGAGATCTCCAACGCCCGGACTCCGCCAGATCCAGATCTGAACTCAATTACTACTGCTACCAACGAATTTCACTGCTGCAAATCATAATTTCCTACTGTAAATCATTGAATTCACTTGTAAACATCAAAGAAAGATCAATAAAGCAAACTACTTTATAGTGGACGTAGGTACAAACACTTTGGTGCTTTCACTGAGAAACAACCCAATTTTTCTCCTGCTCTTTGGATCTCCTATCTATATTGGATTGCATAAATCTAAGAAGAAGATCCAGATCTAGAACTTTAAAGCCCTTCCATTCTATTCAAATTTGAAATCAGATCTAGGAAAGGACTTCATCAATTCATTATGGTGAGCACACGTACCACTTCTACAGCTGCTGATCAAGGAGCATGGGATCGACAAAATCCCGTGCAATCACCTCCATCCAACCAAAATGCTACAGGACCTTCAGATCCGTCGGCTCCAATCACTAGACAAGAATTCCAGACATTGCTTCAAGAGTTGACCCAAAGTCGACAGCAGCTAACTGAACAACTGCGCGCCAACACAGAGTTGACTAACCAGCTAAATCGCCAAAGGCGAAGAAGATCCAGAAGAGACCAAGGTTCTTATTCTTCCACAGAAAGTTCAGCCTCCTCCGATGGCCAAACCAGATCCACACGTCCACGGCTAGGTGTAAGCTACACCCAAGCCACGGGACACCAACC
Organism: Allium fistulosum; assembly: GCA_030737815.1. Classification (NCBI taxonomy): domain Eukaryota; kingdom Viridiplantae; phylum Streptophyta; class Magnoliopsida; order Asparagales; family Amaryllidaceae; genus Allium; species Allium fistulosum. Next base: position 793,622,696 of record CM060904.1, read on the forward strand.
TACTTCGAACCTTGGGCAAACTAGAGCTGGACCATCCGCCAGTCTCCGTACAGAACCTTCAACTAGAGGAGGAGTTGCTCCTTACCATGTTACCGGCAACATTGCTACTACCACCACTGCCGGACGGGGAGGTGATGCTAGAAACCAAGTTGATCCTCAACGTAGCCAATGAGAGTAGACTCCTGAGCCTTATGTCCCTGAGGATGTTGAACCAAGGAGGCGAGGCACGGACCCTCGACCGCATTCGGTCCAGACTCGTGCAGTGGAACCCAACCACACCTTGGCACAACATGCTCCAAGTATCCGAACGTCGGATATATTAGCGATGATCCGCCAAATGATCCGTGAAAGTCAGGGTCTCTCTAATGACGACTGGGGAATCTCCCGGAGTCATACCCCTTTCACCGATGACATTTTATATGCTGAACCACCTCGGCACTTTAGGATGCCAACTTTGCCAGTTTACGAAGGAAGTTCTGATCCCAATCAACACGTCCTGAAATACGAATGGCTGATGAATGCTGCTAGAGCTGATGACGTAGTAAAGTGCCGTAGTTTCCCCATTTACCTAGGGGGCATCGCTACCATGTGATTCACTCGTTTGCTACCGCGATCCATCTCTAACTTTGACCAGATGGCCACCAAGTTTTTCGAACAATTCCGTATGCACATGGCAAGGCCTAAGGACGTTAACACTCTGTCTAGTGTTACACAAGCTCCCGGAGAAACACTTAGACGTTACTTGGAGCGATCCCATGCCGTGTGTGCAGAAATAAGCAATCCCAATGATAACTCTATCCTGATAGCACCGACTAAGGGGATTGATGCTGATTCCGAGTTCGGAAATTGGTTAGCTGGGAAACCACCTGCGTCATTGGACCGTTTCTATTCTAAGGCAGCCCAATTCCTGAGAAGGGAGGATGCAAAACAGTCTAGGAAGCAAGATGACACAGGGCCCAACATCGAAGGTATCCAAAGTAACGTCACTGTTAAACGGTCCGGAGATAGTTCTGGAAAAATTCAGTTGAACGTCCAAAATAAACAGAATCAACAGAGGGACAATAGAAATCAGAACAAAAAACGCAATTAGGATCGTGGACCACGGCGTAGAGCTTCCATGTACGATAATTATACTCTGTTGAACACGTCGTTGGAAAATGTGTATTTGCAGACCTGCAATACCATGCAATATAAGAAGCCTGCCCCAAAACCGCCAACTGAGAGGCAAATCCAAAGAGGAAAATTTTGTATATTCCATGAGAGTTATGGCCACAACACCAATGAGTGTTGTCACTTACAAGACCTCATTGAAAAACTGATACGTGAGCGGAAGTTGGATCAGTATGTGCGGGCGCCACAATCCGGTGGTGCGGGCCTATCAAATCAGAATCGTGCGCCAGATCAGGAAAGATAGGAGGAACCCGCTCGTACAGACGGGAGGTTGGTTATTAATACAATAAGTGGTGGTCCTTACCCAGCAGATCGAAGCTAGAAGGAAATGGAGTCGTATGCCAGTTCTATCAGGCATGCGGACTTCGAGTGTTGTAGTAGTTTTGATGAAGGGGCTCTGGCCAAGCAACAGAAAACGATGACGGATAACATCGTGTTCAGGAACAGAGACGCTGATAAAGTCGAAGCTCCCACTATCGATCCACTGGTTATCTCAGCACAAGTAGGTCCCGCTTGGATGAAAAGGATCTTAGTTGACAGTGGAAGCTCTATGAATATTTTGTTCAAGCGAACTTATGATCAAATGAAGATGGAAGCCGCGGACTTGAAGCCTTGTCAATCTCGAGTCCATGGTTTCAACGGAAGTGCCACTATACCCACTGGAATGGTGGAAATGCCAGTAGAGTTGGGAGTTGGAGAACGTCGGAGAGTATGGATGTTGCAGTTCATTGTTTTGGACATAGACTCCCCTTACAACGCTTTCTTGGGCCGACCAGCCCTCGCTGAATTCAAGGTAGCCATTGCCCCGTGGTGTTTGACTTTAAAATTTCCCACTGATCATGGAATAGGAATCGTTCAAGGAGATCAGGCTACTGCCAGAGCCTTTTATGTTGCTGAGCTACGGGAGGCGCAGCGAAAGGAGAAAGGAAAGGGCGTAGAGGAATCTCTCTACGTCCATTTCGCCGATAATTGACAATTAACACACGGGCCCAGGCCCGGGCACCTCAGCCAATTCCTCAAGGATCTTGATCCAAGAGAAACTGAAGACGAAGGAGAATCTAAAGAAAATCAAGCATCACCGGCCGAACTGACGATTGATGTCCCAGTTGACAGTGATGATGATTCGAAAATGATAAAGATTGGATCTCAGCTAAGCCAGCAAGCTCAGGAGGAATTGGTTGAATTTCTATGGGCAAACCTTGACGTATTTGCCTGGACACATTCTGATATGTGTCGGATCTCGCCGGACATCGCAAGCCACACTCTGAACATAGACCCGCGGCATGTCCCGTTCAAACAAAAAAGGCGTGGTATGGATCCAGAGAGATCTGCCGCCCTTAAAGAAGAAGTAGAAAAGCTTGAAGCGAACGGATTCATTTGAGATGCGCTATATCCTGAATGGGTGTCGAATCCCGTGCTCGTCCGAAAGCCGAATGGAAAGTGGAGAACATGTGTCGATTATTCCGATCTGAATAAAGCGTGTCCCAAAGACAACTTCCTGCTTCCTAGAATTGATCAGCTAGTAGATTCGACGGCTGGACATGAACTCTTATTCTTCATGGACGCGTATTCAGGCTACAATCAGATACCAATGCATTTACCTGATCAAGAACATACCAGCTTCGTAACCAATCTAGGAATTTACTGTTACAAGGTTATGCCATTCGGATTCAAGAATGCCGGGGCTACTTATCAACGATTGGTCAATCAGATGTTTGCTAATCAAATCGGGAAAACAATGGAAGTATACGTAGACGACATGCTTATGAAGTCGCGACTCTCCACCAACCATGTTAAAGACCTGGAAACTATGTTCAACATACTTCGGGAATACAAGATGAAGCTCAACCCACTGAAATGTCACTTTGGAGTTGCATCTGGAAAGTTCCTTGGGTTCATCGTTAACGCCCAGGGAATCGAAGCCAATCCAGAAAAAATTTGGGCAATCAGAAATCTTGAAACTCCCAAGACTATAAAGCAAGTCCAGAGTCTTAATGGAAAGGTAGCAGCATTGGGCAGGTTCATTTCAAAGTCCATTGACAAATGCATTCCCTTCTTCGATCTGAAAAAGGGAAACGAAACTTTGAATTGACCACGGAGTGTGAGGGCGCTTTCCAAGCACTAGTTCAACATATATCCACACCGCCAATACTGTCAAAGCCTATTGATCATGAGAAGTTGTATGCATACTTGGCGATATCAGAAAACGTTATCAGCGCTGCCTTGGTTCGAGAAGAAGATGGGATACAAAAGCCAGTGTACTACGTCAGCAAACGATTGACTGGGGCTGAAAGGAACTATCTAAATCTAGAAAAGTTGGCTTATTGCCTTTTAATCGCATCAAGAAAACTCCGACCGTATTTCCAAGCACATTCCATAGTTGTTTACACCGACCAACCGTTACGACAGGTCCTTTCGCAGCCTGAGACGTCTGGTAGGCTACTCAAGTGGAACAATGAACTGAGTCAGTTTGATATTACTTACATTCCAAGACGAGCAATCCAAGGACAAGTCCTCGCTGATTTCATAGCTGAATTCACCATTCCATGGGACTTGGTCGAAACTAGTAAATCCCCCAAATATGTCTGGAAGCTTTATACTGATGGTGCATCGAACGACTGGTGTTCGAGCGCTGGTGTTGTGCTCGAAACCCCCGAAGGTCGATCTATATGCTACGCTTTGAAGTTTGAATTTCATGCAACCAATAATGAAGCTGAATACGAAGCCCTCTTAGCTGGCTTGAAACTCGCCAGAGATTTGAAAATTATTGCTGTGGAAATTTATTGTGATTCACAATTGGTTGTGTGTCAAGTACGGGGAGAGTATCAGGCAAGAGATCGAAGGTTGGCTGCTTACTTAGCTCGAGTTTAGGAAGCACTGAATCAGTTCGATTACTATGCCATTTATTGTATACCTTAGGAGCGTAACCAAAAGGCCGATTCATTGGCAAGGCTAGCCAGCACAGGTGAAGCTCAGCAAATGGGACTCATTCCCGTAGAAACGCTATCTTCCCCAAGTATCGACCGGACAGAAATAAACCAGGTATGCGAAACCGTTCCCCAAAAGGATTCATGGATGACCCCACTCAGAAATTACATTGAGCACGAAACCCTGCCGGAGCGTAGGAGTGAAAAGAGACAAGTCCTTCGGAAGGCCTCAAGATTTACCATCCAGAATGGACTCATGTACAGAAGGGGGTACTCAGTTCCCCTACTCCAGTGTATCGCTCACGATGGAATTAAACAAGTATTGCGCGAGGTGCACGAGGGTGAATGTGGCGATCACACCAAAGGGCAAGCACTTGCCAAGAAAATACTTTGCTACGGGTATTACTGGCCTACCGTGAATCGTGATGCGTTGGACTATGCAAAGAAGTGTGATGGGTGCCAGAAATATGCCCGAATTCCTAGAGCTCCTCCTACCGAGATAACACAAATGGTCAGCCCATAGCCATTCGCAATGTGGGGCATTGACATCATCGGTGCTCTACCTCTGGCAAAAGGTGGTGCGAAGTACGCCATCGTTGCAGTTGATTACTTTACAAAGTGGGCTGAAGCCGAAGCTCTCGCTACCATTACAACGAAGAAAGTGATCAACTTTGTGGTTTGTAATATCATCTGTCGATTCGGTCTCCCACACACCATTATTACGGACAACGGAACCCAATTCGACAGTGCTGAATTTAAAGATTTCTGCAAACGATTTCCCATCCAAAAGAAATTCTCTGCAGTTGCACACCCTCAGGAAAACGGATAGGTCGAAGCAGTTAATAAAGTTATAAAATCCATCCAGAAAAAACGACTGGAAAAGGTCGGGGGCAAGTGGGTCGATGAACTTCCTATGGCACTATGGGCTTACCGGACAACCCACAAGACCGCGACCAGCCACACTCCATTCTCTCTTTCTAACGATTCAGAGGCCGTTATTCCAGTCGAGCTAGAAGTACCTTCTCATCGTGTGACATACTATGATCCGAAGACAAATGCTATATTACTTGCTGAATCTCTCGATCTACTAGATGAGAAGCGTGAAGAAGCTGATTTGAGGGCAGCTGCGCATCAAAGTCGAGTCGCCCGATTGTACAACGCCAAGGTCCGTCCGCGAACCTTCGAACTAGGCGATCTCGTCTTAAAAAGAATCTATCAGGTTCCTTCGCATATGAAGCCGACATGGGAAGGACCATATGTTATTGAACGAAGGCTCGGAGATGGTGCATTCAAGTTATCGACCGTCGACGGTCTTACCCTGCCAAGAGCTCAGAATAGCGAGAGCCTTCGCCGCTATTACACCTAACAGGCTATCTTTATCCATTTAGTTTACTTTCCTTTTTTGCAATTTGTTTATGCATTTTGAAATTCGAACTTGTAATAAGGCAACTGACTTTGCCATACTTTCTTATTTCAGCAATAAAATGCAACCTCTTCGAGCCAGAGCTGTGATTTACTTGAAATACTTCATATGACCATCACTATGCACGGAGAGCTAAGTTTCACCATACGGTGGGATTTATTCAAATAGAGAGTGACTGCGATGCAACTAATCACTTGCTAAGTGAAACATGAGCTCGGGGACAAGCCATCACATCAAAGTCAAAAAAGGATTGATACACGACAATCCTTCATCAACACCGTATTCCCAAAGTGCGAAGCAGAGTATAAACATCAACTCCGAACTCCCAAAGTGTGAGTCGAAGTACAAACATCAACTCCGTATTCTCAGAGTGCGAAGTGGAGTATAAACCTCAACTCCGAACTCCCAGAGCGCGAGTCGGAGTATAAACATCAACTCCGTATTCCCAGAGTGTGAAGCAGAGTATAAACCTCAACTCTGAACTCCCAGAGCGCGAGTCGGAGTATAAACATCAACTCCGAGTTCCCAGAGTGAGAACCGGAGTATAAACATCAACTCCGAACTCCCAGTGCGCGAGTCAGAGTATAAATATCAACTTCATATTCCCAGAGTGCGAAGCGGAGTATAAACCTCAACTCCGAACTCCCAGAGCGCGAGTCGGAGTATAAACATCAACTCCGAGTTCCCAGAGTGCAAACCAGAGTATAAACATCAACTCCGAGTTCCCAGAGTGTGAACCGGAGTATAAACATCAACTCCGAACTCCGAGAGCATGAGTCGGAGTATAAACATCAACTCCGAGTTCGCAGAGTGTGAACCGGAGTATAAACATCAACTCTGAGTTCCCAGAGTGCGAGTCGGAGTATAAACATCAACTCCGAATTCCCAGAGTGCGAAACAGAGTATAAACATCAACTCCGAGTTCCCAGAGTGCGAACTGGAGTATAAACACGAACACCCAGAGCGCGAGTCGGAGTATAAACATCAACTCTGAACTCCCAGAGCGCGATTCGAAGTACAAACATCAACTCCGAGTTCCCAGAGTGCGAACCGGAGTATAAACATCAACTTCGAGTTTCTAGAGTGCGAACCAGAGTATAAACATCAACTCCGAACTCCCAGAGTGCGAGTCGGAGTATAAACATCAACTCCATATTCCCAGAGTGCGAGTCGGAGTATAAACATCAACTCCGAGTTCCTAGAGTACGAACCGGAGTATAAACATCAACTCCGAACTCCCAGAGCGCGAGTCGGAGTATAAACATCAACTCCGTATTCCCAGAGTGCGAAGCGGAGTATAAACCTCAACTCCAAACTCCCAGAGCGCGAGTCGGAGCATAAATGTCAACTCCAAACTCCCAGAGCGCGAGTCAGAGTATTAACGTCAATTGCAAGTCCCCATATCACGGGCATATGGTTGAAACTTAAGCCGACGTGACCAACCGCTGATAAACAAATGAGAATCCCCGGAGTGCGGATATGATCATCGACGATCAGACAAGCATGAATAAACCACTCGATCTCTGTTTGTCTCAAACACCCATTCAGTGGCACTAGACTCGATATGCTATAAGAAAAGAGCGATCGCTGACTGATGTTTTGCAACACACCACCAAGACTAGGGGGCAAGACTTAAGCGTCAACCATCGGCTGAAGCAATGCGACGTCAAAATTCAACTCGTTTCTCGGTCGCAAACCATGTCCACAGTTTCCGAACTTGGCAAACAAAATCAAACTTGATTCGAAAGCTAAAACTTCACAAGTACACTTCAGATATTGAATCACTTGGACAAATACACAATGACAGAAAAGAAGCCAAAAAAGAGAAGTTTCATTTCTATTGTTTATAAAAGAAGTTCGTGTACAAGTTTCCAAAAATTCCTACTAGCAGGGGCCAAACCCACATCTATACACGGCTAACAAAATGAAAATCAAAATAAACCGGGAAAGCATGTCTAATCTTTCTTCTTCCGCAGCTTCCTTTTCGGCACAGGCCCACCGGAGCCACCACTATCCTTCCTCTTTGAGCCTTTGCCTATCGGTGGACGGTCTCCGGGTGAGGGCATAATTTCAAAGTCTTCCTCCGAACTCGAAGGAACTGGGATGCTTCCCGCCGGAGGAGTCGGAGGGATAGGATCAAACGTGGATGATGGAATAGCCGCTCTAGTATCGGAGAATGTACCGCCAGGCGATATCGTTCTAAGCGGAGCTGGATCAAGTGCCGCCGTCCCACCTCCAAGACTGCCACCATGTGTTGCGGAATCCATTTCAGCAGCGATTTGTGCCAAGATTTCCTCTTCAGCGGCCGACCGAGCCTCGCTGGGAGCGTCAGCAGTCGGCATCGGAAAACTCGTGGTGGGAACGCCTCTGCCCATGACAAATGATAGATCAGCCAAAGGGTCGCCATGACGGTGAAAGAGCTCCTCCATCAGTTGCTCATCAAAAACAAGTGTGCCTCCCTGAATATCGTCAAGAGGCGCTGCAGTAGTCACGGTGATCGCTTCGGTGACGATGGCCTCCTATGTCTAATGTGATTCTTGAGTAGCAGGAGGCCTGACATGTGGAGCATCGATCACTGGATGAAAAATAAGAGAACTGTTAGAACTTAGCTCAATCAAAGGTTTCGACTTAAGAAAGATATGAAGAATGTTCAGAGTACCTTCCTCACTTTGGCTCGTAGGCGGCAGAGCGGCTTCAATAACTTGCGCTGCAGCCGGTGACATCTGCGGCTGATCTGGATTATAAGTAGGAACAGCCTGGGGATCGACCGTAGATGAGGATCCGGGCTGGGTTGATGCTAGAACTTCAAGACTTGCTTCATGATGGTTAACTCCAGAACCCTCTCCCACTTCAAAGTGTTGGGCGCCAAGTTTTTCCTTCTCACGCAGAATCATCGACTCATGGAGAATCTTCTTTTCATCATCAGTCAGAATGCGATTCTCAAGTTCGAATTCATCCATAGACTCGCTCTGATGCAACTCCTTCTCTTCCTCAACCAGTCGACTCCAAGCATTAAAGAGATGCATCGAAAAATCATCGAGCCAGGCTAGACTCCTGTGCCTCAGCACGTTAGCGTTATAAACAACGAGGAGGTCTTCGATGTCAGCCTCTAGTCTGGACTCATCCAGCTTCACTTTTTCCTCCACATCAGCCTCCAGCTTCTGGAATTTAGCCACATCCGCATCCCATTCACCCCTGAGCAGAACAGCTTGTTCGCACGCCTCCTGGGCTGCGTTGTTTGCATCATCTTTTTCCTTGGCCATGTCGGCGAATTTGGCCTTCAGCTCATTGAGTTCCTTAACCAACGCGTCCTGCTCGGCGGTGACTTTAGTGTTCCGGTGGCCCATCTCCTTCACCAAGGCAACATGTGTTTGCCCCAACCTCTCCATTTCCGCCTTCGCTTCATCAGCTTTTTTGGTGGCCTCAATCTTTGATTTCCGAGAAGACTCGGCCTCAGTAGTAAGCACTTGTATGATCCGGTCCCTTTGAGAGAGATCGGTCTCCAGTTTCTCAAGCGCTTTAGCTTGCTCAAAGGCAACCTTAGAAGCTTTCTCTACGGCCTTTACCCACTCCCTGTACTGGGTGTAGATGTCATGAACGTAATCATGCATCGTGCCTTCTACCCCTGACGGAATTCTTTTTAAGTGTGGTGGGAAGACATAGCCATCGAAGCAAATGTTCGGAAAGTCTTTCCTCATCTGAGCCAGCTTAAGGGCCCCTTCTCCTATGGGTTCAGCTGGGACCTTCTCTATAATCAAGGAGGCCGTGGTCTCAACTCTCTGAAGATGAGTCTCAGATCTAGAAGTATGAGAAGATGGCCTGTGACGAGGAGGCTCCGGTGGGTGTGAGACAAAAGCAGGGGGTGGAGATGGAAGTCTAGGAGAAGGAGGAGAGCGTGATCTAGACCGATGTTTGTATTCCCTGTCCCTATCACGCCCATACCTATTCTGATTAGAATACTCGCGATCGCGATCTCTTTCCGAATCCCTCCTACGGGAATCATAATAAGAAGAAGCCTTTCGGGCCGAGCGGAGAGTCCCGAGCATCGATCCTCTTCCAAACATAGTACCTGAAAATGAAAAACGAAGGAAGAGTTAGTAACTTCCTAAGATGGACGGTGTACAGTTGTGAATCATGTAGTGTAGTGAAGTGTATGCATGTGCAACCCCCCGTCCAACTGGAAATGTCGGCCGCACTCATAGTAAGCGACCCGCTCAGTTCAAGAGCACTATCAAGCTCCTCCATCCCAGCGTCGTGTGGAGACGACACAAAATCCAAGATCGGAATATCAGCAAGCCATGCAAAAGGACTATCTACTTGTGGGGGAGGAGCCTCCGAAATTCTAATCCCTGGGAAAGGTAAAGACACGACCACGGATTTAAATCTCTCATATTTAGGGCGTTTGTGAGCAGCAGCCTTGCCTTTTCTTCTTCCTCCCGAATCCTAGACATCGGCAGCAGGCCCAGCTGGGAGCTCGGTATCGGTAGGCGTTCTTTCTGGATCAACTTCTTCGGCGATCACGACAGCGGGCGCTTTGCGCTTCACCCGTTTCTTTGGGACCACTCTATGTGTCCCTTCCAGTTGTACGCTCTGCCTCCGTTCTATCAGCCCGACAGTCCTCAAATTTCTATCAGACAGAACCAAGTCGATATGCCTCTCTTCGCCCGGGAACGCTTGAAGAATCTGAACAAGCTCTCTAAAGTATGCGCCGTCGGGTCGAGAGATCGCGGCTGTAAAAAGAAGAGAAGTGTATCAGTTTTGAAATTGGTAATTATTATCTCAATAGCTCAAGAGAAAGATTGAAGCGCTTACGTCTATCCAACCATCGCCTAGAAAACCCAGGGGGGCACCGAACATAGAACCATTCGGTCTTGAAGTAACTTAGCCTTCCTTAGGAGCCCATTACGATGTGACAGTTTCTGACCGCTTCCAGGAAGGTGAATGAAGGGCTGTCTGCGCGGCTCTTGACGTTAAATAAATATCTGATATCGATCGGCTTCGGCGGTCGAAAGAGAATCTCCATAAATAGAATAAAGGTGCTGTTCAACAAAGCATACCCATTGGGATGTAGCTGGGATGGAGCTATTCCAAGAAACGATAACATCTCCCTTATATATTGATTGAAGGGAGGGAGTGTTCCCGCTGTGCAAGTGTGACGGTTGAAAGCGGTAAACCCTCCGGGGGATCATGTGGCCTATCATTCGGCCCAGGTAATAACATGTCGTCAAGCGACAGACCGTGCCTTAAACAAATCTGTCCTAGCATATCTTCAGAGATACCCGACGGCACAAAATCTTTTGGATTACAAATAAACCGAGCACCTAGGCGCTCATCCGGAGCTGGCTCTATAACTTCGGCGTCAATAATCGGTATCTCTATGGTTGGAGGAATAGAACTTGGGGGTTCCGGCTGTTGAGAACTTGAAGGGTACATGACTAGCTAGCTTATAAAAAATCATTGTTAAACTGACAAATAATGCTCGTGCATCCCCAAGTGTAAAGTGCGTGAGTGTGTTGTGCAGTGCAATACTGTATACCATTTGAGAAGATCAACAGGATTGAAGGAAGCATGTAAACGACGAGACTTCGGATTCAGTCGAAAGGACCGTCATCGCTGACCGTCACAACCGTACTATCCAGCTATTAACTATCATTCCAAGTTAAAGTTTGTTGTCATTTTGATAAGTTCCAGTTTCATCGACGAGCTTCGATAGGCAATTAGATATGCGGTGAAACGGTTAAGTCCAGTTATGCAAGTTTGAAGCTCGTCGGAACCAATTGTTCAATTGTGCAAGGAATTTCAGATTTGTTAATGTTCAATTCGTATTGCTAATGAGAGCCGTGCTCGCATCGATAGGTCATGGTCATCTAAGTATGGGTTAGACTCGGTCAGAAGGTTGGCATGCAAGTTCGACTCGATCAGAGGGTTGGGGATTTCGAATCGATCAGAGCGTGACATTTCGAATCGATCCCAAGACTACCCAGTTCGACTCGCTCCCAAACCTCCGGTTCGACTCACTCCCAAACCTCCAGTTCGACTCGCTCGCAAACTTCCAGATCGACTCAATCCCAACACCTCCAGTTCGACTCGATCCCAAACACCTCCTGTTCGACTCGGTCCCAAACGACCACTACGACACGATCGAAGGCCATCACTTCGAATCGATTAAAAGCCTCAAGTTCGAGTCGATCCGAAGACTACGCAGTTCGACTCGATCCCAAGGCTACGCAGTTCGTCTCAAAACCCCTACTCCAGATCGACGCGAAGCTGAGGCGAAGGGATCTCGATCGATCGCAAAGGAGTCTCGATCGATCACGACTTTGGTTGGTCTGGTATTAAAAATCTAGTCGCGTCGTCTACACGTTGCATTCGCTTGGGGGGATTACCTAGATCTATCAGATTAGTTCGAGTAATTGATGGTATGAATCGATTCAAAGGCAGAGTTGTTTTCTCCTTTGTTGTCTCGAGTCTCAGAGCAATGCGAAAGCAAGGCAGGGAAACGAAAAGTAAAAAGTGAAAAAACGGCTAAGTACAAAGTATTTATATGGACTCAAAAGCAAAGGGAATAAACGTTTCGTATCCCGGTGGATTCGAACACGCGTTTCGACTCCCTCTCCAGTGCGTCGATACGAAGCTCCCCTTCGTATCGCTTGTCTTCGACTCCGTCTCCGCTGCAGCAATACAAGTCATCATTTCGACTCGCTCCTCTATCTCCTGTGCGTTTCGACTTCGACTCCTATGCAGTTCAAATCCAAGACCGAGTCGAACAAGCAGTTCGAATCCATCAAATCGTGGCTTCTAGAGGCCAACTCCATCAACTCGAAATACTTACTTCGCATCCATAAATCCAATAAAAATCGTCTTTGATGTTTCAACCCTTCACATCGATTCAGGAGAGGATCATTACGAAGGAACATTTAAAAGCAACCATCGAGCGTTGTTGCAGCGAATGTCACATTGGTTCAGGAGAGGATCGATACGTAATTCAAAAATAAAATAAACTGACAATGACTCGTGAACGTACAAACGTCAACGAGAGTCAGGTTAACATATATGCATGAATGTCGGACTAATATTCAATATTCTAGATTTTCAGGAATCAGAAACTCATCCAATAATGATTACAACAACAAACGGGTAACCACTAGCATATATAAATCAGTCGCAACAATACAGGGTACAACAGTTGACCGTCAACAGCTTACACTTTCAAGAAAAACAGTCGAAGATTACAGCTTTCATCGAAAAGACGATAACTATTCAGAATGAAGACTGCAGCACTTCAAAGCACATCATGTTTTCACAAGACGTACTTTGGGGGGCAAATGTTATCCCGCCTTTTGGCAAGGCCGTGACACCAAGGAATTGACTAGTAACCAATGACGGTCCGTCCTAGAGTTCAGTCATACACAGGCTCGCTATGGATATCGACGAATTTCGTCCGAGTCCGGATCGAGCCAAAATTGGCATGACATGGCAACCTAAGCTATGAGGGGCAACGTTCCAAATCTCAGGTAAATCCGAGTTCGTATGCTCAAGTTGTTAACGATACAAAATTGGCTAAGAACAGCCTTCTTCGACTCGCTCCAGTTCGAATCCATAGGAAGTGCACATTTCGACTCGCTCCTCTTCGAGCCATTCTTCGACTCGCTCCATTCACAACCATCGGAAGCCAACTTCGAATCGCTCAAATTCGACTCGCTTCGCAACCATCAGAAGCGACACCTTCGAATCGCTTCACAACCATCAGAAGCGACAACTTCGAATTGCTTCGCAACCATCAGAAGTGGCTACTTCGACTCGCTCCGTTCACAACCACTGGAAGCCAACTTCGAATCACTCGGATTCGACTTGCTTTGCAACCATCAGAAGCGACACCTTCGACTCGCTTCACAACCATCAGAAGCGACAACTTCGAATCTCTTCGCAACCATCAAAAGTGGCTACTTCGACTCGCTCCGCTTCGCCTCCATCAGATGCCTTCTTCGACTCGCTCAACCAACACACACTTCGACTCGCTCGACCAGCACACACTTCGACTCGCTCGACCAACACATGCTTCGACTCGCTCCGCCTCGAGCCATTCTTCGACTCACTCCACTTCATCGACTTCGCATCCATCTGAAGACTTCTACTTCGTGTCCAGCGATGTGGAGCAAAGCACAGCAGTCAATACAAGTTAGCGCCACGTCACCGAGTCAAACAGAACCGAGTCGAATGAAAAGCGAGTCGAAACAAAAGCGAGTCGAACCAAACAGCCTACCGAGAATCCCAATTCGTATCGATCATATTCCTTAATCTACAAGTCCAAATGCTATGAAATTTTCATAGAAGACTACGTGCATGCTAAAGAATGTCCACGCCAAATTTCGACTCCATTGGATGAAATCTTAATCGATACGAAATCTGTTCGTATCAATCACGGATCGGACCGAAACTTCACGGGCTTGGGCGCGCGGGCCTGGTCACGTGCCAGAGAGAGTCTCCCGAGATCTGAGCGGAATATCAGCCTCCTACACCTATAAATAGACCCCCAAAGCCAACAAAAAAGGGGTTCTTCTTCCTCTTGGAGATCTCCAACGCCCGGACTCCGCCAGATCCAGATCTGAACTCAATTACTGCTGCTACCAACGAATTTCACTGCTGCAAATCATAATTGCCTACTGTAAATCATTGAATTCACTTGTAAACATCAAAGAAAGATCAATAAAGCAAACTACTTCATAGTGGACGTAGGCGATACGTCGAACCACTCTAAATTCTTGTGTCTCCTTGCATTTTAATTATTCTCATTTCTGAAATTTGGAGTTTTTGTTAGATAATTTCTCTTTTTCCATTTAATTTCTTCACTTTATCTCTTCAAAGACTTCCGAAGAGTGTTGTGCCCAATTCTGGTACAAACAAAGTGATGGTGTCGAAACTATCCCTTCGAAAGCATTGGAGAAGTGGTTAATTTTTAAAACAAAGTATACCTTCTGAAACCATTAACTTCGAAAGGTAGAAAGGCGGCAACTAGGGGTTTCAACACCTTCAAAAGAATTAATAAATAAAAGAGTGCAACCCATTCGAAACCTTCCCTTTTTAAATATTTGACCCGGTCAAAAGTCAACTGAGTCGAAACCCAACCTTTCGAAAGCAAAGCAGACGCTACATTTTATTTTAAAATAAGGCGTACTCCAAACCTTTTGAAACCTAGCCTTTTGACCAAGTACCCTTAGCCCTTATCCAATGCGCTACGTACCAAGTAGCTTGATACCATGCGCATTGGTTTTGAAACCATTGGTGGCAAAAGGTCTGGGTCGGAACCCCCTATGCCAAAAGTGGCGGGACACACTAAAAACATGTTAATTTTGTTTTTAACTTAAAAGAGAAACTTTTTAACTAACCTGCTATTGTTTGTCAAAATTTCATTGGTTCCTAAATACCTTTTTCAAAAGTGCTGCCAATATTTTCAGAATTAAACAATGATTTTTTTTTGCAAAATACCCCTTCTCCTTAATTAAATATATAAAACATTTAAGTCTCATACCTTAAATAATGTTAAATATTCATCAAAACACTTAGGAAAATTCTATAAAAATTCTAGAAAATCCTTCTCAATATGCTTTCTAACATATAAAAAATCCAGACCCAAATAATTACTTATTTTACCGTAAATAATTTATAACCCAATAAATCATTTTCTTCACTAGAAAATTAATATAAAATCCACATTAATTCGGAAAATTATGAAAATTGAAAGATACCTCTAAATATTATTTCTGATCTACATTTAAATTTACAAGGCAATTGAATGTCATTTAATAGGGTTTTCATGTCAAACATATCATAAAAATCAATATAAATATGCATAAATCAACAACAAGAATATATAAACATTTTGCTCTTCTAAAACATGGCTAAATCATGCAAGATAAATTCAGATTTCATCTTAAAACCAAAAGCTTATAAAAAGTGAGATGTAGTTATTATTCACCTTAACGTTGTGATTAAAGATGTGAGATTTGATCTGGATTAAGTTGATTTGATTTTCCTCTTGAAAACTTTAGCTTTCTCCTCTCTCCTTTGCTAATGGTGGACGGCCTTGGTTTTGATGTTTTCGTTTGTGATAAGATGAAATGAAGGTGTGTTCATTTTCCCTAAGGGTTTAGGGTATTAGGAAATTTGTTTTCCTATTCTGCCCTCCCCCATTTCCTAACACTTATGCCCATTTTACTTCATTTATCTATTCATTAATATGGCACGGCTGCCCATAATTATATTCAAATCTCAATTTATTAATCATATTACATTATTTTATTTTGTTTACTAATTAAATATCCTAAATAATGTTAATAAAAATATGGATTGTACAATCTCCACTCCTTAAAGAATTTCATCCTCGAAATTACGATAAGGTACACAACAAAACAATCAAAGGTAAAATATACCATCAAACAAATCAGGATAAGTGTTTCTAATCTTGGTCGTATGCTCCCAAGTACAGTCTTTAGTATCATCACTCCACTGCTCTTTCACTAAAGTGACTGTCTTGTTCCTCAACTTCTTCTCATCTCTCTCGACTATCCGGATAGGCTTCCTAACTCTAGTCATATCTGGCTCCAATACTAAATCTTCTAACACGGTCGGTGCTATAGTAGTGTCTGGATCCCTAACACATTTCCTTAGATAAGGCACATGGAAAACATCATGGAACCCTATCAAACTACTCGGTAACTCTACTCTATATGCAAGCTTCCCGATCCTTTCTAAATTAGGAAACGGTCCTATGAACCTCGGTGCTAACTTTTGTCTTCTCGAACCTGATAACACCTTTCATCGGCGATACTTTGATGAAAACATGATCTCCAACAGAGAACTCTAAATCTTTTCATCTTTTATCTGCATAGCTTTTCTGCCTTGACTGAGCTTCCTTCATTCTCGCCCTTATCAGCTCAATATTTTATGCTGCTTCTTTTACCAATTCAGGACCAAGGACCAATCTATCTCCGGTCTCTAACCAACATGCAAGGGATTTGCATGGTCTTCCATACAAAGCTTCGAACGGTGCCATCCCTATACTAGTTTGATAACTATTGTTATACAAAAACTCGACTAGGTGTAGGTGGTCTTCCCATGATCCCCTGAAATCTAATACACAAGCTTGCAACAAGTCCTCCAAGATCTTGTTAACCCTTTCTTTTTGCCCATCGGTCTGCGGGTGGTAAGCGAAACTCATCTTAAGCTTGGTTCCTAAACCTTCCTGTAGACTCTTCCAGATTCGCTAGTAAATAAAGAATCTCTATCACTAACAATACTACTAGGAATTCGTGCAGTCTAACCACATTTTTCATGAATAACTTAGCCAATACAGGTGTCATCCTATTTGACTTAACTGGATGAAATGGGCACTCTTGGTCAATCTGTCCACTATGACCCATATACTTTCATTTCCTCTATTAGATCTCGGCAACCAATTTATGAAATCCATAGAAATAGAATCCCACTTCCATGTCGAAATATCTAATTGCTGAAGCAATCCACTCGGCTTTTGATGCTTGGCTTTTTCCTACTGAAAGTTCAAACACTGTTTCACCCGTAAGCCAACATCCCTCTTCATGCCTTTCCAGAAGAAACTTCTCCTCATATCTTGATACATCTTCGTTCCTCCTAGTTGAATAGTGAACTTCGAACGATGGCATTCCTCCAAAATTTCCTTCCTTGTGTCTCCCACATTTGGAACACATAATCTACCCTTCTTTCTCAACCACCCATTCTGGTCAAGGCTGAAATCCCTTAAGTCATCGCTCTCTATTCCATCCTTTAATTTCTTGATGCTTTCAGCTAATACTGGACCTTCTTTCAGTTTAGAAGCAATCTTCTCAATCAATACCAGTCGGACTTCCAAACAAGATAATATAGCAGATCCCCCACTAGACCCAGCCTCAGAACTCCACTATACTCTGCAAGCTGTCAAGGTTTCTAAGTCTTTCCATTCTGCTATCATGGCCAACACTACATTCTGATGCTTCCTACTAAGCGCATGTGCAACCTTGTTGCCTTTTCCGGGTGTGTACTCAATTCCAAAGCCTTTCCAACCATCTTTCTTTCTCATGTTTATCTCCTTCTGAGAGAACAAGTACTTCAACGACTTATGATCTGTATAAATCTCAAACCTCTCTCCCAAAAGGTAATGCCTCCACACTATCAAGGAAAATATTACTGCAGCCAACTCCAAATCATGCGTCGGATACCTAACCTCATGCGGTCTGAGCTATCGAGATGCATAGGCAATCACTTTACCCCTTTGCATCAACATAGCTCCTAATCCTATTCCACATGCATCAGTATAAACAACTAAATCTTGGTTCCCCTCTAGAACCACTAACACCATGGTTCAACAAGTGCTTCAAGCTTTAGAATGCTTCCTCACACTTATCGGTCCACACAAACTTTACATCCTTTTGTGTTAGCTTGGTCATCGGCGCTGCTATCCACGAGAAATCCTTTATGAACCTTCGATAATATCCCACAAATCCTAGGAAACTTTTTATCTCAGTTACCATTTCTGGTCTTTTCCAATTATTAGGGGCTTCGATTTTTCTAGATCAACTAACAATCCTTTCTCTGAAACCATGTGACCAAGAAACTTCACTTCTTTCTTCCAAAAATGGCACTTCAAAAACTTTGCCTTTAGCTGAGGCTGCCTCAGCGTCTCAAGCAAAACTCTAAGATGAACTTCATGCTCCTTCTCATCCTTAGAGTATATCATAATACCATCTATAAAAATCAACACAAACCTATCCAAATGCTCGTGGAAAATGCGGTTCATCAAATCCACAAAGAATGCCAATGCATTAGTGAGTCCGAAGGGCATAACTAACCATTTATATAACCCATATCTTTTTCTAAACTAAGTTACTGGTATACTATCTTCTACCACTCTAAGCTGATGAAATCTTGTCGCCACATCTTACTGAGGGAATACCTTGGCTCCACTCAACTGGTCGAACAAATCGACGATTCTCAGCAATGGATATCGATTCTTTATCGTCTTCTCATCCAACTTACGATAATCGATACATAGCCTTAACGATCCGTCCGGCTTCTTAGCATATACTACTGCTACTCCCCAAGGTGAACTACTCGATCTAATAAAACTCTTAGATTCCAAGTCTACCAACTGAGCCTTTAACTCCTTCATCTCTATAGGTGTCATCCAGCTTGGCGGCCTACTTACCTATTCTGCCCTAGGCACCAAATCTATTCAAAACTCGATAGCTCATTGCGGTGGTAATCCAACTACCGGCTCAAAAACATCTTCGAATTCACTTACTCCGAAAACACGATTCAACTCATCTTCTAACTCCATAACACCCAACAAAGCATTCACCACACAACTAGGGTTTTCTACGTTATAAACTATCTGATCGCTACAATCTGATTTTCTATGTGATATTTTCCTATCTTGGCAAAATATCCTAGCAGCGTATTCACTTAACCAATCCATGCCCAATATAATTCCAAACCCTACAAAGTCAAATACATGCAAACTGCAAACAAAGGTGTAACCTAGCAAGCCAAACTCTATGTGATCACACTTCATCCCAAGCGTCGCATACCCTCCTATCGGATTTGCAACTCTTAGGGAAGTAACTAAATATGAGGGTTATAGGTTAAGCTTAACTACCAAACATCGAGATATAAAAGAATGCGATGCACTAGTACCAAACAAAACGCTAACAAACATACCGTGAATTTGAAGCATACCTCCCAATTCTGCTTTTCCTTTCTCCTACACTGTCGGCTTTGAAGTAGCAGGCTCCAATGCAAATACTTGGCCTTTATCTCCTTCAGCTGGCCCTTTGCACTGGTTCTTGTAGTGCCCAACTTGATCACAGTTTAAACACCTGATGTTCTTATTTCCAATCACCTCCTTTGCTTTTCCTTTTCCAGTACGACATTCATGGGCGTAGTGTCCTTTCTTGTCGCATTTATAGCAGACCACCTCAGACTTTCCTTTCTTTGCTGCTCCTCCTTTCTAAGCATTCTTGTTGTGGAAAAACTTTCTCTTTTGGCACTGCCCAACCTGGACCTCCTTCTCCTTCTTCTTCTCCAAACAAGCTAACAACTCCCCATGTCTCAACGCCATTTCCATTACCACATCACATGGATCTCTGATGTGCGGTAAAGTAGACCTAACCAACTCTGACTTCAATCCTCTAATAAACTTTTCATTTGTTTTCAACATTGTGTCAACAGTGGCATATCCATACCGGGCTAACTCTTCGAATCTACTAGCATATTCCAGAATAGACATTTCCCCTTGTTCCAACTCAGCAAACTTCCTAACCAACATAGACTGTGCCATTACTGACATGAACCTTTCTTGAAACCTCCTCCTAAACTCTACCCACGTCATAGTCTCTTCATCCATACCAGCAGTTACAGTTTTCCACCAAATCAAAGCATCTCCCTGAAGTTGTCTTGAAGCAAGTCTTCTTTTCTGCTTGTCATTGAGCCCCAGGTCAGAAAAAATCCTTTCATAGTGTAGCAGCCAGTTTTCCACTTCGATAGCATCCTCAGTCCCAATAGACGGCTTTTCCTCAAGCCTAGCATAGTCTCTACTCAAATTAGTATACTGGTTGACTATCGAAGCTTCCTGAACTTCTCCTCCAGCAGCATTCCCTTCAACAACTCCAACTACGATTCCAGCTTGCATCATATTCACGAAAAACTAATACATGGCTCCTATATCCACTTGTGGGACCCCAATACCAACATTCTTAGCCTGAGCCTAACCTTGAGTTCTTTTAACATTCGGTCAGGCATATCCATTTATGGTGGTATTGTCTCCATCTAGATTAACTCTGCCTCTTCTTTCGTCCATATTTGTATTCAAGCCTAGTGAGATACAGAAGAATAGCCTAACAAAGATAGGAGTCTAGAGATAAGGCGTATACTTATATATAAAAATACAAGTATTTTACTATAGCGTTATCCCATACCCGAATCTTAACTCTAATCTCTAGGGATTATGTTTTCAAAAATCATTTTTAGTTAAAGTATTTCATAAACCTATGCTCTGATACCAAGTTGTAAAATCCCCTATCTAGAGGACCAAAGCTAAGCGCTACAAATGCGGCAGTCATCTATAGTATCAGAAGCACTTGAATATGAAACAAATAACAAATTTCAAAATAGATTTTTCCATTACATCTCAAAACACATTTTCCATATTCATATTACATAATCCCAAAATGTTTCCCAAGCAATGATAAAATATACTTATTACAAAATACGCCAAGAGCGATATATGAAGATGCCCCCTAGATGATCAGAGTCATATAGTCATAATTGACTTAATACATATACAGCAGAAATAAACACAAAACAAAGAACTACAACTCCTAAATAGCTACCCGTTAGCCTACTGCTCGCCTTTGGCAGCATTATTCATCATCTTACTTAATCCTGAAAGAACCCCAACCCTCAGCCTACTCAAATCAATTTTGAGCATCCGAGAGTTTAAGGGGAAAACATAAACTTCGAGTTAGACATAAAGCTTGGTGTATATACTACACATCTCGGTTATTAATGTTAAGTGAGACCACACCGCTTAGCGGAATGGGTTTCCCATCACTAACATTCTTTTAAAACATATCTTTTGCAAATCTTTTCCTCCAACCACAACTGGTTAAATACTGTAAAGCATCATTACGTAAACATACATATCAGGTAATAAAAGAACAATCAGTTCAAACACTTTAGTTTTGTTTGGCTGACTATTAACATTTGGCTGACTCGGACCTACCAGAACAAGTAACCAAATAATCTAACATCTGTTAGACACTCCTCTTCAGGACGGTCTATCATTAGCTATCTGTTAAATGCTTCTCTTCTGGACGGTCTGTTCCTAACTTAACATCTCCCAGGGTCACCTGATCCTAATGGTTTTGCATGCTCACCAATAACCTATCTATATACAAATATATATTCTCTTCTTTGTATAATCATAATTTTAGTCTTACCTGTGACAAAGCCCTACACTAGAATTTCGGACTAAATCGGCTAGGGCCAATAGCTAATGTATAGGGCGTGACCCTATACTAGTCACATCTGGTATTCTAATATCCGAATCATTTTACTTAGGGATGCCTTCCCTAATTTTCCTTGAAAAACGTTTTTCTCAAATTGGTTTAAAATATTTAAATCAAACTCATACAAGGAAAATACATATACTCTATACTTTACTCAAAATCACCTTGCCATATTATATATATATATATACTTTACTCAAACCTTAGTTAATGAAAACATTTAACACTTGAACGTACCCCTTTCGATTCTATTGAAAACATCTCTTTCAAAACTAAGTAAAACCCTTTATTTATCTAGGTCGAAAGGCCAAAGCTTCCCATTTGAAACTTTTGAAAACCTTCCTTTTGAAAGCATTAAAACCTTTGACATCATATCTTAAAAATAATTCAAAACATTGCCTTTAAAAACATTGGAAAAACCTTCCATTTCAACCCTTTCGAAACCATCAGAAACACTACCTTTCGACACCTTCGAAACTCCTTGGGGAACCACCCCTTCGAAAACCATTTTAAATACCTTTCGAAAGCATCAAACCTTTAGAAACTCAAAACTTTCAAAAGCACTTGGGTTCAATTTAAAACATGTGGAAAAACACCTTTCGAAACCATTTAAACCAACTCTTTCGAAACCTTTGGGTTATACTTCAATCGGAATAAAATGGGTCATTTAAAACATCTAATTTAAAAGCCTTCCTTTCCAAACCTATTCCTAAGCGAAGAAGTGATGGTGTCGAAACCATCCCTTCGAAAGCATTAGAGAAGTGGTTAATTTTTAAAACAAAGTTTATTTTACGAAACCATTGACTTCGAAAGGTAGAAAGGCGATAGCTAGGGGTTTCGACACCTTCGAAAGCATTACTTAAAATAAAAGAGTGCAACCCATTTGAAACCTTCCCTTTTAAAAATTTGACCCATTCGAAAGCCAATTGAGTCAAAACCCAACCTTTCAAAAGCAAAGCAGGCGCTACCTTTTATTTTAAAACAAGGCATACTCCAACCCCTTCGGAACCTAGCGTTTCGACCAAGTACCCTTCGCCTTTATCCAATGTGCTACATACCAAATAGCTTGATACCATAGACTATGGTTTCAAAACCATTGGTGGAAAAAGGTCTGGGTCGAAACCCCATGTGCCGAAAGTGGCGGAACACACTAAAAACATGTTATTTTTGTTTTTAACTTAAAAGTGAAACTTTTTAACTAACCTGCTATTATTTGTAAAAATTTCATTGGTTGCCAAATACCATTTTCAAAAGTGCTGCCAATATATTCAAAACTAAATAATGATTTTATTTTGCAAAATACCCCTTCTCCTTAATTAAATATATAAAATATTTAAGTCTCATAACTTAAATAATTTTATATATTCATCAAAATACTTAGGAAAATTCTATAAAAATTCTAGAAAATCCTTCTCAATATGCTTTCTAACATATAAAAATTCCAGACCCAAATATTTATTTATTTTGCGGTAAATAATTTATAACCCAATAAATCATTTTCTTCACTAGAAAATTAATAAAAAATCCACATTAATTCAGAAAATTATGAAAATTGGAACCCACCTCTAAAATATTATTTCTGATCTATGTTTAAATTTGTAAGGCAATTGGATGTCAGTTAATAGGGTTTTCATGTAAAACATATCATAAAAATCAATATAAATATGCATAAATCATCAACAAGTATATATAAACATTTTACTCTTCTAAAACATGGCTAAATCAAGCAAGATAAATTTGGATTTCATCTTAACACTGGAAACATGTAAAAAGTGAGATGTAGTCATTATTCACTTTAGCTTTGTGATTAAAGATGTGAGATTTGATCTTGATTAAGTTGATTTGATTTTCCTCTTGAAAACTTTATCTTTCTCTTCTCTCCTTTGCTAATGGTAGCCGGCCTTGGTTTTGATGTTTTCGTTTGTGATAAGATGAAATGAAGGTGTGTTCATTTTCCCTAAGGTTATTAGGAAATCCCTTTTTCCTATTTTGCCCTCCCCTATTTCCTAACACTTAAGCCCATTTTACTCCATTTATCTATTCATTATTATGGCACGGCTACCCTTAATTATATTCAAATCTCAATCTATTAATCATCTTACATAATTTTATTTTATTTACTAATAAAATATCCTAAATAATGTTACTAAAAATATGGGGTGTTACAAGTATCATAGACTTGATATAAGTGCATCGGCGCTGGCATCTTTTAAGCACCAAAAAGTTGTCCCTCTTCTAAAGAGAGCACGCCTTTGCTATGAAGATCTCTTAAAATAGAACCGAGAGTTGATCGCCCTATTTTTGATGTTGATTGAAGAAAGAGACATTTTAATCAACTTTTTATATATGGCTCATTGTAGACATTCAATTATTGATTTTTCATACTTAGATGAATTTAGTGGGGGTCTCCTTTGACGTTTTCATAAGAGATACTTGGATGAATTCGGTTCAGACCCACACCCTAGAGCTTGTTGGAACTTACCATGGGTCAGACCGATTCCCCAAAATCTCCCCCCTGAAAAGCTTAAGTATTATAAGAGAAAATTTGTATCTGAGTTGTTTTCTAAGTCTGTTTTGTATGAACCAGATGAGTAATTGTAAATATGTAACAATGTATTTATTTTGTAAATATTTTCTTTAGTTTTGCTCTTTTTGCTTAGCTTCGTTTATTATATTATCATAGAGTGACTGTTCATTAGGTCGACTTATTTCTAAAGACTATTTAAGCCAATATCTTAGACGGAAGATTTTATCTTGAAAAGGCATCAATTTTAAAGTCTTCGAAATTAGCAAGATATTATTTTCTTAGAGATTTACATAAACTCTACTTGGAATATCCTAGTATCCACTTTAACTTCCTTGGCGATGAGAAAGAAAAACTTCTTAAGGAGATCAAAACATTTCATTCTAAGTTAATTTGTGGTTGTGATAGTCCTCCGGCCGGGAAGTGGGACTATAGCAAATGTCCACCAGTTATCACTCCAGAAGGAGTTAATATTCCTTTTGGTTCAACTATTACCCTTTCTAACTCATAAGATAAAGTTAGAAAGTAGTTCCTCAGCTTTAGATGTAAACCAATTATTTATTGTATCTTTCAATTTCATTGTTATTTGTGTTGTAACCTGTTATTATAATAATAAAGAGAATTTTTCATCTTGATTTTGACTTTATTTTGTTTCTTTTGCTAAATAGGAGTTGTAACTATCTACAGTTTCTCTTCCTCTTGATTTGTCATCATGCATCAGTACTCTTAGAGAGAAACTATTAAGATCAAGTGGAAGGAGTGAACTTAGTAATGATATCATACTAGAACGCTTCGGAGGCAACGCTGAAGCCTTAAAATGGCACAAAAGATATTTTGTTCAGAAAACCATTGCTAGCAATCTGAAAGATCAAATTTCCTATCTTGAGGCTGATATTAAAAGCAAAGATGAAATGATCTCATCACTTAAGCGATAAATAAGTCAAACCATTCAATCGATTTCGATAAGATGTCAGAGCTTATCCAACAAATCATTAACTTGGAATTGAAATTGAAGGAGAGCCAAGCATAGTGCGAATCATTAGAATTCATCATGGGAGATAAGATTTCAAGTATTGATTTGCCAGTTCCTCGCGTTACTCCCTCGATCTCCAAACCCATGAGGCCGAATTCTCTTGCTGTTCAAAAATTCCTATAACACCCCGCATTTTCATAATTAAATAATCAATAACGATGAATAGTGAAAATAAACATTTTCGTAATTGTCAGAATATGGCCTCGAAACCTATACCATTGTGTTTATGGTGATTTTCTGATCAATTTCCATATATAACTTGTCGAAATCTGAGTTAATACGAAGAAATTACGAGAGAAACAAAAATCAAGGGAAACAAAAAAAGAAAAATAAATAAATAAATAAATAAATATGGGTCGACCCATAAGTCAACCCACGACACTCCATTGTCGACCACCAAGGAGAGCACAGGTCGACCCTAGGGTCGACCGGTGTTACTACTTGGACGTAATTCATCCAGGTACGTGCCTAACCAAATAAAAATTATTTTTACGCGATCCGAGCCATACGTTGATAGATCTGATGGCTCCAAATGACCCTCTGACGTGGTGGCTTCAGATTAAATCCAAGAATCCAACGGTCTGAGATCCCCAAACTCCACTTTAAATAGTACCCTAAGCCTAGCTATTTTCTCACAATTAGGTTTTCTCCCAATGGGTTCATTGCGTGAGGTTGAACCCTAAATAGAAAATATTTCTTTGGGTTCATTGCTTGAGGCTGAACCCTAAATAGAAAATCTTCTCAATAAAAATATTAGACACCTTAAAAGGGGACTAGGAAAACCATGGAGCCAAGCTATGCACAAGCAAAGCTAAGGACGACAGGTAAGTGGATTTAATTATATATCTTTATCGTTTATGATATATTATCGTTAGATTCCCGTTAAATATTTTTATTTAGTATTTATTTCAGTAATTAATCCTGTTAATTAGTATGTTGAAACTGTAAATTGTATAAGAGAGCTTATATTTAATTATTATTTATATAGAAATAGGAAAATAGTAATCCACTAAATATGAATAATATTAGGCTTGACAGTTAGAAAAGGGCATAAGCCTAAAAGTAAGAAATTTACAGTTATTTACATCTATTTTAAAAGCTTGTAAATGTTAGTTTCTTTTTATTCCTTTTTACGTGAATAAAATAGTAAAGAGAAGAATTCACAAATACAGACTAAAATAGAAGAACGCTAGATTTAGATATATTAGATTTAAAATAAGAAAAGCTGAAATAAAACGAGAAAAATAGAAATTTGCGATAAATTATGGTAAAACGGGAGTAATAAATTAAAGAGAAATCTAATAACTTAATTTTGAAGTAAGTGATAGATTAATTGGTTTGTTTAGAAAAGAGAATACATTTCTATAGTTTAATATTTAAAAGATAACGATAAACGTAGTTAAAAGAGTAAAAGAAAGAAAAGGGGAATTAGTGTAAAATAGATAAACTACTGTATTTAACATTAACCAAAAAGTAAAGAAATAGTAAAAGGAATATCTTGAAATTACGGATTATTGTTTATAGTTTCATTTAGTATTAAATTATAGAAATGGATTTTTAGCATAGTTTTTATAACCAACCAAATAGAATAGAACTACTTCATAGAATATAAGAAAATAAAGTGAAGGATTAAAGGAATTAAAGAAGGAATCAAGTTAATTATTCGACAAGACTAGAAGCTATAGACAGAAATGAACTAGATCTGAATTTACTGTGCAGATAATAAAATAAAAGCAAAGCAATTATTATGATAAGTAAATTTATGACAGTCGGACATAGTCCCAAGCCAAGATTGTCATATAATATAAGAGAAATGAATATCATAATAAAAGAAAACAGTCTAGAATGAAAAAGAGACACTTGTAATTATATTTATAATATATAGATTATAAAAGAGAATAAAAGTGACAATTGCAAGTAAAATTATAACATACGTTATAATTAAGTAGAAAGAACAGAAAAGGCTTATTTCAAGACAAAAATTAAGTTAATAAGCAAATAGAGCAGAAATAACAGAATTCCCTTTTAGTTAGGAACTGATGGTCTTACAATAGTTAGGTAAGGCTGGGATAAGATTATGCTAATTAGGTTAAATTTGTAGCCAATTGAATAAGAAAAGTAAACTAAACACATAATAAACGATTAGACGCAGGGTCTAACAAAACAGTAAGATGCATTAGGAGCAGCCCAAAGGATGAAGAGCCTAACGAAGTAGTTCATCACAGATTTCAGCACAGAAGGAGCACGTCCAACTTAGATATTTTAGGCTAGAGGAAGTATGAGACTTCAACAGGACGCGAGGGTACTCTAGGATGGCCCTCTAGGGTAGGCATAACGGAGTAGTCCCTCGGAGGCAGGTCTATAGGTATTCCATCAAAAGAGTATGCCTTGACTGCTTTTTGCATGGCAGGACCATTGTGGGCAATCAAAAGTGGTTGATGTTTTGAGTAGGATATTCGTATGTCATCGTACTTGACTTGCGAGTAGGTTTTAGTGGGCAGAACCCAAAAAGATAGTCGCATGCGGATATCGGGCCAGCATCAAAACCAAGAAGCGAGTTCGGGAAAGACTAAAGTTAAACCAACAGTCCAATGATTCTTTCACTATCGAGACATTGGATGGGGGGGCGCAGCCAATTGGATGTTTAGATTGTTTGCATTAGGGCACAACCACTTAGCTCTTTAGAGGTCTTTCGATTAGTTAAGGGGTGGCTGCGTAGGGCCATAGCCATGATAAGAAAAGGGACATACCAAGTAAAATATCTGTATTGTAGGTCTAACAAGGCAGTCCTTTACAGAAATAGAAAATCCCCGATTGAGTTCCGTACAAGATAGACCTTGTTAAGCGGGATTCAGGGAGTAGAAAAAATGATTTTGTATAGTCCTCAAGGTACGCACTGGGTGGTACATTGTGGATGTCCGAGCATTAGTATAGGCTAGTGCGGATGCAATTTTACGTTTTCATAGTAGACGATGGAACATCTATATTGTAGGCCTTACGATATAGTCCTTTACAGATATAGTCACAGAACACTATAGGAGCAAGACGATGGAGTCCTTTGTGAGGAGAATACGGAGGGTACTATGGGTAGTACCTAGGACCGATGCGGTCATTGGGCATATAGCTACATATATATTAGTTATTAGGTTTTAATCTACTAGGGGGTAAAAGGGTATGATTCACGCATAGAGGCGACAGTATTATGAACCTGGTAAACCTAATATAAAAGTAAATGGAAATAAAACGATATATGTAGAATTAATCTTAGAAGTATATAATTTTTCAATTCACCAAACCTTTGTTCTGACCCTCTCCTCATAACATCCTTCAGGTTAGGTAGACGGCAGAGAATTTCCGGCTTCGAGACACTGGTTAGAAAGTGTCATTATTTTGGTGAGTATTTACTTACTATTATATTTTAGTTAGATCCGCTCTGAGATATTAATCTGAGCTCTGATATATTTATCTTTGCCTATTTGCAGAATACCAGAAAACCCAACTCAGGCTTCAGTGGGCATGAATTCTAGCATTTTTGCGAAAAATCTGGACCCATTGGAATTCGGGCTATTACATTTGGTATCATAGCCTAGGTTTAGGATTCCTAGGTAGATCGTGAGTGAACGTATTTGTATTTTTGAATAAAATATAAATATATTATGTACTAAAATCCAAATAGTCCCCAATTATAGATTTTAACATATGGAAAGTTTTTAGAAGTATATTTATGCATAGTTTGCTAGTTGAGTTTGGGATGACTCAAATATGTTGAGCCCTGTGTTATTACCAATTTATAACGTACAAATAAGCCATGTTTTGAGAGAAGATTGGTATCCATATGTTATAGGAAGTAGGGAAATTCCCTAGGGATAGTAGGGGGAGTGTTTTTGTTTTGGAAGGAGTAGGAGGTTTTAGTAAGAAGAAAATCCACTTTATATCTAGCCCAATAAAATGAAACTTTTGGAATTGAAAAGTTGAAAAAAATATAATTTTTAATATATTTGAGGAAGTAAATATTGGGTTTTTTGAACAATAAAATAAGTGGTATGAAATTAAAATTTGTTTTTTATATGATGTAAATTTTGTTAAAAGTGAAATTCTTTTTGAAGAATAATAGAGCATGTATAGCTAGCTAGCGTCTTTGTAGGTAAACAAAAATTTTAAAATATAAAAACCTAGCGTGTTTTAAGTATCGAAAACGTAGGTTACAACATTTATTGTTGTAATAGATGTTTTCGGTAAAAGTAAAGGAAGCATAGACTATGACACTATTATTATAGTAGGTGACTCCCAAAGGAGATAATTTTACATAGCATATGAGATTTATTAATAATTATTTTAATTAAATCCATATATTGGTATTTTGGGTTGTAGTAACGATGCTTTACGCAACATCTGTTTTGACCCAAATGAGTTTTGGAGATAATTTCTAAAGTGGTATGTATGTACACTTATTATTTAAATAAGTATATGAAAATATTTTCTAATTATGAAAATATTAAAGCAGTTTTGAAAATGAGTTCTTTGAAAATTAATGTATGTTAAATTAATGAATTTAGTAGAAAATATCTTGTGTACGTGAATATAGAGTAAACATACTTTAATCTATTGGAATGAAATGAATAATGATATAATTTTCTATGAATCACAAATAAAGATGTTTTGTGCAAGTTATAAGGAATACGTGAAAGAGATGTACAAGGTATGCAAAACACCATTTTTTGTATAGCCTGTTTCAAAAAGAAAGAAAAATCCTTATAATTTCACATAAACATGAAATCCACCTTTAAAGGATTCGTAGAAGGTTTTAGCATTAATGGTTTCCCATAAGAGAAAGTAATTCCAATACATTAAGGTATACAACCATTAAGTATAGTATGTTAGAAACTCCTCCAAGGTTGAAAAATTGGAAGAGTAGAAAAGTTAAGGGATTTTTGATAGAATGGTTGTTCTTACCTACTCCAGTTTTAGTAAATTTGAAAATCAATGAAAAAAAAATATTTTGAAAACATGTGAGGACGTTTTTTTTAGTCAAGGAAAAAAATGTTTTAAGAACAAGCAAGACATGTTTTAAAGAAAAATGGTTTGGTGGAAAAGTAAATAAGTTTTTGAAAAGATAAAATTTTTAAGTAACCAAGTACCTTTTAATTTAACAGAAAACATCAAAATAACACTTTCAAAGGCAAGAATTTTGGGATTTGGTGTTTCAAAAATTTAGAAGCATTAATTTTTGAAGTAAAATGATAAATACCAAACTAAATCGGACTTTTAAATATGGAGTAGATATGAATCATTTCCTAGGTGTAATGGGAAAGGTGTAAGGCTATAGCAGTAATTACTCCTAGTAGTAATAATAAAAGTTCCCGTAAGGTGTATAGGACACTAGTGAAAACCTAGAAATGTTGCTTCATGTGTGTAGACTATAGAAGAATAGTGAAGTGATATTAGTAAGATAGTAAGACACACGTGGTTGGGAAAAGTAGACCTTAGTTGGGGAAAAATGAAAGGTAAAGAGACAATTTCCCCAAGCTTAGGTTCCTTTTTAGATAGAGACTGCATAGATTGAAACCCTTATCCATTGTAGTAAATGATACTTAGAATAGAAGAGATGAATAGATCTTGTTCGTCGTGACTAACACAACGTAAGTTGGTAACAAGTAATAGGCGGTATGAGAAGCATATAAGTTACTTGGATTCCTAGAGTAAAGCCTTTCTATGTCAGAGTGGACTTGGTCCTAGACCTCCAAGCCCTAGATGATAGCTGTGTTTAGTTGCTATATTAAAAGAAGAGTAAAAGCAGATAAAAAGGGTAACTAAAAGAAAAACAACAAGATCTAAAGCAAGCAACAGAAACGTCAATAGAAATAAATGAGAATTGAAAAAGAAAAATACATTTTCCCCATAAATTAACCTTGGGAAAAAGTTTGAAAAAAAAAAATCTTTCTTATGTAAACCGTGCTTGGGAAGGAAAATACAGATTTTATAGGATAACGGCACAAGTTCCAAGTACGGAGAGAAGGGTACGCAAAAGTAAAACGGAGAAATGTGAAGTTTTTTTCCGTTTTCTACCTTCTTTCTAACATAAGAAATAGATTTTGAAAAATTAGATTTTTCTGAAATTCGAATATTAAAAGTTGTGTGGTAGGATTTGGATGAAAAATTAATTGAACTACACCCCTATTCAGTAGGAGTGTGGGGAAAATTGGATGAAAAACGTTTTGAGTTTTCAAAAGATTGCATTCATATAGAAATCGCAAGTATATTTAGGATGTGTGCATCATATTTTAAAATAAATTTTTAAAGAAGAAAAGCATTCATATAGGAGGTACCGCTTAGAAATTCATGTACATGCATATATTTTATATTGAATGACAATTTTGCACAAGAACACGGATGGTGGCAAAATTGGATGTACACAAAATGGTTGTGATTGATGCGAGAAATTACATAATTTTACCCTTGTCGAATTTCGGGACGAAAATTCCTAAAGGGTGGGATAATATAACACCCTACATTTTCATAATTAAATAATCATATAACGATGAATAGTGGAAATAAACATTTTTGTAATTGTCAGAATATGGCTTCGAAACTTATACCATTGTGTTCGTGGCGATTTTCTGATCAATTTCAATATATAACTTGTTAAAATACGAGATAATATGGAGAAATTACGAGAGAAACAAAAATCAAAAGAAACGAAAAAAGAAAAAAATTATAGAAAAATAAATATGGGTCGACCCATAGGTCGACCCACAACACTCCATGGTCGACCACCAGGTCGACCCAAGGAGAGCACAGGTCGACCCAAATAAAAATTGATTTTTGCGTGATCTAAGCCATACGTTGATAGATCTGATTGCTCCAAACAACCCTGTGACGTGGTGTCATCAAATTCAATTCAAGAATCCAACGGTCTAAGATCCCCAAACTCCACTATAAATAGGACCCTAGGCCTAGCAATTCTCTCACAATCAGATTTTCTCCCAATGGGTTCATTGCCTCAGGCTGAACCCTAAATAGAAAATATTTCTTTGGGATCACTGCTTGAGGCTGGACCCTAAAAAGAAAATATTTATTGGGAGAAGATTTTCTCAATAAAAATATTAGACGCCTTAGAAGGGGATCCAAGAAAAACATGGAGCAAAGCTAAGCACAAGTAAAGCTAAGGACGACAGGTGAGTGGATTTAATTATATATCTTTTACGTTTATGATATATTATCGATAGATTCCCGTTAAATAATTTTATTTAGTATTTATTTCAGTAATTAATCATGTTAATTAGTATGCTGAGACTGTAAATTGTATAAGAGAGCTTATATTTAATTATTATTTATATATAAAAAGGAAAATAGTAATCCACTAAATATGAATAATATTAGGCTTGACAGTTAGAAAAAGGCATAAGCCTAAAAGAAAGAAATTTATGGTTATTTACATCTATTTTAAAAGTTGAAATTTAGCTTGTAAATGTTAGTTTCTTTTTATTCCTTTTTACATGAATAAAATAGTAAAGAGAAGAATTCACAAATACGGACTAAAATAAAAGAACGCTAGATTTAGATATATTAGATTTAAAATAAGAAAAGCTGAAATAAAACGAGAAAAATAGAAATTTGCGGTAAATTATGATAAAACGGGAGTAATAAATTAAAGTGAAATCTAATAACTTAATTTTTAAGTAAGTGATAGATTAATTGGTTTGTTTAGAAAAGAGAATACATTTCTATAGTTTAATATTTAAAAGATAACGATAAACGTAGTTAAAAGAGTAAAAGAAAGAAAAGGGGAATTAGTGTAAAATAGATAAACTACTGTATTTAGCATTATCCAAAAAGTAAAGAAATAATAAAAGGAATAACTTGCAATTACGGATTATTGTTTATAGTTTCATTTAGTATTAAATTATAGAAATGGATTTTTAGCATAGTTTTTGTAACCAACCAAATAGGATAGAACTACTTCATAGAATATAAGAAAATAAAGTGAAGGATTAAAGGAATTAAAGAAGGAATCAAATTAATTATTCGACAAGACTAGAAGCTATAGACAGAAATGTAACTAGATCTGCATTTACTGTGTAGATAATAGAATAAAAGCAAAGCAGTTATTATGATAAGTAAATTTGTGACAGTTGGACGTAACCAAGATTGTCAAATAATATATGAGAATTAAAGAGAATTCGATATCATAATAAAAGAAAACATACTAGAATAGAAAAGAGACACTTGTAATTATATTTATAATATATAGATTATAAAAGAGAATAAAAGTGACAATTGCAAGTAAAATTATAACATAGGTTATAATTAAGTAGAAAGAACAGAAAAGGCTTATTTTAAGACTTAAATTAAGTTAATAAGCAAATAGAGCAGAAATAACAGAAGAGGCTTATTTTAATAAACTTAGATCTTGGATTAAGTTAATAAGCCAGATAATAGAAGTGGCCCATACCAACACCATTTCCTTTCAGTTAGGAGCCGATGGTCTCACAATAGTTAGGTGAGGCTAGGACATGATTATGCTAATTAGGGTAATAAGTAGCTAACAGAATAAGAAAAGTAAACTAAACGCATAATAAAAGATTAGACGTAGGGTCTAATAAAACAGTAAGGTGCGTTAGGAGCAGCCCAAAGGATGAAGAGCCTAACGAAGCCGTTCATCATAGATTTCAGCATAGAAGGAGCATGTCCAACTTAGACATTTTGGGCTAGAGGAAGTACAAGACTTGAACGGGACGTGAGGGTACTCTAGGATGGCCCTCTGGGATAGGCATAATACAGCAATCCCCCGGAGGCAAGTCTATAGGTGTTCCATCAAAAGAGTAGCCTTGACTGCTTTTTGCATGGCAGAACCATTATAGGATGTCAAAAGGGGTTGATGTTTGGAGTAGGATATTCGTATGTCACCGTACTTGACTTGAGAGTAGGTTTTAGTGGGCAGGACTCAAAAGGATAGTCGCATGCGGATATCGGACCAACATCAAAACCAAGAAGCGAGTTCGGGAAAGACTAGAGTTAAACCAACAGTCCAATGATTCTTTCACTATCGAGACATTAGATGGGAGGCGCAGCCAATTGGATGTTTAGATTGTTTGTAGTAGGTCACAACCACTTAGTTCTTTAGTGGTCTTTCGATTGGTTGAGGGGTGGCTGGGGGGGCCATAGCCATGATAAGAAAAGAGATAAACCAAGTAGAATATCTGTATTGTAGGCCTAACAAGGCAGTCTTTTACAGAAATAGAAATTCCCCGACTGAGTTTCGTACAAGGTAGACTTGTTAAGCGGGATTCAGGGAGTACACAGAACGATTACGTATAGTCCTCAAGGATCGCACTAGGTTGTACATTGTGGATGTCCGAGCATTAGCATAGGATAGTGCGGACGTAATTTTACGTTTTCATTGTAGACGATAGAACATCTGTATTGTAGACTTTACGATGTAGTCCTTAACAGATGTAGTCACAGAACGCTATAGGAGCAAGACGATGGAGTCCTTTGCGAGGAGAATACAAAGTGTACTATGGGTAGTACCTAGGACCGATGCGGTCATTCGGCATATAGCTACATATATATTAGTTATTAGGTTTTAATCTACTAGGGGGTAGAAGGGTACGATTCACGCATAGAGGTGAGAGTATTATGAACCCGGTAAACCTAATATAACACTAAATGGAAATTAAACGGTATCTGTAGAATTAAACTTAGAAGTATATAATTTGTCCATTCACCAGAACTTTATTTATGACCCCATCCTCATAACATCCTATAGGTTAGGTAGATGGCAGAGACTTTCCATCTTTAAGACACTCGTTAGAAAGTGTTATTATTTTGGTGAGTATTTACTTACTATTATATTTTAGTCAGATCCGTTGTGAGATATTTATCTAAGCTCTGATATATTTGTCTTTGCCTATTTGCAGGATACCAGAAACCCAACTCGGGCTTCAGTGGGCTTGGATTCTAGCATATTTGCAAAAAATCTTGACCCACTAGAATTCGGGTTGTTACAATTCCCTTCAATGATTAACCCTCCCCCAGGCTTAGATGAGAATGGTGTGGGTAACTGGTTCAGGAGAGTTAAGTTTGAAATATCTACGAATTTTGATGAGCAACAAAGAGTGAAGTATTCTCAGAGTATCAATAAGTATTCAGCCAAGATTCAGAAGCTTGAACACGATAAATAATACTTCCTTTAGAAGCACGTTGCAGAGTTAGAAAAGTATAACAAGACCCTTAGGGGCATAAACAGAGCTTTCAGCCGCGCTCTAAAGACAAATATTGATGCATTCGATGTCGCAGATGGGGTTAGGAAGAAGGAAAAGAAACTCAAAGAAGTTCTCTATATTGTAATTCGTCACATAATTGATCCTTTAGTTGCCGAAAATCTTAACAAAGTTGCTCAAGACTTATGATATATTTATATCTTTATAATGTATATACTTGTCTTGTATATATGTGAATAATTTCATAGTTTTGTAAATAATTTCATGACTTATGTAAATCATATAAACTTTGTAAATATCACCTGATTTGTGATCCTTTTTTGTAATTTCCCTTCTGAAACGCTTTTTGATAGCTCATTCATTATTTCTGTATTTGCTGAATCTTTCATTTCTCTTTGCTGTGCTGATTACTCTAAAAAGTATGAAGAAAACAATATTTCTAATTGTTAGCTTGAAATTGACATACCCGACTCTGTATATCATTTGCTTAGATTAACAAATCATCTTGTTAACTGCATGAAAAGTAATTTATATTAAATGCCTAAATCCCATCTTTAACCATGATGAGAAATAATTAAGACTTCAACTTCAACCATTTGGCCGGAATGTCCAAGTCATGACGATTAGAAATCCCACTCTTAAACAGGGTTATTAATGTTGGAAAGTAACCTTCAAGAGATATTTAATAAAGAACTAAATCAAGAAATCATTATCTGAATATTTGTAGTAGAAACCCATTGACTCATTATCGGGTATTAATGAAATTTGAAAGCTTAGAAATTCAAGACTTAAATTCGGATATTAACAAAAATGTATAGTAGTGATCTTCTTGAGAGTATTCTTTGACCCAGATTCGGACGTTTGTGATAGAAATCCACAATAGAAATTCATAATAGAAATTCCAAGCCAAGATTACGGCATTAATAAGTAGTAGCCTCGCAACCCAGATTCGGGTATAATATAAATAGTTATTGATCAATAAAGACCGGAAACCCAGATTCGGGTATTAGTAAATGAAGTTCTAAAATGAATGTCCCAAAACCAGATTCGGGTATTAATAAGTGGAGCTCTGTTCTACTCCTTTGATGTGTGAACCCTTCAGGTCTTGTATAGAAGTAATTTGATTAATTTCCTCTTGAGCTCGGACGTCTTAGTCCACAAATTGATTTGCCATTTCTCGGGTTTGGACATCTTAGTCCATCACTGAATGAGCCTCCTCTTAGGCTTGGATGTCTTAATCCATTTTTTGATGGGCCTCTCCTTGGGCCTGGACATCTCATTCCATTGTTTGATGGGCCTCATCTTGGGCTTGGACATCTTAGTCCATTGTTGTCCGGTGCTCTTGGTTAGCTCATCTTAGAGGCTAGAACCAAGGACTTACTCGACCTCCCTCAAGGAGCCGCCCTGCCCTGGCCCTTTTGCAGCATGGACAGGGGCTTGTTAGGTGCTTTAACCTAGCCATCTTATTGCGCGGATAAAGACTTACTCCGTCCTCCCTCCAGGAGGCGCCTTACCCTGGCCATAGCATGGCGCGGATAAGGGCTTGTTCGGTGCTTTAACCTGGACATCTTATAGCATGGATAATGGTTTACTCCATCCTCCCTCTGGGAGATGCCTTGACCTGACCAGAGATGCGGCAAAGGGCTTGTCTGGTGCTTTAACCTGGCCATCTTATGGTGCGACTAAAGGCTTACCCACCCTCCCTCCAGGAGGTGCTCTACCCTGGCCAACTCGGTGCAGATAGAGGCTTTTCTACCATCTTATGTAGACTACCATCCTAGGTAGTTTCCAAATATAAGGAGTATTTCACTCCCAACCATGTATATCTTTCTTTGAAAAGTAACTCTTTATTGATTTTTCTCAAATTCTTTTTACAAATTCATGAATCTTTCCTTGTCGAAAGAAATTTATGATCATTCCCTCCAGTGTTCTACAATGATTGGTTTCATGGTTTTTCATCATGTGGTAGTAATAGTAGGATCCTCCCAAAATCCTTTCATGTTTTGGTTTCTTTTTCTGTGATGGCCAATAGTTGAGCTCATCCATAGTAAGCAAGTAGACATTCTCTATAAATGTTTTTAAGTCGCATTCTTTTGGAAGTCTAGACTTGAAGCTCGATTCTTGAGGATAGCTCTTTGATTTTTTGTTTCTTGGCCTTATGTTTTCATGCTCTTCAATTGCTTTTCTTTTCACAACCCTTTGTATTTCTTGTGTAGGAAGTGTTCTTTTTGTAATTGGATGTTGCCACTTATCTGCAAAGGTATTATAATCGGCCATTATTTCTTCTTCAAAGATTATGCTTTTGGAATAGTATTGGATCGTTCTTCTCATTTGATTGAACACATTTTCACTTCCATTTGTTCTTTTTCGTAATGCAAAAATTGGGGTGGGGCCAACATGAAAAGGGTTTAAGCTCCATTTCTCGGGATCGTATGATTTCGCTCTTTTCTTATTTATAATTCTCAGAGTTTCTAGCCTTAATCTTTGTTCTTCATTTTGATTGGAATCTTTGATGAATTTTGAGGGAAACTCTATCTCATGTGGCTTAGAGGATCCTTGTTTGGATCTTATTATTCTTCTAGCCATGATTTGACCAAAGTATATGAACTTGAGATTGAGCTAAGTGGGGTTAGAGAATAGTAATGTTGGGTGTTTAACTAGGTCAGAGGTTCGAGTCCTCTTTTTAGCACTAAAATATGAACAAGAAATCTTGTCAACACCCGAAAGTTGAGTTGTGGAATAAGGTTTATCCCTTGAGTATATGAAAAGAAGTGGGAAGTGTCGATCTTCCTACTATTTACTTTCGAGTTGATTACTGATGTACAAAGTTGTTCAGAATGACCTTTCGACACAATCGAAAAGGTCAGCTTCTTCCTTTGTAAACCTGTAACGACCCTGAAATTTTGATATTTGAAATGTGAATATTTAATTGAGTTTAAATATTCGAAGGATAATTTAATTTGAAAATTCGAATATCAAAGTGAATTTGGCGATTAATTATTGAATTTAATTATTGAAACTGGGTAAAATGTTGTATCTTCAGTTTTAAGCTGATTAAAAATAATCTGAAGGCTTTGAAAATTTATATTGATAGTTCTGATGGTAATCGAACTTTCAAAATTGAATTGGGAACTTTTCTGTTCAGTTTTGAATTTATATCGTTTAAATTGAATTTAAAAATAGTGGTCCGGGGCACAGTCTCGGATTTCGATGAAACTAGTTCTATTGGATCCGTAATATTGTATTATTGTTGAATTTCAATTTTCGTAATATTTGGAGTTGTTGTGTGAGCGTACGATATATAAACGCGTTGGAATTTAGATCGAAATTTTCAATTGTGAAACCAAGGCAATTTGAATTTTAGTTACGTAACTTGAACACGTTGCTTCTATCTTCAAAAACGTGGCAAAATGAAGACATGCGTCTTTCCAATTCAATACGTGTCCTCTCCTTTCTTTCAGCCAGAAACCACGCAACCATCTTCGTTTAAAGATAGAGCCGAGTACCCTTTTTCTCGTTCAAAAATCAAAAGAAAAAGAAAACGAAATCACTTCCTCAATTCATTATCGCGACATAATCAAATAAGCAACGGCCGAAGCCTCTTCCTATTCGAACCCAAACGAATCGCGTCTGAATATGCGAAGGGACGAACGATAGTTTCGATCGAGCTCGCGATTTTGAGGGCAATTCTTGGCCGCGATTCAAGGAGAGGATGGCGACGGCGGCGCTGTAAAGTGGGGGAACTTGAGAAGCTCACGACAAATCGAGCAAGAAATCAATGGCTCACGATTGAAGTCAATGGGGCACAGGCCGTGGTGGTCTCGGGGTCAACACGCGCGAGGCTTTGGATGGTCATCGATGATGGCGGTGCGGCGAAGTCAAAGTGGATGCAGGCAAGCGATTCGAATCGCGTGATCTAGGGTTTTGATCGAATTGATCTCGGCTGAAAGGTATATTTTCATTTTTACAGATAGATTTTATTTTAATAAAAAGTATATTTACAGATTTAAATCGAATATAGAAAAAAAAATATATACAGTAGAAAGAAAATTTAATTTACTGTGATAATTTTATAAGAGGAAAAATATATATATATATATATTACAGTAAGATTTCTATTTTTAAACAGATTTGTTAATAAAATTTATATGCAGTAAGATATATGCAGTTTTGAATATTGTATTTATTTTGGTATTTTACAGTAAGCTATAGATAAAAACAGAAATTATTTTAGGTAGTTGGGTTTGAAAGGATAAATAAATACGAATTTAGTATATTGACAAGTTTATATATATTTTTTCAAAATGGAATTTAGTTTTAAAATTTAATTTTCAGTTAAATCAATTTATAAAAAAAAGTGATTGGTTTAGAGAATTAAAGGTGTTAGTTTAAATTAAATAAATCTATTTAAAAAGAGAAATTTAATAATTTGTTAGGTAAATTTATTAAAGAAAAAAAATTGGTTATTTAATTTGTTCGAATGTTAATTTAAGTGTATAATATTTATACAAGGTATAAATCAAGAAATCGAGTCAAGATGGAAATTGGATGGCAAATTAAAAGCTAAGGTGAGATCTTCTCACTCAGATTTAAATTTGAATTGCAGTTATTGATTGCTGTTTGGATGTGATATTAGATATAGTAGGATATATCTATATATATATAGCAATATATACATATTGGCATATGTATATATTGGATTGATTGATTTTCCGCATTGTATAGCGGATGAGACCCTATTGCGCCGTTAGTAAGCGGATGATATTTATAAAATCCTATATACCGCGAAATTCCACCTCGAAGTGGAATTGGTATTGTGCTAACATCTGTGGATGCAGGGAAACAGGTTGGAGGGATCCAACAGGATTCCTCAAAACATTTGAATTGATTTCATATGTTGTGTGATAAATTATTTATAATCTGTGTATGATTATATCTGTGATTGAATCCGTTGAAGGCTATAATTTAGACGAATGTATTTTTGGTATCGTTGGATACCAGAAATAAATTAAATTGGATTTTTGAAATTAAAGCTGAAATTTTTAGTAAATTCTTTTTGAAAGAATTGAATAAATTTAAAATAAGGGATTTAAAAGCGTAAAGTTGATTTATGAAATCTTATCGAATTATTTTCAAAATATGGGAAAGATTTTTATAAACGAATTTTGAATAGTATTATTCGAAAGTTGGAAAATTGATTGAAAATGAAATTTTAAATGGTTTGGAAGATATAAAGGAATTTACTTTAAAGGCGATAAATTTGTTGAAATCTAATTGATAATTGATTTTTTATAGAAGAAATAAATCTTTGGGAAATCGATATAAAATTCTATTTGATGTTGGAATAAAAATCGATTTTTGGTGCTGAGAATAAATTTGTAAATCGATTTGTAAAATGATTTGGTATTTGAGATTAAAATTAGAATTAATTTGAAAGTCGATTTGGTGTTGAAAGTGAATATTTGAGAATGTAAATTCCGAATAGAAATTATAAAGGAAAGGGAAATTTGTTTTAAAAATAAACGTTGATTTATTTTAAAGTGTGAAAGTAAATTTACGAATTTGGAACG
Organism: Allium fistulosum; assembly: GCA_030737815.1. Classification (NCBI taxonomy): domain Eukaryota; kingdom Viridiplantae; phylum Streptophyta; class Magnoliopsida; order Asparagales; family Amaryllidaceae; genus Allium; species Allium fistulosum. The sequence continues at coordinate 793,663,645 of CM060904.1, forward strand.
TAAATTTGTAATAAATCATTACGGATTTATTAAATTGGTTTAAATGGAGCGTTTTGAAGTGAAAGTGTATTTTCACTATAAAGCCGAGTATATTTTCCAAAGTGGCTTTTAAAATATAAATTAAAAGTTCTAAGTGAAATATTAAAAGAAATATTTGGAAATATATTCTGTGTAAGGAAATTTATTTGGAATTTATTTTCAAAAGTTGAAAAGTGAAAAGTGATTTGAAATTGGTTTTCAAATGTGAAGTGTAGAAAATTTTATATATCTCGTGAAGATATTTTGAAATTAAATAATTTGGGAAAATTATTTGAATCTGATGATTGTTATGAATATTGTTGATAGTTAAATCACCGACTATCAATATTGCCTTTGAAATGGCATTTGAATTTGTTTTTAAACAAACGCTTATTATTCGGTTTAGCCGGGAAAGGACCTTTGTGTCAGATAACCCATTCCGAATAATAATACGACGATATGGATCGTATTGAAGACCGGTGGTGAAGACCGGATATTTGTGAAAATGATAGGATGACCTATCGATTGTCTCTGCACCGTTAGCTACGGTATTGAGATTTCCTTTGTGATGGGAAGTTTTATCGGGATTGTGAATATCCGGATTTGCAAGGACTTCTTTGGAAGTGCCTTCGGTTCTGTTCGAACCCGGAACAGACTTGTATGGTTACGTGTCTGATATTACACTTTGAGATATAAAGCTGATTTCTTTTAAATACATTTCTATTGGTGGCGGAGAATTTATTCTCTTAGCTTAACACCCTTCTCTGAGACATACGAGCTCAGAGGTTATGTAGTTTAAATTTATCAGCGATATATTCCCAATTTGGTAATGTGGCATGCTGAGTGTTGCTGTGACGATGATCATTTATTGATCATTTGTGATCAAAGCACGGCTTTGTGAAAAAGCGTAGCTTTGTGGACGAGACTTCGTCAGGGCCTCAACAACCCGGAAATGGTCGAAACAGGAATGTTGCGGCAAGGTTATGAGGGTCGCGCCCTTTAGGGTATGTCATTTCCTTCTGGAAAGGGGTGGTATCATGGTATGGAGCCCAGATACTTACTCATGTGGACACACCTTATTTATTATGTGTGATGATGCTACCGAGCGCTCGGATAAAGGTCCCAAAGGACCAGGTGATGACATATTCGTGAGTTACCTGTTACAGGGGTAACCCGGCCTTGTTTGGCAGAGAGCAGTTTGTCTCTCGGGACGTCCAGCCAGAGGCGATCCCATTCGGCAGTAGGAAAGGAAGTTCCTTAGCTGACCATTTGTTGGAAATCCATTTCCCAATACGAAATTGTACGGTTTTAGTTGTAGAACCTGCCATTTACTTATGGTGGTCACCACTGTTTAGATGGTAGCTATAGTAGGCATACGATACTGGTCGTATGCTGGCTAAGATTAATATTATACTTTCGAAATGTTTTCTACACTAGACATTAATAATAATAATTTAATGATTGGCGTAGTAAGCATCTTTGACTATCATAAGAAGAAATCTCCTCCAATTCTGCGTTTGCATTGTGTGTGTGGTGGGAGGTCTTATGGTAGTTTCATTTTCCAAAAGCATTGCGAATCTGTTTTATTTTCTTTGTGAAAATAACTGTTTTACGATCTCACACCAGTCACCGTGACTGACTCGGAGTTTATTGTTCCCTTCTAAACTCTGGGTGCCCATAAATTTTCACATGGGCAGCCTAGAGTTATTTTTATCAGGATATTCTGGAGCTTTGGAGATGAGATGGATGGCGAGACGTACTCTCGTACTTGTTATTTTATTCCGCTGTGCATTCTGTATGAGGACAGGTTTATATAACTGTCCCTTGTTGTATCGAGTTGTATATCGACTCTGATTGATGTATGTATAAACTGATATAGTTCTTTGTTTAAAAGACTAGTGCTTATCTATTATATTTTATTCCGCTGCGAAATGTGAGATTCTGATATTGTCTCTGATTCTGTGTTTTCTGTAGTTGTTCTTCTTTCTTTTTCTTCTATCTTTTCTTCTACCTCTTCTTTTAACCCTAATGGTTCGGTTTTCCATCATTCGATTGCACGGCATTTGATACAGTGGACGTATTAATGTCGACTTTCGAGCATCGAAAAGTCGCATCGTTACATTTGGTATCAGAGCATCCGGTTAAGCGACAACCCTGCCCTGTTGGGTGTTACTCATTAGAGATAGAGTCAGTAGTACTCTAGAATGAGTTGAGTGTAATAATAGATATGAGCGCGTATTTGTTAGTGAATACAAATTTATTTTGTATTGTGTTGACTTATCGGTTGATTGTTTATAGATTCTGGTCGGTGCAGTCTAGCTAACTGTAATCGATAGGGGTTTCTAAACTCTTAAACAAGATAAACTGACACAGTATTGTTTTAAAATAGGGTAAATGAAATAATTTTACCCAAAACTATTTTGTATAGAAAAGAAATGAATTTCTATGAATTATTATAGTATATGGATGCTTGGTTATTAGGAAGTGATAACATTGAAATATTATCATTATTATATGGGATATAACCAAAGATTTGAAGATACATTCATTTAACAAATGAAATTTATAAATATGGATTGAAAGATGAGGAATTGAATTCATATACAAATAGAATTTGTAAATCTAATTGTAAATGAGATTTATAATTGGAAATAGAATTCCAGAGAGAATATTTGAAAATAAATTCATTAATGGAATAATAAAAGAGTTGATAACTTATACAATTTGAATTTTGATAGAATAAATTTAACTTACAGGATGGAGTTAAATTAAAGTAAGTATAAGTGAATCAATTAAATAAAGTGAAAGTTGATTTGGAATAAGATTCAAATTGAAAATGTATGAATTTGTGAATGAACAAATGAGTTTACATTTGTAAATAAATGAATTGAAGAAACAGAATGAAATTCGATTTGAATAAAGTTGAATAAAAATCCAAACTTGAAAAATAAATAAGATAAAGTGGATTGAATTCAAGTAAATTAACTTGATAAATTGTTAATTCACGAAGTAATGAATTGGAAGTTAGTTAAATTAAAGTTGAGTTGTGAACTAAATTTAAAATGATTGAATTTGTATATAAATTCAAGTAACTAGTAGAGAATAAAAATTAAGATCCCTTTGTTATTGATAAAGTAAATTCAACATGGTTTGTGGATATGGAATGTAAGTTAAATTGAAATGGAATCAATTCCAAACGAAGTGGAATTAAAATAAATTGAATTGGTATCAATTTGAATTAATTATAAAATAGAATGGATATTCAATTAAGTGAATATCGTTGAATTAAATAGAAATGATTGTCGTTTATGCAAATGTGATCGTATAAATTTATGAGTTAATAAAAGCAAATAGAATTGATTTTGAAATCAATTAAAATGGATATGAATTCATTTCGTTCAAACATGAATTGAATATAAAGAATTGCATTGTAAACCATTGAATTGAATGTGAATTAGATAAAAGAGATTGGATTTGTATTGAAACCGTATGAATTGCAAGTAAAGAAAATTTAAACTGAATGTTGAACTTTGTTTTGAATTTGTTAGTAAATGGAATTCAAGCTGAATATTGGAAATGAATTGAATTCAATAATTATAAATGAAAGGTAAATTGAATTCGAATGAAATTAGAAATCCAGTTTAAAAATAAGTAGAGATTAACCGAAGTAGCAAATTGAAAATAAATATAATGTGTATATGGAATTCAATTTGTATCGAAACTTTATAAATTGCTAATGGAATTTATTTTGGATATATTGCTAATGAAATCTATATATTGTTATTGGAAATGAGTGAATTGTTAAATAGATTTCCTATATTTGTCACTTACCTATTTAAACTGAGTAAGTACAGGTTTTGAAGCCATTTGGCTGCATTTTTGATTGCGCAATAAGCTAATAAATAATTGCTTTGCTTTAAAATGCTAAAAGGTACGCCTAAGCAATAAAAAATAGGAAATATGAACTGTTTTCTGCTTTTCCCACCGAGTGGGTCGATGTATATATATTTTTATCTCTTTTGTCATATTGCAAAAGCTCCTCCGTACAAAGGAGAATCCGCCAAAATTTTCCGAAAATTTTGAGAGTTAGAAAAATTTAGGATTTTTGAAATTTTTTCACTTAACGACAAGTGATTTTAAATGGAATTTTGAATAAAGTTGAATGAAACTCAATATTCAGAAATAAAAGATGAATCGAATTCAAGTAAAATTCGAAATGAAAATCTGAATGAAAATTTGAAAGTAATTTGAAAGTAAGATGAATTCAAATGGAATTGAAATAGTAAATTGAATTCAAATAGAACTGAAAATGAAAAGTTAAATAATTTAAAGGTTTGGCTTTCAGGTTTGAAAATCTGAAAACTGTTATATGGTAAACAGTGGTTTAAATTCTAAGTAAAGTATAGATTCAAATCAAACTTTTGAATCATAAAGTTCTAAATTGAATTTGAATTTTTAAATCTTGAGCTTAAAGAAAGGATTGGCAGATAAAATTCAATATTTAAAGTTGTAAATGAATTGAATTCATATGGTAACGAGAAAACTATTTGAATAGAAGTAGATATGAAAACTTCTGTAAGAAAAATGTGTGAAATGACTTTTGGAATCTGTAGTTGGATATGGTTAAATTGGATATACAGGTGTATAAAGGAAATTGGATTTGATTTCAAAGATAATTTTGAATGGCTCGACAAAAGGTAAGTATTTAAATTTCGATATGAGATTTGATGATTTCTTGTCTAGCCGCTTAGCTTTTTCTTTTTCTTTTGAGATCTGAGAGTCCGTAGGGACGTTTTGTAGTAGTACCGAGCTAGCCGCGAAAAGGAGACGCTGGCGAAATTTTCCAAAAAATTTAGAGTGTTAGAAAAATTTTGAGAAAATTTTGAAAGTTTACAATTTGAATTCAAATTCGAATTTGAATTGTGAAGTGAATAAAGTAGTTTGAAAACTATGAAAGTGTTTGGAAAGTTAGTTGAAGTGATAACAAATCTTTAGTAAAAAGATTTGGGTTTGAAAATTTGTTAAAACTATTTGAATTTAAGAAAATAGTTAATGGGAATTGGAGCATTCTTCTTTACTTGTAATTTCGGGACGAAATTCTTTTAAGTGGGGAAGATTGTAATGACCCTGAAATTTTGATATTTGAAATGTGAATATTTAATTGAGTTTAAATATTCGAAGGATAATTTAATTTGAAAATTTGAATATCAAAGTGAATTTGGCGATTAATTATTGAATTTAATTATTGAAACTGGGTAAAATGTTGTATCTTCAGTTTTAAGCTGATTAAAAATAATCTGAAGGCTTTGAAAATTTATATTGATAGTTCTGAAGGTAATCGAACTTTTAGAATTGAATCGGGAACTGTTCTGTTCAGTTTTGAATTTATATCGTTTAAATTGAATTTAAAAATAGCGGTTCGGGGCACAGTCTCGGATTTTGACGAAACCAGTTCTATTGGATCAGTAATATTGTATTATTATCGAATTTCAATTTTCGTAATATTTGGAGTTGTTGTGTGAGCGTACGATATATAAACGCGTTGGAATTTAGATCGAAATTTTCAATTGTGAAACCAAGGCAATTTGAATTTTAGTTACGTAACTTGAACATGTTGCTTCTATCTTCAAAAACGTGGCAAAATGAAGACACGCGTCTTTCCAATTCAATACGTGTCCTCTCCTTTCTTTCAGCCAGAAACCACGCAACCATCTTCGTTTAAAGATAGAGCCGAGTACCCTTTTTCTCGTTCAAAAATCAAAAGAAAAAGAAAACGAAATCACTTCCTCAATTCATTATCGCGACATAATCAAATAAGCAACGGCCGAAGCCTCTTCCTATTCGAACCCAAACGAATCGCGTCTGAATACGCGAAGGGACGAACGACAGTTTCGATCGAGCTCGCGATTTCGAGGGCAATTCTTGGCTGCGATTCAAGGAGAGGATGGCGGCGGCGGCGTTGTAAAGTGGGGGAACTTGAGAAGCTCGCGACAAATCGAGCAAGAAATCAATGGCTCGCGATTGAATTCAATGGGGCACAGGCCGTGGTGGTCTCGGGGTCGGCAGCGCGCGAGGCTTTGGATGGTCATCGATGATGGCGGCGCGGCGAAGTCAAAGTGGATGCAGGCAAGCGATTCGAATCGCGTGATCTAGGGTTTTGATCGAATTGATCTCGGCTGAAAGGTATCTTTTCATTTTTACAGATAGATTTTATTTTAATAAAAAGTATATTTACAGATTTAAATCGAATATAGAAAAAATATATATACAGTAGAAAGAAAATTTAATTTACTGTGATAATTTTATAAGAGGAAATATATATATATATATATATATATATATATATATATATATATATATATATTACAGTAAGATTTCTATTTTTAAACAGATTTGTTAATAAAATTTATATGCAGTAAGATATATGCATTTTTGAATATTGTATTTATTTTGGTATTTTACAATAAGCTATAGATAAAAACAGAAATTATTTTAGGTAGTTGGGTTTGAAAGGATAAATAAATACGAATTTAGTATATTGACAAGTTTATATATATATTTTCAAAATGGAATTTATTAAAGGGAATTTAGTTTTAAAATTTAATTTTCAGTTAAAACAATTTATAAAAAAAAGTGATTGGTTTAGAGAATTAAAGGTATTAGTTTAAATTAAATAAATCTATTTAAAAAGAGAAATTTAATAATTTGTTAGGTAAATTTATTAAAGAAAAAAAAATGGTTATTTAATTGGTTCGAATGTTAATTTAAGTGTATAATATTTATACAATGTATAAATCAAGAAATCGAGTCAAGATGGAAATTGGATGGCAAATTAAAAGCTAAGGTGAGTGTTTGCACAAAAAATGGACAAACACCTCAAAGTTGTATGATTTAGTAGATCTTATGTTGTTCTTAGTGATTTGGGTGACTTATGCAAATATATGAAAAGCAGGGGCTAAACTGTAAAAAGACACACAGATTTATAGTGGTTCGGCCAGAACGTGCCTACGTCCACTTTATATGTTATTTCTCCTTTAGATCTCAGATTACAAGTACAAAACTTTGGTACAAGTATCTAAAAGCGTTTGAAAGTTCCTTCCGTGCTTGAGCTTTCAAACCTCTGTCCCCCATTGTTGTACCCCTGCCCCTTTATTTATAGAGTGAGGTTGGGGGTAGGGGTCTTGGATGTATGTAGCTGCTGGTGGGCCTGGGCTGAAGCAATCTGGCCTGGCAGCGTTCCGGTTCGGCGAAGCTTTGGTTCGGCCGTGCTTGGAGAAGGTTGGGGTTCGGTAGGGATGTGGTCCGGTGATAGGTTGGTTCGGCATAGGGGTGTGAAGCAGTTGGTTCGGTGTTGTTTGGTTAGGCCCCGGTCTGGTAGGAGATGGAAAATGTGCTGGTTCGGCAGGCAGGGGAGTGCCCTTGGTTCGGCAGGGCTGGTCTTGAGATCTGAATAGCCGAACGAACGTGTACTCTGGGTGCCGAATGGACTTGTACTCTGGTTGCCGAATGGACTTGTACTCTGGTTGCCGAATGAACCTTATACCCTTGAATCATGAGTGAAATCCCAGACTTATATACGCTTGCTGGTTGCTTCTTCTTGGTTTGGTCGTGGAGGAAACGCACCCAACACTGATATTCCAGTTTTGACCAAAAATGGGATAACACTTTGCCCCCCAAAACATGACTTGCGGTAGGAAGACGTGTTTTGTAATGCCATGAGCTGGATGTTCGTATCCTGTCAACAACCTGTAAAGAGCTTGATAGTTTTATATGGCCCCAAATGTCGACCGTTCGGGATCGAGCTACTTGGGATGAAGCGCGGCCGTTCATGGTCAAGCGCCTAACTTCAAATGACGACCGTTCGTGATCGAGTCATTTGAGGTGAAGTGCGACCGTTCGCGGTCAAGCGTCTAAATCCATGCGACGATCGTTCGAGACCGAGTCATTTGTGGTGGAATGTGATCGTTAACGGTCAAGCGCTTTACTTCAAATGACGACCGTTCGGGGTCGAGTCATTCGAGGTAAAGTGCGACCGAGCCCGGTCAGAAGGCGGACCTCGAATGGCGACCGTTCGTGATCAAGCCACTTGGGGTGAAATGTGACCGTTCGCGGTCAAGCGCCTTACTTCGAATGACGATCGTTCGAGATCGAGCCATTCGTGGTAAGGTGCGACTGTTGGCGGTCAGGGGGTGGACCTCAAATGGCGACCGTTCGCGATCGAGCCACTTGTGGCGAGATGAGTTGTGCCGTTCGAGGCGAGTTTGTGACTGTTCGAAGTCGGGTGCCGTTCGAGGCGAGTTGTGACCGTTCGAGGTCGGGTGCCGTTCGAGGCGAGTTGTGACCGTTCGAGGTCGGGTGCCGTTCGCGGCGAATTATGACCGTTCGAGGTCGGGTGCCGTTCGAGGCGAGTTGTGTGTGCCCGGGGGGGGGGACTTAATACCATCCAAACCAGATTCACGTTCGGGTGAGTTTCTGGATTGTCTGTTGTGGCGGTTTACCACTATCTCAGAGCATGCCTAGGGATCGTTCGCGATCCCGTACATGTGTAAGTAGCTTAGCCATTTTAGAATTATCAAAACCAAATATCCATTCAACTGATGAAATTTAAAATAGAAATGTTCAGCAAAGTCAAATCCAAATTTAAGAAATAAAGAACAAAAGCAAAGCAGTGACGTCGGAGTGCAAACGCCTATATCGATGTGGTTTATAGTTGTATCAGAGCATGCCTGAGGATCGTTCGTGGTCCTGTACATGTGTAAACAACTTAACCGTATCAGTGTGGAGTTTGCTGCTCGTTCGTCGTTATCTCGATCAACGGATAATAAGATGACGTCTCGATCCTGAGCCGTCTTCAGTTGGTGCGGGCGGTGGTCGTTCTTGTCCCACCGTTGTGGCCCTCCTTCTCACATATTGTGATAGCAAACCATTCCGAATATGCCCCTCCACCTCATCTTTCAGATGCCTGCAATCGTTGGTATGATGACCATTCAGGTCGTGGAACAAGCAATATCTGTCTGATTTCCTTTCGTTAATAGTCGGATCCCTTCGCATTGGCCTACGGTAGGGAACCTGCTCTCTTGTATCTTGATAGATTCGCTCCAAACTCTCATTCAGCTCGGAGTAAGTGGTGAATCGCGACTCTTTCCGTGGCCGCTTTGACCTGTCATAATTATCCTCAGCCTTTCTCTTTCCTTTACCAGTCTCCGCACCCCTTCCAGGTGGGTTTCCGCTCTTGATTGCGTAAACGTCAACTTCTTCCTCTCTTTCTGCACTAGCATCTTCCAAACGCAGAAACTTTTCAGCCTCATGATAGAACTCTCCCAGATTCATAGGCGGATCTTTAGTTAACGAATTCTTGAACTTCGTACTATCAGCTATTCCAGATACAGCCGCCATCATGACCATAGATGGATCTGGTCGATCCACTGATGCTGCTGCCGCATTAAATCGTGTTAGAAAACTCCTCAAAGTCTCTCCAGTTTTCTGCTTCAAGGTTGCCAAAGTCATCACATTCTTGGGTCTTGCAATATGAACCCTGAATTGCCTCATGAATCTCTCAGTTAAATCTGCCCACGTTCCTATGGAGCCGCTTTCCAGTTGTCTGAACCACAACGCCGCAATATCTGCCAAGTACAATGGAAAGCACCGGGCCATAACCTCCTCTGATGCCCCCAGCACTTCCATATGCCTTATATATTTTGTCAGATGAACCGTGGGGTCTGTCCTTCCATTATACATATCCAATGATGGTAGCTTAAAATCTGGTGGGTTCCTAGCTCGCCTGATTGTTGTGGTAAAAGGACTCCTATTCACATCCTCCAGGTCTCTATTCACTAGTCCGCCTCTCATGGCTCGTCTGACCATCTCCGCCAGTCTGTCACTATCTCCAAGTTGCAGTCCTCGTTCACTGCCTTCGACCTGCCCCCTGAGTCCGTGGGAGCTTTCAGGTGTATGCCCCTCTGGCGGAGCGTTCATTCTTCTATTGTTACCAGGTTGTTCGGATGAACCCGTCTCTCTTCTTGGGATTGGATCAACATGTTCTGCGTGTGTGCTCCCTAGCTCTGGTGCTACGCCAGATGGTCCTGCTCCGTTCTGAACTCCAGTTGCGCCTTGGTTCCGTGCTCCAAGTTGCCCAATCTGTTGAAGCAAGTTCTGGATCATCTCTTCTTGTCTTCTCATCATGGCCTCCATCTCATCCCTGGTGATGAAGACTGAAGCTTGGTTTGCTCCTGAGGAAGCCTCTTGACTCCCTTCCTGTTGACTTTGCTTTGGCCTCGGCCTTCTGCTTGATTGTCTTGCCATGATTCTCCCAATCTGAATCTTTAGACTTTCAAATTCAGCTTCTAAGCGGTAGAATCCTTGAGTTCAACTCTCGGTGAAAGCACCAAAAATGTTTGCACAAAAAATGGACAAACACCTCAAAGTTGTATGATTTAGTAGATCTTATGTTGTTCTTAGTGATTTGGGTGACTTATGCAAATATATGAAAAGCAGGGGCTAAACTGTAAAAAGACACACAGATTTATAGTGGTTCGGCCAGAACGTGCCTACGTCCACTTTATATGTTATTTCTCCTTTAGATCTCAGATTACAAGTACAAAACTTTGGTACAAGTATCTAAAAGCGTTTGAAAGTTCCTTCCGTGCTTGAGCTTTCAAACCTCTGTCCCCCATTGTTGTACCCCTGCCCCTTTATTTATAGAGTGAGGTTGGGGGCAGGGGTCTTGGATGTATGTAGCTGCTGGTGGGCCTGGGCTGAAGCAATCTGGCCTGGCAGCGTTCCGGTTCGGCGAAGCTTTGGTTCGGCCGTGCTTGGAGAAGGTTGGAGTTCGGTAGGGATGTGGTCCGGTGATAGGTTGGTTCGGCATAGGGGTGTGAAGCAGTTGGTTCGGTGTTGTTTGGTTAGGCCCCGGTCCGGTAGGAGATGGAAAATGTGCTGGTTCGGCAGGCAGGGGAGTGCCCTTGGTTCGGCAGGGCTGGTCTTGAGATCTGAATAGCCGAATGAACGTGTACTCTGGGTGCCGAATGGACTTGTACTCTGGTTGCCGAATGGACTTGTACTCTGGTTGCCGAATGAACCTTATACCCTTGAATCATGAGTGAAATCCCAGACTTATATACGCTTGCTGGTTGCTTCTTCTTGGTTTGGTCGTGGAGGAAACGCACCCAACACTGATATTCCAGTTTTGACCAAAAATGGGATAACAGTGAGATCTTCTCACTCAGATTTAAATTTGAATTGCAGTTATTGATTGCTATTTGGATGTGATATTAGATATAGTAGGATATATCTATATATATAGCAATATATACATATTGGCATATGTATATATTGGATTGATTGATTTCCCGCATTGTATAGCGGATGAGACCTTATTACGCCGTTAGTAAGCGGATGATATTTATAAAATCCTATATACCGCGATATTCCACCTCGAAGTGGAATTGGTATTGTGCTAACATCTGTGGATGCAGGGAAACAGGTTGGAGGGATCTAACAGGATTCCTCAAAACATTTGAATTGATTTCATATGTTGTGTGATTGATTATTTATAATCTGTGTATGATTATATCTGTGATTGAATCTGTTGAAGGCTATAATTTAGCCGAATGTATTTTTGGTATCGTTGGATACCAGAAATAAATGAAATTGGATTTTTGAAATTAAAGCTGAAATTTTTAGTAAATTCTTTTTGAAAGAATTGAATAAATTTAAAATAAGGGATTTAAAAGCGTAAAGTTGATTTATGAAATCATATCGAATTATTTTAAAAATATGGGAAAGATTTTTATAAACGAATTTTGAATAGTATTATTCGAAAGTTGGAAAATTGATTGAAAATGAAATTTTAAATGGTTTGGAAGATATAAAGGAATTTACTTTAAAGGCGATAAATTTGTTGAAATCCAATTGATAATTGATTTTGTATTGAAGAAATAAATCTTTGGGAAATCGATATAAAAATCTATTTGATGTTGGAATAAAAATCGATTTTTGGTGCTGAGAATAAATTTGTAAATCGATTTGTAAAATGATTTGGTATTTGAGATTAAAATTAGAATCAATTTGAAAGTCGATTTGGTGTTGAAAGTGAATATTTGAGAATGTAAATTCCGAATAGAAATTATAAAGGAAAGGGAAATTTGTTTTAAAAATAAACATTGATTTATTTTAAAGTGTGAAAGTAAATTTACGGATTTGGAACGTAAATTTGTAATAAATCATTACGGATTTATTAAATTGGTTTAAATGGACCGTTTTGAAGTGAAAGTGTATTTTCACTATAAAGCCGAGTATATTTTCCAAAGTGGCTTTTAAAATATAAATTAAAAGTTCTAAGTGAAATATTAAAAGAAATATTTGGAAATATATTCTGTGTAAGGAAATTTATTTGGAATCTATTTTCAAAAGTTGAAAAGTGAAAAGTGATTTGAAATTGGTTTTCAAATGTGAAGTGTGGAAAATTTTATATATCTCGTGAAGATATTTTGAAATTAAATAATTTGGGAAAATTATTTGAATCTGATGATTGTTATGAATATTGTTGATAGTTAAATCACCGACTATCAATATTGCCTTTGAAATGGCATTTGAATTTGTTTTTAAACAAACGCTTATTATTCGGTTTAGCCGGGAAAGGACCTTTGTGTCAGATAACCCATTCCGAATAATAATACGACGATATGGATCGTATTGAAGACCGGATATTTGTGAAAATGATAGGATGACCTATCGATTGTCTCTACACCGTTAGCTACGGTATTGAGATTTCCTTTGTGATGGGAAGTTTTATCGGGATTGTGAATATCCGGATTTGCAAGGACTTCTTTGGAAGTGCCTTCGGTTCTGTTCAAACCCGGAACAGACTTGTATAGTTACGTGTCTGACATTACACTTTGAGATATAAAGCTGATTTCTTTCAAATACATTTCTGTTGGTGGCGGAGAATTTATTCTCTTAGCTTAACACCCTTCTCTGAGACATACGAGCTCAGAGGTTATGTAGTTGAAATTTATCAGTGATATATTCCCAATTTGGTAATGTGGCATGCTGAGTGTTGCTGTGACGATGATCATTTATTGATCATTTGTGATCAAAGCACGGCTTTGTGAAAAAGCGTAGCTTTGTGGACGAGACTTCATCGGGGCCTCAACAACCCGGAAATGGTCGAAACAGGAATGTTGCGGCAAGGTTATGAGGGTCGCGCCCTTTAGGGTATGTCATTTCCTTCTGGAAAGGGGTGGTATCATGGTATGGAGCCCAAATACTTACTCATGTGGACACACCTTATTTATTATGTGTGATGATGCTACCGAGCGCTCGGATAAAGGTCCTAAAGGACCGGGTTATGACATAGTCGTGAGTTACCTGTTACAGGGGTAACCCGGCCTTGTTTGGCAGAGAGCAGTTTGTCTCTCGGGACGTCCAGCCAGAGGCGATCCCATTCGACAGTAGGAAAGGAAGTTCCTTAGCCTGACCATTTGTTGGAAATCCATTTACCAACACGAAATTGTACGGTTTTAGTTGTAGAACCTGCCATTTACTTATGGTGGTCACCACTGTTTAGATGGTAGCTATAGTAGGCATACGATACTGGTCGTATGCTGGCTAAGATTAATATTATACTTTCGAAATGTTTTCTACACTAGACATTGATAATAATAATTTAATGATTGGCGTAGTAAGCATCTTTGACTATCATAAGAAGAAATCTCCTCCAATTCTGCGTTTGCATTGTGTGTGTGGTGGGAGGTCTTATGGTAGTTTCATTTTCCAAAAGCATTGCGAATCTGTTTTATTTTCTTTGTGAAAATAACTGTTTTACGATCTCACACCAGTCACCATGACTGACTCGGAGTTTATTGTTCCCTTCTAAACTCTGGGTGCCCATAAATTTTCACACGGGCAGCCTAGAGTTATTTTTATCAGGATATTCTGGATATTCTAGAGCTTTGGAGATGAGCTGGATGGCGAGACGTACTCTCGTACTTGTTATTTTATTCTGCTGTGCATTCTGTATGAGGACAGGTTTATATAATTGTCCCTTGTTGTATCGAGTTGTATATTGACTCTGATTGATGTATGTATAAACTGATATAGTTCTTTGTTTAAAAGACTAGTGCTTATCTATTATATTTTGTTCCGCTGCGAAATGTGGGATTCTGATATTGTCTCTGATTCTGTGTTTTCTGTAGTTGTTCTTCTTTCTTTTTCTTCTATCTTTTCTTCTACCTCTTCTTTTAACCCTAATGGTTCGGTTTTCCGGCATTCGATTGCGCGGCATTTGATACAGTGGACGTATTAATGTCGACTTTCGAGCGTCGAAAAGTCGCATCGTTACAAAACCTTTCGATTCTATTGAGATGGAATGGTATTTCTTTCGAAAGCTTACTTTTCGAAACAGTTGAAATACTATAGGTAAGATTATCCTTTATTGGTTTTGACCTTGTTGAAACCTTGGTTGTTATATAGCCAGGACTTTATCCTAGAGTCGGTGACAAAGGTTTCGACCCTGTAGAAAGCAAGGTTGCTTAAGTGTTAAAACTTGAATCTGGAATCAGGGTTTGGGGTTTCGCCTTTATCGAAAGCAATAGGCTTAAATGTTTCTGGTTTAGATTAGGAATCTCAGGTATAAATATCTTGGAGCAAGGTTTCATCCTTGTCGAATGCTAAATCTTTAGGCACTTTATGTTAACCAAAGGTTTTGGTGGATTAAGGCTCGGTCTTGACCGTGTTGAAAGTGGAAAATCAGGGGAAGGTAGTTAGTAGTATATAACTGTAGTTATTTAAATCTGTACAATTTCGACTATGTCGGTGGGACCTTTTGATGTAGGCGAAACCTGAAACACAAGGGTGAAACTGACTAAAGTCTAAAAATAGTAAAGTAAACTAAAATGTTTGGGACTTCCCTTTCGTGAGCAAAAGATGATTTTATTACTTGAAATTCCCCAAATTAATTTGGTAATTAGGGTTTACAACACTTTTGATTAAGAAGATGCAAGCTTAGAATGAGAAGAATCGGATCCCCCAAACGTGACCCCTGGGGTCTTATTTATAGATGTGGGTCAACACCTTTCGACCCTGATGCTTCCGACTTGGTCGAAAGGTAGCTGCCTAATGACCCAAGTATGCTTCGTATTTGTCAGACGGAAGGGCATCGCCTCTCTTCTTTGTGTTGCCTTATAAGTGCTTCCGACTCTGTCGATAGGCATTGTTTGGTTTCGACGATGTTGGTTACGTCTGAGCTCTTATTTAATTTGATGCGGAACCCTCTTGGATCACATTGGCTTCGACCGGTTCGAAAGGCTTATTATAGCTTTCGAAGGGGTTGTTCAGAACAATGCTTACTTTCGCTTGGTTTAAATGGAGGCGAAACCTTTGGTTTTGAAAGGTTTGGCGCATATGCAAAGAGCTTTTCTTCATTGTCTTCGGAAGGTGCTACTTTGACTGATTCGAAAGGTCATCATGCACATGGATTCACCTAGTCGAAAGGTTGTTACTAAAGGCGGAAGGGTACTTTCTACTCCTTTGTTTCCTTCAAAAGGTTTGAACCTACTGGATCTTAGTTATATAAACATTCTGACACCTTCAAAAGGTTCCAAAACCTTCAGACTTTCGCGATAACATCCCTTCGACTCCTTCAAAAGATCAAGTTGGAACTCTTCTCTCCTGCTCTCTTTTGTTCTCTGCATAGAATGGTTTTGACTAAGTCGAAAGATGGATTTTTGGAGTAACATATTTCAACAAGTCAGGTCTATTAATATGTTTTAGTTTATAGTGCAAATTTTTTATACAATGTTGTATCTAATGCCACTAATGAGTATATGGATTCAACATGCATATAATGCTATAAATTATAGTTGCAGCCGTGCTGACTTGCAGTAGTTAAATACTTCAATTGGTTAATTGGTTAAATTAACTGGTTAACTGATTAAGTTAAACAGTTAACTGTATCATCGGTTAACCATTTATCTTAATCAGTTAACCGGTTAACCGCGGCTTAAATTAACCGGTTCAGTCGGTACTCTGATGACTGCCTTAACTGACCAACGGTTAACCGAACCGCATAATAATCTCGATTAACAGAAAATATTAACCTATTTAGTCGGTTAACTGACCATGCCCACCCCTAAGTGCTTTCATACTCAATTCAGCGTGTTGATCCATTTTTTAGGTTAACATCGTCATTATCCATTGTTCAAGGCAAATAATCTATGTTAAAAGCTTATATTTGAATATTTTAACAATAAATTTAATTATCAAAGTGGTAAATTTACGGGTCGTTACACCCATGCCAATACAAAGCTCATGAATCAAATGGCAGCCAATTTAATGAATTATTACTCGAGATTTAATTGATGGAATAATTTAAAGGGCGACGACCACCTTTTATTCATAGCAAAAATTAAAACGGAGAAGGATGGTAAGTGAATAATTAGGTTAGAGATTTTGAGTTGTATTTATAAGCAAATTCTAATGGTATTTTATTCTCTTTAGTTTTATGCTGTGCGTTTCAAAACTCATCGACATACAAAAATTTATTATTACGTATCTAATGGCACTGGTTTCGTCAAAAGCCGAGACCGTGTCCCAGAAGGCTATTTCACACGTTAATAAAACAAATTATTATTAAAACCATTCTAATCACTTTAATTATAAATTAAAGTTTGTACTAACCATTTATTTTTAAAATTGAATTTAAACGATCTTCTGAAATCCATTTATTCAAATTATTCAAGATTTAATTATTTAAACAATTCCAATTGTTAAATTTAACAATTCATATTATCAAATAAATCACTATATTTGAAATATAAGTTGTTTGACTTATAAAATTAACTTTTCAATATTTATAATCAATTAAATATTTCAAATTCAAATGACTGAAATCCTGGGCCGTTACAGACATCTCTCCTTAACAGAAATTCATCCTCGAAATTTCCAAGATAAGAAAAATGCAGCAAAACCCAATAATTTTCCAAAATCAATTAGCTGAAATAGATTAAAAAATTGTCCAATTCTTTAAATTCATCCACCGATATAAACTAATATCATTCCCAGTTATAATATAAAAACCAAATTTTAGTTATCAAAATTTTCCAAATTCTCAAAAATTTTGAACGCCTTAAATTTAAAAAAAATTCACCAGCGTCTCCCTTGCACGGTTCGATCGAAATTTATTACAATATATATAATAACATAATATATATCTCATCTCAAAGATGAGGCATCCCGTAGGCAAAAAAGTCAAATATGATATGTAATCCGAGATGTATACCTTTTCTTAGTATTAGTAAGCATGTATAATCAATATAATATGAAAGAGCTCCAAATGCGAAGCATACACCATCCGTACCTACTAAACACTTAGCAATAAATGAGACAAGTGTATGAAAAGTAAAATCACTATATAACATAGACTAGTATAACTACGATATACAACCAAAGCGTTAACAAGAAAACTTTTCAACATTCCCAAAGCCATGTGAATAGCAAATATGATTATAGAAGGAAGATTGAAAGAAATTACTTCCTTCGAAACCTATCTTCCGACCAAGTAGACTTGGTCAAACCACTTTTGGAGGATAATTGACATATTGCTAGTGAATCATTAATCAAATTAATCTAGTCATGATGAAGGTAAAGGTGGAAGCATCTTATTCGAAACCCCTCTTTCGAATGAGTCAAAAATAGCTATTCATATTTTATATTCATCCCTTTCAACCATGTCAAAGGTTCACCCAAACCCTTTCGATCATGTCGAAAGGTCTGCTTTGCCTTCAAAGAGATGTAGCTGCTTTCGACATCATTGGTTTCATTCCTTATGGAAGAACTCCTTCGAAAGGGTTGATGATGTTGTCACGTGTATGTTCCTTTTGAAGGAATCCATCCTTAAATGATAACTTGTCCTTCATGAACTAGATGTCCTTCGTAACACCCCTTTCGACCAGTTCTAAAGGGATTTTGTCCTTTCGAAACAAATCTAATTCACAATGGAGCAAGCTTCATTTGGTGTATTTGGTAGAAGTTCATCTTGGATATACGTAAGCTCTATAAACTTATCAATGTCGAAACATCATCATCATCATCTTTATTTGTCATCATATTATGCTTATCACGATGATAATGTGTTTCACATGTATTATATCCAAGTTGATCTCACAAATTTGCAAAAGACAGAGAGAAATTAAGAAAATATGATAGCATCATCTTCAACTAATCATTAGTCTAGCTAATGATCGTAATTATCTTCCTAGTAATCGAAATCCTTAATGAATCCGTGCATTTCTCCCTTTTCATTAATCCAAAATGTGTTACAAGTTTGAGAGCTTTTTACTAAATCAATCTAGGGTTACAAAGATTTTGTTGTTGAAAAGAAGTAGAAGTAGAAGAAATGAGCTTTGGATTCCAAAACACGATCCCCAGAATTGGACCCTTTGGGTCTTATTTATAGATGCATGTCAGCCTTTCATGCCAATGATTTCAACCCAGTCGAAAGGTCACTTTATCTTCCGCATCATTCCTTTCGACATGGTTGAAAGGCCTCACATGCTTTCAATGCTATGGAAAAGCTTTCCTTTCGAGTTCTCTAACTCATCTTTGCCCTTCTCATCTTCTTATTCCAGACCATTCGACCTTGTCGAAAGGGTCCTTTGTCCACCTTTCACTATTGTTAAGTTTTAAGTATTCCTTCTCTCTGATTTTTCCCGAGTTGCTTTCGATGTCATCGAAAGGGCATCAGATGCACTTTTCTCTTCGTGTTGTTTTGTAGTCATAAGAAGTAAAGATAAGAGCCTCTGACTCTATCGATAGGTTGTTTATTAGGATTTCGAAGGTGTTGAAGTACTGATGATCCCGACGTAGTAGGTAGCTTCTGAATGCATGCTTGTGAATTGATGTGGAACCATCTCCTGGTGTCTTAGGCTTCGACCGGTTCGAAAGTCTCGACTATGCTTTCAAATTTTTTTTTGAGTAATTTGAATGAAGGAGAAACCTTTGGTTTCGAAGGCTTGGCGCGCATATGGAAGGTTATTATTCAATGCCTTCGAAAGGGGTTTCAAGCCCGTCCTTGCTTTTCTCTATATTCGCGAATCCATTTGCATCGAAAGGTTCGAATGAAGTGGAAGGGTAGCCCCGCTACCTTTTTTCAACTTTTCGAATTCTTTTTGCACTGTTTATCACTTGTGAGGGCACATAATGCTTGCGACTCCTTCGAACGCTCTCTTAATGCCTTCGAAACATTCTTCCATGATCCTTGTCGAAACCCATGCCTGTAATTTCAGCAGAGTCTGGCATTTTTATTAATCTTCTTTCATACCTTTGCTCTTAAGTGAGTTTAATGGTTAAAATTTTACCCCCCCCCCCGTATGAAAGAAGCTTTTGTTCTTTAGGAAAAAAAATTTCACAACTTCTTTGCTTTTAATAACTTGGTAATCCTGCAGAATTCAAAGCAAGTGACATTTTCCATTGCTAACTCATTATCTTATAAATATGCTTCATGGTAAGTCAGCATAGCAGTGTTTCTAAATTTAAATGGTTAGTTAATCATAATCTTGATTTAATAAAGGGTATGAGGTCCGTAATTAGTAGTTATCCATGCATATAATAATTGAAGTCTAAGAACTTTCAAATGGAGACAACTAATGTTTGGAACTAGGAGGTCATAAGCTATCATCTGGAAATAGGTCTTTGTAATCTATAAATCTTTATGTGTATTTATAAACTCCTCTTAAAGAAAAGAATAATCCCATAGTCCAAATTCAGATGTTGGTGAACGTCATTTAAGGTTGCAAACTAATAGCCCTAATTTGGGTATTAAGAAGACCAGCTTGAAATTTTTGGTCGAAGACTTAGATGTCTATTGTATTTTCAATACTACTTCCTTAAACCCAGATTCAGGAGTCGATAGACGAAATATAAAATTGTTGAGAAAAGACTTGAAATTCAAATTCGGGCATTAGAAAGTTATAAAGTCTAAATCCAGATTAGGGCAACAACAAGTGAAGTTTAGAAGCTAATAGTAAGATGTCCAGAACCCAGATTCGGGTTTTAATAAGTAAGATTCAGAAATAGTCTTCAAACTAGAATTCTCAAACCCAGATTCGGGTGTTAGTGGTGGACAATAAAAAATTCGTTATAATTATCTTCATAACAAAAATCTCGAGCCCAGATTAGGGCATATGTCGGATAATCAGAAATCCATAATAATTATATCTTTATAATAGAAATCCCAAGCCTTGAATGGGGCATATGTTGGATAATCAAAATCCATAATAATATCTTCATAATAGGAATCTCAAGCCCAGGTTCGGACATTAATAAGTGAAGTCGGATAATAGTCTCGAAACCTAGATTCGAGTATGAGGAAGACCATAAGTGATTAGTGAAGACCCGAAACCCATATTCAGGGATTGAAATATAAAGTCCGAAAGTAAGAGACCCCAAAACCAAGATTCGGGTATTAATAAGTGAAGTTCTATTTTGCTTCTTATATTTTGTCTTCCTCGACATGTGTAAACCCTTTAGGCCTCATATGTAGTTATAGTTTGATCGGCTGCTTCTCGAGCTTGGACGTCTTAGTCCATCATTTGATATACCACTTCTTGGGCTTCGACATCTTAGTCCGTTATAAAAGTGCCGCTTCTTAGGCTTGGACGTCTTAGTCCATTATTTGATGAGCCACTTCTTGGGCTTACACATCTTTGTCTGTTGTTTGATGAGCCGTTTCTTGGGCTTAGACGTCTTAGTCCGTTGTTTGATGAGCCGGTTCTTGGGTGTGGACGTCTTAGTCAGTTGTTATCCATTGCTCTTGGTTAGCTCATTCTTAGGCTGGAACCAAGGACATACCCAACCTCCCTCTAGGAGGCGCATTGAACTGACCAGAGGTGCGGCAAAAGGGCTTGTCAATGCTTTAACCTGGCCATAGCATGGTGCAGATAAATGCTTACAATCCTCCCTCCAAGAGGTGCCATGCCCTGGCCATAGCGTGGCGCAAACAGAGGCTTGTCGATGCTTTAACCTGGCCATAGCATGGAGCGGATAAAGGCTTACACTCCTCCCTCCAGGAGGTACCTGGACCTGACCAGAGGCGTAAGGGCTTATCGATGCTTTAACCAGGCCAAAGCATGGCGCAGATAAAGGCTAACACTCCTCCCTCCATGAGGTGCTCTGCCTTGGCCAACTTTGCACGGACAGAGGCTTTGACCGTTAAAGGTAGTGTCCAAATGCAAGGATAATTCTACACCCAACCATGTAGATTTTTCTTTTGAAGAAAGAGATGCTTTATTCACTCATCGTAGGAAAATATGGTATCAAATGTTCTGCGTTCCATTTTCTAGGAACCATATTATCGTTTGGTCGGCACAACTTGTAAGCTCCTTGGGGATTACTTTGCAAATGATTAAGGGTCCTTCCCAATTTGGTTCCAATGGTCCATCCACGGGGTTTTCTTGTGTTTGCCATTACTCTTCGGAGTACCAGATCTCCTTCTTGAAATGATCGTGTTCTTACTTTTGAGTTGTAATACTTTGAAATCCTTCTTTGATATTTTGTTGTTCTATTTGCTGCTTCGTCTCTCAATTCATGTATCAAATCCAATGATTCTCTTTTTAGTTCTTGGTTTAAATTGAATGCATATGCGATTCTTTAATGTGAGGATATTTCAATTTCAATTGGTAACATCGCCTCACACCCATATGTCAATGATTAGGGAGTATGACCCATTATCGTTTTGGTAGATGTTTGATATGCCCATAATATAGTGGCAACTCTTCTACCCAGTTTGCTTTAGCTTCGTTTAGTCGCTTTTACAAAATTGTCTTTATAGTCTTATTTGCAGCCTCAACCGCTCCATTTTCCATCGGATGCGCAACATAGGAAAAGCTCTTAATAATTCCATTCTTATAGTAAAACCAAGAAAATTCTGCACTCTCAAATTGTGTTCCGTTATTGGAGATAATCTTATAAGGGATTCCAAATCTGGTTATAATATTTTTGATGACAAATCTGAGTACTTTTCCAGAGGTGATCTTAGGGAGTGGTTCTGCTTCAACCCATTTAGTGAAGTAGTCTATGACAAGTACAGTGTATTTTGCCCCCTTTAGAAATTGGCAATGGGCCGATTATATCAATTCCCCATATGCCAAAGGGCCATGGACTCGAAATTGGGGTTAACTGACTTGGTGGTAATCGACGGACTTTTGAATACCTTTGGCATTTCTCGCATTGCCTCACATATTCATTGGCTTGGCTTACCATACGAGGCCAATAAAAATAATGTCTCATTATCTTTTTTGCCAATTTTGTCCTGTTAGAGTGCTCCCCGCAGAATCCCCCATGTGCTTCTGCTATCAATTTTACCTCATCTTCCAGGCTTATGCATCTTAGGTAAGGTAGAGCATATCCCTTCTTGTAAAGGATTCCATC
Source organism: Allium fistulosum (assembly GCA_030737815.1). Taxonomy (NCBI): domain Eukaryota; kingdom Viridiplantae; phylum Streptophyta; class Magnoliopsida; order Asparagales; family Amaryllidaceae; genus Allium; species Allium fistulosum. The sequence continues at coordinate 793,686,088 of CM060904.1, forward strand.
CACTATTGTGAAGGTTAGAGCTTGTCGCCTGATTTTTCTTGCCTCACCCTTGTCAGATGGCAATGTTCCTTTAGAAAGATATTCGATGATTGGCGACATCCAAGTGTTATCATACAGTTCATTCATTCTTGATTGGTTAACTCTCTCATTTGATACTTCCCTATTAATTTCTCTTCCCTCTTTCTCTTGTAACATTGCTTGGGACCTTGTCAGAACTAACAGTTCCTTTTCTTGTTCGGATGTTCCCTCTTTAATACTCGGAGTTTCTTAGTATCCTATTGGAACAATCCATGTTTTTGGGGCTCCCCTTGAGCTAGCTAATTTCGCTAATGAATAAGCCTATGAGTTTTCTACTCTTGGAACTAGATGTACGGAAAAGTATTCAAACAAAGCAAGAATTTTCAGTATTTTCTTTACATATAGAAATAGCTTGGAGTCTTTTGTCTGATATATCTACTTTACCCTTAGTTGGGAGTCACTAAAGATCTGAATTCGCAGGATTTTGAGCTCTAATGCCAAAGTTAACCCTGTCACCGCCGATTCATATTCGGCCACATTGTTCATTGTGGGAAAACCTAACTTCATGGAATAATGTAAGCGGTGTCCATCTGGCGTTATTATCATATATCCGGCATCGGCTCCTTGTTCATTTGATGCACCATCGACAAATAACTGCCACATCGGTTTCTGATCCTTTTCTTTTTCTGATTGCTCTTTAATGAAGTTAGTACATTCGTTAATAAAATCCGCCAATGCTTGACCTTTGATGGCGGCTCGCGGTTGAAATTCAATATCATATTGACTAAGCTTGATTCTCCACTTTACCAGCCTACCTAAAGTTTCTGGCTTACTAAAAACTTGTTTGAGGGGAAAATTGGTCAATACCCGGATCGGATGTGCTTGAAAGTATGCTCTAAGTTTCCGTGTTGTGAGGATCAACCAATAGGCTAGATTTTCTATCACCAGGTACCAAACTTCCGCATCTTTTAATCACCTGCTTACATAATACACTGGAAGTTGAGCTCCACTTCCTTCTCTAATCGACACTAAACTTACCGCATGCTCTGAAACTACCATGTATAGGTACATGATCTCTCCATTCTGGGGACTAGAAAGTATTGGTGGCTTTTCCAAATTCCTTTTTGACTCCTGAAAAGCTTTTCTACAATCTTCCCCCCATTCAAAGTTTTTCTTTTTCTTGATTACATCGAAAAGAGGATACATTTATCAATTGCTTTGGAAATGAATCTACTTAGAGCGGCTACACTCCCATTCAAACTCATTACATTGTTTCTGGTTTTGGGTTCGACCATGACCTTAATAGCATGAATTTGGTCAGGATAAGATTCAATCCCTTGGGCAGTCATAAGGTAGCCTAAAAACTTCCCCGAATGGACTCGGAAGGAGCCTTTCTGTGGGTTCAATTTCATTTGATATTTCCATAGTACTCTAAACATCTCTTCTAGATCCTCAAGATGATTCTTAGCCTCACCAGACTTCACTAGCATGCCATCCACATAAACTTCCATATTTCATCCAATCTATTCTTTAAACATTCTATTGACCGGCCTTTAATAAGTATCTCCTGCATTCTTTAACCCGAAAGGCATTGCTTTATAGCAGTACATTCCCCATTCAGTATTGAAGCTAGTGTGTTCCTCGTTCGGCTTGAACATGGGTATTTGATTGTATCTTGAATATGCATCCATGAGAGATAATAATTTATGCCCACTATTTGCATCAACTAATTGATCAATTCACGATAGTAGGAAATAGTCTTTCAGACAAACTTTATTCAAATCAGTATAATCAATGCTAGTCCTCCACTTTCCATTCGATTTCTTCAACAACACTGGATTTGCTAGCCATTTTGGGTAGTATATTTCCCAAATAAACCTATTTTCAAGGAGTCTTTTAACTTCTTCTTTCAACGCATCAGAGTGTACTCTATCTAATTATCCCTTTTTCTGTCTAATGTGGGTTGCTTCCGGATTGATGTTTAGCGCATGACACATGACAGATGGATCAATTACCACCATGTCTGAATGAGACCAGGAAAATACGTCCTTATTGATCTTAAGAAATTGGATTAAATATTTCTTCAAGTTCCTATCCAATTATTTTCCAACTTTGAATATGGTATCATTTAAATCTATACATGCCTCCTCAAGGTCTTTTATAGGTTTTATTCTTTCTATTTCCCCTCGGCAATCAAATGCAGTGACAATTTGGCTTTCTTTAGCAAAATTAGTATCAATTCTCTTCCTTTTGCCTCCAGGAGGTATGTACCTTTCATATATGCGCTTGTTAGTCTTATTAGATTTAATTTTTGCTTCGAATGTTGGATGTAAAAATCCATCATCCGAAGGCTGCAAAAATAGTGGAAGAATCAAAGTAAACAGAAGAGTCCCTTTTACACTGATTTATTGTAGCAAAATACATTTCTCATGAGCTGAATTATTCCCATAAACTGTGCCCTAATCCCTCTTCATCAAGAATGTCACCATTAGATACTTTGGCGAGACTAAAGCATCTACCTCATCAAGTGCAGGTCTGCCAAAGAAAGCATTGTAGTAAGATGGTTGGTTGATGATCACAAAGAGAGTCTCGAATGTTCGGCAAAATGGTGGTACCCTCATTTGCACTAGCAATTTTATTTGACCCACTGGAGTTGACCCTTTGTTGTTAAATCCTAAGATTGGTTCCGTGCTTGGCTCTAGCATGTTCTCAGGGGTGTTCATCTGATCGTAGGCATGCTTAAAGATGACACTGACTGCACTGCCCGTATCCATAAGAATTTTGGACATGATAGACTCTCCAATTTGGAAGATGAACTCCCTTCTTTAAATCATGGGGAATGATGACAAGCTTTGGCATTGGAATATTAAGTCGCGGATTTTTCAGCGAGGGCTCTTCTTGAACTGAGAATACACCCTCTCTAGCCTCCTTAATATATCTGTTCCTTGCCCCTTTGCTTGTCCCTGCTTGATGTGGCCTGCCATGAATTACATCGATCCTGTTCAGCAGTAGGCTTAATCGCAAAGGGTCATCCTCCTCTAGAATAGTAATAGCATTAGTTGGGAGCTTTTGTGGACCATCTCCTGTTAGCGGAACTTTCTGCTTGTCTTGAATGAATTCTTTTAAATGACCTTCGCGAATCAACTTCTAGATGATTCGTGCCAAGACTCTGCATTCATCGGTCTTGCGACCATTTGCTTTATGGTGTACACAGTAGTCGTCCTCTTTTCTTTGTTCTGGGTGGTTCTTGGCTTTGAAGAAAGTTGGGAAATTAACTCTTTCTTTTGCCACAGCATAGACGTAAGACGACTTGTTCAAAGCGATCTAATTAGTAATAGGTTCTTCCCATCTTTCTCTCTTATGCCCTCGGTCCAATCCAAATCTTCCTCCTTACTTTTCAGGGATGGCTTTCCTTTTAGTGTGGTACAACTTATCCATTCGGATGAACTCGTCAGCTTGAAAGTGGAAGTCTTATAAATCTTTGCACCCATTAACATAGAGTTGTTTCCAGAATGGGGTATTTTCTATTAATCCTGAATGCACCGCGATGATCTTATCATGGTCTTTCATGTCCTTAGCCTTTAAAGCTTCAGTGTTGAACCTTTTAAGATAGTCCCCCAAAAACTCTCTCTGCCTTTGTTTTATATTTTCCAAGACTGTGTAATCAATGGTTAGGTCTTTGAATATGCAGAACTGAGTAGAAAATTCATAAGAAAACTGCTTCCACGAGTAGATAGTCTTTTCTCGGTATTGTTGATACAATTTAGTTGCAGCACCTTGGAGAGTCGGTGGAAATAACCTGCATCGAACAACTCCTGACGCATTGTATAGGTCCACCTTTCTATTGAAAGCCATCAAGGGGTCGTGTGGGTTTATGGTCACATGATACTTCATAGTCGGGATCTTCACATAAGATGGAATATTCTTTGCCAGGATTTCATCTATAAAGGGTGGCACATGCTCGTTATCATTCACATTCTCGTCGAGGGTCCTCTTTCCTTTAGCATTCAGCACATCTTTAATTTCTTTTTCTACCGCATCTTTTAAATAGGCCTCTGTGTCAAGGTAATTTTTCTAGTCTTGGTAGTATTCTTTTAATGTGGAGCTACTGGACTATTCAAGAGATTTATCTAACATTCTTCTATGATGATCAGCTTTGGTTGGAAGTCCGCCTTTCTTTTTTGAAGATGTTAAATCATTTTTGGTCTTTTCTTCATTTCCATAAGCCTTTGAATTCCTCCTCGGAGAGATCATTTCGTCTCCATTCATTGGTCTTGTGTTTTAGAGGATTTTAGGACAATGTCATCTTGAGTAATTCCTACATCTCGAGAAATTGTTGTTCTAAGGGCTTTATTTTGGAGGCGTTATCATCCTGCTGAGCTGAAGCTGATGGTTGCCCTGGAACAACCCCCTCCATGTTGAAAGTTGAAGTGATATTTTCTTCAAAGATGGTGGTGTGAACAACTTCCTCATCCATCCTGCGAAGTATCTTTGATTTCATTTTCCTAAACCAAGTTAAACAAACCAAAATTAGTCTATAAGGTAACCGCAAGGGCGGAGGTTCGAGCCCTCCCTCTAGCGCCAAAAATGTTAACAAGAAAACTTTTCAACATTCCCAAAGCCATGTGAATGGAAAATAAGATTATAGAAGGAAGATTGAAAGAGATTACTTCCTTCGAAACCACTCTTCCAATTAAGTTGACATGGTCAAATCACTTTCGGAGGATAATTGACATATTGCTAGTGAATCACTGATCAAATTAATCTCATCAAGAAGAAGGTAAAGGAGGAAGCATCTTATTCAAAACCCCTCTTTCGAATGAGTCGAAAGTGGTTATTCATATTTTATATTCATCCCTTTCAACCATGTCGAAAGGTTCACCCAAACCCTTTCGATTTTGTCGGAAGGTTTGCTTTGCCTTTAAGGAGATGTAGCTGCTTTCGACATCATTGGTTTCGTTCCTTATGGAAGGACTCCTTCGAAAGGGTTGAAGATGTTGTCACGTGTATGTTCCTTTCGAAGGAATCCATCCTTAAACGATAATTTGTCCTTTATGAACTAGATATCTTTCGTAACATCCCTTTCAACCAAGTCAAAATGGATTTCATCCTTTCGAAACAAATCTTATTCACAATGGAGCAAGCTTCATTTGGTGTATTTGGAAGAAGATCATCTTGGATACACGTAAGTGTTATAAACTTATCAATGTTGAAACATCATCATCATCTTTATTTGTCATCATAGTATGCTTATCATGATGATAATGTGTTTCGCATGTATTCTATCCATGTTTATCCCACAGCTTTGCAGAAGACAGAAAGAAATGAAGAAAATAAGATAGCATCATGTGCAATTGATCATCGGTCTAGCTAATGATTGTAATGATCTTCCTCATAATCGAAATCCTTAATGAATTCAGGCATTTCTCCCTTTTCATTAATCCAAAATGAGTTACAAGTTTAAGAGCTTTTCCCTAAATAAATCTAGGGTTACAAAAATTTTGTAGTTGAAAAGAAGTAGAAGTTAAAGAAATGAGCTTTAGATTCCAAAATCCAATCCCCAAAATCGGACCCCTTGGGCTTTATTTATAGATGTAGGTCAGCCTCCTTTTGTTCAAATGCTTTCGACCCAGTCGAAACGTCACTTTATCTTCCGCATCATTCCTTTTAACATGGTCGAAAGGCCTCACCTGCTTTTAATGATATCGAAAGGCTTTCCTTTCGAGTTCTCTAACTCATCCTTGTGCTTTTCATATTCTTATTTCATTTGACCTTGTCAAAAGGGTCTTTTGTCCACCTTTCGCTGTTGTTAAGTTTTAAGTATTCCTTCTCTCTGCTTTTTCCTGAGTTTCTTTCGACGTCGTCGAAGGGACCGCAAATGCGCTTTTCTCTTAGTGTTGCTTTATAGTCATAAGAAGTAAAGATAAGAGCTTCTAACTCTGTCGATAGGTTGTTTGTTAGGGTTTCGAAGGTGTTGAAGTATTGATGCTTCTAATGCAGTAGGTTGCTTCTGAATGCATGCTTGTGAAATGATGCAGAACCTTCTCCTGATGTCATAGGCTTCGACCGGTTCGAAAGGTTCGACTATGCTTTCGAATGGGTTGTTTTGAGTAATTTGAATGAAGGTGAAACATTTGGTTGAAAGGTTTGACGCACATATGGAAGGTTTTTATTCATTGCCTTCGAAAGGGGTTCCAAGCTCGTCCTTGCTTTTCTCTATATTTGCGAATCCATCTGCATCGAAAGGTTCGAATGAAGCGAAAAGGTAGCCCCTTTCATTAAGATTTTTGCACATTTATCACTTGTGAGAGCACCTAGTGCTTACGACTCCTTCGAAAGCTCTCTTAATGCCTTAGAAATATTCTTTCATGATTCTTGTCGAAACCCATGCCTGTAATTTCAGTAGAGTCTGGCATTTTTATTAATCTTCTTTTATACCTTTGTTCTTAAGTGGATTTTATAGTTAACACAAAGAAATCATCACGCATCCTTACTTGATAGTGTTTACAATTACTAGTAAACAAAGTTAGCTAATCATAGCATACAATTGTACCAAAGCCTTTAAGATGTCCATAGACCATCCGTATGTAATATCAAATCCGATCGCTCTCTCGATCACACAATTTCACTTCTAAACTAGTATCGGTCACTCGACTTCTCTGGTGCGGACTCTGATCTGGTTCCTTAACTAGAAACAGTCATTTTCATTGCGTAGCCATATACTATGATAGAAAATTTTAGAAAAAAATCAAAAATCCATATTCAGTGTTCACCATCAATAATCGAGTGAAAAATCCTAACTCGGTAAATCGCCTTGAAATCATGTACACGAATCTAGATCAAACAGTTATGCGAATAAAATAATCAACGTACAGCTTACATATTTATTTCAATTGGTTTCTTAGCTATACCATATTCTTTTTATTCAAATTCATTTTATTCACATTCATTTCATTCTTAGTATATTTTTTAATACTAATATCACTTCCAAGCTTAAGTTCATATTCATTTTAAATCAAAATCAATTTCATTTAACTTTGCTTATGCTAAATTTCATTTCCTAGCTCAATTTTAGATTTTCTTTTGTTAGCATGCATATCCAACAAATTTAAAATTCTGTTTCAACTAGTTAATTCTCCAATTAATAAGTTATAAAAACTTATCTCTTATAATTCCATAAATCTTTACTTAAGCTCATCCACATTCTATAATTAGAACTTGTGGTTATATAAATACTTTACAACTTAAGTTTCACACTCTTTTACATCCTAAGAGTGTATAAAATTTCCAATTTTCCTTACATAACAAAAATATTTAACAAATTTAAAAATTTTGTTGACTTGCTATTTTTCAACTTATAAGTTACGAAAACTTATTTTCTTATATTTTCACAAAACACTTAAATTTAAATTTTTACAATTCAAAACATTTTGAAATCATAATATATACATAACTCCTTTGCATAATAAATAATACTTTTGAAATCTGTAACAATCTTAGTTTGCCAAAATAAAAATTTATTTTACCAAAACAAACTTTATAGCAAATCACTATGGTAGTAGTCCGCCACTTAGAAACTTGAAAATAAACATCGATGATGCTGCAATCATCCCCATAATTATTTTCCAATGATTGAAGTGAGTTCAGTGCTTTCTTATCTTTTTTAAACTACATTTAAAAATATTTCTAATCAAAATATTTTCAAAATAATACTATTATTATTTTTTCCAAAATCTTTGGAAAACAATTTTCAAAATCATCGAGATCTAAATTCTCAATTTCTTGTTTAAATGCTTTTTTATTTATAACCCATATTTATAAATATACTTATGCAATTTCATTTCCTTTTTATTTATAAATCGTACTTATATACTTTCACTTCTTATGTAATATCATTTCATAAATGTTGATTGTTTTAATGATAATCAATACTCTAAAATTCACATTTATTAATTCACTTTCTTATATAACCCATTTACAAATGTTTATCTTTGTTTAGATTCTATTAAACAACTTTTATTAACATTATACCTTTATCCAACCAACAAAGCATATATAAATATAGTAATTTCTAAAAATATATTCCTTTATATATAAGATATAATAAAGGCATAATTACTACATTTACCCTATTTCAAAACAATACTATATTAAATTGCTATGTTCAAGTGTTTAGAGATCCCTATCAATAACATTAATTTCTCTTATTGACCAGAATCCATAAGCCACACAACAGCTCAACCAACACAATATAAAAAAAATTTATATCACAAATAAATACGCACTCATATATGTATATACATATATACACACTCAAACTCATTCTAGGGTGCTACTGACCGTATCTATAATGAGTACCCCACCAAAGCCTAGGTGTTCGCTAACCTAAGCTTTGATACCAGCTGTAACACCTGCAATTTCACACATTTCAAGCTAAAAATAAACCATACATGTCCAACTTGAATTGAATGAAAAGGTGAATAGTTAGAGGAAAGAAAGAAGAAAGAAGAATGAAGAGAAGAGAGAAGAGTGAAAGAAAACCAAAACAACACAGAATCTCACAACACAGTGGAATAACATATAATATAATATCAAGGATCTTTACAAAGGAGAAACTGTAATATACATACATCAAATCAGAGCACAACAACAACTCACTAATCATCAGTCTGGACAATTATAACAAACTGTCCTCACAAATGTTGATAATTCTAAACAACCAATGTAGTAGAAAATAAACATATATGTTAATACGACTTGAAGACCTCTAGCACGTCTTCGGATGCTCCAAAGCAACCAAACTGAATTTGTAAATATACTCGTTCTGATCCGAGCGTTGGAAGGGAATAACGCTCGGATCAGTCCGGTAGAGCAGCGTGAGAAAATACATCTCAATTGGATTTTAAAGTTATAAAAACCTTTCAAAACAGAGGTCTCTCGTAAGACCACGCCACACATAAACACGGACGGGTTTTTACCTTACGATCACAAAAACATTTCATCTCAAATCCTTTAATAATATAATAGTGTCTAGGATACAAATACATATTAATCGTAGCCGAAATTGTTACATTATTAAATTCCAGCATAATAGGTCTTACAACTAAAACCGTAAAGGCTCGTATAGGAGAATGGGTTCCATACAATGACAGGATAAAGGACTACCATCCGACAATACATCTCTAGAAAAATGCACCGAGGCACCAACAGATGGTCCTCTACCAACATAGAACTGGCCACCTTCACCATATATAGTACCGAATATCCCATCACCCTGGTCGTTCCCGACCTATTCCGTGGCTACAAGCATACACAACATACCCAAAATATAGAGGGAAAGGTGATGACCATATCCTAATGGGAGAGACCTACATAGCCCTACCGCATCTACCCTATTTTTATCATTACCGATGTGTGAGGCTAAAGGTAACATATTACCTTTCACAAAGAAACAAATCCCATTTGAATGCCATGTTGCCATTTCCAACAACACACTAATTGATTTCCACAAAGCACAACCTCTGAGCTCGTATATCTCAGAAAAGGAGGTTAAGTGTAAAAAGGGTTACCTCCTACACCACCATGTGCAGTTAATGCCCCGCTATTACCCCGCTATAACCCCGCTATATCTCATAGCGGGTTTCTGCCGCTACGATATTTCCATATAGCCCCACAATATAGCCTTTCCGCTTTAATCCCCGCTATTTCCGCTATATCCCGTTATTTCCGCTATATTCCGCTATTCCCGCTATATCTTCTTTAATAAAATGAATTGAAAAATTCAATTTATACATTATAAAAATTAGGAAACTAATTTATTTGATTTAATTTTTAATATATTTTCAGAAATGAAAATACTCTAATATTCTACTAAATTCAATTATGTTATGTAATAGTTTTACGTTTATTTAAAGTATATTTGCACATGTTTTTATTTAAAAATTATTTATGTATTAGTTATAATTCAATTGAATGATAATTTTTCATTTAATTACCTTTTATATATTCGTAAAAACATTAAGTACGAGTTTTATATGCTATTTTAAAGCCATCCGCTATATCCTGCTATATCCTCGCTGTATCCCCGCTATGACTTTTTGCACCTCCACCGCTTTGAATCTACCGAGCGCTTTAACTGCACAGACACCACCAAATAGAAGCACATTTGTAAAAACAAATGTACATGGTTCTTAGAAATTCAATGTCAGACATTCGTCCATACAAGTTGTCCAGGAACAAGACAAACCGAAGGCACTCTCCTACTACTTCCTATTGGGAATAAACCCTAGGATTATTAGCGAGTAATCCTTGTGTTGAAGATTTTCAGAATGAAGCACTATTGCCACCATATATAAAAAATATGGAATCGCGGGGCTAGTGGAAAGTAGCCCTACATCATGAAGATTGACATCTTCAAAAATCATCATCTTAAACCAATCTACACTTTAGAATGCATACATTGGTCCGAAGTGGTTTTTCGATAAATCCAATCCCGGTCTCTCCGGACCAACAATCGATAAGAGGCCCTCAACCTCATAAGGAAACCAAGTCTTGTAGACTTATCAAGTTTCCAACTCTCAACTTGCTTTCCTTCAGCAAAGAAGGAAGCTCGGTAGATTGGAGTACCATAGTCAGTCTGCAATACTCGAATCATCATTCTTAACACCAAACGATAATCAAGCCTACTCAGTTGGCTTCGTACTAAGTGCATGACTAATCAGTACCCACATAAAGTGAAGGAACCAAAAATGGCCAAAAGTTCAATCTTTTATTAATTAAATCACTTTCCAAATATTTATCCTAAAATGTCTTTAAAAAGATATGTTCTCAAAAGCATTTTAATCTTTCGATATTTGGAAAACATTTCCATATACTTGTTGTAACGGAATAAGTATATTTGCAAACCATTTTTTTCAACACTTAGAAAATATCTCTATATACTTAAATCCGTAATAAGTATATTTACAAATCTTTTGAGGAAAGCTTCATATTTTACAAACACGCTTTATTGGATCAAAACGAATGTTGCGTATAACATCGTTACGACAACCCAAAACAGTAGTACTGGGATTCAAGTATTTATATTTATATAAACTCCGTATACTATGTAAAACACTTCCTTTTGGAAAACCCTTGTTATGACAACAGTGTTATAATTTATGCCTTCCTTGATTTCTTAAAAATGTTTATTATAGAAATAAATGTTGAAATCTATATTTTCATCCCTTAGTACAATTTAAATCACCTTTTAAAACCAATAAACTCCATCTAAAAATATCATTTTCATAACATTCCTTTAAAAGATTATTTTAATTTTTAAAACATGAATGTATTTCCTTTATAAAAGCCCATATTCAAACCTTAACATAAATCATTTCCATATTTATAAAACTATGTTTACAAATCTCCATTCTATTTTATAAAACTTCCCTTTATAAAATATCTTTATTTATAAATCCATTCCATTATAGATCTCATTTATTTATAAAATCCGTTTTATAAATCTCTTTACCAAATACCAATTACAAATCTATATTTAATATTTATAAAACTCCGTTTGTAAACCTATTTCTTTATTTATAAAATAGTACCTTTATAAATATTTTATATAAACCATTTCAGAAATATTTGTTTCAAACTATTTCTATCTTCTTTAAAATTGTATTTCCTTTACAATAAAAGATGGACTTATTTGTTAAGTTTTTAAAACCTTTATAATATAGTTCAAAAATCTATATTTAACATATTTTCACAAACTATCAGTTTATAATTCCAAAAATCATACTTTTATTTTATTTAAAATAAACTCCTTCCTTTAATAATTCAAGAATAATTATTAAAAAATATGTTATTTCAAAATTACTTTAAAATCCTTCTAAATCAAAATCTTCACTTTATATTATTTTGAAATACCAAAAATAATGCCAAGTGCTGCTATAGCACTAAATAAGCAAAATCATGTCCATGTCATCATATATGGCATCCAACAAATCATATATGACAATATATATGAAAGTAAAATAAACAGTGGCGAGGAATCCTGTTGGATCCCTCCAACCTACCCCCATGCATCACATACAGTACATAATCATATAATAAGAGTCATCTGCAACTAGACGGGTATATACAAAAAGGTCATCTGCTCCAAGGGTGGGAATAAATCCAAACCAAGTAGTAAAACAGTAAATCATCCAAACAAGCAACAAAAAAGCATTAATAAAATATCCGCAATTATATAAAATATCCGCAATTATATAAAATATAAGTGGGTCTAGAGAGGAGAGTTAACTCACCAAAATTCCAGTTATCGCCAAAGCGTTCCGGTTTGAATTAAAATCGAACGGATGTTTGATTTTAACACAAATTCCTATAAGCTTAGAATTTGACAAATCTAACTCCATCATGTAGATAATCTAGATATAAACGCAATGGTGAAAACGGTGCCTCAATCGGACCTCATATGAATAAGACACGATTTTTATAAGAATTGGGTTATATAAGTATAACTAATTAACCTAATTATAATTAACAGACCACTGATCCACCTCTGCTCTTTCTTTCCTCCTCTCCTCTAATTCAAAATCATACACCATGTTTGATACTCCATTACCATGCGCTCACAAGCACCTACACAAAGCTCCAGTCTAAGATATCCAACGCGATCTTCTCCATCATTCTCCACTCCACATGCTCGACGCGGCCATCACCACTTTGACACCTCAGATCACCCATACCCAAAAGCGACTGATGCCCTATCTCACGCGGCTCTCAAATTCACGCGTTATAAAATTGCATCGTTCTACGCTATATTCGGCCATCAGGAGCTCCTCGCCATGACGAGCCCGAAACCATCTTCTGTTTCCTATATCTACCCTCCAATCCCCTGCCAAAGCTAACCCTAGTTTGATTGCGTCGCATCAAACACCTCCAACCCTCGTCGTGCCCAAATTGAGACACGCCAATTCGAAGCCCATGCCAATATGAAGCTCATGAATCCAACGGTAGCCGATTTAATGAACTATTGCTCGAGATTTAATTGATGGAAGAATTTGAAGGGTGGCGGCGACCTTTTCACAGCAAAAATTAAAAAGGAGAAGGAGGGTAAGTAAATAATTAGGTTATAGATTCTGAGTTGTATTTATTGCCAAATTTTAATAATATTTTATTCACTTTGATTTTACGCTGCGCGTTTCAAGCACGCACGACCACACAACACATCCAATCGTCATGAAACTCGTGGACGTACAATAATTTATTATTATGGATCCAATAGCACTGGTTTCGTCAAAAACCAAGATAATGTCCCGGAAAGCTATTTTCATACGTTAATTAAAACAAATTATTATTAAAACCATTCTATCACTTTAATTATAAATTAAAGTTACAGTAACCGGTTATTATTTAAAATTTAATTTAAACAATCTTCTAAAATCCATTTATTCAAATTAAATTCAAGATTCAATTATTTATACAATTCCAATTATTAAATTTAACAATGTAATGACCCGTATTTTTAACGCTTTAAAAATACTGAATTAAATAAAATTTTGATTAAAAATCCGATGGAAATAAAATTTTATGATTTATTAAATGGAAATCTCTTTTTATATAAGTTACAAATCCAAAACCAATTTCGATAAGACCGATAATGTAATGCATATTAAAACGTAATGTAATAATATGAAATAGTTGTAACCAATAACAGAAACCAAAATAAAAAATTTAACGTAAGAAACGTGCATTGTGCGTTAAATGAAATTTTCGTTAAATAAAAATAAACAATAAAATTTCGTAGCGAAAATTCGATATTTAAAATGCGTCTATTTAAACATACGAAATTGTAAAGTTTCGTCAAAAAATATGAAAGTAAATTTCAGTCACGTCATTTCGGTTTAAATCAGTTAAAATGTAATGAAAATAAAATGTTTTCCAAACCTGAATATTTTTACATAGAAAAATTCTAATTCATCTTCTGACTAAGACGTCATTTTTCATTTTTTCCAAATTCGGACTTCTTTAGCTCCGTCGATCTTATTTTTCTGCGTTTTTACTGCATTTTCCAATAGTAGAAAATTCAAATTTTTATAATTCAATCATACCACTGATATCTGTATACCATTTTGATCGTCTCGTCGTGCTGATCTCTGTGGTATATTCAATTGTGCATATTGGAGTCCGATGCACGGTGGAATCTACGGAACAGTAACCGTATCGGTACCGTTCGTGCCTTTTGATCTCTTGTGTCTATTCAATTTCCGCGGTGCATTAACCCAACGGTCATTAGCTTTTATTATTTCTTGGAAGTCACGCTCAGACTTTTGGTCATTTTCAATGTTCAATTATATGCTTGTTCATTTCTGGTTCATCTCTCCCTTTTCCACTGTTTCGTCAGTGCTTACATTTGAATAAAAGAGAAAGTTATAAATCAAAGTTCCTGTGCATCTCATTCTTTTGCCAAACACAGGCAACCACACCCCTTCCGGCCGAGCATCCCTCCACCTGACTTCGGCTCCACCTACCCGACAACCGCACATCTTCTCCCCTTCGCCTCCCTATTGCTCGCCACCTCTAGTCCAGATCCGCACCTCCTTCTTCTCCACTTTCACTCTTAATCAGTAGCTCCCCTCGGCCATACCCTGTACCCCACCACGCCAGGCCTCTGTTCCACGTTCCTCCCCACCACCGAGTACCCTTCAGTCTGCTTCCCCACTTGGCCAAAACTCGGCAACTCCGACCTACCACCGCATGCTCAGCTGTCTCGGCCTCGACCAGGAAACCTTTGCTCTCCTTTCATTTTTATTCTGTATCTACTTTTGCTTATATATATTCACAGAATTCGAAACAAATATATGTGTTTTATTCTATTTTCTGTAAGTCTAGTATATATACAAGTTACAATTCTATATATGTAGGTGGCAGTGCTATATCTTGTTTGTCTACAGTATGATCATATATATATATATTTTTTCTTTCTTGTTAGCTATATATAAAGGCTATACGTTAGTTTATAAATCAGTTTAAATATATATATATAGATGTTTACATATATTCGTATGTTGAAGGTTATTATGAAATTTTAGTATATCGTTTGGCTATGCAGATTCTTTTTGTTGGTCAGTATTATACTTATATATATTATACTTTTAAACTGTAGAGTTATATATATAGGCTGTTGACAGTGAATATATATAGTTACAATATATACATATACATTTTGTTTGTATGTAAACCTTTCGATTCTTATGTATGCATATGATAAGGATGGTAGTGTATGTAATTCTAATTATATTAGTTTTATTTGTATAAGCTTAAGTATATATATATTCACGGTTGAATATTTTACTAGTTGTTACATATATTAGTTAATATATGATTTGGTTATGTTGTATACAGTTATATATATATGTACTATTATAAACACTATGGTTGTTTGGGAAATTTGAAAAGAAATACGATATGTTCTGATTTGAACACGGTTGTTTGTAGATAAACTTTTAAGGATCCGTTGAGCTATATATATGTTATTATAACAATTGTTGTTTGTGTACAGGTAAGTCTGTGATGTATAGCATACTGTACTGTGATACAATATACATATATATACCTTTCTTCTCACATTCGTTTATAATTTGTATATATATATATATGTATAAAAATTTGCACGTGTATGTGTTTGGTGTTATGTATGAGGGAAAACTGCGTATGTGATAAAAGTTTTGAATATTGTTTTACAGTATAACTTATTGATATCTTGGGTTTTAAATATGTATTTTAAATTAAACGTTGATTTTTAATTTCTTTGTTGTCTGTATATATATTGATATGATGGTACCAGGATCTGCTTGGGTTATATATATATTATAATAATGTATGCCATATTGATTTTCCAATAAATATTGTTCTTTTATGTTAGTTGGTATATGTAGTAAGTGAGGTATATGAAAATGAAAATGTGTGTATTAGTTAAGTATCTGTTTTAAGGGAAATATTAATACAATATACATATCATTTCGATTTTTTACAACTGATTCTGATTAATTTTCATCAATTCCCTTTTATCAGCTTTGTTAACCAAATGTGTGCCAATTTAGCTTTGCTTCGGTATTCGCGTTATCTAGCTTGTCGCAGCCATCTTTTGCTTATCACGCATCATCAGCTCGTGTCCATATCTGTGGATCGTTGTATCTTGTCCTAGTCAATTTCTCTAACCTCGAAAGGTGAGCAATCACTCACGATTAATGTTCTTTTATTATTTAAATTTGATTTCAATTGAAACGACAATTGAAATATGCTGCTGTTAGTTAATTACACTGTTATATATGTTATTACCTGTATCAGTTCACTTATGACATCTGACACCATCATCTGTTATATATA
Organism: Allium fistulosum; assembly: GCA_030737815.1. NCBI lineage: Eukaryota > Viridiplantae > Streptophyta > Magnoliopsida > Asparagales > Amaryllidaceae > Allium > Allium fistulosum. Next base: position 793,702,483 of record CM060904.1, read on the forward strand.
CAATGATAATTCAGTTTGGTTGCTAAGTGATTGATTGTTTGATGTTGACATTGGACATTAAATTGTTAATGTAATAAATGATAAATAATTTGAAATTGAAATTGACGTAGGAGTTAACAATTTGAAATCGACATATGTGTTGAATTTGATTAGTTAAATATGACCCCTTTAAATGTAATTAAATTGACACGTAGAAATAGTGATAACTACACCGTTAACCATTGAATGTATGATTGTATAAACTGATGTAGTATAAAGTGGATAATTGATATCAAGTGAAGAACCATATTAATATTAGTGTAATAATCTTTAATCTACACGAAATGATAGTGTAGATTCTAGAAATAATTATATTAATTTGCACAAACAACAATTTGAATTAATACGATTATTTCAGGATTATTTGAATTGATTATTGGATTGATATTGGTTGTTGTTATTGCTTGTTTATTTACTTTGACACCATCCCAGTTATCACACCGCAAGTTCCCTTTGCTATGTTTTGATTTTGAATTGAATTGGAATCTGGTTGAAATGATAAATACCCAAATGAACTTGACCTAGGATAGAGAATTAAATAAAACCCGATTGGTCAAATAATTTGATTTAAAAATAAAATAAAATTTTATTTGAATAAATAATATGGTTTTGAAATGAAGTTGAAATTTGAATTTTAATCAAAGGAAAAATGTTAATAATTAATAATCTGAAACAAAATGTTAACATAGTAGTTGTTGGAAGAACGTTGTTTTAAAATTTGGAATTTATTAATAATTAAGCTGAAATTATTTTGTAATTAAGCTTTGAAATTATTTAATAATTAAATAAGATTGAATTATTTAATAATTAAATAAAATTGAATTCTTCGTTAAGTGAAATTGAACTTCTTAAATAAGTGAAATTAAGTTTCTTTATTAATTGAGTTTGAATTTGTAACTAAGTAAACGAATAAGTGAAATCGAATTTCTTTAACAAGAAATAAAATGTGATTTATTGAAATTAATGTAAGACTTGTAATTTAAAGAATTGATTTGACAAATCTAATTTAATTCAATTTGAAGTTTTGATATAATGAAGTTGAACTTAAGTAATTGATTTAATGAATTGAAAATTTAATAGAAATTATTTTGGAATGACAAATTAACTTAACGAATATTGAATGAAATCGATAAATGAATTCAAATTGATTTGAATGTTAAATTAAACTAATTTAAATGATTTCGGAATGAAACTTATATACGAACTTAAATCAGTATTTGAATTGTGTTAAAAATAAATTGAAATTGAATTATAAGATTTTGAAATGATAATTTGGAAGTTTTGAAACGTAAATTATGGAAATTGTTTTAGAAAGACAAATGAAATGTTGATTTACAAATTCTAATTGAAATTGTAATTGATTTGGTTTTGAAATATATTAAACGACTAATCGGTGTAATAATTACGAAAGTTATTAAAGAGACCGGAATCGGTTAGGGACATACTCACTGTCTAAACCGAAAACCACTTTAATAACTATGCGCGGAGTGTGATCCAGAATGAAGTGGTTGGAATGATGAACGTGATGACTGAAGAAAGAGAACGATAATGGATAGCCTTGACACTTGTGTCAAATTGGAAATGACTAAAACAGGAGCCGTGCCGGGCCAAATGGGGGCTAGCTACCTCGAGTGAACACACTTCTTCGAGACTACTCATTACTTGTTGTCGATTGGTGCACCCTTGATTTTGGGAGTGTTGTTTCGCGGTGTTGCGATCGCTGCGGCGATGCGTTCTCACCAGTCCGGATCAGGTAAACGGTAGTTTCACTACCTTGGGTATTGCCTCATGTGCCTTGTCATACTTTTATCCCTATATACGCGACCACTACGAATTTGTTTTGTGTTATACCTATGGAGTACTCCCTGATAGCCCACTAGTTTACGGTGGAGTTTACAGTGTTGTATAGACTATAACGCTTATATAAAATGTGTTAAGGGGGATAATGGTAACGCCTTAACACTATTTTGATATCTTATATTACTGATAGGCATTATCTACTTATCGTACACTACTACATAGTAGATAGTTTAACGGATCCTTAGAGGATGGTTATTCCAAACATCCTTTGAGTTACTTGTATTTCAATTGCTATTTCACTTGAGTTGGATTTATTGATATAAGAATGTTAATCCTGACTCGAGTGTTTTGTGTTTTGCTTTACGCTCAGGTCAGATTGAGTGTACCAGTATTTGAGACTCACCTTTGAAGTTGGAGCTTTGCTTGAAGATCCAGCCATCTATTCTGCTTTCAGTATTCGATGATTCCAGTGATGTATTCTGATTTGTATCTGATGTATCGTGTTACTCTTCCGTTGTATCTGGTTTAACTCTGATGTAACTTATATATTTATATAGTAGCTTGATGAACTACTATCTCTTTTATTTCCGTTGCAACTATTACTATATGTCTGTGATCTGTGATTATTTATTTATTGTATATGTTCAGTTTTGCCAAATTTAAATTAACAACGCGGTATTTTGAATTATTCATGTCCGACATGTGCGGATGCGAATGGTCCAAAATACTGGGTCGTTACAGTTGGTATCAGAGCTCTGGTAGCTCTAGGCAAAACTTAACATATAGGGTAAATGTATTTACAGAATCACTCTCATTTGAGTTTAAATCTCTTCGTTTTGACTCGATTCCTTTGAATTTTGGGACGTTCCCTGTGGTTCCAAAATTCATTCGTGTCCCTCACTATTCGTCTTCTTTCAAATTCTGGAGCATCACATAACTCCACTTCGAATGACCCTTGTAATGAATCGGCGGTCTCGCCAAACTTTAAATGATTTGTAAAGGGGTGAAACTCCTTTACAATAGACATTGTTTTACCGGAGATTTCTGTATCCTCGGTTATGATGCTATCTATCTCCTGCCATACCTGAATTCTATTTCTTGAGATCGAATGTCGATTTACCTCGAAATTCTACATCGGTCTTAATCTGAAGTCACAGTCGACCGGTTAAGATTGCCCGCGTTTTATATAAATTTATCCATCGCCTTATTTTGTTATTTAATTATCTCGTCTTTGTTTCAAACCTATCTTCGAATCGAAATTCTCTTTGATTTGAGTCTATCAAAAATTTGAATCTCTATCCTTGCTTTGAAAACCATTATTGTATCGTTAAGTGAGGAAGTGTATTTGTAAATTAATTTTAAAATGTTTTATATTGTGTTGTTTGAGTTGTTGATGTTGATTTGGGTTTTCGATTGATTCGTCTGATCAACGCTATCGATAGGATTTTCAAAACACTTGAGCAGAGCAAACTGACACAATATCGTTTTCGAATTTGATAAATAAAATAAAAGTTTTGTATGAGTATATTATATATAAATATAAGTTTTCTGAAATTAAATTGTTAATGAATTTGTTGTCTGAAATAATAATATTTGATTTTCATTTATTGTTTTGTAAACCATTGACTATTACATAATGTAAATAAATGAATTTATAAACTTGGTTATAAATTGATTGGAATTTGAAATGAATTTAATTCAGAAATTTGAGAATTTATTAGTTTCCGGTGATTTCGAACTTTGTTTTTAAAATTTTAAACTATATATTATTGAAAGTATTTTCGAATAGAAATCGTTTCAAAGATTTTTTTTAATGTTGAAATCAGTGCTCTTCTCTTTGTCGCTGGAAAATAATTTCGGTGATGGCGGCCGCATCATCGACATTCATTTTCGAGTTTCGAAGTGGAGAAACCATTCTGTAGCTCTGCTACGGTTTTGTTTGGAAAAAAAATATATATTTAATTTGAATTTCTTAAGTATGACTTGATTTATATATATATATATATATATGGGTATATTATTTTAAATTTAATTTGATTTAATATATATAGTATATACATAATTACCTCTAAAGGGTTTGAAATTAAACGGAAATTTAATTCTTAGAATTATGCTAAAGGATGTTTTCAGTTATAAATAAAGCTAAATTTTGGATAAATATTTAAACTTGAAAAAAATTGAATTTGAAATTTTTTTGTATAGTACTAAATTGCATTTCAATGTAACTTACCTAAATTATTCAGAAGTTAAAATGTAATTGGATAATGTACAATAAAAAAAATGTCTTTATAAATAAAAATCTGAGTGTTTATAATAAATGTTATACACTAAATTTTGATTATAAAGATGTTAATAGAGTTAGATAGGATAATAAGTAAAACTCAGTTAATAATGAAATAAATTTGTTTTGAAAGAATTAATAAATTGAAATTGATCAACTTATGAAAATACTTTGAATTTAAAAGCAATTAGTGAATATAAATTGATTTAAATCGAAACTTTTATGGTTTAAATTAATTTATATAGGTTAAATATATGTGATTAGATATATTAAGTAGAATAAATTTAACAATAATTTGGAATAAAGAAGAATTTAAATTGCTGAAATAAAATATGATTGCAATAAATGACTATTCAAATTTATGATTTTGAAACTGTTAATTAAAGATGATTGGATAATAAGAAAATCAATCTAGAAATAGTTAAAGCTTGATTTAACTTAAGAAAATCAAATGGATTAAATCAAATTGTTGAATATAAATTAATTTAAAAATTGAAATTATATGGTTTAAATTAATTATTTTATTTGTTTTCCAATCTATTTTCTTCTGGTGTTTCTATTCTCCTACCTCCTTCCTTTTCGAGGACGAAAAGTTTTGAGTGGGGGAGATTGTAATGACCCGTATTTTTAACGCTTTAAAAATACTAAATTAAATAAAATTTTGATTAAAAATCCAATAGAAATAAAATTTTACGATTTATTAAATGGAAATCTCTTTTTATATAAGTTACAAATCCAAAACCAATTTCGATAAGACCGATAATGTAATGCATATTAAAACGTAATGTAATAATATGAAATTGTTGTAACCAATAACAGAAACCAATATAAAAATTTTAACGTAAGAAACATGCGTTGTGCGTTAAATGAAATTTTCGTTAAATAAAAATAAACAATAAAATTTCGCAGCGAAAATTCGATATTTAAAATGCATCTATTTAAACATAGGAAATTGTAAAGTTTCGTCAGAAAATATGAAAGTAAATTTCAGTCACGTCATTTCGGTTTAAATCAGTTAAAATGTAATGAAAATAAAATGTTTTCCAAACCTGAATATTTTTACATAGAAAAATTATAATCCATCTTCTGACTAAGACGTCATTTTTCGTTTTTCCAAATTCGGGCTTCTTTAGCTCCGTCGATCTTATCTTTCTGCGTTTTTACTGCATTTTCCAATAGTAGAAAATTCGAATTTTTATAATTCAATCATACCACTGATATCTGTATACCGTTTTGATCGTCTCGTCGTGCTGATCTCTGCGGTATATTCAATTGTGCATATTGGAGTCCGATGCACGGTGGAATCTACGAAACAGTAACCGTATCGGTACTGTTCGTGCCTTTTGAACTCTTGTGTCTATTCAATTTCCGCGGTGCATTAACCCAACAGTCATTAGCTTTTATTATTTCTTGGAAGTCACGCTCAGACTTTTGGTCATTTTCAATGTTCAATTATATGCTTGTTCGTTTCTGGTTCATCTCTCCCTTTTCCACTGTTTCGTCAGTGCTTACATTTGAATAAAAGAGAAAGTTATAAATCAAAGTTCCTATGCATCTCATTCTTTTGCCAAACACAGGCAACCACACCCCTTCCGGCCGAGCATCCCTCCACCTGACTTCGGCTCCACCTACCCGACAACCGCACATCTTCTCCCCTTCGCCTCCCTGTTGCTCGCCACCTCTAGTCCAGATCCGCACCTCCTTCTTCTCCACTTTCACTCTTGATCAGTAGCTCCCCTCGGCCATACCCTGTACCCCACCACGCCAGGCCTCTGTTCCACGTTCCTCCCCACCACCGAGTACCCTTCAGTCTGCTTCCCCACTTGGCCAAAACTCGGCAACTCCGACCTACCACCGCATGCTCAGCTATCTCGGCCTCGACCAGGCAACCTTTGCTCTCCTTTCATTTTTATTCTGTATCTACTTTTGCTTATATATATTCACAGAATTCGAAACAAATATATGTGTTTTATTCTATTTTCTGTAAGTCTAGTATATATATAAGTTACAATTCTATATATGTAGGTGGCAGTGCTATATCTTGTTTGTCTACAGTATGATCATATATATATATATTTTTTTTTCTTTTTTGTTAGCTATATATAAAGGCTATACGTTAGTTTATAAATCAGTTTAAATATATATATATAGATGTTTACATATATTCGTATGTTGAAGGTTATTATGAAATTTTAGTATATCGTTTGGCTATGCAGATTATTTTTGTTGGTCAGTATTATACTTATATATATTATACTTTTAAACTGTAGAGTTATATATATAGGCTGTTGACAGTGAATATATATAGTTACAATATATACATATACATTTTGTTTGTATGTAAACCTTTCGATTCTTATGTATGCATATGATAAGGATGGTAGTGTATGTAATTCTAATTATATTAGTTTTATTTGTATAATCTTAAGTATATATATATTCACGGTTGAATATTTTACTAGTTGTTACATATATTAGTTAATATATGATTTGGTTATGATGTATACAGTTATATATATATGTACTGTTATAAACACTATGGTTGTTTAGGAAATTTGAAAAGAAATACGATATGTTCTGATTTGAACACGGTTGTTTGTATATAAGCTTTTAAGGATCCGTTGAGCTATATATATGTTATTATAACAATTGATGTTTGTGTATAGGTAAGTCTGTGATGTATAGCATACTGTACTGTGATACAATATACATATATATACCTTTCTTCTCACATTCGTTTATAATTTGTATATATATATATGTATAAAAATTTGCACGTGTATGTGTTTGGTGCTATGTATGAGGGAAAACTGTGTATGTGATAAAACTTTTGAATATTGTTTTACAGTATAACTTATTGATATCTTGGGTTTTAAATATGTATTTTAAATTAAACGTTGATTTTTAATTTCTTTGTTGTCTGTATATATATTGATATGATGGTACCAGGATCTGCTTGGGTTATATATATATTATAATAATGTATGCCATATTGATTTTCCAATAAATATTGTTTTTTATGTTAGTTGGTATATGTAGTAAGTGAGTTATATGAAAATGAAAATGTGTGTATTAGTTAAGTATCTGTTTTAAGGGAAATATTAATACAATATACATATCATTTCGATTTTTTACAACTGATTTTGATTAATTTTCATCGATTCCCTTTTATCAGCTTTGTTCACCAAATGTGTGCCAATTTAGCTTTGCTTCGGTATTTGCGTTATCTAGCTTGTCGCAGCCATCTTTTGCTTACCACACATCATCAGCTCGTGTCCATATCTATGGATCGTTGTATCTTGTCCTAGTCAATTTCTCTAACCTCGAAAGGTGAGCAATCACTCACGATTAATGTTCTTTTATTATTTAAATTTGATTTCAATTGAAACGACAATTGAAATATGCTGCTGTTAGTTAATTACACTGTTATATATGATATTACCTGTATCAGTTCACTTATGACATCTGACACCATCATCTGTTATATATATACAATGATAATTCAGTTTGGTTGCTAAGTGATTGATTGTTTGATGTTGACATTGGACATTAAATTGTTAATGTAATAAATGATAAATAATTTGAAATTGAAATTGACGTAGGAGTTAACAATTTGAAATCGACATATGTGTTGAATTTGATTAGTTGAATATGATCCCTTTAAATGTAATTAAATTGACACGTAGAAATAGTGATAACTACACCGTTAACCATTGAATGTATGATTGTATAAACTGATGTAGTATAAAGTGGATAATTGATATCAAGTGAAGAACCGTATTAATATTAGTGTAATAATCTTTAATCTACATGAAATGATAGTGTAGATTCTAGAAATAATTATATTAATTTGCACAAACAACAATGTGAATTAATACGATTATTTCGGGATTATTTGAATTGACTATTGGATTGATATTGTTTGTTGTTATTGCTTGTTTATTTACTTTGACACCATCCCAGTTATCACACCGCAAGTTCCCTTTGCTATGTTTTGAATTGAATTGGAATCGGGTTGAAATGATAAATACCCAAATGAACTTGACCTAGGATAGAGAATTAAATAAAACCCGATTGGTCAAATAATTTGATTTAAAAATAAAATCAAATTTTATTTGAATAAATAATATGGTATTGAAATGAAGTTGAAATTTGAATTTTAATCAAAGGAAAAATGTTAATAATTAATAATCTGAAACAAAATGTTAACATAGTAGTTGTTGGAAGAACGTTGTTTTAAAATTTGGAATTTATTAATAATTAAGCTGAAATTATTTTATAATTAAGCCTTGAAATAATTTAATAATTAAATAAGATTGAATTATTTAATAATAAAATAAAATTGAATTCTTCATTAAGTGAAATTGAACATCTTAAATAAGTGAAATTAAGTTTCTTTATTAATTGAGTTTGAAATTTGTAACTAAGTAAACGAATAAGTGAAATCGAATTTCTTTAACAAGAAATAAAATGTGATTTATTGAAATTAATGTAAGACTTGTAATTTAAAGAATTGATTTGACAAATCTAATTTAATTCAATTTGAAGTTTTGATATAATGAAGTTGAACTTAAGTAATTGATTTAATGAATTGAAAATTTAATAGAAATTATTTTGGAATGACAAATTAACTTAACGAATATTGAATGAAATCGATAAATGAATTCAAATTGATTTGAATGTTAAATTAAATTAATTTAAATGATTTCGGAATGAAACTTATATACGAACATAAATCAATATTTGAATTGTGTTAAAAAGAAATTGAAATTGAATTATAAGATTTTGAAATGATAATTTGGAAGTTCTGAAACGTAAATTGTTTTAGAAAGACAAATGAAATGTTGATTTACAAATTCTAATTGAAATTGTAATTGATTTGGTTTTGAAATAAATTAAACGACCAATCGGTGTAATAATTACGAAAGTTATTAAAGAGACCGGAATCGGTTAGGGACATACTCACTGTCTAAACCGAAAACCACTTTAATAACTATGCGCGGAGTGTGATCCAGAATGAAGTGGTTGGAATGATGAACGTGATAACTGAAGAAAGAGAACGATAATGGATAGCCTTGACACTTGTGTCAAATTGGAAATGACTAAAACAGGAGCCGTGCCGGGCCAAATGGGGCTAGCTACCTCGAGCGAACACACTTCTTCGAAACTACTCATTACTTGTTGTCAATTGGTGCACCCTTGATTTTGGGAGTGTTGTTTCGCGGTGTTGCAATCGCTGCGGCGATGCGTTCTCACCAGTCCGGATCAGGCAAACGGTAGTTTCACTACCTTGGGTATTGCCTCATGTGCCTTGTCATACTTGTATCCCTATATACGCGACCACTACGAATTTGTTTTGTGTTATACCTATGGAGTACTCCCTGATAGCCCACTAGTTTACGGTGGAGTTTACAGTGCTGTATAGACTATAACGCTTATATAAAATGTGTTAAGGGGGATAATGGTAACGCCTTAACACTATTTTGATATCTTATATTACTGATAGGCATTATCTACTTATCGTACACTACTACATAGTAGATAGTTTAACGGATCCTTAAAGGATGGTTATTCCAAACATCCTTTGAGTTACTTGTATTTCAATTGCTATTTCACTTGAGTTGGATTTATTGATATAAGAATGTTAATCCTGACTCGAGTGTTTTGTGTTTTTCTTTATGCTCGGGTCAGACTGAGTGTACCAGTATTCGAGACTCACCTTTGAAGTTGGAGCTTTGCTTGAAGATCCAGCCATCTATTCTGCTTTCAGTATTCGATGATTCCAGTGATGTATTCTGATGCAGCCCAGAAAGAAGTCATAGGTCGTAACATGTTGATAGGTCGAATCCGACCTAAAGCTAACGAGTTAACATTTTGTGAAGAATGGTGGAAAGTTGAAGTCATAGGTCGCGGCCGACCTAACGAAGTCTATAAGTCGCTCCAACGACTTAGTGAAGATCAGCAACGATCTAGTGGAAAAGCGCTCAAACGACCTAACATGTTCTTAGGTCGTGTACGACCTAACGAGTTGGAAGATAGGTCGCTGGAACGACTTACCGAGTTAAAAGTGCTACGGGTTAAAATGGAACGACCTATACTAAGTCGCAGGAAAATGTTTCGACCTAAGTTAGGTCGCAAGAAGTTAGGTCGCGGGGAGCTGCAGAGAGATAGGTCGCTCACTTTAAGTCGAGAGGCCTTAGGTCGTGAGGAGTTAAGTCGCAAAGGAGTGATACGACCTAAGGTAAGTCGCTCCGAAAGTCTGAATAAGGAATGCCTCGACCTACGACCTAAGTTAGGTCGTGTACGATCTACGACCTAAGTTAGGTCGAGAGAACTTTAGGTCGCCGATTGCTACAGTTCACTGCCGCCTGGATCCTTGGAAGATGCCATGTATTTTAGGTCGTATTGTTTAGGTCGTTGCCGACCTATGTGTTGTAAAGGGATGTGTTGTATTTTCTTATGTTGTAATATTTTAGGTCGTTGGTTTTTAAGTCGTGTGCTTTGTTAGGTCGCGTCTGTTTTAGGTCGCACCATTTTAGGTTGTAGGTCGTTCACGACCTAAGAGTCGTACTATTTTCCGTGTTGAGTTGTAAAATGCTATAAATAGGCGTGAGTTGTACATTTTGAAGGTTGTTGATTTTTGAATAAAATTCTCTTTTGTTAGCTTTGTGCTTTCATTCAAATTGGTAGTTGAGTGTAATCTCCTATCTCCTCTCTCGGATAATCGAGTGCGCTCGATTCAACGATTGCAGAAGCCGATTCGCGGAATCAAGTGCGCTTGATCAACGCTCAAAGAATTGAAGATCTCTCCTCACGGTATCGTGCACGATCAACATGTCAGAGATAGCTAGAATTCGGTATCCTCGAATCAACGAATTTGGGCATTTCAGTATCTTCCAATCCACTGATTACTACATTCATCGATTTACATTTGTTTTGATTAATCCGCTGTGTTAGTTTTGGTATCAGAGCTTGTTCTAGCCAATCGTAGCTAGATCGAGACTTGGAGCCTAATCATTTTGGAGTTTTGAGGAGATACAGATTGGCCGAGACACATCCTTTAAGCCATTTGAAATTTGAAGTGTTTGGATAACGGATCTATATCTTTTCGAGAATTTTGTTCATCGTGTTCATCGCGATTTGCAACAAAAGTGGAAGTTTCGATCCATTTCATTTTGGATCAAAGTTCGAAAGGTGTTTGAATTTGAAGTGTTGAAGAGTTTTGTGAAATTTACAATCATGCCACCAAGGAGAGCAAATCGTCATCAAAACGTAGAAGCTTTGTATCGAAGAGAAGAAGCTGATGAGATGGAGCAACGAATCAATGAAAACTTTAGTGAAAAGCTTAACGAAGGAATTGGACGATTAGAGAAGATGATGTTAGAGATGAATCAGAATCGGAGAAGGGTATCACCTGAATCTAATCATGGGGGAAGTAGAGTCTCGCCACAATCCAATCGAGAAAGAAGTGTTGACAATGATCAAAGGCGTGGGAGGAACGTGGATGATCGTGAACGGAGAAATGTAGATAGAAGGGATGATGGTGGTATACGTGAAGGGAGTAGAGATGTTGGTGGTCAGGATCGACATTGATATACATCTGATTTTGAAGAGGAGTACGATGGTGGTAGTGTTCGAGGACAAGGACGAGGTCAAGTAAGAAATTACTCTGAGTATGATCATAAGTGGGAGTCGGGGATGAAGACTGAAATTCCCGAATTCAAAGGTGGTATGCAAGCTGAAGAGTTTCTAGATTGGGTGGCTAATGTTGAAGAGATTTTTGACTTCAAGGAAGTTCCAGAGCATCGAAAAGTGAAGTTGGTTGCTACAAGGTTGAGGGGTAGAGCTTTAGCATGGTGGCAGCAAACCAAACTTACACGTGAACGGATGGGGAAGTCAAAGGTTGAATCTTGGGAGAAGATGAGGAAAATGATGAAGGCCACATTCTTACCTTATAACTATCAGTCGCTTATGTATCAGAGATTGCAAAACTTGAGACAAGGGACGAAATCTGTGAATGACTATGCTGACGATTTTTATCAACTTATTGCAAGGAATGATATTATGGAAACAGAAGAGCAGCTGACATCTAGATTCATTGGAGGATTGAGAATGCAGATTCAGGATATGGTTAATATGTTCGATCCAAGATCTGTGGCAGAAGCACATCAGAAAGCGTTGGCTTGGGAGAAGCAGGGACGACGAGGAGGTGGTATGTTTACAAATGCCAACAATCCAGTGAAGGGTGTTAGTGGAAGTTCTAATGTTTCAAAAGCTGTTGCAAAACCAGTTGTGAATGAGGTTGGGAAGGCGAAAGTCAATAATGGTTTCCAGTGTTATAACTGCCAAGAAATGGGCCACAAAAGTAGCGAATGTCCAAAGCCGAAGAAGAGAGCTATGATAGCAGAGGTTGAGGATGAGGATGGAGAAGCTGAATGTTCCAATTCACCACCTGATGAGGAGGAAGAAGAAGTGACGGGAGACGAAGGTTACAATCTAATGATGAAGAGGTCCTGTTTAACAGCAAAGCAAGAGGAGGATTGTAGTTGGTTAAGGAGCAATATTTTTCAGTCAACATGTACCATTCTGGGGAAGGTTTGCAAATTTGTTATTGATGCTGGAAGTTGTGATAATATAATTTCTTCAGAAGCTGTGAGGAAGTTGGCGTTGAAGACTGAGAAACATCTGAAACCGTACAAGCTAGCTTGTTTGAGGAAAGGCGGGGAAGTGAAAGTTGGACGAAGGGCTTGTGTGAAGTTTTCAATTGGAAAGAAATACAAGGATGAAATCTGGTGCGATGTGGTAGATATGGATGTTTGTCATTTGTTTCTGGGGAGACCATGGCAGTATGATAGGGCGGTGCAACATGATGGGCGTACCAACAGTTACAGTTTCATGTTTGAAGGCACGAAGATTATCTTAGTTCCAAAGAAGAGACAACAGGGAGAAAGTAAATCAGAAGAGATTGAAGAGCTGAAAACTTTATTATCTCTGAAGGAGTTTGTTAAGGAGGTTGAGGAAGAGCCGGAAGTATTCTTGTTAATTGGGCGTGAGAGCAGTGAAGAGGTTGAAATTCCAGAAGAAGCAAAGCCCGTTTTGAAAGAATTTGACGATGTATTTCCAGAGGAGTTACCAACAGAGTTGCCACCGTTGAGGGATATACAACATCAGATAGATCTTGTTCCAGGTGCTGTGTTGCCACACAGACCACATTATCGAATGAGTCCGAAGGAACACGAAGAGTTGTGGAGGCAGGTAGAGGAATTGCTTGTGCAGGGGCGTGTGCAGGAGAGTTTAAGTCCTTGTGCTGTACCAGCTTTATTGGTACCCAAAAACGATGGAACGTGGAGGATGTGCACAGATAGTAGAGCCTTGAATAAGATCACAGTCAGATACAGATTTCCAATGCCGAGACTTGATGATCTGTTAGATCAAATTAGTGGGTCTGTAATCATTTCTAAGATTGACTTGAAGAGTGGTTATCATCAGATACGAATTAGACCAGGGGACGAATGGAAGACAGCATTCAAGACGAGGGAAGGATTGTACGAATGGCCGGTAATGCCGTTTGGTCTATCGAATGCACCAAGTACGTTCATGAGGGTGATGAATCAAATTTTCAGGCCATACATTGGGAAATTTGTGGTGGTTTACTTTGATGATATTCTGATCTACAGTGCCAGTACAGAGGAGCATGTTCAGCATTTGAAAAAAGTGTTAATTATTCTTCGTGAAGAACAATTCTATGCTGCTACAAAGAAGTGTGTTTTTATGGCGAGGAGTGTTTTATTTCTAGGGTATGTTGTGTCGGAAGAAGGAATACAGGTTGACCAAAGTAAAGTCGAAGCTATCAGAGATTGGCCGCAACCCAAGACGATAACGGAAGTTCGTAGTTTTCATGGGTTGGCTTCATTTTACAGAAGATTTATTCCACACTTTAGTAGTGTGATGGCGCCTATGACTGATTGTATGAAGGGTAAACAGTTTGCATGGACGGAGGAAGCCGGGGTTGCTTTTGATCGAATCAAAGGACTCTTGACGTCTGCACCAATTCTAATACTACCAGATTTTCAGCTAGTGTTTGAACTACATACTGATGCATCCAAGGTTGGGATTGGAGGAGTGTTGAGTCAGAGGGGACGTCCGATTGCATACTTTAGCGAGAAGTTATCAGGAGCAAAGATGAGATACAGTACATATGATGTGGAATTTTATGTTGTTGTGCAATCAATTAAACACTGGAGACATTATCTATTTCAGAAAGAGTTTGTTCTGTACACTGATCATGAGGCATTAAAGCATTTACAAGGGCAAGACAAGATTTCAGCGAGACATGCATCATGGATTGCATATCTACAACAGTTTACTTTTGTTGTTAAACACAAGTCGGGAGTGACGAATCGTGTGGCTGATGCTTTGAGCCGAAGGAATCACTTGTTAACTATGATGAAAGTTGAAGTAACGGGATTCGATGTGTTACCAGAATTATTTGACGAAGATCCTTACTTTGCAAAGTTTGTTGATAAAGTTAGGGAGGGGAAGACGGATGAATTTATGAAGGTAGATGGTTTTCTGTTCAAAGGAAATCGATTGTGCATACCTGATTGCAGTTTGAGAATGAAGATTGTAAAAGAGCTACATGAAGAAGGACATGTTGGGAGAGACCGTACCTTATAGTTGATTTCATAGTCTTACTTTTGGCCATCAATGAGGAAAGAAGTGGAAAGGTTTGTGGAACGATGTCATATCTGTCAGGTTTCGAAAGGAACTGCGACTAATGCTGGATTATATATGCCATTACCTGTACCAACTAAACCATGGGTTGATGTGAGTATGGACTTTGTGTTGGGGTTGCTAAGAACACAGCGTGGAAACGATTCCATTTATGTGGTGGTTGACCGATTTTTGAAAATGGCACATTTTATTGCTTGTAAGAAGACGGCGGATGCTATTCATGTTGCTCAGTTATTTTTCAAAGAGATATATCGACTTCACGGATTGCCAGAATCGATTGTGTCGGATAGGGATACTCGTTTTCTAAGTCATTTTTGGCTAAGTTTGTGGAAGATGGTGGGAACGAAATTGAACTTTAGTAGCGCTTATCATCCGCAGACGGATGGACAGACCGAGGTTGTGAACAGATCATTGGGGAATTTATTGCGATGTCTGGTGAAAGATAATCTGAGAAGTTGGGATGTGAAGTTATGCCAAGCAGAGTTCGCTCATAATCATACTATAAACCGTAGTACGGGTTTCAGTCCATTTCAGATTGTATATTCTAGTATGCCAAAGGGACCGTTGGATTTAACGATAGTACCACAACCGAAGGGGACGGTAAAACGAGCTGTTGATTCTGTTGATGGATTGGCAGAATGTCATAAAATCGTTTAGGAACGATTGGAGAAGGCAACTGAGAAGTATAAACGATCTGCGGACTTGAAGCGAAGAAATGTTGAGTTTAATGAAGGAGATATGGTATATGCTGTGTTAACAAAGGATCGTTTTCCAGTGGGCGCTTATAACAAGTTGAAAGCTAGGAAAATTGGTCCTGTAGAAGTTGTGAAACGGATTAATGAAAATGCTTACAGATTGAAGCTACCGGAGGATGTGTACACTTCTGACGTGTTCAATGTTAAGCATCTCGTACCATATTATGGGAATGAACAAGTTGATGTGGAAGAATTTACAAATTCGAGGACGAATGTTTCTCAACCTGGGGAGGATGATGCAGCCCAGAAAGAAGTCATAGGTCGTAACATGTTGATAGGTCGAATCCGACCTAAAGCTAACGAGTTAACATTTTGTGAAGAATGGTGGAAAGTTGAAGTCATAGGTCGCGGCCGACCTAACGAAGTCTATAAGTCGCTCCAACGACTTAGTGAAGATCAGCAACGATCTAGTGGAAAAGCGCTCAAACGACCTAACATGTTCTTAGGTCGTGTACGACCTAACGAGTTGGAAGATAGGTCGCTGGAACGACTTACCAAGTTAAAAGTGCTACGGGTTAAAATGGAACGACCTATACTAAGTCGAAGGAAAATGTTTCGACCTAAGTTAGATCGCGGGGAGCTGCAGAGAGATAGGTCGCTCACTTTAAGTCGAGAGGCCTTAGGTCGTGAGGAGTTAAGTCGCAAAGGAGTGATACGACCTAAGGTATGTCGCTCCGAAAGTCTGAATAAGGAATGCCTCGACCTACGACCTAAGTTAGGTTGCGTACGATCTACGACCTAAGTTAGGTCGCGAGAACTTTAGGTCGCCAATTGCTATAGTTCACTGCCGCCTGGATCCTTGGAAGATGCCATGTATTTTAGGTCGTATTGTTTAGGTCGTTGCCAACCTATGTGTTGTAAAGGGATGTGTTATATTTTCTTATGTTGTAATATTTTAGGTCGTTGGTTTTTAAGTCGTGTGCTTTGTTAGGTCGCGTCTGTTTTAGGTCGCACCATTTTAGGTCGTAGGTCGTTCACGACCTAAGAGTTGTACTATTTTCCGTGTTGAGTTGTAAAATGCTATAAATAGGCGTGAGTTGTACATTTTGAAGGTTGTTGATTTTTGAATAAAATTCTCTTTTGTTAGCTTTGTGCTTTCATTCAAATTGGTAGTTGAGTGTAATCTCCTATCTCCTCTCTCGGATAATCGAGTGCGATCGATTCAACGATTGCAGAAGCCGATTCGCGGAATCAAGTGCGCTTGATCAACGCTCGAAGAATTGAAGATCTCTCCTCACGGTATCGTGCGCGATCAACGTGTCAGAGATAGCTAGAATTCGGTATCCTCGGATCAACGAATTTGGGCATTTCAGTATCTTCCAATCCACCGATTACTACATTCATCAATTTACATTTGTTTTGATTAATCCGCTGCGTCATATTCTGATTTGTATCTGATGTATCGTGTTACTCTTTCGTTGTATCTGGTTTAACTCTGATGTAACTTATATATTTATATAGTAGCTTCATGAACTACTATCTCTTTTATTTCCGCTGCAACTCTTACTCTGTGATTTGTGATTATTTATTTATTGTATATGTTCAGTTTTGCCAAATTTAAATTAACAACGCGGTATTTTGAATTATTCAAGTCCGACATGTGCGGATGCGAATGGTCCAAAATACTGGGTCGTTACAAACAATTCACATTAACAAATAAATAGCTATATTTGAAATATAAGTTGTCTGACTTATAAAAGTAGGTAGCGTTTCGTTTGTTCTTATTAGTTTTAGGTTTTCGTTCATCTAAAAATGCACACGACGCATGTATATTGCCGAAAATGATCAATTTAGAAAACGAAGTTAGCATACAAAATAGAAAACAACTTTTTTTTATTTTCCATGTTTTGGAAAATAACACAAGCACGTGAAATAATCCATTCTTCCATCTTCCTTCTACCCCCTTCGTCCTCTCCTCCGTTTTTCTTTCATCCCCTCCGTCGTCCCTCCATTCTTCTCATATTTATCATATGTATTGAAAACCGAAAACACAAAATTCGTTTTTAAATCAAACACTACCTTAACTTTTCAATATTTAAAATCAACTAAATATTTCAAATTCAAATTACTGAAATGCTAGGTCGTTACATCAAAAACGGCTACAACTCTTTCTCTTGAACATTTCTCTTCATTAATGGTTGCATTCATTGGTCATCTATATAAAGCAACCAATTTTTGAATTCAACTAACAACTCATTTCTATTCTTTCTATCTTGATTTGAATTCTTAAGCATTCATACAATTTTATATTGCTTTACCTTTTTGATCACATGCTCATTTAAGAATATAATTCTTATGATTAAAACTTTTCCATATTCTCCACGAACACTCAATATACCACTCAAAAGAAGATTATAGGAAGGTTGTACTATACTGTGCAGTTAATGTCCCGCTATATCCCCGCTATAACTCCGATATATCTTATAGCGGATTCCTACCGCTACGATTTTTCCATATATCCCCAACATATAGCCTTTTCGCTTTAATCCCCGCTATTTCCGCTATATCCCGTTATTTCCGCTATATTCTACTATATCTTCTATAAAAAATTGGATTGAAAAATGATATTTATACACTATAAAAATTATGAAATTAATTAATTTCATTGAATTTTTTATATATGTTTAGAAATGATAATACTCTAATATTCTACTAAATTAAATTAAGTTATATAACCGTTTTACGTTCATTTACAATACATTTGCATATATTTTTATTTAAAATTATTTTTGTATTAATTATAATTCAATTGAATGTTAATTTTTCACATAATTACTATCTATATATTTGTAAAAACAACAAGTATGGGATTTATATGCTATTTTAGAGTAATCCGATATATCCCGCTATATCTTCGCTACATCCCCGCTATGACTTTTTGCACTTCTACCGCATTGAATCCACCGAGCGCTTTAACTGCATAGGTACTATATCGAGTCATCCATGTTATTTAAAGCAAAAGAAGTCAAAACATAACAACTCTTTGTAGTCGAAGTCCTGTTGGAGATCTTCAGGCACGAAGTCCTATTCGGCAGTTTAGGCGGTTTGTAATATAGAAGCCATGTTCGGTGCTTAGGCGCTCCGTAATACCTATTCATCCGTGTTAATTGTGGATGTTTAGTAGTTCAAACCCAGAAGGTGTCTGGGAATGGACTTAGAATGGGAATTTCGAACCAGTATAAAAATCTATAGTGCACTTTACTTTATAGTTATTTATTTTCGATGTTATTATATACAAGTTTTAATTTAGTAGAACTATTCATACTACTTGATCTGCATAGACTTTCATTTTGTATCGGAGCTTTGGATTATAGAGATCGTAACAATATCCTAGAATAAATGTCCATACAGAGATCTATTCCAGGCCATAGAAAGAGGAAGAGCAATAAAGAAGAATCAAAGGAGGAAACAAGTAAATGCTTCATGGCTAAAGATAGATCACAATCGGCATGCTTAGACTCTTTATATAAAGATCGTTTGTTAGCACGTGATGAATTATTAAAAGATTGTAAAACTTTGAATAAAGTTAATATAATTTGAAACACCCCACACCCCTTAATATACCCAAAAGGACACATTAAAAGGTATGGTGCATTGTAGGTATAGCTAAAGCCAACAGAGATTAAGATTCACAAGACAAAAATAGATAAAAACAGCGGAAACTTAAAATAATAACTTAATTAAAACAAAATTTCATGATTGCTTCATAAATAAGCCAAATTCCAAATACCTCATACATGTCTAAAAATCCAATATGTCTCATGAAACAAAAACTCATAGTCTCAAAAATCAGAGTACATAATTTCCCTCATAAAAGGCCAGTACATAGAAAGAACAAAAGCTGAAAGAAAATAAATACCTGGTAGCAAACTCCTCCAGGAAATCTCCAAGCAACTGCAATCTATTGTCCTCTCCCTTGATTGCCTAACGGGGAGAAGGGAAAAATAGAGGAGTGGGTCAGACTAAAAGTCTGGTGAATGATAGTAATTACTAGAGTCTTTAAGCAAGATAAAAGTAATAGACTCTACATCAGTTCTAGCATAAATAAGGATAATAAAGGAAATATGAAAGAGATAAACTGGAAATAAGTATGATTAAATATAAGATAGGTTAATTTCGATTGCTTACACTTGTCCTTGATTTTGCGTTGATTTGGCTGGATTCCTAATCCTGTAATTAGGATGTAACCCTAATTCTACCATTTTTGATCGGCCTGCTACTCCATAGACCTTACTATGGACCAGCCGTTATATAACTCCCTACACTGCAGCCAATGGTATCTACGAAAGACGCTCATAGCAACTACTGTGGATCCGGACGACAAATATAGCACCCTACACAGAATGTAATGCTGTCTACAAAGACACTCATACTAAGCGCTTGGAACTCATAGCTATTACTGAGCACCCAAATGGAAGTCGCACGCGTAACATCCACTATGCCCATGCTACCTTTTGCTCCACCTATTAGGTCTTCTTATTACCTCCAACTTCCAGCATAGCGTGCCCCTCATCTCACTTCAGGCTAATGTGAGATCACCGTGTGTCCATAGAAACTATAGGGGAAATGTACTGGCCCTTCATCCAAACAATATCAAGTTGTGCCCATTATCCAAATCCCTTGTGATTTGGACTTCTATTTGACCAATTACTATCATTCTTAGCATAAGTGTGCCCTCATCTCACTTCCGACTAATGTGAGACACCGTTTTGTCTAATAGGGAATGCTATTTTGTACACATCCTACTTTCATCTTTGCTTATTAACTTAGGTAAATTATTTAAATAAGCCTTTACATTTTTCTCTACTATCTTTGGTTATTAATTTATCCTAAGTCATAAATAAGCCTTATTCTACTCTTTTTCTTATTATAACCTATGTTATAATCATGCTTATTACTTGTCCCAAGGTCTAAGTGTGAAAATAATCTTCTTTCATCTTTTATTATTTTTAGTTATAATTCTAAGTTATAACTAGGCCAATCTTTTTAATTCAGTCTAATAAACGTCATAATTAGGCGTAATTTATATCCAATTCCATTTATATTACAGTTTTTGAAATTTACATCTTATATTCCATTATTTTAGTTTACTTACAATTTAATACGTATTCGCATTAATCTTATTCTAATCCATACGCAAAGAAGGAGGAATAGGAGAAAACTAAAAATAGAAGAAAATCCATAACGTATAAAGAAGATGTAAATAACTTATAAATAACAGTAAATAACTAAAATACTGTAAATAAACTGTAAATAATCGGAAAAGCTATCATTAACAGAAATAAATTAAAATTACTGAAAAGAATAGCTAAAAGGAAATAGACTGAAAATATGTCTAAAAACTGTAAAAAAAACTACCTAAAAGGCTATTCCAAAAATCGTAATAAAACTACAACTATTGGAAACCCTATTATTTTAAATTACTTAAAAAATCTTAAAATAATCACAATCAATCACCTCTGGTCCTTAGCTCTTCCCTTTAGGCCTTCACGGATCCACTTGGGGTTGTAAAAATATTTTTATTAAAATGATTTTCTCCTTGGAAAATTATTCCTTTTAGGGTCCTTCCTAAAAAGGTGAACCCAAGCGGAGACAATCTAGAATGAGAAAAAGTGTTAAGCCTAGGGTCTTATTTATAGGTGTAGAAGTAGATCTCAGACCGTTGGATTTGGGGATTGAATAGGATGCGACCACGTCATAGGATGAATATGAGCCATTGGATGGAAGCACGAAAGGACCAGATGGAATAAAAGAATGCAAAACAATGTGTATGAAACTTCTGCTGACTCATTGCTGTATCAAATCTTACAATGCGCCTTGTCAGCGCCTTATCTTATATTTAATTCAATTAATTACACCCTCAATAATATACAAACTATAAATAATGTTTTATTCTCCTCAATTAATTGCTAATTTGTGCATTTTATTTTCGGTTAAATTTCCATGCGTCTCTCTTTATTCGCATATTTCATTTCAGTTTTCAACATCCTATTTAATTTACATGTTTACGTCTAAAATAAATAAATAAACAACATATCAATATCTTTCCAGGTTTACATCTTAAATAAATAAATTAACTTGTGAATTGTTACATTTACATTTTTTTCCATATTCACATCTGTTGTAATCAGATAAATAACATATGTCCACAAACTTCTATATATGTTGTGTATTAATTAGTAACCTTATTCTTTACCTTTAAATTGAGCAATCAGTTACATTAATTAATTGGTATAAATGTTTTTATGTTCAAAAACCAAACGGGCCCTTATTCCTTACTAACAAAGAAATAAAATACCTTATATTTTTTGTAAGAAATGCAATCCTACCATAATACACTCTTGCCTTTTCTTTTGAAAATATAACGTTTATTTTATTAAAATCCTTCTTTTTTGTAAATATATGGTTACATTTTCTCTCATTTACAATAACCCATCTCATTTGAACATCTTCATCTTCACTTATCAAATTTATAAAAGTAGATGCCTTCTTCTTAAATATACTGTTATATATATTATTTTTTTCCTTTTTTGTAACAAAACAAACTCCCTATTTATAAAATCATACATATATTCAAAAATGAAAAGTTTATTTCATTTATCTCAAAACATGCATTTATTTCTATTTAAAATGTTCATTCCATTTTGACACAAATGCAAGTTCTTATATTAAACTCAATCATTACAATTTAATTCCTCTTTCCCTTTCTAATTGAAATAGTTCAGTAAATCTACTGCCAATTAATTTCAATACTAATTTCAAACGAATTCTGATTATAAACTCTATTTCTTTTCACTTATAATTATTTATTAATTTCTCCTTAAATTTCGGGTTGTTATAGAATTGCATTAGCTAAGTTAAAAGATTATGAGCAAGAAATTTTCAATTTAAAAGAGGAAAATAAATTTTTGGTAAAACAAACTAAATTATTTGAAAATACGGTAGAAGAACTTGTTTTACAAATATTTCCTACAAAAAGAAAATGAGCGGTTAGAAGTTAAAAACAATGATCTTTTGGAGGAAATCAATGTTTAGCTAAATAAAAATATGTTTGTAGAAAATTCTTCAAATAATTCTAGCTCTTTAATTTTGTTCCTTGAAAATGAGAATGAAGTTTTAATTAAAAATAATTTAAAATTATCTAAAGAACGTGAGATTTCAAAAGGTAATAGTAATATTTTGCGAAAAAAAGTTTGCGATTCTAAAGAAAATTTTAAAACACTAAATGAAAAAATCATAAATTTTAACAAAGGTAAAGATACCTTATCTTCCTTAGTTACAAATTCGAAAGCTCACAATGATAAAAGCGGTTTAGGCTATAAACAAGCTAAAAGTAAAAATAGTACTAGATATGCATTCGTGTATACTAATTTCAGTACTCGTACTAGTAACTAATGTGGTCCTAAAACCACGTACAGTCATAAAAGTACTTTGTTTAGAAATGATAGAAAATATTTTTCAAGTACTAAACTAATGACTAATAGTATTAAAATATGGATTTCTGCTAATACGGTGGATTTGTAATGAAAACTAATACAAGAATGTGATTTGTAATGAAAACTATATATATAAAGGTTCAACCATGCCCAAACGGGTATGGTTTCTTAAACTTAGGAAAGTATAATAACCTTGGGTATTATATGCTTTGAATGTTAATTTTTTTATACTGATACCCTAGTTTATAAGTTATTGTTATTTATTAATGATAGATAGTCCTACTTGTAGCGCTAAAACATAGTAGTTTACTGTGAAACGTTATAATAAGTAGGATTCCCCACAACACTTTGATTAAAATACTACTGTTTTAATGATATCAAAAGAACTAAAAAGGAATTAATTTATTTTTATTTCTTTTAGAGGGTACAACCACACCTATTTTGTTAAGGTTTTCACCCTATAATTAACCCCTAGACCCTACAGTAGAAAGTGGGTACCAAAAATTAATATTATTTATTGTAGGTGCTTGGAGAAATGAAAGGAAAAGGACAGATTTTGAATTTTAAGGATGTTCCATACATTTGATGGAATTATGTGCTTCCAATGAAATAAAGACTTTCGCAAATTTGGTAAAATCTAACTTATTTTCTCCATAATTAATATTGGGTTAATCTATTATTTTTGAGGAATACTAAGCTATGTCTAGAAAAATAATACTCATAATTTGGATATAGTATAACTTGAATCTTTTTGAAATATCCACATTTTTTATATATTGATGTAAAGAGAATATATTGAAAGAATATATTTCTTAACAATATTTTCTAAGAAAGATATATATACTTATATAATTTCCATTTATATTTAAAAATATTACAGTTAAGAAAAGATATAAATATTTTCTCTTTACAAGATATTTTATAAAATTTATTATATTCCCTTATTCTTTTTTATAATGACAAGGGGGGAGAAATTCATATGCATATTGATAGGTGGAGATATATTACTTAAGGGTAGCTTTAATCATACTATAAAATCATTTTTATGTAATATGAATATTTCAAGAATTGTATAATTGTCATCATCGAAATGGGGGAGAATGTTAAAACCTCTCCTATTGAATCTTAATGACAACAACTATGCAATTATACCAAAGAACCTCTAGGATAACTTACATGTACATAAGTATCAAGAAGAGACAAATAAATAAGTTCAACATGAATATACACAATATAAAAGAGCATAAAAGAGTGTGTGTGTGTGTGTGTATGGATATACAAGAAGAGATACACACGACAAAAACAAGACGAAGGTAACAAACAAAGTACTATTTGTCATAGAGTGTCTTGTCTAGAGTATACATATATTAAAATCTCTTCAAAGTTGTAGACACACACATATAGACACAAATGTATTTGATCATAAGTCAATTTCAAAGTTTAAAAACAAAAATCACTTCAGCCAATCGATTGAAAAGACCTCCATGTCGACTGAATTCATGTAAACACATACATTTATACACTAACAGTATTAGTCGACTAAAATACAAATTCAGTCGACTAAGCTAAGGAATTAAGTCGACTAAAACTGCCTATTTTCGCACTATTTCTTCTTTGTTTTTAAATGACAGTTTCTGATCAAATTCAATCGGTTCGTTGATCTCCTTCAGTCGACTGAACGTCCTAACAGCTTTTTTAAATTCAAAATTCTGAAAAGATGTTCTTCTCCATGAAGAGATACCTCTCTTCAAAAATGGTAGCAACTCTATCTCTTGCTCGTTTCTCTTCATTAATAGTTGCATTCATTGGTTATCTATATAAAGCAATCAATTTTTGAATTCA
Organism: Allium fistulosum; assembly: GCA_030737815.1. Taxonomy (NCBI): domain Eukaryota; kingdom Viridiplantae; phylum Streptophyta; class Magnoliopsida; order Asparagales; family Amaryllidaceae; genus Allium; species Allium fistulosum. The sequence continues at coordinate 793,727,370 of CM060904.1, forward strand.
ATTAACAATTCTTTTCTGTTCCTTCTATCTTGATTTGGATTCTTAAGCATTCATACAATTTTATATTGCTTTACCTTTTTGATCGCACGCTCATTCAAGAATACAATTCTTGTGATCAAAACTTTCCATTTTCTTCACAAACGCTCAATATACCACTAAGAAGAAGATTATAGGAAGGTTGTACTATATTGACTCATCCGTGTTATTTGGAGCACAAGAAGTCAAAACACTTTACTGCTCTTTGTAGTCAAAGTCATGTTGAAGATCTTCAGGAATGAAGTTCTATTCGGCACCTTAGGCGGTTTGTAATATAGAAGTCCCGTTCGGCGCTTTGGCGCTCTGTAATACCTATTCCTCCGTGTTAAGTGAGGATGTTTATTACTTAATACCTGGAAGGTGTTTGGGACTGGACTTAGAATGGGAAGTTCAAACCAGTATAAAAATCTTTAGTGCACTTTACTTTATAGTTCTTTATTTCTGCTGTTAGTATATACAAGTTTTAATTTAGTAGAACTATTCATACTACTCATCCGCGTAGACTTTCATTTTGTGTTGGAGCTTAGGATTATAGAGATCGTAACAACATCCTAGAATAAATGGACATAAAGAGATCTGGTCAAGGCTATAGAAAGTGGAAGAGCAATATAGAAGAATCAAAGGAACAAACAAGAAAATGCCTCATAGCTAAACTTAAATCCCGAAGGAGTCTGGGACTAGACTTAAAACGAGAAGTTTGAACCAGCATAAAAATCTCTACTGCACTTTACTTTATAGTTCTTATTTCCGTGGTTATTATATACAAGTTTTAATTTAGTATAACTATTGATATTACTCGATCCACAAAATGTTTCGTTTGGTACTTGTGGAATTTCAAGCTTAAATCGAACACTGTTCAATTTTAGTCGGAATCAGAACGCTTCAGCGATAACTGGAATTTCATTAAGTTAAATTCACCTTTTGGGTTAATCAGTAAGATATATAGCAGATTAAATTTACCATCAGTGTTGGTTGAAATTATTAGCTGTTTGGTTAAACATTCGCTTTTGCAAGCGATTATCATTTAAAATTGAAATACTGGTAATTATGTAGTGAAATCTGAATTTCTCACTATAGTGATTAAAAACAATTAGTTATATATATACTTGTTGATTCTATTCAGTTATAACCCTGTTATTTGGATTTGTAAATTGTTGATTCTTGATTGTTTAGCACTATTATTTATGACATTGTGATATATTCAAAACTTAACCCCTATAGTGATAAAAATCAATAACGACATTGGTTAAGTGCTTTGGCGACTATTGGCCTCAATTTAGTATTTTGAAAAACTATTAATTATCATTTAGCTTGAAATTGGAGTTTGGATTTAGAGAATGATTTTAAAATCTAACCCTTGGGTTTTCTAGAATATTTTCATTTAAGCAGATTTTGAGCTTCTCTATTTTACCCCAACATTTTTATTTGTCTTTGCTAAACCATTTAAAAATGTTTAAAAGTTGTTCAATTTCTGATTAATAATGATTAAATGTTGTTTGTTTATTTATATTTAATTGATTTGAAGTTATTTATCAATATTTTAATATTGTAAAATGTTTTTTATTTAAATAATTAATATTGTTTGAAGATAATTAACAATAATTAATTATTAATAATGTTTTGGAATTTTTAGTAGTCATTTATTAATAACGTTTTGGAATTAACAATTATTATCTATTAATAATGTTTTAGAAATAATGTCTAAAGATTAATTATTATTATTTTCAAATGATGCTTGAAATTATTAATTATTATATTCATAATGTTCAAAGTAAATAATTATTATGTATTATAATGTTTTGGAGTTAGTAAATTATTTTTTTAATTATGTTGGAAAGTTAATTGATTATTAATGTAGGATGCTTAAAGTAATTTAATTTTATGATTTATTGTGTTTATAGATAATAAATTGATTTATAAAAGGAATCTCAATTACTAAAGGAGATTTATTAAAGGGTTTATAAATGAAGATGGGGTTTAGATTTATAAGAATTTTTATAAAGGCTTTATAAAGGACCTTTATAAAGGGATCTAGAAGGGATTTTTATAAAGGATCTTTATAAAGGACTTTCATAAAAGAATAAAGTTCGTAAATGGATTTATAGATTTATAAAAGGAGTTTTGTAAATTTTTTTAGAGATTTATAAATGCGTTTTATAAATGAATTTGGAGATTTATAAAAGGATTTTTATAAATGATTTTAGAATTGTATAAAGAAAAGAAATTTATAAAAGAAATTGGGATTGGATTTGCTCAAATTGACCTTCTGAATTTTGGTGTTATGGACATGCGTTCCATGCTTAACACCGAAGGAATAGTGTTTGAGTTTATCCTTATCTCCGTTTATTTAAAAAAAAAATTATTTTAATCCTTTGATATGGTTTTAAAATAAGAAATCTTTCATAATGTTTTATGAATATACTTATACCATTGAGATAAATATATGAATACATTTTCTAAGTATGGAAAGTGTAGTGTCTTTGTGAACATACTTATACTGTTGAAATAAGTATATGGATATTTTCTCATGTATTAAAAGGAGTATAAAGGGTTTGTAAATATATCTTTGTAAGAGTATTTTGATAAAAGTATTTACAAAGTGATTTTAATTAGTGAAACGATTAATTAAAGAGGTTAGTGGTTGCTTATGCGCTTAACCATTGTTGGTTTTCCTATGGAAATAAATCCCTAACTTGGATTATTGTTTCATTTGATATTTAAATAATCGACTAACAAGCTTGGCTAGTTTTAACTATCACTGTCGGTTTGGAGAGACCGGAATTGGATAAGTTATCCGAAAAAAACTTCGAACCTGCAAAAGCATTTCGAATTGTTATATATTAAAGATAATTGAAGACAGAGCTCTTTAAAGTATAAGGCCTACTTGCTGTTAATCTTGAGGGTGATTCCAAAATGGATGTAGTAGAAGTAGTGCCTTGGGTTTCATTTAGACCCAGAATGAACTTGTATGGATGAATGCTGACATTGCATTTCTGCTTGGAGGGCAGTGTTAGCATTCCAAGTGGGATTGCTTTATAAAAGGTAAAGGTAGCGTCTAACTTCATCAATCGGGAATGGCTAAAATAAGGGGAGATGCGGTAGGGCTTAGAAGGTAGCACCCATTACGGTATTATCATCACCTTTCTTGATATATTCATTTATGGATTTGGTTATGCATAAGAGCTCTCGGAAAGGTTGCAAAAGGTACTGGGTGATGTAATATTCGGTACTATCAAGTAAGGGGTAAGTCGGTCATGTGTTGGCAAGGAGTCCATATTTGGCTCTCGATGCATTTTCTAGAGGTGTAATTTGGTAGGTGGTACTCCGGTGCCTGTCATTGTATCCAATAAGTGCCTGCGAACTTAGTTGTATACCTATTATGCTAAAATTTAATTAATGTAACAATTTCGGCTATGATTCAATATTTACTTTAAACCCTAGACATTATTATAATATCAATGGATTTTCTACAGAAATGTTTTGTTTATCGTAAGGTAAAAATCGTCTATGTTTATGTGCGGCGTGATCTTACGGGATGCCTTTCTTTTAAAGGTTTTATAACATTTAAATCCATTTGACGTGTGTTTTCTCAAGCTGGTTTACCAAAATGATCTGCTTGTTATTTTTCTTATAATGCTGGGGTCAGACCGAGTATATTTACATATCTAGTTTGGATGCTTTGGAGCTTCAAGAGATGTGATGGAGGCTCCAAGATGTACTAATGTATATTTTACTTCCACGGCATTGGTTGTTTATTTATCAGCAATTGTGAGGGTAGGCTATTATAACTATCCAGGTTTATGATTAGTGATTAGTGTACTATGATTTGATGTATGTATATTATAGTCTTCTTTTGTTGAAGATATGTTGTATATTATATATTACTCATCATGATGTGAGATTTTGTTCTGTCTTTTCTTTCTTTTTCCCTAACAATCTGTCCTTCTAGCACTTGGATGCTCGGTACGTGAATATTGTGGATGTATTAGTGTCAGGTTCTAAGGATAGAAAGGACAGGACATTACAAGTAAAAATACAAATGATAAATTAACCCCACTCCCACCAAACACATACAGTAGGGGCAAAACTACATATCCTAGTCCCGGGGTTCATGCTTTCCAAAGCCTGGAGTTTGCAAATCACTTTCCTTGGTCTGCTTGTTGAATCAAAAAGTTGGAATGAGTTCGTGTTCTTTATGTTATCTTTCAAAAGATTAAAATGAATAGTACGTAACCTAAAATTAACTCCAGTGGGGAGAACTATTGTTGATCACTATGCTCTGATACCAAATGAGAGAGTCCATTAATGTGTATACCTTAATGAGAAATATTAAACACAACAACTGTGGGATTTGTGAATTACTCTAACGCACTTATGGGGAATGAATTTTAAGGCTATTAATACACTAGAAGTGAATAGTATATATTATTAAGTTAACTTGTGAATCAGTAATCAAATCACAAACAAGGTAGGTAATCACAATATAAAGTAAAGTAGAAGTAAGAGCAATAAAGTAAATGACACCAGAAATTTTACTAGTTTAGATTCTCAGTTTTACATTTAATCACGTACTCCCCGTATAGAATTTCCATTATATCAACATGCTTTCCATAGGTGGCAAGTACATCATTACAATATTGACTTTCGAGTGGCAAGTTAAACCTTTCGTTGGCTTTCCTCGAATGGCAAGAATACCTTTCCCTTTACAATCTACCGTAGGCTATGGAAAGTAGTTGCATCTTTTGTACAGATTCTTGTAGATTCATATCAGAGATCCTGTAGATCTCCAAAAATAATATAACTTTGAAATCTTTAAAAAAAATAGGATGAGACCAGAGGCAGAATGATTAATAATTCAAGTGCATACTCTCTGATATTATGTGGTTCGCAGATTCTTGAAGAAATAGAGTGAAAGAGTATCGATTTGCAGATAGAGTAGAAAAATATTTGATGGATCTTTCTCACAAAAGTATAGAAGTGAAAGAGAAAACGAGAAAATTATATGTTCAAATTAATTTTCCATAGCCCTTGTATAAGGAATGAAGGGACATGAATTTTGGTGAAAGGATGAAGAGAAGTGCTCATTCATTTAAAATTGAAATATTTTCTAATGACCAATATGTCCACATATATTTTCAGAGTATGTTGACATGTCCTAGTCAATTTTGAAAATTGTTCCATAAAAAATTGTTTTGATCTTTATAAGTTTAAAAACTAGCATTGTATTTTTATAAAAAGATATTAGGGTTGAAAATAGACTTTAGTAAAAGAGAAATATCAAAGGTATTTTTATGGGTTTTTAACATAAATTTTAAGACTCAAAAAGACTTACTAAACAGTTCAAATAACTCTGTCGATGCAAAAATTATGTTCCATTCATCTTGAATCAATTTTGCTCTTCCATTTTCTCTGATTAATCTTCATGTATATAATTCATTTGCTACCATTGAATTGTTTATCTCTGTAAAATGTCTTCATGATATATTTGAAAATACTACACAACTTGAATAAACGTTGGTAGTAATATTTATACAGTTTTTTTTATCAAAATCAATACTCACTTTATTAATAATTCCTATCCAAGTCTTTAAGGATCAAAGACTCTCAAAGTTAAAAATCTGCAAATCACTTTCCCTGGTCAAAACAGCAAAGGTAACGGAGGCAGTATTTATCTTCATTATATCCATTTAATATAGATGTAAAAAGAAAGTTATTTAGACACAAACATACCTTATGTTCAAACAATGTAAGAGGGAAAATGGAGTAAGCCTTATCCTCTATTTATTCATTAATCATGAAAGTAACAAGAATGGTTCTATTTCCATAATCACATTTAGTGGGTAGATTTCATGTTTGGGTCATTAGGGATCAAAAGACCTTCCAAAATTTGAAATCTACAAATCATATTTTCTGGCCTAGTGTTTTAAGGAAATCTAGAGCAAGTCTTATTCTTTGTTGTTTGTAAGTCATCTGCCTTTAACAAGCTTACGAATGTACTAAGTTAGATACCCCTTCAAATCTTCTCTTCGTTTGGGTCTTTTTGATCCCAACAATCAAGAGTACTATGACAAGGAGCATTATGGAAAATATAAAGTTATTCTAATTCCAAATCTGAGATTAATATTGTTTTAAAAGGTGGTGTCTTGTATAATCTTATATGCCTTGTTGCTACGAAGATTGCTTCCTCAACTCCATAAGCTCTGTGGACTCGTCATGTTAGGGCGCGACATCTTCCTTATTCTACGCCTTTTTCGTTTCTACTTTTCTTCTTAGGAATATTGTCTTTCCTTTACAACCATCTCTTCTAGCATTATATAGCCTTTATCTCACTCGCAAAAATCTCCAAAGATCATAGTCTTCTTTTCTACCAAACTTCCTCTAAATTGGGTTTCGCTTACTCTAACTACTAGATGGTACTTCAAAATGTCAAGGACTCCACCTATATTTTATACCTCTACTTTAAATCTATGGAAATATTCTCTAAGGAATTCACCTGATCTTAGTTTAATATTAGTTATTGCATTTTCCCTTTGTATAATCTGCTTGGTTGTTCCTTTCTCGATGAGTTATGTAACGACCCGGAAATTCGAGCACTTCGTCTTCGAATATCGTAACCTTATGAAATATAATTAAGGGTTATAAATATGATTTTATAACTATGTTAGACATCATTTAATTAATCAATAATGATAAGAAACTTTTTATGAAAATTGTTAACAAAAATATATTCTTCGATGGAAAATCGATAATGTGACCGAAAGTCAGTTTATCGAAAACAGGTTTTCAATCGATATAAGTTGTTTAAACTTTTATGCACTTGTCTAATGATCAAATAAACACATTAGCAACTATTAATGCACACTCCTCTACATTAATCTTGGAAGGTTCTAGAATGTTCTAACAGATAAGAGATATTATCGTTAGAAAGGTAAAAATGTAAATAACATAAAGAAGTGATGTAAAAGAGAAGTGATAGAAGTTGATGCTTCCATGGCATGGTTGGGGGGTGAGTGCAAGCTTAAAGAACACCATATAGAGCTTATAAAGGAGTGGCACACCCTTAGTTATTATTTACAAATTCATAAAACAAGACCAAGCTTTTCTAATGATTTCTTCTTCTCTAAATGTTCAAAGGAAAATATTTGCAAATCTTGTCCAAATCATCTCAAATTTGGAATGAAGCCTTAGGGGAATATTAGAACACTTTCCTCTAAGTCAAAAGTTAAAGAAGCAAAGCACATATAACCTTATATGGTTAGGGGGTGAGCTATAAATAAAGGGAGGAGGAGAAAAGAGCCAGTGTAAGGCAAGGGGAAGGAAGGTGAAAGGTGTTGTAAGGTTGGGTTTGGACTTTGTTAGCTTGGATCTTGATTGTTGTTGGATTAAAGGTGAGTTAACACACCTATTTGAATGGAAAATATAACATATATATATTGTGTTTTGACTGTGTTTAAGTTGTTGACATATGTTAAAACATTGGTTTGAATTCTTGCTTTGAAAGTAAGTGGCACATATGATTCAAATGCATGGACTTGGAGTGGACTTGAATGGACTTGTATGACTTGTGACAAGACCCTAAAACAAAGCACATAATTCTAGTTGGACTTTGCTTTAGATCAGACTTTGATTTGAAAGTGCACTTATAGTGATGATCGCTATAGATATAGTTTGGGATTGTCAAGTATTCGACGATTTCTATGAGACTTCGTAGAAGATCCTTAGCGATTCTTGTCGTATTTATAATATTATATATATATATATATATATTTGTTGCTATAAAATTCTTAAATAGTAAAGAGTTAAGTAACATCTCGAAAAGTGGCCAAAACTTCGCTTGTGCAAAACTACCTCATATAGCCTTGATTTTGGAATTTAAAGGTATGAAAAGATATATAATTTAAAGTATTATGTTTCATTTTTTAGAAGTGTTTACTAACTCATATTAGAGTATTTTAAAAGTGGTTTGAGACATTTATGAGTTTTTAAGAATTATTTATGAATTTTTGAAGAAGGGATATTTTGTTAAAATATATAAAAAACACGTTCTTTCAAATTTTACGGAAAATTATAGAGTTGTTATTTTCTAGTAATATTTTGAGTAAATGATTTAAAACCTATTATAAGTATTATAAAGTATTTTAAAAGAATTTTTAAGTATATATGGTTTTTAGAAAATATGTTGACTATTTTATATCTTATGTAATAAACATCTTCTAAAATGGTTTATCTAATATCAAGTTTCGGTAAACAAATTACTATACTTATATATCATTTAAAAACGGTTTTAATAGTATAAAAAAGGTTTAGAAAGCGGTTAGAGTTTCTTAATGGTCAAATGGTTAATTGTTTAATTACTTATTTGAAAAGTAATTAACTATGTTTAACATTAAAAGCCGATGAAGTATGGCTTATCTATTTGTGAGAGTTAAGATTGATGTTCGAGTAGGAATGGAGCAATAGAGCTCAACTTACCAGATTCACTCTTAACCAAGGAATAATAAGTCGAAAAATGTTGAAAATGTGTTAGTTCTGTTGATTTCTTACTTGTTTATGGAAATCATTAATACTATGCTTAACACTAAAAGTCGATAAGGTAGAATTATCTATTTGTGAGATTCAAGAATGAAGTGTCTAGGAAAGGCTTTGATGCAACCAGTGCTCTAACTTACTTAGCTTCACTCTTGGGTGAGGAATAGTTAAGTTGGAATGTCGAAAATGAGTTAAGCATACGAATATTGGTTTGTATAAGCAATTGTTTTGAATAAAAAATTGATTAGTAGACTATCAAACTTGACCTAATATTGACTTATGAAGTTATCGAAAGGACTCACAGTTTCATACCAATGAGAAACCCCAAGGAGGAGTACTGGTATGAAAAGTCTCTAGCTTTTGTTCACTTTTGAGAGAACTGGAATAGAGTTAACCGGAGACTCATCGATTGGTTTTGGAGAGTCCAGTAAGCAGGAAGAGTGTACTTATATGAGATGACTCAAACCCGTAATCACTTCAAAATCGTATAAGTGATTTATGTTCTAAAAGAGATTATGAAGTGGAATGTCACAGAGTTGAACTATCTATCATAAGGTTAAGTCCAAGGGAAAGGTCATTCGAATGATGCTATCGTAGGGGTTATCTATGTTGAGGAGTATTCAAAGAAAGAGGACAACATTAGCATTCATCGGGGACTTATGCGAGGAACCTATTTGGAGGTTCGAGATCTGTTTGAGATCTTCAAATTCATGTAGTGACTTGTGATCTGTTTGAGATGAAGGAATCCAATTAGGAATTCATGTGCAACTAGAGTGGTAAAGACTCGTGTGAAAGATGTCAAACATAGCATTTACATTGGAAATGACTAAAACCAGAGTAAGATGCACAATCTTGGGTTTAACTTACCCATGAGAGTATATCAACACCAGATCTAGAGTATGCTTATCGATATGTTGTGCATGTGAGTTGTTGATACTTAGTTCCATGCATTTCATCGTTGGGCCAGTTGTTTTTAACTTAGAGTATATCCTATCTAGAGATATACGAGGCTCGGAAGGAAGTTTTTGATCCCTATCATAGAGATCGGCTTCTCTTTACTAAGGGCGTCTCCATGGAAAACAACTCATATACGAATGTGCCTTAGTGCTATTGGTTGTATCCCTATTATTGTTATAGCATTAACACAGTAGCTATTTGATATGATTTATGTGCTACACACAAGAAATTATTTATCATATCCCTATATGTTTAACTTAATGCATGGTTCGTTTCATTTGAAGGCAAAACCGTTATGGTAATCTGTACGGTCTCAAAAGGGTGCTATTATATGTCACCTTTATTTCTTGAGATTCTTAAGTTGGTTTACCATACTGATCTAGGTGCCATTTCTTATAATGATCACATCATCCCTGTGTATATTTCCAGATTTAGCTATGGATGTTATGGAGCTTATGGAGAAGAGCTGGATGATTATCTACTATAGTATTCTTAATTTCATTGTATTTATGTATTATATATATCAACATTATAAGGACAACCAGTTATAACTGTCCAGGCTAATGATAGTACTTAGGTTTTGGTAACTTTGAAATTTCTGTATTCGGGATAACCCTTTATATTGTTCCTTTGATATTATATATTATCGTTTCGTTGTGAGATACTGATGTTATGTCCTTCTTCCTTGTTCTAACTTCTTTTTCTTTTCTTTTGCCATAACTTTCTATCTTTCCAGCACTTGGGTGCTCAGCACATGAATACCATAAATGTATTTCGTGTCGACATTAGAGGGTCTAAAAGTCGGATCGTTACAAGTTACTCCAATTATAAACAGAAATATCAATGGATGATTGAATTATCTTGGTTTCAACTGGATCCAAAATGGTTGGTCTTCTAGGACAATTAGCTTAGATTTTTCTCCCTAACTTGAATGCTTTCGCTTGTATGCCTTAAGTTACTTTACCAATTCTTTGTTATTTGAATACCTTAACATATGCCAAGTGCTTGAGCCTAATCAGGTTTGAAATCATAATCATGTCTTTTATTACCTTTTCTTCTAGAATTTTGAATTTTTATCTTCCTTATATATTGGGTACTTCTAACAACTTCATCAATATGAACACCTTTGTTTGCTCTCGTTCAACTATTATATGCATGGACTACATGGTACTCCATTTAAGTCCTTTTAAGCCATCTTGATGGTCAACTTCTTGTCTCCTATTTGCATCAACTCGGATATTTGCGTTACAATCTATTACTCCACTTGAAACTATTTTGCTTCGGTTGCTTTTAATAAGGGATGTCTTTAGAAGTTTTTCCTACAATCTCTGCTTTTGGTTGAGTTTAGTTGAGAATTTCCCAAATGATTATATAAAGTTTTCTTCTACTCTAACTATTCTTTGACTTGGGAATCTATAGTTCTCCCGAAGTCGGTCATAGAGGTACAGGTATTGGAATGCTCCCAAATATGGGAATGTTTGCTGTTGTTGGAAGTGCTTTGGAAACCATGAAGCCTCTTATTCATAATAATAGAATTTCTAGAAATTTTTTCTTTTAAAGGTAAAATACTATATTTTATAATATAAATACTGTATATATCTGGAATTGTATGGTCTTATATTACTCTTTGTAAAATATAACAAAAATTCAGATTTGGAGATATATTTCTACACAGAACAATATCGTGTATATGGAAAATTAGATCAAAAAATATCATATATTTTAAGTTCAAAATTAAAATCCAAAGCTAGTATATATCTTTGAAATGAAAATTATGAATATGGAAAAATAACATACTAAGAATATCTAATCCTTCTCGGTGGAAGCTTAAAACTATTTATGGTGTTTTTCACCACAAACCTCGCTGCTATATTTCCTAGTAGATCTTTGGCTAAGGATTTTACCAAAGATATTTCATATGGTTTTGATAAGAGATAGAGAAGAAAATAGTTGAAAGAAAAATAAATTTATAGCATAGGGATAATAAAAATAAATCAAACACAAAAATAAAATATAAAAGTACTCTAATAAAGGACACCATATTATTATTGTAGTTTGGCATAATCAAACCTACATCCACTTTTTTCCTCTTATTTATTAACTTACATATATAGGGCAAGATTTGGCTACACCTATTTTTGCTACACTCAAATCTTCCTTGATTTTAACCACACGTTCTAAGTTAAATAATATATTTTCTCTCTTATCACCTCATTATATTATTTAAATCGGTACATGTGGTTGAAATCAGGAGGGAATAGAATTGTAGCAGAATGTAGTGTAGCCGATCATTGCCCATAAACATAAATTCATACATACATACATACATACACACATATACATATACATATACATATATATAACGAAAATGAATTAAGCATATAAGGTTGAAAAAATAAGGATGGGATTTCGATATAAATGAGATCGAAGAAAAGTTGTCCCATTTTCTATTCTGAAATCCACTATTTATAGCTAAGAAAAGGCTCAATTATTGCTTAATTTTTTGACTTGATTTTCAGTGATAATCTTCTTCATAAGCCTTTTATTAAGGCGATCCAAATTTAGCTTGAATGGTGTACTAAAGGCCCTTGGTTAGCTTTGAGCGCCTGAAGCATGCTTAAGCGTGACCCATGATCCTACGGTATCTCCATACTTCAAGAACATCCTTTATTCAGCCACAGCTTTTTCCATTGTTTCTTTAAGCAAGATCCGAAGTTTCCTCGAGTGCTCTTTTTGAATGCTTCATCATTTGTGTGCTACCCGGCTTGCTTCATGGTATGTTCAAACATGACCCAAAGTTACTTCGAAGGTTCCGTCTTTCCATTCTCTACTTCGAGGGTTCGCTTCGTTCGAGAGATACCTCAAAGCTTGCTTTAGGTTTTAGTTGAGCGTGATCGGAAGCTTACTTCAGGTGCTAATGGGTTTTGCTATGAGCACCTATTTTAAGCACTCTCTTCGAGTGCATATATAAGCTCTTACCTCAAGTCCAATTCTATTTTTCAAATTTTCACTTTAGCATTTTCTTATCCAGTCCATTTTTCAATCAAAAAATTGCTTCAAGTTCTGATTTGGGACCTATTTTGTGTAATAATCCATCATTTTCGACCCTTTGGTTTAATGTCCAAATCGAAATTCAAACCACAAAAGCCAAAAACAATAGGTCTCGGGGTTATAATATAGACAAATAGAGTAATGTTCATACTACATAATGTAGAACTCACAATGACATGAACAATAAATAATATCAGATAATCACATATTCAAACCAAACTACAGTCATATATATGTAACACCCCATAAATTTTTATGATAATCAATTAAAAAAAATTAACTAATTAATTATTAGTAACACCGAAAAGTAATATTTTTAAAAACATCGGAATTTGGCTACGAAATTTGTACCATTGGGTTTGTGGCCATTTTCTGAAAATTTTCATATATAAAGTTTTACGAGCGGAGTTCAGACGAAGAAGTTATCGATGCTTGAAGTTTTTGGATCGAAAATAATTATATGTAATTAACAAAATAAAATGTAATTAATGTTAACAGTTTCTTAGCATTTAAGTAAGTTAAAGTGAATGAAAAATAACAACAAATTATCTTGAATGAACGAATAAGGAATGATATAAACAAATGTTCACGGCAATATTTATTAACCTAATTAAAATTAACCGGTTGACCCACAACTTACGTCGGTCGACCACTAGCAATCGACGGGTTGGGAAGCGGTGGTGGACCGGTGGTATGTATCAGTTGTAAATTTTGACATGGTCGAATGGCCCAAATTTAAAATAATTTAATCAATGGTTGGCATTGATTCGAAAATCTATAAATCCAGATTTCAATTTTAATTAAATCCAAATCTTTTCTCATATCTAGATTTCTAATAGCATATCATGCTTGCAGTATATGTATTTAAATAGGGAGAATAAGTGGAGTCAAATGGAATAATAAGGATCGGATCTGGAGATTTGGAAAGCTAAAAAGGTGAGTAGGAAATTAAATATTTTGATATAATATGGATTTATATCGTCGCAAATATGTTCCTATATGCCTAAATGTAATTTTGGAGTTTTTGGCCTAATTGTATACATATAATGAATTTATGAACCCTGCCAATGTATTCTGTGATTGATTACTTACATTTAATATTGCATGTATTTGAATCTAGAAAGTATTAGGTGGTAGTAGTCCCTGAATTTGATAAATTATGTAGTAGTTCTAGATTTGTCGGTTAAATGGTTCTTGCAAGTAAATGTAAATTAGAAGTTATTACAATAAATCGTTGGGATTTCCTTAATATTTTAATTCGTTGGAATGTCGCATGTTGCAATGTATAAATTATCAAATTCAGATTCCTAAATGATAGTGTATCATTTGAAATAACAAAGAATACACCTGAAAGGAAGGGATGTATAAAATAGAGATTTGATCGTATTTTGTACTGTCTATTTCAATAATTACAAAAATATAATTCCTTGTAATTCCAAACATAACATAAATTCCCTTTACAGATGTGATGTAGAGATTTACAGTGTTAACCTTTCCTTTTAAGGAAGATGTAATTCCAATGCATTAAAATGCAGAAATCCCTAAGCGTGAATTAAAGAATTATAGTTGTGATAATAATAACCGTTAAATTGTAAAATTAATATATATATATATATGCATGCAATAAGGACAAGATAGAAATTAAATAGTAAACGATAAAAAGGTAGGCAAGCAATAAAATGAACAAAAGCAAGAGGTATATAAAATGTACGGATATGGGAAGTCCACTAAACAAAGAAGGATACTGAGGATTAAAAAGAGAGAAATAAAGACTCAATATAAGAGAAGAAAGTACACAGTAAAAAGTACTTAAATCTTTTAAGTTCCAGGAATGCGGTAAATTATAGTAAATCAAGATTAATGATACAAAGAGTCAGCTAAATAAAAATAAATGAATATGAGTAGTTGAACATTGGAGGCGTATAAAAATAGGATGCGTAAAAATATATATAGCCTTAAATATATGTTAGTGAGGGGTGTGAATCATTAAAGTTAGCTAAAGCATTGCTTAGATAAAAATGACATTGTCATTAAAATGGAATGGAATGTGAGGTCGATAGTGTTATACAATAGAAGTCTGCACACCGCAAGGGACTACCAGCAGTTGTGTATACATTATACTGATGTGGGACTTATCCAACTGTAGGACTCATGGAATATACGTTTGCATATAGGTGAAGGAATACCCATGTAAAGTTTGTAAAGTTTGCATCAATCTTTTAGGGGTATTGCCTTGATTGCATTAGGCACTCTAAATGGGACGATGAGCAAGGTTCGATGCTATGTCAATTTGTTTGGTACCATCTTCAGGAATAGTTGTACATAGGTCGAGAATGTCATTGGTCCTGAGCGGTCAGCGAAAAGATGAGGGTCACATATAACCGACTACACTTCCTACTAGTGTATATCACATTTAGGTCATGCACCTCCATAGTTGTTTGCTAGTTTGTTTGTTAGGAGGCAAGGCTTGACAACACTTAAGAGAGGTCTTTTAAATAATTGGGGTAGTCCGAGGAGCTGAGTCCTCAATAGTCCAAGGAGCTGAGTCGTCGATAGTCCGTGGAGCTGAGTCCATAATATGAAGCATTTAGGTAAATCCCTAGGACGAGATAGAATATGTCAAAACTATTGGGATGCCGTAATTATGCATTGCGGGTGCTCCTTAGTATGCACGATGATGAGGACGTGATACTACGTTGATGATGGATCCTGACAAGGTGCTGGATTATGGATACTAGAGGGAAGAGTATCAAGGTCCAAAGAAGGACTGTGGTACTTATATACACACACACCGTATGTAGTTATTATCTACCTAGGGTAGATGGGGCATATCATATGCATACGTGGAGTCGAGATGACTAAGTAAAATAAAGGACATAACATTAGATGGAAAGCAATCGGCATAAACTAGTGTTATATATAAATTACACAATTTATTGGTCACCAGAACGTTGTTCTAACCACCTCCTCATTACAACTCACAGGATAATTTTGGAGGGACATATACTGGTGCAAGGTAGGAATGGTGAAAGTACAGCTTTACTTATGCAAGCTCGACCCTAAAAAGGACTCTTGATCTCAGAAGTGTCAAGCATGGTCGGTAACTATGTGTTTTATTGTACTTTACTATTCATCTATGAGTTTATTTCTATAGTGCTCTGATATGGATTTGTTTATTTGCAGGATACCAAAAACCAACGATCCATAATTTGGTGGACTTAGGTATTCAATTTAGTGAAAGTTTGAGCCAACTGGGGTGCGTGTTGTCATAATAATGTAGTTGAAGACCCCCACAATACTATCCAGCACACCATAAGCTATGACACTAATGTCAGATATCAATACACACACAATATACACATAAGTAACATCTTCATCATCCATACCTTGGATGTAACTTATGCCAGCATGACCCACACTCCATAAAACTACAATAAAAGATATAGAGAGGGGTTTAGACATACATATGAGTGAGGGGACAAATATATTCCATATATACTAAAGAGATGCCTGTATAACATTGTTATTGTTTAAGATATATATAAAAAAAGCTTAGCTTTCCTAAACTATAATCAAAGAGTATATCGACAATATATATATATATATAATTGGTTATTCGATTAAGGCCATGTTACATTCAAGTTTCAACTAGTCGATATATTATAATGGCATGGTAATTAGTGTCCTACACTCACTATTCATTCAACCCATGGACATAGTTGTATGTATAATCTGATGAAGGTCGCATAAGCCTGATATACAAACGTATTCATTACTTTCTGGTCCACATCCTAGATATGGGTGACTTATGATGTCACGTTAACTTATAGAAGCAACTAATGTCAATGAACCATTGAGGAAACAACTATTTTCTGAAATGTTGAAGGATTCCTATATAACACATGCATCTCAAATAATCATCCAATATTTTCACCAAATACATATATGAACGTCCATACATCTACCAATATATATGTCTTATCATTATAATGCCATATATGTCTAGTACGCTCTGAAATAGTTCGAAGATAACGCACAAACTCAATCTAAGCGCTCACCCCATTCAATTTGTCTAGGTCCATTTTAATTTTGGCCAAGCAGTGGACACCGATAGACTAGTGGAATATCCATTATTAGGCTAGTAGATTAATGGTTGACCTGTGAAGGGTCCACCGGTAGATCGTGGCTGTGTGAATTTAAAATGCATAATAACCGTTCTTTTATAATTTTTATCTATGATTTTATAATTTCTTGGTGTTCCTTATTTTGATCTTTTATACTTTTTTAGTACTTATTAATACATCAATATATACACACACACCCCTATTGTTACACCATTATTTTTGTTGCAAATTCATCTGTATCACCAAACACCTGGTATATTTTGATTCAACTTCATTAATCGTTATTTTACTGATTCCATACTTTATTATTTCATTAATCATTCACTAATCTTTGATTAATTCTAAAATTATTATAATTACCATTCCATATATAGTATACTATTGTTTATGTATTATATTCTTTCACATAACCTCCAATAACATAATTTAATTCACCAAGCCCTTCTAATTAATACGATACATCAAATATATCATTTATTTATAACCATTAACCCATTCATTCATTAAATATAAAATTATCTATGATTTATCACTATTAAATTTGGATTTATTCCTAGGCATATAGCAAACACTATTATATATAAGTACAATTGTATTATAGGAAAAAGAAAAATTCCACTCAACGAATAATGATCAAAGCCTCTATTTTGATGATGATGATGGTATGCCAAAATCCTCTACTATCCAAAAAAAGATGACTCATGAAATCCTTCAAACTAACTTGATATCGATATTTGAGCACGGCCATTATTTTACACTTCATTTTAATATAAGATTTGTTCAAAACGGTGAAGAACTGAGAGATATATCAAGTTTAGAGTAGAAGAGGGTAATGGGAAGAAGAAGAGAAATGATAAATCTGTACATTTTCCTAGTTTATATGTTTGGAGAGAACATCCTTGTAGAAATTAAATTTTAATTTGAATTATTGAGCTTTTGTTATGTTTCATCCTATTTCAAACTCTAACCTTAAACTGCCAATATCTCCTTTATATATTCTCAGTTTTTTAGATTCTTGTTATCAAAATCAATAAGAAAATTCAGATCCGTGCAATGACACAACTCTTAACATCTGACTCCATTGTTTTTAAAATTACATTTTTCCTATAATTAAAATGACCAAAATACCTTTTTTAAATAATTATCAAAATTTTATGTAGTATTACATTCTTTCCCTTAAAATAATTTCATCCTCAAAATTCCTAAAGGACAGAAAATTAGTAATTCACACTCTCACGTATCATATATCACATGCATAACTTACGCAACATGCACAATCGATCATCCAAACAACCATAACATACATATATCTTAAAGAACATAAACAACAACTATGGTAGTGTACATTTATACTTGGTGAAACTTATATAGAAACATGACATCATACATACACATATGATGATCATGGAATATGATTATTACACTAAATGCAAGAATCTATCTATTGGGCCCTTCTATACAAATGGAATGACATGACATATTGGATATGTATCAGAGCACCTTATTATGAGCGTGTAAGTTCTATATGTATCCAATGCCATTCAATTCAACATATCATAAAGTAAATACAAAATTTGGATAAATGGAAATGTATTAGATACACCAAGGTTAAGAAAACTTAATTCTTACCCTACACAATATAAACAAATGTAACAACCATTCAACTATACCTAAATAAACTAATTACATAATAAACAAGCAACTAGAAAAAAAAATAAGGAAGGAGTGCAAAAAGATCAGATTCTCTCCTCTACTTCTAAATTACTCTAAATCTGATTATTCTTCCTTGCTCAACTCAATAAACTATACCACTGGTATACACCCATTGCCAAATATTATCCATAAACATAGGTGCACAATTATAGCTTGTACAGTTTATGCACTAACTCCAATAAAGTGATGCCAAAATGCACAACAACCAGTAGCCTTAGCACAAAAGTACCTTCAACTAAAATGCAGCCTCACGCAACATCTAAATACACATAGATAATACTTGGATCATCCTTGTAGCTTACTTATCACTTCATTTTCAGGATGCTAAGGTAAGAAAATTCAAAAATTGATGGCGTCTTACATAAGCGACCCAATCCCTAGAATCACTAGATGATTCTCCCTTCACCTAAGAACATCAAAATTGGATGATGTCTTAACCTGGTGAACATAGTATAATTTCAATTTCTAACTTAAATTCAACTTGAGTGGCATCACTTCTTCAAACACTAAAATAATCATGACAACGAAGTATCTTGTTCTCAATCTATGAGAGACTTACAAGTTTAATCCTATATATTATAGCATACAAGCAAGCAAGCAAAATCAAATAAAAGAAATGCCATACTATCTAAACAAGCATAGTTAACAATATTTCTAAATCTTAGTGTACTCCTGTCCTAAAGTTGCTATATTCTTTAAGTGAATGAGTATGTCGTACATCACTCATGTGCACTCGTATGCAACACAAACAATGTACACTTAAGTCACTTCTTCATTGCAGCTTCCCTGAATAGATAGTTCCTTTTCAATCTAAGGGATGACTAATATAATTTATCAAATATTTTCATCAAATCATAACTGAATCTCCAAATCTCATTTTCCATAAAATCGCCTTTGCATTTTAATACGTGCAAACCAAAATATCTTTTCTTCATTTGTTCCTTAAATCACTTTAACCTATACAACTTGAAATACTTAATTCCATGATATCGAAAATACATACTTATATAATCTTGGAATTAACTTAAATCAAAGTATCTTCGACACACACATAAATCGAACTCCGATATTTTCTTTAGTATTAATGCACTGATGACACTTTTTAACAAAATAACTTCTCATCGTCTCACTTTTCATGTATTATGAATGAGATAAATCAATGTTGGGTGACATCTCGCGATGTTAATGCAACAAATATAAATGTTAACAACTAAATTGGATACGGCTTCAAAACTTCATCTGGGAATATTATGTACGAATGGTATCCAAGCATAGTGAATATAGTGTCAAACTATGTCACATTCAAATGGTATAATGTTCTCCATTTAGATAAACCTTAATTTAATTCAAAATAACCTATTTGTTGTTGCCATAACAACTTAAGTACCGGTTGGAACTGGACCAGTCCGCAGCGGAAGTTATGGGTGAATTTCAAAATTTTACCCTATTGGATCTTTATTGGGCCTGTGAAGTCTAACTGAATTAGAACATTTCTAAATTTCATTTAAATAAAATCATTTATTTTATTTAAATTCAAATATATTAAGATATGAAATTAATTTTATTTGATTAAGTTTATACATAAATGTACCATATACATATATGTGTGAGTGCATGTGTAACATAATAATCCGTGAAAGGTAGAATATGCCCATATGTAGATGTTGGGATTTACATCGCAACAGACATATTAGCTTATTTTGTATGTCATGTATATTATCCAAATATGTGCATGTATATGTGTTACAAAATACACAGCCACACACATACGTGTATGTATAAATATATTATATATAATATATGAACATAAAACATTTATATATAGATAAATATATATATATATAGAAAGAGAGAGAACAATTATTAATAATTATTTATAATTCAAAATTAACTTAATTTTGTAAACATAATAATTTTAGTATTTTAATTTGTATATATTATGAATAAAATAATGTTTTCATCCACAAATAATTAACATAAAATAATTTATTGATGAAAATTCAAATTTTACAATTTTCGAGAATCTAGGATCATAAAATAGAGCTTAAGAAAAAATCTGGAGATTTTTCAAAGTTGAAATATTATTTTTAAAAACAAATACAATGATTTCGACAATAATTATTTAATATAAAATAATATTACTAAAAATTGAAATTTAAAATTTTAAAAATTCTAGTATCATGAATGAAAGGTTACGAAAATTTTTAAAGAATTTTTCAATTAAATTATTATTTTTAATAAATCATGAACAGTTTTTCCAAAATAATATTAATTATTAAAAATAATAAATTTATTGAAAAAATCCTAAATTTTTTCTATATGTTTCTGGAATGATATAATATTTTTTCTAAATATAAAATTGAAATTTTAATGTAATAATTATTTTATATATAATAAACAATTCAAAATTCAATAAATGTTAATTTAAAATTATGAATATATGTATAACATATTATATATAAATAAGTGTACTAAAATTTTTAAATCATATATATGCATATATGCTATTATGAGAGAGAAATGTACACTAATATATATATATATATGAATTTATTAATAAATATATATAAAACAATTATTAATGACAAATTTTGATTTTGTACAGTAAACAACATTTGTCTATACATAAATCAAATAGTATAATAAACAAATTATACACATAACCAAACTGATTTATGACAACTACATCTACTTACAAAATCTTACCTAACTAAACATATAGTAGCAATATATTTAAACAGATATGAAATTGCTCATTATAGGATCATAGAATATAATTTGATTTCTGTAATATGAATTAAAATTACCAATTTAATAATGCCTTTGAATTTAGGTTGAAGCAATGACTTCCCTTTCTTCTACTGTTCTTGATTCGTCAGATTGCAAATTCGGAATCACCGACCTCTAACTATCGAATAGTATTATTTTAATTTGAAATGTATTTGAGAATTTTGGAGTGGATTGAGAGCTATGTTTTAATAAGCAATGTAGAAGGTAATGGCGGCCAAAAAAGGTTCGTGATTATTTTTTAGAGATACACATATACATACATACATACATACATACATATATATGGTTCTATTAGAGAGAAACGAAGAAACCTCTTTACCCATTCCCACTTGATCTCAACCCATTATCTCCAAGCCAATTCTCTATGTTTTAGCCACCCCTAGACCTTCCCAAAACCGAAATTTTGCAGCCCTAATGATGGGCCTTAAACCCATCTAATCCCAAGCCAAAATACTATGCAATTAAATCTAATTTAATCGCTTGTCAATATTGTATATCGTTCAATATATTTATAATTATTATAAATATATATAACATTATTTATTTCTCAAATCATATTCAAATTTTATAATTAATATTTCATAAATATTGATTAATTTAATAAATTTATAACAATTATAAACTGATTAAATCGTTCAGTCTTAAGGGAATTCATAATTTCGGCTGTGTAATTCTTGGGTGTAAATTTGGTCAGCGATTAACATCGAACTATTCTAATGTTAACGTTCACACGTCACTTAGCAGATGGTGTGACATTATGGCCAAATTTATCGCTTACTCATTTTCGACAAAATCCAATTTTAGCTTAATAACCGTTACCCGGTTGTGACATTTTTTTACACCAATTCTCTTCGTCAAAACTATATCACTTTGGACTTATGGAATTTGGTAATGGTCAATATTCCAACCTCATCCACATTCAACTTTATAGTCCAATACAAATTCCTTGGTTCAATAATAATAATTATTATTAACCGAAATGCTCTGCCCAGAGACTTTGAGTTGACTGTGATACTAACCGCATATAACTGAGGAGGAGAACCCTCTCTTGAATTGTGCTTCACTTCCAATACTTTCACTCGATCCAACTATAGTCACTCGATAGACGCCATGCCATGACTTGGCTATAATCAAAGCGGAGTTTTCATATTGAAGATCCACGGTATTCTCAAGACAAGAGAACTGTGTAAATCAGTCATATTGATATTTTCTGTTTGACCTTAGTTATATTAACCAACAGAAAACTATTGAGTGAGTCGTTCCATAGTTATCCAAAACCTATTAGTATGTAACCCCTAGGTGCCCCCCCAATAGTCATGAGTAATACACTGCCCAACATTTGGAGAGCGTTACGTACTCTAGTCTCAACGGATACATCGATATCCAGTCTTAATGCATCTTGACTAGGAACATTTAAAATGTATATTTGTTTCATTGTGATAAATTACTCATGGTTACAATACTTTGTAACTACTATCACAAAATATACCATTTATGGATTTTTCTATCAAATATGCTTTTAATTAAGTTAATTAATTAATATAATCACATTATATCAAGTATATAATAGGAAGAAAATACCTTTTATTTCGAACAAAATTGGTCAATGAGTTAGATATATGTAACAAATTACATAATTTCCCCTAGGGCATGCCCCAAACTCTATTAGTCTCTCAATTACACTTGGGGTCAATTATGGAATCTAATTCCAACTTCTCTAATCAGTTTTCTCAAAACCAATTAGGTCAGCCCCTTAGTGAATGGGTATGCTATTATGTTTTAATTATATATTTTGTCAATTAACCCTCTCTGATACTCATAAACTGCCTTTATCATGTGGAACAATTCAAAGTATGTCTTTCGACTTCTAGTGAGCTTTAAGTTCTGTCATGACCATTTTCATGAAATTTTTACCTTATATCAATATTATAGGATTCTCAACATTTGAAATCACCTTTGGCTTAATTATAAATTTGTGCATTTATATCTATATACATTGGTTTATTATAGCGCTATTCAATTTAATGATCTCAACATTTCGTTGAATCGACCACAATCACCTTTATTTCGAAACATTTTCAAATTAAAGATTTTAACTTGAATTTTATCATTGACATGTTATACTCAATATCACTTATAAAAGTTTGTGTCCAAACGTTCCAACATAACGAGTTCGTTGTTTATATAAACAATTCTCTAGTATTTCATAAATACACGAGAACACCTCAAACAACAATTTAGTGATATCAATTTGGATTTTATATTTGCTCCATGCATCAAACACAAAAAAAAACACAATATCATACATATCATAAACTGTATGATAATTCCTATTGCTAATGCATAATGAATCCAACTTACATGTTCTCTTTTTAATAGGTTTCTCTTGTATATCGTTTTGGGACAATCCCTATATCTTTTATACTCACCATAAAAGACATCATTTACAATCCAAAATTGGGTATTAAAACAACTAAATTTGATTTTAATACAAGCATATTGTTAAAATCGACAATGTGTTGTTTACTTATAGTTTAGAAATATCAATGTACCTTTTAACGTTCTTTCTATGAACACACACTTCCTCTGCACTTTGATTAAAAATCAAACTATTTGATATTTCTATCAAAATAATTATTCAATCTTGATGCTTATAAAATGATACATTCGTATCATTTCTTGGATCATATCCAAAGACTCAAAAACCCAAACGCTCCCACTGACTTTGAGGCATTTTTGGTTAATATGTGTAAACGGCTTAATCTAAATCATTATTTAGAATTTTCTGTTTCAATACATAAGTACCAAACACTAAGTCTTATATAGCGATAATTTAGTGAGTAAATCTGAATTAACTTGAGCATATTGAATACTGAATCCCTTATGCTAATTTCAATAATTGAAATTGGCGATATTATTCTTATCAACATTGCTCATTTAATTCCAACCACATTAGTCTTTCCAATAAAGACACAATGTCGGCCGATGAATCACATCTCTTTGGTTACGACCACCAAAATTATATTTTGATAGCGTACTTGGAATTCTTTCAGATTTGTGCATCATACCATATAGAATCAACAACCTTAATGGTTTAATTGAACAACCAAGGGTAATGTATATTTTCGGTATTAATAAGAAACTCATAGTTTCTTTTCAATATACGAGAATACTTATTAGACATTCTAATGCTATGTGTTCATTTAAGTTAGTTAATTTCACTTCATCTCATATAATCAGTTCTATCTATGGATCGGATCCAAATCCATTTAACTACCAAAAATTTCTCAAAGAAATTCTTTCACAATGAAGTTGATATATCTTGAAACAACAATTTTTTCTTAATGCAAATAAAATAGGGATTTATAAACGCTTTATGAACCTTTTTTATTTATAAAACTGATTTTAGTTTACAAAAATTATGTTCAAAACATAAATATGTCATTTGATGATAGACCTTTCCAAAAAACTTTTTGTAGATTCATACAAGATCCCCCATGAACAATTATTATGTGCAATCTTTCGACTCGTACAATCAACCAACTCCTTGGTTAGGATATGTTAGGATCTTACAAACCCTTATCTTGTATGATTTTGTAAACTGTTGTTTAGATGAAATAATATCAACCTTATATACTACTCTTAAGTACATGACCTTATAGAAAGAAACTAACTCAACTTCACTCACAATTAATCGTAAATTGTCTAACAATGTCTGATTACTCATTATCGATGCATCATTATATCACATGGAGGAGTGACTTTTGAGATTGAATCTATATCATTTTTAGGTACATTTGGAACTCTTTCCAATATACTCACTTATTCGACCAAATCAAATCATTTTATTCTATTGCATGTTATTTTATTTACTTTTCTTTTATATTCTATGATTTTATCATAAACTTACTACATGTGTATCCAATACATATATACATGTTGGTAATAAATCATCGATGAATATAACAAAGTATGTGGAGCCCTTTTGGTATTAATAGACTTGTGATTGCATACATCAATATGTAATAATTCAAAGAGTTCATCAACTCTTATGATGCTCCCATTGAATGGGTGCATAGCCATTAATTGTTTGAGATATAATTAAATTGTATCATATGGTTCATAATCATATAGTAAAATTATTTCTCAAAACTATGGCTTAGTCTATAATTCCAAAACAACTGTAAATAATATTAGACACATATGTAATTTTTGTTGCATCACTTTTACTATGAAAACAAATTCCATAATATACTTCTATTTTATAATGAATATTCATAATACTCATACTGAAATATAGTTATATCTATTTTTCAGTCAATACCAAAAATAAACATTATTTCACAAATAATGTTCGGTACATTTTACGAAAACAATTTTCGTAATTTGATGCAATCATTAGGTGCTATATGGCATGCTCCCACTATTTCCACCATTAGTATAATAGCGTACTAGATTTAGAGGTTCACCATTCACTTAATATTGTTAATATTATTTACTTATTTCATATGCTGCAACTAGTTTATAGTGGAAAGTTCTTTGATCAAATATCTTGAACTCAAAGAAATAAATGTTATAGAAAACAATTTTCTATATGAAAATACATTTCGGAATAAAAATCATATTTCATATTCCAATAGTAAGTATCAATTAGTATTACAATTCTTGTTTCCATTGTTTCTCTTTGAAGCAGAAGTGACTATTCATTCTCTTCATTCCAACTTTACCTTTGTACATCTATTGTAACAACCCGGAAATTTTGATCCCGAAAATTCCAGATAATTAGGAAAAGAAGAAAGAGAAAGAAGAAGAAATAGAAAACCAAACTCATAATCTCGCATTCGCAGTGGATAAAATATAATATCAAATAATATTCTTTACACAAAGAAAGATGAATCAGTCAAATATATTTTTAATACATCAGAGTTACAACATTTCACAATCACTGGACAATTAAAATAATTTGTCTCGGATAAATAACAATATATCACAACTGAATACACTCCATACGTTCCTGCCATCCAGCTCGCCTCCTGAGCTCCAGAACGTCCATACCTGAAAATCTGTAATACTCGATCTGACCCGAGCATTACATTAAAGTAACACCCGCGTCAGGCTGGAAACCAGCGTGAGTAAACCCATCTAACATGAATTACAAAAGCATACAACTTATATATATAACCTGGGAACTTGTATCAATTACAAATTCACAAATTGTTATAGACATCACTTATTTCACTCACAAATTTCTAAGTACCAAACTTAGATTAAATGGTCCAATTCACTTAAATCATTCCATTCCAGCTTATTCATATCAATCTATAAATAATCGAAGTGGTTTCGGGTTTTTACTAATACCCGACTCCGGTCACTTCGAGTCCAATGTCATCTTAACCTAAGTTATTCAATTAAATACAATTCAACTTTAATTTGGATAACACTTTTACACAGCAATTCATAATTGATAGATAATCACATTATCACTGTCCACCCAAACATATCATATCACAAAGCAATTCCTATCAGAGATATCAACCAATCCAAGGCACTTATCATCATTCAATCATTCATAAGCAAGATTGATCACTTTCATTAAATACATTAATTAATGTTCCTCTAATTACTTTCCTTAGTTAATTATTCTTAAATTTCATTTAATAATTAACCTTTAACTTAATTACATTCATTAATCAACCTTGATTAATCACAATCAATAATTAACTTTCCTTATTTACTTCATCAATTAAATCAACTCCTTGATTAATTATATTAATTAATCCTTTAATTACACCGAGTAATTGTCACTTAATTTCTTCCATAAAGTAATTATCCTTTAATTACTTACCATCAAGTAATTTCCTTTTTTATTAATTACATTCAGTAATTATCCATTAATTACTTCACTACGTAATTACACCTCATTAATTACCTTAAGTAATTATACTTAACCCAACATCAAATGATTACCTTTAATTAATTAAACTTAATTAATTAACTAAAATTTACCACATCAACTTAATTAATTATACTGAGTAATTAATTCCTTTAATTACTTCATTAAGTAATTATTCATAATATTTCCTTTACATTAAGTAATTAACCTAAAATTACTTAATGCTTAATTATTACTTAATAAATTCTTAATTAAGTAATCAATTATACTTAATTTATTACACAAATTAATTTATCTTAATTTAATTACCCAAATTAAACATCTTAGTTAAGTAAGTAATTATACTTTAATTACCTTAGTTAATAATAAATGATTAAATTAAGATAAATCATTTATTACATTAACCCTTAACTTTCATTTAAATTGAATTAAACTTAAAGTTTGAATTTGATTTATTTAAAATCATCATCCTTTATTAAAGTTAAATACTTTTACTTAAATCTTAATTATATTTTCAACAATTATATTTAAGTTGAAAACATTTATAAACTAATTACAAAATTACTCTAATGTAATATGTATATAAATCAAAACTATTTTTTAAACAAGATTTAAAACTTTAAATCCATACTTTTAAAATTTTGAATTTGTTTAAAACATCATTTACAAGCTTGCTTCGGGTTCGACCCGCCTTTGAGTTCCATTTTTCATCACCCCTTTTTCTTTTCTTTTTTAGTTTTAAGTTTTAAACTTTAAATCAAAACTGGAAAGAAACAGACTCACAAACCCGGGTTTCAACTCGAGGAAACTCCCCTCCTACTCGAACATCACTTCGAGTTTCTCACGATCACAAACCCCTGACATGAAACCTCTGATGTGCATGTGCACAGACCATCAACGACAACGATACCTCCAGCGACACCACGCGCACGTCACTGATCGATCACTCGTACATTTCCGACTCTCGAACCTACGTCGCGAAGCCTATACCAAACTTAAGTCTTAAAGTCAAAACTGGAAGCTCACGACCTCACCAGAAACCACTTCGCCTGAGCAAACCCGACCACCAGAATAGCCACGCCCTCGCCCATACCTTCGTCCACGTCTCAGGTACTTCCCCTCCAAAACTTGCCAAGCTCGATGCATGACGAACGCAAACGAACCCAAATTCCAGACACCAGTCACACAACCCTAAAACCCTAGTTTCCCCTACGGCCGACGCCACGGTGATCGAACATCGCCATCTCCATTTTCCCAAACACTCCAAACGGTAACACATCCTCGACAAAAATCCCGAGGTCTATTGATCATCAAGTCGCCGAAATTTAACCCATCTTCCCTTTCTGATCATCTCAGAAATGCAATTCAAAAACTCAACCAAAATTCGAGATTTTTGCTTTAAAAATCTAGTTTTGTAAAGGGAATTCAGATTGTACAAATGAATTTTCAAATCAATGTATTTGATTTTTTACATAAACCAATGTTCCTCTGTTCTTTTTTTTCCAGACAAAATTTTTATTTATTAAACTTAAAAATATTTTTAAATCTTAGTTTAATCTCAAACAAGCATATTTGGTTTAATTTCCCTAGCCTAACAATGATTAAAATAAGAGGAATTGAAATTTTCTTAAATTTGTACTCTGTACTTTTTAAACAGAGATGAGCATTTTATATTTCAACACAGGCAACAGATTTACATTCAAATAAATTTAGTTCAACTGCATCCAAACAAATTTTCATCAAGCTTCTAAATTCAATTCATGCATCCAAATTTAAATTAAAACAAGTAGAGTTTACTCACCAGATACTATTGAAGCAGAGATTTTAAAAAAAGTTGAAATTTGGAAAACTTTGAACTACAGGTCCTTAAAACTGGAAATGCTAGAAAACTAATATGCCATGCTTTGCAACTGGAAAACTTTAAATTGATGATGATCTTCAGACTGAAATTTGAAGTTGTTGAGATGACTTGATTTTTGAAAACTTCTGGTTGTAGCTGCTTTATGCTTGAATTAGATCTTGCTTTTACTGAATTTGATTTACAGGCTTTGGTATCTCTGATTTGTAAAATGGTTACAGCTTTTGTTCTTAGAATTTTTTTTTGAAATGAACTTGATTTTATGTTGAAAAGGTGGAAGTTGATAAAATTTCAGGTTTGTAAATTAATAGGTTATTTCTTTTGCTTTTAGAAAATGAGATTGGAAAAATGAATGAAGAAGATGAAGTTATGCTATATAGATTTAATTTTTGATTTATTAAAATTAAGAAAATAAAATAAAAATGTGACACTTGTCACTAAACTCATTTAATTTCTTAACACATGTTATTAGAGAGATTTACAAGTTAACACATGTAGTTTTCATGCAAAAATAGTTTTTTTAAAAAGATTTTTTAAAATTAATTTTCCAATTTATAAATACATATTTAATTTATATAAATAAATCTCTTTAAAAAGAAGTTAATATAAAACAATTTTATGTTCTAAATAAAATCATGAAAAATGCATTTCAAAACCAAAGTATGATTTAAGATATAAATAGCTATATTTTTAATTTCAATTTAAATATCCAAATTTAAAATTAAATTTCAAATTCAATTTAAAAATCAAATTTGATATATACATATAATTTTAACAAATACAATTTCACTTATATGAAATAATTTCCATAAAAATCTATATATACAACACAATTATTATTATTGCTTTAAAATAAAAATTTATCAAATTTTAATTAATTTATTAAAAGAGACTATCACATTTAAATTTGGTTTGAAATTCTGGGATATCACATCTATTATTATACATCTTTCAAATGGTCAAACTATTCAAAAGAAAACCTTACTACAATATCATAACAAACCTTTTACAAAAGCGCATCGATTATTCTTAACATTTAAGACATCAAATATGTTGCACTTTATGTAAACTGATCAAGATGACATTTCAACGATCGAGTTCTTAGATGTATCTTGTAGTTTATGGTCTTGTGTTACATTAACACAATATGATCCTTTTGAAATCATTCAAGTTGAATACATGATCTTAAAATACTGTTTATTGGCTTACTTCGAATAAACTAACTTCATCGAAATATTGTACTCCATAAACTATGACTGTTCACCATATAACATTTATATATGAAAGTATATGGATCAAATATCCATAGTCTTGAATTGGATTTAGAGTTCAAAAACTCATGAAATACACGGTCTAAACCAAATAAACATATAAGTGACCAACTTACAAATGTATTAAGTTGTTGAAAGTAGGCACTTGCATGGGTATAGAACTATTCTAATGTTAACGTTCACACGTCACTTAGCAGGTGGCATGACATTATGGCCAAATTTAACGCTTACTCATTTTCGGTAAAATCCAATTTTAGTTTAATAAGCGTTACCCGGTTGTGACATTTGTTTACACCAATTCTCTTCATCAAAATTATATCACTTTGGACTTATGGAATTTGGTAATGGTCAAAATTCCAACCTCGTCCACATTCAACTTTATAGTCCAAATACAAAGTCCTTGGTTTAATAATAACAATTATTATTAACCAAAATGCTCTAGACAGAGACTTTGACTTTGAGTTGACTTGAGTTGACTATGATACTAACCGCATATAACCGGGGAGATGAATCCTCTCATGAATAGTGCTTCACTTCCAATACTTCCACTCGACCCAACTATAGTCAGTCGGTGGACACCATGCCATGATTTGGCTATGATTAAAGCGGAGTTTTCTTATTGAAGATCCATGTATTCTCAAGTCTAGAGAACTGTGTAAATCAGTCACATCAATATTTTCTTTTTGACCTTAGTTATATTAACTGTTACTCAGAAAATTCACCTTCCGTTTAAGCCATAAGACCTCAAACAAAGGATAGAAAGAAAAGCATCTGGATCAGACCTTCCAAAGAGATCAAAGGGATGCAGTCAATAATATGAAGCGGCTCAAGACCTTTCATGGAGGAAGTACAGTGTCATTCTACAATGTTCATGAGGTCCATACCCGTTGGAGTAGGAAAACGGGTGAAAGCAAGAACATATGACCTCACGGCAACATTTTCGAAAGCGTAATAATCCTTTCAGGCCGGATAATACACCTACAAGACACCTTCCGATGATACTGAAAGGTTTAGGTAAAAGCAGTGTTCATAAGTCAACAGAAAAAAACCTTCCGCCATCATCCAAGGAAAACGCAACTTTCAACAGCAGCAAAGTAAGGAAAAGCAACCTTCCAATGAGGCCAAAGGGTTTACAAAGGCTATAAACCTTCTGGTGCCTTCGGAAGGTTCACATACTGTGCATATAACAAACCTTCTAGTAAAGGCAACAGGTTCCTAAAATAAGTGAAGGGAGGACCCTTCGGCAGCATACATCAGACCATGATGATACACAATAAACAAACCTTCCGACAATAACGAGAGACGTGCAACCATGTACAAGGAACAATCTTCTGGCAAGACAGAAAGATTTGTAATTGCATACAAGAGGAAACCTTTCGTATCGGACGAAGGCATAAGGTCGTAGGGAGTGCCGCCTACGTCTATAAATAAAACCCAAGGGGTCCTGTTTTAGAGTACTTTTCTTTTCATTCGAGAAACTTGTAACTTCTTATCCATAATTCTTTAACCCTAATTGGGGATCTAATTTGAGAAATTCAATAAAAGTGAAGTCTTATTATGGATGGCAAGGGAAGTTGTCTGATTCTATGAATCATTTTAATAATTACTAATCTTTTTGTTGTTATAGCACCGATTTACAGGATCAGTTCCTCCGAAAGGTTCAGGCCGATAAGTCTAAAGATCAGTTGATTGAAGCTATCATCTCAAGCTATGAAAGATATTGAGTTTTCTATTTTTTTCCTTCAATAGGGCCGACAACCAATTTGGAATAATATAAGTAATAATCTTCTGGAGTTACTGGCATTGCAGTTGGAATTCTTCAACTATAGTTAGTAGATACTTATATTCTAGTAGTAATCAACCATCCACAGTTATTAACCAATCTATCAAGACCTTAGGGATAATCTAAATGCAGAAGTGTGTAGCTTGACCCAACAGCTAGAATTCTAGTACCTCTCGGCCAGATTAAGACCAACTTCCTAGAAGTGATAAAACCTTTCGACAAGATCAAAGGTTCTCACATACCGCCCAGGATCCTTTTCTTTACCCTATTGCCAAGGAAACTAATCACTCAAACCTTTCGAAATTGCTAGAGTACAACTTTAAAAGAGAATATTTGGTTAATTTTCATTTGTGTTATAAAGAAAAAGCTTCACGAAGGTACAAAATAAGCCTACGCCTGGTAATAAACCTTCCGTTCGAAAGGTTAAACCTTCCGCCTGCACTGTACTGTTCAAATTAACGTTCCCTTCTACTTAACTAACCTCCTCTTTACTATCGAATCACTGTTTGGGGTATTGACCAAAAATATGGTTAACATTAACCAATAGTAAACTATCGAGTGAGTCGTTCTGTATTTATCCAATAACTATTAGTATGTAACCCCTAGGTGCCCCCAACAGTCATGTGTAATACACTGCCCAACATTTGGTGTAAAGGCCCGCAAATCCGTACCCCTTTGAGTCAACAATATTTCACAACAACTCAACTCAAATTGGATGGAAATACGAATCTTTAGGATAAGAAGAAGAAAGATAGGAGAAGAAAATAGAAAACAACAACAGAGTCTCACAATCGCAGCGGAACAAAATATAATATATAACAATATAATTTAAATACAAGAAATCTGTACTGTTATATACTTACAACCATCAGAGTATAATAGGCAATGATCAATATGGACAGTTTAATAACTTGTCCTTATACAACAGAATAATAATAAAGTACGTAAGTACGTCTTGCCATCCAGCTCGTCTCTTGAGTTCCATAGCATTCTTTCCTGAATCTGTAATACTCGGTCTGACCCGAGCATTTTAATAAAATAACACCCGAGTCAGTTTGGAAAACTAGCATGAGAAAACACACTCAATTTGAATTATTAAATTTTCTCAAAATCCTTTGAAAACAAAGGTATCTCGTAAGACCACGTCACACATAAACACGACGGGTTTTTATCTTACGATAACCAAAACGATTTTATCAAAATCATCTAATATTATAATAATGTCTATAGAAAGTAAATAGAAAATAGATGAAATGCTTGCATCTAACGTTTCAGCATAGTTGGGCACAATCAAAACTGTATGGCGCTTATTGGAGAATGGATTCCATCGAATGACTGGGCCACTAGGTACCGCCCATTACAGTACGCCTCTAGAACAATGTACCGAGGACCACGCCGGGATCCCCTACTACACAAGACCGGCCTACCCCTAACCTGGATAAACCAAATATGTTATCACCCCGGGTGTTCCCTCCCTTGCTATCGAGCGCTTCTACTTTCATGTATACCCATAACTAAGATAAATAGGGTTACGAGGAGGACATCTAGAAAAGTGATAACATACCCTACTTGGGTGCGACCCATTTAGCCTTGCTGCATCTCCCCTGTTTTAGTCATTCCCGATTGATGAGGCTCGAGGCTAAGCGTTACTTTTGAAGGAACGATTTCTCTTAGAATGCTCATCGTCCTCCAATGACGATGTTCTGATAGCACTCGTCCATACAAGTTGCCCTGGGTCTGGACAAACCGAATCACCATCTTCATTATCTTTACGGTCTCTTCAAAAACGATTAACAAAATTTGCCAATATTGATAGTTAGTTATTTAACTACCAATAAAACATCCATAAGCAGTCACTAGGCCTCATTATACATTTTTCCAAAATATTTATCTTTAAAATATCTTTAAAAGATATACCCATTCCTTCCAACATTTGAGACAATTTTTCAAATACTTAAATCTGTAAAAGGATACTTCCAAACATCTCAACACTTCGAAATATTCCCAAATTTCCCTTTTTAATACTTAGGAAATATTTCTATTTCAAATCATTTTTCCACTAAAAATATTTCCAAAATTCTCCTTTCAATACTTAGAATATTTCTTCTCGTTTCCAATTATAATTCATCCCTTTGAAAAATAATTTTCTATATCTAAAATCTCGAAGTTAGATATTTTCAAATTTCTCCCGTCCAATACTTAGGAATATTTGTAAGTATAATTCCTAAGATATTTTTATCTCCAACATTTAGGAATAGTCTATTAAAGTTTCCTTTTTCTCAAACACTTTACAATTTTTATTTGTAAATCCCTTATTATTTCCAAGTCGAATACACTTGCCTATATCTCCAAATGCCCATTTCTCGCTCCTTTTATGAATTCTAATTCATTCTCCGAAGCTCTCGTATTTTTAACACTTTGGAATTTCCTTAAGCTCTTGGAATTCCACCCTATGATTTCTCTTCTAAAATTATACTCGTTTAACAAACTTCACTTCCAATCTCGAAAGAATTTATAAATAAATTCAATCTTTTAAAACTATATATAAATTAAGTATTTTTAAAGAATAATAGTTTTATTTGTAAATATGTTTAAGTAAATTTAAAATATCAGAACATTTTAAATAACGTAGATAACTCATTTTCAAATCATTTTTAAGTAACTAATTAATTAAAAAAGCTGATTTTAAAATTAGAATTTATTTCAATAAATATTAAATATTAGAATAACTAACTATTCGGAATATTATAAATAATAATTTAAGTTACCTAGTACAGTAATTTTAAAAGTGAAAATTAGGCCCATGTCCGTTTAATTAAACTTAGTCCACATAAACTCCTCCCGTTTGAAAACATATATTTCTGATCCCTATTTTTATTTGCGGCAAAATTTATTCCATAAATACCAGTGTTTACCTGTTGCGCTAATTTTAATGGTGGTCGTGATTTCAGTTGCAAGTTTTTAATTCTGATTCAGTTCAATTATTGTTTTAAGATATTATTTCAGATTCATGGCTTTATCTTCTTCCACGTAAAATGTTGTTTGGATTTGTAGTCGTTTTTTATTATTTTTAATTGATATTGCGATATTGGTTGATAATGTAGTTATTTTTGTTTCGTTTGTTTTTTTAAAAGTAAATGGAAATTACAAGTATTCTATTGTTTATTTTAGCTGAAAAATTAATGCGTGTGTATAGGGTACTGTTCGATGATATATTTTGTTAGCTTTGATTAAGTTCAGATTTGTCTGGAATTATTGTAGACATTTTATAGACTTGTCCACAAATGATTTGAATATGTATGGTGAAAATGGTACGCAAATTACTAATAGTTGCTGATTTATCTGCAATTTTTAACAATTATAGCTTACATATCAGCAAATAATATTCGTATTTCACTGTGTTTGATTAAGCTCAGACTTCTGCTGATTTATTTCCATTTTTTTTAGAAATATTGCTTACATATCAGCAAATAATATTGCTTAAATATTAGCATATTATTATTATGTGCTGATTTATCTACAATTTTTTAAAATTATTGCTTACATATCAGCATATAACATATATATCCTGTTTTTTATTTACTTTTTTGTAATTGTAATTCTGTTTTGTTTTAAATTAAAGTGTTCCTGGTGATGCTGGAGTGCTTGTGCTGTTGAAGTTTGGATATGATAGCTTTTCGTTACCTCTTCAATTTGATAGTTCGGTTGTTATGTTGTGAAGTGCTATTTGTTGTAAATGGACAGAATTGAGTTCATTGTCATTTGAATTATACTATATTAGAGATGGATTGAGAAGGAATATTGAAACTAATTTTGATCTTCAATCTATTTTTTTGTTGGCTGCTCATAACCGTAAGGATTACTTTGTTATTTTTGTTGATGTTGTTCCTACTATTTTTTCAGCAACCAATATTAGGTCAGATGATGTTTCTTGTAGTAGTGATTCCACATTTGTTAGTACCGGTGATTCTAATATTCAATTCAGGCAGTTATTGAGAAATGATTCCAAATAATCTGATTTTACGGGTGTTGGTCAACAATTTCCAGATGGTGTTACTGAATTTGGGCCCAATTTGATGATATATAGTATTAAGACTGGGTACAAGCTTGATTTGGTTAAGAATGATAAGGAAAGAGTTATGGCTTTTTGTTCCCGAACAAAATGTACTTTCAGGAT
Source organism: Allium fistulosum (assembly GCA_030737815.1). Lineage (NCBI taxonomy): Eukaryota > Viridiplantae > Streptophyta > Magnoliopsida > Asparagales > Amaryllidaceae > Allium > Allium fistulosum. The sequence goes on from CM060904.1 coordinate 793,763,552, forward strand.
TCATGCTTCTGCCAAGTTTAATCTTTCTAGCTATTTTGTTATAAAGAGATTTCATCCTGAACATACTTGTGGTGCTGGAATTCATGATATTAATGATCCTCCTGTTTCAAGTAAATTGATTAAGTTGTTGGTTTATGATCATATTCAAGCTAATCCGTTAATGAAGACAAAGGACATTATTAACCTATTTCAAACTGAGTATAATATCCTTTTGATGTATTATTTTGCTTATAGTGGGAAGAGATTGGCTTTAGAAGATTTACATGGAAGTGATATGATGTCTTATCACCAATTGAAGTATTTTTGTGATGCTGTACTCGAAACTAATCCTGGTAGTAAAGTAGTTTTGGAGTGTAATCCTGATACTCGTCAATTTGAGAGGGTTTTTATTGGTTTTGAAGCTTGTGCACATGGTTTTCAATTTTGTCGGCCTTTAATATTTGTTGATGCTACTTTTATTAAGGGTAGAGCTCAAGGTTGTTTGATGGCTGTTACTGGTAAAAATGGCAATGAAGGTATGTTGTTTGTTTGTGGTTTAATATATAATTGCATCAATATCTGCAATAATTATTATTTGTTGTTGCAATATCAGCATTTATTAAGAAGAAAAAATATCTTACTAACAGAAAACATTGCAGAAACCAAAGCAATTTTACATAAAAAATTACGGAAAAGTCTGCAATGTTTTTGATATAGTGAGAAATTGTTCTGCAGTAATATATTGTAATAGTTGCAGTTTTGTCTGCATTTTTCAATATAAGTGCATAGTATTATGCAATTTGTTTAGTTATTTATATATTTGTTGTTTTATCAGGTTTTTTTCCTATAGCAGTTGCAATTATGTCTGGTGAAGATGAAAATAATTGGATTTGGTATTGTGAACGGCTTAAAGATTTTTTGAAAGATGATAGTAGAAAGTTTGTATTCATTTCTGACCATCATCCCGGTATTCTTGTTGCTATTTCCAAAGTGTTTCCAAATTCATTTCATGGTTCATGTTTTTATCATTCAAACAATAATTTAAAAGTTGCCTTAAAATCTGATTTTTCCAAATCAGAAAAGAAATGGTTGATAGATTTGTTTGGACATGTTGCATATGCTTCTAATTTGGATGATTTCAATGTTGCATTGAAGAATTTTAAAGATGCCGGTGGTTCTACTGTGGCAAACGTTTGGAATGGAATTCCCTTTGAGAAGTTTGCTAATGTTTTTTCCCTGCTTATCGTTATGGTGAAATGTCATCAAATTGTTTAGAGAGTTTCAATAAATGGATTTTGGAAGAAAGAAATTTACCAATCACTGCATGCTTGGATAACATTAGAGTTAAGTTAATGAAGCTAATTTCTGATCATCGAGAACTTGCTAATAGTTGGAATAGTGTTGTATGTCCGGTGAATGAAAATCGGTTGAAAAGTCTTCATTTGGAAGGAGCTTCGTGGTTTGTTTTAAAATCAAGTGAACATGTATTTGAATTCATTCTCCTGTTCGTCAATCTGTTGATTTAAATAATCGGATTTGTTCTTTTAATTTGTGGCAAATATATGGTTTTCCTTGTGCTCATGATGTTAGATATATTTTGAGTTGTGGAAAGTTAAATGTTTATGATTATATTGAAGATTATTTCACAGTTGTTTATTTTCAATCGGTGTATTCTCATCTAATCAATCCTATTTTAAACTTTGTGAAAGAAGATGTTTTGATTGAAGATGTTGTTGTAGCACCTCCTAAAGGTAGAAGAATGCCTTATCGACCATCATCATCTAAGAGGATAAAATCCGCTGGTGAAATTTCAAAGACTATTAGATGTAGTATATGCAAGAAGTTGGGTCACAATAAAAGGACTTGTTCACTAAAACACATGTAGTTTTTTTCGTTGGGAAAGTTAAAATGTATGGAGTTAAGTTTATGTTTTTGTTATTCATTTTAATGGTATTTTCTCTGTACTTAGGTTGGATGTTTAATGTTTGTAATGTATTATTCATGGTATGATTCTATTAATCATTATTGCAGTGTTTTCTGCAATTATTACGATTACTAGCACATATTTCTGCAGTTTTTCTGAATTTTTGTTTGTTGTTTATACCTCTTTTGTGAATACTGCTTTTTATATGAAGATGATATTTGTATCATTGTTTGGCACGAAATAAATATGGTGTATCCATAAGTATGTGCAATTTTTGTTAATAAATGTGGAGGTATCTGCAATTATTTATTTTTTGTGCTGACATTTCTGCAATTATTTGGTGCAAGAATTTGGAATAACTAAATATTTGTGGAGATATCTGCAGATATATGCTTTTATTGCTGACATTTCAGCAATTATTATGAATACCTGTGATTCGCTTTAGTATTTTGGTAACTGATTTCAATTGTAAGAAATTTATATACAATTATTTTGATATTGAACTCTAATATTGTGTTAACACAGTAATATTGTCTTCCAACTACGTAAGTTTAGCAAAATATGTATATACATTTCAGAATTCTTAGAGAAAACATTACAGTTTGATACATCAAATATTTTGGTTTGCTTCAGAAAGTAAAAACTTTTGTGTCAATGTGACGACCGCCCATGACCCTTGCACCAAATGAAGGATAGAGCGCTGTAAAGTGTGCCAGGCGACCATGGACAATTGTCATGGTAAGATTAAAACAACAGTCTATCGTATTACTCACAGCGCATGGACAAAATACAATAGAACATATGTATAGTGAAGCTTTACAGAACAAAATGACATCATATAAAACTCCATAATAGTTGAATACAAGCATCCACATAGTCAATACATCAGGCCTCACTACATATCTCTCAGAGAATACAACACAGCGGAATATCCAGTACATATAATAAAAAGATAATATGCAACCCTCCAGCTCGTCTTCGATATCAGCATCGTGAGAAGAGAATAGCACCTGTCACCTGCTACCTAGTCTGCCCGTCCCAAAATGGACGAACAGCCCAAGGCAATAAGAATTAAAACATAAAGCCTTGAGTCAGACAACAGTCTTAGTGAGTAGTAAATTAACTAACAACATACCAACAGAGCATAAAGGAAAAAGGAATAGGAATACAACTCTCCCACTCCAACCTCATTCTATAGTGATAGCCCCCAGACACACACTAAGCAGAAGCAAACATAGCAGAGCATACAATTTAAAGTAAAACTACTATCACTCGAGTCAAGGGCGATGTTTTCCAAATACCAAGGCCTAAATCAGATAAACACCCAGAAAATACCGCTCTTGAGTCCGAATGACGATACAACCAAACATCCATGACTCTAGCTATCACTGTTATCATTGCTTCGATATCGCCGTTAATTGAATGACCGGCACATTCTTTCAGCCGTCCGTCAAGGGCTAATGGAAACCCCGGTTCTAGACATAACTCCCGCACGTCGTCGCAGCCCGTGCCTAGGACTATCGAATCTGCCCAGAGTACTCGACCATCAACAGTTGGCCGTTGGGACTATCGAATCTGCCCAAACGTACTCTTGCTTAGAGCATGCTAGAACCTTCAACAACGATGCTATCCAAGCCTCCTAGTCATCCTCCTCGACGACTATTCTCATATCCATTCATTATCCTCAACTCGAATCATATCACCGAGTTATCAACATGCTTGGAATGATCCCGTCTGGATTAGACCAAGTCTTCATCATATGATTGCCTCGCTTCATTACATCCTCGCAAAGCCTCATCTCAACATCACATCATCGAATCTATGCATAAGAGCTTCATCATTCCGCTACATATGCCACGAGCAGCTTTTCCAATTCAAGAGCCTTTCCCTTAGCTTTTGAATCGTCTTCGGTCTAAATCTAATCATCAATCATCTAGTTCATAACAATCAATCAAATCAAACATCAATCCAAACAATCAAGCATTCAAATATGATCTAAGTAGACAATTATAACAATAATGGCATTTTCGTAATTAAAGAGTTGAAAGTCCAATAAGCATGAAAACATGGATTATATCTCTACAAACTTGATGAATGAACTTGCATAGGTTAACATATGATAAAATGGATGTAACATCATCATGAACAATGGATCTATATGGATCTACACTTTGGATGAAGAAAATGCATGGAAATCTTTATTTTAACACCAAATCGAGCCAACAATCCGATATACTCCTTTGGATCCATGTGAGAGATAATCACCACTCACCAAATCACCAAAACAACCCCAAATCGACACGCTTCAGATCTGGATAGCGAAGGATCAAGCTTGATCTATCACGAATCCGCTTCAAACGATGAAATCTCTCTTGAAAAGATGAAGATCTTCAACTTTAGCTCTTGAATCTTCAATCTTGATCTTCGATTTGGATGGAAGGAAGCACTAGATTAGAGTGGAGAAAAGAAGTGAAGAAGTGTAGAAGTCGAGCTCTAAAAATGGCAGCACTTCGTCGCTTCAAAATCCGGATCCCAAAAAGTGAGAACAACCCCTCCTATTTATAGCTGAAAACTGCCCTTAAGTCGTGACTAGTCTATCTCCTAAGTCGTTTCCGACTTATGACTTAAGCCCCCATGACTCAACCACCCCCTACGACTTAACCAAGCTATGACTCATCCACTTGCACGAGTTATCACCCATGCGCGACTCATCAGCCTACGACTCATCAGAAGGTACGACTCATCAGAAGGTACGACTCATCAGAAGGTACGACTCATCAGAAGGTACGACTCATCAGAAGGTACGACTCATCAGAAGGTATGACTCATCAGAAGGTACGACCTACGACTTACTAACTTGACTGGGTTACGACTTAGCAAGTCAACACCTCCTACGACTCAACTACTAAGTCGTCTACGACTTATCAAATTCCACCAGCCTGTGACTTATAACCTAGCAGACAACTATTGAGTCGGTCACGACTTAACAAACAACTGGAGTTACGACTCAACTGAGCTTACGACTTAGTAAGTATACGACTCATCATCTTAACTCTGTCACGACTTAGCTGTTACAACACAACCCCTAACTCGCTCAGTCCTTAAGTCGCGTCTACCCCTTAGGTCGTTCAAACGACTTATCCTTACACCCTTAACTAGCCAAGACCCTGAGTCGTATACGACTCACGACTCATCCTAAGTCGTGAACGACTTAGGACTTAGGCAAATTTTTGCCTAAAATCTGAAATGGCTCAAAAATGCTAAAACTCCAGATTTGACGAACTTTTCGATCTGTAAAAATATGGGTCGTTACATTCTCTCCCCCTTAGGAATTTCACCCCCGAAATTCCAAACAAACAAAGCAATCAAAGACTATTCTGTACGCCTACCAACTATAACAACCAGCAAACCATGCATCCAATTCTAGCTTAGCGTACAGAATTCTAAGACTTAGAACAAGTTCCAATGTTGTTAGATGATACGACACCTTAGGGCCATACCTTGAAGAGTTCGGGATGAGCTGCTTTCATCCTCTCTTCCACCTCCCACGTACAGTCGTTATCATCATCACTCCATTGTATCTTGAGCAACTTAACTACCTTCCTCCTAAGCTGTTTCGTGTCGGTTTCAACAACACGAAGCGGCTTACGAGGTCTTCTATCGACTGGATCAACTTCGAAGTCTTCACAGCTATCAGCAGAAACCACTGTATTCGAGTCGTGCACATACTTCCGTAGATATGATACATGAAAAACATTGTGCACACCCGACATCTTCTCAGGTAACTCCAACCTATAGGCGAGCTTTCCAATTCGCTCGATGATCGGGAATGGTCCAACAAATCTCGGAGTCAATTTTCCTTTCTTCCCGAATCGAATAACATTCTTTAGTGGAGAAATCTTCACAAAAACCATATCTCCTGCGTCGAATTCCAAATCCTTTCGACGCTTATCAGCATAACTCTTTTGACGGTCTTGGGCTTCCTTCATTCGTTGCCGAATGATCTCTATACAATCTGAAGTCTGACGAATCATCTCTGGCCCAAGCATCAGCTTTTCTCCAGTTTCCAACCAACATGTTGGAGAGTTACACGGTCTTCCATACAATGCCTCATACGGTGCCATACCAATGCTTGACTGGTAACTGTTGTTGTACGCAAACTCCACCAAATGAAGGTGATCTTCCCATGATCCTCCGAAATCCAAAACACAAGCTCTGAGGAGATCTTCCAAAACTCGGTTGACTCTCTCGGTCTGACCATCTGTTTGAGGGTGATAAGCTGTACTCAAACACAACTCGGTTCCCAAAACTTCCTGGAAGCTCTTCCAAAATCCACTAGTGAACAATGGGTCTCGATCGCTCACTATACCCTTCGGAATACCATGGAAACGAACTATCCACTTAACATACAACTCAGCCAACTTTGATGCAGTCCTAGTCGATCGAATAGGAATGAATCGTGCACTCTTAGTCAGACGATCCACAATGACCCAAAACCCTTCATTTCCCGTTCTGGTTCTAGGCAATCCATCAATAAAATCCATCGACACTTGTTCCCACTTCCATGTAGGAACTTCTAATGGCTGAAGCAATCCGCTTGGCTTCTTCTGTTCGGCTTTTACCAACTGGCAGTTCATACATTTGGAAATAAAATTTCCAACATCCTTCTTCATACCTTCCCAGTAGTAGGTTCTCTTCATATCCCGATACATCTTATTTCCACCTGGATGAATTGTCAACTTCGAGTGATGACTTTCCTTCAGAACTTCACTCCTCAATTCATCTATATCGGGAACAACTAGTCGTCCTTGCTTTCGAAGCCAACCTTCTCTATCGACCTCGAATCCTTTATCCTTTTCTGGATCCACTCCAGATTCCAAATCACGGACAATCTTGACAAGCTTATCATCTCGTTTTTGACTCTCGCCAATCCTTTCCACAAGAGTCGGTCTTATCGATAAGTTTGCCAACATCTCAGGTTCCAATTCACATCTAGGCCTGAAGTCAAATCCAGCTAAATACTCGAGACTCTTCCATTCTGAAAACATGGCTCCCAATCCTGCATGTCTTCGACTTAACGCATCTGCCACTGCGTTACCTTTTCCCGGAGTATAAGCTATACCAAAATCATATGATGCCAAAAACTCTAGCCAACGTTGCTGCCGAAGATTCAAATCCTTTTGGGAGAAAAGATACTTCAACGACTTGTGATCCGTAAACAACTCGAATCGAACTCCCAACAGATAATGCCTCCACATCTTCAGAGCAAATACAATCGCCGCTAATTCCAAATCATGAGTTGGGTAATTCCTTTCATGCGGCTTCAGTTGTCGACTGGCATACGCAACAACTTTATCCTTCTGCATCAGCACTGCTCCAAGTCCAGTACCACATGCGTCGGTGTAAACCACCATCTCATCATCCCCACTAGGAATAGTCAAAACAGGAGCACTCGTCAATCTCTCTTTCAGGATTCCGAAAGCTTGCTCACACTTAGCGTCCCAACTGAACACTTGGTTCTTCTTCGTCAATCCTGTTAATGGTGCAGCTACCTTGGAGAAGTCTTTGATAAACCGTCGATAATATCCTGCTAATCCAAGAAAACTTCTCACATCAGATGCATTCTTAGGTCTAACCCAATCCTGGATTGCTGCCACCTTAGCGGGATCAACCGCTATTCCATTTCCAGAAATCACATGGCCTAAGAACCTCACTTCACTCTTCCAGAAGTGACACTTCGAAAACTTAGCCTTCAACTGATGTTTCCGTAAGATCTCTAAAACAATACGCAAGTGCATCTTGTGCTCTTCTTCCGTTCTGGAATAAATCAGAATATCATCCACGAACACAAGTACGAACTTGTTCAACTGATCTCTGAACACTCTATTCATAAGATCCACAAAATATGCTGGCGCGTTCGTCAATCCAAACGGCATTACCAGCCACTCAAAGAAACCAGATGGTGTCCGAAAAGCAGTCTTCGGCACACTATCCCTAGCCACTCTCAACTGGTGAAATCTCGTTGCCAAATCCATCTGAGAAAACACCTTAGCTTCGTGAAGCTGATCAAACAAGTCATCTATTCTCGGCAATGGATACTTGTTTTTCTTAGTCACCTTATTCAGCTCACGATAATCGACGCACAATCTCAACGATCCATCTGCCTTGGTTGCGAACACAACTGGTGCACCCCACTCGGACACACTACGCCGAATGAATCCTTTCTGTAAAAGGTCATCAATTTGCACCCTCAACTCCTGCTGTTCCCTAGGCGCCATCCGCCTAAGAGGCATCACAATAGGTCTGGCTCCTTCTACTAGATCTATACGGAACTCGATCTCTCTATGCGGCGGCAACCCTTTGACTTCGTCAAAGACATCCTCGAATCCATTCGCGATTGGTACAGATGACAGTCCATCCCGTGGAACAACAAGCGAGTACATGAAGCTCATGAAGACGCCTTCTTCATGCTTACATCGTATTACAACCTTTCGCCCCTCCACATTCTCGACTGTCACTTCCAACCTCTCGCAATCAACCTTAGCCGCATACTTCCTAAGCCAGTCCATACCCAAAATAATTCCGAACCCCGCAAAGTTCAGAACAAAGCAATCACAAACAAAAGAGCAACCATGACTCGACACAACTAGACCACGGCATAACATACACAAACAAGACGAACCCCCAACTGGATTAGTCACAACCAATGGCCTATCAACAATATCCGGTTCCAAACCTAACCGGCCTACGAGTTCATTACAAACAAACGAATGCGACGCTCCAGTATCAAACAAAACTCTAACCGGAATACCACATAGGAAAAGAGTACCTTGAACCACCACACTCTTTCCCTTCTCTTCAGCAGTAGGAGCTTTCGAAGACGACGGAACAGCTCCCAAAGCATAAGCTTGCACAATCTGCCTGTCTCTCCTCGGTTCTGGACAATTCTTCCTGAAATGCCCCGGCTTGTCACAGTTATGACACTTCATTGGCACCTTAGGATTCTTACAATCCTTCGAGAAATGGCCCTTCTGCTGACAGTTGTAGCAAGTCACCTCGCCTTTCAGCTTCTTCTGGCCATCCTTACCCTTCTGCTGCTGCTGCTTCCTCTTCTTGTTTCCACCCTGCTGGGGTTTAGACTCTTCCCTAGTCACAGCAACAACGGATCCATCCTTAGGAAACAGACTCTCATGCCTGAGAGCTTTCTCCACAAGCTTCTCAAATGAATCGTCCAAATGATCCACCAACTGCCTCCCAAGATAACTATCCAAGCCGGTCACAAACTTCTCATTCTTCTGATAAGCAGATTCAATATATGACCGAGCATACTTGGACAAAGCTTCAAACTCAGAAACATACTCAAGAACAGATCTTCCACCCTGCTTGAGCTCTACAAACTTCTTGAACAGAACAGACTTCTGAGCTGTAGAAATGAACTTAGCTTCAAATCTAGCTTGGAATTGCTCCCAAGTAATCTCTTCCTCCGCAGTATTGATGGTAATAGAGTTCCACCAATCAGAGGCTCTCCCTTGAAGCTGCCTTGATGCCAACTTCCTCTTAGTTGCATCATCAATTCCCAAATCACCAAAGATCCTTCTACAAGCATCCATCCACCTCTGGACTTCGATAGTTGATTCTGTTCCCAAGAAAACCTTCCCTCCAAGAGCAGTATAATCCTTGCACAACTTAGCAAAATCCACTGGTTTCGGAGTTTGGACTTGAACTCCAACATCAACTGCCGCCCCCGGAACTGGTATCCTCCTCATGATCGAAGTCATCATAGCTTCGAACATGGCTGCATAATCAGCAGTCTCTTCCGTAGCACGGCCTTCCCTAGCAGCTGGTCTCCCTCTTCGACTCATTCTCAATATCTATAAAAAGGAATGATTAGAACATCTAGAGAAACAACTGCATAAAGGACTCAACTCTACTAAGCTACTATATTATATATAGTATTCATCCATCAAAATACAATTACGTCTCTCATACGTGGTTACTTCAGCGAGCGTTGGGTAAAATCGATTAACCAATGCTCTGATACCAAATGTGACGACCGCCCATGACCCCTGCACCAAATGAAGGATAGAGCGCTATAAAGTGTGCCAGGCGACCATGGACAATTGTCAAGGTAAGATTAAAACAACAGAGTCTATCGTATTACTCACAGCGCATGGACAAAATACAATAGAACATATGTATAGTGAAGCTTTACAGAACAAAATGACATCATATAAAACTCCATAATAGTTGAATACAAGCATCCACATAGTCAATACATCAAGCCTCACTACATATCTCTCAGAGAATACAACACAGCGGAATATCCAGTACATATAATAAAAAGATAATATGCAACCCTCCAGCTCGTCTTCGATATCAGCATCGTGAGAAGAGAACAGCACCTGTCACCTGCTACCTAGTCTGCCCGTCCCAAAATGGACGAACAGCCCAAGGCAATAAGAATTAAAACATAAAGCCTTGAGTCAGACAACAGTCTTAGTGAGCAGTAAATTAACTAACAACATACCAACAGAGCATAAAGGAAAAAGGAATAGGAATACAACTCTCCCACTCCAACCTCATTCTATAGTGATAGCCCCCAGACACACACTAAGCAGAAGCAAACATAGCAGAGCATACAATTTAAAGTAAAACTACTATCACTCGAGTCAAGGGCGATGTTTTCCAAATACCAAGGCCTAAATCAGATAAACACCCAGAAAATACCGCTCTTGAGTCCGAATGACGATATAACCAAACATCCATGACTCTGGCTATCACTGTTATCATTGCTTCGATATCACCGTTAATTGAATGACCGGCACATTCTTTCAGCCGTCCGTCAAGGGCTAATGGAAACCCCGGTTCTAGACATAACTCCCGCACGTCGTCGCAGCCCGTGCCTAGGACTATCGAATCTGCCCAGAGTACTCGACCATCAACAGTTGGCCGTTGGGACTATCGAATCTGCCCAAACGTACTCTTGCTTAGAGCATGCTAGAACCTTCAACAACGATGCTATCCAAGCCTCCTAGTCATCCTCCTCGACGACTATTCTCATATCCGTTCATTATCCTCAACTCGAATCATATCACCGAGTTATCAACATGCTTGGAATGATCCCGTCTGGATTAGACCAAGTCTTCATCATATGATTGCCTCGCTTCATTACATCCTCGCAAAGCCTCATCTCAACATCACATCATCGAATCTATGCATAAGAGCTTCATCATTCCGCTACATATGCCACGAGCAGCTTTTCCAATTCAAGAGCCTTTCCCTTAGCTTTTGAATCGTCTTCGGTCTAAATCTAATCATCAATCATCTAGTTCATAACAATCAATCAAATCAAACATCAATCCAAACAATCAAGCATTCAAATATGAGTTAAGTAGACAATTATAACAATAATGGCATTTTCGTAATTAAAGAGTTGAAAGTCCAATAAGCATGAAAACATGGATTATATCTCTACAAACTTGATGAATGAACTTGCATAGGTTAACATATGATAAAATGGATGTAACATCATCATGAACAATGGATCTATATGGATCTACACTTTGGATGAAGAAAATGCATGGAAATCTCTATTTTAACACCAAATCGAACCAACAATCCGATATACTCCTTTGGATCCATGTGAGAGATAATCACCACTCACCAAATCACCAAAACAACCCCAAATCGACACGCTTCAGATCTGGATAGCGAAGGATCAAGCTTGATCTATCACGAATCCGCTTCAAACGATGAAATCTCTCTTGAAAAGATGAAGATCTTCAACTTTAGCTCTTGAATCTTCAATCTTGATCTTCGATTTGGATGGAAGGAAGCACTAGATTAGAGTGGAGAAAAGAAGTGAAGAAGTGTAGAAGTCGAGCTCTAAAAATGGCAGCACTTCGTCGCTTCAAAATCCGGATCCCAAAAAGTGAGAACAACCCCTCCTATTTATAGCTGAAAACTGCCCTTAAGTCGTGACTAGTCTATCTCCTAAGTCGTTTCCGACTTATGACTTAAGCCCCCACGACTCAACCACCCCCTACGACTTAACCAAGCTACGACTCATCCACTTGCACGAGTTATCACCCATGCGCAACTCATCAGCCTACGACTCATCAGAAGGTACGACTCATCAGAAGGTACGACTCATCAGAAGGTACGACTCATCAGAAGGTACGACTCATCAGAAGGTATGACCTACGACTTACTAACTTGACTGGGTTACGACTTAGCAAGTCAACACCTCCTACGACTCAACTACTAAGTCGTCTACGACTTATCAAATTCCACCAGCCTGTGACTTATAACCTAGCAGACAACTATTGAGTCGGTCACGACTTAACAAACAACTGGAGTTACGACTCAACTGAGCTTACGACTTAGTAAGTATACGACTCATCATCTTAACTCTGTCACGACTTAGCTGTTACAACACAACCCCTAACTCGCTCAGTCCTTAAGTCGCGTCTACCCCTTAGGTCATTCAAACGACTTATCCTTACACCCTTAACTAGCCAAGACCCTGAGTCGTATACGACTCACGTCTCATCCTAAGTCGTGAACGACTTAGGACTTAGGCAAATTTTTGCCTAAAATCTGAAATGGCTCAAAAATGCTAAAACTCCAGATTTGACGAACTTTTCGATCTGTAAAAATATGGGTCGTTACAGTCAAGCTTTCTTCTAAGCTACAACTATAAGGTTTGTAAGAAAGAATTTGATGTGCCAATTCAGCTCTTTGTAAATCCATAGCTTCATATGTGAATTGAGGGTCATCATTGTTGATTTCTTTGCCTTCACTTCTTTCTTTCATAATGTTCATTACAGACATGCCACAGTCAACTCTGCAATGATTGACAAATATTACGAAATTGTTTGAATAAATGTTCTATGATATGGAAATATTTGTACTTTTATTGTTGTGTACTTACGAATCAGAACGTTGTTGTGGGATGTTAGCAAAAGTGATTTGGTTTGGTGGTTTATGCATTGCTTTTTCCAATTTCTTTAGTAAGGCTGTGATATAAACTCTCTGTAAAGAAAAAAAGATTTTGTTAAACGGTTTATTTTACTCTGATTTATTCATTTTTTAATTTATATACCAGCTTTCTTGCTGCCTTCTAATGTTCTCCTTCATGCCATGGTTTTATGGAATCATAATGAATCCATATTCTATCTTCTTTAATAAACTCCAAGAGTGTAAAATGTGATTTTTGGTGGATAGGGAAGAACAATTTATTGCAGTTTGCAAAAAATTTAGCAACTACATTATCGATTAGGGCTGTGCTACATTCTTTGAATTGCTCAGTAGAAATGTCTGTAGGAGAATATATTAGCAAATTGAATTTACGAATATTTAAACATATTCTTCACTAAAAGATTATAAGACTTACAGCAGCGTAAACTTTGAAGTACAAGTTTTCTGCATGAACTTTATGCAATTCATGTGAATACCAGTCAATGATCTACAAAAGTTATTATAAGGAAATAGTGATAGTATATTTGTTGATAAAAGACTATAATATGTTTTGCAGAAAAAACAATAAGTTCATTGAATTTTGCATAAAAACAACAGGTTTGATGAAATGTTGCTGAAAAATCTACAGGTAAATGTAATTGTTTCAGATAAATGGAATATTGCTAACAAAACAACAAGTTTAACGAAATGTTGCTCATAAATATGCAGATAAATGGAATTGTTGCAAATAAATGTATTTTTGCAGATAAAACAACAAGTCCAATGAAATGTTGCTGATAAATTTGCAAATAAATGGATTTGTTGAGTAAAGTTCTACCTGGCCTTCTGAAATCTTCCTATAATTAGTTCACCAAGTGCTGTTCCAGTTATAATAATGTCATCATCTCCATTCAGGTATGCACTTTTGCTGTGATATAATGATCAATATTACTAAATGTTTGCAATTTTTAAATATTTGTTGATATGTCAGTAGAAAATTTAAATAATTACTTTTATTTATGCAATTATTGGTATACTTGGCTATTTAAAGAATTATACACAGTTAGGACTTCGTTTTACCTGAGGTCGTAGTTATTAAAGAAGTCCTCAAGCAGCTTGATTTTTTCTTCAGATAGACTTCGCACATTTGACCTTTTTCTGACCTTTATCTTTGTAGTGGTAGATAATTCAGTTGATCTAGGTTTAGATTCGTATACTTCAACTATTATTGGTAGGATTTCTACTGTTGTTTTGCCTTTTTTGATTTCTTTTCAGTTTGGAAATCCACTTCTTCAGCTAATTTATACCCTTTTTTTTGCTTTTCAATTTCCAATGTTTTCTTTTTGCTTTCTTCGGTTTTTTTTTCTGCAGAACTAGATATTTCATCTTCTGTTTGTTTTCCCTGTAGTTGTGGATAATTTCGAATGCTTTCACTTGAAATTAATTTGAATGTTGCTGAATATTTCATGATTGGTTTTCGAAATACAATTTTTGTGATTTGATTGCCTTCAGGTTTTTCAACTTCCGCAAGTCTGCATTGTTGTTTAATATTTTTGTTTTAATATGTAGTATTAGTTTGATTTTCTATTTCCTTAATGCTTTGAGCTGAAAGATATATTTTCAATTGAAATATTTACTATTTCTGAAATGATAATGAATTTTATTTGTAATTTTGTGAATAATTATGAAAAAATGAAGAATATGCTGCACTTTATAATAGTTGTTGCATTAATATCTGCAATTATTCTTCAACAGCATATTTTTGATATAATAAGAATATTTGTGAATATATCAAGAAATTTGTTTAATTTTTGCAATCTTGTTGAAAAACTATAATTATTCAAAGCACTACCAAATGAAGGATTTTCTTCAATTGCTTTATCTTCCTCAACTGTTTTTGTTTGTTCATCATTATCTGGATCTTTTTGTTTTTCTTCGAAATTTCTTTTTTCCTCATTGTCAACATCTTTTCCTTTTTGTTCCTCTTTTTCTTCATCTTTATCTTTCTTCATAAGATGACATTCATCTTCAACAGTTTTGTCTTCAGTTTGAACATCAGTTTCATTTTCCTTTTCTTCATTCCTTTGAGCTGAAATATATGTTTGTAATTCAAGTCTTTAGTATTTTTAAAATAATTATGGATTTTATGTTTTATGTTACAAGGTATTATGTAAAAATGAAGAATATGCTGCACTTTTTAATAATTATTGCAATAATATTTCCATTTATTCTTTATCAATGCTTTTGTCATATAGTAAGAATATTTGTAGATGTATCACCAAATATTTTAAATTTTTGCATTCTTGTTGAAAAACAATATATTATTGAAAGTATTACCAAATGAAGTATTCTCTTCTGTTTCATTATCTTCACTTTCTTCAGTTTCATTTTCATCTGCAGAGTTTAGTTTGCTACCACTTATTTCTTTTATTGGTAGCTCTACATTCTCTGATTGTGTGGATGATGATGTTTCCACATATTGTCTCAATTTCTTTCTTAGCAGCGTATTTTCGGCTTGAAGTTTTCGGTTGTCCAATTCAAGTTTTCTTATTATTTCTTTGTATTTTTCTTCTCTTTTCTTGTACAATGCTTCATATTCTTCATCTTTTTCAACTGCATCTTTCAGTAATTTTAGTTCTTCTCCTTGAAAATCCTGAAATAAAGAATTGAATCAAAATTGAAGCTTTAGAATATTTGAATATAATTATGTAAGAATTGTGAATAATTGGAAAAATGTATATAATTTTAATTATGAATGGAATGTATGTCCATAAATATTTTTAATAATGGCAGAAAAATCTGCAAGTATTATGGAACATTGTAGATATATCTTCAATTATTGTAAATATTTGTAGCCATATGTTCAATTTTCCTATTTATAACTGTAGATAAATATGCAATTGTTTATAATAATTGTAGATAAGTCAGCATCTGTAGTGAATAATTGCACCTAAAATGCTCAAATGCTGCTAATAACTACAGATATATCTGCAACTAATGTTAATTGTTGCAGATAAGTTTGCAAAAAAATAGAGTACTGGCTATTTTTGTATTGTAACTTAACAATTCTGCAAATTATATTGCAGTTATACTTACTAAGTTGTACTCTATGGTCATTAACATTATTGGCTTGAGTTTTGATATATCCCATTTTCTAGCCAAGGGATATGAGTTGTTGTATTGCAATTTAGCAGATTTCTAAATTTGTTTTTTCTCACAGATCCACCACTGCAAAAAAGACAATAAGTATTAGAATAAATTATTAATTAATAGGATATTTATCTAATTAATCAAAAATTTAATGCCAGTAATAATGTAACGCAAGCATTTATTTTCCTTGGTGTGTCAATATATTTTTCATTTTGATTTATCAAATGTTTGTGAATAATTTTTGGCCATGATATCTGCTGCATTTTATCTTCACAAACACAATATGGAATCATATTCCAAGATATAGTTGATTTTGGATTTGATATTAAGAATGTTGCAACCAAATGCAGTTGCAAAAGCTTTGTCGTATCTGCTTTTTCTTCTTTTGATGTTCCTTTTATTGTTGTAAACAACTCCCTTTCTATGTTTTTTTTGTTGACACTTGTCTCTCCTTCAAAGTGTTTGTTGATGAATGATGTAAACTAAACATTTCTTTTGCCCTCTTTTTTCTTATGGCCAGAAGTTTTGATTTGTTGACCATCTGTAGGAATTGATAATAATTGGCTTATATCATTCTTTGTGAATGTTAGTAACATATCTCCAAATTGAAACCATTTCAAGTTCTTTCTGTAGGCTTTGATGATTATGTCTATAGTTGTTGAGATTTTTTTGTGTTTTCCTTTGCTGGTATAATTCCAACATAGATCATATGAATGAATTTGTAGAAAGGTAAAATTTGAAGATATTTTGTATGTGATACTGTCAGTAATTCTTCCTTCTTAATCCTACTAAGGACATCGATGAAAGGCCTTAAATTATTTCTGTAGTTGTCTTCCCTTGAAGTAATTTTCTCTTCACTGATTGTTTTTCTTTTTTCCTGTAGAACATTTGAACCCGATTGTTGTTCAACAGGAATAAGTGATGTTTCCAGAATTACTTTTTTTCCTTCTTTTATTTCTTCTTTTTTGTTTTTCTGTAAAAGTACATTAAAAATTATTAAATAAATATAAACAGTCTAATAATATGATAGGTGATGTTAAATACTTGTAGTTATAAAGAATATGCAGAAAAAACAGAAATATATGCAATTATCTTAAATAATTGCAGTCTGTTCAGCAAATTTTAAGGTATATGCAAATTTTCATGTATGTGGAATTGTTGCATATATTTTAGCACTTTTAAAGAATAATTTCTTATTTTTCAACAAATATTTGAATAACTGTGATATCGAAATTTTATTGTTTCTAACCATTCATATTTCCAGAATTTTCTTCACTTTTTCCAAATAGATTGGTAATCGAATGAAACTATAGAAAAAACTGTTAACTTATACAAAACTTTTCTTGTATATGTTGTAGTTGCATATATGTCAGCAGTTTTAAAAATTAATCGCTTATTTTTCAGCAACAATTTGAATAATTGTAAACATTAAAATATGGCTTTTGTAATTATAAATATTATCAGATTTTTCTTCACTTTTTTCGAAATAGATTGGTATTTCAATGAAACTATTCAAAAAGTAGCATATAAAAATGAAATTACTCCGTTTAATTGAATTATTGCTGAAATGTAAGCAATTAAATTGAATTGTTGCAACCATATGTGGTATTGTCAGTAATGCTTATTTTTGTTCATACATAAATGTTGCAAAGATATTCAACAGTGCTCAGTATAGTTGCATATCTGTCTGCAATAACTATGAATAATTGACATTAAACTATTCAAAAAATTACACATAAAAGTAAGTTAATTCTATTTAACTACTTTATTACTGAAAAGTAAGCAATTAAAGTAAATTATTGCAGCCATATGTGATATTGTCAGTAATGGTTACTTAATTTCGTTTATACATAAATGTTGCATAGATATTCAAAAAATTTCAACACAGTTGCATATTTGTCTGCAATAATTGTGACTAATCGACATTAGTATGATATTTACTGTTAGATTTGTAATTATTATGAAAAATTGCAGGCAAATACTGACATTGATCGAATATATTGCTTAAAAATATGCAAAACAACACATTAATAACATCTGCTTTGAAATTTGAAGAGAGCAAACAGTTTTTTGAACAATTTTTAACTAAAATTGCAGTAATTAGAGGAAGTTTTGCAGTTTATCGTCTGCATTCTCAATTTTCTCTGTATTACCATAAAAAGATCAATTACATGCACGACTAACTCGAAAATATCTAAATCACTTGCAAAAACCCTAAGATACATCGATTGAAAAATGTGTAATATAAATCGACTACTATTGAAGTTGAGATATATCACCTTCGATCTTCCCATTTTGCCTTGTTTGATTTTATAAACGTCAGATTTTGACTTGATTTTGGTTGTTTTGTTGTTCGATTTTGTAGATTTCTCGTTTTTTGTTGAAGAAAATGTGATTTCAATTGGAATAAATGTCGAACGATAAAAAAGCATGGGTTCAGGGTTTTAGGATGATATTTAAGGGTAGTTTGGGAAAAAAATAGGCCGCGTTCAAAAATAAGGATGAAATTTATATGTTTTGTGTCTAAAGGATTTTCGGTGAATTATGAAAGTTATTAAGGATGTATGGCAAATGTTCCCATTTAAAAATCCCATGTAAAACAATTTTAATCTCTCGACAAAAATCTAATTTTAAAAGTCCAATATTGCCAATTCCAAACTATAATCCCTCTCAATTTGTATCATATCGATTATATCGCAATTTTATCACAATTCTTACATTCAAAATATATTCCACTATTTCTTCCCCAACGATTTCCATAACTCGGCATAAATTCACATCGTACATCTATATTTCCAATTTACCAACTGACCATCATTTTCCTTATTTATAAACATTGTTTAAATTTATAAACTCCTTTGATTTTTACTTGTTTATAAAACAAATCTTATTTATAAAATTTCATTATATAAAGGACAAATTTTCAAAAGAGGCTGCTTTTCAAAAACATTTGCACAAATAGGCCAAGTTCAAAACTATTTGCAGATATAGGCCAGTTTTGCCACCTCAGCGATGAGGTGGATTTTTTTTTTAAAATAACATGGGGCGCATTTGTGAAATGCGCCCCTTGTAATTTACACTGGGGCATCTGCCAAATGCGTCAGTGTAAATTATTATCCAAACAGAGACCTGAAAGCAGTACCCATCTCATTATTTTCACTCAAACTAAAACATTCTTTTCCAACATCCAATTCCAAACCTATCTTTCACTCAGCTCAAAAATTGATCAACATCTACTTAAAATCACAAAATATACAAGGATTACTAGTCAGATTACTTCTATCAGCTATTTGGCATCAATTTGAAGGTAAAATTATATTTTAAACTCAAACCCTAGCTCAATTTGGGGTATTTTCATATTCTACTTTTCACATGTCCATCCTCTCATATTTATGCTTTATTATGTCATTAGTATTTGTGTAGTAATTGATTGTTCTAAAATTCTTGTGTAGTATGTCGGATTTCATCCCAATTATTTACTACTTTGATGGAAAATTGACTATAAAAGAAAACAATACACCGGTATATGTTGGTGGTAAACAAAAAGGTTCAAAGGTTAAAATTTTTTGCTCCTATCATGAACTAAAAGAAACGGTGTATAGGGTGACAAAAATTAATTCACAAGAGTATGATGTAAAATTAGTAAGCAAGTGGGTTACTGATTCTGGATCTTCTGCTATCGACGTAAATGATGATGAAGATGTCGATGCTATGTTTTCCGTTAATATGAAAGTGATTGAAGTATTTGTAATAAAAGAGGAGTTGAGACATATTGAAGATGCAATTACCACTAATTTGAACCAACATTCTACTCAAATTCTTGGTACTATTCCGAGTTATCCTTATCAGAGCAATCCAAGTCCAGTATTTCCTACCTGTGTGAATACAAAGTAAGTAATTTTGTTAAAGTTTTATATTCGAGTAGTTGAAATTTATAACGTTTTGATCTCATAGTATTTTTTTCACAGTGCTACGGTACATCCGGGTGGATCAAGCTCTAGATTGGCAAATGATCAATTTTTACACTCCGTTCCTTCAAATGCTAGAGAGGGTAATAATGATGATGGAGGTCGTAGTTCACCGCATATAGATAGTATGCAAATTGCTTCAATGGATAATGATATGTCATGGATGGATAATATGGAAGTTAATAATGAAGCGCTAGAGTTTGAAATTAATCATGAGAATGAAAATGAAAATAATGAAGCATCTTTGGTGGAAGAAGAAGATGATGATAACGATGAACATATGGAATTTGAGATGCCTTTGACGGATGATTTATGTACTGCGAAAATTATGGCAGCATCGTTGATTGAAAATGTAACTCCTATTAGAGATGTTTTTACCTCAGAATGTGTTGATTCTGGTTTTCAAGTGGGAATGCAATTTCAAACAAAGGAAATACTTATTCAGCAGTTAAGTGAGTGGTCCATCAAGAATTCTGTTTCTTTTAAACCCATAAAATCCCGCAAAACAGAATACACTGCGATTTGTAGTTTTGATAAAAATTGCCAATTCCAAATTATAATCCCTCCCGATTTGTATCACATCGATTATATCACAATTTTATCACCATTCTTACATTCAAAATAGATTCCACTATTTCTTTCACAACGATTTCCATAACACGATATAAATTCACATCGTACATCTATATTTCCAATTTACCAACTGACATCATTTTCCTTATTTATAAACATCGTTTATAAATTTATAAACTCCTTTGATTTTAACTTGTTTATAAAACAAATCTTATTTATAAAATTTCATTATATAAATTCATTTCCTATAAATTTCATTTATACTTACAATCTATTTTTAACATTGATTTTAACTCCTTTTCATATTCCCAGAAACCATTTATAAATCCTTTTATATAAGTCATTTTTTTAAAATCTCCATTAAAATTCTCGATAGTTAAGTATACCCAAAAATCAATTATATTTTCTAATCCAATTTCTTAAAAATAACTCCATTACCAATATATATATATTTTTATATAAAATTTCCTTTAATTCCATAAATTTTAAAAATATATTTATATTTTTTAAATTATCAAAATTCTGGCCAGTGCTACAATAGCATCTAATAATTCCAATCACCACAATAATCTATAATAGATTATTCTACACAAATCATATATCACTATATATGAAAAATAACAACATATTTGAGGAATCCAGTTGGATCCCTCCAACCTGTTTTTCATGCATCCACAGAAGTTAATACAACATAAAATAATACCAATCCCACTTCAAGGGGGATATCGCGGTATATAGGGTCATCCGCTAGTATGCGGGGCGCATAAGGTTTCATCTGCTATAATGTGCGGGAATATCACTCCAAATACTAATGTATATACTACTATATATATATATTTAACATGAACAGATAATAATTATATAAATTCATCCCAGCATCCAATAATTTATTTTGTCTATTTAAAATAAATTTTAGTAATCCGAAAGGGTGAGAATTTTTCTCACCTTGATTTTAAATTTTGATCCGTTCCCATCTCGACTTGTTTTTCATGATTTTTAGACCTCGTATAAAAGTTATACAATTCTATCAACATCGATAAAACTTAACTAAAGTTAAATTAAATTAAATAACAGTTAAAATTTTAATTTACCTAGTTTAGCATAAAACTCCCTCTTCCTTACTGAGATGAACCCCTGTGCACGTGAAATCCAACTACCGATGAACCCCAGCCTCGCTCGAGCGCTTCCTTGCATCACGATTCCCCCATCGCGTGCATACACAATAGACGACATCGCTCACCCCATAGTTCGATTCATCGCAAGCCTGACCTTCCGACCCCACTTTCCCAAACTCGATCGACACCTACTGTCGTGCTCCGCATCGAAGTCTGAACCATCCCACCATCGGCCGTAGTCCTCCACGATTCGCGTCTCCATTGAACGCCTGCAATTCGAACAAGCAACCCAGGTCGTACTTCCCATCGTATCACCAATCAACCAACGCAGCACACCCACACCTCGTCGCGACCACTAGATCCCCATCGCCCCAGTCTCGTCGGCGTGATACAATCGCAAAGTCCCTCCTCCCTTTTTTTTCGAAGACGAAGAGATTTCGTTTTGTAAAGTAATCGAAGTGAATTCGAACTTGTGGATCGTGCTTTCGACTTCTTGGCTTCGATTCTTTTTCTTTTGATTTTAAATCCTCGTTTTCGATCCTGAAGGAAGAGGGAATGCGCAAGTTATATGCGAGGGTTATGGCATGTTAGAAAAGTTAAAGAAAGCGTACACGCTAAAAACTAAAGAAGACGGCCATGATTTGACCTTTACTAGGATATATATATACACATTATTTTAAAATTTTCAAATCGCATCGATTACACAGCTAAAGTCTCAAACCTCTACCGAGGCGTACCGCTAGGCATTTACAATGTTATATCCCTATTCAGAACGCAATGGAAATGGTCCCGAGTCCTAATTCGATCGTATGGAGAAGATAGCTTTTTGGACCCGATTATTATATTAAATTTTGATATAAATTCAACTCGTTTCTATCCCATACGATCAAACGATATCTCCAAACGCTACGAAATTTGAAATTCAATAATAATATACTATTACGGATCCAATGGAACTGGTTTCGTCGAATTCTGAGACTGTGCCCTGGATCACTATTTTAACGCGTCAATTAAATTGACGATTTCAAAAATTTACGAAATCACTTGAAAATCCAGTTTTAAAATATCACTAACTAAATTATAATTCAAATAGAATTTATATCGACATTAGAAATCATTTCGGTTTCATATTCAACTCCCATTCAATTATTTAATTGATTTCTAATTATTAACCCAGCAATTTAAATTTATAAATTAAGTCACTATATTTGGTATTTAAATTCATCCCACTTATTTGATCATTAAATCCCATATTAAAATTCTATTCACATTTCAAAACTCAATATTTAAAATGAATTAAATGTTCAAAGTTAACGACCAAAAAATTCGGGTCGTTGCATTCATCCCCCCTTAAAAGAATTTCGTCCTCGAAATTGCTAAAGTAGGAAAAACGTTCCAATCCCATTACTTATCAAAACCCTACTTAGTTAAAACTGGATATTCGCTTTTCTAACCTTTTCGTTCCAAACAAACAATTTAGTTATTAATTCTAATTCCAGAGTTCTTTATTCCGATTACAATTCGAAATCAATTTGTCGTTAACAAAAATTTTCCAAAAATTTTCAAAATTTTTCTAACACCCTAAATTTCCAAATTTTTTTGGAAGAGTCTCCTTTGTACAGAGGGCCTTTGGCAATATATATACATCGACCCACACGGTCAAAAAACAAAAAATATATATATATAACAATATATTATATTTGCGGTATTTAATCCAATAACGTACCTTATTTTAGCATTTTTAAGCATTATTAAGCAAGCATTTACTTCGAAAGCAATTAGCAACCCAAAAATTGTGAGCCATTAGCCTCCGGGTACCTGTACTTACTCAATTTAAGCCACATAAGTAACAAAATATGAAATTTATCAACATTTCACTTAATTAAATAGTTAAAACATGAATTTCATAGGCAATAAATGCTAACATATCTTTTATAAGTAATTACAAGGTTTCGACACCAATTTAACTACTTTCAATCAATCTGTATATCATTTTATTCAATTCAAATGATTTACAACCAAATTTTCTTGCATTCAATTAATTTTTTAACCAAACAAACTCACATCCATTCCAAATTGATTAAAAATCAATTTATTTACTTTCCATTCATTCGCAGAATTTAATTTATTTTCGTTTACGTCAAATGACCAATTTTTCTATGCAAATTCGGCGATATTCATTTAATAGAATAATCATTTTAGCTTATAACCATTTTAAATTGATTCCAATCAATTTATATTTAATTTTATTCCATTTCTAATTGATTCTCGATCAATTCATTTTGCATTCCATTCAAATTCACTTTTGCTATACTCAAATCCATTTAATTTAGCTCGGAAACATTCCATGTTGTTATATTAAATAACCATTTCATGAATTAATTTAGACCAAGCTTCCATTTAAAATATTTACTTAAGTTAATTTATTTACTTCAATCATTTCAATCAAACAACTTAAGTTCATTTCCATTTGCCACAAATTTCCTTTTTATTTAATTTGATTCTTATTTAATCAAATTACATTCCATTTACTAATTAATTTAATTGATCCATTCACCTCATCCATCTCAATTTTTTGATTCCCATATTGGAATTCATTTTCGAATTTATTAAAATGAAATTCAAGGCAATATTCAATTTATTTATACTCAATCAGATTTATTTATAACCAAAGCCATTTCTATTTCAATCCAATTCTATTTTATTCGACAATATTGAAATGACCCTCCTATTTCCACCCTAATTTCATAAGGATTTTTTTTTTTTTTTGCTAAGAGATGATATATAGATATATCATTCATTGCAAATATCTTTTCCAAGGTCATTTTCTTTTTCCAATAAACAAAATATATCCAGGATCAAAATAACTTACCAATATAAATATATCAGTGTATATCTAATAACATACACATACATATGAAGATGTATGTGATCTTCTTATCTAAGTTCAGAGTGTATACTTCATTTTTTGTACAAGAACATTCTGTTTGATTTAGATTTTTGGCAATTCAGATAAATTATTGTATTCAGATTTTTGGCCATAATATCCACTAGAAACATGTACTTTAGTCTGTCATTAGGATTAAGAAATGATCAAGTAATAATCAGTGGTAAACAAGCTTTTAATATAGATGATTATGTTAAAGTCTGGATAATATCAAATTCAGTATAAAAGTAAGTGGATCCTAAGTGAACACAAGCAACATCTAGGCGTAATGGAAACGCGCCTAACTTATACATGAAAGGTCACGAGTTCGAGTGCTATGCTGGTCGGTTCAAACACAATTTTTGGTTTTTCTTTTTATTTTTTCTCCTGTATGGTTAGAAATCTGATACCTACCTATAATTGTGCATATATATTTGATTTTGCCTATAACCTATCATACAAAACAATTCTTTTTACATAACTATTTTTAAAACCCATTCCTACAACTGTTTTAAGAATTTAAATTTATATTTTTGCCCAATTTATCAACATGTACACAGGTATTTATGTACATGTCATTACCTTTGCCCAGTTTCCAGAAAACTGAGTGAAACAATTGCTAAATGTACTATGCTTTGAAATGCATCTATATTTTCAAGATACAGTCTATCATGATCAACCAATACTTCATTTAGTTGAGGCTGGTTAACTCATGAGTCTTGTATATGCTATACACTAGTTCAAAAACAAGGGAGATACCTTTCATTTCATTCTATCTGAAGCTTTTTAGAAAAACATTTTACTTTTCCTAATTCAATTCAGAAATGAATTCAGATTTATTTACAAAGCATTTCAGTAAAAAGAAAATAAAATCCTTTAAGTTTACTTCTTGCTAAATCCAGATTTTAGTTCTAAAACTCAGTGCTCTGTTATGTCTCAAGGTTAACTAATACATAATATAAATTATACAAAACAGTAGCTCAACTACATGTGCATATTTCTCTTCCAAACATTCATATCAATAATTAAAATCATTTCATTGTTTCCCAGTCAGATTTTTCCTTTGAGATTTTAAACCTTAGTGCATAACAATATATTTAACATGATACAACTAGTTCATCTAACCATAATAGAATTCATTACATGACTGGAAGTCTTAGAAACATAATATTTTTCCTGAATACATGCAGATATAATCAATTTAAACTCTTATTGAGACTAGCTAGCATGTTCATTCACTCCTCCATAAAAGCCATAACTTCATTTTTACTTAGTGCCTGGGTTACCTGAAAGAACATAAGTGGCTGCCTCATTTTAAAATGAGACACCCCAGATGCCATGAGCAAACAAGGGTCAGATCTATGATCTGGTATGAATAACATCAATTCATTCATGATATTAAGCAATAGAGAATATAAGGGTACTAACTTGTTATTTAAGCAAATTTCTGCAATCAAATATTTTAACATAGTATAATTAAGTTGATTCAGGTATGATATATTCACTTATCATTCCTTCACTTGCATACTTAATCATGCAAACATGATTATCTATTGGCATCAATTTCATTTACTGGAATCATCTTGGTTCCATACCATTCAACCTAAGAAATATCCACATTCCTATTTCTTCATTTACAGGTTGTAATATTCAATTTAAATCCCTGCCTCATCTGCTATTAAGGAATCACTGGGACACATTGCAATGAACTAATTCACATCATTGCACAAAGATCTCAGGGCTTAAACAAACCATGTGCCAACTTGCATACTTCAAATATGACAAGCATTCCAGCAGTCATCTTGGCCTTCCCTTCCCTAGTTTATTTACTAGTGTATTGTCTTAAATCCTAACATCAAATATGCTAAGTGAACATGTCACTGCAAACATGGAAACATCCATAATTTCTTCTAGCATAATTTCCCCTCAGAAATAATCAGACAGTCATTTCCTAAATGGGGTCAATATGTCTTGATCTTAGTAAATATAAGAACATTTTCAACTGTAAAAGAGGCATGGCATGTTATACTGATCTGCAAGCCTTTATGATTGATTCAGATTCAAGATCTGGTTCAATCATAATTTTAGCTTGTGGGTTTTTTTTTTTGATTAAGGGCTCAGCACTTAGAAAATTTCTATTGCACCCTTAACATTTTTCTTTTCAAGCCTCAGCACTTATACCAAGTATAATGCAGCTCCAATCATTTTTATAAGGTTTCCATGCCATAGATCTATAACAGTTGAGAGTATTCTCTATATAATTTTTAAGATCCTAAACTTTAACATTTATGAGTATAAATAAAGCAGTATGATACTCATCCAAAGACAAATGTCTCAACCAATCAAAGATCATCAAAAATCATCCATATTAAATCATATCAGATTTAAAATAAAACATCCAAAAAGCATTGATGAAATCATATACATCAAAACCAGAAATACATAAATGGCAATATAAAAAGTGGCTGCCTCAACTCAGGTCTTAATGCCATGAACTCAGTGAGATTACTCACCTAAATGTTTCTTCTTATTAATCCAGAAAATTCTTGTTTGAGTGTTTTCTCCTTCCTTTCAATATTTTCTTCTTCTTTTCTTATTTTTATGCAGCTCGGGGTAAAATAATTCTACTGGCTAAACTGCCTATTTATAAGCATTTTTCCTCTAGGGTTTTATTGAAACAGAATTCCATTTCTGTCCTGGCTTAGCATCATGCATTTTTCATTCATATTACCCCGGCCATATTAACCAATTTAAAGGCTGCATTTTCTTTCTTTTACTTTTTCAGAAAATGGCCACTCACTTAGTCATGTCAAAAGTGTGACTATTCTATTTATTTTAATTATTTCTGAAAATCCCCTTTGCCATTTTTGCCTACACAAGCATATTGACTTGTATCACATTTCATGTCATTTTAATGTTATGGTTTCACTTGCTAATATATATATGTGTACTTTTCAGTATTTAAAATGTATATTTGTATACATATCTTATCTAGGCTTATTTTAATTCCTCTTTTAAATTCAGAAACATATGCACCTATATGTATACAAGTTTACAAATATATATATATTATTTTCTTTTCTGGGTTTTAAATAAATTTGTTTACTGATCTAAAGTAAAACTTACTTTTCTTATTTTCTAAGATGACCCATAAAATCTCAGAAATCAAATAACCATGTTGCAAAATCATGTTTGTATTGCTCTTTAATTCTTGTTTTAAATCCAAGAAATCTGGAGTTCTTTCTTGTGCCATTTCAGTGTGCACGTGCACACATATACTTGCACACTATTTATTCCAGAAATTTCACCATATTTAAATCTAAATATTTCAAAATTAAATCATTTTACAAAAATGATTTTTCACAAAATTTTGGGGTATTACAAATATCTCCAATTATAATTAATTCACTTACCATCTAAGTCGAATTTTTATTTACAACCCAAGTTCTATTTCCAATATCAATCCTTAATCCACAATCCAATTTTAACTTAACCAAGTCAATTTTGACCTTCATAATCATTTGACTAATTGATTATCTAATTTGTTCACTTAAAATTTATACTCAATATTTTATTTTCATCTCAAAAATCACTTCGTCTAATTTTCTTAAGTTCAAATTCCTTTTATAATTCAAGTTTGGCTTTATTTCTTCACTTTAAAATATTACACCATTTTTATTTTGGTTTTCTATTTCACTTTTCAATTTTATACGTCACTCGACTTATTTTCCACATTTCCATCAATTCTATACTCGAATATATTCACATTTTATTTTTAACTCGAGATTATACATTTATTTAAAGCCTAAGTATATTTTTTTATCCTATTCATTTCAATTTTTTTATAAGCTATTCCAATTTATTTATTCAAAATTTCAAATTTTTACTTAAATTTTTATCTCATTCAAAATTTTACGTTACAGTTATATAATTATTTCACAATTCAAAATTTATATTTACTTCAATTTGATATTATTACTCATCCAATTCAAATTTTATAACTTATGGTTATATAGTCACTTTATAATTCACATTTCCATATTTTAAATCAATCCCATATAACTCAAATCCAATTCACCCTTTTATTTAAATTCCAATTCCTTTTTATTTAATATTTCAAAACCAAATTTGAGTTATTTATACTTAAGTTAAATTCACTCTAACAATTCTATTTTTAATTCATCCAATTTTCATTATATAACTCAATTACTTTGCTAAGCTAACTCCATTCCATTAATACACTATTAATTCAATTCAGATACAGTCAATTAAATTTCCAGAACTTAATTTATCCAACTTAACTTAAGTTGAATTCCATCTTAATCTTCTCACTTAGAATTTTAATTCCAAATTTCAATTTTTCACACTTCCCTCCTTGTACATATCATTTCCCATGGGATTCCAGAAATTTTAAACACCCGGTATTTATTACAAATCACTTTGAAATCAAACATATATATATATATATATTCTTTTTGGTTCAACAACCCACTTTCTTTGAATTTCAAAATCAACCTGATTTTATCCAAAATAATTCCTTTCCAGATTTCAAACAATTTTTGTTTCCAGACAAAAATCCTCATTTAAATTACTACGGCAGCGATCTGTCACTTAGAAACTCGAAAATGAATACTGATGATGCGGCCGTCACCATCAGAATTATTTTCCAGCGACTAAAGTGAGTTTAGTGCTATATTACTTCCAAATTCCATTTAAAACTATTTTCTCTTCAAAACTATCTCCAAAATAATATTACTATTATTTATTTTCAAACACTTTGGAAAATACTTCCAAAAATCTCCGGGATTTAAATTTTCCTCCAAATTCAGGTTTGACTACATTTTAGTTTTTATTTTATTTGTATACTTCACTTATACAATCTAATTTGGTTTTAACAAACCATTACCAAGTTTTAAAATCTTACTTTGGTTATATAACATCCAAATACATCAATTTATAATATAATAATTTTTGAAAAATTATTTCTTTTATACCAAAATATAATTTGGGTGTTTAGAAACTATGTCGAATCACTCTATTCAAGTGTTTAGAAGCTCCTATCGATTTGGTGGCGTCCCACTATTCGACAAGAATTTATATGCCACTTAACTGATAAATTAACACAATACAAAACCATTTGTATTCACTAACAAGTACACGCTCATATCTATTATTACACTCAACTCATTCTACAGTACTACTAACTCTATCTCTAATGAGTAATCCCCACCATAGCCAAGGTTCTCGCTTAACCTTCAGCTCTGATACCAAATGTAAAGGCCTGCAAATCCGTACCCCTTTGAGTCGACAATATTTCACATTGGCTCAACTCAAATTGGACGAAAATACGAATCTTTAGGGTAAGAAGAAGAAAGATAGGAGAAGAAAATAGAAAACAACAACAATAAAGTCTCACAATCACAGCGGAACAAAATATAATATATAACGACAGAATTTAAATACAGTAAATCTTTACTATTATATACTTACAACCATCAGAGTACAATAGGCAATAATCAATCTAGACAGTGTAATAACTTGTCCTTACACAACGAAATAATAATCAAGTACGGAAGTATGCCTTGCCATCCAGCTCGTCTATTGTGCTCATAGCATTCTTTCCTGAATCTGTAATACTCGGTCTGACCTGAGCATTTTAATAAAATAACACCCGATTCAGTCTGGAAAACCAGCGTGAGAAAACACACTCAATTTGAATTGTTAACTTTTCTCAAAATCCTTTGAAAACAATGGTATCTCGTAATACCACGTCACACATAAACACGATGGGTTTTTACCTTACGATAACCAAAATGATTTTATCAAAATCATCTGATATTATAATAATGTCTATAGAAAGTAAATAGAAAATAGCTAAAATGATTGCATCTCACGTTTCAGCATAGTTGGGCACAATAAAAACCGTACGGCGCTTATTGGAGAATGGATTCCATCGAATGATTGGGCCATTGGGTACCGCCCATCACAGTACGCTCTAGAACAATGTACCGAGGACCATGCCGGGATCCCCTGCTACACAAGACCGGCCTACCCCTAACCTGGATAAACCGAATATGTTATCACCCCGGGTGTTCCCATTGTTACTATCGATCACTTCTACTTTATGTATACCCATAACTAAGATAAATAGGGTTCTAAGGACATCTAGAAAAGTGATAACATGCCCTACTTAGGTGCGACCCACTTAGCCTTGCTGCATCTCCTCTGTTTTAGTCATTCTCGGTTGATGAGGCTCGAGGCTAAGCATTACCTTTCAAGGAACGATTTCTCTTAGAATGCTCATCGTCCTCCAATGATGATGTTCTAATAGCACTCGTCCATACAAGTTGCCATGGGTTATCACTGTCTTTATCATCTTCACGGTATTCATTCGTAACGTTCAAACCAGATCGAACTGGTTTTCGGATAATTTAATCCGATCCTGGTGTCTTCGAAAACGATTAACGAAATTGGCCAATACTGATAGTCAGTTATTTAACTATCAATAAAACATCCATAAGCAGTCACTAGGCCTAATTATATATTTCCAAAATATTTATCTTCAAAATATCTTTAAAGATATACCCATTCCTTCCAACATTTGAGACAAATTTTCAAATACTTAAATCCGTAACAGGATACTTCCAAACATTTCAACACTTGGAAATATTCCCAAATTTCCTTTTTTTTATACTTAGGAAATATTTCTGTTTCAAATCATTTTTCCACTAAAAATATTTCCAAAATCCTCCTTTCAATACTTAGAATATTTCTTATCGTTTCCAATTATAATTCATCCCTTTGAAAAATATTTTTCTATATCTAAAATCTTGAAGTTAGATATTTTCAAATTTCTCTCGTCCAATACTTAGGAATATTTATAAGTATAATTCCTAAGATCTTTTTATCTCCAACATTTAGGAATAGTCTATTAATTTTTCCTTTTTCTCAAACCCTTTACCATTTTTATTTGTAAATCCCTTATTATTTCCAAGTCAAATACACTTGCCTATATCTCCAAATGCCCATTTCTAACTCCTTTTATGAATTCTAATTCATTCTCCGAAGCTCTAGTATTTTTAACACTTTGGAATTTCCTTAAGTTCTCGGAATTCCACCCTAAGATTTCTCTTCTAAAATTATACTCGTTTAACAAACTTCACTTCCAATCTCGAGAGAATTTATAAATAAATTCAATCTTTTAAAACTATATATAAATTATGTATTTTTAAAGAATAATAGTTTTATTTTAAATATGTTTAAGTAAATTTAAAAATATAAGAACATTTTAAATAACACCGATAACTCATTTTCAAATCATTTTTAAGTAACTAATTAATTTACAAAGCTGATTATAAATTAGAATTTGTTTCAATAAATATTAAATATTAAAATAACTAACTATTCGGAATATTGTTGTTGTCCCGACTTTTGGCACGGCCGTGATACCAGGGACTTAACTGAAAACCAAGGACAGTCCATCCCGAAGATCCGTCACTATGGATATCGATGAACTTTGTTCGAGTCCGGATCAGGCTACAATTGACAAAACATAACAAGCGAAGCTATGAAAGCCAACGTTCCAAATTTTAAGTCAATCGGAGTTCGTGTGCCCAAGATACGATCGATGCGATCTAAAGAAATCAACTCTCACGCGGCCATCTGTTCGTATCCATCGTCATGCATCTATCTGTTCGTATCCATCATCACGCGGCCATTTGTTCGTATCCATCATCACGCGTCCATCTGTTCGTATCCATCATCACGCGGCTATCTGTTTGTATCCATCAAATTGGTTCGACTTCGTATCGATCAAGTGAAGACAATTCATATCGATCTCAATCGCGCAGTTCGTATTGATCGATCAGCAATCGATACGAACAAAACAACCTCCAACTATCGATGTGAAATGGTCCTCTATTATTGATACGAAATATCCTATGAGTATTGATACGAATAGGACAACATCGATCGATACGAACAAGGCTATGGCAATTGATATGAACAGAGCGACCCCGATCGATACAAACAAGACCAAGTCCGATCGATACGAACAAGGCGTGTGTAGGGAAGATTCTGTCGCCTTGGCATGAAAAGTGGATCGATTTTGAAGAGTGAGCACCATGTCAACTTGCAGGCACGTGCCTTGATCGATTCAAACATATCGATACGAACAGCATTGACACGAAAAGAATAATGGCCGAAAAGCCCAAATTTGCATCAATCATAACTCACAATCTACAAGCCTAAATGCTATGAAATTTTCATAGGAGCTTACGTACGACCTAAGGAATGGTGTCAAATTTCGACTCGATTGGGTCAAATCTTGATCGATACGAAATTCATTCGTATCAATCACGGATCGAATCGAAATCACGTGGGATCGATCGTGTGGGCCTGCTCACGTGCCAGAAAAGGTCTCCCGAGATTTAAGCGAGATATTTGCATCCTACGCCTATAAATAGCATCCCAGAGCCTCCAGAAAAGGGATCTTCTGGCTCTTTGACGTCCAGACTCTGCCAAAAGCATTTTTTCACTAAAAGACTGATGTTGTACTCAAATTTCATCACTGTAATCCACTATAATCTGCTGTAATCAGTTGTAATCAGCAAGAAAACATGCATAAAATCATCAATTTCATAGTGGACGTAAGCAACACGCCAAACCACTCTAAATCTCTGTGTTTCAGCGTACTTTCTTATTTGTTTTTGAAGTGTTTATTAGATAATCCTCTTTTTCCATTTAATTTCTTCATTTTTATCTCTTCAAACCCTTCCGAAGAGTGTTGTGCCCAATTTTGGTACAAACACTTTGGTGCTTTCATTGAGAAAAAACCTAGTTTTTTCCTTCTGCTCATTGGATCTACTGCCGATTTCGAATTGCAAACATCCAAGGAGAAGATCCAAATCTCAATTTCAGAAGTTCTTCCATCCTATTCGGATTTGCTACAAGTCTAGGAGAGAGCTTCATCATACATCATGGTTAACACAAGGACTACTTCTACAGCTGCAGATCCAAAAGGACGGGATAGACAGAATCCCGTGCAGCCGCTTCCAACCGATCAGAATGCTACCGGACCATCAGATCCGCAAGGCCCTGTCACCAGGGAAGTATTTCAGATGTTGATGCAAGAATTGACTCAGAGCCTCCAATAGCTCACTCAATAGCTTCGTGCTAATGCGGAACTAGCCAACCAACTGAACCGTCAGTGACGAAGGAGATCCAAGAGGGATCAGGCTTCCCATTCCTCCATCGAGAGTTCAGCCTCTTCTGATTATCATCATAGATCTACACGCCCACGGCTAGACGGAAGTTACACACAGGCCACTGGACATCAACACACATTGAATGTTGGGCAACTGAGAGTTAGCCCGTCAACCAGCCACCAGACTGGACCCTCCTCCTGAGGAGGCGCTACCCCGCATCATGTTATTGATAACCGTACTGCGACAGCTACTGATTTGGGCACCGAGACCCGAAATCAGACAGATCCGAACCATCACCAGTGTGATTATTATCCTGATCCTTATGTCCCCGTAGACATAGAACCAAGGAGGCGAGACATGGACCGTCGACAGCGACCGGTCCCTCCTCGCATTGTGGAACTCGACCACACCTCGACCCAACCTGCTCAAAATACCCAAGTGCCCAACCTATCAGCAATGATCCGTCAAATGATCCGTGAAAGTCAAGGGCTTAGCAATGACGACTGGGGAATCTCCCGGTGTCATACCCCCTTTACTGATGAGATACTTTATGTTGAACCACCTCAGCGATTCAGGATGCCGACTTTGTCCATTTATGAAGGGAACTCTGACCCTAATCAGCATATCCTGAAGTATGAATGGTTTATGAACGCTGCACGAGCTGACGATGCAGTCAAGTGCCGAAGCTTCCCGATTTCACTAGAGGGCATAACAACTATGTGGTTTACCCGACTGCCACTTCGATTTATCTCATGCTTCGATCAGTTGGCAACAAAGTTTATTAAACAATTTTGTATGCATGTCGCGAGACCAAAGGATGTTAATACTTTATCCAATGTCACTCAAGCTCCTGGAGAGATGCTCAGGCGTTATTTAGAGAGATTTCATCCTGCATGTGCTGAGATCAGCAACCCAAATGATAATTCTATTCTTATGGCACTGACTAAGGGGATTGAGCCTGATTCTGAATTCGGCAACTGGTTGGCCGGAAAACCCCCTACATCATTGGACCGTTTCTATTCCAAAGCAGCTCAATTCTTGAGAAGGAAGGATGCGAAACAATCTAGGAAGAAGGATGATGTGGGGCCTAGTGTGGAAGGAATTCAAAGTAATATTGTTGTTAAACAATCCGAGGAGAGTTCCAGAAAAGTGCAATAGAATATTCAGAATAAACAAGATCAGCAAAAAGGCAATGGTAACCAAAATAGAAAACGGGATCAGAACCGTAGTCCACGGCATAGAGCTCCAATGTTTGATAATTACACTCCTCTGAATACGTCGCTGGAGAATGTATATCTACAAACCTGCAATACTATTCAGTACAAGAAGCCTACATCGAAACAGTCATCGGAGAAGCAAGTTCAGACGGGGAAATTTTGTAGATTCCACGAAAGCTACGGCAATAACACAAATGAATGCCATCACTTGCAAGATCTCATTGAAAAGTTCATAAGAGAGAGGAAGTTAGAACAGTGCGCGGGCACCGCAGTCTGGAATTACTCTCTCGTGCTCTTTAGGGTGAACTTCTCATTTCAAAATTTCTTCTTTTGTGTTGTTATACCTTTGTATGGTTGTCACTTTTTATCTTCCTCTTAATTATTGCGAGGATGCAATTTCGTTAAGGAGGGGAGCCTATAACAACCCGCATATTTCATGATTGTATATTTAAATGTTTTATTTAAATATAGCATCGTTAATCGGATTAAAGTCTGAAATGTTACTTTTTGTAAACAGTTGAATTGGGACTCGAGACCACTTCTATTGAGTCCAAAATGGCGTTTACAACTTTTTTGAGTATAAACATCGATATGTTTGGAGTTAAGTAGAATTTTGATATTTTCATTTAGGGCTTTAGGTTTGGGTTTCACCCCACCAACTCATCTAATACCCTAACACTCCACTCCCTCTACTTTCATTCTATTATTTTCCTAACACTCTCAAGTTAAAGGAAAAATGGGGGAAGAGAAAAGGAAATTAAAATTCCTAAACCTAGTTTACTAGAAATTCAAATTCAAGCTCTAGAAATCAAGGAGAAGCTTAGGTAAGCATCCTCTTCATCTTCTCCATCTCTATCTCTCTTCAATTTACAGAATTTCCTATAACCTAACTTAGGAAATATTCTTCTTATGAGCTTAGATTGAAGCTTCTTGAGTTATTGTTGAAGAGGAGTTGGCCTTTTCTTTGTTTTAGAGCTTCTCATTCGTGTTATTGGGTTTAAAGGTGAGTTCTTTAACTCACATCTACGTCTATAACTTTCTTTGTTGTTAGGTATGAATTCCTAACATTTGTGCATGATCATTTGCTTTTGATTTGAATTGATTTGGTGACTTTTCCAAATTTTGTTGTTTTGGTCCAATTTTATGAAAATCCTACTATGGATGTTTGGACATTGATATTTGGGGTGTATCGAAGAGCCTTTAAGACTGGGTTGTCGCTTGGCATAAATCCCTAGTCGTCGTTGCTCGTCCGATCACTCCAGAAACATTTTGGCCATCTTGGTCTAGGCAAACTATTGCCCAGGCCAGGTGACTAAACGTTTGGATATCAAGTCCAGACGTCTGGTTTGGACTTGAGATGAAAAAAACGGCAGAGAGTTGGACCAGACGTCTGGTCCAAACCTACCAGACGTCAGGTTAGTTTTCAGACGTTTGGTTTGAGTTTTAGGCGTCTAGTAGTTTCTGGAAAATTTCCAGACTCAAATCCAGACGTCTGGATTTATTCCCAGACGTCTAGAACTGCCCAGTTTTTCCTATTTGCCTATTTTTGAGTGAATTTCCATCATTCATCGATTTTTGTTGATCCAATTAGTTGTTATCACTTTTATTGACTTTGATGACTTCTTTTTCTGGATTTTTGGGAATATCCAATTTAATGGATTTAGTATCGATTTCTATGATTTTGATTCACATCTTCGAATGTGAATCTTTGGTGATTGATTGTTTTTACAATCATTTTTGTGATTTGTCACTTTCTAATACAAAGGTTTCTATACTAGTAGTAAATATTCAAACTCTTTCACAGAAACGATTTCAACACTATTGTTAAATACAAACCTCGTTTTTAAAACCGTTTTACAAATCTATTAGTATATACAAACCTTTACCTCATTCGTATGAGAAATCTAATTAAACGGCTTAGCAAAACAAGTGGTGTGAAACGCTTGCGTTTACTTTGTCGGTTAATTCTTAGACTTGTTCGATTGAACTCTTGTGACAATTTTCGAGTGGAAATCTACAATCTGTTCGTAAATATTTAAGTTAAGCCAGTGGTTATGGGACATGAAGCTAAACTCGTTTATTTACTAGCTTAGTGTAATTGACACTTCTTATTGATCAATGGTGATCATTTTGTGATTTAGACTAGCGATGTGCGATGTCTCTTTGTCCGCATGGGGGACTGTACCCTGTTTGGAGGGGTTTCGTCTCATTGTCCGCAAGAGGGGACTATACCCTGTTTGGAGGTGTTTCGTCGCATTGTCCGCAAGAGGGGACTATACCCTGTTTGGAGGAGTTTTGGCTCATAGTCTGCAATGAGGGACTATACCCTGTTTGGAATAGCTCCGGCTCATTTGTGGTACACGTGTTGGGGAGTTTTCATACTCTTGTTTGTGATAGGCCTTCCCCCTTTTGTGATTTCTGGATTTCGGGTTGTGATTTCTAGAATTTGTGTTTCACCAATTTTCGTGGTTTGCATTGATAAGGTCTATCAATATTTGTGTTTTGGTGAATAATTTAAAGAATGTGATTCTTTTTGGTGTTTTGAGATGATTTGAGATATTATATGATTTTTGTTGTTATTTGATGTATACTTGACAAGTATGGCATTTTTGTTATCATGCGTTTTTGGTCATATCTCTTATCCTATCTCATTTTATCTGATATTTATAGCTAGACTGATCCATTTATTATTTTCTTCTTAAATAATACTCGGGTCAGACCGAGGTATTTCAGGTACTTCTGCTTGACTTCTTATCAGGGATCATCACTTGACTTTTGGCTAACTACTTTAGCTTAATAGTTTTTGTTTGTATACATTTGAGATAGAGACTCCTTGATGTATACTTATTCTTTTGTCTAGCACTTGTATCTATTCTTTTGTGATGTAGTGGATCTTGTATGACCACTACTTTGACGTACACTTCTATGTGATATATTCATATCTGTTTCCGCCTTTGTTATATGAATATCTGTGACTGATTTGTGTAATGTTTATTTCTATATTTGTTTCTGTAGTCCATATAGCCACTATGTGGTAGCTTTGAGTTTGTATTTGATATGTCGGATTTCCTCTTGAAATGAAATGTAAGTTATATTATCTGACATATCGGTACTCGCACAAAGCAATCACACAGATGGTCGCTCCTCAACAGCCTTATTCTTCGTGCTAGTCGACGTCATTACCCCGTAGTGTCCTTGGCTAGTGTGAGTATAGAGGTGAGGCATCACAGCTTGGTATCAGAGCCTGACTTCGGTACAATGTAGAATAATCTAGCTAGGATCATTGTCCTAAGTCTTTCTTAGGAATCGTGCCATAGGATTTAATTCGAGTCTTCGTACCTTTCTATCCTATTACTTTTTATGATGCCTTGTTTTATCAATCAAGTTTGTTTGATATTCATTCTGTGAATAACCTTTTTCGTATTCTTTCTTTCTTTCTTAAAGAAGAGAAATGGTTAGATCTGGCTGTCCTAGACCTGGTCAATCCAGTACTCCTTCTCTGGATGGCGTATTCATGTCTTCCCTTGATGGCATTAATTTGTTTCATGATTATCCTATTTTGATTTCTTTTGATTTGGGTGCATCTCACTCTTTTATATCGAAAGAACTTGTTGTTACTTTTTCTTTAAATATTATGGGCTTGGTGACTTCATTGAGAATTGCGAATCCAGTTGGTGGATCCGCAACACTCAGTTTACTTTGTAAAGATGTCGAGATTATTTTATGTGATTATTCTTTTCGAGCCGATTTGCATGTTATGCATTACTTAGGCTTCGAAATTGGTTTTTGGGAAAGGATTGGCTTAATCATTATGAAGCCTATATCCTATGTCCCGAGAGGACTATCTATCTTCGACATCCTCAATCTGTTAAGCAGATTTCTATTTTTCTTAATGATTTCGATTCCAATTTGGTGGCATCATTTTATTCTTTAAACCTACATAATGAGGAAAATGTTATTTCTCCCATTCAAGTAGTTTGTGAATTTTCTAGTATTTTTTGAGCTTGTCTTAGGATTACCACCTAAGCAATCTATTGAGTGGTTCTAAGATCTTTTCAGCTCGACCTTGCCACCAGTTTTCTTCAGCTACGAGTTGTAGAGGGTAGCATTCCACTTACCGCATTCCGCACTCGTTATGATTCTTGTGAGTGGTTCGTTATGTCATTCGGTTTCACGAACCTTCTACCTTATTTCATCCATCTTATGAATCGAGTATTCTACAAATATCTCGATGAGTTTATCCTTGTATTTACTGATTATGGATGAAAACAACAATTTAAAATTTGCAAATCTTTTTAATAAGATATTTATAAGTATAATTAGATTTTGTTCTTAAAACGAGCAAAGAATATTTGTCAAATTTTTAAGAGACTTGTTTATCATATAGAAGATTATTTTGTGTTGTTTTACCCATTGAGTGCTTTAAGAATTCTGGTCGATGCACTTGATCAACGTTATCGATAGGAATATCCTAAATGCTACGATGAGACAGTCACACACAATAAATTGACTTGTAAAAAGTAAATTTTTCTAAAAAGATGATTACATAAAGTTAATTATAATTTTGAATGTCTTAGCTTTTCGGGAAAGAGGATCAATTGAAAGAACTCTTTTCTGATGCTTTTATTCTTATGATTCCCGAAGGGAACCAAGAATTGATTGTTTATACCGATGCTAGTCATATTGGTTTGGATGCCATTCTCTTGCAAATGGAATGTGTTATCACATATGCTTCTTGACAATTAAAGCCTGCCGAGACTATATATGCCACTCATGATCTAGAGCTTGCGGCCATTGTTTTCGCTCTTAGAATTTGGCGTCGTTATCTTTTGGGAGAGAAATTTGTTCTCTATACCGATCATAAATCTTTAAAATATTTATTTTCTCAAAAGGAACTTAATTTGCGTCAACAACATTGGCTCGAGTTCCTTGCATCTTATGATCTTGTTATTCTTTATACTCCCGGAAGGGGAAATCGTGTTGCTGATGCCCTTAGTCGTAAGCAACAAGCGGTTGTTTCCATGATGATATCTGAATGGAATGATCTCAAGACTTTATCCACTTTTGAGATTCGAGATTGTGAATCCAATTCATGTTCATCTCTTGTTTTGTGTAGCCTTGAGGCTCATCCTTCTCTTTTAGACCGTATTCTTGAAGCTCAAAAGCATGATCCCGAATTGCCACTTCTTAGCCAAAGTTGTAGGTATAAAATTGATATCGAAGGTTTGAAAGACTTTGATATTGATGCTCGAGGCGGCATTCGAAAATTTGGTATACTTATCGTGCCAAATATTTGTGATCTTCGTAAAGATATTTTAGAAGATTCTCATCGTTTTAAATTTACCATTTATCCCAGTAGTAGTAACAGCTTTATTATTGGGATGGAATGAAATCTGATATTGCTAACTTTGTTAAGCGTTGCATGACTTGCCAACTTGTAAAGGCCGAGCATCAAAGGCCCGGTGGGTTATTGCAACCTTTGGACATTCCAATTTTGAAGTAGGATTAAATTTCCATGGACTTCATTGACGGTCTTCCCCATTCTTGTTCGGGTCATGATAGCCTATGGGTGATAGTAGATAGACTTTCAAAATCCACCCATTTTCTTCCCATTCGGTCCAATCGGACCGTACCTCTTTTGGCTAAACTCTATGTCAGAGAAATTGTTAAATTGCATGGAGTTCCTACTTCTATTGTTAGCGATCATGATCCATTATTTACTAGTGGATTTTGGAAAGGTTTTCAAAAATCTTTGGGAACAAATCTTAATTTTAGCACCGCTTATCATCCTCAGTCCGATAGACAAACCGAGTGTGTGAATCAATCTCTTGAAGATCTTCTTCGTGCATGTGTTCTTGATTTTTGTGGAAGTTGGGAAGATCATATTTCTCTTGTTGAGTCTTCTTATAATAATAACTTCGAATCTAGTATTGGTATGGCACCTTTTGAGGCACTCTACGGAAGGCCATGCCTATTTCCTTTGTGTTGGCTTGAAGCCGGTGAGAAGCTGGTTTTAGGTCCAGACTTTATTGATGTTCATTTGTGTTTCCCCTATGAAGGGTGTTGCGCGTTTCTATCGTTCGAGGAAATTAACACCTCAATATATTGGTCCATTTCCCATCACCGGACGTATTGGTTCTGTGGCTTATCACCTTTTATTACCGACTCAATTTTTTGCTATTTATGACGTATTCCACGTCTCTCAACTACGAAAATGCCTTAGGGATTCCGATTCTATTCTTGAGCCCGGTGTTATTGAGGAAATTGAAGTTTCACCAAATTTGCCTTATGAGTAACATTCTATTCGTATCATTGCTTCCAAGGTTAAACGCCTTCGAAATAAAGTTGTTCCGCTTGTGAAAGTTCAATGTTCTTCAAATCCTAAGGATTGCTCTTGGGAATCCAGAGAATTCATCGAGCAAACACATCCGAACTTACTCCCTCGTGCTCTTTAGGGTGAACTTCTCATTTCAAAATTTCTTCTTTTGTGTTGTTATGCCTTTGTATGGTTGTTACTTTTTATCTTCCTCTTAATTATTGCGAGGATGCAATTTCTTTAAGGAGGGGAGTCTATAACAACCCACATATTTCATGATTGTATATTTAAATGTTTTATTTAAATATAACATCGTTAATCGGATTAAAGTCCGAAATGTTACTTTTTGTAAACAGTCAAATTGGGACTCGAGACCACTTCTATTGAGTCCAAAATGGCATTTACAACTTTTTTGAGTACAAACATCGATATGTTCAGAGTTGAGTAGAATTTTGATATTTTCATTTAGGGCTTTGAGTTTGGGTTTCAGCCCACCAACTCATCTAATACCCTAACACTCCACTCCCTCTACTTTGATTCTATTATTTTCCTAACACTCTCAAGTTAAAGGAAAAATGGAGGAAGAGAAAAGGAAATTAAAATTCCTAAACCTAGTTTACTAGGAAATTCAAATTCAAGCTCTAGAAATCAAGGAGAAGCTTAGGTAAGCATCCTCTTCATCTTCTCTATCTCTATCTCTCTTCAATTTACAGAATTTCCTATAACCTAACTTAGGAAATATTCTTCTTATGAGCTTAGATTGAAGCTTCTTGAGTTATTGTTGAAGAGGAGTTGGCATTTCCTTTGTTTTAGAGCTTCCCATTCATGTTTTTGGGTTTAAAGGTGAGTTCTTTAACTCACATCTATGTCTATAACTTTCTTTGTTGTTAGGTATGAATTCCTAACATTTGTGCATGATCGTTTGCTTTTGATTTGAATTGATTTGGTTAATTTTCCAAATTTTGGGGTTTTGGTCCAATTTTATGAAAATCCTACTATGGATGTTTGGACATTGATATTTGGGGTGTATCGAAGAGCCTTTAAGGCTGGGTTGTCGCTTGGCATAAATCCCTAGTCGTCGTTGCTTGTCCGATCGCTCCAAAAACGTTTTGGCCATCTTGGCCTAGGCAAACTGTTGCCCAGGCCAGGTGACCAGACGTTTGGATATCAAGTCCAGACGTCTGGTTTGGACTGGAGATGAAAAAAAATGGCAGAGAGTTGGACCAGACGTCTGGTTAGTTTTCAGATGTCTGGTTTGAATTTCAGACGTCTGGTAGTTTTTGGAAAATTTCCAGCATTCAATTCCAGACGTCTGGATTTATCCCCAGACGTTTGGAACTGCCCAGTTTTGCCTATTTTCCTATTTTTGAGTGAGTTTCCATCGTTCATCGATTTTTGTTGATCCTATTAGTTGTTATCACTTTTATCGACTTTGATAACTTCTTTTTCTAGATTTTTGGGAATATCCAATTTGATGGATTTGGTATCGATTTCTATGGTTTTGATTCACGTCTTCGAATGTAAATCTTTGGTGATTGATTGTTTTTACAATCATTTTTGTGATTTAGACTACTGTTTTTACGATTTCAACACTACTATTAAATACAAAGCTCGTTTTTAAAACCGTTTTCCAAATCTATTAGTATATACAAACCTTTACCTCATTCGTATGAGAAATCTAATTAAACGGCTTAGCAAAACAAGTGGTATGAAACGATTGCATTTACTTTGTCGGTTAATTCTTAGACTTGTTCGATTGAACTCTTATGACATTTTTCGAGTGGAAATCTACAATCTGTTCGTAAATATTTAAGTTGAGCCAGTGGTTATGGGACATGAAGCTAAACTCATTTATTTACTAGCTTAGTGTAATTGACACTTCTTATTGATCAATGGTGATCATTTTGTGATTTAGACTAGCGATGTGCGATGTCTCTTTGTCTGCATGGGGGACTGTACCCTGTTTGGAGGAGTTTCGTCTCATTGTCCGCAAGGGGGGACTATAACCTGTTTGGAGGAGTTTCATCTCATTGTCTGCAAGGGGGGACTATACCCTGTTTGGAGGAGTTTCCTCTCATTGTCTACAAGGGGGGACTATACCCTGTTTGGAAGAGTTTCGGCTCATAGGAGGAGCTTTGGCTCATAGTCTACAATGGGGGACTATACCTTGTTTGGAGGACCTCCGGCTCATTTGTGATACACGTGTTGGGGAGTTTTCCTACTCTCATTTGTGACAGGCCTTCTCCTTTTTGAGATTTCCGGATTTCGGGTTGGGATTTCTAGAATTTGTGTTTCACCAATTTTCGTGGTTTGCATTGATAAGCTCTATCAATATTTGTGTTTTGGTGAATAATTTAAAGAATGTGATTCTTTTTGGTGTTTTGAGATGATTTGAGATATTGTATGATTTTTGTTGTTATTTGATGTATACTTGACATAGTATGGCATTTTTGTTATCATATGTTTTTGGTCATATCTCTTATCCTATCTCATTTTATCTGATATTTATAGCTAGACTGATTCATTTATTATTTTCTTCTTAAATAATACTCGGGTCAGACTGAGGTATTTTAGGTGCTTCTGCTTGACTTCTTATTAGGGTCCATCACCTGACTTTTGGCTAACTACTTTAGCTTAGTAGTTTTTGTTTGTATACATTTGAGATAGAGACTCCTTGATGTATACTTATTCTTTTGTCTAGCACTTGTATCTGTTCTTTTGTGATGTAGTGGATCTTGTACGACCACTACTTTGATGTACACTTCTATGTGATATATTCATGTCTGTTTCCGCCTTTGTGATATGAATATCTGTGACTGATTTGTGTTATGTTTATTTCTATATTTGTTTCCGAAGTCCACATAGCCACTGTGTGGTAGCTTTGAGTTTGTATTTGATATGTCAGATTTCCTCTTGAAATGAAATGTAAGTTATATT
The DNA here is from genome assembly GCA_030737815.1 of Allium fistulosum. Classification (NCBI taxonomy): domain Eukaryota; kingdom Viridiplantae; phylum Streptophyta; class Magnoliopsida; order Asparagales; family Amaryllidaceae; genus Allium; species Allium fistulosum. The sequence continues at coordinate 793,807,822 of CM060904.1, forward strand.
ATCTGACATATCGGTACTCGCACAAAGCAATTACACAGATGGTCGCTCCTCAACAGCCTTATTCATCGTGCTAGTCGACGGCATTACCCCGTAGTGTCTTTGGCTAGTGTGAGTATAGAGGTGGGGCTTCACAAAAGGGCTTATTTGTATCCATCGATCCAGAGCGATCCAAAGTGTATTGTTCGTATCCATCTACAAGTATTGGTCTTGAGCACAACCACTCGTATATATTCGACATAGACCCAAGATGCCATTGTTCGCATCCATTAGCAACATATCAATACGAACAGTACACAGGAACTCATTTGAGTCGTACAGATGCATTGGAAATTTATTGATATAAAAGGACAAGTTCGTGTCCATCATTTTGAAAGCCGTCTGAGTTTAGTTCCATCGATGCGAACTACATTAAAACGACAAGAAAATTCATGACGGTCGACATCTATACGAGAACCGTTTTCAAACTTTTACATCGATTAAGGAGAGGATAGATATGAAGGGACCTTCTAAAACAACCATCAAGCGTTGTTACATCTCAAATTTCACATCGATTCAGGAGAGGATCGATACGGAATTCAATGCGAGAAACTGGCAATGACTTGTGAACGTGCGAACGTTAACGAGAGTCAGGTTAATATATATGCATGTATGTCGGACTAATTTTCAATTTTCAAAATTCACAGGTCGAATACCCACCAAATGAACAATTACTACACCAAAACGGCTAATCACTATCATACAACAATCAATTACAACAGTGCACAGTACAACAATTGGCAGTCTACGGTTCACAATTTATGTTTCTGTGGATCAATCAAAGGTCACAGCTTTCGACGAAAAGACGATAACTGTTTAACAAGTCAGAAGGAACTATTCAGTATGAACATTGCAGCTTTTTAAAGCACATCGTTTTCTCACAAGACGTACTTTGGGGGCAAATGTTATCCCGTATTTTGGCAAGGCCTTGATACCAGGGACTTAACTGGAAACCAAGGACAGTCCATCCCGAAGATCGGTTATACGTGGGCTCACTATGGATATCGATGAACTTTGTTCGAGTCCGGATCAGGCTACAATTGACAAAACATAACAAGTGAATCTATGAAAGCCAACGTTCCAAATTTCAAGTCAATCGGAGTTCGTGTGCCCAAGATAAGATCGATGCGATCTAAAGAAATCAACTCGCATGCGGCCATCTGTTCATATCCATCGTCACGCATCTATCTATTCGTATCCATCATCATGCGGCCATCTGTTTGTATCCATCATCACGCGGCCATCTGTTCGTATCCATCATCATGCGGCCATCTATTTGTATCCATCAAATTGGTTCGACTTTGTATCGATCAAGTGTAGACAATTCGCATCGATCTCAATCGCGCAGTTCGTATTGATCGATTAGCAATCGATACGAATAAAACAACCTCCAGCTATCGATGTGTAATGGTACTCTGCTATCGATACTAAATAGCCTATGAGTATCGATACGAATAGGAAAACTTCGATCGATACGAACATGGCTACAGCAATTGATACGAACAGAGCGACCCCGATCGATACGAAGAAGGCTACGGCAATCTATACGAACAGAGCGACCCCGATCGATACGAACAAGGCACGTGTGTAGAGAAGACTCTATCGCCTTGGCATGAAAAGTGGATCGATCCGAAGAGTGAGCACCACGTCAACTTGCAGGCACGTGCCTGGATCGATTCGAACATATCGATACGAAGAGCATCGACACGAAAAGAACAATGGCCAAAAAGACCAAATTTGCATCGATCATAACTCACAATCTACAAGCCCAAATGATATGAAATTTTCACAGGAGCTTACGTACGACCTAAGGAATGTTCATGCCAAATTTCGACTTGATTATGTCAAATCTTGATCGATACGAAATTCATTTGTATCGATCACGGATCGAGTCGAAATCACGTGGGATCGATCGCGTAGGCCTACTCATGTGCCAAAAAAGGTCTCCCGAGATCTGAGCGAGATATTTGCATCCTACGCCTATAAATAACAATCCAGAGCCTCCAGAAAAGGGATCTTTTGGCTCTTTGACGTCAAGACTCTTGCAAAAGCATTTTTGCACTACAAGACTGCTGTTGTACTCGAATTTCATCACTGTCATCCACTGTAATCCGCTGTAATCAGTTGTTTTTGAAGTACTTTCTTATTTGTTTTTGAAGTTTTTGTTAGATAATCCTCTCTTTCCATTTAATTTCTTTATTTTTATCTCTTCAAACCCTTCCGAAGAGTGTTGTGCCCAATTTTGGTACAAACAATTATAAATAATAATTTAAGTTACCTTGTATAGTAATTTTAAAATCCCATTTAAAACTATTTTAATATCTTGACAAAAATCTATTTTTAAAAGTCCAGTATTGCCAATTCCAAATTATAATCCCTCTCGATTTGTATCACATCGATTATATCACAATTTTATCACCATTCTTACATTCAAAATAGATTCCACTATTTCTTTCACAACGATTTCCATAACACGATATAAATTCACATCGTACATCTATATTTCCAATTTACCAACTGCCATCATTTTCCTTATTTATAAACATCGTTTATAAATTTATAAACTCCTTTGATTTTAACTTGTTTATAAAACAAATCTTATTTATAAAATTTCATTATATAAATTCATTTCCTATAAATTTCACTTATACTTCCAATCTATTTTTAACATTGATTTTAACTCCTTTTCATATTCGCAGATACCATTTATAAATTCTTTTATATAAGTCGTTTTTCTAAAATCTCCATTAAAATTCTAGATAGTTAAGTATACCCAAAATCAATTATATTTTCTAATTCAATTTCTTTAAAATAACTCCAATTCCAATATATATATATTTATATCAAATTTCCTTTAATTCCATAAATTTAAAAAAATTTATAGTTTTTAAATTATCAAAATTCAGGCCAGTGCTACAATAGCATCTAATAATTCCAATCACCACAATAATCTATAATAGATTATTCTACATAAATCATAAATCACTATATATGAAAAATAACAACATATTTGAGGAATCCAGTTGGATCCCTCCAACCTATTTTTCCTCCATCCACAGATGTTAATACAACATAAAATAATACCAATCCCATTTCGAGAGGGATATCGCGGTATATAGGGTCCTCCGCTATTATGCGGGCGCATAGGGACTCATCCGCTATAATGTGCGAGAATATCACTCCAAATACTAATATATATACTACTATATATATATTTAACATCAACAAATAATAATTATATAAATTCATCCAAGCATCCAATAATTTATTTTATCCATTTAAAATAAATTTTAGTAATCCAAAAGATTGAGAATTTTTCTCACCTTGATTTTAAATTTTGATCTATTCCCATCTCGACTTGTTTTTCATGATTTTTACACAATAAAAGTGATACAATTTTATCAACATCGATAAAACTTAACTAAAGTTAACTTAAATTAAATGACAGTTAAATTTTTAATTTACATAGTTCAGCATAAAACTCCCTCTTCCTTACTGAGACGAACCCCCGTGCACACGAAATCCAACCACCGATGAACCCTAGCCTCGCTCGAGCGCTTCCTTACGTCACGATTCCCCCATCACGCGTGTACACAATAGTCGATAGCGCTCACCCCATCGTTCAATTCATCGCAAGCTTGACCTTCCGACCCCACATTCCAAAACTCAATCGACACCTATTGTCATGCTCTGCATCGAAGTATGAACCATCCAACCGCCGGCCGTAGTCCTCCATGATTCACATCTCCATTGAACGCCTGCAATTCATACACGCAACCCAGGTTGTAATTCCCATCGTATCACCAATCGACCAACGCAGCACGCCCATACCTCGTCGCGACCACCAGATCCCCATCGCCCCAGTCTCGTCGGCGCGATACAATTGCGACATCCCTCCTCCCTTTTTTTCGAAGATGAAGAGATTTTATTTTGTAAAGTAATCGAAGTGAATTCGAACTAGTGGATCGTGCTTCGACTTCCTGGCTTCGATTTTTTTTTCTTTTGATTTTATATCTTCATTTTCGATCCTGAAGGAAGAGGGAATTCGCGAGTTATATGCGAGGGGTATGGCATGTTAGAAAAGTTAAAGGAAGCTACACGCTAAAAACTGAGGAAGACGACCATGATTTGACATTGACTAGGATATATATACATTATTTTAAAATTTTCAAATCGCATCGATTACACAGCAAAAATCTCGAACCCTTACCGAAGCGTGCCGCTAGGCATTTATAATGTTATACCCCTATTTCGAATGCAATGGAAAAGGTCCCGAGTCATAATTCGATCGTAGGGAGAAGATAGCTTTTTGGACCCGATTATTATAATAAATTTCGATATAAATTCAACGCATTTCTATCCCATACGATCAAACGATAAATCCAAACGCTACGAAATTTGAAATCTGATAATAACACACTATTACGGATCCAATAAAACTTGTTTCGCCGAATTCCGAGACTGTGCCCCGGATCGCTATTTTAATGCGCGATTAAATTGACGATTTCAAAAACTTACGAAATCACTTGAAAATCCAGTTTTAAAATCTCACTAACTAAACTATAATTCAAATAGAATTTATATTGACATTAGAAATCGTTTTGGTTTCATATTCAACTCTCATTCAATTATTTAATTGATTTCTAATTATTAGCTCAACAATTTAAATTTATAAATTAAATCACTATATTTGGAATTTAAATTCATCCCACTTATTTGATCATTAAATCCCATATTAAAATTCTATTCAAATTTCAAAACTCAACATTTAAAATGAATTAAATGTTCAAAATTAATGACCGAAAAATCCAGGTCGTTACATTTGGAGAGCGTTACGTACTCCAGTTTCAACGTATACATTGATATCCAGTCTCGATGCATCTTTACTAGGAACAATTTAAAATGGTATATTTGTTTCGTTGTGGTAAATTACTCATGGTTACAACACATTGTCACTACTATCACAAAATATACCATTTATGGATTTTTCTATCAAATATGCTTTTAATTAAGTTAATTAATTAATATAATCACATGATGTCAAGTATATAATAGGAAGAAAATACCTTTTATTTCGAACAAATTGGTCAACGAGTTAGTTATATGTAACAAATTATATAATTGCCAAAAGGGCATACCCCTAACTCTATCAGTACCAACATCTTATAACCATCGCAATTAAACATATACGATGAGACGACTGCTTAATTGCCTGGTGTTTTATAACATCTCAAACCAAAACAAATATGTGTGGTGTTACGTTATCTGAAATATCAAATCAATGACACACATCCATAAACCAACAAAATCGTATACCTTCATGGGTGATGTCAAAAAAATCATCTAAAGGTTATTCGCCTCCATCACTAATTACTATAGCAATGATATATTATGAAAGAATGTGAATACCAACAATTCTAAAATTTTAAACTATAGATCAAACTCCAAGTTCGATCACAAAGAAACACTATTAGGTCATCAAGACCCTATCAAATAATAAGCTTAAGACCTACAAATCAAATTTCTAACCGAATCTTAAAAGATTTTCGACCAATTGGTTAACGAGTTCCAATCAATTGAAATTTTCGTATCGCCGATGTCACTTCTACAATCCAGATTTCTGAGTGAAACTCCATCTTAATTGTACTTTCAAAGCTTCTAATATATCAAGTGAGTGTAAGTTCGGCCCTTAATCCAAATATCTTATTATTTTGTTAAAATTCTTTTCTATGATGTTTTGACAAAATATATTAGACCCATTTTCCTCAAACAATACATATGATCTCCTCTTCACAAATTCGAAAACTTTCTAACCTGTTAACCCGCCTTTTATCAAGGCCATGAACAGACGGATTCAACCTAAACAACTTCACGACTATCGAGGCTGAAATGTGATGGATTGGGTTTAAAGTGATGAAGTTCACCTGGATGTGCCACTCGGCATTGAGGTGAGGTTATGCCGCTCCGAATTGTGGTGAGGATATGCCGCTCGGCATTGAGGTGAGGTTATGCCGCTCGGCATTGTGGTGGGGCTATACCGCTCGGCATTGAGGTGAGGCAATGCCGCTCGGCATTGCGGCAAGATTGGGGTCGCTCGGCATTGGTGGGTGGCTCGGCATTGGTGAGGTGGATCGGTCTTGGTGGTACGGCTCGGCATTGGCGAGGTCAGGGTCGCTCGGCATTGGTGAGACGGCTCAGCATTGGTGAGGTCAGGGTCGCTCGGCATTGGTGAGATGGCTCGGCATTGGTGAGGTCAGAGTCGCTTGGCATTGGTGAGGTCAGGGCCGCTCGGCATTGGTGAGACGGCTCGACATTGTGGTGAGGCCGGTGTGGTGAGGCATAGTGGTGAGGCCGGTGTAGCTCGGCATTGTGGTGAGACCGGTGTGGCTCGGCATTGTGGTGAGGCCGTTGTGGCTCGGCATTGTGGTGAGGCCGTTGTGGCTCGGCATTGTGAGGTATGTGGCTCGGTGGAAGGTCGATCAGCCTTGGAGGTACGTGGCTCGTTGGAAGGTCTTGATGGGCCTATACCGTTCAGAAAGCCCAACAACTTAGGATTTGCCTATAAATACAACATGCGGGGGTTCAGAAAAGGGATCTTCTTATTTCTGCTCTCTGACTTTCTATTTTCTAAGGCTAAGGCTACTCTATCAGTTTGTAACTGTAATTGATTCTGACATTAATAAGAAAGGAAATTTCTAGAGTGGACGTAGGCCGAAGTTAGCCGAACCACTATAAATTCTGTAATTTTACTGCTTTCTTTTTAATTTTGAATGTTCTTCACATTTATACTCTCTACATGCATTTTATCCGTGAGCTGCGACTGGTATTTGGTGCTTTCATCTGGATTTGGGTGTTAGTGACCAATTTTGGTGCTAACATTTTGGTGCTTTCACCGAGAAAGCTAGCACTCAGGGATTTTGGAGCTTGGATTTTGGATTCAGAAGCTTGGGCACTTGGATTCTAGGAAACAATAGTTAGGCCAACAGCATGGAAGCAAGTGACATAAAGGAGCAATCAGGAGGGGAGTAAAGAGGTTTCCTCTGGAGCTGGAGCAGGTCGAGCATCCATCTACATCACCAGAGATGAGATGGAAGCAATGTTGAAAAGACAAGAGTTGATGATGCAGGCTCTTCTTAGACAATTTGCACAAGCAGGAAATGTATGAGCTCAGATCCGTGGAGCTGGATCAGAAGCGCTCAACCAGCAATCAGAGGGAATAGCTCAGCAGGAGGTAGCCCCAAATCAGCAGACGGCTATTAATCCGGATGGATCTAGACTTGGGGGCATACCACCAGGAAATGCTGGACCAATCCATGGAGGGATACCAGATGACGCTGTGCAACTTGACACCAACAGGAGTGCAGGAGTACGAGATGAGGAGTATGTGCCAGAATTCCCTCATGAACTCGGGGGGGGGGGGACCGGAGAATATAGAAGTCCTTGGCCGGAGTGCCGAGACCGGAGAATATAGAAGTCCGTGGCCGGAGTGCCTAGGCCGGAGAATATAAAAGTCCTTGGCCAGAGTGCCGAGGCCGGTGAATATAGAAGTCCTTGGCCGGAGTGCCGAGGCCGGAGAATATAAAAGTCCTTGGCCGGAGTGCCGAGGCCGGAGAATATAAAAGTCCTTGGCCGGAGTGCCGAGGCCGGAGAATATAGAAGTCCTTGGCCGGAGTGCCAAGGCCGGTGAATATCAAAGTCCTTGGCCGGAGTGCCAAGGCCGCTGAATATCAAAGTCCTTGGCCAGAGTGCCGAGGCGGGTGAATATAAAAGTCCTTGGCTGGAGTGCAGAGGCCGGTGAATATAGAAGTCCTTGGCCGGAGAGCCGAGGCTGGTGAATATCAAAGTCCTTAGCCGGAGTGCCGAGGCCAGTGAAAATCAAAGTCCTTGGTCAGAGAGTCGAGGCCGGAGAATATAAGAAGTCCTTGGTCGGAAGACCGAGGTCGGAGAACTTACAAGCTCTTGACCAAAGAGCTGAGGCTGGAACAAGATAAAGCGACCCGGCGAGGTCTACGGACTCAAGGTTAAACCCGGAGAGGTCATGGATTTAATAATACGGTTGTGAACAGGATATGAACTTCGGATATCGGATTTGAGGCTATTCAAAACACACCTCCCTATAGCAAGGCATGTTTTGGGGGGCAAATGTTAACTCGCCTCTTATCAAGGCCATAAACAGACAGATTCAACCTAAACAACTTCACGACTATCGAGGCTGAAATGTGATGGATTCAGTTTAGAGGGATGAAGTTCACTTGGATGTGCCGCTCGGCATTGAGGTGAGGTTATGCAGCTCGCCATTGTGGTGAGGATATGCCGCTCGGCATTGAGGTGAGGCTATGCCGCTCGACATTGTGGTTAGGCTATGCCGCTCGGCATTGTGGTGAGGCTATACCGCTCGGCATTGAGGTGAGGCTATGCCGCTCGGCATTGCGGCAAGATTGGGGTCGCTCGGCATTGGTGGGTGGCTCGGCATTGGTGAGGTGGATCGGTCTTGGTGGTACGGCTCGGCATTGGCAAGGTCAGGGTCGCTCGGCATTGGTGAGACGGCTCAGCATTGGTGAGGTCAGGGTCGCTCGGCATTGGTGAGGTCAGAGTCGCTCGGCATTGGTGAGACGGCTCAGCATTGTGGTGAGGCCGGTGTGGCTCGGCATTGTTGTGAGGCCGGTGTGGCTAGGCATTGCGGTGAGACCGGTGTAGCTCGGCATTGTGGTGAGGCCGCTGTGGCTCGACATTGTGGAGGTATGTAGCTCGGTGGAAGGTCGATCAACCTTGGAGGTACGTGGCTCGGTGGAAAGTCTTGATGGGCCTATACCGTTTAGAAAGCCCAACAACTCAGGATTTGCCTATAAATACAACATGCGAGGGTTCAGAAAAGGGATCTTCTTCTTTCTGCTCTCTGACTTTCTATTTTATAAGGCTAAGGCTACTCTATCAGTTTGTAACTATAATTTATTCTGACATCAATAAGAAAGGAAATTTCTGGAGTGGACGTAAGCCGGAGTTAGCCGAACCACTATAAATTCTGTGTTTTTACTGCTTTCATTTTAATTTTGAATGTTCTTCACATTTATACTCTCTACATACATTCTATCTGTTAGCTGCGACTGGTATTTGGTGCTTTCATCTGGATTTGGGTGTTAGTGACCAATTTTGGCGCTAACATAACCCAACTCGTAACTCTGTTCTAGAGTTATATGGCTAAGTAGCATGTCAACTGGCCTAGTGAATCTTATTTATTTGGAGAGTAAGAAAAAAATCTTCCACGAAGGCATATTGAATTCCCACACTATATAATGGATAACAACTCGTCATCATAGGGCTATCAGGATCATGACATACAACAAGATCAGGTCCTTCCACTACTCTTCATCTAAGCCATCCTTTTATCATAATCTAATATCATCACATAACGAGTCATCCAGTCAATTCCAAAATTAACCCACATCCCGAGAAACTCAGTATATGGGTGTCTCTAAGGGACTTCATACCCGAATAACTTATTCTAACCATGGAATATCAAAATTAAATGGTTTATGCACTATATGAGAATTAATGCCTAAACCGTCTACCATAACACTCCACATCCAAAAGTAATAACTCCTCTTCCATCAGAATCTTCTCCTCTTCTCTAGAGCAGATGTCGACATACTTTCACTTGGAACAACATCCAGTGTATAAGCTTTGACTATTTATCCATCCTTTTACCAAGTTAGGCATTCCTATTTCATGTGGCCCAATCGATTACAACTGTAAGACTTAATCTGTTAAGAGTCAATCCTAAAGTCTTATACTATATGTCAGTTTTTTTGACATCGACTACACTTTCTCTTTTCTCATCTTCCTTGAGGTTCATCATTTTTACGTTTCACTACTTGGTTTACTTCTTTCTTTGGCTAAATCCTAGCTATCACCCCATTAATAAAATTAAATAAATCAGCTACTAATAATCCTTCAAAAGTAGCATAATTGAGAATTTGATTGCACACCAAGTCTTTAAGTAGGGAATTCAATCCCTTTGCAAACATCATAACCTTTTTATCCAAGGTATCAATCAATCAAATCCAAACCTTGCGAGCTCATTAAACTAGTTCACATATTCTTTAGCCGAAAAATCTTCGTACTTCAGAAGATAAACCTCTCCAACAACAATCCCTTCTCAAACCGCAAGAAAAACTAGTCTCAAATTTCCTCTTAAAATTTGTCTATGCGATATCTTCCTCACCAACCTCCGAAGTAATAATCTCCCACTGGTTTGCTGCTTCTCCCTAAAATTATTAGGAAGCTAGTTGCATTCACATAATATCACTTAGTCCCAACAGATTAAAGATTTTATCACATGTGCTTAGCCATTCAAGCATCTCTGCTTAAGGTTCTATTGCAACATATGGTTTACCACCCAAACTAGAAAAGTTCCTACACAATTTTGGTAAATCTATAACCAATGGTGGTCAGAAATGAACCACTCCTTGTGTTGTAGGTGTAGATACTATAAGGTTTACACTAGTATGTCTGTCACTTGGAGACATCGGCGGGACCAAACGAAAATGTTCATACAAAGAAAATTTATAGTATCGCATCTAGTGCCATTTCCAATTTTGGTTTCAACTCCATCAGTATTAGCTATTTTTCAAGTTTCTGCCACCATTAAGTTACTTATTCTGTAATATCTAGAAATGGAATTCATTAGCAACTCCCTAATAGATAGTTAACAAACAGGAATAGTAAACAAACTCTATATATATGTGTGTGTGTGTGGATGCATGGATGTATGTATGTATGTATGTATGTATGTATGCACATATGCATGTACGTATGTATGTTTATAAAAATACAAATATGCTATCTCAATGCGTTGTAGTCCTTAAATTAGGATAAGTTTTGTTTTGATACCAAATGTAACAACTCGCTATTTCCGACCCTCTGGTGTAACGTCTGAATTGACATATCAAACTATGAAAGCCGAAAATAATGGATTGTTGGGGTTATAATATAGATAAACAGAGTAATGTTCTAACAACACAATTTGAAACTCAAAGTGGAAGGAACTATATATAATATCTGATAATCTGTAACATCCCCCTATTTGAAGGCCCAAAACTAACGGCTACGGATGCTGCAGTCATCCATAGTTATTAATCCCTGGCGATCAAACACGGCGATATTAGATACATAGAAACACAAGAACATGGAAAAAGAATTAACAGCAAAAAATTCCACATTCCAAAAAATATTCCAAATTGATTACATAATACCAATTCGCAGACCACGTTCAGATAACATATAATTATTATAAAATACGCTAAGTACGACATATGAAAATGCCCCCTTAGTAGATTAGAGTATATAGATAGGCAAGAAAACAATTTGCCTTTACAAACAAACACACGGTGGAAATAAAAACTCTAATAACAATCTTGCGTCCTGCACGTCCTCGGAAGCTTTACTTGTCTAAAAGAAAATCTGGACACCTTAACTCTCAACTTACTCAAAATCAATTAAGTACCCGATAGTTTAAGGGGGAAAACAAATACATCGAGTTGGACATAAAGTCTGGTATGTATAATAATTTACCATCTCAAACCATTTGGATATCTAGAGACCACACTGCTTAGCGGAATGGTTTTTCCCCTCACTAGTATCCTAAAAACATTTATAAAACCATATACTATGCTCCTGCATCCACATTGGTTAAAACATAGTGTTTCAAAACATTATGATGATATGCAAAACAAATAAATCAATTCTGGATTTCCCATGCCCATTCATTCTGACTATCTGTCTCAATTATAGTTTTTAGGATTACTATTAACCTGTTAAAATGTTAAGGACTATCTATCCGATTACTTAGTTTTCATGGGATCACTAAGAACCTATTGGTAACTCCAATATCTTTATTTTTATCCTAGTTTTCATGGGCTAACTTGGAACCTATTGGCTTATTACTAATATCTTAATCCAGATATAGTTTTCATGGGCTAACTACAAACCTACTGGCCCCTACCAGTATCAAACCATAGTTTTCTTGGGCTGACTATGAACCTATTGGCCCCTCCCAATATCATGCAGTTTTCATGGGCTTACTGTAAACCTATTTGCCCCGGCCAATATCTTTAATTAAAATTTTAACATCTGTTAAGTTATATTAACTACTGGGTCAACGTAACTGGTTATTCTGCCCTTTCCCCAAAGTGCAGTTATGGGTTTATAACAATGTGAAAAACATTTCAATATCTTTTATTTATGCCATGGTTATTACTTTAAATTGAGATTGGGTTCATGTTTTGAAAACATAAAAACATCTCTTTCGATAGCTCTGCGTAGCCTCCTTCGAAAGCAAAGACCTTTTCAAAACATTGAATACATACCTTTCAAAGCCCTTAATAAACATTCCCTTTCAAAACCTATTGTACCTTTCGATGGTATCAAATCATCTTTTAAAAATATAGAGCTTCAAAACAAATGAAAGTAACCCTTTCGAAAGCATTGGGTTTACTCTTTAATAATCATTTGGGTCAAAATGGTTATATACGAAAGTATCTCTTTCGAAACCAACAAAATTAGTTTGGGGAAAAATTGATGGTGTCAGAACCATCTTAGTCGAAAGCAAAAGACTTTAGAAAATCAAAACTTCGAAGGACAGAGTCGAAACCCACTTTCAACCCCATCACCTTCGAAACCCTCAACCCCTATGAAAGCATATAGGAAAAAGGATTAAGTAAAACAGAAGTATCCCCTTCGACAACATAGATGACTTCGATGCAGTCGAAAGGGGGATTGGAGGCTTGGTTTCTACTGAGATGAAACCTACCGTTTCGAAAGCAATATTTAAAGAAAAATACTCCTTCGAAAGCAAATACTTTAACACAACATGGTAGCCTTCTTCGAAAGCCAATTATAAAACCCTTTCGAAAACATAGCTTATGACTGTGTCAAAAGCTTTAGATAAAACTAGGCAAGACTATACCTTTTGAAAACAAAGCAGGGTTTTGACCCCATCGGAAGCTACCCCTTTTGACACCATGGCTTCCGCTTTCCTTCCAATCAACTGCATACCACCTAAGTGATATCATGTGTATTGGTTTCGAAGTAGTTTTGACTGTGTTGGTTTCGACTGAGACAAGGCGGAGTCAATGGAGTTAGAAGGTACTTATTAACAGAGGCGAAACACTCTTTTCTGATTTAAAGGCTGAATTATAGCAACTTTAAGTAATTTCTTTCTAACAACTTGCCTATTTGTAAAACACTGATTGGCTGCCATAAAAATTTTCAATTACTTTACATCTAAACTGCCACATTTATTCAGATCCAATATAAAAGGATATTAACATTAAAACCTTTCCATATAACCAAAAACTGGCATTTTTGCAGAAAAGCCCTTCTTTTAAAATAATTCATTTTCCCAAATAAATCAACTAGGAAAATTCCCCAAAAATCATGGAAAATTGATTTCATCATGTAATCAAACATATTAAAATTTAGACCCAATTTATTCATGAAATTCTCGAAATAAATTTTAAACCCAATTATATCATATCTTTCATCAAAAATTAATAATTAAATTTCCATAGCTTGGAAAATTCTGAAAATTAAAACCCATCTCCAAAATCATGTTTTACTTAACATGAAATTTTTCCATGGCAATCTAAAATCATATATCCTTGGTTTTATACTAAAACCGTACAAATTCATATGCTTATGAATTAAAACAAATCATTATAATATAACTTAAGCATATTATCCTCCAATTTGTTACAAAAATAAATTTAAATCATAAATTTGAAACCATATATTCATAGAATAAAATAGAGATGGTACAAGGTTATTAGTCACGTTAAACTTGATAAGGAATTTGAGATTGTTGTTGATTAATCCTCCCTAGCTTTTAATCTTTAGCTTTTAATTAAAATTCATCTTCTCATTTGTTAATGACCAGCTCTATTAAGGTTCTTGTGTTTGTTTTGATTTGAGAAATAAAATGAACGTGAAAAGACAAAGGCAAATGTATAGCTGTGAGTATAAAGTATGGCTACTTTTTCAAATAAGGCCTTATGTAAGTTAATTATCTCATAAACCAATTTTAAGCCCATTTATTTTAGTAATAAGCATAGCCCTATAAATATTTAATCAAATCTCAATCTCCTTATCATCATTATTCTATTTAATTTATCTATTGAAATCTTCTGAATAATGTTATTAAAAAAATAGGGACGCTACATGCTCCACCCTTAAAGAATTTCGTCCTCGAAATTCAGTAAGGACTAAATACTAAACATAGCAATCATCTGTAACAACCCCTAACAACCATACTAGTCTAACTGACTAGCAACTATCTGTATTAATCTAATATAGACGTACCCTCAAAGCATATCAGGATAAGTATCTCTAATCCAATCCTCTGTCTCCCAAGTACAATCCTTCTCGTTGTCGCTCCACTGAAATTTCACTAACTTGACTGTCTTGTTCCTTAATCTTTTCTCATCTCTAGCTACAACCCGAACTGGCTGTCTAACAAAAGTCAAATTATGTTCTACCACTAAGTAATCCAAACCTGTCGAAGGAATACTAGTCTCTGGATCATGCATATACTTGCGAAGATGAGACACATGAAATACATTATGGACACTTTCCAAACTAACTGTGAATAAAATATCATACCATAGAAAATAAAATCAGAAGGAAATGTAACATCCTCCTACTTTGAGGCCCAAAACTAACGGCTACGGATGCTGCAGTCATCCATAGTTATTAATCCTCGGCGACCAAATACAGCGGTGTTAGATTCATTGATACACTGAAACACATGAATATGGAAAAAAATTAAACCTCGGACAAACTCACATTTCATTTCAAAACATTTCCAATTCATTACATAATCCAACAATCGCAATTCACGTTCAGAGAAAATATATTTATTACAACATACGCCAAGAGCGACATATGAAGATGCCCCCTTGGATGATCAAAGTATATATAGGCAATATAACAACTTTGCCATTACAAACAGCATATCGGAATCAAATAAAAGAAAACTCTAAACAGCTATCATGCATTTTGCACGTCTCCGGAAGCTTTATTCATCTAACGAGGTAGCATAAAACCTCAACTCTCAAACAACTCAAAATCAATTGATTACCCGAGAGTTTAAGGGGAAAACATAAACTTCGAGTCAGACATAAAGCTTGGTATGAATAAAAATCTACCATCTCAAATCATTTAGATATCTAGTGAGACCATGCCGCTTAGCAGAACAGGTTTTCCCCTCACTAGTGTCCCAAAACCTTTATAAAACCATATACTGTGCTCCTACATCCCTAATGGTTAAAACAACTCAAAACAGTATAATATGATGATATGCAAAACAAATGAGTCGAATCTGGATTACCCATCCCCGTTCATTTTGACTATCTATCTCAATTATAGTTTCTAGAATTACTATTAACCTATTAGTTTTTGTGGGCTGACTAATAACCGGTAAAACATTTAAGGACACCATGTCCAATTACATAGTTTTCGTGGGATCACTATGAACCTATTGGTAACTCGAATATCTTAACTCTTATCCTAGTTTTCATAGGTTGACTAGGAACATATTGGTGACCCCGATATCCTTTCTTCTTTCCCTAGTTTTCATGGGCTGACTAGGAACCTATTATTATCTGCTAATATCTTAATCCAGATATAGTTTTTATAGGCTAACAACAAACATATTGGCCCCTACCGGTATCAAATCATAGTTTTTATGGGTTTACTATGAACATGTCTTTCTAACGTCTTTCTTTATACATAGCTTTCATGGGATAACTATGAACCTATTGGCTCCTGCCAATATCTTTTCCTATATAAAGTTTTCATGGGCATACTAAGAACCTATTGGCCCCTGCCAATATCATTCTTTAATATTTTAGCATGCTATATTCTGGTCTACCTGACCTCCTGGATGCAATTCTACTCAATCAGGAGCTAATCTTTAAATTATATTCACTACTGGGTCAACCTAGCTGGTTATCCTGCCCTTTCCCAAATTATAGTTATGGGATTCAAAACAATGTGAATATATTTATATTTGAAGAAACAAACATAGTAACATAACAATACTACTCCTATGGGTTTAATATAAAACATGGTTAATCCCTTTAACCATAATTTTATTAAGGAAAGCTTCTTCTCAAATGCATATCAAAACTCCTTTAATTTAGGCATGGGTTTTCTTAACTTTTTTAAATTCTTTACTAAAATAACTGCTGCTAATTTCAGATCTAAACTATGGTTAAGCTAATCAGTTAAGCCCTTCCATTAAGCAAAACCAATTTTGTAAAGAAGTCCCTCTTCTAAAATAATTTAATTTGCATAGCTAATTACTTTGGAAAAATCCCAAAAAATTTCAGAAATTCACTTTAATCATGTTATCTATATAAATATTCCAGACCCAAATTCTTAATGTATTTTCCAAAATAAATTTATAAACCTAGATAACCATATTTTCCTTTGAAAATTCATGATAATATTTCCATAGCTTGGAAAATTATCAAAATTGAAACCCAACCCCAAAATCATGTTTTATAAAACATAAAAAATTTCCATGGCATTTAAACAGCAACATATCTTGGTTTTACCCTAAAACCATGTATAAATCCATTTAAACAAACTTGTTTAAATTCAACAAATCAAATTTCAAGCATATCATCATTCAATTCATCATAAAAACGAATTTACCTTTAAATCCGAAAATATATTATTTCAAAACAAAAATAGAGATGGAATTATTATTCAGCTTGATTAAGATAAGGATATTGGATTGAGATTGATTTCCCCAAAGCTTTATTTTCTCTAGCTTTGGTTAAATTTCTATTCACTTTGATAATGGTCGGACCTTCTTAATATTCTTGCTTAGGTTTTAAAAATGACGTGAATGAGGAATAAAATGGTAGGAACGAAAATATATTGGGGTAAGGGTTATGGGTGGAAAATACCTAATATACCCTTGTGTAATTTAATTAACCCAAAAACCATTCTTAAGCCCATTAATTATTTTATTGAACACGGCCTTAATTAAATTAATTCAAATCTCAACCCCGTTATCACCTAACATTTTCATTATTCTATTTAAACTATCTAATTAAATCTCCTGAATAATGTTATCAAAGATTAGGGGTTTTACTGGCTCCCCTCCTCAAAGAATTTCGTCCTCGAAATTCAGCAAGGACTAAATACTGAACATAGCAATCATCTGTAACGACTCCTAACAACCATACTAGTCTACCTGACTAGCTAATATCTATATAAATCTAATATAGACATACCCTCGAAACAGATTAGGATAAGTATCTTGAATCTTGTCCTCTGTCTCCTAAGTACAGTCCTTCTCATGTTGCTCCACTGAACTTTCACCAACTTGACTGGCTTGTTCCTCAATATTTTCTCATCTCTCGCTACAACCCGAATTGGTTGTCTAACAAAAGTCAAACTAGGATCTACTAATAAATCTTCCAACTCTATCAGAGGAATAGTGGGCCTCTGGATCATGCACATATTTTCGAAGATGAGACACATGAAATACACTATGGACACCTACCATACTGCTCGGCAACTCAACTCTGTATGCGAGCTTTCCAATACTCTATATTATATGGAATGGACCAACATATCTCAGTGCCAGTTCCCCTGACTTCCCAAACTATACCACACCCTTCATCGGTGATACCTTTATGAAAAACTTATCTCCAACTGAGAACTCTAGGTATTTACACCTCTTATCTGCTTACACTTCTGTCTGGATTGAGCTTCTTTCATCCGTTCTCAATCAACTCAATCTTCTCTGACACCTCCCTAACCAAATCTGGACCTAAGACCAATCTGTCTCCAGTCTCCAACTAACATATTGTTGATTTGCATGACCATCCATACAAAGCTTCAAATGGCGCCATTCCTATACTAGTCTGATAACTATTATTATAGGAAAACTCAACCAAATTCAGGTCATCCTTCCAAGATCATCCAAAATCCAACACAAAAGCTCTCAACAAATCCTTGATTACCTTATTGACTCTCACTTTCTGCCCATCCGTCTGTGGGTGATATGTGGTACTCATCTTAAGCTTAGTGCCTAACACATCCTGTAGACACTTCCAAAATTCGCTAGTAAATAAAGCATCTCTATCACTGACTATGCTACTAGGAACTCCATGAAGTCTAACTATGTTCTCCATGAACAACTTTGTCAAAATAGGGTCTTAGTCGAAAGCAACCTGGGTGAATCCAAAAGAGGCGAAACTTGCTTTTAGCATGAATTTCTGATTTATACCCTTTATAAGTAAAACTTTCTAACTAACCTGCCTTGTTTGTCA
Organism: Allium fistulosum; assembly: GCA_030737815.1. NCBI lineage: Eukaryota > Viridiplantae > Streptophyta > Magnoliopsida > Asparagales > Amaryllidaceae > Allium > Allium fistulosum. The sequence goes on from CM060904.1 coordinate 793,826,202, forward strand.
AACTCTTATTGGTTGCTAATTTTTCTTTTCTAAAAGTACTACCACAATTTCAAAATTAATTAATTTAAATCATTTGCAAAATACCCCTTCTCCTTAATTAAATATATAAAACATTTAAGTCCCCTACCTTAAATAATTTTATATATTCATCAAAACACTTTGAAAATCCTATAAAAAATCCAAAAAATCCTTTTCAATTTGTTTTCTAACATATATAAGTTTTGGACCCATATAATTATTTATTATGCCGTAAATAATTTATAACCCAATAAATCATTTCTTCACTAGAAAATTAATATAAAATCCACATTAATTCAAAAAATTATGAAAATTGAAACTCATCTCTAAAATATCATTTCTGATCTACATTAAATTTCGCAAGGTATTTGGATGTCATTTAATAAGGTTTTCATATCAAACATATCATAAAAACTAATATGAATATGTATAAATCATCAACAAGTATATATAAACTTTCAATCATCCAAAATGTGGCATTATCATGCAAAATCATTTCGGGTTACCCTTAAATCCAAAAACTATATGAAAAATAGGATGTTGTAATCATTCACCTTAGCTTTGTGATTAAAGATGTGTAATTTGATGTTGAATAAGTCGATTTGCTTCTTCCTCTTGAAAATCCTAGCTTAACTTCTCTTAAGATTGAAAATGGTGGCCGGCCTTAGAATACTTTACTAGAGAATGAAATAAATGTGTATTTAGTTTTCTAAGGGTTTAGGGTATAAGTTCATCCTATTTCCCATTTTGCCCTTCCTTATTTCCTAACACTTTTATTCATGTTATCTCCTTATTTCATTATACAAATAGGCATGGCTATCCTTGGTTAAATCAAATCTCAATCTATAAATTATCTTACATTATTTTATTTTATTTAGCTAATTAAATATTCAAAATAATGTTACTAAAAATATGGGGTGTTACAAGTACCGAGTCGAACCAAGCGAGGCTGAAACAGCCAGGAAGGAATGAACTTAGACAACAACCCATCCACATCCATCCAAGCTGGACAAATACCCCTTGAACTGAGTTCGCAACTGGGCGTAGTAGTGAAAATAAGGAAGGAAATCATCATATATAAGGAAATAAATAGCTACAGACGGCTTATTTAGGAATATTCCATCTGGGCATGTTATATAGAGAAACTATCGGCCTGATCTCCATATACCATCCTTCCTATAAATACCAAAACATCCAACAATAATGGAGGACAATTCTAGAGAGCCAAGCTCACAGTAGCAGTGGTAGACAAGTCATAGGCTAGCAAGATCAGCTAGCAAAAATAGCCTAGCAGGAACAGCTAGCCAGAGCAGCCTAGCAAGAATAGCTTAGCTGGAACATATAGCTGGAATAGCCTGGAAGGAACAGCTTAGAAGGAACTATCTAGCAGAAACCGCCTAATTGGAAACACCTAATTATGACAATCGAACGAGAATAGAATGCCAAAAATAGCCAAATAGGGATAGCCGAACAGACTGCTTTGTGTTATATCTTGCATCTCGAACATTATATAAAAGATCTACAAGAAGAATAATGAAATGGACGGTGGATGTAAGCACATTCTGGCCGAACCACTACAAATCTTTGTGTTCTTTTTTTACTGCGACTTACTTTTTGCATAAACTATGTGTGATCTGCTCTTTGAAAATCAATCATAATACAAATATAACAGCTATGTTATACACTCCGTACTCACAACTCTACAACTAGTCGATTGGAGATATTTGCCCATCGCAAACATTTTTGGTGCTTTCACTAAGAAATGATTCAAAACATGCCTTTGAGATCAAATAACAAGGTTGGTAACACTAGCGGGAATGTAGGGAACGACCATGCACCCAACCAAACTATTGCTAAATAGGATGATCATTCAAGTAGCACTCTGATGCTAGTATAGGTAATTACCAAAGACAACCTAGATAGAGTTATGACCAAGCTAAACAAATGTTTCACTGCCCAATATCAAGCGATGGTGGACCGACTTATGACATGCTTAGGGTTGGCGCGAACTCTTGTTCCCAACACTTAAAAACAAGGGCGATCCTAGTCTAGGGGATCCAAAAGATGAAGGAGGCCTCACTCTAATAAAGAATTCAATCTAGAAGGTCCAAGAGCTGGAAGAAGGAATGATGGAGGGATGAAACAAGTAAAAATTCAACCTAAATCTAGACCAGGAAGCAGTTCGATGCTGAACCAGACAGGGATGATGTCGAACCGGGGGGCAGCTGCAGCAAACGCTTCTCATTCCCTTATTAAAGGTTTGGTCGATAAAGGATAAAACGATCACTGGACCAATCTAAGAGCCATACCATGCCCATAACAAAAGATCAAGTCATCATAAGGAAGGTGAAAGAAATCGTTCCCCGTGAATGGAAAGGTTGAGCTATCATCGGCGGTCACCCAAACCAGAGGATAGGATGGCCCGAATCATTAGACAATTTGTTTAAACATGAACAAGTAGATTGAGGGATTGGATCTTAGCATATAAGTACCTTCTCCCTAGAGATAGGACTAAAAGGACCCTAGAGACTTCAGGATGCCTACTGTGGAACCATATAAAGGATTTACTGACCCTTTAGTGCAATTACAATGGTATGCCCAGCATATATTGGTAAGCGAAGCTACAGAAGAAGCCTTATGCAAGTGCTTTCCTTTATTCTTGCCGGAATTATATACTATGTGGCTTTGTGGTTGACCCCTATGCTAAATTCATTCTTGTGTGATTCACCTCTATGACTTGTATAGTGGAGTGCACCTTAGAGTGAAGTTTACTAAGAATTCGATAATGGAAAAACCTGCTGCATTAGATGAGTTCATCTATGAGCTAGCAAAGTAATGAGGTAGGAATGTGCTGCATCAAAAAGGCAGTCCAGTATAACTACTGGAGAAGAGTCTAGTAGTGATTGCAAATGATAATGGAAGATATAGCTTCTATCCTAGCTATATATTCGAAGATAATGGAGCATTCCCTAGACTCATGAAGCAAGCAGCACCAATGCAGGTCCAGATAGACCAAGTCTAGAGTTCTGTTTGAAATTGTAAAGAATGGACGCAAGGGAGAAGGTAAGGAAGGAACCATGGAAATTTGGGACTTCATAAACCAGACCGGTTGGGGCTCAAACAAAATCGAACTGATGCAGAACTGATTGGTACCAGACAAATGATATAGCCTATGCCGGACTAAGGGAGGATGACTCACTAGAAGTCAATAAAGTTATTGGAATCACACACTTGGCTGTCGAAACGGGACTGCCTAAGTTTATACCGACTGGTATTCAGATGGTTGTCCATTGCACGGAGGGCATGAAGCAGCCCACTAGGGAAACTACGGAAGCATCCAGTAGTGGGAGCGAGTCGTTGGGCTAACATGTCAAGTATTAGGCAAGCAGAGCAGGAGTCCGAGCTAGGCAGGATGAACCATGGCCACTTCACCCCGAACATTTGATATGCAGTCAACCCCCATATTTTAAGACACTGATCATGGAACAATGCATCGAAAAAATCATACATAGAGAATATACGGTTTAGTCTTTTGCAGCCCTAATCGTTAACACTTGGATATCAAGAAAAAGGATAGATGAAACTTATAGAACGATCTTGCATGATTCAGCGCTATAGCTGCAGTTATGCGTCAACTCAATAAATGGGATATCTCTATGGTTATTGCTTAAGTAATTAATAAGAAAATGGAGTTATACAAGGAACTTAAGAAGAATCCTACTGCCAAATTGGAGGATAAATGCTATCAATCCTACAAGTCATTACACTAGGAGGATTCGCATAACTAGACAGGATTGGGAAATGTCAACTAGGTTGAAGACGAAAGACCATGGAAAGGAAACACTTCAGAAGATAGGGTTGGCTACCAAATTCTCAATGCTTATAGAAACTCCAAAAAAAGATTCTATACTGCTATTGGGGAAGTCATGGATTGCAATAAATCAAGGATCAAAGTGTTAATAGTCGCAAAGATTGGAATCGACAAATATCACACATTCCATAAGATTTGTAGTTATGAGCCAATGGACATAAATAGATCTCTCAGTTATGATTTAGGTTGAAGCACTGGGATAACTCCATCGAGAATGCCACAAACTCTAGACCACTCTCCCTCAATGGAAAAGAGTTCCTGGGAGGATAGAGTGTAAAGAATGCTTGGGAACACTGTGTTGGATCCCCACATGGATATTAGAGCATGTCCTTCTACTAGATATCTGATGATAGATGTGCATGAAAAGTTGTGAAGACAAGAGTAATCAAATAGTAGAACATAAACTTCCTAGTCTCGGAGGTAGTGGTCAACTCCATTAGAGATAATGGGAGACTAGTTTAACTTCTCCAGAGATAGTGGGGTTGTTTGTACCAAAATTGGGCACAACACTCTTCGGATGTTTTTGAAGAGATAAATTGAAGAAATTAAATGGAAAAAGAGGAATTATCTAACAAAAACTCCAAATATCAGATATGAAAATAATTAACATGCAAGGAGACACAAGAATTTAGAGTGGTTCGGCGTATTGCCCACGTCCACTATGAAGTAGTTTGCTTTATTGATCTTTCTTTGATGTTTACAATTGATTTCAGCAAATTACAGTGAATAACAATGATTTGCAGTAGTGAAATTCGTTGGTAGCAGCAGCAATGGAGTTCAGATCTGGATCCGGCGGAGTCTGGGCATTGGAAATCTCAAAGAGGAAGAAGAACCCCTTTTATGTTGCCTTTGGGGGTCTATTTATATGTGTGGGAGGCTGGTATTTCGCTCAGATCTCGGGAGACCCTCTTTGGCACGTGACCAGGCCCGCGCGCCCAAGCCCGTGAGGTTTCGGTCCGATCCGTAATCGATACGAACAGATTTCGTATCGATCAAGATTTCATCCAATGGAGTCGAAATTTGGCGTGGACATTCTTTAGCATGCACGTAGTCTTATGTGAAAATTTCATAGCATTTGGACTTGTAGATTAGGAGATACGATCGATACGAATTGAGATTCTCGGTTGGCTGTTTGGTTTGACTCGCTCTTGTTTCGACTCGCTCTTTGTTCGACTCGGTTCTGTTTGACTCGGTGATGTGGCATTTATTCGTAATGACTGTTGTACCTTGCTTCGCATTGATGGACACGAAGTAGAAGCCTCCGGATGGATGCGAAGTTGACGTTGGATGATCGAGTCGAACTGTGGCTTAAAGTGGAGCGAGTTAAAGTAGGCTTTCCTGAGGGATGCGAGCTGAGCGAGTCGAAGAAGGCATCTGAGGGATGCGAGCTGAGCGAGTCGAAGAAGGCGTTTGATGGAGGCGAAGCAGAGGAGTCAAAGTAGGCATCTGATGGTTGCAAAGCGAGTCGAAGTAGTCACTTCTGATGGTTGCGAAGCGAGTCGAAGTAGTCACTTCTGATGGTTGCAAAGCGAGTCGAACTGAGCGAGTCAAAGTTGGCTTCCCTGATGGATTCGAACTGAGCGATTCGACCCGTGGTTGGTTTTCATCCAATTTTGTATCGTTCATAACTTGAGCATACGAACTCGGATTGACTTGAGATTTGGAACATTGACTCTCATAGCTTAGCTTGTCATGCCATACCAATTTTAGCTCGATCTGGACTCGAACAAAATTCATCAATATCCATAGTGAGCTTGTGTATAATTGATCTCTAGGATGGACCGTCATTGGTTACTAGTCAATTCCTTGGTGTCACGGCCTTGCCAAAAGGAGGGATAACATTTGACCCCCAAAGTACGTCTTGTGAAAACATGATGTGCTTTGAAGTGCTGCAATCTTCATTCTGAATAGTTATCGTCTTTTCGATGAAAACTGCAATCTTCGACTGTTTTTCTTGATAATGTAAACTGTTGACTGTCAACTACTATACCATGTACTGTTGAAACTGATTGTTGTATGCTAGTGATTAGCCGTCTGTTGTTGTAATATTTATTACATAAGTTTCTGATTCCTGTAAATCTGGAATATTGAATATTAGTCCGACATACATGCATATATGTTAACCTAACTCTCGTTGACGTTTGTACGTTCACGAGTCGTTGTTAGTTTATTTTATACCGAATTCCATATCGATCCTCTCCTGAACCGATGTGAAATTCATTGGAACAACGCTCGATGGTTGTTTTTGAATGTTCCTCCGTAACGATCCTCTCCTGAATCGATGTGAAGGGTTGAAACATTGAAGACGATTTTTATCGAATTTAGGGATGCGAATTGTATATTTTGAATCGATGGAGGTGGCCTCTGGAAGCCGTGATTCGATGGGTTCGAACTGACTGTTCGTATCGATGGACGTAGGGTTCGATGGATATGAAACGCTTGTTCGACTCGATGATGGATTCGAACTGCTTGTTTGACTCGGTTTTGGATTCGAACTGCTTGTTCGACTCGGTCTTGGATTCGAACTGCTTGTTTGACTCGGTCTTGTTGTGACACTTCGTATGTAGTTGAACTCACTGGGGAGGCGAATCGTTTCTTACTCTTGCCTTCGAGTCCATATAAATACTCCGTACTTAGCCATTTTTTCACTTTTTACCTTTTGGCTTCCTGCCTCGCTTTCGTATCGCTCTGAGACTCGAGATAACAAAGAAGAAAACATTCTTGCCTTCGAACCGATTCATACCTTCAATTACTCGAACTAACTGACAAATTTAGGTAATTCGCTAAGCGAATCCAACGCGTAAACGATGAGACTCGATTTTTAACACCAAATCAACCAGAGTCATGATCGATCGAAAATTCCTTGACCTCAGCTTCACGACGATCTGGAGTAGGGGTTTCGAGATGATGAGACAGAGGCCTTCATATCGATCGATGGTTGAGCTTCGCATCGAATCGAATGCTTTGAATATGTAGATTGATACGAAGGGGTTGTGTCTGATCGATTCGAACTGATGGCCTTCGATCGAGTCGAAGTGGATGGCTTTGGATCGAGTAGAAGTGGGTGGCTTTGGATCGAGTCGAAGTTCCAGCCTTGGATCAAGTCGAAGCGGCAGCCTTCGAAGCGAGTCAAACTGTGCAGCCCTAGGACCAATACGAACGTGCCCCTGAGTGATCGATTCGAACTCGAACCTTAGCGAGCGATTCGAACTTGGACCTGAGTGATCAACTCGAACTTGAACTTTTGATGAATGACAATGAACTTAATTTCGACGAGACCGAAAACTATAGTGCATTTGAACACCTAACTCCGACAAGCTTCAGACTTGCATGACTGGACTTAATCGTTTCACCGCATAACCAATTGCCTATCGAAGCTTGTCGATGGAACTGGAACTTATCAAAATTATAACACACTTTAACTTGGACTGATAACTAATAACTGGATGGCACGGTTGTGATGGTCAGCGATGACAGTCCTTCTGACTGGATTCCGAAGTCTCGTTGTTTTCATGTTTTCTTCAATCCTGTAGATCCTCTCAAGTGATATACAATATTGCACTGCACATCACACTCACACGCTTTACACTGGGGTGTGCACGAGCGTTATTGTCGGTTTAACAATGATTTTTCATAAGCTAGCTATTCATGGAACCCTCAAGTTCACAGCAGCAGGAACTCCCGAGTTCTATTCCTCCAACCCTCGAAATACCGGTTATTGAAGCCAAGGTTATAGAGCCTGCTCCGGACGAGCGTCTAGGTGCCCGGTTCATTTGTAGTCCGCAAGATTCTGTGCCGTCTGGTATCTTTGAAGACATGCTAGGATGGATTTATTTAAGGCACGGTTTGTCGCTTGATGACATGCTACTTCCTGGGCCAAATGACAGGCCTCATGATCCCCTGGAGGGGTTTACTGCCTTTAACCGTCATGCATGTACGGCGGGGACGCTTCCTCCCTTCAATCAATATATAAAGGAGATGTTATCATTCCTTGGAATAGCTCCATCTCAGCTACACCCCAACGGGTATGCTTTGTTGAATAGCACCTTCATCTTGTTTATGGAGATCCTTTTTCGACCACCGAAGCCGATCGAGAACAGATATTTATTTAACATCAAGAGCCGTGGAGACAACCCTTCTTTCACCTTTTTGGAAGCGGTCAGGAACTGCCACGTTGTACTGGGCTCCTGGGGAAGGCTAAGTTACTATAAAACTAAATGGTTCTATGTTCGGTGCCCCCCTTATATTTGCTAGACGATGGTTGGATAGACGTAAGTGTTGTCATTTTTCTCTTGAATCATCGAGATATTATCAACTGACTTCAAAACTGACATGTCCCCCCTCTTTTCTAGCCGCAATCTCTCAACCCGACGGTCCATACTTCAAAGAGCTAGTTCGGATCCTTTAAGCGTTTCCGGGCGAAGAAAGGCATATCGACTTGGTTCTGTCTGATAGAAATTTGAGGACTGTCGGGCTGATAGAATGGAGGCAGAGCATATAGCTGGAAGGGACACATAGAGTGGTCCCGAAGAAACGGGTGAAGCGCAAAGCACCTGCAGTCGTGATAGCCGAATAAGTTGATCCAGAAAGAATGCATACCGATACCGAGCTTCTAGCTAGGCCTTCTTCCGATGTCCAGGATTCAGGAAGAAAGAGAAAAGGCAATGCTGCTGCTCACAAACGCTCTAAATCCGAGAGATTTAAATTCGTGGTCGTGTCCTTACCCTTCCCGGGGATTAGAATTTCGGAGGCTCCTCCCTTGCAAGTAGAGAGTCCTTTTGTAAGGCTTGCCGATATTCCGATTACGGATTTTGAGTCGTCTCAACATGACGTCGTGGCTGGAGGAGCTTGATATTGCTCTTGAACTGAGCGGGTCGCTTGCTATGAGTGCGGCTGACATTTCCAGTTGGTTGGGGGGTTGCACATGCATACACTTCACTACACTACATGATTCACAACTGTAAATCATCCAACTTAGGAAATCATTAACTCTTCCTTCGTTTTTCATTTTCAGGTACTATGTCTGGAAGAGGATCGATGCTCGGGAATCTTCGCTCGGCCCGAAAGGCTTCTTCTTATTATGAGTCTCGTAGGAGAGATTCGGATAGAGATCGCGATCGCGAGTACTCTAACCAAGATAGGCACGGGCGTGACATGGATAGAGAATACAGACATCGGTCAAGATCACGCTCTCCTCCTCCTAGACTTCCGTCTCCACCCCTTGTTTTTGTTCCACACCCACCGGAGCCTCCTCATCACAGGCTATCTTCTCATGCTTCTAGATCCATGACTCATCTCCAGAGAGTTGATACCACGGCTTCCATAATTGCTGAGCAGGTCCCTGCTGAGCCCACAGGAGAAGGGGCCCTTAAATTGGCCCAAATGAAGAAGGATTTTCTGAATATTTGCTTTGATAGCTATGTCTTCCCACCTCACTTAAAGAAAATTCCATCTAGAGTGGAGAACGGTGCATGATTACGTTCATGACATCTACACTCAGTACCGAGAGTGGGCAAAGGCCGTGGAGATAGCTTCTAAGGTGGCCTTTGAGCGAGCCAAAGCGCTTGAGAAACTGGAGACCGAACTCGCTCAAAGGGACCGTATCATACAAGTGCTTACTGCTGAGGCCGAGTCTTCTCGGAAATCGGAGATTGAGGCCACCAAAAAAGCTGACGAAGCGAAGGTGGCAATGGAGAGGTTGGGGCAGACACATGTTGCCCTGGTGGAGGAGATGGGCCACCGGAACACTACAGTCACCGCCGAGCGGGATGCGGCGGTCATAGAACTCAACGAACTCAAGGCCAAATTCACCGACATGGCCAAGGAAAAAGATGATGCGAACAATGCAGCCTAGGAGGCATGCAAACAAGCTATTCTTCTCAGGGGTGAACGGGATGCGGCCGTGGCTAAAGTCCACAAGGTGGAGACTGAGGTCGAGGAGTGAGTGAAGTTGGCCGAGTCCAGGCTAGAGGCTGACATCGAAGACCCTCTCGTTGTTTACAACGCTAACGTGCTGAGGCACAGGGGTCTAGCCTGGCTCGATGATTTTTCAACACATCTTTACAACGCTTGGGGCCGACTGGTTGAGGAAGAGAAGAAGGCACTTCAGGGCGAGTCTGTGGATGAATTTGAACTCGAGAATCGCATTCTGATTGAAGATGAAAAGAAGATTCTTCATGAGTCAATGATTCTGCATGAGAAGGAGAAACTTGGCGCCCAGCACTTTGAAGTGGGAGAGGGTTCTGGAGTTGACCACCATGAAGCAAGTTTTGAAGTTCCCGCGTCAACCCAGCCCGAATCCTCATCTGTGGTCGATCCCCAGGCCGTTCCTACTTATAATCCAAATCAGCCGCAGATGTCTCCGGCTGCAGCGCAAGTCACTGATGCCGCTCTACCGCCTATGAGTCAAATTGAGGAAGGTATTCTGAACATTCCACATACCTTTCTTAAGTCGAAATCTTCGATCGAGTTAAGTTCTAACAGTTCTCTTATTCTTTGTCCAGGGATTGATGCTATATCGGCCTTGCCTCCTGCTACTCAAGAATCATATCGAACACAGGAGGCTATCATCACCGAAGCAATCACCGTGAGTACAGCTGCCCCGCTTGACGATATGCAGGGGAGTACGATTGTGTTTGACAAGCAGCTGATGGATGAACTCTTTCGCCCTCACGGCGATCCTCTCGCTGACTTGTCAACTGTCATGAGTGGAACTGATCCTGCTACAAGTTCTTCAATGCCGACTACTGATGCCCCCAGCGGGGCTCGACCAGTAACTAAAGAGGAGATGTTCGCTCAAATCGACGCTGAAATGGCAGCAGTGGCTCATGGTGGCAGTTTTGGAGGTGGGATGGCAGCACCGGGACCTGCTCCGCTTAGTATGATATCTCTTGGCGGTACTGTTTTCATCACCAGTGTGCCCATTCCACCTTCTGTACTTGATCATGTTCCTCCGACTCCGCCCGTTAGGAGCATTCCCATCCACTCGAGTTCGGAGGAGGATGTTGATATAATGCCCTCGCCTGAAGACCAACCGCCGAAAAGCAAAGGCTCGAAGAGGAAGATTAGCGGTGGCTCCAGCGGGTCTACACCGAGAAGGAAACCAAGGAAGAAGAAAGATTAAACATTCTTCCCCGGTTTATTTTGACTTGCATTTTGTTGGCCGTGCATAGATGCGGGTTCGGCCCCTGCTAGTAGGAATTTTTGGAAACTTGTACACGAACTTCTTTTATAAACAATAGAAATGAAACTTCTCTTTTTTGACTTATTTTCTGTCATTGTGTATTTGCCTAAGTGTTTCAATATCTGAAGTGCGCTGGTGAAGTTTTAGCTTCCGAATAAAGTTTGTTTTTGTTCGTCAAGTTCGGGTACATGTGGACATGGTTTGCGACCAGGAAGCAAGCTGGATTTTCTACGTCGCATCGCTTCAGTCAATGGTCGATGCTTAAGTCCTACCCCCCAGTCTTGGGGGTGAGTAGTTGAACATCAATCAGTGGTTGTTCCTTGCTTGCATCACGTTGAGTCTAGGGCCACAAAATGAATGGCTGAGTCAAGTGGAGACAGAGCGGCTCTTCCACTCTTTTCTGATTGTCGATGATCAAATCTGCACTCCTGGGATTCTCATTCGTTTACTGGCGGTTGGTCACGCCGGCTTAAGTTTCAATCATGTGTCCGCGATCTGGGGACTTGGAATTGATGTTTATGCTCCGACTCGTGCTCTGGGAGTTTGGAGTTGATATTTATACTTCGATTCATGCTTCGGGAACTTGAAGTTGGTGTTTACGCTCCGTTTCGCACTCTGGGAATCCGGAGTTGAAGTCTATGCTCTGACTTGCACTCTGGGAGTTCGGAGTTGATGTTTATACTCTGTTTCGCACTCTGGGAATTCGGAGTTGATGTTTATACTCCGACTCGCACTTTGGGAGCTCAGAGTTGATGTTTATACTCTGGTTCGCACTCTGGGAACTCGAAGTTGATGTTTATACTCTGACTCGCACTCTGGGAGTTCGGAGTTGATATTTATACTCCGGTTCGCATGTTGGGAACTCGAAGTTGATGTTTATACTCCGACTCGCACTATGGGAGTTCGGAGTTGATGTTTATACTCCGGTTCGCACCTTGGGAACTCGGAGTTGATGTTTATACTCCGATTCGCACTCTGGGAACTCGGAGTTGATGTTTATACTCCGACTCGCGCTCTGGGAGTTCAAAGTTGATGTTTATACTCCGGTTCACACTCTGCGAACTCGGAGATGATGTTTATACTCTGACTCGCCCTCTGGGAGTTCAGAGTTGATATTTATACTCCGGTTCGCACTCTGGGAACTCAGAGTTGATGTTTATACTACGGTTCGCACTCTGGGAACTCAGAGTTGAATGGAGGATTTTCGTGTATCAATCCTTTCTTGACTTTGATGTGATGGCTGGTCCCCGAGCTCGGGTTTCACTTAGCGAGTGATTGGTTGCATCGCAGTCCCTCCCTATTTGAATAAATTCCACCGTATGGTGGAACTTAGCTCTCCGTGCATAGTGATGATCATATTAAGTATTTCAAGTAAATCACAGCTCTGGCTCGAAGAGATTGCATTTTATTGCTGAAATAAGAAAATATGACAAAGTCAGTTGCCTTATTACAAATTCTAATTTCGAAATGCAGAAACAAATTGCAAAATGGAAAGTAAACTAAATGGATAAAGATAGCCTGTCATGTGTAATAGCGGCGAAGGCTTTTGCTATTCCAAGCTCTTGGCAAGGTAAGACCGTCAACGGTCGATAATTTGAATGTGCCATCTCCGAGCCTTCGTTCAATAACATACGGTCCTTCCCATGTCGGTTTCATATGCAAAGGAACCGGATAGATTCTTTTGAGGATGAGATCGCCTAGTTCAAAGGTTCGCGGGTGGACCTTGGCATTGTACAATCGGGCGACTCGACTTCGATGCGCAGCTGCCCGCAAATCAGCTTCTTCACGCTTCTCATCTAGTAGATCAAGAGATTCAGCAAGTAATATAGCATTTGTCTTTGGATCATAGTATGTCACACGATGAGAAGGTACTTCTAGTTCAACTGGAATAACGGCTTCTGAGCCATATGAGAGAGAGAACGGAGTGTGACCAGTCGCGGTCTTGTGGGTTGTTCGGTAAGTCCATAAAGCTATGGGAAGTTCATCGACCCACTTGCCCCCGACCTTTTTCGGTTGTTTTTTCAGAATGGATTTTATAACTTTATTAACTGCTTCGACCTGTCTGTTTGCCTGAGGGTGTGCAACTGTAGAGAATTCCTTTTGGATGTGAAATCATTTGCAGAAATCTTTAAATTCAGCATTGTCGAATTGGGTTCCGTTGTCCGTAATAATGGTGTGTGGGAGACCGAATCGATAGATGATGTTGCGAATCACAAAGTTGATTACTTTCTTCGTTGTTATGGTAGAAAGAGCTTCGGCTTCAGCCCATTTTGTAAAGTAATCAACTGCGAAGATGGCATATTTCGCACCGCCTTTCGCCAGAGGTAGAGCTCCAATGATGTCGATGCCCCACATTGCAAACAACCATGGGCTGACCATTTGCGTTATCTTAGTAGGAGGAGCTCTAGGAATTCGGGCATATTTCTGGCACCTATCACATTTCTTTGCATAATCTGACGCATCGCGATTCACGGTCGGCCAGTAATATCCGTATCGAAGTATTTTCTTGGAAAGTGCTTGCCCCCCGGTGTGATCGCCACATTCTCCCTCGTGCACATCGTGCAATACTCGTTTAATTTCATCGTGAGCGATACACCGGAGTAGAGGGACTGAGTACCCTCTTTTGTACATGATCCCATTCTGGATGGTAAATCGTGAAGCCTTCCGAAGGACTTGTCTCTTTTCACTCTCGCGCTCCGGTAGGGTTCCGTGCTCAATGTAATTTCTGAGTGGAGTCATCCACGAATCCTTTTCAGGAGCGGTTTCGCATATCCAGTCTATTTCCGTCTGGTCGGTGCTCGGAAAAGATAACGTCTCCACAGGAACGAGTCCCATCTGCTGAGCTTCACTTGTGCTGGCTAACTTCGCCAATGAGTCAGATTTTTGGTTGCGCTCTCTAGGTATATACAGTAGATAGCATAATAATCGAATTGACTCAGTGTTTCTTGGACCCGGTCTAAGTAAGCAGCCGATCTTCGGTCTCTCGCTTGATATTCTCCTCGAACTTGACATACGACTAGTTGCGAATCGCAATAAATTTCAGCATCGATAATTTTCAGATCTCTGGCAAGTTTTAGTCCAGCTATGAGGGCTTCATATTCAGCTTCATTATTGGTTGCATGAAAGTCAAACTTCAAAGCATAACATATAGATCGACCTTCGGGGGTTTCGAGTACAACATCAGCGCCCGAACACCAGTCGTTTGATGCACCATCAGTATATAGCTTCCAGACATATTCGGGGGATTCACTTGTTTCGGGCAAGTCCTCTGGAATGGTAAATTCAACTATGAAATCAGCGAGGACTTGTCCTTGGAGTGTAAGTAATATCAAACTGACGCAGTTCGATGTTCCACTTGAGTAACCTACCAAACGTCTCAGGCCGCGAAAGGACCTGTCGTAATGGCTAGTCGGTGTAAACAACAATGGGATGTGCCTGGAAATACGGTCGGAGTTTCCTTGATGCAATTACAAGGCAGTAAGCCAACGTTTCTAGCCTTGGATAGTTCCTTTCAGCCCCAGTCAATCGTTTGCTGATGTAGTACACTGGCTTTTGTATCCCGTCTTCTTCTCGAACCAAGGCAGCGCTGATAGCGTTTTCTGATATTGCCAAGTATGTATACAACTTCTCATGATCAATAGGCTTTGACAGGATCAGTGGTATGGATAGATGTTGAACTAGTGCTTGGAAAGTGCCCTCGCACTCCGTGGTCCATTCAAAGTTTCGTTTCCCTTTTCGGATCAGATCGAAGAAGGGAATGCATTTGTTAGTGGACTTTGAAATGAACCTGCTCAATGCTGCTGTCTTTCCATTGAGACTCTGGACTTGCTTTATAGTCTTTGGAGTTTCAAGATTTCTAGTTGCCCAAATCTTTTCAGGATTAGCTTCGATTCCCCGAGCTTTAACGATGAACCCAAGGAACTTTCCAGATGCAACTCCAAAGTGACATTTCAGTGGGTTAAGCTTCATTTTGTATTCTCAAAGTATGTTGAACATAGTTTCCAGGTCTTTAACATGGTCGGTGGAGAGTCGTGACTTCTCAAGCATGTCGTCTACATATACTTCCATTGTTTTCCCGATTTGATTGGCAAACATCTGATTGACCAGTCGTTGATAAGTAGCCCCGGCGTTCTTGAGTCCGAATGGCATAACCTTGTAACAGTAAAGTCCCAGATTGGTTATGAAGCTGGTATGTTCTTGATCGGGTAAATGCATCGGTATCTGATTGTAGCCAGAATACGCGTCCATGAAGGATAAGTGTTCATGCCTAGCTGTCGAATCTACTAGCTGATCAATTTTGGGAAGCGGGAAACTGTCTTTGGGACATGCTTTATTCAGATCGGAATAATCGACACACGTTCTCCACTTTCCGTTCGGCTTTCGGACGAGCACGGGATTCGACACCCATTCAGGATATAGGGCATCCCAAATGAACACGTTCGCTTTAAGCTTTTCTACTTCTTCTTTAAGGGCGGTAGATCTCTCTGGATCCATACCACGCCTTTTCTGTTTGACCGGGACATGCTGCGGGTCAATGTTCAGGGTGTGGCTCGCGATGTCCGGCGAGATCCCACACATATCGGAATGTGTCCAAGCAAATATGTCAAGATTTGCCCGTAGAAATTCAACCAATTCCTCTTGAGTTTGCTGGCCTAGCTGAGATCCAATCTTAATCATTTTCGAATCATCGTTATTGTCAACGGGGACATCAATCGTCAGTTCGGCTAGGGATGCTTGACTTTATTTAGATTCTCCTTCGTCTTTAGTTTCTCTTGGGTCAAGATCCTTAAGGAATTGCCTGGAGTGCCCGGGCCTAGGCGCGGGCGTTAATTGTAAATTATCGGCGAAACGGACGCAGAGAGATTCCTCTACGCCCTTTCCTTTCCCCTTTCGCTGCGCCTCCCGCAGCTCAGCAACATAGCAGGCTCTGGTAGCAGCCTGATCTCCCTGAATGATTCCTATTCCATGATCAGTGGGAAACTTTAAAGTCAAACACCATGGGGCGATGGCTGCCCTGAATTCAGCGAGGGCCGGTCAGCCCAAGAAAGCATTATAAGGGGAGTCTATGTCCCAAACAATAAACTGTAGCATCCGTACTCTCCGTCGTTCTCTAACTCCCAACTCTACTGGAAGTTCCACCACTCCAGTGGGTATAGTAGCACTTCCGTTGAAACCATAGAATCGGGATTGACAAGGCTTCAAGTCCGTGGCTTCCATTTTCATTTGATCATAAGCTCGCTTGAACAAAATATTCACAGAGCTTCCACTGTCAACTAAGATCCTCTTCATCCAAGCGGGACCTACTTGTGCTGAGATGACCAGTGGATCGATAGTGGGGGCTTCGACTTTATCAGTGTCTCTGTTCCTGAACACAATGTCATCTGTCATCGTTTTCTGTTGCTTGGCAGGAGCCCCTTCATCAAAACTACTACAGCACTCGAAGTCCGCATGCCTGATAGAACTGGCATACGACTCCATTTCCTTCCAGCTTCGATCTGCTGGGTGAGGACCACCACTTATTGTAGTGATAACCAACCTCCCGCCTGTACGAGCGGGTTCCTCATGTCTTTCCTGATTCGGCGCACGATTCTGATTTGATGGGCCCGCATCACCAGACTGCGGCGCCCGCACATACTGATCCAACTTCCGCTCACGTATCAGTTTTTCAACAAGGTCTTGTAACTGACGACACTCATTGGTGTTGTGGCCGTAACTCTCATGGAATCTACAGAATTTTCCTATTTGGATTTGTCTCTCAGTTGGCGGTCTTGGAGCAGGTTTCTTGTACTGCATGGTATTGCAGGTCTGCAAATACACATTTTCCAACGACGTGTTCAATGGAGTGTAAGTATCGTACGTGGAAGCTCTACGCCGTGGACCACGATTCTGATCGTGTTTTTTGCTTTGATTTCCATTGTCCCTTTGCTGATTCTGTTTATTTTGTACGTTCAACTGAATTTTCCCAGAACTATCTTCGGATTGTTTAACAGCGATGTTACTTTGTATTCCTTCGATGTTGGGCCTTGCGTCATCCTGCTTCCTAGACTGTTTCACATCCTCCCTTCTCAGGAATTGGGCTACCTTGGAATAGAAATGGTCCAATATCGCAGGCGGTTTTCCAGCTAACCAATTTCCGAACTCGGAATCATCATCAATCTCTTTAGTCAATGCCATCAGGATAGAGTTATCACTGGGATTGCTTATTTCTGCACACGTAGCATGGAATCGCTCTAAGTAACATCTAAGTGTTTCTCCGGGAGCTTGTGTAACACTAGACAGAGTGTTGATATCTTTAGGCCTCGCCACGAGCATGCGGAATTGTTCAACAAACATGGTGGCCATCTGATCAAAATTAGAAATGGATCATGGTGGAAAACGAGTAAACCACATGGTTGCAATGCCCCCTAGGGAAATGGGGAAACTACAGCATTTTACTACATCGTCAGCTCTTGCAGCATTCACCAGCCATTCATACTTCAGGATGTGTTGATTGGGACCAAAACTCCCTTCGTAAACTGGCAAAGTTGGCATCCTAAAGCGACGAGGTGGTTCAGCATACAATATGTCATCAATGAAAGGGGTATGACTCCAGGAGATTCCCCAGTCGTCATTAGAGAGACCCTGACATTCACGGATCATTTGGCGGATCATCGCTGGTATATCCCGCATTCGGATACTTAGAGCATGTTGTGCCAAGGTGTGGTCGGGTTCCACAGCGCAAGTCTGGACCGGACGCGGTCGACGGTCCGTGCCTCGCCTCCTTGGTTCAACATTCTCAGGGACATAAGGCTCAAGAGTCTGCTCTCGTTGGTTACGTTGAGGATCAGCTTGGTTTCTAGCATCACCTCCCCGTCCGGTAGTGGTGGTAGTAGCAATGTTGTCGGTGACATGGTAAGGAGTAGCACCTCCTCGAGTTGAAGGTTCTGTACGGAGACTAGCGGATGGTCCAGCTCTAGGTTGCCTAAGATTCGAAGCAGGTTGGTGTCCCGTGGCTTGGGTGTAGCTTACACCTAGCCGTGGACGTGTGGATCTGGTTTGGCCATCGGAGGAGGCTGAACTTTCTGTGGAAGAATAGGAACCTTGGTCTCTTCTAGATATTCTTCGCCTTTGGCGATTTAGCTGGTTGGTCAACTCTGCGTTGGCGCGCAGTTGTTGAGTTAGTTGTTATCGACTCTGGGTCCGACGGCATCTTGGTTTGATGGAGGCAATTGCACGGGATTCTGAGTATCCCGTCCTCCTTGATCAGCAGCTGTAGAGGTAGTCCGTGTACTTACCATGGTGAGGTGATGAAAGTCCTTTCCTATATCTGATGCAAATCTGAATAGAATGGAAGGGCTTCAAAGTTCTAGATCTGGATCTTCTTCTTGGATTTATGCAATCCGATATAGATAGGAGATCCAAAGAGCAGGAGAAAATTGGGATTTTCTCAGTGAAAGCACCAAAGTGTTTGTACCAAAATTGGGCACAACACTCTTCGGAAGTTTTTGAAGAGATAAATTAAAGAAATTAAATGGAAAAGGAGGAATTATCTAACAAAAACTCCAAATATCAGATATGAAAATAATTAACATGCAAGGAGACACAAGAATTTAGAGTGGTTCGGCGTATTGCCTACGTCCACTATGAAGTAGTTTGCTTTATTGATCTTTCTTTGATGTTTACAATTGATTTCAACAAATTACAGTGAATAACAATGATTTGCAGTAGTGAAATTCATTGGTAGCAGCAGCAATGGAGTTCAGATCTGGATTCGGCGGAGTCTGGGCGTTGGAAATCTCAAAGAGGAAGAAGAACCCCTTTTCTGTTGGCTTTGGGGGTCTATTTATAGGTGTAGGAGGCTGGTATTTCGCTCAGATCTCAGGAGACCCTCTCTGGGACGTGACCAGGCCCACGCGTCCAAGCCCGTGAAGTTTCGGTCCGATCCGTGATCGATACGAACAGATTTCATATCGATCAAGATTTCATCCAATGGAGTCGAAATTTGGCGTGGACATTCTATGGCATGCACGTAGTCTTCTGTGAAAATGTCGTAGCATTTGGACTTGTAGATTAGGAGATACGATCGATACGAATTGAGATTCTCGGTTGGCTGTTTGGTTCAACTCGCTCTTGTTTTGACTCGCTCTTTGTTCAACTCGATTCTGTTTGACTCGGTGACGTGGCATTTATTCGTATTGACTGTTGTGCCTTGCTTTGCATTGATGGACACGAAGTAGAAGCCTCTGGATGGATGCGAAGTTGACGTTGGATGATCGAGTCGAACTATGGCTTGAAGCGGAGTGAGTCGAAGTAGGCTTTCCTGAGGGATGCGAGCTGAGCGAGTCGAAGAAGGCATTTGAGGGATGCGAGCTGAGCGAGTCGAAGAAGGCGTCTGATGGAGGCGAAGCGGAGCGAGTTGAAGTAGGCATCTGATGGTTGCGAAGCGAGTTGAAGTAGTCACTTCTGATGGTTGCAAAGCGAGTCGGAGTAGTCACTTCTGATGGTTGCGAAGCGGGTCGAAGTAGTCACTTCTGATGGTTGCGAAGCGAGTCGAAGTAGTCACTTCTGATGGTTGCGAAGCGAGTCGAACTGAGCGAGTCGAAGTTGGCTTCCCTGATGGATTCGAACTGAGCGATTCGACCGGTGGTTGGTTTTCATCCAATTTTGTATCGTTCATAACTTGAGCATACGAACTCGGATTGACTTGAGATTTGGAACGTTGACTCTCATAGCTTAGCTTGTCATGTCATACCAATTTGAGCTCGATCCGAACTCGGACAAAATTCGTCGATATCCATAGTGAGCCTGTGTATAACTGATCTCTAGGACGAGCCGTCATTAGTTACTAGTCAATTCCTTGGTGTCATGGCCTTGCCAAAAGGCGGGATAACAATTGCCCCCCAAAGTACGTCTTGTGAAAACATGATGTGCTTTGAAGTATGCAATGATTGTTGCAAACATACATCAAGGCAATCAAGGATACAACGCTGGTCGAAAACCCTAGAAAAAGAAATCTTATGGCCATTGATTTGATTGGAGAACTTCTAAAATCTATGGATGGAGCTAAGTATGCAATGATGGCTGCAGATTTCATTATCAAGTATGGAGTTCAGCTTTAAATGATCTCGGACAATGGATGGCTGTTTGATAGCCAGAAATTTGCCAACTATTATCGACGACATGGAATCAGGAAAAGCTTTTCTAGTGCCTCACTCGAAGGCCAATGGGTAGGTTTAAGAAGTCAACAAGATTCTTAAAACTCTCATAAAGGAGTCTTTAGAAAATGATAAGAGAGCTCGGATGGATGAGCTGCCATTGGACTTTATGCGTACTGTACTTCCCGCGAAACAATAATGGCACATATTCCTTTTGTTTTGGCCTATAAACTATAGAACATGCTTTCCATTGAAACTATAGTATTATCTCTTAGGAGAATCTACTATGACTTAGAGGAGAATGAGGAATTGCTAAACATGTCCCTAGAACGGATTGAGGAGAACTGATTTGAAATCATGGCGTTTTGGCAGAAAGCGGTGAAATAATACAACTCTAGGATAGACATCCCCCGCTCCAAGAAGGAAACCTACTTCTGAAGAAAATTTCCCCTTGGCCTGGGAACAACTGATCCGATTTGGGAACAATTATATTCTATTAGCAAGGGTCCAAGGAATGGAGCCTACATTCTCATTACCGTGGACAGAGCAGTATCCCGAAGAATATGGAGTGCTCAAAACCATTCTTTCATTTAAGCGCACTAACTATTGAAACTTCATGAAATATGGATATGTGTATTTTCAAATGTCACGGTCTTATCAAACCGCATCGATAGGGTATGCGGAATCATGACATATGATCAGTCCTATCAAACAACCACAAGAACAACCATCCCATGCCAAACAAAGTCCCTGATTTTTAGCATTATACTGGAAAGGCCACTGTATACTAGGGGCACCCAACTCTATTGCATCATGGAAAACTTGGATAAGCCTTTGGTCGATAACGGCAAGCTCGATCAGCCAGTGGTCAAGACGTGACTGTCAAATGTGTGCTCGCCGCTGACAATCGGCCCAAAATCTATTAGCGGAAATGACGAGCCCGATCAGCCCATGGTCAAGACATGACCGCCAAGTGAGTACTCGTTATTGACGATCGAGGAAACTTGTTTCCCCACAACGAGAAGCCCGATCACCCTATGGTAAGGACAAGACTGCAAAGTGGGTGCTTTTTTGTACAATCGGTCCAAACTCCTTTGCCGGTAACAACGAGCCCGATCAGCCCATGGTCAGGACATGACTGTCAAGTGGGTGCTCTCCATTGACAATTGGCTCAAACTTCAATGTCGGCAACGACGAGCCCGATCAGCCTTGGTCAAGACATGGCCGCCTAGTGGGTGCTCGCCATTGACAATTGGCCCAAAATCCTTTGTCGACAACAACGAGCCCGATCAGCCCACGGTCAGGACATCGCACCAAGAGAGTGCTTGTCGTTGACGATCGGCCAAAACTTCTTTGTCGGCAACGATGAGCTCGGTCAGCCTATGGTTAGGACATGAGCGCCATGTGGGTTCTCTCTATTGAGGATCGGCCCAAACTTCTTTACCGGCAATGGCATGCCAGATCAGCCCATGGTCAGGATAGGACCACCAAATGGGTGCTTACAGTGGACGATTGGCACAATTTACTCAGCCAGTAGTGGTGGACCGGAGTGATCCCTATTCGAAAGTCCACAGATGGCGATCGGCTCAACCTTCTTAGCCAACAATGGTAGATTGGAGTGACCCCTATCGGGTGTCCATGGCTGACGATCAACTACAAGCTTTTAGGATGGCTATGGAGAACCCAACTTACCAGTGGTCAGGACATAGCAGCATTCTTGTTGGTTCAAGCATGATATTTTGCTCTGGATTTCCACTAGCAACGAATAAATGAGCTTGCTTATAGTAAAACGTGACTATCAATTGTATGGCCTAGTGCAAGCAGTCAAAACTGGAATTTCCTATAAAGACTATCAACAAACTGACACTATGGAAAACTTGTTTAAAGTATGCATGGAATAGGTATGAGATAATAGGCAAGCTAGAATGTTGGAAGTGCATGAAAAAAAACAAGGACATATGAGATTGGACTACAAAGACACTCCACGAGGATATATTCACCATGCTGAACTTGTCAATGATTTATCCTGTGCAAGTATGCCGAGGGAAAAGGAAGAGTTGCTGGAAGAGCTAACAAAATAACATGTAACTACTTTGCTAGCATGCTCAGTGTGTTAAACTTGACAATGACGAAACCTGTGCAAGTACGTAAGGAAGCGATAAAAGATTACTAACTGGCCAATAGCTAAGCAAGGATACTATACAAACACAATGCAATAACCAACCCTGATCAGGTATGGTATTCATTTATGATTTCTACAAGGAACATATACGCTTGTGTAAGTTTTCATACTAGAAGTATAAAGTATGGGCCAAGAGAAACATATGTCAAAGAAATTTCTTACCCTACCGAACTTTTTGTTGATTGATCCCATAAGAGTACACACGATAGCAGCGAGAAAGGTTGTTAATGAAACAAGCAAACCAAGCAATCATGTGGAACAAACATATCATGATCACTTGTCAGGTAAAGGAGAATATGGACATGAATAAATATCAGAAGCAACAACACATAAACATCTGAAGAAGATTGGCTTCACAACACAAGCACATGGTTAACCCATGTTCACAACTTCAGAAGAAACCACTTACCTACCCAAACATTCTGGTGATTGACCTATATAAGTATGCATGGTGGTGATGAAGGAATCATTGGTGGAATAACTTGGCGATCATGTAAGGACAATACAACGCGACCACTAGTCTTAATTGATCAAACTACAATCAATAGAACAAAAAACACCTCATCAAATCCACGCGCCATGGAAGCATTGTACATTCTTATCCTTAGGGAACTTCAACATTCTTGGAACATTCATATGATGACACGCAGCCCCCATGACAAGGGGGCAAGGAGGTTGAATTAGAGGGAGCAAAAGCCTACCAAACAAAGATGAAAATCAGTGGGAAATCATGCTAGATGATTATACAACCAAGAAAGAATAAACCACGAACATCACACTAATAAAGGATGTCTTTGAATGATCAACAAGCTTTCCTTGAGTGAATAAGGCTCTACAATAGATTGGCAGCGGAAAACTTATCGAAATGATGAGAATGAGGATATAGATTTTTGAGGTTCGAGATAACCATCGCTTGAGAAAGAAAGATGAGTTTGGATGAAACAAATCACACTTTGTATTCTACAAAAATATGCTTTTAAGGGCAAGTGTTGTAGGCAATTTCGCCCATGGCATGGTGAATACGAAGAGATTTCAAGAACCATAGAAATGGTCGGAATATGCATAATAAAGGCGTCATCATGTAATCACAATGGCAAGGTGAAGCGCTAAGGGCAGATTTGGCATAGTCGAAAAATATTGTTAAAGCACTTGAAAAATGTTCCAATGGTCGGAACATGCACATAGGTTTAAATTATGTCTCAGTCCGAGCTACGGATTGGAAGATACGATCATCTTAAAATTTGTCCATTACCCAACCGACTTAGGCCCCACCTTGGACAGCTGCTACCTAATTCAGGAAAATAGAACATTCAGAGGTATTAGAATACTCTACTCACTGATACGAAGCTACTGGTCAAAGTCTCATTCAATTCCGACTTGAAATGAAGGGTTATGGACAGAAGAATGTGCAGCACAATGCTAAAGACTTATGCCTTTTAGTAAACCCACCCGTGTCCGAGTTCTGCCAAGCACATTATATTTATGGAGAATTAGGAATGATCTGGTAGGGAATTCAACTGTTGTTTGGGAGGCTAGGCAATGGAAAGGAGAAGGAAGTACGTCCCCCCTCACTCAGATTCCAATAGACCGAACCAAAATTCTTGTTGGGTACCCTTGGGTACCAAAAAAAAATTCATGTTCGGTACCCAAAGGTACGGACCAGGAATCCTTGGTCAATGCCCTAGGTTATTGAGTAAGACATCTTGACCGGTGCTTCATGAATGCCAAACCAAGGGGCATTATTATTTGAATAAGAAAGTGTCGAGCCAAACAAAGAGAGGCCAAAACAAGTAGTAATAAATGAACTTAGACAACAACCCATCCACATCCACCCAAGTAGGACCAACACCCCTCGAATCGAGTTCTCAGCCAGACCCAACAGTGCAAATAAGGATGGAAATTAGCATATATTAGGAAATAAATAACTATAGATGGCATATTCAGGAATATTCCATCTGGTCGTGTTATATAGGGAAAGTGCCAGCCTGACCTCCCTATAACTTTACTCCTATAAATACCAAAACATCCAACAACAATGAGGAACAATTCTACAGAACCAAGCTCACAGCACCAATGGCTAACAAGTTAGAGGCTAGTATGATCGGCTCGCTGGAATTGCTAGCCTGAAAAGCTAGTCAAGACAGCCTAGTAGGAATAGCTTAGCAGAAACAGTTAGCCAAAACAGCCTAGTAGGAATAGCTTAGCAGAAACAGCCAGCCGGAATAGCCTAGAAGGGATATCCTAGCAGAAGCCGCCTAACTAGAACCACCTAACAGAGACAACCAAACGGGAATATGTAGCCAAGAATAGCCAAATTGGGACAGTCAAATAGACTTCCTTGAGCTATAGCTTATTTTCTTCAGGCCAATGCATCTTGTATCTTAGACATGATATCAAAGATTTATGAGAAGAGTAATAAAAATGGACAGTGGATGTCGGCACATTTTGGCCGAATCACTATAAACCTTTATGTTCTTTACTTTATTGCAACATACTTTTTGCATAACTTATGTGTGATCTACTCTCTGAAAATCAATCATAATACTAATATAACAGATGTGTTATACACCCAAGTATTTACAGCTCTACAACTAATATATTTGAGGTATTTGCCCATTTTTTACATAAACAGCTGTATTTATATATGTTTATAAACAAAATTATGTTAATTCATCCTTATAAAGTATGGCTCGGAATTAAAAAATCGTTTGTTGATTATTTAAATAATTTAATATATAACATACACGTATATTTATATAGTTTATAAGTTGAATACTATATTATAATTATGTAAAATATAAAAATAAAATTTTATATATGATGTTCAGTAAGTATCTTATTTTTGAATGAAAGAAAAAAGTTTTTTATTTATATATTGTTTTGAATAATATTTAAATTAATTTATCATTTAAATAATTATATAAATTCATACATATATTATAAAATACATCTAAATTTTATAAAATCATATTAATGCATATTGAACTCACAACAGATATTAAAAACAATTTTTTTATTCTTAAATAGTTAAATTAAAATCAAAAATTTAAAATTTGGATTTTAATTATTTTAAATTATAAAAATTATATAATAAATTATCAAATTTTAAAACTTTCTTCTAAAATTTGATGGAATTTTAAAATTTAAATTTGGATCTGACTAAATGTGTGTGTGTGTGTGTATAATTAAAAAATTGAAAAAATATCCTGATCTATATGCAAGACCAGATCAATATATATGTTTAAATAAAAATTATATTATAATTTTATTTATATTAATATAAATATATATATGTATATATATATATATTATCAAACATGTATATATAAGTATTTAAGATATTTATATATATATAATTTTATGTATCTGTACAAGTACCATTTTCAACATTACAGCGAAAAAATTATTTATTATATTTTAAATGATATAAACATATTTATATAGTAGTTAATATATACACATTCTGTTTAATATTTTATATATATATATATATATATATTCATATATAAATATTTAAATGTTTATAAAAAATTATATATAAATAAAATTTTAATTTATATATATACATATATGTTTTGAAATATTTTATTATAAAAGAAAAAGTGTGTGTGTGTATACATACATTTGGACAATACATTTATAAATTGGATAAGCTAACGTGTCCATTGCGATATAAATCTCAGCGTCTATATATGGGTATGTTATACCTTACACGAATTAATATGTTACACATGCACACACATATATATGTATATGTGATACACATATTATATATTTAATATAACATTAAACTCATAATAAATTATATTGGAAGATTTCAGCATATCTTTTCATGGCTTTCCTCTCATCCCTCTGCCGTCACCCCACCTTCCCTTCCCTTTCTTGACTGCCCACCATCCTTTTCCCTCATGTCTGCCGCTCAACCGACCTCAATCCCTCCTCCTCCACCTTATTGTCCTTCTTCTTTCCCTCATGTCCTCTCTTCCTTGTCTTCCTCCCGTCCATTGAATTCTGACACTTTGCTTCCTCTTCCCCTCTCTACTTCTTCCATTCCTAAACCTTGCCCCTCTCTATCCATTCCTCCTTCTGTTGTTGCTCCCTACTTCCTCCTGGTCTTCCCTTTTCCAGTCCAAACCCCGCAACGTCGGTAGCTACTCTCATGTTCCTGTTACGTTGAAGTTTATTGGTAAAGCTTTAGTCCCTCCTAATGAGGTCATTGAAGCTGGTAAGCAAGTTTGGAATGGCTACATTGTCGGTTTCTTCCTTGACCGACCGTTATCGTTCACGGAAGTGGTTGAGCATCTTAAGAAACTATGGAAATTAAAGGGATCTGTTAAGGTGAAATTTGATGGCACCATCTTTATGTTTCGGTTATCCTATGGTGAAGATAAAGCTAGAATTTTAAGAGGAGATCCGATAATTATGAGAAATATAATCTTTATCATCCAAGAATGGTCCCCTGACCTAGGCAATGCCTGTGGAAAGGTGAAGGCAGTCCCAGTATGGTTATAATTATCCAATATTCCTATCTACACTTGGTCTCGTCTATTCATAAACTAGTTGGCATCTAGGATTGGAATGCTTCTATGCCTTGATGAGTCCACGGAATGTCTTAAAAGAATCAACTATGCCAAGTGCATGGTGGAAGTTAACCCCAACCAAGAATTAATAGATAAATTTCCAGTTAGGTTATTGGATGGAAGTGAACAGTTGATTCATTTCAACTACCTATGGAAGCCAGACATTTGCTTAATCTATAAAATCTTTGGTCATAATACTGCTGATTATGAAGCTAAGAGCAAATATGAAAAATCAAATCTTAATTCTAGAACAGAGCAAATAAAAAATGATGATGCAGATGGAATGCATGAGATAAAGTGCAATAAGAAGCAACAATGGGAAAAGTGATAAGGAGAAAGGCAGTTGTGAGAAAAGCTGGATTAGGTAAAGGAAAGATAGTTGTTTGTGATAGTGGAAAGTTTAGCAAAACAGATAAAACATTGAAACTCAACAATGATATAAATGAACATGTCACTGAGGATGGTGAAATAAAAGGAGATAGTAATTCGAAGGAAGTGTTAATTCTAAATGATGGTGAGCATCAGGAAAAAGTGATTAATGTAAATAAGAAATCAAGTTGTGATACATTGAAAAGTAATAGCTTTGATGTTTTAGATGATGATGAAGTGGTTGAACATTCTAATCAAATTTGCAGTCATATGCCTTCCTCTGAGCAAAGTGAAAAGTTGACTATGGTTATCCCTGTGTCTGATAGATTGTTACATCTTACCGCTGACCAAAATGCTCAAAACAATGTAAATAATACTGTTGTGATATACAACCAACATGAACAGGAGATGTGCATGTCTGTACATGCATACTCCAAAACTGTTTCATCCCTTCCTTCCAATTGCCCCGATCGATTGTCATTGCCTCCTCAAACTAATCTTATCCCTGTGTCTGATACAATGTTACATCTTACCACTAACCAAAATGCTCAAAACAATGTAAATAACACTGTTGTGATCCACAACCAACATGAACAGGAACCATGCATGTCTATGCATTCACACTCCAAAACTGTTTCATCCCTTCCTTCCAATTGCCCTGATCGATTGTCATTACCTCCTCTAACTAATCTTTTTCCCCATGACCAACAGATTTACTTCCTTCTCCTCCTCATGACGACATTATTCGGAATGTCATGTCCCGTTCCTCAAATCCATATGAACACATCCCTCCCCCTCCTGGTTATCCCAATCATCCTAATGCCAATGACTAAGAAAATTGCATTCTTACAGTCAGTGCCAACAATCAAACCACTATCCATATCCCCAAAGCCAAATCATTCAATCATAACAATCCTACAAACTCAAATATTACCAAGACTACCAAAAACAAATTCCAAAAGAAAAAGTCAAACAAGGATCTAAATGTTCCTAATATTCCTCCTACAACTAGCATTTTTCCTGAAAATGGTATCTCCAATTCTCCAGCTACTAAGAGCAAGCAAGGCATTAACCATCTTCTCACTGGTTTACCCCAATGACACACCATATTGGGGTATGGAACATTAGGGTTGCCCATCAAGACATTAAATTGAAACAAGTTCAGAATCTCATCTTATCTCATAATCTTCAACTTGTAGCCATCCTTGAATCTAAATTAAACCTCAATCTTACCTTGAGAGCTGCTAATTTCATCAATCCTAGCTGAGTGCTCCATCACAACCCGTTTGATTCCCCCTGTGGTAGGATCTTCATTCTCTCTGACCCTACTTCCTTTTCTCTATCTCCTATCCTTACCAATAGACAGTTCGTTCACAACCATCTTCTCCACAAATCTAGCTCTGCATCATTTATCTAACTGTCATTTATGCTGATAACCTCCTTTCCTCCAGTCAAACTCTTTTTAACTACCTTTAACACTTTGCGCAAGAATCCCATCCTTGGATTGTTATAGGAGATTTTAACTGTTTGCTTTCCCATAATGGCAGGATTGGTGGTAATCCTGTATCAATGAATTTTACCTTTAAATGAAGCCAAAACCAATCTAATCTCTTGCTTATCTCCATAAGTGGTGCCAGATACTCTTAGAATAACAAAAGTAGATCTGGTAGAAGGATCTATAGCAAGATTAACCATTCCTTTTGTAACCTTTCTACCTACTCCACATGGCCATCCATTTCCTACTACCTCCCTACCCCCTTATTATCTGACCACTCCCTTTGGTTAATATCCTTAAACCATGAAACCATGAAAAGAAAATCGTTTTTTAAAATTTTTAATGCCTGGACCCTTGATCCAGATTTTTTAAATATTGCCAAACATGCTTAGGAAACAAACCACTATGGTTCTCTTATGTATATTTTGCAACAAAAGTTGAAGACCCTTAAAAAGATTCTTGGTAACTAGGCAACTCTGAAGTTTGGCAGGGGTGATCTTTTGTCTACTGTTCTTGATTCCAAGCTTACACAAGCTCAATCAACTCTATGAACAACCCATCTAATTCTCATCTGGCCAATGAAGACAATGTGATTCTCCAGCAATACCAAAAGGCTCTAACCTTGGAGGAAGATATGAAGAAGCAAAAACTAAGGCAGAAGTGGAGTAGCTGTGGGGACAGAAATACTAAATATTTCCATGACAATCTGAGAATCAAGCAGGCCAGAAGACAAATACATAGCATAAGTGAAATTCATGGTAACCTTGTCTCTTCTCCTCATCTTATTGATAAGGCCTTCCTTGATTTCTTCTCTGGTCTTCTTGGTAATTATGATAACTTTAAGCCTAACTTAAGTATTATTGATGATCTCCAACTTCCTTGCCTGACCCATGATCAAATAGCCTTGTTATCTGCTTCAATCACTGATAGTGAAATTAAGGATTGTATCTTTAGCATGAACAAAAACTCCTATGGTGGCCCTGATGGGTACAATGTCCTTTTTTTTACTACTTGTTGGGTGATTATTGGTCCTGTTGTTTGTAATGCTATTAAAAACTTTTTCTCCAAAAATAGAAAGCTTTCCGCATTAATGCAACCAACCTTGCGTTTATTTCAAAATTAGATCACCCAGCACATGTTTCTGATTTTAGACCTATATCCAGTTGCAATATCCCCTATAAATGTATTGCCAAAATCATAGCTGCAAGACTCAAGTCTATCTTACCTTCCCTTATCTCTCAAAACCAAGCTGCCTTCCTCCCGGGGAGAAGCATACTTGATAATGTGTTGTTGACCCATGACCTACAAAAAGATTGCAGTAGGAAGTATATTTCTCCTCGTGCTATGTTAAAACTTAACATCAGGAAGGCATATGACACTCTACAATGGACTTCAATCACCAGGGTCCTTTCTAGAAAGGGTTTCCCTCACCATTTTGCCGCTTGAATCTACTCCTGCCTTTCCTCTGTTTACTTCTCCTTATGTTACAGTGGTACTTCTGTTGGGTATTTCAAAAGTAGGCAAGGCATCAGGCAGGGTGATCCTATGTCATCTTATCTGTTCATACTTGTCATGGAAGTTTTGTTTGCTATGACTAATAAGAAAGTGGCCAGCAAGCATATAAGTATTCACCCCAAATGTAAATATCCTTTGAACACTAGTTTGATGTTCGTTGATGATCTCATTATATTCACCAAGCCAACTACTGCTTTCATCTCTTCCATTCTTGAAGTGTTAAAATTCTTCCACTCCTTCTCTAGTCTATCTTTCAATAACTCCAAATCTAGTATTTAGATTGCTGGTGTCCCTCTCGAGTCTGCTACCTCATTAAGACTTCTGTCTGACCTTCATATGCCACCTGATACCTCTTCTTATCTCAGGATCCCTATTGCTACATCAACTATTTCGACATCCCAATGCCTTGGATTATATGCTAAGATCTCCAGTTCGATGAATTGTAGGTCAACAGATTATTATCTCAGGTGGGCAGGCTAACCCTCATCAAATCTTTTTTAACTCTTATACATCTTACTGGTGCAGGACATTTATTTTACCTAAGAAGCTTATCCTGATGTAAAGGAAGGACATGTGCAATTTCCTGTGGCATGGTTGTATATATTCTAGCAAGCTTAAACCCATAAGTTATCGAAAGATTGAAATGAAGAAAAAATGTGGAGGTCTTCGTATCTTGAACCTTCACTTCTCGAACAAGGCAGCATTTAGTTCACACTTTGTTAGCTTGCTTAATAGGAATAACAATATTTGGGTTACTTGGTCTGTTAAGAACAATCTCAAAAACAAGTCCTTTTGGTTGATGGATATTCCTCATCTTTGCAGTTGGATATGGAGGACTATTCTCAAACTCAGATGTGTCTTTCTACCTCATATGTCTGTTCTGGCTTCACCTCATGGTCAACTAAGTTTTTAGAACGATCCTTCGGCCAAGCAGGGCCTGATCCTTGCTGCTTCCATGTCTTTTAATCAAAGAATCTAAACTGGGATTCCTTTTGATGCGCTTGCCAATGAATTCATTTCCAATGGAAGTATTTTCCTTCCTTATTCTAGTAACAAAACAATCAGGAACCTATGGCATGAAATCGAGCAGCAACACTACCCTTATGTTCATGTTGACAAGGTGGTATGGTCACCTGATTTCAAAAATCATTTTGTTTTTGTAGTGTATAATTGCTTGATATCACATGATAATGCTAAACAATTTGCTTGGTATAAAAGAGTGTGGAATAAGCATGTTTGAGAGAGAGATAATTTTCTGCTATGGAAGGTGTTTAGGAATGCTCTGATTACGCGTGCTAAGCTTGTTGAGATTGGAATGCAAATTAATAGTTTAGTGTTTTCTGTCAGGAGGAATTTAAAACAAATATTCGCTTATATTTCAATTGCCAAGTAATTTTCCCCTTATGGCAACATCTTATGCTCCTGCTTGTCCGATCTAACACCTCTAGGGTAAGCTACATTGATTAGTGTAACATTTATAAAGCAACTCGGTGGAAAGATGGTGAAGGTATGTTATTATTATTGATCCTTAAGAAAATTTTTTTCGTCACATGGAAGCATAAAAATAACAGGATATTTAATGGTTACGACATATCTGATATTGTCATTTGGAATGATATAAGGCATGAAATAACCTCTGGGACAAGGAATGCCACTTTTGATTTTGGTAATGAGCTTATTGCTGCTTGGGTTTAGTTACATTGCTTTATTTATTTTTCCTTCCTTTTCCTTGTTTTTTTCCTTCCTTCTTTAATTCTTCTTCTCTTCTTCCTTTTGTGTTCCATAGGATGTTACGGTAAATATTCCCTTCATGGTTTTGCAATAAACCGGTAGGGATCCAGTTAACCCCGCTTAGCTTTGCTAAATATATATATAACATAAAACTAAATAAAATTATATCGTTTTATAAATTTAAATAAAATAAAAGATTTTATTTAAAAAAAATAGAAATTTTCTTATTAAATTAGACTTCATAGGCCCAAAAAAGATCCAATATGGTAAATTTTTTAAAATTCATCCATAACTTCTGCTGTGAGCTGGTCCAGTTTCAACAATGGTATCGGAGTCCAATATCCTATGCGGTCATGTTATAAAAAACTATTAGACTAACAACCCAGATACTAGGTGTCTAGAAAAGTTATTTCTAGAATTAAGTTTGGATAATTAAGTACTCTGTCTTACATGACTACCAGCCTTGCTTGAACAGATATGTGAGCCCAAAAGTTGCCCCTAATAGAAAAGGCTTAATTTGAATTGGGCCTTAGGCAAATTTTCAAAATTGATTGAAAAATTAAAATATAGGATTTTAATTTAAAGGCCAAATATAAAATAAGAAATACATATATTATATAAGTTATAATATATTAAAGTTTTTCAAAATATTTGAAAGGTTATACAAATTAATTTCAAATTTTAGAAAATTTATTAATAAGATTAATAAAATAAATTAATTACATAAGTTAATTAATAAATGTATACGTGTAATATATATTATGATATATGTTATGTTATTTTAAAATGTTTGAAACGACATAAGTATACGTTTGTGTATATGAAATAAAATTTGAAATTAATGTAATATAATAAAAATAGTTTAAATAATTAAAAAGTTGATTAATTAAATAATATACACATGTATATGATGTATGTGTTATGTTATAAAGGTTATAATGTATAATGAATATTAAATATAAATGTTATATCACTATAAAATTGATTAAAATGTTAATTTATTAAAATTAATCAAATAAGATTTTATTAATATAACATTACACATAAGATTATTATATAAGTAATATGAAAAATAAAAGTTAAATAACATGAAAACTTGTGTAATATGAACGTATAAATTAAGGTGGAACATTAAGAAACCCTAAGTAGACTTAAGAAATAAATGATACGTAAATGTAAGTATACAATGATTTTCGATGTGCTTGACACTTGAATCATGAGATTTTTTGATAAGAAATACAGCATTCCATAAGTCGATATCACTTAATATAATATATTGAAGATTACGAATCTTCAATATAATGTTGTCCTCTACCATTTATATATTAATAGATTACTTGCATATTCTGGTTGCTGAGATTTCCTTAAGCTAAGGATGTTATGTGTAGTACTATTAATATATTGAATGGATGAGGTCAGATAACGGTACATATTTTTTGAGCTTTCCTCAAGGTATGTGCACTATACTTAGGCCATCATGGAATGATAGGTCCAAGTGAATAGTCCTACTTTATTTGTTGAGCATTACTCAAGCTAAAGGCGGGACTTGGACAAAGTACCATAGTTTAGGAGTTGTATATGATACAACCGATAATGAGTTATCCATCGTATGTGGGAATATGATTTGTTATGCTTTCTACAAGGTCAAAATCCCAAGACATACAAGTCCTAACAGCTACTAATGAAGTTGAAAGACTTCTATATTTCGACTTAAGGTTTGGCAAAACATAAAAGACTAGTAGGAGCTTATTGGTAAAATGAAACATAAATTTAATCTTACTAATATTATGAGAAAATCTACTATGATTTGTCCTAATAATCTACCACTTAAACTTATAGAAAATGACAACTCCAAAACAATTTTTTGAAAACAAGAGGCTTACCGGACCTAATTATATAGATTGGCTAAGGGAAATTAAAATAGTGTTGACTTACAAGCGCCTTTGGACTACTATTACATGTGAACCTAAAGAACAACACGTCTATGACGTGGACTCCAAACTACGACTTGCTTATGAAAAATGGGTGCCAGACCTAAAGATTGCCCAAGTTTTCAATTTGTCTACGTTAGACAAGCCATTGTAGAGAAACATGAAAAAAGTCCATCTCTGCGATATTTGATAGTCTCAAGGCTCTTTTTGGTGAACAGTCGTGTTCCGCAACGTGAAAGCTTACGAAGAAGCTGTTCAATACCAAGATTATCAAAGGACAGAAAGTGGACGATTATATGCTAATGACAAAGGCCTATATTGATACGATTTCGAATTAGACGGTACAAATAAGCAATGTATTGCAAGTAGATTTGGTCCTTGGTTCACTTACTCCTCAGTACGAACTATTCATATTGAATTATAACATGAACCGATTGAATGTGAATCTCAAATAGCTCCTTTGAGGTCAGTCGAGTCACAATCTAAGAATCAAGGGGATATACTTGTTGTTAAGGGTAGTGCATCATCTTCGAAGAGTTCAAAGACGCGGAAAATAGAAGGTAAAAAAAACAAGAAAAGTTAGAAGACTGATGACAAGGGTGAATGTCACCATCACCAAAAGAAAGGTCATTAGAAAAGAAATTGTCCTGACTACTTGAAGATTGTTACGGAAAAGAAGCAGAATGGTTCCGAGGCTCCATCAGGTACATTTATGATTCAAAATTGTTTTATAATCAATGAAATGTCTTGGGTCTTAGATACTAGATATGTTACTCATATATGTAATTCGTTACATGGGCTTAGGAACTGGCACCATGTGGCAAGAGGAGAAATGAGGCTCCAAGTTGCTAATGGATCTATGGTAGATGCAACGTCAATAGGAGATTATATTTTAAATTTACCTAGTGAACTAGTATTAGTACTAAATAATTTCTATTTGTAAAAGAATTTATTTATGGAATTATTTCGGTTTCTAGATTATTTGAGATAGGATATATATTTCATTGTGCAAATAATGTTATGAACATTTCTTTGGATGGAATTAAAGTCTACGATGGTATTCTTGAAAATGGCATTTATGTGATTACTACTAATTATGTGTGTTCTATGAATAATTCTTTTAACAATATAAATGATAGTTATCTTTGGCATTGAAGGTTAGGTCATATTAGAAAGAAATGACTACACAAATTGAAAATCAAAGAATTTTTACCGTCAATTGATTCTGAATCATTTAACAAGTGTGAGTCATGTCTCAAAGGAAAATTGACTAAGCACCCCTTCAGTTGGACCAATGGAAGAGTTGATGAACTCTTAGGGTTAGTACATAGTGATGTGTGTGGCTCAATGCCTATAATCACAAAAGATATAGTTCTTACTTTGTTACCTTGACTGATAATTTCTCGAGACTAGGATATGTGTATCATATGAAGAAAAATCAAATGTCTATGGGAAATTTGTCAAATATAAAAATGTATTAAGAAATAAAACGGGCCATAAGATTAAGATTCTTCGATCAGATCGATGAGGTGAGTATGTTGGACTGGGTTTCCAACAATACTTAGAAGATAATAGGATTATCTCTCATGTTACTCCATCATATACTCCATAACACAACAATGTGTCGGAGCAAAGGAACCAAACCCTACTAGATATGGTTTGTTCCATAATGTGTAAGGCTGAGTTACCTCTGTCCTATTTGGGGATATGCGCCAAAAACCATGGTGCATATGTTGAACTTTTTACCTACTAAATCTATGCCTAAGATGCCATATGAGATATGGCATGGGAAGAAACCCCACTTCCATTATTTGAAGGTGTAGGGTTGTCCGGCCTCTGTTAAGAAATTGCCCTAATAAGCTTGAGGCAAGATCAGCTTTGTGTAAATTTATAGGGTATCCAAAGTATTATAAGTGATATATTTTCTAAAATACAGAGGAACAAAAGGTGATTGTTTCCATACATGTTGTCAGTTTAGAAAAGGAATTTCCATTAAAAGAAATTAACAACGAAGTTGTAGACTTAGATGAGATCCAAGAAACTAACACTGAGACTGAAACAGTGGGAGAACTAAGTTCAACCATATACGAAAACACATAATCTATTAGAAGGTCTTCTAGGGAATCTCGCATACTAGAGAGATACTACGATTTTCACGTGGATGGCGAGAAGGAGAATTGTGTCTTAGATGATGACACTCCTCTGTCCTTCCAACAAACACTGCAGAGTAAAGACTTCGCACTTTGGCTTGGAACTATGAAATCCGAGATGGATTCCATATACAAAAACAAAGTTTGGACTTTGTTAGACATGCCTATGGGGATAAAACCTATCAGATGCAAAAGGATTTTTAATAAAAATTAAATGTAGATGGGGAAGGGAGACTTATAAGGCAAGACTAGTTGCAAAAGGATTTCATCAAATTCAAGGTGTCGATTATGACGAGAACTTTTTGCCCGTAGCCATGCTTAAGTCCATCCAGACTATGCTAGCCATCGCTTCATTATATGACTACAAAATATGGAAAATGGATGTAAAGACGGCTTTTCTAAATGGTGATTTAGTAGAAACCATTTATTTGTCGCAACCCAAGGATTTTATGGTCAATGAGAATGAAGGAAAGACTTGCAAATTGTTAAAGTCCATTTATGGACATAAACAAGCTTCGAGGAGTTGGAACAAGCATTTTGATAAAGTAATCAAATGGTTTGGTTTTTATCATAATATTAAGAAATTCTTCATATACAGAAAGGAACATGGTAATGCTATATGTCGATGATCTATTATTGATTGGCAATGACACTTCGTTGTTGCAATCAATGAAAGCTTGGCTTTCCAAGATCTTATCCATGAATGATTTGAGAGAAGCAGCTATATACTTGGTATAAATATCTATAGAGATATACCTAAGAGGTTCTTGGGATTGTCCCAGTCCCTGCACATACATACCATACCGAAAAGGTTCGGTATGAATAATTTCAAGTGTGGAAACATTTCAACACAGTTTGAAATTGCCCTTTCTAAAAAGGACGCTCCTCATAGTGATGAGGAGAAAGAGCATATAAAGAGAATCACATGTGCTTCAGCCATATGATCTATAATGTATGATTTGTTATGTACTGGACCTGATGTGGCATATGCATTAGGATGCATAAGTCGATACCGGTCTAATCCTGGAGAAAATATTGAATGGCCATTAAATGTAAATTGAAGTATTTAAGAAATACTTGGGATTTATTCCTTATATACGGGAATAGAGACATCCTTACGAAGGGGTATATGGATTCGAGCTTTCGAAGTGATATAGATTATAGTAAATCGGTGTCTAGTTATGTTTTTATGCTTAATGGGGGAGCTGTTAGTTAGAGAAGTTCCAAGAAAGGAATAGTAGCTAATTTCATGATGAAGGCTGAGTACATCACCCTCAATGGAGCAGCAAAAGAAACGGTCTGGATGTGCAAGTTTTTGAGTGAGCTCGAAGTGATTCCGACACCGAGAATCATATGGCATTGTTCTGTGATAACAATGCGACGATGTAGACTGCAAAGGAGCTTAGAGTACACAAGATGCCATGGCATATTCTTTGAAAGTTCTACCTCATTAAAGAATTCGTTGAGAAGAAAGAGGTCGTGATACAAAAGGTTGTTATCAAGAACAACATAGCAAATCCATTCGCTTAGGGACTAGCTCTGCCGGCTCTAGCGAAGCTGGTTGAGTGGATGAGACGGAGATTCCATAATTGGCACCAAGTGCAAGTAAGAGATTGATAGATTTAAGAGTATGCCCAAACGGTAATTATGTAATTTATTGTAAATTAATTAACTCTATAATCAATTCTTGTTCGTAATAAAGGTGTTTTTCTTTCTATTATATATTTGTTATAATAATATAAATAACTAAATGTTTAACAAAATATATTTAACGAAAAATCCATAAATGGTGTGCTTATGATAGTAATTACAAATTGTTGTAATCATGAGTATCATACCATAATATTATAAAACACATCATTTTATATGTTGCTAATCAAGATGCATTAAGGCTGGATATTGATGTATTTGTTGAGACTAGAGTATGTAACACTCTCCAAATGTTAGACAGTGTATTACTCATGACTGTTGGGGGCACCTAAGGGTTTTATATTGATATTTATTGAATACATATGGAATGACTCATTAATAGTTTTACATTGGTTAATATAACTAAGATCAAATATAAGATATCAATGTGACTAATTTACATAGTTCTCTTAACTAGAGAATACTATTGATCTTCAATATGAAAGCTTGGCTTTGATTATAGTTAAATCATAGCACGACGTCCATAGAGTGACTATAGTTGGGTCGAGTGGAAGTATTGGAAGTGAATCACTATTTAAGAGAGGATTCGTCTCCTCAGTTATACGGGGTTAGTATCATGGTCAACTCAGAGACAAAATCTCTAGCCAGAGTAGTTTGGTTAATAATAATTTTTATTATTGAACCAAGGACTTTGTGCTTGGGCTATAGAAATGAATATGGAGGATATTGGAATTTTGACCATTACCAAATTCCATATGCCCAAAGCAATATAGTTTTAACAAAAAGAATTGGTGTAAATAATAGTCACAACCGGGCAACGCTTAATAAAGTAAAATTGGATTTTTAGTGAAACCAATTAAGCAATAAATTTGTCTAAAATGTCACACCACCTGCTAAATGGTATTCGAACATTATTATTCAAATAGTTCGACCCTAATCACTGATTAAATTTACACCCGACGAGTCACACAACTGAAAATGATGAATTCTCCTTTTACCAATGATTTAATTAATTTATAATTTTTAAAAATTGATTAGATTAAATAATGTTTATGAAATAATATTTATAAATTTGATTTTGATTTGATAAATTAAAATTAAATGTGCTGTGGGCATTTTTTCCATAGCATGGTGAATACGAAAAGACGTTAAGGAGTGTAGAAACGGCTGGAAGGTGCATAATAAAGGCACCATTGTGCAATCATAAGGGCAAGGCAAAGCGCCAGGGGAAATTTTGGCATAGTAAAAAATATAGTCAAGCTCTTGAAAATTTTTCCTTAGGTCAGGACATGCATATAGGTCGAAACCAGGTCTCAATTCGAGCTACGGATTAGAAGATGTAATTATCTTAAAATTTGTTCATCACTAACCGATTCGGGTCCCACCTTGAAGAGCTACTATCTAATTCAGGAAAATGGAACATTCAGAGGCATTGGAATACTCTGCTCAATGACATGAAGCTATCTGATCCAAGTTTGATTCAATTATAACTTGACATAAAGGAGTTGTGGCCTAAAAGCATATGTAGAGCAGTGGTAAAGACCTGTGCCCTTCAGCCAACCCACCCGGGTTCGATTCCTGGCAAGCACGTTATTTTTATGGAACATGGGGAATTGTCTGGTAGGGAATCCAACTACTGAGTGTTAACCATTTCAAATGTAAGGAAGGGAAAGCATAAAGCTCGAAGGAGTGGAGAGAAGCCAAGCTTCCCCCTCATGTTCGTTAGCCCAAGTACCAAACAAAATTTCCTGTTCGGTACCCTAAGCACCAACGGGATCTATTGTTCGATGGGTAACCCAACAAACCATGCACCAAAGGACCCACCAGACCGAGCGGGAAAGGTATGAACTTAGCCATCAAAGCGCCACGTGCCACCAACGGACCAACCTACCCTAGGCAAAGCTCCCATCCGAGCTGAGAAGGCCATATATGGAATGAAATCCGCACATATTGGGAGATTATCAATTATATTTGGCATATTTAGGAATATTCCGTCTAGGGTGTTATACAGGGAAACTGTCGGTCTGACCTCCCTATACCTTCACTCCTATAAAAACTCAAGCTTCTAACAACAATAGGGACAATTCTAGAGACCCAAACTTACAACTGTAATGGTGGACAGATCAGGGAAAGTTAGGATCTGCCTAATAGGAGAACCCTAATAGGTACAGCCTAGTAGGAATAGCCTAGCAGGAACAGCCTACTAGGATCTGCCTAACAGGAATAGCCAAGCAGGAATAGACATGCGGGAATAGTTGGGCAGGAATAGCCGAACAGACTCCCTTGAGCTGCATGTTACAATCTTTCGAGCTACAGATCATTATATTTTATATCTCAGGCATTGTATCAAAGATCTATAAGAAAAATAATGAAAATCAACAGTGGATGTAGGCACATTCTGGCTGAACCACTATAAATCCTTGTGTTTTTTTACTTTACTATAACTTACTTTCTACATAACCTATAAGTGATCTTCTCTATGAAAATTAATCATAATAAAAATATAAGAGCCATGTTATACACCATGTATTCCCAGCTCTACAACAATTTGATTAAAGGTGTTTTCTCTTCTTTTTTTGTGCAAATATTTTTGGTGCTTTCATTGAGAATGATTCCCAAGAAGCCTTTGAGATCAAATAACAAGGTTGGTGCTACCCGCGGAAATGCATGGAATGCCCAAGCACCTAATAAAACAACTGCCAATGAGGATGATCACTTAGCAAGCATTCCAATTCTAGTGCACGTAATTACCAGAGGAAACCTGGATAGAGTTGTGGCCATGCTAAATGTATGTTTAGCTACCTAATA
Organism: Allium fistulosum; assembly: GCA_030737815.1. Classification (NCBI taxonomy): domain Eukaryota; kingdom Viridiplantae; phylum Streptophyta; class Magnoliopsida; order Asparagales; family Amaryllidaceae; genus Allium; species Allium fistulosum. The sequence goes on from CM060904.1 coordinate 793,866,819, forward strand.
TCAAGCAATGTTGTACCAACTTATGACACGCTTGGGATAGCTGCAAACTATTGGTCGCAACCATTGAACACAAGGGCATCCCAATGGGGTCAAAAAGGCCAAGGCGCTCGCAATCTGATAAGGGATCCGATCAAGAAAGTCAAAGAGATAGAAGAAGGAATGCGGGAGGGATGCAGTGAGCAAGAGTTCAGCCTAAAGCTAGATCGAGAAGCGGTTCAGTGTCGAACCATACGGGGATTATGCTAAATCGAGGATAGCTACGGTAACGCTTCTCATTCCCTCACAGAAATTGTGGTCAATGGAGGACAAAATAATCATTAGGATCGGTGTAGGTATCATCACTACGTCCGAAATTAAAGATCAAGTCATTATAAGGAAGATGAAAGAAATCGTCCCCTCCCCCGAATGGATAGGTCAAGCTATCATTGACAGTTGCCCAAACCAGAGGATAGGATGTCCTAAATCAATAAACAATTTGTTCATACATGAACAAGTGGAGTGAGGAATTGGAGCTTAACTTAGCACATTACCTTCTCCCTGGAAATAGGACTATTAGGGACCCTAAAGATTTTTGGACCGATGAGCTAGCAAAGTAAATAAGGTTGGGATGCGCTTCATAAAGAAGGCGGCCTGGTATAGCTACTGAAGAAGAGTCTAGTAGTGATTGAAAATAATGATGGAAGATATGGTTGCTCTTTTCCTAGCTAAGCATTCGAAGATAATGTAGCATTCCATAGACTCATGGAGCAAAAAAGGACCAACGTAGGTCCAAAGAAACCAAGTCTGGAATTCTATTTGCAACTCATCAAGAATGGCGGCAAGAAAGCAGGTAAGGCATGAAGGGGCCATCTAAATTTGGAATTCACAAATAAAACCAGTTGGGGCCCAAACCAAATCGAACTAAAGCAAAACTAATTGATACTAGACCAATGGTATCACCCATGCCGGACCAAGGGAGGATGTCTCCTCAAAAGTTAATACTGATGTTAGAGGCACACACGTAGCTACCGAAAAGGGACCGCCTAAGTTCATACCGACTGGTAAACAGATGGTTGATGTATTTCATGGGGGCATGACATGTCCTATCATGCAACCTAAGGAAGCATCCCAATAGCGAAGGAGAAGTCTCCAAGCTAATGCGTCGATTGTTAGGCGAGGAAAGAAGGAGACCAGAGCTTAGCAAGATGAACCATGGTAACTCTCCAAACATTGGATATGCAATCCACTAGTCGTGGATTAATACATTGTAAAAATCATACGTAGAGACTATTTGGTTTAGTCGCTTATAGTACTAATCCGTTAACACTTGGATATCAAGAAAAGGATGGATAAAACTTGCAGAACAATCTTGCATGATTCAGCGCTGTAGTAGTCGCTATGCATCAACTCAATAAATGGGTTCCCTATGGTTATTACTTAAGGAATTAATAGGAAAACGGAGTCATATAGGGAACTTAAGAAGAATCGTATTGCCAACTTGGAGGACATATATTATCGGACCTACACATTTATGCACTTGGAGGATTCTAATATCGAGACAGAACTGACAAATGTCAACTGGGTTGGAGATGAAAAGCCTCAGGATCGGGGAATGCGAAAGATGGATAATAGGGCTAGAGAAACGAAACACTTTAGGAGATAGGGCAAGTTTCCACGTTCAAAGCTTATGGAGACTCCTAAAAGAATCTATCTTGCTATTATAGAAACGGTTGATTACGGCGAATTGAGGATAGAGAATAAAATGCAATAGAGATGGAAACCAAAAAATATCTCATGTTCCATGAGGATTGTGGCCATGAGACCAATGAACATAGATACATCTTATAGGTATACTCTGGGTTGAAACACGAGGGTAACTCCACCGAGAATGCCACAAAATCTAGACCATAGTCCCTCGATGGAAATGAATCCCGACGAAGAAAGGGTGTAAAGGATGCTTAGGGTCATGGTGTTGGATCCTCTATGGATAATAGAGCATGTCCTTCTACTAGTTATCCAAAAATAGTGTGCATGAAAGTTATAAAGAATGGAGTAATCAAACAGCGGAGCATAAGCTTTTTTCCCAATGGCAAGGCACAACCCCATTAGAGACAATGGGAGACTACATTCAGCTGCTCCAGAGATAGTGGAGTGTAATTCTGACCCATTCCATAGGTGGGACCAGACATCTCTAGAGATAATGGATTATAATCTTGTCAAAAAGCCTCATAGGCAGAGTCAACTTCATATGAATATGAAGCATGATACTATAGAGACTGAATACCCGCATGCAGTGTGGGGAAAATAATGCAAAGGTATGACTTACTTTAATAAATAAATTCAAATGATATTTAATAAAAAAATACTTAAGGCATAAGTAACAGCATGCCACATAACTATGCGATACTTGAGAAAGTGAGAAAAATACTAATGGCTAGGAAAGAATGAATGTTCTTGACCCCTACGGGTCTAATAGACCTCTTACTTTCTAGGCTAGACTGAACGACAGAGTATGGTATACTAATATTAGAATTGGAAATAGAAAAATAATTGAAACTCTTGAAACTATGTATCCATAGCGACATACAAATGACTATGAATCAAGCATTTTGGGGGTTCTAAGTCAGCGGAGAATAGTTGCCATCCTAGTTAAAAAAAGGGCTAAGGCTTTGCTTATTGTGCAAAAATGTTGTGTTTTTAAGCACATCCCATGGGAGGAAAATCGAGATGTTGACGGTTCGGGAAAAATTGGCTTGCTCGGGAAATGATTGGTCCTAGTGAAAACTTCACCCTTAAATGAAATAAAGCAAGGAAGCTGGTGCGCAAGGTGATTGGGTACACCATACGGGATGGCAACCTATATAGAAGAGCTTTTATTAACCTATTGTTAAAGTGCATGGCTGCAAGAGAAGCAAAGGAAATATTAAATAACGCACATCAAGGCATTAAAAGAGATCACACGGGGGGAAGACCTTAGAAACATATCTCATGGGCATTAATCTAAAATGGAGAATTCCAATTGCCATGGTGGAGTCGAGTATGAAACAGTGGATATGGATTAAATCGAGTATGGAGTTCAATTCTAGATGATCTTAAACAATGGATGATAGTTTGATAGTCAAGAATTTGCAACTTCTATCAGCAACACAACATCAGGATAATCTTTCCTACAATGCCTCACTCACAGTCCAATGGATAGGTTAAAGAAGTCAACAAGGCTCTTGAAACTTTCATAAAGGAGTGTTTGGAAAATTATAAGGGAGCTCGGATGAATGAGCAACCATTGGACTTTATACTTATCGCACTTCCTATAAGACTACAATAGGATATACTCCCTTTGCTTTGGCCAAAGATTTATTGGTTATGCTTCCCGTCAAAACTATAATCTCATCTTATAGGATAATCTACTATAACTCAAAGAAGAATGTGGAATTTCTAAACTTGTCCCTAGATCTGATAGAGGAGAAGCGGGATGAGGCTGCTTTGATAATCGCGGTGTTTTGGCAGAAAGCGGCGAAACAATATAACTCTAGGATAGAGCATCGCCCACTCCACGAAGAAACCTATTCCTAGAGCGAATTTCCCCATGGCCTAGGGGCACCTTACGCGATCTAGAAAAGTTTACATTTTATAGTAGAGATCTAGGGAATGGAGCCAGCATTAGCATCACCATAGATGGAGTAGTATCTGAGAAAACATGGAGTGCTCAAAATCTGTTTGCGCCAAGGTCACAAACCCCAAATGTCGTGAAAGCACCAGTGTTTACACACAAATCCTCAATATCCAAACACGGATTATATATCCATATAATGTAGAGAGCAAAAATGAAGAAATAACAAAATTAAAGAAAGCAAGAGAAGACAAGAGATTTATAGTGGTTCGGCTACCTCTGGCCTACGTCCACTTTGAATTGATCCTTTTATTTCCTTTATATCCTGATTACAATTACAATCCATTGAAATCAATAACAAAAACGACAGAGTCTCACCAAAAAGGAAGAAGAAGACCCTTGTTAGTTGCCGTGGAGTTGCTATTTATAGGAGTACATCTGGTAATATCTGCCCCAAAACTCGGAATACCATTTCTCATGCACAGGTGGGCCCACCAGGTTGATCTGGGGTCGTTTGGGATCGATCCCCGATCGATCCATGCTTCCTTCGTATCGATAGAGATCGCCTCCAATTGAGCTGTGATCGATTTGGTGAACTCTTGAGTTGATATGGAAGCCCTTGTGAAAATTTCATAGCATTTGGATCTAAGTTTTTAGAGTTATGATCGATCCAAGATTGAGTTTGCAAGTAGGCTGGTGATTTCGTATCGATCGATTCACATCGATCACCTTCTTATCCATCCTATTCCCATATCCATAACCATAGCCTTTGTATCGATCCGAGTTTCATGCTTCGATCCATGCAATGCGCTCCTTCCCCTGACCAGCTCCTTCGTATCGATTGATACGAAATAGCCTATGAGCGCTTATTGCTTTTCGTATCCATCCCCTACACCTATCTTTATATCGATCCCAAGTGTGTCCTTCGTATCAATCAATATTTCATCGATACAAAATGCTCATCCAAATCCCCGTAACCATTGCTTCATTCTTCGTAGCGATCCCAGCTTCGATCGATACGAAGTGCATTGGCATACTTTGCCATCCAATCGATACATATGTATCGATACGAACTCCACATCCATTAAACCGTTACCTTCCTAAAGTCAACTGATCGATGTAAAGTGCATTGATACGAGATGTACGATCCGAAGACCGATCGATCCAAACCAAAGTAGCAGTGATCGATACGAACGTATTGATGTGAACCCATTTATGATGAATATTGATCCATCCATAACTTAAGCATACGAACTCTGATTGACCTGAAATTCGAAAGATAGCCTCACCTAGCCTTGTTCATCATTCCCTATCGATCCCACCTTGATCGGAGCTTGGTCCAATTTTGACGGTATCTATCATAGCTATGTTTCCAATCGATCTCCAATCCTGATATCCATCCTTTTTAGCCAATTTGTTGATATCCCGGCCTTGCCCAAAAGGCGGGGTAACATTTTCCCCCCAAAACATGCCTTGCGGTAGGAAGGTGTGTTTTGAATAGCTTTAAATCCAATATCCAAAGTCCATATTCCATCCATAGCCATAACATCCGAATCATAATCCAATTCATTACCAAGCCAGTCTATCCAAGTGCCATGTCCTTATCCAAATCCACGACTCTTCTGAGTCGATATCTGGTTCCGAATCCAATAACCAAATCCTTAGCCAATTCCATGTCCATCCAAACCCAACAACTGAGTTCTAATCCATCCATATCCAATAACCGATAACAAAATCCATGACCTCTCCGGGTCGATATCCAAATCCAGGACCGCTCTGGGTCCTTAGCCAATCCTTAGTCATTCAAAGCCGAAATCCGAATTTGTAACCTCTCCGGGTTCTTGCCGGGCATAGTCCATACTCGATGACTCGTGTGCCAAATCCTGCGTAATAAATCCTGTCCTAAGTCCTAGGCCAAACCTGGTCATCCTGAACCCTTGTCGAGCATAGCCCATACTCGGTGATCTGAAATGATAAATGATAAATAATATGGTACTTGAGCCGAATCCTGGTCTCTCTGGACCCTTGCCGAGTATGGTCCATACTCGACGACCTGAAACATCAAATAACTAATCATGTTCTTTTAAACCATAGCCTAAGTCCTAGGCCGTCCTTGGTCACATTGGACCCTTGCCGAGCATAGTCCATACTCGACGACCTTTTAGCAAAAACCATATAAAAATCCAATCAAAATCCAGATCAAATCAAAAAACCAAAAATCCATATTAAAAATCCAAACCAAAAAACAAACGTTCAAACAAAAATCCAAATCAGAAAGTCAACAAAACCAAGAGTTCAAACCAAACTCCAAAACCAAACCAAAGAAAAGCAAATTTCATGAACTGGAGCATCATGGTTTATCATTATCTCAGAGCATGCCTATGGGCTATCTCTGTCCCCGTACATAAGTAAGTGACTTAGCCGTATGCCCAGAGCTTGCTACTTATTCCATACCATCCCGATTAGTCGACGACCAACCGACCATCATTCATGGGTCTCGCGCCGTCGTCGTTTGCGGTAGACGATGGCAGCTCTTGTTCTACCGTCGCATTCCGAGTCTTGACATATTGCCACAACTGACCATTCCTTACATGCTCCTCAATTATATCCTTTAGATTCCTATAGCTGTTGGTATCATGCACGTCCAGGTCATGAAAGAGAAAATGCCTTCTCGATGCCCTTTCGCGTTCCGAGGGTTCCCTCCTTGCAGGCCTTCGATAAGGAAGGCGATCTCGAGTTTCCATGTATATTTATTCTAATGTCTCATTCAGTCCTGTGTAGGTGAAGAATTTTGGTTCTCCCCAACGCTTCCTTGCCTTACCAGAGTCGTTATTCGTCTTCCCCTTCCCTTTAACCTTATCCTTACATGAGCTTTCACCGGATGGTCCTCTATCCTTAGCCACGTTTACTTCCTTTGATTTCATATCCAAGCTTGCATCTTCTTGCCGAAGAAATCTCTCCGCCACATGAAAGAATTCCCTGAGATCCATTGGTGGATCCCATATCAACGATATTTTGAAATCCGAGTTGTCCCTGACTCCTGACACTACCGCCATTAAAACCATTGATGGATCCGACCGATCCACCGAAGCGACCGCTCCATTAAACCGGGTTAGAAAAGTTCTAAGCGACTCTCCTGTCCTCTACTTCACTGACGTCAGTGTCATCACATTTTTTGGCCTCTTGATATGAACCTGAAACTGCTTAAAAAACCTGTCCACAAATTCTGTTTGTGCCCTAATAGATCTATTTTCCAACTACCTGAACCACATAGCAGCTATATCCATCAAGTACAGGGGGAAACATTGGGCCATAACCTCCTCCGATGCCCCCAGCACTTCCATGTGTCTTGTATACCTCATCAAATAATCGGTAGGATCCGTCCTACCATTGTATACTTCTAGAGAAGGCAGCTTGAACTTTGGTGGATTCCTAGCCATCCTTATGTTAGGGGTGAATGGACTCATGTTTACTCCTTCCAGGTCTCTATTTGTTAGACCTACGCGCATTGTTCGCCTGATAATTTCAGTCAATCCAGGGTTGCCTCCCATCTTCATTTCCTAACTGCCCCCTGAGTCCTCGAGGGAATTCCGGTATGTACTCCTCGTCACGCACTCCTATAATCCTGTCGGCACCATGTTATGCAACGTCACCTGTTATTCCTCTATGAACTGGCCCAGCATGATACGGTGGTGTGCCTTCGAGTCTAGATCCATTCAGATTGATAGGTTCTTGCTGATTGGAGGTTGCCCCTTGCTGAACTGCTCTATCTAGTTGCTTATTGATTCCCTCTGATCCAGCTCCATGGATCTATGCTCCAGCAACTCCTGCTGCTCCTACCTGTCCAAACTGCCTGAGAAGGTTCTGCATCATCTCCACCTGCCTTTTCATCAACTGCTCCCGCATAGAATCCATTATAGTCTGCATCTCATCCCTAGTGATGTGATGGATGCCTGATCTTCTCTAGCTCCAGAGGATGACTCTTGCCTTCCTTCTTGATGGCTCCTTTTTGGTAATGTCCTTCTAGATGATTGCCTAACCATGGTTCCTCCTAGATCTGATCCTTTATCTTTCCAAATCTAAACTCCAAATTCGATATAGCGGGTGCTAGTGTTCTCAATGAAAGTACCAAAGTGTTTGCACCAAAATTGGTCACAAACCCTGAATGTCATGAAAGCACCAGTGTTTACACACAAATCCTCAATATCCAACCATAGATTATAGATCCAGATAATGTAGAGAGCAAAAATGAATAAATAACAAAATTAAAATGAAAGAAAGCAAGAGAAGACATGAGATTTATAGTGGTTCGGCTATCTCCGGCCTACGTCCACTTTGAATTGATCCTTTTATTTCCTTTATATCCCGATTACAATTACAATCCCTTAAAATCAATAACCAAAATGACAGAGTCTCGCCAAAAAGGAAGAAGAATATCCCTCTTTAGTTGCCATGGAGTTTCTATTTATAGGAGTAGATCTGGAAATATCTGCCCCAAAACTCGGAATACCATTTCTCATGCACAGGTGCGCCCACCAGGTCGATCTGAGGTCGTTAGGGATCGATCCATGCTTCCTTCGTATCGATAGAGATCGCCTCCAATTAAGCTGCGATCGATTTGGTGAACTCTTGAGTTGATATGGAAGCCCTTGTGAAAAATTCATGGCATTTGGATCTAAGGTTTGAGAGTTATGATCGATCCAAGATTGAGTTTGCAAGTAGGCTGGTGATTTCGTATCGATCGATTCACATCGATCACCTTCGTATCCATCCTATTCCCATATCCATAACCATAGCCTTCATATCGATCGGAGTTTCATACTTCGATCCATGCAATGCGCTCCTTCCCTTGACTGGCTCCTTCGTATCGATCGATACAAACGCGATCGATACAAAATAGCCTATGAGTGCTTGCAGCTTTTCGTATCCATCCCATGCACCTATCTTCGTATCGATCCCAAGTGTGTCCTTCATATCGATCAATATTTCACTGATACGAAATGCTTATCCAGATCCAAATAACCATTGCTTCATTCTTCGTATCGATCCCAGCATCGATCGATACAAAGTGCATTGGCATACTTTGCCATCCAATCGATACACGCGTATCGATATGAAATCCACATACATCAAACTGTTTCCTTCTTGAAGTCAACTGATCAATGAAAAGTGCATCGATATGAGATGTACAATCCGAAGACTGATCGATCCAAATCAAAGTAGCAGTGATCGATACGAACATATCGATACAAACCCATCTCTGATGAATATTGATCCATCCTTAACTTGAGCATACGAACTCTGATTGACCTGAAATTCAAAAGATAGCCTCACGTAGCCTTGTTAATCATTCCTTATCGATCCTACCTTAATTGGAGCTTGGTCCAATTTTGACGGTATCGATCATAGCCTTGTTTCCAATCGATCTCCAATCCTGATATCCATCCTTTTTAGCCAATTTTTTAATATCCCGGCCTTTCCCAAAAGGCAGGGTAACAAAATATATGTTTCATTTTTGTGCGCTGAATATTGCAACTACATGGATTATGGATATGTGTATTTCCAATCATCACGGTCTTATTGAACCGCATGGATGGAGTGTGTAAAACCATGATAGACGATCTGTGCTATCAAACCACCACATGAACAACCATCCCATGCCAAATAAAATCCTCAATTTCTAGAACTACACAGGAAAGGTCACTACATATTAGGGGCATCCAACTCTAGTGCAGCATAGAAAGCTTGGACAAACATCTTTGTTGTATCATTGAAATCTAGGACAAATTATGATCGGTAGTGGAAAGCCAGATCAGCCCATGGTCAAGACATGACCACCAAATGGGTGTTCAACATTGACGTCGGCTCGACCTTCTTAGCCGACAATGGTCTACTGGAGTAATTCCTATTCAAGTGTCCATGGCAGATGATCGACTTAACCTTCATAGCCGACAGTAGTGGACTGGAGTGATTTCTATTCGCAGTTAACTAGCGGTTCCACATTCTTAGCTGACAGTGGTGGACTAGAGTGATCCCTATTAGGGTGTCCACATCTGTTAACCTTCTTAGCCGATAGTGGTGGACCGAAGTGGTCCCTATTTGGGCGTCCACGGCTGACGATCGGCTAAACTTCTTAGCCAGCGGTGGTGGAATGGAGTTATCCATATTCGGGTGTCCACAACAGATGTAACAACCCATACCCCAGTGAGCTCAAATTTTCGCTGAATCAAACACCCAATTCCACCAAAGTATGGATTGTTGGTTCGGTATTCTACAAATAAACAATTAATTGCATATCAGAGTGCTATTGATATATCTCACAGCAGAATAGCAAAGTATGACAGAACATATAGTTACTGACAAGGTTGACACTTCCAATGTTTAGCATTCTTGTTAGTGCCAAACATGCTTAAGAAAACTTGTCCTTCCACTGTTCCTTCCCTACACAAGTACTTGTCCCTCTAATCTATCATATGGTTTGTAATGAGAATGGGGTAAGAACAATGTTCCGATGACTAGTGAATTGTACATTTTATACATAACGCTAATTTATGCCAATTGTCTTTCATTGCATGTTAAGCCTTTCAATTTTTACTTAGTCATCTTGACTCCACATTCACGTACGATACGCCCCATCTATGCAAAGTAGACCATAATTACATAAGTATATATAAATATATAAGAACCATAGTCCCCTTTGGATCAAGACACTATCCTGCTAAAATCTGTAATCTTGCATCACGTCAGGGTCCATCAATGCAATATCACATCCATGTGGAACTACATCTCGTATTACGACTGTCCGTACAACTACGCATTGGGGGGAACCCAAAATGTCGACTCGCTGGTGTATCTCATCGTGTTCATCTGTGTCCAACTTTCAATGGTAGTTTACTACTCATCGTGTGTCTCGTAGTTCCTAATACGACATCACAATAGCTTCGCTATTTTCTATCTTGCCTTGGGGATTTGCTATTCGTCTGCTTCTTATTGATTATAGAGGAATCAACTCCTCGGACAACCCCATTCATTTTTAAAAGAACTCTTTTATGGGTTAACTAGTCTTGCCCTAACAAAAACAAGCAAACAACTGTGTCGATGCATTACCTAAAGGGACCTACCCTAATAAGAGGCATAATCCATAAGGATTAACCCATTCTTTCTCATTGACTACGCAAGACCAATGACTTTCTCGACCTATGACAGCTCTACCCCTGATTTTGTACCAACATATACTGACATAGCACTGATCCTTCTCACTATCCCATTTAGATTTCCTGATGCAATCTAGGCAATACCCTCCCTTTAATTCATTGAAGCAGACTCTACTGAGGGTATTCCTTTACCTATACTCAAGCGTATACAACTCCATGGGTCCTACAATTGGATATGTCCCACATTAGTCTAACGTATACACAACTGCTAATAGCCTCTTGTAGTGGACAGGCTTCTATTGTGTAACACCTGACCTCGAATTCCAACCCATTATAATGACTGTATGTTCTTTTACTTAATTTAGGTAAGTGGGTTATATCCCATAATTCACACCCATCATAGTATATATTTTAATTTGTATACATTCGTTTAGTTATTGATTTTCTTTACTTTCAATCATTGATGTTCAATAAATCTTACATAACTTAGTTATGATTTATTCTTGTCATTGGCTATCATTTGTTATCCATTTCTAATTTATTGACTTAAGTGTCATTTATTATTTCCTGTTTATTTAACATTATTGGATGAAATCTCCTGTTTACTTTTTAACTAATATCTCTTTTTATTACTTATTACTTCCCTATTCATTTAATTGCATATTCTTTGTTTATCATTTGTTTTCTAAATTACCTTAAATTATATACTTTAGATTTCCATTTAATTTGTTGTTGTTATTCCTACTCACATTGATTTAGTTATACTACAGGATTTTTATATATTAATACGTTGGAATTACTTCTTTCGCCAAAGGAAATTATTAGAATTATAATTCCCTATAACAAAATTTAAAAGAGGACTTGTATTATATGTGAAACGATAAGGAATTATCTTTTATTTTTCTATTCGAATAGGCAGTACAAAATATGGTTATTCTCTTTTTTTTATGCATCTCTTCCTTTTTGTTTACATTCCTTGTTATATCGATCAATACACTCATTTGTATTTTTAGAAAATTTATAGAAATTCACATTATTATATAATTGATTCTAATGTATTAAAATATTGTCTAATTCTAATTTAATTTAAAATCAATTCTAATTTATGTTCGTTAATCTATATAAACTAACCAAATCTGAAATCCCAATATGATTTCATTAGCTAGTTATTTACAAATCTAGGCACTATTTATACCTCTAACTTTTCAAATCCAAACGTATACAATATCTATCATTTTAGGATTTTCCATAACATATAGGCATATTTTCCACAATCATTACGCTTATATAATTAAATATCCCATTCGTAATTTATATCAATTCCTTACACATATAAAATTAAATATTCAAATTGTGATTTATATCTAGGCATAAATGAAATAGATCTAAAATAATATAAATCCAGTACTATTACAAAATATGTAATTTCCCACTCACCTCTTTTTAGCTTCCATTCTCCATATCTAAATTTATTCCCTTTTTGTATGACTCCGTACTTTAATCCAAAATATAAAATGGGTACACACTTATTAGAATAAAAAATCCGAGAAAAGGATAAAATTAAATTTAGATTTGAGTTTAAGGTTCACGATTTACCTTTGTTTTGTGTTCTAAATCGATCTTATTCTTCTCTTCTCTTATTCTCCACTTTTCTCCGCTTATATATATATATATATGATAGTTTTACTATTTTAGAATTCTAGAAATTATAAAGAAAAGAGATGGCAAAGATCCGTTTTGTGGCCTAGAAAATATGAGAAGTGGAGTGAGAAACTAGGCCTGTATTTATAGGCTCTAGAATTAATCCTATTTGCTAATAAAATATTTATTAAATCCGAACTGTTTAGCCAAATCTAATTGTCGATTTTAAACAGGCAACGGTTGGCCATTCAATGCCCATGGTCGAATGGTCGACCACTATCGGTCAGCCTGGGTGCAACCTTGGTCGACCTATGCTTGTTTTAAACAAAATTAATTACATGCTATGATTTTGTTTGACTTAATTACATGTTTAACCGATTGCGTTCATTTGTTTCCCCTTTTATACATTTCCAAAGATTTTATTTAACGTCGACTTTTCTTAAGGTCTAAGTTTCCACTAATGTTAGTAATTAATGTTAATTAACTTTTATTACCATAATTACATATATAATTATTTTTTTATTTAAAAAGTTCAAATGTTAATAAATTATTTGTTTGAACTTTGATCGGTAAACTTTATATATGAAAATTAATCATAAAATCGCTATGAACCCAACGATGCATGTTTCGCAACCAAATTTTGACATTCATAAAAATTCTATTTTTTGGCATTACTAGTTAATAATAATGAAATTTAAATTAATTATTGAATAATTATAGGGTGTTACAGCTAACAGTTAGCTCAACCTTCTTAGCCGGTAGTGGTGGACCGGACTGGTCCCTGTTCAGGTGTCCACAGCTGACGATCGACTCAACCTTCTTAGCGGGCAATGATGGACCGGGGTGATCCCTATTTGGGTATCCATAACTGACGATCGGCTCAACCTTCTAAGTTAGTAATGGCAGATCAGAGTGATCCTTATTCGGGTGTCCAGAGTTGATGATCAGCTCAATCTTCTTAGCCGACAGTGGTAGACCGGAGTGGTCCCTATTCGAGTGTGCACAGCTAACGATCGGCTCAACCTTCTTAGCCGGGAGTGGTGGACTAGAGTGATCCATATTCAGGTTTTCACAGCTGACGATTGGCTCAACATTCTTAATCAGCAGCGGTGGACTAGAGTGATCCCTGTTCGGATGTCCACAACCGACGATCGCTCAACCTTCTTAGCCAATAGTGGTGGACTAGAGTGATCCCTATTCAGTGTCCACAACTAATGATCGGGTCAACCTTTTTAGCCAGCAGTGGTGGACCAGAGTGATCCTTATTCGGATGTCCACAGTTGATGATCGGCTCAAACTTCTCGCCGACAGTGATGGATTGAAGTGATCCCTATTCGGGTGTCCACAACTGACGATTGGCTCAAACTTCTCGCCGGTAGTGGTGGACCAGAGAGATCCCTATTCGGGTGTCAACAGCTAACGATCAGCTCAAACTTCTCGCTATCAATGGCAGACCAAAGTGACCCTTACCAGGTATTTAACATTGACGAACGACTACAAGCTTTTAGCATGGCTATGGAGAACCTGACTTACCAACGGTCAGGACACAACATCTGCAAAGTTGGTTCATGCCTGACATTCGGCTCGGGATTTCTATCAATAATGAGTAACTGAGCTTGCTCATAGAAAAACATAACAATCGATCGTACGGCTCAATACAAGCAGTTAATATTGGAATTACCTGTGAAGACAATCAACATACTAACACTAGGGTAAACTTGTTTAAAGTGTGCATGGAACATGTATGTGATAATAAGCAAACTAGAATGTTGGAAATGCATGAAAACAAACAAGGACATATGAGATAGGATTACAAAGACACTCCACTAGGGTATGTTCACCTTGTTGAATTTATTAGTGATTGATCCTGTGCAAATATGCCAAGGCAAAGGAAGAGTTATCGAAAGAGCTAGCAAAATAACACATAACTACTTCATCAATATGCTCACCATGTCGAACTTGTCAGTGATGGGCCATGTACAAGTACATGAGGAAGCAATAAAAGATTACTAACAGGCTAATAGCTAAGCAAGGATACTATGCAAACACAACGTAATAACTAATCCTAATCAGGTATGATAATTTAATTAATAATTTATATAAGATATATATGTGTTTGTATAAGTGTTCATACAAGAAATATAAAGTATGGGCCAACGGAAGCATAAGTCATAGAAACTAACCTTACCGAAATTGTTGATGATTGATCACATACAAGTATGCTCGATAGCGGCCAGAAAGGTTGCTAATGGAACAAGCAACCAAGCAATCATTTGGAACGAACATATCATGATCACTAGCCAGGAAAAGGAGAATATAGACATGAATAATTATCAAAGCTTCGCAGCACAAGCGTATAACCAACCCACGTTCAAAACTTTAGAAGAAACCACTTACCTAGCCAAACATTTTAGCAATTGACCTATACAAGTATGCATGGTGGTGATGAAGAAATCACTAGTGGAATAATTTGGCAATCATTTAAGGAAGATACATCGCAACCACTAGTCTTAATTGGCCAAACTACAATCAATGCATCAAAATACACGTCGTCAAATCCACATGCAATGGAACCACTGTATATCTTTTTTCTAAAGCACCATGACATTTTTGGAAGATTCATAGGACGATATGTAGCCCTCAGGATATGTGGGCAAGGATGTTGAACCAAAAGGAGCAAAAACCTACCGGACATAAATGAGAATCGATAAGAAATCATGCTAGATGATTACACTACCAAGAAAGAATGAACTATGAATGTCACACTGATAAAGGATGTCTTGGAACGATCAACAAGCTTTCCCCGAGCAAATTAGGCTTTGCAACTTATTAGCAGTGGAAAACCTACCAAAAGGAAGGGAAAAAGGATATAGATATTTGAGGTTCGAGATAACCATCGCATGAGAAGCAAAGATGAGTTTAGATGAAACATAGCACGCTTCGTATTCTACGAAATTATGCTTTGGGGGCAACTATTGTGGGCATTTTTGCCCATAGCATGGTGAATAAAAAAAGACGTTAAGGAGCGTGGAAATGGCCGGAAGGTGCATAATAAAGGTGCCATCGTGTCATCACAAGGGCAAGGCGAAGCGTTAGGGGAAATTTTGGCATAGTTAGAAAATATAGTTAAAGCTATTGAAAAATGTTCCTAAGGCCAAGACTTGCAAATAGGTCGAAACCGCGTCTTAATTTGAGCTATAGATTGGATGATATAATCAACTTAAAATTTATCCATACCTAACTGACTCGGGCCCCACCTTAGGGTGCTACCACCTAATTTAGGCAAATGGAACATTCAGGGGCATTGGAATACTCTACTAAATGATACGAAGCAACTGGTCCAAGTTTCATTCAATTCTGGCTTGAAATGAAGGAGTTAGGGCATAAAGCATATGTAGCACAGTGGTAAAAACTTGTGCCCTTCAGCTAACCCACCCGGGTTTGAGTCTTGGCAAGCATATTATTTTTATGGAATGTGAGGAATGGTGCGGAAAGGAATCCAACTGCTGAGCACCTAATCATTTCTAATGTAGGAAGGGAAAGCAGAAAGCCCGAAGGAGTGGAGAAACCTCCTGTTCGGTAGCCTAAGTACCAAACAAATCTCTTGTTCGATACCCAGGTATCGAACAATATATAAAATTATTTAAACAAATTAAACATATTCATTTATATATATATAATATTTATATACAAGTAATAGTTTGTATACGTACATATATTTAGACAACATACATTACATATCGGATGAGCTAACGTGTCCGTTTGCGATGTAAATTGCTATATCTATACCCGGGCATGTTATACCTTGCACGGGTTATAATGTTACACATGCACGCATATACATATATGTATATGATACATATATGTACTTTTATATGTATAAAATATAAATTAAATAAAACTCTATGCAATTTATAGATGAGATTATATTTAAATAAAATTTAGAAATATTCTAAATGAATTAGACTTTATAGGCCTAAGAAAGATCTAATAGGGTAAAAAAAATAGAAATTCACTCATAACATCTGCTGCGGGCTGGCCTAATTCCAAAAATGGAACCCACCGAACCAAGCACCATGGGAACCTACTAAACCAAGCAACAAGGGAACCCATCGAGCCAAGCACTAACAGAACCCACTAAACCAAGCACCAAGGGGACATATCGAGCCGAGGGAGGAAAAGCATGAACTTAGCCATCAAAGCAGCCATGTGTGTAACACCAGACCAACCTACTCCAAATAGAGCTCCCAACCGAACCGAGAGGGCCATATATGGAATGAAATTTGCACATACTAGGAAATTATTAATTACATTTGGCATATTTAGAAATATTCCTATTAGCAAATAAATATGCTAACCCCAAAAGTGTTTGGAAAACTTGGTTTTTGAAGAAGAGGCCCTAAAGAGGCTCGTCGAGATCATTAGCTCGAGGAAGGTATCCAAATCAACCTTTGTTATGTTATTTTTCAAAGTAATATTTGCAGCATAAGTACAAGTTTGAAGTTGTATATTTGAAGCAAGTTTGGGTTCGAAGTTGTATATGCAAAGCAAATTTAATTTCGAAGTCCCTAAGTCAAAGTCGGTTATGCAATAATAGCTTCGAAGTCATAGTTGTTCACACGTGCAAAGTCACAAGTATGTTCAAGTCATGGGTTCAATTCGGTTACACATATGTTATGCTATATCCTTGTTTAACATTCAAGATCTATGTGTACAATGTTTTGAGTTACAATATGCTCTAAAATCCCCAAATTAATTTAGGGTTTACAATGTAAGAATGAGAGAGGAGAAAATTCGGTCCCCAATATGGCGCCCCTAGGGTCATATTTATAGGGGTGCACATCACCACTCCACTTCACATGTCTTCGAGTGTGTTGACTTCGACAACTCTAAATAGGTCAAGTGTGGAGTCATTATCAGGCGGCGGTATGTAGTGATGTCTTCGTCATTCAGGAGTGTCTTTGAGATGTTGGAGTGTCTTCGATATCCTTTAGCATTAAACTCTTTGCTTATACGTCTTCGGTGGTGCCAAGTTGGTCTTGGTCCTCGCATCTGAATTCCACATGTAAGAGGCGGCATTATCTCTTCTGGAGGTCTTCGATGCATGCATCAATTAGTGTAGGTACAGAAGGATACCTTCGAAATATTGCAATATGTGATGTCGCCTTGCCATAATATGAGGGTCTTCGTAGATGTTGATAGTGTTCCCTATGAACATCGCTGGCACAACATCTTCGGAGAGCTTGCAAAGTGCGGTGCTACTTATATATGGGTGAAGGGCGAATAGGTCTTTCACCGAGGAAGCTCACTACGATCACTCTAACATTTTCTAACAATTGGATAAGCGTTGTATTTGGCCTCTTCGATATTGATTTATAGATGCTTTGCCATTTTTATGTCTTCAAAATTGTTCATTGTAGCTTTATGTGATCGAAGAGAGAAGTCCTATTGTGAATTATTATATCATCTCATATCTCTCTTCATATATCCTCGAAGTCCTCCTTAAATTCTTAATCGAACGAGGTTCTACTTCCTACCACTTCGATACTGTCCTGTAATGCCTCTTCGATTGAATGATTTTGATGAGGTTACTAATGCAAAGTTACAAAAAGCTAAACTTCTTTGACGTGAATTATTGTAGTAACATTTGCCTCCCTCCCTCCTTAGTGCAAGAGATTTATTGACTTTTCAAGTCAAGATCATCGGAGTCATTTTTTCCCGCTTATTGGTCTTCTCTTTACCGCTCTAGCCATTCATTTAAAGTAAATCAGTGGTGCTCATTTGTCTTCCTCCTTCTATAAACAGTTGAACCCTTCCCTTGCTCCTCTTTCACCTGTAATCGAAGAACTCCAGGAAAAATCAAATTCTTCAAATTAGCTGTCAAATTCAAAATCCTTAATTTTGATTCTTAAAGACAATGTACGATTTTCATCTTGCTTACTTACAAACACAAGTTTTGCACCAAAATCATGATTAGGGTTTTATTTTTCTCGAATCTTTCTATTTGGTTTGATTAGTCTTAATTTTACTATTGCCTTTGATTTTCGATTCTTCAAATTTTTAAGCAATAATTCTAATTTGGGGTTTAGGGTTTTTCGCTACGTATTGGATCGATACCCACTTCTACTCTAATCAGTTTTAGAGTTGTTTCCTATATCATTAGAAAACTTAAAGTAATTATATGATTCCATAACTGTTAACTCGTTAGCATAATGTCTTTGCGTTGCTCAATTAGATTTTAATTCTATTTAGTGTCAATTTGGGATATTGCAAGCTTGTTAATCAAATAAAATTAACATGACTATGATTCAGTCCTTTATCTTATCAATTTTAACTTTCATCGACGTGGTTACATCCCTCGAAGTCGTTATGACCTCCTTTCATGCTATTGTTTCATTTGTTAGAAGTTCCAGTGTTTGTACCAAAATTATGCACAACACTCTTCGGAAGTCTTTGAAGAGATAAAGTGAAGAAATTAAATGAAAAAAGAGGAATTATCTGACAAAGACTCCAAATTTCAGAAATAAGAATAATTAAAGTGCAAGAAGACACAAGAATTTAGAGTGGTTCGGCATATAGCCTACGTCCACTATGAAGTAGTTTGCTTTATTGATCTTTCTTTTGTGTTTACAAGTGAATTCAATGTTTTATAGCAGTCGATCGCGATTTACAGCAGTGATTCTTGTTTATGGCAGCGGCAATTGAGTTCAGATCTGGATCTGGCGGAGTCCGGGCGTTGGAGATCTCAAGGAGGAAGCAAAACCCCTTTTCTGTTGGCTTTGGGGGCTAATTATAGGTGTAGGAGGCTGGTATTTCGCCCAGATCTCGGGAGACCCTCTCTGACACGTGACCAGGCCCGCACGCCCAAGCCTGTGAAGTTTCGGTCCGATCCGTGATCGACACGAGCAGATTTTGACTCGCTCGAGATTTCATCCAATGGAGTCGAAATTTGGCGTGGACATTCTTTAACATGCACGGAGTCTTCTGTGAAAATTTCATAGCATTTGGACTTGTAGATTGGGAGATATGATCGATACGAAATGGAGTTTTCGGTAGGCTGTTTCCTTCGACTCGCTTCTGTTTCGACTCGCTCATGTTTCGACTCGGTGACGTGGCGCTTTGTTAGAGTCGAACTAGACGGAGTTGAACAATGGTTCTGTGAAGGCTGTGGAGCGAGTCGAAGAGGACTTCTCTGATGGATGTGGAATGGAGCGAGTCGAAGGGGACACTCTGATGGGTGTGGAATGGAATGAGTCGAAGGGGACTCTCTGATGGATGTTGTTTCGAGCGAGTCGAAGTAAGCACTTGGTTTGAGCGAGTCAAAGCAGGCTTTGGTCGAGCAAGTCAAAGTGGGTAGCTGAGCGAAGCGAGTCGAAATAGGTATTCCAGATGGCAGCGAGTCAAACAGGAACGAGTCGAAGTTGATATCTAAGGGAACCGGAGCGAGTCGAAGGAGCGAGTCGAATTGTATCTGATTTTCTCCCAATTTTTCATCCCTCATAACTTGAGCATACGAACTCGGATTGACTTGAGATTTTGAACGTTGGCTCCCATGGCTTAGGTTGTCATGTCCTATGAATTTTGGCTCGATCCGGACTCGGACAAAATTCGCTGATATCCGTAGTGAGCCCGTGTATAACTGATTTCTAGGATGGGTCGTCATTGGTTATTAGTCAATTCCTTGGTGTTACGGCCTTGCCAAAAGGCGGGATAACATTTGCCCCCCAAAGTACGTCTTGTGAAAACATGATGTGCTTTGAAGTGCTGTAGTTTTTACTCTTAATAGTTATCGTCTTTTCGATGAAAGTTGTAACCTTTGACCGTTCTTCTTGACAATGTAAACCGTTGACTGCTATACCATGTATTGTTGCAACTGATTGTTGTATGCTAGTGGTTACCCATTTTCTATTGTAATCGTTATTAGATGAATTTATGATTCCTGAAAATTTGGAACATTGAATATTAGTCCGACATTTATGCATATATGTTAATCTGACTCCCGCTGACGTTTGTACGTTCTCGAGTCGTTGTCAGTTTATTGTTTTCTAAATTCCGTATCGATCCTCTCCTGAACCGATGTGAAATTCGTTGCAACAACGCTTAACGGTTGGTTTTTAATGTTCCTTCATAACGATCCTCTCGAAGCGCTTGTTTGACTCGATGATGTACATGACCCGAGCGAGTCGGAATGGAGCTAGTCGAAAGGCGCTTCCCTGATGGATTCGAACTGTTTGTTTCGCTGCACTGAGGAGGGAGTCGAAAACGCACCGGAGATAGGGGAGCGAGTCGAAGAAAAGACGAAGTCGAAATGATGCCTTTCATTGCTGCAGGAGGGAGTCGAACTGGTCATGGGGATAGAGTCGAAGGAGCGACACGAAAGGGATTTCTGCATCAGTGCGCTAAAGAGGGAGTCGAAGCACGTGTTCGACCCCACTGGAATTCGAATCGGTTATTCCCCTTACTTTCGAGTCCATATAAATACCTGGCACTTAGCCATTTTTTCACTTTTTACTTTCCATTTTTATCTTCCTTGCCTTCGTATCGCTCTGAGACTTGAGAAGAAAGAACGAAAATCCTTGCCTTTGAATCGATTTGCATCATCACTTATTCGAACTAATCTGACAGATCTAGGTAACCCATTAAACGAATCCAACTTGTGAACGATGAGACTCGGTTTCTAGCACTAAATCAACCTGAGTTGTGATTGATCGAAGGTTTCATGATCTTAGCTTTGAGTCGATCTGGAGTGGGAGGTTTCGAGAGGATGAGGCAGAGGCTTTCGTATCGATCGATGGTGGAGCTTCGCATCGAGTCGAATGCTCTGATTCTGTTTGATTGATACGAAGGGGCTGTGTCTTGATCGGTTCGAAATGGTGGCTTTCGGTCGAGTCGAAGCAGCTGTCTTGGATCGAATCGCAGTGGCTGCTTTGGATCGAGTCGAAACGCGCGACTTCGAGCGAGTCGAAATGGTTGCTTCGGACCGAGTCGAAACGCGCGACTTCGAAACGAGTCGAAGTGGTTGCTTCAAACCGAGTCGAAATGCATGACTTTTGGATGGAGTCGAAGTAGATAGCTCTGGAAAGAGTTGAATTTGCACTCCATCCTTTTGACCGAGTCTAACTCAAACGCACACGACTATAATTCATTGATGCGAACCTGGCTCTCATGAGCAACACAAATTTGGTCATAAAAAAACTTTAAACTTCTCACACATTCGAACAACTACCTCCGACGAGCTTCAAATTGGCATACTTGGACTTAATCGTTTCACTACATATTTGACTTCCTATCAAAGCTCGTCGATGAAACTGCAACTTATAAAAGTGACACCAAACTTTGATTTGGAGTGATAGTTAATAACTGGAAGGCACGGTTGTGACGGTCAGCAATGATGGTCCTTCTGACTAAATTCCGAAGTCTCGTCGTTTACATGCTTTCCTTAATCCAGTTGATCATCTCAAATAATATACAGTACCGCACTGCACAACACACTCACACACTTTTCACTGGGGGATGCACGGGTGTTATTAGTCAGTTTAACAATGATTTTTTATAAGCTAGCTGGTTATGGATCCTTCAAGTTCTCAGCAGCTGAAATTTCCAAGTTCTGTTCCTCCTACTATAGAGATACCAGTTATAGAAGCCGAAGTTATAGAGCCAGCCCTGGACGAGCGTTCGGGTGCTCGGTTTATTCTCAATCCAATAGATTCCGTGTCGTCGGGTATCTCCGAAGATATGCTTGGACGTATTTGCTTAAGGCATGGTTTGTCGCTTGACGACGTGCTACTTCCTGGGCCAACCGATAGGCCACACAATCCCCCGGAGGGGTTTACTGCTTTAAACCGTCACGCTTGCACAGCGGGGACACTCCCTCCCTTCAATGAATATATAAGGGAGATGCTGTCGTTTCTTGGCATAGCTCCATCTCAGCTACATCCCAACGGATATGCCTTGTTAAATAGCATCTTTGTTCTCTTCATGGAGATCCTTTTTCGACCGCTGAAGCCGATCGAGATCCATTATTTATTCAATGTCAAGAGCTGTGGAGACAGCCCCTCTTTCGCCTTCCTGGAAGTAGTTAGGAGCTGCCACATTGTACAGGGCTCCTGGGGAAGGCAAAGTTATTATAAAACTGAATGGTTCTACGTTCGGTGCCCCCCTGGATTTGTTGGGCGGTGGTTGGATAGACGTAAGTGTTGTCGCTTTTCTCTTGAATCATTGAGATACTAGTAACTGACTTCAAAAACTTTCACACTTTTCCTTTCTTACAGCTGCAATCTCCCATCCCGATGGCGCATATTTCAGAGAGCTTGTTCGGATTCTTTAAGCGTTTCCGAGCGAAGAAAGGCACATAGACTTAGTCCTAACCGATAGGAATTTGAGGGCTGTCGGGCTGGTAGAGCGGAGATAGAGCATTCATCTGGAGGTGGTACATAGAGTGACCCCGAAGAAACGCGTGAAGCGCAAAGCGCCCGCAGTTGTGATCACCGAAGAAGTCGATCCAGAAAGGACGCCCATCGATACTGAGCTACCGGCTGGACCTTCTGCCGATGTCCTGGATTCGGGTGGAAGAAGAAAAGGCAAGGCTACTGCTCACAAACGCCCTAAGTCTAAGAGATTTAAGTCTGTGGTCGTGTCTTTACCTTTCCAGGGGATCAGAATTTCAGAAGCTCCTCCCCCGCAAATGGAGAGTCCTTTTGCAGGGCTTAATTATATCCCGATCCCGGATTTCGTGGCATCTCCACACGACGCCGGGATGGAAGGGCTTGATAGTGCTTTTGAACTGAGCGGGTCGCTTGCTATGAGTGCGGCTGACATTTCTGGTTGGTCGGGGGATTGCACATGTATACACATCACTACACTATATGATCCACAACTGTACTTCATCCAGCTTAGGAAGTTGCTAACTCTTTCTTCGCTTCTCATTTTCAGGTACTATGTATGGAAGAGGATCAATGCTGAATAGTCTTCGCTCAGCCCGAAAGGCTTCTGGTTACTATGATTCCCGCAGGATTGATTCTGATAGGGATCGCGATCGCGAGCACTCTAGTCAGGATAGGTATGGGCATGACAGGGATAGAGAATACCGACACCGGTCTAGATCACGTTCTCCTCCTCCTAGGCTTCCATCTCCACCTCCTGCTCATGTTCCACCGCCGTCAGAGCCTTCTCGTCACAGGCCTTCTTCTCATACTTCCAGATCTAAGACTCATCTTCAGAGAGTCGTGACAACATCTTCCATGGTTACAGAGCAGGTCCCCGCTGATCCCACTGGAGAAGGGGCCCTTAAGTTGGCTCAAATGAAGAAGGATTTTCCTAACATTTGCTTCGATGGTTATGTTTTCCCTCCCCACTTGAAGAGAATTCCGTCAGGGGTAGAAGGCACGATGCATGACTACGTCCACGACATCTACACGCAATATCGAGAGTGGGCGAAGGCTGTCGAAAAAGCTTCTAAAGTGGCCTTCGAGCGGGCTAAAGAGATCGAAAAGATGGAGGCCGAGCTCGCGAAAAGGGATCGTATTATTCAGGTACTCTCTGCTGAGTCTGAGTCTTCTCGGAAATCTGAGATTGAGGCCATTAAGAAGGCTGATGAAGCGAAGGCGGAGATGGAGAGGTTGGGGCAGACACACGTTGCCCTGGTGGAGGAGATGGGCCACCGAAATACCAAATTCATTGCCGAGCGGGATGCGGCGGTCAAGGAGCTTAATGAACTAAATCCCAAATTCGCCAGCTTGGTCAAAGAAAAAGTTGACGTGAACAACGCAGCCCAGGAGGCATGCGATCAGGCTGTTCTGCTCAGGGGAGAACGGGATGCGGCGGTGGCAAAAGTCCAGAAAGTGGAGACCGAGGTCGAGGAGAGGGTGAAGTTGGCCGAGTCCAGGCTAGAGGCCGATATTGAAGACCTCCTCGTTGTCTATAATGCTAACGTGCTGAGGCACAGGGGTCTGGCCTGGCTCGATGATTATTCGACGCATCTCCACGGTGCTTGGGGTTGATTGGTCGAGGAAGAGAAAGAGGCGCACCCGGGTAAATCTGTGGATGAATTCGAGCTCGAGAATCGTCTGTTAACTGATGATGAAAAGAAGATTCTCCATGATTTAATGATCTTTTATGAGAAGTAGAGGCTCGGCACCCATCACTTGGAAGTAGGAGAAGGCTCTGGGGTTGGACATCATGATGCAAGTCTTGATCTTCCGGTGTCAACCCAGCCTGAATCTTTACCTGCGGTAGGTCCTCAAGTTGTTCCTGCCTATAATCCGGATCAGCCGCAGATGCCTCTGATTACAGCGCAAGCGACTGAAGCCGCCCCGTCGCTTATAAGCCAAACTGAGGAAGGTACTCCGAACATTCCACATGTCTTTCATGAGTCAAAGTCTTCGATCGAGTTTAAGTTCTAACAATTCTTTTATTCTTTGTCCAGTGATTGACGTGGCGCCGCACATGCCTCCTGCTACTCAAGGATTATATCAGACGCAGGAGGCTATCGTGACCGAAGCAACCACTATGAGCACAGCTGCTCCGATTGATGATATGCAAGGGGGTTCGATCGTGTTCAATGAGCAGCTGATGGATGAACTTTTTCGCTGCCACGGCGATCCTCGTGCTGACTTGCCATCTGTTATGAGCGGAACTGATCCTGCTGCAAGCTCTTTAATGCCGACTGCTGATGCCCCCAGCAGGACTCGAGCAGTGACCGAAGAGGAGATGTTTGCCCAGATTGACGCTGAACTGGAAGCAGCTGGTTATGGTGGCAGCTTTAGAGGTGGGATGGCAGCATCGGGACCTGCCCCGCTCGGAATGATGTCTCCTGGTGGTTATGTCTTTCTTACCAGCCTGCCCATTCCACCTTTTGTAATTGACCCCGTTCCTCCGACTCCGCCCGTAAGGAGCATTCTTATTCACACGAGTTCGGAGGAGGACGTCGACATAATGCCCTCACCTGAAGACCAACCACCGCAAAGCAAAGGCTCGAAGAGGAAGACTGGCGATGGCGGCGGGTCCACATCGAGGAGGAAGCTAAGGAAAAAGAAAGATTAGGCATGCTCTCCCGGTGTATTTTGGTTTGCATTTTGTTAGCCGTGTATAGATGTGGGTTCGGCCCCTGCTAGCAGGTATTTTTTGGAAAATTTGTGTACGAACTTCTTCTATAAATGATAGAAATGAAACTTTTCCTTTTTGACTTCTTTTTTGTCATTGTGTATTTGTCTAAGTGTTTCAGTGTCTGGACTGTACTTGTGAAGTTTCAGTTTCCAAATGAAGTTTGTTCCTGTTCGCCAAGTGTTTGTACCAAAAATAGGCACAACACTCTTCGGAAGTTTTTGAAGAGATAAAAGTGAAGAATGAAAATTAAAACCGTGGGTTATCTAACAAAAACTCCAAATAACAGAAAGTAAATTGCAAAGACAAGCGATTTAGAGTGGTTCGGCGTTTCGCCTACGTCCACTATGAAGTTTGATGATTTTATTGCTCGATACTTGAAGGTTACAGTAGTTTATAATGTAATACAACTGAATTTCTAAGTTAATTCTCAATCTAAAGCAGCGGCGGTATTCTGGAGTAGATCTGGCAGAATCTGGGCGCTCTTCAGTACTTAGAATTATCCGACCCCTTTTCTAAATGACCAGGGGCTCTATTTATAGGTGTAGGAGGCTGATATTTCGCCTAAAATTCGGGGAGACCGCTTCTGGCACGTGAGGGGGCCCACATGGCCGAAATCTGGAGATCCGGGCCCACTTTGGGATCGATTCGACCCTTGGTTCGAATCGATCAAGAAATCATCCAATTGAGCTGAAATTTGGTGTGAACATTCTTCACCATGTGCTTAAGCTTCTGTGAAAATTTCATGACATTTGGACTTGTAAAACTTGATTTATGATCGATTCAAGTTGGAGATTTTCGTGTTCTTCGTCCTATGGATTCGTTCGAATCGATATGGTTCGAATCCATAGGGTCGAATCCAGGCTTCTGTACGTTAAGGCGATGACGTGGTGCGCGTGCTTCGGGTCAATCCTCCTTTTTCTCTGAGTTTTCTGGGTCATACCCCGGGTTTCAGTTGTGTGGACTTGGGGGATACGAAGGTACTGGATTCGAAGATGCGTTTCCTTCGAATCGATTGGATCATCGATCGTTCGAATCGATTAAGGTATGCCACCATTGATCGATTCGAATCTGCTTCACCAGGATGGATTCGAAGACAGTTATGAAATGGAGTCAAATTCCCTACAACTGGATGGATTCGAAGGTACTGGAGTCGAAGGCTGGCTTCCTTCGAATCGATGATGTCGGTGCTTTGGAATGGAATTGGAGCTTCTCTGCCTGCATGGATTCGAAGCGCTCCTTCCTTCGATGGATTCGAACCGGAGTATGCAAAGATGGGTTCGAACTTAGGCATATGAGGGTTTGCTCGATGGAGTCGAAGCATACATGCTCTTCGCGGATTAGACACAATACTTGTCTGATTGATTCGAATCAATCCTCCCCTCATCGATTCGAACCTAGCCTATTTCTGAGGGATCCGAACCTATACTATTTCATCCATCTTCCATTGGCGATAACTTGAGCATACGAACTCGGATTGTCTCGAGACTTGGAAAGTTGGGTCCCACGGCTTTGCTTGAC
Source organism: Allium fistulosum (assembly GCA_030737815.1). Lineage (NCBI taxonomy): Eukaryota > Viridiplantae > Streptophyta > Magnoliopsida > Asparagales > Amaryllidaceae > Allium > Allium fistulosum. Next base: position 793,893,825 of record CM060904.1, read on the forward strand.
GTGCCTTATCAATTGTAGCCCGATCTGGACTCGGACAAATTTCACCGATATCCATAGCAATCCTTGTGCTTAGCTGGTCTACGAGACGATCTGTCGCCGGTTTCTAGTTAAGTCCTTGGTGTCACGGCCTTGCCAAAAGGCGGGATAACATTTACCCCCCAAAGTACGTCTTGTGTGAACATGACGTGTTTTGATAAGCTGCAGTCTCTCATTGGGCCGTTATGACATGCTTTACCGAAAGTTGTATTCTGTATCGCTGTAAGTGACGGTCGTATAATTGTGACTGGCTGTTAGCTTTCTGTGTTATGACGAGATGAACATTTGATCCCTGTAAATGACAAAGATTAAACACTAGTCAAACATATGGGCATATATGTACCACTTTGACTTTGGTGAACGTTGCATGTTTGCAAGTCGTTGCCAGTTTGGTTTGTTATCGAATTCTGCATCGATCCTCTCCTGAATCGATTTGAGATTCGAGTTTAATCAGTGCATTAATGATTATTTATGACTATCCCTCGGTATCGATCCTCTCCTGAACCGTTGTACAAGGTAGTCAAGCAATAATTTTATATTCGAAGCAATGCTTTTATTCCCATTCGATCGTTTTTGATGGATTCGAGAAGATTACTCGAATTGATACTCTTCGTTGTGCTACAAGTCGATAGTTTTGAAGTTGGCACTCCAAATCGATGGGGCACAGCGACTTTGATTCATCTTCGGTTAACTGCCTCGATCCGATGGAACTTTGAAACGATGGTTTTCGGGTGGATTCGAAGCTTGGATGGATTTGTAATTGAGGGATTCGAACTTGACTGTTCGAATCGATGGAGTCGAACGACCCCCTGACCCTTCTGACGCCGTGCTTCGAATCGATGCTATGGATTCGAAGGAAAAGTCTCGAAGTTGTCTGGTGTAGATATTTGAGTCCGAATCGACGAAGTTATCTGGTCAGCTTCGAATCGATGGATGCCTTGCAGTGATCGATTCGAAGATACTCATTCGAATCGATGAGCTGGACCTGTTATTTCCGGTTGCGCTTGACCGGGAGACGAATCGTCTCGTTTCCCCTATATATACCGGGGTCCTGTTCATTTTTAACTTTTTACTTTTACTGTTTCCTTGCCTTCTTCTTCGTATCGGTCCTTCAGACTTGAGAGAGACACTACTCCGATTCGATCAAAAACCTTCAATCCTTCAATCATAATCACAATAAAACAGGTAATTAACGCATACGGCCAAACCACGGACGATGGAACTGGAAATTCTTGCCATCATTCTTGAATTCTTCTGAGGTTAACCTCGAAGGATATCGAGATCTGAGTGAAATCGATCGAATCGAGGGATGGTGCACGACAAAGTGCTGAGATCTTAAGGAATTACTTTTCTCTTTGCCTCATATCGATCTGGGATGAGGTAGTTCGAATCGATCTTGATCGTATGTGGCTTCGAATCGAAGCTTGCGAGGTGAAGTGGTTCGTATCGATCGATTCGAACTCATAACCCTACGATCGATTCGAAGATGCCGGGCCTGATCGATTCGAAGTGGTTGTTATTGACTGTCGTGAATGCTATCCTGATGGATTCGAAGCGTTCCTTCAATCGATACGAGATATCGTTCCAATGTCCATATCGATACGGAGCACGTCGAGTCGACCCTGATCGATTCGAAGCACATCAAGTCGATTGGTGTTGATTCGATCGTCCTTAACTCAAAAAATGCAATATCTCTGGCTCGCTCCATGGATTCGAACGTGACCAATTACAGTCGAAACTTGACGAACTTAATGAACTTTAGCATGCTTTACTCCGACGAGCTTCGGCCTTGCCTAATTGGACTTGACTTTGGGACTATACTTGACTTCCTTTTGAAGCTCGTCGATGGAACCATGACTTAACCAATCATACGACTGATTTATACTTGAAGTGGTCAGTAGCGTTTGGATGGCGTGGAAGTGACGGTCAGCGATGACGGTCATTTTCATTCTCAAATTCCCAAGTTTTGTTGTACGGACATCTTACTTTAATCTGTAGAATCTGTTTAAGTAACGTACAGCACTTGCACTGCACGACACGCTCACACACTTCACACTGGGGAATGCACGGGCTCTTTATGAACTTAACGTTGCTTTCTGATGAGTTAGTTAATTATGGAATCTTCGAGCTCCCAACAACAAGAGGTACAGAGCTTGACTCCTCCAGTGCTTGAGATTCCCGATATTCCTGCCGACGTAACCGACCCGGCTCCGGACGAGTTACCGGAGGCGATATTTATCGAGGACCCTGTCGACTCTGTCCAATCTAACATTTCCGAATCTTTGTTGGGCCGAATATGCTTGAAGCATAACATATCTCTAGGTGACGTATTATTGCCCAGTGCCACTGATAGACCGCACAATCCGCCTGAAGGATATATAGCATTCTATCGCCATGCTTGCGCGGCCGGAACTCTCCCTCCTTTCAACCAATATATCAGAGGGATGTTATCCTACCTAGGAATTGCTCCTTCGCAACTTCATCCCAACGGGCACGCATTGCTGAACAATGCCTTTGTCATATTTATGGACTGTCTCTTTCGCCCGCCGAGGCCCACCGAGATCAGACACATATTTAACTTCAAGAGTAGGGGTGATAGCCCGTCTTTTACATTTTTGGAGGCAGTTAGGAATTGCCAAGTTGTAGTTGGAGCTTGGACCCGACTGAGTTATTTCAAGAACGAGTGGTTCTATGTTCGGTGCCCTCCGGGTTTCGCTAGGCGATGGTTGTCTAGACGTAAGCGCCTTAACCTTTTTTCTTGACCAATAGCTCTTTGGTATTAAAATTGACACTTCATTCCCTTTACAGCCATTATCTCCAGACCCGATGGAGGGCGTTTCAAGGGTATCGTCCGAAGTCTTCAAGAAGTTCCAAGCGAGTTGAGACATATTGACTCGATGTTAAACGATTATAATTTAAGAATTCTTGGTTTGATCGACATCAATCAAAGTATAGTCGTCGAGGGATTGGCAAAGCCCGCCTCCAGGAAGGAAGATAAGAAGAAAACCAAGAAAAGAAAGGCAAAGAAGTCACTCGGAATCAGAATAATCGAGGCGAGTGACGAAGAAAGAACCCATACGAATTCGGAGCCAATGGCTGACCTCTCGGGAAACTTGGAGGAGTCGGGAGGAAGACGGAAAGGCAAGGCCGCCGTTTCCAAAAAACTTAAGTCTAAGGGGTGGAAATCTGTGGATGTGTCTCCTCCCATTTCCGGAGTTATGATTTCTGAGGCCGCCCCTTCTCATTCGAGAGACTTTTTCAAAGGGCTTGACGATATTCCCATCCTAGATTATATATCGATTTCTCATAATCCTAGGTTGGAGGAATTTCAAGATGTCCTAAACATGAACGAGCCTTTTCCTTTAAGTGCGGTCAACACTTCCGGTCGGTTTGGGGGTTTACACATTTACACACACTTCCACAGCACTTCATGACTTTTGCATAGTAAACATTGCTTTATGGGATCCTAATCTGTAATTCTTTTTTATCGCAGGTGAGATGTCAGGCTGTGGCTCTACTCTGGATAGGCTTCGAAATGTGCGCCAATCTTCTCCATTTTACGATTCCCGCAGGAGAGAGACAGATAGGGATCATGGGCGAAGCTATTCAAGTCAAGAACGTTATGATAGAGACAGAGATTACTCGTGTGGCCGTTCTGGCTATGATTATTCCGACAGAGACCGGGGATACCAGTACCGACCCCGATCTCGCTCTCCTCCGCCTCCCAGGGCCCCAGCAGACCTCCCAGGGCCTTCTCATCAGCAGCAGCTGCCTTCTCAATCTTCTCGGCCGGATGCTCAGCGGCCAAGAATGGAACCGACAACAGCCGCTATAATAGAACAAGCTCCGGCTGAGTTGACAAGCGAGGGAGCTGCTAAACTCGCCCAAATGAAAAATGACTACCCTGAAATTTGCATGGATGGTTATGTCTTCCCTCCTAACTTTAAAAGAATTCCTTCGGACGCTGAGACCACTGCTCATAGTTATATCTGTGACTTCTACGCTCAGTATAAGGACTGGTACAAGGCAGCCGTGAAGGCTTCTAGAGTAGCTTTTGACCGGGCGAAGATTATTGCTGAACGTGATGCTGACATTGTTAAACAGAAACGCATCATTCAGGTTCTTCAATCTGAACTGGAGACGTCCCGGAAGTCAGAGCTTGAAACACTTTAGAAACATGAAGATGTCGTGGCCAAACTGGCGAGGAAGCAGCAGGAACACTGCGCCACGGTAGAAGAGATGGGCCACCGCAACACCACCATTGCAGCTGAGCGAGACTTAGTCGTTAAAGAGCTGAACGAGCTCAAGGCCAAATTTACTGAAATGGTGAAGGAGAAGGACGATGCAAACGCCACTGCTCAAGAGGCTTGCGACCAAGCAGTATCTCTCAGGGCCGAACTTTCTGCGGTGGCGGTCAAGGCTAAGTCTGTGGAAGTAGAAATTCAAGAAAAGATCTTGGAGGAGAGGTCTAGGCTAGATGCTGAGTTTGATGATCTCTTAGTCACGTACAACGCTAACGTGCTGGAACACAGAAATTTAGCATGGTTGGGAGATGACTCCATGATCTTGTACAATGCCTGGACCCGACTGGTGAATGAGAAAAGAGCAGCGCATCCAGATGAAACACTTGACGACTTTGAGCTGGAGATGCGTTTGCTCACCGAGGATGAGAGGAAGATCCTTCATGAGGCAGTGATCTCTATGGCGAAAGAAAAGCTTGGCGTTCAATCTCTAGAGACAGGCGAAGGCTCGGGGATCGCGTATCACAAGACAAGCGTTGGAGCTGTAATTCCAACATTGCCCGAAACCACTGGTGCGGTAGATCCCCAGTCTGTTCCTGCATATAATCCTGACCAACCATTATTATCTTCCGCCGATGATTCTGCCCACGTTTCGGTCTAGACCAAGGAAGGTATTTGAACGCTTCTCGTAGTTCAGTTGTGAAGAACCTTAAGCAACACACTTAGCTAACAATCTTCGTTTTGTCGCATTTCAGTGACTGAAGTCGTTGTTTCTGCGCCTCTTGCTCTATCAGTTCCACATCAAACACAATGGGTTGTTTTTTCTAAAGCCATCACTACTTCTACCTTGATTGGCAAAGAGGGAGATGCAAATATGTTTTCTTTCAGCGCTCAAATGATTGAGGAGCTTCTTAATGAGCCCATCGATCCTTCCGTCAACCCGTCTGATGCTGTGAGTGGGGCTGCTCCGGCCGTTAGTTCATCTATGCCAGCTATTGGCACATCCGATGCGGCCCAAGTATCCCATGAGGACGACATTATTGCTGAGATTGATGCCGAGATGGCAGCAGGGAATGTTGGTATGAATCCGCCCGGGCCTGCCCCGTTAATGGTGATTTCACCGGGCGGTACTGTAGTGATTGAAACTGCTCCTGTCCCTCCTCCTGCTACTACTCCTATGCCTCCAGCTCGACCTCCTAGAAGAATTTCCATCGCCTCCAGTTCTGAGGAAGACGTTGACATTATATCGCTGCCGGAGGGCAAGCCTGAAAAGAGTAAGCGGTCGAGGAGAAAATCAGGCAGCGGATCTGGTGGAGCTACCCCGCAGAAGAAGATAAGGAAGAAGAAAGATTGAACTCTTTCTTTAAATCTCTGTTGCGTAGGGTAGCATTTTGTTGATTTTTCTATAGCCGTGTATAGATGTGGATTCGACTCCCACTAGTAGCAATTTTTTGAACCATTTTGTAATCAGATTCTTTTTGTTGATAGTGGAAATGAGAATGTATCCTTTTGTCTTCAACTTGTTATGTGTTATGGTTCTGCCCCCAGTATTGGGGATAAGTGTGGAGTTGACGTATGTTTATACTCCGCCTCGCACTCTGGGTGTACGGAGTTGAGTAACGTTTATACTCCAGCTCGTGCTCTCGGAGTCTGGAGTTTGTCGATATTCATACCCAGCTCGCGCTCTCGGAGTACTCTGGGGTTTTAGGAAAACGTTTATACTCCGTCTCGCACTCTGGGAGTGCGGAGTTAAGTAAAAGTTTGTACCCAGCTCGCGCTCTCGGAGTACTCTGGGATTTAGGAAAACGTTTATACTCCGCCTCGCACTCTAGGAGTACGAAGTTAAGAAAATGTTTATACTCCGCCTCGCGCTCTGGGAGTACGGAGTTGAATGAATGTTTATACTCCGCCTCGCGCTTTGGGAGCACGGAGTTTAGTAAAATGTTTATACTCCGCCTCGCACTCTGGGAGTACGGAGTTGGGAAAATGTTTATACTCCGCCTCGCACTCTGGGAGTACGGAGTTGGGAAAATGTTTATACTCCGCCTCGCACTCTGGGAGTACGGAGTTGGGAAAATGTTTATACTCCGCCTCGCACTCTGGGAGTACGGAGTTGAAAAAATGTTTATACTCCGCCTCGCACTCTGGGAGTACGGAGTTAAGTTAAATGTTTATACTCCGCCTCGCACTCTGGGAGTACGGAGTTAAGTGAAGGGTTGTCGTGTATCAACCCATTTCTTGGCCTGATGTGATGGCTTGCCCCCGAGCTCGAGTTTCATTTAGTGAGTGGTTGATTGCTTCACAGCCACTCCCTACTTGAATAAATTCCACTGTGTGATGGAATTTAGCTCTTCGTGCATCGTGACGTTGTACATTGTATTTAATGAATCACAGCTCTGGCTCGAAGAGATGGCATTTTATTGCTGAAATAAGAAAATATGGCAAATCAGTTGCCTTATTACAAATTCTAATTTCGAAATGCAAAAGTAAATTGCTGAATAAAAAACATAATGAAATAAATAAAGCCTGTCATATGTTGTAACGACGGAGACTCTCGCTGTTCCAGGCCCTTGGTAAGACTAGACCGTCCACGGTTGATAGTTTGAATGTGCCATCCCTAAGTCTTTGTGTAATCACGTACGGTCCTTCCCAATTTGGTTTCATGTGTGAAGGAACCGGGTAGATTCTCTTGAGGACAAGATCACCGAGTTCAAAGGTTCGGGGTCGAACTTTGGTGTTATATAACCGGGCGACCCGACTTCGGTATGCGGCCGCTCTCAAATCAGCTTCTTCCCGTTTCTCGTCCAACAGATCCAAAGATTCGGCAAGTAATATAGCATTTGTTTTTGGATCGTAACAAGTTACGCGGTGAGAAAATACTTCTGTCTCAACTGGAATAACGGCCTCCGAGCCATAGGCTAAGGAAAATGGGGTGTGTCCAGTTGCGGTCTTGTGAGTTGTTCGATAATCCCATAATGCCATAGGAAGTTCATCGACCCATTTGCCCCCAGCCTTTTCCAGTCGTTTCTTTAAGAGGGATTTGATAACTTTGTTAACAGCTTCGACCTGACCGTTTGCTTGTGGATGTGTGACTGCAGAGAACTTTTTATGAATATGAAATCGTTGGCAGAAATTCTTGAACTCCGAACTTTCGAATTGGGTCCCATTATCGGTGATGATGGTATGCGGGAGTCCAAATCGACAAATGATGTTGCGGACTACAAAGTTTATTACTTTCTTCGATGTAATCGTTGCGAGGGCTTCGGCCTCGGCCCATTTCGTGAAGTAGTCAACTGCGACGATGGCATACTTCGCACCACCTCTTGCTAGAGGTAAAGCGCCGATGATATCGATACCCCACATAGCGAACGGCCAGGGACTGACCATTTGAGTTATCTCGGTAGGTGGGGCTCTTGGAATTCGAGCGTGTTTCTGGCACTTGTCGCACTTTCTGGCATAATTGGCTGCATCTCGGTTCACTGTCGGCCAGTAATATCCATATCGGAGTATTTTCTTAGCAAGCGCTTGTCCACCGGTGTGATCGCCACATTCTCCTTCGTGCACGTCATGTAACACTCGTTTGACTTCGTCGTGAGCGATACACCGGAGGAGTGGAACAGAATAGCCTTTTCTATACATGATCCCGTCCTGAATGATGAACCGCGAAGCTTTTCGTAGAATTTGCCTTTTCTCATTTCGGTGCTCAGGCAATATCCCATTCTCTATAAAATTTCGATACGGAGTCATCCATGATTCTCTGTTGGGAGAGGTTTCCAACACATCATTTGTTTTTATTTGATCGATGCTTGGGAAGGACAAAGTTTTGATCGGGACAAGTCCCATTTGCTGCGCTTCACCTGTGCTGGCCAGCTTTGCCAAGGAGTCGGCCTTTTGATTGTGATCTCGAGGTATATAGTAAATGGCGTAATAATCAAATTGATCCAGTATTTCTAGAACTCGAACCAAGTAAGCAGCTAACCTCCGGTCTCTCGCTTGATATTCTCCCCGTACCTGGCACACAACCAACTGTGAATCACAATAAATTTCTATAGCGATAATTCTTAGATCTCTGGCAAGCTTTAACCCAGTCAATAGAGCTTCATATTCGGCTTCATTGTTGGTTGCGTGAAAATCAAACTTCAAAGCATAGCATATGGATCGACCTTCGGGGGTTTCTAGTACAACACCAGCGCCCGAACACCGATCGTTTGATGCACCGTCTGTATAAAGTATCCAGACATATTCAGGAGATTCGCTGGTTTCGGGTAAGTCGTCTGGAACAGTAAATTCAGCTATGAAGTCAGCTAGGACTTGCCCCTGAATGGCTTTCCGCGGAGCATAAGTAATGTCAAATTGACTCAGTTCGATATTCCACTTGAGTAACCTTCCAGACGTCTCAGGTCGCGTGAGGACCTGTCGTAACGGCTGATCGATATACACAGTAAGCGGATGAGCTTGGAAATAAGGACGAAGCTTTCTTGAGGCAATGACCAAGCAATAAGCCAGTTTCTCCAACCTGGGGTAATTTCTTTCAGCTCCGGTCAATCGTTTACTAACATAATAGACCGGTTTCTGCACTCGATCCTCTTCTCGGACCAGAGCAGCACTGATCGCATGCTCTGATACTGCTAGATAAAGGTATAATTGTTCGTGATCAATCAGTTTTGACAAGATCGGTGGTGTAGAGAGATGCTGAACCAGCGATCGGAATGCGCCTTCACATTCCATGGTCCATTCAAAGTTTCGTTTTCCCTTCCGAATTAGATCAAAGAAAGGAATGCATTAATCAGTGGATTTTGAAATGAACCTGCTTAGCGCTGCTACCTTCCCGTTGAGACTCTGGACTTGCTTTATGGTCCTTGGAGTTTGCAAATTCCTTATTGCCTAGATCTTTTCGGAGTTTGCCTCTATCCCACGAGCGTTGACGATGAAACCGAGAAACTTTCCGGATGCGACGCCAAAGTGGCACTTCAACGGGTTAAGCTTCATTCCATATTCACGTAGGATGCAGAACATTGAATCTAAATCCCTGACGTGATCTGTGGAAAATCGAGACTTAACTAACATGTCATCCACATAAACTTCCATGGTCTTCCCGATCTGGTCAGCGAACATTCGATTAACCAAGCGTTGGTAAGTTGCTCCGGCATTCTTTAAACCAAAAGGCATGACTCAGTAACAGTAGAGTCCCAGATCGGTCACGAAACTGGTATGTTCTTGATCGGGTAGATGCATGGGTATTTGATTATAACCGGAATAAGCATCCATAAAGGATAACAATTCATGGCCTGCAGTTGAGTCTACGAGTTCGTCAATTCGAGGAAGTGGAAAACTATCTTTTGGACAAGCTTTGTTTAAGTCGGAGTAGTCGACACAAGTTCTCCATTTCCCATTCGGTTTTCGAACCATTACCGGATTTGACACCCACTCTGGGTATAGAGCATCTCGGATGAAACCATTTGATTGCAACTTGTCAATTTCTTCTTTAAGGGCGGCAGATCTCTCTGGATCCATACCACGCCTCTTTTGCTTGACCGAAACATGTCGCGGATCAATATTCAAGGAGTGACTTGCAATGTTCGGTGATATTCCGCACATGTCAGAGTGCGTCCAGGCAAAGACATCGAGATTTGCTTGAAGGAATTCAACCAATTCCTGTTGTATCTGTTTTCCCAGTTGAGATCCAACTTTTAGTACTTTTGAGTCGTCATCCTCACTGACTGGGACGTCCACAGTCAGTTCGGCTGGAGACGCTTGGTTCTCTTTGACTTCATCTTTATCTTCGTTATCTCTAGGGTCAAGATCTTTAAGGAATTGGTAGTGGTGCCCGGGCCAGGGCCCGGGCGCTAGTTGTCAATTATCAGTAAAACGGACGCAGAGAGATTCATCTACGCCCTTTCCTTTCTCCTTCTTCTGTGCTTCACGCAACTCAGCAACATAACAGGCTCTTCCTGCTGCCTGATCTCCTTGAACGATTCCTATACCATGGTCAGTTGGGAATTTTAAAGTCAAACACCACGGGGCAATGGCTGCCCTGAATTCAGCAAGGGCTGGTCGACCCAGGAATGCATTGTACGGTGAAGCGATGTCAAGAACAACGAATTGCAGCAGTCGGACTCTCCTGCGTTCCCCAATCCCTAGTTCTACTAGTAGTTCCACTATCCCAATGGGTATTGTTGCACTCCCATTGAAGCCGTGAACTCGAGATTGGCAGGGTTTCAAGTCTTTTGCTTCCATCTTCATTAAATCGTAAGCTCGTTTGAATAGAATGTTTACAGAACTCCCACTGTCAACCAGGATCCTCTTCATCCAAGCAGGACCAACCTGGGCAGATATGACCAGCGGATCAATTGTTGGGGCTTCGATTTTGTCAGCATCTCTGCTTCTAAATATGATGTCGTCAGACATCGTCTTTTGTTGCTTAGCCGGGGTTCCATCCTCACAATTACTGCAGCATTCGAAGCTCGCATGCCTGATAGAGCTTGCATACGACTCCATTTCCCTCCAGCTCCTGTCCGCTGGATGAGGACCACCACTTATGGTATTGATAACTAGCCTCCCGCCTGTACGAGCGGGTTCCTCTTGTCTTTCTTGGTCTTGCGCACGGTTTGGGTTTGATGGGCCCGCACCACCAGACTGCGGTGCCCGCACGAATTGATCTAACTTTCTCTCCCTGATCAACTTTTCTATGAGATCCTGCAAATGACGACAGTCATTAGTATTGTGGCCATAACTCTCATGAAACCTACAAAACTTTCCTGTCTGAATCTGCCTCTCTTATGACCGCTTCGGAGCGGGTTTCTTATACTGTTTAGTGTTGCAAGTTTGTAGGTACACATTTTCCAGCGATGTGTTTAATGGTGTATAACTTTCGAACATCGGAGCCCTACGCCGTGGGCCTGGATTCGGATCTCTCTTCTTATTTTGACCATTGCTACCTCTTGGTTGAGTTTGTTTGTTCTGTATGTTTAACTGAACTTTTCCGAAATTGTCACCGGACTGTTTAACTGCTACATTGCTTTGTATTCCCTCATTTCCGGGTTTTGCATCGTCCTGCTTCCTAGACTGTTTCGCGTCCTCTTGCCGTAAGAATTGAGCGGCTTTGGAGTAGAAACGGTCCAACGATGCGAGTGGCTTTTCGGCTAACCAGTTTCCAAATTCAGAATCGGGATCAATTCCCTTTGTCAAGGCCATTAAAATTGAGTTGTTGTTGGGATTACTAATTTCCACACATGCCGCATGGAATCTCTCCAAGTAACGCCTTAGTGTTTCCCCACGAGCTTGGGTAACACTGGACAGGGTGTTAACATCTTTGGGTCTAGTGACATGCATGCGAAATTGTTCAACAAATTTCTTAGCCAATTAGTCAAATGAAGAGATAGATCTTGGAGGTAATCTTGTAAACCACATTGTTGCAATTCCTCCCAGTGAGATGGGGAAACTTCGACATTTCACTGCATCATCGGCCCTTGTGGCGCTCATTGACCATTCATATTTCAATATGTGCTGATTGGGATCAGAATTTCCTTCGTACATAGGGAGAGTTGGCATTCTGAATCGCCGAGGAGGTTCAGCGTATAGTATCTCGTCCGTGAAAGGAGTATGACTCCGAGAAATCCCCCAATCGTCGTTGGTAAGACCTTGGCTTTCGCGGATCATTTGACGTATCATAGTCAAGATGTCCGGCATTGCTACATTTTGAGCATGCTGAGCTAAGGTGTGGTCGGGTTCCACAGTGCGAGTTTGGACCGGGCGCTGTCGACGGTCCAAGTTTTGCCTCCTTGGCTCAGCATCTTCCGGGCCGTATGGTTCAGAAGTACGTCCCTGCTGTTGATTGCTTGAATCTGGAAGATGTCGGGTATCAACCCTTGTTTCTACTATGGCAGCTGTGACATGATTGTCCGTAGTATATTGTGGAGTACGACCACCTCGTGCTGATGGCCCAGCCTGGAAGCTGGTTGACGGTCCTACCCTCAACTGTCCGACAGTTAGGGCGGGTTGATATCCAGCAGCTTGAGCATGACTTCCGTCCAATCGGGGACGGGTAGATCTATGATGATAGTCAGATGAGGCAGAACTTTCAGTGGATGAGCGGGAAACATCATCCCTTCTGGACTTCCTACGGCCCTGGCGGTTCAATTGGTTTGTCAATTCAATATTAGCACGCAACTGTTCGGCCAATTGTTGCCGACTCTGAGTCAACTCTTGAAGCAACACCTGGAATTCTTGTCTAGTGACTGCCCTAGACGGATCTGAGTGGGCAGTGTTGTCTTGGTTGGATGGCTGCTGTTGAGCAGGATTCTGTCCATCCCTACCTTCTTGTCCAGCAGCTGTAGAAGTGGTTCTCGTGCTAACCATTTTGAATGATGAATCCTTTTCCTAGACTTTATGCAAATCTGAATAGAATGGAAGGATGATGAATTAGAGATCTGGATCTTCCTCTTGGATTTGTGCAATCCGGTATCGATGGTAGATCCAAGGAGCAGGAGAAAAAAGCTGGTTTTTTCTCAGTGAAAGCACCAAAGTGTTTGTACCAAAAATAGGCACAACACTCTTCGGAAGTTTTTGAAGAGATAAAAGTGAAGAATGAAAATTAAAACCATGGGTTATCTAACAAAAACTCCAAATAACAGAAAGTAAATTGCAAAGACAAGCGATTTAGAGTGGTTCGGCGTTTCGCCTACGTCCACTATGAAGTTTGATGATTTTATTGCTCGATACTTGAAGGTTACAGTAGTTTATAATGTAATACAACTGAATTTCTAAGTTAATTCTCAATCTAAAGCAGCGGCGGTATTCTGGAGTAGATCTGGCAAAATCTGGGCGCTCTTCAGTACTTAGAATTATCCGACCCCTTTTCTAAATGACCAGGGGCTCTATTTATAGGTGTAGGAGGCTGATATTTCGCCTAAAATTCGAGGAGACCGCTTCTGGCACGTGAGGGGGTCCACATGGCCGAAATCTGGAGATCCGGGCCCACTTTAGGATCGATTCGACCCTTGGTTTGAATCGATCAAGAAATCATCCAATTGAGCTGAAATTTGGTGTGAACATTCTTCACCATGTGCTTAAGCTTTTATGAAAATTTCATGACATTTGGACTTGTAAAACTTGATTTATGATCGATTCAAGTTGGAGATTTTCGTGTTCTTCGTCCTATGGATTCGTTCGAATCGATATGGTTCGAATCCATAGGGTCGAATCCAGGCTTCTGTACGTTAAGGCGATGACGTGGTGCGCGTGCTTCGGGTCAATCCTCCTTTTTCTCCGAGTTTTCTGGGTCATACCCCGGGTTTCAGTTGTGTGGACTTGGGGGATACGAAGGTACTGGATTCGAAGATGCGTTTCCTTTGAATCGATTGGATCATCGATCGTTCGAATCGATTAAGGTATGCCACCATTGATCGATTCGAATCTGCTTCACCAGGATAGATTCGAAGACAGTTATGAAATGGAGTCAAATTCCCTACAACTGGATGGATTCGAAGGTACTGGAGTCGAAGGCTGGCTTCCTTCGAATCGATGATGTCGGTGCTTTGGAATGGAATTGGAGCTTCTCTGCCTGCATGGATTCGAAGCGCTCCTTCCTTCGATGGATTCGAACCGGAGTATGCGAAGATGGGTTCGAACTTAGGCATATGAGGGTTTGCTCGATGGAGTCGAAGCATACATGTTCTTCGCGGATTAGACACAATACTTGTCTGATCGATTCGAATCAATCCTCCCCTCATCGATTCGAACCTAGCCTATTTCTGAGGGATCCGAACCTATACTATTTCATCCATCTTCCATTGGCGATAACTTGAGCATACGAACTCGGATTGTCCCGAGACTTGGAAAGTTGGGTCCCACGGCTTTGCTTGACGTGCCTTATCAATTGTAGCCCGATCTAGACTCGGACAAATTTCACCGATATCCATAGCAATCCTTGTGCGTAGCTGGTCTACGAGACGATCTGTCGCCGGTTTCTAGTTAAGTCCTTGGTGTCACGGCCTTGCCAAAAGGCGGGATAACATTTGCCCCCCAAAGTACGTCTTGTGTAAACATGACGTGCTTTGATAAGCTGTAGTCTCTCATTGGGCCGTTATGACATGCTTTACCGAAAGTTGTATTCTGTATCGTTGTAAGTGACCGTCGTATAATTGTGACTGGCTGTTAGCTTTCTGTGTTATGACGAGATGAACATTTGATCCCTGTAAATGACAAAGATTAAACACTAGTCAAACATATGGGCATATATGTACCACATTGACTTTGGTGAACGTTGCATGTTTGCAAGTCGTTGCCAGTTTGGTTTGTTATCGAATTCTGCATCGATCCTCTCCTGAATCGATTTGAGATTCGAGTTTAATCAGTGCATTAATGATTATTTATGACTATCCCTCGGTATCGATCCTCTCCTGAACCGTTGTACAAGGTAGTCAAGCAATAATTTTATATTCGAAGCAATGCTTTTATTCCCATTCGATCGTTTTTGATGGATTCGAGAAGATTACTCGAATTGATACTCTTCGTTGTGCTACAAGTCGATAGTTTTGAAGTTGGCACTCCAAATCGATGGGGCACAGCGACTTTGATTCATCTTCGGTTAACTGCCTCGATCCGATGGAACTTTGAAACGATGGTTTTCGGGTGGATTCGAAGCTTGGATGGATTTGTAATTGAGGGATTCGAACTTGACTGTTCGAATCGATGGAGTCGAACGTCCCCCTGACCCTTCTGACGCCGTGCTTCGAATCGATGCTATGGATTCGAAGGAAAAGTCTCGAAGTTGTCTGGTGTAGATATTTGAGTCCGAATCGACGAAGTTATCTGGTTAGCTTCGAATCGATGGATGCCTTGCAGTGATCGATTCGAAGATACTCATTCGAATCGATGAGCTGGACCCGTTATTTCCGGTTGCGCTTGACCGGGAGACGAATCGTCTCGTTTCCCCTATATATACCGGGGTCCTGTTCATTTTTAACTTTTTACTTTTACTGTTTCCTTGCCTTCTTCTTCATATCGATCCTTCAGACTTGAGAGAGACGCTACTCCGATTCGATCAAAAACCTTCAATCCTTCAATCATAATCACAATAAAACAGGTAATTAACGCATACGGCCAAACCACGGATGATGGAACTGGAAATTCTTGCCATCATTCTTGAATTCTTCTGAGGTTAACCTCGAAGGGTATCGAGATCTGAGTGAAATCGATCGAATCGAGGGATGGTGCACGACAAAGTGCTGAGATCTTAAGGAATTACTTTTCTCTTTGCCTCATATCGATCTGGGATGAGGTAGTTCGAATCGATCTTGATCGTATGTGGCTTCGAATCGAAGCTTGCGAGGTGAAGTGGTTTGTATCGATCGATTCGAACTCATAACCCTACGATCGATTCGAAGATGCCGGGCCTGATCGATTCGAAGTGGTTGTTATTGACTGTCGTGAATGCTATCCTGATGGATTCGAAGCGTTCCTTCAATCGATACGAGATATCGTTCCAATGTCCATATCGATACGGAGCGCGTCGAGTCGACCCTGATCGATTCGAAGCACATCAAGTCGATTGGTGTTGATTCGATCGTCCTTAACTCAAAAAATGCAATATCTCTGGCTCGCTCCATGGATTCGAACGTGACCAATTTCAGTCGAAACTTGACGAACTTAATGAACTTTAGCATGCTTTACTCCGACGAGCTTCGGCCTTGCCTAATTGGACTTGACTTTGGGACTATACTTGACTTCCTTTTGAAGCTCGTCGATGGAACCATGACTTAACCAATCATACGACTGATTTATACTTGAAGTGGTCAGTAGCGTTTGGATGGCGTGGAAGTGACGGTCAGCGATGACGGTCATTTTCATTCTCAAATTCCCAAGTTTTGTTGTACGGACATCTTACTTTAATCTGTAGAATCTGTTTAAGTAACGTACAGCACTTGCACTGCATGACACGCTCACACACTTCACACTGGGGAATGCACGGGCTCTTTATGAACTTAACGTTGCTTTCTGATGAGTTAGTTAATTATGGAATCTTCGAGCTCCCAACAACAAGAGGTACAGAGCTTGACTCCTCCAGTGCTTGAGATTCCCGATATTCCTGCCGACGTAACCGACCCGGCTCCGGACGAGTTACCGGAGGCGATATTTATCGAGGACCCTGTCGACTCTGTCCAATCTAACATTTCCGAATCTTTGTTGGGCCGAATATGCTTGAAGCATAACATATCTCTAGGTGACGTATTATTGCCCAGTGCCACTGATAGACCGCACAATCCGCCTGAAGGATATACAGCATTCTATCGCCATGCTTGCGCGGTCGGAACTCTCCCTCCTTTCAACCAATATATCAGAGGGATGTTATCCTACCTAGGAATTGCTCCTTCGCAACTTCATCCCAACGGGCACGCATTGCTGAACAGTGCCTTTGTCATATTTATGGACTGTCTCTTTCGCCCGCCGAGGCCCACCGAGATCAGACACATATTTAACTTCAAGAGTAGGGGTGATAGCCCGTCTTTTACATTTTTGGAGGCAGTTAGGAATTGCCAAGTTGTAGTTGGAGCTTGGACCCGACTGAGTTATTTCAAGAACGAGTGGTTCTATGTTCGGTGCCCTCCGGGTTTCGCTAGGCGATGGTTGTCTAGACGTAAGCGCCTTAACCTGTTTTCTTGACCAATAGCTCTTTGGTATTAAAATTGACACTTCATTCCCTTTACAGCCATTATCTCCAGACCCGATGGAGGGCGTTTCAAGGGTATCGTCCGAAGTCTTCAAGAAGTTCCAAGCGAGTTGAGACATATTTACTCGGTGCTAAACGATTATAACTTGAGAATTCTTGGTTTGATCGATTTCGATGCGCAGCTGCCCTCAAATCAGCCTCTTCACGCTTCTCATCCAGTAGATCAAGAGATTCAGCAAGTAATATAGCATTTGTCTTTGGATCATAGTATGTCACACGATGAGAAGGTACTTCTAGCACGACTGGAATAACGGCCTCTAAACCGTAAGAAAGAGAGAATGGAGTATGGCCGGTCGCGGTCTTGTGGGTTGTTTGGTAAGCCCATAGAGCCATAGGAAGTTCATCGACCCACTTTCCCCGGACCTTTTCTAGTCGTTTCTTCAGGATGGACTTTATGACTTTATTAACTGCTTTGACCTGTCCGTTAGATTGAGGGTGTGCAACTGCGGAGAATTTCTTTTGGATGTGAAATCGTTTGCAGAAATCTTTGAACTTAGCACTGTCGAATTGGGTTCCGTTGTCCATGATTATGGTACGTGGGAGACCGAATCGACAGATGATGTTACGAACCACAAAGTTGGTTACTTTCTTCGTTGTAATGGTAGCGAGAGCTTCGGCTTCAGCCCACTTCGTAAAGTAATCAACTGCGACGATGGCGTACTTCGCACCACCTTTTGCCAGAGGTAGAGCACCGATGATGTCGATGCCCCACATTGCGAATGGCCATGGGCTGACCATTTGCGTTATCTCAGTAGGAGGAGCCCTAGGGATTCGAGCGTATTTCTAGCACCTATCACATTTCTTTGCATAGTCTAACGCATCGCGATTCACGGTGGGCCAGTAATATCCATAGCGAAGTATTTTCTTGGCAAGTGCTTGCCCCCCGTTGTGATCGCCACATTCTCCTTCATGCACATCGTGTAACATTGGTTTAATTTCATCATGAGCGATACATCGAAGTAGGGGAACCGAGTACCCCCTTCTGTACATGAGTCCATTCTGGATGGTAAATCTTGAGGCCTTTCGAAGGACTTGTCTTTTTTCACTCCTACGCTCCGGTAGGGTCCCATGCTCAATGTAATTTTTGAGTGGAGTCATCCATGAATCTTTTTCAGGGATGGTTTCGCATACTTGGTTTATTTTCGCCCAGTCGATACTTGGGGAAGATAGCGTTTCTATGGGAACGAGTCCCATTTGTTGAGCTTCGCCTGTGCTGGCTAGCTTCGCCAACGAATCGGCCTTTTGGTTGCGTTCTCGGGGTATACTGTAGATGGCATAGTAATCGAAATGGTCTAGTACTTCCTTAACTCGAGCCAAGTAGGCAGCCAACCTTCGATCTCTTGCTTGATACTCTCCTCGTACTTGACACACAACTAACTGTGAATCACAATAAACTTCCACAGCGATAATTCTCAAATCTCTAGCGAGTTTCATGCCAGCTAGGCGGGCTTCATATTCAGCTTCATTATTAGTCGCATGGAAATCGAACTTTAAGGCATAACATATGGATCGACCCTTGGGAGTTTCAAGCACAATACCAGCGCCTGAACACCGGTCGTTTGATGCTCCGTCGGTATAAAGTTTCCAAACGTATTCGGGGGATTCACTTGCTTCGGGCAAGTCCTCTAGGACGGTAAATTCAACTATGAAATTGGCTAGGACTTGTCTTCGTATGGCCCGTCTCAGAGCATAAGTAAGGTCAAACTGGCTCAGTTCGATGTTCCACTTGAGTAACCTACCAGACGTCTCAGGCCGCGAAAGGACCTGTCGTAACGGCTGGTCGGTGTAAACAATAATGGAATATGCTTGGAAGTATGGTCGGAGTTTTCTTGATGCAATGACAAGGCAGTAAGCCAACTTTTCCAGCTTCGGATAATTTCTTTCAGCCCCAGTCAATCGTTTGCTGACATAGTATACTGGCCTCTGTATCTTGTCTTCTTCTCGGATTAATGCAGCGCTGATAGTGTTTTCTGATATCGCCAAATATACGAACAGCTTTTCATGATCGATAGGTTTTGACAGTATTGGTGGTGTGGATAGATGTTTAACTAGTGCTTGGAAAGCGCCCTCGCATTCCGTGGTCCATTCAAAGTTTCGTTTCCCTTTTCGAATCAGATCGAAGAAGGGAATGCATTTGTCAGTGGACTTTGAAATGAACCTGCTCAATGCTGCTACCTTTCCATTCAGACTCTGGACTTGCTTTATAGTCTTGGGAGTTTCAAGATTTATGATTTCCCAAATCTTTTCAGGATTAGCTTCGATTCCCTGGGCGTTAACGATGAACCCAAGGAACTTTCCGGATGCAACTCCGAAGTGACATTTCAGTGAGTTGAGCTTCATCTTGTACTCCCGAAGTATGTTGAACATAGTTTCCAGGTCTTTTACATGGTCGGTGGAGAGTCGCGACTTCACAAGCATGTCATCTACAAATACTTCCATTGTCTTCCCGATTTGATTGGCGAACATTCGATTGACCAATCGTTGGTAAGTAGCTCCGGCGTTCTTGAGTTCGAACGGCATAACCTTGTAACAGTAAAGTCCCAGATTGGTTACGAAGCTGGTGTGTTCTTGATCGAGTAAATGCATCGGTATTTGATTGTAGCCTGAATATGCGTCCATGAAGGATAAGAGTTCATGTCCAGCCGTCGAATCCACTAACTGATCAATTCTAGGAAGCGGGAAACTGTCTTTGGGGCATGCTTTATTTAGATCGGAATAATCGACACATGTTCTCCACTTCCCGTTTGGCTTTCGTACAAGCACGGGATTTGACACCCATTCGAGATATAGCGCATCTCGAATGAATCTGTTCGCTTCAAGCTTTTCTACTACCTCTTTAAGGGCGGCAGATCTTTCTGGATCCATACCGTGCCTTTTTTGTTTGATTGGGACATGCCGTGGGTCAATGTTTAGAGTGTGGCTCATGATGTCCAGCGAGATCCCACACATATCAGAATGTGTCCAGGCAAATACGTCAAGATTTGCCCGCAGAAATTCAACCAATTCCTCTTGAGTTTGCTGGCTTAGTTGAGATCCAATCTTTATTATTTTTGAATCAACGTTATTGTCAATTGGGACATCAATCGTCAGTTCGGCTGGGGATGCTTGACTTTCTTTAGATTCTCCTTCATCTTTAGTTTCTCTCGGGTCAAGATCCTTGAGGAATTGGCTGGGGTGCCCGGGCCTGGGCCCGGGCGTTAGTTGTCAATTGTCGGCGAAACGGACACAGAGAGATTCTTCTACGCCCTTTCCCTTCTTCCGCTGCGCCTCCCGTAGCTCGGCAACATAACAGGCTCTAGCAGTGGCCTGATCTCCATGAACAATTCCTATCCCATGATCAATGGGAAATTTTAAGGTTAAACACCATGGGGCAATGGCTACTCTGAACTCAACGAGGGCCGGTCGGCCCAAGAAAGCATTGTAGGGGGAGTCTATGTCCAGAACAATGAATTATAACATCCGTACTCTCCGACGTTCTCCTACTCCCAACTCCACTGGCAGTTCTACCATCCCAGTGGGAACCGTGGCACTTCCGTTGAAACCATGGACTCGAGACTAACAAGGCGTCAAGTCTGCGGCCTCCATCTTCATTTGATCATAAGCTCGTTTGAACAAAATATTCACAGAGCTTCCATTGTCAACTAAGATCCTTTTTATCCAAGCGGGACCTACTTGTGCAGAGATGACCAGTGGGTCGATAGTGGGAGCTTCGATTTTACCTGCGTCTCTGCTTCTGAACACGATGTCATCTGCCATCGTTTTCTATTGCTTGGCCGGAGCCCCCTTGTCAGAACTACTGCAACACTCGAAGTCTGCATGCCTGATAGAACTGGCGTACGACTCCATTTCCTTCCAGCTTCGATCTGTTGGGTGAGGACCACCACTTATTGTATTGATGACCAACCTCCCGTCCGCACGAGCGGGTTCTTCCTGTCTTTCCTGGTTCGGTGCACGATTCTGATTTGATGGGCCCGCACCACCGGATTGCGGCGCCCGTACATACTGATCCAACTTCCACTCTCGTATCAGTTTTTCAATGAGGTCTTGTAAGTGACGACACTCATTGGTGTTGTGGCCATAACTCTCATGGAATCTACTGAACTTTCTTGTTTGGATTTGTCTTTCAGTTGGTGGTTTCGGGGCAGGCTTCTTATACTGCATGGTATTGCAGGTCTGCAAATACACATTTTCCAACGACGTGTTCAATGGAGTGTAGTTTTCGTACATGGGAGCTCTACGTCGTGGTCCACGATCTTGATCGCGTTTTTTGTTCTAATTTATATTGTCCTCTGCTGATTCTGTTTATTTTGGACGTTCAACTGAACTTTTCCAGAACTATCTCCGGACTGTTTAACAACGACGTTACTCTAGATACCTTCGATGTTGGGTCCTGCGTCATCCTGCTTTCTAGACTATCTCACATCCTCCCTTCTTAGGAATTGGGCTGCCTTAGAATAGAAACGGTCCAATGACCCAGGTGGTTTCCCAGCTAACCAACTTCCGAACTCGGAATCAGCATCAATCCCCTTAGTCAAGGCCATCAGGATAGAGTTATTGTTGGGATTGCTTATTTCCGCACACGCGGCATGGAATCGCTCTAGGTAACGCTTAAGCGTTTCTTCGGGAGCTTGCGTAACACTGGATAGAGTGTTAACGTCCTTCGGCCTCGCCACATGCATATGGAATTGTTCGACAAACTTGGTGGCCATCTGGTCAAAGTTAGAGATGGATCGTGGTGGCAAACGAGTGAACCACATGGTAGCGATGCCCCCTAGGGAAATGGGAAAACTACGGCACTTTACTGCATCATCAGCTCTAGCAGCATTCATCAGCCATTCGTATTTCAGGACGTGTTGATTGGGGTCAGAACTCCCTTCATAAACTGGCAGAGTTGGCATCCTGAAGTGCCGAGGTGGTTCAGCATATAAAACATCATCGGTGAAAGGGGTATGACTTCGGGAGATTCCCCAGTCGTCATTAGATAGACCATGACTTTCACGGATCATTTGGCGGATCATCGCTGGTATATCTGTCGTTTGGACACCATGAGCATGTTGTGCCAAGGTGTGGTCAAGTTCCACAGCGCGAGTCTGGACCGGACATGGTCGACGGTCTGTGCCTCGCCTCCTTGGTTTAACATCCTCAGGGACATAAGGTTCAGGAGTCTGCTCTCGTCGGCTATGTTGAGGATCAGCTTGGTTCCTAGCATCACCTCCTCGTCCGGCAGTGGTGGTAGTAGCAATGTTGCTGGTAACATGATATAGGGCAACTCCTTCCCGAGTTGAGGGTTTTGTGCGGAGGCTATTGGACGGTCCAGCTCTAGGTTGCCCAAGGTTCGAAGCAGGTTGGTGTCCCGTGGCCTGGGTGTAGCTTCCACCCAACCGTAGTCGTGTGGATCTAGTTTGGCCATCGAAGGAGGCTGAGCTCTCTGTGGAGGAGTGAGAACCTTGATCTCTTCTAGACCTTCTTTCCCTTTGGCGATTTAGCTTGTTAGTCAACTCCGTGTTAGCGCGTAGTTCCTCCGCTAGCTGCTGTCGACTTTGGGTCAACTCTTGAAGCAATGTCTGGAATTCTTGTCTAGTGATTGGACCTGATGGATCTGAAGGTCCTGCACCATTTTGGTTGGAGGGAGGTGATTGCGGGGGATTTTGTCGGTCCTGCGCTCCTTGATTAGTAGCTGTAGAGGTGGTACGTGTGCTCACCATAATGAATTGATGAAGTCCTTTCCTAGATCTGATTGCAAATATGAGTGGAATGGAAGGGCTTCGAAGTTTTAGATCTGGATCTTCTTCTTAGATTTATGCAATCCAATATAGATAGGAGATCCAAAGAGCGGGAGAAAAATTGGGTTTTTCTCAGTGAAAGCACCAAAGTGTTTGTACCAAACTTGGGCACAACACTCTTCGGAAGTCTTTGAAGAGATAAAGTGAAGAAATTAAATGAAAAAAGAGGAATTATCTGACAAAGACTCCAAATTTCAGAAATAAGAATAATAAAGTGCAAGGAGACACAAGAATTTAGAGTGGTTCGGCGTATAGCCTACGTCCAGTATGAAGTAGTTTGCTTTATTGATCTTTCTTTTGTGTTTAAAAGTGAATTCAATGTTTTATAGCAGTCGATCGCGATTTACAGCAGTGATTCTTGTTTATGGCAGCAGCAATTGAGTTCAGATCTGGATTTGGCGGAGTCCGGGCGTTGGAGATCTCAAGGAGGAAGCAGAACCCATTTTCTGTTGGCTTTGGGGGGCTTTATATAGGTGTAGGAGGCTGGTATTTCGCCCAGATCTCGGGAGACCCTCTCTGGCACGTGACCAGGCCCGCACGCCCAAGCCCGTGAAGTTTCGGTCTGATCCGTGATCGACACGAGCAGATTTTGACTCGCTCGAGATTTCATCCAATGGAGTCGAAATTTGGCATGGCCATTCTTTAGCATGCACGTAGTCTTCTGTGAAAATTTCATAGCATTTGGACTTGTAGATTAGGAGATATGATCGATATGAAATGGAGTTTTCGGTAGGCTGTTTCCTTCGACTCGCTTCCGTTTCGACTCGCTCATGTTTCGACTCGGTGACGTGGCGCTTTGTTAGAGTCGAACTAGACGGAGTCGAACAGTGGTTCTGTGAAGGTTGTGGAGCGATTCGAAGAGGACTTCTTTGATGGATGTGGAATGGAGCGAGTTGAAGAGGACTCTCTGATGGGTGTGAAATGGAACGAGTCGAAGGGGACTCTCTGATGGATGTTGTTTCGAGCGAGTCAAAGTAAGCACTTGGTTTGAGCGAGTCGAAGCAGGCTTTGGTCGAGCGAGTCGAAGTGGGTAGCTGAGCAAAGCGAGTCGAAATAGGTATTCCAGATGGCAGCGAGTCAAACAGGAACGAGTCGAAGTTGATATATAAGGGAACCGGAGCGAGTCGAATGGTATCTGATTTTCGCCCCATTTTGCATCTCTCATAACTTGAGCATACGAACTTGGATTGACTTAAGATTTTGAACGTTGGCTCCCATGGCTTAGCTTGTCATGTCCTACCAATTTTGGCTCGATCTGGACTCAGACAAAATTCGTTGATATCCGTAGTGAGCCCGTGTATAACAGATTACTAGGATGGGCCATCATTGGTTATTAGTCAATTCCTTGGTGTTACGGCCTTGCCAAAAGGCGGGATAACATCCAATATTTCCAGACTAAATTGAATGCAATGATAACAAGATTATTCAATAAAACTTCTATATCATCGACAATATTGAACTTTAGTTTTAGTAATGTGGGAAGAGCCTTATCGCGGCAGTCATCGCTATCAAGGGACTCGTTGTTTATCTAATGGCGTTAAAGTCATTTCACACCTCTTCGTCTAAGTCAAAGAGAGGTTGTTTTTAGTTATGGGTCTACATTGGCCGCTAATAATGTTTATTTTAGTCAAATACTCTGGCAACATGCTCGAAGTCAGTTAGGGTTGAAGGCATTTGTCATTGGCGCTTTCTTATACATATTTTTTAATATGTTGCGATTACCATCAACTATGTAAGTAGGGCTTTATATGACTTCAACACTATTGTCCCCATTACTTTTTGGGTTTCATGAATCGTTTAACCAATTATTATGCTTTTGATCCACGCTTCCTCTACTCGTTAGTGTCGAAGTCCTTATCATTTTGGAATTAAACATGGTTACAAGGATCATTAGTTAAAAGTTACAATATCAATGGTGTTATATTTTGCATCACTACTCATGGCATTACCATCCTGATAGATTATAAACTTTTAGCTTACACATTTATGAATGTCACATCTAACCATTTCCTATTGCTTTTTTCATAAATCCCTTATTAAGATCATAGTTTTCGTCCTTTAGCATACTTATCATGCGTTATCGAAACGTTACTGCTTTGTGATTAGTAATTAGTTTGTTACAAGCAATTGTAAACCATTTAAACAAAAACTTAATAAATTATAGGTTTAGAAGAATATCACCTGATAGGAAAATGGAAGGTGTTGACAAGAAAATTTATCAACACCCAAAAGTTGATTTTAAGGAAAAGGTTAGTCCTTTTTAATCTCTCTTGATTAAGTTGAGGAAGATGGGTTGTGGGTATTCCCTTTGATCCAACCTTTCGAATAGGTTTCTTTTGTGAAAACTTTCCCTTAATGACCTTTCGACTCGGTCAAAACACTTAATTCCCTTCCTTTTGGTCTATCGAGCCAACTGAAGTAGTTCGATTATCCCCTCAAAACCTTCCTTTCGAAACAGTTGCGATACACTAAAGGATAGCCTTAAGGATTCAAGGGTAAGGTTTGACTAGGTGGGTTTCGACTTTGTTGAAAGCTAGGCTAGGTAGTGACTTAGGTTTGGTTCTGAAATTTAAGGTAAACTAGCTTGGGTTGAGGTTCTGACTCACTAAAAGGTGAGTGTTTTGTGAATGGTGGTTTGTAGTTAAGGACTTGGATTACTTGGAAAGAAAGGGATTTGGACTCACTCAAAAGGTGCCTTTTGATGAGATCGATACTTGTAAAATGCAATTAAATCCAGTAAAAAGCCTTCAAATAACTACATAATTAAAAATATTGAGATCTTTCCTTTATTAATCCAATAATGACTGCGCTGAACAACTTTCCCCAATTTGATTTACAAATTAGGGTTTACAACTTTGCAAAATTAAGAAAATACAAGTCTGGAATGAATTAACTCGGATCCTCCAAAATAGACCCCTTGGGTCCTATTTATAGATGTGGGTTAACACCTTTTGACTCAGATCTTTTGACCTGGTCGGAAGGTGGTTTTATATACCTTCCGACTCCTTTGACACTTGTACACCCCTCTGCAATGCTTTAGAATGGTTTCGAATGCTTCCGTCTTCGTCGAAAGGGGTGGTTGCGCATTTTCTTCTTTATGTTGCTTTGTTGTCACAAGGAATAAAGGTATGAGCTTTTGACTTTGTCGATAGGCAATTTCCAGGTGTTTCGAAGCTGTTGGAATACTGATGGTTTCGACGCTGTTGGTAACTTCCAAATGTATGCTTGCGAACTGATGCGAAATCTTCCCTAGATGTTAAAGGCTTCGACGGGTTTGAAAGGCTTGCTTATGCTTTCGAAAGGGTTCTTCTGACCAAGGCATGTTTCTGAGTGGTTTGAATGAAGGTGAAACCTTTAGTTTCAAAAGGTTTGGCGTGCATATAAAGGATTGTCATTCATTGTCTTCGAGAAGTGTTTCTTTAACTCATTCAAAAAGTCTTCATGAATGCGAAAGCACTTGCTTCGAAAAGGGGATTACTGAAGAGGAAAGGTGCTTTCGACCCTTTCGACCCCTTCTAAAGGTTGTGATACTTCTAGTCTTTGGCTGTATCATCCTTTCGACTCCTTCGAAGGTATTGCTGGAGCTACTTTCTCTTGTCCTTCATTTTCTTCTACTCAATCTGGTTTCGACAAGTTTGAAAGAATATTTAGTAGTAACATTTGCCCCTCAATCCCCCCCCCCCACCGCGAAGGGATGCCCTTGACTTTCCAAGTCAATCATCTTGAAACTTCAATATCTCCTAGCTTTTCGTATTCCAGCGTGAATCTAGGCTGTTCGTTTAAATTTGATCGGGGGGTATGCTATTTCTGCTGACTTTTCTTATAAGCCACGTTCTCCTCTTCCCCTCTTTCATTTATCTGAAACAAAAATTAACTTTGAGCAAATTCAATGTTCTCAAACTCTCAAATAAGCTTTATCTCCAACAATCAAAAATTCAGATCTAAAGTAAGTTTCTATCATCTTGCTTTTTGAATTTTCTTCACTCTTTTTTATTTTTACAGTGAATTTCAATCTCCCAAACTTTCAAAGTTTGGATTTTTAATTATCGTTTTGATTTATCTGAAATTGTTTAAGTTTTTATTTGCCTGGAAGTATCCTTTAATTCAGTTTCATGGTTTGATTCGATTTACTTTTCTTGTTAATCTTCATCTTAGTCCTACCTAGTTTATATTTTTTTTATTGTTGCTTTTAGAGAATTTGAATTTTTCACCTTATAGATTTTAAAATTTTAAGTGGTTGATTAGCTTCTAAATCCACTTGCTTATTAGTTTTTGAATTTCTGGGTTGAAATCGAGTTTGGGGAAGAAGAAAGTTTCTGTTTACTTTGCCTGAAGCTTTGAGCTGTACGAATCAAAATATGATGACACAAATTTACCTTTCTACCGCTTTGAAAGGGATTAAGGCGGAAAATTTTGTTTGCTTTCTTAGCCTCTTTCGATGTGGTCGAAAGGTCACCTAGCGCTTCATTTGATTGACCTCGTCGAAAGGTTATATTGTAAAGTTAGCATGAAGTTAACCTTTTCGAAAGCTTAGCGTATCCAGATTCCTTTTGAAGAAGTTGGCTATCGTATCTTACCAGATAATTACTTATTACATTCTTTAGAAAACTTAAACTTTGTCTTATAGGTTTCGCAACCTTTAGTACATACTTATTTCCAATCTGTTTAAGTTGGGAATACATACATTTTGTAAACAGGGTTAAAGAAAAGATACTTTGTATAAGTTGTGAACTAAGTCAAACATTTTGACTTAGACAAAACCTAATGTATTCAACTTAGCTGAAACTTACTTTGTTGATTCAAATTTTTATTGTTGTTATGCTTTCGAAACCATATGCCACCTTTTGACTCTATCGAAACCTTTTATAACTAATTGAGATTTAATCATTATCTTTTACCAACATCGTCAAAACATCCCAAGTTCTTCTATTTTCTTGTCAATATGATTCAAACTCAACACCTTTTGACTTATTTAGCATATAAGGTTTCAACAGCATTCACATTGCCTTAGAAAAACTAAGTCCATGGGTTTCGGCAGTGTCGAAAAATTCTTTTAAACTGTTTATTGAATGTTTGTTGCGTGTATTTTATTAAAATTTGTTGTGTTGGTTTTAACAACTTTCTTTTAATAATAAAACTTCTATTAGGCTTTTGACATTACCGAAGTGTGTTTATTGGATGTGTACTTTCACCCTCCCTTTTGACTCTGTCGAAAGCTCATTAGATTTTATCATTGGGCTTTCAACATTATTAAAGGGTGTTAACTTCTACTTTCCCTTTCGACTCTGTCCAAAACTCAATCTATTTTATCATTAGGCTTTTGATTGTTAAAGGATGTTAACTTCTATTTTCCCTTTCGACTCTGTCGAAAGCTCAGCAAAACTTATTTTTCACTACGCCATAAATGGCCTACTGCAACACAAAAAAAATGTTGGCTCAGGTCCGAAAAATGTTGCCATAGGCCTATGGCAACACTTTTAGGGTGATGCAATTTTTGCCGTTGCCTTAGACCTCAAAGGCAACATTTTGACTATCTAAGGCAACATAAGTAATATTGTTGCAGTAGAACCCTATTTGGGTCTATGGCAACACCCATAGGTATCTGTAGCAACATTCCAAAATGTTGCTATAGATATGAACTTTTTGAATTTGTGGGGCCCACAATGTAGAGCATATTTGATTTTTTAATAAAAATAAATATTTATTTAATAAAATGCTATTGCACAGAATTTGATATTTAAACAGTAATTTATTTAAATAAATATTTTATTTCAACATTTGAAATAGTACAAATTCCTGACTCCACTATTTTACAATTCAATGATATATAACACTGATATTCACATATACAGATATTCCTCACTACATCACTCAGTTCACTCATTACATATGCAGTTTCAATTTATACAGACATCGACACTGACAAATATATGCCGAGCCGAAGGCGAGCCGAGTGCCGAGCCGAAGGCGAGCCGAGTGCCAAGCCGAAGGCAAGGCGAGAAGCGGGTCCGGGCGCAGCGCCGGCGGGGGTCCGGGGCACCACAGTCCCGGCGGGCACCGCCCGATTCATCCGATTTCGGAAGATCGAGCCTTCTTTGAAACGACGTAAAATGATGCACAAATGAAGACTGAACTTAGCAAACCCCATCCTCAGCAACTTCATCACCCATCGGAACTACTGCCCATCTACCACTTACCTGAAACACAATTGCCTGAAACACTGACCATCTACCAAACACTGACCACACTCCCAACCTCTTTCACAAAACACCCACTCACTGCCTCATCAAATTACATCATCAACACATAGGCAGCCTATCAAGCAAAAACAGTGAATGCATCAGGCATGTACAAGAGAAACATAGGCAGTAATATGATATACAAAGGACTTGGAGCAGTTCATGTTAAAGAACAAGGTTAGCATGGTACCAGAAAGTCTTACATCAACCTTAGGAATTGCTTCCAGATTCAAGACATCAGGCTATCAACTACGGCAAGCATTGAACTACACAATCGATTTTAGCATCAGCAGCAAGAGATCATCATCACGACAGTGCTCAACACATCAGCAATCACCAATAAGACCAAAATCTAGACAGTGGGCAATTAGCACACAACCTTCTCCACGTTTAAGACCAACACCATTGCAATCCAAAGTTTGGCAAACCATTATCTGAACACCAACACTTTCAAGTTCAACCCTAAGTGTCAAAGAACCACAAACATCATCAATAGAGCCGCAGTCAGAGCACGAACACTGACAAAAACGCAAGCTGAGGAAACGTCTTCAATTCAAGCGAAGTCAGAGGCAAAAACTTCATTGCGACTTAAGCGACTCCATTAGAACAACAAGGCATCGCGTTTCTTCAAGGCGGCTGCATCGAACAACGACGAACTTCTGCTTAGATCCAGATCCAACAGCGAGCAAAGATCAAATGGGCGGCAGTAAACAACAAAACTCATCAGGCATTAGGTGGAATCAGCAACTACAAGATTCAGGCATAGGAAATTTAGAACTGACCTAGCATTGAAGGCAGCTTCTAGTTACAGTGCCTTTTTTATTTTGTTAGCAACAGCGAATTGGAAGTATGAATTTGCTGGATTTCGTGAATTTGCTGGATTTCGTGAATTTGTTTTTTGATTTGGGGATTTCGTGAATTTGCTGGAAGTATGAATTTGGGGATTTCGTGAATATGGTAAACTGAAAGGGGATCTACACCAACATAAGCGGGAAAACGAAAATTTGGTAAAAAGTGCAGCGGTGATCCATTTTAACAGTCGGATTAAATGTAGACCGTTGGATCGTATTCACGCGGATTGCTAATTTTATTAATTTTTTAATTTGTATACATCTATAGCAACACTGTATAAAAATGTTGCATCGTGTTACACTTGTTTAGCTAGAGCAACACATTTTTATGGCTAAGGTAACACCATAAATACAATGTTGCAGTAGGACCAAATTTTTATATCTATCGCAACATTTGAGCTGGCAACACCTTGCAAAAATGTTGCAGTAGGCCATTTATGGCGTAGTGTTTCTAACTTTACCATTCTTTCAAGAATATGAAATTTCATGTTTTGCGTGTTTGACATTCTAACTGTTGTGATAGGTTTTCAATATCCTTGAAAGAATGTTGATTTCATAACATATTATAATTTCTAACTAAAATGATTTCACCTAGCAGAATCATGAGTTCACCTAAGAAGATCGAGGCTATCTCCAAACACTCTTTAGTATCCACCCAGGATGAGGTGGATGCGATCCTCAATGATTTTGGAATTATTGGGGTAGAAGCCATCCCCCTTCTGAATATGACACCATTCACAATCCTCCAGAAGGGTTTTTTGCCTATACAGCTATTTGTACCAAAATTGGGCACAACACTCTTCGGAAGTTTTTGAAGAGATAAAGTGAAGAAATTAAATGTAAAAGGAGGATTATCTAACAAAAACTCCAAATCTCAGATATGAAACTAATTAAAATGCAAGGAGACACAAGAATTTAGAGTGGTTCGGCGTATCGCCTACGTCCACTATGGAGTTGATAGCTTTATTGATCTTTCTTTGAAGATTACAAGTGAATTCAATGAATTACAGCAGATAATTATGATTTGCAGCAGTGAATTTCGTTGTTGGCAGCAGCAAGGGAGTTCAGATCTGGATCTGGCAGAGTCTGGGCGTTGGAGAAATCAAAGAAGGAGAAGCCCCTTTTCTGTATGCCCTGGGGCTCTATTTATAGGTGTAGGAGGCTGGTATTTCTCTCAGATCTCGGGAGACCCTCTCTGGCACGTGACCAGGCCCGTTCGCCCAAGCCCGTGAAGTTTTGGTCCGATCTGTGATCGATACAAATGGATTTCATATCGATCAAGATTTCATTCAATGGAGTCGAAATTTGGCGTGGACATTCTTTAGCATGCACATAGTCTTCTATGAAAATTTCATAGCATTTGGACTTGTAGATTAGGAGATATGATCGATACGAAATGGGATTTTCGGTTGGCTATTTCGTTCGACTCCCTCTGTTCGACTCTGTCATGTTCGACTCGGTATTGTTCGAATCGCTGTTCGACTCGATGACGTGGCCTTTGAACTTCTAGATCACTCCGCCTTTGATGCCGTTTTGATCGAGTCGTTCTTGGACCTTGCTTTGTTAGTATCGATGGAACTCAACTCCGGTCGATTGATTCGAACACGGCAACACGATGGATTCGATCAGGGCTCTTCCAGTATGGATATGAATTGGACAAATGAGGGACGCGAACTACTGATGCTCGATGGATTCGAGCAACGCGCTCCATCTAGTGGACTCGAAGTAGGCATTAGGCGATTGAGTCGAACAGCTGTTTTCTGAAGGATGCGGAGCGAGTCAAAGTAGGCACTTCTGATGGATCGAAGCGGAGCAAGTCGAAGTAGGCACTTCTGATGGATCGAAGCGGATCGAGTCGAAGTAGGCACTTCTGATGGAGGCGAAGCGAGTCGAAGTAGTCACTTCTGATGGATGCGAAGCAGAGCGAGTCGAAGTAGTCACTTCTGGTGGAGGCGAAGCGGTGCGAGTCAAAGTAGTCACTTCTGATGGATGCGAAGCGGAGCGAGTCGAAGTAGTCACTTCTGGTGGATGCGAAGCGGAGCAAGTCGAACAGTGGTTGGTTTTCATCCAATTTTGTATCGATCGTAATTTGATCATACGAACTCAGATTGACTTGAGATTTTGAACGTTGACTCTCATAGCCTTGCCTGTCATGCCATATCAATTTAAGCTCGATCCGGACTCGAACAAAATTTGTCGATATCCATAGCCGATTCTCTTAGACGAACTGTCTTTGGTTTCTAGTCAAGTTCTTGGTGTCACGGCCTTGCCAAAAGGCGGGATAACATTTGCGCCCCAAAGTACGTCTTGTGGGAACATGATGTGATTTGAAATGCTGCAATCTTCATTCTGAATAGCTATCGTCTTTCCGATGAAAGCTGTAACCTTCGACTGTTTTTCTTGATAATGTAAACCGTTGACTGTCAACTATTGTACCCTGTATTGTTGAAACTAATTGTTGTAATCATTATCAAATTAGTTTTCGATTCCTGTAAATCTGGAATATTGAATATTAGTCCGACAAACATGCATATATGTTAATCTGACTCTCGTTGACGTTCGTATGTTCGCGAGTCGTTGTTAGTTTATTTTATATTGAATTCTGTATCGATCCTCTCTTGAACCGACGTGAAATTTGTTGTAACAATGCTCGATGGTTGTTTTTGAATGTTCCTTCATGACGATCCTCTCCTGGATCGATGTGAAGGGTTGAAACATTGAAGATGATTTTCATTGAATTTAGGGATGCGAAATGAGCATTTTAAATCTATATAGATGGAGTCACTGGATACGAACAGGCAATTCGTATCGATGGAGTTGGCCTCTGGAAGCAGTGATTCGATGGATTCGAACTGCATAGGAGATGGAGTCGAAGGTGAGCGATACGAAGAGAGGCTTCGCATCGTTGTAGACTCGAGCCCATGGAGTCGAACAGCTTGTTCGAATCCATGCGGAGGCGACACGTTGTAACCGGTCGTGTTTACTGGAATGCGTATCGTTTTTTCACTTTACCTTCGAATCCATATAAATATTGTGGACTTAGCCTTTTTTCACTTTTTTACTTTTCTACTCTTGCACTCTCGCTTTCGTATCGCTCTGAGACTCGGGAAAATAAAGAACTGTTCTTGCCTTCGAACCGATTCAGATCTTCAATTACTCGAACTAACTGCCAGATTTAGGTAATCCACTAAGCGAAGCCAACGCGTAAACGATGAGATTCGACCTTTAACATCAAATTATCCAGAGTCGCGTTCGATCAAAGATTCCTCGGCCTTAGCTTCGCGTCGATCTGGAGTAGGGGCTTCGAGATGATGAGACGGAGGCCTTCGTATTGATCGATGGCTGAGCTTCGCATCGAATCGAATGCTTCGAAGATGTGGATTGATACGAAGGGGTTGCGTCTGATCGATTCGAAATGGTGGCCTTGGATGGATTGGAAGTGGCGGCCTTAGATCGAGTTGAAGTGGATGGCTCAGGATCGATTCGAAGCGGCGGCCTTGGAATCGAGTCAAAGTGGATGGCTCTGGATCGATTCGAAGCGGCGGCCTTGGAATCGAGTCGAAGTGGATGGCTTTGGATCGATTCAAAGCGGCGGCCTTGGATCGAGTCGAAGTGGATGGCTTTGGATCGATTCAAAGCGGCGGCCTTGGATCGAGTCGAAGTGGAGGCCTTGGACCGATTCGAACTGCGCAGCCCTTGGATCGATACGACCGTGTCCCTGAGTGATCGATACAAAATCGAACCTGATCAGTGCGAATTTGAACTTGAGCGACCGATTCGAACATGAACTTTTGATGATTGACAATGAACCTAACTTCGATGATATTGAAAAAACCTTGTGCATCTGAACATCTAACTCCGACGAGCTTCATTTTTGGCATAATTAGACTTGACCTTTAGACTGCATATTTGATTTCCCTTCGAAGCTCGTCGATGGAACTGCAACTCTGACAAAATTTTAACAAACTTTAACTTGGATTGATTGCTAGTTTCTGGATGGCACGGTTGTGACAGCCAGCGATGACGGTCACTCCGACTGAATTTCGAAGTCTCGTCGTTTACATGCTTTTTCCGATTCTGTAGAACTTCTTAACTGATATACAGTACTGCACAACACACTCACATACTTTACACTAGGGGATTCACGAGCGTTATTGTCTATTTAACAATGATTTTTCATAAGCTAGCTAGTCATAGAACCTTCAAGTTCTCAACAACAGGAACTCCTGAGTTCAATTCCTTCAACCATCGAAATACTGGTTATTGAAGCCGAAGTTATAGAGCCAGCTCCGGACGAGCGTCTAGGTGCTCGGTTCATTTGTCGTCCACAAGATTTTGTGCCGTCTGGTATCTCCGAGTATATGCTAGGACGGATTTGTTTAAGGCACGGTTTGTCGCTTGATGACGTGTTACTGCCTGGGCCAAATGACAGGCCACATGATCCCCCGGAGGGGTTTACTGCTTTCAACCGTCACGCTTGCACAGCGGGGACACTTCCTCCCTTCAATCAATATATAAGGGAGATGTTATCATTCCTTGGAATAGCTCCATCCCAGCTACACCCCAACGTGTATGCTTTGTTGAATAGCACCTTTATCCTGTTTATGGAGATACTCTTTTGACCACCAAAGCCAATCGAGATCAGATACTTATTTAATGTTAAGAGCCATGGAGACAGCCCTTCTTTCACCTTCTTGGAAGCGGTCAAGAACTGCCACATTGTAATGGGCTCCTGGGGAAGGCTAAGTTACTTCAAGACTGAATGGTTCTACGTTCGGTGCCCCCCCTGGATTTGCTAGGCGATGGTTGGATAGACGTAAGCACTGCAATCTTTCTCTTGAATTATCGAGATAATAATAACCGATTTCAAAACTGATACACCTCTCCTCTTTTATAGCTTCAATCTCTCGACCTGACGGTGCATACTTCAGAGAGCTAGTTCGGATCCTCCAAGCGTTTCCGGGCGAAGAGAGGCATATTGACTTGGTTCTGACCGACAGAAATTTGAGGACTGTCGAGCTGATAGAACGGAGGCAGAGCATACGGCTGGAAAGGACACTTAGAGTTGTCTCGAAGAAACGGGTGAAGTGCAAAGTGCCTGCAGTCGTGATAACCGAAGAAGTTGACCCGGAGAGAAAGCCTACCGATACCGAGCTCCCAGCTAGGCCTTCTTCCGATGTCCGGGATTTAGGAGGAAAGAGAAAAGGCAAGGTTGTTGCTCACAAGCATTCTAAATCCGAGAGATTTAAATCCGTGGTTGTGTCCTTGCCCATTCCGGGGATTAGAATTTCGAAGGCTCCTCCCCTGCAAGTAGAGAATCCTTTTGAAGGGCTTGCTGATATTCCAATTCCAGATTTTGTGTCGTCTCAACACGACGCCGGGATGGAGGAGCTTGATAATGCTCTTGAACTGAGCGGGTCGCTTGCTATGAGTGCGGTCGATATTTCCGGTTGTTCGGGGGGTTGCACATGCATACACTTCACTACACTACATGATTCACAACTGTAAATCGTCCAACTTAGGAAATCACTAACTCTTTCTTCGTTTCTCATTTTCAGGTAATATGTCTAGAAAAAGACCGATGCTTGGGAATCTTTGCTCGGCCCGAAAGGCTTCTTCCTATTATGAGTCCCGTAGGAGAGACTCGGATAGAGATCGCGATCGCGAGTACTCTAACCAAGATAGTTATTGGCGTGATAGGGACAGGGAATACAGACATCGATCTAGATCACGCTCTCCTCCTCTTAGACTTCCATCCCCACCTCCCGTTTTTGTTCCACACCCGCCAGAGTCACCTCGTCACAGGCCATCTTCTCATACTTCTAGATCTGAGACTCATCTTCAGAGAGTCGAGACCACAGCCTCCATAACTACAAAGCAGGTCCCACCTGAGCCCACAGGAGAAGGAGCCCTTAAATTGGCTCAGATGAGGAAGGATTTTCCGAATATTTGCTTCGATGGCTATGTCTTCCCACCACACTTAAAAAGAATTCCATCAGGGGTGGAAGGCACGATGTACGATTATGTCCACGACATCTACACCCAGTACAGAGAGTGGGTAAAGGCCGCAAAGAAAGCTTCTAAGGTGGCCTTTGAGCGAGCCAAAGCGCTTGAGAAAATGGAGACCGAGCTCGCTCAAAGGGATTGGATCATTCAAGTGCTCACTACTGAGGCTGAGTTTTCTCGGAAATCTAAAATCGAGGCCACCAAAAAATATGATGAAGAGAATGTGGCCATTGAGAGGTTGAGGCAGACTCATGTTTCCTTGGTGGAGGAGATGGGCCATCGGAATACTACAGTCACCGCCGAGCGGGATGCGGCGGTCAAGGAACTCAATGAACTCAAGGCCAAATTCGCCGACATGGCCAAAGAAAAAGATGATGCGAACAACGCAGCCCAGGAGGCATGTGAACAAGCTATTCTGCTCAGGGGTGAACGGGATGCGGCTATGGCTAAAGTCCAAAAGGTGGAGACTGAGGTCGAGGAGAAAGTGAAGTCGGTCGAGTCCAGGCTAGAGGCTGACATCGAAGTCCTTCTCGTTGTTTACAACGCCAACGTGCTGAGGCACAGGGGTCTAGCTTGGCTCGATGATTATTCAGCACATCTTTACAATGCTTGGGGCCGACTGGTTGAGGAAGAGAAGGAGGCGCATCTGGGTGAGTCTGTGGATGAATTTGAACTCGAGAATCGTATTCTGAATGAGGATGAAAGGAAGATTCTTCACGAGTCAATGATTCTGCATGAGAAGGAAAGACTTGGTGCTCAGCACTTCGAGATAGGAGAGGGTTCAGGGGTTGACCACCATGAAGCGAGTCTTGAAGTTTCAGCGTCAACCCAGCCCGAATCCTCGTCTGCGGTCGATCCCCAAGTTGTTCCTGTCTATAATCCGGATCAGCCGCAGATGTCTCCAGTTGCGGCGCAAGTTGCTGAGGCCGCCCCGTCGCTTACAAGTCAAACCGAGGAATGTACTTTGAACATTCCACATATCTTTCTTAAGTCGAAATCTTCGATCAAGTTAAGTTCTAACAGTTCTCTTATTCTTTGTCCAGTGATCAATGCTGCACATATCGGGCCTCCTGTTACTCAAGAATCACATCAGACACAGGAGGCTATCGTTACCGAAGCGATCACCATGACTACAACTGCCCCGCTTGACGATATGCAGGGGAGTACGATTGTGTTTGATGAGAAGCTGATGGATGAACTCTTTCACCGTCACGGCGACCCTCTTGCCGACTTATCATCTGTCATGAGTGGAAGCGATCATGCTACAAGTTCTTCAATGCCGACTACTGATGCCCCCGGTGGGGCTCGAGCAGTTACTGAAGAGGAGATGTTCGCTCAAATCGACGTTGAAATGGCAACAGCAGCTCATGGCGGCAGTTTTGGAGGTGGGATGGCAGCACCGGGACCTGCCCTGCTTAGAATGATATCTCCTGGTGGTACTGTTTTCATCACCAGCGTGCCCATTCCACCTTCTGTACTTGATCATGTTCCTCCGACTCCGCCCGCAGGGAGCATTCCTATCCACTCGAGTTCGGAGGAGGATGTTGATATCATGCCCTCGCCTGAAGACCAACAACCGAAAAGCAAAGGCTCAAAGAGGAAGGATAGCGGCGGCTCCAATGGGCCCACACCGAAAAGGAAGCCGTGGAAGAAGAAAGATTAGACATGCTTCCTCGATGTAATTCTGACTTTCATTTTGTTGGCCGTGTATAGATGCGGGTTCGGCCCCTACTAGTAGGAACTTTTGGAACAAACGTGTACACAAATTTCTTTCATGAATAGTAGAAATGAAACTTTTTCTTTTTGAGCTTCTTGTGTATTTGTTTGTTTGAAATGCACTTGTAAAATTTCAGCATTCGAGTCAAGTTTGTCCTTTTGCACCAAGTCTGAAAACTGTGGACATGGTTCGTGATTGGGAGGCGAGCAGAATTTTGACGTCGCGTTGTTTCAGTCAATGGTCGATGCTTAAGTTCTGCCCCCCAGTCTCGGGGATGAGTAGTTGAACATCAATCAGCGGTTGCTTCTCACTTGCATCATGCTGAGTCTAGAGCCACTGAACGGATGTCTGAGTCAAGTAGAGACCGAGCAGCTCTTCCACGTTTGTCTGATTGTCGATGATCATATCCGCACTCCATGGATTCTCATTTGTTTACTGGCGGTTGGTCGTGCCGGCCAAAGTTTTAATCATACGTCCACGATCTGGGGACTTGGAACCGACATTTATACTTCGACTCGCACTCTGGGAGTTCGGAGTTAATGTTTATACTCCGCTTCATGCTTTGGGAACTCAGAGTTGTCGTTTATACTCCGACTCGCGCTCTGGGAACTCGGAGTTGATGTTTATACTCCGACTTGCACTCTGGGAGTTCGGAGTTGATGTTTATACTCCGCTTCACGCTCTGGGAACTCGGAGTTGATGTTTATACTCCGCTTCATGCTCTGGGAACTCGGAGTTGTCGTTTATACTCCGCTTCATGCTCTGGGAACTCGGAGTTGATGTTTATACTCCGACTCACACTCTGGGAGTTCGGAGTTGATGTTTATACTCCGGCTCGCACTCTGGGAGTTCGGAGTTGATGTTTATACTCCGACTCGCACTTTGGGAGTTCAGAGTTGATGTTTATACTCCAACTCGCACTCTGGGAGTTCGGAGTTGATGTTTATACTCCGACTCGCACTCTGGGAGTTCAGGGTTGATGTTTATACTCCGCTTCACACTCTGGGAACTCGGAGTTGTATTAGGATCATGGATGGTCGGACCACATCCACCCTGAATTAACAAGTGAGGTCGTTAGATGAACGGGTCCATCCTCCTCAAACTTGGTTCAGATACGGACGAAATCGTTAGGCGGACGGATCCACCCTCTTTGTTGGCGTATTTTTAATACTCCAGTTCGCACTCTAGGAACCGGGAATTAAGTGAGGGATTGTCGTGTATCAATCCGTTTTTGATTTTGATGTGATGGCTTATCCCCGAGCTTGGGTTTCACTTAGCAGTGACCGGTTGCATCACAGTCACTCTCTATTTGAATAAATTCCACCGTATAGTGAAACTTAGCTCTCCGTGCAGAGTGATGATCATATGAAGCATTTCAAGTAAATCATATCTCTGGCTCGAAGAGATTGCATTTTATTGCTGAAATAAGAAAATATGGCAAAGTCAGTTGCCTTATTACAAATTCTAATTTCGAAATGCAGAAAAAAAATTGCAAAATGGAAAATAAACTAAATGGATAAACATAGCCTGTTATGTGTAGTAGCGACGAAGACTCTCGCTATTCCAGGCTCTTGGCAAAGTAAGACCGTCAACGGTCAATAATTTGAATGTGCCATCTCCGAGCCTTCGTTCAATAACATACGGTCCTTCCCATGTCGGCTTCATATGCGAAGGAACTGGATAAATTCTTTTTAGGACGAGATCGCCTAGTTCAAAGGTTCGCGGGCGGACCTTGGCGTTATACAATCGGGCGACTCGACTTCGATGCGCGGCTGCCCTCAAATCAGCCTCTTCATGCTTCTCATCTAGTAGATCGAGAGATTCAGCAAGTAGTATAGCATTTGTCCTTAGATCATAGTATGTCACACGATGAGAAGGTACTTCTAGTTCAACTGGAATAACGGCTTCTGAACCATAAGAGAGAGAGAATGGAGTGTGGCCGGTCGCAGTCTTGTGGGTTGTTCGGTAAGCCCATAAAGCCATAGGAAGTTCATCGACCCACTTTCCCCCGACCTTTTCCAGTCGTTTTTTCAGAATGGATTTTATAACTTTATTAACCGCTTCGACCTGTCTGTTTTCCTAAGGGTGTGCAACTGCAGAGAATTTCTTTTGGATGTGAAATCGTTTGCAGAAATCTTTAAATTCAGCACTGATGAATTGGGTTCCGTTGCCTTTAATAATGGTGTGTGGGAGACCGAATTGACAGATGATGTTGCGAACTACAAAGTTGATTACTTTCTTCGTTGTTATGGTAGCAAGAGCTTCGGCTTCGGCCCACTTTGTAAAGTAATCAACTGCAACGATGGCGTATTTCGCACCACCCTTTGCCAGAGGTAGAGCACCAATGATGTTGATGCCCCACATTGCAAATGGCCATGGGCTGACCATTTGCGTTATCTCGGTAGGAGGAGCTCTAGGAATTCGGGCATATTCCTGGCACTTATCACATTTCTTTGCATAATCCGATGCATCGCGATTCACGGTCGGCCAGTAATATCTGTATCGAAGTATTTTCATGGCAAGTGCTTGCCCTCTAGTGTGATCGCCACATTCTCCCTCGTGCACATCGTGCAATACTCGCTTAATTTCATCGTGAGCGATACACCGGAGTAGAGGGACTGAGTACCCTCTTCTGTACATGATTCCACTCTGGATGGTAAATCGTGAGACCTTCCGAAGGACTTGTTTCTTTTCACTCCTGCGCTCCGGCAGGGTTCCGTGCTCAATGTAATTTCTGAGTAGAGTCATCCATGAATCCTTTTCAAGGATGGTTTCGCATACCCGGTCTATTTCTGCCCGGTCAATGCTTAGGGAGGATAACGCTTCTACGGGAACGATTCCCATTTTCTGAGCTTCACCTGTGCTGGCTAGCTTCGCTAATGAATCGGCTTTTTGGTTGCGTTCTCGAGATATACAATAAATGGCGTAATAATCAAACTGATTTAGTACTTCCTGAACTCGAGTTAAGTAAGCAGCCAACCTTCGATCTCTTGCTTGATACTCTCCCCGTACTTGACACACAACTAATTGTGAATCACAATAAATTTCCACTGCGATAATTCTCAAATATCTAGCAAGTTTCAAGCCAGCCAAGAGGGCTTCATATTCAGCTTCATTATTAGTCGCATGAAAATCGAACTTCAAAGCATAACATATGGATCGGCCTTCGTGAGTTTCAAGTACAACAGCAGCGCCCGAGCACCGGCCGTTCGATGCACCGTCGGTATAAAGCTTCCAGACGTATTCACGAGATTTACTGGTTTCGGGCAAGTCCTCTAGAACGGTAAATTCAGTGATGAAATCGGCTAGGACCTATCCTTGAATGGCTCGTCTTGGAGTGTAAGTAATGTCAAACTGACTCAATTCGATGTTCCACTTGAGTAACCTACCAGACGTCTCAGGCCTCGAAGGACTTGTCGTAACAGCTGGTCGGTGTAAACAATAATGGGATGTGCCTGGAAATACGATCGGAGCTTTCTTGATGCAATAACCAGGCAATAAGCCAACTTTTCTAGCTTCGGATAATTCCTTTCGGCCCCAGTCAATCGCTTGCTAACGTGGTATACCGGCTTCTATATCTTGTCTTCTTCTCGAATTAATGCAGCACTGATAGCGTTTTCTGATATTGCCAAATATACGAACAACTTCTCGTGATCAATAGGCTTCAACAAGATAGGTGGTGTGCATAGATGTTGAACTAGTGCTTGGGAAGCGGCCTCACACTCCGTGGTCCATTCAAAGTTTTGTTTCCCTTTTCGGATCAGATCAAAGAAGGGAATGCATTTGTCAGTGGACTTTGAAATGAACCTGCTTAATGATGATACCTTTCCATTGAGACTCTGGACTTGTTTTATGGTTTTCGGAGTTTCGAGATTTCTGATAGCCCAGATTTTTTCAGGATTAGCTTCGATCCCTCAAGCGTTGACGATGAACCCAAGGAATTTTCCGGATGCAACTCCAAAGTGACATTTCAATGGATTTAGCTTCATTCCGTATACTCGAAGTATGTTGAACATAGTTCCCAGGTCTTTAACATGGTCGGTGGAGAGTCGTGACTTCACAAGCATGTCATCTACATATACTTCCATTGTTTTCCCGATTTGATTGGCAAACATCCGATTGACCAATCATTGATAAGTAGCCCCGACATTCTTGAGTCTGAATGGCATAACTTTGTTACAGTAAAGTCCTAGATTGGTTATGAAGCTGGTATGTTCTTGATCGGGTAAATGCATCGGTATCTGATTATAGCCAGAATACGCGTCCATGAATAATAAGAGTTCATGCCCAACTGTCGAATCTACTAGCTGATCAATTCTGGGAAGCGGGAAACTGTCTTTGGGACATGCTTTATTCAGATCGGACTAATCGACACATGTTCTCCACTTTCCGTTTGGCTTTCGAACGAGCACGGGATTTGACACCCATTCAGGATATAGCGCATCCCGAATGAACCCGTTTGCTCTAAGCTTTTCTACTTCTTCTTTAAGGGCGGCAGATCTCTCTGGATCCATACCATGCCTTTTTTGTTTGACCGGGACATGCCGCGGGTCAATGTTCAGGGTGTGGCTCGCGATGTCCGGCGAGATCCCACACATGTCGGAATGCGTCTAGGCGAATACATCAAGATTCGCCCGTAGAAATTCAACCAATTCCTCTTGAGTTTGCTGGCTTAGCTAAGATCCAATCTTTATTATTTTCGAATCATCATCATTGTCAATTGGGACATCGATTGTCATTTCGGCCGGGGATGCTTGACTTTCTATTATTTCTCCTTCGTCTTTAGTTTCTCTTGGGTCAAGACCCTTGAGGAATTGGCTGGGGTGCCCGGGCCTAGGCTCGGGCGTTAATTGTCAATTATCGGCAAAACGGACGTAGAGAGATTCCTCTATGCCCTTTCCTTTCTCCTTTCGCTGAGCCTCTCGCAACTCAGCAACATAACAGGCTCTAGCAGCAGCCTGATCTCCCTGAATGATTCCCACTCCACGGTCAGTGGGAAATTTTAAAGTCAAGCACCACGGGGCAATAGCTGCCCTGAATTCAGCGAGGGCCGGTCGGCCCAAGAAAGCATTATAAGGGGAGTCTATGTCCAATACAACGAACTGTAACATTCGTACTCTCCGACATTCTCCAACTCCCAACTCCACTGGTAGTTCCACCATTCCGGTGGGTATGGTAGCACTTCCGTTGAAACTATGGATTCGAGATTGACAGGGTTTTAAGTCCTTTGCTTCCATCCTCATTTGATCATAAGCTCGTTTAAACATGATATTCACAGAGCTTCCACTGTCGACTAAGATCCTCTTCATCCAAGCAGGACCTACTTGAGCTGGGATGACCAACGGGTCGATAGTGGGGAATTCGACTTTATCAGCGTCTCGGTTCCTGAACACGATGTCATCTGTCATCATCTTCTGTTGCTTGGCTGGAGCCTCTTCATCAAAACTACTACAACACTTGAAGTCTACATGCCTGATAGAACTGGCATACGACTCCATTTCCTTCCAGCTTCGATCTGCTGGATGAGGACCACCACTTATTATATTGATAACCAACCTCCCACCGGTACGAGCGGGTTCCTCCTGTCTTTCCTGATTTGGCACGTGATTCTGATTTGATGGGCCCGCACCACCAGACTGCGGTGCTTGCACATACTGATCCAACTTCCTTTCACGTATCAGTTTTTCAATGAGGTCTTGTAAGTGACGACACTCATTGGTGTTGTGGCCATAACTCTCATGGAATCTACAGAATTTTCCTGTTTGGATTTGTCTTTTAGTTGGTGGTTTCGCGGCAGGATTCTTGTATTGCATGGTATTGTAGGTCTGCAAATACACATTTTCCAACGACGTGTTCAATGGAGTGTAAGTATCGTACATGGAAGCTCTACGCCATGGACCACGATTGTAATCGCGTTTTTTGCTTTGATTTCCATTATCCCTCTGCTGATTCTGTTTATTTTGTGCATTCAACTGAACTTTTCAAGAACTATCTCCGGATTGTTTAACAGCGATGTTACTTTGGATTCCTTCGATGTTGGGCCCTGCATCATCCTGTTTCCTAGACTATTTCGCATCCTCCCTTCTCAAGAATTGGGCTGCCTTGGAATAGAAACGGTCTAATGACGCAGGTGGTTTTCCAGCTAACCAATTCCTGAACTCGGAATCAGCATCAATCCCCTTAGTCAACGCCATCAGGATAGAGTTATCATTGGGATTGCTTATTTCTGCACACGCAGCATGGAATCACTCCAGGTAATGTCTAAGTGTTTCTTCGGGAGCTTGTGTAATACTAGACAGTGTGTTAACGTCTTTAGGCCTCACCATGTGCATACGGAATTGTTCAACAAACTTGGTGGCCATCTGGTCAAAGTTAGAGATGGATCATGGTGGAAAACAAGTAAACCACATGGTAGCGATGCCCCTAGGGATATACGAAAACTACGGCATTTTACTGCGTCATCAGCTCTTGCAACATTCATCAGCCATTCGTACTTCAGGATGTGTTGATTGGGTTCAACACTTCCTTCATAGATTGGCAAAGTTGGCATCCTGAAGCGCCGAGGTGGTTCAGCATATAAAACGTCATCGGTGAAAGGGGTATGACTCCGGGAGATTCCCCAGTCGTTATTAGAGAGACCCTGACTTTCGCGAATCATTTGGCGGATCATCGTTGGTATATCCGACATATGGATACTAGGACCATGCTGTGCCAAGGTGTGGTCGGATTCCACAGCGCGAGTCTGGACCGGACGTAGTCGACGGTCCTTACCTCGCCTCCTTGGTTCAACATCCTCGGGGACATAAGGCTCAGGAGTCTGCGCTCATTGGTTACGCTGAGGATCAGCTAGGTTTCTAGCATCACCTCCTTGTTCGGTAGTGGTGGCAGTCGCAATGTTGCCTGTAACATGGT
The DNA here is from genome assembly GCA_030737815.1 of Allium fistulosum. NCBI lineage: Eukaryota > Viridiplantae > Streptophyta > Magnoliopsida > Asparagales > Amaryllidaceae > Allium > Allium fistulosum. Next base: position 793,938,340 of record CM060904.1, read on the forward strand.
AAGGAGCAGCACCTCCTTGAGATGAAGGTTCTGGATGGTGACTAGCGGATGTTCCAGTTCTGGATTGTCCAAGATTCGAAGCAGGTTGGTGCCCTGTGGCCTGGGTGTAGCTTACATCCAACCGTGGGTGTGTAGATCGGTGATGACCGTCAGATAACGCTGAACTCTCTGTGGAAGAATAAGAACCTTGGTCTCTTCTGGATCTTCTGCGCCTTTGGCGATTTAACTGGTTGGTCAACTCTACGTTGGCGCGCAGTTGTTCAGTTAGTTGTTGTCGACTATGGTTCAATTCTTGGAACAGCGTCTGGAACTCTTTTCTGGAAACCGGACCTGTTGGATCTAAAGGTCCGGCGGCATCTTGGTTTGATGGAGGCAATTGCGCAAGATTCTGCCTGTCCCGTCCTCCCTGATCAGCAGCTGTAGAAGTAGTCTGTGTACTTACCATGGTGAATTGGTGAAAGTCCTTTCCTAGATCTGATGCAAATCTGAATAGAATGGAAGGGCTTCAAAGTTCCAGATCTAGATCTTCTTCTTGGATTTATGCAATCCGATATAGAAAGGAGATCCAAAGAGCAGGAGAAAAATTGGGTTATTTCTCAGTGAAAGCACCAAAGTGTTTGTAACAAAATTGGGCACAACACTCTTCGGAAGTTTTTGAAGAGATAAAGTGAAGAAATTAAATGTAAAATGAGGATTATCTAACAAAAACTCCAAATCTCAGATATGAAACTAATTAAAATGCAAGGAGACACAAGAATTTAGAGTGGTTCGGTGTATCGCCTACGTCCACTATGGAGTTGATAGCTTTATTGATCTTTTTTTGAAGATTACAAGTGAATTCAATGAATTACAGCAGATAATTATGATTTGCAGCAGTGAATTTCGTTGTTGGCAGCAGCAAGGGAGTTCAGATCTGGATCCGGCAGAGTCTGGGCGTTGGAGAAATCAAAGAAGGAGAAGCCCCTTTTCTATATGCCCTGGGGCTCTATTTATAGGTGTAGGAGGCTGGTATTTCGCTCAGATCTCGGAGACCCTCTCTGGCACGTGACCAGGCCCGCGCGCCCAAGCCCGTGAAGTTTTGGTCTGATCCGTGATCGATACGAATGGATTTCATATCGATCAAGATTTGATCCAATGGAGTCGAAATTTGGCGTGGACATTCTTTAGCATGCACGTAGTCTTCTGTGAAAATTTCATAGAATTTGGACTTGTAGATTAGGAGATATGATCGATACGAAATGGGATTTTCGGTTGGTTGTTTCGTTCGACTCCCTCTATTCGACTCGGTCCTGTTCGACTCGGTATTGTTCGAATCGCTGTTCGACTCGATGACGTGGCGTTTGAATCTCTGGATCACTCCGCCTTTGATGTCGTTTTGATCAAGTCATTCTTGGACCTTGCCTTGTTCGTATTGATGGAACTCAACTCCGGTCGATTGATTCGAACACGGCAACACGATGGATTCGATCAGGGCTCTTCCAGTATGGATACGAATTGGACAAATGAGGGACGCGAACTACTGCTGCTCGATGGATTCGAGCAATGCGCTCCATCTGATGGACTCGAAGTAGGCATTAGGCGATCGAGTCGAACTTCTGTTTTCTGAAGGATGCGAAGCGAGTCAAAGTAGGCACTTCTGATGGATGCGAAGCGGAGTGAGTCGAAGTAGGCACTTCTGATGGAGGCGAAGCGGAGCGATTCAAAGTAGTCACTTCTGATGGATGCGAAGTGGATCGAGTCAAAGTAGTCACTTCTGCTGGAGGCGAAGCGGAGCGAGTCGAAGTAGTCACTTCTGAAGGATGCGAAGCGGAGCGAGTCGAATTAGTCACTTCTGGTGGATACGAAGCTGAGCGAGTCGAACAGTGGTTGGTTTTCATCCAATTTTGTATCGATTGTAATTTGATCATAAGAACTCAGATTGACTTGAGATTTGGAACGTTGACTCTCATAGCCTCGCTTGTCGTGCCATATCAATTTAAGCTCGATCCGGACTCGGACAAAATTTGTCGATATCCATAGTGGGACTGCGTATAACTGATTCTCTTAGATGAACTGTCTTTGGTTTCTAGTCAAGTTCTTGGTGTCACGGCCTTGCCAAAAGGTAGGATAACAACAGCAAACTATATCTGGCATGGAGGATTCCTTCCTTTTTCGGACTTCTTATCCTAGTTCTTGGCCTATCTAGGAATTGCTCCTATTCGGCTCTCACCTAATGTTTACACATATCTCCTTTCTCTAGAACTTATGGCATTGGAATCTGGAATTCCTTTGCTCAATCCTGAAGTCTTGAATTATCTGGTTCGGTTGGTTAAGCTGAGCAACTTAAACAACAAAATCTTCAGAGCAAATCCTCCCAAAAAGTTGATTTTTGAGGGGGTGAATAAGTTTAGAGACTAGGAAACACAATTTTTCTATGTTAAATGTTTTCCCAACATTTGCAGGGCTTTCTCTTCTCCACGTAAGTTAATCTTAGATTTTATCTTCCCGTTCACTTATTTCCCTTTGCTGACCGATGCTTTTTGTCAGGTGCTCCTGCTAAAGAACTAAAAGGAGAAGATAAGAAAACAGTAGAGTCGCTGATTGCAGCTTCAGGAAAGATTGGAAACACATTGACGCTGCTAAATCCCACAAATTTACAAAAGCACTCTCTCTTGCCTGTGGGTCATAGGATACTTGGCCAACCACCTTTGGTCCAGCATACATCCCGAAGAAAATGCTTTCTCTCTTTAGGAGATTCAACAAACTTCTCCCCAATGTCACCTATATGCCTTGATCACTCTGATAAGTTTAAATGTTGTACTTGTTGTTTATTGCCACGTTGTTTCTCAAATTACTTTACTGACTTATAATTTGTTTGAATTTTGTGCAGCTGCTCCTCGTCTTGAAAAACCCACAAGTGATCCGGCTCTTCCTTCTTCAACTTCTCGTGCGCCATCTTTCTCCCAAGTCATTGCTAGATCAAAGATGGCCGCCAAAAGAAAATTAGGTAAAACGACTATGGTGGAACCATCTTCGAAGAGAGCCAAAATTGTCGAAGTTCCTGATTCTCCACCATTGGTCAAGGGTAATTTGTTGATATTGATAGATCTCTGGAATGTCCGACCATCAAAGCTTCTTGCGATCAACTTAAGGAGACTCCAACAAAGGTTGATCCAGTTTCTCGCATCATCATCTCCATCTCTCCAAGTGTGATCGAGCAGATGCAAAAGGATTTGGGGACTTTGACCCCTTCTCAAGGGCTGAATCCACCTGGACCGCCATCTCCAATGCCTTCGAGCGACTTTGAAAAGATGGTCCAATCGATCTTAAACTCTTCATCTTTTGCTTCAATTTTGCCACCTTCCTCTGTTCCTAACTTAATGGATCATTATTGTTCTCTAATTGAAAAAAAATTCTAGTAGGATTTTTTTAACCTTATTATTATTGCCTTTCCCCAAGTTTTTTACTTATGTTGTACTTTTCCTTTCAGATTTCCGAGAGCTGGTTCTCTTTGCATGAAAATGTGTCAAAATCCTCCGCTAAAACATCTAAGATTCGAGAGGAAATATTTGACTTGAACAATTAGGTTTCCTCCTTATTTGCGGAGAAGAACGAGGCTATGACTGAATAGGAGCGATTGAGGGTTTCTCTAGCCCAATCAGTGTCTATTATTTTAGAGGAGAGGAAAGCTCGCCAACTCCTTACTGATGAAAACCTAGCATTGACAATGACTCTAAAAGAGTCTGAAGAGGAAAATGCATGAATGGAAGCTAAGCAATCCTCCTTAAAGGAAAAGCTGAAAAAGAATAAAGCTCCTTAAAATTGGCTATCAACACAATTTCCGATGCAATGCTGCGAGTGTCACAATTTCTTGATTCCTCTCTTGAAGACATTATCATGAATTCTTTCGAGGATGATATGATGCTCGCCTATGCTGATAACGTTGTGAAATGCCCAGTTTTGAGCTTCCCTTTGCTTGACCCAACTCTTGTAGACAGGGTCATGGATAAAATCAAAAAGATGGAGCAGGGCACTGAAGTTGCCGAAAGGGAGGAAATCGATGCCTCAAAAATCCTCTCTTTTGAAATTCCTTCCTTTGAAGTTGAATCCGACTCTGAAGACGATGGTAACAAATATGAGGTTGTCGAAGAAGAAGAAGGCAGCGATAAAGATGACGATAATGACGATGATAACGATGATGATAACACCAACGGAGTTCAAGGTTCCGGCGGCGATAGATGTGGCCAAACTGAAGCTTTTGAAAAAGATGGAGATGATAATACAAGGAACTCTGAAAAGGATCCGTCTCTTCATGAAGTGATCCCGCCTGAACCCCCGCACCTTCAAACCCTCAGGAGGAGCCTGCTTATATTACCGTTGAAGAATCAAGAGAGAAGGAGCAGGCTTCTCAAGCATCAATTCATGTTTCTCAGGTATGGGATTCTCTGTTTAAACATCTTTCGCTTCGAAGATAGTAAAAGTTTAAATCATTTATTTTATATAAGAAGGAAACCCGTTCACCCCTATAAAACAAAGCTTGAAAGAAAGCAAGTGAAAATAAATAGTTTATATAGGGAGTTAGATAAACAATTGATGGAGCAAAACATTTTCTCTGATAAATATCATATACTTAATAGAAGTGCGACAGTGTTAACATCTTTTAAAAATCAAGAAGCTGCCCACGATTGAGGAGGGCGCACCTTCGATATGACGGTCTTCTTAAAGAGAATCGGGAATTGATCACACTTTTTTGGATGTTGATTTAGGAGAGAAATATTCTGGTGGATTTTCTATATAAAGCCTATTGTAGACACCCAACCGTAGACTTCTCGTACTTAGGTGATTTTAGTAGGGGTCCACTTAGGCATCTACACAAAAGATACTTAGACTAATTTGGATCTAACCCGCATCCTGGAGCATGTTGAAATGTGCCATGAGTCAGATTAATTCCTTAAGACTTGCCTTCTGATAAACTTAAATATTAAAAAGATAAGTTTATTTCAGAATTATTTACAAAGTCAATTTTGTATGGACCAAATGAATAGTCGTAATGTAATAATATTAATTTGTGAATGTTTTTTTTAGTTTTTCTTTGTACTTAGCTGCATTTTATTATGTGATCATGGAGTGAATGTCCCTAAGGCAATTTTGTCTCCAAAGATTATCTAAGCCAGTATGTTAAATTAAGAAGAGATTATCATGAAAAGGCATCAATTTTTGTATCTTCAAAACTTGCAAGGTATTGTTTCCTTAGAGATTTACAAAATCTTTATATGGAACATCCTCACCTCCGCTTCGATTTTCTCGGTGAAGAAAAGGAAAAGCAGCTTAAAGAGATCGGACATATTATACAAAACTAATATGTGGTCGTGATAGTCCTCCTGCCGGGGAATGGGACTATAGTAAATATCCTCTGATTATTACTCCAGAAGGACTTATTGTTCCATTTCACTCGACAGTTATTCTTTCTGCTAATTCATTGAATATAGTTAGAAATGCAGTTTCCCAACTTTAGATGTAAAGCAAATGTCTAATTGTACTTTTTAGTTTCATTGTTACTTGAGTTGTAATCTTTTATCACTTTTAATAAAGAGATTGATTACTTAAGTCTTGACTTTATTTTCCTTTTCTCTTTGTTTAAATAGGAGTTACAGTTATCCGCAATGCCTCTCTCATTAGATTCGACATCACACTTTATCTGTATCAAAGATAGGTTGTTAGCGGATCTTGAAAAGAAAAGCTTCTTGACGATACTTTATCTGCTCGTTTTCAAGATAACATGGAAGCATTAAAATGGCATAGAAGATTTTTTCTCCAGAAAACAACTATCAAAAATCTCAACGATCAGATTGCCAATTTAGAAGCAGGTGTTAAGAGCAAAAGTGAAGCGATTTTCCTATTGAAGTGTCAAGTTAAGTCAAATCCATCAATTGAGTTTGATCATAAAATGTCAGAACTCTTCAATAGCTAAGCGATTGGAGATGAAATTAAAAGCTAGTCAGGCTCAATGAGGATCATTAGAGTTCATTATGGGAAATAATATCTCAAGCAATGATTTACCGGTTTCACCTGCTATTTCATCTGTCACAAAATCTACAAGGTCCACTTCCCTTGCCACGCAGAAGTTCCCTACCACGACTAATCCTCCACCAGGCTTAGACGAAAAGGTAGTGGGAGAATGGTGCAGAAAAATTAAATTTGAAATGATGAAGTATTTTGACGAGCAGCAAAAAGTAAGATACTCACAACGCATAAATGAATATGCGGCTAGGATTCAAAAGCTTGAACGTGATAAGTATCTTCTCTTATAATGCTCCGCTGACTTGGAAAGGGAAAATAAAACTCTCAAAGGTGCGAACAAAGCCTTTAACCGTGCGTTGAAGACCAACATCGAGGCTATTGATACTGAAGATAAGATGGGGAAGAAGGAGAAGAAACTTAAAGAAGTTATTTGCATCGCTATTCATCACATTGTAGATCTTTTAATTGCTGAGAAATTGAATAAAGCTATCCAAGACTTATAACCATTTATATTAATAAAGTGTGTATATTTGTTCTTGTATATTTGTAAGTAATTTCAGAAATCGTGTAAATTGTGAAAATTTTGTAAATATCACCTGGTTCGTGATCTTTTCTTGTAATGTTGTTTCTAAAACATCTGTTTGACTGCTTGTACCATAATTTCAGTATTTGTTAGATCTTTCAATTCTTTTTTATGTTCTGCTCTCCCTGAAAAGCACGAAGCAAACAATATTTCTTATTGTTACCTTGAAATATATAAAAGTTTATCTATGTCATTTGCGGAGATTAATAAATCATTATGTCAACATATGACAATAAGTGAAAAGTAATCGCTTTTGATGAAATGTTTTGCAACCCATCCTTGGTAGTGATAAGAGATAACTAAGAATTCAACTTTAAACATATTGCTGGAATATCTAAAGTCTGATGGTAGAAAACAATTGTCTCAACGAAGAATAAAAATGTTTTTAGAAAGTCATCCTCTGGAGATAGATGACAGAAAGTTAATAACGACCATGTAATAGAGGTCCGGGGATCTTTGCCTGAACACTTATGGTAGAAACCCAATGACCCAGATTCGGATATAACAATTGAAATTAAAAAGTTAGGTAGTATAGAACCCAGATTAGGGTATAAGTGGATAATCGCCAAAAGTCCATGATAATCTTCTTAATTGAAGTCTTGGGCCTAGATTCGAGCATTAATGAGCGAAGTTAAGTAATAGCCTCAAATCCCAGATTTTGGTGAAGTTAAGTAATAATCTCAAAACTTATATTCGGGTGTTAGTGGTAGATAATTAGATATCCATAATAATTGTCTTCGTAATAGAAATATCAAGCCCACATTAGGGCATTAATAAATGAAGTCCGGTAATAGTTTCGAAACCCAAACTTTGGTATTAATAAGTGGAGTTCTGTTCTACTCCTTAGATTTTGTCTTCTTTGACATGTGTAAACCCTTTAGGTTTTTTGTGTAGTGGCAGTTTTATTGGCTGCTTCTTGAGCTTGAACATCTTAGTCCATCATTTGATATGCCTCTTCTCGGGCTAGGACATCTTAGTTCGATGTTTGATGTGCCGCTTCTTGGGCTGGGACATCTTAGTCCATTGTTGATATGCCGCTTCTTGGGCTTGGACGTCTTAGTCCATTGTCGATATGCCTCTTCTTGGGCCCGGACGTCTTAGTCCCTTGTTGTCTGGTGCTCTTGGTTAGCTTATTCTCAAGCTGGAACCAAGGACTTATCCAACCTCCCTCGAGGAGGTGCCTTGACCTGGCCATAGCGTGGCGCGACCAAGGGCTTGTCGATGCTTTAACCTGGCCATAGCGTGGCACAGATAAAGGCTTACACTCCTCCCTCCAAGAGGTGTGTAACATCCCCCTACTTGGAGGCCCAAAAATAACAGCTACGGATGCTGCAGTCATCTATAGTTATTAATCTTCGGTGACCAAATACGGCGGTGCTAGATACATCGATACACAGATCACAGAAATATGGAAAATTTAAACAATTCAAAAACACATTTCCATATTCAAATCAAAACATTTCTTGTTCATTACATAATCCCTAAATTACGTTAACCATGTTCAACAAAATATAATTATTACAAATACGCCAAGAGCGACATATGAAGATGCCCCCTCGGTTGATCATATAATATAGTAAGGCTCATAAATCTGCCTTTACAAACAAACACACAGCGGAAAAGAAACACTAAATAACTATCTACCTCATGCACGTCTCAGGAAGCTTTATTCGTCAGAGAAGAAAATCTGAGAACCTTAAATCTCAAACTACTCAAAATCAATTGAGTACCCAAGAGTTTAAGGGGAAAACAAAAACTTTGAGTCGGACATAAAGCCTGGTATGAATAATAATCTAACATCTCAATCCTTTTAGATATCTAGTGAGACCACGCCGCTTAGTGGAACGGGTTTTCCCTTCACTGGTATCCTAAAACCTTTATAAAACCATATTATGTGCTCCTGTATCCACAATGGTTAAACCATACATTTTAGAATATTATGATGATATGCATACTTGAAAATAATTAGGATTTCCCCATTACCGGTTTAATTTGACACCCTGTCATAATTATAGTTTCTAGGGTCACTATTAACCTTTTTAGTTTTTATGGGTTTGCTAATAACCTTATTATAATTAATAGACTCCATATTCTATTCATAGTTTTCATGGGATCACTAAGAACCTATAGGCTCCTACCAGTTAACTTAGTTAATTCATGGGTCCTCTTGAACCTATTAGTCATTCCAATAACTAATCACCTTATACTAGTTTTCATGGGTTGACTAGGAACCTATGGACTTATCCAGTAACTCACTGCACATGGGTTGACTAGGAACATACTAATACTTCCATTAGCCACTTACTTATCCTAGTTTTCATGGGTTTACTAGGAACCTATTGACTGATGTCAATTCTTAATCGGGATATAGTTGTTATGGGTTCACTACAAACCAACTAGCCCCTGCCGACTGTCCTTAATGCATAGTTTTCATGGGTTAACTGTGAACCTTTTGGTATGCTCCAATAACTACCTTATCATAGTTTTCATGGGTTTACTATGAACCTCTTGGTATGCACCAATAACTACCTTATCATAGTTTTCATGGATTTACTATGAACCTTTTGGGTTTACCTCCAATAACTACAAAGTTTAGGCATCCAATATTTTTGGTCACCCTGACTCCTTGGATGCAATTCTACTCATTCAAGAGTTTAAGTAATTTATATTCACTATTGAGTTAACCTAGCTGGTTCTTCTACCCCTTTTTCCCTAAAATACAGTTATGGGTTATCATGTAAATATACTCATAACTGAAGAAGCAAAACAATAATTTAACAATACCACTCCTGTGGTTTTAAATCCTTAAAATACATATCCTAACATAGTTAACACTCTTAACTTATATTTTATCAAGGAAATACTTCTTCAAAATTACATTCTTAAAGCCATTACAAGACTCCTTTATATATATAAGCCGTGGGTTTTTCCTTTAAAATTTAGAGTATGGGTTTTCAAACCTTTCAAAACCAAACCTTTCGACCTTGTCGAAAGGTCTTCAAAACAACCATTTGAGTCCTAACCTTTCGAAACCATTGAACACATTCAGTTATTTAAACCTTTCGAAAGCATTCAACTCTTAAATATAACCTTTCGAAACCATTGGATTTTACCTTTTGAAAACTTATTGGGTTCAAGTTCAAACATGCGGAAGGTCCTCTTTTAAAACCTTTCGACTACGATGGAAGCAACCTTTCGACCTTGTCGGAAGGCCTGCTTCGAAAGCTTTAAAACATTTCATTTAAAACAATAGACCTCCGCCTTTTTATAGCAACTCCTTCGAAAGCTTGGGTTACACTTCAATTATAAAATAAGGGTAAATCATCTAAGTCGAAAGCTTTGAAACCTTTTGAAAGCAATGGGAGAGGCGGCTTGTTTTTAAAACAAGTAAACCTTTCGTCTTTGTTGGAAGCAACGACTTCGAAAGGTTGGAAAAAGCGGCTATAACCTTTCGAGTGTGTTGGAAGGTTCAAAACAAAACAATGATAAGTGGCAGTAACCTTTTGACTGTGTCGAAAGGTTCCAAAACAAAATAATGGTAAAGCAGCAGTAACCTTTCGACTTTGTCGAAAGGTTTAAAACCTTTCTTTTTAAACATTTGACCTGGTTGAAGGCAACCAAGTCGAAAGCTTTAATTTGATAGTAAAGCAGGTGAAAGCTTTTTGGTTTATAAAACAAGCATACCCCAACCTCTTTGACCATCAACCTTTCGACTAAGAACCCTTTGCCTCTGTTTAATTCATTACGTACCAAGTAACTTGATACCATATGCCTTGGTTTGACCTTGTCGAAAGCTATAACCCTTTGACTTAGTCGAAAGGTTTGTGTCTGAAGGTTTACTACCGTAAAAGGCTGAAACATGCTAAAAGTAGGATTTCTTTGTTTTTAACTTAAAAAGGTAACTTTTAAACTAACCTTCCTTTGTTTGTTAAATTCTCATTGCTAAAAAATTTCTTTTCAAACAAATGTTGCCACTAATTTTTAGAAATAAATAATAATTTTTATTTTATAAAATGCCCCTTCTCCTTAATTAAATATATAAAACATTTAAGTCCCATACCTTAAATAATTTTATATATTCATCAAAACATTTAAGAAAAATCTAGAAAATCCCAGAAAATCTATTATAAAATGTTTTCCAACATATAAAAATTTCAAACCCAAATAATCATTATTTTTGCCGTAAATAATTTATAACCCAATAAATCATTTTCTTCACTAGAAAATTAATATAAAATCCATATAAGCTCATAAAATTATGAGAATTAAAAAACATCTCCAAAATCATGTTTTCTATAACATAAAATTTTCCCATGGCATTTAAAAATCATTTCATCTCGGTTTTACCCTAAAACCGTGTAAATCCTTTATTAAACAACCTTGTTTAAACACATATACATCATAAACAAGCATATCTGTTTGCGCCAAAAATGACCACAAACCCCAAGTATTGTGAAAGCACCAGTGTATGAATATAAATCAGCAGTATTCAAACACAAATCTCAGATCCAAGCTAGCAATAAACAGCAATCCAGAAATAAATCACAAGAACACGAGATTTATAGTGGTTCGGCTATCTCCGGCCTACATCCACTTCAATGATTTTTATCTTTTATTGATGTTCTTTGCTGATTACAGATGATTACAGCAGATACGATGAATGAAATTGAGTATAACAGCAATGGAAAGAAATAGAATTGAATCCGGCAGATTGTGGACGTTGGTCAGCAAAAAGATCCCTTCTCTGTAGGCTTCAGGGGGCTATTTATAGGCGTAGGAGGTTGAGATCGCGCTCAAACTTCGGGAGACTTTTTCAGGCACGTGAGTGGGCCCACGTGCCCGGTCCCACCAGGTTTCGACTCCATCTGGGATCGATTCGAAACAACTTCATATCGATCAAAAAATGCTCCAATCGAGCTGAAACTTGGCAGGGACATTCTTTACCTTGCACGCAAGCTACTGTGAAAATTTCGTTGCATTTGGATCAAGGATTCGTGAGATATGATCGATTCGAGATTGCACTTTCGTGAGCACCGCTGCGTTCGAATCCATGTCTCGTATCCCCCCTGTTCGACTCGATCGGAGCACATGCGCGTGAAATGACGTGGAGTGATATGGAACAAGTTTCCTGGGTCGATCCGATTTTAGTGGCGTAATGACCGATTCGTATCCACGAACTTCGCCTTGTTTGTATCGAGTACTGTTATCCAGTTTGAATCAATCAACTTCGTGCATCTCGTATCAGTTATCAACGTCTAGTTCGAATCAAGATAGGTAGCTTAGCTCGTACCGATGGAGACTCATTCAATGGATACGGTTTGTGAAGGATACGAACTAAAGCTTTCTGATGGATTCAAACGAATGCCTCGTTCATCGATTCGAACTAATCCTCGGTCAACCGATACGAAGCTTATGGATACGAACCAAGGTGTGGTGATGGATATGAACGGATGGATTCGAGCTTCATGACCACGGACCGATTCGAACATGAGGATGTGAATGAGATGGGGTTTGTTCTGATCGATTCGATACGAACCGAGGTTTACTTTGATTGATGCAAACCTGATGGATTTGAACTACACAAAACTCGATGGGTTCGAACTAACTGAGGCGATGCCATTTCGATGGATACGAACTTGATGGATTCGAATAGGGCATCACCTCAGTTCTATGATGGATACGAACAACATATTTTACCTAACTTGTGTCGATCATATCTCACTCATACGAATTCCAATTAACATGAAACTTGGAGCACTGGCTTCTATGGCTTTGCTTGTCATACCTTGCTAATTGCAGCCCGATCCGGACTTGGACAAAATTCATCGATATCCATGGTTATCCTGCAATGCATAGTCGACATTCATGGATAGTTATTATTGATTTTCAGTCAGTTTTGGGTATCTCAGCTTTTCTAAAAGTTGGGATAACACTTTGCCCCCCAAAAACATGCCTTTCGGTAATAGGTGTGTTTTGATCAGTCTCAAACTGAATGTAGTGAGTTTATGTTTTATTTAGAGCTTATAACATTTTCAATCAAGTCCATGGCTGTGCGAAGCCGAATTGTTATCAGTTCCTTTCAGTGGAAGTTAGGGATGAAATTCTATCGTCTCTCCATACTATCGGTGGTCACTCTGGACCCTTGCCAAGCCCATTCCAGACTTAGCGATCAAATAGAAAGATCCTATTGCACTCCGGCATTGCTTTCTATCCCTTGCACTCTGGCCCCAGTTAGGGCGTAAAGCGATGTCTTGGTCGTTCTGGACAGATCGTAGCCTCTCCGGGCTCATGTTGGATCCCATCCTGTCACTCTCCGGTGAAGGGGAAACAACGTTAAGTGGGTCGATCCTGTCGCTCTCCGGCGAAGCGACCCACTTCCTGCACTCCGATTCAGTGTATCTGAACATTAAGCGATGTCATGGCCAAAATCTTTAGGCCAATCATAGCCTCTCTGGGCTCTTATCGAATCCCGATCCAATCACTCTCTGGTGAATAGGAAACGATGTTTAAGTGAGTCGATCCTGTCGCTCTCCGGCGAAGCAACCCACTTCTTGCACTCCAGACCCCGTCTTTCCGGGTAGGGTCATAAAGCGATCATTTTTATATTGGTATTTAATACTTATCCTTTAACTCTCCGGTCAAAGGTTTATTTCAATAAATTCAAGTTAATTTATTAAATTTAGATCCTAGATGTTCGATCTCAAACATCAGGAAAAGCTAAACATTGCCTCTCCGGGCAGACCGGTCTATCTCCATGTCAGAGCATGCCTAGGGATCTCTCTGGTTCCCGTACATGAGTAAGTGGGATAGCCGTTTTATTTTGGAAACCAAATCTAAGAAAACTAATCGACCAAAGTCCAAATCTTGAACTTGGCCCTTGCCATCATAATCAGTTGATAACGAGTTGTGATCCTGATCCAGGATCATTCCTGTTAGATGGAGTCGATGGTTGTTCAGGTCTTACTATCGCTGCACGTTCTCTGGTATATTGTGGCAATCTACCACTCCTGGCATGTTCTTCCACCTCATCCCTTAGGTGGCGGCATTCGTCGGTTGTGTGCCCATCCAGCTCATGGAATAGGCAGTATTTTCCAGTCCTGCGTTCCCGCTGTGTGGGATCTCTCCTGGGTGGTTTTCGATAGGGGAGTTGCCCCCGAGTTTCAGTGTAAATCCTTTCTAGGCTTGCCGTCAAATCTGTGTATTGCCTGAATCTAGGCTCTTGGAATTTCTTCCGTTTATCAGGACCATCATGTGCGTCATCTTGCTTTCTCTTTCCTTTGTCTGCCCTGGACTGTTCCCTGGCGGTTCCTTCGCCTTGTGCAGCATTTACTTCTTGCCTCTCGGCTCGTGATTCTTCTAATCGAATGAATTTCTCAGCTTCATGGTAAAACTCTCCAAGATCTTGTGGTGGATCTCTTGTCAATGAATCTTTGAATTCGGTGCCTTCTCCAACTCCTGCCACCGCCGCCATCAAAATCATCGATGGATCCGGGCGATCTACAGAAGCCACCGTTGCATTGAATTGCAGCAGAAAACCTTTAATGGACTCTCCGGTCCTTTGCTTTATCGAAGCTAAAGTCATCACACTCTTGGGTCTTGTCCCATGGACCCTAAATTGTTCCATGAAGCAATCTACAAGCTCGCCCCATGTCCTGATCGGTCCAGTCTTTAATTGCCTGAACCAAAGTGCAGCCAAGTCTGACAAAAATAAAGGGAAACATCGTGCCATTACTTCCTCGGATGCTCCCAGTACTTCCATGTTTCTAATGTATCTGGTAATATGCATGGTCGGATCCGACTTCCCATCATACGGATCCAGCGTTGGTAGTTTGAACTTTGGAGGGTTCCTTGCATTCCTGATATTTGGAGTGAACGGACTCTGACTGACTTCTTCCAACCCTCCGCTAGACAATCCTCCTCTCATGAGTCGTCGCACTAATCCAGCCATCTTTTCATCTCCATCCTGGGGTTGCCCTCTTGGTCTTGAAGGGTATTCTGGTACGTACTCTTCGTGTGGCCCGTTAGCATCAGTGTTGGCTCCAGCTTGTTGAGCTCCATCCGTAGGCCTTCCAGCATCAGATCCTGAGGGTCTGCCCCCAAGTCCTTGTTGACTGCCTTCTGGAGCTGCATTCTGATCTTGAACCTGACCTTCATTGGTTCCCGCAATCCTGGCTCCTTGTTCCACATTAGCAGCCGCTGTAGCTGGTCCTAAGTTTTGTATTCCCGTAGCTCTCATCTGCTCAAAGAAATTCTACAGCATCTCCTGTTGGCTCTTCATTATTCTTTCGTGCATCAGATTGGTCATGGTCTTCATTTCATCTGTAGTGATGTAAATCAAAGCTGGTTCTTCTCCAGCACCAGAGGATGCCCCTTGACTCCCTCCTTGTTGGCTTCTCTCAGCTCTTTGCCTTCTACTTGTTTTCCGAGTCATTGTCTTTCAAATCTTCAAGCTTTCAAATCTTTCGTAGTGGGTGCAGTTCATTTCTCAGTGAAAGCACCAAAATGTTTGCGCCAAAAATGACCACAAACCCCAAGTATTGTGAAAGCACCAGTGTATGAATATAAATCAGCAGTATTCAAACACAAATCTCAGATCCAAGCTAGCAATAAACAGCAATCCAGAAATAAATCACAAGAACACGAGATTTATAGTGGTTCGGCTATCTCCGGCCTACATCCACTTCAATGATTTTTATCTTTTATTGATGTTCTTTGCTGATTACAGATGATTACAGCAGATACGATGAATGAAATTGAGTATAACAGCAATGGAAAGAAATAGAATTGAATCCGGTAGAGTCTGGACACTGGTCAGCAAAAAGATCCATTCTCTGTAGGCTTCAGGGGGCTAATTATAGGCGTAGGAGGTTGAGATCGCGCTCAAACTTTGGGAGACTTTTTCAGGCATGTGAGTGGGCCCACGCGCCCGGTCCCACCAGGTTTCAACTCCATCTGGGATCGATTCGAAACAACTTCATATCGATCAAAAAATGCTCCAATCGAGCTGAAACTTGGGAAGGACATTCTTTACCTTGCACGCAAGCTACTGTGAAAATTTCGTTGCATTTGGATTAAGGATTCGTGAGATATGATCGATACGAGATTGAACTTTCGTGAGCACCACTGCGTTCGAATCCATGTCTCGTATCCCCCCTGTTCGACTCGATCGGAGCACGTGCGCGTGAAATGACGTGGAGTGATATGGAACGAGTTTCCTGGGTCGATCCGATTTTAGTGGCGTAATGACCGATTCGTATCCACGAACTTTGCCTTGTTTGTATCGAGTACTGTTATCCAGTTCGAATCAATCAACTTCGTGCATCTCGTATCAGTTATCAACGTCTAATTCGAATCAAGATAGGCAGCTTAGCTCGTACCGATGGAGACTCATTCAATGGATACGGTTTGTGAAGGATACGAACTAAAGCTTTCTGATGGATTCAAACGAACGCCTCGCTCATCGATTCGAACTAATCCTCGGTCAACCGATACAAAACTTATGGATACAAACCAAGGTGTGGTGATGGATACGAACGGATGGATTCGAGCTTCATGACCACGGACTGATTTGAACATGAGGATGTGAATGAGATGGGGTTCGTTCTGATCGATTCGATACGAACCGAGGTTTACTTTGATTGATGCAAACCTGATGGGTTCGAACTACACAAAACTCGATGGGTTCGAACATACTGAGGCGATGCCATTTCGATGGATACGAACTTGATGGATTCGAATAGGGCATCACCTCAGTTCTATGATGGATACGAACAACATATTTTACCTAACTTGTGTCGATCATATCTCACTCATACGAATTCCAATTAACATGAAACTTGGAGCACTGGCTTCTATGGCTTTGCTTGCATACCTTGCTAATTGTAGCCCGATCCGGACTTGGACAAAATTCATCGATATCCATGGTTATCCTGCAATGCATAGTCGACATTCATGGATAGTTATTATTGATTTTCAGTCAGTTTTGGGTATCTCAGCTTTGCTAAAAGTTGGGATAACAATATCATCATTCAACATATCATAAAAACAGATTTATCCTTAAATCTGAAACCATTTGATGTAAAAATAAAAATAGAGATGTAGAAACTATTATTCACCTATGTTTGGCTAAGGAAATTGAAGTTTGATTGAGATTGATTCCTTTTAACTTGAACCCTAAGCTTTAAGTTGATTTTCTCTTCACTTCTTCCTAATGGCCGGCCTTGCTTGCTTCTTACGTTTTAAAATTTTGTTTGAGATAAAATGAACGTGTATGACTAATGAGAATAGTATAAGGGTGGGAAGTATAGTTATTTACCCTAATGCCCTTATGTTTATTTACTAAGCCATTTTATGAGTTCATTTGATTTTAATTAAGCACGGCCACGTAGTTTATTAATCAACCTCAATCTCCTTATCTACATTATCCTATTTAATTTATTCTAATTAAATCTCTTGAATAATGTCAATAAAATTAGGAGTGTTACAAGGTGCCTTGCCATGGCCATAGCGTGGCGTGGACAGGGGCTTATCGATGCTTTAACCAGGCCATAGCTTGGCACGGATAAAGGCTTCACTCCTCCCTCCAAAAGGTGCCCTACCCTGGCCATAGCGTGGTGCGGACAGGGGCTTGTCGATACTTTAAAATGGCCATACCGTGGTACGGATAAAGGCTTACACTCCTCCCTTCAGGAGGTGCTCTGCCCTGGCCAACTCGGTGTGGACAGAGGCTTTGACCGTTTAAGGTAATGTCCAAATGAAAGGAGCATTTCACTTCCAACCATGTAGATTCTCTTTAGTAAAGTAACTTTTTATTAACCTCGTTCAGAATCTCTTTACAAACTCATTGATTTTTCCTTGATGAAAAAAGTTGATTATCATTTCTTCCAAGGCTCTACAGTGGTTAGTTTCTTGACCATTCATCGTATGGTAATGGCAGTAGGATCCTCCCAGATTTCTTTCATATTTTGGTTTCTTCTTTTATGATGGCCAATAGTTGAGCCTATCTTTGGTTAGTAAGTAGACATTCTCTATAGATGTTGTTAGATTGCATTCTTTAGGAAGTCGACTTGAATCTTGTTTCTTGAGAATGGCTTCTAGGTTTTTTAATTACTTAGCTTTATAGTTTTTCCCTCATTGGTTGTTTTTCTTTTTAACACCCTTGGGAGTTCATGTGCTGGAAGTGTTTCAGTTGTAGCTTGTTGCCATTTGTGAGCAAAGGCATTGTAATCTACCATTATTCCTTTTTTGAAGATTGTGCCCTTGGTATAGTGTTGAATCATTTTCCTCATTTGGTTAAATAGGTTGTCACTTCCATCTGCCTTTTCTCCTAAGGAAAAGATAGCGGTAAGGCCAATTTGGAAAGGATTTAAGCTCCATTTTTCTGGATCATATGATTCTGCTCTTTTCTTCTTTATAGTCTTAGAGCTTCCAATCTTAGCATCTTCATATAGTTAGGAATCTTGAGTTGTTCTTGGGGAGAATCCTATTAAGTGTGGTTCCAAGGATCCTTGCTCGGATCTTTTGATTCTGCTAGCTATGATGAAGTAAGGCCTAGAGTGGGCAAGCTTGGAATAGGATTGGGTTAAAGGTAAGTAGTGTTGGATGTTCAACAGAGTCAGAGATTCGAGCCCTCCTTCTAGCGCCAAAATGTTGACAAGAAAACTTGTCAACACCCCAAAGTTGATTTTAAGGAAAAGGTTAGTCCTTTTTAATCTCTCTTGATTAAGTTGAGGAAGATGGGATGTGGGTATTCCCATTGATCCAACCTTTCGAATAGTTTTCTTTTATGAAAACTTTCCCTTGTTGACCTTTTGACCCGGTCGAAACACTTAAATTCCCTTCTTTTTGGTCTATCGAGCCAACTGAAGTAGTTTGATTATCCCCTTGAAACCTTCCTTTCAAAACAGTGCGGAACACTAAAGGACGGCTTTAAGGATTCAAGGGTAAGGTTTAACTAGGTGGGTTTCGACCTTGTCGAAAGTTAGGCTAGGTAGTGACTTAGGTTTGGTTCTGAAATTTAAGGTAAACCAACTTGGGTTAAGGTTCTGACTCACTAAAAGGTGACCGTTTTGTGAATGGTGGTTTGTAGTTAAGGACTTGGATTATTTGGAAAGAAAGGGGTTTCGACTCACTCAGAAGGTGTCCTTCGATGAGGTCGATACCTGTAAAATACAGTTAAATCCAGTAAAAAGTCTTCAAACAACTATATAATCAGAAATATCAAAATCTTCCCTTTATTAATCCAATAATGACTGTGCTGAAAAAATTTCCCCAATTTGATTTAAAAATTAGGGTTTACAACTTTGCAAAATTAAGAAAATACAAGTCTGGAATGAATCAATTCGGATCCACCAAAATGGACCCATTTGGTCTTATTTATAGATGCGGGTTGACACCTTTCGACTCATAGCTTTTGACCTGGTCAGAAGGTGGTTTTATATATCTTTCGACTCCTTGACACCTGCGCACCCCTCTGCAATGCTTTCAAATGGGTTCAAATGCTTCCATCTTCGTCGAAAGGGGTGGTTGTGCCTTTTTTTCTTTATGTTGCTTTGTTGTCACAAGGAATAAAAGTAGGAGCTTTCGACTCTATCGATAGGCAGTTTCCAGGTGTTTCAAAGGTGTTGAAATGCTGATGGTTTTGACGCTGTTGGTAACTTCCAAATGTATACCTGCGAACTAATGCGGAACCTTCCCTGGATGTTAAAGGCTTCGATCGGTTCAAAAGGCTTGCTTATGCTTTCGAATGGGTTGTTCTGACTAAGGCATATTTCTGAGTGGTTTGAATGAAGGCGAAACCTTTGGTTTTGAAAGGTTTGGCATGCATATGAAGGATTGTCATTCATTGTCTTCAAGAAGTATTTCTTTAACTCATTCGAAAGGTCTTCATGAATGCGAAAGCACTTGCTTCGAAAAGGGGATTACTAAAGCGGAAGGGTGCTTTCGACCCTTTCGACCCTTCGAAAGGTTGTGATACTTATAGTCTTTGACTATAGCATCCCTTCGACTCCTTCGAAAGGTCTTGCTGGAGTTACTTTCTCTTGCCTTACTCAATCAAGTTTCGACAAGGTCAAAAGAATATTTTGTAGTAACAGAAGGTAAATAGTCCAAAAAGAATTCTTTGAAGAGAGGGGCCAAGGAGTCCAAACCTTCACCCTCAGGTGATAAGAAAGAAGACATTGTTTCCAAGCCATCATATATCACTTCTCAGGCTGATGTAGATTCCATTCTCAACCAATTTGGAATAATTGGGGTGGAGGCTATCCTAGCAGGATCTTCAGACAACATCTACAATGCTCCGGAAGGATATTTGCTTTCTCCACTATCCATACCCGGCATACGGGTTGTCTTCCCTTTCCAGAATTTCTTCTCAATTACTTGAAGCTTCTGGATATTACACCGATCTAGCTCCTGCCAAACTCTTATACATACCAAACTCGTCTAAAAAACTTGACTCAAGAAGCTTGTCTTCCCTCTCTTACTTCTGACATCCTTCACCATATTGCTTGCCCTGCTAAGGTTGGTGATCATCACCAATCGGGCCATCAATTATCCCGAATCCACCCTCATCCAAAAGGTTTAATTTCAGAGACTCTCAATAAGGCCAAAGTATGGGAGACTCAATTTTTCTTTGTAAAATGCTTCTCCGATCTTAGAGGGACTTTTTCTACTGTTGGTAAACTTCTCTTTCTTCCTTATCCGCATTGGTTTGTTATTCCTTATTAACGGGTATCTCTCTTATAGACCCTGCTCCCAAAAAGCTGAACTTGAAAGATCATGAACTTGTACTGTCGCTAACCAAAGCAACGGAAACAATAGGGAATAGGCTAAGACTGCTAATCCCGCCAAGCTTCTTCAATACTGTATTATTTTAGATGGTAATAAGATCATAGGAGAACCTCCAATGATCGAACATAACTCTAAGGGCAAGGACTTGTTGATAATAGACAAGCCCGAACATTATTCATCTAATTCCGTTGTTCGGGCTGGGGTACCTGGTAAGATATCATTTTAATCATTTAAAGTTTATTATAACATCATTTCATAAATTTATCCTTATAACTCAAGTTCATCTGCTTTGGTTGTTGCTCCTGTAGGAAGGAAGTTAATGTGGACACTTCCAAAGACAAATTAGAGAAAGATGTCATTTCTGCTATAATTCAAGGCTCCTAAATCTCGATCTCTCAAGGATGCTATCTCTAGTTCATTTTCTTTTGCTAAAAGAAAACTAAGTGACAGTTCTACCACAGCTCCCACTCCTAACTAAAATTTTAAGATTGGAGATGTGAAGATTCTAGTTATTATTGAAGAGGGAGAGCTAGTCGATATTGGCGCAAATATTAAGCCTCGTGATCTTGATTCTACAGCTGAAGACAAGTCTGATTTTAACACTACTGTGGAAAAGGCACAATAGCTGGTCGAGGTAGAATCTTCTCATGACCTGCTTTACCGTATTACTGTCCCGAGCTCCCCTGAAGCCTTAAACCGTATTTATGAAGAGCTTGGGTTCTCTTTCATTCCAAAGGAACCCTTCCCTTTTAAGTCCCAATTGTCAGCTCTTATTGGAAAATTTAATGATCTTCTTTAATTGGTTATTCAATCTCCTTATTTTGTTGCTTTCCAGCCATTAAAACCATCTTCCTATACCCAAGACCATCGATTCATGCTCCTTAGACAACACTTGTTGTTACTTACCCTTTTTATCTAATTGCTTTAAACTCTTAACATCTTATATATCCAAGTTTTATTATCCATTCCAAGTTGCCAAGCATCTGCTTTCACTCCAAGATGAGGCTTTCAAGTGAAATTTCTAAGCTAAAGGAGGAAAACTCCTCGCTTAAAATTCCTATTATTGACTTGACTACCGAAAGAGATGAAGCTGTGCAATAGAAAGGCAAGTTGGCTGCCTCTTTTGAAGAAATGAAAACCCTACTTCAAACTTCAAACTTCAAACAATAGGGTGATGGCTTTAGAACTTGCTCTTAAGGAATCTGAGATGAAAGAAGCTAGGCTTGTGGCAGAGAACACATCTCTCAACAAAAAGCTAAAAGAGAAGGAGGATCTTATTGACAAGTCAGGAGCAGTGATTAAAGATGCAAAACAAAAGGTGTCCAATTTTCTTGGCACATCTCTTGAAATTATCATCGAGAGATTCTACAAGAAGGCACTCTTCGTCGCTTATGCTGATAATGCTTGCAAGTGCTCGAACTTTGGCTTTCCCTCTCTTCCTTTAGAATGGAATGATAAGTTCATGAGCAAATTTAAAGAGACGTCACAGGGATCTTATGTTCCTAAGGAAGAGGAGGAAGTTGATGCTACCAAGTTATTGACTTATGATGATCCTCCAGTTGATGAAGAGACTAATTCAGATGAGGAGGAGAAAGATGATGAGGGGCATAAGGATGAGGGTGATGATGATAATGATGGTCCTAATGAAAATAATGATAACGATAATGACAACGATGGTAGAGGTGGTGGAAATGGAATTTTTGGACCATCGGCCGACAATAATGGATCAGGAGACGCTAATCTAGATTCATCTTTTCAAAGGGAGGGGCTACCGAAACTCATGATCCTCCCAGGGCAATTTTTTCCTAAGAGAGACAATGCTCCCCTAGGCTTAAACCCAAAAACAAAGAGAAAATCTCGTCGTCTACTGTCTTGCTTTCCCAGGTATGGATCTCATTACAAAAATGTTTCAATTATCAAATAATCTTTAGTTTTATTAACTACTTTAGTCAAAGAGAAAGTCAAAATACCATTACGACATTATGCTCAAGAGGAAGCAAATGAACATTGATAGTCTTAATAGAGAGCTGGAAAAACAAATAAGGAATTATAATAAGTTATATTAGAAGTATAAGAAGCCGACCGAAAGCACATCGAGATTAAGATATTTCAAGGAGAAAGAAGTCGCTCCTTGAATGAAAAATACTAGCCATCGCCGAGATATACTCTTGAAAGAGAATGCTGAACTGATGACCCTTTTTTGGATGTTAATCGATCACAGGGACACTTTGGTAGAGTTCCTGTATAAGGTTTATTGTAGGGGTTTAGTTTTTGACTTCTCATACTTAGGTGATAATAGTGGAGGTTTACAAAGACGCTTTCACCGTATATACTAGGATGAGCATAAGATTGATTCTCATCTCGGGGCATGTTGGAAACTTCCCCGGGTCGATCCCATTCCTCGTTCCTTACACTCTTCCCCTTGAGAAACTTAAACATAACAAGAAGAGATTCATTTTTGAAATGTATAAGAAATCTATTTTGTATGAACCTGAATGATTGTACAATAACGATATGTTACTTGGTTTATGTATTTCATTGTATTAGTTTTCTATGTTGCACGGGTAAAAGACTTCTCATGCAGTCCAGTCCCTAAGAATCTCTTGAGTAAATTTATTATGTTGAGGTAGGATTTTAAAGAGAAATCTTCAATTCTCAAATCATCACAATTGGCAAGACAATTTTTCCTCGGAGATTTACAAGAAATTTACATGTGGTTTCCTCATTTCCACTTTGACTTTCTGGGTGATGAGAAGGAGATATTACTTAGAGAAATCCAATCCTTTCACACAAAATTAATACATGGTCGTGGTAGCCCTCCATTCGAGGAATGGGATTATCATCGTTTTCCTCCAATATATAGTTCGGATGGGATCCAGGCTTCTTTTGATTCTACCCTTACTTTGTATGCTAAGTCGTTTGAAAGGCAAAGGCCACGGTTTCAAAACTTTAAACATTAATTAAACGTTATTAAAATGAAATTGCAATGTGATCTTGACTCTTGTTGTTATTTGTAAACTTCATTTGTTATTAATGGAAGAGTTTGTCTTTCATAATTAATTTCATTTTATTTTATTTTTACAGGACACTTAGTTAATGCGTAGATCCAATTCCTTAGACACCTCGCGGATTATTGAAGTTAAACATCGGCTGCTTGCATATATGGAAGAGACACGATCATCTTGAGATGACTCGGTTTACGATTCCCAAATAACCCCAAGGCACGAGAGTGGCTTAGGAACTATTTCCTATTAAAATCCACTTTTAGTGCCTACGAAATAATGACCGCTCTCATGGAGGTGGAACTCAAAGAAATGAAAAACGAGGTTCAACTATTAAAAATAGAAAGGACACAGCTCATAGGTCTAACTTATCTATCGAAGCTGACCTTGAGATAGTTAAGCTTCATCAGAAAATAAATGATCTCGAATTAGAGCTAACAAAGAGCCAAGTATCATGCTAATCTTTGGAGCTTATTGTAAGTGGGGATGGTTCTAGCCTTCCCTCTCCTACTCCAAGATGAAGAACAAGATCTACATCCTCGACTAATCATGGGTTTTCTACGTTACTAAACCCTCTCCAGGTTTGCATGACGTAGCGATCTCTAAGTGGGGTAATCAAGTCAAATTTGAAATGATGCAGTATTTCAATAAGAAGTGAGAGAAAAAGATATCCCAACGCATCAATGAATATGAAATTAAGGTTTAAAAAGTCGAATGCAAGAAGTATGATTTTAATCAAGAAATCAAAAGGCTGACGAGTATGATTCGAACTTTGCGAGGAGCTAATAAGACTCTTCGTCAAACCCTAAAAGGGCTGATCAACTCGACTGACGATGCAGACATTGCTTGTAAATGGAAATGAAATTCAAAGAACTCATGGACGTGTCCATTCGTCACATCACCGATCCCCTAATTTCTAATAGCTTGGATAAATCGGCATAGAGTCTTGGGCTGTAACAGGAGCCGGTCTTGATTTGATTTTCTTTCTTTTATCTGTCTTTTGTGCCTGCAACTGTGTAAATAGTGTATCAAATTGTAAAATTTGTAATTAAATGAATATTACCTTGGATATGTAACCAAGAACTAAATTTTTATTCTGACTTGAAACTGCGTGATACTTAGTACTTCACTTTTCCATACTTTGAGTTTTTGAGATCACTTCCTGCTTGTTTGTAAAATTGAGATTGTTGTTGATTGAGCTTTTTATAACTCAACGTAGATGTTTAATAATGGATATTCCCGTTTAAATAATAATAGATCCGGTAATAATATAGAATATTGGAAATCCTTATCTAGAATGTCAGAAATCCACGTCTAGAATAATAGAAGTCCAGAAATCCATATATAGGATAATAGAAGTACGGAAATCTATATCTGGCAATAGCAAAAATCAAAAACTTATGTCTGGCAATGGAATACTTGAAGATCTTTTCTTCTTGGGGGTTAGATAGATTTGAAGCGCTACTTGGCTTGGATTTAGTTAGATTTTCCTCTGGAAGAGAGATCGGTTGAGAGTATTACTTGGCTCAAATTTTGTTAGACTTGAAAGCATTTACTTTGCTGTGATTTCGATTGATCGGGGAGTGCTTCTTTGGCTTAAATTTTGATAGGATTGAGAGCACTACTTTTCTTTGATTTTGATTGATTCAGGAGAGCTACTTTGGCTCGGACCCCTTATCACCATCTTAAGTGATGGTTTAGGTCTGCTGTCTGGAGCATTTGGTTAGCTATCTTAAGCAAGATCAAAGACTTACCCGACCTCCCTCTAGGAGGCGCTTTAGTGAGGCCTTTGATGGCAGGCACTAAAGGCTGGTTCGGTGCTTTAGTGAGGCATTTGATGACGGCACTAAAGGCTTACTCTGTCGTTCCTCTAGGAGGCGCTCCAACCAGGTCACGTAGGTAGGGGTTGAAAGCTTGCAGAAACTTTAGACGGGCCCTTTCAGATGGGACCAAAGAATTACTCTGGCTTCCCTCTAGGAGGAGCCTTAACCAGACATTTGATGATGGGTTAGGGGCTTATGCTACGGCCAGGCCACGTAGGCAGGACTGAAGGCTTAGTCAGTGCTTTAGCTAGGCCCTTTCGGACGAGACTAAAGGCTTACTCCATCCTCCCTCTAGGAGGTGCTTTGTCTGGACACGGTTAGCTGGAGACAAAGGCTTTAGCCCCTTACTATCATCTTAGGTAGTGATTTAGGCTTTACACTATACTAGGAGATTTTTACTCCTCAACCATGTAGAATTACTTAACTGGAGAACTTCTTTTATTATCCAACTTTTCTAATATCTTTTTACAAAGTCGTATCATTTTACAAAGTCATTGAGCTTGCTTTGCCTTAGAAAATTGATGATCATTCCTTTTAGGCTTTTGCACTGATTGCTTTCATGCCCATTTGTAAGGCGATAGTGACAATACGAACTTCCAAGAATTCTTTCGAACTTGGGTCTTTTCTTTTACGAAGGCCAATAATCAAGCTCATCCTTAGTCAAGAAGTAAATATTTTCAAGAGAAGTGGTGAAAGTGCAATCTTTTGAAAGTCGAGATTTGAATGCTAGCCTTCTTGACTGCTGTTTGGTTCTTTTGTTGCTTGGTATCTCATCCTCTATAGCCATCTTTCTTTTCAATGTCCTTTGAACTTCATTAGAGGCCAATGAATGATTCACAACTCTATGCCATTTCTGAGCAAAAATATCGAAATCATTTGTTATCTCTTACTCAAATATAGTATTGAGGTTGGATAGCTCTCCTTATCTTTAGGAACAAATTATCCTTCCTTGGGGAATCTCTTCCCAAGGCAAAAATTGGAGTATGTCCCATATGAAAGGGATTTATGCTCTAATTATCCGGGTCATAAGGGTCCGCCTACTTCTTTTCGTTTATGATTGGCAAGGCCTTCAGTCTCAATGATTGTTCTTCATGAAATCGTGGATCCTCGATGATTTGGTAAGTGCACTTAAGTATCGGGGCCCAAAAGACCTCTGCTCATACTTCTTAACACGATTAAGCAAAATGGTGTTGGGGATTAAGGTTGGTTATCTTTGGATTGGTATATGCTTGGATAAGAATGTTCTTTATGCCCTAATATGCAGGCTAGGAAAGTTCAATGCAGGTTGAATTGGTTCCACTTAGGGTTTCAACGAAGTCGGAGGTTCGAGTCCTCCTTCTAGCCACAAAATGTTAGCAAATAAATTTCCTAACTCCAAAAGTGTTTGGAAAACTTGGTTATTTAAGAAGAAGCCCTGAAGAGGCTCGTTGAGGTCATTAGCTCGAGGAAGGTTTTCCAAGCAATCTTTGTTATGTTCTTTGTCAAAGTCAAATTTGCAGCATAAGTACAAGTTGGAAGTCGTATATTTGAAGCAAGTTTGGGTTCGAAGTCGTATGTGCAAGGAAAATTTAAGTTCGGAGTCCCTAAGTCAAAGTCAATTATGCAATAATAGCTTCAAAGCCATAACAGTTCACACGTGCAAAGTCACAAGTATGTTCAAGTCATGGGTTCATATCGGTTACACATATGCTATGCTATGTCCTTATTTAACATTCAAGATCCTATATGTACAATATTCTTAAGTTGTAATATGCTTTAAAATCCCCAAATCGATTTAGGGTTTATAATGTAAGAAATGAGAGAAGAGAAAATTCGGTCCCCAAAATGGCGCCCCTAGGGTCGTATTTATAGAGGTGCACAGCCACCACTCCACTTTACATGTCTTCGAGTGTGTTGACTTCGATGGAACTAAAATGGGTTGGGTGGAGTCATTATCAGGCAGTAGCATGTAGGGATGTCTTCGTCATTTGGGAGCGTCTTCGAGATGTTGGAGTGTTTTCGATATCCTTTAGCATTAACCTCTTTGCTAGTATGTCTTCAGTGGTGCCAAGTTGGCCTTGGTCCTCGCATCTAAATTCCACATGTAAGAGGTGGCATTGTCTCTTCCTGACGTCCTCAATGTTGGAATCAATTGGTGTAGGTATAAAAGGATACCTTCGAAGTGTTGCAATATGTGATGTCGCCCTGTTGTAATATAAGGGTCTTCATGGAAATTAATGGCGTTCCCTATTAACATCGATGGCATAACATCTTCGAAGAGCTTGCAAAGTGCGGTGCTGCTTGTATATGGGTGAAGGGCGAAGTGGCTATCAGCGAAGCAAGGCATTATAATGTGTAACAACGCCTTCGAAGAGCTTGGGTGGTGTAATGCGAATAGGGCTTTGCACCAAGGAAGCTCACTACGATCACTCTGACTTTTTCTAACAACTGGATAAGTAGATTGTATTTGGCCTCTTCGATATTGATTTATAGGAGCTTTGCCAGTTGTATGTCTTTGAAGTTGTTTGTTGTAGTTTATGTGATCGAAGAGCAAAGTCCAATCGTGAATAATTATATCATCTCATATCTCTCTTCATATATCCTCGAAGTCCTCCTTACATTCTAAATCGATGAGGTGTTGCTTCCTACCTCTTCGATACTGTCATGTAATGCCTCTTCGATTGAATGATTTTGATGAGGTTACTGATGCGAAGTCACAAAACACTGAACTTCTTCGACGTGAATTATTGTCGGCGTGTTATACAAGAAAACTATTGGTCTAACCTCCCTATATCTTCACTCATATAACTACCTAAGCTACGAACAACAATGGGGACAACTCTAGAGATCCAAGTTTACAATAATAATGGCGAACAAGCTAGGGAAAGCTAGGATCTGCCTAATAAGAGCAAGGATCTGCCTGATACGAGCAACCTACCAGGACCAGCCTAGTAGGATCAGCCTAGTAGGAATAGCCTAGCAGGATCTGCCTAGCAGGAATAGCCAAACAAAATCCCTTGAGCTATATATTACTGTCTTTCGAGCTATATATCATTATATTTTGTATCTCAAGCATTGTACTACAGATCTATAAGAAGAATATTGAAAATGGACAGTGGATGTAGGCACATTCTGATCGAACCACCATAAATCCTTGTGTTCTCTACTTTACTACAATTTACTTTATACGTAACCTATACGTGATCCGCTCCCAGAAAATTAATCATAATACAAATATAATAGCCATGTTGTACACCCGTAATCATAGCGCCACAATAAATCGATTTGAGGTGTTTGCCCATTTTTGTTCAAACAAAATGTATTTATGAATGTTATAAATACATTAACTGATATACGATATCGATAAGCATTTTAAATTACATTTAAAATGCAAAATTTTCATTTGGGCTTAAATGGGTTTAAGGCCCATCTTGCGGGCAGATAGGATCGGTTGAAACATGAGGGCATGGGCGGCTAGAATATGGGTTAGAGGGGCTTGATAATGGATGGCCAAGGTTAAAGGAGATTGAGTAAGAGATATGATCATAAATTCTCTCCTTTGCTTCCGTTATTTAAACATCTCTTCCTCCCTTTGATAATGATCTTTTGGAGACTGGACACCTATTCATTCCTGGCTGAAATTCCTCTCTCCTCTCCATCTTTCTCAAGTTCAAATCTAATCAATTTAGTTGCTATCCGATAGTTGGTGGTCAACGGTTCAAGGACTAGCACTCTATTGGATCAAAAATTGTTTCTATGAGCTTAATCATCGTTTCAAGGTGTGCTTAAGGGCTTTGGTTGCAAGGTATGTTTCTAACTAACTGCAAACATTAATTTGTATTTATAATGCTCAGTGTGTATATATATATATATATATATATATTATTGTTAGTTAGGTTACGATTCCAATATATAGATTTATTATCACAACTTAGATTGGTTGTATGTATGTATATTTATATAAAAAAATTATGATAATTCATCCTTATACAATATGGCTCAAAATTAAAAACACATTTTTTGATTATTTAAATGATTTAATATACAACATACAAGTATATTTATATAGTTTTAAATTTAAATACTATATTGTAATTATGTAAAATAAAATTTTATATGTGATGTTCAATAAGTATATCATTTTGGGTAGAAAAAAATTTATATATATATATATATATATTTATTATTTTTAAATAATATTTAAATCAATTTATCAATAAATAATTATATAAATTCATATATTAAAAAATACATTTTAAATTTTATAAAATCATACTAATACATATTGAACTCACGACAGAAATTAAAAAAAAATTATTTTTAAAATTTTAAATTAAAATCGAAAATTTAAAAACTAGATTTTTAATTGTTTTAAATTATAAAATTAAATAATAAATTTTAAAAATTTCTTCTAAAATTAGCTGAAAGTTTAAATTTTAAATTTAGATTCAAATAAAATATTCTTTTAATTTTTAAATAATTATTTTTTGATTTTATTATATATATATATTTAAAATTAAAAAATTAGAAAAAAAAATCCTGTCTATGTGCAAGACCAGATCAATATATATGTTTAAATAAAAATTATTTTATAATTTTATTAATATTAATATATATTATTATTTATATTAATATATATATATATATTATTCATATATATGTATATGCATAAGTATTTAAGATATTCATTTATATATATTAAAAAAATCATGTATTTGTATAAGTACCATTTTCGACATTGTAGTAAAAAAAATATTTATTATATTTTAAGTGATATAAAAATATTTATATAGTAATTAATGTATATACATTTTGTTAATATTATATATATTTATATTCATATATAAATATTTATATGTTTATACAAGATTATACATAAATAAAAAATTTAATTATACATATACATATATATTTTAAAATATTTTATTATAAAAGCAAAAGTATTTATATGCGTGTGTGTGTAAACACACATGTGCAGTTAATGCCCCGCTATTACCCCGCTATATCTCATAGCGGATTTCTACCGTACGATTTTTCCATACAGCCTCAAATATAGCCTTTCTGCTTTAAGCTCCACTATTTCCGCTATATCCCGTTATTTCCGCTATATTCTGCTATTTCCGCTATATCTTCTTTAAAAGAAATGAATTGAAAAATGACATTTATCCATTACAAAAATTATGAAATTAATTTATTTAATTAAAATTTTTAATATATTTTCAGAAATAAAAATACTCTAATATTATATTAAATTCAATTATGTTATATAACAGTTTTACGTTTATTTATAGTATATTCGCTTATGTTTTTATTTAAAACTATTTATGTATTAATTATAATTCAATTGAATGTTAATTTTTCATTTAATTACCATTTACATATTTATGAAAACATTAAGTACGAGTTTTATATGCTATTTAAAATTCATATGTTATATCGCGCTATATCCTCGTTGTATCCCCGCTATGACTTTTTGCACCTCCGCCGCATTGAATATGTCGAGCGTTTTAACTGCACAGA
Source organism: Allium fistulosum (assembly GCA_030737815.1). Lineage (NCBI taxonomy): Eukaryota > Viridiplantae > Streptophyta > Magnoliopsida > Asparagales > Amaryllidaceae > Allium > Allium fistulosum. The sequence continues at coordinate 793,969,035 of CM060904.1, forward strand.
AAAACACACACACATTTGGACAATACATTTACATATTGGATGAGCAAACGTATCAGTTGCGATATAAATCCCAACATCTATATACGGAAATGTTATACCTTGCACGGATTGTTATGTTACACATGCACACACATATATATGTGTGTGTATGTGATACACACATATATTTAATATAACATAAAATTAAATAATACAATATCTTTTATAAATTTAAATAAAATAAAAGATTTCATTTAAATAAAATTTCAAAATGCTCTAAATAGATTAGACTTCATAGGCCTAATAAATATCCAATAGAGTAAAAAAAATGAAATTCACCTATAACTTCCGCTACGGGCTGATCCAGTTTCAACACTTGATAGATCTTCAGTGATGGAAGATTAGATCCTCTAATTGTTGGATGCTTTGGGATATTTATACAAGGAATAGAGAGCCATTGAATTTGAGATCTAGTAGAAAGCACTTGAAAATATCCATTAAAAGTCGTCCTAGGTTGAACATAGTTAGGTCCATGAAGTTGGTTGAAAAATATATCTTCGGCCTCATGAAGGAGATAGCTAAATTCAAGGGAGAAACGGTTAAGATAGAGCCTTGAAGAGGTCGAACCAATCAATTTGACCATCTAAACTTGGGCTAAATCAATCTACTCGGTCGAAACCCTTTAGGGATCAAATCCATTATTGAGTTTGTCCACCTAGGGTTTTTTGGCCGAACTCATTAATGGATTCGACCACCAAGGGCTTAGGGGATCAAAACCATAAACTCGTTCCAAGAGCTTGTGGGGATGATCCCATTATAGGCTTGGTTACACAAAGCAACCCATCAACTTCTTTGCTCTGATTCATATTTCGTACATTGTTTGACACTTCATTTGTGGTCTTTTAGGCTTTTGTTACTTGCACTTTGTCTTTTACTCTTTGATGAGCAGGAGCAAGAGTGAACTGTTGTTTGAACTACAATAACTTCCTCATTTTATATCGGATTTAGGCAAAACTTTGACCAATACTCTTATATCATCATGGAGTACGTTCTAGAATAGTCGAACGTCCGTTCATGGGTAGCCACATATAGTTCTCAAAGGGAGCACAAAGGTTAAGTTGGGAGAACTGGTTATCTCAAATCATAATGTTTCCTTACCATTTCAGATTTGGACTTGCTTTCATTATAGGTTCACGTCTTGTTCCAGAACACATTTTGCAATAGGCTGGAGCCTCACTCGTGATTGTTTCCATAAAAAGAACAGACGGTTTGAGAAAAAGTCATCAAAACTGTGTATATGTCGAAATATATTTTAAATTTAATTGTTGCATTTTGTTTATAATTAGATTCAATATAGCAAATTAGCAAGAAGTTAATTTACTCTTTACTAGGACCACTCCGTTGGATTGTGAGCCTCACAGTTCCATTTATTTTCCAGTAGAGGAGAGCTAGCTTAAAAAAAATTAACAAGACAACAAGCTTATTGCTTCATCATTTGTCGATGGTTGATGAAATTGATTCAGTGCTGGTTTTCCTCTCTTTTTCACTTTTTCCCTCTTTTCTTTTTTTTTCTTTTTTTTCCCCTTTTTCTCGTCTCATTCTAAATTCTTATTTTATATTTCCCCCTCACGTATTTCAATAGGTTGGATTTACAATCTCATTTGTTTCCACTCAAATACTCAATCATTATCTTCACATTTGTTTCCACTCAAATACTCAATCATTATCTTCATTGAACTCGAATATATAAAGAATAGCAACAAATTCCAAGAAAAAAAAGTGAGATAGATAAAGGACAAAAAGGTACATCTGTACATATGGACGAAAAAGCAAGGAATTGTGACGCACGTAGAATTGGAAGATGCGAAGAAGACAAAGTAGGGCAATATATCCTTCATCTTCAACCTGCACACCTCAATTTAGCCCACGAGCTCATCATTCTGCAACTTCTATTTGTCATTTTTCTCCTTGCCTATTTTCTCAAGCAAACTGTCAACGTGTGCTATTTAACGCATATTGAAGTTGGGGAAATTATTTGAAATGTGTATATATACACTATAGACTAGACTATGTGACAATACAGTCTACTTTCATAGCAACGTAACACCAATCATGAGAAGAAGACAAATCTTAGTTTTATGGATTTCTAATATAAAAGTTCACTAAAAGTAAGTGCCATGATCTGAGAATTAATAGATAAACAGTTTCTTCCTAGCAAAGTTGTTTGATTTGATATTTTGCACAAAATTCTGCATTAGCATAAGCCATAAGTTGTTCTTCAAAATAACTTCGGTTAGAAAACAAGAACCACAAAATGCTTGATTCACTCGGTTGAATAGGTCCAAAAATAATTTTAATAAGTAGCATCCATGCATGATAAGAACTAATAAGTATATTGTGAAATAGGGATAAACCATTTGGTTGTAATTTAAGTAAATCTAACTTAATCATATCATGTGAGCCTGAAGCACTATCTCATTAGGTATAGAGAAAGGGAAAAAAAGCCCAAAAATTTAAAACCATGAAATCAAAGATATGATTCGATTCAGATATTAACTGATATGTCAAGATCTACTCAAATATATCCAACTTTATTGTATACCATTCATGGGACCATTAGACATAAAAAGGAGAAAGACCTTACACAAAAAGAATTGATTTCGATGTCTCCATTAACCATGAAAAACAAAAAATAATTGAAGTCGTATTGGGCAATTGAGATGTTTGAAATGTCCATTTGTCCTTAAGCAAAAGGACAAACAAGGGCACACATCCAATCTTCAAAATAAGATCATATTACACTATTTAGAATGAAACCCAACATAATACATTCAGCTTTGGGAACGAGTGAACTATTTCAGTAATTGATAGTGAAAACGAGAGTGAAAGAACACACTAGCAAATGCTACCCACGACATCTTATCTTTCACTTTATATGTGATGTTTGCTACAGTTTAGCAAAGGAAGCCGACAACTAAATCGCTGTACTGTACATTGAATTGCAAATATTAGGCATTTGTGTATTAAGCGTTATATCAATATATATACTGAGGCAACTCTCCATTCATAACATGGTACTAACAATCAAATTACTTTTTTACGGAACAAGATGTCAAAGTAACATGATAGTCATTCTGAACAACAGTAGATTTTTCCTCAGTGTATATGTGCAATTGGAACCAAAATCTTCATTGATGACTTTGTATTTAGAAAGCATATTGACCACTAAGAATCCAAGATATACCAGAAAAATAAAAACCATCATGTTTCGAATCCAGCTCCAGTCCATCCTGGCCCTCCAGTACCTCTGCCTCTTGTAATATTTACATTATTGCCCTTCCCTCTTCCCAAATTTACCATCTTCTTCTTTTCTTTTACCTCGGGTCTCGGATGTCCGTTTAATTGAACATCGCCATTGTTGCTAGAGCTCTTTGTAACATGTTCTGACGGTTGATTATTGACAGGTGGAGGGACTGATGTATTAGGTTGCTGCTGAACTGTTTTTGAATCCTAGAAAGGAAAAAATAGACGCAGTTACATAATGTTCATTGATGCATCCCATAAAATGATATAAACAGGTAAACTCATGTAAATATCAGTTGATTCTTTGATAAAAGGGTTTCAAAGGAAATTGTTGTTGTGATCTTTTTTGAATTTTTTTCATCTTAAAAATTTATAAAATGACATAACACAATAATAGGTGATAACGTGTTCTGTTATATTTTAACAAGCTTGAAATCCATATTAGCGACCACAAGATCCAGTAACCAGAGTGATCCATTAAGCACATAGTTGATAACATATATTGATTAGCATTCATTATGCAAATTTCACTTACAAAATTTTCGCTTGAACCCCGATTAGGGTTGAGTGCTTCAAGTCGTCTCTTAAGCTCCTCAAGTCTGGCCATTTGCATGTTCGTGCTTTCTTGAACCTGACGAACAAAAAACATCAAGAATGAGGATGATTCAAAAACTAAATGATATAAAGAGATTTATATGTACCAGATGATTTAGATCATCACACAGTTTTTTCTTGAGCTCCTCCTCTTCTTTGACAACTTTAGCTGCTTCCTCCCATGCCTGCAACAAAAGCGAGATTTTTTTTGATGATATACAACGATTTCAATCAAGATTGTGAAAATCTCTAGGCAGATGGTAGTTTTGAACTATGAATTAATCATCTAAGCAGGAATTGATCCAAAAAAAATCGGAGCCATACATTTTTGATAAACTGATAATTTAAAAAAAAAATGAAATACTTTATGCAAAATTTCTACATCTCTGTATAAAGTATGCAGATATCTAAATGTTAAACTTCATTTATTTTTTTATTTTAATTTTAATTTTAAAAGCAGAGGCGAAGGCCGCCTAGATTCTTACGTGAGGCCGCAAACTTTGTTTAGCACTTAGGTGGATGCCTAGATGGTAAGCCTTGCGTAGACCTTTAGAAGAGGCCTAGCCAGATACCTAGAAGTGCTTTTACACAGTGGTTTCAATAAATGTTAACATGTATACTATTACAGCAAGCTATCAATAGTAATTTGATGTAATTTACAAGAAAACATACATACATTTAGCTTAACAAGGAAGAGTAGATGTAATTAAGCCAAGACATGATAATTTGTATTTGCTCAAACATGTTCGGCGTTATCAATAGTAATACACAAGCACAACAGTTTATAAACAACGGTAATAATAAGTTATGTACAGTCGTAAAAAATGAAAGCTTGAGATCATTATATCTACATGAATCTTAATCTCTATCTATAGCATTCAATCAAAATTCTAAACTGCGTCACTTTAAGTTATCCTTGTTGAAAAATCAAATACCATCAAGCTTATAGGTATATCATCCCAACTAAAGTGATCTAGCGATTGGGAAGGCATTGAAAAGGTGGGTTAATGCCCAGACTTAAAGTTGATTCAAAATTTAAAGGCATAATTTGGGTAAATCCATAGTATAATTAGCTCTGAAATTTGCACAAAGTTTTCATAATTCTCGTCAAATAACAGAACCATTTATGTGCAACATGTATGTCACTGAACAGTTGACATCATGAACAAATGTTAATTAAAAACAGAAATACCAACGATTGCTCATAGTAAAGTCTCACAACTCACAAAATGAAATAGATGAACAAGTGAAGTGGTTTTGGTTGGTTACAAGTGAGCAGAGTAATCTAGGTCATGGTGTTTGTGAATTTCCATCTTTATAATGGTGAATTGGGTATATTGTGATTCTAACTTACCTACTTTCCATAGTAGTTGGAAAAAATTCTCTCAAGATGTGTTGATGGGAGAGTTTTTTTCCAGGTGTAGTTTAAGTTTTTTAAGCTTATACAAATTTTCAAATCATGTGAAACTAGACCAATAAAACTAACATGAAGTTGTAAAAATCCTAAGATGTGCATAAGCAGTATGATTATAACATTGTTGGAGGAATTACTCAGATTAGTTATCCCTTTTGCAGAAGTTTATACGATCAGATGCAGATGTATATAACTGACTTTTCCAAACGCACTCAATTGACCACAACATCACAATCAAACAATCACAGAAAATATAAGAAATAACAATAACATAGAGAATTTACAGTGGTTTCACTATTGATGTGATCGTGTACATTCACTTAGGAAAGAGAAGAATTTTATTATTAAATGAGAAGATTTACAAAAGATTGATAATTTTCTTTTCAGTGGAGACTACAAACAATATGGAGAAGAAGAATTGAGCTAATAAGATATTAGTCTCAAACCTAGAAGAGAAGATGTTTATATAGACATCCATAAGCATCTCAATTGTTCAAAATATCCGCAGGAAGATCCAAGCTTTCAAACGGGTCAAGCCATAAAAGACCGCTTGCCTCTGAGATCTAGTAGTTAAACCAATTGGAAGGGGAGAGGCCGACCTCCTACAAACCATTTCAAATCACTGATTAAATGTCTCGATCGGTCGACCTTGGGTACTCGAGGTTGTTTAGTTATCTTTAGCAAATGAATCTGAACTTAAGCGATGACCATTCAGATTGCATAGGTCGACCGCTGGAGCGCCTGAAGCTCGTATAAACAGTTACAATGAAGTTAAAAGTTTCGTATCTTCCAAAACAAAGCTTCAAATGACGAGCTGTTCACGTCGTTACGACCGTGAAGGAATTTACTTCATCTTTGTTATATTGTATCACATATTTAAACACTCCACCATGATACAATATATCTCCAACCAAATTATACACCAACTTCACATTTAATCACCAACCAAGCTTACCAAAACAACAAGATACTTCCCCAATGAGTTTCAGCATGACCATTATCCATTGCACTTCGCCAACAAGCTTCGATCACCAAACAAGAAACTCTCTTTCTGAATGTGTCACCTAGTGGCACCTATCACTTCAACAAGTAAATCAAGTTTGAGCAATGTTCGAATTTTCCAGTCCATGATCATACAAGCTTTGTATCTTCCAATGGCCTTCACATGGCGTCACCTAGATCCATCGGTTCGTCCACAATTGCATTAAATACATAATCAAACCGATCACTAAAATGAAGATTTGCAAAATTCCAACCACCAACTCTCTCGGACATTTTTCTAACAGGACAACTTGTTTGAGTAATACAAATATCACCTAAATTCTCATCAACTCCACCTTGATTCCTCTCTAGTATTGTGAACATCACCCACACTAGTAGACCTATGTGGATTATCATGTGATGTTGTATCAACTGTACTATCTCATATTAAGATCTAAAGCAAAATTTGAAATAAGATCTCAACAAAAGATCTCGTACAAAATTATGTTTTTTCAATTACGTATTTCTTTTATTTCTTGTGTGGGTACGAAAGAAATTGCACTTTAATAATTTTTACTAGTCCTCTAGTTGTATTGAGTAAAAATAAAAGACTTCTTATTTATTTTTCATTTTGAATATTCATTTGAGCAGAATCTATTCAGTTAATAATAAATCAATCAGGTTACCACTCTTCTCTAAAAAGAAAATTACTATTATCATTTTATATAAATTATTTATGTCAAAAAGTTTATATTTGAAAAACAATTATTATAAAATTCTTTGAAATGTCAAGTTAAGACACTTAGTTATTCCGAGATGGACTTTAAAATGTGAGATATTAATCCGAGATGTACATCTGAGGTACTCATCTTGTCTGATACGATATATTATGTATAAAATTCTCAAAAAGAGAGTCGAAATCCGAGATTTAAAACCTTGAATATGCACTATGGCTGACAAAGATTCCATCCAAAACCCCTTAGACAAACCTAATGCCAATCTCAAACAACGAACTTTTTTTAGCCGAATATGATTCATTCTTTCCACAAACCTATTAGCATATGAAATCCCATTTGTACTAAAATGTCTTTTAATATCATGTTGTCCACAATAATCAATGAACTCGATGGAAACATACCCATCACCATTATCGGACATCCTGACCTTTAAAGTCTTTCTTGTCTCATTTTCCACAAGTGCTTTCCATGCTTTGAACCTTTCTAAAACCTTCGACTTGGCATTCAATGCATACATCCAAAATTTGCGAGAAAAGTCATAAATGAAAGAAACGTAATATCTAACAAGAATAATGTTTTCCAACATTAAATGATACCTTAGTCTATTTCCTAAGATGCGTTCTTGGCAAAACTCTAATTTGATAAAGATCTCTTCCTTGATCATATTCCTCCAGAGTAACTCTCGACTCTTTTCAGAAACATGACCAAACAAAGATGTTAAAGTCTAATCACATCCACATCACATAAATTATCAACCCCAACACAAGATTCACCTAGAATAACCGAACATTTAAGAAGATACAAAATTCAGACTGTCATACCTTTCATTAGTACAAGTGTCTCATAAAAAATCCTCAAGTTATCACTCTTCAAAGTAAAATTGCATTCCGATGATGCTAATTGACTTACAAAGATCGGGAATATAAAGAATATTGGTTAGAGCGAATTGCACCACCATATATATGTATTCATACCGAACCAATCTCCAAAGACTTTTATATGGCGTCATTTTCGATAAACATTGCACTTGCCTCCTTGTCGACATTGAAGAAGGAATCCTCATTTGACGTCATTTGAAATGACGCCCAAGAATCAAGGATTCAATACTCCGCAACATTAGATACAACCGTCGTTAGCATATCATTAATAATACCATTATTTACTGTAACGGATGAAGGTCCAACTACTTCTTTTTCAACTTTGGACACTTAAACTTCTAATGGTTTGTTTTTTCATACATATTTGCACACATTATCTCTGGAATTACTACACCTCTCTTTGGGCTTTCAAGATTTTTAACATCCTATAAAGTTCTTTTCCTTCTCAAATCCTCCTTTCTTAACAAACATGCCCTGACTACTGCCGGTTCCACCTAGGAATGGCAATGGGGCGGGTTGGGGCGGGTTTTTAGTGCCCCATACCCGCCCCGGATTTTTTAGACCTCGCCCCAGACCCGCCCCGTAGACCCGGTGTGGGTCTGGAATTTTGCCCCGTACCCGGGACCCGTACGGGTCAGGGTAGACCCGACCCGCCCCAAGACCCGATGAGTCTCTATGTATTGATTGAAAATTATGTAGCAACGTACATATATTTATTTGTTTATACTCGTTATCACCAAATAATATATGAAATACAAATAACAATGTGTCTATGAGAAGTTAATAAAAATGATGTCTACAATAACAATTCAGAAAATATATACATATGTTATTGTATAATTATCAATGACGCAACTTAATACTCTAATTTTTTCTATAGATATTGGTTGGAACATTTTAATATCCATGCTAGAATCACTTATAACTAAAAAGATTAATAAATCATTATAATAATAAAGTGGTTTCATGAGATGTTAGTAGTGCGGGTCGGGTTGGGGCGGGTCGGCCAAGCCCCAACCCGACCCTAGACCCGGAGTACTCAAGAACGGGTCACGGGTCTACCCGCCCCAATGACCCAATGGGGCGGGTCTTGACGGGCCAAAACAGGGGCGGGTCGACCGGGTTTGGACCCTAGACCCGCCCCATTGCCATCCCTAGTTCCACCATTACTAACACTTAACTCAGGTAGCGAACACAACAAGTTCTAGTTACAAAGATCAACTTTGATATCATCAAAAGAATGGGGTATCACTACCATAAATAAAGCTGTTAGCAAACTCATTGTACTGCTTAAGTAGCGAACACAACAGAGTCATAGTTTTCTACTCTTCATCAAATTTCAAGTCAATTGTCCTCATCTTCATCAACAAACCATCAAAGGTATTTATATGCGCTTTCAGTGAATTTCCTTCATCTTATTGGTAAAAAAAATTCTCGCCAATATCAAACAGTTATTTAGTGACACTCATGTAGCGCTATTTCAACTTATTCAAATTCCTTTAACATTAATTTCACAAATAATTTCAATGATTACATTCGTTCCCATATTAAACTGACGTGTAGTAAAGATTCGCTCTTATATCTCCTTCTCAACATATGAAATATTATCAAGCAGTAAATGAGAATTAAATAATATCCTATGAATGTGATTCCTTTTCAACAGCATCATCATCTTTCATTGTCATTTTTCAAAGTCGTTATCTCCATTCCATTTATCTATGCTAGCTGTGAAGTACGCACAAGGACCTCTACATATGGCGCAACTACATGACTACAACTGATCTCCAATGGATAATTCTTCAAACATGTTATTTCACCAAATACTTTTTATACATCAGGTGCTTCAAATAGCAAACACCAAATTTGATAAAAAAAATTACTGGGAAAATTACTATAATTAGTTATCCCATATGCAGAAGGTCATAGGATCGGCTATAGATGTGATGAAACAAACAGAAGATATAATTGACGATTCCAAACAAATCCAGTTCTCCATAGTTTCACAATCAAACAATCACGGACAATTGATGAAAAATAATAATAAAATAAATGACATAAAGGATTAAAGTGGTCTCACTATCCATGTGATGGTATATATCCACTTTGGGAAGGGAAAATTTTTATTACAAATTGAGAAGATTTACAAGAGACCGATTAATTTTCTTTCCAATGAAGTTTACAAACAGAATAGAGAAGAACAATCGAGTCAATAAGAGATTAAAATCAAACCCTAGAAGTGAAAATATCGCATAAGAACCTCTAATATACGACACAAGTATGGGATTATAATTGGTCTCAAATGAATCATCCGCTGGACTTGCGATTTTACTAAACACCTTCTAGACAACAAGTACTCTGAATAGCAAACCGTAAAGTTTTGATATCAAATTGTTAGAGAAGTTACTCGATAAATTATAATTAAATAATCATAGACAATAAATGAACAAATAAAAAAATAACACAAGGCATTTCCAATGATTCCACCATCAATATGATAGTGCACGCAATGTTGTCAAGGACGCCAAAAAGCCCTGAACGTCGGCTTGAGGTTTTTTTGCTCGTTGAGATGATGCTCATGCTTGAGGCGTCATAAAAGGCGAGCAAAGCATTGAAGCGCTCGCCTAGGGCGTTCATAAAAAAATGTTTTTTCGATTTGAAGAATATAAAACATTTTAGGGTTTCAACCCAAAATTGAGTCCAAATTCGACCAATTTAACTCAAACCTGATGTCGACTTCTATCTCGTACTTGTTCAACTCTCCAAAATTCAATTTTAATAGCAATTTTAAAATGTGGTTTTTATGTGTTGAAAACAGAAAAAAATATTCTTGAGGCATCCAAAAAAGCGTTTGGCGCTGGCTTGCACTTTTTGGGGTTTTTTCGCCTTGATAACTTTGAGTGTACATTCTCTTTGAAAAATAAGACTTTTATTATATTTAAGAAGATTTATAAGAGACAGATGATTTTTTTTTCAACGGAGACTACAGACTATATAGACATACAGAAGTATCTAAATAATCCAAAATATCCATAGGAAGATCTAAGCGTCCAAACGGGCCAACTAATAATAAATTGCTACACCCAACTACTCTGAATGGTGCTTTCAAAACCTAACATGTCAATCGGCTGCAAGGGAGTGGTCGGCTGGTCCTTCAAATCATTTTAAATCACTAATTTAATATCTTCTCGGTCAAATGATGTCTTCCTTAAATGATTTTAAACCTAAGTGGTTGATCGTTCAGGTTGCGCAGGTCAACCATCTAGATCGCCCGACGCTCCTATAAACTACTGCACTGAACTTCAAATTTTCATATCTTCTAAACCAATACCTCAAACGATAAACCGTTTTCGCTAGTTACGATAGCAACCAAATCTCCCAGTCTTTGATACATTGTATCATATATTTCAACCAAGGTTCGAAAACTCGATTTCGGTCATTTTAAATTTTGTTAGTTTCGAACGATTTCGAAAATTTTGAAAGTTTCGGTTTTGGTTTCGGTTTCGGTCCCGGTTTCGATTTTTAATGGTTTGTTACATATTAAACTTAACACTATGTATTATATATAAGCCAAATTAATCCCAAATTTTACTTAACAATAATACACTAATTCAAATTAAAGAATTTCAACCCAACACAAAGTTACACAACACCGTCCAATTTTAGCCCAACACAAGCTACACAACACAGCCTAGTTAAATAACTTCAATCTGTCCAATAAAAAAATTGACGCACTCAAAATCCCCTTTTGAAAGCTAGGGCAAAAGAAAAAAAACGCTGAGGCAATGGAAAAAGAGAAAAAAAAGACAATCCACCATCTTCACTGCCGACTAAACAATCGCTAACTGTTGGTCAACGATCTTCACTGTTGTACAAATTTTCGTGGTCGACGTCGCTGAAAACGAAGGCTGCAGCTGAATTGAGGTCGATCTTGTTTGGGTATCTGAATTTTTCTCTTTCTTATCTTTTGATTTTGGGCATTACTTCGATTGTTCCTCTTGTTGCATTTTTTTTTTACCAGCGCAACCGAAACCAATTTTTTTTTGATCGGTTTCGGTTCGCTCACCTTCGGCACCGGTACGCTACCACCGAAATTTCGAGGTACCGTCCGATACCTCAAACCATGGTTTCAACATATATATCGCACTTAAGTGTTAACAATGCATCTAAATATTTTATTTCGTTATACCATGTAAGGATGCATACAGTAATACGGGGGGTTTTCGGGTTCAATCTTTGTTGAAAGCACCCATAATTATCAAACATGTTAGACGCGAAAACTTCTTGGAGCTTTGGTGCACTTTTTTGAGTTACTGGGCATATCTAAAAAAATTACAAATTTATTATCCACGACGATTAAATAAAAAGGTCCAATATAACTTATATTTCTTTTACTAAAAATCTAGCAATGATTTTTTTAAATTATTTTGCATAAGCATCATTAAATTAATAAATATGATGTCATAAGCATAAAATTTCAAATACAATGGTTCTTCTAAATTCCAAAATAAAAAATCCAAAATAACAGTACATATTACTAATAAACTATAAATCAATGTGATTTAATAACTAAATTCTTCAAATCAATATCTACATTATTAGATTCATAAGCTTCACCATGTTCCTTTGTCTCGATTTATATTGGGTTGTAAAATAAACTTATTTGGTCTATAATCGGTTACTGCATTAATTCGATTCATTTCAATTGGTTCAATTCTATTACTGTGTTATTTTGATGTGTTTATTTTGTATTTCATATTTTTGATTTTTTAAAGCTATTTAATATATTTTGATCATATCTAACTACAAAAGTGTGTGAACTTACATTTAACTTCAATTTGTTCAGATGTAAATGTATTAAAATTAGAAAGTTTAACCATACCATCGCATAGATATTATAGATATAATATATAATACATTCAAGCATCGATATTTTTGTGTGTATACACATGATGTTATATTACAACCTACTATGAGAATATATATATATATATATTACATAAAAAGAAATAGATTTTTTATGTATTTGTGGTTTGTGAAAAATTAAAAAACAAAAACAAAACAAAATACTGAAAAGTTAATGTATTTTTGCACTGTGCATCATGTGCGCCTTTTATGTCAATCAATGCGTCTTTCCGTACGCGCTGCATAGTGGGGTTAAATGATGCAATCACCACTCATGCCTTTCATAGCTATGGATGACTACTATTAGTATTTTCGTAGTGCATATACGCTTTTCCAAATGCGAAATATTATTAGTTGAGAAAACCCAAAGGGTGAAAACCATGTCTAAGTTTTATACATGCAAGGTCACCTTTTTCTTTAAAAAAATATATTCTCATTTGTTAATATTAGCTGTAATCACTAAATAATATCACATACTAGAAATCAGGGCTAACCGCCAGTTTGAAGTTGAAATTCTGAAAACTATTTGAAGGCATATGGTTGAGCTAGATATTTGAAAAACTGTTCATATCGGGACTACATATGTGACCTATACATACACCATGAACATTAAAAAGGAGACAAGCAGTAGATGACTAATGTATACATTACTTTTTGGGTAAGCGGTCAAACTCAGTAGTTCTTGGCATCAAAACAGTGATGTGATAAAGAAGTGTCTCGTAGGAACAAGGAATTCTTCTATGACCCGGCTAAAATAAAGATAAAACTCATTTTCCTCATTCTTTGGCAACAGTTAGAAAAGTCTGACGAAATAAGCTGCTAAGAAATAAGGTGAAATGCGTACTCAAGCACAAAGTAAACCCCTTTGTAGGCAGAACTGAAACCACACAATTTGTCTGCAGTGAAAGTTTACAACTTTACATTAGAATTAAATTATTTTGAACAATATGAAGCCTTAGAGCATCTCCAACCTTGCTTCAATTTTGATTTGACATATGTCACTCATTATCAATTTACATCAGAAGTTGATCGTCAATGGGTATGCTTATTAGATTGTTATGATGATTTGGCACAAAAATTGTAACACCTCGGGAATTTTAATAATAAATTAAAATATGAATAAGGGTAAAAATGTGAATTCACATAAAAGGACAAAATAGTAAATTTCTATAAATGAAGGAATTTGAAAAATCTGATCTTTCCATTGTGTCAAGTAGATTTTTCTAGTCCAAATTCATTGTAAAAAACGGATATTACATGAAGAAAGTACGGAATGTTTACCGTAGCACGCATTTCGTGTTTTGCGTCTATTTTAAACTTAATTTTAAGAATTAATACAAGAATAAAGAAAAACTTAGTTGCTAAGAAATAAGTTAAAGATGTATGAGTTACTCTAAGAAAAGAAAAAAGAAAGGGTCCAATGATGTATGTGCATTTAAAAGAAAATTAAAGAAAAGGTTTTTAAGTGCACAAATATGAAAATGCTTCAGGGGAAAAGCATTAATGATGAAATTATTGTTGTACTTAAGTTAAATGATAGATTGTAAAAAAAATATAACAATCTATTTAAAAAGAAAAGAACGCATCTAATATTATATATTTGAAAAGTGAAGATAACGATATATGAAAGTAACATGTTATTGTGAAAGAAAGGTAACATAACCATGTATATGGAAAAAGGAGACATTTAGTAAAATAAACATTACATATTTTGAAAAGAAAAGGTAAGAGTGTATTAATGGAAGAAATCATTAAGGAAAAGATAAAGTATGTCATTTCTTATCTGCAAAGAATAAGGATAAGTTTGGTTTTTGAAATTAAAGAACATTAATACCAATCAATTAATGTAATTGATTGCTCGATTTATGGTAAAGAATAAGATCCATAATTGATACACATATATACACACGTTTGAATATAAATCCAAGATTCCTCACAAAGGTTAATAATGTATATATATATATGGTACCAATTAATGGAATTGATTTAAATTAATGAAATCGATTTTAAATTGGAAACTTTGATACCAATTAGCTGGTAAGAAGTATGGTTTTCAATTAAACAAATGCACATGTATATATGCAGAATATCAATTAAGGATGTTGATTGAAATTATTACAATTAATGACATTTGTTTAAATTATAATTAATTGACTTTAATTATAATTAGTAACATTTATTTAAGGTAATGTGACCGTTATGTTAACAAAGGAAAAGGAAAAGGGTTCGGTATACATGTAAGGATAAAAAAGGGGCATGAATGAAGGAATAATTTTACTAAAAATAGACTTCACTTAATTTCCACCTATAAACACAATGCAAATAAATATACATATATATACATGGACAGGAACTTTTGAATACAGATACATTATTCTCTGTCATGTTCAATAATAACAAAGGTGCAAAACATTAAAGGTAAATAATTAAGTGAAGGAAATAAATTTAAATGACTATTGATGACATTAAAGGAGAAGGATAAAGATGTTATCTTTTTTTTTAAAAGGGAGATAAATTTTCCTTATATGTAAAGGTAAATAACTTGAGGATAAATATGTAAATTTTTCTAAACCTAGTTTTCAACTATAAATACATAATCAAACAACATTCTTTACATTTTAGAAACTCTAGCCTTCATCATCTTCTTCTTCCTCCTCAAAACATTTTAAAACATTTCTCATTCTCTTTTCCAAAATTTCTTAATAAAAATAAAAAGATAATTTTTTTTTTAAAATTGAGTACTTAGATGGTAGTACATGTTAGTACCACAAGTCTTAGGTAGTATACAACATACTACAAGTCGAAGTGTTTAACCACTGGGACAGTGATACTGGTCATACGTAGTTAATTTTGATATAAATCAAAATAAATAAAAAAAGGAAGAAGGAAAATAAATCAACAAAGGAAAGGGATGCTGAAATCAAATTAAATCAGAAGAGGAATTCCTTCGAGGTGGGTGGATATATTTTTAACAACAAGATTTTATGTAGTTAATTTTGATATACTCTATCTAATTAGGTTGTTAAAACTAAATTGTAGATCATATTGTTTGGATTTGAAATTGAATAATAAATTAAATTTATGCAAACTTGTTAAATAGGAATTGACCTAGATTAAAACCTTTTCTCTAATTATTCTAAACCTATAATATGTTAATATAATTTGTCAATATTGATGTTAGTAGTAAATCCTAGACTTGAATTGTTTCTATAAATCTGTAAATTGATAAAGAATTGACATAACTCGTATTGTTAATAGTAACCTAGGATAAATTATTTCACTACAAAATTGTGTAGATCTGTAAAAATGAAATCGATATTAATAAGTTTGGTTAATTGTTACTAGCTTACTGTATGATAATAAATTTGGGAACGACGACAATAATTAACAAAAGCGAATTAAACAATAATTAAACTGGAATCGAAATAAACAACGAACATTAACCTAAAATTTACATAACGATCGGTCGACCGTGCTACCTGGAGCGATCGACAGCAAGCGGTCGACCTCCCCAGTATATAGCGGTCGATCAGTTGGCGTTCCAGAAGCACAATATGAACCTCGACCTGGGGCCCAGGTTATAAATAAAACTATTTTAAGTGTAAATGTATATATAGAGTGGTTATAAATAAAACTATTTTAAGTGTAAATGTATATATAGAGTGGTTATAAATAAAACTATTTTAAGTGTAAATGTGTGTGTGTGTATAGTATGTATATATATGGATGTTAGGGTAAGAAGCTAGGTCCCTATGAGGTAACACTAGGACATTGCGGAGCTGATTAAATTCTATTTATCCAACATGGGTCGATATTCGATTGGGCGGGACGATTCTATCGCAAATGGCACTCACAGAAGGTTCTATAGTAAACGCACAACACTGACTGATGCCTGATGAAGTATGTGGATCAGGCACAACGGAAGTTCCTTGGTATTCACGGATTCTGACGCAGCGTAATGTTGCGTTGTTGTTGGATTCCGGTGCGTGTAATAAGAGGCAATTACTTTACCATTGAGAGGTAGACACGGATGCATACAATAAGACACTTCGACAAGTCGGCATCGCGGGCTCCCCCTCAATGCGTAACGAGGGTACGAGTAGCCGTAATTTTGAAAAACTTAGTCTCATGGTAGAAATAGTATAGAAACCTATGCAGAATAGTTACGATAGTCGTAATGTGAGAGATGCAACCCCATAAAGAAAATTGCAGGGTAACCCTATGTTGAAAAAGTTTCAATAGATATTAGCCGATCATTAATCGTCTACAGGTTCGATCGGGTGTTTGATCCTAGGTATGAGCCAGCACAAATAGTTAGTGTATGTGTGTATTAAATTAAAAAACCCTAAGTAAAGAAACATAATCATCCATGGACACTTGTAGAACACCCTAAGTCGCATAGAGTATTATTGAAGTCAACTGCGTGTGATCATCATATATTAATGATGTACTCATTCACCATACTTTTGTCCGACCCACTCAGTTTCCTTCTTTTTCCCTACCAAAGGGTAGCAGGAGAGTGGTTGATTTGGCACAAAGCGTGAAGAAAGTAACTAAGCGTTGGAGTTCCACTACTTTTGGTTGTTCCTCAAATAGTTAATTGTTGTATTAAACGTTTATTAAACTTATATTATACTTTGGAAACAATGTATATGAATTAAGCATTTTAACGGTTGTTTTTCTAAAATGTCTATTTTCAGTATTTATATTTTGTTCCTTCCACTGTGAGATCTGAAAGTGTAGAATGTCTTAGATTTATCCTTTTATATTCTTAATCTCTGTACTGTATAAAAATCCAATAGTTTGTACTTCTTGATATTGAAGTGAGCCCGAAAGTCATCCTAGGCTTTGGATCGGTGTGACGAGAGATGTGTGTTGTCACAAAAATTAAAAGACATTATCAAGTGCAATGCCTAGTTTATACATTGCACTTCACTATGTGAATTAAATAAATACATATTATCAATTTTTCAACATAATAATTTTACTTATTTATAATTTGATTGGGACGCGTAATATTTTCTGGAAAAAAAACATTAGCATTGAAGTTGCTTTTTTTCTTTTTTATTGTAATGTCTATGTACTTTCTGTAAGTCTTTTCCAGAAAATAATGCGTTTTAAACTTGGTCAATTTCTGAAATAATTATGGTCCATTTAATTAGGGAACTTATCAATGATCAAGGTAAGTAACCGTATTACTCTCTCCACGTTTTGGTAACCATCCACGTTTTTCTCAACGTTCTGCATTTGTTCTTTGATGGAAAGAACAACATATAAAGAGGAACTTGAGTCAGTTTTTCGAGATTAAGAGGTCACTAAACCTGCTCTCAAAAGTAATACACCATCGAAAAAGAGTGCCAAGGTTTGGAACCTAGATCTGGAAATAGCAGTAAATTTTGCACCTCTGGAAATCTGATTCTTCACGATTTTGATAGCAATAGCTGAAGGTATGTAAACCGATCTTATTTTATGCTTCCGCCTTTAGAATACATGTTCATATGAAAGTGTAGAGAGAGACTTCATATATGAATCATAGCGACTAATCCACTTAGAGCGAGAATTAATCTTCCATGCATCACATTATACTCGATCTCTCACCACTCACGCTATAACTTAATGAGTAAACCTTATGTTTACTCTAGGTCCAAACATAATAATATTTCTCAACAATAATCAACAAAAAATATATATATGTACGTACATAAATTCAAATGAGAAATATCCAAACTGAATGAAAACTTTCAATACAACATAAATAAATGTATCACATGACGGAACCAAGTCCCATACTCACTACGTGACCCTTGAAACTCTTAATTTGCATGCCTTTAGTCAAGGGATCAGCAATCATAAGTTCAGTGCTGATGTGTTCAATGATCACTTTATTTTCCTGAACACGTTCCTTTATGGCTTGAAACTTTATGTCGATATGTTTGCTTCGACTTCCACTCTTGTTGTTCTTAGCCATGAAAACAGCAGTTGAATTATCACAATACATACTTATCGGGCGACAAATAGAGTCTACGACTCGCAACCCAGATATGAAACTTTTCAACCATACACCATGCGAGGTAGCCTCAAAACAAGAAACGAACTCAGCCTCCATAGTAGAAGTGGCCGTCAAGGTCTGCTTCGCGCTTCTCCATGAAACGGCACCTTCAGCTAGCATAAACACATATCCTGAAGTGGATTTTCGTAAATCAATGCAGCCACCGTAGTCAGAGTCGGAGTAGCCTACCACTTCAAGGTTGTCTGTCCATCTATACATAAGCATGTAATCCTTAGTACCCTGAAGATACCTTAACACCTTTGCAGCCTTTCAGTGATCAAGCCCTGGGTTACTCTGATATCTTCCCAATACTCCAACAGCATATGCAATGTCAGGTCTAGTACAAACCTGAGCATACATAATACTTCCAACAGCTGAAGCATAAGGAACATTTTTCATTTGTTCCCTTTCAATGTCATTCCTGGGGCACTGGTCTAAACTGAACCGGTCACCTTTCACTATGGGTGCTACACTTGGCGAACAATCTTTCATACGGAATCTTTCAAGTATTTTGTTGATATAGGCCTCTTGAGACAAACCTAAAATGCCTCGAGATCTATCTCTAAGGATCTTAATGCCAATGACATAAGATGCCACACCCATATCCTTCATATCAAAGTTACTTGAAAGAAATTGTTTCACCTCATATAGAAACCCTTTATCATTGGTTGCAAGCAAAATATCATCCACATATAACACAAGAAAACAAACTTTACTCCCACTAACCTTATGGTATATACATTGATCCATGACATTTTCTTCGAAACCGAATGAAGTTATCACTTTATGGAACTTCATATACCACTGGCGAGAAGCTTGTTTCAAACCGTATATAGATTTATTAAGCTTACAAACCAAATGCTCACCATCTTTAGAGGAGATCCTTCAGGTTGCTTCATATAGACCTCTTCCTCTAAATCACCATTGAGAAAAGCCGTTTTCACATCCATCTGATGTAGCTCGAAGTCAAAATGGGCTACTAATGTCATGACCACTCGAAAAGAATCTTTCTTTGATACAGGAGAGAAAGTCTCTGTGTAGTCGATTCCTTTCATTTGAGTGAACTCTTTGGCAACGAGTCTGGCCTTATGTCTCTCGATGTTGCCTAGTGAGTCTTTCTTTGTCTTAAAGACCCATTTGCATCCAATGGTTTTTACACCATCGGGCAACTTGACGAGATCCCAAACTCGATTAGACGCCATAGAGTCCATTTCATCTTTCATGGCACTCATCCACAAGTCATAATCCTTAGAACTTGTGGCTTGTGAAAACGTAGTTGGATCATTGTCGGCTCCAATATTATAATCCGTTTCTTGCAGATACGTTACATAATCATCAGAAACTGCTGATCTTCTCATTCTAATAGATCTCCTCAAAGGAACTTGTTCATCTTGTTCCTCGTTTACAACATGATCTATTGGATCATCATCACCAATTTGTGGATTTTCTGGCAATGGTTGCCTAACGTCCGATTGAACCTGAGGGGCGTGAACGACAACTAGTCTGTCACTTGAATCAGAGGGTGGAACTTCATGATGATCCTTTTCAGAAACAACGTCCTGAAATTGATCACTCCCACTGATCAAGTCATTCTCAAGAAATTTTGCGTTTCTTGATTCCACAATTCTGGTGCTATGAGAAGGACAATAGAATCTATAACCTTTAGACTTTTCAGCATATCCAATGAAATACCCACTAATAGTCCTCAGGTCAAGCTTCTTTTCTTGTGGATTGTAAATTCTCACTTCCGACGGGCATCCCCAAACGCGTACATGTCGCAAACTCGGTTTCCAACCTTTGAATAACTCAAAAGGCGTCTTGGAGACGGCCTTGGAAGGAACCCAGTTTAATATGTATGCTGCCGTCTTAAGAGCTTCAATCCACAAAAATGGTGGAAGTTTAACATTACTCCTCATGCTTCTCACCATGTCCATTAATGTTCGATTTCTTCTTTCTGCCACACCATTTTGGTCTGGAGAACCAGGCATAGTGTATTGGGCAACAATCCCATGCTCTAGAAGAAATTTCACAAATGGACCACATGCTTATCTGTTCTCAGTGTATCTGCCATAGTACTCACCACCTCTATCTGATCTCACAATTTTAATGTGCTTACCACATTGATTCTCTACTTCAACCTTAAACAATTTGAAGGCTTCTAAAGCTTCTTCTTTGGAACGAAGTAAATAGAGATACATATATCGTGAATAATCGTCTATGAAGGTGATGAAGTATTTCGGATCATTAGCGTTCATGTCCGGACAACAAATATCCGTATGTATGATTTCCAATAGGTCAGAACTCCTCTTTGCACCTTTCTTATGTATGTTAGTTTGCTTGCCCTTAATGCAACTAATACAAGTCTCAAAATCAGTAAAGTCTAGAGTAGAAAGTACTCCGTCCTTTACCAATCTTTTAACTCTCTCAATGGAGATGTGTCCCAATCTCCGATGCCACAACATAGAGGATTCCCCATTCATAATACTTCTCTTTAAACCAGTATTAACATGCAGTGAACTATGAGCAATATCATTTTGCAATTCAAGACGATATAATCCATCAGACAAAATACCATAAGCAATTATTTTAGAATTTCTAGATAAACTGAAACCAGAATCTAAAAAATTAAAGGAAAATCCCAAAGGTACAAATCTTGAAACTGAAATCAAATTTCTAGCGAAATTTGGTACATAAAACGTCTTATCTAAATGCAAAACAAAACCACTACTTAAAGATAAACTGCATGTCCCAACGGCTTTCACATGTGAACTCATCTGGCTACCAGAATAGATGTAATGTTCACTGCCCACCGGTTTTCTTAGGTTTGTCATACCCTGCAAGGTATTCGAAATATGTATTGTAGTACCAGAATCAATCCACCAAGTTGATTAACATTAACCATATTAGATTCATAATACACAAACGCAAGAAAATTACCTTTCTTCGCATGCCAGATTTTGAACTTAGCACAGTCTTTCTTTATGTGTCCCTTCTTCTTACAGAAGAAACACCCATCCTTCTTAATGACTTTCTTAGCCGACAGCTTTCCCTTATCCTTAGTGTCCTTAGTGTGATCCTTCTTCTTATTATCAAAAGTAGTAAGGTTCACCTTTTCACCTTCTTCCATCATCAATCTTCCCTCCTCTTGAACACACATGGTCATGAGTTCATTAATTGACCACTTATCCTTATGTGTGTTGTAAGATACTTTAAAAGGGCCATATTGATGAGGAAGAGTGCACAAAATGAAATGCACTAGGAAAGAGTCGGACATAGTAACTTCTAAGTTCTTTAGCTGAGCCGCAATGTCCCTCATGCGCATGATGTAATCACGCACCCCTTTAATTTCAGTGAGCCTCATGGATGAAAACTGCATTATTAAGATGCTAGCAAGAGCTTTGTCAGAAGTTGCAAACTGCTCATCAATGGCCTTAAGGAGATCTCTAACTTTAGTATGCTGATCAACGGAACCACGAATACTAGCACAAATTTTGGTCTTTATGAACATAACGGAGAGACGGTTAGATCTCTCCCACTTTTCATAAAGGCTAACTGTAGTTGGAGTACTAGTCTCAGTAATGTTAGGTGGTTCGTCTTTCCTAATAGCATAATCGATATCCATCCATCCTAATTGCAGTAGCACTCTTTCTTTCCACACTTTATAGTTATCACCCTTTAATTCAGGAATGTCATTCTTGACATCAAAGGAACTCCCAGGTAAAATTACTGCAAAGTAAAACACATGCCTATTAACAAAATTTTTGAGACTTCTTACTTATCATCCTTTACCAACGTAAATAATGCCGAAAATATATGAATCCAGTGACATAAAACTTGCCTGTGGGCTAAAGTCCTACTCGATTAGATTCAGAATAACAAAATGATGAAATTAAATTATAGTTGTTTCTTAATTCCTGTGGGTACATTAAGAAGCATAATTTAAAATTTCATTCTAATCAATCATAGGAACATAACGAAACCCCTGTGGGTAAGTTTCATCATATTAGTACAATCAATCACAATTAATGTCTAGTTTACACATGTGATTTTAATCTGAAATTACAGTACTCAGAGATGCTGTGGCTATTCTCCAAGTAATAAAATTTCAAGTCACTCAACATTTAAACTTCAGGCCATATGCAAAAACAGAATGTACACGATTTAAAGGATCACAGTGATGCAAGCAAAAGTGCTAAGTGATGCAAGCAAAAGAGAGCAGAAGAAAGAAATTACACCAAGGAAACAGCAGTCCCTTTCTTTAAATCTCTCGCACACGCGCACCGTGCAAAGTGCTAAGTGCTTTCCGCGCGTGTGTGACATGGTAGTGCTATTTCCTTAATCTCTCTTTGCCTTTCTAATTAAGAGAGCAAGTATAGCTTTATATTTATATGCATTCTCTTCACTTATTTCTACGATGTGGGACTAAACCTTTATGTTTATTAACATACACAATCCATTTTACATTAATGCAGCAAAATTTAACTCAATATTATATTCAATGTTTTAATATCACCATAAATGTAACTTTAACATTCTTTAATCTACTTAAGGAACAGATCATCAATTATGAATCAAACATGAAGATCCAAAAGCAAACATTTATGAAACAAGTATGAAGATTCATAAGCAAAAGTTTACAGCAGGAAGAAAACGAAATCAGATCTAAGGCAAGGCAGAGGAGAAAACCTGGCTCTGATACCAAATGTTAATCCAATCTGGCTAAAACATGTTCTCTACACTTTCATATGAACATGTATTCTAAAGGCGGAAGCATAAAATAAGATCGGTTTACATACCTCCAGCCATTGCTATCAAAATCGTGAAGAATCAGATTTCCAGAGGTGCAAAATTTACTGCTATTTCCAGATCTATGTTCCAAACCTTGGCACTCTTTTTCGATGGTGTATTACTTTTGAGAGCAGGTTTAGTGACCTCTTAATCTCGAAAAACTGACTCAAGTTCCTCTTTATATGTTGTTCTTTCCATCAAAGAACAAATGCAGAACGTTGAGAAAAACGTGGATGGTTACCAAAACGTGGAGAGAGTAATATGGTTACTTACCTTGATTATTGGTAAGTTCCCTAATTAAATGGACCATAATTATTTCAGAAATTGACCAAGTTTAAAACGTATTATTTCTTGGAAAAGACTTACACTTTCTACCACAATGAGTTCACACTGCGAACTATTGTTCCTTGATACATAGGATTAAATTATTGTTACATGCTAATTGCATTGAAGATGCTCTTAAACATTTTTAGGTGGACACGGTCTTCACTATCAAATAGAACTTCAAACTTGTTGCATGGCTAAACTATAAGAAAAAAAATATTAACCATTGATAGAAATAAAATTACATAATATGTTTTTTATTGTGAAATCAAAAAAGAATTGATGGCAATCAAATCATATCAGACTTACCTTTTTTGCTTGTTCTTCCTTCAACTTAGCCACGCGTATTTTCTCGGTGGCTAACTCAATCTTCTTTCTCATATGCTCAAGTGCTTACATGCATAAAAATAAGTTTAAATATAATTTCTGCATTAGGAAGTTAGAAAAAAAGGAGCAGAAAACACTGTACCTGCTTTTTTAGGACCTGATGTAAGTTTCATTTCCAAATTAAGATTCTCCAGTTCCCTTTCAACATCACGGATTTTTGAATAATTTTCTTGGATGTACCTGGGTTAATTAAGTTGATGATTAGAAAATAGCAAAAATAAATAATAAGATTGGTAAAAGAGGCAGTTAGAAATGATTGACAGCAATGGATAACCTCATTTTAGCTTAACTAACAAGGGATGTAGTTTTTAAAAAGTGGAAATTATGTTTTCACCCATATTATTGTTCAATAATAAAGAAAAAACTTCTTTTAAATAACTGTGGTGGATAAAAGTAAGATAACAAAATCCATATAAGGTCTAGTGTGGTACAGTGAGGAAATAATAACGAAGTCTGGGCTAGTTACTATATACTTCATTGTACTAATAGTAGAACAGGTAACAAAGAAAGTGTCGAGTCTGTTGACATTAACTGTCAACTTACATCTAAACCCTTATATAGATATTTTTTACTCAAAAAAAAATTATGCTGTATAAACAAGGAAATGCAGACATCAAAATCAGATTACACCATTTTCGTGATTAATTGGAATCACTACTACTAGCCAAAAAATAAAAAGCTGTATTATAAACCGAACAACAAAACCACATAATCAACACCAATCCTAAAGATGTCTCCAGGCAATGTGCTTCCAATTTCTAAGCGTGTGTGTATGTATGTATATGTGTATGTATGTATATTCAATGCGTAGTGTATACAAGAGGATTAAACTATACAGCTGTTTTAACTGCAGATAACTCCCATGTAATACAACATTGGTTAATACATATAGACTCCATGGTTCTTCGTGTCTTATGACAATATCCCCGAGGCTATGCTAAACAAAAAATTCCGTTTGCAAATAAATACATTTTCAGGTAGTTTCTTGTGTTTCATTGGAGTGGTGCTAGTCAGCAAATTCGGACTGAGGGCTTACATTTGAATTCAATCAATCAGATTACCATTTCAATTTCACTGACGCATATTTGGCTAAATTTTCACCTACGACAATGCAATTAAAAGATAAAATTAAATAAATAAATTGCAAAATAAATGTAGTACTATTATTACATAAACCATGACATTGTTTAATAAATTAAATGCACTAAAATTGCTATATCACAAAAAATCCGTTGACAGATCTGGGAATAATTTGCTCAGATCTGAATAAATAAAGCTAACAGAGCAATCATACCTTCTCAAATGAAGCTGCTCCGCCTCAATTTTCTACACGAATTGGAAAAGGCATTACTTAACAAATACATACAATAAATATGTAAAAAGACAAATATAGTTTATAGTCGCATACTTTTTCAGTGTAAGTGATCATGGGGTTTTCTCGAAAAATACCATCGGGTCCGATTTCAGATGGATTCGACATGAATTCTCAACTTTGGAGCAGAATTTGTTTGGCAGCAATTTCGTAGATTGAGAAATATGGTTCAGAGGTGAATTTTCGCAAAATCTGGTAATTTCACATGATAACCATGTACGAGTATTGAAATGCACGAAATGTTGCAAGTAATTGGGCTTTTTTCGTATTTATAATAAGACGTATCATTGAGCTGGACCTAGCCCTTAATTATGTATCGATCAATCTATTAAACAGCACAAAAATTTGAAACTCTCTATTTAATTCATTCTTGATAATTCTCACCAAGTGTATATTTTATTTTCAAAATCATATAATTTAACACTTTACACTCATTCTATTAAAATTTTCACACTATTTTACATTTAAATACTTACTTTTAAAATAATCTACAATTATTTACAAATCTTTCACGATTCTCTTCCAAAAATTTACATTATAGTTCACACATTTAAATTAATTACATAATCCAAAATTTAAATTAATTGATCAATATAGTCAACTAATATTTATTAATAAATTTTAAAAGATGAATTTTTAATACGTATATTATAGACGCATCAACAAAATGATAAAAAAAAATCATTTACATGTAAATATATATAAATCACGTAACATAAATTATATACGTTAATGAAAATAATAAATTTATTTTGTAATTAATTTACTAAATGAATTTATTATACATTTCACTATAAAATTCTATTAACTTCAAATACCTAAAATTTAAATTTTTTACAATTACTAAGAAACCCTTTTTAATTATCTTTTGATATTTTACATTCAAGTCCATATATTTAACTAATTGTGCAGTCTTAAATTTAAACTTTTTAAATATAAATACGATTAACTAATATTTATTAATCCATCTAATAAATCCTAAAAATACGAGGATTTCAATATATACAATATTCATGTATATGAGAAAAATGATAAAATTATTTCTTCTTTACTCATATATATAAAGATGTTTAAATCATATAACATAAAATGTATATACATAAATAATAATATTTTTTTAATTTCTAATTCATTTATCTCAAAAAAATTATCGCACATTACATAACATAATTTTATTTTAACAACCTTTGAAAGATAAATTCAGATTTTACAATATTACGATATATACACACAGACTACACCGATAAAAATTAGATTATATAAACATTCTCACTTTCAACGTGTTATCAAACTATAACCAACTTATAACTCACTAAATGCTACATACCATTATTTTGCAATTATCAAAATTGTACATATAACCCTCCTATGAAATCTATGGTTAACTATAAATTTGTTTTAAAATGAAAACTTAATAATAAATAAAAATTCACATGCTTGATTCAAAAAAAAAGTTCACATATAGATAAGCTAACCATAAGATTTATGTTCTTCTCAATTACAAATTTGTACAAAACTCTTCTCAATTTTCTTCAACTTTTTTTACATTTATCTTCTAATATTTAATTAGTTATGTTGGTAATTAATTCAAAATTAGTCAAATAAATTCAATTATTTAATGTTCATTAATCCATTTATAAATCCTTTAAAAAAGATGACAATTCAATATATATATATATATATATATATATACACACGAGTAGATTGGCACGTGCGATGCACGTGCGCAGAAGGAGCTGGTGTTAAGAAACAATGTCTATGAGAGTTGTTGAATGCGACAAAATGACTGTGACGTACATGTATTGTTGAATATTTTGGATATTGACATGCAGAATGAATCTACAGCAGATGGACGTGGACGTAGAAAATTTGTATCGAACATGGGAAGAAGCGTTAGATCAGGACTGACATTGTGTGGGCATGAAGAAAAGTAATATACATATGGTGTAACGAATTATTAACGCATGTTCATGCAAACCGTAGAGAATAACTTTGATTTGTAATGGAAATAGAATATGGTCTTCGTTACGTATAGTAGGTGATCAGAGGTAGATATGAAAGCATTCACTACAACAAAATGAGGTTTTCATAGCACTCATTCATAGCGTTTTGGCCTTTGGTGCTAACAAGCCCGTTTGGAATAAAAAAAAATCATAAATTAAATGCTATACAAGCTCCCAGAACGCTATATGCTAAATTTAAGGAATTTAAGGTGGGTAGGATTCTTTTAGGTTTTGCCTCCTAAAATTTCACTTCCCCCCCGTATTCCTTTCTTCCTCTCCCAACTCGCAAATTTCCTCGCTGATTTTTTCACAAATTTCCCTGCCCATCGCAAGTCTAATTTCATGCCAGATCTCGACCAAACCCTAGTTTCGCTGCTTTCAGCTTGCAACTCGTGGCTTCCAGTCATTGATTGCAACTCGTCACTTCCTTCTCGCAACTCGTCGCTTCCGGTCATTGATTGCAACTCGTCGCCTCCTTCTTGCAGCTATCAGATCTCCGAGATTCTAGGTATTTATATTCACCTTCTATTTTAGCTCTCTATCTTGCTACAGATCCAAGAAAACAGCTAAGAAATTCTGCTACAATTTCATCTTCTCTAAATTTCTATCATTTTCATCATATTGGACTGCTTGCGAGCTTGGTATTCGATATTAGAAGCAACTATTGCTTGTAAGTTTTAATAAGTTTCAATCAAGATCTTCCATTTAATGTTATTTACAAAACATTAGCTCATTTGTTTTGTTTTGAATATGATAAACATTCGATAATTATATCTGTTGAGAATTCACTTAAATCGTAAATATGGTAAAAGAATGCATCTTTGTTCTTACTTTCTTAGAAGCAACCATCTATTTGTCCTTTTCTTGCAAAAACCAATAAATCCTGCAAATGGGTCTTTATTTCTTTTCCAATTATTACTATTGCATTTTTTCTTCCACTTTTTTTTATTATGTAGCTCAAATCGATCACCTTCTTTTTTCTCATTTGCTTTTGTTGGTCAATTAAATGGTAATGTTTGTTGTTTTAAGTTCTTGCTTGTTTCCATTCATCTCATTTAAGTTTCTTCATGCATTAGTTACTTCCATCCTATTTTATAACTAAGTGTTTATTTGATGTTGTTTTTATTTAAGTCTTAATTCTAAAGTTAATGTACTGTCACAGTTAAGAATGCGAAGCACAATCCAATATTCTAGCTTCTCTTAAACCTTTTCATTTAAATGCAGTAAAAATAACTTTATTTGGCACTTACTGTAGCTGTTAAATTGAACAATTTATTTTCCAATTGTTATTCGCATAAAGTAATACATAAGTATGCTAACTTAAATTGATTTTTGTAAACAGAAAGAACATGGAAAAATCATCTGAAATGAGAAAATGGGATGAGCTCATCCCAGATGTGCTTGGTTTGATATTTAGTAGATTTTCGATTCAAGAAATTCTAACAATCCACAACCAAAAGCATTTATAAAATAACACTTATATACGTGCGTACATGTGTGTGGAGAATAGATCCATAGAACTTATGTAAGAGTACTTTTGTAGTGCTGTTGTGACACCTTAACGAATTAACATGATGTTAGATGTTACATATTTTGTGGATGTTTAATTCACATTGTGGGTATCAGTTCCAAAAAAAACAAAAAAAAACAAAACAAAGAAAAAAACAAAAGAGAGAAATCATTAAGAAACTTCAAACCCTCAGGATTAACCATCAAAATATGTATTTTAACTGTTATTTTGATGCATCAAATTTAACCGTGCTAGAGTTATTCAGATCAACCAATTTTTTTTGAAGTTGATTTTAAGTAATGTAACACTTATCCTCAAAGTATATACAGATATATACACTAAACTTGTGTCAAGTGCTATGGATCTCTCCTCTCTCTCGCTCTCTCTTGCTCACACCCAGTCTTAGACGTGCACACATAAACAACATATAGATACACACATGTTTTTATGTATATACACATGCATATACATATACGTACATATATACCTATATACACAAATATACGTAAACAAATTATCTATGTTTGTATGTCATAATTAACTGCTTTGCATTGCTTTATCTCTGCAACTAGTTGAAAGGTGAAGGCATTTTGGTTTTCCAAATTAATTGATTTTCAATAACTTGCACAAAACATATTATAGTCTTAATTATTAGTACTCTGACTTGTCTGAAATAACCAAATGAACCTTTGACAGGAATATTGCTGCAGCACTCATTAAGCAAAAGCTTATATATGTTGGGAGCGAGACAGAAAGTTGATCGCTTTAAGGCAAAATTTTACAGAGGTAACACAACAAAATAGTGTCCATTTCTTTATAAAGCTGAGTAGACAGTTTAAATGTGATGGTGGGAATGCGGTATACACAATCAGTATATTTTTGCGTGTATCAGTATATTTCTGTTCATCCTGGTTTAAAGGTTGGTTTGCATTATTCTCTAGTTTCTTTATATCCTTGCAAATTTTAGGACATGCAATGTCAAGTCATTTTAACAAAAAAAGCAGGCTTCTATGTTATTTTATTCGATTGATGAATTGATTATAACGGGTGATGCTTATAATCTTGTGCTATGTTGATGTGTAGTCTTTAAATCCTCCAATACTAATCTTTGTCCAAAGAAAAGAGAGAGCCAAGCAGCTGCATAGAGAATTGGCATGTGAAGATATAAAGGTTGACTTATTCATGCAGATCGTTCTCAAGAGGAGGTAACTGATCCTTCTTTTTCTACCTTTAAATTATAGGTGACCATAAATCTTGGAAAATTTATGCATTTGGCTTACTTCTCAAAACCTATTACGGAAACATATTTGTTCCCATCATGCAGACCTTTTTTTTATGGCATGATAAGGATCGTGTCATAACAAACCTTTAAAAAAAATTATGAAGTGCGATTTAGGATAGTGCAAACTGACACTTCTTTCTGGACAGTTCCTTTATAGATGTCATACTTCTTGCATAAATATAACTTAGCTCCACCACTGACCTCTGTGTTAAGGCATTTAGCTGACTTATGACCCCATAACATCACATTTGAAACACTTAACCTTTGAAGGACTTAACCTTTGGCTTATCAGCATTGTTAAAATTGCTGCACTTGAACTGTCGTCATTTAATTTTCTTAAGGAGTTTCTTCTTCTTGTTAAAATTTCTGAAGCCTTAAGGAAATCCTTGTTTCTGGTCTTCATGCTTTTAGATCGAAAAGAGATGTTAACAACCTCATCAAAAGTCTCTCAAAGATGATTAATTAATTGTTCTCCTAGTTTGCCTTAATCCCAAGTAAAACTTCTCATTCTTCATATGTTGGGTGCCTTAGACCTCTCCCATGCTTGATAAATCATTAAAGTGACTAACATTCTGGCCATATCTTCTTGTTCCAATTTAGAAAGTTAGATGAAGAGTGCAAACTTATCATATAGTAATCCATTCTTTTGGATATTCAACTACTTAAGTAAGTGTTGGAGGTGACTCCAATTTATCATATAGTACTACAAAGCTACAAACTAGGAGTGGTACTTCAACAATGAGAAAATCTGATACTACATGCCTCAGCCCTTCATATGATCGAGGAATCAACTTGAACTTCAGAGCCATCAAAGAGGATTATGGAAGATATTTGAGTACTTCTAGTCAGCACACCCAGGATCTAAGCACCAAAACATCCCCTCCTTTGATTTTAAAGAACATTCATTCCTTAATTTCACTAGTATTCGGTATCCCTATTTTCAAACTTTTAGCACTTATGCTTGGCCTTTAATCAAATCTATGAAACATAAGTGGATCGTTATCACTTGTTTTGGTGAGCTGATAACTGTCTTTAGCTCAAGCAACAAAGTTATATATTATTACTGGTATGAGTGATAAAATCGATGCTTTCCATAGTTTAATTTTATAAACCAAAAGACAGTTATTTGATGTAGTGATAATGAGTGATCTATTTTATAAAATATGTTTGGGTTCATGCAACTGAAATATCATTCAGACCCCATGATATCTTCATGCAACTTTACAATTTACACCTTGGATTTTCCTACATTATCTTGCATGCCCAATGATAACTGCAATTAAGCAAATGAATTGAATCAACATATTGAAAAAAGCAATTATTTTTGTTATCAAATTCTGTTGCATGTCTTATCAAATTCTGGATATTTAATTTATCATGAATACAATTACAAGCGCACCCTGGCCTGACAAGATACCTTGAGAATCGTTGTCTCTCTGTTCAACATCTATTAGGATTTGACGAAATTATGTTGCTCAAGTTGTATTTCATTGGATCAATGGAACACAACTTGTTCATATGTGCTCAAGATGGAACGCACATTGGTCAGAACACTTGCCGTGCATGTGGTATCTATGGTTTGATGACCTCAAACTCAATGTTACATTATTGCCTTGTTGTTTGTTAGTTTCACTTGTTAACAATTGATGATTCAGTTTGTGATTCAATTTATTTAATATTAATGAGTCTGTTGTTTATTTACCCTTTCTTGATCATTTAAACCACCTACAGTTACTCTTAAGGAGGTAGAGGAATGTTGCAACATTGTATTTGTCTTGGGTTTATTGTCGTATTATCTTAAATTCATTCGAAGTACCATGTGAACTCAACAATGTGTAATAAATACCTGAATTATGAATTATTACAGCAACACTGCTAATGATGCATTGCACATAAGATTGAAGACCTAAGACCAGTCTCTCTTATTATATCATAATAATTTTCATATTCAAATTTATAATATGCATCTGATGTCTGATGTAGTTAGTTAAACTAAGATATGATGCTCTGTAGGATATCTTTGCCACTTCTAACTTCGTTATATAATTATTTTAGCTAAACACCCTACCCCACCTCCAAGAAAATGGAGAGCATATCACAAAAGAAATGTAACCTTTATATATCTTCATAACAGAATTACTAGAAATAACCACGAATAACAGAGTTATATATGATCTCTATATTTTAATTGTTAGTTAACTAGTAAGGAAGATGTTCATAACAGAGTGATCCTTGTCATGGATGGCCCTGTTATGCTCGTAGCGATGAAACAATGAGGCAAAGTCAAAATGTGTAGTAAAATTGGCCATTAAACCTTTTAGGCCTTTCAACTAATGCATATTGACTCAATGACTCAACAAGGAATTGGTTGGGCTAACTATTTGTTTTGTGTTCATAGCTGAATGTAATACCTGGTTCCCACTGAATGAGTTATTGCAATGACAATCATTTCGATACATATATATAGAAATGCTGAATGCAGGCTTATATTTGGTGACAAAATTTGGCAAGATCCCACTTTTCATCCTTTCTCAACAATCATGGTGATTTGTTACCACCATAAAGTGGGCAAAGGTACCTACTAGCTTGTACAAAAAGCAAAATCCTACACAATATTTGTACAAGTACACACACTATCAACATGCACTCACCACTATAGAATAATGACAGATTTTGGCCTTTTATTGTCAGTATGATGTAGAATATGTGTATTGCTCAAAAAGGTTTTTAACTTATTTCCTTTTACCCTTTTACAGTCATTCTCATTTTCTAGTAACTCATTCTTTGCTTCATTGCAGAAATGTCAAATTTGTGGATGAAGGCGTTTTTTGGTGATGGGTGAGTAAAGCTTCTATACTTAACTGGTAGTGGATGCCAAGATCTGTCCACTTGGCAACAACTTAGTTCTTAGTTATTTGGCAATTGAGTTTTAGCTTGATTAAGTATTTAGCATCAGTGTACATTAGTTGCTTGTTCAAATGCATAGCAGCAGCAAACCCTTGCATAAATGCATCATATTTTAAGTTCTAGCTACATATTTTTTTCTTCCTTTAGGACCTTTTACTTTGTGAATGTATGACATAACAATTACTAACACCTTGACTGTTTATTTGACATCAACAGGACCAATATTGCTGATGTTAGGGAGAAAATATCAAAAGCAAACCAAGATTAAATCAACCATTTGACTACTTTGTAAGTAAATTGTTGATGCAAATATGTATGCCATATTATGTATGGACATGGAAAAGGTTATAAAACGAAATGTATGAAATACTAAGTTAGGATATGTGAAAAGTTGTTTGAACGATATGCATGAAATACTAAGTTTGGATATGTGAAAAGTTGTTTGAATGATATGTATAAAATATTATGCTGCAATTTACATATATCATGTTTCTGAAAATATGTTATATTTACATGCGTATACGAAATGGGTAAATGGATATTATATATATGAAAAAGCTGAAACGACGATAAAAGAAATATGTAAATTAATATTACATGTAATAGCGTTTCATAAATGCTGTTGATTAAAAACGCTTTAGAAACTGACCATGGGATATGAAATATGCATCTAAAACGCTATAATATAACTAAATAAATGCTATAGAAATATGTAAGAAACGCTATAGAAATATCACAACAAACGCTATAAAACATGAAAAGAAAACGCTATAAAAATATTTAAAATAAACGCTATAGGAAGTAACCATTGGATAATATCTCATATAGCATTTTTGTTTAATAGCAAAGCCAAACGCTATAGAAAATTTATTTTTTATAGCGTTTTATTTCTGCTATCTAAAGCTGAAGGTCTAACATAGCATGTCGTTCCACGGCGTTCTCTAAAATGCTATGGTAGGATATAATAGCATTTTCTAAACGCTATGAAAGCCTTATTCTGTTGTAGTGATTTTGTGGGGATAGGGAAACAGAATGAGCTGTTGCACCTAAGAAACTATTTGATAGTAAATTGTAGGTAGTAAGTGTAGTTGTCGTAACCGTTTTCTCTCCTCCTTATTTCGGGCTTGAGACCGGCATCAGTAGTAAGTTGATGGCGGAGTTAAAAATGGTTTTTAAGGGGATTTTTATGTGAACCGAAAGTGAGTTGGAGTAGTAAAGGAGGAATTTTTTGTAAACCCAGTTTTGTATTTTGTATAAACTGTAGCTAAATATATGACCGAAAAACAATAAAATGGAGAAAAAGATTATAAGTGCAGATATTACTCATTTATGGGCGGATTAAAAATCCCTTATTTATGTAAGTGGAGTAAGAAAATAATGGTGAAGAACTTATATGTGTACCCAATGTTGTAGAGTAATAATTAATTAATTATAGTAAAACTACAACATGTGAAGTGGAAAAATGAAGTATTGTTAATTAAGTTCGTGAGTACATTGTAATAACACATCCTTATACACAACATTTCTAGTATGTGTGCCATTTCTATTTCGAATCTTTCCATTTTTCACCAAAACTTTTGTTGCTTTTCGTGAAACGCCTCTTGATAACGCGACATATAGCTGACCATGACTGAAAACATGTTCGGGAAGATAAATACCAACCCGAGGGATGGTTTGTCCTTGTGATTTATTAATCGTTAAGGAAAAAGCTAATTTAATTAGAAATTGTTTACATATTAGGTTGAAAGGCATGTTAGTATTCTCAGAAGGCTTTAGTGGTATACGTGGAATAAATACTCTTGTACCACGAAAATGTCCAACAGTTATTTCTGCATCTATGACATTTCTGTGAAAGACACGACATAATAATCTTGTTCCATTACATAATCCAATTCGTGGATCAATATTCCTAAGCAACATGATTGGTGCACCTACTTTCAGTCTTAATTTATGTGGTGGTAGACCTCCCAGAGCAAGTGAGTTTAAGAATTCGTATTGGTATAGATTATGTGTATCTTCTTCGACTTTGTCAAAGGAGTAGTAAATGCGCTCACTACCTGGAAACAGTTCTATAACTTTGTTATTAATATCATAAACTGTTTCGTTTGTAGGGGCTAATATTGCTCTATCCATTATAAAATTAGGATCACCTAATCTGTCATTGAGTTCAGCGAAGACTTCATTAATCAGAGCATAGAGTGAAGAAGTATTGGTCCAAGGTTCAACGATATCATTTGGGAGTTGTATAATATCGTCCTGAACATAGACTTCATCTCCATTTCTAATACATAAAAGAAATTGTGCATATGATTGATCATCTTTTGCGCGCATATTTTGTGTTAAATGAATTACCTGAACATTTTGCCATAAGTATGATCGTACTATACATGCATCGACGGTTTGAGCTCTAGTACCGTTTACGACTATTGGTAGAACTTGACGAAAATCACCGCCTAAAATAACAATCTTTCCTCCAAATGGTGCGTCGAAATTAGTTAAATCTCATAATGTTCTGTCTACGGCCTCAAATGCATGGCAGTGAGCCATGGTAGCTTCATCCCATAGGAAAACAGTAGTGGACAATAAAAGTTTTGCAAGTTCAGATTGCTTAGGAATATGACATGTAGATGAAGAGTATAAATTAATTGGTATTTTAAATCGAGAATGTGCAGTTCGACCTCCTGGAAGAGCAAGAGAAGCAATTCCAGAAGTAGCGACTGCAATTGCAATATGACCTTGAATTCGTAAATGTGCTAAGATTGCTCTATATAAATATGTTTTTCCTGTACCTTCGGGACCGTCTATGAAATATATACTATTAGCTCCACTTTCGACAAAAGACATTATCTTGTCAAATGCCTTCTTCTGTTCGGAGTTCAAGTTATCTATAGAATTGATATCATTATTGGGTATTTCTATGCATTGTTCTTCTGAAATAAGAGTGGATGTGTTTGTATGAGTGAAGTTGGTGAAATTAGTATGTGGAATGTCATAGTCAAAAATTGTTTTGTTATATTGTTTGAGAAGGTTGTCGAGGTCAGACAGACATTGAATTACTGAAAATGAATTGGTCATAGTAGTAGCAGATGTAGTAGGATAGTCTTCAAGTAAGAAAGGTGAAAACTCTTCCCAAAATTCACGCACATGGCATGGGTCACAGTATACTAAAATTGTAACAAATAATCTTCTTAAAGCATTAGGCATATGTGTGTTTGAAGCATATGTCAAACAGTCCTGTATACTATCATCATTTTCAAGTAAACCTCTATGTTCAGCTGATTCTTTAAACGTGTTATATTCTATTTGATTAACTGTTAGTAAGTTAGTAAAAGATAGAGGACCTCTAACATGTGTTAATAGTAGGCGCAAATAGTAACGATCTCTTTCAGTGGGAGATACAGTGTAAATTCTACCAATTTCCCTATGGTTATTTCGCCTACGGTTCCATTGCTTACTTGTAGAATCCCACCAATATTTTTCAGGAAACTCGTAGTATAAATATTGACGTGCTTGTTCATCAAAAACATTTTTACAAAAAAATTCAGTAAGCATTGTTTTAGATCTATGTTGATCATCCAAAATAGTGTGTATGTGCTCTTCTGCACGAAATAATAATTGTTGTCTATTTGGTAAATGTATTTGTAAGCCGGTAACAGAAGGAAAAATATTACTTAGGGAAAATTTAAATATTCTCCATAAAGCTTCTGGAGCACAAATCCATCTAGCATTAAACAAATTTTGAAATCTCATCATTATCGTCAGATGTACTGGATAATCCTACAGAAACGCGGTCTGAAGCTTTGTAAACATATTTGTAGAGATATTTCATAGATTTAATACTTGAACAAATCTCAACATGTATATGACAATCATATTTCAAAAGTAAGTAAGGATTATAAGGTACTATCCAACGGTTATCGATTATGTGGCTTCCAATTTGATATTGTATTCCGTTGTCGCGTCTTTTATAAATAGGGTAAGAGTTAGTTCCTTGTAAAGTAAATGGAGAAAAAGCTTTTGGAAAACCCTTCTTACAGCGGTTATTTTTCATGCAGACAGCTCTTGGGTTAAAATGTCCGCATGGATAATGAATCATATGTTTCATTACAGCGTTGTGTAGTTCGGGTTCTAAATGTGTACATGGAATTTCAGCGCGAACTAAAGCATCATAATCATCAGGGTTGTTAATTTTATCGTTTTCATCTAGGATAAGTAGAATGTGAGAATGTGGTAGTCCTCTTTTTTGGAATTCAATAACGTGGACATGGGCAATGACTTTACCTAAAACACACGTGTCAAATAGGTCAGTTTTCAGTTGCTCTAGTTTTGATCGAAAAATCCTAGTTGTTAAATCCGGTCTATCTTGTGGTTGTTGACCGGGAAGCAATTCTTGTGTAATTTCTACCCAGTTAGTATTACATGTCATAGTAATGAATAAGTCAGGCTTTCCATACCTTCGCACTAATGCCATTGCATCTTGGTATCTTTGATGCATATCTCGTGGACTACCAATATGGGAGGAAGGAAGAATCTTGTTGACACCAACACTTCCTAATGTGTGAAAAGGCATAGGATTGAGTAGTAGTGAAATAACTGGTTAGTAATTACTGGGAACAACAAATGGTTGATTGAAGGAGGTAAAGAAACTTACTGGCAGATGTTTCTCCAGTAGCTAAGGCATCTTGTAAACCTTGGTATAACTCCGCTCTGATAGTAGTCTGATTGTTGCGAAGAAACCTTAGCCGCATTGTTTCTATTTTTACATACATATCAACGACATATTGTTGAAATAGACGACCACCAAGCAGTATAAGTGATGTCTCAGTTGGTCGTATCTTTGTGTGTAGGCGATAGACAAAATGCAAGCAACATTAGTACTGATGTTGATATAAATGAAGTTTTGTGCTATTTACGAACAAATAATAATGGATATCAATTAGGCTATACGTACCTGTAAAATATGAGAGTAGTAAGATGTACAACTTATAGGTGTACTTCCATTTTCGTGGATGCTCAAATCCCATCCATGCTGACCGTAAGGCAACAGTAGTGGATATTGCAGCGGATCGTAAAAACCTGCAGTATCTGATATTCTTTGTAGATTTCCACTTGTTGTCTCAACAATGATATATTGACCTTGCAAATTGTCTGGTTCATCTCCAATTATTATTCCTGCTACTTGGGATGTGGTTGGCAGCTCATGAAGATGGCGATCTATTGTGATCTCTTTGATTTTGATCCTACATATTTGTACGTCAGGTTGTTGCCCCAATTGTCGAAGTATGGAGACATATGGGTTATGAGCATCTAGAATTTGTTTCAAAATCATTATTATCTCCGGTCTCATTGCTTCACTATATTGAAGTCGGTTTTCAATCTCATGGTCGGTGTCATATATGTACAGTTGCAAATATCTTGGTCTACTTCCAGGCAACGGTAAAAGACTTCCAACACTATGATATATTGAACCTTGCGCGCGATATGTGTAAACTCCTTCTCTAGCATTGGCCAAGTTATTGTCAATTGATGCACCCATAGACGTGAACGAAAATGCATTATTATAGGATCAGATGTTTGTTCGAAAATGGGTACCTAATTCACCTTGATCTTGGAATAAGCTGAGTAACTGTTGTGGTGCTGTCGTAGGTCGATGAATGTCGATAGAACCTCTAGAGCAACAATTATGTAAGCTTTTGTGGAAAAATATTTTAGCATTGCAAAAATCATAGTAAGTGGGTTGCGGAAGTCGATGTTTGTGGTAGGGAATGGTTGCTCTAAAATTTCGACCACAGTTATGACTACTGCTTAATACAGTCCGCAGTATCATTTCTTCGCCATCCCGTGATATTGAAGAACCTAAAAAAATAAGGTTAGCATTCAGTATAGCAGGTATACAGTAGTGAGTAAAACATCGAAGTAATAGTAATAGAGCAGGTAAACAAAATATCGTACTGTATAATTGAGTGTATTATTTTGCAAGTTGATATTCATTAAATGGTACATGTACTTGTTGATCAACCTCTACAACTGTGGTACATGTGAAAGAACGGAAATTTTCACATATCTTAATCATAAGAACGTATTAGTAGTTTTTTATAGTCAAACAACTAAAATGGAAGCAGAAAATTACATAAGGTTGAAAAGAAAATAATAATACGGGGTTATACGTCATGATTAGGTAGACTCAAAGTCACATTATTGAACAAATTAGAGTCATATTTTTGTAGTAGTGAACGTCAACTATGCATTCGG
The DNA here is from genome assembly GCA_030737815.1 of Allium fistulosum. Taxonomy (NCBI): domain Eukaryota; kingdom Viridiplantae; phylum Streptophyta; class Magnoliopsida; order Asparagales; family Amaryllidaceae; genus Allium; species Allium fistulosum. The sequence continues at coordinate 794,008,697 of CM060904.1, forward strand.
AGATGTTGTTTCTGTATTCACATGTATACATGTGTTTGTACGTTATGAAGTGAACAATAAAATGGATATGCACTGTTTTTTTTATATGAAACAGGTGATAAATTTTATATTTATTTTAAAATTGGAAATAAAATAATAAGAGATGGCTGTTAATAATGTATATTGTATAACCACTAAAATATAATTCAGTTAATAACTAAATTACTTATTTCAAAATAAATAAGTTATTTTACAAAATTAATACAAAATAAATAAGTATGCAAGCGCTTAGATCTTAAAAGTTGGAAACAGAGGAAAGAGTTCGAATGTTGTAGGATTTGTTCAAGATCCTAGAAATTTTCAGAGCAAACAAAATATGAAGAATAGATTTAACATGGTGAACACGTTAAATAACGTTTCATTTTCTATGCAGCCTATATCCTTCAGTCAAAATGGAGTAGTAGCTTAAACGTTAGACATTTTCATAGTCATAATTTATTAGCTATAATTAGTATTGATGTAAGGTGCGTACGGTTGGTTGTGTGTCAATTTTTTTTGACATTTTCCTATTCATAATGTATGAGCTATAATTAAGAGTGGCATAGGCAGCGTACGGTTGGGGTAAGTTTTATATGGCTATTTTGTACTGTTAGATAAAGTAATAGGTCGGCTATGAATGTAGGATGTATGATCCATCTTTCCTGTCATATCATGCCACCCTATAAAAAAATACGTACAACCAAGTGGACGAAGACATGAGAAACTAAAAAATAAGTATGAACTATGTAAATGTGCTACATAGTAAAGTGACAGATAACAACAAATTAGGTGTAGTGTTGGGGTGAATGTCGTGAGGACGGAGGAAGAAAAAAAAGAAATTACCCGGTAAACCTCGGCCGTGGAAGCCTTCACTCAACCGAGTTCTTCTATTTGCAATACTTGTTTCTCTTGCTTCTACACGTCTAGCACGTTGACTAAGTCTACGTCTTTCTCTTTGTTGTTGTTCCATTATATGTTGAAGATAAACTGAAGAGGTAATAAATAGCAGTGAAGAGTAAAAACAATTTGTGACTGATTTGCAGAGATATATGATAGTATCAGAAAAGGTAGTACAGTAGTAAGTGAAGGAAAGTCTTTTAGCAAGTATGTATATATAGGTAAATGAATGGTTACGTAAGTTGGTATAACTGCTGAAAATGAGTAGGTAAACGTTGTTGAAATGGTAGATATCCGGGATGTGCTCTGCTGATATCTGTTAGGGGGATGAATTTTTATTATGTACGTTGCGTTAAAGTGGCCATAAGAACAGGGTAGTCATAGGGAAATTGGTATGCAGCAAACTGTGGTCGTATGTAAACTTGGAGTGTTTATTAAATAATGGAGAAATTTTTATTTATCATGTTGACATCCAGTCGTTCACGTTTATTTACATATGATGACTTGTCAAACCATTTGTGATTTTTTAGTCACTTCTGTACGTTATAGATTTTTATATTACAGTTAACGAAAATCTGTTCTGCAAAATACACATCAGTTTGCATGCCAATATAAAGTTCAGTTAATAAGGAGTAATCGGTGGTTGAGTTATTTGCTTAGTTTGATGGGTTGGTTAATCTTCGGGTACAACTATTTTGCTCTCTGGATGTTTTACGTGATTAAGTTGTTTAAGTAAAAGCAAGATGACATGACCATTCACTTATAAGCTATTCACTTAGAAGCTAACTGTGTATACCTAGAGTTGAACATATTCTTCCATATTAATTTTTGCTTCGTTTGAATGTAATAATTCTACGTCAATGTTTACTGATAGTTCATGTATGTTTAGTGATAGTTCATGTATATATTCAAGGCAGTATCAGTGTCAAACAAATATTACATGTATCAGCCTCGGATAATATAACGCACATGTACATTTTTAACAGCACTTACGTCCACGTGAAAAGAACATCAAATTTATTTAGGCAATGACAAAAGAATGGAGTACATGACAAATTTAACCGAACAGTAACGAATACATCAGAAACAAATAACTTTGTATTAAGAGGGAGCAAAGGAAAAAGTACGGCAGACCGAAAATGGACAATTTATTGGCTAACAAAGAGTTGAAGCTGTATTAAGTACAGTTCTTGAGAAATTGCTCAACAGCTGCATCACATTGTTCAATCTGTAGGAGAAATTAAAATTTATGACTAGTATGTAGTATAAGCATATATGTATTTGTATATATATAGATATATATATACACACGTATGTATGTACATATGTATATATTTGTCGGTGTATCAAATAATTAAATGTTGGCATACCACTTCAGGAGTAAAAAAATCTTCCCATTTATCATCTTCAGAGCAGTGTGGAAAATACTGTAGTTCATCAGACTGTGTCATCTGGACTTTAGAGTTGGAAGATTTTGATAAGTTTTTGTTGGTTTCAAAAAATTTTGTCCCAATCGGAGGAAGCTGAACAGAGTGGGTTGGTTTGTTAACATTGTCCGATTCAATCTGGGAAAGATTAACCTCTGAGACGGTGGATGAAGCATTAACTTTGTCATTGGTAGCGGATTGAAGGTGTTTTGTTAAACGCGTACTTTTACGTTTCAATTTGTCTACGGAAGGGGATAATGCAGGCTCTTTACCTTGTTGTATTGATTTGTTCTGCAGTTGAAAAAAAATGGCAACTTGTGGAAAAACGTACGGACAATATATATACGGATTGAGGTAGTTGATAATTAAGAAGTAAATAGATTTTGGACTTTGAACTACGTATGTACGTGTACAGAATAACTTGCATATTTTAGACAGGGCAGTAAAATTTGTGAAAATCCACCGTACTCAAATATTTCGCGTGCTCAACTCGTGGACTGCTATTACAGCTAAAAGCTTGTATGCATAAACGAATATAGTACATGGTTGAAAAAGCATGTGCAAAAGCTTTTGAATAGAATATGTATAAAAAAGTATATGCCTGAAAGAGGCTTTAGTCATAAAATCCCAAATAGGATAGCATAGACTAAATTTGTGAATAAAAGATAGTAATACCTTTGTCATTTTGCAGAAAAAGTAATATGAAGGTTTAAATGTTGGAGTGGAATTGGCGAAGGTGGGAGAATTTATGGAGATGAGATGTTGAGGATAGAGAGTGGTGTGTGTGTGTGGAGACTGTTAACAGAGATGTGGTTATAATATATAGTGGTGGACGTATTAAAATTTTTGAGTGGAAAAGTAATTATCTGCCTAGTCTGCAGGAAAAGTTGAAGGAGCAATTATAGGAAACATGGGCAGTAATAACGGATCAGGTGCTAAGGGAATTAATGTAGATCAGGTGCAGTTATAGGAATGACTGAAAAGGCATGCATTTAAGATTTGTGTTGTTGTATTCTTATTTCTTCAATATAAAAGCAAACATCTCTTCATACTCTGTTGCATATTGTGGCTCGTATACGTCAGATAACTATTTTTACAATTTAAAATGTGAAATTTTGAAGAAATCAAAAACAATGACAGTGAGTTTTATTTCGTTGTCTAATATTTGTTTATATTTCATATGAACTATATTTCAGAAATACGTGCCATGTCAAACATGCAATTTACAGAAAATTCAATAATCAAACATGTCATACAGATACAGGGTACATACAATTAATATTTGTGATGACTGATGTAAGGTCCTGAGATGCTCTTTTTATGTGATTTCGCACTGTGCATCTTGCGCTTGTGTACTTGTACTAATTTCTGCAGAGTAATATAATTGTTTGATTAGCAAGTACATATAGATTAAACGGTCCCAAAAATGCAAGTAATAGTAAAAAATGTCTTGTATTGCATCCCTCTTATTTTCCTCAATAATCAAAACTATACAGTTGTTCGTTGACACATTATCATCTAAATCGTTGAAAAAGCAATTAAAGGTTACATTTTTAACCAATGGAGAATGGGTTAATTTGATAGTTCTTTAATGAACTTATAATAATCCCTGTACGTGTGCTATTTATGTGTCACCTAACAGTCCTATTATAGTGCAGTTATGCTGCTCCAATCTATGTTGATGTTGAGTACACTAAAGGAAATCGTAGAAATAAACATATTGAGTAGAAGGTAATTATTCAAATAATTGTTATAATTTTAAGTTTTTTGTACTTTATCTAATGATTTTATTTTATCCTTACTGAGCTAAGGCAAAAGTTACATTTGGATGTATGCCAATCATGATCTGAAGTTCTCATTATGTGTAAAATGAAAAGGATGAATCTGAACTTGCAAAACTTGGTATATTTGCATCTTACAGTCATATAATTGACAATTTGTTAATGTAGTTGGTGTGTACTCATTGGCAAAGTTATTTCTTAGGTAGATTGCTTTCTCGATCTTGGTGGTTACTTCATTGAGAAGGTTGCACTTTTAATCTATTGTCGGGTATATGGCTCTACACATCAACAATCTCATGTTTTGTAAATAAAATTACAGAACCATGGTAAGTTTCACTGACTTGGTGGTAAACAACAGTAATAGCAATGATAAAGTTGAGATATAAAATTCACTAACACCTACCTCAATGGTTTAATGTAAACCTTTCTCTTTGGCAAGAATCTTGATAGCTGAATCTTCCCCTCTAATCCTAGCTCTATATGTTGCATTTCTTTTCCGAGCTTCTGGTAGCTCTAAAGTGCAAACCACTATAATATCCTGTAAAGAAGAGGAGGAAGAACAGTATCCAACTTAGAATGTAAGTACGCGTAAAAGTTTAGGCAGTAAAAGAAACAATTACTATCTCCATCTTTAGTAAGTTCATATGAAAAAAACTAACATGGATAGAAATATATTTTTAACAAATAGGTTTTAATTTAATGTACAAAATAGTTTAAGAAAACACAATAAACCTAACCGCATCAAATATTTGTTAAAAACTGGTGAGAAAATCAATTAAAGGTTGCATTTTTAATCTACTCCAAGGTATATAGCTTTATATATCAACAATCTCATGCTAACTGTTCCAAACTACGATAACTTATTAAAATCAAATTCTTATGGGTTCATGCTATTGTGACTTGTGATAAGTATAGGACTTTTACTCTGAATCATGCCAAATAAAGAAAACTTAATCTATGCCAGCAGACCTGAAGAAAGTTTAGAATTATATAAATTAGGAAAAAAAATCAAACAAATTAGGAAACAATCAATTAAAACACCAATGGAAGATACAGACACATAAATATATGCTAACTGTATTTGCATGGCCTACTCCACTAAATAATGGCGTAAGAAATTTTATCTTTATTGATGACACAATGAATAATATATAGCAAACTTGTAAATTCAACCCAATGAATAACCGTCCTAGATGACGTTCTGCCTCATGTTTCCCTAGAAATATCTTATAATTTAAATGAATTAATCGAATAACCTTTGAATGTGTTCACTTATGCCAAGTGAAAGGTAGATCCAATATTGGTTATCTTATCAACTGGATTTCTTTTCAGTTTGTTACCAAGCATGAGCAACTCCCTGCAAATTCAAATGGATAAATAATGTGTCTCAAGAAGCAGGTATTACAGTAATTGCAATGCTACAAAATGAACTACTAATCATTCGTACAAAGAACTTTGATGTTGCAGGAGATTAATAAACCTGTTTCTTGTTGCCATATCCTAGTTTACCTTGTACTGTATAGAAAAAAAGTTATTATTGATAACTGAAAGAAACCTATCGCATTTATATTAGAAGAAAGTACATAACTCCACCATTACCACCATGCATTAAAATGCAATGACTCTACATTTATAATATGCATGATTGTGATACCTCTTGCCAATATTTTGAGTACAATGGAAATACATATCAAATGCATGATATTTGTGAAAAAATTTGATTAAATATGTATCATACTGACTGTACTGGTATGGTAAGGCATAGTTAACAAAGAAGTCACACAAAATAATAGAAGAAACTTCTATGTGTGGGAAAAACACAAAATTCCAAAGAAGCCTAGAATCTTGATTTTGTTTATGTTAGTGTTCTTATTGGACTACTTTGAAAAAGATTTGTACGTAGTGAATTAGAGCAGTACTTAGTTTCTATAATCCAAAAGAAGGGAAAAAACTAAATATCTAATAAAACAGTCAGCAACAAAAAACTCAAACATCAATAATTAACAGAACACAACTTAAATTGAATGTATTAATCAACAATTTATTTTTCTTATTTTTCTAAATAGGATTCAAACATGTTGTTCTTTTCTTTGGGTTACTATAACACACATCATTATTTCCTAAATCTAGAATATGTATTTCAAGTTATATGTTGCATTAAAAGAATAATAATTTTCGTAAATTGAATTGAAAAAAATAAATGCTCATGCATCAAAAAGTCTTAACATGGATTATGCATCTGCCATAATTTTTCATTAAAAAATGATAAAGTTGAGATATAAAATTCAGTAACACCTACCTCAATGGTTTAATGTAAACCTTTCTCTTGGACAAGAATCTTGATAGCTGAATCTTCCCCTCTAATCCTAGCTCTATATGTTGCATTTCTTTTCCGAGTTTCTGGTAGCTCTAAAGTGCAAACCACTATAATATCCTGTAAAGAAGAGGAGGAAGAACAGTATCCAACTTAGATGTAAGTACGCATAAAAGTTTAGGCAGTAAAAGAAACAATTACTATCTCCATCTTTAGTAAGTTCATATGAAAAAAACTAACATGGATAGAAATATATTTTTAACAAATAGGTTTTAATTTAATGTACAAAATAGTTTAAGAAAACACAATAAACCTAACCGCATCAAATATTTGTTAAAAACTAGTGAGAAAATCAATTAAAGGTTGCATTATTAATCTACTCCAAGGAATACAGCTTTATATATCAACAATCTCATGCTAACTGTTCCAAACCGCGATAACTTATTAAAATCAAATTCTTATGCGTTCATGCTATTGTGACTTGTGATAAGTATAGGACTTTTACTCCGAATCATGCCAAATAAAGAAAACTTAATCTATGCCAGCAGACCTGAAGAAAGTTTAGAATTATATAAATTAGGAAAATTATCAAAAAAATTAGGAAACAATCAATTAAAACACAAATGGAAGATACAGACACATAAATATATGCTAACTGTATTTGCATGGCCTACTCCACTAAATAATGGCTTAAGAAATTTTATCTCTATTGTTGACAAAATGAAGAATATATAGCAAACTTGTAAATTCAACCCAATGAATAACCGTCCTAGGTGACGTTCTGCCTCATGTTTCCCTAGAAATATCTTATAATTTAAATGAATTAATCAACTAACCTTTGAATGTGTTCACTTATGCCAAGTGAAAGGTAGATCCAATATTGGTTATCTTATCAACTGGATTTCCTTTTAGTTTGTTACCAAGCATGAGCAACTCCCTGCAAATTCAAATGGGTAAATAATGTGTCTTAAGAAGCAGGTTTTACAGTAATTGCAATGCTACAAAATGAACTACTAATCATTCATACAAAGAACTTTGATGTTGCAGGAGATTAATAAACCTGTTTCTTGTTACCATATCCTAGTTTACCTTGTACTGTATAGAAAAAAAAGTTATTATTGATAACTGAAAGAAAACTATTGCATTTATATTGGAAGAAAGCACATAACTCCACCATTACCACCATGAATTAAAATGCAATGACTCTGCATTTATAATATGCATGATTGTGATACCTACTTGCCAATATTTTGAGTACAATGGAAATACATATCAAATGCATGATATTTGTGAAAAAATTTGATTAAATATGTATCATACTGACTGTACTGGTATGGTAAGGCATAGTTAACAAAGAAGTCACACAAAATAATAGAAGAAACTTCTATGTGTGGGAAAAAACACAAAATTCCAAAGAAGCCTAGAATCTTGATTTTGTTTATGTTAGTGTTCTTATTGGACTACTTTGAAAAAGATTTGTACGTAGTGAATTAGAGCAGTACTTAGTTTCTATAATCCAAAAGTAGGAAAAAAACTAAATATCTAATAGAACAGTCACTAACAAAAAACTCAAACATCAGTAATTAACAGAACACAACTTAAATTGAATGTATTAATCTACAATTTTGTTTTTCTTATTTTTCTAAATAGGATTCAAACATGTTGTTCTTTTCTTTGGGTTACTATAACACACAGCATTATTTCCTAAATCTAGAATATGTATTTCAAGTTATATGTTGCATTAAAAGAATAATAATTTTCGTAAATTGAACTGAAAAAAATAAATGCTCATGCATCAAAAAGTCTTAACATGGATTATGCATCTGCCATAATTTTTCATTATAAAATCTCAACCAGGCTTCATCATATAACAAAAATGTATAACTTTTTGAATCAAGCTAAATTACCAAAGAGTTCCTATTCTTGATGTGCAATTTATCCTTCCACATCATCAAAAATTATAAATAAAACCTATTATAACTGCAAAAGAATATTGATGATGAATCTTAGGGGTAAGGGAGAATATCCTATGACTGATTTGGAGTTTATGGCATTGGTGTGCACACACATATTTGAAGTTAGAGAAAGTGTGAAACTTCAATTTATCGAATACAAACATCTACTTTAATTAGTATGCTTATGCCGCATAATGCATATTGTCTATAAATATTCATGATTTATAGGTACAAACTAGTAGGAGTCTCTATGCTACATACGCACTTGTTAATGCATCAAGGTGGCAGTGAATGCTGCTAATAGCATCTATAATATTTAACTGTATCAGAAACACAACAACGTAAAACTATGACCAAAAAAGCATATGTAAAAATAATTTCAAACCTATAGAGATAGTTGGCATGGTACTGAATAGTGCTAACCTTGGGATATAAATATCAATTCAACTCCAGCACGCTAAAAGAGTCACCATCATCAATCTCTGATTCGCAGAGGTCAAGATCAGCAAGCATCTCATCAATTCGGACATCAGGAAAATCATATCCACCAACAGTGGATGCATTTTCAGATTGTTGTTACTCATCATTCTTATACAATGATAAATTAAACCTTGATTTTGGAATCTCCTCCAAATCCCTTAAGAACAACTCATACTCATCATCCCTTTTGTCCTCATCAATTCTCCCTTTAGCCTCCATATTCAACCTCCTAAGCTTCCATTTCCTTGGCTTTCCTTTCTTCCTCTGCCTCTTTTCCTTGTAGCTTTTCTTAATCAATATCACTTCCGGAAGTTCCAGTTTGATCTGATATGATTGTACATCATAATATACTAAACATGTTAAATTGCCCAGGATCATAAAATATATCCTACTGTTGGAAGAAATAATCGTATTAGATTAGAAAGTAAATGTTTTACCTTGAATGGGGGTTGAATTTCCTTCCAATTTGATAATTTCTCCAGCCTACTTGTCAGTCCTAACTAATTCGTACAGAATATCTCCGCATTTAATTTGATACGCATCAATTAGACCTGTAGTTTAAAAAAAAAATAGAAACCCCAATTACTGATGAAAAAAAATTAAGCTTTAGTCAAATCAAATAATTTCAGATGAGTAGTTACCTTCCCGATATAGTTGAGTCGGTCTCTTTGGCGAACATTGTGATGCTTTGACTATCGTCATGTGATTTTAAAAAAGGATTAGAGATGAGGATAGCAAAACTGAAACACCAATTCGCATCACTGATGACAAATTTTTGGTAGGTATTCGATTTGTGTTTTTTTTGTCGATCAATTTTCCCAATTTATGCTTTGTTTGCTTTGCTAAGGAAATGTGAGGAAGAAAGGGGAATGGGGTTGAGAAAGAAATTCGTTACAGGAGGAAATGGTCTGGGAAACCGGAACGTGTGGATAGAATCAAAAAAGACAGTTATATCCCTATTTGAATGCGGTGGAATAAGTTTCTTTTCCAAGCAGAGCGGGGCTTTTCTGGTAGTTCGAAAAAGGCTTCACCTCCTCAAGTATTCGCTTTATATATAAGATATACAACAATCATATTAACAAAATGATGAAGTTACTTATTCACCCATACATATAAAAAAATATGTCACATAACATATATTATTTACATATATATATTATTAACAATTTTAGTTTATAATTTTTTTGAGTTAATAAATTAATTTTTTAGAGAGATATGTAATTGGCGAGTATTAACCCTCAACCTTATATCTGAACGTCGTAAGTCATTTTAGTTATGATTAATATATCAAAATAAATTTATCATATATCGCATAATAAAATATAATTTTAGCAATAATTAAAATTTAGACACTATTTTTTAACAACATTACCATATGCAACGCACAGATTACACGCTAGTTGTAACGACCCGTATTTTACGGATCGAAAAGTTTGTCAAAATCTGGGATTTTCAGCATTTTCTAGTTGTTTCAGATTTTGGTTGAAATTGCCTAAGTCCTAGGTCGTACGCGACCTAGAGGTTAGTTAAATGTTGTTGGCGAGTTAAGAGATAAGTCTGGGTCGCGTTGCCGACTTAAGGAATTAACCGAGTTAAGGAAGTGTGGTTGACCGACTTAAGGTAGTGACCGACCTAAGTGATAAGTCGTGACCGACTTAAGAATAGTAGGCGACCTAAGTATTCTGGGGTTAGGTCGTGGGGTAGAGTTAGGTCGGCAATGACCTAAGGAAAAACTGTTGTGAGCGACCTAAGTGTATGGGTGAGTTAAGTGTTAGGTCGGCAGTTCAAGTTAGCGACCTAGTGGAGTTAGCGACCTATAGGGTTGAGCGACTTAAGGAGTTAGCGTGTTAGCGACCTAAGGAGATATGTCGCATAAGTGTTAGGTCGCGTGAGTTGTTTTGTAGTGTAAGTTGTTAGGTCGCTAGAGTAATCTAAGGGTTAGGTCGCATGGAAGCCTAAGTTGTTAGGTCGCAACCCAACTGAGTCGTAGGCAGTTAGGTCGTAAACGACCTAAGTTAGGTCGTGGACTTCTGTAGTTGTTAGGTCGCAAGGTTCTGTCTAAGTGTTAAGTCGCCGGCATGTTAAGTCGCAGATGCGCATTGTTGTAGGTCGTTAGGCTTAGGTCGGTGGGTTTTAGGTCGGCAAGGTCCTAGGTCGTAAGTCGGAAACGACTTAAGGAGATAACCAAATTACGACTTAAGAGATTTTCTGCCTATAAATAGAGGGGGTTGGCTTCATTTTTTTTTGGGATCCGGATTTTGAAGCGACGAAGTGCTGCCATTTTGAGAGCTCGACTTCTACACTTCTTCACTTCTTTTCTCCACTCTAATCTAGTGCTTCCATCCATCCAAATCGAAGATCAAGATTGAAGATTCAAGAGCTTAGATTGGAGATCTTCATCTTTTCAAGAGAGATTTCTTCGTTTGAAGCGGATTCATGATAGATCAAGCTTGATCCTTCGCTGTCCAGATCTGAAGCGTGTTGATTTGGGTTTGTTTAGGTGATTTGGTGAGTGGTGATTATCTCTCACACGGATCCAAAGGAGTATATCGGATTGTTGGCTCGTTGTGGTGTTAAAATAGTGATTTCCATGCATTTTCTTCATCCTAAGTGTAGATCCATATAGATCCATTGTTCATGATGATGTTACATCCATTTTATCATATGTTAACCTATGCAAGTTCATTCATCAAGTTTGTAGGGATATAATTCATGTTTTCATGCTTATTGGACTTTCAACTCTTTAATTACGAAAATGGCATTATTGTGATAATTGTCTACTTAGAACTTATTTGAATGCTTGATTGTTTGGATTAATGTTTGATTTGATGGATTGTTATGAATTAGATGATTGATGGTTTGATTTAGACCGAAGACGATTCAAAAGCTAAGGGAAAAGCTCTTGAATTGGGAAAGCTGCTCGTGGTATATGTAGCGGGATGATGAAGCTCTTATGCATAGATTTGATGATGTGATGTTGAGATGAGGCTTTGCGAGGATATGATGAAGCGAAGCAATCATGTGATGAAGACTTGGTCTAGTCCAGACGGGATCATTCCAAGCATGTTGATAACTCGGTGATATGATTCGAGTTGAGGATAATGAATGGATATGAGAATAGTCGTCGAGGAGGATGACTAGGAGGCTTGGGTAGCATCGTTGTTGAAGGTTCTAGCATGCTCTAAGCAAGAGTACGTTTGGGCAGATTCGATAGTCCCAACGGCCAACTGTTGATGGTCGAGTACCCTGGGCAGATTCGAAAGTCCTAGGCACGGGTTGCGACGACGTGCGGGAGTTATGTCTAGAACCGGGGTTTCCATTAGCCCTTGACGGACGGCTGAAAGAATGTGCCGGTCATTCAACTAACGGTGATATCGAAGCAATGATAACAGTGATAGCCAGAGTCATGGATGTTTGGTTGTATCGTCATTCGGACTCAAGAGCGGTATTTTCTGGGTGCTTATCTGATTTAGGCCTTGGTACTTGGAAAACATCGCCCTTGACTCGAGTGATAGTAGCTTTACTTTGAATTGTATGCTCTGCTATGTTTGCTTCTGCTTAGTTTGTGTCTGGGGGCTATCACTGTAGAATGAGGTTGGAGTGGGAGGGTTGTATTCCTATTCCTTTTCCTTTTCCTTTATGCTCTTTTGGTATGTTGTTAGTTAATTTACTGTTCACTAAGACTGTTGTCTGACTCAAGGCTTTATGTTTTAATTCTTATTGCCTTGGGCTGTTCGTCCATTTTTGGACGGGCAGACTAGGTAGCAGGTGACAGGTGCTGTTCTCTTCTCACGATGCTGATATCGAAGACGAGATGGAGGGTTGCATATTATCTTCTTATTATGTACTGGATATTCCGCTGTTTTGTATTCTCTGAGAGATATGTAGTGAGGCTTGATGTATTGACTATTTGGATGCTTGTATTCAACTATTATGGAGTTTTATATGAGGTCATTTTGTTCTGTAAAGCTTCACTATACATATGTTCTATTGTATTTTGTCCATGCGCTGTGAGTAATACGATAGATTCTGTTGTTTTAATCTACCCTGACAATCGTCCATGGTTGCCTGGCACACTTTACAGCGCACTATTTCTAGATTCGGTGCAGGGGTCATGGGCGGTCGTCACATTTGGTATCAGAGCGAGGTTAATCGATTTTACCCAACGCTCGCTGACGTAACTACGTATGAGAGACGTAATTGTAATTTTGAAGGATGACTACTATGTATAATATAGTAGATTAGTAGAGTTTGAGTCCTTTATGCAGTTGTTTCTCTAAGATGTTCTGATCATTCCTTTTTATAGATATTGAGAATGAGTCGAAGAGGGAGACCAGCTGCTAGGGAAGGCCGTGCTACTGAAGAGACTGCTGATTATGCAGCCATGTTCGAAGCTATGATGACTTCGATCATGAGAAGGATACCAGTTCCGGGGGCAGCAGTTGATGTTGGAGTGCAGGTTCAGACTCCGAAACCAGTGGATTTTGCTAAGTTGTGCAAGCTTATGCTTTGGGAGCTGTTCCGTCGTCCTCGAAAGCTCCTACTGCTGAAGAGAAAGGGAAGAGTGTGGTTGTTCAAGGTACTCTTTTCCTATGTGGTGTTCCAGTTAGAGTTTTGTTTGATACTGGAGCGTCGCATTCGTTTGTTTGTAATGAACTCGTAGGCCGGTTAGATTTGAAGCCGGATATTGTTGATAGGCCATTGGTTGTGACTAATCCAGTTGGGGGTTCGTCTTGTTTGTGTATGTTATGCCGTGGTCTAGTTGTATCGAGTCATGGTTGCTCTTTTGTTTGTGATTGCTTTGTTCTGAACTTTGCGGGGTTCAGAATTATTTTGGGTATGGACTGGCTTAGGAAGTATGCGGCAAAGGTTGATTGCGAGAGGTTGGAAGTGACAGTCGAGAATGTGGAGGGGCAAAAGATTGTGATACGATGTAAGCATGAGGAAGGCGTCTTCATGATCTTCATGTATTCGCTAGTTGTTCCACGGGATGGACTGTCTTTAGTGCCAATCGCAAATGGATTCGAGGATGTCTTTGACGAAGTCAAAGGGTTGCCGCCGCATAGAGAGATCGAGTTTCGTATAGATCTAGTTGAAGGAGCCAGACCTGTTGTGATGCCTCTTAGGCGGATGGCGCCTAGGGAACAACAAGAGTTGAGGGTGCAAGTTGATGATCTTTTGCAGAAAGGATTCATTCGGCGTAGTGTGTCCGAGTGGGGTGCACCAGTTGTGTTTGCAACCAAGGCAGATGGATCATTGAGATTGTGTGTGGATTATCGTGAGCTGAATAAGGTGACTAAGAAGAACAAGTACCCATTGCCGAGAATAGATGACTTGTTTGATCAGCTTCACGAAGCCAAGGTGTTTTCTCAGATGGATTTAGCAACGGGATTTCACCAGTTGAGAGTGGCTAAGGATAGTGTGCCGAAGACTGCTTTTAGGACACCATCCGGTTTCTTTGAGTGGCTGGTAATGCCGTTCGGATTGACTAACGCACCAGCATATTTTGTGGATCTTATGAATAGAGTGTTCAGAGATCAGTTGAACAAGTTCGTACTTGTGTTCGTGGATGATATTCTGATTTATTCCAGAACTGAAGAAGAGCACAAGACGCACTTGCGTATTGTTTTGGAAATCTTGCGGAAACATCAGCTGAAGGCTAAGTTTTCGAAGTGTCACTTCTGGAAGAGTGAAGTGAGGTTCTTAGGCCATGTGATTTCTGGAAGTGGAATAGCGGTTGATCCCGCTAAGGTGGCAGCAATCCAGGATTGGGTTAGACCTAAGAATGCATCTGATGTGAGAAGTTTTCTTGGATTAGTAGGATATTATTGACGGTTTATAAAAGACTTCTCCAAGGTAGCTGCACCGTTAACAGGATTGACGAAGAAGAACCAAGTGTTCAGTTGGGATGCTAAGTGCGAGCAAGCTTTCAGAATCCTGAAAGAGCGATTAACGAGTGCTCCTGTTTTGACTATTCCAAGTGGGAATGATGAGATGGTGGTATACACCGACGCATGTGGTACTGGACTTGGAGCAGTGCTGATGCAGAGGGATAAAGTTGTTGCATATGCCAGTCGACAATTGAAGCCGCATGAAAGGAATTACCCGACTCATGATTTGGAGTTGGCAGCGATTGTATTTGCTCTGAAGATGTGGAGGCATTATATATTGGGAGTTCGATTCGAATTGTTTACGGATCACAAGTCGTTGAAGTATCTTTTCTCCCAAAAGGATTTGAATCTTCGGCAGCAACGTTGGCTAGAGTTTTTGGCATCATATGATTTTGGTATAGCTTATACTCCGGGAAAAGGTAACGCAGTGGCAGATGCGTTAAGTCGAAGACATGCAGGATTGGGAGCCATGTTTTCGGAGTGGAAGAATCTCGAGTATTTAGCTGGATTTGACTTCAGGCCTAGATGTGAATTGGAACCTGAGATGTTGGCAAACTTATCAATAAGACCGACTCTTGTGGAAAGGATTGGCGAGAGTCAAAAGCGAGATGATAAGCTTGTCAAGATTATCCGTGATTTGGAATCTGGATTGGATCCAGAAAAGGATAAAGGATTCGAGGTCGATCGAGAGGGTTGGCTTCGGAAGCAAGGACGACTAGTTGTTCCCGATATAGATGAATTGAGGAGTGAAGTTCTGAAGGAAAGTCATCACTCGAAGTTGACAATTCATCCAGGTGGAAATAAGATGTATCGGGATATGAAGAGAACCTACTACTGGGAAGGTATGAAGAAGGATGTTGGAAATTTTATTTCCAAATGTATGAACTACCAGTTGGTAAAAGCCGAACAGAAGAAGCCAAGTGGATTGCTTCAACCATTAGAAGTTCCTACATGGAAGTGGGAACAAGTGTCGATGGATTTTATCGATGGATTGCCTAGAACCAGAACGGGAAATGAAGGGATTTGGGTCATTGTGGATCGTCTGACTAAGAGCGCACGATTCATTCCTGTTCGATCGACTAGGACTACATCAAAGTTGGCTGAGTTGTATGTTAAGTGGATAGTTCGATTCCATGGTATTACGAAGAGTATAGTGAGCGATAGAGATCCATTGTTCACTAGTGGATTTTGGAAGAGCCTCCAAGAAGTCTTGGGAACCGAGTTATGTTTGAGTACAGCTTATCATCCTCAAACAGATGGTCAGACCGAGAGAGTCAACAGAGTTTTGGAAGATCTTCTTAGGGCTTGTGTTTTGGATTTCGGAGGATAATGGGAAGATCACCTTCATTTGGTGGAGTTTGCATACAACAACAGTTACCAGTCAAGCATTGGTATGGCACCGTATGAGGCATTGTACGGAAGACCGTGTAACTCTCCGACATGTTGGTTAGAGACTGGAGAAAAGTTGATACTTGGGCCAGAGATGATTCGACAGACTTCGGATTGCATAGAGATCATTCGGCAACGAATGAAGGCAGCCCAAGACCGTCAGAAAAGTTATGCCGATAAGCGTCGAAAGGATTTGGAGTTCGACGTAGGAGATATGGTTTTTGTGAAGATTTCTCCACTGAAGAATGTTATTCGATTCGGGAAGAAAGGAAAACTGACTCCGAGATTTGTGGGACCATTCCCGATCATCGAGCGAATTGGAAAGCTCGCCTACAGATTGGAGTTACCGGAGAAGATGTCGGGTGTGCACAATGTTTTTCACATATCATATCTACGGAAGTATGTGCACGACTCGAATACAGTAGTTTCTGCTGATAGCTGTGAAGATTTCGAAGTTGATCCAGTTGATAGAAGACCTCGTAAGCCGCTTCGTGTTGTTGAAACTGACACGAAACAGCTTAGGAGGAAGGTAGTTAAGTTGCTCAAGATACAATGGAGTGATGATGATAACGACTGTACGTGGGAGGTGGAAGAGAGGATGAAGGCAGCTCATCCTGAACTCTTCAAGGTATGGCCCTAAGGTGTCGTCTCATCTCGCGATATTGTAACTTGTTCTAAGTCTTAGAATTCTGTACGCTAAGCTAGAATTGGATGCATGGTTTGTTGATTGCTATGGATGGTAGGTGTACAGAATAGTCTTTGATTGCTACGATTGCTTGGAATTTCGGGGGCGAAATTCCTAAGGGGGAGAGAATGTAACGACCTGTATTTTACGGATCGAAAAGTTTGTCAAAATCTGGGATTTTCAGCATTTTCTAGTTGTTTCAGATTTTGGTTGAAATTGCCTAAGTCCTAGGTCGTACGCGACCTAGAGGTTAGTTAAATGTTGTTGGCGAGTTAAGAGATAAGTCTGGGTCGCGTTGCCGACTTAAGGAATTAACCGAGTTAAGGAAGTGTGGTTGACCGACTTAAGGTAGTGACCGACCTAAGTGATAAGTCGTGACCGACTTAAGAATAGTAGGCGACCTAAGTATTCTGGGGTTAGGTCGTGGGGTAGAGTTAGGTCGGCAACGACCTAAGGAAAAACTGTTGTGAGCGACCTAAGTGTATGGGTGAGTTAAGTGTTAGGTCGGCAGTTCAAGTTAGCGACCTAGTGGAGTTAGCGACCTATAGGGTTGAGCGACTTAAGGAGTTAGCGTGTTAGCGACCTAAGGAGATAGGTCGCATAAGTGTTAGGTCGTGTGAGTTGTTTTGTAGTGTAAGTTGTTAGGTCGCTAGAGTAATCTAAGGGTTAGGTCGCATGGAAGCCTAAGTTGTTAGGTCGTAACCCAACTGAGTCGTAGGCAGTTAGGTCGTAAACGACCTAAGTTAGGTCGTGGACTTCTGTAGTTGTTAGGTCGCAAGGTTCTGTCTAAGTGTTAAGTCGCCGGCATGTTAAGTCGCAGATGCGCATTGTTGTAGGTCATTAGGCTTAGGTCGGTGGGTTTTAGGTCGGCAAGGTCCTAGGTCGTAAGTCGGAAACGACTTAAGGAGATAACCAAATTACGACTTAAGAGATTTTCTGCCTATAAATAGAGGGGGTTGGCTTCATTTTTTTTTGGGATCCGGATTTTGAAGCGACAAAGTGCTGCCATTTTGAGAGCTCGACTTCTACACTTCTTCACTTCTTTTCTCCACTCTAATCTAGTGCTTCCATCCATCCAAATCGAAGATCAAGATTGAAGATTCAAGAGCTTAGATTGGAGATCTTCATCTTTTCAAGAGAGATTTCTTCGTTTGAAGCGGATTCGTGATAGATCAAGCTTGATCCTTCGCTGTCCAGATCTGAAGCGTGTTGATTTGGGTTTGTTTAGGTGATTTGGTGAGTGGTGATTATCTCTCACACGGATCCAAAGGAGTATATCGGATTGTTGGCTCGTTGTGGTGTTAAAATAGTGATTTCCATGCATTTTCTTCATCCTAAGCGTAGATCCATATAGATCCATTGTTCATGATGATGTTACATCCATTTTATCATATGTTAACCTATGCAAGTTCATTCATCAAGTTTGTAGGGATATAATTCATGTTTTCATGCTTATTGGACTTTCAACTCTTTAATTACGAAAATGGCATTATTGTGATAATTGTCTACTTAGAACTTATTTGAATGCTTGATTGTTTGGATTAATGTTTGATTTGATGGATTGTTATGAATTAGATGATTGATGGTTTGATTTAGACCGAAGATGATTCAAAAGCTAAGGGAAAAGCTCTTGAATTGGGAAAGCTGCTCGTGGTATATGTAGCGGGATGATGAAGCTCTTATGCATAGATTTGATGATGTGATGTTGAGATGAGGCTTTGCGAGGATATGATGAAGCGAAGCAATCATGTGATGAAGACTTGGTCTAGTCCAGACGGGATCATTCCAAGCATGTTGATAACTCGGTGATATGATTCGAGTTGAGGATAATGAATGGATATGAGAATAGTCATCGAGGAGGATGACTAGGAGGCTTGGGTAGCATCGTTGTTGAAGGTTCTAGCATGCTCTAAGCAAGAGTACGTTTGGGCAGATTCGATAGTCCCAACGGCCAACTGTTGATGGTCGAGTACCCTGGGCAGATTCGAAAGTCCTAGGCACGGGTTGCGACGACGTGCGGGAGTTATGTCTAGAACCGGGGTTTCCATTAGCCCTTGACGGACGGCTGAAAGAATGTGCCGGTCATTCAACTAACGGTGATATCGAAGCAATGATAACAGTGATAGCCAGAGTCATGGATGTTTGGTTGTATCGTCATTCGGACTCAAGAGCGGTATTTTCTGGGTGCTTATCTGATTTAGGCCTTGGTACTTGGAAAACATCGCCCTTGACTCGAGTGATAGTAGCTTTACTTTGAATTGTATGCTCTGCTATGTTTGCTTCTGCTTAGTTTGTGTCTGGGGGCTATCACTGTAGAATGAGGTTGGAGTGGGAGGGTTGTATTCCTATTCCTTTTCCTTTATGCTCTTTTGGTATGTTGTTAGTTAATTTACTGTTCACTAAGACTGTTGTCTGACTCAAGGCTTTATGTTTTAATTCTTATTGCCTTGGGCTGTTCGTCCATTTTTGGACGGGCAGACTAGGTAGCAGGTGACAGGTGCTGTTCTCTTCTCACGATGCTGATATCGAAGACGAGATGGAGGGTTGCATATTATCTTCTTATTATGTACTGGATATTCCGCTGTTTTGTATTCTCTGAGAGATATGTAGTGAGGCTTGATGTATTGACTATTTGGATGCTTGTATTCAACTATTATGGAGTTTTATATGAGGTCATTTTGTTCTGTAAAGCTTCACTATACATATGTTCTATTGTATTTTGTCCATGCACTGTGAGTAATACGATAGATTCTGTTGTTTTAATCTACCCTGATAATCGTCCATGGTTGCCTGGCACACTTTACAGCGCACTATTTCTAGATTCGGTGCAGGGGTCATGGGCGGTCGTCACACTAGTTAATTAAATTAAGTTGAAGAAATTCTAGCTCTCTCATATTAATGTTAACATTTCTGTCAACTCTCAACTTTCTCTAAATATTTATTAATAGCTAATTTTAAAGATCCGATATAATTATTGAATTGTTCATAATATTTTATTAATTTTACATTATCGTTTTACATTCAAAAACCTACACTTTCTGCTTTCTACTATTGCTTTCAAATTAGTTCTCATATTTTCACGTATAGTTTACATTTAAGTCTATATGTTTAAATTAATTAAATAATTTAACTATAAACTGTTTAAACAAAATTAATTAACCATTATTTATTAATTTATCTAATAGATAATACATATAACATTGTCAACAAGTATATCACGCTCATTGTAACAAAATGGTATAAATTAAATTTTCATTCAGGTATAAAAAATACGAATCACATAAAAGACAATAAGAACGACTTTAATGTATGATTATTTAATAAATTATCAATTAAATGATAGAAAAGTTTAAAAATTGCAAATCACCTCGGTAATTAAAAATTTTCACCCTCACTCCTTAATTCTCTTCGATTTTTTTTTGAATCCATATAAATTATCATTTTATAGTTATCCAAACTATTACATTTATTTTTTCCATGATTTTATATTCATGTACCGAGATTTTATAATTTCTACAGTCATTTACAAAGTTTTCATCAATTTTCTCTTATATTAACATTCAAATCCATGTATTTATATTAACCAAACACTATAAATTCATACTATATAAATAAATTCAAGTAATAAGTACTCATTATGTTCTTTGATAATTTATAAACAAGATGACAATTTCAATTTATCTACCGCATTCGTAGTAACAAAATGGTAAAAAAGATATTTCTTTCAAAAATAAAAATATATAAATCACTTAACAAAAATTATAGGCATAAATAATAATAAAAGTTTAATATATGATTTATATATCGAACAGTGCATAACAAAATTTTATTTTAACCATATTTAAAGTATGAGTGCCATGTTTTTATAACATTATTGTATGCAATCCATATGGTACATTCTATTACTTTATTACTATTATTATTTACAATTTTAATAAATTAAAAAAAAAGTTCTCCCTTTAATTATCTTATATTACATTTAAAATTCCTATCAATATCAATTTCTAAAATTAACATCGAAAACCCGTTATCATACGCATGTGCAGGTGCACATACACATAAATACACACAAGATCACGAATTTATTTAATATTACTTCAAAAAGGAAAATATTACACCAATATTTTTCTTTGAAATTTATTACATAAATAAATAGTTACAAATGTTTCACATACATAGGTATATCGGTCATAATTAACGTATGATTTCTTGATTTTAAAATACAAATTAAGCTTATTTTAAAATTAGATAAAATATTTTAAAACGTAAAATTTTGGAAATAAAAATAATATATCTTCATTTATTTACATTTTTAAACGTATAAATTGATGAAATAGTATAATTAACATATAATTTTCTTAACCTTCAAAAATATTATTGTAAAATAATTTGAAGCAAAATATATCATTTTAAATAGTTATAATATGAAAATAATGGATATATGATTGTTTTTAACCATTCAAAAACAGTATTTAATATATTTTACTGCGAAAATATTACATTTTAACATGCTAAAATCAAAAAATAATAATGATAATTTTTCTATAAATTCTCTATATTTATTTAACAAATATCAATCGGTGAAATATTATACTTAATGTTATAAATTTCAAATTTATTTTATAATCCAAATATATTATTTTAGATATTTACAATTGTTTGCACAAAAATTGGGCAAACACCTCCGAGTCTGAATTTTGTTAAGTTGCATTTAGATTAATTGATATACTATTTTATCTGTTTCAATGTGTCATCAAGTAGTCATTATAGTCATAGAATACTTCACAGGCTCAGAATAGGAAAGTAACTTAAAAGTAGTAAATTATAAAAAGTTTTATAGTGGTTCGGCTAGAACATGCCTACGTCCACTGTCCATCTTATTATTCCTCTCTGATTTGATTGCAAATACAAGTACGATTGGAAAGAGCAAAAAATTAAAGTAGCTGGAGTGATTGAATCTCAGCAAAGTTTTCCCTTTCTTTTCCATAGTGTCCCCATTGTTGTTGAGAAGCTCTGGTATTTATAGAGTGAAGTTGCGAAGGGTGGAGGTGGAATTATAAGCTCCTGAGTTTGGTCCGACATGAAGCGAGTATGTCTGGTTCGGAAGTGAGAATCTAGACCGACATAGAGTCCAACTAGTTTTGGTTCGGTAGTGAGAGGGGGGGTTCTTGGAGTTGTTCTGCCTTGAGTTAGAGATGTTGATTTGCCGGACAAAACATCTGGTCTGGCAAGCCTATGCACTGGATCAAATGTTTGGTCCGGTGTTTAGGAGTAGTGCCGGACCAAATATCTGGTCTGGCATCCCAATGTTGTGCCAGACCATATATCTGGTCCGGCATTCCAATACTGTGCCGGACCAGATATCTGGTCCGGCACAGTATTGGAATGCCGGACCAGATATTTGGTCCGACAATCCAATGCTGTACCGGACCAGATGTTGTACCGGACCAGATATCTGGTCCGGCACTTCCGGAGATGTCGAACCAAATGTTTGGTTCGGCATTCCAACTTGCATACTTCGTCCGATGCTTTCTCTTTCCCGTTTCTTCTATTGCTATCTTTCTTGTGTGCCAATATACTGAACAAACACTTGCCCCCCAAAGTACATTGTGTTGCTACACAATGTGCTTTGTTCGGTTCGCACAAAGCTTCACCACCAGTCTGAAGTCTTGGGAAACTTCCTGACTGTTTAGCTACCCCTCTTTTTCTTTTTAAATACCGCACCTTTCTTTCTCATTCCCCTTCTTCTACTTTTAGAATCCAAAATTCTTCAATCTCTTTCAAGTCCTTCGAAGCTTTCAACGTTCGAATTTCTCGATTTTTCCACTTCAGTATTATCCGAAGTAAGGTTAGTTCTTAAATTCGATTTTTTTCTAGGGTTTTCGATGCTTTATGGTTTCGATTCTAGGGGAATTTTGTAGTTTTTGTAAGTGGAGAGGGTGCTTCGTTCTGAATCGAAGGAAGGAGGCTCATTTGAATGAGTGTTGCGGCCTTGGAATTATTCGACGAAGGCGAAATCTAGGATCAGTGAAGGTGATGTAGTTGTGGTTATCGAGGGCGGAAGGAGTTTGTGTTTTATCAGTGGTAGGCGGTAGGAGCTCCCCCATATCGTGTTTGGTATCTCTGTGTGTTAGCCTAGGGCACGAGAGAGGTTTCTAGATGGAGTAGTAGCGAATGTGGCTAGGCTGTTGGAGTTTGAGAGGAGAAAGAAGAGATGTCGATTCTGTGCTTGGATAGTGGAGTTTGAATCAAAGTAGCGCAATCGTGATTTGGTTCGGCACTTGCGGCGGTCTTCGATTTGGTCCGGTGGTTATGGATGTGCTGAGCCAAGGGAGAAAACGTCGAAGTGGTAACCATAAGTGTTGCACGTTTGGTTCGGGACCATGACGTTGTCTGGTTTTGGACCGGTGATAGAGTGATGCCGGACCAGATTAGTTCATGTTTGGTGACCATGGATATGCCGAGCCTAGAGGGAAATCCTTGGGATAGTAGTCTAAGTTTTGTATGGTTTGGTTCGGTGTGTGGTATTAACCGAACCAAACGATATGAGCCTTTTCATGAGCGTTTACTGTCCTGCTATGATTGCACGATTACTAATGTGTTAAACCCATTGCTACTGCTTTATTCTTGTGACGATTGCATAGCTATTGGGGTGTTGAACTTATGCCTGCTATTTATCTCCTTGTGCAGGAAAGAAAATGTCGTCTACTCATGAACTTCGATCTACGCATGCATCTTCATAGCCTGTTGGAGCTAGCGTTTCTTCCTCTGAGGCTCCTGCTAATCCTCCCAGACAACCTAGCTCTGCGTATTCTTTGGTGGAGGGTTACGCCCCCAACCAGACGCTGGTGAAGCATATCGAGTGCTACCCTAGTGTATTGACCGTTGAGAAACTTAATTCCATATCTATGACATTCAGAATTGCTCGTCGGGACATGATGTTACCTGGGCCAGACAATAGAGCATGCTCTCCCCCAGAGGGACATATGGCGTATAGCAAATACCACTATATGTGTGGTCCAGTTCCCCCGCTTACCTACTGGATTTCTAATTTTGTGGACTATCTGAAGATCGCTCCTCTACAGCTTCAACCTAACTCTTATGCAATCCTGATCTGCCTATATCTCATATTCATGAAGCGTTATCATAGAAGTCCCACTCATAGAGAGATCAGGTACTTATACAATGTGAGAAGTTATCGAGAAGGGAGCCCCTTTATTAGCCTAGAGTCAGCCCATAAGTTCAAGCCTGTCCTTGACCTATATTCGAAATTCAGCTTGTTTAAGAAGGTGTATTTCTTTGTGCTCGACGACACCGTTCCTCAACATGCTTTCACTTCTGGGTGTAAGTTTCTTTTATATCCTTTTCTACATTTTTCACCGACTTGGCTTCTTAATGCTTCGTATCTCTGGTTGCGTAAAGGCGGCAGAGGACGATAGTATGAAGAAGATGGCCAAAGAAATCATGGCTATTCCTGAAGCTGAGAGGGAAGCCGCGTTCTTGCTTCGGGATACAGCCCTTCGCTTCTATAATCTGATTGGCCCCGGTCAATCTGTGTTTAAGATTAGGCCAAGTTCTGCCGAGAGGGCTAAAGGAGTCGAAGGAGAGGAGGGAGGCGCCGGCAAAGGCAAGAAAATTATGGAAGAGGGCAAAGGAGCCGATGCTCCAAAGAAACTAAGATGCAAGAAGAGCGCTATTCGTCCTTCCCGTTCAGGGAAGTCCTTGCGCATAAAGGATGCTCCTTCTCCTGAAGGCGAGGAGGGTTCTCCTTTGGAAGATGATAGCAAGGATGAGGAAGGCTCGGAGAGAGATTCTGAGGCGACAGATTCAAAGGTTCAAGCTTCTCAGGATGTAGGATTTATGGGTAGCGAAGATTTGGGCACAACTCCTTTAAAGAACGTCGAGGCCGTGCGGGAGTGGCCCGAGCAGCTAGATCAATCCAAGTTGGCATCCGGGCCAACTTTGGTTGCTGGTCCTTCTCAAGAGAATGTGGCGACAGACGACCCGAGCGGAGTGCTTATTCTCCCGGTTCAAAGCAGAGCGGGGATCAGTGAGACGTTTGTGCTTTCTCCAGGTACTTTCGATTTCTGCATGGACTTTGGGGTACTTCTTGAGAATTTTTTCTTTTTAGACGAGTCCCGGCCTCCACTTGCTCCCTAGTCAAATAAGGTCCAATCGTAGTGTGTCCTTCCTCTGAGTGGAGTCCAGTCCCAATGTATTCCTCGATTGATTGAGACCCAGTCCCGGCCACTTGATCCAGTCTCCCCTAAGGGTTTGTAGTAGCTTGCAGTGCCCAAGTGTCTTGCATACCCTGTGTTTATGCACTCTTCACTTCTTTGCTCTAAAGTTATTATCCATTTCGTAGAAAAAAGGAGAAATCCAAAAAGTAACGAGATGTCTAGGAGACTTGATCAATTCAAACGGATGAAAGGAGCCTCCATTCCTCCTAAGACTGCCTCCTAAAAGGAAAGGCCTGCATGGAGGAGACTCAGTCTGGCTTGGACAGAGGGGAAAGCCACGAGACGTCTCAAAAACACACAAGGTCTCCTGACAAAGATGCAACCTCCCCCGGCTCTCAAACCTCCTCCTGTCGCCATCGTCTAAATCCGTCTGACCCCGAAGTGCGTGAGATGCCTAATGACCAAGGGGAAGAAAACATCGATGCCTACTTCTCGGACTTTCAACCGCTGGCGAGGAATCCTTTCGAGAATCATCCTGATATCAATCCTAGTTATGTGGGTCACCATCCTGCGGATCCTGATACCGAGTTCCTCCTTCCTCGTAATCCTCTAGTTCAAATTTTAGATGAGGCCAAACTCTTGACTTTGCTAATTTGACAACGAGAATGGTCCAGATCACTGATGAGACCAGGAAAATTGTTGATTATCAATCTCATTTAGCCAAGGCCAGTGAGGAAGTCGGGAGTGTCAATGTGAGGTTGCGCCTGGAGGTGGAGGATCTCCGTAGGGCGCTCGGGGAGAAGGATGCGAAATTGGAGGCAGTTGAGGTGTCTCATGTGGTCGAGATAAAGAAAGGCAAGGAGTAAGCAATGAGGGAGGCCACCGAATCATGCAAAGTTTTGATCGATGAAGCTGTGAGCTCAGTGGACGAGGCTAGGCAGAAGGACATGGAGCGAATCCGATCACTTAAGGGAAAGATAAAGAAGTCCCGGGAAGTCTTGGCTAAGTTGAAGGAGTCCCAGGGTGAGTGGCGCAAGGAAAAGATGCCTACAAGGCTGAGATCAACGCACTGAAGGCAGAGCAGGTCCGGTTAAGGAGAGACAAAGAACAGTACATGAACAAGGTGGTGTCCCTTCAAGCCGAAGTTGACAAGTCTAGCGACTTCTGTGAGACTGTGAATCAGATGCTGAAGGACACCTACTATATGTTCTAGAAGCTTGGGAACCTTCGGTGGATGGACGATTACCCTCAATTGATGAATGGGATCCATACTCAGCTCATCGAGGAGACCAAGGCCGTAGTTGCCCAGGAAGAAGGAGCAATGTATGATGTTGGGACGGTGAATTGTCAGTTCACGGCGGAAGAGACTAAGGCCATTGCTAGAGGATATGAGCTGTTGGCGGAGGATCAGAATGATGAAGAGGATTTGGATCACGAGGAGCTCGGTGATCCACTAAACATCACCGCAGGTACCTTGTCCTTTTATTTTAGCTTCGTTATCTCTTATCATAGACTATCAGACTTATGACTTTTCTCGCTTGCCTCATGTAGGGATTGTTTCAGGATGAGCTGCGCCGCCTCTATCTTCAAAGGGTACTGATGGGGCATCGCTAAAAGAGGCAGAGTCCCTTGAGCGAGCTGAGCCTTCAAAGGACATGTCCGGAGGAAGCAGGCCAAGTGATAAGGATGCCCTCCTGCTTAGTCGAGAAAGTTTCCTTATTTTTTTTGTTATATGTATTTTGGAGGATGTGGGGTTGTCCTATGTATATTTTTATGTTGTACATACAAACTTGGTGTTGTAATGTTCGACTTTTGTTTTTTGTATGTTTATCTGAAATGATTTTTGTGACATGTGATTTTATAGCTTGCCTTGCCTGCTTGTAAACTTCTTATGACTTAGTTAATTGCCATCATGTTCTGAGATGCGGGAAACCACAAAATTATTGTCATATTCAGGACCGATCACGAACAATAATTACTCGGGATATTGTCCATGTCGTGAGTATTATTCAATTTATTATTGCCGGTGTGGGTGCCGATCGTTAACTACGAACTATCCCTGGCTGCAGCCATGCCTTAATCATGGGATTTATAATCGGTTCGCAGTTGCCGGCGAGCCGAACGCCAATGATAAACTGCCTAGGCTATAAATTGTTCCTAATCCGTGGCTTATAGTCGGTTCATCATTGCTGGCTTGGGGGGGCCGATCGTCGGCAGTGAACTGCCCAGGCTTGTCTCTTGCCTTTTGTCATGGCTATCTTATTTTCACTACTGCCGGCGAGTGCTTCTGATTGAACGCAATAGGAATAACATCAGATAAACAATTAAGTAAAAACAAAAGTTGAAATAGGGCAAACAACGCAAGACACCAATTTTATAGTGGTTCGACTGGAATATGCCTACTTCCACTGTCTTTCTTTTATTGCTTCAGTTAATACATGCTTACTTACAATTCAAGAGAAATAACGACGGAGTTGTTGGAGATTCCATGCTTTTCCTAACACCTCCCCGTCGACTGTTGATAGGATGTAAGCTCCATTATGAAGGTCCTTATGAACAACAAACAGTCCTTCCCAAATTGGGTCTTACGCTCTTGGACGTGGAAAGACCCGCTTGAGTACCAGGTCCCCCTCTTGTAGTGCTCGAGGTTTCACCTTGGAGTTATACTGCCTTGCCACTTTCTGTCTATCTGCGGCGGCTTTGAGGGCAGCGTCATTCCTTTTCTCCTCGATTAGATCAAGTGACATATTCAAGAGTTCTTCATTTTCTTCCGGATTATAATATATTCTTCGATGTGATGGGACGATCGTTTCAACTGGGAGCATGGCTTCGGCCCCGTATGCTAAGGCGAATGGCGTATGCCCTGTCGCTGTCTTGTAGGAAGTTCGGTAGGCCCACAGTGCAGTAGGTAGTTCGTCGACCCATGCCCCCTTGGATTTTTCCAATTTCCTTTTGATCAGCATTTTTAAAACCTTGTTTACCGCTTCGACTTGTCCGTTGGCCTGGGGATAAGCTATAGCCGAGAAGCTTTGAGCAATCCCGTGTTCTTGGCACCATCTGGAGAATTCTTCGCTATCGAATTGGAGTCCATTGTCTGATATGATCTTTTGTGGAATCCCATACTTGCACAGGATGTTTCGTATTACAAAGTTTATCACTTTGCCAGATGAAATCTTGTTCAAGGGTTCCGCTTCCACCCATTTGGTGAAATAATCCACTGCCACTATGGTGTATCTTGCCCTTCCTCGACCTATGGGGAGTTCCCCGATCAAATCAATCCCCCAAATTGCAAAGGGCTGAGGGCTGACCATTTGGGTCAAACTGGTGGGTGGTAGTCTCAGGATTTTAGCGTACCTTTGGCATTTGTCACATTTTTTAGCTAACTCAGTCACGTCTTTGCTTATTGTGGGCCAAAAATATCCATATCGGAGAATTTTCTTGGCTAGGGTTTGCCCTCCGGTGTGATCGCCACAACTTCCTTGATGGATGTTATTAAGGATATCTTTCGCTTCATTCCTAGCAACACACCTTAGCAATGGATTGGAAAAACCGCGACGGTACAATATGCCATTCTGAATGGTGTAGCAGGATGCTTTCCTTAGGATCCTCCTAACTTCATTCTATTCTGCGGGTAAGGTTTCATCTTGTAGGTATCTAATGATGGGGGTTATCCATGTCTCTTCTCCGCTGGCAGTTGCTGTGATTTGAAGACACTCAAAACTTGGCGTGGTTTGACTTATGACGGGGGTTGCCCCTAGCATTGGTTCGGTCCTTACACTTGCCTCTTTGACGAGGGCGTATGCTTCTTGATTTTCTCCTCGCGGGATGTGTTTGACTACATAGTAGTCTAGCTCATTGAGGAGGGTTTTGGCCTTTTTGAGGTAAGACGTGAGCTTCTGTCCACGAGTCTGCAATTCTCCGAGGATCTGGTTCACAATCAACCGAGAGTCACTGTGAATACATACCGCCCTAACTCCTATCTGTTTAATGATCTCTAGGTCGGCTATCACTGCTTCATATTTAGCTTCATTATTGGTTGCAGCAAATTCTAGTCTTAGTGCATAGCATAACTTCCTTCCTCGGGTGTGACTATTACGAATCCTGCCCCTGAGCCAAACTAATTTGATTCTCCATCAACGAACAAATTCCATTTGACCTCTTCCTCAATTTTGTACTTCCATCTCTTCATCTTGTATTGTAAATTCAACAATGAAATCAGCCAAGGTATGTCCTTTAATTACGGTGCGTAGATGGTAGGTGATGTCGTATTGGCTCAGCTCAATGCACCACTTCAGTAGACGCCTTGACGTATCTGGTTTATGCAGAACTTATCTCAGAGGTTGATCCGTCAGAACCTTAATTGAATGAGATTGGAAGTAATGCCATAGTTTCCTAGATGTTATAAGCAGACAATAAGCAAATTTTTCGATCTTAGGGTATCTAGCTTCTGTGCCCGTGAATCTCTTGCTAATGAAGTATACCAGTCTCTGGATATGACCACCTTCTCGTACTTGTGCTACACTTAAGGCATGGGAGGATATAGCCAGGTATAAGTAAAGGCTCTCTCCATCCATTGGAGTGGAGAGTATTGGAGTCTTCTGCAGATGTTCGAGTAGATTTTGGAAGGCAGAGTAGCACTCGTCAGTCCATTCAAATTTCCCTTTGTCTCTTTTGAGGGCTTCGAAGAACGGGACACACTTGTCCGTTGCTTTGGATATAAACTTCTCAGAGCGGCTACTTTCCCATTTAGGCTCTGCATTTCTCTTCGTGTTGCTCGGATTTTAATATCCTTCAAAGCTTGTATATTTTTAGGATTCGCCTCTATCCCTCTAGCATGTATGATAAAACCTAAGAACTTACCCGATGACACCCCAAAAGAGCATTTTAGTGGGTTTAGCTTCATTTGGTATTTGCGCAATACTTGGAACATCTCATCTAGGTGGCTCAGATGATCCACTGCTCTTCTTGACTTGACAAGCATGTCGTTAACATAGACTTCCATGGAGTGACCAGTTTGTCGTTCGAACATCTTATTAACCAAACGTTGATAGGTAGCACCAGCGTTTTTAAGCCGAAGGGCATGACCATGTAACAGTATAGGCCTAGGTCCGTAATGAAGCTAGTGTGTTCTTAATCTGTTACATGCATGGGAATCTGGTTGTATCCCAAATACGCATCCATGAATGAAAATAATTCATGCCTCGCGGTTTCGTCCACTAGTCAGTCGATTCGGGGCAAAGGGAAACAGTCCTTGGAGCAAGCATCATTGGGTTAGAGAAATCAATGCATGTTCGCCACTTTCCATTAGGTTTCTTCACCATCACTTGGTTGGAGATCCACTCTGGGTAAATGGCTTCACGGATGAAACCATCGGCGAGCAGGTTCTTCACTTCCTCGTTGAGAGTGGTTGATCGCTCTATCCCCATGCTTCTTTTCTTTTGCTTCATAGGGACCTTGGTTGGGTCAACATTGAGAGCATGGCAAGCTATCTCCGGGGATATCCCCACCATATCCTTGTGTGTCCATGTGAATACATCCAAGTTCCTTTGCAGGAATCCTATCAGCTGAACTTTGAGATCCAGATTTATTTGAGAACCTATCTTTAAAAGCTTTGTTTTTTCGTGTTCGTCTATTGTCACATGCTCCATAGCCTCAACAGGCTCGACGTTGACCTCCTCCTCTTTATCTCTGGGTCCAATTCGTTGAATGGGTCGCTGGTATATTCAAGAGGATGGGCCTTCTTTGATTGCCATGCTTCCGAATTTTTGGCACAGAGGATGAACCCCATGCCTTTTCCCTTTTCCTTTTTCTTATTTTGGCGAAGTTTAGTCACATAACAATCGCGAGTCGCGTCTTGGTCTCCTTCCACCTCTCATATTCCATTATCGGTCGGGAATTTCATCTTCAAACACCACAGTGCTAATACGATTTGGAAGTCTGACAATGCGGGTCTTCCTAAGAAGGCATTGTAGGCGGAGTGCCCATCCACCAGTATGAATGTTTGCTTCAGCACAACTAATTGGGGGTGTATTCCAAGCTCAACAAACAAATCCAGTTGTCCAAGAGGCATTGTGGCCTCTCCAGTGAACCCATGTAAAGGTTTATGGCATGGAGATGCATCTTTCATTGACAACTTCATTTTATTGAATGCATGTTTGAATAAAATATTCACTGAGCTTCCTTTATCGACCAAGATGCAAAACACCTCGGCCGGGCCGATCCAGGCGGAGATAACCAGGGGGTCAGTGTGAGAGTATTGTTTCCAACTAAATCTTCATCATTGAAGGTCATGTCAATTCTTTCTCTCCGCTTTGCGATGCGACCTTTAGTTATGGAATGAACGTACCCTTCCCTATCCTTTAAGGACTTTCCATATCTCTCCATCTTAGCCCAACTTCTGTCAGCTATATGCGGGCCTCCAGATATAGTATGGACAGTTGTCTTTTCTTGGTTAGAGAGGCTCGCACCTATTCCTTCCCTTTTATTTCCTTGCAGAGGTTGTACAGATCCTTCGTGGGCTGAAGCAGGAGAGTTGCGGTCTTTCTGCACGTATCTCTCCAGCTTCTTTTTCTTAATATATTCTTCAATGAGATCCCGTAAATGTTGGCATTCTTCGGTGTTGTGCCCATGAGACTCGTGGAAGCGACAATATCTCCCTGTTATAATTGCGGCCTCTGATTCTTTTATGTACGAAGAGTGTTTGTATTTTAACTCGTGTTGAGTAGCCATGTAGATGTTCTCAACTGTGTCATTCAAAGGTGTGTATGAGTCGAATCTTGGTCCGGGTCGGTATCGCCGCATATTGCCTTTTTCACTCCCAATATTGCCTTGATTGCCACTTTTAACTTCACTATTCTGCTTGTTACCTTCCCCTCGGGGCGAGGCACCCGCATTTCCTTGGACGTTGGAAGCCTTTGCTGGTTGCTCGCTATGTCGGTGGGCCGCCGCATCCTCCAATCTCATGTACTTCCCAGCCTCATGAAAGAAATCCTGAAGAGTTAGGGGTTTCTCCTTTGTCAACCTTCTTGCGAGTTTAGAATCCGGGTGGACGCCTCCGCATAGCGCCATCAGTGTAAGCCTCTCATTGGCGCCCTGCACCGTTGCTGCAGCAGCGTTAAAGTGGGTAAGATATTGTTGTAGCGGTTCTCCTTCTTTTTGTTTCATGTCTGATAAGGAGTAGGCATCCTTGGGCCATTCCACGTGGATTCAGAATTGACTTATGCATCTTTCCTTTAACATTTCCCAAGAGCTAATAGAGCCATGAGGCAAGCGACAAAACCATGTGGTTGCTAGGTCTGACAAGAACCATGGGAAACGTTTACACAGCTCACCCTCTGTTTCTCCATTCATGAGCATGCGTTGAGTGTAACGCTGTAAGTGGATGATTGGGTCGGTCGTGCCTTTGTAAGGATCCATGGTAGGCATCTTCCATTCCCGCAGAGCGGTTGCTGTATCTATGTCCCTGGTGAATGGGTTGGAGACCCTTGCTCCTACACCTCTTTCGTGCTGTTCATGCCTGAAATACTCTCTGAAGCGGCGTGTCATCCTTTCCTCGGATTCTGGGGCAATCCTGGGAGAAGTAGGGGCTTCAATTTGATACTGATGACGTCTCGAACTTCGATGGAGATTGGATTGGCGATGATTGGCTCGAGGCATGACAGGGTCAGTCGTAGCCAGTCCTTTCCTGGTGCCCTCTTGGCTGGGCCCTGCACCTGGCGCTCTCTCGGGCCTGGCTTCGGACTGAGTCCTAGCATGGTTTTGAGCTCTTGTATCTTCTTGATTGAATTCCTCATTCGAAGGGGATCTATTCCGCCTATGAGACTCTCCAGATTGAGAGTCATTTCGAGATTCTATGTTGTGAGTGGATTCCTTTGTGCCCCTCAAGCGTGTCATGAGCTGGTCCACTAAAGCTTTTTGCTAGGCAGCGAAGTGGTTGGTCATCTTATTCACAACCCTATCTAAGTCTTCCCGGGTGACAGCTGAAACTGGTAGTTGAGAATGGGTGGTCTGGTTTCCTTGATCCTCTTGGATGGAATTAGGCGTACTAGTAGTGGCCACATTCTTACCCTTGTCAACATTCCTTCTGGAGGGAGCCATGCTCTAATGATGTGTTACGGTTGGAAGGAGAGTGGGCAAGAGAGGTCGGCCATTCTTAGTGAAAGCACCAAAAATGTTTGCACAAAAATTGGGCAAACACCTCCGAGTCTGAATTTAGTTAAGTTGCCTTTATATTGTTTGATATACTATTTTATCTATCTCAATGTGTCATTAAGTAGTCATTAAAGCCACAGAATACTTCACAGGCTCAGAATAGGAAAGTAACTTAGAAGGAGTAAATCATATAAAGTTTTATAGTGGTTCGGCCAGAACATGCCTACGTCCATTGTCCATCTTAGTATTCCTCTTTGATTTGATTACAAATACAAGTATGATTGGAAAGAGCAAAAACTTAAAGTAGTTGGAGTGATTGTGTAACAACCCTATATTTTTGTAAATATTTTTAAAATCATTTTAAATAAATTTTATTTCAATATTTCTATTTTTAAAACATTTTAGAAGTATAGTTATAATTTTCAAAAGAGTAGTTATAATTTTACAAAGATAATTGCATTTTGTTGCAATTTTTAAAAGCAAGTTTCAATATATTAAGCTATTTCTTTATTTATCTTCCTATTTTCCTAAAAAAAATTATTATTTCTTCCTTTTTCACTTTATTTCAGTTTGTTTTTATTTTAGTTACTGATTTTTTTTATTTGTTCATTTTGAATTAAAAGAAATGGAAATTTGAAGAGACTAAAGTTTTAAAACCAATGACCTTTCACTTTCTAGACCCTTCATTGTTTTGGCCGTTCATTGCTTTACTATAGCCGTGAGTTTTAATTCTTTTTTTCACGTGAAAACACTTTCTCATTCACAAATTTTCGGCCATCATTTCAGATCTGAAAATTGGTAATGGTTTCTCTCCTCTTTTCTACTTTTTCTCTTCACTTTTTCCATTGTTTTTCCTATTGATTTTACATTGTTTTGGCCTTGCTCTTCATATATATGCCTCGGCCATAGCCACCACCTCCTCCTCTTTACCATCCACCGCCTAGCATCACCACTTCCTTTGACTTGACCAGGCCGTGACCTCCATGAGGCAAAAGTTCCACAAAAACAATGTTAAACTCCACAAAAGTGCACATAACCGAGCCCTATTTTCAACTACCCTTCATTTGTGACCTTGGCCGCCTCCTATTGCTACACCACCACCATGATGTGACCACCACCCATCACCCTACCCACTAGCCAGACCTGTACTACACATGGCCGAGCCCAAACCATGCATAGGCCGAGCCTATGGTTGATCCAAACCCCACTATCTTGCCTTGTCTCCTTGTATTCCTCTTATGTAACTCCTACCCCTTCCTATTCTTTGTAGCCGTGCCATATAGGACCCATACCCGACCCAAAAATCATGTCATGGCCGAACTACAAGACCCCTAGGTCGAGCACTTGGTTGATGAAAGCGTGGCCAAAACATTTTGTTCATTGTTGCTCTTAATTTCAAATTGTTTCAATTCATATTTGGCATTGTATATATGTTTATATTCTTGTTTTATTGGTTGTTACAAGATCAATAGCTTGGTTCTCTTTCCACTCAAATCAAAAGTCATATCGTGCTTTCTGGATTCTTGTTTGTGTGTGTTGTTTGCGAACTCCAACTTTAAAGAGGTGAGTAATCACACCGGACATTCATACTTATATAACTGTGAATTGATAGCAAGTGAAAGTGTAGAAATTATTATATCATGTTATATCTGCCTGTGATGTAAATTATATGATGTTAAACCCTGTTATTAACTTGTCACATCATCTATTTTATTTTATTTTACTGTTTATTTATATTCTGTTCTCACACTACAAGTTCCCTGTAGAATAGAATCACTATGGGTTGAAATGATACATACCCGAACAGACTTTAGAATATGGAAAGATCATTATGGACTCAAATGATAAGTCTGAGCGATTTTTATTTATTTTATTTACTTGGGATTGCAGGTTTGAAATGATAAAACCCGGATTTTCTTTGTAAACTACGGATTGAAATGATATATTATCCGTATCACTTGACTTAGGCTAGAAAATATTATACAGACCCGTGGTTATTTTATAAAGTTTTCTGGAAATTTTTAAGTATTTTTAAAATGTAAAAATATAATAATTTGATTTAAATTGAATTTTTAAATGATTTAATAAAGTGAAAATGATTTTCTATGTATTAAAAATGTTAAATAAATGAATAGAAAATTGTGATTTAAATATAACTTAATTTGGGAATTTGTGATTTGATTTTTTTTTTGGAAATTTAAGTTAATTAAATTAAAAATGGAAATTTAATTTTATTTGTGAAAATGGAAATTTAAATTTAAGTGTAAGGTAAATTTTAAAAATGAAAGAATAAGGAAATGGTACACTTGAATGTAATAAGTAAAATTGTTGGAAAATTTGATTTTTATTGTAAAAAATTTCTTTATAAAAAAACCATAAGTAAAAGAGAATTTAATGAACATTTTTGATGTGGAAAAATGTGATTTTTATAAGTTAAATTGAAGTTTATTTATGGCTGGATTTCTATTTAAAATCTGGAAATTCATTTAGTAGCACTTCAGAAATGCTATCGTTTCTGGAAATGAGCAAAAATCTGAACTAAGTAGAATCTGCAGCACTTTGTAAGTGCTGTGGTTGCATAAATGAACTAAACGACTAAATTTAACTAAGGCTATGACTGCACTTTGTAAGTGCTATAGTGGCAGGAACTAAACTTGAAACTGAAATTTATAAAAGGGCTATTGTAGCACTTGTTAAGTGGTGCAGTTGGCTGAAATGTGATTTTTGAATATAATTTGAACCCTGAACTATTACAGCAGTTTTGTAAATGCTGTCTTTTTTGAATTGAACTATTTTTCAACTAAAACTGAACTATTACAGCAGTTTATAAATGCTGTCTTTGCTGAATTGAATTGTTTTTAAAAGTAATTTACCGCAGCACTTTCTAAATGCTGTGCAAGCTGGAATTTTAATGTTTTAATGTATTTAAGTGAATAAACGAACTCAGAAAAGGCTAAATTTTTGGGAATTGAATATTTTATTTTAAGGTATAATGACTTCACTTTTAAATGGTTTAAGTGAAGTATTTTGATTTGAAATATAAACTGTTTTTAAATTTATAACCACGGGTTATAATAATGATTGGTTGTTAAAGAGACCGGGATCGGATATGGACATACTCTCTGTCGATACCGAAAACCACTTTAACAACTGTGTACGTGGTGGAGATTCCAGAATGAAGTAGGATGGTGGCGACGATCCTTAAGGTATATGTGTGGACCCAACTCCCGTGAGTTGGCATAAAGTGGCTAAAACAGGAGCGATTGACGGGCCAATGAGGTAGCACCTCTGATCGGACACACTTCTTCGATACCATTCTATTACTTTGTGATTGATTGGGTCCACCCCTTGATTTGGGAGTGTTGTTCGAGGTGGGCGGTAGTGGCTGCTATGCGTTTCCACCAACCCGGATGCGTAATTGGTATATCTACCTTGGCATTGCCTAGTTGTGCCGTGTCACTTACCATTTCGAGCATTACTACGAGTTGTGATTTCTTCCGTAGCCTGTGGTGTATCGAAGGTAGCCCCCATTTTGGGAGTATGCTAATATTGGATAGACTATTGGGACTATTACGTGTTAAGGTGGAAAATGTAAAGCCTTAATGCTATTTAAAAGTATGTTTATTTTATGATTAGACATTATTATAATAGAGAATATTACTACATAGTAGATAGTTTAACGGATCCGTAAAGAATGGGCAATCCCAAGCATTCTTTAAATTACTTGTACCATTTATTACAGTTCACTTGAGTTGGTTTACGTTGTATAAGTATGTATGTCCTGACTCGAGTGTTTGTGTTTTATTTACGCTCGGGTCAGCCTGAGTATTCACAACTTTGGACTTCACCTTTCTGGAGCTAGGTATCGCTGGAGATTCTGCTTATCTAGTTATCTATCTATTTCAGTTTCAGTTGTTCTATTTCAGATGTTGTATTAGAGACTTGTGTATTTGGGATTTTACTGAACTTGTTTCAAAACTGTATTTGTTTTCAGACTATGTATTGTAGTGCCTTCATGAACCACTATTTATTTTATATTTCCACTGTGAGTTATTCTGATATTCTGTGTCTGTGATTCTCTGAATGGTTTTATTTGCTCCAAATTTTATTACAATATGTTATTTTGCATTATTCAAGTCCGACATGTATGGATTATTGTCGATTTGAATGGTCCAAAATAGTGGGTCGTTACATTTGGTATCGGAGCCAGGTTTTAGGCAAACCTTAGCCTAAGGAGCAAAAACTCATTAGAGATAAGGTAGAAATACCCTAGAATGAGTGAAATCAACCTCAGAATCATTTCTTGGTGAGAGAACGTATTTTCAAAGTATAAAATGATTTTAAAATGATTTTTTCAAAGGATTTTTCAAAGATTATTTTGATATAAAATTTTCTTGTTTTAAATGCAAATTTTCTAAATCTCCTTCTTTTCGTATCTACCTTGTTAGGAATTTCTTTTATTAGGATATTCATCCAAGTGAATTTATCTTGTCTTGTCTTATCTTATTTTTGTCTTCTCTGTACCTTTGTCCTAAAATTCATTCTTGATATTTTTTAGGATGAATCGTGGAAATGCTAGAGGTAGGGGTCGTGGTACTGCCCCAGCTCCTCAACCTGTTGCACCTGTCTGATTTACTATTCTCTGTAAGGAATTTTCTCAGCTCGGTGGTACTAAGTTCATCGGTTCAGAGAGCATTATCGAAGCCCAGCAATGGTTACAGAGTTTAGAGAGGATCTTTACTGGTCTCGAGATTACTGATGCCCAGAAGCGTCAGTTAGCAGCTTGGCAGCTGCAAGAGTCAGCCTTAGATTGGTGGGAGTCTGTTACAGCTCACACTAACGAGGGTGATATTTCGTGGGAGCAGTTCAGGTATCCTTTGTGTTATCTTGAATTTTGTCCCCATTTCCTTTCTTTTGAATCTATCTTATGTTTTGTTTTGTATCTTCTTTCCAGGGAGGCTTTTGTGGCAAAATGGATGCCCGAAGCCGGTAAATCTCAGCTTTATCGTGAGTTCATGGATCTTAAGCAGGGTACCATGTCCTTTTCAGAGTATGAGCGGAAGTTCAACGAACTTTCCAAGTTTGGTCCTGGTCTTATCGACACTCAGCTTAAGAAAAATGAGAAGTTTATAGCTGGAGCTCGCCCAGAGTTCTACGATCGTCTTATTTCACATGTTCATGGCACTTTTACCGAGCTTATGGATATGGCTATTCGTTATGAGAACCCTACTTCCAAGGGTCCTGCTGTTGCTAGTGCTCCTGCATCTCAGTCTTCCTCTGCTAATTCTAAGAAGAGAAAGCCCAATTTCCACCAGCAGAAGAAGAATTGGCTCAAGAATCCGGGTTTGGGATCTTCATCATCTTCTCCTTCTCAGAGGCACCCTATTGACTTATCTACCATTACCTGCTTGAAGTGTGATCAGAAGGGACACTATGCTAATAGTTGCCCTACTTCAGTTGGTGCTGCTGTTACTCCACCTCAGGGTACCAAGAACAATCTTTGTCATGTTTGCCTTCAGCCTGGTCATTTTAAGAATGACTGTCCTTTGTATCAGAAGGGCAGGTCATCTGGTGTTTTTGCTGTTACATCTGCTTCTTCTCCTGCTGCACCTACTCCTGCTCCTAGTGATGATCAAGGTACTCTTCAGGGCACCTTTACTTTATTTCATCATCCTGTTCGTGTTTTATTTGATACTGGAGCTTCGCATAGTTTTATTTCTGTTGATTTGTGTGATAAGTTTGAACATCTCCTTTCTCCTGAGTATGCTGTTGAATCTTTGTGTGTTAAAAATCCTATTGGTGGTCCCACAAATCTTAATAAGATTTGTAAGCAAGTGAGACTCTTTTATTCTGGCCATAAATTTTCTGGTGATTTCTATGTTCTTGGTTTCGATGCTTTTGATTTGTTGCTCGGAGGTGATTGGCTTAATAGACATGATGCCCGTGTCTCTTGTAAATCCCGAATTGTTTCTCTTCAGGATGATCGGGGCAATTCTTTGGTTATTCAGTGTCGTATGCCTCATGATTATGCTGGTAGCTTTATCTTTTCTCTAGATGCTTCTCCTGTTGATCTTCAATCGACTCTTGTAGTCAAACTCTATCCCGATGTATTTGGTGAAGTCACTACTTTACCTCCTAAGCGGGAAATTGATTTCCGTATTGATCTTATTCCTGGAGCTCGACCTGTAGTTCTTCCTCCTAGAAGAATGGCACCCCGCGAGAAGGTTGAGTTAAGGAAACAAATTGATGACTTGTCTTCCAAGGGTCTGATCAGACCTAGCTATTCAGAATGGGGAGCAACGGTGGTTTTCGTCACCTAGTCCGATGGTTCTCTCCGGATGTGTGTTGATTATAGGGAGCTGAACAAGCTCACTATGAAAAACAGATATCCTATGCCTCGCATCAATGATATGTTTGATCAGCTTTATGGTGCCACTGTTTTCTCTCAGCTTGATCTTGCCACAGGTTTTCACCAGCTCAGAGTTGCTGAGGAAAGTATTCCAAAGGCTGCTTTCCGTACTGAGAATGGGTTCTTTGAATGGTTAGTCATGCCTTTCGGTTTGACTAATGCTCCTGCTTTCTTTGTTGATTTGATGAATCGTGTTTTTCGTGATGTGCTTAATAAATTAGTTCTAGTCTTTGTTGATGATATTTTCATTTTCTCTAAGTCTGAAGAAGAGCATGAGTCACATTTGAAATATGTTCTTGAAACTCTTAGAAATCATCAGTTGAAGGCTAATGTTCAACGGCAAATGTTCTATCGATTAGAAAAATGCCAATGAATTTCGGAATAAAATTTTCCGCAAGCGCACGGCGTACACTTGTAGTACGTGGCGAATACGGGTCGATCCGTAGGGAATTGATGATTTAAAAAAATTCTATTCAATCAAATTAACCAAAGTTGAAAATGTAATTAGCTAAAAATGTAAAAACCTAACAAAAACTAGCAAAAGAAAAATAGATAAAAATATGAGAGTTAAATGACAATTTAGAGATAAATCCACCCTCTAGATCATATAATTCAACAATTAATGAAATTATGATCTCTTTTTTTGGTCATAAGTGAGTTTAAATGATGTGTTTATCATAAGTATGGCTTATTTGTGCTATTAATTAGCTCAACATAAGCCATCAAACTATAACACACCCCTTAAACTACTTACTAACTCTCATGAAAACAACAACAAAGTTGAAAATGAAATCTATTTTAAGCATGACCTATTAACTATTGTTTAGAAATATAGGCCATCAAATTTTAATTTCACATTCACTTCATTACCATCATCATATGTAGATGAAGAGGTAATTATTGATTATGATTGTTTAAGCATAACCTATTTGTTATGAACAACATAGACTATCAAATTCAACATGAAACAATAAATCACATCAACATTCCTTTAAGCACAAAATAGATCAAAATTATCAAAATGTTTGAAGCTACATGATTAGAGGCTTCATTACCCCTAAATTAAAGGGGTTAAGCTCTCATTTTTGTTATCATATGAACAAATGTAGCTAGCAACATGAAAGCAAAAAGAAAGGAAAATGAAAGCTAATGGAAAAGAGAAGCTAATTAACAAGAATTAAAACTAATCTACTTTGCATAAATGTAAACTACACTACTAACATAAGAAGAGAAGAAGCATGTAAATAAAAGAGAATTAACATTGCATAAAAGAAAGAAAAATTACATGAAATAAAATGGCTAAGTAGCCATGGAAAAAGAAGAGAGAAAAGCTTTGATTTATTTCCTAAGCTAAAAACTAAGTAAGAGAGACTAAGGGAGGAAGGAGTTACATGAAACATAAGGGGATTTTATACATGTGTTAAACCCTAATTCATATTTTTGGGGAATGCCCAAAATACCCTCTTAGGAAATGTGGAGGCCAAGTAATCATTAGCTTCAAATAATCCTCATTTAAGTGTACATGAAGCCATTAATTCCATAAGCATGTGCATTAGCCTCTAATTTGTACATTAAGGTAGGTGGGTAGGTGGGGTCCTCCATTATCTTCACTTTGAATTATTTCCATCTTCATTTGTTCTCTTCACTCTTATGCATGCATATATCATCATGTAACCACTTGTAAAATTCACCAAATTTCCTACAAAACAACATAGAAAATTCCAAGTAAATTTTCACAATTTAATAAATGCATAAAAATGACCATTTTGCCCCTATATGAAGATGAATATGTGACAATTTCAAATAATTTGAATTTTGATTTAAATAAGATAAAATAACCAATATGATCATTTATTTAATTGAAATAGATTAAATACGGTGGTAAAAATATGCACATTTACGTGCACATCAAATACCCCCACACTTATCTTTTTATTCGTCCTCGAATAAAGAAAAACCAAGATAAATCCGTTTTCGTAGGGAGCACGATTGCATTGAGCGTATGCAACAAGCCGTTAAACCTCTGAGTGTCCTCAGTAGGACGAGTGTTGTCTCGTGAGGGTTTTCAGCGGATACTACCCACAAAATCCAAATGCAAGATGAAAGTATTTACACAATGCAAGATTTATTTACAAGGAGATGAATGCATGTTTTTTGAAAATATTTACAATGAAGGATTTATTTTTAAATTGACCCAAATAAGTTAAATATAGGTTTTGGTTATCATCTTGAAGATTTAAGTCATTTTACTTGTCAAAATTTCCAATAAAAATCAAGTTATCAAAGCAAATAGACTATAGTTTAACTCGTTGTTTCGGTTGATTACGTAGTGTAACTATGAAATTGATTCTTATCGATTATCAAAGTTCATCAAAGTGGTATTTTTCATTTCTTTTCAATAACAAGTCAAATCAAATAAGTTAAAATAGTGCTTGGATTTCAATTGCTTACTCTCTCCATTTTTTTTCTTTTGAAAATTTTGTTGATATTAGCAATATTTACGTATGCCTAACTCAGATAAACTGAGGCCATATATATTACCCATGCACTGCCTTGCAGACTGATGTGAGGGGAATACAGAACGTGGCTAGTGAACACACAAGTGTGAACACCTATTGACTGTAGGCGTTATTAAAAAGAATATTTATATATATACACGTAACTCAGATAAATTGAGGCCAGATATACCGATCGTGCACTGCCTTTCAGGCTTACGTGAGAAGGGTACAGAGCATGGCGAGTGAACACACGAGTGTGAACACATGATTCTAGGTGTTTATTAAAAAATATATACATATATACAAGAAATATTTTTTGTTGTTTTTGTGTTTTTTTTGAAAGAGAGAGTTTCGCAAAATTATCTTAGCACTATTTAACTTAGAAGACAAAAAAATGTTATATCTTTACTTTAAATCAACCACTTTTTAGAACAAAGATTTTCAATTAGGATATATTTCATAATTAACACATATGAATCTTTCTATATACTAGTTAAACCATTGTTATTTGTAATCAAACTTCATTTTTATTTTTGTTAAGACAAATAAATTTTCAAAAATTTCAATTTAATTAACCAAACCATATATTTATCCTATAGTGTTTCTTTTTTAAAAATAAATAAAAAATGCTTAATAAATTTTATTTTTTTGAGACTTTTTTTATATTTTGGAAAGAAAAATTAAAAATAAACCATGAAAAATTGAAAAATGATGATGAGACTCCCCCCACACTTGATTTTGACTATGTCCCCATAGTCAACCCAAGTGGAAGGAGAAAAATAAAAAAAAATAAAAAGATGACCTATATTTACATGAAAATGAAAAGATTATTATTTACAAGAGTTCAGAAAGTATATCGTAAAAAAGTACATGAAACGGTCTTCCAAAGACCGATTCATTTGTCTCGTCAAGCATACGAGACACAACTTAAGCTCGAAAAACCAAGCCATACAAGATTTCGAAGTTGAATTTGGATTTGGAAAAACTAATGTCGTTTTATTAAAAATCTTACGAGTTGTTTCCTTTTCGATGAATTTTGGGGTCGATAAAACAATTGATTGAAATTCAAGTTCATTTTCACTACATTGAAATTCAAATTTATCATTGAAAACTTTTTCAAAATTGTTGATTTCAAAATCAAAATGGTGATTTAAATCTTCCCCTTCAGAATTTAACAATTCGTCATCCAAAAGTCCAAAAAATTCGTGTACATT
This sequence comes from Allium fistulosum, assembly GCA_030737815.1. NCBI lineage: Eukaryota > Viridiplantae > Streptophyta > Magnoliopsida > Asparagales > Amaryllidaceae > Allium > Allium fistulosum. Next base: position 794,051,986 of record CM060904.1, read on the forward strand.
AAATTCGTCTTCCTTTGTTGGATTATCAACAACTTCATTGTGTATCTCAAGTTCAAAATCCAAATTTGTTGTATTCAAATTTTCGAAATCGAGAAAAAGAAGATCAAATTTTAAATTTGGTTCCACACCCTCAAAAGAATTGAAATCCAACTCAATTACCGTGTTTTCAACAACTTCATTAAGATTATTATTTTCAATTTCAAAAGCTGTTATTTGAAAATCGTCGATTTGGGTAAAAGATGGATTATTACTTAACTCTTCACACGTTGGGATTTGGTTTTGTTGTTCACGTTGTTTCACATAAGTTTCAAACAACGAATCTATGTGATCATCGTAAATTTCGTTCATTTGTTCAACAAAATCCAATTATAATTATTAGCTTGAGGATTTTCGATTTGGATTTGTTGAGAACAAAAATTTTCACTTGCATCATAGTCGAGATTATGCCAAAATTATTTGAAAAGTGGATCACATTTTCGTTTTGATTTTGAAATTCATTTTGGAGTTCAAAATTGAATTGGCATGGGTTATACTCGAAATCGTTTGAATTTTGAAGTGAATTCAAATTTTGATTATTTTGAAAACTTTGATTCGAGTTATCGCACAAATATGAATTACACAACTCATTTATCATTTGATTTTGTCGTGTAGAGATTTCAAGTAGAGATGAAATGCTATTTTCGAGATTCGAGGGTTGGTCATCGTTTTGAAAATTCTGTTGTTCGAAATTCGAATTATTTAAAGAATAGTTGTCGTTAAAATATCCATACGAATTTGGAGTGAAATCATATGGATTATATTGATTTTCACAACTATTGTAAAATTCACGTTAGTGTGGAAACTTGGACCTTTTCAAGAATGTTTTTTTAGTAAAGGAAAAATATTTACAAATGAAATTTATTTTTCCAAAGGGAAATTGATTTTTGTTTTTGAAAAGGTTTTATAATTTTGGTTTTTTCTAAATTTTTTGGATTTTTAAAATTTTAAAGAAAAAGGATTTAAAAATTTCAAAGGAAAAGGAATATATACAATTTTTTTTTAATTTTGGATTTTGATTTTTTTTAAATATGCATGAACTAATGCAACTAAATGAATGCAAGGATTAATTACAAATGATTTATCCTAAGTTAACCCAAAATTGTATAATTACACATTGTCTTAGTTCAACAAGATAGTTCTCAGCCAAGTAACTGACATGATTTATCGGTGCACCACGAATCACCATAGCAATGCAGCCGAAGGTTTAAGTACCTTCAGAGAAACAACCACGATAATATTTACGAATCACCGAAATATTTATAAATGGTTATTACTCTGCCGTAGCCTAGACACCAAGAAATTAAATTATTCAAAGAAGACAACTTGTCAATATACAATTAAGAGTTATCGATGTCTAACCGTTATTACTAATCAAAATCTAAGATGAAATGCAAAAATGAAATTAAACATGTATTAACAATGCAACTATGAATGTAATTTTTTTTTAATTTTTGAATTTTTTTTAAATATATATATGCAAATGCAAGCAATCAACAATGCAACTAAAATAAAAACAAGAGATATATACAATGCAAGGCAAATAAAAACAATAGATATCAAGCAAGCAGTTTTTTTCCTTTTATAAAGCAAAGCGAAGCAATTAATTTTGGGCAATAGTTGAGCGAAGCAAGCAACTTTTCCAATCTGCTTTGGCAACCAGAAATTTAAAACAAGATATATACAATTGTTTTTTTTAATTGTTTTTTTTGAAAAGGAAACTTAAAAGTGAGGTTTTACTTAAAAAAAAATTTAAGAAAAAAGCATAAGGATGGCACTTAAAACAATTTAAAACAAACCAAAACAAATTTAAAACTTCAATTTTTTTTCAAAGAAAAAGTGTGAAACAAAATTAAATTAAAGAAAGAACAACAAATTAAGCAAACCCCCTATTTTTTTTAAAATTTTTTAAGCCCGGCCCATTACAAATTCACAATTCAGAAAAGAAAATTATTCCTTCACCGTGAAAAGAAAAACGCACATTTCACCTTTTCAATTCTATTAATCTCGTTATTTTTCCAAAATCCCAAATCACAAAAAAAAATTTCGCAATGACATTAACATCTTAATAATCGAATCTCCATATGGCTCGACAGTCGCGGAGGCAAGGATTGTTGTGTGGCTGGCGATTGTTTCGGTTTTGGTGATGGGGGTTCACAGCGATGGGTTTGTTCGGCGACTGCGGAGGTGAGGCAGTTGAATTTGGTTGCGGTTTGTCCAAGTGGTAGCAGCTGGTGATGTTCGGATTGGGTATGGCGATTGTGGGAGGTCGCGAGACATGTTTGCAGTCGTTGGTTGTAGAGGTGTTTTGGGTTGCGACTCTTGTTTTGGGTGGAGTCGCGAGTTTTGGTCGATGCAGTTGCACTGCAGAGAGATGACATGTAGAAAATGCTGTCAGAGGTTCAGGCTGTATGTAGAGGTCAGGCAGTTCAGTTTTGTAGCTTTAATGGTGAAATGCAGCTGTTTTGTCAGAGGCAGTGGTACAACGGTGGTCAGGTGATGTGGTGGAGCTACAATACGTATGGGTAGGAAGTGTTGAAAGATGGTCAGAGGTAGATTGATATGGTAGAAGGCAGTTGTGATTTGATGTTAGTGATGGTTGTGGAGGATTGTTTGGAAGATTTGTGGTAGATGATGAATATTGAGGTAAGTGAATGGTGTAGTTGAAGTTGAAACAGTGTGCGCTCTGGTATCATCGTGGTTAGCTGAAGGATGTTTGGTTTGGGGACTGCAGTTGTTACGATTTGAAGGTAGTCGAGTTGGGGTTTGTGAATAATTCGTGACTTTTGTGGTTTCAAGTTCAGGAGAGCAGTTGGTTTTGGTGGTGAGATGGTGGTTTTTGCAGGAATGAACTGTAGTGGTTGATTGAAGAGAAGGAATGACTTGTCGATTGGGATGGTATGTTGTACTGCAAAGTGATAGGGGGAGTGTAGTTGAATGGTAAGATGGAGTGCAATTTGATATTGTGGAGTATGTCAGGTTGATGCAGCACATGCTAGGGTCGAAGTAGTGCAAGCTCCAAATACACAAGGCCTAGGTCGTCCACGACCTAAGGAATTACTGGGTTTAGGTCGGTCGCGACCTAAGAAAGGAGCAGGTTTAAGTCGTATACGAGATAACAAGGCTGAAGAAGAAGTTCTAAGTCGTCCACGACTTAACAAGGCTGAAGGCATAAGTCGTTCACGACTTAACGAGGCTGAAGGCATAAGTCGTTCGCGACTTAACTCAAGCGGTCTACGACCTAAGGAAAGTGAAGACTTAAATCGTCTACGACCTAAGGAAACTGAAGGATTAAATCGACTCCGACCTAACAAAGGAGAACTGGAACGACCTAACATGTTTTTAGGACGTATACGACCTAACGAGATAAGAAATAGGTCGCTGGAACGAGCTAACAGAGTGTTACGACCTAACGAAGAAGGCCTAAATCGTTCACGACTTAACTCGAGCGGGTCACGACCTAACGAAGAAGATATAGGTCGTCTGCGACCTAACGAGTATGCTGAAGAAAGGATCTCACGACCTGTGATAGGTCGCGTAAACGACCTACGACCTAAGTTAGGTCGCGAGAAAGATAGGTCGCCAATTGCTACAGTTCGCTGAAGTTTGATGCCATAGATTCTTTATGCCGACTTAATCTCTGCCGTTGATTCTTTAAGTCGCTGAAGCAATGCCGCATGCTTTTAAGTCGCTCGCTGATGATAAGTCGTTCAAGTGTTAAGTCGTGAAGTATAGGTCGTTTCCGACCTATGGGTTGTAAAAGCGCTATGTTGTATTTGCTTACGTTGTGTTGTCTTTAGGTTGTGTTGTTTTAAGTCACAACTGTTTTTAGGTCGTCTGTGTTAGGTCGGCTGGTTTTTAGGTCATAATGTTTTTAGGTCGGCTCCGACCTAAGTGTTGTATCGTTTTCCTTGTTTTGATTTGTAACTTCTATAAATAGGTCGGTGGTGCCATTTGTAATAGTTTAGTTGATTTGAAATAAAACTCTTGTTTTGTTAGCTTTGTGCTTTCACCAAATTGGTAGTTGAGTGTAATCTCCTATCTCCTCTTTCGGTTAATCGAGTGCGCTCGATTCAACGACTACAGAAGCCGATTCTCGGAATCTAGTGCGCTAGATCAATGTGTGAAGAATCGCAGATCTTTGAACCCGGTATCGTGCACGATCAACGAGTTCGGGATAGCTAGAATTCGGTATCTTCGGATCAACGAATTTGGGCATTTCAGTATCTTCCAATCCATCGATTACTACATTCATCGATCTACATTGTTTTGAAGAAGTGTGAATGTATAAGTGATGTAGGTTGTTGATGGTAGAATGGACAGAGGGGTTTGATGTTGAGAAGGTGATGTAACAGAGAGGTGTGGGATGTTGGCAGTGGCGGATGTATTGGTTTTGTTGTCGGGATGTCAGGGAGCTTGTCGAAGCAGCAAATGATACGAGATGCAGAAGTGGATAGGGGTATGTGAATAGCAGTGGGGAGGATGTATTGTGGTGATGTGAAGTCTTGGAGTTGTTGTGATGTTGTGATGTGCACTGGCACAGTTTGAATGATAGTGGATTTGCAAGGCCAAAGGAAATGTAGAATTGTTTGTTGGAAGTTAACAGCAAGATGAAGGGGGTTGGCTGTGAATTGTTGAGAAGAAGGCAGAGGACAGAGTAACAGGGAGGCAATGGTTGATGAAGTTATGGTTACAGGGGATAATATGCACAAAAATAACAAATGCAAGTTGAAATTGTAAAGAAGATTTTTTTAAAAAAGAAAGTGAAATGGAATAATAATTTTTTATATATATGGAAATACAAGTAGAACAACAACCACACAAACAAAACGAGAAAAACAAACACACATTTTTTTTAAATGCAAACACACAAAAGAAAATCACACAAAAATCAAACAAAAATAATTCGAAGAATAAAAAGTTAAAATCAAAGCAATTCCCCGGCAACGGCGCCAAAAACTTGTTCAACGGCAAATGTTCTGTTGATTAGAAAAATGCCGATGAATTTCGAAATAAAATTTTCCACAAGCGCATGGCGTATACTTGTAGTACGTGGCGAATACGGGTCGATCCGCAGGGAATTGATGATTTTAAAAAATTCTATTCAATCAAATTAACCAAAGTTGAAAATGTGATTAGCTAAAAATGTAAGAAACTAACAAAAACTAGCAAAAGAAAAATAGATAAAAATATGAGAGTTAAATGATAATTTAGAGATAAATCCACTCTCTAGATCATATAATTCAACAATTAATGAAATTATGATCTCTTTTTTGGTCATAAGTGAGTTTAAATGATGTGTTTATGATAAGTATGGCTTATTTGTTCTATTAATTAGCTCAACATAAGCCATCAAACTATAACACACCCCTTAAACCACTTACTAACTCTCATGAAAATAACAACAAAGTTGAAAACGAAATCTATTTTAAGCATGACCTATTAACTATTGTTTAGAAATATAGGCCATCAAATTTTAATATCACATTCACTTCATTACCATCATCATATGTGGATGAAGAGGTAATTATTGCTTGTGATTGTTTAAGCATAACATATTTGTTATGAACAACATAGACTATCAAATTCAACATGAAACAATAAATCACATCAACATTCCAAAAGAGATTAAAATTATCAAAATGTTGAAGCTACATGATTAGAGGCTTCATACCCCTAAATTGAAGGGGTTAATCTCTCAATTTTGTTATCATATGAACAAATGTAGCTAGCAACATGAAAGCAAAAAGAAAGGAAAATGAAAGCTAATGGAAAAGAGAAGCTAATTAACAAGAATTAAAACTAATCTACTTTGCATGAATGTAAACTACACTACTAACATAAGAAGAGAAGAAGCATGTAAATAAAAGAGAATTAACATTGCATAAAAGAAAGAAAAATTACATGAAATAAAATAGCTAAGTAGCCATGGAAAAAGAAGAGAGAAAAGCTTTGATTTATTTCCTAAGCTAAAAACTAAGTAAGAGAGACTAAGGGAGGAAGGAGTTACATGAAACATAAGGGGATTTTATACATGTGATAAACCCTAATTCATATTTTTGGGGAATGCCCAAAATACCCTCTTAGGAAATGTGGAGGCCAAGTAATCATTAGCTTCAAATAATCCCCATTTAAGTGTACATGAAGCCATTAATTCCATAATCATGTGCATTAGCCTCTAATTTGTACATTAAGGTAGGTGGGTAGGTGGGGTCCTCCATTATCTTCACTTTGAATTATTTCCATCTTCATTTGTTCTCTTCACTCTTATGCATGCATATATCATCATGTAACCACTTGTAAAATTCACCAAATTTCCTACAAAACAACATAGAAAATTCCAAGTAAATTTTCACAATTTAATAAATGCATAAAAATGACAATTTTGCCCCTATATAAAGATGAATATGTGACAATTTCAAATACTTTGAATTTTGGTTTAAATAAGTTAAAATACCTAATATGATCATTTATTTAATTTAAATAGATTAAATATGGTGGTAAAAATATGCACATTTACGTGCACATCAGCTAAATTTTCCAAATGCCATTTCTGGAAGGATGAAGTCCGATTCCTCGGGCATATTGTTTCTGGTAATGGAGTTTCTGTTGATCCAGTCAAGATCGCTGCGATCAATGTAAGTCTTTCTTTCCTTCTCTTTCCTTGTTTCATTCAATCTATTTTATCTTTCCAGTTGTCCTTATTTATCCCTATTCTGTGCAGGATTGGGAAACTCCTAAGACTCCTACTGATATCCGTAGTTTTCTGGGCCTTGCCGGTTATTACCGGAGATTCATTGAGAATTTTGCTTGAATTGCTGCACCTCTCACCGCTTTGACTCGAAAGAATGCTATGTTTATTTGGAGTGATGAGTGTAAAGCTGCATTCAGTGAGTTGAAGCACAAGCTTACTTCCACACCAGTTCTTACCGTTCCATATGTAAATAAGGGATTAACGGTATACACCGATGCTTGTCGTGAAGGTTTGGGAGCTGTTCTGATGTAGGAATGTAGAGTCATTGCTTATGCTAGTCGTCAATTGAAGACCCATGAAGCCAATTATGCTTCCCATGATTTAGAGTTGCTAGCTGTTGTTTTCGCTTTGAAGCTTTGGAGACATAATCTCTTGGGTACTAAGTTTGAGCTTTTCACAGATCATCAGTCTTTGAGGTATATTTTCACTTAGAAGGATTTGAATCAGAGACAAGTTAGGTGGTTAGAGTTTCTTGCTTCTTATGACCTCGACATCAACTATACCCCTAGGAAAGCTAATGTTGTGGCAGATGCTTTGAGTCGGAAGAAGGCTATGTTGTGTCAGCTTGTTGTTTCTTCTCCTCTTGTGGATCGTGTCATGGCTAAGCAGGATGAGGATCGGATGCTTAGATTGATTAAGGAGAATGTTCGAAGTAGAGTTGGAGGTAATAGTCTTGATGGCAGTGGTGGTCAGATAGATGATAAAGGTGTGTTGAGGATTAATAATAGGATTTGTGTCCCGAATGTTGATGGATTGAGACAGGAGTTACTTCGGGAGAATCATCAGTCCAGACTTTCTATTCATCCGGGTGTGACTAAGATGTATCAGGACATGAAGAAGTTGTATTGGTGGAGAGGTATGAGGCGTGATATCTCCATTTTTGTTAGTAGGTGTGCGACTTGTCAGCAAGTCAAGGCAGATCATCAGAAGGCCCCTGGTTTGTTGCAGCCTCTTGAGATTCCCAATTGGAAGTGGGAACAGGTTTCTATGGATTTCATTGATGGATTACCGAGGACTAGGAGGGGTAATGAGAGTATCTGGGTTATCGTGGATAGATTGACCAAATCGGCTTATTTCATTCCGGTCAAGTCTACCCATTCTGCTTCTGGTTTGTCTGAGATTTACATGAGGGAGATTGTTCGTCTCCATGGTGTCCCTCTCAGTATCGTTTGTGATCGTGATCCTATCTTTACTAGTCAGTTTTGGAAAGCCTTTTAGGATTCTTTGGGTACTCGTCTGAATTTGAGCACTGTTTACCATCCACAGACCGACGGTCAAACGGAAAGGGTGAATCAGATTCTGGAAGATCTTCTTCGTGCTTGTGTTCTTGATTTTGGAGGATCTTGGGAAGATCATCTCCATCTTGTCGAATTCACCTATAACAATAGTTATCAGGTATAATTTATGTCTTCTGTTTAATCTTATCCTAATCTTTTATCTATCTCATTTCTATCTTTGAATTCAGGCCAGTATTAAAACGTCTCCATTTGCTGCTCTTTACGGACGACCTTGTAGATCTCCATCTTGCTGGATTGAATCCGGTAATCGTTTAGTTCTTGGTCCTGAGATGATTTTAGAGGCTTCTGAGAGTTGAGGAGATTAGGAGGAAGATGAGGATTGCTCAGGATAGGCAGAAGAAGTATGCTGATCGTCGTAGGTGGAGTTTGGAGTTTGCTGTTGGTGATTTGGTTTTCCTTAAGGTCTCTCCCTTAAGGAATGTTATTCGATTTGGTCGTAGAGGGAAGCTTTCTCCTAGGTTTGTTGGTCCTTTCCGCATTGTGGAAAGAATTGGTTCTTTGGCTTATCGTCTAGATTTGCCTGAGAAGTTCTCTGGAGTGCATAATGTATTCCACATTTCTCATCTTCGTCGCTATCTGCATGATCCATCTCTTATTGTTCAGCCTTTTGCTCTTGATAGTTTGGATATTGAGCCTAATCTAACTATTGAGAGGAAGCCACTTCGTATTGTCGACAGAGGTACGAAGCAACTAAGAAGGAAATCTGTTAGTCTGGTCAAAGTACAGTGGAGTACTGATGATCGAGATTGTACCTGGGTGACGAAGGAGAGCATTCGTGCTTCGAATCGGGAATTGTTTGTTTCCGGTACTATTTGTTTCTATCTTGCTTTTTCTTTGTTTTCCTTATTCGTTCTTTTCAAGGACGAAAAGATTTGAGTGGGGGAGAGTGTAACAACCCTATATTTTTGTAAATATTTTTAAAATCATTTTAAATAAATTTTATTTCAATATTTCTATTTTTAAAACATTTTAGAAGTATAGTTATAATTTTCAAAAGAGTAGTTATAATTTTCCAAAGATAATTGCATTTTGTTGCAATTTTTAAAAGCTAGTTTCAATATATTAAGCTATTTCTTTATTTATCTTCCTATTTTCCTAAAAAAAATTATTATTTCTTCCTTTTTCACTTTATTTCAGTTTGTTTTTATTTTAGTTACTGATTTTTTTATTTGTTCATTTTGAATTAAAAGAAATGGAAATTTGAAGAGACTAAAGTTTTAAAACCAATGACCTTTCAGTTTCTAGACCCTTCATTGTTTTGGCCGTTCATTGCTTTACTATAGCCGTGAGTTTTAATTCTTTTTTTCAAGTGAAAATACTTTCTCATTCACAAATTTTCGGCCATCATTTCAGATCTGAAAATTGGTAATGGTTTCTCTCCTCTTTTCTACGTTTTCTCTTCACTTTTTCCATTGTTTTTCCTATTGATTTTACATTGTTTTGGCCATGTTCTTCATATATATGCCTCGGCCATAGCCACCACCACCTCCTCCTCTTCACCATCCACCGCCTAGCATCACCACTTCCTCTGACTTGACCAGGCCGTGACCTCCATGAGGCAAAAGTTCCACAAAAACAATGTTAAACTCCACAAAAGTGCACATAGCCGAGCCCTATTTTCAACTACCCTTTATTTGTGACCTTGGCCGCCTCCTATTGCTCGACCACCACCATGATATGACCACCACCCATCACCCTACCCACTGGCCAGACCTGTACTACACATGGCCGAGCCCAAACCATGCATAGGCCGAGCCTATGGTTGATCCAAAACCCACTATCTTGCCTTGTCTCCTTGTATTCCTCTTATGTAACTCCTACCCCTTCCTATTCTTTGTAGCCGTGCCATATAGGACCCATACCCGACCCAAAAATCATGTCATGGCCGAACTACAAGACCCCTAGGTCGAGCACTTGGTTGATGAAAGCGTGGCCAAAACATTTTTGTTCATTGTTGCTCTTAATTTCAAATTGTTTCAATTCATATTTGACATTGTATATATGTTTATATTCTTGTTTTATTGGTTGTTACAAGATCAATAGCTTGGTTCTCTTTCCACTCAAATCAAAAGTCATATCGTTCTTTCTGGATTCTTGATTGTGTGTGTTGTTTGCGAACTCCAGCTTTAAAGAGGTGAGTAATCACACCTGACATTCATACTTATATAACTGTGAATTGATAGCAAGTGAAAGTGTAGAAATTATTATATCATGTTATACCTGCATATGATGTAAATTATACGATGTTAAACCCTTTTATTAACTTGTCACATCATCTATTTTATTTTATTTTACTGTTTATTTATATTCTGTTCTCACACTACAAGTTCCCTGTAGAATATGTGAGGAATGCGGATTACGAATCTTAAGGCTAGGAATAACACTAGAGGGGGATGAATAGTGTTTTTAAGAAATTACTAAATCTTTTTGAGTTTATGTTAATTTGAATACAAATGTATGCAATATTCAGACATAGATATAATCACAGAAACAAACACAGATGCAGAAATAAAGTAAATGCAGTAAAGGAAAGAACACACCGGATTTTATACTGGTTCGGGGTTACCCTACATCCAGTCCCGCACAACTAAGTACGGATTTCCTTTCAAAAGAAATTCAACAATTACAACCCTCGATTTCAAGGCTACGAGGTACACCCTCTAGAATCACAATCCTCTGGGTAGAGATACTTGATTTCCGGGGCAACAAGTTCACCCAATTGATTTCCAAGGCTACAATCACATATTTTCTCACTTGATTGATTTCCAAGGCTACAATCACATATTTTCTCATTTGATTGATTTCCAAGGCTACAATCACACCTTTTCTCGCTAGATAGATTACAAAGAAGCCTATAACTCTGAATAGCACTTAGATCTTGTTGAGATAGTGATAGAGAATCAAACCAGAGATAATCTAGTTAGATTCAATGTTGATTCGGTAGAGTAATGATAGGATTTTGAATAAGAAAACGTGGAAGAAGGAGAGAAGTAAAAATCCAGAAAAACTGATGTTAAATTCGTTGAAACTAACCCCTATTTATAGAAGAACAACAGTCATGTCCATTCGTGAAAGGTTATGGCGAATAGACACTTCTTTTGAAATTCAAAATTTTGAATCTAACTGACACTATGTCAACATGGGGTACTAATGTATGTCGACATCCCAAAGGAAATTTTGATGTTTTGTTTTTCTTTGAAAATAACCTTTATCTTATATTAAAACTATTTTAAACTTTATAAATATACTTGACTATAGATAAAATACATAGATGAATATAAAGAATAATATATATATATAATTTTACTATAATTTTATATTTAAATCTAAGTATAAATATATTATAATTAAAAGATAGTTTAAAACAACCGAAGTTTTAAAAACAACAATATTTAAGGCTAAAACATCTTTTTGAAAATCATTTGAAAAGATAATTTTTAAGGCTAAATCATTTTGAAAAACAATTTTGAAAATCATTCTGAAGTAGTTTTGAAAATCAGTTTGAAGTAGTTTTGCAAGCTTCTTCCTGCAGAATATCTCATCATGACATGACTCGAGAACTTGTACAAAACCAGGATGTTCGTGGGTTTGTAAGCCACTTATCGTAGGTTTGTAAGCTACTTGTCGTGGGTTTGTAAGCCACTAAAAAGGTAGAAATGGGTTCCATCCCAAAAGAAAAATGGAGTGAAGATTTCAGTGCTATTGTGAAGTTTTAACATAACTCTAGACTCAATACTTATCTTGAAATCTTGAACTCTTGATAATCTTGAAACTCATGAGTCTTCAATCTTGATATCTTGAATCTCTATACTGTACAGTCTTCATTCTTGGTACCTGCATGGTTAAATCCTGCATATACATATATATCTAAAGTATAATGTTAGTATTTATATTTTATAATCTTAATCTAAGGTTGTTGTCATCAAAACCATCAACTCATGGACTAACAATCTCCCCCTTTTTGATGATGACAACCTTTGTTTATAAAATATTACTTCTATCCTATTGACTCCCCCTAAATCTAATAACTCCCCCTTAATCTATGCCTAACTCTCCTATTTTATATCTCTCCCCCTTTGTCATCAATAAAAACAATAAAACTCTAAACTATACAACTCCAAACTATATAGTTCTTACTCTAATATTCTATATGATGATAGTGTTACCATCAATACTTACTTGTAAACCTAAAACTTATTCCTAAATTACAAACTCTCCTAACTAAGAATCTATATAATAATACTTTTTATAGAACATATATAAGAACACACATTATTTATTAATTATATATTTGTTTATATTTACATTTTTCGTAGAGATTGTAACAACAAACAACAAATAGAAAAGAAAGAGAAGAAACTAATGTCAGTCTTTGAACATAGGAGATCTATGAACCGAACAATTTGGATAGTGGAAACAGAAATTTCCATGTTGTTTGACAAGATTTCCATCTTTGTCAAAGTACACTTCGCCAACGCAAACGACTTTGTCGTTGTCTTCCGCATGCTCTTCTTCCATTGGTTCTTCTTCTTCTTCTTCACTTTCCTCTTGTTCATGATCTTCTGAAGAGTCCTCATCAATTAAGATTGGGTTAGCATGATTATCCATAAGAAATTTTTGCAAATTCCTAAGGATTTTGCCTTGCCTCTCTTGTTCTTTGGCCATACGAAGTTGCATCACTTGGATTTCAGTCATTAACTGAAGGGTATCTTTCAGAGAATCCTCTATTTTCGTTACACGAGCGAGCGTTGATTGTTGACACGGACCAGAAGTAGGCGATGGGAACAAAAAAGTTGATTTTAAGTTTGATTTGGAAGAGGAGGCCATTAATAAACTGATCTCAGAAGAAAGAACAGAAAGAGAACAGAGAGAATGAAGAAAATTTTGAAATAGGAGAAATTTATAACCACTTATTTGAATTTTGGTGGGAAAGAAAATTTAAAATTTAAAAACGTTATATGCCGACGTGGGTCTAGGAGGGATGTCGACATGGTTCTTGAATTTTTACCTATTTAATTTATTTTGAATTAAGTTTTAATTATACTTTGTTATTTATATTTTATATTTCAGTTAATGAACAAATACCTAATTCTCTTCTTAATTTAGTAAATGTAGATTCATTTAAGGGTTTTGTTAAGATATCAGCAATTTGATTTTCAGAATTGATATAGTCGAGAGTAATTACTTCTCTACTTATATTATCTATGAGAAAATGGTGTTTGATATCAATATGTTTAGTTCGAGCATGTTGAGTAGTATTTTTGGATAAATTTATTGCACTAGTATTATCATAATAAATTGGTGATTTTGAGATATTTAAACCAAAATCTTTTAAAGTTTGTTGCATATATATTACTTGAGAACAAGCCAAAGCAGCAGAAATTTACTCTGCTTCAATTGTTGATAGAGAAACTGTGTTTTGCTTTTTACTAACCAGGAAATCAGAGAATGCCCTAAAAAGTGACAAGTTCCACTTGTACTTTTTTGGTCTGATTTACAACCAGCATAATCAGCATCACAGTAAGATATTAAGTCAAACGAATCATTTTTAGGATAAAATAAGCCATAATCAAAGGTGTGTTTAACATATCTTATAATACGTTTTACAACTTTTAAGTGAGTTTCTTTAGGTTGGGAATGATACCTTTGACAGAGACAGACACTATGCATGATATCAGGTCTACTCGCAGTGATATAGAGTAGTGATCCAATCATTCTCCTATATAATTTTTGATCTACATCTTTCGAGAGATCTTCTTTACTAAGGTACTCATTGGTTGCCATGGGAGTGGGTTTTCCACTCGCAGTAGTCAAACCAAATTTACTAACTAGGTCTTTAGCATATTTTTCTTGACTAATAAAGATACCATTATCTAATTGTTTTATTTATAAGCCTAAAAAGAAGTTTAATTCACCCATATGACTCATCTCAAACTCTTTTGTCATTATTTCAGAAAATTCTTTATTCACTTCAAAATTAGTTGATCCAAAAATGATATCATCTACGTAGACTTGTACTAGTTGAATATCATTTTTATTTCTTTTAATAAAAAGAGTATTATCTACTTTACCTATTTCAAAATTTGATTATAACAAGTAAGATCTTAGTCTATCATACCAGGCTCTAGGAGCTTGCTTTAGACCATATAGAGCTTTCTTAAGTTTGTAAACATTATTTGGAAATTTATCATTTTCAAAAAGTGGTGGTTGTTTAACAAATACTTCTTCTTCTACAAAACCATTTAAAAATGCACTTTTAACATCCATTTGAAATATTTGAAATTATTGTGATTTGCGAAAGCAAGTAGAATCCTAATAGCTTCTAATCTTGCTACGGGGGCAAAGGTTTCATCAAAATCTATTCCTTCTTGACAATAACCTTGAGTGACTAACCAGGCTTTATTTCTAACAACCTCTCCTTTTTCATTCATTTTATTTTTATCAACCCATTTAGTTCCAATTATTGTTTTATTTTCAGGTCTAGGAACAAGTTCCCAAACATCATTTCTAGTGAATTGATTTAATTCTTCTTGCATAGCCAAAATCCATAAATCATCAGTTGATGCTTCTTCTGGATTTTTGGGTTCAATAGTTGGTATAAAAGCTACATTACTCATTTGACTTAGTTGGTTTCTAGTTTTAACAACAGATTGCATATCTCCAAGTATATTTTCTATAGGGTGATCTTTTAAAAGTTTAATCCTTTTATTAGGATGATTTAATTCATTATTAGTTTCAGTTGACTCTTGGTTTTGAATGATTAAATCCTCTTCATCATTTATTTCTTCAAATTTTTTGAAATTTTCATCAAATGAAACATGCATTGTTTCTTCGATGGTATTAGTTCTTAAATTAAATACTCCGTATGCTTTACTTCTATTAGAGTATCCGATAAAGATACCTTTGTCGGATTCAGGATCATATTTATCTAAGTTATCTTTTGTATTTAAAATAAAACATTTACTTCCAAAAATTCTGAAATAAGATACCTTAGGTTTCTTTGAGAAAATAAGTTCATACGATGTCTTATCAGTTAAAGGTCTAACTAAAATTCTATTTAAAATATAACAGGCGGTAGCAACTGCTTCTGCCCAAAAGTACTTTGGTAAATTACTATTAGAAAGCATAGTTCTCGCACACTCTTGAATCGTACTATTTTTACGTTCTACTACTCCGTTTTGTTGTGGAGTTCTTGGAAATGAAAAATTGTGAATTATTCCCTTTTTATTGCAGAATTCTTCAAACTTTTCATTTTCAAATTCACCACCGTGATCACTACGGATGGTTATAACTTTTTGAGAAAATTGATTTTGAACCCTTTTTGAAAAATTCTTAAAACATTCAAAAGTATCACTTTTATGTTTCAAAAATATTGTCCATGTAAATCTAGAATAATCATCTACAATTACAAAAATATATTTACTGTGATTTAATGACTGAATTTGAGATGGACCAAATAAATCAAGATGAAGTAATTCAAGAGGTTTTGAAGTTGAAATCAAATCTTTTAATTTAAAGGAACTTTTTCTAAGTTTTCCTAGTTGACATGCATCATATAGACTATCTACTTTAAAATTCATTTTAGGGAGGCCTCTTACTAGATCATGTTTTGACAGTCTAGATAAGAGTTTGAAATTCAAATGTCCAAATCACTTATGCCAAATCCAAGGGTCACTTGCGTTTTCCAAAAGACACAAGTTATCATTTGAAATTTTCATACTAATAATATAAATATTCTTTTTCCTAATTCCCTCAAATATTATGGTTGAATTATTATCTTCAATGTGACACTTATCTTTTTCAAATTTAATTTTATATCTTTTATCGCATAGTTGACTTATACTTAGCAGATTGTGTTTCAGATTCTTAACTAGCAAAACATTAGTAATAATAGGAGTTTCAGAGTTACCGACTTTACCGATGCCAATCACATAACCTTTTGATTGTCTCCAAAGTTAACCAGTCCTCCGTCTTTGTATATTATATCATTCAGCATATCTGGATTCCCAGTCATGTGTCTAGAACATCCACTATCGAGTATCCATTTGTTCTTTTTGATCTCTATAGTTTGTTTGTTTTGGATTGATTCCTCAATTCCCATAAAGCATGATTCCTGCACATCAAACAATCTTAGTAGACAACTTGTATTTGAATATTGATTATATGCAGACTCAAGAGACAATGATGATCTGAATATTTCTAAACATGCATTAACAGATTTCTTAAACATAGCCATTTTTAAAAAAAAACTTTTTCAAAAAATTAGATTATGAAACTTTTGAAAACCTTGCTCTGATACCAAATGTGAGGAATGCGGATTACATATCTTAAGGCTAGGAATAACACTAGAGGGGGGGGGGGTGAATAGTGTTTTTAAGAAATCACTAAATCTTTTTGAGTTTATGTTAATTTGAACACAAATGTATGCAATATTCAGACACAGATATAATCACAGAAACAAACACAGATGCAGAAATAAAGTAAATGCAGTAAAGGAAAGAACACACCGGATTTTATATTGGTTCGGGGTTACCGTACATCCAGTCCCGCAGAACTAAGTACGAATTTCCTTTCAAAAGCAATTCAACAATTACAACCCTCGATTTCAAGGCTACGAGGTACACCCTCCAGAATCACAATCCTCTGGGTAGAGATACTTGATTTCCGGGGCAACAAGTTCACCCAATTGATTTCCAAGGCTACAATCACACCTTTTCTCGCTTGATTGATTTCCAAGGCTACAATCACACCTTTTCTCGCTAGATAGATTATAAAGAAGCCTATAACTCTGAATAGCACTTAGATCTTGTTGAGATAGTGATAGAGAATCAAACCAGAGATAATCTAGTTAGATTCAATGTTGATTTCGGCAGAGTAATGATAGGATTTTGAATAAGAAAATGTGGAAGAAGGAGAGAAGTGAAAATCCAGAAAAACTGATGTAAAATTCGTTGAAACTAACCTCTATTTATAAAAGAACAACAGTCATGTCCATTCGTGAAAGGTTATGGCGAATAGACACTTCTTTTGAAATTCAAAATTTTGAATCTAACTGACACTATGTCGACATGGGGTACTAGAGCATGTCGACATCCCAAAGGAAATTTTGATGTTTTGTTTTTCTTTGAAAATAACCTTTATCTTATATTAAAACTATTTTAAACTTTATAAATATACTTGACTATAGATAAAATACATAGATGAATATACAGAATAATATATATATAATTTTACTATAATTTTATATTTAAATCTAAGTATAAATATATTATAATTAAAAGATAGTTTAAAACAACCAAAGTTTTGAAAATAAGAATATTTAAGGCTAAAACATCATTTTGAAAATCATTTGAAAAGATAATTTTTAAGGCTAAATCATTTTGAAAAACAATTTTGAAAATCATTCTGAAGTAGTTTTGAAAATCATTTTGAAGTAGTTTTGCAAGCTTCTTCCTGCAGAATATCTCATCATGACAGGACTCGAGAACTTGTACAAAACCAGGATGGTCGTGGGTTTGTAAGCAACTTGTCGTAGGTTTGTAAGCTACTTGTCGTGGGTTTGTAAGCCACTAAAAAGGTAGAAATGGGTTCCATCCCAAAAGAAAATTGGAGTGAAGATTTCAGTGCTATTGTGAAGTTTTAACATAATTCTAGACTCAATACTTATCTTGAAATCTTGAACTCTTGATAATCTTGATACTCATGAGTCTTCAATCTTGATATCTTGAATCTCTATACTATACAGTCTTCATTCTTGGTACCTGCATGGTTAAATCCTGCATATACATATATATCTAAACTATAATGTTAGTATTTATATTTTATAATCTTATTCTAAGGTTGTTGTCATCAAAACCATCAACTCATGGACTAACATAATAGAATCACTATGGGTTGAAATGATACATACCCGAACGGACTTTAGAATAGGGAAAGATCGTTATGGACTGAAATGATAAGTCTGAGCGATTTTTATTTATTTTATTTACTTGGGATTGCGGGGTTGAAATGATAAAACCTGGATTTTCTTTGTAAACTACGAATTGAAATGATATATTATCCGCATCACTTGACTTAGGCTTGAAAATATTATACAGACCCGTGGTTATTTTATAAAGTATCTGGAAATTTTTAAGTATTTTTAAAATGTAAAAATATAATAATTTGATTTAAATTGAATTTTTAAATGATTTAATAAAGTGAAAATGATTTCCTATGTATTAAAAACGTTAAATAAATGAATAGAAAATTGTGATTTAAATATAACTTAATTTGGGAATTTGTGATTTGATATTTTTTTGGAAATTTAAGTTAATTAAATTAAAAATGGAAATTTAATTTTATTTGTGAAAATGGAAATTTAAATTTAAGTGTAAGGTAAATTTTAAAAATGAAAGAATAAGGGAATGGTACACTTGAATGTAATATGTGAAATTGTTGGAAAATTTGATTTTTATTGTAAAATTTTTCTTTATAAAAAAAACAAGTAAAAGAGAATTTAATGAACATTTTTGATGTGGAAAAATGTGATTTTTATAAGTTAAATTGATTTAAATTGAAGTTTATTTATGGCTGGAATTTTATTTAAAATCTGGAAATTCATTTAGTAGCACTTCAGAAATGCTACGTTTCTGGAAATGAGCAAAAATCTGAACTAAGTAGAATTTGCAGCACTTTGTCAGTGCCATGGTTGCATAAATGAACTAAAAGACTAAATTTAACTAAGGCTATGACAAAACTTTGTAAGTGCTGGAGTGGCAGGAACTAAACTTGAAACTGAAATTTATAAAAGGGCTATTGTAGCACTTGTTAGTGCTGTAGTTGGCTGAAATGTGATTTTTGAATATAATTTGAACCCTGAACTATTACAGCAGTTTTGTAAATGCTGTCTTTTTTGAATTGAACTATTTTTCAACTAAAACTGAACCATTACAGCAGTTTATAAATGCTGTCTTTGCTGAATTGAATTGTTTTCAAATGTTATTTACCGCAGCACTTTCTAAATGCTGTGAAAGCTGGAATTTTAATGTATTTAAGTGAATAAACGAACTCAGAAAAGGCTAAATTTTTTGGAATTGAATATTTGATTAAAAGGTACAATGACTTTACTTTTAAATGGTTTAAGTGAAGTATTTTGATTTGAAATATAAACTGTTTTAAAATTTATAACCACGGGTTATAATAACGATTGGTTGTTAAAGAGACCGGGATCGGATATGGACATACTCTCTATCGATACCGAAAACCACTTTAACAACTGTGTACGCGGTGGAGATTCCAGAATGAAGTAGGATGGGGGCGACGATCCTAAAGGTATATGCGTTGACCCAACTCCCGTGAGTTGGCATGAAGTGGCTAAAACAGGAGCGAATGACGGGCCAATGAGGTAGCACCTCTGATCGGACACACTTCTTCGATACCATTCTATTACTTTATGATTGATTGGGTGCACCCATTGATTTGGGAGTGTTGTTCGAGGTGGGCGGTAGTGGCTGCTATGTGTTTCCACCAGCCCGGATGCATAATTGGTATATCTACCCTGGCATTGCCTAGTTGTGCCATGTCACTTACCATATCGAGCTTTACTACGAGTTGTGATTTCTCCCGTAGCCTGTGGAGTATCGAGGGTAGCCCCCATTTTGGTAGTATGCTAATACTGGATAGACTACTGGGACTATTATGTGTTAAGGTGGAAAATGTAAAGCCTTAATGCTATTTAAAAGTATGTTTATTTTATGATTAGACATTATTATAATAGCGAATATTACTACATAGTAGATAGTTTAACGGATCCTTAAAGAATGGGCAATCCCAAGGATTCTTTAAGTTAATTGTACCTTTTATTATAGTTCACTTGAGTTGGTTTACATTGTATAAGTATGTATGTCCTGACTCGAGTGTTTGTGTTTTATTTACGCTCGGGTCAGCCTGAGTATTCACAACATTAGACTTGACCTTTCTAGAGCTAGGTATCGCTGGAGATTCTGCTTATCTAGTTATCTATCTATTTCAATTTCAGTTGTTCTATTTCAGCTTTTGTATTAGAGACTTATGTATTTGGGATTTTACTGAACTTGTTTCAGAACTGTATTTGTTTTCAGACTATGTATTTTGTATATGTTTGAGACTCTGTATTGTAGTGGCTTCATGTACCACTATTTATTTTATATTTCTGCTGCGAGTTATTCTGATATTCTGTATCTGTGATTCTGTGAATGGTTTTATTTGCTCCAAATTTTATTACAATCTGTTATTTTGCATTATTCAAGTCCGACATGTGTGGATTATTGTCGATTTGAATGGTCCAAAATAATGGGTCGTTACAGATTAAATCTCAGCAAAGTTTTCCCTTTCTTTTCCAAAGTGTCCCCATTGTTGTTGAGAAGCCCCGGTATTTATAGAGTGAAGTTGTGAAGGGTGGAGGTGGAGTTATAACTTCCTGAGTTTGGTCTGGCATGAAGCGAGTATGTCTGGTTCAACAGTGAGAATCTGGACCGGCATAGAGTCCAACTAGTTTTGGTTCGGTAGTGAGAAGGGGTGTTCTTGGAGTTGCTTCTGCCTTGAGGTAGAGATGCTGATTTGCCGGACCAAACATCTGGTCTAGCAAGCCTATGCACCGGATCAGATGTTTGGTCCAATGTTTAGGAGCAATGCCGGACCAAATATCTGGTCCGGCATTCCAATGCTGTGCCGGACCAGATATCTGGTCCGGTAATCCAATGTTATGTCGAACCAGATATATGGTCTGGGACTTCCGGGGATGCCGAACCAAATGTTTGGTTCGGCATTCCAGCTTGCATACTTCGTCCGGTGCTTTCTCTTTCTGATTTCTTTTGTCGCTGTCTTTCTCGTGTGCCAATATACTGAGCCAACAACAATCTAAAAAATATATAGATGCTTATAATCTATTCTGTTAATATATTAAATTAATCAATATATATATATGTTTATCTAAGCATTGATTTGTTAAATAATAGTAAAATAGAATAAAATATATTTTCCTCCTTAATTCTTTTCTTTTAAAATTTCTTCTTTATTCTCTCTATTGATTTGTCATGAAGCTCTCATGATTTCAGTAAGTCAAAAATAAAATAGTACGTCCTTGGTTATCTTTTATTTTATACGTACATACATACGTACATATATATATATATATATATATATATATATATATATATAACATACATACATACATATCAATTTTCTACTCTCATCTAAATCTAATTTGAATATTTCATATAATCTAAAATATAACTTAATAAAACTTTAAAATGTAATGTTATTTTGAACCTAACTTAAAACTACATATTTCACTGTGAATATTTAAAATCAAAAAATAACAATATCAATAATTATATATAACTATTTAAACATATAATTATATAAGTGTGATATTTAAAATGCAACTGCCTTAATTTGAGAAATATTATTTTAAATTACTTCACAACAACAAAAATATTATGTTAACACAAAGATATGAAAATAGCAATATAATTTTTCTATTAATATATTTGTATACTCATTTACTGTACATATAAATCAATTAAATACTATAATCGTATAGTTTATTTAAATTTCACAAACATTATTCTAGAATTATTTTAAATTCAGACGTATATATTTATAATCCAAAATAACAATAGATATAATTTTCAGTATTTTATTTTTATGTAACTAAAATTATTGAGAGAATGATTTATTAAATATGTTCTATTAAATAATAGTAATGTTGAAGGAATTATATCTCACTTATGAATTATGAGAATTAAAGTATATCATTATTTTGATTTTGTATTTTATATACAGATCGCTATTGTTTATAGTTTATGATTTTTATGATCATTAATAATTCTCTTCTAAATTATGACCTACCATTTAGTTTCAGGTATAAATTCTATTATTGTTTAATTAACTTCAACTATTTACATTTTAGTTTGCGTTATTATATTCTTTCTTAAATGATATTTAGTAATAATAAACATCATAATAATGAAAACTCTCTTTGTTTTTTCTTACCACTTTATATTGAAGTATAATTTACAAATTATTTAGAATGTTCTCTTTAATTCTATTTAACTAAGCTACATTTAAGTTTACGTTGTTATTTTTCTTTCGAAATTGGTATTTTATTACAGACAAATTTATACACAATAATTGAAACATATAACTTACATAAATACGAGTTCGAACACGTGCTACGCATACGAGGTTCAATATATAATTCGATTAATGGTGTATTTTTTAGATTTAATAGTATATGAAGTTGAAAGCACATATTTATAGGATGCAAATTTTTAGATTATCTTTTTCGTGAATACATACTACTAACAAAAATGTGTTGATAAATCCACTTAAATAGTCTCTAAGCATATAAAATATAATTAATATTTTAGAGCACAATGGCTTTATACAACATACAAAGAATCAACATCGGTTGTTCCTAACTTGGCAAGAACTACATTGCTAAGTATGTCATTTAATTAATTTTCAAATGTAATTCACATTAGTTAAACATAGTTTTATCCTATGTTTAACATATAAATATAAATATATGCACAATTTTGTTTGATAATAGTGTTCTAAACCTAGAGTAGAGAAATTATGCTCAAAGTGAGATAGTATTTAAATTTTCCTTAATGAAACAACATTTTCATTATTACACATTTTGACATTATATTATACTAATTAAATTAGAGAAAATATTATAGTAGTTTTTAAACATCCTGATCTTTAATGCATATAACATAATATGGAATGAGAATTGTACGTAATATATAAAATGAGTGTCAAATTTTGTATCTTTTGTATCGAGAGTATCATTTAGGTTTATAGATTATGCAATAATTTTTTAACTAATAATTATGTATATAGAACTCACTGTATTATTGCTACTATATTAAGCTTCCTAAAAAAACTTGACTTATTAACTATGCATATTCCAATGTTGATGATTCCAACTAACTAAACATTATCCTTACTTGTTTCAAATAATATGAATAAGAGCTACACAACATGATTTAATAAAGGTATATTTTGAAAATATACAATGAAGTAAAACTGAAAATTAGTTTTAATCCATCAAACTAAAATAAAATGTTACATTGAACTAAAAGTGGACGCTAATTGATTAACATCAATGAGAATTAGGGTGCGTTAGTAGATAATTTTGATTGGAGGTTGTGCATCTGTGGACAAATATAGATTAGATGTTGGATATGAAGTATTTATGTAATGTATAGTATTTTTATGTTTGCAATAATTATTAATTAATGTATAGTATCAATTACGTCTGACTTATCGAACGTGATTATTACGTATCAATTACGTCGGACGTAGTTCTCGCTAACCGCTTTTGGTTTAACATTTGTGGCCTCCATAAACGAGGACTAAGTATGTAATTATTCCTTAATTAGATTAAATATTATAAAAGAAAATTAACTATAATAATTCTTAAATTAGTTCGAATTGGAATTAAATGAAATTAGCAACCATTTATTCCTTTTTAATACAATTTTTTCCATTTGAAGTTAGCCTAATCGTAAACATTATTATTAACCCATCTTTAATTCGTAATGATTTATAAACATCTCCATAATGCAAAAAAAATCAGAACAATATAGCATAAACAATCTTTACATAAAATAAAAAATAATTGCTAAGATGTTCCATAAGATTTCAAAGTGCTTGGCGTTAACCATGCATTAAATAGGAAATTGCATGCTACTTTGAACTTTTCATGGTTAATGAAGCATTACTATAGAAAAATGTATTACCATAGGTCGATTAAGATGGATAATATCTAATATTACAAAACATAAGTCTAGGTTGCGTATAATAAAATAAATATTTAAATAAAATTTAAGTTTATAGAATGCTTATTTAGTACTAAACTTTCAATATACTTTTCTCGAAATGCAAAATAGAAATTTATTATTTGACTATTATTTTACTTCATAGATGATATTTTCCTGACCTGATTTTCTTAAATAATTTTAGTTCAAAATGAGAAAATCATCAACTTTATCTCAGATTATACTCAATTAAAGATTCTTTGATGTACATGTGTTAGTAAACCAATTATGCCTTATAAATTTATGAAGGAAATGAAATTCATGTTCGTACTAAACAAACACAAAACAAATTAGAGAATTTATTATGTACTAATTCTTTAGCAAAGCTAGCCGGCTTTATAGTCGGTCGTGCCACTGTATATAAATAAATAAACAGGTGCTCTACACATGCACATAACAACTTTATGGTTTTATAGTGGCCATACCACTGTACAAACAAAAACAAGACCGCCTCGAGAGGGGGGAAAACTGTCAACAACAATGGGACTAGGCCCCATAACATGGAGAAAACCAAAGAAATGAGCCGCAATATCTGGATCAAACCCCGCAGAAACAGGGGAGTAGATGTAACTTCGATCCCAAGTGCCATCCTCGAAAATAAGCTTATTGTCATCACCATCCTCACCATCACATGATAGAACAAGACCATTTCCAACAACTTGATAAAATAACCTCCTCATCCCATCATTTCCACCTAAAAACATATAAAAACAATAAAACTCCGGACTATACCACATCTCAGAACTCAAATGAACCCAAGTCTTCTCCCTGGAGTTCCACTTAATCACAGGATAAATACCAGTATCAGGGGAGAAAGTGTGAAACAGAAGGCTCACCAATGATTGGAGAAATAGTAACATCAATGTTACAACCAGGGGAAGCATGGATCACAACAGTGACATCAGGAGGGGGACCAAGGTCCACAAGTAAAGTGTGGCGCGACTTAGGAACCCACATACTAGCCGAAGGCCTGGGAAGGGGGATCTTGTCCGGGATAGGAAGAGGAGGGTCTCCAGAAGAGTCGGGAGGAGGGTGGTGCTTGCATGAGAGTGCCACATGGCCAAAAGAGTGACAAATCTCATAGATATTGGGTTTCCATCCATAATGAACATCAATTTCCACTACCTGACCATTATGTACTAATTCTCTTTGATGCTAACTTAAGGAAATAACTTGCCATAATATGATCGTATTAATTTTCAAAAAATTTGATTGGATTTGATTATAACATCAAACAAACTAAATTACACATAATTTATATTGAGTTTAATTTATTTTTTGAAATAAAGCATTTGGGTTTGAAGCTAAAAATATTAAATGAACTAAACCTACCATTAATTTCGAAACCGAAAGCATAGATGAGAATTAGTAGTTTAACCATTTGATCTTCTATCTTTTGTATCTAGAGTATCATTTAGGTTTATAGATCATGCGATAATTTTTTAACTAACAATTATATATATAGTATCCATTGTATTATTGTTACTATATTAGGCTTTTTCAAAAAACTTGACTTGTTAACTATGCATATCCTAACTTTGATGATTTCAACTACTTGAACATGATCCTAGTTTGTTTGAAAATGTGCAAATAATATGAATAAAAGCTACACAACATGTTTAATAAAAGTATACTTTGGAGATATAGAATTAATTAAAATTAAAAATTAACCTTAGTCTATCATAAAAATAAAATGTTATATTGACTAAAAGTGGACACTAATTGATTAGGATTAATGAAGATTAGTATGTAACTATTCTCTAATTAGAATAAATTTCAATAAAAGAGAATTAATTGTAATAATTCTCAATTTAGTTTGAATTTGATTTAAATGAGTATTATCAATTTATTCCTTTTAAATACAATTCTTTTCATTTGAAGTTAGTTTACTTGTAAACATTATTAATAACACATCTTCAGTTCGTAATGATCTATAAACATTTCTGCAAAATAAACTCAAAACAATAATTCATCAAACAAACTTTGTAGAAAATAAAAGATAATTGCTACTTTGTTCAATAAGATCTCCAAAAATTCAATGTTATTAAATAAGAAAATATGCACTATTTATGTACATTTCACGGTCAATGAAGCATCACTATAAGGAAAATGTACTAAACTGTATTCATCTCATATTACAAAAATAAGTCTAGGTTGAGTATAAAAAAGTAAAATATTTAATTAAAAAATTAAGTTCATGTAACACCTTTTTAAAACTAAACTTTCAACATAAAGTTACATATGATAGACGGAACAAAAGTAATATTTATAGATTTATATTTCTTTTCTCAAATATGACAAAGAAAATTATTATTTGACTATTCTCTTACTTCATAGATGATATTTTCCCCGACTTGATTTTCTTAAATACATATGTTTAAAAATGGAAAAAACATCAACTTTGTCTTAGATTATACATAATTTAAGATTATTTGATATACATATGTTAGTAAACCAATTATGCTATACAAAATATATGAAAGAAATAAAATTCATGATCGTACTAACCAAACACAAATCAAATGAACGTCGATGTAAATATAAAACTTGAGAAATAAAAAATAGTTCAGCATTACATATCAAGGGTATTATAAAAATGATCAAAGATTTTATGATATCGATGCATTAATAAATCCAATAACCTCATGTAGAATATGAAGGAAACCAAGTTGATAATGATACATATTGAAACTAAAATAATAAGAAAATATGAGATTTTTTATAACTTTATTTTTGTATATACTTATATTTCAAAATAAAAATATCAACTTTATGACTTGTGTATTATAAAAAGTTTAAGATTATTTTATATCTATATGCTAGTAGGCTAATTATTCCCTACAAAATGAATGAAGGAAATGAAAATCATGATCGTACTAAACAAACACAAATAAGATGAATGTCGATGTAAATAGAAAACTTAAGAATAAAAAATAGTCAAGCTTTATGTATTACAGATTTTACAAAATAACAAAGATTATGTGATATCAATGTATAAATAAATCCAATAACCTTCTAAAATTATAAAGGAAACCATATATATATTCGGGCAAATTGTAACAAAAATAATAAGAAAACAATTTTTTGAACACAAAATTTGAAGTAAAGATCTGAAATAATATATTTAGAGCTAGAACAAAAAATTCAGCCTTAAATTAAATG
The DNA here is from genome assembly GCA_030737815.1 of Allium fistulosum. Lineage (NCBI taxonomy): Eukaryota > Viridiplantae > Streptophyta > Magnoliopsida > Asparagales > Amaryllidaceae > Allium > Allium fistulosum. The sequence goes on from CM060904.1 coordinate 794,079,087, forward strand.
AAAATAAAGGTAATAAAATAAATATCAAACCTTTAAATCCAGTTTGATAGTTTAGTAAGCCAAGTTTTTTTTGGAGACTTGAAGACAATTTTTCTATGAAACTATTGAAAGCAACAAATAGAAACATAATCTCTGCAAAATATAAATAAATGATAATTTTTTAAGATAAATAGAAATTGAGGAACTAATGGTGAATTCAATCAAATTATAGTTAGATAAAAAAATTAAAGAGATTGACCAAAAAACTATTTGGATAGAACCTCTAAATTGATTTTGACTAGGAATATATTTTTTTGGTTCTTTTTTGAATTGTAGTATACATATAAGACTGAAATAGGAGAAGAGATAACATCATGAATAAAAAAATAAATGGAAGGGATGTAAAACAATAATAGAAAACAAATGAGGAATGAAAAAATTGTAATGATAACATGGAGAAGAGGAAGAGAACTCTGTTAGATTAGAAAGCAAGAATGATTATGAGTTTATCAAAACAATAATAGTAAACATACATAAGAGTATTTTATCAAAAGGAACACTGATAACATTAATTGCTATGTTAACGATAGTAGTTCTGTGAAATATTGAAAAATTTTAGAGGGCCTAAAAGGAAAATTATACCAAAAATCAAGGAGAATGCACTATTCATCCTGAGGGTGAATGAGAGATAAGATACTATAACATGGAGAAGAGGAAGAGATCTTTGTTAGATTAGAAAAAATAATGATTATGAGTTTATCAAAATAATAATAATAATAATAATAATAAACATATATAAGAGTATTTTATCAAAAGGAACAACAATAAAATTAATTGCTATGTTAACGATAGTAGTTTTGTGGAATATTGAAAATTTTTAGAGGACCTAAAAGGAAAATTATACCAAAAATCAAGGAGAATGCACTATTCAGCTTGAGAGTGAATGCGAGATAAGAATACTAAGAGTTCTATCTTATATAATAGAATATATATATGCTTAACATTAGCATATTACATTGGACGTCAACTATTTAGCTATGTATATTTGACAATTTCTTTTACAACATTACCGTGTGTAACGCACGGGTTACATACTGGTTAAATAATAGTAAAATAGAAAAATTTATAGCTTTCTTATTAATTGTAGGAGTTTTCTCCACTCTCCTTACTTCTTTCTAGATATTTTATTTTTAATTTTTTATAATTTAATTTATACTTAATCTACTAAACTTTTCTCATCAAGTTACATTCAAATACATACTTTAAAAATTTTCTATGATTATTTACAAATGTCTTCTTAATACTCTCTTAATATTGTACACTTTAGTCCATACGTTTAAATTAATTACATAATTCAAAATTTAAACCATTTGGTAACTTAGTTAGATAATATTCAATACATCAAATAAATCCTAATATGATAATTTCAAAAGTATGTCATAGCAACAAATTGATAAAAGTAATTTTTTATTTGATTACGAAGATATGTAAATCATATAGTATACATCAACAATAATAAAAGATTTATTTTATAATTAGTTTATCTCAATGAAGTTATCATGCATTCAATGGAAAAAAGCTTTAAATACCTCTATTTTAAAATTTTCACAATTATTTGCAAATTCAAAATTCTTTCTTAATATTTTATATTTAAGTACGTATAGTTAACTAATTATGTAATCTTTAATTTAAATTATTTAAATAAATTGAATTAACTAATATTCATTAATTTGTTTAGTAAATCCTAAAATAAGCCAACTTAAGTATGTACAACACAAGCATATTTGAACCAAAGATGATAATTTATTATTTTTATTCATACATAAAAATATAAAATTGCATAATATAAAATGTATATATAAATAATAATATCTTTTCAATTTATAATTCATTTATCTCAAAAAGATCATACATTACATTACAAAATTTTATTTCTTAAAACTTTTAAAGTATAAATGTAAGGACCAGGATTTTCAGTCGTTTGATTTTGAACATTTAATTTATTTTAAATGTTGAATTTGAAATGTAAATGGAATTTTAATATGAAATTTATCGATCAAATAAGTGGAATAAAACTTAGGTTCCAAATATAGTGATTTATTTGATAAATTTAATTATTGAATTAATAATTGAAAATCATTTAAATAATTGAAATCTTGGATTTTATTTAGATAAAAATGATTTAAGGACTTATTTAATTTCTATTAATAAGAATAAAGATAATAAAACTTTTAAATTGAATTTAAAAGTAATTTACTCTATTTTGGAAATAACTTGTTTTAATTAATATATAAAAATAGCCTTACGGGGCACAGTCTCGAAATTCGACAAAACTAGTTCTATTGGATCCGTAATAGTGTATTATTATCGGATTTCAAATTTTGTAGCATTTAGAGTTACCGTTTGGTTGTACGGGATAGAAACGCGTTGAAATTAATATTTAAAAATTAATATAATGATTGGGTTCAAAATGCTATCTTCTGCATACGATCAAATTAGGTCTCGAAACTTGTTCCATTACGTTTGAAATAGGGGTATAACATTAGGAATGCCAGGCGGCATGCCTAGATAGGAGTTTGGGATTTTAAGTTACCATAACGAGATATTTTGAAATTAAATAATCTTTTAAACTTCAAAGTCAAACCCTATACACTCTACAAGCCACCCTACTATCTAAAACACGCCGCTCTCCTCAGGTTATAAATCGCGTATGCCTTCTTTTCCTTCTTCGATATGCAATCAATTCGTATAAATTAAAAAAACAAAAACTAATCTCGATTGAAATCAGATGGGCACGCACGTGCGTGTGGGTCGAGGCGACGACAATGACTACTGGCGCACGTGACAGTTGAGGAGCGGCGATATGGTGGTGATGGAGGCGGCTATTTTGTCATGGGTGGTTGCGTGAGGGCTAGAGTGGGTGACAGGGTGTAGGCGATTTTGGTCGGAGCTAGGGTAGTGACTGGTGGTGCGAGATAGGGCGGGGCTGGAGCGTGTTGTCGAGGTGGTCTCCAATGGCCACGAGGAGGAGCGGCATGTCGATGAAGTCGTGATTGAACGAGATGCCTGGGAGGAAGAGAACGCGTGATTTTGAAGGTGATTAAAGGTTGCTAAACGTCATTAAGTTAGGTAACATAATTAAGTAATTTAAGTATAATTAATTTAAATTATTATTATTATTTCAAATGTTTATAAATTCATAATTCATTCATACGAGGTCCAAAAATCATGGAATCAGTCACGTTGGATTCATAGCCGCAAAATATATAATCTGGAATAAGTTTGGGATTTTTCGGAGTCGGTTGGAATTTTAGATTAAATCGAACGTGGTTCGATTTAATCCAAATCTGGATGTTTGGCAATTTAAAAATCAAGGTGAGTATATCTCACTCAATTTGTGAAACAACCCGACTTCCTATGCCCAGAAAGTCGGATCATTATGAAGAAAGAAAGGTGAAAACATGTTTTTATAAGTATAAATGATTTATTAAAAAAAAGAAAAATTAAAACAAAATGACACTTGTCTTTCTCATACTCTAATTTTACAACACATGTTATAATGGTTACTTAATATATTAACACTTGTCTTTTTATTTAATTAATATTTATTTTAAATGTAAAAACCTTATTATTAATTTAAAACCATATAGTTATTTGGTTAAATAGCTTTGAAAAGCTAATATTAAATAAATCCAAATCTCCAAACTATCAATATATATATATATATTAGAAATTTAAAACAAGATTTTATTTATTATTTAAATTTCAAACCCAAAGCTTATCTATTTACAATATACACACATATATATACATTGTAAATAGAAATCATTTTATTAATTTCTAAAAGATAAATTCACTAATTAAATATCCATTTAATTAGATTATTAAACCAATTCAAATTTGTTATCAAAAATTATCAAATCAATTTAATTATTTAAACAGATTATTAAATTGATATTGTCCAAAATTCTGGGATATCACACAGTGACTATGGATGTTCCCGAAGATGTTTTCTTTGGAACAAGTTAAGGAAGTGTGTCTGCTTCGGTGTTGTGGTTGAGTTCAGCATGGTGTTTCTGTTTTGTTTGAGGTCCGAGTTTCTCGAAGAACTTTGATAAGGAAGTCTTTGGCATCTGTGGCAGCAGTGCAGCTCGGAGTGTTCTTTGGGTTGGCAGAAAGTTTTTGGCTAAGCATTTTTCTGAAGGTGAAGTTCAGAAGCAGCAGAGTGGATCCATTTCTTCGATAGATTGGATAGTTAAGTATATGCTGTTCTGATTGGTAAAGAGAGAACAGTTTCTTTGCATGTTGACTGGGTTGATCGCAAAAGTGACTTGCGATAGTTTGAGTATTCTCTTGAGTTATCTGAGATTTTCTGGGATGAGTTGTCCAGTCTATGCTCGTGTTCTTCATCAGCATTTTCATTCTACTCCAAGATCAGAGTGGTGCAGCGAAAGCAATTTGGCGAGTACATCTGTTTGTCTTTTCCAGATAGGAGAAGTTAGTTCGATCTTCTGATGTTTGTGAGTAGAGTTGTGTTTTAGATTATGGGTAGATCTTGAGAGGATCATTTGTTGAGTTATTTTGGCCCTGTTTATTTCTAGAAGCATCAGCAAAGGTTGAGCTGATCAGGAAGGATCTGTAGACAGCCCAGGATCGTCTGAAGGATTTTGTGGATAAGAGACGGAGGAATTTGAAATTCGAAGTTGGAGACTTCATTGTTGTGAAGTTTTTCTCTGGTTAAAGGGAGCTATAAGATTTGGTAAGTCTGGGAAGTTAGCTCCGAGTTATTTTGGATCTTTTCTGTGATCTAATTTGGATAAGTACTTTGATCTACTGGATTGAATTATCAGTTTGGATAACTGGAATTCAATGTATTTTACGTATCTCTGAGGGAGTACGTGTTTGATCTATCTCTAGTTTTGGAACCAGCAGTTCTGGAGGAATTGGTTGTTGAGTCAGACTCGTCTGTAGTCTGATATTCTGTTTAGTTTTGTAGATCTAGATGAGTAGGAGCTCTATAGCTTAGTAGTATTGATTGTTTGGATTCTGTAGAGCGAGTATCCCGGTATATATATATACTTGGGGAAACTCGAGGAAATTCTATCCAGAATTTTGTCTGGATAATTAAAATTGTTTGATTGGATGAATTGATTGCTATGGTTGTTAGCATATGGATGATAATATATAATTGTGATTTAAATAGATTATTAAATTACCTTTGTTTTAAATTTCGGGGACGAAATTCTTTTAAGGGGGGAGGAATGTGATATCCCGGAATTTTGGACAATATCAATTTAATAATCTGTTTAAATAATTAAATTGATTTGATAATTTTTGATAACAAATTTGAATTGGTTTAATAATCTAATTAAATGGATATTTAATTAGTGAATTTATCTTTTAGAAATTAATAAAATGATTTCTATTTACAATGTATATATATGTGTGTATATTGTAAATAGATAAGCTTTGGGTTTGAAATTTAAATAATAAATAAAATCTTGTTTTAAATTTCTAATATATATATATATATTGATAGTTTGGAGATTTGGATTTATTTAATATTAGCTTTTCAAAGCTATTTAACCAAATAACTATATGGTTTTAAATTAATAATAAGGTTTTTACATTTAAAATAAATATTAATTAAATAAAAAGACAAGTGTTAATATATTAAGTAACCATTATAACATGTGTTGTAAAATTAGAGTATGAGAAAGACAAGTGTCATTTTGTTTTAATTTTTCTTTTTTTTAATAAATCATTTATACTTATAAAAACATGTTTTCACCTTTCTTTCTTCATAATGATCCGACTTTCTGGGCATAGGAAGTCAGGTTGTTTCACACTGCATCTCCTCACGCAGCTACTACCCCTTGAGGTTGCCAAGCTACCATCACTTGCTTCTGCCTCAACCGACAGATCCAACTTCAAAGATAAACTCCGAACCTTAACAGGTTTCCTTCAGAGATTGTGAAATCCTTACAATTGCAAAGTTCACTCGAGACGGTATTAGGTCTACAGTCTCGACAAATACACTTCCAACCTCAACACTCAGACTCCTAATCCTAGATGATAAATTATTATCATCTCAACCAATCATTACAAATACCATATACATTTAAAATGATACTTTTTATATATAGAAAATATATCTGGTAAAATTATTTCACCTTCCCCTTTTTAAAACAATATTGTGTCCGTTGGCCTGGTCCAAGTGTTTAGAGATCCCTATCAATAACGTTAGCTACTCGTATTGACCAGAATCCATATACCACTCAACCGATCAATTAACACAATATAAAACCATTTTATATAACTAACAAATACGCGCTCTCGAATATATATATATATACACTCAGACTCAAACAGGTTGTTACAGATCCTGTCTCTAATGAACAATCCTTCCGAACCTAGGTATTCACTCAACCTAGTGCTCTGATACCAAATGAAACAACCCGACTTCCTATGCCCAGAAAGTCGGATCATTATGAAGAAAGAAAGGTGAAAACATGTTTTTATAAGTATAAATGATTTATTAAAAAAAAGAAAAATTAAAACAAAATGACACTTGTCTTTCTCATACTCTAATTTTACAACACATGTTATAATGGTTACTTAATATATTAACACTTGTCTTTTTATTTAATTAATATTTATTTTAAATGTAAAAACCTTATTATTAATTTAAAACCATATAGTTATTTGGTTAAATAGCTTTGAAAAGCTAATATTAAATAAATCCAAATCTCCAAACTATCAATATATATATATATTAGAAATTTAAAACAAGATTTTATTTATTATTTAAATTTCAAACCCAAAGCTTATCTATTTACAATATACACACATATATATACATTGTAAATAGAAATCATTTTATTAATTTCTAAAAGATAAATTCACTAATTAAATATCCATTTAATTATATTATTAAACCAATTCAAATTTGTTATCAAAAATTATCAAATCAATTTAATTATTTAAACAGATTATTAAATTGATATTGTCCAAAATTCCGGGATATCACAATTTGGTTGACTGGTTTAATTTATAGCAATTAAAATTGATTATTTGTTGATTGAATTAATTAATTAATTATTATCAGTTGAATGTTATATTATATATAGTGGTATATATATTAGTAGCTGGTTATATTTTCCGCCAATTGGAGCGGATAAGACACTATGCGCCCCGCATAATAGCGGATAACCCTATATTACCGTATTATCCCACCTCGAAGCGGGATTGGTATTTTGTGATATATAAAATCTGTGAATGCTGGGAAACAGGTTGGAAGGATCCAACTGGATTCCTCAAAGTGGTTGATTTTATTTTCATATATAGTGATATATGATGTGTGTGGATAATCTGTTATAGATTGATTGTGATATGTTGGACTTTTTGGATGCTATTGTAGCACTGGCCTTAGTTTTGGTATTATATATACCACAAATAATATTTTTGAATTTGAAAAGAAAATAAAAGGAGAATTTGAAAATAAAAATATTTATACTTAATTTTGGAGTAATAAATAAGAGACGAGTTTGAATTAAATACCAGATTTAATTTTGGAAATTTATTTAACTATCTTGTAAAGTGTTTTCGATATAAATATTTTTAAATAATCCATACAAGGAATTTTTAAACAATAAGTTTTAAATGAGATTTCTTAAACTAGGGAATGGAAGTCGAAATCGAGATTTTTAAAAGAATTTGGAATATAGTTTGGATTATATAAGAAATAGATTTCTAAATGAAATTTTAAATAGAAATCGATTTATAAATCGAGTTTGTTTAATATAAATCTGTTGCTAACAGAGAAAAACTGGAAATGAGTTTATAAATTTATAAACGATGTTTATAAATAAAGTGGAATGATTATCATTTGATAAGTTAGGAATATAAAATTCACTGTGTGAATTTAAAATGAGATATGGAAATCGGTTTAGAAAAAAATAGTGGATTCTATTTTGGAATTTAGGGATAGTTATGAAATTGGAAATGAAAATCGATTTGTGATAATTGAGAGAGATTTATAAATATAAAAATGGTTATGTTGAATTTTAAAAATAAATTTTCATCGAGAAGTTAGTTTTGTTTTTAAAAGGAGATTTAATTTCTTAAACTATGGAGTTTAAAACTGTTTTAGTATTGAAATATTTCGAAAAAGTTGGTTATTTAAATATTTAATATTAGTTGAAATGAAATTTTAATTTTTATAATAAGCTTTGTGAATCGATTATTATTGCATATAAATGATTTATAAATTAGTTATCGCCGTCTATTTAAAAAGTGTTTGGATATTTTAAATAATTACTTAAACGTGTTTTAAAAATAAATTATTATTCTTTAAAAATACTTATTATTTTATATATGGAATTTAAAGGCAAGTGATTGGGATGAGTTTATAAATACTCTCGAGATTTGTAAACCAAGTTATTTAATGGCGATGGTTATAAGAGAAATTTTATAATGGAAATTCTGGGAACTTAAGGAAATTTCCAAAGTGTTTAAATATAGAAACTTCGGAAATGAATTAGAATTCAAAAAAGAAGTTAGAAATGAGTAATTTAAATTATAGACAAGTATAATCGATTTTGGAAATTTTAAAGGAAATAAATTATTGGATTCTGGAAACTTATAGAATTCATTATAAGATGTTTCCAGTGGCGGACGGGTGAGTAACGCATAAGAACCTGCCCTTGGGAGGGGAACAACAACTGGAAATGGTTGCTAATACCCCGTAGGCTGAGGAGCAAAAGGAGGAATCCGCCCGAGGAGGGGCTCGCGTCTGATTTGCTAGTTGGTGAGGCAATAGCTTACCAAGGCGATGATCAGTAGCTGGTCCGAGAGGATGATCAGCCACACTGGGACTGAGACACGGCCCAGACTCCTACGGGAGGGAGCAGTGGGGAATTTTCCGCAATGGGTGAAAGCCCGACGGTGCAATGCCGCATGGAGGTAGAAGGCCCACGGGTCATGAAAAATAAATTGTAAAAGGTTTTGAGAAATAGGAAATAGATGGAATCATTTCCTAAGTATTGGAAATAAAACGGTTTTAGGAAAATATACTTATAAATATTTCCTAAGTATTGGACTGGAAGGGTTTGAAATATTTTAACTACGAGATTATTATTATAGAAATATTTTCAAAGTGTTGAATTATAAATGGAACTGGAAGGAAATATTTCTAAGTATTGAGATGGTTCGAAAATATCCTGTTATGGATATAAGTATTTGAATTTTTTTTCGAATATTGAAATATTGGAAGAGATTTGAATATATATCTATGTAAAGATATTTGAAATGAATGCTTTGTAAAGATTTAATAAAATATGGGCCTAGTGACTGCTTATGTGTGTAATTTGATAGTTAAATAACCAACTATCAAATCTGGCCAATTTCATCGATCGTTTCGAAGAGACCGGGATCAGATTTAATTATCCGAAAACCACTTCGATCTAATTTGTACGTTATGAATTGTGATATCGTGAGAATAACGAAGATGGTGATTTTGGAGATTTGGTTTGTTCAGACCCAAAACAACTTGTATCGATGAATTCTATTATTTGTATCGTGGACTAGAAGGCGGTGTCAGCATTCCAAGTATGAATGCTATTCTAAAGGTAAACGTAGCCTCAAGGCTCATCAACCGGGAATGACCAAAACAAGGGAGATGCAGCAGGGCTAAGTGGGTCGCACCCAAGTAGGGTATGTTATCACTTTTATAGATACCCTCGGATATATTATAATTATGGATATGGTTGTGAATGGAAAAGAGAGCGCTCGATAGGGTGGGAACACCCGGGGTAATAACATATTCGGTACTATCCAACAAGGGGTAGGCCGGTCCTGTGTTAGCAGGGATCATTAGGTACGATCTCGGTACATTTTTCTAGAGGTGTACTATGGAGGGCGGTACCCCAGTAGCCCTGTCATTGTATGGAATCCAACATCCACTACGAACCTGTACGGTTTTAGATGTACCAACTATGCTGAAACGTGAGATGCAAGCATTTCAGCTATTTTATAGTTTATTTTCTATAGACACTATTATAATATTAGATGATTTTGATATAAAATGTTTTGGTTATCGTAAGGTAAAAACCCATTGTATTTATGTGTGGCGTGGTCTTACGAGATACCATTGTTTTTCAAAAGGATTTTGATAACGGTAAAAGTTCAAATTGAGTGTGTTTTATCACGCTGGTTTTGTAGACTTACTCGGGTGTTATTTTATTATAATGCTCGGGTCAGACCGAGTATTACAGATTCAGGTTAGGATGCTAGGGATCTCAGGAGACGAGCTGGAGGATTCTCATGCGTATTATACATACTTGGTTATTTCTGTTGTGTGAGCCATGCTGTATATTCAGTGTTTGTGAGGACAAGTTATTATAACTGTCCAGATTGATTGTCGATTGTTGTACTCTGATGATTGCATGTATATTAACAGCTACAGATTATTTTGTATAAAAATCTATTATTATCTATTATATATTGTTCCGCTGTGATTGTGAGATTTTATACTGTTGTTTCTGTTTCTTCTTCTTTCTTCCTTCTTACCCTCTCTCTTCTTTTCCATGACCTTCCGTCATTCTGTAATTTTTGGGTCGGACATGTGTGGTTTATTGTCGACTCAAAGCGTACGGATTTGCGGGTCATCACACTTGGTATCAGAGCTTAGGTTGAGTGAATACTTAGGCCTGGTAGGGATTACTCATATAGATAGGGTCAGTAGTACCCTATGAGTCTGAGTGTATTTATATATATGAGCGCGTATTTATTAGTGAATGTAAATTATTTTATATTAGGTTGTTATCCGTTGAGTGGCTTAGGAATTCTAGTCGAGTAGTGGGATGCCATGACATCGATAGGTGTTTCTAAACACTTGAACAAGGTAAGCCGACACAGAATTGTTTTGAAGCGGGTAAATGAAATAATTTTACTCAAATTATATTTTGATATAAAAGAAATAATTTTCTGAAATTATTATAGTATATTGACGTGTTGGATGTTATTAATATAATAAAAACAAGATTATAAATTGGAATGGTTTATATAACTAAATTAAATTTGTATAAATATGATTTATACAAATGAGTAAAGCTAAAATTGGATTCAAACCAGAATTTGGAAATTTAAATCCCGGAAATTTTAGGAATGTTTTCCAAGGCATTTTGAAATAGATGATGGTGATTTTATTTTTGGAATAGAAAATGCTTTAAATTGGATTTAATAATGGATTTTGGAAGTGATAAAGCACTGAACTTACTTCAGTCGCTGGAAAATAATCCTGGTGATGACTGCGCTACATCATTAATATTCATTTTCGAGTTTCTAAGTGACCGATTGCTACTGTGATTATTTTGCTTCATAATTGTTTTGGTAAAAATCTGGTTTTGATTTAAAAATTCCAAAAGTAGGATTTGATATACAGAAAGGAATATATATTTATATATGGGATTTCAAAATGATTTGAAATAGAACCGGGTTCAATGAGAAGTGAAACCAAAAGAGAATGAGTTTTTGAACTAAAACTTGGGAAATGTGAATTTCGATATGAAATTAAAATTTAACTTATGCAAATTAAATAAATTAAATTTGTAAAAGGGAATTGCATGGATTCAAATTTAACTTTAGTTAAGTTAAAATAAAATTGGATTGGATTTGAAACAATATCAAATTGAATTGGATATAAAGTTTGAACTGTAAAGTGATCATATGACTATAAGTTATAAATTTTGAATGGAATAAAATTTAAGTGTAAAATTATGGAATTGCGAATAAATAAGTTGAATAGCTTACTAAATTGGAGTTAATGGAATAAATATGTACTTAAGCTAGAAAGTGATGTGTAATCTTGAGTTAAAATTTTTAATGTGAATATACTCGAGTAAGCATCGACGAAATAGAATTTGATTGGAAAAGTGGAATAGAAAAACCGAAATAGAAATGGTTTGATATTTTTGTAAAGGAATGGAAACCCGAATTTGTATTATAAAATGAAGTTAACTCAAGTCGAGTTAAATGAGTTAAGTGAGATGATTTTTGAAATAAACTTAACTCAAGTAAGAAAAGTGGAATGAAGTTGAACATGAATAAATGAGACAATTATTGGAATTGGATTTAATTCGAATTTAATTAATAGAATAGACTAACCAAGGAATTAGTGAATGGATGTGGGACAGAATTGTTATTGGTAATGATAGAAATGAGTTTTGAAATATTATTTGATAATCATTGAAAAAGGACTTAAGTCAGAAGTGATAAAAATCAGAAGCAATGGTCTAAAGTGTTTATACCAGAACTCAAATAAAAATGAAATGAAACGGATAAATTGAATTGGATTTGAAATATAGTGGAATGGTGAATGAATATGGAATTTGAATTATAAATAAAATTTGAGTATGAACTTAAGCTTTGAAGTGGAAATAAATTCAAGTGTTGTATAAAAGGCTATAATAAACCTTAATATTTATTTTATGAGGTGAGTAAACAAATTGGTATGGAATGAAATTCAGGTTGATATAAAATGAAGTGAACAAGATTTTGTGAATGAATTGAATGTGTATCAATAGAAATTGATAAATCGAATTAGAATCAATTTAGAATAGTTTGTAAGCTTAAGTGGCTATTTTATTAAATGAATATCACCGAATTTCTATGGAAAAATTTGTCGTTTGACGTAAACGGAAGTAAACAAAATTTGGTGAATCAATAGAAAGTGAATAAATTGATTTAGAATCAATTGGGAATGGATATGAATATATTGGATATGAATATGAAATGAATACAAATGAATTGTTTGTGAATCACTTGGAATTGAGTAAAATGGTGTGTAAATCGATTAAAATGAATAATTGAATGTTGGAACCTTATGATTATTGATAAATTCATGCTATAACATATTTGGTTATGGAATTTATGCGACTAACTAGTTAAATGAATGAAAGTTATTAAATTTCATATATTTGGTACTTATGGGTTTTATTTAAGTAAGTACAGGTACAAGAAGACCATTTGGCTATATTTTGGTTGCGTGATTGCATATAAATTGAGCGAGCTCGCTTAATAATGTCAAAATAAGGTACGCCTACGGATTTAACGCGCGAAAAATAAAAATATTGATATATATTGCGTTTTCCGACCTAAGAGTCGATGTATATTGTTTTTATCATATTTTTCATATTTCAAAAGGCTCTCCATACAAGGGAGACTCTGCCAAAAAATTTCGGAAATTTAAAGTGTTAGAAATTTTTTGAAATTTTTTGAAAATTTTTTGTTAGCCAAAATTTGATTTCGAATTGCAATTGTAATAAGGGATTTTGGTTTGGAAATGGGAACTAGATGTTTTTGTATGGAACTCAAGGATTTAGAAAAGTGAAATATAGAGTTTTAACTAAGTGGGTTTTGATAAGTAATGGGTTTGGAGCATTTTTCCTACCTTTGCAATTTCGCCGACGAAATTATTTTAAAGAGGAAGGAATGTAACGACCCGGATTTTCAGTCGTTTGATTTTGAACATTTAATTTATTTTATATGTTGAATTTGAAATGTAAATGGAATTTTAATATGAAATTTATCGATCAAATAAGTGGAATAAAACTTAGGTTCCAAATATAGTGATTTATTTGATAAATTTAATTGTTGAATTAATAATTGAAAATCGTTTTAAATAATTGAAATCTTAGATTTTATTTGGATAAAAATGATTTAAGGACTTATTTAATTTCTATTAAAAATAATGAAGATAATAAAACTTTTAAATTGAATTTAAAAGTAATTTACTCTATTTTGGAAATAACCCGTTTTAATTAATATATAAAAATAGCCTTCTAGGGCACAGTCTCGGAATTCGACGAAACCAATTCCGTTGGATCCGTAATAGTGTTATTATCAGATTTCAAATTTCGTAGCATTTAGTGTTGCCGTTTGGTCGTATGGGATAGAAACGCGTTGAAATTAATATTTGAAATTAATATATTGATTGGGTTCAAAAAGCTATCTTCTGCATACGATCAAATTAGGTCTTGAAACTTGTTCAATTGCGTTCGAAATAGGGGTATAACATTAGGAATGCCAGGCGACATGCCTCGATAGGAGTTCTGGATTTTAAGTTACCATAAACGAGATATTTTGAAATAAAATAATCTTTTAAACTTCAAAGTCAAACCCTATACACTCTACAAGCCGCCCTACCATCTGAAACACGCTGCTCTCCTCAGGTTATAAATCACATATGCCTTCTCTTTCCTTCTTCGATACGAAATCAATTCGTATAAATAAATAAAACAAAAACTAATCTCGATCGAAATTAGATGGGCGCACACGCGCGCGTGGGTCGAGTTGACGGTAGGCTACTGGTGCACGTGACAGCTGAGGAGCAGCAACAGGGTGGTGATGGAGGCGGCGGTTTTGTCGTGGGTGGTTGCATGAGGGCTAGAGTGGGTGATAAGTTGTAGGCGATTTTGGTCGGAGCTAGGGTAGTGACTGGTGGCGCGAGCTAGGGCGGGGCTAGAGCATGTTTTGGTGATGTCGAGGTGGTCTTTAATGGCCACGAGGAGGAGGGGCATGTCGATGAAGTCGCGGTTGAACGAGATGCCTGGGAGTAAGAGAACGCAAGATTTTGAAGGTGATTAAGGGTTGCTAAACGTCATTAAGTTGGGTAACATAATTAAGTAATTTAAGTATAATTAATTTAAATTATGATTATTATTTCAAATGTTTATAAATTCATAATTCATTCATACGAGGTCCAAAAATCATGGAATCAGTCATGTTGGATTCGTAGCCGCGAAATATACAATCTGGAATTAGTTTGGGATTTTTCGGAGTCAGCTGGAATTTTAGATTAAATCGAACATGGTTCGATTTAATCCAAATCTGGATGTTTGGCAATTTAAAAATCAAGGTGAGTAAATCTCACTCAATTTGGTTGACTGGTTTAATTTATAGCAATTAAAAATTAATTATTGGTTGATTGAATGAATTGATTAATTATTATCAATTGAATGTTATATTATATATAGTGGTATATATATTAGTAGTTGGTTATATTTCCCGCAGATTGGAGCGGATGAGACACTATGTGTCCCGCATAATAGCGGATGTGTAAGAGTCCAAAAACTCGGCCTTCGAAAATCGGCACCCGTACTTCACTTGTACTCAAATTGCCGTAGATTCAAACGCCGAATCTGGCTTCCCGGAGCTATAACAACATTAAGTAAACAACACAGCGGAAATAAAAGAATAATACATTGATATACAATATCTGATACAACAGAGTGATACAATGAATATCAATATACATCAGAGATATGATACAACAAATAGCAGCGGAAAAGAAAAGATAACAACAGCAGCGGAACAATATCAATAGAAGTGATAGCTCCAAAATGATCTTCAGACAAGAATGAATCCACAACTCCAAGATAAGCAACTCCGATGAATGAACTAGCTCAAGAAAATCTACTAAACCTGAATATCTGAAAAGAAACCCAACTCTAGACTGCTCGTGTGGAAAATTATGAGCACCCAGAGTTTAGGAAGGGAACAATAAACTCCGGATCAGTCATGGGACTGGTGTGAGCAACAAAACAGTTTATCTTTAAAACAAACAACAACAGATTTTTAAACATTGAAACCCGCAATGCTTTTCGAAAATGAAACTACCATAAGACCTCCCGCCACACACACAATGCAAACGCAGAATTGGAGGAGATTTCTTCTTATGATAGTCAAAGATGCTTACTACGCAAAAACAATTGGATTATTATTATTAGTGCATAGTGGAAAACAATTTGAAAGTATAATATTAATCTTAGCCAGCATAGGTACCATTATACTATGCCTACTATAGCTACCATATTAGATGGCAGGTTCTACAACTAAAACCGTACAAGGTTCGTATTTGGAAGATGGATTTCCAACAAATGGTCAGGCTAAGGAACTTCCTTCCGCCGCATGGGAACGCCTCTGGCGGGACGTCCCGAGAGACAAACTGCTCTCTGCCAAACAAGGCCGGGTTACCCCTGTAACAGGTAACTCACGAATATGCCATCCCCCGGTCCTTTGGGACCTTTATCCGAGCGCTCGATATCCAACATCACACATAATAAATAAGTGTATCCACATGAGTAAGTATCAGGGCTCCATACCATAATACCACCCTTTTCCAGAAGGAAATGACATACCCTAAAGGGCGCGACCCTCATAACCTTGCCGCAACGATCCTGTTTCGACCATTTCCGGGTTGTGAGGTTCTGACGAAGTCTCGTCCACAAAGCTACGCTTTGTCACAAAGCCATGCTTTGGGTCAACAGATGATCAACCTATGATCACAAAGATAAATGATCAAACAGATGATCATATCACAAATGATCAAACACTGATCATCACACAGCAACACTCAGCATGCCACATTACCAAATTGGGATATATCGCTGATAACCTTCAACTACATAACCTCTGAGCTCGTACGTCTCAGAGAAGAGTGTTAAGCTAAGAGAATAAATTCTCCGCCACCAACAGAAATGTATTTGAAAGAAATCGGCTTTATATCTCAAAGTGTAATGTCAGACATGTATCCATACAAGTCTGTTCCGGGATCGAACAGAACCGAAGGCACTTCTCACGAAGCCCTTGCAAATCTGGATAACTTTCAATCACGTCCGGACTTCCCGTCACAAAAGAGTGATATAAATCTTTATACCGGAGCAACTCGGTGCAGAGACATTCGACAGGTTGTCCTTTCATTTTCGAAAAATATCCGGTCTTCACCACCGGTCTTCAAATGCTATCCATATACGACGTATCACTATTCGGAATGGGTTATGTGACACAAAGGTCCTCTCCCGGCTAAACCGAATAGTGAGCGCAATATTTTTAAAAATATACGGATATTGGGATTTCAATTAAGTCACAACTTAAACCCAAACTTTCTTTTCAAATGGTTTAACAAATTACCATTTCAAACCTTTTAAACAAAAAGATTCATTTTAACAACCTTAAATGGTTTAAACAATTTCCACACTTTAATCTTTTAAATAAAAGATTTAATCACAGATTTTCCAAATTAATTCCCATTTCAATTTGATTAACTCGTTAAATCTTTAAATCAAAGATTTAACTTATATTTTTCAAAACAATTTCATTTCAAATGGTTAAACAATTCATCATTTTAAATCTGTTAAAAATAAACAGATTTAATTCATAGTTTTCAAAAAGAATTCATTCATAACTTGGAAAACCATTTTTCAATTCAGTCTTGAAATTCCTTTAATTAAACTGGAATTTCATATCTTATCTGAAAGCTTTTATTCCTTTAAAACAAACAGTTTTTATTTTGGAAATCTGATTCATTTATACGAGTTAAAATCTTTGGGTTAAATCCAAATTCTCAAAATTTTACTTTTAAATGGTTTAACTTTATATAAACACATTTATATCATCTTTAATCCCTAATTTCAAATCATAGAATTCAATTTCAAAATCAATTGAATTCAAATTTAAATCAAATTATTTAAATTTCAAAACTCGATTAAGTTATTCAAAATAACTTTTATCTTTGAAATTCTGTTTCAAAAGCTTTTCACTTTTAAACCCAAATTTCCAATTTCAAAATCAATTGAAATTAAAATTTCAATTTCAAAAACATCAAATTTACATTATCTGTGACTTAACCGATTTCCACGTGAAATCCATATTGGTGTGTGTAAAGGTGTAGTCCAGGGGTTTCACACAGTAGTGCAACACAATGAATCATCACATATCAGAATACAGAAATATAATTCGATAAGCGGTATAAGAACAACGCTTATCGTTCATTCACAGATCACAGATATATATAAATTTCAGATAAATAAACTACAGTAAAGATTACACACAAATCAGAATATATCACAAAACATCATAGATCAGGAAATATCAAACAATTCAATCATCCAATCAAATCCAAATATTCATAAGTAAGGTCAGTTAATTATCTGATTTATTCAAATTAGATTAATTACTTATGAATTTCTAATCCTGGTTAATAACCTTCGTTAATTATTAACACCTCTTAAATTACTTTTCTAAAGTAATTAAATTAAGATTTATTATTACTTACAATTAAATTTCATCTTTAATAACTCATTAATTAATATTTAGTTATTTAATTAATTAAGTAATCAATATAACTTAATTAATCCTTACTTACTTTATTAATTAATAATCATAAATTAAAATTCAACGCTTATTTAAATTAATGATTCTCAATTTTCCATTTATTACCAATTAATTATCTTAAACCTTAATTAACTAATTTAGCCTTTAATTACCAAATTAATTAATCCTATCATTAATATATCAAACTAGTTATTTATTTATTTTAATAAATATTTTCAAATCCTTGATTTTCATTTATTTAAAAATAAAACATTTTCTTATTTATAATCAAATGCTCACTTACAAATTTAGATTCAAAATAATATAAATCTCAACTTAGCAAAACTTACACGCTTTAAATTATACATTAACACATCTTAAAGTTGTTAAACATTTTATTTTTATAAAACTTATTTTTATTTTAAAACTATGGAGACAAAACTTAAGTTGAATCCACATTTAAATTTTTGGTTTTAACTCTGTTAAAACTCTGCTTCCAAACTTGAAAACTTTACAACTGCCAGGCTTTCAAAAACAGGCACATAACAACAACCCGAGTACTTCCCTCTTCAACTCGAGTAGCACTTCGAGTACTTCACGAATTACCCCGAGACTCTCCCCTGGTCTTCACGAAACTTCTTCTTCGAGTCGAACACCAGCCTACTTCGAGAAATACCCTGAACTACTCGAGAAACTCGCGTACTATTTCCTGCTACCAGAATTTACGCACGCCAATAAATCACTGTGCACGTGCACCACAATTTCGATCATCTCCGATCGACTGCAACGACGTCCCCACGTCAACGATCATCCTCCAGCATGATCTCAACCACCCAAACCCAACACTTCAACTCGAATCGAATTCGAGGTCGAAACTCAGACCTGGCAACGCAACAGCATCACTTCCCTCAAACCTGTCAGCGCCGCTTCCTCCTAGCTCCGACCACCTGACAACCAATCCCTCCGGCTACGACTTCGACTACGCATCGACTACCCATGCCCAAAAACTCGACGAACTCGATCAGCTCTCCAGGCCACGGTGATTGTTTTTCCTTAGCATAGCAAAATTAGGGTTCTAGACTTCACCTACCAACCACCACTTCCCCACTGATGTAAAACATCATCATACATTTTTGTCGAAGTCTCCGGTCGTTCATCCACCTCCCGAACGAACTACGACTCTCCAGATTGCCTAGATCACAAGAGAAACCCAAAAACTCGATTTCCAGACATCACTAAATCCCACATTCAATACTCCCTTAAAAATTTCCAACTCGACCTTAAAAATCCTATCTTTCATCTACTATCCCAGATATATAATTGTATTAACAAATTATAAGGTTTGGTTTTTAACATTTCCTCAAGTTCTCTGTTTTTCACCTTTTCCAGACAATGCCTTCAATCTAAAATTATTGCAAATATTTTTAAAGCCTAGTTAAGATTTAAAACAACCACTTTGTTTTAACTACTCAGGCCTAAAAGAAATTAGAGTAGGAAGAAATTTGAAGTTAAACTAAGTTTTACATCCCTGTAGTTAAAAACAGAGATGGTCACTGTAAAAATCTAGGCATTCACACAAGTTTCCAGAGTCCTAAAACACATCATACCCACTTATTTACAAACATATATTACGAGTTTACTTAAACATAAGTCATAGGCATCAAAACAGTAGGGTCTCATGTTATCAGTTTAAAGGCAGTGACTTTACTAGATCAGGGATATTCAAAACAACTGATATGCACACTTACATAAATGCACTGAAGCTTGCACAAACACATACATATAAACAAATCATGAGCACAGAGATTTCCCGATTTATTTAAATTTTTGTTTAAAAGTTTACTCACTTAGTCAAAACAAAGAAGTCTAGAAAATCAAAGTTGCTCACCTTAGGCTGAGAAGAAGAACAGAGTTTGATGATGCTGAACCAGGCTTGAAACTTGCAAGCTAAAGCCTTTTGACTTGCTGGTTTGAGTTGATTTTTTTTTAATGGTTGTTGAAAGTTGAAATGATGTATACTTTAGATTCTCCTCAGCTTGGAATGGTTGAAACTGAGATGAAGAAGATGTCGATATATAATATAGGAAGAAGGTTTACAGGGTATGATATTTTGTACAATCTATATCAGAGATTTTTTTATAAAAATGGAGGCTGGAAGAAGTTTTTATGCCAATTCGAACAGATTTGTTGGCTGCAAGGATTGAAGGCATTTAATGTTGTGTACTTTATGTTTTGTTTATTCATACTTATCTCATATTTTCACTTTCCTAGCTTCAATAACAAGCTACCAGCAAATACTAGATACAAATGTATTTATATTTTACTTTTCTTTGATCTTCTTCTTTGTTGGCCGAGACAATATGTTTTTGGTGGCTTCCTTTGCTTGTTCATTCATATACTTATATTTTATTTTATTTTGTATTGATTTATTAATATTGAGATTTACTTTATATTGTATGTACTATAGAATTTATTTATTTCTCATTATCTTGTAATATTGATGATTTCTATTTTTATTTAGTTGTTAAAGTTTAGCAAATGTATTTACTTGATATTTTTATTATTTATCTTATATAATTTTGTATTTTTATTTCTAACTCATTTATTTACGACTTAAATTCAAATCAAATAAATACATTTAAATTTATAAATTTTTAAACGATTTATACAAATATATTTGAATCCGGGAAAACTCGCATCACTTCAATCCATTTATCGTTTTATTTCACAAATATTAATTCAAAAATTAATAAATTATCATTTTAAATATTTATAAAATTCGGGGTCGTTACAGACTTCCCCTCTTAAAAGAATTTCGTACTCGAAATTACCAAGGAGACACAAAGATAGATGGAGAATATTTCATCAACTCAAACTAAACATCCATTCTGCATTTGGCTTACCAAATCAGAATATCGATAACAGATACAAGAACGAATCTGTTTTAACACTTCAGAAGATACTCGGGTTATCCAGATCTACGAAATATGCAGTGGCATCGGTTAGTTCGAAGTGATAACTAACCATTCATAGAATATACTGGGACCCAAAGAATAGATAGATCTATGGATACAATTTTCAAATTTTTTTGGTTTAGAACTAAAGTATACCTATCAACCATAGCAATCAAAGCAAACAATCCATCCAAACAAAAAAATTTGGCTCAGTTGGAGTTTATGTCCCATATTAATATATCGAATCTCCTTTCTGGATTTACCAGAAATTATCAAAGAATTGAGAAAAGATGACGAACAGAAGAGATTGATAGAGAAAAGATTGTTTCCACTGTTGTTACAGGGTATTGACCATTTATAATCGTATTTCCCTGTTCCCTATCTCGTCCTCTTCTTGCACTCATACTTACTATCAGTGGATAGTAAGAGAATTTACTGAGGCATACGGACGGATATCTGAGAATTACTCATTCTAGAGTTTACTTCACTCTATCTCTAATGAGCTACTTAATGTGTTACACTCCTGAGCTAAAGTACAACCTTAGCTCTGATACCACATGTAAGAGTCCAAAAACTCGGCCTTCGAAAATCGGCACCCGTACTTCACTTGTACTCAAAATGCCGTAGATTCAAACGCCGAATCTGGCTTCCCGGAGCTATAACAACATTAAGTAAACAACACAGCGGAAATAAAAGAATAATACATTGATATACAATATCTGATACAACAGAGTGATACAATGAATATCAATATACATCAGAGATATGATACAACAAATAGCAGCGGAAAAGAAAAGATAACAACAGCAGCGGAACAATATCAATAGAAGTGATAGCTCCAAATGATCTTCAGACAAGAATGAATCCACAACTCCAAGATAAGCAACTCCGATGAATGAACTAGCTCCAGAAAATCTACTAAACCTGAATATCTGAAAAGAAACCCAACTCTAGACTGCTCGTGTGGAAAATTATGAGCACCCAGAGTTTAGGAAGGGAACAATAAACTCCGGATCAGTCATGGGACTGGTGTGAGCAACAAAACAGTTTATCTTTAAAACAAACAACAACAGATTTTTAAACATTGAAACCCGCAATGCTTTTCAAAAATGAAACTACCATAAGACCTCCCGCCACACACACAATGCAAACGCAGAATTGGAGGAGATTTCTTCTTATGATAGTCAAAGATGCTTACTACGCAAAAACAATTGGATTATTATTATTAGTGCATAGTGGAAAACAATTTGAAAGTATAATATTAATCTTAGCCAGCATAGGTACCATTATACTATGCCTACTATAGCTACCATATTAGATGGCAGGTTCTACAACTAAAACCGTACAAGGTTCGTATTTGGAAGATGGATTTCCAACAAATGGTCAGGCTAAGGAACTTCCTTCTGCCGCATGGGAACGCCTCTGGCGGGACGTCCCGAGAGACAAACTGCTCTCTGCCAAACAAGGCCGGGTTACCCCTGTAACAGGTAACTCACGAATATGCCATCCCCCGGTCCTTTGGGACCTTTATCCGAGCGCTCGATATCCAATATCACACATAATAAATAAGTGTATCCACATGAGTAAGTATCAGGGCTCCATACCATAATACCACCCTTTTCCAGAAGGAAATGACATACCCTAAAGGGCGCGACCCTCATAACCTTGCCGCAACGATCCTGTTTCGACCATTTCCGGGTTGTGAGGTTCTGACGAAGTCTCGTCCACAAAGCTACGCTTTGTCACAAAGCCATGCTTTGGGTCAACAGATGATCAACCTATGATCACAAAGATAAATGATCAAACAGATGATCATATCACAAATGATCAAACACTGATCATCACACAGCAACACTCAGCATGCCACATTACCAAATTGGGATATATCGCTGATAACCTTCAACTACATAACCTCTGAGCTCGTACGTCTCAGAGAAGAGTGTTAAGCTAAGAGAATAAATTCTCCGCCACCAACAGAAATGTATTTGAAAGAAATCGGCTTTATATCTCAAAGTGTAATGTCAGACATGTATCCATACAAGTCTGTTCCGGGATCGAACAGAACCGAAGGCACTTCTCACGAAGCCCTTGCAAATCCGGATAACTTTCAATCACGTCCGGACTTCCCGTCACAAAAGAGTGATATAAATCTCTATACCGGAGCAACTCGGTGCAGAGACATTCGACAGGTTGTCCTTTCATTTTCGAAAAATATCCGGTCTTCACCACCGGTCTTCAAATGCTATCCATATACGACGTATCACTATTCGGAATGGGTTATGTGACACAAAGGTCCTCTCCCGGCTAAACCGAATAGTGAGCGCAATATTTTTAAAAATATACGGATATTGGGATTTCAATTAAGTCACAACTTAAACCCAAACTTTCTTTTCAAATGGTTTAACAAATTACCATTTCAAACCTTTTAAACAAAAAGATTCATTTTAACAACCTTAAATGGTTTAAACAATTTCCACACTTTAATCTTTTAAATAAAAGATTTAATCACAGATTTTCCAAATTAATTCCCATTTCAATTTGATTAACTCGTTAAATCTTTAAATCAAAGATTTAACTTATAGTTTTCAAAACAATTTCATTTCAAATGGTTAAACAATTCATCATTTTAAATCTGTTAAAAATAAACAGATTTAATTCATAGTTTTCAAAAAGAATTCATTCATAACTTGGAAAACCATTTTTCAATTCAGTCTTGAAATTCCTTTAATTAAACTGGAATTTCATATCTTATCTGAAAGCTTTTATTCCTTTAAAACAAACAGTTTTTATTTTGGAAATCTGATTCATTTATACGAGTTAAAATCTTTGGGTTAAATCCAAATTCTCAAAATTTTACTTTTAAATGGTTTAACTTTATATAAACACATTTATATCATCTTTAATCCCTAATTTCAAATCATAGAATTCAATTTCAAAATCAATTGAATTCAAATTTAAATCAAATTATTTAAATTTCAAAACTCGATTAAGTTATTCAAAATAACTTTTATCTTTGAAATTCTGTTTCAAAAGCTTTTCACTTTTAAACCCAAATTTCCAATTTCAAAATCAATTGAAATTAAAATTTCAATTTCAAAAACATCAAATTTACATTATCTGTGACTTAACCGATTTCCACGTGAAATCCATATTGGTGTGTGTAAAGGTGTAGTCCAGGGGTTTCACACAGTAGTGCAACACAATGAATCATCACATATCAGAATACAGAAATATAATTCGATAAGCGGTATAAGAACAACGCTTATCGTTCATTCACAGATCACAGATATATATAAATTTCAGATAAATAAACTACAGTAAAGATTACACACAAATCAGAATATATCACAAAACATCATAGATCAGGAAATATCAAACAATTCAATCATCCAATCAAATCCAAATATTCATAAGTAAGGTCAGTTAATTATCTGATTTATTCAAATTAGATTAATTACTTATGAATTTCTAATCCTAGTTAATAACCTTCGTTAATTATTAACACCTCTTAAATTACTTTTCTAAAGTAATTAAATTAAGATTTATTATTACTTACAATTAAATTTCATCTTTAATAACTCATTAATTAATCTTTAGTTATTTAATTAATTAAGTAATCAATATAACTTAATTAATCCTTACTTACTTTATTAATTAATAATCATAAATTAAAATTCAACGCTTATTTAAATTAATGATTCTCAATTTTCCATTTATTACCAATTAATTATCTTAAACCTTAATTAACTAATTTAGCCTTTAATTACCAAATTAATTAATCCTATCATTAATATATCAAACTAGTTATTTATTTATTTTAATAAATATTTTCAAATCCTTGATTTTCATTTATTTAAAAATAAAACATTTTCTTATTTATAATCAAATGCTCACTTACAAATTTAGATTCAAAATAATATAAATCTCAACTTAGCAAAACTTACACGCTTTAAATTATACATTAACACATCTTAAAGTTGTTAAACATTTTATTTTTATAAAACTTATTTTTATTTTAAAACTATGGAGACAAAACTTAAGTTGAATCCACATTTAAATTTTTGGTTTTAACTCTGTTAAAACTCTGCTTCCAAATTTGAAAACTTTACAACTGCCAGGCTTTCAAAAACAGGCACATAACAACAACCCGAGTACTTCCCTCTTCAACTCGAGTAGCACTTCGAGTACTTCACGAATTACCCCGAGACTCTCCCCTGGTCTTCACGCAACTTCTTCTTCGAGTCGAACACCAGCCTACTTCGAGAAATACCCTGAACTACTCGAGAAACTCGCGTACTATTTCCTGCTACCAGAATTTACGCACGCCAGTAAATCACTATGCACGTGCACCACAATTTCGATCATCTCCGATCGACTGCAACGACGTCCCCACGTCAACGATCATCCTCCAGCATGATCTCAACCACCCAAACCCAACACTTCAACTCGAATCGAATTCGAGGTCGAAACTCAGACCTGGCAACGCAACAGCATCACTTCCCTCAAACCTGTCAGCGTCGCTTCCTCCTAGCTCCGACCACCTGACAACCAATCCCTCCGGCTACGACTTCGACTACGCGTCGACTACCCATGCCCAAAAACTCGACGAACTCGATCAGTTCTCCAGGCCACGGTGATTGTTTTTCCTTAGCATAGCAAAATTAGGGTTCTAGACTTCACCTACCAACCACCACTTCCCCACTGATGTAAAACATCATCATACATTTTTGTCGAAGTCTCCGGTCGTTCATCCACCTCCCGAACGAACTACGACTCTCCAGATTGCCTAGATCACAAGAGAAACCCAAAAACTCGATTTCCAGACATCACTAAATCCCACATTCAATACTCCCTTAAAAATTTCCAACTCGACCTTAAAAATCCTATCTTTCATCTACTATCCCAGATATATAATTGTATTAACAAATTATAAGGTTTGGTTTTTAACATTTCCTCAAGTTCTCTGTTTTTCACCTTTTCCAGACAATGCCTTCAATCTAAAATTATTGCAAATATTTTTAAAGCCTAGTTAAGATTTAAAACAACCACTTTGTTTTAACTACTCAGGCCTAAAAGAAATTAGAGTAGGAAGAAATTTGAAGTTAAACTAAGTTTTACATCCCTATAGTTAAAAACAGAGATGGTCACTGTAAAAATCTAGGCATTCACACAAGTTTCCAGAGTCCTAAAACCCATCATACCCACTTATTTACAAACATATATTACGAGTTTACTTAAACATAAGTCATAGGCATCAAAACAGTAGGGTCTCATGTTATCAGTTTAAAGGCAGTGACTTTACTAGATCAGGGATATTCAAAACAACTGATATGCACACTTACATAAATGCACTGAAGCTTGCACAAACACATACATATAAACATATAAACAAATCATGAGCACAGAGATTTCCCGATTTATTTAAATTTTTGTTTAAAAGTTTACTCACTTAGTCAAAACAAAGAAGTCTAGAAAAACAAAGTTGCTCACCTTAGGCTGAGAAGAAGAACAGAGTTTGATGATGCTGAACCAGGCTTGAAACTTGCAAGCTAAAGACTTTTGACTTGCTGGTTTGAGTTGATTTTTTTTTAATGGTTGTTTAAAGTTGAAATGATGTATACTTTAGATTCTCCTCAGCTTGGAATGGTTGAAACTGAGATGAAGAAGATGTCGATATATAATATAGGAAGAAGGTTTACAGGGTATGATATTTTGTACAATCTATATCAGAGATTTTTTTATAAAAATGGAGGCTGGAAGAAGTTTTTATGCCAATTCGAACAGATTTGTTGGCTGTAAGGATTGAAGGCATTTAATGTTGTGTACTTTATGTTTTGTTTATTCATACTTATCTCATATTTTCACTTGCCTAGCTTCAATAACAAGCTACCAGCAAATACTAGATACAAATGTATTTATATTTTACTTTTCTTTGATCTTCTTCTTTGTTGGCCGAGACAATATGTTTTTGGTGGCTTCCTTTGCTTGTTCATTCATATACTTATATTTTATTATATTTTGTATTGATTTATTAATATTGAGATTTACTTTATATTGTATGTACTATAGAATTTATTTATTTCTCATTATCTTGTAATATTGATGATTTCTATTTTTATTTAGTTGTTAAAGTTTAGCAAATGTATTTACTTGATATTTTTATTATTTATCTTATATAATTTTGTATTTTTATTTCTAACTCATTTATTTACGACTTAAATTCAAATCAAATAAATACATTTAAATTTATAAATTTTTAAACGATTTATACAAATATATTTGAATCCGGGAAAACTCGCATCACTTCAATCCATTTATCGTTTTATTTCACAAATATTAATTCAAAAATTAATAAATTATCATTTTAAATATTTATAAAATTCGGGGTCGTTACAGGATGACCTTATATTACCGCGATATCCCGCCTTGAAGCGAGATTGGTATTTTGTGATATATAACATCTGTGAATGCAGGGAAACAGGTTGGAGGGATCAAACTGGATTCCTCAAAGTGGTTAATTTTATTTTCATATATAGTGATATATGATGTGTGTGGATAATTTGTAATAGATTGATTGTGATATGTTTGACTTTTTGGATGCTATTGTAGCACTGGCCTTAGTTTTGGTATTATAAATAAAACAAATAGTATTTTTGAATTTGAAAAGAAAATAAAAGAAGAATTTGGAAATAAAAATATTTATACTTAATTTTGGGGGAATTTTTACTATAAGGGCCTCTTAGCATCAACTAATTATTTTCTAGGACACGTGTTCAAAATAATTAGTTTCCAGGACATGGGTCGAAAATAAACCTGCTACTTTTCATTAATCCATACCTGCCGCCAGTTCAAAACAAAAATAGGGCTTAGAAACAAAATCGATTTCTTCTGTACCAATTTCCATTCCATTTTCTCTTCCCGATTTTTCTGCTTCAGCATCATCGATTTCAGCTTCATCGATTTCAGGTTAAACTATAACGCTTTCATCGAGCAATTTCTACAAGTAAGTTAAACTTAAACTTAAATGCGGAACAAGTAAGTTGTATTTTATTTTGATGTAAATGTTTTAGTTATATGATAAATCGTACTTAAATATTCATTGTTACTGATGTTGATAATAACTTTTATAATGGATTTAAGGTATTTTAGTTCTTGTTATAATTTAACATAATCGACATTTGTTTAATCAAGCATGCCTAAATATTCAATTGCAGATGATACTAAACCCTAGTTGTTAAACTGAACAAGTAATTGTTTAGCTGTTAAGAAAGATAAACGTATCTATCTATTAATGTAAATATTTAGACTACATGCTAAACCCTAGTTGTGTCCGATATTTACAATTATTTGTTAGATAGAATTTGGTTTTTACAATGATTTCAAGTTATTAGAAAAAAACTATAAATCTAATTTAAACCCTAGTTGGAAAAGATAAAAGCATTTATGTTTTTATGTCGAACATTAAAATACAGAATAAATCCTAGATAAATTATTATATCAGCTACTACATATAACATCATAAATACTGAATTTAAGTCAATTGCAATTGTCTTGAAGGATTTATGCGAAATAAATATACATAATCAACTTTTAAGTACAAATATATTATTCTTCGCTCTTTCTAACATTTCATTATATATGACAATTTTTATGCAGCGTAAAAATGCATACAAGGTCTTCTAAGTCGAAGATATTCATTCGAAAAATAACTTGCATATTCATAAACGAAGGTGGAACGCAATGCATAAATATAAGACCTATTTCCAGTCCATTTTGTAATGAACACAACCAAAGACCATCACCATTTACAACTCCATTGGTAATTGTTTTCATACTTATGTTTCCCATAATATTTAATTCTAATCTTCATTTTGTATATACGTAATAAATTGAAATCTTGATTCCATATTTTAAATAAAAAAATACCTAAATTTTTTGACCTTACATTGTTTACCTTGGTTAGTCTGCTATTCTGTCACTACATTTACGTATACATGCTGGTGTGTGTGTGTGTGTGTGTTTCTGCATTCACTTCATATATTTTGTATTGGGTTGATGTGCATTGACTTGACTTGTTGCTTTATTTGCAGTCAGTTATCATCTAGCTTGTCTGCACTTGCATTCTCATCTTGTCGACATGTCTGCGTTGGACTTTGGTTTCAATGTGTATGATGTTGCAAATTCACTTGATGTTTCATACATGTATATATGTAATGTTTGAACACTTCAGTTAGGTTTGGTTACTTCATTTTCATTGATGTTGAGTTGTTTTTATGGTGCATTTGTTTGTGTATGCTGTGCACTTGTTTGCACTGTCACTTTTGAATCTGAATATTCATTGATGTTGTAGCTTTCATGTTGCATTCATACATGTTGTACATGTAATTACTTCAAGGGTATTGTGATGATGAAGATAAAACACATTATCTTTTATCTTTATATACTTTGAAACTTTCTAATTGTAAATTTTCATTTCATCAAATAAATCTTGTTGGTTTTCAGTTGTGAATGTTCATTTATCTTTCATTGGTCTAAATTATAAATTAGAGAATGCGAAATTTTCAAACTATGATGATTGAAATAGGTCTAAAAAAAATTCAAACATTTGTTCTTTACAACAAAACCTATTGGATTCAATTTATACTTTGTTTTTAAAAAAAAAACTTTATATACTAAAAAAGTGCTTTATCTTTTATTTTTTTAAATAGAGGTACTTTATGTACTAAAAATTATCTTAACCTCAAAAAAATACAAAATAATGTAAATGATAAAACATATTATCATTTAATTCAAATTTTTGTGTAGTAAGATATTTTTTTGATAATCTTGTTATTTTTACCTTCTAATTTATTTTTTGATTTTCCTAAATATAGAATCAAAGTGCACCAACTCAAGAATTACCTGATGTGAATGAAAAAGAAGACTTCATATCTGATGATGAAAAAACGTTTTCACAACAACTAGCAGAAGACAGTACTGATTTGGATGATATAGATCAGTATGAAATTAAGAAAATAGATAAGAAGCAAAAAAGGCAGTACACAGGTACTTATAGATGTAATTTGGATGCAGTCTATAAGGTGATGTCAATTATAAAGGAGAAACACATTCTTTCACCGGAAGCAAAAGCTTTTTTTTAGAAAAAACGCCTTTCAAAAACTTCTTCAACGTTTTTCTTAGTGATTCAATAACAAGACAAGATTTGAGGAAAAGTGCTTCAAATTTAGATGATATCATTACTTCTTTTGATGAAAAAGAAAATGCTTTCACAATTGGAAACAAATTACTCAAAATTACTCCTGAAGAAGTCAGTCTAATTTTTGGAATGCCAATAGCTGGAGAAGACTTGTTTCCTATACCAGCTTCTAACAAAGCCTTAGCCATGGAAAGTTTCTCTAATTTTTTAACTGCCAATTTTGAAGAAGAAGACATAATTAGCCAAAAAACAGTAACTAAAAGACTGAATACACTGTTAGAAGAAGAAAAAGGAAATGAAGATATAGTGAAATTGTTGTTGTAGTTGCTAGTTATAACTTTCCTATTTCCAAACAACCAAAGCTACATGCAATGGGGATTCTTGCCGAAGTTGCTGAACTTAAAAAAATTAAATTCAATTTCTTGGCCACGAGCAATATGTGAAAATGTGTTGAAAAATGTTAAAAAGTATCATGCTGACCCTAGAAGTACACCAGGCTGTACTATGGTGTTACTGGTATGCTTTCATAATTTTAACTAAATGTAAATATATTCAAATTTATATTTAATACAAAAATATAAATGCTTTTATCTTTTTCTTGCAGTACTGGATTTGTGAACGAACACAAATAGTTGCTGAGAAGGAAAATCTGCAAACAAAAATCCCAAGAATGGGAAAATGGGATTTATCGAAATTGAAAGATTTGGACCTCACTGAGGTTGAGAATGACAAAGTATGCTATTTTTTAACTGTACATTTTTCTTGATTTTTTCGAAAGCAATTTTGTAGAATGTTAGTAGTCATATGTTTAATGTGCAAGCTTAACTTGTCTAGTACTTCAATGACAATATATATGAAAGCTTAACTTTAAATTTATTCATTGCAGATTTTAAAAAAATTTGCAGATGTAACAAAAAAAGAAAAAAAAATTCTTTCCAAAAAAATAAAAGCTATTGAAGTGGAAGTAGACCGAAACAACAAAAGGAAATTAGATGAGTACTAGGAAGACACAAGTTTGAGAAAATCTGAAAAGGAATCTGCTGATAACATAATGGAGCTACAATCAAAAGTCAATTTTTTGTGCTCTGAGATGAAAATAGAATCCAAATTCTTGAAATGAAGCTTCAGAAATTGGAAAATTTAAAAAAGCATGAAGTGGAGGAAAAAGATAATTTCAACAAAAAAACTGAAGCTCAAAAAGGTAAAAAAAAAATTGTTGGTATGATTCACATAAACAGTTCTTCTAATTTTCCAACTTTTGATATTATGCAAACTCAATATTTCATACTAGAAAAGCAGACACAAGATAGTTTAAAATCTGACAATCTGAAAGAGCCTGCTCAAGAAAATGCTTCTGAAAATCCAATTGTTGTTAAAGATATTGTCCTAAAAGAACCAAAAAAGAAGAAGAAGCCAAAGAATGTTGACAAATGTCCACTACTTGAATATCTTACCGAAGAAAAAAAAGAAATTGTCAATTTTTTTTTCAAAATTCTTGGACGAAACAAGTAAGTAACTAAACTACTTTTGACTCAATTGAATTATGTTATGGTAGAAGTTCCACTCACGGCGATCTGGTTGAATTGGGGGAAGATGTAGGTATTATTGCGGGGCAATCAATTGGGGAACCTGGGACTCAAGTTGAAACTAATTATTTTTAAGGACAAAACTGGGCCATTAGCATTTCTCTTTTCTTTTTAATGTACTGTCAGCTGTTTTATGTACAATTCATAAAATTCCTGTAGAGTATGACAATATATTTTTCTTAAACCTGTTATTAATATTTGGTTAACTTATGGTAGATCTGTACCATCCTTTAGTTAATATTGAAGGTGACAATTAAAAAAAGATAAAACTGATTATCTTTTGTATGTACTGTCATATGTTTAATGTACAAGTCACAAATTTGTCAACCATTTTAACCATGTCATAATATGCAAACATTTTAAAATTGTCATGTTTGGTAGTGCCATTCAATAAACATCCGATAATGTGTAAAAATTTTAAGTTATGGTTTAATCAGAGTTAATAAATAATTTGTCACTTGTGCCATTCAATAAACAACCTTGTATTGTTGGTGTACTACGTAGCGACTTGATGGATTGATTCAGTTTATCTTAAAAATTGCCAAATTGAGTCATTCTATCAAGTAGTTGGGTTGTATCATCGCCAATCCAAGGCTGTTGAAATTTATTAAAATCTAAAGAAAAAAAAGAAATTTTTGGTGATGAATAGTTTGCTGGTTGATGCTCATGAAGATAAAAAAAAGTTATTTAAGCACCTATTATTGTAAGCACCAAGTATTTTTATTTGCAACCTTACTTTTTTTAATGCACTGTACTTTAGTTAATAATCCAAGTGACAACTAAAAAAAGATAAAACAAAATATCTTTTTAATGCACTGTCAGCTGTTTTATGTACAATTCATAAAATTCCTGTAGAGTATGACAATATATTTTTCTTAAACCTGTTATTAATATTTGGTTAACTTATGGTAGATCTGTACCATCCTTTAGTTAATATTGAAGGTGACAATTAAAAAAAGATAAAACTGATTATCTTTTGTATGTACTGTCATATGTTTAATGTACAAGTAACAAATTTGTCAACCATTTTAACCATGTCATAATATGCAAACATTTTAACATTGTCATGTTTGGTAGTGCCATTCAATAAACATCCGATAATGTGTAAACTTTTTAAGTTATGGTTTAATCAGAGTTAATAACAATTTGTCACTTGTGCCATTCAATAAACAACCTTGTATTGTTGGTGTACTACACAGCGACTTGATGGATTGACTCAGTTTAACTTAAAAATTGCCAAATTGAGTCATTCTATCAAGTAGTTGGGTTGTATCATCGACAATCCAAGGCTGTTGAAATTTATTAAAATCTAAAGAAAAAAAAGAAATTTTTGGTGATGAATAGTTTGATGGTTGATGTTCATGAAGATAAAAAAAGTTATTTAAGCACCTATTATTGTCAGCACCAAGTATTTTTATTTGCAACCTTACTTTTTTTAATGCACTGTACTTTAGTTAATAATCCAAGTGACAACTAAAAAAAGATAAAACAAAATATCTTTTTAATGCACTGTCAACTGTTTTATGTACAATTCATAAAATTCCTGTAGAGTATGACAATATATTTTTCTTAAACCTGTTATTAATATTTGGTTAACTTATGGTAGATCTGTACCATCCTTTAGTTAATATTGAAGGTGACAATTAAAAAAAGATAAAACTGATTATCTTTTGTATGTACTGTCATATGTTTAATGTACAAGTCACAAATTTGTCAACCATTTTAACCATGTCATAATATGCAAACATTTTAACATTGTCATGTTTGGTAGTGCCATTCAATAAACATCTGATAATGTGTAAACTTTTTAAGTTATGGTTTAATCAGAGTTAATAACAATTTGTCACTTGTGCCATTCAATAAACAACCTTGTATTGTTGGTGTACTACATAGCGACTTGATGGATTGACTCAGTTTAACTTAAAAATTGCCAAATTGAGTCATTCTATCAAGTAGTTGGGTTGTATCATCGACAATCCAAGGCTGTTGAAATTTATTAAAATCTAAAGGAAAAAAATAAATTTTTGGTGATGAATAGTTTGCTGGTTGATGTTCATGAAGATAAAAAAAGTTATTTAAGCACCTGTTATTGTCAGCACCAAGTATTTTTATTTGCAACCTTACTTTTTTTAATGCACTGTATTTTAGTTAATAATCCAAGTGACAACCAAAAAAAGATAAAACAAAATATCTTTTTAATGTACTGTCAGCTGTTTTATGTACAATTCATAAAATTCCTGTACAGTATGACAATATGACAATTCATAAAATTCCTGTACAGTATGTACTATTGTTATTTTCTTTTGTTAAAAAATATTTCATTACATACTAATCTTACTTTTTCAGTATACCAATCTTAATTAATTTTCTTTTATACTGTAAGTGCCATACAACACAGAACATACTAATCTTAATTTTTTAGTGATGAACCATTTACTTGTGACGATGAAAACTTCATCACCATCACAAAAAGTATGATAGAAGAACTTCTCTATGGAGAATATATTTCTGGTCAAGTAAGTACAAAAAACTATACTTTGCGTCATTATAAATTCTTTTCTTTGCTTCATTATAAAATCTATTCTTAATCCATATTTTTTTTGGAAATGTAGGTTATTGATTGGTTTTGGTTCAGAAAAAACAAAATTTTTAGAACAAAGTTCTAGCATTATATATGTGAACACAACAATGACAGTAAGTGTACTATAATGTAAAATTTAATTTGTTTCTAAGATAAATTTTTTGAAATTATTTTTTAACAGAAAAGCGCAACAGATGGAAACCTAGAAAAGATAAAAAAAATATGTTTAATCCTTTTATTAAACAAGCACTTCTAAATCCATTATGTTGCAATATATTATTTCCTATACATGGCAACAGACATTGGAGCTTGCTAGAGCTAGTAGTGGAATCATGTTCATGGAACCATTATGATTCTCTACACTTGACCACAAGATCTAAGACATTAAGAAGTGGACATTCAAGGTTTGCTATTAATGTGGTAAGTAAAATACATTGAAAGTAAAAAAGATAAATAGATTTATCATTATTATTAATATATATATATATATATATTTGGCAGAAAGCAGCGGTAAACAAAATCAATAAAGACTTACAGGACGCAGGCGAGAAAACAATTCTGGGAAAGTCTTCATTGATTAAAAATATTAACTGTGCTCAACAAAGCAACGGGTAATTTTCATAATCACTGATTAAAAATGTTTACCTAGGATTTAAGTACATTTTCAGTTATATTTTCATAATCACTGATACAAATGGTACATTATCTAATGCATTCAAGGTATTTGATGTTTTTCTCATGATATTAGTTATTACATAGAAAAGATAAAAGCATTTATGTTTTTATGTAAATGATATAAGTTGTTTGTTGTTTTGGAGCTGGTTTATTGTTAAATGAAATTAATTAAAGAGTTCTTCATAAAATATTAAGTGTCAGATCTTACTTTATTCAACTATTAAAAAAGATAGAAGCATTTATCTTTTGATGTAATGGATATAAGTACATGTTTAGTTATATTTTCATAATCACTGATACTGGAGATTTTTATACAACGATGAATGTTACACAATAACTAAAATTTTAACAAATGCAGGTTCGACTGTGGAATTTTCGTAATGATGTTTATCCAAAAGTTAGCACAAGGAATGGACACAACATCAAAAATCAGTCTAGAACAAGTAAACGCATTTAGAGCACAGATAACTGCACAAATTCTCTCTGATGAACCATACTGCTGGACAATTGAAAAATTCTGCAGTTCGGCTTTAGCAACAAAAGATGTGAACTGACAATGATAGCAACAAATTCTTTGATGTCTAACAGTCCTTTTATCATACATTTGTTAAAATTTTATTTGACTGATGAATTTGTAATGGTTGACTTAGGCCATATTATTTGAATTGTAAAACCTACTTACAGATGTTGTAGACTTGAGTTTGTTTATGTGTATGCTGTGCACTTGTTTGCATTGTCACCTTTTAATCTGACTATACATTCATGTTGTGTCCTAGAAAAAAATTGGGCCGTATAATACAGAGTGTGTTGTGTAATGTGAGGTTACTGTGATGTTAAGTAATTTGCTAGGATGAGGAAGATAGTGTGGATGGAAGTGCTATGTAGTTAGTGTTGATGGTTGCTGTGAATTTCAGGTTATAAAGGTCGTTTCTGTTGGTGTTGAGGATGTTTTATGTCAAATGACAGAAGTTTGAAGATAGTGATTGGAGTTGAAGTGCAGTGAGAGGTGATGGAAGTCCTGTGAGCTATTTTAGGTTGTGGCAAGTGCAAGATTGGTCAGTTGTAGGCAGAAGGGTAGATGTTAGTGGAAATGAATGATGAAAGTGATGATGCGTGAGAATGGGAAGAAGGAATGCTGGTTGAATACTGCTCTCTTGAAAAAAGAAGTTATTACAAAAAGATAAATAACTATTGGAGATGGATAGGTATTCCACCGTTATGAAAAATCAACAAATATTTCTGCACAAACAAAATTGAACAAATATTTCTGCACAAACAAAATTGAACAAATATTCTGCACAAAGAAAATTTAAATCAATGACCGCAAATATACTTAAGTCCTAAGCTTGTTTGAGGCCAATGATATATCAATTTATCTTTTTAAACAGAACAATTGCAAACAATAGTTCTTCCATACTTTCCATTTCCTGTTAGAAGAGTAACTACCACCTTCATCATTCACAACTTCAAGTGCCTCTGACTACTACTTACTTCACTGCCAACCTCCACTGCCTCACTTCTTAACTACAACACCTCCTACTTTACAAAAGTCCAAATACCACTCTGTCATACTTCACTTACTAACCATACTTCCATCCCAAACCATTCACAACCTATAAACTTCACAGTTCTCTGACCATACAAGCAAATACTACTACACCACTGTTTCATTCAATACAAACTGCAGCAACATTCCACACTCAACACTGTCAAAGAAGCCACAACCCACAATTCTTCTTCACTAACCATCATCTTACCAATTCCACACTGACTACCTACCGACAACCATCACAGTGCCTACCAGAAAAGCAGAAACTCATAAACAATTGCATACAACCAAAAGTAATCAAAATCAGATTATATCCAATTCAACATATGCAATAATCCAAATATTCAAGTCAAAGTATTCATAGAACAACCAATCAATCAAATACACTGGACTAATACAATCAACTCAATTATTCAAGTCAAAGTATTCATAGAACAACCAATCAATCAAATACACTGGACTAATACAATCAACTCAATTATTCAAGTCAGAGTATTTATAGAACAACCAATCAAATACATTGGACTAAAAAAATCAACTCAAATATTCAAAGAACATCCTCTTCTATTATGTCCTTGTTTTTTACACTTTCCACATCTGTTTTGCTTAGCATGAAAGTCAGCCCCTTCAATCCTATTCATCCTAGGCCTACCAGCTCCACGAACAGGCTTAGGAGGAAGAACAATAGATGATTCTTCAGCTTCAATTGCTTCCTTATCAAAAGTTGGAATAGGATTGATCAAATATGAATATGAAGCTCGATAATACTCAGCAGTAAAGTAATTCTCAATATATTCATAAACAGAATTTCTGGTTAAAGAAATACACTTCAAAGCATGCGCACAAGGAAAACCTGTCACTTTCCATTGATTGCAACTGCAAATGCGATTTTTAAGATCAACCTTTTGAGATGTTGGAGAATGAACTTCAAAAATATACCTACAAAATGTAAAATTAAAAACAGTTAAAATATGTACACAGATTGCATTTCCAAAAAATGATTATTAGCACTATATATATTCTCTCTAATCTATCTAATAAATAAGACCCAATTCATGTGCATAGAACTAATAGTGAAAAATAAGACTCATAAACCAAAACAAATAACAACAGGCATACTGTTCATATTCTTTAAAGAAAGTATATCTTATGTAAATTTTGATTTTGACTTTCTTTTTAAAAAAAATGATAACCAATCTAGAAAAAGAAAGCATAAAGGTTATAGTAAGAATTAAAACCAGTAAACCTTGACAGTGATTTCAATGGGTAAGGCATCCACTGATTAAGTGGAATTGACTAAAAACATTCCCTTGATGCACCAGATTTGACTTTTCCAAAAATATCAATAGGATTGTCCAAGTCAAGAACTAATATACCATAAGTAAAATGTACAGACTCATCCAAACGAAAATAATGAAAGAGCTAAGAATTACAGTGTTAATTACAATGCTGCGACTGTCAAGATTCAAAAGATCCAGAGGGGTTTAAAATTTATAAATACTAACAAAATGAAATCATAACACAGGCTACATAGCAAGTTGAAAAAAGATAAATGCATTTATCATTTTTTCAGAAACTATGAACATCATGTAAAAATATAGAAATAAATACCTAGATGATTTAGAAACACTCCACCCAAATCCTTCTTCCTTCAATTTCAACAAACGAGCTTCCATTTTTGGACATAGCACACTAGTCCACTTTGATGCCTCTTCTCTATGATTAGACATTTGCATCATCAGTTTTACCCTAATTCCATCAAGACAAGCAGTAACAGGCAAACTTCTTTCATCCAAAATCCAAGAATTAAAACTCTCAGCTACATTGGACTTATTTTCCCCATATCGCTTCCCCGGAAAAAACAAATCAGCCCAATGATCATATGGTTTATCATTCAAGTACTGTATAGCTTTGGCACCTCCAATTTCTTTGTACTTGGACATGGCTTTTTCAAACTCATGATGATTAGAAGCTATAGCACAACGCTCAAGTAAATGAGCTACCCAAACACCCCTTCCACTTTTCACAATGCTGGCAATATTATTTTGCATATGATGCAAACAATAAGAATGATGACTATTTGGAAATTTTTTTGGAATACTTAACAATAAACCCCAGTGTCTATCACTTAAAAAAGTTAATATTCTATCACAACTGAGAGCATTCTTTAGGTGTTTTAAAAACCAACTCCAACACTCTTCATTTTCTTTGGGAACAAGAGCCATTGCTAATGGGAAAAAACCTGGAAAAAAAACAAAAAAAAAATAATTCACTGTTTATGTATTACATTTGAAACAACAAAAAATTAATTCACTTTTTGTGTAAAAAAAAAAATTATATTTGAAACAGTATTATCTAATAGTAGACAATCACATGTGTAGTCTACGCAGAAAAGGGTAGAAATTACAAAGATATGATACATAATTCATGCATACAATACAAAGAATAATATTCAAACATCTAAAACATATATGCTTTTATCTTTTCTATATGCTGTTTAAATCATTTGTATACCTTATGTAAGAACTTCAAATAAAGAGAAAAATGATAAATATGTTCAACATGTAGTAGTATCTATGATATATAATGACGGCTTAATATGTTATTTAATTCTTTATATTAAAAGATAAATGCATTTATCCTTTTTAACTCCTGTATACAGTAACATTTTGTATATCAAATTAAAGAACATTATATCTTTTACAGTATTTGTTTTGGATCAAATTTACAATAAGAAGAGCATAGCTGTCCATTGAACAATTGTACCTACTTTGTAACTAGTGCAACTAGATTGAAGATGTTAGAGATAAAAACATATATGCATTTATTGTTTGAAATATGACAGATTCTGGTAAATCCAGCATAAGCAGTAGGTATCATGATAAACTGAAAAAAATAAAACATCTAGATTATGTATCTATCAAAATAAAAATAAAAAAAACAACCAACATTAATCATCATTAATTTTCAGTTGAATTAAATTGTCAGTTTGAATTCATTTTTGAAACAACCAAATGCACTATATTTGAAATAGTACTATATAACAGTAGACTAATCACTTGAACAAAATGCAGTATGTACACAACAAAATTCACTAGAACAATAACTTAAAGAAATAGTACTATGTAACATAAATACAACAGCAAAAAAAAATTCAGTACCTTGATTCCCATTTTTCGCAGTGGCAGCCATCAAAATACCACTTCGCCCTTTCAAAAAGGTAGCATCCAAAAACACCATAGGACGACAATAGTTAAATCCAAATATACATGCCTCATAACATACAAAAACTCTCTCAAATTGATTTGTTTCAGAATCCACATCCATACTTGAATAACTATTTGGGTTATTTCTTTCCAATGCCTTCAAATACCAAACTAATTCATTGTAAGATTTCTTTTCATCACCAAAATTATCATTCATAGCCAATTTCTTACCCTTATAAGCAAAGTAATAGCTTAGCTCCACATCATAATCTCTTCTAAAACTTTTAATGATATCCATGGTTTTTCTTTTTGGCTCATCACGAATTTGATTGACGATTAAACTTTTCACAAGATCACTATTAATGGTTGGACTACTAAGGGAACGAAATCCACCACCACAAGTATGAATCAAGTTAATGTTTTTAACAAATAGTTGGTCCAATTGCTTCAGTTTGCAAGAAGCATGAATCCTAAAAGGACAGCTAGCTACAGCACATCGAACTGTCAATCGTTCTTTACAATTCTTAATATACTGTACTTTAAATCCATTCTTCAAACAATAAGCACTAACTGTTCTACGGAATCCAATAGCAGAATCAAACTGTTGACCAACGCCAGTAAAAAATTCCATATTTGAATTCTTCTTCAACAACTCATGTAAATCCTTTTGTTGAGTAAAACCAGAATCTAAATCATCATCATAACCTAACATATTATTACTTGACTCAACACCAACAACTGAACCAGACTTGCTACTTTCACCAACAAAATTATCCATTGAATCATTCTTCAGCCGTAGAAAAAAAACCAAAAATTCTTCCTTTTTAAACCAAGACAAACACAATATAGCTTGAAGATCACTATCCATTTCAATAAAGGTAGGCTTTGATTCTCGAATATAAAAAATATCAAAGCATAATGGAGTAAAATTATTCCACTGCTCCCAAATCCTATTCCTAACATAAGAAATAGAAGCATCCAATCCAAAACGAGCACTAAAACAATTGTTATTGAAATCAAACACAACTATAACAGATGAATCACACCTGCAAAAAAAATGTAAAAAAAATAAAAAAAAATATAACTATGTGAAACTGATCTTAAATAAAAACTAATAGCATAAGACTATTTAAATCATTTTTTATACCACTTTTTGAAAAAGATAAAACAATTTATCTTTTAGAGATCACTATCACTCTTTGGGATAACCTGATTACAACAGTGGAAAATATAACTATGTGAAACTGATCTTAAATTGTAACAACCCAGAATTTTGAACGAATTAAATTGAGAATATTTAATTAATTTAAAATATTTGAATGATGATTTAATTTGAATCCCGAATGTAACTTTGAATATTGACGATTAAATTATATAATTTAATATATTGAGAGTTGAATAAAAATTTGAATCTTCAGTTTAAGCTGAAGAAAAATATTTCAAAAGCGTTTAAAATTTATATTGATAATTCTGAAGGTAATAGAACTTTCAGAATTGAATTTGAAACTGTTCTGTTCAGTTTTGAATTTTATCGTTCGTATCGATATTTGAAAATAGCGTTCCGAGGCGCAGTCTCGGAATTTGACGAAACCAGTTCCATTGGGTCCGTAATATCGAGTTATTACCGGATTTCAATTTTCGTATTTTTCGGAGTTTATATGTAAGCACATGGTATATAAACGCGTTGGAAAATTATATCGGAAATTCAATTTTTAAAATTTATATTTATATATGCACGTTCAAAGAAAATCTCTCCCCTAAAAATACGCCTAAAATCACGAACGAGATCGTGTAAGCAGACCTACTCTCTGCAAAGTCGCGTACTTCTTGTCCCTTTCGTTCCTTTTATTACGCGAGCAAAAATCAAACGAAGTCTTTCGTTCAAAAGTCAAAGAAATGGCCACTTCCTTTGTTTAAAACCGAATCGAGATCTACCTAAAAACGAATTCGTTCGTATAAGAAATTAAAACACTTCTCGTTCAATTGAATCATTGCGTGTTTCTTCCATGAGTCGATCAAGAGGGTCGAACACAGGGGCGGTGTGGAGTTGCGATTGATTCCGGGAAGGAGGTGCGGCTACGTGACATTTCGAGGCGACAAGGGGGAAAATGTGGATGGCGGCGACAGTATCATGGATGCAGTCGCGATAGTGGCTCGACAGCTATAGGTGATGATGGTTGAGATTTTGGGTCTCGGGGTTGCTCGAAGCGATGTTGGCATCGCGGTGAGGGCCGATGTTGGGAATTGAGGGTCGCGAGCTCGATGTGGGTGCTGTCTCGATCGAACGAACATCGCGATGACTGGCAGTGCAGATTTGGGGGCACTCGCGAGGATGGCTCGTGAATGGTGAAGGAGGTTGTGGCTCGGGTAGCAGTGCGAACTAATGGTGGTCGACGTCGTCAATTCAAGGGCGCAGCAGTTCTGTCAAGGTCACGGTTGTGGCAGCAGCAGCTCGCGGCGAGGCGTTTGGGTTCATCGATGTCGTGAGGCTAGGGCATAGGGGCGGTCGCAATCGTAGGTGCAGGCGAAGGTATTCACTGTATATATTTTACATAGCTAGAATTTATATTTTTGAAAATCACTGAAGTGTATATCATTTTGGAAAAACTGGAAATTTGAAATCACTATATTATATATATATATATTTATTAAAGGAGATAATATTTTCGATAAGGTAAAGTTTAAACATTTTTACATTTTTAGTATACTGCTTTTGGACGATTATAAATTTTTTAGAAAATAAGGTTATATGAACAGTCGTTCAGTACAGGAAAAGTTAGTTTTGAATTTAAGTTTTTGGTTAAGTAAAATTATTGAAGGAGAAATTGGTTTCAAATAAAACTATCAGTTAATTTAACTATTAAAATGAAAATTTGACTATTCGATTTGATTCGTATATTAATAGAATTGTATAATTATTTATACAAGGACAAATAAAGTCGAGAAAACAAACTGGAATGGAAATGGGATTGCAAATTAAATGCTAAGGTGAGATTTTTCTCACTCAAAATATGTTTGGTATTACAGTTATTGATTTGACTGATATGATTGCTATTGGATGTGATATTAGATATAGTAGGATATACCTATATATATAGCAATATATACATATTGGCATATGTATATATTGGATTGATTGATTTCCCGCCTCGTATAGCGAATGAGACCCTATTGCGCCGTTAGTAAGCGGATTATTTTTATAAAACCCATATACCGCGATAATTCCGTACTG
Organism: Allium fistulosum; assembly: GCA_030737815.1. NCBI lineage: Eukaryota > Viridiplantae > Streptophyta > Magnoliopsida > Asparagales > Amaryllidaceae > Allium > Allium fistulosum. Next base: position 794,122,198 of record CM060904.1, read on the forward strand.
GAGCGGAATTGGTATTGTGCTAACGTCTTTGGATGCAGGGAAACAGGTTGGAGGAATCCAACTGGACCCCTCACATTGATTGAATTTATTTATACTGTGATATGAATCTGTGAATGATTATATTGATGTTATTAATCATATTGATATCTGGAAATTGTTTGAAGCTAAAATTTAGCTGAATGGATGTTTGATATCATTGGATTCCAAAAATAAATGAAATTGAATTTTTGAAATCAAAATAGAAATTTTTAAGTAAATAAACTTTTAGAAATTGAATAAATTCGAAGAAAAGAATTTAAAAGTATAAAAGCTGATTTTTATAATCTTATTGAATAAATTCTAGAATAAAGTGAAAATGCTAAATAAATGGATTTCATAAAACAGTGATTATAAATTGAAGAATTTAATTTAAATTTGGATTTTTTAAATAGATTGAAAGAGATAAAGAAATTTATTTTCTTTAAAAGGAATTTATTTAAAAAGAAATAAGTGGGAAGTCCAATTAGAAATTTAATTGGCAAATTGAAACGAATTTGGAAAAAGAATGAAATTTATAGATGTATAAATTGTGAAGTTAAAAAGAATGAAATTTATAGATGTATGAATCGGGAAGTTAAAATGAATGAAATTGTAGAATAGAAGATTTATAAGAAATTAACTTATAAATTGGATTTTTGCCTTCAAATGAAATATTGATCAAATTTGTTAATAAAGGAGATTTACAAATCGAAGTTGTTATAAAGTAGGAATAGAATTTATAAACGTTGTTTTATAAATTCGAAATCAATTGAATTGGATAAATTAAATATAGAAGGTTATCAAAGAAGATATATTCACGATTTTGGATAGCGAATTTTATTGAAATAAATTGTGTAGAAAATATTGAAATGTAATTAGTAAAGTATATTCACGATTTTGGACAGTGAATATATTGTTAAGTAAAATGGTTATGTTTGGGAAAGCGATATTATAAAATGAAGTTAATTGTTTTAAAAGATGTTTTAAAACGTGTTAAGTATCGAATACATAGATTTCAACATTCATTATTGAAATAGACGTTTTCGAGAAATAAGGAAATGATGGACTATAACACTGTTGTTATAGTAAATGATTTCCGAAAGGAAATGTTTTATATAGTATTGGGATTTATATATCTATCTAAATTTCGAATCCCTATACTAGTGATTTTGAGTCGTCGTAACGATGTTTTACGTAACATTCGTTTTTGACTCAATTAGATGTTGTTATAGTAAATGTTTTCCTTAAAGAATGAACTATATACTTAATTTGGTTTAAGTATATCGAATATTTTCAAATGTTGAAAATAAATAGATTGGTGAAATACTTATTATTAAATAAGTATGGAAATGCTTTTCCAATATGAAATGAAACGAAATGTGTTTTGAGAATTTATCTTTGAAAAGATAAAATTGAAAGTGAATAGTGAAATCGACTTGAAGATCGTATATCAGTAGATATTTTGAAATATAAATTCACTATGGAATTTATAAAAGAAACGGGAAATTGTTTTAGAAAAATAAATATCGATTTATTTTTGAAGTGTGGAAATTATATATCTAGTAAAGATATTTTGGAGATAAAATAATTTGGAAAATTATTTGGAATCTGATGATGTTGCGCATCGTTATTGATAGTTAAATAACCGACTATCAATAATTACCTTGAATGATATTTGTTGTGAATTGGATGAATTTGAATGCCACACTTATTTTTGAATAAGCGCTCACTATTCGGGTTAGCCGGGAAAGGACCATGGGGTCGTATAACCCATTACGAATATGTGATACGTCATTATGAATTGCATTCGAAGACCGGTGTTGAAGACCGGATATTTTTGAAAATGGAAGGATTACCGTCGAGTTACTCTACATCGGCTGATCTCCGATTTAGAGGTTTTATCACCCTTAGTGACGGGAAGTCCGGACGTGATTAGAAATTTATCCGGATATGCAAGGGCTTCGTGAGAAGTGCCTTCGGTTCTGTTCGATCCCGGAACAGACTTGTATGGATTGTGTGTCTGACGTTACAATTTGAGATATAAAGCTGATTTCTTTCAAATACATTTCTGTTGGTGGCGGAGAATTTATTCTCTTAGCTTAACACCCTTCTCTGAGACGTACGAGCTCAGAGGTTATGTAGTTGAAATTCATCAGCGATATATCCCAATTTGGTAACGTGGCATACTGAGTGTTGCTGTGAAATGATCAGTGTTTGATCATTTGTGATATGATCATTTGTTTGATCTTATATCTTTGTGATCATAGGTTGATCATTTTGTTTGACCCGAAGCAGGGCTTTGTAGAAAGCGTAGCTTTGTGGACGAGACTTCGTCGAGCCTCACACCCCGGAAATGGTCGAAACAGGAAGGATGCAGCAAGGTTCTAGGGAGTAGCGCCCCTTAGTGTATGTCATTCCTTCTGGATAGAGGTGGTATCATGGTATGGAGCCCAGATACTTAACCTATGTGGTCGCTGCATTATTATCTTGATGTGGCTTATTGGAAATCGGGGATCCTCGGGAAGATCAGTTACGATCGGGGGATGACATACGCGTGTCAGTAGTTACCTATTTTTGCAGAGGTAACCCGGCCTTGTGTTGGCAGAGATCCGGTTAGGTTCTCGGGTCGTCTATTCCAGGGACGTACCCATCGTGGATAGGAAGTTCCTTAGCCTGACCATTTGTTGGAAATCCAAAGAAACAATACGAGACTTGTACGGTTTTAGTTGTAGAACCTATCATTCACTTATGGTGGTCACCACTGTTTGGATGGTAGCTATAGTAGGCATAAGTGCGGAATGCCTATGCTGGTTAAGATTAATATTATACTTTCGAAATGTTTTCTACACTATGCACTAATAATAATATCAAAAATGATTTGATTTTGCGTATCAAGCATCTTTGACTATCATAAGAAGAAATCTCCTCCAAGTCTGCGTTTGCATTGTGTGTGTGGTGGGAGGTCTTATGGTAGTCTCATTTTCCAAAAAGCATTGCGAATTTACTTTAAAATTTGTCTGTTGATTATTTTAAAGAATAACTGTTTTACGATCTCACACCAGTCACCATGACTGACTCGGAGTTTATTGTTCCCTTCTAAACTCTGGGTGCCCACAAATTTCCACACGGGCAGCCTAGAGTTATGTTATCAGGATATTCTGGAGCTTTGGAGATAAGCTGGATGACGAGACGTAGTATTTGTACCTGATAGTATTTATTCCGCTGTGTATTCTGTATGAGGACAAGTTTATATAACTGTCCATTGTTGTATATTGACTCTGATTGATGTATGTATAAACTGATATAGTTCTTTGTTTTAAAAGACTAGTAATTATCTATTGTATATTGTTCCGCTGCGATGTGAGATTCTGATATTGTTTTCTGTTCTGATGTTGTTCTGTTGTTCTTCCTTCTATCTTCTTCTTCTTCTGCCTTTTTCTTCTTTCTTAAACCATCACTATTGGAGTTTCCGGCACTTGATTTCTCGACAGTCGATAAAGTGAGTATCGATGTCGAATTTTCGAAAGTCGAAAATTCCCGTACGTGACATAAATAAAAACTAATAGCATAAAACCATTTAAATCATTTTATATACCACTTTTTGAAAAAAGATAAAACAATTTATCTTTTACAGATCACTATCACTCTTTGGGATAACCTGATTACAACAGTGGAACATGTGGAAGAAAAACATTCATTGTGATTGTGCCTATTCAAGTTTACATTGTTGAAAAATCATAGGTGAAAAAGATGATCTGCAAAAATATACTTAATGGTGAAAAAGAAGAGCTAAAAAATTATCATAACAAACACACACTAAGATCAATATGGTCTTTAAAACACATAATCACATTCAATGGCTGCCAAATTATTACTAGAGCCAGAATGGAATTTTGATACGCCATTCTTAAACATCTAAACAATCAGAGTTTAATTGCAAACTAAAGAACAAACGAAGCTAAATACACAGTGATTGTGTTATAAGAATAAAAAAATACCATTCAGAAGCCATTATTCCATCTACATCAAACAAAACCTTCCTCCAATAGATGAAAACAGCCTCCTGTGAAAAGAAACATACAGTAACATCATAAAAAATAGAATTGAGAATGAAAAACAGCAAATAAAAAAGAGACTCACCAAATGAAGAAAATCGCCTCACGATTTCCCATAATTAAAGTCGATTTTGATTTGAGAAGAAACTAACGCCTCACGACCGCTTCAATTGCACGAGAAACGACCGCTTTGATTGAACAAGATACGTCTAATTTTCACGACCGCCTAATTTGCAAGATCGGTAGATTTCAGAAGGTACGTAGTTCTTTGAGAAGATGAAGACGCACGCGCCTAATTTTCATGATCGGTAGATTTCAGAAGATACATACTTGTTTGAGAAGATGAAGACGCACGCGCCTAATTTCCAAGATCGGCAGATTTCAGAATATACGTAGTTGTTTGAGAAGATGAAGACGAACGCGCCTAATTTCCACGACCGATTTCAGAAGATATTTAGATGTTTGAGAAGATGAAGACGCACGCCGCACATAATTGTCCTCGAAAATAATAATTTCAAACCTGTGTCCTGGAAAAAAAATGGGCCATATAATTAGGCCCTTCGTACCAATTTCCACTAATTTTGGAGTAATAAATAAGAGACGAATTTGAATTAAATACCAGATTTGATTTTGGAAATTTATTTAACTATCTTGTAAAGTGTTTTCAATATAGATATTTTTAAATAATCCATACAAGGAATTTTTAAACAATAAGTTTTAAATGAGATTTCTTAAACTAGGGAATGGAAGTCGAAATCGAGATTTTTAAAAGAATTTGGAATATAGTTTGGATTATATAAGAAATAGATTTCTAAATGAAATTTTAAATAGAAATCGATTTATAAATGGAGTTTGTTTAATATAAGTCTGTTGCTAACAGAGAAAAACTGGAAATGAGTTTATAAATTTATAAACGATGTTTATAAATAAAGTGGAATGATTATCATTTGATAAGTTAGAAATATAAAATTCACTGTATGAATTTAAAATGAGATATGGAAATTGGTTTAGAAAAGAAATAGTGGATTCTATTTTGGAACTTGGAGATAGTTGTGAAATTGGAAATGAAAATCGATTTGTGATAAATTGAGAGAGATTTATAAATAGAAAAATGGTTATGTTGAATTTTAAAAATAAATTTTCATCGAGAAGTTAGTTTTGTTTTTAAAAGGAGATTTAATTTCTTAAACTATGGAGTTTAAAACTGTTTTAGTATTGAAATATTTCAGAAAAGTTGGTTATTTAAGTATTCAATATTAGTTGAAATGAAATTTAAACTCTTATAATAAGCTTTGTGAATCGATTATTATTGCTTATAAATGATTTAGAAATTAGTTATCACCGTCTATTTAAAAAGTGTTTTGATATTTTAAATAATTACTTAAATGTGATTTAAAAATTAATTGTTATTCTTTAAAAATACTTATTATTTTATATATGGAATTTAAAGGTAAGTGATTTTGATGTGTTTATAAATACTCTCGAGATTTGTAAACCAAGTTATTTAATGGAGATGGTTGTAAGAGAAATTTTATACTAGAAATTTTGGGAACTTAAGGAAATTTCCAAAGTGTTTAAATACAGAAACTTCGGAAATGAATTAGAATTCATAAAAGAAGTTAGAAATGTGTTGTTTAAATTATAGACAAGTATAATCGATTTTGGAAATTTTAAAGGAAATAAATTAATGGATTCCAAAAACTTATAGATTTCGTTATAAATGGAATCATTTCCTAAGTATTGGAAATAAAATGGTTTTAGAAAAATATACTTATTAATATTTCCTAAGTATTGGACTGGAAGGGTTTGAAATATTTTAACTACAAGATTATTATTTGTAACATCCCACCTTTTTGTACGCTTAAGCGGACATACGTGCCAACTTAAACCATATAGAAGGGCGGATTGTTATGGGGTAAATAAGAAAAAGTGGAGAAATAAAAGAAACAAAATAGAATCTTGCAGCGGAACGATAAAATATAATAATCAAATAACATTTCATGAAGCTGTTTTACAAAACATTTGATTATACTTGTACAATACATATCAGAGTTACACATACCAGAGAATGATAATTAATGCAGCGGAATACAATGGTGTAGTGGAATATAATAAATAGTAGTAATAAAATCTTCGTCTTCATCCTCCAGACATAGTGTAACGCCCCACCTCTATGCTCATAATAACAAAGAGTATTAAAAGAAATACTGTCTATTATTACGAATAATAAGGTTGGATAGGAGCGACCATCCGCAATTGGCCTTACACTAATATTGGTTATCTCGATAGGAGTGGTATATACTTTTTATTTTTCATCTATTATTTATTTACTCCCATCGACATATCCAATTATCAGTATAAAACAAACTACGATAGTTCATAATAGTTTAGGACATTAGATATAACAATAACATAGATAATATAAATGCGGAACACAGATTAACAAAAATCTCATATATATATAACCGATGTCAGTTACAATATAGTTGACACGATACATATGATACAACTACAACTGTCGACTCTAGAAGTTATATATACAAGTACATTATCGACTAATATACATGAATACATATCGTTCTATACAATGACACGACTACTACAAAAGATGTGAAAAGTCTTCAAATCCCGAACAGCAACTCAAAGAAGGAAATCTACAACCTGAAATAACTCGGGTCTGACCCGAGTATTACATTCAAAAGAAAATAATACACGGGTCAGTCTAATTCAAACTCAGTTATTAGTGCATAGTAGTAATAATAATCAGATAGTCAATAGACGACAGTCACAGAATTCACATATATCCAACTCTCGATACGAGAATTGGATAACGGCGTATATAACACTAAACTGTGTAAATCATCAAATCAAAAATCTCAAAATGATCAACACATCAAATGTCTGTGTGGCTGCAGCACACGCACGCGTGCACTGCCTCGCCACACAGTACGTGAAATCATTACGATGGTGAAAACTAACAGCAATCAAAACGGTAGAAGTCAACATAAATAAACTTACAGGGTCAAACCCGGGTCTTTGAGACCGGATTCAACTCGCTGTAAAATCTCAAAAATCAATTTGAAACAATCACGAACCAACAAAGGCAATAACACAAGCAGGACCAGAACCAAACAAAGGCCAGAAGTACAAAATGGCCAAGCAAGTGCACCACAAAACCAACAACCCATGTCAAGACAGATCAGTGAAAAGTAATACAAGAGAGGCGAGTGCTGCACTGATAAATGAAGTGCAGCCACAACCGTATATGGTCAACAACAACTCAAAGCAATGCCAATTCGAACATACATATATACATATCAAATGATGTATATACATACATGACCACATGCTTATATATGAAGACTAAAATGCAACTATATGCAAACAACCTCACAAATATGAATGCTACAAATCAAACCAGTTCAGGTATCATAAAGATGGTCAGCTACAAGTAGATGGTCGAAGACCAGTTCACAAGCACGAAGGCATAAACCCACACAAGCATAGTCTGCATATGCACGTGAAGGTCAATGACAGTTCAACAAATGTACACAATCAAAAGAAATAAAACAAGACCACTGATCAAGTGAAGCCTCAACGAAGACATGGTGCAGGCCAATTTAACTCGAAGGAAATCAAGTTCAAGTGTCAGTTCACAAGAATATGCAAATAGGCTACATGGGACAGAGAATGCAGGTTTGAAATGCAACTAGACTTCAAAATGCACAAGTACCAGACTTCGAGTACAAAAGACTCAAAGCATAAAGTATGATTCAAGCATGAATACTGGGATGCACCGAAGAGTATGCAACTCTGAAATCGAAGCGAAATACAAAGCCGAATGACATGAACATCGTAGGCCGATACTATTATGCAGAAAGAACTCAAGTCCGGATGACACGAAGTATGAAACAATAAACCAGTAAAACGTGAACTAGCTTGAACGAGTCAGATGCAGACCATATATATAAAAATGACAGCAACCACGGCGGGTCTTCAAATGTAAAAAGCTCAAAGTCATGATATTCATGGAATCAGAGACTCAACTGTATACAAGTGACAATATACAATGAAACAGAGTGCAAATACAATGGGATCAACAAAAACCAGAGACTAGGGATACAACTCAACGCATATACCATAATTATTGATTAGGCCCCCCACAATGAAGACTGCAGCAAAACAGAATCAACACAAAGGCTACAGGTCAAAGATATGCATATGAACCAGCCTAAATGAATATGGTTCAAGTTAACAAAGTCACATATTATCACAACATTGAAATGATCGAAGTCACATTGGAAAAGTCAGGTGATCTTCATCAACAGTTAAATAAACTTAGAGATGAACACAGAAAGTCAAACCTAAAATCAACAGTGAACAAGTCAAAGCTGTGATCGAATGCTAACCACCTCAAAAAGGTTACAATTCATACATGAAGCAACAGTTTACGCAAACTATGTCAAGGAGGCCAAAATATCACAACGAAGATGACCAGAAAGAGAAAATCGAACAAGTGCCACTGATCGAGTATACTAGTGATATCAGTAAAGTCAATATAGTCCAGGCAGAAAATCACAATTGCACAAAACATTTCGGAGGCAATAACCAAGCAACTCCATAGTATAATAACCCAAACCATGGCAACCACGAAATCATTTAAAGCCGAGAAAACCACAAAAAAACAACTTAATACTTCGGCAATCCATTTAAAAGGGTTAACATCGAAACCACTAACATCAGATAAATCGAACGAAGTCGAAGTCGACAAAAACCAAATTTTCACAACAACCAATGAATTGAAGTTAACCAGAAACGAACAAAAATCAACAAAGTCGAGTGAATTAGATGTGAGTTCTCACTCACCTTATTCGACAATCCAAAGCAAAGGAAATCGAGCATTGTTTGAAGTCGGCGACCACGAGTTACTCGAAAACCCTAATCGTTGAAGGTCAGCGAGCTAACGAAATAGCCATTTGATGCGCCCTGGCTTTTGAGGAATGAATGAAAGGAGGTACGAGCAGCCATCATCTCTCAGAGGGAATGAGTCGAAGCCCTAATTTCGTGAAAACGAAGACAGCCACCATTTTCTTTCGTTTAGACTTAGGGTTAGCGAAATTGAATTGAGGGAAAATGGACGAGTACTGGCCTTAATAAATTATCACAGTACCCCAAAACTTGGGCCAAGATTCAAAGCCCACTACCCTTAATGAATTTTGAAAGAATTTACAACGGATTAAAACACTTAACAGCAATTAACCAACTGATTAATCGTTTACGGACGAAATTAATTAATGCGAAACGTCGGGTTGTTACAGACTCCCCTCCTTAAAGAAATTGCGTCCACGCAATCATAGGGAATAAATGGGTAAAAGGTAACAACCAAAAGAGCATGGCAATGTCGAATGTATAAGCAAAGCAAGTGTCAGCGGGGAAGTATTAGATAAGAAATCAAAAGGTTCGACTGCTTCAAATCAAAAGAATCAACATCGTGGGAATCAGGGATCAAAATCAGACGACTAACACAAGCAAGAACAATCGAGTTCCAGCAACTAAAAGAGAAGGAAAAAACAGAGCAGAAATCCCATACAGAGCACGAATTGAATGTGAGTAAATCAAATTACTCACCTGAATCACCAGAGAAAAAGACGAAGCTCAAATCTCAAAAATCGCAAATATTCAATCATCAAAAACGATAATTAAATTTCTCAAATCAACAAATATTCGATTATCACAAGCGATAATCAAATTTCAAATTCAACAAATATTCGATTATCAAAAACGATAATCAAATTTCAAATTCAACAAATATTTAATTATTTCAGGCGATAATTAAATCTCAAATCAACAAATATTTAATTATCTTAAGCGATAATTAAATCTAAAATCAACAAACATTTAATTATCTCAAGCGATAATTAAATCTCAAATCAAAAATATTTAATTATCTGAAGCGATAATTAAATCTCAAATCAACAAATATTTAATTATCTCAGGCGATAATTAAATCTCAAGTCAACAAATATTTAATTATCTCAAGCGATAATTAAATCTAAAATCAACAAATATTTAATTATCTCAGGCGATAATTAAATCTCAAATCAATAAATATCTAATTATCTCAAGCGATAATTAAATCTAAAATCAACAAATGTTTAATTATCTCAAGCGATAATTAAATCTCAAATCAAAAATATTTAATTATCTGAAGCGATAATTAAATCTCAAATCAACAAATATTTAATTATCTCAGGCGATAATTAAATCTAAAATTAACAAACATTTAATTATCTCAGGCGATAATTAAATCTCAAATCAAAAATATTTAATTATCTGAAGCGATAATTAAATCTCAAATCAACAAATATTTAATTATCTCAGGCGATAATTAAATCTCAAGTCAATAAATATTTAATTATCTCAAGCGATAATTAAATCTAAAATCAACAAATGTTTAATTATCTCAAGCGATAATTAAATCTCAAATCAACAAATATTTAATTATCTCAAGCGATAATTAAATCTAAAATCAACAAATGTTTAATTATCTCAAGCGATAATTAAATCTCAAATCAAAAATATTTAATTATTTAAAGCGATAATTAAATCTCAAATCAACAAATATTTAATTATCTCAGGCGATAATTAAATCTAAAATCAACAAACATTTAATTATCTCAGGCGATAATTAAATCTCAAATCAAAAATATTTAATTATCTTAAGCGATAATTAAATCTCAAATCAACAAATATTTAATTATCTCAGGCGATAATTAAATCTCAAGTCAACAAATATTTAATTATCTCAAGCGATAATTAAATCTAAAATCAACAAATATTTAATTATCTCAGGCGATAATTAAATCTCAAATCAACAAATATCTAATTATCACAAGCGATAATTAGAAACAACAAATATCTGATTATCAAAAACGATAATCAGAACTCATATCAACAAATATCTAATTATCACAAGCGATAATTAGAAACAACAAATATCTGATTATCAAAAACGATAATCAGAACTCATATCAACAAATATCTAATTATCACAAGCGATAATTAGAAACAACAAATATTTAATTATCGATACGATAATTAAATCTCATAACATCAGATATCTAATTACCCGTAGATAATTAGAAACAACAAATATCTAGAAATCAATTAAGAAGACTAGAAAATCAACATAAAAGCTTGGATCGATCCCATCAGATGGCGAGTTTTTAATTCGCCGCACGTGCATCTCAGAGTGGCCGAAGCCTACCAAGTACTCAACATAATTTTGGCGCCCATAATATTGACCCGAAGGTCCGCAGAGTGGCCCGAAGGTCTAGTACTGGTATTTGACCAGAAGGTCCGCAGAGTGGCCCGAAAGCCCAACAAATGACCCGAAGGTCCAACAAATGACCCGAAGGTCCTCATAGTGGCTCGAAAGCACACGAAATCATCAAATATTTCAATTAACGAGTCGGAATTAACCGAAATAGCAAACGCACATGTCCCATACCACGTCTTTTACTAAATCGTTTGATTCTCTTCATCGTTTCCTTGAAAGTGCAAAATTGTGTATTTTGTAAAAATACACTTTACATTCTCAAACGAACAAGTCCGGAATTAAGCGAATCAGTAAAAGAAAGGGGTCATAGTCCTCGTTTTTGCTGAAACGTTTAAATCGCTTCCTCGTTCTTTTGAAAGCGCAAACTGTAAAATTTCTGAAAACAATTTTATTTATTTCATAAAAATAATAATTCACACTCTCAACTGAACAAGTCCGGAGTTAAGCAAATCAGTAAAAGAAAGGGGTCATAATCCTCGATTTTGTTGAATCGTTTAAGTCGCTTCCTCATTCTTTTGAAAATGCAAACTGTTAAAAATTTATAAAACAATTTTCATTTTAAAACGATTTTCCAATCACGTGATTAAAGCAGCAATATTAGTAACAATTTCAAAAAGGAAATTGTACTTCTCCAGAACATCGTAAAACGAATCTCAGAATCAGCATTGCGGGATAACCGCTTGAAAATCCACTTTTAAAAATTTGACTGTTACTGAAGTCAAAACGACAGTAATTTTAAAACATCAAAAATCTCATCAAAATAATTCACATCAAAATGTGACATCAGTGAATTTTCATTCATTAAAATTGTCAACATAACACCGTGCTTCAAAAATTTTAGCATTGGTGTAAAAATCTCGTTATAAAAATAACAGCAACAAAATACGTTTCATAACCACGCATCGGTTCAACGTAAATAAATGCAGTAACGTGCAATTCAAATTTTTGCACGTACTACAGAATGAACAAAGAAATCATTCGAAGGTATCTTCAATGAAGATAATTCAAAACGGCAAAATCTAATCAATAGATGATTAGTTCAAAAGAAAGCCAGCGGAAATTTCAACAAAAATCACATAACTATAATTTCTTCGAATCTTCAATTCGTATTCGAAATTCTCAAAGAAACAAAATAATTACAGCTATGTAAATAACCAATGAAATTTATTTCAATTTCTGAATCAAATAGATTATCAGTTGTACTCAGCGAAGACAGTCTCACTGTTTCCACTGCGCACTCTGATAAACAGTACTCAAATCAATCAAATCATCAGAACACAAATTCACCTTTTATTTTTAAATAAAGATATTTAAAAATTTCATCGAAATTTCAAAACTTTAGTTTTGACTCAAATCACAAATAAAACATCGACTAATAGTTGTAACATATGCTCCATCCAAGTTATGTTTTATATTATGTCCTTAAACCCCAAGCTCTGATACCAACTGTAACGCCCCACCTCTATGCTCATAATAACAAAGAGTATTAAAAGAAATACTGTCTATTATTACGAAGAATAAGGCTGGATAGGAGCGACCATCCGCAATTGGCCTTACACTAATATTGGTTATCTCGATAGGAGTGGTATATACTTTTTATTTTTCATCTATTATTTATTTACTCCCATCGACATATCCAATTATCAGTATAAAACAAACTACGATAGTTAATAATAGTTTAGGACATTAGATATAACAATAACACAGATAATATAAATGCGGAACACAGATTAACAAAAATCTCATATATATATAACCGATGTCAGTTACAATATAGTTGACACGATACATATGATACAACTACAACTGTCGACTCTAGAAGTTATATATACAAGTACATTATCGACTAATATACATGAATACATATCGTTCTATACAATGACACGACTACTACAAAAGATGTGAAAAGTCTTCAAATCCCGAACAGCAACTCAAAGAAGGAAATCTACAACCTGAAATAACTCGGGTCTGACCCGAGTATTACATTCAAAAGAAAATAATACACGGGTCAGTCTAATTCAAACTCAGTTATTAGTGCATAGCAGTAATAATAATCAGATAGTCAATAGATGACAATCACAGAATTCACATATATCCAACTCTCGATACGAGAATTGGATAACGGCGTATATAACACTAAACTGTGTAAATCATCAAATCAAAAATCTCAAAATGATCAACACATCAAATGTCTGTGTGGCTGCAGCACACGCACGCGTGCACTGCCTCGCCACACAGTACGTGAAATCATTACGATGGTGAAAACTAACAGCAATCAAAACGGTAGAAGTCAACATAAATAAACTTATAGGGTCAAACCCGGGTCTTTGAGACCGGATTCAACTCGCTGTAAAATCTCAAAAATCAATTTGAAACAATCAAGAACCAACAAAGGCAATAACACAAGCAGGACCAGAACCAAACAAAGGCCAGAAGTACAAAATGGCCAAGCAAGTGCACCACAAAACCAACAACCCATGTCAAGACAGATCAGTGAAAAGTAATACAAGAGAGGCGAGTGCTGCACTGATAAATGAAGTGCAGCCACAACCGTATATGGTCAACAACAACTCAAAGCAATGCCAATTCGAACATACATATATACATATCAAATGATGTATATACATACATGACCGCATGCTTATATATGAAGACTAAAATGCAACTATATGCAAACAACCTCACAAATATGAATGCTACAAATCAAACCAGTTCAGGTATCACAAAGATGGTCAGCTACAAGTAGATGGTCGAAGACCAGTTCACAAGCACGAAGGCATAAACCCACACAAGCATAGTCTGCATATGCACATGAAGGTCAATGACAGTTCAACAAATGTACACAATCAAAAGAAATAAAACAAGACCACTGATCAAGTGAAGCCTCAACGAAGACATGGTGCAGGCCAATTTAACTCGAAGGAAATCAAGTTCAAGTGTCAGTTCACAAGAATATGCAAATAGGCTACATGGGACAGAGAATGCAGGTTTGAAATGCAACTAGACTTCAAAATGCACAAGTACCAGACTTCGAGTACAAAAGACTCAAAGCATAAAGTATGATTCAAGCATGAATACTGGGATGCACCGGAGAGTATGCAACTCTGAAATCGAAGCGAAATACAAAGCAGAATGACATGAACATCGTAGGCCGATATTGTTATGCAGAAAGAACTCAAGTCCGGATGACACGAAGTATGAAACAATAAACCAGTAAAACGTGAACTAGCTTGAACGAGTCAGATGCAGACCATATATATAAAAATGACAACAACCACGGCGGGTCTGCAAATGTAAAAAGCTCAAAGTCATGATATTCATGGAATCAGAGACTCAACTGTATACAAGTGACAATATACAATGAACCAGAGTGCAAATACAATGGGATCAACAAAATCCAGAGACTAGGGATACAACTCAACGCATATACCATAATTATTGATTAGGCCCCCTACAATGAAGACTGCAGCAAAACAGAATCAACACAAAGGCTACAGGTCAAAGATATGCATATGAACCAGCCTAAATGAATATGGTTCAAGTTAACAAAGTCACATATTATCACAACATTGAAATGATCGAAGTCACATTGGAAAAGTCAGGTGATCTTCATCAACAGTTAAATAAACTCAGAGATGAACACAGAAAGTCAAACCTAAAATCAACAGTGAACAAGTCAAAGCTGTGATCGAATGCTAACCACCTCAAAAAGGTTACAGTTCATACATGAAGCAACAGTTTACGCAAACTATGTCAAGGAGGCCAAAATATCACAACGAAGATGACCAGAAAGAGAAAATCGAACAAGTGCCACTGATCGAGTATACTAGTGATATCAGTAAAGTCAATATAGTCTAGGCAGAAAATCACAATTGCACAAAACATTTCGGAGGCAATAACCAAGCAACTCCATAGTATAATAACCCAAACCATGGCAACCACGAAATCATTTAAAGCCGAAAAAACCACAAAAAAACAACTCAATACTTCGGCAATCCATTTAAAAGGGTTAACATCGAAACCACTAACATCAGATAAATCGAACGAAGTTGAAGTCGACAAAAACCAAATTTTCACAACAACCAATGAATTGAAGTTAACCAGAAACGAACGAAAATCAACAAAGTCGAGTGAATTAGATGTGAGTTCTCACTCACCTTATTCGACAATCCGAAGCAAAGGAAATCGAGCATTGTTTGAAATCGGCGACCACGAGTTACTCGAAAACCCTAATCGTTGAAGGTCAGCGAGCTAACGAAATAGCCATTGATGCGCCCTGGCTTTTGAGGAATGAATGAAAGGAGGTACGAGCAGCCATCATCTCTCAGAGGGAACGAGTCGAAGCCCTAATTTCGTGAAAACGAAGACAGCCACCATTTTCTTTCGTTTAGACTTAGGGTTAGCGAAATTGAATTGAGGGAAAATGGACGAGTACTGGCCTTAATAAATTATCACAGTACCCCAAAACTTGGGCCAAGATTCAAAGCCCACTACCCTTAATGAATTTTGAAAGAATTTACAACGGATTAAAACACTTAACAGCAATTAACCAACTGATTAATCGTTTACGGACGAAATTAATTAATGCGAAACGTCGGGTTGTTACACATAGGGCCTTTAAATCTTGAAATGCTCAGGCTGACCCGAGCGAATTGAAAAGACAAAACACTCGAGTCAGAACTAAAAGATCTTATGTAAGTTAAATCAATGATAAATATATGAGTGGAACGACGTCAGAGATGTTTACGGGATTTGACATCTTCTATCCAGTGTCTAACGTGAGTGTAGTAACTTAAGAGATGCTCGAGATTCACATCCCCTAAGGATTCGTTAAACTATATACTATGTAGTAATATTCGCTATTATAATAATATCTAATCATAAAATAAACTTACTTTTAAATAGCATTAAGGGGTTACCCATATAGCCCTTAACACAAAATAATGCCAATAGTCTATACAGTACCTGCATACCCCGAGAGGCTACGAGAAGATACTCCATAGGTACGACACAAATAGAAACTCGTAGTAAAGCTCGATATGGTAGGTGACATGGCACACAAGGAAATGCCAGGGTAGATATACCAATTACGCATCCGGACTGGTGGTGACGCATAGCAGCCACTACCGCCCACCTCAAACAACACTCCCAAATCAAGGGTGCCCACCAAATCAATCACAAGTAATAGAATGGTATCGAAGAAGTGTGTCCGATCAGAGGTGCTACCTCCTTGGTCCGTCGATCGCTCCTGTTTTAGCCACCTTATGCCAACTCATGGGAGTTGGGTCCACATATATACCTTAGGATCGTCGCCACCATCCTACTTCATTCTGGAAACTCCACCGCGTACACAGTTGTCAAAGTGGTTTTCGGTATCGATAGAGAGTATGTCCATATCCGATCCCGGTCTCTTTAACAACCAATCGTTTTTATAACACCGTCGTCATTTAAAAATATATATACTTTTAAAAACACAATCATTGCCCTTTCAAAACTTATTCTTTATTTCAAAATAGTATATACTTCAAAAAAAAAATTTATTACCATTTCAAAACCATATCCTTTACTTCAAAATAGTATATACTTTAAAACCAAATTCAATAATATATCATTTAAATAAAATCCAAATTTTCAATCACTATTCTTACTTTTATTTATAAAACTCGAAATATTCTTTAAAACCATCTTAAACCCAAATCACATAATGTAGTCATATTCTAAAATCTCAAAATTTCAATCGGTTTCAAATCAATATATTCAAAGATAATTCTTAAATAAATTCTATTTCAAATAAATTCATTTTCAAACCATATTACTTTCAAAGTTATAACAATTTCGAAAACCAATACTTTGAAAATAATAATACCTTAATTTCAATAAAACATTTCAATTTTGATATATTTCAAGTCTTAAAATATTCCAAAATTCCCAACCAAATCCGATAACCTTATATATATACCTTAATTCAATTTACTTTTATTTAGTTTAGCAATATTTATTTAATAAATTCAATATCACTTAAATAAAACTCAAACTTGAAATATTCGTAAATCAAACTTAAAACATCATCAAGTTACACATAGCTTAAAATTTAGAATTTAACTATATATAAAATAATATTTATAAAATATCAAAATTTAATATTTATTAAACCGTATATTTCTTTCCAAACCATAGAAAATCACTTTAAAATATTTTATATATAGACCACGGTGCATGTATATAAAATTTTCTATCCTATGGTCAAGTGATACGGATATTTATCATTTCAATCCGAAATTTTAAAAATAAAAGTTTATGGTTATATATCATTTCAAACCGCAATCTCGAATGAATTGAAAATGCATAATAACTTGCAGTTTATACAATATAAAATATAGCATCCATTCATCCAAATATCAATTAACAACCATTTATTACAATCATCATCCAATTTAAACAAAACATCAATATAAAGCATATAAAATATAACAGGCATCAACGAATAGTTTATATTCAATAAAAATTAATAACTGTTTAACTGGCAGTTAATATGCAATAATAAATAAATTTAACTGGCAAATTTTATGCAATAATAAAATTAAATAACAATTTAATTTAAATAAATGCTATCTAACTGAGATGATGATTAAATATATGCCCAAGCAATCATAGATAAATTTTAAATCACATCAAAATTTAATTTAACAAACATAAGACATCTTAGAAGTTGTGAGTGGGTTAAAACACTCACCTTTTGAATTTAAATCGAATTTAAAATTCAAGTTAAACCCAAAAATTTGACCGTCTCGGAATTCGTCCAAACCAGCGTCATCAAGTCCGGAATTTCAATATGATCCTAACAAAAGAAACAACGTCCAAATCCGAGTCCGTATGCAAAAGTTATGAAAATTTGAAGATTGGAAAATTCTGGTCCTACATCAACTTCGCGTCCAACTCGGTCCGCCGCCTCAAATCCCCGGTGGTTGCTCTGAATTTTTTCCAAAATGACCCGGAGACCCGAGTCATTTTCTTCGTTACCCGAAGTAGCTCCAGGGTTTTTCCCTCTGAAACCCGAAGCGCGACTCGTGCTGCAGGTTTGCGATTTTTTTCCCTCTTTTTTTTTTAAAATAAGATTTTGAAATGTGGGAATTAGGTTTTGTCTGCCATTGAGGAGGAGAAGATGAATTGTACGTACAGACAAATGAAGATTAGGGAGAATAGGGTTTATAACAGGATATATATAGGCAGAGTTGACATTTGAATGGATGGATAAGATAGATTTACGCGCTAACGCCAAAATGGTCCAAAAAGCCCGTTCTGTCTCCGGAACGAAATTGAATAAACCCTTATATGAAGAAGTTATGCTAAAATCAAAAATTTCAAATTGATTTCAATTGATTTCAATTGCATTTATTTCAAGGCGTTTCGAGTCCGTACGATCAAATGACAAATCTGATCGTTACGAAACTTGAAACCCTACAATAATTCACCGTTTCGGATCCGATGAAACTTGTTTCATCGAAATCCATGTCAGTGGCCAAATTGGCTATTTTTATATTAATTAAATAAATTAAGAATTAGCAAATAAATTCAATTTTTTTTATATTTCAGTTTTAGAATTGGAAATTTTTATCACTTAAAAATCCTTAGTCATTTACCCAAATTTAAACAAATTTAGATGTGTCTTAAATGCAGATTTAATTATCAATTTTAGCGTAAACTTCATTTTCTTTCATTCAAAAATTATAAATTAACTCCCAAAATTTCTATTAAATTTTCTTTTCATTCTACTATTGCATTCCTTATTAACAAACGGATGGAATAATTATTGAAATTCAAAATCCATTTCAATAACATTCTCACTTTTCATGTAAATTCTCATTTATGTAATATTTAAATATTATATTCTACTTGTAGTGCAATTAATCCACTTATTAAATTTCAAATTATAAATACATTAATAAATCTTGGTTTTCACTCCTCAAATCAACCAATCTTCATATTATAAATAAAATTAACATTTTACATCTTATATAATTAACCATCTTCAATGAAAATTAATGGCAATTGATTTCACCTTAAACGTTATAAATTATAAATTGAAATCCAAATAAATATGTTTATTTATTTAAAATCTTGTTATTAATAAATTGACATTGTATGGATGCGATTAACCATGAATTATATTACACATCATAAATGTCTTAATTAATTTATTTCCCATTTAACGTGCTACTTAATCTCCTCTGATTGCAAACTGGTTTCCAAATTTTATGCAACATACTAAAGAAATAAATACATATCTTAATTGATTCGCTTTCCATTCATTATAAATAAAGGCACACACACAAATTTAGATCCTAAAACACATTAATCATTCCATCTTGGTTCCATTCCTTTTCACATTAACTATCACTTTATGAATAAATTAGCATTTCCTATTCATTTTGTTACATTCACTCATATTCACTTTATGAATAAATTGGTATTCTATCAAATCCATTGGTTATTAACTTTAATTATTGCCAATTCATTATCTAATATAAACTTTGAATCTATTTCCAAATTTTCAAATTTCAATAAATTAACCTTACAATTGTTTACAAATAAAAATAGTGATTGTACTAAATAAATTATTTATTGTCCTGCATACTTTATTACCTAAATTACAATCAATTTCCATTAATCAATATTTTATTTCATTGATAAATTTAAATTGATTCCCACTCACCGTTTAATAGCCTAAGTAAACTAGTAACCATTAATAACGGTGACTAATTTCCCTAAATCAATATTTATGGGTTTATAGTTTCTCACAAATGTTGCAATAACTCATACGATATTGATTTATCCAATCACCATTAAATTTATACTAATACATCAAATTGTACGATATATCTCTTGTTTCCTTAAAATAAGTTTAAGTTTTCATTTACACTTCTGTTACTTTATTAATAATCCTTAGAGTAACGTTTATATCAATAACACATTATAATTACTTACCATTTAAATGAATTTGATTTCAAATAAGTTAATTGACCAATAAATTAGATAATTTATACAAATTTGTTATCATACCCATAAATTTTCACTTATAACTAAGTCCTACATTTGAATTTCAATTAAATTGTAACGTTCATTCAAGTTAGTTAAATATTAACTTGCATTAACACATTTCCTTAATTTACAATCAACTACCGTTTTCAAGGTTTTATTACATTAAACAATTTAATACTTTCCTTTACTTCGCATATATAATTACATCCAGGTAAAATCCTTTCACTACTTTCATTCATTCAAATTTCAATTTCTTGCAATAACTCATTTATTATAAATTTGCATACCAAAAATTTTAGGTTCCAATAAATAGGATTTATTCAATTCAACCTTTTTGAATTAGGTCTATTTTAATAAATAAAATATTTCATAGGTTAATTCTTAACATTTACTTCATTTACAAATTATAACAATTATATTTCTTTGTAGATTTAATTCCAAAATCTTATTTATATGACAAATTTAATTAACGAAATTCACGGGTCGTTACACTCTCCCCTACTCAAAACTTTTCGTCCCCGAAAAGAAAAAAGAAGGGAAAATGAGAATTTAAATAAACAATACATCTTATTCAAAATATTAACTTTATAAACAATTAAATTTACTAAATTAATTACTTTAAATAAAATATACCAATTTATAACCATTAAATCTTTTATACTCAAATTAATAAAGTTTGGGAAAAACAATTTCAAAATTTTCTAAGTCCAAAATTTACAGAAAATTTTGGCAGAGTCTCCTTTGTACGGAGAGGCTCAGGAGAAAGTATACTATCAAATATAAGAATATATAACTTAAAATTTCAAAAATAATATATCCCAACACGGAAAAATAATATAGTATGCTAAAACCGTAATCCGAAAACGTACCTATTTGTCAGGCAAACAACGCTTAATTATGAAATCAAAAGCAGTAGCAATTGCTTCCATAATCTGTATTTCACTTATATAATCCAAAAAGGGTTAATAATTATATAAAATGAAATATTTAAAGTTGCTTCAACCCCTAACCAACAAATCAATACAACAACAACCACTTTCAACCAATAGCATACACATCATATACACATCAACCATTCAAGCAAAATAAAACAATTGGTTTGTTCGGGGTAAGACACTTTAAATCACATAGAATGACAAATAACTATGAAGTATTCCATTTACTCAACAACCTTAGGTAACTCAATAGATTTTTCATACATCTAAGCAATTAAAAGTATCCTTTACCTAAACAACACATAAACCAAAACAAACAACAATTTCAAACAATAAATTAAGTTCATTCTTATTAATTCCATTTCATTTTATTTCATTTATCACTTACAAATATTCGTTTTCATTTATTAGTGTCATGTCAGTTACTTCCTTTTATTGCATTATATTTATTCATTCATTCATTATTACTTAATTTCATTTATTTATATCTATTTAATTATGATATTTATGTTCACTTCAAATTTCTTAGCATATCAATTTATTTACTTAAGTTATAATCATTTTCCTATAATACTTACATTTCTATTATATTTAATTAATAACATTTTCAATTATACTTAAGTTTATAACAACTCTAACAAATAAATCCTTATCTATTAAAGAATGCATTGAATACTTTCATTACTTTTAGGTTTACTTGTATAATTTTCCATTACACTTCCTTATCATCATCTCAACTTTTATAATTGGTAAGTTATATTTATGCCTTTAAGAATGAAATTGAAAATTACACAAGTTTATTTTATCTCTTATAAATTAACTTAATGTTCAATCATAATATCCTTGGTTGACAGGTTACAAATTCCAAATTTCTTTTAATTCCATTTAAAACTCGGCATTAACTCTCTTATTTTATTAAAGGTTCCAATTATTAATTAGTTACATTACACTTCACCACAATAATTGAAACTATTAATGAACAGAAATTTAAGAACTAAATACCGGGTTAAATTTCAAATCATTTTAAAATAATAGATAAATGTATATACTTACAACTATATTTCTAATTATATTTAAAACAATTTAAAATTTGTTATCAAAACAAATCTACAGTAAACTACTACAGTGGCCTTCCCACTTCGAAACTCGAAAATGAATGTCGATGATGCGTGCACTCATCACCGAAATTATTTTCCAGCGATAGAGAGGGGAGTACATACCTTATTTCTTTTCAAAGTTTCTTTTAAAGCGATTCTTTCAAATTAAATTGAATGTTTATATCAGAAAATACCTCTAACAATATTATCACTATATTCCAAAATTATTCGAAAGAAAGTTTCAAAACCCCGGAGCTTAAGTTCTAAATTTCCAATTTTCATTTATTTTATTTTCAACTTAATTTCAACTATTATTTATAAATTTCATTACCTAACAACCAATCTATTGCAACCAAATATATATCTTTTATAAAATATTTTACTTTATATATAGAAAATATAATAGGCAAAATTATTTCATTCACCTATATTTTAAAACAAATATTGTGTCGGTCTGTCCTATTAAGTGTTTAGAAATCCCTATTGATGTCATAGCGTCCCATGCACCAACCAGAATTTATAAATACAAAACGGAACAGATTAACACAATATTAAAACCTTTTTATAACACTAACAAATATGCTCTCTCATATATATACACTCAGCGACTCCCATAGGGTATTACTACCATATTAATAAAGAGTCAGACCCCACAAAGCTAGGGTTTATCGCTAAACCTGGCTCTGATACCAAATGTAACATCCCACCTTTTTGTACGCTTAAGCGGACATACGTGCCAACTTAAACCATACAGAAGGGCGGATTGTTATGGGGTAAATAAGAAAAAGTGGAGAAATAAAAGAAACAAAATAGAATCTTGCAGCGGAACGATAAAATATAATAATCAAATAACATTTCATGAAGCTGTTTTACAAAACATTTGATTATACTTGTACAATACAAATCAGAGTTACACATACCAGAGAATGATAATTAATGCAGCGGAATACAATGGTGTAGTGGAATATAATAAATAGTAGTAATAAAATCTTCGTCTTCGTCCTCCAGACATAGGGCCTTTAAATCCTGAAATGCTCAGGCTGACCCAAGCGAATTGAAAAGACAAAACACTCGAGTCAGAACTAAAAGATCTTATGTAAGTTAAATCAATGATAAATATATGAGTGGAACGGCGTCAGAGATGTTTACGGGATTTGACATCTCCTATCCAGTGTCTAACGTGAGTGCAGTAACTTAAGAGATGCTCAGGATTCACATCCCCTAAGGATCCGTTAAACTATATACTATGTAGTAATATTCGCTATTATAATAATGTCTAATCATAAAATAAACTTACTTTTAAATAGCATTAAGGGGTTACCCATATAGCCCTTAACACAAAATAATGCCAATAGTCTATACAGTACCTGCATACCCCGAGAGGCTACGAGAAGATACTCCATAGGTACGACACAAATAGAAACTCGTAGTAAAGCTCGATATGGTAGGTGACACGGCACACAAGGCAATGCCAGGGTAGATATACCAATTACGCATCCGGACTGGTGGTGACGCATAGCAGCCACTACCGCCCACCTCGAACAACACTCCCAAATCAAGGGTGGCCACCAAATCAATCACAAGTAATAGAATGGTATCGAAGAAGTGTGTCCGATCAGAGGTGCTACCTCATTGGCCCGTCGATCGCTCCTGTTTTAGCCACCTTATGCCAACTCACGGGAGTTGGGTCCACGTATATACCTTAGGATCGTCGCCACCATCCTACTTCATTCTGGAAACTCCACCGCGTACACAGTTGTCAAACTGGTTTTCGGTATCGACAGAGAGTATGTCCATATCCGATCTCGGTCTCTTTAACAACCAATCGCAATTATAACACCGTGGTCATTTAAAAATATATATACTTTTAAAAACACAATCATTGCCCTTTCGAAACATATTCTTTATTTCAAAATAGTATATACTTCAAAAAAAAATATTACCATTTCAAAACCATATCCTTTACTTCAAAATATTATATACTTTAAAACCAAATTCAATAATATATCATTTAAATAAAATCCAAATTTTCAATCACTATTCTTACTTTTATTTATAAAACTCGAAATATTCTTTAAAACCATCTTAAACCCAAATCACATAATGTAGTCATATTCTAAAATCTCAAAATTTCAATCGGTTTCAAATCAATATATTCAAAGATAATTCTTAAATAAATTCTATTTCAAATAAATTCATTTTCAAACCATATTACTTTCAAAGTTATAACAATTTCGAAAACCAATACTTTGAAAACAATAATACCTTAATTTCAATAAAACATTTCAATTTTGATATATTTCAAGTCTTAAAATATTCCAAAATTCCCAACCAAATCTGATAATCTTATATATACCATAATTAAATTTACTATTATTTAGTTTAGCAATATTTATTTAATAAATTCAATATCACTTAAATAAAACTCAAACTTGAAATATTCGTAAATCAAACTTAAAACATCATCAAGTTACACATAGCTTAAAATTTAGAATTTAACTATATATAAAATAATATTTATAAAATATCAAAATTTAATATTTATTAAACCATATATTTCTTTCCAAACCATAGAAAATCACTTTAAAATATTTTATATATAGACCACGGTGCCTGTATATAAAATTTTCTATCCTATGGTCAAGTGATATGGATATTTATCATTTCAATCCAAATAAAAGTTTACGGTTATATATCATTTCAAACCGCAATCCCGAATGAATTGAAAATGCATAATAACTTGCAGTTTATACAATATAAAATATAGCATCCATTCATCCAAATATCAATTAACAACCATTTATTACAATCATCATCCAATTTAAACAAAACATCAATATAAAGCATATAAAATATAACAGGCATCAACGAATAGTTTATATTCAATAAAAATTAATAACTGTTTAACTGGCAGTTAATATGCAATAATAAATAAATTTAACTGGCAAATTTTATGCAATAATAAAATTAAATAACAATTTAATTTAAATAAATGCTATCTAACTGAGATGATGATTAAATATATGCCCAAACAATCATAGATAAATTTTAAATCACATCAAAATTTAATTTAACAAACATAAGACATCTTAGAAGTTGTGAGTGGGTTAAAACACTCACCTTTTGAATTTAAAATTCAATTTAAACCCAAAAATTTGACCGTCTCAGAATTTGTCCAAACCAGCGTCATCAAGTCTGGAATTTCAATACGATCCTAACAAAAGAAACCGCGTCCAAATCTGAGTCCGTATACAAAAGTTATGAAAATTTGAAGATTGGAAAATTCTGGTCCTGCATCGACTTCGCGTCCAACTCGGTCCGCCGCCTCAAATCCCCGGTGGTTGCTCTGAGTTTTTTCCAAAACGACCCGGAGACCCGAGTCATTTTCTTCGTTACCCGAAGTAGCTCCAGGGTTTTTCCCTCTGAAACCCGAAACGCGACTCGTGCTGCAGGTTTGCAATTTTTTTTCCCTCTTTTTTTTTAAAATTAGATTTTGAAATGTGGGAATTAGGTTTTGTCTGCCATTGAGGAGGAGAAGATGAATTGTACGTATAGACAAATGAAGATTAGGGAGACTAGCGTTTATAACAGGATATATATAGGCAGAGTTGACATTTGAATGGATGGATAAGATAGATTTACGCGCTAACGCCAAAATGGCCCAAAAAGCCCGTTCTGTCTCCGGAAGGAAATTGAATAAACCCTTATATCAAAATAAGTGTTTTAAAATATTTTAAATGCAATGGAAAAGGTTTCAAGTCCAAATTCCATCGTATGAAGAAGTTATGCTAAAATCAAAAATTTCAAATTGATTTCAATTGATTTCAATTGCATTTATTTCAAGGCGTTTCGAGTCCGTACGATCAAATGACAAATCCGATCGTTACGAAACTTGAAACCCTACAATAATTCACCGTTTCGGATCCGATGAAACTTGTTTCGTCGAAATCCGTGTCAATGGCCAAAATGGCTATTTTTATATTAATTAAATAAATTAAGAATTAGCAAATAAATTCAATTTTTTTATATTTCAGTTTTAGAATTGGAAATTTTTATCACTTAAAAATCCTTAGTCATTTACCCAAATTTAAACAAATTTAGATGTGTCTTAAATGCAGATTTAATTATGAATTTCAGCGTAAACTTCATTTTCTTTCATTCAGAAATTATAAATTTAACTCCCAAAATTTCTATTAAATTTTCTTTTCATTCTACTATTGCATTCCTTATTAACAAACGGATGGAATAATTATTGAAATTCAAAATCCATTTCAATAACATTCTCACTTTTCATCTAAATTCTCATTTATGTAATATTTAAATATTATATTCTACTTGTAGTGCAATTAATCCACTTATTAAATTTCAAATTATAAATACATTAATAAATCCTGGTTTTCACTCCTCAAATCAACCAATCTTCATATTATAAATAAAATTAACATTTTACATCTTATATAATTAACCATCTTCAATGAAAATTAATGGCAATTGATTTCACCTTAAACGTTATAAATTATAAATTGAAATCCAAATAAATATGTTTATTTATTTAAAATCTTGTTATTAATAAATTGACATTGTATGGATGCGATTAACCATGAATTATATTACACAACATAAATGTCTTAATTAATTTATTTCCCATTTAACGTGCTACTTAATCTCCTCTGATTGCAAACTGGTTTCCAAATTTTATGCAATATACTAAAGAAATAAATACATATCTTAATTGATTCGCTTTCCATTCATTATAAATAAAGGCACACACACACAAGGAATTAACTTTAATTATTGCAAATTCATTATCTAATATAAACTTTGAATCTATTTCCAAATTTTCAAATTTCAATAAATTAACCTTACAATTGTTTACAAATAAAAATGGGGATTGTACTAAATAAATTATTTATTGTCCTGCATTACTTTATTACCTAAATTACAATCAATTTCCATTAATCAATATTTTATTTCATTGATAAATTTAAATTGATTCCCACTCACCGTTTAATAGCCTAAGTAAACTAGTAACCATTAATAACGGTCACTAATTTCCCTAAATCAATATTTATGGGTTTATAGTTTCCCACAAATGTTGCAATAACTCATACGATATTGATTTATCCAATCACCATTAAATTTATACTAATACATCAATTTGTACGATATATCTCTTATTTCCTTAAAATAAGTTTAAGTTTTCATTTACACTTCTGTTACTTTATTAATAATCCTTAGAGTAACGTTTATATCAATAACACATTATAATTACTTACCATTTAAATGAGTTTGATTTCAAATAAGTTAATTGACCAATAAATTAGATAATTTATACAAATTTGTTATCATACCCATAAATTTTCACTTATAACTAAGTCCTACATTTGAATTTCAATTAAATTGTAACGTTCATTCAAGTTAGTTAAATATTAACTTGCATTAACACGTTTCCTTAATTTACAATCAACTACCGTTTTCAAGGTTTTATTACATTAAACAATTTAATACTTTCCTTTACTTCGCATATACAATTACATCCGGGTAAAATCCTTTCACTACTTTCATTCATTCAAATTTCAATTTCTTGCAATAACTCATTTATTATAAATTTGCAAACCAAAAATTTTAGGTTCCAATAAATAGGATTTATTCAATTCAACCTTTTTGAATTAGGCCTATTTTAATAAATAAAATATTTCATAGGTTAATTCTTAACATTTACTTCATTTACAAATTATAACAATTATATATCTTTGTAGATTTAATTCCAAAATCTTATTTATATGACAAATTTAATTAACGAAATTCACGGGTCGTTACATTATTATAGAAATATTTTCAAAGTGTTGAATTATAAACGGAATTGGAAGGAAATATTTCTAAGTATTTAGATGGTTCGAAAATATCCTGTTATGGATATAAGTATTTGAAATTGTTTTCGAATATTGAAATATCGAAAGGGATTTGAATATATATCTGTGTAAAGGTATTTGAAATGAATGTTTTGAAAAGATTTAATAAAATATGGGCCTGGTGACTGCTTATGTGTGTAATTTGATAGTTAAATAACTGACTATCAAATCTGGTCAATTTCGTCGATCGTTTCGAAGAGACCGGGATCAGATTTAATTATCCAAAAACCACTTCGATCCGATTTGTGCATTATGAATTGTGATATCGTGAGGATAATGAAGATGGTGATTTTGGAGATTTGGTTTGTTCAGACCCAGAAAAACATATATGGATGAATGCAATCATTTGCATCGTGGTCTAGAAGGCGGTGTTAGCATTCCAAGTATGATTGCTATTCTAAAGGTAAATGTAGCCTCAAGCCTCATCAACCGGGAATGACTAAAACAGGGGAGATGCAGCAGGGCTAAGTGGGTCGCACTCAAGTAGGGTATGTTATCACTTTTCTAGATACCCTCGGATATATTATAATTATGGATATGGTTTTGCATGGAAAAGAGAGCGCTCGATAGGGTGGGAACACCCGTGGTGATAACATATTCGATACTATCCAGCAAGGGGTAGGCTGGTCCTATATTGGCAGGGATCGTTAGGTACAATCTTGGTACATTTTTCTAGAGGTGTACTGTGGCGGACGGTACCCCATTAGCCATGTCATTGTATGGAATCCAATATCCACTACGAGCCTGCACGGTTTTAGATGTGCCCAACTATGCTGAAACGTGAGATGCAAGCATTTCATCTATTTTATAGTTTATTTTATGTAGACACTATTACAATATCAGATGATTTTGATATAAAATGTTTTGGTTATTGTAAGGTAAAAACCCGTCGTATTATGTGTGGCGTGGTCTTACGAGATACCTTTGTTTTTCAAAAGGATTTTGATAGCGGTAAAAATTCAAATTGAGTGTGTTTTCTCACGTTGGATTTCCAGACTGACTCAGGTGTTATTTTATTATAATGCTCGGGTTAGACCGAGTATTACAGTTCAGGTTAGGATGCTAAGGAGCTCAAGAGACGAGCTGGAGGATTCTCAGGCATATTATACGTACTTGGTTATTTTCGTTGTGTGAGTCATGCTGTATATTCAGTATTTGTGAGGACAAGTTATTATAACTGTCCAGATTGATTGTCGAATGTTGTACTCTGATGATTGCATGTATATTAACAGCTACAAATTCTTTTGTATAAAAATTTGTTATTATCTATTATATATTGTTCCGCTATGATTTTGAGATTCTGTATTGTTGTTTCTGTTTCTTCTTCTTTCTTCTTTCTTCCTTCTCACCCTCTCTCTTATTTTCTATGATCTTCCGTCATTTTGTACTTTTTGGGTCGGACATGTGTGGTTTTTTGTCGACTCAAAGGGTACAGATTTGTGGGTCGTCATAATAAATTTATGCTTTTCAATGTTTCAATATGTAAGCACTAATTACAGTTATAAAAATTAGGTTATGTTGATATTCTCATTTTCAGCACGGTATTAAAACTTACCCAACTCATAACTCAACTAGATGCTACATAATATTTTTTGTAATTATCGGGTTGTAAATATGACTCTCTTAAAGTGACATGAAATTTATGATTAACTTAGTTAAAATGGTTTAATAATTGAAATATCAAATAATGGATAAAATTTCATGTGCGAATGAGTTGACCATACGATAGTTTTCTCAACTACAACTATATACAAAGCTCTTCTCATTTTTCTCTTACTTTCTAACATTTAACTCCTTATATTTAATTAGTTAAGTTGATCATAGATTAAAATATTTAAATACATTGGATTACTTAATATTCTTTAATTCATTTATAAATCCTTAAAAATATATATACAACATTTATATTAACTGAAATGATGAAGTTATTTTTTCATCCATATTTATAAAAAATACATGTATAATATAGCATCAACTATTTATGTATACAGTAATAACAGTTTTAACACACACACACACATATAGTTAGAACATTAGTTCCCACAAGATTACATGGTTAACGATGATTGAACACTCTAGCTTACATCTGAGCATTGCATGTCATTTTAAATTATATTTTCTCTGTTTCAATAAATTTATCATATATTGCTTAAAAAAATTCTATTTTTAATAATAAGTAAAATTTAAATACTATTTTTTAACAATATTGCCATACATAATGCACGGGTTACACACTAGTTGTTTGGAATGCATAAATGGATGAAAGGGTGTTTTGTTTATAGGCAAATCTGTACCAAACTTCACTTCCTAAACCACCATCTAGTCATGTCGATAAAATAAAAAATATTTATCTCTCTCCCTTCAAATCCTATGTCTCACATAGTCGGCATGCACCATCACCACCCACACAAGCAGCCGTTGCACCACCTACAATCAATGCAGTATGCACCATACCGCCGCCACATCAGCTGCCATCACAACTTTAGCTATCGGCCTAGGCAACATCCTAAAGCTCTAACCATCCCTTTATTGTAGTTATTCAAACCCTAATCCTAGCAAACTTACTCATACATCTTCCTATCCACTTATCGAGCCACTTATATCCTTCACTGCACCATGATTTTTCGTCTCATCTTATTCATCAATCATTAACTATACAAATAAATAACACCAGTTACAAAATAACACAACAAAGTATCATCATATAAAATAAATTATATAAAAAATTAATAGCTAGTACAAAATGCTACTAAGGCGTAGCATTTAAATAAAAAAATTCTACCACAATGTAAGATCAAAAAATAATATATTTTTTAATTTAGTAAATATAAAATGCTATTATGTAGTAGCATTTAAACTGAAATTTTACTAATATGTAAAATTAAACAAATGCTATTCATATTTTAGTTAATACGAAATGCTACTAAGCTGATGCATAAAATGCTAATACAGTGTAAGATCAAAAGTTAATGTTATTTTTTAATTTAGTAAATGTGAAATGCTAATATGCATTAGTATTTAAACATGAAACACCACTACAAGGTAAAATAAAATAGTAAATGATACATTATTTTTTATACATTAAATATAAAATGTACTAAGTAGTAGCATTTAAACATGTTACTAAACGATAGATTGAAAAATATTTGTTACTTATTTTTTTTTTAATTTCAACAAACATAAAAATGCTACTATGCAGTAGTATTATTAATAATTACGAAAAACAAAATTATAAATTTTCAAAAAATAAAATAAAATTGACATCACTTTTACAAAAGTTATAAAATGCTATTATATACATATAATTACTTTATTTAAAATTGTTACCGCTTGATAACTTTATAAGCTAATATATACATATAATTCATCTAAAAATATTACTACAATCTATAAAATGCTAGTGTAAAATAGCCCTGTAATTTAAAGTTACACGTTTTATCTATAGAATAACATTACAATTCATAAAATACTACTATAAATTAAAAAAATTGTGAATATGGTTCATAAGTTGCTATTGCAGTTCATAAATGATACTATAAAATAGCATATTGAGCTAATACACAGTTCATCTAAAAAGGTTGTTACTGTTCATATGTTGCTACTATAATTCATAGACTGCTACTACAATTTATAAAATGTTATTATGAAATAACACTATGTGCTAAAATATACATATTTATGTATAAATGCTATTACAATTCATATAATCCTAATATAAAAAAGAATTATAAAAAGAAATATAAATAACTAAATTATTTTATAGAAATCATATAATGATAATTGATAGCATCATCACTATAGATATCTTCTTCTTTCCTAATTTTGAAATTGCTCCTTTATAATCACCATCACCACATCATCTTTAAAACCCAGTTATCCACTTCGTTGTTGTTGCCACTGCCACAACACTCTAATTTTGAAACAGCCATCGTCGTCCAACTCCAGAACGCTTGTCATCATCCTCATCATCCAACTTTAAAACTTTAACTACCACCATCCATTGTTACAACTAAAGAAACTGCCATCCACTACAAACATGCATCGTTGCTCTCCTCCATATTCTTTGATGTATGATACAAAACATTCCGTTTGATGCGACTGTTAAAAATCGAGAAGTCCTTCTCGTGAATAACTTTGTTCTTCCACTGAATTTTGCGTAATAGTTTATTCCTATGGTTGATTTTGAAAATTGATTTCCTTAGATGTGAAATTTGCTTCAGCTTTGTCCTTCAAACAATTTTCATGTTCTTAAAGTTTACTGTAATATAAAACCTTGGTACTTTGGCTGAACCAGAGTTTTAATTTGCGATAGGTAGACGTGGATGAGTAGTCAAACATTACAATGGGAAAATAAATAAATAGTTTTTCACATCGGATCCCAATTATTTATGTAGATGTAAGAAAGGTTCAATCGAGTAATGATTTTGTAAATCAGATTCCTATTTTTCTAAAACAAAGTCGCAAACTAACTTGCGCTTTTTTGGTAGAAATTGCAAGTTTTTCTACGATTATTGAAGAGTTTTCCAATAATAAAATAACCAAATTTCTTCATTCGTAAGTAGTTATAATTGTTTTTTTTTGAAATGGTACTTTATATACAACAAATCACCATGACAATATATCAAATGTCAATAAACGTTCAAATCACGCTACGCAGGTTTCGAACTTGTGACCTCTCGCACCAAAGCCAAATCACTTAACCACTGGGACAATAGTGCTTGTCAGTTATAATTGTTATTTAAATAGACTTTATTAACAGTCATTCGTCATTACCCAATATTATAGGGTTTTTGTGTTTTTTTTCAAAAAAGTGAAAATCTACTTGCATTTTTCTGTTAGAAAAGTGCAAATTAACTTATGCTTGTTATTTTTCAAAAATAGAGACATGGTTTACGTATTCACTACTATATGACTTTTCTTATACACTAAAAATAGAGACCCGTAACTCTACACATAAATGAAGGAATCGCTCCAAAACCACTATTTTCAATGTAAGAATACAAAAGGTACATGTTTAATATAATATATTCTAAATCCCTTTTTCATTACTTTTTGTTAACTGGTTATTTCTTTACATCACTCAAAATGATATATGTTTATGCATTCATCATTTTTATGAACATTGCACTTATTCACAAACATATAAAGTAAATCTAATTTTTAAAAAGTGGGGATTTAATTTATGTACCAATTGTTATATGAAATCTTCTCTTATAACTATATTGAGAATATGGACTCAATACTCAACATCCCATTTAACTAACTTATTTTCACATATTGATTTTTACTCTTAGGGACTTAACCTCAAACAACAAGAATGAAATTATCATTAATTTTAAGTTAGAAATAAAGCATGACGATGGCACAAACATCTAGAATTTCAACTAAAAAATAAATATTTAATATGTAGCATGATACACCCATTTTCTTAATCAATACATACAAATTAAACAAAATCAATAAATCATCATAGGTTGCTGCATAGATTATGCAATACAAGCTGGAGGCATGTGAATTCTTTGATATGTGATGGAAATACAATACAAAAAGGATGAGCATAAGCTATAACAACCATGAGCTGAACATGTTCCATATGCATACAATGCACTCTAAACAACACGCTTTGCTTTCACAAATCAGAAGGTCGCAAGCCAACCACAAACGCGATATGTTGCTCAATTGCACATGACAACGCTACTAGAGACAACGTGATACTCTTGTAGCAAAAAATCATGACCAAAAGCTGAACTGGGCTAGAAGTCAGGACACTCAAGTTATCCAATACACCAAATCATTATCAAGTGTGGGACCATGTCAGATGCCTCATCAAAACAAAACCAAGTTTAAACATATCAATATAAAGCATGACCCTTGGATAGGTGGCAACATCGAATATTATCGTACCAATTTCAATATTTCAAATCCAAATTATCCTGCCTAAGCCAAATTATCCTGCATAAACCAAATTATCCCTCTTAAAACTAAATAGTAATCTACGACACATAATTTAAGGCAAGCCAATGAAGGACAAGTGGTGGAACCTAACGACGATAGTTGAATACGATAATTATGTCATTCATTTATAAAAGGAAAGGACCAAAGCAAAAGAAAAGACCGAATTTTCAAGGGTCAGTGAATTATTAATGAAAAAGCTGTAAATGATTCTTCGTTAAATTTAGTGTTCGTACCCAGGATATAATACAAGAGAAAGAACTAGCATGTGGATGTAGGATTCCTTAACATTCGAACGACGTAAATCTTTGTGTCTTTACTTTTCAACAACTATATATCTTCTTGTTTTTTGATTTCCCTTCTAAACTAGTGTGTTACCCGTGCGTTGCACACGACAATATTATAAAAGAAATTGTCAAATATACATGGCTAAATAATTGACGTATAATGTAATATGCTAATGTTAAGAATATATTTGTGTAAGTCGTGTATTTCAATTATTGTATATATATTAGTCTATAATAAAATACCAATTTTAGAAGAAAAACAACAACATAAACTTAAATGTGCCTAGTTGAACGGAATTAAAGAGAACATTCCAAATAATTTGTAAATTATACTTCAATATAAAGTGGTAAAGAAAAATAAAAAGAGCCTTCATTATTATGCATGTTTATAATTACTAAATATCATTTAAGAAAGAAAGTAATAATAGAACTTGAATGTAAAATAGTTGAAGTTAATTAAATAATGATACAATTTATACCTGAAACTAAATGGTAGGTCGGAATCATGGAGTGATTTATTAATAATCGTAAAAATCATAAACTATAAACAATAGCGATCTTTATATAAAATACAAAATCGAAATAATAATAGACTTTAATTTTAAAAATTCATAAGTGAGATAAAATTCCTTCTACCTTACTATTATTTAATAAAATATATTTAATAATCATTCTATCAATAACTTAAGTTACATAAGAATAAATCACAAAAAAATTATATCTATTATTATTTTGGATTAAATATACACGTCTGAGTTTAAAATAATCATAGAAAATTGTTTTTGAAAGTTAAAAAAATTATACGTTAAGTATAGTATTTAATTAATTAATACGAGCGTTACGGCACACGCTTCGCACGTGAATTATTTTTCTTATAAATTTTATATGTTTAAATCAGTCAAAAAAATGATTTTTTATTTTCAAATGATATTAAGATTTGTATATTTGTAAAGAAGTATTTTGAATTTGTAAACGAATTTTAATTCTAGATCATATTTTTAGAAGCGTTTTGAATTTATAAAGCATGTTTAATTGTTAGATCCTACTTTTAGGGGCATTTGTTAGATCCTATTTTTAAGTGATTAAGATTTGACAATATATAGATGGCCGTTTTTGGTAGTTTACGTTGATACCAAAAAAGTACAACACCAAAGCTACTACAACTATTATTAAAGATGTATATGAGTATACAAATATATTAGTAGAAAATTTATATTGCCATTTTCATATTTTCATGTTAATATAATATTTTGTTGTAGTAAAATAGTTTAAAATAATATTTCTCAAATTTAGTCAAGTACATTTTAAATATCATACTTAAATAATTTATATGTTTAAATAGTTATATATATTTATAGATGTTGTTATTTTCTAATTCTAAATATTCACAATGAAATATATAGTTTTAAGTTAGTTTCAAAATATTGTTATATTTTAAAGTTTTATTAAGTTATATTTTGGATTATATGAAATATTCAGTTATATTTAGATTAGAGTATAAAATTGTAATATATATATATATAATAAAAGATAACCAAGGATGATATTATTTTATTTTCGACTTACTGAAATCCTGAGAAGCTTCGTAACAAATCAATAGAGAGGATAGAGAAGAAATCCGAAAAAGAAAGAATTAAGGAGAAAAATATATTTTGTTCTATTTCACTACTATTTAACAGATCAATACATAGACAAACACACACACACACATACACATATATAGTAATAATTTAATGTATTAATAGAACAGATTATAAGTACCTATTTTTTTAGATTGTAAATATCTAAAATAATATATCATGATTATAAAATAATTTTGAAACTTATAACATTAAGTATAATATTTCACTGATCTGTATGTGTTAAATAAATATAGTATATTAAAATTATTATTATTAATTTTTGATTTAGCTTGTTGAAATGTTAAGTTTTCATAGTAAAATATATTAAAATATTATTTTCTAATAATTAAAAATAATCATATATTCATTATTTTCATATTCTAACTATTTAAAATGATATATTTTGTTTCAAATTTGTTTTACAATAATATTTCTAAAGTCTACAGAAATTATATATTACACATATTATTTTATTAATTTATACTTTTAAAAATATAAATAAATAAAGATATATATATATATTATTGTTATTTCCTAAATTTATGTTTTAAATTATTGTATGTAATGTTAAAATAAGTTTAATTTATATTTTGAAATTAAGAAATTATACGTTAAACATGACTGATATACTATATCTATGAAAAAATTATAAGTACTTATTTTTGTAATAAATTACAAAAAAAACTATTGATGTAATATTTTCCTTTTTGAAGTAATATTCAGTAAATTTGTGATCTTGTGTGTTTTTATGCGTATGCGCACCCACACATGTGTATGATGGTGGATTTTAGATGCTAAATTGCAAAATCTGTATTGATAAGAATTTTAAATGTAACATAAGATAATTAAGTGAAAAACAATTTTTTTAATTTACTAAAATTACAAATAATAATAATAATAAGTAATAGAATGTATCCCCTGCATTGCACATGCAAATTTTGTAAAAACATGGTACTCATACTTTAAATTCCGTTAAAATAAAATTTTGTTATGCAATGTTCGATATATCAATCATAAATTAAACCTTTTAATATTGTTTGTGCATATAATTTTTGTTAAGTGATTCATATATTTTTATATTTGAATGAAAAATCTATTTTACCATTTTGTTACTAAGAATATGGTATATAAATTGAAATTGGCATTTTGTTTATAAATTATCAAAGGACTTAATGAGTATTAATCACTTGAATTTACTTATATGGTATGGATTTATAGTGTTTTGTTAATTTAAATACATGGATTTGAATGTAATATAATAAGATAAAATTAATGAAAACTTTGTAAATGACTGTAGAAATCATAAAATCTTGGTATGTATGAATATAAAATCATAAAAAAAATTAACGTAATATTTTAGATAGCTATAAAATGATAATTTATATGGATTCAAAAAATCAAAGAGAACTAAGGAGTAAGGACGAAATTTTTATAATTACCGAGATGATTTGTAACTTTTAAACCTTTCTATTATTTAATTGATAATTTATTAAAATAAATAATTCTATATTAAATGTCCTTTTTTATCTTTTATGTGATCCTTATTTTTTATATCTGAACGAAAATTTAGTTTATACAATTTTGTGATAATTTGACATTATTATCTGTATTATTTATTTGATAAATTAATAAATAATGGTTAATTAATTTTGTTTAAATAGTTTATAGTTAAATTATTTAATTAATTTAAATTTATATACTTAAATGTAAATTGTACATGAAAATTGAGAACTTTGAAAATAATAGCAGAAAGCAGAAAGTGCAGGTTTTTGAATGTAAAATGATAGTGTAAAATTAATAAAATATTATAAACAATTCAAAAATAATAAATTATATTGGGCCTTTAAAATAAAATATTAATAAATATCTAGAGAAAGTTAAAGAGAGTTGAGAGAAATGCTAGAATTAATGCGAGAGCTAGAATTTCTTCTACTTTACTATTATTTAACAAATTAGATTAATTTACTTAGGCAGTTTAACTAACGGTTAATTTGTATCCTTTTAATTTTTTAAGCATTCAGTAATATAATTACTACCTAAACGACATTTTAACAAATAGTTTATTTGCTAGTTCATAGTTGTGTAAGCATTCAACGATACAACTACTTCAGATTGGTGTTGTGAGATCTAAAAATATCGTTAACATTTTGGCACTAGAAGAAGGGCATAACCCCAACAAAAGTTTCCTATCTCAGTCACAAACCTGACTATAATTGTCTAAAGATATGCATCCAGCAACTCCATAAAGTCACACCAACTCCCTCATGCCTCCTCTAGTTGAGGCAGCATATCAAGCTGCCAGAACAAAGCCTAAAACCGACCTACCATAAAAACAACCTATGTGTCCACCACATAATACCTCAGAAAATCACATCTTAAAAACTCTTAACTGATTCACAGCCCAAACAACCAGAGGACAACCGAGTTGAAAAAACTTATAGCCCAAATTTCATTCCTTGATCACTCTTTCTCTCACATTAGATCAACAACTCACCATTATGAATCACTAGCTAAGCAAAATACAAGGCTAATTAACAAAAACGGTAATTTCAGTAATGGGAATGACATAGCTAGACCCAAGAGTGCAGGAACAACCCTAAAAGGGAAAATCCAACCCACCCCAACTTTAAATCAAAAGGACATAACATCAACCCCCCGTTGCATAGTGTAGAGAGCCCACTATGTGACAACTTAGTCTCAAGAGGAGGGTTGGTCAAAAATAAAGGAAAAGGCGACGAGATATGAGTCTTGAAAGCTAAAGCTGAGCAACTTGTAAAGTTGTGTCAATGGTCGAGAGAGAAGACTGAGAGAGCCGATTGACTTACCATTTAGTGGGGAGATCACCGGTCAGACTTTCCTAACAACTTCAGAGCCCCAAACATAGAAAAGTATGATTGTACATCAAATCCAGATTACCATTTAAGTACGTATGAATATCACGTAGACATTATGAAGACTGGGAGGCTTTCCCAGTGTAAACCGTTTTCAGTTTACCTAGCCAGTGAAGAAGCGAGGTTGTACATGAGATTGGGACATAGTGAAATCTACTCTTGGTTCTGATAGAGTTAGGGGTATGCCTTAGTGGCACTTATGTAATTTATTACATGTATCTAACTCGATATCTAATCTTATTCTAAATAAAAGGTGTTTTCTTTCTATTATATACTTGATACAATATGTTATATTAATTAATTAATTTAATAAAAAGTTATATTTAATAGAAAATCCATAAATTGTATGTTTTGTGATAGCAGTTACAAAGTGTTGTAAACATGAGTAATTTATCACAATGAAAACAAATATACCATTTTAAATGTTCCTAGTCAAGATGCATCGAGACTGGATATCGACGTATCTGTTGAGACTACAGTATGTAACGCTCTCCAAATGGTGGTCAATGTATTTCTCATGATTGTTGGGGGCACCTAGAGGTTATGTAATGATAGTTATTGGATAACTATGGGACGACTCACTCGATAGTTTTCTGTTGGTTAATATAACTAAGGTCAAACAAAAAATATCGATGTGACTGATTTACATAGTTCTCTCGGTTTGAGAATACCGTGGATCTCAATATGGAAGCTTTGCTTTGATTATAGTCAAATCATGGCACGACGTTCATTGAGTGACTATAGTTGGGTCGAGTGGAAGTATTAGAAGTGAAGCACTGTTCATGAGAGGATTCGTTCCTTAGTTATACGAGGTTAGTATCACGGTCAACTCAAGTCAACTCAAAGTCAATGTCTATGGCCAGAGCAGTTCGGTAAATATAATAATTATTATTGAACCAAGGACTTTGTGTTTGGACTATAGAGTTGAATATGGACTGTAACGACCTAGAATTTTTAACGTTTCGAATGAGAATATTTGATTTATTTAAATATTCTAATTTAATTCGAATGTGATAAATAATAAGAAAGTCAAAATTTAATATAATGACTTGATTTTGATGACGTATTATTATTTGAATTTATAGGATTTTTCCATAATTTTTAATTTGGAAAATATTTAATTATCGTTTGACGTATTTTACGACAAACGTTGGTATTTTTGAAATTTACATAATAAGATAACCAATGTATTTTATTATTGTTCAAAGATCATATCTTATTTTTATATGCAATCGTATTTTTGTTTTTGTCGTTCACGGTTTGTACGCGAACAAAATCTTGTGTAGCGAGATGCCGAAAATTGAAAAATAAACATATCTCTACACTTAGAATTTTCAACATCTTGACTTTTCCTTCTTCCTTCTTTTCAATTTCCCTCCTTCTCTTTCGCTGTAAAAAGAAAAATGACCTCCTCCAAAGAAAAATCAAAATAAAAATCAAATAATCTACCTAGCGATAAATTACAAAAATAGATTCATTGTACTCGTATAGGTGAGATCTTCAAATCTATGTAAGTTTAAGAGGGTGCGGTCATTTTTGGTTAGGTTCAACATGATAGGCAGCAACTAGGATTAGCAATTTTAGACGATCAGAGGGATTTAGGTGATGGCATTGGTGGCAACGCGTTTCTGTTATCGAGGAGCTTGGATGGTGTAAATTGGGAGCTGTGAAATCGAGTGGGGAAGTGGGGTGGTGCGACATTTTTGGTCGTAAGTGACGATTGCCAGATCACTATCTGGTTGGGGACATCGAGCTTAAAGTTGGTGTGTGGGATCGTGTAACGACCCACCCCGAAATAAGCCTAAATTTCGATCCAGAAAAGGCCCATCGAAATTTAGATCCATTTTAAGGCAAGCTGTTGGTAGTAAAAAGAAATAACATTGCAGAGCCATAACTAAACTTTCAGAACTCAGAATGCATGGAACAAAATCTAATAGTAAAATGTACCTATTTATTTCAAAACTAGAAAAATGTCATAACATAATATCTCATAAAAACCGTAATATAATATCGTTACAACAATTGCTTAAATGTATGGGTACACAAGAAAGCAAATAATAATAAATACCTCCACTTGACAAGCTTCCTCATCTTTAAGCATCTCCACCGCCATCACTCTACCCTTAACCTGTGTTGTAATGAGGAGGGAGTCAGAACAACAAGTGTCTAGTGACTAGAAACCTCAAGACTTACGTTTTCAGTACTTGGGAGGTATATTTCAAAATAAGAATATGTCTACGAACATAAAACCATTAAAATCATTTAATACTTCTTTATATGGATAGGATGCAGGTCCAACCACTTAATACCTTCCATTCCAATAGTAGATCCCATATCTCAATCATATGTCATAAATAGTTAATAATGTAAGAGACGGTACCCAAGCCGCTTAATACTTCCTAGTGGAAAATAGGTAGACCCCATCATTTAAGGCCTATTTCCAAAAGCGTGATCCTCAATGGTACTATCTAGCTGACATTATATGGAATCTTATAGGCCACTTAATACTTCCAAGTGGAAAATAGGCAGACCCTGTCATTTAAGGCCTATTCCAGAAGCGGACCCCTGCAAAGATACCACCTAACATAACCCCTTGGCCATTTAATACTTCATCTGGGGAAAAATGGTGGGTCCAACCACTTAATACCTCAAACCCCGAAGCAGGGCCTTCGTCTTATAGTCCATACCCATAATGATGTCTCACGTTAGTTCGCTATTCATTGGAACTGGTAGCCAGATTAGCTGGGTAGATTTCCCTTACAGAATTTGGAACTAACCTCGCGCCATTACAAATATTTATCATAAGGATATCGCACATCAATGAAAGCATACACAAATGCAGGTAGCCTCAAAGTGAAGGGTAGACTTCGGTCATGTAACTCTATTAACCTCGCATCCTTATGACTTAGCCATAAATTAATTACTCTATACACACACACACATACACACTCATCTCACTGTTTCATAAATAAGGCCTTATAAGGAATCTTCCTTATTACACCTTAACATAATAATTAGGCTATATAAATGTTTCCTCTTATTTTCATCTAACAATTAATTACCTTCCTAATGGGGGAAATAAATGAAAATAAATGCCTAATTAACTACGCCATATATGTAATAATTATACGTTAATTACGTAAATAGAGATAAACCTTTTTCAAAATAACAAATACGTCTCTCATACGTATAGTTTTTTCCCCGTTGATCGAGTAACCTAGAGCTCTAATACCAAATGTAACGATCCAACTGATCACCCCTTAAAGGGCAAGGCTACAAATGGTAACCCCAGACTTCCTTGTTTTATGGCCAGCCTCTCGATTGTCAATCAACCCACATTGCTGGGACGTGTAGGGGCAAGAGACAAACCATTGCCACCATTCACAATGCGAGAACACCCTATCACGTAAGCATAAACATGCCAACAAGGTCTAATGAATAAAAACCTCGAGTCTTACCTTTTCAGTACTTGGACAATATATTTCAAAATAAGAATATGCTTACAAACATAAAACTATTAAAATCATTTAATACTTCTTTATAAGGAAAGGAGGCGGGTCCAACCACTTAATACCTTCCATTCCAGGAGTAGATCCCATATCCCAATCATACATCATAAATAGCTAGTAATGTAAGAGATGGTACCCAAGCCACTTAATATTTCCTAGTGGAAATAGGCAGACCCCGTATTTAAAGGCTTATTTCCAGAAGCGAGCTCCTCAGTGGTACTATCTATGTAATGATCCATAATTTTAGTCAGCTGATTTTGAATATCTAAACGATTTTATATATCGAATTATTATTTTTATAAGTCGTTAAATAGCTTAAATTTTAAATATTGGAATTATATAATAATTGAATCTTGATTTAATTCAAACAAAAATGATTTTGAGAGCTTATTTAAATTTTTTTTAAATGGAATGATAATAGTAACTTTTAATTTTCTATTAAAAATGATTTAAACTGGTTTGGTAATAACTCATTTTAATTAACGTGTGAAAATAGCCTTCTGGGGCATGTTTGCGCCAAAATTGGTCACAAACCCCAAGTATCGTGAAAGCACCAGTGTATGAATACAAATCAACAAATATTCAAACACAAATCTCAAATCTAAGTAAACAGAATATCACAATTCAGAAATAATGAACAAAAACACGAGATTTATAGTGGTCGGCTATCTCCGGCCTACATCCACTTCAAAGGTTTTCTTTTATTGATGTTCTTCGCTGATTACAGTTGATTACAGCGGATTACAATGGATTATAGCTCTGTTCTTTGAGTACAACGGTAGTAGTGAAGTGCAAAGTAGAGTCTGGTAGAGTCTGGGCGCTTCAGAATCCCAATCCCCTTTTCTGAATGACCTGGGGCTCTATTTATAGGTGTAGGAGGCTGATATTTCGCCTAAATTTAGGGAGACCACTTCTGGCACGTGAGGGGGCCCACATGCCCGACCTCAGGAAATTGGGGCCCGTTCCGGGATCGATTCGAGCTCTATTCGAATCGATCAAGAATTCATCCAGTGAAGCTGAAATTTGGTGTGAACATTCTTCAGCATGTATGTAAGCTCCTGTGAAAATTTCATTACGTTTTGACTTGTAGATCTTAAGTTATGATCGATTTGAAATTGCGTTCTTCGTCTGTTCATCCTGTTCGAATCGATCAATTTGAATCGATCCCTTCTAATCGATGGTGGCATGTGTTAGTAGGTTGACGTGGCGTGCGTTCTTCATGTCGATCCGCTTTTCACTCCGGTTTGATCGAGTCGTTCCGGAGATTTTGCCGCGTTCGCATCCAAGATTATCGCGTCGACTCAGGTCTTTCTGACTCGATGGATTCGAACTCATCAACGCACATGGATTCGAATGAAGGCCTTCTTCGTATCGATCAGAATGAGCTCCAGTTGATCGATGCGAAGTTGACGTAGCAGGATGGATTCGAACACGAGCTTTACTGATGGATTCGAACAAAGCAAAACTTGATGGATTCGAATAGACCATCACCTCGACTCCTTGATGGATACGAATAACATATCTCTCTAACTTGTATCGATCATATCTCCTTCATACGAACTCTGATTAACCTGAAATTTGAAATGTAGTCTTTTCTAGCACTGATAATCATCTCCGATT
Source organism: Allium fistulosum (assembly GCA_030737815.1). Taxonomy (NCBI): domain Eukaryota; kingdom Viridiplantae; phylum Streptophyta; class Magnoliopsida; order Asparagales; family Amaryllidaceae; genus Allium; species Allium fistulosum. The sequence continues at coordinate 794,166,474 of CM060904.1, forward strand.
GATTCTGTCCCGATCGGAGCCCGGTCAAATTTTGACGACATCCATTGCAGCCTTGTTTCTAATCGATCTCCAATCCTGATATCCATTGTCCCTTGCCAATTTGTTGATATTCCAGCCTTGACCAAAAGGTGGGATAACATTTGCCCCCCAAAACATGCCTTGTGGTAAGAAGGTGTGTTTTGTATAACTCTGAATTCGATATCCGAAGTCCATAGCCAATTCCATGTTCATCCGAAACCGGTAATTGAGTTTTTAGTCCATCCTTATCCAACAACCGAATCCAGGACCTCTCCGGGTCGATATCCAAATCCATAACCTCTCTGGGCTCTTGCCAAGCGCAATCCACACCTAATGACCGTGGTCCAGTGTCCCTGGACGTTGAGCTAACCTCTCCGGGTTCTTGCCAAGCGCAATCCACACTTGACGACCTTGGTCCAGTGTCCCTGGACGTTGAGCTAACCTCTCTGGATTCTTGCCAAGTGCAATCCACACTTGACGACCTTGGTCCAGTGTCCCTGGTCGTTGAGCTAACCTCTCCGGGTTCTTTCCAAGCGCAATCCACACTTGACGACCTTGGTCCAGTGTCCCTGGACGTAAGTAATGCCATGGCATAAGTCCTAAGCCGAATCCTGGTCGCTCCGGACCCTTGTTGAGCATAGTCCATACTCAACGACCTGAATGAGTCACTTTACCGCGTTCGGCCAAAACGACTCACCCCTTGCCAAGCATAATCCATACCCGACGACCGTTTGTCAAAACCCAAACAAAAATCCAGTCAAAATCCAATCCAAAATCCAAGTCAAACCAGAAAATCAGAAATCCAAACCAGCATCCAAAACAGAAACCAGTCATCCAGACGAAAATCCAAAACAAAAGGCAAACTAAACCAGGAGTTCAAACCAAACTCCAAAACCAAACCAGAAAACCAAGTGTCCAATCCAAAACAAAAGACATGTTTCGCAAACCATGGCTTCGCGGTTTATCATCATTCAGAGCATGCCTAGGGGCTATCTCCGTCCCCATACATGTGTAAATGACTTGGTTGCTTGCCAATGGTTTGTTACTTATTTCGTATTACCCCGGTCAATTGATAACCAATCGACCATCATTCTTGGGCCTCACACCCTCATGGCTTGAGGTAGGCGGTGGATGCTCCTGCTCTGCCGCTGTATCCCGAGCCCCAACATACTGCCTCAGTTGTCCATTCCTTACATGCTCCTCAACTATATCCTTTAAGTGCCTGCAGCTGTTGGTATCATGCCCATCCAAATCGTGGAAGAGACAGTCCCTTCCTGATGCCCTTTCTCGTTCAGATGGTTCTCTCCTAGCCAGCCTCCGGTAAGGAAGGCGATTCTGGGTTTCCAAATAAATCCGCTCCAACGTCTCATTCAATCCTGTGTATGTGGAAAACTTTGGATCCTTCCATCGCTTCCTAGCTTTTTCAGAATCATCATCCAACTTCCTTTTCCCTTTATCCTTATCCGAACCTCTATTGGATGATCCTCCACCCTCAGTTACATTCACTTCCTTCAACTTTAAATCTGCACATGCGTCCTCTTGTCGGAGGAACCTCTCAGCCTCATGAAAGAATTCTCCGAGATCCATTGGTGGGTCTCGTATTAAAGATACCTTGAAATCTGAATCCTCCCTGAATCCTGACACCGCCGCCATCAAAACCATCGATGGATCCGGCCGATCCACCGAAGCTACCGCTGCATTGAATCGAGTTAGAAAAGCCCTAAGTTATTCATCCGTCCTTTGCTTTACCGACGTTAGCATCATTACGTTTTTCGGCCTCTTGATATGAACCCGAAACTGTCCCAAAAACCTGTCCACCAACTCCCTCCAAGTCCTGATAGATCCTTCTCCCAACTGTCTAAACCACATTGCAGCTAGATCTGTCAAATACAACGGAAAACATCTGGCCATCACTTCCTTCGATGCCCCCAGCACTTCCATGTGTCTAGTGTATCTCATAAAGTGATCAGTTGGGTCAGCCTTGCCATTATATACTTCCACGCTAGGTAACTTGAACTTAGGTGGATTCTGAGCTATCCTGATTTCCCGAGCGAACGGACTCCTGTTCACTCCTTCCAAATCTCTATTGGTCAAGCCTCCACGCATAGTCTTCCTAATGATTTCCGCTAATCCAGCGTTGTCTGTCAGGGGTTGCCCCCCATGCTCCCGAGGGAACTCTGGCACATATTCTTCATGTGGCCCAATAGCAGCAACGTTCGCCCTAGCCTGTTGAACTCCTTCCAAAGGCCCTTCTGTGTTGGATCCTGTGGGCCTGCCCCCAAGCCCTTGTTGATTGCCTTCCGGTTCTGTATTCTGTCCTCCATTGGGTTCCATAACCCTAGCTCCTTGTTCCACATTAACAGCCGCTATGGCTGGTCCTAAGTTCTGCATCCCTGCAGCTCTAATCTGTTGGAAGAAAGTTTGCATCATATCCTGTTGACTTTTCAGCAACCTCTCATGCAACGAATTTTCCATAGCTTCCATTTCGTCTCTGGTAACGTAAATCGAAGCTTGTCCTTCTCCAGCTCTAGAGGATGCCTCTTGACTTCCTCCTTGCTGACTTCGCTCAGCTCTGTGTCTTGTTTGTCGAGTCATTGTCTTTCAAATCTCAACTCTTCATGCTTTCCAAATCTGAACTTCAATCCGATGTAGCGAGTGCTAGTCGTTCTCAGTGAAAGAACCAAAGTGTTTGCGCCAAAATTGGTCACAAACCCCAAGTATCATGAAAGCACCAGTGTATGAATACAAATCAACAAATATTCAAACACAAATCTCAGATCTAAGTAAACAGAATATCACAATTCAGAAATAATGAACAGAAACACGAGATTTATAGTGGTTCGGCTATCTCCGGCCTACATCCACTTCAAAGGTTTTCTTTTATTGATGTTCTTTGCTGATTACGGTTGATTACAACGGATTACAATGGATTATACCTGTCACGACCCGACTTCCTATGCCCAGAAAGTCGCATCATTATGAAGAAAGAAAGGGGTAGAAAATAGAAAAGAAGAGAAGAAAGAAAGAAACAACAACAACGATCTCACAGCGGAACGAATAAATTATATTAATAACATAAACTATTACATAGTATACAACAATTTACAGAGTTACATAGCATATACATCACTTACTAGACAGTTATACACATCTGTCTAGACATTACAACTCAAATACAAGACAAGACACTATCACAGATATCAACACAACAGAATACTATATCTACGAACGCCGAAGCCTCCTGCTCCATTGCTCCTCCAGAATATTCGTCAAAGCTAAACCTGAATCCCTTGGCTACTCGTAAAAATTTGAGTACCCAAGAGTTTATAAAATAGAAATAAACACTTGGGTCAGACATGGGTCTGGTGTGAGTAACAGGTTAAACTTGCTTAACTTCAAAACCTTTAGAAAGAAAAGGTATCACGTAAGACTCCCCACAAATAAACATGGGTAAGTTTTTACCTTACGCTAACCAAAACATTTGATAGGAAATCTGATTTTATTATAATAGGTCTAGGGTTTTCAAGTAAAATATAGAAATAGCTGAAATGCTTACATCTCACATTCCAACATAGTTGGGCACAACTAATACGTACGGCACTTATTGGAGTTTGGATTCCATACAATGGCAGGGCTACTGGGGTACCGCCCGTCACAGTACGTGGCCTAGATCACCGTACCGAGGAGTACGCCCGCTCCTCTGCAACACAAAGCCGGAACCATCCCTTACTGGATAATTCCAAACAAGATAACCCCGTAGTTGGCGCGACCAACCACACACTAAGCCGAATAAAAAGAAAAGGGACCTCTAGACAGGGATCTATCTTGCTCTCAGTGGGTGCTACCCACGAAGCCTTGCTGCACCTCCCCTGTTTTAGCCATTCCCGGTTGATGAGGCTTGAGGTTACGATTACCTTTAATCAGAACATATCACTTAGAATGCTCATCGTCCGCCTGACGATGTGCTGAAAGCATTCAATCCATACAAGTTCGTTCCGGGTTCGAACGAAACCGAAGGCATTATCTCGTTACATTCGTTTTGGAATCACCCTCAGAGTTAACGACAATAACCCTTGCACTCTGAATCTTCATCTTCACTTGAGATTCACGACCTATCGTAAATTTGGATCGATGTGGTATTCGGGTCTCCAGACCTGGAATTCCGGTATACGGAAACCCGATCCCGGTCTCATCGAAATCCAAAACGTATCTTTTAAGGGCCAAGTTGTTTTAAGGTTAAAACAATTCAATTCTTATCTATATACACAAAGATAGATAATTCAATAGATAATCTACATTATCATCCCAAACAGATAATTCACATTATCATTATAATTCAACCAAACATCCATATCATATATCAATCATATCTCATTAGAGATATCAAACAATGAAATACATTCAATCTCATTCATCCATCCTTAAGCAATGATTTATCATCTAATTAATTTAAAGTGAATTAAACTAATTACTTCATCCTATAAATCCTGCTTAATTAATTATTAATTAAACCAATTAATTAATCATTACTCTAAGTATCCATCTAAATTAATCATTCCTGATTAATTACCCTTTAATTACTTTAAGTAATTAATACTTAATTAATTTCACAAATTAATTATCTTAAACCATTCAGTAATTAATCTTTAATTACTTCATTAATTAATTAACTATATTTAATTACATTAATCCTTAATTAATTACAATTAATTCATTACTTTAATCACTAACTATTTATTAATTAATCTTAATTAACCAATCCTTAATTACATCATTAATTAATTAATGATCCTTAATTATTCTTAATTAATTATCTTATTTAAATTAATAATTAATTAGTCACATTTATTAATCACCTTTGATTAATCTCATTTAGTAATTAACTATCCTTAATTACTCTTCCATAAATTAATTACTCATTAATTAATTATCTTTTAATTAATCCCTTGATTAATTATACAAAAGTAATTAAATTCAAATTACTTCCATTATTTCATCTCCCTTAATTAATTACATCCAGTAATTACCTTTAATTACTTTCCTAAGTAATTACACTTCACTAATTACATTTAAGTAATTATACTTATCAAATCACTAAATGATTATCTTAAATTAATTTAATTAATTAATTTAAACTTACCAAATTTATTTAATTAATTACCTTAAGTAATTAATTTCTTTAATTACTTCCATTAAGTAATTACTTAACCAATTCATAAAAGATTATCATTCTAATTGATTATCAAAATTAATCCCATTAATTAATTATTTAATTATCCCTAATTAATGATCTCTCATTAACTATTAACAATTCTTCATTTAAGTAATTAAACTTAAATCAACCATTATTAATTAATTCTTAATTACCAATTAATTAATCTCTAATTACTAAATTAATTTCTTAATTAATCTTTAATCACTTGATTAATTTCTAATCATTTATTAATAATCTATACTTATATAAATAAATGATCCTTAATTCCAAATTAATTAACCTTAATTAATTAATTTATAATCCTAATTATTTAATTAATTAACACTAAACCTTTAATTAATTAAATTATTAAATTATTCTTTAATTACCTTATTATTTTAATGAATCTTAAATCATTAAACCTTAATTAATCTCTAAATTAAAGTATTAACCTTTATAACTACTTTAATTATTATTAACAAAGATCTTTAAACATTTTACCTTAAAATCTTTCTTTTAATTCATTTTAAATTAAAGATTTAAAATAATTACAAGTTTAACTTTAACCAAATTTAAATTAAATTTATAAACCCTTGTTAAAGAAACATTTAGCATTTAAAAGAACTTAAAGAGTTTTAAACCAATTCATTTAAAAATTCAAAACTTTTTAAATTATACTTTCAACCTTTTATATTTGTTAAAAACATTATAAATAGTTATAACTTGTTTAATTAACTAGGATATTAATAAACTGAATCCATACCTTTAAAATCTGATTTAAAACTTTGTTTTAAATCCTACTTAACATTTTAAACTCAATTTAAAATTTAAAAACTCTGTCTGGGTTTAAAACTGCAACCTCACAAATGACCCGTGCCAATCATCAAATTACCCGAGAAAAAGTTGAAAACCCCCGAGCCTGACTTCGAGTTTCCCTTCCCCTTTTTATTTAAAAACTTTGTTATGTTTAGAAATTTTAAAAACAGTTTACCCACGCGAGTTCCCTTGAACGACCCCGAGCCAGAACCTTATTTCCTCGATCATGACTTCGAGACAAAACATCAATTACTCGAGTACGCCTGCTTCTTCTTCCTCTAACTTCAAATTCTTCCAGATGTTCGAACCGTACATGTGCACGTGCACAGGCGAAACGCTCGCCTTTGATCATCTACGACCACTTCCCCAAGTCGACGATCAACCCCCAACCATATTACGACCATCAGAATCTCGATCAACACTCGAATTCGAATTCGAGTAACCCATCACAATCACGAACAGGAACCACAGCCTGGAAAATTCCTCGAACTCAATCCTCCGATCATCAGATCGTCTGATCTTCCAGTCAAAGCTTCGTCAACGTCCCCACTTCAATTTCCCACAGTCTGGTGGAGCTCGATCCACCAGAGGCGCCGTGATGGTTTAAACTTCCGATCATTCGAGAACTAGGGCTACAGCAAATTCCGATCAATCCCCATCGCCACAATGATTAAATCATCATTCTGACAATTTTCCCAACCTCTACGATCGTTCCACTTCCTCCTCTAAAGACCACGACCCTCCAGATTACATTGATCGCCCGAATTTGATCATTTTCCAGTTTTAGTTCATACAAGGATATCTCAACATTTAAAAATCTAAAAATCTTGATTTTTCTTCTAAAAATCATAACTAAGTTTAGAGATTCAGTTTATACTCCTGGATTTCTAATTTAACATATTTGAATTTTTATATAAAACCAAACTTCCCTGTTCCTTTTTATTTACAGAGTAAATTTCCCTTTTATTTTAACTAAATAAAATTCTAAACACTAACCCATGATTAAACAATCGAATGTTGTTTAAATCCAAAGTTTTAACAGAGATTATATCAATAGGAATTTAAATTGTTGAACATGATTCTGGCTTCTAACAGTAAACAGGTAAGAACAGGTTCAACAGCAACATGCATCTATACATCCAAATATATATACAGAAATTCAATCATGTACATACACACAATAATATTTATTCCAGAAACTTATATGCAAACAGATATTCCTATACTTAAGTTTGAGAAGGATGTTACTCACTTGTTTGAAAGAACAGAATACAGGCTTGTTTATGTAAACAGACAGGGTCATATAACATATTTAACCCATTCATATAAATTCATATTAAGAACTTCAATACAAGCAATATCATCACATGCAAGCATATATCATATACTTAGTTTTTAAAAATGAAAGTTACTCACCAGAAAATGATGAACAGGGCTTCCAGATTTATTTGAAAGGCTTTTGACACTTTTAAAACTTTGATTTATAAACTTGAATTGCCTCTTTGTTTTGATTTAAAACTGCATGCTAACTTGTTTGTTGAGATGTTGTTTTTGCTTGCTTTCAGATTTTGAAGAAATATTGCAGACAGACTTTGATTTTGGAAAATGGGTTACAGGGATTTCAGATTTGAAAAGAAGTGCATTACCGGTTTGAGGAATTGATTACTATTTGGTTTTTGGAGAATTATGTTTGATTACTGATTTAGTTTGAGAGGAGAATTGATTTGAGCTTCAGATTTCTTTTTGAGAATTTTGTTTACAGGCTGAAGTTTCTTATCTTTTGAATTGAAGATGATAGGAAAAAGAGAATGAGATGAGAGTATATGCTTATATAAGTTAATTTGTAGTTTATTAAAAATAAAAGAAAATTAAAATTAAAAACTTGACATTTGTCATATAGAGTTGTTAATAAATTTACACTTGTTACTATATAGCCTTAGAGATTTACACTTGTCTTTTAAGTAATACTTATTTATTTTAAATGTTAATAAAAGCCTTTTCTTAATTTATTTAAATGCCTATCTATTTATAAATTACTTTTAAAAGAAAATAAAATCAATTATATATATAAATAAAAGTTTATACATATAATTTAAAATCCAAAACTATTTATAACAACACATTCAATTTCTTTAAAATCTATTTATCTATATATAAAACAATATATTAATATGGTATTTTATATTTTAAAATCATATTTATTAAGCAATATTTAAAAAGAAAATAAAATAACCTTATTATTAACCTTACTTAAAACCATATAGTTATTTGTTTAAATAGCTTTGAAAAGCTTAATATTAAATAAATCATAATTTCCAAACTATCAAAATGTATATTAGAAATTTAAAAACAAGATTTTATTTATTTATTAAATTTCAAACCAAAGCTTATCTATTTACAATACACACACACATATATATACATTATAAATAGAAATCATTTTATTAGTTTTTAAAAGATAAAATTCACTAATTAAATATTCATTTTAATTAGATTATCAAATCAATTCAAATTTATTATCAAAGATTATCAAATCAATTTAATTTTTTAAACAGATTATTAAATTGATATTGTCCAAAAATTCCGGGATATCACATTCCTCCCCCCTTAAAATAATTTCGTCCCCGAAATTTAAAACAAAGGTAATTTAATAATCTATTTAAATCACAAGGATGTATTATCATCCATATGCTAACAATCATAGCAACCAATCATCCAAACAAACAATTCTAACTATCCAGCGAAAAATTCTAAATAGAATTTCCTCGAGTTTCCCCAAGTATATATATACCGGGATACTCGCTCTACAAACAATCCAAACAACCAATACTACTAAGCTATAGAGCTCCTACTCATCTAGATCTACAAAACTAAACAGAATATCAGACTACAGACGAATCTGACTCAACAACCAAATCCTCCAGAACTGCTGGTTCCAAAACAAAAGATAGATCATACACGTACTTCTTCAGAGATACGTGAAACACATTGAATCCCAGTTATCCAAACTGACAATTCAATCCAGTAGATCAAAGCACTTATCCAAATCAGAACACAGAAAAGATCCAAAATAACTCGGAGCTAACTTCCCAGACTTACCCAATCTTATAGCTCCCTTTAACCAGAGAAAACTTCACAACAACGAAGTCTCCAACTTCGAATTTCAAATTCCTTCGTCACTTATCCACAAAATCCTTCAGACGATCTTGGGCTCTCTACAGATCCTTCCTGATCAGCTTAACCTTCGCTGATACTTCTTGAAACAATCAGGACCTAAAATAACTCAACAGAATGATCTCCTCAAGATCTATCCAATCCAAAACAAAACTCTACTCACAAACATCAGAAGATCGAACTAACTTCTCCTATCTGGAAAAGACAACAAGAGCACTCGCCAAACTGCTTCTGCTGCACCACTCTGATCTGGAGTAGAATGAAAATGCTGATGATGAACACAAGCACAGACTGGACAACACATCCCAGAAAATCTCAGATAACTCAAGAGAATACTCAGCAATCGCAAGTCACTTTTGCGATCAACCCAGCCAAAATGCAAAGAAAACTGTTCTCTCTTTACCAATCAGAACAGTTCATACTTAACTATCCAATCCATCGAAGAAATGGATTCACTATACTGCTTCTGAACTCTATCTTCAGAAAAACTGCTCAGCCAGAAAACTTCCTACCAATGCACAGAATACTCCGAGCTGCACTACTGCCACAGATGCCAAAGACTTCTCAATCCAAAGCTCTTCGAGAAACTCGAAACCCAAACCAAACAGAAACACCCTGCTGAACTCAGCCACAACACCGAAACAGACACACTTCATTAACTTGTTCCAAAGAAAACATCTTTGGGAACATCCATAGTCACTACATCTCATCACACAGCTACTGTTATCTGAGGTATCAAGATACCATTACTCACTTCTGCCTAACTGACAGATCCAACTCTACTTATCCAACTTCAAAGATAAACTCCGAACCTTAATAGGTTTCCTTCAGAGATTGTGAAATCCTTACACAACTGTAAAGTTCACTCGAGACGGTATTAGGTTTACAGTCTCGACAAATACACTTCCAACCTCAACACTCAGACTCATAATCCTAGATGATAAATTGTTATCATCTCAACCAATCATTACAAATACCATATACATTTAAAATGATACTTTTTTATATAGAAATTATATCTGGGTAAAATTATTTCACCTTCCCCTTTTTAAAACAATATTGTGTCCGTTGGCCTGGTCCAAGTGTTTAGAGATCCCTATCAATAACGTTAGCTACTCGTATTGACCAGAATCCATATACCACTCAACCGATCAATTAACACAATATAAAACCATTTTATATAACTAACAAATACGCGCTCTCGTATATATATATATACTCAGACTCAAACAGGTTGCTACAGATCCTGTCTCTAATGAACAACCCACCCGAACCTAGGTATTCACTCAACCTAGTGCTCTGATACCAACTGTCACGTCCTAGGCTTTTCAACCTTCAGCAACGGTTCACGACCGGTAGGCTTTTCAACCATCCCAGCCCCGCTGTGGCTCACAGTGATACCTCGGGTTTGCTTTTACGGCCACCCTCTCGAGTCGCAACCAACCCCAAAAGGCCTTATACTACCCCCGGGGACATGTAGGGGTAAGAGTCTCCCGTTCGCCACCTAACGCAAAGCGAGAACCCCCTATCACGCTGTAATGTAGCAAACCCGATCCCGGTCTCATCGAAATCCAAAACGTATCTTTTAAGGGCCAAGTTGTTTTAAGGTTAAAACAATTCAATTCTTATCTATATACACAGAGATAGATAATTCAATAGATAATCTACATTATCATCCCAAACAGATAATTCACATTATCATTATAATTCAACCAAACATCCATATCATATATCAATCATATCTCATTAGAGATATCAAACAATGAAATACATTCAATCTCATTCATCCATCCTTAAGCAATGATTTATCATCTAATTAATTTAAAGTGAATTAAACTAATCACTTCATCCTATAAATCCTGCTTAATTAATTATTAATTAAACCAATTAATTAATCATTACTCTAAGTATCCATCTAAATTAATCATTCCTGATTAATTACCCTTTAATTACTTTAAGTAATTAATACTTAATTAATTTCACAAATTAATTATCTTAAACCATTCAGTAATTAATCTTTAATTACTTCATTAATTAATTAACTATATTTAATTACATTAATCCTTAATTAATTACAATTAATTCATTACTTTAATCACTAATTATTTATTAATTAATCTTAATTAACCAATCCTTAATTACATCATTAATTAATTAATGATCCTTAATTATTCTTAATTAATTATCTTATTTAAATTAATAATTAATTAGTCACATTTATTAATCACCTTTGATTAATCTCATTTAGTAATTAACTATCCTTAATTACTCTTCCATAAATTAATTACTCATTAATTAATTATCTTTTAATTAATCCCTTGATTAATTATACAAAAGTAATTAAATTCAAATTACTTCCATTATTTCATCTCCCTTAATTAATTACATCCAGTAATTACCTTTAATTACTTTCCTAAGTAATTACACTTCACTAATTACATTTAAGTAATTATACTTATCAAATCACTAAATGATTATCTTAAATTAATTTAATTAATTAATTTAAACTTACCAAATTTATTTAATTAATTACCTTAAGTAATTAATTTCTTTAATTACTTCCATTAAGTAATTACTTAACCAATTCATAAAAGATTATCATTCTAATTGATTATCAAAATTAATCCCATTAATTAATTATTTAATTATCCCTAATTAATGATCTCTCATTAACTATTAACAATTCTTCATTTAAGTAATTAAACTTAAATCAACCATTATTAATTAATTCTTAATTACCAATTAATTAATCTCTAATTACTAAATTAATTTCTTAATTAATCTTTAATCACTTGATTAATTTCTAATCATTTATTAATAATCTATACTTATATAAATAAATGATCCTTAATTCCAAATTAATTAACCTTAATTAATTAATTTATAATCCTAATTATTTAATTAATTAACACTAAACCTTTAATTAATTAAATTATTAAATTATTCTTTAATTACCTTATTATTTTAATGAATCTTAAATCATTAAACCTTAATTAATCTCTAAATTAAAGTATTAACCTTTATAACTACTTTAATTATTATTAACAAAGATCTTTAAACATTTTACCTTAAAATCTTTCTTTTAATTCATTTTAAATTAAAGATTTAAAATAATTACAAGTTTAACTTTAACCAAATTTAAATTAAATTTATAAACCCTTGTTAAAGAAACATTTAGCATTTAAAAGAACTTAAAGAGTTTTAAACCAATTCATTTAAAAATTCAAAACTTTTTAAATTATACTTTCAACCTTTTATATTTGTTAAAAACATTATAAATAGTTATAACTTGTTTAATTAACTAGGATATTAATAAACTGAATCCATACCTTTAAAATCTGATTTAAAACTTTGTTTTAAATCCTACTTAACATTTTAAACTCAATTTAAAATTTAAAAACTCTGTCTGGGTTTAAAACTGCAACCTCACAAATGACCCGTGCCAATCATCAAATTACCCGAGAAAAAGTTGAAAACCCCCGAGCCTGACTTCGAGTTTCCCTTCCCCTTTTTATTTAAAAACTTTGTTATGTTTAGAAATTTTAAAAACAGTTTACCCACGCGAGTTCCCTTGAACGACCCCGAGCCAGAACCTTATTTCCTCGATCATGACTTCGAGACAAAACATCAATTACTCGAGTACGCCTGCTTCTTCTTCCTCTAACTTCAAATTCTTCCAGATGTTCGAACCGTACATGTGCACGTGCACAGGCGAAACGCTCGCCTTTGATCATCTACGACCACTTCCCCAAGTCGACGATCAACCCCCAACCATATTACGACCATCAGAATCTCGATCAACACTCGAATTCGAATTCGAGTAACCCATCACAATCACGAACAGGAACCACAGCCTGGAAAATTCCTCGAACTCAATCCTCCGATCATCAGATCGTCTGATCTTCCAGTCAAAGCTTCGTCAACGTCCCCACTTCAATTTCCCACAGTCTGGTGGAGCTCGATCCACCAGAGGCGCCGTGATGGTTTAAACTTCCGATCATTCGAGAACTAGGGCTACAGCAAATTCCGATCAATCCCCATCGCCACAATGATTAAATCATCATTCTGACAATTTTCCCAACCTCTACGATCGTTCCACTTCCTCCTCTAAAGACCACGACCCTCCAGATTACATTGATCGCCCGAATTTGATCATTTTCCAGTTTTAGTTCATACAAGGATATCTCAACATTTAAAAATCTAAAAATCTTGATTTTTCTTCTAAAAATCATAACTAAGTTTAGAGATTCAGTTTATACTCCTGGATTTCTAATTTAACATATTTGAATTTTTATATAAAACCAAACTTCCCTGTTCCTTTTTATTTACAGAGTAAATTTCCCTTTTATTTTAACTAAATAAAATTCTAAACACTAACCCATGATTAAACAATCGAATGTTGTTTAAATCCAAAGTTTTAACAGAGATTATATCAATAGGAATTTAAATTGTTGAACATGATTCTGGCTTCTAACAGTAAACAGGTAAGAACAGGTTCAACAGCAACATGCATCTATACATCCAAATATATATACAGAAATTCAATCATGTACATACACACAATAATATTTATTCCAGAAACTTATATGCAAACAGATATTCCTATACTTAAGTTTGAGAAGGATGTTACTCACTTGTTTGAAAGAACAGAATACAGGCTTGTTTATGTAAACAGACAGGGTCATATAACATATTTAACCCATTCATATAAATTCATATTAAGAACTTCAATACAAGCAATATCATCACATGCAAGCATATATCATATACTTAGTTTTTAAAAATGAAAGTTACTCACCAGAAAATGATGAACAGGGCTTCCAGATTTATTTGAAAGGCTTTTGACACTTTTAAAACTTTGATTTATAAACTTGAATTGCCTCTTTGTTTTGATTTAAAACTGCATGCTAACTTGTTTGTTGAGATGTTGTTTTTGCTTTCTTTCAGATTTTGAAGAAATATTGCAGACAGACTTTGATTTTGGAAAATGGGTTACAGGGATTTCAGATTTGAAAAGAAGTGCATTACCGGTTTGAGGAATTGATTACTATTTGGTTTTTGGAGAATTATGTTTGATTACTGATTTAGTTTGAGAGGAGAATTGATTTGAGCTTCAGATTTCTTTTTGAGAATTTTGTTTACAGGCTGAAGTTTCTTATCTTTTGAATTGAAGAGGATAGGAAAAAGAGAATGAGATGAGAGTATATGCTTATATAAGTTAATTTGTAGTTTATTAAAAATAAAAGAAAATTAAAATTAAAAACTTGACATTTGTCATATAGAGTTGTTAATAAATTTACACTTGTTACTATATAGCCTTAGAGATTTACACTTGTCTTTTAAGTAATACTTATTTATTTTAAATGTTAATAAAAGCCTTTTCTTAATTTATTTAAATGCCTATCTATTTATAAATTACTTTTAAAAGAAAATAAAATCAATTATATATATAAATAAAAGTTTATACATATAATTTAAAATCCAAAACTATTTATAACAACACATTCAATTTCTTTAAAATCTATTTATCTATATATAAAACAATATATTAATATGGTATTTTATATTTTAAAATCATATTTATTAAGCAATATTTAAAAAGAAAATAAAATAACCTTATTATTAACCTTACTTAAAACCATATAGTTATTTGTTTAAATAGCTTTGAAAAGCTTAATATTAAATAAATCATAATTTCCAAACTATCAAAATGTATATTAGAAATTTAAAAACAAGATTTTATTTATTTATTAAATTTCAAACCAAAGCTTATCTATTTACAATACACACACACATATATATACATTATAAATAGAAATCATTTTATTAGTTTTTAAAAGATAAAATTCACTAATTAAATATTCATTTTAATTAGATTATCAAATCAATTCAAATTTATTATCAAAGATTATCAAATCAATTTAATTTTTTAAACAGATTATTAAATTGATATTGTCCAAAAATTCCGGGATATCACAATACCTCTGTTCTTTGAGTACAACGGTAGTAATGAAGTGCAAAGTAGAGTCTGGGCGCTTCAGAATCCCGATCCCCTTTTCTGAATGACCCGGGGCTCTATTTATAGGTGCAGGAGGCTGATATTTTGCCTAAATTTAGGGAGACCACTTCTGGCACATGAGGGGCCCACATGCCCGGCCTCAGGAAATTGGGGCCCGTTCCGGGATCGATTCGAGCTCTATTCGAATCGATCAAGAATTCATCCAGTGAAGCTGAAATTTGGTGTGAACATTCTTCAGCATGTATGTAATCTCCTGTGAAAATTTCATTGCGTTTGGACTTGTAGATCTTAAGTTATGATCGATTCGAAATTGCGTTCTTCATCTGTTCATCCTGTTCGAATCGATCAATTTGAATCGATCCCTTCTAATCGATGGTGGCATGTGTTAGTAGTTTGACGTGGTGTGCGTTCTTCATGTCGATCCGCTTTTCACTCCGGTTTGATCGAGTCGTTCAGGAGATTTTGCCGCGTTCGCATCCAAGATTATCGCGTTGACTCAGGTCTTTCTGACTCGATGGATTCGAACTCATCAACGCACATGGATTCGAATGAAGGCCTTCTTCGTATCGATCAGAATGAGCTCCAGTTGATCGATGCGAAGTTGACGTAGCAGGATGGATTCGAACACGAGCTTTACTGATGGATTCGAACAAAGCAAAAATTGATGGATTCGAATAGACCATCACCTCGACTCCTTGATGGATACGAATAACATATCTCTCTAACTTGTATCGATCATATCTCCTCCATACGAACTCCGATTAACCTGAAATTTGAAATGTAGTCTTTTCTAGCACTGATCATTATCTCCAATTGATTCCGTCCCGATCGGAGCCCGGTCAAATTTTGACGACATCCATTGCAGCCTTTTTTCTAATCGATCTCCTATCCTGATATCCATTGTCCCTTTCCAATTTGTTGATATTCCAGCCTTGACCAAAAGGTGGGATAATAGGGCACTGTCTCGGATTTCGACGAAACTAGTTTTATTGGATCCGTAATAGTGAGTTATTATATGCCGTCAAATTTCATGGCAATTGGGTGTATCGTTAGGTCGTATGAGTTTGAAACACATATAAATTAATTTCAGGAATTAATATAATATGATTGGGTTTTAAAAGCTATCTTTTGTATATGATCGAATTAGGTCTCGAGAATAATTTCATTTTTTTTTGGAATATGGGTATTTAGTATAGAACGCCAGGCGGCACATCTTGATAGGAGTTCGAGATTTTTTGGACATGAAATGTAGGATTTTATTAAAATAAATAATATGTACTTTACTATTCACCCATACCAAATACAATAGCCCATACTTCACCGTACCCTCACCTTATTGTACACTCCATTCCACTCCCTCTCTATATATTCATTCAGTAATTCTAATTCCAGAAAATCAATCTAACTTAAATTCTCAATCACAATTCACAATCTTGGATTCGATAGCTTCGTGTTAATGAGTGCTTCATGTTGGTGATGGTATTATGGTGTTCAATTTTGTATGTGAAGTTCATCTATCCATAGCCAAAATTTGAGTAGGCTAAGGCTTCGCGTATGGGTAGTTTGAGGATATAGGAGGCTGATTGGAGGGTAGTGTTGCATTCGTTAGGGTGAGAAGCACCTCCAACTGGAAGTTCGTCAACTACGGTCGTGATTGGTCATTGCGTCATACTGTACGGATGCAACATGGGGGTAGGTCATGATTTTATAGGGATCCTCGGGCATACTTTTTTTGGGTGGAATGTGAAGCCCTCGCGTAGCGGAGTTCGTCGGTGGTGGCGGACCTCTGTTTCATTGAATGTTTAGTGAGCTAGAAGGAGAGAGTAGATGGGAGCTTAGGTGTGCACTCTCTGGTGCGTGCACAGGTTATTATCGATGGAGAAGAAGATGTTTAGGATGAGGTTAGTTTAATGATGGTAATTAAAGTGTAATTAGTGAATTTAATATATAAATTAATATTTTGAACTTGTATATTGAATAACTGTTTCATACGAGGTCGGAATAGAGCACGGGAAGTTACATTAGGATCTTACCAACGAATACTATGTAATGCAGTTGGTTTGGTGAGGAATGGAGCTTGTTGAATTTTACGCTGAATTCGAACATCGTTCGAATTCGGACGGAATCAGAAAGCCTCGGCGACAACTGGAATAGTTGTGAGTTAAACTCACCTTTTTAGTTAACTAGTAATATTATATAGTTGATAAAAATTGTTGATTGGATATTTGGATGATTTACTGCTTTATCAGTTGGTTTGGATTTATTCCCACCTCTGGAGCGGATGACCTTTATATATACCTGCCTAGTAGCGGATGACCCATATTATATGATTATATACGGTTTGTGATGCGGGATACAGGTTGGAGGAATCCAATAGGATTCCTCACCACTGCATATTTTATTTACATAAATACATGAAGATATATATGAGTTGGGATGAAGGGGGACAGGTTGGAGGGATCCAACAGGATTCCTCACAATTGTTGATTTTAATTTCAATAATATTCTTATTATATGAATTATTGGATATTAAACCTGATGGTTGGCTTTACTGATTATGAAATTGTTATATGTTCCAAACTTAAACCCTGTAGTAAAAGAAAATCATTATCTACATTTGTTAGACGTTGGGTAGCTATTGGACTCACAAATTAGTATTTTAAAAATACTATAAATCACCATTTGAGTTGAAGTTGGTTGTTGAGATAGGAAATGATTTTAAATCTGAAATTGGTTTCGAAAAATATTTTGTTTTAAATGATTTAACTTCTATTTTACTCCAATCCTTTTTATCTGTCTTTTCTAAGTTATTTATTCACATTTAATACCGTTTTAAAGATTATTTATTTATATTTAATATTGTTTTAAAAGTAATTTATTTATATTTAATATTGTTTAAAGTTATTTACCAATATATTAATATTTTTAAACTTTAATTATTTAATTATTTAAATAATAATAATAATAAATTAAAATTAATATGGTTTGAAATTAATGATAATGATTTATTAATAATGTTTTGGAAATTAATTAATATTATTTATAATAATGGCGAAGATTAATTATTATTGTATATTAATAAAGTTTTAAAATTATTAATTATTATATAATAATGTTTTAAAGTAAATGATTTTTTTATTTATAAATGTTTTCGAGGCTCATAAATAGAGTTTTATAAATGGATTTGCTTTTATAAGAGGAGTTTTATAAAATGGTTTGAAGACTTAAAGGAAGATTATTTACAAGGTAAACGAGTTTTATAAATGGTTAGATAGTTATAAACAAATTTTAGAAGTCGGTTTATAATTTAATAAGAGGAGTTTTATAATTAGTTTTATGGATTTATAAAGAGTTTATAAATGATTTGAAGACGTGTATAAATGGTTTATAGGGATTTATAAAATAATTGATGATGGGTTTTAGAGATTTATAAAGGGATTTATAAATGATTTTAGAATTGTATGAAAAGGAAATATTTCTTTGTTTTGTGAATATACTTGTACCGTTGAAATAAGCATATAAATACATTTCTAAGTTGTGAAAATGTAATGTTTTGTGAATATACTTATACCATTAAAATAAGTATCTAGATGTTTTCCAAGTATTGAAAGGAGTATATAGATCTAGGGATATATCTGTGTAAAACTATTTTTATACAAGTAATTTACAAAGTGATTTTAATTAGTGAAAGATTTATTAATGAAAGGCTTAATTTACAAAGTGATTTACAAGTAATGTTTTATGTGCTTAACCAATGTTGGTTTTCCCTATGGAATTAAATCCCTGATTTGGATGTGTGTTTGTGGATAGTTAAATAAACGACTATCAAATATGGACCCAAAACGTAACTCGTGAAATATCTGGGAGAAACACGTGAGTTATATGGCACAGTCATCTCCGATGATGTACTGTGCGTATAAATCTCGTTTCATTCTCCTAGGACAAATGATAAGGAAATCCATCCACTAACGATTAGGAGGTAATCTCCGCTCTTATCTTTGACTGTTTATTTCCTAAAGAACCGGGGTTGAGTTTACTGAAAATTATCGAAAGTTGTTTCAAAGAGACCGGGATCGAATATGTCATCTGAAAACCACTTCGATCCAACTCAAGCGTTTCGAAGGGAAGACATCTTGAAGATGATGGAATTGAAGACGAAGCTCTTTGAAGTGCAAGGGCTGCTTGCTACTAATCCTGAGGGTAATGCTAAAATGGATGTAGTCGAAGTGGTGCCTTCGGTTTTGTTCAGTCCCAAAATGAACTTGTATGCATAAATGCTGGCACTGCATTGTTGCCTGGAGGGCAGTATTAACATTCCAAGTGGGAAGTGCTATATGAAAGGTAAAACGTAGCCTCAAGCCTTGCCAACCGGAAATGAGTAAAACGGGGGAGATGCAGTAGGGCTAAGAGGGTCGCTCCCAAGTAGGATATGGACATCCCTATCTAGAGTCGATACTATCTCTCATTTATATGCTTCGAGGTCCATTAACGGATGGTGATCATATTCGGTACTAGTAGTCAAGTGGTAGGCCGGTTCTGTGTTGTCTGGGGATCCTGGCGAGGTCCTTAGTGTTAGTTTATCTAGAGATACACCATGATGGGCGGTACCCCATTAGCCCAGTCATTGTATGGAATCCATTCTCCAATAAGTGCCGTACGGACTTAGTTGTGCCTAACTAAGTTGGAATGTGAGATGCAAGCATTTTAGCTATATTCATATTTTACTTTGACCCCTAGACATTATTATAATATCAATGGATTTTGTATAGAAAATGTTTTGGTTATCGTAAGGTAAAAACAAGTCCGTGTTTATATGCGGCGTGGTCTTACGATATACCTTTATTTTCAAAAGATTTTTGAAACATTAAAATTCAACTGGATGTGTTTTCTCACGCTGGTTTACCAGACTGACTCGGGTGTTATTTTATTATAATGCTCAGGTCAGACTGTGCATATTACAGATTTAGTTTGGATGCATTGGAGCTTAAGGAGACGAGTTGGAGGCCCAAAGACGTATTCACATATATGGTTATTTTTCCACTGCATTCGTTGTTGTATTTATCAGAAATTGTGAGGAGAGGTTGTTATAACTGTTCGGGTCGAAACCGATTAGTATACTCTGATCGATGTCTGTATATATATATATATATATATATATATTACAGTTTCTCTTTTGTAAAGATTTGTTGGATATTATGGATTATTTGTTCCGCTGTGATACTTTGTGTTGTTAGTTTTCTCTCTCTTCTTCCTACTTCCTTCTTTCTTCTCCCTTCTTTCTTTTCCTTAACTATCCACCTTTCCACTCAATTTGGGTGGGCCATGTGTGGTTGATTGTCCGCTTAAATTGTACGAAAAAGTGGGTCGTTACAATCTAGCTGATATCATATGGAATCTCATAGGCCACTTAATACTTCCAAGTGGAAAATAGGCAGACCCCATCATTTAAGGCCTAAATCCAAAAGCGGATCCCTATAGAGATACCACCTAACGTAACCCCTTGGCCATTTAATACTTTATTTGGGGAAAATGGCAGGTCCAACCACTTAATACCTTAAACCCCCAAGCAGGCCCTTCGTCTTATGGACCATACCCATAATGATGTCTCACATTAGTCCACTATTCGTAGAAACTGGTAGCCAGATTAGCTGGGTAGATTTCCCCTACAGAATTTGGAACTAACCCGACTTTATTACAAATATTTATCATAAGGATATCTCACATCAATAAAAGTGTACACAACTGCTGGTAGCCTCAAAGTGAAAGGCAGACATCTATCATGTAAATTTATTGACCTCGCATCCCTATGTCTTAGCCATAAATTAATTACTCTACACACACACTCACTCATCTCACCGTTTCATAAATTGGGCCTTATAAGGAATCTTGCTTATTACGCCTTTAACATAATAATTAGGCTATATAAGAGTTTCTTCTTATTTTCACCTAACAATAAATTACCTTCCTAATGGGAGAAATAAATGAAAATAAATGCCTAATTAACTACGCCATATACGCAATAACTATACGTTAATTACGTAAATAGAGATAAATAATTATTCATGCCTAAAAAGTTCTAAACGGATGGATTTTATGCTCTAAACTAGCATTAAATATCAATTCCCTAATCAATTATTATTACAAGTCCTTTTTTTCCATTTCCCAAGATTTAATGGAATTCGAATGTCCAAAATAGGGAATGGATATTCATAATCAAAACTGCAAATAACAGACTTATAAATAAAATAGAAACTAATTTTTTTACACCAATTTAATAGAAGATTCTTAAACAATAAGAACTATAATCTAAACCTTATATTCTATTCAACTCCTCTTTTTACAAAGAAATAGATATGAATAAGTGGTGTAAACTATGAATAGAATTCGTAATCTAAACCTCTTATTTTATTGAAGGATCACAATTTGAACCAAAGAAGGAGAAGTGGAATAAACTATGAAATTATCAAAAATTTCATAAATGAAACAAATTCCATCAACTTAATATAAATAATTGAGGATCCCAATATAGAATTGACATTTCGAAATAAAAAGGAATTTTGGGGGATTTTATTTATCATATTATCGAATTTCAAATCCCTAAGGCATATTCAAATCCAAAAAGAAATACACTAAACAATTGTTGAAAAGAAATACTATGGCTTTCACTTACAGATTAGCCTTAGCTTTAATCAAATGGATTTGTAGCCTTCCGATCTCTTTTAGAATCTCTCTCTTTTGATACACACACAATAGGGAAGTGGTATATATATCCATTAGATTCATAATAGTTGGAGAGGAATATGATAAGAATAGATTGGAGGAAGAAGAAACAAATAGGAAATAAGTTGAATCCTTACCTAAATTCTCCATGGTGTTTTTGAATCTTATCAAAGAGATAGCAATGGCAGAGCTTCGTCGTATTCTCCAAAATAATATGAATAAAAGTGGAGATGATAGGGTTCTATTTATAGGAGTTGAAAGGCACCAGAACCGTAGGATTGAAGTAGGTAGGAAATAGGAAAATCTGGAGCGCACAATCGAATAGAACATAACGTAAAACCCTAGCCACTACTAGCAACTGCCGTTGCCAAGCGGTCGACCGCCCTTGGGCGACCGAACGACCGCTACGGTCGACCGGTTAACCTATTTAGGTCGATTTCTCTTTTATTCTAGGGCTCTTATTTTTGTTTTCATTGCCGTATTATTTTATTCCCTAATTGACTTTCTAACATTAAGCCTTAATTAATCGTTTACTTAGCCTCCAAGCTAATTTTTGAAATTTAAACCCTAAATTTGATTTCTCATTTGAATTTGAAGTCAAACTAAATTAATTTAAATCTGAGAACTTCAAATGCTCATAACTTCTTTGTTTGAGCCCCGTTTTCAGCATATTATATATGGAAACAGATTAGAATTTCACCACGAACGCAATGGAATAACTTTCCATGTCAAATTCCAACTTTTATAAAATTTCCATATCCAACCCTTATCATATTTAATTTAATGTACTTTATTTATTTATTGTTCATTTTACAGGTGTTGTAGATCGAGTGCTCATGTGAAAGGAAGTGTGCATAGCCTGGAGGTGATGCACGTGCATAAGGAGGAGCGACATGTTTAGGGATGAAGTGATTAAGGAAGAGTAATTATAGTTAAATAATGTAATTAAGTGATTTAATTATAATTTTAAACTTAAAATATTATAAAATGAATATCTCTCTCATACAAGGTCTAATCGAGACATGATCTTTTGCCTTGTACTCGTAGGAGTGTTTTCTACGCTTGGGAACTAATTTCGTCAAATTTGGAGCAAGTGGAATTTTTAGCTAAAATTGAACGCCGTTCGATTTTAGATCAAACCGGAATGCTTAAGCATCAACTAGAATTTTGGTGAGTTATCTCACCTCTGGATGAAAACTATAATGATATATAGTAGATATAATTATTGTTTTATATTTGAATGATTTATTGATTTGGTTTGTTTGAATATCCGCTTTGAAAAGCGAATGACATATAAAATGAAATATAGAGAATTTTGTAGAGAAATCTGGATTATTCACCATTGTTTATTTTCACCTAAGTTATATACTCATTGTATAAATTTTTGAATGTCAAAGTTTGATAGTTTGGCTATATTGGATGTGACATTGATATATGTTAAAAGTTGAACCTTTTTAGTAATAAAGGTAGTAGAGCATTAGTTAAGTGCTATGGTAGTTATTGACCTCATTTTAGTATTTTGAAATAGTATGGTTTGTTGTTTTGATTTGAAAATGGTATTGATTCGGAGAATGATTTTTAGATTTAATTTTCAGATTTTCCATGGTATTCTATTTAGAAATGGTTTTTGAACTTCTCTATTTTTCTTTAACCTTTTTGATCGTCTTTTTTTAACATAGATGGAAATGTTTTAAAAGTATTTCGAGAAGTATTTATTTTTACTAAAAAGTTAATATAATAATGAATGTTTATTTTAAAGAAAGAAAAAAATGGAAAATTTATCTTTTGTAATAAACTAATTCTGTTTTAAAAGAAGATAGAAATATTTTGGAATAGATATTTGTGAAACATTTTATATAAAATGTAAATATAAGATATAGATTTATAAATGATATTTTATAAATATAAGAGATAGACTTACAAATGGTATTTTATAAATAAAAGAATATATTTACAAATGTTATTTTATAAAAAGGAAATGATATCATTTTGAGGAATGTGAATAATAAATCACATTTGTGAATTTATAATGATATATGGAATGATCGTCATA
The DNA here is from genome assembly GCA_030737815.1 of Allium fistulosum. Lineage (NCBI taxonomy): Eukaryota > Viridiplantae > Streptophyta > Magnoliopsida > Asparagales > Amaryllidaceae > Allium > Allium fistulosum. Next base: position 794,190,468 of record CM060904.1, read on the forward strand.
TGAAAAGTATATGAGATTTATATTCAGAAGATTTATAAAAAGAAGTTTTATAAATATACAAGAGATTATTAGAAAAGAATTTTATAAATAGTAAAGAGTTTTATAAAAGAAATTTTATAAATAAATTTGCATATTTATAAAAGGAGTTTTATACGTGATATTTTACAAAAGGAGATTTCTAAAGAAGTTTTATAAATGATATTTTATACAAGGAGTAAGTAAATATAAAAGAGTTTTATAAATAGAAATGAGTTTTATAAGGAATTTTATAAAAGGGATTTACAAAAAGAATTTTATAAATAGAATGAGATTTGATTTCCATAAATGATCATTTTAAATTATGGTGGTATGGGAAGTATTCTTTTCATAATTAACACCAAAAAAAGAAAAGTGGTTTGGGTTTATCGTTACTTATATTTTAATTGATACTTGTTTAACCCGAATAAGTATGGTTTTGGAAGTGAAATCTTTCTTAAGATTTGTGAATATACTTATACCATTGAGATAAGTATATGGGTACATTTTCTAAGTGTTGGAAATGTATTGTTTTGTGAATGTACTTATACTGTCGATATAAGTATATGAGAAAGTTTTCTAAGTATTGAAAGTGAAATGTTTTGTGGGTATACTTATACAGTTGAGATAAGTGTATCAATATTTTTCAAACATTGAAAAGAATAGAGAGGGTTTGTTGATATATCTTTGTAAAGTATTTTGATACAAGTACTTGCAAAGTGATTTTAGTTAATGAAAGTATTAATTAAGAAGGCTTAGTGGTTGCTTAGGTGCTTAACTATGCTTCATTTCCATGTGAAATTAAATCTCCGATTTGATTGTATGTTTATTTGGTAGTTAAATAATCGACTATCAATTGTTAGCCAGTTTTGAAAACTATCGTTGTTGGTTTAAAGAGACCGAGATCAGATATATTATTCGAAAACCACTTCGAATCTGCGTAAGCATTCGAATTGAAGACATCTTGAAGATGATGGAATCGAAGACGGAGTTCTTTGAAGTGCAAGAGCTACTTTCTACTAATCCTGAGGCTGTAGTAGAAGTAGTGCCTTTTTTTCATATCCTGAATAAATTGTATGAATGAATGCTAGCATTTCACTGTTGCCTGAAAAGCAGTGTTAGCATTCCAAGTAGGATTGCTTAGATTGAAATGTAAATTTAGTTTATAATTGTTATAAATTATTAGTTTATAATTGTTATAAATTAATTAAACTAATAAATATTTATGAAATACTAATTATAAATTTTGATTATTATTTGAGAAATAAATATTACTAAATATATTTATAATAGTTATAAATATATCAATGGATACACGATATCGATAAGCGATTAAATTTGACTTAATTGCATAATATTTATATGGGCTTAAATGGGTGTAAGGCCCATCATAAGGCTTGTTATTTCAACAGCACATACATGGTATAAGCGGCTTGATTAAGGTATAGGGGGCTTGCTTTTGGATGGTTAGATTGAGGGAGAATTAGTATGAGATAAGATCCACTCTTTTATCTCTTCTATCTACTATTTAAGCATCCCTAACCCTAATTAGACGAGATCTTTTTTGCTGCCACTTCTTCCATCCTTTGCTAGTCAAATTATACCATAGCATCTCCATTAATAAACTCAAATCAACTCAAATTCGATCCCTATTCGATAGTTGAAGGTCAACTGTTCAAGGACTAGCAATCTGCTGAATCAAGAAAGGTTTCAAATCGAAGATTTCATCTTTTGAAGGTGTAGTTCAAGGCTTTGGTACTTAGGTATGGTTTTTATCAAATTATGGTTTATAATTTTCTGTATAACATTTTATTGTATGTATATTATTATTATATTGATAGCCAGGTGATGGTTATGATATGTAGCAATATTGCCACAAATTAGTTTGGTTATATGCATGTACATATTTATGTTAAAATTAAAAAAATTAATTTTCTATATACACCAGATCAGTACAGCCGCATAACATATATATTATAATTAATTTTTATTATATTATATATATATATATTTATATATAAACACACACATATTATTTAATTACATATATGGTTTATATTTAATTGCATCATCATATTATGGTTGTTATTGGTCATATAATTTATATAGATATATGTATAGTAATAGTACTTTTGACAGTAAGGAAATAATTTTTATATTTATTTTATATTATTTAAATTAGTACACTACAAAAACAAATCATATAAAATTAAATATTTTTAAAAAAATTATTTTTAAACTTTATAAAATTAGTTTACCATCGGATAAGCTCTCGGTCAGAAAATGAAAAATTAAAACCATTTTTTTATTCTTAAAAATTATTATTTAATTTAGTCAAAAATAAATAAATTATTTAAAAATTCGAGCCAGTGAAAATGTGAAAAAACAATTAAAACTTCAAAATATCATTTATGATCACTAAAAATTTAAAATTTGGAAAATGATTTTGAAATAATTTTTTATTAATATTTTACGTAATTTCAAATGAATATTCAATTAAAATATATTTTAAATAATAAAAATAATAATAAAATTTTCCTGTGCTGTACACATGAACTTGGAATTTTATAAAATAATTAATAATTTTATCAATTAATATATGTTTATATATTATACATATATTTATGTATATAATAAAATATTGTTTTATTATTATATTTATATTAATATATACATTTTTCAAGGTTTTAAAAAATATTATTTATTTTAATATTTAAATAACTTATTTATATTAAATAGATAAATTATAATAATATGCACACACACACACATATATATATATTGACATTTTATTTATTAGATTACACATATACACACATGCGCACACACATATTGTACATTTACATAAATTATTTAAACAAACTTAACATTTATGTATATAATATTTATATATAAGTGATAATTTATATACATACATATATTTGGGCAACATATACTTGCATATTGGATAAACTAACGTATCTGTTGTGATGTAAATACCAACATCTATACACCGACATGTTATATCATGCACGAGTTGATATGCTACACATGCACACACACACACATATATTTATGTATGTATGTATGTGTGTATGTGTAATACACACACACATACACATATATAAATTAAATAAAACCATATAATTTGTAAATTTAAATAAAATAAAAGATTTTATTTAATTAAAATTTAGAAATGGTCTAGATGAATTAGAATTCATAGGCCTAATAAAGATCCGATAAGGGGATTTTTTAAATTCACCAATTACTTCTACCACAGGCTGACCCAGTTGCAAACAATAGTATCGAAGCCGAATAGCCTATGCGGTCTAAATTATAGGGTTAACTAATTAAAGCTTACCCATATAGTAGGGTGTCTATAAAAGTAGTATATAAAGTTAAGTTTGGATAATCAAGTACTCTGCCCTACTTGGCTACTAGCCTAGCCTTAAATGATGAGGTAAGGACAAAAGGTCATCCATAATAAAAAAAAGGCCCAATTAGAATTGGGCCTTGTGCTAATTTCAAAATTGTTTTGAAATTAAATATAAAAATGTTTTAAATTTAAAAGTTAGATATGAAATAAGAAAATTATTATAAATGTTATAATATAAATTTTCAAAATTGTTTGAACATAAAAAATATAAGGTTTTAAAATTTAGAAGTTAAATTTAAAATAAGATATACATATATTATATAAGTTATAATATAATAAAAAATTCAAAATGTTTGAAAAATATTATAAATTAATTCGAAAATTTTAAATTTATTAATAAGATCGATAAAATATATTAATTAAATGAGTTAATTAATTAATAAATATATACATGTATTGTATATCGTGATATAGGTTCTGTTGTTTTAAAATATTGAAATAACATAAGTGTACATGCATGGATATAAAATAAAATTTGAAATTAACATAATTTAATTAAAATTGTTTAATTAAATTAATTAGTTAAATATTAATTAATTAAAAGATATGCATGTATATATCATATATAAGATATAAGATATATGATATATGATATATGATGTATGTGTATATAATAATTATTAAATATAAATGTTATATTAAATTAATATAAAATCAATTGAAATGTTAGTTAATTAATATTAATTAAATAATATTTAATTAATATAATATATACATAAGACTATTATATATAAGTAATATCAAAATTAAAGTTATATAATAATGAAACTAATATAATATGAATGTATAAACTAAAGGTGGAACATTAAGAAACTCTGAATAGACTAAAGGAATAAATACATATATAAATGTACGTATACGTGATTTCTCATCTGTCTGACACTTGAATCACGAGGGTATTTCATAAGAATTTTTTTTCATAAGTCGATTTCACTTGATATAATATATTGAAGATTATGAATCTTTAATATAAAGTTGTCCTCTATCATTTATTAATAGATTACTTGCATACTCTTTAGTTATTGAGCTTTCCTCGAGCTAGGGATATTATGTGTAGTGCTATTAATATACTAAATAGGCGAGGTAGGATAACTGCACATATTTGTTGAGCTTTCCTCAAGGTATGTGCATTATACTTAGGTCGTCGCAAAATGATAGGTCGGAGTGAATAGTCCCACTTTACTTGTTGAGTTTTCCTCAAGGTAAAGGCAAGTTTAGGATAAGAAACCACAAGTTAGGAGTTGTATGTGATACAACCGATAAGGAGTTATCCATCGAATGTGGGCCTATAATTTGTTAAGCTTTCCTTAAGCTAGGCATACGAAACCTAACACCTACTAGTGAAGTCGAAAGACTTCTTTGTTTCACTTAGGGTTTGGTGAAACATAAAAAAATAGTGGAGCCTTACTAAAAAAATAAAATGATAACATTTAACCTTTTTAATATTGTAGGAGCATATGCTATAGAATGTTATAATAATCTACATTGATAAATTTGTGCATTTAATATGATTGATAAAATGTTTATTAATCTATTACTTAAATAGGAAAGGAGAATCCACATCTTTGTTTGAGTTACACATGTTCTTTTATTCCGTATTTCGTTCTTTTTCGATTCCATTCTTTTTCGTTCCATTCTTTTTTATTATGAGGCAACAATTACGACCCTTCTAATTCCAACTTCTCTTCCCTAGCAAGTGTCTTCCATCACATTGGTCTTCAAATGAATTCCTAATATTTCATTTTATAAAGCGGTAAAATATTAAAAGCAGTTTCTCCTCATTTCAAATCCCATCTGAAGAAAATAACAATTAATTCCATTATCAAAGTCCCAACCGCATCCAACAATTTCATTACCAAGTTGACTTCTTTTACCATGAAATTAAGATTTTTTTATATAAAAATCAAATTTCTGCTTCTTCCATCCTTCACGGACGGTGAAATCGAAAGTTGAATTTCTGTACAATATCTTTTATTTACTGTTATCGCCACTACGACTTCGTGAATGTCTCACCGAATTAGATATGGCAACGAGTCAGAAGTACTATTTTGACGCCTTTGGATTTTCTAAAATGCGGTACTTTAGTCCCCTCTGCTGGTAAGATTGTTATTCTTACTTTTCCCCCCGAATTTACTATGCTACAATCTTATTTTTTCGCATATTACCTGCATTTTCTTCCACGTTTTCTTTTATTTTGTTATTATCATTAAATTGCATTATATTAGGATGGTGATGTAATTGCCAAGTTTATTTGATCTACTATGTTACTTTTAACTGTTATATTTAAGGATATAAGTATGACTAAATAGACCATGTGAAGTTGGATTTGTTTAAGATTCCATTCTCTGATTTCAAACATTTAAGTTCAGTGCAAAATATCATTTTTAATACTATGTTCAGTTATTTAGAGTTTATGCTGGAGCAATAATTTTGAAAATTATATAGGTGGGATGATAATAAAAATTAAGACTATTTGCAGTCGAGCTGACTTTAATATGATACAAAATTTGCATAAATTGAAAATCCAATGGTAGAATTCTAGCATGGAATAAAATTTAACATATATTAGAATACTAATATTTATGTTAATGGAGATGTGGGTACCCCAAAATTAATTTATACTATATTTGCACTTGCAAGAATAACAAATATTATAATAGGAAATAATGTTGTAGTTCCACTAAATTTGTATAAATTACAATTTTAAATATCAATGCTTGGATCATATAACATTTGTGATTTTATTCAAATAAACTAATTATTCATACTGAATAACCATGAGTATTTTTAGTTTATGATATTCCTCGGCATGGTTGTGAAGCCATATGTACTTTCAACTATATTAGTACATAGAATGATGAAGACACCACTAGACATAAAATACTATTAAACATTTGTGGTATGAAAGTGTTCATAATTTATGGAAAATTGCTCTGTATTAATTAAGTAATTGAATATTAGAACATGATATTTGCATAACACTTCAGAGATTACTTTATAATAGGTAGATAAAATTAAAACTTGATTAACTTTTAGGTTCACTTCTGGTAAGAGTATCTATTTATGTATATTATATGAAATTAATTTATAATTATTATTTAGATTGCTTTTAGTAATCAATTTCATTTAAACTATAAATTATAGATATCATTTAATCTAACTTTACGCAGTATCAAATTAGATTTTATGGCTATACCCACATTAGAAATTAATGAGTATATATTCAGTTGAGAATACTTCTTTGGAAAAAGATCCAAAGTTTTAGTTCTGATTATAATATAATTTGTTTGTATATATTAAATGACTCTATGTCATTAATGGATTATTAATGTCAACACACAAAATTTAATAGTAAAGGATCTTGGATTTGGATTCTCTGAATTGAATTAGGCTATGACCATGTTATAGTACAAAATCGTGTCGTGACACAAGTAAATGTGTTGTATACCTCATTTAGTGCAAATTAGGTTGAAGGGCTTCTCATTACAGGGTAATAAGTTTTAAGGACAATAATTCTGAATAATTAGTTTTAAGGACAATTTACAGAAAAATGCTAAATTCATTTATCGTTTTAATTTATACAGAAAAATGATAAATTCAATTATCATTATTTCTGTACAACTGAAAATGATAACTTCATTTATCTTTTTCCTAAAATTTGTTCTTAAAACTAATTTTTCAAAATTATCGTCCTTAAAACTTATTACTCTGCACAAAGAAGCCCTTTAAGTGAAAATCCCCCCTCATTTACTTGAATATACTTGGTAATTGCTATATATCAAATTCAAATAGGTACATTGCTACATTTTATGCTTATTTGTGAATTCAATGCTTAAATTAATAGGATGAATAAATGGGAAAATCTATTATATATTACCACACAAATATGTGGTGAGTGTGTGACTAGTTTTTGACCTTCTGATGTTCTTTTTATTTCCCTAATGTATGCCCTTATAATATATACCTAATATTACCCCATTCTATTTCTCTACCTTCATTAGCAAATTACCAAAACTATATAAAAAACAGACTGGCAGTCTGTTCATCTGCTATGGTCAAAGTTTTATTTATCATTAGTGGGATGTAATAATATTTACAAATTAGTGCATGCGCCAGTTGGATATCTTTACAAATTTGTGAGTGATTTAATTTTTTAATATAATCATTGCAAGAAGAAAAAATGTCATAATTTATTATATATGGTTTCTCTTTATCTCATGTTCTATCTTATGATTTCTCCTTGTTTTGGCATTTGGGCTTGGGCTACTTAGTTTCCTATGCAAAGTTTAAGTTCATTTTGATTACGTTACTTTAGTATACTTCGAACATAAGACAATCCTCCATCTTTATCTTCTTCAAGAGATATATGTACGTAATATTACTCTTACGTTTACATTCTAAAAAGGTATAGGCATATTAGAATACTACCAATTCGATTACAGTTTCTAATAGTTTATCGCATTTATTACTTAATTATCTTGAAGTAGGCAATTTTATTACAGTCTTGCTTTTATTAATAAAAATAATAAAAGAGTTGTTGTGTTGTAGTTTTATATCAAACTGATGGAAGCTAGATGTACTTTAACAGTCAATTTTAGCTCTCTTCATGTGAAGCGTAAGATGTGGATAACGGGTTAGGTCCTTTGAGAAAAATGTTTTAGGGAGAGTCACTCATATTTGATAACATCCACATCACCATTACAAGTACCCTTTCCACCATGGAGATACTAACTATAGAAGAGTAGAAGTAATTTCCCATCGAGATACAATTCAGATTAGAATCCACTTTTTCTCTCCACACTACGTGAGTAGGCCAAGGCATTTAAGTTTAGATGGTTTATATTATTTTGATAGGTCGATTAGTTTTTGTTCTCAACATCATGTAGTTAAACCAGAAGCTTGCATGCTACTTCTATTGCAAATTTTGTTACTTTTTTGTGATAATTTATTCTCCCCTACAATACTTTTCTTTTATCTTTATGTTGTTCTCATGACACACACACACACACACACACATATATATATATATATATATATATATATATATATATATATATGACACATATAATACATACAACACAGTCTGCCCATTGAATTTCAATCTTTATGCCCCTAAGTGTACAATTGAATCTCAATCATGTATTACAATTATTTAATTCATCCACTATACCCAAATATAAGATATAACTAAGAAATAAACGGCTAAAGTGGGAATAATGTAACCTGGCACTGTTTCACATTTATGCTGAAATGAATTTTTGTTATGTGCTACTCAGCAACATAGAACGGAAATTTATTCAAATATGTTTTGTCATCGCTGGCGATGTGAATTATACAGTGAAACTATCTATTATGTACTCCAGGCATCAAAAACAAAAAACAAAAAAGGCCACGTCTAAATAAAAAAATAGAAATTCCATTGTATGAATAATGATTCAACATAAAAACAATGAGTCAAATACTAAGAAATTAATAATCATAATGCACTCCTGATAATAGCCTAATTATTGGAAAGGTAATTGATTACAAATTTTTTATTTGTTTCCAAAAGTCACATCATCATCCAATAATAATACCCTATGGCAATCTTCTATCAACCATATATTTGTCCATGCATACATAATACAGTCGCATAAATTAGCACTTTGACAGCTTGCAAAAAAACTAAATTTATATAAAGTCTACGGATAATTTACAAACACATGTAATACAGTAAACAAATATGGCATCTTCACAAATTTAAGCACCTTAACGTTTGTTTATGCTATTTTATATTATGATGCCTTTGGATGTATACCATATTCCTCGATTAATTTTTGTCATGTGCTAACCACATAGACTTCGGTTCTTATGTAAATATGTTTCTACATATAAATGGACTAAGTTGCACTTTCATGTATTCATTGTTATCTCACACAATTGTAATAAACCATATTGTATTTGGTTTGAAAATGACAAGTTGGATTATGTTAACCTGCACAATTTTCCAAATATTTCCCATATTAATTGTCAGGTTGTATGGAATCAATTTCATTTTTACCCACATCTACAGAAAATATATATGACTTCTCTAATTATCATCCCTTGCAAGTAGTAGGATACTAGGAGAAAATGAAGTCGCCGTACAAAAATAATTTTATAGATGATACTACAAACACTAAACAAAAAAATGGAAAATGATTGAAACTGTTCCACGACATTGAAAAAAATAACACACAACTATAAACTTCACAACTGCCCGTGAGCATAGCACGGGCCACTCACTAGTTAAGATATATAAATGAACTGAATTGAAGATTGACAAATAGAAATTAACATATACTTGCTAATAAATGCCTATTGCACGTTAACGTTTCAATGCCCATGTTAGCGTTTGATTATACAACTACTAAATATGTTCGTAATTTGGTCACTTACATGTTTATTTAGCCGAGACCATGTATTGCATTCCATGAGTTCCGAATTCAAAAGAAATACAAGACTATAGATATTTAATCCATATAAAATCGCATATAAATGTTATATGATGAACGGTCACAGTTCGTAGTGTGTAATCGATGAAATTAGTTCATTCAAAATAAGCCAATAAGCCATACCATAAGATCATGTATTCAATTTGATTGATTATAATAAAAATCGTATTTGTGTTAAATGTAAAGCTAGACCAAAACTGCAAGATATATCTAGGAACTCGATCATTGAAATGTCAGTTTGATCAGTTTACGTAAGGTGCATCATATTTGACGTCCCTAAATGTTAAGGATAATCAAATGCATCTCTGTATAGAGTTTATCATGATATTGTAGTATGTGTTTTCTTTTTGAATGGTTTGACCATTTAGAAAGAAAAACGAATGTGCAATAGTAGATGTGATTTAAGGTATAGTTTGGATGAAGAGAGTGAATGATCACTTATGCTTCATAAAGAAACATAGGAAATGGAAATTGTAACAATAATGATTGATACTCTAACATTGGAATGAGAAATATGATTTCTATTCTAAAATGTATTTTTATATAAAAAATTGTTTTCTATGAGATTTATTTCTTTGAGTTCAAGATATTTGATCAAAGAATTGTCAACAATAAACTAGTTGCAGTATATAAAATAAATAACCTATATTAAGTGAATGATAGACTTCCGAATTTAGTATGCTATTATAGTAATGATGGAAATAGCGGGAGCATGCTCGTTCACCGAGGGACTAACCTCATTGGTTTTGAGGAAATTGATTGGAGAAGTTGGAATAAGATTCCATAATTGACCCCAAGTGCAAGTGGGAGATTGATAGAGTTAGGGGTATGCCCTAGGGCAATTATGTAATTTGTTACATATATCTAACTCGATAGCCAATCTTGTTTGAAATAACATGTGTTTTCTTTCTATTATATACTTGATATAATGTGTTATATTAATTAATTTAATTAGAAGTATATTTAATAGAAAATCCATAAATGATATATTTTGTGACAGTAGTTTACAAAGTGTTGTAACCATGAGTAATTTATCACAATTGTTAACCCAAAAAATGGATCAACACTCTGGATTGATTGTGAAAGCAACATCCCTGTTCTTACAAAGCAATAATATAGAGAATAAATGTAAAAAGAGCAAAAATTGTAAAAAGACAAGAAGATTTTTATAGTGGTTTGGCTGTTAATGAAGCCTACATCCACTTTATAACTTTCTATTAACTGACTGCTGTTACAAGTTGAATCGGATTACAATATGATTGAATCTTCTAAGTTGGATCAAGTCACAAGTACAAGATTTCACTGGAAAATCAAAGTGAACCCCTATATGACTATTGTGTGGGAGGAGAAGAGTGAAGAATAATCTCTGCAGAGTTCCAACAACCAGTCCAGACGATCCTGTTTATGTTGCAGGTAGGATTGTATTTATTAGGGTTAGAGAGCACTTGGGCCAAAAGTTTAAGTGTAGAAGATTCCAGTTGTTATGCGAAATCATCATCGAAAAATCTCAAATCAATCTATGTCATTTCTATGGATCGCTAGCTATCCATAGGGTATGGATCTCTAGCTACCCATCAACTTAGCATATTTTTCCCCCAGAGGCCTTTACTTAGTGTTACGAAGGAGCTCAGAAAGTTTAGGGGCGATCCGACCTATCTTGATGGATCGCTAGCAGAGGCCTTTATTTAGCATATTTTTGAGCGATCTTAGATTGTTTGTCTTCCTATCTTCTATTTAAGTGTCTTGTCCAAATAACAAGTCGTTTGGAGTTTGTTTGATCATCCATCTTCATGGGTCATCTGGTCCAGAAGAATCATTCATAACTCTCTCAAAACTTAATGAAATCGGATGATACTTTGCAGGTACACTCTAGAGGATGTCTGGAACCTACCCTAAATATTTAAGATGGTGGGGCCCACTCTACATGGACCCCTAGTGATCCATCATGTTAGGTTGCTAGCGATCCATCTAGCCTTATCCAATAAAGCTTATTTTTTGTGAGTAGCTTATTTTGGGTCTTCTAAGTGTTCTCCCAAAATTTCAAGTCAATCCAACTCTGTATGAGTTCTCTAGGTCCGTTTTAAGTTAGTTACTTTGGTCAAAAAGCGGGTAAACAGCTTGAATCAGATGAGTCTTTACTTCTTGAACTACGCTGCTTGGAATGCTATGAAACTTGGTAAGTATTCTTAAAAGAGGTAGTAGATCATGATGTAAGAGGCTTTGACAACTCATGGTGCTTCCTTTCGGATTGCTAATGATAAATGGATGATGGATCGCCAGCAATCCATCTACTTAGTGGATATTTGCCTTATTTCTCTTAAGTTCCATTGACTTGTTCTTTTAGATGCGTTGTCTAAGTTTCAAGTCATTCTGGCTTAGTGTAGATGTTTTAACTTCTGTTGAATTCTGCTAGGTTAAAAACCCAATTAACATTTGCCTCCTAGAGTATGCTTTTGTTGGAAACAAAGTAGACAAGTTTGGGATTACTATTCTGCAAATTTCAGTGAATCGTCGGAGTCCATCTCAAGGTGTTTTTTTCAATTGACTGACTTCTGATAGCCGTTCATTTTTTGATTTCGATCTGAATTTCAATTCCTGGAATTGATGATGCAATCTTTGCTCCGTAGTTTACACAAGGGTTTAGGTCGGTAAGTGGGTGCACGACGTAGGTTTGGAGTCAACTTAAAATAACTCGACCGGCGGTGAAGCTAAGTTTTGTCTTGGATGATTGTACGCCATTCTAGAGCGAAGTCTTGTTCATTTTCTTTAATTGTTTCTTTTTGAGGACTTGATAAGTTCCTATCGCCTTTTTTAATTCTAATGCGGCGATTTATTCCAAAATTGGATATTAGTGGATGATTCAATCGTATCGCTCTTCCCGTTTCTGTACTCCAGTGATCCTGAAAAGAAAAGCTTCCTACGTTGCTTCGGACATCGGCTCTGTTATCGATCGTTGATCGATTATGGTTAAATGTTGAAAAGATAATTTCAACTGATGATATGGATTGTTTTTCAAATGTAAGCAAGCTATCTACACTAGATTGTTCTTTTGCAGTGTTCGAGATACTAGAGTCTTCTCATGTAGATAACACACTGCATCTGCCCCGGTCAACGCTTAGAACCCGATTGGTCAACATACGTCGACTTCCCTTGGATTTCGGGTGTTGGTTATATGAGGATATTATTTAAAGTAAAACGTACCCGACAGGGTTGAATGCCAAGTTTTATTGTTGAAAATGACTTTCCGGTCATCCAATCTTTAGTTTGGCAGAGGGATTTCGACTCCTCTAGAAGCTGGGTCCTTCGCAATAGGCTTCGCTTATTACTCACGTCATATTGGGATGATTGATTACAGTTAAATTACAAGGCAAAGCTGCTCTTTTAGAGTTGTAGTTGAAGTTCGATCAGGCACAGTTTCAATCTTCGGAAACTAGCGCATGACTTGTTCGATTGCGATTATCCTTTCTTTGCATTTTTCAAAATTCAATTGCACACCGGCCTCTGTCTTCTGGGACTATTGGTTTAATTGCTCTATTTCGAGCATTGCTTTTTCTCGCTGTTGCACTCTTGTGTTCATGTGCATCATACTTGTTTACTATAATTCTATACATGTAAGTAATACTTCTGCGGTCATTTCGGCATATTCTATTTCATTTGTTTAGAACTACGAGGTAGCTTGGTCTAGCCAGTTCTGTAGCTAATCCCTACTCATGCTCAATTGAGTTCATTTCAACAAAGTGTTGGTGTATCTGCCATAGTCCATAGGGCCGATTTCTTTGAATACTAAGTCTATATTTTTTCAGGAGACTAGGTCTCTTGTGCAATACGTTCGATTACCCCAGTTTGATTGACACGATAGCTCCTATCTCCAGAAACTAGGGACTTTGTTACTTGATTCCAAGCTATGATTTTTTTCAATGATGTTGATTTCCTGACTGTAATTGAATTCCTCCAAGTTGACATCATCATCCAATGTCATTTTGGGTACATGTGTTGGAAAGACGCGTCGCCGTCATCTTTTCCTAGAGTGAATTCTTCATGTCCAATGTTGAGACCCTAATCATGTATCAGTTTCTATCTCCCGAAACTCGTGCATGGATGACTGAACTCTATAGATTTTTCCTTGATGTTGTGAATCTTCAGATAGCATGAGATGCCAAAAGGTAGGGCTGAAGATTCAATCAAACTCTTGCTTCTATTTTCGAAAGCCGATGTATCGATAGTTTCATTCTAGGGGTTTCTTCTTAGCATCACTAAACTTTGGGTAATGGCATATTCCTGCAATTTAGAACCAAATGATCTAGTTAGACTATAGGTAGGTCATCGATCCTTCTCTTCATCGCCAAACTGCGAGCAACGGTTGATTTCTAGACGTTAAATCGTTCATTTCCTTTGTTGGCGATTTTGTTGCCAGAATGCTCTGTTTTGCGATACAGAACCATTATATAACCAACCTCGCGGTTATTCGTGTTTGGACTATGCAATATTTCTTTCGATCAATTATTTGTGCATATATCCCTGCTCGAGGGACTAGCTATTTTGAACGCTTGTATTTGGGAGATTGTGAGAGATGGAGAGGTTTGGGACAAATGATTCGATTGCCCCTGGTCTGGCTCTCAATCCTATTCTAGGATTGAGGAAGTCCGATGGTTTTAGTTCCAACCTTCCATGATTGTCTCTACATACCCTTAGTTGTGCATGCTTTGCTTGATTGCTGTCGTCATGGAAGTTCTACTCATACGCCAATTCCTGCCTTGGGGAATTGATAACCTAGCTGTTTGGTTCCAAGCACCATTTCTTTGAGGCTGCCTAACTTTTGGCTGTATCTAAATTCTTTCTAAACTGAATTCAGGAAATTCAGTTATGCACCGGCTTTCATCCCTAGAAATTAGCACACGAGCAATTCAATCATGGGATTTACTTTCGACGATGCTTTATTCCTGTGCAGTGGCTGATTCCTATAATGAAAGGTCGAACCATCTGGCTAACCTACGAAAGGTTATGTCCTCCTATTGTTGCCCATTTTCGGGCAACGGTAGTTTTCTAAAGACAAGGTAGAATCTCAGTTGAGGACCAACTTCTATCTCCAGAAGCTAGTGCATTGATGGTTTACTACAATGAGTGTTTCTCATCGAACCTATAGATTAAAGTTTTTTGGCATTGCCAAGGCAATACTGGTACATACTAAATAGCAAATTTCACGGCATTGTTGGGGTAATGTCGGTACTTAGGAAATAGAGGGTTTCCCGGCGTTGCCAGGGGAATACTGATACTTAAGGAATAGAAAGTTTCTTGACGTTGCTGAGGCAACACCGGTACTTAGGAAATGAGTAAAGGCCTTAGCATAGCCCGAGCAACACCGACACTCAGGAGGTTGGGATCGATTTTCCCTGCCAATCCGGCAATGCTTTTAATCCAGGTGGGCATTAGTTTTGGTCTTCAAAAAGTTTCACTTCGATGATTGGTATAAAAGTCTTTTCTTAGTGTTGCCTGTCTTCGGATAACAGCTGGCTTTCTGTAAGTTGAGGTTTGAGACCTTAATCGAGCACCTGCTTCTGTCTTTGGAAACATGCACGTTGATGATTTGATTCTGGAAGTACCTTCCATCATCATCTATCTCTGGACGATGGTAAGTTCCTCCATTTATTGCAAGTTGGAACGATTTTCTATCCTGACCAAGTGTCAATGTATCTAACACCGCCGTATTTGGTCACCGAGGATTAATAACTACGGATGACTGCAGCATCCATGGTCGTTAGTTTTGTGCCTCCAAGTAAGGCGATGTTACAAGTTGGTATCAGAGCATAGGTTTATGAAACTTTAAAAGAAAGTTAAACCTAAAAGATTTTCAAACATAATCCAATGAATTGGAAAAAACAATCAGGGTTTGGGTTAACATTATAGTAACGTACTTGTATTTGATATATATATATATAAGTATGTGTTCCCCTCTTTCTTAAACCGTTCTAATGTATCTTACAAAGGCTCGTATGCATATTTATGAGAAAGAGGACATGGAAGCAGAAAACGAAAGAGGAAATCTAGGTGGAGGAAGCACCACAACCAATGGGAATGCTCGACCTAATACCAGGAGGAATCAAGGTTGACAGGCTAATGCTAATCCAAATGCTGAAGCCAATGTAGGTGCTGGAAATCCACCAGTAGATGCGGGGATGGTGTATCAGTTGTTGGCCAATCTTTTGCAAGCAGGAGCTACTGGTAATATTGGAGGAGCTAATCTTGTAGCTCCAGCTGGATACAATTATGCGCAGGGATTACACCACTCTGGGTGGAAAGCCGTTTATAGGAACGAAGGATGTTGTTGAGATTGAGAATTGGCTGTTGAGCTGTGAGAGGATTTTTACTAATTTAGGCTTGGATGATAGGGAAAAGAGGAGGCTAGCATGTAGATGGTTGCAAGGGGCAGCGCTCCATTGGTGGAATAGTATGACAGCCGGAGTTTCAGAGGAAGAAATAACTTGCGCTGATTTCAGAATAAGGTTTGAGCAGAAGTTTCTATTTGAGGTAGGTAAGTTAGCGCCGATTAGGAAGTTCATGGATCTTATCCAGAGTAATATGTCAGTAATCGAGTATGCTACTAAATTTGATTAGATGTCTCGATATGGATATGCTTTGGTTGAAACTGATATAAGGAGGAATGAGAGATTCATTCAAGGATTGAGGCCAGAGCTAGGTAGAATGACCATGACTCATGTCAGAGAGCCTTGTAATGTGGTGGTGGAGATGGCTATTCGTCATAAGGAGATGCTTGCTGCGTCTGTTAGGGAGAAGCCAGTTGAGTCTCAGGGTCCTCAGGAAAAGAAAAGGAAATTCTTTAAGCAAAGGAAGCCCGGAAATGGGAGGCTTCCAAGAAGGCAAAGGCTGATTTGGTGTGCTTCAAGTGTGATAAGAAGGATCATTATGCTCACGAGTGCCGGACGGACAAGGGAAAGAAGCATGCAGAGAAGAATAATGTGAAATACTTCAACTTCGACTAAGTTGGACATTATAAGAACCAGTTTCCAGAGCCAATCAGGGTGGAAAAAGGAAAGGTGTTTACTATTGGACCACCATCTTCTTCTAGACCTACTACAGTAGAGAAAGGGAAAACTGTAATGGAAGGTACGCTTTTGATTCAGAGTATACCAGTTAGGGTACTGTTTGATACCGGTGCATCACATTCATTTATATCACAGTATTTGGCTGATAGGTTATGTATAGAACCCACCTACCTTGTTACTTCCTTAAGGGTTGTGAATCTAATAGGAGGGGATGCAACTCTAAGGATGAGATGTAATCAGTTAGAACATGATTTGTTAGGTCATAAGTTTGCATGCAATTTGTATGTTTTTGATTTTGGGATCATTTTGGATATGGATTGGTTGGGTAAGTATGAGGCTAGGATATTTTGCCAGGATAGGGAAATATCATTGAGACACCCAAATAGTCATAACTGAATCATCTTCTCATTGGAGAATTCCAGTAAGAGTGTTTGTGCTTTGTTAAGTGCCATGGAGGTCGGAGAAGAGTTAAGATAGGTTCGAGTGGCAAGGGAATTTGTAGATGTTTTTGAGCTAGTTACAGGGCTACCACCGAAACGAGCTATTGAGTTTTGGATAGATCTTGTACTGGGAGCTGAACCCGTCAGTAGACCACCTAGCAGGATGATAGTGACATAGATGAAGGAATTGAAGGTGCGGCTAGTGGATCTTGAGGAAAGGAATTTTATTAGACCAAGCAGTTCGCCTTAGGGAGCGACCGCGTTTTTCGTGAGGAAGCTAGATGGGTCATTAAGGATGTGCATCGACTATCGTAAGTTAAATGAAAGGACAATCAAGAATAAGTACCCTTTGCCAAGGATAGGTGATCTGTTTGATCAGTTGAGTGGAGCCAAGGTGTTTTCTCAATTTGATTTGGCAATGGGGTTCCATCAGTTGAGAGTGGCAGAGGATAGTATTCCTTTGACAACATTTCGGACTAGGTATGGTTCGTATGAGTGGTTGGTGATGCCATTTGGATTGACGAATGCACCTGCTTTCTTCGTTGATTTGATGAACCGGGTTTTCCGAGAGTATTTAGATAGATTTGTGTTAGTGTTTATAGAGGACATTTTGGTATACTCTATGGATGAGAGAGAGCATGAAGATCATCTTAGAGTTATGTTAGAGACGCTGAGGCAGAATCAGCTAAAGGCGAAATTTTCCAAGTGTCATTTTTGGAAGAAAGAGGTTAAGTTTCTTGGTCATGTGGTTTCAGAGAAGCGATTATTAGTCGATCCAGATAAGATCGAAGCTGTGAACAATTAGAAGAGACCAGAGACGGTGACTGAGATGAGAAGTTTTCTTGGATTTGCTGGCTATTACTAGAGATTCATTAAGGATTTCTCGCGGATAGCAGCGCCTTTGACTAAGCTTACTAGGAAGGAAGTGAAGTTTGTTTGGTCTAACAAATGTGAGGAAGCATTCCTTAAGTTAAAGCATTTGTTGACCAATGCGTCAGTGTTAGTTGTTCCAGATGGTAACCAAGGGTTGGTAGTATACACTGATGCATGTGGAACTGGATTGGGAGTAGTGTTGATGTAGAGGGGCAAAGTCATTGCTTACACATCTAGACAGGTTAGACCACACGATAAGATATCCTACTCATGACTTGGAGTTGGCAGCAGTGTTTTTTGCCTTGAAGATTGGAGGCATTATCTCTTAGGAGGGAGATTTGAGTTGTATATCGATCATAAGTCTTTAAGACACTTATTCTCTCAGAAGGAGTTGAATATGAGGCAGCAGAGGTGGTTGAAATATTTGGCAGCTTATGATTTTGGTATAAAGTATACTCTTGGGAAAGGCAATAAGGTAGCAGATGCTCTCAGCAGAAAACATCAGAATGTGGTGTTAGCGATGTTGGCAGAATGGAAGGATCTAGAAGCCTTGGCCAGTTGTGGTGTGTAGTTGAGATCTACTGCTAGTTCTAGTCAGGGTACTGCCATGTTGTCTTGTTTAGAAGTTCGACCAGTGCTGATCGAAAGGATAGCTTCTAAGAAGAAAGAGGATCCAGTTTTAGCTGAGAAGATTAAAAGGCTTGAGATTGGCTCAGAGATTGATGACCTAAAGGACTTTAGTCTTGACCAAAGAGGATGGTTGAGAACGAAAGAACTGTTATGTGTTCCAGATGTTGAGAACTTGAGGAGAGAAGTTCTGGAGGAATGTCATCAATCAAAGTTTATGATTCATCCTGGAGGGACCAAGATGTATCAAGGTATGAAGAGGAGCTTCTATTGGGAAGGCATGAAGAGGGATGTTGGCTTGTGGGTTAGGCACTGTGTAAACTATCAACAAGTGAAAGCCGAACATCAAAGCCAAGTGGGTTACTTCAGCCTCTAGATATTCCAGTCTGGAAATGGGATTCAATATCGATGGATTTCATAGACGGGTTGCCGACGTCGAACATGGGAAATGAAAGAATATGGGTTATAGTGGACAGGTTGACTAAGGGTGCCCATTTCATTCCAGTCAAGTAACCAGAACGGCACCTGTTTTGACTAAGTTGTTCAGGAAGAACATAGTTAGACTTCATGGGATTCCTAGTAGCATAGTCAGCGACAGAGATGTATTATTTGCTAGCGAATTTTGGAGGAGTCTACAAGAGGTATTATGTACCAAGCTTAAGATGAGTACAACATATCGCCTACAGATAGATGGGCAGACAGAGAGAGTCAACAAGGTACTCGAGGATTTAATGAGAGCTTGCGTATTGGACTTTGGTGGATGTTGATAAGATTACCTACATTTGATTGAGTTTTCCTATAATAATAGTTATCAGACTAGTATAGGAATGGCGCCTT
Source organism: Allium fistulosum (assembly GCA_030737815.1). Lineage (NCBI taxonomy): Eukaryota > Viridiplantae > Streptophyta > Magnoliopsida > Asparagales > Amaryllidaceae > Allium > Allium fistulosum. The sequence continues at coordinate 794,210,209 of CM060904.1, forward strand.
TTGAAGCTTTGTATGGAAGGCCATGCTAATCGCTAGCATGTTGGTTAGAGACTGGAGACAGATTGGTCTTACGTCCGGATTTGATTAGAGAGGCATCAGAAAAGATTGAGTTAACCTGAGGATGGATGAAGGAAGCTCAATCCAGGCCGAAGAGTTACGCAGATAAGAGGCGTAAAGACTTAGAGTTCTCAGTGGGAGACATGGTTTTCATTAAAGTATCACTAATGAAGGGTGTGGTACGATTTGGAAAGTCGTGAAAGTCGGACCTGAGATATGTTGGACCATTCCAGATTATAGAAAGAATTGGAAAAGCTCGCGTACAGAGTAGAGTTGCCGAGCAGTTTGGCAGGTGTCCATAATGTATTCCATGTGTCTCATCTTCGCAAGTATGTGCATGATCCAGAGACTACTATTCCTCAGATAGAGTTGGAGGACTTGGTAGTAGAGCCTAATTTGACTTTTGTTAGACAACCTGTTCGGGTTGTAGCGAGAGATGGGAAAAGATTGAGGATCAAGACAGTCAAGTTGGTGAAGTTTCAGTGGAGCGACAACGAGAAGGACTACACTTGGAAGACAGAGGACAAGATTCGAGATTCTTATCCTGATCTGCTTTGACGGTATGTCTATATTAGATTTATATAGATTAGTTGCTAGTCAGGTAGGCTAGTATAGATGTTAGGAGTTGTTACAGATGATTGCTATGTTTGCTAGTTAGTCCTTACTGAATTTCGAGGATGAAATTCTTTAAGGAGGGGAGCCCGTAACACCCCTAATTTTTAATAACATTATTCAGGAGATTTAATAAGAATAAATAAAATAGAATAATGTAGATAAGGAGATTGAGGTTGATTAACAAACATGTAGTGGCCGTGCTTATTAATAAAATGCACTTATAAATGGTTAAGTAATTAAACATAAGGGCATTAGGGTAAATAGCCGCCCATGTTTCCCACCCTTGTACCATTTCCCCTTAGTCGTACCCATTCATTTTTATCACAAGCAAAATTGTAAACGTAAGAAAGAGCAAGTCCGAATATTAGGAAGAAAAAAGAGAAGGGAAATTCAAGGAAAGCTTAGGATTCAAGCTAAAAGAAATCAATCTCAATCAATCTTCAATTTTCTTATCCAGTCTAAGGTGAATAATAAATCACTACATCTCTATTTTTGGTTTTATAATCCTATAGTTTCTGATTTAAGGGATAAATTCGTTTTTATGATTTATTGAATGATGATATGCTTGGTTTATGATTTATATAATTTGAGCAAGATGGTTTAAATGAAGATAAGCACGTTTTTAGGGTAAAATCGAAGTTAAATGATTTTTTAAATGCCATGGAAAAATTATATATTATGGAAAACATGATTTTGAAGTTGGGTTTCAATTTTTATAATTTTCCAAGCTGCGGAGAATTAATTATGAATTTTAAAAGGAAAATATGGTTATTTGGGTTTATAAATTTAGTTTGGAAAATATATTAAGAATTTGGGTCTGAAATTTTGATAGGTTAGATAACATGATTAAAGTGAATTTCTAGAATTTTTGGGGATTTTTACTAACTGATTTAGTATGGAAATTAAATTGTTTTATAAGGAGGGCCTAAATGATTTAATTGTTTTGTTAATAGGAAGGGCATATGTGTTAAATGTTGTTGACTTTTAGATCTGAGAAAATGCGGAAAATTTTAGTAAAATAATTTGAAAGTTTAATGTAACCAATCATGTGTTTATAAGTGGGCAAGTTAGTTACAAAAAGTTTCTTTATTTGGTAAAACAGCCTTTTTGCTCAAACAAAGGGGTTCCACCTTCTTTTGAAGGACCCTTCGACTCAGACCTTCCACCCCCAACTTAGTCGAAAACTTCTAGGTCAAAACCAGTAAACAAATACACATGGTATCATTTCGATGGTACGTACTGGATTGGAGAAAGGCGGAAGGTAGGGTGTCGAGAGGTAGCTTTCGAAGGGGTTGGTTCCTTTGTCTTATTTTGTTTTAAAAGAAAAGCGCTTGCCTATTTATAAATGGGTTTCGAAGTAGTCGAAACCAATGGTTTTGAAAGGGGATTTCAAAGATTCTTTCGAAAGAGAGCCACCACCTATGTTTTAAAGAAGTAGCTTCCGAAGGAGTTACTTAGATTTTGTTTGAAGCTTTTGGAAGAGGTAGTTTCGACCAAGTCGAAACCCTTCTGCGAATTGATGACCTTCCGATGGCATTGAAGACATCAATGGTGTCGAATTGTTTAGTTGTTTTTATAAATATAAGCGCTTCCTAATGCTTTTGAAAGGGGTTAGGGGTTTCAAAGGCAATGGTTTCAGAAGGGGTTTTGAAGCTAACCTTTAATTGTTTTACTCAGATGTTTTAAAGCTTTCGAAAGGATGGTTACGACACCATCAAACTTCCCTAATACTTTTTGAATTAAAGAATGGTTTCGAAAGAGATGCTTTAGCCTAGGTTCGCTTTGACCCAAAATGATGTTTTAAGTATAAACCCAATGCTTTCGAAAGGGGGACTTTCAATGGTTTCGAAAGGATACTTTCAAATGGTTTTGAAGCCATGCTTCTATACTTATATGATAAAATTTTAACATGGTCGAAAGGTTTCGAAAGAGTCGTTTTAAAGTATTCGAAAGGCATAAGCCTAGTGTTTTAAAGATAGATTTTTATGCTTTCGAAGGAGGTCATCCTATGAGGTCAGAAGCAAGGTTTCAAAGGTTTCGAAAGGTTTTAAAACCTAAACTCAAATTTTACAGAAAAAAAACCTATGGCTAAATAAAGGAGTTTTGAAATGACTTTAAGCATGTAAATTGGAAGAAGTATGGCCTTGATAAAAATATAAGTTAAAGGGACTAACTATCTTTTATAAGAAATGTATTTCAAGGACCTCAAACCCATAGGAGTGGTATTGTTAAATTGTTATGTTTGCTTCTTCAAATATGAATATATTCACTTGATAAAGAACCCATAACTGTGTTTTGGGGATAAAGGGGGTAGGAGAACCAGTTAGGTTAACCCAGTAGTGAATGTAAATTGATTAAACTCCTGAATGAGTAGAATTGCATCCAAGGAGTCAGGGAGACCAAAATATAGGATTCCTAAACTGTGAAGTTGTCCAGGAGATAGGTTCATAGTAAACCCATGAAAACTATGTATTAAGGTAGGTTGGCAAGGGCTAATTGGTTTGCAATGAACCCATGAAAACTATATCCGGATTAAGGATTGACAACAGTCAATAGGTTCCTATTCAATCCATGAAAACTAGGATAAGAAAGAAGTTAATGGAAGCATTAGTAGGTTCCTAGTCAACCCATGAAAACTAGGATGAGAAGTGAGTTACTGGTTAAATTCATAGGTTCCTAGTCAACCCATGAAAACTAGGATAAGGTGATTAGTTATTGGAATGACTAATAGGTTCAAGGGGACCCATGAATTAATTAAGTTAATTGGCAGGAGCCTATAGGTTCTTAGTGACCCCATGAAAACTATGGAATAGGACAGGGTGTCCATGTGTAATGAAAAAGGTTATTAGTAAATCCATGAAAACTAATAGGTTAATAGTGACCCTAGAAACTATAATTATGACAGGGTGTCAATTTAAATTGGGGATGAGAAATCCAAATGTTTATATGTATGCATATCATCATAATATTTTGAAATGTATGTTTTTAACCATTGTGGATGCAGAAGCACAGTATATGGTTTTATAAAGGTTTTAGGATACTAGTGAGAGGAAAGCCCATTCCACTAAGCCGCGCGGTCTCACCAGATATCTAAATGGATTGGGATGTTAAATTATTATTCATACCAGGCTTTATATCTGACTCAAAGTTTTTGTTTTCCCCTTAAACTCTCGGGTACTCAATTGATTTTGAGTAGTTTCAGGTTTAGGGTTTTCAGGTTCTCTTCTTAGACGAATAAAGCTTCTGGAGGCGTGCAGAAGGCAGTTAGTTATTTAGAGTTATTTTTTTTCTGCTATGTATTTTGTTTGTAAAGGTAGATTTATTAGCCTTACTATATACTCTGATCAACCAAAGGGGCATCTTCATATGTCGCTCTTGTTGCATGTGTAATAATTATATTTTTCTGAACATGGTTAACATTTTTGGGATTATGTAATGAACATCCAATGTTTCGAATGGAATGTGGAAATGTGTTTTTAATTTGTTAATTTTTTTCCATATTCTTGTGATCTGTGTATCAATGTATCTAACACCGCCGTATTTGGTCGCCGAGGATTAATAACCATGGATGACTACAACATCCGTAGCCGTTAGTTTTGGGCCTCCAAGTAAGGGGATGATACAATTTTATATCCTGACCAAGGTTAATGTGTTATGTACCCTCAGTCCATAGGGCTGATTATTCTAAACAATTGATGTGAGACTTGATGTTCCGGGCGGCTCCCTGGATGTCCCTAGTCAAAGGTACGTTGCAACTCCTATCTTTGTGAACTCGTGACTTGGATGTCTTGAATTTAGACATTTTGTACATTAACTTTGGTCAAAGATCAGAATTCTTTGTCGACTTCTTGGTTTGTGAACTTTGTGGCACTACCAAAGCAATGTCGGTTCTTTCAGGTAGCGGGAGTTGTTCCCTGTTAATCCTGCAACAGACAAGTTTCCCAGTGTTGCCGGGACAACACCGGTACTTAGAAAATTTTAACGGTTTGTTGATGATGCCGGAGCAACATTAAGCAGTGCTCGTGCGGCTTATGAAATGTGCGGCTTTTAAGAGTGCATGGCTTACAAAATCCATGGCTTACGAGAGTGCGTGACTTTCGAAATGCGTGGCTTTTGAGAGTGCATGGCTTACGAAATGCACGGCTTTTGAGAGTGCACGGCTTACGAAATGTGTGGCTTTAGAGAATGCGCAGCTTACGAAATTTGCGGCTTATGGGATCGATACGACCCGTCGATCTGGAATGGTTTGGAACTTCTTGACGTTGCCAATCTTCGGGTAACGTGAGGAGTTTGTGCTTCAAGAGCGTGGTTCGACAGCTTAAGGAGTGATGCGCCGCTTATGGGAGTGCGCGACTTATGAGATCGATACGACCCATCGATCGGGAATGGTTTGGAACTTCTCGGCGTTGCCAATCTTCCGGTAACGTGAGGAGTTCATGCTTCGAGAGCGTGGCTCCATAGCTCAGGAAGTGATGTGCGGCTTATGGGAGTGTGTGGCTTATGAGATCGATACGACCCATCGATCCGGAACGATTTGGAACTTCTCGACGTTGCCAATCTTCGAGTAAAGTGAGGAGTTTGTGCTTCGAGATCATGGTTCCATGGCTCAAGAAGTGATGCGCGGCTTATGGGAGTGCACGACTTATGAGATCGATACAACCCGTCGATCTAGAGCGGTTTGGAACTTCTTGACGTTGCCAATCTTCGGGTAACATGAGGAGTTCGTGCTTCGTGGGCATGGTTCCACGATGAAAGAAGTGATGCGCGGCTCATGGGAGTGCGCGGCTTATGGGATGCGCAAAATGGTTTCGGCCTTCCCGGTGTTGGAGGAGAGATACCATGTCTTAGAAGGTAAGGATCGAGTTTTCCCATCAATCCGGCGAATTAAAACTTCGCTGGAACACGATTTCGTCAGTTCTAAGAGATAATTAGTTTTTGGATCGGGTAACCATGGCTTGGATGATCCTCCTATATTTCAGGAAGATGTGCACGGCCAAACAGATAAGGTTGCCATGGTGGAGAGATCTATAGCCGACCGCATGGAGATTGTTATGAAGAAAGAGCTTATGGGAGTTCAGGGCAAGACTCTCAGTTTCTGGTCCAACTGCCTTTGGAGAATTGGTCTTCAACTGGCATACAATCTAAGAGGAAAAGTAACTGGTCACCAAGGGTGGTAAAGGAGGAGTTGGGAAGAAGTAAGCAAGTATTATGCTTCTATTTTGTTTGTTGCACTAGCTAGGTCGTTAAGTCCGTAGTTGTTAGAATGCCAGAATTTTCGATCGGGATTAACAGAACTATGGTATGATTAGTCTTGGCTTTCCTTATAGCTATTTAAGTATGTGTGGTGCCCTCATGCCACAGGGTTATTCGCATGCTTAAACTATATCCAGGGTTTCTCCACAACCCGTTTGGTTGCACGCGGTCCAGTGGATGCAACTGTGTCTTATAGATGATTAAAGCATGGGAAAGCCTCTATCTTTAAAGACTTATATATTAGGGATTTGAGATACTTGGTTCTCTAAGGTGCCGAATCTTGGTTTGATTTGACTCCACCTCTGATTGATCACAAGGTCGGCTCAGTTTTGGCTTAGTTTCTTCGAGCGACTTTGAAGCTCTGGAATTCAACATTGTTTGTCTCATCGGTCGTTGGAAGTGATTCTGTTAATTTTGTAGAGTGATTGATGTTATTGTTGATTTGTGGCCTCGGAGCATGACTTCATTGACTTCGGGCTGTTCTGGAAGAGATGATCGCTGATCTTCCAAATAGCCTTCGCGATGCTTTAGTTCGTGAAGGATTTTTGGACCAGATGACTACTGATCTACCAGTTTGCCTTCATGGCACTTTAATTTATGAAGGACCTTCACGACGCTTTAGTTCGTGAAGGAGTTTTTGTGGTCGGATGTCCAGCGACCAGACGGCCTTGGAACGATAATTTATCGATTCCGAGAGGAATTTTGGTTGGGTGTCCGACGACCAAATAGCCTTGGAGCGATAATTCATCAACTCCATGAAGAGTTTTGGGTCATGTGTCTGACGGCTTGGCGGTCTTAAAGCAATGATTCATCAACTTCAAGAGAAATTTTGGTTGGATGTCCGGTGACCAGATGGCCTTAGAAAGATAATTTATCGACTCCAAGAAGAGTTCTGGGTCATGTGTCCAACGGCCCAACGGTATTAAAGCGGTGATTCAACGACTTCAAAAGGAATTTTTTGGATTCAGTTTGCGAGAACACATTTTTATTAGTTCCTGGAGACTAGGGGGTTGGATCTGTTTGTTCGACGATCCTTTGGACAAGCCTTCTCGATGCTACTAGGGCAATGCCAGTTCTCAGAAGGGAGACTGACATGGCTCGTCAAGGGCACAGAAGCATTTCTTTCGCCGTGCTGTCTACAATGCGCCCAGTGTCCCGATACGACTCATTTGGAAAAGGAAAGTAGACAAGGATGGATGAGAAGGCATCGCTTTAGGTTGTTGCCCCATTCCTTAGTAGCTAGCTAGCCAGAGTGTTATTTGATAATCATCCTTTCGTCTAATTTCGTCAGTTAGTTGGGGGCGCTTTTCAACCAGGTCTTAGTAGCCTTGCTTGGGCAGAAGGTCCCCGAGGTCCTGTAGCTACTTCACCCTTTAGTATGTTCTTTAGAAAATTGCCAGGTTTGCCTTCTGCCAATTGCACTACCTCTAGTCTGTAGAACCGATTTGCTTTCCTATAGAATTCTTCCAAGGTAGTAGGTTATTTCATCCTTTCATGATTCCTAAGGCCCTTGTAATAGACTGCATCCATCGCCCTCACTTCGTAAATATGCTAGTTATACCCTAGTTCGACTTCAAGTCAGGACTTCCAGAATCTGCTTCGAGTCAAATAGGCGATTACCAGAGTTCGACTTCGAGACAACCCTAAAGTGAGTTTTTCAATGACCATTTTAATGATTTTAGATGATTTTCGACGACGACCATTCGTGATTCGACGATGGGATCTCCATGATGGGATTGGAAGCTGGTCAGTTGGAAGTGGTCACAATATACCATGGGAGCTTGGCCTTGTAATCGATCTCTATTTGCATCATATCTTCTTGGTTCTCCTGCCTCTAGGAGTACCATTTGAGTAGCAGTTCCTCATCCATTGCTTGGCACTATGATTCGGCAAGGGTTTTAGAGCTTCTTCTAGTGTTTTGCAAGTTGGCATTTTCATCTTATTTGTCTTCCTCAAATTGTTCGTCCTCTTAAGAGCCGGAGAGAGTCATCGTTATATCCTCCCATGGGGTTTTCACCCCTAAGTTCGGGTTTGTAGCAGGTGCTTTTGCAGCGGGTGGAGTGTTAACGTTTTCTTCCGTCCTGATTCTTGTTGCTCCGCCCATTACTTCCTGTTGCTTTAGCATTTTGTTTCTTCCATTCAAGCCAGAAATAGAAGAATGCTCTTGCTCCGTAGCAGCAATGGCTTCAGGCACCATTCTGGAAGTAGTCAATGATTGGAGCACTAAAAGAACATCTATCTTTTCCATAAGAGCCTTTTGACTGTTTGCCATTTTATAGTTAATTTCATCAACCATCTTGTTCAATTCTCCCTTAGTCACAACTTCATGCTATGTTGAGGATCCTGGAACCTGATCTCCAGAGTTGGCTCCTAACAGCAGGTTGTTAGGGTTGTTGACTTTAATTTTCCGAGGGTTTGTTTCTTCTTCAGTAGTGGTAGCTCCTATGGATCTTCCGAATGTAGTTCTCTTTCTTCCTGGTGCCATTGATTCTCAACATCAAATCTTCTAAGCGGTTCTCTTTCTTCCTGGTGCCATTGATTCTCAACATCAAATCTTCTAAGCGGGGATTGCGGATCTAACTTCTGAATCTATCTGACCCAAAGTAGATAGCTAGATCTAAGCCTGAGTTGGGTTCTCAGTGAAAGCACCAAAATGTTAACCCAAAAAATGGATCAACACCCTGGATTGGGTGTGAAAGCACAAGCACTATTCTTACAGAGCAATAATATAGAGAATAAGTGTAAAAAGAGCAGAAAAAGTAAAAAGACAAGAAGATTTTTATAGTGGTTCGGCTGTTAATAAAGCCTACTCCACTTTATAACTTTCTATTAACTGAATGCTGTTACAAGTTGAATCAGATTACAATATGATTAAATCTTATAAGTTAGATCAAATCACAAGTACAAGAGTTCACTGGAGAATCACAATGAACCCATATATGACTATTATATGGTAGGAGAAGAGTGAAGAATAATCTCCCTAGAGTTCCAGTAGGCAGTCCAGAAGATCCTGTTTATATTGAAGGTAGGATGGTATTTATAGGGGTTGGAGAGCACTTGGGCCAGAAGTTTAAGTGCAGAAGAGTCCAGTTGTTATGCCAAGTCATAACCAAAAATCTCAAATTAATCTGAGTCATTTCTATGGATCGCTAGCTATCCATAAGGGATGGATCACTAGCTATCCATCAACTTAGTATATTTTTCTACTTGAGGCCTTTACTTAGTGCTACAATGGAGCTCGGAAAGTTTGAGTGCGATCCAACCTATCTTGATGGATCGCTAGCTTTCCATAGGGGATGAATCGCTAGCTATCCATCCACTTAGCATATTTTTGAGTGATCTTCATTTATTTGTCTTCCTATCTTCTATTTATGTGCCTTGTCCAAATATCAAGTCGTTTGGAGTTTGTTTGATCGTCCATCTTCATGGGTCATCTGGTCCAGAAGAATCATCCATAACTCGCTCAAAATTTAACGAAATTAGACGAAACTTTGTAGGTACACTCTAGAGAGTGTTTAGGACCTACCCTAAAAATTTGAGCTGGTGGGGTCCACTCTACACGGATCTCTAGCAATCCATCTGGTTAGGTTGCTAGCGATCCATCAGGCCTTATCCAATCAAGCTTATTTTTGGTAGGTGCCTTCTTTTATGTCTTGTAAGTGTTCTCCAAAAATTTCATGTCGATCTGACTCCGTATATGTTCTCTAGGTCTGTTTTAAGTTAGCTGCTTTGGTCAAAAAGCGGGTAAACAGCTTGAATCAGATGAGTCTTTACTTCTTGAACTACACTGCTTAGAATGCTATGAAACTTCGTAAGTATTCTTAAAAGTGGTAGTAGATCATGATCCAAGAGGTTTTGACAACTTATGGTGCTTCCTTTTGGATCGCTAGCGATAAATGGATGACGGATCGCCAGCGATCCATCTACTTAGTGGATTTTTGGCTTGTTTCTCTTAAGTTCCATTAGTTTGTTCTTAGATGCCTTGTTCAAGTTTCAAGTCATTCTAGCTTAATTTGGATGTTTTATCTTCTGTTGAATTCTGCTAGGTTAAAAACCCAATTAACAACAATGAAAAAAAATACTATTTTAAATGTTCCTAGTGAAGATGCATCGAGGCTAGATATTGATGTACTCGTTAAGACTAGAATATACATCGCTCTTCAAATATTGGGCATTGTATTACTCATGACTGATAGGGTTATGTACTAATACTTATTGGATAACTATGGAACGACTCACCCGATAGCTTTTTGTTGGTTAATATTACTATAGTCAAATAGAAAATAACAATGTGACTAATTCACACAGTTCTCTCGCTTTGAGAATACCGTGGATCTTTAATACGAAAGCTCCGCTTTGATTATAGTAAATCATGTCACGACATCCATTGAGTGACTACAATTGGGTCGAGTGGAACTATTGGAAGTGAAGCACTATTCAAGAAAAGATTCGTCTCCTCGGTTATGTGGGGTCAGTATCACGGTCAACTCAAAGTCAAAGTCTCTGGCTAGAGTAGTTCGGTTAATAATAACTATTATTATTGAACCAAGGACTTTGTGTTTGGACTATAGACTTGAATGTGGACGATATTAGAATTTTGACTATTACCGAATTCCATAAGTCCAAGGTGATATAATTTTGACGAAGAGAATTAGTGTAAATAAAAGCCACAGATGGGGGACGCTTAATAAAGTAAAATTGGATTTTATTAAATCATTTGGTCAAAGGAGAATTTATCGTTTTGGTTGTGTGACTCGTCAGCTGTAAATTTGGTTTATAATTGTTATAAATTAATTAATATTTATGAAATATAATTACAAAATTTGATTATGATTTGAGAAATAAAAATACAAAATATATTTATAATAGTTATAAATATATCAATGGATATACGATATCGATAAGCGATTAAATTTGATTTAATTGCATAACATTTTATATGGGCTTAAATGGGTTTAAGGCCCAACATAGGGCCTGCTATTTTAGCAGCACATACATGGTATATGTGGCTTGATTATGGTATAAGGGGTCTTGCTTTTGGATGGCTTGGATTGAAGGAGAATTAGTATGAGATGAGATCCACTCTTTTCTCTCTTTTATCCATTATTTAAGCATCCCTAACCCTAATTAGATGAGATATTTTTTTGCTGCCCTTTCTTCCATCCTTTGCTGGTCGAAATTATACCATAGCATCCCTATAAAAAAAATCAAACCAACTTTGATTCGATCCCTATTCATTGGTTCAAGGACTATCAATCTGCTGAATTTGAAAAGGTTTCTAAAGGGAAAATTCACCTTTTCGAGGTGTACTTCAAGTTCAAGGCTTTAGTACTTAGGTATGGTTTTTATCAAACCGTGGTTTATAATTTTCTGTATAATATTTTATTGTATATAGTATTATTATTATTATTATGTTGGTAGTCAGGTGACGATTATGATATGTTGCAATGTTGTCGCAAATTAGTTTAGTTATATGCATGTATATACTTATGTTAAAATGAAAAAAATTAATTTTTATAAATGTCAGATCAGTAAAGCCGCATAATATATATTATAATTATTTTTTTATTAAATTATGTATATATTATTTAATTACATATATATGGTTTGTATTTAATTACATCATCATACTATGGTTGCAATTGGTCATATAATTTTACATATAAAGTTTTATAGCAATAGCAATTTTTGATAGTATGGAAATAATTTTTATAATTATTCAATATTATTTAAATCAATATACTACATAATAAATCATATAAACTCAAATATGTTATGAAAAAATATTTTTAAATTTTATAAAATTAGTTTAACATTAGATAAGCTCTTGGTCATAAAATAAAAAATAAAAAAATAGTTTTGTTATTTTTAAAAATTATTATATAATTCGGTCGAAAACTAATAAATTATTTAAAATTAAATTCAAGCCGATAAAAATGTGAAAAAAATTTAAAACTTCAAAATATCATTAATGATTTACTAGAAATTTAAATTTTGAAAAAAGGTTTGGAAAATAATTTTTTATTGATGTTTTATGTAATTTTGAAAGAATATTCAGTTAAAGTATAAAATAATAAAAATAATAATAAAATTTTTCTATGTTGTACATATAATATGGAATTTTATAAAAATATTTCAATAATTTAATTAATTACTATATGTATGTTTATATATACAAAATATATTTTTGTGCGTGTATATATATATCAAAATAAAATAAAATATCATTTTAGTATTATATTTATATTAATATATACATTTTTCACGATTTACAAATTTATTATTTATTTTAATATTTAAATAATTTATTTATATTAAATAGATTTTATTATAATAATATGCATGTATATATATGTTGATATTTTATTTATAAGATTTTATTTATATATATATATATATATATTTAAGGGTATGTTTGGCTCACATCCCTAATAAGTTTTAAAATAGAGAAAACATCCTTTACAACCAACACTTACGTTTCCGTTTCCTATTTTCAAATTCGCGCACGCAAAAAGACCCAAACACCCCTTATGTTTTTAACTTTTCAAACGTGTATAACTGTATTTACAAAAACCGGATCAACATACTGTTTTCACCAAAAAATCACAAATTTTATGATCTTTAAAATGAGATCCATTGTTGATACCAAAAATTTATATTTGTATTAAAGGTGCAATTATTTCAAATATTTGCAGACAATTCAGCAAATATTGAACATTTTCGATTTTTTTTTTCAAATTTACAAAATTTGCAAATAATTGCGGATATTTCTGCAACTATATGGTATAGTTGCATAAATGTCTGCAACTATTGCATATAGTTGCAGACATTTCTACAACTATTGCATATAGTTGCAGACAATATGCAACTATATGCAATAGTTGCAGAAATGTCTGCAACTATTGCATATAGTTGCAGACATTTATGCAACTATTGCGTACAATTTCTGCAACTATTCTCAAATATTGCATTTATTTCTGCAAATATTCAAAATAGTTGCATTCTTATCAGCAATTATTAATGTAATTGATAAAAAAGAAAACTACAACAATTATTCATGTAATTATCAGCAAAAATATGATTTCACAAAGTAGATCGATAAATGGAAACGTAGATTTCAAATATTGGCTGCAATCACAAAACTGCAACAAATAAACGAGGGTATTTATGGAAAAGAATTAAGCTGAAACAAAAATAGGGACCGGATTTATAAAGTTTCGAACGGAAGGAGTTTTTGTGTATTACGTTTGGTTTTAGGGATGTGACCCCAATTTTCACTATATTTAAACTAGTGCGAACCCGTGCTACGCACATAGGGTTTATCCATATTCTTGTTTTTAAAGTTGTTTAAACACAGACCTTGCAGTTTATAAATGACGGTGTAAATATTTTTATCATATCATAATAGTCTCTTATTCGTAAATTTACATTGAAAAATAGGTACCGCTTTCCGCTGCATATATGATCTGATAGAAGATAATTTTTGATGTTATGGTCATTATTCATCTTTATAGACTATGTAATTGATGAAACATAAATAGTTGAAAACATTTCCAAAATTTGATATCTAGTAGAAAAGATTTTAGGATTACCACTAAAAAATTCATAGCTAAGTAGGACACTTAACATACCAATCGATATGCGCAAATTTTAGATTCAAAGTTATTCCATACATTAGTCTTTCAAAATCAACTAAATGATGAGACCACTAAATCAATTTAAATGGAAAAAAAAAAGATTTTGCGGTGCTTTAACATAAAGTTTATTTGGGTTTAATTAGGTTAAACTAACGTTGAAGAATTTTGGTAAGTTATTGTATTGAGAGATACCCAAGCAAAGTCTGTGCAAAGAGAATAATAAGCCATAGAAAATACTATTGAACCCATAATTGCTGGGATCGATATGCATGAGCTCATGCAAGTAAATGTGCAAGATGAACTCCAATGTTAATTCCAATTTTCTCATATATATTTCAGCATAGAAAAGAAGTACAATTAAGAAACATATATGAAAAATGCAAGACAATGGTACTATGATAGGGTTTTCACTTTAGTATAAGCATAACATGTGATTAAATAAGCACAGTTAAGCATCAGTAAAAGGATAATCAAAACTAATAAAGCATAAAATTTCATCAAGAACAGCAGTCAAATCACCTTTTCTTGTACCAGGCGCATTAAATATATAATACCTAAATAAAATAATCCGATAACATTATCTATTGCACCTCCTCCACTTGCGACTGTATAGCGTTATTTGCATGCCTTTTTTTGAGCTCTTGCATCAAAAGTAAAGGCAACATTTTTGCTTTTAGCTTAGTCCACCTTTGTAGTAGTTACACTTCGGCAATCCTTCTCCCTTTGATTTTCTCAAGTCGTTATTTTTTCTTTTTGAGAGTTCAAGTGATAGTAAAGATAAATATGAATTTATTCTTAGTATTCTTCATGGCCCTAAAAATAAAAAATAACCATGTAAATTTTGTTTACAAATGAAATCAAATATTTGTAGGATAAAAGTTATCTCATTTTGTTATATTTACACTAAAAGATTGTCACATTTCTTGACATTAAAGCAATTAAAAGAGCCAATTTAAGGAAATCTACTTGCAACATTATGGCAGTTATCACCAACAAAATCCTTTCGTGATGTCAAAAATAAAAGCAAAAAAGAATAACTCAACTAAGTAAATGAAAGTAAAGAGCATTCCTCCTATCAAAAGTAAGCATGGATTCAGTAGGTATGCTCTCCATAAGGACACAAAATACATATTACAATGAGAAGGTTATTTCTCAATCTTCTGTATTGCGACCTTACAGATTTTAAGTGCACCACATACCTAAATTATAAATAGGGTATCTTCTATTATTTTCACAAATATGGAAAGCACAACCTACAATTTCTAAGAATAAAAAATCCGCCGATATTATAAAAAGCAAGCAAATGAATAATTTACCTCAACCTTCAGCAAGGATTTCACATTTAAACCTACTAATAAGCAGAAAATAAGAATTTTTTCCTAAAGCTTTAGTTATAGGATTTCCTAACTTCGAATCATAGCCCTTCATTTTACATGGCATCTTGGAATTAACCATGCATTAGAAGAAATAAACACACTGATTAGAAATGCTCAGGTATGCAAATAATTTTCAAGATTTCATTTCCTTTTATTCTTTTAATTTTATAATACTCTTTAAGTGAAACATAACTTCTTAATGGTATTCTAGATTTTTCACTCATTTTTCTATGTACGTTTTTATTAGTATTGGTTGAGTTCGGAGTTGGGAATATCCATTCCAAAGGTATAACAGATACAAACAAACTCATATTAGTACCTAAGAAGCTTAATGACAACTAATATATGTGGATAATCAATTATACATTGAGAAGAATAGATTTTATTTAAGAAGCTAATGGCAATTAATATATGTGGAATAATGAACTACACAACGAGAAGAATAAAAAAAATTCATTGTTGATTATCCAGTTGAAATTTATATGTTCATTGTGTAATTAATACTTTAATGGCAATCTAAAACATCAGAGACTCACTTAATGCTTCTATTAAAGCAGTCTAACATAAGCGGATACCTGAGGTGATGGTAATCCCGAAAGCACATTCTATAAAAAAAAGTATATAATTTAATTTGGTAAATACAAATCAGCTTTTACTGCAAAGATGGATTGTATTTCAGAAAAGTTAGCATGTTGATAATTACGATTTTTGTATGAAACTCATCCAAATCCAATACGAATAAACCAAGGGGGATTTTCACTTCAAGGGCTTATTTGTACTGGTAATAAGTTTTAAGGACACTATTTCTAAAAAATTAGTTTTAAGGACATTTTACAAGAAAAAGATAAAAGAATTTATCATTTTCAATTATACAGAAATAATGATAAAAAGATTTATCATTTTTCTGTATAACTTAAAAAGATAAATGAATTTATCATTATCCTGTAAATTGTCCTTAAAACTAATTATTTAGAAGTGTTGTCCTTAAAACTTATTACCCTGAAAATAGAAGCCCTTCAACATAATTTCCACTAAACCAAGTTCCACTTAGAATGAGGTAACCCAAACATTATTTCCTTCCAAGCATACCGTACCCATCCATGGGCATTCATGTGGAGAAGCATTTTAACATGGTATATATTTTGAGGTTTCTTGCCAAGTATTTAATAGTGATTATTTTGTCACTTTAAGAATATACAAATTAACAAAATGGTTGTGTTGTATAGAACTTGGTAAATAAAAGTAGAAATTTTTATTCAAAAAGAAAATCATAGAGTTACCACTCTTCAATCTATCGATATATTGCTTCCTTAAATACATGCATTATTTCCAAAATGAAAATATAATCCTCAATTAAGGTTGATAAATACTAATAATATTTGCTTCATTATTGTTCACATAACTGCTATTTTGGCATAAAGCGATATTTCCATAAAGAAACCATTTCAATTAGAACTAAATTAAGGGTATTTTCTTATTAACGAGGTGGCACTGTATATTTCCAAAACCTCCTCCACCTTCTACCCATTAGTGATTTCGTAGTACTTAATTAAAATAGCACTTAGCAAGATGTAAATAAATAAATTTTCTCACCATAATTTGTGCATCACCAAAGCCCATCTATTTGAAAGTAAGGCACTAACTAAATCAACTTCACCTAAAATAATGTCCAATTTTCCTGCAAATTAGTTGGATATGTTTCCTTAATTGTACATTAGAATTAATATAATTATAGAAATAAGTAAATGGTCTTTCTATAAATTAAAAAGAAACTAATGGTGGAAACATATTTGCATACATATATCTATTTATAACCTTTAGAAAAATAAATTGAATCATCCTTAAATCTTAATGGATATATTCCTCCATTTTTAAATTGCAGCTAAATTATCCACTTTCATCAATCAAGAAAAATGGCCTCTCTATAGTTTCCTTTTAAACTTGATGGTATCCTTTTATTTTGACATCATAAGGAACCATATGAATTTTCTAATAATAAATAAAAGCAAGCTTGGATTTCCATATTGTAGAAATTTGATAGTGATCATAATACATGCAAAACTATTGTTTTTTTTTCTACAAAACCAATATATAAAAACATGGAGAAAAAACGCCTTTCTCCGGAGGCTCACAAAATAGGCGAAGCATATGAGGACAAATGCCTCCCAGACAAGAAGAGCATAGAACAAAAGCGGGGAAATCAAAAAGACAAAAGAACTACAGACTAAAACAGGACAACCAACCAAGAAGAACAGAGATATAAGATACCACCAACACAACCACCAGACCCGCCACCAGACCCGCCTTAACCTGAAAGGCAAAGGCCAGACCACCAAGCCTAACCACATACAAAGCACACCGAGCTACCCAAATGCAGCAACCAGAGGAAGCAGACTCATGGAGTAGGGGCTAGCGCCGACTAAAAGAAAAAGAGCCAGCTCAGAAGAACCAAGACAGCCCCACAGAAGAGTCAAAGCAGCACAGAAAATCTGGATGAGCTCCGGAAAAACCACCGCCCGTCTAACATCCTCATCGAGCTCCGGTAAAGCCACCGCCCAATGAAGATGTCCACAGAACCACGTGCAGAGCTCGACTCGAGAAATACACGCCTAAGGACCTCCAAGACACTCTGGAGAAATCGATCGAAGACATGGAAAAGGAAGGAGGACACAAGAACCTCCTTTGAAGCCACACATTAATCACCCATAAGCCCGAAAGGAAGAAGCAAGACCAAACCTTTTAATCCAGAACCTGAAAAAACAACTGAGACATAAGAACGAAAAACGGGGGGGTGGGGGGCGGGGGGGGGGGGGGAACAGGTGACGGGCGAAAGAGGACACCCGCGACCGGGAGAAGTCCTTAACCTATTCCTGCTCTAGCCGAAGCCTGAACACAGGAAATGGCAAGAAGGCCCACAAGGGGTTGAGATCGAGAGCTAGTCGATCTCTTAAAGGGCCTACCACGAAAAGCTAAGAAAACATCATTCCTAACACGCCGAATGATAGAAGGGGGATCCATTGGGGAATCCTCGTAGATTGCCTTATTCCGCGCGCACCAGATGTGCCAACAGATCAGGCAAGGAAGCATACGGAGAATGATAGACCTAAGAGACTTCCCAGGGTTGCCAGACCACCAGTTCCCCTGGAGCTCAGCCGGGGATCTGGCGTTACCTCGGATACCTACCAGGTTCCCGAAGTAATTCCAACAAGCCTTAGCTGTAAAGCCGAGAAAAAACAAATGACCAAGAGATTCCGTATCACCATTCCCGCAACAGTGACACCGGGAAACGACTGGAATACCAATCCTCTAAAGGTTCTCGTCCAATGGCAACCTGTCATGAAGGATACGCCACATTAAAAGAGAAACTTTAGGAGGAATACGAGAGTCCCAAATGAAAGAAAATAAAGGGAGAGTCGGAGGCGAAGAGCGAATTGAACTCCAGGCTTTGGAGATCGAGAAAGACCAGCCGTCCCAGCTGGAAAGACCGCCATGAGAATCACAAATCGGTTTCACCGTTTACATGTGTTTCCAAGTCTCACTAGCGAACGAAGGGGAGCCGGAGAAGCCAGAGATCGCCAGCCTTTGGTACTTCGAGTGGAGGAAAGACGCCCAAGGGAGTCGTTTGCTCCAAACCGGTACCACAGCTTGCACGCAAAAGCCACGCAGATATCCTTAGGATTGCGTAGGCCTAATCCGCCTTCACTCTTGGGACGACAGATGGCGTCCCAGGAGACCCAATGATGGCAACGAGCATCAGCCTTCGACCCCCAAAAGAAAGCAGAGGCCAACGACTGGAAGGATCGAAAGAAGGCAGAAGTGGGAGACATAGCAGCGAATACATGGGTGCCCATCGAGCCTAAAACCGACTTGATGAGGACCAATCTACCTGCCTGAGAAAGAAGATTCGCATTCCAACGGATGATCTTTCCCCTTATTTTGTCAGCCAAAGGGTTGAAAATAGAATTCAGTTTCCGACCTCTGTAAAGAACGATACCAAGATAGGGAAGCGGAAGGGACGCTTCCTTGAACCCGGTAAAGTCCTCTATCTAAGAAGCGCGCGAAGGGGACATGTCCTTAGCATGGACGAAACAACTCTTGGAGGAGTTGACGAGTTGACCCGAACTCCTCTCGTATTGACGAATGAAACGAATGAGACGTCTAACCGAAGTACGCCTACCATTCGAGAAGATGACAATGTCATCCGCAAAGGACAAGGAGGAGACAAGCGGACATCCCCGCGGGATACCAAACCTCTGGATTTGGTTATAGATCGTGAGAGTTTGAATCCCACGAATGAAGGCCTCTGCAGCGATGACGAACAGAGAAGGCGATAGAGGGTCTCCCTGACGTAAACCCCTTCCCGCCTTGAAAAAACCATTGGCAGATCCGTTTATGAGCACGGAGAACCAGCAGTTGGAAATGAGCCTCTAGACCGAATCGATAAGGGGCTCTGGGAAACCAAAAGCCCGCAAAACCTTTATGACAAAAAACCACGACATGCGATCGTAGGCCTTTGCCATATCCAGTTTAAAGACAACATTAGAGCCCCAAACTTTCCGATCAATTTGGGAGATCAATTCCTAAGCTAAAAGGACGTTATCAGTGATCAAGCGACCTTTTACAAAGCCCGCTTGAGAAGGGGAGATGATCCGATCAAGGTATGGTGCCAAACAGTTGGCCAATACCTTCGAAATAACCTTGTTAGAGAAATTGCACAGACTGATAGGTCTAAAATCCGCACAAGACCTGGGGGATTCACACTTCGGAATAAGGACCAGATTGGTGGACGTCCATCCTAAGGGAAGGGATCCGCCCGAGAAGTAGGACTGAATAGCCAAACAAAAATCTGACTGAATAATAGGCCAGACACTTCGGAAGAAGACCCCGTTGAAACCGTCAGGCCCACTAGCACTGTCCTTTCTAAGAGCAAAGATGCATGCCCGATTCTCATCCGATGAAGGGGGGCACGAAAGGTCGGAACTTTCCTCTGGTTGAACCACTCTGGGGATGAAGGCCAAAAGGGACAAATCAGAGACCGAAACAGAAGGCGCACCCAGAAAGGATTCGAAGTGGGCCAGGATAGTCTCTTTGACTTCTTCAGGCGTAGCAGCCACAAAGAGATCAGGACGAAGGATCTCACGGATAGAGAGAAGGTTGTTCTTCTTACGAATAGAAGAATGGAAGAACTTGGAGTTCGTATCTCCCTCGACCACCCATTTGATCCTCGCCTTTTGACGAAGGTAGTCGTTTTCGATACGAAGCTCAGAGGAAAAGGCCATTTGGGCAAGCGCCCAAGCCTCCTTGTTAGCATTGGATGGATCCTCGTCTAGCGAGGATTCAGCCAAGATAAGAGACTCTTCGGCCGCTCTGACACGATCGAAGATGTTTTTGAAAACTTGAACGTTCCAATCCTTCAGACAGGCCTTGAGGCGTTTAAGTTTTCTGGAAAATACAACGAGGGGAGGGCCTACAGTAGGGACGCTCCAAGATTTCTCCACCACTTGATGGAAAGAATGATGAGATCTCTACATACTCTGGAATCTAAAGGAAGAAGGGCCAGAGAGACAGCGGGGAATAGCTCAGAACCAAGGGGGCATGATCAGAAAAGGTACGGTGGAGGTGGGAGATAGAAAAGGAAAAGGGGGAATGGAACCATTCTTCCGATCCAAATACTCTGTCCAATCTGGATAGGATCGGTTCGGTCCCCCTTGATTGTTCGACCAGGTAAAAGCAGAGCCAACGAAGGGGATCTCGGAAAGGCCCGAGCTAGCTATGAAGGCGTTGAAATCCGCTACCGCGAGGCGGTTGACGGTGGCGCCTCCCCTCTTTTCAGCTTGGCTGGCGACGACATTGAAGTCTCCACCCAAGACCGAAGAGGGGAAGCCCAAGGCTGAAAGCGAAAGGATATCGGACCAGAGGGTCAGCCTTTCCGACCGATCACATTTGGCGTATACCGCCGAAAAAAGAAAGGAAGACGCAAAAAAGGGGGCCGAGCAAGACACAGAAAGCAGCTGATCCGAATCAAAAACAGGGCAAACCAACACGGCTTTGGACCACAGGATCCATATCTTGCCCGACACATTGAAGAAAGCACCAGCGAAACCTAACGCTAAGACGGTTTTGGTTACTACTTCAGGACCCATGAAAGGTTCCAACAGAGCAACCAAACAGACAGAATGCTTCCTGACAATGCGCTTCAGCCTGGCCAAAGACTCATCATTGCCGATACCACGAATATTCCAAATAAGGAAATTCTCCATGGAGACAAGAAGCAAAGAAACAGAAACGAGGAAAACAGAACAAGAGGGAGCTCGACTCAGATAAGATACAATGAGGATCGAGACGATCTGTCGATCTTCTCGGACGCCGCTATAGAACTTGTCATGTAAATTTTATAGCATTTGTTACTTTCTATAGTATTCATAACATATTTTTGCCATAGTCGAAGCATTTATTGGAACTTAAACTAACAACCAAATTATAACCACATATGTTTATGGGAATATATTTATGGAATTCATGTTTTGTCATATCGTATATAGTAAATATAAATGAAGCTAATTGCTTGAATTTCATATCTGTCATCAAGGTTTCATTACAACAGCTGAAGACACATTTTCTATTATAAATGGATTGCTTAACAGTCTAAATTACATGGTTACTACAAAAGTATTTAAGATATTATATTATTTAGCTAAGCAATTTGAGTTGAGTCTTTAAAATAGCACATGGCTTATTAAGAAAAATAATTTTGATATAGTTTGAAAGTCATTTGAGGCCAAAGATGCAGCTTATTCCCTAAAACGGTAGAAGATATTTATCGATGTATGGTTAAAAGAATTTCCCAAAATATAAATGGAGAAAACATGAAATTAGACACAATTTTATTCCCAACGCCGCTTGCAGTTTGTTTTTAATTATAGAAATCTTGAGAAATTATAGACATGACAATTTATATCCAAGTTAAACTGAGTTTATAACAAAATAATTACTCAAGAAAATGATTATTTTCCTTTAAGTCAACGACATATTGCCAGGGTTCATACTAAACGACATATTCTTTAAGCAAAACACCATTAATTCAGTTGTAAAATTAACAAAATAATTCAAAAAATTATTAGAGTAAAATTTAACAATGTAAGCTAAAACAACCAAAATATATAAAACATAATGATATATTTCAGAATTGGTGTTTGAATACCCAAGCACTCACTGTAATGTCACTATAATCAGAGGCAGAAAACTTTCAAAACAGTCAGAGATAGAGATCAATTAAAACAAATGAAGTCAAATAATTAAAATTCAATCTGTAATAAAATTAAGCCTATCTTGAACTTAATGAAAAATTATGATAATACATACTTAACCCGAGACATGTAGTTGAAACCCACTGTTCTGGAATTTATATACTGTACTATGATTGAATTGAATAAATAATTAAGTGTATACATTCTGAATTAACTAACAACACTTTCAACAAATGAATTAAGTTACATGTGAGATGTAGTCTGTGCAGTTAAAGCGCTCGGCAGATTCAATGCGGTGGAGGTGCAAAAAGTCATAGCGGGGATACAGCGAGGATATAGCAGGATATAGCGGATGACTCTAAAATAGCATATAAAACTCGTACTTAGTGTTTTTACAAATATATAAATGGTAGTTAAATGAAAAATTAACATTAAATTGAATTATAATTAATACATAAATAATTTTAAATAAAAATATGTGTGAATATATTGTAAATAAACGTAAAACTATTATATAACATAATTGAATTTAGTAGAATACTAGAGTATTTTCATTTCTGAAAATATATTAAAAATTCAATGAAATAAATTGATTTCATAATTTTTATAATGTATAAATTTCATATTTAATTATTGGTTTTAAAGAAGATATAGCGGAAATAGCAAAATATAGCGGGAATAATGGGATATAGCGGAAATAGCGGGGCTTAAAGCGGAAAGGCTATATTTGGGGCTATATTGAAAAATCGTAGCGATAGAAATCCGCTATGAGATATAGCAGGGTTATTGCGGGGTAATAGCGGGGCATTAACTGCACAGGATGTAGTGTAACGACCTGGAAATTTTAACGATTTTTAATAATGTAATTAACTAAATTTTTCTTGAAATTAAACAATAATAGTTTTTGCAATTAAAATTTGATATTTGGTATGCGTCTATTGGAGCATAGCAAGTGTCAGATTTTCATCAGAAAATATGCAAGTTTGTTTAAATTGTGAAATTTCAATTTAAAATTTAAATCAGTTAAAATTTTATGGAAATAATATATTTTCTGGATATTTTTATATAAGAAAAATGTTAAACATTTTCTGAGTGAGAGCCATAATTTGTTTCGCTAAATTTGGACTGCTCTAGCTCCGTTTATCTTATTTTCGGCGTTTTAGCAGCAGTTTTGGCAGCGAATATCAAGTTTTGATAGTTTGGTCGTATCGCTCATATCTGTGTACCATTCTGTTCGTCTTGTCGTGTTGATCTCCACAGTATATTCATTTGTGCATTTTGGCGTCCGGTACGCGGCGAAATCTGTGAAACGGTTAGCCGTATCGATACTCGTTTGAGCCTTTTGGGTTCTGTGACCATTCACTTTTCCCGTGAGAATAAACAGCCCCTAGCCTTTATTATTTCAGAATTCACATGCTTACTTTCACTATTCCCGCTGGTTGATATTATATGATGGTTCGTTTATTTTTCTTACAACCTCTTCTCTCTGGTTTCATTTGAAGAATATATATATATATATATTAAAGTTTATATATTGCTTTGGAATCTGTTTGTCTTCCTTAGCATGCTCGTTTTGCTTCGTCTCCGGTTGCATACTTGCTTCGAGAAGTTTGCTCAAACGCCTTGCGTGCTCCTTCCACCCTCAAACCCCGTACCTCCGGCCATTCCACCTCCACGCCCATTTCCCAGCCTGCCGTCACTCCGCCCATTGCCCTTTGAACCACCTGAAAACCTGCAAGATCCACCTTTCCACCCATCAACATCAAGTGCCATCTCCTTTGAGCTGCCGGCCACCTTCCAAACGCATAGCAACTGAGTCCATGCGCTGCTCCAGCCATCAGCCCTTTGGCCCACCTCCCCTGA
This sequence comes from Allium fistulosum, assembly GCA_030737815.1. Lineage (NCBI taxonomy): Eukaryota > Viridiplantae > Streptophyta > Magnoliopsida > Asparagales > Amaryllidaceae > Allium > Allium fistulosum. Next base: position 794,234,257 of record CM060904.1, read on the forward strand.
TCATCAGTAGTGTGCCGCGCCCCTGGTCGAATACCCATTGGCTCGCCGAAAACCACCAATTGACAGTGGCCAAACTCAACCGACCATCCCCTATAGCCTACTGCAGCGCTCTCCAACCCTACCACCCACTGACCTTTGATCCCCCTCGCCTTGTACCCAAGCCCTCTACCGACCGTGCCTCACCTCTCCGACCCTTCCACCTATAGCTAGCAGCTGCCTTATTCACAATATCAGCACCCACACCAAGGCCAGTCCACCTGCAACTAAACCCATGCCGACCTGCACCCGACACCCCTCCTGCCGACCCCACTGACCACTCCTCTCTACCGCAACCACCTGCCGACAGAACACTCCACAACACCAAGCCTCTCACTGTCATCATTTTCCTCCCTGGCCGTCAACCCTGCTGTGCCGAATGCCCCCACCCTCCACCTGACAACGCCCCACCCTAGCAGCCTTCCATTGCCGAGCAGCGGTTATTGCTCGTGTGTATATATATTTATATATATATATATATATATATATATATATATATATATATATCTGTGTGTGTGTTGCGTATATTTAAGACATTATTGGTCGTATATATGTTTGTGTGTGTGTATATATATATATACATATATATATATATACATATACATATATATATATACATATACATATATATATACATATACATATATATACATATATATATACATATATATATATGTTTGCCTATCTATGCTTGCAGCATCATCTTCCTTTCAGCCTTCTTTCTTATAAAAAAATCAAGGGTATATTATATATATATATATATATTTTGGAATTCTGTCCATATTGATTTGTTTCCCACTGTCTAATTTGTCGCAGCGGTTTTCTAGCTTGCTGCTATCCGAATCTGCATTCCAGCAGTAGTTTTCTAGCTTTTTCAATTATCTGTGCTTATCCGTGTCCATTTTCATATTGTTCTCGTGTTTCTCTAGCCTCGAAAGGTGAGCGATCACTCACGATTAGCATTCTTATATTTAGTAAATTGATTTCACGTGAAATGACGATTGAAATATGTTGTTAAATTTGAATTGTTAGTTATTTAATTGTTGAATATGATATGTTATTATTGTTAACCTATGACATATAACACCATAACATGTTTGTATATATATATATACTAAATTTAATTTTTAATGATTATATATGCTTGAAATTGTCATTTATGCTATTATTTTATCTGCTCTCACTCTGCAAGTTCCCTGTTAGTTTAGGAAAATCCCTATGGGTTGAAATGATACATACCCGAACGATATTATAGATTAGGGAAAATCGTTATGGGTTGAAATGATAAACCCAAGAGATTTTATTGATTTGAATTTTGGGATTGCGGGTTGAAATGATATATACCCGTAAATATTAAATTATTGCGGATTGAAATGATAAATATATGTATCACTCGACCATAGGATAGAAAATTATATACGGACGTCGTTGGTCTATTTTTAAATGATTTCCAAATTTTTGAAAAGAAGAATTATATGTGTATTGATCTTTAGAATATAATATAAAGATATTTTATTTTAATATATGTGTAAAATTTAGATTTTTAAAATTATATGTTTTAGAAATTTTAAAATTATAAGTTAAGTTTTAAAAATGTAAATTATAAAATTTTACTTATAACCTTATTATTTTTAAAATATATAAAATAAGATTTAAATCAATTTAATAATAATAAGATTTAATTTAATAATAATTAATATAACAAGTATTTAATTTAACTGATATATACATATAATATGCTTTAAATATTTGTTTAAAATTTATATTAATATTTTAAAATAGATTTTTTTGTAATAACTTATATATATATATTATATAAGTTTAAATATTTATTTGAATTTATGTTATTATTTTTAAAATAGATTTTTATAATAACTTTAATAAATAAAGGTTGGAAAGATAAATTAAAGTTGACTTGAAATTTAAATTTGTTGATATATTTAAATAGGAATTAATTTGAAACTTATTAATCTTGAGGTTTTAAAGATATGAATTTTATAACCTGATAACTAAAATTTGATTTAAGGGTGATTAAACGAATATTTTCAGATTTAAATAAAATTGAAACTGAATATTTAATTTTGATTTAAACTTGAATTTGAGATTTTATTTAAATGTTTATAAGAGGCGGTTAATTGAATATTTTATAATTAAATAAATTGAAGTTAGATATTTAATATTTTAATTTTGATTTAAATTTGTAATCTGGGATTTTATTTATAAAGGGTTATTAAAAATGATTAAGTGGATATTTTCATATTTCAATAAAATTAAAGTTGAATTTTGAAATATAAATGAAATTTATCAAATTGATTTTTTGTAAATTGTTTGAATATTTAACCTTTGAAACCTATTGAATTGGGTGTGGTTTAAATTTGTAGTCCAAACCTGGATTTGAAATCGATATAAATTAAAAATGGTTTTTATGAGAATTTGAATTGAACCTTTAACCTTTTTAATTGAAATTGTTGAACTGAGATTAATTTAATTGAATTTTGGAACTAAAGTTGATTTGAATTGATTTGTGAAATTGGAAGAAACAATTTTAATTTGAAACTATTTTTGAGATAAACTATTTTTAATATATAAACTATTTTTAATATATAAACTATTTTAATCTATAACTTATTTTTAAATTAAACTATTTTTAATGTATAACTATTCCAATATATAAACTACTTTCAATATTCAAACTGTTTAAGTTGGAATTGTTATGGTTTAGATTTAATGGATTTAAATGCGAATACTTTGATATGATGGTTTAACTTATTTTGTGGTTATGATTTTGGAAATGTATATGATTTAAAGTGAATAATGATTTCGAAAGTGATATGATTTCAAAAGTGAATATGATTTCGAAATAGATATGATTTTGAAATGAATATGGTATTTTGATATGAAATATGAACTATTTGAAATGAAAATGACCATAGTGTGAAATGAGATTTAGTTGTTAAAGAGATCGGGATCAGATATTGTCATACTCTCTGCCAATACCGAAAACCACTTTAACAGCTGTGCACGTGGTGGAGATTCCTAAACAAAGCAGGATGGTTTGGCGACATCTATATGAGGTATGAACGCAGCCCTGACTCCCGCGAGTCAGCTTGATGTGACTAAAATTGGAGCCACGCCGAGCCAAGTGAGGTCACACCTCCGATCGAGTATGCTTCTTCGATACCATTTTATTACTTTATGATTTGATTGGGTGCACCTTTGATTATGGGAATGTGTCTCGAGGTGGGCGGTAGTAGCTGCTATGCGTTACCACCAGTCCGGATCCGCAAAATGGTAGTATCCTACCTTGGGCATTGCCTCACGTGCCTTGTCACATGCCTTATTGCGCCCACTACGAGTTTGGTTTGTACCGTACCTATGGAGTGTCCTCTAATAGCCCTCTAGCTTATGGAGGAATTACGGTACTATGTTGACTATGAGAATATATATAAAATGTGTTAAGGGGGATATGGGTAAAGCCTTAACGCTATTTTAATATTTTACTTTACTAGACATTATCTATGTAGCGTATTGTACTATGTATGTAGATAGTTTAACGGATCCATAAAGGATGGAATCCCAACATCCTTTAAGTTATTTGCATTTCACTTGGACATTTCACTTGAGTTGATTTACTAGCATAAGAATGTTAATCCTGACTCGAGTGTTTTGTGCTTTGCTTTATGCTCGGGTCAGACTGAGTGTCACAACATTTGAGACTCACCTTTGAAGCTTGGAGCTTTGCTTGGAGATCATTTATCTATATAGTTATTCAGTTGTTTCTGTTTATTCTAGTTGTTTATGATCAGACCTGTCAGTTGATTTTGTATTAGTGACTTCTATGTACTTTGGACTTTCTATTGTATTTTTTTCAGACTCTGATGTTACGTAGTAGCTTCATGAACTACTATTTATCTACTCCGCTGCTTATTGTTGTATTACTATGTGTGTGATTCTGTGATTGATTTATTTACTGTATATGCTAAGTTTTGCCAAATATAAATTAACAATTTATTGTTTTGAGCAATTCAAGTCTAACATATGTGGATGATTGTCGATTTGAATGGTTCGAAATAGCCGGTCGTTACATATAGACAGGTTCATAATGGGTATTCATAATGGGTAATGGCCCATTACCCATTACTAATGGGTGATAAGTTTAAGAGTTGAGAAAATTATAATGAAATATTGGAATGGGCTATTATATGAATGTTCCAATGTACAAAATAAAGAATCTAGGAATAGAAGTGAATAGGGGTTAAAAATAAAAAATAAAAAAAACATGCAGAAATATCTTTAATTATTGTACATAAATTTACCATATTATATATATCAAATTATGGAGTGAGTGAATCTCTATAGCTTATTATAGATCATTAAAATGAGTTGTGATAGGGAAAAAAGGTTAACCTCGGTTCCTAAAACAATACTAAATGTCGTTGCAGAAGAATTTGGTAAGATATGATATAAATGCAGAACCGAAGGAACAAAAGAGAAATTAAATAGCAACATTGTAGCAATGTTTAAGAAAAGACTACAACCATATATGCTTACCATCCATCTACTTTTAGGTGTTTCTTCAGCATGTTGGAGATAAAAATGGCTGTAAATTATGAGTTATTTGCAATAGTTATGAGGTGTAGAGTATCATTGCATAAGGAGCCAACCATAATTTTGTCTGATGTTAAACCTTATGAATGGTCACAACCTTAGTAATTTTAAATGGAATCATGTATGTAAATGATCAGAATTTCATTGTATAAAAAATACATGCAAATATATAAGTACTATAAAGCGTGAAGAACAGCACCTAAATGACCACTCATACGTGGGGGATTTCTAATCGTCATCAAAACTGGAACGATGACAGGAATTAAGAAAATTAAACATACTAACCAGTAACCATTGTAGTATTGTAACGACCTGACTTTTGGACGTTTTAAGCAGACACACGTGCCAGACTCAAACCATTCAAAAGGGTAGATTGTTATGGGGTAATAAGAAAAAGGGAAAGAAATAAAACAAATACATAATCTCGCAGTGGAATGACAAAATATAATAATCAAATAATAGTTCATGAATCTGTTTACAAATAAATTTGATTATATTAATACAATACAGAATCTGAGTTACAGACTACCAAAGTAAATAAATAAATGCAGCGGAACAACATGATGCAGTGGAATAAATATAATAAATAGTAATAGTACAGATCTTCGTCTTCGTCCTCCAGGAATAAGGGCTTTAATCCTGAAAAGCTCAGGCTGACCAGAGCGAATTGAAAAGTCAAAACACTCGAGTCTGAACTAAAAGATCTTATGTAAGTTAAATCAACGGTAAATAAATATGAGTGAAACGGCGTCAGAGATGTTTATGGGGTTTGACATCTCTTATCCAGTGTCTAAAGTGAGTGCAGTAACTTAAGAGGTGTTCGGGATTCGCATCTCCTAAGGATCCTTTAAACTATCTACTATGTAGTACAATATGCTATTATAATATGTCTACAGTAAAGTAAAAGTATTAAAATAGCGTTAAGGCGTTACCCATATCCCCCTTAACACATTTTATATATTCCCATAGTCTATACAGTACCGTACGCTCCTCCGTAAACTGGAGGTTTACCCAGAGGACACTCCATAGGTATGGTACCAAACAAACTCGTAGAAGGCGCGCTAGGGCATTTGAACACGACACTCGAGGCAATGCCAGGGTAGATATACCAATTGCACTCCCAGATTGGTGGTAACGCATAGCAGCTACTACCGCCCACCTCGGAACACACTCCCAAATCAAAATCAAGGGTGGCCACCAAATCAATCACAAAGTCAGAATATAGTATCGAAGGAATGTGCCCCATCGGAGAAATGACCTCACTTGGCCTGGTATAGCTCCTGTTTTAGTCACATCTAAGATGACTCACGGGAGTCAGGGTCACGTCATACCTCATACAGAAATCGTTCGCCAAACCATCATACTTCATTTCTGGAATCTCCACCACGTACACAGTTGTTAAAGTGGTTTTCGGTATTGGCAGAGAGTATGACAATATCTGATCCCGGTCTCTTTAACAACCAAACGCTTATTTCACACCGGATGGTTCTTTTACATTTCAAAGGTCAATTTACACTTTATATCAAAATATCATATTCTCAAAGCCATATCACTTTCGAAATTATATTCACTTCCGAAATCATATTTCAAAACAGGTTAAATCCATTTTCAAGGTCATCATATTAAATCAAATATGTCATTTAAACCTATTCACTTTAAACCAGTGAATTTGAATATAAACACTTCCCCTTTTCTAAGTCTGAAAATTTAGAAACTAGTTTAAATAGTTATAAATAGTTAAATACTCTAAAATAGTCTGATTATAGATTAAAGATACTGTTAAATTAATATAAGATAGTTAAATAGATTTAAAGTAGATTAAATAAAATTAAAATAGATTAAATAGCTTTTAAAATAGATTAATTAGATTTAAAATAAGTTAAAATGGGTTAATTAGTTTTAAAATAAATTAAATGGTTTAAAATAGGCTAAAATGATTTAATATAGTTAATATAAGTTTATAAAGTAGTTTAATAATTTGAAAATCTAAAGTTTTAGAATCTTTAAAATAATATATTTTTAAAATAGTTTATACTAAAAACATGAATTTTAAAATTATATCAATTTAAACTATTTATTTCATTTCAACACATTTGGACTATTTTAAATTTCCAAAACCCCAATTTCAAATCTTCCAATTTACATTCTCAATAAAATATTTAATTCTATATCGCTTCTAATCCATGTTTGAAATATCAATTTAAATTATTCCAATTTAAATACATTTTCAATACATTACAAAGTTATATTTCAGACAATTCAAATAACTCAATTTTGGTAAATTTCTCTTATATTCCAAATTAAACTTTGAAATTTTCAATTTAATTCTTTTAACAATTCCTTGAAACCAATTCCAATTTTTAACATACAACTTGAATTTCGATAATAATTCAATTTATATAAATCAAATTTTATTTCAAAATATCATTTAATATGATTCCAAAAATTAAGGATTTAAAATCATTTAATTTAACCAATCCGGTGTCCGTATATAATTCTCTACCCTAGGGTCAAGTGATACGGATATTTATCATTTCAATCTGCAATTTAAAATTTTACGGTTATATATCATTTCAAACCACAATCCTGAATTAATATAAAAATCCATAAAATCGCTCGGGTCTATCATTTCAACCCATAACGATTTTTCCCTAATCTATAGATCTTTCGGGTATATATCATTTCAACCCATAGTGATTTTTCTAATAAAATTTAGGGAACTTGCAGAGTGATAACATTATATAAATCAACCATAACATCCAATCATCCAATATCAGCAATTAGACATCCATCACAATTATCATCTAATTCAACCAAATAAATTACAACAATTAACTGATTATATTCACAGGTAATTAACTGGCAATTATACATTCAATAATAAATTAAATGACAATTTAATTCAAAATAATTCAAATTAACAAGAATAGCAATTTGAATATACCAAACAGCCATAAATAAATTCCTAATCACATCACAAATTTAATTTAACTAACATAAAAAAATTTAGAAGTTGTGAGTGGGTCAAAACACTCACCTTTGATTTTAAATCGAATTAAAAATCCAATTTAAGTCCAAAATTCAAACAGTCTCAGAATTCGTCCAAACTAGAGTCAAAATGTCTAGAATTCCAACACGATCCCATCGCAAGAAACCGTGCGTGAATTGAACCTCGTATGTGAAAGTTATACGAGTTAGAACGCTTAAAATTTTATAAAAAATTAAATTAAATTAAATACAGAAAATAACACGTCACCTTACTCAGCGCAGACCCTAACATGCGGCACGCATTGCGTTTGCAAAGAACAACCGGCAACCTTCACCTCAAAATTGCCGACCGACCATTGTCCTGACCTCCGATCTGACCAATCCACCTGACCCACCATCCATGGCCCCTCCTGGCTCCACGAGCGGCACACCCACACGACCCCCACACGAACCGCCATCGTGAACTTCTAGGCGATTTCCCAGCGAATGGAGACATCAATGGAAAGATGTAACCGTATGGATTAAAAGCACTCCACCTCCTCTACGCGCCCATACTTCACGATCGACGAATCGTGGAAGATCCACCGTCGAAATCACAAAAGCCAAAACGAACGGCCGAAACTAATTCATTGATTCCTAGACAAACGATAATCCGATTCGAGAAACGAGTCGCAAATTTGGGTTATGCTCGTCGAGAGCTTCAAATCAATATATAATTCGATATGGTATGGAGGAATTTTATTTTTAGAATTGAATTTGACATTGAATTGAAGGTTTTTGGTTTTGGTTTGTCTGTCATTGGAATGAGGAGTTGAGAAGGAAATGTATGTACAGACAAATGGAAATAAGAAGGAGCTAAGGTTTATAACGGGCTATTTATATGCAGATCGGAAATAGGAAAGAACGGATAAGGTTTGATTTACACGTTGAACAATAAATGACCCGAAAAGCCCGTTCTGTCTCCGGAACGAAAATAGGTCCTCCCATATATTAAAATAGATGTTTTCAATATTTTTAAACTCAATAGAACAGGTTTCAAGTTCTAATTCCATCGTATGAAGAAGTTATGTTAAAATCAGCTTATTTCGAATTGATTTCAATTGATTTCAATTTAAATTGATTTCTAGGCGTTTCGAGTCCGTACGATCAAATGACAAGTCTGATCGCTACGAAACTTAAAGTCCAATAATAATTCACCGTTATGGATCCGATGAAACTGGTTTCGTCGAAATCCGAGACATTGGCCAAAATGGCTATTTTCACGTTAATTAAATAAATTAATATTAAATTAAATAAACCAAATTTTCAATTTCAATTCTATAATTAACAAATTTTGTCATTTTTGATTTCTTAAGCAATTACAATAATTCAAACAATTTAGATATCAATTTAAACTTAATTAATTTACCAATTACAGTGTTTAATTCCAATTCCAGAAAAATTCAGTAATTATAAATTAAATTCCCAATAATTCCATTTATTTGATTTTTAATCTTGTTATTCAATCAATTATTACCCTAAGGATATAATTAACATTAGTTTATCTCTTACTACAGTAATATTTTACAATTTCATCTTAACTTCCATTAACGTAGTATTTAATTGCACTAAATTCACTTATTACAAATTTAAATTCCAATAAATTGATAAATCTTGATTTCCATTCTTTTTATTCAATCAATTGTCATATTATGCATAAATTTTCATTGGTTACATCTTATTGAACTAACATTCTATAATTATCAATTTATTCTACATCAACTGCACTAATTAAGTGAATAAATTGCAATTGATTTCCAATTTAATTTACAGGTTAAATAAACAGGTAACATATAATAATGGTCACCTTTTACCTTTAGTCGCATTTTATAGGTTTATTATTTACAAACAAATGTTACAATTTACTTATATAATACCGATTTTATCCAATTATTATTTACTAGATATTATTTCATTAGTTAACTCAATATTTACATTTGTTTTCTTATGTTCGATTTATAACTAAGTATAACATCTAAATCACTTCAATTAATTGGAATTTCATTCAAATTGTTAATGATTAACTTTAATTAACATTGCTACGTTTCATTTTAGTTATTATATCATTATTAAATTACAAAAAAATCCAATATTAGATTACTAAAATTTTATTAAATTAACTAATTTAAATTATCGAAAATTTACGGGTCGTTACACTCTCCCCCACTCAAAACTTTTCGTCCTCGAAAAGGAAAAGAAGGGAAAAGAAGGAATTAAGAAATCAATATATCTTATTCAAAATATTAAATTTATAAACAATTAATTTACATAATTAAATAATTTATACAAAATATATCAATTTATAACAATTAAACACTTTATAGTCAAGTTAATAAAACTCGGAAAACATTTCACAAAATTTTTCTAAGTCCAAAATTTACAGAAAATTTTGGCAGAGTCTCCTTTGTACGGAGAGGTCTGGGGAAAATAATAATATCAATAATAACAATATATATCATATTTTTCAAAATAATATACCCCAACAGCGGGAAAAACAATATAATATCATTAGAAAACCGTAATCCGAAAATGTACCTATTTGTCGAGCAAACAACGCTTAAATTATGAAACCAAAAATAGTAGCAATTGCTTCCATAACCTATATTTCACTTATATAATCCAAAATGAGTTAATAATTATATAAAGAGAAATATTTTGAGTTGTTTCAACTGATAACAAAACAAATCAATACAACATAGCAACAATCACCTACAAGCAAGCATATAATCATCACAAGGAATCAATGCAATCAACCGTACATACATATCAGGCAAACAAAAGGTTTGTTCGTGTTTAGACACTTTAATCGTATAGGATGACAAATAAACTACTAAGTATACCATCTACTCAACAGTCTTAGATAAAACTCAATAAATTATTCATACACCCTAAACAATTAGAAGTATCTTTACCCAACAACCCATAAACCAGAACAAACATCAAATTCCAAACATTATTTAAGTTTATTCTTATTAATTTCTTTTCTCGAGATTTGTTGTTCATTTTTTTATCATTCAATGATTACTTTCTTTAACTTTAAATTTGTTTCTTACAAAATTTTATTCCCATTTATTCATTCAACACTTAATTCCATTTATTCCTTACAAAATTCATTTTTCATTTATTCATATAATGTCAATTTCTTTTTCATTTCGCTACATTCATTTCTTACATAAGTTATATCCATTCAATTATTTATAATAATCCATGATTTCTTTATTTAAGTATTACATACAATTTATTACAGTTTACATTTATTAATTTATATACTTGATTTTTATTAGATATTAATATTCATTAGTGCATAAGTTCATACTTATGTTTCTTACTTTTTAATTTACATTCATTTCCTTATACAATGCCATTGAATATTAAATCTGTTTTCTGAATCATTTCAATCTTTCTGTAGTTATAATCATTTACTGAATATAGTACTCATTTTATTATCTTACTTTAATTATAAATAGCTCCAAACATTAACTTAAGTTTATAATTATTTACTTACAGTACTCACTTTTCTATTTCATTTAATTTAGTAGCATTTCAATTATAACCTAGGTTTATAACAACCAAAATATCAAAATTCTCATTTATGAAGAAATTCCATTGAATACTTTCATTACTTAAGTGTAACGACCCCGAATTTTATATATATTTAAATTGATAATTAAAGTAAATTTTTGAATTAAGATTGTATAGTTAATTGGAAATTGATGCGAGTTTCCCCGAATTCAAATAAGTGTTGATGTTAAACAAATATTTCAAATAAATTTATAGTTATATAAAATGTGAAATGAACATATTAAATAATTCTATAATTACATAAACTATAAAAATAAATATTAAGGTAAATACATTGGATAAAATCTAATGACATAAACTAAAGTAGAAATTCACCTATATTACCAAACGAATATAAAAATAATTAGTATTAAATTTAGAAATAATTGAGATACAAAATAAATATAAAAATACATAAGATAAATTTATAGAAAATTTGTATAGTAAACAAATTACATAAATTAAACAATCTATATTAAAAATAGAAATTCATTATGAATTCTAAAACAAAATAAAATGAATACCTTAGATAAATTATAACAACATATGAAAAATAAAGTAAAAAATAGAAGTTTACTTGTATTACAAATTATAAGACCAAACCAAACATACATTCATGTGCACTAGAAAAAAAAAGAATGATACAAATACAAATATAAGTAAAACTTACAAAGGAAGATGTTAGTATATAGATAAGTATGCAAGTTGCAAAAATAAGTACAAGGCAATTAATATGACACCACAACAAGATCATTCTAGCCACCACCATTTCAAATATCTATACAGCCAAAGAAAAATAAAATGTATGTGGTACAAACTCATAAATGCAAGCCATCACGTTGCACGTATATCGACCACCAAAGCTAAAAAAATATCTGTCCTATTTTTGTACAAAATAATATATCAACCTGTACAACTATCATCACCCAGTATAAACTCAATTCATATATCTCAGTTCCTCCATTAAAAATGAGAAACAAAAATGTGAAATAAAAAACATCATCTTACAATTTCAAACTCAAGATCATTTAACAAAGCAAACAACTACAACCTGGAATTAAATACAACACCATCATCAACAAACTCAAAGATTGGAACAAGGAAAATCAAAACTGTTTCTTCTCAAGCCTAGAAGCTCTGTGTTTCAATTTTATTTCAGGTGAGTAAACAAGAATTTTTTTAGCTTTAAGTTTACTTAAAAATAGTTCAAGATTTATTGATAATCTGGATAATATATATGCTTCAGTTTGAATATATGTTTGTGATGCTCTGTACACCTCTGTTGATTGATACAGGTTGTATATTTTCTTCCAAATTCAATTTATTCGCATTAGATTATTATAAAGCTTTAAGCTTTTCAACTAAAACCAGATGTTTAAACTTAAATTTAGATTACTAAAAGCTGATTAAACCTCGTTGTAAAATATAATCTCTGTAATTTTGTTTTACAGGTATCAAGTGATAACTTGATGAAATTAATTATTGTAAAATATTAATTCAAGACTATACCTTGAATTCTTACAGCAAATTATGATTTTTAAAACAAAAACGAAGATTTTTAGCTTTGAATTCTAAGAGCAGTTTGTATGTGAACAAAAATTGCATTCTTTCCAATTTCAGAAAATCAAATCAAATTAAAATGCTGAAACTTGGTTTGAAGATAGTATTAACTTCTGTGATCTCGAGAAAAATGTGAAATAATTTTTCTATTGTGTGAATTTGAAAAACGAGATCGATTTAGGGTTTGGTTTTCAAGTTTTTAGTCATGTCTGTAATGTGACGAGTACGACTCCTATATGTGATCGAGTGTCACGAGGCTCTGGTGGAAGGTTGCTTACAGTGTTGTTGTGGTGTGGATGAATTCTGAGCGCCTCCGGTGTTCTGTGCGATGGTGACGAGGTGACTTTGACGTTTTGGTTGAGCTTCAGGTTTCGAGCAAATTGCTAATTTTTGATTTCGAGTTAATGGCTTCGAATCGAAGTTTGATTTTGAGTGTTTGTAAGTTTCGTGACTTGCCGAAGGTCGTGACGTTCACCGGAGCGGCGGCGCGATGCCGTGCACGTGCACGAACATTGTTTTTGTGTCAGGAAATTTGGGCTGGGGAGGAACTCGAAGGAACGCTCGAGTAGGAGATGATTTGGCTCGGGTTCCTTGTGTTCGTGTGGACTGGGTTCAGTAGTATGTTACTTAAAAAAAGAATAAAAAGAAGAAGTAAGTATGAGAGAAGGGAAGGAAGATGGATCTCGGGTGTAACGACCCGCCATTTTGGACCATTCGCATCCATTATAAGTGTATAGGTAGACACTCATGCCGGAGTTGAATTGCTCAAAATACCGCGTTGTTAATTTAAATTTGGCAAAACTGAACATATATAGTAAATAAATATAATCACAGATCACAGACAGAGTAATAAATGCAGCGGAAATAAAAGAGATAGTAGTTCATGAAGCTACTATATAAATGTATAAGTTACATCAGAGTTTACAACAGAAGAGTAATACGATACATCAGATACAAATCAGAATACATCATTGGAATCATCGAATGCTGAAAGCATAATAGATGGCTGGATCTTCAAGCAAAGCTCCAACTCCAAAGGTGAGTCTTGAATACTGGTACACTCAGTCTGACCCGAGCGTAAAGCAAAAACACAAGACACTCGAGTCAGGATTAACATTCTTATATAAATAAATCCAACTCAAGTGAAATAGCAAATGAAATACAAGTAACTCAAAGAATGTTTGGAATAACCATCCTTTAAGGATCCGTTAAACTATCTACTAGGTAATAATATACGCTAAGTAGATAATGTCTATCAGTAATATAAAAAGATATCAAAATAGCGTTAAGTCATGGCCCATTCCACCCTTAACACATTTTTATTCCCAAAAGCATATACAAGACCGTAGTTTCCTGTCACATACGGAAATTTTCGACTTTCGAAAATTCGACATCGATACTCACTTTATCGACTACCGAGCAATCGAGTGCCGGAAACTCCAATAGTGAGGGTTTTAAGAAAAAGAAATAGAAGAAAAGATAGAAGAAAAAGAGAAGAAGAAGAAAGCAGGAGAAGAAAGAAGAACAACAACAGAAACAGAAAACAATATCAGAATCTCACATTCGCAGCGGAACAATATATAATAGATAAATGAATAATCTTTAAAACAAAGAACTATATCATTTTATACATACATCAATCAGAGTCAATATACAACAATAGACAGTTTTATAAACTTGTCCTTATACAGAATACACAGCGGAATAAATACTATCAGATACAAATACTACGTCTCGTCATACAGCTCATCTCCAAAGCTCCAGAATATCCAGAGTATCCTGATAATCTAACTCTAGACTGCCCGTGTGGAAATTGGTGGGCACCCAGAGTTTAGAAGGGAAACAATAAACTCCGAGTCAGTCATGGTGACTGGTGTGAGATCGTAAAACAGTTTATCTTTAAATTAAACAACAGAAATATTTTTAAAGTCAATTCGCAATGCTTTTGGAAAATGAAACTACCATAAGACCTCCCACCACACACACAATGCAAACGCAGACTTGGAGGAGATTTCTTCTTATGTTAGTCAAAGATGCTTACTACGCAAAATCAAATCATTTTGGATATTATTATTAGTGCATAGTGGAAAACATTTCGAAAGTAGAGTATAAATCTTAGCCAGCATAGGTACCATTATATTATGCCTGCTATAGCTGCCTCCTGAGGAGACAGGTTATACAATTGAAATCGTAAAGGCTCGTATTGTTTCTTTGGATTTCCAACAAATGGTCAGGCTAAGGAACTTCCTATCCACGATGGGTACGTCCCTGGAATAGACGACCCGAGAACCTAACCGGATCTCTTCCAACACAAGGCCGGGTTACCTCTGCAAAAATAGGTAACTACTGACACGCGTATGCCATCCCCCGATCGTAACCGATCTTCCCGAGGATCCCCGATTTCCAACAAACCACATAGATAATAATGCAGCAACCACATAGGTTAAGTATCTGGGCTCCATACCATGATACCACCTCTATCCAGAAGGAATGACATACACTAAGGGGCGCTACTCCCTAGAACCTTGCCGCATCCTTCCTGTTTCGACCATTTCCGGGGTGTGAGGCTTGACGAAGTCTCGTCCACAAAGCTACGCTTTCTCAAAAAGCCCTGCTTCGGGTCAAACAAATGATCAACCTATGATCACAAAGATATAAGATCAAACAAATGATCATATCACAAATGATCAAACACTGATCATTTCACAGCAACACTTAGTATGCCACGTTACCAAATTGGGATATATCGCTGATGAATTTCAACTACATAACCTCTGAGCTCGTACGTCTCAGAGAAGGGTGTTAAGCTAAGAGAATAAATTCTCCGCCACCAACAGAAATGTATTTGAAAGAAATCAGCTTTATATCTCAAATTGTAACGTCAGACACACAATCCATACAAGTCTGTTCCGGGATCGAACAGAACCGAAGGCACTTCTCACGAAGCCCTTGCATTTCCGGATAATTTTCTAATCACGTCCGGACTTCCCGTCACTAAGGGTGATAAAACCTCTAAACCGGAGATCAGCCGATGTAGAGTAACTCGACGGTAATCCTTCCGTTTTCAAAAATATCCGGTCTTCAACACCGGTCTTCGAATGCAATTCATAACGACGTATCACATATTCGGAATGGGTTATACGACCCCATGGTCCTTTCCCGGCTAACCCGAATAGTGAGCGATTATTTAAAAATAAGTGTGGCATTCAAATACATCCAATTCACAACAAATACCTACTCAAGGTAATTATTGATAGTCGGTTATTTAACTACCAATAAAGATGCGCAACATCATCAGATTCCCAATAATTTTCCAAATTATTTTATCTTCCAAAATATCTTTACTAGATATAAAATTTCCACACTTTAACCATTTGAAAACAATTTCAAATCAATTTCCACATTTCATTTTATCTTTGAAGATAAAATCTCAAAACAGTTCATTTCATATTGGAAAAGCATTTCCATACTTATTTAAAATAAGTAATTCACAAAACTATTTATTTTCAACACTTAGAAAATATTCGATATACTTAAATCAAAATCAAGTATATATCTCATTCTTTAAGGAAATCATTCTCTTTCATAAATTTTATTTGAGTCAAAACGAATGTTACGTAAAACATCGTTACGACAACTCAAAATCACTAGTATAGGGATTCGAAATTTAGATAGATATATAAATCCCAATACTACATAAAACATTTCCTTTCGGAAATCATTTACTATAACAACAGTGTTATAGTCCACCATTTCCTTATATTTTCTCGAAAACGTCTATTTCAACAATAAATGTTGAAATCTATGTATTCGATACTTAACACGTTTTAAAACATCTTTTAAAACAATTAACTTCATTTTATAATATCGCTTTCCCAAACATAACCATTTTATTCAATAATATATTCACTGTCCAAAATCGTGAATATACTTCAATAACCAAATTTCAATTTTTTCTACACATTTATTCCAATAATAATCCGCTATCCAAAATCGCGAATATATCTCCTTTAACATTTTAATTTATCAAATCCAATTGATTTCGAATTTATAAAACAACGTTTATAAATTCTATTTCTATTTTCTAACGACTTCCATTTAATCAATCTTCTTTATTAATAATTCGATCAATATCCCATTTAAAGGCAAAAAAAAATCCAATTTATAAGTAAATCTCTTATAAATCTTTTATTCTACAGTTTCATCCATTTTATAATTTCACAATTTATGAATCTATAAATTCCATATCCTCACGATTTATAATTCTATAAATTTCATCTTTAACACTTATCATCTCGTTTTAAAATTCCAATATTTTAAATTTATAAATATCAACTTTTTAAATCTTTTAAATAAACTGTTCACAAAAATTCGAAAATCTCAGTTCAAACCATTTTATAAATTGCTTAAACTATTTATTTCAAAAATCATCTTACGGTCATAATTCACAAAAATCTTAACTGTTATAACTTCAAAATTTTAAACGTTTATTTATTTAAAATAAATCAATTCAACAATTCAATAAAACGTCTACTTTCAAAAACTACTTTAAAACCCTTTTAAAGTAAAAGTCGTTATTTTTAAAACTTGGATCCGATGATGCTATAGCATCGAACAATCAATCACAACAATCAAATATCATATATCATCATATGATAACAGAATATATCACAATATCTGTAAATAATCAATACGGTGAGGAATCCAGTTGGATCCCTCCAACCTGTTTCCCTGCATCCACAGATGTTAGCACAATACCAATTCCGCTCCAGTACGGAATTATCGCGGTATATGGGTTTTATAAAAATCCGCTTACTAACGGCGCAATAGGGTCTCATCCGCTATACGAGGCGGGAATCAATCAATCCAATATATACATATGCCAATATGTATATATTGCTATATATATAGATAGATATATCCTATCATATCTAATAGCACATTCAAACAGTCAATCAATCAATCAATAATAACTGTAAAAGAAAATCCACTTTCATTTGAGTGAGAAGATCTCACCGTGATTTTCCAATAGAAATTTGTAGCGTTTATTTCGAATGAAATTAAACGGACGTTTAATTTCACTCAAAATTTTCACTGACCCCGATCGCTTCCAATTCAGTTGCATCGCGTAGTATTCGACGATACGATTCCAACGCATTTTGTTTCGTCAATTCCTGATCACGTATGAACAAGATACACTATTTTAAAGTTTATACAAATTAAATAAAATAAAATAAATTACAATTTCTTTTTAAATTTTCAACCTAAATGAATCTGGCCGTTCATTTCACTTTGACCAAATCTAGGCCACGTTTTCTTTCTTCCCTCCCATGCGATAATTTCTCCAGGCCCTTGAACGCTGAACCCATCGTAGCCGCCCCTAACATCGAATTATCTCGCCCAATACAACCGTCGTGGCAATGATCGAGCACCATCATTCAAAAGCTCGTCGCGAGCTCGACCTACGGTGACGAAGAGGGCCGGCTCGGTCGCCTTATAGCCTCGAACTACGCGTGCGACAGCGGGCCGAACGCAAGCGAACTGCCATCTATCCCCTACGAGATTTCCGATCTCCACCGTTGATTTCGTTCGTCTCGTCGTCCTCCACGATTTCCTAGTTGAAGCCCTCGTCTGAAAGTCGACCGATTAGAAGTAATTGAGGGATGAATCTTGAACGTTTTCAGCCATTGAAGTTTAAAAGTGGCGGCCTGAACGTTAACCCTAGGGTTGAACATCTCCTTTTGCAAAATGAAAACAAGGGGTGCTTTTATAGAAAATTTCACGATTTA
The DNA here is from genome assembly GCA_030737815.1 of Allium fistulosum. Taxonomy (NCBI): domain Eukaryota; kingdom Viridiplantae; phylum Streptophyta; class Magnoliopsida; order Asparagales; family Amaryllidaceae; genus Allium; species Allium fistulosum. The sequence goes on from CM060904.1 coordinate 794,252,838, forward strand.
CTATTCATCGAATTTTTTCGAACTCCAAATCGAGCGTGCCGGCTGACGTTTCTAAGGTTTATCCCGCGTTCCGAACGCAATGGAATAGGTTTCGGAAGCTAATTCGATCGTCTGTGCGAGTTACGGAATTAAACGATCAATTTAAATTAAACCGATTTAAATCGATTTCGAGGCGTTTTAATTTGTACCGGACAAATGGTAAATCCAAAAATTACGAAATTTGAAATCTTACAATAATATCACATTACGGATCCGATGAAACTGGTTTCGTCGAAATCCGAGCCTTTTTGAAAAATGACTATTTGAACTCGACGATTTAAAATTAAAACGATGTCGATGCGTTTCGAGCTGCCACGGTCAAACGATAACTTCGATTGCTACGAAAATTGAAATCCGATAATAACTAACTATTACGGATCCAATGGAACTGGTCTCGTTCAATTCTGAGACTGTTCGAAAATTGGCTATTTTTACAGTCGATAATTAAATATTAAAATATTCAACTTTCACAGATTAACTCCAAATTAAATTTTAAAAGTCCTATAACCTTTCTATAACTCCAGTATGATTAAATAAAATTTTACAAATCGTTTTCAATCACATTTAATCCAGATTTCAATTATTTCTGGAATTACAACTATTAAATTATCGATTTAATTACCCAAGTAAATCCAATATTCGATAAATAAATTATCCGACTCCTAAATTCCATTTATTGATATTAAAAATCAATTAAATATTCGAATTTTAATTATCAAAAATTCTGGGTCGTTACATTTCCCCAAAACCGGAAGTCACCAGAGGGCAATCCATATACTAAAGGTACAAATCAAAATCGTAGTGGTCGCGCATAAATGGAATACAAGTATGACAAGGCACATGAGGCAATACCCAAGGTAGTGATACTACTGTTCGCCTAATCCGGACTGGTGAGAACGCAACGCCGCAGCGCCGCAGCGCCCGCAACACCGTGAAACAACACTCCCAAAAATCAAGGGTGCACCAATCGACAACATGTATAAGTAGTTCGAAGAAGTGTGTCCACTTGAGGTAGCTAATCCTCCATTGGCCCGGCACAGCTCCTGTTTTAGTCATTTCCAATTTGACACAAGTGTCAAGGCTATCCATTATCGTTCTCTTTCTTCAGTCATCACGTACATCATTCCAACCACTTCATTCTGGATCATCACTCCGCGCATAGTTATTAAAGTGGTTTTCGGTTTAGATAGAGAGTATATCCATAACCGAATTCCGGTCTCTTTAATAACTTCAGTAATTCTTTCACCGATTGGTCGTTTATTTATTTCAAAACCAAATCAATTTCAATTTCAATTCGCAAATCAACATTTTGTTTGTCTTTCAAAACCAATTTCCATACTTTACGTTTCAAAACTTCCAATTTTCCGTTTGTCTTTCAAAACCAATTTCCATACTTTACGTTTCAAAACTTCCAATTTTCCGTTTCCAAATCTTATAGTTCAATTTCAATCTTTATATTGAAAACAATCCAAATATTGATTCAAGTTCGTACAAAAGTTTCATTTCGAAATCATTTCAATTAACTTAATTTAACATTCAAATCAATTTACATTCATTATCGATTTCATTTAATATTCGTAAAGTAAATTTATCATTCAAAACAACTTCTATTAAATTTCCAAATCATTAAATAATTTCTTAAGTTCAACTTCATTAAATCAAATCTTACAATTTTGAATTAAATTAAATTCGTCAAATCAATTCTTTCAATTACAAGTCTTACATTAATTCCAAAATATCACATTTTCATTTCTTGTTAAAGAAATTCCATTTCACTTATTTACTCACTTAAATAATTTTCCAAAACTTAATTAATAAAGAAATTTCAATTTCAATTATTTACGAAATAAAATTCACTTATTCAAAATTTCAATTTCACATATTAAAGAATTCAATTCAATTTAATCATTAAATAATTCAATCTTATTTAATTATTAAATAATTTCAAAGTTTAATAATTTCAAACTTAATTATAATTTCAAACTTAATTATTAAATCATTTCAAAGTTAATTCAATCATTTCTCAAATCAACAACATTCTTTCATCGATTACATTGTAAATATTCGTTTCAGATTATTAAATATTACAATTTCCTTTCATTAAAATTCAGATTTCAATTTCATTTCAAAACCATAATATTTATTCAAATAAAATCCTTATTTTATTTTTAAATCAAATTATTGACCAATCGGTTTTATTTAATTTTCTATCCTAGGTCAAAGTTCAACTTGGGTATTTATCATTTCAACCCGATTCCAATTCAATTCAAAATCAAAGCATAACAAAGGGAACTTGCAGTGTGATAACTGGGATGGTGTCAAAGTAAATAAACAAGCAATAACAACAAACAATAACAATCCAATAATCAATTCAAATAATCCCGAAATAACTGTATTAATTCGCATTGTTATTTGTACGAATTAATATAATTATTTCTAGAATCTACACTATCATTTCATGTAGATTAAAGATTATTATATTACGGTTCTTCACTTGTCATTCAATTTACAATTTCATATATCATCAATTTAACAACATACATTCACTGGTTCGAAATGTAATTAAACAAATCCTATGTGTCAATAAATTCAACAGTTAAAGGGGTCATATTATACAAATGTCAATTAATCAAATTTAACATATATATCAAATCTAACTATCCTACGTCAATTTCAATTTCAAATTATTTATCACTTACATCATTAACAATTTAACGTCCAATATAAACATCAAACAATCGATCATTTAACAACCAAACTGGATTATCATCGCATATATAACAGATAATGGTGTCGGATGTCACAGGTGAACTGATATAGGTAATAACAGTGTAAATATCAAACAGCAGCATATTTCAATTGTCGTTTCAATTGAAATCAAATTTAATAAATAAAAGAACGTTAATCGTGAGTGAGTGCTCACCTTTCGAGGCTAGAGAGAACAGAAGATGACACGGATACGCACACAGATACAGACACTGAAATTTAGTTATGAATCCAAGCACGAATTCGATGATCAAAGCTAATAACACGGAATAGACGAAATCAAATCAGAATTGGATCGATGGTGATAAATGGTATAAGTGAAGATATATATAACTATATATATATATACACACTAAATTCAATCATATTTTAAATTAATTATATATGTATTTCAAAATCCATTGTTTTAAATGAAAACACATAAACATATATACATCATATATTTGAAACAACTGCTTATATATGTGTGTGTGTATATATACTTATTAAAATGAAAAATACTTATATTAATTTATTTCTTTCAAAACGTCATATATAAAGAAAAATATATATATATATATATATATATATATATATATATGATATGACTCATAAAGTAACATGCTGTAACACATATATACCTGTATATAAAACTCTATATATAAAGTCGTACACGCATACTTGTAGTAATATAAACTTATTTTATAAACTTCAGTTATAAACTAATATATATATATATATATATAAACTATCATAATTTAGACATTGAAAACCAAACTCAATCATTACATTGAGAACAACTTAATATACAATAAAATTTATAAAAGAACAAGTTTACGCTTATATATAATAAAGACTGTAGTAACTTATAATGTATTGTAAACTAGTATATTTACCTCACAGGCACTTAACATATAGAAATATACACTTTAATATATATACTTACTTTACCATACTATTTATACTAACATTTATGCAGTTCGATATAAATTGATATATTATAAATAATGTAATATATATAAACCACAAAACTTGCATACACAATAATAGATTGAGATTGTATTCAAACCTGACCCCCTTATTATATATAGCATTGTATTTACAACTTTATACAAACAACAACCATACTTTTACTATAAAATACACACTTTCACATGAAAGCACTTAGACCGTACATGTTATAGCCTCTGTAACCACAGGTAGACCATACTTTCCTAATGAACCCAACATATTACACTATATTAATATAAATGTATAACAGTTTAGTATAAAATATATGTAACAGACTAACTTTATTAATATATATAACATAGACTAACTTTATACAAAAGACATACAACAACAGACTAACTTACAATACCCTACTATTAAAATAAGATATACGCATGTAAACCCATTCATACAATCCTTTTAAACACCTATATATATAACCATACAATATATATCATACATATTATAAATATAAATACCTATATATCAGAGATGCACACAGTCTTAGACAATCAGAAAGAAGGGAAGAAAGCACGGCTTCGGAAAGTTGGGGATGGGAAGAGGAGGGGACTGTGCTTAGGCAGGTGGGAGGCTCTACAAGTGGGAAGACTCGGCTTTAGGCTACTCGAGTGGCAGGTTAGGGGTCTGGTGGGGACGGAAGTTGTGGTGGTGGAGGTGGATGTGACTGGGCTCGGTTTTGCTGAAGTGCGTGAGTAGCTGGAGGAGGAAAGGGGATTGAACATTGAAGGTGAGTGTTGTCTTGTTGATGGTGGTGAGAGGAAGCATGCAAGGAGAAGGTCAGAGAGATTGGAAGAAAGATTGTGCTGTCACGTTGAGATTTTGTATTAAAGTGAAACCAAAGATGTAAAACGAACCATAAACGAATGGGCAGCAAATATAAATAACAGTTTTGGGATTGCAAAAGTCAGAACGATTGAATGATGAAGTGGGAGAAGTTGTGAACGAACAAGATTTCACAGCAAACAGAAAAATAAATGAACAGGTAAAATGAACTGGCAAGATAATTTGAGAATTGGAAATTGCAATCGTCTTGTAAGTTGAATTCAAGAAAATTAAATACAAGTGACCATTGGTATTTACACAGTGGCTCTACGAATAAACAAATGAATTTAGAAAGTTCGAAGCGGTACCGATACGGGCGACCATTTCGCCGTTTCCGCAGCGTACCAAACTCCGAAATGTACAAATGAGTATACTGCAAAGATCAGCACAACGAGACGATCAAAACGGTATACAGATATCAGTGGTACGATTGAATTATAAAAATTTGAATTTTCTAATAGCGGAAAATGCAAGAAAAACGCTGAAAAATAAGATCGACGGAGCCAAAGATGTCCGAATTTGGAAAAACGACAAACTGACATCTTGCTCAGCAGATGGTTTAGAATTTTTCTATATAAAAATATTTAGGTTTCGGAAACATTTTATTTTCATCACTTTTTAACTGATTAAATTGAAGTGAATTTACGCGCGAAATAAACTTTCATATTTTCGGACGAAAATTTACCAGTCGCTATGTTTAACTAGACGTATTCCAAATATAAAATTTTTATTTCAAAATTTTATCGTTTAAAATTTCACAAAATTTTAATTAATTACGTGATTAAAACAGTTGAAATTTACGGGTCGTTACATCGGGGACGTGCTCGAGAAATTTTGTGATGAGCTCGGGGGTTTACTCGGGTATTCTTTGTTTTGTCTCGGGTTGAACTCGAGGCTGTCTCGAGTACGTATTGGAACTGTTTTTTATTCTAAAAACAAAACAAGTTTTTTTCAAATTTTAAATTTAATCAAGTTGTAAACACTTTCTTAATAATTAATAATAAATGGTTTATACTAGTTTTGTTAATTAGTTTAAAGTTTTAAAACAATTATTTTAAATTAATTAAGTATAATTACTTAATGAAGGATTATTACTTAATGTAATTAAGGTACAATTACTTGGTGAAAATTTTAAGGATAATTAATTAAGGGTAAGTTAATTAATGTGATTTATTAAAGGTTAATTAATTTATGTGGTTAATTAAGGGATAATTAGCTAATATAAGTAATTGAGGATAATTACTTAAGATGGATAATTAAGGATGATTGATTAATTTCATTAATTAATAATCAATGATAATAAATTGAGGAATAATTAATTAAAGTAATTAATTAAAGATAATTAATTAAATAGTGAATTAAATAATTAAAGGTTAATTATTTAATAATTAAAGGTTGATGAATTATAATTAAAGGTTAATTAATTTATTATTAATGGTTAATTAATAAATGATTAAAGAATAATTAATCAAAATGATTTGTAATTTATTAATGTTGATTTACCAGGATTAGTAATTCATAAGAAATTAATCTGATTTGAATTAATCAGACTATTAACTGATCTTACTTATGAATGTTTGGATTCCATTGGACGATTTGATTGTTTGATATTCCTGATCTGTGATGCTTAGTGATACATTCTGATTTGTGTGTGATATGAACTGTAGCTATTTATCTGGGATGAATGTAAATTATTATCTATATATCTATGATCTGTGATCTGTGAATGAAAAGATAAGCGTTATCGTTATACCGCTTATCAACTATATTTCTGTATTTTAATCTGTGATGATTGAATGATGTTGCACTACTTTGTAAAACCCCTGGACTACACCATACACACACAAATATGGATTTCACGTGGAAATGGGTTAAGTCACAGATGATTTAAATTTAATATTTTTGAAATTGAAATTTTAATTTCAATTGATTTTGGAAATGAATTTGGACTAAACATTAAAGCTTTTAAAAAGGAGTTTTTGAGAGAAAAGTTATTTTGGATAACTTGGTAAAATTTCCAATTTAAATAATTCAATTTGAATTTAAATTCAAGAGTTGGAATTGAATTCCATAATTGAAAATTATGGTTAAAGATGTTATAAATGTGTTTATATGAATTGGAACCATTTTAAAATATTGGTTTGAGAATTTGAATCTAACCCAAAGACTTTAACTCGTATAAATGAATTAGATTTTCCAAAATGAAAACTAATTGTTCTCAAATGATAAAAGCTTTCATATAAGAAATGAAATTCCAATTTAAGTTAAAGGAATTTCAAGTTTGAATTGAAAATGGTTTTTCCAATTATGAGTGAATTCTTTTTGAAAGCTAGGAATTAAATCTGTTTATTTTTAACATATTTAAAATGATGATTTGTTTAAACCATTTGAAATGGAATTATTTTGAAAGCTATAAATTAAATCTTTGTTTTAAAGATTTAATGAGTTAATCCAATTGAAATGGGAATTAATTTGGAAAATCTGTGAATGAATCTTTTGTTTAAAAGATTAAAGTGTGGAAATTGTTTAAACCATTGAAGGTTGTTAAAATGAATCTTTTTGTTTAAAGATTTGAAAATGGTAATTTTTTTAACCATTTAAAATAAAGGTTTTGGGTAATAAATTATGACTTAATTGAAATCCCAATATCCATATGTTTTAAAATATTGCGCTCATTATTCGGTTTAGTCGGGAGATGACCTTTGTGTCATATCACCCATTCCGAATAATGATACGTCGTATATGGATAGCATTTGAAGACCGGTGGTGAAGACTGGATATTTTCGAAAACGAAAGGACAACCCGTCGAATGTCTCTGCATCGACTGGTCCCCGATATAGAGATTTTAGCACCCTTTGTGATGGGAAGTCCGGACGTGATTAGAAAATTATCCGGATTTGCAACGGCTTCTTTGGAAGTGCCTTCGGTTCAGTTCGAACCCGGAACAGACTTGTATGGTTACATGTCTGACATTACATTTTGAGATATAAAGCAGATTTCTTTCAAATACATTTCTGTTGGTGGCGGAGAATTTATTCTCTTAGCTTAACACCCTTCTCTGAGACGTACGAGCTCAGAGGTTATGTAGTTGAAGGTTATCAGCGATATACTCTTAATTTGGTAATGTGGCATGCTGAGTGTTGTTGTGTGTTGATCATTTATTGATCATTTGTGATCAAAGCATGGCTTTGTGAAAAAGCGTAGCTTTGTGGACGAGACCTCGTCGGACCTCACAGACCGGAAATGGTCGAAACAGGAATGATGCGGCAAGGTTATGAGGGTCGCGCCCTTTAGGGTATGTCATTTCCTTTTGGAAAAGGGTGGTATCATGGTATGGAGCCCAGATACTTACTCATGTGGACATACTTTATTTATTATGTGTGATGTCGGTTACCGAGGCCTCGGATAAAGGTCCCAAAGGACCGGGGGATGGCATATTCGTGAGTTACCTAGTTACAGGGGTAACCCGGCCTTGTGTTGGCAGAGAGCAGGTTGTCTCTCGGAGCGTCCAGCCAGAGGCATTCCTATGTGGCATAAGAAGTTCCTTAGCCTGACCATTTGTTGGAAATTCAATTTCCAATACGAACCTTGTACGGTATTAGTTGTAGAACCTGCCATTTACTTATGGTGGTCACCACTGTTTAGATGGTAGCTATAGTAGGCATACGATACTGGTCGTATGTTGGCTAAGATTAATATTATACTTTTGAAATGTTTTCTGCACTATGCACTAATAATAATAATCCAATGATTTTGCGTAGTAAGCATGTTTGACTATCATAAGAAGAAATCTCCTCCAATTCTGCGTTTGCATTGTGTGTGTGGCGGGAGGTCTTATGGTAGTTTCATTTTCCAAAAGCATTGCGGGTTTCAAGGTTTAAAGTTCTTTTGTGTTTGTTTTAAAGATAAACTATTTTTGTTGCTCACACCAGTCCCATGACTGACTCGGAGTTTATTATTCCCTTCCTAAACTCTGGGTGCCCACCATTTACCACACGGGCAGTCTAGAGTTGGGTTTTCCAGATATTCAGGTTAGTAGATTATCTGGAGCTAGTTCAGTATTTGGAGTTCATTCATCGGAGTTGCTCATCTCGGAATTGTGGATTCATTTTTGTCTGAAGATCATTTTGGAGTTATCACTTCTATTGATATTGTTCCGCTACTGATGTTATCTTTTCTTTCTGCTGCTATTGTCATTGTATCATACCTCTGATATTGTTGTATCATATTGATATCATTGTTGTATATCATATTCTAGATATTGTATTCATTGGAGTTGTATATGATATCATCTATTTCTTTATTCCGGTGTGTTGTTATACTTAATGGTGTTATAAGCTCCGGAGAGCCAGATTCGGCATTTGAATCTCCTGCATTTTTAGTACAAGTGAAGTACAGGTGCCGATTTTCGAAGGCCGAGTTTTTGGGTCTTTACATTAAGTTTACTTGTATAATATTCCATTACATGTCCTTATTAAACATTTCAAATTTTAATATTTGGTAAGTTATATATATGTTTTAGAATGCAATAAAAGGTTACACAAGTTTGCATATTTATTTTAAACCAAAATGTTCAATAGTTACATTTCTTATTTTCATTTCCCTTTTTATTTACAGTTTCAAATTTTTAGTTCCTTATTTCATAAATCATTTTAACATCACATTTCTTATTTCATTTTAGAAGTTTCAATTATTAATATAGTCACGATTCCATTCATTACAATAATTTCAACTTCTAATTTTTAGAACTTAAGAACTAAACAATCGGGTTTCATTTCAATTATCTTAAAATAATATATACAATCATAACTTACACACACACACACATATCAAGTCAAACTTCAGAATTTTAAAAATTAAGATTGGTTTATCAAAACGGATGTGCAGTATAACTACTGCAGCAGTCTTCCCACTTCGAAACTCGAAAATGAACGTCGATGATGCGTGCACTCATCACCGAAATTATTTTCCAGCGACAGAGAGGGGAGTATAGAACTTATTTCATTCCAAAATTCTTTTGAAACCATTTCTTTCAAATCATCTTGAAATATTTACATCAGAAAATACTTCTAAATATTATTAATATTATATTCCAAAATCTTTTGAAAGATATTTTCAAAAATCCTGGAACTTAAGTTCTCAAATTCCAATTTATATCCATTTTACTTGTCAATCTTATTTTTTTTCATCAGTATTTATAAAATTCTACTACCTAACAAACAAATATATAACAACCAACTATATCATTTATAAAATTATTATTTTATATTATATGCAAAAAATATAATAGGCAAAATTATTTCATTTACCTATATTTCAAAACAAATATTGTGTCAGTTTGCCCTATTAAGTGTTTAGAAATCCCTATCGATGTCATAGCGTCCTATGCACCAACCAGAATTTATAAATACAAAATGAAACAAATTAACACAATATAAAAACCCTTTATAACACTAACAAATACGCTCTCTCATATATATATATATACACACTCAGCGACTCATTCTAGGGTATTACTACCCTATTTATACGAGTCAGACCCCACAAAGCTAAGGTTATCGCTAAACCTGGCTCCGATACCAACTGTAACGACCTAACTTTTGGACATTTTAAGCAGACACACATGCCAGACTCAAACTATTCAAAAGTGCAGATTGTTATGGGGTAAAAAGAAAAAGAGACAGAATCTCGCAGCAGAATGACAAAATATAATAATCAAATAACAGTTCATGAAGCTGTTTACAAATAAATTTGATTATATTAATACAATACATAATCTGAGTTACAGACAACAAAAGTAAATAAATAAATGCAATAGAACAACATGATGCAGTGGAATAAATATAATAAATAGTAATATTACAAATCTTCGACTTCGTCCTCCAGGAATAAGGTCTTCAATCTTGAAAAGCTCAGGCTGACCCGAGCAAATTGAAAATACAAAACACTCGAGTCAAAACTAAAAGATCTTATGTAAGTTAAATCAACGGTAAATAAATATAAGTGGAACGGCGTCAGAGATGTTTACGGGGTTTGACATCTCTTATCCAGTGTCTAACGTGAGTGCAATAACTTAAGAGGTGTTCGAGATTTGCATCTCCTAAGGATCCGTTAAACTATCTACTATGTAGTACAATACGCTATTATAATATGTCTACAGTAAAGTAAAAGTATTAAAATAGCGTTAAGGCATTACCCATATCCCCCTTAACACATATTATATAGTGGAAATTAGCCACAAGGGCCTCTTTAGCATGTGGAATTAGTTTCTAGGACACACAACTGAAATAATTACTTTCAAGGACAAAACGCAAAATAATTAGTTTCTAGGGCCTAAAAACCTATGAAATTATGTCCTTGAAAGTAATTGGACTGCTGACTTTGTCCTTGAAAGTAATTATTCTGCTGACTTTGGCCTTGAAAGTAATTTCTTTGAATGTGTGTCCTAGAAACTAATTGGACTGCAAAGTTTGTCTTTCTGGTGAAATGCCCCTTTTATATATTCCTATAGTCTATACAGTACCGTACGCTCCTCCGTAAACTAGAGGTTTACCCAGAGGGAAATCCATAGGTATGGTACAAAACAAACTCATAGAAGGCGCGCTAGGGCATGTGAACACGGCACTCGAGGCAATGCTAGGGTAGATATACCAATTGCACTCCCGGACTGGTGGTAACGCATAACGGCTACTACCGCCCACCTCGGAACACACTCCCAAATCAAAATCAAGGCTGACCACCAAATTAATCACAAAGTCGGAATATAGTATCGAAGGAATGTGCCCGATCGGAGGAATGACCTCACTTGGCCCGGTATAGCTCCTGTTTTAGTCACATCTAAGCTGACTAACGGGAGTCAGGGTCACATCATACCTCATACAAAAATCATTCGCCAAACCATCCTACTTCATTTTTGGAATCTCCACCACGTATAGAGTTTAAAGTGGTTTTTGGTATTGGCAGAGAGTATGACAATATTTGATCCCGGTCTCTTTAACAACCAAACGCTTATTTCACACCGGATGGTTCTTTTACATTTCAAAGGTCAATTTACACTTTATATCAAAATATCATATTCTCAAAACCATATCACTTTCAAAATTATATTCACTTCCAAAATCATATTTCAAAACAGGTTAAATCCATTTTCAAGGTCATCATATTAAATCAAATATGTCATTTAAATCCCAACTTAGGTTATAATGTCATTTAAAGCTATTCACTTTAAACCAATGAATTTGAATATAAACGCTTCCCCTTTTCTAAGTATGAAAATTTAGAAAATAGTTTAAATAGTTATAAATAGTTAAATACTCTAAAATAGTCTGATTATAGATTAAAGATACTGTTAAATTAATATAAGATAGTTAAATAGATTTAAAATAGATTAAATAAAATTAAAATAGATTAAATAGCTTTTAAAATAGATTAATTAGATTTAAAATAAGTTAAAATGGGTTAATTAGTTTTAAAATAAATTAAATGATTTAAAATAGGTTAAAATGATTTAATATAGTTAATATAAGTTAAAGTAGTTTAATAATTTGAAAATCTAAAATTTTAGAATCTTTAAAATAATATATTTTTAAAATAGTTTATATTAAAAACATGAATTTTAAATTTATATCAATTTAAACTATTTATTTCATTTCAACACATTTGGACTATTTTAAATTTACAAAACCCCAATTTCAAATATTCCAATTTACATTCTCAATAAAATATTTAATTCTATATCGCTTCTAATCCATGTTTGAAATATCAATTTAAATTATTCCAATTTCAATACATTTTCAATACATTACAAAGTTATATTTCAGACAATTCAAATAACTCAATTTTGATAAATTTCTCTTATATTTCAAATTAAACTTTGAAATTTTCAATTTAATTCTTTTAACAATTCCTTGAAATCAATTCCAATTTTTAACATACAACTTGAATTTCGATAATAATTCAATTTATATAAATCAAATTTTATTTCAAAATATCATTTAACAGGATTCCAAAAATTAAGGATTTAAAATCATTTAATTTAACCAATCCGGTGTTCGTATATAATTCTCTACCCTATGGTCAAGTGATACAGATATTTATCATTTCAATCCGCAATTTAAAATTTTACGGTTATATATCATTTCAAACCACAATCCCTAATTAATATAAAAATCCATAAAATCGCTCGAGTCTATCATTTCAATCCATAACGATTTTTCCCTAATCTATAGATCATTCGGGTATATATCATTTGAACCCATAGTGATTTTTCTAATAAAATTAAGGGAACTTGCAAAGTGATAACATTATATAAATCAACCATAACATCCAATCATCCAATATCATCAATCAGACATCCATCACAATTATCATCTAATTCAACCAAATAAATTACAACAATTAACTGATTATTATTCACAGGTAATTAACTGGCAATTATACATTCAATAATAAATTAAATGACAATTTAATTCAAAATAATTCAAATTAACAGGAATAGCAATTTAAATATACCAAACAACCATAAATAAATTCCTAATCACATCACAAATTTAATTTAATTAACATATGAAATTTTAGAAGTTGTGAGTGGGTCAAAACACTCACCTTTGATTTTAAATCGAATTAAAAATCCAATTTAAGCCCAAAATACAAATAGTCTCAGAATTCGTTCAAACAAGCATCAAAATGTCCGAAATTCCAATACGATCCCAACGCAAGAAACCGCGTGTGAATTGAACCTCGTATGTGAAAGTTATACGAGTTAGAATGCTTAAAATTTTATAAAAAAACAAAATAAAATAAAATACAGAAAATAACACGTCACCTTACTCAGCGCAAACCCTAACACGTGCCACGCATCGCGTTTGCAAAGAACAACCACCGATCTTCACCTCAAAATTGACGACCGACCATTGTCCTGACCTCCGAACTGACCAATCCACGTGACCCCCCATCCATGGTCGCCTCCTGGCCCCACGAGCGGCATGCCCACGCGACCCCCACAGGAACCGCCATCGTGAACTTCCAGGCGATTTCCTGGCGAATCGAGACATCAATGGCAAGATGTAACCGTATGGATTGAAAGCACTCGACCTCCTCTACGCGCCCATACTTCCCGATTGACGAATCATGGAAGATCCACCGTCGAAATCACAAAAGCCAAAACGAACAGTCGAAATTAATTTGTTGATTCCTAGAAAAACGATAATCAGATTCGAGAAACGGGTCACAAATCTGGGTTACGCTCATCGAGAGCTTCAAATCGATATATAATTTGATATGGTTTGGAGGAGTTTTATTTTTGGAATTGAATTTGACATTGAATTGAGGGTTTTTGGTTTTGGTTTGTCTTCCATTAGAATGAGGAGCTGAGAAGGAAATATACATACAGAAAAATGGAAATAAGAAGGAGCTAGGGTTTATAACGGGCTATTTATAGGCATATTAGAAATAGGAAAGAACGGATAAGATTTGATTTACACGTTGAACGATAAATGACCCCAAAAGCCCGTTCTATCTTCGGAACGAAAATGGGTCATCCCATATATCAAAATAGATGTTTTCAATATTTTTAAACTTAATGGAATAGGTTTCAAGTCCTAATTCCATCGTATGAAGAAGTTATGTTAAAATCAACTTATTCCGAATTGATTTCAATTGATTTCAATTTAAATTGATTTTTAGGCGTTTCGAGTTCGTACGATCAAACGACAAGTCCGATCGCTACGAAACTTGAAATCCTATAATAATTCACCGTTATGGATCCGATGAAACTAGTTTCGTCGTAATCCGAATCAGTGGCCAAAATGGCTACTTTCACGTTAATTAAATAAATTAATATTAAATTAATTAAACCAAATTTTCAATTTCAATTCTATAATTAACAAATTTTATCATTCTTGATTTCTTAAGCAATTACAATAATTCAAACAATTTAGATATCAGTTTAAAATTAATTAATTTACCAATTGCAGTGTTTAGTTCCAATCCCAGAAAAATTCAGTATTATATATTAAATTCCCAATAATTCCATTTATTTGATTTTTAATCTTGTTATTCAATCAATTATTACCCTAAGGATATAATTAACATTAGTTTATCTCTTACTACGTTAATATTTTACAATTTCATATTAATTTCCATTAACGTAGTATTTAATTGCATTTAATAGCACTAAATTCACTTATTACAAATTTAAATTCCAATAAATTGATAAATCTTGATTTCCATTCTTTTTATTCAATCAATTGTCATATTATGCATAAAATTTTCATTGGTTACATCTTATTGAACTAACATTCTACAATTATCAATTTATTCTACATCAACTTCACTAATTAAGTGAATTAATTGCAATTGATTTCCAATTTAATTTACAGGTTAAATAAACATGTAACATATAATAATTGTCACCTTTTACCTTTAGCCATATTTTATAGGTCTATTATTTACAAAAAAATGTTACAATTTACTTATATAATACCGATTTTATCCAATTACTATTTACTAGATATTATTTCATTAGTTAACTCAATATTTACATTTGTTTTCTTGTGTTCGATTTATAACTAAGTATAACATCTAAATCACTTCAATTAATTGGATTTCATTCAAATTGTTAATGATCAACTTTATTTAACATTGTTACGTTTCATTTTAGTTATGATCTCATTATTAAATTACAAATTTTTTTCCAATATTAAAGTACTAAAATTTTATTAAATTAACTAATTTAAATTATCGAAAATTTACAGGTCGTTACAAGTATATTTTTTCATTATTGGTTTTTTGCTTTTTTGAAATGTAAATTGAGCATATTAGCATTCTAAGTGACAATATGTTATGGAGAAAATTCTATCAAATAAACAGAGGAAGACGCGAAGGAAAGACTGCTCAAGAAATGACCACTGTACTATCTTCCACCAAGTGTCAATTCCACCACTGTTAAATGATTTTTGTTGCAGTATCATTTATTATACAATCATTATGTAATAATAACAAGGTTTTTGTTGGCTTTCAGTGGAGGTGAGAATACTTTTTTGGCGATGCGGACGGCAAACGTAAATACCATTAAAGTACAAAAAAATGAACTTCTCTAAAACTCGACGAAATGGCCGATCAAGTAATCTAGTGGTTTTGACTATTAGCATTGGGATTATTACGAAAAAAGGAGAAAAAGGATTTTGGTTTTTAATAAAATTTAATAGAGGTAAGAGATAGTTTAGGGCACAGGAAAATCATATGTATAGCAATTTAGCATCTGATGTGGAATTTAAACGATGGAAAACACTGGATCGCTACGTGCTAGTCTACTCAATCATGTATTCTGACTCAACATAGCAAAGCAACGTGTAACCAATTTACTTACCTTATTTTTATGGAAAAAGGTATGTGGAAGTGCGTAGTAGAGTGCAATATTTATGGGGGGAAAGGAAAACAAAAGACATATTATTATAACTATTAATATAGCAGTTAAGGACTCACATCGGGTAAGATAACTTTATAGCTTGTCGTAAATTCAAACACGGACATCACATTGCAGAAACTTTCAGTGTCAATGTAGATGCATGCACTGGAGTTGGTAAATATAACAGTAACCTATCCATTGAAGAAAAGATCGTCGGTGAGATATTACATGACACACCGTACAAAGTTGTATGAAGATACACAGTACATTTGTTTTGCTATAGTGTAGTTATAATTTATTGTAGTGGTTATAAATTAGGGTGGTTGAATTACCTTATTATTACAATTCCATAGCTGATCGTTACATAGCTCTCATACTCTTTTTTTGCCACTTCGAACCTCACTGCTCTGCATAGTAAATCCCATATCTGTTACACGATGCACCAATAGTTAGTAATAGTTGCAAGTGGAATATAAGTGATTTATAGGGATATTGAATTTAAGTGTCACTTTCACATTTGTGCACATCTTTCTAAGGTAGTTGGTGCGTTAGATGTCTTCTTGTTCCCTTATTTGTTCAGTAACACTGGTCATCTCATTTTTAGGCTATCAGGAAATTGCATGTTAGTAGCTGCGAACGGAAATGTAAGTACATGAGGTATGTGCGTAGCAATGTTAGTAAATTGTTGGCTATGTTCTAGAAATAGTGTTACATGCACGTATTTTGAATCCACTACCATAAACAAAACAAAAAAACCCAAGTTTCGTTCAACTAAATTTCACAGGAGTATATGGCTCTTCTATGCACGCCCAATCTTCTCCTCCTACGATCCAACCATTTTTCTATTGGAAAATGTTTGATACGTTAAATTGAATCAATGGGCAATTGAAAATACAAAAGTGCATATATAAAGCACCCAAATACCTTCATTTTGATGTAAACATGAACGATCATTGTGCAATACTGTAGGAGAATCAACCGCACTCACATTATGTAAACATGAGTAAAATATGAAAGTTTAATATTATTCGATATTGATCCAAAATTAGAGCAGACAGCCCCACTCAACTGATGGTGGTTGCCAACTTCAACTCGGAAAGTGGAAACTGTCCATCATAATTTTTTTTACCTGTCTTCTTCCACACTTCAGTTAAATGATTTTTTGCTTACATAATGACTGAGAAAGGAGGCAATAAAATCTTATATTAGACTACCTTCATAGGCCAAAATAACACGTAAAACTAAACGTACTATGTAACGATAGCTCCATAAGCAAATGAATATGTATGTTGACATATAACATCTATATTACATTAGTAAATTTGATAAGAGAAGTACCGATGTATGCTATTTTATGCAGACTATTTTTGATCATTTATATTTTTTTGCACTTAAAAAAAGAGAATGAAACTATAATTATGGTAAAAATATAGTTGTAATGGCTGAACCAAATTTCCAAGAAAAATAGAGAGTTGAGCATGTTGTGATATACTAAATACGTTTTCTCTTATACTTTTCTTTGTAGAGTTTCATGTAGTGTAGTCAAAAGCCTTACATTTCCATAGGGAGAAGGCTAAATTACTGTGCAATAGGTCAGTACCAAAGAAGCGAGCGCTGATAATGAACTTTCTTGGTTTTTTTCAGTTATAATAATTCAACAAAAAGCATTAGAAAAGGGCATATTTTTACTTTATATTACAGGCTCGGAACAATAATTTGTATAACGCTAGGCATTTGTTAGTAAATTGTATCCCCTAGTTTAATTTCGAAATTCAATCAGCTGCTGAGTATCATACATATCTTATAATAAAAACCCAAAACTGGTGATTAAAACGTCAGTACACAACAATAAATATTGTTAGCATTGATGTGTAAAATGCAACTAGAAGTGGTAAAAAATCATCTACTGGACACTTGGCAGTTTGGTTCAATGTTCTGCCTATTACTTTGTTAATTGGTAAACCACACAAGCACCTCCCAGTGGTTAAATGATTTGGCTTTGATGCGAGATGTTACAAGTTTGAAACTTGCGTAACGTGATTCGAACGTTTATTGACATGTGATATGTTGTCACAGTGATTTGTTGTATATAAAGTATCATTTCAAAAAAAACCAAAACCAAATAAAAGAAATTAAAGGTTGGACAATAGTTATATAGTTTTTCATAAGTTGTTACATGAGTAGACTCTAATTGTTTAAATTGTGAATAGCACATATCAAATACATTTGTATACCACACTCTAATTTCTCTAGAAAAATCAAGGGAAGAGATAATTGTGTTCACGTTGGTATGTTTAAATAAATGATTATCTACTTTATTCATGCTTTAAGGCAAGATGTGTAAATGTTTAATTACTACAAAGGGCTAATTGTTATGAGACCTAAGAACTTTAATTTCACAATGATCTAAGGTCTCTCTAACTATTTTTTCTTACATATGTTTAATTTTCTCTCTCACATCAATGTGTAGTAATTTTAAAACCATTAAGGTATATTCACTGTGGTACATAAAATACATTTTCATTTTACAATTACAAAATACATAGCTAATGGACCAGGTATAATTAAAGTGTTTATGCCATTACTATATACATATAAGTATAATAATTGAATAACGTAGATAAAAGCAATACATAACTTGAATAAGATGAACAATTCTTGTTGTTCACTACATTATTTATTAAATAATAAATTAACCAATAGTATTTAAGAAGCTAATGGAAACTAATAAATGTGGAAAAATCAACTACGCAGTGAGAATAGTAGTTTTGGCTAATGGCAACTAATATGTATGGAAAAAGCAACTACGTACACATTGAGAAGAATATTTTTTTTCACTACTGGTTATTCAGTTGAAATTAAAAGCTAAGCAAAGAATATGCCATAAAATGAAATATTCAATCTCAAAAAAATGCTATTTGATGCTTTGAATCTATTAAGGTATATTCAATGTGACAGGTTGATGTACTCCTGCAAAAAATAACCAAGTTCACAAAAAAATTCAATTCTATCCTGCTTCTTCCCCTGCTTTGGAAGTCCATAAGCAGAGTAAGAACATCTTTAAGCTCTTTTAACAATTACCTATATGGGAAAAATACAAAAATCAATAGAAAAACAATGTACTCATTTATTTATGGTTATTCAATTCAACTAAATGTGGGAAAGAAATACGATTTTTAAGTCCATATGCATTTGGATTTTGTGGGTAATATCCGCTGAAAACCCTCACGAGACAACACTCGTCCTACTGGGGACACCCAGAGGTTTAATGGCTTGTTGCATATGCTCAATGCAATCGTGCTCCCTACGAAAACGGATTTATCTTAGTTTTCCTTTATTCGAGGACATATAAAAAGATAAGTGTAGGGGTATTTGATGTGCACGTAAATTTGCATATATTTACATCCATATTTTATCTCTTTTTATTTAAATAAACATCATATTTGGGCATTTTAACATATTTAAAACCAAAATTCAATTATTTTCAAATCATCATATTTTTTATCTTCATTCAGGGGCAAAATGGTCATTTTTGTGCTTGTGCCAATTTGAAAATTTTTACTTGGACAATTTTTATGATTTTTATAGGATATTTTGATGCATATGGAAGAGGGATTCATGCTGATATATGCGTGCACAAGGAAATGCAAAGGAATGAAGAGGAAATAATTCAAGTTCAAGATCATGGAGGACCCCACCCACTTATCTAAATCTACAATTAGAAGCAAATGGACAACTAAGTGGAGGTTAAAGCTTCATGCACATTAAATGATAGATTAATTAGTGGCTAATGGTTACTTGGTGGCCACACTTCCTAAAGGGCATTTTGGGAAGCTCCCTAAAAATAGAATTAGGGTTTTATGCATGTTTAAATAGCCCTCTTATGTACATGAGCGTATCTTCTACTCTTTCATGTTAGTTAGGAAATGAAAATACAAGTTGTAAGCTCTATGTTTCATGAAATTAAAATGGCTTCTAAGCCTCTTTCTCCTCTCTTTTCTACATGATTTTCTTTGCTTTTATGTTAATGTTTATTTTATGCTCTCTTTCTTTTAATGTTCATAGCCTAGATTTACATTCATGCAAGAAGTGTAGCTTTAATTTTTATGCAAATAGTTAGTAGTTAATCTCTCTTTCTTCCTTTGCTTAGTTTTCATTTCTTTGCTTTTTAATGTTGAAATATAGAAGTGTTGATTTGATAACACAAATGAGTAGCTAAACCACTTCAATTTAGGGGTAATGAAGCTCTCTAACTTTATGTAATTTCAACATTTTTATGATTTATGATCTCTTTGTTTGTGCTTCATGAAAGTGAACCTTGATATAAGTTTATACAAGTGGGTTTGATAGCTCATACTGCTTATGCAAATGAGCTATTCTTATTCAACATAAACACAATTTACATCATCATTTGATAATTAATTTTTGATTTTGAAATGAAAGTAAAAATGAAATTTGATGATCTATATTACTAGTTACAATAGTAAATAGATCATACTTAAAATAGCTTTTGCTTTGGTTTCATTTTCATGAGAATTTCTAAGTGGTATAATTGTTGTATTATAGTTTGATGGTTTGAGTTATGTTAATTAATAACATAAACAAACAATACTTATGATAAACACAACAATTATTTCACTTAATATCAAAGCCAGAGATCATAAATTATTTGTTTGTTGATTTACAAAAATATGAGAGTGGATTTGCCTCTAAATTGTTCTCTAGTCTAATAGTTTTTAAATCACATTTTAATTCTTGTTTTATCTTCATTTTGCTTGTAGCTGAGAGAAATGCGGATTATGGATCTTAAGGCTAGAATTAACACTAGAGAGGGGGTGAATAGTATTTTAAGGAATTACTAATTCTTTTTGAGTTTATATTAATTTGAACACAAATGTATGCAATATTCAGACACAGATATGATCACAGAATCAAACACAGATGCAAATATAAAGTAAAAGCAGTAAAGGAAAGAACACACCGGATTTTATACTGGTTCGTAGTTACCCTACATCCAGTCCCGCAACACAAGTACAGATTTCCTTTCAAAATCAATTCTCACAATTACACCCTCGATTTCAAGGCCACGAGGTACACCACTCTAGATTCACAATCCTCTGGGTAGAGATACTTGATTTTACGGGCAACAAGTTCACCCAATTGATTTCATAGGCTACAATCACACCGTCTCTCACTTGATTGATTTTCCAGGCTACAATCACAACTTTTCTCGCTCGATTGATTACAAAGAAGCCTATAACTCTGAATAGCACTGGGATCTTGTTGAGATAGTGATAGAGAATCAAACCAGAGATTATCTAATTAGATTCAATGGAGATTTCGACAGAGTAATAGTAAAAATGTATATAAAGAAATGTGGAAGAAGATGAGAAGTGAAATCAGAAAAATATGAGTATAAATTCGTTAAAAACATCCCCTATTTATAGTAGAACAACGGCCATGTCCATTCATAAAAGGTTATGACGAATAGACACTTCTTTTGAAATTCAAACTTTTGAAGTTAACTGACACCATGTCGACAAGGGTCCCTAGGGGTTGTCGACATGCCTAAGGAATTTTTGATAATTTGTTTTTCTTTGAAAATAACTTTTACCTTGTATTAACACTATTTTAAACTTTATAAATATACTTTACTATAGTTAAAATACATAAATAAGTATAGAGAATAATATTTTGATATATATAAAATTTTACTATAAATTCGTATAAAAGTTAAATATATAATAGTTAAAAGATAGTTTAAAAATCAAGGATAATTTGATATTGAAAATAAAGATTATTTTGAGGCTAAAATATTTAAAAACCAGGATAGATGTTTTTGATTTTAAAAGGAAGATTTTGAAAACAAGATATAATTTTGTAAAACATTTGAATAAAAGTTAGTGGATACAAAATAATGTTCCACTAGATTTTTCATAGGTTCCATCCTACTTAGGGTTCCATCTCTTTAATAAGCTCGAAGTGGATTCCATTCCACGAATAAAATGGATTTTAAGATGTCAGTGCTTTTCTAGGAGTTTTAACATAATTCTAGACTTGATACTTATCTTGTACTATTGAAATCTTGAACTCTTGATATCTTGATACTCATGAGTCTTCAATCTTGATATCTTGAATCTCTATACTGTACAGTCTTCATTCTTGGGACTTGCATGGTTAAATCCTGCATATACATATATATCTAAACTATAATATTAGTATTTATATTTTATAATCTTATTCTAAGGTTGTTGTCATCAAAACTAACTTCTCAAGGACTAACAATCTCCCCCTTTTTGATGATAACAACCTTTGTTTATAAACTATTACTTCTATCTTATTGACTCCCCCTAAAACTAATAACTCCCCCTTAATCTATACCTAACTTTCCTATATTTTATACTTCTCCCCCTTTGTCATCAACAAAAACTAACTTTTGACCATATAACTCCCCCTTATTCTTGTACTAAAGTACCTGCATAAAATATTTGGTGAAGTATATAATAGATAGATTAAGAATTATTTATATTTATTAGACATGATAACTAATCAAAGATCACATAATATATATACATATTATGTTTTTCACATCAATCCACACCAAATCAAATCAAATCAAATCAAAACAATCCAAGCAATCAATTTTTAAAACAACGCAAACAAGTAAAATCAAACATTACGAGGAACTTCCACCCATCCTTCTTCTCCAAATATTGGATCTACTTTAATGGAATCCCAATTTTCATTGTTATTGGTGAGAGAGACTGAAGGATGTGCTTCATTATCATCTTTGTGCAGGGAGGAAATCATCCATCGAATCGCATCGAAATGCTTTTCTTGTTCCTTGATCATCTGCATTTGACTTAACTCTAAGTGTCGCTGATTACGGAGAATGAAAGAAAGAATATTCTTGAAAGAATTAAGGGTTTCTTCAAGATTTTTAGTCAAATTATGAATTGGATTGGCCATTTTTGAATTTGTGAGAAGAAGTATAGATAGAGTAGATAAGAAATGATTTTGAGTGATGAATTCTGGAAGAAATGTGTATTTATAGATGTAGGAATTCGTTTGAAATGAATAAACATAAGGTAGTTATTCAAATTTCAAATTTAAAATGAGAAGTCATTTCTGACCAGTGTATGTCGACATGGGGTATATGGGGTTGTCGATAGGGGTCAGTTCAATTTTATGACTTATTTTGATTTTGTGAATAATTGTGTATATGTATATATATTTCTATAATATACTAACATTTATTCTGACGATAAGATAAGGTAGATAATAGAACTGTAAGTCAATTTCATTTCATAGTAGATCGATAAAATGATTAAACATTAAGAAATACTAGAACATTCAATTTGGAAATAAACTAGAACAAATACAACAATAGATAGAACTAGTTAGAGGATGATGAGGATGAAGATAATCCAAGTTTCTTGCTGACTTTGAAAAAAACTTGTTCATCTTGGATGACATTTTATCCAATTTCTTACTAACAGATCTTTTAAGAATCCATTGATTCTCAACAATAGTCTTTTGATTTTTGAGTAAGGTTTTGTTGGTTGGATTAGAGGGATAATCAATACTTTCCAAGGATGTTTCACCTTCATCTTCTTCTTCTTCTATTTCCATTTCATCCCCTTCTTCTTCTTCTTCCATCTCCTCATGAGCCAAACGCTCTTCCTTTTCAGCAAGAGTCTCATATGGTTGAAAAACATATGGAATTTTCATAAGAGAAATGTTTGAGAGATTAAAAAACTTTTCTTGAAACAAATTCTTCTCCTTTGAAATCTACTCCAAAATAATTAAAAATCCGAGTGAGATAGATTTCATGATACAAAGTATTTTCACCCATTTCAAGATTTTTGGGACGAAGTTCATCCAAAATAACTTGCGTCCAATTAATATCATAATTTCCAAAAATAGCAAAAAGTGCTTTGTAAACTTTTGAAGTTGGATTGTTAAGACTTCCCGATCTTGGGGTCAAAGTATGTTGTAAAAGAAGATTAACAATTCTTGATTTTGGTCGAAAATTTCGATTCTTGAATTCAAAGTTTTCATCTCCTTCAAAAATGTGATGAAATGTCTCACGATCATTTTCATCGATTTTAAAATTAGAGAGATCCATTCCTGTGCTTTTGCAATTGAGAATGGTACCCAAAATATCACAATTTAAAATGATTCTAGTTCCTTTGACACTACTCCAAATTTCATCATCATTTCCATTATAAAATCCACGGTTGAGATTTGCATAGAAAATTTTAACAAGATTTGGATAACAAACAAAATCATTTTGTGAAGCATCAACAAGACTAAAAATTTTGTTGTTTGCAAAAAGTGAATCGATTTCATAAGAAGAGAAATCTTGAAATATAGCAAACTTTCTGGGATGGACTTTTCCATAGTTAGCAGAGTTGATATATGCTTTTATAGCCTCCGGATCATTGAAGAGTTGCTCTTTCATGTTTCTGGAAAGTCTCATTATGGAGGGGTTGCTTGAAGAAGCCATTAGAGTAGAGAGTAGAGAGCTTGATATTTTGAAATAAGAGTTTGAATTTGAAAATGAAAGTGAAAAGTTGTGATAAGAGATAGTAAATAAATAGATTCTCAAAGGACAGGTTCTCTGGTCAAAAGGTACATTTTCAGAGTTTTGAAAGAAGTGAAAAGATGGAGGGATATTCAAACATTTGAATTCAAATTTGAATTTCAAACTTCTGTACCCTTGTTGACAACATGGAGGGGACCATGTCGACAGGTGTCCTTGAATTTTCATGCTTTATTTCTTTTAATAATTCCAATATATATATATATTTATTATTTTTAATATCTATATATATATCTGGAATATTTTTTTTTTGAGATCATGGGGAACCTTAAGATCATGGTATTCATAGATACATATATTTGGAATATTGCTAGAATTATAGTATATTACATAATATTATGATAAAAATAATAATAATAAAATAATAATAAAATAATAGTAAAAATATAATAATATAATAAAACAATAATAAAAATTTAAAATTCAAACAACACACCAATTCAAAATCAATCAATCAATCATTCAATCCTAAGCATGCAATTTCGAACAATGTATTGTAAACGTGTACCTTTTTCTGAGTCCGTTTTTCTGAATTCATCGGAGTCGTGAAGTGCCGTGAAACACATATTTGAATTATCCGTCTTCTGATCATCATCACTCGAGGATGAGTCTGAGTCATCTAGAGTAGCGGTAAATGCACGTTTTCGTTTCTTTGCGGAATCATTGTTTATAGGAAGATTTTGCTTATCTAGATGCAGACAGTCTCTTTTGATATGGCCTGCTTCGTCACAGTTGAAACATTTGATATAGTTTGGCACTACATTCTGATTACCAGAGTTCTTATAGTTGTTTCTCTTGAGATTATTCATCTTTCTGTATTTTAGGAATTTCCGAAAGTTCTTGATCATAAAGGCTATCTCTTCATCATTATCGCTGTTTGAGTCTGATCCATCGATCAATGCATTGAATGCAATTGATTTCTTTTCAGATGCTTTGCTTTCTCTTCTCCCAATCATTTAAACTTCATACGACATTAGATTTCCAATTAATTCTTCTATCTTTAAGGTACTGATGTCATTTTCCTCTTCGATCGCAAGTGTCTTTTGATCCCATTCTGGAGTAAGAGAATTTAAGATTTTTCTGACTTGATCTTCTTCCGAAAATACCTTTCCCAAGGATATTAGAGAATGCACAATATCCTGAAATCTACTATACATCTGGAATAGACTCATTAGGATTCATTTTAAATAATTGAAACTAATTTGTGAGCATGGAAATTTTGGTCTGTTTAACTTTGCTTGTTCCATCGTGAGTAACTTGCAAAGTTTTCCAGATTTCATATGCGGACTTACAAACTGATACTCTATTAAATTCATTCCTATCAAGTGAACAAAACAGAATAGTCATAGCTTTAGAGTTATTTTGTGCAACTGTCTTTTGCTCAGTAGTCCACTGTGCAAAATCATTTGTGGGTTCAAAATATTCAGTCCATGTGATATTCCAAGTGTCTAGTACTACTGATTGTAAATATATTTTCATCCCGCATGCCCAATATGCATAGTTACTGCCATTAAAAAGTGGTGGTCTGGTAGTAGACTGACTTTCTACAAATGAACTAGTGTTGGTAGTAACAGCAGTACCAGTGTTGGTAGCCATTTTGAAATTTTTCAAAATTCAGATTATGAATCTTTGAAAACCTCGCTCTGATACCAAATATGAGAAATGTGGATTACGGATCTTAAGGCTAGAATTAACACTAGAGGGGGGTGAATAGTGTTTTAAGGAATTACTAATTCTTTTTGAGTTTATATTAATTTGAACACAAATGTATGCAATATTCAGACACAGATATGATCACATAATCAAACACAGATGCAAATATAAAGTAAAAGCAGTAAAGGAAAGAACACACCGGATTTTATACTGGTTCGGAGTTACCCTACATCCAGTGCCGCAACACAAGTACGGATTTCCTTTCAAAATCAATTCTTACAATTACACCCTCGATTTCAAGGCCACGAGGTACACCACTCCAGATTCATAATCATCTGGGTAGAGATACTTGATTTTACGGGCAACAAGTTCACCCAATTGATTTCCTAGGCTACAATCACACCTTTTCTCACTTGATTGATTTTCCAGGCTACAATCACACCTTTTCTCGCTCGATTGATTACAAAGAAGCCTATAACTCTGAATAGCACTAGGATCTTGTTGAGATAGTGATAGAGAATCAAACCAAAGATTATCTAGTTAGATTCAATGGAGATTTCGGCAGAGTAATAGTAAAAATGTATATAAAGAAATGTGGAAGAAGATGAGAAGTGAAATCAGAAAAATATGAGTATAAATTCGTTAAAAACATCCCCTATTTATAGTAGAACAACGGCCATGTCCATTCGTAAAAGGTTATGACGAATAGACACTTCTTTTGAAATTCAAACTTTTGAAGTTAACTGACACCATGTCGAAAAGGGTCCCTAGGGGTTGTCGACATGCCTAAAGAATTTTTGATAATTTGTTTTTCTTTGAAAATAACTTTTACCTTGTATTAACACTATTTTAAACTTTATAAATATACTTTACTATAGTTAAAATACATAAATAAGTATAGAGAATAATATTTTGATATATATAAAATTTTACTATAATTTCATATAAAAGTTAAATATATAATAGTTAAAAGATAGTTTAAAAATCAAGGATAATTTGATATTGAAAATAAAGATTATTTTGAGGCTAAAATATTTAAAAACCAGGATAGATGTTTTTGATTTTAAAAGGAAGACATTGAAATCATTTTGAAAACAAGAAATAATTTTGTAAAACATTTGAATAAAAGTTAGTGGATATAAAACAATGTTCCACTAGATTTTTCGTAGGTTCCATCCTACTTAGGGTTCCATCCCTTTAACAAGCTCGAAGTGGATTCCATTCCACGAATAAAATGGATTTTAAGATGTCAGTGCTTTTCTAGGAGTTTTAACATAATTCTAGACTTGATACTTATCTTGTACTATTGAAATCTTGAACTCTTGATATCTTGATACTCATGAGTCTTCAATCTTGATATCTTGAATCTCTATACTATACAGTCTTCATTCTTGGTACCTGCATGGTTAAATCCTGCATATACATATATATCTAAACTATAATATTAGTATTTATAATTTATAATCTTATTCTAAGGTTGTTGTCATCAAAACTAACTTCTCAAGGACTAACAGTAGTTAACAATTTCCTCTCACTTTGTCTAATTTGATTGAATTAAAAATTTTAAAATCTTAAAAATTCCCTACGGATCGACCCGTACTCGCCACGTATTAAAATTGTACGCCGTGCGCTTGTGGAAATTTTATTTGAAATTTCTCGACTATTTTCTAAACCGATAGAAAACTAGTCGTTGAACAAGTTTTTGGCGTCATTGCCGGGGAGTTGGTTCAATTTTAATTTTCTTTTCTTCGAGTTATTTTTCGTTTGATTTTTATTGTCTGTATTTTGTGGGTTAGTTTGCATTTAAAAAAAAGATTTTGTGTTGTGTGTTTGTCGTATAAATTTTGTTGTGTGCTTATTGTTTTCTTGCATTTGTATTTACATTCCTATATATATAAAACATACACAATTAAAAAAAATTAATTTTCAAACTACAATTTCATTTATTTTACAATTTTTCTTGCTTCAGCGGTACATTTACATCTCCGTGCAAACTTTCTCTGTGCATTATGCACATTTCAATCACCACTTCTATTCATTTCTGCATTAACTCCTCCTTTGTCACAACTCAAACCAGACTTCACTCTCATTTCCCCTGCATTTACTCATTTCTACCAACTTCTACAAATTGGCCATAGTTCAACTCCACTACATACACTACCCTGCCTTTGTACTGCACTGCTGCGATCATCTCCACTTCAAACTCCTCTCCAAACCCATACATCAGTCCCATAACAGCAAACAACACTGCAGACCATCATCTTAACATATACTTCACAAACTGTTGCCACTTTGCATACAACAATCTTAAATTACCATCTTTCTTCTACACTTTCAGCCACAACACAACCACCAAACTGTGCACAGAACTCCACATTAACAAGGCTCCCCCCACTGCCTTCTTCACTTCTGCTACAACTTACAACCAGACATCCCCTTGCTACCACTTTCTACTGCTAGCAGCCACCAAAATACTGTGACCACCAAATCATCTGTTCCTGCACTATCATCAATTCCCTAACCACAAACCTCCCTGTCACATAACTCTCACTACCCACAGTTCAGACATACTTCTTGCCAAACAACTCCACATAGACCACAACAGACAACTCACATTCACATACCATACAACTTCACAAACATTTCATTTCCTCCACCTATCACCCCTATTCCTTCACCCATACAAACTCCTCCAATACCACCCCTTCCATCATCTACTTCAACTAACATCCAAAAATAGCAGCGCAACCTCCACCTAACCTCACCACAGCTTTGCATACGTCATAATCCTGCAACTTCACCCTGACTCAGCCAAATAACCCAAACATTGCCATAAACATTCACAGTACACCATCTCACTCAAACTTCAATCATACAAACAAAACTCCTCCACCTTCAAGTACCATCACAACTGATAGTGTACGGCCACCTCATACAACATCAACTACAACCTGTTCATCTGTCCTACCACTGTCATCACATGAATACACTTCTACCTTGCTGTCTTCACAAATCAGCTCCACACACAGCTCCAACTTACTGTCACTACATTTCAACAGTCACCCTCTACAATTCACAGCTCTAACTTGCTGCCTGATCACACCCTCTACAATTCAAATCACAAACTTTTTTCTTCCCCGCAGTTCATCCTACTACTGCTCCTACAAGTCATACTTCTGTTCCTACAAGTATTCACTGCTAGCATCTCCATACACACTTTATTGCCTCATAACAGTCATCTACAAAACCTTCTCAACTGTGCAACTCGACAACAATCAAAACTCCACACTTACACTTCACACTCAAATACTATCAAAACCACCACCTTCATTCAAAACCATTCACACTCAAACAAGGTTTTAAATCTCGCTCATCTCGGCCGAGATCTCGTTTTCAAGCCTGGGCGATTCGAAACAACTAATTTCGTTTGAATCTCATCTGACCCAAATCTCGGACGAGATTTCAGTATCTCGTCCGGTATCTCGGACAAGATTTAACAGCGAGATATCGGCCGAATTTTTGAATTTTGGAAAAAATCAACTCTTTTTCTGTATTGGGCTAGCTCATCCTTTACCTTAATTTAAGCCTTCTTAATTGTACTTTTTTTTAGCCCTTATTTCTTATATAAATCTCATTTAATCTTCGTCTCTTATTTTACGGCAGTGACGAGTGTAAGAAGATGATAAAATCTACATCGATTATGGTAAGTATTTCACTTTATGATTTTCATTTAGGTTTCTGATCCAAATTAATTTACATTCAATTTCATTTTTCTTTTTTCGACACTTTCTTGAGTTTTTTTCCTAACCCTATTTTTTTGCGGCTATAAATTTTGGGCTTCACTTATTTAACTTTATGTTCTAAATGGATTCCCAATTTGATTTCATTTAGTCTTTGCTGCTATAATTTTTTTCCTCAAGTCTTATTTTTAAGCAATAAAGGAATTCTCTTTCATCTATTAATATCATTTGATGATTACATGTTCATTCGTACATCATTTTTTTGCTTTTCTTATAATATTACTAAATGTTTGAAATTGTTTGTACTATGTATGTTATTTTCTATGTTTGTTTGAAATATTTATGCTATTAGTTGCTTAATGAGATTTTGTTTGCTAATAATTAAATACAATAATCAGACATAAAATATCTTAATTCTACTTGTAGACTTTTGTATTTGAAGTTATAAAATTAAGATTTCCCTTGTAGCACTATAAATCATAAAAGGTAGAAATGAGACATTATATTGTGTAGGAAAGTTAAGTGAATGATCAAACAAAGTAACGGTGCATATGTTATGGTTTTTTCTTGTCTACTTTATCTCATATGATATTATATTGAACATTATTCATGAAATCTAGTTATTTGTTTATTTTACATGATACAAGTGATATTTTTCCATACTAAATTACTAATGATAAGCGTGTGATATATTCAAGGTAAGTGCATAGTGTTTTCCTTAAGGTAGTGACTAGTATTATAAATTTAGGTGTATGAAAACTAATTTTCGACATGACATATACTCCGAGATAACTCCGAAATGAATTTTAGAAACCGAGATGTAAATCCGAGATGGACGACCGAGATGCACTCATCTCATTCGAGATCTCACCCAATACGAGATAAGCTATCTAAATTCTTCGAGACGAGACGTGACCGAAATCCGAGATTTAAAACCTTGCACTCAAATACTATCCACACTCCCCAACACCTTGTATCACTGCAAACCACTTCCATCCATCATTTAACCCACAACAGCCATTGACTTAACTGCTGCCTATCCCCCCTTCTTCTAAACCATATAACTTCATATCACATCACACAGTGCCTCCAAAACATCATCAACCCACAAAATTACCCCTCTGCTCACTGCAGTACACACCACATCGAACACTTGCTGCTTCACCGTTAGAGTATTAGTGGTTTTCACCTACTTGTATCAGTGCTTTTCACCTTACTACTCCATCACCGCACTTCACTGGACCAATCTCTGACAATAAGACTTCCCCCCACACTCATCACCAAAAACTACCACAACATCACCTTGCAACTTCTCCACAAAACTGCACAAACAACTTCCATCTACCAACCCACTGAGCAGTTCCCTGAACCCGTGCCATTCTCCACATATCAGCAACCATCAATTACCAGAAACACTACATTCCTCATCAATCCCCTCGTAAGCAACCACCTCTACAAAACTCTTCATCCATCAAAACTGCCTGCACATACCCACCCATCAGTGAACCCAACTGTCATCGTAGATCCCCGAATCGAAACCACCTGACCGTCCTCTACAAAGCACGCCACCCTAATCGAATTCGAACCAATCGTGATCTTCAGCAACCCCAGATCGCCTCAATCTAACCACAACCTTGCTAATCTCCTCCAAGTTTTCGCCATCCCCTATACCCAAAGCCACCGCAACCAGAAATCGTCCAAAACCATTCGGCAATCTCCCTAGTCGAATCGAACGAAAAAAAATCACTTCTAATATTTTTTTTAAGAAAAGGAGAATTTTATTTTTAAGAGAGAAAGAAAAATAGGGGGATAGGATGTTCGGTAGTAGGCAGTAGTTTAGTACTGGGCCGGGTTGACTTTGTGAGTGTGTGATTTGTTTTTGTTTTTATTATTATTTTTATTTTCTGCTTTTTTTAGCTTTAAGTTTTGAGTTTTATTATCCCTTCTTTTTTTAAAAAAAACAAAAAAACATTCTCTTTTAAATTACTCTGTTTTAGCTTCTTTTGTTTACTTTGTTTAAAAAAAATTGAATTTTAAATTTTGTTTTGCTTTGTTTTAATTTGGTTGTTTTTAATTGTTTATTAAAAAAAACTTGTATATACCTTTGTTTTACTTGCAGATTGCCATAGCAGAAATTCGCAAAAGGAAGGAATGCTTGCCAAAACAAAAGGATAAATAATTGATTTGCTTTGCTAAAATCGCCACTAAAAAATTTGCTAATAATCTGCACGCTCTGGTATCGTGCCCTCTTCCTTTGTTATTATCTGAATTGCATTGTTGGTTGCTTGCATTTGCATTTATATAAAAAAAATTCAAAATCTAAAAAAACAAAAACAAACTTCATTTTAGTTGCATTATAAATTCACGTTTAATTTTTGTTTTGCATTCATCTCATCTTATTTTCTTTTCTTAGGGCAATACACTAATTCACATAAGGTGAGGGATTTCATCACCCTTTCCTTAGCCCACAAACGCATTTCATCGTAGAATTTGACTAATAATAAAGGTTAGACATTCGACTTAAGGGTGTCGCGAGCTCATCTAGGGCTTAATTGTATCTTCACAATTGTTTTCTTTGAACAATTTTATTTCTTGGTGTCTAGGCTACGGTAGAGTAATAACCATTTATAAATATTACGGTGATTCATAAATATTATAGTGGTTGTTCCTTTGAAGGTACTTAAACCTTTGGCTGCATTGCTACGGTGATTCGTGGTGCACCGATAACCCCTGCCCGTTACCTGGCTAAGAAATATTTTTGTTGATTTAAGACAAAGTGTGATTATAAGATTTTGGGTTAGGAGCTACTAAGGACAAAAAATTGTAATTAAGTCATTTGCATTCATTTAGTTGCATTAGTTCATGCATATATAAAAAAAATATTCAAAAATCCAAATTTCAAAAAAAAAATTAAAATTTTACTTAACTTAGTTTTTAACCCAAAAAAAAGAAATTTTTTCCCTTTCCTTTGAAAATTTTCAATTAAAAACTAAAATCCAAAAAAATATATAAAATCTTTTCAAAAAGAAAAAAAATTCAAAATTCAAAAACAAAAAAAATTGAAAAACAAAAATCAAAATTCCATTTTCTAAAAACAAAAATCCTTTTGGTAAATATTTGAAAATTCAAAAAAAAAAATTACAAAACCAAAAAACATATAAAAAATTGAAAAGCCAAAAACAAAACAAAAATCAAACTTCTCTTTTGAAAATAAATTTCACTTGGTAAATAGTTTTCTCCTTTGTAAAAAAACAAATTTGTCACTTCGTTTTTCAAAGCTTCTTTCATTCTCTAAACTTGTTTATAACTTCTTTCTCTTCTCGACTTTCACTTGTGCATGAGTACTTGGACTCGTGACACAATAACAAATCGTTGGACTCGCGACTCAACAACTAATCATTTAACTCGAACAGACGATCACGAGAATGCCCCTCGAACTCTTATGGATATAATCTTTCCCGATAGAGTTTTTATTCCATCTTGCATCACGTTACCTTCCCCTACGGCTAACCATTTCGAAATTCATTCAAACCATATTGCCACGCTGCCAAAATTTGGCAATTTCAAGCACGATGATCCATACATCTTTTTGACGAAATTCGAACAAGTTTGTGCAACCATTAAACTCCAACAACTTTCCGATGATGGAATCAAACTTCGATTAATCCTATTCGCTCTTACGGATTACGCTGAAAAATGGCAGTACAGCTTACCATCGAACTCGATTAAAATGTGGGAAGAATTCGTAAAAGATTTCTTAAAAAAGTTCTACGCCTTGGAAAAAACGAGTAGAATCCAAAACGAAATTGTAAATTTTCATCAATTCAAGGGAGAACCATTTGGAAAATATTTTGAAAGATTCAAAGAGCTTTTGATAAAATGTCCACACCATAACTTTGAAAAATGGACGATTTGCCAAATTTTATACGATGGACTCGAAAATAGCTCACGAACCATGCTCGAATCAATGTGCGAAGGCAACTTTCTTGCCCAACATCACGACGATGCTTGGCAATTTCTTGAAAACCTCATCGAAAATCATCCCAATGGGAACGTTCGAACGAAAAATCAATCTACTCACGATTGAGTGCACAGTCAATAGGATCTTCTTTTGCTTTGGAAGCTAAGATCGACGCAATGATTAAAAAATTCGATAACGTTTTCTGATCGATTCAAATGAACCACGCTTCCCAACCAGTGTGTTATAAATGCAATGATCCTAATCATATAGCCGATCAGTGTCCCAATTCTGTCGAACAAATCAATGCTTTTAATAAAGCCAAAAACGACCCGTTTTCTCCAACGTACAATCTTGGTTGGAGAAATCATCCTGTAACGACCCGTAAATTTTAGTGGTTTTATTTATTTAATTAATTGAATTTTGTGAAATTTAAATAATAAAATTTTGAAATAAAAGTTTGATATTTGAAATAAGGCTATTTAAACATAGCAAATGGTAAATTTTCATCTGATAATAGGGAAGTTTATTTTCTTTTGTAAATTCTATTTCAATTTAAATCAGTTAAAAATTTGATGATAATAAAATGGTTTCCAAACCTGAATATTTTTATATAGAAAATTTGTAAATCATCTTCTAAGTGAGATGTCATCTTTCATTTTTCCAAATTTAACTGTTGTTGCTCCGTTCACCTTATTTTCGGCATTTTAGCAGCATTTCGGTACCGATATCGACTTTTGGTAGCTCGATCATACCACTGATATCTGTATACCATTTTGATCATCAGGTTGTGCTAATCACTATGGTATATCCAATTCTGTGTATTGAAGTCTGGTACACAGCGGAATCCATGAAACCGGCAACCGTATCGGTATCGGTTCCGTGTCTTTTGGTTCTTGTGACCCTTCATCTATCTATTTTCTGAAACCATATGGCCACTTACCCCTTTGTATTTCTGAATCCAATTAGCATGACTTTTGCTATTCTTCTCGGTTCTAAATTGTACCATTTACTTTTGAGAAAAAAATTATTTTTATTTTTAAACTGTTCTTTTATTCATGTGTGTTGTTCCTTTCATCTACCCATTCTTTCGGCCTTCCCCACATCTCCTTCCTAAAGCCTGAGCCGATATGCTCCTCTCACCATCTCCCTCCTCCCCTAGCGTGAACCTCTCCTCCAAATTAACCTCCAACCGAAGCACACCCATCACCGTACCTTCTCATGCTCGGCCTCGATGAACGTTCCTGAAGCCATTGTCGAACACTCCATTCACTCAATCTGCAGCTTGCCTCCGAGCTTGGTTGTGGGTTGTGGCGTTGCTTGCTTGTAAGTGTATTCATATATATATAACAGTTTTGATTTTTAATATATATATAACGGCTTTATTTATATATTAAAACATAGGTATATAAATATTTATTTTACCTATTAGTATACTTATATATTTATATAGTATGTGTATAAATGAGTTCTGTTTTTTAGATCTGTTATTTGAAAATGTTAGATAAGTTGTTTATATATATATATAGCTGTTTATAACATCAGAAGTTTTATACTCTTACTGTATGAATATTTATAAGAGATGTGTATAAATACTATATATCATAGTAGCTGTACTAGTTGTCTAAAATATGCATACTAAAGGATAACCATGGATATCTTGGTATTTGTATTGCATTTCTTTTATGTGCTGTTATGGTTTCATATATGATTTGGAAAGGAAGCATATATAGTTCCATATAATATCCATTCGTTTCGTGTATATATATCAAGGTGTTATAAAATAAATGTTTGTATTTGTATATTAGCTAAATATATACACGTATGATCTGATTGGTTTTATTTTTATGAGTTTAGAATAGTTTACTTTGAAATATAAGTCATTTGATTTACACTATGTTGTTTGTTTGTGAGTGTGAGGTTATATATATATATCATATTATATAGTTTGGTTTGTATATAAGTTATATTTAGTTTATGTTGTACATAAGCATATGCATATTTTGATGGTGTGTGTATATATATATATTATTTTGAGTATATAAATAGATGTATATTTATCGGTTTATATAAGTTTATATACTCACTGCATATTAGTCGCAGTTTATATGTATCTAAGTTGAAGCATATTATAAAGTTTTATAGGTTATATATATTAGTTTTGATTGTACAGTTAAAATATATATGCCTATATATGTTAGTTTAAAGAGGTTACAATATTGTTAAAGATGTATGACTGTGTATAATAGCTTATATACGGTTGTTGGATTCGTAATATTATATTTTATTACGTAAGGGTTGTTAATAAATATATAAATATGTATATATATATATATGTAAATGTGTATCAGGTTTTGATAATATTGGAGATTCTATGTTGTAAGTTTAAAGTATTGATTTTAATATAATATATATACCTTTGATTTTTAAGTGTTTGTATTTTTAGGAATAATGATTCTGAAATTATATATATATATATATATATATATAGATTTTGATTTCAATATATATATATATATATATGTTTAAATTTAAGATTGATTTAAAAGTGTATTTGTATTTTAAAATTTAATACTGGGTTTAAGGAAAATAATAATATAATATCATCTTTGTTGAATTATATCAAGCTAATTGATTCTGATTCGTTCCTCATCGATTCTTATCTATCAGCTTTCTCCGTCAAATCCGCTTTTAGCTTACTTCACTTTGAGACTGTTGTTTGGATTGTTCGATTTTTCTGGATCGTGATCCAATTCATAGCTGGTTCTGTTTCAAACTTCTCTAGCCTCAAAAGGTGAGCAATCACTCACGATTAACGTTCTTATATTTATTAAATTTGATTTCAATTGAAACGTCAATTGAAATATGCTGTTGTTAGTTATTTACATTGTTATATATGTTATTATCTGTATCGGTTCACCTGTGACATCTGACACCATTATCTGTTATTTATATTGATGATATATGCATGTTATGTTATTATCATATATGTTATCACTCTGCAAGTTCCCTGTTAGTATAGAATTCACTATGGGTTGAAATGATACATACCCGAACGATCTGTAGAATAGGAGA
This sequence comes from Allium fistulosum, assembly GCA_030737815.1. Classification (NCBI taxonomy): domain Eukaryota; kingdom Viridiplantae; phylum Streptophyta; class Magnoliopsida; order Asparagales; family Amaryllidaceae; genus Allium; species Allium fistulosum. The sequence goes on from CM060904.1 coordinate 794,289,893, forward strand.
AAATCGTTATGGGTTGAAATGATAAACCCAAGCGATTTTCATTGAATTGAATTTGGGATTGCTGGTTGAAATGATATATACCCGTATATATTTAAATTGCGGATTGAAATGATAAATATCCGTATCACTTGACCATAGGATAGAAAATTATATACACACACCGTTGGTCTATATATAAATATTTTGGAAATGATTTCTATGGTTTTGAAAAGAAATATATGGTTTTAATAAATATTGATTTTTAAAGAATTATTAAAATTGGTTTAATAAAGTTGATATATAACATGTTTAATTATTTATTTAATATGTATATTTTCAAATATAGAGTTTATAATGATTCAGGTTGGAAAGATAAATTTGAAATTGATTTGAAACTATATTTATTTAAGAATTATACTTAAATAAGTTTGATTTGAAATTTATTATATCTGAAATTTTAAAGATATGTTTTATAACTTGAATTTGATTAAAAGTGATTTATATGAATATTTCAAACTTATATAAATTTAAATGGGATATTTTGTCTATTTAAATTTGTAAATTGAAGTTGGATTTATATGTTATTGAAATGATTAAGTAAATATTTTAAAACTAATAATAGTAAAGTGAATTTGATATATATATATATATGTATATATATATGTATATATATATATATGTATATGTATGTATATATATATGTATATATATATATATGAAATTATCGAATTTAGTTTTGAAATGTTGAATATTTAAAGCTTTGAAATATATTGAAATTTGAATGGATTTTTGTGTGGTTCAAATATGTATTTGAAATCGATAATTTGAAATAGTTTATTGAGAAACTGAATTTAGTGGAAATTGATGAATTAAGATTTAATTAAACTGAATTTTGGAATTCGGGTTGATTTGAATCGATTTGTGAAATTTGAGGAAGTTATTTTATTATATAAAGTATTTTTAAACTATATCTAAAATTATTTACATTTTACTTTATAAATTATTTTAATATAAACTATTTTATATAAATCATTTTCAATATAAATTATTTTATTATAAACTATTTTAACTTATAACTATTTTATTATATAAAGTATTTTAAATTATATTTAAAACTATTTTATATTATTTTATAAACTATTTTTAATATAAACTATTTTTAATATAACTATTTTTAATATAAACTATTTTAATATACTAATTATTTTAATATAAATTGTTTTAACTTATAACTATTTTATATAAATTATTTTATTTTATAAACTATTTTATTTTATATACTATTTCTAATATCTAAACTGTTTGAAGGGAAGTGTTATGATTTCAAAGTGTTATGATTTCCAAAGTTATGAATTTCAAAGTATTATGATTTCCAAAGTATTATTATTTCAAATTGTTTTAGTTTCGAAAGTATTATATCTTTGAAAGTACTATGATTTTGGAAGAGAATATATTTGAAATGGAAATGATATCGTATTGATATGGTTTTTGAAATGGAAATGATATTTTGGTTTTGAAGTATAAACTATTTTGAAATGACCACGGTATTATAATAACGTTTGGTTGTTAAAGAGACCGGGATCGGATATGGGCATACTCTCTGTCGATACCAAAAACCACTTTAACAACTGTGTACGCGGTGGAGATTCCAGAATGAAGTAGGATGGTGGCGACGATCCTATATGAGGTATATACGTGGACCTGACTCCCGTAAGTTGGCATAAGGTGGCTAAAACAGGAGCAATCGACGGGCTAATGAGGTAGCACCTCTGATCGGACACACTCCATCGTATGCCATTATATTACTTTGTGATTGATTTGGTGCGCATCCTTGATTCGGGAGTGTGGCTCGAGGTGGGCAATTGATGAGGCTCTGCGTTACCACCGACCCGGAAGTGTCATTGGTATATCTACCCTGGCATTGCCTAGTTGTGCCGTGTCACCTACCCTAGCGCGCCTTCTACGAGTTTGTTTTGTACCATACCTATGGAGTGCCCTCTGACGACGCCCATTACGGGGGAGATTACGTTACTGTATAGACTATGGGAATATATAAAATGTGTTAAGGTGGAAAATGTAAAGCCTTAACGCTATTTTAATAGTTTACTTTACTATAGACATATTATAATAGTGTATTACTACATAGTAGATAGTTCCATGGATCCTTAGAGGATGGTTATCCCAAACATCCTTTGAGTTACTTGTATTTCAGTTGATATTTCACTTGAGTTGGATTTATTGATATAAGAATGTTAATCCTGACTCGAGTGTTTTGTGTTTTTCTTTACGCTCGGGTCAGACTGAGTGACACAGCATTTGAGACTCACCTTTGGAGTTGGAGCTTCGCTGGAGATCCAGCTATCTATCCAGTTTTCTGTTATTAAGTTGATTCCAGTGATGTATTCTGATCTTGTATTTGACTATTGTATTGAGACATCTATGTATTCGAGACTTCTGTTGTATCTTGTTTAACTTTGTTATATATATATAGTAGCTTCATGAACTACTATTCTTTTGTTTCCGCTGCTTATTTTATATTACTCTGTGTCTATGATTCTATGATTATTTATTTACTGTATATGTTGAGTTTTGCCAAATTTTAAATTAACAATCTGATATTTTGAGCAATTCAAATCCGACATGTATGGATGCGAATGGTTGAAAATATTAGGATGTTACATGTGGTATCAAAGCTCTGGTTTTAAGCAAAACTCGGTATATGTAGTAAATTTGATTACAGAATCGCTTTCGTTCGAACTTGAATCTCTTCCTCTTCGACTCGGGTTTCCTTTGAACTTTGGAATGTTCCCTTCGGTTCCAAAATCAAATCCTTCCTCTCCCATTCGTCTTGAAATTCATTTTTCTTCCTATTCGCGTTCTTTTGATTCTGGAGCATCCCATAACTCCATTTCGATTGATTTTTATAATAATCGGCGGTTCTGCCAATCTTAGAATGATTTGTAAAGGGGTGAAACTCCTTTACAAGCGGAATCGATTCACCGGAGATTTCTGTATCCTCGGTATAGATGCTGCTATCTTTTGCTATGCCCAAATTCCATCTCTTATGATCTGATGTCGATTTGCCTTAGAATTCTTGATCAATCTTATTCTTGAAGTCACGGTTGACCAGTTCAGGTTGCCCGCGATTTATATAAGTTTATCCATTCGTTTCTCTCTTTGAAACTATTTACCTCCCTATCGAGCCTATTTTCTAGTTGAATTCTTTTGGTTAGGATCTCTCTATATTTGGATCTTTATCCTGGCTTTGAAATCCATTCTGGAATCATCAAGTAAGGGAGTGTATTTGTAATTAATATTAAAATGTTTTATATATTGTGTTGTTTAAGTTGTTAATGTTGATTTGGATTTTCGATCGATTCATCTGATCAGCGATATCGATAGGATTTCCAAAACACTTGAACAGAGCAAACTGACACAATATTGTTTTAAATTTGGTAATGAAATAAATTTGTATGATATAAATATATAAGTAAAATTTTCTGGAATTTAATAAGTTAATTAAATTGGTGATTTGAAAAGATAATATTTGATTATCATAAATGAATTTATAAACATGGTTTATAAATTGATTTGGAATTTGAAATGAATTTAAAACAGGAATTTGAGAATTTAATTTCCGGTGATTTCAAACTTTGGTTTTAAAGTGCATATTATCTAAAGTATTTTCGAATAGAAATGGTTTTCAAAGAATATTTTAATGTTCAAATTAGTGCTCTCCTCTTGCTTGAAAATAATTTCGGTGATGGCGGCCGCATCATCGACATTCGTTTTCGTGTTTCAAAGTGAAGGGACCATTCTGTAGCCTTGCTATGGTTTTGTTTTGGGAAAATAAATTGATTTGAATTTCTAAAGTATAACTTGATTTATAATATATAAGTATATGATTATAGATTTGATTTGATATATCATATATATATTTATCTCTAAATGGTTTGAAGTTAATCAGAAATTTAATCCTTGGATTTATGTTAAAGGATGTTTTTAAATAAAGTCAAATTTTTTAATATTGAAATAAATTGAATAAGGGAATTTTTACTTGTATAATACTCAATTGCATTCTAAAATATATCTTACCTAAATTTTACAGAAGTTGAATATGCAATTGGATAATATGCAATATTAAATGATTTTATAAATAAAATTTGAGTGGTTATAATAAATGTTATACACTTAAATTTTAATTATAAAGATGTTAATAGAGATAAATAGAATAATAAGTTGACTGAATAGTAAATGAGACAAATTAAATAAAAAAATTAATTTGAAAAGAAAAAAAAACCTTCTGTATCAAATATTAATAAATTGAAATTAATTCAAGGTATTTCATTAAGTGGATAATAAATTGAATTTTTGTTTTGAAAGAAACCTTTTTGTATCTAACATTAATAAATTTGAAATTAAATCAATTTAATAAAAACCTTGAATTTAAAACCAATTGTTGAATATTAATTAATTTAAATTGGAATTATATGGTTTAAATTAATTGTTTTATTTTGTTTTCCAATCTATTTTCTTCTGATTGTTTCTATTCTCCTACCTCCTTCCTTTTCGAGGACGAAAAGTTTTGAGTGGGGGAGAGTGTAACTACCCGTAAATTTCAATGGTTTTATTTAATTAATTAATTGAATTTTGTGAAATTTAAATAATAAAATTTTGAAATAAAAGTTTGATATTTGAAATACGTCTATTTAAACATAGCAAATGGTAAATTTTCATCTGATAATAGGGAAGTTTATTTTCTTGTGTAAATTCTATTTCAATTTAAATCAGTTAAAAATTTAATGATAATAAAATGGTTTCCAAACCTGAATATTTTTATAAAGAAAATTGGTAAATCATCATTTGAGTGAGACGTCATCTTTCGTTTTTCCAAATTTGACTGTTGTTGCTCCGTTCATCTTATTTTCGGCATTTTAGCAGCAATTCGGTACCAATATCGACTTTTGGTAGCTCGATCGTACCACTGATATCTGTATACCGTTTTGATCATCTCGTCGTGCTGATCACTGCGGTATATCCAATTCTATGTATTGAAGTCCGGTACACAGCGGAATCCTTGAAACCGGCAACCGTATCGGTATCGGTTCCGTGTCTTTTGGTTCTTGTGACCCTTCATCTATCTATTTTCTGAAACCATATGGCCACTTACCCCTTTGTATTTATGAATCCAATTAGCATGAATTTTGCTATTCTTCTCGGTTCTAAATTGTACCATTTACTTTTGAGAGAAAAAATTATTTTTATTTTTAAACTGTTCTTTTTTTCATGTGTGTTGTTCCTTTCATCTACCCATTCTTTTGGCCTTCCCCACATCTCCTTCCCAAAGCCTTCATCTCCCCTCAGCCTGAGCCGATATGCTCCTCTCACCATCTCCCTCCTCCCCTACCGTGACACTCTCCTCCAAATTAACCTCCAACCCGAAGCACACCCATCACCGTACCTTCTCATGCTCGGCCTCAACGAACCTTCCTGAAGCCATTGTCGAACACTCCATTCAATCAATCTGCAACTTGCCTCCGAGCTTGGTTATGGGTTGTGGCGTTGCTTGCAAGTGTATTCATATATATATAATAGTTTTGACTTTTAATATATATATATAACAGCTTTATTTATATATTAAAACATACATATATAAATATTTATTTTACCTGTTAGTATACTTATATATTTATATAGTATGTGTATAAATGAGTTTTGTTTTTTAGATCTGTTATTTGAAAATGTTAGATAAGTTGTATATATATATATAGCTGTTTATAACATCGAAAGTTTTATACTCTTACTGTATGAATATTTATAAGAGAGGTGTATAAATACTATATATCATAGTAGATGTACTAGTTGTTTAAAATATGCATACTAAAGGATAACCATGGATATTTTGGTATTTGTATTGCATTTCTTTTATGTGCTGTTATGGTTTCATATATGATTTGGAAAGGAAGCATATATAGTTCCATATAATATCAATTCGTTTCGTGTATATATATATCAAGGTGTTATAAAATAAATGTTTGTATTTGTATATTAACTATATACACACACGTATGATCTGATTGGTTTTATTTTTATGAGTTTAAAATAGTTTACTTTGAAATATAAGTCATTTGATTTAAACTATGCTGTTTGTTTGTGAGGGTATATATATCACATTATATAGTTCGGTTTGTATATAAGTTATATTTAGTTTATGCTGTACATAAGCATATGCATATTTTGATGGTGTATATATATATATATATTATTTTGAGTATATAAATAGATGTATATTTATCGGTTTATATAAGTTTATATACTCACTGCATATTAGTCGCAGTTTATATGTATCTAAGTTGAAGTATATTATAAAGTGTTATAGGTTATATATATTAGTTTTGATTGTACAGTTAAAATATATATGCCTATATATGTTAGTTTAAAGAGGTTACAGTATTGTTAAAGATGTATGAATGTGTATAATAGCTTATATACGGTTGTTGGATTCGTAATATTATATTTTATTACGTAAGGGTTGTTAATAAATATATAAATATGTATATATATATATATATATGTATGTATGTAAATGTGTATCAGGTTTTGATAATATTGGGGATTCTATGTTGTAAGTTTAAAGTATTGATTTTAATATAATATATATACCTTTGATTTTTAAGTGTTTGTATTTTTAGGAATAATGATTCTGAAATTATATATATATATATATATAGATTTGGATTTCAATATATATATATATATATGTTTAAATTTAAGATTGATTTAAAAGTGTATTTGTATTTTAAAATTTAATATTGGGTTTAAGGAAAATAATAATATAATATCATTTTGGTTGAATTATATCAAGCTAATTGATTCTGATTCGTTCCTCATCGATTCTTATCTATCAGCTTTCTCCATCAAATATGCTTTCAGCTTACTTCACTTTGAGACTGTTGTTTGGATTGTTCGATTTTTCTGGATCGTGATCCAATTCGTAGCTGGTTCTGTTTCAAACTTCTCTAGCCTCAAAAGGTGAGCAATCACTCACGATTAACGTTCTTATATTTATTAAATTTGATTTCAATTGAAACGTCAATTGAAATATGCTATTGTTAGTTATTTACATTGTTATATATGTTATTATCTGTATCGGTTCACCTGTGACATCCGACACCATTATTTGTTATTTATATTGATGATATATGCATGTTATGTTATTATCATATCTGTTATCACTCTGCAAGTTCCCTGTTAGTATAGAATTCACTATGGGTTGAAATGATACATACCCGAACGATCTGTAGAATAGGAGAAAATCATTATGGGTTGAAATGATAAACCCAAGCGATTTTCATTGAATTGAATTTTGGATTGCTGGTTGAAATGATATATACCCGTATATATTTAAATTGCGGATTGAAATGATAAATATCCGTATCACTTGACCATAGGATAGAAAATTATATACACACACCGTTGGTCTATATATAAATATTTTGGAAATGATTTCTATGGTTTTGAAAAGAAATATATGGTTTTAATAAATATTGATTTTTAAAGATTTATTAAATTTGGTTTAATAAAGTTGATATATAACATGTTTAATTATTTATTTAATATATATATTTTCAAATATAGAGTTTATAATGATTTAGGTTGGAAAGATAAATTTGAAATTGATTTGAAACTATATTTATTTAAGAATTATACTTAAATAAGTTTGATTTAAAATTTATTAAATCTGAAATTGTAAAGATATGTTTTATAACTTGAATTTGATTAAAAGTGACTTATATGAATATTTCAAACTTATATAAATTTAAATGGGATATTTTGTCTATTTAAATTTGTAAATTGAAGTTGGATTTAGATGTTATTGAAATGATTAAGTAAATATTTTAAAACTAATAATAGTAAAGTGAATTTGATATATATATATATATATATGAAATTATCGAATTTAGTTTTGAAATGTTAAATATTTAAAGCTTTGAAATATATTGAAATTTGAATGGATTTTTGTGTGGTTCAAATATGTATTTGAAATCGATAATTTGAAATGGTTTATTGAGAAACCGAATTTAGTGGAAATTGATGAATTAAGATTTAATTAAATTTGAATTTTGGAATTCGGGTTGATTTGAATCGATTTGTGAAATTTGAGGAAGTTATTTTATTATATAAATATTTTTAAACTATATCTAAAACTATTTATATTTTACTTTATAAATTATTTTAATATAAACTATTTTATATAAATCATTTTCAATATAAATTATTTTATTATAAACTATTTTAACTTATAACTATTTTATTATATAAAGTATTTTAAATTATATTTAAAACTATTTTATATTATTTTATAAACTATTTTTAATATAAACTATTTTTAATATAACTATTTTTAATATAAACTATTTTAAATATACTAATTATTTTAATATAAATTGTTTTAACTTATAACTATTTTATATAAATTATTTTATTTTATAAACTATTTTATTTTATATACTATTTCTAATATCTAAACTGTTTGAAGGGAAGTGTTATGATTTCAAAGTGTTATGATTTCCAAAGGTATGAATTTCAAAGTATGATGATTTCCAAAGTATTATTATTTTAAATTGTTTTGGTTTCGAAAGTATTATATCTTTGAAAGTACTATGATTTTGGAAGAGAATATATTTGAAATGGAAATGATATCATATTGATATGGTTTTTGAAATGGAAATGATATTTTGGTTTTGAAGTATAAACTACTTTGAAATGACCACGGTGTTATAATAACGTTTGGTTGTTAAAGAGACCGGGATCTGATATGGGTATACTCTCTGTCGATACCGAAAACCACTTTAACAATTGTGTACGTGGTGGAGATTCCAGAATGAAGTAGGATGGTGGCGACGATCCTATATGAGGTATATACGTGGACCCGACTCCCGTGAGTTGGCATAAGGTGGCTAAAACAGGAGCAATCGACGGGCTAATGAGGTAGCACCTTTGATCGGACACACTCCATCGTATGCCATTCTATTACTTTGTGATTGATTTGGTGCGCACCCTTGATTCGGGAGTGTGGCTCGAGGTAGGCGATTGCTGCGGCTTTGCGTTACCATCGGCCTGGAAGTGTAATTGTTATATCTACCCTGGCATTGCCTAGTTGTGCCGTGTCACCTATCTTAGCGCGCCTTCTACAAGTTTGTTTTGTACCATACCTATGGAGTGCCCTCTGACGACGCCCATTACGGGGGAGATTACGGTACTGTATAGACTATGGGAATATATAAAATGTGTTAAGATGGAAAATGTAAAGCCTTAACGCTATTTTAATAGTTTACTTTACTATAGACATATTATAATAGCGTATTACTACATAGTAGATAGTTCCACGGATCCTTAGAGGATGGTTATCCCAAACATCCTTTGAGTTACATGTATTTCAGTTGATATTACACTTGAGTTGGATTTATTGATATAGGAATGTTAATCCTGACTCGAGTGTTTTTTGTTTTGCTTTACGCTCGGGTCAGACTGAGTGATACAACATTTGAGACTCACCTTTGGAGTTGGAGCTTCGCTTGGAGATCCAGCTATCTATCCAGTTTTCTGTTATTCATTTGATTCCAGTGATGTATTCTGACCTTGTATTTGACTATTGTATTGAGACATCTATGTATTCAAGACTTTTGTTGTATCTTGTTTAACTCTGTTATATATATATAGTAGCTTCATGAACTACTATTCTTTTGTTTCAGCTGCTTATTTTATATTACTCTGTGTCTGTGATTCTATGATTATTTATTTACTGTATATGTTGAGTTTTGCCAAATTTTAAATTAACAATATGATATTTTGAGCAATTCAAATCCGACATGTATGGATGCGAATGGTTGAAAATATCAGGATGTTACACATCCGAATTTTGCTTGGACTAAAACAATCCCAACACGAATACGGTTCGTCCAAATTTTCAAGCATTCCCGAATAATGCTTCGAATCCTCCCTTTCAGCCCAACAATTTTCAACCAAACTTTGCAGGTCCGTCTCATAATCAACCGCAATAATCTAATTTTCAACCAATTTCTGCACACCCTCCCCAAGATGATAAATGTTTAACTTCGCTTGATAACTCTTGAAACATTGGCTAAAGCAACTACTTAAAGCCTTCAATCAAACAGCAATTTGCAAAATTTATCGACTTCATATATGCAAAACACAAACCAATCAAATGCAAAACTCGAAATGAAAATAAGTCAATTAGCCACGTCTGTAAGTGAATACGAACGAGGCACATTCCCAAGCCAGCCCCTTCCAAATCCTAGAAATCAAAACGCAAATTCAAATCAAGCCCATGTTGTTCAAGATAGCAATGTCACCCAATTGAATACTATCACAACTCTACGTTCCGGTAATCAAATCGATAATCAAGTCGTTAATCTAAACAATTTACCGGAAACCTCTCTCGACACTTCTAAAACAACAAATGAATCGGTACAGAACGTGGAGCCAAATGTTGAATCGAATGACAATCAAAATTCTTCTTCTTCTACTCAAGTAGACCCGTCTACCGAGTATCGTGTTCCATTTCCACATCGTCTTCGACCCAAGAAACACTCGGACCAAATGGAAAAGATGTTGGAAATTTTTAAACAAGTCAAAGTTAACATTCCGCTTCTTGACATCATTCAGCAAGTCCCAACGTATGCGAAATTTCTTAAGGACTTGTGCACCCAAAAGCGACACACTCAAGTGCCCAAAAAAGTCTTTTTAGCTGCCAGTTTGAGTGAAGTCTTGTCCCAGTCCATGCCCATTAAATACAAAGATCTTGGCTGCCCTACGATTTCATGTACAATTGGAGACAAGACGATTAACAAATGCTTGATAGACTTAGGCGCGAGTGTCAATTTGATTTTATATTTCGTTTACGAACAATTAGGCTTAGGTGAGCTCAAACCCACAAAGGCTACGCTTCAATTCGCCAATCGTTCCATTAAGAAACCTGTGGGAGAAATCAAGGACGTGCTCATTCGAGTAGGGCAATTCATATTCCCCGTTGATTTTATCGTTCTCGAAACACAACCCGTGATAAATCCCGCAAGTTAAATTCCATTGATTTTAGGCCTACCATTCTTAGCCACCTCAAATGCCTTAATCAATTGTCGTAACGGTTCGATGAAAATCTCTTTTGGAAGCATGACTTTGGATCTTAATATTTTCAATCTTGAAAGCCAATAGAACAAACCTCGTGACCAAACGTTGGAAGTTAGTGCGATTCACAAAACTTTGAAAACGAGACACTTGATCTTAACGATGAACGCGAGGCCGAGTATGAAAAACTGTTTCACGAAATTCCCAACGAAATTGAATACACTCTTCCCTTTGAATCGCTTCTAGTTGAGTCTGAATCTCAACCCAAATCGTTGATCGAAAAACTCCTGAAGTTGGACCTCAAACCACTTCCCGATCACCTTAAGTACGCATACTTAGGTGATAATGAAACGTTGCCCGTAATAGTTTCCGCAACTCTTTCTCTTGACCAAGAAGCTTCGCTTCTCTCGATTCTTTTAAAAAACAAGGAAGCGATTGGATGGTCGATTACCGATATAAAGGGAATTAGTCCATCTCTTGTTTAACATCGCATTCATTTAATCGACGATGCCAAGCCTGTTCGTGACGCGCAATGAAGGCTTAATCCGAAAATGAAAGATGCTGTGCGTGATGAAATTCTTAAAGTTCTCGACAACGGAATCATTTACCCAATCTCTGATAGTTCATGGGTTAGCCAAATTCACGTTGTGCCGAAAAAGTCTAGGCTAACCGTTGTCAAGAACGATTCAAACGAACTTATTCCAACTCATACTCAAACGGGTTGGCATGTATGAATTGACTATCGAAAACTAAATGCCGCAACACGTAAAGATCACTTCCCTCTTCCTTTCATTGACCAAATGCTCGACACTTAGCATGCCACGAATTCTACTGCTTCCTTGATGGTTATTCCAGCTATAACCAAATTCCAATCGCTCCCGAAGATCAAGAGAAAGCGACTTTCACGTGTCCATTCGGTACCTTTGCTTATTGACGTATGCCATTCGGACTTTGTAACGCTCCTGCGACTTTCCGACGATGCATGGTTGGCATCTTTTCTGACATGATTGAACGCTTTCTAGAAGTTTTTAAGGACGATTTCTCTATCTTTGGCGATTCTTTTTCCCAATGTTCACATAATATCGAGTTGGTTCTAAATCGATGTAAAGAAAAATATTTGACTTTGAATTGGGAAAAATGCCACTTTATGGTCAAACAAGGCATAGTCCTTGGACATATCATCTCAAATAAAGGCATTGAGGTAGATAAAGCGAAAATCGATGTCATTGCAAATCTACCCATTCCCAAATCTGTTAAGGACATTCGATCATTTCTAGGGCACTCTGGCTTTTACCAACGCTTTGTGAAAGACTTTAGCAAAATCGCTCGTCCTTTGACAACTCTTCTTGGAAAAGACGTTCCTTTCGATTTTAACTCTGATTGTATCTCTTCTTTTGAACGTCTTAAGAGCGAACTCATTTCTGCTCCAATCATTTGCGCACCCAATTGGGATCTTCCATTCGAAATAATGTGTGATGCTCCGAACTTTGCCGTTGGTGCTATCTTAGGACAACGCATCAACAAGATCCTTCACGTCAATTACTACGCGAGTATGACTTTGAACGACGCTCAACTCAACTACACAACAACCGAAAAAGAGCTTCTAGCTGTCGTTTTTGCTCTCGAAAAATTCCAACCTTACTTGATCGGGTCACACATTACTGTGTACATGGACCATTCTGCGCTTCGATATCTCTTCGCTAAAAAGGATGCTAAATCTCGTTTGATTCGTTGGATCCTTTTACTTCAAGAATTTGATCTTACAATTAAAGACAAAAAAGGATCCGATAACGTCATAGCCGATCACTTGTCTCGTCTTCCGAACGCACCATCTTCTTTGCCAATCAATGAAAACTTCCTCGAATTACAACTCCTTTCAATTTCTATCGATCCATGGTATGCTGATATAGTAAACTACTTAGTCACTAAAGAAACTCCCTCATCTTGGTCCAAATAGGACAAATACAAATTCATGTCCCAAGTGAAATATTTCTATTGGGATGATCCATACTTGTTCAAATATTGTCTCGACCAAATCATTCGATGTTGCATTCCGGATAATGAGATCAGGGGTGTTCTTTCATTTTTCCACAATCAAGCGTGCGGTGGACATTTTGGTCCTCAGAATACTACGGAAAAAGTGCTTCAGTGTGGTTTCTATTGGCCTTCTCTTTTCAAAGACTCGTTTGAATTTTGTAAAACTAGCGATCGATGTCAAATGCTTGGACGAATTTCTCGACGAGATATAATGCCTCTAAACCCCATTCTTACGATCAAAATCTTTGATGTTTGGGGTATCGACTTTATGGGACTTTTTCCCAATTCTTTTGGAAACTTGTATACCCTTCTCGTTGTCGATTACGTTTCAAAATGGGTCGAAGCCGTTCCTTGCAAAACCAACGACCATAGAATTGTTCTGAAATTTCTCAAAGAAAACATCTTTACGAGGTTCAGCACACCTCGCACAATAATCAGTGATAACGTAACCCATTTTTGCAACTGTTCTTTTGAAACTTTAATGAAAAAATACTCAATAATCCACAAGCTATCCACTCTGTATTATCCTCAAACTTGTGGGCAAGTTGAAGTTTCAAATCGTCAAATAAAACAAATCATGGAGAAAACTGTCAAAAAAATCGAAAAGATTGGTCTCAGAAATTAACCGACGTGCTTTGGGCTTACCGTACTGCTTTTAAAACTAACCTTGGTATGTCCCCATTTCGTTTAGTTTACAGTAAAGCTTGCCATTTACCCGTTGAAATCGAACACAAAGCGTTGTGGGCAATAAAGAACTTAAACTTTGATCTTGAAAAAGCTGGCGAAAACCGAAAACTACAACTCAATGAACTAGAAGAACTTAGGAACGACGCGTATGAAAACGAAAAAATTTACAAAGAAAGAACAAAAGTTTTTCATGACAAGTCAATCCTAAGGAAAACGTTTTCGCCTAACCAAAAAGTTCTTTTATATGACTCAAGACTTCATTTTTTCCCTGAGAAACATAGATCGAGATGGACCAGACTATTTGTGGTACGAACTGTTTTTCCACATGGTGCCATAGAAATAGAAAACCCCAGGGATGGATCGATTTTCAAATTCAACGGTCATTGTTTAAAACCTTTCTTGGAATTGCTCGGTAACCAAGAGGAGGAGCTCATGATTCTTCATGAGCCAAGCTACATCTAGTAAGAATGTTAACCCTCTTTTGTAAATATGTACATATCTTTCCCCGTTATACTCATTATATCATACATTGACTGTGGGGACACGGTCAAAATTAAGTGTGGGGGGGAGTCTCATTTTCATTTTTTAAGTTTCATGGCATTTTTGAATTTTCATTTTCCTTTCTAAAAAAAATCAAAAATTTATAAATCCCAAAACATTTACTTTTTTTAGCATTTTGATTTATTTTTGATGAAACTATAGGATAAGTATAAGTTTTGGTTAATAAATTGAAAATTTTGAAAATTTATTTGTCTTAACAAAAATAAAAATGAAGTTTGATTACAAATAACAATGGTTTAACTAGTATATAGGAAGGTTCATATGCGTTAATTATGAAGTATGTTCTAATTGAACATCTATGTTTAAAAAAGTGGTAAATTTAAAGTAAAGGATATAACAATTTTATCTTCCAAGTTAAATGGTGCTAAGATGATTTTGCAGAACTTTCTCTTTCTGAAAATTATATAAAAAAAAACTTTTGTATATATGTATATATTTTTAACACCTAGAGTCATGTGTTCACACTCGTGTGTTCACTCGCCATGCTCTGTACCCTTCTCACGTAAGCCCGAAAGGCAGTGCATGATCGGTATATCTGACCTCAGTTTATCTGAGTTAGGTGTATGTATATAAAAATTCTTTTTAATAATGCCTACAGTCGATAAATGTTCACACTTGTGTGTTCACTTGCCACGCTCTGTATTCCCCTCACATTAGTCCGCAAGGCAGTGCATGGGTAATATATCTGGCCTCAGTTTACCTGAGTTAGGCATATGTAAATATTGTTAATATCAATAAAATTTTCAAATAAGAGAGAGTAAGCAATTGAAATCCAAGCATCATTTTAACTTGTTTGATTTGACTTGTTATTGGAAAGAAATGAAAATATCACTTTGATAAACTTTGATAATCAACTAAGAATCTATTTCATAGTTACACTATATTATCGACCGAAACAACGAGTTAAACTATTGTCTATTTGCTATGATAACTTAATTTTTGTTGGAAATTTTCACAAGTAAATGACTTAAATTTTCAAGATTATGACCAAAACCTATATTTAACTTATGAGTGTCGATTTGAAAGTGAATCCTTCATTTGTAAATATTTTCAAAAACTTGCATTCATCCCATTGTAAATAAATCTTGCACTTTGTAAATATTTTCACTTTGCATTTGGATTTTGTGGGTAGTATCCGCTAAAAACCCTCACGAGACAACACTTGTCCTACTGGGGACACCCAGAGGTTTAACGGCTTGTTGCATACGCTCAATGCAATCGTGCTCCCTACGAAAACGGATTTATCTTAGTTTTCCTTTATTCGAGGACAAATGAAAAGATAAGTGTGGGGGTATTTGATGTGCACGTAAATGTGCATATATTTACATCCATATTTTATCTCTTTTTATTTAAATAAACATCATATTTGGGCATTTTAACATGTTTAAAACCAAAATTCAATTATTTTCAAATCATCATATTTTTATCTTCATTCAGGGGCAAAATGGTCATTTTTGTGCTTGTGCCAATTTGAGAATTTTTACTTGGACAATTTTTATGATTTTTATAGGATATTTTGATGCATATGGAAGAGGGATTCATGATGATATATGCGTGCACAAGAAAATGCAAAGGAATAAAGAGGAAATAATTCAAGTTCAAGATCATGGAGGACCCCACCCACTTACCTAAATCTACAATTAGAAGCTAATGGACAACTAAGTGGAGGTTATAGCTTCATACAGATTAAATGATGGATTAATTAGTGGCTAATGGTTACTTGGTGGCCACACTTCCTAAAGGGCATTTTGGGAATCTCCCTAAAAATAGAATTAGGGTTTTATGCATGTTTAAATAGCCCTCTTATGTACATGAACATATCTTCTACTCTTTCATGTTAGTTAGGAAATGAAAAATACAAGTTGTAAGCTCTATGTTTCATGAAATAAAAATGGCTTCTAAGCCTCTTTATCCTCTCTTTTCTACATGCTTTTCTTTGCTTTTATGTTAATGTTTATTTTTATGCTCTCTTTCTTTTAATGTTCATAGCTTAGATTTACATTCATGCAAGAAGTGTAGCTTTAATTTTTATGCAAATAGTTAGTAGTTAATCTCTCTTTCTTCCTTTGCTTAGTTTTCATTTCTTTGCTTTTTAATGTTGAAATATACAAGTGTTGATTTGATAACACAAATGAGTAGCTAAACCCCTTCAATTTAGGGGTAATGAAGCACTCGAACTTTATGTAATTTCAACATTTTTATGATTTATGATCTCTTTGTTTGTGATTCATGAAAGTGAATCTTGATGTAAGTTTATACAAGTGGGTTTGATAGCTCATACTGCTTATGCAAATGAGCTATTCTTATTCAACATAAACACAATTTACATCATCATTTGCTAATTAATTTTTGATTTTGAAATGAAAGTAAAAATGAAATTTGATGATCTATATTACTAGTTACAATAGTAAATAGATCATACTTAAAATAGCTTTTGCTTTAGCTTCATTTTCATGAGAATTTCTAAGTGGTATAAATGTTGTATTATAGTTTGATGGTTTGAGTTATGTTAATTAATAACATAAACAAACAATACTTATGATAAATACAACAATTATTTCACTTAATATCAAAGCTAGAGATCATAAATTATTTGTTTGTTGATTTACAAAAATATATGAGTGGATTTGCCTCTAAATTGTTCTATAGTCTAATAGTTTTTAAATCACATTTTAATTCTAGTTTTATCTTTAATTTGCTCGTAGTTAGCAATTTCCTCTCACTTTGGTCTAATTTGATTGAATTGAAAATTTTAAAATCTTAAAAATTCCCTACGGATCGACCCGTACTCACCACATACTAAAATTATACGCCGTGCGCTTGCGAAAATTTTATTTGAAATTTCTCGACTATTTTCTAAACAGATAGAAAACTAGTCGTTGAACACCGAACGAGATATTTCGTTCGGCATCACATGGAGCGACAGCACTTGGTTTGGCATGCATCTAACACCAAACCAAATATTTGGTTCGTCCTTTAGCGTCTCAAATCTGGACCGGCAAATTATGGAGCGACAAATGTTGGAGCGGCAAAATAAAATTGCTTCCACCGAATGAAAATCATTCGCCCCTCTTCACCGAACCAAATCAGCATCTCCCAGATCTACATCAATATCTCCAGATTTCACCGTTCCAAACTCCACCTTCCTTTTTGCCATCAACACCAAACGAGATCCCATCTCCACGTTCGGCAAACCCTAGAACATCACCGAATGAGATCAACCGACCGCCAAGCTCCGTGACATCACCTCCTTGTCGTTGTCGCTCCTCCTTGGCTAGGGCTTCGCGGCTCCGAGATTCCTTCACCTTCGAGCTTCTCCGATGGAACTAGGTAATACAAATTCCAACAATCTCCACCTTGATACCTTATTCCGACAAGCCTTCTAACTCCATCCACACCTTTATGCTCCAAGCAATGGATACTTACCCAATGAGCTTCGACAAAGCCATTACCCATTACACTCTATCAATGAACTCCGGCAAGGCCACCGCCCGTCAACAAGTTCGAAGTACCCAGTTCGTGTAGAACCTATCAATCTCCACCATGAAAACAAACGTCTCCATGAACCATCTCAATTCTCCCCCCGTGCCACCCCGTGGCACCTAGCACTTCATTGAGCGAATCAAGTTCGAATAATGCTCGAACTTAGCAACATGCAACGACTTGGTGAACATGTCTGCTGCATTCTCCTTTGTGTGAACTTTCTAAAGATGAACTAGCTTCTCTTCACTCATTGAGACAAAAAACGACTCTCTCACCTCAATATGCTTTGTCCTCGAGCTGAATGCCATATTTTGAGCTAAGTGAATTGCACTTTGACTGTCACAGTACACATCCACGCCTTCATATTTGAAGCCCAAATCACACAACAGTCGCCCTAAATAAAGCGCCTCGTTAGTTGCTTCAACCGCAGCTATGAGCTCTGCCTTTGTAGTAGACAAAGCTACAATCGTCTACAACCTTACTCTCCAACTGACCGTTGTCCCACCAATGGTGAACACATATCCAGTGGTTGACTTCCTTCGATCTCTATCACCGGCATAGTCGAAATAACAAAGTCCAACCAAGCAGAAATCTCTTCCTCTGCCACTAAAGACAAGTTCATGGTTTGGAGTTCCTCTAAGGTATCTGAAGATACACTTCACTGCTTCCCAATGCGTCTTTCCTGGATTTTCCACGAACCTACTCACCAATCCAACCGCTTGTGCATTGCCAGGCCTAGTGGAGACTATGACATACGTCAAGCTGCCAACTGCACTTGCATATGGGACCTTTATCATATAAGCCTTGTCCTTTTCCGAGATCGGAGAGCCTTTACTAGAAAGCTGTATGTGCAAAGGCATGGGTGTGGTGGTTGCCTTTGCCCCTTCCATGCTAGACCGAGAAAGCACCTTTCGAATGTACTCCTTTTGAGTGAGGCTCAAAAGTTCTAGGTTTCTATCCCTTTGGATTTCCATACCCAAAATTTTCTTTGCTTCTCCAAGGTCTTTCATTTCAAATTCCGCTTTTAGCTTTCGCTTTAAACTATCGATTTCAGCCTTATCCTTGGAAGCAATCAACATATCATCCATGTACAAGAGTAGGTACACCCATCTACCATTCTTTAACTGCTTGAAGTACACACAAGCATCTTTGATGCTACGATCAAAACCAAGTGAAAGCATAAAAGAGTCAAACCTTTTGTACCATTGGCGACTGCTTAAGTCCATGCAATGACTTCTTCAATTTGCAAACCCAATTTCTTTTCCATATACAACAAATCCTTCTAGCTGCTTCATGTAGATGGTCTCATTCAAGTCTCCATGCAAGAAAGCGGTTTTCACGTCCAGTTGCTCCAGCTCCAAGTCATGAGCTACAACGATAGTGAGTAAAATGCGGATGGACGTATGCCTCACTACTGGAGAGAATATCTCATCATACTACAATCCCTTTCTTTGTAAAAAAAACCTTTAGCAACTAGTCTAGCCTTGTATCTTCCATCATCCTTCACCTTGAACACCCACTTGCAACCTATGGCTTGGCTTCCTCGAGGAGGTGGTACCAAATCCCAAGTCTTGTTCTTCTTCAACGACTCTAACTCCTCTTCCATAGTGCACATCCACTTCGAACTGTCACATGACTTGAAAGCTTCATCAAGGTCAAGTGGCTCCTCATAAACCACATGTAGGGCATAGTAAAACTGATCACCAAGGCTAAGGTTCGCAAACTGCCAATCACCATACCTTTCGGGCGGCCTTATAGTCCTACGACTGACCCAGGTAGGTACTGCTTCACCTAAACTCCTTTCAGCTCCACCTTGAACTGAACTTCCTCTAGATTCATGCATATCACTAGCACTGCTAGAAGGTACCTGTGGACTATCCTGTGATGTTTCATCAACTGCATTTTCCTTGACAGCATCAACAACAACTCTACTATTTGCTGGAACACGAGAACTTCTTCCATCTCCTTACGCCTATCAGAATCTTCTAATGTGGTAGGTAGCTTCTCCTTCGGATTGAACATAGCAGACTCATCAAAAGTAACATGTCTGGAATGAACAATCTTCTGATCAACAGGGTTCAAAATTCGATACCCTTTGATACCATTGGTGTATCCCATTAGTATTTGTATGCTCTAGCCTCCAACTTGTCATCACCTGTATGGTGAATGTACACAGGACAACCAAAAATTCAGAAGTAACCAAGATACACTGCTTTACCTCTCCACTTTTCCTCTGGAATCTTCCCATTTATGGCTGAGCACGAAATTCGATTTATGATATGTGCCGCAGTTGACAACACCACAGCCCAAAAGCCTCTAGACAAGCCCGCCGTCAATGTCAAGCAACGAGCCTTCTCCAGTAGAGTCTTGTTCATTCTTTCTGCAGCCCCATTGGATCGCGGATCGCCGGGGGTAGTGAAATGTCTCCGAATACCATGTTGTCTACAAAAGTCGAGGAACTCCCTAGAGACAAATTAATCGCCATTATCAGATCTCAGCACCTTCAACCTAGAACCAGATGGTTCTCAACAAGCGCTTTCCAGTCTTTGAACTTCTCAAAACTCTCTAATTTGGCCTTCATCACATACACCCATACTTTGTAAGAAAAATCATCAATAAAAGAGATAAAATACTTTTCTCCTCCAAGAGAAGGAGTAGCAACCGGTCTCCAAACATCTGTATGCACGTACTCAGGTACTCACCTCGATCTATGGAGTCCAACTCCAAAAGATACTTTAGTTTGCTTACCTAACACACACTTCTAGCAAAATTCCATCTTGTCGAAGCTTTCTCCTTTTATCATCTTCCATCTCCGAAGCAACTCTAAGCCTTTCTCTGAAATATGACCCAACTTGAGATGCCAAAGCTTTGTGTCATCCAATGCATGAGAACTATCTACTCCAACACATGACTCTCCAAGAACTGTGGTTCCTTTCAGCAAATACATATTTCGGAACACATCTCCTTTCATAAGAACTAGTGCACCTCTCGAAACCTTCAGACTATCCTTCTCGATAGTTACCTTGCATCCCAAAGATGCCAATTGTCCTAAATAAATTAAAAGACTTTCAAAGACCTGGAACATACCAGACACCTGTTAAAGTGCGTATCACTCCGTCAAACATCCTGATTCTTACTGTACCTTCACCCATTTCTCTACAGCTAGCATCATTACCCATAAGAATAGATCTTCCCCCTCGTCCAATGAAAAAACTAAAGTAATCCTATTAGGCGTCATATGGAAAGACGCCATCGAGTCCAACACCCAATGGTCTGAGACATCCAACACTGCTGCAGACAACACATCGTCAGATACAGACTTCTCCACTGCAAATAAAGAATATATGTCTTCTTTCTTCTTCTTCAAATCTAGACAATCGTTTTTCCAATGACTAGGTTTCTTGTAGATAAAGCACTTTCCGTCCTTAGACTTTCCTCTCCTACCATTACTAGGCTTCCTGGACTTGGAACGCCCTTTAGAGTGCCAATTCTTCTTATCTTCTCTACCTCTTTCAACAAACAGGCCATGATGGCTACTTCCACCTCTACTTCCTTCACTTATCTCCTTCATCTGATCTCTTAAGCCCTCAAATAGAAGGCCTGACTTGACATCTTCCATTGTCAATGTGTCTCTAGTGAAGATAAGGCTGTTAGCGAAACCTGTGTATCGCTCCAGAAGAGAACACAAAAGAATCATTGTCATTTGCTCCTCATCCATCTTCAAGTCAACAGTCTTCATCACGAGATCATCAAAGAAATTAAGATGTTCCTTCACTGAAGTACCCTCTCTCATCGCATGGTGAAAAATGTTTCAGCAATATCAGACGGTTAGTCAGAGATTTCTTCAAGTATAAATTTTCCAGCTTGGTCCAAATGGCCCTAGTAGTGGTCTCACTGCTAATCTCTGAGATAACATTCCCTCCCATAGCTAGTTGTAAAGTAGTAAACACCCATTTCTCCATCTCCTTCCTTTCCGCGACTGAGATATCAACCGTCAACTCCTCAGGGGCAAACACTACTGGATGGACTTCATTCCTCATTAGAACAACCTTCATCCTCCATTGCCACTTCTCGAAGTCTTTATCCCCATTCCATTTCTCAATTTCCAACTGTGATCCTGATGCGATATACATCCCTCTAGTATAGGGTCTTGTAACAACTGGAGTCGCTTCATCTCCTGCCACAGCGTCTAACA
Source organism: Allium fistulosum (assembly GCA_030737815.1). Classification (NCBI taxonomy): domain Eukaryota; kingdom Viridiplantae; phylum Streptophyta; class Magnoliopsida; order Asparagales; family Amaryllidaceae; genus Allium; species Allium fistulosum. The sequence continues at coordinate 794,311,983 of CM060904.1, forward strand.
CTCCTCAATCAACCTTGCAGCTCTAATACCAGACTATTGAGGAAAATACCTTCAGATGATCAGTCTAAGGGAATAAAAAATCCAACGCAGTGGGAAACAACTGGATCGTGATTGTAGTGAGAGAAACAAACAGAGATAAACACCAGAACAGACAGTCATAGATCTATGCAATGTAAAAAAATAAATAACACCAGTATTTTTAGTGGTTCCACTACTGCGAGGCAGTGTACGTCCACTTGGAGAGAGGAGATTTTATTAATCACTGAAAGATTAGAGGTACAAGATTGATTCACTTTTGGAGGCCATACATAAGAAAAATTAACAATACAGACAAAATTCTGTAGAGTTTCAGCTCTCTCGGATGGCTGCCATTGTTGTCCAGAAGCTCCACTATTTATCGAGTGAAGAAATGAGGAGGGGTAGCTGCTATATAGTAGCCTTGAGGTTTGGTTCGGCAAACACCAAAATCTGGTTCGGCACACATTTGGTCCGGTATGCACACATCTGGTTCGGCATCACTTTGGTTCGGTCAACTTGGTTCGGTGTCCATCTGGTTCGGCAAAACCCATATCAATCTGGTTTGACACAGTGCACTTCAAGCCTGTACCGGCATGCCCAAATACCAAACGAGATATTTCGTTCGACATCACATGGAGCAGCAGCACTTGGTTCGACATGCATCTAACACCGAACCAAATATTTGGTTCGGCCTTTAGCGTCTCAAATCTGGATCGGCAAATTATGGAGCGGCAAATGTTGGAGCGGCAAAATAAAATTACTTCCACCTTATGAAAACTATTCTCCCCTCTTCACCGAACCAAATCAGCATCTCCTAGATCTACATCAATATCTCCATATTTCATCGTTCCAAACTCCACCTTCCTTTTTTCCATCAACATCGAACGAGATCCCATATCCAAGTTTGGCAAACCCTAGAACATCATCGGACGAGATCAACCGGCCTCCAAGCTCCGTGACATCGCCTCCTTGACGTTGTCGCTCCTTCTTGCTAGGGCTTCGCGGCTCCGAGATTCCTTCACCTTTGAGCTTCTCCGATGGAATCAGGTAACAACTTCCAATAGTTTAGGCTAAGGAGTTTGATCTTAAATAATAATAATAATAATATAGATATATTTTTCAAGAATTGTAATTCATGAAAACTTTGTCCTAGAGAACGGATGATGAATTATAACTTTATTAACACTTAAAGGCAAACTGATAATTTCCTTATTTCAATATTTCATTTTAATCAACCACGTAGAAATAAAATATTAAGATTTAAATCTACTAAAAATAATTCCAAAATTTATAGCAAATACACTAAGAAAGTGATAAACTGTATATCCCTTTGGCGTAATAAGTTTCCAATATATAATCTATATCAAAAGAAACGTGAATTGTTATAAATACAAATAACGTGGATGTAAAATCTAATTCATTTATTCTTTCCAAATTGTTTTAATTCACACATAGATCATTGCATCATTCAAAAGAGGCACATAAGGTTATTGTAAATCCATTCTAGGCTTATTATGAAGAAAAATAAGTTCACTTAAAATATCTAACAAATAAAAAGTAGAAGGCAAAGAAAGAGAAATAAAATGCTTTAGAGTTTCTCGACTATGGTACATATTATATACCTTTATTTTCTGACCGAGGTAGCAAAAATTACTTTTTGCAAACATCAAACTGTAAAATTTTAATTCCATTCATGCAAATTTTACACTTTTTATTCAAAATCATAAAATATATTTCTATGTACTTAATTTAAAACATGAAAACTAGTATAGCCACTAACAAATTTCCCACCAGTTTCTTTTATCTTTTTCCTCCTTACTGAAAAAAGTGAATAAAGTAAAGCAGAATACCTTAACAGTAGGAATTACCCATGCTACAGGAAAACATCATCGGAGTTTCAGATTCAATAGGGATTCAAGACGCTGGTTGTAGCAACATGAAGGTGGGCAATGGGTATCTCAGGCAAATTAGGCTGCGTGGTTGAAATTAGGGTTAGGGGCAGAATAGATGAAGCTGGAGTTTCAGATTCGAAGGGATTAGCAACGTTGTTAGGAGGAACGACCAGGGTTGAAGTGGGTATATCCGGCCAATCAAGCGGTGCGAATTGGGAACGAATAATTAGGGTTTGGAGGATAAGGAAGAAGTGAATGGCTAGGTACGAACATAACAAATTAAAAAAAGCGACTGTTCATTTCACAAAACATGGAGGGGGCTTCTACGCTCTTGAAATGCAACTCAGTAATAATAGTATATTATAGATATATTATACATTTACACAAATTATTTAAACAAACTTATCATATGTGTGTGTATATATATCTGTGTGTGTGTGTGTGAGTTTGTATATATAAGTGATTATTTTTATACATGCATATATTTGGACAACATATAATTGCATATTGGATGCACTAATCTGTTACGATGTAAATCCCAACATCTATACACGGGCGTGTTATACCTTGCATGATTTGATATGTTACACATGCGTGCGCGCACACACACACATATATTTATATGATACACATGTGTGTGTATCAACATATAAATTAAATGAAACTGTATAATTTATAAATTTAAATAAAATAAAATATATTATTTAAATAATATTTAGAAATGTTTAAATGAGTTGGATTTATAGGCCCAATAAAGATCCAATAAGAGAATTTTTTTTTGAAATTATGCATAACTTACGCTGAGGGTTGACCTAGTTCCAACATGTCCCAGCTATCGTCAGACTTTTCAAGACAATTCAACGCTGATATGGAAGCGTTAGATCCCAAAACGCTTTTCTATACGCAACAAAAGTAGAATGAAAGTCCACGGAGCTTCATAAACATACACAAATCTGAAGCCATAAGAATAAGGGTAATAAGAGAAGAAGTTCTACATATGGTAGCACACTCAGGGATTAGGAATGACATGACATTCTGGACAACAAACATCAGAAACCTATGCAAAAGCATGAAAGGTTTTTATAACTATGTCAGTAGTCACATCATAGCGGGGGTGGCTATAAATAAAATATAAGGATGCACAGGATGACAATGCTACACCCATTCAAAATGATAGGAAAAGAGTTTGGGTGGGGGATATGTTTAACATCAATCTTGCAAAGGGACATAGGAAATTTAACCTCGCTGCACACACCCCTCTTACCCACGATTCATGACATATCCATAAGATGACCAAATCCAAGTTATCATATATGTAACAACCCGTATTTTACGCATCGTAAAATTGTAAAGTATTATTTTAAAACATTACAAGAGAAAATGCTAATTTCTGATGTAGATTAGCAACGTCATAGCCATCCGATGTTGACGTGAGGTCATTAAATTTACTTCCGTCGGTAATGCATCACCAAGGTATCGTTATTTGGCTACGCTTTACTAACGTCGTGATTATCACGATGTTTTCAAACTGACGTTGCAAAGACGTTGGAAATTACCATCTTTGTGACACCAAGAAATTTAGAAATCCACGATCTTTATACCTACCCAATCTACATCGTTAACATAATTTAATCCAATGTTCACTATTAGCAATCCGCACCTTATAAAAATTTGGACCATGCATTAATCCAATATTCAACCAAAATTCGCGCCTTTACAACCAAATCCATGTCCTATTCTACATCCAACGCATTCCTCTCATCATTTCAAATCATTCCTTCTCAACTTTCCCAATTCATAAACCCTATTTTACGAACATCTCCAATGGCCTGCATAAAACAAAACCGGTCTAATAGAGTTTATTTTTTAGGTGGAGACGGATGCTTGTCACGTCCCTAGTTGGCAAGTGGTGACGGCTATTGAAGAGGTGCTATGACCCTTTTTCTTTGCCATGGATCTGGTTAACATATAACTTGTTATGTTGGAAATTGATGATGGAATCTGTGGTGCAGAGTGTTCTTGATGGGTTTGAGGGAATGCTTTAAGAGGAAAGTTTTGTAGTAAAGAGGATAGCAACAGTTTACAGAAATAAGAAAGTGGTTTAGATAGAAAAGACAAGAAGTTTGTGAGAGAAAGCAACAAATTTTCAAAAATTAAGAAAATAAATTTTATTAACTCACAAATTCAATAATCATACAATTTGATTCCTCTGCCTATTTATAGAGGTTAGTAGGAAATTAATATAGTGATTACATCATGGATATAAGTAGCAAATTTTGAATTCAAAGCCCAACAACTCAGATTAACTTCGTTCCTTATGGTCATGTGCACATGTGTACAGCCCGTGCACGTGCACAACCACTCTAGCTATCCAGGAGGCTAGTGTCTGGTGCAAGAGTAATCACCTCGTCTAGTTCATCAGGTTTGTGTGGATAGTTAGTCACCTCTTGTCCTAGTTCATCGGCGGTGGTTGTAGAAGCCACTGGTAACAAGGTGTTTGCATTTTTTCCTGCATATATTTGAAGCTGCCAAGTGTTTGATGATTTGCCTGCTTCATCTTCTCTCTTCTCCAACTTGTTCGGTTTAATCTCTTGAGTCCTAACACTCCTCTCCCTTTTAAAATTTGACCTTGTCCAAAGGTCAAAAGCCAAAAACCTCTTAACCAAGTCCCAATAATCTTCCCACGTGGACCCATTCTCAGACCGCTGCTTCCATTTGACAAGTACTTGGGTCACGACTTTATTATTTTTAGGAAAAATTCTTCTATCTAAAATTGCTTTGGGTTCCTCTGTTATTTCTTCAATGAATGTCGGGGCATTACGTTGAATGACTACCCCTCTTCCACACCTTTGCTTGAGCTGGGAAACATGGAAGACTGGGTGAATTTTTGCCTCAGGTGGCAACTCCAATTTGTAGGCTACCTCGCCTATTCTCTGGATGATCTGATAGGGCCCATAAAATTTGGGTGAGAGTTTGTATTTGATTTACTGGAATTTCTTGTTTCAGATTTGAGATGATTTTAGCAGAATTGAAAGTACCAGAAAGATGATAAAAATGAATGATATCCTTTTTCTTTTATTATCATATGTTACAAAATGCATTTGGCTACAACCATTTATATACAAACTGATACAAGTATTGGGCTCAACAGAACTAGCCCAATATCTCTATCTAACCTAACCGCTTTGCAAGATGATATAGCTTCAGATGATAGATACGAGCAACAATCAATACTCATTATTTCTTACATCCCCCCTCAAAGCGATTAGGGTTAGGTTTCCCAACTTCTACGCTGCCTCTCGATATACATAATTTCTGATCAAAATTTCTTCAAATCACGGCTAGGTTAGAGATTCATGGTCAGAGACGAGGCTAGGAAGACATTAACCTATCTTGTTGCTGAATCTGTTGCTCAGATCTTCCTCAGGTTTGATGATGTTTTGTTCGACTTTCAGTTCCTTTCGAAATCGAACGAAATTCCTTGATGTAAGTGTCTTTGTTAAAATGTCTGCAACTTGGTAAGTAGCCATTACGTGATTAATTTGCAGCTTTCCTTTTAAGATTTGTTCTCTTACAAAGTAGAGATCAATTTCTATATGTTTTTTTCTTGAGTGAAGCACTAGATTTGCTGATAAGTAGAGTGTATTTAAGTTGTCGCACCACAGTGTTGATTTGCTATTCGTATTCATTTTGTAATTCATGCATAAGTGATTGTATCAACATGACTTCTGCTGTTGCACTGGCCACGCTTCGATATTCTGCCTCTGTGCTAGATCTAGAAATTGTACTTTGTTTCTTTGAGCAACATGAAACAGGATTATCACCTATATAAATGAAGTAGCCTGTGGTAGATCTCCTATCATCGGGATCTGTAGCCCAGTCAGCGTCTGCAAGCCAGTTATATTGAGGTGTTTGCTTTTCTTTAGTAGAATTCCATAGTCTGTTGTTCCTTTTAGATTTTGTAGTATTCTTTTGACTGCTTTCCAGTGTTGATCCAGTGGTTTCTGCATGAATTGATAAACTTTATTAACACTATATGAAACATCTGGTCTAGTTATGGTGACATATTGTAATGCCCCAACTAGACTTCTATATTGTTTATCATTTAGTATGACTTCTCCCATGTTTTTGGATAAGTGTTGACTACTTATCATTGGGGTTGGTTGAGGATTAGCATCTAGCATCTTTGACTTGTTTAATAATTCCTTGATATATTTGGTTTGACACAACAAGATTTCTGTGTCTGATTTCCTTTTAACTTCTATGTCCAGGAAGTAGTTTACATTCCAGAGGTCTTTAATTGAGAACTCCCTGTCAAGATGCTGAATAATGTTGTTGATTTCTGCCTCACTGTTCCCTGTGACAATTAAATCATCAACATAAATAAGTATATAAATTGTAGCAGTATCATTAATCTTTGTGAATAGTGAATTATTTGATTTTGTGGATTGGAAACCCATGTTATACAAGTTAATTTTTAACTTGTCAAACCATACTCTTGGTGCTTGCTTGAGACCATATATGGCCTTGTTTAGTCTGCACACAAGATTTTTGTCTTGTTGATATCCTGGTGGTTGTTGCATGTACACTTCCTCTTTTAACTCTCCATTGAGAAAGGCATTGTTTACATCTAGTTATCTGATTTTCCAGTCCTTGTACAAAGCAATAGTGAGAATAACTCTGATAGTTGTTGGCTTTACCACTGGTGAAAATGTTTCATTGAAATCAAAGCCATGTTCCTGTGTACCCCTTTGCCACTAATCTTGCTTTATGTCTAGCAATTGTACCATCTGGATTTTTCTTTAGTCTATATGTTCATTTGCATCCCACAACATTTTTGTCTTTAGGTAACACAACCAGATTCCATGTCCTGTTTTTGATAAGTGCATTATATTCATCATCATTGCAGTCCTCCAATTTTTGTCTTTGAATGCTCGATCAAATGTCTCTGGTTGATCTGATATGATGGATGCATATATTTTTGGGTTGAATATGCCACTTTTTGATCTGGTGATCATATGATGTCTAGTTGTGACTCGATCTTCACTGTGTGATGGTTCGATGCCTTGATCAGAGTTGTTTTCTGATTCATTATGCCGAGGATTTGATTCAGACTCACTCATACTTTGTGTTGAGTTTGATGCACTTCCAAATATATCAAATGACTCTACCTGACCTGGTTGAACAGACACTGTGTGTTGTGGAGCAGAGTTCACTGAGTTATCTTCAGCCATTATCTTAGTCCATTCTGATGGATACAGTGGTTTGGAATGGATTGATACATTTAAATTGTATACTTACTTTGTTGTCTTGATGCTGGTATTAGAGTAGGGAAAGACATGCTCATTAAAAACTACATGCCTGCTTACAAATATTTTACCATTGCTATCAATACATTTATAACCTTTTTGATTTGATGCATATCCAAGAAAAGTGCATGGAGTTGATCTGAAATTTAATTTGTGTGTGTTGTATGGTATGGTGTAGGGGAAACATAGACAACCAAATGTTTTTAAGCCTTGATAATTAGGTCTTATTTTGAATAACTTTTCTAATGGACTTTTATCCTTTAGGACTTTAGTTGGCAGCTTGTTTATCAAATACACTACAGTACTAAATGATTCTGGCCAGAATTTTAAGGGTAAATTTGCCTGAGCAAGTAATGTTAGACCTGACTCAACTATATGTCTATGTTTCCTCTCTACTAGACCATTTTGTTCAGAAGTATAAGGGCATGTTGTTCTATGAACTATCCCTTTTTCAATGAAGTAATTATTAAGAGTTCTAAACTCTCCACCATCATCAGTTTGTATGACTTTAACTTGATGGTTGGTATGTTTTTCTACTTGTGTGGTAAAGTGTATAGTAGTATGATGTGTTTCAGCCTTGGTTTTCAAAAAATACACCCAAGTGTATCTGGAATATGCATCTATAAAAGATATATAATACTTATATCCTTAATCTGAACTAATTGGGGCGGGACCCCAGAGGTCAGTGGCAATCAATAGTAGTGGTTTATCATATTGAGTTACATAATTAGTAAATGATAGCTTCTGACTTTTACCCATTTGACAAAATGTACAGATATAAGGAAGTATAACATCATCTAAAGGGATTTTGTTTTCAGATAACACCTTTTTTACAATATTGGCACTAGGGTGACCAAGTTTGTAGTGCCAAATATCAAAGTTGCTCAGTTTCTTTTCGCTCTGAGCAAGTTCAGAAAAGTTACAATTCTCAATACATTTATCTGCATTTGTGTCTCTTGACTCAACAAGATTAAATCTATATAGGCCCTTCACAGCTTCACCCTGTAGTAAAATTTCTTTTGTTAGAATGTCTCTAACTAGACAGTGTCTAGGATAAAATTCGAAATATACATTGTTATCGCTTGCAAATTGTGATACACTTAGAAGATTTTTCTTTATTTGTGGAACCATTAATAGATTATTGAGATATAGTTTTCTTTCACCTTTGATGCAAGCAATACCAGTGTGTGATCTTTACTGCCTCACCATTTCCCATGTGTATGGTTTTATTACCTTTGTACTCCTTGTTTCCTAGATTTAGATTGTCCGGATTGTTGGTGATGTGATTAGTTGCCCCAGAATCTGGACACCAACTTTCATCAAATGTTTGATCTGGTCTGTTGATGTCATTTTGGCTGTTTGTCCTATTACTGTTTGTCTGATTGCTAGTATCTTGTTGTATCTGAGCTATGTTTGCACTGTAGTTCCCATTTCTTTGATTACTTGAGCTCTAACCTGGAGTATAATTCATATTGAGTCTGAAGTAACACTTTGGAGTTGTGTGACCAATTTTCTTACATATCTGGCATTTTGGTTTGTTGTTGTTGTTATATCTTCCTCTGCCTCCGCCTCTAACAGGTGGATTTCCTTTATTATTGTTATTATATTGATTCTTTCCTTTGTAACTTGCTTCATAATTGACCGTCATATCAGTATCTGAGGGTTTCTTGAATTCTAGCCTTCCTTCATGGGCTAGAAGTATAGCATGAACATCCTCTAGAGTTGGTGTTGTTCTTTGAGATGATATAACAGCTACAACAGATTCATAATCTTCACTCAAACCACTTCATATGATTAATACTTGTTCAGATGCTGGTACTTTATGTCATGCTGCTTCAAGTAGGTCACATGTAGTTTTGGTTTTTGCAAGATATTCACCCATTGTGTGATTTTCTTTTCTAATAATGTGAAGTTGTCTTTTGTGATGCATCACTTTAGCTGCAAATGGTGAGTTAAAAATCCTTTCAACTGTTTACCAAACACCATTTGCAGTTTTACTGCCAATTACTTGTGGTAACAATTTTACACTTATAGAGGAAAGTAACTAAGAACAGATCAGACTATCTTGTCTCTGATACTTTATGAATTCTGGGTTGCTAACTGTTGTGTTTTCAGAAATATTGATGAATCTTGGTGGGATTCTAATGGTGCCATTGAGGAAATCTTTGAGCCCATACCCTCTGACAGCTGTCTCAACCTGGACCTTCCAAAGAAGATAATTATCTTCTTCTAGATGAGCAGTAACTAATTGACTCTGTGGGTTGACGATGTTTTTGATGAGACTCTCTGTTGCAGTTTGATCAAACTTAGATGTTGCTGAGTTGTTAGCCATGATGCAAGATCAATGAACTGTGAACAAGTGACAAATAAGGAGATGTAGTCTTGATTCAAGAACTGCTACTGTGGGCTGACAGAGAAAAGTAAACAAGAACTGATCTGAAAATCTTCAAAACTCAGGTAAGTACAACCACTAACCCAGATGATTGGTTTTAATGATGGGTTTTTCTGGTATGGTATGATTCCTTGGTGTTTTGATGAATTTTATGATGATTTTCTTGTAAAGAATTCAAACAATTTCCCTTGTATGGAGGAGTGATGCAGCCAGTATCACTGTGGTACTTTGGCATGACACTTTCTTCCTTCTTGGACTAAAACTTTTGAATTCTTTTGATCTCAAATGATGAATGTGTTTCTGATGAGATTCTGGAACTTTTGAAATACCAAATGATGAGTTTCTAATGGTATTGATATTGTAGTCTTGCCGCTAGGCTTTGTTTTGCTCTGATACCATATTTGATTTACTGGAATTTCTTGTTTCAGATTTGAGATGATTTTAGCAGAATTGAAAGTAACAGAAAGATGATAAAAATGAATGATATCCTTTTTCTTTTATTATCATATGTTACAAACTGTATTTGGCTACAACCATTTATATACAACCTGATACAAGTATTGGGCTCAATAGAACTAGCCCAATATCTCTATCTAACCTAACCGCTTTGCAAGATGATATAGCTTCAGATGACAGATACGAGCAACAATCAATACTCATTATTTCTTATAGTTTGGTGGTCTTTAAGTTGCTAACTGTAATTTGCATATTGGGTTGTAACTTAAGGTACACCCAATCTCCCTCGTTGAATTGCCTTTCTGATCTTTTAGTATCCGCAAATTTCTTCATTCTTTCTTGAGCTAAAGCCAAGCTATCCTTCAATAGCTGTAACACTATATCTCTGGAAAATAATTCTTGTCCCACTCGTGGCAACTTGGCAGTATTGAGAACATAAGACAAGAGAGTTGGAGGTGGAACACCATATAATGTAGTAAAAGGTGTAGTGTTGATAGAACTGTGCCAATTAGTATTATACCAGTACTCTACCGCAGCAAGCCATTGAGACAACCCCCGAGGTTCATAGCAAACAAAACAACAAAGTTAGCCTTCTAATATTTTATTAACTGCTTCAGTTTAGCCATCGGACTGGGGATGGTGGGCTGAGCTTAGCTTGAGTGAGCACCCCAATAATTCAAAGAGTTCCTGCCAGAAGGTACAAGTAAAGACTGCATCCCTATCGCTGACTATACTCTGAGGCATGCAATGAAGTTTGAAGACTCCTTCAAAGAAAATTCTGGCTATGTCTTTGACTGTGTAAGGATGATGCAATGGAAAGAAGTGTGAGTATTTGGTAAGCCTATCAACCACGGCATATATAGCAGTGTACTTGTAACTTTTTGGGAAGCCAATGATAAAGTCCATTGAGATATCACTCTAAAATTTTTCAAGTATGGGCAAGGGTTGTAGAAGACCAGGCACTGGAATGTTCTTATGTTTGCTTCTCTAACAGGTATCACATTCTTTGACAAAATTTTCCACATCTAATCTCATTCCTTTCCAATAGAACACTTGTTTAAGTCTATGCTTTGTCTTCTTGACTCCTGCATATCCTCCTAATGGAGTGGAATGGTACTCCTTAAGTATAATTGGGATTATCTCCTTACAGCTACAGTCCAAATAAATTCTTACTTTATAAAATATGAGGCCATCAACTAGTTTTTATTTATCAGAGTTAAGCTTGCTTTCAGTGATCCTTTGTAGCATTTCCTTGTAATGTTCAGATTGTAGCATACTATTTTTTAATTCTTGTAGCCAACTACTCTCAACAGATGATATGGCACAACAATGCATAGTTTTTGTGGTCAAGTCCGGCTCCTCTGGTAGTCTAGAAAGTGAGTCTACAACAGTAATTTCTTTTCCTTTTTTATATTCAACCTTATAGTCAAATCCATGTAGCTTAGCTAGCCATTTTCCTTGAATTCCTGTTGTTATTCTTTGTGACAAAAGATGCCTTAAACTTTCATGATCAGTTTTTATGATGAACCTCCTTCAAATTAAGTATTGAGACTATTTTTTTGTAGCTAAAATTAAGGCTAATAACTCTTTTTCATAAGTGGACAGTTGCTAATTTTTCCCCTTCAAAGCTTGACTAAGATAAGAAATAGGTTTGCCATCATGTGTTAGAACAGCTCCAATTCCCACACCACTGGCATCACACTCAATGATAAAATCCTTATTAAAGTCCGGCATACTAAGTACTGGTGGCTCCATCAAACATTGTTTGAGTTTGTAGAAGGCTTCTGTGGCTTGCTCATTCCATTTGTATGCATTCTTCTTGAGTAAGTCTGTCATTGGCTTGGCAATGGTGCCATAATTTTTAATAAATTTCCTATAACATCCCGTGAGTCCAAGAAAGCCTTTCAATTAAGTTCTTTGGTTGTGGCCACTGTTTGATTTCCTGAACCTTATATGGTTCTCTTTGAAATGATATGTCCCAAGTATGTTACTCGACTCTCAGCAAATGTACACTTTGAAAGTTTGATGACCAACAGATTGCTTTCTAGCACCTGTAAGGTAAGTCTAATATGCAACATATGCTCCGACCAGGTCTGGCTATAGATTAGGATATCATAAGAAAATACAAGCACAAATTTTCTTAAATATGGCTTAAATATATCATTCATCAAAGCTTGGAAAGTGGATGGTGCGTTTGAAAGACCAAAGGGCATTACAATAAATTCATAATGTCCTTCGCATGTTTTAAAAGTTGTCTTGTGAACATCAGAGGTGTGCATACGAATTTGGTGATAGCCAGATTTTAAATCAAGTTTAGTATAATCATTTGAACCATGTAATTCATCTAGTAAATCATGAACTAAATGAATTGGAAACTTATCTTTAATTGTTTGGCTATTGAGTGGCCTATAATTCACACACATTCTTCATGTTCCATCATTCTTCCTGACCATGACTACTGGTGATGAGTATTCACTAGTGCTAAGCTGGATAATCCCAGATTCCAACATTTCCTTAATAAGTCTTTCTAATTCATTTTTTATATAATAGGAGTGCCTGTAAGGTCCAAGGCAGATAGGCTTTGCATTAGGTATGAGTGGTATTTTGTGGTCACGACCAAGGTTCGAAATTCCGTTTTCCGTTTCCGTTCCGCTCGTTGAGAAAGTGCGAAATTTTCGTTCTGTTTCGGAAATTTCGGAAATTCCGCTTCAATTCCGTTTTTCGAATTCATTTTTCGAATTCTCATGTTTTCTTTTATTATACAATAATATTTGATTGATATTGGTATAAATTTGTATTGTATTATTAAACACTGAACATTATTTTTAAGATAGAAACAAATAATAAAGCAAAAGGTAGAAGAATCATCTCTTCCTGTCTACACATTTAATATATTTTATTTAAAACAATTGTCCTTACCTTACTGAATGGATATCAGGTGCTCTCCCTCAATGCTGCCTGCTCACACGTCTTTCTCCACTCTTAGCATGAATCTCATTTTCTCAATCTCAAAACAGCCTCACTTTCGTTTTTTTAATGCTTATAATATTGAAATCCAATTAGCCTTCGCACACAAAAGAACCTTGCTTGCAAGCTCGATTTGAACCTGCTAGCTGAAAAACCCTAGCTTGCTCAAGACGATAAATATTGATCCCAGCTACCTTCAGAATGAAACTTCCGTAGTTTGAATCGGGTTTGTTTGCTCGAAACACTTTTTCTTTGCTCGAATTTGCTTTTTATACAGGAAACGCTGCGTGCTTTCTGCTCTCTTTTACCGAAAACGGATTTTGAGGTTGATTTCGGCCCCGTCAACGCCGGAACCGGGACGGAACGGCCGGAGTTCCGACGTGCCGGCCGGAATCTCGAACCTTTCTCTTTGGTGGTAGTGGTGGGGTAGCACTGGTAACAGACGGAAATTGCTGTACTATGGCTTGAACTTCAGGGTGTAACTTTTGAGTGGGGCAACAGGCCGTAGGAGCATGCAGTTTTTTAGAGTACAAGAGTAATGTGAGCTGTCCTTTTATACATTCCTTTGATATGTCTTTTTCACTCACCATCTTGCTCTCATCTTTAATTCCCTACCAAATATATGTATGACCTTGAAAATGAAACTTAATTTGTAATTTTGCAAAGTTAAAGGATACATCTCCTAACTCTTTCATCCACTTTGCACCAAGAACACTCTGACATCCTTCTAATGGTATCACCAGCAAATCAATGGGCATAGTACGTCCTTGGCACTTGAAAATGACAACCTTGCATATACCCTTGCCTTGGATTTTGTCCCCATTGGCTATTTGCACCGAGTATTCTAAAGAGTCTTGAACATTCAGATGAAGTCTTTTTGATAGTTCAGTGTTTATAAAGCTATGAGTGGACCCCGAATCTATAAGAACTGTGATTGTTTTGCCATTAATTAGGCCCTGTACTCTTATAGTATAAAGAGTAGGGATGCTGCACATGGCATTGAGAGCTATGGCATATGTCTCCTCCTTGTTTTCCTAGGGTAGAGTGGATATTTCACTTAATTCTTTATTGTCTGTCATTGTGTCATCCTCTGGAATCATCATACTTTCTTCATGAAGCGGCATGAGGCCTTCAATAATATATACTTGTTTATTTTTACGCACATGGCCAGGATGCCATTTTTCATTACATCCATAGCATAAATTTTTCCTTCTTCTATCAATTATTTCTTGTGGGGTCAGACCTTTACCATTGGCAAAAGCTTCTTTGAAGTTCTTTTCTGGATACTTATCTTTGTTTTGGGGTTTGTTTCTTGATGAACTGCTAAGCTTGTTTTTCTTTTTGCTCGTCTTTTACACTCAAACACCTTAGCCAAGCTTACAGCCTCTCTGAAATCCACTGGATGTAAGGCCATGACATCATATTTTATTTCTTCTTTGAGACCATCAATGAATTTCTCGAGCAAGAATTGATCTGGTAAGGCTTCACACATCCCTTGCAGTTCCTCAAACTTGGTGACAAAAGCTCTGACAGTGGATGTTTTCTTGAGATTGGATATTGCCCCATAAGGCCTCTGTAGATCCTCTGGAGTAAACCTCACTAATAACTCTTCTTTAAATATTATCCGCTGATCATAATTTTTCACTTTTTTTTGTAAGCCAACAGAACAATAAATGAGCTTCTCCCTTTAGATGGAAAGAACAAGTGGGTACCCATTCTATTTCTGGTGTGTTGTGATATTGATAACGATGTTCTACTTGGCTAATCCATTGTATCACTCCATTGTAGGTGGGAAACTCTAGTTCAATGACAGTATTTTGTAGCAGTTTTGGTGATTGATTGGAGTTTGGAGTAGTGCGCCCTGGTGAGCTTGATGTAATGCCAGCAGTGTTTCTTGAGGCATCATTAGGAGGAAAGTGATTGTTTCTTGGGAAAGTATGGTGGCTTTGGTGGCGTGTATCCGACATGGGGAATTCTTAGTTATTTCTTGTAAGATTTCTTTGGGCAGGAGGTACATAGTGTGTTCTGGACCGATTCTTGAGTTCCTTCAACTCCTTCACAACGTTGTTGAGAACTTCACTTATGCTATCCATTTTTACATTGAGACCTTGAGTAGTTTCTTGTAGATTCAGATTGGATGTTTGCAGTTCTCTGATGGCTACCACGGTTTTGGAATTGATTTGGCCCTGCCTGGTCCCTTCAAGGTCCTCATTCAAGGTAGTATCACCTTGATTTGCAAGATCCTCTTCATCAGATAAGTCTGGCCGATTATCTGTATTTGTTGGCTCTGATACCAATGTGTTATGACCCTTTTGCTTTGCCATAGATCTGGTTAACATATAACTTGTTATGTTGGAAACTGATGATGGAATTTGTGGTTCAAGAGTGTTCTTGATAGGTTTGAGGGAAGAGGAGAGTTGTGTAGTGAAGAGGATAACGGCAGTTTAAAGAAATAAGGAAGTGGTTTAGATAGAAAAGATAAGAAGTTTGCGAGAGGAAGCAACAGATTTTCAAAAATTAAGAAAATAAATTTATTAACTCACAAATTCAATAATCATACAATTTGATTCCTCTGCCTATTTATAGAGGTTACTAGGCAACTAATACAGTGATTACATCATGGATATAAGCAGCAGATTTTGAATTCAAAGCCCAACAACTCAGATTAACTTCATTCCTTATAGTCATGTGCACATGTGTACAGCCTGTGCACGTGCACAACCACTCTAGCTATCCAGGAGGCTAGTGTCTGGTGCAGGAGTAATCACTTCGTCTAGTTCGTCAGGTTTGTGTGGATAGTTAGTCAACTCTCGTCCTAGTCCATCGGCGGTGGTTGCGGAAGCCACTGGTAACAAGGTGTTTGCATTTTTGCCTGCATCTATTTGAAGCTGCCAAGTGTTCGATGATTTGTCTGCTTCATCTTCTCTCTTCTCCAACCTGTTCGACTTAATCTCTTGAGCCCCAACAAGAGGTCGCAATCTGGTTTAGGTGGAAAGTGACAGGTCTCGAGTTGGATTTTAGGTGCAAAGTTGGCACCGATCTGATGAGGGGTCGTCGATCTGATGTAGCGGAGGTAGTTGGTGGGTTTCGGGTTGAGTTTCAGTTGGGAAGGCGACGCCGGTCTGATGAAGTGGAGGTGGATATGGACGGATCTGGTGACATTGAAGTAGATCTAGTGAGGTGACAAGGAAATATGAGACAGTGCTGTCTCTAAGTCTGATTTCATACCCATGTAGGTCTTGTATAATTATCATTTTTCTCAACATCAAATACCAACCAAGGACCATTTAAAAAATAATAGGGACCCGTATGAAATTCAATTAGGTATAGCTAGCAGCGGTTAGATTATGATTGGAATAACATCAGGCATGACTTTTACTTGAAAACAATTGGATGTAGGATTTACGTACATGCTACTGACGATTAAATTATTGCGTATTAGATTTGGTGAACATGGAATCAAAGCCATCTATTTGACGCATAAAAATTGTACCAGCAAATCCACAAACTTTTCCATAGTTTATACATCACAAGTTGGACTGCATCAATGTGTATGTAATTTGGTTTGAATTTTATCTAGCCTATAAGGTAATTGTAAGCATTGGTTTATATTAGGGATTGTTTTGGAATGAGATTAAGATGGACAAAAAAAAAAGAAAGTAGAATGCATGTTGGAACAGATTATAAATTAGTACTGTAGTTTTTCCTTCAAATCATAAATGGATCATAGAATACATTGTATTAGCTTTTTATTTTTTATATATCTCTTGGTGGCGGGCTCCCATTTGTGCCACCTTAAAGTAGTAAACGAATTGATTATTTTCTTTTGTTCGAATGATTTAATCATTGGTGAAATACAAGATCCGATGTCTATTAAAGTTCACATTGTTCTTGCATGGCAGATTTTAACTTGTTTTCTATTTTTGATTGAATGGTCTAATAAAGTTATGTAAATGATTTTGTGATGCTGTCACGGAGAGTAATGCTTCAATGCTTGTAATCTATGGAGTATGGATGGGACATGCAGAAATCAATATAAGATATTTGTTGGATTTTCTACTGTGTTTTACTTCTTTAACTATAGTTATTTTTCCATACTTAGTATTCATGGAATTTGTTTTGTGTAAAAGTTGATGATATCTTGAATATTAATGAATTGAAGTATCTATTAAATGATAGAAAAAAGTTTAGACATGAAAATGTAAGGTGACAGGTGACTGAACCATGAAGGTTCATCAAATTTTTCATTACATATTAGTGCATGTTCACAAACATCAAAATATGGCAAATAACTTAACATATAAACTATGATTTATTTTATTTTTTTACGCAGACATGGGAAATAATCTTGAACCTAGCTTTTATGATGTGTTGTAATAAATAATACGTCAAAGGATTTTTTTTGAAAACCCAAGTGAACCCAGTCTGGATCATTATATAGGACAGGAAAGCGCACGACAGAAAACTAGGAATCGAACCTGGGTCTTTTTATCAGAAACCAAACCTACTTTCCACTGCGCCGCATAGACCTGTCAAAATATGACCCAACTCATTAACCCAACCCATTTACTCTACTTATTAATGGGTTGAGTCAACCCATTTATTAATATTATTAAATGGGTTATGGGTTGGGTTGACCCATTTTTAAAAGGGTTGTAAATGGGTAACCCATTTATCCATTTATTAAAAACATTAAATTTTAATATAATTTAAAAAATAACAATTTTGAACATACATTGTAGTTTTTCATAAAGACTGACAGTTGTACTTAGAAAAACAGACTACCACATCTCCATATTTGAATTCCGCCTAGTGTAGAAGTCGCTATTTTTTTGGTTCAGACTGCAATAACTCCTTCGTTCTAACTCGGAATCAGGTGAGACTTTGACCGATGAACTTCCACCTAAATTACGGACAGTATGGAACACTTGGATACTTCATCGTGTGAACGCACACTGTAATTCTCCAAGGGAACTGACAGTTGTACTTACAAAATAACAAGCTACCACATCCCCATATTTAAACTCCGCCTAGTGCAGAAGCCGCTATTTTTTTGTTTGGACTGCAATAACTCCTTCGCTCTAACTCGGAATCAGGCGGGACTTCGACCGATTAACTCTCACCTAAATTACGGAAAGTGTGGAACATTCGGATACTTCAACGTGTGAACGCACACTGTAGTTCTCCAAGGGGACTGACAGTTGTACTTATAAAATAACAGGCTACCACATCCACATATTTGAACTCCGCCTAGTGCAAAAGCTGCTATTTTTTTTTCGAACTACAATAACTCCTTCGTTCTAACTCGGAATCAGGCGAGACTTCGACCGATTAACTCCCACCTAACTTACAGACAATATGGAACACTCTGATACTTCATCGTGTGAACGCACACTATAGTTCTCCAAGAGGACTACCAGTTGTACTTAGAAAATAACAGGCTACCACATCCACATATTTGAACTCCGCCTAGTGCAGAAGCAGCTATTTTTTTGTTCAAACTGCAATAACTCCTTCGTTCTAACTCAGAATCAGGTGGGACTTCGACCGATTAATTCCCACCTAAATTACGGACAATATGGAACACTCGGATACTTCATCGTGTGAACGCACACTATAGTTCTCCAAAGGGACTGACAGTTGTACTTAGAAAATAATAAGCTACCGCATCCCCGTATTTGAATTTGATGAAAATTAGAATTTTAAATTTTTATCGAAACTCAAAACATAAAAATTAGAATTTTAAATTTTTAACGAAACTCAAAACATAAAAATTAGAATTAGAATCATTTTTTTTTATTAGTCAAATTAAGTTTAAACCTTTAAATGAGTTAAATGGGTAACCCGCTTATTAAGTAGGTTGGGTCATAAATGGGTAAAAAAGAATGGGTCATAAATGGGTTGGGTCAAACTCGACCCAACCCATTTTGATCCAACCCAACCCGTTTGATAGGCCTAGCGCCGCATCCGCGGACAAGTTAAAGCACTTTGATTGTCTACAGCTTTGCGTAAGCGTAAATTATAAAGAAACGGTACACGTAAGTAAAAACGTACTGTTAATATATAGGGTACTTTTTGCATAGGTCCTTATTAAGTTTCAAAATTCACGAAAAGTCCTTCACTAAATTTCAGTGTAAATTAGGTCCCTGTTTTTTATTCACGATTATTGCAGAGCATGATGCAACATTTCATAAAAGTTGCTGACATTTCCGCAACATTTCTGTACACTGTGAACGTAGTGTATGAAAGTTGCTGAAATATCAACACTTATTTATAAAAGTTGCTGATATTTCAGCAATATTTATGTACACTGTGAACACAGTTTATGAAAGTTGCTGAAATATCAGCACTTATTTATAAAAGTTGCTGACATTTCAGCAATAATTTTTTTTTTTTTTTACAATAAAACTTTGACACAGATAGTTGCTGAAATATCAGCACTTATTTATAAAAGTTGCTGACATTTCAGCAATAATTTTTCTTCGTTTCCAAAAAACAGGGACCCGCTTTACAATGAAACTTTAACAGGGACCCGCTTTACAATATGAAAGTATGATAGGATGCCTTCCTAATTTCTACTAATATGCAGGGTCGGCCCTGGCCCAAGGCCACCTAGGCAGTCGCCTAGGGCCTCCAATTTTCATGGGCCTCCGATTTTTAATTTTATATTTATACACGTTAATTATTCATTCCTATCTATGAGTTAGTATAATTCAGTGGTTGAGGTAGCAATTTCTAGTCCAGCAACCTGAGATCGAGTCTTGTACTGCACTATTTAGAGGCCTCAAATTTTGAACTTGGTTTTCATTAAAATTTGTACATTCTTTTACTATTGGACTCAAAAATATTTTTGCCTTGGGCCTCTGAATCTTCAGGACCGACCCTACTAATATATATATGTAAATGTGATCTGATAGCACAGTTTTTCTTACATGTTTGCAGTACTTCTTACGATACGATTAGGATTGCAAACTTTCTAAATCCTTGGGTAGTGGCTTTCATTAAAATGTTGATCTGAAACAGTTATATTTTTTGAGAAATGCAGGGAAGAAATTGCTCAGGATGAACATACTACTTTCGTCTACATATTTGTCATTTGGAGATGATATAGAAGAGGGGAAGGAGGAAGATATTAACGAAGCTGACGTGCAACAACTTCTACCAAGGAATTTTTCTTGAGCTCAAAATTTGGCGGTACAAGTACACAAAGGAGTAACAAGATCAAGAAGTGTTGTTTCAGTCTTTCAGTCTTTCATGAGTGTTTTAATTTTCTGTTCTGTTTTAATTTTTATATTTTCTTGATTTATAGACATCGACGATCAAAAAAGCTTGAATGATTATCGTAAACTTTTTTCCATGCTAGGCAGTTTTGTGATAAACGATTTATATTTTTCAATTGATGTTCTTAGCATTGCACCTTTTTATTGGAATACTTTTCTAATTGTTGCACTTTCCACTCAAGTGCTATGGTTTCACCTAAGGTGGTTAGATTGGATGGTTGTGTACCTGCACAATTTGCACTACTTATTTTTTAAACGATAGGCGATGCAATGACGTCTGTTATCCATAAAATATTCTCAGAAAAGAAGGAACGTGAGAGCATTAATATTGACCAGAAAGCACCAAGATGATCTAGTTAAACATAGCTTCCGACAAGAAGGTGACAGTGCCAGCAATACCTTTCGAGAAGGTCAGAAGGGCGTCTCAACTATGTCAACAGGAAGCTTTCGATAAGATCGAAGACTACCATTCGTAGGCAATAGCACACATGTTAATAGCATCCAAAGTACTCAAAAAGACACCCCTCGAAGACAATGGATAGAAAGCACTCTACATTTTACGCCAAGCCATTCGAAACGCCTTGGTTTCGCCTTTATTCACTTCCGCCAGAGAAGTATTCAACCAATTCAACCCTTTTTGAAAGGATATATAGCCTTTCGAAATGGTTAGGGCCACTCTCACCAAAGAAAGAAGAACTACACGTTCGTCACCATAAAGGTATGAGGTTCCGAATTAGTTGGGGTAGAGGCTTTCGACAGAGACCATTCACAATAAAACCTTTTAAGAGTTTCGACTCACTCGAAACCAAAAAGAAGGCACGTTTCGACAGCGTCGAAGGCTAGCGCCCAGGTTAACTCATTCGACACATCAGCATTCAAGTCAAAGGTGCAACAATAGACCTTTCGATAAGGTCGAAAGGCTATCAAGCAACTTCTTTCGACGAAGTCGAAAGGAAACAAAGCAAGAAAAGGATGCCCAGCCTCCAGCGGCAACAGAAGAATAATTAAAACCCTTTCAACCTGGTCGAAAGGTATGGCGCAACGGACCTTCACGAAAGCAGAGGGGTTGACCTTTCGACCGCATCGAAAGCTCCCAACCCGCACCTGTAAATATGACCCCAGGGGTCAGTTGTAAGGGATCCAATTTCTTCTACTTCACACTTGTATTTTTCTTCAACTTGTAATCCCTAATTCTCAAATTAAATTGGTGATTTGGTCAATTTCTACAATTGAGTTTAATAAAAGGAGGATGGAGATGGTTTTTTTCATTTAGCTGTTTAGATTTCCTTATTTTTCAATAATGTGTCAACTTATAGTAAGACTGAACGGAAGGTCCCCCTTTCGACATGGTCGAAACCTTCAAGTCCTTATATCTCAGAATCCATAGCTTAAATCTACAAGATAGCAAGTGTTACTCCTTTCGACAGAATCTAAACCTTCTCAATTCAGTTATTTCCAGAGCTTGTTAAGTCCTTAACCCAAGCCCCTTTGTCCGAGTCGAAAGGTGGTTTCGACAGAGTTCTTAGTCAACCCACTCGAAAGGATTAGCCAGGAGAGAAATTACCCTTTCGACTGTGTTAAAAGGTACCAAAGACGAGTTTTAGATAACCTCTTTCCTATCTGAAAAGCTTTAGCAATCTCCATTCATTCGAAGGGAGATATCGAAAGCATTGCTCATATTTTAACTTGAAATTTGAGGCATTGACAAGTTTTCATGTCAACATTTTTGGCGCTAGAAGGAGGGCCTAAACCTCCAATCCTTGACAACTTTCATCTCAGATTGATTGCATAAAGTATTTTGTCCAAAAGAGGAAAATGGTAAGAGCAAGGAGTAATAACAGCAATCCTTGCGAAGAGGCTACTTCATAGTCGATTCTGAAAGATCATATGGTCCCAAGTTCTAACTTAGGAAATACGGGAGTTGGGCAACTCTCGACCCTAACAAAATTGGAAAGCAATGTGATCAAGGTCCAAAATCAACGACCACAAATGATAACAATACGAGGGTGTCCTGAAAAAACTCCGTCCCGAGAATCATTAAGGATTATGGAAATAGAAGATGAAGCGCGACCTCCAAATGAGGAAGAGGATCAAGAGTTAAACCAAGAAAGTCAAGTAAGAAGTTCCATCGGGCAATCAGATAGTCCAGTCCAAGGAAATAGCAAGAGTAGTCACAGAAATGAAACTGACCAAGAAAACATCCTACGCCAAATAATGATGAATACGCTTGGAGAAAAGGGGATTTTTGATCCAAAAGAATATTATCCTGCAAAAGGTCCCCTATTCCGAAGAAATAATGGCAGCAAATCTCCCCCACACATTCAAATTCCTTCACTAAAATATGATGGAACAACTGATCCAGACGATCATCTTGTCGTCTTTGAAAATTAGATGAACTTATACAATGCTCCAGAGGCAGTTCGCCGTAAACTTTTTCTCATTACTTTTCAAGGAGCAGCTACCAAATGGTAGAGAAGTTACCGAATGGAAACTATCTATTCTTTGGAGCAATTTACTTGTGACTTCGTGGCTCAATTGTCTACATTTAGAGATACAACTATGGACTTTATCCTGTTAGCAACCATCAGACAAAAACCAGGAGAACTACTTGGTGAATATTTGAATAGATTCAGCGCAAAAGCATTAAAGGCAGAAAGTACAACCGATAGAGAAAAGCTTATGGCAGTTCGATCAGGGCTAATTGAACAAATTCCTTTCTGGAAAGACCTTTATATCAATGGATATAAAGATCTACAATATTTCTTTCTTCGGGCTGAGAAGTTTATTCCAATGGATGAGATGCACCATGGTAAGAAAGAATTTCACCAAGAATCCAAGAAAGAGAAATCTGATTTTAGACGTCTTGACAAGAGACCAAGGAAAAGAGAAAACCCAAAGGGAAGTCGAAGAAAGAATTTCAAAACAAATTATGTAGTCTTAAACAAACCCCTCTCCTATATATTCACCAAGATGAAAGGAATGAGAATTTCACTACACCTTATAAGGTTCGGAGCGTCCCAGAGCCAAATAAAGGAGAAAGTTACTGCGAGTACCATAAAGCAAATGGACATGAAACCGATGAATGCCGTGTCCTATCAGAGAAAATTCAAGGGATGATTAGGGCATGATTCTTCCAAGAGTTCGTCAAAGAAACCTGAAAGACATCTTATTCAAGCTGAGAGGAAAACAGCTCAGCAAATTCTAAATGCAAATTCTTATCAAGTTATGAAGTCTCACAACATTAGTTCAACTATTGTTTGCGCCAAAAATGGTCACAAACCCCGAATGTTGTGAAAGCACCAGTGTATGAATACAAATCAGCAATATTCAAACACAAATCTCAGATCTAAACAAACAACAAACAGCAATCCAGAAATAATGAACAAAAACACGAGATTTATAGTGGTTCGGCTATCTCCGGCCTACGTCCACTCCAAAGTTTTTATCTTTTATTGATCGATGCTTGAAGATTACAATTTCCTATCGCGTAGTACAACGGATTTTATGATTATAATCTGAATCTAAGGCAGCAATGGTGATCTGGAGTAAATCTGGCAGAGTCCGGGCGCTCTTTAGCTCTCAAAATTGTCCGACCCCTTTTCTGAATGACCAGAGGCTCTATTTATAGGTGTAGGAGGCTGATATTTTGCCTAAATTGAAGGGAGACCAGTTCTGGCACGTGAGGGGGCCCACATGCCCGCTTTCTAGAAATCCGGGCCCACTTTGGGATTGATTCGAAGCTATGTTCGAATCGATCAAGAAATTGTCCAATCAAGCTGAAATTTGGTGTGAACATTCTTCGACATGTGCCC
The DNA here is from genome assembly GCA_030737815.1 of Allium fistulosum. NCBI lineage: Eukaryota > Viridiplantae > Streptophyta > Magnoliopsida > Asparagales > Amaryllidaceae > Allium > Allium fistulosum. Next base: position 794,336,109 of record CM060904.1, read on the forward strand.
AAGCTACTGTGAAAATTTCATAGCATTTGGACTTGTAGATCTCGAGTTATGATCGATTCAAGGTCGCTTTTCTGGTTGCAGTGCTCTGTTCGAATCGATTATGTTCGAATCGATTGCTTAGAATCGATCCAAGCATGCGCTTCTGTGATGACGTGGTGCGCCTCCTTCGAATCGATCCGACTTCCATGCCGAGTTGACTGGGTCGAATCCTAGTTTTTAGTTGTTGTGACTTAGTGGATTCGAGGGATTCAACCATATCATGGATTCGAACTGAGACTTGTTCGTATCCATCCATTCGTGTTGCTCCGGCTATTTCCTTCGTATCGATCGACTCGAATACGATCGATACGAACATTGTCCCTAAGTCCTTCGTATCCATACGCATCTGTCCTTCCTTCGTATCAATTCTAGCTACGATCGATACGAAATGTATCATCAATCCTTGCCTTCTTATCGATACGAAGCTACTAATCCAAGTCCATGCCGGTCGATACAAAGGGTATCGATTCGAACAAACCTCCGCATGCTTGTTTAACAACCTGGGTGTGTTGCCATCGAGTCGAACCTATGCCAATCGATACGAACGGTATCGATTCGAAGTGCTTACTTTATGGTCGATACGAAACGCATCGATTCGAACCACCATCCTCTTGATCGATGCGAAGCACATCGATTCGAACCATTCCCTGTACATCGTAATCCATCCATATCTCCTTCATATGAACTCCGATTAACCTGAAATTTGAAACGTAGCCTCTCCTAGTCCTCATCGTCATCTCCAATCGATTCCGTCCTGATCGGAGCCTGGTCAAATTTTGACGACATCCATCGCAGCCTTGTTTCCAATCGACTTCCAATCCTGATATCCATCCTTTCTTGTCGATTTGTTTGATATTCCGGCTTTGACCAAAAAGCGGGATAATAACTATGAACTATCTTTATCACTTTTCCTATCCTTTTAACTCAATTTGTATTTCCATTTATACTTAGATTTGTGTTGAGCATTAACTATGTACTGATTAAAATTCGAGTGCTATTACAGGTAAAACAAAATCAGACTAAAGCATTCAACATACTCTTAGAGCATAACAAACTCCCGGCTACTTGAAAGGGACAACTCAAATGCCTGAGACAAGATAACTATCAATATTCCAATCAATGCAGTACAAAGGCTTCCCTCCATAGGGTATTAGATCGCCGCCAAATCCAACATCAGCTTAAAAGAAAGTCTATACACCAACTCTATTTTTAGCAGATGATTTTAAAAGAAATTTCTCAAACATATCTTCTTAAGAAAAATATTTTTAATTACCCCACGGCCTGGGAGAAAAAAAATTCCCATATGTTCTAAAGGCTGGTTTATGCAACCTATTTGAGATATTATATTGCATTAATGAATGCACACAAAAGACTTCAAACTGATCAATTTCAATATTTCAAAGTTTTCTAAATTATGGGCAGAGAAAAGCCTATTCATACTTTTCAAGAAAGATTTTGAAATCATCGAAAAGTTTATTGAAACTCAAATTAGAGAATCCTATTCTTAACTAAAAGACTATTGGTTCATGAATCATGACCTCCCAGTCTCCTATTTAAGATTCGTGTCTCTATTATGAGAACAACAAGAAAGTTCTTGCAAAAGACCACATTGAGAAAATTATTTTTTCAAAAGGATTCATGAGTCCAAATTATTTTTCAAGTGATAACCTCTCAATATACTAAGAGGGGTTAGTTATAAAAAAATTTCTCTCAAAGGAGACTCCATTTTAATTGGCCAAAAATTATTTTCATATACAAATACTCAAGCCTACGATGCTATTCCATAGTACCTCCTAGAGGGAGGGACATAAGCCTACGATGCTTCCGTAGCACTCTTTGAGGGAGGGACATAAGCCTACGATGCTATTCCGTAGCATCTCATAGAGAGAGAGAGAACCCTTATTAATTTACTTCGATTTTATTATCGTAAAATAGTCTCAAGAATGAAAGAAGAAGCAAGAGCATTGATGAAGATCAGAAAGCACCAGGGTAGTCTATTTAAACATTAGATAGAACTTTCGACATGAAGATGAAAGCACCAGCCGCACATTTCGAAGAGGTCAAGAGGTCGTTTCAACAGAGTAAGCAGAGAGCTTTCGGCAAGGCCGAAGGCTGCCTTCTGAAGTCAATAAGTAGCGTACTTTCTACACATGCACTAAACCATTCAAAACGATTGGTTTCGTCTTCATCCACATACATCAGAAGAGCATTCGAAAAAAGCAACCCTCTCAAAAGCACATGTTAGTCTTTAGAATTGGTTAAAGCCGCCTTCGTCTATAAAGAAAAGAATATACATCTGATAACACCAAAGGACGAGGTTCCGTACGAGCCAAGGAAGATGCTTTCGAATGGAGTCTTTCGCAGCAATGGTTTCTACAGTGTTTCGACTCATTCGAAACCAAAAACACATGTTTCGACAGTAGTGAAGGCTAACACACGTGCCAACGTGCATAGCATATAAACAGCTAAAGGAAGAGCATAATTATATACTTTTCGGCGTAGTCAAAAGTGGCCAGGCAGTGCCTTTCGAGGAAGTCAGAAGCAACAAAGCAATAAGCCATCCGATCAAGTCGAAAGGAATAAAGCAAAATAGAAAGAAAGCCTAGTCTTTAGCGGCAACGGAAGAGTGGCCATATAGTCCTTTCAACTAGGTCAAAAGCATTGATTCAAGGAATGCATACGAAAGCTGGAAAGTAGACCTTTCGACCGTGTCGAGAGCATTGGGATGAAAGGTGCCAACCCGCACCTATAAATAAGACCCCAAGGGTCTAGTTTAAAGGATCCGAATTATTTCATTTCCTACTTGTATCTTCTAAAAGCTTGTAAACCCTAATTCCCAAATCAAATTGGCGATTCGATCAATTTGTACAACCAAGTTCAATAAAAAGGAGATTATGCTAATCTGGATTACATAACAATTCTAAGTTCTTATTTTACACAGATATGTTAATCAGCTATTAAACTAGTCGAAAGGACCCCCTTCGACTGGGTTGAAACCCTAAGTTCACTTTCCTAAGAGTTTTAGCTCCAATCTACAAGATAAAAGGTGCCTACCCTATCGACCAAGTCGAAACCCCTCACTTTTCCAGTATATTTAAATCCTTAACTCTCAATCACCCCTCACCTTTCGAGTGCGTTGAAACCTACAACCCAATCAATTAAGACGTAAACTAAGCCCTCAAAAAGATTGGATTTCGACAAGCTCGAAACCTTTTCACTAAATTCTTATCCCTAGGCATCTTGACAACTTCGAAAGGTGGTTCCGACAGGATCACTAATTGGGTAATTTGGAAGGAGTTTCCTACAAAGAAGTCAGCCTTTCGACTGGGACGAAAGGTGTTATAGAAGTTTTTTCAACAGCCTTTACCTAATCAAAGGATATTATCTGTCTTCACTACATCGGAAAGAGGTTTCGAGGAGATCACTTACTCTTCAAACTTCATTTTTAGGTATTGACAAATTTTCTTGTCAAAATTTTGGTGATAGAAGGAGGGCCTGAACCTTCGATTCTCGGTAACTTTCATCACAGATTAATTGCATAGGGTCCTTCATTCAAAAGATGAAAATGGTAAGAGTAAGAAATATTAACAACAAGGCAAGCAAAGAAGCTGCTTCACAATCAACTTTGGAAAATAACATAGTTTCAAACTTTAACTTAGAGAATATGGAAATTGGGCGACCTTCAACCCAAACAAGATTGGAAAACAATGTGACCAAAGTCCAGAATCCACAATAATGAGTGATAGCAACACAAGAATTCCTTGAAGTAGCTCCATCTCGAGAATCATTAAGGATTATGGAAGTAGAGGATGAAGCGCAACCACCAAACGAGGTAGAAGATCAAGAGTTAAACCAAGAAATTCAAGCTAAAAGGTCCCTCGAGCAATCAAATAGTCCAATCCAAAGAAACAGCAAAGGTTGCCACAGAAATGAAGCCGACCAAGAAGACATCCTACAACGAATAATGATGGATACGCTTAAGGAAAAGAAAATTTCTAACCCAGAGGAATATGTTATCCTACAAAAAACTCCCTTTTCAGAAGAAATAATGGCAGCTAGTCTCCCTCCTCACATCCAAATTCCTTCACTGAAATATGATGGGACTACTGATCTAGATGATCATCTCGTAGCTTTTGAAAACCAAATGGACTTATATAATGCTCCTAAGCCAGTCTGCTGCAAACTTTTTCCTGTTACTTTTTAGGGAGCAGCTATCAAATGGTATAGGGGTTATCGAATGGAAACCATCTATTCTTGGAAACAATTTACTTGCGACTTCGTGACCCAATTTTCTATCTTCAGGGATACAACTATAGACTATAGCTTGTTGGAAACAGTCAAACAAAAACCAAGAGAACTGCTTAGCAAATACTTGGACATATTTAGCTTAGAAGCATTAAAAGCAGAAAGTACAACCGATAAAGAAAAGATTATGGCAGTTGGATCAGGGTTAATTTAACAAACCCCATTCTGGAAATACTTTTATGTTAATGGATGCAAAGATCTACAACATTTCTTTCTCCGAGCTAAAAAGTTTGTTCCAATGGATGAAATGCATCATGCTATGAAAGAATTCCATCAAGAATGTAAAGAAGAGAAATCCGACTCTAAGCATCATGACAAGAGACCAAAGAAAAATGGAAACCAAAGGGGGAAACGAAAAGAGATTTCCGAATCCAATGGTGTAGTCCTGAACAAGCCCCTCTCCCACATATTCGCCATGGTATATGGTAACAAACATTTTCCTATTCCTTATAAGGTCCGGAACGCTCCAGAGCCAAATAAAGGAGGAAGTTACTGTGATTACCATAAAGCAAATGGATATGAAACCGACAAATGTCGTGTCTTAGCAGAAACAATTCTAGGCATGATTAAGTCAGGAATTCTGCAAGAGTTCATTAAAGAAATTAAAAGACATCTTATTCAAGCTAAGAAGAAAGCAGCTTAGCAACTTCAAAATGCGAATCGCCATCAAATCAAATGGTCCTGCAGCATTATTTCAACTATAAACTCTCTCTCTTTTCACATCTTTTTAACTCAATTTGTACCATGATTTGTACTTAGATTTGTATTGAAAATTGGCTATATACTGAATCAAAATTCGAGTGACATTACAGGTAAAACAAAACCAGTCCATGACATTCAACATACTCTTGGAGCACAACAAATTTCTAGCTACTTGAAAAAGAAAGCTCAGATGCATGATACGAGATGACTATCAATATTTCAATCAACGCAATGCAAAGGCTTGCTTCCATGAGATATCAGATCACTACCAATCCTTCATCAATTTAAGGGAAATTTTATGTATACCATCTCTATTTTCAGCAAATTATTTTAAAAAGAAATTTCTCAAACATATTTTAACGGAAAGACTATTTTTAATTACCACGCAACCTAGGGAAGACAAATGTCCATCTATTTCAAAAGTTAATTTGTGCAATTTTTTTGAGATATTATATAGCATTAATAAATGAGCACAATGGATTTCTTACTAAGCAATCTCAATATTTCAAAGTTCCTAAAACCGATGGTAAGGAGAAGCCTATTTATACTTTTTCAAGAATTTTTTTAAAGCTATCCAAAATTTATTGACAAAATCTCAGATTAGAGAGTCCTATTCTCAACTAAAAGAATATTGGTTCATGAATCATGACCCTCCAGTCTCCTATTTGAGATTCGTGTTTCTATTATGAGAACAGCAAGAGAACTCTTGCAAAAGGAAACATTGAGAAAAGATTCTTTTATCGGAAGGATGCATGTATCCAAACTCTTTTCCAAAAGATAACCCATCGATATACTAGAAGGGTTCAATTACAAAGCATATTTCTCTCAAAAAAGACTATATTTTAATTTGCGAAAAATGATTTTCATATAATAATGATTTTCATTTACAAATATTTAAGCCTACGACGCTATTCCATAGCACCTCCTAGAGGAAGGGACATAAGCCTACGACGCTTTCCATAGCACCTCTTAGGGGGAGGGACAAAAGCCTACGATGATCTTTCGTAGCATCTCCTAGAGGGAGGATCGAAACCCCTAATGTCTACATCACCTCTTGAGGGAAAGGTCTGGTTAAGCACCCATCAACAACCTTCTTGAGGAAGGTCAACTTGACATACACTACATCCCTTAGAACCAAGGGAAGCCCGGAAGAGGCACCAAACAAATAAAGAAAGACAAAGATGTCCACAACTCAAAACAACAGCCAAAACCTAATAGAATAAAGGGTTAAAGAAGGAAATATATCCACCATCTAAGACAAAGTTGAAACCCAAGAAAGGGATACATACAAAAGAAAAAGGATAGAGATGTCCAAAGCCATAATCTGGAATAGACAAGCAATCCAAAATCACGATCAGAAAAGACAAATATCCGCTAATAACCTTCAAAATATATTATGCTTGAAAAATGGCTTTCCACGTTAAAAAATTAAGAAACTTGCATCCTAGAAGGAGACACAAGACAAGAGAATGAATAAAGAAATCCTTAGCATGAGATGGAAAGTAGAGATCTATACGAAAGCTAAGAGGGTGGAATAGATAATAAGTTTTTACTATAAAGATAAAAGTGACTCCATTCGAATAATAGATTGAGTAAATGACTCTTGAATCCTCAAGAATAGGGCGACCCCTTAGGATCAAGGAGTCTATATATAATATGTATGTAACTATAAGTTATTTGGGTCATTGCACTACTGAACAACCAAGCAATAATATGGAACCACTATTCTGAATGGTTGCATGACTTTACAAAACTACTCAGCTCCAATATAATAATAATAATAATACTAACTTATAGGTTTAGGAATCTTTTGCTTAAACCTATTAATTTACTATTACTAGATAGATTTCTGATTTTGTGCTTATATTGATGAATTTTAAAATAGTCTATTCGTTAGATGGGATCTTGACATGATTTTGATTGAATTCTTGATTCTGTGAACTTTCAGTTTCCTTATTTCTTTTCATGAAGATATCATATTTGATTTCATAAATTCTAAATTCCTATGTTGGATGTTTTAATGATTTATGAATCTCATATTCTTAGTTTCCTTATTAAATTTTCATAATGATTTCTTATTGAATTTCTGGTTTCGTGAATTCTAGGTTTTTTCGTTAACATTTGTAGTAATTTGTGGATTTCATATACCTCATTTCCCCGTTGGATGTTCGTGATGATTTCTTATTGATCTCCTATCTTTATGAATTCTTGACTTCTTTGAATTTCCATGGTGATCTGTAAACTTATTATTAATTTTATGACTTTGAACTAAAGTTAGGTAAAGTTTAAAGTAGTTTATTTGATAAACAAGGTCTTAGCAAGTTTCTGATTACATTCCTGAATTCATGGATTTTCAGTTTCTTTTCGTAAACGATTTTCTAATTTAATGAATTATACACTTCCTTGTTGATTTTGATGATGAGTTATGGATTCCATATTCCTGATTTCGTCATAGTTTTTTGATGATATCGCATTGGATTTCTGATATAATGAATTCTAAATTTCCTTGTTGATTTTTATGATGATTTGTGAATTTCGCACTCTTTGTTTTCTTATTGGATTTTATTATGATCTCTTATTGAACTTTTGATCTTGTGAATTCTAAATGTCTTTACTGATTTTCACGATGATTTGTGGATTTCACATTCATGGTTTCCTACATGGATTTTTGTGATGGTTTCTTATTGAAATTCTGGTTTATGAATTTTTGATCTCTTTATCGAATTTTCATGATGATTTGTGAACTTCCAATTGAATTTCTGAATTTGAATTCTATACAAGATTTTCTCAACATCGGATGGAATTCTATTAGAGAATGGGGTAAAAGGGAAAGAGATCCTCCGAATCTTTATATTACCAAATAGCGTCAGTACCAAACTTCTTACTGATTTTTCATTGAATTTACTAACCAATAGTGCAGGGATGAAAATAAAATTATATCATAGGGAAGAGATAAGGCCACCAAAAGCATGAAATCCATACCTACAGGTTGAGAGAAACTTAACCCAAGAAAGGGATATCTAGAGTACATGATAGATTTTCTCCAAAGGTTCCTTTACTTAAGCCGATGCCTGCTAACCAGGTGATATTGTTCCACATCCCCAATATCAGTAGTAAAAAGGGGTTTGATCATGTATTGTTCAGAATGCTTTATCTAAAAATATTATCAAATAACATCTTGAACTTTGACCTCATAAGTTTAAAATTACCCATTAATGTCTCGCAATAAGGTCATGATCCTAACAGAAGTTACTTGCTATTTTGTAGGAGATAAAGAAAGAAGTTCCTTGGAGTTTTTGTCCTAAAGAACAAAAACTTCTTTCATACTAGGGGGGCTAAATGTTATCCGTAAAATATTATCAAGAATGAAATTATGAAAGAAGATGCAAGAGCATTGATGAAGATCAGAAAGCACCATGGTAGTCGATTTAAACATTAGATAGAACTTTCAAAAAGAAGAGGAAAGCACCAGCTTTCGAAGAGGTCGTTTCAAAAGAGTAAGCAGTGAGCTTTCGACAAGGTCGAAGGCTACCTTTCGAAGTCAATAAGTAGTATACTTTCTACACATGCACTAAATCATTCGAAACGATTGGCTACGTCTTCATCCACATACATCCGAAGAGCATTCTGCAAAACCAACCCTCTCGAAAGCACATGTTATCCTTTCGAATTGGTTAAAGTTGCCCTCATCTATAAAGAAAAGACTATACATCTGATGACACCAAAGGTTGAGGTTCCATATGAGCCAAGGAAGATGCTTTCGAATGGAGGCTTTCGCGGCAATGGTTTCTACAGTGTTTCGACTCATTCGAAACCCAAAACACACATTTCGACAGTAGTGAAGGACACATGCCAACATGCATAGCATATAAATAGCTAAAGGAAGAGCGTAATTATATAACTTTCGGTGGAGTCGACAATGGCCAGGTAGTGCCTTTCGAGGAAGTCAGAAGCAACAAAGCAATAATCGTTCCGATGAAGTCGAAAGTAATAAAGCAAAATAGAAAGAAAGCCCAGTCTTCAGCGGCAGCAGAAGAGTGGCCATATAGTCCTTTCAACAAAGTTAAAAGCACTGATTCAAGGAATGTACACAGAAGCAGGAAAGCAGACCTTTCGACCGTGTCGAGAGCATTGGGACGAAAGGTGCCAACCCGCACCTATAAATAAGACCCCAGGGGGTCTAGTTTATGGGATCCAATTTCTTTCACTTCCTACTTGTATCTTCTAAAAGCTTGTAAACCCTAATTCCCAAATCAAATTGGGGATTCGGTAAATTTTTACAACTGAATTCAATAAAAAGGAGATTATGCTAATCTGGATTACATAACAATTCTAAGTTCTTATTTTACACAGATATGTTAATTAGCTGTGAAACTAGTCGAAAGGATCCCTTTCGACTGGGTCGAAACCCCCAGTTCACACATTTCCTGAGAGTTTTAGCTCCAATCTACAAGAAGAAAGGTGCCTACCCTTTCGACCAAGTCAAAACCTCTCACTTTTCCAGTATATTTAAATCCTTAACTCTTAATCACCCCTCACCTTTCGAGTGTGTCAAAAACCTATAACCCAATCAATTAAGACGTAACCTAAGCCCTCAAAGAGATTAGCTTTCGACAAGCTCGAAACCTTTCTACTCAAACCTTATCCCTAGGCATCTTGATCACTTCGAAAAGTGGTTCCGACAGGATCACTAATTGGGTAATTTGGAAGGAGTTTCCTACAAAGAAGTCAGCCTTTCGATTGGGTCGAAAGGTGTTACAGAGGTGTTTTCAATACCCTTTACCTAACCAAAGGATATCATCTATCTTCACTACATCGAAAAGCATTTTCGAGGAGATCACTTATTCTTCGAACTTCACTTTGAGGTTTGACAAATTTTCTTATCAACAGATTTCATTTGTTAATTTAATCTGGTTAGTTAATGTACCATTAGCAACAGTAATTAGCCCAAATTTCAATTCTCCATTCTTTTAATATTTCAATTATAAATCAATTTAGGGTCTAGACTAGGGTTTCACAGTTTTAACAGTAATTTTCTAATTGGATTAACTAATTTAATTTCATGTGCGACTTGTTTAGTGTTAAAACTACTTTCTAATCCAATTAATTCACATCAATTTCTCTAACAATTCTAGGGTTTATAATTCAAAAATTTGACATGTAAATTTTATAATTTCTAGGTCCAATCCCAGTTCAGATTTTGAATTTACAGTTTGACATGTCCAAATAATTGAATTTAACATCAAATTCTATTTAATTTGCATATATATAATTCAATAATTGAATTTAGGTGCCCACTCATCTCAGTCCTAAGCTTCAGATCAAGTCTCCACACAGCGTGTTTCTCTTAGATCTTCATCGTCTCCTCTATAATTGCTAGATCTCCCTTTTAATTTAGCTCTATAGTGATTTAGGATTGAGATGTGGTTTAATTTGGGAATTGGGGTTTAGAGAGATTAGGATTTGAGGTTAGATTTTGGTAGCATTTTATTATGACGTTTGGAAATAAGGTGTTATGCCTAACCCTATGTCATAATTTATAAGGGAACTCAACTAATGCTAGCATCATATCTACACTTGAGCATCTCCTATCCCTTCGTTAGTTACTTGGCCCACACACTCAATCTTGTCCCTCCAAATGAATCGACATAGGAAATTGAACTAATGGATTTACCCATGGTCGGGTCGACCGTTCATGGGGCTAGGTCAATCACCCATGGTCGACCTGACCCTATTATGGGTTGACCTGAACCTTTGTTTTATTTTATTTTTAAATTTTCTATTTTAAATTTTCATTTAATCTTCAGAACCTCGTAACTCACTCATAATAACTCAAATTATGACAAGTTGTATATGAAAATCATCTAGAAAATTACTAAGGACCTAATGATGCAAGTCACGTAGCCAAATTCAGACAATTGTGAAACTTTTACCTTTAAAACCTTGTTTAATTTAAATTTTAAATTCTCTTACTTTATTCGGAAAAATTCTAGGGTGTTACAAGCAATGATCCATGCTCTTGAACCCATGTAAGACTTTGTCCCTATATATGGCTTGTCTCCATGACTAGAAAAATCATTGCACAACCTAGCAAAATCTAGAGCAATAGGTGGGCGGGTAGGAACCTCACCCATCACTCTCTCCGCTGACTCTCTAATGGTATTGAACTTGGCCTGTCTCCTAACCTAAAGATACCGACAGAACAATATGGGAATATTCATGCTAGGAATCTTGGTTGCATCGCCAGAGCCAAAACCTACGAGATCAAACATCTTCCAAATGTGAATGTTAAGGAATTCATTAGTAACTTCTACAGAAAGCATAAACACGATTAAGAGATAATAGATAACATAGGCATGAATAGGATGGATTTTTGGATATGAAAAATTTGGAAACCTTTTTGAAATACTTAACTTATATATATACACACACACTTTAAAAAAAAACAATTCTGAAAACATTTTGGAAAACCCCTTTTGAAATCCACTTGGGAGACCCTTTTTTCAAAAAAAAACTCAAAATATAACTGTTAATTCGGTCCTAATCCTACGGACCTTTGAATCTATGCTCTTAGACCAACCGTGACAACTCGCACCTCCTAACATGCTCCAAATTCATAGCGTCGAGAAATACGGATCGTCGGATTTTTTAAAACTTTAACATCTCAGAGACTAATATAAACAGACACTATCTAATATAAACTAACAATCATTTACATACCACAACGAAAGAAATATGACATGTATATATGACAGAAAATATCAAATCATAGTCTTAGAAAAATATCATTTTGTGATCCAAATCGAAGTACATAGAAAAATATCCCTTAAAGTCTGATATAAGAAAATAACTATACTGTGATAAAATGATACATAAAGAGAAGATGTGGTAAAAGCAGGCTCCAAGAAAAGCACGACTCTCTCTAAGTATCTAAAATGGGCAAATCACCTACTGCCCTGTCCACCTGCGGTGGGACAACAGATGGAATAGGAATGGTTCATAAAAATGTCTAGTGAATGAGAACAAGTTTAATAAGTAATGATTAAGTACAATTAACTTTAAATCTACTCTTAGTGATATAGGATGTATAATAAGTGCCCATGTACTCCTAAGGTCAACACCTAAGGATTCTTATCTAACACAATGGGTCGAGGCTACTAATCAAACTTCAAACTAAAGACCATCCAAAATAGGAACCAATTTCCCATCATAAATATATTAACACTATGCCTAAAGAAGGAGTACACAAAAAGGAACTCGCTTAATGACCCATCGTATGCACCCATTTTCATCTCTCAGTCATAGTGGAAAAATGCAACTTATTTTACTGCACCAGGGTTCATTTAATCGGAACTCGTGTTAGTACCGGGCTCTAATTTAATCGATACCTATAGCCACTTATTGTACTGCATTGACGTCCATCAGTACCGTGTTGTGCTAGAAAACGTGCATACTTGGATCTCCCGTTAGTACCCGATTCTCTCATAAAGCGTCTCCGATAGTAATGCGCTCACCCATATGGAACATCCCTTGGCCTATTGCGAAATAAATAACCCTAATCAACTCCATTTGTGCGATATACATCACCTATACCAAACTAACTATTGTAAAATATGTAATTGCCTATACCGATGCCAAACATTGCGAAATATCTAGCCTAAATTAGCTCAATAACCAGTTCACTAATTACATAATCTCTAAATAGATTATGTAATTTGCATCCATTTAATTTGGGCCCTAGACCAAGGTTAAATTTACGCATTTTTTATTCGAATGGTCGACATAGATAGTCTTCAGTTCGATGGCTACTGGGTAACCTAGACACTCTTAGGTCGATCGTAAGCACTTAAAATTAGGGTTTTCAAAAAAAATTTAATCATTGATTATTTACTGGTTAACCACTTTGTTGGTTTAAATCAATTCTATAAATTTCCAATTAACCCTTTTTTTTCTAGTGACCATTTTCATTATTCAATTTCAATTCAATTAAGGTCTTTAATTTAGGGTTCCCAATTTAACATTAAGAAGTGTCAAATTAACAAATTTTATAATTCAATTGCCAATTAAATTCTAGGGTTTAGGGTTTAGGATTGAACATATCCAGATTTAATTTAGCAAGTTTAAATCTAGGGTTTCTACAATTCTAAGCATTTAAAATAGTTTAAAATCAATTCCATAATAATTAATCCATGCTCACTCACCTCTAGCCTAAGCTCTTGTGTAACACCCCACATTTTTAGTAACATTATTTAGAATATTTAATTAGCTAACTAAAATAAAATAATGTAAGATGATTAACAAATTGAGATTTGATTAAAATTAAGGGTAGCCATGCCTTATTAATGCGTAATTCAAAACGAGATAACATGAATAAGATATGCTAGGAAATAAGAAAGGGAAAAATGGGAAATAGGGTGAACTTATACCCAAAACCCTTAGGAAAACAAACACATGTTCGTTTCATTTTCTCAAGCAAAAATACCGTAAGGCCGGCCACCATTTTCAATGTCAAGAGAAGATAAAGCTAGGATTTTCAAGAGGAAGAAGTAAATCAACTTGTTCAACATCAAACCTCACATCTTTAATCACAAAGCTAAGGTGAATGATTACCACATCTCACTTTTCTTATTAGTTTTCGGTTTTAAGGTTAACCCGAAATGATTTTGCATGATAATGCCATGTTTTGGATGATCAAATGTTTATATATACTTGTAGGTTATTTATGCATGTTCATATTGATTTTTATGATATGTTTTAATGTGAAAACCCTATTTAATGACACCCAAATGCCTTGCGATTTTAGATATAGACCAGAAATGTTATTTTAGAGATGGGTTTCAATTTTCATCATTTTCTGAATTATGGTGGATTTTATATTAATTTTCTAGTAAAGAAAATGATTAATTGGGTTATAAATTATTTATGGCAAAATAAATAATTATTTGGGTCTGAAATTTATATAGTTAGAAAACATAATGAAAAGGATTTTCTGGAATTTTTATAGAATTTTCCTAAGTGTTTTGATAAATATATAAAATTATTTAAGGTATGGGACTTAAATGTTTTATATATTTAATTATGGAGAAGGGGTGTTTTGCAAATGATTTAAATTAATTAATTGGCTATGAAACGTGCAACACTTTTTAGTGGTAGAAAAAGCAACCAATCAAAATTTTACACGTAAAGCAGGTTAGGTGAAAAGAACTATTTGTTTCAGGCTTTTCAAACTGTTTTATTGCTTTTGACACCTACTTTCACCTCGCTTGGCCATCGACCAAGTCCCTCCACCTTATCTCCATCAAAACCAATGCATCTGGTATTAAGAAATTGGTACGTAGCGAATTGGATAGAAGTCGATAGGTATGAGGTCGAAACTATATGTTCCGAAGGGGTCGAAGCGTCACTTTGTTTTTAAATTAAAATGCGCCTGCTTGCTTTCGACTCAGTTAACTTTCGACTGGGTCAATGGATTTAAAAGAGATGGTTTCGAATGGGTTGCAATTTAGTTTTAAATGGTTGCTTTCAACTAAGCCGAAACCCCTAGCTGTCGCCTTTCTACATTTCGAAGTCAACGGTTTCGAAAGGTATACTTCGCTTTTAAAAATCAGCCACTTCTCCAATGCTTTCGAAGGGATGGTTTCGACACCATCACTTCTTTACTTAGGAAATGTTTTCGAAACAGATGCTATTGACTTAAATGTTTTAAAGAACCTTTTTCTATAATTGAAGTATAATGCAAATGATTTCAAAAGAGATAGTTTTAATGGTTTCAAAAGAAGTGCTTTCGACTTCAATGGGCTTCTTATCCGTTTTCTCTACTTGAAGGCATAATTCAAAGGGTTTCGACCAAGACGGTTTTCAAAGGTTTCAAAGAAGTAAACTTTGAATGGTTTCGAAAGGTTTTAACATATTTTAAAATTGAACCAAATGGCTTTCGAAAGGTTTAGTATTTTAATGGCTTCGAAAGGGTTTTAATGAAGGGTTTCAAAGGGGTCAAAAGGGAAGGTTTTCCATTGTTTTTGAAGCTTTCGATGAAAAGAAAGGAAGGGTTATTCCAATTTTTTTGAAAGGAAATATTTAAAAGGTTTTGAAGAGGGATGTCTAATATTTCGAAAATTTCGGAGAAAAAAAGGAAAGGATTTTCCAATGTTTTCAAAAGACAAGGTTCAATGGTTTCGAAAGGGGTAAATGTTTTCATCAACAATGGTTTGAGTAAAACATATATATATATATATATATATATATAACATGGCAAGGTAATTTTGAGTAAAGCATAGAGTATATGTATTTTCATTGCGTAAGTATGATTTAAAGATTTAAATCAATTTGGAAAATTAATGGAATTTATCCCTAAGTGAAAATGACTCAGATATTAGAATACCAGATGGGACTAGTATAGGGTCACGCCCTATACATTAGCTATTGGCCCCGGCTAATTTAGTCCAAAATTCCAATGCGTAGGGCTTTGTCACAGGTAAGACTAAAATTATGATTACACATAGAAGACAATATATGTTTGTATACAGATAGGTTATTAGTGAGCCCGCAAAACCATTAGGATCAGGTGACTCTAGGAGATGTTATGTTAGCGACAGACCGTCCAGAATAGAAGTATTTAACAGATAGTTAAGGACAGACCGTCCAGAAGAGGTGAGTCTAACAGATGTTAGATAAAATTTTCTATTTTGTCTGGTAGGCGCTCGAGTAAGCCAAAGGTTAATACTAAGCCAAACAAAACTATAGTGTCAGGGAAGATAGCCAATTTGTTACCTGATATGTATGATTACATAATAATGCTTTAGAGTTTTAACCAATTTTGATTATAGGAAAAGATTTGAAAAAGATATGTTTTAAAAGAATGTTAGTGAGGGAAACCAATCCCGCTAAGCAGCGTGGTCTCACTTAACATTAAATAACCGCGATGTATAGAATTATTCACACCAGGCTTTATGTCTGACTCGAAGTTTATGTTTTCCCCTTAAACTCTAGGGTGCTCAAAATCAATTTGAGTAGGATGAGGGTTGAGGTTCTTTTAGGTTTTAGTAGGACGATGAATAAAGCTACCATAGGCAGGCAGGAGGCTAACAGATAGCTATTTAGGAGTTGTAGTTCTTTGTTTTATGTTTATTTCCACTGTGTATGTATTAAATCAATTATGACTATATGACTCTGATCATCCAAGGGGGCATCTTCACATGTTGCTCTTGGCATAGTTTGTAATAAGTATATTTTATCATTGCCTGGGAAACGTTTGGGATTATGTAATCTGAATATGGAACATCTGTTTTGAAATGTAATGAAAAGAAATGGGTTGTTTTGAAATCCATCTTTTGTTTCATATTCAAGTGCTTCTGATATTATAGATACCATTAACATAGCCATATTTAGTCGTCGGAAGCTAATACTATGGATAACTGCAGCATCTGTAGCACTTAGCTTTGGGCCTCTAGATAGGGGATCACTACACCAGAAAAGACTTTTGGTAGCGTTGAAAAAACGCTACCATAACTTATGGTAGCGTTTTAGAGAACACTGCTATACGACATGCAACTAAAAGTCTAAAACTTTTTGTTGCGTTGTAGTAAATGCTACCAAAAGTCACTTTTAAATGCAACTATAAGTGTTTTCTGTAGGATTTAAAAAACGCTACCAAAAGTCACTTTTAAATGCAGCTATAGGTTTTTTCTGTAGGGTTAAAAAAATGCTACCATAAGTCTTAATTTTTTTGTTGCATGCTTTTTTTGATTTTCGATAGCGTTTTTAAAATGCAACTGTATAATTTTTATATTAGTTTACATTTGTTTCTGTAGCATTTCTGAAACGCTACTAAAAGTTATTGTTTGTTTGGTAGCATATTTTAAATGCTACTATTTACGGTTGATGGTTTATACCATTTCCAGCAATCGCTTATATACTATTCATATTAAAACGAACGACCAATCGCATAATTTTCATATATTCAAACAAACAATTAAATCACATAATTATAGCATATACAAACAATCAATCATATGATCATCTTATTCAAATAATTGCAAAAACATGCTAATCTCACAATCCAATATAATATCCATAATCAATTCGATAGTAGTTTTTCAACAAAATAAGTCACATACTACAAGCATTCACAGAAAAGTTTCCACAAATGGTACTAACAAAATACGACAACATATATAACAATTAAATTCATGTTCGTTGCTTGATTACCAATAGTTCTTTGTTGTCGACAGTCTTCGCTTCGAAATAGCTAATTACCTGCAAACGAGTTTAACAATCAACAATAGACTGTCAACAAATATGAACCATAGACTATCAGCAAATATGATACTTCCACTGTGACTTGCCTTCTCCCTCTTTCTACATGTTCGCTAATTATATTGACATTATATCTTTTTAATTCACAGCATCTTAGCTTGCAAATTACCATAGACTGTCAACAAATATGAACCGGGTTTCTCCCTATCCAAAAATTATTTCCATTTCCTACCATAGTTCATTGTTTCATAAATTTGAAAATATTTATTCCAATATTTGCAGTTAAGAGCAAGTGCTGCAAATCACGAATCACAAAAACTAAATCAATAACTGAGGTGAAGTTAGAGGAAGATGAGGATTGGCGAGCTTGTGATGCGAAAAAGGATATTAATCTCGAACTTCAAGCGGTAGTGCCAATTTATTCAAGGATAAGTGAGAACTATTCAACATTTTATATCCGATCTACTTTTATTACTGCTTATAATTTGTGACCAAATTTAAAGATCATGCATTTTATATGTTTATATCAGTTCAATTTCGAAAATAGGAATGATATAGTGCGATTCTTTTTTATTTTACCTACCTGATAAGTGCTCAAGAAAAAACTTTTGTTGTTGGAAGACTTATCTTTTCAAATAAATCACTTTGTTTATTAGCGGATACCATTTTATAACTGGTCTGCAAAACCATGTATATGAAATTTGATTAATTTGTTAACATGAGAAAACTGTCTTGATACTTAATCAGGTTTTTAAAGGAAAAAAATGCCTGGGCACATGGGCAACGTGTAAAGAACTGTGAAAAATGTCTGCGTCCACAAAATTGACCCTGTAAGAAATTTGATGTGGATGAAATGCCAGGTATCATTTTTATAAATACGGTACTCAAAATTTTCTCTATATAAATTTTTTATTCAAGACTGGTCGGCATTATATGGTTGTATGACTTTTATGATAGATGTATATTGAGATTTACCCAAACGGTAGCTAAATTTTTGTAACCAGGTTTCACCATCACATTGTTGTAAATGCACTTGAAATTTGAGTCGCCATTCCAAATATTGCAACTGCAGTTATTGCTACCAAAAATTAGTTTGGGCTCTCAATATATTTCAGTGATTTATACTTCTATGACAGAGAACATGATTTAGTAGTCTCTTAATTCTGGTAACCAGGTTTAGGCAAATCTCTCTGTTAAATTCATTCAATTAGTTTGGGAAAACCTCTTGGTTGTTCTGATTCACAAACATGTAAACATAACTGATGTGAAGGAGATTGTTCCAGTTTTGTTACCTGAGTATACCCTACTTGCAGTTGAAACAACTGAACTGAAACTTGAAGCGATAGTAACTGTATTAGGCAACAACTGTATTGGGCAAATACTGCATGCCTTCATGTAATCTGATAATTGCCTCTATGGAGCTCCTACATAAGTAATGTACATCTCGATTAGATGTCGGTGGATATCTTTTTCTAGTGCAAACATAGGCAGTACAACATACAACATATAAAAACTTCACAGATTATAATTATGAAAACATAGGTCATACAACATGTAAAAACTTCTAAGTAGAAACATAAAAATTTATCATCATACGTAGGAAAAAAATCTTTTGATGTCGGTGGATATCTTTTTCTAGTGCAAACATAGGCAGTACAACATAC
Source organism: Allium fistulosum (assembly GCA_030737815.1). Classification (NCBI taxonomy): domain Eukaryota; kingdom Viridiplantae; phylum Streptophyta; class Magnoliopsida; order Asparagales; family Amaryllidaceae; genus Allium; species Allium fistulosum. The sequence goes on from CM060904.1 coordinate 794,355,074, forward strand.
CGATTTTCTTAATCTCTCTGCTCCCTAGCGATTGCAATATTTGATTTCGCATAGTATGTATACTATTGTCCACCCCCACAATACAAAACTAAAAAACGAAAACAAAAAAGAATATTTTATTTTTCCTTCATTTCCCTTGTTATGTTTTAATGTCATAAAAATAGATCGTTTTACAGCTTGTGAGAAGCAAATTTGTCGCTTAACTAAATGAACTAACTAATACAGAAGCCGAGAAAGAAAACTGCAGGAGACTAGACTTGAACAGTTTCTTAGAAAGTTGTGTGCATTGCTTCAATATTTGTTATATACCCAATAAATTCATGATTCAGTTGATGACTTTTCTATCACTAGTTGAATAGCACCACACTATTATTATACTTGCTAGTAAATAGTTCCATCGTTTACTACTATAATTTTGTATGCGGTTAGCATACCTTGTACTAATCTACAAGAGAAGCATTTTGTACATATCGTTTTTTGATTCTTCAGCCTCATCATATCTGACATTTAGAAAGTATTTGCATTTTTTCTCAAAGGATTTAGTTTTTTCAAAAACATGCAAGTAAAAGATTACAGATAAATAATAAAATATTGTTAAGATCTATTCCTTAAAAAGATCAAAGTATATATGCCATACAAGGATGATTTACAAAATAAAAACAATAATGTTTGGTTAAATAATAGCAACTAAAAGACTGATGATAAAAAAGTAAGCGCATTGGTAATGGTAATCACTTGAGAATCAATTTAACTAGAAAACTGGGGGCGGTACGAGTCATTTGATATGTTACAATGAATAAAAGTTCTAACTTATGATCATGTTTTGTACTCATCTTGTATGTAGTATTCGTCAATCATTGTTTTGTTTGTTATTTTTTAGTCATATGGATCAATAGCGTAAAGATAATTACACATATTTAAAACAAAATTCACTGACTTCTAAAGGTGAATTCTTTGCAATGACGAACTAGGTAGTTGATAATGGAATTTTTATAGAAGGAAAATGTGCTTATGTACTAAGAACATAGTATTTGAACAACATGAGTATATTTCTTCTTCTTTTTATTGTTTTGAGAACAATAGCTATTAAAAAATGTTAAAATTTTACTTTTAGGCTCATAAGAAACCTTAAGATAACCTTGAGATGTACATTAAGATTTGTGATCTTAGCCTAAGATGAAAATGTAGTATACACATATCTCATCTGTAACTCACCCAAAACACAATATCATGTATTACAGGTTAGCCCTAAATTATTATACACTCAACCAATTTTACCCAATACAAAATATCATATACTCAATCAATACAAGATTCTAACCAATATTAAAAGAATAAAAAAGAGCGAAGAACAAGAATCATTCATTTAATCAGATAAAAATAAATAGCATTAATAATATCATAAAACAGAAGGCATTAATAACTATATCTGGTTGGTTATGAGATTTTCATAAAACAGAAGCAATGCAATTCAATAATACTAAATCATTTGTGTTAACTTTCCATGGATCCGAATCGATGAAATTTACTAATAGTAAACCATTTGTGTGACATCGAAGTAAAAAATTATTTTCTTTTTGAATTGTTTTTCATAAGGTGACTAAAACACAGTCAAATTAATTTCTTTCAGAAAATAATTCATATCACACATATAAAACATCCACGAATTTTTCTTACAACTATAAAATCTAAAATTCCAATTTCTTATAACTAAAAAAGTAAGAACTAAAGCCCGTATTAAAACATGTGTTTGAATTTGTGTATTCTAGAAGTTGCAGTTATCAACAATTAGGTACATATCAAATTTAGTATTAACTCACGTTCAAGAAGTTGTACATTAAAAAGATACACTACTTAAGTAGAAAAAAAACACAACTGTTGGTTTGTGGTTCCAGTCTTCAGATATGGAAACCAAAATTCTAAATGTTGATAAACTATTGGAAGTACTCTCAGGGAGCACTAAGAATGACAATGATGGATGCCACAATCAATCAAACATAGCATTCGGATTATAAGCGAAGAAACCGCCAATTGAAATTCATTTTTTACATGGAAAACATACCGAAATTGGGAATGAACGACCATAAATTAGAAATCAGTAAGCCAAATTTTTACTGGCATAATCAAGTAAAGAACTCAGTGCATTCACCATAGTAATCAAAGTTAAGAACTCAGTGCATTCACAGAGTTCTAAATTAACTCTAATTAGGACAACTTAGGTAAGAAACCAAGTACACAGAGTTCTAAATGAGTAAAAGATAAATTTTGATATGCAACTCCTGTGTATACGCAGAGACTTTTTGAGAAAATGAAAATTTTAATTACTATTGGAAAACTACAACATAACTGGTTTGTAAACTAGGCCATGTATATTATAATGCTACAAAAGGGCAATGTTCAATTTTATATATGAAGAAGTTTGCAAATCGGTTTGCAATGTATCTCTATGAAGAAGTTAACGATAACAAGTTACCTTAAACTCCGAACTTGTTTTCACTTTTACAAATTTTCTCCACTCTTTCACGTCTTTTACGTTGTACGGTTTCAAACCAAGTCTTTCCTCTTCGGTTGTTGCATTTATTATTTTTTGAACCAATTTGCTTTTTGAGGATCTCCAAATAGTTCCCATTTGTTGAAATATGGAATTTTTTGCCATTCATCTACTTTGAATCTAGCCTATAAATAAAAAAAGATGTTATTTCATATTAAAATGGTTTTAAAAAGACAATCTGTTAAGTAGATTATTTGTGTACACAAATCGATTGTTATACCACAAAAATAGTAATTTTTCCATACCTTAATTGATCCCCATAAGACAACTTTTAATTCATCACTTAGAAGCCTCCAATCGTCAAGCATAACCGGAACATGCTCCCATACAAGCGGTCCAAGATAAGAGGATAAGTGTACCAAGCCTTCTCTTATTGGTATGGCTGCCTCATTGAATTCAACTTCAATTCGATTCTCAATATTTAACGGGGTCTTTTTACTTTTGTTGGACCTCTACCATGTTTTTTCACATTTATATTTGCAGTTTCAACTTCATTTGGTCTTTCGATTTCCGTCTCGGCATCAACATTTTCTTCACAAGCTGTTTCATCTTCTTCACGCAATTCATTTTCTTCATGGGGCATTTCAATTTCTTCATGCATTTCATTTACTTCACAAGGCATTCCATTTTCTTCACACGACATTTGTATTGCCTTTTGCCCTAATTCTTGTTCCTTGTCTACATTGCAAGCTTCACCGGTTGGCTCACTATATTTGACCTTTGGCTTATACTTCTGCAATTTCTCGTTCTTCAATTGATGACGAGTACGTACACAGCTTGTATACATAACCTTTTTCTGTGAAAACACAATAATCGTGCACATTATGGTTATGAAAAACACAACAATGCTATATATGTAATTGATAGTATGAAACAACAAAACTTAACTTTCATGGTCAATCGTACAATGATAAAAACACAATAATCATGTATCGTAGCTTATTTATGTCATATCCAGGTAGTTTTGCATTTTTTAAACATTATGGCATTAGCTTCTTTAGCCTTTTCATAACCTTTCATATTCTATGAAATGATATTCTTAAAGGTCCAAACATATAATATAAACCAGGAACTATGAAATGATATTCTATGAAATGATATTCTTAAAAATTGATGGATACTAAAAAATTTGCCTATTTGAGGAACATACAAACATGCATTTTTTCAAATAATCAGCTCAGTGCATTATACTTTGTTTATCCAAGAATCCCATTCCTTACATGCTGCATTCAAATGTTTGCCTGTATGCATTTAAGTTGGAGATGATAATGGAACCATATTTTGTATTATCTGGGCAATAACCGCCTTCCTGTATTTTATTTTACCATCTATTACTACAGGGCATTACAGCTATTGGGGTAAAATTGGACGAACTATTTTTTGATGATATCAGAACACAATTCAAAAATGGTAAAACTGTAGTTGATGTCAATGTCAACACTAATTCAAATTTAAGATCATCTTCCAGTTTTCATTTGCATATTTATCAAATCTGATGATGACTCTTAGCTCGAAACTACAATGGAATATGCCTTCTATTTTGGATTTTAGTAGTGACTAGCTATGTATGCATAACAATAAAACAGGAATATCAAATCATAAATGGCGTCTATCTCATCCTCTTTCGGAGCAAGAGTAGAGCTGTAAATTGGTTGTTTGCTATTATGTATGTACAGCCAAATTTTGATAATTTATGAAGATTACTTAACTATGTATGTTGCAATTATAGTTCATGTTGTGAAATATGTGAAATTTTTCTAGGTATTCAGCTTTACTAATGTTGAACATTTCCATCAGTATAGGTTAAATATTAAGGTATCATATCAATTGTTGAATGATAATTTTGTTAGGTTTCTGTAAATAGAAGCATTAGTGCTAAAACCTCTATGCTTTATGTATTTTAAAGCAAGTTACCTGATTTATATCTTGTTTCTAATTCTACATCAAATAATAAAACCTAATACAAATCTGCCATTGTCAAAAATTAATAATATTATTTATAAACTCAAATCCAAGTTCTTCAAATGCAAGAAAAGTTCTGGAAATTTACATCCATCAGAGTATCCATATTGTATTACCACTGTTACTAAAGATTTGAACTAGGAGGACCAACAAATAAGATAAAAATCATATCAAGCGACGTGCACTTTTATACGATGCAAGACACAATTGTATAAGTGGAAATAATTTTTAATATTTAATAATTTACGTAGAATACATCATTATCGCAATACAAATATAAATTTTTAACGTGATTTGCATTATGTGAAATGCAAGAGTAAAACACAAAATAAAATTGAAATAATTGAAAATTTTCAAAAGTGCACGACTTTGAACATTTTACACTTTATATCATTTATATCCATTCAGTTAAAGTATATAATTTTAGAAATTTTATATCGTTTGAAACATGAATCGTTCAAGGTACAATAAAAACGATTAATGGTTGGAATCATGTTTAATTTTAACCATGATAACATATTCTGTATGCTACATTATATCTTATTGGATTTAATTAAATTAAAAACTGACTTGCTAAAAATAAAAAATAGAAGTCTTTGAACAAGTAAACATTTGTACTGAACTTTTGAAGAGTTTTAATTTAATGAGAAGTTGGTTAGTAGGGTCTAAGGTTGTTGACGAAATGCAAAAGGCAAACAATGCACATCTCACATCTAGATATGGGTACGAAGGTAGACGTTCACACTACATGAATTGGTTTTAATCATAATTCAACTCAACAGTAATCATCTAATCAAGTTCATACACAAATCATTCTCATGAATATAGCTCCTACTATAAGACTTAGCATAAACTGTGCATATCTTGAATTATAATGTATAATTAAGCACACGTACCTTATATATATATATAAATATATATATCGATTATAATTACAAGTTACAAAAATTAAACAGTCATTGCTCATCATTATACAATTATAATTTGAACATGATTATATTATAATATCATCTATATGCTGTAAACGGGTCCCTAGCTATTCATTGTGTTAGTTAATCCAAAGTCGATAGCCATCTAATCAACCCAACACCAAAACGCCTAAAAATCGAAAAACAAATAGAAACTACAACACCAAAAGCAATACTCAAACAACAAGCACATAACAACTTAATTAGCAATTAATACAAGTAGGTTAATAATTAATTAAAAGGGCAAACCCATCCAGGAGGAGGGTCCTTGCCACAAGTGACCAGAACTTTCAAACTCAAAGGAATGAAAACATCAATATTAAGAACCCTCAACTTGATTGCAGTGCACAAGCAAACTGCAGCTTCAAGCTCCAGCAACCCTTGTCATGAACACACCATTTATAACTGAAAAACAAAAAACAATTTACGTACCTTGAATCAGCTGTACAAAAGCAAATCCGTAGAGCAAAGGGTATCGATGATGCAAAGAAGTGAAGCTGTAGATCTGATTTGTTAAGGAGCGAAGGCGGAAATTTTTCCAGAGCTAAGGATATCGACGATGCGGAGATGTGGAGCTAAGATCTGAAAAAGGAGTGTTAACGGACATTTTGTTTCTGAGTGAGGCGGAAATTTTGTTGAGGAACGAAGGCAAAGGAAGCTGAAGCGAGGGAGGGATATTTTGATGAAGGCGGAAAAATTAAGTCAGTGGAGGGAAGGCTTGAAAAATAAATGTAACGAGCGGCAATGTTTTAGAAAAATTAGAATAGAACGTAACCAAGCCCGCCAAAACAAAAGGAAAGACAATATTGGTTGCATTCACACCACAAACGCTACTAATAAATGCAACTAAATGTAGGTTTTCTTGTAGTGGATGTTACATCTTGATCTTAAGAAGTTGGCCTCCAAACGATAGCTCCTTCCTTAGATCGCCTTAGTTCCCCTTTATTACTTGCCCTTGCCTCTTTAGGTTAATTAGACTTTGATTTTAACTTTTGGGTTTTAAGAAAATTAGGTTTTTGAGGAGAAAAATTGACATATTTTAGTTACTGGATGTTCAATAAAAGAATTAGGGTTTAGTTCACTATCTTATTTATAGAGCTAGGTTAATACTTACGGCTATTAGATCAACTATCCCTACAATCTATTCCACCCATCCACTATTGCAGATGCAAACAGCCATTCCAGCCCATTGATTCACGTCTCTCCAGATCGCAAATCACCCGCTAAACACCATGTCGAGTCGATTGCCCATACCCTTGGGTCGACCGCTACCGTCGACCTAGGATCTTCTTGGGTCAACCTAAAGCTATTTAAATTTTTAAATCTAATTTTTATAATTCAATTTCCCTCCAAACCTTATAACTTTCTCATACTAACTTTGATTACGACAAGCTATCAATGAAAATCATCCAAAAAACTGCTACAAACATAGTGTTACATGTTTCCCAGCCAAATTCGGACGTATGTGAAAATTCTATATTAATTTTTATTTTACATTATTTAAATTCTCTTATTTAATTTGGTTAAATTTTTATTGTGTTACCGTATAAGCCCTTATCCGTCACAAAGCTAGTATGTTCTTGATCTGCCTCAAACATAGCTATATGGTTGTAACCTGAGTATGCGTCCATGAAAGTGAGTGGTTCGTGGTCGCTGGTAGTGTCCATAACTGATCGATTCTAAGTATAGGAAAACTAGGGGTGGGCATAAACCGCACCGCTATACGGAAACCGCCCGCACCGAACCGCAAAAACGGTGCGGAAACCCGCACCGAATCTTCTAATCAAAGCAAATATCCCAAACCGGACCGACCCATATCGATACGGTTCGGTTGCGGTTTGTACGATTGAACCAACCATATTAAACCGGACCGAACCGAATATTTACACTAGTAATCTTATGATAAAAATATAAGCAACTCTTATCTTATTTTACATTCTAATGATGTATATTCAATTTTTAGCATATGTTATTATATTAATAATATTTGTTGTCATAAAGGAAGAAGTTAAAGATTTGGTATAATATTTTTCATCTCATTTTTTTTGGATAAATGCTAATTATAATCTTATTCTAGTCATTTTCTTTGATGATTATGCATTGATTAATATTGATGTTTGGTTAAATGTCAAATTGAAATATTCATAAAGTTAAAAACTAATCTTTCATTTTAGTATAACATTGTGTGTTTTAACCTTTAAGTGTAAAAGCTTCACACAGTTAACTTCGTAAATTGATTGTTGATGGAAGTAATTCTCTTATTTCACATTTAATATGGGTTCAAACCAGACCGGATCGAAACCGAACCGTATTACATTCAAACCGAACTGAAACCGAACCGTTTAAAAGATTATCATAATGGTTTGTATTTTTGATTAACCGTGTTATGCGGTGCGGAAGCAGTTTGGACTTCAGACCGCACCAAACCGACCCGCGCTCACCCCTAAGGAAAACTGTCCTTCGGGCAATCTTTGTTGATGTTGTTATAGCCTTTGCAAGTTCACCACTTTATATTAGACTTCTTTTCGGGAACAGAGTTTGCAATCCACTTCGGGTAATATACTTCCCTAATAAATCCATTTTAGTTTCTTAACATCTTCGTGTAGAGCATTATCCTTTCCTGATCTAAGGTCCCGCGCTTCTGCCCGACTGGGTGAGCATTGGGATCTATGTTGAATTCATGATAGATGATAGCTGGATCTATTCCTACTATATTTGAGTGTGTCCAAGCAAAAACATCTATTAGTCTTTTGAGAAAGTCGATTAACTCTACTTTAATTTCTATGCTAATCTTCCTTATCTTGAGAATTTTTGAATGATCTTTTGGTTCTGTCTATACATCTTCAAGGTCATCTAACGCTTCTAAACCTCTCCTTTCCTCCCTTGACCTTGGATCTACTTCACTTTCTTCCTTTTGGACTAGGATGCAGTGGTGGAGCCCTGCTTCTGAGCTTCTTTCAAAAAATACTACACGTAGATCGATTTATATTCGTTGGTGCTGAACATATGCATACAGTCCTTCCTTGATGTTGTGGTCATAGAATGATCTGTTTCAGATCAGTCTTAGTACTTTGTACCGATGAAATTCTAGGAAATGGCTTGATTTCCTTTTCATTACTATTATCCCGGCAATTAGAAGAGAAAACAGTGTAGTTTTGAACAATTTTATTGCTATAATTAAGGCTTACGTTGTATAATTCCCTAGCTAACAATTATTCTCCTCCTATTGACCCTATTCCAGTGGAGGTGTGGAAATTTATGAGCAAATCCTTTTGAGAAACAACTGCTTCCATGTCAATCAGTGCGGGCCTTCCTAAGAATGAATTGAATGGTGATGGTTGATCGATGATCAAGAAGCTCACATAGAATGATTTGTGAAGGGGTGTAGTTCCAATGATGACAAGTAGGTGAGCTGCTCTAATAAGAGTGGTTGTAGTATTATTGAAGTCATAGATCGGCTTAGAACTTGGCTTCAATATCTCCACTGGAAGTTTCAGTGGTCAAGCACAAATTTGAAGATGTAACTAACAGAACTCTCAAAATCCATGAAGACTTTCTTCATGGTGTAGTTTGAGATCTACATCATAATTATGAGAGGATCTTGATGTGGGAAGACAAATAAAGTGGCATCAGCTGCAATAAGGACCATGTCAAGTGTAGGCATTTGTCTTATGTGGAATATGGTCCTCTGCTATACTTTGGCCTCTTGCACATATCGTTCCTATGCTTTCTCACATTTTCCTACAAGGTGTAGCCCCCATGGATTGAGGCTATGAGATTAGAGGGGTTTCCGGCTATGTTTTAATTTTGATCCGGAGTGAGGTTCCTATTCCTTTCTCCATTGTTTTCCTTTCGATAGCCACCTAAGCATCCTTTCTGCATCAATTTCTCAATCTCATTTCTCAAGTGTGGGCAATTATCCATGCTAGCATTGTGGAAGCGGTAGTAGGCTCCCTCTTTTCTCTGGTTTCTTCCCCTTGCTTGGGACATTATAAGCTAGCTCAATTTCAGTTATCTCATAAATCTGACTAGGTGTGTTGGTGAGGGGAGGCATTTCTGTGAAGTTGAATTCTCTTTGCCATATTACCGGTGGATGGTATCCTTTTTCCCCCATTTTCTTTTCATTGTGGAGAGCAGAAGTTATCTTATTTGGATGTTATCCTACACCTTCATACCGTGGGATGGTTTCTTACTATTTGTATCCCATATGGCCATGTTTCTTCTAATTCCGACATGCCTTGCCATTAGTAATTCATCTTCACAAGTTATCCCAATCCAAAGTGCCACTAATTTAAAGCACTTTCTGAATTTTATAGGCTCTCATTCTCACCCTGCTTCATGTAGGACATTGTGTTTACATCTGGGGAAGCCTCCCTCTTAGAATTGAACCGTCCCAAGAAGTCCATAATTAACCGCGGCTAAGAACGAACCTCCCTTGGTCCGTACCTCCTAAACCATCTTGAAGCTACCCCAGCCAAATATACTGAGAATACCTTGTATATGAACATCCTTCCCACTTTTAGGATATCCATGTAATACTCAAAAAGTACACATATGGTCATATGGGTTCGTGGTCCTAACAAATTTATCAATTAATAAGGCTTTGAAATTATTTGGAAAGTCTGCTTCTATGATGGTTTCACTAAATGGGGACTAAACTTATTCCTTTACTTCATCTCAGTTATTCTGTCTGCAAAGACTTGCCAACTACTCTACACAAGCTTTCAATTGGTGGATTTTATCTTCTTTTGCTTCCACTTGAGATGATCTGTCTCTACAGAGTGAACTAACATCATCATCAAGCATAATTTGTGCATGTTTCTTCAGTAGTAAAGGGTTAATGGTGGCAGGTTTTGATTTGATCTGAGGATTGATTTAGATTTTTCCTTTGAGCATGGCATCGGTTTTTCGACTAGCATTAGCGTTCTCATTATGAAGATTGTCGTTATCATTCACATGCTGCATGGTTAGTGTAGTCGGTGAATAATGGCGGTGACCTGTAGAAGGTTGAGGAGCTTAGGGGTAGGTTATTAGGCCAAGGATCTCATTATTTCATCCATGCGCTGATTCAATTAGTTTTTGAAGGCTTGAAGTGCGCTAGGATGTGATATCTGAGGTGGGATTTGTTGAGGCGCCTGCCTCAGTTTGGGTTGTTGAGGTGAGGAGTTGCTTTTTTGATATTTTCGAGGCAAGGTGGAGTTGTTCCTGCTTAGGAGTGGTTTTAGAATATATGGGATTCATGGTTCTATATTAGTGTCTAAAAAAACATAAGTAAAGTTTGCTAGAGAGGGAAACGCCCCTTCTAGCATCAAGAATGTTGATGAGACTTTTCATCTTGAGAACACCTCAAACATTTTTGAAGTAATCACGCCGCTGAACGCTTACATGATTAGGAATCAACAAGATTAAGTGATATTAAAATTTCCTTAAGAGGAGTTAATTATGCGTAATAGTACTAACACAAGTATGATAAATACCCAAAATCTAATGACAAGTCATTGTCTAATTCGTTAAGCTAGGTAGTATTGAAATAGAAAAAAGTAGTGTCAAGCACTGAAAGCAATATAAGTGACATAGAGAATTTATGTGGTTCAGATGTTAATGAATCTTACGTCCACAAGGAAACATCCTTTCTTCCTTTTTTTCTAAGTACAAACAAACAATAATAAAGAGTACAATTTTTGATTTACGTATTTCTAAAAGGAGTAAAGTCTATCAAAAATATCCTCCTCTCTGCTATAGTGCCTTCTTCTTTTATAGTACTAAGAATTATAAGAGTTGCTTTCGCCAATTACACGTGTCTCAAATTCTAACCCTTAGATTATGCCATGTGTCAACCATCCATCTTGCTTAACTGTACACGAATTGTTAAAGTAGCCTTCGGCTCCTTTGACTTCCACCTTTTGATCCTACCACATGCCGACTATCCATCTGATTGATTTACCGTACAATTATTACCAACATGGCCTTTGGCGAGAACTGTGATTTGAGTTGGTGAATTTTGAACTTAGGTGGGAAGTTTGAAATTAAAGCAGGAAAGTCCAATTTGAATAGACCATTATGCTTTTGTAAAGTAATAGACTGGTGGACCGCACACATGTGTAGATGAAGGCACAAAGAGAAACTACTCTCCACTTTAGGAAGAACTATATTATTATTAGTACTTCAGAACTTCGCTTTAGATTATTGGGAATTATGCCTTCGTGTAGTATTAGGACTACATTGACACCTCTGAATCTGTACTGCACTATTCTATTTGAAACATCTACAAAGCATGGCATTGGTGACAGTTGAAGTCGAGTTGTATAACTTAGTAGAAGGGACTGCACTGCCATTTTGAAGAGTAATTGCCTTGCATGAACTTGTTCCACGTCTTTCCCATCAATAGAGGAATGCATCGGCGTCCCTATCTTTGAGCTTGATTTAATGATCTTGTAGATAAAGTTGGGATTTCTTGGTTGCCTTCGAGAAATAAGGCTCTACTTTTGGTTGCGGAGTAGTTTTACCGCATCGCCTCATCCTTCAAGTCCTTACGTTTGTGGGCAGCATTTTTAGGATTGCGGCGATGTTTTGTCACATCAAGATGGTGGTGAATCCATATTACTTTGTTGTCGATATAAGATTGCAGCGCATCCTTGCCATATTAAATGTTAGCTTAATATTATAGCACATCTTTACCGCATTTAATTGCTTCAAGAATGGTGCCGCAGTTCTATGTTACCAGGATGGCTTTTTCTAGGGCTGCAGCACAATCTCTTTACTTTGCTGTTGTTTTAAGATTGTGTGGTAACTTTGACCCGTGAAGGCATACTTTTGGAACCACCGTATAACCTTTGTATTTTGTATGTGGGAGCTGCGTAATTTTACGGTTGTACCATAGTCCTGCTCCTTAATTGTTAGGGTGGCAAATCATTTCTTGCACTTTTGTGGCCATCGCGGGTCATCAGTGCAATATTGTAGCGTTAATATCACACTTGATAGAATGGTGCAGCTTTCATGTTTTTTTACCATCTTAAGGCTTTGGCGTGGCCCTAACTAGGCTTTATTCTTGTTTAGTCCAGCTTCTTTTGGGGGACGTTCTTTTATCATGGTGTTTACACCAGTTTACCTTAGATATGGTTAGGAAAATATAGGCGTAACAAAGGCAGCAAATAATTATGAAAGGAGGGCTTGTTTGAGAAAGCAAGATATGTGTTTAAATATGGGTTACCGAAAATTTTAGAATGTGTGAGTAATTTCAACATTTCTTTAGCCACTCTTTGCTTGCTATCGTGTGCAAATCCAATCAATATGTTGTTTTTCATTGTCTCCTTCAATATACACTATGAGTAAACTTATTTTTTCATATTACTTCTAGCTTGCTAATAGTAATTAGTTATAGAATTTAAGCTTATTTTACTTCTTAGTTTTCATTTACTCTTATATTTTCTCATACAAATTTAACTTGCTGTCTTTGATTCAGAAATGATAATTTATTTTAGACTTCAAATGAAACCACACTCATGCGTTGCATCTTCCAAACATGTAACACCCTAATTTTTTAAATAACATTATTCGAGAGGTTTAATTAGATAAACTAAACAGAATAATGTAAAGATTTAAGTGGTTAAGAGATTGAGATTTGTGAAAGCATAAGGTAGCCGTGCCTTAATGAGTACATACAAGAAATAAGAAAGAAGTAATAAGATATGGGCGAAATAAGAATATGTCATATTCTTATATCCTAAACCCTTAACCTATTTTCATTTACCACGTTCATAAACTAAAACTTAATACCAAGCTTGGCCGACCACCATTAGAGGATAACAAGGGGAACATAAGCAAGATTTCATGAGGGAAGCTTAATTAAACTAATTCTAGACTAAATCTCAACCTCCAATACACACAAGCTAAAGGTGAATGATAGCTTACATCTCATTTTTATACAGCTTTCGGTCTCTAGATAAGACCCGTGTTTATTTTGCAATGATTTTCCATGTTTTGATTATTTAAATGGATATATATGCTTGTTGATGATTTAGGCTATTTCATATAGATTTTATGATAAGAATTGATTTGGAAAACCTATTAAATGACATCCAAATGACTTGCTTTCGATATAAGGTAAGAAATATTATTTTAGAGATGGGTTTCAAGTTTTATAACTTTCTGAATTACTGTAGTTTATTATGAATTTTCTAGTGAAGAAAATGGTTAAATTGGGTTTAAATTAATTTCGGTTATTATATGTTAGCATTGGGTCAAAAATTTAAATATGTTAGAAAACATATAAAAAGTGATTTATTGGTATTTTTGGAGAATTTTCCTAAGTGTTTTATTAAGCATATAAAATTATTTAAGGCATGAGACTTAAATATTTTATTTGAGGCAATTTGCTAAATGTTTTAAATTATTAAATACTGAAATCGACAGCACTTTTAGAAAAGATTTTGGAAAAGAAATTGGCAACCAATTATATTATGACAAATAAGCAAGTTAGTTGGAAAGATATTACTTTATAAAGTAAAAAATTATATTTTGTAAAGGTTTGCTATTTCGCCACTCTCGGCAGCTATCTTTCAACTTCATAATACCGCCACTATCATAGTCGAAACCAATACACATGGTATCAATGCCTTGGTATGTAGTGGATTGGAGATAGGCAAAAGGTATAGGGTCGAAACGTGCTTTCGAAGGGGTCGAGACCTTGTTTTTCTTTCAAAAGAAATGCCGCTTTCTTTGCTTTCAAAAGAATGATTTTGAAAGGGTTTTAATATGGCTTTCGAAGGAGGTTGCCTCCTTTTGTTTTAAACAAGCTTTCGACAGGGTCAAAACACTCATTGCCGCATTCTACCTTCCAACCTAGTTGAGGCCGCTTTTGCCTTTAAACATTGGTTTCGAAATGGTGCTTTCGCTTTTAAATGAGAAGCCGCTTCTCCATGCGTTCGAAAGGGTTGGTGTCAAAACTTTCCACTTTCATTTACTTAAGAAATTGCTTTCGAAAGAGTGCTTTCGACCTAGTTCTTTTAAGACCCTTTATTATATTGAAAGATAAACCCGAAGGTTTCGAAAGGAATGTTTTAAATGGTTTCGAAGCTATGTTCCCCAAGCTTTTACTTGAACCCAATGTTTTCGAAAGGCTCATTTTAGGTAAAGGACCTTATTGATTTCGAAAGGTATATAATAAGGGTTTCGAAGGGGAGGCCTCCCAATGGTTTCAAAAGGTTCTTAAAGTATTTGAAATGGAAGATTTCCAAATGTTTTTGAAAGGCAAGTTTAAAGAGTTTTGAAAATAGGATGTTTAAGGTTTACAAAAGTTTCGAAGGGATACCTTCAATGATTTCAGAAGGTTGTCATAAAGGTTTCAAAAGGTATGTTTTGGCCTCTCGGCCTAGTGTTTCAAGGTATAGTAGTTAATATATTTTGAAAAGGATTCTTTTAATGGATTCGAAAGGGTTTTTTTTTAAGTTTTTAAGCAAAGGTTTCGAATGGTTTACCTTGGCTGTATGGCCTAAGATCTTTTAAATTAAAAGGGTTTTTAATTTACTTTGGAGGGATAGATGACCCTCAATATATTTCGTCAACATTGTTTTGAGTAAAGTATATAACATAGCAAAGAGATTTGAGTAAAGAAAAGAGTATATTTTCCCTGTTTAGGTATGATCTAAAGCGTTAAATAAATTAGAAAGAAATGTTTTCGAGGAAAATTTGATGGGGAAGTTGACCTTAAGTAAACGATTCAGATAGATGAGACTGATATAGGATCGCACCCTATACTTTAGCAGTAGCACTTAGCTAATATAAGTTCAAAATTCCAGTGTGTAAGGCTTTGTCACTGGTAAGACTAAAATGATGTTACACACAGAAAGGAATATATAGAGTAAAGATAGGTTATTGGTGAGCCCACAAAACCATTAGGATTAGTTGACCCTGGGAGAAGTAAGTTAGGGACACTATCTAGAAGTGTGTCTAATAGAAGTTAGATTATTTGTCATGTCTGGTGGGCTCGAGTCAGTCAAAGGTTAGTAGTTAGCCAAACAAAACTATATTGTTTGGATAGATAGTCCATTTATTGCCTGATTTATATGCATATATGATATTTCTATGATTTCTTTAATTAGTTTGATTGCAGGATTTTGATTTTCAAAGGATATGTTTAAAAAGGAATATTAGTGAGGGGAAACCCGTTCCGCTCAGCAGTGTGGTCTCACTTAATATCATATAACCGAGATGTATAGTATTATTCACACCGGGCTATATGCACGACTCGAAGTTTATTTTTTCCC
Source organism: Allium fistulosum (assembly GCA_030737815.1). NCBI lineage: Eukaryota > Viridiplantae > Streptophyta > Magnoliopsida > Asparagales > Amaryllidaceae > Allium > Allium fistulosum. Next base: position 794,370,820 of record CM060904.1, read on the forward strand.
CTTAAACTCTCGATTGCTCAAAATATGATTTGAGAAGACTGAGAGTTGAGGTTTAACAGGTTTAGTAAGATTGGACGAATAAGCTTCTGAAGATGTGCATGAGGCAATGATAGTTATATATAGAAGCTATTTGTTTTATTTTTGTTGTGTTGTATTAAGACAGTTTATCTATTTAGTACTATGATCATCCAAGGGGGGCATCTTCATATGTTGCTCTTGGCGTAATTTGTAATAATTATATTTGATCAAAAACCTGGGAATCGATTATGGGATTATGTAGTTTGAATATGAAATTTTTCTTTGAAATGCAACCACGAAAGTTGATTTAATCTGTGCTAATTTTATCCCAAATTCAAGTGCTTCTGATATTATGGATACCATAAACATTACCGTATTTTGTCACTAGAAGTTAATACTACAGATGACTACAGCATCTGTAGCGCTTAGCTTTAGGCCTGAAGATAGGGGATGTACAATACATCACACAATTAAAAACCCATTAATAAGCCATTTATGTGGAGAAGCTGTAATGATTGGCATACACAAGATTAAAATAAGAATACCATCATAAGTTTCATATTTATAGATAATGGTGTTGTACATGAACAACAATATGAACCACATGTGTGCGTAATTAGCAAAAGAATTCTTTTTAATTACTTATATGTAGAAATTCATGCACTCACAGTGGGTATTCAAGGGCGTTGGATTTAGAATATTTGAGGGTACCATATGTCCGAAATCATGCTTTTTCTCACTTTTTCTATGCACACCTGCAAATTGCATGCATTAGTATTGATATAATATAAGGAGAAAAAATTGACCCATGGAGGTAGGATTCCTTAACATCAAAACCACATAACCTTTAAGTCTTTACTTTTTTTTGTTACCAAATATATTCTTGTGCTTTGATTTATATTATAAATTAGACTAAATGTTCTTTGGCATTTTAACAAATGGTTAATCATTAGCCTCTTAATTGTATAAGCATTTAACAATATAATTACTACCTAAACTGGTATTTTAATAGACAATTGTTTTGCTAGTTCATAGTTGTATAAGCATTCATAAATACGTCTACATCACATTAGTGCTATGTGATCTAAAAAGCCCATTAACATATCATTTACATATTCTCAATTTATGAGCATGCCAATATATTCTATTCTATAAAAAGCTTGATCCCCTTGGGATATTTGTTTTATTTTTTGCATTTTATCTCATCTTGAATAGTGTATTCCTTAATTTAAGATACATTTTCTTCTTCTAGAGCCTTGTAAAATTTTTGTTCTTTCTCAAAGCATACCCGCATTATCTTAGCGACTGATGGTATCTAACATGCAAAATATCCAAAGTTTCACATATGCATGTTTATTTCTTTTAGTGAACTCATAATCATTAGAGTTTTATAATCTAACAATTGTTTTTTATCCTCTTCTCCATATCATAATACAATTAACTTATTTCTCTATTATTTCTCATCTTCATTTACTTTTCTTCCCATTTCACTTTCTCATAATTTTATCACTTCCCATTTTCAAATTTCATATGTATACTACAATTCACAAGATGTCTGTTCCTAACCTTAATCAAATTAAAGATTCTTTCTAAATAGCTTTTGATAGATCTCTTGGACATTTTTATCTAATTAGAGTTTGACCAAATTCATTTATAGTTATTCACTTTTTATTTATCTTAATTTTTTAGTTTTTATTCATATTCTGTAGAGATTTTATTCCCACCTGTGACACCCTATATTTTGTAGGGCCATTATATGATAATATAATTAGTAATAAGAAGTTATTAAATGATAATTAAGAAAACTTAATTAAAGAAATTACTCAAGGGGAAATTAATTGATTAAGTAAGGAACAACTGAGCCAAGAGTAATTAGTATAGTTAAATTTTGGCCATAAATAAAAGAAATAGGAAAGGAATGTTAGAATGAAGGGATTAAGGAATTAATAAGATTAAGCTGGAAAGGGATTTAGCCCAAGTCTAAATTATTAATGCTTACGTCACCCAACCATACCATTCTCTTTATTCCTATTCATTACACTAAAAACAAATAAAAACAAAGCTAACCACCATTTTAAGAGACGAAGAAGAGAAAAACTAACTAAAATAGCTAGCTTCCATCCCAAAGAGAAGAAAAAGATTTTAACCAAGTCTAACTAAGTTTTCAAGTTTAGGTTGAGTAATACTATCTCTAACACTTATCCCTATCTATTGAGATTTGGATTTTTCTTGCACTTACTATTTTAAATGATGATAACCATGTTTGGATATCAAAAGAATGAACCTATATATGTTTGAGGGTTAATTATCATTATTGTTTGCGTGTTTAAGAGAAAAATGTGAATTAAACTATTCTAAATGTTTTGAAATTTTAATATGTTGTTTATACATAAAAATAGAAATGGGTTTTAATTTTCCAAACTTTTAGATGTAAAACTAAATTATTATGATTTTTCTAAGTTGAAAATGGAAATTTAGATGTAAATTAATATTTCAAAATATCAAACTTAATTTTTGACCTGAAATTTTTACTAAAGGCTTAGAAAGGTGTTTTCGAATTTTTTAAATTTTGGAATTTTCCCATCATTATTGAATTATTACGAATTAAATGGCAAGGCGTAAGGAGAGTAATTAGCTAAGGCTTAATTAAAGGAGTAAAATTCGGCAATCTTTAGAAGATTTCTACACAATATCAATATAATGAATGAGCATAAGACATATGTAAAGTATTAGTCAAAAGTAGGTACTTTATTAAGCAAAAAGTTAGTTTTCCACTTAATTATAGATTTGCCACTTTAAGCATGCGATAGCTGATGTGCACGTAAATGTGCATATTTTTACCACCATATTTAAACTATTTATATTAAATAAATGATCATATCGGGTATTTTAACTTGTTTAAACCAAATTCAAATTATTTTCAAATTGTCGCATATTCATCTTCATATGGGGGCAAAATGGTCATTTTTTGCATATATTAATTTGAGAAAATTTAATTAGAAATTTCTATATTATTTTGTAGGAATTTGGCTTCATATGCAAGTGGCCACATAAAGATATATACATGCACAAGAGTGAATACAAAGGAATGCAGATGGAAATAATTCAAAGCCATGATCATGGAGGACCCCCCTACCCACCTTCCGTCATGTACAAATTAGAAGCTAATCCACATGCTAATGGCCATTACACTTTCATGCACACTTAATGGGTGATTATTGAAGCTAATGATAAATTGGCCACCACACTTCCTACAAGGGCATTTTGGGCATTTCCCAAAAATATGCATTAGGGTTTCTAACTTGTATAAATACCCTTTATGTTTCATGTAACCCTCTTCCTCTTAGTTAGTTTTTAGGCTCAAAATAAAACACAAGCTCTCTTTCTCTTTTCCATGGCTACTTAGCCATTTTTATTTTCATGTAACTTTCTTTTTTTATATGCAATGTTAATTAGTGCTCTCGTTTCTTTTACATGCTTCTTTTACTTTCTTGTTAGTAGTTAGTTTATTTTGATGCAAGTAGAGTAGATTTTATTTGATGCAAGTAGATTAGTTTTGCTTTTCATCTTGCTCCCTTTTTCCTCTTGTTTTATTTCATTTTGCAAGCTACAAGTGTTGATATGATAACACAAATGAGAGGCTAATCCCTTCAATTTAGGGGCAGTGAAGGCTCAAATCATGTAGCTTCAACATTTTGATAATTATTACTCTCTTTTGTGCTTAAATGAATGTTTATGTGATTTATTGTATCATGATGCATTTTATAGTCTATGTTCATAACAAATAGGCTATGCTTAAACAATCACAAACAAAAATTGCCTCTTCATGTAAATATGATTATGGCAAAGAAGTGAATGTTGAAATTGAAATTTGATGGTCTATATTTCTAATTAATAGTTAATAGACCATACTTAAAATAGATTTTGCTTTCAACTTGTTGTCATTTTACATTAGAGTTAAAAGTTGTTTAAGGGTTGTGTTATAGTTTGATGGCTTATGTTGAGCTAATTAATAGCACAAATAGGCCATACTTATGATAAGCACATCAATTAAACTAACTAATGACCAATAAAGAGAAATCATAATTTCATAATTTGTTGAACTATATGATCTAGAGAGTGAAAATTACCTCTAAATTGTCTTAACACTCTCATATTTTTATCAATCCTCTTTTGTCATTTTTCTCCTTTTTTTTAGCTAATCGCTCAAAGTCTTTGGTTAATTTGATTGAATAGAAAGTCAAAATCTACAATTCCTTACGGATCGACCCGTACTCGCCACGTACTACGATAGTACGCTGTGCGCTTGGGGAAATTTTAATTTGAAATTTTTTCACGGTTTTCTAAACCAATAGAAAACTTGTCGTTAAACAAGCTTTTGGCGCCATTGTCGGGGATTTGCGTTGATTTTGATTTTCTATTTTTCGGATTATTTTCATTTGATTTTCATGTGTGTTTGTTTGCATATTAAAAAAAATTTATGCTAGTGTGATTTTTGTTTGCATTTGATTTTGAGTTTGTTGTTGTTCTAGTTTGCATTGCATTTGCATTTCATATTAAAAAAAAACACGATCTCATTTCAAAAACAGAAAAAATTATTCATTTAGTTTACATTTCAATTTACATTGATTTACATTTCCATTTTATTTTTACATTATTTTCTAGTGCTTCTGTTCTTCTGTTCATTTTGCTTCTGTTCTGTGCACTACTTCTGGTCAATTTTCATCCCACTGTTCATTCCTGACCAAAACTATATCAACAACCCTCCAGACCAACCAATACTTGCTGCCAACATCTATATACCATATACATCACTTCTGTCAACCTTGGCTTTTGACCATCCAACTGTCTTCAAACCCAAACTTCAGCATCTCCACTATAAGCACTTCCTACATCATACCCACCCAAATTTCAAGCTGCATTAACATTCAACAGTGGCCACAACCACTTCCTCACTGATTGCCGCTGTATATTTCCCACATGTTACAACTGCCCTGCCTTGCACTTGCCTCCTCATCTAAACTGCCATCCTTCAAACCAAACACACCTCTACTTCACCAGACAACAGAAAACTACTTCGACCACAGTGCCATCATCATACATCCACCAACATAACTTACTTCCCAGTTCACTGCAGTGCCACCTGACTTCCCTGCTTCCTCAAAATCTTCGAGCCACTAAGCATAAACAGCATCGACATCTGCCTCAAACATCTAAACATTCCACATTTCCACCAAGCTTCTTCTTTCATTCCCCTCTCAACATTACACTGCCTCGTCTCCACGACCACAACTGCAGTCACGTCCTCCAATAAAACTGCCTATCACCGACCAAAACCCATTGCAACACAATCCACGGCCATCAAACCCCATGGCCATCAAATAGCAGTGCACCTGAAACAATCAAGCCTCATACAAACCTCATCGCGGTTCGAATCGCCGATTCATCTCTGCAACTCCTACAACTTACCTCACAGACAACTCCATATCCCCTGTGAGTTCCCTAACCAATCACCCAATTCGACATCGCAAACTTCGAACAGACCTGCACACTTTTCACGAACACCCAAAACCACTCGCCAAATCGAGCAACCCAATTGCGATCGCTGCATCCCCATTGTCTAAACCAGACCCCTCAACCACGAACCAATCAATTCGAACACATCCAACACCTTACTTCACTCAAACGAACTCCTCTACGCCTCACTCAATCAAACTCATCGCCCCAAAATCCAAAAGCCCCAATCCAATTTCGAACGAATTCAATTCGCAACCATCAACTCCCACGAACCACATGCCTGGAACGAACATCGCCTTTGATTTGGTTCACCTCCTCGAACCGCGAGCACGCAATGCAATCACCTCCTCGAACCATACTTCAAACTCGAGCAATGAACGTGGACTTGGATTTCTATTTTTTGGGGCAATTTCAATTTTTTTTGTTGAGTAGTCGAAGCAATTGATTTTTGAGATTGTTTCTGCGTGTTTAACTAATTAGCAACAGAGTTATGTATTAAGGATAAGTGTTTGGGCCGGGTTGTGTTAGTGGATGTGTTTGGTTTCAATTTTTTATTTTTTTCATTTTATTTTAATTTTAAGTCCATTTTCTTTTTAGGTTTTTTCCATCCTCTCTCTAAAAAAAACAATTTGTTTTGGTTTGAAAATTTTCTTAATTCCTTTCTTTAAAAAAAAGAAGTTGTTTTTTGTTTCGTTTGTTTTATTTCTTAATATAAAAAAAACAAGTTGTTTCGTTTTCAAATTTGTTTTAGTTTTTCCTTAAAAAAAGAAATTCAAAAAAAAAATCAAATATAAATTTCATTGTAGTTACATTGTTAATACACGTTTAATTTCTGCTCTGCATTTCATTCTAGAATTTTAATAATGGTTAGACATCGATAACTCTTAATTGTATATTGACAAGTTGTCTTCTTTGAACAATTTAATTTCTTGGTGTCTAGGCTACGGTAGAGCAATAACCATTTATAAATATTACGGTGATTCGTAAATATCATAGTGGTTGTTTCTCTGATGGTATTTAAACCTTCGGCTGCATTGCTACGGTGATTCGTGGTGCATCGATAAATCCTATTTGTTACATGGCCGAGAACTATCTTGGTTATTTAAGACAAAGTGTGATTATACAATTTTAGGTTAACTTAGGATATATAATTTGTAATTAGACCCTTGCATTCATATAGTTGCATTAGTTCATGCATATTTAAAAAAAATAAAAAAAATTTCAAAATCCAAAACTAAACAAAATTGTAAATATTCCTTTTCCTTTGAAATTTTTAAATCCTTTTTGTGACGCCCCACCTCTATAGTCACACTAGCCAAAGACACTACAGGGTAATGCCGTCGACTAGCTCGAAGAATAAGGCTGTTGAGGAGCGACCATCTGTGTAATTTCTATGTGTGAGTACCAATATGTTAGATAGTATGACATGTATTTCATTTCAAGAGGAAATTTGACATATAAAATACAAACTCAAAGCTACTACACAATGGCTATGTGGTCTTCGAAAATAAGTATAACATAAGCATAACACAAATCAGTCACAAATATTCATATCACTAAGGCGGAAACAGATATGAATATAACACATAGAAGTGTACATCAAAGTAGTGGTCATACAAGATCCACTACATCACGAAAGAATAGGTATACATCAAGGAGCCTCTATCTCGAATGTATAAAAACAAAAAATACTAAGCCAAAGTAGTTAGCCAAAAGTCAGAAGCTAGTCCTTGCTAAGAAGTCAAGTAAAAGCACCTGAAACACCTCGGTCTGACTCGAGTATTATTTAAGAAGAAAAATAACAAACGGATCAGTTTAGCTATAAATATCAGATAAGATGAGATAGGATAAGAGATATAACAAATATATATGATAACCACAACAATCATACAATATCTCAAGAATTCTCAAACGCCAAAAAGAATGTCATATTCTCTAGCTTATTCACCAAATAAAAAATATTGATAAATCTTATCAATGCAAATCACAAAAAATTGGCAAAACACAAATTCTAGAAATCAGTAATTAGAAATCCATAAAACATAAAAGGGGGAGGCCTATTGTAAATGGGAGCATGAAAACTCACCAACACGTGTATCATAAACGGGACGCTATCCCATAGGTCGCTAACCCATAAAATGAGCCGAACATCGACACACCCTAAAAGATATGCCTCTTGCACAGACTCTGTCGTGGTACAGTCCCCCACGCGGACGTATAAGCCGAACATCGATGCACCCTAAAAGATACACCTCATGCACAGACTCTGTCGTGATACAGTCCCCCATGCGGACGAATGAGCTGAACATCGATGCACCCTAAAAGATATGCCTCATGCACAGACTTTATCGTGGTACAGTCCCCCACGCAAACGAATGAGCCGATTGCTCCACGAATGGTCAAAAGACCATGGGTCGCTACCCCCACCAAATTGAGCTGAAACTCCAATTAATGATCATCATAGATCAATAAGCGTAAATAACAATAAGCTAGTAAATAAATGAGTTAGGCTTCATGTCCCATAACCACTGGCTTAACTTAATTATTTACGAACAAATTGTAGACTTTCGCTCAAAAATAATTGTAAATTACACTAAGCTAGTAAATATATGAGTTAGACTTCATGTCCCATAACCACTGGCTTAACTTAAATATCTACGAACATATTGTAGATTTCCACTCGAAAATTGTCACGAGATTTCAATCGAACAAGTCCAAAAATTAACCGACGAAGTAAACACAAGCGTTTCATACCACTTGTTTTTCTAAGTCGTTTAATTAGATTTCTCATACGAATGAGGTAAAGGTTTGTATATACTAATAGATCGAAAAATGGTTTTAAAAATGAGCTTTGTATTAAAAATAGTGTTGAAATCGTTTTTGTGAAAGTATTTACTACTAGCATAGAAACCTTTGTATTTTAAAGTGACAAATCATATAAACGATTATAAAAACAATCTATCACCAAAAAGCTAGATTCGATGACGTGAATTAAAACCATGAAAAATCGATATCAAATCCATCAAATGGATACTCCCAAAAATCCAGAAAAGAATTCATCAAAGTCGGTAATGAATCACAATAACCATTTGAATCATCAAAAATCGATAAAACGGAAATCCACTGAAAATTAGGCAAATTGGTTGAATTAAACAGCACCAGACGTCTGGTGGTTTTCCCAGACGTCTGAGCTGAGAATTTGGAACTTTTCTTCCAAATCGCCCAAACGTCTGGGAATAACCTCAAACGTCTGAGCTGTACATTTGGAATTTTTATTCCGATGGCCCAGACGTTTGAGTGTTTTCCCAGACGTTTGAGCTGAAGCTCAGGGCAAAAATCTGCCTAGGCCATTAATGGCCAAATCAGTTTGGAAGCGATCAAATGAGCGATGGCGGCTAGAGATTTATGCCAAGTGACAACCCAGCCCTATAGGCTCTTCAATACACTCCAAACAACATGTCCAAACATCCATAGTAAGATTTTTCTAGATTTTGACTTCAAAATACCAAATATTGAAAGATTCACCAAACCAATTCAATTCAAAAGCAATTTGAAATGAAATAGATGTTAGGAATTCATACCTAACAACAATGAAAGCTATAGACATAGATGGGAGTTCAAGAACTCACCTTTAAACTCAAAGACAACAAGTGAAGCTCTTAAAACAAGGAAAGATCAATTCCTCTTCAACTAAACCTCTAGAATCTTCAATTTATTATCACATGCAAAGATTTCCTAAGTTAGATTATAGGAAATTCTGAAAATTGAAGAGAGATTGAGTTGGAGAAGATAAAGAGGATGCTTACCTAAGCTTCTCTTTGATTTTGGAACTAGAATTTGAATTCCCTAAGAATCTAGGGTTTAGGAATTTTAATTTCCTATCTTTTCCCCTATTTTTCTCTTTAACTTGAGTGCTAGGAAATGAGGAGTAGAATGAATGAAGAGTAGAGGAGTTAGGGTTCTCTTATTGGGTTAGTGGCCTAGAATCAAACCCAAAGCCCAAATAAAAATACCAAAATCCTAATCAACTCCAAACATATCAATGTTTATACTCAAAAAAGTTGTAAATGTCGTTTTAAACTCAATGGAAGTGGTCTCGAGTCCGGATTCGACTGTTAACAAAAAGTCACATTTTGGACTTTAAATTCAACAAACGATGCTATATTTAAATAAAACATTTAAATATATTTTCATAAAATATGCAGGTTGTTACAGACTCCCCTCCTTAAAGAAATTGCGTCCTCGCAATACATAAGAAGAAAATAAAGAGTAACAACCACACTAAGGTATAATAACACAAAAGAAAAATTTGAAGCGAGAAGTTCACCTTGTAGAGCATGAGAGAGTAAGTCCGGATGTGTTCGCTCGATGAATTCTATGGATTCCCAAGAGCAATCCTTAGGATTTGAGGACCATTAAACTTTCACAAGCGGAACATTTTTATTATGAAGGCGTTTAACCTCCGTAGCAATGATACGAATCGGATGTTGCTCATAAATCAAATTAGGTGAAACTTCAATTTCTTCAATAACACTGGGCTCAAGAATAGAATCAGAATCTCTAAGGCATTTCCATAGTTGAGAAACGTGAAAAACGTCATGAATAGCAGAAAATTGAGCCGGTAATAAAAGGCGATAAGCCATAGAACCAATGCGTTCAGTGATGGAAAATGGGCCAATATATCGAGGTGCTAACTTCCCGATCGACTGAAATGCACAACACCCTTCATAGGTAAAACACGAATGAACACCAAATCTCCCAAAAGAAATTCTAATTTCCTTCTTCGGTTATCGGCGTAGGATTTTTGTTTACTTTGAGCTTCTTTCATCCTATGTTGAATAAGGTCAATCTTTTCTATGGAGTCACGAATAAAATCTGGACCTAAAACCAGCTTCTTACCGGCTTCAAGCCAATACAAAGGAGATCGACATGGTCTTCCATAGAGTGCCTCGAAAGGTGCCATACCAATACTAGATTGGAAGCTATTAATATAAGAAAACTCAACAAGAGAAATATGATCTTCCCAACTTCCACCAAAATCAAGAACACATGCACGAAGAAGATCTTCAAGAGTTTGATTCACACGCTTTGTTTGTCCATCGGACTGAGGATGATAAGCAGTGGTAAAATTGAGCTTCGTTCCCAAAGCTTTTTGAAGACCCTTCCAAAATCCACTAGTAAATAATGGATCACGATCGCTAACAATAGAAGTAGGAACTCCATGCAATTTAACAACTTCTTTAACATAGAGTTTGGCCAAAAGAGATACGGTCCGATTGGACCGAACGGGAATAAAATGGGCGGATTTTGTAGTCTATCCACAATCACCCATAGACTGTCATGACCTGAACGAGAAGGGGGAAGACCGTCAATAAAGTCCATGGAAACTTGATCCCACTTCCAAACGGGAATGTCTAAAGGTTGCAACAACCCATCGGGCCTTTGATGCTTGGCCTTAACGAGTTGGCAAGTCATGCAACGCTTAATGAAGTTAGCAATATCATATTTCATTCCATCCCAATAATAAAGTCGCTTCATGTCCACGTACATTTTAGTACTACCGGGATGAATGGTAAATTTAGAACGATGAGAATCTTCTAAAATGTCTTTACGAAGATCACTAATATTTGGCATGATAAGTCTACCAAATTTTCGAATGTTTCCACGAGCATCGATTTCAAAGTCTTTTAAACCATCAATATTTATATCCCTACAACTTTGGCTAAGAAGAGCCAATTCGGGATCTTGCTTTTGAGCTTCAAGGATGCGGTCTAAAAGAGAAGGATGAGCTTCGAGGCTACATAAAATAAGAGATGAACATAAATCGGATTAACAATCTCGATTCTCACAAGTGGACCGAATCTCAAGATCATTCCATTCGGATATCATCATGGAAAAAACCGCTTGTTGCTTACGACTATGGGCATCGGCAACACGATTTCCCTTTCCAGGAGTATAAAGAATACCAAGATCATAAGATGCAAGGAATTCGAGCCAATGTTGTTGACGCAAATTAAGTTCCTTTTGAGAAAATAAATACTTCAAAGGTTTATGATCGGTGTAGAGAATAAATTTCTCTCCCAAAAGATAACGACGTCGAATTATAAGAGCGAAAACAATGGCCGTGAGCTCTAGATCACGAGTGGCATATCTAGTCTCGGCAGGCTTTAATCGTCTAAAAGCATATGCGATAACACATTCCCTTTGCATGAGAACGGCATCCAAACCAATATGACTAGCATCGGTATAAACAATCAAGTCTTGGTTCCCTTTGGGAATCACAAGAATAGGAGCATCAGAAAGGAGTTCTTTTAATTTCTAAAAAGTAGCATCTATGCTAAATCATTTAGTTCATGATCCTCTTTCCCGAAAATCTAAGACATTCAAAATTATAATTAACTTTATGTAATCATCTTTTTAGAAAAATTTACTAATTACAAGTCAAATTACTGTGTCTGACTGTCTCACCATAGAGTTTAGGAGACTCCTATTGATAACGTTGATCAGGAGCATCGACCAGAATTCTTAAAGCACTCAATAGGCAATACAACACAAAATCATCTTCTATATGGTAAACATGTCTCTTAAAAGTTCTACGAATATTCTTTGCTCGTTTTAAGAACAAAATCCAATTATACTTATAAATATATCTTATTAAAAAGCTTTTCAATTTTAAATATGAAATTGAATTGGCATAGGTTATAGGAAATTCTGAAAATTGGAGAGAGATTGAGTTGGAGCAGATGAAGATGATGCTTACCTAAGCTTCTCTTTGATTTCGGAACTAGAACTTGAATTCCCTAATAATCTAGGGTTTAGGAATTTTAATTTCCTATCTTTTCCCCCATTTTTCTCTTTAACTTGAGTGTTAGGAAATGAGGAGTAGAATGAATGAAGAGTAGAGGAGTTAGGGTTCTCTTATTGGGTTAGTGGGCTAGAATCAAACCCAAAGCCTACATAAAAATACCAAATTCCTAATCAACTCCAAACATATCGATGTTTATACTCAAAAAAGTTGTAAATGTCGTTTTGAACTCAATGGAAGTGGTCTCGAGTCCAGATTCGACTGTTTACAAAAGTCACATTTCGGACTTTAAATTCAACAAACGATGCTATATTTTAATAAAACATTTAAATAAATTTTCGTAAAAAATGCGGGTTGTTATACTTTTTCTTTGAAATTTCAAAAATTCAAAAAATATTTTTTAAGAAAAACCAAAATCCAAAAAAAAATTATAAAACCTTTGCAAAAACAAAGAAAAAATTTGAACAACAAAAAAAAACAAAACAAAAATCAGTTTCCCTTTTGAAAAATAAATTTTATTTTTAAATATTTTTCCTTTATCTAAATAAAACCCAAAATCATTCTTGAAAATGTCCGAATTTCCATATTCACATGAATTCTACGATAGTTGTGAAAATCAATATAATCCATATAATTTCACTCCAAATTCGTATGGATATTTTAACACCAACTATTGTTTAAACGATTCGATTTTTAAACCAAAAAATTTTCAAAATGATGAACAACCCTTAAATTTTGAAAATAGTATGGAAGCAGTTTTGTCTTTACTTGAACTCTCTACACAACAAAATCAAATGATAAATGATTTGTGTAATTCATATTTGTGCTATGATTCAAGTGAAAGTTATCAAAATAATCAAAATTTGAATTCACCTCAAAATTCAAATGATTTCGAGTATAACCCATGCCAATTCAATTTCGAACTTCAAAATGAATTTCGAAATCCGAACGAAAATGGAAACAACTTTTTAAATGATTTTGGCAATGGGAATAATCTCGACTACGATGCGATTGAAAATCTTTGTTCTCAACAATTTCAAAGTGAAAATCCTCATGTTAATAACTATAAATTGGATTTTGTTGAGCAAATGGACAAAATTTACAATGATCACACGGATTTGTTGATTGAAACATATATGAAACAATGTAATAAGCAAAGTCAAATTCCAACGTGTGATAAGTTATGTAATAATCCATCTTTTACCAAAATTGACGATTTTAAAATAACAACTTTTGAAATTGAAAATGAGAATCTTAATGAAGTTGTTGAAAATAGATAATTGAGTTGGATTTCAATTCTTTTGAAGGTGAGAAACTCGATTTAAATTTCGATCTTCATTTTTTCGATTTCAAAAATTTGAATACAACAATTCTGGATTTTGAAAATGATATACGCAATGAAGTTGTTGATAATCCAGTAAAGGAAGATGAATTTAATGAACATGCATTTTTTGGAATTTTCGAAAATGAGTTGTCGAATTCTGAAGGGGAAGATTTAAAACACCATTTTGATTTTGAAATCGATAATTCTGAAGAAGTTTTTAATGATAAGCTTGAATTTCAATTTGGTGAAAATAAACTTGAATTTCAATCAATTGTTTTATCAACCCCAAAAATCATCGAAAATAAAACAACTCATACGATTTTCAATAAAACGAAATTCGTTTTTCCAAATCCACATTCAACTCCGAAATCTTTTATGGTTTGGTTTTTTGAGCTTAAGCTGTTTCTCGTATGTTTGACGAGACAAATGAATCGATCTTTGGAAGACCGTTTTATTTACTTTTTGACCATATACTTTCTAGTCTCGTGTAAATACCGATCACCCTCATGTATATATAGGTCATCTTTTTATTATTGTTTTATTTCTCTCCTTCCACTTGGGTTGACTGTGGGGACATGGTCAAAATCATGTGTGGGGGGAGACTCATCTTCATTTTGATTTTCCTTGATTAAGTTTTCATTTTTCCTCCAAAACTCAAAAAAAAAAAAATATATATAAAATTTCAAAAACAATTTTTTTAAAGCATTTTGATTTATTTTTGAAGAAACACTATAAGATAAATATATGGTTTTGGTTTATTAAATTGAAATTTTTGAAAATTTACTTGTCTTAACAAAAATAAAAATTAAGTTTTATTACAAATAACAATGGTTTTACTAGTATATAGGAAGATTCATACTTGTTATTTATGAAATACATCCTAATTGAAAATCTTAGTTTTAAAAAGTGGTTGATTTAAAGTAAAAATATAACATTTTTTTTGTCTTCTAAGTTAAATGGTGCTAGGATGATAGTGCGAAACTCTCTTTTCTTGAAAAAAACATTATTTTCTTGTATATATGTATAGTTTTTAATAAACACCTAGAGTCATGTGTTCACACTCGTGTGTTCACTCGGCATGCTCTATACCCTTCTTACGTAATCCCGAAAGGCAGTGCATGATCGGTATATCTGACCTCAGTTTATCTGAGTTAGGTGTGTGTATATAAAAATTATTTTACTAATAACGCCTACAGTCAATAAGTGTTCACACTTGTGTGTTCACTCGCCATGCTCTGTATTCCCCTCACATCAGTCCGCAAGGTAGTGCATGGGTAATATATCTGGCCTTAGTTTATCTGAGTTAGGCATATGTAAATATTGTTAATATCAATAAAATTTTCAAAAATAAGAGAGTGTAAGCAATTGAAATCCAAGCACCGTTTTAACTTATTTGATTTGACTTGTTATTGAAAAGAAATGAATATACCACTTTGATAAACTTTGATAATCAACTAAGGATCCATTTCATAGTTACACTTTGTTATCAACCGAAACAACGAGTTAAACTATAGTCTATTTGTTATGATAACTTCGTTTTTATTGGAAACTTTGACAAGTAAATGACTAAAATTTCAAGATAATGACCAAAACCTATATTTAACTTATTTGTGTCAATTTAAAAGTAAATCCTTCATTGTAAATATTTTCAAAAATTCGCATTCATCTCTTTGTAAATAAATCTTGCATTTTATAAATATTTTCATCCTGCATTTGGATTTTGTGGGTAGTATTCGCTGAAAACCCTCACGAGACAACACTCGTCCTACTGGGGACAACCGGAGGTTTAACGGCTTGTTGCATACGCTCAATGCAATCGTGGTTCCTACGAAAACGGATTTATCTTAGTTTTTTTCTTTATTCGAGAACGAATAAAAAGATAAGTGTGGGGGTATTTGATGTGCTCGTAAATGTGCATATTTTTACCACCATATTTAAACTATTTAAATTAAATAAATGATCATATCGAGTATTTTAACTTGTTTAAACCAAATTCAAATTATTCACATATTCATCTTCATATGGAGGCAAAATGGTCATTTTTGTGCATATATTAATTTGAGAAAATTTAATTAGAAATTTCTATATTATTTTGTAGGAATTTGGCTTCATATGCAAGTGGCTTCATGAAGATATATACATGCACAAGAGTGAATACAAAGGAATGGAGATGGAAATAATTCAAAGCCATGATCATGGAGGACCCCACCTACCCACCTTCCTTCATGTACAAACTAGAAGCTAATCCACATGCTAATGGCCATTACACTTTCATGCACACTTAATGGATGATTATTGAAGCTAATGATAACCTTGCCATTACACTATAAGGGCATTTTGGGCATTCCCCAAAAATACGCATTAGGGTTTCTAACTTGTATAAATACCCCTTATGTTTCATTTAACCCTCTTCCTCTTAGTTAGTTTTTAGGCTCAAAATAAAACCCAAGCTCTCTTTCTCTTTTCCATAGCTACTTAGCCATTTTTATTTTCATGTAACTTTCTTTTTTTATATGCAATGTTAATTAGTTTTTTCTTTTCTTTTACATGCTTCTTTTACTTTCTTGTTAGTAGTTAGTTTATTTTGATGCAAGTAGAGTAGATTTTATTTGATGTAAGTAGATTAGTTTTGCTTTTCATCTTGCTCTCTTTTTCCTCTTGTTTTATTTCATGTTGCAAGCTACAAGTGTTGATATGATAATACAAATGAGAGGCTAATCCCTTCAATTTTGGCGTAATGAAGCCTCTAATCATGTAGCTTCAACATTTTGATAATTATTGCTCCCTTTTGTGCTTAAATGAATGTTGATGTGATTTATTGTTTCATGATGCATTTGATAATCTATGTTGTTCATAACAAATAGGCTATGCTTAAACAATCACAAACAAAATTTGCCTCTTCATCTAAATATTATTATGGCAAAGAAGTGAATGTTGAAATTGAAATTTGATGGTCTATATTTCTAATTAATAGTTAATAGACCATACTTAAAATAGATTTTGCTTTCAACTTGTTGTAATTTTTCATTAGAGTTAAAAGTTGTTTAAGGGGTGTGCTATAGTTTGATGGCTTATGTTGAGCTAATTAATAGCACAAATAGACCACACTTATGATAAGCACATCAATTAAACTAACTAATGACAAAAAAAGAGAGATCATAATTTCATAATTTGTTGAACTATATGATCTAGAGAGTGAAAATTACCTCTAAATTGTCTTAACACTCTCATATTTTTATCAATCCTCTTTTGTCATTTTTCTCCTTTTTTTAGCTAATCACTCTAAATCTTTGGTTAATTTGATTGAATAGAAAGTTAAAATCTACAATTCTCTACGGATCGACCCATACTCGCCACGTACTACGATAGTACGCCCTGCGCTTGCGGAAATTTAAATTTGAAAATTTTTGGTTGTTTTCTAAACCGATAGAAAACTCGTCGTTAAACAATAGCACATGAACTTATATATGAGATAGTATGTAAGTTATACGTGCAATAAAACTTGAGCTTATATGTGTGATAGCCTATAAGTTATTCATGCAATAACACTTAAACTAATACATGCAATAGCACTTAAACTCATACATGCGATGGCCTATAAGTTATCCATGCGATAGCACTTAAAGTTATAGAAGCAATAACCTATTAGTTATACATGCGATAGCTTGGATATGCGATAATATAGCTTAGTCATGTGATATCTTAGACATGCAATAGCTTATATATGCAATAGGTAGACTTGCAGTAACACAAGACTTGCGATAGCTTTAGCAGTGTGATAACATAATTGTTAGACATGTGATAGCTATTAAATGAGATATGAAATAACTATTGAGTTAAACCCATGATAGTTATAGAACAAGACATGCGATAGCTATTGAATCATATATGAGAAAGCTATTGAAGTTAAATGTGTGATAGAGAACTTAGATATGCTATAGAAATACCTTTAGTTGCTAATGATAGTAAATTCATTATTCAAATATGATAATTTAGGTAGCACTTTAGAAGATTATTTCGAAGATGTTCAATTTGAAATTTATAAGGATGAAATTATGTAGAGAAATAACAAGTTACAAATTCATAATTTATGATAAATTGGAGGAAGTAATGTAATGATAGTTGAATCATTTAAAGAGAAAAGATAACATGTTTTATCTAAGGAATTGAATGCTTTAATCTATTCTAGAGTAGAGGATGGTCTAAGGCAAAAACAGCGATCCATAATGTTTAAGATGTAACATTAAGAAAGCAGAAAGGCATAAGGCCAGAGGGCAATCAATAATGTTATAACACAACATTATTTCTAGAAGTGATAGTGTAATGCCCCATAATTAGTAGATAATTAATTAAATAATAAATCAAGAGAAAATTAACTTGAACGTTTGCAATATAAAATTAATAGATGCAATGTGATAAGCATTTGGGTGTACATTTACTTATTACAATGTATTATCCGGCATTTTGACCCAGCTATATACAAACTGACTGACAAGTTAAATTTGACTGTCATCAAGGCCAGTAGCCTAGAGCAATGGTTGTGGGGTTCAAAAATCAAGCATAGATGATAATATGAAGCAGAAGCATGAAAGCTCACTACTCCTCGACGATGGATCAGATACGATCCATATTCAACACTATGGATCGTATCGTATCGATTCCACAACTCAATTTTGCTGCGATGATTGGTCAATAACTCAAAATATATACATGATATCAACATGAAACTTGGAGTACAAGCTTACTACAACATTTGGAACACACCCTAAGGATCTCATTAAAATTGGAGGAAATTGAAGAGATCGGCACAACTTCCTATGGAGGGATTGGTAAAAATCAGAATTCAAGCAACACTACTTCACAGAAAATGCAATATCTCACAAACTATACGTCGGGATTGCATGAAACCTGGGAAGCTAGTAGCTAACATCATGGGACACCCATCATAGGGATCGCATCCCATTGGGACACAATAATAGGGATCGGTATAGATTCTTATTATGGGCTCCGATGGGCCTGGAAATATTTGGGTGGCCTCCTCTTGGTCTCCCGAACATTCTACCGAAATTTCAGTCCGATCCGTGCACGTCTTTCCCTATAAATATAGCAGGCATAGCGTCTGAAAATGGATCCTTCTTTCTACTAAAAAGGCTCTTCCATTTTATTCTTCATTTTTGTACAAATAGATACTAACTAATCCAAACATTCTTGTAATCATAATCAAGTGCAAGATCAATAAAAATATGAAGTGGATATAGGCCATGATTGCAGAACCACTATAAAAATCTGTATGTTCATTTATGATATTTTTCCTATTTTAATTTCATTCTTCATTTAATCTCTACTAGATTCTATTAGGTGTTGATGCCCATTTTTGGCCTCAACATTTTGGTGCTTTCATTGAGAGTCAAATTCTCAGCTTGATTGGATCTCATCATCTACTTGTGGATTCCCATATTCGCGAGATAGATCCAGCATTCTACTGGCAAACATCCTATTCTACTCAGATTTGAAGGAAATCTAAAGGAAGCTGATAGAAATGGTTAGAAGAATTAAATCAACTTCCCGTAGAGCTCAAAGAAATGATGATCAGTTGTTCATGTGTTCATGTCCATTTGGAAGGGATCAGATTCACTCATGTACGCAAGTTCTTGGGATTAGATGTTGAAGTTTGCACTTAAGTTAGCTAAAGGCTAATCCCTCTCTCAAAGGCCAAAATGGTCGATCCTTCTCTTAAGGCCAGAATGGCCGATCCTTCGCTCAAGGCCAAAATGTCCGATCCCTTCATCAAGGCCAATGTTACATTCCCCTACTTGGAAGCCCAAAATTAATGGCTACGGATGCTGCAGTAATCCATAGTTATTAACCCTCGGCGACCAAATATAGCGGTGTTAGATTCATTGATACACATAAACACATGAATATGAATTTTTTTAAAATTCAAATAGAATCATATTTCATTTCAAACTATTTCTAATTCATTACATAATCCCAATATTCGCAAACAACGTTCAGAGGAAATATATTTATTACAACATATGCCCAAGAGCTACATATGAAGATGCCCCTCTGGATGATCAGAGTATAAACAGGCAATATAAAATTTTTGCCATTACAATCAACATAGAGGAATCAAAAGAAAATAGAACTCTAAATAGCTATCATGCCTCCTACACATCTCTGGAAGCTTATTCGTCTTAAGAGGTACCTGAAAACCTCAAGTCTCAAACTACTCAAAATCAATTGAGTACCCGAGAGTTTAATGGGAAAACATAAACTTCGAGTTAGACATAAAGTCTAGTATGAATAATAATATACCATCTCAAATCATTTTGATATCTAGTGAGACCACGCCGCTTAGTGGAACTGGTTTCCCCTCACTAGTATCTCAAAACCTTTTATAAAACCATATAATGTGCTCCTGCATCCACAATGGTTAAAACAATTCAAAATACCATAATATGATGATATGCAAAACAAATGAATCAATTCTGGATTACCCATCCTCATTCATTTTAGACTATTTGTCTCAATTATAGTTTCTAGGGTTACTATTAACCTATTAGTTTTCATGGGCGGACTAATAACCGATTAAACATTTAAGGACTCCCTGTCCAATTACATAGTTTTAATGGAATCACTATGAACCTATCGGTAACTCCAATATTCCTCTTATCCTAGTTTTCGTGGGTTAACTAGGAACCTATTGGTAACTCCAATATTGCTCTTATTCTAGTTTTCATGGGTTGACTAGGAACCTATTGGTAACCCCAATATCCATTCTTCTTACTCTAATTTTCATGGGTTTACTAGGAACCTTTTGACATATGTCAATATTTCACCCGGATATAGTTTCATGGGCTAACTACAAACCTACTGGCCTTGCCAGTATCCAATCACAGTTTTCATGGGCTTACTATGAACCTGTTTTTATGACATCTTTCTTTACACATAGTTTTCATGGGCCAACTTGTCTATCAGACATCTTCCTTTACACATAGTTTTCATGAGCTAACTATGAACCTATTGACCCTTGCCAATATCATACAATTTTCATGTGCTTACTGTAAACCTATTGGCCCATGCCAATACCATTCCTTTATATTTTAGCATCCTGTATTATGGTCTTCCTGACCTCCTTGATGCAATTATACTCATTCAGGAGTTTATTCAATTTATATTCACTACTGGGTTAACCTAACTGGTTCTCTTACCCTTTATTCCCAAAATGCAGTTATGAGTTCATTATAAAGTGAATATATCATAGTAGAAGAAGCAACATAACAATATAGCAATACCACTCCTGTGGGTTTAATTTATCAAAGATAGCTTCTTCTTAAAACCATTATAAAAACTCCATTAATATAGCCATGGGTTATTCCTTTAAAAATAGAGTTTGGGTTATAAAATCTTTCGATACCTTCGAAACCTATCTTTCGACTTCATAGGATAACTTCCTTCGAAAGCCTTAAAAATATATCTTCAAATCATTAGGCTCCTGCCTTTAATACTTTCAAATCTACCTTTCGAAACCTTTCGAACATATTAAAGTATTAACATTTAACATTAGAAGCTTAGCTTCGAAACCAGTTGAAAGTACCCCTTTCGAAACCAATGGAAGTAACCATTCCGAAATCATTGAAAGTACCCGTTTTGAAAGCATTGGGTTTATACATAAAACATAATTTGGGTCAAAGTGAATATAGTTGAAAGCATCTTTTTTGAAACCATCCTTTTTCATATAAAATATTGGGGAAAACTTGATGGCGTCGACATCATCTCTTTAGAAAGCATAAAACATCTGGGTAAAACATTGGAAGGTTGGCGTCGAAACCCCTTTCGAAAGCTATAGGAAGTGGCTTGAACTTATAAAACTAAATTGCCTTTCGAGAGCATTTATATCTCAAATACCAGCGGAAGGCTATAAGGCAGCAGCAGGGTATCGACTAGGTCGGAACCCCTTCTTTCAAAACATTATATTATAAGTAAGGAACCTAGTCGAAAGCAATTATAAGTTAATGGGAACCCATTCGAAACCCTTTAAAACCTCTTTCGAAACCTTATGCTTCGACTCTTTTGAAGGCTTAAAACAAAACATAGGCAGCCGCTTTTCTTTCAAAAACAAACCAAGGTTTCAACCCCTTCGGAAGCTAAGCTTTTGACACCTTACCTTCCACCTATCTCCAATCCACTGCATACCATCATTGTGATACCTTGTGTATTTGTTTCGGCATAGTTGGTTTCGACAAGGATGAAGGCGCAAGCTTCTGTGTCGAAAGGCACTTTCCTAAGTAGGCGGAACCACTTTTCTGAGCAAACCAGGTTTAATTCTTGTTTAAGTAAACTTTTCTCTAACTAACCTGCCACGTGTCAACATCAAATTGGTTGTCTTAACTTTTTCAAATTCTTTTTCAAAAATAACTGCCGCTAACCCAAATCTAAACCATTGTTAAGTTAATCAAATAAGCCCTTCTAATTTTTGCAAAGAAGTCTCTCTTCTAAAATAATTTATTTTGCATAGCCAATCACTTTGGAAAGATCCCCCAAAAATTCCAGAAATTTACTTTAATCGTGTTATCTAACATATCAGAATTACAGACCTAAATTCTTAATATATTTTCCAAAACAAATTTATAAACCCAAATAACCATATTTTCCTTTGAAAATTCATAATAACTTTCTATAGCCTGGAAAATTTTCAAAATTGAAACCCAACTCCTTAATCATGTTTCTCATAACATAAAATTTTCCTATGGCATTTAAACATCATTTAATCTCGGTGTTGACCTAAAACCATGCAAAACTCCTTTAAACCATCTTGTTTAAATCAAATAAATCTTAAATCAAGCATATCGTCGTCTAATATATCTTAAGAACGAATTTACCCTTAAATCCGAAAATATATGATTTAAAACCAAAATAGAGATGGAATTATTATTCACCTTGATCTATATAAGGAGACTAGATTAAGATTGATTTCCCCTAAGCTTGATTTTTTAGCTTTAATTTTTGAATTCTTCTTCCTCTTAATGGCCGGCCGTTCCTTCTCTTTTGATTTTCCTTTTAGTTTTTAAAATGACGTGAATGGAAAATAAGAAGGTGGGAATGAAAATATATAACGGTGGAAGCTATGGACGGCAATTCCTAATATGCCCTTATGTGACTTATTTAACCAAAACCCATTCTTAAGCCCATTTATTAGTTTATTAGGCACAACCTTAATTAATTAATTCAAGTCTTAATCCCCTTATCACTTAAGATTTACATTATTCTATTTAATTTATCTAATTAAATCTCCTGAATAATGTTAACAAAAATTAGGGGTGTTATCGGCTCCCCTCCTTAAAGAATTTCATCCCCGAAATTCAGTAAGGACTAAATACTGAACATAGCAATCATCTGTAATGAATCCAAATAACCATACTAGTCTACCTGACTAGGAAATATCTATATAAATCTAATATAGACATACCCTCAAAGCAGATCGGGATACTTATCACGAATCTTGTCCTCTGTCTCCCAAGTACAGTCCTTCTCGTTGTCGCTCCATTAAACTTTCACCAACTTGACTGTTTTGTTCCTCAATCTTTTCTCATCTCTCGCAACAACCCGAACTGGTTGTCTAACAAAATTCAAATCAGGCTCTACTATCAAGTCCTCCAACTCTGTTTGAGTAATGGTAGCCTCTGGATCATGCACATACTTGCGAGGATGAGACACATGAAACACATTAGGGACACTTGCCATATTGCTTGGCAACTCAACTCTATATGCGAGCTTTCCAATCCTATCTATAATCTGGAATGGACGGGGGCCAACTTTCCCGACTTCCCAAATCATACCACAGCTTTCATCGGTGATACCTTAATGAAAACCCTGCCTCCCACTGAGAACTTTAGGTCTTTACGCCTCTTATTTGTGTAACTCTTATGTCTGGATTGAGCTTCCTTCATCCGTTCTTGGATTAACTCAATCTTCTCTGACACCTCCCTTATGAAATCTGGACCTAAGACCAATCTGTCTCTAGTCTCCAACCAACATGCAGGGGATTTGCATGGCCTTCCGTACGAAGCTTCAAAAGGCACCATTCCTATACTAGTCTGGTAACTATTATTATAGAAAAACTCAATCAAATGCAGGTGATCCTCTAAAGATCCAACGAAATCCAACACACGAGCCCTCAACAAATCATAGAGTACCTTGTTAACTCTCTCTGTCTACCCATTCGTATGTGGATGATATGCGGTACTCATCTTGAGCATAGTGGCTAACACATCCTGTAGACTCTTCCAGAATTCGCTAGTGAATAAAGCATCTCTATCGCCGACTATGCTACTAGGAACTCCATAAAGTCTAACTATGTCCATGAACAACTTCGCCAAAACTGGTGCCATCCTCGTTGACTTTACTGGAATGAAATGGGCACTCTTGGTCAACCGGTCCACAATAACCAATATACTCTCATTTTTTCTCCTTGACCTTGGCAAACCATCGATAAAATCCATAGATATCGAATCCCATTTCCAAAATGGAAAATCAAGAGGCTGATGTAACCCACTTGGCTTCTGTTGTTTGGCTTTCACTTGTAGATAGTTTACACACTGCCTAACCTACAAGCCAACATTCCTCTTCATGCCTTCCGAATAGAAGCTCCTCTTGATATCTTGATACATCTTGGTCCATCTAGGATCAATCATAAACTTGGATCGATGAAATTCCCCAAGAACTTCCCTTCTCAAGTTCTCCATATCTAGAACACATAACTGTCCCATCTTTCTCAACCATCTTCTCTGGTCAAGACAAAATACTGTTAAATCATCGACCTTAGTTCCAACCTCAAGCCTTTTGATCCTCTCGGCTAATAATGGATCCTCCTTCTGCTTAGAAGAAATTCTCTTGATCAACACTGGTCGAACTTCTAAATAGAAATCATGGCAGTACTCTGACTAGAACTAGCAGTCGATCTTAACTGCACACCACAACTGGCCAAAGCTTCTAAATCTTTCCATTCTGCCAACATAGCCAACACCACATTATGATGTCTTCTACTAAGAGCATCTGCTACTTTATTACCTTTCCCTTGGGTATACTCTATACCAAAATCATAAGCAGCCAAAAATTCCAACTACCTCTGATGTTGCATATTCAACTCCTTCTAAGAGAATAGATATCTTGAAGACTTATGATCGGTATATAACTCAAATCTTTCCCTCAAGAGATAATGCCTCCAAATTTTCAAGGAAAAAATTACCGCTGCTAACTCTTAATCATGAGTATGATATCTTACTTCATGCGGTCTAAGCTGCCTAGATGCGTTGGCAATTTTTTTGCCCTTCTGCATCAACACTTCTCTTAATCCATTCCCACACGCATCAGTGTATACTACCAACTCTTGGTTACCATCTGGAACTACTAACATTAGAGCACTGGTCAACAAATGTTTTAACTTAAGAAATGCTTCCTCACATTTGTCGGACCAAACAAACTTCACTTCCTTCCTGGTAAGCTTAGTCAAAGGCACTGCTATCCGCGAGACATCTTTGATGAATCTCCGGTAATAGCCAGCAAGTCCAAGAAAACTTCTGATCTCAGTCACCGTCTCTGGTCTCTTCCAATTGTTCACAGCTTCGATCTTATCTAGATCGACCGACAATCCTTTCTCTAAAACCATATGACCAAGAAACTTAACCTCTTTCTTCCAAAAATGACACTTGGAAAATTTCGCCTTTAGATGATTCTGCCTCAGCGTCTCTAGCACAACTCTAAGATGATCTTCATGCTCTCTCTCATCCTTAGAGTATACCAAAATGTCATCTATAAACACCAACACGAATCTATCCAAATACTCTTGGAAGACTCGTTTCATCAAATCGACAAAGAAAACAGGTGCATTCGTCAACCCGAATGCCATCACTAACCACTCTTATGAATCATATCTAGTCCGAAATGCAGTCAAAGGAATACTTTCCTCTGTCACTCTCAACTGATGGAACCCTGTCGCTAAATCCAACTAGGAGAACATTTGGCTCCACTCAACTGATAAAACAGATCAACAAATCTTGACAAAGGATACTTATTCTTTATCGTCCTTTCATTTAGCATACGATAGTCGATACGCATCCTCAACGACCCATCTGGTTTCTTCACGAATATCACGGCCGCTCCCCAAGGAGAACTGCTTGGTCTAATAAAATTCTTTCCTTCGAGATCCACAAGCTGCACCTTTAATTCCTTCATCTCAGTCGGTGTCATCCTGCTAGGCAGTCTACTCACAGGTTCGGCTTTTGGCACAAGATCTATCCAAAACTCAACAGCTCGTTTCGATGGTAGTCCTATGACTGGCTCAAAGACATCTACAAATTCTCTTGCAAATCAAACCCGACATAACTCTTCTCCCACTTCCATTGCACTTAACAAAGCACAACTACTCCATTCAGAATTCTCAACTTGGAATATAATTCGGTTATGACTATTAAGGTGTCTCAAAGACATCTCTCCATCCTGGCAGAATATCCTAGCCTCATACCTACTCAACCAATCCATACCTAAGATGATTCCGAAGTCTACGAAATCATACACTTACAAACTGCATGCAAACTTATGACCTAACAAATCAAGTTCTAACTAGTCACATCTCGTCCGCAGAGTTGCATACGTTCCTATTAGATTCCCAACCCTTAAGGAAGTAACAAGGTATGTGGGTTCTAAGCCTAACATATCAACCAAACACTGGGATGTAAATGAATATGATGCACCAGTATCAAAAAGTATCCCAACTGGTATACTCTGAATCAAAAATGTACCTTCCATCACTGTCTTTCCCTTATCAGCTGCAGTAGACTTAACTGATGTTCCAATAGCAAAAACTTTACCCTTGTCCGCTCTGGACACTGGTTCTTGTAATGCCCAACTTGATCACAGTTAAAGCATTTCACATTCTTCTTATCTGGAGCCTTCTTACCCTTCCCTGATCGGTACTCATTTTCATAATAACCCTTCTTGTCACATTTATAGCAAACTAAATCAGCCTTTACCTTCTTGGCAACATCCCTTTATGGGCTTCCTTCTTTTTAAAGAATTTCCTCTTCTTTCCCTAAGGACCTTGGCATTCAACATGCTTCTCCCTAGTTGAAATAGCAAGCATCTCTTCATGGCGAATTGTCATCTCCACCAACACATTACTAGGTTCTCGGATATGGGTCATGGTGGTTCTAGCAAGCTCAAGTCTCAGTCCTCAAACGAACCTTTCATTCCTTTTGACATCAGTGTCAACTATAGCATATCCATATCAAGACAGCTCATCAAACTTAGCAGCATACTCAACCACTGACATCTCTCCTTGAACTAGATCCATGAAATTCATCATCAATGCCGACTTAGCAACCCCGGATAGAAACCTCTGCTCAAACCTTCTCCTGAAATTAGCCCATGTCAGCTCTTCCTCTGGTACCGCGACGGTCACATTATTCCACCAGTGAAGCGCTGCCCCTTGCAACAGCATAGAGGCAAGCCTTATCTTTTTCCCATCATCCAAGCCTAATTCATAACAGATCCTTTCACAACTTAGCAGCCAATTCTCAACTTTGACAGCATCCTCCGTTCCAACAAATGGCTTTCCACCCAAACTGGTGTAGTCTCTGCTTAGCTTAGCATAGTTATTTCCAATTGGAGCCACAAGATTAGCTCCTCCTACATTACTGGAAACTCCAGATTGCAAAAGATTGGCTAACAACTGATACACCATCCCCGCATCTACTGGTGGATTGCCAGCACCTACGTTGGATTCAACATTTGGATTAGCATTAGCTTATCGACCTTGGTTCCTCTTGGTATTAGGTCGAGCATTTCCATTGGTTGTATTGCTTCTTCCACCCAGATTTCTTCTTTCGTTTCCTGCTTCCATATCTTCTTTCTCATAAATCTAAATACAAGCCTTAGTAAGATACAAAAGAACGGTCTAAGAGAGAGGGGAACACATACTTATATATATATATAATTGTATAGCAAATAAAAGTACGTTACTAAAGCGTTAACCCAAAACCCGATCATATTTTCAAATTCATTAGATTATGTTTGAAAATATTTTAGGTTTAGCTTTCTTTTAAAGTTTCATAAACCTATGCATTGATACCAATTTGTAACATCTCTCTACTTGGAGGCCGTAAACTAACGGCTACGGATGCTGCAGTCATCCATAGTTATTAATCCTTGACGACCAAATACGGTGATGTTAGATTCATTGATACACATAAACACATGAATATGGAAAATTTTAAACTTCAAACAGAATCACATTCATTTCAAACTATTTCCAATTCATTACATAATCCCAATATTCGCAAACCACGTTTAGAGAAAATATATTTATTACAACATACGCCCAAGAGCGACATATGAAGATGCCCTCCTGGATGATCAGAGTATATACAGGAAATATAACAATTTTGCCATTACAATCAAACACAGCGGAATTAAAAGAAAAGCGAACTCTAAATAGCTATCAAGCCTCCTGCACGTCTCCGGAAGCTTATTCGTTTTAAGAGGTATCTAAAAACCTCAACTCTCAAACTACTCAAAATCAATTAATTACCCGAGATTTTAATGGGAAAACATAAACTTCGAGTCAGACGTAAAACCTGGTAAGAATAATAATCTACCATCTCAAATCATTTAGATATCCAGTGAGACCATGCCGCTTAGCACAACGGGTTTCCCCTCACTAGTATCTCAAAACCCATCATAAAACCATATACCGTGCTCCTGCATCCACAATGGTTTAAACAATTCAAAATAGTATATTATGATGATATGCAAAACAAATGAATCAATTCTGGATTATCCATCCCCATTCATTTAGACTATCTGTCTCAATTATAGTTCTAGGGTTACTGTTAACGTATTAGTTTTCATGGGCTAACCAATAACTGGTTAAACATTTAAGGAATTCCTGTCCAATTACATAGTTTTCGTGCGATCACTATGAACCTATTGGTAACTCCAATATTGCTCCTATCCTAGTTTTCAAGGGTTGGTTAGGAACCTATTGGTAACTCCAATATTGCTCTTATCCTAGTTTTCATGGCTTGGCTAGGAACCTATTGGTAACCCAAATATCCTTTCTTCTTAACCTAGTTTTCATGGGTTGACTAGGAACCTATTGACATCTGTCAATATTTCATCCGGATATAGTTTTCATGGGCTAACTACAAACTTACTGGCCCTGCCAGTAGCTAATCATAGTTTTCATGGGCTTACTATGAACCTGTTTATCTGACATCTTCCTTTACACAGTTTTCATGGGCTGATTATGAACCCGTCTATCTGACATCTTCCTTTACATATAGTTTTCATGGGCTAACTATGAACCTATTGGCCCCTGCCAATATCATATAGTTTTCATGGGCTTACTGTAAACCTATTGGCCCCTGCCAATATCTTTCCTTTATATTTTATCATCCTATATTATGGTCTTCCTGACCTCTTGGATGCACTTCTACTCATTCAGGAGTTTATTTAATTTATATTGTTATCCCGCCTTTTGGCAAGACCGTGACACCAAGAACTTGACTAGAAACCAAAGACAGTTCATCTAAGAAGATCGACTATACGCAGGCCCACTATGGATATCAACAAATTTTTCCCGAGTCCGGATTGAGCCTAAATTGATATGACACAACAAGTGAAGCTATGAGAGTCGACGTTCCAAATTTCAGGCCAATCCGAGTTCGTATGCTCAAGTTACGATCGATGCAAAATTGGATAAAAACAGCCCATGTTCGAACCGCTCAGTTCGACTCGCTCCACTTCGACTCGCTCCGCTTCGCCTCCATCTTCGACTCGCTCCACTTTGACTCGCTCCACTTCGACTCGCTCCGTTCGAATCCATCTGGGAAGCCTACTTTGACTCGCTCCACTTTGACTCGCTCCGTTCGAATCCATCTGGGAAGCCTACTTCGACTCGCTCCACTTCGACTCGCTCCGCTTCGCCTCCATCTTCGACTCGCTCCACTTTGACTCGCTCCGCTTCGCCTCCATCTTCGACTCGCACCACTTTGTCAACTTCGCATCCATCCGAAGACTTCTACTTCGTATCCATCAATGTGAAGCAAGGCACAGCAGTTAATACGAATAAACGTCACGTCACCGAGTCAAACAGAACTGAGTCGAACAAAGAGCGAGTCGAAACAAGAGCGAGTCGAACTAAACAGCCAACCGAGAATCCCATTTCGTATCGATCATATCTCCTAATCTACAAGTCCAAATACTATAAAATTTTCACAGAAGACTACGTGCATGCTAAAGAATGTCCACGCCATATTTCGACTCCATTGGATGAAATCTTGATCGATACGAAATTTGTTCCTATCGATCACAGATCAGACCGAAACTTCACGGGCTCGGGCGCGCGGGCCTAGTCACATGGCAGGGAGGGTCTCCTGAGATCTGAGCGAAATAGCAGCCTCCTACACCTTTAAATAGAGCCCCAGGGAATACATAAAAGGGTCTTCTTCTCCTTTGAGTTCTCCAACGCCCAGACTCTGCCGGATCCAGATCTGAACTCCATCGCTGCTGCCAACAACAAAATTCACTACTGCAAATCATAATTAACTACTGTAACTTACTGAATTCGTTTGTAATCTTCAAGAAAAGATCAATAAAGCAATCAACTTCATAGTGGACGTAGGCGATACGCCGAACTACTCTAAATTCTTGTGTCTCTGTGCATTTTAATTATTCTCATTTTTGAAATTTGGAGTTTTTGTTAGATAATTCCTCACTTTATCTCTTCAAAAACTTCCGAAGAATGTTGTGCCCAATTTTGGTACAAACACTTTGGTGCTTTCACTGAGAAAAACTCAACTTTTCTCCTGCTCTGTGGATCTACTACCATCGTTGGATTGCAAAAATCTAAGGAGGAGATCCAGATCTATCGTCAAGTGGTTCCTTCTATTCTATTCAGACTGCTCTAGATCTAAGAGGAACTACATTCATCCATATTTTCGTATCCATGTTCTCGAATCCAGAGAATATGGTGATTTTCGTATCCATGCTCTCGAATCTAGAAAATATGATCATTTTCGTATCCATGTTTTCGCACCCATAAAATATGTCAAAATTCGTATCGATCACTTTTCGTATCGATCTTCTTCACATCGCTCTGTTCGTATCGATCGCCACTTTCCTGTTCGTATCGATCATTTCGACTCAATCTGCTTCGCATCGCTCTATTTGTATTGATCATTTCGACTCGATCTGCTTCGCATCGCTCTGTTCGTATCGATCATTTCGACTCGATCTGCTTCGCATCGCTCTGTTCGTATCGATCATTTCGACTCGATCTGCTTCGCATCGCTCTGTTCGTATCGATCGCCTATGCTTTGTTCGTATCGATTGCAACTACTCCAATTCGTATTGATACTCACACGCTATTCGTATCGATCCATCTATGTCCAATTCATATCGATACTCACATCCACTTCTTATCGGTCCAGTTGTACACCTTTCGTATCGATCCAATTGTCCACTTTTCGGATCATTCGATTTCACCAACATTTGTATCGTTCGAACATTGCTGAGAGCGATACGAAATTTCAAAAAAAACATATTTTCGGGTACGACTCAAATCTCTGAAAAAGTGGCTAAATTTAAAGATCATAGTGAATTCAAAGCTCAACTTAATGGAGGAACATTCCATCCACGCTTATAATGGTTCCATGACTGAACAAGACATCGGAGATCACAACAACAAATGCTGAGTTGCAATCAAGGAATGAGTAAAGGAATACTACTCGACCGGTGCTCCCAGAGGCTAGAAAACCTAGCTAATATGCCAAGAACTGGAGTTGATTAATATATCATGCTTTTAAGGTGGAATGCAACTTCCTCCAATTGACCAGCTTTTAAACTCCTGAATTGACAACGATGGCTAATATGACGACTCCCCTACACTGTCTACTCTGCTAACTCAAAACATAGCTGGTCATCGCTGAACCATCCTCAAATGCCCGCATCTTAGTCATACCATGTCCATATGACTAGAAGCGTGACATACAACCATAAGAGGACTTCCTAACTATCTTATATGGGCCTCCTACCTGGGTGAAAATTAGAAATAATCACCAATCTATGAGCCCATCTTTACCAACTCACCATCCAATCGGCATCACCAAACCACTCGAACATCGGGCAATCGTGCATACATCATTCACCAGTGTTACAAGACCCCTTGGCAATAAAATGGACCTGATCATAATGTCGATTGGAGAATCTTTCCCAGTCGAAACCTATTCGTTGAAACCATCCTACATGCAGGACTTCCAGTGAAAATTCAACATGTTAACTATGTCGGTGTACTATGGAAATACAACCCCCGACACTACCCTATGAAGTGGGAATGGCGCATGGATTTCTCCAAGGGTGATGAATGCCATCGACATGTCTAGGCTAATATTGAGTTGGTGAATCAGATGAAGGATCAACATAGCAAGATAAGGAGGGGACCTACTCCATACTCTAGATCAGAAAACTCCTCTTCTCTAGATGGCTACCGTGAACGCCAACGCCATAAGGCTGCTCCGGGAAGGATAGCTCCTACAATATGTGCAAGCCCCATAAAACGAAGGACCGGGAACATCCGACCCCTATCGATCAAGGACTTTGATCAAATTGAACCATTTGCATTAGACTTCCAATTGAGAAGGGCTGGACTAAAGTGCAATAGTGAGCATACGACGCTGCCTTACTTATCAATGAGATTTGATCTGATCTCTTTTGAATTATTTCTAATTCAATTTCATTTACGTTGCAAAATATGACCTACTTGAATTAAAATACTTGAATTAAACTACTTGCAAATGATGCAGGTAACTGAGTACTTAAGATTGGGTGCAAAACAACCTCCGCGGACTATGATCAAATCATTGAGGTATCATCACGACGAGGATGATTCAATCACTCATCGGCTACTATATGCCCCTGACTGGGGGTAAGGCATCAGGGCGGAAGAGACCGACAAGGTCAAGACTCTAGTACAAAGTGGATGCAACCGACCACCCACTCATCCGCCTATGCAATTTAATTGGAGATCTGGGAAAGACTTGGAGTGATATATCCCAACAATGTACTCTCCATCTCGTACTTGAAGCTCGCCAAAATACTTATGCTTCTTTTGATGCCCGACAAAATCGGAATCACACCAAGGGTGGACGTGACGTCACCATCCATGCATCCAATCCTACATTAGGCACTTGGATTTGTTTGAGAACACATGTTTAAAGTGGATATGATTTGACCGTTCACTCTCCAGTTTGCTTCTGTAATTCGGCAAAACAGTCATGCCTTAAACCAACTTCATCAGGGTCCAACCCTCAATTTAAAGTCATCAACGACTGACTGCAACTCGCTAACCATCACAAGCTGTCATTTCAACTCTTTTCCTTAGCTCGATCGAAAGAATGAAAAGTATAAATTGGACGTGACTCGACTGTCTGCCCTCCAATTCTTGCACCCAACTTAAGGGAAAATACACAACTCAGAGTGGATGTAGTTCGACCATCCCTTCCTATGCTCGAGCACAAAGCTTGCCAGAACACTAGTCTTACTCCTTAGGCTTGGCAAAAGCAGAATCCAAATGAACATGGACGCGATCCAACCGTCCATAAACAAAATCTCATCCTTCATTAAGGGCAGATAAGTGGAAAGTAGTCGGGAACCCACCGATCACTTGCTAAGTGAAACCCCGAGCTCAGGGACAAGCCATCATACTGCGGCCAAAAGGGATTGATACACGACAATCCTCTAGCTAACTCCAGATTTCCAGAGTGCGAGCTGGAGTATAAACTTACGGGCATAGGCTCGAGGAGGATGGATCCATCCATCTAACGACTTCGCCCGTGTTCAACCTAAACCCGAGGAGGATGGATCAGTCCATCTAACGACCTCGCCTTTAATATTTACAAGCTCAAGGAGGATGGATCCGTCCATCTAACGACTTTGCTTGCCTACTCAGGGTGGATATGATACAACCATCCACATACCTAATCAACTAACTCCAGATTTCCAGAGTGCGAACTGGAGTATAAACATTAAATAACTCCAAGTCTCCAAAGCGCGGACTGGAGTATAAACACTAAAATAGGTGGGACTGACCACCCATCAACTAACTCCAGATTCCCAGAGTGCGAACTGGAGTATAAACATAAACTCCGGATTCCCAGAGTGCGAAACGGAGTATAAACATCAACTCCGAACTCCCAGAGTGCGAGTCGGAGTATAAACACTAACTCCAGATTCCCAGAGTGCGAACTGGAGTATAAATATAACTATCTCCAGATTCCCAGAGTGCGAAACAGAGTATAAACATCAACTCCGAACTCTCAGAGTGCGAGTCGGAGTATAAACATCAACTAACTCCAGATTCCCAGAGTGCAAACTGGAGTATAAACATCAACCAACTCCGGATTCCCAGAGCACGAAACGGAGTATAAACATCAAATCTGAACTCCCAGAGTGCGAGTCGGAGTATAAACATCAACTCCGAACTACCAGAGTGCGAGTCAGAGTATAAACATCAACTCCGGATTCCCAGAGCGCGAAACGGAGTATAAACATCAACTCTGAACCCCCAGAGTGCGAGTCGGAGTATAAACACCCACTCTAGATTCCTAGAGTGCGAACTGGAGTATAAACATCAACTAACTCCAGATTCCCAGAGTACGAACCGGAGTATAAACATAAACTTACTTCGGTCCCGAGAGCACAGGCTAGAGTATAAACACCAAATGGGTGTGACTAACAACCCATCAACCAACTCCAGTCCTCAAAGCATGGTTTGGAGTATGATTACCAAAAGGGATGTGATTCGACTCTCCATCTATCGGCTATGGTTCCTCATCAAGTTCTGTAGTACAAAAAGCGGATGTGGTACAACCGTCTACTTTCCAATCTTCCCCTAACATGGGGGCACACTTAACACACAAAATTGGATGGGATCCTACAATCCAGCACTAAGCGGGCATGACCCAACAGTCCATGCATAACCTCTTGTCCCCGGCATGGGACCCATAACATAATTTTATAGGGATGCACTCGAACCCCACAATACAAAATTTCTTCCTTGATTCGACAGGGAGACGCGGATTCGTAAAACGAACCTAGCTGAATGTCCTATTCTAAACGGATGTGACTACCCGTTCTACTGCAAACAAACGTGGCGTGACCGTTCATCCACTAACTCTCCCTATGATCCAACGAGCTGTTCGTGCAACATGGACGGATGTGACCTAACAATCTGCCAATCGATTCCTTCCTACAGTTCAGTGGGAGAAGCATCAAATTAAAGTTGTTGTAATGTGATCGACCACACTTCGACTTTCGCCATTGACTAGTGCTAGAGGGATTAATTGAGGAAAATGCGGTCCGACGATTTCCTACTAAAACTCTTAGTCCCCATAGTGTGGACAGGGGTATAACATCAAATAGGTGTGATGAATGGCCCTTCAACTGACTCTGATCCCCAAAGTGTGGCTACAAGAATAGACAAACGAATGAATGTGATTCGACCATTCATTCACCAACTCTGACCTAGACTCGACATGAGCAATATAAACTCACTACAGGTGCAATTAGACCATCCACGAACTAAATCTTCTAACTCAATACTGGAGGTAGAAGTACAAATCACCAAAAGAAGAGAAAGGTGACTCGCTACATCTCCAGCTTAGCGTCCTTTACAACTTAAGGCAATGACTACAAGGAGACCCTAATGCTAACCAATCAGAATGATGCCCGAAGTTCTGGGCAACCAATTATATCGTAGCGTCGGATCGACGGGAAATATAGATCTGCACCTTTCACATCGTACCAATGAATCGACGATCAATATCAGTCCTCTTCATCTACAAGTCGATGTGACCCTAACTCCATCGAATACCTTTGACCAACAGAGCATGGATAGAAGAATAAACCACGAAGGAGTGTGACTTGACCATTCGTCTTCTGTCACCTTCCTTCGATCCGTCAGGAAGAGCATGAAACCAAATGAGCATGACATGACTGCATTTGAGCTAACTTTATCCTTAGATCTGACGGGAGAACATAAATCAAAATGGACATGGTTGATCTCCCAACTCCAAATGAATGCAACGCGACCATTCATTCATTGACTCTTACCATGATCCGACTAAAAGAGAAATTCGAAACATGTGCAACCTAAACATCTGCACACTGATTCTTACCCTGGATTCGATAAGGGAAGCATCAATCCTGCATTGGATCTGACTGGACGATTCACTCTTCAGTTTTTGTCCAAAGTATGGCGACATAAGCAGCAAAGTGAATGTCATTGACCGTTGTCCAGAGTCTAGCTTATGTCCGAATGTCGGCAAAGTAACAACGTATTCCGCCAATAGGAAAGAAATAGAACATAATACAGGATAGGCACGACTCAGCCTTCCATCGGTTAACTCGATCCCAAGGTTCAATGGGATAGAATACAAAATTGAAGCGGACATTATCTACCCTACCACTTATCGAGATATTCCCCAGACTTGGAGGCACGAACAAGAAGATAAGATTAATATGATTCAACCATTCATCAGTTAACTCTGGTTCTTAAAGCCTGAACTACAGTACAGACACAGCTAGGACGAGACTAGACCGTCCGCGTAATGCATCCGCCAACCCGTGGCTGGGGGCAAAAGAGTAATTATCCGAGATTTGACTATGACAACTTGAACCTATGACCCATGCCTGATATTAATAACAACTCTAGGTTATGACTGAAAGGATGCCTAGAGATAGAATCATCAGATCAATACCTGAACTCATTTGTAACTGATCATCATTCCAACCCTTACAATGAGCAATGGATCGCGAGTACATTGAATGAAAAGCGCATCATTCAGAAACACAAGTGAATTCAATCTCAAAGCTGGAGCCAGCTATGTAGTAGCGTGTAGTACAAGACTAATCCTTTGATTCAACGTCCTTATAAGCCTGATCATTTACCATTGCAAATAAACACATGAGGCGCCTACAACCCATCACGAGTATTGTAGATATGATCACAACTCTACGCAATTATAAAGAAAGAGTCAATTGGTTTACTTCAGGTGAATCTTGATGTGTTCGCTTGGACTCGACCTCATATATATATATATATATGGACTCTCGCTAGCCATGAAGAAACCTGCATTAAAAGTCGACCCGAGGCATGTCTCGATGAACAAAAATGATGCGACATGGATCCGGAGAGATCTGTTGCACTTGAAGAGAAGGCGAATCTGCTCAAAACCAATGGGTTTATCCATGATGCCCTCCAACCAAAATGAGCATCCAATCCTTTACTTATAAGAAAAACGAACAGAGAGTGGAGGACATACGTCAACTACTCAGATTTGCATGGGGTATGACAAAGCACAGCTTTCCACTTCCAATGATCAACCAACCGATGGACCTGACCATCAGACATGAATTACTCACATCCATGGATGCGAACTCCAGATACAATCGGATACTGAAGCACGTCCTAGACCAGGAATACAACTATTTCATAATTGACCTGGGCTTATAGTGCTATGCTGAAATCCATGGATTCAAACTTGAGAACGCTTATGCTACTTACCTAAGAACGATTAACAGATCATTC
The DNA here is from genome assembly GCA_030737815.1 of Allium fistulosum. Lineage (NCBI taxonomy): Eukaryota > Viridiplantae > Streptophyta > Magnoliopsida > Asparagales > Amaryllidaceae > Allium > Allium fistulosum. The sequence continues at coordinate 794,408,131 of CM060904.1, forward strand.
AAAAGTCATATCGGTCGATCGATGAAAGCAGATGTGGTTAATATGCTCGTGAGATCACCACTATCAAACGACCATATCGATGACTTAACAGAGGTATTCGGTGCTCTCTAAAAAATGCAGGATGAAACTCGATCCTTTGAAATGCTCTTTCACCATTACATCAGAAAGATTCTTTGTTTCCATCATCAATTCTCATGGAATCAAGACTAATTTCTAGAAAATTCCGATAGTTAGAGACACCCATGTACCAAGGACAATCAAGCAGCTCTGATAGATCGCTTGAAGAGACCTTCCATTTTACCCAAACCTTTGGATCGCGAAGATTTATACATCAATTGGGCCGTGTCAACACACGCCATAAGCATCGCAATGCTATGTGAAGATAAACGAATCCAAAGACTATTATATGATGAAGGCTGGCTATTGACAAGCTCACCCCGTTAACGTTTATATCGACCAGCCGTTATGATAGGTCCAACAGCGGCCTTAGATGTCCGAAAGTTACTTAGATGGGGTATTAAGCTAAGCCAATTTGATTTCACATATCTCCTTCGGAGAGATCTCCATGATCAAACATTAGCATACTTCATATCTGAATCCACCACATCAGACGACTATCCGAAGAACAGTGGTGAACCGTCCAACCGATGGAGAATGTATACAGATGGAACTTCCAATAATCGGCTTTTTAACGTCGAAGTTGCATTAATGACTACTGAGGAACGATCGTTCTGCCATGCCCTCAAACTCAACTTCCCTACAACAAATAACGAAGCTAAGTATGAAGCCTTGGCGCTCAAACTTGCAAGAAAACTAGGAGTGGAAACTTTGCATATATTATGTGATTATTGGTTAGTAGTATACCGAGTCAGGGAAGATTATTCAACTAGGGGGCAACATCTTGCTCCTTATCCTAGCTAGGTCCAAAAGCTACTAGTCGACTTCGACTATTACACCATTACAGACATCCTCGGAGAACAAAATGAAAAAGCTAAGTCACTGGCCAAGCTAGCCAGTTCTGGGGATGCGCGACAAAAAGACTTTGTCCCAGTTGAAATGCTTATTATTCCAAGCATCGACATATAAAGATCAACTAGATCTTAGAGATGGATCTAGGAGAGGAGTCATGGATGACTCCTATCGAAGATTATCCACAATCGGGGATTCTTATGGAATAAACGAATAAGAAATGGCATATCCTCCATGAAGCATCACTACATGATTATGTCTGGATCATTTGACTCCGTCGATACAAAGCATTACTTTTGTATCCATCGATCCGAGACCCAATATTATGTATCCACCGATATGAAGCATACATTCCAACCCTTCACATCGATTCAGGAGAGTATCATTACGAAGGAGCATTCAAAAACATCCATCAAACGTTGTTACAACGAATTTCACGTCGGTTCAGGAGAGGATCGATACAGAATTCAATATAAGATAAATTGACAATGGCTCGTGAACGTCAGCGAGAGTCAGATTAGCGTATATGCATATATGTCGGACTAATCTTCATTATTCCAGATTTACAGGAATTGGAAGCTCGTTTGATAACGATTACAACAACAAATGACTAATCACTAGCGTACAACAATTAGTTGCAACAATACAAGGTACAGCAGTTGACAGTCAACAGTTTACATTATCAAGAAAAACAGTCGAAGATTACAGCTTTCACCGGAAAGACCATAACTATTCAGAATGAAGATTGCAGCATTTCAAAGCGCATCATTTTCCCACAAGACATACTTTGGGGGGAAAATGTTATCCCACCTTTTGGCAAGACCGTGACACCAAGAACTTGACTAGAAACCAAAGACAGTTCATCCAAGAAGATGGGCTATACGCAGGCCCACTATGGATATCGACAAATTTTGCCCTAGTCCGGATCGAGCCTAAATTGATATGACACAACAATCGAAGCTATGAGCGTCAACATTCCAAATTTTAGGTCAATCCTAGTTCGTATGCTCAAGTTACGATCGATGCAAAATTGGATAAAAACAGCCCCTGTTCGAATCGCTCAGTTCGACTCGCTCCACTTCGACTCGCTCCGCTTCGCCTCCATCTTCGACACGCTCCACTTCGACTCGCTCCACTTCGACTCGCTCCGTTCGAATCCATCTGGGAAGCCTACTTCGACTCGCTCCACTTCGACTCGCTCCGTTCGAATCCATCTGGGAAGCCTACTTCGACTCGCTCCACTTCGACTCGCTCCGCTTCGCCTCCATCTTCGACTCGCTCCACTTTGCCTCCATCTTCGACTCGCTCCACTTCGTCAACTTCTCATCCATCCGAAGACTTCTACTTCGTGTCCATCAATGTGAAGCAAGGCACAATAGTCAATACGAATAAACGCCACGTCACCGAGTCAAACAGAACCGAGTCGAACAAAGAGCGAGTCGAAACAAGAGCGAGTCGAACTAAACAGCCAACCGAGAATCCCATTTCATATCGATCATATCTCCTAATCTACAAGTCCAAATGCTCTGAAATTTTCACAGAAGACTACGTGCATGCTAAAGAATGTCCATGCCAAATTTCGACTCCATTGGATGAAATCTTGATCGATACGAAATTTGTTCGTATCGATCACGGATCGGACCGAACTTCACGGGCTCGGGCGCGCGGGCCTAGTCACGTGGCAGGGAGGGTCTCCCGAGATCTGAGCGAAATAGCAGCCTCTTACACCTATAAATAGAGCCCCAGGGTATACAGAAAAAGGGCTTCTTCTCCTTTGAGTTCTCCAACGCCCAGACTCTGCCGTATCCAGATCTGAACTCCATCGCTGCTGCCAACAACGAAATTCACTGGTGCAAATCATAATTATCTGCTGTAACTTACTGAAATAGTTTGTAATCTTCAAGAAAAGATCAATAAAGCAATCAACTTCATAGTGGACGTAGGCGATACGCCGAACCACTCTAAATTCTTGTGTCTCTATGCATTTTAATTATTCTCATTTTTGAAATTTGGAGTTTTTGTTAGATAATTCCTTACTTTATCACTTCAAAAACTTTCAAAGAGTGTTGTGCCCAATTTTGATACAAACATATTCACTATTGGGTTAACCTAACTGGTTCTCCTGCCCTTTATCCCCAAAATACAGTGATGGATTCATTGCTTCATATTAGAAGAGGCAACATAACAACATAGCAATACCACTCATGTGGGTTTAATTTATCAAAGATAGCTTCTTCTTAAAACCATTATAAAAATTCCTTTAATATAGCCATGGGTTTTTCCTTTCAAAATAGAGTTTGGATTATAAAATCTTTCGATACCTTCGAAACTTAGCTTTCGACTTCATAGGATAGCCTCCTTCGAAAGCCTTAAAAATATATCTTCAAATCACCAGGCTCCAGCCTTTTAATACTTTGAAATCTACTTTTCGGAACCTTTTGAACATATTAAAGTACTAGTAATTAACTTTAGAAGTTTAGCTTTGAAACCAGTTGAAAGTACCATTTCGACACCAATGGAAGTAACCCTTCCGAAATCATTGAAAGTACCCCTTTCGAAACCATCTGTTTCGAAACCATCCTTTATCATATAAAATATTGGGGAAAACTTGATGGTGTCGGCACCATCTCTTTCGAAAGCATAAAACATCTGGGTAAAACATTAGAAGGTTGGCATCGGAACCCCTTTCGAAACCATCACCTTCGAAACCCCTAATCCCTTTCGAAAGCTATAGGAAGTGGCTTGAACTTATAAAACAAAATTAAATTTCAATAGCATTGATATCTTCAATACCATTGGAAGGCTATAGGGTGGAAGAAGTGTATCGACTAGGTTAGAACCCCTTCTTTCAAAACATTCTGTTATAAGTATGGAACCCAGTCGAAAGTAATTATAAGGTAATGGCAACCCTTTTGAAACCCTTTAAAACCTCTTTCGAAACCTTATGCTTCGACTCTATCGAGGGCTTAAAACAAAAAATAGGCAGGCGCTTTTCTTTTAAAAACAAACCAAGGTTTCGATCCCTTCGGAAGCTATGCTTTCGACACCTTACCTTTCAAAAATCTCCAATCCACTGCGTACCATCATAGTGATACCTTGTGTACTGGTTTCGGGATAGTTGGTTTCGACAAGGATGAAGGCGCAAGCTTCTATGTCAAAAGGTGCTTTCCTAAGTAGGCGGACCCACTTTTCTGAGCAAACCTAGTTTAATTCTTATTTAAGCAAACTTTTCTCTAACTAACCTGTCATATGTCAACACCAGATTGGTTGCTTTAACCTTTTCAAATTCTTTTTCAAAAATAACTTCCGCTAATCCAGATCTAAACCATGGTTAAGTTAATCAAATAAGCCCCTCCAATTTTTGCAAAGAAGTCCCTCTTCTAAAATAATTTATTTGCATAGCAAATCACTCCGGAAAAATTCCCAAAAATTCCATAAATTCACTTTAATCATGTTATCTAAAATATCAAAATTCCAGACCCAAATTCTTAATATATTTTTCAAAATAAATTTATAAACCCAAATAACCATATTTTCCTTTGAAAATTCATAATAATCTTTCCATAGCTTGGAAAATTCTCAAAATTGAAACCCAACTCCAAAAACATGTTTTTGATAATATTAAATTTTCCCATGGCATTTAAACATCATTTAAGCTCGGTTTTGACCTAAAACCTTGCAAAAATCCTTTAAACCATCTTCGCTAAATCAAATAAATCTTAAATCAAGCATATCATCATCCAAGATATCATAAAAATGAATTTACCCTGAAATCCAAAAATATATGATTTAAAACAAAATTAGAGATAGAATTATTATTCACCTTGATCTAGACAAGGAGATTTGATTGAGATTGATTTCAACTAAGCTTGATTTTCTAGCTTTAATTTTTGAATTCCTCTTCCTCTTAATGGCTCGTGTTCGATGGCCAATTTCATATAGAGTTAGAAAATAACTGATTAAATTTTAATTAAAAATAACCGCAAGGGCATGGCATACAATGCTAGTACGTGGCGAATACAGGTCGATCCGTAGGGAATTATATAGATTTTAAAATTTTCTATTCAACAAATTAAACCAAATTTTGAAGTTGTGATTGTTTTTAAGCTAAAATTTGTAAAAGATAGCTAAAACAAGAGAATGAAAATATGAGATTGGAAAACAATTTAGAGGTAATTCCACTCTCATATTTTAGTAAATCAACACAAAAGTAATCTATGATCTCTATTTTTGATATTAAGTGGAATTAGTGATGTATTTATCATAAGTATGGTTTATTTATATTATTGATTAACATAACTTAAACCATCGAACTATAATACAACAAACAAAGCCACATACCAATTCTCATGAAAATGAAGTCAAAGCAAAAGCTATTTTAAGTACGATCTATTTACGTTTGTATTTAGTAACATAGATCATCAAATTTTGTTTCTACCTTAATTTCATAATCAATAATCAATTAGGAAAATGATGATGTAAATAGTGTTTATGTTTGATAAGAATAGCCTATTTGTAAATACAACATAGGCTATCAAATTCATTTTTATAAACTTACATCAACATTTACTTCTCATGAAGCATATAAGAGACCATAAATCACAAATTATGTTGAATTTACATAATTGGAGAGCTACATTACCCCTAAATTGGAGGGGTTTAGCTACTCATTTGTGTTGAGAAATCAACACATGTAAATTTCAACATTACAAAACAAGCAAAAAAAGTAAGAGCTAATGAAAATGGAAGAAATTAGAACTAAACTACTTGCATAAAAATAAAATTAAACTAAGTGCATAGAAGAGGAAGCAAATCTACTAACATTAGAATGAAGAAAGCATGTAAATAAAATGAAAAAAAATAAAAGAACATGTAGAAAAAGAAAGAGGCGTAGGAAACCATTTTATTTCCCATTTGATTTGAAGCTATAACTTACATTCTAATTTCCTTAGTAATTAAAAGAGAGAAGATCCTTTACATGAACATAAGAGGGCTATTTATACATGCACAAAACCCTAATCTATATTTTAGGGGGCTTCCCAAAATACCCTTTAGGAAGTGTGGCCACCAAGTAATCATTGGTTCTAATTAACCCATCATTAATTATGGATGAAACTTTAACCTCCATAACTTGTCCATTAGCCCCTAATTGTAGATTAAGGTAGGTGGGTAGGTGAGGTCCTCCATGATGCATAGTTTGAATTATTTCCATCTTCATTCCTTTGTTCCATCCATGTGCATGCATATTTCCATGATAACATCTTCATATTCCCATCCAAAAATTCCTATAATTAAAAAGACAATGTGCAAATAAATATTCACCAAATTAATTCATGCACAAAATTACTATTTTACCCCCACATTGATGTATGAATGATGACTTGAAAGCATATTTAAAATTTGGGTTTAAACATGTAAAAATACCCAATTATGACATTTATTTAAATAAAAATAGATTAAATATGGATGTAATAATATGCACATTTACGTGCTCATCAAATACCCCCACACTTATCTTTTTATTCGTCCTCGAATAAACTAAAACTAAGATAAATTCATTTTCGTAGGAAACACGATTGCATTGAGCGTATGCAACAAGCTGTTAAACCTTTAGGTGTCCCTAGTAGGACGAGTGTTATCTCGTGAGGTTTTCAGCGGATACTACCTACAAAATCCAAATGCGAAATGAGAAATTCCCAAATGCAAGATTTATTTACAAAGATATGGATGCATGTTTTTGAAAATATTTACAAATGAAGCATTTACTTTCAAATGATACGAATAAGTTAAATATAAGTTCTGGTCATTATCAAGAAATTTAACTCCTTTTACTCATCAAACTTCAAATAAAAATTAAGTAATCATCACAATTAGACTCTAGTTTGGCTAGTTGTTTCGGTTGATAACATAGTGCAACTATGATACAAATCCTTAGTTAAATATCAAAGTTTTTCAAAGTGTTATTTTTATTTCTTTTGAATAACAAGTCAAATAACATAAGTGAAAATAGTGCTTGGATTTCAATTGCTTACTCTCTCTTTATTTGAAAATTTTATTGGTATTAAAAATATTTACATATGCCTAACTCGGAAAACCGAGGCCAGATATATGACCCATGCACTGCCATTTGGACTTACGTGAGGAGAATACAAAGAATGGCGAGTGCACACACAAGTGTTTACACCTATCGACTGTAGGCGTTATTAATGAAAGAATTTTTATATACATACACCTAACTTAGATAAACTAAGGCTAGATATACCGATTGTGCACTGTCTTTCGGGCTTACGTGAGAAGGGTACAGAGCATGGTGAGTGAACACATTTGCGTGTGAACATATGACTCTAGGTGTTAATTAAAAAAATACATATATACAAAAAACAATTCTTTTCTTTTTTTTATGAAGAGAGAGTTTTACAATATTATATTGGCATTACTTAACTTAAAAGATTTAAAATGTTATCGCCTTTACTTTAAATCAACCACTTATTAAACAAAGATTTCAATTAGGATATACTTCATAATTATCACCCATGAACCTTCCTATATACTAGTTAAACCATCGTTACTTGTAATCATACTTTATTTTTATTTTTGTTAAGACAAATAAATTTTCAAAAATTTCAATTTAATAACCAAAAATTATACTTATCCTATAGTGTTTCTTTCAAAAATAAATTAAAATGCTAAAAAAAATATTTTGGAGATTTAAAAATTTTGTGATTTTTTTAGAAATTTTGAGTTTTGGAAAGTAAATGAAAATTCAAAAATTCCATGAAAATTAAAAAAATGAAGATGAGACTCCCCCCACACTTAATTTCGAGTGTGTCCCCACAGTCAATGCATGATATAGTGAGTGTAACGGGGAAAAATATGTACATATTTACAAAAGAGGGTTAACATTTCTTACTACACATAGCTTGGCTCATGAAGAATCATGAGCTCCTCCTCTTGGTTACTTGGCAATTCCAAGAAAGGTTTCAAACAATAACCGTTGACTTTGAATATCAATCTATCCCTGGGGTATTGTATTGTGGAAATTAGCCACAAGGGCCTCTTTAGCAGGTGGAATTAGTTTCTAGGACACACAACTGAAATAATTACTTTCAAGGACAAAAGGCATAATAATTAGTTTCTAGGGCCTAAAAACCTATGAAATTATGTCGTTGAAAGTAATTGGACTACTGACTTTGTCCTTGAAAGTAATTATTCTGCTGACTTTGGCCCTGAAAGTAATTTCTTTGAATGTGTGTCCTAGAAACTAATTGGACTATAAAGTTTGTCCTTCTGGTGAAATGCCCCTTTTGTATTTCTATGGCACTATGTGGAAAAACAGTTTGTACCACAAATGGTCCGGTCCATCTCAATTTTAGTTTCCCAAGGAATAAGTGAAGTCTAGAGTTATATAAAAGAACTTTTTGGTTTGGTGAAAACGTTTTTCTTAGGATTAACTTGTCATGAAAAACTTTTGTTCTTTCTTTGTAAATTTTCTCATTTTCATACGCGTCGTTCCTAAGTTCTTCTAGTTCGTTGAGTTGTAGTTTCCAGTTTTCGCCAGCTTTCTCGAGATCAAAGTTTAAGTTCTTTATTGCCCACAATGCTTTGTGTTTGAGTTCAACGGGTAAATGGAAAGCTTTCCCATAAACTAAACAAAATGGGGACATCTCAAGGTTAGTTTTAAAAGCGGTACGGTAAGTCCAAAGCACGTCGGTCAATTTCTGAGACCAATCTTTTCAATTTTTGTTAACAGTTTTCTCCAAGATTTGTTTTATCCGACGATTTGAAACTTCAACTTGGCCACAAGTTTGAGGATGATACGGAGTGGATAATTTGTGGGTAATCGATTATTTCTTCATTAAAGTTTCCAAAGAACGATTGCAAAAATGGGTTCTGTTATCACTGATTATTATGCGAGGTGTGCCGAACCTCGAAAAGATGTTTTCTTTAAGGAATTTCACAACAATTCTATGGTCTTTGGTTTTACACGGAACGACTTTGACCCATTTTGAGACGTAATCGGCAGTGAGAAGAATATACAAATTTCCAAAAGAATTGGGAAAAGGTCCCATAAAGTTGATACCCCAATCATCAAAGATTTCGATCGTAAGAATGAGGTTTAGAGGCATCATATTTCATCGAGAAATTCTTCCAAGCATTTGGCAACGATCGCAAGTTTTGCAAAATTCCAACGAGTCTTTGAAAAGAGTGGGCCAATAGAAACCACACTAAAGCACCTATTTAGCAGTTTTTTGAGGACCGAAATGTCCACCGCACGCTTGATCGTGACAAAATGAGAGAACATTGTTGATTTCTTAATCCGGGATGCAACGTCGAAAGATTTGGTCGAGGCAATACTTGAACAAGTATGGATCGTCCCAATAGAAATATTTCACTTGGAACATGAATTTGCATTTATCTTGTTTCGACCAAAATGAAGGAGTTTCTTTAGCGACTAAATAGTTCACTATATCGGCATACCACGGATCAACAGAGATAGAAAGAAGTTGTTCGTCGAAAAAGTTTTCATTGATTGGTAAAGGTGACAGTGCGTTGGGAAGATGAGACAAGTGATCAGCTATGACATTGTTGGATCCTTCTTTGACCTTGATTGTAGGATCAAATTCTTTTAATAAGAGGATCCAACGAATTAAGCGAGACTTAGTGTCCTTTTTAGCGAAAAGATATCGAAGAGCATAATGGTCCGTGTAAACTGTGATGTGTGAGCCTATCAAATATTGTCGGAATTTTTTGAGAGCAAAAACTACTGCTATATGCTCTTTTTCCATAGTTGTGTAGTTAAGTTGAGCATCGTTCAGAGTCATACTAGCGTAGTAGATAATATGAAGAATTTTGTTGATGCGTTGTCCTAAGACAGCACCAACTGCAAAGTTTGAAGTGTCACACATTATTTCGAATGGAAGATCCCAATTCGGTGAGCAAATTATAGGAGCAGAAAGGAGTTCATTTTTGAGATGTTCAAAAGCAGAGACACAATCAAAGTTAAAATCGAATGGAACATATTTTCCTAGAAGAGTCGTAAGAGGTCGAGCAATCTTACCGAGGTCTTTCACAAAGCGCCTATAGAAACCGTCATGGCCTAGGAAAGAGCGAATGTCCTTAATGGATTTGAGAATGGGTATATTTGCAATGACATCGATTTTCGCCTTATCTACCTCAATGCCCTTATTGAAACGACATGTCCAAGGACTATGCTTGAGTGACCATAAAGTGGCATTTTTCTTAATTTAGCGTTAAGTGTTTATCCTTGCATCGTTTAAGAACCAATTCAAGATGATTTAATCATTTAGAAAAAGAGTTTCCAAAGATAGAAAAATCGTCCATGAACACTTCAAGAAAACGTTCGATCATATTAGAAAAGATGTTGACCATGCCCCCTTTGAAACGTAGCAGGAGCATTACAAACGCCAAAGGGCATACGTCGATATGCAAAAGTGCCAAAGGGACACGTGAAAGTTGTCTTCCCTTGATCTTCAGGAGCGATTGGAATTTGGTTATAGCCGGAATAACCATCAAGAAAGCAATAGAATTTGTGGTCGGTTAAACGTTCGAGCATCTGGTCAATAAAAGAAAGAGGGAAGTGATCCTTACGTGTTGCACTGTTTAATTTTCGGTAGTCAATGTAAACATGCTAACCCGTTTGAGTATGAGTTGGAATAAGTTCGTTAAAATCGTTCTTACCAATGGTAAGTCCAGAATTTTTAGTACGACATGAATTCGGCCAACCCATGAACTATCAGAGATTGGGTAAATGATTCCATTGTCGAGAAGTTTAAGAATTTCATAACGCACCGCATCCTTCATTTTTGGGTTAAGCCTTCGTTGCACATCATGAACAGGCTTGGCATCGTGATTAAATGAATGCGGTGTTGAACAATAGCGGGACTAATTCCCTTTATATCGGTGATTGACCATCCAAGTGCTTCCATGTTTTTTGAAAGGATTGAAAGTAAGGACGTTTCTTGATCAAGATAGAGAGTCACAGAAGTTATGATGGGAAGCGTTTCATTATCACCTAAGTATGCGTACGTAAGGTGATCAGGAAGGGGTTTAAGGTCCAACTTTGGAGGTTGCTCGATCAAAGAATTAGGTTGAGATTCAGACTTAACTGGAAGCGATTCAAAGGGGAGTGTGTACTTAATCTCGTCGGGGATTTCATTAAACAGTTTTTCGTACTTGACCTCGCATTCATCGTTAAGTTCGATCGTCTCGATTTCGAAGTTTTCGTGAACAACACTAACTTCCAACGTTTGGTCATGAGGTTCTTTCGATTGGTTTTCAAGATTGAAAATGTTAAGATCCAAAGTCATGTTTTCAAAATAAATTTTCATCGAACCGTTATGAAAATTGATTAAGGCATTTGAGGTGGCTAAGAATGGTCGAACCAATATCAAAGGGATTTGACTCGTAGGGTTGATCATAGGTTGTGTTTCGAGAACAATAAAATCAACGGGGAATATGAATTGCCCTACTCTAATGAGCATGTCCTCAATTTCTCCCACGGGCTTCTTAATGGAACGATTAGCGAATTGAAGCGTGACCTTTGTGGGTTTGGCTCACCTAAGCCTAATTGTTCATACATAGAGTATGGAATCAAATTGATAGTCGCGCCTAAGTCTATCAAGCATTTGTTAATCGTTTTGTCTCCAAATGTACATGAAATCGTAGGGCAGCCAGGATCTTTGTATTTAACGGGCATGGATTAGGACAAGACTTCACTCAAACTGGCGGCTAAGAAGACTTTTTTAGGCACTTGAGTGTGTCGCTTTTGGATACAGAAGTCCTTAAGAAATTTAGCATATGTTGGGACTTGCTGAACGATATCAAGAAGCGGGATGTTAACTTTCACTTGTTTAAAAATTTCCAACATCCTTTTCATTTGGTCCGAGTGTTACTTTGGTCGAAGATGATGTGGAAATGGAACACGATACTTGTTAGGTGGGTCTACTTGAGTAGAAGAAGAATTTTGATTGGCATTCGATTCGACGTTTGGCTCCATGTTCTGTTCAGATTCATTTGTTGTTTTAAAGGTGTCAAGAGAGGTTTTCGGTAAATTGTTTGGATTAATGACTTGATAATCGATTTGTTTACCGGAATATAGAGTTAAGATAGCATTCAATTGGGTGACATTACTGTCTTGAACAACGTGGGCTTGATTCGAGTTAGGGTCTTGATTTCTGGGATTTGGAACAGGTTGGCTTGGGAATGTGCCTCATTCACGTTCACTCACAGATGTGGCTAGTTCACTCATTTGCATTTCAAGTTTAGCAATTGATTGGCTTGTGTTTTGCATATATGAGGTCAATAAATTTTTCAAATTGTTTTTTATTGGAGGCTTTGAGTGGTTGCCTTAGCCAACGTTTCAAGACTTTTCTCAAGTGAACTTAAACATTTATCGTCTTGGGGAGAGGGAGCAAAATTTGGTTGAAAATTTGATTGTTGCAGTTGATTATGAGGCGGACTCGAAAAATTTGGTTGAAAATGATTGGGTTGAGAGGGAGGGCTCGAAGCATTATTCGGGAATGCTTGAAAATTGGGACGAACCATATTCGTGTTGGGATTGTTTTGATTCCACGCAAAGTTCGGATGATTTCTGCAAGCAGGATTGTACGTTGGAGAAAACAGGTCATTTTTAGCCTTATTGAAAGCATTGATTTGTTTGACAGAATTAGGGCAGTGATCGGCTATATGGTTAGGATCGTTGCATTTATAACACATCGTTTGGGAAGCTTGGTTCATTTGGTTGGATGAGAAAACGTTATCGAATTTGTTAATCATTGCGTCGAATTTAGCTTCCAAGGCCAAAGATGATCCTATCGAGTATGCGCTCGATCATGAGTAAATTTATTTTTCTTCCGAATGTTCCCATTCGGACGACTTTTCGGCTATATTCTCAAGAAATTGCCAAGCATCATCGTGATGTTGGGCGAGAAAGTTGCCTTGGCACATTAATTCGAGCATGGTTCGTGAGCTGTTTTCGAGTCCATCGTATGAGATTTAGCAAAGTGTCCATTTTTCAAAGTTATGGTGTGGACATTTTATTAAAAGCTCTTTAAATCTTTCAAAATATTTTCCGAATGGTTCTCCCCTGTTATGATGGAAATTTACGATTTCATTTCGGATTTTAGATGTTATTTCCAAGGGGTAGAACTTTTTTAAGAAAACTTTCACAAACTCTTCCCAAGTTTTAATCGAGTTAGATGGTAAGCTGTACAACCATTTTTCAGCGTAATCCGTACGAGCGAATGGAATTAATCGAAGTTTGATTCCGTCATCGAAAAGTTGTTGGAGTTTCATGGTTGCGCAAAATTGTTCGAATTTTATCAAGAAAATGTATGGGTCATCATGTTCAAAATTGCTAAATTTTAGATGCTTGGCAATATGGTTCAAGTGAATTTTGAAATGGTTACCCATAGGGGCAGGTAACGTGATGCAAGATGGAATAGAAACTCTACCAGGAAAGATTCTATCCATAAGAGTTGGAGCGGCATTCTCGTTCGTCATTTCAAGAGGACCATTTGTTCGAGTTAAACGATTAGTTGTTAAATTACGAGTCCAAGTGTTCGTTGTTATGTCTCGAGTCCAAGTAGTCATGCACAATTAAAAGTTGAGAAGAGAAAGAAGTTAGAATCAATTTTAGAGAATGAAACAAGATTTGGAAAATGAAGTGAAAAATTGTTTTTGTTGTTTTTTATATTTGGTTTTTAAAAAGAGGAAAAATATTTACCAAGAGAAATTATTTTTCAAAAGAGAAGTTTGATTTTTTTTGGACTTTCCAAGTTTTTTATATGTTTTTGTTTTTGTATTTTTTTTGAATTTTTAAATTTTCAAATATTTACCAAAAGAATTATTTTTTTTGTTTTAGAAAATGCAAAATGGAAATTTGATTTTTGTTTTTGTTTTTTTTCTGAATTTTCAAATTGTTTTCTTTTTTTTTAATATGCTTTGTTTTTTAAAAGATTATATTTTTTTTTGTTTTTCAAAAAGAAAAAAAATTGGAATTTTTTTATTTTGATTGAAAAGTTTCAAAGGAAAGGATTTAAAAGGATTTTTTTTGGATTAAAAAAAACTAAGTTAGGGTAAATTTATAATTTTTTTTGGTTTTGGATTTTTGATTTTTTTTCTTTTTTTTAAATATGCATGAACTAATGCAACTTAATGATTGCAAAGGACTTAATTACAATTTTATATCCTTAGTAGCTCCTAACCCAAAATTGTATAATCAAAGTTTGTCTTAAATCAATAAAAATATTTCTTAGCCAGGTAACGGGCAGGAGTTATCGGTGCTCCACGAATCACCGTAGCAATGCAATTGAAGGTTTAAGCACCTTCAGAGAAACAACCGATATAATATTTACGAATCACCATAATTTTTATAATTGGTTATTGCTCTACCGTAGCCTAGACACCAAGAAATAAAATTGTTCAAGGAAGACAACTATCAAAATACAGTTAAGCCCTAGATGAGCTCTCGACACCCTTAAGTCGAATGTCTAACTGTTATTATTAGTCAAAATTCTACTATGAAATGAAAATTTTGGACCAAGGAAAGGGTGATGAAATCACCCACCTTATGTGGATTTGGGTATTGCCCTTAGAAAAAAATCAAGATCAGATGAATGCAAAACAAGAATTAAACGTGTATTAACAATGCAACTACAATGTAATTTGTTTTTGTTTTTAAATTTGTTTGGATTGTTGAATTTTTTTTTATATATAAATGCAAATGCAACCAACAATGCAAGATAAATAAAAACTGGAGATGAGAGCACGATACCAGAGCGTGCAGATTATTAGCAATTTATTATTTCTTTAGCGGTGGATTTTTTAGCAAGCAAAGCAGAGCGGTTATTTTAGGAAGCGGTTCTTCTCCTAATCTGCTTTGTCAACCTGAAAATTTCAAACAAGATATATACAATTTTTTTAATATATAAGGATGAGACTTAAAACAATTTAAAACAAAACAAACAAATTTAAAATTAAATTTTTTTAAGGATAAAACAAATTAAACAAAAGTAAACTAAAACAAAACAAAGTAAACAAAAGAATACATTTTTTCTTTTTTAAAAAAACCAAATTAAATAAAAGAAACTAAAACAAAGTAAGTAAAAGGGAATGTTTTTTTAAAGAGAAACTAAAATTTTAAAACAACACAGCCCAGCCCACTTAAGATTACCCTCAAAATCGTATGCCTCTTTTAAACCAACTTCCCTGCCTTTGTTAATTTTTTTTTTGAAATCGAAGACAATTTAAGGATGAAAAAGGAAAAAAAATGAAATCGCAAATCTGGTTATGAAATGAAATCGCCAATTCAGGGATGAAGTCGAAGACAATTGGACGCGGTGTTCGATTAGGGGATGGAGTGTTCACGTTTTGTATGGTGGAGATGCTGGTGTTCGAATGGGGTGCGAGCAGAGTGGAAGAAGGTGTGGTGTAGCAGGGGGTTGTGGCGGTTGATCTGGGTTGTTCAATGATTGTCGAGTGGTGATTTGGGGATGGATGGAGTTCGATAATTTTGGTTTGCGGTTGCAGAGGATGTGGCGACGTAATATTGCGCTTGGATTGCAAGTTGATGTGGTTGTAGTTGTTAGCTGTTGATGACAGAGGAGGTTGTGCACTTGGATTGGCAATTTGAGTGTAGTGAGGTTGCAGGAGCTGGAGGCAGATGATTATGAAGTAATGAGAGGAAGTTTGTGGATGTGGGTAGTGTGCACGCAACAGTGCACAGTTGGTGACTGATTGGTGGATGTATGTTGAGGATGAATGTGGATGGTACAGTGGGAGGTATGTTGAATGAATGCAAGTTGTGGTGACTGTGGGAGATGACAGTTTTGACAGAGAGAGAATGAAATTGAAGTGGTGTAGGTATCAGAGGTTGAATGAATGTGGATGATGTGCAAAGTGGTTTGCAGGGAACCTTGATGTTGGTATTTGACCGAGGGAAGATTGAAGAGATGTGAAGTTTTTGTTGGATGTGGCAGTAGATGATGTAGTAGTAGGGAAGTGTCGGGGTTTGGCAGAAAGTTGAAGAGGTATGATTTGATGGTTGGTTAATGGAGATGGCACTTGTATGTAGGAAGAATGTGATATGACAGGGAAGAAGTATGAAAAGAAGAAGAGGACAGTGCTTGGGGATTGAATGCATGTGCAGTAACCGTTTGTTGGCTGGGCACTGATGTTGAAGTAGTTCAATGATTGAAAGGCAGATGGTTTGAGGCTGTGCTGTGATGATGTTGCTGTGTCAAGGCAAACTTGCGGTGTGGTTATGAAAGGGTGGAGTTTGTGTGTAGGGGGAATTGCAGTTGTTTGGGGTTGTATGTCTGGTGGCTTGTTGTAGCTGGAAGTGTTGCATATAGTGGAGGCACGGTGGGATGTTGTTTGTTGGTTGATGATGATGTTATGGAAGTGGGGTAGTGGCAGAAATACAGGCAGAGATGGTAGAGGTCTGATGCTATGAAGTGGATATTCGTGTGTATGTTGAAGGGGATGTATGAGATGGTTTGAAGTGGGTATTTGCTATTGTGAAGCTTGGGTATGGTATTGTATGCAAGTTTGTATTGAAATGTATGGGATGAACAAATATGGTTTGCTGTGACAGTATGGTGGTTATGGCCAGTGGTGGTTAGTTTTTTAGTGATGAGAAGATGAAGGAAGTGTGGTATGTCGAAGTGATATTGCAGTGTTATTGCAGTATTGTCTGAAGTGGTATTTGAAGGAGGAGCTTGCTTGCTGTGTGAAGTTATAGTTTGTGGAAAATTGTGGTGGTTGTACAGCAAAAAGAGGAGAATAGCAGTGTTGATGCTATGATGTAGAGAAGCAGAGGGGGGCTCTGGCAGGTGGTATGCAGTTGGGGACGAATGAAATAGTGATACACTGTGCAGTGTAAATTGAAACATAGACAGTGAAGAAAAGAAAAATCTGAAATGTAAATTGTAAGAAAAATAGAAATTGAATTGTAATTTGCAATAAAATATTTTTGTTTTGTTTTGAAATGCACATGTGTATTTTTCATATACATATACATACTTACATACATACATACATATATATATATAGAAATGCAAAAGCAAGTAGAAAAGCTACAAGCACACAAACAAAAATGAAGACAAAACTACACACACACACAATTTTTTTTTTAAATGCAAATTAACACACAAAATAAACGCACAATAAAAATCAAATAAAAATAATTCAAAGAATAGAAAATAAAATAAAATCAATTCCCCAACAACGACGCCAAAATTTGTATAATGACTAATTTTCCATCAAATTGGAAAATAGTCGATAAATTTTAAATAAAAATTAACCGCAAGCGCATGGTGTACAATGCTAGTACGTGGTGAATACGGGTCGATCCAGGGAATTATATAGATTTTAAAATTTTCTATTCAATCAAATTAAACCAAAATTTGAAGTTATGATTGTCTTTAAGCTAAAATTTGTAAAAGCTAGCTAGAACAAGAGAATGAAAATATGAGATTAGAAAACAATTTAGAGGCAATTCCACTCTCATATTTTTGTAAATCAACACAAAAGTAATCTATGATCTCTATTTTTGATATTAAGTAGTGATGTATTTATCATAAGTATGGTTTATTTATGTTATTGATTAACATAACTTAAACCATCAAACTATAATACAACAACCAAAGCCACTTATCAATTCTCATGAAAATGAAGTCAAAGCAAAAGCTATTTTAAGTACGATCTATTTACTATTGTATTTAGTAACATAGATCATCAAATTTTGTTTCTACCTTAATTTCATAATCAAAAATCAATTAGTAAAATGATGATGTGTTTTTGTGTTTATGTTTGAATAAGAATAGCCTATTTGTAAATACAACATAGGCTATCAAATTCATTTTTATAAATTTACATCAACATTTACTTCTCATGAAGCATAGAAGAGACCATAAATCACAAATTATGTTGAATTTACATAATTAGAGAGCTTTATTACCCCAAAATTGGAGGAGTTTAGCTACTCATTTGTAGTATCAAATCAACACATGTAAATTTCAACATTATAAAGCAAGCAAAAAAAAGTAAGAGCTAATGAATATGGAAGAAATTATAACTAAACTACTTGCATAAAAATAAAATTAAACTAAGTGCATAGAAGAGAAAGCTAATCTACTAACAATAGAATGAAGAAAGCATGTAAATAAAATGAACACAAATAAAAGAACATGTAGAAAAAGAAAGAGGCGTAGGAAGCCATTTTATTTCTCATTTGATTTGAAGCTACAACTTGCATTCTAATTTCCTAAGTAATTAAAAGAGAGAAAATTCTTTACATGAACATAAGAGGGCTATTTATACATGCACAAAACCCTAATCCATATTTTAGGAGGCCTCATAAAATACACTTTAGGAAGTTTGGCCACCAAGTAATCATTAGTCTCTAATTAATCTATCATTAAGTATGCATGAAACTTTAACCTCCACTAACTTTTCCATTAGCCCCTAATTGTAGATTAAGGTAAGTGGGTTGGTGGGGTCCTCCATGATGCATAGTTTGAATTATTTCCATCTTCATTCCTTTGTTCCATCCTTGTGCATGCATATTTCCATGAGAATACCTTCATATTTCCATCAAAAATTTCCTATACTTAAAAATAAAATGTGCAAATAAATATTCACCAAATTAATTCATGCACAAAATTATTATTTTACCCTCACATTGATGTATGAATGATGACTTGAAAGTATATTTGAAATTTGGTTTTAAACATGTAAAAATGCCCAATTATGACATTTATTTAAATAAAAATAGATTAAATAAGGATGTAATAATATGCACATTTACGTGCTCATCAGCCGACCGTTCCTTCTCTTTTGATTTGCGTTTTAGTTTTTAAAATGACGTGGATGAGAAGTAAGAAGGTGGGAACGAAAATATGTAAGAGTGGAAGCTGTGGAAGTCAATTCCTAATATGCCCTTATGTGACTTAATTAACTAAAACCTATACTTAAGCCCATTTGTTAGATTATTAGGCACGACCTTAATTAATCAATTCAAGTCTTAATCCCCTTATCACTTAAAATTTATATTATTCTATTTAATTTATCTAATTAAATCTCCTGAATAAAGTTATCAAAAATTAGGGGTGTTACAGCCATCATCACTGATCCCTCTTTCTTGGGGTCTAGCACTGGTCCCTTCATGACCGACCCCTAAATACATATACATGCTCAATACCGATCCCTTTGAAGACATCAGTACTGATCCCTCTGAAACAGCTATACTGATCCCTCCAACATATATATATATATATACCGATCCCTCCAACATCAATACCAATCGCTACAAAAAGTATATATACCGATCCCTCTACAAGGTGTATATACTGATCCCTCTGCAAAGTATATATACATATCCCTCTGCAAGGTGTATATACCGATCCCTCTGTATGGTGTATATAATGATCCCTCTACAAGGTCTATATACCGATCCATATACCACTGATCCCTCTTTAGCACCGCAACCGATCGCATGCCAACAACCGTCTTCATGACCGACCCCTTCTGTTGATCGCTTATAGCCAATCCCTACATTCACTACCGATCCCTCTATACTCCGTATGACCAATCCCTCTCATAAAACATTCAATACCAATCTCTATGTCGCATTCGTCCAGAACCAAACCCTAGTTCAACCGATCCCTGCACCACACTCAACTACAACCGATCCCTCCAGCCGATCCCTTTCGCATTCAAAAAGGGAACGTTACCAAACCCTCCTTCCTAGGGGCAAAAAAGGATCGGGACCGATCCCTCCTTCTTGCCGAACCAGTACCATAGCGCAGTGCCCCCGGATTCTGGATTCAGAACTCAACATAAAGACGGTGGATTCTATCTGCTTCCCTTACATCCTGTGACTGACCGGAGCATAGGGGATCAAGGGGCAGTTGATGAATTGCAGCCAAGGAATGGATAAGGTACTGCTGCTCTAACGGTATACCTAAAGGCTAGAGAACCAAGATGATATGACACGAACTGGGATCGGTTACTGGATCAGGCTACTAGGGTAGATTACGACTGCTCTCAACTAACCAGTTTCCAAACGCCTGACTTGCTAACTATGATACGATGGCTTGTGTGACGACCGTCATACGCCGCTTATTATGCCATCTCAATGTATATCTATCCATCATCAAAGTCGAACCTGAAGTAATCACCCATTCGACTTGAAGCAAACCAGGAAGTTCTAGCCCAAGGTCAAACTCGAGTAAAACCAAGATTTTCTCCAAGAAAATACTTGTATGACTCCAAGGACCATTCATCACCAACCCAGCACTTCATATTTAGCAACTTCAAGCGAACCAGGGGCTGACTCCAAGCAAATAGCAAATTTTATCGGGTCGAACTCCAAGTAAATTATCACCAATCCATCACTGGTTGGACAATCATGCATACAACATTCATAAGCATTACAACGAATGGAGCATTTCCCCCAGTCGAAGCCCATTCACTGAAGCCATTCAATATGCAGAATATCCCAAGAGGTTCAATATGCCAACTATGCTGGCATATTCTACAAACATGGACCCCCAAGAGCATCTCATAAAATATGAAGGGCACGAGCGATGAGCGAAATTAAATGCTGATTCTTTCCCATATTCCTTGGGGGAGTAGTGATCGATCATGTGATTTACGCGATCACCGCCCAGGTCCATCTCCTCATTTAATCAGCTGCCTAAGGAGTTCACCGAGCAATTCAGAATGCATGCGACTTGCCCCAAGGATGCGATGTTGTTATCCCCAACTTATCCCAAGCGCGAGGCGAGCAGCTCAAAGACTTTTGGTAGAGATTTAACATCGATGTCACTAAAGTGAGTAATCCCAGCGAGAATATCATACCGATAGCGTTGATAAAGGGAATCGACCCTGAGACACACTTTGGCGATTGGTTACCTAGAGAGCCTCATATGACCTTAAATCATTTATGTTACAAAGTGAACCAAAACCTAAGCAAGGAGAGGTAAAGCAAACTAGGAGAAAGAACGATGCGGTCCCGTTGGCTGAAGAAAGCCAAAGCAAGGGTAGCATTGAGGCCTTAGATGAGGACTCAGATTCTAGGAGACGACTTGGAATCCCAAAATCCAACTCATATACTCCTTTGAATGATTCAATTAAAAACATCTATTTGGAGACTCATGACTCAAAGCAGTACTGGAAACCAACCTCTCGAGAGTCCATCAAAACTTAGAAGAAATCCAAGAAATGTTATATATTTTAAAATACACATGGTCATAACACCAGCGGTTGTAGATACCTCCAAGATGTGATCGGAAAGCAAGTCCGAAAAGGAATGATTCAACAATATGCGCAAGCCCCGTAGAATGCTAGGCAGGGAACATTCGACCCTTACTAATATTGACCTTTGATTATCAATTGGACCACCTACAGTCGACTTCCAACCGAGGAGGGCTGAGGCAAAGTGCAATAGTGAGTGTTAACCCTAAAAATTCACTTAAGAATAAAGGTATGAAATAAGATCTACAAAAGTAATGGGCTCTCCAGAATTTGAAGATATGGGTTTCGTTAGAGATCAAAAGCAGCGATTCGAAGGTATTGAGATGACTTTCAAAGGAGTCGCAAGCGCCAGGTACCATTATAAATGACAAGCAAAACAAAAGCTTTTGAAAGGGTAGAAAAGAAGGCAAGGCTACCCTTCCGCATCATCTAGGCCTTTTGACGTAGATGGTTAGACATATATAAGAGAAGCCAATATGGGTTCGAAACACCATTCAAAGAAATTGAATGATAGACTCGCAAACAAGAACCAACTCATTCAAAATAGTAGATTTTGACTTTGTCAATCTACTACATGAAGAGGTGATTCCAATACACACCTTTCGAAAGCAAAAGCAAGCCTTTCGAAACGGTTGGAACCCTTCGAAGGCATGAAGAAAAACTCCACATGAAGGCCCAACATCCTTTTGCTAAGATCCAGTTGTCATTCACAATTCCTTTTGAAGAAATGAGAAAGCCCAACTCTTCTCCCATCAACAACGACATAGCAACGCAAAGCGAAAGGCGCTCCTACACCCCTTTTGACGAGGTCGAAAGCAACTCAGTAAGAAGTAAAGAAAAAGAGGCGCTCAAGCTTAAACGACAATGGGGAGTTATCAAGGTAACCCTTTCGATTGGGTCGGAGGTATGATACAAGGAAGTGGAGGCATAAGAATGGATAAGAGAAGTCAAAAGAACAACCTTTTGACTGCATCGGAAGAAAGCGTGCACAAGGAGAAAGGAAAGCCTATCGACCATGTCGAAAGGATACACATGGAAGATTAAAGGAAATACCTTTCGACCACATCAAAAGAAAGCACACAGAAGGATAAAGGAAGACTTTTCGACCATGATGAAAGGTTGCGCACAGAATATTGAATGAAGGCCATTTGACTGAAGCAAAAGAATAGATGTGAAAGGGGGTCAACCCGCATGTATAAATACGAACCTAAGGGTCCGAGTTTGGGGACCGAATTTTGGAAATCCTAAATTCTTTCTTCTATTTCTTAGCAAATCAAATCTTTGTAACCCTAAATCAATTTGGGAAAAGCTTTCTTACTTGCAACTCAATTTGGATTAATGTTAAAAGTGGAAGCCCATGGATTCAATAAAGATTTTGATTATGAGAGAGATCATTTTGATCATTAGCTTGGCTAATGATCAAGTGCACATGATGCTTGCTTATCTTCATAATTCCTATTTTTTCTTATGTGATGCAATGGGATCAATTTGGATAATATGAATGCGAATCACATTATCATCATGTTTAATGATATCAAATATTAAACAAAGATGATGATAGTATTTTGATATTAATAAATTCATGAAACTTATATTTTCCAAAATGTTATTCCATTGCATATAGAATATAAAGTTTGTATATTGTACATCGAGTCCATTTCGAAAGAATAACTAACCTTTCAACCTGATCGGAAGGGATGTTTCCAAAGGGATTTGATGTACAAATAATAAATTATGCTAGCTGAACAAATTTCTTCAAAAGGTGTACATACATTATAATACACACAACCCTTTCGAAGGAGTTCTTTCCAAAAGAGCATAAACAATGTCATCGAAAGTAAATACTCTTTCTTAAGGGAAGCATGATCCTTTCGACATAGTCAAAAGGGACAAATGTTCGATATGAATAACCGCTTTCGATTCACTCAAAAAAAGGCTTCAATAGGGTTGCTTTCTCCTTAACCTTCGTATCAATAAGGTTGATTGGACCTACTAACTATAATTAATATTTTCATGAGACCACCCTCCGCAAGCAACTTGTCCAAACTAACTCATTTGAAAGGGGTTTTGAAGAGAGTGGTCACTTTTAAAAATCTTCTTTTGAAGTGTTAATAACATTTCTCGTTAACCACTTAGCTTTGGGGATGTTAACAAGTTTTCTTATTCACATTTTTGGCGCTAGATGGAGGGCTCAAACCTTGGACCTTGTGGCTACTTTATATACTAATTGTGGATTATTCAACTTGGTATGGGAAAATGGAATCCAAAAGGCTTAGTCGAATGGATGAAGAGGCCGTACATACCACAACTTTAGAAGAAAACATAACACCAACCTTCAACTTAGAGGGGGTTATGCATGGGCAACCATCGACCCTAACTCGACAAGACGACAATGCAGTCAAAATAAAACACTTGGAATAACAATTGCAGGAGATGCAAGAGCTTCTCAAAGCAGTACTGTCTCAAAAGTCTTCCAAGACAGTAAAACCAACGACTGGAGATGAGGTGATCTCCCCAAGGTGAAATTTAAAGGCTTATACCATGAAGATAAGAGCATGGTAGACTTTACATCTTCAAAGAAAAAAGAGCATCATC
Source organism: Allium fistulosum (assembly GCA_030737815.1). Taxonomy (NCBI): domain Eukaryota; kingdom Viridiplantae; phylum Streptophyta; class Magnoliopsida; order Asparagales; family Amaryllidaceae; genus Allium; species Allium fistulosum. The sequence goes on from CM060904.1 coordinate 794,431,975, forward strand.
CGACTAAACTTGATCACCAAGGAAGGGTACTGGAAAAATCACTCGAGAAATGTGGATGCTCAACATCGAAAGAATACAACCCAAATCAAAAAATCTATCATGACACCGAAGCTTATCTGAAAGACGTAGCAGAAAAGGCAATTAAGGACATACCAAATGCTAAGGGGAAGAGGACCTTAGATGAGAGAGCAAATGATAATGAACAAGTGGCACCTTCTATAGACGAAATAATGTCAATGGTCATCCCATCCTATGTAAAGATCCCAACTCTGAAGTTTCATGGTACTACAGACACCAATGATCACTTGATGGCTTTCGAAAGCCAAATGGATCTGTATAATGCTTCTGGAGTCGTTCGATGCAAACTGTTTCTGGTAACGCTTCAAGGGGCCACCGCTAAATGGTATCGACGATATTGTTAAAAGACAATCTGTTAATGGAAGCAGTTGTCTTCCAATTCTGCATATGCAAGGACCCAACAATCGATTATACTGTTTTAGCCAAAATTAAGCAGAGGTAGGGAGTGTCTTTGGGAGATTACCTCAAAAGGTTCAAATAGAAGCATTAAAAGCTAAATACATGAATGACCGGGATAAGGTCATTGCAGTATATCTGGTTTAGTAGACAATGCACCATTTTGGAAGCAACTCTTTATTCATGGGTGTAAGGATCTGCAGGACTCCCATTTTCAGGCTTATAAATTCATTCGAATGGATGAATTATATCATGCTAAAGTGAAAGTTAATCCTAAAAAGGAAAGTGGAAGGTTTAGATTAGATCGGGGACATAAGAGAATAAGATGGGAAGAGCCTAATACTAATTCAATCACTTTAAACAAGCCATTGTCTTATATCTATGCTGTGACAAAGGAGAAGGTTAACTTTCCGACTTTATTTGAGGCCAAAAACTACCCTGAACAGAGGAAAAGGGGATGATTATTGTGCTTATCACAAAGAAAATGGCCACAAAACTGATGAATGCAGGGCATTGGCTGAAATTATTCAGAAATTAATTCGTGAAGGGCATTTGAAGGAATTCATCCAAGATAAACAAAAGGCACCACGAACTGGTCATGGTCCGTAGAAGTTTCCTAACAATGCTGTCAACATCTTGGAGGAAGAAGATCCATTGAGCTTGAGTCCGTCGTTTAATAGGATTGATGTAATCCATGGGGGACCACATCTAGCAGGGACTAGCAAAGGGGCTAGGAACAGATACGTTAAAGATGCTAGAGAAGGAATATTTTCCATTCAAAGAGGAGCCCCAGCTGAATAATCCGTGACTCAACATTCCGATTCCAAATCTTGTTATTACTCCCCAGGAGCTGAAAAAAGGAATCTACCACCCTCATAATGACCCTCTCATGATCATGGGTCAAATTGGACTGTCTATAGTGTCTAAGATTCTTATAGACACTGGTAGCATAGTCAATGCTATTTTCAAGCATGCCTTTGATCAAATGGGCATTACAGAAGACAAGCTAGAACCCAGCCTTGAACCAATCTTTGGATTCAACAATAAGGGATCGACCACGGTGGGACAAGTAAGGCTGCTAGTGCAGATGGGAGTTCCGCCATGCTGCCGAACTTTTGAAACTCTCTTCGTAATCATCAACCGTCCATCATACTACAATGCTTTCTTTGGCCGACCCGCACTTGTTGAGGTGGATGCATTTGTCTCGCCAAAATATCTAATGGTAAAATTCTTAACTAAGAGAGGTTGGGGCACTATCTATGGAGAACAATTCAGCTCCCGCGAGTTGTATTTTGCAACGCTTGATCAATACAAAAGGGAGTATTCTGCTTACTTTAATTCTTCTACTATTTTTCAACCTTCGGATGATGGATTTTTACATCTAACATTCGAAGCAAAAGTAAGATCTAATAGGACTAACAAACGTATGTATGAAAGGTAAATTTCCCTTGGAAGCAAGAGAATGAGGATCGATTCTAATTCCGTGGAAGAAGGCAAAATCATACATAATTTGATTGCCATGGAAAAGTGGAAAGGATAAAACCTATAATACACCTTGAGGAGACATGTATAGAACCGAATGATCCAACCAAGGTAGTCAAAGTGGGAAAGGAGTTGGAGAGAAACTTGAAGAAGGACTGGATTTAGTTTCTTAAATCCTATAAATACGTGTTTGCATGGTCTCATTCATATATGGTGGGGATCGATCCATCAGTTATGTGCCATGCACTAAACATTAATCCAGAAGCGACTCCCATTAGATAGAAAAAGAGACAATCGGATAAACTGTGGTCCGACACCTTAAAAGAGGAAGTTAAAATGCTCCTTGAAAATGGATTAATTCGAGAGATTTACTACCTAAAATGGCTGGTGAATCCCGTATTGGTAAAGAAGTCGAATGGTAAACGGAGGACTTGCGTCGATTATACTGACTTAAAGAAGGCCTGTCCAAAAGAGTGTTACCCACTACCCCGGATAGATCAGTTGTTTGATGCAACTAGAGGACACAAATTATTATCTCTTACGGATGCTTACTCAAGATATAATCAGATACCCATGTTTAAACTATATGAGGACCATACAAGTTTCATTACTGATTTGGGATTTTTTTGCTACAAAGCAATGCCTTTCGGATTAAAGAATGCAGGGGCTACTTATCAAAGATTAGTCAACAGAATGTTCAAAGAACAGATCGATTGAAATAAGGAAGTTTATGTAGACGATATGCTAGTAAAATCTTATGAGGCTAAGAGTCACCTCGAAGACCAAAAGAAATGTTTAAAGTATTACAGAAATATCAGATGAAACTGAATCCCTAGAAATGTAATTTCAGTGTTCATTCCGGGAAGTTTTTAGACTACATTGTGAGTGCTCAAGGAAATCAGGCTAGCCTAGACCAGATTCAAGCTATCAAGGACATGGCTGAGCCTAAATCTAGCAAAGATGTAATGAGTTTAAATGGTAGGGTAGCCGCCCTAAGCAAGTTCATTTCCAAGGCGGTAGATAAGTGCATTCCCTTTTTCAATGTAATCAAGAAGCAGAAAAACTTTGAATAGGGAGAAGACTGTAAGAAGGCTTTTCAAGAGTTGAAAAATCATTTGGAAAAACCGCCAACACTATCTAGTCCCGAGAATGGTGAAGTCTTGTACTTATATCTAGCAGTCTCGGAACATGCAGTTAATTCAGTTTTGATCAAAGAAGAAAGCGGGACTCAACTTCCAGTTTATTATGTAAGCAGGCGACTAAAGGATGCAGAGGTTCGGTACTCGGTAATAGAAAAACTAGCTTATTGCTTAATACATACCGCACAAAAACTTAGGGCATACTTTCTAGCACATCCAATCAGAGTATCGACCAACTTTCCACTCAAACAAGTATTCAATAAACCTGAAACTTCAGGTAGGCTAGTAAAATGGGGAATTGAACTTAGCCAGTATGACATTGAGTTTCAACCACGGTCAGCTATCAAAAGACAAGCATTGACAGACTTTGTTAATGAATGTACAAACTTCATTAAAGAACAATCAAAAAAGGAAAAGGATGAAAAACCTATGTGGTAGTTATCTGTGGATGGCGCATTGAATGAGCAATGAGCTAGAGCGGGATATGTCATAATAATACCAGACGGACACCGCTTACACTATGCAATGAAGTTTGGGCTTCCCGCAACAAATAATGTAGCTGAATACGAATCAATGGTGGTAGGATTGACTCTGGCTTTAGAGCTCAAAATCCTACGAATTTAAATCTTTAGTGATTCGCAACTAATGGTAAACCAGGTGAAGCAAGTGTATCAGATTAAAGATGCCAAACTATCTTTATATGTAAAGAAGATATTGAAGATACTCGCTTCATTTGAAGACTTTTCTATACATCAAGTTCTAAGGGGAGAAAACTCTTAAGCAGATTCATTAGCAAAGTTGGCTAGTTCAAGGGGAGCCCTGGAAACTCGAATCGTGCCAGTAGGGTACCAAGAAAATTCAAGTATTTAGGAGGGAACATCTGAACATGGAAAGGAATTGTTAGTCCTAACTAGATCCCAAGCCATGGCACAAGAGCGAGAAGAAAGGGAAATTAATGAAGAAATCTCAGATGAGAGGTTTAATCATCCAAGGACAGATGACGGTTATAGTGACACTTGGATGTCTCCTATTGTCAAATATTTTTTTAGAGGGATATTGCCATCCGACAAAATGGAAGATAGGAAAATCAGACGATAGGCTCCTACTTTCACAGTAGTGGATGGAATTTTTTACAAGAAAGGATATGCATTACCTTACTTAAGATGTGTGAGTTTGAAAGCTGGGATGAAATTGTTGGTGGAAGCGCATGAATGATTTTGCGAACACCACTCCAACGGGAAAAGTTGGCAAAGAAGATAATAAGACAAGGTTTTTATTGGCCTCGAATGGCAAGTTAAGATATTGAATATGTAAGGAGATGTGAAAGATGTTAGAAATACTCAAAGATCCCTCGGTAGCCACCAAGTCAATTAACTCCGATTTCATGTCCATGGTCTTTTGATGTATGGGAAATCGACTTAACCGGAACATTAGCAATTTCCAAAGGAGGAGCAAAATATGCTGTAGTCGCCATAGACTACTTTACTAAGTGGGTAGAAGCAGAACAACTCCCCAAAATCACTTCTTGGAAAGTGCTTATATTCGCCATTAAAAATATTGTTACTAGATTCGGAATTCCCCAAAAGATTATATCATATAACGGAACACGGTTTGAAAGTGAAGAGTTTTCTTGGTTTTACCATAAGAATGAGATTATTAAAAGCTTTTCTTCTATGGCACATCCAAAGGCTAATGGGGCCATTGAAGCTGCAAATAAGACTACTAAGACTATCTTGAAAAAGCAATTAAATAAAGCCAAAGGGAATTGGGTAGAAGAATTGCCATTTATACTCTGGGCCTATCGAACATCCACTAGAACTGCAATGGGACATACCCCCTACTCTCTAACATATGGGTGTGAAGCAATGTTTCCATTCGAAATTGAGATACCCTCACATCGAAGAATCACATATGCTTTTGATCCAAATAAGGAATTGAAGAAAGAATCATTAGATTTAATACATGAATTAAGAGATGAAGCAGCTATCCGAACTGTAGAATATCAGAGAAGAATTTCAAAATACTACAATTCGAAAGTGAAAAAAAGATCAGTTCAAGAGGGAGACTTAGTACTCTGAAGGGTGATGGAAACACAAGAAATCCTGTGGATGGAACGCTAGAACCAAATTGGGAAGGTCCCTTAATTGTATGCAAAGTAATCCCCCTTGGAGCTTACAAATTATGTAGACCAGATAGCAATATAGTTCTTAGAATGTGGAATGCTGTACACTTGCGACCATATTTTCTTGCAAAGAATGAATAAAGAACCTCTTCCTTAAAAAGAAAAATCTACATGGTTGGGAGTGAAATTCTCCTTGCACTTGGACATTACCTTAAACAATCAAAGCCTTTGTCTGCGCCGAGTTGGCCAGGTCAACGCGCCTCCTGAAGGGAGGTTAGAGTAAGCCTTTATCCATACCACGGTATGGCCAGGTTAAAGCATTGACAAGCCCTTGGCCGTGCTACGCTGTGGCCAGGTCAAGACGCCTCCTAGTGGGAGGATGGAGTAAGTCCTTGGTCCCGCCACGCTATGGCCTGGTCAAGGCACCGAGCAAGCCCTTGATCATGCCATGCTATGGCCAGGTCAAGGAACCTCTTCTAGTGAGGATGGAGTAAGCCCTTGGTCCCGCCATGCTATGGCTTGGAAAAGGCACCAAACAAGCCCTTAATCGCACCATGCTATGGCCAGGTCAAGGCGCCTTCTAGAGGGAGGTTGGGTAAGTCCTTAGGTCCTGCTTGTGGATAAGCTAACCAAGTGCACCAGACAAAAATGGACTAAGTAGTTGAAGCCCAAGAAGCGGCATATCAAACAATGGACTAAGACGTCCGAGCCTAAGAAGTGGCATATCAAACGATGGACTAAGACGTCCGAGCCCAAGAAGCGGCGTATCAAACAGCAGACTAAGACGTCCAAGCCCGAGAAGCGGCAAATAAAACAACAATCACATACAAGGCCTAAAGGGTTAATGCATGTCAAAAGAGTCAAAACCCAAGGAGTGGTACAGAACATAAAGCTTAAAAAAGAATCTACAGCCTCCAACTAATCATCAAAGAAGAATTTATGAACTTCAGTTATTAATACTCAAATTTAGGTTTCGGGTCTTTTCTAATAATATATGGTCTTCATCATACCCGAATTTGGGTTTCGAGACTATTACTATTAATTACTGGAATTCAATCGTTAATGCCCGAATCTGGGCTCTAGATTTCTATTATGAAGATTATTATTATGAATTTCTGGTTTTCATCCACTAGTACCCGAATCTGAGCTAAAGATTTCTATTATGGAGATTATTTCTCGTTATCATCTATTAAAACCCAAACTTGGGTTTCTTATCTCTTACTATTGATTTTCGAACTTCACTTAATGATGCCCGAACCTGGGTTTCTGGTCTTCCCAACACCTGAATCTGGGTTTTAGGCCTTTTACCATCAATTTATGGATATTTCTGAATCCGGGTTCCAAGACAGTCGGTATTGAGTTCTCAATGGGCTACTGGACTTCAATTAAAATTTTGAGCATGTCTTCTTAATACCCGAATCAGGATCTTTGGTATAGTACTATTAACTTTTGGACAACGTTCATCAACATATGAATCTCGGTCCTTAGACCATTATTATTTCCAATAGGAGTTTCTAAATACCTGTTACTTATCCTCAAATAAGGATCCATGGTTTTCAATGACTTATATCCATATGATAGCTCATGGTCTTTAATTACCAAACATTTGTTATCACCAACGGAAAATTCCTGGATTTTAATTATTATACACATTGTTTTCTATTAATACCATGAGAGTTCAATTTATGAACTTCACTTGTAACTACAAAAGTTGGATGGTGGAACTTCTAATATCGCTAGACAAAAGTCCTTGGTTCTCAATCGTTTACAACTGCAAATTTCTTATCATTCTTCAACTCTAGATGATGACCAACTATTTTTTATTGGTTCTAAGTTTAGGGTTCAAGAGCTTTACTATGCTAACATCATTTTCAAACCACTAAGCATATCATGATCTAATAATAGAAAATGTTCTTTACTTTGTCTTTTGGAAGGAAATGACGTCATTAAGAATGAGAAGTTGTCAAATTTTTGTCCTAAAGAACAAAAGCTTCTTTCATACGGGGGAGGGGGGGGGGAAATGTTAACCCTAAAAATTCACATAAGAATAAAGGTATGAAAGAAGACCTATGAAAGTAATGGGATCTACAAAAACTGAAGATATGAGTTTCGTTAAAGATCAAAAGTAGCGTTTCGAAGGTATTAAGATGGCTTTCGAAGGAGTAGCAAGCGCCGGGTGCCATTACAAATAACAAGCAAAACAAAAGCTTTCGAAAGGGTGGAAAAGAAGGCAAGGTTACCCTTCTGCATCATCTAGACCTTACAACATAGATGGTTCTACATATATAAGAGAAGCTAATATGGGTTCAAAACACCTTTCGAAGATATTGAATGATAGACTCACAAATAAGAACCAACTCCTTCAAAATAGTAGGTTTCGACATTGTGAATCTACTACATGAAGAGATGATTCCAATACAAACCTTTCAAAAGCAAAAGCAAGCCTTTCGAAATGGTTGGAACCCTTCAAAGCCATGAAGAAAAAATCCACATGAAGGCCCAACATCCTTTTGCTAAGATCCAGTCATCGTTCACCATTCCTTTCGAAGCAATGAGAAAGCTCAACTCATATCCCACCTGTAGTGGCATAGATACACAAAGCGAAAGGCGCTTCTACACCCCTTTCGATGAGGTCGAAAGCAAATCAGTAAGAAGCAAAGTAAAAGAGGCACTCAAGCTTAAATGACACTGGGGAGTTATCAAGGTAACCCTTTCGACTGGATCAAAAGGTCTGATACAAGAAAGTGGAGGCATAAGAATGGATAAGAGAAGTCAAAAGAAGAGCTTGTCGACTGCATCGAAAGAAAGCACGCATAAGAAGAAAGGAAGGACTTCCGACCATGTTGAAAGGATACACATGGAAGGTTAAAGGAAAATATCTTTCGACCACATCAAAAGAAGGTGCACAGAAGGATAAAGCAAGACCTTTCGACCATGATGAAAGGTTGCGCACGGAAGGTTGAATGAAGGCCTTTCGATTGAAGCGAAAGAATGGGTGTGAAAGGGGGTTAACCCACATCTGTAAATACGACCCTAGGGGTCCAAGTTTGGGGACCGAATTTTGAAAAACCTAAATTCTTTCTTCTATTTCTTAGCAAATCAAATCTTTGTAACCCTAAATCAATTTGGGACAAGCTCTCTTACTTGTAACTCAATTTGGATTAATGTTAAAAGTGTAAGCGCATGATTCAATAAAGATTTTAATTATGAGAGAGATCAATTTGTTCATTAGCTTGGCTAAAGATCAACTGCACATGATGCTTGCTTATCTTCATAATTCCTATTTTGTCTTATGCGATGCAATGTGATTAATTTGGATAATATGAATGCGAATCACATTATCTTCGTGTTTAATGATATCAAATATTAAAAAAATATGATGATAGTGTTTCGATATTAATAAATTTATGAAACTTATATTTTCCAAAATGTTATTCCAATGCATATATAACATAGAGTTCATATATTGTACATTGAGTCCACTTCGAAAGAATAAATACCCTTTCGACCGGATCAAAAGGGATGTTTTGAGAGGGATTTGATGTACACATATTAAATTATGCTAGCTAAACGGATTCCTTCGAAAGGTGTACACATATTATAATACATACAACTCTTTCGAAGGAGTTTTTTCCAAAGAGCATAAACAATGTCATCGAAAGTAAATACTCTTTCTTAAGAGAAGAATGATCCATTCGACACAGTCGAAAGGGACAAATGTTCGATATGAATAACCTCTTTTGATTCAGTCAAAAAGAGGCTTCGAAGAGGGTGTTTTCTCCTTAACCTTCATTTCAATAAGGTTGATTGAACCTACTAACTACAATTAATATTTTCACGAGACCACCCTCCGCAAGCAACTTGTCCAAACCAACTCATTCGAAAGGGGTTTCGAATAGAGTGGTCACTTTTTAAATACTTCTTTTGAAGTGTTAACAACATTTCTCGTTAACCACTTAGCTTTGAGGATGTTAACAAGCTTTCTTGTTAATAGCGAGCATTCAACTCTACTTCACTTATCAATAGATTTATTTCATTTTCAATTTTGTTGCGAACTATGACCAACTTGAAATAAACCACTTCCAAATGATGCGGGTGACCAAGTAATTAGATTTGGGTGCCAACCAACCTACATAGACCATGATCGGACCATTGGAGGATATCATGACGAGCGTGATTCAACCGCTCATTAGCTACCATATGCCCTTGACTTGGGGGCAAGGACTCGAAATGTAATGTGGGTATGACTCGACAATCCACTTCCTACTCCATGCTTCAATTCTAACAGAACATCTATGCCTTACTGAAAGCCCGACAAGGTCAGAATCTAATACAAAGTGGACATGATTGACTATCCACTCATCAACCTCCATGCTTGACTTGAAGACTGGAGAAATACTTGGAGTGGATGCAACCCGACCAGCTACTCCCAGCTCATAATTGAAGTTCGCCAAAATACTTATGCCTCTCCCAAAGTTCAGCATGACTGAGGTACAACTAAAGTTGACACGATTTGACCGTCCACACATTAACTCCTGCCTTGGAAATAGGAAATAGTCTGCAAGCTCGACTTAAAGTAGGTGTGATTGACTCCCTACTCATCAACCACTACACTCAACACATAGACACAACTACATATTGAGGTGGATGTGACTTGATCGTCTACCGGAAAACTCTCTCCCTCGACTTGTTGGGAGGAGTACTAAGCAAATTGGACAAGACCTGACCGTCCAACATAGACATGGATGTGATCTAGCTATCCATCACTTACTTCCATCTTCGTCTTGATTGGAGGAGCTACAATCACCAAGTGGACATGAATCAACTGTCCATTTGTCAAGTTTTTCAATTGATGCTGGGGGTAGAATTCCATTCCATGGATGAAAGTGGTTCAACCGTTCATTCGACAACTCTTACCTTGACTTGATAACTGGGGTATAAATCAAAAATGGGTGTGGCTAACCACCCATTGACTAATTTTGGTCCCCAAATTGCGTATTTGGGTATAAACACAAAAAAATTGGATGCGGTACAATCGTCCATCGACCAACTCTGATCCGTAGAGCACGGACTGGAGTATAAACACTAGATGGGTCTAACTGACCACCCATTGATCAACTCTGGTTCGTAGAGCGCAGACTATAGTATAGACATCAAATGGGTGTGACTAACCATCCATTATAAAACTTTGGTCCCCGAAGCGTGGATCGGAGTATAAAGACAAAAAGATGGATGTGGTTTGACCATCTATTGATCTACTCTGGTCCCTTAGCGCGGTCTGGAGTATAAAGACCGTAAAAATTGGATGTAAAAAGTGGACGTGGTTCGACCGTCCGCTCCTCAACTCTTGCCCTTGACTTGGAGGCAAACACGCGACTCAAAGTGGATGCGATTTAACCATCTCCTCTCCTACTCAAGCTCGAAGTTCTTCAGAACTCTCATCTTACTCTCAAGGCTCAGTAGAAACAGGATCCAAATGGAAGTGGACATAGTACGACAGTCCACGCATCGACTCCAGCCTTGGTGCAGGGGCAGTTTAAGAGCCTAAGCCTAAATTGGACGTGGTTCGATCGCCCAGCCCAAAGAGGATGTGATACATCCATCCACGAACTTGTCTGTGCTTGTGGTACAGCGAACAATCCAAGCCTTGCCCAGACATCGGTAAGCCTAAAATCCAAATCAAGACATGGACGTGGTTCGACCATCCAGCAAATAACTCTGTCCCCCTACGCGGATTGGAGTATAAACACAAATTGGGTGTGGTTCGACCATTCGCTAACAAACTCTTATCCCTAGAGTGTGGATATGAGTATAAAAAATTAGATTAGTGCGGTTTGACCACTCAATATTCCATAAACTCCGACGTAAACTCGATAGGAGGTGTATAAACTCACTATGGATGGAATTCGACCGTACACAAACTAATTCTTCCAACCGAAGAAGGGGAACGAGAGTACAAACTACTACAAGCTGAGTAAGTCATCTTACTATAGCTCCGGATGGGTGATCCTTACAACTCAAGGCAATAACTGCAAGGAGGCCTCAAAACAAAACCAATCGGAATGACATCCGAAGTTACAGGTGATCGACTATATCGTACCATCGGATCGAGGGTCAATATCGATCCGCACCAACCACAAATGGATGTGACCTGAACGTCCATCGAATAACTCTTGTCACCATAGCATGGATAGGAGAATAAACCAAGAATGAGTGTGACTTGATCATTAATTCTCCATCACCCTCCTTTGATCCATCGGGAGGAGTATGAAATCGGATAAGCATGACCCGACTACACCTGATCCAACTCTATCCCTAGATCTAGTAGGAGAATATGAATCAAAATAGATGTGACTGACGATTTAGCTCCGAATGAATGCGATGTGACCGTTCATTCGTTGACTCTTACCATTATCCGACTAGAAGAGCAATACGATATGGACGTGGCTCAACCATCCGCACACTAATCCTTGCCTTTGATTCGGCAAGGAGAGCATCAATCACTGATTGGACATGACTTGCCTTCCTACTCATCGATGTATGCCCCAACTTGGGGACATGAGCAAGAAACAAGATGAATGTGAACCGACTATTCATCGATCAACTCTACGTCTTTGGAGCTGAGGTGGGAGTATAAACATGACTAGGACGAGACTCGATCGTCTATGCAGTACATTTATCAACTTGAGACCAGGGGTGGAAGTGTGATCATCCAAAGACTGACTGCAATAGCTCAATACTGTGATTCATACCTAGTGTTTACAAAGACTCGAGGCTATGAACGAAAGAATGCCTAGAGATAGAATCATTGAATCAATGCCCAAGCTCATGGGCAACTAATCATCACTCTAACCCAAACGATGAGTAATGGATTATGAGTATGTTGAATGGAAAGCGCGTTACTCGATATAAGCAGATTCAAACTCAAAGGAAGATCCAACTATGTAGTTGCGTGCAACACAAGGCTGAACCTTACTTGACATTTGCTTCAATGTGCTTTTAAGCCCGATCTTTGGCCATTTGCAGATAATCACTCCAAGCATTTAGAGCCCTTCACTATCAGACTCAATAACTCATAACAAGACTATGGGATTCGACTGGACTAACCGTCATCATTGACTGCCCCAACTAGATTTCACGTTGACTATTACATGAAATAGTTACGTTTGAACTAAGGGAATCCAAGGCTTCACCCGCTGAGCTGACAATCGAAACTACATTCATCCATGGCAACCCATCATGGGTACTGAAGATCGAAACATAGCTCAGTGCAACAATGATGAAGGAATTAGCTGGCTTTCACCGAATGAATCTTGATGTGTTCGCTTGGACCCATTCTAACATGTGTGTGATCCACCGACTATCGTGAGCTATACATTGAATATCGACTCGAGGCATGTCCCGATGAAACAAAAGCATCATGGCATATATCCAGTGGGATTTGCTGCACTTAAAGAGGAGGTGGATAAAATCAAAAAACAATAGGTTTACCCATGACACCCTCTACCCAAAATTGGTGTCCAATCCATTTATTGTGAAAAATGGTAATGGAAAGTAACGGTCATGCGTCGACCACTCAGACCTGAACAAGGCATGCCCGAAAGACAACTTTCAACTTCTAAGGATCGACTAGCTGGTAGACTCAACCACTAGATATGAACTGCTTTCATTTATGGATGTGTACTCCAAACATAACCAGATCCCGATGCACGTCCCTGACCAGAAGCACACTAGCTTCATTACCGATTTAGGGCTATATTGTTATGTTGTGATGCTGTTTGAACTAAATAATGCTGAAGCTACTTACTAGAGACTGGTCAACAGGATGTTCAAAGACCAGATCGGGCGATCGATAAAAGTATGTGTGAATGATATGCTCGAGAAGTCATGACGATCAAACGACCACATCGATGACTTAGCAGAGATATTCAATGTTCTATGAAAGTATGGAATGAAACTAAATCCCTTGAAATGCTCTTTCGATGTTGCGTTAGGAAAATTTCGGGGTTTCATCGTCTACTCTTGCGGAGTCGAAGCCGATCTCGAGAAGGTTCAAGCAATTTGAAACATCCAAGTGCCAAAGAGGATTAAGCAGGTGTAGAGCTTGAATGAGAAGGTTGACGCCCCAAGCCGCTTCATCCCCAGGGCCACTGACAAGTGTATTCCTTTCTTCGACTTCATAAGAAGTGGGAAGAGGAACTTTGAATGGATGTAGCATTGCATAGATGCATTTCAAGTTCTAGTGGATCACTTAGAGAGACCTCCCATCTTATCCAAGCCACTGGATCATGAATACTTATACATCTATTTAGCGATGTCGGTACATGCCATAAGTGCCACACTGTTACGTAAAGAGAATCTGATCCACATGCCTATATATTATGTTACCAACCGATTGGAAGGTGTTGACAAAAACTACCCAAAGCTGGAAAAGCTCGCGTACTGCCTATTTATTGCGTCACGAAATATTCACCATTAATTCCAAGCTCGCCCATCAACGTCTACACCGACCAGCCGTTACAATAAGTCCTACAGCAACCTTAGATATTTGGAAGGTTGCTCAAATGGAATATCAAGCTAAGCCAATTCGATATCACTTATCTCCCTCAGAGAGCTATCTAGGGACAAAAATTAGTAAACTTCATATCTAAATTCACTACATTAGATGACTATCCGAAGAGCAGAGGAATACCGACCAACCGACGGAAAATGTACATGGATGGAGCTTCTAGTGATCAATATTCTAGCATCGGAGTTATGTTAATGACTCCTAAGGAGCGATCGATCTACTACGCCCTGAAACTCGACTTCCCTGCAACAAATAACGAAGCTAAGTATGAAGCCTTGATCGCCAGGCTCAAACTTGCAAAGGAACTGGGAGTGGAAACTTTACATATCTTTTGTGATTCCTGGTTAGTAGTATGCCAAGTCAGGGAAGATTATCTTGCTAGGGGGCAGCGTCTTGCTCCTTATCTCGGCCGGGTCCAAGAGCTACTAGCCGACTTCAAGTATTACACCATTACATGCATCCTCATAGAGAAAAATGAAAAAGCCGAGTCACTGGCTATGCTAGCAAGTTCTGAGGATGCGCAAAAAATAGAGTTTGTCCTGGTTGAAGTACTTATCATTCCAAGTATTGACATATGGAGATCGACTAGATCTTGGAGACAGAGCTAGAAAAGGAGTCATGGATGACTCCTATCAAAGACTATCTACAATGGGGATCCTTCCTAAATTGAGGAATGAAAAATGACAAATCCTTCCCAAAGCTTCAAGCTGCATCATCCAAGAAGGTGTCATGCAAAGAAAGGGTTTCTTCGTTCCTCTGCTTCGGTGTATCGCCCATGATGAAATCAAACGAGTCTTGAGAGAAATCCATGAAGAAGAATGCGACAATCACACCAGTGGGCAAAGCCTAATAAAGAAAATACTCCACTACGGGTATTACTGGCCAACTGTCAATCGAGATGCAGTTGATCAAGCTAGACAATGCGACGAGTGCTAGATGTTTGCAAAAACTCTGAGAGCCTCGCCAACTAAAATTATTCAAATGGCCAGAACATAACTGTTTTCCACTTGGGGTATTGAGATCATTAGCTTCTTGCCGATTCTAAAGGTGGTGCGAAATACGCCATTGTAGCAGTTGATTACTTCACCAAATGGGCTGAAGCAGAACATTTAACCACGATCATGATGAGGAAAATATTCAACTTCATTGTCCGGAACATCATCTGTCATTTTGGCCTTCCACAAAACATTATAACTGATAATGGAACCCAATTCGATAGCGCTAAATTTAAAGACTTCTACCATCCGCATCATATTGAAAAGATATTTGTGGTGGTTGCTCGCCCACAAGCAAATGGACAGGTTAAAGCTATGAAAAAATCATAAAGTCCATTCTGAAGAAACCTTTGGAAAAGGCTAGAGGCAAGTGGGTGAATGAACTACCAACAACATTATGGGCTTACAGAACCACCCATAACTCCGCGACTGGCCATACTCCATTCACCCTTGCTTACGGCTTCTAGGTCGTCATCCCTGTAGGACTTGAGTTCCCTATCATCGAATGATTATTACAACACCTATTTCATTATAAAATAATATATAAATAAGGAATTGCAATTAAACTAGAAGGAATTAGTGATGTCTCATGAGCGTACAAACGCATCCGGGAGCCAATGATAAGAACGTATACCTGAACGTGCACGTGTATATTCAAAATATTCGATTTCATGAAATCGACAGAAATTGAATTTTCACATGGGGTTATTAAAGAAAAGACTAGATCATATAGCCAAAGTTTACTAGCCCTATAGAACTGGACATGGATAGTAACTGATGGAATACAATCCTGAATTTATAATATTGGAAATCGACTTAGCGTCATAGCAGTCAACACTTTGGGAAGATAATTCAATGGAAGGATAGTGACTATTCAGGAAACTAGAAGGATTTCTTTTCGACTCTAACTTGGCTCAATTCAAAGCACGTAATGTACACAACAAGATGAACTTTGGGGGGCAGATGTTATTTGGCATTTTGACCCGACTATATCCGAACTGACTAGACTTTAGACTCGACTGTCATCAAGGCCGGTAGTCCAGAGCGATGATCGTGGGGTCTAAAAATTAAGCATAGATGATAATATTAAGCAGAAGCATGAAAGCTCACTACTCATCGAAGATGGATCAGGTACAATCCATATTCAACACTATGGATCGTATCATATCGATTTCACAACTCAATTTTGCAGCGATGATCGGTCAATAACACAAAATCTACACATGCTATCAACATGAAACTAGGAGTACAAGCTTACCACAACATGTGGAACACCCCTAGGGATCTTATTCCAATTGGAGGAAGTTGGAGGGATCGACATAACTCCCTTTAGAGGGATCATCAGAAATTAGAATTCAAGCAACACTACTTCATAGAAAATGCGATATCTCATAAACCGTACGTCGGAGTTGCATGAAATTTGGGGAGAAAATAGCTAACATCATGGGAAACCCATCACAGATATTGCAGCTCATTTGGATGCATTAATAAGGATCGGTAACGATCCTTTTTATGGGCCCTGATGGGCCTGGAAATTTTTAAGTGGCCTTGTCTTGGTCTCCCAAACCTTCTGCCGAAATTTCAGTCGAATTCATACAAGTCTTCCCCTATAAATACAGCAGGCATGGCGTCAGAAATGAAAACCTTCTTTCTTCTGAAAAGGCTCTTCTATTTTTATTCTTTGTTCTTGTATTAATGGATCCTAGCTGATCAAAACATTCTTGTAATCATAATCAAGTGCAAGTTCAATAAAAATATGAAGTGGATGTATGCCAAGATTGCCGAACCACTAAAAAAATCTGTGTGTTCATGATATTTGCTCAGTTTTAATTTCATTCATCATTTATTCTCCACTAGATTCTATTGGGCGTTGATGTCCATTTTTGGCATCAACACAATGTATTAAATGACAACCTACCATGCCTTTTCAAATAAGGCTTAACTTAAATGATTTAGGTAAAAACGGGAATGATGGCCGATGGCCTATCAAGGCGAATGATACAAATCCTTTCTTCGATCCTATATAATTTGTCACACAAATAAAAATAACAGCTTGAGCTCTTTAATGGCGGCCACATCAAAATAAAGAAAAGAGAAGATAGGGAACTAGAAATTTCATAAAATATGGAATCTAGATGAGAAATATATTTCATAATCCCTCTGTCTTCTCCAAATCCCTTACTGCCAAGTTAATGTTGAATCTTTATAATTCTTGTAATCTTTAAGAGTCGATAATTTAATATGATTATAGATACACACTATCAAAAATAGGTTACGACTTATTGGATTTTCCCATAAGTAAATATCATGAATTAACGGAAGGCCGTATGATGTAGAAAATGGTTATAAGTAGGGAATTTAAGTATTATACGGAAACAAATAATGATTAATTTAACTATGACCCTTGGAAACTAAGCAAGTAATTTCCAAAAGAAAATAAGCATGACCGAAGGATTGTAATAGGGAGATGGAAGGTAAATAATTATTGCCGGAAGTAAATTAATTATTTTATATTGGGTTAGTAGACCGGATCCTTTTTTATGCTGAATGCATCAACAAAGTACTAAATAATGAGAAAAAGGACCAAGTTAAATGAATCAAAAGATGACATGTGTAAATTTAGTTTCGAACATCCAGAAAATGGTTCCCGACGTGTACTGGAGGATAGTGTCGAAGGATGAATCGAAAATAAAAGATAGACTAAAATCTTAAGTATACATAACTTAAGTAAGAAAAGAAAGTGTAAAGCTAAGGTTTACTAAACCGAAGGTATTAACCGAGTGTCGAAGATGGCCGATGATTTAGGATGAATCATGAGTGGAGGAGTTGATTTCAGAAATTTAAAGTTTTAATCTCACAAATCACCAAAGCTAAACTAGGCCAGGCTTCCCCTAGATGAGACCAAGAGATGGTACTGCCAAAGGCAGTGTAGCTATTGGCACGATAACAAAATCAGAACTAACCGATTTCCAAAAAAGAATTAAAATTACAACTTAAGATGGTAGAAACTAGTACGTGGGACCTAATGAAAATGTAGTTATGTAGCTTGATGAATAGCTAAGTTTACAGCTTAATAACGACTAGTTAGGTAATATGTTCGGTGGTTGGTAGAAGGCCTGAGGTGGCAGTCAGGGAGCCAAAAGCGATGGAGTAAGGCCTTAGTGGCATCCATAAATGAGAACGAATGAGTAAGGCCTTAGTGGCATCCATAAATGAGAACGAAGTAGTAAGGCCTTAGTGGCATCCATAAACAAAATCATAGGCATAAACCTTAAAAGTGGCCAAAATCGTGAGCATTAGTGTAAGGCCTGAAGTGGCAACCACTGACAAATAATGAGTAAGGCCGAAGAAGGCATCCAATTGCTATTGTAAGGTCTAAGTGGTGACCAAAGTTTCGGTTGACGATGTAATGCCTGAGATGGCAGTTGAGATGTAGGACCTTAGTAGTATCTGAATAAGAACGCATAGGTTTAAGGCCTGATGTGGAAACTAAAAATGAACATGTAGTAGGCATGAGGCAAGGTGTGGCAGCCAAATCACGAAAGCGAAGGTGTAAAGCTTGCATGGAAATCGACACCAATAATGTGTTTATTAGAACTTAGAAAGAAATAAGACATAAGGCCTTGGTGGCAACCGAATCTCTATAATAAGACCTTTCAGTTTTTAAGCAAGGTGTAAGGCCCTAGTGGTGGCCAAATGATAAAACTTTAACTATGTATCCTTAGTAAGAGACGTAAGCCCTTAATGAAGGTCAAGGCTAAGGTTCCATTGATTACATTTTAGTAAAGCAAAATTTTTGTGAAACGAACCGAGAGATTTCTTTCGATTAGACCCTCAAAGTGTTGCTTTGGCACCTAAATATTAAACTTATAATGGAGGCATAATTTTAGACTAATGAATGTTTGTTTTGGTATTGTGAGGGGAAAACTCATTATGCACTTTAGTAGTATGGTCTCATTTTGTTCTTTGTTTAGGTTAATATGTTAGTAATACTAGACTCCATGTTAGACTCATATTTTTACTGTATTTTCCCCATAAATCATGGATACTCATTTTGAGTAGGTTGAGTTTATGGATTCTAGGTAGGTTGCTTTTAGATGATGAACTTGTTTGCCAAAGGTGAAGCAAGTGGCTCAAACGACATAAATGATTTTGTTTTCCACTGTATTAAATGCCTATGTCAAATCTTTATATGTTCGACATAACATTATTATATGCTATATTATAATTTGACCCCTATGCGGGCATGACTTTAGGAACAATCTAAACATGTAAAATTTGATGATGTTGTTATGTGATTTTGATTTACTTCTCCATTTAATTAAGACTATATAATATAACTAATCTCATCTCTATCATTGAAAGATAATTTCTAGATAAGTGCTACACATTAGGGTTCCATCTTTAGGTTTTGGAATGGGGGATGTTACATTTGGTATCAGAGCTTAGGTTAGGGGAACATAAGTGAAAAAG
The DNA here is from genome assembly GCA_030737815.1 of Allium fistulosum. NCBI lineage: Eukaryota > Viridiplantae > Streptophyta > Magnoliopsida > Asparagales > Amaryllidaceae > Allium > Allium fistulosum. The sequence continues at coordinate 794,451,229 of CM060904.1, forward strand.
ATTCATAAATACTTAAGTACTTAATAGATAATGAACACCCTAGGGAGGGTTTATGCTATTGTATATCATACTTGTATTTGTTATGTAGATAAATAGATAGACATATCTATTCCTCCATTGTTGGTTCACTCTCTTCATTTCCATTTCTAATGAAGACTTTCATAGTAGATATGGATTTGACAATTGGAAGGGTCAAAATTGGAGGAGCCAATTATAGGAGAGAGAATGATAGGACTCAAATTGTCGAAGATATTAGTAGAGAAGTACCTCCAGCAGCGGAGATGACTCTGTCCCACCCGTTGTGGTTGTGGATGTGAATGTGTTACTTTGGCAGTTCATGGTACATATGACGAGAGAGAATATACTGGAAGTAGCTGAGCCATGTCCAATGAATAGGTTAAATTTCTCCAAGTTAAATCAAGACTACAAAAATCTAGGAGGCAAGTTGTTTAGCGCGAGAGAACCGATAGTGGAGGTATTGAGCTGGTTGATGGTGAGTGAATGCATCTTTCGAGAATTGGGACTGGATGATGCGTAGAAGAGCAGGCTAGCCGCCATTTAGTTGCAGAAGATGCTTTTGATTGGTAGGAGACAATGACAGCTAAGTCTCCTGAAGAAGAGATTATTTTGGAGAAGTTCCGATAGAGGTTTGAGGCCTAGTTTATTTTCGAGTCTCAAAGGAGTGTATCTTTGATAGATTTCATCGATCTCGATCAAGGAGATCTTTCTATCGAAGACATCTTTTGAAGTTCAATGCCTTGGTAAAGTATGGCCGAGAATCGATTAACTCCTCACTGAAGAAGAACGAGAAGTTTATCCAGGGGTTGAAGCAAGGGTTGAACCATAAGGTGATGGTGCACCATGCCTCTCCTTTTGAGTTTGTATTTAGTATGACCCGAAGGTTGATTTGTACTTATAAGGGAGATAGATAGAGGTAAGGCCAAAGAAGAATAGAAGAAGAGGTAGAGGGAAGGATCAAAAAGGGAGTTACCAAAAGTACACTTTGGAGATCACATGTTACAACTATAGGGAGATGGGGCACTATGCATCAATGTGTCCAAATAAGCCGGTGTAGCCAAGGTCAAGTACTTTAATTGTGAGAAGCTGGGCAGTAAGAAGAAGGATTGTCTAGAGCTGATGCAGACAAGGTAGTTTGCTTTGGAGGGGCCATCCTAAGAACTAACAAATGAGGAGAATGGAAATGGGGTATTACTTGAAGGTATGATTCAATTTCCAGTTAGAGTTCTATTTGATACTAGGGCTATGCATTTTTCCATTTCTAAAAATGTGGTAGACAAAGTAAGGTAAACTGTTGCATAATTAGTCACTTCTTTGCATATGGTTAATCTGATTGGTGGATATGCACTCTCGGATTAAGGTGCACTGATCATAAATATATCATTTGTGATCTCTTATTTTCTTGTGACCCATTTGCATTTGATTTCGAGGGTTACAAAGGGATTTTGGTTAAGGATTGGGTAGATCAGGATGTTGCCAGAATCTATTGTGCCGAGAGAATCATTGCCCTGTGGAAGCCTAAAGGAAGTGTTTAAGTTTTTTTTATCCTTTGACGAAATGAAGGGAAGGACTATGGTTTTTCTATGTACAAGGGAAAGCCTGGAAAGAGTTTTTGTGGTTTGGAAATTTACTGATGCCTTCGAGCATGTATTGGGATTACCTCTAAGAAGAGCAATTGAGTCTTACATTGATTTAGCACCATGGGTACAACTAGTTCATAGACTACCTAGCAGAATGCCGCCCAAGGAGATGGAAGAGTTGAAAAAGAAACATTAGTACTTAGGCATAGGATTTTCAGTAAATGGAGTAGTTTACCATGGAGAGCTTCTATGGTGTTTGTGAAGAAGTCTAATGGATCACTTCATATGTGTATTGATTATTAGAAGTTGACTGAAGTGATAGTGAAGAATCATTAACCATTGCCTAGGATAAACAAATTGTTTGATAATAGAGCTAGAGTATTCACATAGTTATATTTGGCTATGGGATTCTACTAGCTAAGAGTTGCTGAAGATAGTATTCCTTTGACTACATTTCGGAAAAGGTATGGTACATATGAGTAGCTAGTTATGCCCTTTGGGCTAACCAATTCTCCAGCATTCTTTATACATCTTATGAATTGGGTCTTTCATGGCAAGTTGGATAGATTTTTGTTAGGCCTTTAGATGATATCATGTTGTACTCTAAGGATGAGCAAGATCATGAAGTTCATCTTAGATTAGTATTGGAAACCTTGACATAACATAGGTTAAAGGCAAATATTTCTAAATGTCATTGTTGGAAGAAGGAAGTTAAATTCCTTAGTCACTTGGTTATAAACGATGGACTTTAGACCCTTCGAAAGTCAAAGTAGTGAATGATTGGAAGAGACCCAAGACATGAGGTAAGGAGTTTCTTTGGATTGGTATGATATTATCAGAGATTCATTAAGGAATTCTCTAAAATAACAGCACCATTGACTATATATACCCGAAAGTTTGTTTGGATGAAGGAATGTGAGGTAGATTCCAAGAGTTGAAGCTTCGACTGACTAAAGCTCCAATTTCACTAATCTTGGAAGGAAAAGGAGATATTGTAACGACCCGTAAATTTCAGTGGTTTTATTTATTTATTTAAATTAATTTTGTGAAACTTTAAACAATAAAATTTTGAAATTTAAATTTTATATTTGAAATGCGTCTGTTTTAAAATAGCAACTGGTAAATTTTCATCAGATAATTTGGAAGTTTATTTTCTAGTGTAATTTTATTCCAATTTAGATCAGTTAAAATTGATGATAATAAAAGTGTTTCGGAACCTAAATATGTCAACATGAGAAAATTTATTTAGAACACTCTGAATCGGACTGCGAAATTCGGACATTTCTAGCTCCGTTTGGATTTTTCCGTACGGAATAACAACGTATATCGGTACCGATTATCAACTTTTGAACGGATGATCGTACCACCGATATCTGTATACCATTTCGATCGTCTTGTCATGCTGATGTCCACAATATATTCATCTTTGTTTTTCAGTGTCCGTTACGCGGCGAAAACCGCGAAACAGACAGCCGTATCAGTTACGAAATTTCAACCTTTCTAATAGTTGTGCCCATTCAAATTTCAAACGGCTAAAGAAACGGCTTCTAGCATTCGTTTTCGTCGAATTAATGGTTAGCTGTTAATATTCCATCATTTCAATACATTGATGGTTCATTCATTATATTGGTTCGATTTCGTTCTTTCTTTCTATTTTTACTATTGAAACGTATATAACCTAACTATGTTTTATATAGTGACTGTTCATTGTTTCAGAAAGAAATTGTATATTATAATTTAATAAAAGTATATATAACGGTTCAATCGCTTCACCTATTCATTTCCATTCCTATATTCACTGTTTGTATAAAAGTATTGAAATTATTGCCTGCCCCTCTGAAACCCATCTTCTTCTCTCGTGAATAAGCTCCAACCAACACCGTGCCTAAGTGGCCTCTCCACACTTCACGCCTTGACCGGCACCACTACCTGACAGCCCACTGTCCGCTTGCTTCACCTACAATGCATCGCCTCAGCCTATCACCGTCCACCTGACCAAGCACCCCAGTCGAGAAGCCCTCCTCCTTATCCACCAAAGCCATGCAACCCATGTAGCCCTACCACCCATAGCCGCACCATCTCCCCTCCACCTCTATTCTCCACCTCCACCATATAAGGTCTGAGCGCAGCCCATACTTGACCCGCAAGCCCGCTTCCACCTTGTCAGCCAATCCATCTCTCTCAACAATTTCCAACAATCGAGTCTCCTTCTTTTGATGTACAAAGGTATATATGTTTTTTTGTTTTATAATTACAGTAAAGCGTATAAACTATTATAATATATATTGTATATAATGTTTGCAACGTGTATATATATATATATATATATTTGGATTTTCTTTGTGTTTGATTTTCCCATTATAATATAAAAGTTTATATAAAGGATATTTTGATATATATTATCAGCTGTTCCTGTATATGAGACATATACATGTTACTACCATTTGGTTCTATTATTTTATACTCTATTTATTCGGAGTTTGACTATTTGAAAAATATGGGTACTGTGAAAATGTAGTATATTATTTCGGATATGGTTATATATACGTTATGGGTTGAAACTTATATTAGTGTATGGATTAGTTATATATATATATATAAGTTGTTAGTTATTTGTTATATAACTGATTTTTATATAATATATATTAGTGGTGATATTTAAAAGTATACTTTGTATTGTCGCAGTATATGTTATAGGTTTCTTTCATATTTGCAAATATGTTTTTATCTATTTTCTATATGTTTTTTTTTGTTTCCCACAAGCGGTCTACATATATGCGTACATATATAGTAGCCTGCATATGTTATATAGAGTAGATCTGTTGTATGCATTTTTTTCTTCTTCAGTTTTATAAATACATTTTAGTATAAGTTGTATTTTTCCATGAAATATATTTTAGTATATACTCTGTTTCCTCTGCTTATACCTTATAGTGGTTAAGATGCGTTTATATATATATATATGTATGTATGTATATATATGTATATATATATATATGTATATATATATGTATATATGAGTTATATATGTTAGGTTTTGAAGTATATACATTGTTATTCTATATGGCTGGTATATGTGTGTGTAAAAAATATATATATTATAATAACTATGGTCTGTTATACTTATTGTCTGCATATACATGTATATAAATTGTATATAAGTATCTATAATAGCTGATATAGTGGATATCGATTTAAAATGTATGGGTATAGGATGTTTGCAAAACTACTATCTGTATTGTATATATACGAAAGTTATAAGTCTGCATATTATTTATTACTGATTTTTTTTTCATTTATTTGTTATATATATATATGTAATACATGTGTGTATTATATGAGTCTGTATGTTCTGGTTGAGTCAAAATATTTATTTTGGCTAAGTATGTTTAAATTTAATTTTCTTTTTATAAACATTGACTTTTGAATGTTATAAATAAGGATTTTTTTTGGATATTAATTAAGAGAATTCATAATATTATATATATACATTTTAGTTTTGTTATACCAAACAAATTTTGACACTTGAATTCCTATCTATCAGCTTTGTCCATCAAAATTCGTGCCAATCTAGCCTTGATTAGAGAATTCGTGCTTGGATTTGTAACTCATCTCATTTTCATTCATCTCTAGCTTCGAAAGGTGAGAAATCACTCACGATTAACATTCTTATATTTATTAAAATTTGATTTCAATTGAAACGACAAATGAAATATGCTGTTGTTGTTATTTATATGTTATTATCTGTATCTGTTCACCTGTGACATCTGATATAATTATCTGTTATTTATATTGATGATATATGTCTGTTATATTATTATCATATCTGTATCACTCTGCAAGTTCCCTGTTAGTATAGAATTCACTATGGGTTGAAATGATACATACCCGAACGATCTGTAGAATAGGAGAAAATCGTTATGGGTTGAAATGATAAACCCAAGCGATTTTTATTGAATTGAACTTGGGATTGCGGGTTGAAAAGATATATACCCGTATATATTTAAAATACGGATTGAAATGATAAATATCCATATCACTTTACCATAGGGCAGAAAATTATATACAAACACCATTGGTCTATATATCAATATTTTAAAAATTATTTCCATGGTTTTGAAAGGGAATATATGGTTTTAATAAATATTGGTTTTAAAAGATTTATTAAAGTTGATTTAATAAAGTGGATATATAATATGTTTAAGTATTTATTAAAATTTATATTTTTGAATATAGAGTTTGTAATGATTCTGGTTGTAAAGGTAAATTTGAAATTGATTCGAAAGTATATTTATTTAAGAATTATATTTAAATAAGTTTGATTTGAAATTTATTAAATTTGAAATTTTAAAGAAATGTTTTACAACTTGAAATTTGATTAAAGGTGACTTAAATGTATATTTCAAACTTATATAAATGTAAATGGGATATTTTGTAAATTGAAGTTGTATTCAAATGATATTGAAATAATTAAGTGAATATTTCAAAACTAAATAATAGGAAAGTGAATTGATATATATATATATATAATTATCGAATTTAGTTTTGAAATGTGGAATATTTGAAGCTTTGAAATATATTTAAATTGAAATGTTTTATTTGTGGTTCAAATCTGTATTTGAAATCGATATAACTTGAAAAAGTTTAATTGAATTGGAATTGAAATTTATGATTAAGATTTGATTAAATTTGAATTTGGAATTCGAATTGATTTGAATCGATTTGTGAAAGTTGAGGAAACTATTTTATTATATAAAGTAATTTTAAATTATATTTAAACTATTTATATATTTTACTATATATACTATTTTTAATATAAACTATTTTATATAAACTATTTTACTTTATAAACTATTTTATTATATATACTTTATTAATATCTAAACTGTTTGAAGGAAAGTATTATGATTTCAAAGTATTATGATTTCCAAAGTATTGTTATTATTTCAATTTGTTTGGTTTCGAAAGTATTATAACTTTGAAAGTACTATGATTTGGGAAGTGAATATTTTGAAGTGTAAATGATATCGTATTGATATGGTTTTGAAATGAAAATGATATTTTGGTTTTGAAGTATAAACTCTTTTGAAATGACCACGGTGTTATAATAACAATTGGTTGTTAAAGAGACCGGGATCGGATATGTGCATACTCTCTGTCGATACCGAAAACCACTTTAACAATCGTGTACGCGGTGGAGATTCCAAAATGAAGTAAGATGGTAGCGACGATCCTATTGAGGTATATACGTGGACATGACTCCCGTGAGTTGGCATAAGGTGGCTAAAACAGGAGCGATCTTGGGCCAATGAGGTAGCACCTCTGATCGGACACATTTCTTCGATAATATTCTATTACTTTGTGATTTACATGGTGGCCACCCTTCGATTTTGATTTAGGAGTGTGTTCCGAGGTGGGCGGTAGTGGCTGCTATGCGTTTCCACCAGCCCGTGTGCGTAATTGGTATATCTACCCTGGCATTGCCTAGTTGTGCCGTGTCACTTACCGTACCGAGCTTTACTACGAGTTTCTATTTGTGTCGTACCTATGGAGTATCTTCTCGTAGCCTCTCGAGGTATGTAGGTACTGTATAGACTATTGGCACTATTATGTGTTAAGGTGGAAAATGTAAAGCCTTAACGCTATTTAAAAGTAAGTTTATTTCACTATTAGACATTATTATAATAGCGTATATTACTACATAGTAGATAGTTTAACAAATTCTTAGAGGATGGTTATCCCAAACATCCTTTGAGTTACTTGTATTTCAGTTGATATTTCACTTGAGTTGGATTTATTGATATAAGAATGTTAATCCTGACTCAAGTGTTTTGTGTTTTGCTTTACGCTCGGGTCAGACTGAGTGATACAGTATTTGAGACTCACCTTTGGAGTTGGAGCTTCGCTTGGAGATCCAACTATCTATCCTGCTTTCAGTTGTTCAGTTGATACCAGTGATGTATTCAGATCTTGTATTTGATTATTGTATTGAGACATCTATGTATTCGAGACTTCTGTTGTATCTTGTTCAACTCTGTTATATTTATATAGTAGCTTCATGAACTACTATCATTTTGTTTTCGTTGCATTATCGTTTATTACTCTATGTCTGTGATTCTATGATTTGTTTATTTACTGTATATGCTGAGTTTTGCCAAATTTAAATTAACAATTAGATATTTTGAGCAATTCAAATCCAACATGTATGGATGCAAATGGTTGAAAATTTCAGGTCGTTACATGTGGTATCAGAGCTCTGGTTTTAGGCAAAACTCAGCATATAAAGTAAAATTCAATTACAGAATCACTTTCGTTCGAGCTTGAATTCCTTCTTCTTTGACTCGGTTCCTTAGAATTTTGGAACGTTCCCTTCTGTTCCAAAGTCCATTCGTGTCTCCCCTATTCGTGTCTTTTGATTCTGGAGTATCCCATAACTCCACTTCGAATGATCTCTATAATAAATCGGCGGTCTTGCCAATCTCTGAATGATTTGTAAAGAGGTGAAACTCCTTTACAATACGCATTGATTCACTGGAGATTTCTATATCCTTGGTTTACGATGCTACTATCTTTGGCTATGCCCAAATTCTATCTCTGGCGATCGAATGTCGATTTGCCTCAAAATTCTACATCGATCTTATTCTAGAAATCACGGTTGACCCGGTTAAGGGTGTCCACGATTTATATAGGTCTATCCATTCTTTTCTCTCTTTGCAATCTATTTATCTCCCTATCGAGCCTATCTTCTTGTTAAAATTCTTTTGGTTAGGATCCCTCTATATTTGAACCTTTATCCTTGTTTTGAAACCCATTCTGGAATTATCGAGTGAGGGAGTGTATTTGTAATTAATATTAAATGTTTTATATATTGTGTTGTTTGAGTTGTTAATGTTGATTTGGGTTTTCGATCGATTCGTCTGATCAACGCTATCGATAGGAATTCCAAAACACTTGAACATAGCAAACTGACACAATATTATTTTTAAATTTGGTAAATGAAATAAATTAGTAAGATTATATTATATATATATATAAGAAAAAAAAATTTTTGGAATTTAATAAGTCAATTAAATTGGTTGTTTGAAATGATAATATTTGATTATCATTTATTGTTCCATAAATGAATTTATAAACATGGTTTATAAATTGATTTGGAATTGAAATGAATTTAAATCAGGAATTTGAGAATTTAACTTCCGGTGATTTCAAACTTTGGTTTTAAAGTTTTAAATGTATATTATGTAAAGTATTTCTGAGTATAAATTGTTTCCAAAGAATTTAAAAGTTTAAATCAATACTCTTCTCTTTTGTCGCTGGAAAATAATTTCGGTGATGACTGCAGCATCATCGACATTCATTTTCGAGTTTCGAAGTGAAGAGACCATTCTGTAGCTTTGCTACATTTTTGTTTGGAAAAAAATTAATTTGATTTGAATTTCCGAAGTATGACTTGATTTATAATATATATATTGGTATATGATCATAGACTTGATTTGATATATATATATATATATATAGTATATATATTTATCTCTAAACGGTTTGAATTGAAACCAGAAATTTTATTCTTAAATTTTGATAAGGTGATTTCAAGTATAAAATAAAGCCAAGATTTTGAATAAATATTTAAACTTGAAATAAGTTGAATGAGAAAATTTTACTTGTATAATACTCAATTACATTTCAATATAACTTACCTAAATTTTTCAAAAGTTAAAAATGTAATTGGATAATATACAATACAAAATGACTTTATAAGGAAAGATTTGAGTGTTATAATAAATGTTATACACTTAAATTTTATTATAAAAGATGTTAATAGAGATAAATAGAATAATAGGTTAATTGAATAATAGATGAGACAAATAAATTTGTTTTGAAGGAACTAATAAATTGAAATTAGATCAACTTATGGAAATACCTTGAATTTAAAATCAAGTATTGAATATAAATTAATTTAAATTTAAATTTATATGGTTTAAATTAATTTATATGGTTTAATTTAATTTATATGGTTTAAATATATGTAATAAGATATATATTAAGTGGAATAAACTTAATAATAATTTGGAATAAAAGAATTAAATTTGTTGAATAAAATATGAGTATAATAAATGATTATACAAATTGATGATTTAGAAATTGTTAATTGAGGATGACTAGATAATAAGATAATGAATTTAGAAATAGATAGATTGATTTAACTTAAGTGAACTCAAATGGATTAAACCAAAATGTTGAATATTAATTGGTTTAATTTGAAATTTATATGGTTAATTTAATTGTTTTATTTGTATTTCAATCTAATTTCTTTTTGGATGTTTCTATTCTCCCACCTCCTTCCTTTTCGGGGACGAAAAGTTTTGCGTGGGGGAGAGTGTAACGACCCGTAAATTTCTATGGTTTTATTTATTTAATTAATTGAATTTTGTGAAACTTTAAACAATAAAATTTTGAAATTTAAATTTGATATTTGAAATGCGTCTTTTTTAACATAGCAACTGGTAAATTTTCATTAGATAATTTGGAAGTTTATTTTCTAGTGTAATTTTATTCCAATTTAGATCAGTTAAAATTGATGATAATAAAAGTGTTCCGAAACCTAAATATGTCAACATGAGAAAATTTATTTAGAACACTCTGAATCGGACCGCGAAATTCGTTTCTCGAAATTCGGACGTTTCTAGCACTGTTTGGATTTTTCCGTACGGAATAAGAACGTATCTCGGTACCGATTATCGACTTTTGAACGGATGATCATACCACTGATATCTACGTACCGTTTCGATCGTCTTGTCATGTTGATGTCCACAGTATATTCATCTTTGTATTTCAGTGTCCGTTACGTGACGAAAATCGCGAAACGGACAGGCGTATCGATTACGAAATTTCAACCTTTCTGATAGTTGTGCCCATTCAAATTTCAAACGGCTAAAGAAACAGCTTCTAGCATTCATTTTCGCCGAATCAATGGTTAGCCGTTAATATTCCATTATTTCAATACATTGATGGTTCATTCATTATATTGGTTCGGTTTCGTTCTTTCTTTCTATTTTTACTGTTGAAATGTATAAAACCTATATAACTATGTTTTATATAGTGACTGTTCATTGTTTCAGAAAGAAATTGTATATTATAATTTAATAAAAGTATATATAACGGTTCAATCGCTTCACATGTTCATTACCATTCCTATATTCACTATTCGTATAAAATTATTGAAATTATTGCTTGCCCCTCTTAAACCCATCTTCTTCTCTCGTGAATAAGCTCCAATCAACACCGTGCCTAAGTGGCCTCTCCACGCTTCATGCCTTGACCAGCACCACTACCTGACAGCCCACTGTCCACTTGCTTCACCTACAACGCATCGCCTCGGCCTATCACCGTCCACCTGACTAAGCACCCCAGTCGAGAAGCCCTCCTCCTTATCCACCAAAGCCACGCAACCCACGCAGCCCTACCACCCACAGTCGCACCATCTCCCCTCCACCTCTATTCTCCATGTGACGACCCGACTTTCCACTCCCGGAAAATCGCATCGACAGTAAGAAAGAAAGGGGTGAGAAATATAAAAGAGAAGAAGAGAAAAGAAAACAACAACAGATACTCACAGCGGAAACGAAACGAAATATAATATATCACATAAATATTACATAGTATCATATACATCATCTATCAGAGTTACACAGATTACACATCACATACTAGACAGTTATAAACATCTGTCTAGTTATTACATCTCAACACAATACAGATCAATACAAAGATCAACACAGCGGAAAACTACTATCTATATCTACAACGCCGAAGCCTCCTGCTCCATTGCTCCTCCAGATTACTCGTCAAAGCTAAACCTGAATCCCTTGGCTACTCGTAAAAATTTGAGTACCCAAGAGTTTATAAAACAGAAATAAACAACTTGGGTCAGACATGGGTCTGGTGTGAGTAACAGGTTAAACTTGTTTAACTTCAAAACCTTTTGAAAGAAAAGGTATCACATAAGACTCCCCACCAATAAATATGGGTAAGTTTTTACCTTACGCTAACCAAAACATTTGATAGGAAATTCGATTGTATTATAATAGGTCTAGGGTTTTCAAATAAATATGAAATAGCTGGAATGCTTACATCTCACGTTCCAACATAGTTGGGCACAACTAAAACGTACGGCACTTATTGGAGTTTGGATTCCATCAATGGCAGGGCTACCGGGGTACCGCCCGTCACAGTACGTGGCCTAGATCACCGTACCGAGGATCACTCCCAATCCCCTGCAACACAAGGTCGGAACATCCCTTACTGGATAATTCCCGCACAAGATACCCCACGGTTGTCATGATTCAACCGCACACACTAAGTCGAAAATAGAAAGGGACATCTAGACAGAGGTAATCTTGTCCTACTTGGGTGCTACCCACTAACCTTGCTGCACCTCCCCTGTTTTAGCCATTCCCGGTTTGTGAGGCTTGAGGTCACGATTACCTTAGAAAAGAACACATCACTTAGAATGCTCATCGTCCACCTGACGATGTTCTGAAAGCATTCAATCCATACAAGTTCGTTCCGGGTTCGAACGAAACCGAAGGCATTATCTCGTTACACTCGTTTTGGAATCACCCTCAGAGTTAACGACAATAACCCTTGCACTCTGAATCTTCATCTTCACTTGATTCACGACCTATCGTTAATTTGGATCGATGTGGTATTCGGGTCTCCAGACCTGGAAATCCGGTATACGGAAACCCGATCCCGGTCTCATCGAAATCCAAAACGTATCTTTTAAGGCCAAGTTGTTTTAAAGGTTAAAACAATTTAATTCAATTATCTTTATACACTTAGAAAGAAAATTCACAATAGATAATCAACATTATCAATATCATCAGATAATCCATATTATCACAATTCAACTAAACATCCATATCACCTAGCATATATCTCATCAGAGATATCAATCAAATGCAAAGCATTCAGTATTATCATCCATCCATAAGTAATGATCTATATCATCTCTAATTAATTTAAAGTTAATTAAATTAATTACTTTTATTTTATAAATCCTTCTTACTTAAACATTAATTAATTACAAATTTATTAATTATCCTCTAATTACCTTTTTCAATTAATCATCTTTGATTAATTATCTTTTAATTACCTTCAAGTAATTTATCTTTAATTAATTACTCAAATTAATTAACCTTAACCACTTATAGTAATTAACCTTTAATTACTTCATTAATTAATTAACTATAATTAATTAACTTAATCAACTATAATTAATTATATTAAACCTTAATTAATTACATTAATTAATCACTTCATTTATTAATTATACTTAATTAATCAATCTTAATTACATCATTAATTATATTAATTAATGATCCTTAATTACAAATTAATTATTATTAATTACTCTAATTAAATTAATTACATTAAGTAATTAACCTTTAATTAAACCACATTTATTAATCACTCTTGATTAATTTCATATAGTAATTAACCGCCCTTAATTACTTTTATTAACTAAATTAATTATTCCTTAATTAATTTCTTAATTAATCCCTTGATTAATTTCCAAGTAATTAAACTCAAATTACTTCCATTAATACAATCACCATTCAATTAATTACTTCCAGTAATTATCAATTATTTACTTCCTTAAATAATCATACTTATTAATTACAATTAAGTAATTATTTATCAAATCATCTCTTGATTATTCTAAATTAAATAAAAAAAAATTAATTAACTTAAACTAAACCAAATTAACTTAATTAATTACAATAATTAATTAATTTCTAAATTACTTCCATTAAGTAATTCATTTAAACAAATTCTAAAATTGATTATCTTTAAATTAATTAATCTAATTAATTATTAAAATTAATCACATTAATTAATTATTTAATAATCCATAGTTAATGACCTTCATTAACAATTATTTAATTACTTTTCTTAAGTAATTAACTTAGATTAATTTCAAATTAATAAATCTTAATAACCAATTAATTATTTAATTAATTAAGTGTTTCCCATAACTTAATTAATCTTTAATTACTTATTTAATTAATTCTTAATCATTAATTGATATTCCAACTTATAATCCATAATTATAAATTAGATATTCCTAATTAATTAATCTTAATTATTAATTAATTAGTTTAAACCTCTATTTAATTAATCCTAAACCTTACTTAAATTAATTTAAATCCTTAATTACAAATTAATTTAAATTTATTACCAATCATTAAGTCCTTGTAACACATTTCCTTATTAATGATTATTATCATTCCAAAATATATTTGAAAACATTAACTTCCAAATTACTTTTAAATTCCATCCATTTAATATATAATTTAAACACTAAAATTATTTAAATCAATTTAATTTAAAAACTGCTTTTATTTTAAATCTGAAATACAGATTTAAACTAGATTCCAGATTAACTTTAGATTTAAAAATTCTATTTAAATATCTCTTTACAAATTTAAATTTAGCTTAAAACTTAAACAGACAGTTTTAAAAACCTGGCAACAACTAAAATACTCGAGCCCTCTCTAATTACTTCGAGTCGCACTCTCTAAAAACCCGAGTCTCCTTCGAAATAACTCGAACAAAACGCGAGACCTTCCTCTGTAAAAACAGACTTCATCCAGACATATTCTCGACCGCGTGCACGTGCACATCCACCAGCGGCGTCTCCGACCATCGCCGAGTATCCCCACCCATCGACGTTCATCCCTATACCAGAATCCACCCTCTCGATCATCAAAACTAAAACGAAACAAAATCGAGCCTAAACAAAACCTGGAACAGAAACTACCTATTCCCCCAAACCTGGCAACAACCCCTCGAACTCGAGATTCCGACCACCGGAGTTGCTGAAACTCCAGTCACGACCTCGCCTATGCCCTATCTACCATTCCCCAAAAGCCTGAAGCACCCGATCCATCGTAGAGGCCGTGGTGATCAAATTTCACGACCAGATAAAAACTAGGGTTAAAATCTTAGATCCTAAATCATTTCTGCCTCACTACTTTAAAAATCCTCCTGACAATTTTCCTATCATCCATGATCATCCCACTATCCCTAGTGAAGAATTCAACATACCAATCCATCTAGATCAACCGAATTACCCAAAATCCCCTTTTTAGTTCATCACAGAACTGCACTTTTATTACCAAACTAAAAATTATGATTTTAATGCTAAAAATCATGTTATAGTTTATGTATTCCATTTATAATCCTGGATTTATGAATTACCTAGTTTGAATTTTCACCTTTATATAACATATACTGTTATTTTGGTTACAGAGACAATCTGCTTGAAGTTTGACATAATTAAAAATTTTAGGCATTAGTATATGATAAATCAAACACATTTTGTTTAAATATTAAATCCAAATCACTCTAGATCATGGAATAATGATTTTATATCAAAAACAGGAGTCTGGAATTACAAGAAAACAGAGACACACTGATTCAAAACAACATTCACACCTATATACATTCATGTATATGCAGAATCATCTATAAATATTCACATCCACAACACAATTATCACAGAACTAAGCATGCAAACATAATTATACTTAAGTTATTTTAAGTAAGAATGTTACTCACCTTTAAAAAGATGAACAGAGCCTATCTTTGAAACTGAGAAACTGTTTTGAACTTTAACTTGAATGCCTCTTTTAATTTTTAACTTGAGTTGCTTTTAGAAACTGAGTTGCTATGATTTTGCTGTTGATTTAATCTACAGGTTTGCTTGATTGATAAACTCAGGTTGAATGAGATGCTGTACGCTTTGATTTTCAGATATGAGGATGATGTTTGCAGGCTGATCTTTGAGTTGTTTCCAGATTTTGAATAGAATTACAGACTGGTTTCTTTGATTTGGTTTGAAGCATTTGATTTAGAAGATGAATGATAGGTTGTTGAATCTGGTTTTTTTTTGTTGAGGAGTTTAGATTTTTGATTTTAGATTAGAGGAAGAGTTTGAGAAGAGGTTACTGATTTATTTCAGATTTAGATTAGAGAAAAAATCTGAGTTTATCTTGTTTTTGAGAAGAAAAATAGAAAGAATGAAATAAGGGAATGCATATGTATATATGTAAGTGAATTTATGATTTTATAAAAATAAAAGAAAATGAAAAATGAATAAAGACACTTGTCATTACATTAGCTAATTAAATTACACATGTTAAAATGAGTCATTAGATAAAGACACATGTCTTTTAAGTAATTATCTTATTTCTATTTATTTTAAAGTAATTAAAAAGCCTTTTTCTTATTTAATAAATACTTATCTATATATATAAATCATTTTAAAGAAACAAAACCAATTATATTTATAATTAAAAGTTATACAAATATTATAATATCCAACCAATTTAAATATTTGTTCTCTTGAATTTCAAAGCTTAAATTCAAATTCAATTAAATTAAATCCTAAGATTCAATTTAAAAAGTCAAGTTATATATATATATACATATATATCTATTTATTCAATTAAATAACAATTTCATATTCTTTAAAATCCATTCATATTAATAAAAATAATACATTATACTTATTATCTGAAATTAACATATTTGATATTTAAATAATTTATATAAGAGATTATATTATCAAGTGATATTTTAAAAAGAAACAAAACAAGCCTTTTTGTTAACTCTTATATAATTTTAAACTTAAGTAAAAATATCTTAAGCAATTAAAGTATTTTAAAACTATAAATTTACTAATTTAAATAACTTTGAAAAGTCATATTAAATTAAATCTAAATTCCCAATTTACCCAAAGCTTCTATTTACAATATATATATATATAAATATATATATTCAAATAGAAAATATCTTATTAACTTTTAAAAGATAAAATCACCAATTAATACTAATTTAATCAGATTATTAAATTAAATTCAAATCTTATTATCAAAGATCATCAATATCAATTTAATTATTTAACAGATTATTAAATTGATATTGTTAAAATTTCCGGGATATTACACTCCACCTCCACCCTATAAGGTCTGAGCGCAGCCCATACTTGACCAGCAAGCCCGCTTCCACCTTGTCAACCGATCCATCTCTCTCAACAATTTCCAACAATCGAGTCTACTTCTTTTGATGTATAAAGGTATATATGTTTTTTTATTTTACACTTACAGTAAAGTGTATAAACTGTTATAATATATATTGTATTTAATGATTGCAACGTGTGTGTGTGTGTATATATATATATATATATATTTTGATTTTCTTTGTGTTTGATTTTCCCATTATAATATAAAAGTTTATATAAAGGATATTTTGATATATATATTATCAGCCGTTCCTATATATGAGACATATACATGTTACTACCATTTGGTTCTATTGTTTTATACTCTATTTATTCAGAGTTTAACTATTTGAAAAATATGGGTACCGTGGAAATGTAGTATATTATTTCGGATATGGTTATATATAAGTTATGGGTTGAAATTTATATTAGTGTATGGATTTGTTATATATATATATATATAAGTTGTTAGTTATTTGTTATATAACTGATTTTTATATAATATATATTAGTGGTGATATTTAAAAGTATACTTTGTATTGTCGCAGTATATGTTCTAGGTTGCTTTCATATTTGCAAACATGTTTTTATCTATTTTCTATATGTTTTGTTTTGTTTCCCACAAGCGGTCTACATATATGCATACATATATAGTAGCCTGCATATGTTATATAGTATAGATCTGTTGTATGCATTTTTCTTCTTCTTCAGTTTTATAAATACATTTTAGTATAAGTTGTATTTTTCCATGAACTATATTTTGGTATATACTCTGTTTCCTCTGTTTATACCTTATAGTGGTTAAGATACGTTTATATATATATATATATGAGTTATATATGTTGGGTTTTGAAGTATATACATTGTTATTCTATATGGCTGGTATATGTGTGTGTAAAATATATATATATATATATATATATATATATATATTATAACTATGGTCTATTACTTATTGTCTGCATATACATGTATATAAATTGTATATAAGTATCTATAATAGGTGATATAGTGGATATCGATTTAAAATGTATGGGTATAGAATGTTTGCAAAACTACTATCTGTATTGTATATATACGAAAGTTATAAGTCTGCATATTATTTATTACTAATTTTTTTTTCTTTTATTTGTTATATATATAATACATGTGTGCATTATATGAGTCTATATGTTCTGGTTGAGTCAAAATATGTATTTTGGCTAAGTATGTTTAATTTTTTTTTATAAACATTGACTTTTAAATGTTATAAATAAGGATTTTTTTTGGATATTAATTAAGAGAATTCATAATATTATATATATACATTTTAGTTTTTTTTATATCAAACAAATTTTGACTCTTGAATTCCTATCTATCAGCTTTGTCCATCAAAATTCGTGCCAATCTAGTCTTGATTTGGGAATTTGTGCTTGGATTTGTAACTCATCTCATTTTCATTCATCTCTAGTTACGAAAGGTGAGCAATCACTCACGATTAACGTTCTTATATTTATTAAATTTGATTTCAATTGAAATGACAATTGAAATATGCTGTTGTTGTTATTTATATGTTATTATCTGTATCTGTTCACCTGTGACATCTGACACCATTATCTGTTATTTATATTGATGATATATGCCAGTTATATTATTATCATATCTGTATCACTCTGCAAGTTCCCTGTTAGTATAGAATTCACTATGGGTTGAAATGATACATACCCGAACGATCTGTAGAATAGGAGAAAATCGTTATGGGTTGAAATGATAAACCCAAGCGATTTTCATTGAATTGAACTTGGGATTGCGGGTTGAAAAGATATATACTCGTATATATTTAAATTATGGATTGAAATGATAAATATCCGTATCACTTGACCATAGGGTAGAAAATTATATACAGACATCGTTGGTCTATATATAAATATTTTTAAAATGATTTCTATGGTTTTAAAAGGGAATATATTGTTTTAATAAATATTGATTTTAAAAGATTTATCAAAGTTGATTTAATAACGTGGATATATAATATGTTTAAGTATTTATTAAAATTTATATTTTCGAATATAGAGTTTGTAATGATTCTGGTTGTAAAGGTAAATTTGAAATTGATTCGAAAGTATATTTATTTAAGAATTATATTTAAATAAGTTTGATTTGAAATTTATTAAATTTGAAATTTTAAAGAAATGTTTTACAACTTGAAATTTGATTAAAGGTGACTTAAATGGATATTTCAAACTTATATAAATGTAAATGGGATATTTTGTAAATTGAAGTTGTATTCATATGATATTGAAATAATTAAGTGAATATTTCAAAAATAAATAATAGGAAAGTGAGTTGATATGGTTTAAATGAATATGTTTTGATTTGAAATATAAACCATTTTGGAATTTATAATCACGGGTTATAATAACGATTGGTTGTTAAAGAGACCAGGATCATATATGGACATACTCTCTATCGATACCGAAAACCACTTTAACAACCACGTACGCGGTGGAAATTCCAAAATGAAGTAGGATGGTGGTGACGATCCTATTGAGGTGTATACGACCCGACTCCCGTGAGTTGGCATAAGGTGGCTAAAACAGGAGTGATCTCGGGCCAATGAGGTAGCACCTCTGATCGGACACATTTCTTCGATACTATTCTATTACTTTGTGATTTATTTGGTGGCCACCATTCGATTTTGATTTGGGAGTGTGTTCCGAGATGGGCGGTAGTGGATGCTATCCGTTTCCACCAGCCCGTGTGCGTAATTGGTATATCTACCCTGCATTGCCTATTTGTGCCGTGTCACCTACCATACCGAGCTTTACTATGAGTTTCTATTTGTGTCGTACCTATGGAGTATCTTCTCGTAGCCTCTCGAGGTATGCAGGTACTGTATAGACTATTGGCACTATTATGTGTTAAGGTGGAAAATGTAAAGCCTTAACGCTATTTAAAAGTAAGTTTATTTTACTATTAGACATTATTATAATAGCGTATATTACTACATAGTAGATAGTTTAACGGATCCGTAGAGGATGGTTATCCCAAACATACTTTGAGTTACTTGTATTTCAGTTGATATTTCACTTGAGTTGGATTTATTTATATAAGAATGTTAATCCTGACTCGAGTGTTTTGTGTTTTTCTTTACGCTCAGGTCAGACTGAGTGATACAGTATTTGAGACTCACCTTTGGAGTTGGAGCTTCGCTTGGAGATCCAGCTATCTATCCTGCTTTCAGCTACTCAGTTGATACCAGTGATGTATTCAGATCTTGTATTTGATTATTGTATTAAGACATCTATGTATTCGAGACTTCTGTTGTATCTTGTTTAACTCTGTTATATTTATATAGTAGCATCATGAACTACTATCATTTTGTTTCCACTGCATTATAATTTATCACTCTATGTCTGTAATTCTGTGATTTGTTTATTTACTGTATATGTTGAGTTTTTCCAAATTTAAATTAATAATCTAATATTTTGAGCAATTCAAATCCGACATGTATGGATGCGAATGGTTGAAAATTTCAGGTCGTTACAGATATGGTGGTGTACATGAATACTTCCGGTTTAGGGTTAATAGTAGTGTTGATACAAAAGGTTAAGAATATAACATATGCATATAGGTGATTGAGAATCTACGAGGTTTATTATCCAACTCATGACACAGAGTTAGCAACATTTATCTTTGCACTAAAGATTTGGAGGCATTACCATTTAAGGGAAAGGTTTGAGCTATTCACTACCATAACTCCTTGAAATGTATTTTCTTCCATAAGGAATTGAACATGAGGCAACAAAGATAGTTAAAGTTCATGGCATCATACGATTTTGGGATAGAGTATACCCCAATAAAAGGAAATAAAGTAGCTGACGCCTTGAGCCAAAAGCAATAGAATTATGTTTTGACTATGACTAAGAAGTGGAAGGTTTTAGAGACGCTAGCTTCTGGTGATGTGTAGTTTTGGTCGAATTTTGACCTAGCCAAAACTTAAGGATGTTGTCTTGCTTATAAGCTCATCCAATTCTCAGAGAGAGGATTATCGAGACGCAGAAGGAAGGCCCTATAGCGACCTGGAAATTCGAAGACTTCGTCTTCGAATATTGAAATGTTTTGAAATATAATTAAGTGTTATAAATATGATTTTATAACCATGTTAGACATCATTTAATCAATGAATAATGATGAGGAACTTTTTTTTGAAATTTGTTTAAAAAATATGTTCTTCGAAGAACGATGTGATGGAAAATCGGTTTATCGGTAAACAACGTTTCGATCGATATAAGTTGATCGAATATATATTCTTATGCACTTGTCTAATAAGAAAACGAACACATTAGCAACTAATTAACACACTCTCCCCTTCACAAAGCTTGGAATGTTCTAGAAGCTTCCAATGGATAAGAGATATAATCATGAGAGGGGTATAATGGTAATTAGCACAAAGGAGAAGTGACTTAAAGGAGAAGTGATGGAAGGTGAAGCTTCCATGGCATGGTGGGGGGAGGGTAAATGCAAGCTTAAAGAGCACCATTCTTGTGGCTATATAAGGAGAGGCATAACTTAGAGTATAATCATAAATTCAAAGCTAAAGTTATCATAAAATCAATGGCTTCTTCTTCTTCCTCTCCTATGTTCTAAAGAAAATTATTGCAAATCAAATCCAAATCCACTCAAACTTGGAGTAGAGCCTTGGGATAATATTATAGTACTTTCCAACATGATAAATATTAAAGAAGCAAAGCCATGCACTCCCTAGGAGGATAGGCTATGAGCTATTAGGGTGGTTTGGAGGCAAGGCAAGGCAAAAGCAAGGTGGAAATGAGGAAGGAAAGGAGGTTGCTAGCTTGGGTTTAGACTTGGGTTCTTGGTTTGTTGTTGTGTTAAAGGTGAGTTAACACCTCCTTTGAATGGAAAATATACATATATATGTTGTGCTTGATTGATTGTGTTTATGCTGTTTGAATTGTTGTTGACATATACTAAAACATTGGTTTTAATTCTTGCTTCGAAAGTAAGTGACACATGTGATCCATATATATGGACTTGAACAAACTTGGAATGGACTTTAATGGACTTGTATGACCTGTGACAAGACCTTGAACAAAGCATATAGGTTATAGATGGACTTTGGTTTAGATTGGACTCGGATTTGAAAGTGCGCTTATAGCGATAGTCGCTACAGATGTAGTTGTGAATTGCCTTATTTTTGCAATTGCTATGGAACTATGTAGAGAGATCCTTATGGGTTTGTTGCCATATTTATAATGTCTTATATATATTGTTGTTGCTATTAAAAGCTTGGATAGTAAAAGGTTAAGTAACATCTCGAAAAGTGGTCAAAACTTCACTTGTGCAAAACTACTCCGTTTAGCCCTGATTTTGGACTTAAAAGGTTTGAAAGGATATTTAAATTTAAGTTATTTTGTTTCATTCTTTTTCCACGTGCTTACTAACTATTATTAGAGTATTTCAAAAGTGGTTTAAGATATTTATGAATTTTTATGAATTAATTGTGAATTCTTAAAGAAGAGGTTTTTATGATAAAAATATGTTCTTTTCCAAGTTTTATACATTTTACAAACTTGTTATCTTAAAGTAATATTGTGGATAAATGTTTTAAAACCTATTATATGTATTTTCAAGAATTTTAAAAGTATATACAAATGTTTTGAAAAGGGGTTAGAATTGCTAAATGGCTAAATGGTTAATTGCTTAATTACTTGTTTGAAAACTAATTAACGATGTTTAACACTAAAAGCCGGCAAAGTAAGGCTTATATATTTGTAAGAGTCAAGATAGATGTCGAGTAGGACAGAGCAATAGAGCTCTAACTTATCGGTTTCCCTCTTGACCTAGGAATAGTAAGTCAAAAAATGTCAAAACATGTTAATCGTGTTAGTTTCTTACTTGTTTATGAAAATCATTAATATTATGCTTAACACTAATAGTTGACGAGGTATACTTATATGTTTATGAGATTTAAGAATGAGTATATAGGCAAGGCTTTGATGCAGCTAGTGCTCTAAGTTACCTGGCTTCACTTTGGGACGTGGAATAGTTAAGTTGGAATGTTGAAAACGAGTTAAGCACGAATCCAGATTTGTATAAGCAGTTGTATTAACTAGATAATCAATTAGTCGATTATCGAGCTGGACCAAATATTGACTTAAGAAGTTATCGAAAGACTTCACGATTTCATACTAGAACCCCCAGGGATGAGCATTGTTATGAAACGTCTCTAGCTTTCGCTTACTTATAAGAGAACATGAACTGAGTTAACTGGGAATTCATCGATTGGTTTTGAATAGTCCGATAAGTGGTATATGAGATGACCAAAACCCATAATCACTTCAAAATCATACGCGATCTATGTTCTGGAAGCGGTTGTGGAGTGGAATTCTATAGAGTTAAACTATCTATCCTAAGGAAAAGTCCAAGGGAAAGGTCAGCGTTAACATTTCAAATGATGTAATTGTGATGGACCGTCTATCTTGAGGAGTATTCCAAGGGAGTTGACAACATTAGCATTCATCTGAGATTAATATGGGAAACTTATATGGAGGTTTCCGATCTGTTCAAGATGCTCGAATCGATGTAGTGATTCGTGATCGGTTTGAAATAAAGGAATCTAATTGGGGATTCGTGTTCTGTTTGTGTGATGAAGACTCATGTGAGAGATGTCGAACATAGCCTCGACATCGGGAATGACTAAAACCAAAGTAGGATGCATGGTCTTGGGTTTAGCTTACCCATGAGTGTATATCAACTCCATATCTAGAGTATGCTTTCGATTATTGGGAGTTTGGAGTTGGTTGTACTTGGTGCCACACAGTTCACTATTGAGCCAGTTGTGTTTACCACAGAGTATATTTTATCTAGAGATATACGATGTTCGAAAGGAAGATTTTGATCCTTGTCATGGAGATCCGTTTTTGTTTACAAGGTGCATCTCCATGGAAAACGATCCATATATGAACGCGCCTTATCGGTATTGATTGTATACTATTACTGTTGTGGCATTCACACCGTAGCTATTTGATATGATTTATGTGCTACACACTAGATATTATCTATCATATCACTATATGTTAAACTAAATGAATGGTTGGTTTCATTTGAGGGTAAAACCATTATGGTAATCCGTACGGTCTCAACAAGGCGCTATTATATGCCACTCTTATTTCTTGAGTTTCTCATGCTAGTTTACTGGATTGATCCGGGTGTAATTTTCTTATAATGCTCAAGTCAGCACTGTGTATGTTTCCATATGTAGCTACATGTGCTTTTGAGATTATGGAGTGAAGCTGGGTGATTCCCTTCTGTAATATTCTTATTCCACTGTATTTCTATATTGTATATATCAACATTGTGAGGACAAGTATTTATAACCGTCCAGGCCGATGATAGTACTTAGGTTAAAGTAACTCTGATATCTCTGTATTCAGAATAACCTTTTGTACTGTTCCTTTGATATTATATGTTATTGTTCCATTGTGATATCCTGCTGTTGTGTTCTCCTTTCCATTTCTATTCTTCGTTTATTTTATTTTACCCTAACTTTCTGTCTTCTCGGCACTTGGATGCTCGACACGCGAATACCATGAATGTATTTAGTGTCGACATTCGACGGTCGAAAAGTCGAGTCATTACATTTGATATCATTGCTCAAGGTTGAGCTAACACTTTGGCTTTGGTTGGTTATGGCTCACTAGAGATAAGGTAAGGGACACCCTAGAATGAATTGAGTGTATTATACATATGAGAGCATATTTGTATTTTAAAAACAAGAATTTAAATTATTCCTTAGGGATATCTCCTTCTAGTAACTCCTTCTATGAAATAACACTAATCTTTAGTTTCCTAAAGTTGTTTCGCTTTGATTAGGTATAAATAACCATGAGTACTATAGCTGCAAATGCTAGAGGTGGTTGGAGTAGTACTATCATGAATGGCATGAATCAAGCATCAAGGAATGTTTCTCAAGTTAAGAAACCAATATGATAAATACGTAAGTTGTACTAGATCGTTTTATTCACATAACCGTTCTTGATCCGGTATTTGAGAACATGTTTTCAAGGTGGTTTAAACTGGTCAGAAAAAGTTTTTTTCACTCCATTCTTGACGGCGAACACTTGATACAGTTCTTGATATGATCCTTATGTTTTCTATCATAGTATATGGCTATGCAAGGAGAACAGAGGTTTCTAATCAAGGAACCAAATCGGAGTCCACAATAGAGAGGTTAAGTGATCTATACTAGTTTAGAAGTGAAATCTATGTGATGGAGGAAGTTATCAGATCAGATATTACGTACGGATGGTCTATGTGCATTGTACGAACTTTTGTACATTTGTAAGATGTGTTATGGTGGCTTATGAAGAGTTTAGGGAATGACTCTTGGATTCGTTATGAGGTAGCATGAATAATCATCTAAGTAATGACTTGAGGCCGTTGAGCATAAGGTATACTTAGTAGATTATTTATCGTCTATGGATGATTGGAAGGTTTTGAACCTAAGCGAATGGTTGCTAGTATTAGGGAATAATATTTGAGTATTTTTGTGCTTGTTCCTTTGTTAAGGTTAGAAGTGTCGTGGAGCGAGGATGCTCGGGTAGTATAAAGAAATTGGAGGACAGTTTGAAGGAGATCCATCTGAAGTTGCTTATAGACTATGATTCTTATTATCTTAGTATCATATATTTTATGTAGTGTACTCACCGCTTAAGGTGCAATTGCTTAGTTTGCATTTCAGTTTGTATAGAGTTTTAGTAGCACTATACATATATTTTTTGTTTCATCTATCTTCTTTGATTATCATTCTTGTTTGAATTTCAAGGATGAAAAGTTTTAAGTGGGGGAGAAAGTAGCGACCTGGAAATTCGAACACTTTGTCTTTGAATATGGAAACCTTTTGAAATATAATTAACATTATAAATATGATTTTATAACCATGTTAGACATCAGTTAATTGATGAACAATGACAAGAAACTTGTTTTTGAAATTTGTTTACAAAAATATATTCTTCGAAGAAAAATCAATAATGTGATTGAAAATCAGTTTATCAATAAACGGCCTTTTGATCGATATAAGTTATTTGAACTCTTGTGCACTTGTCTATTGATCCAATAAACACATTAGCAACTAACTAACACACTTTTCTTTTCATAACGCCTGGAATGTTCTAGAAGCTTCCAATGGATAAGAGATATTATCATGAGAGCGGTATAATTGTAATTAACATAAAGGAGAAGTGACTTAAAGGAGAAGTGATGGGAGGTGAAGCTTTCATGGCATGGTGGTGGGTGATTGCAAGCTTAAAGAGAACCATTCTTATGCCTATATAAGGAGAGGCATACCACAGAGTATAATCACAAATTCAAAGCTAAGGTTATCATAAAATCAATTTTTGCTTCTTCTTCTTCCTCACTCATGTTCTAAAGAAAATTATTGCAAATCAAATCCAAATCCATTCAAACTTGGAGTAAAGCCTTGGGATAAGATTACAACACCTTCCACCATGTTAAATATTGAAGAAGCAAAGTCGTTCACTTCTTAGGAGGATAGGTCGTGAGGTACTAGGGTGGTTTGGAGGCAAGGCAAGGCAAAAGCAAAGTGGAAAGGAGGAAGGAGAGGAGGTTGCTAGCTTAGGTTCGGACTTAGGTTCTCGAATCTTGGTTGTTGTTAGGTTAATTATGAGTTAATACCTTATTTTGAATGGAAAATATAACATATATATGTTGTGTTTGATTGTGTTTATGTTGTTGACATATGTTAAAACATTGGTTTGAATTCTTGCTTTGAAAGTAAGTGACACATGTGATCCATGTATATGGACTTGAATGAACTTGGAATGGACTTAAATGGACTTGTATAACTTGTGACAAGACTTTGAATTAAGCACATAGGTTATAGATGGTCTTTGGTTTAGATTGGACTTGAATTTGAAATGCACTTATAGCAATAATCGCAATTGCAAATTGCCTTGTTTTTGGCGATTACTATAGAACTTTGTAGCGAGATTCTTAGTGGTTTCTCGCCATATTTATAAGTATTATATATGTGTTTGCTGCTATTAAAAGCTTTTATTTTAAAAGCTAAGTAACATCTCGAAAAGTGGCCAAAACTTCATTTGTTCAAAACTGCCTAGTTTAGCCTTGATTTTGGACTTAAAAGGTTTGAAAAGATATTTAAATTTATGTACTTCATTTCATACTTTTTATAAGTGTTTACTAACTATTATCAAAGTATTTCAAAAGTTGTTTGAGATATTTAACAATTTTTAAGAATTAATTGTGAATTTTTGAAGAATAGACTTTTACGATAAAACATGTTCTTTTCCAAGTCTTATAGATTTTACAAACTTGTTATTTTAAAGTAGTATTTTGGGTAAATGTTTTAAAACCTATTATAAGTATTTTCAAGTAATTTGAAGGTATATAAAAATGTTTTCGAAAAGGCGTTAGAATTGCTAAATGGCTAAATGGTTAATTGTTTAATTACTTGTTTGAAAAGTAATTAACGATGCTTAACACTAAAAGCCGACGAAGTAAGGCTTATCTATTTGTGATAGTTAATATTGACATCGAGTAGGGACGGAGTAATAGAGCTCTAACCTATCGGTTTCCCTCTTGACTAAGGAATAGCAAGTCGAAAAATGTCGACAACATGTTAATCATATTGATTTCTTAATTTTTTATGGAAATCATTAATACTATACTTAACACTAAAAGCCAACGAGGTAGACTTATCTATTTGAGAGATTTGAGAATTAAGTGTCTAAGCAAGGCTTTGATGCACCCAGTGCTCTAACTTACCTGGCTTTAATTTTGGATGAGGAATAGTTATGTTAGAATGTCGGAAATGAATTAAGCGTACATATCATGATTTGTAAAAGCAATTGTTTTGACCAGATAATTGTTTAGTCGATTATTGAACTTGACCAAATATTGACTTAAGAAGTTACCGATAGACTTCGCAATTTCGTACCAATGAGAACCCCTGGGGAGGGATATTGCTACGAAACATCTCTATCTTTCGCTTACTTCTGAGAGAACTGAAATCGAGTTAACTGAGAATTCATCGATTGGTTTTGGAGAATCCGTTAAGCTGGAAGAGTGTATTTATATGAGATGACTCAAACCTGTAATCACTTCAAAACCATATACACGATCTACGGTCTAGAAGCGGTTATGAGGTGGAATGTTATAGAGTTGAACTATCTATCCTAAGGATAAGTCCAAGGGAAAGGTCAACGTTAACATTTCGAATGATGCTATCATGAAAGACTATCTATCTTAAGGAGTATTCCAAGAGAGAGGGATCATTAACATTTGTCGGAGGACTGATGGGCAAAACCTATGTCGAGGTTCGAGATATGTTCAAGATGCTCGTCATGTTGTGATTTGTGATCTATTCGAGATGAAGGAAACAAATTGGGGATTCGTGTTCAATTCAAGTGATGAAGACTCGTGTGAGAGATGACGAATGTAGCCTCAAAATCGAGAATGACTAAAACAAGAGCAGGATGCACAATCTCGGGTTTAGAGGGTATAGCAACTCTAGATTTAGAGTATGCTTTTGATTATTGGAGGCCAGGAGTTGGTTATACTTTGTGCTACACAGTTCACCGTTGGGCTAGTTGTGTTTACCTTAGTATATCCTATCTAGAGATATATGATGCTCGAAAGGAAGTTTTTGATCCCTTTCATGGAGATCCACTTTAGTTTACTGGAGGCATCTCTGCGGAAAACAATCCATATACGAATGCGCCTTAGCGGTATTGATTGTATACTTATTACTGTTGTGGCATTCACATAATAGCTATTTGATATGATTTATGTGCTACACACTAGACATTATCTATCATATCACTATATATTAAACCGAAAGAATGGTCGGTTTCATTTGAGGGGAAAACGTTACGGTAATCCGTATGGTCTCAACAAGGTGCTATTATATGTCACTCTTATTTCTTAAGTTTCTCATGCTGGTTTACCAGACTAATCTGGGTGTTATTTTCTTATAATGCTCAGGTCAACCACGTGTATATGTCCAGATTTAGCTATGGATGCTTTGAGCTTATAGAGAGAAGCTAGATGATTACCTTCGGTACTATTCTTTTTTCCACGAGATTTCTATATTGTATATATCAGCATTGTGAGGATAGATGGTTATAATTGTTGAGGCTGGTGATAGTACCTAGGTTTGACGGTTATAACTGTTCATGCTGGTGATAGTACTTAGGTTTTAGTAACTCTGATATTTTATATTTAGAGTAACCCTTTGTATTGTTCCTTTGATGTTATATATTATCGTTTAGTTGTGAAATTCTGATGTCGTGTTCTTCCTTTCCTATTATATTCTTCTTTTATTTTATTGTACCCTAACTTTCTATCTTTCTAGCACTATGGTGCTCAGCACACCAATACCGTGGATGTATTTAGTGTTAACATTCGAGGGTCAAAAAGTCGGTTCATTATAGGCCCAATATATGTCGAATGAATCAATTACCTAAAGAGTGGTGCCGAGATCGAAGAGCTAAAGGGCTTTGGTATCGATAAAAGAGGTTACCTTCTGAAGGCGAGAAGGTTGTATGTTCTGGATAATATAGCTATTCAGAAGTTAGTTTTGGATTAATGCCACCATTCTAAATTTTCTATTCATCCAGACTAAGATGTACCGAGATTTAAAGCAGAGCTTCTACTGGAAAAAAATGAAAAGAAATGTTGGAGAGTGTGTGAAAAATGTTTCACATGCCAACAGGTTAAGACGGAACATCAGAAGCCTAGTGGACTTTTGCATCGTTTATAAGTTCTTATGTGGAAGTGAGATTCAATTTTGATGGACTTTATAGATGGATTTCCTAGGTCAAGTGCAAGAAATGAGGGCATATGGGTCATAGTGATAGGTTGACTAAGAGTGCCCATTTTATTCTAGTAAACTCTACAAGGATGATAGTAAGGTTAGCCAAGATGTACTTGAAGACTATTTTAAGGCTTCAAGGAATTCCAAACTCTATAGTTAGTCATCGATACTATTTGCTTGCCAATGAGTTTTAGCAGAGCCTACAAAGTTCTTTAGCTTCAGAATTATGCAAGAGCACTGTTTATCATCTGCCAACAGATGGTCAGACCGAAAGGGTCAACCTAGTGCATGAAGAATAAATGAGGGCGTATGTATTAGACTTCGATGTATCTTGGGATTATAATTTATCAGTGGAATTTTTATATAACAATATTTACCAGTCTAGCATTGGGACGACACCTTTTGAAGCGCTGTATGAAAGACCTTGGAAGTCACCACTAAATTGGTGTAAAACTGGAGATAGACTTGTTTTGGCTCCGAATCTTGTAAAAGAGGCTTCAGAGAAGATTGAGTTGACTCGAAAAAGGATAAAAGATGCTCAATCCAGGAAGAAATGCTATGTCGATAGGAGCAGAAATATTTAGATTTGATCAAGGCCATGACTAGGTACCGAGTTGTGACTTCAACTTTTAATCTTCTTTTTTTGTTTTTCACTACTTGACCTATCTGAAGAATGGCCAAGTACCTTAAAGTGGCATGCAATTTCAACAACAATTCTTTGGACTTCACATGAATTCTGGTTTCCAGATTTGCACATCTAGACTTTTGGATTATTTTATGACCATTTAATGGTTTCGATTCATCGAGATATTGCTTGGTTCAAAAGCAGGATAATACTTTTCCTCCAAAATATGCCTTGTGTTAACAATGTATGCTTTGGATCAAGAAAAGTTACCGACTTCAAATTTGGTATGAATATATGTCCTCGTCCTCTAAACCATTTTCATAAAGCCCGTAATTGCTCTGGATCGACATGTCGCTTTGAATAGTTATTGATTCATACCCTTTGGATGATATAAGAGATGTAGTACCCTATTTAGGTTTGTCATTTGATTCTGGACATTCTGGAAGTTTCTTTATCCATTCGACCAGGTAGGATTCCACCTTCCTTTTTTGCTCATCTTCTACCTTTATTTCAATCGCTTCCCTTTTCTCTTTTTTACAAGTCGGTACTAAGTCATGTGCTTTGATTCAGTACTGAATTTCACCATAATTTCTAAGTTTTCAAGTATACTTAAGTTATTTCCTTGCTTTCTCTTTTCACTTTTACATGCCTTATCATATTCGATCTCAACCCCACACCTTCTCCAACCTTCGAACTGAACTCCAACCTAATCTGCTGCCAGCCTATAGTTCTGCCATCGCTTATCTACAACCATCACCAGCACTTACATGGAAGATTTAGCTACCTACTCATATGAATTTAACCTCAAATCAGTTCGAGTTTCAACTCGACTATTTTGTTTTGACACCACCTATTGCGCTGCTTTCGCTTTAAGGTTGGCAACCATTGCCTCTTAGGGATATGGGTTGTGGATTAATGAATCTTAAGGCTAATTTAACACTAGATTTAGGGGGGTGAATAATATTTTCTAACTTATGTAAATCTTTTTAATTTTCTCTTAAGATTAATATTAAATCAAAGATTAATAGCATAGAATTATACAAACAATCAGTCACACATGCAATCACAGATAAAAATAAAAGCAATAAAGTAAAGTAAGAGTAAGAGAAATGACACCAGAGATTTTATGCTAGTTCAGACTTCTCCTACATCCAATTTATTATAGTTGCTTGTGCATATTTCTTTTCAAATGCCAGTCTTTAACCAGGTAGAAGGCAAATGCAAATACAATCTAGATTTTGAGGCTACGAGACACACCCTCCTATATTCTGAGTCCGGGGTAAACTCACTTGATTTACCGATTACAAGCACACCCACTAGATTTGAATGATCTACTAAGCACACCCACTTAATTTGAATGGGCTACAAGCACATCCAAATAAACATGAGTAGATTTGATAGTTTTTCCAAAGGCAAATTCTTTCACTTTGGATATAATGGATCCTATAGCCTCTTGGATAGCACTTTGATCTTTGAAATAGGAGAGAGATGTTTCCAGAATAGTAAGAAAGTAGTATTGAATCAATATAATGAATTATGAATTGACTATATATGATATTGAATAGAATGGATAATATTTTTCAAAAGAATTTTCAAGAGAGTAAGGAGTGGTAATAATGTAAGTAATTAATTGTTAAAAATTTGTTTTGCACTCCCATATATGTAGTGAATGAACAGATGTATCCACTCATGAATGGTTGTGTCGAATAGACACTTCCTTTCAAAATTTGAAAAACCATTTCGCGGCATGTATGTCGATATATCATATATATGTATGTCGACATATGCAAATTAAAAATAAAGATTGTTTTCTTAAAATGTTTTGAAAATTCTATACTTCATAAAATATTTGAACAAAATTTTAAATATTTTTGCATTTAAAACCTTTTATAAAGTATTTAAATATATTTTTGAAACTAAATAATTTATTTTTGTTTAAAACATTAAAGATCAAAATTAGAGACGGAGATCAGAAATTGCTATCAAAGACTCTAACAATATTTATTAGTGACTCTATACACTAAATTATAGCATTGAGATCTTCATTTATTGTCTTTGAACTCATGAGTGTTCATATCTTTATCATGAGACTTTATACTATAAAATCTTTGATTCAGCATCAGTGTAATATTCTGCACTATATACTATATAAATTGAAAAAACTTTAGCATCTATATTTTATATGGTTGTTGTCATTAAAATCAATAACTGAGGCATTAATAATCTCCTTTTTTTATGATGACAACCATTAAATATTCATGTGTGTAAAATATGATATAAGCCCCTGATGTACATAACCCTCCTGAATATATGCATGCATATATTTTATTTTTTCCTCTCCCTTTGTGATCAACAAAAATGGGTGGAAAACTTCCCCTAAATGATATACTTATAAACCAAAGAGTCAAAATCAATAATGAAGTATTATGGTGAATAATATGGATTTACTTATATAATTGTAATTGGACTGAATAATTAAAGCATATAATAAATGTGATATGAAAGATGAAATATGAGAGACATAAATGAAAAGTAATGGATATTAATATGATATAATATGACATATATTAATATATGCAATAATATACTAATTATTAAAGACAATAAATAGGATAATGCAAACTTTGTTCATTTATCTATAATATACGCTTTAATACAATAAAATCAAAGTCGTACTTAATTATTTTACAATCCACACTATGTATTCAAACTTATTATAATATATCTAAGCCAAATTATTTACATATCATTATTAAAAATAAATAAGTTAACATACAAACTTACTAATTAAATAAGCAGAAACCTAGACATTCCTAGGGACTTCAACCCAACCTTCAGATCCAAAGATTGGATTTGCTTTGATGGCATCCCAATCTTCATTGTCCTTGGTGTTTGAGAGTTCTAGGTTATTGGTTCGATCATCTTTGATCGGGGAAGAAATTAACCATCGAAGAGCATCAAAGTGCTTCTCTTGTTCTTTTATCATATGCATTTGTCTTAATTACAATTGCCGTTGATTCCTTAGAATAAAAGAGAGAATATTTTGAATGATTGGAGCGGCTATTTAAAGTTTTCACAAATTTTTTGGTGCGGAGAAGACATTTTTGTTAAGAAAAACATTTAGACTGGATGGGAATAGAGAATGAAATGGTGAGTGAACTTCTCTAGAAGAAATAGGCTTAAATAAGAGTGAAATGTCATTTGGAATGATTGAATAGATGGTAGTTATAACATTTTTAAAATCCAAAAAATTTACGAAACGGCTAGGAAATGTAGATATATGCCACATATGTATGTCGACATATATGCCTAAATTTTTATTAATTTTTTGATATAATTTTAGTTTCAACTTAACATAATTATAGTTTAATGATTTTCAGAGACTAAAAGAACAATATATAACAGCAAGAAATAATTTCATTACTTAAGATAGAGAAATACATGATTTGAAAGAAAAACGAGAAAAAAGATACATAAAAATGACTTGAATAAAACTAGATAAGCACACAATAAAGGTACAAAGGTAGAACAAAGAGGTCTAAAAGGATGATGATGAAGATAAAGGGGTTTTCACCAAGCGTCCTAATGATTTTCCCAAAGTTTTTGTCCACTTTATGTGGAGAGAAGCGAACTATTTAGTAAATGAACGCTTAAGTTTTTTTTTTGATTTTTTAGAAACTTCTTTTCATTCTTTAGAATCTCTTTGTTGGAACGGTGAGGTGGTTTATCAAAACTTTCTAAGGAAGTGTACATTTCCTCTTCTTTTTGACTAACCTCATCTTTAATTTCTATATCGGCTTCTTCTTCTTGTTGAATTTCTTTCTCTTCTTCCCACACCAATCATCCTTATTTTTGTGAAAGAGTATCATATGGTTCAAAGTAGGGAGGAATATGCATGAGGGAGATGTTAGCCATGTCAAAAACTCTTCGAGGCAAAATGGGTCCTCCTTGTAAATCAACACCAAAAAATTCGAACACTCTAGTAAGATACACACCATGGTAAAGTGTGTTCTCACGTCTAGAAATATTATTATGAACAAAATCATCTAAAATGACTTATGCTCAATTGATGTTGTAGTTTCCATAGATGGAAAAAGGAGCTTTAAAAACTTTTTGAGTTGGGTTATTATAGTTTCCCATCCTCGAAGTGATGCTTTGTTTTAAAATGAGACTCATAAGTCCTAATTTTGGTTGAAGATTTTGTGTTTGAAATCAAATTCTTCGTCACTTTCAAAAATATTATGACAAACTTCATGATTTTATTCACCAATTTTAAAGGTGGAGAGGTCAATTCCATGAAATTCTCACCCAAGTATTTGACCAAAAATTTCACAACCTTAAACAATAGTAGTGCCATTCACACTTCTCTAAACTTGTCTCTCTTCTCCTTGTAAAAAATTTCCAGTCTAATTTGCATAAAACATTTTAACTAAAGCCAGAAAACACACAAATCATTCTGAGAATAGTCAACTAAACCAAGATATCATTTTGCAAACAAAGATCTTGAAGACCATAAGAAGGAAAATCACCAAAATTTGCAAATCTTCTGGGAAAAACTTTTCTTGAAGTAGCATATTCAACATAAGTATCTATGGCTTCTTTGTCATTGAAAAGAAAGCCTTTGATTTTGAGAGCCTTGTGGTTTTTGGTGGTTGGCATGAGGAGGCCGTTGTTGAAGAGATAAGAGAGTGAAGAGATATTTTGAATTTTGAAATAAAGTGAGTGAATAAATGTATAGAGATAGGATGGTTTAATAAAGAGAAAACTGATATTTCAGTTTTGAAAAGGTACCTTTTCAGTTATTAGAATTCATGCAAGAGAGAAGGAAATTCAAATTTTTAATTTGAAATGTAATTTCAAAATTCTGGTAGATATGTCAACATATGGACAATGGGTATGTCGATATATGAGCCGAAAAATCCAAATTAAAACTAAGGTAAAATACTCCTATTTGCACACACACACACTTGTATGCATCCAATATTATCATTAATCTATATTTTATTCCTAAATTTAATAAAAAATGAAATAAAAATCAAATGTAAAAAGTACCACTTTTTGCTCCTTTCCTTTGATCCATTCTTATTAATCTACTATTGTCGTAAAACACATGTTTGCATCCTCAACGTCAGGTTCATTGTCACTTGAAGTAGCATCTGAATCATCTAATGTTGCTATGTAAGCCCTCTTTTTTTGGTGAGATCTTTGTTTTATTCTGATGCGGAAAGACTTTTTGCAGATGATCAAGTCCATCGTAGTTGAAACATCTAATTTCAGTTCTAGTTCGGGGAGTCTTATTTTCAGGTCTTGTAAAGTTATTCGTCTTTCTCTATTTCAGGAACTCTGTGAAATTTTTGGTTATAAAAGCAATCTCATCCTTATTGTCATCGTCTAAATCCCGATTGTTAGTTATTACATTGAAAGTAATGGATTTCTTTTCTATTTCCCTGCTTTCTCTTCTACCCAGTAATTGTGCTTCATAGGACATTAAATTACCTATTAACTTTTCAATTTCTAAAGTACTAACGTCATTAGCATCTTCAATTTTTAGTGTCTTTTGATCCCACTCTAAAGAGAGTGAATTGAGGACTTTTCTAACTTGGTCCTCTTTAGAATAGTTTTTACCTAATGATACTAAAGAATGTACTATACCTTGAAACCTACAATACATATCAGAAATAGACTCATTCTGATTCATTTGTAATAATTGAAGCTGGTTAGTTACCATAGAAATTTTAGTTTGTTTGACATTACAGGTGCCCTCATGAGTAACTTCCAATGTTCTCCAAATATCATATGCAGACTTACAAATATAGACTCTATCAAAATTCATTTTTATCTAATGAGATAAATAAAATATTCATGGCCTTATAATTATTAAGTGGTTGTGTCTTTTAGTCAACAGTCCAAGTTGAAAAGTTAGTCCGGGGTTCAGTGTACTCATTCTGCGTAATATTCCAAATATTTAAACCATTATACTGTAAATAAACCTTCATCGTACATGACCAATAGGTGTAATTACTACCATTAGAAAGTAGTGGTCCAGCAAAAGATTGTCCTTCTACAAAAGTGTTAACAAGTGTATTAACAGTGTTGTCAGCCATTTGAACTTTTCAAAATTCAAATTACGAGTTTTTGAATGCCTAGGGCTCTAATACCAAATATGGGTTGCGAAATTATGGATCTTAAGGCTAATTTAACACTAGAGGGGGACGAATAGTTTTTTCTAACTTATGTAGATCATTTTAATTTTCTTTCAAGATTAATATTAAATCACATATTAACAACACAGAACTATACTTACAATCAGTCACAGATAGAATCAGGGATAAAAATAAAAGCAATAAAGTATAGAAAGAATTAGAGAGATTACACCAGGGATTTAATACTGGTTTGAATTTATCCTACATCCAGTCCTGTACAATTTCTTATACAAATTTCTTTTCAAATGCCAATCTTTAACCACGTAGAAGGCAAAGCCAAATACAATCTCAATTTCAAGGCTATGAGACACACCCTCCTGTATTTTGAGTCCGGGGTAAACTCACATGATTTGTCAGGCTACTAGCACACCTATTGGATTTAAATAGGCTATTAAGCACACCCGCTTCATTTGAATGGGCTACAAGCACACCTAAACAAACACAAGCATAGTTAATAGTATTTCAAAAGAAAATTCTTGTACCTTGGATACAATGGATCATACAGCCTCTTAGATAGCATTTTGATATTTGAAATATGAGACATGTTTCAAGAACAGTAAGAAAGTAGTATTGAATCAATACAAAGAAGTATGAATTTATTCTATATAATTTTGAAGAGAATAGAATATATTTTTTAGGAGAATTTTCAAGAGAGTAAGGGGTGGGAAGAAACTAAGTAATTATTTGTTAAAAATTCATTTTGCACTCCCCTATATATAATGAATAAAAAGATATATATTCGTGAATGGTTGTGTTGAATAGACACTTCCATTCAAAATTTTAAAAATCTATTTGGCGACGTGTATGTGGACATATCCTAGATAGGTATGTCGACATATGCTAATTAAAATTGAAGATCGTGTCCATTAAAATGTTTTGAAAATTTTATACTTTATAAAATATTTTAAATATAGATTTTAAGTATATTTTCATTTAATAAATTTTATAAATTATTTAAATATATTCTTGAAAATAAAATAATATATTTTTGTTTAAAATGTCAAAGATCGAAAATTAGAGATAAAGATCAGAAATTGCAAATTAATGATGCCACTTATTCTTGTTGAATATGTCATTTTTATTTTTGATGATTTTCTTGTCTTTATTTAATTTTTGATAGTAATTTCGTATGACCCATCTTATCATACGTATAGCATTTTAATGATGTCAAGTTGTTATAATTGCCACATATTTGATTATGCAACAAATTTTAACTATAATATCAAGGTAATCTTCATCAAAATTTGAGCTCTCCCCCACTTGAAATGCTATTGCATTATTTTCTTATGTCCAATTTCTCCTACCCTCTAGAGTCACTTCATATGACAATAAACTACATATGGACTCTTCAGCTTTGATCTAGGTGATGCCATTGGCCTCTGCTATAAAGAGTACCTTTCTATCCCTTTCCTATGTTATAATAAGCGCTAAGCGAGGCGAGGCGAGGCGAGGCGAGAGAAGTCTCGCTTCGCTTAAGCGCTACTTAATTTTTTAGCATACTTTATCTGTATCTATATAAATCCATTATAAAGAGATTACATTAGATGTTTTATATGTGTAAAAGTGTACTATATGTGTACATACAAATTGATCACAAAGAACTAAAGTTTAACTTTGAAGTTAACTTATAAATTCATAGGTTTCAAAAGTTGGATTTTACTTCCTCTATTCGTTAAAGATTAGCATACTTGATTTATGTATAAATTTTGCACATTTGTTAAATATAATAATCATATCTTAATGCAAATCGATCTATACCATAGAAAATGAGAATTTTTTTAAGAATGTGGTCTTTTGCTATAATACTAATTCCTTTTATTTTAAAAATAATAATTTTTTGCTAAGTATTGCTTAAGCATTGCTTAAATTTAAGCAAATCATACATATGCACCAATTAAGCACGCTTAAGTGGTCATCGTTTAATCATTTTGCTTTTCAGAAAATTAAGTGCTATGCATGCATTTAGCACTTAAGCGATTCATAAGCGACGATAAATCACATTTTTCATAACATAAATTCATTTATTGGAAAGTTTAAATATTTTTAGAACAACTTCAAATATGTAATTGTTTTGCCAAGTACAATGAGAGCATGTTGTATGTCCTAAAATATAGAGTACATATAAAAACACTCTCCTTTGGCTTATCCCTAAAGCTTTGTAATTAATTATTGTGAATTGAAATCTAAGTTTGTTTGACTTTTTGTATGCTTTCGCACGTGACTTATAGTGTCTGCCAAATGTCATATGTGGCTTTCAATGCATACTGCTAATGTACTCACTTTTATCTAGTGCACAAACAAGATGTTTATAGCTTTAGATTTATTATCATCCACGTCCTTCTGAGTGTCTGTCAATATACTCAACTTAGTTATTGGATCTACAAACTAATTTTGTGTTGCATACTAGATTTCAAGGTCATTTCCTCTAATATAAATTTTCGTATCTATAGACTACTATGCATATTTAGATCCAAAGAACAAAGATGGTCATGTAGTGGATTGACCTTCTTGAAAAGTGTTAAATATATAAAAATTCACGTTGCTTGGATCAATTATGGATAATATATACAACCAAAGTAATAGACAATAAATTTAGCATAAACAAAAGATCACATAGTCAATTTTATATTGGTTCGAACCCCGTACTGCATATAGTAACGAAGATCCTCTTTAGATAACAACAACTCAACAACCCTCTTGAACTAGTATACTACAACTTTTCCTGAGCTACTGAACAAGACTTTAACATAGTTTGCCTGAAGATTTTGCTACAGGACTTCAACACCAATAACTTCTTTTACAAAATTTTCTTCTAACAACTATTGTATCTTAAATAATATTTCAATTTTAGTTTCAATATACAGAAACTCTCATAAAGGATGTAGAATTGAATGTGCGGAGGCTAGAATGTGAATAAAGACTAGATTCAAATGTTGTGGAGTGAATGAACGTTGACGGGAGAATATATATAGTAATCAAAATATTGATTGAAAGCATTAGTAGTTAAGGAGAGAAATAGAATTAAAATTTCAGACCAAGATAAATTTGTTTTTCCTTGGAGTGCTTAGGGGTTTATATAGATGTTGTAGAGATGTTAGTAAGAGTAATAATTGTTGGAAGTGGCTCTAGAATAAAGAGAAACGACAAAGAGGCCAAGAGATGTGACTATAGGAAAAATGGAGTAAAAAAATGTGTCCAAAGGCTCACATGCTGACCTCTTGATAACCACAACTAGACATATGGTATCCACAGGTCAACCTGTGGAAATATACAGGGTAGTATGTTGGAAAGCACATGTTGACCTTATGCTGTAATTTTCCTTATTTCAACTACTTATCCCTCTTTCAACCTTTTCTACTACTCTGAAAAATCCCCAAAAAAGTTCTAGAAATAATTTGTGATGTGTAAAACGTTGTACCATTGAGTAGAGTGATATAGAGATCATTTTTGGGGTTTTAACAAATATATACTAAAAGGAACTAATATTGACTTGATAATTAAAATACTTTACTTTTGTGTCTGTTTGTCCAACTTCGATTATTCCTTCGAAGATGCAGTGTTCCAATAGATTTTCCAACTGCATCAAATTTTTTTCAAGGCTTTTTCATTTGATTTATTTTAGTATTTTTCACATAAATGCCTTTGTTTGGTGTATATCGATCGTCATTGTATCATCACTTCTATATAAGTGCTATTGTACCTAAGTTGGCTCAATAAGTTT
This sequence comes from Allium fistulosum, assembly GCA_030737815.1. Taxonomy (NCBI): domain Eukaryota; kingdom Viridiplantae; phylum Streptophyta; class Magnoliopsida; order Asparagales; family Amaryllidaceae; genus Allium; species Allium fistulosum. The sequence goes on from CM060904.1 coordinate 794,491,299, forward strand.
ATTAATAGCATTATCATATAATTATTATCATCAAAACACCAGAATGTGTTCCTAACTTTCTTTCCATTTTAATGATGACAACCTTATAACTTATATAAATAAAATGGAACCCCATGAAATCATTACTCGCTCTATATCTATGAACTCTTCCAAACGATATGCCAGATTTTTTCTTGTTCTTCTCTCCTTTTATTATAAAAAAAGAGGTGAGAATTTAAGGAATATATTGACATTTAGCAAAATAAATTTCACCTTCTTTTTAGCATTTTTATGCTCTCAATATTTACCTAATAAGAAAATTATTTTGCCTTGTAATTTTTTTATTTGCAAATGGGACAAAATAATTTTATTTATGATATCTTATGCGAAAAGCTCAAATAAATATAACGTAGTAGTTGACAATCGCTCTTCCTATGATATCCGTTATTCTAATCCAAAATATCTACTATCCTATTTGCTTTTATGTTATCGATTAGTTATAAAGAATAATATACCAGTACCCATTCTCTATGTTATGGACCAAGGGGTTAGTCAGAAGGTTTAAATCATAACTAGATAGGTGAGGTTAAACCCTTAAAAGAACTATATAAATAAAATATAACTTAATAACTGCATATTGAAGGTATCTTATAATTTAAACACTTACACTTAATGGTACCCTATTTTTGAATATATCTAGGAAACCATATCCTAAAGGGTATGATTACACCATTAAAAATATTATTTTCATTATTGACTATTCTGTCAAAATAATCGCTAATATATAACTGTTTATTATATTTGTTCATATTAGCATAGACCTATAATTTAATATTTCTTATCATGATTTTAATACCTAAAAGATATTTTTTATCATTCATAGATGAATTACTATTACATAATAAGTGTTATTAGATAGTTCGACTTTTAGTACTAGCACTAATATTTTTATCTAAGAACACACATCTAGTGCTATTTTAATTTTCAATCCTAGCATTTCTTAAACTATTTATATCATTCTGAGCTCTTTAATGTGATGTGACAAAAAATTAAGTATCTTGCTGATTATTGAAATTGGTGTTCTTTTTATTTTTTTGACCAATTTTCATTTATAATCAAAAATTTCTCTTATGAAACTTCTTTTTTTGAGAAATTCTAATTTTTAGCTAATTCTATATTCTCTTCCTTTGAAACTTCATTCTCATTTTCTAGAGATGATATTCGAGAAATAGGGTTATTTAAAGAATTTTTATATTATTACTTTTTAATTTTAAATTATATAATTTCTTTGAAATTCTACATTTTCTATTTGTGAAGAATCATCTAATTTATCAAGTTGATCCAATGCATAAATATAGTTGTTTAAAGAAAGTTTAAAGAGCTATTTTCATTTCTAAAATTCATTTTTGAAATTTTAAAATGATAATTTTATGCTCATATGTATCTAATTTTCTATGTTTTCTTTATGGCGCTTTGTAAGGTTTTTAAATTCCTTGAATAAATCATTGCAAACTCGTATAATTAATCATAAGTAGTTTCTACCTCATGATGTCCTATGTGCCCATGCTTTCTTAAACAATGGCCATGTAGCATGAATTTCGGTCCTTGTTCCTAGCTTAGCTTCGATTGAATCACCTTCTCTTATTGACCATTATTTTATGATTTTGTTACAATCGATAGAATACCAGACTCTAATATCATTTTAAAGCCATGTTGCTGAGATCAAATGTGGCTAATGTATATAATCAAAGTAATAGGCAGTAAATGTAGTAGAAATAATAAAAGATCACACAGTTGATTTTATATTAGTTCGGATCCCATTCCAAAACTAGTACAAGGACTTCTCCTTGAATTTCAATTAACTTAACAAAAATCTCTTAACTTAGAGGAATATGTATTGTTCAACTTTTCCTGAGCTATTGGATAAGACTTCAAAGTAGACCGTCGAAGACTCCACATTAGGACTTCAACGCCAATAACTTGTAATACCCCCGGTTAATAAAGAAAATAAATAATAAATTAGAAAGAGAATTTTGGTAATTTTACATAAAGATGAATTTTTTTTGAAAATGAAGGAATTTTAAGAATCTGAGTTTTCCATTGCGTCAAGTAGAATTTTGTAGCCCAAATTTATACATATAGCGCCAAAAACAGTAACCGGATGAAGAAGATATAGATTATTTAATGTTGTCCACGTTTTAAGGCAAAATGTTTTTGAGGCCCAAGTGGGTTGAGAAGGAATTTAGGGTAATTGTTATAAAAGAGAAGAATGTTAAACCCTAGATCATTCTACATTCATTTCTCTTCATCTTGTAGCTACCACGTCTCCTAGTTTCCATTTTACTTCTTCTTCTTCTTCTTCTTCTTCTTCTTTCTCAAATCCAAAAATAAACCCAAACAAAAATTAAATCAAATTCCTTCAGAACAAGATAAGATAATCAAATTAAATGGAAAGTAGGAGTCAAATCAATAATTGTAAGAGTTAGAATGGCAAATCAAATCAAATTGGAGGGGAGCTTTTTCTAAAGAACGTTCAAAGGTGAATTGGTTAATCTAGGACATAAGTATGATGTAGATAAGTATTAAATTTCAGTTATATATGTCTATTTAGAGTTAAAAATTATATTTAATTTGAATCGATGATATTTAATCGAAAATATATGAAAATTGAAATAACTGGAAAACCCTCAGTTACAATTTGATAAGATAATCGTCAAAATTTGCGGGGAGAATAAACTAGACTGAAATCACCTCTACAACTGTATAAACTCGATGGTATGTGATAGATTTGAATTTATTTAGGTGGATAAAATGTTAATCCAAATATACATCCTTTACTAGGCACCTAGACCAGATCCAATCAACTTTGAAGAAAATATATGAGAATGGATCATTGGATCATTATATACAATTAAAGGAATGAAGATAAATAAGATTGGAATAACATATAGTTACTTGTCTAAAAATGAATTATATGAATTCAAAAGTTGTAATTAAATCTAGAAAGAAGAAATAAAAATAAAACAATATAAAAATATGAGGTAAAACTGGATTAGATGTTTGAATCGATGAGCTAGACATTTGAAAGAAAAAGGAAAACAAAATCCAAAAAGATTGCGTTGATTTCCGACTAAGTTCCAACATCTGAAACTGATAGTCAGAGGTCTGAAGTTTTATTCGAACATTTGAAATTTTTTTTCAGACATTTGATTTCCTAAAGGAATTTAGCATAAGAAGTCAGATGTATATAACAAAGGGTCAAAAGTTTGGCAAGATGTCGGACGTCCGATTCCTTAGAGACGGATGTCTAAATTGCTATAGGTAGCCAAGTTGGACCTATACCTAAAACATGGATGGCTTGGGGAAACTTGTTCCCACTTCCTTCAATATTTGGGAGTTTATGTAACTGCAAGGAGCTATTTAACATGCTGGACTAGTTTCACACTGGGTGACGTACACATTTATTGAAGCTGCATAATCTTATACTCAACATGGCGTGCGATTCTATCGCAATTAGATACTTTGGAGCATGCATGCACTAATGAGGAGGTTATTCAATGCTTTAGGAGCAAGGTGCACTCAGGCATTATTAGGTATACTCGGTGTTGTGTATAGAAAATACATCACGGGCACTAATGAGGACATTCTCAATGCTTTAGAGGCAATTTGAGTTATGGAATTGATCAGTATACTCGGCGTTGTGCATAAAAAATAGGATACATGAACTAACTAGAACGTTACTCAATGCTTTATGGGCAGTGTGAGCTTAGGCATTGTTAGGTATACTAGGTGTTATGCATAGACGATAAGACATGTTGACCATCGCGATTGTATACTTGATGTTTCAATAGGCATTGCAACATCGAGATTGTTCGCTTAGTCTGTGCTTAGGCGGTTTACATTTAAAATTGTTTACTTGGTGTATAAATAGGTGGCTTCTCATTGAGAATGTTTACTCAGTGTATGGTTAGGCGTACTAAGGGTTGTTACACCGTAGTGTGTAGGTTGAATAGTTCTTTATATGAAGTGCATGCACACAAATGAACACCCTTAGGTTGTATAAATTATAAGCGACAATTTAATTACTTATTGATACCATACCAATAATGAGATAATTTACTCAATAGACCTTGTCGAATTTGCTTTAATTTTCCCTCTTTATATCTGTCACTAGAGGACAAAATGGTAGATAAGTTGATATGGATAAGGTGCGTAAAGGAAGTGATAATGCGCCTTGGAGATATTTATTCATAGTCATTATCCTATACATTTTCTTGTACTTGCCCATAAACATACATATATTTTGTTATTTGGAGACTCTATCTAGACATATTTTGTATGGACTATGGTTATTTTGAGACTGTTATGATTTGGAATATTTCATCACTATATTTTTATTTCCTTCTGCTATGAGTTCTAAAAGTTTAGAATGTTTTAAAACTTTATTTGTGTCTGTATCTTATAAATCACCAAATCTAATGGTTTGTATTTTTTTGCACGATGTGAGTTCAAATGTAACTTTTGGGTTTTGTATCAATTTGTCTGGAAGTGCATGTTGTTACAACTAGTATTAGAGCCGAGATTAAGGATTCTTTAAGGATTAGGTGCATATTAAGAGAACATAATTGTATATTTTTAAAATTATTATATATATATAAGTATAGCATAAAAACACCTATAAATTATAGTAATGGTTACTACTTTGTGATAACGTACTAATAAATCTTGTATATAGAGAATTGAAATGAGGAATTAAACTGGAAATGCATCTAGTGAAGCAAATGAGGTTCCATGTGTGAAAGTTCCTATATGGTTCCGCCGGTATAGTCAGACAAGGGGCCAAACTCAACTTAAACCTAGTAGAGGACATGTAGCACAAATACAAGGTGCAGCCCTAACTCCTCTATCTGCTTTGGACTTTCCTAAGTTATGGTGGGACTTCCAGCATTTGGGTGAAAAATTACTTAGTGACGGAATCACTTTTGCGAACGTAGGCATGGCTGAAGAATTATTACTGGATATTTTCTATAGTGGGTGTCGAGGATACAATGAAGAGGCAATTGGCTTCATGGCACTTCCAACATGAAACTTTAAGCTAGCGGGATATTGTTATTGCTGAGACTGAAGAAACTGAGATGACTTGAACTTATTTTAAGAGATTCTTCGAAATTAAGTTTATATCGAAGGAAGAATGGGGAGAAGAGCTAGAGAAGTTTATTCATTTAGATCAGGGAGACCATATTTGTTAAGGAATATGACAATGAGTTCAAGCAACTCGTGAATTATAGCCCAAAACACATCAATACATCAGTGAAGAAGGCAACAAAAGTTGGTAAGGGGTTAAATCCATCTTAAGGGATATTGAGCCATGTATCCATTGGAGCTACTTTTGAAAGCTTAGTTGAGATGACACTACTAAATTCAATTGCTAAAGAAGGTTCTAAGAAGGTAGAAGGGAAGTTAGCATTGTAAAATGCACACAAGGGTGGAATGGGAGCTTAAGGCAAGGCAAAGAAGCAAGGAATCAGGTGTAGGAGGTGCACTAACTATAGCTACACACATTCTACATATCGAAGGATCGTAGAATATATTATTTTCATACGAGGTCGTATGATTCTAATATTTTATGAAATAACTCTTGGGGACATGACGAATTTTTATGTGAGCATTTAGACCCTGTAAATCTTGTATGGCCATAACTTTGATAGGAGTGCAGTTAGGGTCTAAAACCATATAAATTAGATCCGGATGATGGTTTCCCTTTCCGTAGAGTGGCAACATTAAGAAAACAAACTTACAGTTTTTGAGTTCGGGCCGTTTGAAGTTTTCCTTGATTTTGAGCAGCTTAGGTGGGTAATTAGGCTCATTAGTTTTGAGGCCCATGACCCATTTCAGTTTTGGGGCTAGTAGATGCTGATGGGACCTCATCACATTATTTAACAACTCACAAAAATAGTTAGAAACCTCTATTTACTCCCATTAGCCAAAAAGCAACCCTAAAGCACATTTAATTAGCTAAATTACACCATTAAGAGGAGATTAGCGTGATTAGCACTTGGGATTGGAGTTTGCTGTTAGTGGAGCATTGGATGCCGTGCCTTCTACTATTCATTGGAGGATTTGGGCTTTGATTTAGATTAAGGTAAGTGATTATATCTCTCACTTAGTAATAGGTCATTAAACATCCTAAATGACGTTTTAAAAATTATTTAAAATACTAAAAATGATTTTAGACTATATTATACCATATATATGAATTTTAGATGATTTAGATTTGATTTGTAAAGCGTGTTCTTATGGATCCCTGATCATGTTTTTATGGATCCCCGACATTTACTTTAGATTTAAATCTCTTTAAAATGATATATTTGAATGTTTGTGATGTGCACGTAAATGTGCATATATATACATCCATATTTTATCTCTTTTTATTTAAATAAATATCATATTTGGGCATTTTAACATGTTTAAAACCAAAATTCAATTAATTTCAAATCATTATATATTCACCTTCATTCAGGGGCAAAACGGTCACTTTGGTGCATGTGTAAATTTGAGAATTTTTACTTGGGCATTTTTGATGATTTTTATAGGAATTTGGATGCATATGGAAGAGGCTTATATGAAGATACATGCATGCACAAATGAATACAAAGGAAAGAAGAGGGAAATAATTCAAAGTGAAGATCATAGAGGACCCCACCTACCCACCTACCTTAATGTACAAATTAGAGGCTAATGAACATGCTTATGAAACTAATGGCTTCATGTACACTTAAATGATGATTAGTAGAAGCTAATGATTACTTGGCCTCCACACTTCCTAAGGTGTATTTTGGGAAGCTCCCTAAAAATAGAATTAGGGTTTTATGCATGTATAAATAGCCCTCTTATGTACATGTAAATCATCTTCTACTCTTTGATTTTTGTTAGGAAATTAAGAATGTAAGTTGTAAACACAAATCAAAGTGAAATAAAAATGGCTTCCAAGCCTCTTTCTTCTCTTTTTCCTACATGCTTTTCCTTGCTTTTATGTTTATGTTTATTTTTATGCTCTCTTTCTTTTCATGTTCATAGTTTAGATTTACATTCATGCACTAGTTTAATACATTTCCTTTTAGTAGTTAATCTTCTTTTTCTTGTTGGTTCTCTACTTTACTTTATTTTCAATGTTGAAATCACTATGTGTTGAAATGATAACACAAATTAGGAGCGAAACCCCTTCAATTTAGGGGTAATGAAGCTCTCAAATATTATGTGATTTCAACATTTCTATGATTTATGAATTCTTTGTTTATGCTTCATGAAAGTAAATTTGATGTAAATTTATACAAGTGGGTTTGATAGCTTATATTGCTTATGCAAATGAGCTATTCTTATTCAACATAAACACAATTTACATCATCATTTGCTAATTAATTTTTTATTTTGAAATGAAAGTTAAAATGAAATTTGATGATCTATATTACTAGTTACAATAGTGAATAGATCATACTTGAAATAGCTTTTGCTTTGGCTTCATTTTCATAAGAATTGTAAGTGGTATAATTGTTGTATTATAGTTTGATGGTTTGAGTTATGTTAATTAATAACATAAACAAACCATGCTTATGATAAATACAATAATTATTTCACTCAATATCAAAGCTAGAGATCATAAATCATTTGTTTGTTGATTTACAAAAAATATGAGAGTGGATTTGCCTCTAAATTGTTCTCTAGTCTAATTGTTTTTAAATCACATTTTAATTCTAATTTTACCTTCATTTTATTTCTAGTTAACAATTCCTCCTCCATTTGGTCTAATTTGATTGAATAGATTTTTTTAAACTCTAACAATTCCCTGCGGATCGATCCGTATTGGCCACGTACTACGATAATACGCCGTGCGCTTGCGGTAAATTTAATTTGAAATTTTCGACGGTTTTCTATGTAACAACCCTGTATTTTGTGATTATTTTAATTATTTATTTTGGTTATTTTAATTGATTTCCTGATTTAAAAACTTTATTTTATTTATTAAAATGAATAAATTTTGTTATTTTAAATATAAATTTTGATTTTGATGTGAATTAGAATTCCAAACATGACTAAAAAGGATATTTTCCAGAAAAGTGAATTTTGGTCAATATGGTCAAACTTTGACCTTTAATTTAGAAATTTTAAAGTTTGAAAATTTTAATTTTATCTTTTATTATGAAAGTAAATAAAATTTTAAGAATAATGCTTTTCGTTTCGTTAAAATCTGATTTATAATGTGAAAGTTATACCCTTTTAAATATTGTGTGTAATTTGTTGTATTTAACAAAATTATTTATTTTAAATTATAAAAAAATATATTTTATTTGGTCATGTAATATTATAATTTATATTTATATGGGTAAAATAACATGTTATGTATATACTTTGGTTTTAAAACATTTTAAAGATATAATTGGCATTTTCTAGTGTTAGCTGTATTTTGTTTAAAATTCTAATTTTCAGTTTCAATTAATTAAAGTAATTCTTTATTTGTTTTTCTATTTTTTTTCTTAAAATCTTATTTTATTCTCATTCCCACTTTATTTTGTTCCTCATTTATTTTATTTATTTGACCTTTTATTTGTATAAAGTGAAATAGAAATTTTATAAGGCTAGTGATATTTATTTGTAATTTTCATGTCTTATTTCCAATTTTTAAACATTTTTCTTTAGTTTTTTTTTCTATTTTTTCTAAATTAAATTATTTATTTCACTTTGAAAATACTTTAGAAATTATTTTATTTCAAAATTTTTCTTTAGAATATTTTTAAAATGAAGTAGATAATTTTCCAAAGACAATCGTGATTTATTTGTAATTTCTGGACCCTGTTTTCAATTTTTAAGCAATTTCTTATATTCTTTTTCCATTTTCTTTAAAATTAATTATTTATTTCTATTTATAATATTTTGTTTCAGTTGTTAGAGCTTATTTCTGAGTTTATTTTTGTTTTATTGGAATTAAAAAGAAAAAGAAATATGAAGGGTTTAAAATTGCTTAGAAACCGATGTCCTTTCACCTCCTTAAGTCTTTTCAATTGCCATAACCCCTCCTTTATGCTTTGGCCATGACTTTTACTTTTGTTTTCACGTGAAAACTTTCATTTTTCATTTCATCATTCGACCACTTCAAATCTGAAGCAAAAGCTTTTGGTAATGGTTTCATTTTTCTTCTTTTCTCCTTATTTTTCTATGAAAATTGCCTTGTTTTCTCTTGTTTTTGGATAGGCCTCTCCTCCACATCCATGGCCACAAACTCCTACATCTCTTCCCTGCCATCAACACCAGCTACTCCTCTGGTCTTGACCAAGGCCGAGCCACCATGATGCCAAAACTCCACAAAAATTGCAAAACAAGCCATAAAAACATGATTGTTTACCACTATTGCTTCACCACTCCATTTTCCACCACCACCACCACCTTAGGCCGCCTCCACCACCTCTGGCCAGACCACCACACACCTTTCCTTCCACTGACCTGATCCATACCCCTCTGACCTGACCACACAAGCCCATGGCCGAGCCATTTTTGTGAACAAAACCCACTTATTTTGCCTTAAACTCTTCATATTCCTTTGTATAAACTTCCTCCTCATATTCTACTACCTAGGCCATGCATACACATGACCAAACCTGAGCCAAACTTGTTCAAACCAGAGCCAAAACCATCCCTAGGCCATGAAAAAAAGAATAGAGAAAGCATGGAAAAAGATTTGGCATTCGTATCTCTCTTTATTTAAAAGTTATTTCATTTCTAGTGTATTGAAATTTATGGTTTGCTTTGATTTTTGTTTGGGTTGTAACACAAGATCTATATCATTGGATTTGCTCTCCACACTCAAATTGTATTAGAGTTGTCGTGCCTTCGTAATCTTTGTGTTGTGTGCTTGTTGGCAAATCTCCAGCTTAACAGGTGAGTTATTCTCACCAGACAATCTGTACCTATATAACTGATAAACCGACACCACTTGAATCTGTAAATGTATTGCATCCTATTATAACTGCTATGTTATGATAATATGATGTTCACCCATGCTTAAACACCTGTTATATCATATGTTACTGTTATATTATGTTGTTCTTTTATTTTTATCAGTTTATCACACTGCAAGTTCCCTTTAGATTAGAATCACTATGGGTTGAAATGATACATACCCGAATGGACTTTAGAATAGGAGAAAATCGTTATGGGCTGAAATGATATGCCTGAATGATTTTCAATTATTTTCATTTACTTGGGATTGCGGGTTTGAAATGATCAAACCCGGGTAACTTTGTAAATTACGGGTTGAAATGATAAATTACCCGTATCACTTTACATAGGCTAGAAAATGAAATATAGACCCGTTGTTAAAATATGTTATATATTTTTTTTTTAATATTTTAGAAATGTAAATATTATAATATTTTGATTTAAACTAAATAAAAATGATTTTTGTAAAGCATTATTGATTTTTGAAAATTTATAAGTGAAATAAATTAATGGTAAAATTAGAAAATTTGAAATGTAAGTTATTTTGGGAAATTTTAATTTGGTGATAATTGGAATTTAAATTAAATATGAAATGTGATAAATTCATGATAATTTGGATTAAAGTGAATTTAAATGATTTTATAATATATTAATGTTTTTTTTTAATAAAGTTAAAATGTGAAATGAATGAATATTTAAGTTGAAATTTTGAAATATATCTAAAATTGGAAATTTGTGAATTTGGCTTAAAAGTGAAATTTTAAGTTAAGTAAATAAAAATGGAATTAAGTTATATTTGAAAATTTAAACTTAAGTGTTAAGTTAATTTAATTTAATGAATTTATAACTTAATATTGGAATTTAATAAGTGAATTATTATTAAATTTTGATTTTTGAATGGAGTTTTAACTTTATAAAATCATGAATATAAGGGTATTTGAATAATTGTTTTAAAAGTGATATTATATGATTTTATAAGTAAAAAAATGATTTATATAAAAATATAATTGTTTGTGAAATTTTACTGAATATTTGAAGTTAGTTAACTGCATTTCTGAAACGCTATTAAATTCGAATGTAAATGATAATACAACATTTGTAAATGCTGTAGTTGATAATAATGAACCAAATGGCTAAATTTAATTAAAGGCTATTATAGCATTTTTGTAAATGTTATAATGGTTGAATTTAACTAAGTTTATTTGAAACTAATGTAACCATATTACAGAATTTTAAATGCTGTCTTTTGTTAAATTGAACTATTTTAAATGTGACTTTCCGTAGCATTTTCTAAATGCTGCGAAAGTTGAAATTTCATTGTTTTAATTAATTTAAGTGAACGAATGAACTTTGAAAAGTTAAATTTTTGGAAATTTAAAATTTTAATTATTAAATATACTAACTTCATTTTTATGATTTAAAATGAAGTAATTTGTTTCGAAATATAAATTATTTTGAAATATGATATTTTGAAATGGATTTTATAAGGATATTGAATTTTGAAATGATATTTGATTTCGAAGTATAAAATACCATTTTGAAATTTTAACCATGGGATGTATTTAATTTATAGTTTAACTGATCCTTAAAGGATGGGCGATCCCAAGCATCCTTTGAGTTATTGTGCATTTCTACTACAGTTCACTTGAGTTGGTTTACATTATATAAGTATATATTGTCCTGACTCGAGTGTTTTGTGTTTTACTTTACGCTCGGGTCAGCCTGAGTATTTACAGCTTAGCTTTGGATTTCTTTCTGGAGCTAGGAATCGCTGGAGATTCTGCTTGTCTAGTTATATGTTCCTTTCAGTTCAGTTGTTCTATTTCAGTTCTGGTATTCATAAACTTCTATTTATTTGAGATGTCTATTGTATATGTTTTCAAGCAGATATTATGTATTATGTTTTGAGAGTTTGTTATAGTAGCTTCATGAACTACTATGGTTTTTTATATTCCGCTGCGAGTTATTCTAATATGTCCTATGTTTGTGATTCTGTGTATTTGATTTCATTTGCTCCAAATTTATTTACAATCTGTTATTTTGAATTATTCAAGCCAGACATGTGTGGATTATTGTCGATTTGAATGGTCCAAAATACCGGGTCGTTACAGTTGGTATCAGAGCTTTGGTTTTAGGCAAACCTTAGCCTGCGGAGCAAAAACTCATTAGAGATAGGGTAGAAATACCCTAGAATAAGTGAAATCAATCTCAGATTCATTTCTTTGTGAGAGAACGTATTTTCGAAGTATAAAATGATTTTCAAATGATTTTTAAAGAATTTTCAAAGATTATTTTGATATAAATTTCCTTGCTTTAAAAGTAAAATATTTCTTAAACTTCATTCCTTTCGTATCCACCTTGTTAGTAATTTCTTTGATTAGGATCCTCTAAAATTTTGAACTTCTCTCTTGATTGATCTAGATCCTTTGTTGATAGGAATCTATTTTTGGTATGGCAAAATCAGTAGTTTGTTAGGATGCTTTGAGTAAACTCTGTTGTATCTTTTGCTTAGCTAAAGTTGTCCAACTAAAGATATTTATGCTTCTGTTTTCGTATGTTATGAATTCGAGTCTTTCCAAATTTTGAATGGGAATTTTTCTGTATCGATATAGGTTATATTTCTCTAATCTTCGTTTGGATTCTTATCGAATAAGATTCCTTTGAATTTTGGAATGCTCACTTGTTCTGAAATCCATCCCTATCTCCCCTAATTGTATTCTTTTGATTTTGGAGCATTGCATCACTCCACTTTGTATGACCTTTATAGGGTGGCGATTCCGCCAATCTTTGAATGATTATAATTGGCATTGATTCACCGGAGATTTCTGTATCCTCGGTTTACGATGTTTTCTATCTTCTGCTATATTTAGATTCTATCTCTGGCAATCGAAGGTCGATTTTCCTTAGATTTTCGCATCGATTATATTCCTGAAATCACGGTTGACCGGTTAAGGTCGCCCGCGATTCATATAGGCTTATCCATCTTGTATTTGGTAATTTAATTATCTTATCTTTGTTTGAGCCTATCTTTGAATTAGAATTCTATTTGATTAGAGTCCTTCTAAATTTGAATCTCTGTTTTGCTTTGAAATCCATCCTTGAATCGTCCCTTGGAAAGTTTGTGGTTGATTGTCTTTTAAAAATTTTATATTCATCGTAGTTTTATTTTGATAAGGATGACCATATTTTTATATAAAGATGAAATGTTTTTGATAAGGATTATATACCTTTTAAAAAAATGAGAATTTGAAGTTTTGAAAGGATTTGAAATTGTGAAAATTTTATAAGAAATGGTTTCATATAAAATGATTTATAACTGAAGGTTTTGAATCTGAATTTAAGTGATTGAACTCCGGCATTTTGGAACTGGTTTTAAGATTTTGAAATAATAAATAATATGATTGAAATTATTTTTCCGAATAAGTAATGTTTCAATGATTTTAATGGGTTTTAATGATTTTGAAGGAATTTCAAAGAAGTTTTCAAAGTAAATGGAAGTCCAGAACTCACTTGTGTCGCTGGAAAATAATTTCGGTGATGAGTGCACGCATAATCGACATTGATTTTCAAGTTTCTGAGTGAGGGAGAGGCCACTTCGGTAGCATTGCTATGCGATTGATTTGTGAAACCAATTTAGATTTCAAATTCCGAAGTGTGATGTGATATTCGAAAGATATATGTATATATATTTGTAAAATTTGAAATGAGCCGGTGTTCAGTCCTTGAGTTTTGGATTTGATTTGATATAACCCTATTTTTGGAATGGATTTACTAATTTAATTGTGATTTCCAACTCTTGGATTGAAATATGATTTCTTCAACTATTTTAAAGGTTCGAGCACTTCCAAATCAAGGTTAACTTTTCAAAACTAAGAAATTTTGAAAAGTAATTTGATAAAGTATATAAGTTTGTTTTGAATGTTTAAGTATAAAGTAATATGATTTAAATAAGTTGAAACTGTTTGGTTAAGTAAATGAATAAAGCAATTTTAAAATTTTCTAATATGAAATTTAGATTTGAAATGTTTTGAAAAGAATTTGGTCTTCAAAATATTTTGAATAAAATTTAGTTTAAATGTTTTAACTTAGTAACATCTTTATGAAACTATATATTTAACAAGTTGAAATAAATATATAAGTTGTACGTATGCTGTTTTATTCGCATAATTAATTTGATCCAAGTTTGAGTACACAAGTTCGAGGTGGATTACACCATTTCGTGTTAGGATTTTTCATTCGATTCTTGATGGCGAATATTTGATATGGATTTTGGGCTTGATTCCAGAATTCTCTATCATAGTATATGGCTATGCAAGGAGACTGATGGCTTCTAGTCGAGAAACCATATCGAAGTCCGCATTAGGGAAATCGAATGGACAATACTAGTTCGAAAGCGAACTTGTGTGATCGAGCGAGCGATCAAATGTGATTTTGCGAAATGATGACGTGTGTACATCTTATATTCTAATATCAGTGATATATTTTGACACTGAAATTGAAAGCTGTCGGGTTAGAATATCTTTGCTTACTTTTCCAATTTAAATTACAAAGATATATAACCTATAAAAGCAAAGATATTCAAATCCCATATGGCTCTTCATACAGCGAAATTTATTTTGGAAAATTTGATCCTTATATAAGACGGATCTTACGTAAGTATAAGATGATTTTGAAAACATTTGATTTTGGAAATGAATTGGTTGACTTAAATTATATTGATTTGGAAATTTGGATTTATTTTCAAAAATCTATTATTTTGGAAACTTTGAAACTAAAGATATTTAATTTGAGAAGAAAATAATTTGGTGAAATTGTATATGATTTTGAAATTGAACTGATATTGAAACAAATTTAAATTTGAGAACCTTATGTTACTAAACACTTGATTTGGGAGTTGTCGAACTTATATAAAATTGATTTGTATGAGTATGAAATTGATTCGAAAACTATAGATTTGAAAAGGTACTCAATTTGAAAGTGAAATCTTATATAATTGAAGTCTATATAAGTATGATTTGATATACTATTGATTTTGGAAAGTATTTGATTTGAAAATTAAATCTTATATATAATGGATTTTATATAAGTACGATATTTGAAAGTGATTTGAAAAGGTACTATATGATACATATTTTCGAAGTAAAGATATGGAAAGTGCCTTCTGCTTGATATCCGATTTGTGGCCACATCTTGGATTCATTCTATCGATATTATTCTCTCTGATTTTTGGTTTTCCGGATATGATACTCGAGTGTCCTTCGAATTCCATGGCGTTACCCATGGTCTTATGATCGTGACTGCATAGCGCAACTGCCTGGCTGAGTCTTGCCTAGGGGTACGGATTGTTTCCTGGGGGATCCAGGCGTAACCATTGTGTATCCTGCAATCTGTGTAGGTCGCGAATAGTAGCGCAAATGCTTGGCTGAGTCTTGCCTGGGGGTACGGATTGTTTCCTGGGGGATCCAGGCGTAACCATTGTGTATCCTGCATTCTACTAGTCATCATGGCGTAACTCGCAGGGCTGAGAAAGCTTACGGATATGGATTGTTTCCTGGGGGATCCAGGCGTAACCATTGTGTATCTGCGAACCATGGTTAGACAAAGGTTTTGTTTGTTTTTGTTTGGATTGTACTTTCCATATCTGTTTTTAAAAGTTTTTCCAGTATTTTCACTGGGTGTTGAAACAAGTCTACTAAGTACCTGGAGAATTCTAGTTTTGCGCCTGATCAACGCACTACCAGAGTCTACAGGAACAAGGATAAACTTGTTAAGACATCGAGTTATACAAGTATTTTGATAAAATATTATATAAATGATACTTTGATTAGTTATTTCCTTTTTAAATGATTTTAAAGTGTTTTAAATATTTTACCTCTTCAACCAACAATTTTAAATTAATGGCTCATCCTTGTCTTTCGTCCTATTTTCCCTTCTAGCTATTCCTATTCTCCACCTTATTAAACTTACCCATAACAATAGTTATCAGGTATAATTTTGTCATCTTGTCTTAATCCTATTCCATTTTATCTTTTCTGTGTTTTTCGTACCTCATTCCTTTTCGAGGACGAAAAGATTTGAGTGGGGGAGAGTGTAACAACCCTGTATTTTGTGATTATTTTAATTATTTATTTTGGTTATTTTAATTGATTTCCTGATTTAAAAACTTTATTTTATTTATTAAAATGAATAAATTTTGTTATTTTAAATATAAATTTTGATTTTGATGTGAATTAGAATTCCAAACATGACTAAAAAGGATATTTTCCAGAAAAGTGAATTTTGGTCAATATGGTCAAACTTTGACCTTTAATTTAGAAATTTTAAAGTTTGAAAATTTTAATTTTATCTTTTATTATGAAAGTAAATAAAATTTTAAGAATAATGCTTTTCGTTTCGTTAAAATCTGATTTATAATGTGAAAGTTATACCCTTTTAAATATTGTGTGTAATTTGTTGTATTTAACAAAATTATTTATTTTAAATTATAAAAAAATATATTTTATTTGGTCATGTAATATTATAATTTATATTTATATGGGTAAAATAACATGTTATGTATATACTTTGGTTTTAAAACATTTTAAAGATATAATTGGCATTTTCTAGTGTTAGCTGTATTTTGTTTAAAATTCTAATTTTCAGTTTCAATTAATTAAAGTAATTCTTTATTTGTTTTTCTATTTTTTTTCTTAAAATCTTATTTTATTCTCATTCCCACTTTATTTTGTTCCTCATTTATTTTATTTATTTGACCTTTTATTTGTATAAAGTGAAATAGAAATTTTATAAGGCTAGTGATATTTATTTGTAATTTTCATGTCTTATTTCCAATTTTTAAACATTTTTCTTTAGTTTTTTTTTCTATTTTTTCTAAATTAAATTATTTATTTCACTTTGAAAATACTTTAGAAATTATTTTATTTCAAAATTTTTCTTTAGTATATTTTTAAAATGAAGTAGATAATTTTCCAAAGACAATCGTGATTTATTTGTAATTTCTGGACCCTGTTTTCAATTTTTAAGCAATTTCTTATATTCTTTTTCCATTTTCTTTAAAATTAATTATTTATTTCTATTTATAATATTTTGTTTCAGTTGTTAGAGCTTATTTCTGAGTTTATTTTTGTTTTATTGGAATTAAAAAGAAAAAGAAATATGAAGGGTTTAAAATTGCTTAGAAACCGATGTCCTTTCACCTCCTTAAGTCATTTCAATTGCCATAACCCCTCCTTTATGCTTTGGCCATGACTTTTACTTTTGTTTTCACGTGAAAACTTTCATTTTTCATTTCATCATTCGACCACTTCAAATCTGAAGCAAAAGCTTTTGGTAATGGTTTCATTTTTCTTCTTTTCTCCTTATTTTTCTATGAAAATTGCCTTGTTTTCTCTTGTTTTTGGATAGGCCTCTCCTCCACATCCATGGCCACAAACTCCTACATCTCTTCCCTGCCATCAACACCAGCTACTCCTCTGGTCTTGACCAAGGCCGAGCCACCATGATGCCAAAACTCCACAAAAATTGCAAAACAAGCCATAAAAACATGATTGTTTACCACTATTGCTTCACCACTCCATTTTCCACCACCACCACCACCTTAGGCCGCCTCCACCACCTCTGGCCAGACCACCACACACCTTTCCTTCCACTGACCTGATCCATACCCCTCTGACCTGACCACACAAGCCCATGGCCGAGCCATTTTTGTGAACAAAACCCACTTATTTTGCCTTAAACTCTTCATATTCCTTTGTATAAACTTCCTCCTCATATTCTACTACCTAGGCCATGCATACACATGACCAAACCTGAGCCAAACTTGTTCAAACCAGAGCCAAAACCATCCCTAGGCCATGAAAAAAAGAATAGAGAAAGCATGGCAAAAGATTTGGCATTCGTATCTCTCTTTATTTAAAAGTTATTTCATTTCTAGTGTATTGAAATTTATGGTTTGCTTTGATTTTTGTTTGGGTTGTAACACAAGATCTATATCATTGGATTTGCTCTCCACACTCAAATTGTATTAGAGTTGTCGTGCCTTCGTAATCTTTGTATTGTGTGCATGTTGGCAAATCTCCAGCTTAACAGGTGAGTTATTCTCACCAGACAATCTGTACCTATATAACTGATAAACCGACACCACTTGAATCTGTAAATGTATTGCATCCTGTTATAACTGCTATGTTATGATTATATGATGTTCACCCATGCTTAAACACCTGTTATATCATATGTTACTGTTATATTATGTTGTTCTTTTATTTTTATCAGTTTATCACACTGCAAGTTCCCTTTAGATTAGAATCACTATGGGTTGAAATGATACATACCCGAATGGACTTTAGAATAGGAGAAAATCGTTATGGGCTGAAATGATATGCCTGAATGATTTTCAATTATTTTCATTTACTTGGGATTGCGGGTTTGAAATGATCAAACCCGGGTAACTTTGTAAATTACGGGTTGAAATGATAAATTACCCGTATCACTTTACCTAGGCTAGAAAATGAAATATAGACCCGTTGTTAAAATATGTTATATTTTTTTTTTAATATTTTAGAAATGTAAATATTATAATATTTTGATTTAAACTAAATAAAAATGATTTTTGTAAAGCATTATTGATTTTTGAAAATTTATAAGTGAAATAAATTAATGGTAAAATTAGAAAATTTGAAATGTAAGTTATTTTGGGAAATTTTAATTTGGTGATAATTGGAATTTAAATTAAATATGAAATGTGATAAATTCATGATAATTTGGATTAAAGTGAATTTAAATGATTTTATAATATATTAATGTTTTTTTTAATAAAGTTAAAATGTGAAATGAATGAATATTTAAGTTGAAATTTTGAAATATATCTAAAATTGGAAATTTGTGAATTTGGCTTAAAAGTGAAATTTTAAGTTAAGTAAATAAAAATGGAATTAAGTTATATTTGAAAATTTAAACTTAAGTGTTAAGTTAATTTAATTTAATGAATTTATAACTTAATATTGGAATTTAATAAGTGAATTATTATTAAATTTTGATTTTTGAATGGAGTTTTAACTTTATAAAATCATGAATATAAGGGTATTTGAATAATTGTTTTAAAAGTGAAATTATATGATTTTATAAGTAAAAAAAATGATTTATATAAAAATATAATTGTTTGTGAAATTTTACTGAATATTTGAAGTTAGTTAATTGCATTTCTGAAACGCTATTAAATTCTAATGTAAATGATAATACAACATTTGTAAATGCTGTAGTTGATAATAATGAACCAAATGGCTAAATTTAATTAAAGGCTATTATAACATTTTTGTAAATGTTATAATGGTTGAATTTAACTAAGTTTATTTGAAACTAATGTAACCATATTACAGAATTTTAAATGCTGTCTTTTGTTAAATTGAACTATTTTAAATGTGACTTTCCGTAGCATTTTCTAAATGCTGCGAAAGTTGAAATTTCATTGTTTTAATTAATTTAAGTGAACGAATGAACTTTGAAAAGTTAAATTTTTGGAAATTTAAAATTTTAATTATTAAATATACTAACTTCATTTTTATGATTTAAAATGAAGTAATTTGTTTCGAAATATAAATTATTTTGAAATATGATATTTTGATATTTTGAAATGGATTTTATAAGGATATTGAATTTTGAAATGATATTTGATTTCGAAGTATAAAATACCATTTTGAAATTTTAACCACGGGATGTATTTAATTTATAGTTTAACTGATCCTTAAAGGATGGGCGATCCCAAGCATCCTTTGAGTTATTGTGCATTTCTACTACAGTTCACTTGAGTTGGTTTACATTATATAAGTATATATTGTCCTGACTCGAGTGTTTTGTGTTTTACTTTACGCTCGGGTCAGCCTGAGTATTTACAGCTTAGCTTTGGATTTCTTTCTGGAGCTAGGAATCGCTGGAGATTCTGCTTGTCTAGTTATCTGTTCCTTTCAGTTCAGTTGTTCTATTTCAGTTCTGGTATTCATAAACTTCTATTTATTTGAGATGTCTATTGTATATGTTTTCAAGCAGATATTATGTATTATGTTTTGAGAGTTTGTTATAGTAGCTTCATGAACTACTATGGTTTTTTATATTCCGCTACGAGTTATTCTGATATGTCCTGTGTTTGTGATTCTGTGTATTTGATTTCATTTGCTCCAAATTTATTTACAATCTGTTATTTTGAATTATTCAAGCCAGACATGTGTGGATTATTGTCGATTTGAATGGTCCAAAATACCGGGTCGTTACAGTTGGTATCAGAGCTTTGGTTTTAGGCAAACCTTAGCCTGCGGAGCAAAAACTCATTAGAGATAGGGTAGAAATACCCTAGAATAAGTGAAATCAATCTCAGATTCATTTCTTTGTGAGAGAACGTATTTTCGAAGTATAAAATGATTTTCAAATGATTTTTAAAGAATTTTCAAAGATTATTTTGATATAAATTTCCTTTCTTTAAAAGTAAAATATTTCTTAAACTTCATTCCTTTCGTATCCACCTTGTTAGTAATTTCTTTGATTAGGATCCTCTAAAATTTTGAACTTCTCTCTTGATTGATCTAGATCCTTTGTTGATAGGAATCTATTTTTGGTATGGCAAAATCAGTAGTTTGTTAGGATGCTTTGAGTAAACTCTGTTGTATCTTTTGCTTAGCTAAAGTTGTCCAACTAAAGATATTTATGCTTCTGTTTTCGTATGTTATGAATTCGAGTCTTTCCAAATTTTGAATGGGAATTTTTCTGTATCGATATAGGTTATATTTCTCTAATCTTCGTTTGGATTCTTATCGAATAAGATTCCTTTGAATTTTGGAATGCTCACTTGTTCTGAAATCCATCCCTATCTCCCCTAATTGTATTCTTTTGATTTTGGAGCATTGCATCACTCCACTTTGTATGACCTTTATAGGGTGGCGATTCCGCCAATCTTTGAATGATTATAATTGGCATTGATTCACCGGAGATTTCTGTATCCTCGGTTTACGATGTTTTCTATCTTCTGCTATATTTAGATTCTATCTCTGGCAATCGAAGGTCGATTTTCCTTAGATTTTCGCATCGATTATATTCCTGAAATCACGGTTGACCGGTTAAGGTCGCCCACGATTCATATAGGCTTATCCATCTTGTATTTGGTAATTTAATTATCTTATCTTTGTTTGAGCCTATCTTTGAATTAGAATTCTATTTGATTAGAGTCCTTCTAAATTTGAATCTCTGTTTTGCTTTGAAATCCATCCTTGAATCGTCCCTTGGAAAGTTTGTGGTTGATTGTCTTTTAAAAATTTTATATTCATCGTAGTTTTATTTTGATAAGGATGACCATATTTTTATATAAAGATGAAATGTTTTTGATAAGGATTATATACCTTTTAAAAAAATGAGAATTTGAAGTTTTGAAAGGATTTGAAATTGTGAAAATTTTATAAGAAATGGTTTCATATAAAATGATTTATAACTGAAGGTTTTGAATCTGAATTTAAGTGATTGAACTCCGGCATTTTGGAACTGGTTTTAAGATTTTGAAATAATAAATAATATGATTGAAATTATTTTTCCGAATAAGTAATGTTTCAATGATTTTAATGGGTTTTAATGATTTTGAAGGAATTTCAAAGAAGTTTTCAAAGTAAATGGAAGTCCAGAACTCACTTGTGTCGCTGGAAAATAATTTCGGTGATGAGTGCACGCATAATCGACATTGATTTTCAAGTTTCTGAGTGAGGGAGAGGCCACTTCGGTAGCATTGCTATGCGATTGATTTGTGAAACCAATTTAGATTTCAAATTCCGAAGTGTGATGTGATATTCGAAAGATATATGTTTATATATTTGTAAAATTTGAAATGAGCCGGTGTTCAGTCCTTGAGTTTTGGATTTGATTTGATATAACCCTATTTTTGGAATGGATTTACTAATTTAATTGTGATTTCCAACTCTTGGATTGAAATATGATTTCTTCAACTATTTTAAAGGTTCGAGCACTTCCAAATCAAGGTTAACTTTTCAAAGCTAAGAAATTTTGAAAAGTAATTTGATAAAGTATATAAGTTTGTTTTGAATGTTTAAGTATAAAGTAATATGATTTAAATAAGTTGAAACTGTTTGGTTAAGTAAATGAATAAAGCAATTTTAGAATTTTCTAATATGAAATTTAGATTTGAAATGTTTTGAAAAGAA
The DNA here is from genome assembly GCA_030737815.1 of Allium fistulosum. Taxonomy (NCBI): domain Eukaryota; kingdom Viridiplantae; phylum Streptophyta; class Magnoliopsida; order Asparagales; family Amaryllidaceae; genus Allium; species Allium fistulosum. The sequence continues at coordinate 794,513,459 of CM060904.1, forward strand.
TTTGGTCTTCAAAATATTTTGAATAAAATTTAGTTTAAATGTTTTAACTTAGTAACATCTTTATGAAACTATATATTTAACAAGTTGAAATAAATATATAAGTTGTACGTATGCTGTTTTATTCGCATAATTAATTTGATCCAAGTTTGAGTACACAAGTTCGAGGTGGATTACACCATTTCGTGTTAGGATTTTTCATTCGATTCTTGATGGCGAATATTTGATATGGATTTTGGGCTTGATTCCAGAATTCTCTATCATAGTATATGGCTATGCAAGGAGACTGATGGCTTCTAGTCGAGAAACCATATCGAAGTCCGCATTAGGGAAATCGAATGGACAATACTAGTTCGAAAGCGAACTTGTGTGATCGAGCGAGCGATCAAATGTGATTTTGCGAAATGATGACGTGTGTACATCTTATATTCTAATATCAGTGATATATTTTGACACTGAAATTGAAAGCTGTCGGGTTAGAATATCTTTGCTTACTTTTCCAATTTAAATTACAAAGATATATAACCTATAAAAGCAAAGATATTCAAATCCCATATGGCTCTTCATACAGCGAAATTTATTTTGGAAAATTTGATCCTTATATAAGACGGACCTTACGTAAGTATAAGATGATTTTGAAAACATTTGATTTTGGAAATGAATTGGTTGACTTAAATTATATTGATTTGGAAATTTGGATTTATTTTCAAAAATCTATTATTTTGGAAACTTTGAAACTAAAGATATTTAATTTGAGAAGAAAATAATTTGGTGAAATTGTATATGATTTTGAAATTGAACTGATATTGAAACAAATTTAAATTTGAGAACCTTATGTTACTAAACACTTGATTTGGGAGTTGTCGAACTTATATAAAATTGATTTGTATAGTATGAAATTGATTCGAAAACTATAGATTTGAAAAGGTACTCAATTTGAAAGTGAAATCTTATATAATTGAAGTCTATATAAGTATGATTTGATATACTATTGATTTTGGAAAGTATTTGATTTGAAAATTAAATCTTATATATAATGGATTTTATATAAGTACGATATTTGAAAGTGATTTGAAAAGGTACTATATGATACATATTTTCGAAGTAAAGATATGGAAAGTGCCTTCTGCTTGATATCCGATTTGTGGCCACATCTTGGATTCATTCTATCGATATTATTCTCTCTGATTTTTGGTTTTCCGGATATGATACTCGAGTGTCCTTCGAATTCCATGGCGTTACCCATGGTCTTACGATCGTGACTGCATAGCGCAACTGCCTGGCTGAGTCTTGCCTAGGGGTACGGATTGTTTCCTGGGGGATCCAGGCGTAACCATTGTGTATCCTGCAATCTGTGTAGGTCGCGAATAGTAGCGCAAATGCTTGGCTGAGTCTTGCCTGGGGGTACGGATTGTTTCCTGGGGGATCCAGGCGTAACCATTGTGTATCCTGCATTCTACTAGTCATCATGGCGTAACTCGCAGGGCTGAGAAAGCTTACGGATATGGATTGTTTCCTGGGGGATCCAGGCGTAACCATTGTGTATCTGCGAACCATGGTTAGACAAAGGTTTTGTTTGTTTTTGTTTGGATTGTACTTTCCATATCTGTTTTTAAAAGTTTTTCCAGTATTTTCACTGGGTGTTGAAACAAGTCTACTAAGTACCTGGAGAATTCTAGTTTTGCGCCTGATCAACGCACTACCAGAGTCTACAGGAACAAGGATAAACTTGTTAAGACATCGAGTTATACAAGTATTTTGATAAAATATTATATAAATGATACTTTTATTAGTTATTTCCTTTTTAAATGATTTTAAAGTATTTTAAATATTTTACCTCTTCAACCAACAATTTTAAATTAATGGCTCATCCTTGTCTTTCGTCCTATTTTCCCTTCTAGCTATTCCTATTCTCCACCTTATTAAACTTACCCATAACAATAGTTATCAGGTATAATTTTGTCATCTTGTCTTAATCCTATTCCATTTTATCTTTTCTGTGTTTTTCGTACCTCATTCCTTTTCGAGGACGAAAAGATTTGAGTGGGGGAGAGTGTAACAACCCTGTATTTTGTGATTATTTTAATTATTTATTTTGGTTATTTTAATTGATTTCCTGATTTAAAAACTTTATTTTATTTATTAAAATGAATAAATTTTGTTATTTTAAATATAAATTTTGATTTTGATGTGAATTAGAATTCCAAACATGACTAAAAAGGATATTTTCCAGAAAAGTGAATTTTGGTCAATATGGTCAAACTTTGACCTTTAATTTAGAAATTTTAAAGTTTGAAAATTTTAATTTTATCTTTTATTATGAAAGTAAATAAAATTTTAAGAATAATGCTTTTCGTTTCGTTAAAATCTGATTTATAATGTGAAAGTTATACCCTTTTAAATATTGTGTGTAATTTGTTGTATTTAACAAAATTATTTATTTTAAATTATAAAAAAAAATATTTTATTTGGTCATGTAATATTATAATTTATATTTATATGGGTAAAATAACATGTTATGTATATACTTTGGTTTTAAAACATTTTAAAGATATAATTGGCATTTTCTAGTGTTAGCTGTATTTTGTTTAAAATTCTAATTTTCAGTTTCAATTAATTAAAGTAATTCTTTATTTGTTTTTCTATTTTTTTTCTTAAAATCTTATTTTATTCTCATTCCCACTTTATTTTGTTCCTCATTTATTTTATTTATTTGACCTTTTATTTGTATAAAGTGAAATAGAAATTTTATAAGGCTAGTGATATTTATTTGTAATTTTCATGTCTTATTTCCAATTTTTAAACATTTTTCTTTAGTTTTTTTTCTATTTTTTCTAAATTAAATTATTTATTTCACTTTGAAAATACTTTAGAAATTATTTTATTTCAAAATTTTCTTTAGAATATTTTTAAAATGAAGTAGATAATTTTCCAAAGACAATCGTGATTTATTTGTAATTTCTGGACCCTGTTTTCAATTTTTAAGCAATTTCTTATATTCTTTTTCCATTTTCTTTAAAATTAATTATTTATTTCTATTTATAATATTTTGTTTCAGTTGTTAGAGCTTATTTCTGAGTTTATTTTTGTTTTATTGGAATTAAAAAGAAAAAGAAATATGAAGGGTTTAAAATTGCTTAGAAACCGATGTCCTTTCACCTCCTTAAGTCTTTTCAATTGCCATAACCCCTCCTTTATGCTTTGGCCATGACTTTTACTTTTGTTTTCACGTGAAAACTTTCATTTTTCATTTCATCATTCGACCACTTCAAATCTGAAGCAAAAGCTTTTGGTAATGGTTTCATTTTTCTTCTTTTCTCCTTATTTTTCTATGAAAATTGCCTTGTTTTCTCTTGTTTTTGGATAGGCCTCTCCTCCACATCCATGGCCACAAACTCCTACATCTCTTCCCTGCCATCAACACCAGCTACTCCTCTGGTCTTGACCAAGGCCGAGCCACCATGATGCCAAAACTCCACAAAAATTGCAAAACAAGCCATAAAAACATGATTGTTTACCACTATTGCTTCACCACTCCATTTTCCACCACCACCACCACCTTAGGCCGCCTCCACCACCTCTGGCCAGACCACCACACACCTTTCCTTCCACTGACCTGATCCATACCCCTCTGACCTGACCACACAAGCCCATGGCCGAGCCATTTTTGTGAACAAAACCCACTTATTTTGCCTTAAACTCTTCATATTCCTTTGTATAAACTTCCTCCTCATATTCTACTACCTAGGCCATGCATACACATGACCAAACCTGAGCCAAACTTGTTCAAACCAGAGCCAAAACCATCCCTAGGCCATGAAAAAAAGAATAGAGAAAGCATGGCAAAAGATTTGGCATTCGTATCTCTCTTTATTTAAAAGTTATTTCATTTCTAGTGTATTGAAATTTATGGTTTGCTTTGATTTTTGTTTGGGTTGTAACACAAGATCTATATCATTGGATTTGCTCTCCACACTCAAATTGTATTAGAGTTGTCGTGCCTTCGTAATCTTTGTGTTGTGTGCTTGTTGGCAAATCTCCAGCTTAACAGGTGAGTTATTCTCACCAGACAATCTGTACCTATATAACTGATAAACCGACACCACTTGAATCTGTAAATGTATTGCATCATGTTATAACTGCTATGTTATGATTATATGATGTTCACCCATGCTTAAACACCTGTTATATCATATGTTACTGTTATATTATGTTGTTCTTTTATTTTTATCAGTTTATCACACTGCAAGTTCCCTTTAGATTAGAATCACTATGGGTTGAAATGATACATACCCGAATGGACTTTAGAATAGGAGAAAATCGTTATGGGCTGAAATGATATGCCTGAATGATTTTCAATTATTTTCATTTACTTGGGATTGCGGGTTTGAAATGATCAAACCCGGGTAACTTTGTAAATTACGGGTTGAAATGATAAATTACCCGTATCACTTTACCTAGGCTAGAAAATGAAATATAGACCCGTTGTTAAAATATGTTATATATATTTTTTTTAATATTTTAGAAATGTAAATATTATAATATTTTGATTTAAACTAAATAAAAATGATTTTTGTAAAGCATTATTGATTTTTGAAAATTTATAAGTGAAATAAATTAATGGTAAAATTAGAAAATTTGAAATGTAAGTTATTTTGGGAAATTTTAATTTGGTGATAATTGGAATTTAAATTAAATATGAAATGTGATAAATTCATGATAATTTGGATTAAAGTGAATTTAAATGATTTTATAATATATTAATGTTTTTTTTAATAAAGTTAAAATGTGAAATGAATGAATATTTAAGTTGAAATTTTGAAATATATCTAAAATTGGAAATTTGTGAATTTGGCTTAAAAGTGAAATTTTAAGTTAAGTAAATAAAAATGGAATTAAGTTATATTTGAAAATTTAAACTTAAGTGTTAAGTTAATTTAATTTAATGAATTTATAACTTAATATTGGAATTTAATAAGTGAATTATTATTAAATTTTGATTTTTGAATGGAGTTTTAACTTTATAAAATCATGAATATAAGGGTATTTGAATAATTGTTTTAAAAGTGAAATTATATGATTTTATAAGTAAAAAAAATGATTTATATAAAAATATAATTGTTTGTGAAATTTTACTGAATATTTGAAGTTAGTTAACTGCATTTCTGAAACGCTATTAAATTCTAATGTAAATGATAATACAACATTTGTAAATGCTGTAGTTGATAAAAATGAACCAAATGGCTAAATTTAATTAAAGGCTATTATAGCATTTTTGTAAATGTTATAATGGTTGAATTTAACTAAGTTTATTTGAAACTAATGTAACCATATTACAGAATTTTAAATGCTGTCTTTTGTTAAATTGAACTATTTTAAATGTGACTTTCCGTAGCATTTTCTAAATGCTGCGAAAGTTGAAATTTCATTGTTTTAATTAATTTAAGTGAACGAATGAACTTTGAAAAGTTAAATTTTTGGAAATTTAAAATTTTAATTATTAAATATACTAACTTCATTTTTATGATTTAAAATGAAGTAATTTGTTTCGAAATATAAATTATTTTGAAATATGATATTTTGATATTTTGAAATGGATTTTATAAGGATATTGAATTTTGAAATGATATTTGATTTCGAAGTATAAAATACCATTTTGAAATTTTAACCACGGGATGTATTTAATTTATAGTTTAACTGATCCTTAAAGGATGGGCGATCCCATGCATCCTTTGAGTTATTGTGCATTTCTACTACAGTTCACTTGAGTTGGTTTACATTATATAAGTATATATTGTCCTAACTCGAGTGTTTTGTGTTTTACTTTACGCTCGGGTCAGCCTGAGTATTTACAGCTTAGCTTTGGATTTCTTTCTGGAGCTAGGAATCGCTGGAGATTCTGCTTGTCTAGTTATCTGTTCCTTTCAGTTCAGTTGTTCTATTTCAGTTCTGGTATTCATAAACTTCTATTTATTTGAGATGTCTATTGTATATGTTTTCAAGCAGATATTATGTATTATGTTTTGAGAGTTTGTTATAGTAGCTTCATGAACTACTATGGTTTTTTATATTCCGCTGCGAGTTATTCTGATATGTCCTGTGTTTGTGATTCTGTGTATTTGATTTCATTTGCTCCAAATTTATTTACAATCTGTTATTTTGAATTATTCAAGCCAGACATGTGTGGATTATTGTCGATTTGAATGGTCCAAAATACCGGGTCGTTACATTCTAGTTCCATCGAATTTCTGTCGGTTAAACAAGCTTTAGGCACCGTTGCTGGGGAGGATCGTCTGTTCGAGTTAAACGATTAGTAGAAGGGTCGCAAGTCCAACGATTTGTTGTTGTGTCACGAGTCCAAGTACTCATGCACAAGTGAAAGTTGAGAAGAGAAAGAAGATTTGAAAAACGAAGTGAAAAATTGTTTTTGTTTTTGTTTTCTTTTAGAGGAAGAAAAATATTTACCAAGTGAAATTTATTTTCAAAAGAGAAGTTTGATTTTTGGTTTTTCAAATTTTTTATATGTTTTTGTTTTTGTAATTTTTTTGTTGTTGAATTTTCAAATTTTCAAATATTTATTAAAAGGAAATTTTTTTTAGAAAATGGAAAAAAAAAATTCTTTTTGAAAAGGTTTTATATTATTTTTTTTTGATTGAAAATTTTCAAAGGAAAGAAAAAAGAAGATATTTTTTTCTTTTTTTTAAATTAAACACTATGTTAAGAAAAATTTACAATTTTTTTATGGATTTTGGATTTTTTTAAAATATGCATGAACTAATGCAACTAAATGAATGCAAAAGACTTAATTACAGTTTTCTGTTCTTAGTAGCTCCAAACTCAAAATTGTATAATCACACTTTGTCTTAATTCAACAAAAATATTTCTCAGCCAGGTGATGGGCAGGAGTTTCCGGTGCACCACGAATCACCGTAGCAATGCAACCGAAGGTTTAAGTACCTTCAGAGGAACAACCAGTATAATATTTACATATCACCATAATTTTTATGACTGGTTATTACTCTGCCGTAGCCTGGACACCAAGAAATAAAATTGTTCAAAGAAAACAATTGTGAAGATACAATTAAGCCCTAGATGAGCTCGTGACACCCTTAAGTCGAATGTATAACCTTTATTATTAGTCCAATTCTACGATGAAAAATGCGTTTGTGGGCTAAGGAAAGGGTGATGAAATACCTCATCTTATGTGAATTGGGGTATTGCCCTTAGAAAAGAAAATAAGATGAGATGAATGCAAAACAAAAATTAAACGTGAATTTACAATGCAACTAAAATGAAGTTTGTTTTTGTTTTTGGGTTTTGAAATTTTTTTTTTGTATATATAAATGCAAGTACAAGCAACCTACAATGCACTAGAGATGAAAGCACAATACTAGAGCCTGTAGATTATTAGCAATTTTTTTAGCGGCAATTTTTTTATAAGCATGCAGCAATTATTTTTGGGCAAGCAGTTCTTCCTTTTAATCTGCTTTGGCAACCTGAAAAGAAGTGAACGAAAATAAATACAAATTTTTGTTTTATATATTCAAAGGAAGACCAAATAAAACAAAAAAATGAAAAAAAATAAAAATAAAACAAAATCTAAACAAATGAAATTTGTTTTATATATTTGAATTTTTTTTTTGAAAAGGAAACATATAGCCGATTAGTGTCCCAATTCAATCGAACAAATCAATGCTTTCAATAAAGCCAAAAATGGCCCGTTTTCTCCAACGTACAACCCTGGTTGGAGAAATCATCTGAATTTTGCATGGAACCAAGACAATCCCAACACGAATACGATTCGTCCCAATTTTCAAGCATTTCCGAATAATGCTTCGAATCCTCCCGTTCAATCCAACAATTTTCAACCAAACTTTGCGGGTCCGTCTCATAATCAACCGCAACAATCAAATTTTCAACCAAATTCGGCTCATCCTCCCCAAGACGATAAACGTTTAACTTCTCTTGAGAAAACTCTTGAAACATTGGCTAAAGCAACTACTCAAAGCCTTCAATCAAATGGCAATTTGCAAAATTTATTGACTTCATATATGCAAAACACAAACCAATCGATTGCAAAACTCGAAATGCAAATGAGTCAATTAGCCACATCTGTAAGTGAGCGCGAATGAGGAACATTCCCAAGCCAGCCCCTTCCAAATCCCAGAAATCAAAACGCAAATTCAAATCAAGCCCAAGTTGTTCAAGATAGCAACGTCACCCAATTGAATGCTATCACAACTCTTCGTTCCGGTAAACAAATTGATAATCAATTCGTTAATCCAAACGATTTACCGGAAACTTCTCTCCATACTTCTAAAATAACGAATGAATCTGAACAGAACGTGGAGCCAAACATTGAATCGAATGCCAATCAAAACTCCTCTTCTTCTACTCGAGTAGACCCGCCTACCGAGTATCGTGTCTCATTTCCACATCGTCTTCGACCAAAGAATCACTCGGACCAAATGGAAAAGATGTTGGAAATTTTTAAACAAGTCAAAGTTACCATTCCGCTTCTTGACATTATTCAACAAGTTCTCACTTACGCAAAATTTCTTAAAGACTTGTGCACCCAAAAACGACACACTCAAGTGCCCAAAAAAGTCTTCTTAGCCGTCAATTTGAGTGAAGTCCTGTCCCAATCCATGCCCGTCAAATACAAAGATCCTGGTTGCCCTACGATTTCGTGTACAATTGGAGCGATTAACAAATGTTTGATAGACTTAGGTGCGAGTGTCAACTTGATTCCATACTCCGTGTATGAACAATTAGGCTTAGGTGAGCTTAAGCCCACAAAAGTAACGCTTCAATTCGCCGATCGTTCCATTAAGAAGCCCATGGGAGAAATCGAGGACGTGCTCATTCGAGTAGGGCAATTCATATTCCCCGTTGATTTTATCGTTCTCAAAACACAACCCATGTCAAATCCCGCAAGTAAAATTCCATTGATTTTAGGCCGACCATTCTTAGCTACCTCGAACGCCTTAATTAATTGTCGTAACGGATTGATGAAAATTTCTTTTGGAAACATGACTTTGGATCTCAACATTTTCAATCTTAAAAGCCAATCGAACGAACCTCATTACCAAACATTGGAAGCTAGTGTCATTCAAGAAAACTTCGAAAACGAGACACTTGACCTTAGCGATGAACGCGAAGCTGAATATGAAAAATTGTTTCACGAAATTCCCAGCGAAATTGAATACACTCTTCGCTTTGAATCGCTTCCAGTTGAGTCTGAATCTCAACCCAATTCTTTGATCGAAAAACTCCCGAAGTTGGACCTCAAACCACTTCCCGATCACCTTAAGTACGCATACATAGGTGATAACGAAACGTTGCCCGACATAATTTCTACAACTCTCTCTCTTGACCAAGAAACCTCATTACTTTCTATTCTTTCGAAAAACAAGGAAGCGATTGGATGGTCAATCTCCAATATAAATGGGATTAGCCCTGCTATTGTTCAACATCGCATCCATTTAATGGACGATGCCAAGCCTGTTCGTGACGCGCAACAAAGACTTAATCCAAAAATGAAAGATGCAGTGCATGATGAAATTCTTAAACTTCTCGACAACGAAATCATTTACCCAATCTCTGATAGTTCATAGGTTAGCCCATTCACGTTGTACCGAAAAATTCTGGGCTAACCGTTGTCAAGAACGATTTAAATGAACTTATTCCAACTCGTACTCAAATGGGTTGGCATGTTTGCATTGACTATCGAAAACTAAATGCCGAAACACAAAAAGATCACTTCCCTCTTCCCTTCATTGACCAAATGCTCGAACGTTTAGCCGACCACGAATTTTACTACTTCCTTGATGGTTATTCCGGCTATAACCAAATTCACATCGCTCCCGAAGATCAAGAGAAAACAACTTTCACGTGTCCATTCGGTACTTTTGCTTATCGACGTATGCCATTTGGACTTTGTAACGCTCCTGCGACCTTCCAACGATGCATGGTTGGAATCTTTTCCGACATGATTGATCGCTTTCTAGAAGTTTTTATGGACGATTTCTCAATCTTTGGAGATTCTTTTTCCCAATGTTTACATCATCTCGAATTAGTTCTAAATCGATGTAAAGAAAAACATTTGACTTTGAATTGGGAAAAATGCAACTTTATGGTCAAACAAGGCATAGTCCTGGGACATATCATCTCAAATAAAGGCATTGAGGTAGATAAAGCGAAAATCCATGTCATTGCAAAACTACCCATTCCCAAAACTGTTAAGGACATTCGATCATTTCCTGGACGCACTGGCTTTTACCGATGTTTTGTGAAAGACTTTAGCAAAATTGCTCGTCCTTTGACGACTCTTCTTGGAAAAGATATTCCTTTCGATTTTAACTCTGATTATATCTCTTCTTTTGAACGTCTTAAGAACGGACTCATTTCTACTCCAATCATTTGTGCACCCAATTGGGATCTTCCTTTCAAAGTAGTGTGTGATGCTTCGAACTTTGCCGTTGGTGCTGTCTTTGGACAACGCATCAACAAGATCCTTCACGTGATTTACTACGCGAGTATGACTTTGAACAACGCTCAACTCAACTACACAACAACCGAAAAAGAACTTCTAGCTGTCTTTTTGCTCTCGAAAAATTCCGACAATACTTGATAGGGTCACACATTACTGTGTACACGGACCGCTCTGCACTTCGATATCTCTTTGCTAAAAAGGATGCCAAATCCCGCTTGATTCGTTGGATCCTTTTACTTCAAAAATTCGACCTTACAATTAAAGACAAAAAAGGATCCGACAATGTCATAGCTGATCACTTGTCTCGTCTTCCGAACGCACCATCTTCTTTGCCAATCAATGAAAACTTCCCCGATGAACAACTCCATTCAATTTTTATCGACCCATGGTACGCTGATATAGTGAAATACTTAGTCACTAAAGAAACTCCCTCATCGTGGTCCAAACAGGACAAATGCAAATTGATGTCCCAAGTGAAGTATTTCTATTGGGACGATCCATACATCTTCAAATATTGTCCTGACCAAATCATCCGACGTTGCATTTCGAATAATGAGATTAGGAGTGTTCTTTCATTTTGCCACGATCAAGCGTGTGGTGAACATTTCGGTCCTCGAAAAACTACGGAAAAAGTGCTTCAGTGTGGTTTCTATTAGCCTTCTCTTTTCAAAGACTCGTTTGAATTTTGTAAAACTTGCGATCGATGTCAAATGCTTGGACGAATTTCTCGATGGGATATGATGCCTCTAAACGCCATTCTTACAATCGAAATCTTTGATGTAAGGGGTATAGACTTTATGGGACATTTTCCCAATTCTTTTGGAAACTTGTATATCCTTCTCGCTGTCGATTACGTTTCAAAATGGGTCGAAGTCGTTCCTTGCAAAACAAACGACCATAAAATTATTGTGAAATTTCTTAAAGAAAACATCTTTTCGAGGTTCGGCACACCTCGCACAATAATCAGTGATAACGGGACCCATATTTGCAACTGTTCTTTTGAAACTTTAATGAAAAAATACTCGATAACCCACAAGTTATCCACTCCGTATCATCCTCAGACTTGTGGCCTAGTTGAAGTTTCAAATTGACAAATAAAACAAATCTTGGAGAAGACTGTCAATAAAAATCGAAAAGATTGGTCTCAGAAATTGATCGACGTGCTTTGGGCTTACCATACTACTTTTAAAACAAACCTTGGGATGTCCTCATTTCGTTTATTTTACGGTAAAGCTTGCCATTTACCCGTTGAAATCAAACACAAAGCGCTGTGGGCAATTAAGAACTTAAACTTTGATCTTGAGAAAGCTGGCGAAAACCGAAAACTACAACTCAACGAACTAGAAGAACTTAGGAACGACGCGTATGAAAACGAGAAAATTTACAAAGAAAAAACCAAAGTTTTTCATGACAAGTCGATCTTAAGGAAAACGTTTTCGCCTAACCAAAAAGTTCTTTTATATGACTCAAGACTTCATTTATTCCCTAGGAAACTTAAATCGAGATGGACCGGACCTTTTGTGGTACGAACTGTTTTTACACATGGTGCCATAGAAATAGAAAACCCCAGGGATGGATCGGTTTTCAAAGTCAACGGTCATCGTCTAAAACCTTTCTTCGAATTGCCAAATAACCAAGAAGAGGAGCTCATGATACTTCATGAGCCAAGCTACGTCTAGTAAGAATGTTAACCCTCTTTTGTAAATATGTACATAGTTTTCCCCGTTACACTCATTATATCATGCAATGACTGTGGGGACACAGTCAAAATTATATGTGGGGGGAGTCTCATTTTCATTTTTTTAGTTTCATGGTTTTTTTTGAAATTTTCATTTTTCTTTTAACTTTAAAAAAAATCTCAAAATCTCAAAAACATTTTCATTTTAGCATTTTGATTTATTTTTGAGGAAACACTATGGGATAAGTATAAGTTTTGGTTAATAAATTGAATTGTTTGAAAATTTATTTGTCTTAACAAAAATAAAAATGAAGTTTGATTACAAATAACAATGGTTTATCTAGTATATAGGAAGGTTCATATGTGTTAATTATGAAGTATGTTCTAATTGAAAATCTTTGTTTAAAAAATGGTAAATTTAAAGTAAAGGATATAACATTTTTATCTTCTAAGTTAAATGGTGCTAAGATGATTTTGCAAAACTCTCTCTTTCTAAAAAAACAAAAAAGCATTTGTATATATGTATATATATGTTTTTAACACCTAGAGTCATGTGTTCACACTCGTGTGTTCACTCGCCATGCTCTGTACCCTTCTCACGTAAGCCCGAAAGGCGGTGCATGATCGGTATATCTGGCCTCAGTTTATCTGATTTAGGTGTATATAGATAAAAATTCTTTTTAATAACGCCTACAGTCGATAAGTGTTCACACTTGTGTGTTCACTCACCATGCTCTGTATTCCCCTCACATAAGTCCGCAAGGCAGTGCACGGGTAATATATCTGGCCTCAGTTTACCTAAGTTAGGCATATGTAAATATTTTTAATATCAATAAAATTTTCAAATAAGAGAGAGTAAGCAATTGAAATCCAAGAACCGTTTTAACTTGTTTGATTTAACTTGTTATTGAAAAGAAATGAGAATACCACTTTGACAAACTTTGATAATCAACTAAGGATTTATTTCATAGTTACACTTCGTTATCAACTGAAACAACAAGTTAAACTATTGTCTATTTGCTATGGTAACTTGATTTTTGTTGGAAGTTTTGACGAGTGAATGACTTAAATTTTCAAGACAATGACCAAAACCTATATTTAACTTATGAGTGTCGAATTGAAAGTGAATCCTTCATTTGTAAATATTTTCAAAAACTTGCATTCATCCCAGTGTAAATAAATCTTGCACTTTGTAAACATTTTCACTTTGCATTTGGATTTTGTGGGTAGTATCCGCTGAAAACCCTCACGAGACTACACTCGTCCTACTGGGGACACCCAGAGGTTTAACGGCTTATTGCATATGCTCAATCCAATCGTGCTCCCTACGAAAACAGATTTATCTTAGTTTTCCTTTATTCGAGGACGAATAAAAAGATAAGTGTGGGGGTATTTGATGTGCACGTAAATGTGCATATATATACATCCATATTTTATCTCTTTTTATTTAAATAAATATCATATTTGGGCATTTTAACATGTTTAAAACCAAAATTCAATTAATTTCAAATCATTATATATTCACCTTCATTCAGGGGCAAAACGGTCACTTTTGTGCATGTGTAAATTTGAGAATTTTTACTTGGACATTTTTGATGATTTTTATAGGAATTTGGATGCATATGGAAGAGGCTTATTTGAAGATGCATGCATGTGAATACAAAGGAAAGAAGAGGGAAATAATTCGAAGTGAAGATCATGGAGGACCCCACCTACCCACCTACCTTAATGTACAAATTAGAGGCTAATGAACATGCTTATGAAACTAATGGCTTCATGCCTTAAATGATGATTAGTAGAAGCTAATGATTACTTAGCCTCCACACTTCCTAAGGGGTATTTTGGGAAGCTCTCTAAAAATAGAATTAGGGTTTTATGCATGTATAAATAGCCCTCTTATGTACATGTAAATCATCTTCCACTCTTTGATTTTTGTTAGGAAATTAAGAAAGTAAGTTGTAAACACAAATCAAAGTGAAATAAAAATGGCTTCCAAGCCTCTTTCTTCTCTTTTTTCTACATGCTTTTCCTTGCTTTTATGTTGATGTTTATTTTTATGCTCTCTTTCTTTTCATGTTCATAGTTTAGATTTACATTTATACACTAGTTTAATACATTTCCTTCTTGTAGTTAATCTTCTTTTTCTTGTTGGTTGTCTACTTTACTTCATTTTCATTGTTGAAATCTCTATGTAAATGATAACACAAATGAGGAGCTAAACCCCTTCAATTTAGGGGTAATGAAGCTCTCAAATATTATGTGATTTCAACATTTCTACGATTTATGATTTCTTTGTCTATGCTTCATGAAAGTAAATTTGATGTAAGTTTATAAAAGTGGGTTTGATAGCTTATATTACTTATGCAAATGAGCTATTCTTATTCAACATAAACATAATTTACATCATCATTTGCTAATTAATTTTTGATTTTGAAATGAAAGTAAAAATGAAACTTGATGATCTATATTACTAGTTACAATAGTGAATAGATCATACTTAAAATTGCTTTTGCTTTGGCTTCATTTTCATAAGAATTATAAGTGGTATAATTGTTGCATTATAGTTTGATGGTTTGAGTTATGTTAATTAATAGCATAAACAAACCATACTTATGATAAATACAATAATTATTTCACTCAATATCAAAGCTAGAGATCATAAATCATTTGTTTGTTGATTTACAAAAAATATGAGAGTGGATTTGCCTCTAAATTGTTCTCTAGTCTAATTGTTTTTAAATCACATTTTATTTCTAGTTTTAGCTTCATTTTATTTCTAGTTGACAATTCCTCCTCCATTTGGTCTAATTTGATTGAATATTTTTTTTTAAACTCTAACAATTCCCTGCGGATCGACCCGTATTCACCACGTACTATGATAGTACGCCGTGCGCTTGTGGTAAATTTAATTTGAAATTTTTCGACGGTTTTCTAATTCCATAGAATTTCTGTCGGTTAAATAGTTTGGCTGTTGTTAATGCTTATATAGGATGAATGTATGATTGATCTATGTTTGAATGATTGAAAACGCCATTCAGATGGCGATTTAGACTTAGGATTAGTCCTTGGATCGTCGACGGTCCAAGAATTCAAAGTATTTAGATCGAGGTGTGATCGATATGGGGCAACGAGGAAGGCCTCATAAGGTTGCATTCCAAGTTTCAGGTCAATTGGAGTTTGCATGGTCAAGATGTGGGCATTAAAGCACAAGTTGGCTCTTGGATCAGTATAAATCCAAAAGTTAGATCGGTATAAATTCATGACTTGGATCGGTTGGGAGAACCAAAACATAGAAGTTTGGAGTATGTGATTGGGACACGTGCTATGGATTGGGGCAAAGAGAGTAGTAGGAATGAAGTTGAGCCAAAATCGTATAAATTTGGCTAAGTGGGATCGGTCCTTTGGATCACTATCGATAAATTGGAATTGGCCCAATTAACGAGCGATCCATGGTGGAGCACGGGGAGGTATGCTAGAGCTCAAATGTGAAGTGTGGGATCAGTGGGGATCCAAATATTGATCGGTGGATTTCTAAAACTTGGATTGGTATAAATTCAAAAGTTGGGTCGATATAAATCCAAACTTGGATCGGTATAGAATCATGATTTTTACCCCAAACTTGATAAGATCGATATGGCGTGACAAGGAAGGCCCCATAAGCTTGCCTTTCAAGTTTTAAGTCATCTGGAGTTCATACAGTCAAGTAGGGTTCGTTTGAAGATGTATTGTCTTGGATTGGCATAAATCCATAGGTTGATGTTGGTGTCGAAATTGGCCACCAACACCCAATTATAAGTGAAAGCATCAATATCCAGTCATAGATCACATATAGAATATATTTAGAGAATAAAATATGAAGAAAAAAAAATTAAAATGAAAGCAAGTAAAAGAGAGATAAGATGTATAGCGGTTCGGCTAACTCCGGCCTACGTCCACTCTAGAACAATCCTTTTTTATTAACGGGAATTTGATTACAGTTACAATCCAAAATTCCAAAATAAAAATGGCAGAGTAGCCTCTAGATGGAAGATGAAGAGAAATAGAATAAAGGTCCTCTTTTCGAAGCTAAGCTTGCAGTATTTTTGGGTGAAACTTCGGCTACATGACCTTTTCACCGACATGGGCCCACCATAATGATCGTAGAGCCCAACTCGTTCATCCTATGCTGACCCGAAGTAGATCATATGCCGACCCAAAGTAGTCCTCATGCCGACCCGAAGCAACACCATTTGCCGACCCGAAGTAGTCTTCATATCGACCCGAAGCAACACCAATGCCGACCCAAATTAACTAAACCCTTGCCGATTCGAAGTTGATCCCATGCCGACCCGAAGCAACACCAATGCTAACCCGAAGTAAAGCCTATGCCAACCAGAAGTCAACCCCTTCCCAATGCCGACGCCAAGTAATACAGCCTCTAGCTTATGCCGATCAGAAGTAATGCCTACGCCGACCTGAAGTCAACCCATTATTAATGTCGACCCAAAGTAATACAACCTCTAGCTTATGCCGACCCGAAGTAATGCCTATGCTGTCCCGAAGTCAACCCCTTCTCAATGCTGACCCGAAGTAATACAACCTCTAGCCTACGCCGACCCGAAGCAGACCCTGTGCCGACCCGAAGTAAAGCCAATGCCAACCCGAAGTAACTCAACCCTTGCCAAAATCCATATTCCAAGTACCCTGCATTGTTTACCCATCGACCATGCTTAATCTTGGTTTCATATTATTATCCATAATTTATTATCCATCCATCCATTTGAACCAAATCCATGATATTCTAGCCTCGATAACCGTGAAGTCAATCGGGTTAAATTTGCCTATACATTGCCTTACCAAAATGTGGGTTAACACTTTGCCTCCCAAAACATGCCTTGCGATAGGAAGGCATAATTTGTATTGCCAATAGCCCGATGTTCGAAATCTGTGGATGACCTGTGAAGAGATCAATAATTTTGCCTGATTGTTAGTAACGATCGTTTAGGACAGTTAATAAAATTCGTAGCCGTCCCAGACTGAGGATGATTGTATGGGATCAAGCATCTATTCGAGGTGAAATATGATCATTCGAGATCATGTGCGGCTCGAGCCGAAATGCTATTGTTCAAGATCATGTGCCGCTCGAGGCAAAATGCGATCGTTCGAGATCGTGTGCCACTCGAGGCGAAATGCGACCGTTCGAGATCATATGCCGTTCGAGATCATATGCCGTTCGAGTTGAAATATGATCGTTCGAGATCGTGTGCCATTCGTGGCAAGATGTGATCGTTCGAGATTGAGTGTCGCTCGAGGCAAAATGTGAGTGTCTGGATGCGACTCGGAATTATAAATGTCGGATTTCACATTCGAATGAGTTTTATAATTGAAATATCCAACTAACCAAATCAAGTCCAAATACAAAAAAGAGAAACAAAAGCAAAAACTAAAACATCAAAGTGCATGCATCTCCAAGTGTGGCAGTTCATTGTCATCTCAGAGCATGCCTCGATCCCGTGCATGTGTAAGTGACTGAGCCATTTTATTATGGAGTTTATTACTTATTCTTTGCCATTCCAATCAATTGATGACAAGTTAACGCCTCAATCCAGGGTCGTTTCCGTTTGATGCGGATGATGGTCGCTCCTTTTCCACTTCTGCTACTCGCGTTCTTACATATTGTAACAACCCGTCGTTTCGGCTATGTCCCTCGATCTCATCCTTCAAGTGCCTGCAATCGTTTGTACTATGGCCATCTAGCTCGTGGAATAGGTAGTATTTGTCTAATTTCCTTTCATTATTGGTGGGCTCACTCCTCATTGGCCTTCGATAGGGTATCTTCCCCCTAGTGTCCAGATATATCCGTTCTAATGTTTCAGTCAATTCCTTGTAAGAGGTGAATCTCGGTTCCCTTTGTGGTCGCTTCAGTCCATCAAAGCCATTCTCTGCTCTTCGTTTTCCTTTATCCTTGTTTGAATCTTCCCCGGGAGGATCTCCGCCTTTGACCGCTTAAACCTCAATTTCCTCTTTTCCCTCTCTATCAGCTTTTGCATCTTCCTATTGCAAAAACCTTTCTGCTTCATGGTAAAACTCCTCAAAATCCATAAGTGGATCCCATGCCAGTGAATCCTTGAATTTTGTGCCATCGGCAATGCCAAATACAGCGCCATCAAAACCATGGATGGATCTAGGCAATCCACTAATGCCACCGCAGCATTAAACTGTGTTAGAAAACTCTTCAGAGACTCTCCGGTCCTCTGTTTTAGTGTTGACAAACTCATCAAATTTTTGGGTCTCGAGATGTGAACTCTAAACTGCCTCATAAACCTTTCGATCAATTCCTTCCATGTAACAATAGAGCCACTTTCTAATTGTCTGAACCATAATGCTGCTATATCCATCAAATACAAAGGGAAGCACCATGCCATGACCTCCTCCGATGCCCCCAGTACTTCCATATGCCTCATATACCTTATCAGATGAACAACGGGATCCGTCCTTCCATCATATTTCTCCAGGGCTGGTAGTTTGAATTCGATGGATTCCTAGCTTGACTAATCGTAGGAGCGAAGGGAATCCTATTCACATCCTCCAAATCTCTATTTACGAATCCTCATCTCATGGCTCGTCTGATCATTTCCGCCAACCTGTCGTTATCATCAAGTGGTAATCTTTTTCCGTTGTCTCCAACCTGCCCCTCGAGTCCACGAGGGTGTCCTGAAATCTATTCTCCCAAACGAGCACCCATATACCGATTAATGGAAAACTGCATAGCAATTCCTGGTATCCTTCCTGGAATTGAGCCAATATGATCTGGGGGCATGCCCCCAAGTTCAGGGGCTGCTCTCGATGGCTCCACTCTATCTCGAATCCTCATCGCTCCATTTCCATGATTCTGGTTATGGACTTCCTCTGTTCCTGCTGCTCCAACTTCGTGATCCACATTTCCAGTATTCCCTGCTACACAATTCCCAAAGTTTTGCACTCCAGCTTGCCCAACCTACCGGAGTAGGTTCTACATCATTTCCTCCAGCCTTTTCAGCATTCTTTCCTACATAGCATCGATCATCATTTCCATCTCGTCCCTGGTGATGAAGATTGAGGTCCGATTAGCTTCTGAGGAAGCCTCTTGACTTCCTTCATGATGGTTCCTCTCTGTTCTCTGCCTCCTTGTTGATTGCCTAGCCATTTCTTCCCAAATCCAAGTTCCCAAGCTTTCAAATCCAAATGTTAACTTCCAAATCCCCGAGTGCAAGCTTTCTCAATGAAAGCACCAAAATGTTGGCATCGAAATTGGCCACCAACACTCAATTATAAGTGAAAGCACCAATATCCAATCACATATCATAGATAGAATATATGTAGAGAATATAATATGAATAATAACCAAAATTAAAATGAAAGCAAGTAAAAGAGAGATAAGATTTATAGTGGTTCGACTAACTCCGGCCTACGTCCACTCCAGAACAATCCTTTTTTATTATCAGAAATATGATTACAATTACAATCCAAAATTCCAGAATAAAAATGGCAGAGTAGCCTCTAGATGGAAGATGAAGAGAAACAGAATGAAGGTCCTCTTTTCAAAGCCAAGCCTGCTGTATTTAGGTGAAACTTCGGCTACAAGGCCTTCTCACCTACATGGTCCCACCATAACGATCGTAGAACCCAACTCTTCCATCTTATGCCGACCTGATGTAGATCATATGCCAACCCGAAGTACTCCTCATGCCAACCCGAAGCAACACCATATGCTGACCCGAAGTAGTCCTCATACCGACGCGAAGCAACACCAATGTCGACCCGAAGTAACCCAACCCTTGCCGACCCAAAAAGTTGATCCCATGCCGACCCGAAGCAACACCTATGCTGACCCAAAGTAAAGCCTATGCTGACCCAAAGTCAACCCCTTCTCAATGCCGACCTGAAGTAATACAACCTCTAGCTTATGCTGACCCGAAGTGATGCCTACGCTGACCCGAGGTTAACCCCTTCTCAATGCCGACCCGAAGTAATACAACCTCTAGCTTATGCCGACCCGAAGTAATGCCTACGCAAACCTGAAGTCAACCCCTTCTCAACGCCGACTCGAAGTAATACAACCTCTAGCTTATACCGACCTAAAGTAATGCCTACACCGACCCAAAGCAGACCCTGTGCCGACCCAAAGCAAAGCCAATGCCGACCCAAAGTAACTCAACCCTTGCCAAAATACATATTCCAAGTACTCTGCATCGTTTACCCATTAACCATGCTTAATCTTGGCTTCATATTATCCATCCATCCATTTGAACCAAATCCATGATATTCCAGCCTCGATAACCGTGAAGTATATCGAGTTAAATCTGCATATATACTGCCATGCCTAAAGGTGGGTTAACACTTGACAAGAAAATCACCATAAGACTACACTTCGAGTTTCTGATATTTTGGAGTTCGTACACTCGAGTTATAGTCATTTAACCACGAACAACTATACTTCGATAGGGAAACTGGGCGATGAAGAGTCGGATTAAGAGGATTGTTGGAGGCGGGTTATGAGATGCACGATGACACTCTATAAATTATGAGGGCTGTCTAGAGTAGTTTCCAACCATGATGACTTCGGACGGGAGTTCTAAGGACAGTTCTTGGATGAGCTCTACTATGGATGACGTATGCAAAGGGTACATTGATATTCGTAGGTTTTGATGTGTACTTGTAAAGTAGGGGTATGCGAGGATGCTCACTTTGGTATATGGGATGCCCCAGATCACATGATGTTTCGATCCAAGTACCCTGGGCTATCTACGGAGGTGCATTCTAGGTCTTGGCCTATTGAGTGGCATGGATTCAAGTAGAGAAACCAGAATGTCGAGTAGTCTTTGGCTCTACAGGGGTGGTCATGGGAATATCATATATCAAATGCACCGAGTGAATGAATGTGAGGATGGTTGATGGATGCTATGTTTGCTTTGATTGTTTTTATCACCTTAGGGATGTCACACGATATGGATACTACCGATGCAGATATGTTGACACCCTTAGTATTTTGGCATATAGTACACCCATGATGACTATCATAGAGTAGCATATATTCTTCACATGAGCTAATACCGTGGGTGCATGGATAGGTCAGGTATGATTTTCTATACCATTTGTCCTAGTTTATTGCCTTTATAACTGTTGTCCGACCTGGAGTTTTATGCTTTGCTTCCTATTACTCCGGGTACTCTTAAATGAGTAGATTAGGGATATCAGGTCTAATGAGCCGTGGAGTCGAAAAGGTGACGAGCAGGTGGTTATTCTCCTATTATTATGTGTATTCATTTGCTCTTTCGTTGCACAACACTATGGAGCTTGTTACTGCCTTACTATTTAGAGACCGTTTTTACGAGTTATTATTTGATGTATAACTCTATCACTTGTGTTATTTACTGTATGGATCTATGTACTCTGATGCTATGAATCATTCACTTATTTACCGTCTTTCCTGTTTTATATCTAAGATGCTTACCATTACATTTTACTTGATGCATTGTGAGACATATGACAAGTTTTGTGTTGGTTATTTAGTTTACATACATTGATGACCTCCCCGCATCAACCGAGCACTGCTAAAATGCACTATATATGTATATTGGGTATCGACAATGTAGGTTGGTCATCTCATCTGGTATCAATGCTTAGGTTACATCGCTCAACCTAAGGGATACCGAGATCCAGCAGAGATAGGGTATAAGTTCTGACCTTAAACTGGATCGAGAGTCTATATATACGAGAGCGTGTACTTGTTATATATTTTGGTTTTGAAAACTATATAGTAGTTATATAATATATAATTCACATAACACACACGAGTTCTACTTCGGCATAATTCTTTATAGAGAGATTGGTCGTCCTTATTATAGATTGAACGATGAGTCGTCAAACAAGGAACACTACTAGGAACTCCATCTCTAGAGTCAAGAAGCAAGCTAGCTCAGGAGCTGCTAATCCTGATTTGCAGACCATGTTTAATAATATGATGAGGAACATGCTGCAAAATACTAAAGTAGCCACTCCAAATGCTGCTGATGGTGGTGCTCTAGTGCAGGTGCCTCGAGCCAATTTTGCTAAGCTAAACAAAGACTTTGCTAGTCTTGGTGGCAATTTGTTCCAAGGAACGAAGTCAAAAATTGTAGTGCAGGATTGGCTTGATACCTTTGAATGGTTTTTGAGGACTTAGAGCTAGATGATGCGATGAAAAGATGATTGACATCCCGATAGCTTCAAGGGAGAGCCATGAATTGGTGGAATGCAGTAAGGGTTGCCACTCCTGAGGATCAGTTCACTTAGGACCAATTCAAAGCTAGAT
Source organism: Allium fistulosum (assembly GCA_030737815.1). Lineage (NCBI taxonomy): Eukaryota > Viridiplantae > Streptophyta > Magnoliopsida > Asparagales > Amaryllidaceae > Allium > Allium fistulosum. The sequence continues at coordinate 794,535,941 of CM060904.1, forward strand.
TTAAGGAAAAATTTATACCTACAGCTTAGAGGTCAGTTCTGTTCCGTAAGTTCGCAAATCTGAAGCAAGGGGATATGATGTCTCTAAGTATGTTACTGAGTTCGATACTCTATCGAAATATGGGATGTCCTTCATCAACACTCCATTAAAGAAGAATGCAAAATTCATCATTAGCTTGGACGGCTACTTGCGGGAGGGACTCGTAGGCCACATTGATGAGACTTTTGAGATGATAGTTGAGAAGGCCCTGAGGCATGAGAGTGTGTATTTGAAACCCAAAGCCATTGTTCCTAAAGAAGAACCAAAGTCACAATTGGGCGGGGGAGGTAAGCAGAAGGGGAACAACAAGAGGAAGTGGTTTTAGAACAATGGTGGCCAAAAGAAGAAGGTCAATCCGCTAGTGACTTGCTACAATCGCGGGGAGAAGGGTCATTATAGAAGACACTACAAAGCTAAAGGGAGAAAATGTTATAACTTCCATAAGCTTGGACATATCAAGGAGTGTCCAGAGTTGCCTAAGCAGAAGCAGGTGGTGAAAGAATATGTTGTAATTACCGTACTGACTTCGTCGAATGCTCCATTAGCGAAAGAGAAGGGGAAGGCATTATTATCCAAGGTATGATTTCTATTTATGATGTTGCTACACAAGTTTTATTTCATACTGGGGCTTCGCATTCCTTCGTATCAAGTGACTTAGTAGATAGATTGGAATTGAGACCTAAAATAGTTGACCAACATTTAATTGTGACGAACCCAGTTAAAGGCTCCACTAAACTGTGTATGGTTTGTTATGTTTTGGTCTTACCGAGTCATAGATGCTCTTTTGATTGTGACTGTTTTGTTTTGGGTTTTGTTGGGTTTGGTATCATTTTAGAGATAGGCTTACTCCGTAGATACGGAGTAATGGTGGATTGTGAGAAGTCAGTAGTGGCTATAAGGGTAGATGATGGGTAGACGGCAGTGTTAGGCTGCCTTCCAGATGATGATGTGATGGTTAGTTTTCTAAATTCGCTTGACACCCCACCTGACGAGTTGCCATTAGTACCTATTGCTCGGGAGTATTCGGACGTATTTTGAGGATGTGATAGGGCTTTCGCTATACAGAAAAATCAAGTTCCATATTGATTTAGTTAAAGATTCCAAGGCGATAGTGATGCCTTTGAGGAGGATAGCACCTAGAGAGCAGACAGAGCTTGATGTGCAAATGAATGACCTTTTGCGAAAAGGGTTCATTCGTAGGAGTATATCTTACTAAGGGGCGCAAGTAGTCTTCACTACGAAGATGGAGGGCTTTCTTAGATTATTTGTTGATTACCATGAGCTGAATAAGGTGAAGAAAAAGAAAAAATATCAACTCCTACATATTGATGACTTGTTCCACCAACTTCATCATGCTAGACTATTTTCTCAGTTGGTTCTTGCGATGGGATTTCACTAACTGAGAGTAGCGAAGGAGAGTGTGCCGAATACAACGTTCCATACGCCGTTTGCTTTCTATGAGTGGTTGGTTATGCCATATGGGCTAACCAATGCACCGCTATACTTTATTGATCTCATGAACAGCGTCTTCAATGGTTAGCTAAATAAATTTGTGCTTGTGTTCGATGACGATATTCTTGTCGATTCACGGACAGAGGAATAACACAAGACACACTTGAGGATCGTGTTAGAGGTGTTGAGGAAGCACTAATTAAAGGAAAAGTTTTCTAAATGCCACTTCTGGAAGAGGGAAGTGCGATTTTTGGATCATGTTGTTTTTTAGCAGGGTATTGTTGTTGTTCCTTCAAAAGTTGTAGCAGTCTAAGATTGGATTAGTCCCAAAAACGCTACGGATGTGAGAAGTTTCTTGGGGTTGTTGGATATTATAGACGATTCATCCAGTATTTCTTTAAGGTAGAAGCATCGTTGACTCACTTGACGAAAACAAGTTAGACTTTTACTTGGGATGCGAGATGTGGGCAGACATTTGTGAGTCTGAAGGAGAAGTTGGCGAGTGCACCGGTATTGACTATTCTGAGCGGGAACAAGGAAATAATGGTAAACACTGATGCTCATTATAGCGGAATGGGTACAATATTAATGAAGAGAGGCAAGGTTGTTGTGTATTCTAGTCGACAACTGAAGCCACATGAGAAGAAATAACCGACCCGTTATCTAGAGTTGGCAGCGATTGTGTTTGTGCTGAGGATTTGGAGGCATTATCTCTTAGGAGAGAGGTTCGAGCCACTCACCGATCATAAATCATTAAAGTACCTCTTTTCGCAAAAGAATATTAACCTTCACCATGGTTTGATTTTTTGGCCTCATATGACTTTGATATTGTATATATACCCGAAATAGGTAATGTAGTTGTCGATGCATTGGTTGAAGACATGCCATCTTAGGAGCTATGTTCCTAGAGTGGACACAGCTAAAGTATACTACTGGTCATGATTTCCGACCGAGATGCGATCTAGAGCCAGAGATTTTGGCGAGCTTGACTATCAGAAATATTCTTATTGAGCGAATTGGTACTAGTCAGAGGCATGATGCCTAATTAGCCGAGATCATTTCTAAGATTGAAGCAGAAGTAGAGTCTGAGGATGTGAGATAGTAAGGACTTGATCGAGAAGGATGGCTCCGTAAGGACGGGAGATTGTTTGTTCCTGATGTCGATTGGGTTAAGGGATGGGTGCTCAGAGAGCACCACCATACAAGATTGACTATACTTTACAGTGGTAACAAGATGTACTGAGATATAAGGCAGACTTACTATTGGGAAGGGATGAAGAAAAATATGGGAACATTTATCTCGAAAAGCACGAACTGCCACTTGGTTAAGGCAGAGCAGAAGAAGCCTAGTGGTCTGATGCAACTGCTAGAGGTTCCTAAGTGGAAATGGAAATAAGTATAGATGATTTCTTCGATGGACTGTTGAGGACTTGAGTAGGGTGCGACAACATTTGGTTCATAGTTGATCAATTGACCAAGAGCACTAGATTTATACCCATCAAGTCAAGTAGAACGGCAGCCAAACTGATCGACTTGTATGTGAACTGGATCGTACAATTACTCCTATGCCAAAGGGCATTGTGAGTGATCGAGACCTGTTGTTCACTAGTGGGTTTTGGAAGAGCTTACATAAGGCGTTAGGGACAGAGTTGCACCTCAGCACAACTTATCACCCTTAAACTGATGGCCAAATTGAGAGAGAAGATCATATGTTAGAGGATCTCTTGCGTGCTTGCATATTAGAGTTTGGAGGCTTGTTGGATGATCACTTACATCTTGTTGAAATTGCATACTACAGTAGTTATCAGTCTAGCATCGGTATGGCACCATTTGAGGCATTATACGACAGACCATGGAAATTCCTTCTTGTTGGTGCGAAGCGAGTGAGAAACTAATACTAAGGCTAGATATGGTTAGAGAAACATCGAAGAAGACCGAGATCATTTAGTAGCGGATGAAAGCTACCAAGACTAACAAAAAAGCTACACTGATATGAGATGACGAGATTTAGAGTTATCTATTAGCGGCATGGTATTTGTCAAGGTCTCTCCATTGAAGAATGTCATTCAGTTTGGTAGTAAAGGGAAGTTGGCACCGAGATTTTTGGTCCTTTTTCGATATTAGAGAGGATTTGGAACCTTTCTTATAGAGTCGACTTACCTCAAAGAATGGCGGGAGTGCACAATGTCTTTCATGTCTCTCATTTACGTAAATTTGTGCATGGCTCAAGCGTAACTATCGCACTGGATAAGCTTGATAATATCGAGATTGAACCAGAGGCTTCGAGACCTCGTATGACAATTCATATCGTCGGATGTGATACGAAGTAGCTTAGAAGGATGACAATGAAGTTGGTAAAGGTTCAGTGAAGTGATAGTGAAGGCGATTGCACTTAGAAGACCGAGGAGAGCATGAGAATAGCATACCCATGTTCTTTACTTGGTGAGATTTCTCATTTATCGCTTTTACATTCACTTATGATATCATAAAATGTACCATGGCATCGTATCCATTAACTCTCATTAGCTAAAAGGCAACCCTAAATTATACTTTAATTAGCCAAATTACACAATTAAGAGGACATTAGCGTGATTAGCACTTAAGATTAGAGATTTACTGTTAGAGGAGCATTGGATTTCGTACCTTCTATTGTTCATTGGAGGATTTGGGCTTTGATTTGGATTAAGATGAGTGATTAGATCTCCCTTGTACTAATTAGATCATTAAACACCCTAAATGATGTTTTAAAAATCATATAAAAAATACTCTAAATGTTTTTAGACTATGTTACACCATATATATTGTTTGAACAAAATTTGGCCTGTTTGAGCAAAATTTGGCCCAAACACCCAAGAGGAAAAATTTGTAGAAAGTTAATGCAAGAAAGTTTTATGTAGGAAGTAAATGCAAGAAACTGAATGGAAAGCCAGAAAAAGCAAGTGAAGATCACACACAAAATTTTAATAGTAGTTTTGCAATCTGGTCCTATGTCCACTTGAAGGTTCCCTATTAGTTTGCGACTAATTTGTGATTACAAGTGATTGGGATCTGATTTATCCTTAATTACAATGAATTTTAATGGCTGTCTAGGGAGGAGTTAGCCAAAAAAGAGAAGCCCCCTAATGAAGATTGCTTGGTGTATTTATAGGGGTAAACGATAAAATATCTTCCTCAAATCTTGCCTATAGAGAATCACCGCATAGAAGTAGTCCTCTAAAAAAATCTCGATCCCATACGGGCTAAATATGGGAATCGGTACAGATCCCTAAATAAGGGGAGTGGGGCCCTGCGATTTCTCATCGTGGCTTGCTTTGGTGTCTACTTCGTGATTCCAGAGTTGTTTTGCATAGTTGCCTAGGTGTTTTCTTGAGATATTAATGGAGTTGTAGAAGAACAAAGTTGCTAATTCAGGAGTTCATGGAGATCGATGGAGAATTTCATTGAATCAACAAAACAACATTGAAAATAAGCTGTTGGCATCAAGATTAACGTGTAGGAAGAAGATGGGGTCCACCCAAGCTATATTTGGTAGTCGGTACCGATCCCTAGGTGGGAGTCGGTACTGATCCCTAACTGGGGATCAGTACCCATGCAGAATTGGGGGATCCCATTGTTTTGTTTTATTAATTTGGTTGTTTTGGCTTTGGTTAAACTTGCTTCGAGTCCGATTCGAGAAATTTGAGTGTTTGCTTGGGGCTCAACCTGATGTTTTTTTTAGATTTTCGTGTTTTGGATTTTCATTTGCCTGCGTGGAGTCAAACTCAAGATTTTTTTATGTCTGACCCTAGTCTGACCCGAGTTTGCCTGCTTGTAGTCAGATCGAGAAATTTGAGTGTCTGACTCGAGTTTCCAGGATTCGATACCGATCCCAGGTAAAACTCAGTACCGACCTCTGACTTGGGGTTTCTGCATAGTTTGTTCTGAGTCATCCTTGGAGTTTTTCCATGGCTATTCTACTTTGAGTCAGACCTAAGGATTTTGTGGTTTTGCTTCGAGTCAACCCTTCCGAAAACTTGAACATTCAAATTTTCAACTTTCTTCGCATATTTTTCGATATTTCTCCTTTCTTGCCTTTTTATGATATACCTAAAGTCGTTGGGTCATTTCTTCATTATTCGCTTGCCTGATTCGATCATTTAAATCTGTTCGAGTACTGCCTAGTCAAAAGGCTGGATAACATTTGCCTCTCAAAGTACATTATGTGGTGAACACTGTGTACTTTGAATCGAGATAGGTTAGGGTCATTGTGAAGAATTCTATTCACATCTTGGATAATTGTTGTCATGCATGGTCGATATATGACATAGTAAATCGGGATGTACTCTCTCAGTAATTGTCTGTGCTCGGTTCCATTGAGCTAGTTGATTGAAATAGTAGATCTCAACTATTTGAACTGGTTTCTTTTCTAAAAGTCTCAAGTAAAAATTTGATTTTTGTTGACTCTAGAAATTGTATGTTGGGTACGTCGTTGGCTCCCAAGCATGTTTGCAGGCCTATCATTGCCAAGTTCTGTTAGACTATAATTACAAGTTGTTTTTGGGATAGCCTGATGAAGAGCAGTCGTCAAGGTGTCTAAGTCCGCTTGTTGACTAAAGTAATTCCTGCTTGAGCTATCAATTCGACATCTTATTCTAATATGTTTAGTTCTAATAATGCCCCCAGTCCACAGTCAAGAGGTTGAGGGGGGTCAGGATGATGTTAAGGAAGATGAAATAGTAAGTGTTGATGATGAGGCTGTCCCTGACGTCGTGGATTCAAGTCATGGGTCAGTGATCGTTCGACTCTAATCATCCCATTCTGAGGCATCCTTTCAGTTGTAGCCTTAAGTTGTATTGAACACTAAGCATGAGCCACAATGTTGAGCTATCATGTTCAGCTGTAAGATAATGATATTCTTCTACCCCCGATCTGAGGTCAATGGGATTAGTACATGGATGGTCAAGTCTCGTCCTTATGTAGTGATACTCTTCCAAGTTGAGTCTAAGGTCCGAATCGACGAATGGGTAGTCGAGTCACACCCATCCTAAATTTGTGCTCCCTTTGACGGATCAAAGGTAGGAGTTGGTAAATGAATGGTCAAGTCACACTTATTCCATTTTTGTGTTCTGGTGAAGCCATGAAAAATAGAGTTGATGGATGAACGTTCAGATCACATTCGTCCTAGTTGGGCGGTCATGTCTCGTCCATTTTGGATTTGAACTTCCCTTTGTCGGAGCAAGGGTAGGAGTTAGAAGACGGACGGTCGGGACATATCCGCTCTAGGGTTGATAATGGATGGTTGGGTCGTGCCCATCTTGAGTTTCATACAACCACTATCGGGTTAAGGGAAAGAGTTAAGTTGATGGATGGTCAGCCACATCCATTTTGGTTTGAACTCTCCTTTTCGATTCAAGGAAAAGAGTTTGGAGACGGATGGTCAGTCACATCCGCTCATTTGTTGGTTAGTCTCCTCTTGTTGGGTCAAGGGAAAGAGCTAATTTGATGGATGGTTAGTCACATTCATTTTGGTTTGAAGTCTCTCTATCGGTTTAAAGGAAAGAGTTAGAAGTTGGACGGTCAGTCACATCCATCTCGGATTATTTTTCATGCCTCCTCCCCTCCCCCCACGTCTGATCAAGGGAAAAGGGTAGGATATAAATGATCACTCACATCCATCTCAGATTATGTTTGTGCCCCCTATCGGGTCAAGGGAAAGGGCTAGGAGCTGGACGGTCAGTCACATCCATCTCTGATTATGTTTCGTGCCCCACTGTCAGGTCAAGGGGAAGGACTAGGAGATAGACGATCGGTCACATCCATCTTAGATTATGGGCTTGCCCCTAAGCCAGGGGCAAGATTTGGAAAAGAAGCAGTCGAATTACGTGCCTCTCTTTAAAGCTCTAGAGATCGGGCCGTGGACCGTGGAGATTTGGTGGGCACCTGACTCTAGGTAACCAAACACCTGCATTGTTTGTTTGAAGTTTCATCTGAATCAGTCAGTTTTAATAACTCTTATGGAGAGCAAAGACAAAGTTGCTTAAGTGAAAAGAAAATTCATTGAAAATAGAAAATATCAGAGCCTATCATATGAAATAGTTCAAAACAAATATAAATAAGCCTTATTCTCAAGTGAAGTAGCATCGTAGATGCTTGCTTCTCCAGTCTGCTCCAGCCCTTCTCAGCTGGAAGATGACCATTAGTTGTATAATTTATAACCAATTTTCTTTCAGGCCACCTAGGTTCGTCAGTAGTAGGAGCGGTCTGCCCTCGTTGTGGGTTGGATGTTCCCTTCCCGCCATCCTATGGGGCTTTCACAAATTACCGGAGCCTTCTATTCCGGATCAGCTCTTCGATCACATCTCGGAGGTGTCTACATTCATTTGTGTCATGACCATGTTTCTCATGAAATCTACAAAACTTTCCAGACATCCTCTGGCTTTCAGTTGCCTCTCTCTGCGTGGTTTCCTGTATTGCTTCGAGTCACGAGTGTCTATGTAGATGTTTTCAGTCGAATCATTCAAGGGGGTATATGTGTCAAACCTCGGGACTCTCAGTCACCTCCTAGAATCTAAATTCTCGTCTGGGGCCTACTTGCGGCCTTTGTTATGATTCCCTTTCTTGCTCTGTACATTTATGTCAATGTTCCCAGGACTCGCTCCGGACTGTTTCATGGTAATGTTGTTTTGAATTTCTTCGGCCTGATGGCCTATTCTATCTTTTTGTTTGGTCCGTAGAGCCTCCTCCTTGCACAAGTACCAGACCACCTTATTGAAAAAGTGATCCGGGGTGAAGGGAGGCTTCCTTGATAACCATTCTCCAAAATCCATATTGGGGTGGATCCCACCGATCAAGGCCATCAAGATTATATCGTCCTGAGGGTTGCTCACCTCAGTCACAACGGTATTAAATCTTTACAAAAAGTCCTTGAGCAATTACCTTGATCCTTGGAATAAGTTAGACAATGAGATGACATCCCTGGAGGAAGTCGCGTGCGTTGTGAACTGCTCAATGAATTTCCTTGCTAGCAGATCAAAAGAAGAGATAGACCTTGGTGTCGAGTAAACTACATGGTCGCCACTCCATCTACGAAGAGTGGGAAGCACCTGCTTTTGATTGCATCTTACACTCTGGCAGAGTACACATGCCACTCGTATTTCATGATATTTTGTCTAGGATCGGTCTTTCCTTAATATGCCGGCATGATAGGCACATTGAATCTTCGTGGATACTCTTCACGCATAATGGCCTCAGTGAAAGGATTTTGGTTAGGGGAATAACCCCAGTCCTCATTAGTTTGGCCTTGACTCTCTCTCAAAATTTGTCTTACTATCTTAGCAAAGTTTGGCTCTTGAAAACTCACTGGGTTGCGGTAGTCGTAATCCATTCCTTGCGCTTGACCTGGTAAATGATGTCGATTTGTGCCTCATCGCCTAAGTTCTTTTGGCTCTAAAGAAATCATTTGCCTAGAAACTCTGCGTCCATTCCTTAGGGGCAATTCAGTAGCAAAATCTGGACTTTTGATGCCCTGGTCAATCATAGTACGCCCACGATGCATGCCATCTCCAAATTGAAGAGCCAAACCCTGGTTAGTGGGTTTGGCACCAACCCCCTAGTGGGTTCAGCACCGACCCTACTAGTGGGATCGATACCGAGCTCTAAGGTAGGATTGATACTGACTCCCGCGCCTTGAGTGGGGTCGGTTCTCAGCTCCTGGCTTGACGTCCCTACTTCATGTGCAACCGTTAGTTGCCTTCTGCTTCTTTGGAAATGGCCAGATAACGAGGAACTTCCTGATTCCGAGTATGCAGAAGATGGCTCCCTCATAGTCCTCCTCCTATGGTGAGTGTTTAGTTGGGCCATCAAGGTCTTGTTCTCCTGAATGCCGTTTTAGTTCTACATGGTTATCTTGGTGCTCTTTCATCATACGCTCTAAGTCCATCCTAGTGATAACATCAGAAGGGTTCTAGAGATCCATGGCTCCTTGTGTGCCTTCTTCCTGAATGTTCAAATCTGTAGTCTCTACTTCATCGGCAGCTCTTAAAGAGGTAGCAATGGTTTTCTTTAGTCTAGGGGCCATTATAAATAGCTTTAAGTAGAGATGTTCAAATCTAAATGGGGAGAAACTGATTCTCTTTTCTAAATCTTAGGAAATCCAACAATAGATGTGGAATCAAATGGCCTAAGAATCAATCTTAGTGAAAGCACCAAAATATTTGGGCAAAATTTGGCCCGTTTGAGCAAAATTTGACGAAAACAACCAAGAGGAAAAAGTCGCATAAAGTTATTGCAAGAAAGATTTATATAGGTAGTAAATGCAAGAAAGTGAATGGAAAAGATAGAAAAAGCAAGTGAAGATCACATACAGAATTTTTATAGTGGTTTGCCAATCTGGGCTTCGGTCCACTTGAAGGTTCTCTATTAGTTTTCCGCTAATTTGTGATTACAAGTGATTGGGATCCATTTTGATCCTTGATTACAATGAATCTTAATGGTTGTCTAGGGAGGAGTTAGCCAAAAAAGAGAAGGGCCCCTAATGAAGATTTCCTGGTGTATTTATAGGGATAAACGTGAAATTTCTTCCTCAAATCTCACCTATAGAGCCTCTCCGCATAGAAGAAGTCCTCTAAAAAATTTAGACCCCATATGTGCTATGATTGGGGTATCAATCCCTATAAGGGGATCATTACCGATCCCTAAATAAGGGAGTGGGGCCTTACTACTCGTGATAGCTTACCTTGATGTCTACAACATGATTCCAAAGTTATTTTGCATAGTCTCCTAGGTGTTTTTTGGAGATATCGATGGAATTGCGTAAGAACAGAGTTGCTGATTCTGGAGTTCACGGAGATCGATGGAGAATTCCATTAAATCAACAAAACAACCTTGAAAATAGGCTCTTGGCATCAAGATTGACATGTTGGAAGAAGATGGGGGTCCACCCAAGCTATATTTAGGAGTCAGTACCGATATTTGGGTGGGAGTCAGTACTGATATTTGGGTGGGAGTCAGTACTGATCCTTAACTTGGGGGATCTTATTGATGTGTTGTCTTGATTTGGGTTGTTTTGGCTTTGGTTGAATTTGCTTAGAGTCTGATTCAAGAAATTTGATGGTTTGCTTGGGGCTCGACCTGAAGATTCTCTGAGATTTTCATGTTTTGAGCTTTCCTTTGCCTGCGTGGAGTCAAACCCGAGACTTTTGTGTGGGTCACCCAAGTTTGTGAGTTCGCCTGCTTGGAGTCAAACACAAGAAATTTGTGTGTCTGACTCGAGTTTTCAGGAGTCGGTACCAATTCCCTGGTAGGACTTGGTACCGACCCTTAACCGAGGTTTCTACATGGTTTGCTATAAGTCGCGCTTGGAGTTTTTCCATGGCTATTCTGCTTTAAGTCAGACCTTAGAATTTTGTGGGTTTACTTTAACTCAACCCTTCCAAAAACTTAAATGTTCAAATTTTGCAACTTTCTTCACTCATTTTTTGATATTTCCATTTTCTTGCCTTTTCTAATATTCCCAAAGTCCTTGGGTCATTTCTCCATTATTCGCCTATTTGATTCGATCGTTTAAGTCTTTTCGGGTACTGCCTAGTCAAAAGGTTGGATAACGTATATGAATTTTAGATGATTTGGACTTGATTTGTAAAAGCATGTTTTTATGGATCCCTAACCATGTTCTTATAGATCCATAACCTTCACCTTAGATTTAGATCTCTTTAAAATGATATATTTGAACATCTGGCTGTCGTTAATGCTTCTATAGGTTGAATGTATGATTACTTTATGTTTGAAATGGTTTAAAATGTCGATCAAATGGCCATTTATACTTAGGATTGGTGCTTAGATCACTGAGATTAAGGAATTCAAAGTTGTCAGGTCGAAGTGTGATCGATAAGGGGCAACAAGGAAGTCCTCATAAGGTCGCATACTATGTTTCGGTTCATTTGGAGTTCAAATGGTCAAGATATGGACCTTAAAGCACAAGTTGGCTCTTGGATCGGTATAAATCCAAAAGTTGGATTGGTGTAAATCCAGTATTTGAATCAGTGGGAGAACCAAAGCATGGAAGTTTGGAGTATGGGATCAGGACGTGAGCTATGGATTGGAGAAAAGAGAGTAGTAGGAAAAATGTGGATGCAAAATCGTATAAAGAGCATGGGGAGATGTGGTGGAGCTCAAATGTGAAGTGTGGGATCGATGGGGATCGAAATATGGATCAGTGGGGTCCTAAAACTTGAATCATTATAAATCTAAATTTGGATCGGTACGGATCCATGATATTTTCCCCAAACTTGATGAGATTGATATAGGGTGAAAAGAAAGGCCCCATAAACTTGCCTTTTAGGTTTCAAGTCATTTGGAGTTCATACACTCAAGTTAGGTTCATTTGAAGATTTAAAGTGTTGGATCGGTATAAGTCCAAACTTGGATCGGTATGAATTCGTAGGTTTTGTTCCAAACTTATTAAGATTGATATGGGGTGACAAGGAAGGCCCTATAAGGCTACACTACAAGTTTCATATCGTTTAGAGTTTGTATGCTCGAATTATAGTTATTTGATGATGGATAACTATACTTCGAGAGGCAGAGTGGGTGACGACGAATCAGATTGAGGGGACTATTAAAGACGGGTTACAGGATGCATGATGTCACTCTATGACCTATGATAGTTGTCTAGAGTAGTTGCCAACCACAATGACTTCAAATAGAAGTTATAAGTATAGTTCTATAATGAGCTCTATTGTGGATGACATGTAAAAAGGGATCGTTGATATTGGTAGGTTTCGATGTGTACTCATAAAGCAGGTGTATGTGAGGACGCTCACTTGCACATACAGGGAGCCTCGGATCACCCGATGTTTCGATTCGAGTAACCTGGGCTATCTACGGGGGTGCAGCCTAGGTCTTGGTATACTAAGTGGCATGGATTTGAGTACAAAGAAACCGGGACGTTGTGTAGTCCTTGGCTCTCTGGAGTGGTCATATGAGTATCATATATCCAACGCACTGAGTGAATGAATGTGAGGATGGATGACAGATGCTATGTTTGCTTTGTTTTTATCACCTTACGGATGGCATGCGATGTAGATACTACCGATGTACATATGTAGACACCCTTATCACTTTAATATATAGTACACCCATGATGACTATCATAGGGTAGCATATATTCTTTATATGTGCTAACTCTACGTATGCTGGAAAAGGTCATGTATGATTTTCCATACCATTTGTTCTAGTTTATTGCCTTTATAGTATTTGAGATTTTTATCGCTGAGACCAAATTGTTATCTGACCTGTAGTTTCATGCCTTGCTTCCTATTACTCAGGGTACTCTTAAATAAGTAGATTAGGGATATCAGGTCTGGTGAGCACGTGGACTATTCAAGTGATGAGCAGGAGGCTATTCTTATATTATTATATAAACTCATTTGCTATTTCGCTGCACATAAATAGGAGCTTGCTAGTGCCTTACTATTAGAGATAGTTTTTATGAGTTATTGTTTGATGTATAACTCTATCACTTATGTTATTTACCGTATGCCTATATATACATCCAATTCTGTTATCATTCTATTATTTACTATCTCGCCTATTTTATATCTGAGATGTTTACTATTGTATTTTACCTAATGCATTGTGAGATATATGACAGATTATGTGTTATTTATTTACTTTAGCCATTGATGATTGCCATGCACCGATCGAACACCGCTACAACGCATTATGTAGGTATATTGGGTGTCGGTGGTGTAGGGTGGTCATCTCATTAACAAAAGGGCATATGGCAAAAGATTATAGAGTGAATCTTTCAAAGGCCAAATGCTATAGGTGCAGTCAGCTTGGACATTTAAAGAGAGAGTGTTCGACCTTGCCTAAGACTTCTATGTAGGTGGTTCCACCTAAAGCACTTGATGTTGTTCCTAGCTCGAGCGTTGCTCCAGTTATGGAAAAGCATGAGAAAGTTTTCCTGGGAAGTGTGTTAACTCTTTCTAATTTATCTACTCGCACTTTATTTGACACATGGCCATATCACAAATTAATTTTGGGTAATTTAGTTGATGAGTTGCACTTAGAGACTAGTATAGTCACAGACCAAGTTATATTATAGAATCCTGTTGGGGGACCAATCCATTTATCCTTGATATTAAGGGATTAAATTTATAAATTTTGGATGTTAAATTTGAATGCAATGCTTTAGTATTGGGATTTTTGGGGTTTGGTTTAATTTTGGGGATGGACTAGATGGCTATATATGGGGCAATGTTGGATCGTGATAGGAAGGTGGTTTGTCTGGGTACTTGAGTGAGTGCAACTTGGAGGTTTACTACGATCCCAAAATTTCTATTATGTTAAGTTAAAAACATTCTCTGGACCTATCAAATAATGTGTAGCTTTCGTACCTATAGTTCATGATTTTCTATACATCTTTATTGAAGTTTTTGCTCTTCCACATCGGGAGATTGAATTTCAAATTTATTTAGAAGAGAATGCTAGACCTTTTGCCTTACCCCTTCGGCATATTTCTCCTAGAGAAAGACGCAAGCTTAGTAAGCATGTGAATGAATTGTGATAGGCTTTATCTGAAGAAGTATTCTAAAATTGGCACCCCTAATGTCTTTGCTACCAAAGCGGATGGCTCCTTAAGGCATTGTGTCGATTATCATGAACTGAATAACCTGACAAAGAAGAATCGTTATCCATTGCTATGTAGATAATCATTTTGATTGGTTAGTTTGAGTAAAGGTATTTTCTCAGCTTGACTTGGCTACTAGATTCCATCAGTTGCGTGTGGCCAAGGAAAGTATACAAAAAAACACTTTTTGTATATCTGACGGACTTTATGAATGGTTAGTCATTTTGTTTGGACTGACTGATGCACTAACATATTTTATCGACCTCATGAGTCGAGTCTTTTGAGGGTTACTGAAATAATTTAGCGGTATTATTTGCTGATGATATACTTGTTTTATTCAAAAAGCAAGGAAGAGCAAAAGTCGCATTCTGGAGAAGTGTTTAACACTCTCTGTAGACATAAGCTGAAGGCAAAATTCTCTACTGTCACTTTTGGCACAAAAAGGTTTTCTTTCTAGGACACGTTGTTTATGAGCATTGACTATCTTTTAATCGTTATAAAGTTTGCAGTATAGGATTGGTATATACCAAAAAGTGATATGGAGGTGACAAGTTTTCTAAATTTGGTCGGTTATTATAGGAAGTTTTTTCAAGACTTTGCCAAAATTTTAGCAGCATTGACACACCTTATCAAGAAGAATTTAGTTTTCCATGGAACATGGAGTGCGAGCATGCTTTTCTCAGGCTAAAAGAGATGTTGACTAGTGCATTAGTTTTGGTACTTCCTGATGGTTTGAAGGCATTTGCGGTATATAAACAATGCTTGTGGTAAAGGACCAGGCACTATTTGATGTAGGAGGATAGACTTGTTTGTTATGTTAGCCGACCATTGAAAGTACATGAGAGAAATTATCCAACCCATGATCTTAGGTTAGCATCTATCGTTTTTGCTCTCAAATCATGGAGGCATTATCTTTTATGGAACGCTTTGAGTTTTTTACAAATAATAAATCCTTAGAGTACTTTTTTCTCAAGAGATTTGAATTTAAGGTAGCAAAGGTGGATGGAGTTCATAACATCATATGATTTTAATATTTCTTTTACTCTAGGAAAATAAAATTTTGTAGTCGATACCTTGAGTAAAAGTCATGTAATGTTGGGCTCTATATTTTTGGAATGAAAGTACATGAAGTTTATCTCTGAATTCAATTTCTGATATATATCAGATCTTACACCAGAGTTATTAGCAGCTTTGGATTTTCAGCCTTCACTTATGCACCGTATCAGTTTGACTATAAAGCAAGCAATGGGCTTGTTGGTTATTTTTGAGAAGCTAAACAAAAGGGAGTATCCAAGTCACTTGGATCAATATTCCATTAATTCTAGGGGACCATTATCTGAGTATTATCCGACCATTATCTGCTAAAACTCTTAGTCCCTAGAGCGCGGACAGGGGTATAAACATCAAATAGGTGTGATTAATGGCCCTTCAACTTACTATGATCCCCAAAGTGCGACTACAAGCATAGAAAAATGAATGAATGTGACTCGACCATTCATTCACCAACCCTGACCTAAACTCGACATGAGGAGTATAAACTCACTATAGGTGCAATTAGACCAACCACGAACTAACTCTGCTAACCCAAGACTGGGGGCAGAAGTACAAATCATCGAAAGAAGAGAAAGGTGACTCGCTACATCTCCAGCTTAGCGTCCTTTACAACTTAAGGCAACGACTACAAGGAGACCTTAATGCTAACCAATCGGAATGATACTCGAAGTTATGGGCAACCAATTATATTGTACCGTCGGATCGATGGGCAATATCAATCTGCACCTTTCATATCATACCATTGGATCGACAGGAAATGGGTCCCAGCATTCCACATTGGCCATTGAATCGACAATCAATATCGATCCTCTTCGACTACAAATCGATGTGACCCGAACGTCCATCGAATACCATTGACCAACAGAGCATGGATAGAAGAATAAACCATGAATGAGTGTGACTTGACCATTCGTCCTCCGTCGCCATCCTTCGATCCGTTCGGAAAAGCATGAAACTGGATGGGAATGACCAGACTGCATTTAAGCTGACATTATCCCAAGTTTCGATGGGAGAATGTAACTGAAATGGATGTAGTTAATTGCCTAACTCCAAAAGAAGGCAACGTGACCATTCATTCTTTGATTTTTACCATGATTCGATTAAAAGAGCAATTCAAAACAAGTGCAACCTAAACATCTGCACACCAATTCTTGCCCAAAATTCGGCAAGGGAAGCATCAATCCTGCATTGGATCTAACTGGACGATTCACTCTTCAGTTTCTACCCAGAGTATGGCGAAATAAGCAGTGAAGTGAATGTCATTGACCGTCCAGAACTTAGCTCATGTTTGAATGTCGGCAAGGCAATGAAGTATTCTGCCTAGAGGAAAGAACTAGGACAGAATGCAGGATAAGGCACAACTCAGCCTTCCATCGGTTTACTCGATCCCATGGTTCAACGGGATAGAATGTGAAATTGAAGCGGACATTATCTACCTTGCCACTTATCGAGATATACCCCAGAGTTGGGGGCACGTGCGAGAAATAAGATGACTGTAATTTGATCGTTCATCAAACAACTCTGGTTCTTACAGCTTGGACTACAATATAAACACAGCAGAATCTTGGCTCGATCATTCGCACAATACGTCCATCAACACAAGACTGGGGGCATGAGTCTGATCATCCAAGAGCTGGATACGACTACTCAGATTTGCACAAGGCATGACAAATCACAACCTTCCACTTCCAAGAATCAACCAACTGGTAGACTAGACCATTAGACATGAATTGCTAACTTCCATGGACACAAAACTCCAGATACAATTAGATACTGAAGCATCTCCCAGACCAGGAATACAACAGTTTCGTTACTGAACTGGGCCTATAGTGCTATGTTGCAACCCTGGATTCAAACTTAAGAACGCTTATGCTACTTACCAAAGGACGATTAACAGATCATTCAAAAATTGAATCGGCCGATCGATGAAAGTATATGTGGTTAATATGCTCGTGAGATCACGACCATCTAACGACCACACTGATGACTTGGTAGAGATATTCAGTGTTCTCCAAAAAATGCGGAATAAAATTTGATCCTTTGAAATGCTCTTTCAGCGTTGCATCAGAAAAATTCTTGGGTTTCATCATCAATTCTTGTGGAATTAAGGCTAATTTCCAGAAAATTCCAATAATTAGAGACATCCATGTACCGAGGATAACCAAGCTGGTATATAACCTAAGTCGGAAGATTACCATCCTAAGCTGATTCAACTCTAGGGCCATCTACAAGTGTATTCTCTTCTTCCACCTGACCAAGAGAGGGAAGAGAACTTTTGAATGAACTAACAACTGTGTTGATGCAATTCCAGCTCTGATAGATCACTTAAAGAGACCTCCCATTTTACCTAAGCCTTTGGGTCGTGAAGATTTATACATCAATTGAGCCGTGTCAATACACACCATAAGCATCGCATTGCTATGTGAAGAGAAAGGAATCCAAAGACTAGTATATGATGAAAACTAGCTATTGACAAGCTCACCCCGTTAACGTCTGAATCGACCAGCCGTTACAATAGGTCCTATGGCAACCTTAGATGTCCGAAAGGCTACTCAAATGGAGTATCGAGCTAAGCCAATTAGATATCACTTATCTCCCTCGGAGAGCTCTCCATGGTCAAACATTAGCATACTTCATATCTAAATTCACTACATCAGACCATTATCCGAAGAATAATGGAGAACCGTCCAATCGATGGAGAACGTACACAGATGGAATTTCTAATAATCGGCTTTCTAACATCAAAGTTGCATTAATGAATCCTGAGGAACGATCGATCTGCTATGCCCTGAAACTCAACTTCCCTGCAACAAATAATGAAGCTAAGAATGAAGTCTTGGTCCACACGCTCAAACTTGCAAGAAAACTAGGAATGGAAACTTTACATGTCTTATGTGATTACTGGTTAGTAGTACGCCAAGTCAGGGAATATTATCTGACTAGGGGGCAACGTCTTGCTCCTTATCTCAACAGGGACCAAAAGCTACTAGCCGACTTTGACTATTACACCATTACACACATCCTCAGAGAACAAAATGAAAAAGCCAAGTCACTGGAAAGGCTAGCCAGTTCTGGGGATGCGTGACAAAAAGACTTTGTCCTAGTTGAAATACTTATTATTCCAAGCATTGACACATGAAGATCAAAGATCTTAGAGATGAATCTAGAAAAGGGGTCATGGATGACTCCTATCAAAGACTATCTACAATGGGTAATTCTTCTTGAATAGAGGAATGAGAAATGGCATATCCTTCGCGAAGCTGTCCCATGAGTTAACACTTGTAATTTTGTATCTATTGATACAAAACATGCCTTATGTAAGCCCATCTCGTATCGATAACCATCGATACGAAGTCTATCTTAATGCATCCCAGATCGATCCAGGAGAGGATCGATACAAAGAAATGGATCAAAAATAACTATCGAACGTTGTTGCAACTCAAATTTCACATCGATCAAGGAGAGGATAGATACGAAACTTGATCAAAAGAACTTGATAATGACCCGCAAATGTGCAAACATGAACAGGAGTCGGGTTAACATATGTGCATGTATGCCAAACTAACATTCCATTTTCGAAGTTAACAGGAATCGAATGCTTACCTGGTGACAACCAAAACGATGAACAACAAATCACTAGCGCTCAACACTCAGTTACAACAAAACAATGCATGATCATTGACAATCAACAGTTCGACATCTACATCATTGAAGATCAATCAAAGGTTACATCTTTTGACAAAAAGATAGCAACTACTCAGCGAAACGAATTGAACTTTTCAGAATGAAGATGATAGCTTTTCAAAGCACGTCATGTTCACACAAGACGTACTTTGGAGGGCAAATGTTATCCCGCCTTTTGACAAGGCCGTGACACTAAGGAATTGTCTAGAAACCAAAGACGGTCCTTCTCGAAGATCGGTTGTACACAGGTTTGCTATGGATACTGACAAATTTTGTCCTAGTCTGGGTCGAGCTACAATTGATAGGGCATGACAAGCAAAGATATGAAAGCCAATGTTCCAAATTTCAAGTCAATCGGAGTTCATATGCTCAAGATATGATCGATGCAAGTTTGAATTTGTTGAAGGTTGTCAAATTCGCATCGCTTCTATTCGCATCGCTTTTGTTCGCATCGCTTCACTATTCACATTGATGAATACGAATTGTAGCTGTTTTCCTTAACTTGCATCGATCATAACTCAAAATCTACAAGTCAAAATACCACCAAATTTTCACAGGAGCTTGCCTACAACGTCAAGAATGTACCAGATAAATTTCAGCCAAAAAGGATCAATTCTTGATCGATATGAATTCCATTCATATCGCTCCCTGATCGAGTCGAAACTACCTGAACTCGATCCAGTGGGCCAACCCACATGAGAGAAGAAGTCCTCCGAGATTTGGGCGAGATATTTGCTGCCTACGCCTATAAATAGTGACCCTGGACCTACAGAAAATGGACTTTTTGCTTCTCTACGCTGATACTCTGCCGAAATCATTATTAATCTTCAGTTTTACTATTGTAATCTCTTGTAAACAGCGAGTGAAATTCAATAAACATCAGTCATTTCATAGTGGACGTAGGCAATACGCCAAACCACTGTAAATTCGTGTGTTTCTGTGCATTTTCTTATCTGTTGATTGGTGTGTTTGTTAGATCTGCCTCATTTTACATTTATTTTCTTCATTTTATCTCTTCAAACACATCCGATGAGTGTTGTGCCCAATTTTGGTACAAACAGTTGTGTGTTCCTCTTATTAAAGAGTTGGTTGGCATGGTACTAAAAGAGCCCTATCTTTCTAGGATGACCATACATCCTGGTGGTGACAAAAATGTATGTCGTGATATGAAGAGGGTGTTTTAATGGCCAACCATGAAAATACATGCACTAGCGTTTGTTTCAAAGTGTGTGACATGTCAAAGAGTAAAGGCCGAACAGAAGAAGCCTAGTGGATTATTACAGCCTTTTGATATTCCATTGTGGAAATACGAGAGCATCCTTATGGATTATGTTGATGGGATTTCTAGGAGTGGAAGGAGAAACAAGAGTATTCGGATCATTGTTGATCGATTGTCTAAATGCACTTAATATATTTTGATTAGGAGTCTGAAGACAACTGCACCTTTGGCAACCTTCTATCGGAAAAAGATAGTTCGACTGCATGGAGTTCCTTCCAATGTTGTTAGTAACCAGTATTGTAACGACCCTAATTTTTAGTAACATTATTTAGGATATTTAATTAGCTAAATTAAATAAAATAATTTGATGATTATGTGATTGAGATTTGAGTTAAAATAGGGGTAGCCATGCCATGTTAATGAATAAACTAAAATGAGCTAACATGAATTAAAATAGATAAGGGAAATAGGTGAGGGAAAAATAGTATTCTTATACTCTAAACCCTTAGGAAGTCATTTCATACGTTCATTTTATAATCTAAACAACAAGAGGCCGGTCACCATTAGCAAGAAAGAGGAAGATAAATAAGAAAAGCTAAGGAAGAAGAGTAATCAAATCAAAGCTATTCAAATCTCAAACTCCTTAACCTCAAAACTAAGGTGAATAATGACTACATCTCATTTTTCTAATTTTTTCAGTTTTAAGGATAATCCAAATTTATTTGCAATGTTATGCCATGATTTTGAATGATAAAATGCTCATATTTGCTTGTTGATGATTTATGGTTATTCATATAGGTTTTATGATATGATTTAATGTGAAAATGCTATTAAATGGCATCCAAATGCCTTGTGATTTTAGATTTAGATCAGAAATAATGTTTTAGAGATGGGTTTCAATTTTCATAATTTTCTGAATTTTTGTGGATTTAATATTAATTTTCTAGTGAGGAAATTGATTATTTGGGTTTAAAATTACTTACGTTTAAATAATATATGATTTGGGATCTGCAATTAATATATGTTGGAAAACATATTAAAAATGATTTTCTGTAATTTTTGTAGAATTTTGCTAAGTGTTTTGAGGAATATATAAAATTATTTAAGGTATGAGACTTAAATGTTTTATATATTTATAAAAGGAGAAGGGGAATTATGTAAATTATTTAAATTGTTTAATTCTAAAATTTTGATAGTTCTTTTAGAAAATAAAACTAGCAACCAATAATATTTTGACAAACAAGGCATGTTAGTTTAAAAGAATTTCTTTTTAAAGTTAAAATCAGTTTTTACATGCTTTCAGCCTGTTTCGCCACTTTCGGCACCTAGGTTCTGACTAAGTAGTTCTGCCTCCATCACCATCGAAACCAATGCACATGGCATCAAAGACTTGGTGTGTAGCTAATTGGATATGGGCGAAAGGTATTGGGTCGAAACAAGGGGTATCGAAGGGGTCGAAGCGCTACTTTTCTTTCAAATGGAAATGCGCCTACTTTACTTTCGATAGTAATGCTTTCGACTTGGTTGGCTTTCGGCTGGGTCAAATTGATTTAAATAATGGTTTCGAAGAGGTTGCACCTTTGTTTTTAAGTAAATGCTTTCATCAGGGTCGAAACCCCTTTGCTGCTGCTTTCTACCTTTCGAAGAGATTCCTTCTATTTGCTCAAAAGTTGGACAAACACTTCTAAATATGATTTTCCCTTTTCCCTTTTTAGTTAAGTTTCATTTGATTTGATTGACATGGGGTTTTTATGTTCCAGCATGTACGGAATGAATTTTAGGAAGCGCAGAGACAGTTCACAAGTGCAAAGTTTGGAAAACGGATAAGGAAAGCAAATAACATAGAATTTTTATTGTGGTTCAGCCTGAATGTGCCAACATCCACTTTCCATCTTATTATTCTATCTTTGATTTGATTACAAGTACAAGATATATGCAATAGGAGTAAAACTTCAAGTAGCCGAAGTGGTGGATTTTCAGCAGAGTTTTCTCTCTTTTTCTCCCAAAATCTGTCCCCATTGTTGTTGAGAAGCTCTGGTATTTATAGAGTGGAGTTGTGAAGTGTGGAGGTGGAGATATAACTCTATGAATCTGGCTCGGAATTTTGGGTAGGAAGGTCCGGTTCAATGTTTGGTCAAGGAGCTTCTCATTCGTCGATCCAAACATTTGGTTCGGTGCTAGATATGTCAAGCCGGACCAAACATTTGGTCCGGAATTCCGGAGAGTGCCGGACCAAATATCTGGTCCAGCATGCCGGACCAAATGTTTGGTCCAGCATTTTAGTGAATGCCAAACCAAATATTTGGTCCGGCAGTTCTGCCTTCTACGTCATATCCCAACCCTGCTTCCTTACTTTTCTCTCTCTGCCTGCTGAAAAACTGAGCCAACACTTGCCCCCTAAAGTATGTTGTGTAGTCACACAACGTGCTTTGTTTGGTTCGGCACTAAGTCTCTACAACCGGTTGAAAACTCGAGACCATTCATCTTCCCTTCCTTATCCCCTTTAAATACCGCTCCTCTCTTCTATTTTTTCTTTTACTAAATTCCTTCAATTTACTTCAAATCGATTGAACTTCGAATTTGGATATTTATCATTGCTTGAACTCTTGATATTTCCGCATCTTCATTACTCGAGGTACAATTTTCTAAATTCGATTTTTGTTCTAAGGTTTTAGGGTTTAGATTTTAGGGGAGTTTGGTACATGCAGTGAGCGTTAATAGATTTTTCTCCGAATCGAGGAAAGGAAGTGAGCGAGGGGATTCGAGAGTGATTCGGTGAAGGAGAAAATCATACTTTATGAAGGTGAGGTGGCCGTGACTATGGAGCGTGAAAGGGTTTTCTTGTTGGGTTAGCGATTCCTGATGGAATGTTGGTTCGTGTTTGGAGTTGGGTACATTGTGCAATTAGTTGGTCTGCGTGATCCAAGTTGTTGAGTGGCCTGTGCGGTTGTGCTGTAAGGTCTGACTATGCTGGCTATAGTATAGGAGGCAGTATTGTACTTTGTTACCACAATGGATTTGGTAAATCATCATATTGATGCTCCACTTGGTCATAAGTTCACGTTGCCAAGTTCGGCTAGGCTAGGGCATGAAATGTGTTTCTATCTGGTGTGGTTGTGCACGTGGCTTGCTTGTAGGAGGGCGAGCTTCGAGCCAACATAATCATAATTCGGTGGGTTTGGTTCGACATCGTGATGTCGTTCGGTCTCTGGGATAGGGTAATGCTGGACCAAATAGCCCGAGCACATGGTCCATAGGTATGCCGAGCTTGAGGTGGTTAGGCTAGGAGTATGGTTTCAATTGGGCTAGACGATAGGAGGTTCCCCGTGAGTGTTTTTAACTTCTTTTTGAACTTCGCTTGACCTTCACTTTCTTGTGCAGGGAACATGTCTTCTGGTCGTAAGCTTCGTTCCAAGTTTGCTGCTTCTCAGCCTGCCGGGGCTGGTCCTTCTTCTTCTGACGCTCCAGCCAATCCTCCCAGGAAACCCAGTTCTGCTTACTCTTTGGTGGAAGGTTATGCTCCTAATCAAATGCTGGTTTGGCCTTCGGAGTGTTATTCTAGTGTGTTGACGATAGAGAAGCTGAACTCCATAGCTACTACGTTTGGAATAGACCGTCGGGACATGATACTACCTGGTTCGGACGATAAAGCATGCTTTCCCCCAGGCGGGTATATGGCATATAGCAAGTATCATTGTATGTGCGGGGCGATTCCTCCACTTACCAATTGGATTGCCAGCTTCATGATTTATTTAAAGGTTGCTCCTATGCAACTTCAACCAAACTCTTATGCTATCCTGACGTGTTTATATATGATATTCATGAAGCAGTATCGGAGACCCATACTCATAGAGAGATCAGATATATGTATACCGTGAGGAGTTATCGGAAGGGGAGTCCTTTTATCAGTTTAGAGTCCGCCCACAAATTCAAACCCGTCTTGGATTTATATTCTAAGTTTAGTATGTTCAAGAAGGTGTATTTCTTTATACGTGATGATACCATGGCCCAACACGCTTTTACTTCTGGCTGTAAGTTATTATATTATCTTTTTCTAAACTTTTTGTTGGTCTGGCCTCTTATTGCTCCTTAATTTTTAGGTTGTGTAAAGGCGGCGGAGGATGATGGCTTGAAAAGAATGGCCAAGGAAATATTGGTTATCCCGGAGGCCGAGTGAGAAGCCTCATTCCTACTCCGTGATGCAGCCTTCGATTCTACAACTTGATTGGCCCTAGATAGTTCGTGTACAAGATTAGGCTAAGTTCAGCTGAGAGAGCAGTAGGAGCCGGAGGCGACGGGGGTGACGGAGACAAAGATAAAGGCCCAGATGAAGGAAGTGGTATGGCTGAAGCCCCGAAGAAACTAAGACATAAGAAGAGTGCAGTTGGCCCTCCCCTCTCGGGGAAATCTCTGCGTATTCGAGATGCTTCCTTCCCTGGGGATGAGGGAGGTTCT
Source organism: Allium fistulosum (assembly GCA_030737815.1). Classification (NCBI taxonomy): domain Eukaryota; kingdom Viridiplantae; phylum Streptophyta; class Magnoliopsida; order Asparagales; family Amaryllidaceae; genus Allium; species Allium fistulosum. The sequence goes on from CM060904.1 coordinate 794,560,453, forward strand.
CATTTGGGAGCATAAAGTGAAAAGGAGGAAGGATCGGAGAGTAATTCTGAAGCAACGGAAGGGGATGTTCACGTATCTCTAGACGTGGATATCATAAGCAGCGAGGGATTGGGCGTGGATTCTATAAAGAATGCCAAGGTCGTGCGAGAGTGGCCTGAGCAGTTGGAACAATCCGAACCGGCCCCATGGCCATCTTTTACTGCCGATCTTTCCCGGGAGAACGTGGCTTTGGGTGATCCGGGTGAAATACCGCCTCTTCCAGCACAAGGTGGAGCGGGAATCGGCGAGGAGTTCGGGTTTTCTCCAAGTAATTTTGATTACTATACGAACTTTGAGACACTTCTTGAATTTTTTTTGTTTTTCGACGAGTCCCAACCTCCTCCTGCTCCTCAATCCAATGAAATCTGGTCGCTATGTGTTCTCCTTCCTTCGAGTGGAGTCCCATCCCTGGGTGTTTCTTATTTGAGTGAGACCCCGCCTCGGCCATATGATCCAGTCTACCCCAAGGGTTTGTAGTAGCTTGTTGTGTCTTAGTGGCTTGAGTGTTACGTATTTTTTATGCTTTCTTGCTTTCTTGGATCTAACGTTGTTTCCTGTATTCCAGGGAAAAGGAGAAACCCTAAGCTGAATGAAGTCGCCAGGCAGCTTGAGCATTTCAAATGGATGAAAATGACTTCCGTTTCTTCCAAGGCGACTTTCTAAGGGGAAAAAACTATGCAAGAGAATATTAGGGAGAACCCGTCGGGCCTGGATATGGGAGAGAGCCGTGAGTCTTCTCTAAAACATGCGAGGTCCCCGGGTAAGGAAGCCACCTCCCTTGGTTCCCAAACTTCCTCCCGTCGTCGTCGTCACTATCCGATGGGTTCCGAAGTGCATGAAGTGCCGGATGAGTTGGGAGAGGCCAATATTGATTCTTTTTTCTCAGATTATCAATAGCCGACGTGGAATCCCTTTGAGAGTCATCCTGATATAAAATCCCGACTATGCAAGTCTTCGCGCGGCGGATCCTGACACTGAGTTCCTTTTACCTCGAAATCCCTTGGTACAGATCCTGGATGAGGCGAAGACTCTTGATTTTGCTAATTTGACAATGCGGATGGTTCAGATTAGAGATGAGACCAGAAACATAGTTGACCATCAGTTCCGTTTGGCCAAAGCTAGTGAAGAAGTAGGGAGTGTCAATGTGCGGTTGCGTCTAGAGATGGAGGACCTTCGCAAGGCGCTCAGGGAGAAAGAGGCTAAGTTAAAGGAAGTCGAAGCTTCCTATGCCTCCAAGATAACGAAGGCCAAGGAGGAGGCAAGAAAAGAGGCTGCTGACCTATGTAAGACGTAGATTGATGTGGCTATCAGTTCAGTGGATGAGGCTCGACAGAAGGATCTGGAGCGAATCCGCTCCCTCAAGGGCAAGGTGAAGAAATTAGAAGAGGCTTTAGCCGAGCTGAGGGAGTCTCGGGGTAAGTGGCAAAAGAAGAAAGACTCATATCAAGCTGAGGTCGACAGGTTGAAGGTGGAGCATGCTCAGTTGAGGAGAGATAAGGAGCAGTACATGAATAAGGTGGTGGCCCTCCAGACCGAAGTCGATAAATCCAGCGAATTTTGCGACACGGTCACCCAGATGCTGAAGGATACTTATTTCATGTTCTGGAAACATAGGAACCTGCAGTGCATGAGTGACTACCTTCAGGTGAAGGCCGGGATCCATGCTCGACTTATTGAGGAGACTAAGGATGTAGTCACGCAGGACGAAGGGGCTGTGTATGACGTTGGGATGGTGAACAACCAGTTCATAGTGGAGGAGACCAAGGCTATAGTCAAGTGGTACAAGTTGCTGGCTGAGGACAAGGATGATGAGGGCGGATCGGATCTCGAGGGGCTTGGTGATCCAAGTTGCATTGCCGGAGGTATCTTGCCTTTTTACTCTAGCTCTGTCAGTACTTATTCTGGATTGCAAAGCTTACAATTATTTTTATTTTCCTCGTGCAGGGGTGCCTCCGGGGCAAGTTGGGTCTTCGCGAAAGGAAGGCGAGCTTCTCGGGCAATTAGAGCCCTCGAAGGACATGGCTGGAGGGAGTGGGCCGAGCGGCAAGGACGTCCCTCCTTCTTAGCCAAAGAGATTTCTTTTTTGCTTTCCTACATGCATTTTTGAAGGATGTATGGATGTTCTGCATATGTACATAAATATAAGCGATAAGCTTTGTACGAGAAAAATTTAACACTGTATTGTTCAACTTATGTTTTTTTTCTTTTATATATATATGTTTATCTGGGATGACTTTTGTGATGCATGTTTTTTATAGTCTGCTCTGTCTATTTGTGAACTGTTTAAGACTTAGTTGATCATTATAGTGTTTAGAGATACAGAGAAACGTAGAAGTATTGTTATATTCAAGGCCGATCGCGAACGATAACTACTTGGGATAAAGCCCGTGTTGTGAGTATTATTTGATTTATCGTTGCTGGCGTGTGTAGTGCTGATCGTTAAGTGCGAACTACCCCTGGCCGCGGCCACGCCTTAATCGTGGGGTTTATAATCGGTTCGCAATTGTCGGCACGCCGAACGCCAATGATGAACTACCTTGGCTATAATTTGTGCCATATCTAAACCAGTTACAAGTATCCTTTATTTACTTTCACGATTTCATACTTTTACATTTCTGGGTGTAACCAAACAGAGCAAAATACTCAAACATCAAAGCAATCAAAACATTCAGAAACACCCATTAAAACATCCATTAAAACCATATTAATGAAATCAACAATATATGGAAAAATAACATAAGCTTGGCTGCCTCATAACAGGACTTAATGCCATGGGTTTAATGAGATTACTCACAGAAAATGCTTCTCTTGCTAAACAACACTCTGATCCAAGCAAGAGGGTCACATACATCTTCATATGTATGTGAATATATTTATTAATGAACTGATATAAATATATTAGTAGAAAAATTAGGATCCTGGATAATTTAGTGGAAAGGCTAAATGACTCTAGGAAATTATTGATGTAAAAAAAAATTAGGTGAAATAGCTAGGGTCATTTCATTCATCATTGCCGGCTTGGGGGTGACAATCGTCAGTAGTGAATTTCCAAGGCTTGTTTCGTGCCCTTTATCGTCGTTATCTTATTTTTACTACTGCCGGTGAGAGTCTGTGATTGTTCGCTGTAGGAATGGTCATCGAATAAAATAATTAAACGAAAGAACAGCTAAATAAGATAAGTAATACGAGACACCAAATTTTATAGTGGTTCGGCCAAAATATGCCTACGTCCACTATCTTTCTTTTATTGCTTTAGTACATGCTTCGTTGCAACTCAAGGGAAGTAGCGGCGGAGATGTTGGAGATTCCATGCTTTCCCAAACACCTCTCCATCTACCGTCAACAAGATGTAAGCTCCATTGTGGAGGTCTTTATGTACAATGAACAGTCCTTCCCAAATTTGATCTAACACCCCAGGTCATGGGAAGACTCGTTTGAGAACCAAGTCTCCTTCTTGTAGTGTTCGAGGCCTCACCTTGGAATTGTATTGCCTTGCCACCTTTTGTCTATGAGCAGCTACTTTGAAGGCGGCATCATTTCTCTTCTCCCCGATCGGGTCGAGTGATACGTTTAATAGCTCCTCATTTTCTTCCGGATTATAGTGTATTCTTCGATGTGAGGGGACAATTGTTTCGACAGGGAGCATGGCTTCGGCTCCATACGCCAATGCGAATGGAGTGTGTCTTGTCGCGGTTTTATAAGAAGTTCGGTAGGCCCACAAAGCTGTAGGCAATTCGTCGACCCATGCCCCTTTGCATTTTTCCAGTTTCTTCTTGATCAGCATTAACAACACCTTGTTCATTGTTTCAACTTGTCCGTTTGCCCGTGGATGTGCCATAGCTGAAAAGCTTTGGGCAATCCCATGCACGTGGCACCAATTGGCAAATTCCTCGCTGTCAAATTGGAGCCCGTTGTCCGATTTGATTCTCTATGGTACCCCATACCTGCACAGGATGTTACGTATTAGAAAATTTATCACTTTGGTAGATGAAATCTTGTTTAAAAGTTCCGCATCCACCCATTTGGTGAAGTAATCCACTGCCACTATGGCGTATTTTGCTCCTCCTCGCCCTATGGGGAGTTCCCTGATTAGGTCGATCCCCCAGACGGTGAAGGGACAAGGAATAACCATCTGGGTCAGACTAGTAGGTGGCAATCTAGGGATTTTGGCAAATTTCTTGGACTTGTCGCATCTTCTAGCAAACTCGGTTGCATCTTTGTTCAGTATGGGCCAAAAGTACCCATAGCGCAGGATCTTTCTGGCTAGAGTTTGACCGTTGGTGTGGTCACCGCAACTCCCTTGGTGTGTGTTGTTGAGAATATCTTTTGCTTCGTTTCCTGCGACACACCTTAGTAGAGGATTGGAAAACCCACGACGGTACATGATGCCCTCCTGGACGGTGTAGCGGGATGCCTTCCTTATGATTTTTCCAATTTCATTGCGATTTGCCGGTAGGAACACCTCTTGTAGGTATTTGACGATGGGGGTCATCCATGTTTCTTCGTTACTACTGATGGGTGTGATATGAAGACACTCGAAGCTTGGTGTAGCTTGCATCATGACGGGGGTTGCCCCTAGCATCGGCTCGTTTCTCACGCTAGCTTCTTTGGCAAGGACATCCGCTTCTCGATTCTCCTCCCGTGGGATATGTTTGATTACATAGTAGTCTAGCTCTTCAGGAGGGTTTTGGCCTTGTAGAGGTAAGAGGCAAGTCTTTGCCCACGAGTCTGGAATTCCCTTAGGATTTGGTTTAAGATTAGCTGTGAGTCACTATGTATGCATATTGATTTGATCCCAATTTCCTAGTGATCTCCAAACCAGCTATTACTGCTTCGTATTCAGCGTCGTTATTGGTTGCGGCGAATTCTAACCTTAGCGTGTAACTTAACTTTCTTCCTCGGGGTATGATGATTACTATTCCTGCCCTCGAGCCAAGCTCGTTGGATGCTCCATCCACAAACATATTCCACTTGGTTGTTTCCTCTGTTCTGATGGTCGTATCCTTGTCTTGAATAGTAAATTCAGCTATGAAATCAACCAGGGCCTGTCCTTTGATTGCGGTGCATGGATGGTAGGTGATATCATACTGGCTTAGCTCGATGCACCATTTTAGTAGACATCCCGATGTATCCAGTTTATGTAGGACCTTGCGCAATGGTTGATTTGTTAGGACCCTTATAGAGTGAGATTGGAAGTAATGCCGCAATTTCCTGGACGCTATGAGCAAACAATAGGCCAATTTTTCGATCTTCGGATATCTAGCCTCTGCCACGGTAAACCTCTTGCTGATGAAATATACTGGTTTTTGGGAATGGTCATCTTCTCATACCATGGCGGCGCTTAGTGCATGAGGGGATACAGCTAGGTACAAGTAGAGGCTTTCGCCATTTACCGGGGTAGAAAGCACTGGCGGTTTCTGCATGTGTTCCAGTAGGCTTTGGAAGGCTGAGTGGCACTCGCTGGTCCGTTCAAACTTTCTCTTGTCCTTTTTCAGGGCTTCGAAGAATGGGACGCACTTGTATGTTGCCTTAGATATAAATCTGCTTAGAGCCGCTACCTTCCCATTTAGACTCTGCATTTCCCTTCGTGTGGTTGGTATTTTGATGCCCTTCAGGGCTTGGACCTTTTTGGGATTTTCCTCAATTTCTCTGGCGTGCACAATAAAACCCAATAATTTTCGCGAGGATACTCCAAAGGAGCATTTTAATGGATTCAGCTTCATTTGGTATTTGCGCAATACCTGAAACATCTCGTTTAGGTGGTGTAAATGAGCTGTTCCCTTTCTTGATTTGACAAGCATGTCGTCGACATACACTTCCATGTAGTGACCAATCTGCTGCTCAAACATCCTATCAACCAAGTGTTAATAGGTCGCACCAGCATTCTTAAGCCCAAAGGGCATGATCTTGTAGCAATATAGGCCCAAATCTATGATAAAGCTAGTATGTTCTAGATCTGGTACATGCATAGTAATCTGGTTATATCCCGAGTAGGCATCCATAAATGATAACAATTCATGCCTTGCTGTTCCGTCCACCAATCGGTCGATTCGAGGCAGGGGAAAACAATCCTTGGGGAAAGAGTCATTGAGATTGGAAAAACGATGCAGGTTCGCCATTTTCCATTAGTTTTTTTCAACAGAACTGGGTTGGAGATACATTTGGGGTAGATAGCCTCGCGAATAAAACCGTTGGCGAGTAGGTTTTTTACCTCCTCGTTGTGGGTAGTTGAGCGTTCCATTCCCATGCTCCTATTCTTCTGCTTGGCCGGGGTCTTGGTTTGGTCAATATTTAGGGTTGACAGGCCATTCCGGGGGATAATCCCACCATGTCTTCGTGGGTCCATGCGAACACATCCAAATTTCTGCGTATGAACCCTACCAATTGGGTTTTCAGATTTTTGTCTAGTTGCGACCCTATCTTGAAAAGCCTTGTTCCATCACGATCATCTACTGCAACATGTTCCATAGCCTCCATGGACTCAGCGATGGCCTCCTCCTCTCTGTCCCTCGAGTTTAGTTCATTAAACAGGTCACTAGTATACTCTATAGGAGGGGCCTTCTTTAATTGCTATACTTCCACAGTTTTGGCGCAAAGGGCGGCCTCTACGTTTATTTCCCTTTTCCTTCCTTTTGTTCTAGCGGAGTTCTGTCACAAAACAATCACGGGCTGCGTCTTGGTCACCTTCTACTTCTCCTATTACCCCATCGGTAGGGAACTTCATTTTCAAGCACTAAGGGGCTAAGATTATCTAGAAATCTGATAAGGCATGTCTGCCCAGAAATGCGTTATAAGAAGAATGTCCGTCTTCCAGCATAAATGTTTGCTTTCGGATAACGGATCAAGGGTGACTTCCTAGCTCAAAAAACAAGTCCAACTGCCCCAGCAGAATTGTGGCTTCTCCAGTGAATCCGTGTAGGGGCTTATTGCATAGAGATACGTCTCTCATTGATAACTTCATTTTATTGAAGGCATGTTTGAATAATACATTCACCGAGCTTTCCGTATCGACCAGAATGCAGAACACCTTTGTCGGGTCGATCTAGGTGGAAATGACCATGGGATTGGTATGTGGGTACTACCTTCCAACCAAATCCTCATCGCTAAAGGTTATATTGGTCCTATCTCTTCGCTTTGCGAGGCACCCTTCTATAATGGAATGAACATACCCTTCTCCCTCCTTCAAAGACTTTCCGTACCTCTCCATCTCGGCCCAACTTCCGCCGGCTGAATGCGGGCCCCCTGATATAGTATGAACAATTATTTTCTCTTGATTGACGTGGCTCACACTTGCTTCTTCTTTGTTATTTCCGTGTCAGAGCGGCCCTGGTCCTTCGTGGATCGGAGCAGGGGAGTTATGCCTTTGTAGTACGTACCATTCTGATTTCTTTTTCCGAATGTATTCTTCAATGAGGTCACGCAAATGTTGACATTCTTCTTTGTTATGTCCGTGAGACTCACGGAAGCGACAGTACTTTCCCATCCTAACTGCAGCTTCTGATTTCTTCTTATATGGATGGCGTTTGTACTTCAATTCGTGTTGAGTGGCCAAGTAAATGTTTTCCATAGTGTCATTCAGAGGAGTGTAGGAATCAAATCTTGGTCCCGGTCTGTATCATCGTTTATTGCTTTTTTCAGTTCTGGGGTTGCCCTAACGGTTACCTTTATCGTTATTGTTTGGTTTGCTCCCTTCTCCTCGTGGTGGGACCCTTGTGTTTCTATGGGAGCTGGAACCCCCTATAGGCTGCTTGCCATGCCGGATAGCCGCTACATCTTCCAAGCTCATATATTTTCCTCCTTCATAGTAGAATTCCTGAAGAGTTGCAGGCTTCTCCTTCGTCAGTCTTCTTGCAAGTTTCGAGTCCGGATGGACGCCTCCGCATAGTGCCATCAGTGTAAGTCTTTCATCTGCATTTTGCACCACTACAACATCAACATTTCCCAAGAACTGATGGATCCATGAGGTAGGCGACAAAACCATGTGGTTGCTAAATCTGACAAAATTGGCGGAAAACATTTACATAATACACCTTCAGTTGCTTCATTCATGAGCATGTGCTGAGAGTATCGTTGTAGGTGGACGATTGGGTCAGATGTGCCCTTGTATGGATACATGGTGGGCATCTTCCATTCTCGAGGCGTGGTTGTTGCCTCTATGTCCCTAGTGAAGGGCTGGATACTCTGGCGCCTATCCCCCTTTCAAGTTGTTCGCGCCTGAGGTACTCCCTGAAGAGACGCGTCATTCTTTCTTCGGACTTGGGGCGGCCCTGGGAGAAGTGGTGCCCTCTCTTCGATAGTGATGGTGCTTGGTGCCTTGATTGAGGCCAGACTGGCGATGATTCGTTCGAAGCATGACAGGATCAAACACAGACGGTCCATGTCTGGGGCCCCCTTGATTGGGTCCAGCTCTTGATGACCTTGTTGGACCGACTTTGGGTTGGGTCCTGGCTCGGCTTCGAGCCCTTAGATCCTCCCGATCGAACTCATCATTGGTGGGAGATCTGCTCCTTCTACGCGACTCTCTAGATTTGGATTTACCTTGGGATCCGGTATTGTGAGTGGATTCCTTCATGCTCCTTAAGCATGCCATGAGTTGGTCAACCAAAGCTTCTTGTTGGGTAGCGAAGCAGTCAGTCATCTCATTCACAACCCTTTCTAAGTCTTCTTGGGTGACAACTGAGTCTAGAGGTAGGGAGCGAGCAGTTGGGTTTTCCCGATCTTCTTGGATGGGGTTGAGTGTATTTGCAGGAACTTCATTTTTACCCATGTTAGCATTTCACTTAGAGGGATCCATGCTCTAATGATGCACTAAGGTTAGAAGAGTAATGGACGGGAGAGTTTGGCTTCCTATACTCGCCCGTCATCGCTCGTCTCTCAGTGAAAGCACTAAAAATGTTTGCTCAAAAGTTGGACAAACACCTCTAAATCTGATTTTCCCTTTTCCTTTTTTTAGTTAAGTTTCATTTGATTTGATTGAAGTGGGGTTTTTATGTTCCAGCATGTATGGAAAGAATTTCAGGAAGCGCAGAGACAGTTCATAAGTGCAAAGTTTGGAAAGCGGATAAGGAAAGCAAATAACACAGTTTTTATAGTGGTTCAGCCCAAATGTGCCTACTTCCACTTTCCATCTTATTATTCTATCTTTGATTTGATTACAAGTACAAGATATATGCGAAAAGAGTAAAACTTCAAGTAGCCGAAGTGGTGGATTTTCAGCAGAGTTTTCTGTTATCCCAACTTTTGGCAAAGCCGAGATACCCAGAGATTAACTGAAAATCAATGATTATTAGTCATGAACATCGATTGTGCATCGCAGGTTCACCATGGACATCGATGGATTTTGTCCGAGTCCGGACCGAGGTGCAATTGAAAAGACATGTCAAGCAAGGCCAGATGAAACAACGTTCCAAGTTTCGAGTCAATCCGAGTTCGTATGCACGAGATATCGCCAGCGAATGATGGAGTAGACAATCCTAAGTTCGAATCCATAGGTGGAGCCTATGTTCGAATCCATCAGGTGGCCAGGCTTCATATCCACGGGACGATCTTCGTTCGACTCTATCATACTCCCTCTGCTTCGAATCCACAGAGAGAAAGTACTTCGAATCCACGATGCCTAGCCCCGCTTCAAATCCATTAAGCGAGTCACGGTTCGAACCCAATGAACCATTCCCCTTCTCGAATCAATCAAAGGGAAAATCTTCGAGTCCATATAGTTAAAGAGCTTCGACTCCATCCCGCGAGCATCTTCGAATCCATTCAACCAAGAAGCCTTCGTATCGATTAACTGAAACCTACCTTGATCGATTCGAAGAGAACGTTCATCCAATCGATTCGATGAAGTCATACCTTCGAATCCATTACATCGAATCCACCAAGTTATAACAGCTAAAACCACGGAGTCGACCCAGTCAACTCGGCATAGAAGTCGGATCGATACGAAGAAGGCGCTCCACGTCATCACAGAAGCGCGCGCTGGATCGATTCGAACGAATCGATTCGAACTAGATCGATTCGAACCAGGCTAGTCAACCAGAAATGCAACCTTGAATCGATCATAACTTGAGATCTACACATCCAAATGCTATGAAATTTTCACAGAAGCTTGAGCACATGTTGAAGAATGTTCACGCCAAATTTCAGCTTGATTGGACAATTTCTTGATCGATTCGAACCTAGGGTCGAATCGATCCCGGTGTGGGCCCGGATTTCCATAAAGCGGGCATGTGGGCCCCCTGACGTACCAGAACTGGTCTCCCCTCATTTTAGGCAAAATATCAGCCTCCTACACCTATAAATAGAGCCCCTGGTCATTCAGAAAGGAGGTCGGACAATTCTTAGAGCTAAAGAGCGCCCAGATTCTGCCAGAGTTACTCCAGATCACCATTGCTGCCTTAGATTCAGACTTAGTTCAGCAAATCAGTTGTAATACAACATACGAAATTGTAATCTTCATGCATCGAGCAATAAAATCATAAAAACCTTGAAGTGGACGTAGGCCGGAGATAGCCGAACCACTATAAACTGTGTGTCACTGTTCATTATTTCTTAATTGCTGCTTGTTACTTGTTTAGATCCGTGATTTGTGTGTGAATACTGTTGATTCGTATTCATACGCTGGTGCTTTCACTACACTTGGGGTTTGTGACCATTTTTGGTGCAAACACTTTGGTGCTTTCACTGAGAAGAACTAGCACCCGCTACACCAAATTCAAATTTTAGATTTGGAATTTTAAGGATTCAGATCTAACTCTGCAATGACTCGACAAACTAGACAAAGAACTAAGAGGAGCCAACAGGCAAGAAGTCAAGAGGCATCCTCTGGCGCTGGAGAAGGACAAGCTTCGATCTACATTACTAGAGATGAGATGGAGGCTATGAATAACTTAATGCAGGAAAGAATGATGAAAAGCCAACAAGATATGCTGCAGAATTTCTTCGAGCAGATGAGAGCTGCAGGGACGCAAAACCCTGGACCAGCTGCAGCGGCTGTGAATGCAGAACCAGAGGGCAATCAACAAGGGCTTGGGGGCAGGCCCGCAGGATCCAACGCAGAAGTACCTTTGGAAGGAGCTCAACCGGCTAGGGCCAACACAAATGCTAACGAGCCACCCGAAGAGTACGTACCAGAATTCCCTACAAGACTCGGAGGGCAAGACAGAGACATGACAAGGGGGCAACCCCTAGATGGAGATGAAAGAATGATCGGCCTAGTGAGACGACTCATGAGAGGAGGGTTTTCAGGAGGAGGATTGGAAGAAGTTAGTCGGAGTCCGTTCGCTCCGAATATCAGGAATGCAAGGAACCCTCCGAAGTTCAAACTACCAACGCTGAATCCTTATGACGGAAAGTCAGACCCGACCATGCATATCACCAGATATATCAGACACATGGAAGTGCTGGGAGCATCCGAAGAAGTGATGGCACGATGTTTCCCCTTATTCTTATCAGATTTGGCTGCACTTTGGTTTAGGAAGATAGAAACCGGATCAATCAGGACATGGGGCGAGCTTGTGGATTGCTTCATGAAGCAGTTTAGGGTTCACGTAACGCGACCTAAGAGCGTGATGACTTTGGCATCAATAAAACAAAGGGCCGTAGAGTCCATAAAAGATTTTTTGTTACGATTTAATGCGACGGTGACTTCTGTAGATCGCCCGGACCCATCGATGATTTTGATGGCGGCAGTGGCAGGAGTTGGAGAAGGCACCGAATTCAAAGACTCTTTGACTAAAGATCCACCGCAAGATCTTGGAGAGTTTTTCCATGAAGCTGAAAAATTCATTCGATTAGAGGAATCACGAGCCGAGAGGCAGGAAATAAATGTTGCACAAGGCGAAGGAACCGCCAGGGAACAGTCCAGGGCAGACAAAGGAAAGAGAAAGCAGGATGACGCACCTGATGGTCCTGACAAACGGAAGAAATTCCGAGAGCCCAGATTCAGGCAGTACACAGACTTGGTGGCAGGACTTGAACGAATTTACACCGAAACTCGGGGGCAACTCCCCTATCGAAAGCCACCAAGGAGAGATCCCACAGAGCGGGAACGTAGAACCGGAAAATATTGCCTATTCCATGAGTTAGATGGGCACACTACCGATGAATGCCGCCACCCGAAGGATGAGGTGGAAGAACATGCCAGGAGTGGTAGATTGCCACAATATGTCAGAGAACGTACGACGACGGTTAGACCCGAACAACTACCGCATCAACCAAACAGGAATGATCCCGGATCGGGATCACGACTCGTCATCAACTGATTGTGATGGCAAGTGCCAAGTTCAAGATTTGGACTCTGGTCGATTAGTTTTCTTAGATTTGATTTCCAAAATAAAACGGCTATCCCACTTACTCATGTACGGGAACCAGAGAGATCCCTAGGCATGCTCTGAGATGGAAATAGACCGCTCCGCCCGGAGAGGCATTATCTTGTTTTTCCTGGTGTTTGAGATTGAACATCTAGGATTTGAATTTAATAAAGAAACACTTATTAAAATAAACCTTTGACCGAGGAGTTAAAGGATAAACATTAAATATCAATATAAACATGATCGCTTTATGATCCTACCCGGAGAGGCAGGGTCCGGAGTGTAAGAAGTGAGTTGCTTCGCCGGAGAGCGACAGGATCAACTCACTTAAGCATCGTTTCCTATTCACCGGAGAGTGATTGGATCAGGATTCGATAAGAGCCCGGAGAGCCTATGATCGGCCCACGATTTAGGCCATGACATCGCTTAATGTTCAGATTCACTGAACCGGAGTGCAGGAGGTGAGTCGCTTCGCCGGAGAGCGACAGGATTGACTCACTTAACGTTGTTTCCCCTTCACCGGAGAGTGACAGGATGGGATCCAGCATGAGCCCGGAGAGGCTATGATCGGTCGGGAACGACCAAGACATCGCTATACGCCCTAGCTGGGGCCAGAGTGCAAGGGATAGAAAGCAACGCCGGAGTGCAATAGGATCTTTCTATTCAATCGCTAAATCTAGAATGGGTTTGACAAGGGTCCGGAGTGACCAACAATAGTACGGAGAGACCGTAGAATTCCATTCTTAACTTCCACTGGAAAAAATTGATAACAATTCGGCTTCGAACAGCCATGGACTTGATTGAAAATGCTATAAGCTATGAGTAAAACATGAACTCACTACATTTAACTTGAGACTGATCAAAACACGCCTTTTACCAAAAGGCATGTTTTGGGGGGCAAAATGTTATCCCAACTTTTGGCAAAGCCGAGATACCCAGAGATTAACTGAAAATCAATGATTATTAGTCATGAACATCGATTGTGCATCGCAGGTTCACCATGGATATCGATGGATTTTGTCCGAGTCCGGACCGGGCTGCAATTGAAAAGACATGTCAAGCAAGGCCAGATGAAACAACGTTCCAAGTTTCGAGTCAATCCGAGTTCGTATGCTCGAGATATCGCCAGCGAATGATGGAGTAGACAGTCCTAAGTTCGAATCCATAGGTGGAGCCTATGTTCGAATCCATCAGGTGGCCAGGCTTCATATCCACGGGACGATCTTCGTTCGACTCTATCATACTCCCTCTGCTTTGAATCCACAGAGAGAAAGTACTTCGAATCCACGATGCCTAGCCCCGCTTCAAATCCATTAAGCGAGTCACGGTTCGAACCCAATGAACCATTCCCCTTCTCGAATCGATCAAAGGGAAAATCTTCGAGTCCATATAGTTAAAGAGCTTCGACTCCATCCCGCGAGCATCCTCGAATCCATTCAACCAAGAAGCCTTCGTATCGATTAACTGAAACCTACCTTGATCGATTCGAAGAGAACGTTCATCCAATCGATTCGATGAAGTCATACCTTCGAATCCATTACATCGAATCCACCAAGTTATAACAGCTAAAACCACGGAGTCGACCCAGTCAACTCGGCATAGAAGTCGGATCGATACGAAGAAGGCGCTCCACATCATCACAGAAGCGCGCGCTGGATCGATTCGAACGAATCGATTCGAACTAGATCGATTCGAACCAGGCTAGTCAACCAGAAATGCAACCTTGAATCGATCATAACTTGAGATCTACACATCCAAATGCTATGAAATTTTCACAGAAGCTTGAGCACATGTTGAAGAATGTTCACGCCAAATTTCAGCTTGATTGGACAATTTCTTGATCGATTCGAACCTAGGGTCGAATCGATCCCGGTGTGGGCCCGGATTTCCATAAAGCGGGCATGTGGGCCCCCGGACGTACCAGAACTGGTCTCCCCTCATTTTAGGCAAAATATCAGCCTCCTACACCTATAAATAGAGCCCCTGGTCATTCAGAAAGGAGGTCGGACAATTCTTAGAGCTAAAGAGCGCCCAGATTCTGCCAGAGTTACTCCAGATCACCATTGCTGCCTTAGATTCAGACTTAGTTCAGCAAATCAGTTGTAATACAACATACGAAATTGTAATCTTCATGCATCGAGCAATAAAATCATAAAAACCTTGAAGTGGACGTAGGCCGGAGATAGCCGAACCACTATAAACTGTGTGTCACTGTTCATTATTTCTTAATTGCTGCTTGTTACTTGTTTAGATCCGTGATTTGTGTGTGAATACTGTTGATTCGTATTCATACGCTGGTGCTTTCACTACACTTGGGGTTTGTGACCATTTTTGGTGCAAACATTTTCTCTCCTTTTCTCCCAAAATCTATCCCCATTGTTATTGAGAAGCTCTGGTATTTATAGAGTGGAGTTGTGACGTGTGGAGGTGGAGATATAACTCTCTGAATCTGTCTCGGCATTTTTGGGCAGGAAGGTTCGGCGTTTGGTCAAGGAACTTCTCATTCGCCGGTCCAAACAGTTGGTCTGGTGCTTGATATGTCAAGCCAGACCAAACATTTGATCCGACATTCCGGAGAGTGTCAGACCAAATATCTGGTCCGGCATTCCGGACCAAATGTTTGGTCCGACATTTTAGTGAATGTCGGACCAAATATTTGGTTCGGCGGTTCTGCCTTCTACGTCATATCCAAACCCTGCTTCCTTACTTTCCTCTCTCTACCTGCTGAAAAACCGAGCCAACACCTTCGAAAGGGCTATTTTGTTTTAAAAAACCCAATTCGCTTCTCCAATGCTTTCGTAAGGTTGGTTTCGACACCCTCACTTCTTTTTTTAGAAAATAGCTTTCGAAAGTGTTGCTTTCGACACTGTTCTTTTATGACCCTTTGATATTTTTAAAGATTAACCCAAAGATTTCGAAAGAGATAGTTTTGAATTGCTTTGATAGGTTTCCACATGTTTTAATTGAACCCAAATTCTTTCAAAAGGTTTGACGTTTAATGCTTTCGAATGGTTTAAAGAATGGTTTCGAAGGGGTGGTTTCCCAATGGTTTCGAAAGTTTTGAAAGGAAAGGTTTTCCAATGGTTTCGAAAGGCAATGTTTAAATGTTTTAAAGATAGGATGTTTAAGGTTTTAATGCTTTCGAAAAAAGCTATTCCATTGGTTTCGAAAGGAAGAGTTTGAATGGTTTCTAAAGGAATGTTTTAGCCTTTTGGCCTAGGTTATAAAAAGTGTATACTTTGTTTCGAAAGGGATACTTTCAATGGGATCGAATAGGGTACTTTCAAAGGTTAAAAATGCTTTCATCAACAAAGATTTGTGTAAAGTATATATAACATGGCAAGGTGATTTTGAGTAAAGCATAGAATATATATTTTCCATGTTTAAGTATGATTTAAAGGTTTAAATCAATTTGAGATGAAAAGGGTTTCAAGGATAATTAAGGGAAGATTACCCTAAGTAAAATGACATAGATATTTGTATACCAGATGGGACTACCCTATACATTAGCTATTAGGCCCTAGCTAATTTAGTCCAAAATTCTAGTGTGTAGGGCTTTATCATAGGTAAGACTAAAATGATGTTACACACAGAAAGGGAAATATATATTTGTAGGTAGGTTATTGGTGAGCCCGCAAAAACCATTAGGATCAGGTGACCTTGGGAGAAGTTAAGTTAGGGACAGGCCATCCGGAAGAAGAGTATCTAACAGGTGTTAGATTATTTGTTTATATATTGTCTGGTAGGCCCGATTCAGCCAAAGGTTAGTAGTTAGCAAAACAAAACTATAATGTTCGGACAGATAGTCCATTTGTTACTTGATATGTATGTTTACATGATAATGCTTTACAATTTTAGCCAGTTTTGGTTGCAGGATTATGATTGTCAAAAGATATATTTTAAAAGGAAGTTAGTGAGGGGAAATCCATTCCGCTAAGCGGCGTGTTCTCACTTAGTATCAAATAACCAAGATGTATTGTATTATTCACACCAGGCTGTATGCCTGACTCGAAGTTTATGTTTTTCCCCTTAAACTCTCGGGTGCTCAAAATTGATTTGAGTAGGCTGAGGGTTGATGATTTTCAAGTTTAGTAGATTGGTTAATAAAGCTTCCGAAGACGAGCAGGTGGCTAACAGATAGCTATTTAGGAGTTGCTTTTTTAGTTTGTTTATTCCGTTGTGTTGTATTAAGTCAGTTATGACTATATAGTACTCTGGTCATCCAAGGGGCATCTTCATATGTCGCTCTTGGCATATTTTGTAATAATTATATTTGATCTGAACTTGGGAAACGTTTGCGATTATGTAACTTGGACATGAAATATCGTTTTGAAATGTAATCAGAAAAATGTTTTGATCCGTGATGTTTTTATTTTATATTCAAGTGGTTCTGATATTATGGATACCATTAACATTTCCGTATTTGGTCACCTAAAGTTAATACTATGGATGACTGTTGCATCTGTAGTGCTTAGCTTCGGGCCTCCATATAGGGGATGTTACAACTTGGTATTGGAGCTTAAGTTTATGAAAAACTTTAAACTAAAATGATTTTTGAAAACGTAATCCTAAGGAATTAGAGATAATATTTGGGTATGGGACAACGCTATAGTAACGTACTTGTACTTGTTATATATAAGTATATGCTATGTCTCTATTCTCTTATCTCTCTTAGGCTATTCTTCTGCATCTCACGAGGCTTGAATACATATATGGATGCTAGAAGTGGAAGAGTGAATCTAGGGGGAAGCACCACAACAAATGGAAATGTCAGACCAAATACTAAATGGAACCAAGGTCAGGCACAAGCGGGGAATGTTGTTGCTGGAGTCCCAAAGTGGATATGGGAGCTATGTATCAGTTTTTCATGAATATGATGCAAGCTGGAATTGCTGCTGGAGTGGTTGGAGGAAATGCTGGAGTAGGATTTCTGGAAGCACCGGTGGTCAACAATTATGCTATCTTCAGTATAAATTATGTTAGGCTTGGAGAAAATCCATTTATCGGAACAAAAGATGCTATTGAGGTGGAGAGCTGGTTGCTGCATTATGAACGAATCTTTGTAGACTTGGGGCTCAATGACGAGCAGAAGAGAAGGCTTGCTTTGAGACAGCTTCAGGGAGCAGCTTTATTCTGGTGGAATATCGTGACGGCTGGAGTGGATGAGGAAACGATGACATTGGCTGAGTTTAAGAGGAGGTTCCAAGAGAGGTTCATGTTTGTGAAGCGCATTCTGCTTTACTTAGAAAGTTTGCTGAGTTGGAACAGAGGAAGATGACTGTGTTAGAATATGCTAGAAGGTTTGAGGAGTTGGCTAGGTATGGATATGCCACTGTAGATACTGTGATAAAAAGAAATGAGAAGTTCATTAGGGGGTTGAAGCCTAAGTTGGCAAGGGCTACATTACCTCATATTAGGGATCCTTGTGATGTTGTAGTAGAGATAGTGTTGAGACAGGAGGAGATGCTTGCTTCTCAAGAGAAGAGTAAGGCAAAGGAGGTCCAGGTGGGGCAGGGTCAAAAAAGGAAGTTCTTTCATAAGAAAGGAGCTTAGAATGGTGGAGCCATGAAGAAGGGAAAGTCTGAGGTTGTTTGCTTTAAGTGCGATAAGAATGGGCATTTTGCTAATGAGTGTCGTACTGGAAAGGCGAAGGAAGCGATCAGGAAGAAAAACATTAGGTGCTTCAACTGCGATCAGATTGGTCATTATAAGAATCAATGCAAAGAGCCTGCTAGGGATGGAAGGGGCAAGGTATTTGCATTGGAGCCTGCTATATCAGGACCAACAACGTAGGAGAAAGGGAAAGCAGTGTTGGGAGGTACGCTTTAGATCTGTGGTATGTATGTTAGCGTTCTGTTTGATACTGGTGCATCGCATTCTTTTGTATCTCGTTGTTTAGTAGATAAGCTTAACCTAGAACCCTCATAGTTAGTTACTTCCTTTAGGGTTGCAAATCCAATAGGAGATTATGCGACACTTGGGATGAAGTGTGATCACCTAGAATTTGATTTGTTAGGTCATACCTTTGTTTGCAGTTTGCATGTGTTTGACTTTGTAGGGTTCGGAATTATTTTGGGTATGGATTGGTTAAGTAATTATGATGCTAGGATATTTTGCCATGATAGCAAAATATCACTTAGACACCCTAACTGTAGTGATCGGATTGTATATACCATAGAAAACCCTATTTATGAGTTGAATGTTTTATTGGGTGTTGTGGAGTTGGAAGACGAGTTGAATCAAGTTTTCATGGTTAGGGAATTCGCAGATGTGTTTGAGCCTATAGTAGGATTTCCACCGAGAGCCATTGAGTTTCGGATAGATTTGGTGCCTGGAGCAGAACCATTGAGTAGGCCGCCAAGCAGGATGACACCTACAGGGATAAGGGAGCTGAAGATGCAGTTGGTGGATTTGGAAGGCAAGATTTTTATCAGGCCGAGTAGTTCACCTTGGGGAGCAGCCGTAGTGTTTGCAAAGAAGTCGGACGAATCGTTAAGGTTGTGTATCGATTATCGTAAGTTAAATGAGTAGACGATAAAGAATCAATATCCGTTGACTATAATTGATGATTTGTTTGAATAGTTGAGTGGAGCCAAGGTATTTTACCAGTTGGATTTGGCGACAGATTATCATTAGCTTAGAGTAGTAGAGGATAGTATTTCTTTGATAGCGTTTAAAACTAGATATGGATCGTACGAATGGTAAGTTATGCCGTTCGGAGTAACTAATGCGTCGACATTCTTTATGGATTTGATAAACCGAATTTTCTGAGAGCACTTGGATAGGTTTGCGTTGGTTTTCATAGATGATATTTTGATATACTCTAGAAATGAGAAGGGGCATGAAATTCATCTAAGAGTTATGCTTGAGACGCTGAGGGAGAATCAGCTGAAGGCGAAGTTTTTGAAGTGTCATTTCTAGAAGAAGGAAGTGAAGTTTGTTTGTCATTTAGTTTTAGAGAAAGGGTTGTCTGTAGATCCGACAAAGATCGAAGCGGTGAATAATTGGAAGAGACCCGAGACAGTGACTGAGGTAAAGAGTTCTCTTGGATTGGCTGGATATTATCGGAGGTTCATAAAGGATTTTTGTGGATAGAAGAACCGATGACCAAGCTAACATGAAAGGATTTGAAGTTTGTTTGGACCGATAAGTGCAAGGAAGCATTCCAAAGCTTGAAACACTTATTGTCCCATGCTCCTCTATTAGTTGTTCCATAGGGGAATTGGGATTTGGTAATTTATAAAGATGCGTGTGGAACTGGATTAGGGCTGTGTTGATGCAGAGAGGTAAAGTGATTCCCTATGCTTCTCGACAGCTTAGACCGCATGAGAATAGATATCCATCGCATGATTTGGACTTGCTGCAGTGATTTTTGCGTTGAAGGTGTGGAAACATTACCGTTTAGGAAAGAGGTTTGATCTTTATACGGATCTTAAGTCATTGAAGTATTTGTTCTCTCAGAAGGAGATGAACATAAGACAACAGAGATGGTTAGAGTTTATTGCTACTTATGATTTTGGAATTGAGTACACACTAGGGAAAGGTAATAAGGTTGCAGATGCGCAGTCATCTTGGTTTTTAACCCAGTAGGATCTAATAGAAGATGGAATAAGTTGATGAAGTCAGAATGGCTCGGAACTCAGCCAAAAGGGATAAAGCAATGAGTTAAGGAAAGCCAAATGGTATTACCAAAGTAACACCTAAATTGGCAGAACCATGAAACCATCATCCGTTCAGTCGAATTAGCAGCTAAATACAACCAGGTAGTAGATCGTCATCAAAATGGTGCAACATGCAATGAGACTACGCGAACAACGTTGATACAAAGCAACAGAAGCATCCTACTCATCAAAGTCCAGAAATACACTAAGTCTATGGATTGCTAGCGATCCATGCATAATGGATCGCCAGCGATCCATACTTCATCCTGGGATCACTAGGCCGCTATGGCACATGGAAATGATAGAAAAGGGGGAAATTTTTCTAAGTGTATGGATCGCAAGCGATCCATACAACATGGATCGCCAGCGATCCATACTTGTCCATGGGTCTTCGAGAGCTAGCTACGCAAATTAATGAAGGTAGGAGCTAAGTAAATGCTCGTGCGCAAGCTCAGTCTATAGATCGCTAGCGATCCATAGACCATTTGCTCGGGTCACGAGCTAAGCTCCTTTAGATTGTGCTATGTCCATCTGCAAGTGACTGACAAGCGGGTTTGGTCCAGAGGCTCTCGGATCCCTATAAATACCATCATGCCTGCATTATAAACTAGATCTTCTCGAGACTAGTTGTTGAAGCTCTGTTGGAAACTTTCTTCACTCTCTACCTCCCTCATAACAATCTCCAAAGGGATTCACTGTGATTCTCAAGTGGATTCCAACTCTTGGGATTCAATCTAGCTGAGGATAACCAAAAGCCTTATAACCAAACATTACTTCTAATAGCAATCAGTCCATAATAAAACTATAAAGTGGACGTAGGCTTCATTAACAGTCGAACCACTATAAAAATTCCTTGTCTTCTTTCTTTTACTGCCTTTTTCTATACTTATTATCTGTATTATTGCTCTGTAAGAACAGGGTTGGTGCTTTCGAACTCAAACCAGGGTGTTGATCCCTTTTTTGGGTTAAAATTTTAGTGCTTTTAGTGAGAACTCTAACTCAGGATGCAGATTTAGCTATCTACTTTGGATCCCATAGGTCCAGAAGTTGGATCCACAATATTTGCCTTAAGAATCTACCACTTGGAACCAATGGCTCCTGGAAGAAGAAGAAGAACGCCTCTGGAAGATCCATAGGCGCAGTAATAGCGGGAGAAGACGTTAATCCCTAACAAACTGAAGTAAATGGTGCTAACTTAGGAAATCAGGTGTCGGCATCCTTCAGCCAACACGAAGTAGTCACCAGGGATGAGCTGAATAAGATGGTTAATGAGATCAACCAAAAAATGAAAAGTAGTCAAAATGCTCTAATGGATAAACTTAACGCTCTCTTAACTCTACAGTCAAGCCCTTCTCCAAGGACTATGCTTGAACCCGCGACTGCTATAAAACGCGAGAATTCCTCTATTTCTGGCCTACATAGAAGAAATGGAAAACAGCCACAGAATGGGTGACAACAGGACATAATGTGGAAGGAAATGCGAATACTCCACTCACCGTAAGGCAACCAATTCTGAACATGAATCAGGGGGCCAAGCCCCTCAAGAAGATATAGCTATGGATCTCTCCGATTCAGAAGATGGAGAGCAAGACAATCAATTGGAAGAGAATGCCGACGCATTCGATGATGCTAGGAACATCCAAACTGCCCCCAATCAGGCCAACTGTGAGCCAACGGGGTCCCGCGGGAGTGGCTCTCCTGAAGACAGAGAGCCTAGGCTTCAACCCATGCACTAAGGCCGTTTGCAAAGCCAAACACTTGGTGTAGTGACAGATTGCCGTCCCTAGGATTATCGGACATCAGAGGCATACATACCAGACATGGTCAAGCGGTTGATGGACGAGAGTAAAAACCAAAGAGATGATGAATGGGGATCTGCTCCAAGTCGAACTCCCTTTACTGATGAAATCTTAAATGAAAGATACCCAGACAAATTCACAATCCCAACTATCCATCCTACGACGGGACGAAGGACCCAAAACCCCATCTGTACAAGTATAGCTGGTATATGGACGGAGCCAACTGTCCAGAGGCTGTTCGTTGCCGATGTTTCCCTATCTTTCTAGAAGGAGTTGCGTCTATGTGGTTCACCAGACTTCCCCCGAGATCTATCTCTACCTTTGACCAACTAGCAACAAAATTCCTTGACCAATTCAAGCACCATACCGCATAGCCAAAAGATGTCATGTCCCTATCCGGATTGTTCCAGGGATGCATCGAGTCGCTGAAATGTTTCATGAACTGATTCAATACCGTAGTGACAGAAGTAAGCAAACCCAATGAGGACATGACTTTTATGGCGTTAGACCACGCCATTCATCCGAAGACTGAATTCGGGAAATGGATTAAAATGAAGCAGCCTACTACAAGGAATGACTCAATCGTAAAGTGAGTCAGTACTTAAGATTGGAGGAGGCATAAGAGCTGGAAAGAAAGACTACTGGTGTGCAACTGATGAACATCGGATAAAGCGATGTGGCAATGAATTGAAACGGGCACGATTCTGGAACTAATCAAGGTGTCACGGTGAAAGTTAGGAATCAAAAGAGGAAAAATCCAAACTCCAATAAACGAAATAGCAATGGCAGCAACAAAAGATTTAAAGAATTCAGACATGAAGATTATACCCCTCTAAATGACACTTCGGAAAATATTTATCTCACAATATAGGAAATTGAAGAACACAAGAAACCCCTTAGGAGGGAGGTAACAGAGCAGCAAAAGCGCTCAAGGAAATTCTACCACTTGTATGAGACACATGGCTACAATACAAACGAATGCCTCCACCTAAAGAATCTCATTGATGAATTGATCGGGGACAATAAGGTCCAGCAGGACGTGAGAAAGCCACAAAACACCAATTAACCTGCATCCCCTTAGCCTCCTAGAAAACAAAGAAATAAAGCTGGAACAAGTGATGAAGGGTCGAAATGAACCGACCAAAGGCTCATTTTGGAATGATATCTAGGGGACCACACACCCATGCAAAGAAGTTGGGGAGAAATGGAATGGTACGCAAGCTCGTTGAAACATGCTCCGAAAGACTCATGTCTCGCACTAGAAGACGAAACCCTAGCCAAGCTGCAGAAGGTTTCGAGTGACGATATAGTGTTCCAAAATTGGGACACCGAAGGGATCGAAGCTCCAACTCTCGATCCGATGATGGTGACAGTAGGAATTAGACCCGTTGTAGTTCGACGAGTGTTGGACGATAGTGGAAGTTCTATAAATATACTTTGTTAGAACCCTTAGTTTACGGTTTCGACGATGACAACTATACAATGGAAATCATATATATATCATACAACTAAACAAATACAAATACAAAGCAAGACAAACCACTATTGTGACAAGACGATGACTAAAGCACTGAAGAGATTCTTCTACAAAGTTGCATGAAGATCGAAGAGAGATACACTCAAGAATAAACCCAGGAGAACATCACTTAACAGGTTCAGACGTTTGAATGCAGAACTTCAGACTTTTGAACATAGAAGTTGAACAAAAATAATAAAAGGTTCTTAGACGTCTGAAAACACCATTCAGACGTCTGAAACTGGGCTCGGGGAAGAAAATTCAAATTACAACTGCCATCTCCGAAGAGACACAACTCCATCTTTCCTCCACAACTCTTCACCAGTGAATAGTGACGACTCTAGACTGAAAGGGAAGAGATGTAACTACTAGAAGCAACCTTCTACAATTATATAAACAAGAATCTAGAAGGATCAAAAAACTCAACTAATTTACTCGACTCTCTATCTTGATCATCTCTTGTTCTAACCATCTACTTGCTATCAAATCTGCAAATTTGAGATCATACACTTCCATATTCTCTCGAACAATATTGTATTCAATCATTCAAGAGATATAGGAAGTTCAATTGTACTATATAGTCAAAATCCGTGTAATAGAGTACACACTCTTGAACAAGAAAACTCTGTTATTAAACATGTTCCTCTGGGTGAAGTGAGGGTTATTTGGTGAAAGGAAATTCCGAAGAGGAGCTTCGGGACTGGACGTAGGACGGAAGGTCCGAACCAGTATAAAATCCCTGGTGTGATTATTCTTATTTACATACTTTAATATTGTTATAGTTTAAATTAGTCATATACTTGTCATTTGTATAATCGATCCACCATAATATAGACTTTTAATTGGTACCAGAGCTTGGTTTGATCAAAAGTACTGTAACAAGTTTTTGAATCACTAATATGGCAAGTATCTTTCAAGAAGGTCAATTTACCGCACGTCTCCCTCTATTTAATGGCTCCAACAATGCATATTGGTCAACCCGTATGCGTATTTTTATGGACGCCAATGGTCTAGAAATATGATCTGCTACCGAAAATAAATATGAAGCACCTAACACTGCTATGAGCACATGGACCGATGCACAAAAGACCTTAGCCTCAAACAATGCTCAAGCTATGAATGTTTTATTTTGCTCTCTAGATAAAAATGAATTTTCATGTGTCATGTTATGTACCACTGCGTTTGACATTTGGCGTACCTCACAAATTACACACAAAGGTACAACAAAGGTCAAACAAACTAAGATTTCAATTTTGCAAAACCAATTCTACTCATTCAAAATGAAGCAAAATGAGACTATTGTTGACATGTATTCTAGATTTCAAACTATTTAACATGATCTTATGGCATTAGGAGTTAAGTTTACTGATTTTGATTTAGTTTCTCGAATACTCAACTCTTTAACATCGGATTGGGAAAGGAAGGTATTAGCTATTGAAGAAGCTAATGATCTTTCTACTCTCAAGGTTGAAGAGTTAATAGGAAATTTAATGTCCTATGAAGCTAACTTACAGGCAAGAAAAGAACATAATGTTGAAAAGAAGAACATAGCATTTCAAGCAAAGAATGATGACTCAGATTTGGATGAATAAGAGATAGTTTTCATTGCCAAGAATTACAGCAAATTCACGAAATTTAGAAAAATGACCAAATTCCAAAAAGAAGGGAAGTCCAATACAACAAATCTATCTAAAATCATGTGCTATGAATGTGATCAGTATGGACACACGAAGAAGGATTGTCCTAAACACAACAATGAGAAAAAGAACAAATTTGAGAAATTTAAGAAGAAAAGAGCTTTTAAAGTCACTTGGGACGATTCTGATTCATCATCATCTTCTGATAGTGATAGTGATAGCGATGGAGAACAAGCTAATGTATGTTTTATGGCTAACACTGATGAGGTATGTCCTGAACTTAGCTATAATGAACTATTAGAATTAAGTATGGAACTTGATGATAAGTTTAGACAAATCAAAAAATTGAATAAAGAACACCTAGCCAAAATAAATCGATTAGAACTAGAAATTGGATTATTAAAGGATGAAAAAGTTATTTTAGAAGAAGAATTGGAGATTTCACAAGAAAAGTGTAAAAATTCTATCGAATATGATACACAACTTAGTGAAATAGATAGGTTAAAACTTGAGAATAATAATTTGATTAAGGAAAATATTGAACTAAAAAGTAGTATAGAAATTCCAAAAACTGAAATTTGTGAATTAAAGGATAAACTAGAAAAAATTACTAACAATGTTTCAAAGTTTAACAAAGGAAAACAAGATCTTGATAATTTAATTAAAATTTCGAAACCTTCTGGTAATCGAAATGGTTTGGGATTTGAAAAGAATTCACAAAAGAAAAAAGGTAATACTATAAAGCAAAGTATCTTGTATCAAAGTTTCAAAAAGACACCAAAGTTAAGTAAAGATGTAAAATCTAAAAATATAAAAATTTGGATACCAAAGTCTAATAATAAGTTAATTAGACAAAAACATATTGATAGTTTTTTATCAAGTGTAGTATTTAATAATAATTATGTTTTTAAAGGACCCAAACCCACTTGGGTACGGCTACCCTCCCCTCCTAACATTTAGGACCCTAATAAAATAAGTGGGTACCATTTGAATAATTTTTTGTTTTGTAGGTACCCAAAAATTAAAGCAAGGAGAAATGGATACTCGATAGTGGCTGCTCAAAACATATGAACGAGATTGCCAAGATGCTCTCAAATATAAAATATATCGATGGAGGCACTGTAACCTTTGGAGATAACTCAAAAGGATATGTCATTGGAATTGGAGAAGTCAAAAACATCGGTATATCTAACTCTCCTATTATTTCTAATGTTTTATTAGTAGAAAATTTAAAACATAATTTACTTAGCATTAGTCTATTATGTGATAAAGGTTTTCAAATAAATTTTGAGAAAAATCGATGCAATATATTTGATAATAATAAAAATTTATTATTTGAAGGATTTCGAAATAAAAATATTTATATTTTGAATATGAATATAAAACAAAATTCTGATTTATGCTTGACCGCTAAACTTGATGATCCATGGCTATGGCATAAACGATTTTGTCACATGAATTTCAAATTTATAAATAAATTATCAAAACACGAACTAGTTAGAGGTTTACCAAAAATAAATTATAAAATAGACAATTTGTGTAATGCATGTCAAATTGGAAAATTAAAAAGGAGTTCTTTTAAATCTAAAAATAATATTTCAACAAAACAACCATTAGAATTGTTGCATTTAGATTTATTTGGTCCTACTCAAGTAAGATCAATAAATCATAACAAGTATGTTTTTGTAATTGTTGATGATTTTTCAAGATATACATGGACTTTGTTTTTAAAACATAAAAGTGACACTTTTGGTATGTTTAAAATTTTTGCAAAAAGAATTAAAAATCAAATGAATTTGAAAATTAAAAATATTCGCAGTGATCATGGAGGAGAATTCGAAAATGAACTTTTTACAAATTTTTGCAATAAAAAGGGAATTAATCATGGTTTTTTCAATTCCACGTACACCACAACAAAATGGTGTAGTTGAACAGAAAAATTGAACATTACAAGAATGTGCAAGAACAATATTAAAAATAGTAATCTTCCAAAACATTTTTGGGCTGAAGCTATTACCACGGCTTGTTATGTTTTGAATAGAGTGACACTACGACCAATGACAAAATACACTTGTTATGAATTATTTTTTGGTAAGAAACCTAAAGTATCATATTTTAGAACATTTAGATCAAAATGTTTCATATTAAATACTAAAGACAACCTAGGAAAGTTTGATCCTAAGGCCGATGAAGGAATATTTGTTGGTTATTCGGATCATAGCAAAGCGTATAGAATTTATAACAAAAGGACAAATATTATAGAAGAAAGTTTACATGTTTCTTTTGGTCAAAATTTTGTAACTACACAAATTAATGACGAACAAGAAATACATCCAAATGATTCTTCTAACACACCTCACAATAATAAAGAAGCTATTTATCAAAATAATGCTCTAGCTTCACCTCCTAGGATTTTATAGAATCATCCTATAGATAACATTATTGGAGATTTAAATTCTAGAGTAACTCGAAATCAACTTCATCAAATAAGTCATGTTGCATTCATTTCAAATTTTGAACCAAAGAACTATAAAGAAGCTTTTAAAGATGATTTTTGGATATTAGCTATGCAAGAAGAATTAAATCAGTTCGAACAAAATAATGTTTGGGAACTCGTTCCAAAACCAGAAGATCAATCCGTCATTAGATCTAAATGGGTATTAAAAAATAAAGCCGATGAAACTGGAAATATAGTTCGAAATAAAGCACGTTTAGTAGCACAGGGGTATAATCAAGAAGAAGGAATTGATTACGATGAAACTTTTGCACCTGTAGCTAGATTAGAAGCTATACGAACTCTACTCGCTTTTGCTTGTCATGACAATTTTAAATTATATCAAATGGATGTCAAAAGTGCATTTTTGAATGGTTTTATCAAAGAAATTGTTTATGTTGAACAACCACCATTATTTGAACATGAAAAATTTCCAAATCATGTTTTTAAATTAAATAAAGCATTATATGGGTTAAAACAAGCCCCTAGAGCATGGTACGATAGGCTTAAAACTCATTTAATCTCATCAGGATGTCAAATTGGTAAAATTGACACGACTTTATTTATTAAAAGAGAAAATAATGACATTTTTGTTATTCAAATTTATGTCGATGATATCATATTTGGATCAACTAATGAAAATTTATGTGTACAATTTTCTAATATAATGAAAAATGAATTTGAAATGTCATACATGGGAGAATTAAATTTATTTTTAGGATTACAAATAAATCAACTAGAAAATGGTATCTTTATACATCAAGAAAAATATTGCAATGAACTATTAAAACATTTCGGTATGGATAAAACATCTAGTAAACCTACTCCTATGAGTACTATGGTTCATCTTGATAAAGATGAAAATGAAGAAAATTTTAAAGAAAAATTATATAGGAGTATGATTGGTTCGTTATTATATTTAACCGCAAGTCGACCCGATATAATGATGAGTGTTTGTCTTTGCGCACGTTTTCAAGCAAAACCAAAAGAATCTCATCAAAGAGCTGTTAAACGTATTTTGAGATATTTATCTAACACGAAAAACTATGGACTATTCTATCCAAAAGGATCTTCCTTCGCACTTGTATCATATAGCGATGCGGATTTTGGAGGATGCAAAACAGATAGAAAAAGTAAGTGGAACATGTCACTTCATTGGATAATCCCTCGTCTCATGGTTTAGTAAAAAACAAAATTGTGTTTCTCTATCCACTAGTGAAGCCGAATATATTTCAGTGGCATTAGCATGTGCACAAGTAATTTACATGCAACAAACCTTAAAATATTTTGGAAAAATAATTGAAAAATCCTCGATTTATTGTGATAACACTAGCGCAATCAATCTATCTAAAAATCCGGTAAATCACTTTAGAACTAAACATATAGATATAAGACATCATTTCTTAAGAGATAATGTCGAAAAAGGAACTATTACATTAGAATATGTAAATACCGAGAATCAAATAGCAGATATATTCACAAAACCACTAAATGAATAGACGTTTGTTAAACTACGACGCGATTTAGGAATATATTCTCTTAATGATCTTAACAACTAATACTAAATTTTCATTTCATTTGTTAACTAGTTTTAATCAATGAACTAACTGTATAGAAACATGAAAAAATTATAAAACAAAATAATATTTATTTTATACCTCTCATAATCTATGGATCGGACACTTTCTCTAAACACCATAAGAAATTTAACAAACTAAAACAAATGGAATGATTAAAATAGCAAATTCCTACTCTTATATATACATATAATTTTCAAACAAAACCACAGTACAAACTTCTTCTGCAATATATTAATCAAAATCCTAAAACATGTCATCTGATCACAATTCCACTTACTCTACCATCGATTTTTCGTCCCCCTCATCTGGGAGTACATACACATCTCCCGCCAAAACAAATCCAAAATCATCTCCATCTCTCCACATTATGCCCTCACCATCATATCATACAGGCTTTTCTCCAAAAGGGAAGAAAGCCAAACATAATATGAATCTTCCCTCATCCTCTCTTTCGGAAAAGCAGATGAAATCCATCATTATCAAAAAGAAATGATGGATGTACAACGAGAAATGTATTACGAACAACGACGCCAGGGAGCACATTTAAACTTTCTGGAAAAATGCATTCTTGCCATCTGTGGACATTCTCCTACTAAGGATTGTGTTCATGCACGCTCTCCTCGTCTCACAGAAACTCCTTCGTGTTCTCGTCACATAACACCACGAAGATTATAGGGAGAAGGAACATCTGAAGGACATTTTAGTCCAATACCTCCTTCTTGGTCACCAATACGAGCATCGAAAAAAATACCCAGGCAAAACCGAATTCATGGGATCGTCAGGAATGGAACCAAGAGAAATAAACTATGACGTTTGGAGACGATTATATAAATATATATTTGTTTGTATTATATTGTATTATATTCAATAAATAAAGTTTTTTTCTTCACAATACTCTCAAGAAAAAGCTAATCTGGAGTTTTTAGACGTCTGAAATAGATTCCAGACGTCTGAACTAAGAATTTGGAACAAATTATATGTTCCCAGACATCTGAACTCAAGTCCAGACGTCTGAAATCACTCTCTGTCTCACATTAAAACTTTCCCAACGTCTGAGTTTTGATTCCAAACGTCTGACTTTACTTTTTGTTTCTAGTTTAGACATCTCCGGACGTCTGATCTACTTTTTCAGACGTTTGGAACGGGAAACGACAGTTTTTTTCAAACCCTATACCTAATCGATCAACCACTATTTCACCACTTCAATTCATTTCCAAATTAAAAATTATTTCTCTCAAAATCTCTAAAATCGAATTTCTCTTCAAATCAATGCCACCACGAACTAAAACGATGGGAATTAAGAAAAGGAAGCATGGAGAAGGATCTTCCTCTCAACCATTGATGGTGACTGATACTCAAATCAACAATTAGTTATTTCAGAATCCAACAAATATACGACGGTTTAACGACTTGAAGATTAAGAAGATGCATCTAGGACCTTTCTATAGCCTAATCAAATTTCCTTCATATGATATGGACGACATATGTGAGCAAGGTGAATTGAAAACCCTTATCTCTTTTAATGCCAACGATGTTTTTATTGATCAACTAGCTATATATCTTTTTTACTCTAATCTGGATATTCCATCGGTATGGACTACCGAGAATGATGAAGATTGGTTATGGATGAGGGTCTATGGGCAAACAATCAAGTTAACCCCCGATATAATTGGACGATTCTTAGAGTACTCTTATACGGGTCAAAATTTATTTGAAATGGAGGACATGCGATTCAATCCTCGTGATACTATCATTCATCAATTATGGGAAAATCGAATGCCTCAATTTTCATCCAAATTCCTTAGGCCATGTGCTAGGCTCCTTACCCGAATGCTTATAAATACCCCTCGATTAGGTAGCCATGAACAAATTACTGATCTTGAACACAAAGCATTATATGCACTATTTAGTCGAACTAAGATCAATTGGGCTCAGTTCATTTTCGATGAACTAAAAGGTTTTTGGAATAGATCTCGCCATACAATATTTACCCGGCTTTTATTATGCGAATTCTCAGAGCACTAAACATCACATCGTACATTTTTGCTTTCGAGGAGTTACCTATCAAATATAATGGAACAAAAATTTTCAATCTTATGCATTTACCGGAGGAACCACCATCTTTTATAACTTTTCTAGAATGGAAAAATGCACAAGATCAACCTCCTCCTCCTCAACAACAACAAGATGGTGATGTTGAACTACCAAGGCAACCATCTCCACCTCCTCCTTCCTCTTTTGAATATCACTCCGATATGGAGATATTGGAAGCACGAACTTAGCGTCATGCTAATGAGAATATTGCTCACTTAACCTTACAAAACCAAGTGCTCATATCAAGAAATCAAATTATCCTTGGTAAACAAATAGCGAAGCTTGATCTCACGTTGTCCTCAAGGCTTTCCAAAGTTTAAGAATCTCTCGTTTCTCAATTATCCTACCAAGGCTTTCCAAACTTAATCATGCACTTCAACAAGTCCATCAACCTTCTTTTGACTGGTCTACACCTTCTCAATCTCCTCACACATCGCCAAAAACCGACTATAAAGGGAAAGGGAAATTAGACTCCTCTCGTGATGAACTACCTTGATTTCATAAGGTAAATATTTTGTTGTAATTAACTCCCTTATCAAAGTTCTGGTAAGACACTATAAATATTTCTCTTTTTTGATGTGCTTAATGATGTAATCATAAACTTTTTGTTAGTAATGTAATTATGTATGTACATCATACTTGGTTCTGCATTATTTTTATAATTCTTTGATTATTTTCGATAACGACAAAGGGGAGAAAAATATATATGCACATCTATAGGGGGAGAACCTTTCTGTAATTATTATCTAAGTACATTATATAGTTGTCATCATCAAAAAGGGGGAGAATGTTAGAACCCTTAGTTTACGATTTCGACGATGACAACTATACAATGGAAATCATATATATATCATACAACTATACAGATACAAATACAAAGCAAGACAAACCACTACTGTGACAA
This sequence comes from Allium fistulosum, assembly GCA_030737815.1. Classification (NCBI taxonomy): domain Eukaryota; kingdom Viridiplantae; phylum Streptophyta; class Magnoliopsida; order Asparagales; family Amaryllidaceae; genus Allium; species Allium fistulosum. The sequence continues at coordinate 794,592,485 of CM060904.1, forward strand.
GACGATGACTAAACCACTGAAGAGAATCATCTACAAAGTTGCACGAAGATCGAAGAGAGATACACTCTAGAATAAACCCAGGAGAACATCACTTAACAGGTTCAGACGTCTGAATGCAGAACTTCGGACGTCTGAACGTAGAAGGTGAACAAAAATAATAAAAGGTTCTCAGACGTCTGAAAACACCATTCAGACATCTGAAACTGGGCTCGGGGCAGAAAATTCAAATTACAACTATCATCTCCGAAGAGACACAACTCCATCTTTCCTCCACAACTCTTCACTAGTGAACAGTGACGACTCTAGACTGAAAGGGAAGAGATGTAACTACTAGAAGCAACCTTCTATAATTATATAAACAAGAATCAAGAAGGATCAAAAAACTTAACTAATTTACTCGACTCTCTATCTTGATCATCTCTTGTTCTAACCATCTACTTACTATCAAATCTGCAAATCTGAGATCATACACTTGCATACTCTCTCGAACAATATTGTATTCAATCATTCAAGAGATATAGGAAGTTCAATTGTACTATATACTCAAAATTCGTGTAATAATGTACACACTCTTGAAAAAGAAAACTCTGCTATTGTAAACCTGTTCCTCCGGGTGAAGTGAGGGTTATTTGGTGAAAATAAATTCTGAAGAGGAGCTTCGGGACTGGACGTAAGACGGGAGGTCCAAACCAGTATAAAATCCCTGTTGTGATTATTCTTATTTACATACTTTACTATAGTTACACTATAGTTTAAATTAGTCATATACTTGTCATTTGTATAATCGATCCACCATAATATAGACTTTCATACTTTTCAAACGTACTTTTGACCAGATGAAAATCGGCATGAAAAGCGTGTCTACATGCCTAACAAAGATCCAAAGGTTCACGGGTGAGCCCAAGCAACCTGTGGGACCAATCGACCTACCGATGGAGCTTGGAGAGGATGATCGAAGAGTCACCCTCATTCAGACTTTTGTAATTGTGGATGAAATGTTAGCATATAACGCCTTCTTGGGGCGCCCCCTAGTAGATTTCAAAATAGCTCTAGCCCAATGGTGTCTAACCATGAAGTTCCCTACTGCAAATGGAATCAGAGTGGTGAAAGGAGATCAGTGTGCTGCCAGAGAATGTTACATTGTAGAATTACACGTATCCAGAAGAAAAGAAAAAGGGAAGGTCGTGGGGAGAACTCTCCACATCCGTGAACCCTCCGAATAGCCACTAAAGAGTCGCCCCTGGCTTGGGGACAATAGCCGATTCGACAAGGCTTTGGATCCTAGAAAGAAGAGCTTAGTGGAGGAACGGGCGATGCCGGCAGAATTGACATTGTCCGTCCATGTCGACTTGGACCACCCAACTAAAGTTTTGAAAATTGGATTGCACCTTGGAAACAAGATGCGTATGAAGCTTACTAAATTTCTCCGCGCCAACATGGATGTGTTCGCATGGACGCATTTCGATATGTGTGGGGTGTCATTAGAAATAGCATGTCACGCGCTCAACATTGACCCCAGGTTCACATTCGTAAAGCAAAAAAGGCACATCATAGGTCCCGAACAATCCAAGGTGCTAAGAGAAGAACTGGACAAGTTAATGGCCAATGGTTTTATCCATGATGCAACCTGTCCAGATTGGGTATCTAATCCGGTCTTAGTCAATAAGTCCAATTGGAAGTGGCGAACAGTATCGGCTACTCAGATTTAAACAAAGCTTGCCTAAAAGACAACTTCCCTCTCCTCAGAATAGAACAACTTGTAGACCGAACGGTAGGACATGAGCTGCTATCATTCATGGACACATACTCCAGGTACAACCAAATCTTGATGCACGAACCCAATCAAGAAACACCAGTTCATCACTGACCTGTGCCTATACAGCTACAGGGTAATGCAATTTGATTTGAAGAATGCAGGGGCAACTTATCAAAGGTTGGTAAATACCATGTTCAAGCGTCAAATCGGGAATATGATGGAGGTTTATGTGGACGACATGTTAGTCAAATCGCGAGCAGCTGTTAACCAACTGGATAACCTTGTCGAAATGTTCGAAATACTCCAAAAGTACGTAATGAAACTCAATCCACTCAAGTTTCACTTCGGATTGGCCTTCGTAAAATTCCTAGGATTCATCGTAAGTGCTAGGGGCATCGAAGCAAATCCTGAACAAATAACGGCACTACGAGAAGTCCAAGCTCCAAAGAATAAGAAAGAGCTACACAGTTTGAATGGAAAAGTTGCAGTGGTAACTCGATTTATCTCAAAAGCTATCGACAAGTGTATACATTCTTCGATGTGCTGAAGAAAGGAAAGAAGAACTTCGAATGGAGTGAAGCCTGCCAAACATCATTCGAAACACTATTGTGGCATATGGAGGCTCCGCCAATCCTATCAAAGCCCATGGATGGAGAAGACCTGTTCATTTACTTAGCGATCTCACCCTATGCATTAAGCGCCGCTCTAGTGCGTGAAGAAGCAAAAATCCATTGACCCGTGTATTACATTAGGAAGCAGTTCACTAGAGCAGAGAAAAACTACCCGAAACTGGAAAAACTAGCATATTGCCTCTTGATCGCATCTAGGAAGTTACGACCATACTTTTAGGCTCATCCAATTAAAGTGTTGACTAACCAACCCCTGAAGCAAGTATTATACCGACCGGAAACTTCCGGATGACTACTCAAGTAGAATATAGAATTGAGTCAATATGATATCACATACCATCTAAGGATAACCATCAATAGGCAAGCGTTAGCACACTTCATCGCCGAATTTACTATACTGGACGACGAGGAAGAAGTTCAGCTGGAAGTAGACACGCAATGGAAGCTCTTTGTCGATGGAGCATCTAACAACCTCTGTTCGAGAGTAGGAGTTGTGCTTGAAACCCCTGAAGGGCGAGCCATTAGCTATGCTTTGCACTTGGAATTCCCCGCTACTAATAATGAAGTGGAATATGAAGGACTGATTACTGGACTGGAAGTTGTGAAAGAGCTCAAGGTAAAATCTATTCACATATACAATGACTCCCAACTGGTCGTCTGTCAAGTAAAAGGGGAGTACCAAACTTGAGGGGAGAATCTTGCCCCGTACCTGTCCAAAGTACAAGAACTGCTAAGCAACATCGAACACTACACTATAACTCACATTCCACGGGAGCAAAACACTAAGGCATATTATTTGGCTAATCCGGTGAGCTCCGGAGAAGCTCAGTCATTGGAGCTAGTCCTAGTTGAGACTCTAACCAACCCAAGCATAGGCGAAATGGATGTCGATTGGATCCTCATGATCACCGTCGAACCAGATACGTGGATGACACCGATAAAGGAATATTTACTTACAGGGACTCTTCCAACTGACCAGAATCAACGAAAAAGATTCTTCAAAAAGCACCCCGATTCATGATATAAGAAGGAACACTCTACCGAAAGGGATTCTCGACCCTCCTCCTTAGGTGTGTGTCCGATGACGAAGCCCGACGAATCGTAAAGGAAGTGCACGAAGGCAAATGCGGAGACCACACTGGGTGGCAAACCCTTGTGAAGAAAGTCCTCCAATATGGATACTTCTGGCCAACAATAAACCATGATGTTGCAGATTATGCCAAAAGATGCGATTGCTGCCAAAGATTCAGCAAAATCAAAAGAACTCCTTCAACAGAGTTAACGGAGATGGTCAGCCAGTGGCCATTCGTAATATGGGGAATCGACTCGATTAGCGTCCTACCGATAGCAAAAGGAGAAGCCAAATATGCTATAGTTGTCATAGATTATTTCACAAAATGGGCCGAAGCGGAACCGCTGGCCATGTAACCACAAAGAAAGTCATTAATTTTGTTACTAAAGATATTATTTGCAGGTTTGGTGTGCCATAGAAAATTACCACTGACAATGGAACCCAATTTGAAAGTGCTGAATTTATAGACTTCTGCAAACGCTTCTGGATTGATAAAAGCTTCTCAGTAGTAGTTCATCTGCAAGCAAACGGGCAAGTGAAAGCAATAGACAAGATCATCTTATCTACCATCAAGAAGAAACTAGCTAAAGCCAAGGGAAACTGGGTTAATGAACTTCCACTTGAACTATGGGCTTACCGAACTACCCATAAAGCGGCAACCAGCCACACTCCGTTCACGCTGGCATACAGCTCAGAAGCAATGATCCCTGTTGAATTGGAAGCCCCCTCGCACTGAAGGCAAAATTTAAATCAAAAGAAAATGAGTAGCTACTACTCGAATCGCTAGATATGATCGATGTAAGAAGGGAAGAAGCCAAGTTGAGAACCGCCGCCCACTAAAAAAGGACCGCACGGTACTTTAGCACAACCAAACATTCGAAGTAGGAGATCTTGTGCTCAAGCGAGTCTACCTCATTCCGGGGGCCTTCAGACCAAACTGGGAAGGACCATGAGCCATTAATCAAAAGCTAAGAGATGGAACTTTCAAGCTAACAACTGTCGACGGAATTCAAATTCCTAGGGCCTGGAATAGCGAATCACACCGTCGTTACTTCCTTTGAAAACTACTTTATGTACTCTCTATTTTTCAGCAAATAAGTTATCCCGGAATGCCGAGGGCATTGTAAATAGGAAAAAAATCTTCCTAGATTTCCTTAATAGAATCTGGTTCGTTCTTTTAACCGACAAAACTGTGTTCATAATAATTACCTGCCGGGTCGACGGAAGCAAATCGACTCAAACCGCTAGATTGGCAGAACCCGATCCTTCCCTTCTAAAAACCAATGTTGCTCTAGCAACATCGGAAAGGCCCAAAACATACACTCCTCACATTGCTCGAAGATAGGCAACACCGAGGTGTACCAAAACCTGCGCATAAGCCGCACAAAAACATACGCTCCTCACGTTTCCCAAAGATAGGCAACACCGAGGAGTACCAAAAGCCGCGCATTTCATAAGCCGCGCCAAAACATATGCTCCTCTTATTGCCCGAAGATAGGCAACGTCGAGGGGTACCAAAAGTTGCGCATTTCATAAGCCGCGCCAAAATAGCCAAAACATACGCTCCTCATGTTGCTCGAAGATAGGCAACACCGAGGAGTGCCAAAAGCCGTGCATGTCATAGGCCACGCCAAAACATATGCTCCTCACATTGCTCGAAGATAGGCAACATCGAGGAGTTCCAAAAGCCGTGCATTTCATAAGCCGTGTCGAAACCGCCAGAATAAATGCTCCTTACGTTGCCCGAAGATAGGCAACATCGAGAAGTACCAAAAGTCGCGCATTTCATAAGCCGTACTAACTCCTAAAATGTACGCTCCTCACGTTGCCAGAAGACAGGCAACACCGAGGAGCACAAAAAGCCACGCATTTCGTAAATTGTGCACTAACTCTTAAAAAACTTAAGTTCCCCACGTTGCCTGAAGATAGGAAACACCAAGGAACATCGCCGAAAAATCACGCTCCTAAAGCGTAAACTCCTCACATTGCCCGAAGTTAGGCAGCGCTAAAGAGCATCGGAACCGAATCGACGGGTCATATCCATCCCAAACACCGCGCATCTCATAACCAGCGCCAACCACTTCTATGATTGGAAATAGTGGGCACAGCTCCAACAAAATTGGAGTGCTGCAAACCAACAGGAAAGTTTCATCTGACGACACAATGATTTAAACTGCCCTCAGTTAACCCATGCAATCTGCTCCTCTCAAACAAGCATTTATTTACTTACCAAGCACCGGGGGCAAGCACAACTGAAGATGGTAGGATGCAAGTTGAAGGCGGAGCAGGAGCAGAAGTAACAGGATTCCTTGACCCGTTAAGGAGCACATCGGAGTAGAAGCTTGTTGTTCCGAAGAATGCGAACGGTGGTCGAACTTCGATCTCTTTGAGGGCTCCTCCCTCTCATCAAAGGACCTTTTCTCATACCTGCCTTTGTATGACCGACTCCGATCTCTTTCTTCTTGATGACGGGCTTGAGTCTCTTGTTCCTTCCTTCTTCTGTACTCCTCCTCCGTTTCTCGGGGTTGATAATGGCCGAAAGGGCGCTTAGACTAGCGTTGGGAGTCAGCGAATTCTTCGAAGTCATCATAAAGGCCATGTCCTCTCGTCAAACCTGGCACAAAGCTTAAATAAAAGGTTTTAGAAATAGAAAATAGACATGGAAAGAATGTAAGAAAATGAATGTATCCTAATGAGATGTGTAGTGTGTTTTGGGGAAAGGCATAAAGCGTCGTCACGAACCAGATTGGGCGGCCGTCGTGGGGAAAATCGGACTAACTTCAGGCGCAATACTACCCTAACGAGGGGTGCATATCCTCAAATTTAAAATCTTCCCTCATAAGTGCATCGAAATCGATGTAGATGTTTCTCAAATCTCCAAACTCCACGCCAACATCTTTACTCTGGGAATCCTGACACTCTCTGATCTCTGGGGCGTTGCCTTTATCGCTCGCATTTGGAAGAGGAGAGTTCGGAAGGACGAGACTCATGCCCGGAGTCTCATTGCACGATTCTGAATCCCCATCATCGGATTTTGCATAGTAGCCATCATTGGAAGTGCACTCATCGCTACTACTCTCGAGCTCCCCCTCCTCTTTATCTAAGCCCATTGTGCCCTTGCCTTCCCTCTTCGATTGATTCTTCGGACAAGCCCTCTCTCTTTCTCTCTCTCTCTCTCAGCACCTTCTTCGAAATCGCAAGAAGAAGTAGTAAATCGTGTGCGAACCCTGGACCGAGTAGGGGAGGGGACCACACTTGAACAACGGATCTCCCCGGATGTAGTAATCCGTATCGGAGCAAGTTCTCATCGGTCAGCAAGACTTTGATGGACCTTTCTTCAGCATTAATAACCTTTAGGGTCCGTAAAACTTCATTAAGAGACACGTCCCCGTTTGGCATTGGGATAACTGCAAGAGGTATATGGCATGTTAGAAACTCCATAGCAACGTGTTAGGACTCGATAAGTATGAAAAGGTACTTACTCCGGTCGTCCAAAGATGATTAAACTGCTTGGGGCATCTAACGAAGAAATACTACATCTTGAACTAGGACAAGTTTCTCTGTTGACGCAAAATGATTTTTCGATTTCTTGAGCCTCAATCATGATCAAGGATGGACATTCATCTCTCGTTTTGAACGATAGAAAGTACCACAGCTCGTCAAAACTCGGAGCGCAGTTGACGTCCTCATGAAAAGAACATGCAAGCAAGTCAAGGTGGCATAGCCGTTGGGATGGATCTGGAATGGGGCAATGCCTAAGTCTGAAAGAGTCTCGCGCAGAAAGTTGTTAAAAGGAGGCACCGCTCCATTCAGGCACATATACTAGTGGCAAGCGGTATATCCTAGAGGAGGCATGTGAGCAAACTCGTTCTTCTCCGGTAGACGTACGTCCTCCTCTGGTATATCGTGTTGCACACAAATATTGTCTATAACTTTAGCGGAAACCACCGAAGAAGCTCTCTCTGGCGGTTTGAGCAGAACCCTAAAATTAGAAGGCGTTCGGTCCAAGACCGGACCAACCGGGACCAACTAGCCATATTCTACTTTCGAAGTGGAAGAAGAAAGGGCAACGGCCGATGATTCGGCTTTTGAAAGCGCTGGGCTTCCTCCGCTCGATTTATGTCATAAAGATGGGTGCTTAAACGGTCAGGTGATTTTATCCTGAATTAAAATTTCCCCTACAACACTTGAATTCCAGAGAGATATCGATGCATGCCCACGCAACGGACTTCAAGTGTGTACTGGGGCAAGTGCAGCATGTTGTCTATAGGAGGTGAGCTCGGTGTCCGAAACACTACAAACGCTCTATCCCATGTAGATAGTTCGCTCGTAGTGGAAAAGGAAAAGAATTTTCCGCATCGTTTCCATTTGTTTTTACTTCCTCTACACTTACCCGTTATCGATCAACGATCGATAACGGATCCCTTGTCCGAAGCGATGCGGAAAACTCTTCTCACTACAGGGACACCAAGTGCACAACAAGATGCAAAGATAACTCCAAATCCTCTAGAAGACTCGGGACCAATTCGTGATGTGTCATGCAGTATTAGCTACGGATATTGGCACAAGTCAATTCTGGCCTAATGGACGAAGATAGAAAAATGTTTCAAGCACCGGGCCAAGGCCCAAATGTCGTTCCTGGAGAAACTCAAGCCTTGATTTACGATCTTCCTATATTAGACCGCAATCAACTCAAACTTCTCATGACCAACATCACAAACGCGACCTTGCCAACAAATTGTTGAACGAACACTATGATAGCAGACCCACCTTGGATTAAAATCTAAACATGAAATTGGTCGAAGATTCAAATAAATAAACCAAAGACAATTTGGTGGCGAGCTAAGAATCAGATTGGTAGCGATCAAATGGTAGGTTGGAGGCGATTCAAGGCGCAAGCAGGGCTAGGGTTTCAAACAGTGGCAACAAACACGGTGGTGAGCAAAGTGGAATCTCTAGAAAGACTAGATCGAATCACCGAAGTGTATGGACCGGATCGTTGCAAATCGAAGGATCGGAGGCTAGAGTCATTGGAAACCTTTAGATCGCACGAGGAAGTAGTTCGGATCGTGTAAAAGTAAAGAGGAAGCTCCGCTCGAGTGGATATATAGGCAACTAAAAACCCAAAAGCCAAAAAAAAATTAAGTGCTCGGGTCGCCAGCGATCCATCAGTCATGGATCGCCAGCGATCCATCAACTATGGATCGCCAGCGATCCATAGAATCGCCCATTGGCGACTCCAAATTTGCACCGTGACATCCTCCTACCACTTCAAGGAATACCGAGAGACTGTAAAAGAGAAATTTGATCCGTTATGACAAGTAGTGGTAGAAGAGACCAAAACTATGGATCAGCAGAGTAAACTGTTATGTACCCGCAGAACTCTAATACGATTACTTGGAATTCGATAAGCAAATGTTAAAAGAGATAACTTCCAGAGCACGATTTGTCGCTAACAAAGAGTACTCTTGGGGGAAAATGTTATCTGGGTTTTTAACCCAGCAGGATCCAATAAAAGATGGAATAAGTTAATGAAGTCAGAATGGCTGAGAACTCAGCCAAAAGGGATAAAGCAATGAGTTAAGGAGAGCCAAGTGGTATTACCAAAGAAAAGACTAAATTTGGCAAAACCAAGAAACCAGCGTCCGTTCAGTCGAATTCGCAGTTAAATACAACCAGCTAATAGATCGTCATCAAAACAGAGCAACATGCAATGAGACTATGCAAACAACGTCGATACAAAGTAATAAAAGCATCTTACTCATCAAAGTCCAGAAATACACCAAGTCAATGGATAGCTAGTGATCCATGCACAATGGATCGCCGATGATTCATACTTCATCCTGGGATCACTAGGCCGCTATGGCATATGGAGATGACAGAAAAAGGGGAAAATGTGCTATGTGTATGGATCGCTAGCGATCCATACACCATCGATCACCAACGATCCATACTTGTCCATGGGTCTTCGACGAGCTAGCTATGTGAAGTAATGGAGGTACGAGCTAAGTAATTAGCTCCCGCATGAGCTAAGTCTATGGATCGCTAGTGATCCATGGTATTGGCTTGGGTCGCTAGCTAATCTCCTTTAGATGATCCGGTGTCCATCTGCAAGTGACTGCCAAGTGGGTTTGGTCCAAAGGCTTTCTGATCTTTATAAATACCATCGTGCTTGCAACATATACTGGATCTTCTCAGGACTGGTTGCTGAAGCTCTATTGAAAACTTTCTTCACTCTCTACCTCCCTCACAACAATCTCCAAAAGGATTCACTATGATTCTACAGTGGATTTCAACTCTGGGGATTCAATCCAGCTAAGGATAACCAAAAGCCTTGTAACCAAACACTTTTTGTAACAGCAATCGGTCTATAATAAAACTATAAAGCGGACGTAGGCTTCATTAACAGTCGAACCACTATAAAAATTCCTTGTCTTCTTTCTTTTACCGTCTTTTTCTATACCTATTATCTGTATTATTGCTCTGTAAGAACAGGGCGGGTGCTTTCATGCTCAAACCAGTGTGTTGATACATTTTTTGGGTAAACATACGCTTAGTAGGAAGCATCAGAATGCAGTATTGGCAATGATAACTGAGTGGAAAGATTTGGAAGTGTTGACGACTTGTAGAGTGCAGTAGAGACCTGAGGCTGGGTCTAGTGTAGAATCCGTTATATTGTCTTATTTAGAAGTTCAATTGGTAATAATCGAAAAGATTGCTTCTAAACAGGAGGAGGATCCAGTGTTGGTTGAAGGAATCAGGAAGTTAAGAGATGGAATGGAGAGCGATGATTTCAAGGATTTCATTCTTGACCAGAATGGGTGGTTGAGAAAGAAAGGTAGGTTATGTGTTTCGAATGTAGGAGACATAAGGAAGGAATTTTTGGAGGAATGCCATCGTTCGAAGTTCACTATTCATCCGGGAGGAACTAAGATGTATCAGGACATGAAGAGAAGTTTCTTCTGGGAAGGCATGAAGAAGGATGTAGGTTTATGGGTAAAGGAGTGTTTGAACTGTCAATAGGTAAAGGTCGAACATCAGAAGTCAAGTGGATTGTTTCAGCCATTGGATATTCCAGTTTGGAATTGGGATTTTATTTCTATGGATTTTATAGACGGGTTGCCAAGATCTAATAGAGGAAATGAAATTATATGTGTCATAGTGGACAAATTAACCAAGAGTGCCTATTTCATTCTAATTAAGTTAACTAGGACGCCACCGGTTCAAGCTAAGTTATTTATGAATAATGTGGTTAGGCTGCACGGAATTCCTAGTAGTATAGTAAGTGATAGAGATTCCTTGTTCACTAGTGAGTTCTGGAAGGGTCTACAGGATATTTTAGGAACCAAGCTCAAGATGAGTACCGCTTACCATCCACAGACCGATGGACAAATGGAAAGAGTTTACAAAGTCTTGAATGATTTGTTAAGAGCTTGTGTTTTAGATTTTAGGGGATCATGGGAAGACTATCTACATTTAGTCAAGTTTTTGTATAACAACGGTTATCAGACTAGTATAGGGATGGCACTGTTTGAAGCTTTTTATGGAAGGCCATGCAAATCTCTGGTTTTTGGTTAGACACCGGGGTAGGTTGGTTCTTGGTCCAAATTTGCTTAGGGAAGCTACAGAGAAGATTGAGTTCATTTGAGCTAGAGTAAAGGAGGCTCAGTCTAGGCAGTAGAGTTATGGAGATAAAAGAAGGAAAGGCTTAGTGTTCTCTACTGGAGATTATGTTTTTATTAAGGTGTCACCGATGAAGGGTGTGATTCGATTTGGGAAATCAGGGAAGTTGGAACCGAGATTCGTAGGACCTTTTCCTATTGTAGAGAGGATCAGGAAACTCACATATAGAGTAGAGTTGCCGAGCGGTTTGGAAAGAGTCCATGATGTGTTCCATGTTTCTCATCTGAGGAAGTGTATTAGAGACCCGAAGACTACTATAGCACCGACTGTGTTAGATGACTTGGTGGTAGAACCTGACTTGACTATAGTTAGAAACCCAGTTCGGATAGCTCCGAGAGATGAGAAGAGGCTAAGGAACAAGATAGTCAAATTAGTGAAAGTCTAGTGGAGCGACGATGAGAGAGAATGTACTTGGGAGACTGAGAGCGGGATTAGAGACGCTTATCCTGATTTATTTGATGGTATGTTTTACCTTTTGGATTGATTTGATATATACCTTATCGTAATTTCGAGGACAAAATTCTTTAAGGAGGGGAGTCTATAACGACCCTAATATTTAGTAACAGTATTTAGGATATTTAATTAGCTAAATTAAATAAAATAATGTGATGATTAGGGGATTGAGATTTGAGTTAAAACAGGGTTAGCGTACCATGTTAATGAATAAACTAAAATAAGCTAACATGAATTAAAATAGATAAGGGAAATAGGTGAGGGCAAAATAAGAAAAAGAGTATTCTTATACTCTAAACCCCTAGGAAGTCATTTCATACATTCATTTTATAATCTAAATAACAAGAGGTTCGTCACCATTAGCAAGAAAGAGGAAGATAAACAAGAAAAGCTAAGGAAGAAGATTAATCTAATCATAGCTATTCAAATCTCAAACTCCTTAATCTCAAAGCTAAGGTGAATAATGACTACATCTCATTTTTCTAATTGTTTTTGGTTTTAAGGATAATTCGAATTTATTTGCAATGTTATGCCATGATTTTGAATGATAAAATGTTCATATATGCTTGTTGATGATTGATGATTATTGATATAGGTTTTACGATATGATTTAATGTGAAAACCCTATTAATTGACATCCAAATGCCTTGTGATTTTAGATTTAGATCAGAAATGATGTTTTAGAGATGGGTTTCAATTATCATAATTTTCTGAATTTATGTGGATTTAATATTAATTTTCTAGTGAGGAAATTGATTATTTGGGTTTAAAATTATTTACGGTTAAATAATATATGATTTGGGGTCTGAAATTAATATATGTTAGAAAAAATATTAAAAATGATTTTCTGGAATTTTTGTATAATTTTCCTAAGTGTTTTGAGGAATATATAAAATTATTTAAGGTATGAGACTTAAATGTTTTATATATTTATAAAAGGAGAAGGGGTACTTTGTAAATTATTTAAATTGTTTAATTTTGAAATTTCGGTTGTTCTTTTAGAAAACAAAATTAGCAACCAATAATATTTTGACGAACAAGGCAGGTTAGTTGAAAAGAAATTTCTTTTTAAAGTTAAAATCGGTGTTTACATGCTTTCAGTCTGTTTCGCCACTTTCAGGACCTAGGTTCCGACTTAGTAATTCCACCTCCATCACCATCGAAACCAATGTGCATGGCATCAAAGTCTTGGTGCACGGCAAATTGGATATAGGCGGAAGGTATTGGGTTGAAATAAGGGGTTTCGAAGGGGTCGAAGCGTTACTTCGCTTTCAAATGGAAATGCACCAGCTTTACTTTCGATAGTAATGCTTCCGACTTGGTTGGCTTTCGAATGGGTCAAATTGATTTAAAGAATGGTTTTGAAGAGGTTTCACCTTTGTTTTTAAGTAAATGCTTTAATCGGGGCCGAAACCCCTTTGCTGCCACTTTTTAGCTTTCGAAGCGATGCCTTCAAAAGGGCTATTTTGTTCTATAAAACTGAAGCTGCTTCTCCAATGCTTTTGGAAGGTTGGTTTCAACACCATCACTTATTAACTTAGGAAATAGCTTTTGAAACTGTTGCTTTCGACCCTGTTCTTTTATGACCCTTTGAGATTTTTAAAGATTAATCCAAAGGTTTCAAAAGGGATGATTTTGAATGGCTTCGAAAGGTTTCCACATGTTTTAATTGAATCGAAATGCTTTCGAAAGTTTTGACGTTTAATGCTTTCGAATGGTTTAAAAATGGTTTCGAAGGAGTGGTTTCCCAACGGTTTCGAAAGGTTTGAAAGGAAAAGTTTTCGAATGGTTTCGAAAGGCAATGTTTAAATGTTTTAAAGATAGGATGTCTTTGGTTTTGATGCTTTCGAAAGGAAGGTATTTCAATGGTTTCGAAAGGAAGAGTTTGAATGGTTTCTATAGGAATGTTTTGGCATTTGGACCTAGGTTATAAAAAGAGTATACTTGGTTTCAGAAGAGTTACTTTCAATGGTATCGAAAGGGGTACTTCCAAAGGTTTAAAATGCTTTCATCAACAAAGATTTGTGTAAAGTATATATAACATGGCTAGTTGATTTTGAGTAAAGCATAAAATATATATTTTCCTTATTTAAGTATGATTTAAAGGTTTAAATCAATTTGAGATGAAAAGGTTTTCGAGGAAAATTTAAGGAAAGATTGCCCTAAGTAAAATGACTCAGATATTTGTATACTAGATGGGACTGGTATAAGGCCGCGCCCTATACATTACCTATTAGCTCCTAGCTAATTTAGTCCAAAATTCCAATGTATAGGGCATTGTCACAGGTAAGACTAAAATGATGTTACACACAGAAGGAAATATATATATATTTGTACAGAGGTAGGTTATTGGTGAGCCCACAAAAACATTAGGATTAGGTGACCCTGGGAGAAGTTAAGCTATAGACAGACCATTCAGAAGAGGAGTATCTAACAGGTATTAGATTATTTGTTTATATATTGTCTAGTAGGCCCAAGTCAACCAAAGGTTAGTAGTTAGCCAAACAAAACTATAGTGTTCAGATAGATAGTCTATTTGTCACCTAATATGTATGTTTACATGATAATGCTTTACAGTTTTAACCAGTTTTGGTTGCAAGATTATGATTTGAAAAAGATATATTTTAAAAGGATGTCAGTGAGGGGAAACCCATTCCCCTAAGCAGTGTGGTCTCACTTAATATCAAATAATCGAGATGTATAGTTTTACTCACACCAGGCTTTATGTCTGACTCGAAGTTTATGTTTTCCCCCTTAAACTCTCGGATGCTCAAAATAGATTTGGGTAGGTTGAGGGTTGAGGATTTTCAGGTTTAGTAAGTTGGCGAATAAGCTTCTGAAGACGAGCAGGTGGCTGACGGATAGCTATTTAGGAGTTGATGTTTTATTTTTTATTCCACTATGTTGTATTAAGTCAGTTATGACTATATAGTACTATGGTCATCCAAGGGAGCATCTTCATATGTCGCTCTTGACGTATTTTGTAATAATTATATTTGATCTGAACCTAGGAAACGTTTAGGATTTTGTAACTTGGATATGAAATGTCATTTCGAAATGTAATCAGAAAATTGTTTTAATCTGTGATGTTTTTATTTCATATTCAAGTGCTTCTGATATTATGGATACCATTAACATTACCGTATTTGGTAACCGAAAGTTACTACTATGGATGACTGCACCATTTGTAGCGCTTAGCTTTGGGCCTCCAAATAGGGGATGTTACAGGTATCCACCTTTCACTAGAACATTTTGAGGAGGCTTTGGGCACTAAACTAAACTTGAGTATAACTTATCACTCACAGACAGACGGGCAGAAGGAGAGAGTGAATTCGGTGTTCGAATATTTGTTGCAGTTGTGTATCTTTGACTTTGGAGGTTCTTGGAAGGATCGATCGCCGTTAGTAGAGTTTGCATGTAGTGACAGCTATCAAGCAAGTATTTAGATGGCATCGTTTGAGACATTGTACGGGAGGACATGAAGTTTTCCATCTTGTAGGTGGGATAATACAAATAGGATTATTCTTTGGCCAGATATGATCAAAGAGACATCAAAAAATTTTTTTTGATCCGTATGAGGATGAAGGCTGTGCAGAAAAAAAAAATCATTTGATAACATAAAACTCTCACGGAGTAGGAGTCGCAATAGGCGACATTGCCTTTGTCAAGGTCTCTCCACTTAAGCATATTATGAGATTTTGTAGTTTGGGGAAGTTATTAAGAAGAATTATAGGGTATTTTATAATTTTAGAAAGTGTAGGAGTGACAACCTGCCTTTTCGATCCTTAGATGTCAACACTAATACATCCACGATATTCAAGTGCCAGAAAGACATATCATTGGGGTGAAAGAAAGATAGAATAGAATCTCAGAACGTGATGAATAACATATAAAATTCAACTGGTCTTACAAAAAGAAAGAAGATTAATATATATACTATCATCAGATCAAACTACCTTATCATCAGCTCGTACATTTACGACAACCCATCCTTACAACTGCTGATAAATACAAACAAGAACAAACGGGAAAAGATAAAATATGGTAATACGTCTTGGAGCATCCAGCTTGTCTCCTAAAGCTTTGAAGTGTCCAGCTAAATCTGAATAAATATGCTTCGGCTGACCCAAGCATTATAAGAAAATAACGTCCGAATCTGTCTGGTAAAACCAGCTTGAGAAACACAATCGACTGGATTTTACTTAATGTTATAAAAACCTTTCAAAAATAAAGGTATCTTATAAGACCACACCACACATAAACATGGATGGGTTTTTATCTTACAATAACTAAATCATTTTTATTATAAATCCAGTGATATTATAATAGTACGTAGGGGTTGAAAATAAATATGGAATCATAGCTGAAATTGTTATATTAATTAAATTCTAGCATGATAGGTTTATAGCTAAATCCGGAGGAGCACGTATCGAAGATTAGATTTCCATCAATGACAAGGCTACTGGGGTACCGCCTGCCATAGTACATGTCTAGAAAATTATACCGACGGCCTCACATGGAACCCCTGCAATCAGAATCGGTCACCCTTTAACATGGCATACTGGATTACATCATTCCTCGGGCAAGGCTGCAAAACATGTGAACCATCCATAGCCCCCCTCTTCCCATGCACATGCATACCAAACTCATAAATATCGAATCATGATCGAGGAATGACTGCTTCTATTGGTATTGAACCACATAGCTCTGAAGCATATCCCATATTTTAGTCATTATAGGGTTGTGAGGCTTGTGAGGTCACGATTACCTTTTCCCTTCTTAGCAAATCCCACTTGGAATGCTAACACTGCCTTCCAAGCACAATACAATGCCAACATTCGTCCATACAAGTTGATTAGGACAAGGACAAACCGAAGGCATACTTGTACTACATCCATTTTGGAATCACCCTCAAGATTAGTAGCAAGCAGCCCTTGTACTTCAAAGAGCTCCATCTTCGACCATCTCGAACCAGTCTTGAACCACTTCCAAAGCATCGAACGGGCATATGGTTTGGAGTGGTTACGGTTTCGAGTCATCTCATATATGTGCACTCCCCAGCTTACCGGTCGCTCCAAAACCAAATCGATAGATTTGGTAAACTCAACCCAATTTTTTTTAGAAATAATCGGACAATGGATAAGAGCGAAGATCACCTCCTAACCATTTAAGCGGATGGATTTCCTTGTCATTTGTCCTAGGATAAAAAAATGAGATTTATGCGCACAGTACAACATTATCGAAAATGACTATGTCATATAACTCCTGTGTTTCTCCTTGTTTGCACAAAAAATGGACAAACACCTCAAAGTCGTATGATTTAATAGATCTTATGTTGTTCTTAGTGATTTGGGTGATTTATGAAAATATATGAAAAGCAGGGGCTAAGCTATAAAAGACACGCAGATTTATAGTGGTTCAGCCAGAATGTGCCTACGTCCACTTTATATGTTATTTCTCTTTTCTTGTTTAGATTACAAGTACAAAGCTTTGATACAAGTAAAAGAAAGTTGTTTGAAAGTTCTCTCCGTGCTTGAGCTCTCAAACTTGTTTTTTTATTGTTGTACCCTTGCCCCTCTATTTATATAGTGAAGCTGGAGGTAGGGGTCTTGGATGTATATAGCTGCTGGTGGGCCTGGGCTGGTGTGGTCAGGCCTGGTAGCGTTGGTTCGGCATTGCTTTGGCTCGGCAGTCCTTTGATTCGGCGGTAGGTGGTAGACGCTTTGGTTCGGCATTACTTTGTTCGGAGATGGTTGGAGTAGGAGTTGGTCCGGTAGCGAGATATGGTATGTTGGTCCGGTGTGTCTGGTCCGGTGGGCTCCTGGATCGGTGGAGCTCATGCACCTTGGTTCGGTGGTAGGGAGTAGGTTGGTCCGGTGGAACTCATGCACCTTGGTTCGGTGGTAGGGAGTAGGTTGGTCCGGTATAGATTATGCTCCTTGATTCGGTGGTAGGGAGTAGGTTGGTCCGGTATCGATTGTGCTCCTTGATTCGGCATGGGGAGTAGGTTGGTTCGGTATAGATTGGTTCGGTAGAATCTCGCCCAACACTTGCCCCCCCAAAGTAGGGCATGTGCATGCACGTGTCTTGCTTTATTTTGGGTTATCTGATTTTGTCATTCCCATCCGGCTCCCAGTGCCGAACCAGTTGGTCAGTGGTTCACCTTCGCCTATAAGTAAGGTTGTAGGGCTTCCGTTACCTTCTATCGAACGAGACAGCCGAATCAGTTCTTCATGCTAAATCAGTCATATCGCCGAACCAGACGTGTTGCCGAATTAGGTGATTGCCGGATGGCCTCTTCCCTTTTTTTGTCTTACCGAATGAACACGAAGTTTTAATACCGAATGGACCCTATCCCGAGGAAGCCGAATGATCTGATACCTAGAATGCCGAATGAATCTTTAGTTGAGAATGCCGAACGAATTTTTACTGAGAAATGCCGAATGAATCTTTAGTTGAGAATGCCAAATGAATTCGGGGATTTCGAGTGTTGAATGAACCCTTTACCGGATGGACTTTTGTACCTTAGTCACCAGTGAAACTCTAGATTACATAGTTTATGTGTCTTAACGATATACTTTCTTGTGTCTGCAGATAAATGTCTCAAAGAGTGGAAACCCGATCAGAGAAGAAGAGATCTCAAGATAGAGAAGAGCCTTCCTTAGTGCCCCTGGCTCAACCAGGACATGCCCGTCATGGACCCACCCCGAGATCATTGGTGGATGGATACGGTCCTCAGGAACTTCTTAACTTGCCTCCTGATTGCTTCCCTAGCTTACTCAAGGGCGAGCAACTTGATGTTATATCTCGCTCTTTCGGGATCGACCGAGCACGCATGTTATTGCCGGATGCGGGAGTGATGCCGTAAGATCCTCCCAAAGGATATTTTGCCTATAGCAGATACCATTGAATGTGTGGTGCCATCCCGCCTCTCAGCGCCTGGGTAGTCAGCTTTCTCACATATCTAAAGGTAGCTCCATTCCAGCTTTAGCCCAACTCTTATGCCATTCTGGTGAGTCTCTTCGTCATCTTCCAAAGGAGATATGGGCGTCCTCCTTCCAACCGGGAGATCCGGTATTTGTACCACTTGAGAGGCTACAAGAAGGGGTCTCCCTACATCAGCTTGGAATCGGCCGTATCCTTTAAGCCGGTCCTGGATTTATACTCCAAGTACAGCATGTTCAAGAAGGGATGGTTTTTTGTCAGGGATGATTCCGTTTCTATTCGGCGCTTCACCTCCGGATGTAAGTCAAAGCTTTATTTTTAATTCCCGTTCTGGTTGCAATACTCTTTCTTATGTGTTTTTATTTTTTGCTAGCGACAGGTGGTTTTGTGGTCGTGGAGAATGATCGCCTGGTTCAGACAGCAGCAGAAATAGAAGCTATTACTGGGAGAGATAGGTCGGCTGCCTACTAGATCAGGAACGCTACACTCTTGGAGTACAACTTGATCCTTCCACAACAGTCCGTGGTCAAGCAGAGGGACACGGCTGAAGAGAAGGCCGCCCAAGCTAAAGAAGGGGCCGAGTCGAAGAGCAGTAAAAGGAGGCCCTTTCCGAAACACCCGGTTGCCGGGGGGGAAGAAGCTCAAAAAGTCTGACGGTCCCTCTCCCAGCACATGTCCAGATATCCCGGAGGAGGGAGAGGTGGAGGAGGAGCAGGGCGAAGATGAAGGAGAAGGCGCTGGAGGTGGCGACGGTGTCGGGGCTTTGTCTTCTGGGCAAGTAGGCGAGATGCAAGAGTGGATGGATGATGCTTACTGCCAAGCCTTCGAAGGTTTGGAGGGGACAGAGAAGTCCAAGAGAGCCGATAAAGTTGGGACCGGCGTTGATTTATCTTCCGGGAGCGCCTCTACTGAAGCAACTTCGGCGGTTCAAGGTGAATTTCTCTTTACTCTTTTAATTCTTGAATGATGGCTTAATACATATTGGTGACACTTGGTTTTCATATCAAGAGCGGGTAAAATGGCCAAGACCTCAGATCTTCGGCACAGGCTTGAACAATACAAGCTCTCCAAAGCTTCCGCCAAGCCGAAGCCTTCTACTAACCGCCCGGGAGACATAGTCGGCTATCGTCCTCTTCTCGGAGTTATCGAAGAAGATATACAGAAGAGGAAGAGGAGTCGATCTTCATCTAAACCTCTTCTTGAACCCCCGGCCCCATTCCAGCCTATTCATGACATTACAGAGGAGGATACCGAGCTTATGTCCTCTCCCCATCCGTCTGAGAACCCAACCGTCATTCTAATAGATCATCCTGGCTTAGCACGCAATCCGTTTGCGGGTCATCCGGACCTGGACCCGGCATCTCATGACATCTCTTTTGATGAGGTTACTGGCGAGCACCTTCTTCCTCGCAATCCTATGGTAAGGGTGCTTGATGAGGCCAAGTCCCTGGACCTTGATTTGCTTACTACTCGGGTTGTCGCTATGAGGAACGAAGCTAAAGCAAATATCGACCGGGTTGCTGAGGAGACCAGGAAGTTGATGGGGCATCATGCCCGACTGGTCAAGGCCGGGGAGGAAATTGGGAGTGCCAACATAAGACTACGGTTAGTGGTTTCCGACCAGGCCAAGCAACTCGCTGATCAGGCCATCCAGATCTCTCACCACGAGGCCGCCTCCGGACGTCTAAAGAAAACTATGGAAGAGGCCAGTCGGGCCGAACTGCGGAAAATGGAGGCTACTTGCAAGGAACGGATCTATATGGGCATTGCCACGGTGGATGAGGTTCGGAAAGAGGATCTTGAGCAGATAGAGGAGTTATTTGGGAAGCTTGAGGCTGCAGAGCTTGCTCAAGCCAAGTTGAGGGAGGAGATGGAGGCGATGCGGAAATCCCTTCAGGCTGACTGCTCGAGATACCAATTGGAGAGAGATGCCGCCGTCGTAAGGTTGTCGGATTCCGAGGCCCGGACGAGGGAGTTTGAAGAGAACGAGGGGCTGATGGAGGGGATGCTCCAGGATATGTACTTCTGTACTTGGTGGCAGGGTAACTTGTCCTGGATGGATGATTACCCCCGGGTTATGGCTAGGATCTATCTCAGGGCTCTAGAGGAGGCCCAGGCTGAGGCAGATAAGGAGGGTGGTGTGGCCTTTAGGATGGATGCTGTTACTGCCCAGTTTACCAAGGAGGAGAAGGTGGCGGTGAAGGAGGGCATGCGGTTGCTTGCAGCTGAGGAGGCAGGTGTGCAAGTGGAGGATGATGATCAAGTTGATCAAGGAGTAGATGCCGGTAAGTCTTCCTTTCTAGTCTTTCCGTTAACTTGGTTGCTTATCACTAATGAATTCTTTCTCTAACCGGACAGGTGGGAAACAGGACAAGGATAAGACTGCGACGCAGCCGGCTCCTTGATTCGACTTGGAAAGTTTTTTTTTTGTGGACTTGACAAGGTTGTATATGTTAGTCTTAAAACAGTAAAGTAACTCTTAGGTTGTAATTTTTGCTACTTATAATAAATAGCTCTATTCTTGGCGTGTAATTCTTTAACTTAAGCTGATTCTGTTGTCTTTTGAATGTTTTTGCTATTTTGACATGTTGTATGAGAAATATAGCTATGCATATTCTTGTAATTAAATTGTGTTTGATGTCAGGTTCTTGTTTAAAACATAATTTCATGACTTGCAATGTTAGCGTGAGGTGTGAATAAATTACAGTCATGTGTTTACACATGAAAGAAGGAAATACCGCCCTTTATATTTTGCTTGTGGATGGCAGCTTTGAATATCCTGTGTGACCGAGTAAGGGATGCGGTCCAGTATCTTGCTGTGAGTATCCGCTTCTATTAGTGAATGTCTCATGTTCTGTGTCCTGTACTTCAGGGATTGTTACAGAGGATAGGAGAAAAATTTCTTAAGTAAAATTGAAATATGTGAAAAAGTAAAACTTCCAATCACGGAAGGCCTTCGATGTGCTTAAGTTCGTGGCAAACGGGCTTTGTAGTCACTTTCCCTAGCCGTGGGTCTTGGAGACATTCGTCACCCATCTTACGCCTCCGCGGGGAGTTAATTCTTTTTTACCACAGCCGCACTTAAGACACATCGGAGCCGAGATCACGCACAGTAACTACCCGGGCCATTATGGCCCGTAACCGTGGGTATTATTCGATTTACTATGGCCGGCTAGCGTGGGTGCCGATCGTCAACCGTGAACTGCCCCTGGCTGGCCACACCTTATGTTGGGGCTTATAGTCGGTTCACAGTTGCCGGCGAGCCGAATGCCGTAATGAGCTACCTCGAGCCGAACGCCGTAATGAGATACCTCGGCTATAGTCGGCCTTCTCGGTGGCTTATAATTGGCTCATTACAGTTGGCTTTAAGGGCCGTCGCGAGCAATGAGTTAACCCGCAGCAGAGGGATGCCGGAGCAAAAGTGTCTCATTGGCGAGGGCATAGATTCGCATAGTACCTGTTAGGTCTTGTCCAGGTGAAGTTGCGCTGTGGAGTGCTTTGAGTGGAAATGCTATAGGATTTTGTTCAATAGAAAAGGATAAAGTTTAACAAGCAGCCAAGATATAAAGGAACAAGTTAAAAAAGAGACAAGGTTTTTTAAAGTGGTTCGGCATGAAAAGGCCTACGTCCACTGATTCTCTTTGTTAATTCACTTCATATGGGCAGTACAAGTTAAGAAAAGTATCGACGGAGGTGTTGGATGTTCCATGCCCTTTGGAACACCTCTCCGTCCACTGTTGACAAAATATAAGCTCCATTGTGGAGATCTTTATGAATTACATATGGTCCATCCCAGATTGGATCTAGTGCTCCGGGGCGAGGGAAATTTCGTTTGAGCACAAGATCCCCTTCTTGTAAGGTACGATGCTTGACTTTGGAGTTGTATTGTGCTGCCACTTTTTGCTTGTGGGCCGCTGCTTTAAGGACTGCATCATTTCTTCTCTCCTCAACTAGATCCAAAGACATGTGAAGGAGTTCTTCGTTCTCTTCTGAGTTATAGTGGATCCTACGGTGGGAAGGCACAATGGTTTCAACTGGGAGCATAGCCTCCGATCTGTATGCCAAAGAGAAAGGAGTATGCCCCGTTGATGTTATGAAGGATGTGCGATAGGCCCACAGTGCCGTAGGGAGTTCATCCACCCAAGCGCCCTTTGACTTTTCGAGTTTCTTTTTTATTAGAGTTTTCATAATTTAGTTGACGGCTTCGACTTGTCCGTTTGCCTGGGGATACGCTACGGATGAGAAGCTTTTGTGAATTCCGTGCTCTCGGCACCAGTTGGCGAATTCCTCGCTGTCAAACTGAAGTCCATTGTCTGATATGATTTTGAGTGGGACTCCGTACCTGCACAAAACATTTTTGATCAAGAAGTTAATAACTTTTGCTGAAGATACTTTATTCAGAGGTTCCGCTTCCACCCATTTGGTGAAATAGTCGACTGCCACTATAGCATATTTGGCCCCGCCTCGGCCCATTGGTAGCTCGCCGATTAAGTCAATTCCCCATATTGCGAAGGGCCAAGGGCTGGTCATTTGAGTAATCTCAGTTGTTGGTAGCCGCAGAATCTTAGCAAACTTCTGGCATCTGTCACACTTTTTGATGAAATCTAAGGCGTCCTTGCTTAAGGTGGGCCAGAAATATCCATATCGGAGTATCTTTTTTGCTAATGTTTGCCCTCCGGTGTGATCTCCGCGGCTTCCCTGATGAATGTTGGATAAGATTTCCTTGGCTTCCCTCCCAGCGACACACCTTAATAACGGGTTAGAGAATCCGCGCCGATAGAGGATGTCTTCTTGTATTGTGTAGCGGGAAGCTTTCCTCAAGATTTTCTTGACTTCGTTACGCCCGTTGGGTAGTGTGCCGCTTTGTAGGTAGTCTCGGATGGGAGTCATCCAAGTTGATTTTTCGGTTGCAGCTATCAGATTCACTTGCTTAAAACTTGGGGTCAGTTGCTTTGAGATGGTTACTGCTCCGAAGATGGCGCTGTCTCTCACACTTGCTTGCTTTGCCAATTCGTCGACCTCTTGGTTCTCTTCCCGAGGGATGTGTTTGACTAAGTAGTGGTCCAATCAGCTGAGAAGTAACTTGGTCTTCTTTAAATATGCTATGAGTCGTTCTTCTCGAGCTTGGAATTCTCCTAGTATTTGATTAACAATAAGTTGAGAATCGCTATGAAGACATAAAGAATTGACTCCGATTTCTATGGCAAGTTCTAATCCAACTATCACTGCTTCATATTCTGCATCGTTGTTGGTGGCAGCGAACTCCAACCTTATAGCATAGTGCAGCTTATTTCCCCTAGGAGTGATTATTACCACACCTGCCCCCGAGCCTTGTTCGTTTGATGCACCATCCACAAAGAGATTCCACTTGATGTCTTATGCTATTTCCAATTGCTCCTTATCTTCGTTGGTAGTGAATTCTGCAATGAAATCAGCCATGGCTTGTCCCTTGATGGCGGTGCAAGGGTGATAGGTGATATCATACTGACTTAGTTCAATGCACCATTTAAGTGGTCCTCCAGAAGTGTCGGGACGATGGAGTACCTGCCTCAGTGGTTGATCGGTCATAACTTTGATGGAATGGGACTGGAAGTAGTGACGCAGTTTCCGTGATGTGATTAGTAAACAGTATGCTAGCTTCTCAAGTTTAGGATATCTGACTTCTGCCCCCGTAAACCTCTTACTTACGAAGTAAACTGGTCGCTGCGTGCGGTTGTCTTCCCTTACCAAGGCAGCGCTTAGGGCGTGAGATGACACAGCAAGGTATAGGTATAACTCTTCGCCTTCGCTTGGAGTCGAGAGTACCGGTGGTTTCTGGAGTTGTTCGATTAAGTTAAGGAAAGCGGTTAAGCATTCGTCAGTCCATTCGAACTTTCCTTTGTCTTTCTTTAGAGCTTCGAAAAAGGGGACGCACTTGTCCGTTGCTTTGGAGATGAATCGGCTTAGGGCGGCCACTTTTCCATTCAGGCTTTGCATTTCCTTTCGAGTGGAAGGTATCTTGATATCCCTTAGCGCTCGGACTTGTTCAGGGTTTGCTTCAATCCCTCTGGCATGGACGATGAATCCTAAGAACTTTCCTGATGATACTCCGAAGGAGCATTTTAGAGGATTCAACTTCATTCCGTACTGGCGAAGTACTTGAAACATCTCGCCTAGGTGGCTTACGTGATCGTCGGCTTTCCTTGACTTTACCAGCATGTCATCCATGTATACTTCCATAGTTTGCCCTATTAGCCCTACAAACATCTTGTTGACAAGGCGCTGGTAGGTGGCTCCTGCATTTTTAAGTCCGAAAGGCATTACCTTATAGCAGTATAAACCCCGGTCAGTGATGAAACTAGTATGGTCTTGATCGGGAGCATGCATAGGAATTTGGTTATATCCTGAGTATGCGTCCATAAAAGATAAGAGCTCGTGCCCGGCTGTGCTGTCTACAAGTTGGTCGATTCGGGGAAGTGGGAAGCAATCCTTTGGGCAGGCGTCATTTAGGTTGGAGAAGTCAATGCATGTTCACCACTTCCCATTAGCCTTCTTTTTTACCAGCACCGGGTTAGCGATCCATTCCGGGTAGATGGCTTCTCGTATGAAGTCATTGGCGAGTAGATTTTTTACTTCTTCATCGAGGGCAGCTGATCGCTCTGCCCCCATACTTCTCTTTCTTTGTTTTACGGGCGCCTTGGTAGGATCAATGTTTAGTACGTGGCATGCTACGTCGGGGGAGATTCCGGTCATGTCAGCGTGTGACCATGCAAATACATCCAAGTTGTGGCGGAGAAAGTCGATGAGTTGCTCCTTCAACTTGGCTTTTAGTTGGGACCCAATTTTCAATAGTCTACTCGAGTCGTGCTTGTCTACAGATACAAACTCCATAGCCTCTGCAGGCTCGGCGGTGGCCTCCTCCTCTTTGTCCCTGGGTCTAATTCATTGAAAGGGTCGCTGGTATATCGAAGAGGAGGGGCTTTCTTTAGTTGCTACGCTTCTAGACTTTTCGTGCAGAGGGCAACCTCTACACCCTTCCCTTTATCCTTCCTGAGGTTGTTGCGAAGTTCAGTCACATAGCAGTCTCGAGCAACGTCCTGGTCTCCTTCTACTTCCCCTACTCCATTGTCCGTTGGAAATTTCATCTTTAGGAACCATAGGGCTAGGACAATTTGGAAGTCAGACAAGGCTGGCCTTCCTAAGAAGGCGTTGTAGGCCGAGTGGTTTTCTATTAGCACAAACGTCTGTTTTCGTACAACGGAGCGGGGATGGCTTCCAATTTCAACAAAGAGGTCCAGTTGCCCGAGGGGCATCTTCGCATCTCCAGTGAAACCGTGTAGTGGTTTATTGCAGGGAGATACATCCTTCATTGATAGTTTCATTTTGTCGAATGCATGTTTGAACAGGATATTCACTGAGCTTCCAGTGTCTACTAGAATTCGGTAAACTTCGGCGGGACCGAGCCGGGCAGAGATAACCATGGGATCCATGTGAGGGTATCGCCTTCCTTCTAGGTCACGCTTACCGAATGTGATGTCATCACTTTCTTTCCGCTTCGGGTGGCGCTCTTCTATAACCGAATTGACATAGTCTTTATTGTCTCTAAGCGACTTTCCATACCTTTCCATCTCCTTCCAGCTTCTGTCTGCAATGTGCGGTCCTCCTGAGATGGTATGGACCACTATTTTCTCTTGACTAGAGCCACTAGTGTTGCGGTTTCCTCTGCCAATCTCCGGTGAGGGTAGCCTTGGGTTCTCATTGGCAGGAGCTGGAGTCCTGTCCTGATCTTTTACATAGCGTTCCGGTTTCTTCTTTCTGATGTGTTCTTCAATCAAGTCCCGGAGATGATGGCACTCATTGGTATCATGCCCATGAGATTCGTGGAAGCGGCAGAACTTTCCGGACTTCTGCGCGTTATCTGATTCCTTCTTGTATGGTGGGCGTTTGTATCTAACTTCGCCTTGGGTGGCAAGGAAGATGTTTTCGACGGTTTCGTTCAAAGTAGTGTAAGTGTCGAATCTCGGTCCTGGCCGATATAGGCGTTTCTCCTTTCTTTCCCCCAGCATTGTCTCTGGAATCATTTCTTCGAACGTCCCTTGCCACAGCAGGTGCGTTGCTGTGAGTTGCCTTATTTTGCTGTCCTGACTGCCCCTCAACGGCAGCATCCTCAAGCCTCATATATTTCCCGGCTTCATGGAAAAAATCGGGTAAAGTAGCTGGTTTTTCTTTTGTCAACCTTCTAGCAAATTTAGTGTCCGGATGCACACCACTACAGAGGGCCATTAGGATAAGCTTCTCATCGGCATCTTGGACTGCGGCCGCTGCGGCATTGAATCGGGTTAGGTATTGCTGCAGTTTCTCTCCAGGTTTTTGTTTGACGCTGGATAAGGAATAAGCGTCCTTAGGTTGTTCCACATGAATGCGGAACTGACTGATAAACTTTTCTTTCAACATTTCCCACGAGCTGATGGATCCCTGGGGTAGATGACAGAACCAGGAGGTAGCGAGATCTGCTAAGAATAGTGGAAATCATTTGCACAGTACTCCCTCTGTCGCTCCACTCATGAGCATATGTTGTGTGTATCTCTATAAGTGTACAACGGGGTCGGAGGTTCCTTTGTAAGGTTCCATTGTTGGCATCTTCCATTCTCGGGGGGTGATAGCAATTTCGATATTGCGGGCGAAAGGGTTGGTTACCCTAGCGCCTATCCCTCGATCTCTTTGCTCCCGTTGGACGCACTCTCTGAATAAGCGTGCCATCCTTTCATCAAAATTTGGAGCAGATAGAAACGAGTTTGGTTCTGTTCTGTGGGATTGATTCCGTCCAGATGACCTGTAGGGATGGTATCGTCTATCATTCCTCATATTTTCCAGTGGCTGCCTTTGGTCTTCTGGGAGCATGCTAGGGTCAGCTACAGTTGGCCCTTGCCTTGATCTTCCCCTACTGGGTTCTGATCTAAGCACTTCCTCGGGTCCAACTTCGGGCTGGACTCTAGCTCGGCCCCGTTCACTGGCGTTTCCGTGGTTAGGCAGTATGATAGGCTCAGCTACAGTTGACCTCCGCCCGGTACCTCCCCTGTTGGGTTCGGTTCCAGACGTTTCCTCAGGCCTAACTTCGGGCTGTGCTCGATCTCGGCTCCTACCATGGCTGCTTCTGCCGTTAGCTCCTTCGAAGAAGGAAGATCTTTGTTGTCTCTGAGATCCTCCAGACTAGGACTCGCCCCATGATTCAGTGTTGCGGTTAGACTCTTCAGCATCCCTTAAGCGTGACATGAGATGGTCCACCAAGGCTTCCTGCTGGGACGTGAAGCGGTTAGTTACTTTAACCACAACCCTGTCTAAATCTACCCTAGTAATTGCTGCGGGCTGTTCTGTGGCAGGAGTGGTCAGATTAGTCTGTCCTTCATTTGGTACTGCTGCTAGAGGAGGACGATTTACTTGATCCGTGACCGCTGGATCTGGAAGACTGCTGGATGCGATGTTTTTTCCTTTGTTAACATCTTTTTTCTGCTTGGGAGGCATGTTTTCCAAACGATGAATGATGCTGTTAGGAAAAAGGTTATGTGGAAGAAGCTGAGGCTTCGAGCTTCTAGTTCTCAGTAAAAGCACCAAAAATGTTTGCACAAAAAATGGACAAACACCTCAAAGTCGTATGATTTAATAGATTTTATGTTGTTCTTAGTGATTTGGGTGATTTATGCAAATATATGAAAAGCAGGGGCTAAGCTGTAAAAGACACGCAGATTTATAGTGGTTCAGCCAGAATGTGCCTACGTCCAGTTTATATGTTATTTCTCTTTTCTTGTTTAGATTACAAGTACAAAGCTTTGATACAAGTAAAAGAAAGTTGTTTGAAAGTTCTCTCCGTGCTTGAGCTCTCAAACTTGTTTTTTATTGCTGTACGCCTGCCCCTCTATTTATAGAGTGAGGCTGAAGGTAGGGGTCTTGGATGTATATAGCTGCTGGTGGGCCTGGGCTGGTGTGGTCAGGCCTGGTAGCGTTGGTTCGGCATTGCTTTGGCTCGGCAGTCCTTTGATTCGGCGGTAGGTGGTAGACGCTTTGGTTCGGCATTACTTGGTTCGGAGATGGTTGGAGTAGGAGTTGGTCCGGTAGCGAGATATGGTATGTTGGTCCGGTGTGTCTGGTCCGGTAGGCTCCTGGATCGGTGGAGCTCATGCACCTTGGTTCGGTGGTAGGGAGTAGGTTGGTCCGGTGGAACTCATGCACCTTGGTTCGGTGGTAGGGAGTAGGTTGGTCCGGTATAGATTATGCTCCTTGATTCGGTGGTAGGGAGTAGGTTGGTCCGGTATCGATTGTGCTCCTTGATTCGGCATGGGGAGTAGGTTGGTTCGGTATAGATTGGTTCGGTAGAATCTCACCCAACACTCCTAGATATTCCCATAATTATATTTTTGACCAAGATTTGATAGTCAATTATTTAACTATCAAATAAACAATCAAGTAACATAGATTTATTTCCATGTGGGATCCTCTAAGCCTCTATTAATTAATCATTAATTAACTAAATCGTTTTTTCAATTATTTGATTTAAATCACCTTAACAAAAGATATATTCACAAACCCCTTATACTCCTTTCAATACTTGGAAAAACATTCTCATACTTAACTCATCGGTATAAGCATACTTCCTAAAACATTAAGAAAATTTTCCTTATTTTTGAAATCATATGAAATGGTTCAAACAAATGTCATTTTAAATATTGCTTAGTATAACCCACCACTTTTCCTTCAGAGTTAAGTATGGAAATAAGTTTCCATACCACTATAGTTAAGAAGGATTATTTATCAAAATAAAATCTCATTTATTTTATAAAAATCCCTTTTACACACCCATTCCATATTTACAAATCCTTTTATGGATCTTCAAATTAATTTATAAAACTTCTTTTATATATGTAAAATGAATTACATAAGTCCCCATATATGAAATTTAATGGTGTCTGCTCCATATTTTGTTCCTCAATCGTCCTCTTCTTTTTCACAATCATTTGAATCATATTTCCCCAATTTTAATTCATTTGTTGATCGTGTTCCATCTTCCTTTAATTCTGATGGTCACCCTTTCTCTCAGGGGATAAAGGATATTCATTCGAAAGCCTATCCAAAGAATTCAAGATTGAAGAGCGAATTTGTTTTTAGAAGAGGAAATAGGTTTTTCTATCGGTGTGGAGATCCTTCTCATTTGATTAGAGAATGTTGCGCCTTTATAAAGTGTTTTAGATGTGGTTGCTTTGGTCATAAGAAGATTGATTGCTCGTTGAATTTCAAATCCACTAAAAAACTGTCCATCGCCGATCATGGTTTCCAATTTGTTCTTAAGATTATAAAGCTTAAGAGAATTCTTATAGTTCATCTTTGGTCGTATAGGAAAGAAGATCTTGAGTTTCTTAATGATCTGCTCGTCCATTTTAATGCTGTCAATGAAATAAACATAGGTAAGAATTACAGTATGAAATTTAGAGATTCGGTGAATTGTTCTGGCAAGTTTGCTTCTTCTTCTCAAGATGCTGATACGGTGGTGGATAAAAAATATGATTTCAATGATTTGAAGGGAGTTTCTAGTGATTTTGATTTTAGTACTCTGTTATGACAGAGTCGATTAATATGGATGTCCATAATTGCAGCGATCTGATTCTTTGGGATCATGATGTGTTGGGTAGCAATGTTTCATTGTCTATGAATTGTGTCAAAGGAGATATAAACACAGATGTAGTTTTATATGTTTTAGATGATGGTAGTTAATCTGATGCTTTTGTTCATGATGCTAATCGTTGTGAATGCCTTAAATCAATGGATAGTATAGATATATTGTCTAATTTTATTAAAGGAATGTTTGTGAAAGCTCAGACTTTTGATCAGGATGTTCCTTCTTCTTCAGTTCCCTTAAATAAAGGAAACAATGATGCTATTAATGAGCCTTGGTCTAACTCTCTTAACTATTTGGTAGATTATTCTCATGAGGTAGTGCTTGCAGTTGATAAGCACTGTGATGTTGTTTTGAACAAATAAGATATGAAGATGGAATAGATGTGTTGCTCTTCAATATGATGACAACTGTGTGGGAGGATTGAGGAGGCAAGTTTATAATATCAGAGAAGATGATTTTAATGATGGTTTTGATAATAAAGGTAATATAAGGATTGGTGATGTTTGTTGTGAAGTTGATGATCTTCACAAGAGTTTATCTGTTAATAAATTTTCTTTTATGAGTAGAGGTCTTGAGTTAGATTTGTTTGATATGATGTCTATGTTGCATGCATGGATGTCAGGCTATATTAGTAAGAAGGAGATTGGTGGTGTTAATATCGGTGAGATTGCAGTTTTTGTTCTTGGTGATTTTATAAACATATCACGGAAGTTTGATGTTCCTAAGGATAGTCTGTTAGGTTTTGGAGTTGTAGTGGGTGTTCATGGTGAAGTTGTAAAAGAGATTTTTGATGAAGTCGTGGATAATTCTCAAGATGGTTTTTTAGTTCAGAAAAGGATCTTTGTTCAAATTCGCAGTGTGCCCATGAAATAATCGCTACCCAGTGTGATACTAATGTAACAACCCTAGTTTGGAGATTACTTATAAATATTGAATATAATGATAATTATAATTTAATATTGTGATTTAAATTAAAATTGGAGAAATTAAATTGTTTATTTGTAATAAACAATGAATTTTTAAATTTAAAATGAGAAAATGAAATTCCAAGCTTTATTTTAGTTTGTTTGGAGTGATAATAAATGGAATATGGACTTTAAATAATGAAAATGATTTTATTTTAGAGAAAATGCAATAATTATATTAATTATTGCCTATTTGCTTCTTTTTGAAATTTTTATAAGAAGTATGTAATTTTTAAAGGTGGTTTATTGAAATAAAAGGTGAAATTTGATTTAAAAATAAGTTTTGATCATAAAATTGATGAAAAATGGTTTTTTATATTTTATTACACAAGAGAATAATTTTTTGTAATTTTTGAAGTTAAAAATGGTGTTTTTATGCATTTATTTGTGTAAATTGAGCATTTATGTAAAAATAAGGGTTTTTAATAATAAAAATGTTTTTATAACATAAATTATCTTTTTATTAAGTGTAAAATATTTTATATAACTTGTAGATATGTTTACATAATTTATTTATAGAGAAAACTTGAAGAAAAATGTTGTTTTGATAATTACATAAGTGTGTATACTTGTTTTAGGGTTAATTTGTTTACTTAGGCTAATTAATTCTTTTTTTATCTTGGGTCCAGAGCCCAATTAGCTAATTAAATCAGAAATGAGAAGTTTCTTACTATACATACTTTACTTCTTCATCTTCTCCTGTAAACCAAAATAGAGAGAGAAAAAAAATACTCTACTCCTCTTTAAACCTAGAGCTAAGATCTTCAATTTTCTTCAATAAATTGTTGTTTCTAGCAAATCTAAAGAGAAATTCAAAGGTAATCCATTCCAAAACTGAATATTTCATCAAAAATCTAAATCTTTAAGTTGGGTTTGCATGTAACACTCTCTTCTTTGTTTGCATGTTTCTCTTTTGCTCATTTATAGGTTCTTGAGGCCAAATTAGCTCAAAGCTCTAATCTTTCAGCTCAAAATCCGAGTTTTGCACTTCAAAAATAAGGTGAGTTGCTGCTCACATAATGCTAGCTAAAGCAAAGCTTCAAATGCCAAAATTATATGCAAAAATAGCTTGAAAATATTGATTTTTGTTGATGTTTTTGTTTTTGTAAAAACTGAGTTTGGGTGTCACTTTGCATGACATTTTCTCTCAATTCCGGCAACGAAATGCTGCCGGATTTTCTTCTATTGATAGTTCATGTGTTGCAGTATATATCTGCAAAATTTCATAGCAAAAATCATTTGTTTGGTACCATAAAACCTTGCTGCAAAATCAAAGCACAACCTGGAAATTACATGTACACATTTTGTTTTCCGAGTTGCTGCAAACATGGCATGAGTCCATGTTTGAGACAACATATCTCTTTCGTTTCTTGCTCGAATTGGGTAATTCTAATTTTTTGAAAGATAAAGTTTTCTGCTATAAGAATACCAAATTTCAGGTCATTTCGACCTACATAGCTTAAAGAAATATGCTGCCGAACTTTGATCCGGAGCATGTTTTTGCCCAGAGTTTTACAGTGAAAACACTGCCTAGGTTCAACTTTAAGACATCATAACTTTATCATACTTTATCCAAATTCAATGATTCTTTTTTTGTTTGAAAGATAAAGTTTTCTGCTATGTGCGTACCAATTTTGAGCTCAATTTGATGCCATTTGTTCTTCTTTTTATGCCTGAAAGTTTAACCCATAATGGATTTTCAGGCCTGCGCACATTCTTGTTGAACTGTTACAAATATGGTCTGAGTCCATGTTTGAGACAGCGTAACTTTTTTATTTTCTGTTGGAATTCATTAAGTCATTTTTATGTTTGAAAGATGAAGTTTTTTATTTTGTGCACACCAATTTTTGGTTCAATCAAAGGTCATTTGGCCACCCGTTTTATGTCCGAAAGTTGAACCTGGAGAAGATTTCAGACTTGGGTATTATTTTGCCTAACCGTTTTTATGTTCTTTTTCCATCCGACTTTTGACTTTTACTTCATGTTTTTGTGATATTTCTGAAATGTTTTGAGGGCTATGATGCCTATCAATAGGCTAGCCAAGTTTTGATGAATTTGAAATTCAAATTTGAATTGAATTTGAATTGAATTTGAATGACAGTTTTGAGTGATTTCTTTGATTTCGAGCACGGATTTTTCCAAACAATTTTGAAATAATTTTTTAAAAATAAATTGGCATTTAAAATAATTATTATGTAATATTTTTAAATTATTTTAAGCTATAAAGTCTATTTATTCTCTATAATAAGGGAATTTTAAAATATTGTCTTCAAAATTGATTTCGGAAAATGGTTTTAAAACTTGTTTTCTCAAATAAATTATTTTATATATAAAATACATGTTTCTGCACTATTCGAGCGAATGAGAAGGAGAATTAAATGGTTTGGTAAAACACGTGGTATGGGACACGTGCATTTATCTTATCGGTTAATTCCTGACTTGTCCGTTTAATCGTTTTGACCTTCGAGTCGAGTTTACCGATGAGATGAGGTAAACTTTTTACTGCTTTGAGTGTGAAATTTACTGGCAGTTAGTAAACCTTTTAGTGCGGACATGTGGTATGGGACGCACGTTAACACTATTCGGGTTCCTATTCGAGAGTTTGTGAAACATTTGCCATTGCGGCATGCCAGTATTGGACCTTCGGGTCATTGCCATTGCGGCGTATTTGTCTTCGAGACGTTTGCCATTGCGGCGTATTTGCCATTGCGGCGTATTTGCCATTGTGGCGAATTTGTCATTGTGACGTTTTGCCTTCGGGCAAGGTACCTATTTGAGATAACAGTACTTGGCAAGGCTTCGGCCACATGCACGTGCAAACACTTTTGAGATGGTTTCTTTGACTATTTTCCCTAGTGTATCGCCCCTTTCCGGTATTGGTCCTTTGAACCATTCGATATATCCTTGTGGCGATTACCTTTTGGGAATTTGAACTCTTGGAAGTTCTATTTTTGAGATTTGAATTGCCTACACTGGCGTTATATGAGATTTTCCTTTTGGCGTTTACTTGAGATTTTATTCTCCTCTTTGGAGATATATTTGCCTTATGGCGTGTTTGAGATGGAATCTCTTTATGCATGTTTTGGGTTTGCAAAGATGGGAGGTTAGGTTTTCCCCTAAACCATATTTGATGTTATATGAATGCCGATGATATGAGGCTCGCTACTTTTAGCGTTTTTATGGGTTATTTTATCTCTTTTGAGATTATATGTTTGTGTAGTGATACCATAATATCACTTGATGTAATCATACACTTTAGTTGTCCCTTCTCACTCAAGAATATTATCAGATTATCCTTATTCTCATATTATCGCTTATCCTTATTAACTGATTTGTTTAGCTTAACTGACCCGTGTATTTTATACTCGGGTCAGACCGAGGTGTTTCAGGTTAGGTACATTTGGACTTAGCCTATTCTACTTCCGCATGGACTCTATTCTGCTACCTCTTTTTGTTATAGCTTTTTGTGTAGTCCTTTTTGGTTTGCTACTCTAATATGTATATTCTTTTGACTCGTGTTTGTATTGTGGTCGTCATACCACATATGTGATGTATCATTTTGTATACTCTGTGATGTAATTGTATATGTGTGTGTATATGGGGTTATCTGCTGTTCTGTGATGTGTTTTGCATTTGAGTTGTTGTATTTTGTTCTGATAGATCCTATAGCAACATATGGCTTTGTATTAAGTATTTATTGGATATGTCGATCCACTTGAGATAGAAAAAAAATATGGCATTTGTCGACGTATTCAATAGATATTTAAGACAAGGCTATAGATGGTCGCTCCTACCCAGCCCTATTCTCTACATTAGAGAACAATATTACCTAGTAATACTCTTTGTTAATGTGGGTGTCGGGGTGGGGCGTCACAACTAACTTGTCACTTTTGAAAGGGGCTAATAATAATGTTGCAAACAATTGTCAGTGTTCACATTCTACTGTGTCAAAGTGTACTGTTTTAGGAGAATTAAAGCCTGGTGTTGATGTTTCTTCTGATATTGGTTTGGTTGATGTTAGTTCCGATCAAGCTGTCTATTATTGGACCAGAGGTTTCATATTCATTATTTATTGTTGTCTTGCGTCTATAGGCAAGTTTCCTCGTTATCCTACCCTTACTAGGGAATTGGCTCGAGCATCCAAATCAGGTAAAAGGAATAGTATGAATTATTCAACTGGTAATATTAGGAGAAGTCCTCATTTAAATTGTAAAGCTTTTAAGTCTTTTGCTTGAGGGTTGTTTTTTTTTTGGAGATTTGTTGTGATAATTTTTGTTTCGGAGCTTGTTCATGGTTGGTGTAGATGCAATATATTATGATTTTCCAGCTTGGTTGTTGAAGATGAGGATGCGAATGTTGTTTTAGATGGCTGATTATCTTTTGGTGTCGCTTCAGGCCTTGGATTCCAGATAGAGTTGTCTATTTAGGGTTAGTCTTATATTTCATAGGAGTTTGGGAGCGTTTGAGTTTTTCTTTTGTACAGGGGAGGGGGGGTCTTTTGCTACCTTCCAGTCTTGTTGGCAGGTCCTTTACTATTGTTGTTATATGTATGTACATGTGTGCTCTCCTCTCCTGTAGAGGATCACACATTTTTCTCAATTTTTTTTT
Source organism: Allium fistulosum (assembly GCA_030737815.1). Taxonomy (NCBI): domain Eukaryota; kingdom Viridiplantae; phylum Streptophyta; class Magnoliopsida; order Asparagales; family Amaryllidaceae; genus Allium; species Allium fistulosum. The sequence goes on from CM060904.1 coordinate 794,628,243, forward strand.
TATAAAACTTCTTTTATAAATCTCTAAAATTATCTATAAAACTCCTTTCTATAATAAATCCCTTTTATAAAACAATTTATTATAGATATCCACCTTTATTAATTAATTCGCTTTTTAAACATCATAAATAAATAATTAATTCACCTTTTAACATCACCGATAAAATAATTAGTTAACTTTAAAAAATCATTAATAAAATAATTAATTAACTTCAAAAATTCTTAATAAAATAATTAATTAGCTTAACTTATCATTAATTCAGTCAATTAATTAACTTAAACCATCATTAATTAAATCAATTAATTTAATTAAATAATAATTAAATTACTTAATTAACTTAGCATCAGTAATAATATAATTAAGCAACTTAAAACAACATTAATAATATAATTAAATATCTTTAAACATCTTTAATAAAATAATTAAATAATATTGAATATCTTTAATAAAATAATTAATTAAATTTAAATATCTTTAATAAAATAATTAAAAAACTTTAACCATCTTTAATAAAGTGATAAAAATTTTTAAACATCTTTAATAAAATAATTAAATAACTTTAAACATCTTTAATAAATTAATTAAATACCTTTCTTTAAACATTATAAATAAACACTTAACCTTAAATTGTTATAAAATATAGTTCATTTAAATCATAACTTTACAAATTCGAAAAGAGGCTTAGCGACCAAAAATGGTGCTTAAACAAGCTACCATTTATTTTCATTATTCACTTTCCAAGTCATATCATTAGTATTTACTTAAGCAAGCATATATGTAAATAAAATAAATTAGCAATTAGTAGTTTATCCATCACTTATCCAATACTAATTAATCCACATGTTAATTAACTGGCATATGAATAAATGTCCAAATTAATATAACAGCAGAACAAGGATTTATTCTACTAAACAGATGTCATCAATAATATATTTAATTTAATTATAAAATCTATTTAATTTAATTATAACAGAACAATGTTTTATTCTAATAAACTGATGTCTAAAATAATTTATTCAATTTATAATAGTAGTATGGTATTCTATTTGGCCAAATAGATAACACCATTGAAGTGTAATTAATTTAATCGTGTTTGCTTAAAATAACGTAATTAGGTTTAACTACTATTATAATATCATATAATTTTACTTCATCTAAACTATCGACAAGTTATGCCCAAAAAGTTAGGCTCATCAATACAAGTCAAACACACAAATCCGTGGGTTAATCGGATTTAAAACGAGCAGGATATTCCATTTTAAAGTTAACAACATTTATTATATAATTAAACAAATTAATTTAAAAGCTTTCTTACCCAAGAACTAGAACAAGGCTCGGCCCATTCTAATCAAACCAGACCCAGCCAATCATCTTCCCCATAATCAAAAGCCTCTACCCAAGTCCAACATGCATGCCATGCATGTGCACACCAAAGTCAGCCACCGCATTGTCGAACCCAAGCCACCATCGTTGAACCATGACACCCCCGCCTCACCTCCGTACACTCCATGGCCAACTCGATGGCCACCTCTGCGGCCAACACGCTAAAAAAAACAAAGTGCTAAAAGCTAGTTTCACCTCAATGCACCACCTCCAGCCATCGCCATTGCTCTAGTAGCTCCACCTTGACTCTAGCTTCCACTTGGTCATCACCATTCACCCACACGACTATGACTTTGTTGGAATTTGATTTATGAAGGAAAACCATTCAACTCCACCTCCACAACTATTCCCTTCACTAAAAATCATTAAACCACTACCAAAGAACATAACTTGACCATACGAACCCATCCTTACCTTCAATTCGGCATTCTGTGCTCGACGAAAAACTGCCTTATCTCGACCTCCACTATTTTTTGTCATTTACCGCCAACATATTCAATGAAATGTCAAGCTATCATTATTTAAAAATACTAGAGGTTAAAACGAATAACTTTGATGAAGGAAGTTTTGGTTGAAAGTGGACGGCTTGTGAGGTGTAGATTTTTGAAGGTGGGAATGAGCTTTCTTTTTCTTTGTATTGAGTTACACGGAGAAGAGGGAATCAAATTCCAGGAAGAAGAGGAAGAAAATTTAGATGCAAAAATGAATAATGAAGTGTAGGTTTGAGATAGATATGTATACTTATACAACACACAAGCTTCACTTCACACTTAAATTTGTAAACTAACAAAATGATGCGATCCATTTTCAGCTTATCTATCTTATCTAATCCTCTATAGTACCCATCCACTAGAAAATATGTTGGATTTTTGAAGGTTTTATGTATCTTCGTTAACTTTTGCACTTAAGATTTCAAATCCATCCTTTCATTCATTCTTAAATATAATTAATTCTTCTTCTTATTATTATTTTACTTATACATTTCAGAATAAAAATGTTTCTTTTAAACATTTTTAAATGTTGATTTTTTTTATTATAACCAAAGGTTTTACAACCTTTTACAACTTGTAGTTCGATAAAAGGTTGAAAATCCGAAAAATGGTTTCCAGTCACATTTTCAGTTTTTCATTGAACTGCCTATTTATGTAAACAAAATTCAAAAATGAATTTTCCATCATTAATTACAAACTAAAATAGGGTTATTTAATTATTAAAACCCTTAATTGAATATTTAAAATAAATTAAATATCCCTAAATCAAAGCGATAAAATTCCAGGTCGTCACATTCTTCCCCCTTAAAAAAATTTTGTACCTAAAATTCCATCTGAATCAAACAAAGAAGGAAACCAACCAACCCAAAACTTAACCATTTTACTTCGCATAACTATTTGTGAAATCATTTCCATAAAACACAATTTAAGTTCACCAACTTGTATAATACCCAACAACATCCTGAGGGTATATACAACTGCCTAATTCAAACCCCTTTTATTTTTGAATTTATTTCCCTGAAGTAAACTCAAAATCCAAATACCCAGTTTTATTTTTCAAAACCCTTTTTTAAATGATACTATTATTTTAATCATGGAATACACACACGCGCACACGCACACACACGCGCGCGCACACACACACGCATATATAGCCGGAGTAACCCCAAAATGATACTAAGTAACTGGGTACTACCAAATAGTATCATATATCCCCTTACCAAGAAAGGTAATACTTAAGAGAAATGCTTACCATCTGAACACATTTCTTTCCCCTTTTTACTTATTTTCGAGTCACTTGAACTAGTAACTAAAAAAATACTTCTTCTATTTCAAAATTCCTTTTTTTGAAACACTACTATATATATTCCTAAACAAATAGTTTAACAAAAATATCAACTACCAATTTGCTTTGGGTTTGTTCGGATTCAAACTTGTTTCAATCATACAATGATAAAGAGAATAATTTACTAAGTACGCTACAGTGTTCACCTAGGCAAACATCCGATCGTCACTCAGAAGATTATTTTGGTCATTACAAAACAAATCGAGACTCATTTCCCAAACCAATCTAAAGAAAAATATACCTTGCTTTAAAATTCCCTTTCCAACATATTCATACTTGTAAAACTATCAAGTAATACTATTATTACTTTCTCCAAAAATCATTTAAAATAATAGTACACATATTTCCTTTTTCAAATCAAATCATGCTCTTGGAATCAAATAAAAATTTGTTTATCAAAACAACCGTAGAGCAAATTGTTATGGTAGCATTTCCCCACTTAGAAACACAAAAAGGAACACCGATGATGCTGCAGTCATCATCGAAATTATTTTCCAACGACAGAAGTGAGTTTAATGTTTTCTATCTCCTTTAAAATTCCATAGAAATATTTTATTCATAGATACTCAATTATTATTATTATTCCTAAAACCATGAAAACCATTTTTCAAAAGCACTGCGATTTAAGTCCTCAAATTCTCTACTTAAATCCTTTTTATTTATAAACCACATTTTCATAAATTAATTTTATAAAATCAACTTCTTCTATAAAATCATTTCTTAAATATATTCTAAAATATTCTAGATTTATTTAATATGCATCTTTATTAAAATCAAATTTTAACCCAACATTTCCATTGAACGACCTATAGTCAAATTACGAAACTTAATTTTGAAGGTGTTCGTTTCAATGTTCTCACAATTTTCTATCTACCCAACCCATGCTTAAAAAAGGAAAATCATTGATAAGTCAACAATCAATGGTCAAGTCCCAAAACTGGACGAGCATGACTAATCAAACCCCAATGATAATAATTGAATATTATCATCTCCTAAGAAACACACACATCATAAATAACTATATCAATTTTTTGAAGTTCGTTCCTTTTATATATTAGATATACTCTTGGGTAAAATTATTTCATTTACCAATTTAAAACAATATTGTATTGGTTGGACATGTTCAAGTATTTATAGATCCCTATTAATAACGTTAGCTGCACGTATTGACCAGAATCCATAAACCACTCAATAGATCAATTAATACAATATAAAACATTTTTATGGAACTTACAAATACGCGCACTTGTATATAATACACTCAAACTCATTCTAGGGTGTTACTAACCCTATCTCTAAGGAGTTTACCCTACTAATGCCAAGGTTCTATCTTAACCTTCAGTCTGATACTAATTGTAATGACATGCCTTTCGATCCTCAAAAGTCAACACTAATACAACCACAGTATTCACATGCTGATCATCCAAGTACCGGACAAATAGATCATTGGAGTTAAAGAAATAAAGAAAGAATATAATCTCACAACTTGATGAGTAATATATAATATACAACATGTCTTTAAAGAACTTTAATATACATACTATCATTAGAGAAGACTACCCTATCATCGGCTTGGATAGTTATAATAACCCATTCTTACAACTGCTGATAAATACAGACAATAACAAACGGTGGAAGATAAAATACAGTAATACATCTTGGAGGATCCAGCTTGTCTCCTAAAGCTTTGAAGTATCCACCTAAATCTGGAAAATAAGCTCAGGCTAATCCAAGCATTATAAGAAAATAACACCCGGATCTGTTTGGTAAAACCAGCATGAGAAACACAAACAAATGGATTTTACTTGATGTTTTAAAAACCTTTCAGAAATAAAGGTACCTTGTAAGACCACGGCCACACATAAATACAGATGGGTTTTTACCTTCCGATAACAAATCATTTTTATTATAAATCCAGTGATATTATAATAGTTCTTAGGGGTTGAAAATAAATATGGAATCATAGCCGAAATTGTTACATTAATTAAATTCCAGCATAATAGGTTTACAAATAAATCTATAGGAGCACATATTAGAGATTGGATTTCCATCAATGACCAGGCTACTAGGGTAACGTCTGTCATAGTACACCTCCATAAAAATGTACCGAGGGCCTCACATGGACCCCCTGCAAATCAGAGTCGATTGCCCCTTTAACATGGCATACCGGATTACATAATTCCCTAGGCACCGGCCATGGTCCCATTCTTCCCATGCGCACGCATACCAAATGAATTAATTTCGATTCTAGATCGAGGAATGACTACTCCTGATGGTAGCAAAGCACATAACTCTAAAGAATATCCCATGTTTTAATCATTACTAGGTTGTGAGGCTTATGAGGTCATGATTACCTTTTTCCTCTCTTAGCCAACCCCACTTGGAATGCTAGCAATGCCTTCCAGGTACAATACAATGCTAATATTCATCCATACAAGTTGTTCAGGATAAGAACAAACCGATGGAACTACTTGTACTACATCCATTTTGGAATAACTCTTAGGATTAGTAGCAAGTAGCCCTCGCACTTCAAAGAGCTCCGTCTTCGATCATCTCAAGCCAGCCTTAAACCTCTTCCTAAGCGTCGAACGTGCATAGGGTTTTGTAGCGGTTACGGGTTCAAGTCATCTCATATAATTACACACCCCTGCTTACCGGTCGCTCCAAAACAAAATCGATAGTTATGGTAAACCTAACCCCGGTTCTTTCGGAAATAATTAGATAATACATAAGAGCGGAGATCACCTCATAACCGTTAAATGGATGTATTTTTATATCATTTATCCTAGGAGAACAAAATGAGATTTATATACACAGTACAGCATCATCGAAGATGACTGTGCCATATAACTTCCATGTTTCTCGTAGATATTTCCAGAGTTATATTTTTGGCTAAGATTTGATAGTCAGTTATTTAACTATCAAATAAACAAACAATCAACATAGCTTTAATTCCATGTAGGATCTACTGAGCCTTTATTAATTAATCTTTCATTGATTAAATCTCTTTCAATTAATTGATTTAAAATACCTTCACAAAAGATATATTCACAAACCCATTATTCTTCTTTCAATACTTGGAAAAACATTCTCATGCTTATCATGGGCACTTGATTGAGTAGTTTGAGAGTCGGGCGCTTTTGGGGATACGCTTACTGGATGCAGCTTGAGCATTTTGGAGAGTAGCATCGAGATTTTGAGATATACATACTTGATACGTTTGTAGTACATAAAAGACTTATTTACTATATATAAGACTACTGTATTAGATATTTATTAAAAACTCCATTCTTATGGGAGTTGATGTATTCTAATTTTTTATATTAATTTATTTATTAGTTGCTTCCGCTGGTTTGGTCCATTATATATTATCATCTTATTATGTTCAAGTATATTCAGTGTATTATATGTTTTCATTCCGTTGTGAGATCTTATCGATGTCTTGGTTTAGTGTTTTGTTTTAATTCTTATCCCAACGGACTATCTTTTGTGGTATTCATGAGTCGGACGTTGTCATTCGACGTTGATTCAGGGTATTATGAAAGGCGGGTCGTTACAAGTTACAAATTAAAATTGGGTTATTTAATTATTAAAACCCTTAATTGAATATTTAAAACAAATTAAATATTCCTAAATCAAAGCGATGAAATTCTGGGTTGTTACAATAGGGAAGTTGGTGTATAGAGTGGAGCTTCCTTAAAAGTTGGTTGGGTAATGTTTTCCATGTGTCACACATGCTGATGTTTTACACGATTCTGCTACTGTACTCGAGTCAGGTTAGTCAGAAGAGATTGAGGTGGAAAGAGAGTAACATGGGTGTTGTGTACCTACCCTTATCATTGAGCATTTTGATCTTTCTTTTTATTTTACCAATTTCATTCACAATCACAAATTTCTTTTTTGAAACTTTATTTTATTAATAAATTCTTAATTTTTAGCTAACTCTATATTATCTTCCTTTAACGTTCCATTCACATTTTCAAAAGATAATATTTTAGAAACAACGTTATTTTAAGAATTTTATAAATTATTATTTTTGAATATTATATTATTTATTTCTTTGAAAATTCTACATTTTCTATTTCTAAAGAATTTTTTAATTTTTTATGATGGTCTAATATAGAAATAGGATTGTTTAAAGAAACTTAAAAGAGTTATTTTTATTTTTTTTATTTTTAACATAACAATTTCAAGCTCATATGTACTTAATTTTCTATGTTTTCTTTATGACACTTTATGAGGTTTTAGATTTCTTGAATAAATCACTATAAAACTCGTATAATTGATCGTAAGTAGTTTGTATCACACTATTGTCTTACGTAGCTATGCTTTTGTATATAATAGCCATGTAGCATGAATTTTGGTCCATATTGCTAGCGTAGCTTGAACTGGATCTCCTTCTCTTGTTGCCTAATAGTTCTACAATTTTGTTATAATCGATATAATACTAAACTAAAATAACATTGTAAAGTCATGTTGCTGGGATCAAATCTGGCCAATGTATATAATCAAAGTGATAAACAGTAAATGCAATAGAAATGATAAAAGACCACATAATCAATTTTATATTAGTTCGGTCCTCGTTCTACATCCAGTACAAGAACTTCTCCTTAGATTTCAATTAACTAAACAACCATCTCTTAACCTGGAGGATTATGTATACTATAATTTTTCCCGAGGGTTGAAAAAGAATTCAACGTAGATTTTATCAAGACTCCACATTAAGACTTCGATGCCAATAACTTGAAGTATCCCAATTTTTAAATAAAAAAACTTATTAATTCAAAATGATATATTTTTTGATTTTACATAAAGCTAAAACTAAATTTTTACAAACGAAGGAATCTAGAGAATATGATTTTTCCATTGCGTTAAGTAGATTTTTCTAGCCCAAATTCATAAAGAAAACATCATAAATAGATATCGATAAATGAGATATAGATCATTTACTATAACGTGTGTTTTAGGGCGAAATGGTTCAAGGCCCAAGTGAACTGAGAAGAAATTTTGGGGTTTTGGCTATAAAAGAGAATGATATGAAATCCTAGGTCATTCTACATTCATTTCTCTTCATGCAATAACTACCGCTTCTCTTCGTCTCCATTTATCTTCTTCCTTAAACCCTAAAATAAATCCGAACAAAATTTAAATCCAATTCCTTCAAAACATAATAAGAGAATCAAATTTAAAAGAAAAGAGGAATCTAATCAACAATTGGAAGAGGTGGAATACCAAATCAAATCAAATTGGAGGGGCGACTTCTTTATAACAACATTCAAAGATTACCTACGACATGAGTATGATGTAGATAAGTATTAAATTTTACTTGCAAATCTATTTAGAGTTACAACTATGGTATTAATCCGAATCAAATAATTTTAATTGAAAGTATATGGGAATTGAAATAATAGGTAAACCCTAGGTAATGATTTGACAAGATAGTCGTTGAACTTGGGGTAGGGTAAAGTGAATTGAAATCACCTCTAAAACTTTATAGACTTGATATTACACAATTGATATGTAAACAATGTCTTTCATGGCTAACCTTACTGTGGCCACTTCCAGTACCTCCTAGACTAGTTTTACGGTCGGCATCTTGACTTCTCAACCAAGCCACATTTTTGGGTCATGTTGGGAAAGATTCAAAGTTTCGCTACTAATCATTATGCGAGAACCGCTTATCACGTTTCTCACAACAACCCGCTTGGATGGTTTCTTTTTTTCACCTAGCTCAGATATCAAATTTTCATAGCGTCTTTCATGGCTAACCCAGTTGTGGCCATAGCCGGTATCTCCTAGAGTGGTTTAATGGTCAACCTTTTGACTTCTCAACCAACTCTCATTTCTGGGTCGTGTAGGGCTAAGATTCAAATCTTCGCCACTGATCGTAATGCAAGAACCCCTTATCATGCTGGACATAGCAACCAACTAGGATGGATCTACCCTTTTTGCCATCTCTTCTTATTTGATCGATTCATTTTATTTTAGTTCTTTTTGTTGTGAGGGTACATATGGGAATGAATCATTGGATAATTATATACAATCAATGGAAAAAATATAAATAAAATTTGAATAGTATGTAGGTACATGTGCAGTTAAAGCGCCCTTCCGCTCCATAGTGTTTGAGGTGCGAAAAGTTGTAGCGGAGATATATCGGGGATATAGCAGGATATAGCGGACTACTTTAAAACGAGGAATGATGAACATTCTACGTTATAAAGAGGAACAAGTATTACTTATTATTTCCCACCAAGCAAAACAAGTTATAATAAAGTAAAGATAAACAAAGTTGACACTTAAAAAGTTAGAACTATTTATAATAATTAACAGCATATATCATTGTTACATCAACTTTGAAGTTACCATAAAACTTAAAAGAAAGACATCAAGCAAAATGCTTATTTATAGGAAAGGGGGATATAGCGGCAAAATCGGGGATATAGCAGATTATTACCGCAATATCGGGGATAATAGCGGATTCGCTATATTGGGCCGCTTTATAGGAATATCGTTGCCCCAAAAGTCCGCTATGGGATATATCGGTGATATATCGGAGCAATATCGGGAAATTGACTGTACATGTAGGTACTTGTATAAAAGTGAATAATATGAATTTAAAATTTGTAAGTAAATACAAAAAGAAGAAATAAAGATAAAGAACCAGAACAAGATGTAATTAGGTTGGACATTTGAATTCAAGAACTAGATGTTTGAAATAAAAAGAAGACCAAAACCCGAGATCAAATACTACTTTCAGGCTTTGGATCGATGTGTTTGGAAGTGCTGATTGTTACAGCTTTAACGACCCGTAAATTTATCAATTTGATATATTATATTTATTTTTAAAATATTCCAATATAAGGTTTTATAAGACAAGTTATAGAGTTTTGAACAATGATAATTGTATAAGATTTACAAAATATACGCTTTGGGAAAATAACGATAAATTAACCGAAAATCGTTTTATCAATAAAACTGTTTTTAAACCAAAATGATCACGTACGGCTTTGGATGCATACACTTAATTTCATATATAAGTATGAATATGGAATAAAATTATACATTTTATTTTTGAAAATAAAATGTATTTATGACATCATCTATAATATCATTTTATTTAATAATTGATTTATGATTTTTAGATGGAGATTTAATGATTTAGTAATTACTGTAATTATTTAAATAATTGTTTTGAATGATAATAACTCATTTGAATTAGTTATAAAGCAATAATAAGTCACGTATAATAGTTTTGTAAAAATATATACTAAGTTTGAAAAAATAAGAAAATTCGTAAACACTTTATCGATATAACAACATTTTTAGCAAACAATCGTTTAATATTGATTTATATGATTTTATAATTCAAATATGATCATTTTAGTTCATTAATAAGAATAGAAATAACATTTTCAAACCTTATTTAAAAGTATATGTATATTAACTAAAAAGTGAAAATATAACCAGGAATCAGAATCAGAATACGTAATGGTTTGACGTATATAAGTTGTATAATGTTGTTTATATGACTTGAACACATTTATAACATATATCTTATATATAAAGCAAATACTTAAGGAGGTGAAGCCTTTTTCGAATTGCCAAAGTTATCCACTCTTTTTTTTTGCAGAACTTATTTTCCAATAGAATATACATGGGTACAATTGTCTTTACCCAAAAAAATGTCGTTTATCACCCCCATGTTCCACCACTTACCCACTTCTTCCTCAAGTCGCCATCTCCAGTTTCTTTTCCTTTACACTGCATCCTCAATCAACACCGGTGGTCAAATAACTTACCAAATCCAATCCGTAAACAAATCTACTTCCCTTTCACTCAACCTTGGATCTATTTCTTCTGCCTCCTCAAATTTCCCATCGCGTACGCATCAGCAATCCAGCAAAAAATGGGCGCTTCGCAAATCTGGGTTGAATTGATGATGGAGGGACCTGACCTACTTCATCATCTTGCATCTCCTTTCCGATCTTTTGAGTGCCGGTTTCAGAATCGGCATCTTCGTTCGCGATTTGATGTATTTCTGTGAGGTCGCGAGCTGTGAGTAAGTTGTTTTCTTTTATTCTAAAATACAAACACCGCTTATTTTAAGAAGTGTTGCACTGGAATTATTTTTTTACTGCATATAACGTGTTTCGTATATACACCATTCATGGATAGTCGACAATAATCACTGATTCTGTCGATTTTTGAGACCTAACTCTATTTTACGTCAAATTTGGGTCAAATTTGGTAATTTTATTCTTTTACAGCTTTTAGATGAAATTCTAGGCCTTCTGTTAAGTTTTCAGTGAAGCTCCAATAATCAATTAATGAACAGGAAGCGACGATTGATAACGACAAGTTGGAAGATAAACGGCTTTGTTCATATATGTGAAGAATTGAAGGAAGACAAATAGGTATTGTTTCTTCATATATTTTCAATTAAAGTTCCACTATTTTATGCTTTTTAGTAGATTTTACTTCAAAAACTTCTAGACAATTTATTATGGTTGTGTTTCATTAGTAGAATCGTGGTTTAGATGATTGGATGAAGTGCCTCGAGTTTAAACTGATGCTAATTGAAATATTATTCATATAAACTTGGGAGAAAACTTTTTATCTATTGTTGTTGGTTTGCTATTATCCTTAATTATTCTCTTATGTATAGATTTGGTCTTTGATTTATTTATTATTATTATTTGTATCGATTTTTGTATTAGGTATATATTCAAGCACTAAGAATGAAGATCTTATACTCATAATGATCTTTCAAAGTTTAAATTCTTTGCATTCCCTGAATATGTTAGTTTAATATATAATTTGTAAATTATCGCTGAAGCAATTTAGAGGTGCATCAAGTCATTGATGCAGCAATTTAGAAACGATGTAATTCTAGATGTTAATATCATGCATCATTACTAAATTCCAAACATATTTCTGAATAATTGTTATATTGCCAGGTTAATTTTGGTTAACAAAAAATAATTGAAAAAAAACTCATAATTATCTTTCAAAGTTTAAATTTTTTTCGTTCCCTGAATATGTTAGTTTAATAGATAATTTGTAAATTATCGCTGAAGCAATTTAGAGGTGCAGCAAGTCATTGCTGCAGCAATTTAGAAACAATGTAAATCTGGATGTTAATATCATGCATCATTACTAAATTCCAAACGTCTTTTTGATACATGCTTCATTTTTCCATGTTTGATAAGGTGTATCATTGTGATATGTGGTTTTGGAGCTTAATTTTGTTGAGTATTGACAAATTATTTTGTTTTTAAGGTCTTTTTTAGTTTATAGCATCATTTCTAAGCTAATTAATTGTCATGTGAGTTTGTATATCGAATTATCATTGCCAACTGTTTTAAAATATGTTGACGCTTGGTCTTATATTTATTTTCAAAATCTGAACTATTTCATTGTAGTTTAATGCAGACATGGGATATCTCCTCATTAAATTTTTTTACCAGATCAGTTGTTAGTCCTTTAGCTTTATTCTGCTCAGCCTTATAGTAATTAAACATTTTTTTTTCTGCTTCTCCATCCTGAAAATAGCTGCTAATAATTATCAATTCAATATTCATGTGTCGGAACCTTCACACCATGGTCATGGTCGAGGTCTTTATGCTATTCATTTTTCTTCGTCAGACGATAGCATTTAAATTCCTCTCTCCTATAAAATACCCACATAAGCTACATTGCTAGCTATTTCATTTCATGATTTTGTGTTAAGTTGTTTCATGTTTTTCTTGCTGAATTATCTTTCAATAAGTTTGCAAGAATAACCACTGAATCTGGAGCCATTTGACTGATAGCTTAATTACACACACACACACACACCAATTTCCTTACTTTCCCAACAAATCCTCTTACAATTATTTATGCTGCTAACCACTACACATGATGTTTCAGATCTGCTCACCCACCTTTCTGTTCAAGCCATCCTCAGTGCTTTCGGTTGGAAGGTAATTTTTAATTTTGCATGTATATTGGCTATATAATAGGTTGGATTTTCTTCACTTTTGTATTGATTGTTAAAGTTTATGTGCATCTATGTAATCTTATATACTATTCAAAAATTTGTCAATAACTATTAATAAGTATTGCAGGTCGATGTCATACTCCTCAGTTGGTCCGCCTTTATATGCATGTCCGTTGTCATGTGTTAACTGCAACATGGTCACCCCTCTTTCTCATGCGTATAAACTTTTCCTTACATATTCTCAGTTCACTATGAAAGAAATATATTTAGTCTTTATTCCATTCTCATAATCAGATGTCAATATGTAAAAACAATCAAGTCTCTAAGGCGATTCAAGTTCATAAGGGGAATCATAGTTAATGAAACCAAACAAGTTAACCATCATCAAGGCTCAATATGTGAAAAATCAACAGCAGTGATCTAACTGTTGCTAGAATCTGACCATTGTTGTATCCATGGCAATCTAAGATGATAGAGTGATTAAAATGAATTCTTTGTTGGCTGAGTAGACATGATTTAGTATGACAAAATGGCTGCCCAGGATCAATACAAACTAATCAAATTGATTATCATTGTTCCTATCAATAATTTTTTCGCTGATCTTCAAATTAGGTTTTTCTTTCCTATTTGTTTGGGTTTGTTGTACTGTTCAGTGTCAAAAATTATTGTTTACAACTGTATTTTCATTAATAGGGTCAACTTTCTCGCTTTTGTTCTTAGTTTAGATAATTTTTGGATCACGGTTCAATTCTTTGACTTAAGGAATATAATTTTTCCATCCTGTTCTTTTGAATTTTTTTGTACATTTTGGCTTATAGCTTCTATTTGTTTACACTTCCATTGGTCAACTTAATGTTAGTTTGACAACTTAGATTGTGTGTTGAATATTATGAGAATTTTTCTTTTTTTTGCTTTACTGCAACTGACTTTTTCATTTTACTGTAAGTAACATTATTAATTTTTAATATAAAAAACCATTATATATGAAATACTGATACGTTAATTTAATAATAGTATACTGCTACTCCTTTAATTCATATAACTTACAAAACATTTAGTTAAATGCTTATCACAATTAGTGGAAAATATTTAGTAAGGACCAAAAGAGTTACAGTTATTTTAATATTGCTTCCTACGGTAGATAATGACAGTAACATACCTAATGCATGGAACATGTTTTCATCATATTATTTAAGATGGTGTTTGAAACATTTTTTAATATTTAGAGAATATTAGAATATGAGAATAAGTAGCAGTTCATTTAAATATTTATGCAATGGAACATGTTTTCATCATATTGTGACAAGAACATTATGTAATATATTGCAGGTAAGTAGTGAGAAAGGAGTAGAGCAACAATGATGAGTCCAGATCAGTGGCACTTCCTCAGGTAGTGGAAATTTTAAGCACAAATGTATTTTACTTTTGATAAATGAAATATCAGTTTTACAAGATTGATACGCGTCTATTAGAAAATGATGTTTAATGAATATCAAAACTTTGGTTGATGAATATGAGAATCATGCTTTCTTAATCCTTCTGTAAGATTTTAAATACTTTAGTTTTTCTATCTTTCATCATTATACTCGAAATGGTAGTTATGGATAATGGTTAATGATTATGTGTATTCGTATGTATGTATATGTGAGTTGTTATCATGATCAAGTTTGTGTTGCTTGCCACCCAGAAACCAATTTTCAAGCTGTATATGGTTTCTTCGATGAAAGTACATTAGCTAGAGTGTAAAAAATCAAGTTTACATATATAGAGTAATGTAATTATGCATGTACTTTCACCTAAAGGTGATCAGTCGACAATGAAAATATGAATATAAATAGGATGTTTTAGAAATGGAATTCAAGATTTATGTTTGGATTTGTTTGGAGTATACCTAATTTGAGAGGAGAAAGGACATGTAGCTGAGAAGAAAATTAGATAATATCACCACCAAATTGTTGGATACACAACACTGGAGTTGTTATTGATTGTATAAGTTAGTTTGATGATGTATACATTTGTTAATATTATACTACATAAAGTCACAATCGCTTGACTGCATTTTAAATACTTTAAAACAAAACAAAGAGATAATTAATCTTTAAGTGTTAATAATCTTTTAATGAAGTTGATAAATACTTAAAATAAAATAAAAGAATCAGGTAACCTGAAGTACGATAGATAAATTATTGTGATTTTATTTTTCCAATCATTGTCTGCATAATATGGCTTCATATTAAAGATAAATAGTGATTTCTTTATGCAATTACTCTTAGCTTATCCACTAATGCTTATGCTATTTTACATGAATATTATAATTTAGATATTAGAGGGAATAGGATGTGATGTTTCAAAACTACTGAAAATGGATGACTACATTAAAGTTGTAATAGAGCCTCAACAAATTCGAGACTACACTATAACGGGCGTGAAGGAAGATACTGCCTTTGCACCTCTAACCAAAAAGGAAATCATTGTAAGTAATCAAAAAACCATTCTTCTTGGAAAACTAAGGCTGATTTAGGAATAATCATCCATATTAAACAGTTTACTCCCATATCTCATTTCTAATCAACTTATTCTGCTTAAGATTATTAACCTCCTTCCTATTTCCTACCCCATAATATGATTTCTTATGAATCCAATTGCCAATTGAATATGAACGATAGTATGTGAACATTCCAAATTCCTCTAATCAAAGTTGTATTCACTTTTTTTGCTTTACATAGATAAATAATGTGAGAATGTTAAACTGCTTGCTTTTTTTATTTTTAATTTATTATGTTTAATTCCTGATTCATTTCTATAATTTGTTTTGCATGCATACAATGAACAGATATAATTTTTTATGCTTGGCTAAAATTTTCTATTAATTCCGAGTGCTGTCCAATTCAGTTGTGGACAAAGTCACTTGACGAATTCTGTATTATCATCAATCCATCATGAGTATTCAAAGACTTAGGTGCTAAAGTGTCAATGGAAAATTGTACAGTATTGATTATCAAGTAAAGCTATCAGTTATCAGTTAGTACAGTATTGATTATCAGGTAAAGCAAGTGCAGCTGCACTTAAGCGATGGATTATCAGTTAGTACAGTACTCCCATGTTAAGTTTAGGAGTGTGCTGCTTCATTATTCAATACCATATGCTTCTCAGCAACCATGGCTAGCATCCATCGCTTAAGTGCAGCAGCACACTGTATTGATTATCAGTTAGTACAGTACTCCCATATGTACTTGATGTGGGGTAAGTCAACTATTAATTGTACAGTATTGATTATCAGGTAAAGCAAGTGCAGCAATCCACATGGTCTCTCGCAGTCCTTGCAATCCATATGGTTTCTTGCATGCCTGATTCATTTTTGGAATAAAATAGTTAAATAGGCAGTTCAGATTTTATTTCACTATTACAACAAAAATTTTCTCGACTAGATAATAATGTATATATCTCTTTTTCCGTCTATATTCTCCTCATTTATTGATCATCTAAGGGATGATCTTCTATATGTATGTGCCATTACCTGTTGTGTCATGATAGCCACAGGGAAACAATGCAAGTTGAAAGGAGAGCACCCATGAGTAGAGATAGATAAAGTAAAAAAAATGTAGAACTTTCTAGATCAAAATTTGAGAATTGAAGCTTTTCATAGAACTTCTGTTGTTAGTTGATGAGCTTTAAATGAATATGCTGAATTACTAATATTTGTTTGAAGTAATTATGTTGTATACCTTTTGGAGTTTAATGGTTTCGTGACATCCATCAATATAAGTTGCAATAATTATGTTAGTAAGATATACGTTTATACACCGTATAGCATATGTAGTAACAACCATGCAAAATATGTTCGTTTCATGGAAGTTAACTGTTGAAATAACCATCTGCACTTTCCATGCCCATTTAAATATTGAACTAAATATCCAATGCAGATTGAGTAATTCATACTGGCTATGATTGAACAAAGTTAATGGATTGAGATACATAGTTTAAGCAACATAATTTCAACACTTCCAAATGTTTTCAAGGAAGGTTTATAGAAGGTAACTAAATTCACATGTCACAGTTAGGAAATTCCTCACTAATATAAGATTACTTGATTACACAGTCAATGAAAAGTAAAACATTTTGAGCACAAACATTGCCTGAAGTTTGTGAGTTGTAGTAATACAATCCAAAAAACTCATGCCATAATAAGAGGCCCCGTTCATACTTTTTCATGAACAGTCATAAAATTTTGTCTACAATCAAGTACATCAATTAATAGTTGACTTACCCCACATCAAGTACATATGAATAATGAAAAATATCACCTCCATTTTCAATAACGGTACTATAAATAAAGTTTTAATGTATTTACACAAACCGTAGTTTCAGTCGGAAAAACTGTATGTATAATGTAGTACTCAAGCAAATATTATCATGAATGGTTTTTGGCTGTTCTATTAATAAATGATGAGCGCTCTCTTCTTTAGAGGATGACTTTTTCATATAAAAAAATATTTTTGTAAAAAAATATGCACTTTTTCATATAAAAAAATATTTTTGTAAAAAAATACGCTAATATAATAGTTTGTAAGTACACATACTATAAACTGAATAGCTTATTGAAATTCATTACTGTGTGCGAAATAACTAATCTTAAATGTGTGTGAATAAAGTAAAATTAACCTTGACACTTACTAAAAATAAGAAAATGTTGTTATTCGAATCCTTACATGCATAGATTGAAATGATGGGTTTCTTTATAAGGCCTACTTGAATGCTACACATTAGCATCAAGCAGTATTATACTTTTTAAAGTATCAAAGGTGTTCGAGGAAGAGAGTAACATGAGAAGCATATTCAATATGAAGAAAAAGAACAATTCTTTGAAGAGAGATCGTGCAAGGTTTCTAGGTTTTGAACTACAGGAAGCACTAATTTTTATGTTTATTACATTTCTTGAGATGTTGATATATTAGTACGTTGCTTTCCTTGCTTTATTTTTTAATTTCTTAAAATCAACTTAGTCTCACTCGCATTTTAACAACCAATTGATTTATGCCTTTGTGTATGTAAAAGCATACAACATTACGTGTACTTAACATCATAGTTGTAAGATCCAAAAATCTTATAAACGATGTATATTAATACCAATTTTTTATATGCACGTGCATCGCACGTGCCAATGTACTTGTATATATATATATATATATATTAAAACACATATATATATACATATAAAAAATATAGAAAAGTAAATATACATATTTACCATTTACATACATATCTACTTAAGTAAAAACATGAAAATATCATAGATATTTTAGAAACTTCACCCTTAAGTTAATCAAAAGTCAATGCATAGGAAATGAGGGTATGTGAGGTGATGGGGCCACATGGGAGGAACATGTGGCTGAGGTCATGGTGAGGGAGGAGAGAGGTGCAAGAATGATGTAGGGGGTGGTGATGTAGGCATGCATATGTAAGGTGATGTAAGTGAAGATATTTTCTACATTTTTTCCCATAAATAGCCCACTCCATCCTCACTTTCTTTCACACAAATTATCACCTTCTTCTTCTTTTTTCTCAAGCTTTTCCATGGCTTCCCACTTAGGAAATTTATGAAAAAATATTAGTAAAAAAGAAAATAAATTTATATACTTACATATACAAAGTCAAACCACCTCCAAACACTAGCCAAACACCTCCTCCACCCCTCCATAGTTCACGGCCTCCCCATTCCCCATCAAAATCGAGAGCACCATACCCAATAGAAGCATGGTCCTGCCTACCCTAGCTTTGGCCGAGCCATATAGGAAGAAGAAGGAGGAGTTCAAGAAGCTCTGGAGCGAGAAAAAGAGGAAGAAGTGCCATCGGAATCAAAAGAGAAGTCTACGAAAAAGATTGGTGAAGTGGAGCCATAAGTGAGTACTCAATCTTAGTTTTATTTAAATAAAACTTAAAGTGATAATGTACATGTTAAATTAGAGATTAATATGTTGAATATGGGTTGATAACTTGGTTTGATAAATGATAAGAGAAATGGTTAGTAATTAACCATATTTAATTAAATGGAAATTTAATCCATAAATAATCCGTTTATGGAGTTTTTTAGCCTCTTAATGGTTTTAAATATCTAAAAAGATTTAAAATGAACATTACAATAATATAGTATTATAATATGAAATGAAATGGAAAATGAGTTTGAAATATGAAAAGTATGTATTTAAATGAGTTTAAAATGATTTATAAATGTTTGATAAACATTTAATAGTGTTTCCATGAAGTTTGAAAAGAATTTGAAAAAAACAAGTCAAAACTAGGCGTCGTGTAACAGCAGTTCGTGATTTCGCACCGTAAAAGTCAAATGAGTACATAGAATGGAATATTGCTCGAAATTCTTTGAGATAATAATTCTCGAAACTATTATATCTATAGCTTCCAAATGAAGAAATAAAATCAAGATTTCATTTTGTATATTTACAAGTAAGTCTAAAACAAGTATTCAAAATAATCGCGGTTTTTCAGTTCGGAATACATAAAGTTAATTCCTTTAAAATGATATTTTTAAATTCTATATAAATATGTAATAAATTTTATAAATCTTTTTAAATATATTTGAGTTATGTAAATGAATTTTCAAAAGACATAAAAATCGTTTTGATCAATATAGGTTTTAAAATAATATTTGCGGCACTTTTTAATAACTTTTGCAAACAATGGTTTTAACTTATTTATTCTTTCCCGAATCTTTTGTGAACCTTTTGAAATAAATAATTAAGTAATTTAAAGATGATTATGAGGTTTAAAAATTAGTATGCGAAAACGACTAGTACATTTATTCCATTTGTGAGTGTCATAAAAAATTTGACCAAGGAATGGAATAGATCGAAAGGAAAGCCCGGATGCTCTAAAATAATTAAAAGTTAATTAGATATGTTAAAATATTTAGTTTCTATCAAATAACTTGACCACTTATGGGTGGTCGAGTGGTAGTCTCTAGGCTTGGGTTTGGGAAACCAGTTGCCCACCCTCCTTAGCTACCCGGACTGGCTCGACGGAGGGGATAGTAAATTTGATTTACTCCGATCAAAATTTCCTAAAGTATAAAAGAGATAATTTTATAATCATAAATAACTTGGATTGCATAGAAATGATCTTCTTATACTTGGTATTAAATTCCGAGGAAGGAATCCGTACTATTCATGTGAATTTAAAAGTTGATTTCACCGTTATTCGATGGATAGTAAAGGTTAAATACAGAAATTGATATTTGGTAGAATAAGTATAATTTGCATGATCCTTTTTACTCAATAAAATTTTCCAATATGTGATTTAAATAAATGATTTGGAAATATTTTCTAAATAAAAGGTGAAATGATTTGGAATTATTCCAAGTTTCAAAAAGGTTTAATTAACCAAAAGGATTTGATAGATGAGGCTTAATGATTCCATATGTTGTTAAGAAGATAAATGGAATAATTTAAAATAATATGCCTCTTTGAGATATTTATGAATGAATAAAAAGATGAATTAATTTGAATGATAATTGATACTCACATATGAACTTAACATCTTCTTGATCGATGATTGGTTCGAAGGAACCAGGGTTGGATTTGGGTAACTATCCGAAAACCACTTCAAACCAATGTATACTTTCAGAATTGAAGACCTGATGAAGATGATGATTTTGAAGACGGGGATCTTCATGGTGAAGGGCTGCTTTCCACTAGTCCCTCGGAGTGAAATTTACCATATCATATATTTATGGTGGCAGTAGTGCTCTGTTATGACAATCTTCGGTCACAAGGACGAATTGCTACTAATCCTAAGGATAATCCCAGATAGGATGAGTAGGAGGAGTGCCTTTAGTTTGGTTTAGTCCCAGAACAAAGTTGTATAGACTTATATCTAACATTGCATTTCTGAGATCAAATATGTTGACTTTTACGAACGTACATCTGTTTGGTGGCAGAGAAGGCAACTTCTCTTAGCTTAACACCCTTTTCTATGATGTACGAGCTCAGACGTTGTACATTTACGGAAATCGATAGTGATCAAATGAATGGCAACGTGGCATTCAAAGTGGAACCTGTGATGATCAAAGCATGGCTTTGCAAAAGGCAAAACGTGACTTTGTGAAGCATTGCCTCAGGGGCTAACATCCTAGGAATGATATGGGATACTATGTGGTTAGTTTCATATATTTTAGGCTAGTGCAGGGGAGTCCAGTGGATTTTGGATCCCCAGCCTTATGGGCTGATACAGTGGCGTCTGAGTCCTTGGATGAGCAGCTGTTGAATATTATGTTCCATCGAAGTGAAAATTGTATAGCGGTGTTTGAGTCGTTGGATGAGTGGTCGTTGGATACTGTTATTATTCCACCGAGGGAAGGCACCGAGGGAAGGCCACTAGTTCCCTATCATGTTGCAAATCCAATTCGAATATGAATCTTTATGGTTTTGTTTGTAGAACCTAGTATGCCGAAAAATTTAATTATGGTTAACTATTTTGGCTATTTTTATGATATGTGAAAAGTGTTTTCAAAGGAATGTCATTGAAGATCATATCATTTTGGTATAAAAGTGATCTGGTAATCATAAGGTAAAAACCCATCTGTATTTATGTGTGGGCGTAGTCTTATGAGATACCCTTCTTTTCAAGGTTTTAAATTGGAATCAATTTATAAATCGAGTATCTCACACTGGTTTATCAAGCCTGATCCAGGTATTTTTACTCAGGTCTGATCCTAGTAGTTTCAGCTTCAGTTGAAGATGCTTGGAGTTTCCAAAGGAGAGCTAGAGATTTCCATCTACGTATGGATGTATTCTAGTACTCGCTGCATCTATTGCATTTTGTTTTCTTGCTGTCAGCATTTGTAAGGACGGGTGATTTATAAACTGTCTAGCTTGAATGTAGGTTAGACTCTAATATATGATTATTATTTTAAAAAACATTATTTCCGCTGTAAATAATTTTGTGATTAATAATATATGTTATTCTATTCGTGTGAGATTCTATTTTATGTTTTATTCTATCTTATTTTCT
Source organism: Allium fistulosum (assembly GCA_030737815.1). Taxonomy (NCBI): domain Eukaryota; kingdom Viridiplantae; phylum Streptophyta; class Magnoliopsida; order Asparagales; family Amaryllidaceae; genus Allium; species Allium fistulosum. The sequence goes on from CM060904.1 coordinate 794,650,465, forward strand.
TTTTACCCTTAATGATTGGGTTTTCGACACTTGGATTTGCGGCACGTGAATACGAGGATGTACTAATGTCGATTTTTCAGGGTTGAAAATCATCGGGTCATTACACAAGTGATATTCTTGCTTAGATTCGGGGTTCATAGGGATTTGGCCTACATTGAGAGAATGCACTTGTATGTTTTGAATGTTATTATTTATATATATAATTATAGCACAAACACACCTATAAATTACAATAACGCTTACTACTATCTGGGAAAGGCTTTTTGTCTATTTTATATGTCTTTATTTGATTTATTTCAATATATTTCACATAAATGCTTTTGTTAATCTTATATCGATTGTTGTTATATAACTACTTCTATATAGATGCTACTGTACCTAAAATAACTCAATAAATTCATCAATGGAATTTTCATGTGGTTGTTATCATAAAAAAACTAGAATTGTGTTCCTAAAAATAAAGTGGTCATATTATTAAAATTTTCAAAAACTATGTTATGGTGTATGAAAAATCTTGCACTAGTATTAAATATAAGTTTGGGTAGATTGGGTAATATGGCGCTAGTTTATTCTAGCTAAAAATATGGCTTATTTATTCAAATAAAATTATTTTTTCCCATGTATAATCATGCTCTTATATCAGTAGCTATGAGTTCATAAAGGGAGAGAGATTTCAAAAGTACAACTAGTATTATTGCAATCTATGAGTCAACCGAGACGCAATCCTTTACCCTCCCATCTTCACATTGAGTGTTTTACCACTTGGAGACTAAAGATTGGGTAAATAAAAAAAATGCATGTAACAATTATTCTAATTATCTAGTAGACTAATCAACATAATACAAATACAAAATAATAAACTAAATAGTGCAACCATTCGAGAATATTTTACCGGTTTGGACTTCCCGTTCTACATCCACTTCTAAAGCTTCTTTTTGGAATTTACCACTAATAATTCCCCAGTTTAACCCCAAGGAATAAATTTCTAAAAAACTAGCTGAACCATCAAAAAAATTTTTAGTTTCTAACTTTGTATATAGAGTTCTTATAATTGATGTTTTTCTGAATGCTGATTTGCCATTTCTTGTATAATGGACATATAATCCATGCAAATATTTGAATCGAAGTTTAGATTATACTAGGACATAAATTAATGAGGAAATAATTTTAATTTGAACGAATGATGAGAAAGTTGATTAGGGTTTGAGAGAGAAAACAATTTGAGGTCAACAAAATTTTGAAATTAAGAGAATGATATGTGTAGTGAAGTGAGTGACCAATATTGTTTGAATATATGAAAAGTAACAAGGAGGAGTTGCATCTACCGCGAAAGAAAGAAGATTTGCAAGTGGAAACATTCATTTTAGATTTCAACTAATACTTTATTCTAGCCCTACTTTTACATTTTCGAATACAGCTAGTCGACCTCTTAGGGGGCTTCCAATCAACCATTTGTATCATGTACTAAACTCTAAAGCATGGTAGTATGTTTTTATTGTATTGAAATTTTTAACAAATTATAGAAAATTAAGAGAACATTCAAAGGCATTAAGGAAAGTTTCTAAAATAAAATTTGAGTATCGTGTGGTTTTAAAAATATGTATCTACTAAAATTAGTTAAACACTAAATGTGAACTCTACTATTCAAAACATGCCACTTTGTGTCTCATGTGCTAAGTTGCCATCATCATACTACTAAATTATGCTTTGTATTCCCTGTTTTCATTTACATATTCTTACAATATAGCTTAGATAACATATATTGTTGTCATAATCAAAATACAAGATCTAACATTTTCGGTATGGATAATATTTGGATTGAACTAGTTCTATTGTAATAAAATGAAAATAATAGAAAAGTTTTACTATTATAAGGCCAATTTCTACATATGAGGGTAGTGGTAACACACCATATTATAGATTGCATAATATGGAAATTTAGTTAACAACGAGAACTTATTAAGTGACTATTAAGCGAACTTAATTAAAGGAATTATTCAAAGGGAGAGTAATTGATTATGTGTGAGACACTTAGAAGGTTGATTGGGTGTACGAAGAAGTAAATAACATAATTTAGATATCTATCTTGAATAAAGAAATAGGAAGGGAATGTTATAATGAAGTGACAAAAAAATAATAACTAAGCTTGAAAGGGATTTTAGCCCAAGCCCAATTTATTAACCCTTGCATCCCCTAACCACAACATTCCCTCGCATTCATTTTCATTTCATCAAAAAATAAGTAAAATGCTAAGGTCAACCACCATTAACAAGGAAGAGGATGAAAAGATAAATTAGAGCAAATCAACTTTACATTTTTTTGAAAAAGAGCAGAGATTTTAGTCAAGGTTTTCAAGTCTAAGTGAATAATACTTACCTTATCTTCCTCCAAATCTATTTGATTTTGGATTTTAAATGTTCTGGCTAATTTGATTATTAATGAACATGTTTTAATAATAATAGAATGGATTAATACATGTTTGGATGTTAAATATCGATAATTTTCTATATGTTAAAGGGTATGATTTAATCTAGTCCAAATTCCTTGAAATTTATTACAATGTTTTTCTTTTTTGAAAATCCCAATAAACCCTACTTCTCAAGTAACATCTGGGTAGAACATAAGCTAATCTACCACAACCTACATGCCCAATTTATGCCAATCCTTTTGGATGACTCAGTGTGGTTGCCAGGAATTGGACCCTCACCCTTCTACAAGGATTTGGATGCTCTTGCCCACTGCACTAAGCCCCGCAAACAATAATATGATTTTTTTAACATTAAAAGGAAGACGAATTAAATTTTCAAATTTTTTGGATGGGTAAATTATTTATTAAAAATTTCTAATTTGAAATGGGGTAAGTTAGCTTTAAATTAATATCTATAAATTTTAAATTTTAAAATTTTGATTCAAATTTATTAGTTGAGGTAAACAAAGATGTTCTTGGATTTCTTTTAATTTTTGGGAATTTTTCCTTCATTTTTCGAATGGTTATGAGCTATGTTAAAAGGAAAAAAATCTTAATTAATAATATTATTATGAACGGTAATTAGTCATGGTTAAATTAAAGGACTAAATTTTGGCTATCTTTAGAAATTTCTATTGCAAAATTAATGCTACAAATGAACATGAGACATGTGTAAAGGATTAGTAATAAAAGTAGTTACTTTATTAATAAAAATATCATTTTTCACTTAATTACAAATTTTCCACTTTAAACAAGTGATGACCCTTGAATTAGTCATGAAATAGCTTAATATTGATACATGTGATTGCTCTATATGGAGAATGTGATAGCCCAATAATGGTATATGTGATAGTTCCATATCGAGAGATGCAATAGACCAATGTTAATACATACGATAGCTCAATATCGAGACATGCGATTGCATAACTTTTACATACGAACTCTAATTTGGATGCAGTTTCTTCCATTGGGATCATATCAAAATTCCGGACAGCATGGAACTGGTTTGGTTGAATTTGGAGATAGTTTAAATTTGGACGTTCTTTTGGATTTTGTAACGACCCACTATTTTGGACCATTCAAATCAACAATAAATCCACACATGTCAGACTTGAATAATTCAAAACAATAGATTGTAAATAAATTTGGAGCAAATAAAACCAATCACAAAATCACATACATAGAATATCAGAATAACTCGCAGCAGAAATAAAAATACATAGTGGTTCATGAAGCCACTACAATACATAGTCTCAAAACAGATACAAAATACCATAGTCTGAAACAGATACAATAGAAGTCTGAATACATAAGTTCACAAATACATAAGCAAAGCTGAATGAAATAACTGAAATGGAAATAGACGACTAGATAGACAAATAACTCTAGCAATCTCTAGCTCTAGAAGGTGAGTCCAAAGCTGAAATACTCAGGCTGACCCGAGCGTAAATAAAAAAAATACAAACACTCGAGTCAGGACATACATACTTATACAATGTAAACCAACTCAAGTGAACTATAATAGAAATGCACAAGTAACTTAAAGGATGCTTGGGATCGTCCATCCTTTAAGGATTCGTTAAACTATTTACTATGTAGTAATATTCGCTATTATAATAATGTCTAAAGTAAAGTAAACTTACTTAAAAATAGGGTTAAGGCTTTACATTTTCCACCTTAACACATATATAGTGCCCAATAGTTTATACAGTACCATAATACCTCCAAATCGGGAGGCTACCAGAGGATACTCCATAGGTACGACACAAATCAAACTCGTAGTAAGGCGCGCTAGGGTAGGTGACACGGCAAAACTAGGCAATGCCAGGGTAGATATACCAATTACGCATCCGGACTGGTGGTAACGCATAGCAGCCACTACCGCCCACCTCAAGCCACACTCCCAAAAATCAAAGGGTGCACCCAATCAATCACAAAGTAATAGAATGGTATCGAAGAAGTGTGTCCGATCAGAGGAGCTACCTCATTGGCTCGTCAATCGCTCATGTTTTAGCCACCTTATGCCAACTCACGGGAGTTGGGTCCACGTATATACCTCAATAGGATCGTCGCCACCATCCTACTTCATTCTGGAATCTCCACCGCGTACACAGTTGTTAAAGTGGTTTTCGGTATCGACAGAAAGTATGTCCATATCTTATCCCGGTCTCTTTAACAACCAATCGTTATTATAACCCGTGGTTATAAATTTCAAAATGGTTTACATTTCAAATCAAAACATATTCATTTAAACCATTTAAATTCAATGTTAATATCCTTCAAAATAATATTCATTTCCAAAGTCGTATCATTTCTAAGTTCATTCATTCAATTATACATTTCCAAAACTTTGTAATTTTAGCATTCGTAGCACTTGAAAATGTGATAATACATATATTAGCATTCAAAAATCTCATCTTTTCAGAAACAGCAGCACTTAGAAAATGTTACTGTAGATATAGAATTTCAGAAATATAATCTTTTCAGAAACAACAGCACTTATAAACTGCTACATTAGATAGTAGTATTATTTCAGAAAATAGTTCATTTATAGAAACAACAGCACTTACACACCGCTATAATAGGTAGTAGTGTTATTTCAGAAAACAGATCATTTACAGAAACAACAGCGCTTATAACCTGCTACCTTAAAACCACAGCATTTCAGGAATGGTGTTAATACAAATCTGAGATTTTCTATAACATTTCAGAAACATTATAATTTCAGTTTTCACCATTTTAACTTAAAAAACATATATCACTTTTCAAAATTATTTATTTGGCTACCATTTCACTTATGATTTAAATAAAATAACATATATAAATAAAATATCCAAATTAAACCATAATTCATTTATTAAGCCAAAATTACATTTAAATTGCTTAAATTTAATTAAACAAACAACTAAATATTTTATTTACTTTTAAAAATATCCATTTCATAGATAAAATATGTTATTTCTAAGTTAAGTCAAATTTCCATTTAAATCAAGTTTTAATTATTAAGTTAAATCACATTTTATTTTTACATTTCAATCATTTTTTAACTCATACAATTTCAACTTACAGAAAATCACTATAAAATTTATTTGAATCATTTAAATCCAAATTTAAGTTAAAACCTCATATAATTTAAATTCCAAATACTTAGAATTTTTAGAAAATATTTATATTTAAAATTAACCACGGGTCTGTATAATATTTTCTAACCTAGGTCAAGTAATATGGATAATATATCATTTCAGTCCGTACTGAATTAAAATCTCGTGTTTTATCATTTCAAACTCGCAATCCCAAGTCAAATAAATAAAAATCGCTCGAGCCTATCATTTCAGCTCATAACGATTTTTCCCTATTCTAAAGTCGGTTCGGGTATGTATCATTTCAACCCATAGTGATTCTATACTAACAGGGAACTTGTAGTGTGAGAAACAGAAAATAAATAAACAGTAAAACATATCATATGATGTCAGGTGATGCAACAGGTATATAATCAGGTAATATCATCATATAATGTTAGATAACAAGCATATGTGAGCATATAACATAGCATATCAACTACTACAATTCAAGTGACATTATTTCACATTTATATAAGTACGATTTTGTCGAGAGTGATAAACTCACCGTTTTAAAGCTAGAGATCAAATTCAAACACAAATCCAAACTACGCAAAGCACGACAAGCATGACTAGATTCGAGGAGAAGATGATAAGCCAATATTTAGATCTTGCAACAACAATTAAAATAAAACAATATAAGAATATATTAATTCACAAGAATATATGAATTGAACAAAGCAAAATGAAAGAACAAGTGGAACAAATGACTTGATTCAATAAAGTGGGCTCGGCCCCATCATCATAGGACTTGACCACTTTGGTTTGTGCTCGGCCATGGTCAAATCAGAAGCAACTAGGCTCGGCCTTGGTCAGGAGATGTAAAGAGATGGCAAGTTAAAACAATAGGAAGGCAAGAGGACAAGGTAGGTGAATGGTCATGAGTTATTGGCTTGGCCCTATGGCTACATGGCTCGGTCTGGTTCAAGGAAAGGGTCAGGTGGTCTGGTCAACATCTGAAGGTGCGACCAGTGGTCATGTCAGTCACGACAATGCAAGAAGGTGATGGTGTGGGTGGTGGCCGAGGCAAACAAATAGGAATTGGTGTAGGAATAAGGCTCGGCTAGGGTTTTGTTATGGAGTTTGTGGTGGTGATCTGGACAAGGGGTCACGGCTAGGTCTGGGTCAGATAATGGTGAGGCCGTATAGGTGGTGGTGATGAGGTGATGGTGGAGAAGTCGGCTAAGGGATGGCATATGGTAGAGGCCGAGCATAGTTTAAGGAGGACAAAAGAAAAAGAGAATAAAAGAAAAGAAGGAAGCCATGAAACTTACTGCAAATAATTTCTCAGGTGAATGAATGAGAACGTGAAAGGAGGAAATGATGTTTGTACGTGAAAATGAAAGAGTTTTGAACGGCTAAGATGTGTTGAACGACTAGGAAAGGAAGAGCCAGGAAAAGGAAATGACAACAACCAAGTAACTCAAGTCTTTTTGAATTTCCAAGCCCAATATCAAGCCCACTTCAAAACAAATCAAAACAACCAATAAAGCAAAGCCCAACCAAAATAAAAGATGAAAAATAAAATGGAATAATGAACAATGAAAAATACAGAGAAAAATGTGCGTGTAAAACGCTGAATTTTATCGATTCTAAAAAGTTTAAAATAGAATTTGACGAAGCGAAAAGCAGAACGAACATCAGAAACAAATACTGCTTCAAAGAAAAAGATTAAAAATTTAAAATTCAAAATTTAAAATTTCAACTTAAAGTCAAAGTTTGACCAAAGTTGACCAAAATATAAAATTTCTAGAAAATCATTATTTTATTATATTTGGAAATAAATTATAATAAAACTCCAAAATACATTGGAAAATTCCAAAATTTCAAATTTAAATGATTTAAAATCAATATTTTCAAATAAATTAATTTTAAAATATTTGTTAAAAATATGAGTTGTTACAGATTTTAATTCGACTAAAAATCAAATTGAGTGTTCAAACCACTCACGAAATACTAAAATATTTTGATGTCCGTTAGATTGAAATCATGAAGTGATTTAAATTTATTGATTGTTGTTTGATTGTTTAAAATTGACATTTATATTGAACTGCGTTGATAGTGTAATTTAATTTGACATTTAAATTGAAACTGAAATTGAAATTGACATTTAAATTGAAATTGGAATTTTATTTGCTTGTTAAACACCCCAGAATTTATGACTAGTAATCTGTTATGGTATGTGACTGTTTTGGATGTTGATTGTGATGGATGCCTAATGATTGATATGTTAGATATTTGGATGTTTGTTTATGCTGATCTATTCATGTTATTCACCCTAGATGTTTTATGCTGATTTATTCCTGTTATTCACCCTAGATGTTACGGGCATCAAATAAATCTGAAATTTAATAAATTAAGAAATAGGTTGAGATGTTATATACCAATGACACCTGATTTGGATTGAAATGATATATATTCATCCCAGAAATTAAAATTAAAATTAAAATTAACTGATCACTTGGCCATAGGATAGAAAATTATATATGGGCATCGTTGGTCGATTTTAAATTATTTTCTAAAATTGTAAAGTACGTTTTGATTTAATAAATTTTATTTTTAAAATTTAAATTTAAAGATTTTATTTAAAAATTATATTTTTAGTTAATATAAGTTTTAAAAATCCAAATTTTAAGATTTTAACTTATAATTTTATTTAGTTTTAAAATATATAATTTAAATAATGTAATATAATAAAAATACTTTAAAATTTTAATTTGATAAAATATTCAATATAGTTTTAAAAGATTTATTTAAAAATTTAATTTAAGATAATAAATATAGACTTTTATAATAACTTTAATAGATAAAAGATTTTTGTAAAAGATTTTTGTAAAAGATTTTAGAATTTTGTAAAAGGGTTTGTAAGGAATTTATAAAAGTTTTTGTAAGAAATTTTATAATGGATTTTACAAAAGGATTTTTATAAAAGATTTTATAATAGTTTTATAAAGGAGTTATAAAGGTTTTAAAGGATTTTATAAAGGGTTTTATAAAAGAACTTGTATAAAGGGATTTGGAAGCATTTTAAAGGAATGTGCGTAGAAGTTTATGAAAAGGGGAAGAGTTGTAAACTATTTTGGAATTTAGAAATAGCTTTATAAATGGTTCTAAAGCATATAAATAGTTTATAAATGGTTTAAAGGAGATCTATAAATTATTTTCGAAATTGATTGAAAGAAAATCTTCCTCGGTATTTTTTAATATATTTATACTTTTGGAACAAGTATATAGATATCTTGATATGAAGGTATAAACTGTTTTATGGATTTTTTTTATGACCACGGTTTGAAATAAGCGGTTGGTTGTCAAAGACACCGGGGTCGGATATTGTCATACTCTCTGCCAATTTCGATACCACTTTAACAACTATGCACGTGGTGGAGAATCCAGAACGAAGTAGGATGGTTTGGCGAATGCTACTGGAATAATGTAAGAAACGTGGCCTTGACCTTCGGGTCATAATTATATGACTAAAATAGGAGCCATAACCAGGCCAAGTGAGGTCGCTCCTCCAATTGGACATACCTCTTCGATACCATATATGTTACTTTGTGATTGATTGGTGGCCACCTTCGATTTGAATATGGAAGTGTTGTTTCGGGGTAGGCGGTAGCTGCGGCTATGCGTTACAACCAGCCTGGATCCGCAAAACGGTAGAATCATACCTGGGCATTGCTTCGCGTGCCTTGTCATATTATCCTTATCGAGCCCACTACGATTTTGGTTTTTGTCGTACCTATGGAGTGCTCCTTGATAGCCTACAGGTTTACGGTGGAGTTTACAGTACTGTATAGACTACGATGCTTATATAAAATGTGTTAAGGGGGAGGTGGGTAACGCTTTAACGCTATTTTCAATATTATACTTTACTGATAGACACTACATATATAGCGTATACTACTACATATAGATAATTTGACGAACCCTTAAGAGATGGAATAATCCTGTAACATCTCTTAAGTTATTGTACTCACATTATACACTAGATAGGAGATGAAAACCCCGTAACATCTCTGATGTCATTACACTCAATTCCTACTTGATATTGATTTGACTTACATGAGAATATTTTAGTCCTGATCCGAGTGTCTTGTCTTTTCATTATGCTCAGGTCAGCCTGAGCATTTCAGTGTTTGAAGACATTATTTCTGGAGGACGAAGGCAGAGTTTGTTATATTATATTATTCGTATTATTCCGCTGCATCATTATTGGTATGTTGTTGTCATACTCTGATTATTTTGTAAAAATTGTGTAATCAAATGTATATTGTAAAACAGCTTCATGAACTATTTATTTGATTATTATATGTTGTCATTCCACTGTGAGATTCTTTGTTTTCTTTTCCTTCTTTTCGCTTATTTTTTTATTTACCCTATTGATAATCCTCCCTTTTGAATGGTTTGAGTTAGACATGTGTGGTTTATTGTCAATTTAAACCATCCAAAAAGGTGGGTCGTCACAGTTGGTATCTATAACGACCGATCATTTCGAACATTTCAAATCGACAATCATCCACACATGTCAGACTTGAATTGCTCAAAACAACAGATTGTTAATTTATATTTGGAAAAACTTACATATACAGTAAATAAATCAATCACAGAATCATAGACACAGAGTAATATCACAATAAGCAGTGGAATAGATAATGTAGTAGTTCATGAAGCTACTATAGAGCATCAGAGTATAAAGCAAATATAACAGAAATCTCAATACAAAGAATTCACTAATACAAAAGAAAATAACAAGTATGAACATAAACATCTGGAAATAACTAAAAGCTTAATATATATAAGATAGATCTTTAAGAAAAGCTCCAAACTCCAAACGTGAGTCTCAAATGCTGTGACACTCAGTCTGACCCGAGCATAAAGCAAAACACAAAACACTCGAGTTAGGATTAACATTCTTATGAAGGTAAACCAACTCAAGTGAAACGTCCAAGTGAAATGCAATATAACTTAAGGGATGTTTGGGATTCCTATCCTTTAAGGATCCGTGGAACTATCTACATACATAGTACAATACGCTACATAGATAATGTATATAGTAAAGTAAAATATTAAAATAGCCTTAAGGCGTTACCCACAACCCCCTTAACACATTTTTTATATATTCCCATAGTCTATACAGTACTGTAATTCCTCCGTAAACTGAAGGGCTATCAGAGGGCACTCCATAGGTATGGTACAAACCAGACTCGTAGAAGATGCGATAAGGCACGTGATAAGGCACGCGAGGCAATGCCAGGGTAAGATTCTACCGTTTGCACTCCCGGACTGGTGGTAATGCATAGCAGCTACTACCGCCCACCTCAAGACACACTCCCAAATCAAAGGTGCACCCAATCAAATCACAAAGTAATAGAATGGTATCGAAGAAATGTGCCTGATAGGGGGAGCGACCCCAGTTGGCCCGGTACAGCTCCTGTTTTAGCCACATCAAGCTGACTCGAGGGAGTCAGGACTACGTTCATACCTCATACAGATATTCGCCAAACCATCCTACTTCGTTCTAGAATCTCCACCACGTGCACAGTTGTTAAAGTGGTTTTCGGTATTGTAGAGAGTATGACAATATATGATCCCGGTCTCTTTAACAACCAAACGCTTATTTCACACCATGATCATTTTCATTTCAAACAATTCATACTTTATATCAAAATATGATAGTCATTCAAAATCATATCACTTTCAAAATCATTATTCACTTTAAATCATATTAATTTCCAAAATCATAAGCACAAAATAGATTAAACCATCATATCAAAGTATTCGTATTTAAATCCATTAAATCTAATCATAATAGTTCCAACTTAAATAGATTGAATATTGAAAGTAGTTTATATATATTGAAATAGTTATAAATTAAAAATAGTTTATATATTTAAAAATAGGTTATAAATTTAAATAGTTTATATATTAAAATAGTTTATATACTAAAAATATTTTCTTCCAATTTCGCAAGTCAATTCAAATCGAATTTAGTTCCAAACATCAATTTAAATCAATCTCAGTTCAACAATTTCAATTAAAGAGGTTAAATGTTCAATTCAATTCTCATTAAAACCATTTTATTTATATTGATTTCAAGTCCAAGTTTGAACTACAAATTTAAAACCACTTCCAATTTAAACATTTACAATAACTCAATTTGATAAATATCATTTATATATCAAAATTCAACTTTAATTTTATTTAAATTTGAAGATCTCTACTTAATCATCTTTAATAACCATTTAAATAAAATCCCAGATTATGAATTTAAATCAAAATTAAAATACTAAATATCTAATTCCAATTTATTTAATTTTGAAATATTCACTTAATCACCTTTTATAAACATTTAAATAATATCTTAATTTCAAATTTAAATCAAAATTAAATATTCAATTTCAATTTTATTTAAATTTGAAAATATTCGTTTAACCACCTTTAATCAAAATCAAGTTACCAAGTTATAAAATCATATCTTTAAGATCTCAAATCAATAAGTTTCAAATCAATTCTTATTTAAATACAATTCTTAACAAATAAAATTTCAGATCAATTTCAACTCATCTTTCCAACCTTAATTTATTAAAGTTATTACAAAATTTATTTTCAAAATATAAATATAAATAAATATTTAAACATAATTTATATATATATAAATTATTACAAAAATCTATTTTAAAATATTAATATAAATTGTAAATAAATATTTAAAACATATTATACATAAATATATATAAGTTAAATTAATTCTTATTAAATCTATTATATTAATTATTATTAAATTAAATCTTAATATTATTAAATCTATTTTAAATCTTATTTTATATATTTTAAAAATAATAAAGTTATAAGTAAAATTTTATAATTTACATTTGAAAACTTAACTTATAAATTTAAAATTTCCAAAACATATAATTTTTAAAAATCTAAAATTTTCACATGTATTAAAATTAAAATATCTTTATATTATATTCTAAAATCAACACACATATATTAAAATAAAATCTTTATATTATATATTTAAAATCAATATTTATAAAATCCATATATTTCCTTTCAAAACTTTGGAAATCATTTTTTCAAAAATAGACCAACGGTGTCCATTTATAATTCTTTATCCTATGGTCAAGTGATACAAATATTTATCATTTCAATCCGCAATAATTTAATATTTACGGGTATATATCATTTTGACCCGCAATCGCAAAATTCAAACCAGTAAAATCGCTTGGGTTTATCATTTCAACCCATAATGATTTTTCCCTAATTTATAATATCGTTCGGGTATGTATCATTTCAACCCATAGGGAATTCCTAGCTATCAGGGAACTTGCAGAGCGAGAACAATAAAATAATAATATAAAATAGCATAACATATCAATGATGAGCATATATCACAATTAACAATTTAAATGTAATATATATACAACATGTGATGGTGTTATATATAAATCATAGGTGAATAATTCAAATAATAACATATCATATTCAACAATTAAATTATTATCAAATTCAAATTTAACAACATATTTGAATCGTCATTTCATATGAAATCAATTTACCAAACATATGAATGTTAATCGTGAGTGATCGCTCACCTTTCGAGGTTAGAGAAAACAACGACAGCGAAGAACGATGCAAACAGAAACAGACACGCACATAGACAAGCAATCGGGACGATGACACGACAAAGAGCTGCGACAAGCACAAAAGCAAATCAAAGCAACTGTATTCAAAATATAAATATATATATATATACACATACAAGCTAATATTGAAGAAACATATATATATATATATATATATATGTAAACTATATATATAAGCTTTTTTATATATATTATTTACAACAGAGAAGCGAAGAAAACTTGAGAAGCAAGTTCAAGGGAAGATGGCTGCCTGGACAAAGCACGGCAAGGTGCGGATGCGGGTCTGCTTCCTAGGTGGCGAGCTTGGTCAAGGCAGAGGCTATTAGGGAGGCGTGGCTGCTCGGGGGTGGATGGCGAGGTCAAAGAGGAGCTTGCTCGGTGGATCTGGTCGATGGTGGAGTGGAGGCCAGTGGCTATCACAGTGGAGAATGGAATATGGCACAGGCGGAGGTGTTGAAGAGGATAGTCAGGTGGTGGGTTATGTGCTAGACTAGCAGCCAGAGGAGGAGAGGTGTTCGGTGTAGTAGGGGTGTGAGGCTACTGTTCGACGGCAGAGTCTTGGAGCTGGCTTCCGCTGGAGATGGTTGTCTGGTGACAGGGCAGTGGAAGATGGTTCGTGGAATGTTGGCGGCGGATGAAGGGCAGGGGCGGAGCAGCTTCGGCTACTTGGTGAAAAGGAAGTGGTCGAAGCTGTGAAAAATGGTGGTAGGCAGGATCACAGTAGTGGGCTGATGGCTGACAAGTGGTGGAGCAGTGAGCGAACTAGAGGGTGAGTGGGTTGGTCGAGGCTGAGGGCTAATGGCAAGGCTTGTGGGAAGAAAACGAGGTCGAGCTAGGGGGAATAAGGTGGCACTGGTGTGGGAAAAGCAGGTGCGGTAAAAACCATGGGTTGTGGAGGGAGAATGGTGGCGTGAGGCGTTTGGCAGGGAGGCGAGCAAATGGAAGGGGATGGGTTTCGGTTCGAGTGGCGATGGTGTTGCATGCTGTGTGAAGGCAGTAGGGAGGTTTGCAAAAGGCACGGCAGTGATGTAAAGAAGAAGACGTACCATATTCTGGAAACAAATATATATATATATATATATAAACTTACTTTACTTTTTTTTATAAAAGCAAGAATGGATCTAAGAAAGGAAGGGACAAAGAGTATGAAAATGAACCAGCAAATCAAATTGAAACTAGGGAATAGAGAAAGTGAAAAATTAAATTCAGAGATATATTAAATGCTAATGGCTGTTAGATTCTATAAAGGTAAACGAATGGACACTGGGAAACCCAAAGGCCCAAAACGGGTACCGATACGGCTAATCGTTTTGTAAATTTTGCCGCATACCGGACACCAAGGTTTTAAATCTCGGATTTCGGTCACGTCTCGTCTCGAAGAATTTAGATAGCTTATCTCGTATCGGGTGAGATCTCGAACGAGATGAGTGCATCTCGGTCGTCCATCTCGGATTTACATCTCGGTTTCTAAAATTCATTTCGGAGTTATCTCGGAGTATATGTCATGTCGAAAATTAGTTTTCATACACCTAAATTTATAATACTAGTCACCAAGGTTTTCGACATGGGATTTAAATCGTAAATCGAAAAGTTTAAATCGTTAATCAAAACGAGATTCAAATCGTAAATCGTAGATTTAAAATATCCACATTTTAAGATTTGTATGCACTTTGAAGTTGATTTTGATGTTTGAACTTCTACAATTAAACTTAAAAACTTAATTTTCTCTCTAGTTCCATTTTTATTTTGTTTTAAAAACATTATAATGAGAATTGTGAATCTAAATAAGTATATTAAATATATCAGCATGAGTTGGATGTGTTTTTCGCTGTGGTTTTAACAAAGTTCGAATTAGAATGTAAATCGAATCGTAAAGGGAGGGATCCGATTTGAATTGGGATTTAAATCGTAAGATTTTTGACCATAATGCTAGTCACTACCTTAAGGAAAACACTATGCACTTACCTTGAATATATCACATGCTTATCATTAGTAATTTAGTATGGAAAAATACCACTTGTATCATGTAAAATAAACAAATAAGTAGATTTCATGAATAATGTTCAATATAATATCATATGAGATAAAGTAGACAAGAAACAAACCATAACATATGCACCTTTACTTTGTTTGATCATTCATTTTACTTTCCTACACAATATAATGTCTCATTTCCACCTTTTATGATTTATAGTGTTGCAAGGGAAATCTAAATTTTATAACTTCTAATACAAAAGTCTACAAGTAGAATTAAGATATTTTATGTCTGATTATAGTATTTAATTATTAGCAAACAAAATCTCATTAAGCAACTAATAACATAGATATTTCAAACAAACGTAGAAAATAGCATACATAGTACAAACAATTTTCAAACATTTAGTAATATTATAAGAAAAGCAAAAAAATGATGTACGAATGAACATGTAATCATCAAATGAAATTAATAGTTGAAAGAGAATTCCTTTATTGCTTAAAAATAAGCCTTGAGGTAAAAAATTATAGCAGCAAAAACTAAATGATATCAAATTGGAAATCCATTTAGAACATAAAGTTAAATAAGTGAAGCCCAAAATTTATAGCCGCAGAAAAATAGGGTTAGGAAAAAAAATCAAGCAAGTGTCGAAAAAAGAAATCGGATGTAAATTATTTTGGATCAGAAACCTAAATGAAAATCATAAAGTGAAATACTTACCATAATCAATGTAGATTTTATCATCTTCTTACACTCGTCACTGCCATAAAATAACAGACGAAGATTAAATGAGATTTATATAAGAAATAAGGGTTAAAAAAAGTACAATTAAGAAGGCGTAAATTAAGGTAAAGGATGAGCCAGCTCAATACAGAAAAAGAGTTGATTTTTTCCAAAATTCAAAAATTTGGCAGATATCTCGCTGTTAAATCTTGTCCGAGATACCGGACGAGATATTGAAATATCGTCCGAGATTTGGGTCAGACGAGATTCAAATGAAATAGCCTGTTTCGAATCGCCCGGGCTTGAAAACGAGATCTCGGCTGAGATGAGCGAGATTTAAAACCTTGTCGGACACCGAAATGCACAAATGAATATACTGCAGAGATCGGCATGACAAGATGAAAAGAATGGTACACAGATATGAGTGACACGACCCACCTATAAAATCTCGATATTCGCAGCCGAAAATGCTGCTAATGTGCCAAAAATAATATAAACGGAGCTAGAGCAGACCAAATTTGGCGAAACGAAATATGACGTCTCACTCAGAAAATGATTTGCATTTTTCTTATATAAAATTATTCAGATTTCAAAAATAATTTATTTCCATCAAATTAACTGATTTTAAATTAAAAATTGAAATTTCACAACCGAACAAACTTAAATATTTTCTGATGAAAATGTGACACTTGCTACGTTTAAATAGACGTATATCAAATATCAAATTTTCTTTGTCAAATTTTATTATTTATTTTCCCGAAATTTTATAGTTAATTACGTTATTAAAATCGTTAAAATTTACGGGTTGTTACAGTATTAGAGCTTTGGTTTATAGATACCTTAGCCTGTTTGGGGTTTAACTCATTAGAGATAGGATTAATAATACACTAGAATGAGTCTGAGTGTATATATATGAGAGAGCATATTTGTTAGTGCTATAAAAATGTTTTTATATTGTGTTAATTTGTTCTGTTTACTATTTATAAATTATGGTCGATACATATGACGCTATGGCATCGATAGGGATTTCTAAACACTTAATAGGGCAGACCGACATATAATTATTTTTGAAAAATAGGTAAATGAAATAATTTTACCTATTAGTATATTTTGTTTATGTGTATATATAAATGTATGTATATATAATTTTTCATAGATTGATTTTGTTATTTTGTTGTGTTGTTTGTCAGGAAATGATAATATTCAATTATTCTCATTTATTGTTTGGTTGGTCACGGTTCTTAAAACCATTAACTACTGTATGTTAAATGTAATTTTATAAATATAGTATTAATTATGATTTACAAATAAATGGATTTAATTGGAAATTGAGAACTTAAATGTGGTGTTTGAAATTAGTTTTCAAAGATTTTGGAAAAATATATTGGTATTATTTGGAAATATGAGCAAATAGAATGTTTTAAAATGTTTTCAAAGGAATTGAAAGAAATTTTTTAAAAGAATTTTAAAGAGAAATAACCTTTGTCCTCCCCTCTTCTTTCACTGGAAAATAATTTCAGTGATGATCGCGACATCATCGACTTTCATTTTCGAGTTTCAGTGGGAAGACCACTTTAGTAGCCTTGCTACACATTTGCTTCGATAAATAAATTTTATTTTTATTTTTCTAAATATGATTGATATATGTACCTATTATTTTGAAATGATTTGAAGTGAACCTGGTATTTGAATTCTTAAGTTTCTGTTAATTAATGATTTTTAGTTGTAAAAATAAAGTGAAATTTTAATAGTTGGAAACTTCTGAAATGTGAAATAAGAAGTTTGAAGCTAAGTGTTTAATGAAACTCCAATTTGTCACTTGAAAATTAAAGGATAACGAAAAATTAAGAAGATGTAAACTATTGAACATTATGTTAACTAAACGAATAAGATAAATTTGTATAACATTCAATTACATTCTAAAAACATATATCAAACTTACCAGAAACATTTAAAAACTTGAAATGTTAATATGAATATGTATTAGAATTTTATACAAGTAAAACTTAAGTAATGGAGTTAGGTCTACAAATAAGAATTATGGTGTACAAGAAATGTTTTAAACATAAGTTAATATTTTGAAATGCTAGTAATTAAATTAAATAGTAAAAAGTAAATACTGTTTAAGTAAATGATTATACACTCAAGAAAACGACCGAAATGTTTGATTGATGAATATTAATATTAAAATGGAAATCAAGGTTATAAGTAAATAATAAATGTAAATTAACTGCAATGAAATGTATGTAATACTTTAATAATGGATTCATTGATGATTTTAAATATCGAATGGAAAATTTTATGCAAGTAAATGAATGAATGAGAAATGAAGTAAATAAAAGGTAAATAATGTGAAAAGATACCAATCGAATAAACTTAAATAATATTTAAAATTCTATGTGTTTGGCTTTATGGGATGTTTGGCGAATGATACGTTAAATTGTTTAAGGTTGTATGAATAATCTATTAAGTAATTACCAAAGGCTGTTGAGCGTAAGGTACACTTGGTAGTTTATTTATCACCCTTGTACGATGAATAGTTTTTGAACCTGGACAAACCATTTGTTTAGTTGCTATAGATGTATGATGAATTCTTTTGTTGCATATAATGGTTGTACTGCTTTTGTTTGCATATGATTATTATATATTATATGCTTGTGCTATTGATTGAAACAACTAAAATATTGTTCTTTTAACATAATTTTAACTATTTTGGATTATGTAAGTGAAATACAAGTTTATGGAAGCAATAGCTACTGCTTTTGGTTTCATAAATAAAGTTTGTTTCCCCGACAAATAGGTACGTTTTCGGATTATGGTTTTGAAATGATATTTTATTGTTTTTTTCCAAGGTTTGGGATATTTTATTATTGAAATATGACATGTATATATATATTGTAATTATTGATATTATTATTTTTTCGGACCTAACCGCGCAAAGGAGACTCTGCCGAAATTTTTCGTAAATTTAAGACTTAGAAATTTTTTGATGGAAGTTGAGTTATTTTTAAATTTTTCTTACACTTAATTATGTAAGTTAATTGTTTATAAATTGATTATTTTGAATAAAAATATTTCAAACCTCTTGATTCCTTCTTGTTCATTTTCAGTGATGAAAAGTTTTGAGTGGGGGAGATTGTAACAACCCGTATTTTTGATAATTAAAATGTTAAATTTAATAAGATTTTTGGAATAGATTTTGTGAGAAATTAAAATTTATGATTTATAAATGAAAAAAAATTATAGGATATAATTTAATAGTGTTGATTGAATGAAATTGACAACTTTTTGATGTAATTTCAATTAATGGTAATAATTGTAGGTTAATAAGAAATAAATGAAATGTTATTAAAAAGAGAAATAATATGTATTTAATTGAATTAGGTTTTAGTGTAGAATGTGAAATCAATTATTTGTACATAATTTTTATAATCCTAGTTTGTAAACAATAAGTTAATAATATGAATTATTAATGTATAACAATTGATTTATTATCATCTCATTAATTAAATCAGTTGAAATTAATTTGGAAATCAATAGAAATTAATGTAATTGAAATATTACAGTTAATATAAGAAAAGATGTTAACTTTGGAGTTTGAGTTAAATAAAATGTAAACTAATGTTAATTATATTCATAAGGTAATAGTTGATTTAAGATAAGAATTTAAATCAAAAAAGAAGAAGAAATTATTTGGAATTTAAATTTTAATGAATGGTTTTATTTCAGTTGAAATTGAACGCTGAAATTAATGTAATAATTAAATGTTAGATTTAACATGGAAATTCTAATTTTAAAAATATTATTAATTCCTCTGTAATCAAGAATGATGAAAATTGTTAACATTTAAATTTGAGTGTAGAAGTGATTAAATTGATTTCGAAGTAGTAATTTGTTTAATTAATGTGTAAAATTGGGTTTTTCGGCACTGTCTCGGATTTCGATGAAACCGGTTGCATCGGATCCGTAATATTGAATTATTATAGGATTTCAAGTTTCATAGCGATCAGACTTATCGTTCGATCGTGCAGGCTCGAAACGCGTAGAAATCAATTAAAGAAATTTAAATGAATATAATTTGATTTTAAATGCTAACTTCTATATACAATGGAATTAGAGTTTGAAACTAGTTTCATTGAACCTAAAAATATCAAAAACTTATATTTCGATATATTGGATGACCTACTTTCGTTTCGGGAAAGAAACGGGCCTTTCGGGTCTATGTTAGCGCTTCGATCGATTCGAATTGTTTCATCCATTCTTATCCATCTCTGTCTATATAAATAGATTTTTCCTGAAACCCTAGCAGTCTTTTATTCTTTTCATGTACGTACAATTCTATTTCTCATATGTTCCTCCTTCTCAATGCTAGAAATTCCAAAACCCTAATTCCCAATTCCAAATCAAATCGAAAATTCAAACTCCTCAAACCTATCATATTATATATCATCGTGAAGCTCTCGACGAACGTAATATGTATATGCAATTTGTTTTTTGATTGGAGTCTCCGTTTGTCCAGAATTTTCCGAAGAAGTTTCGGCCATTCATATTAGGGTTTTGTTTTCAACTGTGGATTTTCATCTGATCGACGATCGGGAAGTTGCGTCTTGTAAAGGAGGTCGAGTGGAGTGTATCTATGTTCTACATTCATTGTATGGAGGCATGGATTCACCGGGATTAGAGGAGGATGGTGGCGGTGTCGGCTCTCGTGGGGGGGGGGGCGCCTGGAGGCCGCGTGCAGGGTGGATATGGTCGGCTTGAGGGGGGCGATGCAACAGCGTTGTTTGATGAGGTCGATGGTAATCGAAGCAGCATGCGGCATGAGGTGTAAAGGCGGCTATGATGGGTCAGGAACAAGGTCGCGTGCGTTCTGTGTGCGGCTAGGGTTTGGAAGATGGTATAATTATAGTTTTTCCCATCATATATTTTAAATTTAAATTTAAATTTCAAACGTTCTAACTTGCATAACTTTTACATACGAACTCAGATTTGGATGCGGTTTCTTCCATTGGGATTGTATCAAAATTCTAGATAATAGAAAACTAATTTGGTGAAATTCAGAGACTGTTCAAATTTGGGAGTTCTTTTGGATTTTAATTCGACTAAAAATCAAAAGTGAGTGTTCAAACCGCTCACGGAATACTAAAATATTTTGATGTCCGTTAGATTGAAATCATAAAGTGATTTAAATTTATTGATCGTTGTTTGATGGTTTAAAATTGATATTTATATTGAATTGCATCGATAGTGTAATTTAGTTTCATAGCTAAATTGAAACTGAAATTGACATTTAAATTGAAATTGGAATTTTATTTGCTAGTTAAACACCCGAGAATTTATAACTAGTATTATGTTGTGATATGTGACTGCTTTGGATGTTGATTGTGATGGATGCCTAATGATTGATATGTTAGATGATTGGATGTTTGTTTATGCTGATCTATTCATGTTATTCACCCTAGATGTTTTATGCTGATTTATTCCTATTATTCACCCTGGATGCTACGGGTATCAAATAAATCTGAAATTTAATAAATTAAGAAATAGGTTGAAATGATATATATCTATGACACCTGATTTGGATTAAAATGATATATATCCATCCTTGAAATTAAAATTAAAATTTAATTTAACTGATCACTTGGCCATATGATAGAAAATTATATACATACACCATTGGTCGATTTTAAATTATTTTCTAAAATTGTAAAGTATGATTAGATTTAATAAATTTGATTTTTAAAATTTAAATTTAAAGATTTTATTTAAATTTTATATTTTAGTTAATATAAGTTTTAAAAATCTAAATTTTAAGATTTTAACTTATAATTTTATCTAGTTTTAAAATATATAATTTAAATAATGTAATATAATAAAAACCCTTTAAAAAATTAATTTAATAAAATATTCAATGTAGTTTTAAAAGATTTATTTAAAAATTTAATTTAAGATAATAAAATAGACTTTTATAATAACTTTAATAGATAAAATATTTTTGTAAAAGATTTTTGAATTTTGTAAAAAGTTTTGTAAGGAATTTATAAAAGTTTTTCTTAGAGATTTTATAATGGATTTTATAAAAGGATTTTTATAATGGTTTTATAAAGGAGTTGTAATGTTTTTAAAGGATTTTATAAAGGGTTTTATAAAAGAACTTGTATAAAGGGAATTGGAAGCGTTTTAAGGGAATTTGCGTAGAAGTTTATGAAAAGGGGAAGAGTTGTAAACTATTTTGGAATTTAGAAATAGCTTTATAAATGGTTCTAAAGCATATAAATAGTTTATAAATTGTTTAAGAGAGATTATAATTTTTTTTTGAAAATGATTGAAAAAAAACCTTCCTCGGTGTTTTTGAATATATTTATACTTTTGGAATAAGTATATAGATATCTTGAAATGAAGTTATAAACTGTTTTATGGTTTTTTTTATGACCATAGTGTGAAATAAGCGGTTGGTTGTCAAAGAGACCGGGTCGGATATCGTCATACTCTGCCAATTTCAAAACCACTTTAACAACTGTGCACGTGGTGGAGAATCTAGAACGAAGTAGGATGGTTTGGCGAACGCTACTGGAATGTGGTAAGAAACGCGGCCTTGACATTCAGGTCATAATTATATGACTAAAATAGGAGCCATAACCTGGCCAAGTGCGGTCGCTCCTCCGACTGGACATACTTCTTCGATACCATATCTATTACTTTGTGATTGATTAGTGGCCACCTTCGATTTGATTATGGGAGTGTTGTTTCGAGGTGGGTGATAGTTGCGGCCGTGTGTTACCACCAGCCTGATTCTGCAAAATGGTAGAATCCTACCAAGGGCATTGCCTCGTGTGCCTTGTCATATTATCCTTATCGAGCCCACTATGATTTTTGTTTGTGTCATACCTATGGAGTTCTCCCTGATAGCCACCAGTTTACGTTGGAGTTTACAGTACTGTATATACTACAATGCTTATATAAAATATGTTAAGGGGATATGGGTAACGCCTTAAAGCTATTTTCAATATTATACTTTACTGATAGACACTACATATATAGCGTATACAACTATATATAGATAGTTTGATGGATCCTTAAGAGATGGAAAAATCCTGTAACATCTCTTAAGTTATTGTACTCACGTTATACACCGGATAGGAGATGAAAACCCAGTAACATCTCTGACGCCATTACACTCATTTTCCATGTGATATTGATTTGACTTACATGATAATATTTTAGTCCTAATCTGAGTGTTTTGTCTTTTCATTATGCTCGGGTCAGCCTGAGCATTTCAGTGTTTAAAGACATTATTTCTGGAGGACGAAGATGGAGTTTGATATATTATATTATTCGTATTATTATGTTGCATCATTATTGATATGTTGTTGTCGTACTCTGATTATGTTGTAAAAATTGTGTAATCAAATGTATATTGTAAAACAGCTTCATGAACTGTTTATTTGATTATTATATTTTGTCATTCCGCTCTGAGATTCTGCGTTTGCTTTTCCTTCTTTTCTCTTATTTTCTTATTTACCCCATTGACAATCCTCCCTTTTGAATGGTTTGAGTTAGACATGTGTGGTTTATTGTCGATTTACACCATCTTAAAAGGTGGGTCGTCACACCATTACAATTATTAATATGGTAAGCACGCTGGCATTCAAAAATAATAGTCTCAAGTCAATAATTATAATCAAACCAATTTTAAAGAGACAACACTATATTCATGGTAAAAAAGTAAAGCATCAACTAATAGAAGACAAGTTCAATACATAAGTTACCAAGTTCAATACATAGGTTATAAATTCCATACTAGTAAAATTCAATTTGAAATAACAAAAGGCAAGACATAGTTCATGGTTAAAGTCTACGAATTCCAAATATGAAGCTTCCATCCGAAAATTCACAAAGCTTGTGGATTCCATTTTGATGACTATATTTTAATATATTTTGTATCATCACCACCTACAACTTTTGATTTTCTTCCTCCTCCAAGCACCTACATTTAATATGTAATTATTGGGAAAAAATTCAGAATTTGTAAGTTAATAATAACTTAAAAATCAAATTTTAGTAAGAAAAAGAAAGGAAAAAACAATTTGAAACCTTGTGTCAACTCATTCACCATGAATTCCATACTCAAACTAGAGTTTTAGAATTGAGTTTATAACTCAGTGTAGTGTGCGTTTATGAAATTAGGGCAGTGCACTAAGTTATATAAGGAAGTGAATTTAGTGCATTGTGATGAGTTTATAAACTGTATGCAAATGCAGTGAGTTTATAAACTCTATGAACTCAATGCATTTGCACTTGCATTGAGTATAAGCTGATTGAGTTAGAGGTATGTCATATGTGCAATTATGTAATTTGTTACTTATATCAAACTTGATAACCAATTTTGTTTGAAATAAAAGGTGTTTTCTTTCTATTATATACTAGACATAAAGTGTTATATATTAATTAATTAATTTAATTAAAAGTGTATTTAATAGAAACTCCATAAATGGTATGTTTTGTGATAATAGTTATAAAGTGTTGTAAATGTAATAATTCATCACAATGAAAATAAATATACCATTTTAAATTTTCCTAATCAAGATGTATCTAGACTGGATATCGATATATCCATTGAGACTAGAGTATGTGACGCTCTTTAACTGTTGGCAGTGTATAACTCATGGATGCTCACGAAGAAGCTATGTACTAATAGTTATTGGATAACTATGAAATGACTCATTCGATACTTTTCTATTGGTTAATATAACTAAGGTCAAACAGGCAATATCACTGTGACCAATTTACAGAATTTCCTCAACTTGGGAATACTATCAAGCTTTAATGTGGAAACTTCGCTTTGATTATAATTAAATCGTGGCACAGCATCCATCTTTCGACTGTAGTTAGATAAAGTGGAAGCATTGGAAGTAAACTCTATTTAAGAGAGGATTCGTCTCCTCAGTTATATGAGGTTAGTATCACGGTCAACTGAAGTCAACTGAAATTAAAAATCTCCGGCCAGAGCATTTCGGTTAATAATAATTGTTATTATTGAACAAAGAACTTTTTGTTTGGACTGTAAAGTTGAATATGGATGATATTGGAATTTTAACCATAACCAAATTCCATAAGTTCAAAGTGATATAGTTTTGATGAAGAAAATTGGTGTAAATAATTATCACGGATGGGTAACTCTTATAATAAATAAAACTTTATTTTACCAAAAGAAGTGTAAATGATAAATTAACAAAAATGTCACACTTATAGCTAATGTGACGTGTGAATGTTATTATTTGGATTGTTCAATATTAATCGTTGACTGAATTTACACCTATGATTCACACAACCAAAATGATAAAGATTCTAAAAGAATCACATGATTTAATTGGTTTTTAATAGTTGAAAATTAATTAGTATGTATGACATATTAATTATTACATTTTATTTAATTTATTTGAATACCATTAGTATTTAGTAAGGTGTGTGTATAAAAGTTATAAATGTGTATATTAATATACGACATTGGTAGAATGTTTAAATATGATTTAAATGGAATGCATGCTAAAAAGGGCTTTAAATTAATTAATTTGTGAAATATTAATTGCAAAAAAATTTCTTGTTTGATTTGTTTGGTTTACATTAGTATTTAATAAACTATGTATATAATAGTTATAAGCGCGCATATCGGTATAAGATATCGATGGAAAATTTAAATTTGGTTTAAATGGGAGTAATACTAATCGGTTATTGAAATGTTTTGGAGCACAAATAGCCCATGTAACAACCGGACTTACTTTAAGGAATAATAAGGTTCTTTTGTATTGAATGTGAAGAAAATATTATTAAACAGAAATGAATCAGCATATATTGAATGTAATATTCACTTCCTTATTTAATAAAATTTTCTCTTTATCATTTGCCTCTCTCATTCTCATCTTCTTCTAAAAGAAACTTTCTATGCTCATTGCTATTTTGTCATGAATAATTATAATAATTTCTTGTCTCTGTTCTGTATGTTTATTTATCCAGTTTGTTTAACCTAGATCTAGATCCTTTTAATTTCATTTTTCTTTTCTGCATGTTGATTCATGTATAACCTAGATCTAGATCTTCTTATCACGAATCTATATATGCGTATGTCGTCTGATTTTGCTAGTGTTAATAAAAAGTTAGACCAAAACAAAATTGAATTTTGGAAAATTCTTACTAATAAATCAATTTTCATATTAGAAGATTTAGATTTGATTGTTTACATATGTATACTATGTAAATAAAACTTTGAAATAATTGCATTAATTAATTTTGTCATCAACATAATATGATGACTTAATTGTCCTGTTTTAACTCATTCTAAAATAAACATTGCTAATAAAAAGGGAAAAAAATAAAACATTAAATTAATGATTTATTCCATGTTATACAATTGTGTGACGACCGCCCATGACCCCTGCACTGAATCTAGAGAAAGTGCGTTGTAAAGTGTGCCAGGCGACCATGGACGATTGTCAAGGTAAATTAAAACAACAGAATCTATCGTATTGCTCACAGCGCATGGACAAAATACAATAGAACATATGTACAGTGAAGCTTTACAGAACAAAATGCCATCATATAAAACTCCATAATAGTTGAATACAAGCATCCAAATAGTCAATACATCAAGCCTCACTACATATCTCTCAGAGAATACAAAACAGCGGAACATCCAGTACATATAATAAGAAGATAATATGCAACCCTCCAGCTCGTCTTCGATATCAGCATCGTGAGAAGAGAACAGCACCTGTCACCTGTTACCTAGTCTGCCCGTCCCAAAAATGGACGAACAGACCAAGGCAATAAGAATTAAAACATAAAGCCTTGAGTCAGACAACAGTCTTAGTGAGAAGTAAATTAACGAACAACATACCAAAAGAGCATAAAGGAAAAGCAATAGGAATACAACCCTCCCACTCCAACCTCATTCTGCAGTGATAGCCCTCAGACACACACTAAGCAGAAGCAAACATAGCAGAGCATACAATTTAAAGTAAAGCTACTATCACTCGAGTCAAGGGCGATGTTTTCCAAGTACCAAGGCCTAAATCAGATAAGCACCCAGAAAATACCGCTCTTGAGTCCGAATGACGATACAACCAAACATCCATGACTCTGGCTATCACTGTTATCATTGCTTCGATATCACCGTTAATTGAATGACCGGCACATTCTTTCAGCCGTCCGTCAAGGGCTAATGGAAACCCCGGTTCTAGACATAACTCCCGCACGTCGTCGCAGCCCGTGCCTAGGACTATCGAATCTGCCCAGAGTACTCGACCATCAATAGTTGGCCGTTGGGACTATCGAATCTGCCCAAACGTACTCTTGCTTAGAGCATGCTAGAACCTTCAACAATGATGCTATCCAAGCCTCCTAGTCATCCTCCTCGACGACTATTCTCATATCCATTCATTATCCTCAACTCGAATCATATCACCGAGTTATCAACATGCTTGGAATGATCCCGTCTGGATTAGACCAAGTCTTCATCATATGATGCCTCGCTTCATTACATCCTTGCAAAGCCTCATCTCAACTTCACATCATCAAATTTATGCATAAGAGCTTCATCATCCCGCTACATATGCCACGAGCAGCTTTCCCAATTCAAGAGCCTTTCCCTTAGCTTTTGAATCATCTTCGATCTAAATCTAATCATCAATCATCAAGTTCATAACAAGCAATCAAATCAAACATCAATCCAAGCAATCAAGCATTCAAATATGATCTAAGTAGACAATTATAACAATAATGGCATTTTCGTAATTAAAGAGTTGAAAGTCCAATAAGCATGAAAACATGGATTATATCTCTACAAACTTGATGAATGAACTTGCATAGGTTAACATATGATAAAATGGATGTAACATCATCATGAACAATGGATCTATATGGATCTACACTTAGGATGAAGAAAATGCATGGAAATCACTATTTTAACACCAAATCAAGCCAACAATCCGATATACTCCTTTGGATCCGTGTGAGAGATAATCACCACTCACCAAATCACCAAAAAAAACCCAAATCAACACACTTCAGATCTGGACAGCGAGGGATCAATCTTGATCTATCACGAATCCGTTTCAAACGAAGAAATCTCTCTTGAAAAGACGAAGATCTTCAATCTAAGCTCTTGAATCTTCAATCTTGATCTTCGATTTGGATGGATGGAAGCACTAGATTAGAGTGGAGAAAAGAAGTGAAGAAGTGTAGGAGTCGAGCTCTCAAAATGGCAGCACTTCGTCGCTTCAAAATCCGGATCCCAAAAATGAAGAGAAACTCTCCTATTTATAGCAGAAAATATCCTAAGTCGTGACTCGTCCGCCTTCATGAGTCGTCTACGACTTACGACTCAACACCCTACGACTTAACTTCTGGCTTCAACGACTTAACACACTTCTGCCTATGACTCATGACAAAACAGCTATCTCCTAAGTCGTCTCCGACTTATAGCATGCGCCTACGACTCACCAGACCCCCTGTCTACGACTTAAATGTGCACGCCTTACTTGGTTAGACGACTCAACTACTAACTCGTATATGACTTATCACAAAGGCTACGACTCATCCACTTGCACGAGGTATCACCTACGCGCGACTCAACAGCTTACGACTCATCCCTTAACTCGTCCACGACTTAACTGGTTAGACGAGATAACCCATTCTACGACTTATCAAATAACTGGGATACGACTCATCAGATAACTTGGGTACGACTCATCAGATAACTGGGTACGACTCATCAGATAACTGGGTACGACTCATCAGATAACTGGGTATGACTCATCAGATAACTGGGATACGACTCATCACCTTAACTCGGTCACGACTTAACTGTTACAACTTAAGCCTTATCTCGCCCAGTCCTTAAGTCGCGCCTACCCCTTAAGTCGTTCAAACGACTTATCCTTACACCCTTAACTAGCCAAATCCCTGAGTCGCTCCTATCCCCTAAGTTGTATACGACTTACGACTTACACTAAGTCGTTCACGACTCAGGACTTAGCCATTTTCGCCTAAAATCTGAAATGGCTCAAAAATTCTAAAATCCCAGATTTTGTCGAACTTGTCGATCCGTAAAAATACGGGTCGTTACATTCTCTCCCCCTTAGGAATTTCGTCCCCGAAATTCCAAACAAACAAAGCAATCAAAGACTATTCGGTACGCCTACCAACCATAACAACCAGCAAACCATGCATCCAATTCTAGCTTAGCGTACAGAATTATAAGACTTAGAACAAGTTACAATGTTGTTAGATGATACGACACCTTAGGGCCATACCTTGAAGAGTTCAGGATGAGCTGCTTTCATCCTCTCTTCCACCTCCCACGTACAGTCGTTATCATCATCACTCCATTGTATCTTGAGCAACTTAACTACCTTCCTCCTAAGCTGTTTCGTGTCGGTTTCAACAACACGAAGCGGCTTACGAGGTCTTCTATCGACTGGATTAACTTCGAAATCTTCATAGCTATCAGCAGAAACCACCGTATCCGAGTCATGCACATACTTCCGTAGATATGATACATGAAAAACATTGTGCACACCCGACATCTTCTCTGGCAACTCCAATCTGTAGGCGAGCTTTCCAATTCGCTCGATGATCGGGAATGGTCCGACAAATCTCGGAGTCAATTTTCCTTTCCTCCCGAATCGAATAACATTCTTCAGTGGAGAAATCTTCACAAAAACCATATCTCCTGCGTCGAATTCCAAATCCTTTCGACGCTTATCAGCATAACTCTTCTGACGGTCTTGGGCTGCCTTCATTCGTTGCCGAATGATCTCTATACAATCTGAAGTCTGACGAATCATCTCTGGCCCAAGCATCAACTTTTCTCCAGTTTCCAACCAACATGTCGGAGAGTTACACGGTCTTCCATACAATGCCTCATACAGTGCCATACCAATACTTGACTGGTAACTGTTGTTGTATGCAAACTCCACCAAATGAAGGTGATCTTCCCATGATCCTCCAAAATCCAAAACACAAGCTCTAAGAAGATCTTCCAAAACTCGGTTGACTCTCTCGGTCTGACCATCCATTTGGGGGTGATAAGCTGTACTCAAACACAACTTGGTTCCCAAGACTTCCTGGAAGCTCTTCCAGAATCCACTAGTGAACATCGGGTCTCGATCGCTCACTATACTCTTCGGAATACCATGGAAACGAACTATCCACTTAACATATAACTCAGCCAACTTTGACGCAGTCCTAGTCGATCGAACAGGAATGAATCTCGCACTCTTGGTCAGACGATCCACGATGACCCAAATCCCTTCATTTCCCGTTCTTGTTCTAGGTAGTCCATCAATAAAATCCATCGATATCTGCTCCCACTTCCATGTAGGAACTTCTAATGGTTGAAGCAATCCGCTTGGCTTCTTCTGTTCGGCCTTCACCAACTAGCAGTTCGTACACTTGGAAATAAAATTTCCAACATCCTTCTTCATACCTTCCCAGTAGTAGGTTCTCTTCATATCCCGATACATCTTATTTCCACCTGGATGAATTGTCAGCTTCGAGTGATGACTTTCCTTCAGAACTTCACTCCTCAATTCATCTATATCGGGAACAACTAGTCGTCCTTGCTTCCGAAGCCAACCCTCTCGATCGACCTCGAATCCTTTATCCTTTTCTGGATCCAATCCAGATTCCAATTCACGGATAATCTTGACAAGCTTATCATCTCGCTTTTGGCTCTCACCAATCCTTTCCACAAGAGTGGGTCTTATTGATAAGTTTGCCAACATCTCAGGTTCCAATTCGCATCTAGGCCTGAAGTCAAATCCAGCTAAATACTCGAGATTCTTCCATTCAGAAAACATGGCTCCCAATCCTGCATGTCTTCGACTTAACGCATCTGCCACTACGTTACCTTTTCCCGGAGTATAAGCTATACCAAAATCATATGATGCCAAAAACTCTAGCCAACGTTGCTGCCGAAGATTCAAATCCTTTTGGGAGAAAAGATACTTCAACAACTTGTGATCCGTAAACAACTCGAATCGAACTCCCAACAAATAATGCCTCCACATCTTCAGAGCAAATACAATCGCCGCTAATTCCAAATCATGAGTTGGGTAATTCCTTTCATGCGGCTTCAGTTGTCGACTGGCATACGCAACAACTTTATCCTTCTGCATCAGCACTGCTCCAAGTCCAGTACCACATGCGTCGGTGTAAACCACCATCTCATCATTCCCACTAGGAATAGTCAAAACAGTAGCACTCGTCAATCTCTCTTTCAAGATTCCGAAAGCTTGCTCACACTTAGCATCTCAACTGAACACTTGGTTCTTTTTCGTCAATCCTGTTAACGGTGCAGCTATCTTGGAGAAGTCTTTGATAAACCGTCGATAATATCCTGCTAATCCAAGAAAACTTCTCACATCTGATGCATTCTTATGCCTAACCCAATCCTGGATTGCTGCCACCTTAGCGGGATCAACCGCTATTCCATTTCCAGAAATCACATGGCCTAAGAACCTCACTTCACTCTTCCAGAAGTGACACTTCGAAAACTTAGCCTTCAGCTGATGTTTCCGCAAGATCTCCAAAACAATACGCAAGTGCGTCTTGTGCTCTTCCTCAGTTCTGGAATAAATCAGAATATCATCCACGAACACAAGTACGAACTTGTTCAACTGATCTCTGAACACTCTATTCATAAGATCCACAAAATAAGCTGGCGTGTTAGTCAATCCAAACGGCATTACCAGCCACTCAAAGAAACCGGATGGTGTCCTAAAAGTAGTCTTCGGCACACTATCCTTAGCCACTCTCAACTGGTGAAATCCCGTTGCCAAATCCATCTGAGAAAACACCTTGGAATTGTGAAGCTGATCAAACAAGTCATCTATTCTCGGCAATGGATACTTGTTCTTCTTAGTCACCTTATTCAGCTCACGATAATCCACACACAATCTCAACGACCCATCTGCCTTGGTTGCAAACACAACTGGTGCACCCCACACGGACACACTACGCCGAATGAATCCTTTCGGTAAAAGGTCATCAACTTGCACTCTCAACTCCTACTGTTCCCTAGGCGCCATCCGCCTAAGAGGCATCACAACAGGTCTGGCTCCTTCAACTAAATCTATACGAAACTCGATCTCTCTATGCGGCGGCAACCCTTTGACTTCATCAAAGACATCCTCGAATCCATTAGCGATTGGCACTGATGACAGTCCATCCCGTGGAACAACCAGCGAATACATGAAGCTCATGAAGACGCCTTCCTCATGCTTACATGGTATCACAACCTTTCGCCCCTCCACATTCTCGACTGTCACTTCCAACCTCTCGCAATCAACCTTTGCCGCATACTTCCTAAGCCAGTCCATACCCAAAATAATTCCGAACCCCGCAAAGTTCAGAACAAAGCAATCACAAACAAAAGAGCAACCATGACTCGATACAACTAGACCACGGCATAACATACACAAACAAGACGAACCCCCAACTGGATTAGTCACAACCAATGGCCTATCAACAATATCCGGCTTCAAATCTAACCGGCCTACGAGTTCATTACAAACAAACGAATGCGACGCTCCAGTATCAAACAAAACTCTAACTGGAACACCACATAGGAAAAGAGTACCTTGAACAACCACACTCTTTCCTTTCTCTTTAGCAGTAGGAGCTTTCGAAGACGACGGAACAGCTCCCAAAGCATAAGCTTGCACAATCTGCTTGTCCCTCCTCGGCTCTGGACAATTCTTCCTGAAATGCCCCGGCTTGTCACAGTTGTGACACTTCATCGGCACCTTAGGATTCTTACAATCCTTCGAGAAATGGCCCTTCTGCTAACAGTTGTAGCAAGTCACCTCGCCTTTCGGCTTCTTCTGACCATCCTTACCCTTCTGCTGCTGCTGCTTCCTCTTCTTGTTTCCACCCTGCTGGGGTTTAGACTCTTCCCTGGTCACAGCAACAACAGATCCATCTTTAGGAAACAGACTCTCATGCCTGAGAGCTTTCTCCACCAGCTTCTCAAATGAATCATCCAAATGATCCACCAACTGCCTCCCAAGATAACTATCCAAGCCGGTCACAAACTTCTCATTCTTCTGATAAGCAGATTCAATATATGACCGAGCATACTTGGACAAAGCTTCAAACTCAGAAACATACTCAAGAACAGATCTCCCTCCTTGCTTGAGCTCCACAAACTTCTTGAACAGAACAGACTTCTGAGCTGTAGAAATGAACTTAGCTTCAAACCTAACTTGGAATTGCTCCCAAGTAATCTCTTCCTCCGGAGTATCGATGGTAATAGAGTTCCACCAATCAGAACCTCTCCCTTGAAGCTGCCTTGACGCCAACTTCCTCTTAGTTGCATCATCAATTCCCAAATCACCAAAGATCCTTCTACAAGCATCTATCCACCTCTGGACCTCAATAGTTGATTCTGTTCCTAAGAAAACCTTCCCTCCAAGAGCAGTATAGTCCTTGCACAACTTAGAAAAATCCACTGGTTTCGGAGTTTGGACTTGAACTCCAACATCAACTGCTGCCCCCGGAACTGGTATCCTTCTCATGATCGAAGTCATCATAGCTTCGAACATGGCTGCATAATCAGTAGTCTCTTCAGTAGCACGGCCTTCCCTAGCAGCCGGTCTCCCTCTTCGACTCATTCTCAATATCTATAAAAAGGAATGATTAGAACATCTAGAGAAACAACTGCATAAAGGACTCAACTCTACTAAGCTACTATATTATATATAGTATTCACCCATCAAAATACAATTACGTCTCTCATACGTGGTTACTTCAGCGAGCGTTGGGTAAAATCGATTAACCAATGCTCTGATACCAAATGTGACGACCGCCCATGACCCCTGCACTGAATCTAGTAAAAGTGCGCTGTAAAGTGTGCCAGGCGACCATGGATGATTGTCAAGGTAAATTAAAACAACAGAATCTATCGTATTGCTCACAGCGCATGGACAAAATACAATAGAACATATGTACAGTGAAGCTTTACAGAACAAAATGCCATCATATAAAACTCCATAATAGTTGAATACAAGCATCCAAATAGTCAATACATCAAGCCTCACTACATATCTCTCAGAGAATACAAAACAGCAGAACATCCAATACATATAATAAGAAGATAATATGCAACCCTCCAGCTCGTCTTCGATATCAGCATCGTGAGAAGAGAACAGCACCTGTCACCTGTTACCTAGTCTGGCCGTCCCAAAAATGGACGAACAGCCCAAGGCAATAAGAATTATAACATAAAGCCTTAAGTCAGACAACGGTCTTAGTGAGCAGTAAATTAACGAACAACATACCAAAAGAGCATAAAGGAAAAGGAATAGGAATACAACCCTCCCACTCCAACCTCATTCTGCAGTGATAGCCCTCAGACACACACTAAGCAGAAGCAAACATAGCAGAGCATACAATTTAAAGTAAAGCTACTATCACTCGAGTCAAGGGCGATGTTTTCCAAGTACCAAGGCCTAAATCAGATAAGCACCCAGAAAATACCGCTCTTGAGTCCGAATGACAATACAACCAAACATCCATGACTCTGGCTATCACTGTTATCATTGCTTCGATATCACCGTTAATTGAATGACCGGCACATTCTTTCAGCCGTCCGTCAAGGGCTAATGGAAACCCCGGTTCTAGACATAACTCCCGCACGTCGTCGCAGCCCGTGCCTAGGACTATCGAATCTGCCCAGAGTACTCGACCATCAACAGTTGGCCGTTGGGACTATCGAATCTGCCCAAACGTACTCTTGCTTAGAGCATGCTAGAACCTTCAACAACGATGCTATCCAAGCCTCCTAGTCATCCTCCTCGACGACTATTCTCATATCCATTCATTATCCTCAACTCGAATCATATCACCGAGTTATCAACATGCTTGGAATGATCCCGTCTGGATTAGACCAAGTCTTCATCATATGATGCCTCGCTTCATTACATCCTTTCAAAGCCTCATCTCAACTTCACATCATCAAATTTATGCATAAGAGCTTCATCATCCCGCTACATATGCCACGAGCAGCTTTCCCAATTCAAGAGCCTTTCCCTTAGCTTTTGAATCATCTTCGATCTAAATCTAATCATCAATCATCAAGTTCATAACAAGCAATCAAATCAAACATCAATCCAAGCAATCAAGCATTCAAATATGATCTAAGTAGACAATTATAACAATAATGGCATTTTCGTAATTAAAGAGTTGAAAGTCCAATAAGCATGAAAACATGGATTATATCTCTATAAACTTGATGAATGAACTTGCATAGGTTAACATATGATAAAATGGATGTAACATCATCATGAACAATGGATTTATATGGATCTACACTTAGGATGAAGAAAATGCATGGAAATCACTATTTTAACACCAAATCGAGCCAACAATCCGATATACTCCTTTGGATCCGTGTGAGAGATAATCACCACTCACCAAATCACCAAAACAAACCCAAATCAACACACTTCAGATCTGGACAGTGAGGGATCAATCTTGATCTATCACGAATCCGCTTCAAACGAAGAAATCTCTCTTGAAAAGACGAAGATCTTCAATCTAAGCTCTTGAATCTTCAATCTTGATCTTCGATTTGGATGGATGGAAGCACTAGATTAGAGTGGAGAAAAGAAGTGAAGAAGTGTAGGAGTCGAGCTCTCAAAATGGCAGCACTTCGTCGCTTCAAAATCCGGATCCCAAAAATGAAGAGAAACTCTCCTATTTATAGCAGAAAATATCCTAAGTCGTGACTCGTCCGCCTTCATGAGTCGTCTACGACTTACGACTCAACACCCTACGACTTAACTTCTGGTTTCAACGACTTAACACACTTCTGCCTATGACTCACGACAAAACAGCTATCTCCTAAATCGTCTCCGACTTATAGCATGCGCCTACGACTCACCAGACCCCCTGTCTACGACTTAAATGCGCACGCCTTACTTGGTTAGACGACTCAACTACTAACTCGTATACGACTTATGACAAAGGCTACGACTCATCCACTTGCGCGAGTTATCACCTACGCACGACTCAACAGCTTACGACTCATCCCTTAACTCGTCCACGACTTAACTGGTTAGACGAGATAACCCATTCTACGACTTATCAAATAACTGGGATACGACTCATCAGATAACTTGGGTACGACTCATCAGATAACTGGGTACGACTCATCAGATAACTGGGTACGACTCATCAGATAACTGGGTACGACTCATCAGATAACTGGGATACGACTCATCACCTTAACTCGGTCACGACTTAACTGTTACAACTTAAGCCTTATCTCGCCCAGTCCTTAAGTCGCGCCTACCCCTTAAGTCGTTTAAACGACTTATCCTTACACCCTTAACTAGCCAAATCCCTGAGTCGCTCCTATCCCCTAAGTCGTATACGACTTACGACTTACACTAAGTCGTTCACGACTCAGGACTTAGCCATTTTCGCCTAAAATCTGAAATGGCTCAAAAATTCTAAAATCCCAGATTTTGTCGAACTTGTCGATCCGTAAAAATACGGGTCGTTACAAATTTCATCTAATTTAGTATTGAATCTTTGTTTAAAATGAAACATTTTCTTTCACAAGCCACTTGTATATTATTTATTTTGTTCCAATTTTTTTGGGTTGTTTGTGCACTTGGGTTTACATATTCGTGTAATATCTTTTATGTGTGTCTATATTTATATTCAATCCAAGGTTTCAAAAGGGTTTTGAATAAGATATAATTGTAAACTTTTAAACTACCTTAATTAGTCTTAGTATTCTTTGATTTACTAATTGTAACATAAACTAAGTCTATTTCATTTTTACCTACTTTGCAAAACATTAATTGTGTATGTATATATACATTTATATCTGTAATTACATACATACAAACATAAAACATACATCCATACATGCATATACATACATGCATGCATGCATATACATACATACATATAACTTTGATGTTTTGGATGACTAAGGCATATATAGAGGGAAAATGTGTCCGTTGCGGTGTAAATCTCAACGCCTAAACAACGTTTATGTTAATTATGTACACTTTTTATATGTTGCATGTATACTATACATATGGGTGCATTTGATGTGCTCATTATTATATCCAATTAACTAAAATTAAATTAAATTAATTTTAAACAATTATAATAATATGAAGAAATTTAAAGGGAAAATTTATAAAATTTCTAAACAAATTTAGACTACATAGGCCCAACAACGATTCAATAAAGGATTTTTTTTTAAAATTTACCCTTTAACCCCGCTATGGGCTGGTCCAGTTCCTACAATGACATTAGATCCAATAACCTTGCAGTCTATATTAGTAATGTTAGGGCTAAATAATTAAGCTTCTCCACTTTGTACGGTGTCTAGAAATGTAATGTCTAGGATTGGAATTGGGTAATCAACTACCCTGTCCTACCTAGTTACCGGTAGGGGTGTCAAATGGGTTAGGTTGGGTATAAATGGGTTGGTTTAAAAATTAACCCAACCCATTTTAAAAAATGGACCCAACCCATTAGACCCATTTATTAAATGGGTAAGCCCAACCCAACCCACTAATTCAACGGTCCAACCGAACCCAACCCGTTTAACCCAATTTGAATAAAATTGCATAAAAACATGTACAAGATCATTCTCAACAATTCAGTTTGTATATTTCAAGATCAATATAAAAACATTCAAAATTAGTACAAGACCATTCAAGATTTAAATTAGTACAAAGATAGGGAGTATCATTCAAGATCAGTTCAGTTTTGAAATACAAAAACATCATATAAAGTGACATATAAGATCTACAGCAAGCAAAGTATCCCATACTACATCATTTTGTAGAATTTAATACAATATTAATCAACATATAATTCAAAACTACATAGCATGAAAATGCATGAAACATGAAGTAGTTCACCGAAAGCACTAAATCTAGTTTTTTCCTTCCTTTACATCTCAATTGTCCAACCTGCATGTATTTGTTGAATTGTTTCAATAAGGATTAGATTGATCATAGGTTAGGTACTTTGCATATCAGGTGACACAGTAGCTAAAGTTGTTGTATGACATTAATTAGCGTTGCAAATTCAATCAATAACATGTAGTTCATATCTTTGTGTAACTGCTCTGATCTGTACAATGGAAGTAACAAAGTCGTATGATTTAAGCAACTAACAATATAATTCAGAGTTAAAAATGCAATTGTTGACAGCAATAAAAGCAAATCAACCATTCCTAAGTACTACACACACATTCTTCTTGAAAGATGCAAATCATTCATCATGTAAGTAAAATATCAAACCTGAATTAGTGTAGTCATGGATATCAAATATTTAACACACATACTGCATTGTTATTGTGTTATAGGTTTTGAAAATAAAAATTTAAACAATGTGATTGTAGCGAAATTGAAGTCAAAATCATTTGTTAAGTATTATGACAACATTTTAAACAATATGAACAAACAAAATTTGGCAG
The DNA here is from genome assembly GCA_030737815.1 of Allium fistulosum. Classification (NCBI taxonomy): domain Eukaryota; kingdom Viridiplantae; phylum Streptophyta; class Magnoliopsida; order Asparagales; family Amaryllidaceae; genus Allium; species Allium fistulosum. Next base: position 794,688,908 of record CM060904.1, read on the forward strand.
TTAAGCATACTTTAAACATTGTGAACAAATAAAATTTGGCAGTTAAGCATACATGCACCTAAGATTTAGGTAGAAATTGTCAACTCCACATCCGTATAAGACAAAGAAATATCCATGTTACTCCATATATTCACCTTGCGACCAAGTTGAAACCTCTTTAAGCAAAGAGCAAGAGAGAAGAGCCCCAGCTAAACCTTTCGAAGTAGTCGAAGGGATGCTGCCATCAATGTTTGTAAGCTTCAAGACCTTTCGAAGGTGTCGAAAGATTTCTCCTATCAATATCCAGAGAGTTCCTACCCTTCCAAGAAGATGAAGGAGTCGATAGCACCCTTCCGCCCTCATTAACAACACTTCGACTAGTTAAAGACCTTTCAATTAAGGTGAAGCCACACCTTTCAAAGACAATGAAGAATAGCTCTTTGAGCATATGCCAAACCCTTCAAAACCAATGGTTTCGCCTTTGCTCAAACTGCTACAAAGTAAGTATTAAATGGAGCAAACCTTTCAAAAGTTATAGTAAGCCTTTCGAATCAGTCGAAAACAGTGTGGTCCAGGAAGGGTTTCGCATAAGGTCAGAAAAAAGAGCATGGGCGTAACCAACATCATCGAAACCAATAAACAAAGGCTAATGATAGAGTCAGAAGCATTCACAAGACAACTCGAAGAAGAGGAGTGCCACCATACCTTTCGGCAAAGGCAGCAACCTGCTCAAGTCTCTCAAGAGCCACCTTCTGACCCAGTCGAAAGCATCAGGGTGGAAAGGTGCCAAACCGCATCTATAAATAAGACCCAAGGGTCACGTTTTGGCGATGGGATTCCTCTCCTTCTCAACCTTTATACTCTTAAACAAAGTCTTGTAACCCTAATTTGTAAATCAATTTGGTAGTATGATAAATAAAGTCTTTTTAGCTGAATAAAGGGAAGTTTCGAATACTTTGATCTACTTCATTGTTCCATTAAAGATTTTGTTGGATTCACCTTTATATTTTAGGTTTTACCTTCATTGAAAGGCCACTATCAACTTAGTCGAAGCCCCTATAAGTTCTAGTAACTTCTATAACCAATTTAGGGCAATCTTCTCTCTGAGCTAAAGCCTTCAACAAGGTCAAAGACCATCCTCTAAACACTGAAGCTTGAAATTACTGATTCAAACCCAAGGTGGTTATATCCACAACTTCCGACCAGATCGAAACCCCCACCTAGGATCCCATTCCAAATCTTAAACTACTCTAAATCCCAAAGTTCTCGATAAGGTCGGAACCTCAGTATCAGATTCTTGGAATAAGTCCTAACTATACAACCCACATGGCTTCCGATAGAATTGAAACCTTTTAAAGGAAAACTTTCTAAGATACTTCTACCAATTCGAAAGAAAAGCCTTCAAAGGGAAAGTTAATCAAACCCCACAAAACTGAATGGTCATCAAGCACGGAACTTAGCCCTTTCGACACAGTCGAAAGGTCTGTTTGGATAATTCCAATTCCTAAAGTCCAATCAAGAGGAAATTCTAAAAGGATTCACATTTTCTTTCCTGCATTACTTGAATAAAGGATAATTCACATTCCTTAGCATAATTTGGGGGTGTTGACAAGAAATCTTGTTAACATTTTTGGCGCTAGTGGGAGGGCTCGAACCTCTAGCCTTGTGGTTAACAACCACAACACTACTATTCTCAATCCTATCTTAAGTTCATCTACTTTGGTTTGATCATGGCCATAAGGATAAAAAGATCTAAACAAGGGCCATCTGAACCCCACTTGGAAAGATTTCCCCTAATAACCATCAAGGATTCCTACCAGACAAAGAGCAAAGATTACGGTTAGAAGCTCTTATAATTATAAACAAGAAAAAAGCGGAATCTTATGATCCTGAGAAATGGGCTCTAAATCATTTTCATGTTGGCCCCACCTCCATCTTTGCACTAGGAAAGAAAACAAATAGAAATGGCAATATCTTCAATTAAATGAGAAAAACCATTCAAAGTTATTCCAAAGGCACAATCTTTGAGAAAGAAATAATGAATGATTACAATGCCTTTGCACATAAATGGCAACCAACTACAGCAAGAGCACTTCCAACTGAGGAAATCCAAACGGTGGCAAAAAGAAAAGCAATTGAAGAGCATGAAACAATAAGACTAAAGAACAAAAAGTCGAAAATCCAACCTCAAGAATCAAGCTTCAAGTCTAGACTTCCAAAGGATTGCAACTTAACAACATCTATGGAAAATGTCTACTTACTTACTAAGGATGAGCTTAACTATTGGCCCTCACAAAAGAAAAAGACAAAACATGAAAGAAACTTGGGAGAATCCTATTGCTACTATAATATGATGAATGGTCATGAAACCAACCATTGCAGAGCCCTGAAGGAGATGATTATAAATTTCTTTCGACAAGGAAAAATCCATGAGTTTGTAAAAAGAATTTGAGATAAAATCAATAAAGAGCAAATTTCTGTAAAGAGAAAATCTACATGGTCAGGAGTGAAATGCTCCTTATATTTGGATACTATCTAAGATGGTAGTCTAACTAAGAGAGTGGAAAAGCCTCTATTCGCATCGAGAAGGCCAGGGTAGAGCACCTCCTGGATGGGGGCAGGGCGGGTAAGCCTTTAGCCGCGCCATAAGGTGGGCAGGTTAAAGCACCAGACTAGCCCTTGGTTGCGCCTCTGGTCAGGTCAAGGCACCTCCTGAAGGGAGGACGGATTAAGCCTTTAGCCATGCCATAAGATGACCAGGTTAAAGCATTGAACAGGCCTTTATCTGCACCGCAAAAGGGCCAGCATAGGGCACCTCCTAGAGGGAGGACGAAGTAATCCTTTATCCATGCCATAAGATGGCTAGGGTAGAGCAGTGAATAAGCACCTGTCCGCGAAGCAAAATGGCCAGAGCAGGGCACCTCCTGGAGTCAGGTCGAGTAAGTCCTTGGTTCCAGTTTTTAAGATGAGCTAACCAAGAGCACTGGACAATAATGGACTACGATGTCCAGGGCCAAGAAGATGCCCGCTAAACAATCGACTAAGATGTCCAGGCCCAAGAAGAGGCCCGCTAAACAATGGACTAATATGTCCACGCCCAAGAAGAGGCACATTCTATAATGGGCTGAGACATCCAAGACCAAGAGGAGGCACGTTCAGTAATAGACAAAGATGTCTAAGCACGAGAAGACGCTCATCAGATCATGAACTAAGACGTCCAAGCTCAAGAGGCAACTAGACAGATTACTTCTATACAAAACCTGAAGGGTTGACACGTCAAAGGAGTGGAACAGAGCTCCACTTATAAATACCAGAATTCGGGTTTCGGAATTTTCATTTATAAACATCATATGTTAATACCAAAATCTAGGTCTCAGGTCTCTCATACTGGAAATTCATCTATTAATACCCAAATCTGGGTTTCGGGTCTTTCATTTCTAAAAGTCATTTGTTAATACCTGAATCTGGGTTTTGGATCCCTATCGACCACTAATTATCTTAAAAAACCAGAATCTGGGTAACGAGACAATTACTTATTTGAACCCTAATCTGGGTGTGAAATTTCAATAATGGAATTATATTCTTCTATCACAAATGCTTAAATTTGGGTCAAGGAATATTGTCATGAAGATCATTGTAAAGAGTTTCTAAATCTGAGTTTTGGATTTCTAATTTACCAAATCACATTAATGTAAAGGAATGGATCGAAGGATTTCTACTTTTAAAATTCAGATGGGTGTTTCTGAATTTAGTTCTTTATTAAATATATCTTAAAGGTTACATTCCAACATTTATTCCCTTGTGATAAGGCAGGATTTTTTATCAGCAAATTTTAGATATTCCAGCCAAATGGTTGAAGTTAAATCCTCAAACATTTCTCATTACAGTTGAAGACGAGATTTAAATGTTTGATGTAGATTATCTCTCATGCAATTAACAAAATGATTTCTTAATTTAAGTAAATAATATACATAGACCGGTGTGTTAATTTCAAGCTAACAATGAGAAATATTGTTTGCTCCATACTTTTCAGGGAAATCAGCACAGAAAAGGGAAATGAAAGATTCAACAAATTCAGAAATAATGAAGGAGCTAACAAAAAGCATTTTAGAAATGACATCACAGAAATGGATAGCAAATCACATGATATTTTCCAAATTTATATAATCTATATAAGTTGTGGGATAATGAAGATAATCACATCTTTATACAAAATATGTTTATTCAAATCAAATATACAAATAAATTACAAGTCTGTGGTAGCCTTGTCAAGAGTCTCAACGGCTAAAGGATCCACCACATGGGGAATCGCAGTGCTGAGACCCTCTTTCAGTTTCTTTTATTTCTTCCTTGCTCTATTTTCATCATCGATTGCATCATGTTAGTCTTCAGAGCATGGTTAAAAGCTCTGTTCGCAGTCCTAAGAGTTTTATTATCCGTTTCTAACTCTACGATGCGCTTCAGAAGGGAATATTTATTGCGTTCAAGCTCTTTATTTTTAGTAGTATAATCATTGACAGTCTGGGAATATTTGACTTTTTGTTGCTCATCAAAATATTTGACTATTTCAAACTTGACTCTCCTGCACCAGTTGCCCACGGCATTCTCGTCCAAGCCCGATGGAGGGTTGAGCATAGTAGGAAATTTTTGGGCCATAAGAAGCTTTGACCTTGTGGGTATACTAGCTGAAGGAGTAGGGTCAGGGACCGGTAAATCAATACTTGAAACTTTGTCTCCCATAATGAATTCCAGAGAAGCATGCTGTGCGTGACTATCCTTTAATTTCAGCCCTAAGTCACTTATTTGTTGAATAAGTTCAGACATCTTGTGATCAAAGTCAATTATGCGGTTAGTCTTCACCGGTCGCATAAGTGCGGTGATCACTTCATCTTTACTTTTAATTTCAGCCTCAAGATAGGCAATATAATCTTTTTGATTGCTAGCTATGGTTTTCTGAACCAAGTATCTTTTATGCCATTTCATGGTCTTAGCATTGCCACCAAAGCGTTCCAGTAAAATATCATCGCTAGGCACAATCCCTCTATTCCTCTCTAAGAGCATCGATACATGACGCTAAATTATAAGGGAGAAAAGTTGTAGATAACTATAGCTCTTATTTAAGCAAAAGAAATAAAATAAAAGTCAAGATCAGAATAAAAAATATCTTTATTATTATAATGACGAATTACAACTTAAACAGCAACGAAGTTAAAAGATACAACAAGCAACTGGATTACATCTAAAGTTTAGAAACTACTTTTCTAACTTTATCTAGTGAATTAGCATAAAATGTAACTGTTGAATAAAAAGGGATAGTGATTCCTTCTGGGGTAATGACCGGTGGGCATTTGCTATAGTCCCATTTCCCGGCTGGAGGACTATCGCGACTACAAATTAATTTTGTGTGAAATGTTCTGATCTCCTTAAGAAATGTTTTTTTCTCGTTTCCAATGAAATCAAAGCAAAGATGAGGGTAGTCCAAATAAAGTTTCTGTAAATCTCGAAGAAAGCAATATCTTTCTAATTTCGAAGACTTTAAAAGTGATGCCTTTTTGTGATAAAATCTCCTCAGCTTAACATATTGACTTAAGTGGTCTCTAGGAACAAGTCGACCTAGTGAACAGACATTCTGTGATAGTATAATAAAGAAGAGCTAAGCATGGAAAACAAGGCAAAAACATATATTTTCAAATCAATAAATTGTTACATATTTATAATTACTCATCTGGTTCGTACAAGATGGACTTAGAGAAAAACTCAGAGACAAATTTATCTTATCTTTGTAGTACTTAGGCTTTTCAGCGGGGAGATTTTGAGGAATCGACCTGACCCTTGGTAAATTTCAACAAGCTCCAGGATGCGGGTCAAATCCAAACTCGTCTAAGTATCTTTTGTGGAAAGGTCTAAGTAAACCCCCACTGAATTCAGCTAAGTACGAAAAGTCTATAATTGAGTGTCTGCAATAAGCTTTATACAAAAAGTTAACTAAAATATCTCTTTCTTCAATCATCATCCAGAATAAAGTAAGTAACTCTCGATTCCTTTAAGAGAGCGTCGTATCGAAGGTGTGCTCTCTTTAATAAAAGGGTAGCCCTCTGATGTTTAAAAGACGCTAGTACAGATGCACTCCAATCGAGATTATGACACTTGTTAATTTCTACTTGTTTCCTTTCAAGTTTAGTCCTATAGGGATGGGCGGACTTCTTCCTTATCTTAAACAAACAATTTTGCACTAATAATTATCTTTGAAGTAAAATATATTTAAGCAGAGAATCCTATACCTGAGAAACCTGGACAAAAGCCTGAAAGGACTTGACGCAGCGGATTAATCAAAACGATCTTCAATCGATGAAAATAGCAATCGATGGATTGATGGATACTGAAATGCCCGAATTCGTTGATCCGAAGATACCGAATTCTTAGCCATCTCTGACTCGTTGATCCGAAAATACCGGGAAAGAGATCTACGATTCTTCGACGTTGATCTTGCGCACAAGATACCGTGAATCGGCTTCAACAAATGATGATTCGAGCGCACTCGAATGACGTAAGTGGAGATAGGAGATACACTCGACTACCAATTGAAATTGAAAGCACAAAGCTAACAAAAGAGAATTTTATTCAATATTCAACAAACATTACAAAATGACACCACTTGCCTATTTATAGGCTACAACACATATCCAGAAAATTACATGTCTTAAGTCGTTTCCGACTCATCACCTACGACCTACGACTCATCATAAGTCGTACACGACTTATCATTTTATAATACAACTGTCACGACTTATGCCTTAAAAAGATTACAACACATAGTCCTCAACATACGACTTAAAGAAAATATGCAGCGACTTAATGCTAACTCAGCTACGACTCATAGAATGTCTCGGCTACGACTTATCAAAGCAGTTCGCGACTTAAAAATAATCATCAGCCTTTAGAGATAACACGGTAACGACTCAAGCTATCTCGTCTTCGACTTAAGCTATGTCTCGGTAACGACTTATGGAGGATAACTCGTTTGCGACTTATAAAGGATTGAGGGGAAAGGGTTTATCTCGTGTCTCGGTGATATGGATTTAGGGCTTTGGCTGGGATCGCATAACTCGTTCGCGACATATGGAGACGCACGGTTATGTCTTGGTGACGACTTAGGGTTAGGTCGTGTGTCGATGAGTCGTGAGTCGCGGAGGAGGGGTTTTGATGAGATGAGTTGACTCGGTGGGGTTAAGTCGTGAGTCGGCTGGAGTTGACTCGGTGGGGTTAAGTCGTGAGTCGGTGGTTTGGGCATGAGTCGTGGAGTGGAGGGTTGAGCGATGAGTCGCGGCGAAGTAGCGATGGATCCGAACGAGGTAACTACTCCATCATCCTCCCCTTGTTCGATAGAATTCGTCCTCGAATTCACACTCTCGTCACCTTCGAAAAAATCCTCCCCACAATACGGAATTAAATGTTTGACATTGAAAACATCAGAAGTATGAACATTTTCTGGCAACTTTAACCGATACGCATTATCATTGATCTTCTTCAAGATTTCTAGTGGACCAATCTTTCGTGCTTTCAACTTGTTGTAAGTTCCCACTGGAAAACGATCTCTCGTCAATACTGCGTAAACAAAATCACCCTCTTTGAAAACAACACTTCTTCGTTTCTTATCCGCCATTTGTTTATACCTCTCATTTGTCTTCTCTAATCGTTCCTGAACGATTCTATGGCATTCTGTCAACCCATCAATAAAATTAGCAGCCCGCTTAACTGTCCCCTTCGGTTGTGTAACCATCATCAAATCCAACGGCCCCTTTGGCAAACTTGAATATACGACCTGGAATGGACTGGACCCAGTACTTCGATTCACCGCATGATTATGAGCAAACTCTGCCTGACACAACTTTAAGTCCCAAATCGTCAAATTGTCTTGAACAAGACATCTCAACAGATTTCCCAATGATCTATTCACAACTTCAGTTTGCCCATCTGTCTGAGGATGATATGCACTACTAAATTTCAACTTCGTTCCCACCATCTTCCATAGACTCAACCAAAAGTGACTCAGAAATTGAGTATCTCGGTCAGAAACAATAGATTCGGGTAAACCATGTAAACGATATATTTCTTTAAAGAATAACTGTGCCACTCGAACTGCATCCGCTGTCTTCTTACAGGCTATAAAATGTGCCATCTTCGAAAACCTGTCCACCACAACAAATATAGAATCATTTCCCCTCTGAGTTCTCGGCAATCCCAACACGAAATCCATGCTGATATCAACCCATGGTTTGGTAGGCACAGGTAACGGCATATATAACCCCGCATTCGTCGCTGTTCCTTTCGAAACTTGACAGATATGACACCTTTCCACAAATCTCTCTATCTCTTTCCTCATTGATGGCCAAAAATAAGATTGAGAAATTAACTGTAACGTACGATCTCGACCCACATGGCCTTCTTCATGTAATTCTTTAACAATCTTCATTCTCAAGCTACAGTCGGGGATGCATAAACGATTTCCTTTAAACAGAAAACCATCCACCAACACAAATTCATCAGTGCTTCCTTCCTTTACTTTTTCAACAAATTTCACAAAGTAAGGATCTTCTTCAATCAATTCTGGCAATAATTCAAACCCTGTCACTTCAACTTTCATTGTCGTCAACAAATGACTCCTTCTGCTCAAAGCATCAGCCACACGATTGGTTACCCCTGACTTGTGCTTAACGACAAAAGTAAACTGCTGCAAATAAGCAATCCACGATGCATGTCTTGCTGAAATCTTGTCTTGTCCTTGTAAATGTTTCAACGCCTCGTGATCAGTGTATAAAACAAATTCTTTCTGGAATAAGTAATGTCGCCAGTGCTTCACCGCTTGAACAACAGCATAAAATTCCACATCATAGGTACTGTACCTCATCTTTGCTCCTGACAACTTCTCGCTGAAATATGCAATAGGACGCCCATTCTGACTCAGCACCCCTCCAATTCCAACCTTTGACGCATCAGTATGCAGTTCAAACAATAACTGAAAATCTGGTAATACAAGAATTGGTGCAGATGTCAGCAACTTCTTGATCTTCCCAAAAGCAATCCCAGCTTCCTCCGTCCAAGAAAATTGTTTCCCCTTCATGCAATCAGTCACCGGTGCCATCACGCTACTGAAGTGTGGAATGAATCTTCGGTAGAATGACGCTAGCCCATGAAAACTTCTCACTTCTGTAATTGTCTTCGGCTGTGGCCAATTCCTGACTGCTTCAACTTTATTCTGATCTACCTGGATGCCCTTCTCCGAAACAATATACCCCAAGAACAAAACACTATGCGTCATGAACACGCATTTCTTTGTCGCAGCATAAAATTGTTCCTCTCGTAAAATAATTAACACTTCCTTCAGATGTTGAACATGCTCTTCCAGACTCCTACTATAAATCAAAATATCGTCAAAGTACACCACCACAAATTTCCCAATGAAAGGTCTAAAAATTTGATTCATCACTCGCATGAACGTACTCGGTGCATTCGAAAGACCGAACGGCATCACCAGCCATTCATACAACCCCTCTCTCGTCTTGAAGGCTGTCTTCCATTCGTCTCCAGGTCTAATCCGAATTTGATGATATCCGCTTTTCAAATCAATTTTCGAAAAGATAGTAGCCCCACTCAACTGATCCAGCAAGTCATCCAACCTTGGCATTGGAAATCTGTATCGTACAGTGATTTTATTCAATGCTCGACTGTCCGTGCACATCCTCCACGTCCCATCTTTCTTCGGTACCAACAAAGCTGGCACAGCACATGGACTCAAACTTTCCTGTACACGTCCCTGCTCAAGCAATTCTTCCACCTGCCTCCTTAATTCTTCATGCTCCTTCGGACTCATTCGGTAATGCGGTCTATGTGGAAATACTGCTCCTGGAACAAGATCAATTTGATGTTGAATGTCTCTCAGCGGCGGTAACTCTTTAGGCAACTCGTCTGGAAATACATCCTCAAATTCTTTCAATACTGACTTTGCTTCTTCTGGAATTTCAACCTCTTCACTGCTCTCATGCCCAATCAACAAGAACACTTCCGGTTCCTCCTCGACCTCCTTAACAAACTCCTTCAAAGATAACAACGTTTTCAGTTCTTCAATCTCCTCCAGTTTGTTTTCTTCCTGTTGGCGTTTCTTCGGAACCAGAGTAATCTTTGTACCTTCGAACATGAAACTGTAACTGTTGGTCCGTCCGTCATGCTGCACAGCTCGATCATACTGCCACGGTCTCCCCAGCAACAAATGACAAACGTCCATATCTACGACATCACACCAGATTTCATCTTTGTATTTCTTCCCAATTGAAAACTTCACACAAGCTCTACGTCCAACTTTCACTTCACCACCCTTCCTCAACCAAGCTAACTTGTACGGTTTAGGATGTTTCTCGGTTTTCAACTCCAACTTCTTCACCGCTTCTGTAGAGATAATATTATCACAACTTCCAGCATCAATAACAAATTTACAAACTCTCCCCAGGATAGTGCATGTAGATTGAAAGATATTGTTCCTCAACCAACTACTTTCCTCCTCTTGCTTCGGTGTTAAACAACTTCTTCTCATCATCAATGCGTACCCGTCATCTCCCGACAGTAAGTCTTCCTCCTCAACTGGTAAAGAATTAGAGCATTCAGCTTCTTCCTCATCTTCCTCCTCAACTTCTGTCACCATGGTTCTCTTCTTCGGCTTCGGACATTCGTTGCTTTTATGACCCATCTCCTGACAATTGTAACATTTGAAACTGTTGTTAACCTTCGCCTTCCCAACCTCCTTTACAACTGGTTTTGCAACAACTTTTGAAACATTAGAACTTCCATTAACACCCTTCGCTTGATTGTTAGAATTGGTAAACACACCACCACCTCGTCTTCCCTGTTTCTCCCAAGCCAACGCTTTTTGATGTGCCTCTGCCACAGATCTAGGATCGAACATATTTACCATATCCTGGATCTGCATTCTCAATCCCCCAATGAATCTAGATGTCAGTTGTTCTTCCGTTTCCATAATATCATTCCTTACAATAAGCTGATAAAATTCATCTGCGTAATCATTAACAGTCTTTGTGCCCTGCCTCAAGTTTTGCAAACGTTGATACATCAGAGATTGATAATTGTAAGGTAAGAACGTTGCTTTCATCAATTTCTTCATCTTCTCCCAAGATTCAACTTTTGATTTCCCCATTCGTTCACGTGTAAGTTTAGTTTGCTGCCACCATGCCAAAGCTCTACCCCTCAACCTTGTAGCAACCAACTTCACTCTACGACGTTCTGGAACTTCTTTGAAATCAAAAATTTCTTCAACATTAGCCACCCAATCCAAAAACTCCTCAGCCTGCATACCACCTTTGAATTCTGGAATTTCTGTCTTCATCCCAGATTCCCACTTGTGATCGTACTCCGACTGATTCCTTCCTCGTCCACGCCCTCGTCCATGAACACTACCACCATCATACTCTTCTTCACAATCCGATGTATATCGATGTCGATCCTGACCACCAACATCTCTACCACCACCATTTCTTCCACCCACATTCCTACGATCTACATTCCTCCGATCTCGATCAGTCACATTTCTATCACGACCTCGATCATCAACATTTCTATCACAATCTCGATCCACGCTTCTATGATCACTATCAACACTTCTCTCCCGATTAGAATGTGGTGAAACTCTACTTCTTCCATGGCTCGATTCAGGTGAAACCCTTCTCTGATTTTGACTCATTTCAAGCATCATTCTCTCTAATCGACCAATCCCTTCAGTAAGCTTCTCATTGAAATTCTCGTTGATTCGTTGCTCCATTTCATCGGCCTCTTCTCTTCCGTACAAAGCATTAATATTGCGATGACGTTGAACTCGTCTTGGCGGCATGATTGAATACTTCACAAACACTTCAACAAATTCACACTTCAAGTTTCAAACACCTTTCGAACTTGGATCCAAAATGAAATGGATCGAAAACTCCAACTTTGTTGCAAAATATGATGAACACGATGAACACAACTTCAACACTTCAAATTCTCGGCTCCAAGACTCGATTTAGCTATGATTGGCTAAAACAAGCTCCGATACCAAACTGACGCAGCGGATTAATCAAAACGATCTTCAATCGGTGAAAATAGCAATCGATGGATTGATGGATACTGAAATGCCCGAATTCGTTGATCCGAAGATACCGAATTCTTAGCTATCTCTGACTCGTTGATCCGAAGATACCGGGAAAGAGATCTACGATTCTTCGACGTTGATCTTGCGCACAAGATACCGTGAATCGGCTTCAACAAACGATGATTCGAGCGCACTCGAATGACGTAAGTGGAGATAGGAGATACACTCGACTACCAATTGAAATTGAAAGCACAAAGCTAACAAAAGAGAATTTTATTCAATATTCAACAAACATTACAAAATGACACCACTTGCCTATTTATAGGCTACAACACATATCCAGAAAATTACATGTCTTAAGTCGTTTCCGACTCATCACCTACGACCTACGACTCATCATAAGTCGTACACGACTTATCAGTTTATAATACAACTGTCACGACTTATGCCTTAAAAAGATTACAACACATCGTCCTCAACATACGACTTAAAGAAAATATGCAGCGATTTAAAGCTAACTCGGCTACGACTCATAGAATGTCTCGGCTACGACTTATCAAAGCAGTTCGCGACTTAAAAATAATCATCAGCCTTTAGAGATAACACGGTAACGACTCAAGCTATCTCGTCTTCGACTTAAGCTATGTCTCGGTAACGACTTATGGAGGATAACTCGTTTGCGACTTATAAAGGATTGAGGGGAAAGGGTTTATCTCGTGTCTCGGTGATATGGATTTAGGGCTTTGGCTGGGATCGCATAACTCGTTCGCGGCATATGGAGACGCGCGGTTATGTCTTGGTGACGACTTAGGGTTAGGTCGTGTGTCGATGAGTCGTGAGTCGCGGAGGAGGGGTTTTGATGAGATGAGTTGACTCGGTGGGGTTAAGTCGTGAGTCGGCTGGAGTTGACTCGGTGGGGTTAAGTCGTGAGTCGGTGGTTTGGGCATGAGTCGTGGAGTGGAGGGTTGAGCGATGAGTCGCGGCGAAGTAGCGATGGATCCGAACGAGGTAACTACTCCATCAGGACTGCTCTTTCCCTTTTGGGTTTCAGCATGAACAGGAGCACGCTTGTCCTCAAGGGGAGTAGAAGGCCCGGGGGATGCAAGTGGAATATCCTCGTGGGGAGATGGTACTTTTTCAGGAGGTTCAGCACTATCGCCACCATCTTTTTTGAAAGTTCCAAAAGGAACCCCTTTATCTCCGTCAAAACTTGGACTCTAGCAGGGTTACTATCATCATCATTATTATCATCGTCACTACCATCGCCATCATTGTCGCCTTTATCCTCATCGTTGTCATCTTTGTCACCCTCCTCCTCAGAGTCTAATTCGATTTTGAAGGAGTGGACATCAAAAGAAAGAATCTCAGAAGCATTAATTTCTTCTTCATTTGTAGGCTCAATCCCTTGCTTCATCTCATTAATTTTTTCCATCACTCTATCGACTAAGGCAGAATCAAGCGAAGGAAAGCCAAAGTCTGGGCATTTCTTGTAGTTGTCGGCATATGCAAGCATAAGAGAATCTTCATAAGTCTTTAGCATCATTTGCCCTAGAGTGGCGTCGATAAATTGGGACACTCGCTGCTTGACATCGGTGATGGTATGGATAGCAAGTTTTAAGGAAGCTCTGGTCTTCTTGAAATTTTCCTTCAGAGAGATGTACTTTGCGACCAAGCGGACCTTCTCTTCTTCAGAATCATTCAAAGTGAGCTCCACAACTCTTTATTTTTAGATCAGTCTCAGCTTGGGCAAGAGAAGCTTTTACTCGTTCCAACTCTGTGGAAGCGTCATTTTTAGCAGCAGACAGAGAAGACACTTGATTTTTGAGCTCATAATTTTCCTCCTGAAGTTTGGAGGATTCAGCAGAGGACTTTGAAATATGTTCATTCAAAGTTGCCCAAATCTTAGAAATCCGAAAGGGGAAATATAACGCAAGTTAGTGATTTAAACAAAACCAATGATAATAAAGTTGATTGAAATGGAACTTACCAAAATTTATTGTTCAATCAAAGAGCAGCAGTATCCCGCCAAGTCAGATACAGCCGTAGGTGGATAGATAGAAGTGAAAGATTCGGAATGTAGGACGGACTCAACTATTTCTTTAAATTTAATGGAAGGAGGAGCAGAGGACGATGGCTTTAAAGTATTTTCCTTATAGAAGGGGACGCCTCCAAAGCCAGTTGCATTTGATGAAGTGCAATTGGAGAATTAGATACGGAAATTCAAGAAAGAGGGTCAAATGCAATTGGGGTCTGCTCCGGCTTCTCTTTAGGAACTTCTATAACAAGACTTTTTGGAGCTTTATCAAGTGATGATTCCTCCCCTTCCTCAATATCAACAATTTTTGGTGACCTTCTTTGGAGGCTCAGCTTCAGATGGTTCCATCAACTTCCTCTTAAAAGCTTTTTTGGATTTGGCAAGTGATTCTATAACTGACGACACTCCGGAAGTTGGAGGAAGAGGGACAGCACTACTAACAGGCACAGTGACTTGAGAAGAAGCTGAAACCTGTTCAAACAGATTAAAAAGTCAGTCAAATAGTTTAGAGAACGTCGTGCATGAAAAGCAGATACTTGACCTATAACATACCAGGGTAATCATCGCAAATGGGTGACATAGGAGAAAAAGTTGATGAGTCTCCTAGGGAGAGAAAGCATTTGCCATGGGAAGTGTGTTGGATAGATGGAGGAATTCCCAAGATCTTCTGGCCTGCTGGTAGAAGAGAGTGTTTTTGTAGATTGGTGGGAGTCAGTAGTGTCAGTCTGCTCCCAACTTGACTTGAGGCTGCAATTAAAGATTCAACTATTTTCTTATCGTCATCGTTAAGCTCTTTAGCAGGGACACCAGATAAAAGCAGAGAATAGGTGACAGAAAACATTAAGCAGGGAAGCAACAAAAATCAAGACTTACGAAGAGAAGCGAAAGTCTTGCGAATGTAACAAAAGCACTTGACGAAGAAGAACTGGTTTTCCCAGTCCTTGAATTTATTAACCCCATCTGAAATCAAATTTTTCTGGGGGTTGGCTCTGTATATCTGATTATTAAGATTTCTTAACTTGACCAGTCGGGTCAAGTAATTCAATACTTCAGCGTTGAGAGGTGGAAGGCCGGATTCCAATGCCATCATTTCTAGAGACAAAAGATCGGTATAGACATTTGGTGACAACTGGATTAGAGCAATCCCGACATGAGAGAGGAATGTAGATAAGAATTGTAGGAAGGGCAAGAATCCACCATGCCATATGTGGATGGCAGTATAGGCAAAAAACCCTTCATGTGGATTGTTGATGGTGTTAGTCTCCATTAAGGGAATGGCTTCGATACCAGTGATGCCGAAGTCGTTAAGGATGGCATCGACTTCGTCTTGGGTTAAAATGAGAGAGTGCTTGGAGATGGCTTCAATCTTCTTTGGAGAACTCATAACTCTGCCAGGTGAAAATGTTTCAATTAAGATTTTTAAGTTTGATATGGATATAACATTCTTTTAAGAATTAAACAGAAAACCAATTCAAATGACTTAAACAAAAAACCGAATATGAAGTTCAAATTTGTGTAAAAATTTTAGGTAGAAAATCAAAGACATTAGGCTTTCGATAGAGTCGAAAGGAGAAAGACATCAACACATATCAAATACATCTTGACATTGTCGAAATCCGAAATAAAAGTATTACTTGAGCTATTGACAAAGTCGAAAGGATAAAACAAAATATTTGTTTAATAATCACTTTTCGACAGTGTCGGAAGCTTCAAAGGAATCAAATTGTTAAAGGGAGATAAATAAGGCCAACTCAAAAATTTAAACAAAAATATACACTACAAACAATCAATAAACCAAGTAACAAGACCCTTCGACACTGTCGAAGCCAAAAACTTAAGTTTCCTGAGAAAAATACTGATATCGTCAAAACCTAACATACTTATTGAAGTCGAAAGGTTCTTAGTTAAACTCATATGCACTTAGGACATTCCGATAAAGCTGGACAAAAACAGTTCTAGGGGGTTTCAACTTAGTAGATAAGGGCTGAGTCGAAGGGGTTTGATGATACCAAACATTAATTAAGGAAAATGTGTTGCAATCGAAATAAAGGGTATCGACTAAGTCAAAACATTTTGCTATCAAAGGAGTTCCTACTTTCTACTTAATGGTATAACCTTTTGACAAGGATGATCTAATCAGTGTTACAACACCTTTCGACCCCATCGAAAGAGGCTAAGGATGCAAAACCAATGTTGCCACCTCAATCTCTTCTAAAGGGGCAGAAAAGTCATTTCGTGGCGCTAATTTTTCATCCGTACTTGTGAAACTTCTGGGTAAAGGAATCAGGTTCTACTATCCCCCAAACCCGATTGCAAATGCAGGTTTCCAAAAACTTCTTGAAGAACTAGTAAATCCAATCTGTTAAGAAAATAAATTCAAACTGAAATCGATCTGCCTCGATTTCAAAAGTACAAAAATAATTATAAAACTAAAAACCCAGATTTACTAACGATGATAAAAAATAGTAAATTTTTGAATGAAAATCCAAACCCGATAAGAAAATTGATTCTAATATTAACCATTGTCAATTTCATAATCATAAATGAAAAATAAATTCTACGAATTCCTGAACAGAAGTAGAGAAAGCTTTTCAGTAAATCAAATCAAATCTACATTCAAAAAATCTAAAATCCAACACCTCTAAATCGAATTTCAATTTTGAAATTTGATAAAGTGAAGTTCGATTGAAACAAGCAAAAATAAAGTTAAATTTAGAATTACGGATGAGATTTGAAGACTGCATGGATTTTTGAAAATAAACTGGAAGTTTGAGAATTTTTTACTCACACTTAGAATTTTGATTGCAGAGAAAGTAAAGGGAGAAGAAGAAGAAAGGCATATTTTATAAGAAAAGTCGCTCAGATTAGTAGCCGCAAGATAAGATTTGAATGGACGACCCAGGTCCACGCGGTAAGGCCAAAAGGCAGGAAGCATCTAGGTTTCGACAAAGTTGATTTGAAAAGTCAACTACAACCCCTTCACATTGGGGGGGGGCAAATGTTACTCCATATATTCACCTTTCCACTAAGTCGAAACCTCTTTAAACAAAGAGCAAGTGAGAAGAGCCCCAGCTAAACCTTTCAAAGGAGTCGAAGGGATGCTGCCACCAAATTTTGGATGCTTCAAGACCTTTCGAAGGTGTTGAAAGTTTTCTCCTACCAATATCCAGAGAGTTCTTACCCTTCGAAGAATATGAAGGAGTCAAAAGTACCCTTCCGTCCTCATTAACAACCCTTCAACTAGTTAAAGACCTTTCGATTAAGGTGAAGCCACACCTTCCGAAGACAATGAAGAATAGCTCTTTGAGCATATGCCAAACCATTCAAAACCAATGGTTTCGCCTTCGTTCAAACTGCTAGAAAGTAAGTATTATATGGATCAACCCCTTTGAAAGCTATAGTAAGCCTTTTGAATCAGTAGAAACTAGTGTAGTCTAGGAAGGTTCTGCATCAGATCAGAAAGAAGAGCATGGGCGTAACCAACATCATCCAAACCAATGAGCAAAGGCTAACGATAGAGTCAGAAGCACTCACAAGACAACTCGAAGAAGAGGAGATCCACTATACCTTTCGAAAAAGGTGGCAACATGCTCAAGTTTCTTAGAAGCCACCTTCCGACCCAGTCGAAAGCATCAGGGTCGAAAGGTGCCAAGCCGCATCTATAAATACGACCCAAGCGATCATGTTTTGGGGATGGGATCCCTCTCATTCTCAACTTGTATACTCTTAAATAAAGTCTTGTAACCCTAATTTGTAAATCAATTTGAGAGTATGAAGAAATAAAGTCTTTTTAGCTGAATAGAGGGAAGTTTCAAATACTTTGATCTACTTTATTGTTCCATTAAAGATTTTGTTGGATTCACCTTTATATTTCAGGTTTTACCTTCACCGAAAGGCCACTATCGACTTATTCGAAACCCTTATAAGTTCTAGTAACTTCTGTAACCAATTCAGGGCAATCTTCTCTCTAAGCTAAAGCCTTCAACAAGGTCAAAGCCCATCCTCTAAACACTGAAGCCTGAAATTACTGATTCAAAGTCAAGGTGGTTATATCCACAACTTTCGACCAGATTGAAACCCCCATCTAGGATCCCAATCCAAAGCTTAAACTACTCTAAATCGCAAAGTTCTCGATAAGTTCAGAGCCTAGACCAACTTTCTTGATTCAAGCCTTATCATTAAGGTTACCCCGCTTCCGACAAGGTCGGAACCTCAATATCAGATTCTTGGAATAAGTCTTAGCCGTACAACCTAGAAGGCTTCCGACAGAATCAAAACCTTTGAAAGGAAAACTTTATAAGATACTTCTACCAATTTGAAAGGGAACCTTCAAAGGGAAGGTTAATCCAACCCAACAAAACCGAAAGGTCATCAATCATGAAACCTAGCCCTTTCGACACAGTCGAAAGGTCTGTTTGGATAATTCCTACTTGCTAAAGTCTAATCAAGAGGAAATTCTAAAAGGATTCACACTTTCTTTCCTGCATTACTTGAATAAAGGATAATTCACATTCTTTAGCATAATTTTGGGGTGTTGAAAAGAAATCTTGTTAACAATCCACATCATGCCCCTCTATAGCTGACGTTATCTCATTTCCATATAGTTAGTCACGTTAAATAACAATGCTTCAATGGTAACTGCCTTCAGAGAACTTCGGTAATCATCATGAACCCTGCCTTCGATATTGAATGCACTTTCAGATGTTACAGTAGTAACTGGAACTGCAAAAATATCTTTTGCCATACGTGAAAGAATTGGATATTTATATTAGTGAGATTTCCAGAAAGAGATAATGTTGAATGATGTTTTAGGATCTAACAGTTCCTCTTCAAGATATGACTTAAGTTTAGATATGCGAGAACTATCAAGTAAACATACCTTATGATGACTGTAAAATCCTTCAAACATATCCTCACATTCTTGTGAATACGGACCAATATCCGCATCAACGGATTCCACATCTTTTGATCCACTTGCTTCACCTTCCTTTTCATTATTTTTTGCATATTCATTGAAAAGATTTTCAAATTTACTCTCCACCTCATCAAATTTGTAACAATCGACTTCATAAATTTTTTAATAACAGTATTTAACGAATTCGATTTTATGCCGTGGATCAAAGATGCATGCAACGGAAAGTATCATGCTAAATTTTCTCCAATATCTGTCGAATTTTTTATACATTTCATTTGCCATGGTTGACATAAAATTATTGTCTTTCATACGCTTTTGTGATGTAAATAGAACCATCACGAGCTTCTGAAAAAACAAGTTCGATGTTGGATAATTAGAACCCGAAAATAAACAAGTAACTTTGTAAAAACTTCCAAATAATCTGCAATTTTCTTTGCATCTATCTATTCATTCAGGGTTGGACAATAAGTATAACTTCGATCAACGATTTCCAAATGGCATAGAGCTTGGTGGAAGTAAATAGCGCTTTTAAGCATAAAAAATGTCGAGTTCCATCTCGTTGGAACATCTTTTTGCAATATTTTTTACTTTCATTCACAGAAAGTTCTGCTATTTATTCCATAAACAACTTTTTCTTGATTGGGAGCCCTTAATGTACTTTATACTTTTCCTAATATTTGTTAAAAAGGAACCAAAGCATTTTAGACTGTCTTGTATGATGAAGTTCAATATGTGTGCAGTGCAACGAAGATGCAAAAACTCACCATCTACAACCAATGCTCTCTTATTTGTGAGATGAGATTCCAACAATTCAATAAATTTATCATTTGAAGATGTGTTATCAAGCGTAAATGCAAACTGCTTATCTTAGATATTCCACTCAACTAATAGACTAGATATCTTTTGAAATATTGCAGCTCCCGTGTGAGGAGGTGGCATCAAAGAAAAACAAAGAATTTTTTTTTGTAAAACGCAGTCGTTATCTATGTAGTGCAGTCAATGATATAAAACCATCTGTATTAATTGATGTCCATAGATCGGATGTTAAGCTTACTTTTCTCGAACATGATTCTAAAAAATGTTTAAGCTTAACTTTTTCTTTCTCGTAAAGTTTCATGACATCCAATCGTACTGTATTTCTTGAAATATGTTGCACTTCGTTGTTCAAATAAAAATGTAGTTCTTGAACTTCTTCATACTGGACAAACATAAAGGGCAAGTTACGTCTAATGACAGCCTAAGTCACTAAGTCTCTATACTTTCTTTGATCGAACTTACTTATCTCATTAAGCCCACCTATTTTTTGGTAATGTGTTGGCACTTTGGAATATGTTTTAGCATATTAGATGTTCCATGCTTTTCTTCCCAAAAGAATGTTTTCTTACATCCCTTTCAAAAGAACATTGATATTTTTCCTAAAATAGTTTAATTTTTCTGAAAATAGTTCCAAACTTCTGAATGTTTGGTTCTATAATGTTTTTTCCAGCCAAACTACACAATGAATCTTCTAATACAATCAAATCTTTTTTTTCAATATTTATATGTTCGGTTGAATCCATTTTCAACAATATCTAATATTAATAAGAATTAGCATGTAGGTAGTACAAACAAATTATATATATATATGAATTTTGCATGGTACAATCAATGCTGTCTATTTTCGCTCAAAATTCTTTTAATTGAAATAATTAAGCACTTATCATCTTTCATGTGGATAAAAAGCTATTTGAAATGCTAAAGAAGGAAACGTTACCATTCTTTACAAAATTATTGCCTTATGTACAGACATTGTTTAAGTACATTTGAAATTTTTTAAAAGGATACGTTACCAAAAGTTTCAAAACTAATAATTTTCATATTTGAGTCAAATTCTAGAAATGTTACAATATAAGCAAAGCAAAATTTTCAAAATGTATACAAATGCTTTTGAAAATATTCAAAAGCACCTTGCTTTTCAGCTGATAACTTTACTATGAAAAAACAACCTTCCCGAATAGTGTAGAAGCATGTCATAATATATGGAAAACACATCAACATTCAATACCATATATGACTATATGATTGCATCAACATTCAACATTTAATGACTATCAGAGCATTCAAGTAAGGAGGTGTGCAAAGTAACAACTTACAGTCTGGAAAGTAGAGTTTCAAGTTCCAATGACAACTTTAATTAAGAAAACCGATCAGGTTCTGCCAGTTTTGATCACCTGCCAAGATAGCAACAAGGAAACAAAAGAGTCAAAACATTATTATTTGTTTAAAATTGAGCTCTAGTTAATGACAATCGACAAGTTATCCTATTCGAATGACCCAGTGATTCTACCAATTCAAAGCAAGGAAATCCATTATAAGAAATGGAATATCAAGTGGTGTTAGTTCAATAATCTCAATCATTATTCTAAATGTAATATTTTAATCATTGTTCTAAATGGAATATCAGCCTGTTAAACCCATTGTTGAGAAGAAAAAACTGTTAAACATAGAGAAATAAATGCATAAATGGCTACAGTAGTCTTAATTTAATAGTGACCAGCATTAACACAAATATAAGTTCGTATGGTTCAATCATTGTTTAACCAGTACATTTAGCATTTAATCAAAAGCTACAACAAATAAGAAATTAAATTTCAGTTCTTCAAAAGCTACAGATTGTGACCTAGATTTTCTGTCGGCAAACATTGGTCTCTTTAGCATAGAAATTAGAAGCATCTGCGTAAATACATAAAATTATGAATTTAAACTACTGCGTGTGTGTGTGTGTGTATATATATATATATACTATAACGCAAAACCTTGGTCAAAGCGGTCAAACTGAAGCCTTTTTCCCACTTCCCATCTTGCCCATATTGCAAACTCCAACTACAAAATGCTATGAGGGCACTTCTGTATTTTCAACACCGACTCATCCCACGTCCAACACCGACATCATCCCACGTCTCCCTAACTTCCTCCCCCCTTCTCTTTCCTTTTTTATCTCCGCATTTCTTTTCCCCCTCCTCACTTTTCTTTCCCGTGAAAAAAAATTCCCCTTCGCCTTTTCCAATTCTTCACCACGATGGAGTTCAATTTCTCAAATTCTGTTCTTACACCACTGTCAAAATGAAGCCTCCTGATACGAGCACTAATGCAAGGCTTATGGTCCATCATAACGGTACTAAATCAAACTTTCTATCTTCTTCATGAATCTGCAATTTCAATTTTTTTTTGGTTTGCAACATTGTTTCCTCTACAACCCTAACTCCCAACCTAAAATCACTAGAGCAACAAAAATCAAACAAACCAACATATTTATGTAAATTCCAAATGTCAATTTCACTGATTTTAATCTCCAATGATATTTTCCACTCTCCTGACGAGATCCAAAGTAATAGACTCCAACAAAGAAAGCGAGAAGGTGAAAACTTATTGATCTGAAGTGATTCAAGGTTTAAAAACTAAGTTTGAATGTCATTATGCTTTGATGTTTTCCTATTTTTTCCTAAGTTTTTATAGATACTCAGTCCATTTATCGTTGCAGATGAACCTAGAGAGCTACTATTTATGAATCGACCTATTGAGCAGCTGGAGAAATGGCAGAAGAAGGAAAAGAGTCCGTTTTGATTCCCGTTTCACCTTCTGATACGTTAACCATGTTTTTTAAGGTAGTCTTCCTCAATTC
Organism: Allium fistulosum; assembly: GCA_030737815.1. Classification (NCBI taxonomy): domain Eukaryota; kingdom Viridiplantae; phylum Streptophyta; class Magnoliopsida; order Asparagales; family Amaryllidaceae; genus Allium; species Allium fistulosum. The sequence goes on from CM060904.1 coordinate 794,711,631, forward strand.
TATATCTTTTTGCTTTGATGTTTTCCTATATTTTTCCTAAGTTTGTATAGGTACTCAGTCCATTTGTCGTTGCAGATGAACCTGTAGAGCTGCTATTTATGAATCGACCTATTGAGCAGCTGGAGAAATGGCAGAAGAAGGAAAAGAGTTCGTTTTGATTCCTGTTTCACCTTCTGATATGTTAACCATGTTTTTTAAGGTAGTCTTCCTCAATTCTATATCTTTTTGTTGATATTTTGTTAATACTAAATTTGAATCCTAATATGAAGCTGTTAAATGTTATAATCGTTGGTTGGTTTATTTAATGTTGATAAACTTGATATCCATTGGCTATTTCGTCAAGTGCACATTTATCAAACATGTAGTGCATGTAAAAAATTGGAAGTAAAAACAAGTAGCAGAGCTGCATCTTCCACATATGCTATCAAGGCTAAATTAGTATGTTAGTTATATAACATATGATCATCAAAAATCATATAAGAATTATAAAACATATGATAACAACCTAATTTTGATATTTTTGCAAAAGTTATACAATTAGGCTAAATTATCTATTCGGTTCATTTCTACAAGTAAGATATCTTGAAAAAATTCATTTTGTCTAATTTTTATGATCGGTAACTTACTTCCTATGATTTTTTGGTAGTATGTTTAATTTTTGTCTTTCTTTAATCCTGAGGCTGATACTTATGAGGTTTAGCTATTATTGTTTAGGAGTTCAATTTTTGACAATTTGTTTATAGTTCAAGTAGTGTTGTTCCATTTTGTCATGAGATATGGCGAGAAATATCAAAATTATTACTTGCTACTACAAAGAGGGGTGTGCGTGCATGTGTCCATATACACACACATACATGGTTAATTTTTATTAATAGTGCATTTATTTTGTGTTTCATCCCAGTAGTTACTTTGCAGGCTCATTGATTTAAAAACTGACATCAAAAATGGTAACCATGCAGGATTTAAATATCACAACTCCTAAACTTCATTGAACTGTGCATAATTATATGTTTGGGTAAACCTATCAAAAGTGAGATTGGAGCTTAGTCATTACAAAAATAATTCCAACTAGTTTCTTCATTTCCATATATGAATTTTGCGAAAGATTTTAATAATGGGACAATTGAGTTAATTATGACTGATATCCTATTTCCTGTATCTGTCTGCAACAAGGTTTTTTATTTGTAAGTGCATTTGTGGTATGTTTTCGACTGAGTGAATAAATTGAGTTGCTTAGGTTCGTTGATTGTAAGCGGAAATGTTTAAACTGTGATGTCTAAATAATTTCATTTATATGGTTGCTGACCGAGGATTAAAATTTTCCTTCCAGATTGATGGATAATGCCAAAGAACAAGTTATATGGTTGATGACCGAATTCTCAAAAAAATGTGAAAATAGATCATGGATTTTCCTATTGAAAGGTGTAGAAATGTTGCATTCTGTTATGTCATGGTTTACTATTTTTTGTTACAACTGCTTAATTGCATTCTATAGATGTCATTATGTATTACTCATTTGAGTTGTACCATCATAGTGGAGAATTTCAATATTAATTTGTTTTGCATTAGAACAATCAGCACACCACTTTCTTCGTGGATGTGCAATGCAAGTCAAAGTGAAGCCTTTTTCGAAATACTCAAATCGCTCTTCTCAGAAATTCGAAATATACAATGTAGGGACCCTTTTGTCATTTTGTTTCTCCACTTAACCACTACAAGCATTATCCCACAATTTGCTAAGCGGTTTCTCAGTTTCTATTAATTATATGCAAAATTGTTCATCGTTTGGCTTTCAACTGTGAGATTCTTATGCTATTCTTTCTCCTTCAAATCTCAGGATCATCAAGCTTTGGGGTCGAATTTGAATTTAAGTCGTGATCCCAAATAATTTAACTTGAAGTTCGTTGAATCAAAGCGGTCAAACTGAAGCCTTTTTCCCATTTCCCATCTTGCCCATATTGCAAACTCCAACTACAAAATGCTGTGAGGGCACTTCTGTATTTTCAACACCGACTCATCCCACGTCCAACACCGACATCATCCCACGTCTCCCTAACTTCCTCCCCCTTCTCTTTCCTTTTTTATCTCCGCATTTCTTTTCCCCCTCCTCACTTTTCTTTCCCGTAAAAAAAATTCCCCTTCGCCTTTTCCAATTCTTCACCACGATAGAGTTTAATTTCCCAAATTCTGTTCTTACACCACTGTCAAAATGCCGCCTCCTGATACGAGCACTAATGCAAGGCTTATGGTCCATCATAACGGTACTAAATCAAGCTTTCTATCTTCTTCATGAATCTGCAATTTCAATTTTTTTTTGGTTTGCAACATCGTTTCCTCTACAACCCTAACTCCCAACCTAAAATCCCTAGAGCAACAAAAATCAAACAAACCAACATATTAATGTACCAAATTAGAAATTCCAAATGTCAATTTCACTGATTTTAATCTCCAATGATATTTTCCACTCTCCTGACGAGATCCAAAGTAATAGACTCCAACAAAGAAAGCGAGAAGGTGAAAACTGATTGATTTGAAATGATTCAAGGTTAAAAAACTAAGTTTGAATGTCATTATGCTTTGATGTTTTCCTAATTTTTCCTAAGTTTTTATAGGTACTCAATCCCTTTGTCGTTGCAGATGAACCTGGAGAGCTACTATTTATGAATCGACCTATTGAGCAGCTAGAGAAATGGCAGAAGAAGGAAAAGAGTCCGTTTTGATTCCCGTTTCACCTTCTGATACGTTAACCATGTTTTTTAAGGTAGTCTTCCTCAATTCTATATCTTTTTGCTTTGATGTTTTCCTATTTTTTCCTAAGTTTGTATAGGTACTCATTCCATTTGTCGTTGCAGATGAACATGTAGAAATGCTATTTATGAATCGACCTATTGAGCAGCTAGAGAAATGGCAGAAGAAGGAAAAGAGTTCGTTTTGATTCCCGTTTCACCTTCTGATATGTTAACCATGTTTTTTAAGGTAGTCTTCCTCAATTCTATATCTTTTTGTTGATATTTTGTTAATACTAAATTTGAATCCTAATATGAAGCTGTTAAATGTTATAATCGTTGGTTGGTTTATTTAATGTTGATAAACTTGATATCCATTGGCTATTTCGTCAAGTGCACATTTATCAAACATGTAGTGCATGCAAAAAATTGGAAGCAAAAACAAGTAGCAGAGCTGCATCTTCCACATATGCTATCAAGGCTAAATTAGTATGTTAGTTATATAACATATGATCATCAAAAATCATATAAGAATGATAAAACATATGATAACAACCTAATTTTGATATTTTTGCAAAAGTTATACAATTAGGCTAAATTATCTATTCGGTTCATTTCTACAAGTAAGATATCTTGAAAAAATTCATATTGTCTAATTTTTATGATCGGTAGCTTACTTCCTATGATTTTTTGGTAGTATGTTTAATTTTTGTCTTTCTTTAATCCTGAGGCTGATACTTATGAGGTTTAGCTATTATTGTTTAGGAGTTCAATTTTTGACAATTTGTTTATAGTTCAAGTAGTGTTGTTCCATTTTGTCATGAGATATGGCGAGAAATATCAAAATTATTACTTGCTACTACAAAGAGGGGTGTGCGTGCATGTGTCCATATACACACACATACGTGGTTAATTTTTATTAATAGTGCATCTATTTTGTGTTTCATCCCAGTAGTTACTTTGCAGGCTCATTGATTTAAAAACTGACATCAAAAATGGAAACCATGTAGGATTTAAATATCACAACTCCTAAACTTCATTGAACTGTGCATAATTATATGTTTGGGTAAACCTATCAGAAGTGAGATTGGAGCTTAGTCATTACAAAAATAATTCCAACCAGTTTCTTCATTTCCATATATGAATTTTGCGAAAGATTTTAATAATGGGACAATTGAGTTAATTATGACGGATATCCTCTTTCCTGTATCTGTCTGCAAGAAGGTTTTTTATTTGTAAGTGCATTTGTGGTATGTTTTCGACCGAGTGATTAAATTAAGTTGCTTAGGTTCGTTGATTGTAAGCGGAAATGTTTAAACTATGATGTCTAAATAATTTCATTTATATGGTTGCTGACCGAGGATTAAAATTTTCCTTCCAGATTGATGGATAATGCCAAAGAACAAGTTATATGGTTGATGACCGAATTCTCAAAAAAATGTGAACATAGATCAAGGATTTTCCTATTGAAAGGTGTAGAAATATTGCATTATGTTATGTCATGGTTTACTATTTTTTGTTACAACTGCTTAATTGCATTCTATAGATGTCATTATGTATTACTCATTTGAGTTGTACCATCATAGTGGAGAATTTCAATATTAATTTGTTTTGCATTAGAACAATCAGCACACCACTTTCTTCGTGGATGTGCAATGCAAGTCAAAGTGAAGCCTTTTTCGAAATACTCAAATCGCTCTTCTTAGAAATTCGAAATATACAATGTAGGGACCCTTTTGTCATTTTGTTTCGCCACTTAACCACTACAAGCATTATCCCACAATTTGCTAAGTGGTTTCTCAGTTTCTATTAATTATATGCAAAATTGTTCATCGTTTGGCTTTCAACTATGAGATTCTTATGCTATTCTTTCTCCTTCAAATCTCAGGATCATCAAGCTTTGGGGTCGAATTTGAATTTAAGTCGTGATCCCAAATAATTTAACTTGAAGTTCGTTGAATCAAAGCGGTCAAAATGAAGCCTTTTTCCCATTTCCCATCTTGCCCATATTGCAAACTCCAACTACAAAATGCTGTGAGGGCACTTCTGTATTTTCAACACCGACTCATCCCACGTCCAACACCGACATCATCCCACGTCTCCCTAACTTCCTCCCCCTTCTCTTTCCTTTTTTATCTCCGCATTTCTTTTCCCCCTCCTCACTTTTCTTTCCCGTAAAAAAATTCCCCTTCGCCTTTTCCAATTCTTCACCACGATAGAGTTCAATTTCCCAAATTCTGTTCTTACACCACTGTCAAAATGCCGCCTCCTGATACGAGCACTAATGCAAGGCTTATGGTCCATCATAACGGTACTAAATCAAGCTTTCTATCTTCTTCATGAATCTGCAATTTCAATTTTTTTTTGGTTTGCAACATCGTTTCCTCTACAACCCTAACTCCCAACCTAAAATCCCTAGAGCAACAAAAATCAAACAAACCAACATATTAATGTACCAAATTAGAAATTCCAAATGTCAATTTCACTGATTTTAATCTCCAATGATATTGTCCACTCTCCTGACGAGATCCAAAGTAATAGACTCCAACAAAGAAAGCGAGAAGGTGAAAACTGATTGATCTGAAGTGATTCAAGGTTAAAAAACTAAGTTTGAATGTCATTATGATTTGATGTTTTCCTATTATTTCCTAAGTTTTTATAGGTACTCGGTCCATTTGTCGTTGCAGATGAACCTGGAGAGCTACTATTTATGAATCGACCTATTGAGCAGCTGGAGAAATGGCAGAAGAAGGAAAAGAGTCCGTTTTGATTCCCGTTTCACCTTCTGATACGTTAACCATGTTTTTTAAGGTAGTCTTCCTCAATTCTATATCTTTTTGCTTTGATGTTTTCCTATTTTTTCCTAAGTTTGTATAGGTACTCAGTCCATTTGTCGTTGCAGATGAACATGTAGAGCTGCTATTTATGAATCGACCTATTGAGCAGTTGGAGAAATGGCAGAAGAAGGAAAAGAGTTCGTTTTGATTCCCGTTTCACCTTCTGATATGTTAACCATGTTTTTTAAGGTAGTCTTCCTCAATTCTATATCTTTTTGTTGATATTTTGTTAATACTAAATTTGAATCCTAATATGAAGCTGTTAAATGTTATAATCGTTGGTTGGTTTATTTAATGTTGATAAACTTGATATCCATTGGCTATTTCGTCAAGTGCACATTTATCAAACATGTAGTGCATGTAAAAAATTGAAGCAAAAACAAGTAGCAGAGCTGCATCTTCCACATATGTTATCAAGGCTAAATTAGTATGTTAGTTATATAACATATGATCATCAAAAATCATATAAGAATGATAAAACATATGATAACAACCTAATTTTGATATTTTTGCAAAAGTTATACAATTAGGCTAAATTATCTATTCGGTTCATTTCTACAAGTAAGATATCTTGAAAAAATTCATTTTGTCTAATTTTTATGATCGGTAACTTACTTCCTATGATTTTTTGGTAGTATGTTTAATTTTTGTCTTTCTTTAATCCTGAGGCTGATACTTATGAGGTTTAGCTATTATTGTTTAGGAGTTCAATTTTTGACAATTTGTTTATAGTTCAAGTAGTGTTGTTCCATTTTGTCATGAGATATGGCGAGAAATATCAAAATTATTACTTGCTACTACAAAGAGGGGTGTGCGTGCATGTGTCTATATACACACACATACGTGGTTAATTTTTATTAATAGTGCATTTATTTTGTGTTTCATCCCAGTAGTTACTTTGCAGGCTCATTGATTTAAAAACTGACATCAAAAATGGAAACCATGCAGGATTTAAATATCACAACTCCTAAACTTCATTGAACTGTGCATAATTATATGTTTGGGTAAACCTATCAGAAGTGAGATTGGAGCTTAGTCATTACAAAAATAATTCCAACCAGTTTCTTCATTTCCATATATGAATTTTGCGAAAGATTTTAATAATGGGACAATTGAGTTAATTATGACTGATATCGTCTTTCCTGTATCTGTCTGCAATAAGGTTTTTTATTTGTAAGTGCATTTGTAGTTTGTTTTCGACTGAGTGATTAAATTGAGTTGCTTAGGTTCGTTGATTGTAAGCGGAAATGTTTAAACTGTGATGTCTGAATAATTTCATTTATATGGTTGCTGACCGAGGATTAAAATTTTCCTTCCAGATTGATGGATAATGCCAAAGAACAAGTTATATGGTTGATGACCGAATTCTCAAAAAAATGTGAAAATAGATCATGGATTTTCCTATTGAAAGGTGTAGAAATGTTGCATTCTGTTATGTCATGGTTTACTATTTTTTGTTACAACTGCTTAATTGCATTCTATATATGTCATTATGTATTACTCATTTGAGTTGTACCATCATAGTGGAGCATTTCAATATTAATTTGTTTTTCATTAGAACAATCAGCACACCACTTTCTTCGTGGATGTGCAATGCAAGTCAAAGTGAAGCCCTTTTCGAAATACTCAAATCGCTCTTCTCAGAAATTCGAAATATACAATGTAGGGACCCTTTTGTCATTTTGTTTCGCCACTTAACCACTACAAGCATTATCCCACAATTTGCTAAGAGGTTTCTCAGTTTCTGTTAATTATATGCAAAATTGTTCATCGTTTGGCTTTCAACTGTGAGATTCTTATGCTATTCTTTCTCCTTCAAATCTCAGGATCATCAAGCTTTGGGGTCAAATTTGAATTTAAGTCGTGATCCCAAATAATTTAACTTGAAGTTCGCTGAATCAAGCGTCATGATGGGAAGTTAATGAGATGAATGATGAAGCACTATCAAGTGGATTATGAATCAGATTGCAATGAGACCAAAACCCCTGCTTTGATTGTATAATGAAAGGTATGAAATTTTACAAAGACATAAAACGCAAAGTATGAGTACAATATTTGAAAATTTTGGGATTTGGAGCGCGTTCATATGAGTTTTACGGTATAACTTTATAAAATGAGAAGAATTTTTTCCTCAGTTATTATTGCAAAAGATAAAAAAAGAAAATCAGGGATGCATGGCTTCTACTGCTGCTTTTAGATGGCTAAGATCGGAGGCAATTTTGTTTACCCTATTCATTTCTAATCATTTCCTATTACGTAAGTGATATAATCTTATAGAATATAATTCAATTTCTAATGTGAAAAAAGGTTTTCCCTTTGTTTGGTGCAGTTAGTACTGCAATTGATATTTTTGCATTGCAAATAGTTCACAACATTTGCATCAACTAAGAAGTAAGGTTAGTTATCGTGTTCAATATTTTACTGGAATCTTCATGATTTGATTATACATTGTAAAATATGAGTTTCTGTTCATGTAAGATTTTATAATTTTTATTTACTAATGCGATAGATACTGGAATTGTGTAGCTGCATAGGGCATCAACCCAGAAGTAAAGTAACTGCACATGGTATTTACATAATATTTGATTTTCCTCTTTTAACTGTGAATTAATATTTGTGCCTTCGGTAATGTTAATATAAACAATATTTTATTTGTATAAGAGGTGCATGTATCTGACATCATTGTGACCATACATACTAATAGGTACAAATTATGAATAATGTATGTAGGAGCAACTCAAAAGTTAGTGCTTGAGATGGTGAATCTGAGGGGACTTGGTATTTCTCACGTCAAGAGTCACTTCCAGGTAATTTAGGTCTTTCATATATATATATATATATATATATATTGGGACGTTGCTTAAGTTTTTTATCCAGGACATACGTTGATATTATGTTTTGTAAATCAGATGCATAGAAACAAGAAACTAGATGGTGTAGAGCAAGTGTAGTGTCGCACCACTTCTTCTTCAAGTTTTATTTCATGCCTTTGGAGTGCCACTTTAAACTTCTTTTTGTACATCTTATTGTATATAAAGATAACACTAATAAAATTGATCTAAAGCTTATTATAAAAAGATATTGAAGTTAACCGATGATCTGTTTATACATACAGTTATGTTCTTGATTTATTAATTTTATTATCCAGTTATATTTTGTTACAATTGTAATCTGATTTATAGCTATGCAGTTTTAGAGTATGCTAACATAATAGTATACATGTTGCATGACCAGTTATATTTTGTAACAGTTTTAGCTATTCATATTATATTATCCAGTTATAATAGGCTTATTATATTGTAAACAAGATTTATAGCTGTACATATTGTATTATCCAGTTATATTTTGTTACAACTGCATTTTGATTTACAGTTGCATGACCATAAATACTATACATTATAACCAATATTGCCTTAATTTAATTCACAATATACTAAAATGTTTCAGTTCTCAAACAGTTATATCCTAGGTACCAAAATATAGATAATGAATATTATATATATATAACAACATATACTCTATGTTACAGTCAATTGAGAAAATAGTTGATAATTTTACTTACTATATATACATATTTCTTTATGCATGAAAATGTCTCGGCAATGAATTTAACTATGTTCCAAATTTTCAGCAATGCATGGAAATCTTTACAGATGGAAGAAGAAACAGAAGCCGAAATGCTGCACAAAAATGCTATACTCGCATTTGTATTCCAAAGATTAACTGCGATTTCTAACGAAGAAAATCTTCTTCTTTAGGAATCAAAGTTGTGGTCTTGGTATGCATAAACATGCAAGAATAATTCATAATTCCACAGCTTTATTAGGCCAAGTAAGGGTTGTTTAATTTAAAGCTTATTTCCATATTTGATACAATAAAGGACAATGATCCATTATAATGTTGACAATAGGAAGCAGTAAAAATATAATTAACGAAATAACAAGCCAAATTATAAGAGAAAGAAAAGTAGGTATGTTTGTTTCTCAAAAAGCAAACGAAAATAACATATGTAATTGATTGACTCATGAGTTTAAGACATGGGATGTAAATTCATTTCCAGCTATCAAGCAAGCAAATATATGAAGACCTAGATATTAATAAACATGGACACACGCATCCCAATATAAATTTGAAAAGCAAAGTTGGGATGTACATATGAATTGCTAAGGAATTGAAAAACAATTGCACAAGTGTGTGTGTATAAGTTTGTTAGTAGCTAGCTATTACAACCGATAGAGGAAAAAGAACAATGCCAAAAGTTTACAGTAAATAGAATAACCAAATGCAGCTACTTGAATAAGCAATTATAATGCATTAACGAAAAAAAAATATAAATACTACGCATTAAGTGGCGAGCGATCATGGGCTGAGACAAACACAAAAAAATTTCAATTCCTTCTTAGCACACGTCCAACGGACGTGCCATCATACTCGTATATATATATATATATATGAATTTAAACTGACATTCAGCTATGAAATGGTAAATGAGTCACTGACTATTTAATATATGATTGACTAATGGTTGAATTACAAAGTAAAATTTTTATTTTGAAGTAAAACGTGGTTTTCGTTGGTAGTCTTATACAAATGGTGAAAATTTTAAGCTAGCTTCCAAATGAAAAAAGAAAACACCAATCTATATTCGCATTGTTGTTTTGTGCATACTGATTAGTATGATGTTTCTATCATTGGAAAGCATTCAATTAATAAAACAGTACTATTTCACATGGTGTGTAATTTTGTTAACCTACTATTGAAGTGAAGTGGAATTAGTAAATATCTAGCAAATCTAAACTTTCCAATGCCTCCAATAACACTAACCACTCTAGTAAACTAGCTTACACTGTACTTTCCTTCTACAAAACCCCAATTAGCTTGAAGCAATGAAGCAAATTCGGTGTGTGAGGCTGATGCAGTAGTTACTTGAGTATAGTTAATGGCTTTAGATGATGGTTTGGGTCTTTTTCTTATTATATCATCAAATACAAATATGTCAGTGCAGATAGTCATGTGCTTGTTCTGACCTGCAGTAAGTATTGATGTTTTGTTTTCAATTAAGTAGGATTCATATATGTAGAAAAACAGGGTAATTTCAAAAGATATATTTAGGGTATGTGCTATATGTTGATGCATACCAAACAAGGAAATACAGTTTAAGTTTTTATACTATACCAAAGCAAAGTAATCAAGTGTAGAATATTTATTTTCCAAGATATATTAAGCTTAAAAGGATTGGAATTAGAATACATGTATTCTAATTGAACTCAAAAATTAGAGTTACAATGTTAGTCAAGTTCTAACTATGTACTACTCCATTGATAAGTTAAAATTCTGCACAAACATGATATGTTTTGTAGGAACATAACTGCTCAAAGCACTGTGCTTGAGAATAAATCTTATTTGGTACTTCTACCATCTACTGTTTTAGAATTTGAACATGACGTATCCAAATCTCTGGCTATATTGTTCAGTTGACAAGCTATACTTCAAAGCGAAGATGACAACTTGTGTTCCTGCTTGCTTCTTTCAAGTCACATCATCCTTAGCCTTAAAGTGTTTCACACACACACACACCATAAAATAACGCACCAGCTTGATTAGATGAAAGGTTGAATATAGATCGATTACTACAACCCAGAAATTGATGAAGAGATGGAAGACGTCGAATCGTACCCTACTAGAGAAGATTCATGGATAAGAATAAATAGATGAGTGAATTTGAGAAAGTGAGAAACCCTAGTTTTTTAGGTGAGAATTTGAGAGAGGAGAACGTGAATTTATTTTGGTTAAACGGTTATTAGCATATAAACGGGCCAGACCCACCTAACGCATTAATTAACAGGGCTAAATGGTTTAGCCCAATAAACTAATTTATTTTATTGGGTTTGACCCAACCCACTTATTTTTTGGGTAATTGGGTTGGGTAAACGGGTTGCATCCCATTTTGACAGCCCTAGGCATGTATTTGATGTCGTGAATAAAGGACGTTGAGTTTTGTTGAGCGTTCAATAGGCTGACCCATGGTGATGGCTTTTACCTACAACAGTAAATTTTAAAATTTAAATTCAAAAATATGAAATTCGAATTCTAGTGTAATTTGGTCAATTTTGCATGTTTGGAGGTTCGAGCCCACTTTAGCGCCAAAATGTTAACGATAAAATTTTCCAACACCCTAATAATTGTACAAAGTGGCATATTCGAAGAAGTTTCAAATATACCCCATGGTTTTTTGGTAATTCACAAGTTCGTTTAAATCATAGTTCATAAGTTCAAAAAAAAGAAAGAATAGGCAAGTCCATAGGTCATTGGGTAAAATAGGCAAGTTCATAAGTCATATATACGAGTCCATACGTCAAATATGCAAATAGGCTCAAATCAAGTCCTTTTATTCAATCACGAATTGGTACAAATATGCAAATATGCAATTGTTCAAGTCCTTATATGCAAATGTCCAATGTTCTTCTTCTTTAGTGGTCATATGCCATTATAATAGTTTTCAAGCTCTTAAGAAAGCTTAGAAAAGTTCTAATCTATGATTTAAGAGAGGGAAAGAAGTTAAGGGTCCCTTTCCATAAAGGGATACATCTATTTATATAGCGGTGGAAAGGAGTTTGGCTTTTGCAAATTGGCAATGTGGGACTTTTAGCATTGTGGAATATGTAGTGAAATATGAAGGCTTGGGAAGCTTTGTGAAGAAAAATGCACTAGATCATCTTGAATTAACTCTTGTAAATGATCTCATTGTTCCTTCCTTTTTCATGATCTTCACCATCCTCCATAATGAACGTTGCATAAAGTCTATAATCATGAAATATGGCCTCGATCGATAGCTTTTGGTATGTAGCTTTCTTAACATGTTGATAAAGTGCAACATCAACATTGACGAAGTGCAATGTCGTTGCACTTCGGCTTCAATGGAATGTGGCATTGATTATCATCCCACGTGATTTGGTGGCCTTCGTCATTGGCTTTAGCAATGGAGTCATCAATGTCTTTGAAGATTATGATGTGCTAAGCCTCTTCTTTGTTTCTTCAGTGTGGATATGAAGCAGTGATAGATTATGACACCGATGGTATCATTCATAAGGATCGAAGTCATCTTATGAGTTGGTGGTAACTTCGGCTATGATTGCTATAAAGCAGTATCAAGGTATCTTTGAATATTGGTACCGTTCACTATTGACATCACTTATATATGGAAATGTGACATCTTCGATGTGCTATACCGAAGTGATTGCCGGTGATGACTAAAATGAGGTGTAACTTTGTATTCTTTTGACATCGTCGAAGAGTAGCACTTTTGAAGTAGCTGCAAAATGTAATGCTCTTTCTTTCTAGCTAATGGCCGGTGATGTTGATGGGTTGCGAAGTAGTGATGTATACTGTCATTTGATGGAGCATGATATCTTATCTCCTCGACTCTGATCTATAGGTGCTTTGCCGACTATATGTCTTCGACATTATTCATTTTAGTTGATGTGATTGAAGAGCGGTGTCCTACTGTGAGTGATGATGTCATGCCCATATCTCACTTCGTACGCCTTTAAAGTACTTTGAATATGATGTTGGTAATGAGTGGTTTGATATTTTATCGAAAAAGGATCGTGTCGAAGCAGTGAGTGGAGGTGCAGTACATCATTGAAGATGCACGTTTCCAGCCTCGAAGAGATATGTTATTATCGATGTGAATGCAAAATTACTCCTCAACACATAGCCTAGTGGCACCAATTCCTTTGTAGCGTTATTACTTATGGCAACATTTATAATATTGAAATTATATGGATAACATTTAGCCCCTCCCCCTTATGTGAGATAAGCTTTTTACTCTTTAGGAAAAACCAAGAATTTTTTTGCATTGCCAATTCTTCGTGAAGCTTTCCATCTAACCCTGTTTCCTTCACACAAAACAAAACAAACAACAATTTTCTTTATAACTTAATATTTAAATTTTAGTGATCCTCTTCGGGTTTTATCAAGTTATGAATCAACAAGTAGTTGGGGAATTTCCCATATTCTTTTGCATGAGTCGGGATTATTTTCAGTATATTATTGAATACTATTAATTTCTCAAATATAAGCTTAGGAGATTATGTGGTGTACTTAATTTCTTGAAAAATTAAATTGGAAAATTGTCTGATAATATTATAAAAAGGAAGACCGGCAATTCATTTTAGGCGTAAGACAAAATATCCCTAATAAAAGTCCATAGAATTGTTTTGTAATAATGGTAGACCAGGAGTCCATCTAATAGTAGTAGAAGACCAGAAATTCATCTTTTGGCAATAATAGAAGTACTGAAAATATTCATCTGGCAATAATAACAGGGTCCAAAAACCCTTATTTGGGAATAATAGTAGAAAACCAGAAACCAATATCTAGAAATAATGATAGAAGACCAGAAACTCATATCTAGTATTAATTATAAAAGACTAGAGATCCATATCTGGAAATAATAGAGGAAAACTAGAAACCCCAATCTAATAATAATAGTAGAAAACCAGGAAATCAAATTTGGCAATAATAATAGAAGATCAAAAATTCATCTGATAATTATAAAAGATTAGAAATCCATCTGAATAATAGAGGATTGGTAATTCTCATCCGACTATAATAACAAAAGTCTAAAAATCCTTCAAATAATAGTAGAAGATCAGAAATCCATCTGATGATAATAATTGAAAACCAAAAATCCTCTAGCAACAATGATAGAAGAAGACCAGAAATCCTTAGAATTTTAGATATCCATGTCTGAAAATAATAATAGAAGTCCATAAATTATTTTCTGCAAATAATATAAGAAGTCCAGAAGTCCTATTTGGAAATAATAAAAGAAGACCAAAAAATCTCTATTTGGAGAATAATAGAAATCAAGAAATCCACATCTGATAATAATATAGGAAGAACAGGAATCCATATCTGGTGATAACATAAGAAGACCAGGGCTCTAAGTTTGGCAATGATAGAAGATCGGAAATCCATATCTAATGAACCTTTCTTTAGAAAACTTGATTTGATTTAAAGCACTACCTAGCTCGGATTTTATTAGTCTTGTGAGCTTTACCTGGCTCTCGATCTTGATTGATTTAGGAGCACTACTAGCTCTTGATTGATTTGCAAGCACTTCTTGGCTCTTGATTTTTATTGATCTTCCGTTTTAAGATTTCGATGCTCTAGTGAGGCCTTTGATGACGGCACTAAAGGCTTACTCCATCCTTCCTCTAGGAGGCGCTTTAACCAGGCCATGCATGCCGGGGTTAAAGGCTTTCCCGGTGCTTTATTAAGGCCTTTGGTGATGGCACTAAAGGCTTACTTGACCTCCCTCTAGGAGGCGCTTTAGCGAGTGCCTTTGATGACAGGCGCTGAAGTCTTTTCTGGTGCTTAAGTGAGGCCATATAATGGCAGACACTAAAGACTTACCTGAACTCCTTCTAGGAGGCTCTACAGTGAGGCCTTTGATGATGGCACTGAAGGCTTAAGGCCTTTGATGGCCGGGACCTCTTGTGGTCAAGCTTTTAGTGGCTGGGGCCTTTGATGGCCGAGACCTTTTGCGGTCAAGCCTTTGATGGCCAAGACCTCTTGCTGTCAAGCCTTTGATGGCTGGGGCCACTTACGGTCAAGCCCTTGGTAGCTGAATATTTTATTTTAGGAGTATCCTCCTCCTTTTCGTGACTGAGATGATAAAATTTTCTCTCATTCATCCATTTTCGAGAAATATGGCCGTAGATGTACGACGTTCCAAGTTCATATTATGACATTACCATCCAGTCGTCATAGTTTATTAATCCTAAGTAGGATTACTTTGTGTATGATTGGGGATCCTTCCCAATTTGTCATGAAGAGTCCATCCTCTTGATTCTCGGTATTTGACATAAATTTTGGAGTATTAATTCTCCTTTTAAAATGATCTTCTTCTTATTTTTAGATTTATGATACTTGGATATCCTTCTTTGATGTTGGTACTTTTATAAATTCACAAATAAGTTAACTTGTCTATTTTATTGTTTCTTTATGATCGTCCCACATTACTGAACACAATTGTTTTTTTATTTTTGTCATTCGCGGTCCATACATGAACGTGATTTTGTGTAGCAAGGTATGTTAAACTTTCTTTTTGAAATTAAAACATCATAAGACGTGTGCATGCGCACATAGCTTTTATCCCATACTTTTTACCTTACATGTGCATGTACCTGCATTTTGACTTTGAGTTTTTTTTTATTGCTTGGTCTTGAAGTTATTAAGAGTATTACATATTTAGGCATGAACGCATGTACATAGGGGGGGACACACAATACACACATCACCATTTATTTTCACCTTACCTTTGCATGCACGCATCCATGCCTTTTAAATTTTACTTGCTTGTTTCATGCCTTCATTTTAGGCTCAAATAATGGATCTTGACTTCGCTTGCTTAGTTATATATAGGTGGACACACATTTTCACAAATATACTACATTCTTTCTTCTCTGAAACAAAATGAGTTGGACCTTTTTTCCATTTTCACTTTTAAATACTTCATGAAAACAAAAGCATACATGTGATAAAAAGGAGGAAACATGGTCCATTCTCCTTCATGCATGCAAAGAGAGGATGTCACAGCAACCACTATCATTTAAATTCATATTCCCTTTCATTTAATAGTTCAAATAACTCCTCAAACGCTAAGAATTAGCAAAAGTTGTCAACATGGAAGTTGTATAGGATCGAATGGGTTACATTTTATGTTCTCGTCATTTTCGAAATGGTGGCTTGTGGAGGTTCCGACGGTCGGTGGTGAATGATGGTGGTTGGAGTTGAAAGTACCGGGTGAAGCATCCCTCAACGGTGAAGATGGTGCGTGATTTAGAGAAACAGAGAGAGAGATATGAGGGAGGATGTGTGTGTTTGGGTGCGTGAGTTAACGTGCATGTGGATGTGCATGGATGTGAGAAGTGAAGGCCTAAGGACTAGCAGGCGTTGATGTGGGGGTTTGTAGTGTTAGTTCCCGAGATGATGGTTTTGATGACAACAACCTTAGGACTTGTTATAAAATATAAATACAAATATTCTTGTCAAGATATATATGTATATGCAGGATATATATGCAGGTACTGAGAATGAACACTGTACAGTATCGAGATTCAAGACTGACGAATACAAGATTGAAGAAACCAAGACTGAAGACTCATGAGTATCAAGAGTTCAAGAGTTCAAGATATCAAGATAAGTAATAGTGTCAAGATTTATGTTAAAACTTCATAATAGCACTAAAATCTTTATTCGGATTTTAATTGTGGAATGGAGTACACCTTCCCGCTTTAATAGTGGGATGGAATCCACGACCTGTATAGTGGGAAGGAGCCCACGACTATCTCTAGTGGAATGGAATCCACAAAATTTTCAAAATGATTTATTTTAATATTTTTCCAAATTTTTTTTTAAATTCATCTCTCTCGGTTTAAATATTTTAGCCTTAAACTATTCTTATCATCTTTTATATTTTGATTTCAAAATCATCTCTTGTTTTTAAACTATCTCCTGGTTTTAATATTATAGCTTTAAATTTCAAAAATATATTCTATACTTAGTTTTTAATATTACTTTTATATTATAAATTATATATTTGTAAGATTACTTTTTAAATCTCTTTTATGAGTTTAAACTATATTCAAAATGGTTTATAAACTTCAGAAATTGTTTTGACAAGTTTTAGAAAGAAAATCTCTTTTAAAAACAAAATTTAATTTTCAAAATTTACTAGGGCATGTCGACATACCCCATCCCCCCATGTCGACATGGTAGCCGTAGAAATTCAAATTTCAAATTTTCTAAAGAATTGTCTATTCGTCATAACCTTTCACAAATGGACATGACTATTGTTCTTCTATAAATACCAATTGTTTTCAACGAATTTTAAGTCAGTTTTTCTTCATTTCTTCACTCCTTCTCCACTCAAATATTCTCTAATATTTTAACAAAACTCTGCCGAAATCCTAAGTGAATCAAACTTGATCATCTCTAGTTTGATTCTCTATCACTCTCTCTCAAAGATCTCGGTGCTATTCAGAGTTATAGGATCATTTGTAATCAATGATTGAAAGATTGAAGTGTATCGAGTCTCTCTCTATTAAAGTGTGATTAGAAACGGTGTGATTGTGGCCTGTAAATCGATTGGATGTGATTGTAGCCCGTAAATTAGTTAGGTGATCTTGTAGCCTGGTTAAATCAAGAGAGTTTGCCCTAGACTCGAAGATAGGAGGGTGTATCTAGTGGCCTTGAAATCGAGTGTAACAACCTGAATTCCGGTGGGTGCGGATTTTTCACAAAAATGCTAGAATCCAAGCCCACTGAAGCCCGAGTTGGGTTTCTGGTATCCTGCAAATAGGCAAAGACAAATATATCAGAGCTTAGATAAACATATCACCGCAGAACTGGCTAAAATATAATAGTAAGTAAATACTCACCAAAATAATAACACTTTCTAAACAGTGTCTCAAAGTAGGAAAGTTTCTGTCATCTACCTGACCTGTAGGATGTTATGAGGAAGGGGTCGGAACTAAAGTTCTGGTGAATGGACAAATTATACACTTCTAAGTTTAATTCTACATATACCGTTTTATTTCCATTTACTATTATATTAGGTTTATTGGGTTTAAATACTCTTGCCTCTGTGCATGATTCGTGCCCATCTACTGCCTAGTAGATTAAAACCTAATAACTGATATATATATATATAGCTATATGCCCGTTGACCATATCGGTCCTAGATACTACCCATAGTACCTTTCGTATCCTCCTCGCAAAGGACTCCATCGTCTTGCTCCTATAGCGTTCCGTGACTAAATCTGTAAAGGACTACCTCGTAAGGCCTATAATACAGATGTTCCGTCGTCTACTATGAAAATGTAAAACTGCGTCCGCACTAGTCTATACTAATGCTCGGACATCCACAATGTACCACCCTGTGCGTCCCTTGAGGACTATAGGTAATCGTTCTATCTACTCCCTGAATCCCGCTTAACAAGGTCTACCTTGTACAGAACTCAGTCGGGGATTTTCTATTTCTGTAAAGGACTACCCTGTTAGGCCTACAATACAGATATTCTATTTGGTATGTCTCTTTACTTATCGTGGCTATGGCCCCATGCAGCCACCCCTTAACTAATCGAAAGACCTCTAAAGAGCTAAGTGGTTGTGCCCTGCTGCAAACAATCTAAACATCCAATTGGCTGCGCCCCCCATCCAATGTCTCGATAGTGAAAGGTTCATTGGACTGTTGGTTTAACTCTAGTCTTTCCCAAACTCGCTTCCTGGTTTTGATGATGGCCCGATATCCGCATTCGACTATCCTTTTGGGTCATGCCCACTAAAACTTACTTGCAAGTATTGGGACATACAAATATCCTACTCCAAACATCAACCCCTTTTGACTGCCTACAATGATCCTGCCATGCAAAAAGCAGTCAAGGCATACACTTTTGATGGAACACCTACAGACCTTCCTCCGGGGGACTGCTTCGTTATGCCTACCCCAGAGGGCCACCCTAGAGTACATCCATGTCCCATTGAAGTCTCGCACTTCCTTCTAGCCCAAAATTTCACATGTGACCTATTAATGTAAATTAATTTCCTCCAATAGCTGATTTGGTTACATTGCCTGCTAATATTAATTATTTGCTTTTATTTACTGATATCAATTAATTTCCTTTATGATGGCAATGTTAATTAATTACCTTCATGACACGCGTCTATTTTAAAATTCAAATGCGCGTTATTTCTAGAATTTCATACGCACATATATTTATTTATTACAAATATAATTACGTACATTTATATGTATAATTATTTCCCGATATAAAACTTTGAACATCAATAACTTCTTCATATGAATTCCGTTCGAGACATATTATATATGTAAATTGATCAGAAAATCGCCTCGAACACAATGGAATAAGTTTCAAGGCCAAATTCTGATAATTCCAAAATCGCTTATTTTCACTGTTCATAATTATTTCATTATTTAATTATATAAAAATACGGGGTGTTACATTCTCCCACCCTTTAGGAAATTTCGTCCCCGAAATTTGGCAAGGGTAAAACTATGTAATTCCTCGCATTAATTACATCAATTTTGTGTACACCCAATTTTTGAAGCATCTGTGTCATTGTGCAAAGTGCAATACATCATAAAATATATGCATGTACAAGAATTTCTAAGCGGTACCTCCTATATGTATGGTTTTTCTTTTATAAATTCCTTTTAAAATATGATGCACACATCCTAAATATACTTACAATTTCTATATGAATGCAATTTTTTGAAAACTCAAAACATTTTTCATCCAATTTTTCCCACACTCCTACTGAATAGGGGTGTAGTTCAACGAATTTTTCATCCAAACCCTACCACACAACTTTTAATATTCAAATTTCAGAAAAATCTAATTTTCCGAACTCTATTCTTATGTCAGAAAAAAGGTAAAAAACGGAAAAAATTCACATTTCTCCGTTTTACTTTTGCGTACCCCTCTCTCCGTACTTGAAACTTGTGTTGCTATCCTATAAAATCTCTATTTTCTTTCCTAAGCACGGTTTACATAAGAAAGATTTTTTCTTTTAAAGCTTTTTCTCAAGCTTAATTTATGGGAAAAATGTATTTTTCTTTTGCAATTCTCATTTATTCCTATTGATGTTTTTGTTGCTTTCTTTAGATCTTACTATTTTTTTTAGTTACCGTTTATCTGCTTTTACTCTTCTTTTAATATAGCAACTGAACACAGCTATCATCTAGGGCTTGGAGGTCTAGGACCATGTCCATTTTGACACAGAAAGGTCATACTCTAGGAATCCATGTAACTTATATGCTCCTCCTGCCGCCTATTACTTGTTACCAACTTACGTTGTGTTACTCATGAAGAATAAGATCTATTCATCTCTTCTATTCCAGGCTCAAAAAGGAATAACTAAGTCTCATTTACTGCAATGGGTAAGGGTTTCAATCTATGCAGTCTCTATATAAAATTACAACTAAGCTTGGGGAAATTCTCTCTTTAGCTTTCATTTTTCCCCAACTAAGGTCTACCTATCCCAACCATGTGTGTCTTATCATCTTACTAATATCATTTTACTATTCTTCTATATTCTACACACATGAAGCAACATTTCTAGGTCACTAGTGTCCAATACATCTTACGGGAACTTTCATTATTACTACTAGGAGTAATCATTGCTATAGCCTTATACTTTTCCCGTTACACCTAGGAAATGATTCCTATCTACTGCATACTTAAAAGTCTTGTTTGATTTGGTATTTATCATTTTTCTTAAAAAATTAAAATTTCTAAATTTTTGAAACATCAAATCCCAAAATTCTTGCCTTTGAAAGTGTTATTTCGAAGTTTTCTATTAAATTCAAAGGTACTCGGTTACTTAAAATTTTATCTCTTCAAAAACTTATTTATTTTTCCACCAAACCATTTTTCTTTAAAACATGTCTTGCTTGTTCTTTAAACATTTTTTTTCTTGACTTTTAAAAAAATGTCCACACATGTTCTCAAAATATCTTCTTTTCATAGATTTTCAAATTTACGAAAACTGGAGTAGATAAGAACAATTATTCTATCAAATATCCCTTAACTTTTCTACTTTTCCAAGTTCTCAACCTTGAAGGAGTTTCTAACTTACTACACTTAATGGTTTTATAACTTAATGTATTGGAATTACTTTCTCTTATGAGAAACCATTAACGCTAAAACCTTCTACGATCCTTTAAAGAAGGATTTCATGTTTATGTGAAATTATAAGGAATTTATTATATTTATTTTTTCGAAATAGGCTATACAAAATATGGTGTTTTCCATACCTTGTACATCTCTTTCACGTATTCCTTATAACTTGCACAAAACATCTTTATTTGTGATTCATAGAAAATTATATCATTATTCATTTCATTCCAATAGATTAAAGTATGTTTACTCTATATTCACTTACATAAGATATTTGCTACTAAATTCATTAATTTAACGTACATTATTTTTCAAAAGAACTCATTTTCAAAACTGCTTTAATATTTTCATAATTAGAAAATATTTTCATATACTTATTTAAATAATAAGTGTACATACACACCACTTTAGAAATTATCTCCAAAAATCATTTGGGTCAAAACAGATGTTTCACAAAACACCGTTGCTACAACCCAAAAATACTAATATATGGATTTAATTAAAATAAATATTAATAAGTCTCATCTGCTATGTAAAAACATTTCCTTTGGGAGTAATCTACTATAACAATAGTGTCATAGTCTATGCTTCCTTTATTTTTACCGAAAACATCTATTACAATAATAAATGTTGTAACCTACGTTTTCAATACTTAACACACTCTAGGTTTTTATATTTAAAATCTTTTTATACCTACAAAGAGGATAGCGAGCTATACATGCTTTGTTATTCTTCAAAAAAAATTTCACTTTTAACAAAATTTACATTATATAAAAAAACCAATTTAAATTTCATGCCACTTTTTTTTTCAAGAAACCCAATATTAACTTCCTCAAATATATATATAATTATATTTTTTCAACTTTCCAATTCCAAAAGTTTCATTTTATTGGGCTAGATATAAAGTGGATTTTCTTCTTACTAAAACCTCTCACTCTTTCCAAAATAAAAACACACCCCCGCTATCCCTAGGGAATTTCCCTACTTCTTATAACATATGGATGCCAATCTTCTCTCAAAACATGGCTTATTTGAATGCTATAAATTGGTAATAACATAGGGCTCGACATACTTAGGTCATCCCAAACCCAACTAGCAAACTATGCATAAATATACTTCTAAAAACTTTCCATATGTTAAAATATATAATTGTGGATTATTTGGATTTTAATACATAATATATTCATATTTTAATCAAAAATACAAATGCGTTCACTCACTATCTACCTAGGAATCCTAAACCTAGGCTCTGATACCAAATGTAACAGCCCGAATTCCAGTGGGTTCAGATATTTCGCAAAAATGCTAGAATCCAAGCTCACTGAAGCCTGAGTTAGGTTTCTAGTATCCTGCAAATAGGCAAAGATAAATAAATCAGAGCTCAGATAAATATCTCACAGTGGAACTGTCTAAAATATAATAGTAAGTAGATACTCACCAAAATAATAACACTTTCTAAACAGTGTCTCAAAGCTGGAAAGTCTCTGCCATCTACCTAACCTGTAGGATGTTATGAGGAGAGGGCCAGAACTAAAGTTTTGGTGAATGGACAAATTATACACTTCTAAGCTTAATTCTACATATGCCATTTTATTTCAATTTACTGTTATATTATGTTTATTGGGTTTATAATACTCTCGCCTCTGTGTGTGAATCGTGTCCATCTACTCCCTAGTAATATATGCCCCTTGACCGCATCGGCCCTAAATACTACCCATAGTACCTTCCATATCCTCCTCACAAAGGACTCCATCGTCTTGCTCCTATAGCATTCCGTGACTACATCTATAAAGGACTGCCTCGTAAGGCCTACAATACAGATGTTCCGTCGTCTACTATGAAAATGTAAAACTGCATCTGCACTAGTCTATACTAATGCTCGGACATCCACAATGTACCACCATATGCGTACCTTGAGGACTATATGCAATCTTCTGTCTACTCCCTGAATCTCGCTTAACAAGGTCTACCTTGTATGGAACTCGGTCGGGGATTTTCTATTTCTATAAAGGACTGCCCTATTAGGCCTATAATACAGGTATTCTATTTGGTCTATCTCATTTCTTATCATGGCTATGGCCCCACGCAGCCACCCCTCAACTAATCGAAAGACCTCTAAGAGCTAAGTGGCTGTGCCCTAATACAAATAATCTAAACATCCAATTGACTATGCCCCCATTCAATGTCTCGATAGTGAAAGGTTCATTGGACTGTTGGTTTAACGCTAGTCTTTCCCGAACTCGCTTCTTGGTTTTGATGCTTACCCAATATCCGCATGCGACTATCCTTTTAGGTCATGCCCACTCAAACTTACATGCAAGTACTGGGACATACGAATATCCTACTCCAAACATCAACCCCTTTTGACTGCCTACAATGGTCCTGCCATGCAAAAAGCAGTCAAGGCATACACTTTTGATGGAACACCTACAGACTTGCCTCCGGGGGACTGCTTCGTTACGCCTACTACAAAGGGCCACCCTAGAGTACACTCACGTCCCATTGAACTCTCACACTTCCTTCTAGCCCAAAATAACTAAGTTGGACGTGCTTCTTCTGCGTTGTAATCTGTAATGAACTACTTCGTTAGGCTCTTCATCCTTTGGGACGCTCCTAACGCATCTTACTCTTTTACTAGAACCTAAGTCTAATCTTTTATTTTGCGTTTAGTTACTTTTCTTAGTTTGTTGGCTACTTATTAACCCTAATTAGCATAATCTTGTCCCAGTCTCACCTAACAATTGTGAGACCATCAGTTCCTGACTGAAAGGGAATGTTGTTGGTATGGGTCACTTCTATTATCTTGCTTATTAACTTAATTTAAGTCTTAAGTTTATTAAAATAAGCCTCTTCTATTATTTCTGCTCTATTTGCTTATTAACTTAATTTAAGTCTTAAATAAGTCTTTTCTGTTCTTTCTACTTAATTATAACTTATGTTATAATTTTACTTGTAATTGTCACTTTTATTCTCTTTTATAATCTATATATTATAAATATAATTACAAGCGTCTCTTTCTATTCTAGTCTATTTTCTTTTATTATGATATCGAATTCTCTTTAATTCTCTTATATTATATGACAATCTTGGCTTGGGACTACGTCCGACTGTCACAAATTTACTTATCATAATAACTGCTCTGCTTTTATTCTATTATCTGCGCAGTAAATGCAGACCTAGATACATTTCTGTTAATTGCTTCTAGTCTTGTCTTAATTATTAACTTTATTTCTTCTTTACTTCCTTTAATTCTTCACTTTATTTCTTATATTCTAGGAAGTAGTTCTATTCTATTTGGTTGGTTACGAAAACTGTGCTAAAAATCCATTTACATATTTTAATACTAAATGAAGCTATAAACAATAATCCATAATTGCAAGATATATCTTATATTATTTCTTTACTTTTTGGGTAGTGCAAAATACAGTAGTGTCTCTATTTTACACTAATTCCCTTTTTCTTTCCTTTATTCTTGCAATTACGTTTATCGTTATCTTTTAATTATTAAACTATGGATATGTATTCTCTTTTCTAAGCCAACCAACTAATCTATCACTTACTTCCCTATCAAGTTATTAAATTTTCCCTTTTAATTTAATTTTCCCCGTTTTAGCATAATTTGCTACAAATTTCTATTTTTCTCTTTTTATTTCTGCTTTTCTTATTTACATCTAATTCCTGCAAATCTAGTGTTCTTCTATTTTAGTCCATATTTGCGAATTCTTTTCTGTACTATTTTATTCGTGTAAAAGGGAATAAAAAGAAGCTAACATTTATAGGCTAAATTTCAACTTTTAAAATAGATGTACATAACTGTAAATTTCTTATTTTTAGGCTTATGTCTTTCTCTAACTGTCAAACCTAATATTATTCATATTTAATTTGATTACTATTATCCATATAAATAATAATTACATATAAGCTCTCTTAGACAATTTACAGTCTTGGCATAACTAATTAACAGAATTAATTACTGAAATAAATACTAAATAAAATTATTTAATGGGAATCTAACGATAGTATATCATAAACGTAAAAGATGTATAATTAAATCCACTCACCTGGAAAGAAAACACTCCAAGTTCCAGATCTGATTTTTAACCCAGTTCTATTATCCATAGCCTTCCCTATTGCAACCATATTTGGATCCACAAATAGGGATTTATATGGATTTAGGAATCCGGATCTAATTGAAGAAAAATAAAATAAATAAACTAGAGAACCAGATCTGAGAACTTTACCTCATTCGGACGACTTTATTTGAACCTCTATTTTAGACCTATAATTTCTATCTCCAACTTGTAATTCAGAAGGCGTAAATCTAAAATAGCTAATTTCCAAAGAATTGGAGGAGAAAGAAGAGTGACAGGGCTTCCGCACCCATTTCGAAAAATATGACTTTGAAGGCTAGCCCTGCCTTTTTATTTATAGAGAGTCAAAACAGTGTCGTCTGTCTGCTTAAAACGATGCAAATTAGGCCATTCAAATGGGTGCAGAATGAGCGCGCCTAATTTGGTTTTTGATGTTTTATTTATAAAAAACGTTTAATGTGTAAACTTTTCTTATTAATTCAAATTAACTCTCATTAATTCTCTGATTTAATGCTCTTTATAACGCACGTCTATACCTTGTTTGTTTTATTAAATGTTATTTATAAACGTTAACTTTTAAACGTTATAAATTATAAACGTTTAACTTTTTATGTTGCTTGTTTATTCTAATTAATCACCATTAATTACTTGATTAATTTCCCAACATAAAACTTATCTATTTTGAATTTCACATTTGAACAATTAATGTAAATTAATTTCCTCCAATAGCTGATTTGATTACATTGTCTGCTAATGTTAATTAATTGCATTTAATTACTGATATCAATTAATTTCCTTTATGATGGCAATGTTAATTAATTACCTTCATGATGCGCGTCTATTTTAAAATTCAAATGCGCGTTATTTCTAGAATTTCATACGCACATATATTTATTTATTACAAATATATTTACGTACATTTACATGTATAATTATTTCTCGATACAAATGTGACACCCCACCTCTATACTGATGCTAGCCAAGGACACTACGGGGTAATGCCGTCAACTAGCACGAAAGATAAGGCTGTTGAGGAGCGACCATCTGTGTAATTGCTTTGTGCGAGTACCGATATGTCAAATAATATAAAATCCGACATACTGATTCATACTCAAAGCTACCACACAGTGGCTATGTGGACCGCGGAAACAAATATAGAAATAAACGTAACACAAATCAGTCATAGATATTCATATCATAAAGGCGGAATCAAATATGAATATAACACATAAAAGTGTTCATCAGAGTAGTGGTCAAATAAGATCCACAATATCACAAAAGAATAGATACAAGTGCTAGACAAAAGAATATGTATACATCAAGGAGTCTCTATTTCAAATGTATAACAACAAAAACTACCAATCTAGTGTAGTTAGACAAAAGTCAAAGATGATCCCAGATAAGGAATCAAGCAAAAGCACCTGCAACATCTCGGTCTGACCCGAGTGTTATTTAATAAGAAAATAATAAACGGATCAGTCTAGCTATAATTATCATTAAAGAAATGAGATCTAAGTAGAGATATAATAAGAACGTATGATAACAATAATGTCATACTAGGACAAATATGATTTAAACATCAACAAACTCACACAATATCTCAAGAATCTCAAAGCACCAAAAAGAATGTCATATTCTTAATTTTATTCACCAAACTACAAATATTGACAAACATATTAATGCCAATCGCAAAAGTTGGTGAAACACAAATTTGAGAAATCATCAATTAGAAATCCAGAAATCACAAAGTGGGAGGCCTATCACAAACGGGAGCATGAAAACTCACCAACACGTGTATCACAAATGGAACGCTATTCCATGGTCGCTAACCATAAATTTTGAGCCGAAGCTCCACAAACGGCCCGAAGACCACAGGTCGCTACCTCGCCAAATTGAACCGAAGTTCCACAAACGGGGATTGTAATCCCCACACAAACAAATAGACATCGCACATCGCTAGTCTAAATCACAAAATGATCATCATCGATCAATAAAAGTGTTGATTACACTAAGCTAGTAAATATATGAGTTTAGCTTCATGTCCCATAACCACTAGCTTAACTTAAATATTTACGAACAAATTGTAGATTCCCACTCGAAAATTGTCACAAGAGTTCAATCATACAAGTCCAAGAATTAACCGACGAAGTAAACGCAAGCGTTTCATACCACTTGTTTTACTATGCCGTTTAATTAGATTTCTCATACGAATGAGGTACAGGTTTGTATATACTAATAGGTTGGAAAACGGTTTTATAAACGAGCTTTGTATTAAAAATAGAGTTGAAATCATCTTTGTGAAAGAGTTTGAATAGTTACTACTAGTATAGAAACCTTTGTATTTGAAAGTGACAAATCACAAAAATGATTGTAAAAACAATCAATCACCAAAGATTCACATTCGAAGACGTGAATCAAAACCATAAAATCGATACTGAATCCATCAAAATGGATATTCCCAAAAATCCAAAGAAAGAAGTCATCAAAGTCGATAATAAGTGATAACAACTATCCGATCAACAAAATCGATAAAAATTGGAAATCCACTCAAAACAGCCGAAAACAGGCAAAGTGAACATTTCCAAACGTCTAGGGGTTGATCCAGACGTCTGGCCCTAGGTTCTGGCCCAAAATAGGCAAAACTGCACATTTCAGACGTTTGAAATTTCCAACTAGACGTCTGAACCACTAACCGGACGTCTGGTTGGATTTCCAGACGTCTGGATTTTGTCTCTGCCTTTTTGCATTTTCCAAGGACCAATTCCAGATGTCTGAATTTCCAATCCAGACGTTTGAATTTGAATCCATACATCTGAAATTCAATCCAGATGGTTGAAATTTCCTGGTAGGCAAAATTAGCCTAGCCCAAAAAGGGCGAAAATCAAAACGAAATGCGATCGATCGAGCGGTGGATGCTAGGGGTTTATGCCAATCGACAACCCAGCCCTATAGGCTCTTTGATGCACCACCAAAACATGTCCAAACATCCAAGATAGGATTTTTTTAAAGATTTTGACTTCAAAACACCAAAATTGGAAAATTCACCAAATCAATTCAAATCAAAAGCAAATGAACATGAATAGAAGTTAGGAATTCATACCTAACAACAATGAAAGTTATAGACGTAGATGTGAGTTCAAGAACTCACCTTTAAACCCAAAAACAATGAATGAGAAGCTTTTAAAACAAGGCAAGAACAATTCCTCTTCAACACACCTCTAGAATCTTCAATCTATTATCAAAGGTGAAGTTTTGTTTTCCTAAGTTAGGGATAGAAATTTCTGAGAATTGAAGAGGGATTGAGATGGAGAAGAAGAAGATGATGCTTACCTTAGCTTCTCTTTGAATTTGGAGCAAGAATTTGTATTTGCAAAGGAAACTAGGGTTTTGGATTTTAATTTCCTTTCTCTTCCACCATTTCTGTTTTAGCAAGAGAGTATTAGGAAAAATGAGAATGAATGAATGAACTTGAGTGGAGTATAGGGTATTAGATGGGTTAATGGGCTGAAACCCAAACCCAAAGCCCAATAGAAAATAGCAAAATTCACTCAACTCCAAACATATCGATGTTTATACTCAAAAAAGTTGTAAATGCCATTTTGGACTCAATGGAAGTGGTCTCGAGTCCCAATTCGACTATTTACAAAAAGTAGCTTTCCGGACTTTAATTCGATTAACGATGCTATGTTTAAATAAAACATTTAAATATACAATCGTAAAATATGCGGGTTGTTACAGACTCCCCTCCTTAAAGAAATTGTGTCCTCGTAATTTTTAAGAAAAAGAAATAAAAAGTAACAACCATACAAAAGCATATCAACACAAAAGAAGAAATTTTGAAATGAGAAGTTCACCTTAATGAGCACGAGAGAGTAAGTCCGGATGTGTTCGCTCGATGAATTTTCTGGATTCCCAAGAGCAATCCTTAGGATTTGAGGACCATTGAACTTTCACAAGAGGAACATCATTATTTCGAAGGCGTTTAACCTCCGAAGCAAAGATTCGAATAGGATGTTGCTCATAAGTCAAATTGGGCGAAACTTCAATTTCTTCAATAACACCGGGCTCAAGAATAGAATCAGAATCTCGAAGGCATTTCCATAATTGAGAGACGTGGAATACGTCATGAATAGCAGAAAACTAAGTCGGTAATAAAAGGCGATAAGCCACGGAACCAATACGTTCGGTGATGGGAAAGGGGCCAATATATCGAGGTGCCAACTTTCCCGATCGACTGAAACGCACAACACCCTTCATAGGTGAAACACGAATGAACACAAAATCTTCCACAGAAAATTCTAATTTCCTTCTTCGATTATCGGCATAGGATTTTTGCCTACTTTGAGCTTCTTTCATCCTATGACGAATAAGGTCAATCTTTTCTGTGGCATCCCGAATAAAATCTGGACCTAAAACCAGCTTCTCACCGGCTTCAAGCCAACACGAAGGAGAACGGCATGACCTTCCGTAGAGTACCTCGAAAGGTGCCATACCAATACTTGATTGGAAGCTATTATTATAGGAAAACTCAACAAGAGAAATATGATCTTCCCAACTTCCACCAAAATCAAGAACACATGTACGAAGTAGATCTTCAAGAGTTTGATTCACACGCTCGGTTTGTCCATCGGACTGAGGATGATAAGCGGTGCTAAAATTAAGCTTTGTTCCCAAAGCTTTTTGAAGACCTTTCCAAAATCCACTAGTAAACAATGGATCACGATCGCTAACAATAAAAGTAGGAACTCCATGCAATCTAACGATTTCCTTGACAAAGAGTTTAGCCAAAATAGGTACGGTCCGATTGGACCGAACGAGAATAAAATGGGCAGATTTTGTAAGTCTATCTACTATCACCCATAGGCTATCATGGCCCGAACGAGGACGGGGAAGACCGTCAATAAAGTCCATGGAAATTTGATCCCACTTCCATATTGGAATTTCCAATGGTTACAATAACCCACCGGGCCTTTGATGCTCGGCCTTTACAAGTTGTTAAGTCATGCAACACTTAACAAAGTTAGCAATATCGGATTTCATTCCATCCCAGTAATAAAGACACTTTATATCAGCGTACATTTTACTACTACCGAGATGAATGGTAAATTTAGAGCGATGAGAATCTTCTAAAATATCTTTACGAAGATCAATAATATTTGGCACAATAAGTCTACCAAATTTTCGAATACCGCCACGAGTATCATAATCAAAGTCTTTTAAACCTTCAATACCAATTTTATCCCTACAACTTTGGCTAAGAAGAACCAATTCATGATCATGCTTTTGAGCTTCAAGAATGTGGTCTAAAAGAGAAGGATGAGCCTCAAGGCTACACAAAACAAGAGATGAACATAAATCGGATTGACGATCTCGAATCTCACAAGTGGACACAGTCTCGAGATCATTCCACTCGGATATCATCATAGAAACAACCTCTTGTTGCTTACGACTAAGGGCATCGGCAACAAGATTTTCCTTTCCCGGAGTATAAAGAATATCAAGATCATAAGATGCAAGAAACTTGAGCCAACGTTGTTGACGCAAGTTAGCTCCTTTTGAGAAAATAAATACTTCAAAGATTTATGATTGGTGTAGAGAACAAATTTCTCTCCCAAAAGATAATGACGCCAAATTCTAAGGGCGAAAACAATAGCCGCGAGCTCTAAATCATGAGTGGCATATCTAGTCTCGGCAAGCTTTAATTGCCTAGAAGCATAAGCGATAACACGTTCTCTTTGCATGAGAACGGCTCCCAAACCAACACGACTAGCATCGGTATAAACAATAAAATCTTGGTTCCCATCGGGAATCACAAGAATAGGAGCATCAAAAAGGAGTTCTTTTAGTTTCTGAAAAGCAGCTTCACATTTGTTAGACCAAATGTATTTAACTCCCTTCTTTGTCAAATTAGTAAGAGGTACGGAAATTTTAGAAAAGTCTTTTATGAACCGATGGTAATTGCCCGCCAATCTAAGGAAGCTACGAATTTCCGTCACACTCTCTAGTCTCTTCCAATTTTGAATCGCTCCAATTTTTGAAGGATCCACGGAAATTTCGGATTCAGAAATAATATGCCCCAAAAATTTCACACGAGATTGCCAAAAGTGGCATTTAGAAAATTTTGCTTTTAATTGGTTGCTCCTAAGAATTTCCAACACAATCCGAAGATGATTTTCATGCTCTTCCTCGGTTTTAGAATAAATAAGAATATCATCTACAAAGATGAGAACAAATCGATCGAGTAAGTCTTTGAAAAATCGATTCATAAGGTCGACGAAATAAGCTAGGGCATTCGTCAAGCCAAATGGCATAACAAGCCATTCATAAGATCCATAACGAGTACGGAACGATGTCAAAGGAATGTTATCCTCTGCAATACGAAGCTGATGAAAACCGTTTGCTAATTCTAACTGTGAAAAGACTTTAGCACCACTAAGCCGATCGAATAAATCATCAATCCGTGGTAAGGGATATTTATTCTTGATGGTGAAATCGTTAAGCTTGCGGTAGTCAACGCAAAGCCTAAGTGTACCATCAGATTTCTTCAAAAAAATGGCTGAAGCTCCCCATGGAGAGGAACTAGATTGAATAAATTGCATCACTTCCAATTCAGATAATTGTTTACACATCTCCTCATTTTCTTTATTGGACATACGATAAGGAGGACGAGTAATAGGCAGAGCTCCAGGAATTAGATTAATTCTGAACTCAATTGCTCGCTTAGGTGGTAATCCTAAAATGAGCTCAAATATGTCAGGAAATTAACGAACAATGTGAATGAGAGAAGTAACATCTTCCTCATCATCATTATCGTCATCATGAGGATTTAGAGAATACAAGGACGCTTTCGAATTGGAATCTGAATCTTTCAGAACAATAGAAATCTGCTTAACAGACTGAGAATGCCGAAGATATATAGTCCGCTCAGGACACAGGATATGGGCTTCATAACGGTTAAGCCAATCCATTCCCAAAATCATTCCGAAACCTAAATAACGCATAACATGCAAATCGACATGGAAAGAGTAATCACATAAAATAATTTCGACATCTTTACACAATAAACTGAGTGTTGCGGATCCACCAACTAGATTCGCAATCCTTAATGAAGTCCTCAAGCCAATAACATTCAAAGACAAAGCATCAACAAGTTCTTTTGATATAAAAGAGTGAGATGCACCCGTATCAAAAAGAACTCGAATAGGAAGATCACGAAATATAATAATGCCATCAAGGATAGAATGAGAAATACCTTGACCATGAGAAGTGTTAGCAGGGGCTTGTACAACATTTAGCTTGCCCTCCTTCTTGTCTTGAAGTTTGGGACACGAAGATATAGTATGACCCGAACTCTTGCAATAGCGGCAAGAAAGAGACTTCGGGCACTTGTTTGCATAGTGGTCCTTAGAACCACAATTGTAACATTCTCCATGACGAGAGGTAGGAGTATGTGCTACCGGTGTTGCTTGCTTTCCCTTCTTGTTGGGATTAGGCTTGAATTTAAAAGGTCTCTTCTTGTTGATGTTTGGTTTGACCTCAGCATCACTATCTTTGTCAGCCTCTTCGAGTCGAAGAGCAATATCAACAAGCTGGTCAAAAGAAACTTCTAATTTCAGAAGTAATGGCTTTTTAAGGTTTTTGTTCAACCCATAAACAAATCTTTGATTTTTCTTCAATGGGGTATTAATATACTCGACCCCATATTTAGATAGAGATTCGAAAGAAGCGACGTAGTCCATCACGGAAGATTCAACTTGAACTAGGTCGATAAATCGTCGAGCTAAAGATACTTTCTCAGTTTCCAGCATGAATTTCAACTCGAACATTTCTTGGAATTGCTCCCAAGTATGGTCCGCTTCAATAATTTCAAAGATCAAAAGCTCGTACCAGTTTAATGATCTTTCTTGGAGCATACTAGAAGCCACTTGGACTCGATGAAGATCAATAAGATTCATGCGAGAGAAGATGCGGTCGCATGTTCGAAGCCAAGCCTGGACTTCTATAACACTCTCGGAACCTTTGAATGGCTTTCCACCTAAGTTGGTGTAATCACTACACAAGCGTGCAAACCCAGATTTAGGGTGAGTAGGCTCAGGAATAGGTCCGACAGCTTGAGCATTTTTCACAAGATCTAGAAGTTGCTGAGCAGACATAAATACTCCATCTTGGGGAGTAGCACTAGATTGACCGGCGCTGGGACGGCCTGGTCTAACCATTTCTCTTCTTTAAGAAAGAAAGAAGAAGAAAAAGGTTATTCAAAAAATGAATATCAAACAAACCTTATTGATAAAAACAAGGCATCATAAAAAGAAATAGGATAGAATGGTACGAAGACTCGAATTAAATCCTATGGCACGATTCCTAAGAAAGACTTAGGACAATGATCCTTGCTAGATTATTCTACATTGTTCCGAAGTTTGGCTCTGATACCAAGCTATGACGCCCCACCTCTATACTCATGCTAGACAAGGACACTACGGGGTAATGCCATCAACTAGCACGAAGGATAAGGCTGTTGAGGAGCGACCATCTGTGTAATTGCTTTGTCCGATTATCGATATGTCAGATAATATAAAATCCAACATACCGATTCATACTCAAAGCTACCACATAGTGGCTATGTGGACCTCGGAAACAAATATAGAAATAAACGTAACACAAATCAGTCACAGATATTCATATCACAAAGGCGGAATCAGATATAAATATAACACATAAAAGTGTTCATCAGAGTAGTGGTCAAATAAGATCCACAATATCATAAAAGAATAGATACAAATGTTAGACAAAAGAATATGTATACATCAAGGAGTGTCTATTTCAAATGTATAACAACAAAAACTACCAATCTAGTGTAGTTAGACAAAAGTCAAAAGATGATCCCAGATAAGGAGTCAAGCAGAAGCACCTACAACATCTCAGTCTGACCCGAGTATTATTTAATAATAATATAATAAATAGATCAGTCTAGCTATAATTATAATTAAAGAAATGAGATATAAGCAGAGATATAATAAGAACGTATGATAACAATAATGTCATACTAGGACAAATATGATTTAAACATCAACAAAATCATACAATATCTCAAGAATCTCAAAGCACCAAAAAGAATATCATATTCTTAATTTTATTCACCAAACTACAAATATTGACAAACATATTAATGCCAATCGCAAAAGTTAGTGAAACACAAATTCGAGAAATCATCAATTAGAAATCCAGAAATCACAAAAGGGGAGGACTATCACAAACGGGAGCATGAAAACTCACCAACACGTGTATCACAAACGGAATGCTATTCCATGGTCGCTAACCATAAATTTTGAGCCGAAGCTCCATAAACGGCCCGAAGACCATGGGACGCTACCCCGCCAAATTGAACCGAAGTTCCACAAACGGGGATTGTAATCCCCACACAAATAAATAGACATCACACATCGCTAGTCTAAATCACAAAATGATCATCATCGATCAATAAAAGTGTTGATTACACTAAGCTAGTAAATATATGAGTTTAGCTTCATGTCCCATAACCACTAGCTTAACTTAAATATTTACGAACAAATTGTAGATTCCCACTCGAAAATTGTCATAAGAGATCAATCGAACAAGTCCAAGAATTAACCGACGAAGTAAACGCAAGCGTTTCATACCACTTGTTTTACTAAGCCATTTAAATAGATTTCTCATACGAATGAGGTAAAGGTTTGTATATACTAATAGGTTGGAAAATGGTTTTATAAATGAGCTTTGTATTAAAAATAGAGTTGAAATCATCTTTGTGAAAGAGTTTGAATAGTTACTACTAGTATAGAAACCTTTGTATTTGAAAGTGACAAATCACAAAAATGATTGTACAAACAATCAATCACCAAAGATTCACATTCGAAGACGTGAATCAAAACCATAAAATCGATACCGAATCCATCAAAATGGATATTCCCAAAAATCCAAAAAAAGAAGTCATCAAAGTCGATAATAAGTGATAACAACTATCCGGATCAACAAAAATCGATAAACATTGGAAATCCACTCAAAACAGCCGAAAACAGGCAAAGTGAACATTTCCAGACTTTTGGGGGTTGATCCAGACGTCTGGCCCTAGGTTCTGGCCCAAAATAGGTAAAACTACACATTTCAGACGTTTGAAATTTCCAACCAGACATCTGAACCACTAACAAGACGTCTGGTTGGATTTCTAGACGTTTGATTTTATCTCTGCCTTTTTGCATTTTCCAGGGACCAATTCCAGACGTCTGAATTTCCAATCCAAACATCTGAATTTGAATCCAGACGTCTGAAATTCAATCCAGACGTCTGAAATTTCCTTGTAGGCAAAAATCAGCCTAGCCCAAAAAGGGTGAAAATCCAAACGAAATGTGATCGATCGGGCGGTGGATGCTAGGGGTTTATGCCAATCGACAACCCAACCCTATAAGCTCTTCGATACACCACCAAAACATGTCCAAACATCCAAGATAGGATTTTTTTTAAAGATTTTGACTTCAAAACACCAAAATTGGAAAATTCACCAAATCAATTCAAATCAAAAGCAAATGAACATGAATAGAAGTTAGGAATTCATACCTAACAACAATGAAAGTTATAGACGTAGATGTGAGTTCAAGAACTCACCTTTAAACCCAAAAACAATGAATGAGAAGATTTTAAAACAAGGAAAGAACAATTCCTCTTCAACACACCTCTAGAATCTTTAATCTATTATCAAAGGTGAAGTTTTTTTTCCTAAGTTAGGGTTAGCAATTTCTGAGAATTGAAGAGAGATTGAGATAGAGAAGAAGAAGATGATGCTTACCTTAGCTTCTCTTTGAATTTGGAGCAAGAATTTGTATTTGCAAAGGAAATTAGGGCTTTGGATTTTAATTTCCTTTCTCTTCCACCATTTCTGTTTTAGCAAGGGAGTATTAGGAAAAATGAGAATGAATGAATGAACTTGAGTGGAGTATAGGGTATTAGATGGGTTAATGGGCTGAAACCCAAACCCAAAGCCCAACAGAAAATAGCAAAATTCATTCAACTCCAAACATATCGATGTTTATACTCAAAAAAGTTGTAAACGCCATTATGGACTAGTTTGCGCCAAAAATGGTCACAAACCCTGAATGTGTAGTGAAAGCACCAGCGTATGAATACAAATCAACAGTATTCACACACAAATCACAGATCTAAGCAAGTAACAAGCAGCAATTAAGAAATAATGAACAGTGACACACAGTTTATAGTGGTTCGGCTATCTCCGGCCTACGTCCACTTCAAAGTTTTTATGATTTTATTGCTCGATGCTTGAAGATTACAATTTCGTATGTTGTATTACAACTGATTTGCTGAATTAAGTCTGAATCTAAGGCAGCAATGGTGATCTAGAGTAAATCTGGCAGAATCTGGGCGCTCTTTAGCTCTAAGAATTGTCCGACCCCTTTTCTGAATGACCAGGGGCTCTATTTATAGGTGTAGGAGGCTGATATTTCGCCTAAATTGAGGGGAGACCAGTTCTGGTACGTCAGGGGGCCTACATGGCCGAAATCTGGAGATCCGGGCCCACTTTGGGATCGATTCGACCCTTGGTTCGAATCGATCAAGAAATCATCCAATCGAGCTGAAATTTGGCATGAACATTCTTCAACATGTGCTCAAGCTTCTGTGAAAATTTCATAGCATTTGGATGTGTAGATCTCAAGTTATGATCGATTCAAGGTTGTATTTCTGGATGCAGCGTTCTGTTCGAATCGATTTCGTTCGAATCGATTGCTTCGAATCGATCATGGTACGCGTGCTCGTGGTGATGTGGTGCGTAATCTTCGAGTCGATCCTCCTTTTTCTCCTAGTTTTACTGAGTCGTGGCCGGGGTTTTAGCTATGTAGACGTGGTGGATTCGAGGTGATCGATTCGAAGACATGCTTCCGTCGAATCGATCTGGGTAACCTTAGTCGATTGATACGAAGACTTCACTGTTTGAAGCGATTCGAAGGTGGGAACGTTCCATTGGATTCGAGCTATTGGATTCGAACAAAGGCTTGATCAATGGAGTCGAAGCAAGGCGTATTCTGACGGGTTCGAATCAAGGCATGTCGTGATCGATTCGAGGCAAAGGCTTGATCGATGGAGTCAAAGCTACGGTCCTTTTTCATGGATTCGAACTATGTTCTCATGGATGGATTCGAACCAACGATGTCTCAAGTCGATTCGAACATAAGCCCTGCTGATGAATATAAAGTAAATCGAGTCGAACCAGGTGGAGTCGAAACTGATGGATTCGACTCATATGGGTGCGAACTCGAGGTTATGTTCTCCACTTGCTCCGATGATATCTTGAGCGTGCGACCTCGGATTGACTTGATATTTGGAACGTTGACTTTCACGGCTCTGCTTGACGTGTCTTGTCAATTGTAGCCCGATCTGGACTCGGACAAAATTCATCGATATCCGTGGTGAACCTGCGATTCACAATCGATGTTCATGACTAACAATCATTGATTTTCAGTTAATCTTTGGGTATCTCGACTTTGCCAAAAGTTGGGATAATAGGACTCAATGGAAGTGGTCTCGAGTCCATATTCGACTGTTTACAAAAAGTAGCTTTTCGGACTTTAATCCAATTAACGAAGTTATATTTAAATAAAACATTTAAATATACAATCGTAAAATATGCGGTTTGTTACAACAAAACTTCGAACGTCAATAACTTCTTCATATGAACTCCATTCAAGACATATTATATATGTGAATTAATCGGAAAATCGCCACAAACACAATGGAATAAGTTTCAAGGCCAAATTCTGATAATTCCAAAAATGCTTATTTTCACTGTTCATAATTATTTGATTATTTAATTATATAAAAATACGGGGTGTTACATTCTCCCACCCTTTAGGAAATTTCGACCCCGAAATTTGACAAGGGTAAAACTATGTAATTCCTCGCATTAATTACATCCATTTTGTGTACATCCAATTTTTCAAGCATCCGTGTCATTGTGCAAAGTGCAATACATCATAAAATATATGCATGTACAAGAATTTCTAAGCGGTACCTCCTATATGTATGGTTTTTCTTTTAGAAATTCCTTTTAAAACATGATGCACACATCCTAAATATACTTGTAATTTCTATATGAATGTAATCTTTTGAAAACTCAAAACATTTTTCATCCAATTTATTCCACACTCCTACTGAATAGGGGTATAGTTCAATGAATTTTTCATCCAAACCCTACCATACAACTTTTACTATTCGAATTTCAGAAAAATTTAATTTTCCGAACTTTATTTCTTATGTCAGAAAGAAGGTAGAAAACGAAAAAAATTCACATTTCTCCGTTTTACTTTTTATTTACTATTTACATTTGTGTCTGATTC
This sequence comes from Allium fistulosum, assembly GCA_030737815.1. Lineage (NCBI taxonomy): Eukaryota > Viridiplantae > Streptophyta > Magnoliopsida > Asparagales > Amaryllidaceae > Allium > Allium fistulosum. The sequence goes on from CM060904.1 coordinate 794,750,374, forward strand.
TGTGATTGTCTTTGTGTTTGTGAATTACATCTGTCTGTGTTTAATTTCAAAAGATTTCAAAATTTTCATAAAATCCATTAAACACCATTCACCCCCCCTATAGTGTTAATCCAGCCTTAAGATCTTGTAATCTACATTTCCTACATATGGTATCAGAGCATTTTTTTCAAATTTTTCATAATCTGATTTTTGAAAAGTTTTCAAATGACTACCAACATTGGTAATGCCAACAATATCACTAGTTCATTTGTAGATGGTCAGTCTACTACCAGACCACCACTTTTTAATGGCGGTAACTATGCATATTGGGTATGTAGGATGAAAATCTATTTACAATCAATAGGATTAGACACTTGGAATATCACACAAACTGAGTATATTGAACCCAAAACTAATTTTGCACAGTGGACTGCTGAGCAAAAGAATGTTGCACAAAACAATTCCAAAGCCATGAATATTCTATTCTGTTCACTTGATAGGAATGAGTTTAATAGAGTGTCTGTTTGTAAGACTGCATATGAGATCTGGAAAACTTTGCATGTTACTCATGAAGGAACAAGAAAAGTTAAATAGACCAAAATATCCATCTTGACCAATCAGTTTCAATTATTCAAGATGAATCCAAATGAGTCCATTTTAGACATGTACAGTAGGTTTCAAGACATTGTGCACTCATTAATTGCATAAGGAAAGAACTTTTCCGAAGAAGATCAAGCTAGAAAAAATCTGAATTCACTCACTCCGGAATGGGATCAGAAGACTCTAGCAATTAAAGAGTCTAACGATATTAGTACTCTGAAAATTGAAGAATTAATTGGGAATTTGATGTCGTTTGAAGTACAAATGCAAGGGAGAAGAGAAAGCAAGGCCTCAGAAAATAAGTCAATAGCGTTCAATGTAATAACAGATGGTTCAGACTCAAACAGTGAAGACGATGAAGAAATAGCCTTGATGATAAGGAATTTTAGAAAGTTTCTGAAATACAGAAAGATGAACAACTACAAGAGAAATGATCACAAGAATTCTAGAAATAATAATGAGACTCACAACAACGTCAGATTCTACAATTGTGATGAGCCAAGCCCCTTAAAAAGAGATTGTCCGAATCCGGATAAGCAAAAATTTCCTCCAAGTAATGATTCGTCAAAGAAAAGGATGAGAGTGTATACTGCTACACTAGATGATTCAGACTCATCCTCCAGTGATGAAGATCAGAAGATAGAAAATTCAAATATGTGCTTTACTGCTATTCACGAATCTGATGACCTTGGGAATATGGATCTAAAAATAGGTACGCATTTAAATTATATTGGTTGAAATTGTTTGCTTGAATGTCTGAATGTTTGATTGTTTACATGTTTTAAAATTGCTTGCTATTTGAATTTAAAATTTTGATTTTCAAAATAATATTATTTTAATAACATTTTTAATATTAAAACATTAATATTAAAGTGTTATTATATTTATATTATTTCATATAAAATATAAATTAGATTATAGGATATATATATTGATGTTAAACAAAATAAAAAAATTAGCCACATGTATTATTGGACCCATGTCGACATGGTCCTACCCCCTATGTCGACATCCCTACCAGAATTTTGAAATTAAAATTTGAATTCAAAACTTTGAATTTCCCTCCACCTTTTCACCAGCTCCAAAGCTCTGAAAAGGTGTCACTTGACCAGAGAACATGACTATTGAATATCAATTTATCTCCTTAACTTTATCCTATATTTTCACTTTCATTTCAAAATTCAAACTCTCTTTCAAATTCTCAAGCTCTCTACTCTCTTCAAAAATGGCTTCCTCAAGCACTCCCTCCACCATTAGGTTGTCCAAAGCCATCAAAGAATTCCCCAACAATGACCCGGAAGCTATCATAGCTTACATAAGCTATGTTAACTTTGGAAAAGTCCATACGGAAAAATTTGCAATCTTTAGTGATTTTCCTTCATATGAACTCAATGTTCTTAGAATCAAATTCTCAGTTTAATTGATGATTCTCAAAATGATTTTGTTTGTTATCCAAATCTTGTTAAAATGTTTTATGCAAATTTGAATCATGGTTTTTATGATGGTAATGAAGGGGGAGTTTGGAGTAGTGTTAAAGGAACACAAATTGTTTTAAATAGTGAGATTTTGGGAAATATTTTAGGTTGTAATTATACGGGAATGAATCTTTCGGATTTTCAAATTGATAAACATGATCATGAGACATTTCATCACATTTTTGAAGGAGAAGATAACTTTGAATTTATAAATCGAAATTTCCGTCCTAAAGCAAGAATAGGTAACCTTCTTTTGCAACATACCATAACTCTAAGATCGGGAAATTTCAATCACCCGATCTTAAAAGTTTGTAAGGCTCTTTTTGCTATTTATTGGCACTATGACATTAATTGGGCGCAAGTAATTTTGGATGAACTTCGTCCCAAAAATTTTACTTTAGGAGAAAACACTTTGTATCATGGAATTTATCTTACTCGGATTTTTAACTATTTTGGAGTTGATTATAAGAGATAGGAGTTTGTTTCTCGAAAAGTGTTTAACCATGCAAATATCTCCCTTATGAAAATCACACTTGTGTTTCAAGCATATGAAACACTTACCGAAAGAAATGAAAGGTTGGCTCATGAAGAAATGGAAGAAGAAGAGGAGGAGGAGATGTAGATTGAAGAAGAAGGAGAGGAGGAGGAAGAGACATCATTGGAAAGTATTGAATACCCTATTACTCCTAACAATCCATCCAACAAGACACTTCTCAAAAACCAAAAGATAATAGTGGAAATCCAACGGATTCTCAAAAGATCCGTTAGTAAAAAGTTGGACAAAATTTCCACCAAAATGAACAAGTTCTTTGGGAAATTGAGTCGCAAACTTGGATTATCATCATCTTCATCATCCTCTATCGAATTCTAGTTTTCATTTCAAGTTGTATTAGTTTGTATCTTTTCGATTAGTTAATGTTATGTATTGTTTATGTAATGTTAACTAAAATTATCAATGAAAATCTTTTATTTCTGCTTATTAGCTTTAAAATATCTCTAGAATGCTTGCTTTTATATTATATAAGTTTATATATATATACTTGTACATAATATAAAGAAACAAAGCATATTGCCAAAATCAACAGGGGCATGTCAACAACCCCCTACCCCCCATGTCGACATGTAACGGCCAAAAAGTAATTACTATTTTGAATTTGAAATTGACATAACTACCTTGTGTCTTTTCATTTCAAACGACTTTCTAACCCTGTAAATACCTGTCTCTTCCAGAAAAATGCATATTTTCAATTCTCCTTATTTTCTATTGAATTTCTTCATATTTTATCAAACAATAGCCTCTCCTATTCAAAATCTAAGTGAGAATATTGAAGAAACTCTCAATTCCTTCAAGAACATACATAATTTTATCCTTCGCCACTTAGAATTAAGCCAAATGCATATGATAAAGGAACAAGAAAGACACTTCGATGTCATTCGATATGATTTCATCCCTCAACAAAGAAGAACTCGAAGCGAATCCAAAAGGAACTCTGAACAAGGATAATGAAGATTGGGATGCTATAAAGTCAGATCCTATCTTCGTTGAAGAAGGATGGGTTGAAGTTCCAAGAAATTGTTAATTTGACTTGTATCGTTTGATTTACTTTGATTTGATTTGGTTTAATGTGGTTGAATTGTTTGGTTTGATTTGACTTGATTTGAATTGATTTGAACATGATATGTAATATATGATTGAAATGGTGTGGTGTGATAATAACTATGATTAATATACTGATTGATAATGTTTTCATATCTCTCACATTTAACTTACTATATTTTACTCATATTATTATCAGTCTCATTTATATTCTAATATACTATATTATTATCCTATATATTGCTATAGTATAAGATTTAGGGGGAGTTATGTAGTTTAGGATTAGTTTTTTGTTGATGAAAAAGGGGGAGAATTATAAAATAGGTTAGATAGGCTTAGATTAAGGGGGAGTTAGTAGATTAAGGGGGAGTTGTTGGAATAAGGGAGAGTCGGAGTAGAATTAGAGTTTGGTGGAGTATATTTTATAAACAAAGGTTGTCATCATCAAAAAGGGGGAGATTGTTAGTTCCTAAGATGATGGTTTTGATGATGACAACCTTAGGACTTGTTATAAAATATAAATACTAATATTCTTTTCTAGATATATATGTATATGCAGGATATATATGCAGGTACTGAGAATGAAGACTGTACAATATAGAGATTCAAGACTGACGAATACAAGATTGAAGAAACCAAGACTGAAGACTCATGAGTACCAAGAGTTCAAGAGTTCAAGATATCAAGATAAGTAATAGTGTCTAGATTTATGTTAAAACTTCGTAATAGCACTAAGATCTTTATTCGGATTTTAATTGTGGAATGGAATCCACCTTCTTGCTTTAATAGTGGGATGGAACCCATGACCTCTTTAGTGGGATGGAACCCACGACCTTCTCTAGTGGAATGGAATCCACGAAATTTTCAAAATGATTTATTTTAAATAATTTTCCAAAACTTTTTAAAGTCATCTCTGAAGGTGAATACTATGCCATATAGCTAATACTATGTGGCTAGATATCACTTAGGATCGTGTAATATGGAATGTATTATAATCTAAATGCGAAAACAAATAATAATAGTAAAGTAAATAAGAATAAGCACACCAGGAGTTTTTATACTAGTTCGAACTTCCCGTTCTACGTCCAGTCCCAGACTTCCCTCTGGAATTTCTCACAATAACCCCTCACTTAACCCGGAGGAATAGGTATACAATACCTGAGCAACCGATCAGGATTTTTCTGCCTCTAACAACCGAAAGAGGACTTTACCCGCCTGAACAACCAAACAGGACTTCAACAGTTTCAATAAAATTGCTTTGACACTTTGTGTTCTTAGTAACACTGATTTGTCTTTGATAGTACAACGTTCCTATAATCTTTTCCTTAAGTATATATGTGTGTGTAAAGATTTAGAAAGGAGAATATTGCTTTGAATCGAAGAATAAGTTAATTGATTCAGAGATTCAAGCAATATATGTAAGTTGTGATTGTTTTTTAGAATGCAGAGATAGTAGAGAATATGATCAAAAAATAAAGTGAAATTCGGTGATTTGTGAAGTGAATCTTATGTGTTTATATAGTGGATAAACAGCTGCAACCATTCATGAAGAGTTTTGACCAAAGGAAGCAGGCACAACTCTTCAAATTGGATCATATCTCTTGGAAAATGGAAGTGTCTGTTCAGAAAAATAGCTGTTGGAAAAGTTCAGTTGACTGACCCAAAACGACTAGTCAACTGAATGTTCAAAGTTGGTGCAAAATAGAGTGTATCTGTGCAACTGAGCAGGTTCAGTCGACTGGTCATATTTGGTCAGTCGACTAACCTGGCTATCAGTGCACAGTTCAGATATAATTTAAAGAATTTGAAGTTTAAAACAACTTTGATTTGTGTGGACTACTTGAGGATAGATTTTAACAATTCTAAGACTAAAAAACTTCAACAAATAAACATACTATACTCAGTTTTGAAGTCTTGTCTCCTTTGTAGTTTTAACAGCATATTTCTTTCTCTTTTTGTCGCTTGCCCATATAGTCTCATTCACTGAGTTGTTTAATGCTCTTTGTCATGAATCAAAACTTATGATTTAACATTCTCCCCCTTTTTGATTGATGGAAACCTATTACAGATGATACTATATTTTAAGAAATATATAAGGGAAGTTATATATATCTACCCCTGAATATCTGGCGACATGTCTAATCCTACAAGAGATGGTTAGTCATAGAAATTTCTCCCCCTTTGTCATCGACAAAAAGGAAAAAAACAATTATTATATCATTGAGCTAACAAAATTACAATCACAAAATAATGTATCGAATTGTTTTGAGCTACTTATACAAGCTTATTAAAATAAACAAAAGTAGAATTTTTGGAATAAATAAAGATAACTTACTACCACCAAGTAACAACAATATCAATAAGATTTTGACTCTGTCTCTTCTTCTTCCACTTGTATTGGATTTTTGCCTCTGGAAGAACTTCCCACAAACTGTCTGCCACCCCCATTGCCGCTTGTGTCGGAACTTGTTTGTTCTTCCGACGTAGACCAAGTAAATCGAGGGCTGGGCTTTTTCCCGGATCACGATGTGAAGATTCCGTAGTGGTGGAAGAGGAACAAGATATTGCATCCCATAAAATCCCGAAGAAGCTCTTAATTTTGTCAAATCTTTTGTCAATTTTCTTATTGAGATTTTTGATGCGAGAATCCAAAATGACTTGATTTCGCACAATTAGATCAATGGATTCCCGAGTGCTTTGGGATGGAGTTGGTGTTCGAATGTCATCTCTTGATTATTGTTGTTATGGAGTAGAAGTTTGTTCATGAGGTCGTGATTGCCATTCTTGAAAAGACATGATAGATAGAGGTCTAGGTGGCAATTTCATAAGACTTATTGTGCGGCTATTTAGAGTTTTGGGAATGGAAGTATCGGATTCCGGAATAGAAACCTGGAGGTTCATAAGTAGCCGCATAATATATTCTTCATAATAAATAATGTTCATACGACCTTGGTTAAAAGATAAGAATTCATCTAGAATAGTCTTAGGCCAATTTATTTGCACATCTCCCCAAATAGCATATAACGCCCTAAAGTTGTTTGGATATACAAGCTCATAAGAGCCAGTACGAGGAAGAACCGTGTGCATTGATGCAGCATATACCTTAATTTGCCTCCATCATAGATCGCTCCTTCTAGTTCGCAATGGCGAAGTTGAAATCCTAGCTCGCGATGACGAAGATGATCGAGAAGCCTTAGCTCGCGCGCGAAGCGTCAGAAGATCGCAATGGGTTCCAACCTAGGTCGCGAGATACTTCAATGAGCTACGACCTAAAGACAAAGATCTACGACCTAAATTCAGCGAGCTACGAAGTTAGGTCGCGAATTTCTCCTAGGTCGCGGCAAACGTAGATCGTTCTTCTTCCTTAAGTCGTGAATCCTTATGTCACTGCCGACCTTCTTCAAATCGTTCTTCTTCCTTAAGTCGTGAATCCTTATGTCGCTGCCGAGCTACCTTAAGTCGTTCTTCTTTCTTAAGTCGCTGGACCTGATGCCGCAAAAGTAAGGTCGCAAACTTCTTAAGTCGGAGAGTTTTAGGTCGTTGCCGAGTTTGAGTCGCTGCCGTGCTCCATTCTGAAGCGAGATGTTGTTGTTAAGTCGTGAGATGCCATTGATAAGTCGCGAGATACTTTAAGTCGCGAGATGATTTTTGTTAAGTCGGAAGTCTTTATTTCTTTAGGTCGTTAAACACTGTTGTTAAGTCGGAAACGACTTAAGAGTTGTAATTTTTTTTTGAGTCGTGTTGTGTTGTATGCCTATAAATAGGCGAGTTATTTCGTTTGTAAAAGGTTGTTGATTTTTGAATAAAATTCTTGTTTGTTAGCTTTGTGCTTTCAATTAAAATCGGTAGTTGAGTGTATCTCCTATCTCCACCTTCGACATTCGAGTGCGCTCGAATCTTCGATCGTTGAAGCCAATTCGCGGAATCAAGTGCGCTTGATCAACGCTCGAAGAATTGTAGATCTCTCTTCACGGTATCGTGCGCGATCAACGTGTCAGAGATAGCTAGAATTCGGCATCTTCGGATCAACGAATTTGGGCATTTCAGTATTTCTCAATCCACCGATTGCTATTCTCATCGTATCATCATTTTTGTATTCCGCCGCTGCGTCATTTGGTATCAGAGCTAGAACGTAAGGAGTTTGCCTAGATTTTTGGAGTTTGTACGAGATTTACATCATTTGGAGAAGTGGGTTATCGAGATTTGGAAGAGATTTGTTCGTTTGGAGATTTTTGAAGTTTTCAACAAGTGGGTAGTTTTGATTTGAAGATTTTTAGATCGAAGTAAAGTTTTTGTTGGAATTTGTTGAAGAGTGATCATGCCTCCTAGAAGAGCTAACCGTTATCGCAACATTGATGCTTTGTATGGAAGAGAAGAGGCCGATGAGATGGAGCAAAGAATTAATGACAATTTTAATGAGAAGATTAATGAAGGGATTGGTCGATTAGAGAGAATGATGTTGGAGATGAGTCAAAATCAGAGAAGGGTATCACCTGAATCGAGCCATGGGAGAAGTAGAGCTTCACCACATTCAAATCGAGAGAGAAGTGTCGATAGTGATCATAGAAGCGTGGATCGAGATTGTGATAGAAATGTTGATGATCGAAGTCGTGATAGAAATGTGACTGATCGAGATCGGAGGAATGAAGATCGTAGGAATGTTGGTGGAAGAAATGGTGGTGGTAGAGATCGACATCGATATACATCGGAGTGTGAAGAAGAGTGTGATGGTGGTAGTGTTCGTGGACGAGGACGAGGACAAGGAAGAAATTACTCTGAGTATGATCACAAGTGGGAGTCGGGGATGAAGACTGAAATTCCTGAATTCAAAGGTGGCATGCAAGCGGAGGAATTTCTAGATTGGGTGGCTAATGTTGAAGAAATTTTCGATTTCAAAGAAGTTCCAGAACATTGTAGAGTGAAGTTGGTTGCTACAAGGTTGAGGGGTAGAGCTTTAGCATGGTGGCAGCAAACCAAACTTACACGTGAACGAATGGGGAAGTGAAAAGTTGAATCTTGGGAGAAGATGAAGAAATTGATGAAAGCAACGCTCTTACCTTACAATTATCAGTCACTGATGTATCAACGTTTGCAGAATTTGAGGCAGGGCACAAAAACTGTTAATGATTATGCGGATGAGTTTTACCAGCTTATTGCGAGGAATGATATTATGGAAACGGAAGAGCAGCTGACATCTAGATTCATTGGGGGATTGAGAATGTAGATTCAGGATATGGTTAATATGTTCGATCCAAGATCTGTGGCAGAGGCACATCAAAAAGCGTTGGCTTGGGAGAAGCAGGGTAGACGAGGAGGTGGTGTGTTTACTAGTTCCAATAATCAAGTGAAGGGAGTTAGTGGAAGTTCTAATGTTTTTAAACCTATCAGTAAACCGGTGGTGAAGGAGGCTGAGAAGGCGAAAGTTAACAATGGTTTCAAATGTTACAATTGTCAGGAATTGGGTCATAAAAGCAACGAGTGTCCAAAGCCAAAGAAGAGAACCATGATTGCAGAAGTTGAGGATGAGAATGTTGATGGAGGTTATTCAAGTCCAGTTGAGGAGGATGAGCAGGATATTACGTCAGGAGATGAAGGTTGTAATCTAATGTTGAAGAGATCGTGTTTAACACCAAAGCAGGAGGAAGCTAGTTGGTTGAGGAGTAATATCTTTCAATCGACATGCACTATACCGGGGAAGGTGTGTAAATTTGTGATTGACGCAGGAAGCTGTGACAATATCATTTCCACTGAGGCTATAACAAAATTAAAGTTGAAGACTGAGAAACATCCAAATCCATACAAGTTAGCATGGTTGAGAAAAGGAGGAGAGGTGAAAGTGGATAGACGAGTTCGTGTTCCATTCTCTATTGGGAAGAAATACAAAGACGAGATCTGGTGTGATGTGGTAGAGATGGATGTTTGTCACTTACTTTTGGGAAGACCATGGCAGTATGATCGAGCAGTCCAGCATGATGGTCGGACCAATAGTTACAGTTTTATGTTTGAAGGTACGAAGATTATCTTAGTTCCGAAAAAGAGACATCAAGGAGAGAGTAAGTCAGAAGAGATTGAAGAACTGAAAACTTTGTTATCTTTGAAAGAGTTTGTTAAAGAAGTTGAAGAGGAGCCTGAAGTGTACTTGTTGATTGGGCGAGAGAGTCAAGAAGAGGTTGGAATTCCAGAAGAAGTGAAACCAGTATTGAAAGAATTTGAGGATGTATTTCCAGAGGAGTTACCAAAGGAGTTACCGCCACTAAGAGACATCCAACATCAAATTGATCTTGTTCCGGGAGCAGTGTTGCCGCACAGACCACATTATCGAATGAGTCTGAAGGAACATGAAGAGTTGCGGAGGCAGGTAGAGGAATTGCTTGAACAGGGGCGTGTGCAGGAGAGTTTAAGTCCTTGTGTTGTACCAGCTTTATTGGTACCCAAAAAGGATGGAACGTGGAGGATGTGCACAGATAGTAGAGCATTAAATAAGATCACAGTCAGATACAGATTTCCGATGCTGAGGCTTGATGATTTATTGGATCAAATCAGTGGGTCCGTAATCTTTTCTAAGATTGACTTGAAGAGCGGTTATCATCAGATTCGCATTAGACCAGGGGACAAATGGAAGACAGCATTCAAGACAAGGGAAGGATTGTACGAATGGCTGGTAATGCCGTTTGGTCTATCGAATGCACCAAGTACATTCATGAGGGTGATGAAACAAATTTTCAGGCCGTACATTGGGAAATTTGTGGTGGTTTACTTTGATGATATTCTGATCTACAGTGCTAGTACAGAAGAGCATGTTCAGCATTTGAAGAAAGTGTTAATTATCCTTCGGGAAGAACAATTCTACGCTGCTACGAAGAAGTGTGTTTTCATGGCGAGGAGTTTTTTATTTCTGGGGTATGTTGTATCAGAGGAAGGGATACAGGTGGATCGGAGTAAAGTAGAGGCGATTAGAGATTGGCCACAGCCCAAGACGATAACAGAGGTTCGGAGTTTTCACGGGTTGGCTTCATTTTATCGAAGGTTTATCCCACACTTTAGTAGTGTGATGGCACCGGTGACTGATTGTATGAAGGGTAAACAGTTTGCATGGACGGAGGAAGCAGGGGTTGCTTTTGAGCGAATCAAAGAACTCTTGACGTCAGCACCAATTCTAGTATTACCATATTTTCAGTTGTTGTTTGAGCTACACACTGATGCGTCAAAGGTTGGGATTGGAGGAGTGTTGAGTCAGAAGGGGCGTCCTATTGCATATTTCAGTGAGAAGCTATCGGGAGCAAAGATGAGATATAATACATATGATGTGGAATTTTATGCTGTTGTGCAAGCTATTAAACACTGGAGACACTATCTATTTCAGAAAGAGTTTGTTCTTTACACTGACCATGAGGCGTTGAAGCATTTACAAGGGCAAGACAAGATTTCAGCGAGACATGCATCATGGATTGCATATCTGCAACAGTTTATGTTTGTTGTGAAACATAAATCGGGAGTGACGAATCGTGTTGCGGATGCATTGAGTAGAAGAAATCATGTGTTGACTACAATGAAGATCGAAGTGACAGGGTTTGATGTGCTACCAGAGTTATTTGTTGAAGATCCTTACTTTATGAAGTTTGTAGATAAAGTGAAGAAAGGAGAGACGGATGAGTTTGTGATGGTAGATGGTTTTCTGTTCAAGGGAAATCGATTATGTATACCGGATTGCAGTTTACGGTTGAAGATTGTGAAGGAATTTCATGAGGAAGGTCATGTGGGTAGAGACCGTACATTACAACTGATTTCTCAATCTTATTTCTGGCCATCAATGAGGAAAGAAGTGGAAAGGTTCGTGGAGCGATGTCATATCTGTCAGGTTTCGAAAGGAACTGCGACCAATGCTGGATTATATATGCCGTTACCTGTACCAACTAAGCCTTGGGTTGATGTGAGTATGGATTTTGTTTTGGGTTTGCCTCGAACTCAAAGGGGAAACGATTCCATTTATGTGGTGGTTGACCGATTTTTGAAAATGGCACATTTTATTGCTTGTAAAAAGACCGCTGATGCAGTCCGTGTTGCTCAGTTATTTTTCAAAGAAATCTATCGACTTCATGGATTGCCTGAATCGATTGTTTCAGATAGGGATACTCGTTTCCTGAGTCATTTTGGCTAAGTTTGTGGAAGATGGTCGGAACGAAGCTGAATTTTAGTAGCGCTTACCATCCTCAAACAGATGGGCAAACGGAAGTGGTAAATAGATCGTTGGGAAATTTGTTGCGATGTCTTGTACAAGACAATTTGAAGAGTTGGGACTTGAAGTTGTGTCAGGCAGAGTTTGCTCATAATCATGCGGTTAACCGAAGCACTGGTTACAGTCCATTTCAAGTTGTATATTCAAACTTGCCAAAGGGGCCGTTGGATTTAACGGTAGTAGCACAACCGAAAGGAGTGATTAAGCGGGCGTCAGATTTCACTGATGAGTTAAAAGATTGCCATAGAATCGTTCAGGAACGATTGGAGAAGACGAATGAGAAGTATAAACAACTAGCAGATAAGAAGCGAAGAAGTGTGGACTTCAAAGAGGGTGATTTTGTGTACGCGGTATTGATGAAAGATCGTTTTCCAGTTGGAACGTACAACAAGTTGAAGGCTCGAAAGATTGGTCCAGTCGAAATCTTGAAGAAGATCAATGATAATGCATATCGGTTGAAGTTGCCAGATCATATTCATACCGCTGACGTTTTCAACGTTAAACATCTTATACCTTATTATGGAGATGAACAATCCAATGGGGAGGAACTTTTAAATTCGAGGACGAATTTTTCTCAACCAGGGGAGGATGATGCAGCGTATACCTTAATTTGCCTCCACCATAGATCTCTCCTTCTAGTTCGCAATGGCGAAGTCGAAATCCTAGCTCATGATGACGAAGATGATCGAGAAGCCTTAGCTCGCGCGCGCGAAGCGTCAGAAGATGGCAATGGGTTCCAGCCTAGGTCGCGAGATACTTCAATGAGCTACGACCTAAAGACAACGATCTACGACCTAAATTCAGCGAGCTACGAAGTTAGGTCGCGAATTTCGCCTAGGTCGCGGCAAACGTAGATCGTTCTTCTTCCTTAAGTCGTGAATCCTTATGTCGCTGCCGACCTACTTCAAATCGTTCTTTTTCCTTAAGTCGTGAATCCTTATGTCGCTGCCGAGCTACCTTAAGTCGTTCTTATTTCTTAAGTCGCTGGACTTGATGCCGCAAAAGTAAGGTCGCAAACTTCTTTAGTCGGAGAGTTTTAGGTCGTTGCCGAGTTTGGGTCGCTGCCGTGCTCCATTCTGAAGCGAGATGCTGTTGTTAAGTCATGAGATGCCATTGATAAGTCGCGAGATACTTTAAGTCGCGAGATGATTTTTGTTAAGTCGGAAGTCTTTATTTCTTTAGGTCGTTAAACATTGTTGTTAAGTCGGAAACGACTTAAGAGTTGTAATTTTTTTTGAGTCGTGTTGTGTTGTATGCCTATAAATAGGCGAGTTATTTCGTTTGTAAAAGGTTGTTGATTTTTGAATAAAATTCTTGTTTGTTAGCTTTGTGCTTTCAATTAAAATCGGTAGTTGAGTGTATCTCCTATCTCCACCTTCGACATTCGAGTGCGCTCGAATCTTCGATCATTGAAGCCAATTTGCGGAATTAAGTGCGCTTGATCAACGCTAGAAGAATTGTAGATCTCTCTTCACGGTATCGTGCACGATCAACGTGTCAGAGATAGCTAGAATTCGGCATCTTCGGATCAACGAATTTGGGCATTTCAGTATTTCTCAATCCACCGATTGCTATTCTCATCGTATCATCATTTTTGTATTATGCCGCTGCGTCATGCATTAAGGCTCGATGCACAATTCTAGTTGTAGGACGTAAGGCGATAGACTTTAGTTCTGTCATGTCATCTTCTAAGAACCGATGACTTACTTCATCTCGCTCGCCTATAGGTATATTTAATTCTTCCAATGGAATACCATCAGTTGGAGTATGGAGAATATGACCAACTCGATCTAATGATAGAAATATTTGTCGACCAAAAACTAAACTCCAAACGCAATTATCATGATTACATGGGTTTTGATGGCCTAAATTCAAATTTGCATAGAAAAGTTTTACCAAAATTTGATTTATCTTAATATTATTCTGATTGTGGTCTAGGAGAGACTCTAAATGGCTTCTCCTTGCTAGCTCTTGAAATCTATACGGAGCAAAATCGGAAAGACAACAAATGGACCTTCAAAAAGGCGTGCTTCTTTCATTTTGTTCCACCGTTGGAGAGCTGTAGAATCATAGAGCCATTGAGCAATTTGAGTGTCAATTGGCTCAAAGGATGAGGTAGAGGCATGTCTAGATCTCTTGGGTTGACGTGGAGCCATGGGAAATAACAATGTAGTGAGGGAATTTTAAAAAGTTTGGGAGTTAGGGGTTTTAGAATACTGAAATGAGAAGGTAAAAGTGAAGAGTGAAAAGGGAGATAGTGGGTTAAGGGTTAAAAAGGTAGGTGAAAATAGTTAAAAAAGGTCAGAATTGCCATTCAGTTGACTGGTCGTATACGGTCAGTCGACTGAAACAGTATCTCGAAACTCTCTGTTTCATGATTCAGTCGACTGGCCATATACATTTAGTCGACTGAATATAGTCTGAAAGCTTTCTGTTTTCATATTCAGTCGACTGGTTGAATATGTTCAGTCGATTGAATTTTTATTCTCAATATTTTGCAGCATATTTTGGTAAAAAAAATATATTCAATATTTAAATACTGCATACAAATAAGAATAAAAACTATTAAAAAAATATAAAAAAAATAAATTATTTGGATGAAGGAGTGGATGGAGACTTCGAGTTGTCTAGTTCATTCTTCGTCTTCTCTTCATATGGTTTCAATGGTGACCAGCGGTTTCCACGCTCCCATGAATTCGGAGACACGGGTGGAGGTTGTGGTGACTGATCCCATGGATTTCGAGAGGAAGTGGTTGTAGGTTGATGAACCGCAGATGAAGATGAGCCGTAGAATTTCCATCCAAGCTGCTCCAGAAAACTTAGGCGTCTTGAATTCATTTTCTGTTCATAATACATCTCACGTTGAATTGCTATAGATTCCCTCTGGTAATGATGTAAATCATCAATTTTTTGTTTTGTTTGAGGAGAACCAAAGAACAGAAAACATTGCGCCTTCTTTTTTTCGGGAGTATGGCCAGTGTGATAGTATGACGGTCTGGCCGGTTCATGATTAGGTGTAGGTGTAGGTGTAGGTAAGTTTGACGAACTAGATGAAGGCGTCTAAAAATCGATAGAAGAGTAAGCGGAAACATTTGTTGAATTTTCTTGTGAAGAGATTGTGGTAGAGAGAAGATAAAATATGTTTTGAAACAAAATTTGATGGAAGGATAGAGTGCAGAACTCTGAGATATATATAGGAGAATAAACAGTTGGAAGTTGATGGATTTACATAAAATTTGAAAGAATTAGAGAATGAAAACAAAACACAAATTTTGTGGCTGAAAAAAAAAATTTGTAAAAAAATAAAAATAATAGATAAGGAGTAAACTGCAGTAGAAGTGGTTGTGAAAAAATAAATGGTCAAGTTGTAGAGACATAAGCTTACCAAACTCAAGGTGCTGAGTTCGAGTACCAGAAAATATATTTATTTTTTGTACAATTTTTTTTTAAATTACTTTAGGAATTTTACAATTCTTTTAAAGAAATTATACCTAGTTCTCTTCCTAGTTTTATAAAACAGTTTTCATTGAGTAGTTTAGTGAAAATATCAACTAACTGATTTTCAGAATTTAAAAATTCTAAATTTATTATATCCTTTTCAATATTATCACGAAGAAAAAGATGACGAATGTCAATATGTTTAGTTCGTGGGTGATTGACAGGATTTTTAGACAAATTTATTGCACTAGTGTTATCACAATATATTATAGATTTATTTAATTTTATATCAAAATCTTGTAATGTTTGTTGCATGTAGATTACTTGAGCACATGCTAAAGCTACAGATATATATTCTGCTTCACATGTCGATAGTGAAATGTAATTTTGTTTCTTGCTAAACCTAGATACTAAGGATCGTTCAATGAAATGACAAGTTCCACTTGTACTTTTTCTATCAGTCCGACTTCCTCCAAAATCAGCATCACTATAAGATACTAATTCAAAAGGACATTCTTTTGGATAACATAATCCTAAGTCATTGGTTTTGCTAAGACAATGAATTATACGTTTAACTGCTCGCATATGTGATTATTTAGGATTTGCTTGAAATAGAGCACATAAACAAACACTCATCATAATATCAGGTCGACTAGCAGTTAAGTAGAGTAATGATCTAATCATGCTACGATATAGTTTCTGGTCGACATTCTTACCATTTTCATCTCTGCCGAGATGTAGAGTTGTACTCATAGGAGTCGGTTTGGCAGATGTGTTTTCCATACCGAATCGTTTAATTAGATTATTACAATACTTTTCTTGATTAATAAAAATGCCATTTTGTAATTGCTTGATTTGAAGTCCAAGAAAATATGATAGTTCTCCCATGTGTGACATTTCAAATTCATTTGTCATGATAGTCGAAAATTCCTGACATAATTTTTCATTTGTTGAACCAAATATAATATCATCAACATATATTTGTATAATTAAAATATCTTGTTTAGTTTTCTTAATAAATAATGTTTGATCAACTTTTCCAATTTCAAAACCAGATTCTATTAGATAGCTTTTAAGTCGGTTATACCAAGCACGAGGAGCCTGTTTTAAACCATATAAAGCTTTCTTAAGTTACAAACGTGATCTGGAAATTTTTCTTGAGTAAAAAGAGGAGGTTGTTCAACAAAAAAAATTTCTTTCATATATCCATTTAGAAAGGCACTTTTAACATCCATTTTATATAATTTAAAGTTATGAAAACATGCAAAAGCCAATAGAATACATATAGCTTCTAGTCTTGCAACTAGAGCAAACGTTTCTTCATAGTCTATTCCCTCTTCTTGATTGTAACCTTGTGCTACTAATCTAGTTTTATTTCTAGTAATGTTACCTTGTTCATCAGCTTTGTTTTTGAAAACCCATTTTGTACCAATGACCGATTGATCACTTGGTCTAGGAACTAATTCCCAAACTTCATTTCTTTCAAATTGATTTAGCTCTTCTTGCATAGCTATAATCCAATAGTCATCAGTTGAGGCTTCCTTAATATTTTTAGGTTCTATATTAGAGAGAAAAGCTATATGGCCCATTTGATTTAATTGATGTCTTGTTCTTACATTTGAATTTACTTCTCCAATTATATTTTGAACATGGTGATCTCTAAGAATTCTTGGAGGATATCTTACTATAGTATCATTATTAACAATGTTTTCATTTTCTATAGAAATAACAGAATTATTATTTTGAAACAGAATATCATCATTTTCTGAATTATTTATCAGAATTTTATTTGAATTATTTTCCAAATTTGGAATTTTAGAACAAATTTTGACACTTTCATCGAATGAAACATGAAGAGTTTCTTCGTTTACTTTAGTTTTTGAATTAAAAACTCGATAAGCTTTGCTTCTTTCCGAATATCCTATGAATATTCCTTCATCGGATTTTGGATCAAATTTTCCAAGCTGATCTTTAGTGTTAAGTATAAAACATTTTGAACCAAAAACTTTGAAATAAGATGTATTAGGTTTTCTACCATTTAAAAGTTCATATGGAGTATGTTTTGTTAATGATCGAATAGAAACACGATTCAAAACATAACAGGCAGTTGCAATAACTTCTGCCCAAAAATGCTTAGGTAAAGTGCTTCCATTCAATAAAGTTCGTGCATATTCTTGTAATGTTCTGTTTTTCCTTTCTACAACTCCATTTTGTTGTGGTGTTCTAGGAAAGGAGAAATTATGATTAATTCCTTTCTTGTTACAAAAATGTTCGAAAGCTTCATTTTCAAATTCACCTCCATGATCACTTCTAATATTTTTAACTTTTAAAATCTTTATATTTTGAATTCTTTTTACAAAAATTTTAAAATTCTCAAAAGTATCACTTTTATGTTTCATAAAAATAGTCCATGTATATCTTGAAAAATCATCTACAATAACAAACACATATCTATTGTGATTAATAGACTGAACTTGAGTCGGTCCAAAAAGGTCCATATGTAGTAGTTCAAGTGGTTGTGTTGTAGATATGATTTTCTTAGATTTAAAAGAAGATTTTGTTAATTTTCTTAACTGACATGCATCACAAATATTATCAATTTTGAATTTCATATCAGGTAGCCCTTTACCAATTTTATTTTTAGCTATTTAATTAATAGTATTAATATTTATATGACAAAATTTTTGTGCCATAGCCAAGAATCATTCTCTGTAGCTACTAAACACATATTTGTGTTATAATTTATATTCATATTTCAGATATGAATATTTCTATCTCTTAAACCTTCAAAAATTAAATTTTGATTTTTATCAAAAATATTACATTTATTTTCTGAAAAAGATATATTAAAACCTGTATCACATAATTGACTTATGCTTAATAAATTATTTTTTAAGTTTTTAACTAATAAAACATCAGTAATGAGAGGTGAGTTAGAGATACCGTTATTGCTCACATCGCCTTTGCCGATGATATATCCTTTTGAGTTATCTCCAAAAGTGACTGATCCTCCATTTGAGTAGACTATGTTTGTTAACATGCCTTTATTACCAGTCATGTGTTTTGAGCAACCGCTGTCTAAAATTTATTTTCCTCTCTTTTTAAGTGGTACCTGCAAAAAATAAAGATTAAGATGGTACCCACTTTTCTTTTTAGGGTCCTAAGAGTTAGATCTTAGGAAACCAAACCCAAGAAGGTTCAGAATTCCCTTTATAAATATAATTCTTATTTTTATGAACAGTTTCCATAAATGTTTTGATATGCTTATTCCTAATTAAATTATTGTTGGTTTTAGGAATCCATATTTTAATAGTTTTAAAATCTTCAGAAACCGTTTTCTTAATATCTTTCTTAATTTTGTTTTTAAACTTATTTTTAAACTTTCCAGATTTCTTTGGATTTTTCTTATATCCTAGTCCCATTTTATTTGAAGTAGACTGAGAATTTTCTAATATTGTAGAAAGATTTTCTCGTCCTTTATTGAAGTTAGAAATATTTTTATTAATATCTTCTAACTTAGTTTTGAGACTAGATTTTTCTAACTCTAATACTTTAGTGTTAGATTTTAAATCATTAATTTCAACTGATAAATCATCATTTTTATTTTTCTGAATTTCTAATTCCTGAGTTATCATAGAAAGTTGAGATGTGAAATTAGAATTAGATTCTTGAGATTTTTCAAGTTCTTCTTCCAGAATTTTTTTTTCATCTCTTAGCATACTAATTTCTAATTCAGATCTATTCAGTTTTCCTTGTAACTCCTTATTTTGCCTTTTTGTTTGTTTTACAAAGTCCACCAGTTTTGAATTGATTTCAACTAAATCTTCAAAACTTAGATCACTTACATTATCATTTGTAGTCATGAAGCATACATTTGCTTGTTTTGTGTCACTGTCACTGTCGCTCTCTGATGATGAAGAATCTGAATCATCCCATGTTACTGAAAATGCTTTCTTCTTGAATTTGTTCTTCTTGAATTTATTTTTCTGTTTCACTGGACAATCTTTCTTCATATGAACCTTTTTATGACATTCATAACATTCTAGGACAAAAGATGATGGTTTATTGCTATTATTGTTGTTGCTAGAGTTATTTTTGTAACTCCTAAACTTGTTATTCTTTTTGAACTTCAAAAAACTTTTTAAAATTTTTAGCAATAAGTGCCATATCCTCTTCATCTGAATCAGAATCATCTTCTTCTGCTTGAAATGCTAGATTCTTCTTATCATGTGCCTGGACTTTCTTTGCCTGCAAATTCACTTCATATGACATTAGATTTCCTATTAACTCTTCTGGTTTCATAGTGGAAAGATCGTTTGCTTCTTCAATAGCTAAGACCTTTCTTTCCCATTCATCCGTTAAAGAGTTTAGGATTTTTGAAACTATATCAAAGTTTGTAAATTTTTCTCCTAGTGCCAATAGAGAGTGATATATATCTTGAAATCTAGAGTACATGTCATTTATGCTTTCGTTTGATTTCATTTTGAAATTTTGAAACTGATTTTTCAACATAGAAATTTTACTTTGTTTGACTTTGTTAGTTCCTTCATGAGTTATAGAGTTCCCCATATCTCATAAGTAGTTGTACACATACTGACTCTATTAAACTCATTTTTATCTAATGCGCAGAATAACATGTTCATAGCTTTAGCATTTGAAGTAGCATAATTTTTTTGTGCAATAGTCCACGTTGAAAATCTTCTGTTCGCATGGTA
The DNA here is from genome assembly GCA_030737815.1 of Allium fistulosum. Taxonomy (NCBI): domain Eukaryota; kingdom Viridiplantae; phylum Streptophyta; class Magnoliopsida; order Asparagales; family Amaryllidaceae; genus Allium; species Allium fistulosum. The sequence goes on from CM060904.1 coordinate 794,770,414, forward strand.
TACTCTTTTTAGGTAATATTCCAAGTTTCAAAGCTATTAGCTTGCACATATATTCTCATTCTAGTTGACCAGTAATTATAATTCATGCCATTGAATAGTGGTGGTCGTGCAGTGGATTGACCTTCAATAAAACTAGTGTTAGTGACAGTGCTTGTGCTGGTGTTATTTTCCATATTAAAAAATATCAAATAACTATGTAACGGTTATATGATGCCAAGCTCTGATACCAAATGAAGGTGACTACTATGCCGTATAGCTAATACTGTGTGGCTAGATATCACTTAGGATCGTGTAATATGGAACGTATTATAATCTAAACGCGGAAACAGATAATAATAGTAAAGTAAATAAGAATAAGCACACCAGGAGTTTTTATACTGGTTCGAACTTCCCGTTCTACGTCCAGTCCCAGACTTCTCTGGAATTTCTCACAATAACCCCTCACTTAACCCGAAGGAATAGGTATACAACACCTGAGCAACCGATCATGATTTTTCCACCTCTAACAATCGAAAGAGGACTTTACCCGCCTGAACAACCGAACAGGACTTCAATAGTTTCAATTAAATTGCTTTGACACTTTGTGTTCTTGATAACACTGATTTGTCTTTGATAGTACAACCTTCCTATAATCTTATCCTCAAGTATATATGTGTGTGTAAAGATTTAGAAAGGAAAATATTGCTTTGAATCAAAGAATAAGTTAATTGATTCAGAGATTCAAGCAATATATGTAAGTTGTGATTTTTTTTTTGAATGCAGAGATAGTAGAGAGTATGATCAGAAAATAAAGTGAAATTCGGTGATTTGTGAAGTGAATCTTATGTGTTTATATAGTGGATAAACAGCTGCAACCATTTACGAAGAGTTTTGACCAAAGGAAGCAGGCACAACTCTTCAAATTGGATCATATCTCTTGGCAAATGGAAGTGTCTGTTCAGAAAAATAGCTATTGGAAAAGTTCATGTCGACTGACCCAAAACGACCAGTCAACTGAATGTTTAAAGTTTGTGCAAAACAGAGTGTATCTGTGCAACTGAGCAGGTTCAGTCGACTGGTCATATTTGGTCAGTTGACTGACCTGGCTGTCAGTGCACAGTTCACATATAATTTAAAGAATTTGAAGTTTAAAACAACTTTGATTTGTGTGGACTACTTGAGGATAGATTTTAACAATTCTAAGACTAAAAAACTTCAACAAATAAACATACTATACTCAGTTTTGAAGTCTTGTCTCCTTTGTTGTTTTAACAACATATTTCTTTCTCTTTTTGTCGCTTGCCCATATAGTCTCATTCGCTGAGTTGTTTAATGCTCTTTGTCATGAATCAAAACATATGATTCAACAATCTCTCTCGGTTTAAATATTTTAGCCTTAAACTATTCTTATCATCTTTTATATTTTGATTTCAAAATCATCTCTTGTTTTTAAATTGTCTCCTGGTTTTAATATTATAGCTTTCAAAAATATATTATATACTTAGTTTTTAATATTACTTTTATATTATAAATTATATATTTTTAAGATTACATTTTAAATCTCTTTTATAAGTTTAAACTATATTCAAAATGGGTTATAAACTTCAGATATTGTTTTGATAAGTTTTAGAGAGAAAATCTCTTTTAAAAACCAAATTCAATTTTCAAAATTTACTAGGGCATTTCGACATACCCCATCCCCCCATGTCGACATGGTAGCCGTAGAAATTCAAATTTCAAATTTTCAAAAGAAGTGTCTATTCGTCATAACCTTTCACGAATGGACATGATTGTTGTTCTTCTATAAATACCAGTTGTTTTCCACGAATTTTAAGTCGGCTTTTCTTCAGTTCTTCACTCCTTATTCTCCACTCAAATATTCTCTAATGTTTTAAAAAAACTCTGCCAAAATCCTAAGTGAATCAAATTTGATCATCTCTAGTTTGATTCTCTATCACTCTATCTCAAAGATCTCGATGCTATTCAAAGTTATAGAATCATTTGTAATCATAGATCGAAAGAACGAAGTGTATCGAGTCTTTATCTATCAATGTGTGATTAGAAACGGTGTGATTATGGCCTATAAATCAATTGGGTGTGATTGTAGCCCGTAAATCAATTAGTTGATCTTGTAGCATGGTTAAATCAGGAGAGTTAGCCCTGGACTCAAAGACAGGAGGGTGTATCTCGTGGTCTTGAAATCGAGGTTGTAATATCGACATTATATTTGAAAAGAAATCTACACAAGAAATTGTGTTGGACTGGATGTAGGGTAACTCCGAACCAGTATAAAATTCAGGTGTGTTCTTTTCTTTACTGCTTTTTATTTACTATTTGCATCTGTGTCTGATTCTATGATTGTCTCTATGTTTGTGAATTGCATCTATCTGTGTTTAATTTCAAAAGATTTCAAAAATTCCATAAAATCCATTAAACACTATTCACCCCCCTCTAGTAGTAATCCAGCCTTAAGATCCATAATCCGCATTTCCTACATGTAGGATAGGGGTATGGCTTGCGTAGTGTGTGTATATGGGAGGGTTGCATGCATTTGTTGCATGCAATAGTGGAATGAAGGGCCGTGTATATTATGTGCAGTAAGAAGAAGAGAAAGAAGGGGATGAAAGTATGTACAGGCAAGAGAAGAAATGAAGATGTGGATAGTGGGCTGTGCACTTGGGAAATGGGTGAGAAATAATAAGTGGTTTATTTTATTATTTAGTTAGTTAATAAATTTAAATAGTGCAGTTTAATTAAATAGTTTAGATTAGTTTAATTAGTAACAAAAGTAGTTTTGGGTAAATAGTCACGTTATTGGGCTTTTGGGCTTAAGAATGGGAAGAAGTATTTTAATAATTTAACTAGTTAATTTGGTTGAGTTTAAATAGTTTTTAAACTTTAAAAATGAATAACTCATTCATATGAAGTCTGTTTTATTCTCGGTTTCTGACGTTAGATTCATACTAATGAATAGAACACACTAGTATAAAGTTATTGACACTTTTGACGAAGTATAAAATATTGATAAAATATTAATTACTAAATATCTAATTTGTTTTAGGTCCAAAATTGAACACGACGAGTTGCCTTGTGATCATATCAGCGAATACTACGATATGGAATTTGTTTGGTAGAGATTGGAGCTAGTAGGAATTTGGGTTAAAATTGAACGCCTATTCGATTTTAATCCAAACTGGAACGCCTCGATGACAATAGAGATTTTAGTGAGTTAAACTCACCTTTTTGGGTAACTAGTAATATTATATAGTTAATAAAAATTGTTGATTGGACATTTGGGTGATTTACTATTTTATCAGTTGGTTTGAATTTATTCCCGCCCCTAGAGTGGATGACCCATATTATATAATTATATAAGTTTGTGATGCAGGTTAATAGGTTGGAGGGATCCAACTTGATTCCTCACCACTGTTGAATTTTATTTTTATATACGTGCTGATATATATGTATATAAGCTGTGATGCAGGGGGATAGGTAGGAGGAATCCAATGGGATTCCTCGCTATTGTTGATGTATTTCCAATAAAATTAATGTTATATGAATTATGGGATATGAAACTTGGTGTATGGGCACTATTGATTATGACATTGTTTATGTTTAAAACTGAAACCCAATGGTAATAGAAAATCAATATCGATAATGGTTAAGTGTTTGTTGGCTATTGACCTCAAATTAGTATTTAAAAAATACTATAAATTGTCATTGAAGTTGGAGTCCAATTTTGAGACAGAAGATGATTTTAAGGTCTGAATATGGGTTTCGGAAATATTTTATTTAAAAGGATTTAATTTATAGTTTACTCCAACCTTTTTATCTGTCTTTTCTAAGTAATTTATTTAATTTTGTTTAAGATTATTTTTATTTAATATTATTTTTAAAATTATTTATTTATATTTAATATTGTTTTAAAATTTACTAATTCATATTTAATATCATTTTAAGGTTATTTATTTATATTTAATGTTGTTTAAAGTTATTTACCAATATTTCTAGTATTTTGAGAAGTAATTATTTTAAAAACAAATATGTCTTGAAAATAATAATAAGGATTACTATTAATGTTTTGGAAATAAATTGTTATTGTTTATAATAAGGGTAAAGATGAATTATTATTGCTTATTTAACAATGCTTTGAAATTATCAATTATTAATTTAAGATGTTTTAAGGTTAATAATTGTTATTCATTTATTTCAAATGTTTAGTATTATTATATAATAGTGGTTTTGAAGTAAATGATCATTACTTATTTATAAATGTTTCAAGAGTTATAAATAGAGTTTTATTAACATACTTGGGTTTATGAGGGAAGTTTTATGAAATGGTTTGAAGACTTAAAGTAGGATTACTTATGAGGTAAAGGAGTTTTATAAATGGTTAGGTATTTATAAACGAATTTTAGAATTGGGTTTATTGAATTATAAGGGGAATTTTATAAATAGTTGCATTGATTTATAAAGGGTTTTATGAATGACTTGAGAAATAATTTATAAATAGGATATAAATGGTTTTAGGTAGTTATAAATAGTTTATAAATGACTTTAGAGATTTATAAAGGAATTTATAAATGATTTGAGAATTGTATAAAAAGGAAATCTTTCTCTATTTTATAAATATACTTATACCACTGAGATAAGCATATGGATATTTTTCCAAGTGTTGAAAATATGGGAACTAGTGAATATATCTTTGTAAAAGTATATTGATACAAGTATTTACAAAATGAATTTAATAAATGAAAAGATTTATTAAGGAGGCTAGTGGTTGCTTATGCGCTTAACCAATGCAGGTTTTCCTTATGAAAATAAATCCCTGATTTGGATGTTTGTTTATTCGATAGTTAAATAACCGACTATCAAATATGGACCCAAACATAATTTTGGAAATATCTAGGAGAAACACGTGAGTTATATAGCACATTCATCTCCGTTGATGTTGTACTGTGCGTATAAATCTCGCTTCATTCTCCTAAGACAAACGATAAGGAAATCTGTCCATTAATGATTAGGAGGTGATCTCCGCTCTTATCTTTGACTATGTATTTCCTAAAGAACCAGGGTTAAGTTTACCGGGAATTATCAAAGTTGTTTCTGAAGAGACCGGGATCAGATATGTTATCCGAAAACCACTTTGATCTAATTCAAGCGTTTCAAAGTGAAGACATCTTAAAGATGATGGAATTGAAGACAAAGCACTGAAGCGTTTCGTTCAGTCCTAGAACGAACTTATATGGATGAATGCTGGGATTGCATTATTTCCTTGAGGGTAGTGTTAGCATTCGAAGTTGGAAGTGCAATATAAAAGGTAAAATGTAGCCTCAAGCCTCATCGATCGGGAATGACAAAACAGGGGAGATGTAGTTGGTCTAAGTAGGTCGCTCCCAAGTAAGGTATGATTATTCCTATCTAGAGCCGATATAATCTCATTGTATGCTTCGGGACCCATTAATAGAGGGGTGATCATATTCGGTACTACTAGTTAAGTGGTAGGCCGATTCTGTGTCATAAGAGGATCCTGGCGAGGTCTTCGATGTTATTTTATCTAGAGATGCACCGTAACGGCGGTACCCCAGTAGCCCAGTCATTATATGGAATCCATTCTCCAATACGAGCCTTTCGGTTTTAGTCGTATACCTATTATGCTGGAATTTAATTAATGTAACAATTTAAGTTAAGATTAATAAGTATTTGTATCTTAGACAATATTATAATATCAGAGAATTTCATATGAAACGTTTTGGTTACCGTAAGGTAAAAAACCTTTTTGTGTTTCTGTGCGGCGTGGTCTTACGAGATACTTTTGATTTCAAAGGTTTTTTATAACTTTAAAATCCAGTTGGGTGTGTTTTCTCACACTGGTTTTCCAGACTGACTCGGGTGTTATTTTATTATAATGCTTGGGTCACATCGAGCATATTTACATATTGTTGTGGATGCATTGGAGCTTAGGAGACGAGTTGGAGGCCTAAGACGTATATACGTATTTCATTACATTCCGCTATGCCATGTATTAGTTGTATTTATCAGCAATTGTGAGGACAGGTTACAACTGTTCCGGCTGAAATAGGGAAGTTTACTCTGATTGATATATGTATATTACATTTCCTCTTTGTGTAAAGATTTGTTGTATATTATAGATTATTCGTTCTGCTGTGAGATTCTGTGTTGTTAGTTTTCATTCTTCTTCCTTCTTTCTTCATTATTTTCGCCTAACAATCAGGTTTTCCTGCATCTGATTGCTCAGCACGCAATATAGGGGACGTATTAGGGTCGATTTTTGAGGGTCGAAAATCCTGAGTTGTTAAATGTGGTATAAGAGCTAAAGGTTAAGCGAGAATCTTGGCTTTAGTGGGGTAACTCATTAAGAGATAAGGTAATAAAATGCCATATTACGAGTTTGAGTGTATATATATATGGGCGCGTATTTTTAGTGATATAAAATGTTTTATATTGTGTTGATTGATCTGTTGAGTGACTTTTGGATTTTGGTCAATACAAGTTATTAACGCCAATGATAGGGATCTCTTAATGCTTGAATAGAAAAATTCGACAAGGTATTGTTTTGAAATTGGATAAATGAAATAATTTTACCTTGAATATATTTTTAATATAAAGAAATAATTTTTTAGAACTTATTATAGTATATATGGTGTTATTTGGCATTCTAGCATGGCTATATCAAGCAGATTGCACTAGTTAGATCTGATTGCCATCAAGGTTGATGATTCCAGAAAGATGATTGTGGAACCCAAAAGCCAAGTACAAATAATCGTATAAAGTTAGAATTGGATGGATTTGATGGATGTACAATGTAGAGTGCTCGAAGCATGGAATATAGCTCAGTAAATGGAAGGGATCAGTATAGATTGGCTCATAAAAGAGGGATCGCCATGCTTAATCAAGAGGAATCTGCAGGCTTCACTAAAGAGGGGTCGGTATGCATCAAGGTTCAAGTGCATTCTTGCACATAATGATCAATATCACGAGATCTACAAGTCAAATCCCTATGAAATGGGGAGCTAGGTATATGGACCCTAGGGAACCTACCTAGGGTTCGCATATCAAAAGCACAGAATGGGTGGGATCGGCATACATCCCTGTAGAGGGTTTGACAGCAAGTAGTGCACAAGTAATATTAAATCAAAGATCAAGCAATAACTCGAGTTCCATTGGTCCAAATGACATGAAAATTGAAGGAAAAACATATTTTTGCATGGGGAAGCCACCATAGGGGTCGCTGCCCAAAAATCGACCAAATAAGGGCTCAGTACCGATCCCTCTTCATTGGGAATTAGGACTAGCGATCCCTCTAGTGGGCCCATGTCGATTAGAAGGTCCTTCAGGCCGAAATTTCAGAGAGATTGGCGGTCGTCTTCACCTATGAATACTAGCCTAATAGGTCATTCTGAGGATCTTTACGCTGCTTGTTACTCTAGACTCTATTGTAATAAAGTGTTTTTCTATTTTATACTGTTGTAATTTGATTTATAAGTTATTAATAATGGATAATCTTCAAAGTGGACATAGGCATACTACGCCGAACCACTATAAATCTTTATGTTGCTGATTATAGTTGATTCTCTGTTACTTATTGATTTATCTACTCAATTTAATTTTGTTTTTCTCCACTTCTCTAAAAAAATATTCTTGGGTGTTTGTGACCAATTTAGTTGCAAACATTTTGGTGCTTTCATTGAGAAACTTGATTCTCAACTTGCTAAGATCCCTTTGTTGCTACTGTATTGGATAAATCCCCTAAAGGAGATCTATAATTATCTTCAAGAAGCTGCTAATACTACACTGATTTGTAGAGATATAAGCAAGGCTTTTAGTAATGGTGAGACATACTAGATCTACTTCTCATAATGTGGAAGGAAATGAGAATACTATTATTTGGTAAGGAGATTCAAGCAATCAACCCCCAAACATGACTGCTGATCCGATTGAAGTTCAGAATCCTAATTATTCTATTACGAGAGCCAAATTTCATAATATAATGAGAGAGATGATGGAGAGCCATCGAAAAATAAATCAATAAATTCAGACCAATATCAACTTGATGAATAAAATCAATCAGCAACAACTGGGGAATGCTAGGAGGGATCCCACTCCCTACTCGGCATCAGAAAGTTCTAGCTCGTTGGACGAATATCACAAGCATATGCATCGCAAGATAGAAGAATATCGCACAGAAACTTTAGAGCGTCACCTGGCAGACCGTCATGGTCTTCCAAGACCGGTCGGTGCCGATCCCTACTCCAAAGGAGGGATTCCTTCCATACATCTTGGGAATCGAGGTGGAACTATTTATGTTGGTTTTGTGATGGAGTTCGATTGAATGTTGATCAGGTACGTCCCAGGAATGATGATGAAATGAATGTACAAGATTCGCATTGGGAAGATGGTGAATCAAGAAGGCATGCAACGGCCTGCAAACATCGACCGAGCCATTCATGTGAGAGGGAGCACGACTACCGCTTGGCACCAACCATCCAAACGCTCGACTTATCAGCAATGGTCAGACAGTCGGTGAGAGGAAGTCAGGGTCTGACTAACGATGACTAGGGAATTTCGAGAAGCCATGCCCCGCTTACTGATAATGTTTTACGTGTAGAATATCCGAAGAGGTTCAACATTCCATCAATGCCCACCTATAACAGAAAAACCGACCTCAGGCAGCATATCATGAGATACGAATGCCTAATGGATTCTGCGTAAGCGGATGATGCGGCCAAGTGTAGAAGCTTTCCCATAACTCTCTATGGAATAGCGACGATGTGGTTCATGAGGCTACCCTCACGATCAATATCTAAATTCGATGATTTGGCAACCAAGTTTGTGGAGCAGTTTCGGATGCATGCGACTCGTCCTAAAGATGTGATGTCCTTGTCTAGCGTGATTCAGGCTCCAAGAGAGTCGTTGAAAGATTATTTGGGGAGATTTCATACAGCTGTTACGGAGGTCAGTAATCCGTATGACCATGGGATACTCTGGCCATGACGAGAGGGATTGATCCAGAGTCTGATTTTAGCGATTGGTTAGCCGGTAAGCCGCCCGCATTGTTGGAGCGCTTTTACACAAAGGCGGATCAGTATTTGAGAAAGGAGGAAACCAGGTCCTCCAGAAAAAAGAATATTGTAGGACCAAAGGTAGAGGGAGTACAAAGTAATATTGCAATAAAATACTCTGATGATAGTTCTGGGAAAGTCCACGTGAATGTCTAGAATAAATTACATCAGCAAAAAAGAGCGGAGTTAGGAATCGAGAATGAAAGAGGGATTCTGGATGAGGAAAGCCAAGGATTTCAATGTATAATACTTACACGTCGTTGAATATCTCCTTGGAGAATATCTATCTGTCAACTTGCAATACCATGCAGCATAGGAAGCCGCCTCCGAAAGAATCAACAGAGAAGAAGAAACAGACCGGGAAATATTGTTGGTTTCACGAGTGCTATGGGCACAAAACAAAATGAATGCAGGCATCTCCAGGATGTTATAGAAAAACTTCGAGAAAGGAAATTACAATAGTTTGTGAAAGCCCCACAAGTTGGCGGGCAGGGGACATCTAACCCCAACCGAGGACACGAGCCGCGTAGGGTAGAGGAGCCTGTGCGGACTGGTGGAAGACTGGTGATAAATACGATAATCGAAGGACCACACCCAGCAGATAAGATTTGGCAAGATATGGAGCGCTATGCTAGCGCGATTAGGCATGTGGATTTTGAATGTTGTTCGAATACGAAAGATGGTGCTCTGGCAAAATAGCAACGTACAATGGAAGATGATATTGCATTTAGGAACAGAGACACAGATAAGGTAGAGGCTCCGACAATCAACCCAATGGTCATTTTGGCCATGATTGACACGCTTTGGTGAGAAGGATATTGATTGATTATGGAAGTTCAGTAAATATAATTTTCAAAAAAGCATACGATCAGATGAGGATGGAAGCCAAAGATTTAAAACCGTCTAAAGCTCATATACACTGTTTTAACGGCATTGCAACTGAAGCCATTGGTTATGTTGTGCTACGCGTGGAATTGGAAGAAAGTGAACAAAGGAGAGTGAGGACCTTGCCGTTTTTTGTTTTGGATGTTGACTCTCCATACAACGTTTTTTGGGTCGACTGGCCTTTGCCAAATTCTGGACAGCTCTTGCCCCATGGTGTTCGACTTTGAAGTTTCCGACATATAATGGTGTTGGGGTTGTTCATGGCGATCCGGCAACTAGATATGCCTGTTATGTAGCTGAGTTGAGGAAAACTCAGCACAACGAAAAGGTAAGGGTGTGGACAAGACTGTCTGCATCCAAGCTACCGAAGATTGACAACTAGTGCCTAAGCTTTGTCTTGTGCCATAGTCTGTTCTATAGAGATATAGATCTAGAGATGATGAAAAAGAGCCCAAAGAGACCAAGGCTGCACTGGTTGAGCTGATAATTGATATCACGGTCAGCCACGACGACCCATCACGAATCCTAAAGATTGGATCACAGCTCAGCCCCCGATGATGAAAGAACTTGCTGGTTTTCTCCGAGCAAATCTAGACGTGTTCGCTTGGACTCAATCTAACATGTATGGGATCTCGCCTACCATTGCGAGCCATGCATTGAATATCGACCCAAGGCATGTCCCAGTGGAACAGAAAAGATGCGGCATGGATCCGGAGAGATCTGCCGCTCTCAAAGAGGAGGTAGATAGATTCAAAGACAACGGTTTATCTGCAATGCCCTCTACCTTAGGATCGGCCTTCGAGGATCTGGCAATATGTTCTCCTTTGTCGGAAGGCACTGAAAAGTTAAAATATCAATGTTTCAGGACAACAAGTCCAAGGGTTCATTTTCGCGAAGCATCTCCTGTACTAATTTCTCTTCATCAAACTCAGCTCCACCCAGCTCTCTCTTTTTCATCTTAATGATGTGCTCCCAGGCTTTAGCAAGTGACTAGAGATAACCTTCGCTAAGAAAACTCAAGTCGCGGTGGATGAGGACTTTGGCGTTGTATTTAATGATAAATGGATCAAACAAGTCCTTGATTTCATTCCGACCGGACTCCTAAGTATCTTCTACTTGGGTTTCAATTTGTTCCATCATCTCCTTGCGGATTTACTCTCCTACCTCCTCTTTAAGGGCTTCTATTTTGGCAAATTTCTCATCGAGTTTAATTTTCAGGCTCCTAGCTTCAACAGCCTCTTCGCAGTACCTTTGTGACTCTTCCTGAGCCTCAATCTTCTCTACCTTCTCTTTCTTGAGAAGCTCCTCAAGTTTGTCGATGTGGCGGGCCAGGACATCTTTTTCCATTTGCAAGGAATCCTTTTCCAGAGCAAGTGCCCCATTGCGATTAAGGGCAGCATCGAGTTCTTTCTAATGGGAAGCTTCTAAACGGCTTACTACCTCTGACATTTCTTTGGCACTCTTTTCCACCTCAGCAAGTTTTGTTGTCAACTCCGATAGTTCATCATCTTAGTGCTTGATTATGACTTTATCGTGTATTGTCTCTAGCTTGAGATGATCTATTTCATATTGTCGCTCGATTGAAACTTCGAAGAATTTTTCCGCTAAGTGTTAAAATGATTCATGCTGCACGAACACATCATTAACACATGCGAGAGAACTTGCTTTGGCATGCCTCGGGATCATATGTACTGTGGGAAGGAATTTAAGCCCATCAAAATAGATTTTCAGGAAAGTGGCCTTAAGTTCGGCCAATTTCTCCGCTGTAGAAGTATCAGGAGTAGCGACCGCAACGGTGGATCAGAAGCGGCAATTAGATGCTTCGTCGATCAACGGTCATGAGATTTCTTAGAGCTAGAAGAACCAGAGTGCTGCTCATGTGATGTGGTAATATGAGGGTTGTGGAAGGGAGGCTGGTCTCCACTATACATAGGAAAATTGGCCTGATCTCCCTGGCAAGGCGTATGAGACTGGAATCACGCTTGGAAGAGGAGGATTCCCTTGAATGATAGCTTTTTCTGGTCCGTCGTCTTTTTCCCTGCGCCTGCCAAACTCTAAGTCCCAGTTGGACCGATAATGCTTTGAAGAGCCCCTTAAGCGATCGAAGTCACGGGACTGAGTCATTGCATCTGTAAATACCAAATGAGAACATGTGAGTAACTATTGTGCAAAGGATTGATGAAGAGCGGGTAGTGAAGTGCACGTGGTCGTGAGTGTCCTGGTGTCCCCATAACAGACCGGTGGCTGTAGCCTTTCTTATAGGTGTTCTCTCTCCTTTATTAGTGGGGAGAATGTCTTCACCGCTCCTAGTAGGAGAATTGAGCACTTCGATGTTGATATTTGGAAACTGGCAGGTCATAATATCATCGGGAATTTAGAGATTTGAGAATCCCTTCAGTGAACTTTCCAACTGTTGGGAAGATAATTCTTCTTCAATAGAAGTGATGACGAATTCTGGATCTGTGATAGTTTTTCTTCTATGAAGTTTATATGCCAACTTCTTCTTTCTCTTGGTGGGTGTTTGAGATTGCGTGCCTTATGGCGGTTCGACCACAGGTGCCTTGCTTGGGTCTGCATAAGCATTGCTAGGTTTATTGGCCTGAAAATCCCTAATCTTGCCTTCTTCAATGTCATCCCGAGTCCCCTCGGCTAGGGGCATGACAGGATTGATGACATGCCTTTCTTGCTCTGTGACGTTTCTTGGTAATGTTGCACTTCTAGGGAGCCCAATGCTACGACCCTTTTCCAACAGCCCGAACAAAGATAGTAACTCATCAGTTACAAGAGGTTTGATGTCCCTATCTTCGATAGGGGTAGCGCGAATAGCGACGATCGCTCTTGAAAAACTAATGCCTTCAGGACGTTGGCGGACACCTTTAGGAATCTCGGATGTTAACGGATTCAAAAATATGAATTGGATTAACGGGTTTAAGAGTGAAGTGGAAATAACACTTACATCCTTCTAACCATCGCCTTGCGAAGCTAGGTGGACATCTATCATAGAACCACTCGTGCTTGAAAAGAGAGAGTTTATTCCAAGCGCCTGTTCAGACTTGGTAGTTAGGTGAAGGTTCAAGAAAAACGTAGGGAGGACTGACCACCATTTAAAATTGTGAATGAATCTTATGTCCTCGGGATTCGGCGGACGAAATAAAACGCTCATGAATAGCAGAAAGGTTCCATGTAGGAAGGCGTAACTGTTCGGATGGAGTTAAGTGGAGTTATGCCAAGATATCTTAACATCTCTCGAATAAACGAATTAAAGGGCGGTATGCGTCCGGCCCAGCACATAAATTTGTTACACGACATGTACCCCTCCGAGGTCAACTGATGCCTATCGTTTATCGAAGGAACCAAGATGTCTATGAGCGGAATTCCATATATGGAACATAGTCTGCGAAAGGAAGCCTTGCCAATTCGAGAAGCTTGAGAATCTATTGGGTTATCAGGGAGAAAAACATCTTCTACTGCGTCGAGTGTAGGGCTTATATCCTCTGCCGGGAGGACTGGAACATCTTAAAAAAGGTTGACCGATGGACCATAAACTTCCATTTGCTCGGCTTCATGATTGGGAGAAAGCCTGCCGGATATAGTCGCAGAGCTTGATTTTGCTTTAGGATCGATATGCTACATGGCTGATTCAAAAGACATAGCAGGTAAAGGCTCTAAGCGTCTGGAGTCCATATTAGCTATACTCAGTAGATAATTGAGGTTAGAAAAGTTTATATTTTCTTCCCTCCTCGCGTTAAGTGTGAGCTAGTGCAGTGTAGTGAAGCGTATAGCAGAAATAAACAGCTTAAAATCAAAAAATGAAGTTAAATGGCAAAACTTTGGATTTCGAACAGAGTGACCGTCATCATTGACCGTCTCAACTAGTAAAAAGATTGATCGGTTGCAAAAGCTTTGGGATCGAATATCGGCTTATCGAAGCGTAAAGTTTGTTGTTCAAGTCCATATGAAGGTTTTTAGTATATGTTAAAAGTTCCAAGGATTCGATTGTTTAATCTCAAGTTCAATAGTGAATATGCAAGTTTTATTGTTCATCGTCGTCGTATCTTCAAGGTCGTTAAGGTGAATAAGTGATGATTGTTTGAACAAGTAAGGTTGGATTAGATTGCAAGTTCAAATGGTTCTTTACGCCGATCCCTATTTTAATGTTGGTCCCTATGTTTATGCTGATCCTTAACTTTATACTGATCCCTATGGTTATACTGATCCCTTTCCCAAAGCCTCACGAACGATGCCTCTTTTCAACCTAAAAACTGCCGATCACTTTCCTTTTACCAATCCCACCGATTTCACTGCTTCCATATATTCCACCGATCCCTCTTTCACAACAAACGTCGCCAAACCCAAAACATACCAACCTCTTATACTTCATTTTCAACTCATCGAGCCTCTACGCCGAGGGATCAGCATAGAACCAAACATACAACACCGATCCCTCCTCCATTATATCCACTTCCTCCTTTATCCTCTCTTCTTCCTTCTCCTTATTTATTTAGCCGAACCCTATCCACCAATGATTCATCTTCTCCAGGCCGCTTCGATCACTGTGTCATTACAACCTCGAGCACCATCAAAATTATTAACAACACAAAATTCCTTATCTTACCATGAAACCAAAGGAAAGAGTCGAGAAGGCTCACCTATGTGTGAATATGTAAAGGAAATTGGCAAGAATTTTGAAGGCAATCGAAATGGAAAGTATAGGAAGTTAGTTTGTAAATGCGAGTTGAATCACGGAAGAATTTTGTTTCAAAATTGAGGGGAGGAGAAGAGAAGGAAAGTTCATTTTGAATGAAGGAGCAAAAGGGTTCGGTGCTTAAGAGGTAAATGAGAAAATGAAGTAAGTGAAAGTGAAGGAATGGGAAGGCTGCTTTATATATACGAACGGAGGGATCGACCCAAGTTCTTGGCACGAAGCATGGGGAAAGGGATCGACATGAAAGATCGTCGGTCCTTATTAGCATGAACCCAAAAAAGGGGTCGACATACATATATGCTGATCCCTACAAATGCTTTAATATAAAAAGGGAAGAAGAAAAATGGAAAGAAAATGAAAAGAGAGAAATCGATCGGCTAAACACATGCCGATCCCTATACACAAAATAATAATAATAATGAATGAAAAGAAAATGATTATGAGGGTTTAGCTATAAACATGTACATATAAAATGCATGAGAGTTGGCAACGACACGTAAACGTGCAAGCACGTCCGAGCCAGCAACAAGAACGCGTACATAAACGTGTACGTATGAAGCCCAAAGGTCCAATTTTTTGAAATCAATATAAATTGAAATCAAACCTCAAATCTTCGAGTTTGAGGTTGGACAAGATAACAAAACTTATTAACCTTATGGGATCAAACTCATGAGTATTAACTAATGGAGTATAGCCTTGGATTTATACCATTGGAAATCGACCAAGCGTCCTGGTGATCAATGAATAACGCCTTGAAGGAATAGTTCAGTAGATTGATAGCAACTATTCAGAATGCTGGATGGATTTCTTGTCGACGACTCTAATGTGCTTCGATTCAAAGCACGTCATTTTCCTCACAAGACATACTTTGGGGGGCAAGTGTTATTCGACATTCTAGCCCGGCTATATCAAGCTGATTGCACGAGTTAGATCCGACTACCATCAAGGCCGATGATTTCGAAGCGATGATTGTGGGACCCAGAAGCGAAGTACAAATGATCGTACAAAGTCAAGGTTGGATGGATTTGATGAATGTACAATGTAGAGTGCTCGAAGCATGGCATATAGCTTAGTGAATGGAAGGGATCGATATAGATTGGCTCATAAAAGGGGGATCGTCGTGCTTAATCGAGACGTATCGGCGGGGTTCATTGAAGAGGGGTCGGCATGCATCAAGGACCAAGTGCATTCTTGCATACAATGATCAATATCATGAGATCTACAAGTCAAATTCCAATGAAATGTGGAGAGCTGGGTATATGGAACCTAGGGAACCTACCCTAGGGTTCACGTATCAAAAGGACAGAATGGGAAGGATCGGCATACATCCCTGTAGAGGGTTCGGTAACAAGTAGTGCACAAGTAATATTAAATCAAAGATCAAGTAATAACTCGAGTTCCATTGGTCCAAATGATATGAAAATTTAAGGCTAAACATATTTTTGCATAGGGAAGCCACCATAGGGGTCGTTGCCTAAAAATCGACCAATTAAGGGCTTGATACCGATCCCTCTTAATTGATAATTGGGCCTAGTGATCCCTCTAATGGGCCTATGTGGATTAGAAGGTCCTTTAGCTGAAATTTCAGAGAGATTGATGGTCGTCTTCACTATAAATACTGGCCTGATGGGTCACTATAATCTTCAAAGTAGACGTAGGCATACAACGTCGAACCACTATAAATCTTTGTGTCTCTGATTATAGTTGATTCTCTATTACTTGTTGATTTATCTACTCAGTTTAATTTTGTTTTTCTTCACTTACTTCTCTACAAACTACTATTCACGGGTGTTTGTGAGCAATTTAGTTGCAAGCATATGGTGTGATCGGTTGTTAGTGAATGATAATATTTGATTATTATCATTTGTTGTCCGTGTTCTAATAAAAATTGTTATTATTATAATAAAAACAAAGATTAATAATTAAGAAATGGTTTTATATAACCATACTGAAATTACATATATGAGGAAAATTAATAAATATGATTTGTAAATAAAAAGGATTCAAAAGCAGAGAATTTGAGAATTTAAGTCCTGTTGATTTTGGAAATTGTTTTTCAAGGTTTTAGAAGAATAATAATAGTATTATTTGAAAAATATTTGAATGAAAATATTTTAAAATGGGATTTAAAAGAGATAAAAAGCACTGAACTCACTTCGGTCGTTGGAAAATAATTTCGATGATGACTGCAGCATCACCGACGTTCATTTTCGGGTTTCTAAGAGAGGAATTGCTAACATTAGAGTTTTGTTTTGGTAAAACTAGTTTGATTTTAAAATTCAAAAGTATGATTTGAAATATAAAGAAATTATTTATAGTATTTCTCCAGAATAATTTGAAATAAGAACAGGATGTTTAGACTCTGAAAATTTTCATTTGAGTGTTTTATTAAAATATGAGAAAATAAGTTTTATAACTTTAACTTTTATAATTAACAAGTTAAAACAAATTTTTAAATTTTTTGAATATAAATATTAAGAAAGGAAAAATTGAAATTTGACTATGAAATGATATTAAACTTAAGCTAAGTTAAATAAAATGAATTTTGAAAAGAAATTTAACTTAAGTTAGGTTGGATGCAATAATTTTTGGAAATGGAATTGATTGTGAATTTGATTTAAAGTCGATGCAATAATTTTTGGAAATGAAATTGAACAATGAATCGAGTTAAATGAAATTGAATTGATTGAAATTGAACAATGAATCGAGTTAAATGAAATTGAACAATGAATCGAGTTAAATTAAAGTGGAATTGATTGAAATTGAACAATGAATCGAGTTAAATGAAATTGCAATAATTTTTGGAAATGGAATTGATTGTGAATTTGATTTCAAGTCGATGCAATAATTTTTGGAAATGGAATTGATTGTGAATTGAACATTGAATCTAACCAAGGGTGAATTATTCCTAGAAATGGAATTGATTGAAATTGAACAATGAATCGAGTTAAATGAAATTGAATTTGATTTAAAGTGGATATGAACTTAAGTATCAAAGTGATAATAAACATTAGTAGTATTAAAGTAAATTTTGTAATAAACTTAAGTGGAGGTTGCTGGAATGGTTCTTAAGTGACATTAGAATTGAAAGAAATGTAATATGAAAAAAATGAATGTGCATAAAGCAATGTGAATAATGATTGTAAATAAATGGACGTAAATAAAAGAATTTGGATAATGAGAAACCAACTGAAATAAATACGTAAGTTGTACGTATATTATTTTATGTGCATAACTGCATGATCTAGTTTCGAATATACGATTTTGAGATGATTTATATCAGTCCAAGTTAGAATTTTTCACTTGATTCTTGACGGCGAACACCAGATATAGATTTTTTGATTGATTCTGTTTTTCTCTATTATAGTATATGGCTATATAAGGAGAATGGCGGTTTCTAATCAAGGAACCGAATTTGAGTGCGCACTAGACAATCGTGTGAATGATACAAGTTTGAAAGTGAACTTGTGTGATCGAGCGAGCAGTTGGATTTGATATTGTATACGAATGATATATGTACATCATACGGGCTTAAATAAATTAAATATTGACATTGGAAAATGCAAATTGATATGGTTATGAATTAATTGAATGGATATTATTTGTTTGATGGTTTCTCTAGTTACATTTGCATATGATTATTGTATAGTTTATATTGTATATTGATATACTTTCCCTTTGCTAGTTCTCATTGGTTGTTGAGTGATTAGTAGGTGCGGATGGCGTACGCTTCGCATTTGGAGCTCGCTTTCTCATTATTTATTGATTGAATATGCTAGCTAATATTAAGAAAAGGTACACACCTCGGATTACATGCCATATTTTTATATTTTTCCCTATGGGGTGCCTCGTCCTTGAAGATGAGATGTATATTTGTGATTATATATATATATTGTAAATTTTTCCGATCGAACCGTGCAAAGTGGACGCTGTCGAAATTTTCCGTATATTTAAGAGTAAGAAAATTTTATAACAAGTTCAACTAAATGGTTTTGAAAGGTAAATGGGTTTGGGCATTTTTCTTACCTCGGAAATTTCGGGGACGAAATTCTTTTAAGGGAGGAGAAGGTAATGACCCGTATTTTTAGGTTTTCAAATTTTAATATTTATTTGTTTAAATATTCGGATTCGAATTTAAATTATAATAAAATATATGTTTCAATTAAGATCTAATTTTTGATGATGTATATTTAATTTAATTTATATGATTTTTCCATAATTTTTAATTTGGAAAATAATTAAATTTTCGTTTAACGCTTTTTGCAGCAAACGTCGATACTTTTGAAACTTCACAGAATAAGTTAACTTGTCTATTTTATTGTTGCTTTATGATCATCTCACCTTACCGTGTGTGATCGTACTTTTATTTCTGTCATTCGCGATCCATACGCGAACGTGATTTTGTGTAGCAGGGTACGGTAAACTTTCTTTTTGAAATTAAAACATCATAACACATGTGCGTGCGCACAAAGCTTTTATCCCATACTTTTTACCTTACATGCACATGTATCGGCTTATTGACTTTGGTTTTTTTTTGATTGCTTAGTCTTGAAGTTGTTAAGAGTACATATATATGCATGAACGGACGTACGGGGGGGGGGGGGGGGGTGGCGTAATACACACATCACTATTTATTTTCACCCTACCTTTGCATGCACACACCCATACCTTTTTAGTTGTTTGTTTCGTGCCTTTATTTTACGCTTAAATAATGGATTTCAACTTTGTTTGCTTGGCTTATATATAAGTGGACACGCATTTTCACAATGATTTTATGTTCTTTCTTCTCTAAAACAAAAGGACTTAGGACGCCTTTTCCATTCTCACTTTCAAGTACTTCATGAAAACAAAGGCACACATGTGATAAAAAAGAGGAAACATGGTCCATTCTCCTTCACGCATGCAAAAGAGAGAAAGTCACAGCAACCACTATCATTTTGAATTCATATTCCTCTTTCATTTAATATATCAAATAACTCTTCAAACACTAAATATTAGCAAAAGTTGTCAACGGGAAGTTGTAGAGGGTCGAATGCGCTATGTTTTCCGTTCTCATCATTTTCGAAATGGTGGGTTGTGGAGGTCCCGACGGTCGGTGGTGAATGATGGTGGTTCAAGTTAAGCATCCCTCGACGCTTAGTTCAATGGTGAAGAGGCACGTGATTTAGTGAAACGGAGAGAGAGATATGAGAGAGGATGTGTGTGTTTTGGTGTGTGAGTTAACATGCATGTGTATGTGCATGGACGTGAGAAGTGAAGGCCTGGGGAGTAGCAAGCATTGATGTGAGGGTTTATAGCAATGTTTTCATAACCGGACCGTGAATCAAACCGTGAGGACTCAGGGTTCGAGGTTTCGAGGGTTCGACCGGTCGAACCGTCAAGAACCGCACATACTCTTTTTTGTAAATTAATACATTTAGATGCAACGTATCAATCTTAAGTACACAATAAACCAACATTTTCAATAAAAAATATACGATATTAATTCATAATCCGCACGTTAATTCTAATATGAAAAATTAAACAAAATTTGCTACACTAGCTGCACTAATTACGAATATAAAACGGACGGAGATTTGAAAACATATTTTGAAGCGAAGAAATTGCGCATATGGAAGGGTTCAACCGGGTTCAAATGAAAATAAGAGAGAATTACACAACGAGAATGTAAGAAAACCAAAAGAACCGTGGTTCAACTAGGTAAAATTGAAGGTTGAACCGTTGGTTTAAAGGTCCGACCAAGGTTCAACGATAAATGAGGTCCGATTGGGTTTCGGACCGTGGTGGTCCAAGGTTCAGGGTTATCCGATGTTGGACCGCAGCAGGGTTGGGTCATGAAAATACTGTTTATAGGATGAGGGTGTAACTTGTGTAGTGAGTATATGGGAGGGTTGCATGCATTTGTTGCATGAAGTAGTGGAATGAAGGGCCGTGTATATTATGTGCAATAAGAAGAAGAAAGAAGAGAAGGAAAGTATGTATAAACAAGAGAAGAAATGAAGATATGGATAGTGGGCTTTGCACTTGGGAAGTGGGTGAGAAATAACAAGTTGATTTATTTTATTATTTAGTTAGTTAATAACTTTAAATAGTGTGGTTTAATTAAATAGTTTAGATTAGTTTAATTAGTAACAAAAGCAGCTTTGGGTAAATAGTCATTTTAGTGGGCTGTTAGGCTTAAGAATGGGTAGAAGTATTTTAATAATTTAACTAGTTAATTTGGTAAAGTTTAAATAGTTTTTAAATTTTAAAAATTGATAACTCATTCATACGACGTCAGTTTTACTCATGGTTTTCAACGTTAGATTCGTGTTAAAGAATAGAACACATTAGTATAAATTTATTGACAATTTTGACGAAGTATAAAATATTGATAAAATATTAGTTATTAAATATCTAATTTGTTTTAGGTCCAAATTAAACGCGACAAGTTGCGTTACAAACGTATCAGCGAATACTACGATATGGAATTGGTTTGGTAGAGAATGGAGCTAGTAGGAATTTATGTTAAAATTGAACGCCTGTTCGATTTTAATCCAAACTGAAACGCCTCGGCGACAACAGAGATTTCAGTGAGTTAAATTCACCTTTTTGGCTAACGAGTAATATTATATAGTTGATAAAAATTATTAATTGGACATTTAGGTGATTTAATGTTTTATCAGTTGGTTTGGATTTATTCCCACCCCTAAAGTGGATGACCCATATTATATAGTTATATAAGTTTATAATGTAGGGAAATAGGTTGGAGGGATCCAACAGCATTTCTCACCACTGTTGAATTTTATTTATATATATGTGCTGATATATATATATATATAAGCTATGATGCAGGGGGACGGATTAGAGGTATCCAACGGGACTCCTTGCTATTGTTGATTTATTTTCAATAAAATTCCTGTTATATGAATTATTGGATATAAAATCGGATGTTTGGACACTATTGGCTATGACATTGTTTATGTTCAAAACTAAAACCCAGTAGTAATAGAAAATCAATATCGATATTGGTTAAGCGTTTGTTAGCTATTGGCCTCAAATTATTATTTTAAAAATACTATAAATTGACATTGGAGTTGGAGTTAAATTTTGAGACAGGAGATGATTTTAAGATCTGAATTTGGGTTTCAGAAATATTTTGTTTAAAAGGATTTAAGTTATATTTTACTCCAACCTTTTCATCTGTCTTTTTTAAGTATTTAATAAATATTGTTCAAGATTATTTTTATTTAACAATGTTTTTAAAATTATTTATTTTTATTTAATATTGTTTTCAAATTTTATTTATTTATATTTAATATCGTTTTAGGGTTATTTATTTATATTAAATGTCGTTTAAAGGTTATTTACCAATATTTTTAATAGTTTGAAAAGTTAATTATTTTAAAAATAAATATGGCTTGAAATTAATAATAAGGACTATTATTATTAGTGATTTGGAAATAATTAATTACTATTTGTAATAAGGGTAAAGATTAATTATTATTACTTATTTAACAATGCTTTGAAATTATTAATTATTGGTATAAGATGTTTTATGGTTAATAATTGTTATTCATTTATTTAAATTATTTTTTATTCTTAAATATTATTATATAATAGTGGTTTTGAAGTAAATGGTCATTATTTATTTATAAATGTTTCAAGATTTATAAATAGTGTTTTATTAACAGACTTGGGTTTATGAGGGAAGTTTTAATTGGTTTGAAGACTTAAAAGGGGATTATTTATGAGGTGAAGGAGTTTTATAAATGGTTAGATATTTATAAACAAATTTTTGAAATGGGTTTATAGAATTATAAGAGGAATTTACAAATGATATGAGAATTGTATAAAAAAAGAAATCCTTTTCATTTTATAAATATACTTATACCACTGAGATAAGTATATGGATATTTTTTCAAGTGTTGAAAATATAGGAATTTGTGAATAAATCTTTGTAAAAGTATATTGATACAAGTAATTACAAGATGAATTTAATAAATGAAAAGATTTATTAAGGAGGCTAGTGGTTGCTTATGTGCTTAACCAATGTTAGTTTCCCTATGGAAATAAATCCTTGATTTGGATGTTTGTTTATTCGATAGTTCAATAACCAACTATCAATATGGACCCAAACATAACTGTTGAAATATCTAGGAGAAACATATGAGTTACATGGCACAGTCATCTCCGATGATGTTGTACTGTGCGTATAAATCTCATTTCGTTCTCCTAGGACAAATGATAAGGAAATCTGTCCACTAACGGTTAGAAGGTGATCTCCACTCTTATCTTTGACTATGTATTTCCTAAAGAACCGAGGTTAAGTTTACAAAGAATTATTGAAAGTTGTTTTCGAAGAGACCGGGATTAGATATGTTATCTAAAAACCACTTCGATCCAACTCAAGCATTTCAAGACATTTTGAAGATGATGGAATTGAAGACAGAGCTCTCAAGCGTTCGTTCAGTCCTAGAACGAACTTGTATGGATGAATGTTGGCATTATATTGTTGCCTTGAGGGCAATGTTAGCATTCCAAGTGGGAAGTACTATATAAAAGGTAAAACGTAGCCTCAAGCCTCACCAACCGGGAATGATTAAAACATGGGAGATATAGTAGGGCTAAATGGGTTGCTCCCAGGTAGGGTATAATAATTCCTATCTAGAGTCGACATTATATCTCATTGTATGCTTCGGGACCCATTAACGGAGTGGTGATCATATTCGGTACCACTAGTTAAGTGGCAGGTCGGTTCTGTGTTGGCAAGAGACCTTAGCGAGGTCCTCGGTGTTATTTTATGTACAGATGCACCGTGATGGGTGGTACCCCAGTAGCCCAGTCTTTGTATAGAATCCATTTTCCAATACGAGCCTTTACGGTTTTAGTTGTATACTTATTATGCTGGAATTTAATTATGTGGAAATTAGGTTGAAGGGCTTTTATTTCCAAGGTAATTACTTTTAAGGACATCACTTTTGAATAATTAGTTTTAAGGACAATTTACAGGATAATGATAAATTCATTTATCTTTTTAAGTTATACAGGAAAATGATAAATCCTTTTAGCATTATTTCTGTATAACTGCAAATGATAAATTCTTTTATCTTTTTCCTGTAAAATGTCCTTAAAACTAATTTTTCAAAAGTAGTGTCCTTAAAACTTATTAACCACACAAATAAGCCCTTAAAGTGAAAATCCCCTTTAATTAATGTATCAATTTCGGCAAAGATTAATAATTATTTGTATCTTAGACACTATTATAATATCATAGAATTTCATATGAAATGTTTTGGTTATAATAAGGTAAAAACCCGTCCGTATATATGCGGCGTGGTCTTACGAGATACTTTTGATTACAAAGGTTTTTTATAACTGTAAAATCCAGTTGGTTGTGTTTTCTCATGTTGGTTTTCTAGACTGACTTGGATGTTATTTTATTATAATACTCGGGTCAGACCGAGCATATTTACAGATTGTTTTGGATGCATTGGAGCACCGGAGACGAGTTGGAGGCCCAAGACGTATATACGTATTTCATTGTGTTACGCTGTGCTGTGTATTGGTTGTATTTATCAACAATTGTGAGGACAGGCTGTTATAACTATCGAGGCTGAAATAGGGCAGTGTACTCTGATTGATGTACGTGTATTACATTTCTTCTTTGTGTAAATATTTGTTGTATATTATAGATTATTCATTCTGCTGTGAGATTCTGTGTTGTTTGTTGTCTTTCTCTCTTCTTTCTTCATCCTACTTTCTTCTTTCTTTTCTCGTAACAATTAGGCTTTTCGGCATTCGATTGCTCGACACGTAATTAAGTAGATGTATTAGGGTTGATTTTCAAGGGTTGAAAATCCCGAGTTGTTACAAAGCTCCTTCGTAACACTAGGTAAAGGCTTCTGGTAGAAAAATATGCTAAGTTGATTGATAGCCAACGATCCATCCCCAATGGATAGCTAGCGATCCATAGAAATGACTCATATTGATTTGAGATTTTCGGCGATGACTTGGCATAACAACTAGACTCTTCTGCACTTGGACTTCTGGCCCAATACTCACTAAATTCCCCTATAAATACTCACCTATCTGCAACATAAAGAGGATCTTCTAGACTGACTGCTGGAACTCTGCAGAGATTATTCTTCACTCTTCTCCTCCCACACAATGGCCATCTAGGAGTTCACTGTGATGCTCCAGTGAACTCTTGTGCTTGTGACTTGATCTAACTTAGAAGATTTAATCATATTGGAATCCGGTTCAACTTGTAACAACAGTCAGTTAATAGAAAGTTATAAAGTGGACATAGGCTTCGTTAACGGCCGAACTACTATAAAAATCTTCTTTTCTTTTTATTATTTCTGCACTTTTTACATTTATTTTCTATTTTATTGCTCTGTAAGTATAGGGCTAGTACGTTCACACTCAATCCAGGGTGTTGATCCATTTTGTGGGCTAACATTTTGGTGCTTTCATTGAGAACCCAACTTAGGCTTAGATCTAGCTATCTACTTTTGATTGGATAGGTTCGAAAGTTAGATCCTCAATTTATACTTAGAAGGTTTGCTGTTAAGAATCAATGGCACCAGGAAGAAAGAGAACTACCTCGGGAAGATCCATAGGAGCTACCATTGCAGGAGAAGAAACAAACCCTCAGCAAATTGAAGTCAACAATCCAACAACCTGCTATTAGAAGCTAACTCTGGTGATCAGGTTCCAGGATCCTCCACACAGCATGAAGTTGTGACTAAGGGAGAATTAAACACGATGGTTGATGAAATAACCATAAAATGGCAAACAGTCAAAAGGCTCTTCTAAAAAAGATAGATGCTCTCTTAGCGCTTCAATCATTAGCTACTCCCAGAATGGTGCCCGAAGCCGTGACTGCTACGGAGCAAGGGCATTCTTCTATGAATGGAAGAAACAGAAGGCAAAAGCAAAAGAAGGTAGTGGATAGAGCTCCAAGAATCACGATGGAAGAAAACGGTAACACTCCATCCACTACTAAAGCACCTGCTACAAACCCGAATTTAAAGGTGAAAACCCTACAGGGAGATATAACGATGACTCTCTCTGGCTCTGAAGATGACAAACAATTTGAGGAAGGAAAATTGGATGAAAATGCTAACATGCAAAAAGCCAGAAGAAGCTGTAAAACCCATGCCGCAGCATAGTGCCAAGCAATAGATGAATAACTGCTACTCAGATAGTACTTCCAAAGGCAGGAGGACCAAGAAGATATGACACAAACTAGGATCTATTACAAGGACAAGCTCCCATGGTATATTATGAACACTCCCAACAGACCAGCCTCCAATTCCATCATGGAGCTTCCATCGTTGAATCACGAATGGACGTCGTCGAAAATCATCAAAATGGTCGTTGAAAAACTTACTTCAGGGTTGACTTGAAGTCAAACTCGGGTAACCGCCTATTTGACTCAAAGAAGATTCTGGAAGTCCTGACTCGAAGTCGAACTCGGATAATTACCCATTTTAATCGAAGTAAATATAGGAAATTCTGGCCCGAAATCAGACTTGGTTAAACCTAAATTTTCTCCAAGAAAATATGCAAATTACTCCAAACACCGTTCGTCACCAACCCAGCACTTCAAATTCTATGACTCCAAGCAATCCATGTACTGACTCCAAGCAAATGGCAAATTTTCTCGGGTCGGACTCTAAGTAAAATACCACTGATCCATCAACACGATCCATCTTCTTTTGCCCATAACTCGAACATGCGAAATCCAAATGCCTTGAATTTTGGAATGCAACCTTATGAGGCCTTCCTTGTCGCCCTAGACCGATCTCACCTAGTTTGAAATTTTTTTGGATCATCATTGATCCATGACCCCCATCCTAAGTGATTTTCCATTCAATCAGCATTTCCAATTATTCAAGCATAGGACAATCATGCATATATCATTCTCAAGCATTATAAATAGCTGTAACTTGAAAACGGACCGGACCGATAATGATTAGGGCATCCTTCCCAATAGAAACCCATTCACCGAAGCTGTTCAGTATGAAGAATATCCAAAGTATGGCTAGCATATGGACGGAGCGAGGGCGATGGATGTAGTCTACTGCAAGGCCCTCGAGAATCATTAAAGGATGAAACAACCTACTGCCCTAAAAGAATTCTATGGAAAGGCAAACCGATTCTAGAGACTAGAGGTAGTGCAATTGGTAGAAGGCAAACTCGGCAATTTGCCAAAGAACATACCAAATAGTGAAGGAGCTACAGGACCTCAGGGACCTTCTGCCCAAACAAGGCCATTAAGACCAAGTAGAAAAGCACCCCGGCTAACTGACGAAATCAAACGAAAGGATGGTTATAAAATAACACTCTGGCTAGCTAGCTACTAAGGAATGGGGCAGCAACCTAAAGCGATGCCTTATTATCCATCCTTGTCTACTTTCCTTTTCCAAATGAGTCATACCAGGACACTAGGGCATTACAGATAGCATGGCGAAAAAAAATGCTTATATGCCCTTGACGAGTCATGTTGATCCTTCTTCTAAGAATCGGCGTTGCTCTGGTAGCATCGAGAAGGATTGTCCAAAGGATCATCGAACAAATAGATCCGACCCCGTAGTCTCCAGGAACCGATAAAACTGCGGTCCCGCGAGCCGAATCCCAAAAATTTTCCTTGAAGTCGATGAATCATCGCTTTAGGACCGCCGGGCCGTCGGACACACGACCCAAAACTCGTCTTGGAGTTAATGAATTATCGCTCCAAGGCCGCCCGGTCGCTGGACATCCGACCAAAATTTCTTCGCAAGTCGATGAATCATCGCTTTAAGATCGCCAGGCCGTTGGACAGACAACCTAAAACTCTTCTTGGAGTCGACGAATTATCGCTCCAAGGCCGCCTGGTCGCCGAACATCCAACAAAAATTTCTCTTGAAGTCAATGAATCATTGCTTTAAGACCGCTGGTCCATCGGACACACGACCCAAAACTCTTCTTGAAGTCAATGAATTATCGCTCCAAGGCCGTCTGGTCGCTGAACTTCCAACCAAAATTTCTCTTGAAGTCGATAAATCGTCGCTTTAAGACCGCCGGGACATCAGACATACGACCCAAAAATCTTCTTCAAGTCGATGAATCATCGCTTTAAGACCGCCGAACCATTAGACATATGACCCAAAGCTCTTCTTGAAGTTGATAAAATTATCACTCCAAAGCCGCCTCATCGTCGGGCATTTGACCAAAACTTTTCTTCAAGTCGATGAATCATCGCATTAAGACCGCCGAGCTGTAAGAAACGCGACCCAAAACTCTTCTTGGAGTCGATGAATTATCGCTCCAAGGCCGTCTAATCGTCGAACATCCGACAAAAAATCCTTTTAAGGTCGATGAATCATCGATTTAAGATCATCGGACATCGGACACACGACACAAATCTCTTCTTGCAGTCGATGAATTATCGCTCCAAGGCCGTCTGGTCGCTAGACATCCGACCAAAATTCCTCTTGAATTTGATGAATCATCGCCTTAAGACCACCGAGCCGTCAGACACACAACACAAAACTCTTCTTGGAGTAGATGAATAATCGCTCTAGGGACGTCTGGTCGTTGGGCATCCGACCAAAATTCCTCACGGAATTGATAAATTATCATTCCAAGGCCGTTTGGTCGTCGGACAACCGACCACAAAATCTCCTTCACGAACTAAAGCATCGTAAAGGTCCTTCACGAACTAAAGTGTCGTGAAGGTGAATAGGTAGATCAGTAGTCATCTGATCCAAAAATCCTTCACGAACTAAAACATTGTGAAGGCCAACTAGAGGATCAACGGTCATCTCATCCAGAACTGCCCGAAGTCAGTGAAGTCATGCTTCGGGGCCACGAATTGAGAATCGCATCAGTCGCTCCGCAAAATTAATAGAATCACTTCCAACAACCAATGTGACAAACAGTGCTGAATTCCAGAGCTTCCAAGTCGCTCAAAGAAGCTAAGCCAAAACTAAACTGATCTTTTGATCGATCAGAGGCCGACTCGAATCAAGCCAAGATTCGGCACCTGGGAGAACCAAGTATCTAAAATCCCTAATATATATGTCTCTAAAGATAGAGGCTTTCCCATGCTTTAATCACCTAGAAGACAAAGTTGCATCCACTGGACTGCATGCAACCAAATGGGTTATGGAGAAACCCCAGATACAATTTAAGCATGCGAACAGCCGCATGGCATGGGGGTACCACACATACTTGAATGGCTACAAGGAAAACCAAGACTAATCATACCACAGTTTTGTTACGACCGATCGAAAATTTTGGCATTTTGACAACTACGGACTTAACGACCTAGCTAGCGCAACAAACGAAATAGAAGCATAATACTTGCTTACTTCTTCCCAACTCCTCCTTTACCACCCTTGGTGGCTAGTTCCTTTTCCTTTTAGACTGTATGCCATTTGAAGACGAATTCTCTAAAGGCAGTTTGGTCCAATAACTAAGAGCATTGCTCTGAACTCCCACAAGCTCTTTCTTCATAACCATCTCCATGCAGTCGACTGTAGATTTCTCCACCATGGCAATCTTATTTGTTTGTCCATGCACAACTTGCCAAAATATGGGAGGATCATCCAAGCCACGGTTACCCGATCCAAAAACCACTTATCTCTTAGAACTGATGAAATCGCGTTCCAACGAAGTCAATTCGCCGGATTGATGGGAAAACTCGATCCTTACCATCTAAGAACTGGCATCGCTTCTCTAGCACCGGGAAGGTCCAAACCATTGTACGCATCCCATAAGCCATGCATCACTTCTTGAGCCATGGAACCATGCTCTTGAAGCACAAACTACTCACATTACCCGAAGATTGGCAACGTCGAGAAGTTCCACCCATTCTGGATCGACGGGTTGTATCGATCTCATAAGTCGCGCACTCCCATAAGCCACACGTCACTTCTTGAGCCATGGAACCACACTCTTGAAGCACAAACTCGTCATGTTACTTGAAGAGTGGCAACATCGAGAAGTGCCAAACCGTTTCGGGTCGACGGGTCGTATCGATCTCTTATATCGCGCACTCACATAAGCCCTGCATCACTTCTTGAGCTATTGACCCATGCTATTGAAGTACGAACACCTTACATTACCCAAAGATTGGCAACGTCGAAAAGTTCCAAACCGTTTCAGATCGACGGATCGTATCGATCCCATAAGCCGCGCATTTCGTAAGCCATGCACTCTCAAAAGCTACTTATTCTGTAGGTCGTGCACTCTTAAAAGCTTCGAATTTCATAAGCCGCGCACTCTTAAAAACCACGCATTTTGTAAACCATGCACTCTTAAAAGCTGTTCATTTTGTAAACCCCGCACTCTTAAAAGTCGCACATTTCATAAGCCACGCAAACACTTCTTGATGTTTCTCCGGCATCATCAGCAAACCGTTAAGATTTTTAAGTACCGGTGTTGTCCTGACAACATCGGGAAACTTGTCTATTGCAGGATTAACAAGGATCAATTTTCGCTACCCTAAAGAACGGACATTGCTCTTATAATGCCGCAAAGTTCACAAACTAAGAAGTAGATAAAGAATTCTGATTTTTGACCAAAGTTAATGTACAAAATGTCTAAATTCAAGACATCCAAGTCACGAGTTCCAAGAGATAGGAGCTACAATGCACCTTTGACTAGGGGCATCCATGGAGCCGCTCAGAACATCGAGTCTCACATCAATTGTTCAGAATAATCAACCTTGTGGACTGAGGGGCACATAACACATTAACACTTGGTCAGGATAAAAAATCGCTCCAACTTGCAATAGAGGAGGAACTTACCATCGTTCAGAGATAGACGACGATGGAAGGCATTTCCAGAATCAAATCATCAACACACCAGTTTCCGAAGACAGAAGCAGGTGCTTGACTGCGGTCTCAAACCCCAACTTGCGGAAAAATAGCTGTTATCTGAAGACAGACAACGGCAAGGAGAGAATGCTTGAGCAGCTAAATCGTTGATTCCGAAGATTGGAACTAACGAATAAGGTTAATAACTTGATATCTGCAATAATGCTATAAGCCCAGCATAATGATATGGCCTGAAATAAGCAAGGTTAAGTGTCATAGATTAAAGACAAACACTACCAAACTCTACCGATCCATGATCAGGATAGGAATGAGCACGATTGTACTGGGGCAATGTGATGAATCGCTCCACAATTTCTAATTTTCTATAAGAACTTGGAATTTGACAGCTAGAATTGAAAGGTTCCACCTAGAAATGAAGGGTTCCGTAGATAAAAGTCAGATCATAACAAAAACCGGTTGGAGGAAATTCGATTTTTCATGAATAAGGGTAACCATGGAATTGGTTGAGCAACAACTATGCATTTCCAAGGGTAACACTTGATGGTGATAAACAAGGCTAGGCAACGGAAATTCCTGGGACCCCCATCCTTCGAGAACATGGCATATCCCAAAGTTGAGCAACATTTAGAAAAACAACTACATTGGGTTAAAAGGGATCTACTCCACTATACAAGATAGGATGGATGATTTAATCCTAACCAACATGACTTTTACACTATCAGGCAACACTAAGAAAAAACTTCTACAATCCAATCATCGAAGTGCAAGTTTTCTAAGATTGAAACTAGTGCCCACCTGGATTAAAAGCAATGCCAGATCGGCGGGGAAAATCGATCCCAACCTCCTAAGTGTCGGTGTTATCCCGACAATGCTAAGGCCTTTTCTCATTTCCTAAGTACTGATGTTGCCCCAGTAACGTTGAGAAAATTTCTATTTCATAAGTGTCGGTGTTCCCTTGGCAACGCCCGAAACCCTCTATTCCTAAGTACCGACATTGCCCCGGCATTATTCACTGTGTACCAGTGTTGCCTCAACAATGCTAGGAAAACTTTAATCTACAGGTTCGATGAGAAACACTCATCATTGTAAACCATCAATGCACTTACTTCCAGAGATAGAAGTTGGTCCTCAATGAAGATTCTACCATTGCCTTCAGAAAAATACCATTGCACGAAAATGGGCAACAACAAGAAGACGTAACCTTTTATAGGTCAGTCGGATGGTTCGACCTTCCATCACAAGAATTAGCCTTGCACATGACTAAAGCAGCGTCGAAAGGAAATCCCAGGATTGAATTGCTCGTGTGCTAATATCTAGGGATGAAAGCTGGTGCACAACCAAATTTCCTGAATTCAACTTAAGGAAGAATTATACAGCCAAAAGATAGGTAGCCTCAAGGAAACGTTGCTTGGAACCAAGTAGCTCGATTAGCAATTCCTAAAGACAGGAATTGGCATATGAATAGAACTTCCATGATGATAACAATCAAGTAAACCATGCACAACTATGGATATGTAGGGACAATCACTGAAGGTCAAAATTATAATCATCATACTTCCTCAATCCTAGAATAGGATTGAGAGCCAGACCAGGGGCAATCAAATCATTTGTCCCAAACCTCTCTATCTCTCACAATCGCCCAAATATAGGCGTTCGAAATAGCTAGTCCCTTGAGCAAGGACAGTCGTACTGATAATTGATGAAAGAAATGTTGCAAATTCCAAACACAAATAACTACGAGGTTGGTTAGATAACGGTTATGTATTGCAAAATAGAGGATTCTAGCTGTAACACCAAATATTTTTATATAACATTATTTAGGATATTTAATTAACTAAAATTAAAAAAGATAACGTGGAGATTAATAAGTTGAGAATTTATTAGCTAAGGGTAGCCGTGCCATGTTAATGAGTAAATTAAAATGAGATAACATAAGATAATGTGATGGGAAATGTGTAAGGGCAATATGGGAAATAGGAAGGGATTATACCCTAAACCCTTAGGAATGAAACTCACGTTCATTTCAATTTTACTCTAACTAAAATTGTACCAAGGCTGTCCACCATTACTGTTCTCAAGAGAAGAAAAAGCTAGGATTCAAGTGAAGGAAGATAATTAACATAATCAACAACAAATCTCACATCTTATAATCTCAAAGCTAAGGTGAATAATTACTACATCCCATTTTCTTATGTTTTTCGGTTTTTTGATTAGATCCGAAATGTTTTTGCAAGTATATGCCATGTTTTGATGATTAAAGTTATATATATGCTTGTTGATGAATTATATATGTTCATGCTAGTTTTTATGATATGTTTAACATGAAAACCCTATTAGATGATATCCAAATGCCTTGAAAATTTAAATATAGGTTAGAAATGATATTCTAGAGATGAGTTTCAATTTTATAATTTTCTGAATTATTGTGGATTTTATATTAATTTTCTAGTGAAGAAAATGATTTATTGGGTTAAAAATTATTTACGGTTGAAATAATTATTATTTGGGTTTGGAATTTTTTTATGTTGGGAAACATATTAAAATAGACTTTATGGGATTTTTTTTAGATTTTTCCTAAGTAATTTGTTGAATATATAAAATTATTTGAGGTATGGGACTTAAATGTTTTATATATTTTATTAAAGAGAAGGGGCATTTTATAAAATAAAAATATTTTTTTATTTTAAAAATAGTGGCAGCACATTTCTGAAAAGTATTTGTCAAACAATAAGAATTTGACAAATAATGGCAGGTTAGTTGAAAAGTAATCCTTTTTAAGTTAAAAACAAAGAAATCATACTTTTGGCATGCTTCAGCCTTTTACGACATTAAACCTTCCGATCCAGACCTTCCAACAAAGTCAAAAGGTTAGCTCTCGACAAGGTCAAAGTCCAATGCATATTGTATCAAGTTACTTGGCACATAATGGATTGCCCAGAGTCGAAGGGTTCTAAGTCGAAAGGTTGGTTGCCAACGAGGTTGAAGTGTGTTTGTTTTATAAACCAAAGACAGCATGCTTTGCATTCGAATAAGAGCTTTCGACTTGGTTGCTTTCGACCAGGTCAAATATTTAAATAAAGATTTTTAAACCTTCCGACAAAGTCGAAAGGTTACAACCGCCTTAATTGTTTTGTTTTGAACCTTCCGACAAATTCGAAAGGTTTACTTGTTTTAAAATTAGCCACTTCTCCTTGCTTTCGAAAGGAAGCTTTCAACTTAGGTGATTTACCTTGTTTTCTAATTGAAGTATGACCAAAGCTTTCGAAGCAGACCTTCCGACAAGGTCGAAAGGTTGCTTCCAATGAAGTCGAAAGGTTTTAAAAGAAGGTTTTCCACTTGTTTTGAATTGAACCCGGTAAGTCTTCGAAAGGTTTAGGCCCCATTTGGTTTGCTATTTTTAGTTTTGTGTTTTCGTCTAAAGAAAAAATCGCATTTATTATGTATTATTGAAAAACACACAATTTTGAAAAATGAAACTAACATAGAAAATAGAAAACAGGTTTATTTGATTTTTCGTGTTTTGAGACATAACAAAAGGATGGAAAACAATTCATCTCCTCCGTTTCCCGTCCATCGTCGCGATGGCTAAGAATTGTAAAAAAAATTCCCACATTTTCTTGTATTTTGTAGTGTATGTTGAAAACACAAAACACAAAACTCAAAACGAAACCAAACGGGGCCTTATGTTTTAAGAGGTTTAATGCCTTCGAAAGGTTGTTTCCAATGAAGTCGAAAGGTTGTTTATTGAATGGTTTCGAAAGATTGTTAATTGAATGTTTTCGAAAGGTTGTTTATTGAATGGTTTCGAAAGGTTTGTTTATTCAATGGTTTCGAAAGGTTTTTTAGTTCAATGACTTCGAAAGGTTTAATTCAATGGTTTCGAAAGGTTTTAGTTCAATGACTTCGAAAGGTTTAATTCAATGGTTTCAAAAGGTTTAATTCAATGGATTCAAAAGGTTTGAGATGGAAGGTTTTCCAAGATTTTTTAAGGCAATGTTTTAAAGTAATTCTATAGGAGGATGTCCAAAGTCTTATTGCTTTCGAAAGGTTTGTTTTTTAATAGATTTGAAAGGTTTGATATCGGTTTTGAAAGAGATGATTTCGAAAGTTTAGAAAGAGGTTCTTTCAAGTGTCTAAATGTTTTCATCAACTAAGATTTGAGTAAAGAATATATATATATATATACGAGTAATTTGGCACGTGCGATGCACGTGCTCAGGAGGGACTGGTAATAAAAAAACACCGTTTGTACGTTTTTTTGGATCTTACAAAATGACTTTGACGTGTACATAATGTTGCATTTTTTATACGTGTACATGCACATATCAATCATTTATCAAAATGCGAATGTGTAACGACCCGTAAATTTTAAATGTTAAATAACGTAATTAGTTAAATTTTGTGAAATTTTAAACAGTAAAATTTTGAAATATAAATTTGATAGTTGGAATGCGTCTAATTAAACATAGCAACTGGTAAATTTTCGTCCGAAAATATGAAAATTTATTTCGAGCGTAAATTTACTTCAATTTAATCAGTTAAAAATCGGTGATAATAAAATGTTTTCCAAACCTAAATATTTTTACATGGAAAATTTGTAAATCATCTTCTGAGTGAGACGTCATCTTTCGTTTCGTCAAATTTGGACTTCTGTTGCTCTGTTTATCTTAATTCGGTTAGAATAGCAGCATTTCTGGTACCGGTATCGATTTTTGATCGGATAACCGTACCACTGACATCTGTATACCGTTTTGATCGTCTCGTTGCGCTGACCTCTACGGTATATTCAACTCTGTATTTTGAGGTCCGGTACGCGACAGAAACAATAAAACAGTGCGTCGTACCGGTACCCTGAATTGTGACCGTTAGCTTTCGTTTGCCTTTTTAAAGTTTGAACGTGCAGGCCAAGTAATATAATAAATTGCTTTAATCTTCCAGCTTAATTCCAGGGTGACCATTTCCATCCCATACTATTTTTGAAAAAATCAAAAACGTATGAATTGGTATACGTTGATTTCATTTGAACGGTTCTCTGGTTTGTGCCTTTTGTTTTCTACCTGTGCTGTGACTAGTGGCTACTATTAAAAGCAAAAATATATATTATATTAGTTTAGCATTCTTTCATTTTCCTACCCCTCACGCAAGTGAACAGCCGTAGCCTCCATTTCTTCACTTCTACAATGACCGGCCTCCGCCTTCAAAACAACACAGCCCACACCCCACCGAGACTTTACCCATGCCCTCCGTCACCAACTGCCACCTCGTCGAACTCCTCCGCCTTTCCAGCCTCCACGTCAACACCGAACCCACCAGCACCCTACGCCTGCCAACACAGCCCAGTCGCCACCATTCCACCACTCACGTCCCCACGCCAAAGCCACCACCGAAAACCCAACCCTGCCTTGGCATCACCGCACGCCATAGCCTTGCAGCCTACCGCCACCCTAACAGCCACACCTCCAGCTCAACACCTCCTCCAACCTGACGCCCTGCCCTCCTCCTCGAACCCAACTGCTCAGCCCAATCCCCACGTGCCGCCGCAAACCAGGCTCGCCCATATCTCTTCCTCCGTGCCGAGCAACCTCCTGTGCTTCTGCCGTTTGTATATATATAGGTAAAGATCTATATTAGTTGTTATATATTTATCTTTTGGCTGTATATATATATATAATACCTATGGTTCGGCTGTATAAGTTTATATAAGACGTTGTTTACACATATATATATATAGCTATATGTCTGATTTTATACATGTATAAGTTGTATAATTGGTTGGTTGCAATCTTGTAAGGTTTACAGTTGTTACGTATAAATATTATACAATGGTCAGTTATATCTAAAGTTATATGTTAGAACAAGTGTGTTGGAATCTATGTTAAAAATTTGGAAAGGTGTCAATACGTTCATATGCATATACTTGGATTTTATTAAGTATAGTCTATATGATATATGTTTATTTAAGTAATACATATGTCTTGATTAATATATGTAAGTTACTATATAAAGTCTGTTATAAGAAATGTTATCTGAGTTTGTTTTTTTGTATGTGACGGCATAGGATATTTATATGATATGATACATTTATGTCAGTAGTGTTTATAAAATATGAGTTAAGTCTATATATATAGTAATTGTCTGAAGCCTCCTACTCTACTCTGGTTCTAAAGCATTATTTGTTTCGTATATAAAGTATCTATTTTAAAATGGTGATATCTATACTCTAGGAATAAGTAAATGTGAGTTTTCTAAGTATATATTTTGATGTTAATTGTTTATATATATATATATAATAGTTTACTTGCGTATTCTATTAGATCTATTTATATATATATTGTTATATTATAAAAGTTATATAAAATCTGTTTGATCATATATTATGTATTTTGTAACATGTATGTAATAAAGTGTTGGCTGCATATATATCAGGTTATAATATGAGTTACATAATCTGTTAAGTGTAAAACACATGCTATTGTTTATATAAGTAGTCATTGAAAGTTGTTGTATAGATATTCATATTAGTTGGGTATAGGATCTGGTTGCTCACGTATATAAATGGTATGGTTGTGTATATGATTTATAAGTTACAGTATATATATAAATGTTGTGTGCGAATATATATATATATATATATACATCTATATATTTACAACCGTATATGTTTACAGTAAGAAATGTGGGTAATAGTATATTAAGTTTAAAAGTTGTTTATTATATTACCTGTTCATATAAAGGTTATAAAATACATATGATTTTGTATATATAAACAAGATTATAATTGGATTATGCTATCTATTGTAAATTCATTTGATATGTATGTACAAACCCATATTGAATTGTATATTACCTGTTGTGAAAAATTTGTATTATATATGTACCTACTACATGTAAGTATACTTGGGGGTTTGATTTTAAGTATATTATATATGTGGTTAATATAAAACAATGAATTTTGATATATATATATATAATATTAAATATGTTTGAATTTAGAACATGACTATATATAGTTATATATAAAAGTTCATCTATATCAATTATCCTCATCGATCTAGTTCTGACTTGAATTCGATTTTCCATCTATCAACTTGTCCGACAAATCCGTGTCCATTGTGCTTTGCTTTGCAATTCGTGCTTGGATTCGTAGCCCATTTCTTCATCAAATCTATCTAGCCTCGAAAGGTGAGCAATCACTCACGATTAATGTTCTTATATTTATTAGATTTAATTTCAATTGAAACGTCAATTGAAATATGCTGCTGTTAGTTGTTCACATTTGTTATATATATGTCATTAACTGTATCTGTTCACCTGTGACATCTGACACCATTATCTGTTATTTATATTGTTGATATATGCCTGTTACTGTTGTTATTTTATTTTCATATCTGTTATCACTCTGCAAGTTCCCTGTTAGTATAGAATCACTATGGGTTGAAATGATACATACCCGAACGATCTGTAGAATAGGAGAAAATCGTTATGGGTTGAAATGATAAACCCAAGCGATTTTCAATTGAATTGAATTTGGGATTTCGGGTTGAAAAGATATATACCCGAATATGTTTTAAATTGCGGATTGAAATGATAAATATCCGTATCACTTGACCATAGGATAGAAAAATTATATACAGGCACCGTTGGTCTATATATAAACGTTTTGAAAAATGATTTCTATGGTTTTGAAAGAAATATATGGTTTTGATAAATATTGATTTTTAAGATTTATTAAAGTTGATTTAATAAAGTTGATAAATAATATGTTAAGTATTTATTTAATTCTATATTTTCAAATATAGAACTTATAATGATTTGAAATTGATTGAAATTCTAGTTATTTAAGAATTATACTTAAATAAGTTTGATTTGAAATGTATTGAATTTGAAATTTAAAGAAGTGATTTACAACTTGAAATTTGAAAGGGTGACTTAAATGGATATTTCAAATGTATAAATATTTAAATGAGATATTTGTTTATTTAAATCGTAAATTGAAATTTGATTTCAAATGTTATGGAAATGTTAAGTTAATATTTTAAAACTAAATAATTGTAATGTGAATCTGATATGTATATAAATTTAGTGAACTTAGTTTTGAAATGTTGAATATTTAAAGCCTTGAAATATATTCAAATTGAAATGACTTATTTTATGGTTCAGATATGTATTTGAAATCGATAAATTTGAAATGGTATATTTAGAAGCTGAATCGAGTTAAAACTAATGATTTGAGATTTGATTAAATTAAATTTTTGGAATTCGAGTTAATTTGAATCGATTTGTGAAATTTGAGGAAATTAATTTATTTTATAACGAAATTTTAATATCTAAACTGTTTAAAAGAAAAGTGATATGATTTCCAAAATACTATGATTTCCAGACTATGATTTTGAAAGCATTATAACTTTGGAAAGTAATATGATTTTAAAAATGGATATATTTGAAGTGAAATGATATCGTATTAAAGTGGGTTTTGAAATGATAATGATATTCTGGTTTTGAAATATAAACTATTTTGAAATGACCACGGTGTTATAATAACGATTGGTTGGCAAAGAGACCGGGATCGGATATGGACATACTCTCTGTCGATACCGAAAACCACTTTGACAACCATGTACGCGGTGGAGATTCCAGAATGAAGTAGGATGGTGGCGACGTTCTTAAGGTATGTTACGT
Source organism: Allium fistulosum (assembly GCA_030737815.1). Taxonomy (NCBI): domain Eukaryota; kingdom Viridiplantae; phylum Streptophyta; class Magnoliopsida; order Asparagales; family Amaryllidaceae; genus Allium; species Allium fistulosum. The sequence continues at coordinate 794,809,557 of CM060904.1, forward strand.
GGACCCAACTCCCGTGAGTTGGCATAAGGTGGCTAAAACAGGAGCGATCTCGGACCAGTGAGGTAGCACCTCTTCTCGGACGCATTTCTTCGATATTATACTCTTACTGTTTTGACTAGATGGCCATCCTCCGATTTGGGAATGTTGTTCGAGGTGGAACGGTAGTGGCTGCTATGCGTATCCATCAGTCCGTGTGCGTAATTGGTATATTTACCCTGGCATTGCCTAGTTGTGCCGTGTCACCTACCATATCGAGCTTTACTACGATTATGATTTTAAGATCCGACCGCGTTAAGGTTCTCCATCCCCTTAACGCTATTTTTCGATATGATTATACTTTACTTATTTAGACACTACTGTATATAGCGTATATTACTACATAGTAAATAGTTTAACGGATCCTTAGAGGATGGTTATCCCAAACATCCTTTAAGTTACTTGTATTTCAGTTGATATTTCACTTGAGTTGGATTTATTAATATAAGAATGTTAATCCTGACTCGAGTGTTTTGTGTTTTGCTTTACGCTCGGGTCAGACTGAGTGATACAGCATTTGGAGACTCACCTTTGGAGTTGGAGCTTCGCTTGGAGATCCAGCTATCTATCGATCCTGCTTTCAGTTATTCCATCGATCCAGTGATGTATTCAGATCTGGTATTTGATTATTGTATTGAGACATCCATTGTATTCGAGACCTCTGTTGTATCTTGTTTAACTCTGTTAAATATATATAGTAGCTTCATGAACTACTATCCTTTTGTTTCCGCTGCATTATTGTTATATTACTCTGTGTCTGTGATCTGTAATTATTTTATTTAATGTATATGCTGAGTTTTGCCAAATTTTATTTACAACGCAGTATTTTGAGCAATTCAACTCCGGCATGAGTGTCTACCTATACACTTATTGTAACGACCCGCCATTTTGGACCATTCGCATCCATTATAAGTGTATAGGTAGACACTCATGCCGGAGTTGAATTGCTCAAAATACCGCGTTGTTAATTTAAATTTGGCAAAACTGAACATATACAGTAAATAAATAATCACAGATCACAGACACAGAGTAATAAGTGCAGCGGAAATAAAAGAGATAGTAGTTCATGAAGCTACTATATGAATATATAAAATACATCAGAGTTTACAGCAGAAGAGTAATACGATACATCAGAGTTAAACCAGATACAATGGAAGAGTAACACGATACATCAGATACAAATCAGAATGCATCACTGGAATCATCGAATACTGAAAGCAGAATAGATGGCTGGATCTTCAAGCAAAGCTCCAACTTCAAAGGTGAGTCTCGAATACTGGACTACTCAGTCTGACCCGAGCGTAAAGCAAAACACAAAACACTCGAGTCAGGATTAACATTCTTATATTAATAAATTCAACTCAAGTGAAATAGCAATTGAAATACAAGTAACTCAAAGGATGTTGGAATAACCATCCTTTAAGGATCCGTTAAACTATCTACTAGGTAGTAATGTACGCTAAGTAGATAATGTCTATCAGTAATATAAAGATATCAAAGTAGGGTTAAGCAGGGCCCATACACCTCTTAACCTGTTTATTCCCAAAAGCATATACAAGACCGTAGTTTCCCCAAAACCGGAAGTCACCAGAGGGCAATCCATATACTAAAGGTACAAATCAAAATCGTAGTGGTCGCGAATAGGATAATCGGTATGACAAGGTACATGAGGCGATACCAACTAGGATACTAGTAGTTGCCTGATCCGGACTGATGTTGGGCATAGCAGCTACTACCCCAACACCGCGAAACAACACTCCCAAATCGAGGGGTGCACCCAAATCGAATCACAAAAGTAATAGATATGGTATCGAAGAAGTGTGCCCGCTAGAGATGGCGATCCTCAATGGCCCGGTGCGGCTCCTGTTTTAGTCATGTCAAGGGTTATCCAAAATCGTTCTCTTTCTTCAGTCAACGCGTTCATCAAAACCATCCACTTCGTTCTGGATCAACACTCCGCGTATAGTTATTAAAGTGGTTTCGGTTCAGATAGAGAGTATATCCATTACCGATCCCGGTCTCTTTAATAACTTTCGTAATTATTACACCGATTGGTCGTTTATATATTTCAAAAACCAAATCAATTTCAATTTCAATTCGTAAATCAACATTTCACTTGTTTTTCAAAAACCAATTTCCATACTTTACGTTTCAAAACTTCCAAATCATAATTTCCAAATCTTATAATTCAATTTCAAATTTCTATTTAAACGATTCAAATATTGATCCAAGTTCGTATATAAGATTCATTCCGAAATCATTAAAATTAACTTAATTTAACATTCAAAACAATTTAATTCATTTATCGATTTCATTCAATATTCGTTAAGTTACTTTATCATTCAAAATAATTTCTATTAAATTCCCAAATCATCAAATCAATTTCTTAAGTTCAACTTCATTAAAACAAAACTTACAATTTTGAATTAAACTAAATTCGTCAAATCAATTCTCCAATTACAAGTCTTACATTAATTCCAAAAATATCACATTTTATTTCTTGTTAAAGAAATTCAATTTCACCTATTTACTTACTTAAATGATTTTCCAAACTTAATTAATAAAGAAACTCAATTTCAATTATTACGAAGTAAAATTTACTTATTCAAAATTCAATTTAAATTAATCATTAAATAATTCAATCTTATTTAATTATTAAATAATTCAAAACTTAATTATTAAATAATTTCAAAGTTTAATAATTTCAAACTTAATTATAATTTCAAACTTAACTCAATAGTTTCTCAAATTAAACAACATTCTTTCATCAATTACATTTTTAATAATTTGTTTCAGATTATTAAACATTAACATTTCCTTTCACTTAAATTCGAAATTCAACTTCATTTCAAAACCATATTATTTATTCAAATAAAATCCTTATTTTATTTCAAAATCAAGTTATTGACCAATCGGGTTTATTTAATTTTCTATCCTAGGTCAAAGTTTAATTTTGGGTATTTATCATTTCAACCCAATTCCAATTCAATTAAGAATCAAAGCATAACAGAGAGAACTTGCAGTGTGATAACTGGGATGGTGTCAAAGTAAATAAACAAGCAATAACAACAATCAATATCAATCCAATAATCAATTCAAATAATCCCGAAATAACCATATTAATTCGCATTGTTATTTGTACGAATTAATATAATTATTTCTAGAATCCACACTATCATTTCATGTAGATTAAAGATTATTCATTACGGTTTTCACTTGTCATCTACTTACAATTTCATGCATCATCAGTTTAAACAACATACAATTCAATGGTTCAAGGTATAGTTAACACTATTCTACGTGTCAATTTATTTAACATTTAAAGGGGTCATACTATACAAATGTCAGTTAATCAAATTTAACATTTAATTATCCTATATCAATTTCAATTTCATACTGTTTATCATTTTAACATCAACAATTTTACGTCCAATATAAACATCAACAATCAATCAATTATCAGCCAAACTGTATTATCATCGCATAAATAATTAACAGATAATGGTGTCAGATGTCACAGGTGAACTGATACAGGTAATAGCATATATAACAGTGTAATTTACTATCAGCAGCATATTTCAATTGTCGTTTCAATTGAAATCAAATCTAATAAATAAAAGAACGTTAATCGTGAGTGATTGCTCACCTTTCGAGGCTAGAGATGAACGAGAAGACGACACGGATACGCACTCTGATACGAATACTGAATTTGAATTGCGAATCCAAGCAAAACAAAATCGGCACGAATTCGACGGACAAGCTGATAGATAGAAATAGACGAAATCTAATCAAAACCAGATCGATGCAGATAAAATTGAAACAAAAGTATATTATATTTGTTTTCTTAAACCAATATTCAAATTTAAATTTCATATTATATTTCAAACCATAATACATATCCAAATCACTATATATATTTTATTTTATAATCTAAAATAGACCGATATTAACCGAACTGCAAACTCTAATATATTATATATATATATAATAAAGTATGTATGCAGACCTGACGCAATCAAATATATATGAATATATATGCTAAACAAAATATAACTCAATACGTCAAAAATAAAATGGAACACTTATACGTATACTGTTTCAAAGCCAAAGCCAAACACATTTATGTATATGCGAACCCAGTCGATCAAATATAGATTATATATAAATTCTTATTAAAATAATAGATTAGATTAAAATACACAGCATAACTTTATTTAATAACCATAACAAGGTAAAACTTGTATAAACGTGTATGTATATATACCATTTAAAAGCTAATATATAAACTGCACTACATACAGTATATGCAAACTACTTATAAACAAATCAATTTTCATTAAACCAATATAAATAATTGATTATAATATATGTAAAACTTTAAACAGTAACAGTTAAGAGACTTTAAAATCCATGAATGCCCTACTTGTATGTACTATGTACATCAACCTATATGCGTGACTTATGGTCTATATACACATATACATTACTCGATATATAAATACAAGCCGTATAAATATATAAAATTGTATAAAATTGTAAACTATGATAAATAAACTATGCAGACTTATAACGCACTGATATAAGCAGGTATATATACAACAGTAGCTTATATAATATATAGCATAAATAAGCAACTTGTATAACTTTTTATATGTATAAAAACTTCAAGACTTTGAACACCTAACCACATATACTATAAAACAAATTTTATTCAGCTTATCCATTGTATACTGTAACCACTATAATATAGACCAATTGTATAACCCTTTTTTTTTCTTTTGTAAGTGACGACATAACAAAAGCATAAACTAGATACATATAAAAACTTATCTGGTTTAAGCATTAGTAACAAAAAGAAAGCACGGCCATGGCTAGTGAGTGCGACTCAGACGGCGGGAGGGAGACGCGCAGGCCTTGGCAACGAATATGGAAGTAACTTCAATACGCGCAGCTTGGCACTCGTTTTTTTTTTCTTTTTCCCGTCTTCTCGGCCTAAGGAACGCACGGCTGTGACCGAGGGGAGGAGGCGATGGCGGGCGGGTGTAGTCAAACGGAGGCTGTGGCGATGGTCAGGTGCGAGTGGTGGATGGCGTTGTAGTGGTCGGGAAGATGGTTAGGAGGTATGGGTCATGACAGGTCAAGGAGTGGAGGCTACTTGTTCGGCATGGAGGAACTTGGGTTGCTGGGCGAAGGTGATGCGGTGGCGGAAGAAGAAGAGCACGAGTGCGGAAGGTGGCGCAAGCTCCGGTGAGGTCGGGTTCAATGGTAAGGAGAAAGAGAGAGGAATGGGAGAGATGATGGCCACGGTGCGGCGAGCTTCGGTAGAAGAGTCACGAGGTTGGTTTGCTGGTGAAGGAACGAGGTATTTATCGGTGGCGGTAATCATGAAGACAAGAGGAAAGAAATAGTACATGTGGAGAAAGATTTGAGAAAAGAAAGCTTCAGTGCATAAAAAAATTCACAGAAGAAGCTGGAAATAAGAACTTTAGCAAATATATAGGCTCAAAGATCCTAAACTACACGTTACATATTTTATATATGTCAAAAGTCAGAAACTGAAACTTGAAAAGCAACAGCCATTGAGAGGAGAGATGGTTTGCTGAAGAGTTACGTGACTTCGGTTTCATAAAAAATTTCAATTAATTTACTTATCGAACTCCTAAAGGCCACACAAATTTCCAAGCCAACATCCAACCACCAACTACCCAAATAAATGCACGGCATCTGAAAACTTTACAAATTTTGAATGGGTACAGGTTGTTTAAGTTTGGGCTGAATACGATTCAACCGGTCTGCCGGGAACGGTTTAAATTATTGCGACGATTTTTCGTCGGACCCCGATTTGAACGAATAAATATACCTTTTGATCAGCGCGACAAGACGATCGAAACAGTATGCGGATATCGGTGGTACGATTGAATTTATAAAATTCGAAATTTTTGTACTACGGAAAATGCAAGAAAAACGCAGAAGAATAAGATCGACGGAGCTAAAGATGTCCGAATTTGGAAAAACGACAAACTGACATCTTGCTCAGAAGATGATTTAGAATTTTTCTATGTAAAAATATTTTGGTTTTGAAAATGTTTTATTTTCATCGCTTTTTAACTGATTAAATTGAAGTGAATTTACGCGTGAAATAAACTTACATATTTTTGGACGAAAATTTACCAGTTGCTATGTTTAACTAGACGTATACCAAATATCAAATTTTTATTTCAAAATTTTATCGTTTAAAATTTCACAAAATTTTAACTAATAACGTTATTAAAACAGTTGAAATTTTACGGGTCGTTACATTCTCCCCCACTCAAAACTTTTCGTCCCCGAAAAGGAACGAGGTAGGAGAATAGAAACAACCAGAAAGAAAAACAGATTTTGAAATACAAAATAACAATTAATTTAAACCATATAAATTCAAATTTAAATTAATTGATATTCAATAATTGATTTAATCCATTTGATTTTCTAAAATCAATCTCACTATCTCTAAATTCATTATCTTATTATCTAATTATCTCAAATTTACAATTTCTAAACCATAAATTTTGAATAGTCTTTTATTATAATCATATTTTCTTCAACAATTTTAAATTCTTCTTTATTCCAAATTACTGTTAATTTTATTCTACTTAATATATCTAATCACATATATTTAACCTATATAAATTAATTTAAAACATAAAAGTTTCGATTTAAATTAAATTACATCTATTAATTTCTTTTAAATTCAAGGTATTTTTATATGTTGATCAAATTTCAATTTATTAATTTTTCCAAAACAAATTTATTAATTCTTTCAAAACAAATTTATTTCATTATTAACTGAGTTTACTTATTATCCTATCTAACACTATTAACATCTTTATAATCAAAATTTAGTGTATAACATTTATTATAAACACCCAAATTTTATTTATAATTTCAATTTATATTATATATTATCCAATTACATATTCAACTTCTGAATGATTTAGGCAAGTTGTATTAGAATGCAGCTGAACAATATACAAATTAAATTTTCCCAATTCAATTATTCAAGTTTAAATATTTATTCTAAATTTTGGTTTTATTTATAATTAAAATCATCCTTTAACAACATTTAAGAATTAGATTTCCGATTAACTTTAAACAATTTAGAGATATATATAATATATTTATATCAAATCAAATTAAATTTTAGAATAAGATCAAAATATACTGAAGAAATTCAAATTAAAATATATATTTTTCTCAAAACAAAACCGTAGCAAAGCTACAGAATGGTTTCTCCACTTCGAAACTCAAAAATGAATGTCGATGATGCGGCCGCCATCACCGAAATTATTTTCCAGCGACAAAGAGAAGAGCACTGATTTCAACATTTAAATTTTTCGAAAACGATTTCTGTTTGAAAATATTTTCAATACTATATACATTAAAATTTTAAAAACCAAAGTTCGAAATCACCGGGAACTAATAAATTCTCAAATTTCTGAATTAGATTCATTTCAAATTTCAATCAATTTATAACAAAGTTTATAAATTCATTTAGAACAATAAATGATAATCAAATATTATCATTTCAAACAAACAATTTAATTAACCTATTAAATTCCAGAAAAATTTTTACTTATATTTTCACAATATAATCAAACAAATTTATTTCATTTTCCAAATTTGAAAATAATATTGTGTCAGTTTGCTCTGTTCAAGTGTTTTGGAAATCCTATCGATAGCGTTGATCAGACGAATCGATCGGAAACCCAAATCAACATCAACAACTCAAACAACACAGCATATATTAAAACATTTATATATTAGTTTACAAATACATTTCTTTGCTCGATGATACAGGAATGAATTTTCAAAATAAGAATAGGGTTTCAAATTTGATGAACTCAAATCAAGGAGAATTCTGATTCGAAGATAAGCTCGAACAGAAGAAAGGATGTTAAAATAACGAAATAAGAAGATGGATAAGTTTATATAAATCGCGGGCAACCTTAACGGGTCGACCGTGACTTCAAGAATAAGATCGACGTAGAATTCCAAGGTAAATCGACATCCGATCTCGAGAAATAAATTCAGGTATAGCAGGAGATAGATAGCATCGTAAACCAAGGATACAGAAATCTCCGGTAAATCGATGCCTATTGTAAAGAAGTTTCTCCTTTATGAATCATTCGAAGATTGGCGAGATCGCCGATCAATTTTAGATACCATTCAAAATGGAGTTATGGGGTGCTCCAGAATTGAAAGAAGACGAATAGTGAGGGACACGAATGAATTTCGGAACCGAGGAGAACGTTCCAAAAATTCAAAGGAATTGAGTCAGAGGAAGAGATTGAAACTCGAATGAGAGTGATTCTGTAAATACATTTACCCTATATGTTAAGTTTTGCCTAGAGCTACCAAGGCTCTGATACCAACTGTAACGACCCGCCATTTTGGACCATTCGCATCCATTATAAGTGTATAGGTAGACACTCATGCCGGAGTTGAATTGCTCAAAATACCGCGTTGTTAATTTAAATTTGGCAAAACTGAACATATACAGTAAATAAATAATCACAGATCACAGACACAGAGTAATAAGTGCAGCAGAAATAAAAGAGATAGTAGTTCATGAAGCTACTATATGAATATATAAAATACATCAGAGTTTACAGCAGAAGAGTAATACGATACATCAGAGTTAAACCAGATACAATGGAAGAGTAACACGATACATCAGATACAAATCAGAATGCATCACTGGAATCATCGAATACTGAAAGCAGAATAGATGGCTGGATCTTCAAGCAAAGCTCCAACTTCAAAGGTGAGTCTCGAATACTGGACTACTCAGTCTGACCCGAGCGTAAAGCAAAACACAAAACACTCGAGTCAGGATTAACATTCTTATATTAATAAATTCAACTCAAGTGAAATAGCAATTGAAATACAAGTAACTCAAAGGATGTTGGAATAACCATCCTTTAAGGATCCGTTAAACTATCTACTAGGTAGTAATGTACGCTAAGTAGATAATGTCTATCAGTAATATAAAGATATCAAAGTAGGGTTAAGCAGGGCCCATACACCTCTTAACCTGTTTATTCCCAAAAGCATATACAAGACCGTAGTTTCCCCAAAACCGGAAGTCACCAGAGGGCAATCCATATACTAAAGGTACAAATCAAAATCGTAGTGGTCGCGAATAGGATAATCGGTATGACAAGGTACATGAGGCGATACCAACTAGGATACTAGTAGTTGCCTGATCCGGACTGATGTTGGGCATAGCAGCTACTACCCCAACACCGCAAAACAACACTCCCAAATCGAGGGGTGCACCCAAATCGAATCACAAAAGTAATAGATATGGTATCGAAGAAGTGTGCCCGCTAGAGATGGCGATCCTCAATGGCCCGGTGCGGCTCCTGTTTTAGTCATGTCAAGGGTTATCCAAAATCGTTCTCTTTCTTCAGTCAACGCGTTCATCAAAACCATCCACTTCGTTCTGGATCAACACTCCGCGTATAGTTATTAAAGTGGTTTCGGTTCAGATAGAGAGTATATCCATTACCGATCCCGGTCTCTTTAATAACTTTCGTAATTATTACACCGATTGGTCGTTTATATATTTCAAAAACCAAATCAATTTCAATTTCAATTCGTAAATCAACATTTCACTTGTTTTTCAAAAACCAATTTCCATACTTTACGTTTCAAAACTTCCAAATCATAATTTCCAAATCTTATAATTCAATTTCAAATTTCTATTTAAACGATTCAAATATTGATCCAAGTTCGTATATAAGATTCATTCCAAAATCATTAAAATTAACTTAATTTAACATTCAAAACAATTTAATTCATTTATCGATTTCATTCAATATTCGTTAAGTTACTTTATCATTCAAAACAATTTCTATTAAATTCCCAAATCATCAAATCAATCTCTTAAGTTCAACTTCATTAAAACAAAACTTACAATTTTGAATTAAACTAAATTCGTCAAATCAATTCTCCAATTACAAGTCTTACATTAATTCCAAAAATATCACATTTTATTTCTTGTTAAAGAAATTCAATTTCACCTATTTACTTACTTAAATGATTTTCCAAACTTAATTAATAAAGAAACTCAATTTCAATTATTACGAAGTAAAATTTACTTATTCAAAATTCAATTTAAATTAATCATTAAATAATTCAATCTTATTTAATTATTAAATAATTCAAAACTTAATTATTAAATAATTTCAAAGTTTAATAATTTCAAACTTAATTATAATTTCAAACTTAACTCAATAGTTTCTCAAATTAAACAACATTCTTTCATCAATTACATTTTTAATAATTTGTTTCAGATTATTAAACATTAACATTTCCTTTCACTTAAATTCGAAATTCAACTTCATTTCAAAACCATATTATTTATTCAAATAAAATCCTTATTTTATTTCAAAATCAAGTTATTGACCAATCGGGTTTATTTAATTTTCTATCCTAGGTCAAAGTTTAATTTTGGGTATTTATCATTTCAACCCAATTCCAATTCAATTAAGAATCAAAGCATAACAGAGAGAACTTGCAGTGTGATAACTGGGATGGTGATCAATATCAATCCAATAATCAATTCAAATAATCCCGAAATAACCATATTAATTCGCATTGTTATTTGTACGAATTAATATAATTATTTCTAGAATCCACACTATCATTTCATGTAGATTAAAGATTATTCATTACGGTTTTCACTTGTCATCTACTTACAATTTCATGCATCATCAGTTTAAACAACATACAATTCAATGGTTCAAGGTATAGTTAACACTATTCTACGTGTCAATTTATTTAACATTTAAAGGGGTCATACTATACAAATGTCAGTTAATCAAATTTAACATTTAATTATCCTATATCAATTTCAATTTCATACTGTTTATCATTTTAACATCAACAATTTTACGTCCAATATAAACATCAACAATCAATCAATTATCAGCCAAACTGTATTATCATCGCATAAATAATTAACAGATAATGGTGTCAGATGTCACAGGTGAACTGATACAGGTAATAGCATATATAACAGTGTAATTTACTATCAGCAGCATATTTCAATTGTCGTTTCAATTGAAATCAAATCTAATAAATAAAAGAACGTTAATCGTGAGTGATTGCTCACCTTTCGAGGCTAGAGATGAACGAGAAGACGACACGGATACGCACTCTGATACGAATACTGAATTTGAATTGCGAATCCAAGCAAAACAAAATCGGCACGAATTCGACGGACAAGCTGATAGATAGAAATAGACGAAATCTAATCAAAACCAGATCGATGCAGATAAAATTGAAACAAAAGTATATTATATTTGTTTTCTTAAACCAATATTCAAATTTAAATTTCATATTATATTTCAAACCATAATACATATCCAAATCACTATATATATTTTATTTTATAATCTAAAATAGACCGATATTAACCGAACTGCAAACTCTAATATATATTATATATATATATAATAAAGTATGTATGCAGACCTGACGCAATCAAATATATATGAATATATATGCTAAACAAAATATAACTCAATACGTCAAAAATAAAATGGAACACTTATACGTATACTGTTTCAAAGCCAAAGCCAAACACATTTATGTATATGCGAACCCAGTCGATCAAATATAGATTATATATAAATTCTTATTAAAATAATAGATTAGATTAAAATACACAGTATAACTTTATTTTATAACCATAACAAGGTAAAACTTGTATAAACGTGTATGTATATATACCATTTAAAAGCTAATATATAAACTGCACTACATACAGTATATGCAAACTACTTATAAACAAATCAATTTTCATTAAACCAATATAAATAATTGATTATAATATATGTAAAACTTTAAACAGTAACAGTTAAGAGATTTTAAAATCCATGAATGCCCTACTTGTATGTACTATGTACATCAACCTATATGCGTGACTTATGGTCTATATACACATATACATTACTCGATATATAAATACAAGCCATATAAATATATAAAATTGTATAAAATTGTAAACTATGATAAATAAACTATGCAGACTTATAACGCACTGATATAAGCAGGTATATATACAACAGTAGCTTATATAATATATAGCATAAATAAGCAACTTGTATAACTTTTTATATGTATAAAAACTTCAAGACTTTGAACACCTAACCACATATACTATAAAACAAATTTTATTCAGCTTATCCATTGTATACTGTAACCACTATAATATAGACCAATTGTATAACCCTTTTTTTTTCTTTTGTAAGTGACGACATAACAAAAGCATAAACTAGATACATATAAAAACTTATCTGGTTTAAGCATTAGTAACAAAAAGAAAGCACGGCCATGGCTAGTGAGTGCGACTCAGGCGGCGGGAGGGAGACGCGCAGGCCTTGGCAACGAATATGGAAGTAACTTCAATACGCGCAGCTTGGCACTCGTTTTTTTTTCTTTTTCCCGTCTTCTCGGCCTAAGGAACGCACGGCTGTGACCGAGGGGAGGAGGCGATGGCGGGCGGGTGTAGTCAAACGGAGGCTGTGGCGATGGTCAGGTGCGAGTGGTGGATGGCGTTGTAGTGGTCGGGAAGATGGTTAGGAGGTATGGGTCATGACAGGTCAAGGAGTGGAGGCTACTTGTTCGGCATGGAGGAACTTGGGTTGCTGGGCGAAGGTGATGCGGTGGCGGAAGAAGAAGAGCACGAGTGCGGAAGGTGGCGCAAGCTCCGGTGAGGTCGGGTTCAATGGTAAGGAGAAAGAGAGAGGAATGGGAGAGATGATGGCCACGGTGCGGCGAGCTTCGGTAGAAGAGTCACGAGGTTGGTTTGCTGGTGAAGGAACGAGGTATTTATCGGTGGCGGTAATCATGAAGACAAGAGGAAAGAAATAGTACAGGTGGAGAAAGATTTGAGAAAAGAAAGCTTCAGTGCATAAAAAAAAATTCACAGAAGAAGCTGGAAATAAGAACTTTAGCAAATATATAGGCTCAAAGATCCTAAACTACACGTTACATATTTTATATATGTCAAAAGTCAGAAACTGAAACTTGAAAAGCAACAGCCATTGAGAGGAGAGATGGTTTGCTGAAGAGTTACGTGACTTCGGTTTCATAAAAAAATTCAATTAATTTACTTATCGAACTCCTAAAGGCCACACAAATTTCCAAGCCAACATCCAACCACCAACTACCCAAATAAATGCACGGCATCTGAAAACTTTACAAATTTTGAATGGGTACAGGTTGTTTAAGTTTGGGCTGAATACGATTCAACCGGTCTGCCGGGAACGGTTTAAATTATTGCGATGATTTTTCGTCGGACCCCGATTTGAACGAATAAATATACCTTTTGATCAGCGCGACAAGACGATCGAAACAGTATGCGGATATCGGTGGTACGATTGAATTTATAAAATTCGAAATTTTTGTACTACGGAAAATGCAAGAAAAACGCAGAAGAATAAGATCGACGGAGCTAAAGATGTCCGAATTTGGAAAAACGACAAACTGACATCTTGCTCAGAAGATGGTTTAGAATTTTTCTATGTAAAAATATTTTGGTTTTGAAAATGTTTTATTTTCATCGCTTTTTAACTGATTAAATTGAAGTGAATTTACGCGCGAAATAAACTTACATATTTTTGGACGAAAATTTACCAGTTGCTATGTTTAACTAGACGTATACCAAATATCAAATTTTTATTTCAAAATTTTATCGTTTAAAATTTCACAAAATTTTAACTAATAACGTTATTAAAACAGTTGAAATTTTACGGGTCGTTACACTTATAATGGATGCGAATGGTTGAAAATATTGGGTCGTTACAGAATGAGACTACATTATTTTAAAAAATAATTAAACATGTAAAGAAACTAATCAACTATTACTCAAATGGGTATAGCTGAATTGATACTCTAATCAACTATATATTTTAACCTTTAATAGTCAAATACAATCATCTGATGACTGTTGAACTGCATAATTAGTAACTTAGATACTCACTTATGTGCTTACATAGTTATTTATTGATTTATTTTAGATAAGTGTTATAATTCCTGAAAGCTAGGACATGAGATGATGCAGGAGGATTGACACTCAAGTTGAACTTAATCTAAAACACTTTCTCTTCCCTTCACTATGCTTCATATCCAAAATGGGCTGCAGGTTTTGAATCTTATAGTTTTCAACTTTTAAAATTCTAAAGGTGTAGTCAACTATTTTTTAAGATAAAAGGAAAAAATTTTGAAAGAATTTGGCTTTATTTATTTTACAGGTATTCAGGTACAAATAGTAATTTCGTCAGCTAAATTACAAATAAAATGTAATGGACTCAAGAAGAATTTAGATGCACCAAAGACGTGCAACTTAACGTTGCCTAGAATATACTAAGAATCTGTTCCTACTAAATTGAAGACATAAGATTTAAATATAATGTTTTTTATTTTGTCTTTATTTTCAAAATTTAATATGTTCGAATATCATAACACTAAAAAAAGAAACAGTAATACTAACACATGTTAACTTTCTTTAACTTTATTAGTACCACTCAGCAATAGAATAAAAAATATACGCAATCACATGAGCATAGTACTGCAATACTCCATCAAATGGCAATGATTAAAACTACTAAAATATTTTAAAAAACATAAATAAAACTGTCCATTTAAATATATCATCTTAATATACAAAGTACGTGACATACTTTATCTTCTACCCATTTAACCGGGTCTTCTCTGTCACTATCCTCTTCAGTTGGTTCACCTTTTGCATGCTAGTCTTCATGTGCTACAAATAACTTATTGTCCTGCTCAACCAATTGATCCATTAAACCGAAACATGCCTAAAGCTGAAATATTTATTGTTTGAATCAATTTTCAAGAGTCTGAGCCTTCTCTTCTTCTATTTTGCTTCTTCTTTGTTTTATCATAGCCTCATTTTCATCATTGTGCTTTGTATGAAGCTAGGAAAATAATAAGAAAACCTTGTTGGTATAGTCAATAATTATAAATTCCAACGTAAAGATGGATCAGAAGCTTGATTGTACAAATTGATTTCATATTTCTAGTATAATAGATTTTGTCATTTTGAATCTTTAGTTAGAACCGTATTGATTTATTAATGTTTTGCCTACTTTAAAATTCTATGATTCACTTTCTCTTTAAATCTCTATTTAATATTACAAAATACATACACTAATTTGTTGATGTAAAATCTCTTTAATTTATTGAAAAACGTGTTAAGAGCATGGTCACATTTTACTATCATCTAAATATAATCATTTGCGTGGATAGTAAAATTACAGTAATAAATAATGATACCCACTTGGATCACCTAGGTGCATAAGAAGCATCACACATGATTCATTTTAGTAAAACTGACACATTGTTATATATGCAGTTCCCTTGGTGTATCCCTGCACTGAAAGTATAACTCTGGGTCTCCAACTCAGCGATATATTTTCAATTTTATTTTTATCAAATTGTTCAACTTCAAACATGGATGTAGTTACAGTTAATAAATACAAATCAAAATGGAGCTTCAATTTTAGAATATGACGGAAAGGAGGATTAGGAGGGTTTAAATAATGTGTTTAGCATACTAACCTATGACTCTAACACATTTATATATCATGATTAAAAAAGATCGAGTTAGTTTAATCTAAAGGTGCTACTGAACTTGGATGGTAGTGAATGATTTAAATATATGCAACAAAACAAGTCATCATTTACTAAAATATACATTACTACTCATCTTATATACAGATACTTTACCGAACTTCTATATAATATGAATTTTTTCATGTTAAGAGCAAAAAGTTTACCTTATTTTCCATCTTACAAATCAACGTAATCATCTGAGCTTTTAGCACATATAAAATGAAAATCAACCTATCATTCAAAACACATATAAGTCAATGAATCAGGCAGATACATTAGAATTTAAACCAAAAAAATAATATACAAACTACATGAATTAAAGAAAAGCTAACGATAAGGTATTTCATTTAACAAATATTTATAATATATAAGAGAAGGAAATGTATCGTTTACAATATAATACCACATGATTATGCTATGAAGTCGCGACCATGTAATCTTAACGTGGACTAATACTAAGGCCAGAGGCTACAATGAAATGTTTTGGCAGTTAGTAGCAACGATACAAAACCCAAAAATAAAAATCCTAGGCTAAGTAGAGAACACTAATTATGAAAGCAAAATGCTGAAGAAATTTAGTGAACTAAGAGAAGACATATAGTTTCAATATAATCATGCAATAACAAAACAAAATACACTATAGTTTAAATCTTCTTGTTGTTCTGCATTACAGAACATTACATTTAAATACTGTGTGGTTACCACTTACAAATGCTACATTAAATGCAAATATGCTTTCAAAACATACGCTTTTTATGGAAAATCTTCTATTCATAGAAGTTCTAACATGCAAGAGACGGTTGTTGGACGGAGTTAATATTTTGCTAGAAGGCCCTCATTTCTAGCTCTTGCCAAAATATTATCTTATTGAAATTAAAAGAATTTAGATGAAAGTATAACATATATAAATGACTTATAAGCAGCAGTACAGTGAAGCCATTGTATGAAGCATATAACTATAGCAGTTTCACAATTGTGAATAAAAGTTTCAAGAATCATATTGTAAGTTGTACAATATATGTTTCACCAAAAAATTAGTTGAAAAAATTAATTATGTAGATAATAATTGAGATGAAAAACATACAATCCGGCACGACTAAAATTTAAAGAAAAGGCAATAATATAACTGAACGGAACTGCAAAAATATATGATCATTTAGAAGTAAAATGTGATTTTCTGTCCATACATGTGTAGTTCTATAGTTGAAATGAAAATTTACACACATAGGGGTTCAATATATATTTCTGCACTGAAGATTTTGTTTACAGGTGTTGGTATATGATCGAAAACATACGATAAAACGGTCAAAAAATTACAGATCCGCTTCAAAAAATAAGACAAACAAAAATTACATAGTACATAATAAAAAATACACTTTTGTTTAACTTAAATGAATTTGTCTCACAGTAAGGAAACGTTCATTATATAGGAAACATTCTTTGTAAATTTTACTGATAAAAAATAAATTAAAATTTGATACATATTTTTTGTCAAATATATCTAATATATATCTTGAACTAATAAGATGAGATTTAGGATGACAGCAAATTAAAAACACATGAAGTTATTCATATCAACTGTTTTGGCCAATCACACTCCTAATGGCCAACAACACTACAGTAGTATTCCCATCTTTGAGATGGACAACACCCATGCTTCCTCTCACATTATGTTAAAGGTATACTATACTCCCTCTTGAATCACTATTATCTCCAAATTATACCCACTAATATGAAATCTACTAAAACTACACAAAAATGGTATAAATCGGAAATAAAAATACGGAAAATGAACCTCCAACCAAACAATCATTTCACCATCCTTAGTTGCAAGTACCCGCAAAAAGAATTTTTTTTTGCAGCTCCAAGTGGTTTTAAACCTAATTAATTCACTAAGTGATAGTTAATGTAAATCTAAGTTTTAATTAGAAAAGTAAAGATAAATCATAGTTTTCTTCACAAAACATGAGTTTATGCTCTCTAATTTACCACTAACTTTGTCTCAAAACTTCTAATTTATGAGACGCAGTGATTCACTTACAAAAAAAAATTCTAAAATTAAACTACCTGGTTTTTGATAAATGAACATAGCTGCAATCATTTTTCAAAAAGTTCAAAAAATTCACGTAAACCCATTTTTCAAGGAAATCCATGAAGATAGCATGTATGTTGGGAAAATATCCCTCTAATATCTGCATGCAGGCCCTGTAATTGACATTTGTATCATCATTCAGATAAATTTAAAATGAAAAGAATTAATACATGCACTAAAACATATCTAAGACATGCATAACTTACCCTGTTAAAACTAAACAATTTTCTCAGGACAAACCACTAATAATGAAAAAGTCAAATAATAACAGTACAATAATAATGACAATAATAACAACAATAAAAACTATGGTTCTTCTCGATTTTAGGAATACAGATAACACATGAAAGTCTGTTTAAGGGGAAGCAAGGTTCAACCAACAAATTTGGAAAAATATGAATGAAATCATGAATGATGTAGGGTGAAAGTAATTTCTGGACATAGCAGCTATAGTGCCATGTATAATGAAATATATAATGAACATAGCAGCTATAGTGCCGAATAAATATGCAAGCTCATTCTACAGTTCACTGGTTATGCAAACTCAAATGAAGAGCGAATATTATTTTTTAAAAAAAATCTTAAAACTAAACAATTTTCTCAGGACAAACCACTAATAATGAAAAAGTCAAATAATAACAGTACAATAATAATGACAATAATAACAACAATAAAAACTATGGTTCTTCTCGATTTTAGGAATACAAATAACACATGAAAGTCTGTTTAAGGGGAAGCAAGGTTCAACCAACAAAATTGGAAAAATATGAATGAAATCATGAATGATGTAGGGTGAAAGTAATTTCTGGAAGAAACAAAATAGTACCTCGTAAGCCAAATCCATAAACTAATTTGAAAAATCGACGTTTGCTATATCCCGTCTAGTCCATTGAAGGGTAAGGGTCGTCGACAATATAGGGTATTAATCAATTGGTGATGGCAGTAAGGCGATTTTTATGAAAATAAAATGGGATAGGTTGAAACTGGTAGGGAGATGGAGAAACAATTTTGGGGGACGTGGATTTGAGGGAGAGATGGAGAAATTGCATGGGAAGTGGAATGAGAAACTATAGCAGGCAAGGGGAATGACAGAAGTGTCCCTGTGTTAGCACATTTGTTGAAATTCAGTAATGGGCAATTTAGGTATCCTGAAAAAAGCTTCACTTTGACCATTTTGACCAGGTATTTGCTATATATATAAGATATATATATATATATATATATATATATAACATGGTGATATGATTTTGAGTAAAGCATAAAGATTATATACTTTCCTTGTTTAAGTTTGATTTAAAGATCATTTTGAAAATGTTTTCAAGGAAAATTAAGGGAGGGGATCCTTAAGTGAAAATGACTCAGATATTAGAATACGAGATATGACTAGTCTGGGGTCACGCCCGATACATTAGCTACTAGCCCCAGCAAATTGTTGTCCAAAATTCCAATGTGTAGGTTTTGGTTATAGGTAGACTGAAATTATGATTACACACCGAAAGGAATATATGTTTCTATACAAATAGGTTATTGGTGAGCCCGAAAAACCATTAGGATCGGGAAGACCTCGGGGATGATTAAGTTAAGGACAGACCATCCAGAAGTGAAGTATTTAACAAATAGTTAGGGATAGACTGTCCAAAAGTGAAGAATTTAACAGATAGTTAAGGATAGATAATCCAAAAGAAGAATAGCTAACAGGTGTTAGATTAATTTTGATTATATTGTCTGGTAGGCCCGAGTCAACCAAAGGTTAAAAGTTATCCAAACAAAACTTATGTGTTTGAAAAGATAGTTCATTATTACCTGATGATTATGTATGTTTACATAAAGATGCTTTACGATGTTTAATTAGTTTTGATTGCAGGAAAAAGTTTTGCAAAGATGTGTTTTAAAAGGATGTTAGTGAGGGGAAACTCATTCCGCTCAGCGGCGTGGTCTCACTTAACATATTTATTCTAATGTATATAGTATTATTCACACCAGGTTTTATGTCTGACTCGAAGTTTATGTTCTCCCCTTAATCTCTCGGGTACTCAAAATTAATTTGAGTAGGCTGAGGCGTTAAGGTCTTTTTCAGGTTTTAGTATGTTGACGAATAAGCTACCGGAGGCATGCAAGAGGCAAACGAGTAGCTATTTAGGAGTTTATGTTTTGATGTATTTCCGCTGTGATTGTATTAGGTATATTATGACCATATGACTCTGATCATCCAAGGGGGTATCTTTATATACCACTCTTTGCGTATTTTGTAATAACTATGTTTTATCTGTGCCTGGGAATGAATTTGGGATTATGTGTTGGGAATGTGAAACATTTGGTTTTGAAAGGTAATGAAGTAAAATTTGTTTTGAAATCTGTGTTTTATTTCATATTCAACTGCTTCTGATATTATTGGTACCATTAACATAGCTGTATTTAGTCGTTGGAAGCTAATACTATAGATGACTACATCATCTGTAGCGCTTAGTTTTGGGCCTCTAAATAGGGAATGTTACAACTTGGTATCAGAGCCTGGTTTATGAAATACTTTAACTAAAAATGGTTTTGAGAACATAATCCTTGGTAATTAGAGTTAAGATCGGGGTATGGGATAACGCTATAGTAATGTACTTGTATTTGCTATATATATATAAGTATATCACCGTGGTTGTGGTAATTAAAATTTATACAATCAGGGAAAATGATAACAAAGAAAATAGTTGCTCTCTGTTCGCTAATTTTCTTTTCTTATTTCGCAATATCGAGCATATTTTATTTTGCAAAAATAATGATATTGTACCTACTTCTTTGTCAACTACGGTTTAAGCAGTTCAAATGTTACTTTAGTGTAATGTAAGAAGATTTAGATCTATGCTAATCTGATGAGACCGCCATTGTTATATGCAATTTATTCTAAACATTGTTGACCATACAGAATTCAGGTTCATAAATGATTGTACTATCTGTTTACCGCATGTACTCTTAGTCCATTACCTACAAATATTTAGATGTTTGGTGTTGCGCGTGTGCTTACAGTGCATGAAAATTAAAAATATATGTCATACCTCCTCAAAAATTTTACATTAGGAATGTTTCAACATGTGACTAAATCTTCACATGTTATTGGTTTAACTGGTTTTAAATAAATTTAAAATTATAGCCTCATATCATGTTTCAAAACTCAGTTGGCAATATTTGGTGGGTCAAGTGTGAATCTTAAGCCAGCTGGGGATATTGAATCATTAATTTCTTGGGATAAAAATTAAGATGTACAACATATACTTCTGCTTATGTACATCTGTGTGTGTGCCCATGCCATTGTGCGTCTATGTGACTGTATACATAGATACATACACACACACCCACATACATGCAAACATTTTATATTATTAATTCCTTTATTTGTGATATTTTTCATTTAGTGTTCTGTGTAAATTATTATGTTTGCAAACTCAAGTACAAAGAGTTACTGTGAACTATTTTTGGAAGATTTCAAACTGATTTTATAAAGAGTTGGTGTTATTGGAATATGATGTAAATATTTGTAATATAATATTGTTTGCCAGCTGTACTTTGTAAGGAGGGTTTTCTATCTTTGTATTATAAATAGAACAGAGTGAAATAAAACAGAAATAAGGAGATTGAAATAAATTTCTTCCTTCTCGATCTGGTATGGTCCAGATTATCATGGTATCAGAGCCAGATTTGCTCAAATTTCTTCGATCTCCGTTTAATTTCTTCATCAAATTTTAATTCTTCCTGTTATTCTTCTTAATTCATACCATTTCTTTATAAAAAAATTTTTAATCAAATTCGATCAATTTGGACGAAATTGATAATCAAGTGTTTCCTATTTCGACGATTTTTGGAGTTTTCTTCATCTCAGATTACTCGATTTCTGGTTTCTTCAATTTTTTTTGGTTTCAAAAAATGCCTGAAAATCAAGACAATTCTGATAATTCGGTATCGTTTGCTAATTCAATGTCTCAAGGGATCAATTCTGCTATCAATTACAACGATCCTTATTTCCTTTCTCATGGAGATTCTTCAAACAGTCAGCTTGGTCAAATCGTCTTCAATGGTGGAAATTATCTCAATTGGAGTCGGAGTGTTAAGCTTGCACTCAGCGCGAAGAACAAAACCTGCTTCATTGATGGAACTCTTCCTCGTCCTGCTGATAATTCACCTGACTTGCAAAAATGGATACGCAATGATTACATGGTTACAGGTTGGATTCTATACACCATGGAAAAGTCAATTTCTGAGACTTTAATTTTTTCTTCTTCTGCTAGAAGTCTTTGGGTAGAAATCCAGGAACGTTATGGTCAGTCTAATGCACCTCTTTTATATGAGTGTCATAAAGAATTGTTGTCTGTTCAACAAAATGATGACTCGATTGCTGAGTATTATGGAAAATTGAAGAAGGTGTGGGATAAATTACAAGCTTATGAACCTTTTCCTGATTGTTCTTGTGGTGCAATGTTGAAGTGTTCTTGTGGTTTACTCAAGAAAATTTTGGAGGCCGATCAACTTAAGAAGCTTATTCAGTTGATTGCAGGTCTGAATAAGTCTTATGATCAAGTTAAAACAAATATTCTAAGCATGGATCCATTGCCTTCTGTCAATAAGGCCTATCATATTCTTCAGCAAATTGAGAAACAGAACTCTCTCAATGTTTCTCATGTTTCTTATGAGATGAGTGCCTTGCTTTCTGTGAAGAATTCAGCTAGTTTCAAATCTCAGTTTCCTCCTAAAAAAGAGTATAAAGATTATAAGAAGATGAAGTATGAAAGGTTTTGTGATCACTGCAAGCAAAAAGGACATACTAAAGATCAATGCTTCAAATTGGTGGGTTATCCGGAGTGGTATATGGATCTAAAGGGAAAGAAGCCTCAAAATTCTTCTAATCGAGTTGCTGCTGCAGTACATGACTCCTTTGGAATTTTAGGAAATTTTCCTACTGATACTCCTTTGGATCTTGAGCCTGGTTCTTCTTTAAACCATTCATCTTCTGCTATGAATACTCAGATGTTATCTGCTGTTTGCAAGGAAGTTTTCAAGATGATGCAGAATAATAACTCAGAATATCATCCTTCGATCAATTTTTCTGGTATTGTATCTGCTTTTAATGTCATTTTATCTAATAAGCATGCAAATAATGCTTGGATAATAGACACCGGTGCAAGTGATCATATGGCTTTTAATTTAGAGATGTTTGCTAACACACGGATGCTAAAAACACCTATTCACATTGCTTTACCTGATGGAACCTTGAAAATTGTTGATACAGTAGGAACCATCAATTTAAGTCCAGAAATTACTCTTTACAATGTCTTTTTCTGTCCTCAATTCAAACACAACTTGTTATCAGTTGGTAGATTACTTGATCAAAACCAACTATATGCAAAATTTGAGAAAACTTCATGTACTTTTCAGGACCTCAAAACTGATAAGGTCAAGGGAACCGGCACAAGATATGGAAGTCTTTACAGTTTTCAAAATAATGAGGTTTCATCCTTTTTAAATAGTTTTTCGGTTTCAGATTCTGTTGCTTGTCATTCTTCTATTCAAAGTCCTAGTTTTTCTGTTTTACATGCAAGACTTGGTCATGTATCAATAAGCAAATTAAAACATTTGCCTTTTCCTGTATTTTCTGAATCTTTTGACTGTGAAGCATGTGTGTTACCAAAGCATCATAAATTGCCATTTAATATTTCTACTTCAATTGCTACTTCTTGTTTTGAACTTGTGCATATAGATCTTTGGGGTCCATATAAAATTCATAGTTTATCAAGAGCTAGATATTTTCTTACCATATTAGACGATCATTCTAGAGCTACTTGGACTCATTTAGTTCATGATAAAACTCAAGTTCCTCAGATAATTGCTGCTTTTCTAGCATATGTTGAGACTCAATTTCAAACAAATGTGAAGGTGATTAGAAGTGACAATGGCACTGAAATTCTTCAAGAGTTTTGTACAACTCTTTTTCTATCAAAAGGCATTGTACATCAAAAGAGTTTACCTGGGGTTCCTCAACAAAATGGGAGGGTAGAAAGGAAGCATAGACATTTACTTGAGACTGCTAGGGCTCTTAGAATCCATGCAAGTTTGCCAAAGAGATTTTGGGGAGATGCTCTGCTTACAGCAACATATTTGATAAACATGATGCCTTCATCTGTTTTATCCTGGAAAACCCCTTATGAGATACTGATGAAAAAGCTTCCTGATTATTCTCATTTAAGAGTGTTTGGTTGTCTTTGTTACCCTGCCATAAAAACTTCTGATAAGATGGAACCAAGAGCCAAAAGGTGTATTTTAATTGGATATCCATATGCTTCAAAAAGATACAAATTGTATGATTTGGAGGATAAGAAAGTTATTCTCAGTAGAGATGTGATTTTTAAAGAACACATCTTTCCATATTCTTGTGACAACACAAAATTTTCTTCTCCTTCCTTATCTCCTTCTTTTCCCTTGGTTAATCCTTCTTATGCTCCTCCTACTTCATCATTACAAACACAAAATTCTATCCTCCATTTCCTACTCAGCAACATTCAGATTCTTTTGATTCAACTCAGGTTTCTCCACAAAATACAGAACATGTTCATTTTCAATCTACTAGTTCCTTTCTTCCTGAAAACAATTCTAATACTCAATCTGAAATTCCTCTTAGGAGATCATCTAGACCAACTCAACTTCCAAAGAAGTTGAAGATTTTATTCTCTCAAATAAATCCATTTCTTCTACTCATTTTTCTTTTGCCTATAATGTTCTCTTGGATCCAGAACTTTCTTTTCTGGGTGATGAATTTTTGGCTAGCTTAGCAAATGTTTTCTCTGTTAATGAGCCTAATTCTTATGATCAAGCCAAAGATGAAAAGGTATGGGTAGAAGCTATGGACCAAGAATTAGAGGCACTTGAGAAGAATGATACATGGGATTTGGTAGAATTGCCTCTTGGTAAAAAGGCAATTGGGAGTAAATGGGTATATAAGGCAAAAATGAAAGCTGATGGAAGTCTTGAAAGGTGCAAGGCTAGAGTTGTAGCTAGGGGAGATAAACAAGTCAAGGGTAAAGATTTCAAACATACTTTCAGCCCTGTTGCAAAATTTACGACTGTTAGAGTTCTAATAGCCTTAGTAGCTGCAAAAGGATGGGATTTGCACCAATTGGACATAAATAATGCTTTTCTTCATGGATATATGGAAGAAGAGATTTATATGCATCCTCCTCCAGGTTATAAGAAGGCAAAAACTGGACAGGTATGCAAGTTGAAAAGGTCGTTATATGGCCTGAAACAGGCTGCTAGACAATGGAATGTTGAGCTATGTAAGCATCTTTTAAAGATGGGATATGTTCAGTCAAAACAAGACTATTCCTTGTTTGTAAATAAGACAGAAAATGGAGATTTTACTGTTGTTGTGGCTTATGTAGATGATCTTTTGATCACTGGTAATTGTTCACTTGAAGTTGAAAGGTTAAAGAAGTCCCTTGATTCTGCTTTTACTATTAAAGACTTAGGAAATTTGAAGTATTTCTTAGGTATTGAGGTATCAAGGACAAATGCTGGTATCCTTTTAAATCAAAGAAAATACATTCTAGATTTATTAAAGGATACTGATATGCTTGAGTGTAAGGAAGCTTCTTTTCCTTTTCCCAAGAATCTGAAATTGAGCACACAAGATACTCCTCTCTTATTTGATCCAGAATTATATAGAAGACTTGTTGGGAAATTGTTATATTTGAATATGACCAAGCCAGATATTTCATATGCTGTGCAACAATTGAGCCAATTTCTTAGTGCACCTGCTCAGTCTCATTATTCAGCTGCTTTACATGTTCTGAAATATTTGAAAGGAACAATCAACCTTGGTTTGTTTTATCCTGCTCAGTCTGAAAGTGATCTGATATTGAAAGGGTATTGTGATACTGATTGGAGTTCATGTCCTTTTTCTGCAAGGTCCTTGTCTGGATATGCAATTTTTCTAGGAAATTCTTTAATTTCTTGGAAGACTAAAAAACAGAAAACTACATCAAAGAGTACTTGTGAGGCAGAATATAGAAGCATGAGCTATACTACAAGTGAATTAATTTGGGTTGAAGGTCTACTGTCTGATTTGTTTGTTGTGGTTCCAAAGCCTATTGATATATTCTGTGACAACATTGCTGCCAAATATATTGCAGAAAATCCAATTTTCCAAGAGCGTACAAAGCATCTCAAAGTGGTCTGTCATTTTGTTCGAGATTATTTGCAAGGAAAATTTATTAACATCTTGCATGTTAGAACACATTTGCAGCTTGCTGACATTTTGACAAAGCCCCTGTGTTCTGAACCTCACAAATTCTTTTCTGCCAAGCTTGGACTTGTGTCTAAGCCACCAGTTCCAGCTTGAGGGGGGCTATTGGAATATGATGTAAATATTTGTAATATAATATTGTTTGCCAGCTGTACTTTGGAAGGAGGGTTTTCTATCTTTGTATTATAAATAGAACAGAGTGAAATAAAACAGAAATAAGGAGATTGAAATAAATTTCTTCCTTCTCGATCTGGTATGGTCCAGATTATCAGGTGTCACCTCACTGTTATAGATTAATTTCTAAAACATTGTAGAAAAATGCGTTTCGAACATGCATTCACGAAATCTGTGATGTTGTAATATGTATTTGCATTTTCCCTACTGGGGTTGCTATGGCAGATTATGAGAACTAATTTTTTACTTCATAAAGATCATATTAATTTATTACTGTTCTCCTGCCTGGTTATGTATGAACTCACCTAAGCTCAGCTGAAATTTATTCACATTATTTTGAATACAGTAATATTTGGAGGAGCATTACTACTCCAGTTTGTCAACACCTTGTCATAAGAAAATGCAGGTCGTCAAAAACCACCATAATTAAGGTTAATGAGTTAGAGAACTTGCATACTCCATGCTTAAAACTCTCCAGTCTAGGCCCGGTGGATGATGGTGAAATGATGGTGAAATATACAGTACAATGTTTAACATGAAACAAAAGAGGCCAAGTTGTCAACTCCATGATTTATAACTTATGCCTGTTCATCCATAGAAAGCGTATAATAGAGTTGATAGAGTTGATGGTGTGCACATAATTGTAAATATAGTATAACATAGATTGGTTGTTAAAAACCAAATAAAAAAAGTGATATGCATATCTTGCTGGTATTCTCTGGCTTACAGTCTACCATTAATGCATGCGAACTGATACAGATTTTGTGCTACTCTTTTCATCATTTACAGTGATTCTTGAAAAGGAATTTCGACGGACAGCCATTAACGATGCCTTATATTCAAAATGTTCTGTTCAGGAAGCATTCTGGATAACATCGTTCCTGCTGTATTCTACTGTATTACTGCTGTAACATGTTATATATTTGCCTCGCTTATGGAACAAAGAATCGGTTTTAGTAATCTTATAAAAGTGCTGTATGGTGACCGCGTATAAATTATCTTCTATAACAGTATGTTTTTGTTATTTTACGGTCATATACATGAATTTGTCATATGTTCACATATTATTGTAATATTTGCGTACAGCAAGGCAATTAATACTCAATCTGAAATGAAAGCCACTGACTGTGATGGAAACCATCCATACAAATGTAAAATATCAGGTGCTTTAGTCACTGTTAAAAAAATGGCAACATGGCGAGCACTTGGTTTCCACTTAAAAAAGGTAATATTTCAGTTGGAAACATGATTTCAAAATCAAATCCATTACAGACACAAACAAAAAAAAGAGCAAAAATAAGAGTGGATAGTTCCGAAAATCAGAAGTTATAACATTTACAGGAGTCCAAGTCATTACAAACACGTCTTATAGTTATCCATCTTCAGCTTCATTTCCAACGGAAATTTATCATGGTGGTTCACAACTTACATAAGGAATACCATGCCTCAAAACAACGTGCAATTAGATAACAACAACATTACTTATGCAAGTCCTTATAAACAAGATGCTTATTTTAGCAACCATGTGATACCCAGAATCAAACTATTGCATGTGGTCCATCAACCAACAAAGCGCGCACACAAATCATTCTGCCATCAAATTGAAGCTTTGTCGGATTTCATTCGTCCGAAAGTTCAACATTCACTAAATATTTCATACCATGCAGCATATAACGTCTGAATTCATTTAGTGCGAAAAAAATAGCTTATTGTTCATAGGTATGACCATAGTTTATACACCATTTCTGTACAGGATTCCTACATTTAAGAATACTCATTTTCTATATTAAAAATACAACTGCTATACTTTATCGATTGGATGCAATTTTATTTTATGCCGTGGTTGTGTTTTGGTTCATGTCTGTCCCATCACATCACATGCGCCACGTACCTTTAATAACTCCATATTTGATTCAACCCTGCCTGTGTGCGTAGCACGGGCCACTCACTAGTTCACTTATATAAGAAAGCCAGACTTATAGAGTTTTACAATTTGAGATCATGCCCATACAAAACTTAATTTTAGAAGTTAATATTTGTATACTTGAAAATATGCGTGTGAAAAGTCAGATGTGTTCGAAATTAATTGGCATATATTTTCAAAACTCGATGGCATTACATATATGGAGCATTTCATATTCTTTTTGAAACCATGCATATTAAAATTTGTATCTTAGAGAGATTAATATACTTCAAGCCATATTTTTATCGAATCCATACACATACATTATATATTTTAAGCTATATACGAACAATATACTTATGCTATTTCGATCAAAAGTTTATGTACATACGCAAAGTTTATACACATTATAATTTAGAAAATATAGTGCTGTAGATATTTGAAAATTCATACAAGTGCATCTGGTGTCTTCACATATCCTGTCTCCACATGCTTAAAGTCCTGTGTATAATTTCTTTTAAAAACCAATACTCGGATAGTAAACCAGAAACGTTGACCTGGATTCTAAGATAAAATATTAGAAAATATGGCAACAACGGTAAAGAATGAGCGGCTAACTAAAAAACTTTAATACAGCGGATGAAGTTTCTGCAGAAGCATGAAGTGGAGCATGCACAAAACATGGAGACAAAATGATTTACTCTAAAATTCCCATATTCTCATCAAAATACCAACAAAAGTTTAGAAGATAATAATAACAACATAGCGGCCCACCTGTGAATGAAGTTCTGGACTAAAATGTACCTACAATCTCTTTGTATGAATAGGAATTGAATAGGCCCAATGATACAACCCATGCACTTGAATTAAAAGTGATGCTTGGATATTTCAACACGTTAGCAAATTGCTCTACAACCCAGTGCCGTTCCAGGATTCAATATTATTTCAAGAAACCTCGTAATCCCAGAAAACTATACTTGTATATATGTATAATCAATATTAATATATCTCTGAAAACTTAATGTTCACACCTGAAGCCACCCACACATGGATATACATTTCAAAACAGGGGTATACATACTTAAAGTTTTCTGAAATGCACTTGGTAAGCATTTTGAAAAGTGTACAAACTCACAAAAGGAAAACCTCCGTTTGTTCAAAATATGTGATGCACTTAACATATTTATATGCGCAAACATGTATATCCAAAATTTACTTATTCAAAAACAGAAACTAAACATGTTCTAAGAACCATACATATTAAACCTTAAAGGAATTCATTCACTTGAAACTCATGTATATAATAAGTTCTGCTCTTCTGTAAAACTAAAATATATTAGATGTTGAATACATCATACGGTTTAATGGGCTTAAATGTGTCTAAAGTCGTATACTTGCAGTTTTTATTTTATTAAATTCGACACTTATAGCACACATTTAACACCGTGTGTACCCAATGCACTTGGAACTATCATACACACTGGAAAGCCAATCATGGACATAGGTAACATTCTTGTTTAGGGGCATATGCATTTAAAACCTGCATGCTTGAAAAAGCCTACTAAGCTTTGAGTTTTTATTTATTTGAAGCTTATATTAATATTTCAAATCAATGTATTTTGAAACCTATATGCATTTAAATCCTTGTGTACTAAATCTCATACATGCTTGAAACTGATATGTACTGAATTCATAAATTCTTGAAATCTACACACTTAGGAAACTATATAATTAAACTTCCAATTTGACAAGACATGTTTTTTGAACCCTTAAACACATAATTGAAATTTATATATACTTGAAAGTTTAATATTTTCAGAATCTAACATGTAAATTTGAGTGTATACAGAACCATACACATGAAATTTTATTTCTGCAAAACCTGACATTCATTTAACATACATTTGAAAATTCATCCGAAATCTGTTAACAAAATTTAAACCAGATAGAAGTGAAAATCTTTATATAAACGAGGGACTACATATTTAAAATCATATTGCTTATATAAAACTTGGAATATATATATATATTCAAAACACTACAAGGAAAATCGACAATTGCGTCGGCAGAAAACCAACGCCGGCCGATTCTATCCGATGCAAGCCGACGCAAAATAAGACGTCACCACCAAGCATTCGAGTCGGGTTTTGCGTCGGCTTCGTCGCCACTTTAGTGTCGGGAAGTGACGGCTATATCCACGTGGCATTTTTTCAAAATTCTGTTCGGCGTAACTTGCCGACGCAAGCCTGTAACCAAACAGCCGATTCTAGCCGATGCAAGCCTGTAACCAAATGGCCAACGCAAGCCGATTCCAGCCGACGCAAGTTTGTGTTCTGCTGTTTGTAAACAGCTGCTATTTGCACCCTCAAACCATAATATAAACAATTTCCGTCGAACTATAACAACATTTAATCTTCCAACACAAGTATAACACCAACCTCACATCAATCAAACATAACATTCACAATTTTCCATCAAACAACTACTATATATCCAAAAACTCATCAATCAAACACAACATTCACTAATATACATCATACTCAACAATACATATAAGTACTATCAAACAAATCATACATCATTGTCCTACTCATCATCATACATCAAACAATAATAAGTTCAACACAAAACGACGCTTAAAATGTGGCAAGCACAACCTTACCTACTCATCATCTCCAGACGCATCCTCTCCAGACATTCTTCCATGCTCTGCCAAGTATGTCGCGATATGCGCATCGAGCTGCTGTGCAAAAGCATTGCTCTTCCGCCAGTCATTGATCTCTGCAACCTGCTGACGCAACAAAGCTATCTCCTCCTCTGCCTGGAATCTCCTGTAAGCCTTCTGGGACGATATCGCCTGTGAAATAGTTAATAGCTACTTATAATTTATGATTCATATCATATTAAATGTATATATTAGTTAATGAAGCAGTTTACCTCCATATTTCCATAACTATATCGCCTATTTCACGTAGGCGGATCTATAACGGCGTCCCAAATATGGTTTGACTCATCAACGATCAACTCCTCACGTCCGGTGGTCTGCGCCACACGTGTCCTCTCCGCCTCATATGACTCCTGCGATTATAAATAAAAGTTTGACACGAAAAAAAATTTTATTTACGATTTTTTAGCTGTGAAATAAAGTATTATCAAACACTATCATTACAGATAAGCATGTTTACCATTACAGATTGAGATTTGGCGTCTGTCCATCTATACGAAACATTACCTTCCTCGTTTGTCACCTCCACAGCATGTGTGGCAGTAAACAAATCAGTCATCGTAGGCTCGCGATTGTACTTCTTAGACTAAAAATATACATATGAATAAACAATGTTACCAATATGATTAAATAATGTTACAGATATTTATAAACACAATTTATAAATTTACCAATTCGTTTTTATGTTGCTGAAAAGATTTCGAGCCACCACGATGTACAACAGGATTCTTATTCCTGTTTTCGCGATTCCGCGCTGATATTTCCTATACATTTAAACACAAGGTTAACTATATTAATGCAACTAATATACAAAATCTTAAAAATTTTAAATTACAATTCGAAAGTGGATAGCTTACTTTGAATTCAGGAGTATCCCAAAGCCGAAGAAACTCACTATATACTTCAGCGCTCATCCAACTTGGATTTTTTCCCGCACTCTTTGCTTTAGTTATCGTGTTTCTATAATTTTTTCTCATTCTTTGATTCCAATGATTTCTAAACACATCCAGATCCTGGGGCTCAACACGTACAACAGCCTGCATATTGAAATTAATTTGAATTATAAACATTCTATTGACATTCAAATCAAATAAAAATTTATACTTAATTACCATCAAATATGCCCATTTTGCCTTTGTTTTAAAATCAGCCGACCAATCCGCTTTATCTCTTTTCAAGGATGGATACGGAGCAAAATAAACCTGTAACGCTTGCTTGGCCAATACGAAAGGATCATACTTATAGTAATGTGAGGTATGTTTTATTTAAGTAAGTTTATAATCTTTGTGCATGTTGATTCCAGTACCAGCAACATTGCTAAACCAGTTGCATTTGAATAATTTTTTTTTTCTGCAGGTTGTATGTAATATGTCAACTCTAAAACTTGTGTTAAGATGCCGTAAAAATCTTTTATATGCTCATCTGGATCGTCTACCTTTGACAAATACACCGCTGTTATATGTCAATTTTTCGGCATCGTAATCTTTGGTGTTGAATTTAAATCCATTGACGAAGAATATTGGATACATCTTGACATTTCTTTTTGGTCCGATCGCAAGATGTCGTAATCCTTCGTCAACGACACAGTTTATTGGATCATAAACGTAATTTGAAAACCATTTAGCAAATTCTTTACTGAGATCGCCAGATGGATGCAGTGATTCGTATATACTGCAAATACTTAATATGTTTTAATATAATTAATATGTAAGTATAATTGAATTATATATGAATTTATTATTACCTAACAAATGGTGCAACTTCTGGACAATTTAGAAGAACATATGTGTGTGCTACATGGTGATCTCTATCGTCTAACCATATTTCCATATATTTTCCAACATGTCGGCCACGTTGTCTAAAAATAGATAACATTGCTTGAGAAGAATCATGTTCAACGACTTCTTCATTACGAGGAACACTTACAAACGATACGTTCACATGATCACTAAAATAATGAGAGAAAAAGAATGAATCTTCTTCTTCAATATATGATTTGCAGATCGAACCTTCAACTCGTGATTTTTGTCTAATTTTTCCTTCAAATGATTCAAGTACCTATTACAAATTTATTTTAAATTTGGATATATAAAACTGAATTTTAAACTAACATAAATATTGCCGATATTCAATATTACCTCTCAAATGGATACATCCAACCATATTGAACAGGACCTCAAAGAAGTGCTTCGGATGAAAGATGAACAGGTAGATGCTCCATTACATTAAAGAAACCTGGCGGAAATATTTTTTCCAGCTTGCAGAGCAGTATAGGAATTTCTACTTCAAGTCTACGTATACAGTCGACTTTTAACGTCGTCGAACAAAGTTGTTTATAAAACAAAATTAATTCTATTATAATGCTCCATACTTTTACGGGCAACAGTTCTCTGAGAATCACGGGTAATAGATATTCCATCATGATATGGAAATCGTTACTTTTCATCCGACTCAATTTATTGTTTTTAAAGTCAACACATCTACGAAGGTTAGAAGAAATCCCATCAGGACATCTTAGTGCTTCCACCCACTTTAGCACGAGTTTTACTTGCTTACTGTCTAGCTCATAGCATGCTTTGGGTTTTTTATCGTCATTGGGTTTTATATGAAGTTCGGGACGTTTACAAAAGTTTGCTATATCAAGTCTTGAATTCAAATCGTCCTTTGGTTTCCCCTTTACATGCATAACTGTATTAAACACGTTATCAAACACGTTTTTTTTGTTGTGCATCACGTCAATATTATGTCGGAGTAGGAGATCTTTCCAGTAGGGTAACTCCCAAAATATACTTTGTTTGCACCAATTATGAATGTCTGATTTACCTGGAATTTAAGTCTGCACTCCAGTTTCATGTATCTTCGGATACTTCTTTACAATTTCATATATTTCTTCGCTTGACCAAATCTTCGGTGGTTGCACACTCTCTTCTCTGTTAGCTATAAAGCTTTTTCTATCTCTTCTAAAAGTATGATTGAGATGGAGAAAACACCGATGACAATCAAACCAAGAAATTTTCTTTCCATACCGTAGCGAAAACGCCCGTGTTTCTTCCATGCAATAAGGACAAGCTAGACGACCAGCCGTACTCCAACCTGAAAGCATCCCGTATGCAGAAAAATCACTAATAGTCCACAACAAAGAAGCGAACATACGAAAATTCTTTTTTCTCGAAATGTTGTACGTTTCAACTCCTTCATTCCATATCATTTTCAACTCTTCGATCAATGGTTGTAAATAAACATTGATTCCTTGTGTTGGATCATCAGGCCCAGGGACGATAGTAGTGAGAAACATATGTGGAGTTTTCATACACATCCATGGAGGTAAATTATAAGGAGTTACGATAATATGCCATGATGAATATTTACTACCAAACTGAGAGAATGGTGCAAATCCATCCGTACATAAACCGAGTCTAACATTACGGCTTTCGGCAGCAAATGCGGGATAAGTCCTATTGAAATGTTTCCATGCTTCTCCATCAGATGGATGTATCAAAGTTCCTTCTTTCGGTGTTCTCACACTGGGCCATCGCATATGGCACGCCGTAGCAAAAGATGCATATAACCTTTGAAGTCTGGGAGTGATGGGTAAATAATGCATTCTCTTATATGGAACTTCTTTTCCTTTTTTTGTTGGTTTGTATCTTTCCTCGTTACATATTCTGCATTTTCTAAGCTCAACGTCATCTTTCCAATACAACATGCAACCTTTTACACATGTATCTATCTTTTGGTACGGCAGACCGAAAGCAGACATAAGTTTTTTCACTTTATAATGACTATCGCACATCAGATTATTGGGTGGCATGTTTCGTTTTGCTGCTTGTACAACTGCTGTAAATCCAGCTTCTGTAAGGTTGAATGTTGATTTCATAGTAATGTATTCGGCAGTTACTGATAATTCGGTTCCACTTTTACAACCATCCCATAACGGCCTTTTAGCAGAGTCCAATAAATCATATATTTTTTTAGCTCCCACAGTCGGTTCTTCTTCGATATTTACATCTTCATCGTCATCTTGATCAAACATTGGAAACATTGATCGTGCTGCATCTTCCACCATATTTTCTATTGGATTCGTCATAACATTATTGTCATCTAACGCTCCAGGATTAAGTGTGGGTGCAAGAAGTTCTCCATGACGATCCCACAAGTAATAATTCGGCACAAAACCATTTTTATACAAATGTACTTCAACTATATCTGCTTTCCAATGCTTCAAATGTTTGCACTTACTACACGGGCAACGAAGTTCTTCGTTATTACGATTATTAGATTTAGCGAATCTAATAAATTCATGTACACCGTTATAGAAATGTTTCTTTATTGAACCTTTCATACCAGTTCTGACTTCATACATCCAACTACGATCGAGAAAATAATAGAACATTTTTCCTGATTTGAAAATATATGTTAGAAACACAATAAAGTTTATCATTTATTAATCCAAATAATCAATTCGATTTATTTTTTGCTTTTTGCTTTATTGTTTTAACTTTGATGGTCGACCATCCTACTTCCCATTACAAATACAATAAAGTAATTACATTTCGTAAATCATATCATTTTAAACGGTTCACAAAATTTCGGCAGCACTTCCCCTTTGTTCCCTGTATCGTACACAAATACGTGTACACATGGAATAAAATGGAAGTGCTATTGAAATTTTGTGAACCGTTTAAAATGATATGATTTACAAATTGTAATTATACTTTATTGTATTTGTAACTTGTCCAATACAGGGACAAATCCGACAAATATTGTATCAGATGAATATAGATGTCCGTTCTGTGAAAAACCGAATAGCTATATAACGATCATATACAACACTTGTAAAACGGGGCCAAAAATTCTAAGGGGTTTAAAAAATAAAATTTTTATAATTAACAATATTCATTCAACTATTTAAATATTTATTAACTAAATTTGAAATTTTACAACGTAATTTAACTTTCGTTTAACTATTTTAATTTTTAATTTTCCGATTATGTAAACTAAAATAAGTTGTTCACACATATAATTAGTAAAGATAGATTTTTTTATACTAAATCAACTAATACCTTTTATCATCAACTATTGTACACCATTAACATCAACCCATACGCAATAATCAACAATTACAAATTGATAATCAACTCTTTTCCCTAATTTCAAGCCGACAATGTCAAAATTATATTTCCAAACCAATCTAAAACAATAATATCATCGAATAATACCAACCAATCATCAAATTCTAATCTACCATCAACTAATTTCAAAATTTAGGGTTTAAATCATACCTCAAATAAACTAAAATCGGAAAGAAAGGAGATACCAGAGAGCTTTGGAGGGCGTCGGGGGCTAGATGTTGACTTAAGACGGCGGTGACGGCAGGCGGCTGTGGTTGGTGACCAGGAGGAGGGTTTTGATTTGGAGGGAAGAATGATAAAACTGCTCGCGGGTTTTCCTTCTGTAATGCGATATTGCGTCGGCTAAAATTGGCTAGAATCGGCCGCGTTTTTTAGCCCATTCTAGCCGATGCAAAGCCTAGACACTAAACAAACCGATTCTAGTAGTGAAACTGATGTGCTTGAAATCTATACTTATTGAACTGTTCATAAAACTTTATATATACTTAAAATTGACACATATACAAACATATATGTGAAACTATATAAATTCTCGCGTTTAAAAATGGATAGTTTATTCAAGACTTGGATTCATATGGACTGCATATGTGCATGAAGCAGCTTGCACTTGACACTAGCTAATATATATACAAGGTACTTTTATAAATCTGACACATGGAAAGCTTTTGTATTCAAAAGCTGGAATCAAAATAGTTTTCTCTAAACTCAGATATGTATTAAATCACATTTATCTGAAAAGCTGATATATTTGAATCTGATATGTGGATTCGATATTTATTCAATTCTTAAATATTTCCAATTATATGATATCCATAATCCAAAAGCTTTCGAAAACTGATGTATTTAGAACTGAGTGTGTACACTATCGAAGCAAACCTTATGCATTCAAAATTATATATGTCTTCAAGGTTGTTCGTTAATTTTAGATTTAGTACATTTAAAAACCATCATATGTTTACTTGAAAACTGAATATATATTTAATTGCTTAAACTTGAACTTTGATGATATTTATATTCGAAGATATATGCGTCTGAAATTAAATATATCCGGAGTATTAAACTTCATATATTCATGCATATGGAAATCTTATACTTCAAAGTTTGATTCTGGTATATGTTTGAAATCTTGTATACAAACTATACATATATAATATTCAAAAACCCGTATATTACAAAATTCCATTGAAATATAATTCTTTTGAAACCACTACTGCACACATTTCTTCCTAAATTTGCTTGTATAGAATATATGCATTTAAAACCAAATGCGCATATATATATATATATATATCTGATGTATATGATGTGCTTCTAAAATCTTATATGTATTAAACTTTTATGTTTCCAAATTCATTTTGAAACTCGAATCCACATATGCTTCTAAAGAAAACTACATTATCCCAAAACTAAAACTCATGACGAAGCTAAATGATTTATGAAGTCTAATTCCTCATTCTGGAAATCTTATAATTTTGGATTAGATAAACTAAAAGTTCTAGAAATCAATCCTCAAAATCAAATTCTTTTGGAATCAATTTCCCTTGAAATCATTTTTATTTTTGAAATCTAGGATACAT
Organism: Allium fistulosum; assembly: GCA_030737815.1. Taxonomy (NCBI): domain Eukaryota; kingdom Viridiplantae; phylum Streptophyta; class Magnoliopsida; order Asparagales; family Amaryllidaceae; genus Allium; species Allium fistulosum. Next base: position 794,847,161 of record CM060904.1, read on the forward strand.
GCTTCCCAAAATTCGAAATATCATTTTTGAAGTTTAAAGTGTTGCCTTTTTCAAGATCTGGAACACTTGAAAATTTGTCTTTTATAATCGATTTTTGAAAGCTGTAAATTTTTAATGGAATCAAAGTCCCATACCTTGGATTATCCATTTTAGGCACATCATTGACAAACTATAACACAATTGTGAGCCCTAAGCTTGGTCGTCGTCAATCAGCAGTTTTGACCGGTTAGCCTCGCCGTCCCCAATACCTTCGACATGATCGATTAGTGGCATCGTTCATACTTGATTAAATCCAACAACTTTGATAATCCTCATTGAACGACTTTGGGAATATCGTGTGGTGTCCACCTGAGTTTGACATAGTTTGGTGCAGGTTAGGTTGATGAATGACAGTTGAAAGGATGATATAGTGGCATTATAATGGCTGTAGCTATTGCAGAAGTGAAAAAGAAGGAGCAAGAAGGAGAATCTGGGAGAGGATCAGCAAAGTTGGAGAAGAGGAAAGGGTATTAATGAATGTTTAGACGAAGGCAAGATGATCAGAAAGAGGGAAATATGATTTGAGAGAGAGTGAGGAGAGATAAGAGAGAAGATGTAAATAGATTGAATTCTACGGTAGAGAACAAAAAAATGAAGATAATACTTTATTCATGCCTCCAGAATTGTATCCATGCATGCTTATATAGGTTTCCATGCAACAGCTATTTTTTGACAGCTCATTGCCAATTCATACTAGATACAACTCACACTATACTTAACAAATTACATAAACCCAGTGTCTAAATTGTATTGAAGAAAAAAACTGCTAACTCCATGCACAACTGATACGGCATAATAGCTCTTTCCTCAAGCCATAACTTTATCAACCCCTGATGCAGTTTTTCTCCTTCCATGTCCACCTCCCTGCCCTTCACCGCCGATGACCAGTTTCCGTTCATCTTGGACGGAGATAGATTTTTCCAGTAGCTTGTACCTGCATATAAGTGAAAAGTTGTTACATTTCTCCTCTTCTTCAAGAATTGACCTTGTCCCAAGGTCATGTGTAGGAAATTTTCGAATTAACGGCCAATAATCCTCCCAAGTTGCTTCTTCTTCGCTTTTCCCTTTCCATTTTACTAATATCCAAACTATAGATTTTCCTTCTCTAGGCACCATCCTCCTATCTAATATTCTATCTGGTTCTTGCACTCCTCCACTTCATAGCTGGGTAAATCTTCCTGTATCACAACATGGTTCCCTACTTTCTTTTTCAACCGAGACACGTGGAAGACTGGGTGTATTTTTACATCGCTAAGCAACTTCAACTTGTAGGCTACCTCCCCTATCTTGTTCTCAACTTGATATGGTCCATAAAATTGTGGTGATAGCTTGTGGGTTTTTTGACTTCTTGGTGTAATCTGTCTATAAGGTTGCAGCTTCAAGTATACCCAGTCCCCTACTTGAAAACTTCTCTCGGTTCTTCTTAAATCTGCATTTTTCTTCATTCTTTCCTGTGACATTCTTAAACTATCTTTTAAAAATTCTATTGTAATGTCACGGCTAAACAAGATTCTCTCTACATGCTCCACCTTTGTGGTGTTAGGTACATAGGATAGTAAAGTAGGTGGGTCTATGCCATAAACAACGTTGTAGGGTGTGGTATTTGTTGTTGTTTTCCAAGAGGTGCTATGTCCATTTTCTAGTGGCAATTATGATGGTTAGAAGCTCTTTCTCATAGGTAGATAGCGCCAAGTTTTTCCCTTGCAGTGCTTTACTCAAATATGCTATTGGTTTGACTTCTTGCAGCAAAACAGCCCCAATTCCCTGACCACTATCATCACATTCAAGCACGAACGGCTTAGTAAAATCTGCCATAGAGAGTATAGGAGGATTTATCAAACATTTCTTGAGTGGCTCAAAGGCTTGCTGTGCTTCTTTGGACCAATTAAAAGAAATCTTCTAGAGCATATTGGTGAGTGGTTTGGCTATCATTCCATAATTCCTAATAAACTTTCTATAGTACCCTGTGAGACCTAAGAACTCTCGTAGTGCCTTTAAAGTTTTAGAAAATGGCCATTCCATCACTACTTGCACCTTACCAGGGTCTACGGGTACCCCTTGCTGAGATATTACATGTCCCAAATACTCCACTGACTATTGTGCAAAACTGCATTTGCCTAGTTTGATGACCAATTGGTTCTCCTTTAGCACCTGGAAAGTTTGTTTTAAATGCTGCAAGTGCTCAGACATAGTTTGGCTATAGATTAATATATCATCAAAAAATACTAGCATGAATTTTCTCAAATATGGTTTAAAGATGATGTTCATAAGAGATTAGAAGGTAGAGGGGGCATTAACTAACCCAAATGGCATCACTAGAAATTCATAATGCCCCTCATGAGTTTTAAAAACGGTTTTATGGATATCCTGTTCACAAACCCTAATCTGATGATAACCTGATTTAAGATCAATTTTAGAGAACAATTTAGATCCATATAATTCATCAAATAATTCATCTATCAAGGGAATAGGAAACTTATATTTTATGGTGAGAGAGTTAAGGCTTCTATAGTCAATGCACAACCTCCATGTGCCATCCTTTTTCCTTACCATCACTATTGGAGATGAGTAGGAGCTGTTGCTATGCCTGATGATTTGCCTGATGATTCCTATGTCCAACATTTCCTTGATGATGCGCTCCAGTTCATTTTTGATATGGTATGAGTGCCTATATGGCCTTAGGCAAACTGGTTTAGCTCCAGGAATTAAGGGTATTTGATGATCCTGTAATCTTTGAGGAGGGAGAAAAGTTTCATTACTGTTGATTTCAGGGAACTGCTGCAACAATTCTTTAATATCTGGATGAATGTTGGTGTCTTCATTTATCATAGTATATGTGGCTACTGTTGTATAAAGCATCATAGTGGGTTGATTCTGGCTAGGCTCTTTTCTCATAGCCTTTTTACTTACCATCTTCACCTCATGTTGCTTTATGCCCTGCTAAATATAAGTTTTTTTGTTAAAAATAAATTTAACTTGTAATTTCTCTAAGTTTAAGGTAACTTCTCCCAGGCTCTTCATCCACTGTGCTCATAATATCACTTGGCAACCCTCTAAAGACAGTATTAGGAGATCCACTTGCATCTTGCACCCTTGGCATTTTAACATAACATTATGACAAATGCCAGATCCTTGAATCTTCTCACCATTAGCAACCATTAATTCATAGGTCTTTGAGTCATCAGTTTGTAGTTTCAGTTTTTTAGCCAACTGTTCATCTATAAAACTATGAGTTGACCCTGAATCGATGAGGATCTGAATAGGTTTCCATTTTATATGCCCTAGTACTTTGATGGTAGAAAGGGATGGTATAACACACATGGCTTGTAGAGTGATGTCATGTGTTTCTTTATTTTCTTCCTCACTATGACCTTCCTCTTCATAATCAGTGCTGTGGTCTTCCATATCTTCTGGGTCATCAAAGGTCATCATTCCTTCTAATACAAGTACTTGCGGGCTCTTACACTTATGACCTTTATGCCATCTCTCCTTGCAGCCATAACAAATGTTTTGTCTCCTCATTTATATTATTTGTTTAGGAGTTAATCCATTGCTTCTGGTAAAATTCTCTAGGTTGCTGGAATAAGTAGGGTTCTTAGTATATGCAGCAGGTTGATTAGGAGGATTCTAGGAGGAAGGAAAAGACCGAGATACCTTGCTTACTTTCTTGGTTTGGTTTAACACACTCTCGAAAATTTTGACCATGGAGACAGCTTCCTTGAAGTCTACAGGCAACCCTTCAAATTTGATAAGATAGGCTGAAACCGTAGTTTGTTGCTTCAGTTTTGCTAGAGTTTCATATGGTCTTTCCATATCTTCGGGATTGAACCTCACCATTATTTCTTCCCTAAATATTGACCAATCTTGTTGATTACGAACATTTCTTTTATGCCAATTGTACCATTTTAATGTGTTTTTCTTGAGATAAAATGAAGAAATCTCAACCTAGTGGCTATCTTCGGTCTGGTGAAACTTAAAGAATTGCTCCAATTGGCTAAGCCACTCGTGTACCATGTCGTCTTCTATATACACTGGAAAATCCAGTTTGAGGTTTGGGAAGGGAGAATTTTTGTTCCAAGAAATGATTTCTTGATGTTGGTTTATAGGGTGTTGAGGTAGGGTGGTAGGTACTGTAGGCTGGGGTCGTGGAAGAGGAGTATTTCTAGGGTGTTGCAAGAAATCATTTGGGAGGGTTGGAGGAGTTATTGTTTGATGTGGACTAGAAGCAAGAATGCCTTGAAGGTGGGTAGTAGCAGGTGGAGTTTGAGAAGAAGTCGTTTGTAGTTTGATTTGTTGAATTTCCTGTGCTAATGCTGACAATACATTGTGGATCCCTTCGAACCTTATGTTCAAATCTTTAGTCGTATGTTCAAGATTCTATGTCGTTTGCTCCACTCTATGAGTGATGCTCTCAAGATTTTGTGTTGAAGTTTCAAGCTTTCTTAAAGATAATGTATTTCTATGATTTATTTCTTCTTGCCTTTTCCACGCCTCCTCCTTTTCTTGCATGAATGCATCCAGTCTTGTATTGAGATTAGGATTCGATGTTGACTGGTTGTTAGAGGTTACCCAAGTCATAGGTGTTATCCCGCCTTTTGGCAAGGCCAAGATACCAAGAGATTGGTTGAAAACCGAATGTCGCTCGTCATGGATATCGATGAATTTTGTCCGAGTCCGGATCGAGCTATACTTGATAGGACATGACCAGAAAAGATAAGAGAACCAACGCCCAAAATTTCAGGTCAATCCGGGTTCATATGATCAAGTTATGATGGATGCAAGGTGAAAGGAAAAACGTATTTTCGTATCCATCAGCAGGTCCCATTTCGTATCCATCAAGGAGTATTTGTTCGTATCGATGGAGTTAGTCCATCGAGTTCGTATCGATGGATTTCGTATCCATCAGTGGTCCTCGTTTCGTATCCATCGGTCTCGTGTCGATTAGAATGGCTAAGTCCACGCGTTGATAAACTTCGTATCGATCAACCTTCAGCCAGAGAGACTTGTTCGTATCCATCAGTAAGTCGTCTAATTCGTAACGATCACCTGATGTCAACTTCGTATCCATCAGATGTTCGATACTTCGTGTCCATCGAAAGGCTCCAGTTTGCATCCGTTGACTTCATACCCATTGAGGAGCTACGTGTTTCATATCCATCGAGGAAAGGTCTTTTCGTTTCCATTGACCATCAGTAGTTCGTATCCATAGATGACTGTTGTTCGAATCCATGGATGAGGTCCTATTCGAATCCATCGGGTCAACTAGCTTGGGTGACGTGTCATCCCTCGAAGAAAACGAGGCGAGATATATGGAGTCGAAGTAGTCAACACGGAGTAAAGACTGGATCGAAGCGAAGCGCGCGTGCCACATCATCCCAGGAACACGTGCAGTCATCGACACGAAGGGATCGAGTCGAAACCATGGAGACGAACCAAACAGCCTTCGAGAAATTTCACTTCGTATCGACCATATCTCGTGATCCACTGATCCAAATGCAATGAAAATTTCACAGGAGCTCGCATACACACAAAGGAATGTCTCTGCAAAATTTCAGCTCGATTGGACATCATTTTGATCGATATGAAATGGATTCGTATCGATCGTAGATCGAGGCGAAACTTCCTGAGGTTGGTCGCGTGGGAACCCTCACGTGCCAGACCGAGTCTCCCGAAGTTTGAACGAAATCTAAGCCTCCTACGCCTATAAATAGAGCTCCAGAGCCTACAGAAGAAGGATCTTTTGATTCTCAAGCGTCCAGACTCTGTCGGATTGAGACTTGCATCTTATCCCTACTACTGAATTCGAGTTCCAAACTGTAATTCACTGTTGTTCACTGTAATTGCTTGTAATCATTGAAGGAGAATCAATAAAACCATCAAAACTTCATAGTGGACGTAGGCGCTACGCCGAACCACTCTAAATTGCTTGTCTTTGCATTTTATATTTCTGTTTGTTGGAGTTTTTGTTAGATAATCTCTGTTTTACATTTACATTCTTCATTTTATCTCTTCAAATAACTTTCGAAGAGTGTTGTGCCCATTTTTGGTACAAACACTTTGGTGCTTTCACTGAGAAAACCAGCTTTTTCTCCTGCTCCTTGGATCTACCGTCGATACCGGATTGCATAAATCCAAGAGGAAGATTCAGATATCTGATTCGGAATCCTTCCATTCTATTCAGATTTGCATAAAGTCTAGGAGAGGACTCCACCACTGAAAATGGTTAGTACAAGAACTGCCGCTAACGCTGCAGATCAAGAAGGCCGGGATAGACAGAATCCTACACAACAGCCTTCAACCAATCAAGACAACACTGCTCACTCGGATCCGTCAGGACCGGTCACCCGACAAGAGTTCCAAGTGTTGCTCCTAGAACTGACCCAAAGCCGGCAATAGTTGGCCGAACAGTTGCGCGCCAATGTTGAATTGACCAGTCAACTAAACCGCCAATGCCGTAGAAGGTCCAGGAGGGATGATGTTTCCTGCGCGTCTACTGAAAGTTACGCCTCGTCTGACTATCACCACAGGTCTACCCATCCTCGGTTAGTGGGGAGTCACGCTCAAACTACTGGATATACACCCACCTTGACCGTTGGACAATTAAGGACGGGGCCGTCGGCCAGCTTCCAATCAGGACCCTCAACACGAGGAGGCACTGCTCCACAGTATACTACGGACAACCACGCTACAACCGCCGCGGTAGAAACGATGGTTGATACCCGGAATCTATCAGAGCTGAACAATCAACAGCGTGGACATACTCCTGAGCCATATGTCTCAGAAGATGCTGAGCCAAGGAGGCGAAATACAGACCGTCGACAGCGCCCGGTCCAAACTCGCACTGTGGAACCCGACCACACCTTAGCTCAGCATGCCCAGAATGTGCCAATGTCAGATATTTCGGCCATGATACGTCAGATGATTCGCGAGAGTCAGGGGCTCACTAATAATGATTGGGGAATCTCCCGTAGTCATACCCCTTTTACATACGAGATATTATACGCTGAACCCCCTCGGCGGTTCAGAATGCCAACTCTCCCAATGTACGAAGGAAATAGCGGCCCGAATCAACATATTTTGAAATATGAATGGTCAATGAGTGCTGCAAGAGCAGATGATGTAGTGAAGTGCCGAATTTTCCCCATCTCTCTAGGGGGAATCGCGGCAATGTGGTTTACAAGGTTGCCACCAAGATCTATCTCTTCGTTCGATCAACTGGCTAAAAGGTTTGTGGAACAGTTTCGTATGCATGTTGCTAGATCGAAAGACGTTAACACGCTGTCTAGTGTCACCCAAGCTCATGGAGAGACACTCAGGCGTTATTTAGAGAGGTTCCATGCAGCATGTGTTGAAATCAGTAATCCCAACGATAACTCGATCTTGATGGCATTAACCAAAGGAATTAATCGATCCCGATTCTGAATTTGGAAATTGGTTAGTCGGGAAACCACCCGCGTCGTTGGACCATTTCTACTCCAAAGCCACTCAGTTCTTACGGCAAGAGGACGCGAAACAGTCTAGGAAGCAGGACGATGTGAGGCCCAGTAGTGAGGGAATACAGAGTAATGTAGCAGTTAAGCAGTCCGGTGAGAGTTCCGGAAAAGTTCAGTTGAACATACAGAACAAACAAACCCAGCCGAGAGGCAACAATGGCCAGGATAAGAAAAGAGATCAAAACCGAGGTCCGAGACGTAGAGCTCCAATGTTTGACAACTACACGCCGCTGAACACGTCATTGGAGAACGTATACTTACAGACTTGCAACACTGTACAGTATAAGAAGCCTGCTCCGAAACCCTCATCGGAGAGACAGGTTCAAACAGGAAAGCTCTGTAGATTCCACGAAAGCTACGGTCACAATACCAATGAGTGTCGACATTTACAGGACCTCATCGAGAAGTTGATCAGAGAGAGGAAACTAGATCAGTTTGTGCGGGCGCCGCAGTCTGGTGGAGCGGGCCCTTCGAATCAAAACCGTTCACAGAATCCAGAAATGCAGGAAGAACCCGCTCGTGCGGGCGGGATATTGGTTATCAACACAATAAGTGGTGGTCCCCACCCAACAGACAGAAGCTGGGGGGGAAATGGAGTCGTATGCTAGTTCTATCAGGCATGCAGACTTCGAATGTTGCAGTAATTGTGAAGATGGAACTCCGGCTAAACAACAGAAGATAATATCTGATGATATTGTATTTAGAAGCCGAGACGCTGATAAAGTTGAAGGCCCTACAATTGACCACTAGTCATAACTGCCCAGGTAGGCCCTGCTTGGATGAAGAGAATCCTGGTTGACAATGGAAGCTCTGTGAATATCTTGCTTAAACGGGCGTACGATTTAATGAAGATGGAATCAAAGGATTTGAAACCCTGCCAATCCCGAATCCACGGCTTTAATGGAAGTGCTACTATACTCATTGGAGTAACAGAACTACTGGTGGAATTCGGAGTTGGAGAACGCCGGAGAGTGCGGATGTTACAGTTTGTTGTTTTAGAGATTGATTCACCTTATAATGCGTTTTTGGGCCGACCGGTCCTTGCTGAGTTCAAGGCGGCCATCGCCCCATGGTGTTTGACTCTGAAGTTCCCCACCGATCGTGGGATTGGAGTCGTTCAGGGAGATCAAGCAACGGGGAGGGCCTGCTATGTTGCTGAGCTGCGCGGGGCGCAGCGAAAGGAGAAGGGAAAGGACGTAGAGGAATCTCTCTGCGTCCGTTCTATTGATGATTGACAATTGATGCCTGGGCCTCGGCCCGAGCACCACAACCAATTCCGGAAAGACCTTGACCCTAGGGACAATGAAGATAACGACGAATCCAAGGAGAATCAAGCTTCTTCGGCCGAACTGACTGTGGATGTCCCAATCAGTGAGGATGATGATTCTAGGATGTTGAAAGTTGGGTCTCAACTGGGTAAACAGACACAACAAGAATTGGTTGAATTTCTCCGGGTGAATCTCGACGTCTTCGCCTGGACACACTCTGACATTTGCGGGATCTCGCCGAATATTGTAAGCCACTCCCTGAATATAGATCCACGGTATATCCCGACCAAGCAGAAAAGGCGCGGTATGGATCCAGAGAGACTTGTCACCCTTAAAGAGGACGTTGATAAGTTACAATCAAATGGGTTTATTCGAGATGCCTTGTATCCAGAATGGGTGTCCAATCCCGTACTGGTTCGAAAGCCGAACGGGAAATGGAGAACCTGCGTCGATTACTCTGACTTAAACAAAGCTTGTCCGAAAGATAGCTTTCCACTTCCTCGGATTGACCAACTTGTAGATTCGACGGCTGGGCACGAATTACTATCTTTTATGGATTCTTATTCTGGCTACAATCAAATACCCATGCATTTGCCTGATCAAGAGCATACCAGCTTCGTAACCGATCTAGGACTCTACTGTTACAAAGTCATGCCATTTGGTCTAAAGAACGCCAGAGCAACATACCAACGCTTGGTCAACCGGATGTTCGCCAACCAGATCGGGAAGACCATGGAGGTTTATGTGGATGACATGCTAGTGAAATCTCGACTCTCCACGGATCACGTCAGAGATTTAGATTCGATGTTCCGCATCCTTCGGGAATATGGAATGAAGCTTAACCCATTAAAGTGCCACTTCGGCGTTGCATCTGGAAAGTTCCTCGGGTTCATCGTCAACGCTCGAGGGATAGAAGTGAATCCCGAAAAGATCTGGGCAATAAGGAACCTGCAGACCCCAAGAACCATAAAGCAAGTCCAGAGCCTAAACGGGAAAGTAGCAGCATTGAGCATGTTCATCTCAAAGTCCACCAATAAATGCATTCCTTTCTTTGATCTGATCCGGAAAGGGAAACGAAACTTTGAATGGACCACGGAATGTGAAGGCGTGTTCCGATCGCTGATTCAACATATTTCCACGCCACCGATCATGTCAAAACCAGTCGACCACGAGAAACTGTACCTTTATCTGGCAGTATCGGAGCATGCGATCAGTGCTGCTTTAGTTCGGGAGGAAGACAAAGTGCAGAAACCGGTCTACTATGTTAGTAAACGGCTAACAGGAGTTGAAAGAAATTACCTAAGACTGGAGAAACTGGCGTATTGCCTGGTCATTGCCTCAAGAAAGCTCCGTCCTTACTTCCAAGCTCATCCTCTTAATGTGTATACCGATCAGCCGTTACGAAAGGTCCTCACGCGGCCTGAGATGTCTGGAAGGTTACTCAAATGGAACATTGAACTAAGCCAATTTGATATCACTTATGCTCTGCGGAGAGCCATTCAAGGACAAGTCCTGGCAGATTTCATAGTCGAATTTACCGTTCCAGAGGACTTGCCCGAAACCAGTGAATCCCCCCAATACATCTGGAAGTTATATACCAACGGTGCATCGAACGACCGGTGTTCGGGCGCTGGTGTTGTACTTGAAACGCCCGAAGGACGATCTATATGTTATGCTTTGAAGTTCGATTTTCATGCAACTAATAAGGTAGCTGAATATGAAGCCCTCTTAACTTGGCTAAAACTTGCCAGAGATTTGAAGATTATCGCTGTGGAAATTTATTGTGATTCACAGTTAGTTGTGTGTCAAGTACGGGGAGAGTATCAAGCGAGGGATCGAAGGCTGGCTGCTTACTTGGCTCGAGTTCAGGAAGTACTGAATCAATTTGATTATTATGCCATTTATTATATACCCCGAGAACGCAATCAAAAAGCCGATTCATTGGCGAAGTTAGCCAGCACAGGTGAAGCGCAGCAAACGGGACTTGTCCCCGTCGAAACATTGTCCTCCCCAAGCATCGATCAAATAGAGACGAATTTTGTGTTTGAAACCGCTCCCAGTAGAGAATCGTGGATGACTCCATATCGAAATTACATTGAAAATTGAACGTTGCCTGAGCATAGAAATGAGTAAAGACAAATTCTACGAAAGGCTTCACGGTTCATCATTCAGAACGGAGTCATGTATAGAAGAGGTTATTCTGTTCCACTCCTCCGATGCATCGCACGCGAGGAAATCAAACGAGTGTTACATGACGTGCACGAATGAGAGTGTGGCGATCACACCGGTGGGCAAGCTCTCGCTATGAAGATACTCCGATATGGATACTACTGGCCGACAGTGAACCGAGACGCAGCAAACTATGCCAGAAAGTGCGATAGCTGCCAGAAACATGCCCGAATTCCGAGAGCCCCGCCTACCGAGATAACTCAAATGGTCAGTCCCTGGCCATTCGCAATATGGGGCATCGATATCATCGGCGCTCTACCTCTAGCAAAAGGTGGTACGAAGTACACCATCGTCGCCGTTGACTACTTTACAAAGTGGGCTGAAGCTGAGGCTCTCGTGACCATTACGACAAAGAAAGTGATAAATTTCATGGTTGGCAACATCATCTGTCGATTTGGACTCCCACATACCATCATCACCGATAATGGATCCCAATTCGAAAGTGCAGAGTTCAAGAATTTTTGTCAACGATTTCATATCCATAAAAAATTCTCGGCGGTTGCACATCCTCAGGAAAATGGTCAGGTTGAAGCTGTCAATAAAGTCATAAAATCCATCCTAAAGAAACGGCTGGAAAAGACCGGAGGCAAATTGGTTGACGAACTTCCTATGGCATTATGGGCTTATCGAACGACACACAAGACTGCAACCGGGCATACCCCGTTTTCCTTATCTTATGGCTCAGAAGCCGTTATTCCAGTCGAAACGGAAGTGTTTTCCTATCGCGTGACTTACTACGATCCGAAAAAAAACGCTATATTGCTTGCTGAATCTTTGGATCTACTGGATGAGAAACGGGAAGAGGCTGATTTGAGAGTAGCCGCATATCGAAGACGAGTCGCCCGATTGTACAATACCAAAGTTCGACCTCGAACCTTTGAACTCGGCGATCTCGTTCTTAAGAGAGTCTATCCAGTTCCTTCACACATGAAACCAAATTGGGAAGGACCATACGTGATTACGCGAAGACTCGGAAATGGCACATTCAAACTGTCGACCGTTGACGGTCTCGATTTGCCAAGGGCTTGGAACAGCGAGAGTCTCCGTAGCTATTACACATGACAGGCTTTATTTATTTCATTATATCTTTTCATTTAGCAATTTGTTTCTGCATTTCGGAATTTGAATTCTGTAATAAGGCAACTGACTTTGCCGCATTTTCTTATTTCAGCAATAAAATGCCATCTCTTCGAGCCAGAGCTGTGATTCATTGTATACAATGTACGACATCACGATGCACGGAGAGCTAAGTCCCATCATGTGGTGGGATTTATTCAAATAGAGAGTGGCTGTGATACGACCAGTCACTCGCTAAATGAAACCCGAGCTTGGGGGCAAGTCATTACACCAATGCTAAATAGGATTAACACACAACAATCCTGCATTCAACTCCGTATTCCCAGAGTGCGAAGCGGAGTATAAACATTCAACTCCGTATTCCCAGAGTGCGAAGCGGAGTATAAACATTCAACTCCGTATTCCCAGAGGGCGAAGCGGAGTATAAACATTCAACTACGTATTACCAGAGCGCGAAGCGGAGTATAAACATTCAACTCCGTATTCCCAAAGCGCGAAGCGGAGTATAAACATTCAACTCCGTATTCCCAGAGTGCGAAGAGGAGTATAAACATTCAACTCCGTATTCCCAGAGTGCGAAGCAGAGTATAAACATTCAACTCCATATTCCCGAAGTGCGAAACAGAGTATAAACATTCAACTCCGTATTCCCAAAGTGCGAAACGGAGTATAAACGTTCAACTCCGAACTCCCGGAGTGCGAGTCAGAATGTGAACAACCGCCCACGAGATAACTTATATCCCCAGAGTGTACATGAAACGATTCACAAGGGAACAAGTGTAGTTCGATCACTCGATCCTCACACCTTGCGATCACAAGCTGATCACCATAACTTCACCCCGGAACTGAGGGCAGGTCCAAGTGTTAATCACTACCCGAAACTGCATGATGTTCAAGTCCGATTCAATCTTCGATCACAACTCAAGTCTGAGATTTCCAGACTTGACAGACAATACAAACTATGCTTAAGTGTTAAAATAATGCAAGTACACCGGACTGAAGTTCAAGTACTGCAACATTTAAGCATAAAAGGGATTTAAGTTGAAACAAGAAGACAAAATTTTATTTCAACTAATAAAAAACAATGGTTCATACACGAGCCTTTCCAAAAAATTCCTACTAGCAGGGACCGAACCCACATCTATACACGGCCTACAAAAAGGAAAAGATAACAAAATTCCTGACTGCAAAAAGGAAACATATGCCTAAAAAGGTCTATCTAATCCTTCTTTTTCCTCAGCTTCTTCTTCTTCTTCTTCGAGGAGCTACTGGAGCCAGCAGTGATCTTCCGTTTAGAGCCTTTCTCCTTAGGCGGGCTCCCCTCAGACCAAGGCATGATGTCGACATCATCCTCTGAGCTGGAATCTACGGGGATGCTTCCCACAGGTGGAGTTAGAGGAACGGAATCTACAGCCGGGGGCGGGACTGGCACACTGGTATCAACGAGCGTGCCCCCGGGAGATACAATCATAAGGGGAGTAGGGCACTGCACTACTGCTCCGCCATCTAAGCTGCCGCCGTGCGCCGCTGCCGCCATCTCGGAATTAATCTCAGCCAACATGATCGCTTCTCGTTGTGCTCGGGCCTCACTATGTGCCGTAGTGGTCTGAGTCGAGATGTCAGAAGCAGATGAGAATCCACCCAGGCCGAACGGTAAGTCTGCAAAAGGGTCACTCTGTCGGCCAAGGAGCTCGTTTATCATCTGTTCATCTAGAGAAAGTGAGCTCCCCTGCGTTACCTCGACCAGCACAACTGTCACAACGGAGACCGCCTCATAGATGATGGCCTCCGACGCTTGGCATGATTCTTGGGCTACGGGAGGCGCAGCTGGTGCAACTTCAATCACTGATCAAAGAAAAGAGACATTTGTTAGTGTACACTTCTATACAAATTCTTCGGTTCAAGTGAACAAGAGATTAGTTCAGAGTACCTTCCTCGGTTTGGCTCAGGGTCGTCTGAACGAATTTCGAAGGATGCTCCTTAATAGGAGATAAATGTGGTCGGTCAGGATCATATGCCGGTATGGGCTGGGAGTCGATCGTCGAAGTCGGCTCAGACTGAGATGACATGACAATCTCTGAACTCGTAATATGGTGCTTAGCACCAGAGCCTTCTCCAACTTCCTGAGACTGGGCACCAAGCCTCTCCTTCTCGTGGGAAATCACGGAGCCATGGAGAACTTTCTTTTCGTCATCATTGAGTATGCGGTTCTCCAACTCAAATTCATCAATGGCTTCATCAGGGTGCCCAGCTTTCTCCTCCTCAACCAATAGGTTCCAGGCGTTGTAAAGATGTGTTGGGTAGTCGTCAAGCCAAGTCAGATCTCGGTGCCTTAGCACGTTGGCATTGTAAGTGACAAGTAGCTCTTCTACCTCGGCTTCAATCCTGGCTTCCGCCTATCGTACCTTCTCATCAACCCCGGCTTCAGCTTCGTGGGCTTTTTCCATGGCTGCGTCCTTCTCCTTCCGAAGCACCATCGCCTGGTCACAGGCTTCTTGCGCGGAGACGTTGGCCGTGTCTTTCTCCTTTGCAATTTCAGAGAACTTAGATTTCAGCTCATTAAGTTCCTTGAGGGATGCGTCTCTCTCGGCAGTGATAGTGGTGTTCCTATGACCCATCTCTTCGATGGCAGAGTAGTGCTCTTGTTTCATTCTCTTCATGGCCGAGTTTGCATCATCGACCTTTTTCAGGGCCTCCATTTCAGATTTGCGGGAGGACTCGGCCTCGGTGTTGAGCACTTGCATAATTCGGTCTATTTGACCCAACTCCTTCTGCAGCTTTTCGATAGCAGCGGCCCGATCAAACGCCACTTTAGATGCTTTCCTCGCGGCCCTCGCCTACTCCTTGTACTGAAAGAAAATGTCCGCGACATAATCATGGATAGTATTTTCAGCTGTTGGCGGAATTCTCTTCAGGTGGGGAGGAAAGATGTAACCATCTAAACAAATGTCGGGGAATTCCTTCCTCATTTGAGCCAGTTTGAGCGCTCCTTCCCCGGTCGAATCAGTCACGACCGGTGTAGTAGCTGAGGAAGTGGCTATTTCAGATCCACGGGGGGGGATCAGATCTAGGAATGTGAGAAGGTGGCCTGGGCCATGAAGTCTCAGGAGGGTGTGTCACCAGAGCTCTGGGCGGTGCAGAGGTCCTAGGTGGAGGAGAGCGGGATCGAGACCGGTGTGCATATCCCCTATCTCTGTCAGACTTCTCCTGACCAGAATGCCCTGAATCATAGGCTCTATCTCCCTCTTTCCTTCGTGGTTCATAATAACGGCGCTTGTTGCGCAAACTGCCAAGCACAGAGCCGTGACCTGACATTGTACCTGAAAAGTAGAATACGGAAGATCAGTAACCGTTTATGATATACTGTTTATAGTTAGAAAATTGTGTTGTGCCGTGAAGAGTGTAAGGATGTGTAACCCCCCGGACCAACCAGAAGTGTTGATCGCGCTAGTGGGAAGAGGCTCGCTAACATCGAAGGTATGCTGCAGTTCATCCAATTCAACGTCATGTTGTGCGGACGCAAGGTCCGGAATTGGAAGGTCAGCGAGCCCTTCGAATTGATTTTCGACTTGCAGGGAGGATGTAACGACCCGTATTTTTACGGATCGAAAGATCGTAAAACTGTTGTCATTAGGTCGCAATGTTTATAAGTCGTCCAGAGTCTAAGTTGTGGACGAGATAAGGCTTAGGTCGTATAGTAGTTAGGTCGAAGTAGACGACTTAAGGAAGTGGAGCGACCTAAGGAAGTTGGCGACCTAAGGATTATGGGATAAGTCGTGTAGAAGTTAGGTCGTGTGGTGGCTTAGATCGAGTGAATGACTTAATCGTTAACAACCTAGTAGTTAGCGTATTGGTTTAGGTCGTATTGGTTTAGGTCGTATTGGTTTAGGTCGTACTGGTTTAGGTCGTATGCTAGTTTGGGACGACCTATAGGATTTGACCAACCTAAGGAATAGGCGACTTAAGGAAGACGGCGACTTAAGAGTTAGCGGTATAAGAAACTGGACGAGTTAGCGACTTAAGGAGGATAGGTCGGCAACGACCTAAGGAAGGAACAGTTAGGTCGTCCAGACGACTTAGGGGTTAGGTCGTAAGACCCTGTGTATAGTTGAGTCGTTAAGGTCGTTATGTTGTATCCCAGTTAGGTCGTTAGGTCGCGTAAGGACCTAGGCTGTTAGGTCGCGTGTGTGTTAGGTCGCATACGTACTAAGTCATATCTCGTTGGATTTTAGGTCGTGACATTTTGGGTCGTGACATTTTTAGGTCGTGGACGACCTAAGGGGAAGCGAATGACCTAAGGAAATCAGCCTATAAATACACGTCCATTTCTTCACTTTTTGGGATCCGGATTTTGAAGCGACGAAGTGCTGCCATTTTGAGAGCTCGAGTTCTACACTTCTTCACTTCGTTTCTCTACTTTAATCTTGTGATTCCTTCCATCCAAATTGAAGATCAAATCGAAGATCCAAGAGCTTAGATTGAAGATCTACATCCATCGAAGAGAGATTTCATCATTTGAAGCAAAATTTTGATAGATCAAGTTAGATTCTTCGCTGTCCAGATCTGAAGTGTGTTGCTTTTGAGGTGTTTAGGTGATTTGGTGAGTGGTGATTATCTCTCACAGGGATCCAAAGGAGTATATCGGATTGTTGGCTTGATTTTGTGTTAGAATAGTGATTTCCATGCATTTTCTTAAACTTAAGTATAGATCTATTGTTCATGATGATTTGACATTCATTTTACTACATGATAACCTATGCAAGTTCATTCATCAAGATGTAGAGATATTGCTCATGATTTCATACTTGTTAGATTTGGACTCTTTATTTACAAGATTGCCATTATTGTTATAACTGTTTATTAGATCATATTTGAATGCTTGATTACTTGGATTAATGATTGACTTGATTGATTGTTATGAATTAGTTGATTGATGATTTGATTTAGACAAGATGGTCGAAGATGATTCAAAAGCTAAGGGAAAGGCTCTTGAATTGGGAAAGCTGCTCGTGGCATATGTGGCGGATGATGAAGCTCATATGGATAGGTTTGATGATGATGATGTTGAGATGAGGCTTTGCTATGATGAGATGAAGCGAAGCATGGTATGAGAAAGCCTTGGTTTAATCCAGACGGGATCATTCCAAGCATGTTGATAACTCGGTGAAATGGTTCGGGTTTGAGGATAATGGTTGGCTCAAGAGGCGCTTGAGCTAGTATGGAAATAGTCATCGAGGAGGATGACTAGAAGGTTGAGATTTCATCGTTGTTGAAGGTTCTAGCGTGCTCAAAGCAAGAGTACGCTGGGCAGATTCGATAGTCCCTAAAGACTACTGATTGGTAGTCGAGTACTCTGGGCAGATTCGATAGTCCTAGGCACGGGCTGCGACAACGTGCAGAGTTATGTCTAGAACCGGGGTTTCCATTAGCCCTTGACGGACGGCTGAAAGAATGTGTCGGTCATTCAATTAACGGTGGTGTCGAAGCAATGATAACAGTGATAGCCAGAGTCATGGATGTTTGGTTGTATCGTTATTCGGTCTCAAGAGCGGTATTTTATGGGTGCTTATCTAATCTTAGTTTAGGCCTTGGGGGTTTGTACTTGGAAAACATCGTCCTTGACTCGAGTGATAATTGCTTCCTTTAAATTGTCTGCTTTGCTATGTTTACTTCTGCTTAGTGTGTGTCTGGGGGCTATCACTGTAGAAAGAGGTGGAGTGGGAGGGTTGGATTCCTATTCCTTTTTCCTTTATGCCCTTTTGGTAAGTTGTTAGTTAATTTACCGCTCACTAAGACTGTTGTCTGACTCAAAGTTTTATGTTTTAACTCTTATTGCCTTGGGCTGTTCGTCCATTTTGGGATGGGCAGACTAGGTAGCAGGTGATAGGTGCTGTTCTTAGTTTCCGACGATGCTTATGACGAAGACGAGCTGGAGGCTTGCATATTATTTTTCTTACTATATGTACTGGATGTTCCGCTGTATAATTCTCTGAGTGATATGTAGTGAGGCTTGATGTATTGACTATTCAGATGTTTGTACTCAACTATTATGAAGTTTTATTGATGAGATTCTATTCTATGAAGCTTCACTATATATATTCTCTATTGTATTTTATCCATGCGCTGTGAGTAATACGATAGATTCTGCTGTTTTAATTTACCCTGACAATCGTCCATGGCTGCCTGGCACACTTTACAGCGCACTATCTCTAGATTCAGTGCGGGGGTCATGGGCGGTCGTCACATTTGGTATCAGAGCTTTGGTTAATCGATTTTACCCAACGCTCGCTGACGTAACTACGTATGAGAGACGTAATTGTATTTTGATGGATGATTACTATATATAATATAGTAGCTTAGAAAGATTTGAGTCCTTTATGCAGTTGTTTCTTAAGGTATGTTAATCATTCCTTTTTATAGATATTAGGAATGAGTCGAAGAGGGAGACCAGCTGCTAGGGAAGGCCGTGCTACTGAGGGGACTGCTGATTATGTTGCTATGTTCGAAGCTATGATGACTTCGATCATGAGAAGGATGCCAGCTCCGGGGCCATCAGTAGATGTTGGAGTTCAAGTCCAAACTCCAAAACCGGTGGATTTTGCTAAGCTGTGTAAAGATTATACTGGTCTAGGAGGAAAGGTTTTCTTGGGAACAGAGTCAACCATTAAAGTCCAGAGGTGGATAGATGCTTGTAAAAGGATCTTTAGTGATTTGGGAATTGAGGATGCGACTAAGAGGAAGTTAGCATCAAGACAGCTTCAAGGAAGAGCTTCTGATTGGTGGAATTCTATCACCATTGATACTCCAAAGGAAGAAATTACTTGGGTGCAATTCCAAGACAGATTTGAAGCTAAGTTCATATCTACAGCTCAGAAGTCTGTTCTGTTCAAGAAGTTTGTTGAGCTCAAGCAAAATGGAAGACCAGTTCTTGAGTATGTTTCTGAGTTTGAAGCTTTGTCCAAGTATGCCCGGTCGTATATTGAATCCTCGTATCAGAAGAATGAGAAGTTTGTGACAGGCTTGGACAGTTATCTTAGGAGGCAGTTGGTGGATCATTTGGACGATTCATTTGAGAAGCTTGTAGAGAAGGCTCTCAAGCATGAGAATCTGTTTCCTAAAGAGGGATCTGTTGTTGCTGTGACCAAGGGAGAGTCTAGACCACAGTAGGATGGATACAAGAAGAGGAAGCCGCAGCAGCAAAAGGGTAAGGATGGCCAGAAGAAGCCAAAGGGAGAAGTGACCTGCTACAATTGTCAGCAGAAGGGCCATTTCTCCAGAGATTGCAAGAATCCGAAGGTGCCGGTGAAGTGCCACAACTGTGACAAGCTGGGGCATGTCAAGAGGAATTGTCCAGAACCGCGGAAGGACAAGCAGATTGTGCAAGCTTATGCTTTGGGGGCTATTCCATCATCTTCAAAAGCCTCTACCGCTGAAGAGAAAGGAAAGAGTGTGGTGGTTCAAGGTACTCTTTCCATATGTGGTGTTCCAGTTAGAGTGTTATTTGATACTGGGGCGTCGCATTCGTTTGTTTGTAATGAACTTGTAGGCCGGTTGGGTTTAGAACCGGATATTGTTGATAGGCCATTGGTCTTGACTAATCCAGTTGGGGGTTCGTCTTGTTTGTGTATGCTATGCCGTGGTCTGATTGTATCGAGTCATGATTGCTCTTTTGTTTGTGATTGTTTTGTTCTGAACTTTGCGGGGTTCGGAATTATTTTGGGTATGGACTGGCTTAGGAAGTATGCGGCAAAGGTTGATTGTGATAGGTTGGAGGTGACAGTCGAGAATGTGGAGGGGCGAAAGATTGTGATACGATGTAAGCATGAAGAAGGCGTCTTCATGAGCTTCATGTATTCGCTGGTTGTTCCACGGGATGGACTGTCATCTGTGCCAATCGCTAATGGATTTGAGGATGTCTTTGATGAGGTCAAAGGGTTACCGCCGCATAGAGAGATCGAGTTTCGTATAGATCTAGTTGAAGGAGCCAGACCTGTTGTGATGCCTCTTAGGCGGATGGTGCCTAGGGAACAGCAAGAGTTGAAGGTGCAGGTTGATGATCTTTTACAGAAAGGATTCATTCGGCGTAGTGTGTCCGAATGGGGTGCACCAGTTGTGTTCGCAACCAAAGCAGATGGATCGTTGAGGTTGTGTGTGGATTATCGTGAGCTGAATAAAGTGACTAAGAAGAACAAATATACATTGCCGAGAATAGATGACTTGTTTGATCAGCTTCACGAAGCTAAAGTGTTTTCTCAGATGGATTTAGCAACGGGATTTCACCAGTTAAGAGTGGCTAAGGATAGTGTGCCGAAGACTGCTTTTAGGACACCATCCGGTTTCTTTGAGTGGCTGGTAATGCCATTTGGATTGACTAATGCACCAGCATATTTTGTGGATCTTATGAATAGAGTGTTCAGAGATCAGTTGAACAAGTTCGTACTAGTGTTCGTGGATGATATTCTGATTTATTCCAGAACTGAAGAAGAACACAAGATGCACTTGCGTATTGTTTTGGAAATCTTACGAAAACATCAACTGAAGGCTAAGTTTTCAAAGTGTCACTTCTGGAAGAGTGAAGTGAGGTTCTTAGGCCATATTATCTCTGGAAGTGGAATAGCGGTTGATCCCGCTAAGGTGGCAGCAATCCAGGATTGGGTTAGACCTAAGAATGCATCGGATGTGAGAAGTTTTCTTGGATTAGCGGGATATTATCGTCGATTTATCAAAGACTTTTCCAAGATAGCTGCACCGTTAACACGATTGAAGAAAAAGAACCAAGTATTCAGATGGGATGCTAAGTGTGAGCAAGCTTTCGGAATCCTGAAGGAGCGATTGACAAGTGCTCTTATTTTGACTATTCCAAGTGGAAATGATGAGATGGTGGTTTACACCGACGCATGTGGTACTGGACTTGGAGCAGTGCTGATGCAGAAGGATAAAGTTGTTGCGTATGCAAGTCGACAACTGAAGCCGCATGAAAGGAATTATCCGACTCATGATTTGAAGCTAGCGGCGATTGTTTTTGCTTTGAAGATGTGGAGACATTACTTATTGGGAGTTCGATTCGAGTTGTTTACGGATCATAAGTCATTGAAGTATCTTTTCTCCCAAAAGGATTTGAATCTTTGGCAGCAACGATGGCTAGAGTTTTTAGCATCATATGATTTTGGTATAGCCTATACTCCAGGAAAGGGTAACGCAGTGGCAGATGCGTTAAGTCGAAGACATGCAGGATTGGGAGTCATGTTTTCAGAATGGAAGAGTCTCGAGTATTTAGCTGGATTTGACTTCAGGCCCAGATGTGAATTGGAACCTGAGATGTTGGCAAACTTATCGATAAGACCGACTCTTGTGGAAAGAATTGGCGAGAGCCAAAAGCGAGACGATAAGCTTGTCAAGATTATCCGTGATTTGGAATCTGGATTGGACCCAGAAAAGGATAAAGGATTCGAGGTCGATCGAGAGGGTTGGCTTCGGAAGCAAGGACGACTGGTTGTTCCTAATATAGATGAATTGAGAGATGAAGTTCTGAAGGAAAGTCATCACTCGTAGCTGACAATTCATCTAGGTGGAAACAAAATGTATCGGGATATGAAGAGAACCTATTACTGGGAAGGTATGAAGAAGGATGTTGGAAATTTTATTTCCAAGTGTATGAACTGCCAGTTGGTGAAAGCCGAACAGAAGAAGCCAAGTGGATTACTTCAGCCGTTAGAAGTTCCTACATGGAAGTGGGAGCAAATATCGATGGATTTTATTGATGGACTACCTAGAACAAGAACGGGAAATGAAGGGATTTGGGTCATCGTAGATCGTTTGACTAAGAGTGCAAGATTCATTCCTGTTCGATCGACTAGGACTGCATCAAAGTTGGCTGAGTTGTATGTTAAGTGGATAGTTTGATTCTATGGTATTCCGAAGAGTATAGTGAGTGATCGAGACCCATTGTTCACTAGTGGATTTTGGAAGAGCTTCCAGGAAGTTTTGGGAACCGAGTTGTGTTTGAGTACAGCTTATCACCCCCAAACAGATGGTCAGACTGAGAGAGTTAACCGAGTTTTGGAAGATCTCCTTAGAGCTTGTGTTTTAGATTTCGGAGGATCATGGGAAGATCATCTTCATTTGGTGGAATTTTCGTATAATAACAGTTACCAGTCAAGCATTGGTATGGAACCGTATGAAGCATTGTATGGAAGACCATGTAACTCTCCGACATGTTGGTTAGAAATAGGAGAAAAGTTGATACTTGGACCAGAGATGATTCGACAGACTTCGGACTTCATAGAGATCATTCGGCAACGAATGAAGACAGCCCAAGACCGTCAGAAAAGTTATGCCGATAAGCGGCGTAAGGATTTGGAATTCGACGTAGGTGATATGGTTTTTGTGAAGATTTCTCCACTGAAGAATGTTATTCGATTCGGGAAGAAAGGAAAATTGACTCCGAGATTTGTTGGACCATTCCCGATCACCGAGCGAATTGGAAAGCTCGCCTATAGATTGGAATTACCAGAGAAGATGGCGGGTGTGCACAATGTTTTTCATGTATCGTATCTACGGAAGTATGTGCACGACTCGAATACAGTGGTTTCTGCTGATAGCTGTGAAGATTTAGAGGTTGATCCAGTCGATAAGAGACCTCGTAAGCCGCTTCGTGTTGTGGAAACCGACACGAAACAGCTTAGGAGAAAGGTAGTTAGGTTGCTCAAGATACAATGGAGTGATGAGCATGACTCGAATACAGTGGTTTCTACTGATAGCTGTGAAGATTTAGAGGTTGATCCAATCGATAAGAGACCTCGTAAGCCGCTTCGTGTTGTGGAAACCGACATGAAACAGCTTAGGAGAAAGGTAGTTAGGTTGCTCAAGATACAATGGAGTGATGATGATAACGACTGTACATGGGAGGTGGAAGAGAGGATGAAAGCAGCTCATCCTGAACTCTTCAAGGTATGGCCCTAA
This sequence comes from Allium fistulosum, assembly GCA_030737815.1. Classification (NCBI taxonomy): domain Eukaryota; kingdom Viridiplantae; phylum Streptophyta; class Magnoliopsida; order Asparagales; family Amaryllidaceae; genus Allium; species Allium fistulosum. Next base: position 794,870,229 of record CM060904.1, read on the forward strand.
GGTGTCGTGTCATCTAACAACATTGTAACTTGTTCTAGTTTTAGAATTCTGCATGCTAAGCTAGAATTGGATGCATGGTTTGTTGATTGCTATCGATGGTAGGCATGCAGAATAGTTTTTGATTGCTCTTGTTTGTTTGGAATTTCGGGGGTGAAATTCCTAAGGGGGAGAGAATGTAACGACCCGTATTTTTACGGATCGAAACATCGTAAAACTGTTGTCATTAGGTCGCAATGTTGATAAGTCGTCCAAAGTCTAAGTCGTGGACGAGATAAGGCTTAGGTCGTATAGTAGTTAGGTCGGAGTAGACGACTTAAGGAAGTGGAGCGACCTAAGGAAGTTGGCGACCTAAGGATTATGGGATAAGTCGTGTAGAAGTTAGGTCGTGTGGTGGCTTAGTTCGAGTGAATGACTTAAGAGTTAACGACCTAGTAGTTAGTGTATTGGTTTAGGTCGTATTGGTTTAGGTCGTACTGGTTTTGGTCGTATGCTAGTTTGGGACGACCTATAGGATTTGACCGACCTAAGTAATAGGCGACTTAAGGAAGACGGCGACCTAAGAGTTAGCGGTATAAGAAACTGGGCGAGTTAGCGACTTAAGGAGGATAGGTCGGCAACGACCTAAGGAAGGAACAGTTAGGTCGTCCAGACGACTTAGGGGTTAGGTCGTAAGACCCTGTGTATAGTTGAGTCGTTAAGGTCGTTATGTTGTATCCCAGTTAGGTCGTTAGGTCGCGTAAGGACCTAGGCTGTTAGGTCGCGTGTGTGTTAGGTCGCATACGTACTAAGTCGTATCTCGTTGGATTTTAGGTCGTGACATTTTAGGTCGTGACATTTTTAGGTCGTGGACGACCTAAGGGGAAGCGAACGACCTAAGGAAATCAACCTATAAATACACGTCCATTTCTTCACTTTTTGGGATCCGGATTTTGATGCGACGAAGTGCTGCCATTTTGAGAGCTCGAGTTCTACACTTCTTCACTTCTTTTCTCCACTTTAATCTTGTGATTCCTTCCATCCAAATTGAAGATCAAATCGAAGATCCAAGAGCTTAGATTGAAGATCTACATCCATCGAAGAGAGATTTCATCATTTGAAGCGGAATTTTGATAGATCAAGTTAGATTCTTCGCTGTCCAGATCTGAAGTGTGTTGCTTTTGAGGTGTTTAGGTGATTTGGTGAGTGGTGATTATCTCTCACACGGATCCAAAGGAGTATATCAGATTGTTGGCTTGATTTTGTGTTAGAATAGTGATTTCCATGCATTTTCTTAAACTTAAGTATAGATCTATTGTTCATGATGATTTGACATTCATTTTACTACATGATAACCTATGCAAGTTCATTCATCAAGATGTAGAGATATTGCTCATGATTTCATACTTGTTAGATTTGGACTCTTTATTTACAAGATTGCCATTATTGTTATAACTGTTTATTAGATCATATTTGAATGCTTGATTACTTGGATTAATGATTGACTTGATTGATTGTTATGAATTAGTTGATTGATGATTTGATTTAGACAAGATGGTCGAAGATGATTCAAAAGCTAAGGGAAAGGCTCTTGAATTGGGAAAGATGCTCGTGGCATATGTGGCGGATGATGAAGCTCATATGGATAGGTTTGATGATGATGATGTTGAGATGAGGCTTTGCTATGATGAGATGAAGCGAAGCATGGTATGAGAAAGCCTTGGTTTAATCCAGACGGGATCATTCCAAGCATGTTGATAACTCGGTGAAATGGTTCGAGTTTGAGGATAATGGTTAGCTCGAGAGGCGCTTGAGCTAGTATGGAAATAGTCGTCGAGGAGGATGACTAGAAGGCTGAGATTTCATCGTTGTTGAAGGTTCTGGCATGCTCAAAGTAAGAGTATGCTGGGCAGATTCGATAGTCCCTAAAGACTACTGATTGGTAGTCGAGTACTCTGGGCAGATTCGATAGTCCTAGGCACGGGCTGCGATGACATGTAGAGTTATGTCTAGAACCGGGGTTTCCATTAGCCCTTGACGGACGGCTGAAAGAATGTGCCGGTCATTCAATTAACGGTGGTGTCGAAGCAATGATAATAGTGATAGCCAGAGTCATGGATGTTTGGTTGTATCGTCATTCGGTCTCAAGAGCGGTATTTTCTGGGTGCTTATCTGATCTTGGTTTAGGCCTTGGGGGTTTGTACTTGGAAAACATCGTCCTTGACTCGAGTGATAATTGCTTTACTTTAAATTGTCTTCTTTGCTATGTTTACTTCTGCTTAGTGTGTGTCTGGGGGCTATCACTGTAGAAAGAGGTGGAGTGGGAGGGTTGGATTCCTATTTCTTTTTCCTTTATGCTCTTTTGGTATGTTGTTAGTTAATTTACCGCTCACTAAGACTGTTGTCTGACTCAAGGCTTTATGTTTTAACTCTTTTTGCCTTGGGCTGTTCGTCCATTTTGGGACGGGCAGACTAGGTAGCAGGTGACAGGTGCTGTTCTTAGTTTCCGACGATGCTGATGACGAAGACGAGCTGGAGGCTTGCATATTATTTTTCTTACTATATGTACTGGATGTTCCGCTGCTTTGTATAATTCTCTGAGTGATATGTAGTGAGGCTTGATGTATTGACTATTCAGATGTTTGTACTCAACTATTATGAAGTTTTATTGATGATATTCTATTCTATGAAGCTTCACTATATATATTCTCTATTGTATTTTATCTATGCGCTGTGAGTAATACGATAGATTCTGCTGTTTTAATTTACCTTGACAATCGTCCATGGCTGCCTGGCACACTTTACAGCGCACTATCTCTAGATTCAGTGCGGGGGTCATGGGCGGTCGTCACAGAGGATGCCTCCGAGATTTTAATTCCTAAAGGGGGGCGGTTTAAGACCACAGACTTCCGCCTCCCAGATTTAGACTGTTTAAAGGCCACTGCCTTGCCTTTTCTCTTTTCATCGGAATTTAGGGTTGCATCAACAGGCTCGACCAACGGCTCCTCATCAGTATGAGTTCTTTCGGAGTCAGGTTCCTTGATTACTACGACTTTGGGTTTCTTCCGCTTGACTTTTTCTCTGGAGACAGTCTTTAGTGCGCCATCAAGCCTTATGCTCTGTCTCCGCCCGATCAACCCGAGAATTCTGAGATTCCGGTCCGTCAACAGCAATTCAATATTCCTTTCTTCGCTTGGAATTTCTTGGAGGACCCGGACTATCTCTTTATAGTAATCGCCTTCAGGTCGTTGGATTATTGCTGGAAGATAAGAAATAGAGAATATGAGTTCAATTTTATTCGTGAATTGCTTTGTCAACTACTTGGGAAAGAAACAATACTCACGTCTGAACAGCCATCTTCTGGCAAACCCTGGAGGACAACGGACGTAGAACCACTCCAACTTGAAGTAGCTCAGTCTAGTCCAGGACCCTGTGACCACTTGGCAGTTTCTTACGGACTCCAAGAATGTGAAAGATGGACTGTCAGTTCGACTTTTGAAGTTGAACAAATATCTTATATCGGTCATGCGAGGAGGACGATAGAGGTACTCCATAAATGCAATGAACAAGCTGTTGAGAGAAGCGTATCCATTCGGGTGTAGCTGAGACGGGGCGATACCCAAATAAGCCAACACTTCCCTTATGTAATCATTGAATGGGGGAAGCGTCCCGGCTGCACACGCATGACGATTGAATGCGGTATATCCTTCCGGGGGATTATGTGGTCTATCATCTGGCCCCGGCAACAACCCATCATCCATCGACAGACCGTGCCGTAGGCATATTCTCCCTAACATATCTTCAGAAATATTCGACGGAACAGAGTCCGGTGGACTATTGATGAAAGATGCGTCAAGTAACTCATCCGGGGGTGGACCGATGACTTCAGCCTCGATGTCCGGTATTACAAGTCTGGGAGGGGTTAGACTCTGAGTTTCTTGCTGCTGCGAACTTGATGGTTCCATAACTAGCTAACTCATGAGAAATCATCATTAGATGACAAAAAGCCCGTGCATTCCTCAGTGTAAAGTGTATGAGTGTGTTGTGCAGTGCGAGTGTTGTGCATGACGTGAACAAATTCTGTAGAGTTAAAGAAGTTATGCAAACGGCGAAACTTCGAAGTCTAGTAGGAGTGACCGTCATCGCTGACCGTCACAACCATACCATCAAGATAGTGGCAATCGATTCAAGTTCAAGTCTGTTATCGCATCGTTAAGTTACGGTTCCATCAACGAGCTTCGAAAGGCAATCAAGTATGCAATTCTGTGTTCAAGTTCAGTTATGCAAGGTGGAAGCTCGTCGGAGTTGAATGTCAAGATATGCAAGAGTTCGCCAAGTTCGTCAAATTTCAATATGGAATCGATCAAAGTTCAGGTTCAAGATCGACTCGATACCTTTCGTATCGATAGGTTTCAAATCGATAACATTTCGTATCGACCGGATGAGTGGGTTTCAGATCGATCAGAAAGGCTTACTTCACATCGACCAAGGGTTAACGACTTTGTATTGACTAAATGCATTGGCTTCGCATCGATCCAAAATTGTTGATTTTGTGCCGATCGATCCCTTGGTCTTCGTATCGATCGTGGGAGGAAGAATTTCATATCGATCATACCAGCGAAGTACTCGCATCGATCGTTTCAGATCGACACAAGCCCCAACCATCTTCGATCGATGCGAACCTCTTCATTCCCTTTAACTTTTCAATCGATGCTGAGTCATATAATCTGGGTTGATTCGAACCCTCCTGTCCCGGATCGACACGAACTAGAGGTGAAGCAATTCCTCCACGCCTCCTTCTTCTCCAATTAACACGAGCATCGCCATGGCCATCCTCGACCAAGCTATGGCCCAGATCTGACCTTGGCGCTGCCATAATCAATTATCAACAAGAACATGATGGATCTGAGATATGAACTTTGTTGCCCGAATTCAGTCATTATTGGTTAATTACCTGGATTGAAGTTAGAATTCAAAGGATTAAAGAATAATATTTGATCGATTCGAAGACTGGAACAATTTTTCTTCTCGAGTTCGTAGATCGATACGAAGGTGCAGAAGATACGAGGCAACAGTAAAAAGTAAAAGTGAAAAAGTGACAAAGCCCCAGGTATTTATATGGAGCCTAGGGGTTAACTGGGTCGATTCGTCTCCCAGTCAACCTGACCGGTCGCAACCAGTAAAACAACGCATCGATACGAATGCTCGTTTCGGATCCACCAGACTTCATCGATTCGATGTGCATAGGGAAGCCACCTGAAGACGATGGACTCCATCGATTCGAAGCATCCATTTTATGAGCCATCGATTCACAACAGAGCAGGTCTGTCGATACGAACATGGTTTTCGTATCTATCAGAATCCATCGATACGAATAATCATTTCGCATCCATCAGAGATCATCAATGCGAATCAGAATCCACCACAATTTGTGACCCTCGATGCGAATGAACATTTCGTATCCATCAATTCAGCCCGCATCGATACGAAAAAATACTTTCCAACTTTTTGCATCGATTCATGAGAGGATCGATACAAGAGGATAGTCAAAAACAACCATCAAGTGTTGTTTCAACTCGAATTTCAAATCGGTTCAGGAGAGGACCGATACAGAGTTCGATAACATATTAAACTGGCAACAACTCATGAGCACGCAATGTTAGCAAGAATCGGCTAAACATTGTCACACAGTAGTCAATTACAGCAATGCAGAGTACAGCTTCCAACAAAAAATACGATAATTGTTCAGAGAGAAACCGTAGCTTGTCAAAGTACATCATGTTAACACAAGATGCACTTTGGGGGGCAAATGTTATCCGGCCTTTTGGCAAGGCCAGGATACCAAGAGATTGGTTGAAAACCGAATGTCGCTCGTCATGGATATCGATGAATTTTGTCCGAGTCCGGATCGAGCTACAGTTGATAGGACATGACCAGAAAAGATAAGAGAACCAACGCCACAAATTTCAGGTCAATCCGGGTTCATATGATCAAGTTATGATGGATGCAAGGTGAAAGAAAAAACGTATTTTCGTATCCATCAGCAGGTCCCATTTCGTATCCATCAAGGATTATTTGTTCGTATCGATGGAGTTAGTCCATCGAGTTCGTATCGATGGATTTCGTATCCATCAGTGGTCCTCGTTTCGTATCCATCGGTCTCATGTCGATTAGAATAGCTAAGTCCACGTGTCGATAAACTTCGTATCGATCAACCTTCAGCCAGAGAGACTTGTTCGTATCCATCAGTAAGTCGTCTAATTCGTAACGATCACCTGATGTCAACTTCGTATCCATCAGATGTTCGATACTTCGTGTCCATCGAAAGGCTCCAGTTTGCATCCGTTGACTTCGTACCCATTGAGGAGCTACGTGTTTCATATCCATCAAGGAAAGGTCTTTTCATTTCCATTGACCATCAGTAGTTTGTATCCATAGATGACTTTTGTTCCAATCCATGGATGAGGTCCTATTCGAATCCATCGGGTCAACTAGCTTGGGTGACGTGTCATCCCTCGAAGAAAACGAGGCGAGATATATGGAGTCGAAGCAGTCAACACGGAGTAAAGACCGGATCAAAGCGAAGCGCGCACGCCACATCATCCTAGGAACACGTGCAGTCATCGACACGAAGGGATCGAGTCGAAACCATGGAGACAAACCAAACAGCCTTCGAGAAATTTCACTTCGTATCGACCATATCTCGTGATCCACTAATCCAAATGCAACGAAATTTTCACAGGAGCTTGCATACACACAAAGGAATGTCTCTGCAAAATTTCAGCTCGATTGGACATCATTTTGATCGATATGAAATGGATTCGTATCGATCGTAGATCGAGGCGAAACTTCCTGAGGTTGGTCGCATGGGTCCTCTCACGTGCCAGACCGAGTCTCCCGAAGTTTGAACGAAATCTAAGCCTCCTATGCCTATAAATAGAGCTCCAGAGCCTACAGAAGAAGGATCTTTTGATTCTCAAGCGTCCAGACTCTGCCGGATTGAGACTTGCATCTTATCCCTACTACTGAATTCGAGTTCCAAACTGTAATTCACTATTGTTCGCTGTAATTACTTGTAATCATTGAAGGAGAATCAATAAAATCATCAAAACTTCATAGTGGACGTAGGCGCTACGCCGAACCACTCTAAATTGTTTGTCTTTGCATTTTATATTTCTGTTTGTTGGAGTTTTGTTAGATAATCTCTATTTTACATTTACATTCTTCATTTTATCTCTTCAAATAACTTCCGAAGAGTGTTGTGCCCATTTTTGGTACAAACAATAGGCTCTGATACCACTGTGTGATGGCCACTTGAGTTTGACATAGTTTGGTGCAAGTTAGGTTGATGAATGACAGTTGAAAGGCTGATATAGTGGTATTATAATGGCTATAGCTATGGAAGAAGTGAAAAAGAAGGGGCAAGAAGGAAAATCTGGGAGAGGATCAGCAAAGTTGAAGAGGAAAGGGTATTAATGAATGTTTAAACGAAGGCAAGATGATCAGAATGAGGGAAATATGATTTGAGAGAGAGTGAGGAGAGATAGGAGAGAAGATGTAAATAGATTTAATTGTACAGTAGAGAATAAAAATGAAGATAACACTTTATTCATGCCTCTAGAATTGTATACATGCATGCTTATATAGGTTTCCATGCAACAGTTATTTTTTGATAGCTCATTGCCAATTCATACTAGATACAACTCACACTATACTTAACACATTACATAAACCTAGTGCCTAAATTGTATTCAAGAAAAAATTGCTAACTCCTCTTCAACAGGATGTGCACGTGCACACGTGTGCACAACTGATACGGCATAATAGCTCTTTCCTCAAGCCATAACTTTATCAACCCCTGATGCAGTTTTGCTCCTGCCATGTCCAGCTCCCTGCTCTTCACCGCTGATGACCAGTTTCCGTTCATCTTGGCCGGAGACAGATTTTTCCAGCAGCTTGTACCTGCATATAAGTGAAAAGTTGTTACATATCCAAATTGATTTAAACGACCTGATGAATCTACTTATTGAATAACTTCAAGAGTTAATTCAGAACGCAACATAGTATATGTATTGTTAATGATAAAATTTAACACCTAATAATTCTTCAAAGTGGCATATTCAAAGAGGTTTCAAATATACCCCTTATTTTTATAACAATTCAAAGTCCATTTAAATCATAGTTCATAAGTTCAAAAAAAGTAAGAATAGACAAGTCCATAGATCATTGGGTAACATAGGCAAGTTCATAAATCATATATGAGCGTACATAAGTCAAATATGCAAATAGGCTCAAATCATGTCCTTTTATTCAATTACGAATAGGTACAAATATGCAATTGTTCATGTCCTTATATAAAAATGTCCAATATCCTTCTTTTTCATTGGTCATATGCCATTACAATAGTTCTCCCCCTCTTAAGAGAGCTTGGAAAAGTTCTAATCTACAAATTAAGAGAGGGAATAAAAGTTAAGGGCCCCTTTCCTTGAGGAGGTATATGTATATATATATAGCGGTGGAAAGGAGTTTGGCTTGTGCGAATTGGGGATGTGGGACTTTTAGCACCATGAAACATGTTGTGAAATATGAAGGCTTGTGAAGCTTTGTGAAGAAAAATGAACTAGATCCTCTTGAATTAACTCTTGTAAATAATCTCATTCTTTCTTCCTTTGCATGATCTTAACCATCCTCTATCATGAACGTTGCATAAAGTTGACAATCATGAAATATGGCATTGATCGATAGCTTTTGGTATATGGCTTTCTTTTCATGTTGATAAAGTGCAACATCAACATTGACGAAGTGCAATGTCATTGCACTTTGGCTTCAATGGAATGTAGCATTGATTATCATCTCATTTTCTTTGCTGGCCCATTGGCTTCGGCAATGGATTCGTCAACGTCTTCGGCAATTATGATGTGCTAAGCTTCTTCTTTGTTTCTTCAGTGTAGATATGCAGTAGCGATAGATTATGATGCTGATGTTATCATTCATAAGGATCGAAGTCCTCTTATGAATTGGTGATGACTTCGGCTATGATTGCTATAAAACAGTATCAACGTCTCTTTGAATATCGATAACGTTCGCTATCGACATCGCTTATATATGGAAATGGGACATCTTCGATGTGCTATATAGAGTCGATATGTGAAGTGATTGCCGGTGATGACTAAAGTGTGGTGTAACTTTGTATCCTTTTGACATCATCGAAGAGCAACACTTTCGAAGTAGCTTTGGAATATAATGCTCTTTCTTTCTAGCTGATGGCTGGTGATGCTGATGGGTTGCAAAGTGTTGATGTACATTGTCATTTGATGGCGCATGATATCTTATCTCTTCGACTCTGAACTATAGGTGCTTCGCTGACTATACGTCTTCGACATTATCCGTTGTATTTGATGAGATTGAAGAGCGGAGTCCTATTTTGAGTGATGATGTCATGCCCATATCTCACTTCATACATCTTCGAAGTCCTTTGAATATGATGTTGGTAACGAGTGGTGTGATATTTCATCGAAGAAGGATCATGTCGAAACAGTGAGGGGAGGTGTGGTACATCATCGAAGATGCACATTTCTATCCTCGAAGAGATATGTTGTTGTCGAAGTAAAGAAGTGCAAAATTACTCCTCGACATATAGCTTAATGGCACCAATTCCTTTGTAGCGCTATTGCTTATGACACCATTTCTGATATTGAAATTATATGGATAACGTGTACTCACTTTTGAACAGATGTTGCCTTATTGTCAGATGAACCATGGAAATTAATATCAAACTTTTTTCAAAATATCATTGACTTTAATTTTGGCTAATTCTATTTAATGTAGTTATTTGCTAAGTATCCCCCGCACATATGAAAAATCTGATATTCCCTTTTTCTAAGTAGCCCCATAAAATTTCAGATATGTTCCTTTAATGCCCTTGTCCACTCAGTAATGATTTTTAACCACTTAATAAAACCAAAAGCATACCTTAACTCAAATCGGTGGCTTACTCTCATCACTAAGATTAGCAATGTCGGATCATCACCGCTTCATTATTGGCTGGTGAGGTATGAGCTTTTCAAATTTTAGTATGATTATATCAGTATCCACATAATAATTTAAGGTGTCTCAAATTGATATTGGCAACTACAAGTTGACCTTGCAGTAAGGTTTTTACCTCGTAGAAGCTCTATGGAGGTAAAAATCATAACTATGTAGCTCCACGAGGTAAAAATCCTTACTACGTAGAAGTGAGATGTGAATAAGATTTTTAACTGGTGGAGACTCTACAGAGTAAAAATCCGAGCCATGCAGCACTTATATGATGGAACCATGCAGGTATATAGCGGATGAAATAAGTAGATTTCAATATATATATTCTTATTTTAGATTATAGAGGGTCTATGAAGTAAGGGTTGTAGTAGATCCAATCCAGATGTTTTAAATAAGATCCAATTTTATTTAATTTTCTGATTTATTTAATTAATGAATTTTGTATAGCTTGCGAGTATATCAAATATACTCATTATTGTATGTTATGCATACACTTACACACACATACATACATACATGTATGTATGTATGTATTTATTTATGTATGTATGAACTAGATTAAAACAGCCTTTATTATTGTAATAGGTATTTATAAAAAAATATATACAATATATATATATCTTATCTTATACTATAATGCAAAACCCTCAGTCAACAGGTCCAACTAAAGCCTTTTATCCGATACCCATATTGCCCCCAGCTCAAATTAGAACCAAAACAGACCGTAGGGGCAGTTTTGTCTTTCCCCCCACCCACTACCACGTTCCCCAACAGTACTCCACTTTCCACTTCCCTCTTTGTTTTCCACTTTTCCTTCCACTGCACTTTCCCCTCATCCAAAAAAAATGCCAACTCCCCTCTACTCCTTTCCTACCCGGCAACCGCCTACAACCGTTACTGTATCTACCCCTTCCCTTCTACTATCCGCCTTAGCAGCCGATGCCGCCGACCCTACTGTCTGCCGTCACCATCCTCCTTGGCCGTACCGTCCATTGTACAGCTCCAACGACCGCCGACATCATCTCCATGGCTGATTACTCCTCACCCCTTCCGCCATCAGCCCTCTTCGTTTCAAAGGTACGATTTCTGCTTCGTCCCCATATTTCTCTTCGATTTTATTTACATTCCCTATTTCCTATTCCGTTGACAAATGTATGTGTATTTGTGCCCTAATTCGTATTTTCGTTCTTCTCCTCGGCCGTATGCAAACCCGTCCTCAATTTAAAGTCAACTTAGCATCACTTTTTAATCCAACTGCTTTTTCCGTATAAATCGACTCAGTTGACTAAAAAATCTCCCTTCCCTCTTTTTCGTTTGCCTCCACGGCTTTCTGTCCGTTCAACCCCGTATTTTAGCCATATTTACCCAATTCTGAATCCTTCACCCTCTTCACTTTGCACATACGACCGTTGCTACACTATCTTCTCCTAGAATGTGTATAAATATTCACATAGCACCAGTATGTCACTGCACTTCTTACCTTCACTCCAGCTCATTTCCTTTTAAGTTTTACAGCCATATATCTGAACATTACTATAGCTGCCTTCTACTGTCTCAAAATTAATGCATGTTTAATGATTTTTCAACAACTTTATGGACCGCCAGCAGCAGTAGAGGGAGCGACGACGAGTTACGCAACGTGCACATCGCTAACAAGCTAGACAGTCTACCATTGCAAGTAGAAGGTCATGCATGGTTGACAACCACCATCCGCAAAATTCATTCGGTAATTTTCTACTGCCCTCATTGTTTTGTTCTATCTTTTTTACAGTTGCAGTACTATGTTTTAATTCACATCATTATAATTTAGATGTTTAAGTTGGTTGCTATTGGTTTAACGGCTGCCGTACGTATACATTCAGTTTGCACTATTATCTTCCACCTTTCTACCACCCAATTTTGACGAGAGTTTAAAATTACACAAAGTTGTAAATTTAGTAAGTTTAAAATTATACATATAACATCTTCTACTTTATATTTCACTCAAACTGCACATTTCATACAAACAAATTTGTTTGCCATTTTTCAATTTTAAAACTATTAGTGTCTTCAAAAAAAATAGTCCTTCAACCATAACATCTTCTAATATATATTTCATTGAAACCGTACATTTTTCAGCTTTGATTTTTTATCTTAATTAATTCTTATAGATTTGTAAATCAGTTTATGTAATTTGGTTTCTAATTTTCTCAATTATTTGATATAATTTTGGATTTGGTAACAGAGCATTAAAGTGAATTCCTTTTATGTGGATTTCTATATTTGAAAAAGCAATGAAATGAAAATTTGTGATTACAGTGTAAAACGGTTATTTAAATAGCATTCACTTTCATAAATTGTAATTTTGACCGGACTATCACAATAAGTAATTTTCGAACCAAAATACAAGGGTTGTTTTGTAATAAAACTTGATTATTGGTTTGCATCTACAGGATAAAGTAAGACGACATCATATGTTACTGGAATGGTTTCTCAACATACTCAAATAGTCATATATGTTTGATCATTATAGAAAAATAATGTCATCAGGAAAAACTAACAAGGTCAATATTTGATATTAAAGGTGTTCTCTGTGATTATAACTTCATACTGAAATTATTGAATTAGAATCGTATACACATCAAACACAAAATCACTACCCAACTCTACAAATAACTACAGTCAGACTTCTTTTCAAATTTTGACTTAAAATTCCTGATTACTTTTTTGGACGAGACCATAATAAAATGTGCCTGGGACCATATTAAAATGTGTCTACATACTGTACATTAATTGCCAAGTTTTTTCCAATCTCAAATATATCATCTAAGCATGCCTTTATTTAACCTTTAATTAAATTTAGTGGTCAGGCTAACAACTCTATACAAAGGTTGAAAGTTATTTTATTCTCAAATATATCATTTATTTCTAAACTTTGAAAAAGACGGAAGCTATATTGAATAATATCAATTACCAAGTTCAATGCAAGCATGTCTTCATATATATTCTGTTTTGTTTCCCAGAATAACTTCAGTCACTGCATATAAAAAACAGTTAACACTTTGACGAGAGTTTAAAATTCCACAAAGCTGTAAATTTAGTAAGATTCCACGATGGATAATGTATTCCTTTAAACATGAGCTCAAAATTACAGTTTTTCCAAATAAATTAATTTCCTTATTTTTAGCCTTCAGCCTTTTACAACTGAATGTTTATTTACTTCTATTGTCAATCTTTATTTAAAATTGGTGGAAGTTGTGCTCTGCCCTGCTTTTCTGGCTTTTAAATTCCAAAAAATAATGCCCCTTTACCCACAACATCTTCTACTTTATATTTTACTCAAACTGAACATTTCATACAAACAAATTTGTTTGGTATTTTTTAACTTTAAAATTGTTAATGTCTTCATATATATTCTGTTTTTCCCACTGAATAACTTCATTTGCTGCCGGCTTCCCCTGCAATTAAAATACTTTACAAAAATATTCTTACTCTATATTTATTGTTACCCCTTCCCATTGTTACACAAAAGATGAACGAACATAAAAACTAAGGAAAATGTTAACAGATCAGAAAAAATAGGTTTCTTTCACTCATATTTTGGTATAGTTAAATGGGGTTGTAATAACTGTTTGCCCTCCTAACCCAGTAAGAACTTCTATGTAGTTGTTCGCATTAAACTTCCAACGTAGTAGGATAAATAGAACATTAACATTTAACTTCCATAATTTTCTTTCTTTTTTTTCGACATTTTTCTATCTTCTCCGTTGGAAAATCTTACCGACTGACTTGAGCAAAGTAATAAAAGAATAATATGATATAGTTTTGATGCTTACTTTTCTTTCAGCAATCTAAAGTGATTTTATTCTATTTTTTCTTCTATTTTTTTCTGACATTTCAATGTTGAAAATTTAAAATGCATGTGCATTACATAATTGTGAAATCATTAAAAGAAAATTGTACTAACTGTTCGATACTATCGGTATAATATAGGAACGGAACTGTAGCTTAAACCGTGAAATGTATACATATATATGAAATGAGAAACATAACATGAGCAATTCTGCATTACAACTCACACCTTTCAACCTTTCAACACTCAATTCTTTATTTACATATATATTCCACTGCGGTTACAAATTTAATCTCCGTATTTTGACGACAGTTTAAAATTTCAGAAACCTGTACATTCATTAACATTCCACAACGGATAATCTATTCCTTTAAACATACGCTCTTTTATTTACTATTGCCCTTAAAAATTACAGTTGCAAAAATAAATTAATTTCCTAATTTTAAACCTTTAAACTCTTATAGTTGAATCTTTATTTCACTTTACTGTCAATTTAATATTGACTTAAAATTACCGGAATTTGGTTGCTCCACTGCTTTTCTGGCTTTCAAATTCCACAAAAAATTAGTCCTTTACCCATAACGCCCGCTAATTTTTGTTTTATCCAAACTGTACATTTTTAAAACATAAATTAATTCGCTATTTTAAAATTTCACAAATGTTACTTTCTTCATATATATATATTTTTTTTCCCCTGAATAACTTCATTCATTGCATATAAAAACATTTACCGGATATTTGATTTTGCACATACAAAATACGAAACCGGTGGACCCGGCTTCCCATTGCAATTAAAAGACTTTTCAAAAATGTTCTTAATCCAAATTTATTGCTTTCAGTTTCCATTGTTACCCAAAAGTTGAATGAATTAAAAAACCGCGGAAAAGATTAACATATCAAAAAAAGGTTTCTTTCGGTAACTTTATTACATTCTTTCGTTAAAACTACTATAACATTTTTTGCTTTTTCCGTGCCCAAACCGATTTCAACTCTCACATTTCAACACTCGGTTCTTTATTAACAAATATCTTTCACTGTCGTTGGAAATTTAATCTCCGGCTGTACATAAAATTCCTAAACATAATGTGAGCAAACTGTTAGCTATTGCTGAATATTTACTTTACATGTACGAACAAGCACAACTGTTCTCATGTCAACCAAAAAAACTGTTTTACTTTCCCAACAATGTAAAACCTCTGCACCCGCACATACTCCGGACGAATATGAGCTTATTTTCTTCATATTTCACACCATCATATTACTGATTAAACAGCTCATTTACAATTTTCACATTTTACAAACCCCACAAACAAGGTTTGAAATTTTGATTTTTTACTACAACCATCAACTATTTTATATTATATTTCAGTCGAAAATTATAGTTGTAACAAATTAATTAATTTCCTAATTTTTACCTTTACACTTTTACAGATGAAGTAGTATTTAGTTTTACTATCAAATATGCGCACTTCTTATTACTGAAATTTCTGTGGTCACTAGATTTTCTTCCTTATGACTTCCAAAAAAAATTAAACTTACTACAACTCCGCTATGCATACTGTAATCATTTAAACATAGAATCTTCTATTTGATATTTTACTTCCAATAGTACATTTTTAGAAAAGAAATTAATTTGCTATTTTTTAATTTTTAAAACTTTCATACATCAGTCAATACTTAATTTTACCTTCAAAAAGGTAAATGTCTTTGTATATTACTGATTTAATTTTAATTTTTCATTATTACCGTAAGAGGAATGTTTGACCTGCTTATGTTGTTACCAAAGTCAATTGGACTGCTACACAAACGTTTACCTTATTTCATCATATTTTAACAATCCAAACTGTGTTTCTCATCGTATTTGATTTAAAAAAACACAGTTGGCCCATGTAAAACTGAAACTTATAGCCTACTACGTACTGGAGTTACGTCCTCTTAACAATATCTTCCTTCAATTGTTATCCGAAACTATAACATTTTTTCCCTTTCATGATGTAAAAAGAATGCTGAAATTTAAACTTATTACAACCATTTTACCACCTCCGGAAATTTTGTAATTGTTTACTCCCAAAAAAAAATTAATTCAGTACGAGTCCAAGATGGATAGCGTACAAAATTATACTAATTTCTCTTTTCGTCATAATTAGCCTTTTCCAACCAGAAGGCCATAAAGAATATTCGTATGCGTAAATTATTGGCGTTCATCAACAAACCACTTACAAAACAACACAACACAAACATAACATCTTCTATTCGATATTTTACTATACATTTACATTTTTAAAACAGAAATTTATTTGCTACTTATTAATTTTTCAAACTTTTATACATCATTAAGTACTTAATTTTACCTTCAAAAATGTAAATGTTAATCAATGTTACATTCATTTCAACAGTATTTGCCCATTTGTAAATGTTATTTGTGGATATCAAACCACAATTTTTTCCTTCTCCATATCCAAATTTATTTCAAATCACACCTTTCATTACTTGATATGTTGATATATTACTATAAAGTTATAGATTTAAAAAAGAAATTAACTTGCTACTGTTTAATTTTTAAACTTTTATACATTATTCATTACATAATTTTACCTTCGAAAATGTTGTTGTCTTCATATATTACTGATTTAATTTTTATTTGCCAGTACTACTTTAAATGACTATCATTATTGATTAAAAATCTGCTATAAAATTTTAAGATGTTCAAAACCCCGAATACAAGGCTTACATTTTTGATATATTTACGCTCGAAATTGTACGCGAAACTTAAACTGTTATGATATTACTAAATACAAGGTAGTTAAACCTGCTCATAAGCTCATTATTATATACGTCCTGTTTATATCACTTTCTGCCTCTAAAAATGACTAAAAGCTCAAGTTAGCCAATGCATACATTGTGTTATACTTCTCCCCACCATTCGCTGCCTCAACCCACCAACATATAATTTTACCCACCATTTGCTATGTCGAATGAATATATATATCCATATTTCATTATCTGTTGCACATAATTAACCTAGTTGTCCACATTATCCAGCAACAATACAAACCTTATTACTCCTACATTTCTACCCTGTTACTTCACCTTCATAACTGCTACTACGCTCTTCCCCTAATGTCTGTTGTATTTTGGCTTTGTCTGCACGACTTCTTCCACCTTACATATACCACTACCCTAATTTTTCCCTCTCATTACAACTGCATGACATTCCTCTACCAACCCCCAAACCATGGCAAGCCAAATAGTCAACCACCCCTCAACTTCAGCGCTAGATGATTTAGGTTTTTTTTCCCTTCTTCAATCCTCATTTGTATTACATGATAGTAGATGCACATATAACATTTGTTGCTACTCCTACTATAGCCACAATTACCTCTCTTCCCCAACAACACACTCTAAATTGATCTGCCATTCCGACATGTTATAACTGTGGTTGGAATTTTACTGCCTCCTAATCTTTCGTCTACCATATCCTACCTCAACCCTCTTACTGCAGACACTGTAACACAAAATTATTTTCCCACGAACCAACCAGGAATTGTTGCTTTGGTGGTAAAATTAACATTCACTAGCCTGCACCACCTCCTGAGCTTTTTACTTTATACACTTAAGGTACTGAACGAGGGTCACATTTTCGAACCAACAATAGATCTTATGACAATGCTTTCGCATTCACGTCTATGGGGGCTAACATCGATCAACACTTAGCTTCCGCTCGGAACGGAATTTACTCTTACCGTGCACAAGATTCCATCTACCACAACATTGGAGGTGTTCTCCCTATGCCTGGCAGTAGACCCAGATACCTCCAGCTATACATCTATGATACTGATCATGAGATTGAGAATCGACAACAGGATAGTGCAGTATTAAGACCAGACATCCTGCAAACGTTGCAACAAATTTTAGATTTTTACAATCCTTATGTCCATGTGTGAGACAGTTGGGGTAGCGTACTGATTTACAGGATTGCAGATTGATAATAAAAGAACTTATCGTTGATCATTATTTCCACCAACTACCCACTGCATCACAAGTATCGGGTATCGTTGTAGGAGACAATAACTTAGACAATTCAACCAATAGGGATATTATAGCTG
Source organism: Allium fistulosum (assembly GCA_030737815.1). Classification (NCBI taxonomy): domain Eukaryota; kingdom Viridiplantae; phylum Streptophyta; class Magnoliopsida; order Asparagales; family Amaryllidaceae; genus Allium; species Allium fistulosum. The sequence goes on from CM060904.1 coordinate 794,888,181, forward strand.
AAACAAGATCAGGAACCCTACAACAAGTTGCAAATACAATAGGATTTTACGATTCATCACAATATCCGCTTCTTCTCCCTCGTGGTGAACAAGGATGGGATCTAAACACCCATAATACTGGAGATAACCAAATCAGTTGTAGAGCCTGCTACTCCCATCTGTTACAGGTACATACTTCCCTTTTTGTACGTATACAACTTTTCTTCCCATATTTCACATACATTTACTCTCCCCTGTACCCTCCACACTTACCGCTTTATACACATCATAGGTACGACCTATGGACCAGCCTCTTCTACTGCTCAGTGGTCGCTTTCTCCAACAATTTGTTGTTGATACTTACGTCAAAATTGAAACTATGCGGCACAGTATCTTCGATTCCACCAAGATACTATTAGAGCTGACTTATATCAGGGTTTACAAGATGCTCTAGCCAGTGGGGAGACAACTTCCAGTACGTACTTTCCCTTCTAACCATTTTGCGCTACTAAAAATATAACCTACGGTCTTGAATTTTGTATGCACCTGTGCTATTTGTAGGAAATGTTGGAGTTAGAAAGGTCCTTCAATCTTCTCATATTGGTAGTCTATGTGACATGCATCAACGGTACCAGGACGCAATGGCAATAGTACGAAGGTATGGAAAACCTGACTTATTTATTACTATAACATGTAATCCTAATTGGATAGAGATTACAGAAGAGCTACTTCCCTTTCAACAACCATATGATCGCCCTAATTTAACTACTCGAGTTTTCCGTGCAAAATTGGAACAGCTTAAAATTGATTTATTTGATAAATATGTCTTAGGTAAAGTCATTTCACATGTTCATGTCATAGAGTTTCAGAAAAGGGGATTGCCACACGCTCATATCTTACTTATTCTTGCAGAAACCGACAAACTTTATACTCCCGACGATTACGATACTACGGTTAGGGCAAAAATTCCAAATATAGAATTAGAACCAAATTTGTACACCTTAGTTACTAAACATATGATTCATCATCCATTCGGTAGTTTCAACCCCAATGCGTATGCATGCGAGATGGAATATGTAAGAAGGGATTTCCTATACCCTTCGCGGCATCAACTTTACAAGGAACTGATTCATACCCCATTTATAGACGACGTGATATTCAAATACAGGATCAAACAACTTCTACGGCAGTTGACAATCATTGGGTCGTTTCGTATAACCCTTATTTACTCTAAAATATGACTGTCATATAAACGTTGAAATTTGTTTCGGTATTAAATCTGTCAAATATCTATATAAATATGTTTACAAAGGATCAGATTGCGTGTCCGTAGGCTTATCTTCTTCATCAAACACCATCGATGGAATTTCTAAATTTGTTAACGCCAGATGGATTTGTGCACCAGAGTCCCTATGGAGAATATTTAAGTTCCAACTTAGTAGCATGTCTCCGTTTGTAATAGGGCTACAAATACATCTACCTAACATGCAACAACTTCAATTTAACGCGGATGAAACCTTACACTCTATTCTGACCGACCAATGTAAATTTAAAGCTATGCTTACAGAATTTTTCCACCACAATTTAACGAACGAGGAGGCATGCCAGTACCTTTACCGCGAATTCCCTTAAAAGTATTGGTGGAACTACGAACAAAAAGAATAGGTACGTAGACGTATTAACTGTAAAGTAATTGGTCGGCTATGCACCGTACAACCTACCGAAGGTGATCGCTACTATTTACTTTTATTACTAAATCATATTCCAGGCCCACTTTATTTCACACACTTACTTACAGTCCACAGAACTGTTTACGGTACATTCAAAGAAGCAGCCGAACATCGAGGACTGCTGGAAAATGATAACAGTATTAAGGATTGTTTAACTGATGCTTCGAACACCCATATGCCTACTTCTTTAAGGCGATTATTTGTTACCATTTTAATATACTATGAACCATGTGGTGTCCGTGAATTATGGGAGGAATTTTGGCCTTCTCTCACTGAAGATTACTTGTCCGCATCTTCTGCCACACTCCCAGCTTTGTATTTAATAGGTCGATGTCTCTTTGATATTAACAACCTTCTAAAACAGTACAATACAACCATATTTGATTAGGATTTACCACATAACTCCCTACATTCGGCTGAGGAGCACAATGTTTCCACACTTATTTTAGAAGAGCAGTCAATACAAATACCATTAGCAGATTTACAAGTAATAAATAATTTAACCACTGAACAAAAGGAAGCATTTGATACGATAATGCTTTCGGTAGATTCGAAAACCAGCTCCATTTATTTCATCAACGGTCTTGGAGGGATAGGAAAAAAATTTCTGTATAAAGCAATTTTAGCTCATCTTCGAAACCGAGGTGTTATTGCAATTGCAACCGCCACTTCCGGAATAGCTTCTATTGCATTGCCCGATGGTATAACAACACACTCACGATTTAAAATCCCGATTAACTTAGACCCTTCCTCCACATGCCATATTAGTAGACAATCTGATACTACAAAACTTTTATCCGCAGTAACCATTCTGCTATGGGACGAAGCAACCATGGCTCACCGCCATGCATTCGAGGCTTTTGAAAGAACATTTCAAGACTTGACTGATGTGGATGTTCCATTCGGTAGAAAAATTGTTATCTTAAGCGGTGATTTTTGGCAGGTTTTACATGTTGTTCCGAGAGGGACTAGAGCTCAAACAACTGACGCATGTATAGTTCGGTCATATTTGTGGTCAACTGTTATGGTTTTTCATCTAACTCAAAATATAAGGGCGGACTGACCAACCCTACGCTGATTTTGTTTTGCGCATTGGAAATGGTACTGAACCCACCATAAAAGAAGATATGATCAAACTACCACCGGATATTGTCATACCGTTGGACGGTACAAGTTCGTTATACTCTTTGATAAGCGAAATCCTCCCCGCATTAACTGATAATTTTTGCAACACAAACTACATACTACAAAGAGGAATTTTATCACCAACAAATGAAACAGCAGATGACAATAACATGATAATAAAAAAATTCCCCGGCGAAGAACATGTTTATTACTTTTTTGACAGAGTAGAAGATGATATGTCTAACTTATATCAGAGTGAGTTCTTGAACTCACTAAACCCAGGTGGTATGCCACCACATAAATTAACTCTTAAAGAAGGATCACCAATAATGTTACTCCGCAACATTGATCCATGAATTGGACTATGTAATGAGATGAGACTACTCTGTCGTGTCTTCCATCTAACCCTTATAGACGTTGAAATTTCTTTCAGTCAATTCCAAGGTACACGGGCATTTATTCCACGTATACCATTAAAGCCTTCTGAGAACATAAACCTACCATTTAACCTTATCCGTAAACAGTTCCCTATTCGCCTAGCGTTCGCTTTAACAATTAACAAATCACAACGACAAACCATCCCACATGTTGGAATTTATCTTCCCAACTACATTTTCAGCCACTTCCAACTTTACATCGCTTTATCCCGAGGAATTTCGAGTACCACAACAAAAAATATGGTTCAAAATGGAAAACTACATTGTAAAAGAGGAACACATACCCGAAATGTTGTTTATAAGGATGTTTTGTTCACGTGCTCTCAAATTATGAATGTCTCCTCCACACAACTTAACTAGCCCACTTTCCTCCCTTCCGCCCAATTACTCTCCACTTCACACTGCCCACATCTTCCTATCCCCAGCTTTACTTCTCCGAACACATAACAACATCCTCCAATTTTCCGAACCTCTTAATCAGTTTATATTGCATTGCATATATTAGGTCCTTATCCTACATTCCATGTACTAGGTCTATATACTACACTGCATGAACCACAACCTCCAACACACTACATGTTCTATTTATCATGCTTTTACATTGCAACTTCAATAAATAAGCAAGCAGTCTATAAAGCGGACCAGTCCTATTTTCTTACTTTCATCTCACTCGACCTCTTTTTTTAAAATAAACTATGATGTAAGTTTATCATAAACAAAAGGATTTCCAGCTGTTCAACTGCTGTTCCATTTTTTTAAATTACTTTTTTTTTGCTTTTCCGCACAACGAACCGCTGTTGATTTATTTTGGGATGTGCAATTGGGATTCACGGTCTGAGATCGAGCGAGGCATGTACTTGCTCCACTCAATTTATTGACAGAAGTGATCAGTTATGGAATTTACACATTTATCCTCCAACATCAACGTTGTTGTACTAGTCAAACTTTACCATACTGTTCTCAACTCAATTGGCGAAAAGAAAACGTAAGTGCTAAAACTGGCAGACTTTAACTTTTTCATAATATCCGCGTACTCTTCATCTAATACTATCTTCATATTTTCTATTTTGCAGGCATGAGTTAGCAGGCCTTCTATATCGACAGTTTGGTTTATTACAAATACAAAGGAAGCAACAAAATGTGCAGTCGAAGCTAACAGTCTCACCGTACTTTGCCTTTTAGCGACAGGCCTACTTCACAAACATTTCATACAATGACAGCAGTCATATCCCATTACGTATATCTCCTTTTTCATCACCTGTATTATCTTCTTCAATGTCAAATCCTGTCAGTCTGTTCCAATTTTTGGTTATCGGCAAATATAAAAGCTTTGTTTCACTATGTATGTGACGTACTATTTCTTCCCTTTTAGTTAATCAACATTGCAGACGTGATTACAATGCTTTTTGACAAAATTTAATACCTGCTATATGACTGCTTCTCTGCCATGTATAAATTATCATCTGATATTAATTCACACTTTGTCCTTATTTATTCCAACATGGTTAGCTCGTTACGCACTATCTCCCTGTCAAATCATGCACTACCACTAAACACATACACAACAGTTCAATACACTGCACACACACACCGCAATTCAAATTACTTGACCACATACAAATGAACGGCAAAAATACTTCTTCCTATAAACACACAGGCCAGCTTTCGCATTATTGAACAGTTAAACTGCATTGGACGACAAAAATACTCTTTTGTACACTCACAGAGGCCAGCATACGCAGTAGTTAACATTTATACTGCACTGTTCATCAAGACAACATACCGATTTGTGCACGCACCAAATTAAATATTACAAGATGAAATCTGTATGTGCAAATTTTAAAAAAAATATGTCCAAATTCCGGAAATACTGCAAATATAAAATAAAAAACAACACCATACCACATTATTTAACTTTGCAGTTACCTGCCACATCATATTAAATTTACACCCAGATAAGATGATAAACGGTAAAAAAATGTGCAATCAGTTGTAGAGACAGATTTTACACCATTGAACTTTTCAGGAGTTGATTCAATTTGAAGAAGTACATTATGGCAACAGTCTATAATATGGACAATTTGTTAAATTGATAAGAAGAACACAGTAGCAATTAAGTTTATTTTTTTTCAATGAAAAAGTGTACGAAATATTACTACGATGTTGAAATGAAAGTAGAAATTCCATTGCTCTGACAATTTAAAACCGCTACCTACTAATCATTCAACTTGCACTTTGTATATTATTCAGTTTGTAAGCTTTTGCCCGCTTTTATGTTGTTCTTTGATGATTGGAATTCTCTAACTTTTGAGAATAGCATTGACAACTTGGCCATTTTCAAATAGTTAATATACTTTGAATATAGTTTATTTCCTGTGTACTTTGTAACCTTTTATACACTTCTGCATATGGTTCACTTCTGATGCACAGTTTATTTATACACTTAAACTTAATATAATAATATTTTATACGTATATTTTATTCAATTGAGATATAATTTAGATTTTAGGTTGCATACTGTGCTAGAGAAGACTTTACTAAAGATGGACAGTTTAACTCTTTACGTACGTAATTTTTACTATTGGGTACGTTCAACTTTCACACATGGCTTTGTTTATTTCACAACAACAGTACTACCATCCACACACAAATATCTGCAACGCATGTTGTTCTACAGCTTTTTATCCCTTCCAGGCTGTGGTTTGCTTTCCCTACCCACTGACGTGTTTTCCTCGCATCCATTTCAGCTGTATCCCCATGCGACTAAGTAAACCAAGCTGCCACATAATACTGATTCAACTCTCCCACTAACTAACTGCTTCCCTCACGTGTTCTCCTCTGCCATTTACCACCTCACGTCTCCACCCACTTATAAACTCTTCAGCATCCTACATTTTTACTCTCTGCTTCATACAACCTACTTCCTCAATGAAAAAGGTAATTCCTCAACTTGCATTCCCTCTCCGTCTTCTTTTTCTCCACTTTTATTTCACTCAACTACATACTAATTCTTTGTCTTCAAACAACGCCACATCAGAATGTATGTTTTATTACCTGCAATTTTGCCTTTTCTATTACGCACTACAACTGTCTAATAACCGACTCTTACTTATGACACTTACCAACATCACACAGACAGCTACTGCCACCTCAACTACATAATCTATGGGTACTAAACTTTTACAAATGCATCCTTTCACTGTCCGTAGAGCCCGCCTGTCCACAATTTTAGTTCACAGTTAAAAAAATTACCATAACTCCATATGCATTTTACGAATAAAACTGTACGCTGGTGTAGAAATTTTTTGTCCTATTTCATTTCCTTCAAGCTCACTAACGACTTCCTCCAATGCAGACCAAATGTTCAACGGCCAATCAGGAGAGTGCAGTAAGCCTTTCCACGGAAAAAATAAAACGCAAATGCACCCGTGCATCAAAGCTTCTTCGATCTCTTCCTACAGAAATAACTAATGCTTCTGTTGTCTTATCGCTGCCTCCTGCTCCACAGGACGATTCATACAATGGTAGCAACGCAAACCGCCTACTACATCTTCCATCCTATGTACCAACGACAAAGAGTGCGCAGCAACACATAAACTTACAAGAAGTGTCTACATTTTCAGACCAATTGCAAAACCCTACCGAGCATCAACCCCATGCACCCCATCCAACACACGATAATTGGGATGCTTTCTTCACCCCCGAAGTGGTATGCTACACATAAACACATATACTTCAACACATCTACATATTTGTACATAGATGTATGAATTGTAACGACCCACTATTTTGGACCATTCAAATCGACAATAAATCCACACATGCCGAACTTGAATAATTCAAAACAATAGATTGTAAATAAAATTTAGCAAAACTCAGAATATACAGTAAATAAATCACAGATCACAGACACAGAGTAATATAACAATGCAATGGAAGCAAAGAGATAGTAGTTCATGAAGCTACTATATATATATAAATCACAGATCTCGGTCTCTTTAATCAATCTCCGAAATCGGTATTGACAAATCGATTCCAAATCGACTCCAATTTAAAAATCCAAATTTAATCAATCTCAAATCATCAATTTGAATTCAATTCAGTTCTCAATAAACCATTTAATTTATATCGATTTCAAATACAGATTTGAACCACAAATAAACCATTTAAATTTCAATATATTTCAAAGCTTTAAATATTCAACATTTCAAAACTAAATTCGATAATTTCAAATATATATATATATATATCAAATTCACTTTACAATTATTTAGTTTTGAAATATTTACTTAATCATTTCAACAACCTCTAAATACAACTTCAATTTACAAAATTTAAGTAAACAAATATCCCATTTAAATTTAAATAAGTTTGAAATATTCATTTAGGTCACTTTTAATCAATTTCAAGTTATACAACATATCGACAAAATTTCAAATTTAATAAATTTCAAATCAAACTTATTTAAGTAAAATTCTTAAATAAATAAATTTTCAAATCAATTTCAATCCGACCTGAATCATTATAAACTCAATATTTAATATATATATATATATATATATTAGTACTTAACATATTATATATATCAACTTTAATCAATCTTTAAAATAAATATTTATCGAAACCATATATTTCTTTTCAAAACCATAGAAATCATTTTCAAAATATTTATATATAGACCAACGATGTCTGTATATAATTTTATATCCTAGGTCAAGTGATACAGATATTTATCATTTCAACCCGTAATTTAAAAAGAAAAATCCAGGTTCTATCATTTCAAACCTGCAATCCCAAGTAAAACAAATACAACAAAAATCACTTGAGCCTATCATTTCAGCTCATAATGATTTTTCCTTATTCTAATGTCCATTCGGGTATGTATCATTTCAACCCATAATGATAGGGAACTTGCAGTGTGAGAACAGTAAATAAACGAGTAGAACATATAATCATATCAAATGATGTAACAAAAATATAAACAGAATTTAACTTCATATAATCATATCACAAGCATATATGAACATATTAGATAACATCTAATTTTCTACAATTCACCTACCATTGTTTCACTATTATAAAAGTACGTATGTCGAGAGTGATAAACTCACCATTTAAAGCTGGAGATAAAAATTCAAGACAGACAACCAAACTCCAAAAAGCACGGCAAAGCATGAATTTCGAAGCAAAGCACGACGGAGACGAGTTCGATGGACAAAGCTGATAAAATGGGAATCGATGAGACAATTAAAACAACTTGATAGAAACAACATATATTATATATATATATAACTTATATATATATATACACGTGCAAAATTCAAAATTATAGGAATGGCCTAAACAACATATGTAACTAATATGTATAAAAACTTTCAAAGTATATCCTTATACAAAACAGAAAATATAATAGAATATATTTACTTATAAACAATTGTATAACAGTAATCAAAACAGAACTATAATATATAATATTTGCATTCATATACAAACAGTAACATATTATATATAATATACCCGTACCATAAACCAACAAAATAAAACTTATATACTATGACCCATATATAAACAACAACTTATATAATTATAACTTAATATCTATACATAGCTATAAAAATTGAGTATATTATATGTAAACAAAATAGCTTACGCACATTATTAATAAACATAATATATAAGGAAATCAAAACAAACTATGTATTTGTATACACAATATACTTTATAGTAACTATAAAATCACATATATACACAAAGCAGCTATAATAAAACCCATAGAAAATCCGTATCTGCATATAAGGATTTAAAAAGTCCATGTGTATACATATACACTATATCTTAAAACTTATCATATTTATACAAACCAAAAGGAACAACGGACCAAAACTTAGGATAATATATTTACTTAACAGATTGTAAAGAGTGTTGATATAATTGTACAGCAGATAAATATGTATCAATTTATATACATATATTCAATATAATATATATAAATTTTGAAAACCGACATAACATATGTGCAGACACATACAAATCCATATGCAACGATATATATATATATAACTTTGATTTTACATAAACTTAAAGTATAAAATGATTAATATATATACTGTATAAAACTTTCTAAACCAATATATATAAATAAACATCAATCTATATAACTTTATAAATATACCAATAAGGCATATACATTTCAAAACCTTAACATTTGTATATATAACAGTATGGACCCATAGTATATATATTTATACCGTCAAAAGTTATTATATAAAGCATAATATATACCAGTATATACCTTAAAACATATGCTATATATAACAGGCACTTATATATAAACCAATAGTTAAACTACATATATTATTATACGGTACTAAAATAGGATGTTGAAATCCAATATATAATAAATACATAATTGAACATAACAACTATATATGTGAACAAATATAAAATCGTATATATATATATATTTAAACACTTAAAACAAAATCAAAATAAAACCTTTATAACATCAGGAGAGAAGTCTAAATGTTATAATAACGTATTGGAGGCTGAGGGGCCAAACTGAGGCAGATCGCGACGGAACGAGGTGGTGGTCTAGGCCGAGGTTGGGGTTGCATGGCCGGGCGGAGGCGATGGAGGGTTGAATGCGGGTTAGGGGAAGGAATGGCTGATGGACGTGGAGCCTTGGTGGGAACGGGTTTGGTAAAGGTAAGGTTGAGAATGAAACGACAGAATGAATGTTGCACTTGAAAATAAAATGAATTGACAGAATGAAACGCCCTTGAAAAATGAAGTGTCATGCAACAAAAAAAATGAAATGTAGGGAACAACAAAATAAATAAGATATGAACAGATAAGAATATAAATAGCCAAGGGAAATAAGAATGGACCGTGGATGAAATATGAAACAACAAGTATATAGTTTGATAATATTTCCAAAAAGCATGAATAGAAGCTATAGGAAATTAACCGAAGTATTTTGAATTATAGGGGAAAATAGTCGAAATGTGAATTCAGGAGTTATGAAAACGAATGGTTGATTGATAATTTACGGTGGAAAATAAAAGGTCAGGGAACCAAAGATTTTAATATCGGTATCGGTGCGAAATCGTTTCACGGATTTCACCAGGTACAGGAAATCGAAACACAGAGATGAATATACCGCAGAGATCGATACGACAAGATGATCAAAACGGTACACAGATATCAGTGGTACGATCATCCGATCAAAAGTCGGTATCGGTACCGAAATGCTGCTAAAATGTCGAAATTAAGATAAACAAGACAACAACATTCCAAATTTGACGAAACGAAATATGACGGCTCACTCAGAATATGATTTACAAATTTTCTATAGAAAAATATTCATATTTGGGAAACATTTTATTACCATAAATTTTTAACCGATTGGAATTGAAATAGAATTATACAATAAAATAAACTTCCATAATTTTGGATGAAAATTTATCATTTGCTATGTTTAATTAGACGTATCCCAAATATCAAATTTTTATTTCAAAACTCAATTATTTAAAATTTCACAAAATTCCAGTTAAATATATTAATAAAACCATTAAAATTTACGGGTCGTTACATGAATCTTCTAACTCCCAACCCCTTTTACCTTCTCCTACAGATCGAAAAGTGTGATAGAGTTGTTGAGCGCTATCTTGCAAAGCGTTCGCACAAGTGATTTGTCTATGCGTAACTACAACAGTTGCTCAATTTTGTGTTCTACTTCGTATTTTCTCCATATGTAATTGCCAATAAAATAGCTGTTACAACTGCTACGCCTTATACAATGTACTAACCTACATAATTTGATTTCACGCTACACACTTCTTTAATTGTACGACTCCTTATTTTCTGTCATAACTGCACCAACCAGTTATCTGCTCTACCAACTTCACTACATTATCATTTCCACATGCTCCGTCTCCGATTATTTGCTACTACTTACCATTATATTTAAACTGCTATATTAATGGAATAATTACCCCTTACATCTTCAACATTTGTTCCCTATTTACCACATACACATACAGCTTAATTGGTATTTGAACGCAATGCGTGCTATGCATAACAGTACTCATCTGTACTCACATAAACAGTATTTCACTTACACCACCTCCATTACGCGGTTGCGATATTTAGACCTACAAATACAGAGCCATATACATACTTAACCGCTGTGACCAACCTGTACAACCCGGTACATTAATTAGAAATAACATTATTTCTCCTCCTAATAACTCACCATTCTCTTCATCCCTTGCTGCTATGACAACAAACTTTTTTTTCCCTCCCAAACACCAGCGCCAACTGGATCTATAGAATACATAAACGTACACCAAAAATGTGATCATCCGGTTTCCTCCTTCTACGTCAACCAACTAACATTTCAACTACTATTTTCCACCCATATACAGTCCATCCTGCCAAATTTACTACACTTTTACTGCTTCAACAAAACTTCATAACTTTACGCATATATGATTCCCCCTCCACACTAACAAACCTGTCATAACGCCACCTTACTTTCGCTTGCACGGTTTTCATGGTCATGTGCAGAGCACGTTCATGCGTACTCGTATATATATATATATATATATATATCTCCATGGGTCTTAACATTTAAAGTAATAGTTTCTAGAATATTAATATCAGATAAAGAAAGTTGTAAATTTGGATAAACATTAAAATAAACTGTACTATGAGCCAAACTAGACTGTATTGGTCCCATTAATGATTTTTTCCAACCTAAGTTTCTGCCATCCCTTGAGGCAGCTATAAAACTTTCTAGTAGGCTTTCAAGGATTAAAGGGTTAAACTTTCTAATACCAAATCTAAAAACGCTAACAAAATTCATGTTTTCCGCAACAATACAGTAAAATAATTCTAAAGAAAAGGGCTATTTTAGCATACTGCTATAGTACAAATTGCAACAATGTTTTCAGGATCTTACATATCAAACTGAAAATACGAAAACAAATATTGGGACATTTTACAAGTCAAGTATTGGTCTAACAATGATCTCTAGCTAACAAGTTAGTGTAACACCTCTAATGTTTGATAATATTATTCTGGAGATTTAATTAGATAAATTAAACAGAATAATGTAAATGTTAAGTGATAAGCAGATTGAGATTGAATAAATATAGTTAAGGCTATTCTCAATTAATTAATTAAATGGGCTAAAGAATGGTTTTTAAGTTAATTAATCTTCATAACGTTATTTAGGGAATTAGCTGCACATAACCCCTTACCCTTATATATTCTCATTCTTTACCATTTCATTTCCCATTCACGTCATTTTGAAAACAAAAACACAAGCGTAAGAAGAGGAGCCGACCATAATCAATGAGAAAAGAGAAGAGAATTTATATCAAGCTAAAGAATTAAAGCAAGAGGAATACATCTCAATCCAATCTCCTTATCATATTCAAGGGAATAATAATTTATACCATCTCTATTTTGGTTTATAAACATATGCTTTTTGGATTTAAGATTAAATTCATTTCTATGATGATTTGGATTATGATATGCTTGAATTACAATTTGTTTGATTTAAACAAGAATGTTTAAATAAGATTATATGCAGACTTAGGGAAAAACTGATTGATATTGATGTTTAAATGCCATGGAAAACTTTTATGTTATCTAAAACATGATTTTGGAGTTGAGTTTTAATTTTAATAATTTTTCAAGCTATGGAAATATTACTATGAATTTTCAAAGAAAAATAGGGTTAATTGGGTTTATAAATTTATTTTAGAAATTATATTGAGAATTTGGGTCTGAAATTTTGATGTTAGATAACATGATTAAAGTGAATTTCTGTAATTTCTGGGTATTTTTTCTAAGTAATTTGCTATGCAAATTAAATTATTTTAGAAGGACTTATTTGCAATATTGGTTTTCTTTGATGGAAGGGCTTATTTGCTAACTTAACCATGGTTTAGAACTAAAATTAAGCGGTAGTTATTTTGGTAAAGAATTCAAAAAGTTGAGGCAACCAATTACAGGATTCCACGTGACAGGGTAGTTAGTTAAAAATTTTCTTTAAGTGGCATTAATTAGCTTTTACTCAAAAAAGCAAGTTCCGCCTCTAATAGAAGTACCTTTCGACTTAGAGCTTCCGCCTTCAATCAACTCGAAACCCCACTAAGCCAAAACCAATACATAAGGTATCACTTAGATGGTACGTAGTGGATTGGAGGAAAGGCGGAAGGCATGGTGTTGAAAGCATTGCTTTCGATGGGGTCGATACCTTTGTTTGTTTTAAAAAGTTAAGCGTCTGCCTTTGTTTTACTAAAGCTTCCGACGTAGTCGAAACATATGTTTTGAAAAGAGTTTTCTAAACGCTTTTGAAGGGGTTGCCATTTGATGTTTTACAAGTATGGGCTTTCGAATGAGTACTTTTAGATGTAAAATAATGCTTTTGAAAGAAGGGGTTCCGACCTAGTCGAATCCCTACTATCGTTATTTTTCCTTTCGAGTATATTGAAGTCATCAATGCCTTCGAAGGCTAGTTTGGTTTTGAAGATGCTTTAAGTCACTTCCTAAATGCTTTCGAAAAGGTCCAATGGTTCCGAAGGCAATGGCTTCAAAAGGGGGTTTTGATGTTATCCTTTGGTGTTTTGTTTATATGATTTAAAGTTTTTGAAAGGGATGGTGCCGATGCCATCAAGTTTTCCCCAATACTTTATATGATAAAGGATGGTTTCAAAAGAGATACTTCGTTTATATTCACTTTGACCCAAATGATATTGAAGTATAAACCCAATAGTTTCGAAAGGGCGACTTTCAATGGTTTTGGAAGGGATACTTCCAAAGGTTTCAAAATGGGTACTTTCATTGGTTTCGAAGCTATGCTTCTAAAGTTAATAAGTAATACTTTATTACATTCGAAAGGGTTCGAAAGAGAAGTTTTAAAGTGTTCGAAAAGCAGGGGACTAATGTTTTGAAAAGAGATTTTTATGCTTTCAAAGGAGGTTATCTAGTGAGGTCGAAAGCAAGGTTTTGAAGGTTTCAAAAGCCTTAGTTTTTCAAAACAAATAACCCAATCTCATTTTGAAAGAAAACCATGGCATAAATAAATAAAGTCTTTGATCAAAAGGTCAAAGGGATTAACCAAATTATTGTGTTTGATTCTTCATATATGTGTATATTCACATTGTAATGGACCCATAATTGTATTTTGATGAAGGGCAGAATAACCTGCTAAGTTGACCCAGTAGTGAATATAAATTAAGTTAACTCCTGAATAAGTAGAATTGCATCTAGGAGGTCAGGAAGACCAGAATATAGGATGCTAAATTATTAAAGGAAAATATTGGCGGGGCCAATAGGTTTTCAGTAAGCCCATGAAAACTGAGTATAGGAAAAGATATTGGCAGGGACCAATAGGTTTATAGTAAGCCCATGAAAACTATGTATAAATGAAGATGTCAGAAATAGAGGTTCATAATTAGCCCATGAAAACTATGATTTGATATTGGCAGAGGCCAATAAGTTTGTAGTTAGCCCATGAAAACTATTTGGATTAAGATATTGACAAATGTCAATAGGTTCCTAGTTAGCCTACAAAAACTAGGATATGAAAAAAAAGATATTGGAGTTACTAATAGGTTCCTAGTTAGCCCATGAAAACTAGGAGAAGAGTAAAGATATTGGAGTTACCAGTAGGTTCTTAGTGATCCCATGAAAACTATGTAACTGGACAGGGAGTCGATAATTATTTTGTTGGGTAATTAGTCAGGCCATGAAAACTATTAGGTTAATAGTAACCCTAGAAACTATAACTGTGACAGATAGTCAAAAATGAATGGGGATGGGTAATCCATAATTGATTCATTTGTTTTAAATATCATCATATTATATTGTTTTTAATTGTTTTAACCATTGTGTTAGCAGGAGCATAGTATATGGTTTTATAAAGGTTTTAAGATACTAGTGAGGAGAAAACCCGTTCTGCTAAGCGTCGTGGTCTCACTAGATATCTAAATGGTTTGAGATGGTAGATTATTATTCATACCAGACTTTATGTCTGACTCGAAGTTTATGTTTCCCCTTAAACTCTTGGGTACTCAATTGAATTTGATTAGTTAGAGAGTTGAGGTTTTCAAGTACCTCAATAGAAGAATAAAGCTTCCAGAGACATGCAGGAGGAATGATAGCTATTTAGACTTCTCTTTTATTTTGATCTGTGTTGTTTGTAATGGCAAAGTTGTCAAATTGCCTATATGTACTTTGATCATCCAAGGGGGCATCTTCATATGTCGCTCTTGGCGTATGTTATAATAAATATATTTCTCTTAACATGGTTAATGATTGTGGGACTATGTAATGAATTAGAAATGTTTTGAAATGGAATGTGATCTTGTTGATGTTTTAATTTTTTTTCCATAATCATGTGTTTCTGTATATCAATGTTTCTAACACCACCGTATTTGGTCGTCGAGGATTAATAACTATGGATGACTGCAGCATCCGTAGCCGTTAGTTTTGGGCCTCCAAGTAGGTGTGAGGAATGCGGAATATGGATCTTAAGGCTAGAATGAACACTAGAGGGGGGTGAATAGTGTTTATAAGAAATTACTAAATCCTTTTGAGTTATTGTTGATCTGTACACAAATGTATACAATATTCAGACACATATATAATCACAGAATCAAACACAGATGCAGAAATAAAGTAAATGCAGTAAAGGAAAGAACACATCAGATTTTATACTGGTTCAGAGTTACCCTACATCCAGTCCCGCACAACTAAGTACGGATTTCCTTTCAAAAGCAATTCAATAATTACAACCCTCGATTTCAAGGCCACGAGGTACACCCTCCAGAATAACAATCCTCTGGGTAGAGATACTTGATTTCCGGGCAACAAGTTCACCCAATTGATTTCTCAAGGCTACAATCACACCTTTTCTCACTTGATTGATTTCCAAGGCTACAATCACACCTTTTACTCTATTGATTACAAAGAAAGCCTATAACTCTGAATAACACTGAGGATCTTGATGAGATAGCGACAGAGAATCAAACCAGAGATGATCTAGTTAGATTCAATGTTGATTTTGGCAGAGTGATGATAGGATTTTGAATGAGAAAATGTGGAAGAAGAAGAGAAGTGAAAAACCAGAAAATCTGATATAAAATTCGTTGAAACTAACCCCTATTTATAGAAGAACAACAAGCATGTCTATTCATGAAAGGTTATGGCGAATAGACACTTCTTTTGAAATTCAAATTTTTAGTTCTAACTGACACTATGTCGAAATGGGGTACTAGGGCATGTCGACATCCCAAAGCATTTTTTGAAGATTTTATTTTCTTTGAAAATAACCTTTATCTTATATTAAGAACTATTTAAACTTTATAAATATAATTGACTATAGTTAAAATACATAGATAAATATAGAGAATAATATATATAAAATTTTACTATAATTTTATATTTAAATCTGAGTATAAATATATTATAATTAAAAGATAGTTTAAAACAAACGAAGTTTAAAACAAGAGTTTATTAAAAACAAAAACAAAGAATATTTTAAGGCTAAAACATCTTTTTGAAAATCATTTGAAAAAATAATTTTTAAGGCTAAAACATTTTGAAAAGCAGTTTTGAAAATCATTCTGAAGTAGTTTTGAAAATCATCTTGAAGTAGTTTTGCAAGCTTCTTCCTGCAGAATATCTCATCACATCAGGACTCGAGAGCCTGTACAAAACCAGGATGTTCGTGGGTTTGTAAGCCACTTGTCGTAGGTTTGTAAGCTACTTGTCATGGGTTTGTAAACCACTAAAAAGGTAGAAATGGGTTCCATCCCAAAAGAAAATTGGAGTGAAGATTTCAGTGCTATTATGAAGTTTTAACATAATTCTAGACTCAATACTTATCTTGAAATCTTGAACTCTTGATAATCTTGATACTCATGAGTCTTCAATCTTGATATCTTGAATCTCTATACTGTACAGTCTTCATTCTTTGTACCTGCATGGTTAAATCCTACATATACATATATATCTAAACTATATTGTTAGTATTTATATTTTATAATCTTATTCTAAGGTTGTTGTCATCAAAACCATCATCTCAAGGACTAACAGTAGGGGGATGTTACAAGTTGGTATCAAAGCATAGGTTTATGAATACTTAAAAGAAAAGTAAAACCTAAAAGCTTTTTGAAACATAATCCAATGAATCAAAAATATGATCAGGGTTTGTAATAATGCTATAGTAACGTATTTATATTTGATAGACATATATAAGTACGTATGCTCCTCTCTCTTAGACCGTTCTTCTGTATCTTACTAAGGATCGTATGATGATTTACGAGATGAAGATATGGAAGCAGGAAACGGAAGAGGAAATCTCGGTGGAGGAAGCACCACAAGCAACGAAAATGCTCGACCTAATACCGGGGGAATCAAGGTCGATTGGCTAATGCTAACCAAAATGCTGATGTCAATGTGGGTGCTAGAAATCCACTAGTAGATATGAGGGCGATGTATTAGTTTTCGTCAATGTGATGCAAGCAAAAGTTGCTGCTAGAGTTGCTGAAAATGTTGATGGAGCTAATCCTGTGGCTCTAGTTGGGAATAACTAAGCTAAGTTGAGAAGAGACTACACCAGTCTCAGTGGGAACCCGTTTATGGGAACGGAGGATACCATAGAGATAGAGAATTGGCTATTGCATTGTGAGCGTATCTTCGCTGATTTGGGTTTAGATGATGATCAGAAGAGAAGGTTGGCCTCTAGACAGTTGACAGGGTCAGCACTTCATTGGTGGAATAATGTTACTACCAGAGTTATGGAGGAAGAGTTGACATGGGCTGAATTCAAATGGAGATTTGAGCAGAGGCTCTTATCTGAAGTTGCTAAGTCGGCATTGATGAGGAAGCTTATGGATCTAGTTCAGGGAGAGATGTCAGTAATCGAGTATGCTACTAAGTTTAATGTGCTGTCTCGATATGGGTATGCTACTATAAACACTGACATCAGAAGGAATGAGAGGTTCATTCGGGGATTGGGGCTTCAGCTTTCTAGGGTGACCCTGATACATATCCATGATCCTTGTAATGTGGTTATGGAGATGACAATTCGCCATGAGGAGATTCTTGCTGTTTGTGCTAGAGAAAAGCCAGTTGAATCCTAGAGTCCTCAGGGAAAGAAAAGAAAGTTCTTTAAGAAGAAGGAAGCCCAGAAGGGAGATGCTGCCAAGAAGACAAAGGCTAATTTAGTTTGCTATAAGTGTGACAAGAAGGGTCATTATGCTAATGAGTTTCGGTCAGGAAATGGGAAGAAGGCTGCAGATAAGAAGAATGTGAAGTGCTTTAACTGTGATCAAATTGGGAATTATAAGAACCAGTGTCCAGAACCGGTTAGGATGGACAAGGGAAATGTTTTTGTTGTTGGACCATCATCTTCTAAGCCAACTGTAGCGGATAAATGGAAGACTATGATGGAAGGTACGTTCATGATTTAGAGTATACCAGTTAAGGTACTATTTGATACCGGTGCATCACATTCATTTGTATCCTAGTGATTGGTTGGTAGGTTATGCTTAGAACCCACATACCTTGTTACTTCCTGAAGGGTTGGGAATCCAATAGGAGGGTATGCAACTCTGGGGATGAGATGTGACTAGTTAGAACTTGATTTACTAGGTCATAAGCTTGCATGTAGTCTGTATGTTTTCGATTTCGTAGATTTCGAAATCATTTTGGGTATGGATTGGTTGAGAAAGTATGATGCTAGGATATTTTGCTAGGATGGGGAGATATCACTAAGACACCTTGATAGTCATAAAAAAAATCATATTCTCAGTGGAGGATTTTGACCGGTGTAATTGTGCTTGGTTAAGTGCAATGGAAGTAGGAGAAGAGTTAAGTCAGGTTCGTGTAGCAAGGGAGTTTGTAGATGTCTTTGAGCCAGTCACAGGACTACCACCGAAACGAGTTGTTGAGTTTCGGATAGATCTTATGCTAGAAGCTGAACCTGTGAGTAGACCACCTAGCAGGATGACACCTACTGAGATGAAGGAATTGAAGGTGCAGCTAGTGGATCTAGAAGGAAGGAATTTTATCAGACCAAGCAGTTCGCCTTGGGGAATGACCACTGTATTCGTGAAGAAACCGGATGGGTCATTGAGGATGTGTATCAACTAAGCTGAACGAGAGGACAATAAAGAATAAGTATCCTTTGCCAAGAATTGATGATCTATTTGATCAATTGTGTGGAGGCAGAGTGTTTTCTTAGTTGGATTTGACGACAGGCTTTCATCAGTTACGGGTGGAAGAGGACAACATTCCTTTGATAGCATTTCAGACTAGATATGGTTTGTATGAGTGGTTAGTAATACCATTTGGGTTAACGAATGCACCTGCTTTCTTCGTAGATTTGATGAACCGAGTCCTTCGAGAGTATTTTGATAGATTCGTGTTGGTGTTTATAGATGACATTTTGGTATTCTCTAAAGATGAAAGAGAGCATGGAGATCATCTTAGAGTTGTGCTTGAGACGCCAAGGAAACAACAGCTAAAGGCGAAGTTTTCCAAGTGTTATTTTTCAAAGAAAGAGGTTAAGTTTCTTGGTCATGTAGTTTCAGAGAAAGGGCTGTCAGCCGATCCAGTTAAGATCGAAGCTGTTAATTATTAGAAGAGACCAGAGACGGTGACTGAGATTAGAAATTTTCTTGGACTTGATGGCTATTACCGGAGATTCATCAAAGATTTCTCGCGAATAACAGCACCATTAAGCAAGCTAACCAGGAAGGAGGTGAAGTTTGTTTGGTTCGAAAAATGTGAGGAAACATTCCTTAAGTTAAAACATTTGTTCACCAATGCAGTAGTGTTAGTAGTTCCAAATGGAAACCAAGGGTTGTTGGTGTATACTGATGCATATGGGATTGGATTGGGAGCTGCATTGATGTAGAAGGGTAAAGTTATTGCCTACACTTCACGACAGCTTAGACCGCATGAAGTGAGATACCCTACTCTTGATTTGGAGTTGGCTGTGGTGATCTTCACATTGAAGATTTGGAGGCGTTATCTCTTAGGGGAGAGATTTGAGCTATAAACAGATCATAAGTCTTTAAGATACTTGTTCTCTCAGAAGGAGTTGAATATGAGACATCAAAGGTGGCTAGAGTTTTTAGCTACTTATCATTTTGGTATAAAATATACAACAGGGAAAGGTAATAAATTAGCGGATGCTCTTAGCAGAAGACATCATAATGTGGTGCTTGCTATGATGGCAGAGTGGAAGGATTTAGAAACTTTGACTACTTATAGTGTGCAGTTATGGTCGACTGCTAGTTCTAGTCAGAGTATTGCCATGTTGTCCTATTTGAAAGTTCGACCAGTGTTCATCGAGAGAATTGCTTCTAAGAAGGAGTGTAATGGCCCATTTTCCATACCCTTTGAATCGACAATAAACCACATGTCCAATTCAAATTGCATGAACAAGCGGATCATTAAGGGTAGAAAGAAAATAAAGACAGAACATAATCTCACACGGATGGAATAACATATATTATTTCAATAATAATCTTTATAGTAGAAAACTTTAAAATACAATATCAGAGTCTAGCCTAGATTCAGCCTGGAAAGTTATAACACCAGCCCTTACAAATGCTGACAAAACAAATGCAATAGATGCAGCGGATAATAGAATACGTCCATATGATATGAAGATCTCCAGCTCTCCTCTGGAAACTCCAGTCGTCTTCAACTAAATCTGAAACTACTCTGATCTGACCCAGGTATAAAAAATACACGGATCAGGCTTGATAAACCAGCGTGAGATACTCGAAATTTTAAATGTACAGATCATGACGATGTTATCAAAACCTTTGAAAAGAAGGGTATCTCATAAGACCATGCCCACACATAAATACAGACGGGTTTTTACTTTATAATAACCAAAACACTTTTATTATCAAAATAATTTGATATTATCTTTAATGACATTCTTTTGGAAAAGATCTTTCAAATAAGGTATCAATACCCAGACTAAGTCTAAGAAAATATATTCGGACTGAGCCAACGGAATAAACTGGACGGAATATATGATACCAAAAAGAGTAGCTAAAATGTTTGCAAGTCATTACAGCTATTTTAGACTATAATCAAAACCGTAAAGCTTGTATTAGAATTGGATTTCCAACATGATAGGAAACCTCGATAACTACGCATAGCAACCGAAACCCGGTGGTTTTTCGTGCAAGGACTCACATACCACTATTCCTCATATTGCCACGCTTCTTGATATCAGGTGGCTTCTCATGCATGGACTCACACACCAATATACCATACAATAAAGGTCTTGTCTGGACACCTCGGTGACCTAGACCTTACGCCATCGGTCACCTTGAGGGATCATACGCAACCCTTGTCATACTAAGCCTGAAATATGTAACATAGTTCCTGTATCATTTCCAAGATGTGAGGCTTGGGAGTGAGGTTACGCTCAACTTTAACTAATCCATGCTTTTCTATTCACAAAGCCATGCTTCATTCTTCCATACATCACATTCCACTTAGAATGCCACACTGCCATTCCTTCGATCACTATTGACTTCCACGAACGTACAACCTTTGATCTCGTACGTTTCAGAGAAGGGTATTAAGCTAAGAGAAGTTGCCTTCACCGCAACTATAGAAGTATGTTGGAAAAAGTCAAGGTTTGCGATCTTAGCAATGCAATGTAAGACATTCGTCCATACAATTTTGTTTTGGGATTGAACAAAATCGAAGGGACTTTCCTCGGCCATTACTAGGCGAGAAGCTCTGGCAATATGAAGATTTCAAAATATGATAAAACTACTGCTATAATAAATGCCTCTATATTGGGAGCTACCTCGAGAATGTCAACAAGCAGTCCTTCCGCTAACGAAGATCTCCGGTCTTCAATAATCATCATCTTCAACACGTCTTCACTTTTGAAAGTATACATTGGTTCGAAGTGGTTTTCGAATAGGTATTACCCAGATCCGACCCCGGTTCCTTCAAAACCAATTATCGATAAAAAGATGTTAAGTTCATATGTGATTATCAATCATCAATCAATTACTTCATCTTTTATTTAAATCAAATATCTTTCTTCGATATATTCTTTTTAATTTATCCCATTTTTTTTCCAGGAGTATATGGTAACATTAAGCCTCATTTATCAAATCATTTGGTTTATTTAAACCTTTCTTAAATCCTGGAATAATTCCTAATCATTTTCTCTTTTACTTAGAAAACCCTTTCCAAATCATTCTTTAATCTTAATCAAAGATTTCTTATATTTAAGTTATAACTTTTAACCTAGGTAAAATATTCCCAAATCATTCATTAAATCTTAATCAAAGATTTCTTTCTTAACTTCAAATTATATTCTTGCAAATTGAAGATTTTCATAATAGAGCACTACTGCCACCCTAGACATGGTAAATTTCACCTCGAGGGACTGATGGCAAGTGGTCCTACATCATGAAGATCTTCGTCATCAATGATCATTGTCTTCAATATATTTTATTTCAAAAATTAGTTTGAAGGGATTTTTGGATAGGAATCACCCAAATTCGATCCCGATTTTTCGGACAGGAATCACCCAAATCCGATCCCGGTTTCTTCGTACCAATCATCGATAAAAAATGATTATTGGAAGATTTGATGATTGATTTATGCATTTCCTTTTATCAACTATCTTCGATAGATATAATTCTTTATAAAATATTCTTCTAGTGAATATGGAATCGTTATAGCCTTTCTTTGAAATTTACTGAATCATTTGATTTATTTAAACCTTTTTGAATTAGAATAATTCTATTTTATTTCGCCTTTTTTAAAGAAAACTTTATTATAAATATTAGAGTATCCAGGCTTTCCCTTCGATCTGTTCCACCCCTCGTATAAAAGACAAAACGAAGGCTAGGTAAGTTTAGGGCACTGGTTGCTCCATCCCTAACCTTAGTTACACACCTTGTTTTACCGTTTAAATCTCACAGGCGGGACATATATACTAGTCGTTTCCGCATACTCCTTCCATTTTTAGAAATGATTTATAAAACTTCCAAATCATTATTTAAAACATTTAATTATTCTTTTAAAAATATCTATAAAATATTTGAAAAAGGATTGTTGAGTTTAAATCTATAATTCACATGTTATTAAAAAGCGTTGCAAAAGCATTGCAAAAAGCTATATTTTTCAAACGACTTTTATATGAGTTAGAAATCCATCCTTTCAACTTAAAAACATTTTAAAAGATTTTTAGAATTTATTCCATTTTTTTAAACTTTTTAAAAAATCATTTTCAAAAAAATCCTTTTTTGGATTTCGAACTGCAAAACCATGATTTTTTCGAAAACTTATTTTACTCAAGTTTCAAAATATACTTATCGAAATCTCAATTTCCTTTCTTTGATTGAAAACTATGGATATAATAGTTCGGAAAATTATTATCTCGAAGAATTCCGAGTTGTATTCCATTCTTTACACCTGTTTGAATTCTATGGCGAGAAATCGCGAACTACCGTTACACGACGCGCCTATTTTTAACTAAATTTTTAATTCTCATTCAAACATCAAAAAACACTTTTAAATGTTTATAAAACATTTATAAACCATTTTCCAATATTTAAAACAATATTTTCCTTATTAAATCTCTTTTTCACTTCTAAATCATTTCATAATATTATATTATTATAATATTCATTTTCAACCTTTTTATATTTTTAAAACCTTTAAGAGGCTAAATAACTTCATATACACATCCATATGGATTTATTTTTCATTATTTAATCATGGTTAATTTCTTAACCATTTTTATTATGATTTCTCATAATTTATCACAACCAAGTTATTAACCATTTCACAAACATTTAATCAAGCATAATATCAACCAAGTTATCATCCAACATCAACCAATATTCAATACATTAATTTCTAATTTAACATGTCTATTATCAACTTAAGTTTTATTAAAATAAAACTAAGATTTGAGTACTCACTTATGGCTCCGCTCCACCAAACTTTTTCGTAGACTTCTCTTTTGATTTCGGCAGCACTTCCTTCTCTTTTTCTTGCTTTAGCGCTTCCCGAACTTCCTTCTTTCTTCACTTAGGTTCGACCTTGACTTGGGAGGTTGGAGGAGCTCGGCCTTGTCCTGTTGAGGTGGCGGCCGTGAGTTTAGGAGGTGGAGAGGATTCACTTGGTTTTGAGGTGGAATACTATATTTTATTTCTTTACTTTTATTTTCTAATGTTTTTTTATTATTTTCCTAAGGCATGGAGGCCATTAGAGAAGATTTTAGAAAGCTTGAGAAAGGAAAAATAAGATGTAGAAATGTGTGAAAGATAGTGGAATAATGTGGTGTTATTTATAGTTGAAGTCTACAACCAAAATTACCTTACTACCCTTAAACCAAAAGACCAAAAGACCAAAATACCCTCCATATCAAACCAAATTTTGTCTCCTATAAGTACACTAAAACACTCTTTCCAATGCATGATTAAACATGTATTTAATGTAGATTTGATATGAAAAGGAAGTGTATAAATGTGATGTGAAGTTTATGTAATAATTATGTCTAAAGTAAACATGGATGTGACATTCATTAATGGTTTAAGTAAATATAATGTTAAATTTAAATTTTTTATTAGTCAAATCAAATCTTACTTAATTACACATCAAATCAAAGGATTTTCTAACTTTATTTTACAAAAGTAAACCATTTTTGTGCTTACTTTTACTTAATTATTTTCTAGAAGCTTCTAACTTTGTTTAGTAAAAGTAAACTTGATTAACTATTTGTTAATTACTTCCTATATGTTATAATGTTTATAAGAATATGTACATAAAGGTGCAACGATGTTGCGATAACTTTAAATTTACAAAATGTTGATTTTCGACAAAATGTTTTACAGTCAAATTTTGATGTTTTAGTTAAACTATTTATTTCTGCAAACCAAATTTAAAAATAAATTTGTATAATATTATTTAAAAATATAAACACTCATAATTTAATTAAAATAATTTATTTAACCATTGAAACATACTTTTCTAAAATCAGGATTTTGTCACTTTTGTCGATATAAGCAATTATTCCTATTTTATGTATATTTCTTTTTGCAAATTCTATCTAATAATATTTAAATAATAAAATGTTATATATCTTATATTTAACATTACTTTAAATGTTATATTTGGAGGCGATCAAATTCTGGGTCGTTACAAGGAGGATCCATTATTAGTTGAGAAGATCAGAAGGCTTGAGGTTGGAACTAAGATCGATGATTTGAAAGATTTTTGTCTTGAATAGAGAGGATGGTTGAGAAAGAAGGGATGATTATGTGTTCCAAATATTGAGAACTTGAGGAAAGAAGTTCTTGGGGAATGTCATCGGTCCAAGTTTATGATTCATCCAAGAGGGACCAAGATGTATCAAGATATGAAGAGGAGCTTCTATTGGGAAGGTATGAAGAGGGATGTTGGCTTGTGGGTTAGGCAGTGTGTAAAATGTCAACATGTAAAAGCCGAACATCAGAAGCCGAGTGGGTTGGTTCAACCTCTAGACATTCCAGTTTGGAAATGGGATTCGATATCCATGGATTTTATAGACGGGTTGCCAAAGTCAAATAGAGGAAATGAAAGTATATTGGTTATAGTGGATAGGTTGACCAAGAGTGCCAATTTCATTTCAGTAAAGTCAATCAGGACGGCACCTGTTTTTGCTAATTTGTTCATGAAAAACATAGTTAGACTATATGGAGTTCCTAGTAGCATAGTCAGTGATAGAGATCCTTTGTTCACTAGTGAATTCTAAAAGAGTCTACATGATGTATTAAGCACTAAGCTCATCTGCATATCACCCACAGACGGATGGGCAGATAGAGAGAGTCAGTAAGGTACTCGAGGATTTGTTGAGAGCTTGTGTATTGGACTTTGGTGGATCTTGGGAGGTTCACCTGCATTTGGTCAAGTTTCCCTAAAATAATAGTTATTAGACTAGTATATGAATGGCACCTTTTGAAGCTTTGTATGGGAGGCCATGCAAATCACCAGCATGTTGGTTGGAAACTGGAGACAAATTGGTCTTAGGTCCAGATTTGGTTAGGGAGGCATCGGAGAAGATTGAGTTGATCCGAGAAAGGATGAAGGAAGCTCAATCCAAACAGAAAAGTTACGCATATAAAATGCGTAAAGGCCTAAAGTTATAAGTTGGAGATCGGGTTTTCATTAAGGTATCACCGATGAAGGGTGTGGTACGGTTTGGAAATTCAGGGAAACTGGCACCGAGGTATGTTGGTCCGTTCCAGATTGTAGAAAGGATTGGAATGCTCATATACATAGTAGAGTTGTCGAGTAGTATGGCAGGAGTCCATAAAGTTTTCATGTGTCTCATCTTCGCAAGTATGTGCATGATCCAGAGACTACTATTCCTCTGACATGGTTGGAAGATTTAGTAGTAGAGCCTAATTTGACTTTTGTTAGACAACCAGTTCGCGTTGTGGTGAGAGATTAGAAAAGATTGAGGAACAAGACAGTCAAGTTGGTGAAAGTTCAGTGGAGTGACAATGAGAAGGACTGTACTTAGGAGACAAAAGACATGATTAGAGATACTTATCCTGATCTACTTTGAGGGTATATCTATATTAGATTTATATAGATAATTATTAGTCAGGTAGACTAGTATGGTTGTTAGGAGTCGTTACAGATGATTGCTATGATTAGTACTTATTCCTTACTGAATTTCGAGGACGAAATTCTTTAAGGAGAGGAGCCTGTAAGACCTCTAATTTTTGATAATATTATTCGGGAGATTTAATTAGATAAATTAAATAGAATAATGTAAATGTTAAGTGATAAGGGGATTGAGATTTCAATAAATATATTTAAGGACATGCTCATTTAATTAATTAAATGGGCTAAAGAATGGTTTCCAGTTAATTAATCTATATAAGGGTATAATGGGAATTAGCTGCACATAACCCCTTACCCTTATATGTTCACATTCCTTAACATTTCATTTCCCATTCACATCATTTTGAAAACAAAAACACAAACGTAAGAAGAGGAGTCGGCCATAATCAAAGAGAAAAGAGAAGAGAATTTAAATCAAGCTAAAGAATTAAAGCAAGGGGAATAAATCTCAATCTCAGTCTAATCTCCTTGTCATATTCAAGGTGAATAATAATTTATACCATCTCTATTTTGGTCTATGAACATATGTTTTTTGGATTTAAGATTAAATTCATTTCTATGATGATTTGGATGATGATATGCTTGAATTACAATTTGTATGATTTAAACAAGAATGTTTAAATAAGATTATATGTTTTTATGGAAACACCGATTGATATTGATGTTTAATGCCATGGAAAAGTTTTATATTATGTAAAACATGATTTTGGAGTTGGGTTTTAATTTTGATAATTTTCTAAGCTATGGAAAGATTACTATGAATTTTCAAAGGAAAATATGGTTAATTAGGTTTATAAATTTATTTCGAAAATTATATTGAGAATTTTGGTCTGAAATTTTGATATGGTAGATAACATGATTAAAGTGAATTTCTATAATTTTTGTGGATTTTTCCTAAGTGATTTGCTATGCAAATTAAATTATTTTAGAAGATGGACTTATTTGCAATATTGATTTTATTTAATGGAAGGACTTATTTGCTAACTTAACAATGGTTTAGATCTAAAATTAAGCGGTAGTTATTTTGGTAAAGAATTTGAAAAGCTGAGGCAACCAATTACAGGTTTACATGTGGTAGGTTAGTTAGATAAAAAATTTCTTTAAGCGGCATTAATTAGCTTTTACTCAGAAAAGCAGTTTCTGCCTTTAATAGAAGTACCTTTCGACTCAGAGCTTCCACCTTCAATCAAGTCGAAACCTCACTAAGCCGAAACCAATACACAAGGTATCACTTATATGCTACGTAGTGGATTGGAGGAAAGGCAGAAGGCATGGTGTTGAAAGCATTGCTTCCGATAGGGTCGATACCTTTGTTTGTCTTAAAAGTTAAGCGCCTGCCTTTGTTTTACTAAAGCTTCCGACGTAGTAGAAACATATGTTTTGAAAGGATTTTTCTAAAAGCTTTCAAAAGGGTTGCCATTTTATGTTTTACAAGTATGGGCTTTCGAATGAGTTAATTTAGCTGTAAAATAATGCTTTCGAAAGAAGGGGTTCCGATCTAGTCGAATCCCTGTGGCCGTTCTTTTGCCTTTTGAATATATTAAAGTCATCAATGCCTTCAAAGGGTTGTTTTGTTTTAAATATTTTTTAAGCCAGTACCAAAATTCTTTCGAAAGGGTCCAAGGGTTTCGAAGGCAATGGCTTCGAAAGGGGGTTTCGAAGTTATCTTTCAGCATTTTGTTTAAATGATTTGAAGCTTTCGTAAGGGATGGTGTCGATGCCATCAAGTTTTCCCTAATATTTTTATATGATAAAAGATGGTTTCGAAAGAGATGTTTTCGTGTATATTCATTTTGATCCAAATGATATTTTAAGTATAAACCCAATGGTTTCGAAAGGGGGACTTTTAATGGTTTCAGAAGGGATACTTCCAAAGGTTTCGAAAGGGGTACTTTCATCTGTTCAAAGCTATGCTTCTAAAAGTTAGTAAGTAATACTTTATTACATTCGAAAGGTTTCGAAAGAGAAGTTTTAAAGTGTTCGAAAGGCAGGGGCCTAATGTTTTGAAAAGAGATTTTTTATGTTTTCGAAGGAGGTTATCCAGTGAGGTCAAAAGCAAGGTTTTGAAGGTTTCGAAAGCCTTAGTTTTTCAAAACAAATAACTCATTCTCATTTTGAAAGAAAACCATGGCATAACTAAATAAAGTGTCTTGAAGAAGTTTTCTTTGATTAAAAGGTTAAAGGAATTATCCAAATTATTGTGTTTGCTTCTTCATATATGTATATACACACATTGTAATGGACCCATAACTGTATTTTGGGGAAGGGCAGACTAACCAGCTATGTTGACCCAATAGTGAATATAAATTAAGTTAACTCCTGAATGAGTAGAATTGCATCCAGGAGGTCAGGAAGACCATAATATAGGATGCTAAAATATTAAAGGAAGATATTAATAGGGGCCAATAGGTTCTCAGTAGGCCTATGAAAACTAAGTACAGGAAAAGATATTGGCAGGTGTTGGCTCGGTTTTCAAGCAAGCAGAGAGGAAGGAAGGAAAAGAAGCAAAAGCAGACCATGACATAGAAGGTAGAACTGCCCGACAAGATACTTGGTCCGACATTCACTAAAATGCCGAACCAAATATTTGGTCCGGCATGCCGGACCAGATGTTTGGTCCGGCATTATCTGATATGTCGGACCAGATGTTTGGTCCGGCATTCTCTGATATGCCGGACCATATATATCTAGTCTGACATTCTCTGATATGCCGGACCAGATATTTGGTCTGGCATTCTCTGATATGCCAGACCAAATGTTTGGTTCGGCACGACACATCCAACACCGGACCGAACATTTAGTCCGGTACACAGGCATGCCGGACCAAATGTTTGGTTTGGCAAATGGGAGGTCCAAAGACAGAAGCACCGAACCTGACACAGAAGAGTGACCAAGCCAAACAAGCTCCTACCCAAATGCCGAACCAGATTCAGAAAGCTATAATTTCAACCTCCACACTTTACAACTCCACTCTATAAATACCAGAGCTCCTCAACAACAATGGGGACCGAATTTCTGAGAAAAGAGGGAAAGCTCCGCTGAGATTCAATCACTCCAGCTACTCCAAGTTTTTCGCTCTTTCTAATCCAACTTGTACTTGTATTCAAATCAAAACAAGAATAATAATAATATGGACAGTGGACATAGGCACGTTCTGGCCGAACCACTATAAAACTTTGTATGATTTACTCCTTCAAACTGCTTTTCAATTTTGAATCTGAGAACTGTTCCGTGACTACAAAAACTAGCCGTTAACGTGTTGGAACATTAAAAGTGCACATCAACCAAACTTAAATACTTAGTTAAATTCGAACTTAGAGGTGTTTGTCCAATTTTGTGTAAACATTTTTGGTGCTTTTCACTGAGAACGGCTTGAGAACGGCTTGGAGAGCCGAACTCTTTTGTCCACCTTCCTTCCAAACCTTAACTCAGCATTAGAACATGGCTCCCTTTAGGCGCAACAACGATAAGGGTAAGAGCACGGCTATTGCCAGAACACTCAATCCCATCCAATAAGATCAAGAAAACCTAGCTACCCACTCTCAACCTCTAGGCTCAGCTGTCACCCGAGAAGACTTAGATAGGGTTGTGAATGAGATAACTGACCGCTTCGTTGCCTAGCAAAAAGTTTTAGTGGACCAACTCATGACATGCTTGAGGGGCATGGAGGAATCCACTCACAACACTGAATCTCGAGGTGAGTCTCAATATGGAGAGTTGTGTAGACGGAACAGATCCTCTACAAATGAAGAATTCAATCAAGAAGATACAAGAACTTGAAGCCGAGCCATGACTCAGCCCGAAGCCAGTCCTGAAAGAACATCAAGAGCTGGCCCCAGTCAAACGGGCACTAGGCAAGGACCGACTGTGGCTGACCCTATCATGGTTCGAACCAACCATCGGCAATCCAGCCTCAAACAAGGTTCCAAATGCCATCAATATCAAAGGGAAGCTCCCAATTCTCCTAGGGCTGCCCCAGAATCCAAGGAGAGGATGACACGCCTCTTCAGGGAATATCTCGGGCGCGAATAACTCGATAGAGGGATAGGGACAAGGGTGTCCTGCCCCTTCACCAGGGATATAAAAGCGACATCCACTCCTCGAGAATGGAAGATGCCCACTATGGATCCCTACAAAGGCACATCCGACCCATTCATCCACTTGTAGAGCTACACCCAGCATATGCTCATGAATTGAGTAACAGAGGGTGTGTTGTGTAAATGTTTTCCGCTGTTTCTGTCAGACTTAGCAACCACATGGTTTTATCGACTGCCTCATGGCTCTATTAGCTCTTGGGAAATGTTGAAGGAAAAATTCATAAGTCAATTTCGAATCCACATGGAATAGCCCAAGGATGCCTATTCCCTGTCATACGTAAAACAAAAGGCAGGAGAACCGCTGCAGCAATTTCTTACCCGTTTTAACGCTGCCACGGCAACAGTACAAAACGCCGATGAAAGGCTTACACTGATGGCACTATGCAGAGGCGTCCACCCAGATTCAAGCTCGCGAGAAGATTGACAAAGGTAAAGCCTCTAACTCTTCAGGATTTCTTTCATGAAGCTGGAAAGTACATGAGATTGGAGGACATGGCGGCCCATCGACATAGCAAGCAACCGACAAAAGCTTCTAGCGTCCAAGGAAACATGGGTGCCCCACTCCGAGGGGAAGGGAATAAACCGAATAACAAAGGAAAAAATGGCCACTAAGGAAACTCTAGAACTGAAAAAGGCAATAAGCGACGATATAGACCTGGACCGAGATTCGATTCATATACTCCTCCGAATGACACTGTGGAGAACATTTACATGGCTACTCAACGCAAGTTGAAATACGAACGCCCTCTGTAAAAAAAGAGTCAGAAGCCGCAATTAGAACATGAAAATTTTGTCGCTTCCACAAGTCTCATGGGCATAACACCGAAGAATGGCAGCATTTGCAGGATCTCATTGAGGAATACATCCGAAAAAAGAAACCAGAACAATATGTGTAGAAAGGGCCCAACTCTCCCATGCCGGTCCACGAAGGATCTGGGAAACCCCCGCAAGGGAACAACAAGGAGGAAGTGAGTACGAGCCACTTCAACCAAGAGAAGATAACTGTCCATAACATATTTGGAGGCCCACATATGGCCGACGAAAGTTGGACTGAAATGGAGAGTATGGGAAATCCTTGAAAGACAAGGAAGGATATTTTCATTCCATAACTGAAGGATGCATCGCTACACGGAGAGAAAAGGTGGAAATAACCTTCAACGATGAAGATATGGTTGGAAAATAGTATCTGTACATCGATCCCATGGTTATCTCTGCCTAGATTAGCCCGGTAGAGGTGTTTCGCATTTTAGTCGATGCAGGAAGCTCGGTGAATATTTTATTCAAACATGCATTCAAAAAAATGAAGTTATCAATGAAAGATGTATCCCCGTGCCATAATCCTTTACACGGGTTCACTGTGGAAGCTACGATGCCGCTTGGTAAGTCCTACATAAACCAGATACGTTAGGGCACCTGTTAAAATGGTGCATTGAGCTGAGCCAGTACGACATTACTTACCACCCGCGCACTGCAATTAAGGGACAAGGTTTGGCTAATTTCATAGCTGAGTTCATAATGCAAAATAAGGAGGCTATAACAAGAATTGAGGAAGCTGTCAAATGGAATATGTTCGTTGATGGAGCATCAAATGAGCTCGGCTCGAGAGTAGGTGTCATAATAGTCACACCTCGAGGAAGGAAATTAAGTTATGCACTTAGGCTAGAGTTCGCTGCAACCAATAACGAAGCTGAATACGGGGCAGTGATAGTTGGCCTAGAAATCATTAAAGAAATAGGAGTTAAGTCGATATGTATACGCAGCAATTCACAACTAATTGTTAACCAGATCCTTGGAGAACTCCAGAAGCTTGCGTCTTACCTCAAAAGGGCCAAAACCCTCCTTGATGAGCTAGACTACTATGTAATAAAACACATCCTACGAGGGGAAAATTAAGAGGCGGATGCCCTCATCAAAGGGGCTAGTGTAAGAACTGAGCCAATGCCGGGGACAACCTCCATCATGAGACAATCCATACCGAGTTTCGAGTGTCTGCAAATCACAGCGATCGCAGACAGGGAGGAGACATGGATGACCCCCATCATCATATACTTGCAAGAAGGAACCTTACTAGCAGATCAGAATGAAGTCTAGAAAATCCTAAGGAGGGCATCCCGCTACACCATCCAGAATAGCAAACTGTACCGTCACGGCTTTTCCAACCCACTATTAAGATGTGTCGCTGGGAACGAAGCAAAAGATATCTTTAATAACATTCATCAAGGGAGTTGTGGCGATCACACCGGAAGGCAAACTCTAGCCAAGAAGATCCTACGCTATGGATAATTTTGGTCTACAGAGTTTGCTAAGAAATGTGACAAATGCCAAAGATTTGCCAACATCCTGAGACTACCACCTACCGGTTTAATCCAAATGGTCAGCCCCTAGCCCTTTGCCATCTGGGGAATTGATCTGATCGGTGAACTCCCCATGGGTCGAGGAGGAGAAAAATACGCTATAGTGGTAGTGGATTATTTCACCAAATGGGTAGAAGCGGAACCTTTGAACAAAATTTCGTCTACCAAAGTGATAAACTTCCTAATACGTAACATCCTATGCAGGTATGGGGTGCCATAAAAGATCATTTCAGATAACAGACTCCAATTCGATAATGAATAATTCTCCAGTTGGTGCTATGAACATGGGATTGCCTGGAGCTTCTCGGTTGTGGCATATCCCTAGGAAAATGGGCAAGTCGAAGAAGTAAACAAGATGTTGAAGACATTGATCAAGAAGAAGCTAGAAAAGTCCAAGGGGGCATGGGTCGACGAACTTCCACCGCACTATGGTCCTACTGAATTTCTTACAAGACCACAACAAGGCATACACCATTCGCATTGGCATACGAAGCCGAAGCCATGCTCCTCGTTGAAATAGTCATCCCATCGCACCGAAGAATGCATTACATTCAAGAAGAAAACGAGGAGCTCTTAAGCTTGTCACTCGACCTGATCGAGGAGAAAAGAAACGACACCGCCCTCAAAGGTGCCGCTCATAGACAAAAGGTGATAAGGCAAGACAACTCCAAGGTGAAGCCTCGAGCTCTGCAAGAGGGAGACTTGGTACTCAAGCGAGTCTTCCCACGACCAAAAGCACTAGATCCGATTTGGGAAGGGACGTTTGTTGTTCATAAGGATCTTCATAATGGAGCTTACATCTTGTCAACGGTAGATGGAGAGATGTTTGGGAAAGGATGGAATCTCCAACATCTCCGCCGCTATTTCTCTTGAGTTGTGAAGAAACGTGTATTAAGTGAAACAATAAAAGAAAGATAGTGGACGTAGGCATATTTCGGCCGAACCACTATAAAAATTTGGTGTCGTGCATTACTTGTCTTATTTGAACATTCTTTCATTTAATTATTTATCTGATGACTTTTCCTACTGCGAGCAATCGCAGGCGCTTGCCGGCAACGGTGAAAGTAAGATAGCCATGTAAGAGGTACGAAACAAGCCTTGACAATTCATTACTAACGATCGACATCCCTAAGCCAGCAATGATGAACTAATCATAAGCCACGGATTAGGCACTATTTATAGCCTAGGCAGTTCATCATTGGCGTTCGGCTCGCCGGCAACTGCGAACCGATTATAAACCCCACGATTAAGTCATGACTGCAGCTAGGGGTAGTTTGTAATTGACGATCGGTATTACGCACGCCGACAACGATAAATCAAATAATTCTCACGACACAGCTAATAGCCTGAGTAGTTATCATTTGTGATCGGCCCTGAATATAACAACGCATTTATGGTTTTCTACGTCTCTGAACACAATAACGATTAACTAATTCGTAAAAAGTTCACAAATAGATGAAGTAGACTATAAAAATCACGCGTCACAAAAGTCATTCCAGATAAACATGCAAAAAACAGAAATTGAACATTACAACATTAAAAATTTTATGTACAAAGCTTTTCATTTATATATACAAATACTGAACAACCATACATCCTTCAAAATACATGCAGAAAGCGAAAAGAAAATTTCCTCGATTAGGAAGAAGGAACAACCTTGTCGCTTGGCTTGCTCCCTCCGGCCATGTCCCTTGAAGTCTCGGATCGCTCGAGAGACTCGTCCTCCTTTTGCGATGCCTCATCGACACCCTTTGAAGGCCCGACGTGTCTCAAAGACGTCCCTGCATGATGCAAGTAAGGAAAATCATAAGCTTCACAATCCAGGATAAGTAATAATGGAGCTAAAGCAAAACGATGAGATACCTGCGGTAATGTAGTGTGGATCACCAAGCCCCTCAAGATCCGACCCATCCTCATCATCCTCGTCCTCCGCCAGTAACTCATACCCCTTGGTGATGGCTTTGGTCTCTTCCACTGTGAACTGACTGTTCACCATCCCAACATCATATACAGCTCCATCCTCCTACACAACCGCAGCCTTAGTTTCCTCAATGAGATGAGCATGGATTCCTGCCATCACCTGGGATAACCATCCATCCACTGAAGTTTCCCGTGTCTCCAGAACATGTAATAAGTGTACTTCATCATCTAGTTGGCCGTATCACAAAATTCGCTAGATTTGTCGACTTCGGTCTGTAGAAACACCACCTTATTCATGTACTGTTCCTTGTCCTTTCTCAACCGGGCCTGCTCCGCTTTCAACCTATCAATCTCAGCCTTGTATGAGTCCTTTTCCTTCTACCACTCAACATAAGACTTCTTCAGCTCAGCCAAGGCCTCCTCCAATTTCTTCACCTTAAGGGAGCGGATCCACTTCAGATCCTTTTGCTGAGCCTTATCTACTGAACTGATAGCTCGTCAATCTATGCCTTGCATAAGTCGGCGGCCTCTCTCGTTGCTTCTTCCTTGGCCTTCTTTATCTCGAATGTGCAAGATGCTTCGACCGCATCTAACTTAGCATTCTTCTCCCGGAGTGCCTTACGAAGATCCTCTACCTCCAAATGCAGCCATACATTGATGCTCCCAACTTCCTCACTGGCCTTGGCTAAGTGGGACTGATAATCGACAGTTTTTCTGGTCTCATCAGTAATCTGAACCATTCTCGTTTTCAAGTTGGCGACGTCGAGAGCTTTTTGCCTCATCCAAGATCCGGACCAAAGGATTTCGAGCCAAAAGGAACTCGGTATCAGGATCCGCTGGATGACGACCTGCATAGCCAAGGTTAATGTCAGGGTGACTCTCGAAGGGATTCCGCATCAACGGCTGATAATCTGAGAAATAGGTATCAACATTTTCCTCCCCTAAGTCGTCAGGAACCTCGTGCACTTCAGGACCAGCTGGATTTTGGCAATGGCGACGAGAAGAAGTTTGAGAACCTGGATAGGTGGCACCCTTATCTGGGGACCTTGTGCATTTCTAGGATGTTTCATGGCTCTCTCCTCTACCCACACCTGATGGAGTCTCCTCAACACTCCCTTGCGCGGTCTTTTCCTTTTTAGAGGCCATCTTAGAAGAAACGGAGGCCCCTTTCATCCGTTCGAATTGTTCAAGTCGTTGGGACATATTGTTCCTCTTCGAATTCCTTCTTTTCCCTACAATGCGAATAACAACATTAGAGCAGAGAAATGGAGAAAGCATAAAAACAAAACATGCAAGACACTAGGGCACTACGAGCTACTACAAACCCTTAGGATAGACTGGATCAAGTGGTCGGGATGGGGTCTCACTCAAGTAGGGAATACACTGGGACGGGTCTCCACTCGGAGGAAGGAGGACACATGACGACCGGGCTTCATTAGATTAAGGAGAAAGTGGAGATTAGGACTTGTCAAAAAACAAAAATTTCTAAAGAAGTATCCCAAAATCCAAACAGTAATCAAAAGTACCTGGGGAAATCCCAAATGCTTCGCCAACTCCCGCTCCGCCTTGCGCTGGAAAAGCGGCATTTCACCCAAGTCACCCAAAACTACACTCTCTTGGGAGAAGTCAGCGACAAAAGTTGGACCAGGAGCCGACTCAGATTGATCCAATTGCTCAGGCCACTCCCGCACAGCTTCGGCATTTTCAAGGGAGTCGCACCCAAGGCTTCGCTACCTATGATCTCCACATTTGGAGAAACATGAGCCTTTGATTCTGTTGCTTCAGAATCTCCCTACGACCCTTCCTCCTCCTCACTCTCTCCCTCCAAATGGGAACCCTCCTTGTCATCAGGGGAAGGAGCGAACCGCTCTCTTCTTACGCCTCAACTTCTTTGGGGCTCCGACCCCATCAACCTCTTCCTCCAGAGCTTAGCCTTTATCTATATCTCCCCCTTCTCCTTTGGCTCCCGCTACTTTCTCGGCTGAGCTTTGCCTGATCTTGAACATGGATTGACCAGGGCTGATCAAGTTGTAAAAGCGAAGGGCTGTGTTGCGAAGTTGGAACGTGGCTTCCCTCTCAGCCTCCGGGATAGCTAGTATTTCCTTGGCCATCTTTTTCAAACCCTCGTCCTCTTCCACGTTCATGCAACTTGAAAAGTATGGAGCATTAAATAACCGAGTCAACAGAAAGCTTAGAAAAAGTATAACGACGACTTGCATCCAGAAGTGAAAGCATGTTGAGGAACGACGTCATCACGCACAAAGAAGTTCTCCTTCTTGAACATACTAAACTTGGAGTATAGATCAAGAACATGCTTAAATTTGTGAGCAGACTATAAGCTAATGAAGGGGCACCCCTTTCGATAACTCCTCACATTATACAAGTATCTGATTCTCTGTGAGTAGGGGGGTCTCTAATAACACTTCACAAATATCAGTTATAAGCATGTTAGGATGGCATAGGAGTTCGGTTGAAGTTTCATGGGAGCGACTTTCGAGTAAACCACAAAACCGGCGATCAAATTAGCGAGCCGAGGAATTGCGCCGCACATACAATGGTACTTACTATATGCCATATATCCACCTAGGGGAAAGCTGGCTCTATCATACGGGCCAGGTAGTATCATTTCCTGATGAGCTATCCCGAACGTGGTAGCTATGGAGTTAAGCTTTTCTATTGTCAGGACGCTGGGGTAACACTCAGAAGGCCTTACCAGCATCTGATTGGAAGCGTAGCCCTCCACCAAAGAATAGGCAGAACTGGGTTATCTGGGAGGATTGACAGGAACATCAGAAGAAGAAGGGCCAGCCCCGGCTGGCTGTGAGGATGCATGCTTGGATCGAAGCTTGCGACCAGACGACATATTCCTGCATAAAGAAATAAAAGACAAGCATAAGTCCAATAGAGGTGCAATCATGAATGGAAGTTAAAACATTCATGGGAAGCATCCTATTGTCTAGCCCGGTTAAACCATACTCCTGACCTAACCCTACGAAACTCAAGCTACCATTGCAAGAATCCTCGCCTTTGGCTCGACATACCTATGAA
Source organism: Allium fistulosum (assembly GCA_030737815.1). Classification (NCBI taxonomy): domain Eukaryota; kingdom Viridiplantae; phylum Streptophyta; class Magnoliopsida; order Asparagales; family Amaryllidaceae; genus Allium; species Allium fistulosum. Next base: position 794,926,568 of record CM060904.1, read on the forward strand.
ACCTGTGCTTAGATTATCTGGTTTGGCATTACCCTGGTTAAAGGACCGAACGACATCACAATGCCAAACCAAACCTACCGGATGATAACTAAGTTAATTTGAAGCCCTTCAACTCTCGGTGCTAACTACTCCAAACTGCCGACCTAATGGCGTATCTGTGCGGCCAAATACTCATATAGACAATGTCACCCATGGAAAGCTTTCCAATAGAAAGTAGAGATGTAAAGATCAGATGCCCTATTCCACTCTCCCTAGTAACCTTCTGCAATCCTTAATACACATCCATATTTCCTTAAAGCATCTAGTAGCACAACCTTCTTCTTCACCGAATCACTCTAAAGAGATCCTATCACCCGCTTCTTTTCCTTGATTCAAAGCCAATACCATTCGTGCTCGTACCGAACACCCCTAAAAATCTAAGCCCTAAAACCCTAGGCCAAAGATCGGATTTAGAAGAGCTTACCTCAAGCAATGAAGATGTAGAGATATTTGAACTCAAGCGATATAAACGAGCTCAAAATAGACCTCAATCGATCGAAAATAAGTTGGAGAAGTTTGTTAAGAAAATAAAAGTAGAAGGATAAGAAAGAGGGAATGGTATTTAAAGAGGAAAAGGAAGGAAGGCGAAAAGTCACAAGTTTTCGACCGGTGGTAGGTGCTCGGTGCCGAACCAAACAAAGCATGTCGTGTAACTACACGACATACTTTGAGGGGAAAGTGTTGGCTCGGTTTTCCAACAAGCAAAGAGGAAGGAAGGAAAATAAGCAAAAGCAGACCATGACATAGAAGGAAGAACTGCCAGACCTGATACTTGGTTTGACATTCACTAAAATGCCGAACCAAATATTTAGTCCAGCAAGCCGGATCAGATGTTTGGTTCGGCATTCTCTGATATGCCAGACCAGATATTTCGTCCGGCATTCTGGCCTGGCATTCTCCAATATGCCTGACCAAATGTTTGGTCCGACATGACACATCCAACACCGGACCAAACGTTTGGTCCGGTACACAGGCATACCGGACCAAATGTATGGTCCAACAAATACGAGGCTCCAAAGACAGAAGCACCGAACAATACACAGAAGAGTGACCAAGCCAAACAAGCTCCTACCCAGATGCCGAACCAAATTCAAAAAGCTATAATTTCAACCTCCACACTTCACAACTCCACTCTATAAATACCAGAGCTCATCAACGACAATGGGGTCCGAGTTTCTAAGAAAAGAGGGAAAGGTCCGTTGAGACTCAGTCACTCCAGCTACTCTAAGTTTTTTACTCTTTCTAATCCAACTTGTACTTGTAATAAAATCAAAGTAAGAACAATAATATGGACAGTGGATGTAGCACGTTCTGGCCGAACCACTTAAAACTTTGTGTGATTTACTCCTTCAACTGCTTTCCGATTTGGAATCTAAGAATTGTTCTGTGACTGCAAAAACTAGCCATTAAAGTGTTGGAACATTAAAACTGCATATCAACCAAACTTAAATGCTTAGTTAAATTCGAACTTAGAGTTGTTTGTCCAATTTTTGAACAATCAGCAAGGGCCAATAGGTTCATAGTAAGTCCATGAAAACTATATATAAATGAAGATGTCAGAAAGACAGGTTCATAGTTAGCCCATGAAAACTATGATTTGATATTGGTAGGGGCCAATAGGTTTGTGGTTATCCTGTGAAAGCTATATCCGGTTTAAGATATTGAAAGATGTCAACAGGTTCCTAATTAGCTCATGAAAACTAGGATATGAAGAAAATATATTGGAGTTACCAATAGGTTCCTAGTCAGCCCATGAAAACTAGGATAAGATGGCAGTATTCTGACTATTACTAGTAGTCAATCTTAACTGCACACTACAACTGGCCCAAGCTTCCAGATCTTTCCACTCCGCCAACATAGCCAACACCACATTCTGATGTCTTCTACTAAGAGCATCCGCTACTTTATTACCTTTCCTTGGGGTATACTCTATACCAAAATCATAAGCAGCCAAAAACTCCAGCCACCTCTGCTGTCGCATATTGAACTCCTTCTGAGAGAATGGGTATCTCAAAGACTTATGATCGGTATACAATTCAAATCTCTCCCCCAAGAGATAATGCCCCCAAATCTTGAAGGCAAAAATTACCTATGCCAACTCCAAGTTATGAGTAGGACATCTTACTTCGTGCGGTCTAAGCTGCCTAGATGCATAAGCAATAACTTTGTCCTTTTGCATCAATACTTCTCCTAATCTAGTCCCACACGCATCTTATATTCTACCAACCCTTGGTTACCATCTAAAACTACTAATATTGGAGCATAGTTCAACAAATGCTTTAACATAAGGAACCCTTCCTCACATTTGTCGGACCAAACAAACTTCACACCCTTCCTAGTCAACTTAGTCAAAGGTGCTGCTATCCACGAGAAATCCTTAATGAATCTCCGTTAATAGCCTGCAAGTCCAAGAAAACTCCTAATCTCGGTTAACGTCTCTGGTCTCTTCCAATTATCGACTGCCTCGATCTTAACTGGATCAACTGACAATCCTTCCTCTGAAACCACATGACCAAGAAATTTAACCTCTTTTTCTAAAAATGACACTTGGAAAACTTCGCCTTCAGCTGATTCTGCTTCGGCGTCTCCAACACCACTCTAAGATGAATCTCATGCTCTCTTTCATCTTTTGAGTATACTAAAATGTCATTTATGAATACCAACATGAACATATCCAAGTGCTCTCGGAAAACCCGGTTCATCAAATCAACAAAGAAAGCAGGTGCATCCGTCAATCCAAATGGCATCACCAGCCACTCATATGAACCATATCTAATCCGAATTGTCATCAAAGGAACGCTATCCTCCCCCACTCTCAACTGACGGAACCTCATCGCCAAATCCAATTGGGAAAATACTCTGGCCCCACTCAACTAATCAAACAGATCATCTATCCTCGGTAGAGGGTAACTATTCTTGATCGTCCTTTAGTTTAACTTACAAAAGTCGATGCACGTCCTTAACGACCCATCTGGTTTCTTTACGAACACCTCAGCCGCTCCTGAAGGCGAATTACTCGGTCTAATAAAATTCCTTCCCTCAGGATCCACTATTTGCACCTTCAATTACTTCATCTATGTCAGCATTATTCTGCTAGGTGGTCTACTGACAGGTTCAGCTCCCGGTACAAGGTCTATCCGAAACTCCACAGCTCATTTCGGTGGTAATCCAATGACCGGCTCAAATACATATGCAAATTCTCTTGCTACACGAACCTGACTAAGGTCTCCATCAACTTCCATAGCACTCAACAAAGCACAAACACTCTTACAGAAATTCTCCACTAAGAAAATGATCCGGTTATGACTATCTAGGTGCCTCAATGATATTCCTCGATCCTGGCAAAATATCCTAGCCTCATACTTACCAAACCAATCCATACCCAAAATAATCCCGAAATCAAAAATATACAAAGTGCATGCAAACTTATGGCCTAACAAATCAAGTTCAAACTGGTCACATCTCATCCCAAGAGTTGCATGCTCTCCTATTGGGTTTGCAACCCTTAAGGAAGTAACAAGGTATGTGGGTTTTACACATAACCTATCAACCAAATACTATGTTATAAATGAGTGCGATGCACCGGTATCAAACAGTACCCTAACTAGTATACTATGAATCAAAAGCATACCTTCTATCATAGTCTTCCCTTTCTCTACTGTAGTAGGCCTAGAAGAAGATGGTGGTCCAATAGCAAACACCTTCCCTCTGTCTGCCCGGACTGGCTCTGGACATTGGCTCTTATAATGCCCAACTTGGTCACAATTGAAGCACTTCACATTCTTCTTCTCTACATGCTTCTTTCCTTTACCAGTTCTGCACTCATGGGCATAATGGCCCTTCTTATCACACTTATAACACATTAAATCAACCTTTGCCTTCTTATCGGCCTCCCTTTTTTGGGCTTCTTTCTTCTTATAGAATTTCCTTTCCTTTCCCTGAGGACCTAGGGACTCAACTGGCTTCTCCCTAACTAACACAACAAGCATCACCTCATGGCGGATGGCCATCTCCACCACCACATGATAAAGTTCTCTAATATGAGTCATAGATATTCTGCCTTGCTTTGGCATCAATCTTCTAATGAATCTCTTAGTTCTTCTGATATCAGTGTCATCCAAAGCATAACCATATCGATATATCTCATCAAACTTAGCAGCATATTCGATCGTAGACATCCCTCCTTGGACTAGATCCATGAACTTCCTCATCAATTCTGATTAGGCAATCTCATACGAGAACCTCTGCTCGAACCTCCTTCTAAAATCAGCCCATGTCAGCTCTTCCTCCGGAACTCCGGCCATCACACTGTTCCACAAGTGAAGCGCTAACCCTTACAACTGTCTAGAGGCTAGCCTTCTCTTATCTCCATCCTCCAAGCCTAAATCTGTAAAGATCCTTTCACAGTTCAACGGCCAGTTCTTAACTTCAACTTCATCCTCCGTTCCAACAAATGGCTTCCCACCTAGACTGGTATAGTCTCTACTTAGCTTTGCATAGTTATAACCTACTGGAACTACAAGATTATCTCCTCCAATATTACCAGCAGCTTCTGCTTGCAAAAGATTAGCCAACAACTAATACACCATCCCTACATCTACTGGCGGATTTCCAGCACCAACATTGGCCTTAGCATTTTGGTTAGCATTAGCCTGTCAACCTTGGTTTCTCCGAGTATTTGGTCGAGCATTTCCAATGGTAGTGGTGCTTCCTCCAACTAGATTTCCTCTTCCGTTTCATGCTAAAATTTCCTCTTTCTTATAAATCTGCATACGAGCCTTAGTAAGATACAAAAGAACGGTCTAAGAGAGAGGGGAATACATACTTAGATATATATCTATATATCAAATACAAGTACGTTACTATAGCATTAACCCAAACCTCGACCATATTTTTAAATTCATTAGATTATGTTTTAAAAAGATTTTAGGTTTATCTTTTCTTCTAAAGTTTCATAAATCTATGCTCTGATACCAACTTGTCACATCCCCCTACTTGGAGGTCCAAAACTAACAGCTATATATGCTACAGTCATCCATAATTATTAATCGTCGGCGACCAAATATCACGGTGCTAGATTCACTGATACAATGATCACAAGAATATGGAAAAAAATTTAACAATTCAAAACATATTTCCACATTCAAATCAAAACACTTGAAGTTCATTACCTAATCCCAAAAGCGTAACCATGTTCAGCAAAATATAACCTTTCGACAACATCGATGCCTTCGATGCCATCAGAAGGTAACATAATCTCAAAAGGGTTTCGGCCTGGTCGCAACTACCCCTTTGAAAGCTTTAAACAAAAACTAAGTAACCTCTTCGAAAGCTAATTCTTTAAAACAAAGGCAGCAACTCTCCTTCAAAAGCCTCTTTGAAATACCATTTCAAAAACATAGCTTTCGATTATGTCGAAATCCCTTTATAAATTATCCTTTCCAAACCATAGCTTCCGACCTTGTCGAAAGCATAACTTTCGACCTTGTCGAAAGCACTTTTTAAAACTGTTATCCCACCTTTTGGCAAGGCCGTGACACCAAGGAATTCACTAGTAACCAATGACGGTCCGTTCTAGAGATCGGTTATACACGAGCTCACTATGGATATCGAAGAATTTTGTCCGAGTCCGGGTCGAGCTAAAATTGATATGACATGACAAGCGAAGCAATGAGAGCCAACATTCCAAATTTCAAGTCAATCCGGGTTCGTTTGCTCAAGTTACGATCGATGCAAAATTGGATAAAAACAGCCTCTGTTCGACTCGCTTCGCATCCATCAGAAAGCCTCTGTTCGACTCGCTTCGCATCCATCAGACAACCTCTGTTCGACTCACTTCGCATCCATCAAACAGCCTTTGTTCGACTTGCTTTGCATCCATCGAGCAACAGTAGTTTGTGTCCCTTATTTTTCCAGTTAGTATCCATACTGGAAAAGCCCTGTTCGAATCCATCAAGTTCCGGTACTTCGTATCCATTGTGGATCCACTGATCGAATCCATCGTGTTGCCGTATTCGAATCAATCGACTGGAGTTGAGTTCCATCGATACGAACAGAACCCTACTGACAATGCGTGCAACTCACTTTCTATCGATACGAAAAGAGGGCGTCTCCATCGATACGAACAAGGCAGGGTCCAAGAATGACTCGATCAAGACGACATCGAAGGCAGAGTGATCCAATGACTCAAACGCCACGTCATTGAGTCGAATAGCGATTCGAACAAGACCGAGTCGAGCATTGATTCGAGCAAGACCGAGTCGAACAGGGATTCGAACAATACCGAGTCGAAATGAGGGAGTCGAACGAAACAGCCAACCGAAGATCCCAATTCGTATTGATCATATCTCCTAATCTACAAGTCCAAATGCTATGAAATTTTCATAGAAGACTACGTGCATGCTGAAGAATGTCCACGCCAAATTTCGACTCCATCGGACGCGATCTTGATCGATACAAAATCCGTTTGTATCGATCGCGGATCGGACCGAAACTTCGCGGGCTTGGGCGCGTGGGCCTGGTCACGTACCAGAAGGAGCCTCCTAAGATCTGAGCGAAATATCAGCCTCCTACACCTATAAATAGAGCCCCAGGGCATGCAGAAAAGGGGCGGCTTCTTCTTTGAATTCTCCAACGCCGAGACTCTGTAGGATCCAGATCTAAACTCTCTTGCTGCTGCCAATAACGAAATTCACTGCTGCAAATCATAATTATCTGTTGTAATTCATTGAATTCACTTGTAATCTTCAAAGAAAGATCAATAAAGCTATCAACTTCATAGTGGACGTAGGCGATACGCCGAACCACTCTAAATTCTTGTGTCTCCTTGCATTTTAATTAGTTTCATATCTGAGATTTGGAGTTTTTGTTAGATAACCCTCTTTTTACATTTAATTTCTTCACTTTATCTCTTCAAAAACTTCCGAAGAGTGTTGTTCCCAATTTTGGTACAAACACTTTGGTGCTTTCACTGAGAAAACCCAATTTTTCTCCCGCTCTTTGGATCTCCTATCTATACCGGATTGCATAAATCCAAGAAGAAGATCAAGATCTAGAACTTTGAAGCCCTTCCATTTCTATTCAGATTTGCATCAGATCTAGGAAAGGACTTTCACCAATTCACCATGGTAAGTACACGGACTACTTCTACAGCTGCTGATCAGGGAGGACGGGACAGGCAGAATCCCGCGCAATTGCCTCCATCAAACCAAGATGCCGCCGAACTTTCAGATCCAACAGGCCCGGTTACCAGACAAGAGTTTCAGATGCTGCTCCAAGAGTTGACCCAGAGTCGACAACAGCTAGCTGAACAACTGCGCTCCAACATAGAGTTGACCAACCAATTAAATCGCCAAAGGCGCAAAAGATCCAAAAGAGACCAAGGTTCTTATTCTTCCATAGAGAGTTCAGCCTCATCTGACGGCCACCACCGATCCACGTGCCCACGGTTGGATGTAAGCTACACCCAGGCCACAGGGCACCAACCTGCTTTGAATCTTGGACAACCCAGAACTGGACCATCCACTAGTCATCATACCGAACCTTTGTCCCGAGGAGGTGCTGCTCCTTATCATGTCACAGGCAACATTGCTACTACCACCACTACCGAACAAGGGGTTGATGCTAGAAACCAAGTTGATCCTCAACATAACCAACGAGAGCAGACTCCAGAGCCTTATGTCCCAGAAAACGTTGAACCAAGGAGGCGAGGCACGGATCGTCGACCACGTGCAGTCCAGACTCGCGTTGTGGAACCCGACCACACCTTGGCACAACATGCTCCAAGTATCCGAATGCCGGATATACCAACGATGATCGCCAAATGATTTGCAAAAGTCAGGGTCTCTCTAATGATGACTGGGGAATCTCCCGGAGTCATACCCCTTTCACCGATGACATATTGTATGCTGAACCACCTCGGTGCTTCAGGATGCTAACTTTGCCAACTTACGAAGGAAGTTCTGATCCCAATCAACACATCCTGAAGTATGAATGACTGATGAATGCTACGAGAGCCGATGATGCAGTAAAATGCCATAGTTTCCCTATTTGCCTAGGGAGCATTGCTACCATGTGGTTTACTCGTTTTCCACCACGATCCATCTCTAACTTTGACCAGATGTCCACCAAGTTTGTAGAACAATTCTTTATGCACGTGGCGATGCCTAAAGACGTTAACACTCTGTCTAGTGTTACACAAGCTCCCGGAGAAACACTTAGACGTTACTTGGAGCGATTCCATGCTACGTGTGCATAAATAAGCAATCCCAATGATAACTCTATCCTGATGGCATTGACTAAGGGGATTGATGCTGATTCCGAGTTTAGAAATTGGTTAGCTGGAAAACCACCTGCGTCATTGGACCGTTTCTATTCCAAGGCAGCCCAATTCTTGAGAAGGGAGGATGCAAAACAGTCTAGGAAGTAGGATGATGTAGAGCCCAACATCGAAGGAATCCAGAGTAACATCGCAGTTAAACAGTCCGGAGATAGTTCTGGAAAGGTTCAGTTGAACATCCAAAATAAACAAAATCAGCAGAGGGACAATGGAAATCAAGGAAAGAAGCGAGATCAGAGCCGTGGTCCACGACGTAGAGCTCCCATGTTTGACAATTATACTCCATTGAGTACGTCGCTGGAAAATGTGTATTTGTAGACCTGCAATACCATGCAATACAAGAAACCTGCTTCGAAGCCACCAACGGAGAGACAAATCCAAACAGGAAAGTTTTGCAGATTCCATGAAAGCTATGGCCACAACACCAATGAGTGTTGTCACTTACAAGACCTCATTGAAAAACTGATACGTGAACGGAAGTTCGATCAGTATGTGCGAGCGCCGCAGTCTGGTGGTGCAGGCCCATCAAATCAGAATCGTGCGCCGAATCAGGAAAGACAGGAAGAACCCGCTCGTACAGGAGGGAGGTTGGTTATCAATACAATAAGTGGTGGTCCTCACCCGGCAGATCGAAGCTGGAAGGAAATGGAGTTGTATGCCAGTTCTTTCAGGCATGCGGACTTCGAGTGTTGTAGTAGTTTTGATGAAGGGGCTCCGGCCAAGCAACAGAAGACGATGACAGATGACATCGTGTTCAGGAACCAAGACGCTGACAAAGTTGAATCCCCCACTATCGACCCGCTGGTCATCTCAGCTCAAGTAGGTCCTGCTTGGATGAAGAGGATCTTAGTTGACAGTGGAAGCTCTGTGAATATCATGTTTAAACGAGCTTATGATCAAATGAGGATGGAAGCAAAGGACTTGAAACCCTGTCAATCTCGAATCCATGGTTTCAACAAAAGTGCTACAATAACCACCGGAATGGTGGAACTACTAGTGGAGTTGGGAGTTGGAGAACGCCGAAGAGTACGAATGTTACAGTTCGTTGTATTGGACGTAGACTCCCCTTATAATGCTTTCTTAGGCCGACCGGCCCTCGATGAATTCAGGGCAGCCATTGCCCCATGGTGTTTGACTTTAAAGTTTCCCACTGATCGTGGAGTGGGAATCATTCAAGGAGATCAGGCTGCTGCCAGAGCCTGTTATGTTGCTGAACTGCGGGAGGCGCATCGAAAGGAGAAAGGAAAGGGTGTAGAGGAATCTCTCTGCGTCCATTTTGCCAATAATTAACAATTAATGCCCGGGCCCAGGCCCGGGCACCCCAGCCAATTCCTCAAGGATCTTGACCCAAGAGAAACTGAAAACGAAGGAGAATCTAAAGAAAGTCAAGCATCCCTGGTCGAACTGACAATCGATGTCCCAATTGACAATGATGATGATTCGAAAATGATAAAGATTGGGTCTCAGCTAAGCCAGCAAACTCAAGAGGAATTGGTTGAATTTCTACGGGCAAATCTTGATGTATTCGCCTGGACGCATTTCGACATGTGTGGGATCTCGCCGGACATCGCGAGCCACACTCTGAATATTGACCCGTGGTATGTCCCGGTCAAACAAAAAAGGCATGGTATGGATCCAGAGAGATCTACCGCCCTTAAAGAAGAAGTAGAAAAGCTTAAAGCGAACGGGTTTATTCGAGATGCGCTATATCCTGAATGGGTGTTGAATCCCGTGCTCGTCCGAAAGCCGAACGGAAAGTGGAGAACATGTGTCGATTATTCCGATCTGAATAAAGCATGTTCCAAAGACAGTTTCCCGCTTCCCAGAATTGATCAGCTAGTAGATTCGACAGCTGGGCATGAACTCTTATCCTTCATGGACGCGTATTATGGCTACAATCAGATACTGATGCATTTACCCGATCAAGAACATACCAGCTTCATAACCAATCTGGGAATTTACTGTTACAAAGTTATGCCATTCGGACTCAAGAATGCCGGGGCTACTTATCAACGATTGGTCAATCGGATGTTTGCCAATCAAATCGGGAAAAAAATGGAAGTATATGAAGGCGACATGCTTGTGAAGTCACGACTATCCACCGACCATGTTAAAGACCTGGAAACTATGTTCATCATACTTCGAGAATACAAAATGAAGCTAAATCCATTGAAATGTCACTTTGGAGTTGCATCCGGAAAATTCCTTGGGTTCATCGTCAACGCTCGAGGGATCGAAGCTAATCCTGAAAAGATCTGGGCTATTAGAAATCTCAAAACTCCGAAAACCATAAAGCAAGTCCAGAGTCTCAATGGGAAAGTAGCAGCATTGAGTAGGTTCATTTCAAAGTCCACTGAAAAATGCATCCCCTTCTTCGATCTGATCCGAAAAGGGAAACGAAACTTTGAATGGACCATGGAGTGTGAAGGTGCTTTCCAAGCACTAGTTCAACATCTATCTACACCACCTATCATGTCGAAGCCAATTGATCATGAGAAGCTGTTCGTATACTTGGCAATATCAGAAAGCTCTATCATCGTTGCATTAATTCAAGAAGAAAACAGAATACAGAAGCCAGTATACTACGTCAGCAAGCGATTGACTGGGGCGAAAGGAATTATCCGAAATTAGAGAAGTTGGCTTATTGCCTTGTTATTGCATTAAGAAAACTCCGACCATATTTCCAGGCACATCCCATTATTGTTTACACCGACCAGCCGTTACGACAGGTCCTTTCGCGGCCTGAGACGTCTGGTAGGTTACTAAAGTGGAACGTCGAACTAAACCAGTTTGACATTACTTACACTCCAAGATGGGTCATACAAGGACAAGTCCTAGCCGATTTCATAGCTGAATTTACCATTCCAGAGGACTTGCTCGAAACCAGTGAATCCCCCGAATACGTGTGGAAGCTTTATACCGATGGTGCATCAAACGATCAGTGCTCGGGTGCTGGTGTTGTACTTAAAACTCCCGAAGGTCGATCCATATGTTATGCTTTGAAGTTCGATTTTCATGCGACTAATAATGAAGCTGAATATGAAGCCCTCTTAGCTGGCTTGAAACTTGCTAGAGATTTGAGAATTATCGCAGTGGAAATTTATTGTGATTCACAATTAGTTGTGAGTCAAGTACGAGGAGAGCATCAAGCAAGAGATCAAAGGTTGGCTGCTTACTTAGCTCGAGTTCAGGAAGTACTAAATAAGTTTGATTATTATGTCATTTATTGTATACCTCGTGAACGCAACCAAAAAGCCGATTCATTGGCAAAGCTAGCCAGCACATGCGAAGCTCAGCAAATGGGACTCATTCCCGTAGAAGCGTTATCCTCCCCGAGCATTGACCGGGCAGAAATAGACTAGGTATGCGAAACCATCCTCGAAAAGGATTCATGGATGACTCCACTCAGAAATTACATTGAGCACGGAACCCTGCCGGACTGTAGGAGTGAAAAGAGATAAGTCCTTCGGAAGGCCTCACGATTTACCATGCATGATGGAATCATGTACAGAAGAGGGTACTCAGTCCCTCAACTCCGGTGTATCGCTCACAATGAGATTAAACGAGTATTGCATGATGTGCACGAGGGAGAATGTGGCGATCACACCGGGGTGCAAGCACTTGCCAAGAAAATATTTCGATACGGATATTACTGGCCGACCGTGAATCGCAATGCGTCGGATTATGCGAAGAAATGTGATAGGTGCCAGAAATATGCCCGCATTCCTACAGCTCCTCCTACAGAGATAACGCAAATGGTCAGCCCATGGCCGTTTGCAATGTGGTGCATCGACATCATTGGTGCTCTACCTCTGGAAAAAGGTGGTGCGAAATACGCCATTATCGCAGTTGATTACTTTACAAAGTGGGCTGAAGCCGAAGCTCTTGCTACCATAACGATGAAGAAAGTAATCAACTTTGTAGTCCGCAACATCATCTGTCGATTCGGTCTTCCACACACCATTATTACAGACAACGGAACCCAATTCGACAGTGCTGATTTTAAAGATTTCTACGAATGATTTCACATCCAAAAGAAATTCTCCGCAGTTGCACACCCTCAGGCAAACGGACAGGTCGAAGCAGTTAATAAAGTTATAAAATCCATTCTGAAAAAACGACTGGAAAAGGTCGGGGGCAAGTGGGTCGATGAACTTCTTATGGCTTTATGGGCTAACCGAACAACCCACAAGACCGCGACCGGCCACACTCCATTCTCTCTCTCACTTACAGTTCAGAAGCCGTTATTCCAGTTGAACTAGAAGTACCTTCTCATCATGTGACATACTATGATCCAAAGACGAATGCTATATTACTTGCTGAATCTCTCGATCTACTAGATGAGAAGCGTGAAGAGGCTGATTTGAGGGCAGCCGCGCATCGAAATCGAGTCGCCCGATTGTATAACGCCAAGGTCCGCCCGCGAACCTTTGAACCAGGCAATCCCGTCCTAAAAAGAATTTATCTGGTTCCTTCGCATATGAAGCCGACATGTGAAGGACCGTATGTTATTGAACGAAGGCTCGGAGATGGCACATTAAAATTATTGACCGTTGACGGTCTTACTTTTCCAAGAGCCTGGAATAGCGAGTCTTCGCCGCTACTACACATAACAGGCTATGTTTATCCATTTAGTTTATTTTCCATTTCGCAATTTGTTTCTGCTTTTCGAAATTAGAATTTGTAATAAGGCAACTGACTTTGCCATATTTTTTTATTTCAGCAATAAAATGCAATCTCTTCGAGCCAGAGAAGTGATTTACTTGAAATGCTTCATATGATCATCACTATGCACGGAGAGCTAAGTTTCACCATACGGTGGAATTTATTCAAATAGAGAGTGACTGTGATGCAACCGGTCACTCGCTAAGTGAAACCCAAGCTCGAGGACAAGCCATCACATCAAAGTCAAAAACGGATTGATACACGACAATCCCTCACTTAACTCCCGGTTCCCAGAGTGCGAACTGGAATATTAAAAATACGTCTACGAAGAGGGTGGATCCGTCCACCTAACGACTTCGTCCGTATCTGAACCAAGTTCAAGGAGGGTGGACCCGTCCATCTAACGACCTCACTTGTTAACTCAAGGTGGATGTAATTCGAACGTCCATGATCCTGATACAACTTCGAATTCCCAGAGTGCGAGTCAGAGTATAAACATCAACTCTGGATCCCCAGAGTGCGAAACGGAGTACAAACAACAACTCCGAACTCCCAGAGCGCGAGTCGGAGTATAAACATCAACTCCGGATTCCCAGAGTGCCAAACGGAGTATAAACAACAACTCCGAACTCCCACAGTGCGAGTCAGAGTATAAACATCAACTCCGAACTCCCAGAGGGCGAGTCGGAGTATAAACATAAACTACAGATTCCCAAAGTACGAAATGGAGTATAAACAACAACTCCGAACTCCCAAAGCGCGAGTCGGAGTATAAACATCAACTGCGGATTCCCAAAGTGCGAAACGGAGTATAAACAACAACTCCGGATTCTCAGAGTGCGAAACGGAGTATAAACAACCACTTCGAACTCCCAAAGTGCAAAATGGGGTATAAGCATCAACTTTGAACTCCAAGAGTGTGAGTCGGAGTATAAACACCAACTCCGGGTTCCCAGATTGCGAAACGGAGTATAAGCATCTACTCCGAACTCCCAGAGTGCGAGTCGGAGTATAAAGACCAACTACGGGTTCCCAGAGTGTGAAACGGAGTATAAACAGCAACTTGAAGTTCCCAGAGCGTGAACTGAAGTACAAATATCAACTTCGAACTCCCAGAGTGCGGGTTAGGGTATACATGTCGATTCCAAGTCCCCAGAGCGTGGACGTATGATTTAAACTTAAGCCAGTGTGACCAACCGCCGATAAACAAATAAGAATCCCTAGAGTGCGGATATGATCATCGACAATCAAACAAGCATGGGTGAATTACTCAATCTCCGCTTGTCTCAGACATCTGTTCGGTGGCACTAGACTCAACATGTTATAAGTAAGAAGCGATCATCGACTGATGTTCTACAACTCACTACCAAGACTGGGGGGCAGGACTTAAGCATCGACCATTGACTGAAGCGATGCAACATAAAAATTCAACTCGCTCCCCGGTCATAAACCATGTCCATAGTACCCGAACTTGGCGAACAAAAACAAACTTTATTCGGAAGCTGAAACTTCACAAGTGCACTTCAGATATTGAAACACTTAGGAAAATACAAAATGACAGAAAATAAGTCAAAAAAGAGAAGTTTCATTTCTATTGTTTGTAAAAGAAGTTCGTGTACAAGTTTCCAAAATATTCCTACTAGCAGGGGCCGAACCCGCATCTTTACACGGCTAACAAAATGAAAGTCAGAATTACACCAAGGAAGCATGTCTAATCTTTCTTCTTCCACGGCTTCCTTTTTAATGCAGGCCCACTGGAGCCACCACTATCCTTCCTCTTTGAGCATTTGCCTGCCGGTGGACGGTCTCCGGGCGGGGGCATAATTTCAACGTCCTCCTCCGAACTTGAATGAACGGGGATGCTTCCTGCCGGCGGAGTCAGAGGGATAGGATCAAATGTGGAAGATGGAATGGCCGCACTAGTGTCGGAAAATGTACCGCCGGGCGATATCATTCTAAGCGGAGCTGGACCAAGTGCCGCCGTCCCACCTCCAAAACTGCCACCATGTGTTGCGGCATCCATTTCAGCGGCGATTTGTGCCAAGATCTCCTCTTCAGTAACCGATCGAGCCTCACTGGGAGCGTCAGTAGTCGGCATCGAAGAGCTTGTGGCAGGAACACCTCCGCCCATGACGAATGATAAGTCAACTAAAGGATCGCCATGACGGCGAAAGAGTTCTTCCATCAACTGCTCATCAAATACAAGTGTGCTTCCCTGCGCATCGTCGGGTGGGGCAGTTGTAGTTACACTGATCGCTTCGGTCATGATAGCCTCCTGCGTCTGGTATGATTCTTGAGTAGCAGAAGGCATGGCTGGTGCAACGTCAATCACTGGACAAAAATAAGAGAACTGTCAGAATTTAATTCAGATAACGATTCTGACTTGAGGCAGATATGTGGAATGTTCAGAATAACTTCCTCAGTTTGATTCGTAGGCGGCGGAACAACTTCAGTAACTTGCGCTGTGGCCGGAGACATCTGCGGTTGATCCGGATTGTAGGCAGGAACAGCTTGGGGATCGACCGCAGACGAAGAATCGGGTTGGGTTGATGCTGGAACTTCAAGACTCGCCTCATGATGGTCAACCCCTGAACCCTCTCCTATTTCAAAGTGCTGGGCGCCAAGTCTTTCCTTCTTATGTAGAATCATTGACTCGTGAAGAATCTTCCTCTCATCTTCATTCAGGATGCGATTCTCGAGTTCAAATTCATCCACAGACTCACCCAGATGCGCCTCCTTCTCTTCCTCAACCAGTCGGCCCCAAGCGTTGTAAAGATGCACCGGATAATCATCGAGCCAGGCTAGACCCCTGTGCCTCAACACGTTAGCGTTGTAAACAACGAGAAGGTCTTCGATGTCAGCCCCTAGCTTGGACTCGGCCGACTTCACTTGCTCCTCGACCTCAGTCTCCACCTTTTGGACTTCAGCCATAGCTGCATCCCGCTCACCCCTAAGCAGAACAGTTTGTTCGCACGCCTCCTGGGCCGCGTTGTTTGCATCATCCCTTTCCTTGGCCATGTCGGAAAATTTAGCCTTGAGCTCGTTAAATTCCTTGACCGCCGCATCCCGCTCGATGGTAACTGTGGTATTTCGATGGCCCATCTCCACCACCAAGGCAACATGTGTCTGCCTCAACCTCTCCATGGCCACATTCACTTCGTCAGCTTTTTTGGTGGCCTGAAGTTCAGATTTCAGAGAAGACTCGGCCTCAGCAGTAAGTACTTGAATGATCCGGTCCCTTTGAGCAAGTTCGGTCTCCATTTTCTCAAGCGCTTTTTCTCGCTCGAAGGCCACCTTAGAAGCTTTTTCTGCAGCCTTTACCCACTCTCTGTACTGGGTGTAGATGTCATGAACATAATCATGCATCGTGCCTTCCACCCCTGATGGAATTCTTTTTAAGTGTGGTGGGAAGACATAGCCATCGAAGCAAATGTTCGGAAAATCCTTCCTCATCTAAGCCAATTTATTAGCCCCTTCTCTTGTGGGCTCAGCCGGGACCTACTCTGTAATTATGGGGGCCGTGGTCTCAACTCTCTGGAGATGAGTTTCGGATTGAGAAGTGTGAGAAGATGGCCTGTGGCGAGGAGGCTCTGGCGGGTGCGGAACAAGAACGAGAGGTGGATATGGAAGTCTAAGGGGAGGAGAGCGTGATCTAGACCGATGTCTGTGTTCTCTGTTCCTATCACGCCCATACCTATCTTGGTTAGAATACTCGCGATCTCTATCCGAGTCCCTCATACGGGAATCGTAATAGGAAGAAGCCTTTTGGGCCGAGCGGAGATTCCCGAGCATCGATCCTTTCCCAAACATGGTACCTGAAAATGAGAAACGAAGGAAGAGTTAGTGATTTCTGAAGTTGGACGATTTACAGTTATGAATCATGTAGTGCAGTGAAGTGTATGCATGTGCAACCCCCCGACCAACCGGAAATGTCGGCCGTACTCATAGCAATCGAACCCGCTCAGTTCAAGAGCATTATCAAGCTCCTCCATCCCGGCGTCATGTTGAGACGACACATAATCCGGAATCGGAATATCAGCAAGCCCTTCAAAAGGATTCTCTACTGGCGGGGGAGGAGCCTCCGAAATTCTAATCCCCGAAACGAGCAAGGACATGACCACAGATTTAAACCTCTCGGATTTAGAACGCTTGTGAGCAATAGCCTTGCCTTTTCTCTTTCCTCCTGAGTACTGGACATCGGAAGAAGGCCCAACTTGGAGCTCGGTATCGGTTGGCGTTCTCTCCGGATCAACTTCTTCGGTTATCACGACTCCGGGCGCTTTGCGCTTCACTCGTTTCTTCGGGACCACTCTAAGTGTCCCTTCCAACCTTATGCTCTGCCTCTGTTCAATCAGCCCTACAGTCCTAAAATTTCTGTCGGTCAGAACCAAGTCGATATGCCTCTCTTCACCCGGAACCGCTTGGAGGATCTGAACTAGCTCTCTAAAATATGCACCGTCAGGTCGAGAAATTGCGGCTGTAAAAGAAGAGAAGTGTGTCAGTTTTGAAGTCGGTTATTATAATCTCGATAGTCTAAGAGAAAGATGGCAACACTTATGTCTATCCAACCATCGCCTGGAAAATCCAGGGGGGCACCGAACGTAGAACCATTCAGTTTTAAAATAACATAGCCTTCCCCAAGAGCCCATTACAATGTGGTAGTTCCTGACCGCTTCCAAGAAGGTGAAAGAAGGGCTGTCTCCACGACTCTTAACGTTAAATAGATATCTAATCTCGATCGGCTTTGGTGGTCGAAAGAGAATCTCCATAAATAGGATGAAAGTGCTATTCAGCAGGGCATATCCGTTGGGATGTAGCTGGGATGGAGCTATTCAAAGGAATGATAACATCTCCTTTATATATTGGTTGAAAGGAGGAAGCGTTCCCGCCATACAGGCATGACGGTTAAAAGCAGTAAACCGCTTCGGGGGATCATGCGGCCTATCATTTGGCCCAGGCAGTAGCACGTCATCGAGCGACAAGTCGTGTCTTAAACAAATCCGCCCCAGCATATCTTCGGAGATACCGGACGTCACAGAATCTTGTGGACGACAAATGAACCGGACACCTGGACGCTCGTCCGGAGCTGGGTCTATAACTTTGGCATCAATGACCGGTATTTCGATGGTTAAAGGAATTGAACTCGGGAGTTCCTACTGCTGAGAACTTGAAGGTTCCATGACTAGCTAGCTTATGAAATATCATTGTTAAACAGACAATAACACTCGTGCATCCCCCAGTGTAAAGTGTGTGAGTATGTTGTGCAGTGCGGTACTGTATATAACTTGAAAAGTTTTACTGAATTGGAGAAAACATGAAAACGACGAGACTTCGAAGATTCAGTCGGAAGGACCGTCATCGCTGACCGTCACAACCGTGCCATCGATCCAAGTTAAAGTTTATTATCATTTTGATAAAGTTGCAGTTCCATCGACGAGCTTCAAAGGGAAATCAAATATACAGTCCAAAGGTCAAGTCTAGTTATGCCAAAATGAAGCTCGTCGGAGTTAGGTGTTCAAATGCACAAGAGTTTTCGATATCATCGAAGTTAGGTTCATTGTCAATCATCAAAAGTTCAAGTTTGAATCGATTGCTCAGGTTCAAGTTCGCATCGATCAGGTTCGATTTCGTATCGATCGCTCAAGGACACTTTCGTATCGATCCCAGGGCTGCGTAGTTCGAATCGGTCCAAGGCCTCCACTTCGAATTGATCCAAGGGCTGCGCAGTTCGAATCGATCCAAAGCCTCCACTTCGAATCGATCCAAGGCCGCCACTTCGAATCAATTCAAAGCCTCCATTTCGAATCGATCCAAGGCCACCATTTCGAATCGATCAGACGCAACTCCTTCGTATCAATCCACATATTCGAAGTACTCGATTCGATGTGAAGCTCAACCATCGATCGACACGAAGGCCTCCGTCTCATCATCTCGAAGCCCCTACTCCAGATCGACGCGAAGCTAAGGCCGAGGAATCTTCGATCGACCATGACTTTGGGTGATTTGATGTTAAAGATCGAATCTCATCGTTTACACGTTGGATTCGCTTAGTGGATTACCTAAATCTGGCAGTTAGTTCGAGTAATTGAGGATCTGAATATGTTCGAAGGCTAGAACAGTTTCTTCTTTTCCCGAGTCTCTAAGCGATACGAAAGCGAGAGCGCAAGAATAGAAAAGTAAAATGTGAAAAAATGGCTAAGTCCATGGTATTTATATGGATTCGAAGGTGAAGAGAAAAAACGATACGCATTCCAATAAGCTCGACCGATTGCAAAGTGCCACCTCCACATCGATTCGAACAAGTTGTTCGACTCCATGGACTCAAGTCTGCATCGATGCGAAGCCCCTCTTCATATCGATCGTCTTCGACTCCATCCCCAGAGCATCGATACGAACGAACAGTTCAAATCCATCAGATCGCAGCTCCCAGAATCCAATGCCTATCGATACGAATGACCGCTTCGTATCCATCAAACCCAACATCCATCGATTCGAAATGCTCATTTCGTATCCATCAATGCAGTGAATACCGATGCAAAAGCAATATTTTAACCTTCTACACCGATTCAGGAGAGGATCGATATGAAGGAACATTCAAAAACGACCATCGAGCATTGTTAAAAATTCGAATTTCACGTCGGTTCAGGAGAGGATCGATACGGAATTAAATATAAGATAAACTGACAACGACTCGTGAACATCAGCGAGAGTCAAATTAACCTATATGCATATATGATGGACTAATATTCAATATTCTAGATTTACAAGAATTGGAAACTCGTCTGATAACAATTACAACAACAAACAGCTAATCACTAGCATATAGCAATCAGTTGCAACAATACAGGGTACAGCAGTTGACAGTCAACAGTTTACATTATCAAAAAAAATAGTCGAAGGTTACACCTTTCATCGAAAAGACGATAACTATTCAGAATGAAGACTGCAGCATTTCAAAGCACATCATGCTTCCACAAGATGTACTTTAGGGGGCAAATGTTATCCTGCCTTTTGGCAAGGCCATGACACCAAGGAATTGACTAGTAACCAATGACAGTCCGTCCTAGAGATCGATTATACACGAGCTCACTATGGATATCGACGAAATTTGTCCGAGTCCGAGTTGAGCTAAAATTGATATGACACGACAAGCGAAGCTATGAGAGCCAACGTTCCGAATTTCAAGTCAATCCGGGTTCGTATGCTCAAGTTACGATCGATGCAAAATTGGATAAAAACAGCCTCTGTTCGACTCGCTTCGCATCCATCAGACAACATCTGTTCGACTCGCTTCGCATCCATCAGACAGCCTCTATTCGACTCGCTTTGCATCCATCGAGCAACAGTAGTTTGTGTCCCTCATTGGTCCAGTTCGTATCCATACTGGAAAAGCCCTGTTCGAATCCATCAAGTTCCGGTACTTCGTATCCATTATGGATCCACTGATCGAATCCATCGTGTTGTCGTATTCGAATCAATCGACTGGAGTTGAGTTCCATCGATACGAACATAACCCTACTTACAATGTGTGCAACTCACTTTCAATCGATACGAAAAGAGGGCGTTTCCATCAATACGAACAAGGCAAGGTCCAAGAACGACTTGATCAAGACAGCATCGAAGGCAGAGTGATCCAGAGTCTCAAACGCCACGTCATCGAGTCGAACAGCGATTCGAACAAGGCCGAGCCGAGCATCGATTCAAGCAAGACCGAGTCGAACAAGGATTCGAACAATACCGAGTCGAATAAGAGAGAGTCGAATAAGAGAGAGTCGAAATGAGGGAGTCGAACGAAACAGCCAACCGAAGATCCCAATTCGTATCGATCATATCTCCTAATCTACAAGTCCAAATGCTATGAAATTTTCACAGAAGACTACGTGCATGCTGAAGAATGTCCACGCCAAATTTCGACTCTATCAGATGTGATCTTGATCGATACGAAATCCGTTCGTATCGATCGCGGATCGGACTGAAACTTCGCTGGCTTGGGCGTGCGGGCCTGGTCACGTGCCAGAAGGAGCCTCCTGAGATCTGAGCGAAATATCAGCCTCCTACACCTATAAATAGAGCCCCATGGCATGTAGAAAAGGGGTGGCTTTTTCTTTGAATTCTCCAACGCCGAGACTCTGCCGAATCCAGACCTAAACTCCCTTGCTGCTGCCAATAACGAAATTCACTGCTGCAAATCATAATTATCTGCTGTAATTCATTGAATTCACTTGTAATCTTCAAAGAAAGATCAATAAAGCTATCAACTTCATAGTGGACGTAGGCGATACGCCGAACCACCCTAAATTCTTGTGTATCCTTGCATTTTAATTAGTTTCATATCTGAGATTTGGAGTTTTTATTAGCTAATCCTCTTTTTACATTTAATTTCTTCACTTTATCTCTTCAAAAACTTCCGAAGAGTGTTGTGCCCAATTTTGGTACAAACAAAAACTATAGCTTCCGACCTTGTCGAAAGCACGTTTAAAACTAAACCTTTTGAAACCATAGCTTTCAATCTTGTCGAAAGCTCTTTCGACCTTGTCGAAAGCTCCTTTAAAAATAGGCAAGTGATTTTTCCTTTCAAACCAAAAATAACAAAGAAACCAATTCCTTCGAAAGCACCCCTTCGACAACCTACCTTCCACCTTCATCCAATTCACTACATAACACCTGAATGATATAATGTGCATTGGCTTTGACCTTGTTGGTTTTGATGAAGTCGAAAGGTCAAGGTCGAATGGTCTAAGTCGAAAGGTGTACCAAAGAAGGCGGAACACCCTTTTTCTAAACAAAATCTGTTTTTATCAAATATGGTAAACTTTTTGTAACTAACTTGCCTACTTGTAAACATTTGATTGGCTTTCACAAACTTTTAAATAATTTGGACAATATTTGCTGCATGTTCTTGAAAGGGACGCGGAAGATGATCTTAAGGCTATTTAACACTAGAGGGGGGGTGAATAGTGTTTTAAGAATTTCTTTAAAACTTCTTTGATTTAAATTGATTTAACTAACTTAATGAAAATACACAATCACAGATCAAATCACAGAATCATAAACAAATGCAAATATAAATAAAAAGCAAGTAAAGGAAAGAACACACCAGGAATTTTATACTGGTTCGGTGTTACCCTACATCCAGTCCCGCACAACCCGTACGGCTTTCTATTCAACAATAATCTAGATTACAATCCCTCGATTCCAAGGCAACGAGGTACACCCTCCAGATTCTCAGGTCTCTAGGTAGAACCACTTGATTCACAAGACACAAGTTCACCCGATCGATTTCCAAGGACACGATCACACCTTTATAACCCCACACAAGTTTCTTTGAGTACAAATGTATCTATAACTCTGATAAGCACTGAGATTCTTTGAAGAGAGTGGCAGAGAATCAAACTAGAGATATTCTGGTTTGATTCACTTAAGATTTTGGCAGAATATGGATAGGATGATTAGAAAATAAGATAAGAGAGTAAAGAGGAGAGAAAAATGAAGAAGTAGTTTTTTGAAAACGTCCATAACAGTCTCTATTTATAGAGAATGAATGGATGTGTCCATTCGAAGAGGTTTAAATGAATAGACACTTCTTTTGAAAACAACCTTTGCTGTAACGGGAAGCATGTCGACATGACAGGTAAATAGGATGTCGACATGGTCTAGTAAAAAGTGATGATTTGCTTTACTTTGAAAATGATGATTTAAAACATATGCAACTTTATTCAAATGGACTCTATGTATTTGTAGAAGGTATTTAGAAGTAGAAATACTTATGAATGTATATATGTATATATACTAAAATATATTTAAAATCAAAGTAAATAAACTAAAGTAAATATAATATTAAAATAGATTTTGAGGCTAAAATATCAAGGACAATTTTGAAATCAAAATATAACAAAATGATAAATATGATTTTGAGGCTAAAACATTTTTGGAAATGTGAAGGAAGGTTTTTCTTTTGAAAAGGAATATTTGAAAATCATTTTATAAAACAAGAGATAATTTTGAAAATCATTTTGAATCAAAATTAGTGGATAACAAAATAGGTTTACTATCCGTTCCACTAGATATTTCGTGAGTTCCATCTCACTAGGGTTTCATCCCTTTAACAAGAACGAAGTGGATTCCATTCCACGAGTAAATTGGATTAAAAGAATGATAGTGCTTTCAAGGAGTTTTAACAAATATCTAACCTAACTATATTATTTGTCTTGAACTCTTGAATATCTTGAATCTCATGAGTCTTCAATCTTGAACTCTTGATCTTTGTCTTCATCAATTTTGTTTTCTTTACTGTACAGTCTTCTTTTGTTGATACCTGCATATAGATTTCCTGCACATATATATTTTATAACACTTCTATAGTTGTTGTCATCAAAACCACTATCCTATGGACTAACAGTTCTTAGATCTAATATCAAGTTAACCTTTAACAAATAAGCCTTCCTATTATCAAAACAATAAAATCATTTAAATACCCTTTTCAAAATAATTTAATTTCCATACTAAATCACTTAGTAAAAATCCCCGAAAATTCTAGAAATTCACTTTAATAATGTTATCTAATATCAAAATTCTAAACCCAAACTCTTAATATATTTTCCAAAATAAATTTATAAACTCAAATAACCATATTTTCCTTTGAAAATCCATAAATAATTCTCCACGGCTTGGAAAATTATGAAAATTTAAACCCAACTCCAAAATCATGTTTTCCATAACTTATAATTTTCCCATGGAATTTCAAAATCATCAAATCTCGGTTTTACCCTAAAAATTTTCCTATCTCCTTTTAAACAACCTTGGTTAATCCATATAAATCATAAATTAAGCATATCATCATTCAGTATATCATAAAACAGATTTACCATTAAATCCCAAACCATATGAATATAAAACCAAAAATAGAGATGTAGAAATTATTATTCCCCTTAGATTGGATAAGAAAATTGAAGTTTGATTGAGATTGATTTCTTCTAGCTTGAATTCTACGCTTTACTTTGATTTTCTCTTCTCCTCTTTTTAATGGTCGGCCTTGCTTTCTTTTTATATTTATGAATTTTGCTTGAGATAAAATGAACGTGTATGACTAAGGAGAATAGTATAAGGGTGGGAAATATGGGCAGCTATTTACCCTAATGCACTTATGTTTAATTACTTAATCATATATAAGTTCATTTAGTTAAATAAGCACGACTACTAAATTTTATCAATCAACCTCATTCTCCTTATCTACATTATTCTATTTAATTTATTCTAATTAAATATCCTAAATAATGTCAATAAAATTAGGGGTGTTGTAGTAGTCTTACTAAATATCTAAATGGTTTGAGATGGTAGATTATTATTCATACTAGGTTTTATGTCTGACTCGAAGTTTATGTTTTCCCCTTAAACTCTCAGGTACTTGATTCAATTTGAGTAGTTTGAGAGTTGAGGTTTTTAGGTGCTTTATTACACGAATAAATCTTCTGGAGGTGTGCAGGAGGCATGATAGTTATCTAGGGTTCTCTTTTATTTTAATTCCGTTGTGTTGTTTCTAATGGAAAAGTTGTCAACTTGTTTGTAATGATTATGTTTGGCATGATAGCTATCTAGAGTTCTCTTTTATTTTAATCTTTATATGTCACCCTTGGGTATGTTGTAATAGATATATTTTCTTTGAACGTGTTTAGCGATTTTGGGGTATGTAATGAATTGGAAATGTTTTGAAATGGAATGATCTTATTGATGTTTTAAATTTTTTTCCATATTTATGTGTTTATGTGTATCAATGTATCTAACACCGCCGTATTTGGTCGTCAAGGATTAATAACTATGGATGACTGTAGCATCCGTAGACATTAGTTTTGGGCCTCCAAGTAGGGGGATGTTACAGCAAGTGTAAAGAAAGATCGAAGAAATGCCTTACTATGGCTAGAAATAGGCATAATACGCGACTTAGATGTTAGCCAGAAATTACTGTCACTTGATGCTGTTCTTAACCCATGAATGGTATTTTCAACTTAATATGTATTCCATAAAAATATAAACATATGAATCCATATACAGAACAAAAATAATTCAACACACGATTAATTTAGCCTTCTATTCAGGCTATAATTCATATAGTATATTACAAAATTTAAAAACTTACAAATAAAAAACTTATAGGAAAAGATATCAGAAGCAGTCTTCGGATATCAAGAGCACTAGTAGAAGTAGTGGTCTTTTTCCTTATTTTACAATACAATTTATTACACACTTACTTATTTGATGGCGGAAGCTTTATGATGGAGAAGAGAATGGATGGATTAAAGTTTGCCTTCTTCAAGTGGAGAGCCACTCTATTTATAGCTTACGATGGACTTGAATCTTGAATTCAATTTTATTTTTTTCGGATTCCAAAGCCTTCAAATTCGAGAATTATTTGACAACTTTATCAAAGTAAAAGTAGGTTAGGCCACCTGTTAACCCTTATAAAGAATATTTTCTTCTTTATTAAAGTAGTGCGTCTACTTTGATAAATATTTTTGCAAAATCCTCATTATTGAGATCTAAATATTGATCATCTTTAGGTATGTCCTTTGATTTTGAAGATGTTATTGATGTGTCTGATTTTGCATCCTCTTTTCCAAGATTCTTAATTAAATATTTCTTCATTTCTTTAATGTAGGCATAAAGAATATCTTCTTTGGCGACTACACCTTTTTGCATCTTTAATTTTTCTGCAATATGCTGAAATGGGCTTGGAACTTCTTTCTATTGTTTCACATTCTTCTACTCTTGATAGACTTTGATTTTGTTGCTTATTTCTATTACCATTTCATCGCCAAATATTTGACCTATGCTGTTATCGATTCTGGTTAATTTGTCCCATAATTTAGTAACAAAACATCTATATAAACAAGAAATTTCTTTTTCAATATAACCTAATTCTGGTTTCCATTTTCAAATCCAAGGAATGGAAAATTCAATGAAAAATTATATCCCATTCAAAATATAATTATTTATTTGGGGTGAAATAACATCCCATTCAGAATATAATTATTTTAATTTTTTAGGCAGAATACCCATTGGTGGTCCATAATTCGTCCACCATTCTATAAACCAATTTGGTATTGGGCATTTATAAACTTTCCCGCAAACTTTATTAAACCATGAATGTTTTCTTTTATTGTTTTCATAAAGGAGCACTTTATTTAGTGCGTCAACATAATCCCAATAATTATACCTGATAGTGCTCCTTTTGCTGTTTTTTTCTTTTAGGGTGGATAACTCCTATTCTCCTTGCAATATTAGCCTTTTGATGATTATTTTTCTAAAGCTATAAATATTTGGATCTTCTGCATTAAAATGTATTATTTCACATGTTTTAGAGGCTTTTATTATTGCCTCATAATATCTTTTTTTCTTATAAGTCGTAACAGAAAATGACGGCGTATCATAATACCTTTGCACTAAGTTCCAGGGATCATTTTCCCTTTTCAGATCATCAAATTCTAAAAGAAGTATAACTTCTTTATGAAGACTTTGTGCATACGTAGTTATATTTTCTTTATTTTCTTCATTTCCAGTTATGCTAGCATATGAAGATGATGATGTTTGGCTATTAGCGGTTTGGATATTAGCCCCTTATCTTTTCTTGAATTCTAGAAGTTCCTTATATAAAGGATCATTGGAACTATTACTTCTTGAACTGGTTAGATTTTCACCTATTAGCTTCTTGCTACCATGCTGGACCAGGATACTTCCTCTACCCTTCCCTTTGTAGGGAAAATTACCCCTTTCAATAGGGATCAATGTCTTGTGAAAATTCACATGTTAAAAAATCAGGAAGACTATTTTTTCATCTTTTTTATAAAGGATTTCAAAGTCAAAAGGTGCTAGAAGAGCTTGCCATCTGGCAAACATTTGCTTGGACACATCATGTTTAAAATCTTTATTAAACATATATTTGGCACATTTGCAGTCACTTTTATGATAAACTTTTGATTATATAAATCATCTTGAAATTTTAAAACACATTTAACTATAACAAGGACTTCCTTGGCTATAGTTGAATAATTCTTTTGACTATTAGTCCATTTACCCGAATGAAATCCGACATGACATTTCTGTTTTGATTTTGGATAAATTTTCTTTAAAGTTTTGTCAAATCCTATATCTGAGGCATCTGTTTCAATTATTTTTTCTCAATTTAGATTTGAAAGCATTAAACAAGGCAGAATTTTTACCTTTTCTTTTATTATTTTAACGGCTTTAGTATGTTGTTCTGTCCATGGACCTGCATTGTTTTTAATCTTTCATATAAGAAAGCAGCATCTGTAGCTAGATTGACATAATAAGAAAATATATAATTTAAACTGCCTAAAAATCTTTGTAATTGTGTTTTATCAGTTAAAATATCTAGAAATTTTGAAGAAAATTCAATAATACTGTTTATAGTAATTGTTTTTGCTTTTTCACTATTATGACCTAAAATCTTACATTTTTATGAAATAAAGACATCTTTGTTCTTCATATTACTAAACTATTTTAAATAATGATTTTTCTAAATATATCTAAGTGTTTAAAACGCATTTCAATATCCTTAGAGAATTTTAGAATACCATCAATATAAATTCACTATATGGAATAAAAATGTCATTCCTTATTTTCAGAATTTCTCAAGGAGCATTATTTAAGCCAAAAGACATTATTGTCTATTCATCATGTCCGATTGAAACATTAAAAGCAGTTTTATATTCGTTAGATTTTGAAATTTGGATCTGCCAATAACAAGATTTTAAATCAAATTTAGAAAATATGATAGAATCATATAATCTATCAAGTAAACCTTTTTTATTAGGAATTGGATGACTAATCGATTTTAGAACTTTATTTAAGGGTTTGTAATTTATTACTAATCTAGGCATACCTCTTTCTTGTTCACTATGTTTATTTACATAGAACGCGGTGCACGACCACTATGACCGTGACCGTTTTATTAAACCTTCTTGTAATGATGTTTCAATTTTTTTTACATAATTCTAAATATTCGGAATTCATTTGACATGGTCATGCTTCAGTAGTAATTTTATTTTCATCAAAATCTTCTTCATATGGAAGACTAATAATGTGTTTCTTTCCAACCCAAAAAGCATTTGGATGATCACTACAAATTTACATAGAAGATTTGTTGCAAATCATTTTAATTTCCTCTTATAATTTAGGATTTTGGAGTTTTTCCTTTATATTAAGAGAATTTATTTCTTGTTTTAGAAAGTTTGGTGAAAAGTCTTTTGTATTAAAAGATTTTTATTTCATGTAAAACCTTTATAGAAGGTTTAGTTGTAAATTAAAAAGTAATAGGTTTATTTTCGTAAATACTTGTAGTTCCAATTTCATCAATATTTTCCAAAAATATTAGTTTTACTCATCGAGAAATTCTAAATCAAAGCGAACTTTTGCCGGAACTTGAAAACACTTTAAAATTTTGCAAAATTTGAAACTTTGTATGCTTGGACACTTGAATTGGGCTCGGCCAAGTGGGTTTGGGCTTGGCCTAGGCCTTGCAGGCACGACCATGATTAGTTTGGGCTCGGCCATGTGGTCTTGGGTAGAAGTTTGCTTGGGTTTTGGAAGAGAATGTGTTATAGGAGATGTAGAAGTGGTTTTGTGAATTAAAGGAGGGATTTTTGCATAAGAAAGTAAAAAAAATTTATGAAGAGGAAGCCATGGATGCTTTAGCTCAAGCTCTTAGGAAATTTGGAATGAATAAAGAGATTGTAAACATGAAAATATAAAGATAAAGGGGTATATATAGGCTTAGGATTTTATTTAAATAATATAAAGTGATTTATATTAAAATATACATATGCATGCATAGCCATACCCTTCCCCTCTTCAAAACCGCCCACTATACCCCCCTTATCTTGCACTATTCATGTCATGCTCTTGTGTAATTGAGTTTAAAATGAGAAGTTTATATATGTTATATATACACACACACATATATTTATTTATTTATTTATGATATAAAATCTTATATTAATTTAAATGTTTATATGTTTAAGGAGAAACATGTACATGCATATATATATACATCTACACACCATGTTAACTTAGTTTATATTATGTGCATGTGTGTTTAACATAGTGTTATGACTTTTTGAGTAACTTTTAACTAATGAAAAATCAATATTTCAGAAAATAATTCTCGGTCACCTTTTCTATTTCTCTATAAACTATATATATAGGTAAATAAATTTTGAAAACAATTTTATCACCATTAATTATTATTTAAAATAGTTTTATTTGTTAATAAAAGTCCATCTATTAATTATTTAAAATATAATTAAATATTCATTTAAATAGCAATTAAATCCTGGGTCATTACACTCTCCCCTCTTAAAAGAATTTCATCCCGAAATTAGCAAATAAGGAGATAACTCAAACTACGCAAAAGGCTATAAATTCATATCATAAAACACATACAATACATACACTAAGCATCCATGGCACACAAACATACACTATACATACAACCTACGACTAGTTATCCTAATATCAACTCGGGATAGGCTTCCTTCATATAATCCACCGTCTCCCAAGTGCAGTCTCTGGGATCCTCGCTCCACCGAATCTTAACTAGTCGCATGACCTAGTTACGCAATCTCTTTTCATCTTGATCCGCAACATAAACTGGGTGTCTAACCACCGTTAGGTTCGGTTCTATTTCCAATTCCTCTTGAAACGATGGCTCCATAATCAAAGATGGGTCATGAACATATTTCCTCAAATGAGACACATGGAACACATTATGAACTACCACCAATCTCTTTGGCAACTCGACCCTATAAGTAAGCAATCTGATCCCCTCAAGAATACAAAAGGGTCCAATATACCTTGGAGCTAACTTTCCATCTTTCCCAAATCTAACAGCTCATTTAATTGGTGAAATCTTTACGAACACCAAGTCTCCAACCTCAAATTCAAAATCACTTCGCCTCCTATCCGCATAACTCTTTTGGTGATCTTGGGCCTCCTTTATTCTTTTTTTAATCACTGCAACTTTATTTGTAGCCTCTCAGATCATGTTAGGCCCAATAACTAATCTATCCCCGGACGCGACCCAACATACTAGTGACTTGCACGGTGAGATAACCGTGATTTTTGTGAGCAATTTCATGATTTAAATTAGTTTATGTTTGTTTAAAAATTGCATTGAGAAAGATAGGAATGGAAACTGATTGCAAATGTATGGTTTAAACATGTACATGTGCACAAGATAGTGCACACACATGCACACATTTTTCTGTATAATGAAATAGGCAGAAATCAATATATAAATTAGAATAAATAATTTAGAAATACATATGTATGAAGATATGATTATGTCTTTAATAAGTTTGGCACAAAGAAAATAAATGTTAGGCAGGAATAAATACATGCAAGAAAAATATTTAGGTACTAAAAATTATTTAAAGAAAAAAAATAAGGACTTAGGCAAAATAGGCATACATATATTATATATGTGCACAAGCAAACACTTGCTGGAAGAAAACAAAAATTGCATGGAAATGGCATGAACCCTTAAGCAAGTACTTTATCCATTTCTAGCAATCCTTTTACTTGGAAAATAAGAGTCATGCATATAACATGACCGGGGTGAGATTAAAGAGATAAGGCTTATTTCTGAAAATAAAAACAAGGACCACATACCCTTTTCTCTCTTGAATCAAAATGAGAGGCAGATCATGTTTTATAGGGTAAAAATGACATTGGGTAATTTCACTAAACCCTAGTAGCAGCCAGGGTTTTGTATTAGGAGGCTTAGTGTAGTGAGACCTTTCACAATTGCTCTTCATCATTTAAAGAAAAATAAAACATAAGCCAGAGAAAAATAAGGAGCACCGGCCATTAGAATTAGAAGAAGGCAGAAGACCAAAAGGGTTCAAAAAGCTTAGGAAAAAGAGGGATTAAGGTGAGTAATCCCACTGGAAACTTTGGCAATAAGTCCTGAATATTGAGGCAGCCTAATTAAATTTATATTTCATTTTTGCAAGCTATGTTCATTTTTATGATTTGATAACTTTGGCTTGTCAATGATCCGGTCAAGTGTAAAACCCTTTATAGTGACTTATCCAGTATAAAAGAGTCATGAATTTCATGTTAAATTATGGTTATCTGTGTGTGGTTTAACTTTGAGATGAAGTAGATTTTTTTATGGGTTTTCTTTATACATTTATTTACTTAAAAACCCAGGATTAATGTTGTAGATATATGGTCTAAAATTGAAAGAAAATGTGGGGCTGCAACATTGTGTTCTTCCTTATGTCTCATATCAACTAAAATAAAGATAAATGTAGAGGTGCAATGTTATACATGTGCTGAGCTTCTATGTTTTATGAACTCTCCAAATCAAAGCATATACTTGTGGTTTAGCCAGATCTTAAAGATTAACAAAGGTCTGATTGAACCAGAGGTAAAAGGAGACAACCAGAAAACTATCTATGACCATATGTTTGTAACTTGATCCATTGAAAGCCATAGACAAAATAATATGCTTAGAAATCACATCTGTTTGCATGATTAAATGCTTGCTTATGAGAACATGACTTACCAATCTCTGGATGAATACATGTTGGCTGAATGTTTATTTCTCTGATTGAAATATGATATGCAGAAGGGATTAGCATAGGAATGAGAAACGGAAAGTAACACTTAGTAATTTAACTAAGGACTTTTGGATCTTAGGGCTACAAAATATGGCTTGGCAAGGTGAACATTGCAAGCTCACACATGGTATGCTTATACCCAGGGGCCTGAGTGTGCTGGGTTAACAGTGATATGTCCCAGGCAGTGTGTGGTTTAACAAGAGAAAGTAGCTAAAGACCATAATATACTTGATAGTGAACAATAGAAATAGTTTCATGAGAGGGCTTGGGTAAAGTCCCTAATGGCCAGTAATCTGGTAGAAAAGGCTTGATGATTGAATTGATGAATGTGTTGATTGGTTTATGATGTTTTATGGATGGATCCTATGATTGTTATCACTGAACTAAACCATTGAATAATGTATAATTTGTTATGCACTAATGTATATGCACATGTATCACAGGAACATGCACAAGAGTGGTATTGAGTTCCTTTATCCATTTTGAAGTTATTTGAATATGAATAAGTGTCATATAAAATCATGTTTTCAGTTAGATTACTCATACCAGACTTTAGTCTGACCCTTGTGTGTTTTATGCACCATTGGGTGTCTCATGTTTATATGGGGCAGTTCATGGGGATTTTGCAGAAATGTAGGGATTTCTTTGATCAGGCTTTGGATGTTTAGCTGCTTAAGGAATTGGATGCTATATTTAAAGATTTGCTAAAGTTAAAATAGATGTTTATGCTGAATTATGTTAAGCTATTTTGTTTAAATTTGCTTAGAAAACTATGTATTGTTAGAACTACTGTTTTGCAAGTGTTGAACCTATATGTGTATCAGCTGAAACTTATGTGCTTTGTTTTGCAAATGTTTTGCTAAGAAATGGAATTTTTAAGCTTTAAGAACAGTTAGTTTATAATGGTAGAAAATCTGAGATTGAAAGGATTTATGGATTGAATGTACAATCAAGTATTTGACATAGGAAAATCCATGTTTAAGTTGATATAAAATCTGGCAGAATAAAGGTTTTGAGTTTCTTTGAAAAGAAAACAAAATGGCGTGTATTTTTCTTAAGAATAAATGCAAGTTGAATATGGCTAACATGCCCATTTTATTGAGCCTGGGTTAAGCCAGCACTAAAGAGTTTTAAGCTCAATTTTTAGTAAAGTTTTACAACCCAAATATAGGGTAGACTCGGTCATTTTTGCTAACAAGAAGAGGTAAAATTAGGCACTTAAATCTTCCACTAACACACACATGCACAGGAACATGCACACACATGCACATGCAAGAGCACAGTTCATACAGTAACAAAATTATGGAAATACATGCAAAATGCTAAGTCTTGAGACATGAAACAAATAGTTATGCAATAATCTAAGTATGCTTGGAAAACCTGGTTTTTAGAAACACTATTGCTATGTAGGAATTATTTCTTTTAATGATTCCCAAACAGATTTCTACTTCCAAACTTTTGTACTCTGATTCAAGTAGAAAGTAACTTATATATCTTCACATATGTAAGTTTAAGATGATTTGAGCAAACCAATATTTTTATATTGGCATAAAGATCCTGGATAGAAGAAAATTAGAATGTAATATTTTCTTGATTAAATGACCACTGCATATATAGATGTAAAAAAAACTTTAGGAACAGAAGGTGGGTCATCTCATTTGGTATCAGAGCTATGTTGTTAAATAACATAGCAAAATTTTGTATGAACTTGTTTGCATTGGATGTATGGAGGTGTTGACTGCCTTGGATGCTTTGTTTTGTTAGTGCTTATACTACTAATATCTATTATAACTGAATAGGGATAGATTGAAATGAATTAATCTATAGAGTATTAGGCAAAACGGACTAACCTAAGTGTCATATCCATAGAGCTATAGTAGGATCCAGACATGAAAATGTAGGAACAAGTGAACCACCCATGGTGAATGTGCAAGAATTCATGAGAGCTATAAGGGATGGAGTAGGCAATAGGCAGGAAAATCCACATAAGGAGCTTTCCAAACTACTCAAGACTTTTACCAACCTTGGAGGCAAAACTTTTGATGGCACAAAAGGAGTTATGGGAGTTCAAAATTGGCTCAGGATTTTGGATAGGATCTTTGCAGACATGCAAGTTGAAGACCAAAGGAAGTGGCAAATTGCATCCAGGCAATTGAGAGGAGCAGCTTTGGATTGGTGGGAGGTTATCATAGTTGGAAGACCTGAAGGAGAAGTGACAAGGGATCAATTTAAAGCAATGCTGGAAGGTAGGTTTGTCCCTGCATCAGCCAAGGAGTCTTTGCTAGAGGAATTCATCAAATTAAGGCAAGGGACTATGAATGTCACTGAGTACACTCAGCGGTTTGAATTATTGGCAAAGTATGGTGCAGTACTCATCAACACTGAGGAG
This sequence comes from Allium fistulosum, assembly GCA_030737815.1. NCBI lineage: Eukaryota > Viridiplantae > Streptophyta > Magnoliopsida > Asparagales > Amaryllidaceae > Allium > Allium fistulosum. Next base: position 794,960,637 of record CM060904.1, read on the forward strand.
GCTAAGAATGGCAGATATATTCAAGGGCTAAACCCTAGCCTTAGTAGAGCCATGCTACCATACGAGGACAAGACTTTTGATCAAGTTTTGGACTTGACTTTGAGCATTGAACAACATGATAAGGCTAGAGAGAATTTTAGGCATTCAAGAATAGCCAAAACAAGAAAGGAAAGGGCAAATTTCACCCTTATGATAAGAAGAAAGTAGACACAGCTTCCACCAAGAAACCAGAAGAAGCCAGTGCTGTTGAAATTAAGAAGAAGATTACTTGTTATAACTGTGGCCAAGAGGGGCATATGAAGAATAGGTGCACAAATGTTAGGCCAGCATCCTTCATATGTCACCATTGTGGGAAGGAAGGTCACATAAAGAGGAATTGTCTAGATTTTAAGCAAGGAAAATTAGGGGTTTTGGAAGGAAAAGGCAAAGCAACTGAGGGATCAAATGTTGAGAATCATGGCCAAGTTGAAGGTACTTTGTTTATTCACTCAATACCTTTTGCAGTAGTGTATGATACTAGGGCTACACATTCATTGGTCTCCTATGATATTGCACAACAATTAAAATTGAATTGTATGATTGTTGATAAGCCATTGTTTATTAGAAGCCCTATAGGTAGCTCATGTGTTCTGGGTATGATGTGTATGCAACTGGGGTTAGATATAGGGGGACAAGTGTTTAACTCAGACCAATATGTGTTGCAATATCCGGGCATAGGGGTTATTCTAGGAGTTGATTGGTTGAGTAAATATAAGGCTATCATAAATATGGAGACATCCGCCATATCATTGAAAATTTCTGATGGACAAAGGGTAGTTGTTCTTTGTGAGGCAGACAAGAATAGAAATATAGCCAACCTTTTTGCATTGTCTAGTGAAAAACCCATGCCTGCATTAGAAGAAATCCCCATAGTAAATCAATATACTGATGTGTTTGGTGAAGTTAGGGGAGTTCCAAACCATAGACCAGTTGAGTTTTCAATCAAAATAATTCCAGGAGCTAGCCCAGTGGTTAAAAGACCAACCAGAATGGGGCCTAAGGAGTTGATAGAATTGAAAACGCAATTGGTTGAATTAGAAGAAAGAGGCTTTGTTAGACCCAGTAGCTCATCATGGGGAGCACCAGTAGTCTTTGTTAAGAAACAAGATGGATCCTGTAGGTTATGTATTGACTATAGGGAATTAAATAAAGTCACAATTAAAAATAAATATCCTTTACCAAGAATTAATGATCCCTTTGATCAATTGAGTGGTGCAAAAATATTTTCTAGGCTTGATTTAGTTTTAGGCTTTCATCAGATGAAAGTAGAAGAGGAAAGCATTAAGTATACAGCCTTTAACACAAGATATGGACTTTATGAATTTTTAGTAATGCCATTTGGCTTGACAAATGCTCCTTCCTATTTTGTTGATTTGATGAATAGGATTTTTAGAGAATACTTGGATAAATTTGTATTGATATTTATTGATGACTTTCTAATTTATTTTAAGTCAATTAGAGAGCATGAAAATCATTTGCATATGGTATTTGAGAAATTGAGGCAGGAAGACTTGAAAGCAAAGTTTTCAAAATGCACTTTTTGGCAAAATGAAGTGAATTTTCTAGGCCACATTATATATCAGAAAAAGGAATATCTGTGGATCCCAATAAGGTCATTGCAGTGCAAGCTTGGAAAAGGCCTACCAATGTCACTAAGGTCGGATCATTCATGGGAATGGCTGGTTACTATAGAAGGTTTATAAAACATTTTGCAAAAATTTCAATCCCATTAACCAGATCGACTAGGAAAAATCAAGTGTTTACTTGGACTGAAGAGTGTGAGAAAGCCTTTGGGAAATTAAAGGAAGCACTATTGCAAGCTCCAATCCTCAAAGTACCTGAAGGGAATGAAAACTTGGTGGTGTATACTGATGCAAGTGGACAACGGCTTGGGGAAGTATTGATGCAACAACATCAAGTGATAGCTTATGCTTCTAGGCAATTGAAACCAAGTGAGGTAAGATATGCTACTCATGACCTTGAATTAGCTGCTATAGTGTATGCTCTTAAGCTATGGAGACACTACTTGTTAGGGGCAAGGTTTGAAGTTTACACAGACCATAAGTCACTTCAATATTTATTTTCACAAAGGGAATTGAATATGAGGCAGCAAAGGTGGATTGAACTCCTAGCCTCATATGACTTTGAAATATTATATACCCCTGGTAAGGCTAATAAAGTAGCAGACGCCATAAGTAGACAACATGCTAAAGTGGCTAGATTAATGATAGAAGAGTTTAACACTTTATCATTGTTAACTGATTTAGAGATAGAAAGTGATAATGTAGAAAACATGAGCCTATGCAGTGAGCATGTAGAAATGGGAAAGTTAAGCTTTATCACTCTGGAGTCAGAATTGAAAAACAAAGTTGTAAAGTTACAAGACCAATGTCCATTTTTATTTGAAAAGAAAACTCAGATATTAAATGGTAAAGCAGTGGAAGGTTTTCAGTTGAATGATCAAGGCCAATTGAAGAAAGGAAAAAGAATATGTGTTCCAGCAATTGATGAGTTGAAGCAAGAAATCTTGGATGCTTACCACAAAAGCAAATACACTATACACCCAGGAAGCACAAGGATGTATCACAACCTCAAGAGGGATTACTGGTGGAGTGGTATGAAGAGTGCAGTGGCAACCTATGTATCTAAATGTATGGTTTGCCAACAAGTGAAGGCTGAGTATCAAAAACCCTCAGGGATGCTTCAGCGTTTGCAAATACCACAGTGGAAATGGGAGGATATATCAATGGATTTCATTGATGGTTTGCCTAGAACTAGGAGGGGAAATGATAGCATTTGGGTAGTGGTTGATAGGTTAACCAAGTCAGCCCACTTTATATCAGTAAAGTCAGAGAGAAATGCATGTACACTAGCCCAGTTATTTATCAAGGAAGTGGTTAGACTACATGGTATACCAAAGATTATAGTAAGTGATAGAGATACCATCTTCACTTAAAAAATTTGGCAGAGTTTTCACAAGGCAATGGGGACTGATTTATGCTTAAGCACAGCATACCATCCTCAATCTGATGGTCAAACAGAAATTGTGAACAAATTGCTTGAGGACATGTTGAGAGCTTGTGTATTGGATTGGGGAGGAAGTTGGGAGGATCATATCTTTTTAGCTGAATTTGCATACAACAATAGCCATCATAGTAGCATTGGCATGGAACCCTTTGAAGCTCTCTATGGGAGACCATGTTTATCACCATCAAGTTGGCTTGAACCTGGGGAAAAAGTGGTCTTAGGGCCAGAGAGTGTGAAGGAAACTTCAGAGAAAATAGCTGTGATCAGAAAAAGAAATGCTTCTGCCCAGGATAGGCAAAAGAAATATGCAAATCAAAGAAGGAAGGCAGTACAATATGGTGTTGGGGATTATGTATTTATCAAAATATCACCCATGAAGAAGGTTCTAAGGTTTGGGAAACAAGGAAAGCTGATTCCTAGGTACATAGGGCCATATAAAATTCTAGAGAGAATAGGAACTATAGCCTATAAGCTGGAGTTGCCAGAAGAAATGAGAGCAATGCATGATGTTTTTCATGTGTCTCAACTAAGAAGGTGGGTTCATGATAAGGAGGCAATCCTAGAATCCCCTAAGGATTTGTAGATTGACCCCAGGATGATCTATGAAAAGGAACCAGTGGGCATAGTTGCTAGAGAGATGAAGAAATTAAGAAACAAAGAAATTAAATTAGTGAAAGTGCAATGGAGTCTTGACCCAAATGATTGCACATGGGAAGTGGAGGATAAAATCAGAAATGATTATCCACAACTGTTTGATTGAATGAAAGGTAAATTTATATATACTGATGAATGTTTTGATTGAATATGCATTGTGATTTTTGTTTTAATATGCATAGAGTTTAATCAAGTGATTGGCTTGAGAATGGTTTGAGATCATAAAAGTTGATTTTCTGGATTGATGATACTTAAGTTAAGTATGAGAGAATTGTGGGACACAATTCCTAAAAGGAGGGGTATATGTGATAACCCTGATTTTTGTGAGCAATTTCATGATTTAAATTAGTTTATGTTTGTTTAAAAATTGCATTGAGAAAGATAGGAATGGAAAATGATTGCAAATGTATGGTTTAAACATGTACATGTGCACAAGATAGTGCACACACATGCACACATTTTTCTGTATAATGAAATAGGCAGAAATCAATATATAAATTAGAATAAATAATTTAGAAATACATATGTATGAAGATATGATTATGTCTTTAATAAGTTTGGCACAAAGAAAATAAATGTTAGGCAGGAATAAATACATGCAAGAAAAATATTTAGGTACTTAAAATTATTTAAAGAAAGAAAATAAGGACTTAGGCAAAATAGGCATACATATATTATATATGTGCACAAGCAAACACTTGCTGGAAGAAAACAAAAATTACATGGAAATGGCATGAACCCTTAAGCAAGTACTTTATCCATTTCCAGCAATCCTTTTACTTTGGAAAATAAGAGTCATGCATATAACATGACCGGGGTGAGATTAAAGAGATAAGGCTTATTTCTGAAAATAAAAACAAGGACCACATACCCTTTTCTCTCTTGAATCAAAATGAGAGGCAGATCATGTTTTATAGGGTAAAAATGACACTGGGTAATTTCACTAAACCCTAGTAGCAGCCAGGGTTTTGTATAAGGAGGCTTAGTGTAGTGAGACCTTTCACAATTGCTCTTCATCATTTAAAGAAAAATAAAACATAAGCCAGAGAAAAATAAGGAGCACCGGCCATTAGAATTAGAAGAAGGCAGAAGACCAAAAGGGTTCAAAAAGCTTAGGAAAAAGAGGGATTAAGGTGAGTAACCTCACTGGAAACTTTGGTAATAAGTCCTGAATATTGAGGTAGCCTAATTAAATTTATATTTCACTTTTGCAAGCTATATTCATTTTTATGATTTGATAACTTTGGCTTGTCAATGATCTGCTCAAGTGTAAAACCCTTTATAGTGACTTATCCAGTATAAAAGAGTCATGGATTTCATGTTTAATTATGGTTATCTGTGTTGTGGTTTAACTTTGAGATGAAGTACATTTTTTTATGGGTTTTCTTTATACATTTATTTACTTAAAAACCCAGGATTAATGTTGTAGATATATGGTCTAAAAATGAAAGAAAATGTGGGGCTGCAACATTGTGTTGTTGCTTATGTCTCATATCAACTAAAATAAAGATAAATGTAGAGGTGCAATGTTATACATGTGCTGAGCTTCTATGTTTTATGAACTCTCCAAATCAAAGCATATACTTGTGGTTTAGCCAGATCTTAAATATTAACAAAGGTCTGATTGAACCAGAGGTAAAATGAGACAACCAGAAAACTATCTATGACCATATGTTTGTAACTTGATCCATTGAAACCCATAGACAAAATAATATGCTTAGAAATCACATCTGTTTGCCTGATTAAATGCTTGCTTATGAGAACATGACTTACCAATCTCTGGCTGAATACAAGTTGGCTGAATGTTTATTTCTCTGATTGAAATATGATAAGCAGAAGGGATTAGCATAGGAATGAGAAAGGGAAAGTAACCCTTAGTAATTTAACTAAGGACTTTTGGATCTTAGGGCTACAAAATATGGCTTGGCAAGGTGAACATTGCAAGCTCACACATGGTATGCTTATACCCAACGGCATGAGTGTGCTGGGTTAACAGTGATATGTCCCAGGCAGTGTGTGGTTTAACAAGAGAAAGTAGCTAAAGACCATAATATACTTGATAGTGAACCATAGAAATAGGTTCATGAGAGGGCTTGGGTAATGTCCCTGATGGCCAGTAATCTGGTAGAAAAGGCTTGATGATTGAATTGATGAATGTGTTGATTGGTTTATGATGTTTTATGGATGGATCCTATGATTGTTATCACTGAATTAAACCATTGAATCATGTATAATTTGTTGTGCACTAATGTATATGCACATGTATCACAGGAACATGCACAAGAGTGGTATTGAGTTCCTTTATCCATTTTGAAGTTATTTGAATATGAATAAATGTCATATAAAATCATGTTTTCAGTTAGATTACTCATACCAGACTTTAGTCTGACCCTTGTGTGTTTTATGCACCATTGGGTGTCTCATGTTTATATGGGGCAGTTCATGGTGATTTTGCAGGAAGGTAGGAATTTCTTTGATCAGGCTTTGGATGTTTAGCTGCTTAAGGAATTGGATGCTATATTTAAAGATTTGCTGAAGTTAAAATAGATGTTTATGCTGAATTATGTTAAGCTGTTTTGTTTAAATTTGCTTAGAAAACTAATGTATTGTTAGAACTACTGTTTTGCAAGTGTTGAACCTATATGTGTATCAGCTGAAACTTATGTGCTCTGTTTTGCAAATGTTTTGCTAAGAAATGGAATTTTTAAGCTTTAAGAACAATTAGTTTATAATGGTAGAAAATCTGAGATTGAAAGGATTTATGGTTTGAATGTACAATCAAGTACTTGACAAAGGAAAATCCATGTTTAAGTTGATATAAAATCTGGCAGAATAAAGGTTTTTAGTTGCTTTGAAAAGAAAACAAAATGACATGTATTTTGCTTAAGAATAAGTGCAAGTTGAATATGGCTAACATGACCATTTTATTGAGCCTGGGTTAAGCCAGCACTAAAGAGTTTTAAGCTCAATTTTCAGTAAAGTTTTACAACCCAAATATAGGGTAGACTCAGTCATTTTTGCTAACAAGATGAGGTAAAATTAGGCACTTAAATCTTCCACTAACACACACATGCACAGGAACATGCACACACATGCACATGCAAGAGCACAGTTCATACAGTAACAAAATTATGGAAATACATGCAAAATGCTAAGTCTTGAGACATGAAACCAATAGTTATGCAATAATCTAAGTATGCTTGGAAAACCTGGTTTTTAGAAACACTATTGCTATGTAGGAATTATTTCTTTTAATAATTCCCAAACAGATTTCTACTTCCAAACTTTTGTACTCTGATTCAAGTAGAAAGTAACTTATATATCTTCACATATGTAAGTTTAAGATGATTTGAGCAAACCAATATTTTTATATTGGCATAAAGATCCTGGATAGAAGAAAATTAGAGTGTAATATTTTCTTGATTAAATGACCACTGCATATATATATGTAAAAAAAACTTTAGGAACAGAAGGTGGGTCATCTCACATGGCCTTCCATATAGGGCTTCAGACGGTGCCATTCCGATGCTTTCTTTGAAACTATTGTTATAGGAGAACTCAACTAAATGCAAATGATCCTCCCATGATCTACCAAAATCCAGAATACATGCTCTCAAGAGATCCTCAAGAATTTGATTCACCCGCTCCGTCTATCCGTCTGTTTGGTGGTGGTATGTTGTGCTTAAGCTCAACTTTGTTCCAAGGGTTGTTTGAAATGCTACCCAAAATTAACTAGTAAATATGGGGTCTCGATCGCTTACAATAGTTATAGGGACTCCATGCAACCTGACTATCTCTGATAAAAATTTCAGCTAAAGGAGCAGCGATCCTTGTTGGTTTCACTTGAATAAAATGTAGGCTCTTCATTTGCCGATCCACGGTAACCCACACTCCCTTATTTCCTTTTCTGGTTCTGGGAAAACCATCAATAAAATCCATTGATATCATTTCCCATTTATAATTGGGTATTTCCAAAGATTGTAATAATCCGGCTGCCTTCTGATGATCATCCTTAATTTTTTGACGGCATGAACACCTGATAAAAAAGATAAAGATATTTCTCTTCATTCCCTTCCACCAAAACATCCGTTTCAAATCCCTAGGCATTTGAGACACCTGGATGGATAGTCAACTTGGAATGATGGCATTCTGATAAAACTTCCTACCTAAGACCGTTGACATTCTGTTCATATATCCGTCCATTCATCCTCAAAACTCCTCGGTTATCAATCTTGAAAGTTGTACACTGCCCCTCCTCATCCTCCCTGATGATCTCCATTAAGCTTTTGTCCTCTCTTTGCTTGCTCACTATTCTTCCTAGGAGAGTCGAGGTAACCTCGAAAAGAGTCAAAACAACATTCATGCTCAAGGCATCCACTACTACATTAGCCTTCCCTGGCGTATAAAGAATATTCAAGTCATAAGCCACCAGAAATTCTAACCACCTCGGTTGCCTCAGGTTCAAATCTTTTTAAATAAAAAGATACTTTAACAATTTATGATCCGTGAAGAGCTTGAATTTTTCACCTAATTAAAGAAAGAAAAATTATTCCTAAAATATCTAAAGATTAGAAAGAAACTAAGAGGAATAGAAGGATCCTTACCCAGCAGGTAGTGTCTCCACGTTTTCAATGCAAAGACAATAGCTAGCAACTCCAGGTCAAGCGTAGCATAGTTCTTCTCATGAGGCTTTAACTGCCTGCTTGCATACACAATCACTCTACCATGCTGCATAATAATAGTACCATGTCCCACTCCACAAGCATCTATGTAAACCGTGAATCCACTATTTCCATCAGGAACAGCCAAAACTGGTGCACTGGTCAATCTCTTCTTCAATTCCAAAAATGCCTCCTCACACTTAGGGGTCCATACAAACTTCTGCTCCTTCTTAGTCAGCTTTGTCAAATAGGATGAAACCTTGGAATAATCATGAATAAACCTCCTATAGTATCCAACCAAACCTAAGAAACTACGAACCTCGGTACGAGTCTGTGGTTGCTTCCATTCCTGAACAGCTTCCACCTTGACTGGATCTACTTAATACCTTCTCCTATCACAATATGTCCTAAGAATCTTACCTTTGATTTCCAAAAATGGCACTTAGAAAAATTTTCCTTTAGGACAAGTCTCCTCAATGTCACCAACACCACTTCCAAATGATGCTTATGCTCCTCCTCAGATATGGAGTAGATAAGGATGTCATCGATGAAAACTAACACAAGCTTATTAAGAACATCTTGGAAAACATGGTTCATGAGATTTAACAATATGTCGGTGCATTGGTTAGCCCGAAAGGCATAACCAATCACTCAAAGAAACAGTCAGGACCCCTAAACGTAGTTAAGGGTATACTATCTTCAGCAACCCTCAACTTATGGAATCTAGTAGTTAGATCCATTTGAGAAAATATCGTAGTTCCATGAAGTTGGTCAAAAATATCATCGATGTAGGGCAATGAATACTTATTCCTAATGGTCAGCTTATTCAACTCCCTGTAATCCACGCATAACCTCAAAGATCTACCAGAATTTGCCGCAAACACCATAGCAAATCCCCAACTCAAACGACTGGGACTAATCAATCCTCTCCTTAACAGGTCTTGGGTTTGACTGACCAGCTCCGCTCTCTCTCTCTCTCTTGGAGCCATCCTTCGCTTAGGTTGTGTAACAACCCAAAATTTAAGCTATAATAATTAATTAAATAATTAATTCAATAAAAAAATAAGTTTGTGAAATTATCAGAACCGAGCTACGGAGTTGGACTATTGTATCCATGGCGATTTTCCGATCAATTTTCATATATAACTTGTTGAAATCCGAGTCAGTATGGAGAAGATATGAGAGAAATAAGAAATCGAATATATATATATATAACAAGGGGTCAGGTCGACCCTAGGGTCGACCCTCAAAGGACATAGGTCGACCTGTAGGGCGGCCCCCATAGGATTTTGGTCGACCCGCTTAATTCTTGAACGATGTTTCATTCATACACGTCATATTTTGATTTTTCTTCAAATCCTGTGTGTTCGTGCTTCCATCCGACAGTTCCTAGCGACCCTATGACATAGTTGCACCAGATTTAATCTTCAAATCCAACGGCCTAAGATCCCTATGCTACACTATAAATAAGACCATAGACCTATCCATTTTTCTCATTTAGATTTTCCCCCAATTGGGTTCATTGCTTGAGACTGGACCCTAAAATGAAAAAAATTCTTGGGAGGAGATCTATTTAATAAAAAATATTCTACACCCTAGAAGTGGATCCGGAAAGGCCAAGGAATAGAGCTAAGGACCACAGGTGAGTGTTTTGTAATTATTTCAAATTTTTAAGTAATTTAAAATAATAAGGTTCTCAATAGTTGTAGTTTTTCTGCAATATTAAGGCAGTTTTTATATAAGTTATTTACAGTTAGTTTTTAAAGTTATTTTCAATCTATTTTATTCAGCTATTTTTATTCAGCTATTTTATTCAGTTATTTACAGTTATTTACAATTATTTTTATTTATTTAAATCTGTTTTACATTAGAATTTAGCCTGTAAATGTTAGCTTCTTTTATTCCTTTTTATGCGAATAAAATATAAGAATATTAAAGAGAGGAGAATTCGCTAATACGGATTAAATAAAAATAAACACTGAATTTATAGAAATTAGATGTAAAATAAGAAAGAACTGTAATGAAAAGAAGATCGACTGAAATAGGCAAATTTGAGACATTTGCAAGCATGTTTATAACTAGTGGTTATAACTAAAAAGATAGAATAGAAGAGTAACAATTATAACATAGGTTATAATTAAGCAGAAAGAACAGAAAAGGCTTATTTTAAAACTTAGATTAATTTAATAAGCAAATATAGCAGAAATAACAAAAGAGGCTTATTTTAAAACTTACACTAAGTTAATCAGCAAACATAAAAGTAGGGCACGTACAACAACATTACCTTTCAGTCAGGAACTGAAGGTCTCACAATAGTTAGGTGAGGCTGGGACACGCTTATGCTAATTAGGGTACATAAGTGGCTAATAGATAAGAGCTCAATTCTGGGTATTTGGGCATGGGGCGCAAACTAGAATTTGTTTGTTAGGACCAGTACCGGCAGCATTCCCTTTCAGACTAGGACTAATGGTCTCACAACACTTAGGTGAGACTGGGCAGCATTCCCTTTCAAACTAGGACTGATGGTCTCATAACAGTTATGTGAGGCTTGGCAGGCTTATGTTAATTAAGGTAAATAAGAGGTCAAAATAGGGGGCAACAGTTAGTGTGTACCGGCGATGACAGAGCGTGCGACATCGATTAGGGTAAAAAATTCGCTATTGTGTTCCAAGCGCTAAGAGGAGTCTTTTGCTGTGACCAACAAGATTGGTTCACAATGGCACAACAAAGATAGAAGGCCGATCAACGGGTAGAATTTGGATTTTAGCCTAATTAATAGGATTAGGGTTTCAACCTAATCACAGCAATCTAAGACAAGTGCAAACAATCACAACCAAAGCAAATAAAAGCAGAAACAATATTTTATCCCAGTTTTATCTTTTTTGTATTTTCCTTTCATACTAGAACTGCTTCTTAGTCTATTATTTTTATCTTTCTTAATAATGCTAGTAATTACTTTCACTCACCAGACTTATAGTCTGATCCATTCCTCTATTTCCCCTTTTCCCCCAAAGGCCAGTAGAATCGAGGACAGTAGATTCAGACCGCTTGGAGATATATTCTTGGAGTTCTTTATGTATTCTTCTTCTTCTTTTCAGTTTTCTTTTCATTTGACTTTGGATGTAATGGTACTTTATGAGAGGGATCATTTTTATTGTTTATGTACTCTGATGATGTGACTGAGATTGTATTTTTCATGAGACATGTGTATTTGGTTTTTAAGACATATTCTGTTTTGAAATGTTTCTACCGTTTTTATTTATTTGTCTTGTGAATCTTAGCGTATGTGATGCTTTAGCTATAACTATAACGCACCACATTCTTTGGTGTGCCCATTTTGGGTATACTAAGGGGTGTGGGTGTTTCACTTGGTATCAAAGCCTAAGGTTACAGTATTCCTAAAAACTGTTTTTAAAAGTAAAGTATTTTTTTAAAAGTAACATTTCTTCAAACTAAAAGTGTTTTTCAGAAAGGAACTCTTATTATAGAAATGGTTTTTAAGTATAAGAGAGTTTTTATAAAAATCCCGTCAAAGTCCAGTTCAACCTTCTTTCGATTCTTTCGAGCCTAAATTCTCTTTTCTTTTAATAGAATGGCGGACGCCCCAAATCTTCCGCGCCTAATTCTTTGATGTGCCCTTTTTGGGTACACTAAGGGGTGTTTCAGGTTGAATCACAGGCCTTGCACCAGGGACCAAATCAATGCGAAACTCTATCTCTCGGTACGGTGGTAAAATTTTAACTTCTTCGAATACATCCAAAAAATTCTCAGCAACTTCAATAGGCCCTAGATTTTCTTGTGATGCCTCTAGGGCATACAAGAAACTACACATATTAATACCAGGTAGGAACCTGGTACTTTAGGATTCCTTCCCAAATTGGTTACAAACGATACAGTTCTTTCATTACAATCTAAAACAGCTCCATATTTCGGTAATTAATCCATATCAAGAATAATGTCAAACCCTTTAAAGTCTAAGACATACATGCCACAAGAAAAGTAATGAGAAAGATAGGAAATTGGCACATTCTCACAAATCATATTCAAATGGGTTACACCACCTTTGGTAAGACACACACATAGGGTTTTCTACAATACTAGGATAAGATGAAATTTACCTACTAATTCACAAGAGATAAAACTATGAGAGGCACCGATATCAAATAATGCTTGAACAAAAATACCATTAATCAGTAAAGAACCTTTAAGGAAGCCTTTTCCCTTCACGTCCACTGAAGTAGACCATTCATTATTAATAGAATACACCTTAGACTGCTACACCTTCTTCATGAGTAGGCAGTCCTTTACCATATGCCCAAGCTGATGGCAATTAAAATAAAGAGTCTTTTGGACCATCGGGTATATGTGTCCACCTTGCTTCTTTGGAACATCACGATTCAGAAAATACCTGGCAATATGTCCTTTCTGCTTGCAAATATAATAGCCACTATCCTTAGACTTACCTCCTTGACTTCCCCCATGTCTCCCTTTTCCTTAAATCTTCCAATTTGGATTGAACTTTCTCGTGTTAGAACTGTTTCCACCGTTATTTCCACTAGGTGCTACTAGAGTAGGTTTCTTCTTTTCCAGGGCCTCGTACCTCAGAGCCATATTAACTAGATCCACAAAAGTACCTTTAACATGAGCAGTCATTTTCTCATGGTATTACTCCCTCATACCCAAAATAAACATCCCATTCTTCTTTAATGGGGTGTTGATCAATTCCGGGCCAAAACAAGATAGCTCGTTGAACTTCGTCTCATACTCTGCTACAAATAGATCCCCCTGCTTTAAATCCATAAAGTTCCGGTACATCCGGGTCCTTCTTGCAGTTGGCAAGAACTGGTCCTCAAAAACTTCTTCGAATCGGGCCCATGAAAACTCATCTTCAATAATATTTACAGTAAGTGAGTCCCACCGGGCTACTACTCCCTTTTGCAGTTGCGACGCTGCTAAGAATCTTTTCTATTCATCGGATAAGCCAAGGCCTTTAAAAATCTTTACGCAAGATCACAACCAGGCTTACACTTTCATGATAGACTCGGTCCGTTTAAATGGATTTCCATCGAGATTGGTGCAATCCTTGCATAAGGTTGCGAAATTCACTTTGGGCTGCTCGGGCACTCCCTCTTCGATAATCTGAACTCCTTCAGGATTTGGGGTTCGACCATTTGTAGTTGTAGTGCTACCTGCTCCCCCACCTTGTCTACCTCTATTACTTATGTCTTACCACCTAGACATAGTAAGATAATCGTAGAATACTTGGACAAGATATATCTTAAAAGAAGGGTACTAATCAAACCTATCAAGCCGATCTATCTATCAGATATATATATATATATACGAATAAAAATTTACAAATACGCACTCTTGAAGTTGACCCTAACCCAAAGCCTAAATGTTCGCTTAACCTAGGCTCTGATACCATAATGTAACGACCACCTTCCTTGCATCGAAAGACCATCCATTAGGGGTAGAAGAAAAGGAAAGATAAGAAGAAGCTACACAATCACAGAATCTCGCCATGAATTAGAACAACATATAATAGATAACATAGGATATTACATTGTCACTTCCATAATAATAGTAATAAATCAGAGTTATTAAATTTACAACTTCAACTGGACAGTTATGACTACCAGTCCATACAAAATACATAGGTCATACATAAAACACAGCGGAATAAGATAACAATTAGCTAACAGTGAAGCCACCTGCTCTAACTCCTTCAAAATGCTTCTGTAAGCAACCTGGATCACTTAGCTACTCATAAAAGTTTGAGTACCTAAGAGTTTTAAGAAAAGAAAAGAAAACTTCGGGTCAGACATGGATCTAGTGTGAGTAAACTCAAACAACTTAATTCTTACTTTTATAAAATATTTTGAAATCAAAAGTATCACATAAGACCACGCCGCACATAAACACGGATGGGTTTTTACCTTATGATATCAAAACACTTTATATAGAAATCCAATGATATTATCATAATGTCTAGGGGTTTTCAAATAAATAATTCACATAGCCAAAATTATTAAATTAATTAAAATATAGCATAATATGTATACAACTAAGACCGAATGCACTTATAGGGAAATGGATTCCATAGAATGACCGGGCTACTAGAGTACCACCCATCACGGTGCATCTCTAGATAAAATAATACCAAGGACCTCACCTGGATCCCCTGCCAACAAAAGACCGACCTACCCCTTGTTGGATAGTACCGAATAAGATCACCTTGGTTGGGATCAGCAATCGTACCGAAGCATACATGAATTGATAGTAGGGACTCTAGATAGGGATAACCTTACCCTAATGGGAGCGACCCACTTAGCCTTGCTAAATCTCCTATGTTTTATCCATTTCTATTTGATGAGGCCTGAGGCAACGTTTTACCTTCATTATAGCATTACCACTTGGAATGCTAACATTTTGCCTTCCATATGTTGACACAATGTCAACACTCATCCATACAAGTCGCCCAGGAGATGAACGAACCGAAGGCACTACTTCTACTACACCCGTTTTGGAATAACCCTCAGGGTTAGTAGCAAATAGCCCTTGCACTTCAAAGTCTTCGTCTTGGACCTTGCCTTTACTATTTCCAATTTGAACATTTACGTTGGTTCGAACTGGTTTTCAGATTAAAACTAATATCCAATTCTAGTATCACCAAAGCGACGTTCGATAATTTTAAAAGGTCAAGTTATTTATAGAGGACTATCCCACTATCAGGATGTAAAGATATACATATGGACATATGTTCCATATTCTTAGATTATCATGACCCGCTTATCGAAATTAACCCATCGTATACATCACGTTTCCCAAAGTGTGGTATTTTGTGATAAGTACATGTCGACTTACTTTCAATAAAACGTGCCCTCGTTTTATTACAGCTACTTTAATTCATTTCGCTACTTAATAGCATGGACAAGTGATCCTTGGTTTTTAAAACCAATTCACTTAAACAAGAGAATTGGTTAAAAATAAATAACTGATAGAGTTTTTATTTTAACAAACCTTTAAAATAAATAAACTTTAATTAAATCATAAGTTTAAATCTCAATTAAACTTTAATTAACCTTTAATTAAATCAAAATTAAGTCATTAATAAATCCTAATTTTATTTATAATTAAACATTAATTATACTTTAATTAATTAACATTTATTTAATAAATTAAACCATAATTAAGTGGATAATTAACCTTTTATTAAATAATAATTAACTAAATAATTAACTCTAATTAAATAATTAATTAAAATAAACTTGATTAAATAAAAATTAATTTTCTTTTTTATTAATTTTTCATTATTTAAAACTTACTTTGTTAAAAATAATTAACTTAGTTAATGATTTCTTAAACTCTAATTACTTAACCTAATTACTTAATTAATTAATTAAATAATAATTACCCTAATTAATAAATTAATTAAATAAATTATTAAAAAATAAAAATTTTGACTTACCTAATTATTTTAAAATGAGTTTTCAAAAATAATCCAAAAGAAAACGCTTGAAATTGCGAAATTTCCCGAACTACATCCATAGCGGCTATCGCTATAAGCGTAGTTCGCTAGAATTGATTTCTAGGTGAATATCTCACTTAACTCTAGCTACCACATGTTTGAAAACAAAATTGTAAGATTTTTTGAAAACATAAACAAAAGGTTAAATCTTGAAAAAAACATTTTCAAAAATCCAAAGCGAGAAAATAGCTTTCATTTTCAAATCGGATCTCAAGTCCTTTACGACTTTTTAAGTCACTAGTTTCACAACCATTTCACAACATACTTGGTTTTTTCAACAAACAATACAACCATCATATAATAAACCAATCTCACATATCCATATCCATATACATATCCAAACATATCAACATGTTATCCAAATCACAAATCTATACCAAACAACCAACTTGCAATCATATATCATCCAAACAACATGATATTTCAACACGACAAATACTATAATTTCACAACATATAAATCATTAAAAAAAGTTGTTTTCTTTTCCAAAAATATTAGTTTTACTCATTGGAAATTTTCTATATCAAAGTGAACTTTTGCCGAAACTTGAAAACACTTTAAAATTTTGCAAAATTTGAAACTTTGGATGCTTGGACACTTGAATTGGGCTCGGCCAAGTATGTTTGGGCTTGGCCAAGTGGGTTTGGGCTCGGCCTAGGGCATGTAGGGCACGACCATGATTAGTTTGGGCTCGGCCATGTGGTCTTGGGTAGATATTTGCTTTAGTTTTGGAAGAGGAAGTGTTGTAGGAGATGTAGAAGTGATTTTGTGAATTAAATGAGGGATTTTTGCATAAGGAAGTGATTTTTTTATAAAGAGGAAGCCACGAATGCTTTAGCAAAAGCCCTTAGGAAATTTGGAATGAATAAGGAGGTTGTAAACATGAAAATATGAAGATAAAGGGGTATATATAGGCTTAGGATTTAATTTAAATAATATAAAGTGATTTATATTAAAATACACATATGCATGCATGGCTATACCCCTTCCATCTACATAACCGTCCACTACACCGCCCTATCTTGCACTATTCATGTCACTCTCTTGTGTACTTGAGTTGAAAAAGAACATTTTATATATGTTATATTTATATATTTATATATATGATATAAAATCTTTTATTAATTTATGTGTATATATATTTAAGGAGAAACATGCACATGTATATATATATATACATGTACACACATTGTTAACTTAGTTTATATTGTGTGCATGTGTATTTAACAAAGTGTTATGACATTTTGAATAACTTTTAACTAATGAAAAATCGATATTTCGAAAAATAATTCCGGGTCACATTTTCTATTTCTCTATAAACTATATATAGGTTAACAAATTTTGAAAACGATTTTATCACCATTAATTATAATTTAAAACAGTTTTATTTGTTAATAAAAATCCATTTATTAATTATTTAAAATATAATTAAACATTGATTTAAATAGCGATTAAATCCTGGGTCGTTACAAACTTAGTTGGTGATATTTTTTACTAATAAAAAACTTATAGGAATATAAGTTTTATTTTTACATATATAAGCATATGGTAATTTAAACATAATATCTAGTTTTTCTCTACCAGCATGACTTAATGAATTAGTGATTTTATGGAAGTATCTGGTTGGAATTATTCCTTCTTGAATTACATTCATATCTGCACCACTATATACAAGTGCAATTAATTCCAATTTAAAATGATTGTCAATTAAAAGAGTTTTTTGATAAACCATTTTTGAGATATGGAAATATCTAATTTTGAAAGAAATTCTTCTTGTTCTAAATTTTTTTTTTGAGAACAATTTATTTGATTACAACATCCCCTATCTTGAGGCCCAAAACTAAGTGCTACAGATGCTGCAATCATCTACCGTATTAACTTCCAATGATAAAATACAGTAATATTAATGGAATCCATAATATCATAAGCACATGAATATGAAACAAAATCAAAAATTTCAAAAAAACATCTTTTCTTATTACATTTCACAAAACATGTTTCATGTTCCATTACATAATCCGAAACGTTTCCCAGGTTCAGAGCAAATATAATTATTACAAAATATGCCAAGAGCGACATATGAAAATGCCCCTTTGGATGACCAGAGTACTAAATAGACAAAAAAATTCTTAATAAATCAAGGCGGAAATAAAATCATAACAACTATTATCCCGCCTTTTGGTCAAGGCTGGGATATCAACAAATAGGATTAGTACAGGATGGAAGCCAAGATTGGGGATCGTTTGGAAACAAGGCTATGATTGATATCGTCAAAATTTGACCGAGCTCTAATCAAGGTAGGATCGCTTGGGAATGATGGACAAGGCTAGGAGAGGCTACATTTCAAATTTCAAGTCAATCAGAGTACGTATGCTCAAGATATGATCGATGCAAATCATGCGAAAATCTCATTCATATCCATCAATATGAACTACTGTTCGTATCCATCAATATGATCTACTATTCGTATCCATCAAACGTGCTGCTTCGTATCCATCAATATGAACTACTGTTCGTATCCATCAAACGTGCTGCTTCGTATCCATCAATATGAACTACTGTTTGTATCCATCAAACGTGCTGCTTCGTATCCATCAATATGAACTACTGTTCGTATCCATCAATATGGACTACAGTTCGTATCCATCAAACGCGATGCTTCGTATCCATCAATATGCACTAGTGTTCGTATCCATCAAGCTATTTCATATTCATAAATAAACTATGCTTCATATCGATCTCCATTTAGCCACCTTTCGTATCGGTTGGCTAAACCAATCGATACGAATAACAATGTTCATGGTGATCGATACGAAGCACATTCAAGCCGTCGATACGAATTAGCTCCTAATGGATCGATATGAATGGAACCCTACCTATGGGTATGAAGTAGTGGATAAAAAGAAGTGATGCGAAGCAATGTTTAAAAAAAAAACGATACGAAAAGCATGGATACGAAGAGAAGGAATTTAGGGCGAACGATCGATTCGAATGCTACACAACAAAAACTTGCACCGATCATAACTCAAAATCCACAAGTCCAAATGCCACCAAATTTTCACAAGAGCTTGCGTACAACCTGAAGAATGTTCATGCTTAATTTCGACTCGATTGGGCCAAATCTTGATCGATACAAAATTCGTTCGTATCGATCACAGATCGAGTGCGAACCACATGGGATCGATCGCGTGGGCCCACACACATGCCAAAAGAGGTCTCCCGAGATCTGAGCGAGATATTTGTAGCCTAAGCCTATAAATAGCACCCCGGAGCCTATAGAAAGGGGACTTTGGGCTCTTCTACGTCCATACCCTATCAAAATCATTATTGTATTCAAAGACTACTGTTGTACTCGATTTTCACTGTTGTAATCCACTGTAACCAGCAAGCATACATCAATGAAATCATCAAATTCAAAGTGGACGTAGGCCGGATTGCCGAACCACTATAAACTCTATGTTCTTTACTGCTTTCCTATTAATTTTTCTGAGTAATTTTCATTTTTTATTCTCTACATACTTGTCATCTATAATCTGTGATTGTGAATTGGTGCTTTCATCGATAATTGGGTGTTTGTGTCCAATTTTGGTGCAAACAAAAACTCCTAAATAGCTAACATCAGCCTCCTGCACGTCTTCGGAAGCTTTATTCATCCACCTACTAAACCTGTAAAACCCTGACTTTTAATATACTCAAATTAGTTTGGAGCACCCGAGAGTTTAAGGGGAAAAACATAAACTTCGAGTCGGACATAATGCTTGGTGTGAAAAATACTATTACATCTCGATTTACTGATATTAAGTGAGACCACACCGCTTAGCAGAACGGGTTTCCCCTAACTAATATCCATTTCAAACATATCTTTTTGCAAATCATAATCCTGCAACCAAACTGGTTAATAAAACTGATTATATTAATAATAGCAAATATCATGTATGCTCAAAAACAGGTAATAAATGGACCATCTGTCCGAAAAATATAGTTTTACTTAGCTTACTACAAACCATTGGCTGACTCGAGCATACCAGACAAAATGAACAAATAATCTAACACATGTTAACCAAATTTCTAGATGGTCTGTCCTTAACTTACTTCTCCAAGGGTCGCTTGATCCTAATGGTTTTTCGGGCTCACCAATAACCTATCCTCCTTCCTTGTACATATATTCCTTTCTGTGTGTAACCATCATTTAAGTCTTACCTGTAACTAAGCCCTACACACCGGAATTTTGGACTAAATTAGCTAGGGGCTATAGCTAATGTATAGGGCGCGACCATATACCAATCCCATCTGGTATACAAATATCTGAGTCATTTTACTTAGGGTTAACTACCCTTTAAATTTTCCTTGAAAACCTTTCAAATTGATTTAGTCCCTTTAAATTAGACTTAAACAAGCAAAATACTATTTGCTTTACTCAAAACTCTTTGCCATGATATATGTAACGACCCGTATTTTTAACTATTTTAAATTATTGAATTTAATATAATTTTGGAATAAAAATGGTTAAAATTAAATAATTTATTAATGTAATTTATTGAATATAAATTTAGATAAAATTTTGAATAGCAAAATTAAATATGAGAAATGATGATAACTTATATTAGAAAGTAAATCGAATAATGAAAGTTGAATTATTTGGATAAAAATAAAATAATTATTGATAGCTAAAACTCATTTGAAATTCTAATATTGGAGTTCTCGTAATTGAATTATCCAAGGGTTTTGATTTATGAAGTGTAATCTTGATATTTCGTGTAAGAACTTTTGTTGTTCTATATTTGAACAAACATTTTAATTTACAAAATAGTTTAAGATAAAAATTGAATTAAAAATATTTAGTTGATTTTAAATAAGTTAAATAACTGAATTTTAAATTTAATACGAAGGAAAATGATTTTAAAAGTTGATTTAAATTTTATTTAAAAATTGGAAAATTGGAAAATTTTTAACTATTAAAATTGAATTTAACAGTGAATAAATAGAAATTGGAAATTTTATATTTTGATTAATGTGTAAAAATAGTTATTCGGGTAACTGTCACGGATTTCGATGAAATTAGTTTCATCAGATCCGTAATAGTGAATTATTATAGGATTTCAAGTTTCGTATCGATCGGATTTATGTTCTAGCCATGCGAGCTTGAAACGCCTAAAAGTTATTTTCAGAATTTAATTAAAATAAATTAATTTTGAAAATCTATCTTCTGCATACGATCGAGTTAGGACTAGAGACTAGTTCCATTACGTTCGAGATAGGGGTAAAACATTATGAATGCCAAGTGACACACGTTGTTTGGAGTTCGGAGTTTTCATGGGCAAATTGTGTCGGAAACTTATATATAAGGCCTTATTTGCATAACCCTAGCCCATTTTCTTCCTCTCAGCCGCCATTTGAATTCAATGGCTGAAAATTCGCCACCTTCCTTGTTAACTCGTATTTTAGTCGCGACCTAAAACTGCACGACCTAAAGAGCTTGCAACCTAACTACAAAAAAGCCTGCGACCTATAGAAGCTCACGACCTAAGGTAGTCAGCGACCTAAGGGACTTAACGACCTAAGGTAGTTAGCGACCTAAGGGACTTAACGACCTAAGGTAGTTAGCGACCTAAGGGACTTAACGACCTAAGGTAGTTAGCGACCTAAGGGACTTAACGACCTAAGGTAGTCAGCGACCTATGGGACTTAACGACCTAAGATAGTTAGCGACCTAAGGGACTTAACGACCTAAGGAGGTTAGCGAGCTAACAGACTGCACGACCTAACTATTAAAGCGGCTCAGCGACCTACGACCTAAGAGTCAAACGAGCTAAGACTTTAGCGACCTAAAGCTCCTACAACTATCCTTAACTTGCCTGCGACCTACCACTTGTTCAAATGAAGCCAAGTGCAACTTCATCAGCTAATTTCTTAAGTCGCAAGAGGACTGCGACCTAGCTTAGGTCGCTCGCGACCTACGACCTAACTTAGGTCGTACGCGACCTAAGACTTGGCAAAAATTCTGCTCAGAAATCAGCTCCTATAAATAGAGCTCCAACTCCAACGAGCAATGGACCTTGAGCCATTCATTTCTTCAAGCGCTGTTACTCTGTCGAACTCTCCACTCATTCAGCAATCAAAGATCTTCAAACATTCGAGACGCTACAACAAGCTTCGAGAGGAATTCCTTACATCCAACACGGATTCAACGAGTTTCATCGTCGAAGATTGAGCTAGTAGTCAAGATTGTTTCTTGTGATCAAATTGTACTATTTTCATAAGAGATTTGTATCGATTTGTAACCGAATTCAGTAATAAAGAGATTCAAAGTGGACGTAGGCTTAATCTCAAGCCGAACCACTATAAACTGCTGTCTTTTATTGCTTTTCTGCTATTTTACTGCTTAAATTCTGTTCCCGTCACGCGGGTGGTGCTTTCACAACTCAACTACACACATCGGGTGTTAGCGTTCACTTTTTAGCGTTAACATTTTGGTGCTTTCACTGAGAACCCAGCTCAGGCTACCACTCACCATTGCTTCACGGAAGTTTGTTGAAAGAATTTCCTACAAAACCAGAAGTCTATCAGACATAATGGCTCTTGGAAGGAAACGAAAGTCTGTCAGAACTGATGATGACCGCGATAATACTGCCACTTCTCTTTCTCCAAATCAGGCAGCTCCAAGTGTCGGTGTGACGCGACAAGAGTTAGATGCTGATGTATCTGGACTGTACCAGTAGATTGAAACTCAGAATAATCTGATGATGGAAAAGTTGAATGCTTTACTTGGGGCTAATCAAAGACCAGTAAGTAATGAGGAAAACTTTGCTAATGCTGCTCCAACTCCGAAGGGAGAAATATTCCTCAAGGGGGATCAGGTGCTGCTGAAGGGGCACCCTTCTAGGCTGAAGGATCCAGGCCTTCACCGGTTCTCCGTGAGCATTTACCGGGGCAAACCTCCGAAAAGATGGCCGAAGTCTATTCTGCGAAATCTCTAAACAATGAGGAATATCTCTCTAGCATGGTTCGGCAAATAATGAAGGAAAGCATGCAAAGAAATGAAGATGAGAACGATTGGGGATTCGCTCCAAGTAAGACTCCATTCACTGAAAGGATCTTGAAAGCTGAGTTTCCGAGAAAATTCGTTCCTCCCACCATTCCTTCTTATCGAGGAACGAGTGATCCAAATCAATTCCTATACAAATATGATTGGCATATGACTGGTGCCAGAGCAACTGACGAGATTAAATGCCGGTATTTCCCGGTATACTTAGAAGGAGTGGCGTTACTTTGGTTCACCAAACTTCCTGTGCGATCTGTCGATCAATTTTCCGATCTGACCCGAAAATTCAAGGAACAATTCAGATTGTACATTTCAAGAGCAAAGGATATGATGTCTCTCTCAAGTCTTGAACAGAATCCTGGAGAACCCATTAAATCCTTCTTGAATCGCTTTAATTTAGCCCTAGCAGAAGTCGATAACGCGGAACCGCGAATGATCTTAACCTACTTAATGCGGGCTATTGACAAGTCTAGCAAGTTTGAAAAATGGTTAAAAATGAAGGAACCAAACTCGCTCGAGAAATTCTACAAAAAGGCTGATGAATTCATGCGCTTAGAGAATCTCTCCGCGTCAGCCAAAGTTGTGACAAAAGTGGTGGAAAATAATGCTACAATTCAGAACAAGAAAGAATCTGCAAATCAGAAGAGGGAAAGTAATGGTGGAAAGAAGCAGAAAGATCTCAAAAAGCCCCGCTTCCTCAAACCTTCGGATTTTACTCCTCTGACTGATACCCCGGAGAATATTTTCATCGCCACTAAGGATGCTGTTGATTTTCCAAAACCATCAGCAGTAAAAGTTGGGAAAAATGCTGTTCAAAGCGGAAGATTTTGCAAATTTCATAATCAACCAGGCCATGATACCAACGAATGCCGCCACTTGAAAAGCCTGATTGAAGAATTGTTGAGAGAGAATAAGTTGCAGAAGTATGTGAAAAGAAATAGAAAAGACCCGTCTTCATCTAATCAGGGGCAACTACCCCCAGCTCATTCATCTGATTCAGGAGAGAGGCCTGCTGAAAAAGAAAGACCTGTTATCAATGTGATCACAGGAGGACCTCATCCAGCTGGCAGGAGTTGGGGGTGAGATGGAAAGGTATGCTAGAGCTTTGAAGTATGCTCCAACTGAAGAAAGTGTCTTGATCTTGGAAGATGCTGCACCTCTAAAACAGCGGAAGACTTTTCATGATGATATTATGTTCAGAACCAGGGATTATGTTGATGTGGAAGCTCCTACTGAGGACCCTTTGGTTATCTCTGTCGGTATTGGGCCGGCTATTGTCAGAAGAGTTCTGGTTGATAGTGGTGCTTCGTGCAACATACTCTTTAAAAAGACATTTGACCAAATGAAAATTCCAATGACAGATGTACAAGCCTCTTCACACAAAATTGCCGGATTTTCAGGAGAGCTGAAACAGCCAATTGGAACGGTGAACTTGTTTGTTGAAATGGGCGAAGGGCAGAAGAAGTTGGTTCGGAAGCAAACTTTTGTAATTGTTGATGGATTCTCCGCCTATAATGCTTTCTTGGGTCGGCCTACTCTTGCTGCTTTCAGGGCCGTCCTCGCTCCATGGTGCTTAACAATGAAATTTCCTACTGAGAATGAGATTGTTGTCATTAAGGGAGATCAGAACGCGGGATGAGAATGTTACCTTGTAGAACTCCGAGAGGCCAGGAAAAGAGAAATGGGGAAAGATGCGGCAGCTCCGCTCCGCATCAAGGAACCAACCCTGTAGCAACTACGGAATGGCCCCTGTACTAGCGAACACAGCAATGCAAGGAAAGAAATGGATCCCAGGAAAGCCAGTACAGGGGAGAGTAGACTGATACCCGTGGAGGTAACGGTACCAATATCTGTTGATTCAAAAGACCCAAACAAAGTACTCAATGTGGGTTCACAGCTAAGCATAACAGTTCAAAACACGCTGATATCATTCTTAAAAGCCAATCTAGATGTGTTCGCTTGGTGTCATGCTGATATGTGTGGGATCTCCCCGGAAATTGCTGTACATACTCTGAACATTGATCCAAAATTCACGCCTGTGAAACAAAAAAGAAGAACTCAAGGCCCAGAAAGGTCGACAACACTAAAGGAAGAAGTCGATCGGCTCATGGAGAACGGCTTTATCAGAAACTCCACTTATCCAAATTGGGTTTCAAATCCAGTATTGGTCAAGAAGGCAAATGGAAAGTGGAGAGTATGCATAGAATTCTCAGATCTAAACAAAGCATGCCCCAAAGATTGCTTCCCGCTGCCCAGAATTGATCAATTGGTGGATGGAACAGCTGGGCATGAGTTGTTATCGTTTATGGATGCTTACTCTGGATATAATCAGATTATGATGCATGAGCCGATCAAGAAGACACAAGCTTTATTACGGATGTGGGTCTCTACTGCTACAAAGTTATGCCTTTCGGGTTGAAGAATGCTGGGGCAACCTACCAAAGGATCGTCAATGCAATGTTCAAGCCTCAGATTGGTAGAACCATGGAAGTTTATGTCGACGATATGTTGTTAAAGTCAAAGAAAGCTGTAGATCACATGGGTCACTTCGAGGAAATGTTTGCAATTCTTCGAAAGTATGGAATGAAGCTCAATCCATTGAAATGTTCGTTCGGAGTAGAGTCCGGGAAATTCTTGGGTTTCATTGTGAGCGCCAAGGGCATTGAAGCCAATCCTACTCAAATCACAGCTCTAAGGGAAGTCAAAGGCCCTAAAACAAAGAAAGAAATGCAAAGTCTCAATGGAAAAGTCGCTGCTCTGAGTCGCTTCATTTCCAAAGCCACAGACAAATGCATTCCCTTCTTTGACGCTCTAAAGAAAGGAAAGAAAAATTTTGAATGGACTCCCGAATGCCAGAATGCTTTCGATGAACTAATTCATCACATGGAAACACCTCCGGTTCTTTCCAAGCCTACTGACGGTGAAGACCTTTTCATCTATTTAGCAATTTCATCTCACGCCCTCAGTGCAGCACTTGTATGGGAAAATATGAAAGTACAACGTCCAGTCTATTACATCAGTAAACGGTTCACTGGGGCAGAGATGAATTATTCGAAGATAGAAAGTTCGCCTATTGCTTGCTAATTGCTTCCAGGAAATTGAGACCATACTTTCAAGCTCATCCTATCAAGGTTCTTACTGATCAACCTCTAAAGCAAGTCCTGTTTCGTCCTGAAACTTCGGGCCGTCTCTTGAAATGGAACATTGAACTCAGCCAATATGATATCACTTACCATCCCCGGAGAGCAATCAACGGACAAGCTTTAGCAGATTTCATCGCAGAATCTACTGACAAAGGTTATAGTGAAAATGAAACGACTGACGGCATTCCAATCCAGTGGAAGTTGTATGTTGACGGATCGAAAAATGATTACTGTTCTGGAGCAGGGGTTGTGCTCGAAAACCCCGAAGGACGATCGTTGTGTTATGCATTGAGACTGGAATTTCTCCTTCAACGAACAATGAAGCAGAGTATGAGGCTCTTATTGCTGGCTTGAAAATTGCCAAGGAACTAAACATCAAAGTGTTACAGATCTTCAGCGATTCTCAACTTATTGTTTGCCAGGTAAAGAAAGAGTTTCAGGCTGAAGGTGGAAATCTGCCCGCATACTTGTCAAAGGCATGTGAACTTCTCGAAGATTTCAATCATTACACGATAATTCATATTCCTCGGGTAGAAAACATGAAAGCAGATTCTTTAGCAAAGTACTCAAGTTCCGGAGAAGCTCAATTACTGGGATTAGTTCCTGTAGAAGTTCTGTCAGCTCCAAGCATTGATGAAATGGATGTTGATTGGATTATGGCTACGTCTCAAGAGCATGAATCATGGATGACTCCAATCAAAGAATACCTACTCAATGGTTCCTTGCCAGAAAGTTCTAAGGAACGTCGAAAACTATTGAGGAAAGCGTCAAGATATATAATTCAAGATGGCCGATTATACAGACGGGAATTTTCAATGCCACTGCTCCGATGTGTAACTAAGGAAGAAGCCAAGACAATTCTAGCCGAAGTACACGGAGTAGAATGTGGAGATCATTCAGCCGGCCAAACTCTAGCCAAGAAAGTCCTCTGATATGGGTATTTCTGACCGGATATTAATCGAGATGCTGCTATTTACTCCAGAAAGTGCGACAAATGCCAAAGATTGGCAAAAATCCCAAAAGCACCTTCCACCGAACTCACAGAAATGGTCAGCCCATGGACATTCGCCATTTGGGGGATAGATCTAATCGGACCATTACCAGTTGCCAAATCAGAAATCAAATATGCTATTGTTGCTGTTGATTATTTCACCAAATGGGCTGAAGCTGAAACTTTGGCCACCATTACTTCTAAAAAGATGATAAATTTTGTAACGAAAAATATCATTTGCAGATATGGTGTGCCACAGAAGATAATCACAGACAACGGTACTCAGTTTGAAAGTGAAGAATTCCAGGATTTTTGCAAACGGTTTAGAATTCGGAAAAGCTTCTCAGCAGTGGCTCATCCGCAGGCAAACGGGCAAGTGGAAGCAGTGAATAAAATTATTAAGTCAACCATCAAAAAGCAACTCAAAAAAGCAAAAGGTGGTTGGGTTGATAAGCTTCCATTAGCACTATGGGCGTACAGAACTACTTACAAAACTGCGACTGGGCACACTCCATTTTCACTGGCATACGGATCAGAAGCAATGATTCCAGTGGAAGTAGAAGTTCCATCACATAGAAGAGTTCATTTCAACGAAGTTGAAAACGAAAAGCTGCAACTTGAAGCACTTGACTTTCTTGATGAAAAAAGAGAAGAAGCTAGGCTCAGAGTTTCAGCTTATCAGCAGAGGATTGCCAGGCATTTCAACTCTAAAGTTCGCCAACGCAACTTTGAGATCGGAGATTTAGTCTTGAAAAGGATCATGACAGCAACTGGGGTGTTTGGACCAAACTGGGAAGGACCGTATGCCATTGGCAGTAAACTTCTTAATGGCATTTTCAAACTCATAACTGTTGAAGGAGATCCAATTCCAAGGGCCTGGAACAGCAACCACTTACGTCCTTATTTTACTTTAAAAAAAAGCTCTGCTCAAAATTGTAAAATAATGATGAATGTATCAGTTGTATTGTAAGACATTGTAAATCAGTGTAAATGAATGAAAGCTATAAAGTGGATGTAGGCCCGATTCTTGGCCGAACCACTATAAATCTTGTGTTCTTTACTATTTCATAATACCTGTTTTATTTCGATATGTAAATACTTTAAATGTATTGCTAAAATGTCGATTCAAAATTGCAGGACTTTAAAACAAGGCTTGCTCGTCACAAAGCCAAGCGACCTCTATAAATCACCTATTACGCAAATACCAAGCGACAAAAAATTCCAAATTCAAATCCTATACAAGAAGAACTTCACATAAAAAGTTGGCGACTCCACTGTGGCAAACCTTTGTTAACTGGTTGAGATTGTCGATATGAACAGACATCCAACTAGATAACTTTGTGTTTGCCCCGTGAAGTCATTCAACAGTGAAGTCCACTTCTTCGGATGAGGCAATTTACTTGTAAAAGGAAAGAAGATGCACTTGGAAACGATAATAAAAGGTCGCTAATGAGCAGATGATGAGAGAACATTGCCAAGCAAACAAAGAAGCAGCCAAAAGGAGGTATGCCTCTCAATAAAAGGGCCGATAAGAACCACCGAAGGGACACCTTCCCAAGCAGAAGGAACAGGGCCCTTGCTAACTGATCGTGATGCATCCGATCAGGCAGCTTGCGTCCGTCCCGTGGGTCTACTCGCCCCTAAGACGCAACCTTCCTGGCACACCAACCAACCAACGCTCCTTCTCAAAGGTCAACAAAGCCCTCTAACGAGGCACGCCAAAAAATGAAAGTACTTCTCTCAATCAAAAAAGATTGGTGGAACCACTGGAGGGGCACCTTCTTAAACTGAAGGAACAGGGCCCTTGTTAATTGATTGCGATCGTTTGTGCAAACGAGCATCCAATCAAGCAACTTGCGTCCGCCCCGTGGATCCACTCAACCATGAGAAAGTAACTTCCAAGCAATTACAAGACCTCTTCGGAGGCAAAAGCCCTCTTCGGAGGCGCATTTCACCCGTGTAGAAGTGCAAAATGCTCCTCTTCGGAGGCCCACTTCACAGAGATGAAATGCCAAAAAGCCCTCTTCGGAGGCACATTTCACCCGTGTAGAAGTGCAAAATGCTCCTCTTCGGAGGCCCACTTCACCAGAGATGAAATGCCAAAAAGCCCTCTTCGGAGGCACATTTCACCCGTGTAGAAGTGCAAAATGCTCCTCTTCGGAGGCCCACTTCACCAGAGATGAAATGCCAAAAAGCCCTCTTCGGAGGCCCACTTCACCAGAGATGAAATGCCAAAAAGCCCTCTTCGAAGGCACATTTCACCCGTGCAGAAGTACAAAATGCTCCTCTTCGGAGGCCCACTTCACCAAAGATGAAATGCTAAAAAGCCCTCTTCAGAGGCATAAACACAAAGCCTTCTTCGGAAGTGCTAAACAAATCAAAAAAATTCTTCAGAAAGTTCACTTCACTGCATAGGAAAATCCACTTTTTAACAAATAAAAGTGATCATCTCTGAAAGTTGAAGTGTTCTTCAAGGAAGAAAGAGAAAGTGAAAACTTCTCCAAAAATGAGATATAATCTATTAAAAGAAGAATGATTCTTCCCTTAAAAACGGAATAGTTATTCTCTAAAATAGGAATATCAGTCTTGTAAAAGCTAGAAATGTGCAATATACTTGTGGTATAGGGGCAATACTATACAATTCAATTATATTAATAAAAGTAACATGCAAGCAACATACCACAAGTTCATTGCAATATCACGAAAAATAGATGTGGAATAAATGTATTCCCAAACACAGACAAAAAGTTTGTACAAGTAAAAGGAATCGTTTATTCTACACTAAAAAAGAGAAACAGATGCGTTCTCACATACACAAGAATTTGTACAAGTAAAATTACTGTTTTATTTAGTACTATGAAAATTCTTTACATGTGCAGATATCTCAAAAAAGCAAAAGCAGGGACCGGTACCCGCACAATCTCTGGTCTATACATGTAAAAAGCAAAATAAGAAGTAGAAAGTCCAGCTTGTCATTCCTTCTTCCCGCCAACCTTGGAGCCTTTGCTTGGCCTAATAGTTAATTTCGGAATCCGATGTGGACGGGACGGAGAGGGAGGAGTGGTTGGGTCTTCTTCTGTTTTGTCTTCCCCAGTTGAAGCACCTCTCTTTTTCTTCCTTATGGCATGTTTCCCCTTCCTCTTCGAAGAAGATTCGCTCCTCGGAGTAGTAAGAAATGTTGAAAGCTTCGTGTCATCATCTAGAGACCGCTCCGGTGTCTTCTCGATGTCTTCGAGATCCTCCGCCTTCTGCTCCTGCGAAGTAGCCGGATCATCCAGGTCTTGAAGAGCTTCGATTTTCTCTGCCTGTGATCCCGGTTGGGAAGAAGAAGGAGGAGTAACTTGGGAAGGTGGAGGAGCGGCAACTAAAGGAGTGGAAGCTTGTGCAGTATTCGGTACCTCCGCTGTAGAAGAAAAGAAGTTAAAATCGGTATTCTCCGAGAAAAGAGAAGGTATCGGTTCACCAAAGTTTAAATAATAAGTAAGGAGGTCGTCAAACTCGGTTAAATCAAATAAATGATTCACTGGATCTGGGTCGACACCAAAATTACCTGGAGAAGTTGGTTTTGACAGGTCAATTTCAAATTTATCAGCCTCAGTGTCTTCTTGGCTCTGCTCCTCGATATGAGTAAGGGGAGATTCGGTTGTGACGGGTTTGGCCTCGACGGTTTTTGCAAGAGAAGAAAAGTGAGAGCTGGAACCAACGATATCGACGTCGGTCGAAGTCGAAGTGTGGACAGGGGCAGTTAAAGATGTTTTCTTCTCTAGATATTCTTCTGCCACTATCCCAGCTCTGGCTTCAGCAAGTTGCTCTTTTCCCTTGGCAAGAGCAGCACGAGCTTCTTCGTCAAGGTAGCATGCCTCGAGTTCCGCCTCATCATAGCCGGCCCCGCCAAGCATATCAACTGCTACTTCCCATACTTCGGCCAGGGTAACCTCATAGTCAGGACCCAGAAAAGAGAGGCTCCCATGACCCAGAACGCTGTGCAGATAAAAGTCAAATAAGGTGGAGCTGATGCTAGATTTTGTTGTCTCATGCGATTGCTCGGCTGCCTCTTTTTCGACGACAGCTGCAGCTCGACCAGCAACAGCCTCATCACGCTCTTTCTCAGCGTTAGCAAGTTGGGCCTTTAGTAATTCAATCTCCACGTTCTGGGAGCTAACTGTTTCCTGCAACTGAGCGTTATTTTTGCGATACTCCTCAACAACGAACTGCTCAACCGCAAACTTCATTTCAGTATCCCTCTGAGCAGCGTGCGCATCCCGCACTTGTTTTTGAAATACTTCTTCTTTTTGAGAATGTAAAGCAGAAGAAGTGGCGAGATCTTCCTTGAGTTTTTTAACCGCGGACTCAAGTCTCGCATAACTATCAGCAATGCTCGTCATCTCGGCGTCATGTTGTTTGCAAATTTTGTCCCATTCCGCCTTGTCGTTTTCCATGGTCAGCATCGCCTCAAGATTTGCGCGATTGACTCTTTGTAGCTCGTCGACAAGCTTTTGCCATCCGGACACTCTTTCAATGTTAAGTTTGACGGCCTCTAGGCTGCGCAGCATATCCGATTTATCAATTGGAACCAAATCAAGGTCAAAACGCACCCCTTTTAAGCACCAATTCGAAAATCGGCTTTGAAGAATAGGAGGGGCGTTTTTGACCTGATACTGAGGTCTGCTGATAATCGCTTGGATATCAGACTTCTTTAAAGAAGGAGAGCCGGATGGAACATTAGGAGAAATGGGAGCATCAGCCTTTTCAAAAATTGCAGATGCGTCACTTGGCTTGGATCGCTTGCTCGATTCATCAGCAATGTGAGTCTTCCCCTTGTCATCATAAGACTTTCGCTTATGGGAATCGTCACTTCTGTGAGAAGAGTCATATCGCTCAGCATCTTTTCTCCTCTGCCGCTGCTCATAATCCCGCCTTTCTTGAGCCTTCCTTCGAGCCCTTTCCTCGTCCGTCTCTCTCTGGTCACCAAGGTATTTCCTAAAGTCATAAGATCCACGGCCTCCATGACGCTGAAATGAGTCATAGTATGAGCCAGCACGCCCCATCGGAAAATCTGAAAACGGAAAAGAAGTAAAGCTTAGAAATTTCCAGGAAAAAAGAGGATAAGTACTTATAAATGCTGAAAAATCCTAAGTGTGTGCGGCGTGCGAACTACGTGCGTCAAACTACAAACCACGCTTTAGTGTGGGAACAGAGACGACAGGTGTAGAAGGCGTCGAAGTTTGTCTCAAGAGGAAGTCGCTTCAATGACAGGAGAGTTCGCTTTTGGAATATTATCCTTGAAAAGCTCTTGAGAAGTTATCATTATGTCACTCAAGTCATCAAAAGTATCATCGCCATAATGCCCAGTAGAACTTTCTTTTTCGATTTCCACATCAGCCGCTTTTTTAGAAATATGAGGATTCTCCTCCTCTTCAATCACTGGAGAGAGCTTTAATTTGCTGGATGACCCCACAATGTCTGTAGGAGTAGAACACTTGACCAATGAAGTCTCAATGGTAAGTCCTTTCGGTGAAAGTTCTCTATCATGGACTGGGGGATCCGGCGTTTTTTCTAGAGAATTTGGGACTTCACAAGGCTGAGTAGAGCGAGAAGAGTGTAAAAGCCCATACTGATGCAAAAATTCATCTTTCAGCAAAAATTTGGCGCTTCTTTCTTCCGCCGCCACAACATTTAAAGTCTCAAGGGTTGATTTGAGGCTCGGATTTCTGAGCGGAGGAGGAAGTGCTGGAAAGAGAAAAAGAACGAAGATAAGCATTTGATAATTCGGGTTTCGAAAAACTTATAAGATGAACAGAGAAAGGCAATCTTACTCCCGATTCTCCAAACTGCGTAGAATCTCAGAGGACATCGAACAAAGAAGAATTGGTTTAAAAAACCGTGAGCACTTTCAGGCAAGTCCAAGATCAATTTCCGATTTCTGGCACCCCTTACAAGGACAATCGAAGGATGATCTTTATTCCTAGAGAAGGTACATAGATAGCAAATTTCGTCAAAACTCGGAAGACGGTCAAGCGTCCTCCTAAACAGAACACACAACCCCATCAGAACGGCGTAGCCGTTGGGGTGTAGCTGAAAAGGCGAGTTAGCTAGTCGAAGGAAAAGTTCCCGGAGAAATTCATTGAAAGGCGGAATAGCTCCGTTTAAGCACATGTGGCGATTCACCGCGACAAAACCAAGAGGTGGCCTGTCAGCTGAATCATTTGCTCCAGGGAATATAGCGTCTGAGTTGGCAATACCAAATTGGATACACAGTTGTCTAAAAATTCTATGGCTCAGAGTAGTCGGAGTTCTCTCCGGAGGATCAATCGGAGGATTGGCAATCGGGAAAGCTCCTTCAATTGGTCCTGAATCTTCTTGTTGGGACGTCATTCTACACAATCAACTGGATATTTAAATATAAAGGTGCACGTTTCCTAAAAAGTGTGAAGTGTTGTGCAAAACTAAAACAGTAACAAGCGAGTATAACTGAAATTGAGACAATTGACGTTTGTCGATTACAAAGTTTCGAGGCTTGTTATTTCAAGTTCAAATATGATGTTGTATTTTTGCAAACAAGTCAGCTTAGGTTGATTATTCCAGCTCTGTTTCAACACTTCATTTGAATTAGTCATTTCACAGCATTTTATTCACAGAATTGATTTAAGTTAATTATTCATTATCAACTAATCTGTCATGCGATGTGGGCAGTCAATGGCAGTATATTTGTCCTGTTTTTCTGCAAGTGTGGTATTTAGGCAGGTTATCGGCATTAAAGTCAAGACAGTTTGAAAGAAAATGCAACACAGTTCAAATTCAAGAATTCAGCCAACTTCTGTGCAAATTCCTCTAAGTCTTAAGTCGTTTAACAACCTATCATAGGTCGGGGCTTCTTAGGTCGTATTGTGCGAGTCAAGATGTTCAAAGCAGTGCAAAGGTGTTTCAAGTCCTAGGTCGCTCTGCGACCTAACATAAGACGTAGCATTTTTAGGTCGCACAGTGTAACTGTGAATCAAAGCGGTGAAATTTCCTCTAAGTCCTAGGTCGCATACGACTTAGCTTTGGTCGAAGACTCTTTAGGTCGCGAATATTATTAGATCGCAAAGATTTAGATCGCCAAGCATTCCCACACGACCTAACTCTTAGGTCGTCCAAATCTGGTAGGTCGTTGACTTCCTCTCCAAGCAACATCATATTGGATCCGATAACCCAATACCGCCATTATAAGAGAATTCGATATCTTCCTCATTTCATCCTCAAGTCATCCAGCAAATCAACTGGAAATCATCCATATACCTCCGAATCATTCGGCAAATCGACTAGAAATCCCACCGATCCATTGTGAAAACTTCTGTGCGATCATGAATCAATACATATATCAAACAACGATCAAAAATCGATCGAAACAACCAAAAAATGAAGCATGACACACGAAATTAAACTTGGGTCGGTAAACGTGGATTTACGATCGATCAGCGATTGCGAAGGAGAAGTGATTGATCCACTTACGTAATATACTGATTGAAGTGGATCGATGTTTTGCTTGGATGAATTCGCCTCCGAAGAATTAAGAATTCGTCAATGGCAATGGGATCTCAGAGTAATAAGGTGAGGAGGAAGGCACGACCTAATCTATTTATATGGAGCTGGGAGAAGAAGGCGAACAGGCATACGGGATAGTACAAGCTTTAGGTCGTTCACGACCTAGTGAGGTTAAGTCGAAGCATACGACCTATGGCATAAACGTATACTTCGAGGGGCAAATGTTAACTCGTATTTTAGTCGCGACCTAAAACTGCACGACCTAAAGAGCTTGCAACCTAACTACAAAAAAGCCTGCGACCTATAGAAGCTCACGACCTAAGGTAGTCAGCGACCTAAGGGACTTAACGACGTAAGGTAGTTAGCGACCTAAGGGACTTAACGACACTTAACGACCTAAGGTAGTTAGTGACCTAAGGGACTTAACGACCTAAGGTAGTTAGCGACCTAAGGGACTTAACGACCTAAGGTAGTCAGCGACCTAAGGGACTTAACGACCTAAGGTAGTCAGCGACCTAAGGGACTTAACGACCTAAGGTAGTCAGCGACCTAAGGGACTTAACGACCTAAGGTAGTCAGCGACCTAAGGGACTTAACGACCTAAGGAGGTTAGCGAGCTAACAGACTGCGCGACCTAACTATTAAAGCAGCTCAGCGACCTACGACCTAAGAGTCAAACGAGCTAAGACTTTAGCGTCCTAAAGCTCCTACAACTATTCCTTAACTCGCATGCGACCTACCACTTGTTCAAATGAAGCCAAGTGCAACTTCATCAGCTAATTTCTTAAGTCGCAAGAGGACTGCGACCTAGCTTAGGTCGCTCGCGACCTACGACCTAACTTAGGTCGTATGCGACCTAAGACTTGGCAAAAATTCTGCTCAGAAATCAGCTCCTATAAATAGAGCTCCAACTCCAACGAGCAGGGGTCCTTGAGCCATTCATTTCTTCAAGCGCTGTTACTCTGTCGAACTCTCCACTCATTCAGCAATCAAAGATCTTCAAACATTCGAGATGCTACAACAAGCTTCGAGAGGAATTCCTTACATCCAACACGGATTCATCGAGTTTCATCGTCGAAGATTGAGCTAGTAGTCAAGATTGTTTCTTGTGATTAAATTGTACTGTTTTCATAAGAGATTTGTATCGATTTGTAACCGGATTCAGTAATAAAGAGATTCAAAGTGGACGTAGGCTTAATCTCAAGCCGAACCACTATAAACTACTGTCTTTTACTGCTTTTATGCTATTTTACTGCTTAAATTCTGTTCCCGTCATGCGGGTGGTGCTTTCACAACTCAACTACACACACCGGGTGTTAGCGTTCACTTTTTAGCGTTAACATTCCTCCTTCGATTTCTCTTCATCCATTTCATCGAAATCAAAAATTTCCAAAAGCAAAGTCGTAGATCTCGATGAGACTTACACATCCAACGGTTGGTTCGTGCCAAAGCTTTACGACATCGCCAGAATTGAGGCAATTAGGGCTGCACGTTTTTGGATTTTTCACGGTGAACGAAGGTGACACATGAGGCGGCGTTTGAGGCGGAGGAGGAGTAGGTCAAGGCGCACGCGTTGGTGGGTTTGGATGGACGTTAGGTCGTCGTCGGTGGCGTGCAGCTAGAGGAATGTCGCGCAACATTGGGTTTTCGTGTGTACCTAGGCCGTGCACATTTTGGGGGGAGATAGGTTAGTTTTTTAAACGTTTTAATTTTATTAATTAACTTAATTATGTTTTGATTATATTCAAATATTTAAAATCCGTAACATTTTCATATGAGGTCTGATTCGAATGAAACAAATTGCATAGGGTTCGTATCGACGAGGACTATGAGATGGAGTTGAATTGAAGTTTATTTGACACTGAAAGATTTTTATGTTCAAATAAAGGCGAGTGTTTAAATGCTCACGAAGTACTAAAATTCCTACTGTTAGTTAAACCAGTTAACGAAGTGAAAGTTAAATTGAATTGCTAGTTAAACGCCCGTTATTGATAACTAGTTAACTATTGTGATTTATTAATTGATTGAATTGGTTGAAGTTGAATCGATTGACAATTAAAAACCGACATTAAAATTTGATTGATAAATTTGATATTAAAATTTATCGTGCAAATTGACAGTAAAAATTGTTAGGAATTTGACTGTTAATGGATGGTTTGAATTAATGGTAAATGTGATGTTTAAAGTTGATTGGAAAATTTTGACTTTTTGTACACTTATTTAATCGACATCACAATTTGATATTTAAATCGGTCTTTGATTGCATTTCACCTTTAGCTAAACACCCCGACACTGATAATTATTGATTGTTGTGTGTGTGGTTGAATTGGTTGATTTGGATGTTAACTTATATTGTGATGGATAATATTGTTAATTTGCTGTATGTGCTAGTGGGTTTGGATATTTCTATGTTATCACGCTGTTATTACCACTATTGATGTGATTGATCACCTGGATATTTAAATTTGACATGGACGTTGGATATCCTATTTGATATGTGAATTTGGATGCACAGTTGACTGCTTTGGCCAAAAATTGTGATTTTGTGATTCTATCGTAGGTCGGCGAAAATTGAGTTTTATCTTTTGAATTTATAAAGTATCTTAAACATCTAACCTTTAGAAATTTATATATAATAAAGAATGATTTTGTGAATCAAATTAAATTTAGTTTTGAAATTAACATGGATTTCGATTATAAAATTTAAATTCTAATTTTTTTATAATAATTTATTTTTCCTAAAGAGCAATAAAAGGGTTTGCAAATTTTTCTATAACTTTAATAAATAAAAGGAAAGGTTATAAGAAGGCCGATGTTTGAAATGCAACCTTTAAATGATTTTGATACTTGATACGATTAAATTGGATTTTTTTTAAATTCGAGCTTTGGAAACGTTGGAATTCAAATTTGTTAAAACAATTTGTGTAAAGAATTCTATTTGAAATTTTGAAGTTATAAGCCATATATGTTTTGAATTATGGAAATTTGATTATTTTAAAGATTTGAATCTTCAAAATTCGAGCATTGAAGTTAAATTGATTTAAGTAATTTAAATCCACGTATGGCGATTAGACTCGAATTTGTATAAACTGAAATTGTTTTCAAATGAAATTCGAATTGGAACTCGAGCCACTAAATTAATTCGTTTGAAATCGAAATCGAAATTAAATGAAACTAAATTTGAAAGGAATCGAATTGAAATATTGGAAATTGAATTCATTGTTTAGAATTTGGATCTAAGTCTTGATTTGTTGGAAATGGAAAGAAACAATTCATTTTGAAACTATATTTCTCCTGATTTGATTTGAATTACATGAGGATTTTTAGTCCTTACTCGAATGTTTTGTTTTCATTACGCTCGGGTCAAATCGAGTTTTTCAGTTATCAAAGACAGTTATTCCGGAGGACGAAGACGAATATTTGTTATATCATACCTACTAACATTTATTCTGCTGTACTATTTGTATTCTGTATATTGCAATGTATAACTCCAAAAATACTATATATAACTCTAATGATGTTAGAAATTGAAATCTAATGTATATTTGTTAAACAGCTTCATGAACTGTTTATGTGATTATTATATTTTATCGTTTCGCTGCGAGATTCTGTTGTTGTTTCTTCTTTTCTTTTTATTTCTTTAAAACAAACCCATTGATAATCTATCTTTTAAATGGTTTGAGTTGGACATGTGTGGTTTATTGTCAACTTAAAATGTTCAAAAAGGTGGATCGTCACAGTTGGTATCGAAGCTTTGGTTTAGCGTATACCTAAACCTGTAGGATATGCTCATCGAGTGTATATACGTATGTGAGAAAGCATATTTGTTAGTGATATAAAATATTTTGAAATGAACAAATGAAATGATTTTAACTTGGATTATATATAGAATAAAAAAGAATGAATTCTATAAACTGATAAAATTATTCGTGACTGTTGGTGATGAATGGATGTTATTTCTCTATTGATTAAGATGGATGTGCATATTATCACTTATTGATCGATGAGTCATGCTCGACCAGTTTATGAGCATCGACTATTGACTGTTGATTTGACTACAGTTTGAAATTTTGGTTTTGAAATATATTTAACCAGTTGAGAAACTACATGTTTTAACATGGATTTAGAAGTGAATATATATCTGAATTTCCCCCTGTATCATTTTAAAGAATAATGGATACCATTTGAAAGTGATATATGAAATATAGTTTATCTAGATATGCTTAATAAATATACAAAAAGCTATTCAAACTGGAAATTTGAGAGTTTGAATTCCGAGAGCTTTGAAATTGGTTTTTAAGATTCTGGAAATATATGATAGCTTAATTTGAAATTATTTTCCAAATAGAAAAGTTATAAATGATTTCAAACTGTTTCAAAAGGGATTTTCAAAAGATTTAAAAGAAATGGAAGTTCGGAACTCACTTCTGTCACTGGATAATAATTTCGGTGATGACTGCAACATCATCGACATTCATTTTCGAGTTTCAAAGTAAGGGAGGCCACTTTAGTTGCTTTCCTACTCGATTGTTTAAGGAAACTGATTTGATTCAAATCCTTGAAGTATGATTTGGTATTCGAAAGAAATATGTATACATTTATCTCAAATGATTTGAAATAAAACCCGGTATTCAGTTCTCGAATTTTGGGGTGAATTATATTATTAACGCATGTATCATATGCATTAGGATTGATTGATTGATTGATTATGCATCTTGTGAAATAATTGATTGTTGATTCTCAATTTGAATTGGAATTTGATTTTTCCGACTATTCTGAATAATCGAACACTTATTAATTGATAATAAACTTTCAAAGCTAAGTATTTTGGGAAGTATATAAAGTTTAGTTTTGGAAATTTAAATTAAAGACAAATGGAAGTTTGGAAAAAAATTTAAAAAAAAAGCTAAATATTTTGATAAGTAAATTGTATAAGTTTATTTTGAATTATATAAATATGAAATTTAGTTTTGGTAGGTTTTATAGTAAGATTTGTTCCAAGGAATGTTTATAAACTTAGTAAAAGTTTTATAAAGTTATTTATCCATAAAATGATTATGGAAAATATTTGATTTCTTAAAAGAAAATCTTCATTTATAAATTTGATATAAATGGTAAACCGAAGTTGTGAAAAACTATTGATTAGAAATTTGGAAAATTTTGAATTTGAATGATATGTGAGTTGAAAAAAAATGATTGTTCAGATCGTATATGGACTTGAAACTGAACTAATATTTGAAATGGATTGATTTCGAAGATCTTTGACTTTGTAAAATTAATTGATTTGAAAGTTTTCGACTCTTATATGAAAATGGTTTGTACAAGTATGAAGTTATTTCAAAAACTATTGACTCTAAAAGGTATTCGATCTAAAAAGTTATAATCCTATATATAACGGAATTTTTATAAGAAAGATATGATATATTCGAGACTATTGATTTTGGAAGGTACTCGATTTGGAAACGAAATCTAATATATAATGGAATTTATATAAGTGTGATATTTGAGATATGGAAAGGGTACTATATAAAGTATGATATATTTCGAAGTAAAAGATATGGGAAGTACCCACCGTGATTTTCGATAATCCACTTGGTGGATTCATTCTATTGTTTGATTTCGGTCGTCCGGACATAAACTCATGAGTTCCTTCGAATTCCATAGCATAACCTATGGTCTAATGAATTGATTAGCATAGTGTAATTCGGGGGGCGTGATGCCTATAGTCTACTTATGATTTTGCTTGGATAGTGATGTAACCATTGTGTAGCTGCGATCTATGGGCGATGTACTTGGCGCAATACGAGGTGGCAGAGATTGCCTACAGTTACTATGATTTTGCTGGGATAGCAAGGTAACCATTGTGTAACTGCGATCCACATGGCATAATTTGAGGGGCAGTGATTGCCTATAGTCTACTATGTTTTCTCTAGGATAGAGATGTAACAATTAGGCATAACCGCGAAGTAGACTATGATCCATGGGCGATTTGATTTTTATTTGCATGTCGTAATTCATGGGGTAGAGATTACCCAAAGTTACAGATGTTTCATCTGGGATAGATGCATAACCATTGTGTAACTATGATCCATGGTTGGTTTTCGAGTGGTACTTTCCGTATCTGTTTTTAAAAGTTTTTCAAGTATTTTCACTTGGTGTTGAAATGGGTCTACTAAGTACTTAGAGATTCCTAGTCTTATGTCAGATAAACGTATTACTAGATTCTGTACGAACGAGGATAAACTGGTTGAAACATCGAGTTATCAAAAGTAGTTTCAAAATAAAATTATTTCGATATAAAAGTATTTTTGTTATAAAAGAATTTTAACAAAGAAAATTTTTAAACATTTAAGAATTGAATATAAAAACCACTTGAATTATTGATTGGTGTAATTAAGAAACCAATGGAATTAATACGTAAGTTGTATATAGACAATTCTATTTGCATTTACAGTTTTGATTCGAATTAACTACACAATTTTAAGGTAATTCACACATGTCCGATTTAGGATTGTTCACTCGATTCTCGACGACGAACACCGATACGGATTTTTGATACGAATCTGAAGTTCTCTATCATAGTTTATTACTATGTAAGGAGGATGGAAGTTGAAAGTGAATGTGTAGTACTAAAGATCGTGTAATATGGTATATAAATGCGGAAACTAGTAATAACAGTAAAATAAAAATTAAAGTAAGCACACCAGGAATTTTTATACTGGTTCGAACTTCCCGTTCTACGTCCAGTCCCAGAATACCCTCTGGATTTAAACTAAACCCCTCACTTAACCCGGAGGAATAGGTATACGACACCTGAGCAGCCGAACAGGAATTTTTCCGCCTTAACAACCGAAGAGGACTTCAACCTAATACAAATTGTTTGTTTACGAATGTGTTCTAAATAACACTGATTGTCTTTTGATAGTACAACTTTCCTATAATCAAATCCTCAAGAGTATATATGTGTGTGAAGATTTAGAAGGAAGATAATCACGTAGAATCGAAGTATATAAATTAAAACAAGGATCTAGTGATATTAATTAAGAATGAATGCTTTTATTTGCAGAAATGAATAGAGAATAGATTTCAAAAATATAAACAAGAATCGGTGATTGTAGAAGTGAATTGAACACGTTTATATAGTTGTAGAATAGTTACAATCTTTCATGAAGAGTTCTAATCAAGAGTTATGTCCATATCTGTTGGATAAAAGAACATTCCTCTTCATGAACAATTGCACCTCTTCAGAAAAACTAGCCGTTATGTTCTGGTCGGTTGACCGAGAAACCTGGGTTGGTTAGCTGAGTTTACAAATATAAATAAAAATGGTGCATATCGGTGCTCTGGATACAGAGTCGGTCGACCGAAGATTCTGGTCGGTCGGCCGACCTGCTGTTATTTGCACAGTGTACATTTATTTTTGTATAAATCATTTTGTGTGTATGTGTAACTACTTGAGGAATGATTTTAACAATATTCTAAGACTCAATGAAATAAAATATTCATACTAATATCTAGATTGTAGTCTTGTCTCCTTTGTAGTGTGCAATATATGGTTATTCTCCTTTTTGTCGCTTTCGTATAGTATTCTCGTCGTATGATCTCTGAAGCTTGTGTCATGAATCAACATTCTCCCCCTTTTTGATTGATGACAATAATTATGTGATGAAGTAGAACTTATCTATATTTTAATTCTCCCCCTGAATATATGGCGACTTTTCTGCAAAAAATATGTTAGCTTTCATATATTTCTCCCTCTTTGTCATCGACAAAAAGGAATACTTACTAGAAGTAATATGTTAAAGTAATGCGAATCATTGAAATTTAAATATTAAATATTCAAGCCAAAATAGGAACAATTAAGGATGTTTGCTTAGTACACAACAATAATGAAGAAAAATATATGGTTCTCATAAAGAAATTCTTGAAATTAAATTGTAAAACACTACAATTACTCCTCATCATCATCAGAATCCCAAAATTCTGGAAGGTGCATCGGGTAACTTCATTAGTTTTCTGGTTCGTGAGTCAAAAGAACGAACTTTGGATGTTTCGGATTCCGGAGCATGGGTAACGAAGCTATTAATCAACCTCATTATGTATTCTCCATAATAAATATGGAGCATCTTTCCTTGGTTGAAAGAGAGAAATTCATCCATAAGAAGTTGTACCCAATTTACTCGTATATTTCCGCACATAGCATACAATGGTTTGAAGTTTTCGAGATATACTAAGTGGTATGAACCTCCTCTTGGAACTATAGATTTCATCATGAATCGATGAAAGAGTCGGGCTTTAGGTCGAAGGGATGAAGTTTTCCTTAAATCAGTAGCATCATCTTCAAAAAATAGATGGCTTAGACGGTCACGAGTTGATTTATTACAATCTACATCGTGTAATGAGATACCACCCGGTCGAGCATTTAAAATGTGATTAATTCGATCTATTGAGAGAAAATATGAAGTACCACAAACCGATGTCCAAACACAATTTTCAGTGTTTCTTGGTGGATCAACAAGATTAAGGTTTGCTAGAAATAACTTGACCATAATATGATTGATTTTCAAGTTATTTTTTCTATGGTCAAGGAATGTATCAAGACCACTCTCAATAGCGGCATTTTCAATACCGTAGGAAGCAAAGTCAGGATAACTTACAAATGACTCTTCAAAGATTTTGGCATCTTGAAGTTTTATCCATCTTTGAAGAGCTATATCATTAACTAGCCATGAAGCAATTTGTGTATCCACCGGTGTAGATGAAGATGAGCCACCGGTTGTCTTTGATTTCTTCTTGGGAGCCATTTGTTTTTGGAAGAAAAAAAAGTTTGAGAGATTTTTTAATGGGGGCTAGGTTAAAATCTGAATTTGGGGAAGTAAAAGTGAAGAGATAAAGTAAAAAGGTGAAAGGATGGGTATAAAACTGAAGTAGAAAACAGAAAATGATACGTTCGGTCGACCGGAAGCACTGGGTCGGCTAACCGAACTGGCAATCTGAAAGATGGTGAAATTCTCGGGAAGGGTTCGGCTGACCGAGTCAGGGTATTCGGTCGACCGACCTGGTAGAAATATGTTTTAAAATTCTCGGGATAGCTTCGGCTGACCAACTCAGGCTCTCCGGTCGACCGAGGCAGGTAAGTGTTTGCGCCAAAAATGGTCACAAACCCCAAGTGTAGTGAAAGCACTAGCGTATGAATACAAATCAACAGTATTCACACACAAATCACAGATCTAAGCAAATAACAAGCAATAATCTAGAAATAATGAACAATGACACGCAATTTATAGTGGTTCGGCTATCTCCGGCCTACGTCCACTTCAAAGTTTTTATCTTTTTATTGCTCGATGCTTGAAGCTTACAATTTCGTGTGATGTATTACAACTAATTTGCTGAGCTAAGTCTGAATCTAAGGCAGCAATGGTGATCTGGAGTAAATCTGGCAGAATCTGGGCGCTCTTTAGCTCTCAAAATTGTCCGACCCCTTTTCTGAATGACCAGGGGCTCTATTTATATGTGTAGGAGGCTGATATTTCGCCTAAATTGAGGGGAGACCAGTTCTGGCATGTGAGGGAGCCCACATGGCCGAGATCTGGAGATCCGGGCCCACTTTGGGATCGATTCGACCCTTGGTTCGAATCGATCAAGAAATTGTCCAATCAAGCTGAAATTTGGTGTGGACATCCTTCTACATGTGCTCAAGCTTCTGTGAAACTTTCATAGCATTTGGATGTGTAGATCTCAAGTTATGATCGATTCAAGGTTGCATTTCTGGTTGACTAGCCTGGTTCGAATCAATCTAGTTCGACTCGATTGCTTCGAATCGATCAAGCGTGCGCTTCTGTGATGACGTGGAGCACCTCCTTCGTATCGATCCGACTCCTATGCCGA
The DNA here is from genome assembly GCA_030737815.1 of Allium fistulosum. Lineage (NCBI taxonomy): Eukaryota > Viridiplantae > Streptophyta > Magnoliopsida > Asparagales > Amaryllidaceae > Allium > Allium fistulosum. The sequence goes on from CM060904.1 coordinate 795,005,137, forward strand.
GTTGACTGGGTCGACTCCATGGTTTTAGCAGTTTTGACTGGGGATTCGTGGTAGTGGATTCGAAGACATCCCTCTTCGAATCGAATGAGCGAAGGTCTGTTCGAATCGATCTGGGTACAAAGTTGATCGATTCGAAGTTGCCTCAAACAGTGTGGATTCGAAGTACATGGATTCGAACGCATGCACGTTCTTATCGATCACGCTATATCCTAGCCACTCGATTCGAAGCTACTCTCGCAGGATGGAATCGGGACAAAGTCATAGGATGGATTCGAAAGGCTTCAACTTGAAGGAAACGAAGTGAGGTGGCATCATGGATTCGAAGTGGCTTGTCTGAATCGATTTGAACGAATGTTCTTTGATGGACTCGAACCAAGACTCTGCGCTGATGGATTCGAACGTTGGAAGTGTTTTGATGGAGTCGAAGGCTAAAGCACTTTCATGGATTCGAAGCCATCAGGGGAACTTTGTTGGAGTCGAGCTTGATGGATTCAACCCTAGGGGATTCGAACCATTGGGAGACGAACTCAAGGCTATGTCCTTCACTTGCGTCGATGATATCTTGGGCGTACGAACTTTGATTGACTCGAGATTTGGAATGTTGCTTCATCTGACCTTGCTTGACATGTCTTATCAATTGCAGCCCGATCCGGACTCGGACAAAATTCATCGATATCCGTGGTGAACCTGCGATGCACAATCGATGTTCATGACTAATAATCATTGATTTTCAGTTAATCTTTGGGTATCTCAACTTTGCCAAAAGTTGGGATAAAATTTTGCCCCCCAAAACATGCCTTTTTGGTAAAAGGCGTGTTTTGATTAGTCTTAAGTTGGATGCAGTGAGTTCATGTTTTACTCATAGCTTATAGCATTTTCAATCAAGTCCATGGCTGTTCGAAGCCGAATTGTTATCAATTTTTTCCAGTGGAAGTTAAGAATGAAATTCTACGGTCTCTCCGTACTATTGATGGTCACTCCGGACCCTTGTCAAACCCATTCCAGATTTAGCAATTGAATAGAAAGATCCTATTGCACTCCGGCGTTGCTTTCTATCCCTTGCACTCTGGCCCCAGCTAGGGCGTATAGCGATGTCTTGGTCGTTCTCGACCGATCATAGCCTCTCCGGGCTCATGCTGGATCCCATCCTGTCACTCTCCGGTGAAGGGGAAACAACGTTAAGTGAGTCAATCCTGTCGCTCTCCGGCGAAGCGACTCACTTACTGCACTCCGGTTCAGTGTATTTGAACATTAAGCGATGTCATGACCTGAATCGTCGGTCGATCACAGCCTCTCCGGGCTCATGCTGGATCCCATCCTGTCACTCTCCGGTGAAGGGGAAACAACGTTAAGTGAGTCAATCCTGTCGCTCTCCGGCGAAGCGACTCACCTCCTGCACTCCGGTTCAGTGTATCTGAACATTAAGCGATGTCATGACCTGAATCGTCGGTCGATCACAGCCTCTCCGGGCTCATGCTGGATCCCATCCTGTCACTCTCCGGTGAAGGGGAAACAACGTTAAGTGAGTCAATCCTATCGCTCTCCGGCGAAGCGACTCACCTCCTGCACTCCGGTTCAGTGTATCTGAACATTAAGCGATGTCATGACCTGAATCGTCGGTCGATCACAGCCTCTCCGGGCTCTTATCGAATCTTGATCCAATCACTCTCCGGTGAATAGGAAACGATGCTTAAGTGAGTTGATCATGTCGCTCTCCGGCGAAGCAACTCACTTCTTGCACTCCGGACCCTGCCTCTCCGGGTAGGATCATAAAGCGATCATGTTTATATTGATATTTAATGTTTATCCTTTAACTCTCCGGTCAAAGGTTTATTTTAATAAGTGTTTCTTTATTAAATCCAAATCCTAGATGTTCAATCTCAAACACCAGAAAAAACAAGATAATGCCTCTCCGGGCGGAGCGGTCTATTTCCATCTCAGAGCATGCCTAGGGATCTCTCCGGTTCCCGTACATGAGTAAGTGGGATAGCCGTTTTATTTTGGAAATCAAATCTAAGAAAACTAATCGACCAGAGTCCAAATCTTGAACTTGGCCCTTGCCATCACAATCAGTTGATGACGAGCCGTGATCCCGATCCAGGATCATTCCTGTTTGGTTGATGCGGTAGTTGTTTGGGTCTAACCGCCGTCGTACGTTCTCTGACATACTGCGGCAATCTACCACTCCTGGCATGTTCTTCCACCTCATCCTTCAGGTGGCGGCATTCATCGGTAGTGTGCCCATCCAGCTCATGGAATAGGCAGTACTTTCTAGTCTTACGTTCCCGCTCCGTGGGATCTCTCCTGGGTGGTTTTCGGTAGGGGAGTTGCCCCCGAGTTTCGGTGTAAATTCGTTCCAGTCCTGCCACCAAGTCTGTGTATTGCCTGAATCTGGGCTCTCGGAATTTCTTCCGTTTATCAGGACCATCATGTGCGTCATCCTGCTTTCTCTTTCCTTTGTCTGCCCTGGACTGTTCCCTGGCGGTTCCTTCGCCTTGTGCAACATTTATTTCCTGCCTCTCGGCTCGTGATTCCTCTAATCGAATGAATTTTTCAGCTTCATGGAAAAACTCTCCAAGATCTTGCGGTGGATCTTTAGTTAAAGAGTCTTTGAATTCGGTGCCTTCTCCAACTCCTGCCACTGCCGCCATCAAAATCATCGATGGGTCCGGGCGATCTACAGAAGTCACCGTCGCATTAAATCGTAACAAAAAATCTTTTATGGACTCTCCGGTCCTTTGTTTTATTGATGCCAAAGTCATCACGCTCTTAGGTCGCGTCACGTGAACCCTAAACTGCTTCATGAAGCAATCCACAAGCTCGCCCCATGTCCTGATTGATCCGGTTTCTAGCTGCCTAAACCAAAGCGCAGCCAAATCTGATAAGAATAAGGGGAAACATCATGCCATCACTTCCTCGGATGCTCCCAGCACTTCCATGTGTCTGATATATCTGGTGATATGCATGGTCGGGTCTGACTTTCCGTCATAAGGATTCAGCGTTGGTAGTTTGAACTTCGGAGGGTTCCTTGCATTCCTGATATTCAGAGCGAACGGACTCCGACTAACTTCTTCCAATCCCCCTCCTGACAACCCTCCTCTCATGAGTCGTCTCACTAGGCCAATGATTCTTTCATCTCCATCTAGGGGTTGCCCCCTTGTCATGTCTCTGTCTTGCCCTTCGAGTCTTGTAGGGAATTCTGGTACGTACTCTTCGGGTGGCTCGTTAGCATTTGTGTTGGCCTTAGCCGGTTGAGCTCCTTCCAAAGGTCCTTCTGCGTCGGATCTTGCGGGCCTGCCCCCAAACCCTTGTTGATTGCCTTCTGGTTCTGCATTATGTCCTCCGTTGGGTTCCATAGCCCTAGCTCCTTGTTCCACATTCACAGCCGCTATAGCTGGTCCTGGGTTTTGTGTTCCTGCAGCTCTCATTTGTTCAAAGAAATTCTGTAGCATCTCTTGTTGGCTTTTCATCATTCTTTCCTGCATTTTTTTATTCATAGCCTCCATCACTTCTCTAGTAATGTAGATCGAAGCTTGTCCTTCTCCAGCGCCAGAGGATGCTTCTTGACTTCCTCCTTGTTGGCTCCTCTCAGTTCTTTGTCTAGTTTGTCGAGTCATTGTAGAGTCAGATCTGAATTCTTAAAATTCCAAATCTAAATTTTGAATTTGGTGTAGTGGGTGCTAGTTCTTCTCAATGAAAGCACCAAAGTGTTTGCGCCAAAAATGGTCACAAACCCCAAGTGTAGTGAAAGCACCAGCGTATGAATATAAATCAACAGTATTCACACACAAATCACAGATCTAAGCAAATAACAAGCAATAATCCAGAAATAATGAACAATGACACGCAATTTATAGTGGTTCGGCTATCTCCGGCCTACGTCCACTTCAAAGTTTTTATCTTTTTATTGCTCGATGCTTGAAGATTACAATTTTGTGTGTTGTATTACAACTAATTTGCTGAGCTAAGTCTGAATCTAAGGCAGCAATGGTGATCTGGAGTAAATCTGGCAGAATCTGGGCGCTCTTTAGCTCTCAAAATTGTCCGACCCCTTTTCTGAATGACCAGGGGATCTATTTATAGGTGTAGGAGGCTGATATTTCGCCTAAATTGAGGGGAGACCAGTTCTGGCACGTGAGGGAGCCCACATGGCCGAGATCTGGAGATCCGGGCCCACTTTGGGATCGATTCGACCCTTGGTTCGAATCGATCAAGAAATTGTCCAATCAAGCTGAAATTTGGTGTGGACATCCTTCAACATGTGCTCAAGCTTCTGTGAAAATTTCATAGCATTTGGATGTGTAGATCTCAAGTTATGATCGATTCAAGGTTGCATTTCTGGTTGACTAGCCTGGTTCGAATCGATCTAGTTCGACTCGATTGCTTCGAATCGATCAAGCGTGCGCTTCTGTGATGACATGGAGCGCCTCCTTCGTATCGATCCGACTCCTATGCCGAGTTGACTGGGTCGACTCCATGGTTTTAGCAGTTTTGACTGGGGATTCGTGGTAGTGGATTCGAAGACATCCCTCTTCGAATCGAATGAGTGAAGGTCCGTTCGAATCGATCTGGGTACAAAGTTGATCGATTCGAAGTTGCCTCAAATAGTGTGGATTCGAAGTACATGGATTCGAACGCATGCACATTCGAATCGATCATGCTATATCCTACCCACTCGATTCGAAGCTACTCCCGCAGGATGGAATCGGGACAAAGTCATAGGATGGATTCGAAAAGCTTCAACCTGAAGGAAACGAAGTGAGGTGGCATCATGGATTCGAAGTGGCTTGTCTGAATCGATTCGAACGAATGTTCTTTGATGGACTCGAACCAAGACTCTGCGCTGATGGATTCGAACGTTGGAAGTGTTTTGATGGAGTCGAAGGCTAAAGCACTTTCATGGATTCGAAGCCATTAGGGGAACTTTGTTGGAGTCGAGCTTGATGGATTCAACCCTAGGGGTTTCGAACCATTGGGAGACAAACTCAAGGCTATGTCCTTCACTTGCGTCGATGATATCTTGGGCGTACGAACTCGGATTGACTCGAGATTTGGAATGTTGCTTCATCTGACCTTGCTTGACATGTCTTATCAATTGCAGCCCGATCCGGACTCGGACAAAATTCATCGATATCCGTGGTGAACCTGCGATGCACAATCGATGTTCATGACTAATAATCATTGATTTTCAGTTAATCTTTGGGTATCTCGACTTTGCCAAAAGTTGGGATAACAGTAAATAAACAAATTTTTGCTGTTTTTCAACAAAAAAATTATAGAAATATAAATTATATTATTACATCATTTATATTTATACATCTTATTGAAAATAATAACATATATATATTAATTTATAGCCATGGTTCATCAACATCTACGTTCCCACGAGTTTGGAGACGGAACATTTTCTATTGGTGACCATCTTGGAGCTATTGGAGTTTGAACAGGGTTTGAAGGTGATGGAGATCTGTAAGTAGGTTCAGCAACATCATCCTTCTTAGATGAACAAATTTTCATGGCAATCTTTTCAAGAAAACTTAAACTTCTTGCCGTGACTTTTTGTTCGTAGTAGAGTTCCCGTTGCATATTCATTTGTTGTTGTTGGTAGTGATGTATTTCATCAATTTTTTGTTTGGTTGATGGAGATACTACCATTGTATTCTTCCCTTTCTTCTTTTCAAGTGTATAGCCTGTATGGGAGTCTTCCCATGGTTTCCACCCGTGTCGGGGGTCTTTATCTGGAGAGGAGAAGTCTAGAACACGTTTCGGCATTGGAAAAGTAGGATAGGGGCCATTTTCGGGGATGCAATCAAAACAATCGTCGTCCGGAGATGTATATGATAGATGAGAATTTTCAGAGTTATAGTAATCATTGTTTGAAGACATTTTTTCAAGTTTTGTTTTGTAAAAATTTTGTAGTATATGTTCTAATCAATAAGCATAGTACATATATATAACCATCTATTTTCTAAAAAATTAGTGGTTTAAAACAAATTTTAACTATAATCACAGAACTTTATAGCAAAACTGTTCATAATTGTATGATATATAAGCTTTAGAGCTAAAAATAGTTTGTTCTGAAATTAAAGTTAATGGTACAGATTAAATAAAACTGAAACAAGAAACACCCATAGCTCAAGTAGCTATAATACAACATCTAACAAATAAGTCAGAGGTCATGAGTTCGAGTTCCGCTTTGGTCAGAAATAAAACAATTTTTGATTTTTCGATATTTTTGCATATTTTTATTCATAAATCTTTAAACGACATTATACCTAAATCACGTCTTAGTTTTATAAAAATATTTTCATTTAGCGGTTTAGTAAAAATGTCAGCTATTTGATTTTCAGTGTTGATAAATTCTAAATTTATTAATCCTTTTTCCAAACAATCACGAAGAAAGTGATGACGAATATCAATGTGTTTTGTTCGTGAGTGATTGACCGGATTTTTAGAAAGATTTATTGCACTAGTATTATCACAATAAATTATTGATTTTTCAAGATGACAATTAAAATCTTGTAGTGTTTGTTGCATATATATGACTTGTGCACATGCCAAAGCAGCAGATATATATTCTGCTTCACACGTTGATAAAGAAACACAGTTTTGTTTCTTACTAAACCAAGAAACTAAGGAACGTCCAATGAAATGACACGTTCCACTCGTACTTTTTCGATCCGTCCGACTTCCTCCAAAATCAGCATCGCTATAGGAAACTAATTCGAAAGGACATTCTTTCGGATAAAATAGTCCAGAATCTTTGGTTTTAGTTAGATAACGAATAATGCGTTTAACTGCTCTCATATGTGATTCTTTGGGATTTGCTTGAAATCGAGCACATAAACAAACACTCATCATAATATCGGGTTGACTCGCTGTTAAATAAAGTAAAGAACCTATCATACTACGATATAGCTTCTGATCAACACTTTTGCCATCTTCATCTCTATCGAGATGAATCGTTGTGCTCATAGGAGTTGGTTTGGCAGCAGTGTTTTCCAGACCGAAACGTTTGATTAAATTATAACAATATTTTTCTTGATTAATAAAAATTCCATTTTCAATTTGTTTAATTTGTAATCCAAGAAAATATGACAATTCTCCCATATGAGACATTTCAAATTCATTTGTCATTATAGTTGAAAATTCCTGACATAGTTTTTCATTTGTCGAGCCGAAAATGATATCATCAACATATATTTGAATTATTAAAATATCTTTATTAGTTTTCTTAATAAAAAGCGTTTAATCTACTTTACCAATTTCAAAACCAGATTCTAATAAATAGCCTTTAAGACGATCATACCAAGCACGTGGTGCTTGTTTTAAACCGTATAACGCCTTTTTGAGTTTATAAACATGATCCGGAAATTTTTCATGATTAAACAAAGGTGGTTGTTCAACAAAAACATTTTCTTTTATGAATCCATTTAAAAATGCACTTTTAACATCCATTTGATACAGTTTAAAATTATGAAAACACGCGTAAGCTAATAAGATTCGTATAGCTTCAAGTCGGGCGACCGGAGCAAACGTTTCTTCGTATTCAATTCCTTCTTCTTGATTATATCCTTGTGCAACTAATCTAGCTTTATTCCTGGTTATATTTCCTAGTTCATCTCCTTATTTTTAAAAACCCATTTAGTACCGATGACTGATTGATCACTTGGTCTAGGAACGAGTTCCCAAACTTCGTTTCGTTCGAATTGATTTAGTTCTTCTTGCATGGCAAGAATCCAGTAGTCATCAGTTGAAGCTTCTTTTACATTCTTAGGTTCTATGTTAGAGAGAAAAGCTACATGACCAACTTGATTTAGTTGATGTCTAGTTTTAACATTCGTATTAACTTCTCCAGTTATATTTTGCACAGGATGATCTCTTAAAATTCTAGATGGAGATTTTATTATATTAGGAGTAACGTTTGTATTGGTTTCATGAATATCAAAATTTTCATTTGTATTACTATTTTCATTCTGAGTAGTTTCATCATCAGAATCAATAGTAACAATTGGATTTATATTTTTAAAATTTTAGTTGAAAGAAACATGTAAGCTTTCTTCAATAATTTGAGTTCATTTATTATAAATTCGATAAGCCTTGCTTCATTCCGAATATCCAACGAATATTCCTTCATCGGATTTTGGATCGAATTTGCCTAGCTGATCTTTAGTATTTGAAATAAAACATTTAGAACCAAAAACTTTAAGATATGAAATATTTGGTTTTCTTCCATTTAGAAGTTCATATGGAGTATTCTTTAGTTAATGGTCGAATAGAAACGCGATTCAATACATAACAAGCAGTAGCTACAGCTTCTGCCCAATAGTGTTTCGATAATTGGTTCCATTTAGTAAAGTTCTTGCATATTCTTGTAACGTTCTATTTTTCCTTTCTACAACTCCATTTTGTTGTGGTGTTCTAGGAAACGAAAAATTATGGTTAATACCTTTCTTGTTACAAAATTGTTCAAAAACTTCATTTTCAAATCGCCTCCATGATCACTTCTTATATTTTTAATTTTCAATGTTTTAATTATTTGAATTCTTTTAACAAAAACTTTAAAATTATTAAAAGTATCAATTTTATTTTTCAAAAAGAAAATCCAAGTATATCTAGAGAAATCATCTACAATAACAAAAACATATCTATTATGATTAATAGACTGCACTTGAGTTGGACCAAAAAGATCCATGTGTAAAAGTTCAAGTGGTTGTTCTGTAGATATTACTTTCTTTGATTTAAAAGAAGATTTTGTTAATTTTCCTAATTTACATGCATCACAAAATATGTTAGTTTCGAATTTTATATTGGGTAAACCTTTAACTAATTTATTTTTAGCTAGTTTGTTAATGGTATTAAAATTGATGTGACAAAATCTTTTGTGCCAAAGACAAGAATCGTTTTCTTTAGCCACTAGACACAAATTCGAATCATTATTAACATTCATATTTAAGATATAAATATTTTTATCTCTTTTTCCTTCGAAAATAGTGTTATGATTTTTATCAAAAATATTACATTTATTTTCTGAAAAAGTTATATTAAAACCTTTATCACATAGTTGACTAATACTTAATAAATTATGTTTTAAATTTTTAACTAATAAAACTTCATTAATGAGAGGTAAATTAGAGGTTCTATTGCTATTGACATTGCCTTTGCCGATGATATATCCTTTAGAGTTATCTCCAAAGGTGACTGCTCCTCCATTTGAGTATATAATGTTTGACAACATTTCTTTGTTTCCAGTCATGTGTTTTGAGCAACCACTATCTAAAATCCATTTTCCTCTCTTCTTATGTGGTACATCGTTTGACGAAGACATGAAGCATACATTTGCTTGTTCATTATCACTTTCACTCTCTGATGAGGATGATGAGTCAGTGTCGTCCCAAGTGACTGAAAAAGCTTTTCGTTTGGTTTTGTCCTTCTTGAAGTTATTCTTTTTACGATCTGGACAATCCTTCTTCATGTGTCCTTTCTTATGACATTCATAACATTCCATTGTTGAAGATGATGGTTTGCTGCTATTGGAATTGTTATTGGTATTATTTTTGTTTCCCTTGAATTTGTTTCTGTTGAATTTCAAAAACTTTTTGAAATTTTTGGCGATCATTGCCATATCTTCATTATCTGAGTTGGAATCATCTTTTTCTGCTTGGAATGCCACATTTTTCTTTTCTTGTGCTCCATTTCGTTTTGCCTGCAAATTTACTTCGTAGGACATTAAATTACCTATCGATTCTTCTGGTTTTAATGTTGACAAATCAGTTGCTTCTTCAATAGCTAGGACTTTTCGTTCCCATTCGTCCGTTAAAGAATTTAAGATTTTTGTAACAACATCAAAATCAGTAAACTTTTGTTCTAATGATAATAAAGCATGATAAATATCCTGAAATCTGGAGTACATGTCATTTATAGATTCATTTGGCCTCATTTTAAAATTTTCAAATTGATGTTTCAACATAGAAATTTTGCTTAATTTAACTTTGTTCGTTCCTTCATGCGAAACTTTAAGAGTTCTCCAAATTTCATAACCGGAAGTGCACATGCTAACTCTATTGAATTCATTTCTATCTAATGCACAAAATAAAATATTCATAGCCTTAGCATTTGATGTAGCATCTAGTTTTTGTGTGTTACTCCAAGTTGAGTATTCTCCAGTAGGAGTTGTGTACTCACTTTGTATAATATTCTAGATATCAAATCCACTTGATTGCATATAGATTCTCATTCTAGTTGACCAATAATTGTAATTTATACCATTGAAAAGTGGAGGTCGTGAAGTCGATTGACCTTCTGTGAAACTAGAATTAGTGTGAGTGTTAACATCGTTAATTTGTGTGGTTGCCATATTACTAGAAATAAATATCAAATAACTTTGTGATGGTTATAGGATGACCTTTCTCCGATACCAAATGAAAGTGAACGTGTAGTACTAAGGATCGTGTAATATGGTATATAAATGCGGAAACTAGTAATAACAGTAAAATAAAAATTAAAGTAAGCACACCAGGAATTTTTATACTGGTTCGAACTTCCCGTTCTACGTCCAGTCCCAGAATACCCTTTGGATTTAAACTAAACCCCTCACTTAACCCGGAGGAATAGGTATACGACACCTGAGCAGCCGAACAGGAATTTTTCCGCCTCAACAACCGAAGAGGACTTCAACCTAATACAAATTGTTTGTTGACGAATGTGTTCTAAATAACACTGATTGTCTTTTGATAGTACAACTTTCCTATAATCAAATCCTCAAGAGTATATATGTGTGTGAAGATTTAGAAGGAAGATAATCATGTAGAATCGAAGTATATAAATTAAAACAAGGATTCTATTGATATTAATTAAGAATGAATGCTTTTATTTGCAGAAATGAATAGAGAATAGATTTCAGAAATATAAACAAGAATCGGTGATTGTAGAAGTGAATTGAACACGTTTATATAGTTGTAGAATAGTTACAATCTTTCATGAAGAGTTCTGATCAAGAGTTGTGTCCATATCTGTTGGATTAAAGAACATTCCTCTTCATGAACAATTGCACCTCTTCAGAAAAACTAGCCGTTATGTTCTGGTCGGTTGACCGAGAAACCTGGGTCGGTCAGCTGAGTTTACAAATATAAATAAAAATGGTGCATATCGGTACTCTGGATACAGAGTCGGTCGACCGAAGATTCTGGTCGGTCGGCCGACCTGCTGTTATTTGCACAGTGTACATTTATTTTTGTATAAATCATTTTATGTGTATGTGTAACTACTTGAGGAATGATTTTAACAATATTCTAAGACTCAATGAAATAAAATATTCATACTAATATCTAGATTGTAGTCTTGTCTCCTTTGTAGTGTGCAATATATGGTTATTCTCCTTTTTTCGCTTTCGAATAGTATTCTCGTCGTATGATCTACGAAGCTTATGTCATGAATCAAAACTCATGAATCAACAGAAGTTTCTAATCAAGAAGTCGGATTAGAGTCCGCATTAGAGTAGTTGGGTTACCAATACTAGTTCGGAAAATAAAATTGCGTATTCGAATAAGAGATTGAAATTGTTATACGTACGAATGGTGTGTGTGTGTGTATATATATCGTACGGATTTTGATAAAATGATTGTATGCTATGACTACTAGTTATGATTGTTTCTTGCTTAGGATTTCTATGTTGTTGGTTGCATGTACTTTTACGTTTCATTATAAATGGGAATTGGTTGCTTGTGTCTTAAAGATAGTAAAATAAAATTGATTAAAAAAATAGAAGAGTGTAAGAAAAATTAGTATGAGTAATTAAATTAAATTTAAAATTGGATGTAAATGAATTAAATGCAAATAGAATGAGTTTTAATAAAATTGAATGGTAAATAATTGAATATGAAATAAATAATGAGATAAACTAAAAAAATGGAAGTTAACTTATGAGAAGTTGAATAAATTGATTGTGATAAAAAGAAAATTTATTAATATGAATTTGAGTTATAAAATAAAATTTACTTAAGTTAATGATATGAATAAATGAAATAAAGAAATGAAGTGAATCAAAGATTTAATATTGAACTTAGGTTCCGAAGAAAATAATAATAAACATGAGTTGCATTTTATAAAATGTTTATAATAAATTTATATGGTTTTATGAAATAGTTTATAAATGAGATTGGTATTAAAAAGAGAATATACTAAGTGGTAAATAAATAAAATTTATCTTAAACAAGGTTAAATGGAATAATTTTATATAATGGTTCATAACTGAATTTATATGAAATATGTTAAACAAAAAAAATGAAACAATTGAATGTAAATGAAATAGATTTGAATAAATAGGTAGTAAACCAATTAATTGCTAATGTAAACTGAAAGTTAATAAAAATGTAGTGTATAAATTAGCTATGGACATTGGAAGATGTAAATTAACATATTATGAGTTAATTGGATAAATTGGATGAATATTATTAATTGAATGGTTTCTTTTGTTGTAAATCATCGTTGTAACTATTTTGATTGCGTATGATTGTTGTATGTTGTGTGTTAGTGCCTATACTTATGATTTGAATTCAGAAATTCATGCTATATAGTCTATTAAGCTTATACATGCCTTTTGTATCTTTATATATGACTAGTATCTTAAATTGAGTTGAGATAGGTACATACGAAGACTGTTTGGACGTATACGCGGATTTTACATGCTTTTGCACATTAATAATATTAAGGTACATATCTCGGATTACATATCACACTTTTATATTTTTCCATATGGGATGCCTCATCATTGAGATGAGATGTATATTTGATATATTTGGTATATATTTGTGTTATATGTTGTATTGGAAAAAATTTCCAATCGAGCCGTGCAAAGGAGACTCTGTCGAAATTTTCCGTAAATTCAGGAGCTAGAAAAATTTTGAGGTTTTAAAATTTTTATAACTTGTTTTATATATAAGTTGTAATTTCCGTAAAACTAATATCGAAGTGGCGTGGCGAGAGCGTAGTAAATGTTTTGTAAATAAGATTTTTAATGTTTTTTAAGTTGATTATTTTGAGAAAATATATTATATGTTAAATTCCATACTTAGCCCCTTTTCGAGGATGAAAAGTTTTGACTGGGGGAGAATGTAATGGCCCGTATTTTTAACTATTTTAAATTATTGAATTTAATATAATTTTTGAATAAAAATGGTTAAAAATAAAATTAAATGATTTATTAATGTAATTTATTGAATATAAATTTAGATAAAATTTTGAATAGAAAAATTAAATATGAGAAATGATGATAACTTATATTAGAAAGTAAATCTAATAATGAATGTTGAATTATTTGGATAAAAATAAAATAATTATTGATAGCTAAAATTCATTTGAAATTCTAACATTGGAATTCCTCGTAATTGAATTATCCAAGGGTTTTGATTTATGAAGTGTAAACTTGATATTTCGTGTAAGACCTTTTGTTCTATATTTGAACAAACATTTTAATTTACAAAATAGTTTAAGATAAAAATTGAATTTAGAATATTAAGTTGATCTTAAATAAGTTAAATAACTAAATTTTGAATTTAATATGAAGGAAAATGATTTTAAAAGTTGATTTAAATTTTATTTAAACAAAATGAAAAATTTTAACTATTAAAATTGAATTTTAAAGCGAATAAATAGAAATTGGAATTTTTATATTTTAATTAATGTGTAAAAATAGTCATTCAGGCAACTGTCTCGGATTTCGACGAAACCAATGTGATCGGATTCATAATAGTTAGTTATTATAGGATTTCAAGTTTTGTGCCGATCGGACTTATCATCTGGCCGTGCGAGCTTGAAATGCGTAGAATTTATTTTCATAATTTAATTAAAATAAATTGATTTTGAAAAGCTATCTTCTGCATACGATCGAATTAGGACTCGAGACTAGTTCCATTGTGTTTGGAATAGGGGTAAAACATTATAAATGCTAGGTGGCACACTTCGTTTGGAGTTCGGAATTTTAATGGGCAAATTGGGTTGGAAACTTATATATAAGGCCTCATTTGCATAACCCTAGCCCAATTTCTAATTCCTCTTAACCGCCATTTGGATTCAATGGCCAAAAATTCGCCACCTTCCTCCTTCGATTTCTCTTCATCCATTCATCAAAATCAAAAACTTCGAAAAGCAAAGTCATAGATCTCGATAAGATCTACACATCCAATGGCTGATACATGCCAAAGTTTCAAGAGATCGCCAGAATCGAGGCGATTAAGGCTGCACATTTTTTGGTTTTTCATGGCGAACGAAGGCGGTGCAGGAGGCGGCGTTCGAGGTGGAGGAGGAGCAGGTCGAGGCGCAAGCATTGGTGGGTTTGGATCGACATCGGGTCATCGTTGGTGGCATGCGGCTGGAGGAATGTCACGCAGAATTGGGTTCTTCGTGCGTACTTGGGCCATGCACGTGTTAGGGGGAGATGATTTATTTTTTAAACATTTTAATTTTATTAATTCACTTAATTATGTTTTGATTATATTCAAAATATTTAAAAATCCGTAATTTTTCATGCGAGGTCCGATTCGAATGAAACAAGTTGCGTTGGGTTCGTATCGACGAGGACTACGACATGGAGTTGAATTGAAGTTTATTTGACACTGAAAAATTTTCAGTTTGGATAAAAGGTGAGTGTTTTAAACACTCACGAAGTTCTAAATTTCCTATTGTTAGTTAAACTAGTTAACGAAGTAAAATTTAAATTAAATTGCTAGTTAAACGCCCGTTATTGATAACTAGTTAACTATTGTGATTTATTAATTGATTGAATTGGTTGAAGTTGAATCGATTGACAATTAAAAACCGACATTAAAATTTGATTGATAAATTTGATATTAAAATTTACAGTGCAAATTGACAGTTAAAATTGTTAGGAATTTGACTGTTAATGGATGGTTGGAATTGATGGTAAATGTGATGTTTAAATTTGATAGGAAAATTTTGACCTTTTGTACACTTATTAAATCGACATCAAAATTTGATATTTAAATCGGTCTTGGATTGCATATCACCTTTAGTTAAACACCTCGACACTGATAATTATTGATTGTTGTGTGTGTGGTTGAATTGGTTGATTTGGATTTTAACTTATATTGTGATGGATGATATTGTTAATTTGTTGTATGTTGCTAGTGGGTTTGGATATTTCTGTGTTATCACGCTGTTATCAACACTGTTGATGTGATTGATCACCTGGATATTTAAATTTGACAAGGACTTGGACATCCTATTTGATATGTGAATTTGGATGCATAGTTGACTGCTTTGGCCAAAAATTGTGAATTTGTGATTCTATTGCCTTTCAGCGAAAATTGAGTTTTATCTATTGAATTTATATAGAAGCTATAAAATCTAACCTTTAGAAATTTATATATAATAAAGTAGTTGATTTTGTGAATCAAATTAAATTTAGTTTTTGAAATTAACATGAATTTCAATTATAAAATTTAAATTCAAATTTTTTTATAATAATTTATTTTTCCTGAAGAGCAATTAAAAGGTTTGCAATTTTTTTATAACTTTAATAAATAAAAGGAAAGGTTATAAGAAGGTTGACGTTTGAAATCCAACCATTAAATGATGTAACCAATCCCTTCGAAAGCATTGGAGAAGCGACTCTAATTCTAAAACGAAGGATCTTTTTGAAGGCACTGGTTCGAAGGTAAAAGGCGGCAGGTAGGGATTTCGACCCCTTTGAAAGCAATTTCTTAAAACAAAGGCGCAACCTCTTTCGAACCCTTTCTTCCTTTAAAACCAATGACTTAGTCAAAAGCTATCTAGTTTGAAAGCAATCTTTTCAAAAACAAAGCAGGCGCATTTCCTTTTGAAAGCAAAATAAGGTTTCGACCCCTTCGGAACCCCTTGTTTCGACTCAATACCTTTCGCCTATTTCGAATCCACTACATACCAAGGCTTTTAATACCATGTGTATTGGTTTCGACTGAGATAGGGGCAGAAGTACATAGTCGAAAGGTAGCTGCAGAAAGCAGCGAACAACAAAACCATGTAAAATCAGATTTTTGACTTTAAAAATTAATTCTTTTCAACTATCCTGCTTATTTCTCATTATACAACTGGTTGCCAGTTTCTTTTCTAAATGTACTGTGGAATTTTAGAGATTAATAATTAAAATATTTGAAAATTGGACCTTCTCCTTTTATAAACATATAAAACATTTAAGTCCCATACCTTAAATAATTTGATATACTTATTAAAACACTTAGGAAATTTTTCCAAAAATTTCCATAAATCACTTTTAATATGTTTTCTAACATATATGAATTTCTGACCTAAAGCTAATATAAAATAGCCGTAATTAATTTTAAACCCAATTAACCATTTTCTTCACTGGAAATATAATAATAAATCCACATTAATCCAGAAAATTATGAAACTTGAAAACCATCTCTAAAATATCATTTCTGACCATATATTAAAATCGCAAGGTGTTTGGATGTCAACTGCTAGGTTTATCAAATCTAAACATGTCATAAAATCTATATGAACGAGCATAATTCATCAACAAGCATATATATATATATATCTAACATTCAAAACATGGCAATATACTTCCAAAAATATTCGGATCTGATTCTAGAAACCGAAAACATCAAAAATATGAGATGCAACCTATTATTCACCTTTAGCTTTGTTGTTAAGGAGTTGAGATTTGATCTTGAATTAAGTTGATTAAGCATCTTCCTCTTGATTTAGCTTATCTTCCCCTTACTACTTCTTAATGGTGGCCGACCTCTTTACTATTTGGTTTTGATTGTGAACATGTAAAATGAATATTGGTATGAAGGTTTACGATATTAGAATATATCTTATTTCTATCTTGTCCTTATCCATTTCCCTTATCTAATTCATTTATTTTCCCTTAGTTCATTATTTAACTAGGCACGGTTACCTTCTATTAATCACAAATCTCAATCCCTTAACCATTTACATTATTTCATTCAATTTATCTAATTAAATGTCCTAAATAATGTTAATCAAAATTAGGGTCATTACAGACTCCCCTCCTTAAAGAATTTCATCCTCGAAATTACGATAAGGCACTCATCAAAATCAATCATAAAGTAAAACATACCATGAAACAAGTCAGGATAAGTATCTCGAATCCTGCTCTCGGTTTACCAAGTACAGTCTCTCTCGTCGTCACTCTACTGGACTCGGACTAATCTGGCTGTCTTGTTCCTTAATCTCTTCTCATCTCTCACGACTATACAAACTGGTTTTCTAACCATAGTCAAATTCAGCTCTACTACTAAATCATATAACACAATCGGTGCTATAGTAGTCTCTGGATCTCGAATACACTTCCTTAGATGAGAAATATAAAAAACATTATGGACTCCTGCCAAACTGTTCGGTAACTCCACTCTATATGCGAGTTTCCCAATCCTTTCTACTATAGGGTATGGTCCAACGAACCTCGGTGCCAATTTCCCTGATCTTCCAAATTGAATTACACCCTTCATCGGTGATACCTTGACAAAAACATGATCTTCAACTGAGAATTCTTAGCCTTTCTTCTATCGGCGTAGCTCTTCCGCCTAGACTGAGCTTACTTCATCCTAGCCCGAATGAACTCAATCTTTTCTACAGCTTCTCAAACTAAATCTGGACCAAGAACCAACCTATCCCCGATCTTTAGCGAACAAACTAGAAATTTGCATGGCCTTCAATACAAAGCTTCAAACGGTGTCATCCCTATACTAGCCTAATAACTGTTGTTATACGAAAACTTGACTAAGTGTAGATGGTCTTCCCCTGATCCTCCAAAATCTAGCAAAGATGCTCGTAACAAATCTTTCAAGACTTTGTTAACTCTTTCTATTTGCCCGTCTGTCTGCGGATGGTAAGTGGTACTCATCTTGAGCTTGTTACCCAAAACCTTCTATAGACTCTTCCAGAACTCACTAGTGAATAAGGAATCTCTATCGCTTACTATACTACTAGGAATTCCATGCAATCTAACTATATTCTTCATAAACAACTTAGCTAAAACAGGTGTCGTCCCGGTTGAATTAAGTGGAATGAAATGGACACTTTTGGTCAACCTGTCCACTATGACCTATATAGCTTCATTTCTTCTGTTTGACCTTGGCAACCTACCTATAAAATCCATTGGGAAAGAATCTCATTTCCAAACTGGGACATCTAAAGGCTGAAGCAACCCACTCGGCTTCTGATGTTCGGCCTTCACTTGTTGACAGTTTGCACATTGTTTAACCCACAAGCCAACATCCCTCTTCATACCTTCCCAATAGAAGCTCCTCTTCATATCTTGATACATTTTGGTCCCTCCAAGATGAATCGTAAACTTGGATCATTGACATTCTCCAAGAACTTCTTTCCTTAAGTCCTTAACATTCGAAACACATAATCATCCCTCTTTCTCCACCATCCTCTCTGGTCAAGACTAAAATCTTTCAAGTCATCGTTCTCTGTTCCATCCCTTAACTTTTTGATCCGTTCTACTAATAATGGATCCTCCCTCTACTTAGAAGCAATCTTTTCGATCATCACTGGTCGAACTTCTAAACATGACAACGTAGAAGTTTTCTTAATAGACCTAGCTTCAGTTCTCCACTACACTCTGCATGTCGTCAATGCTTCTAAATCTTTCCACTCAGCTATCATTGCCAACACTGTATTCTGATGTTTTCTGCTAAGTGCATCCGCAATCCTGTGCAGTTAATGCCCCACTATTATCCTGCTATAACCCTGCTATATCTCATAGCGGATTTCTACCGCTACGATTTTTCCATATAGCCCCAAATATACCCTTTCCGCTTTAAACCCCGCTATTTCCACTATGAAATTAATTTATATAATTGTATTTTTAACATATTTTCAAAATTGAAAATACTCCAACATTCTACTAAATTCCATAATGTTATATAACAGTTTTACGTTTATTTTACAGTATATTCGCACAAGTTTTTATTTAAAATTATTTATGTATTAATTATAATTCAATTGGATGTTAATTTTTCATTTAGTCACCATTTATATATTTGTAAAATTATTAAGCACGAGTTTTATATGCTATTTTAGAGTCATCCGCTATATCCCGCTATATCCTCGCTGTATCCCCGCTATGACTTTTTGCACCTTCACCGCATTGAATCTGTCGAGCGCTTTAACTGAACTTATTGCCTTTTCCTGGTGTGTACTCAATACCAAAATCATAAGCGGCTATAAACTCTAACCATCTCTACTGTCTCATATCGGCTCCTTTTGAGAGAATAAATACTTTAATGACTTATGATCCATATATAACTCAAATCTCTTTCCTAAGAGATAATGTCTCCAAATTCTAAATGCAAAGATCATCACAGCCAACTCCAAATAATGAGTAGGATATCTCACTTCATGCGGTTTAAGCTGTCATGAAGCATAGGCAATAACTTTACCCTTCTGCATCAACACAGCTCCCAATCATGTCCCACATGCATTAGTATACACCACCAACCCTTAGTTTTCGTTTGAAAACTTTATTTTCACATTTTATTCAAGAATCCATTGTTTATTCCCAATAATAATTTAAATCTCCACTTTATTTTTATTTCATAATATTAAATTATAACCACCGTTATAATTTAATATTTACAAGTAATCACCAAAACTAGGGTTGTTACAGACTCTTCAGAAATCAATATACAGAGAGTTATTTCTCACTGCTTTTGCAATTTTGAAGCTTAACTTAGCTAGTTTTTGCGAGTTATTCAACTCACCTCAGCAATTTGTAGAGCAAACCCTAGGAAATTTGAAGAAATGACATGCTCTTACTATTATTTCTTCTCATTCGAGAAGATACTTCACCTTTACCCTTATACTTCATGTATCTATTGCTAATCTGATTGTTTTAGCTAGACTGACCCGTGTATTTTATACTCAGGTTAAACCGAGTTGTTTCAAGTTAGATACCTGCTTTTGGACTTTGCTTTGATGCTTCTGCTTGGATATCAGCTTATCCCTTTTTATGTAGTTTGTATCCTTTTGTTTGACTTTGATATGTATATATTTTTGACTCATTGTATATAGTATGGTATTCGAACCACTTATGATGTATCATTTTGTATCGTACTGGGATGTATCAGTGTATATGTATATATTTGTTGTTCTGTGATGTATTGTGCATTCTGTTGTTATATTTTGTTCTAATAGATCCGTTAGCCACTATAGTTTTGTATTAAGCATTTATTGGATATGTCGATCCACTTAAGAAAGAAGAAAAAAATTAGAGCATTAATCGACGTATTTAATTAATGTTTAAGACAAAGCTATAGATGGTCGCTCCTAACTGGCCCTATTCTCCGCATTAGTAGACAGTATTACCCAGTAATATTTTTTGTTAATGGGGTCTCGGGGTGGGGCGTCACGGCTTGGAACTACTAACACAGGTGCGTTAGTCAACAAATTCTTTAACTTAAGGAACGCTTCCTCACATTTGTCGGACCAGACAAACTTCACCTCCTTCCTGGTTAACTTAGTCAAAGGTACTACTATCCACGAGAAATCCTTGATGAATCTCTGGTAATAACCAGAAAGTCCACGAAAACTCGTTATCTCAGTCACTTTCTCGAGTCTCTTCCAATTATTCACCACTTCAATCTTAGCCGGATCTACAGACAAAACTTTCTTTGCGACTACATGACCAAAAAACTTCACTTCCTTCTTTCAGAAATGACATTTTGAAAACTTCGCCTTCAACTGATGCTGTCTCAATGTCTCAAGCACCACTCAAAGATGAACTTCATGCTCTCTTTCATCCTTAGAGTATATCAAAATATCATCTATGAAAACCAACACGAACCTATTCATGTGCTCTCGGAAAACTCGGTTCATCAAATCCACAAAGAATGTTGGCGCATTAATTAGTCTGGATGGCATTACTAACCATTTGTACGATCCATATCTGGTCCTAAATGTCGTCAAAGGAATACTATCCTCTGCCACTCTAAGCTAATGGAACCTTGTAGCTAAATCCAACTGGGAAAATACTTTGACGCCACTCAACTGATCGAACAAATCATCAATTCTAGGCAACGAATATCGATTCTTTATCGTCTCATTCAACTTACGATAATCGATACACAACCTTAACAATCCGTCCGGCTTCTTAGTAAACAATACGGCTGCTCCCCAAGGCGAACTGATTGGTCTGATAAAATTATTGCCTTCCAAATCCACCAACCGCACCTTTAACTCCCTCATCTCGGTAGGCGTCATTTTGCTTGGCGGTCTACTCACTGGTTTTGCTCCTGGTACCAAATCTATTCGAAACTCAATGGCTCCTTTCGGTGGCAATCCCACTACAAGATCAAAGACATCTACAAATTCTCTAACAACGAAAACGTGATTCAGCTCATCTTCTACCTTCACAACACCCAACAAAGCTAACCTTAAAACTAGGGTTTTCTACAGAGCATATAATACGGTCACTACAATCAGGGTGTCTAAGTGATATCTTACTATCATGGCAAAATATCCTAGCATCGTACTTACTTAACCAATTCATACCCAAAATAATTCCGAACCCTACGAAGTCAAACACTTGCAAACTACAAACAAATATGGCCTAACAATTCAAAATCTAGGTGGTCACTCTTCATCCCAAGTGTCGCATACCCTCCTATCGGATTCGCAACTCTTAAGGAAGTAAATAGGCATGAGGGTTTTAGGTTAAGCTTATCTACCAAACAATGAGATATAAAGGAATGTGATGCACTAGTATCAAACAGAACTCTAACTGACATACCATGAATCAAAAGCGTACCTCCTAACTTAGCTTTTCCTTTCTCTTGTGTTATCGGTCTCGAGGTAGTTGGTTCCAATGCAAACACTTTGCCTTTTCCATTCTTGGCTGGCTCGTTGCACTGGTTCTTATAGTGCCCAATCTGATCACTGTTGAACACTATATTCCTTTCTTCTCAGCGGCTTTCTTTCCCTTGCCTGTTCGGCACTCATGGGCATAGTGTCCCTTCTTTTCACACTTGTAACAGACCACTTCTGCCTTTCCCTTCTTAGCAACTCCACCCTTCTGAGGTCCTTTCTTATGGAAAAATTTTCTCTTCTGACTCTGCCCTCCTTAAGCTTCCTTAGCCTTATTTCTTTCAAGAAAAGCTTGCATCTCTTTATTCCTCGAGGCCATCTCAACAACAACATAACATGGATCCCTAATATGTGGTAACATGGCCTTAGCAAGCTCAGGCTTCAGCCCACGAATGAAATTTTCATTCCTCTTACTTACAATATCAACCGTAGCATAGCCATATCTCCCTAGCTCCTCAAACCCCATCGCATACTCGAGCACAGTCATACCCCCTGCTCCAACTCAGCAAACTTCCTGAGCAGAGTGGACTTAACCATCTCGGACATAAACCTTTCTTCGAACCTCCTCCTAAACTCAGCCCGGTTCATATTCTCCTCGTTGACTCCAACAGTAACACTGTTCCACCAATACAGTGCTGCTCCTTGTAGCTGTCTAGAAGCAAGCCTTCTCTTCTGCTCATCGTTGAGCCCCAAGTCAGCGAAAATCCTCTCACAATGAAGTAACCAGTTCTCTACTTCGATTGCGTCTTCAGTACCAATAAACAACTTTCCTCCATGTCGAGCATAATATTTACTCAGAACAGCATAGTTTTTCACCACTGGAGCTTCTTGGTTCCCTTCTCCAGCATTTCCTCTAACTACTCTAGCATTAGTTCCCGCCTGCATCATGTTGACAAAGAACTGATACGTTACTCCCATGTCTACTTGCGGGACTATAGCACCCACATTTGCTGCTTGTGCCTGACCTTCGGTCCTCCTCGTATTTGGTCTGGTATTTCCATTTGTTGTGGTGCTTCCCTCTCCAAAGTTAACTGTTCCACCTCTAGCATCCATATTTGCATTCAGCCATCATAAGATACAGAAGAATAGCCTAAGAGAGATAGGAGAATGGAGCTAAAGCGTACACTTATATATAGCAAATACAAGTACGTTGCTATAATGTTATCCCATACCTCGATCTTTTCCCTAATTCCTTAGGATTATATTTTCAAAATCATTTTTAGTTTGAAGTTTTTCATAAACCTATGCTCTGATACCAAGTTGTAACATTCCCTATCTTGAGGCCCAAAACTAAGCTCTACAGATGCTGCAATCATTTATAATATTAACTTTGCTATCTATAGTATTAACTTCCGGCAACAATATACGGTAATGTTAATGGTATCCATAATATTAGAAGCACATGAATATGAAACAAAATTATAGATTTTAAAAAAACAACATTTTTGATTACATTTCCCAAAACATGTTTCATATTCCAATACATAATACCAAATGTTTCCCAGGTTCGGATCAAATATAATTGTTACAAAATATGCAAAGAGCAACATATGAAGATGTCCATTGGACACTAGAGTACTAAATAGACAAAAACTGTCTTAATACATCACAACGGAAATAAAAACATAACAACTCCTAAATAGCAAACATCACCCTTCTGCACGTCTTCGGAAGCTTTATCCGTCCACCTACTAAACCTGTAAAACACTGACTCTCAATCTACTCAAATTAATTTTAAGCACCCGAGAGTTTAAGAGGAAAAACATAAACTTTGAGTCAGACATAAAGCCTGGTGTGAATAATACTATTACATCTCGGTTTACTGATATTAAGTGAGACCACGCCGCTTAGAGGAACATGTTTCCCCTCGCTAATATCCATTTAAAACATATCCTTTTGCAAATCACGATCCTACAACCAAACTGGTTAATCAAACTAATTATATCAATAATAGAAAATATCATGTATGCTCAATAACGGGTAATAAATGGACCATCTGTCCGAAAAATATAGTTTTGTTTGGCTAACTATTAACCATTGGCTGACTTGGGCATACCAGACAAAATGAACAAATAATCTAACACCTGTTAGACAAACTTTTGGACGGTCTATCCTTAACTCTCTTCTCCAAGGGTCACCTGATCCTAATGGTTTCGGACTCACGAATAAACCATCCTTGTTCCCTGTACATATATTCCTTTTTGTGTGTAACCATCATTTAAGTCTTAACTGAGACTAAGCCCTACACACTGGAATTTTGGACTAAATTAGCTGGGAGCTATAGCTAATGTATAGGGCGTGACCATATACCAATCCCATCTGGTATACAAATATCTGAGTCATTTTACCTAGGGTTACCCTTTAAATTTTCCTTGAAAACATTTCAAATTGATTTAATCCCTTTAATTCATACTTAAACAAGGAAAACATACTATTTTCTTTACTCAAATCTCTTTGCCATCATATATGCTTTACTCAAAACATTGTTGATGAAAACATTCGAAACCTTCGTTTAAAACTTAAAACAATTCCCTTTCGAAACCATTGAAAGTACCCCTTTCGATACAAGTAAACTACTCTACTTTATATCCTTAGGCCAAAAGGCCAAACCATACCTTTCGAAACCATTTACCTAAGTCCATTCGAAAACATTGAAAACATCTCTTTTGACAGCTATATAAACCTTAGACATCCTCTTTTTAAAACACTTTAAACATGCCTTTCGACAGCATTGGAAACCTTCCATTTAAACACTAAGGTAAACCTTTTGAAAACATTGGGGAACCACCCCTTTAAAACCTTTATCATATACCTTTCAAAAATACTAGGGAACCTCCCCTTCGAAACCTTTATTAGATACCTTTCGAAAATACTGAGAAACCTCCCTTTCAAAACCTTTATTAGTTACCTTTCGAAAGCATTAAAGTACGTACCTTTCGAAATCATTAGGCTCAAGTTAAAATATGTGGAACAACCTTTCGAAACCATTTGAAACCATTCCTTTTGAAACCTTTGGGGTTAACTTTTAAAACATAAAAAAGGTCTTAAAACAACTAAGTCGAAAGCAACTCTTTCGAAAGCATTTTCCTAAGTAAAAGAAGTAGATGGTGTCGAACCAATCCCTTTGAAAGCATTAGGGAAGCGGCTCTAATTTTAAAACAAAGGAACCATTTTGAAGGCACTGCTTCGAGAGGTAAAAGGAAGCAGATAGGGGTTTGGACTCCCTCGATAGCAATTTCTTAAAACAAAGGTGCAACCTCTTTCGAACCCTTTCTTCCTTTAAAACCAATGATAGTCGAAATTTATCTTGTTCGAAAGCAATCTTTTCGAAAGCAAAGTAGGCGCATTTCCTTTAGAAAGAAAATAAGGTTTTGACCCCTTCAGAACCTCTTGTTTCGACTCAATACCTTTCGCCTATTTCGAAACCACTACGTACTAGGGCTTTGATACCATGTGTATTGGTTTCGACTGAGATGGAGGCGGAAGTACTTAGTCGAAAGGTAGCCCCCGAAAGTAGCAAAATAGAAAAACCTTGTAAAATCTAATTTTTGATTTTAAAAAGTAATTCTTTGCAACAAACCTGCTTATTTGTCATTATACAATTGGTTACCAGTTTCTTTTCTAAAATCTTTTCTAAAAGTGCTGCCTAATTTTAGAGGTTAATAATCAAAATATTTGCCAATTCCCCCTTCTTCTTTTATAAACATATAAAACATTTAAGTCCCATACCTTAAATAATTTTATATACTTATTAAAACAGTTAGGAAAATTCTCCAAAAATTCCCATAAATCACTTTTAATATGTTTTATAACATATATAAATTTCTGACCAAAAGCTAATATAAAATAGCAGTAATTAATTTTAAACCCAATTAACCATTTTCTTCACCAGAAAATTAATAATAAATCCATATTAATCCAGAAAATTATGAAACTTGAAACCCATTCTAAAATATCATTTATGAGCACATATTAAAATGCAAAGCATTTGGATGTCAATTGATAGGATTTTCAAATCTAAACATGTCATAAAATCTATACGAACGAGCATATTTCATCAACAAGCGCGCGCGCGCACACACACACCCACACACACACACACACACACACACACACATATATATATATATATATATATATAACATTCAAAACATGGCAATATACTTGCAAAAATATTAGGATCTAATTCTAGAAACTGAAAACATCAAAAATATGAGATGTAACCTATTATTCACCTTTAGAGATTTGATCTTGGATTAAGTGTATTAGGCTTCTTCCTCTTGATTCAGCTTATCTTCCCCTTACTTCTTCTTAATAGTGGTCGGCCTATCTACTATTTGGTTTTGATTGTGAACGTGTAAAATGAATATGGTATGAAGGTTTAGTGTATTAGAATATATCTTATTCCTATCTTGCCCTTATCCATTTCCCTTATCTAATTCATTTTATTTTCCCTTAGTTCATTAGTCCAACTAGGCAGGGCTACCTTCAATTAATCACAAATCTCAATCCCTTAATAATTTACATTATTTCATTTAATTTATCTAATTAAATATCCTAAATAATGTTAATCAAAATTAGGGTCGTTACAATTACTTTCAATAGTGATAATTTATTTTGACTCTTTTAGGGAAGAAAGTCTATAATCAAGATTTCCACTTTTATTTTATATGGTTTGAATTTCTTTTTTAAGTTTCTGAATTTCATTATTAAGGTCTTGGATAGTAGGATATCCAATTCTTTGTCTTTTTTTAGAAGTTTATGAACTTCTTTAATAGAATATTTTTTAGACCTACCAATATTTTGAAATGTTTTAGTAAATGTTTCATTATTTTTGATTGTTTTTGAAATGTCTTCCATTTGATCTATCATTTTAGATCTTTGTTCTGAGTCTTTGACTAATTTTAAAAATTCTATAATATTATTATTGTTTAATACATTAACGCTTAAATCTTGAAATTGTGAAAGTAATTTATAAAAATCATCCTTCTCATCTTCACTACTTACTATTGGATTTAGACAATGTTTTCTCTACTACAATGTTCACAACATTCATCAGATTCTGATGATTCATCATCTAGAACTTTAAGTTTTCCAAAAGTGTTTTAATATTCTGTATCATTTTCAGATTCCATTTTTGAATTATTTTCAGAGCTGGAATTTAATGAAGTATTGATAATGTCTCTTTTAATTCATTATTTGTTTATAAATTATTAATTTTCTTTTTAATTTACATCTGTTAGCATAATGACCAACTTTTCCACATTTATAACAGTGGATAATTTTAATTATTTAATCTTTCTTCTCTTCTTTGAGCTCTTTTCTCAAACTTTTTATGAGAATAAACTTTCTTTTTCTTCTTATGAAAAGATTCACTAAATTTATTTTCCTTTCTATGAGATTTTTTAATGGCTGGAACATCCATTCCGAATTGGCTAAAAAATTATCCTAATTGATTTCTTTCTGTCAAATTTTGACGTTTAATTTGTTGATTTAATTTTATCTCATTGCATACTGATAAACCTTCTTTAATACATGTTCCAATAAGTTTATCGTAAGTATAACTTTCATAAGGGATATTTATTTTATCTTTTCTTAAAGATTTTCTTACCCATTCCGCAAATAAGGAGGGGAGCCCATCAATAAATTTTGATTTCCAATGGAAGCTACTGCTCTCTAGTAATTCCATTACTCTATTTAAAAAAATATCTTTATACCATCTAAAATCTATTAATGCTTTACATCTCATATTCTGTAATATTGTTCGAATATTCAATATTATTAGACACTCTACCAGTGAAATATTCTAAAATGGTAACTATTATAGTATACACAACATTTTGGACCATTTGTCCATCTTCTTGTTTTACTATGTTAAAATTTCACTTTTATTTACTAGTGAAAGATAATTATCCCACCAACCTTTAAGTTGGCCAGTAAAACCAACAACTATCATTTTTGCAATAGTAACATCATTATTGCCATTGTTTTTGCTAATAGAGCTATACATTAGCATAACCTAAATTATAAATTTGTTTCATAGTAAATGCTTCAATAATCCATTCATAAATACTTTTCCCATTATAATTATTATTACTAATAAATTATGGTTCTTCGGGTAAAGTATCCATGGGAGAAGGTCTTTTGTAATTGAATAATTTCTAAGACGGCTTATATGCATATTTTCAAGTTTATTAATTTCATCTTGAACTGTTTGGTTATTATCATTTTCTTGAGAAAATTCTTCTTTAAGGGTATTTAATCTTAAATTATCCATTCTTTCTTTTAAGAATTATTCTAAGTCGGATTCTGTTTTTGATTTGAAAACCTTTTCGAATTCTGATTCTGTTTTTAACTTAAATCATGTAATTTCAGGAGGTGGTTAAAGATTTGAAGTTGCAATTACTTCATTTATTTCAGTTGCAATTGAAATAATAAGTTTTCTATTATTAATAGTAGAAAATATATTTTTCTATTTTGTTATGTAAAGAAGTAATTTATTCACCAATAATGGTTAAATAGAGATTTACATAATTTTGTTGTTCAAATATTTGATTTATCTATCTTATAGTAATTTGTAACGTACCATTTTCTAAAATTTTAAAAAATCACTAAAGTTTAAATATTTTCCATTCTTTTCTATTCGAAAAGATGCTTGAGGAGGGTAAGTTGATTTTAAAATATTTTTATTTGAAAGTTTATATTCTTTTTCTAATAAAGAAATATATTGTTCAATATAATTTGCTGTAAACAAAGGAACAATAGGAAACATTATATTTTTTCATATGTAAATTTATAAAATTCATCCTGAAAATATTTTTGTTCTTCTTTTGAAAAACTTTCAAAAAACAATTTTTTAAATCATTCCATTTTGGAAGATTGAATTCAAATTTAATTCTTTGTTTGGCCTGAGAGCCAGGACTAAAATCCATTTTGGTTGTATAACCCATTAAATAGAAAAAAATCATTTATGATTCAGTTATATCCACTTCTTAATTATTGTAAATACCCTTTACAATATTATTTTTGTTGCATATGATTTTTCAACAGGAGTATCGTTTAAAGGGTCATCATCAGTTGACCTTTTTCCATTTTCTCTTATTTGAGGGGTTGACATCCTTGATAGGGATTCAACAATATAATCAAAAGGTTAAATACGAAAGTGAAAAGATTTTTTTCTAAATAAATATGATTTTCTAGAACTAGGTCTAGAGGGATTATTATCCATTTGTATTTGTATAGTTACTTCATGTAACATCCCCTATTTAGAGGCCCTAAGCTAAGCGCTATAGATGCTGCGGTCATCTATAGTATTAACTTCCGACAACTATATACGACTATGTTAATGGTATGTATAATATCAGAATCACTTGAATATGAAACAAATCACGGATTTCAAAACAACCTTTTCCATTACATTTCGAAACACATGTTCCATATTCAAATTACACAATCCCAAAGTGTTTCCCAGGCAAAGATCAAATATAATTGTTACAAAATACACCAAGAGAGACATATGAAGATACCCCTTGGATGACCAGAGTCATAACTAACTTAATACACAATGGAAATAAAAACAAAATAAAGAACTGCAACTCCTAAATAGCTATCCGTTAGCCTCATGCTCGCCTCCGTTAGCTTTATTCGTCCTCCTATTAAAACCTGAAAAGCCGCAACTCTCGGCCTACTCAAATCAATTTTGAGCACCTGAGAGTTTAAGGGGATAATATAAACTTCGAGTCAGACATAAAGCCTGGTGTGAATAATACTATACATCCCTGTTATTAATGTTAAGTGAGACCACGCCGCTTAGCGGAACGGGTTTCCCCTCAATAACATCCTTTTAAAACATATTTTTTGCAAACCTTTTCCTGCAACCAAAACTGGTTAAATACTATAAAGCATCATTATGTAAACATACATATCAGGTAATAAAATAACTATCTGTCCAAACACTTTAGTTTTGTTTGGCTGACTATTAACCTTTGGCTGACTCGGGCCTACCAGACAATATAAGCAAAATTTATCTAACATCCGTTAGACACTCCAGTTTCGGACGGTTTGTCCTTAACTATCAGTTAAATACTTCTCTTCTAGACAGTCTGTCCCTAACTTAACATCTCTTAGGGTCACCTGATCCTAATGGTTTTGCGGGCTCACCAATAACCTATCCGTATACAAACATATATTCCCTTCTGTGTGCAATCATAATTTTAGTCGTACTTGTGACAAAGCCCTACACAATGGAATTTTGGACTAAATTAGCTGGGGCAATAGCTAATGTATAGGGTGCGACCCTATACCAGTCCTATATGGTATTCTAATATCTGAGTCATTTTTACTTAGGGATCCCTTCGCATAATTTTCCTTGAAAACCTTTTCAAAATGATTTAAAACCTTTAAATCAAACTCACACAAGGAAACTACATATGCTCTATGCTTTACGCAAGATCACCTCGCCATGTTATATATACTTTACTCAAACTTTAGTCGATGAAAACATTTAAACACTTGAAATTACTCCTTTTGATTCCCTTGAAAGTACCCCCTTCAAAACCATTGAAAGCACCTCTTTCGAAACCAAGTAAAACCCTTCATTTATCTAGGCCGAAAGGCCAAAACCTTCCTTTCGAAACCATTCTCAAAACCCTTTCGAAACCTTTGAAAACCTTCCTTTCGAAAGCTTTAAAACCTTAGACATCATATCATTAAAAACTTCAAAACATTGCCTTTAGAAACCTTTGGAAAACCCTCCATTTCAACTCTTTCAAAACCATCAGAAAACATTACCTTTCGACTCCATCGAAACCCTTGGGGAACCACCCCTTCAAAACCATTTTTAAAACCTTTTGAAAGCATCAAACCTTTAGAAACTCAAACCTTTCAAAAGCACTTGGGTTTAATTTAAAACATATGGAAAACACCTTTCGAAACCATTTAAATCATCTATTTCGAAACCATTGTGTTATATTTCATTCAGAACAAAAGGATCAATAAAATCATTTAAGTCGAAAGCTTACCTTTCGAAAGCTATCCTTAAGTAAAGAAGTGATGGTGTCAAAAGCATTGGAGAAGTGGCTTATTTTAAAGGCTAAGTATACCTTTCGAAACCATTGACTTCGAAAGGTAGAAGGAGACAACTAGGGGTTTCGTTACCTTCGAAAGCAATACTTAAAATAAAAGAGCGCAGCCCGTTCGAAACCTTTTCTTTAATAACACTTGACTCGGTCGAATGCCAATCGAGTCAAAAGTTATCCCTTCAAAAGCAAAGCAGACGCTATTTTAATTTAAAACAAAGGCATACTCCAACCCCTTTAGAACCCAATGTTTCGACTATGTACTTTCCAATACGCTACTTACCAAGTAATTTGATACCATGCGCATTGGTTTCGAAAGCATGGTGGTGAAATGTCCTAGTCAGAACCTTTGATGTCGAAAGTGGCGGAACATACTAAAACATGTTATTTTTGTTTTTTTCTTAAAAGAGAAGCAATTTTCAACTAACCTACTATTATTTTTCAAATTTTCATTGGTTGCTAAATACCGTTTTCAAAAGTGCTGCCAATATTTTCAGAAATAAACAGTAATTTTATTTTATAAAATACCCTTTCTCCTTAATTAAATATATAAAACATTTAAGTCTCATACCTTAAATAATTTTATATATTCATCAAAACACTTAGGAAAATTCTATAAAAATTCTAAAAAATCCTATTTAATATGTTTTCTAACATATATAAATTTTAGACCCAAATAATTAATTATTTATCCATAAATAATTTTAACCCAATAGATTATTTTCTTTACTATAAAATTAATATAAAATCCACATTAATTCAGAAAATTATGAAAATTGAAACCCACCTCTAAAATATTATTTCTGATCTAAATCTATCATTAAATAAGGTTTTCTCATCAAAACAAATCATAAAGATCTATATGAATAAGCATAAATCATCAACATGCATATATATATATATATATAATCATTCAAAAACATGGCATACTTACAAGATAATCAGATTTTACCTTAAAACTGAAAACATGTAGAAAAGTGAGGTGTAGTCATTATTCACCTTAGCTTTGTGATTAAGGATGTGAGATTTGGTCTTGATTATTTGATTTGATTTTTCTATTGAATTCTAGCTTTATCTTCTCTTGAGATTTTTAATGGTGGCTGGCCTTAGAGGTGTTTTTTGTTTGAGAAAATATGGAAAGAATGTGTCTTTTGGTTTCCTAAGGGTTTAGGGTATAAATTTAATCATTTTCCTATTTCGCCCTCCCTTATTTCCTAACACCTTATTCTTTAATTCATTGTTTACTCCTTAACACGGCACGACTACCCCTTAATTAAATCACAAATCTCAATCCAATAATCAACCCACATTATTTAATTTAATTTTACTAATTAAATTTCCTAAATAGTTTCACTAAAAATATGGGGTTTTACATTCTCCCGTCCATAAAGAATTTCTTCCTCAAAATTACGATAAGGTACACAACAAAATAATCAAAGGTTAAACATACAATCAAACAAATCAGGATAAACATCTCTAATCGTGCTCTCAGTCTCCCAAGTACAGTTTCTAGCATCGTCACTCCACTGGACTTTCACTAATCTGACTGTCTTGTTCCTCAACTTCTTCTCATCTCTCGCGACTATCCGGATAGGCTTTCTAACTATAATCAAGTCCGGTTCCACTACTAAATCTTCTAACATGGTCGGTGCTATAGTAGTATCTGGATCCCTAACACATTTCTTCAGATGAGATACATTGAAAACATCATGGAATCCTATCAAGCTATTCGGTAACTCTACTCTATATGCGAGTTTTCCGGTCCTTTTTGAAATAGGAAATGGTCCTACGAACCTCAATTCTAACTTCCCCGTCTTTCGAAACCTGATAACACCTTTCATCGATGATACTTTGACGAAAATATGATCTCCAACAGAGAATTCCAAATCTTCCCGCCTTCTATTTGCATAGCTCTTCTACCAAGACTGAGCTTCCTTCATTCTCACCCATATTAGCTCAATCTTTTCCGCTTCTTCTCTTACCAAATCAGGACCAAGGACTAATCTGTCTCCGGTCTCTAACCAACATACGGGAGATTTGCATAGTCTTCCTTACAAAGCCTCAAATGGTGCCATCCCTATACTAGTCTGATAACTATTGTTATGTGAGAACTCGACTAGGTGTTGGTGGTCTTCCCATGATCCCCCAAAGTCTAATACACAAGCTCTTAACAAGTCCTCCAAGATCTTGTTAACTCGTTCTGTTTGCCCATCAGTCTGTGAATGGTAAGCGTTACTCATCTTGAGCTTGGTTCCCAAAGCTTCCTATGGACACTTCCAGAACTCACTAGTGAACAAAAAATCTCTATCACTAACAATACTACTGGGATTTGTGTGTAGTCTAATCACATTCTTCATAAAAAACTTAGCCAATACAAGTGCCATCCTAGTTGACTTGACTGAAATGAAATGGGCACTCTTGGTCAATCTGTCCACTATGACCCATATACTTTCATTCCCTCTATTAGATCTCGGCAACCCGTCCATAGAAATAGAATCCCACTTCCATACTGAAATATCAAATTGCTAAAGCAACCCATTTGGATTATGATGCTCGGCTTTCTCCTATTGACAGTACAAACACTGTTTCACCCATAAGCCAACATCCCTCTTCATGCCTTCCCAAAAGAAACTTCTTTTCTTATCATGATACATCTTCATTCCTCCTGGATGAATAGTGAACTTTGAACGATGGCATTCCTCTAAAACTTATTTTCTTATGTCTCCCATATTTGGAACACATAATCTACCCTGATTTCTCAACCATCCACTTTGGTCAAGACTGAAATCTTTCAAGTCATCGCTCTTTGTTCCATCCTTTAATATCTCGATCCTCTTAGCCAACACTTGATCCTCTTCCTGTTTAGAAGCAATCCTCTCAGTCAATACCGATCGGACTTCTAAACAAGACAATATAGCAAACCCTCCACTAGACCCAGCTTCAGATCTCCACTGCACTCTACAAGCTATCAAGGTTTCCAAAATCTTTCCATTCTGCTATCATAGCCAACACTGCATTCTGATGCTTCCTACTAAGCACATCTACAATCTTGTTTCCTTTCCCTGGTGTGTACTCTATACCAAAATCATAAGCGGCTAAAAACTCTAACCACCTATGTTATCTCATGTTCAGCTCCTTCTGAGAGAACAGGTAATTCAAAGACTTATGGTCGGTATAAAGCTCAAACCTCTCTCCCAAAAGGTAATGCCTCCACACCTTTAAAGCAAAAATAACTGCAGCTAATTCCAGGTCATGCGTTGGATATCGAACCTCATGTGGTCTAAGTTGTCTAGAAGCGTAGGCAATCACTTTACCCCTCTGCATTAGTACAGCTCCTAATCCAATACCACACGCATCTGTATAAACTACCATGTCCTGATTCCCCTCCAGAACCACTAACAGAGGTGCATGGGTCAGCAAGTGGTTCAAGCTCTGGAATGCTTCCTCACACTTATCGATCCACACAAACTTCACATCTTTTGCGTTAGCTTGGTCATCGGTGCTGCTATCCATGAAAATTCCTTTATAAAGCTTCGATAATATCTTGCTAATCCAAGGAAACACCTTATCCCGGTCACCGTTTCTGGTCTCTTCCAATTATTAATAGCTTCGATCTATCTGGATCAACCGACAACCCTTTCTCCGAAACCACGTAACCAAGAAACTTTACTTCCTTCTTCCAAAAATGGCACTTCGAAAATTTAGCCTTTAGCTGATGCTGCCTCAGCGTCTCAAGCACAACTCTAAGATGAACTTCATGTTCCTTCTCATCCTTAGAGTATATCATAATATAATCTATGAAAACCAACACGAACCTATCCAAGTGTTATCGGAAAATTCGGTTCCAAATCCACAAAGAATGCTGGCGCATTAGTCAGTCCGAACGGCATAACTAACCATTCGTATGACCCATACCTTGTTCTAAACGCGGTCAAAGGTATACTATCTTCTGCCACTCTAAGCTGATGAAAGCCTGTATCCAAATCCAACTGAGAATATATCTTGGCTCCACTCAACTGATCGAATAAACCATCAATTCTTGGCAATGGATATCGATTCTTTATCGTCTTCTCATTCAACTTAGGATAATCGATACATAGCCTTAATAATCCATCGGGATTCTTAGCAAATACTGCGATTGCTCCCCAAGGAAAACTACCCGATCTAATAAAACTCTTGCCTTCCAAATCCACCAACTGAGCTTTTAACTCCCCCATCTCTTTAGGTGTCATCCTGCTTGGCAGCCTATTTACCAGCTCTATCCTAGGCACCAAATCTATCCAAAACTCGATGGCTCATTTTGGTGGCAATCCTACTACCGGTTCGAAGACTTCTGCGAATTCTCTAACCACGAAAACACAATTTAACTCATCCTCTAACTCCATAACTCCCAACAAAGCATTCACCTCACAGCTAGGGTTTTCTATGGTATAAACTATCCGATCAGTACAGTCCGGGTGTCTAAGTAATATTTTCCTACCTTGGCAAAATATCGCAGCATCATATTTACTTAACCAATTGATACCAATATAATTCTGAACCCTACAAAATCAAATACATGAAAACGGCAGGTAAAGGTTGTTAATCCTTGAAAAGAATGGTTTTGATGACAACAACCTTAGGACTTGTTATAAAATATAAATATTAACATTATAGTTTAGATATATATGTATATGCAGAATATAAACATGCAGGTACTGAGAATGAAGATTGTACAGTAAAGAGACTCAAGATCGAAGACATCAAGATTCAAGTCTCATGAGTATCAAGATATCAAGAGTTCAAGATTTCAATAGTACAAGACAAGTATCGAGTCTAGAATTATGTTAAAACTCCTAGAAAAGCACTGACATCTTAAAATCAATTTTATTCGTGGAATGGAATCCACTTCGAGCCTGTTAAAGGGATGGAACCCTAAGTAGGATGGAACCTACGAAAAATCTAGTGGAACATCGTTTTGTATCCACTAACTTTTATTCAAATGTTTTACAAAATTATATCTTATTTTCAAAATGATTTCAAAATCTTCCTTTTTAAATCAAAAACATCTATCCTAGTTTTAAATACTTTTAGCCTCAAAATAATCTTTATTTTCAATATCAAAATTATCCTTGGTTTTAAACTATCTTTAATTATAATGTACTTAACTTTTAATGTTTATATTTAAGATTTAAATATGAAATTATAGTAAAATTTTATATATACCAAAATATTATTCTCTATACTATAGTATTTATAAAGTTTAAAATAGTTTTAATATAAGATAGAAGTTATTTTCAAAAGAAAAACAAATTATCAAAAATACCTTAGGCATGTCGACAACCCCTAGGTACCCATGTCGACATGATGGCAGTTGATTCCAAAAGTTTGAATTTCAAAGGAAGTGTCTATTCGTCATATCCTTTCCCGAATAGACATGGCTGTTGTTCTACTATAAATAAGGGATGTTTTAAACGAATTTATATTCATAATTTTTCTGATTTCACTCCTCTTCTTCTTCCACATTTCTATATATACATTTTTACTATTACTCTGCCGAAATCAGCAATGAATCTAACTAGATCATCTCTGGTTTGATTCTCTATCACTATCTCAATAAGATCCCAGTGCTATTCAGAGTTATAAGCTTCTTTGTAATCAATCAAGCGAGAAAAGGTGTGATTGTAGCCTGGAAAATCAATCAAGTGAGAGAAGGTGTGATTGTAGCCTAGGAAATTAATTGGGTGAACTTGTTGCCCGTAAAATCAAGTATCTCTACCCAGAGGATTGTGAATCTGGAGTGGTGTACCTCGAGGCCTTGAAATCGAGGGTGTAATTGTAAGAATTGATTTTGAAAGGAAATCCGTACATGTGTTGCGGGACTGGATGTAGGGTAACTCCGAACCAGTATAAATCCGGTGTGTTCTTTCCTTTACTGCTTCTACTTTATATTTGCATCTGTGTTTGATTCTATGATTCTATCTGTGTCTGAATATTGCATACATTTGTGTTCAAATTAATATAAACTCAAAAAGAATTAGTAAATACTTAAAACACTATTCACCCCTCTCTAGTGTTTATTCTAGCCTTAAGATCCATAATCCGCATTTCTCACATTTGGTATCAGAGCAAGGTTTTCAAAGTTTCATAATATAAATATTGAATTTTTTTTAAAATGGCTATGTTTGAAAAACTTGTTAATACTAGTTTAGAAATGTTCAAATCATCATTGCATCATGAGAGTGCATATAATCTATATGCAAATTCAAGTTGTCTACAAAATCTTTATGATGTGCAGGAAACATGTTTTATGGGTGTTGAGGAATCAATCCTGTGACGCCCCACTCCGAGAGCCTCATTAACAAAGAGTATTATATGGATAATACCGTCTGCTAATGCGGACAATAGAGTATAATGGAAGCGACCATGTGTAGTCTTACTTTAACTATCTACTGAACACGCCGAAAAGTGGTTTTTATCTTCTCATGTGGTTCGACGAGTTCAATAAATACTTAAAGCAAAACTATAATGGCTATAGGATCTATCAGAACAAAATGTAACAACTCAATGTAACACACATCACAGAACAGTAAAACATCAAATACATTACACATACCCAGATACATCACAGAGTATACAAAATAATACATGTCAAGTGGTATAGCAAACCACAATATACAGGCGAATCCAAAGGAATACATATCAGAGTTACAACAAAATGGGACTAAGCAAAAAGCTATGACAAAAAGAAGCTAGCGGAGTAGTCCATGCGGAAGCAAAATAGGCTAAGTCCAAAAGCACCTAACCTGAAACATCTCGGTCTGACCCGAGTATAAAATACACGGGTCAGTCTAGATAAACAAATCAGTTATATAAACTGAACAACAATAAACCTGCAAAAACATACAGTTTGACAATTATCTCTAAAGGAGATAACACAATCATCTAACAAAAGATGAACATAACAAAGCAAGCCTCATCATCGGCATCTCAAATAAACAAAGGATAAGAATATCCCAAAGCAAGCCAAAAGGCAAATAACAAATACCCATAAGGTATACAAGTTCCACAAGGTAACTGCTATACATCATGCGGCTCAAAAAGACCAACACCGAAGGGCGATACCAAGGGAATATAATATCAATGAAACAAAAGATTGCTCGAGCTCAGTATTGTATAAACAAGGATCCATAAGCCCGAAGGCTCCAAACCCAATATCACTCGTGCGGCTCAAAAAGACTAACACCAAAGCGATACAATAGGGCAACAAACCCGAAGGCACAAACCCGAAGGTACAAACCCGAAGGCAACATACCCGAAGGCAACAAACCGTAGTGGTGAAGGTCCGGAGGCCTAGTACTGGACACCACTAACTGGCAAAATGTGTCATAACTCTCAAAAAGGAATCTGAAAAGTGTTAGCGTGAGTCCCATAACCACTCGTTCGCACTAAACAGTTTACTATCTGTCAGTCAACTTCACACTCAAAGTAGTACAAAGTTTACCTCATTTCATCGGTAAACTAGACACAAAGGTCAAAACGTTCAAACGAATAGATTGGGAATTAACGGAAAAGATGAACGCACGTGTTCATTGCACGAGTTTTATCTAATCATTTAATTCTCCTCCCACTTCGCTTGGAGTGCGAAATCATGTGTGTTTTAAATAGAGTTTACAAATCGAAGAATGGAGCTTTTAATACGATTTAGAGGGAGTATTTATAAAAACCGTGAATTGAAGTCAAAAGTAAGTTATCAAAAGCCAAAAATGCAATAACAAACACTAAGAACCAACTTGAATCGATAAAATTTGGAAAATCAAACAAAACGAACAAAAATAGGCAAAACAGGAACAGGTCGGTCGGCCGGCTACAGGGCTCGGTCGACCGGACACTGTTCTGGAAAAATTCTCGGGAAGCAGGTCGGTCGACCGGACTTCCTGGGTCAGTCAGCCGGAGCCTGAATTCCTGCACTTCCAAAACAGAGGCAAGGAATAGCTCAGGTAGCAGGTCGGTCGACCGGACCTGAACCTGGGCACCCTGAGTTCGGTCGACCGGACCTGAACCTGGGCTATTTCCAGCCTATTCAAATGATGATCAAACTCTCCCAACTTTCAATCGGTCGAGCATGGACGCTAGGGGTTCACGCCTAACGGCTGCCCGGTCCTATAAGCACATCGGTTCATTACCAAAACAAGATCAAAACATCCATAAAGGAATGTTCATAAAAATTAGACTTTGAAACCCAAGAATTGGAATGTACATAAAACCAATCCAAACAAAGATCAAATGCATATGAACAAGTAATAGGAATCCATACCTATCACTCAAAGATGATTATAGTCATAGATGTGAGATAAAATCTCACCTTTTTACACAAAACTAAGAAGAAGAAGGAGCTCAAATGCAAAGAAACAACCAACCACACTCCACTTCAACTCTACAAACTTCAATCTAAGAATAAACACATATTTCCCAAATTAGGGTTAGGAATTTTTTGAAATTGAAGAGGAGAAGAGTTGGAGAAGATGAAGAGGAGACTTACCTATCCTTCTCTTTGATTTTTGGAGCAAGAATTCAAGTTGCAAGAAGAAACTAGGGTTTTGTAATTTCTAATTCCTCTTCCTCTCCACCATTTTCAGTTTGCTTGAGGAAATGAAATGAAATGGGAGTGAATGGATGAAGAGTTAGAGAGCTAATGGGTTAAGTGGGGTTAAGGGCTGAACCCAAACCCAATAGAAAAAAAAAGTGGCAAAAGTCATCTTACTCCAAACATATCAAAGATTATACTCAAAAAGATCGCAAACGCCATTTTGAACTCAATGGAAATAGTTTCGAGCTCCAATTCGGCCGTTTGCAAAAAGTGACATTTCGGACCCTAAAATCCGACTAACGACGCTACATTTAAATATAGAATTGTCAAACATGCGGGTTGTTACAAATCCACAATGGACAAATTGTGCAGATCAAAAAGAATAAATGAATACTCGATAGTGGATGTTCTAGATACATGACTGGTAATCCGGATATGCTGAATGATGTAATATACAAAGATGGAGGACTGATTAACTTTGGAGACAATTCAAAAGGATATGTGATTGGCATCGGCAATGTCGGTAACTCTAAAACTCCTATTATTACTAATGTTTTGCTAGTTAAGAATCTGAAACATAATTTGCTAAGTATTAGTCAACTTTGCGATAAAGGATATAAAATTAAATTTGAAAAAGATAAGTGTCACATTGAAGTTAATAATTCAACCATAATATTTGAGGGAATTAGGAAAAAGAATATTTATATTCTTAGTATGAAAGTTTCAAATGATAACCTGTGTCTTTTGGCAAATACAAGTGACCCTTGGATTTGGCATAAGAGATTTGGGCATTTGAATTTCAAACTCTTATCTAGACTGTCAAAACATGATCTAGTAAGAGGTCTCCCTAAAATGAATTTTAAAGTAGATAGTTTATGTGATGCATGTCAATTAGGAAAACTTAGAAAAAGTTCCTTTAAATTAAAAGATATGATTTCAACTTCAAAACCTCTTGAATTACTTTATCTTGATTTATTTAGTCCATCTCAAATTCAGTCAATAAATCACAGTAAATATATTTTGGTAATTGTAGATGATTATTCTAGATTTACATGGACAATATTTTTAAAACATAAAAGTGATACTTTTGAATGTTTTAAGAACTTTATAAAAAGGATTCAAAATCAACTTTCTGTAAAAATTATAACCATCCGTAGTGATCACGGTGGTGAATTTGAAAATGAAAAGTTTGAGGAATTTTGCAATAAAAAGGGGATAACTCACAATTTTTCATTTCCAAGAACTCCACAACAAAACGGAGTAGTAGAACATAAAAATAGGATGATTCAAGAGTGTGCGAGAACAATGCTTTCAGATAGTAAATTACCAAAACATTTTTGGGCAGAAGCAGTTGCTGCCGCCTGTTATATTTTAAATAGAATTTTAATTAGACCTTTAACTGATAAGACATCTTATGAACTTCTTCACGGAAAGAAACCTAAGGTGTCTTATTTTATAATTTTTGGAAGTAAATGTTTTATTTTAAATACAAAAGATGACTTAGATAAAATTGATCCTAAATCCGACAAAGGTATCTTTATCGGATATTCTAATAGAAGCAAAGCATACAGAGTGTTTAATTTAAGAACTAACAACATAGAAGAAACAATGCATGTTTCATTTGATGAAAATCTCAAAAATTTTGAAGAAACAAATGATGAAGAGAATTTTATTACTCAAAATCAAGAGTCAACTGAAACTAATAATGAATTTAATCATCCTAATAAAAGGATTAAACTTTTAAAAGATCATCCCATAGAAAATATACTAGGAGATATGTAATCTGTTGTTACAACTATAAATCAACTAAGTAAAATGAGCAATATAGCCTTTATATCAACTATTGAACCCAAAGATCCAAAAGAAGCATCAACTGATGATTCATGGATTTTGGCTATGCAAGAAGAACTAAATCAATGCACTAGAAATGATGTTTGGGAACTTGTTCCTAGACCTGAAAATAAAACTATAATTGGAACAAAATGGGTTTATAAAAATAAAATGAATGAACAAGGTGAGGTCGTTAGAAATAAAGCCCGGTTAGTCGCTCAAGGTTATTGTCAAGAAGAAGGAATAGATTGTGATGAAACCTTTTCTCCCATAGCAAGATTAGAAGCAATTAGGATTCTACTTGCTTTCGCAAATCATCAAATTATTTCAAAGGGATGTTAAAAGTGCCTTTTTAAATGGATTTGTAAAAGAGGAAGTATTTGTTAAACAACCACCACTTTTTGAAAATGAAAAATTACCAAATCATGTTTACAAACTTAAGAAAGCTCTATATGGTCTAAAATAAGCTCCTAGAGCCTGGTATGATAGACTAAGATCTTACTTATTACAATCATACTTTGAAATTGGTAAAGTAGATAATACTCTTTTTACTAAAAGAAATAAAAATTATATTCCACTAGTACAAGTTTACGTAGATGATATCATTTTCGGATCAACTAATTTTGAAATGAATAAAGAATTTTCTAAAATAATGACAAAAGAGTTTGAGATGAGTCATATGGGTGAATTAAACTTCTTTCTAGGATTGCAAATAAAACAATTAGATAATGGTATCTTTATCAATCAAGAAAAATATGCTAAAGACCTAGTTAGTAAATTTGGTTTGACTACTGCAAGTGGAAAACCCACTCCTATGGCAACCAATGAGTACCTAAGTAAAGAAGATCTCTCGAAAGATGTAGATCAAAAGTTATATAGAGGAATGATTGGATCACTACTCTATATCACTACTAGTAGACCTGATATCATGCATAGTGTTTGTCTCTGTGCAAGATATCAATCCCAACCTAAAGAGACCCACTTAAAAGCTGTAAAACCTATCATAAGATACATTAAACACACCAATGATTATGGCTTATTTTATCCTAAAAATGATTCT
Source organism: Allium fistulosum (assembly GCA_030737815.1). Taxonomy (NCBI): domain Eukaryota; kingdom Viridiplantae; phylum Streptophyta; class Magnoliopsida; order Asparagales; family Amaryllidaceae; genus Allium; species Allium fistulosum. Next base: position 795,047,531 of record CM060904.1, read on the forward strand.
TTTGAATTAATATCTTACTGTGATGCTGACTATGTAGGTTGTAAATCAGACCGAAAAAGTGCAAGTGGAACTTGTCACTTTTTGGGGCATTCTCTGATTTCCTGGTTTAGTAAAAAGCAAAAACACAGTTTCTTTATCAACAACCGAATCAGAGTATATTTCTGCTGCTTTGGCTTGTTCTCAAGTAATATATATGCAACAAACTTTAAAAGATTTTTGTTTAAATATCTCAAAATCACTAATTTATTGTGATAATACTAGTGCAATAAATTTATCCAAAAATCCTACTCATCATGCTCGAACTAAACATATTGATATCAGACATCATTTTCTCATACATAATATAAGTAAAGAAGTAATTTCTCTCGATTATATTAATTCCGAGAATCAAATTGTTGATATCTTAACAAAACCTTTAAATGAATCTATATTTACTAAATTTAGAAGAGAATTAGGTATTTGTTCAATAACTGAAATATAAAATATAAATATATAACAAGAATAATTAAAATTAAATTAAATTAAATCAAATAAGCAAAACTACAAGTACCCTGTCGACATCCCCCCTACACCCCTGTCGACATACAACGTTTTTTTAATTTAAGTTTTTTCCCACCAAAATTCAAAATGAATGGTTATATATTCTTCCAATTTCGAAATTTTATTCATTCCTTCTGTTCTTTCTATGATTCTAACTTTTGAAAAATTTAAACAATGGCCTTCCTCCAAATCGAACAAAAATTCAACCTTTTTGTTCCCTTCTCCTTCTACCGGACCATTTCAACGTACTACGCTTGCATGGGTGATGAAAATGGAAGATTCCTTGAAGGATGCACTGCAACTTATTACTGAAATTCAAGTGGTGCAAATCAGAATGGCCAAAGAACAAGAAAGGCAAGGCAAAATCCTTAGAAACCTGTAAAAGTTTCTAATGGACAATCACGCCAATCCCATCTTGATCAATGAAGAATCATTAGATGTTCAAGTGCAAGAGGACAGCGAGGAAGAAGAAGAATTCCCCATGGAAAAAGAGCGTGCTGAAGATGACGACAAAGTTATTTGGGTTGGCGAAGTGTGCTTTGACAAGGATGGAAATCTAGTCGAACAAAATGGAAATTTCTGTTTCCATTACCCAAATTGCTCGATTCATAGATCTCACATTGTCAAGAATACACATTAGTTTCTTTTCGTTCTTTCTTATTGTTATTTGTATATAATCTTACTTATGTTTTCTACACAAATGAAAATATAACATTATATAATTAATAAATGATTTGTGATTATCACATTATCATATATATTCTTAGTTAGGAGAGTTAGTTATTAAGGGCTAAGTTTTACTTTCAGAATTAAGTGTTGATTATTTATGATAACACTATCATTATAATCACATGTCGTATAGTATTATAATAAGGGGGAGTTATATAGTTTGGAGTTAGTTTGTTTTTGTTGATGACAAAGGGGGAGAAGTATAAAATATGATAGTTAGGCATAGATTAAGGGGGAGTTATTAGTTTAGGGGGAGTTATCAGGATAGAAGTAATATTTTATAAACAAAGGTTGTCATCATCAAAAAGGGGGAGATTGTTAGTCCTTGAAAAGAATGGACAACAACCTTAGGACTTGTTATAAAATATAAATATTAACATTATAGTTTAGATATATATGTATATGCAGGATATAAACATGCAGGTACTGAGAATGAAGACTGTACAGTATAGAGACTCAAGATCGAAGACATCAAGATTCAAGACTCATGAGTATCAAGATATCAAGAGTTCAAGATTTCAATAGTACAAGACAAGTATCGAGTCTAGAATTATGTTAAAACTCCTAGAAAAGCACTGACATCTTAAAATCCATTTTATTCGTGGAATGGAATCCACTTCAAGCCTGTTAAAGGGATGGAACCCTAAGTAGGATGGAACCTACGAAAAATCTAGTGGAACATCGTTTTGTATCCACTAACTTTTATTCAAATGTTTTACAAAATTATATCTTGTTTTCGAAATGATTTCAAAATCTTCCTTTATAAATCAAAAACATCTATCCTGGTTTTAAATACTTTTAGCCTCAAAATAATCTTTATTTTCAATATCAAAATTATCCTAGGTTTTAAACTATCTTTAATTAAAATGTACTTAACTTTTAATATTTATATTTAAGATTTAAATATGAAATTATAGTGAAATTTTATATATACCAAAATATTATTCTCTATACTATATTATATTTATAAAGCTTAAAATAGTTTTAATATAAGATAGAAGTTATTTTCAAAAGAAAAACAAACTATCAAAAATACCTTAGGCATGTCGACAACCCCTAGGTACCCATGTCGACATGATGGCAGTTGATTCCAAAAGTTTGAATTTCAAAGGAAGTGTCTATTCGTCATATCCTTTCCCGAATGGACATGGCTATTGTTCTACTATAAATAGGGGATCTTTTAAACGAATTTTAATTCATAATTTTTCTGATTTCACTCCTCTTCTTCTTCCATATTTCTTTATATACATTTTTACTATTACTCTACCGAAATCACCATTGAATCTAACTAGATCATCTCTGGTTTGACTCTCTATCACTATCTCAACAAGATCCCAGTGCTATTCAGAGTTATAGGCTTCTTTGTATTCAATCGAGCAAGAAAAAGTGTGATTGTAGCCTGGAAAATCAATCAAGTGAGAGAAGGTGTGATTGTATCCTAGGAAATCAGTTGGGTGAACTTGTTGCCCGTAAAATCAAGTATCTCTACCTAGAGGATTGTGAATCTTGAGTGGTGTACCTCGTGGCCTTGAAATCGAGGGTGTAATTATATGAATTGATTTTGAAAGGAAATCTGTACTTGTGTTGCGGGACTGGATATAGGGTAACTTCGAACCAGTATAAAATCCGATGTGTTCTTTCCTTTACTGCTTTTACTTTATATTTGCATCTATGTTTGATTCTGTGATTAAATCTATGTCTGAATATTGCATACATTTGTGTTTAAATTAATATAAACTCAAAAAGAATTAGTAAATTCTTAAAACACTATTCACCCCCCCCCCCTCTAGTGTTCTAGCCTTAAGATCCATAATCCACATTTCTCACAAAGGTATGACCTAACAAGTCAAACTCTAAGTGGTCACACTTTATCCCAAGTGTCGCATACCCTCCTATCAGATTTGCAACTCTTAAGGATGTAACTAAATATGTAGGTTCTAGGTTAAGTTTATCTACCAAACATCGTGATATAAAAGAATATGATGCACCAGTATCAAACAAAACGCTAACAAACATTCTATGAATCTAAAGCGTACCTCCTAGGACCGCCTTTCCTTTCTCCTACACTATCAGCTTTGAAGTAGCAGGCTCCAATGAAAATACTTGGCCTTTATCTCCTTTAGCTGTCTCTTTGCACTGGTTCTTGTAGTGCCCAATTTGGTCACAGTTGAAACACCTAACTCCTTTCTTCTCAACAGCCTTCTTTCCTTTGCCTGTACGGCACTCATGAGCATAATGGCCTTTCTTATCACACTTGTAACAGACCACTTCAGACTTTCCCTTCTTAGCTGCTCCACCTTTCTGAGCATTCCCCTTGTGGAAAAACTTCCTCTTTTGGCCTTGTCCAACCTAGACCTCCTTTTTCTTCTTCTTCTCTAAACAAGCTAACATCTCTTCATGTCTTAACGCCATCTCCACTACCACATGACATGGGTCTCTGATGTGCGGTAAAGTAGCCCTTGCCAACTTTGGCTTCAAAACCTCTAATAAAATTTTCATTCCTTTTCATCACTGTGTCAACAGTGGCATACCCATACCGGGCTAACTCCTCAAACCTACCAGCATACTCCAAAACATACATCTCCCCTTGTTCTAGCCCAGCAAACTTCCTAACCAACACAGACTGCGCCATTACTGACATGAACCTTTCTTTAAACCTCCTCCTAAACTCTGCCCACATAATGGTCTCCTCATCCACACCCGCAGTTACAGTAGTCCACCAAAACAAAGCAGCTCCCTGAAGCTGTCTTGAGGCAAGTCTCCTCTTCTGCTTTTCATTGAGCCTTAAGTCAGCAAATATCATTTCACAGTGCAATAACAGTTCTCCACTTCTGTAGCATCCTCTGTTCTAATAAATGGCTTTCCTCCAAGCCTAGCATAGTCTCTACTCAAGTTAGCGTAATGGTTGACTATCGAAGCTTCCTGAACTCCTCCTCCAGCAGCATTCCCTCCAACGACTCCAACTGTGATTCCAGCCTGCATCATGTTCACGAAAAACTGATACATCACCCCCATATCTACTTGTGGGACCCTAGAACCAATATTATCAACCTGAGCTTGACCTTGGGTTCTTCTCGTATTCGGTCGGGCATTTCCAGTTGTGGTGGTGATGTCTCCTCCTAGATTAACTATGCCTCTTCTTCCATCCATATCAGTATTGAAGCCTCGTGAGATACATAAAAATAGCCTAACAAAGATAGAAGTCTAGAGATAAAGCATATACTTATATATATAGAAAATATAAGTACGTTACTATAGCTTTATCCTATACCCCGTTCTTAACTCTAACTCCTAAGGATTATGTTTTCAAAAATCACTTTTAGTGAAAGTATTTCATAAACCTATGATCTGATGCCAAGTTGTAACATCCTCTATCTAGAATCCCAAAGCTAAGCGCTACAGATGTTGTAGTCATCTATAGTATTAACTTTCGATGACTAAATACGTCTATGTTAATGGTATCTATAATATCAGAAGCACTTGAATATGAAACAAATCATAGATTTCAAAACAACATTTTCCATTACATTTCAAAACACATGTTCCATATTCAAATTACACAATCCCAAAATAATTCCTAGGCAAAGATCTAATAAAATTATTACAGAATACACCAAGAGCGACATATGAAGATGCCCCCTTGATTGACTAGAGTCATAACTAGCTTAATACACAGTGGAAATAAAAACAAAAAAAAGAACTACAACTCCTAAATAGCTATCCGTTAGCCTTCTTCTCACTTCCGGTAGCTTTATTTGTCCTCCTGCTAATACCTGAAAAGCCTCAACTCCCAGCCTACTCTAATCAATTTTGAGCACCCAAGAGTCTAAGGGGAAAACATAAACTTTGAGTCGGACATAAAGCCTGGTGTGAATAATACTATACATCCCGGTTATTAATGTTAAGTGAAACCACGCCACTTAGCGGAACGGGTTTCCCCTCACTAAGATCCTTTTAAATCATATCTTTTAAAAACCTTTTCCTGCAACCAAAACTGGTTAAATACTATAAAGCATCATTATGTAAACATACATATCAGATAATAAAAGAACTATATGTTTAAACAGTTTTGTTTGGCTGACTATTAACCTTTGGCTGACTCGGGCCTACCAGCAATATAAGCAAAATTTATCTAACATCTGTTAGACACTCCACTTCCGGATGGTCTTTCCGTAACTATCAGTTAAATACTTCTCTTCTGGATGGTCTGTCCCTAACTTAACATCTCCCAGGGTCACCTGATCCTAATGGGTTTGCGGGCTCACCAATAACCTATCTATATACAAACATATATTCCCTTCTGTGTGTAATCATAATTTTAGTCTTACCTGTGACAAAGCCTTACACATTGGAATTTTCAACTAAATTAGCTGGGACCAATAGCTAATGTATAGGTCCTGACCCTATACCAGTCCCATCTGGTATTATAATATCCGAGTCATTTTACTTAGGGATCCCTTCCCATAATTTTCCTTGAAAACCTTTTCAAAATGATTTAAAACCTTTAAATCAAACTCACACAAGGAAAATACATATGCTCAATGCGTTACTCAAGATCACCTGAAAACATTTAAACACTTGAAAGTACTCCTTTTGATTCCCTTAAAAGTACCCCCTTCAAAACCATTGAAAGTACCTCTTTCGAAACCATGTATAACTCTTCATTTATCTAGGCCAAAAGGCCAAAATCTTCCTTTTGAAACCATTCTCAAAAACCCTTTCGAAAGTTTTGAACACCTTCCTTTCGAAAGCTTTAGAACCTTAGACGTCATATCATTAAACACTTCAAAACGTTGCCTTTAGAAACCCTTGGAAAAACCTTCCATTTCAACTCTTTCGAAACCATCAGAAAACATTACCTTTCGACTCGTTCGAAACCCTTGGGGAACCACCTCTTCGAAACCATTTTTAAAACCTTTCAAAAGCATCAAACCTTTCGAAAGCACTTAGGTTCAATTTAAAACATGTGGAAAACACCTTTCGAAACCATTTAAATCATCTCTTTCGAAACCAATTGGTTATACTTCATTCTGAACTAAAGGGTCAATAAAATCATTTAAGTTGAAAGCCTACCTTTCGAAAGCTATCCCTAAGTAAATAACTGATGGTGTCAAAACCATCCCTTTGAAAGCATTGGAGAAGTGGCTAATTTTAAAGGCTAAGTATACCTTTTGAAACCATTGACTTCAAAAGGTAGAAAAGTGGCAGCTAGGGGTTTCAACCCCTTCGAAAGCATTACTTAAAATAAAAGAGCGCAACCCATTCGAAACCTTTACTTTAAAAACACCCGACTCGGTCAAAAGCCAACCGAGTCGAAAGCTATCCCTTCAAAAGCAAAGCAGGTGCTATTTTAATTTAAAACAAAGGCATGCTCCAACCCCTTCGGAACCCAACATTTCGACTATGTACCTTCCGCCTTTTTCCAATACGCTACGTACCAAGTAATTTGATACCATGCACATTGGTTTCAAAAGCATGGTGGCGAAATGTCCTAGTTGGAACCTCTGATGCCAAAAGTGGGGGAATATACTAAAATAAGTTATTTTTGTTTTTACCTTAAAAGAGAAGCACTTTTCAACTAACCTGCGATTATTTGTCAAAGTTTCATTGGTTGCTAAATACCTTTTTCAAAAGTGCTGCTAATATTTTCAAAAATAAACAATAATTTTATTTTACAAAATACCCCTTCTCCTTAATTAAATACATAAAACATTTAAGTCTCATACCTTAAATAATTTTACATACTCATCAAAACACTTAGAAAAATTCTATAAAAATTACAGAAAATCATATTTAATATGTTTTCTAACATACATAAATTTCAGACCCAAATAATTTATTATTTAGCCGTTAATAATTTATAACCTAATAAATAATTTTCTTCACCAGAAAATTAATGTAAAATCCACATTAATTCAGAAAATTATGAAAATTGAAACCCGCCTCTAAAATATTATTTCTGATCTAAATCTAAATTTTCAAGGCATTTGGATGTCATTAAATAGGGTTTCCTCATCAGAACATATCATAAAGATCTATATGAATATGCATAAATCATCAACATGCATATATATATATATATATATATATATATATTTAATCATTCAAAAACATGGAATACTTTCAAGATAAATCGGATTTAACCTTAAAACTGAAAACATATAGTAAAGTGAGGTGTAGTCATTATTCACCTTAGTTTTGTGATTAAGAATGTGAGATTTGATCTTGGTTATTTGATTTGATTCTTCTTTTGAATCCTAGCTTTATCTTCACTTGATATTGCTAAAGGTGGCTGACCTTAGAGGTGTTTTTTATTTGAGAAAACATGGAATGAACATGTGTTTTGGTTTCCTAAGGTTTTAGGGTCTAAGTTTAATCATTTTCCTATTTTTGCCCTCCCTTATTACCTAACACCTTAATTCTTTAATTCATTGTTTACTCCTTAAGAAGGCATGGCTACCCCTTAATTAAATCACAAATCTCAATCCATTAATCAACCCACATTATTTAATTTAGTATTACTAATTAAATTTCATAAATAATGTCACTAAAAATATGGGGTGTTTCACTTCAGGATTTTGTATAATATTAGTAATATTATTAATTATTACTGGTTTGGAAGGAACAACTCTTTCTATTTTCCAACTTTCTAGAAGAGGAACCTCTTTCATTTTCACTACTAGAATGTTAGTAAATAGAGATGGAAACTTCCAATGGCTGTCGACGGAAGTTTCCTACCGTTAGCGACGACTTTCGAACTCCGTAGAGTTTTCGTAAATAATATATAATAGCCTTCGCTAGCCGTCGAAAACCAAAACAATGATGCCGTCGGCGGCCGTCGCTAGCCATCGAAAATTATCGTGCATACAGGCCCCTGGCTGAGACCTGCTGCTTCATTATTCAACTTCCCCCAAATCCACCAAAAACCCTACCTCCACCTCCTCTCCGTCGTTAGCCTGTCGCCGAGCCTCCCTGAGCTTCTCCAACTTCATCATTCTCCACTCTCAACAAGCGTAGCCCCTTCATCAATCTCCAATGAGGTTTTATTCCTAAATCCTAATTAATTTTGATTTGTTAAATTAGGATTAATTTGTTGTTATAGTTATATAATACCCCATTAATTGTTTGGTATACCCTATTGAATTCTAATTAGGTTGTTATTATAATTTTTTATCATTGAAATGTTGAGAAAAAAATTATTTAGTTTATATGTGCATTAATTGGTGCATATGCGTTGATTAATTAGTGCATATGTGCATTAGGGCTCCTTTGGATTGATTAGAGTCAATGATCAGAATTTGGTGTAAGCGTTTTCAAGATGATGAAAACGACAATTTGGTGTATGCGATTCTTAGAATGTAAAAAAATTATTGTATAATACGCTTTACTTTTTGTAAATCCCTCAGAGAGTTTTTGGCCCCGTCTAACAAATATTATATATGTTCATTGTATAAATATTTGTTTTTATCACAGAATGGACATTTATATCCATCTGATACAATATTTGTCGAATTTGTCCCTATATTTGACAAGTTACAAACACAGTAGTAATTTTTTTTGCAAATCATTTTATTTTAAATGGTTTAGAAAATTTCGACAACACTTTCTTTTTGTTCCATGTGCACACACATATGTGTAGAATACAGGGAACAAAGGCGAAATGCTGTTGAAATTTTATTGAACCGTTTAAAATAAAATGATTTACAAAATATAATTACTAATGTGTTTGTAATGGGAAGTAGGACGACCAACCATCGAAGTGTAAAACAATAACCTAAAAATTGTAGATTATATTCATATAATAATATGTGCAAATTCGTTTGAAAATAAAATTAAATAGAATAATATTATATATTTGCAAAATTTTAAATGTACGATTTATTTGAAAAAAATTGTCAACACATAAATGATTAATGCATTTATTGTTTTAAAGTAGGAAAAATGGTCAATTATTTTATCGATCAGAGTTGGATGTACCAACAAAGAAGAGAAATTGGAGGCTCAATAAGTGAACATTTTCAAAATGGTGTACACGTCTTTATTGAATTCGATTTATGTAATAATGGAAGCGACGATGAAATTTGTTGTCCATGTAGTAGGTACAAACTGTTGAAGCATTTGATACCGGATATGGTAATAGTTCATTTGCGCCAATATGGTTTCATGCCGAATTATTTGGTGTGGGACCGTCATAGAGAACTTATAGCACCTAATCTCGTACATTCAAAGGAGGAGGTGGGATAATGAACTTGTTCCGACGAATCTCATAGAAGATATGGTTGAAGATGTAGCACGTTCAATGTTCCCTACTGTTGAAGTTGATGGTAATGATGTTAATGTCGAAGAAGAACAAAGTATTGGAGCAAAAAAAATTATGATTTATTGGAGGCTGCTAAGAAACCCCTTTGGGATGGTTGTACAAGTGGTACTCAACTATCAGTAAATGCAGAATACATTATGATGAAATCAAAATACAACTTTACAGAAGCCGGGTTTACAACTATAGTACAAGATGCAAATTGGCATATGCCACCCGATAATCTAATGTGCGAAAATCATTATGAAGTGAAAAAACTTATGTCTGCTTTTGGTTTGTGGTACCAAAAAATAGATACTTGTTTAAATGGTTGCATGTTGTCTTGGAAAGAAGACATCCGTCTTAGGAATTGTAAAATATGTAATCAGAGAAGATACAAACCAAGAAAAAAGAAGGGAAAGGAATTTCCGTACAAGGGTATGCGTTACTTACCCATCACTCCTAGGCTTCAAAGGTTATATGCATCTTCTGTAACCGTGCATCATATGAGATGGCACTATGTGAGAACACAAGAAGAAGGTACGTTAACACACCTAGCTGATGGAGAAGCATGGAAGTATTTTAATAAAACATACCCAACTTTCGTAGCGGAGAGCCGTAATGTTAGACTTGGTTTAAGTACGGATGTATTTTCACCATTCTCTCAATTTGGTTCAAATTATTCATCTTGGCCTATAATTGTTACACCTTACAATTTACCTCCATGGATGTGTATGAAAACTTCGTATATGTTTCTCACTATTGTTATCCCTGGCCCTGAAGATCCGACACTAGGAATCGATGTATATTTACAACCGTTTATTAAAGAGTTGAAAACACTATGGTATGCTTCTCTACAGTGGACTATAAGAAATTTTCCTGCATATGCAATGCTATCGGGTTGTAGTACGGCTGGTCGTCTAGCTTGCCCTTATTGCATGGAAGAAACATGAGCATTTTCTTTACCGCATGGGAAGAAAATTTCATGGTTTGACTATCATCGGTGTTTTCTCCATATTAATCATCCTTTTAGAGAAGATAGAAAAAAACTTTACAAGTAATAGAGTTAAGACCTTGCGACCACCAACGATTTGGTCAATCGAAGATATTTATGACCTTGTAAAGGATTATCCAAAGATACATGAAACTGGCGAACAAATTGAAATTCAAGGTAAATCGATGATTCATAATTGGTGTAAACAAAGTATATTTTGGGAGTTGCCTTATTGGAAAAATCTCCTGATTTTTCATAATATCGACGTGATGTACAACGAGAAAAATGTATTTGATAATGTACTTAACACAATTCTGAATGCTAAAGGAAAGACTATGTAACATTCCGTATTTTTAAGCCATTGAATTTGAACATTTAATTCATTTTAAATGTTTAATATGGGTTTAAGATTTATTTTGAACTAAAAAGAATTGGTTTAAACTAAAACAACAAGTGATAATTTCTAATGTGGAGGTTTAATGTGAGATTGGATAATAATAATTAAATATTCGAAATTGGGATAAAAAGGTGAATTTGGGGTAAATGATTATAAAAATGGTGTTTAAATGTATTTTTAGGTTCGATTGGTTATAAATAATATTGTTGGATTTTTAGATGAATTTTAAAGTGAATAAATTAATATTTGGGATTTTATATTAATTTAAAAATGAATTTAATATTATTAAAATGCAAATTAATCAGATTTTAGTCCGGAATGAGCCAGAATGATTCTTAATGTGTTTATAAATTTTATATGATTTATTGTTAAGTTATTAAAATTTTAAAAGTGAAAATTTTAAGCGTTTCTGATAATTTCAGAAAATCGCCTGATTTAATAGACGAGTTAAAATAGCCTTCCGGGGCGTAGTCTCGGAATTCGACGAAACCAGTTCCATTGGATCCGTAATAGTTAGTTATTATCGGATTTCAATTTTCGGAGCAATCGGAGTTTTCGTGTGATCGTGGCAGCTCGAAACGCATAGTAATCGATTTAACCGATTAATTTTAAATTGATCGTTTAATTCCGTATCTCACGCATACGATCGAATTAGCTTACGGAACCTGTTCCATTGTGTCCGGAACGCGGAAAAACCCTAGGGACGCCTGGCGTCACGTCAGATTTGGAGTTCGTTTGTAAACGCTTGTTTTAATCAGATTTAATATTAATTAAATAAGGTTATACGTATATATGCACATTCAGGGTCGAAACCCTAGCTCAAACGTTAGCCGCCGCAGTTTAGGGTTCAATGGCCGATATCTCTCTACCTTCCTCTTCGATTTCCTCCTCCTTCACGCAATTATTGCGAAATCTCCCAACTACGAAGATGAAGAGTTCACCGAGCTCTTCGAGTTGTACGGTGGAGATCGAATATCGTTGAGTGGATTGAAGGAAGTTTTGCCATGAAGGGGCCGCGTTCGAGTTCAAATCTCGAGATGAGGAGGCTGCCGAGCTTCGTGAAATCTGGGGCATAGGTAGTGACGGCGAAGGGCTTCGTCGTGGTGGGTGTTGATCGTGTTCTGATGGACGTTGGGGGAGGTGTTTGGACGGTCAAAGCAAATTGATGGTGGGTTTGGTTTGCTGGTAACGAACGCGTGAGGGAAGAAGGGTTAAGCGGCTTTGATTTGGTTATCATATTTTCGGCCACGATTTGGTAATAAAAAAATAATAATAAAAAGATTGTTTCAATTGTATATCCTAACTTTAAAATTTAATATCTCGCTCGTACGTTATCAGATTTTAACGAGATTTGCGACGCCGGGATCGCAGAGACGAATGCTACGAAATGGAGCAGACCCGGATTCATTCCGGGCAAGTAGAAAATTTGAGTTAAATCGAACAACGTTCGGTTTAATTTAAAATTTCGAACGCTCGCCGAAACTCAAGGTGAGTTTTTCTCACTCACATCTGGATGCTAGACATTATAAATAATTGATATTTGAATATCTGAATGATTGGTTGACTTTAACTGCTGTTATCTGGCTGGATTGATATTTATATTGTGATGTGCTAATATCTGTGATGCAGGGAGAAACAGGTTGGAGGGATCCAACTGGATTCCTCACAATGTAGCAATTATTTTATAATTGATAGTGATACCTGTTTATATGATGTGATTGATAAATCTGGAAATTTAGTTGTTCTATGACATTGTGGTATAAATTGTAATCACAGAATTTAATTATAAATGGATAAATTGTGTTTTTACAAAATAAAAGGAATTGTTAAATTTCGAATTTCAAAGAATAAAATTTGAAATCGTATTTGAAAGGAAAAATGTAAATTGGGCCAAATTGGGATTTTGAATATAATGGGAAGTTTATGAAATGGGTAAATGGAAAGTATAGTTTTCTGGAGATTAAATTTATGAAATTATAAATTGTTTAAAATAACGGTGTTTATTTTAATAACGACTAATGTTATCCGAAAATTAAAAATATGTTAAATGGAGTTTCCAACTATAAATTAACAAGTTCAAATGAAAAATAGAATGTTTTGAAATGCCGTATTTCATTGGGATTTAATTAAGTGAATTGGAAATTTGGCTTCCATTGAGAATTCACCAAAATGTTTAAACTATATTTAAAAATGAATTTCCGGAAATGAAAAATTGTGATTTAACTTCGGAGGAAGTTATAGTTAAGTATGGAATTGGAATTTATGTTGAAATCATAAATTGACTTGAAATAAATCAGTGGATTTATATGAAAGAGTACTTTGGAATGTTATGAAACGGGAAAGTGTTTCCCTGGGAAAACCAAGTAAATGTTTTACAAAAGATTTTATTTAACTAAAGGTTAAGTTTTAAATCGTTTTAAAAAGTACTTTTAAGAAATCGTTATTTTTAAAGAAATAAATTAATAATTTTTAATACCGTAAATAATTTGGGAGTATATTAGCAATTATTTTTACAAATGGATTTATTTAAAAGTTGGTTTTAGCTTAAGCTGTTAAAATTAGCATTTTTCTTCTTATAACGCTATTTTGAATTTAGTTAAACTAAAACCCTTATTTTTAAATCAAAGTTTATGTGTTAATAATTAGTTTTCTTCACATATTTTAAATTTATATTTTGAGTAAATAAATAGAAGAAATTTTCATATTTTAAAGTATATTTCAGTATAAAGTATTTTTAACTGTTTTAAATGCAAATTTGTTTTATACTTGGTTATTCCCGATGGGAATAAAGGGTAAAGGATTTACCTTGTAAAGGAAGAGTTTTGGAAAATTGTTTCCAAACGAGTTTTGAAATGTGAAAATATATCTTTGAAAGATATTAGAAGTAAATAAATAATATGGAGGTTATTTATTGTGTGATGGATGTGTATGGATGTTTATGAACATTAATTGATAGTTAAATCACCGACTATCAATATTGGCCAAATGCGCTGATCGTATCGAAGAGACCGGGATCGAGTTTCCGTATACCGGGATTCTAGGTCTGGAGACTCGAAAACCACTTCGATTCGGTTTGTACGTTTCGTGTAACGTGTTCGGAGTCGAAGATGGAGCTGTGAAGTGCAAGGGCTAGTCGCTACTAATCCTGAGGATATTTCCAAAATGGATGTAGTAGGGGTAGTGCCTTCGGTTCCGTTCGGACCCGGGACGGACTTATATGGACGAATGCTTTCGTGACATCGTCAGGTGGACGATGGGCATTCAAAGTGAAATGTTCTGTAAAGGTATCGTTTAGCCTCAAGCCTCATCAACCGGGAATGACTGAAAATCAGGGGTTATGCAGCAAGGCTTCGTGGGTAGCCCCCACTTGAGAGTAAGGTCATCCCTGTCTAGATGTCCCTCTTATTTCGGCTTAGTGGTGCGGTTGCTGATCACAACCGTGGGGTGATTTTACTTGGAATTATCCAGTAAGGGATGATTCCGGTCTTGTGTTGCAGGGGAGCGGGCGTACTCCTCGGTACTATGATCTAGGCCACGTACTGTGACAGGTGGTACCCCAGTGCCTAGTCATTCGTCGGAAATCCATTTTCCCTACGTGCCTTGTACGGTATTTGTTTGTATACCTAGTATGCTGGAATTTAATCATGTAACAATTTCAGCTATTTTAATAAGTATTTGTATCTAGACACTATTATAATATCAGAGGATTGCTGTAAAAAGTGTTTAGCTATCGTAAGGTAAAAACCCGACATGTTTATTTGTGGCGTGGTCTTACGAGATGCTTTTGTTTTCAAAGGATTTTTGAAACTTTAATAATCAATTGGGTGTATTTATGATGCGCTGGTATTCCAGACTGACTCGGGTGTTATTTTATTATAATGCTCGGGTCAGACCGAGTATATTTCAGGATAGGTTGCTATGGAGCTCAGGAGAGGAGCTGGAGTCCGAGACGTATTTCTCGTATTTGTATTATTCCGCTGCTGTGATTGTTGTATTGACTGATTGACTGCATATTGATGATTGTATTATGATATACTCTAATGATGATGTATTGTATATAAACATATATAGTTTTCATTTTGTGTAAAGATCTGTTCTATATATTATATTTTATCCGCTGCGATTGTGAGATTTTGATTTGGTTGGTTCTTTCTTCTTCTATCTACTTTCTTATTCTTTTACAATCTGTCTTTTCCGGCATTCGATCGTCGGCATATTATACGAATTGAGTATTTTGTGTCGATTTTCGAGGGTCGAGAAGGGCGGGTCGTCACAGTTGGTATCAGAGCATAGGTTGGCGACAACCTAGGCTTTGGTGGGAAAATTACTCATTTTTAAATAGAGTCGGAAGTACTCTATAATGAGTTGAGTGTAATAATATCTATGAGAGCATACTTGTTAGTGGATATAAAATTGTTTTTGTACTGTGTTGACTTATCGGTTGAGTGTTTATGAATTCTGGTCGGTGCGGGAAGTACAACCATATCGATAGGGGTTTCTAAACTCTTAAACAAGATAAACCGACATAGTATTATTTTTAAAGTGGGTAAATGAAATAATTTTACCCAAAATTGTATTTTGATATAAAAAGAAATAATTTTCTAAATTATTATATGTATTGGATGCTTGTTTGGTTGTTTCTTCTATAATCAAATAAGAAATTAAAACATGATCTAAAATTTGAAATGATATATATAAGAAAATAAGAAGTTAAAATATTAAAATGGTTTATAACCAAATGGAATTGATTGGATATGTTTTAAATAAGAAAAGTAAAAATTAAAATTTGATTTAAACCAGAATTTTGACCCCGGAAATTTTGAAAGGGATTTCAAATGGAATTAAACAAAGTTTTGGGAGTTTGACTTTGTGGAAATGTTAGAAATGTTTTCAAAAGCATTTGTAAGAATGGAGTATATTTTGGGGAAATATTTTTGAATAGAAATTGTTTTGAGGTGGATTTTGGAAGTGGAAAGCATTGAACTCACTTCAGTCGCTGGAAAATAATCCTGATGATGCTGGCCACATCATTAGAATTCATTTTCGAGTTTCTAAAGTGATGGATTGCTACCAAAATAGTTGGTTATGATATTGTTTGGACTTGTTTGAGAAACAAGTAATTTTAGAAATTTTCAAGAAGGAATTTTTTTTTAGTAAAAGCAGATCGTTTGGGATTGGTATTTGATTTGAATATCAAAAGAGAAATGTGTTGATTTTTATTTAAAATTGGTTTTGAAATAAATCCGGGTAAATTGAATTCTGGGAATTCTATTTTAAAATAAAAATGTGAAAGTTGAAATGATTCAACTATATAACTTATAAAGGAAAGTTGATTTAAAGAAGAATTGAGTATATATGGAATGTAAATTTACTTTGAATAAATGAAGGTGAATGGAATATATCTGGATTTAACTTATGATAAGTTAAATAAAATTAAGAATTTGAAATTGAATTAAATCTAAATGAATTGGAATTAAATGGAAGTTGAGATAACGGTGAAATGTAAATGCTTATAATTGTGCAAATGAATTCATATTCTTAAGTTATTAAGTGTTAAAATTTGACATTTTGATTATAAAAATGTGGATTGGTTTGAAATGAGCAATATAAACTTACAAGTAAATAAGTTGGAGAACTTGAGAATGGAAGATTTGATTTTAACTCAAGTAAAATGGAATTATAATCATAAATAAAAATGGTTAAGTGGAATGGTGAATTCAAACTTAATTTTAAATGGAATGCAAAGTAAGGTGAAACAATTATAAAATATAAAAGAGGCAAGTGAACTGAAGTTAGTAAATAAGTTGAACTTGGATATGGAGAATTAAGATTAAATTGAATTTGGTCTAACTTCGACTAAGATGGAATTAAGCTGAATATTAAAATTTCTGTTGTGTTATGAATAAGAATGAATGTAATTAAATTCTTATTTAAAGTAGTAAAGGAAATGGTTTAAATTCAGGTTGGCTAAATAAAATTTAGATGAACTTGAATAAATTCTGGAAAGGAATTAAATTGAAAATGCATATATAATTTAGTTAACCTTGAATTAAAATGGGATAAGAATTTAGTTTAATGGAAATTTAATTTAGTTGAGGTGATGATGAATGAAGTAAATGATTACTCAACTAAATCCATAATGATTGTTTGGAAATAAATCTTGTGTAAGCTTAATTAAATGGAATTTGTATTGCAATAAATAGAATTTTGATAGATGGTCAAAAATGTGAAGGTAAATAAAACGCCTGATTTGGATTGGGGTTTAATTTTGGTAATAAATGTTGGAAGTGAGAATGAATAATGTAATTAGCTTATAATAGTGATGGTCTGAATTGTAAATAAAATTCAAATGAGAGAAATAATTTAAATGGTCTCTTTGTTAATAAAATAAATTTGTACATGGATTGGATAAATAAACAAAGAGCATTAAAGTTGTAAAGGAATTGAAATTTGATTTGAATGAGAATCAAATGAAAATAAAATAAATTTGATATAAGAAGATGATGGAAATTTTGTGAAAGAACTTGAATAACTTGGAAGAAAAACAAATGATTGTGAATGGGCTTATTTAAGTAATTCCGAATGAAATTTGTTAGGAAATAAACTGAAATGCAAGTGAAGTGAGTTTTAAATTAATTAATGTGATGAGTTAAAAATATAAGAGTTGTAAATAACTCAGGAATGAATGATATTAATATAAACTTGAATTTGGTTAATGGAAATAAAGATGTAAGGAAAATGTAATTTAACAATTACATTGGAAAGAGAAAATATTTGGTTTGTGAACCTTGTAATGGAATAAAATTTATATAAATCCAAGTTGGAAATAATTTTAAATGGTGATAAGCTTAAGTGGCAATTGTTTTGCTTGAATGACATGGAAATTTGCATGTATTTGCAATTGAGTGTTTAAAAGCAATTGGAATTGAATTGTGAATAAATTGATATGAATGGGAACCCAATTCAAAGAGTTTTGTATATGAATGCAAGTGAATTGGTTAAGAATAGCAAATGAAATTGATTTTGAATCAATAGGAATGAATTGACCTCTTAATGAGTAATGTTTGCATATGAATGGAAATGGATCATAACTGAAATGCAAATGTTTCAAGTTAAAATGAAGTTTGATTGTAAATCAAATTTGGAATGTAAGTAAAATTAAAAGGTAAGAAAGGCATATGTAATCATATTGAAGTGGAAATGAATTGGTTGAGATAAATATGAATTGTATGTAGGAACTTGAATTTAAAGCATTCAAATGGAATAAAATGAAGTTGACTTGAATAGGAAACTAAAAGATGATTGAAATCTTTGGATTGTTGAAAAGATGGTTAACATTGTTAAATGATGAAATTGCTTGGATTGGTTATGCAATGAATATGTTTGGTTTGCATTTATATTGGAAATATTATGAAAATGATCATATCTTGAAAACTGATGAGTTTGCTTGAGTAAGTACAGGTACGAGAGGCGTTCGAGAGAGTTGGAGCGCGTATAGGCGTTATATTAGCCGCTCGCTATTAAAATTTGCTAAAAGGTACGCCTACGCCAATATAATTGGGAATTTGATATATATATTGTGATATATTTTGGTTTTCGGCCATGTGAGCCGATGTATATATATTTGTGTATCCTGCGATATCGCAGAAGCTCCTCCGTGCAAAGGAGACTCTGCCAAAAATTTTCAGAAATTTTGGGTGTTAGAAAATTTTTGGGGTTTTGGGAAAATTTTTAATAACTAGTAAAGTTATTTTGAAAGCGAGTGTTAAGATAAAGGCTTTAGAGTAAATAAAGCAAATGGTTTTGAAATGGAGCTGAAACTTTTTGGAAAGTGAATATAAGCTTTTAACTAAGCAAATTGGAAAGTAAATAGGTTGGAGAGTATATTTTTACCTTAGCAAATTTCGGGGACGAAATTTTTATAAGGGGGGAGGAATGTAACATCCCGTATTTTTAAGCCATTGAATTTGAACATTTAATTCATTTTAAATGTTTAATATGGGTTTAAGATTTATTTTGAACTAAAAAGAATTGGTTTAAACTAAAACAACAAGTGATAATTTCTAATGTGGAGGTTTAATGTGAGATTGGATAATAATAATTAAATATTCGAAATTGGGATAAAAAGGTGAATTTGGGGTAAATGATTATAAAAATGGTGTTTAAATGTATTTTTAGGTTCGATTGGTTATAAATAATATTGTTGGATTTTTAGATGAATTTTAAAGTGAATAAATTAATATTTGGGATTTTATATTAATTTAAAAATGAATTTAATATTATTAAAATGCAAATTAATCAGATTTTAGTCCGGAATGAGCCAGAATGATTCTTAATGTGTTTATAAATTTTATATGATTTATTGTTAAGTTATTAAAATTTTAAAAGTGAAAATTTTAAGCGTTTCTGATAATTTCAGAAAATCGCCTGATTTAATAGACGAGTTAAAATAGCCTTCCGGGGCGCAGTCTCGGAATTTGACGAAACTAGTTCCATTGGATCCGTAATAGTTAGTTATTATCGGATTTCAATTTTCGGAGCAATCGGAGTTGTCGTGTGATCGTGGCAGCTCGAAACGCATAGTAATCGATTTAACCGATTAATTTTAAATTGATCGTTTAATTCCGTATCTCACGCATACGATCGAATTAGCTTACGGAACCTGTTCCATTGTGTCCGGAACGCGGAAAAACCCTAGGGACGCCTGGCGTCACGTCAGATTTGGAGTTCGTTTGTAAACGCTTGTTTTAATCAGATTTAATATTAATTAAATAAGGTTATACGTATATATGCACATTCAGGGTCGAAACCCTAGCTCAAACGTTAGCCGCCGCAGTTTAGGGTTCAATGGCCGATATCTCGCTACCTTCCTCTTCGATTTCCTCCTCCTTCACGCAATTATTGCGAAATCTCCCAACTACGAAGATGAAGAGTTCACCGAGCTCTTCGAGTTGTACGGTGGAGATCGAATATCGTTGAGTGGATTGAAGGAAGTTTTGCCATGAAGGGGCCGCGTTCGAGTTCAAATCTCGAGATGAGGAGGCTGCCGAGCTTCGTGAAATCTGGGGCATAGGTAGTGACGGCGAAGGGCTTCGTCGTGGTGGGTGTTGATCGTGTTCTGATGGACGTTGGGGGAGGTGTTTGGACGGTCAAAGCAAATTGATGGTGGGTTTGGTTTGCTGGTAACGAACGCGTGAGGGAAGAAGGGTTAAGCGGCTTTGATTTGGTTATCATATTTTCGGCCACGATTTGGTAATAAAAAAATAATAATAAAAAGATTGTTTCAATTGTATATCCTAACTTTAAAATTTAATATCTCGCTCGTACGTTATCAGATTTTAACGAGATTTGCGACGCCGGGATCGCAGAGACGAATGCTACGAAATGGAGCAGACCCGGATTCATTCCGGGCAAGTAGAAAATTTGAGTTAAATCGAACAACGTTCGGTTTAATTTAAAATTTCGAACGCTCGCCGAAACTCAAGGTGAGTTTTTCTCACTCACATCTGGATGCTAGACATTATAAATAATTGATATTTGAATATCTGAATGATTGGTTGACTTTAACTGCTGTTATCTGGCTGGATTGATATTTATATTGTGATGTGCTAATATCTGTGATGCAGGGAGAAACAGGTTGGAGGGATCCAACTGGATTCCTCACAATGTAGCAATTATTTTATAATTGATAGTGATACCTGTTTATATGATGTGATTGATAAATCTGGAAATTTAGTTGTTCTATGACATTGTGGTATAAATTGTAATCACAGAATTTAATTATAAATGGATAAATTGTGTTTTTACAAAATAAAAGGAATTGTTAAATTTCGAATTTCAAAGAATAAAATTTGAAATCGTATTTGAAAGGAAAAATGTAAATTGGGCCAAATTGGGATTTTGAATATAATGGGAAGTTTATGAAATGGGTAAATGGAAAGTATAGTTTTCTGGAGATTAAATTTATGAAATTATAAATTGTTTAAAATAACGGTGTTTATTTTAATAACGACTAATGTTATCCGAAAATTAAAAATATGTTAAATGGAGTTTCCAACTATAAATTAACAAGTTCAAATGAAAAATAGAATGTTTTGAAATGCCGTATTTCATTGGGATTTAATTAAGTGAATTGGAAATTTGGCTTCCATTGAGAATTCACCAAAATGTTTAAACTATATTTAAAAATGAATTTCCGGAAATGAAAAATTGTGATTTAACTTCGGAGGAAGTTATAGTTAAGTATGGAATTGGAATTTATGTTGAAATCATAAATTGACTTGAAATAAATCAGTGGATTTATATGAAAGAGTACTTTGGAATGTTATGAAACGGGAAAGTGTTTCCCTGGGAAAACCAAGTAAATGTTTTACAAAAGATTTTATTTAACTAAAGGTTAAGTTTTAAATCGTTTTAAAAAGTACTTTTAAGAAATCGTTATTTTTAAAGAAATAAATTAATAATTTTTAATACCGTAAATAATTTGGGAGTATATTAGCAATTATTTTTACAAATGGATTTATTTAAAAGTTGGTTTTAGCTTAAGCTGTTAAAATTAGCATTTTTCTTCTTATAACGCTATTTTGAATTTAGTTAAACTAAAACCCTTATTTTTAAATCAAAGTTTATGTGTTAATAATTAGTTTTCTTCACATATTTTAAATTTATATTTTGAGTAAATAAATAGAAGAAATTTTCATATTTTAAAGTATATTTCAGTATAAAGTATTTTTAACTGTTTTAAATGCAAATTTGTTTTATACTTGGTTATTCCCGATGGGAATAAAGGGTAAAGGATTTACCTTGTAAAGGAAGAGTTTTGGAAAATTGTTTCCAAACGAGTTTTGAAATGTGAAAATATATCTTTGAAAGATATTAGAAGTAAATAAATAATATGGAGGTTATTTATTGTGTGATGGATGTGTATGGATGTTTATGAACATTAATTGATAGTTAAATCACCGACTATCAATATTGGCCAAATGCGCTGATCGTATCGAAGAGACCGGGATCGAGTTTCCGTATACCGGGATTCTAGGTCTGGAGACTCGAAAACCACTTCGATTCGGTTTGTACGTTTCGTGTAACGTGTTCGGAGTCGAAGATGGAGCTGTGAAGTGCAAGGGCTAGTCGCTACTAATCCTGAGGATATTTCCAAAATGGATGTAGTAGGGGTAGTGCCTTCGGTTCCGTTCGGACCCGGGACGGACTTATATGGACGAATGCTTTCGTGACATCGTCAGGTGGACGATGGGCATTCAAAGTGAAATGTTCTGTAAAGGTATCGTTTAGCCTCAAGCCTCATCAACCGGGAATGACTGAAAATCAGGGGTTATGCAGCAAGGCTTCGTGGGTAGCCCCCACTTGAGAGTAAGGTCATCCCTGTCTAGATGTCCCTCTTATTTCGGCTTAGTGGTGCGGTTGCTGATCACAACCGTGGGGTGATTTTACTTGGAATTATCCAGTAAGGGATGATTCCGGTCTTGTGTTGCAGGGGAGCGGGCGTACTCCTCGGTACTATGATCTAGGCCACGTACTGTGACAGGTGGTACCCCAGTGCCTAGTCATTCGTCGGAAATCCATTTTCCCTACGTGCCTTGTACGGTATTTGTTTGTATACCTAGTATGCTGGAATTTAATCATGTAACAATTTCAGCTATTTTAATAAGTATTTGTATCTAGACACTATTATAATATCAGAGGATTGCTGTAAAAAGTGTTTAGCTATCGTAAGGTAAAAACCCGACATGTTTATTTGTGGCGTGGTCTTACGAGATGCTTTTGTTTTCAAAGGATTTTTGAAACTTTAATAATCAATTGGGTGTATTTATGATGCGCTGGTATTCCAGACTGACTCGGGTGTTATTTTATTATAATGCTCGGGTCAGACCGAGTATATTTCAGGATAGGTTGCTATGGAGCTCAAGAGAGGAGCTGGAGTCCGAGACGTATTTCTCGTATTTGTATTATTCCGCTGCTGTGATTGTTGTATTGACTGATTGACTGCATATTGATGATCGTATTATGATATACTCTGATGATGATGTATTGTATATAAACATATATAGTTTTCATTTTGTGTAAAGATCTGTTCTATATATTATATTTTATCCGCTGCGATTGTGAGATTCTGATTTGGTTGGTTCTTTCTTCTTCTATCTACTTTCTTATTCTTTTACAATCTGTCTTTTCCGGCATTCGATCGTCGGCATATTATACGAATTGAGTATTTTGTGTCGATTTTCGAGGGTCGAGAAGGGCGGGTCGTCACAGACTAAAGATGATTTGAAATCAAGACATGATATAGAAGCAATATGCAATCATCCTTAACTTCACATGAAGTCAAATGACACAAAAAAACCCAAAGCATGCTACGAGCTAGACAGTAATCAAGTCAAAGTACTATTAAAGTGGGTGGAAGGATTAAGATTTCCTAATGGGATTTCCTCTAATCTTCATAGATGTGTCGACTATAAGAACGATAAACTGAGTGGGATGAAAAGTCATGATTGTCATGTAATGATGGAACATTCGTTACGCGTCGCTTTCGAAGAACTGTTGCCTACAAAAGTTTGGACGATTGTAACAGAACTTAGTTTGTTATATAAGGAGATTTGTTCAACTACCTTAAAAGTTGACCATCTACGTAAATTGTGTGGTCGACGAAGGGTTGAAACAGCTTGCGATGGGACCAAAAATAAAAGTAAAGACATATCCAATATTCTTCGTCAATGGATAAAAATTTAACACCAAAGAATATGAAGCTGAAAAATTAACTAACAATACCGGTGTATATGTTAAATGCAGTGATGATCCAAATGATCACATAAATGATTTTTATGGCATGTTAACTCAGGTTTTGCAATTAACATATTTCACTGGACTTGTGGAAGAAGTTTATTTTTTACATCCAAATAGTTCAGTAATGTTCCAGGTTCTGAAATCAATGTGCACCAAAAATATAATGTTATTGAAATAAAGCATACGTCATGTTATCATAAGTACGATCCACTTATACTAGCAACACAAACCTTACAAGTTTATTATGCTCCTTATCCATCTATAAAAAGAGATAAAGCAGATTGGTCGGTGGTTTTTAAAACGAAGGAAAGATTTACGTTTGATGGAAAGAATATTCCAAACGAACAAGCGTACCAAGCGGATATTGAGGAAAATGGCGAATTTGCAATAATAGATGATCAAACCGATTTAGGACCTCTAAATAATGAATCAAATGTGTTAACAAGAATACTTGTCAACATCCCCAATGCTATTCGTAAGGTGATTCAATCCAAACGAGATTAAGTTATTGAGAAGAACTACTCTTTCATTCCTTTCGATTAGATTAACATTGCCGAAAAGGTTTAATGTGTAGGCTCTACCCCTTGACCAAGTTGACTTAACCAAAAGTATTGATAATGCTATCTCAACTTTTCGACCAGCTTGGCTTAGTCGAAAGGCATCAAGAAGTTAGCTTTGGGATGTAGTTTTGAGAACTACATCTGGTTGAGTCATATCTTCCAAGTGGGTCAAATGTAGTTAGTTATTCATATTCTAAATACCCTTCGATCACGTCGAAAGGTCTCATTTATTACCTTCCAATTATGTCGAAAAGGGTACTTACTTCATTAGTATGTTTTTACTGCTTTCGACTTCATGGTGTCGTTACTCTTGCTATGGACACTCTTCGGAAGAGTCACTGGTATGTTTTGGGGTTGATCCCCTTCGAATGAGTTCTAATATGATTGTTAGCCAATTATAAACTATGATTCCTTTTGAAAATTTCCCTTCCAATCAGGTCGAGAGGGGTTTTCCTTTTTGGAACAATCCTAGCTTATTATTGCCTACAATCCACTTAATTTTTCTTATATAAGATTGATCTAGGCATTTCCAAGTTTCTTGAGCTAAACATGGTCGACACCCCATCATCTCTTTAGCTTTTAGTGTTAAGTATAGGCTCCGATGATGATGTGTATCGAATTGAAACACCCAAGTCGGTCTTATATATAGCATAGATAAAAAGAGAACATGAGAAAAGGTTAGAATCATGTGCAATTGATCATTAGTCTAGTTAATGATCTTCCTCATCGCCAACATCCTTATTGATCAAGCCATCTCCCTATTTATTCATAAATCAAAATGAGTTACAAGATATTGAGCTTTTTCCCTAATCTGATTTAGGGTTTCTTGAGAATACAATTGCCACTAAGAAAGTATAGTAAAGAAATTGAATTCAGGATTCCAGAATCCGGTCCCCAAAACTGGACCCCTTGGGTCTTATTTATAGATGCAGGTTGGCCTCCTGCTGCACATTTGCTTTCGACTGGGTTGGAAGGACCCTTTTTATATTGCGCTTCAAGCCTTTCGACTTGGTCGTAAGGCCATGACCCTTTCAATGTTGTCGGAAGGTGTCCTCTACTGCTTTTTGGTTTACCCTCTCGCCTTCTTTATTTTTTCCCAGACTTATCGACTGAGTCAAAAGAGGCCTTTATCATCCTTTTGCCTTTGTTGACATCTGAGCACTGCTTTCTTCACAGAATCTTTCGACATTGTCGAAAGGTCTTCTAAATACATCTTCTCCTTCTTTGTTGTCGTTGAAAGTAAGTTTGAAGCTTTCGACACTGTCGATTGGTCGATTATATTGGTTTCGAAGATATTCAAGTGTGAATGGTTTCGATGAAGTTTTGTAGCCTTTAAAAGCATGCCTTAGGACTGGAGCGGAACCTTCTCTTAAAATTATGGGCCTCGACCAGTTCGAAAGGCTTGTTTATGCTTTTGAAAAGGTTGTGTTAAGGGCGAAACCTTTGAATTTGAAAGGTTTGGCATGTAAGTGGAAGAACATCATCTAATGCCTTCGAAAGGGGTTCTGAAGCTGTCCTTGCTTGTTTATCTATGTCGAAAGGTTGAAAGTAGCAGAGGGGTATATCTGTTTCCATCTGGGTCGAAAGCCTTTGCATTGTATGAGTAGTTGGTGCTTTCGACCTCTTGGATACATACTTAATTCCTTCAAAACATCCTCTTATGACCTTTATGAAGTCTAGATCTGTTTCTTCATCAAAACCTCCATCTTACTAACCTTCTTTCATGCTTCTACTCTTAAGTAGATTTCATGGCTAACATTTTTCCACCCCTAGGTATGAAAGAAGCTTTTGTTCTTTAGGACAAAAATTTCATAACCTTCAACCTTTCCATAACTTAATTTTTCCTGCAAAATTCAAAGTTAGTGGCATTTGCTGTTGTTAGTTCATTATCATACCTACATATGTGTTTAGTGATAGGTCAACATATTTACGTCTTCGCATTTGGGTAGTTAATCGATTATAATTCTGACCTATCAAATATGTGATGTGTAATTAATAACTACTAATGCACACAGAAATATGGTTTACGTGCTTCCTGTGGGAAATAGCCAATAGCAACAAATAAGGTATATGGGTTATTATTCAAAAAAAATCTCAGAAACTTTAAATAATTCTAAAGCCTTCATTCGTCTGTTGGTGGGCATCATTTAGAGTCAACAAATGTCACTTTAACTTTAGCATTAAGAAGGCCAGCTTGAAATATTTAGTTTCCTGCGATAATTCCAATTCTTATTGCATCATACCCCCAGTTTAGGATTCGATAGAGATTAGGAAACCAACAAAATTTAACCAAAACTAGGGTATTAACTTGTGAAGTTTGGAAGTTGAGAATGTGATATCCAGAATCTTGATGACCATATCCAAAAATAGTCCTCCATGTGGCGTTTCTAAACCCAGATTTGGGTTTTCATGGTAAATTAAACGGAAACTAGCAAACATTGTCTTTGTTTCAAGTCTCTAGCCCAAATCAGGGTATATGTTAGACGATCATTTATGCAAAAGAATCTCCAACCTAGATTAGGGCGCTTATTTCATAAGTAGACTTCCATAGCAGTTGTAGTTAAAATAGAAAACCTTCACCCAGATTAAGGCATATGTTAAATAACTAGAAAACCATGGGAATAATCCTTTTTATAGGAGCCACAATCTCAAATTAGGGAACTAAAGCGAAATCGAATAATAGTCTCGAAATCTAGATTCAAGTATAGAGACTGTAGGTGATCAATAATGTAACATTAACCAGATTCAGGGATTTATGATAGATAAATTGAAATCCATTATTGAAATTTCACACCTAGATTAGGGTTCGAACAAGTAATTCTCTCGATTCCCAGATTCAGGTATATTAAGATAATCTGTGGTTAATAGAGACCCAAAATCTAACGAAGTTCTAAAATGAATATCCCGAAACACAGATTCATTCATTAATTGATGACATTTAGATATGAAAGGCCCGATACCCAGATTCGGGTATTTATAAGCGGAGCTCTATTCTACTCATTTGATGTGTGAACCCTTCAGGTCTTGTATAGAAGTAATTAGTCCAGTTGATTCTTGAGCTTGGATGTCTTAGTTCGTAAGTTTAAATGCCTCTTTCTCGAGCTTGAACGTCTTAGTTCATGATCTGATGAGCCTCTTCTTGGGCTTAGACATCTTAGTCTATTGCTGAATGTGCCTCTCTTCGGGATTGGACATCTTAGTCCATTGTTGAATAAGCCTCTCTTCGGGCTTGGACTCCTTAGTCCATTGTGATTGAGCCTCTTCTTGGGCTTGGAAGTCTTAGTCCATTGTTTTCCGGTGCTTTTGGTTAGCTCATCTTAGAGACTGGAAACAAGAACTTACCCGACCTCCCTCCAAGAGGCACCCTGCCCTGGCCCTTTTGCGGCCTGGACAGGGGCTTGTTCGGTGCTTTACCCTGGCCATCTTATGGCGTGGATAAAGGCTTACTCTGTCCTCCCTCCAGGATGTGCCTTACCCTGGCCCTTTTGTGTCATGGATAAGGGCTTGTTCGGTGCTTTACCCTGGCCATCTTATGGTGCAGATAAAGGCTTACTCCATCCTCCCTCTAGAAGGTGCCTTGACCTGACCAGAGGTGTGGCTAAGGGCTTGTTCGGTGCTTTAACCTGGCCATCTCCTAGCATGGCTAAAGGCTTACCCACCCTCCCTCCAGGAGGTGCTCTACCTGGGCCATCTCGGTGCAGACAGAAGCTTTTCTACCATCTTAGGTAGGCTACCATCTTAGGTAGTATCCAAAAATATGGAGCATTACACTCCCAACCATGTAGATTTTCTCTTTTCAAAAATTAGCTCTTTATTGATTCATCTTCGAAAAATACTGCCTTAAATGCTCAGCATTCCATTTTCTAGGCACCATATTGCCGTTTGGGTGACATAATTTGTAGGCTCCCGAAGGAATTACTTTGTAGACGGCTAATGGTCCCTCCCAGTTCGGTCCAAAGGGTCCAGTTCGGTCCCCAGGGTCCATCTGCAGGATTCTTTGTACTGACCATTACTCTACGGAGTACCAAATCCCCCTCTTGAAATGATCGAGTTCTTACTCTTGAATTGTAATACTTTGAGATTTTTCTCTGATATTTGGCGTTTCTTACCGCTGCTTCATCTCTTAATTCATGTATCAAGTCCAATGATTCTTTTTTCAGCTCTTGTTTTTTATCGAAGGAGTATGCAATCCTTCGGTGTGAGGGTATCTCCATCTTGATTGGTAGCACCGCCTCACACCCATAGGTTAAAGAGTAAAGGGTATGTCTCGTTGCTGTCTTAGCAAACATTTGGCAAGCCCATAGCACTAGTGGCAGCTCTTCTACCCAATTTCCTTTTGCCCTGTTTAGTTGCTTTTTCAGAGTTTTATTTATGGTTTTATTCGCAGCCTCAACTGCCATATTATCTTTTGGATGTGCAACAGATGAAAAACTTTTAACAATCCTATTCTTATGGCATAAGTGGGAGAATTCTTCACTCTCAAATTGGGTTCCATTGCCAGAAATTATTTTCTGAGGAATTCCGAACCTGGTTATGATGTTCTTGATAACAAATCTCAGTACTTTCCCAGAAGTGATTTTTGGAAGCGGTTCCGCTTCAACTCACTTGGTAAAATAGTCAATGGCCACTACGGCATACTTCGCCCCTCCCTTTGAAGTTAGCAATGAGCCAATTAAATCTATTCCCCATATATCAAAGGGCCATGGACTTGTAATTGAAGTTAATTGACTTGGGGGCAATCTTGGTATCTTTGAATATTTTTGACACTTTTCACATCTTTTCACATAGTCTATGGCTTGGCTTACCATATAGGGCCAGTAAAACCCTTGTCTCATTATTTTCTTTGCCAGCTTTGTACCATTTGAATGGTCTCCACAAAACCCTTCGTGTGCTTCAGTCAGTAATTTTATTCCATCATCCATGCTCACACATATCAAATAGGGAAGAGCATATCCCTTTTTGTAGAGAATTCCATCCATTATTACGAAGGTAGGAGCTTGTCTCTTGATTTTTCTTGCTTCTCCTCTGTTAGAAGGGAGTATTCCTTTAACAAGGTACTCAACAAATAGGTGACATCCAGGTTTCATTATATGTGTTACTTGGCCTTGGTTGATCCACCATTTCATTTGTTAATTCTCTACCATTCTCTTTTTCCTCTCCCCCTTGAGACTTGGCTTGAGATCTTGTCATAACCAACAATTCCTTTCCTTGTTCGGATGTTTCTTTTTCAATACTTAGATTTTCCTGATATCCGATTGGGACAATTCTTGTCTTTGGGGCTCCTCTTGAGTTGGCTAATTTTGCTAAGGAGTCTGCTTGCGCTTTTTCGGCTCTTGGAACTTGATTTATTGAAAATTCATCAAACAAAGTAAGCATTTGTAATATCTTCTTCACATATAAGGATAGATTGGGGCCCTTCGTCTGATATATCTACTTTACTTGATTCACCATTAGTTGAGAGTCGCTAAAGATCTGTATTCGCAGGATTTTACGTTCTAGTGCCAAGGTTAATCCTGCTACCATTGGTTCATACTCTACCACATTATTGATCGCAGGAAACCCCAATTTCATGGCATAATGCAAACGATGTCCATCTGGGGTTATGATTATATATCCTGCTCCCGCCCCTTGTTCATTCGATGCTCTATCCACAAATAATTGCCACATAGGGTTCTAATCCTTTTCTTTATCTGATTGTTCCTCAATAAAGCTAGTGCGCTCATTGAAAAGTCTGCCAGTGCTTGCCCTTTGACTGTAGCTCGTAATTGAAATTCTATGTCGTATTGATTGAGCTCAACACCCCATTTCACCAATCTTCCTAAAGTTTATGGCTTACTAAAAACTTTCTTAAGAGGAAAGTTGGTCAATACCCTGATCGAGTGTGCCTGAAAGTATGCTCTGAGCTTTCGAGCTGTGAGAATCAAGCAATATGCTAATTTTTCTATAACTGGATACCGAATCTCTACATCCTTTAATCGCCTGCTTACATAGTATACTGGAAGTTGTGCCCCATTTTCTTCTCTAATGAGTATCGAGCTGACTGCATGTTCCATTATTGCCATGTATAGGTACAATATTTCCCCGCTCTCGGGACTTGAGAGTATCAGTGGTTTTTCCAAATGGCTTTTTAATTCTAGGAAAGCTTTCCTGCAATCTTCTCCCCATTCGAAGTTCTTCTTTTTCTTAATCACATCGAAGAAAGGTATACACTTATCAGTAGCTTTTGAGATAAACCTGCTTAGGGCAGCTACCCTTCTGTTTAAGCTCATTACTTCCTTCCTGGTTTTAGGTTCAACCATATCCTTTATGGCTTGAATTTGGTCGGGACTTGCCTCGATTCCCTTAGCACTTACTAGGTAGCCTAAGAACTTTCCCGAGTGGACTCCAAAAGAGCACTTTTGCAGCTTCAACTTCATTTGGTACTTTCGCAATATTCTAAACATTTCCTCTAGATCCTTAAGATGGTTCTCAGGCTCACTAGACTTTATCGACATATCATCAACATATACTTCCATGTTTCTACCAATTTGTTCCTTAAACATTCGATTAACTAACATCTGATATGTGGCCTCTGCATTCTTCAGCCCAAATGGCATTGCCCTATAGCAATAAATTCCCCATTCAGTTATGAAGCTGGTATGATCCTCATCTGGCTTGAACATCAATATCTGGTTATACCCTGAATAAGCATCCATGAGGGATAACAATTTGTATCCGCTTGTGGCATCCACTAACTGATCTATCTGTGGTAGCGGGAAGCAATCTTTTGGGCATGCTTTAT
The DNA here is from genome assembly GCA_030737815.1 of Allium fistulosum. Classification (NCBI taxonomy): domain Eukaryota; kingdom Viridiplantae; phylum Streptophyta; class Magnoliopsida; order Asparagales; family Amaryllidaceae; genus Allium; species Allium fistulosum. Next base: position 795,078,629 of record CM060904.1, read on the forward strand.
TTAGATCCGTGTAATCGATGCACGTTCTCCATTTCCCATTTGATTTCTTTACCAAAACTGGGTTGGCTAACTATTTGGGATAATATATCTCCCGAATTAATCCATTCTCAAGGAGTCTATCAACTTCTTCCTTTAGAGCATCTGATTGTACTTTGTCCAATTATCTCTTTTTCTGCCTTACAGGGGTTGCTCCTGGATTGATATTAAGGGCATGCACATGACAGTCGGATCAATTCCCACCATATCAAAATGTGACCAAGCAAACACATCCTTGTTGGCCTTAAGGAACTGAAATTCTTTCTTTAACTCATTATCAAGATCCTTTCCTACCTTAACTATTTTAGAAACATCATCTGGATTTACGTGGGCTTCCTCAAGGTCTTCTATGGGTTTTATTCTCTCTATTTCGCCTCAGCAGTCAAACTCTATGACTATAGGACCCTCCTCTATTGAATTAGCGTCAATTCTCTTTCTCTAACTTCCGGCAGGGATATACCTTTGATAAATACGTTTGTTAGACTTTTTAATGTTAATCTTTTCTTCGAATGTTGGATGTGAAAATCCATCATCTGAAGGCTGTAAAATAGTAGAAGAATCAAAGTAAGTAGAAAACTCCCTTTTGTATTGGTCAAGTGTAGCAAAGTACATTTCTCGAGAGCTAAATTGTTCTCTCCGTATAGTTCTCCATCCTCGCTTTGTCAGGAGTTTTACCATGAGGTACTTTGGGGAGACAAAAGCATCGATCTCTTCTAGGGCTGGTCTATCAAAGAAGGCGTTGTAGTAGGAAGGTTGATTGATTATCACAAAAATAGTTTCAAATGTTCAACAAGTTGGCGATACTCCCATCTATACGAGTAGCTTTATCTGCACCATTAGAGTTGACGCTTTGCTGTTGAACCCAAATATGGGCTCTATACTCGGCTCTAATTTGTGCTCAGGGATGTTCGTCTGATCAAAAGCATGTTTGAAGATTACATTGACTGTGCTGCCCGTGTCGACTAAAATCTTGGAGACCATAGATAGCCCAATTTGTGTAGTAATCATGAGGGGGTTATTATGATGATGATGGACCCCTTTGCGTAGCTCTTGCGGAGTGACCACCAGGTTAGGCATTTGGATGTTAAGGCGCGGGTTTTCCGTTGAAGGATTTTCTTGAACGGAATAGATCCCTTCTTTAGCCTCTCTGATATATTTGCTTCGAGCCCCTTTACTACTTCCTGCTGGATGTGGCCCGCCATGGATCACATCAATCCTATTGATTGGTGGGCTTAAGCTTAGAGGATCCTCAACTTCTAACACATTTACAGCATTCCTGGGCGCTTCTGTGGAGCATTTTCTTTTTGCTGGGCTTTATGCTGGTCTTGAACAAATTATTTTAGATGGCCTTCCCATATCAGATTTTGGATTATTCTAGCTAAAATTCTGCACTCAATAATTTTATGTCCATTATCTTTGTGATAAGCGCAGTAATCCCCTCCTTTTTCTGCTCTGGATTATTCTTGGCTTTGAAGGAGGTTGGAAAGTTGACTCTTTCCTTAGCTATAGCATATATGTAAGATAGTGGCTTGTTTAAAGCAACTGTATTAGCAACTGGTTCCTCCCATCTGGTCCTTTTATGGCCATGGTCTAGGCTAAATCTTCCTCCTTCCTTTCTGGGAATTGTTTTCCTCTTGGCGTAGTAAACTCATCCATCCGGATGAACTTTTCGGCTTGAAAGTGGAAGTCCCGTACATCTTTGCAGCCATTGACAAAGAGCTGCTTCCAGAAAAGGGTATTATCAATCAAGCCAGAATGGACAGCTATAGGCTTATCATGATAATACATATCCTTGGCCTTTAGAGCTTCAGCGTTGAACCTTCTCAAGTAGTCCCCCAAGGACTCTCCCTGCCTTTGCTTTATATTTTCCAAGACTGTATAATCAATAATAGGATCCTTACAGATGCAGAATTGGGCTGAGAACTCGTAAGAAAATTGTTTCCAAGAGTAGATGGTCTTTTCTATGTAATTCCTATACCATTTGATTTCCTCTCCATGGAGAGTAACGGGGAACAGTTGTAACGACCCACCTTTTTGGACGGTTTAAATCGACGATAAACCACACATGTCGGACTCAAACCATTCAAAAGGGATGATTGTTATGGGGTAAATAAGAAAAAAACAGAGTGTAACGACCCACTATTTTGGACCATTCAAATCGACAATAATCCACACATGTCTGGCTTGAATAATTCAAAATAACAGATTGTAAATAAATTTGGAGCAAATGAAATCAAATACACAGAATCACAGACACAGAACATATCAGAATAACACGCAGCGGAATATAAAAACCATAGTAGTTCATGAAGCTACTATAACAACTCTCAAAACATAATACATAATATCTGCTTGAAAACATATACAATAGAAATCTCAAATAAATAGAAGTTTATGAATACCAGAACTGAAATAGAACAACTAAACTGAAAGGAACAGATAACTATACAAGCAGAATCTCTAGCGATTCCTAGCTCCAGAAAGAAATCCAAAGCTAAGCTGTAAATACTCAGGCTGACCCGAGCATAAAGTAAAACACAAAACACTCGAGTCAGAACAATATATACTTATATAATGTAAACCAACTCAAGTGAACTATAGTAGAAATGCACAATAACTTAAAGGATGCTTGGGATCGCCCATCCTTTAAGGATCAGTTAAACTATAAATTAAATACATCCCGTGGTTAAAATTTAAAAATGGTATTTTATACTTCGAAATCAAATATCATTTCAAAATTCAATATCCTTCAAAAATCCATTTCAAAATATCAAAATATCATATTTCAAAATAGTTTATATTTCGAAACAAATTACTTTATTTTAAATCATAAAATGAAGTTATTATATTTAATAATTAAATTATTAAATTTCCAAAATTTTAATCTTTCGAAGTTCATTCGTTCACTTAAATTAATTAAAACAATGAAAATTCAACTTTCGCAACATTTAGAAAATGCTATGGAAAGTCACATTTAAAACAGTTCAATTTAACAAAAGACAGCATTTAAAATGCTGTAATAGGGTTACATTAGTTTCAAATAAACTTAGTTAAATTCAACCATTATAACATTTACAAAAATGCTATAATAGCCTTTAATTAAATTTAGCCATTTGGTTCATTATTATCAACTACACCATTTACAAATGTTGTATTATCATTTACATTAGAATTAATAGCATTTCAAAAATGCAGTTAATTAACTTCAAATATTCAGTATAATTTCACAAACAATTATATTTTTATATAAATCATTTTTAACTTATAAAATCATATAATTTCACTTTTAAAACAATCATTCAAATACCTTATATTCATGATTTTATAAATTTAAACCTCTATTCAAAAATCAAAATTTAATAATAATTCACTTATTAAATTCCAATATTAAATTATAAATTCATTAAATTAAATTAACTTAACACTTAAGTTTAAATTTTCAAATATAACTTAATTCCATTTTTATTTACTTAACTTAAAATTCACTTTTAAGCCAAATTCACAAATTTCCAATTTTAGTTATATTTCAAAATTTCAACTTAAATATTCATTCATTTCACATTTTAACTTTATTCAAAATCATTAATATAATATAAAAATCATTTAAATTCACTTTAATCCAAATTATCATGAATTTATCACATTTCATATTTAATTTAAATTCCAATTATCACTAAATTAAAATTTCCCAAAATAACTTACATTTCAAATTTTCTAATTTTACCCTTTTTTCACTTATAAATTTTCAGAAAATTAATAATGATTTACAAAAATCATTTTTTTATTTAGTTTAAATCAAAATATTATAATATTTACATTTCTAAAATATTTAAAAAAATAATTATATAAACATATTTTAACAACGGGTTTGTATTTCATTTTCTAGCCTAGGTAAAGTGATACGGGTAATTTATCATTTCAACCCGTAATTTACAAAGATACACGGGTTTGATCATTTCAAACCTGCAATCCCAAGTAAATGAAAATAATTGAAAATCATTCAGGCATATCATTTCAGCCCATAACGATTTTCTCCTATTCTAAAGTCCGTTCGGGTATGTATCATTTCAACCCATAGTGATTCTAATCTAAATGGAACTTGCAGTGTGATAAACTGATAAAAATAATAGAACAGCATAATATAACAGTAACATATAATATAATAGGTGTTTAATCATGGGTGAACATCATAAAATCATAACATAGCAAGTGTAACATGATAATGCATTTTACAGATTCAAAAGGGGTCAATTCACTAGTTATATATGTACATATTGTCTGGTGAGAATAACTCACAGGTATAGCTGGAGATACAACGACGAATACCCAAATGAGATCCACACAAGCACGATAACACGACACAAAGATGAGTGGAAGAGCCCAGGTATCAATTCCCTTGAATACAAGTCAAACAAAACAATATAATATACATAAGTTTTCAAACCAACATATAACTAAACAATGCTAGAAATGAGTGTACAAAACATCTCCAAACCACTTGCACTTGCTTCCAACCACTTGTGCTTCAGCTATGGGCTGGAAAGGCACTATAAGAGATGGTTTTGGATCAGGTTTTGGGTTCATAGGGTCGGCCTAGCATGGGTTTGATGATGGTGCAACATTGGGTGCGTGAACTACAACACAAAGGCAACACAACCTAGGTTCAAGGCAACAATGGGTCACGGCCCAAGGCCATATGAGCACGGCCAGGTCTGGTGTGGACCAGCGGTGATGTGGCAGAGGGTGTTAGGTCAGGAACAACTGGTGGTGGCGATGTAGGTGGTGGCCAAGGAGGAGTTTGAGGTGGTGGAGCCTAGATGTGCTCGGCTATGGACATTTAAGTGAAGTTTGGTGCATTTTTATGTGGATCTTCCTCATGGGATGGCTTGGCTTGGCTATGGGGTTGGAGAGAAGGTGGTGGTGATTGGTTCAGGTGGTGGAGGAGGAGGTGGCAACATGGCTGGAGATGGCAGGCCGAACCAAAGAGGTGAAGGAAGCAAGTGCAATCACATCAAAAACAATGGAAAAATGAAAAAGAAAAGAAAGAAGTTTTACCAATTTTTTTCACAAAGGAGATGGCCGAATTTAAATGAAGAAAATAGCAGAAAAATAGAAACTAACCTTTAAAACTAGGAAATAAATGCAATAAATTTTGGGAAAATTCTATCATCACTTTAAAATGTTTTAAAAATAAAATATATACCTAACATGTCATATAAGACATATTAGAACATGATTTGACAAATAAAAATATTATTTATATAATCTAAAATGAAGAATATTGTTAAATAATTCAATATACACACAATATTGTAAAGGGTGTAACTTTCACAATTTAGATCCAATTTCAACAAAATGAAAAGCAGTATTTAAGTTGTTAAATCTATTTTCATAATAAAAGATAAAATTTAAGAATTTTAAATATTTAAATTTAAAGTTTAGAAGTCAAAGTCTGAATAGTTTGACCAGAAATTCACTTTACAGTAAAATATTCAAATTATACTAGTTTGAACTATAAATCACTTAATAATCAACATTTATATTTAAAAATGAAATATTTGAAATAAACCATTTGAAAAATAATTTAAATAAAAGAAAGTCAAATTTAAAATATATACAAAAATCTAGGGCTGTTACACTCTCCCCCACTCAAATCTTTTCGTCCTCGAAAAGGAAGGGAGCGGAGAAACAACTAGAAAGGACAATAGGTTGGAAGACATCCCGAAAGAAGGTAGGGAAGAAAAGTAGCTAGGAGGGAAAGCAGGTTGAAAGAGAAGAATGAACCATTGTTTAAAATTGTTGGTTATAGAGGTAAAATATTTAAAACACTTTAAAATCATTTAAAAAGGAAATAACTGATCAAAGTATCATTTATATAATATTTTATCAAAATACTTTTATAACTCGATGTCTTAACAAGTTTATCCTCGTTCCTGCAGCACTCTGGCAGTGCGTTGATCAGGCGCAAAGCTAGAATTCTCCAGGTACTTAGTAGACTTGTTTCAACACCCAGTGAAAATACTGGAAAACTTTAAAAAACGGATATGGAAAGTACAATCCAAAAAAATCATGTCGATCATGGATTGCGGATACACAATGGTTTCGCCTGGATCCCCCAGGAAACATACGTACCCTTAGGCCGCCCCCCAACCTTGCGATTACGCCATGAAGACTGATAGTACTGCAGATACACAATGGTTACACCTGGATCTCCCAGGAAACATCCGTACCCTAGGCTCTCGTAGCACCTGCTGATTACGCTACCAAGCGACTCAATAGATCGCAGATACACAATGGTTACGCTTGGATCTCCCAGGAAACATCCGTACCCGTAGGCCGCCCCCCAACCTTGCAATTATGCTATGAAGTCGCGCTCGTAAGACCATGGAGATTTCCATGGAATTCGATGGAAACTCGAGTATCATATCCGGAAAACCAAAAATCAGAGAAATGTCGATAGAATGAATCCACAATGTGGCCACAAAGCGGATATCAAGCAGAAGGCACTTTCCATATCTTTAATTCGAAATTATGTATCATATAGTACCTTTTCAAATCACTTTCAAATATCGTACTTATATAAAGTCCATTATATATAAGATTAAATTTTCAAATCAAATACCTTTCCAAAATCAATAGTATATCAAATCACACTTATATAGACTTCAATTATATAAGATTTCACTTTTCAAATTGAGTAACTTTTCAAATCTATAGTTTTCGAATCAATATCAGACTTATACAAACCAATTTTTGTGTAAGTTCGATAACTCCCAAATCAAGTATTTAGTAACACAAGGTTCTCAAATTTCAGTTTGTTTCAATATCAGTTTAGTTCCAAAATCATATACAATTCCACCAAATTATTTCTTCTCAATTTAAATATCTTCGGTTTCAAAGTTTCCAAAATAATAAATTTAGAAAATAAATCCAAATTTCCAAATCAATATAGTTTAAGTCAAACAATTCATTTCCAAAATCATCTTATATTTACATAAAGTCCATCTTATATAAGGATCAAAATTTTCAAAAATAAATTTCGCTGTACGAAGAGCTATATGGGATTGAACATCATTGCTTACTAAAAGGTTTTTATTTAGAATAGTTTTGTATAAAAAAGAAAAATAGTTTGTAGAATAGTTTTGTAAATAAAATGGTTTGTAAAAAGTTTGTATGTAAAATAGAATAAAACAGTTTGTTTGAGAAGAATAGAAGAAAAATAGTTTTGAAAAATGGTTTTAAATTGATAGTAGTTTTTCATAAAAGAAAGAATTCCAATTATATTACAAAGATATCCAACCCAACAACTTCCAATTTCAGTGGCAAGTATATCAATGACATAAGAATATAAGATGTACATATGTCATCATTTCGCAAAATCACATTCGATCGCTTGCTCGATCACACAAGTTCGCTTTCGAACTAGTATTGTCCATTCGACTTCCCTAATGCGGATTTCGATATGGTTTCTCGACTAGAAACCATCAGTCTCCTTGCATAGCCATATACTATGATAGAGAATTCTAGAATCAAACCCAAAATCCATATCAAATATTCGCCATCAAGAATCAAATGAAAAATCCTAACATGAAATGGTGTAATTCACCTCGAACTTGTGTACTCAAACTTGGATCAATTTAATTATGCGAATAAAACAGCATACGTACAACTTATGTATCTATTCCAACTTTTTAAATATATAGTTTCATAAAGATGTTACTAAGTTAAACATTAAAACTAAATTTTATTCAAAATATTTTGAAGACTAAATTCTTCTCAAAACATTTCAAATCTAAATTTCATATTAGAAAAAATTCAAAATAGCCTTATTCATTTACTTAACAAAACAGTTTCAACCTATTTAAATCATATTACTACATACTTTAAACATACATACCAAACTTATATACTTTATACTTTTCAAAATTACTTAGCTTTGAAAAGTTAACCTTGATTTGGAAGTGCTCGAACCTTAAAAATAGTCGAAGAAATCATATTTCAATCCAAGAGTTGGAAATCACAATTAAATCAGTAAATCAATTCCAAAAATAGGGTTATATCAAATCAAATCCAAAACTCAAGGACTGAACACCGGCTCATTTCAAATTTTACAAATATATATATACATATATCTTTCGAATATCACATCACACTTCGGAATTTGAAATCAAAATTGGTTTCACAAATCAATCGCATAGCAAAGCTACCGAAGTGGCCTCTCCCTCACTCAGAAACTCGAAAATCAATGTCGATGATGCATGCACTCATCACCGAAATTATTTTCCAGCGACACAAGTGAGTTCTGGACTTCCATTTACTTTGAAAACTTCTTTGAAATTCCTTCGAAATCATTAAAACCCATGAAAATCATTGAAACATTACTTATTCGAAAAAATAATTTCAAATCATATTATTTATTATTTCAAAATCTTAAAACCAGTTCCAAAATGCCGGAGTTCAATCACTTAAATTCAGATTCAAAACCTTCAGTTATAAATCATTTTATATGAAACCATTTCTTATAAAAATTTCACAATTTCAAATCCTTTCAAAACTTCAAATTCTCATTTTTAAAATGGTATATAATCCTTATCGAAAACATTTCACTTATATATATAAAATATGGTCACCCTTATCAAAATAACAATTTCGATGTATACACAAATTCCAAAATACAATCAACCTCAAATTTTTCATGGGATGATTCAAGGATGGATTTCAAAGCAAAACAGAGATTCAAATTTAGAGGGACTCTAATCAAATAGAATTCTGATTCAAAGATAAGCACAAACAAAGATAAGATCATTAAGTTACCAAATAGAAGATGGATAAGCCTATATAAATCGTGGGCGACCTTAACAGGGTCAACCTTGACTTGAGGAATATAATCAATGCGAAATCTAAGGCAAATCGACCTTCGATCACTAGAGATAGAATCTAAATATAGCAGAAGATAGAAAACATCGTAAACCGAGGATACAGAAATCTCCGGTGGATCAATGCCAATTATAATCATTCAAAGATTGGCGGAATCGCCACCCCTATAAAGGTCATACAAAGTGGAGTGATGCAATGCTCCAAAATCAAAAGAATACAATTAGGGGAGACAGGAATGGATTTCAGAACAAGTGGGAGTGTTCCAAAATTCAAAGGAATCTTATTCGATAATAATCCAAACGAAGATTAGAGATATATAACCTATATCGATACAGAAAAATTCCCATTCAAAATTTGGAAAGACTCGAATTCATAACATATGAAAACAGAAGCATAAATATCTTTAGTTGGACAACTTCAGCTAAGCAAAAGATACAACAGAGTTTACTCAAAGCAACCTAACAAACTACTGATTTTGCCATACCCAAAATAGATTACTATCAACAATGGATCTAGATCAATCAAGAGAGAAGTTCAAAATTTTAGAGGATCCTAATCAAAGAAATTACTAACAAGGTGGATACGAAAGGAATGAAGCTTAAGAAATATTTTACTTTCAAAGCAAGAAAATTTATATCAAATAATCTTTGAAAATTCTTTAAAAATCATTTGAAAATCATCTTATACTTCGAAAATACGTTCTCTCACAAAGGAATGATTCTGAGATTGATTTCACTCATTCTAGGGTATTTCTACCCTATCTCTAATGAGTTTTTGCTCCGCAGGCTAAGGTTTGCCTAAAACCAAAGCTCTGATACCAACTGTAATGACCCACTATTTTGGACCATTCAAATCGACAATAATCCACACATGTTTGGATTGAATAATTCAAAATAACAGATTGTAAATAAATTTGGAACAAATGAAATCAAATACACAGAATCACAGACACAGAACATATCAGAATAACTCGCAGCGGAATATAAAAACCATAGTAGTTCATGAAGCTACTATGACAACTCTCAAAACATAATACATAATATCTGCTTGAAAACATATACAATAGAAATCTCAAATAAATAGAAGTTTATGAATACCAGAACTGAAATAGAACAACTGAACTGAAAGGAACAGATAACTAGACAACCAGAATCTCCAGCGATTCCTAGCTCCAGAAAGAAATCCAAAGCTAAGCTGTAAATACTCAGGCTGACCCGAGCGTAAAGTAAAACACAAAACACTCGAGTCAGGACAATATATACTTATATAATGTAAACCAACTCAAGTGAACTGTAGTAGAAATGCACAATAACACAAAGGATGCTTGGGATCGCCCATCCTTTAAGGATCAGTTAAACTATAAATTAAATACATCCCGTGGTTAAAATTTAAAAATGGTATTTTATACTTCGAAATCAAATATCATTTCAAAATTCAATATCCTTCAAAAATCCATTTCAAAATATCAAAATATCATATTTCAAAATAGTTTATATTTCGAAACAAATTACTTTATTTTAAATCATAAAATGAAGTTATTATATTTAATAATTAAATTATTAAATTTCCAAAATTTTAATCTTTCGAAGTTCATTCGTTCACTTAAATTAATTAAAACAATGAAAATTCAACTTTCATAGCATTTAGAAAATGCTACGGAAAGTCACATTTAAAACAGTTCAATTTAACAAAAGACAGCATTTAAAATGCTGTAATAGGGTTACATTAGTTTCAAATAAACTTAGTTAAATTCAACCATTATAACATTTACAAAAATGCTATAATAGCCTTTAATTAAATTTAGCCATTTTGTTCATTATTATCAACTACACCATTTACAAATGTTGTATTATCATTTACATTAGAATTAATAGCATTTCAAAAATGTAGTTAATTAACTTCAAATATTCAATATAATTTCACAAACAATTATATTTTTAAATAAATCATTTTTAACTTATAAAATCATATAATTTCACTTTTAAAACAATCATTCAAATACCCTTATATTCATGATTTTATAAAGTTAAACCTCCATTCAAAAATCAAAATTTAATAATAATTCACTTATTAAATTCCAATATTAAATTATAAATTCATTAAATTAAATTAACTTAACACTTAAGTTTAAATTTTGAAATATAACTTAATTCCATTTTTATTTACTTAACTTAAAATTCACTTTTAAGCCAAATTCACAAATTTCTAATTTTAGTTATATTTCAAAATTTCAACTTAAATATTCATTAATTTCACATTTTAACTTTATTCAAAATCATTAATATAATATAAAAATCATTTAAATTCACTTTAATCCAAATTATCATGAATTTATCACATTTCATATTTAATTTAAATTCCAATTATCACTAAATTAAAATTTCCCAAAATAACTTACATTTCAAATTTTCTAATTTTACCCTTTTTTCACTTATAAATTTTCAGAAAATCAATAATGCTTTACAAAAATCATTTTTTTTATTTAGTTTAAATCAAAATATTATAATATTTACATTTCTAAAATATTTAAAAAAATTATAAAAACATATTTTAACAACGGGTCTGTATTTCATTTTCTAGCCTAGGTAAAGTGATACGGGTAATTTATCATTTCAACCCGTAATTTACAAAGATACCCGGGTTTGATCATTTCAAACCCGCAATCCCAAGTAAATGAAAATAATTGAAAATCATTCAGGCATATCATTTCAGCCCATAACGATTTTCTCCTATTCTAAAGTCCGTTCGGGTATGTATCATTTCAACCCATAGTGATTCTAATCTAAATGGAACTTGCAGTGTGATAAACTGATAAAAATAATAGAACAGCATAATATAACAGTAACATATAATATAATAGGTGTTTAATCATGGGTGAACATCATAAAATCATAACATAGCAAGTGTAACATGATAATGCATTTTACAGATTCAAAAGGGGTCAATTCACTAGTTATATATGTACATATTGTCTGGTGAGAATAACTCACAGGTATAGCTGGATACAACGACGAATACCCAAATGAGATCCACACAAGCACGATAACACGAAACAAAGATGAGTAGAAGAGCCAAGTTATCAATTCCCTTGAATACAAGTCAAACAAAACAATATAATATACATAAGTTTTCAAACCAACATATAACTAAACAATGCTAGAAATGAGTGTACAAAACATCTCCAAACCACTTGCACTTGCTTCCAACCACTTGTGCTTCAGCTATGGGCTGGAAAGGCACTGCAAGAGATGGTTTTGGATCAGGTTTTGGGTTCATAGGGTCGGCCTAGCATGGGTTTGATTATGGTGCAACATTGGGTGCGTGAACTACAACACAAAGGCAACACAACCTAGGTTCAAGGCAACAATGGGTCACGGCCCAAGGCCATATGAGCACGGCCAGGTCTGGTGTGGACCAGGGGTGATGTGGCAGAGGGTGTTAGGTCAGGAACAGCTGGTGGTGGCGATGTAGGTGGTGGCCAAGGAGGAGTTTGAGGTGGTGGAGCCTAGATGTGCTCGGCTATGGACATTTAAGTGAAGTTTGGTGCATTTTTATGTGGATCTTCCTCATGGGATGGCTTGGCTTGGATATGGGGTTGGAGAGAAGGTGGTGGTGACTGGTTCAGGTGGTGGAGGAGGAGGTGGCAACATGGCTGGAGATGGCAGGCTGAACCAAAGAGGTGAAGGAAGCAAGTGCAATCACATCAAAAACAATGGAAAAATGAAAAAGAAAAGAAAGAAGTTTTACCAATTTTTTTCACAAAGGAGATGGCCGAATTTTTTTCAGAGATGAGAAGAAAAAGAATGTACGTGAAAATGGAATGGAGTATGCGGCTGAAGGAAGTGGGAAATTATGGCTAATTGAATGAAAAGTAAGTTAAAAATATGAAAAGGTGGGAGATAAAAGGCCATAGGAAAATCAAAAGTCATAAACCTTTCAACTTACCTTTAATTTCTTTATATAAGTTTAAATTACTGAAAATAATAATAATTTCAGTTTAATTTCGAAAATGCAACAGAAAAAAAAATATAAAATAAAAATTATTAATTATATAATGTTAAAATAAGAAAATAGCACAAACTTGAAAATTAGTCTAGAAAATTTGAAATTAAATGGAACAAACTTTGAAAAATTTATATGTAGATGAAAAATATTTATAAATAAAGATAAGAACATAAATAAAAATGCATTCACAAAAATGAATAAATAAATTTTAATTAAATATAATTTAAATGAAGAAAATAGCAGAAAAATAGAAACTAGCCTTTAAAACTAGGAAATAAATGCAATAAATTTTGGGAAAATTCTATCATCACTTTAAAATGCTTTAAAAATAAAATATATACCTAACATGTCATATAACACATATTCGAACATGATTTGACAAATAAAAATATTATTTATATAATCTAAAATGAAGAATATTGTTAAATAATTCAATATACACACAATATTGTAAAGGGTGTAACTTTCACAATTTAGATCCAATTTCAACAAAACGAAAAGCAGTATTTAAGTTATTAAATTTATTTTCATAATAAAAGATAAAATTTAAGAATTTTAAATATTTAAATTTAAAGTTTAAAAGTCAAAGTTTGAACAGTTTGACCAGAAATTCACTTTATAGTAAAATATTCAAATTATACTAGTTTGAACTATAAATCACTTAATAATCAACATTTATATTTAAAAATGAAATATTTGAAATAAACCATTTTAAAAATAATTTAAATAAAAGAAAGTCAAATTTAAAATATATACAAAAATCTAGGGCTGTTACACAGAGAAAGAAAGAAAAACAAACACATAATCTCGCAGCGGAATGACAAAATATAATAACCAAATAAACAGTTCATGAAGCTTTTTTACAAATAACATTTGATTACACCTTTACAATACAAACCAGAGTTATATACAACAAAAATAAATAACAATGCGGCAGAATAACACGATGCAGTAGTATGAATATAATAAATAGTAATAGTACTAAATCTTCATCTTCGTCCTCCAGAAAAGCAGTCTTCGATAAAAATGAAATGCTCAAACTGACCCGAGCGAATTGAAAAGACAAAACACTCGAGTCAAAACTAAAAGATCTTATGTAAGTTAAATCAACAATAAATAAATATGAGTGTAACGGCGTCAGAGATGTTTATAGGGTTTGACATCTCCTATCTAGTGTCTAACGTGAGTGCAATAACTTAAGAGATGTTCGGGATTCCATCTCCTAAGGATCCGTTAAACTATCTACATACATAGTAGAATGCGCTATTATAATAGTGACTACAGTAAAGCAAAGTATTAAAATAGCGTTAAGGCGTTACCCACATCCCCCTTAACACATTTTATAAAATGCCGTAGTCTATACAGTACTGTAAACTCCACCATAAACTGGTGGGCTATCAGGGAGCACTCCATAGGTACGACACAAACCAAACTCGTAGAAGGTGCGATAAGGCATGTGATAAGGCACGCGAGGCAATACCAGGGTAGAATTCTACCGTTTGCACTCCCGGACTGGTGGTAACGCATAGCAGCTACTACCGCCTACCTTGGATCACACTCCCATAATCAAAATCGAGGGGTGGCCATCAAATTAATCACAAAGTCATAATATGGTATCGAAGAAATGTGCCCGATAAGAGGAGCGACCTCACTTGGCCTGGTATAGCTCTTATTTTAGCCACATCAAGCTGACTCACGGGAGTCAGGGTTACGTAAATACCTCATCTAGAATCGTTCGCCAAACCATCTTACTTCATTCTAGAATCTCCACCACGTACACAGTTGTTAAAGCGGTTTTCGATATTGGCAGAGAGTTTGATAATGTCCGATCCCGGTCTCTTTAACAACCAAACGCTTATTTCACACCGGATGGTTCTTTTACATTTCCAAAACCATTTCATAATTGATGTCAAAATATCATATTCAATTCAAACCATATCACTTTGGAAATTATATTCACTTTCGAAATCATATTCACTTTCGAAATCATATCGATAAGAAAGGTTAATTAAATCCTCATTTCAAAATCATCATATTTACTCAAATATGTCATTTCACTAGTAAATATAATTTCAAGCCCCAACTTAAGTTATAACATCATTTAACCATATTCGCTTTGAAATTAAGGATTTAAATATAAACACTTCCACCTTACACATTCTGAATTTTAGAAAATAGTTTAGATAGTTATAAATAGTTTAAATAGTTTAGCATAGTTTAAAATAAAATTTTAAATAGTTAAAATACTATAAAATAATTAAAAATAGATTTAAAATAGTTTTAAAGGATTTAAGATTGTTTCAATAGATTTAAATAGATTTAAAATAGATTAAATATATTTAAATTAGATTATATAGTTTTAAAATTGATTAAAATGGGCTAATAAGTTTAAAATAGGTTAAAATGGATTAAATTGGATTAAGTAGATTAAAATAGATTAAAATAAATTAAAATAGTTTAAATTGTTTAAAATAGTTAAAATAGTTTAAATTAGGTTAAATTAGTTTAATAGTTTAAAAATCTTAAAAATCAAGACCTTTAAAATGATATATCTTTAAACAGTTTATATTAAAATAATAAATTTGGAAATTAACATCAAATTTAACTCAACAAATCTGGACGATATCAAGATTTCAAATCAAAACCAAATTTCAAATCTTGAAGTATTAGTTTAAGCTATTCCAATTTCAATAGATTTCAAGGTTACAATTTCAAACGTTTTCAATAGCTAATTTCGATAAATTCCATTTATACTTCAAATTCAACTTTAGAATTTCAATTTAACTCCTTAAGCAATTCACTTAAAACAATTCCAAAAATTCAAATTTAATCCTTTAAACAATTTATTTAAAATAATTCAATTTATATAAATCAAATTCTAATTCAAAATATCATTTAACGAAATTCCAAGTTTAAGGATTTAAATCATTTGATTTAACCAATCCGGTGTCCATATACAATTTTCTACCCTATGGTCAAGTGATACGGATATTTATCATTACAATTCGAAAATATTTTAAATTTATGGGTATATATTATTTCAACCCACAATCCCAACTTTAACTTCAAATCCATGAAATCGCTCGAGTCTATCATTTCAACCCATAACGATTTCTCCCTAATCTCTCAGATTGTTCAAGTATGTATCATTTCAACCCATAGGGAACTTGCATTGTTATAATAATATAAATATAACATCTAGTCATCCAATATCAAATATCAAACATTCATCGCAATCATCATTTAAATTAACCAATAAACATCAACAAATAACTGATTATCATAATAGGTATAAACTGGCAAATTTAAAATTCAATATTAAATTAAATGACGATTAACTGCAATAAAGGTCATGTTTAACTGGAATGACAATTTAAATATATGAAACACTAACCAATCAATTTCTAATAACATCATAAGTTTAGTTTAACTAACATAAGATAATTTAGTAGTTGTGAGTGGATTAAAACACTCACCTTTGATTTCAAATCGATTTGAAATCCAAAATAAGACATGAATTTCGACAGTCTCAGAATTCGTTCAAACCAATTCCATAATGTCTGGAATTTCGATACGATCCCAGTGGAATAAACAGCGCATGAACCCGAGCTCGTATGGGAAAGATATGTAAGTTAGAACGATTTCAAAATTAAATTTAAATTAGAAAAAAAACAAAAGACAAACATCTCACCCAAGCCACGTCTGCTTCATCCTCATCACTCACAGACGCACGCAAACCCTAGCCTAAACCTATCGCCACCATCAGATGCACGAATGCCTCGCCCAGGCCAGGCTAGCGCGACCACTCCCCCACGTCGCCAGAGGTCTCCTCCACGTTGCCGACCCCCCACGCGGCCCATGGCAAACCCAAAAGCGCGAAGAGGAGCACAGGTCACTGCCATTTACTCCTTGACCTAATTGAATTTTTCACGATGATTTGGCCATCATTTCAACGAGCGAGCCACACCGATGAATAGCGCGCGACAATCTCGACAACACCATACCCTATGTTCGACGATCCATCGTCGTTGATCATCCTCCAATTGAACAGCTGAGATTAATCCCTTAAATTCTGGACACACAATGATTCGATTCGAGAAACGAATCATTGTAGTGAGTTATGCTCGTCGACGGCTTCAAAACGGTATATAATAGGTCATGGTTTGGAGGAGTTAGAAATTCTGAAATTGATTTTGGTTTGAATTTGGATTTGGGGATTTAGGTTTTCAGCCGCCATTGAGAAGAGAGGAACGATAAAAAATTTAGTACGTACAGAAATGAGAAATAAAAGGCTGCTAGGGTTAGAACAAAACTATTTATATGAACAAAGCCCGATAAGAAATGAACACGTATCGAATTGTACGAATGACAATACAACCCGAAAAGCCCATTTCGCTTCCGACACGAAAATGGGTCATCCCATATATCAAAATAGATGTTTTCGATATTTTTAAACTCAAAGGAACAATTTTCAAGTCCTAATACCATTATATGAAGAAGTTAGCTTTTCAAATCAGCTTATTTCAATTGAATTCAATAAAATTGATTTCTGGGTGTTTCAAGTCTGTACGATCAAACGACAAGTCTAATCACTACGAAGCTTGAAATCCTGCAATAATTCACCGTTACGGATCCGATGAAACTGGTTTCATCGAAATCCGAGACAGTGGCCAAAATGGCTATTTTCACATTAATTAAATAAATTATTATTAATTAAATCACTTTTCAATTCAATTTTTATAATTAACAAAATTTATCATTTCTGATTACTTAGTAATTTATAATCCTTTAAAACAAATTTCCATATCAGTTAAATGTTGAATATTACACTAATTACAGTGTTTAGTTTCAACTGTAAAATTCATTAATTATAATTTAAAATCCCAATAAATTCATTTATTCTTGATTTCACTCTTATTATTAAATCAATTATTGCCTTATGAATATAATTGACATTACTATACATTTTACTACCTTCACATTTAATTGCAATTGATTTTCAATTTAATTCAACCGATTAAATAAATAGGTAACAGATAACAATTGTCACTTACTTAATTTAATCACATTTATAAGTTTATTATCTACAAACAAATGTTATAACCACTTACATAATACTAATTTTATCCAATTACAATTAATTACATATTATTTCACCAATTAATACAACATTTGGTTTATTTCCTTCTTTACAATATATAACTAAATTTTATGTTTACAATCATTTCAATCAATCGAAATTGCATTAAAATAGTTATCAATTGCCTTAAATTATCATTATTCCATTTCATTCTAGTTATTATTCTCATTAATAAATCACAAATTTTAATTTCTTCCAATATTAAATTACAAAACTTATTTAATTTAATATTTTTAATTATTGAAAATTACGGGTCGTTACAACAGTCGACATCTGACCGCCCCAGAAGCGTTATACAAATCCAATTGGCTGTCAAAAGCCAAAAGATGATCATCGGGGTCCGTAACCCCATGATATTTCATGGACGAGATTTTGACATATGGAGGTATTACTATGGCCATGATCTCGTCGGTGAAAGGTGGAACCCTCTCACTATCATTGGCGTTTTCGTCTATAGTTCTTTTTCCCTTGGAATTCATATCATCTTTGATAGCCTTCTTAGCAGCATCTTTCAGAAAAGCTTCGACACTACCGTAATTATTCTGACTTGGGTTGTACTCTTTAGACGTTGAATTACTAGACTGTTCCAATGATTTGTCAACAACTCTTCCCTGATGATTGGCTCTTATTTGGGGAAGTTCCGTCTTTTTCGAGGAGGTCAAGTCCACTTTGTCTTTGCATTCTTTGGAATTAGTCTTTAGATTCCTCCTAGGAGAGACCACTTCTTCTCCTTGAGTCTGTCTCGGGGTCTATGAAGACTTTTGAGATAAGGCTATCTTCAACAATAGTTGCAAGAAATGCAAGAGTTTGATATGATGATGTATATATAGTACATTGATGTTGGATGTAAATATTGGACTTGGATGGGTGAGACTGATGATAAAAGGTTTGTTTCGTATTGATTGAATATGTTTGCGCTTGATATGATGATGTTTGAGTTTTGTATTGATATTGATTTCAACTTATATGTCTAACTTATATATTGATTTTGATGAGTTGTGTTATATATTGGTATGGAAGTGATGTTGTGCTGTATAAAAAAAAATTATCCAGATTTCGCCGGCTTCCGGCGGCCTATTGGCTAATTTTTCTGACGGCTTTCTTGACAAAAATTGTGATGGCTTAATGGAATATTTTCATGCCCCGTGGTCGTATGTGCCGTCGAAAATGCCATCGGTAGCCGTCGCAATAACTTCGTGGAAGCCGGCGGAAGTAGACGAAAAGCGTGATCCGTATTCCGACGGCATTTTCGACGGCTAGCGACGGCCGCCGACGGCTGTGAGCCGTCGAAAATTGCCCTTGTTCTTATAGTGTTTATTGATCTTCCTGTTGTTATATTAGATTGACTAAAGCTTGTTTCAATTAAAATCGTTTCATTTAAGGGTTGTAAATTTATGGTTAACTTTTAGAATATTAGTATGAGATAAAGAAAGTTGTAAATTTGGATAAACATGAAAATAAATTGGATCATGAGTCAAACTAGACTATATTAGTCTTATTAATGATTTTTTTCAATCTAAATTTTTACCATCCCTTAAGGCAGCTATAAAATTTCTGGTAGGTCTTCAAGGGTTAAACGTTTAAATGTAATTTGTATTAAACCTATACGAATAAAACATCATTTTTCTTCAGAATTATTTTAGTGCATTGTTGTAGAAAACTTGAATTTTGCCAGCATGTAAATATAAATATGAATACACATTCACACACATACACACACTAGATCAAAACAGCCTTTATTACTGTAACAGGTATTTACAAAAAATATATACAATAACCCAAAGCGGAAAGGCTATTCAGCCTGCAACATTATGAGTTATGCATATGGGTACGAGGCAGGGCTCAACGTTTCCTAAAAGAAACTGAAGTGTGTTCAGTTCATTAAACGCAACCCTGTTTTATTAAAGTCTCTTTAATGGTGGCGGTTTGACAATTGTAGCCAGATCTCAGCTTAAATCTGCACAAGAGAACTCGACTCTTCAATAGATTTTGCTCTATAGCTTCAAATTCGTATGATGATGAAAGTAGGAGCAACAAAGATTGACTAGGTTTCACTTCGATTTTAGTATGGTTATGAGATTTCATCGCGGGTACTTAGCTAGAGGTTAACATAAAGAAGCTTTGCCATGCTTTGCGGGTTTGCCTGTTGCTACAGTTTCTCAGGGCATCTCCAGTCCATTCAGGACTGAATATTCAGACCCTGAATATTCAGCCTTGAATTGGGCTGTGAAGGCGCCCATTTAATGAGCGCCTGAATGTCAGGCTCCCATAAAATGGACGCCTGGCACCCCCCTCCCACAATTTTATTAAAATTGTAGGTGGCTTGGGCGTCCATTTAATGGGCGCCAGAAGCCTGGCGCCCATTAAATTGACGCCAAGGCTTGGGCGCCTATTAAATTGGCGCCCAAGCCCAGTTCGGAATCCTGAATTTTCAGCTGAATATTCAGCATTGAATTATCGACTGGAGATTTTTTTTTCGATATTCAGTGCTGAATACCAACCACTGGAGTTGCTCTCAGAAGGACGAATCTACTTCTCGTTAGTACTGAAAATCTTATGAAAGAAAAGTATGAAGCAACTTTGATAGTTAAAATAGGTTTTAGACTTGTTATTACAATACAACAATAATTTTTGTTCATCAAACCCAGCACAAACTAGATGAAAACCCAGACTCAACCATTAAAAGACATGGGGGCCAAGAATACATTGCCAGAGAAGTGAGAAACAAGAGGGAGAAGGTCCAGTAAGAGTATGACCGGCGTAAACACTGACCCCGAACAGTAAGTGCATAAATATTCAGATCAGGTATTGTTAGATATAATCTGAAACCACTCTCTTTGAAATACATCATCTTGCTGCCCATGAGTAGATTGGTAGTCGAATTTGCTTGCTCCAATTCTAGTAAATTTGATTATTTGTTGGCATAATTATTTTTCTGAACTGTGAATTTTCTGATTAAAGATTCAGTGGTTACGCTTATGCCAAATCATCCATATAGTTGTAGAAAAAGCAATGTACGCATGAATTTTGCTAGCTTTATGGTGTTTGAATTTTAAATTTTCTATGAAATGCAGTTCTGAAATGATGTTTAGGTCTTCTGTATGGCTAGCTGGGTGATGAAGCTTAGTACGAATCCACTTCCAAAAACAAGCACGATACTTACACTTAAAATTTTTTTGTGTTGGTCGTTCTCTGGTGCACAATTACATAACACACAAGTAGGATTTATGGGCATGTTGCATTGGAAGAGTTTGTCTTTGGTTGGGTGTGCATTCATTATGGTTTTATGGAAACAAACTCACATTTTAGGGAAGTACCATTTTTTCCAAACAAAACTTGCCCAAGAAGTGGTTGAATGCTTTGTTCTTAAGGCATTCCACACTTCGTTAAAAGAGTACTCTCCTTTAGATGAAGTAGTCCATGTCTAGTAATCACCCCGTCGTCTAAAAAATTTGAGTTCTAAGAATGTCGGTTTTATATATATATATATATATAGGTGTGTGTATCATGATTTTGGCCAAAAAAAATAATTTTTTATTTGTCGAAAATAATTAAAGTATATATATGTGTGTGTGTGAATTTTAAAACTTGTATTAATGAAATATTGATCATAAAACGATAGATAATTATTTAATACATTATATTATGTAAATAATATCTAGAATATATATACGTATACATACACACAAAATATTGAATATGGCCAAATAAAAATACTTTTTTAAAACAAATGTGAATAAACATATTACAACATGTATAACAATTATTTAGAGTGGTGAAATTAATGACATAATTAAGTGAGAGAATATATGCACATATAAAATCATTATATATATATATATATATATAATTATCACATGATTGTAAAATTAAATTAGAATATACCAATTGAAGATGAAGTCGTTGAATGCATGTTGGTTGAAGATACTACTAGATTTGCCTTGAATCAATCTCTAAATCTTGCAGTAATCTAGAGCTCCATAATATATATTATTTTGATGTTAACTTGGAGTATGAAATTTTTGGCCGTGCTTAAGTGGGGTTGGTTATAGCGGCCAAGGTTATATAGGGTATTAAGAGAAAAAAAGTGAGAAGATAATTTGATTTATATAGAGAAGGAGAAGGAGTCAAATTCTCCTCCTTTTATAACTTCTCCTCTTACTAATTCTAACATCTAAATCTAGAATTTGAAACCTAACTATCTCCTTTCCCTACCATATATGGTCGACCATTCCTTGGGCTTTATGGGCCATCGAAAACCCCAAACTCATTAAGTAATTAATATCATTTAAATTATATTTAACTGTGTATCGATATCATATATCGATACATAAATATAAAACTTTTATATATGTATCCAATTAATTACTAATGGTACCCAAGAACAACTAATAGCACCCAATACATAAATAATTAGTATTTCATAAATATAATTTAATTTAATTAATTTATAACAATAATTATAAGTCAACTAAATGGTTCAGGGAAATCATCAAGGAAGTCATGTGACTCATATGTGTAAATTCAGTCAACGATTATTGTCAAATAATTTGAAGATTAATGTTCACATGTCACATTAATTAGTGGTGTGATAGTTTTTTCGATTTTATCGCTTATAAATTTCATCAGTAAAATCTAATTTTACAATTTAAGCAGTACCTTTTAATAATAATTGTTTACAACAATTCTTTTCATTAACACTATATCACTCTAGGATTTATAAAATTTGGTTTTGATCAAAATTCTAATATCGTCCACATTTAACTTGGTTTATCCAAAACAAAGTCTATGGTACAATAATAACATTTACTATTAACCATACTACACCGGCCAGAGATTTTGACTTTGAGTTTACTATAGTTGATCGTGATACTAACCTCATACAACCGAGGTGACAAATTCTCTATTATAGAATTTCACTTTCAATTCTTTAACTCAGACCCAATTATAGTTGCCCGATGATCACCATGTCATGTTTTAACTATAATCAAAGTGGAGTATATACAATGAAGCTCAATAGGGTTCTCAAGTTGAGAATACTATGTAACATCATCACTCCTAGATTTCTTGTTTGACCTAGTTTTTATTAACCAACTGGAAACTCCTGAGTGAGTCATTCCATAGTTACTTGATAACTGCCATTACATTACCCCTTGGTGCCCTTAGCAACTATGAGTAATACACTGCCTAATATTTAGAGAACATTACATACTTTGGTCTCAACGTATGTATAGATATCCTTTCTTGAAATATCTTGACCATAAATATTTAAAATAATATGTTATTTTATATTGTGATGTTTTTCTCATGATTATAACTCCTCATAATTATTATCACATACCACTTGTTTTAAGGATCTTCTATTTCAATATACTTTAAATTAATTTACTTAATTAATTATATCACTATATAACAAAGTATATAAAAAAATGAAATACTCTTATTTTAAGATTGGTTATTAAGTTAGATATATGTAAAAAATTATAGAATTGCCGCTAATGCATACCCCTAATTCTCTCATTCTTCGTGGTTAGGACTTTTACACCTTAAAGCTTTTACACGGTAAACATGCTAACCACATAGCCTATATGTATGGTTTGTATTTTCACCTCGCGAGAGCTCTACAAGGTAAATAACTGAATGTATTATGTTTTCCTTAATGGTAGGTGTTGATAGCTTGATGTGTTTTTTTTACTTGTCAATGGCTTGAACATGAATGACAAGTTTGGAAAGGCGAAGACGGGCAAAAGGAAGGATCATAAACAAAAATAAGTAGACTAATAGACAAGTTGACGGTGAACGAAATGAAGAAGAGACTCAAGATGATGTTCATGATGAGGAAGTGGTGATGATGTTAATCAAGAAAGTGATGATGATGCAAAGTCCGATGATGAGGAAAGCGAAGATGATGAGGAGACAAACGATGATGTTGAAGTAGCAAATGAAAATGACGGTCCAAAGTACAATGATGTGATCAAAAACTATGAAACTCGTATTTCTTTAGCAATAAGGAAGGGCGATGTATTTTAGCTTGAAGTCCTGTTCAATTCTATTTTCTCACATAACAATACATTTGAGTAACATAAATTGTAATTTGGAGGAATGATCACCTCTTACTTGTGTCAATCATGGACAAAAGGTTGTGGATTGGAAGATCCAAAAAAATAATACTATTCTCAGAAACATTATTAAATCATTTGGATTGTTTTATATTGTTAACACATGCTATAAGAGTGTTAAGAAAATCTTATATAAGCTTTTGTGGAACGTTGGTATTCAGAAGCTAATACCTTCCATATGTCGTTTGGTGAGATTTCTATTACATTTGATGATGTAGCTTCTTTATTACATATTCCAGTAGAAGAAAAGTCTATACGTAGTCTTCCATTTGATATGGAACAAGTAGGTAGTATTGCTTTTAAATATCTAGTCCATAGCAACGAAGAAGCGAGGACGGAAATGAATGATAGAGTAGGCTATAACTTAAGTATATCTATGTTATTTGAGAAGCTCAAAGAAGCTAGTGATGATTGGACTGATAAAGCAATTAGACATGCTCCTCATTCTTGTCTTTTGTTCTTGCTTAGAAAAACTTTGTTTGTTGATAAAAGGCAAGTAGCGTGTCCATAAGACACTTACAGGATCATTAAAAGATTTGAATGTCATTAATATGAATTTATGGGGTTCGGCAGCACCTGCATTTATATATAGGTAGGTTGGATTAGCTAGTTGTATTAATGTTAAGCAGATTGCTAGTTATCTTTGTTTACAAGAGACGTGGATATTGGAGCACTTTCCATGCTTTCATCCTTTCATAGATTTTTACTATGAAATTTTACCATGTGCTGCTCAATGAGTTCCATGTTCAAAGCTAATTTATAAGTCAAAGATATACGTATATTTCTTCTTAAGTTCATATATCTATGCACGTGACTATATGATATTGGTTGTTACAGTGGTTGCATACTTTATCACAACACTATACAAATATATCATCCTAATAGAGTATTGAGATTGTTTGACAGATTACAAAACATTCTCATACCTCCTATTCCTTCGGTCACAACTAGTTCCTAATGTGGAACAACTTCAACTACATACGCTCATGTCTATCATCAGTTTTTAGAGAGTATATATGAGCATTAGTACCATCATGTTATTGCAGAAGGATGTTGATCATTACCACTCGATCAATCTTATTTATGTTGCATGGATGATTATATTGAGTGGTATAGTTGTCATAGTGAGCGTTCAACATTCAGCATTTCTATCCAATAATATCATGCAAGGAGTACCACGTTTTCAGCTAACGTATGAGCAATGGTATACGGTAAATTCTAACTTCATATTTCATTTTATTTTGAATGATAATCCAAAGTTAAACATTTTTTTTCATTTTAGACTTTGATGTGCATGGCTTGTTGGATGAAACAATCAAGCTAACCTAAATGTATTTGGTAATTCCATTTGTAGTGCTAGAGTTGTTAGTGGCTGCTGTATTGATATGCACAACTAGTTATTATGTATTTTGCAGTAGGAGATGAGATTCTGTTATGTATTTTGCTACAGTATTATGGTGGTTGTAATGTATTACTCGAACGTGATTTATTATTATTATATTGATATTTTGCTGCTATATTTGTTGTATCGATGGTATGATACTATATTTGTTGTCATTTGTGTTTGTGATATATACCTTATGTTTTGATATATTTATTTTTCAAATATGTTTTGATATTGTGAAAATATGATCTAATATATATTTACTATGTGTTTTGTTTAGTAATCGTTGTCATTTCTTGTTTTAATATTTCTGTAATTTTCTTTAAATTTTATACCTACCTTATAGGCAGAGTACGTGGGAAAAATATGGGCAACACATGGACATGACGAAGTTATGTTGGCAATCGCATAGGGACCATACATCTCTTTATAATATAACAAACTTCCGGCATTGTCATCCTTTTCTCTCGCGATGCAAAGCCATTACCTTCGTGTTGTAGTTGCATAATTAAAGCATTGCATCTACCATGTTCTATGAACACTTGCCCTACAATTCTTGAATTTCATACTCCTCGTATAAGTCATGACGAACTTGCGATAAACAAGATCCCCCATTCCAAGCAATGCCACGATATGACAAAATCAACAGTTATTATCCGAATAAATATCAATAACATCATTAACAAAGGTTTAATCTTCGGTGGGATTTGATCTAAATACATTCTCATATCACGGCTATGTAGTTACAACTAAAAAAAGAAAGCATGTATTAATAAGGTAATAATTAAATAATAATAATTTTATGAAACAAGTTTAGTATCAATTTGTATTGGTTTTGAATTTAAATTATTTTCTTCTTCTTTGGTTTGTACAAACTAAGTTGACTTGATGGATTTTGTGATGAAAGATCTTCTACTAACTCAAATGAAGACAGCGTTCTTTGTGTTGAAGTATTAACAGTCTTAATACTTTCCTTTAATTTGGTTTTTACTTTTCTTTTAGGTGAACCAAGAATTGAAGTTTGTGGTTGCACAACTTCCATCATTTTTTAATAAATTTGAAGTTGATATAGAGCATCCATTTTCTTAACATCATTCAATAAAACTTTCATTTTTTCTCCTACACCAACAACCCTTTTTCCACCTCTTTCTACTAGATGTGGTCCTGTCCATGAACATCAATCAATTCAAGTGTTCTTGATGCGGATGGACCATGAGGAGCTAACTCATGTGCACATGGAAGTCCATGTTTTTATGAATGAGGCAATCACATAGTAGTTCATCATTCTCAACGGATTTCACTCGAAGTAGCTCAGAATGAAGTAAGTCAAGATCCATGGTAGACACAACACCATGCAAAATTTTGAACTCCTTGATTTAAAAAATCCGTTTCACTCTAGTTAATCTTTTTTCAAATGAAGCCTTTAATTCAGTGAATAATAATTCTAGTAATGAATGCATTTTATGCCAAGCTAGCTCGAACTTGTATTAACAAGTAGCTGAGTGTTTCTTCAACTGTAAATGAGCATTTGAAAAAAATTAGTACAAAAAGAATTAATAAACAATTTACTACCATACTTACGCATATTTAAATTAAAAAAATTGAAATTCACCTATCAAATGTGCAAATCTTGAAATGCACACAATCATCAGTCCACATTTGAACAAACCGATTCTTATACAGATCTAGTCATTGCTCATGAACATATTTCTATAGCAAACTATATTGATCATACTTTTCATGTAACAAATGTACATTTTCATTGTACACGATACTATTTTTTAAGCAAACAAGTTCATTCCAATCACCTAAAATGATTTCTTCCCTGCAGCGTCCATTTCATTCACATTCCTCTTCTTTCTCATAAAGTAAGAGTGTTATTTTTGGTATACCACTTACATAACATATGAAAAGAATTTGGAAAAACTAACCCAACGGTATTAACCAATGCCAACTCTCTATGACTTATGAACACGTTAGGCATTTCCACCACACAGTCAACCATAACAGACTTCAAACATTTGCTTTCTGCAACTAAGTAATGGTAATACAAAATGTTTGATCATGGAGATTACACAAACTATCCCAAGTAATGGCATCTTATAAATACTATTTTGTAAGTACAATCCAATACGATAACTCGAGGAAGCGTTCCTAAAAAATCTAAATCCATAGGATGTGCTAAAAAAATATTTTTTTATAATATCGCTTCCATCTAAGGTCTTTCGACGCCATTCAAAGTAGCCATACTCTTTTAGTTAACTAAGCAAATATTTCACTTGAGAATGGCCAGCTCGTTTGATTGAATTTCAGCTTGAATTACATTATATATGGTTTTGATGTATATACAATTCGAAATTTTTTTTAATGTATGCAAAATTTCCTTAGCTTTAGCCATATAGCTATGCATTTTAAACACTACTTTGATCTCTTCGCTTACCCTTCTTACATACAAGTAAACTTCGTTTTGCTTCAACTAAGAATGATTATGGATGCCATTCACAACAAATGCTAATCGTCCGAAGTAGGAAGTTCGCAACTTGCCTAAATGGACAATTACATTTTCCGGTACTTGTCAATATATCAATATTAGGATCTTTAATTTTATTCCTCTTATAAATACCACTATGTTCGTACTGAAACGTTATTTTTTATTTTGTACTAGAGGCATCAATGTTCGATTTCATCATAGTGATTGCAAAACTAAGAAGTTTGCTTGTGTTATGAATCCAACCAACCATTTCCGACGGGCTGGGTATATCAAAAAAACAAAAATTCGTATTACCCAACTGCTGTACAGTTAAAGTGCTTAGTGGTTCTATAACGGTGGAGGTGCAAAAATTTATAGCGGGGATATAGCAGAAAATAGCGAAGATGCAAAAAGCTTCATTAGATATAAAACCAAGTATTTAAAGTTAATTTATTCACTTTTTTACATCATTTTTGTAGGGAAAAGAAATATTATTTAATCTTATATAACAAAATCGAAGAATATCATGAATTATGCAGACTAGACTTGGTGACTATAATAGATTTCTAACTTATATTGAACACTTATACCTCAAAATTAAGTCTTTATCTTTTGTTGACTTGGTTTATAAGAGAACTAATCAATCAACCTTTGTATATTAATGTTGCTAAAGCAATTGCTAAAAAAACCTTGATTTGATGGGTGTAGCGGAAACTAAGGGGCTTAAAGCGGATCTGCTGTTTAATAATATTAAATTGAAATTGTGTAGCAGCCATAGAGCGCTATGTGTTATAGTTGAGATTTAGCGGAGCTTTAACTACACAATCCGACTGTTTACTAAACGGAAATGAATAAAAGATTGATATAACTTTAATCAATGTTGTAAATTTGTTAGTGTAATCCAACAAAATTTTATTCCCAACATCTTCACTTGAGTATGGTATAACCTGTAAGAATCAATACAAATTTAGGATAGGATTGCATTATTTAAGATGCATGGGGAATGGTGATTGTGTACTCTACCACACTTTCAGTGTGAGGCAACATAGCCAACTACATAGTTTGAGTAAATGCATGTGTACTCTACCATGTATTTATCTGTGCGAGATAAAATAGCTAGCCACGCTTTGTGTCTGCATGTTTATTGTACAAACCACACAATGTCACTTCATGATTGTGCTATCAATCTTTCATCTAACCTTCTATGACCGGAGCAATTTCAAATTCAAAAATTATCAAAAAAGCTAGAAGGCCGGGAAGTCTTTGCACAAATTTTGTTCAAAATAATTTGTGTGGCCCCCCTGAAATCATGCATAACAATCCAACATTGTTGTCCATTCCCGTACAAATCTGCAGTCAATTCCTTCGGGCCTTCTAGCAAAGCTCAAAAAAAAATTCTAAGTTTACCGATTTTGATTCATGTAGATTTGCATTATCATCATTAAAATTCATCAATTCAATCCAAATATTTGAGATTTTAGATAGAAATGAAGTAAAAGGGTTTACTGGTTTGGAGATTTAAAGTAGAATATGAGGAGAAAGAGAGAAAGAATGTAAAAAGATATGCAACAAGGGTAATTTTGTCCTTGACTTTTTCAGAAATGAGGGGAACTATTTAACAAATTCTTGTGTTTAAATAGAATTTGCCTTTTGTTTTAGCATACAAACATGTTCTTAAGAGCAGATATGCTGCCTCTCGACTTCATTAATGTAGTAATAAAATACAAGTCCAAAGTGAGGTTATGTTTGTTTTTGATAAAAAGTTCTAAATCCAATTTCTGATTTAAAAGTTAGAACTTTCTACATTGTTTGTTTTTAATCAGTGTTCTGAATAAAGTCATGTTTTCAGATAAAATAATTCAGAACTTTTTTAATGCTTATTTTTTGTTCTAAATGCTCAATGTTGTTTTTTGTTCTGAATGATGAATGCAAACAAATAAGTAACTGATTATTCAAAATTCAGCATTCAACAATCGACATTCAGACTTCAGAGTTTAGTAATCAGAATTCAGAATTCAGCAATTTAAATAAACAGAGCCTAAATCTACTTTTGAAGTTGCAAAAGATTTATCTACAAAATTTTGTAGTACTAAATGAATTGGAGATCTGTAATTGAATATTACTAAAAATTTGAAACCTAATATGTATTAGGGTCATATAGACATTATAATAAATTAATAAAGACTAATCTAAATTAAAATTTGAATCAACTCCAAACCATAAATTTGTGCAATTTGAACAGTACTTATCTGCTTTATAGCTAAAATAAAATATAATATCTATATCATCTTTAACACATTATGTAGACTCCTTATGAAATTACTTTTCATATAGCATATTTTATTAGAAAGTTAATAATTCTCATGAATACTCATCTAATAATAAATGGAAAAAAAGATGCATTTATGTTATATTTTACAAACAGGACTTCAAATAAACCAGTGAATTGCAAATCACAGTTATGTGCCATTGGAAGTGACTAATCTTACGTGGGATTTGTGTTTACCCGTTGGAAGCAACAAAGATCATGAGTGCATAAGGTGAATGATATAGAAAATATTAAAAAAGAAATGTTTCCATAATGTTTGATACGGGGATATGAAGATGTTCCTTTAATTGATAGAATTTGAATGTTGGCGAAGATGCTGAAAAAGGCTTTCAAAAATAAATAAGAAATGAATATTTATAATGTCCCATACAAATTCATTTTCAGATATCGAACATACCTATACATGGATACGAAAGGATGTCAAATATTTATCTGCTCCACTTATAATTGATCAAGTCAAAAGAATAAATGAAATTTTTTGATCCAACTCTAATCCTTTTTAGAAACAATACCAACCTAAATATAAAAAACAAAAAACATAATGATAATAATCACTTTGGATAGTAAATATCCATTTACATATGCATATATTTGAATTACCAACACGATAAAATAGTATATGTATGTCATTTTATGTAATAAAATATGCATAACCCAACTAATATCTTGATAAAAGTTGGATGGATAATTTTCGGATGCAGTTATTACCATATTTGTTTTTCGAATTTTGAATATGTTATCAATTTTCAAATACGGATGCGGACGAATATTGAATTTTTTAGGTACTCATTGACATATCTAATTCAGTTTAGCTAAATCCAAAGCAATAGTCAACAACATCAAAGGGCATGTTATTATAAGTTAAATAAACTTTTAATAATGAATAATTTTTAACTAATAATGCACATATAATGCAATAATGTTGGAAATGGCATGCATTGGGTAAATACTACATCATCTTCGTTACACAAACAGTACACAAAATAAATAAATAAAAATCAAATACTAATTTAACTTTCATCTTTTCTTACCTATTTCTGCAATACTTGATTTTTGATTGCACTTTCCTTTAGCGTATGACATAAGGTAGTTGTAGAAACATCTAAAAATTAACACGGGTTCAATCATATTCTAGCATCAGTTGACTATCAAACTTTTACATTATTATTATGGTTTGGAATTGGATTTTGATTTTCCATTAGGTTTTGATTTTTGACATAGCTGTGGTTTTCGACTTGATTTTGGTAAAAAAAATTATTTTCAGCGATTGTAACTAAAGTGTACAAAGAATACAATAGAAGATACGTAGGTAACGTTATAATGTGTGAATGGTAAATTTGAAATTTGAGAATTTACCTACGTCCTTCATAATTCATTTATGTCGAAAGTACCACTTACTCAAATTTCAAATAGGAGAAGCTAAACACTTTAGCAAACCCGTTGGCATGGTCATTACTTCTGACTTAAAGCAATTGCATCATATGTAATTTTGATGGACCGCTTCTTTTGGGTCCGTGAGTAGACACTTAATGTGTGATTAAACAGCATGGTAGAATCGAAAATTAGTGTCGTCCAGAAATGGAATCAAAAGTATTCAATGAGATTATGAATGAGTAGGAATAAAAAAGTTAAATTAGTTGTCTATGTGAATATGACTGTTATATTAATTGTTGCTACGGTCCATTTTTAAATACTATCCGTTTACTATTTTTACCTATGAACTAAAATTGCTTACCTTTATTGATTTGTTGGCATACCACTAAACGGGTAATCAGTGCACTAATAATATTAAATTAACACTTCTCTAAAAATTCAAAAACTTAATTTGTTTTAGATGGTGTAGTGATGCTTCATCTCCACTTTATTGTGTCAGTTAACAAAAGAGATTAACTAGAAATAAAAGAATTGCATTTAGTATCATTTCAACTGAATTCCTAAATTGAATTCAATCTTTTTTTTAAATGACTAAATACAATATATCACAAGAACAGCAATGCATTATAAGTAGGGCTATTAATTGTGCACGTCTGTCTGATGTCCGTTTGAGTCCGTTGTCGAAAACTGTCCGTCTGAGTCCGTTCGATTTTCATTTAGGACATAGATTATGACAACAAAATTTATACGAGCAACAATCTCATTCGACCTATGTTCGTTCGAATTCGTCTAAATTTCTTATAATTCAGTATATTCATTTCAGTATACTCATTATGTTCTTCAAATTATTGACAACTGTTTGGTTCATTGGTTGAGTAAAGATTTATAAAATGCTTATACTTCAGTACTGATAAAAATAATACAATTAATAGGAACTTTATTAAAAAACATAAAATGTGATGCAAATAACAATATCTGTTCATGTTGGTTCGAGTTCATGGTCAAAAAATGTCCGTCTGTGTCTGTGCGATTTTATTTAGAACATTAATTAGAACATCAAAATTTGTACGAGCATAAATCTCGTTCAGTCCGTGTCAGATCCGATTTTATTTAGGACAGAAATTGAACACACCTCCATTCGGTTCGGTCTGGTTCGCCTGAAACCAAGAGACCGAAATCTACTTTAAACGATATGCGATATGCCTTCGTGTGTAAAATGCAAACATTTACCAAACATGTCGTTCTTTTTTATTTTATATTTTATGTTGCTATCCAAATCTTTAGAGAGAAAAAAAAGAAAAAATAGTCTCGTTCTCATTGCCTATTAAAACATGATGACAGAAAAGAACCAAGTTTAAATCTGAAAGTATTCCCATATTATTTAGTGGGCTCCATTTTTATAGTGGTTATATACTTATATACCATTAGTTACAAAACTCCCCTAACAGTAATCATAAACATATCATTTTTGACCTCAAATTTTCATGCTAAAGTTACCAAATCATCATTATTATAAAATAAAATAAATTGAGAGTTGTCCTAATCACATCACTAGAGTCATGCGTAACCGTGCATCTTTCCCAAGCAGATCAATTGGTCATGTTCGGGGAAATTGTTTCTTCCAACAAAAACTATGTTACTCACAGTAGCAATGATGTAATATATAGAGATCGCTTCAAGGTATATTGATGACATCTTCCTTAAGATGTTATTTGCCATATCCACTCGTTTAAGCAAACTAATGGACACTTGAAGTTGCATCAAATCGTCTCTCAAGATATAATCGAGTGAAGAATTAATTCTTTTTAATCGATTGCAGTTGCACAACTGATATTGGCTCAAACTATCAAGTGGAAGACTATAGTGAACATGAGTTTCGAGTTTGTGATTTGCAGTATTACAACCCGATATGTTATATAAGAAAATGAAAATCCATGGAGTGGAGGAGAATTAGAGAGAGTGATTTTTGGAATTTTCTGAGTGATTTCGAAGAAGAAGCATTGCATTTTTATAGGCATGAAGGAAAGCGCCCGTTCGTAAATAGAAGCATCTATTCGAAAAGAAGCGTCTGTTCACTAGACAGTCTGACCATTGGCCCAACAATTACTTTTTTCATAGTTTTTTATTTTCGTAATTCAAAATTTTCCTACTGATTTAATGCTTAAGTTTGGAATTTATTCTGGGCTTTTTACTGATTTAAAACTAAGCCATTTAGGTAAAACATATTTCCGGATCCAAACTCAAACCTGACCAGGCCCAACCGATCGGTCAGATAGTCGGCAAAGACGGCACGCACGTGTTTATTAGCATGCATGACCTCACTCTTCGACCCAAGAAAAAACATTTGGATGACCAAAAGGCCTAATCTTTTTCATGTAAATACTATATTTAAACAAATATAATTTACAATGCTCCATGGTGTAGGACTATTCAATTCTCATGCTCTTCCTCTTCTATTTCTCTCCTCTCCAAAGCAAAAATATTTACACAAATTTTAATGAAAATTTCCTTAAGATTATCTAACAAATTTTAATAAAATTTCATTTGTCAGGTGCTGCGAGAAAACTCATGCATAAATATGGATGTCTTGTGGATTTGAATCTATGCATAAAAATAACTAATTAAAGCACGTCAGGATGAAGTGATTGATTAAGCATCGAACCGTCAATCCTATCTGACATACTGGATGTGTTTCACATACTCGTTTTTTTCCTTCAAATGGTTTAGAAGACGATGCGTGGATTGGCCTTGTGTTTGTATCTTGGTTTCATGAAATGTTGAGACCAAGTCATAATCTTGTAGAAGGCAATTTATTCATATAAGTAGGTTTATCATGCTATAATTGTACAGTTCAACAATATTCATGTTGTAAACTTATAAATACCAAACACTTTTCTTTGAAGGGAATATGGAATTAATTGTTCAGACTAATACTATAGTGCTTCCTCGTACGATGTACTTTTGCTCAGTGAACTTAAGATAATGAATTTCATTATGTTGAGTCGAGTTTCTATAATAGGCAATTGTTTTATACTGGCTTTAAATCCATTCCCCTTGGTGTTTTCAATACAAAGTCCCTTGCAAGTCCTTTTGTAAATGAATGCGTCAAGTTTTGGCTAAATCTCATGAAATCTATATTAATTACACCATCATTGAGCATTTGCCTTACCGCACTAAATCTTAGAAAAATATACCTAGTTTGTCATTATATACCCAGTTATATGCTCGTGATAGCGTTACTTGACTATCACAATGCACATATATCAAAGGTATTGGGTTTGGCTATATAGGAATTTCTAATAGTAGATTTCTTAATCATTCTGCTTTTTTGTTATAAGAAACAAATACTATAAATTCAGCAGTCATGGTAGAATCAGCAATACACGTTTGTTTCTTTAAGGCCTAGGATATCGCTCCCCCACCTAGAGTGAATATCCATTTGTTAGTTGACTTATTGCTATCCTATCTTCCAGTGTTCCAACTAGAATCCGTGTGTCTTTCTATTACACTTGGATACATACTATACTAAATACCATAGTTTACGATTCCTTTTATGTATTTTGAAATTTTTATACAACTATCCAATGAATATGACTAGGGTTGCTAATGTATCTACTCTTTTTACCTATAGTATATGCAATATCAGGTCTAATGCATGTCAAGGCGTATGTTAGATCCCCATTAAATTTAGCATATTTTAGGATCCACCAATCTACCAATATTAGAATATAATTAAATATTTAGGTTAAATGGGATGGTTATAGGATTGCAATCAAATTGATTAAATATTTTTAGGATCTTTTCAATGTAATGATATATGGTAACGATCAATCCTTATGTTGGTTTTATGATTCTTATTCCTAGAATCACTTCAGCTATTCCTATTTCTTTCTTGTCAAAATATTAATATATAAATATTTTCATTTCTTCAATACTCAAGGTATCGGTCTCAAATATCAACATATCAACATAAAGGCATATTATCACTCCTTTACCATATAGGAATTTGCTATATACACATTTATTTGATTCACATATCATAACATCATTTGATACTATGTGTTAACTGGGTTTTAACCCATCAAAATTCAATAAGAATTAGAACATTCAGACTACGCCAGAACAACTCAAGAATCAACCAAAAGGACTAGAAAAAGAAGAAGAGACAGACCCAAAAGGAAAGATGCCAAAATAAGATAAGGTGTCCATAAGGCTAGCTCATGGACCCTCCAAAGCACTTGCATCATGATTCATTACCATTTCTAAGCACGCTTGCCAAGTTTCATAGCATGCCAAACAATCTACCTCGAGAAGTGAAGACTCATCAAATTCAAGCCGTTTGGCCAGAATTAGCTAACTTAAAATGGACCTAAAGAAATCATATGAAGTCGGATTGAATTGAAATTTTGGGAGAACATTTAGAAAACATAGGAGAAGGCTCACCAAAAAAAGTAAGTCATTTGGAGTGGATTTGATGGATCGCTAACGACCCATCAAGAGTGGACCCACCACCTCAAATTTTTATGGTGGGTCCCTAACACCCTCTAGAGTGTTCCTGCAAAGTTTCATTCGATTTCGTTAAGATTTGAGTGAGATATGGATGATCCTTCTGGACCAGATGACCCATGAAGATGGATGATCAAACTAACTCCAAACGACTTGATATTTGGACAAAGAATTTAAATAGAAGATAGGAAGACAACCAAATAAAGATCACTCAAAAATATTCTAAGTGGATAGACAGCTAGCGATCCATCCCCTATGTATAGTTAGCGATCCATCCCCTACGGATAACTAGCGATCCATCAAGATAGGTCGGATAGCCCTCAAACTTTCTAAGCTCCTTCGTAGCATTAAGTAAAGGCTTTTGGTAGACAAATATGTTAAGTTGATGGATAGCTAGCAATCCCTCCCCTATGGATAGCTAGCGATCCATCCCCTATGGATAGCTAGCGTTCCACAGAAATGACTCAGATTGATTTGAGATTTTTGGTGATGACTTGGCATAACAACTGGACTCTTCTGCACCTGAACTTCTACCCCAGTACTCACTGAACTTCCCTATAAATACTCACCTACCTGCAACTAGAGATGGATCTTTTTTGGAGAGAGAGCTGCCATTAATCGACTGGAATTCCTTCACTTCTTCAACTTTTTTCTCCCTCACTACAGTCATCAAAGGGGTTAGTATGATTCTCCAGTCAACCCTTGAACTTGTGACTTATTCTAACTCATCGTTACTTAGATTTAAAGACTAACATGTTGATATTCAGAGAGATTCAACTAGTATATTCATAATAAAGATTGATTAAAATGGTTGTAGGCCAGAGTCAGCCGAACCATTATAAAAATTCTCTGTCTCTTTTCTTACTTCCGCTCTTTATTTGTTGTTTATCTGAGATTTATACTGCTGATTATCTACACTGGTGCTTTCACACTTGATCCAAGGTGTTGATCCATTTTTTCGGTTAACATATTGGCGCTTTCACTGAGAACCTTGAACGAGATTTAAAGATTTGAAGTTTGAATCTAAGATTTAGAGAAGATGAGTAAGCCTAATACTAGATCTAGAGCTGTAGCAAGTCAACCGGAGCCTGAGTGCAGCCAGGAGGTGTCCTCAAATTCTCATCAACCCAACTATGTGATTAGAAAAGAGATGATGAAAGAGATGCCGGATGGAATCTTAGCTAGACAACAGGAGATGATGGATGACTTTTTCCAAAGGATGGAGCAGCAAGGGATGGTTAAATCTGCAAGGAATAGGAATCAAACTTCAGGGGGAAATGTTGGAATCAATATGGGAATCAATCCCAATGCCTGTACTATTGGAACACCAAGAACTGGTGGTACTAGAGCTAATCAAAATACTAGGATGCAACCGACAAAAGAGTATGTACCAAAACTTCCTCGAAGGAACGTAGGTTTGAATGAAGCTAGAGTCATGAATCAGAATACAGGCATGCGATCGGAAGAGTGCATCCCAGGATACCCCCACTAGAACAGGGGTCAAAGTATTTCTTTAGGACGGAGACCTTCATTGGATGGTGATAACCGAATTGCTGAATTGGTACGAAGGTTCATTAGAGGAGGACCCCAGATCAGGGTTTGGAAGACGTAAACAGGAATCTGTTTACTAGTAATATCCAGAATGCGAGAAATCTTCTATATTTCAAGCTCTCGACATTAGAAATGTATGACAGTAGACAGATGTGACGATTCATATGATGAGATACATCCAACATATGAAGGTGTTGGGTGCTTCTGAGGAGGTAATGGGGCGGTGCTTCCCATTATACTTAACGGATTTAGCTGCAATGTGGTTCAGACAGTTGGAGAATGGGTCCATAAGCACATGGACCGACTTGGTGAGCAAGTTCTTGAGACAGTTTAGGGGTCATGTCTCACAACCAAAGAATGCACTTATGCTCTCAAACGGAAAACAAAAGCTTGGAGAGTCCTTAAGAAGCTATTTAACAAGATTCAATGCGGCGACAACTGTGTTTGACAAGCCAGATCCATCATTTATCCTAATGGAAGCAGTATTTGGGGTCGCGAGTAAGACTGATTTCAAAGTTGCATTGAAAAGGGATCCATCGAGGGATCTTATAGAGTTCTACTACGAAGCTAAGAGATATTTGCGTCAGGAAGACACTGAAGCCGAAGATGAGGATGTGGATCCTGAAATAAATGTCGTGGAGGATAGGAGACCATTCAGAGCTGGAAATGGAAAAGATAAAGGGAAAAGGAAAACCGACGACGACTTCGGGGAGCTAAAATGGCAAAGGAAGGAACCAAGATTCTCTTTATACACTGACTTGACTGAAACCCTGGAGATAATATACTTGGATACTAGGGGCAGAACCTCTACCAGAGGCCACCTAGGAGGGAGCCCACTGATCGAGAGAAAAGTCTGGAAAGTTTTGCATCTTCCATGAGCTGAATGGGTATAAAACGAACGAGTGTCGACACCTTTGTGATTTGATAGAAGAACTGGTTCGGAACAACCAGCTGCCAAAGTATGTGAGGAACAAAACTACGGTAGAATTGCAAGAACAACCACCATCCACGATAAATGCATCAAGAAACGCCCAAGGATTTGAGCCAAGACAAATTATCCCATGATCGGGGTGAATGGGAATCGGATCCGGCTCCTATGCTTTGCTTTTTCATTTATTTTTCCGTACTTCTATTTTGGTATTTAGACAATAATAACCTTAGGCCACTTACACATGTACGGATCCTGAACAGTCCCTAAGCACGCTCTGAGTCGGATGCCTGAGATGACTATTTAGGATAATAATGACCTCGGACCGCTCACATGTGTACGAGACCCTGATTGGTCTCTAGGCACGCTCTGAGTCGGATCTCCGAGGTGAAAATTTAGGATTTCTACTTGTTTTGATTCCTGCTTATTTGATTTCTGATTTTTTGTTTTGATGTGTTATGATGACAGATATTGATCGCCTTAGAGTCCCGCCACGGGACCGGAGTTTAGGGTGCAAGTCCCCTTGCCAAAGAGCGAGCGGATGGACTTGTACAATATTGATCCCCTTAGAGTCCCGACCGGAGAGACGGGACCGGAGCGCAAGAAGTAAGTCCCTTCACCGAAGACTGAGCGGTTGGGCTTACTTAATCCCCCTTAACTTAACAAACAAACAATCCGAAGAGATTGTCTCCTTAACTTAAAACATTAAACGATCTGGTGAGATTGCGCATTAAACTTAAACGATCAGGAGAGGTCGATCCTTAAAAGAAATTTAATTTAATCAAAGAATTTGAATGCCTTATAAATAGGATAAAACTTATAAACCCTGGATGAACACTGAATGATCTCGATACATGGTGTGATTGTTGATATATAATGGGATTTTGATATATGATATGACAACTCTGAATGAGGAGAAAAATGATAATGATGTAAATCCTGAATGAACATGGGACAATTTGAGATATGTGATGTAAATGAAGATATGTGATGTAATTGGAAATATGCGATGTAATTGGAAGCAATTGATTTAATTAGAGATATGTGATGTAATAACTACGAATGAAATTGGAATGATTTTGATGTATATATTACGCTTGGGTAGAGTCTAGAGTCTTAGGATGTAACTGGTTTGGAATGACTTATGATTGGGAAGAGAATCCGAAGGAAATTGACGATTCACCGAGGCTAAAGTAGCTAAAAAGCTCAATTATCGAAGACTGGAGACGGGAATTTTTTCTTAAACAAAGCACACCTTAATTCAAAAGGCGTACTTTGAGGAGCAAGTGTTAACTGAGTTTTTAACCAATCAAAATTCAATAAGAATTAGAACATTCAGACTACGCCAGATTAACTCAAGAATCAACCAAAAGGACCAAAAAAAGAAGAAGAAAAAGACCCAAGAGGAAAGATGCCAAAATAAGCTAAGGCGTCCATCACATATGGATCGCTAACGATCCATAAGGCTTGCTCATGGACCCTCCAATTCTCTTACATCATGATTCATTACCATTTCTAAGCACGCTTGCCAATTTTCATAGCATGCCGAACAATCAAGCTCGAGAAGTGAAGATTCATCTGATTCAAGCAGTTTGGCCAGATTAGCTAACTTAAAATGGACCTACAGAATTCATACAAAGTCGGATTGACTTGAAATCTAGGAGAACATTTAGAAAAAATAGGAGAAGGCTCGCCAAAAAATGGAGTCATTTGGAGTTGCTTCGATGGATCGCTAGCGGCCCATCTAGATGGGCCCCACCACCTCAAATTTTTATGGTGGGTCCCTAACACCTCTAGAGTGTTCCTACAAAGTTTCGTCCGATTTTGTTAAGATCTGAGTGAGATATGGATGATTCTTCTGGACCAGATGACCCATGAAGACAGATGATCAAACTAACTCCAAATGACTTGATATTTGGAAAAGACACTTAAATAGAAGATAGGAAGACAACCAAACAAAGATCACTCAAAAATATGCTAAGTGGATGGACAGCTAGCGATCCATCCCTTATGGATAGCTAACGATCCATCCCCTGTGGATAGCTAGCGATCCATCAAGATAGGTCGGATCGCCCTCAAACTTTCTGAGCTCCTTCATAGCACTAAGTAAAGGCTTTTGGTAGAAAAATATGCCAAGTTGATGGATAGCTAGTGATTCATAGAAATGACTCAGATTGATTTGAGATTTTTGGTAATGACTTGGCATAACAATTGGACTCTTCTACACCTGTACTTTTGTCCCAATACTCACTGAACTTCCCTATAAATACTCACCTACCTGCAACTAGAGATGGATCTTTTCCGGAGAGAGAGAGCTACCATTACTCGACTGGAATTCCTTCACTTCTTCAACTTTCTTCTCCCTCACAACAGTCATCAAGGGGGTTACTGTGATTCTCCAGTCAACCCTTGAACTTGTAGCTTATTCTAACTTATTGTAACTTAGATCTAAGGACTAACTAGTTGATATTCAGGGAGATTCAACTAGTATAATCATAATAAAGATTGATTAAAGTGGATGTAGGCCAGAGTCAGCCGAACTACTATAAAAATTATGTGTCCCTTTTCTTACTTCCGCTCTTTATTTGTTTTTTATTTGAGATTTGTGCTACTGATTATCTACACTGGTGCTTTCACACTTAATCCAGGGTGTTGATCCATTTTTTGGGTTAACACTACGGTTTTATCAAATTTCTCATGCCTTTTATTAGTGCTTGTTTAGGACCATAAAGTGATTTAATAAACTTGCATACTTTACATTCTTGTCCAGGCATCATATAAACTTCTGGTTGCATCATGTATATTTCTTCATCAAGTTCTTTTTTTAAGAATGCAATCTTGACATCCATTTGATGGATTTCAAGTTTATAGATGGATACTAATGCGATTAACATCTTAACTATTGATATTCTTGCTAAAGATGCATATGTATCAATATAATCCATTCGTTCCTTCTGAGTAAATCTTTAGTGGCTAATATCGCCTTAAACTTTTCTACCATGTAATATGCTCTTAAATTTTTCTTAAATATCCACTTACATCCTATCGGCTTAGAACCAGGAGGTAAGTCTACTAGTTTCAAAGTTAATTTTCTATAATAGAACCCATTTTATCATTTATGACTTCTTGCCAAAAGGATGAATCCTAAGACTTTATTGCCTAGTTATATGTTAAAGGATCGGACTCTATGCTTGAAGAAAGCTTGGCTTGATGTTTGATAATATTTCTTGATTTGTCTACCAAATAAATGAAAAAAAATCTGGCATAAATGATCTTTTAATCCTCCTTCTTTTACTTTTTCGTAAAGGTTCATCAGTTTCATCATTATTTGCCAGAGTGCTCTCGATTTCACGAATAGGTTTATTGACATCCACCATTTCACGAATAGGTTTATTGATCTCCGTTGTTTCATCAATAGATGGATTAGCTATAATAGACGTGAATCTATTTTCATAGAATAGTGCATCTCTTGATTCTATTATTGTGGTTACCTTAACCAAGTTATTAGGTTCTATTATAAGAAACCTATAACCCTTTCTGTGCTGAGTGTATCCTAAGAAAATACATTCAATGCTCTTTTGTCCTAATTTCCTGATTTCTGGTTCAGGCAGTCGGACTATTGCCCTACAACCCCAGACTTTAAGATATTCTAGATTAGGCTTTCTTTTCCTCCAAAGTTTATACGAGGTGACTATGGTTTTCTTGTGACGTATTCTATTCAATATATAACATGAAGCCAATAATGCTTCACTCTAGAAACTAGTATTATGACCAGGGTTACACAATATAACCTTAACAATTTCAATGACGGTTCTATTTTTCATTCTGCTAATCCATTATATTCTGGTGTATGCGCTACAGATGTTTCATGCATTATTCCTAGAAATTAAAAGTGTGTTGAAAAATGATACCCACCTCCCCTATCAGATCTAAGGGTCTTTATTTTATAACCACATTGGTTTTCTACTTCCGTTTTTAGGTCAAAAATGATTGTAATATTTCGTGTTTAGCATGCATTAGATAAACATAATAATACTTTGAACAATCATCTATAAAAGCAAAAAATTACATCTTTCCTCCCCTAATAGGAGTACTATGCATATCTCAGACATCACTATGAATTAGTTGTAACAAGTTAGTAGTGTTAATAGATTTTAGCAGGAAGTGATTTTTGGTTATCTTTGTTAAAGAACATATGCTGCATTGATCATTATAATTGTTATCATTCTTAGGGATCATGTTTGATGCGATCATATCATTCATATGTCTAGTATTAACATGTCTTAATCTACTATTCCATAAAGAAAATAGTTAACAATATAAGAAAAACCAACAGTTATATCAAAATATTCAATTTGAACATCCATCACACATATTACTTTTCCCACAAACACACCGCCTTTGGTCAATACATATTTATCTGACTCAAAGACCTTTTTGAACCCAAACTTATTTAAAAGAATACCAGGAACAAGGTTATTTCTAACTTTGGGTACATAATATACATTATTCACTGTCAGAAACTTTCCTAACGTGAACCCCAAGTCTACCATCTCCTTCCGTTTGACCTCTACTTCGACTAAGTTTTCTGTATAGAGATAAATTTCATCCTTAAATGGTTCAAATTTCATGAATTCACCCTTTTTGTTGTAGATATGCTTAATAGCACCAAATTCGATCCACTAAGAATCCTCTATTTCAATTTGATTTCAGAGATTTAGACAGTAAAATTTTCTTTTGATCATTGTTTCTTTTTGGAAAGACAACAATCCCTTTTAGAATGACCTACTTTTTCACAGTTGTTACAATCACTCACTTTGTTGACCTTCTTGTTTTTAAAGTTGTTATTATTCTAAAAGTTCCTCTTTTGATTAGAAGATTGTTATGAGGCCTTATTTGCATCATTTTCCTCTGCCGTGTGGATCTTTGATGAATATATTGTTGGATCATCACTTTCCTTCTACCTCGTTTATTCTTCAACCTGTAGATATTGTGCTAGGTTGTACATACTCATTTTCTCTTTCTTATGTTTTGTATTTTTCTTTGATCTTTTCATGAAGGAGAAAGTTTGCCTATTATAGATGAAACTTTAATATCTTCATCCATATTCATACTATGTTAGTTGAATTGATTTAGGATATGCATAACGTCATTGAGTTGCTCTAATACTTGCTTAGCAACAGTCATTTTGTAATTGAAAAATTTTGTAGCCAAAAATTTCTTATTTGTTGCATCCTTAATTAGATATTTGGCCTCTAATGCATCCCAAGCATCTTTTGCAGTCGGTTTTTGTAGTACATATCAAACAAGATATCCGTCATTCCATTGCATATGTGCCTCTTGTAAACACCATCATCATGTTACCATTTTAGTTGTGCTCTTGTACCTGCAATTGTTTTATTCTCTACCTCTTCTGGTTTTGGCATGGTCAGCACATATACAACATTTAATCCAGCCAATAGAAAGTGCATTTTTTTAAACCAACGAACAAAATTAACACCATTAAATATTTCTAAATTAGTGAAATTAGAGGTGAACTCTTTCAAACTGGATGGTGGCATTGGGCAAATAACGTCTTAAGATTGTTGGTGTATAATTTTGGATTTCGGTTTAGTGGCCTAATGGTAGTAATAATGAAATTCTATAGAGATCGCTTCAAGACATCAATGATGCTTTTCTTAAGATGTTATTTGCCATCTCCACTCATTTAAGCAAATGAATGAATGCTCAGAGTCATAGCAAATTGTCTTCTAAGATACAATGGAGTCAAGAAT
Source organism: Allium fistulosum (assembly GCA_030737815.1). Classification (NCBI taxonomy): domain Eukaryota; kingdom Viridiplantae; phylum Streptophyta; class Magnoliopsida; order Asparagales; family Amaryllidaceae; genus Allium; species Allium fistulosum. The sequence continues at coordinate 795,123,122 of CM060904.1, forward strand.
TGATATTTTTTTGATCGCTTGCAGTTGCACTACTGAAATTGTTTCAAACTATCATGCAGATGACTGTAGTGAATAAGAGTTCGAGTATTTGACTTTGCTTTTAGGAATGAACCTCACTTAAGGATTGAATTTAAGTATTAAAACATGTAGGAAATGCGGATTACGGATCTTAAGGTTGGATAAACACTAGAGGGGGTGGATAGTGTTTAATGGATTTTATGGAATTTTTGAAATCTTTTCAAATTAAACACATACAGATGCAATTTCGCAAACACAGAGACAATCACAGAACTAGACATAGATGCAAATGGAAATAAAAGCAGTAAAGGAAAGGATACACCGGAATTTTATACTGGTTCGGAGTTACCCTATCCAGTCCCACACAATTTCTTGTGCAGATTTATTTTCAAATATAATGTTGATATTATAACCACGATTTCAAGGCCATGAGATACACCCTCCTGTCTCCGAGTCCAAGGCAAACACTCTTGGTTTAACCAGGCTACAAGATCACCTAATTGATTTACGGGCTACAATCACACCCAATTGATTAATGGGCCACAATCACACCGTTTCCAATCACACTTTGATGGAGAGAGACTCGATACACTTTGGTCTTTCGATCTTAGATTATAAATGATCCTATAACTCTAAATACCACTGTGATCTTTGAGAGAGAGTGACAGAGAATCAAACTAGAGATGATCGAGTTTGATTCACTTAGAATTTCGGTAGAGTTTTGTTAAAGCATTTGAAATATAAGAGAATATTTGAGTGGAGCAGAAGGAGTGAAGAAATGAAGAAAAACCAACTTAAAATTCGTTGAAAACAACTGGTATTTGTAGGAGAACAACGGTCATGTCCATTCGTGAAAGGTTATGACGAATAAACACTTCTTTTGAAAATTTGAAATTTGAATTCTACGGCTACCATGTCGACATGGAGGGATGAGGGATGTCGACATGCCTATGTTATTTTTGAAAATAGATTTTGCTTTAAAATGATTTCTATTCTAAAACTTGTCAAAACAATTTCTAAACTTTGTAAACCATTTTGAATATAGTTTAAACTTATAAAAGAGTTTTACAAAGTAATCTTAAAATATATAATCTATAATATAAAAGTAATATTAAAAACTAATCTTTAAAATATATTAAAGCTAAAATATTAAAAATCAAGAGAGATTTATAGACAAATGTATGCATTTTGATTAGGGTCATATTCTATGGTTACGATTCTACCAGATATGTCTTTTTCATTCCGTTGAAAATCGATTTTATGGTATAGACGCTTATGACGTCCCCCCAAGAAACCCCTTTTTTGAATGATTTGAATCAAAAATAATTCGCAAGAATAATTCTTGTTCTAACAATAGAATTAGAGTTATAAATAAGTAAAATTTGAACAGAAGGTACACAAGAATTTTTCTGTTTTTATGTTATTCTGTAATCTATAATTCCTTTTTGTAGGATCATTTTCCCCAAGAGGGTAATGAGAAGAATTATAGAATGGATTACTAATTATGCCTAGATCTCGGATAAATGGAAATTTTATTGATAAGACCTCCTTAATTATAGCTAATATTTTATTACGAATAATTCCGACAACATCAGGAGAAGAAAAAGCATTTACCAGCTATTGGGGATCCAATTTCTGTACCAAGTCAAGATATGCTTATCGGACAAGAGATGATTTTGAAACTAATATGATTAAAAATAGTTTTTGAATTAAGGCTAAAATATTTAAATTGATAGAGATGACTTTAAAAAGATAGTTTTGAAAAAATAAATCATTTTGAAAATTTCGTGGATTCCATTCCACTAGTGAAGGTCGTGGGTTCCATCCCACTAAAGAGGTTGTGAGTTCCATCCCACTATTAAAGCGAGAAGGTGGATTCCATTCCATAATTAAAAACCGAATAAAGATTTTAGTGCTATTATGAAGTTTTAACATAAATCTAGACTTTATTACTTATCTAGATATCTTGAACTCTTGATACTCATGAGTCTTCAGTCTTGATTTCTTCAATCTTGAATTCGTTAGTCTTGAATCTCTATACTCAGTCTTGAATCTTTATACTGTACAGTCTTCATTCTCAGTACCTCCATATATATATATATATCCTGCTTATATATATATATCTATACAGAATATTAGTATTTATATTTTATAACAAGTCCTAAGGTTGTTGTCATCAAAACCATCATCTCAGGAGCTAACAATCTCCCCCTTTTTGATGATGACAACCTATGTTTATAAAATATACTCCACCAAAATCCGATTCTACTCTGACTCCCCCTTATTCCAACAACTCCCCCTTAATCTATTAACTCCCCTTTAATCTAAGCCTAACCAACCTATTTTATAATTCTCTCCCTTTGTCATCAATAAAAACTAATCCTAAACTACATAACTCCCCCTAAATCTTATACTATAGCACTGTATAGGATAATAACATAGTATAGTAGAATATAAATGAGACAGATAATAATATGAATAAAATATAATAATGTAAATGTGAGAGATATGAAAATTTCAAACATAATCAATCAATATATACATCATGTTCTTATCAAACCACACCATGTTCAATCATATATTACACACCATATTCAAATCAATCCAAACCATACCAAATCAAATCAAATCAAACCAAACAATTCAAACCAAATCAAAGTAAATCAAACCACATATGTCAAATCAAACATTTCTTGGAACTTGAACCCATCCTTCTTCACCGAAGATAGGATATGCCTTTATAGCATCCCATTCTTCATTATCTTTGTTCAGAGTTCCTTCTGGATTCGCTTCAAGTTCTTCTTTGTTAAGGGCTGAGATCATCCATCGAATGACATCGAAATGCCTTTCTTGTTCTTTTATCATCTACATTTGCTTAATTCTAAGTGACGTTGATTGCGAAGGATAAAAGTAAGTATGTTCTTGAAGGAATTGAGAGTTTCTTCAAGATTCTCACTTAGATTATGAATATGAGAGGCCATTTTTTGATAAAATATGAAGAAATTCAATAGAAAATAAAGAGAATTAAAAGTATGCATTTTTATGGAAGAAACAGGTATTTACAGTGTTAGAAAGTCGTTTGAAATGAAAAGACACAAGGTAGTTATGTGAATTTCAATTACAAAACAGAAACCATTTTCTGGCCGTTACATGTCGACATGGGGAATGGGGGATGTCGACATGCTCCTGTTAATTTTGGCAATTTTCTTTGTTTCTTTATATTATATACAAGTCTATACATATAAACTTATATAATATAATAACAAGCATTCCAGAGATAATTTAGAGCTAATAAACAGAAATAAAAGATTTTCATTGATAAATTTAGTTATCATTACATAAAAGATACATAACATTAACTAAAGAGAGATACAAACTAATACAACATGCAATAAAACTAGTATTAGTTAGAGGATGATGAAGATGATGATAATCCAAGCTTGCGACTCACTTTCCCAAAGAACTTGTTCATTTTAGTGGAAATCTTGTCCAACTTTTTACTAACGGATCTTTTGAGAATCCGTTGGTTTTTCACGATAATCTTTTGGTTCTTGAGAAGCGTTTTGTTGGATCGATTATTAAGAGTGATAGGGTATTCGATGCTTTCCAATGAAGTCTCTTCCTCCCTCTCTCCTTTTTAAATTTCCATCTCCTCCCCTTCTTCCTCCTCCTCCCCTTCTTCCTCCTCCTCTTCTTCTTCTTCCATCTCTTCATGAGCCAATCTCTTATCCTTTTCGGCAAGTGTTTCATATGGTTGAAACACAAACGGAATTTTCATGAGAGAGATGTTATCATGGTTAAACACTTTTCTAGAAACGAACTCCTCCTTCTTATAACCAACACCAAAGTAGTTAAAAATTCGAGTGAGATAAATCCCATGATATAAAGTGTTTTCACCTAAAGTAATATTTTTGGGATGAATTTCATCCAAAATCACTTGCGCCCAATTAATGTCATAGTGCCCATAAATAGCAAAAGGAGCCTTACAAACTTTCAAAGTAAGGTGATTGAAATTTCTTGATCTTGGAGTTATGGTATGTTGCAAAAGAAGGTTACAATTCTAGCTTTAGGATGGAAATTTCGATTTATAAACTCAAAGTTATCATCTCCTTCAACAATGCGATGAAATGTCTCACGATCATGTTTATCAATTTGAAAATCTGAAAGATCCATTCCCGTATACGTACAACCAAGAATGTTACCCCATATCTCACTATTTAAAACAATACGCGTTCCTTTAACGCTACTCCACAATTCCCCTTCATTTCCTTCATAAAAACCACGATTCAAATTTGCATAAAACATTTTGACAAGATTCGAATAACAAACAAAATCATTTTGAGAATCATCAGTTAAGCTAAGAATTTGATTCTCTTCAAAAAGAACATTGATTTCATAGGAAGAAAAATCATTAAAGATAGCAAATTTTCCCATATGGACCTTTCCAAAGTTTACATAGTGTTCGACGACGGAAATTCTATCGGTTTAGAAAACCGTCGAACGAATTTAAATTAAAAATAACCGTAAGCGCAAGACGTACAGTTGTAGTATGTGGCGAATACGGGTCGATCCGCAGGGAATTGATGATTTTAAAATTCTATTCAATCAAATTAACCAAAGTTGAAAGTGTGATTAGCTAAAAATGTAAGAAACTAACAAAAAATAGCAAAAGAAAAATAGATAAAAATATGAGAGTTAAATGACAATTTAGAGATAAATCCCCTCTCTAGGTCATATAATTGAACAATTAATGAAATTATGATCTCTTTTTTGGTCATAAGTGAGTTTAAATGATGTGTTTATCATAAGTATGGCTTATTTGTGCTATTAATTAGCTCAACATAAGCCATCAAACTATAACACACCCCTTAAATCACTTACTAACTCTCATGAAAACAACAACAAAGTTGAAAATTGAAATCTATTTTAAGCATGACCTATTAACTATTGTTTAGAAATATAGGTCATCAAATTTTAATTTCACATTCACTTCATTACCATCATCATATGTAGATGAAGTGGTAATTATTGCTTGTGATTGTTTAAGCATAGCCTATTTGTTATGAACAACACAGACTATCAAATTCAACATGAAACAATAAATCACATCAACATTCCTTTAAGCACAAAAGAGATCAAAATTATCAAAATGTTGAAGCTACATGATTAGATGCTTCATTACCCCTAAATTGAAGGGGTTAAGCTCTCATTTTTGTTATCATATGAAAAAATGTAGCTTGCAACATAAAACAAAACAAAGAGAAAAGGAGAGCTAAATGAAAGAAAGAAAAACTAATCTAATTGCATAAAATAAAATCTACACTACAACATGAAAGGAAATAAGCATGAAAAGGAAAAGAACATGTATTGAAGTTGCATAAAAAAGAAATTACATGAGAATAAAAATGGCTAAGTAGCCATGAAAATAGAAAGAGAGCTTGTCTTATTTTTGAGCCTAAACTAAATTAAAGAGAGACTAAGGCGAGAAGAGGAGGAGAGGGTTACATGAAACATAAGGGGATTTTATACATGTGTTAAACCCTAATTCATATTTTTGGGAAATGCTCAAAATACCCTCTTAGGAAGTGTGGAGACCAAGTTATCATTAGCTTCAAATAATCCTCATTTAAGTGTACATGAAGCCATTAATTCTATAAGCATGTGCATTAGCCTCTAATTTGTATATTAAGGTGGGTGGGTGTGGTCCTCCATTATCTTCACTTTGAATTATTTCCATCTTCGTTTGTTCTCTTCACTCTTGTGCATGCATATATCATCATGTAACCACTTATAGAATTCACCAAATTTCCTACAAAACAACATAGAAAATTCCAAGTAAATTTTCACAATTTAATAAATGCACAAAAATGACCATTTTGCCCTTATATGAAGATGAATATGTGACAGTTTCAAATAATTTGAATTTTGGTTTAAACAAGTTAAACTACCCAATATGATCATTTATTTAATTTAAATAGATTAAATATGGTGGTAAAAATATGCACATTAACGTGCACATCAAATACCCCCACACTTATCTTTTTATTCGTCCTCGAATAAATAAAAACTAAGATAAATCCGTTTTCGTAGGGAGCACGATTGCATTAAGCGTATGCAACAAGCCGTTAAACCTCTGGGTGTCCCCAGTAGGACGAGTGTTGTCTCGTGAGGGTTTTCAGCGGATACTACCTACAAAATCCAAATGCAGAATGAAAATATTTACAAAATGCAAGATTTATTTACAAAGAGATGAATGCGAGTTCTTGAAAATATTTACAATGGAGGATTTACTTTTAAATTGACACAAATAAGTTAAATATAGGTTTTGGTTATTATCTTGAAAATTTAAGCCATTTACTCGTCAAAATTTTCAAAAAAAAGTTATCGTAACAAATAGACAATAGTTTAACTCGTTGTTTCAGTTGATAACAAAGTATAACTATGAAATAGATCCTTAGTCAATTATCAAAGTTTATCAAAGTGGTAGTTTCATTTCTTTTCAATAACAAGTCAAATCAAATAAGTTAAAATAGTGCTAGGATTTTAATAGCTTACTCTCTCTATTTTTTTTCTTTTGAAAAATTTATTGATATTCACAATATTTACATATGCCTAACTCAGATAAACCGAGGCCATATATATTACCCATGCACTGCCTTGCGGACTGATGTGAGGGGAATACAGAGCATGGCGAGTGAACACGCAAGTGTGAACACTTATTGACTGTAGGCCTTATTAGTAAAATAATTTTTATATACACACCTAACTCAGATAAACTGAGGCCAGATATACCGATCCTGCACTGCCTTTCGGGCTTACGTGAGAAGGGTACAGAGCATGGCGAGTGAACACATGACTCTAGGTGTTTATTAAGAAAATATATACATATATATAAGAAATATTTTGTTTTTTTTTGTTTTTGTATTTTCTTTTTTTTAGGGAGAGGGTTTCGCAAAATCATCTTAGCATCATTTAACTTAGAAGACAAAAAAATGTTATATCCCTTACTTTAAATCAACCACTTTTTAAAACAAAGATTTTCAATTAGGATATATTTCATAATTATCACGTATGAATCTTCCTATATACTAGTTAAACCATTATTATTTGTAATCAAACTTCATTTTTATTTTTGTTAAGACGAATAAATTTTCATAAATTTCAATTTAATAAACCGAAACCATATATTTATCTTATAGTGTTTCTTTAAAAATAAATCAAAATGCTTAAAAAAATTGTTTTGGGATTTTTTTTTAAATTTTTTTTTGAGTTTTTAAAGCAAAAATAAACCATGAAAAATTAAAAATGAAGATGAGTCTCCCCCACACTTGATTTTGACTGTGTCCCCACAGTCAACCCAAGTGGAAGGAGAAAAATAAAAATAAAAACATGACCTTTATTTAAATGAAAATTAACGGTATTCACACGAAATTAGAAAGTATATCGTCAAAGCGTAAATGAAACGGTCTTCCAAAAACCGATTCATTTGCCTCGTCAAGTATACGAGACACGGCTTAAGCTCGAAAAACCAAATCGTAAAAGATTTCAAAGTTGAATGTTGATTTGGAAAAACGAATGTCGTTTTATTGAAAATTGAACGAGTTGTTTTGTTTTCAATGATTTTTGGGGTTTGTAGAATAATTGATTGGAATTCACATTTATTTTCACCAAATTGAAATTCAAGTTTATCATTGAAAACTTCTTCAAAATTATCGATTTCAAAATCAAAATGGTGATGTAAATCTTCCCCTTCATAATTTAACAACTCATTTTCGAAAATTCCAAAGAAATCATGTCCATTGAATTCGACTTCCTTTATTGGATTATCAACAACTTCATTGTGTATCTCAAGTTCAAAATTCAAAGTTGTTGTATTCAAATTTTCAAAATCGAGAAAAGGAAGATCGAATTTTAAATTTGGTTCCACACCCTTAAAAGAATTGAAATCCAACTCAATTACCGTGTTTTCAACAACTTCACTAAGATTGTTATTTTAAATTTCAAAAGTTGTTATTTGAAAATTGTCGATTTGGGTAAAAGATGGATTATTGTTTGGCTCGTCACACGTTGGGATTTGATTTTGTTTTCCACGTTGTTTCATATATGTTTCAAACAACGAATCCGTGTGATCATCGTAAATTTCGTTTATTTGCTCAACAAAATCCAATTTATAATTATTAATATGAGGATTTTCACTTTGAAATTGTTGAGAACAAATATTTTCAATCGTAATGTGGTTAAGATTATTCCCATTCCCAAATTTGTTTGAAAAGTTGTTTCCATTTTCATTTTGAGTTTGAAATTCATTTTGGAATTCGAAATTGAATTGGCATGGGTTATAATCGAAATCGTTTGAATTTTGAAATGAATTCAAGTTTTGATCACTTTGAAAACTTGGTATTGAATTATTTCCCAAATATGAATTACACAAATCATTTATCATTTGATTTTGTTGTGTAGAGATTTAAAGTAAAGACGAAATGCTATTTTCAAGATCTGTGGGTTGCTCGTTATTTTGAAAACTTTGTGGTGCAAAATCTGAATCGTTTGAACAATAGTTGTTGTTAAAATATCCATACGAATTTGGAGTGAAATCATATGGATTATATTGATTTTCACAACTATTGTAAAATTCAAGTGAGTATGGAAATTCGGACATTTTCAAGAATGTTTTTGGTTTTTTTTATAAAGGAAAATATTTACAAATAAAATTTATTTTTCAAAAGGGAAATTGATTTTTGTTTTGTTTTTGAAAAGGTTTTTTTTTTTTTGGTTTTTTCTAACTTTTTTTGGATTTTTAAAATTGCAAAGAAAAAGGATTTAAAAAAATTTCAAAGGAAAAGGAATGTATACATTTTTTTTAATTTTGGATTTTGATTTTTTTTTTAAATATGCATGAACTAATGCAACTAAATGAATGAAAGGATTAATTACAAATGATTTATCCTAAGTTAACCCAAAATTGTATAATTACACATTGTCTTAGTTCAACAAGATAGTTCTCAGCCAGGTAACAGACAGGATTTATCGGTGCACCACGAATCACCGTAGCAATGCAGCCGAAGGTTTATGTACCTTCAAAGGAACAACCACAATAATATTTACGAATCACCGTAATATTTATAAATGGTTATTACTGTAACGACCCGAAATTTTCAAACCCGAAAATTCCAGATAGTTAGAAGAAAAAGAAAAGAGATAGAAGAAAGAAACAGAACAAGACACAGATTCTCACATTCGCAGCGGATCAAAATACAATATCAAATAATAATATCAGTTATACAAAGAAAATTGTTTTTGTTAATTTTCATTTTTACATCAGAGTTACAACATAACACAAATCACTGGACAGATACAATTACATGTTCCAGATTACAATCTATAATATATCACAGCGGAATACACTCCATACGTTCCTGCCATCCAGCTCGCCTCCTGAGCTCCAGAACGTCCTTACCTGGAAATCTGTAATACTCGGTCTGACCCGAGCATAACATCAAAGTAACACCCGGGTCAGGCTGGAAACCAGCGTGAGTAAACTCATTTAACAAGAAATTCCAATCCATAGAACTTATTTAAACCCGGGGTAACTCGTACTTGCTACACGTAAACAACTTATATAGTCACCACTTATTTTCACAAAACAATATATAAGTATCCAACTTAGTTTAAATGGTTCATATTATCCCAATCCAGCCCATTGATTTCATATATCAATCTATAAAGAATTATAAAATATTTCAAATCGAAGTGGTTTCGGGTATTTACTAGTACCCGACCCCGGTCTCTTCGAATCCAATATTATTCATTAACCAAAAGTTTAAATATAATATATACAACCATTCGTCTCATATCACAAAGCAGCACATATCACATATCAGAGATATCACATAATCCAAGGCATTCAATATCATTCAATCATACATAAGCAAGATTAATCTACCACCCCGTCTCTAATTAATTTAATTAACCACCAATTGAATTAAATTAATTACTTTAAATCCTGCATACTTAACATAATTAATTACAAACCAATAAATCATCCATAATTACTTTCATGAAGAAATTATCCCACTTGTTAATTATCCTCAAATTAATTAACCTTTAATTATTAATTAATTTAACCTTTAATTGCTAATCAAATTAATTAACCCTTATCAAATTTTATCCTTTAATTACTTACATTAAGTAATTATCATTTAAATGATTTATCTCTAATTACTTACATTAATTAATCCCTAATTACCAATTAATTAGTCTCTAATTAATTAATTATAACCTTTAATTATAAATTAATAAATTCTTAATCATTAATATATTAATTTCTCTTTAATAACTTACTTTAAGTGATCAATCTTTTAATTACTTCCATTAAGTAATTATCTTTTAATTACTAATTTATTAATCCTTATTTACTCAAGATCTTCATAAATTTTAAGATAAACCATTTATTCTTATTTATTTCTTAATCATCATTAAGATCTTATTTAATAAATCATAGAAATAATTATCATTAACCTATATCTTAATTTAAACCCTTAAGTTTAATTAATGATTAAACACATTTAATCTTCTTAATTTAATTACATCCTAAATTAAGTTTTAAATAACTTTAAGAATTAACTTACTAAGTTAAAATAAATTATACATCTTAATTAATCAACATTATAATAAACAATTTTTATTTAAAGGAATGATCAAGGGAATTACTAAAAGCTTAATTATGTTATCTTTAATATTTGAAACATAATCATTTTACCGAGAAAATCTTAGGATTATTCGAACCAAAACCCGAGTTTTCTCACCCCTTTTTTTTCGAGCTTCCTCCTCTTCTTTTTAAAACTTGTTTAAATTTAAAAAAACTGTTAAGTTAAAATCGCTCACGCCAACACACTCGAGATCACTCTGAGACAAACTCTAATTTACCCGAGCCCTAACCCGTGCCACTCGCTCTCGTCTCCTACTTCGAGTCAAACGCGCTATCTCCCCGAGTAAACCCCCGAGCCAATCCCTTCTTCCCCAAAACCAACTAACCCATACAACAACGTACACGCGTGCACGTGCACGAGGTGCCGGAGCCACTCCGATCGATGCTGCAACCTCCAACATGACGATGACTACACCCTCATCCACCACGAACACCCAGACCTTCGAATCGATCACGATCTTCGAATTCGAGCAACCTCGACTTCCACCTGGAACAATCAATCACCCAAAAACTCCTCGTGCCAACGAATCCGGCCACCAACAACCTTGCCATCACGACCATAGCTGTGTTGCTGTCCCAGGCTCCTTTTCCCTCTGGTCCGGTCATGTCCGATGCTCCCTAGATGACGTAAATGTCTCGACTACGACGTCGACAAAAATGGGTCTTTAAACCCTACTTCGCCCACGTTCATCCTCCACGACGAACTAGAAAGTCAGCGATTATTTTTCCTAAGATCCCCTACTCTAAAGCTACCTCCAGAAATGAATACGAGATTCCACCATTCGCCGATCGCCAGAGATCAAGCAAAATTTCGATCCCGTTCAACTCGCGATTTCCCACAATTTAATAAACTAAAAATCTTGATTTTATTCTTAAAATTCATGGTTTTCAAAGAGAATTTAGATTACATATGTGAATCAAAGAATCATGATGTTCGAATTTAACATGTTTCAGAGTTTCCGCTGTATTTTCCTATTTTCTAGAAAATACTCAAACTGATTATCCATACAATATTTTTAAATCTTAGATCTTGTTATTATAAACAAGTTTCCTTTGTACAGAATAACTAAAAAGTGAATGAGGTATAAGATTTTAGTTTTTGAATTTATTCCTAGTCTATAAGTTCAAAACAGGGGCTCATATCTATATACACAGACATGCACACTTCAACAATTTCATATTTACATACATGCAGCATAATTTACATTCATGCAAACAACTATCTCAACATTATTTCATATATCTATCACTTGCAACAAGATAAAACATATTTTTAGCTATATATATAAAAAAAATGTAGCTTACTCACCTGGAATGAAATAGAGGACTGGAAATGCTTTTAAATTCGAATCTGGAACTTAATTTTAATTTTGTTAATCTGTTACTTTGAAATTAATGCTTGAACCTTTGATTTACTCTGATGAATTGATCTGTACTCGAATTTGGTTGAGTCACTTTGAACTTGCATTTGTTTAGTTCCCAGGTTGAAAACTTTCAAACTGAAGCTTTTTATCTCAGAGTTGAAAATTGAAATCTGGTGTTTAGTTTGTTACAGACTTTTGTTTTTCTTAGTTTGAAAATGAAGATAAAAAGAATTTAAAGAGGATGTATAGATATATTTATAGCTTGATTTAATGATTTTTAAAAATAAAAGAAAATAAAAGAAAATGGTGACACTTGTTAAAAATGGCTTACATTTGTCATTTGTGTGTTAATTAACTTACATTTGTAATTATGCATGTGTTAATTAATTTTTAAATGATTTTATAAAACTTTATATTTAATTTCTATTTAGTTAATACCTTACTTAATTTATACTTAGTAAATCTTTTAAAAACTAATTTTATACTAATAAAATCATATGTATATTTTTTTAATCCAATTTACTTTAAAAATATTTATCTTTAGAATTCCAAATTCAAATTCTAATTCAACTTAAAATCACTCATATAAATATATATATTTTAAACAAACACAAATTAAATTTGTAAATAATAATTCTATTTAAAATCCATTTATATAAATAAAAATAATACATTATTATTGTTTTGGAAACAACAATTTTTACCAATTTTAAATAATTATAAAGGAGATTATCAAATACATATCTATCCAGATATTTATAATTCAATTTTTATTATATTTCCAAATTCATTTACATATCCAGATATCCTTTATTATCAGAATTTTATCTGTTCAATTGATTAAAACAGTTAATTATCCAATTATCAAATGACCCAAAAATCCGGGTTATCACATTCCTCCACCCTTAGAATCTTTTCGTCCTCGAAAAGGAACGAGGCTAGAATTTACTTAATACTTAAAATAAGATAAATTATCTTTTGATCATTTTTAAAACACTTTAAAATCTATATAGTATTACAAAAATAGTTTTTATAAAAATACTTTTATAACTCGATGTTTCAACAAGTCCATCCTCGTTTTTACAGAAATTCGGTCATACGTTGATCAGGCGTAGGACTGAAAATCTATAAGTATTTAGCAGACCCGTTTTCAACGCCCAGTGAAAATACTTGAAAAATAATTTATTGAAAATGTAGAAAACATTTTTTTTTTGAAAATAGAGGAAACATCTTTGGTGAGAATGCTTTGGAAATCATCACCCCCATCCACGGTCACAAATAAATCACGGGTTACGTTGCCATCGCAGCAAAAGTCCATGTAACTGTTGGCTCTCAGTGGCACACACGATTTCGCTGTCAAAATGAAACTTCTCCACTCTACATAGGTCTCAGTCTACCGATATAGAATCAAACGCAGACTGTTGGCTCTCAGCGGCACACAAGACTTTCGCTATGTTACCATAGTGTCGCAGTCTACCGATATAAAATCAAACGTAGACTGTTGGCTCTCAGCGGCACACACGACTTTCGCTATGGTCTGCAGTAGATCGCAGTGACATTGAGTTACACTATTGTCACATCATAACCCAAATGCCTCTGTGGGCACCAGCCCCTCGACTTTCGCTACACAAATAATCCTCAGGAACTAGTTTTGTCCAGACTCCTCAAAGGATCAACTTTAGAATCCCCCCTTAGGGTTCAAGGCAGTACCACCCTGTGGTACTCCTGAGAAGTTCATTTCAAGGGAGCGCCTTTTTCCCCAGAGCTATTCTCAAAACACTTTATACTATACACTTATAGTATCTTCAAATCATATCCTTTAAGATTTATATCAAAATCTCCTTTACACAAAATCGATATCCAAATCGATAGTTTCAAACTTGGCTTTCCAAATTCCCAAAATTGATTTCCCAAAAATCAAAAGCCTTTTCCAAATCCATAGGTTCCCAAAACCTTTTCCAAAATCATTCTCATAAGATCCTTTATATATATATAGATATATATAACTTTGAAAATCTTTGGATTACTTCAAACTTGTATAAAACCTCTTTTATACTTCAAATATTTTCAAAAACCCTTTTCTTCTAGCTATAGATTCAACAAGGGAAGATTTATCCTATATAACAAGGATATATAACTTAATTTATTCCAAATCAAATATTCAAATTTGATAAATCTTTTATAAAGTTATTAACCATAATTCTATTCATTTCTAAAACCATTTTACATTTCTTATCCACAAAATTTCAATATCCATTTCATTCAAACTCATACGATGTACTCATATCATTCGTACGCAATATCAGTCTGATCGCTCACTCGATCACACAATTTCACTTCCGAACTAGTATCGTCCACCAGACTTCCTAGTGCAGACTCAGATCTGGTTTCTTGATCAGAAACCGTCATTCTCCTTGCATAGTCGTAGCTATGATAGAGAATATCCAGAACCAATCAAAAACCCATATCCAGGTTCGCCGTCGAAAATTGAGCGAATAATCCCAACTCGGATCGATAATACTATCTCGAAATTCTGTGCCCGAATCTGAATCAAATCACTATGCGAATAGAATAATATACGTATACCCTACGTATTTATCATCATTGATTATTAGCTAAATCAATTCTCTTTTACTTCACATTCATTTAGATTTCTATTCACTCATTCACAATTGCTCCCAATTTCCATTTGGGTTAACACTTCAATTCTTATCTCAATTGGTATTCAATTATAGACAGTTTGAACTCTATCTAGCTTAATTTAGAAAATAGCTTAAAAAGTTTAAAATAGATAAGTAGTTGAAAAATAGTTATTAGTTTGTAAAATAGTTTAGTAATTGTAAAATAGTTGGAAAATAGTTAAATAGTTATAGAATATTTAGGTAATTGTAAAATAGTTGTAAAATAGGAATTAGTTATAAAATAGTTAAAAAAAATAAAAAAAAATAGTAATTTGTTCCAAAAATAATTGTAAAATAAGTATAAATAGTTTGGCTTTAAAAGAAAGATTGTATAGTAAGTAGCTTGGAAAAATATGTTTATATTAAACCAAATTATTTTGAAAAAAGTCTAGAGCCAAACTGTCCAACTTTCCAATCCCCATTTCCAGTCAATTTCCCATTAAATTGATGCAGTCCCAATTCAAGTTGAATTATCCTCAATTCTTTCCTAAATTCAAATCGAATTCCATTTGAATTTTAAACCTATTCAACTTTAATCAAATTCCAAATTAATTCAAATCAAATCCAATTTGAACTAATTAAATTTAAATCTCAACTTTAAACCATCTCGAATTATAATTTCGAGTTAAATTTTAAATGTTGATTTAATCCTTTAAATCAAATTAACCTTTATTTTTAATTTAACAACTTAAATCTTTTAAACCATTTAATACTGAATCCAAATTCCAAAATTCCATTTTAAAATTATCTTTACTTAACTTATTACAAAGTTCAAATAAGAATTCAAAAACAATTTAATCTTCAGATTCTAATTTATTATCCATTTTTAACTTCAAAACCAATTCCCAGTTTCATAGACTATTTATAACAATAGAATGATATCAGGATAAATAAACATCCAAATTTATCCAAACACTAATTAACAACATCCATTTTCAATTCCCAGATCTCAAACCCATTTTGAGATCACTCATAACTCCCATTTAAAATCAACCATTTAACTATCCAATTTAAATTCCAATTTCATCTTGAAATTTTCAAATCAGGTTGTTCATTCCAAACTTATTTAACTTCTTCTAAGTTAATTTCAATTTAATCCCATTAACCTTACTCAATTTGAATCCCCATTTCAAATTTTAAATTTCTATCAATATTCTTTCTTAAAAGTTCTAAACTTATTTCATTTTAAGTTTTTACATCACACTTCAGGGAAAATTAAAACTCATCACTCTAGAGTTTATTTTAAATTATCTTTGATACTATGTATATCCCTCATTTATACATATTTATTTCCTTTACACACCAAGTTATACCTTAAATTTTTAAACCACCTTTGGTTTTAATTCAAAACAAACTTCTTTAAAACAATTTCAAGTTTTCTAGATTTAGATTTAAAATTTCACAATTTTAAATTATCTTCAATTCAATTTATAAGTCATACTCACCTAAAAGTTTTACTTCCCTAAACATTTCATTTTACTTAATCATTAACAACATTTTATTATTAAACACAACAACCATTTATGATAATAACCAAAATTATCATATCTGGAAACCAATTCATTATTATCTTTATTCTGATAACACTTCTATAAATTCAAGATTTTAATTTCAGTTTGGATCCATTTCAAACTTATCTTCATTCAATTTCAATTTGGTTGTATTACTATTACCACTTAATTCTCATTATTTTATTTAATTCCAATGATTCAACAACCAATTTCTTTAATATATTTAATAATTAGAAAATTATTTCTTTATATATCAAAAGATAAACTTATATAAAATTATTTATTTTTAAAACCATTTAAAACCTTTATATAAGAAAATAACAAGTACGCTCTCATATATATATATATATATATATACTCAACTCATCTTAGGGTACTATTGACCCTATCCTTAATGAGTAATCCCACCAGATCCAAGGTTCTCGCTTAACCTTCTGCTCTGATACCAACTGTAACGACCCGGAATTTTCAAACCCGAAAATTCCAGATAGTTAGAAGAAAAAGAAAAGAGACAGAAGAAAGAAACAGAACAAGACACAGATTCTCACATTCGCAGCGGATCAAAATACAATATCAAATAATAATATCAGTTATACAAAGAAAACTATTTTTGTTAATTTTCATTTTTACATCAGAGTTACAACATAACATAAATCACTGGACAGATACAATTACATGTTCCAAATTACAATCTATAATATATCACAGCAGAATACACTCCATACGTTCCTGCCATCCAGCTCGCCTCCTGAGCTCCAGAACGTCCTTACCTAGAAATCTGTAATACTCGGTCTGACTCGAGCATTACATCAAAGTAACACCCGGGTCAGGCTGGAAACCAGCGTGAGTAAACTCATTTAACAAGAAATTCCAATCCATAGAACTTATTTAAACCCGGGGTAACTCGTACTTGCTACACGTAAACAACTTATATAGTCACCACTTATTTTCACAAAACAATATCTAAGTATCCAACTTAGTTTAAATGGTCCATATTATCCCAATCCAGCCCATTGATTTCACATATCAATCTATAAAGAATTATAAAAGATTTCAAATCGAAGTGGTTTCGGGTATTTACTAGTACCCGACCCCGGTCTCTTCGAATCCAATATTATTCATTAACCAAAAGTTTAAATATAATATATACAACCATTCGTCTCATATCACAAAGCAGCACATATCACATATCAGAGATATCACATAATCCAAGGCATTCAATATCATTCAATCATACATAAGAAAAATTAATCTACCACCCCATCTCTAATTAATTTAATTAACCGCCAATTGAATTAAATTAATTACTTTAAATCCTGCATAATTAACATAATTAATTACAAACCAATAAATCATCTGTGACGACCGCCCATGAACCCCGCACGGAATCTAGAGATAGTGCGCTGTCAAGTGTGCCAGGCGACCATGGACGATTGCCAAGGTAAATTTAAACAGCAGAATCTATCGTATTACTCACAGCGCATGGATAAAATACAATTAAACATATATATAGTGAAGCTTCACAGAATAAAATCCCATCAATAAAACTTCATAATAGTTGAATACAAGCATCTGAATAGTCAATACAACAAGCCTCACTACATAACACTCAGAGAATACAAACAGCGGAACATCCAGTACATATAATAAGAAGATAATATGCAACCCTCCAGCTCGTCTTCGATATCAGCAACGTGGGAAGCAAGAACAGCACTTGTCACCTGCTACCTAGTCTGCCCGTCCCAAAATGGACGAACAGCCCAAGGCAATAAGAATTAAAAACATAAAGCCTTGAGTCAGACAACAGTCTTAGTGAGCAGTAAATTAACTAACAACATACCAAAAGAGCATAAAGGAAAAGTAATAGGAATACAACCCTCCCACTCCAACCTCATTCTACAGTGATAGCCCCAGACACACACTAAGCAGAAGCAAACATAACAGAGCATACAATGTAAAGCAAAGAAATTATCACTCGAGTCAAGGGCGATGTTTTCCAAGCACAAACCCCAAGGCCTAAACCAAGATCAGATAAGCACCCAGAAAACACTGCTCTTGAGACCGAATGACGATACAACCAAACATCCATGACTCTGGCTATCACTGTTATCATTGCTTCGATATCACTGTTAATTGAATGACCGGCACATTCTTTCAGCCGTCCGTCAAGGGCTAATGGAAACCCCGGTTCTAGACATAACTCCCGCACGTCGTCGCAGCCCGTGCCTAGGACTATCGAATCTGCCCAGAGTACTCGACCATCAACAGTTGGCCGTTGGGACTATCGAATCTGCCCAAACGTACTCTTGCTTAGAGCATGCTAGAACCTTCAACAACGATGCTATCCAAGCCTCCTAGTCATCCTCCTTGACGAATATTTCCATACTAGCTCAAGCGCCTCTCAAGCATCCATTACCCTTAACTCGAATCATATCACCGAGTTACCAACGTGCTTGGAATGACCCCGCCTGGATTAGACCAAGACTATCTCATATCATACTTCGCTTCATCACATCCTCGCAAAGTCTCATCTCAACATCATCATCATCGAATCTATGCATAAGAGCTTCATCTTCTGCTACATATGCCACGAGCAGCTTTTCCAATTCAAGAGCCTTTCCCTTAGCTTTTGAATCATCTTCGACCATCTTGTCTAAAACCAATCAACAATTATCTAATTCACAGCAATCAATCATGTCAAACATCAATCCAAGTAATTAAGCATTCAAATATAAGCAAAATGGACAATTATAACAATAATGGCAATTTCGTAATTAAAAAGTTGAAAGTCTAACAAGCATGAAACATGGGAATTATCTCTACAACTTGATGAATGAACTTGCATAGGTTAATCATGTACAAAAATGGTTGTCAAATCATCATGAACAATGGATCTACATGGATCTATACTTAGGTTTACAAAAATGCATAGAAATCACTATTTTAACACCAAATCAAGCCAACAATCTGATCTACTCCTTTGGATCCGTGTGAGAGATAATCACCACTCACCAAATCACCTAAACAACCCCAAATCAACAAGCTTCAGATCTGGACAGCGAAGGATCAAGCTTGATCTATTACGAATCCGCTTCAAACGATGAAATCTAACTTCAATGGATGAAGATCTTCAACTTTAGCTCTTGAATCTTCAATCTTGATCTTCGATTTGGATGAAAGGAAACACTAGATTAGAGTGGAGAAAAGAAGTGAAGAAGTGTAGAAGTCGAGCTATCAAAATGGCAGCACTTCGTCGCTTCAAAATCCGGATCCCAAAAAGTGAGAATAACCCCTCCTATTTATAGCTGAAAATTTACAAAGTCGTAACTCGGCTATCTCCTAAGTCGTCTCCGACTTACGACCTAAGACCCCTCCGACCTAAAGACTTAACAACCTAAGCTATAGCGACTTACGACTTATCAGAAATACTTACCTACGACTTAGCACCCCATACGACCTACGACATAAGGAAATTTCAAGCGCGCGACCTAACTTACACGCGACTTAACAAATAACTGGGGCTACGACTCAACTACTAAGTCATCTACGACTTAAAACATATCAACTCTTAAGTCGCTCGCGACTTAACAACTACTAAGTCGCTCACGACCTATCACTCAGGCAGAAACCCAGCGACCTAACACCTTAAGTCTTCACGCGACCTAAAACATGTTACGACTTACGACTTAACTCGTACGACTTAACTCCCATAGGTCGTATACTCCCTAAGTCGCTAACCTATAGGTCATACCAAGACACTAGGTCGCCACACAGCTATCTCCAAACTCCTTAGGTCGTTGCCGACCTAACAATGCTAACTCGGAACCACTAGGTCGCTAACTCCACTAGGTCGGCCAACCACTGTCTTCTATAAGTCGGTCAATACCATAAGTCGGTAACTACTGGGTCACTCCTCTCCTAAGTCGTATACGACTTACGACCTATACTAAGTCGTGAACGACTTAGGACTTAGCAATTTCGCCAAAACTCATATGTCGCCAACTTTCCTTAAATCGCCTACGACCTATCTCTAACTCGGTCACGACTTTAGATCGCTCCAATACCCTACGACCTAAGCCACCACGACTTAATTCCTATACGACTTAAGCTTCCAAACGCTCTCTTAAGTCGTTCAATCTATAAGTCGGTTACGACTTATTTCTTAGGTCGTTCACGACCTAGGACTTAGAAAAATCATGCCCAAAATCTGAAATGACTTAAAATGCTAAATTTTCCAAATTTTGACGAACTTGTCGATCCGTAAAAATACGGGTCGTTACATTCTCTCCCCCTTAGGAATTTCGCCCCCGAAATCCCAAGCAAACAAAGCAATCAAAGACTATTCTGTACGCCTACCATCCATAGCAATCAACAAACCATACATCCAATTCTAGCTTAGCGTACAGAATTCTAAAACTTAGAACAAGTTACAATATCGTGAGATGACACGACACCTTAGGGCCATACCTTGAAGAGTTCAGGATGAGCTGCCTTCATCCTCTCTTCCACCTCCCACGTACAGTCGTTATCATCATCACTCCATTGTATCTTGAGCAACTTAACTACCTTCCTCCTAAGCTGTTTCGTGTCGATTTCAACAACACGAAGCGGCTTACGAGGTCTTCTATCGACTGGATCAACTTCAAAATCTTCACAGCTATCAGCAGAAATCACCGTACTCAAGTCGTGCACATACTTCCGTAGATATGATACGTGAAAAACATTGTGCACACTCGACATCTTCTCAGGTAACTCCAGTCTATAGGCGAGCTTTCCAATTCGCTCGATGATCGGGAATGGTCCAACAAATCTCGGGGTCAATTTTCCTTTCTTCCCGAATCGGATAACATTCTTCAGTGGAGAAATCTTCACAAAAACCATATTACCAACGTCAAACTCCAAATCCTTACGACGCTTATCAGCATAACTCTTCTGACGGTCTTGGGCTGCCTTCATTCGTTGCCGAATGATTTCTATACACTCCGTAGTCTGACGAATCATCTCTGACCAGAGCATCAGCTTTTCTCCAGTTTCCAACCAACATGTCGGAGAGTTACACGGTCTTCCATACAATGCCTCATACGGTGCCATACCAATACTTGACTGGTAACTGTTGTTGTATGAAAATTCCACCAAATGAAGGTGATCTTCCCATGATCCTCCGAAATCCAAAACACAAGCTCTGAGGAGATCTTCCAAAACTCGGTTGACTCTCTCGGTCTGACCATCTGTTTGAGGGTGATAAGCTATACTCAAACACAAATCGGTTCCCAAAACTTCCTGGAAGCTCTTCCAAAATCCACTAGTGAACAATGGGTCTCGATCGCTCACTATACTCTTCGGAATACCATGGAATCGAACTATCCACTTAACATACAACTCAGCCAACTTTGATGCAGTCCTAGTCGATCGAACAGGAATGAATCGTGCTCTCTTAGTCAAACGATCTACGATGACCCAAATCCCTTCATTTCCCGTTCTGGTTCTCGGTAGCCCATCAATAAAATCCATCGATACTTGCTCCCACTTCCATGTAGGAACTTCTAATGGCTGAAGCAATCCACTTGGCTTCTTCTGTTCGGCTTTTACAAACTGGCAGTTCATGCACTTGGAAATAAAATTTCCAACATCCTTCTTCATACCTTCCCAGTAGTAGGTTCTCTTCATATCCCGATACATCTTATTTCCACCTGGATGAATTGTCAACTTCGAGTGATGGCTTTCCCTCAGAACTTCACTCCTCAATTCATCTATATCGGCAACAACCAATCGTCCTTGCTTCCGAAGCCAACCCTCTCGATCGACCTCAAATCCTTTATCCTTTTCTGGGTCCAATCTAGATTCCAAATCACGGATAATCTTGACAAGCTTATCGTCTTGCTTTTGACTCTCGCCAATCCTTTCCACAAGAGTCGGTCTTATTGATAAGTTTGCCAACATCTCAGGTTCCAATTCGCATCTAGGCCTGAAGTCAAATTCAGCTAAATACTCGAGACTTTTCCATTCTGAAAACATGGCTCCCAATCCTGCATGTCTTCGACTTAACGCATCAGCCACTGCATTACCTTTTCCCGGAGTATAAGCTATACCAAAATCATATGATGCCAAAAACTCTAGCCAACGCTGCTGCCGAAGATTCAAATCCTTTTGGGAGAAAAGATACTTCAACGACTTATGATCCGTAAACAACTCAAATCGAACTCCCAATAGATAATGTCTCCACATCTTCAGAGCAAAAACAATTGCCGCTAACTCCAAATCATGAATCGGGTAATTCCTTTCATGCGGCTTCAGTTGTCGACTGGCATACGCAACAACTATATCTCTCTGCATCAGCACTGCTCCAAGTCCAGTACCACATGCGTCGGTGTAAACCACCATCTCATCATTCCCACTTGGAATAGTCAAAACAGGAGCACTCGTCAATCGCTCTTTCAGGATTCCGAAAGCTTGCTCACACTTGGCATCCCAACTGAACACTTGGTTCTTCTTCGTCAATCCTGTTAGCGGTGCAGCTATCTTGGAGAAGTCTTTGATAAACCGTCGATAATATCCTGCTAATCCAAGAAAACTTCTCACATCAGATGCATTCTTAGGTCTAACCCAATCCTGGATTGCTGCCACCTTAGCGGGATCAACCGCTATTCCACTTCCAGAAATCACATGGCCTAAGAACCTCACTTCACTCTTCTAGAAGTGACACTTTGAAAACTTAGCCTTCAGCTGATGTTTTCGTAAGATTTCCAAAACAATACACAAGTGCGTCTTGTGCTCTTCTTCAGTTCTGGAATAAATCAGAATATCATCCACGAACACAAGCACAAACTTGTTCAACTGATCTCTGAACACTCTATTCATAAGATCCACAAAATAGGCTGGCGCGTTAGTCAACCCAAACGGCATTACCAGCCACTCAAAGAAACCCGATGGTGTTCGAAAAGCAGTCTTCAGCACACTATCCTTAGCCACTCTCAACTGGTGAAATCCCGTTGCCAAATCCATCTGAGAAAACACCTTGGCTTCGTGAAGCTGATCAAACAAGTCATCTATTCTCGGCAATGGATACTTGTTCTTCTTAGTCACCTTATTCAGCTCACGATAATCCACACACAATCTCAACGACCCATCTGCCTTGGTTGCAAACACAACTGGTGCACCCCACTCGGACACACTACGCCGAATGTATCCTTTCTGCAAAAGATCATCAACTTGCACCCTCAACTCTTGCTGTTCCTTAGGCGCCATCCGCCTAAGAGGCATCACAACAGGTCTGGCTCCTTCAACTAGATCTATACGAAACTCGATCTCTCTATGCGGCGGCAACCCTTTGACTTCGTCAAAGACATCCTCGAATCCATTCGCGATCGGCACTAATGACAGTCCATCCCGTGGAACAACTAGCGAATACATGAAGCTCATGAAGATGCCTTCTTCATGCTTACATCGTATCACAACCTTTCGCCCCTCCACATTCTCGACTGTCACTTCCAACCTTTCGCAATCAACCTTAGCCGCATACTTCCTAAGCCAGTCCATACCCAAAATAATTCCGAAGCCCGCAAAGTTCAGAACAAAACAATCACAAGCAAAAGAGCAACCATGACTCGATACAATCAGACCACGGCATAACATACACAAACAAGACGAACCCCCAACTGGATTAGTCACAATCAATGGCCTATCAACAATATCCGGTTCCAAACCTAACCGGCCTACGAGTTCACTACAAACAAACGAATGCGACGCTCCAGTATCAAACAGAACTCTAACTGAAACACCACATAGGAAAAGAGTACCTTGAACCACCACATCTTTCCCTTCTCTTCAGTGGTAGGAGCTTTCGAAGACAACGGAACAGCTCCCAAAGCATAAGCTTACACAATCTGCTTGTCCCTCCTCGGTTCTGGACAATTCTTCCTGAAATGCCCCGGCTTGTCACAGTTGTGACACTTCATCGGTGCCTTCGGATTCTTACAATCCTTCGAGAAATGGCCCTTCTGCTGACAATTGTAGCAAGTCACTTCGCCTTTCGGCTTCTTCTGGCCATCCTTACCCTTCTGCTGCTGCTGCTTCCTCTTCTTGTTTCCACCCTGCTGGGGTTTAGACTCTTCCCTGGTCACAGCAACAACAGACCCTTCCTTAGGAAACAGACTCTCATGCCTGAGAGCTTTCTCCACAAGCTTCTCAAATGAATCATCCAGATGATCCACCAACTGCCTCCCAAGATAACTGTCCAAGCCTGTCACAAACTTCTCATTCTTCTGATATGCAGATTCGATATATGACCGGGCATACTTGGACAAAGCCTCAAACTCAGAAACATACTCAAGAACAGATCTTCCACCTTGCTTGAGCTCCACAAACTTCTTGAACAGAACAGACGTCTGAGCTGTAGAAATGAACTTAGCTTCAAATCTAGCTTGGAATTGCTCCCAAGTAATCTCTTCCTCCGCAGTATTGATGGTAATGGAGTTCGACCAATCAGAAGCTCTCCCTTGAAGCTGTCTCGATGTCAACTTCCTCTTAGTTGCATCATCAATTCCCAAATCACCAAAGATCCTTCTACAAGCATCTATCCATCTCTGGACTTCGATAGTTGATTCTGTTCCCAAGAAAACCTTCCCTCCAAGAGCAGTATAGTCTTTGCACAACTTAGCAAAATCCACTGGTTTCGGAGTTTGGACTTGAACTCCAACATCTACTGCTGCCCCCGGAACTGGTATCCTTCTCATGATCGAAGTCATCATAGCTTCGAACATAGCTGCATAATCAGCAGCCCCCTCAGTAGCACGGCCTTCCCTAGCAGCTGGTCTCCCTCTTCGACTCATTCTCAATATCTATAAAAAGGAATGATCAGAACATCTAGAGAAACAACTGCATAAAGGACTCAAACTCTACTAAGCTACTATATTATATATAGTAATCATCCATCAAAATACAATTACGTCTCTCATACGTAGTTACGTCAGCGAGCGTTGGGTAAAATCGATTAACCAATGCTCTAATACCAAATGTGACGACCGCCCATGACCCCCGCACAGAATCTAGAGATAGTGCGCTGTAAAGTGTGCCAGGCAACCATGGACGATTGCCAAGGTAAATTTAAACATCAGAATCTATCGTATTACTCACAGCGCATGGACAAAATACAATTAAACATATATATAGTGAAGCTTCACAGAATAAAATCCCATCAATAAAACTTCATAATAGTTGAATACAAGCATCTGAATAGTCAATACAACAAGCCTCACTACATAACACTCAGAGAATACAAACAGCGGAACATCCAGTACATATAATAAGAAGATAATATGCAACCCTCCAGCTCGTCTTCGATATCAGCAACGTGGGAAGCAAGAACAGCACCTGTCACCTGCTACCTAGTCTGCCCGTCCCAAAATGGACGAACAGCCCAAGGCAATAAGAATTAAAAACATAAAGCCTTGAGTCAGACAACAGTCTTAGTGAGCAGTAAATTAACTAACAACATACCAAAAGAGCATAAAGGAAAAGGAATAGGAATACAACCCTCCCACTCCAACCTCATTCTACAGTGATAGCCCCCAGACACACACTAAGCAGAAGCAAACATAACAGAGCATACAATGTAAAGCAAAGAAATTATCACTCGAGTCAAGGGCGATGTTTTCCAAGCACAAACCCCCAAGGCCTAAACCAAGATCAGATAAGCACCCAGAAAACACTGCTCTTGAGACCGAATGACGATACAACCAAACATCCATGACTCTGGCTACCACTGTTATCATTGCTTCGATATCACCGTTAATTGAATGACTGGCACATTCTTTCAGCCGTCCGTCAAGGGCTAATGGAAACCCTGGTTCTAGACATAACTCCCGCACGTCGTCGTAGCCCGTGCCTAGGACTATCGAATCTGCCCAGAGTACTCGACCATCAACAATTGGCCGTTGGGACTATCGAACCTGCCCAAACGTACTCTTGCTTAGAGCATGCTAGAACCTTCAACAACGATGCTATCCAAGCCTCCTAGTCATCCTCCTTGACGACTATTTCCATACTAGCTCAAGCGCCTCTCAAGCATCCATTATCCTTAACTCGAATCATATCATCGAGTTACCAACGTGCTTGGAATGACCCCGCCTGGATTAGACCAAGACTATCTCATATCATACTTCGCTTCATCACATCCTCGCAAAGTCTCATCTCAACATCATCATCATCGAATCTATGCATAAGAGCTTCATCATCCGCTACATATGCCACGAGCAGCTTTTCCAATTCAAGAGCCTTTCCCTTAGCTTTTGAATCATCTTCGACCATCTTGTCTAAAACCAATCAACAATTATCTAATTCACAGCAATCAATCATGTCAAACATCAATCCAAGTAATTAAGCATTCAAATATAAGCAAAATGGACAATTATAACAATAATGGCAATTTCGTAATTAAAGAGTTGAAAGTCTAACAAGCATGAAACATGGGAATTATCTCTACAACTTGATGAATGAACTTGCATAGGTTAATCATGTACAAAAATGGTTGTCAAATCATCATGAACAATGGATCTACATGGATCTATACTTAGGTTTACAAAAATGCATAGAAATCACTATTTTAACACCAAATCAAGCCAACAATCCGATCTACTCCTTTGGATCCGTGTGAGAGATAATCACCACTCACCAAATCACCTAAACAACCCCAAATCAACAAGCTTCAGATCTGGACAGCGAAGGATCAAGCTTGATCTATTACGAATCCGCTTCAAACGATGAAATCTAACTTCAATGGATGAAGATCTTCAACTTTAGCTCTTGAATCTTCAATCTTGATCTTCGATTTGGATGAAAGGAAACACTAGATTAGAGTGGAGAAAAGAAGTGAAGAAGTGTAGAAGTCGAGCTCTCAAAATGGCAGCACTTCGTCGCTTCAAAATCCGGATCCCAAAAAGTGAGAAAAACCCCTCCTATTTATAGCTGAAAATTTACAAAGTCGTAACTCGGCTATCTCCTAAGTCGTCTCCGACTTACGACCTAAGACCCCTCCGACCTAAAGACTTAACAACCTAATCTATAGCGACTTACGACTTATCAGAAATACTTACCTATGACTTAGCACCCCATACGACCTACGACTTAAGGAAATTTCAAGCACGCGACCTAACTTACACGCGACTTAACAAATAACTGGGGCTACGACTCAACTACTAAGTCGTCTACGACTTAAAACAGATCAACTCTTAAGTCGCTCACGACTTAACAACTACTAAGTCGCTCACGACCTATCACTCAGGCAGAAACCCAGCAACCTAACACCTTAAGTCTTCACGCGACCTAAAACATGTTACGACTTACGACTTAACTCGTACAACTTAACTCCCATAGGTCGTATACTCCCTAAGTCGCTAACCTATAGGTCATACCAAGACACTAGGTCGCCACACAGCTATCTCCAAACTCCTTAGGTCGTTGCCGACCTAACAATGCTAACTCGGAACCACTAGGTCGCTAACTCCACTAGGTCGGCCAACCACTATCTTCTATAAGTCGGTCAATACCATAAGTCGGTAACTACTGGGTCACTCCTCTCCTAAGTCGTATATGACTTACGACCTATACTAAGTCGTGAACGACTTAGGACTTAGCAATTTCGCCAAAACTCATATGTCGCCAAGTTTCCTTAAATCGCCTACGACCTATCTCTAACTCGGTCACGACTTTAGATCGCTCCAATACCCTACGACCTAAGCCACCACGACTTAATTCCTATACGACTTAAGCTTCCAAACGCTCTCTTAAGTCGTTCAATCTATAAGTCGGTTACGACTTATTTCTTAGGTCGTTCACGACCTAGGACTTAGAAAAATCATGCCCAAAATCTGAAATGACTTAAAATGCTAAATTTTCCAGATTTTGACGAACTCGTCGATCCGTAAAAATACGGGTCGTTACATCATCCATAATTACTTTCATGAAGAAATTATCCCACTTGTTAATTATCCTCAAATTAATTAACCTTTAATTATTAATTAATTTAACCTTTAATTGCTAATCAAATTAATTAACCCTTATCAAATTTTATCCTTTAATTACTTACATTAAGTAATTATCATTTAAATGATTTATCTCTAATTACTTACATTAATTAATCCCTAATTACCAATTAATTAGTCTCTAATTAATTAATTATAACCTTTAATTATAAATTAATAAATTCTTAATCATTAATAAATTAATTTCTCTTTAATAACTTACTTTAAGTGATCAATCTTTTAATTACTTCCATTAAGTAATTATCTTTTAATTACTAATTTATTAATCCTTATTTACTCAAGATCTTCATAAATTTTAAGATAAACCATTTATTCTTATTTATTTCTTAATCATCATTAAGATCTTATTTAATAAATCATAGAAATAATTATCATTAACCTATATCTTAATTTAAACCCTTAAGTTTAATTAATGATTAAACACATTTAATCTTCTTAATTTAATTACATCCTAAATTAAGTTTTATATAACTTTAAGAATTAACTTACTAAGTTAAAATAAATTATACATCTTAATTAATCAACATTTAAATAAACAATTTTTATTTAAAGGAATGATCAAGGGAATTACTAAAAGCTTAATTATGTTATCTTTAATATTTGAAACATAATCATTTTACCGAGAAAATCTTAGGATTATTCGAACCAAAACCCGAGTTTTCTCACCCCTTTTTTTTCGAGCTTCCTCCTCTTTTTTTAAAACTTGTTTAAATTTTAAAAAAACTGTTAAGTTAAAATCGCTCACACCAACACACTCGAGATCACTCCGAGACAAACTCTAATTTACCCGAGCCCTATCCCGTGCCACTCGCTCTCGTCTCCTGCTTCGAGTCAAACGCGCTATCTCCCCGAGTAAACCCCCAAGCCAATCCCTTCTTCCCCAAAACCAACTAACCCATACAACAACGTACACGCGTGCATGTGCACGAGGTGCCAGAGCCACTTCGATCGATGCTGCAACCTCCAACATGATGATGACTACACCCTCATCCACCACGAACACCCAGACCTTCGAATCGATCACGATCTTCGAATTCGAGCAACCTCGACTTCCACCTGGAACAATCAATCACCCAAAAACTCCTCGTGCCAACGAATTCGGCCACCAACAACCTCGCCATCACGACCATAGCTGTGTTGCTGTCCCAGGCTCCTTTTCCCTCTGGTCCGGTCATGTCCGATGCTCCCTAGATGACGTAAATGTCTCGACTACGACGTCGATAAAAATGGGTCTTTAAACCCTACTTCGCCCACGTTCATCCTCCACGACGAACTAGAAAGTCAGCGATTATTTTTCCTAAGATCCCCTACTCTAAAGCTACCTCCAAAAATGAATACGAGATTCCACCATTCGCCGATCGCCAGAGATCAAGCAAAATTTCGATCCCGTTCAACTCGCGATTTCCCACAATTTAATAAACTAAAAATCTTGATTTTATTCTTAAAATTCATGGTTTTCAAAGAGAATTTAGATTACATATGTGAATCAAAGAATCATGATGTTCGAATTTAACATGTTTCAGAGTTTCCACTGTATTTTCCTATTTTCTAGAAAATACTCAAACTGATTATCCGTACAATATTTTTAAATCTTAGATCTTGTTATTTTAAACAAGTTTCCTTTGTACAGAATAACTAAAAAGTGAATGAGGTAAAAGATTTTAGTTTTTGAATTTATTCCTAGTCTATAAGTTCAAAACAGAGGCTCATATCTATATACACAGACATGCACACTTCAACAATTTCATATTTACATACATGCAGCATAATTTACATTCATGCAAACAACTATCTCAACATTATTTCATATATCTATCACATGCAACAAGATAAAACATATTTTTAGCTATATATAAAAAAATGTAGCATACTCACTTGGAATGAAACAGAGGACTGGAAATGCTTTTAAATTCGAATCTGGAACTTAATTTTAATTTTGCTAATCGATTACTTTGAAATTAATGCTTGAACCTTTGATTTACTCTGATGAATTGATCTGTACTCGAATTTGGTTGAGTCGCTTTGAACTTGCATTTGTTTAGTTCCCAGGTTGAAAACTTTCAAACTAAAGATTTTTATCTCAGAGTTGAAAATTGAAATCTGGTGTTTAGTTTGTTTACAGACTTTTGTTTTTCTTAGTTTGAAAATGAAGATAAAAAGAATTGAAAGAGGATGTATAGATATATTTATAGCTTGATTTAATGATTTTTAAAAATAAAAGAAAATAAAAGAAAATGGTGACACTTGTTAAAAATGGCTTACATTTGTCATTTGTATGTTAATTAACTTACATTTGTAATTATGCATGTGTTAATTAATTTTTAAATGATTTTATAAAACTTTATATTTAATTTCTATTTAGTTAATACCTTACTTAATTTATACTTAGTAAATCTTTTAAAAACTAATTTTATATTAATAAAATCATATGTATATTTTTTTAATCCAATTTACTTTAAAAATATTTATCTTTAGAATTCCAAATTCAAATTCTAATTCAACTTAAAATCACTCATATAAATATATATATTTTAAACAAACACAAATTAAATTTGTAAATAATAATTCTATTTAAAATCCATTTATATAAATAAAATAATACATTATTATTGTTTTGGAAACAACAATTTTTACCAATTTTAAATAATTATAAAGGAGATTATCAAATACATATCTATCCAGATATTTATAATTCAATTTTTATTATATTTACAAATTCATTTACATATCTAGATATCCTTTATTATCAGAATTTTATCTGTTCAATTGATTAAAACAGTTAATTATCCAATTATCAAATGTCCCAAAAATCCGGGTTATCACAATTACTCTGCCGTAGCCTAGACACTAAGAAATTAAATTGTTCAAAGAAGACAACTTATCAATATACAATTAAGAGTTATCGATGTCTAACCGTTATTATTAATCAAAATCTAAGATGAAGTGCAAAACTGAAATTAAACGTGTATTAACAATGCAACTACGAATGTAATTTTTTTTTGTTTTTTAATTTTTGAATTCTTTTAAATATATATATATATATATATATATATATATATATATGCAAATACAAGCAATCGACAATGCAACTAAAATAAAAACAAGAGATATATACAATGCAAGGCAAATAAAAACAATAGATATATCAAGCAAGCAGTTTTTTTTCTTTTTATAAAGCAAAGCGAAGCAATTATTTTTGGGCAACAGTTGAGCGAAGCAAGCAACTTTTCCAATCTACTTTGGCAACCTGAAATTTAAAACAAGATATATACAATTGTTTTTTTTTGTTTTTTTTGAAAAGGAAACTTAAAAGTGAGGTTTTACTATAAAAAAAAATTTCTGATCGATAAAACAAAATAAACAAAAGAAATAAATTAAAAAAAATTGTTTTTTTTATCAAAGAAGAAGTAAAACAAACCAAAACAAAACAAATTGAAATTTCTACCCTCTTTTTTCTATTTTTTGTTTTTTTTGTTTTTTTGTTTTTTTTGTTTTTTTGTTTTTTGAATTTTTTTTATGTTTCGAAAATTTGGTGCCCAGCCAAAATTAGCACTAACAACACATTCCTTTCACCAGCCCAAACCAAAATTCGACCGGCCCAAAGTTAATACATCCCATTCATTAAACTTAGACCACTGAACCATTCATCCCATTTTTTATTTCACTTTATCATAGAGATAACGCAATTCTCAAAATCCAAAAACCAGTTCGAGATCGAAATTGATGGTAGGAAATCGTAATTTGAATTCGCAAAGTGATTTTTATTTTTGGTTTTGGGAGATGCAGCAGTAGGCGATGTCAATTAGGAGAATTGGCGATTGGGGGTTGCGGAATGGGTTGTGGTCTGGAGTTTAGGGGAATCGCGGATGGCCGAAGATGATGAAGTGGTATTGCGGTGGTGATGATGTGGGTTTTGGAGAAGCTCGGATCTGAAGGTAGATGTGTATTGCCCGAGTTTTGAACAGTGGGTTTAATGGAGTTTTCTGGTGATAGGCGTTTGAATTGCTCCGGAGGAATTGTAGTTTACGGTTTGTTTGTGTTTGGCTAGTGGGGAGTTTGTGAATTTGGTGTGGCTGTTGGTGGGTGGAAAGTTGGATATGCAGGCAGCTGATTGATTTGTATTATGGAATTTCTGATCAATGCGATTGGGGTTGTGTGGGAATGGTGATGTAGCAATGTTCAGGAAGCGATGGATTCGCGATTTCGGGTCGATGTTCGATTTTCTGGCAGCTGGGTGGCTTAGGGTGGCTCGATTTCTGTTGCAGAGACGGATGGTCAGAATAACAGGGGAGTAAGTGCGAATATGATAATAATGTCACTGGTTGTGTGTTGAAGAGATTGTTGTATAGTGGGAAGATGTTAACGGAAGATGTACAATAGTTTGGAGATGGAGGGTTCTGGTAACAGGTGATGAATTTGGTCTCTTCCATTTTTTTTGTTTGGTGAAGTTGATTTGGCTGCTGTGTATGCAGAGATGTGCAGTGTATGTCAGCGGAGCGTATGTCAGGGCAGTGAAAGTTTTGATGTGTTGATATGTATGGTGGAGTGTTTTGATGGGTTTGTTGACTGGGGCAGAGGAAAGTTTGGAAGGACTGTTAGGGGGTGGATGATGGCAGTGTACGAATGTGTTGGTGGTGATTTTGGTAGTGGATGGAGCAGTGTGGTTGTTTTGTAAGGTAGAGGCAAAAAGCAGTGCAACAGTTTTGGCAAATTGGAATTGTCAGGCAGAGGTGATTGTTAGTGTACCTTGGTGGTTAGTGCAAGCAGGTGAACTTGATGGAGAAAGTTAGCTGTGGTAGTTTGACAAGCAGTAGTGTGAATGGGGTTATCGAAGATGCTGGTATTTGTTGAACTGGAATGTTGTGCACCGTGCACTGATGAGGAGCAGTAGTCGATGAAGTATTGCTGTGAAATGGAAGAGATTATGGAGATGTTATGTATTTTGATATATGTTGCTTCTGTTTGCTGATATGGTATGTGTGATATATGGTTGTGTATTGAGGTTAGACAATGGTGCAAGTGAGACTGGTAGTAGGCAGTGGTTATGGTGGTAAATATGTGCAGCAGTTATGGTTGGTTCGATGTGGGTGGTAGAATGTGGTCAGAATTGGTTGAGGCAGATGCGTTGTTTCAATTCAGGGGAGTATGAGTTCGTAATGAGGCGGTGGCTGTGGTGAACTGTGGGGATGTGGAGTGTGTTGTTGCTTGAAAATGCAGTGTGTTTGATGTGTGGTAGATGAAGTAGCAGTGGGGGTTTGGAAAGGCAACAGTTTGGTTTGTGGAGCTGTGAATGGACTGTTTGTTGTTAGAAAGGCAGAAACAGTGAACAACAAATGTAAATTGAAAATGTAAATTTTGTAGAAAAGAAAATTTGTACAAAGAAATTGTAATTGAAAATAAAATAAAAATTTCTTTTTAATTGCAATTGTGTTTTTTTTCTTTTTTTTAAAAATAGAAATGCTAGTAGAAAAACAACAACAAGCAAACAAATCAAAATGAAAGTAAAATTCACACAACAAACACAAATTTGTTTTTCTTTTTTAAATGCAAACACACATTAAAATTAAACAAAACTAATCCGAAGAATAGAAAATTAAAATCAAAATAGTTCCCTGGCAACGGCGCCAAAAACTTGTTCGTCGACGGATTTTCTATCAGTTTAGAAAACCGCCGAACGAATTTAGAAATAAAAATATCTGCAAGCGCACGACATACACTTGTAGTACGTGGCGAATATGGGTCGATCCACAGGGAATTGATGATTTTAAAATTCTATTCAATCAAATTAACCAAAGTTGAAAGTGTGTTTAGCTACAAATGTAAGAAACTAACAAAAACTAGCAAAAGAAAAATAGATAAAAATATGAGAGTTAAATGACAATTTAGAGATAAATCCACTCTCTAGATCATATAATTCAACAATTAATGAAATTATGATCTCTTTTTTGGTCATAAGTGAGTTTAAATGATGTGTTTATCATAAGTATGGCTTATTTGTGCTATTAATTAGCTTAACATAAGCCATCAAACTATAACACACCCCTTAAATCACTTACAAACTCTCATGAAAACAACAACAAAGTTGAAAATTGAAATCTATTTTAAGCATTACCTATTAACTATTGTTTAGAAATATAGGCCATCAAATTTTAATTTCACATTCACTTCATTACCATCATCATATGTAGATGAAGAGGTAATTATTGCTTATGATTGTTTAAGCATAGCCTATTTGTTATGAACAACATAGACTATCAAATTCAACATGAAACAATAAATCACATCAACATTCCTTTAAGCAGAAAGAGATCAAAATTATCAAAATGTTGAAGCTACATGATTAGAGGCTTCATTACCCCTAAATTGAAGGGGTTAAGCTCTCATTTTTGTTATCATATGAAAAAATGTAGCTTGCAACATAAAACAAAACAAAGAGAGAAAGA
Source organism: Allium fistulosum (assembly GCA_030737815.1). Taxonomy (NCBI): domain Eukaryota; kingdom Viridiplantae; phylum Streptophyta; class Magnoliopsida; order Asparagales; family Amaryllidaceae; genus Allium; species Allium fistulosum. The sequence continues at coordinate 795,157,885 of CM060904.1, forward strand.
GAGCTAAATGAAAGAAAGAAAAACTAATCTAATTGCATAAAATAAAATCTACACTACAACATGAAAGGAAATAAGCATGAAAAGGAAAAGAACATGTATTGAAGTTGCATAAAAAAGAAATTACATGAGAATAAAAATGGCTAAGTAGCCATGAAAAGAGAAAGAGAGCTTGTCTTATTTTTGAGCCTAAACTAAACTAAAGAGAGACTAAGGGGAGAAGAGGAGGAGAGGGTTACATGAAACATAAGGGGATTTTATACATGTGTTAAACCCAAATTCATATTTTTAGGGAATGCCCAAAATACCCTCTTAGGAAGTGTGGAGGCCAAGTAATCATTAGCTTCAAATAATCCTCATTTAAGTGTACATGAAGCCATTAATTCCATAAGCATGTGCATTAGCCTCTAATTTGTATATTAAGGTAGGTGGGTAGGTGGGGTCCTCCATTATCTTCACTTTGAATTATTTCCATCTTTATTTGTTCTCTTCACTCTTGTGCATGCATATATCATCATGTAACCACTTATAGAATTCACCAAATTTCCTACAAAACAACATAGAAAATTCCAAGTAAATTTTCACAATTTAATAAATGCACAAAAATGACCATTTTGCCCCTATATGAAGATGAATATGTGACAATTTCAAATAATTTAAATTTTTATTTAAACAAGTTAAACTACCCAATATGATCATTTATTTAATTTAAATAGATTAAATATGGTGGTAAAAATATGCACATTTACGTGCACATCACATAGCTTATGTAAGCCTTGATAGCTTCCGGATCATTGTAGAGGAACTCTTTGGTGGCCTTGGACAGTCTAATGGTGGATGGATTGCTTGAGGAAGCCATTTTTGAAGAAATTTGAGAGCTTGAGAGTTTGAAAGAGAGTTTGAATTTTGAAATGAAAATGAAAAGATAGGATAAAGTTAAGAAGATATATAGATATCTAAAAGCCATGTTCTTTGGTCAAGAGACACCTTTTCAGAGCTTTGGAGTTGGTGAAAAAGTGGAGGGAAATTCAAAGTTTTGAATTCAAATTTATGGAGGGATGTCGACATGGTGGGTATGGTCATGTCGACATGAGTCCCTTAAATCATGTGACTTATTTTTCTTATTTTATTTAATATCTATATATATATCCTATAATCTAATATATATTTTATTTGAAATAATATTAAATATAATAACACTTTAATATTAATATTTTTAATATTATTTTGAAAATCAAAAATTTTAAATTCAAACAACAAGCAATTTCAAAGCATGCAAAAAACCGAACATTAAAACAAGAATAAAATTTAAATGCGTACCTATTTTTAGATCCATATTTCCGAGATCATCGGAATTGTGAATAACTGTAAAGCACATGTTTGAATTTTCTGTCTCTTGATCTTCATCACTAGAGGATGAGTCTGAATCGTCCAGTGTAGCAGTATATGCTCTCTTTCTTTTCTTTGATGATTTATTACTTGGAGAAAATTTCTGTTTATACGGATGCAGACAATCTCTTTTTAAGTGGCCTGGCTCATCACAATTGTAGCATCTGCCGTTGTTTTGAGTTTCAATATTATTTTCAGAATTCTTGTGATTATTTCTCTTGTAATTGTTCATCTTTTTGTATTTCAAAAACTTTCTAAAATTCCTTGTCATCAAGGCTATTTTTTCATCATTGTCGTTGTTTGAGTCTGAACCATTTGTTATTGCATTGAACGTTATTGACTTCTTTTATGAGGCCTTGCTTTCTCTTCTCCCTTGCATTTGTACTTCAAATGACATCAAATTCCCAATTAATTCTTCAATTTTCAGAGTACTAATATCATTAGCCTCTTCAATTGCTAGAGGCTTCTGATCCCATTCCGGAGTGAGTGAATTTCGAATTTTTCTAATTTGATCTTCTTCGGAAAAGTTCTTTCCTAATGTAATTAGTGAGTGCACAATGTCTTGAAACCTATTGTACATGCCTGAAATAGACTCATTTGGATTCATCTTGAATAATTGAAACTAATTGGTCAAGATAGATATTTTGGTCTGTTTAACTTTGCTTGTTCCTTCATGAGTAAGTTGCAAAGTTTTCCAGATCTCATATGCAGACTTACAGACAGACACTCTATTAAACTCATTCTTATCAAGTGAACAGAATAGAATATTTATGGCTTTGGAATTGTTTTATGCAACAGTCTTTTGCCCAGTAGTCCACTTTTCAAAATTAGTTGTGGGTTCAATGTACTCAGTTTGTGCGATATTCCAAGTGTCTAATCCTATTGATTGTAAATATATTTTCAACCTACATGCCCAATATGCATAGTTACTGCCATTAAAAAGTGGTGGTCTGGCAGTAGACTGACCCTCTACAAATGAATTGGTGATAGTGTTGACATTACCAGTGTTGGCAGCAATTTGAAACTTTTCAAAAATCGATTATGAAAACTTTGAAAACCAATGCTCTGATACCAAATGTAGGAAATGCGGTTTACGGATCTTAAGGATGGATTTACACTAGAGGGGGGGGGGGGTAAATAGTGTTTAATGGATTTTATGGAATTTTTGAAATCTTTTCAAATTAAACACATACAGATGCAATTTCGCAAACACAGAGACAATCACAGAACCAGACACAGATGCAAATAGTAAATAAAAGCAGTAAAGGAAAGAATACACTAGAATTTATACTGGTTCGGAGTTACCCTACATCCGGTCCCACACAATTTCTTGTGCAGATTTCTTTTCAAATATAATGTCGATATTATAACCTCGATTTCAAGGCCACGAGATACGCCCTCCCGTCTCTGAGTCCAAGGCGAACTCTCTTGATTTAACCAGGCTATAAGATCACCTAATTGATTTACGGGCTACAATCACACCTAATTGATTAACGGGCCACAATTACACTGTTTCCAATCACACTTTGATGGAGAGAGACTCGATACACTTTGATCTTTCGATCTTTGATTATAAATGATCCTATAACTCTGAATACCACTAAGATCTTTAAGAGAGAGTGACAGAGAATCAAACTAGAGTTGATCGAGTTTGATTCACTTAGAATTTCGGTAGAGTTTTGTTAAAGCATTTGAAATATAAGAGAATATTTGAGTAGAGAAGAAGGAGTGAAGAAATGAAGAAAAACCAACTTAAAATTCGTTGAAAACAACTGGTATTTATAGGAGAACAACGGTCATGTCCATTCGCGAAAGGTTATGACGAATAGACACTTCTTTTGAAAATTTGAAATTTGAATTCTACGGCTACCATGTCGACATAGGGGGATGAGGGATGTCGACATGCCTATGATATTTTTGAAAATAGATTTTGCTTTAAAATGATTTCTATTCTAAAACTTGTCAAAAAAATTTCTTAACTTTGTAAACCATTTTGAATATAGTTTAAACTTATAAAAGAGCTTTAGAAAGTAATCTTAAAATATATAATCTATAATATAGAAGTAATGTTAAAAACTAAGTATAGATTTCTTTAAAATATATTAAAGCTAAAATATTAAAATCAAGAGATAGTTTTAGAAAAACAAGAGATGATTTTGAAATTAATATGATTAAAAATAGTTTTTTAATTAAGGCTAAAATATTTAAATTGATAGAGATGATTTTAAAAAGATAGTATTGAAAAAATAAATCATTTTGAAAATTTCGTGGATTCAATTCCACTAGAGAAGGTCGTGGGTTCCATCCCACCAAAGAGGTCGTGGGTTCCATCCCACTATTAGAGCGAGAAGGTGGATTCCATTCCATAATTAAAATCCGAATAAAGATTTTAGTGCTATTATGAAGTTTTAACATAAATCTAGACTCTATTACTTATCTTGATATCTTGAACTCTTGATACTCATGAGTCTTCAGTCTTGATTTCTTCAATCTTGAATTCGTTAGTCTTGAATCTCTATACTCAGTCTTGAATCTTTATATTGTCCAGTCTTCATTCTCAATATCTGCATATAAATATCCTGCATATACATATATATCTAGACAATAATATTAGTATTTATATTTTATAACAAGTCCTAAGGTTGTTGTCATCAAAACCATCATCTCAGGAACTAAAAAAACATACAAAGAGTTGATCGGAAGCTAACTTCCTAACTCCTTTTGCACATGTATTATATTAATAACAAAATATTTATACATATATGGTTAAAGATGTCTTTAGTATGATATAAATCAAGCAGTATGGAGACCGATATGGATTATAGATAACATGTATAAAAAGCCACAAAATGAGGTGTAATTGCCTAATGGTGAAGGGATAATAGTGGTACGATACAATACGATTTACCATATGGATTAGAAAAGTAAGTAAGTACTAAAATTCATGGAGCCAATCCAATATTTCATAGAGTGATATGATAAATTTACTTTGAACCAAAATAAGTAAATAGCTTCATCAGTGCACGTATTTGTGCCTGGTTTTTGAACTATAATATGCATAACCACCATCAGTAGTAATATGTAATATATGTTATTCTATGCATTTAATAATTCATACCAGGGATGTCACCCTATGATGTTTTCCTAATGGAATATCTATGGAACTATAGATTTTCTTTCGTTTGTACAAATGGAATGTGTGTGAAACCATAGATTCTTTTTAACCACTGTACAAATTACCACTAGATCGACACAAACTGTAGGTGACAAAACTAATTTATATTAGACATAAGACGTATCCATATTCAATACCTCATTACTTTTTTTTGAGGTATCACCTCTTTATTTCTTCTTATCCATAGACCATGAATAATATAAGCACAAACAAGATTAATATAACAAACGACGTCTGAGACATACAACATTGAATAGGGTCATTAGAAGGTAAAATGTTTTAGTTAATCTTAGTAAAAGTTAAGAGGGGATATTAAAAATTTAAATTTTATATTGGAAGAAACATACCAAATTATCAACAAATCTTCCAGTATTACGAATCATTTTATTGGACCCCTTTTCATTGCTTTCCATCTATATCATTTTCAATCCAAATATGATATTAATTTTGTTTAAACTATGTATTTTTTAATTTAATTTAATAGATAATTAAATCAGCGTGTTATTGAGAGCACGTTGGTTTGTTCTTCCTAATACCATTTTAATTTAGTCAAAATTTTATATACTTGTACTCTTCCTAACACCATAATTTATCTCACAATCCAATACTTTATCATCAAATAATGAAATAAAATCTTGCAAATTGAGTTTATAAGCTATCTTCCACTGAGCGGAAGGACGTTATCGATGAGATTCAACATCATTTGGTAAATAATTTTTGACACTTAATGGTTTCTATCAAATTTTAAAAATAAAGAAATAAATAAAAAACAATTATGAAAATTAATTCCATTTACAAATACGTAAACTCAATGTCTTTCAAAAATATTTTTCAGAAATAATTATAAATTTCCAAAATATAGTTTCTAAATTTTAAATTCAAAAAAAAGGTGAAAGAAAATAACTTTTTTCTTTTATAATAATACATATGTTGGTCTATATTGTTGTTGAATCACAATATTCTTGATATTGACTCAATTGATTTGATTTGGTAAACATCGATTTCGTGTAATTATTATTTAAGTTGTGTTTTGATATTTTATAATTTTACTTATTTTAAAGAATCAACATTGCAGTCATCTTCACCATTGCCCCCTCCATGTCTGTTGTCCTAAGCAGTTGCCTTGGTGTTGACGCCAAAAGTGGCACAACACCCAAAAACCAATAGAAAAGTTGAGATCTAACAAATACTATAAGGAAACTAAAGAACATACAAGAATTTTCATAGTGTTTCCGCTTTCCTTTGTCTCCACCACATCCTGCTACATACGGTCCTCCGTCATTCACAACATTTACTTCGATGTTCTCAGCTTCAGAATCTTCTTGATGCAAGTACCTCTCTACCTTGTGATAGAACTTCGTGAGATCCATTGGTGGATCCATTTTCAAAGAAATTTTGAAGTCAGTTTTATTCGCAACTCTTGGAACTTCCATCATCAGAATCACTAATAAATCTGGCTTATGAACTACAATGTACCGCATTAAAACTAGTCAAGTAACTCCTAAGGACCTCTTCAAACATTTGTTCCATGCTTGATAGCGTCATCACATTCTTTGTTCGTGAAAGGTGAATACTAAACTGTCTCATGAACTTATTCACTACCTTGATCCATGTGCTTATGGACCCATTCTCCAGTTTTCTGAACCACATTGCTGCTAAATCCTCTAAATATAATGGGAAGCACCATCCCTTCACCTCTTCATAAGCACCCAATACTTCCATATGTTAGATGTACCTCATTAGATAAACCGTTGGGTCTATCTTTCCATCGTACATTTCCAACGTCAAAAGCTTGAAATTAGGAGGATTACTCGCATGCCGGATGTTAGGGCTAAATGGATTCCTGTTTATGTCTTCCAAACTCTAGTCTAGAGGTCTACCTCTTAATACCCTTTTGATCATCTAAGGCGCCATTCCTTTGTCATCGTCTAATTGCAGTCACCGCTCCATAGCTATGTTTTGGCCCCACTCCTATGGTGAAACTGCAATACATATTCCTCTAGTCGTAGATTCACATTCTGATCTGCATTTCCCGCTTCATTCTACGTACCATTCTTATAGGGAAGCTCTGGCACATACTCCATCTGTCGTTGTGCATTTGTGTTCTGACTTGCGTTTCTAGCACCAACATTGTCTATCCTCGGCATCTCAGCTTGCCCTAAGCCTGAATCAACATTGCCCCTAAGTAAATTCCTCTCGGCACTGAGAGGATTGAGGTCGATACTGACTAGTTCTAGTCATGGGGGCATTATTCCAGTTTGCTCTGCCTAACTCCAAGTGCTCCTTCATTAGTTCATAGCCCTAAGTTCCGAATTCCAGTTGTTCATTGTTGTCCTCTCCTTTGGAAAAATCCCTCTGCATTTCCTATTATCAAGCCATTATCTGCTCTTGCATATCTTTTATCATTCTTTTCATCTCTTCTCTGGAAACATAGGTTGATGGATATAAATTTTAGGATACCTCCTAATTTCTTCTATGTTATTGTTGACTTCTTCCATTATAGCTCTTGCAGTAGGTCTCTTCATCCTCTCCAAACTTCAGATCCAAGCTTTAGGTTGTCAAATCTAGCCCTTTATCGGTGAAAGGACCATAATTTGGATGTTAAAAGTAGCACAAAACCCAAAAATATATAGAAAAGTTGAGATATAGCAAATACTATAAAAAAATTAATAAAACATGTAAGCATTTTTGTAGTGGTTCAGCAATCTCTGGCTTACACCCACTATTTTCTTTATTGATTATTGATTTTTGAGAGAGTTTGAGAGGATTAGAGAGAATTATAAGTCAGAAGTACAAATGGTTGACAAGTTCTTAAACCTAGAATTGCCAAGAGTCTCTGCCTTAGTGACTATGGTGAAGGAAAATAGACGATCAAAAAGGAGAAGTGCTAAAATTCCTCTCTTGGTTGCTAGAGGGTTGGTATTTATAAGGGAGTTAGCTAATAGAGTCATAATCCCATGAAATCCATAGTCCAGACGCGAATTCGAAGGTGTTGAAGATCCAAAGTTGGCCCGTATAACAATATATTCCTCTCGGTACTGAGAGGAATCCTCTCGGTACCAACTGCTTTCTGCTGATAAGCATCTTCCCTCACTTTATTTGCCTTTATATCTTTGGTTTGCATGTTACAAATACTTTTCCTTGACGATTGAGTTGTTTCTTGATAACATCCTTAATATTGCTCATCTTATCCTGCTTTCTTTGCTTTCTTCTCATCAATCCTAAAAGTGCCTCGTCTATTCTATGAGAAAAATACTCCACTACGATTGCTTAAGGTAGTACTTGAAGCACAAAGGGTTTGAGAGGTCTGAAGTAGAACAAATTCCTCTCGATACTGAGAGGTTCCTTTTGGTACCGAGAGGTCTACTATACACCATTCTACTTGAAACTTGTTGAACGCCATCTTCTTGCCCTTTCAAGCACATGAATCGTTTTTCCTTCATCTTAAATTTCTAATTCCAGTTGAAAATCCATTTGGTCAAAAAGACAGTTGATACTTTCCTCCCAACGGATGCCTTATGAATGTAAGATGTGCTTTGCTCAAGAACATGTTTTAGCAGTAGTCAATCTTCTATGGTTGAGCCCTCCGGCCATCCAGTGATCTTGAACTTGGCAAATCATCCGGTTTCTTTGGATTCTACTGCAAATCCATAGTCATTCCAGACTGTCATAGATAAGAACTCTAGTCCTTGCTTAAGTGTTAGTCATGAATCCTAATCAATCCATTTTCATCTGGACTTATCATATTGTATACCAAAATCATCCCATGTTCGCTTTTGTATATTTTACTCTAACCACAACGAATTTAAATCCTAATATCAGGTCAATGTCCCATTTGGGTTTGGTCTCTCCAGACCGTTTATCATCCAATCTTGGGTTCTATCTCTTCAGGTCATTTAACATCCATTCTAGAGTTCGATCTCTTCGGATCGTTTATCATTGAATCTACGGTTGGATCTCTCCAGATTGTTTATCATCCAATCTAGGGTTAGATCTCTTCGGATCCTTGTTGTGTCCAATTTTCTTGTTCTTTGGCAAGGCTCAAGCAGTCCATTCGCTCACTCTTCGATGAGGGGACTTTTGATCTCTATGGATCCTTGTCGAGCCCAATTCACCGCTCTCCGATGGGGGAGGCGGCCAATGTCTAAACAAGTCCATCTACTTGCTCTTCGGTAAAGGGACTTAGTTCTTGTGGTCATTGCCTGGTCTCTTCGGATGGTACTACCACGATCAATATCAATTATCACATTCAAGTGTTTTAAAAAAATCAAATATTCAAATCAAAGCAAGCAAGCAAACATCCTAAATATTCATCTTAGACATCTGACTCAGAGCGTGCCTAGAGACCAATCGAGGTCTTGTACACGTGTAAGCGATATGAGGTTATTATTGTCTCAACTATTCAAAATTGAAAGGAAAGCATGAAAAACAAACCTGACTCCTGTCCATCCTGATCATGAGATTACTAGTCTCGACCCAGATCCATGGTCATGTCTTGATGCATTCGTTGTAGATGGTGGCTGCTCCAGCCGCGCCATCGTAGTTCGATTCCTTACTGTTGTAGCCGGTTACTCCGAACTAATTCTTCTATTAAATCATGAAGGTGTTTGCATTCATTCGTTTCAAGTCCATCTAGCACATGGAACAGGCAAAGCTTTCCAGATTTTTTCTTCCGACCTATGGGTTTCCACTTAGATGGCCTCCGATAGGGGTTCTTCCCTCTAGTATCTAGGTATATCCTCTCAAGAGTTTTGTTATCCCGCCTTTTGGCAAGGCCGTGACACCAAGAACTTGACTAGAAACCAAAGGCAGTTCGTCTAAGAGAATCGGTTATGCGCAGGCCCACTATGGATATCGACAAATTTTGTCCGAGCTCGGATCGAGCTAAAATTGATATGACACGACAAGCAAATCTATGAGAGCCAACATTCCAAATTTCAGGTCAATCCGAGTTCGTATGCTCAAGTTACGATCGATGCAAAATTGGATAAAAACAGCCTCTGTTCGACTCGCTCAGTTCGAATCCATCAGGAGTGCCCACTTCGACTAACTCAGTTCGAATCCATCAGGAGTGCCCACTTCGACTCGCTCCACTTCGACTCATTCCGCTTCACATCCATTAGAGAATCACTGTTCGACTCGCTCCACTTCGACTCCATCTCAGAACCTCTATTCGACTCGCTCCGCATCCTTCAGAAAACAACAGTTCGACTCCATCGATACGAAAACACTTTGGTCATATCGATCACCTTCGACTCCGTCTCCTATGCAGTTCATATCCATTGTGGATCTTCTGATCGAATCCATTGTGTTGCCATATTCGAATCAATCAACCGAAGTTGAGTTTCTATCGACATGAACAAGGCAAGGTCCAAGAACGACTCGATCAAAGCGGCATCAAAGGCGGTGTAACAACCCGTATATTTGGACCATTTAAATTGACAATAATCCACACATGTCAACTTAAATAATACAAAAAACGAATCATTATGGGATTATAAATACATAAAAGTAAATGAGAATCAATAAAACATCACAAAAACAGAACAGTCACAGAATAATGCAGCGGAAAAATACATCGTCATAATAGCAGTTCATGAAGCTACTACAGGAAATACAACAATGTCTCAACATAAAGTGACTGAGAGGAAATACATAAATGTCCAACAGACTAGTACATCGATACTAGAATGGAAATAACTGATAAAGACAAATGCAAAGTCTTCAGCATCTTCAACCAACCTTGATCAGCAAACTGGATAGCTTCAGACTGACCCGAGCATATACAAAAAGAAACACTCGAGTCAGGACTCAAAATATTATACAAGATAAACATGTGCAAGGAATAAAGTCCATAACTCAAAGATGAAATAAACATCTCTAAGGATCCGATAAACTATCTATATATAAAATAGAGTAGGATATGTAGATAATGTCTAACCAGTAAAGTACGATATTAAAATAGTGTTAATGCGTTACCATAATCCCCCTTAACACATTTTATAATGTCATAGTCTATACAGCACTGTAAACCCCACCGTAAACTAGTGGTTATCAGAGGGTACCCCATAGGTATAACACAAAACAAATCGTATTGGTCGCGAATAGGAAAATTAGTATGACAAGGTACATGAGGCGATACCAACTAGGATACTAGTAGTTGCGTGATCCGGACTGATGTTGAGCATATCAGCTACTACCTCAACACCGCGAAACAACACTCCCAAATCAAAGGGGTGCACCCAAATCGAATCACAAAAGTAATAGATATGGTATCGAAGAAGTGTGTTCTCTAGAGGTGGCGAACCTCAATGGCCCAGCGCGGCTCCCGTTTTAGTCATGTCAGGGGTCATCCAATATCGTTCTCTTTCTTTAGTCAACGCGTTCACCAAACCATCCACTTCATTCTGGATCAACACTCCGCGTATAATAGTTATTAAAGTGGTTTTCGGTATTGACATAGCGTATGTCCATATCCGATCCCGGTCTCTTTAATAACTACGTATTTATTACCCGATGGCCGTTTAAATTAAAGTTTAAACAAATCAAAGTCCAAAAATCAAGTTGCAAATTTTAATTTCAAAATTTGACATTTCACGATTCAATTTATTTCAGATATTTCAATTCATATTTCCAAATGAAATTTTAGTTCAAACATTTGAGTTAACAATAGTATTAAGTATTCAAGTTCAATTTAATAAGATCAAAATTTTACTTATTAAATTTAGTTAATAATCAAAGGATTCAATTTAATGTCAATATAGTTCAAATCATTAAATCAAATTCTATTCATTTCAATTCATCTTTACATTCATCGTTACATTAAATATGATCATAAATTCGATTAAATCAATTTCTTTAACTAAATCCCTTTTATTAAAACTTCATTTGATTTATTTACCAAATTCAATTAAATTTCTATTTAAAGAAATCCAATTTCATTTATTTGGTTCCATGATCTACATATCACAAATAAGTTATTTCCGAGTTACAAATCAACTCATTTCATATTCAGTTTACAATGTCATGATTTAATTAATTCATTAAATTAAAATCATTTAAATTTAAATTATCACTAAATTAAATCTATAAAACTTTAGTTAGTTTTGTATTCCTCTTAAGTCAAATTTTACTTAATCTCAAATTAAATTTATAACAAGTTCAAAATCTATTTAATTAAAACCGAGTTTTAAATCTAAACCTAACAAATCTAATAAAATTTTAAATTATTAAATTCTAAAACTTTACTTGTTTCTAAATCTCATTTCAATTAAATTTGTCAATTCATTTTATTCAATTAAATAGATTTATTAATCCGTTTCAATTAAATCCATAAATTTATTTCAATTGAATCCATTGATTTATTTCAATTAAATCCATTAATTTATTTTAATTAAATCCATTAAGTTCGTTACTTAATTTCAAAACAAATTGTTAAGTTCATTCCTTAATTTCAAATAGATTTCAATTTCAAAATGATTTTTTGACCAATCGGGTTTCTTATTTTAATTATCTATCCTAGGCTAAGTTGTTTAATTGGTTATTTATCATTTCAACCCAATATCATTCAATAAAAAAACAAAGCATAGCAAAGAGAACTTGCAGTGTGATAACTGGGATGGTGTCAAAGTAAATAAACAAGCAATAGCAACCATACATAACAATTCAACAATTTATTTAAATAATCCTGAAATAATCGTATTAAATTACATTTGTTATTTATGCAAATTAATATAATTATTCCTAGAATCCACACTATCATTTCATGTAGAGTAAAGAATATTACATTATGATTTTTCCCTTGGTGTCTATTATCAAATTACTACATCAATCATACATTCAATGGTTCACATCGTAGTTAACACTATTTCTACGTGTCGATTTATTTAACATTTAAAGGGGTCAAGTTCAACCTGTGTAGTTAATGCCCCGCTATTACCCCGCTATAACCCCGCTATATCTCATAGCGGATTTCTACCACTACGATTTTTTCATATAGCCCCAAAATATAGCCTTTCCGCTTTAAGCCCCGCTATTTCCGCTATATCCCGTTATTCCCGCTATATTCCGCTATTTCCGCTATATCTTCTTTAATAAATGAATTGAAAAATTGCATTTATACATTATAAAAATTATGAAACTAGTTTATTTGATTTAATTTTTAATATATTTTTAGAAATGAAATTACTCTAATATTCTACTAAATCAATTATGTTATATAACAGTTTTATGTTTATTTAAAGTATATTCGCACATGTTTTTATTTAAAATTATTTATGTATTAATTATAATTCAATTGAATTATATTTTTTCATTTAATTACCATTTATATATTTGAAAAAACATTATGTACGAGTTTTATATGCTATTTTAGAGCCATCCGCTATATCCTCACTATATCCCCGCTATGACTTTTTGCACCTCCAACGCTTTGAATCCACTGAGCGCTTTAACTGCACAGAGTTCAACATGTATAATCTATTTTAAATTGTTAACTATCCTATATCAAATTCAATTTCATATTAGTTATCACTTATATTAACAACCAAATTCAACATCACATAACAAATTCAGTGTCACAACTATTTACCATAAACTATCATCAAATCACTATTTAACACGTTAAATCTATTTAAACAATTCATGGCGTCAATTTAGCAATTTTAAGCTCTAACAATATCCAATTTCAACTTGTATAGCAATTAACCATTTATGTGAACAATTTTAACATCAACTAGTTTAACATCCAAATTAATATCAACAACATCTATCACTTGATTATCATAGCATAATAGATTTAGTCGTGAATGAAATATTCACCTTGCGTGGTTAGAGATTTGACGACGAAGCATGAAGACGAATAGATAAGAGGCACTAACAATTACGACACAAAAGCGAACACAAACAAGGCAAAGCAACTAGATAGATCCGACAAGCTGAATGGAAGCCTAAGTCTCCGAAGCAGTAGCTGAAACAAACACAGTAAAACGCTGTATGTGAGCAACCAGAATTTTCAAAGTTATATACCGCTATATATAATATACAGTTTCATATATATTTATATATATAAAACGCTGAAATGCAGCTGCGACAAAGGCGAGGCACAGCAATGACGGCGGAGCGGGGACGTCGCAGTGGTCGGAGAAGGCGGTTGCGGGCTGGGGTTCGGCTGGGGTCGCTGGCGGGTTCGGGTGGTCGGGCGGTGGACTGGGCTGGGACAACGGGTTCGGGTGGTCGTTGGTGGATTGGGATGGGCGTGGAGCGGAGGCGAACTGGGTAGTGGGCGTGGAGTGGAGGCGGACTGGGTAGTGGGCGTGGCAGTGGGCGGACTGGGTAGTGGTCGTGGACGACGTGGCGGCTGGAGCAGTGGGGACGCGGTGGCTGGGCGGCGGTAGTGGGTGGACAGCGGGGCGGAGGCGGGCGTGGGAAAATGGGGACGGAGGGCTGGATGTGGACGGTGGGGTGCGGAGGCTGGCGGCGGAGTGGGGAAGTGGGGACGGAGGGCTGGCGGATGTGGGGAAGTGGGGACGGAGGCTGGACGGCGACGTGGCCAGTTGGCGAACGCGGACGGTGGGCAGCGGATGGTGGCTAGTGGGCGGACGCGGAGGCTGGAGCAGTGGGGAGAAGCTTCAATGGCTGGGGAAAAATACAACTGAGAAAAGAAATATGCAGAGGAGGAAGAAACGAACCAGAAAATATATTTTGCAAACGAATGTATCTTGACAAAGCTAGTTTATAAAATAGTACAGAATTTCAAAAGGTCTCAATTAATTGTCTCGGTAACCAAAATGGCTATTGGCTTTTCAAGACAGCTGAATAGTCAAAAGACTCCTAGAATTCTAAATGGGTAGACAATTGGGTACTGGTTGTGCTGCGTAATGGACCAGTTTGTAATCCGTTAAACAATCATAATTCGCAACGCCGAACTCCGATTTACACAAATAAATATACCATTTTGATCAGCGCGACGAGGCGAACACAACGGTATATAGATATCAGTGGTACGATTGAATTATAAAATTCGATTTTTTTTACTACGGCAAAATGTAGCAAAAACGCAGAAAAATAAGATCGACGGAGCTAAAGAAATCCGAATTTTGAAAAACGAAAAATGACGCCTTAGTCAGAAGATTAATTAGAATTTTCCTATGTAAAAATATTCAGGTTCAGAAGATAAAGTTTTTACACACTTTAAAATGGACTGATGTGCAATAAAACGCGAATGCAATTTACTGTGGTATTTTACAACGAAACTTTACCCATATCTATAACCATCTAGGCGCAATTTATAAACAAAGTTTGGACGTTAATTGAGATCGTATGTAAGTTTCACATTTTTATATTAAAATAATGGTTTTAAAATTTTTTAAAATTGGGTCAGAAATTCAGGGTCGTTACATTCTCCCCCACTCAAAACTTTTCATCCTCGAAAAGGAACACGGTAAAGAGTGGAAGAACAGATAGGAGGGATATGATTTGATATAGAATAGATTATCGAAAAATATAGAATATTGAATAGAGTTTACCTTCCATAAACAATTCTGGATTAGAATCCCGAATACTCTCCTCGGTTTCCCAAGTGCAATCACGATCATCGGGACTCCATTGGACTTTGACTAGACTAACAGATTTCCTTCTAAGCCGCTTCGTATCTCGATCGACTATACGAAGTGGTCTCCTTTCGATAGTAAAATTTGGCTCAATATCTACTTCATCTAGCTGAGCAATAGGAATGGTCATGGATGGATCATGCACGACTTTCCGAAGATGTGAAACATGGAATACATTGTGTATGCCCTCAAATATTTCTGGTAATGCGACTCTATAAGCTAGTGTACAAATTCTCTCGGTGATAGTGAATGGTCCAACAAATCTAGGAGCAAGCTTCCCTCTCCGACCAAATCGAATGACATTCTTCAAAGGTGATACCTTCAGAAATACCTCATCCCCAACCTGGAATTCCAAATCTCTTCTTCGCCTATCTGCATAGCTCTTCTGCCTATCCTGTGCGGTCTTCATCTTCCTTCTGATCTCATTAACCTTCTCGGATGCCTCCATAATCATATCTGGGCCAAGAACTAATCGATCACCAGGCTCAATCCAACAAGCTGGCGATTTGCATGGCCGACAATATAAAGCTTCGAAAGGTGCCATATCGATACTCGCCTGATTATAAAGATGGTTAAACTTCAATTCAAATTTGCTTATTCGAATTGAAATTTTGATTTACCTGATAACTGTTATTATAAGTGAATTCAACCAAATGGAGATGGTCTTCCCAAGAACCACCGAAATCAATAATGCAAGCTCGGAGGAGATCCTCCAAAATCTGATTCACCCTCTCAGTTTGTCCATCTGTTTGAGGATGATAAGCTGTGCTCAGATTCTGTTTAGTGCGTAAGACGTCCTGAAATGCCTTCCAGAATTTACTAGTGAATATAGGGTCTCGATCGCATACAATATTAGACGGAACTCCATGAAGTCTAACAATCTCTCTCGTATAAATCTCGGCCAGACTCGAAGCAGTATGAGTGGTCTTTACAGGGATAAAGTGAGCAGATTTGGTCAACCTATCAACAATCACCCATATACTCTCGTTATCTTTTCTGGTCCTCGGTAATCCATCGATGAAGTCCATAGAAATCTGATCCCATTTCCAACACGAAATCTCTAGGGGTTGAAGTAAACCGGCAGTCCTCTGGTGATCGGCCTTGACTTGTTGGCAAGTGGTGCATCTACTGACATACATAGAAATATCTCTCTTCATATTACGATACATCTTAGTGACACCAGGATGAAATGAAAGTGGTGACTGATGGTTCTCCCTAAGCACTTCATGTCTCAACCCATCGACATTAGGAACACAAATACGGTTGTCGATCCTCAGAACTCCATTACTATCTACTTGTGCTCCCACTTTACTGTTAGCATTTCCAACTCTACGAAGAATTAACTCCTTCATACGATAGAGCAAAGTGTCCTCATATTGTTTAGCTTTGATGCGATCCATAAGAGATGGAGAGATAATGAGCTGAAACAACATGCCTTTAATAAGATTACAACAAGACAATGCTTTGCTGCGGCTCAAAGCATCTGCTACGACATTTGCTTTCCCCAGAGTATAAGTGATGTCGAGATCATATGCAACTAAAAATTCGAGCCATCGGACTTGTCTCTAGTTCAAATCCTTCTGAGAAAAGATATACCTCAAGGACTTATGATCAGTGAATAATTCGAATTTTGTTCCCAAAAGATGGTGCCTCCATAGTTTCAAAGCAAATACAACTGCAAGAAGCTCAAGATTGTGTGTGGCATAGTTTAATTCATGGGTCTTCAACTGACGACCCGCATAAGCAATAACCTTTCCATTTTGCATAAGGACAGCGCCTAAACCTTCTTGGCAAGCATCTGTATAGACAGTTAATCCTTCACTTCCCTCAATTTCCGCAAGAACAGGGGCTGAAGTTAACTTGCGCTTCAACTCAATAAAAGCTGATTCACATTTCTCACTCCAAATAAACTTAACATCCTTCCGAGTTAAAGCAGTAAGTGGGGCAGAAATCTGGGCAAAGTGCTCAATAAATCGGCGATAATAACCGGTTAAGCCCAAGTAACTACGAATATCTATAGGAGTTTTAGGAGTCTCCCAATCCTGTAGATTAATTGATCCAGATCAGAAAGAGATAAGATTGTTTTAACAGAAACAACGAATAAGATAGTACTTACATTGATTACGGCGATCTTAGCTGGATCGACCGAAATCCCATTTTCTGGAACAATATGGCCAAGGAATCTCACTTCATCTCGCCAGAAGTGGCATTTAGAGAACTTGGCTTTAAGCTGATGGTTTCGGAGAGTTTTCCAGAACATAACGGAGATGTGTTTCATACTCTTTCTCGTCTTTGGAGAAGACGGGAATATCATCAATGAATACAAGAACAAACTTGTTAAGGACATCACGAAAGACTCGATTCATCAAGTCGACGAAATAAGCAGGTGCGTTGGTCAAACCGAATGGCATAACCAACCATTCATAGAATCCAGTCTCGGTACGGAAAGCTGTCTTATGGATACTATCTTCTGCTACTCTGAGTTGGTGGAACCCAGTGGCTAGATCAAGTTGTGAGAAGACTTTAGCTCCATGGAGCTGATCGAATAAATCGTTGATGCGAGGCATCAGATAGCAATTCTTGAGAGTGCGTTTGTTTAGTTCTCTGTAATCAACACACATGCGAAGAGATCCATCTGATTTGGTGAAAAATACAACTGCGGCACCCTATTCAGAACAACTTCTCCTAATCAAACCCTTAGCAAATAGATCATCAATTTGAGTTTTAGTTCAGCTTTTTCTTTAGGAGCCATCCTTCGGTGTGGGAGAACTACGGGAGTAGCTCCAGGAATAAGATCAATGTGGAAATCGATTTCCCGTTTAGGCGGTAGAGAGTTGACCTCTCCAAATACATCAGGAAATTGCTGAACAATAAGAGTGGAGTCAAGATCATCCGGGTGAGCATCAAGAGAGAATATGAAGCTTCCGGCATATTTCTGAGGTGATTTGCATTCAATGACAAGTGGTAGACCCTTGTCACTAACTAAAGAAATAGAACGAGCTTTGCATGAAATAATGACATCGAATTTTCTTAACCAATCGGTACCTAATAAGATGTCAAATGCTTCGAAGCCAAGCACACAAAATTTCCAAGTGAATCGATATCTTCCATACATAAGTACAACCTCATTACAAATTCTTCTAAGGTTGGCAAGTCCTCCAATAGGGTTGGAGACACATAAGGAAGTAGTGGTAAAAGTAGGTTCTAATTTGAGTTTACTACAAAGATCAATAGATATGAAGCTATGGGAAGCGCCAGTGTCGAATAATACTCTAATAGGTAAATCATGTAATGAAAAAGTACACCGTAAGGTACCTTAGTCATCCTGGGCCGGTGGTGCAGATAGTGCGGGTGTGGTGATAGCAAATACTCCAGAGGTGGTGTCACGCTTATGCATTGGGCAGTCTTTCTTGAAATGACCAGGCTGGAGGCAGACATGGCATAAATCTCTCCTAGTCATAGAAGGTGGTGGAATAGCAGCTCCGGTAGATGGACAGCTATTAGCATAATGGCCCTTCTTATCACATTTGAAGCAAGTGATATTAGCAAGGTCGATTGGGCTTTTCTGGGCGTATCCTAATCCAGTAGTCTTTTGCCAAGCTTTCTTTTATTGATCAAAGTTCATCTTCCTCTTTCCGGGCTGGCTAGAAGAGGGCTGAGTAGGAGCGGCCTTGGCAGTAGGTCCCATAGGCTTTGCCTCATATCTAAGAGCATAGTCAACAAGCTCTGTGAAGGTGCAGTGGGTGTGGCCAGTAAGCAAGTCATAATATTATGGTCTAGCTCCCAAAATGAATTTCTCGTTCTTCAGAAGTGGTGTATCAATCAAGCCAGGTCCGAACTTGGAGAGTTCATTGAATTTCCTCTCATACTCAGAAAAGGTCATACTGCCTTGCTTAAGATCCATGAAAGCTCTATAAAGTTGGGCTTTCCCAGCAGCTGGCATCCATTGTGCCGAGAAAGCATCCCTAATCAAACAGATGGACTAGATGAATAACATTCCATAAATTGAAAGAAGAATTTAGACTACGAAATCCACATGAATTTATACCTAAACTGGGCCCAAGTGATGGTGTTCTCCTCTATACGGGAAGTAACTGATTCCCACCAATCTTGTGCGGCATCCTGAAGTTGCCAAGCAGCCAGTTGACGCTTTTGAGCATCAGTGATCTCCAAACCAGAAAATATCTTCTCTAAGCTTTTAAGCCATTGCTGAGCCTCAATAATGTTCTCGGATCCAGAAAACTTAATACCCCCAAGCTGTATATACTCCTTACTAAGAGTAGTGAATTTGACTGGAGCTGGGGCGGCAGGTGCAGCATGAGTAGGACCATTGCCTCTTCCTCCCCTATTGTTTCTTCTGGTACTCATCCTGAAATACCAAAAGAGATTTAGAACCAAGGATAGAAATCATAGAACTCTAAGGAAAGTCCAATCAACGAATCAAAAGAAGTTTGAATTGAAAGGATTTGGATATTGAATCGATTCTCCTCATTTTAGGGTATTGCTACCCTATCTCTAATGAGTTTATATAACCCCAAACTAAGGTTTTTTTTAGGGAAACCAAAGCTCTGATACCAACTGTAACAACCCGTATATTTGGACCATTTAAATTGACAATAATCCACACATGTCAACTTAAATAATACAAAACACGAATCATTATGCGATTATAAATACATAAATGTAAATGAGAATCAATACAACATCACAGACACATAACAGTCACAGAATAATGCAGCGGAAAAATACATCGTCATAATAGCAGTTCATGAAGCTACTACAGGAAATACAACAATGTCTCAACATAAAGTGACTGAGAGGAAATACATAAATGTCCAACAGACTAGTACTTCGATACTAGAATGGAAATAGCTGATAAAGATAAATGCAAAGTCTTCAGCATCTTCAACCAACCTTGATCAGGAAACTGGATAGCTTCAGACTGACCCGAGCATATACAAAAAGAAACACTCGAGTCAGGACTCAAAATCTTATACAAGATAAACATGTGCAAGGAATAAAGTCCATAACTCAAAGATGAAATAAACATCTCTAAGGATCCGATAAACTATCTATATATACAATAAAGTATGATATGTAGATAATGTCTAATCAGTAAAGTACGATATTAAAATAGTGTTAAGGCGTTACCATAATCCCCCTTAACACATTTTATAATGTCATAGTCTATACAGCACTGTAAACCCCACCGTAAACTAGTGGTTATCAGAGGGTACCCCATAGGAATAACACAAAACAAATCGTAGTGGTTAAGAATAGGAAAATCAGTATGACAAGGTACATGAGGCGATACCAACTAGGATACTAGTAGTTGCGTGATCCGGACTGATGTTGAGCATAGCAGCTACTACCTCAACACCGCGAAACAACACTCCCAAATCAAAGGGGTGCACCCAAATCGAATCACAAAAGTAATAGATATGGTATCGAAGAAGTGTGTTCGCTAGAGGTGGCGAACCTCAATGGCCCAGCGCGGCTCCTGTTTTAGTCATTTCAGGGGTCATCCAATATCGTTCTCTTTCTTTAGTCAACGCGTTCACCAAACCATCCACTTCATTCTGGATCAACACTCCGCGTATAATAGTTATTAAAGTGGTTTTCGGTATCGACAGAGAGTATGTCCATATCTGATCCCGGTCTCTTTAATAACTACGTATTTATTACCCGATGGTCGTTTAAATTAAAGTTTAAACAAATCAAAGTCCAAAAATCAAGTTGCAAATTTGACTTCCAAAATTTGACATTTCACGATTCAATTTATTTCAGATATTTCAATTCATATTTCCAAATGAAATTTTACTTCAAACATTTGAGTTAACCATATAATTAAGTATTCAAGTTCAATTTAATAAGATCAAAATTTTACTTATTAAATTTAGTTAATAATCAAAGGATTCAATTTAATGTCAATATAGTTCAAATCATTAAATCAAATTCTATTCATTTCAATTCATCTTTACATTCATCGTTACATTAAATATGATCATAAATTCGATTAAATCAAATTCATTAACTAAATCCCTTTTATTAAAACTTCATTTGATTTATTTACCAAATTCAATTAAATTTCTATTTAAAGAAATCCAATTTCATTTATTTGGTTCCATGATCTACATATCACAAATAAGTTATTTCCGAGTTACAAATTAACTTAATTCATATTCAGTTTACAATGTCCTGATTTAATTAATTCATTAATTTAAAATCATTTAAATTTAAATTATCACTAAATTAAATCTATAAAACTTTAGTTAGTTTTGTATTCCTCTTAAGTCAAATTTTACTTAATCTCAAATTAAATTTATAACAAGTTCCAAATCTATTTAATTAAAACCAAGTTTTAAATCTAAACCTAACAAATCTAATAAAATTTTAAATTATTAAATTCTAAAACTTTACTTGTTTCTAAATCTCATTTCAATTAAATTTGTCAATTCATTTTATTCAATTAAATAGATTTATTAATCCGTTTCAATTAAATCCATTAATTTATTTCAATTGAATCCATTAATTTATTCCAATTAAATCCATTAATTTATTTTAATTAAATCCATTAAGTTTGTTACTTAATTTCAAAACAAATTGTTAAGTTCATTCCTTAATTTCAAATAGATTTCAATTTCAAAATGATTTTGTTAACCAATCGGGTTTCATATTTTAATTATCTATCCTAGGCTAAGTTGTTTAATTGGGTATTTATCATTTCAACCCAATATCATTCAATAAAAAAACAAAGCATAGCAAAGGGAACTTGCAGTGTGATAACTGGGATGGTGTCAAAGTAAATAAACAAGCAATAGCAACCATACATAACAATTCAACAATTTATTTAAATAATCCTGAAATAATCGTATTAAATTACATTTGTTATTTATGCAAATTAATATAATTATTCCTAGAATCCACACTATCATTTCATGTAGAGTAAAGATTATTACATTATGATTTTTCCCTTGGTGTCTATTATCAAATTACTACATCAATCATACATTCAATGGTTCACATCGTAGTTAACACTATTTCTACGTGTCGATTTATTTAACATTTAAAGGGGTCAAGTTCAACATATATAATCTATTTTAAATTGTTAACTATCCTATATTAAATTCAATTTCATAAGTTATCACTTATATTAACAACCAAATTCAACACCACATAACAAATTCAGTGTCACAACTGTTTACCATAAACTAACATCAAATCACTATTTAACACGTTAAATCTATTTAAACAATTCATGGCGTCAATTTAGTAATTTTAAACTCTAACAATATCCAATTTCAACTTGTATAGCAATTAACAGTTTATATGAACAATTTTAACATCAACTAGTTTAACATCCAAATTAATATCAACAACATCTATCACTTGATTATCATAGCATAATAGATTTAGTCGTGAATGAAATATTCACCTTGCGTGGTTAGAGATTTGATGACGAAGCACGAAGATGAATAGATAAGAGGCACTAACAAGCACGACACAAAAGAGAACACAAACAAGGCAAAGAAACTAGATAGATCCGACAAGCTGAATGGAAGCCTAAGTCGCCGAAGCAGTAGCTGAAACAAACACAGTAAAACGCTGTTTGTGAGCAACTAGAATTTTCAAAGTTATATACCGCTATATATAATATACAGATATATATATATATATATATAAAACGCTGAAATGCATCTGCGACCAAGGCTAGGCACAGCAATGACGGCGGAGCAGGGACGTCGCAGTGGTCGGAGAAGGCGGTTGCGGGCTGGGGTTCGGCTGGGGTCGCTGGCGGGTTCGGGTGGTCGGGCGGTGGACTGGGCTGGGGCAGCGGGTTTGGGTGGTCGCTGGTGGACTGGGCTGGGCGTGGAGCGGAGGCGAACTGGGTAGTGGGCGTGGAGCGGAGGCGGGCTGGGTACTGGGCGTGGCAGTGGGCGGACTGGGTAGTGGTCGTGGACGACGTGGCGGCTGGAGCAGTGGGGACGCGGTGGCTAGGCGGCGGCAGTGGGAACGTGGGTGGACAGCGAGGCGGAGGAGGGTGTGGGAAAGTGGGGATGGAGGGCTGGACGTGGACGGTGGGGTGCGGAGGCTGGCGGCGGAGTGGGGAAGTGGGGACGGAGGGCTGGCGGATGTGGGGAAGTGGGGACGGAGGCTGGACGGCGACGTGTCCAGTTGGCGGACGCGGACGGTGGGCGACGGATGGTGGCCAGTGGGCGGACGCGGAGGCTGGAGCAGTGGGGAGAAGCTTCAATGGCTTGGGAAAAATACAACTGAGAAAAGAAATATGCAGAGGAGGAAGAAACGAACCAGAAAATAGATTTTGCAAACAAATGTATCTTGACAAAGCTAGTTTATAAAATAGTACAGAATTTCAAAAGGTCTCAATTAATTGTCTCGGTAACCAAAATGGCTGTTGGCTTTTCAAGACAGCTAAATAGTCAAAAGACTCATAGAATTCTAAACGGGTAGACAATTGGGTACCGGTTGTGCTGCGTAACGGACCAGTTTGTAATCCGTTAAACAATCATAATTCGCAACGCCGAACTCCGATTTACACAAATAAATATACCGTTTTGATCAGCGCGACGAGGCGAACGCAACGGTATATAGATATCAGTGGTACGATTGAATTATAAAATTCGAATTTTTTTACTACGGCAAAATGCAGAAACATAAGATCGACGGAGCTAAAGAAGTCCGAATTTTGAAAAACGAAAAATGACGCCTTAGTCAGAAGATGAATTAGAATTTTCCTATGTTAAAATATTCAGGTTCAGAGGATAAAGTTTTTACACACTTTAAAATGGACTGATGTGCAATAAAACACGAACGCAATTTACTGCGGTATTTTACGATGAAACTTTACCCATATCTATAACCATCTAGGCGCAATTTATAAACAAAGTTTGGACGTTAATTGAGATCGTATGTAAGTTTCACATTTTTATATTAAATAATGGTTTTAAAATTTTTTCAAATTGGGTCAGAAATTCAGGGTCGTTACAGGCGGAGTGATCCAAAGGTTCAAACGCCACATCATCGAGTCGAACAGCGATGCGAACGAGAGCGAGTCGAACAAGAGCGAGTCGAATAAGAGCGAGTCGAACGAAACAGCCAACCGAGAATCCCATTTCGTATCGATCATATCTCCTAATCTATAAGTCCAAATGCTATGAAATTTTCACAGAAGACTACGTGCATGCTAAAGAATGTCCACGCCAAATTTCGACTCCATTGGACGAAATCTTGATCGATACGAAATCCGTTCGTATCGATCATGGATCGGACCAAAACTTCACGGGCTTGGGCGCGTGGGCCTGGTCACGTGCCAGAAAGGGTCTCCCGAGATCTGAGCGAAGTACAAACCTCCTACACCTATAAATAGAACCCCAAAGCCAACAGAAAAGGGGTTCTTCTTCTTCTTTGAGATCTACAACGCCCAGACTCTGCCGGATCTAGATCTGAACTCCATTGCTGCTGCAAACGAATTTCACTGCTGTTGTACTCGAGTTTCAGAACTATAACTCACTGCAATCCATTGTAATCAATTGTAATCGGCAAATGAACATCAATAAAGTCATCAACTTCAGAGTGGATGTAGGCAACATCGCCGAACCACTATAAATCTTGCGCCTCTGTCTACTTCTTTTCGTTTTAAGTTCATTATTCTTCATTTTTATCCTCTACATTACTTAGATCTGTGATCTGTGATTATATACTGCTAATTTGTGTTCACACACTGGTGCTTTTGCGATATTTGGGGTTTGTGACCATTTTTGGCGCAAACACTTTGGTGCTTTCATTGAGAGATGAACTCAGGGATTCTATCATTTGGAAGTTGAATTTGAAGGCTTAAGGATTCAGATCTGAAAAACTATGACAAGGCAATCAAATAGAAGACAAAGGGTGGAGAGAGGTCAGCATGAAGGGAGTCAAGAGGCTTCCTCAGGTGCAAACCAAACATCAATTTTCATCACCAGGGATGAGATAGAGACAATGATGAAAAGGCAATTGGAAATGATCCAGAACTTGCTTCTTCAGATTGGGCAGCTTGGAGCGCAAAATCAAGGAGCAACCTGAGTTCAGAACGGAGTAGGCACAGCCCCAGAACTAGGGGGTACTTACCCAGAGCATGTTGACCCGATCCTAGGAGCGGTACTAGGAGGAGCTGCGCAGCGTGGCGTTGATAGAGAAGCGACTACTCGTTCAGGAGAGCAGATTCTAGGAATCCCTCGTGAACTCGGGGGAAAATAGGAAACAACGGACAAGGACTACAACTTGGAGATAGTGACAGGTTGGTGGAGATGGTCAGATGCGCCATGAGAGGTGTCCTAGTGAATAGAGATCTGGAGGATGTGAATAGGAGTCCCTTTGCTCCTACAATCAGGCAAGCCGGGAATCCACCAGAATTCAAGTTACCAACACTAGACATGTATAATGGGAGGACGGACCCTGCGGTTCATCTAACGAAGTATATGAGGCACATGGAAGTGCTAGGGGCATCGGAGGAGGTCATGGCCCGGTGCTTCCCACTGTACCTGGCAGACATAGCAGCATTATGGTTCAGACAACTGGAAAGCGGTTCCATTCGAACATGGACCGATTTGACTGAAAGGTTCATGAGGCAGTTCAGGGTTCACATTTCAAGACCCAAAAATGTGATGAGTTTGGCAACACTGAAGCAAAGAACTGGGGAGTCTTTGAGGAACTTTCTGACGCGATTCAACGCAGTGGCAGCTTCGGTGGATCGACCCGATCCGTCAATGGTTTTGATGGTAGCCGTATCTGGCATAGCAGATGGCACAGAGTTCAAGAATTCGTTAACGAGGGATCCCCCTATGGATCTAGGAGAATTTTATCATGAGGCTGAAGGATTTTTGCGATTAGAGGATGTGAGTGCTGAAAGAGAGGAAGGAGAAGGAGTTGATGTTTATGCAGTCAAGGGTGAAAATCCTCCTAAAACAGATTTAGGAACTGGTAAAGGGAAACGAAAAGCTGAGGATAATAGTGATGGACCGACGCGACCACGAAAGGAACTAAGATTCACCTCTTATACAGAGCTGAATGAGACTTTGGAGCGAATCTACCAGGATACTAGGGGGCAGATTCCCTATCGAATGCCAATGAGAAGGGATCCGACCAACAATGAAAGAAGGTCAGACAAGTACTGCTTATTCCACGAGCTGAATGGTCATAGCACGAATGATTGCCGACACTTGAAGGATGAGGTTGAGGGACATATCCGAAATGGTCTGCTATCGCAGTACATAAGATGGGGAACAACGACGGTGGAACGGGAGCGACCACCACCTGCACCTACTAGGGACGGCTCAGGATCGAGACGTCAGCTTGTCATCAATTGATTGGGATAATGACAAATAAGTAGCAAACTCCACACCAACACGATTAAGTCATTTACACATGTACAGGACCGCAAACGATCCTCAGGCATGCTCTGATACGACTACTAATCGCAACGGTGTAGGTGTTTCACTTTGACGTCCCTATTTTACTTTTATTTTCCATTTCTGATGTTTGAATTTGATTTTTTGAACAGTTCTGTCAAAAAACTCATTTTGAATAAAAGTATGCCATTTCTGATGCCATAACAGCTAAGCCACTTACACATGTAAGGGATCGCGAACGGTCCTCAGGCATGCTCTGAGATGGCGATAAACCACCACCACAATTAATTTAGAAACTCACTCGAACGTGAAATCTGGCATTGATGATACTAAGTCCCTCCCTGGGCACACTTATTTTGCCTCAAACGGCACCCCGACCGCGAACGGTCACAAATCGCCTCGAACGGCACCCGACCGCGAACGGTCACAAATCGCCTCGAACGGCACCCGACCGCGAACGGTCACAATTCGCCTCGAACGGCGCCCGACCGCGAATGGTCACAAATCGCCTCGAACGGCACCCGATCGTGAATGATCACAAATTGCCTCGAACGGCACCCCGACCGCGAACGGTCATCATTCGTCGCGAACGGCATCCGACCCCAAACGGTCACGTACTACCACAAATGACATACAATCCCGAACGATCGTCATTCGCGGTCAGATAAAATTATCAATTTCTTTGAAGGTCATCAACAGGATATGAACATCCAGCTTATGGCATTACAAACCACACCTTCTTATCACAAGGCATGTTTTGGGGGCCAAATGTTATCCCGCCTTTTGGCAAGGCCGTGACACCAAGAACATGACTAGAAACCAAAGGCAGTTCGTCTAAGAGAATCGGTTATGCGCAGGCCCACTATGGATATCGACAAATTTTGTCCAAGCCCGGATCGAGCTAAAATTGATATGACACGACAAGCAAAGCTATGAGAGCCAACGTTCCAAATTTCAGGTCAATCCGAGTTCGTATGCTCAAGTTACGATCGATGCAAAATTGGATAAAAATAACCTCTGTTCGACTCGCTCAGTTCGAACCATCAGGAGTGCCCACTTCGACTCGCTCAGTTCGAATCCATCAAGAGTGCCCACTTTGACTCGCTCCACTTTGACTCATTCCGCTTCACATCCAACAGAGAATCACTGTTCGACTCGCTCCACTTCGACTCCATCTCAGAACCTCTGTTCGACTCGCTCCGCATCCTTCAGAAAACAATAGTTCGACTCCATCGATACGAAAACACTTTGGTCATATCGATCACCTTCGACTCCGTCTCCTATGCAGTTCGTATCCATCGTGGATCTTCTGATCGAATCCATTGTGTTGCCATATTCGAATCAATCGACCGAAGTTGAGTTTCTATCGACACGAACAAGGCAAGGTCCAAGAACGACTCGATCAAAGCGGCATCAAAGGCAGAGTGATCCAAAGGTTCAAACGCCACATCATCGAGTCAAATAGCGATGCGAACGAGAGCGAGTCGAACATGATCGAGTCGAATAAGAGCGAGTCAACCGAAATAGCCAACCGAAAATCCCATTTCGTATCGATCATATCTCCTAATCTACAAGTCCTAATGCTATGAAATTTTCACAGAAGACTACGTGCATGCTAAAGAATGTCCACGCTAAATTTCGACTCCATTGGACGAAATCTTGATCGATATGAAATCCGTTCGTATCGATCATGGATCGGACCAAAACTTCACGGGCTTGGGCGCGTGGGCCTGGTCACGTGCTAGAAAGGGTCTCCCGAGATCTGAGCGAAGTACTAGCCTCATACACCTATAAATAGACCCCCAAAGCCAACAGAAAATGGGTTCTTCTTCTTCTTCTTTGAGATCTACAATGCCCAGACTCTGCCGGATCCAGATCTGAACTCCATTGTTGCTGCAAACGAATTTCACTGCTATTGTACTCAATTTTTAGAACTATAACTCACTGCAATCCATTGTAATCAATTGTAATCGGAAAATGAACATCAATAAAGTCATCAACTTCAGAGTGGATGTAGGCAAGATCGCCGAACCACTATAAATCTTGCGTCTCTGTCTACTTCTTTCCGTTTTAAGTTCATTATTCTTCATTTTTATCCTCTACATTACTTAGATCTGTGATATGTGATTATATACTGCTAATTTGTGTTCACACACTAGTGCTTTCGCGATATTTGGGGTTTGTGACCATTTTTGGCGCAAGCAAAATTCAATTAGGTCGGTGTAAGAAGAGAATTTTGATTCCCTCCTTGGTTTCTTTGGCCTTCTTAAGTTAACTTCAGCTTTCCACTTTGCTTTATCGCCACCATATCTTGCTACGGACGGTCCACCATCATTCACAACATTTACTTCACGTTCTTGGCTTTAATGTCTTCCTGACGTAAGTACCTCTTTGCCTCATGATAAAATTAGGTAAGATTAATTAGTGGATCCCTTTCCAAAGAAATTTTAAAGTCGGTTTTATTCGCAACTCCTGAAACCGCCACCATCAGAATCACCGATGGATCCGGCTTATGAACTTCAGCGGCTGCCACATTAAACCCAATCAAGTAGCTCCCAAGGGTCTGCCCATTCATTTGCTTCATTCTTGATAGCATTATTACATTCTTAGGTTATGAAATTTGAACCATGAACTGTCTCATGAACTTTTTCGCTAGCTCGGACCACGTGCTTATGGCCCAATTCTCTAGCTGTTTGAACCACATTGCTACTGAATCGATTAAATATAATAGGAGCACCGTCCCATCACCTCCTCAGAAGCACCCAACACCTCCATATGTCGAATGTATCTCATTAAATAAACCGGTGAATCTACCTTTCAATCGTACTTTTCCAACGTTGGATGCTTGAAATCGGGAGGATTCCATGAATACTAGATGTTAGGGGTAAATGGATTTCTATTTACGTCTTCCAAACTCTGGTCTTAGGGTCCACCTATCACTAGCTTTTTGATCATCTCAGCTATTCGGTTGTAGTCATCTAATGGTAGTGTCCGCTCCATAGCTATGTTTTCCCCCACTCTTATGAGGAAACTCTGGTACATATTACTTTTGGCGCACATTCACAGTTTGATCCGCACTTCCAGCTTTATTTTTCCCACCGTTCTTACAGAGAAGCTTTGGCACACACTCCTCTGGTTGTTGTGCATTCGTGTTCGGACTTGCATTTATGGAAATATCATCGTCCATCCTTGCCATCCCAACCTGCCCTATGCCCGAACCAATATCGCCCTTGAGTAAATTCCTCTCAGCACCGAGAGGATTGAGGTCGGTACTGACCGGCTCTGGTCGTGGGGGAATTGCACCAATTTTCTCTACTCCAACTCTAGGTGCTTCTGCATTAGTTCCTGTTGGTTTTGAATTCCAGATGCTCTAGCTGTTCCTTGCTATCCCATCCTTTGGAAAAATTCCTCTAATATTTCCTATCGTCA
This sequence comes from Allium fistulosum, assembly GCA_030737815.1. NCBI lineage: Eukaryota > Viridiplantae > Streptophyta > Magnoliopsida > Asparagales > Amaryllidaceae > Allium > Allium fistulosum. The sequence goes on from CM060904.1 coordinate 795,187,893, forward strand.
ATCCATTATTTCATCATGCATATCGTCATCCTCTCCACCTCTTCTCTGGACATATAGTTTGATAGATCTGAATTTGAGGACGCCTCCTAGTTGCCTCCGTGTCTTTATTGACTTCCTCTAGTAATAGCTCTTGTAGTACATCTCTTTATCCGCTTTAAAATTCAGATCCAAGCTTTAGGTTGTCAAATCTAGCCCTTTCTTAGTGAAAGCACAAAAATGTTGACGCCAAAAGTGGCACAACATCCAAAAACCTCTAGAAAAGTTGAGATTTAGCAAATACTATAAGAAAATTAAAGAAAATGCAAGAATTTTTATAGTTGTTTGGTAATCTCCAGCCTACGTCCACTATTATCTTTATTGATTATTGGTTTAAGAGAGAGTTTGATAGGATTAGAGAGAATTATAGGTCACAAATACAAATGATTGACAAGCTCTTAAGCCTAGAACTGCCAAGAATCACTACCTTGGTGACTATGGTGAAGGAAAATAGATGATGAAGAAGAAGTGCTAAAAGTACTCTCTTATTTGCTATGGAGTTGGTATTTATAGGGGAATTAGCTAGTAGAGTCATAGGCCAATGGAATCCATAGTCCAAAAGCAAATCCAAAGGTGCTGAAGACCCAAAATTGGCGCAAATAACAATATATTCATCTCGGTACTGAGAGGAAACCTCTCGGTATCGATATATTCTTTTGATAAGCATCTTCCTTCCTCATTTATTTTGCCTTCCTATCTCTGAGTTGCTATGTTAAAAACACTTATCCTTGACAATTGAGTTGTCTCTTGATAACTACCTTGATGTTGCTTGTCTTATCATGCTTTCATTGCTTTCTTCTCATCAATCCTTAGAGTTGCTCGTCTATTCTCCGAAGAAAGTAATTCATGACAATTGCTTGAGGTAGTACTTGAAGTACAATGGGTTTGAGAAGTGCAAAGTGGAATAAATTCCTCTCCGTACCGAGAGGTTCCTCTTTATACTAAGAGGTCCACTTTGCACCACCCTACTTGAAACTTGTTAAATGCCATCTTCTTACCCTTCCGAATGTTTTTCCAAGTTCATGAATCATTTTGTCTTCATATTGACCTTCTAATTCTAGTCGAAAGTCCGTTTGATCAAAAACCCAGTGAACACTTGCCGCCTAAAGAATGCCTTATGAATGTAAGGTATGATTTGCTCGAGAACAAGTTTCAGTAGTAGTCAATCTTCGGTAGTTGAGCCCTCCGACCATCCATCGATCCCAAACTTGGTGAATCGTCCGGTTTCTTCAGATTCTCTTGCAAATCCATAGTCAATCCGGACCGTCATGTCTAAGGACAATGGCCCTTGCTTAAGTGTTAGTCATAAATCATAATAAATCCATTTTCGTCTGGAGTTATCATATCTTATATCAAAATCATTCCGTGTTCGCCTAGGATTTATCTATTTTACTCTAATCACAAGGCATCCGAATCCTAATTTCGGGTCAATGTCCATTCTAAGGTTTGGTCTCACTAGATCATTTATCTTCCAATCTAGAATTAAACCTCTATGGATCATTTATCATCTAATATAAGGTTCGATCTCTCCGGATCGCTTAACATCCGATCTAGGGTTCGATTCTTTGAATCGATTGTCATCCAATCTAAAGTTCAATCACTTTTGATCATTTATCATCCAATTTAGGGTTCAATTTCTCCATATCATAGCTGAGTCTAATCTGTTTGCTCCCCGGCAAGGGGACTCAACATCCAAGCAAGTCCATCTGCTCACTCTTCGGTGAGGGGACTTACCTTTGATCTATCTGGATCCTTGCTGAGCCCAATCCCCCTGCTCTCCAGCGAGGGGCCCAATGTCCAAGCAAATCTATCTGCTTACTCTCTGGTAAAGGGATTACTTCTTGTGGTTATAGCCCCATCTCTTTGGATGGGACTACTACGATCAATATTAGTTATCACGTTCAAGTGGTTTTCAAAAATCAAATTTTCAAATCAAAGCAAGTAAGCAAGCAAACATCCTAAATATTCATCTTAGACATCTGACTCAGAGTGTGCATAGAGACCAAATGAGGTATTGTACGTGTGTAAGCAGTCTGAGATTATTATTGCCATAATTATTCAAAACAAAAGGCAAAGGATGGAAACGAACCTGACTCCTATCCATCCATATCTTGGGATTACCAGTCTCAACCTAGATTCCTAGTCGTCTCTTGATGCATTCATTGTAGATGGTGGCTGCTCTGGCTGCACTATCATAGTTCGATTCCTTACACACTATTGTAGTTGGTTACTCCAAACCAATTCTTCTATCAAAATGCGATGTCTGCACTCGTTAATTTCATGTCCATCTAGCTCGTGGAACAGGCAAAGCTTTCTAGATCTTTTCTCCAGATACGTGGGTCCCTCTTAGCTAGCCTCCAATAGGGAATCTACCCTCTAGTATCCAGGTATATCTTCTCTGGTGTTTCAGTTAGGTTGGTGTAAGAAGAAAATTTTGATTCCCTCCTTGGTTTCTTTGGTCCTTCGAAGTTATCTTCAGATTTCTACTTTCCTTTGCCTCTACCATATCCTGCTTCGGATGGTTCTCCATCATTCACAACATTTACTTCGATATTCTTGACTTCAACATCTTCCTGACACAAATACCTCTCTGCCTCGTGATAGAACTCCCTGAGATCCATTAGTTAATCACTTTCCAAAGAAATTTTAAAGTCGGTTTTATTCGCTACTCCTGAAACCACCGCCATTACAATCGTCGATGGATTCGGCTTATGAACTGTAGCGGCTGCCACATTAAACCTAGTAAAGTAACTCCTAAGGGCCTCTCTGTCCCTTCACTTCACACTAGATAGCATCATCACATTCTTTGGCTATGAAATGTGAACCCTAAACTATCTCATAAGCTTATTCACTAGCTCGATCCACATGCTTATGGATCCATTGTTCGGTTGTTTGAACCACATTACTGCTAAATCCATTAAATATATTGGGGAGCACCATCCCATCACCTCCTCAAAAGCGCCCAAAACCTCCATATGTCGGATGCACCTCATAGATGAATCATTAGACGTATCTTTCAATCGTACATTTCAAACGTCGGCAGCTTGAAATTAAGAGGATTCTACACATACCGGATGTTAGGGGTAAATGGATTTCTGTTTACGTCCTCCAAACTCTGGTTTTTGGGGTCCACCTATCACTACCCTTTTGATTATCTCAGCTATTCGGTTGTTGTCGTCTAATGGTAGTCTCTGCTCCATAGCTATGTTTTCCCCCCCGCTCCGATGGGGAAACCCTGATACATATTCCTTTGGTCGCACATTCGCATTTTGATCCGCACTTCCAAATAGGGGTGGGCAAGGTCGGTTAACCGACAAAAATTATTTTTGGTTAACCAAAATTATTACACGGTTCGGTTAATCGGTGACCGATTAAGGCGGCCAGTGCCAATCGATTGAACTGGTTAATCTAAACCATGGTTAACCGATGAAATTACCCAGTTAATTGATAAATTTAAATGGTTAACCATTTAAATTTAAGGTTAACCGGTTAATTTTACCGGTTAACCACTTGAATTATGAAATCAAAATGCTAGAAATGGTTAATTTAACCTGTTAACCACTTATATTAATGGTTAATCAAACTGCTAAAGTACAATACAAATTACAATACATCAGAATTCAAAGTTTTAATCCCCAAGTCCAACCATAAATAGAAATACATTAAATAATTACAACAAAGGTCCAAATTAAATAACATAAAAGTACTAGAATAGACTGCCGATGATATTGCAACTTCGATCACCAATCTCTGATTCTCCAAGTCTCTGTCCAAAGGTAAACATATACAAGTTAGTCGAACTTAAATGAAAGACCGAACCTAGCATATATGAACTAACTCAAGGTAAACAGACTCAAGTGCATATATGAACCGAGTATAAATTAGTTAATAACTTATATTTGACAGAAACTAATAGTCATGATAGCAAACTAATAGTCATGAACCTAGCAAATTGAAAGTTTGAAAATAGCATACTAATTTTCTACAGGTTATTTTAAATATACATTATACAAGTTAGTTAACAAATGCAAGTATGCAACTAAGTAATTGAATGTACAAATGCAACTAAGTAACTGAACTGTTATATAAGTTATTATACAAGTTACTACACCTTATATAAACATACTATCATACAATTTATTATACAAGTAAGTTATTGCATCTTATATTTAATGTAAAATTATACAAGTTATATTGGACTTTAGCAATCTATTTAACTTGAAGTAACTGACTTTAGTAGTCTTATCTTTAACCGTTATAACTTGAAGTAATTGAACTATTATATAAGTTACTACATCTTATATTTAATATACTATATTATACAAGTGATTAATAGTAGCTTATACAGATACAATATGAACTAACCATGGTGATAACAACGATGATGGAGATGGACTATCCATGTTGAAAATAGAAGATGATGGCGATTCACATTGACGTCCATGTACAAATTATACATGGCAAACAAATTAGTTAGCGTATTGCATGTAAAATCAAACAAACATCGAACAAAATTATTTTATGAATGCTAATATCACCTGAGAAGGCATCATCATAATAATAAACATCATCGAGTGGAACCTCAATCCGATGATCGACAAAAATTGTTTTGGATTTTAACCAATTTTGAGTACAAACCAATGCCTTAACCATTCGTGGACTCAAAGTTTTACGAAAATGGTCTATAACCCTTCCTCCGGTGCTAAAAGCGAATTCATAAGCAACCGTGGACACTGGAATAGCAAGGAGATCTCGAGCGACTAGAGATAAAACATGATATTTGGAACTATTTACCTTCCACCATAGTAAAACATCAAAATCATCGGGTGCATCCTCAATCGGTGTAGTTAAATACTTTTCTAGTTCATTGCCTTCATTATCTCGTTATCGAACTTGTCTTAGAAAAGTATTCCTTTTTCTAAAAATAACATCACTAACATTCATAACACTTTCACTATCAACAGACGTACTAGACTGTGGTTCATCACATGTTTGTGTTCCAAATGTTTGAGTTCCCATTTTTGATATATTGGACGACAAGTTTTCCAATATTATCTCCTTTGAGACTAGTAATCGCACAAAAATTTATAATCCTTTTATGTAAATTCCAATTTCCATCAATAAAGTGTGTGGTTAAAACCATATAATTCACATTTTGAATAGAAGTCCATGTATCGGTAGTTAGACAAACATCATGCAATGATTCAGAGAACAACTTTTTAAGAGAATCTATCGAGTCCCAATATAATTGAAGCACATCCCTACAAATTGTTCTACATGAAGGAACTTTAAAATTGGGACACAATTGCCAACAAAATTCGAGAAAACCTTCTATTAACCAGAAATCTGTTTGACATCCCAAAGCTAAGTTGTTAACAAGAAATCTTACTAACACCTCAATGTAAAGATTTAGAAGTGAGCAATCCCTTTGAAACCCTTTTTGAATGAGTTGATGGGGACAGAATGCCTTCCAAGAATAGCCTTGTGAAAGTGTTAATTGTTGATAAGAAGACCAACCAACACTTTGAGACAAGAATTAGGAAGAGAATAACTCATTCATAACCCCTTTCGAGTAGGTCGAAAGGATCATTCATATCTCCTTTCGAATGAGTCGAAAGGGTCATTCGGCCTTTAAAAGGGAAATCCAATTTCAAAAGTATAGTTTCTACTACCGTGATAGGAACTCCTTCGAGAGGGGTTATATGTTTATGAATAGCAAAGCTCCTTTTGAAGATGTCCACTCCGTAAACATAACTTAATATTCATACAATCAGCCCCTTTCGAAAACCTTTTCGGTCAAGTCGAAAGAGTCCTTATTCTTTTAAGGGGACTCAATGCACAATATATAAGATTTAAATTCAATATGCAATGAAATTAAATCTTGGACAAATGGTATAAATTCAATGAACTTATTAATATCAAATTATCATCACCACGTAAATTTAACATTTGATATTATGAAACGTGATGATGATACGATTCGAAATCACAATGTCTAAGTTGATTCCATTGTATTGCATAAGCCAAATAGAAGTTAAGAAAATAAGTGAGCATCATGTATAATTGGTCATTAGTCAAGCTAATGGTCGAAATGATCTTCCTCATATTCAAAATCGATATTGAATCCATGCGTCCACTCTTTTGCTTTAATCTAAATTGTATTACAAGTAAGAGAATTTTCCCCAAATTGATTTAGGGTCACAAAAGTTTGATTTTGCTATAAAGTAATAAAGAGAATTCAGAATTCAAATCCGGTCACCAAACTTGGAGCCCGAGGGTCGTATTTATAAATGCAAGTTGACCCCCTTCCGCATCCATCCTTTCAAAGCAGTCAAAAGGTCTTTCTCCCAACCTTTCGCATTCATCCTTTCGCCTTCATCCTTTCGTTTCCATAACTTTTAAGGCGGCTACTTCGGTCTCTTATTATGCTTGGGTTAACCCTTTCGCCTTCATCAATAGTGTACTAGCAGTGGATTGTTGTTCTAAAATTCCCTCATATTGCTTTCGCGTTCCTCCGAATCCTTTCGTCACCTTCAAAAGGTGCGTAGCGAAAGAGTTAAGGTTTCCTATCACATTGTTTTGATGTAAGCGGAAGCACTCCCAACTCCTTCTTTTCCTTCAAAACCTCCCTTAATTTCTTATGAGTGATTATTTGAGTGGGTAAGGAGTGCTTTCGTATAGTTTCGAAAGGATTAGTAGGTGACGACTTGATCATTGCGAAAGGTCACTTGGCTTCATGTAGAGTTTTCTTTATGCTTACGGAAGTCTCCAACTGTTTTAAAAGGCTTGTTCTTGCTTTTGAAAGGTGCACATTGGTAAAATGTCTTTAAGTAGAAGATTGACAATGGCGAAACCCGCTATTTCGAAGGGTTTGGTTCTTGTGTGCGAACCTATCGTCCAATACCTTCGAAAGGTGTTTCGAACTCATACTAGGCTCTCACATATATGTGGATTCAACTGCATCGAAAGGTCTAGCTAAGGTGGAAGGGTAACTTTTCTTTCTTTTCTACTCTTTCGAAAGCTCTTGTTCCACTTGACACTTGTAGGTGCATCAAGCGCTTGTGACTCCATCCTAATCTCTTCGAAAGCTATCTCAATGCCTCCGAAACACTGTTTTTGAATTATGGTGAAACCCTTGTCTTCAATTCTTGTGGAGCTTAACACTTCTTATGAGTCTTCTTTCATGCCTTTATTCTTAGGTGAATTTACAATTAACATTATGCCCCCCATGTATGAAAGAAGCTTTTTTTCTTTAGGAAAAAATTTAATAACTTTCCTTTTGCACTATTCCATTCTTAATGACCTCATTTCCCTACATAGTTTAAAGTAAATAACATTTTCTATTATTAGTTCAAAATTTATATTTAAAATATGTTTAGTGATTTGTTTGTAATATAATTGACGGCGGTGTTAGTATAAATAAATTCCTGAATTCTAAGTCTGGAAGCAACAAAAATTAATTGACCATCATCTGGAGTTAATAAGTGAAAAGAAAACCACAATTATAAATGATTAGAGACCAAAAACTCCTGTCTGGCAATAATAGAAGTCCCACCATCTAACTTCCAACTTTAATAATTGAAGTCCAAGAGTTTTCTTCTGATAATAACAAGTGTTTGGTAACAAAAAGCCATAAACTATCATATGGAAATAAGTCATTAAAAACCATGAATCCATATTTGGAGGTAGATAACGGGTATTTAGAAACTCCTCTTAGACATAGTAATAATCCTGAAACCGAGATTTAGATGTTGATAAGTGTTGTTCGGGAGTTAGTAGTAGTAAACTAGTGACTCTGATTCGGGTATTATTAAGACAAACTTAGAGTTTTAATTGAAGACCAAAAGTCCATTAAGATCTCAATATCAACTGCCTTGGAATCCAAATTGGGCATTAACAAATGAAATCCAAAAACTAATAATAAAATACTCGAAACCCAAATTCGAGTATTAGCAATATGCTGTTCAAAATCTGATGATGAAGGTCTTAATAATGGACGTCCCAAATCCCATATTCGGGAATTAATAATTGAAATCCAGAAATTAATAATAAGATATCTGAAACCCTAATCCGGGCATTAATAAGTGAAGTCCAAAAGTCAATAGTGAGAGACCTGAAACCCAGATTTGGGTAGTAATAAGTGAAGTCCCAAAATTAATAATAAGAGACCCGAAATCCAGATTCGGGTATTAATAAGTGAAGTTTCGAAATTAATAATAAGGGACCCGAAACCCAAATTCGGGTATTAATAAGTGAAGTTCTAAAATTCCCTTTTGGAAACTAGTCGGAGGCTGTAGATTCTTATCTGAGCCTTCTGTTCTGCACCGCTCTTTGGGTTTTGATTCTTTTGACATGTGCCACCCTTTAGGCCTTGTAGGTTGCGTTGTTTACGCCGCTTCTCGGGCTCGGACGTCTTGGTTTGCTATTGTCATTGTTTGATATGCTGCTTCTCGGGCTCGAACATCTTAGTCCGTTGTTGTCTGGTGCGCTTGGTTAGCTTATCCACAAGCAAGACACCAGGACTTACCCAACCTCCCTCCAGGAGGCGCTCCAGCCAGGCCTTATATGCGGGACTGAAGGCTTGTATGGTTCCTCGGCTAGGCTATAGCGTGGCAGGACCAAGGGCTTACTCAGTCCTCCCTCTAGGAGGTGCCTTGACCTGACCATAGCATAGCCCGATCAAGGGCTTGTTGATGCTTTAAACTGGCTATAGCGTGGCGTGAATAAAGGCTTATTCTAACCTCCCTCCAAGAGGCGCCTTGATCTGGCCATAGCATGGCACGATCAAGGGCTTATTGATGCTTTAACCTGGCCATAGCATGGCGTAGACAAAGGCTTACTCTTACCTCCCTCCAGGAGGCGCTTTGACCTGGCCATTTCAGCGTGGACAAAGGCTTTTGACTGTTTAAGGTAGTTTCCAAATTCAAGGAGAATTTTACTCCCAACCATGTAGACTTTTCTTTAAGGAAGAGGTACTTTATTCGTTCACTGTAAGAAAATATGGTCGCAAGTGTTCCGCATTGCACATTCTAGGAACCATATTCCCATCTGGTCGACATAACTAGTAAGCTCCAAGGGGAATTACTTTGCATTCGATTAGGGGACCTTCCCAAGTTGGTCGTAGCAGTCCATCCATAGGATTTCTTGCGTTTTCCATCACCCATCGAAGTACCAAGTCTCCCTCTTGAAATGATCTTGTTTTTACTTTTGAGTTAGAGTATTTTGAGATTCTTCTCTGATATTCTGCAATCCGAATAGCTGTTTCATCTCTTAGTTCATGTATTAATTCTAATGATTCTTTCTTCAATTCTTGGTTTGGATCAAATGCATATTCGATCCTTCGATGTGAGGGTATCTCAATTTCAATCGGCAACATTGCTTCACACCCATATGTTAGAGAATAAGGGGTATGACCTGTTGCAGTTCTAGTGGATGTTCGATAGGCCCAGAGTACAAGTAGCAATTCTTCTACCCTTTGGCTTTGTTCAATCGCTTTTTCAAGACAGTCTTAATAGTCTTATTTGCCGCTTCAATGACTCCATTAGCCTTTGCATGTGCCATGGAAGAAAAACTTTAGATAATCGCGTTCTTCTGGAAAAATTGAAAAAACTCTTCACTTTCAAATTGTGTTTCATTATCAGATATAATCTTATAAGAGATTCTGAATCTGGTAATAATGTTTTTAATGACGAATCTAAGCACTTGCATAGATGTGATTTTGGGGAGTGGTTTTGCTTCTACCCACTTAGTAAAGTAGTCAATGGCCACTATAACATATTTTACTCCTCCTTTAGAAATTGGCAATGACCCAATTAAATCAATTCCCCATATATCGAAGGGCCATGGACTAGAGATCGAAGTTAAATGACTTGGTGGTAAACGAGGAATCTTTGAGTATTTCTAGCATCTTTCACATTTCTTTACATACTCAATAGCTTGACTTATCATTCGAGGCCAACAGGAAGCTTGTCTCATTATTTTCTTTGCCAACCTTGCCCCGTTAAAATGGTCTCCGCAAAATCCTTTATGCACTTCCACCAACAATTTCATCCCATCATCCAAACTCACACACCTTAAGTAAGGTAAGGCATACCCTTTCTGGTAAAGAACTTCATCCATCGTTGTGAAAGTCGGAGCCTGTTGCCTGATTTTCCTAGCTTCCATTTTGTCATATGGTAATTTCCTCTTGGAAAGATATTCGACAATGGGTGACATCTAAGTGTTACTATAACAGTCATCTGCCCTTGGATGATTAAACCCCTCATATGGGATTTCTTCAGCAATTTCCCTTTCTTCTCTTTCTTATGCCATGGCTTGGGATCTAGTTAGAACCAACAATTCCTTCCCTTGTTCGGGTATTCCCTCTTCGATACTGGGATTTGCTTAGTACCCTACTAGTACGATACGGGTCTCTGGGGCTCCTCTTGAAAGAGCTATTGAATCCTCCCGAGAGTTTCTCCCCTTAGGACTTGGTGTATAGAAAAATCTTCAAATAAGGCGAGCATTTTTAACACTTTCTTTACATACAAGGACAGTTTGGCATCCTTAGTCTGATATACTTGTTTTATCTGATTTACCATTAGTCTAGAATCACTAAAGACTTGAATTCATGGGATCTTAAGATCTAAGGCTAGAGTCAATCCTGTCACCATTGATTCATATTCGGCTACATTATTTATTACAGGGAACGCTAACTTCATTGCATAGTGTAGGCGGTGCCCATTTAGTGTTATTATAACATATCCCACCCCGGCTCCCTGCTCATTTGATGCACCATCCATAAATAACCGCCATACGGGTTTTTGATCCTTTTCTTTCTCCGATTGTTCTTTAACAAAGTTTGTACATTCATTAATAAAGTGTGCTAATGCTTGCCCTTTGATTGCTGCCCGTGGCTGAAATTCAATGTTATACTGCTAAGCTCAATTCCCCACTTTACTTGCCTACCCGAATTTTTAGGCTTACTGAAGACTTATTTGAGTGGAAAGTTATTCAATACTCTGATTGGATGCGCTTGAAGTATGCTCTAAGTTTTCGTGCAGTAAATATCAACCAGTAAGCTAATTTTTCTATTACCTGGTATCGAACCTTTGCGTCTTTTAACCGCCTGCTCACATAATAAACAGGAAGTTGAGCCCTATTTTCGTCTCTAATCAAAACTGAACTAACTGCATGCTCCGAAACCGCCATGTATAAGTACAAGACTTCTTCGTTCTCGGGGCTAGATAATATTGGTGGCCTTTCCAAATGATTTTTCAATTCTTGGAAGGCTTTCTTACAATCTTCTCCCCATTCAAAGTTTTTCCTCTTCCTTGTCACATTGAAAAAGGGAATGCACTTATCAGTTACCTTGGAGATGAACCTGCTTAGGGTAGCAACCCTACCATTCAAACTCATTACATCTTTGATGGTTTTGGGCTCAGCCATGTCTTTGGTTGGTTGGATTTTTTTTGGATTGGCTTCAATTTCTTGAGCGCTTATAATACAGCCTAAAAACTTCCCAGAATGAAACCCAAAAGAGCATTTTTGGGGATTCAATTTCATTTGATACTTCCATGTTACTTCGAACATCTCTTTCAGGTCTTCAAGGTGACTCGCAGTGTCAAAAGATTTTACCAGCATATCGTCAACATAAACTTCCATAGTTCAACCAATCTATTCTTTGAACATTATGTTGAATAATCTTTGATAGGTGTCTCGTGCATTCTTTAACCCAAAAGGCATTGCTTTGTAGCAGAAAATTCCCAATCGGAAATGAAACTTGTATGTTCTTCATCCGGCTTAAACATGGGTATCTGGTTGTATCCCGAGTAAACATCCATGAGGGATAACAACTTGTGTCCATTAGTTGCATCAACCAATTGCTCTATCCGCGGCTACGGGTAACAATCTTTTGAACATGCTTTGTTTAAATCAGTATAATTAACGCAAGTCCTCCACTATCCATTCGAATTCTTTACCAATACTGGGTTCGCTAGCCACTTTGGTTAAAAGACTTCTCGAATGAATCCATTTCTATGTAGCCTTTTAACTTCTTCTTTTAGGGCGTCAGATCACACTTTATCAAATTATCTCTTCTTCTATCGGATAGGGGTCACTTCTACATTAATATTTAGTGCATGGCACATAACCAATGGATCAATCCCAACCATATCTTAATGAGACCATGCGAACACATCTTTGTTAGACTTAAGAAACTGAATTAAGTCTGCCTTCAAGCTGCTTTCCAATTCCTTTACCACTTTGATTATTTTGGTTGAATCATTTGGATCTATAAATGTTTCCTTAAGGTCCTCTATAGATTTTATCCTTTCCACTTCACCACGGCAATCCAATTCTATGATGATTTCACCTTCATCTATGGAGTTAACATTCGTCCTCTTTCTCTTGCTTCCAGGGGAGATGTACCTTTCAAACATACGTTTATCAGTCTTACTAGATCTTATTTTTTCTTTAAATGTTGGATGTAAAAATCCATCATCCAAAGGCTGAAATATAGTAGAAGAATCATAATAAGAAGAATACTCCCTCTTATATTGATCGAGCATTGCAAAGTACATATTGCGGGAACTGAATTGTTCTCCGCGGATAGTGCCCCAACCCCTCTTAGTTAAGAATTTTACTATTAGATATTTTGGCGAGACAAAAGCATCCACCTCATCAAGTGTGGGTCGGCCAAAGAAAGCATTGTAGTATGAAGGGTGACTGATGATTACGAAGAGAGTTTCAAAAGTCCTGCAGCATGGCGGTACTCTTATCTGCACTAGCAACTTCACATGTCCTATTGGAGTTGATCCCTTGTTATTGAACCCAAAGATAGGCTCAAGGCTAGGCTCTAGCTTATCTTCTGTGATGCCCATTTGATCAAAGGCATGTTTGAAAATAACATTGACCGGGCTCCCAGCGTCTACAAGAATTTTGGACACTATAGAAAGTCCAATTTAGGCCGTGATTATGAGGGGGTCGTTATGAGGGTGATGGATCCCTTTCTTCAGTTCTTGGGGAGTAACAACAAGATTTGACATTGGTACATTGAGTCGTGGACTTTTAAGTGGGGGCTCTTCTTGAACGGAGAACACTCCTTCTCTAGCTTCTTTAATGTATCTGTTTCTGGCTCCCCTACTAGTCCCTGTTGGGTGTAGCCCCCATGGATTACATCAATCCTATTCAATGGAGGACTCGAGCTTAATGGATCTTCTTCTTCTAAGATGTTGATAGCATTATTAGGAAATTTTTGCGCACCATCAACAGTTCGAGGCGCCTTTTGCTTATCTTGGATGAATTCTTTCAAATGCCCTTCATGGATTAGTTTCTGAATGATTCTAGCCAACACCAGACATTCATCTGTTTTATGGCCATTCGCTTTGTGATAAGCATAGTAGTCGTCCCCCTTTCTCTGTTCAGGGTAATTTCTAGCCTTGAACGAAGTCAAGAAGTTAACCTTCTCTTTGGTCATAGCATATATATAGGACAATGGCTTGTTTAAAGTGATTGAATTAGTATTGTGCTCCTCCTACCTTGTTCTTTTGTGTTCCCGATCCAATCCAAATCTTCCACCCTCCTTTATAGGATTAGCTTTCTTTTTAGCATAATATAATTCATCTTGGATGAATTTATCGACTTGGAAGTGGAAGTCTTGTAAATCCTTACACTCATGCATGAAGTGTTCCTTCCAAAACGGTGTATTCTCTATCAGCCTAGAATGCACTGCTATGAGCTTGTCCCTGTCATTAATATTTTTGGCTTTCAGTACTTCTGTATTAATCTTCTGAGGTGATCACCTAGTGATTCCCCTGCCTTTTCTTAATGTTTGCTAGAACAGTGTAATCGATGGTCAGATCCTTGCATATACAGAATTGGGTGGAGAATTCATAAGAAAACCGCTTCTACGAGTAGATAATCTTCTCACGATATTGACGGTACCACTTTGCAGCTGCCCCTTGAAGCGTTACCGGGAATAATTTACATTGAACTACCCCATAGGCATTATACAAATCCATCTGGCTATCGAAAGCCATCAAGTGATCATCAGGATCAGTAGTACCATGATATTTCATGATTGGGATCTTGACATGAGATGGGATAACCGCTGACATGATCTCATCTGTGAATGAAGCTACTCGTTCATTGTCATTTGCTCGCTCATCCAATGTTCTCTTCTCTTTTGCATTTAGCATACCTTTGACTGCTTTTTTTGCTACATCTTTCAAATAAGCTTCAGTGTCATGATAACTTTTTCAGTTTGGGTTGTATTCTTTTAAGGTCGAGCTTCCAGATTGCTCGAGAGATTTATCCAGTACCTTCCTTGATGATCGAATTTAATCGAATGGCGTTCTTTTTTCTTTGATGATGTCAAATCTATCTTGCTCTTGCCCTAATTGGTATAAGCTTTTAAGTTTCTTCTTGGGGAGATCACCTCATCTCCAGTTGTTGGTTTTGTAGTTTTAGAAGACTTCTGAGAAAGAACTACTTTGAGGAGCTCTTTCATTTCAAGCAATTGTTGCTCCAGATGCTTTATCTTGATTGCGTTATCATCTGGTTATGCTGGGGTTGACGGCTGTCCTTTCACAACTCCCTCCAAGTTGAAAGTTGGAGCAATATTTTCCTCCAAATTTGTGGTGTGTATTGCTTGTTCATCCATCGACTAAGCCTTTTAGATTTCATTTTCCTACATCAAGTTAAATAGTCCATAATTAGACTATAAGGGAACTACAAAGTCGGAGGTTCGAACCCTCTTCTAGCGTAAAAAATACTAACAAGAAATCTTGTCGACATCCCAAAGCTAAGTTGTTAACAAGAAACCTTACTAACACATCAAAGCAAAGATATAGAAGTGAATAATCCCTTCGAAAGCCCTTTTGGATGAGTTGATGGGGACAGAATGTCTTCGAAGGATGGCCTTGTGAAAGTGTTAATTGTTGATAAGAGGACCAATCAACACTTTGAGACAAGAATTAGGAAGTGAATAACTCATTCATAACCCCTTTCGAGTGCGTCAAAAGGATCATTCATATCTCTTTCCGAATGAGTCGAAATGGTCATTCTGCCTTTAAAAGGGGAATCCACTTTCAAAAGTATAGTTTCTGCTGTTGTGATAGGAACTCCTTCGAGAGAGGTTATATGTTTAGGAATAACCAAGCTCCTTACAAAGATGTCCATTCAGCAAACATAACTTAATATTCATACAATCAGCCCCTTTCAAAACCCCTTTCGATCAAGTCAAAAGAGTCCTTATTCTTTTGAGGGGACTCAATGTACAATATATAAGATTTAAATTCAATATGCAATGGAATTAAATCTTTGACAAATGGTATAAGTTCAATGAATTTATTAATGTCAAATTATCATCTCCACGTCAATTTAACATTTGACATTACGAAATGTGATGATGATGTGATTCGAAATCACAATGTCTAAGTTGATTCCATTGCATTGCATAAGCCAAATAGGGGTTAAGAAAATAAGTGAGCATCATGTGCAATTGGTCATTAGTCAAACTAATGGCCGAAATGATCTTCCTCATATTCAAAATCGTTATTGGACCCATGCGTCCACTCTTTTGCATTCATCTAAATTGAATTACAAGTAAGAGGATTTTCCCAAATTGATTTAGGGCTACAAAAGTTTTATTTTGCTATAATGTAAGAAAGATCCAAAATTCAAATCCGGTCACCAAACTTGGACACCTAGGGTCGTATTTATAGATACAGGTTGACCCCCTTCACATCCATCCTTTTGAAGCGGTCGAAAGGTTTTTCTCCCAGCCTTTCGCATTCATCCTTTTCGCCTTCATCCTTTTGTTTCCATAGATTTGAAGGCGGCTCCTTGGGTCTCTTATTTTGTTTGGGTTAAACCTTTTGCCTTCATCAATAGTGTACTAGCAGTGGATTGCTATTCTAAAATTCACCCATATTGCTTTCGCATTCCTATGAAACCTTTCGACACCTTCGAAAGGTATGTAGCGAAAGGGTCAAGGTTTCCTATCACATTGTTTTTATGTAAGCAGAAGCACCCCCAACTCCTTATTTTTCTTTGAAACCTCCCTTAGTTGCTTATAAGTGATTATTTTAGTGGGTAAGGAGTGCTTTCGTATAGTTTTGAAAGGATTAGTAGGTGATGACTGGATCATTACGAAAGGTCACTTGGCTTCATGTGGAGTTTTATTTATGCTTACGGAAGGTTCCAACCGTTTCGAAAGGCTTGTTCTTGCTTTTGAAAGGTGCGCATTGGTAAAATGTCTTTAAGTAGAAGATTAACAACAGTGAAACCAACTATTTCGAAGGGTTTGGTTCTTGTGTGCGAGCCTATTGTCCAATACCTTTGAAAGGTGTTTCAAACTCATACTAGGCTCTCTCATATATGTGGATTCGACTCCATCTAAAGGTCTAACTAAGGTGGAAGGGTAACTTTTCTTTCTTTTCTACTCTTTCGAAATCTCTTGTTCCACTTGACACTTGTAGGTGCATCAGGCGCTTGTGACTCCATCCTAATCTCTTCGAAAACTATCTCAGTGCCTTCAAAACACTTTTTTTGAATTATGGTGAAACCCTTGTCCTCAATTCTTGTGGAGCTTAACACTTTTTATGAGTCTTTTTTCATGCCTTTATTCTTAGGTGAATTTTATGGTTAACACCTTCACTCTACATAAAACTAAAAGGGAGTTCATCAATAATTATCAATCAAGCTAATGATTTTCTACATTTCTCTTTGTTAAATGACCATGTGGTGAGAGTGCAACTATCTTCACTATCGCTATTTTTTTCAAAAGTTAATGTTTTTTGTCCCCTATCACTACCACATGGAATTGATCTACAGGATTTTGCAATATGATAATTCAAATGTGTAGGACCGTTTGATCTAGGATCACATGCAAATTATTGACCACAGTAGGTGCAAACACATTTATGAACTTTGGAATTAACATCTTTAGTAAAATGTTTCCATATCGGAGAAGGCGTTCTAGAAGAAGGCTTGCGATACGGGTGTAGAGGTGGTTTTCCAACATTGATGTCTTCGTCGTCGGTTTCCTCATCATTCGCTTCTTCCATATACTCATCATCATCCGTTGTTTCTCTAGAAGATCTACCTATTTGTACCTGTTATACAATTTAATATACTATACTATTTGATGATATCACTTCAATATATATTTAAAAAAATCAAGCCTCACAATGAAAAACACAATAGTAGAAAAGCAAAGAATTTGAATTTGAATTTGGAATAATCATTAAAAATAGAAATTAAAAACATCTTATCTGAAATCTAGTTATACTATAAATAAATGCAAAATACAATCACTTAGTAAATTTGAACTGGAAATCTAGTTATTTGGAAATATAGTTATAAAAAACATCTTATCTGAAATCTAGTTATTTGGAATAAATTCATTAAAACTTGAAATAAAAAACTAGAATAAATGCAAAATACAATCACCAACTCTTTCCCTTTTGTAAATAAGGACTCTATAAGTATAAGGTCACTACTGGAATAAAGGATCTGTAATAAATCTGAAATGTATAGTTTACAAGAAGCATAACAAAACGGGTACATTGGGATATGTATTGATACATGAACTGAAATTACAAATTTACATGAAGTCATGAAATGATATGAACTAATATGTACTGATATGTACAACAAAACTGATAGGCCAGAATTCGTATGCTTCTTCTTTTTTAATTTACAAATGACACTTATCCCTACCTTGAAATTGATGCTTATGGACCTAGTAGAAGCCAACATAATGAATCACTAAATGTATGAAAATTCAAGAAGACGACTAAATTTTATTTGTGGTGGAATTTTATTCCCTATATTTTAGCGCTGGCCTTTTATTTGGTTAAATGTATCACTAATGAATCACTGAATGTATGACACCTTTTATTTGGTTATGTCATTCGAATTTTATTAATGTTGGCCATTTATTTGGTTATCTTTCACTTAATCATTAAATTTTAATCCCTATATTTAAATACATAAACTGCGATTATTTGTGGTGGAATCATACTAAAGATGGCATTTTTCGACTAAGTCTGCTTCAAATTCAAAAATGCAAATGGTCTAAGCACTTTGAATAAAGCCTGTTCTCCTAAAATGTCTCTATGTAGTGTGTACCTATTTTACCTACATTGGTAGACTGCCCAACTTAAAAAGAATAAGTAAATGGAGCATTAACTCTTCTATTACTTGTGTTTTATGCTACTCCTTGGAAGAAGATTCAGATCATTTATTTTTCAATTGTCAATATTACAAAAAGATTTGGTCTTCCATTCAAAGCAAGAAGATTCGGATCATTTCCCAACTATAAAGAACCAGATAACTTTTAGGCTAAACTAACTCTAAAGTGATTCAAACCGGTAAAATTTTACAGAAAGGATCAAAATATCCATGTGGATCTCATATTTCATATTTTCTTATTCTGTTTTGTATTAAAATTCACTAAACTTAAAAGCTAGCAAGTTTAGCATTTTGGTATCAAAATGTCCATGACAAGCTATTCATAAGTTAACATTAAAGATAACAATGCTCACATATTTACACTAAGTTCATATCTCTTTTAATATAACAACATTAAAGTTCATATCTATGTTGGTAAACACTCCGTATTTACACTAAAGATAACAACACAATATACTTGAATTTATAAAAGTGGCCTTGGCTTTTGATAATTTTTGCATAGGATGACCACTTCATCTTATGCTAGAATATATAATAGACTGCTTTGTCTTTTGGATAAGAACATTAGTTTGTATAAGTGTTAGCCTTCCATAAAAAAATGACTCTCAGCACTCACATTATGTTATTTTTAAAAAGATAAAATCGAGTTATGGGTGCTACTGCAAAATTCGTACTCATTTGTGGGTTTTCAGCTACACTTTTAGATGTATATTTTTCAATCGCACATAATAATCTACATGATCTGAAATATGGATTTTACCAAATTCATTGTTTGACACATCACTGCTATATTTTACAATTTGTTCTTTTTGACACAATTTTGCTCTATTAGACAGTTAGCGCATTCATACTGTTTCATTGAACCCTAGACTTTGAGACTACTATATCGAAATGCGTATAACATGTAACTTTAGTGTATGTGGTCAACTTCAAATGGTATTTATAATTATTCATTAACCAAGATAACTGGCATATCATATCAATTCACAATAAACACTACATAGAATATATCAATTATCAAACAACTCACGTTTTTCCTCTTCCTACTAGCATTCACCATCACTGAAAATTCAAATTGACGATCGAGATAACAAAAAACAAAAACCAAGGAGGCGGGGGATCGATTTCTATTTGGATTAAAAGGTTTAGTATTTTCTTGGATCGAAAATGAATGAGGGTTTAGGAACGAATTGTATTCGTGATCCGTGACATGAATAAGTACTTAATAGCAGCAGAAGCTCTCAATTTGGATTAAGGTTAGGGAAAATGGGTGGGCCGGGTTGCTAAAGCATTTGATTCGGCCCTTTTTTAAAATTTAAAAATAGGGTTCGATTAACGATTAACCATTAACCGAACTGATTTTGGTCGGTTATCATCGGTCGATTAACCAAAAGTTAACCAATTTTTTCGGTTAAAGCGGTTCGATTAAGGTCGGTACGATCGGTTAAGTCGATTTGATTGGTTAAATGCCTAACCCTACTTTCAGCTTCATTTTGACCACCGTTCTTACGAGGATGCTTTGGCTTGCTTTTCTGGCACCAGCATCGTCCATCCTCGGCATCTCAGCTCGCCCTAAGCCCGGACCAACATTTTCCCCGAGTAAATTCCTCTCAGTAACGAGAGGATTGAGGTTGGTACTAATCGGTTCTAGTCGTAGGGGCACTGTTCCAATTTTCTTTACTCTAAATCCAAGTGCTTCTATGTTAGTTTCATGTCCTTAGTTTTGAATTCCAGCTGCTATAGCCATTCCTTGCTGTGCCATCCTTTGGAAAATCCCTGCAACATTTCCTATTGTCGAGCTTTTATCTCATCTTGCACCTCTTTCATAATCCTCTACATCTCTTCTCTTGACAAGTAGACTGATGGATCTGAATTCGAGACACCTTCTGGTTGCCCCATATCCTTGTTGATTTCCTCCACTAATAGCTCTTGTAGTAGGTCCCTTCATCCCCTCCAAACTTTAGATCCAAGCATTAGGTTTTCAAATCTTGCTTTTTCTAAGTGAAAACACCAAAATATTGATACCAAAAGTGACACAACACCCGAAAGCATGTAGAAAAGTTAAGATCTAGTATACAATAAGAAAATTAAAGAAAACGCAAGAATATTTATAGCAGTTCGGAAATCTCTAGCCTACGTCCACTGTTATCCTTATTGATTATTGATTTGAGAGGATTAGAGAGAATTATAAGTCACGAGTAAGCATGATTGACAAGTTCTTAAGTCTAGAACTACTAAGAGTATCTGCCTTCGTGAATATAGTAAAAGAAAATAGATGATGAAGAAGGAGAAGTTCTTAAAGTCCTCTCTTGGTTCCTATATGGTTGGTATTTATAGCGGAATTAGCTAGTACAGTCGTAGGCCCATGAAATCCATAGTCCAGATGCAAATCCAAAGGTGCTGAAGACCAAAAGTTAGCCCAAATAACAATAGATTCCTCTCGATACCAAGAGGAAACTCTCGGTATCGACTACTTTCTGTTGATAAGTATCTTCCCTCCTTACTTGTTTTGCCTTCCTATCTCTGATTTGCTAGGTTACAAACACTTTTTCTTGACAATTGAGTTTTCTCTTGATAACTTCCTTGATACTACTTGTCTTATCCTGCATTTTTGTACTTTCTTCTCATTAAGCCTTAGAGTTTATTGTCCATTCTCTAAGAAAATTACCCACTGACGATTGCTTGAGGTAGTATTTAAAGTACAATAGATTTGAGAGGTGAAAAGTGGAATAAATTCCTCTCTGTACCAAGAGGTTCCTCTCGATACTGAGAGGTCCACTTTGCACCATTCTACTTGAAACTTGTTGAATGCCATCCTCTTACCCTTCCGAATGTTTTTCCAAGTTCATGAATCGTTTTGTCTTTATCTAGATGTTCTAATTCCAGTTGAAAATCCACATAGTCAAAAAGCCAATTAACACTTGCCTCCCAAAGAACGCCTTATGAATGTAAGGTGTGCTTTGCTTAGGAACAAGTTTTAGTAGCAGTCAATCTTCGGTAGTTGAGCCCTTCGGCCATTCATCAATCCTGAACTTGGTGAATCATCTGGTTCTTTCGGATTCTCCTGCAAATCCATGGTCATTCCAGACCGTCGTGACTAAGGACTCCAATCCTTGCTTAAGTTTTAGTTATGAATCATAATAAATCTTTTTTCATTCAGAGTTATCATATCTTATATCAAAATCATCCCGTGTTTGCCTAGGATTTATCTCACTTCACCAAACAACCCATTTTGTAACACTTTTCCGCTTTCAATTTATAACGCTAGTAACCGTTACAAATTTCTAACGGTTGTATCCGTTACAATGCTTTACAACAGTTATTATCGTTAGTAAATATAGCAATTTCGTAAATAATGAAAAGCAGTATGGGTAAGATTGGAAATTTATCTTTCAACAATCGTTATCCCATTCTTCACGACAATTACTAGTTTGCTGATGAACTCGGAACCCCTAGTCCACCGCGACCTCAATCCCATAAACTCCCTCCTTGACCACAACAGCAGCAAAATCCATGCATTAAGAACTGGACGGTGGAGGAGTGATTGATGTTCGCGAAGCTGGCATTGGAGTGCGCTATGTTGAGGAAGAAGGATTGACTAGATCTAGGGTTTCACGTGGGATTCTATCCATGGCTGCTGAGAAAAGCAGACCTTTGACTAGAGTTGTGTTCGAGCCGTTCATAGAGCTAGACTTGAATAGGGATTTGGATCTCATGCCTGCTTCGTCAAATGTGTCCATTGCTAGGCAGAAGTTTGTTGATGACTCTGAGGCTGCTATCAATGAGCAAATCAAGTGGGTAACTTCTTGTTTTGTTCTTTTTTTATTGAACAATTGTTTAGTCAATTTGTTTGATAATTTTTTTACAAGAATTGGTGAAAGTCAATTGAGATTTGTAGTTTTGAACATAATAAGTTATATAGTTGTACATAAATTCGACTAGTTTTACTAGTTTTGAAATATAGTCTAATTAATTTTCATGAAAATTGAATCCAAATTCATGTTCCACAAGTTTACATATAGTTAATAAATTTCCTTCTGTGCTCGAGATGGTTATAAGGACATATGAAAATGTTATGTAGGTTTTATTATTGTTGTCCTTCTATTTAGTCTCATTAACTACACTGTTTGTCATTTGTCTGTTCACAGCTACCTATACTCTTGAAGCAACTTGATATTGTAGCTAATTGTGTTGGTATACTCGCCTTATTTACTAGGAAATGCTTCAAAATTTCAGTTAGGACAATTAGTTATATAAAGGAATCAATATTGTTTAACCTGAAGTTGCATATAAAACCTAAGTAAAGAATGAATTAGCCCTGACCATATACATGTGTGTTATGAGTAATTTACATCTTTCTTTAACCGGAAGTTTTAAACGAGATGAAGGCGCCTACAATATTTACCAATTTCCGTGAAGAAGCTGCAAATTTAGCTGCAATATGATTTACATAATGTTATTTTTATACACAACATGTAATATTAATCTAGTTGGTGCATACT
The DNA here is from genome assembly GCA_030737815.1 of Allium fistulosum. Taxonomy (NCBI): domain Eukaryota; kingdom Viridiplantae; phylum Streptophyta; class Magnoliopsida; order Asparagales; family Amaryllidaceae; genus Allium; species Allium fistulosum. The sequence continues at coordinate 795,210,608 of CM060904.1, forward strand.
GCATTCCTAAGATTTGAAATGCGTGAGAAATCAATTTTTATGTCAGTAGAATCATGGAGTATGCATACTATATATGCTTTACCAGCTTGCCAATTCAAGATTATAAATCTGGCCGTCTTTGCTTGGCTAACAACATTTCTTTTCATCCTCACTCTAAAATACATAAACATGTGTATTATGGTCCTGTAGAAGTAGCATGTTCTGATGATATAAATTATTTAGGTTATACATTTTACCTGTTCTTTACCCTACTACCAAAACTTTACAAGCCTGTGATTGTCCTCTTTTTTGAGGTAAAAAAATAGTATAAAGACAATTTCGGATTAGTAATTTTATATGATGAAAATGGTTGTTTTATGTTAGAACTTATACCATGCAGATAGGTTAAATTCTTGCATTTCTCTTTATGTTTTATACCATTGAAGTTGATGTTAATGTTTCTGCATCCAACGTTCCTTTCATTTATTCAACTCTTTCTATTCAAAGTGCAAAACTTGTTTCTTTTTAACAATATATAACATTCCACACGCTAAAGATGTAGTTACAAATAATTATCTGGTTTCATGTTTTTCTCTCTCATGCGTCAATAAATAAAGATGAAATTTATTGGTTGAGCCATCAAACAAATTTGAGACATATATTTTAATAAGATCACATGCAAACCGTTACTCTTATTTATTCCTTTTAATACACAATAAAATGTGCTTATTATTACAAGATATAGGAAGTGACCACCTTTCTCTAGCTGTAGAGTTTGCTTTCACAGAATGCATAGAACTACATCCTCCAGCCAAGAGAATAAAAAGCTCTCATCTATATTTCAACTCCGGAACATAAAGGTGGAAAAAGAAGAAGAAGAGAGGGAACAGACCAAAACCAATGACTTTAGCAAGTTCAAAAATAGACAAATTGGTTATGCTTCAGGAGGTGCTGAGGTACTGCTTGCGTCCTTTTGACTGTCCATCATTTCATCAAAATTACTACCATATTTTCTGAAGCTTGGTCCATATTTATTACTAATTATACCAGCATGTAGTAGAATTAGGTAGATGAACTGCGTGATAGCTAATATAATGATGAAGGCCTCCAGTGTTCTTTGTAACATTGCAAAATTAATTGCTATTTGTCAAAAGTATGTCCATTTACCTTTTCTTCGTACTTTAGATTAATTGATTTAAAATTCAGTAGATCTTACCAAGCGTCTTCCACGGTTTCCTAGATGAATTTGCTTGCATGCTAGTCTGCATGATAATACAAAAGTTCTTTATATGTACGATCATTCATTATTGGTAGATGTGTAAAAGTTGGTATACAACTGGGAGGAATGCTAAGCAAACTCTCCTTTGAAGGGAGTGTGTTTGTACTCGTCACCTGATTGGTGAAAAGAAGTAGGCAATCATTGACAATATGTAGCTAATGATTGATAAGTCCACACTCTTCACTAATCAGGTGGCAAGTAGAAGCATTCCTCCTACAAATTAATATGTTTTTATAGTTAGAAAAAGAAAATGTACCTGAAAGCGAGGACGTCGAGTGCCCAAGTGACAAGAGCAGAGGATAATGCGTAAGCTAAGCTATCGCTCCCCCATGCTCTTAGATGAAGGAACCCGGCTAGTATAGAACATGCACCCACTGCTGCCGCCATTAGTGAGAATATCAGTAAATACATTGTTGATGGGTTTCCTCCCAGGTCTGTGCATAAAATAGTTTACCATCATCAATGTCTTTCACTTTCACAGAACAAAAAAAACCCATAAAATAAAATAGAGTAAGGTATGAAATGAAGAGGCGCTTACGGTGATGAGTTTCACCATTTATAAATTTATCGATGGACCATCCAGCGAGTGCGAGGACTAGAGCATACATTACGAAGTTCACAAACAGTAGTGGGCTCATGAAGCTTTTGCATCTTCTTCCGATTGCCATATTGTTTTTACCTTTTTGTTTTTAGCCTTGTGTAGGCAGGTAAGTTTATGGGTTTTTATAAGGGGAGTTGGTGGTGAGAAATGCAAATTGATAAATACAGATGTTGCACGCTTATTACTACTAGACTTTTGTCGGTTGTTATATTTTTATATCTGGAGAAGTGATCAAAATTTGGACTCGTTCTGGGCATGACTCACAACCTTCCTATTTTGTTTTCTTCTATGCTTGATTGTGGCAGCATCTTTGTCCTTACAAAGTGGCGGCATGTGTTTTTTTAATATCATTTTTACAATATTTAATAGATTTTTCAATTAAAAGAAGAAGAAGAAGAAGAAAAGTTGGTATGCTTTTTAACAACTATTTAATCTTCTTTGAAAAATACATGAAACAATTTTGGAAAATAGATTTTTTTGCACTTGAAGTACCTGAATTTTTTGAAACATTTTACTTTTTATGAAAAACATTCTTCTAAGATATAACCATTTGAATGTTAAATTTATTCGGTTATCAGAAATAATAGAAAAATCTGGTTTGAAACATTAGCGAATTTGCCTTGGACATATTTTTTGGTGCTAGACCTTTATTGCAGTAGTCTTTTTCACATATTTTTTAATTGATCTCTGCAAACTTTCTTGCAGTAGGCATATGTGTTCATTTATTTATTTTTAAATTTCACCATATTCGTTTGATTTGCCTTGGACACGTTATGTGCCAATTGCATACAGGAGGCTAACATACTTAACTCGCTTGTGGTTCAGATAGCATATCTAGAAGAAGATTGGTGTGAATTAGAAGCAAAACATTCTGTTTCTATAGCAGGGACAACTGAAGCTCTTAGAGCTAGTACATTGTGTTTACCAATAACAAGAGGGAGGTGCAAGGGTATGCAACCATATAACTTTATTATGTAGAACTATTAAATCATATAGCCCTTTACAACTCACAAGCTAAAGAGCTATATAGTTCTTATTTCAACTCTAGCACAGTGAGATTAAAATAATTATGCATTTGCACAACAGTTTTTTTATATAAATATTTTTAATCCATTTAAAAACATTCCTACATTTTTGAGTTAGGAAATTTGATACTTATCATAGATTTAAATAAAATTAAATAGTTGTACTATTTTGCTTGTCTGTTTAACAATCCATTATCATCAAGAGTATTTATTCAAATTTAGACAAAGAAGTTTACAACATTGATATGATATTTCATAGATATAAGTTTTTGGTTTCCTACAACAAATTACAGATGTAATATTTGGGGTATTGACTCTAGTTAAGTATATAATGGACAGGTGGAGAGTGTAAATTCACATACATCTGAGCTTTCTGAGGTTGCAGCATATGAGAGCTTATTGCTCAATGAGTGTAGAGAATTGCTTGCTTCAACTGCAACAATGAAGGTAAAACACGATCTTAACATGCATTTTGTACATTTGCCAATAAAAATAAGAAATGAATAGCAATTTGAAGTGAGTTTATGATAAACCATTCTGGTAGATATACCAAATCATATGTCTTAATAACTGAAAAAAAGAAAAGACAAGTCACAAGTGGCCTGCTTGTTAACCATGACAAATGACCTGTAGTGTTCAAGTAGCACCCAAAGAGTCCAACTTCCCAATCCCAAAAAAGTGACATGCCCTCATTATCATCAACTTCTGAACCTAAGCAACCTGAAATTCCCAATCCTCAAATGACAGTAGCTCTTCCTCATCAAATCATCCACTCACAAGACCAACAACAACATTACATTTTAAACCAACCTGTTCCATTCTACTCTCAACAGTCCCAACTGGATTTATGCACTGACTTGACTGCTAGAGGACTTGATTTGGATGCTGAGCATGTCATCATGTTTGACTTTCCATTGAATTCGGTGAGTGATAGCTTTATATTATGAAGTGCAGCAACTCTTTGGTACTTTCATAATCATTATCTTTTTTAGTTGATCTGCGTTGTCTACCTCCACTGAACAGGCAGAATAGCTCGAATGGGTACTAAAGGTATAGGGCAATTGTTCACTATATATTTATATGAGGCTGTAGTATTGTTCTTTGCTGGTTGGAATTCTCTGACTTTTGCGAATAGCAATGAAATCTTGGCCTTTTTCGAATAGTTGATATACTTTGAATATAGTTTAGTTCCTTTGTAAGTTGTAACCTTTTATACACTTCTGAATATAGTTTACTTCTGAAGCGTAGTTTATTTGTATGCTTAAACTTAATATAATATTATGTTATATGTATATATCATTCAATTGACATATAATTTAGATTTTAGGTCGCATACTGTGCTGGAGTAGACTCCACTTAAGATGGATACTTTAACACTTCAATTGTACAAGATGCGCATGTACCGACAAAAGATTTTATGTGCATGATGCTTATGAATATTTACATGCATTTGCTGGTTCTGCCCAAGTCCGCTTGAGTTCGAATGAGTTATATATTGTTTGGAAAACCATTGCATATTGAGATTACTTCTTCTGGTGCTACTATGATTTGGCAAATGAGTAACAGCTTGACCAATTATTTTGAACTTTTGTTTTTCCTCTAAATTGAGTTTATGTGTGAGCTAAGTACTACATTTATCATAAAGACTTAACTAGCTTGAGTTTATGTGTGAATTAAATAGGAGTTTATAAGTTTATAAGTATGCTAAGTACACCGTCAACGAGTCCATTGTAACTAACATATCACAAAGTATCATTAGTCAACTGAGTTTAGTTAACAAGAGTTCAATTTCAAAGCTTGCAGGTAGCCACCCATGTTTCTTCTATGTAACAAAATTTTTATTCCCGATCAAGTATTCACTATATATTTATATGAGGCTGTAGTATTGTGATTTTTTTTAACTAGTCTGACTGTCTGAGTAGTAATCCAGTGTAAATTTGCTCAAGTAGGAGTTTTACGCATGAATACATGAAGTTACGTAATCATTGAACCGTATCCTCATAGAATACATTTTTCATGAATATATTTCATGATTTTGTTTAAATCGATTATCCAGTTGTTTAATTTTCGATAAGTATCAAATTTTAGATTATAATATTGATCTCCGGTAAAGATTTTAATATGAAAATTTTATTTTTCCTCCACTGCAGGTAAAGTTACAAACCTTGTTACGAAGAAAGATGACATGTTAGCTTCCAGGATCGAAGAAGCCATCAAGAAAAACCAAAGTTTTGAATCTCTTAACTCAACCAACGTTAAACGTTACGCCCTTAAATCAGAACTTTCTGGAAAAACCGGAAGGGCATCGAAGCTACTAAAAGTTGGAAAGATGTTTATAGGTATTATCACAATATAACTTTCTATTTTATTTTTATTATGTAGCAAGAATTTTTGATTCAGATCCATACCTCCATGAGTCTTGATTAGTTTGGGTATAACGTAACATATATCTCAGGTACATTTAAGCACGATTTTTCTAATATCGCTGTGCTTTTTGAATGTTATAACAGATAGCACCGGATTTTAGGCAGGCCATCTCTCTAAAGAAAGTGGTTGAGGATAAAATTACAAAAGGTGTGTGTATTTGTACTAACTATGGTCATGTCACTACTAGAAATACAGTATATAGCCACGAAGGCTTTCTAACGGCCGCCAACGGCAGTTTCCAACGGCTACCAACGGCTCGTTATTTTTTAACTTGCCGTTGGTAGCCGTTGATAACCGTTGGAAATAACGCCGTTTGCGGCCGTTGGTAACCGTTGGAAATTTGCGTATACCTGCTCCAGACAGAGATCGAAACATTATTACCTTCTTCCCCAATTCCCCCAAAACCCTACTCCTCCCCTCCTCCTTTCTTGCTCCAAGCTTCCCCACGCAACCAGCAGCTGCTCCAACGCCATCACTCAACGCCAACATCCTCTCTCCATCCCTAGAAGTCTCCAAAATCAGGTTTGCCTAAAACCCTACAATTTTTATTTTTTCTAATTTTGTGTTAATTTGCTGTTATATTTGTATCCAATGGCATATTGCTTGTTTATTACACCAAACTAAATGCTAATTACAATTATTATCATCCAAATGTCCAAATTGTTTGTGTATGTATATATTATGCACATATGTAAATATGTTTATAATTTAGTATAAATGCGCATGTGAATTAGCATTAGATTAGTTAGGATTGATTTAAATTATTTTGTGTATGTTTTGTAAAATGTTAGACAAACATGAATTAGTGGACTATTTTACGAACATTATATCTTTTTCAAAATATATTAGCATTAAATAAATAATTACACATGAATTATATATATATTTTGTGAAATAGTAAAAATCATATAATTTACAATATATATATTTAGTAAAATAGTATAATATAATTCATATAATAATGCATAATATGCTTTATTTTATATATTTAATAAAACGGTAACATAAAAACCAAATTTAAATCCCTTAGTGAATTTTTGGCCCCGTCTGACAGGTGTTGTATATGATCGTTGTATGAATATTCGTTTTTATTGCAAAACGGATATTCATATTCATCTGATACAATATCTGTTGGATTTGTCCCTGTATTGGACAAGTTACAAACACTATAAAGTATTACGTTTCGTAAATCATATCGTTATAAACGGTTCACAAAATTTCGACGGCATTTCCTTTTTGTTCCTTGTGTACATGCATTGTGTACGATACAAGGAACACGGGGGAAGTGCTGCCGAAATTTTGGGAAATCATTTATAATGATATGATTTAAGAAATGTAATTACTATTGTGTTTGTAATGGGAAGTAGGATAACCGACCATCACAAAAGGTACAAAAATGTAAACAAAATAGCTAGAAATATAACTTTGTATATAAACGAAAATGGATTATAAAAAACAGTAAAATCTAAAATGTGTTTATCGAATTTGATTAATAGTTTTTTTACTATTGATCATAGGTTTTACAGTAGGAAAAATGGTCAATTATTTTATTGATCGGAGCTAGATGTATCAAAGAAGAGAAATGGGAGGCTCAATAAGTACACATTTTCTCAACGGGGTAAATGTGTTTGTCGAATTTGCTTTAAGTAATATTGGAAACGACGTAGAAATTCGTTGTCCATGTAGTAGGTGCAAATTGTTGAAGCATTTAGTACCGAATATGGTTAGGATTCATTTGCGCCAATATGGTTTCGTAACCAATTATTTGGTGTGGGATCGTCATGGAGAAAATATAACACGTAACGAAGAACAGTCAATAGAGGTCATTAGTGATGAAGTTAGTACGACGAATCTCATAGAACATATGGTTGAAGATGCAGCACGATCAATGTTCCCTACTGTTGAATTTAATAACGAAGATGTTAACGTCGAAGAGGAACCAAATGTTGGAGCGAAAAAAATATATGATTTATTGGATGCTGCTAAGAAACCTCTTTGGAATGGATGTACTAGCGGCACTCAATTATCGGCAACTGCAGAGTACATTGCGATGAAATCAAAGTACAACTTCACAGAAGCCGGATTTACGGCTGTTGTACAAGCTGCTAAACGCCATATGCCATCAGATAATTTAATGTGGGAAAATTATTATGAAGTGAAAAAACTAATGTCATCTTTCGGTTTGCCGTATCAAAAAATTGATACATGTCTAAATGGTTGCATGTTGTTTTGGAAAGATGATGTCAGTCTTCGAAATTGTAAAATATGTAATCAAGAAAGATACAAGCCAAGGAAAAAAAAGGGAAAAGAAGTTCCATACAAGCGTATGCATTATTTACCTATCACTCCTAGACTTCAAAGGTTATATGCATCATCGGTAACAGCGCATCATATGAGACGGCACAGTGTGAGAACACCTGAAGAAGGTACGTTAACACACCCATCTGATGGAGAAGCATGGAAGTATTTTGATAAGAAATATCCCGATTTTGCAGCGGAGAGCCGTAACGTTAGACTAGGTTTGTGTACTGATGGATTTTCACCGTTTTCTCAGTTTGGTTCTAAATATTCATCTTGGCCTATAATAATCACACCTTACAATCTACCCCCGTGGATGTGTATGAAAACTCCATATATGTTTCTCACAATTGTCGTCCCTGGCCCTGATGATCGGACACAGGGTATCGATGTTTACTTACAACCGTTAATCGAAGAGTTGAAAACGTTGTGGTACGAAAGAGTTGAAACATACGACATATCAAAAAAGAAAAATTTTCGGATGTTCGCTTCTTTGTTATGGACTATTAGCGATTTTCCTGCATATGCAATGCTTTCGGGTTGGAGTACGGCCAGTCGTTTTGGTTGTCCTTACTGTATGGAAGAAACACGAGCATTTTCTTTACGGCATGGGAAGAAAATTTCATGGTTTGATTGTCATCGACGTTTTCTCCATATTAATCATACTTTTAGAAGAGACAAAAAAAACTTCATAGCTAATAGACATGAGACTTTACAACCACCAACGATGTGGTCAAGTGAAGATATATATGAACTTGTAAAAGATTATCCAAAGATGCATGAAACCGGGCAGCAAACTGAAATCCAAGGTAAATCGACGTTTCATAATTGGTGCAAACAGAGTATATTCTGGGAGTTGCCTTATTGGAAAAATCTCTTAATCCGTCATAACATTGACGTGATGCATAACGAGAAAAATGTATTCGATAATGTGTTTAATACACTTTTGAATGTTAAGGGAAAGACTAAGGACGATCTGAAATCAAGACGTGATATAAAAGAAATATGTAATCGTCCTGAGCTTCATATGAAGCCAAATGACACTAAAAAACCCAAAGCATGTTATGAATTAGATAACAACCAAGTTAAAGTACTGTTAAAATGGGTGGAAGGATTACGATTTCCTGATGGAATTTCATCTAATCTTCGTAGATGTGTCGACTATAAGAACGGAAGACTGAGTGGGATGAAAAGCCATGATTGTCATGTAATGATGCAAAATTTGTTACCCGTCGCTTTCAAAGAATTGTTGCCCCTAAAAGTTTGGAAGGTTATAACAGAACTTAGTTTATTTTATAAGGAGCTTTGTTCAACTACGTTAAAAGTTGACCGTCTTCGTAAACTTGAGGTAGAAATCCCTATATTGCTCTGCAAACTGGAGAAAATATTTCCTCCAGGTTTGTTCAACATAATGGAGCATTTACCTGTTCATCTTCCATTTGAAGCACGTCTTCGAGGTCCTGTGCAATATGGATGGATGTATCCATTCGAGAGGTATGTTGTTAATACTGAGTATGCAATTTAAGTATAATTAAAAATCAATATTGATATGAAATAATTTTTATCAGGTACTTAAATCATTTAAAGAAAAAAGTGAGACAAAAAGCTCGAGTTGAAGGTTCGATTTGCAAATCATATATCGAAGAAGAAGCATCGTTCTTTTTCTCTCATTATTTCAATGATCATGTGAATTTATCATTTCAAAGTGTTGTGCGTAATGATGAGGCCGTCGAACAAGATTTTTCTTCTGAAGCAATGTTATCTATTTTTAAACAACATGGTCGACATGCTGGAAAATGTGTAGAAGTATGGTTAGATGATAGAGATTACCATGCAGCACACACGTATATTCTTCTTAATTGTCCAGAAGTTGCACCATTTATTAGGTAATTATCAGATTACAAGTTTTGATAAATTTAATTTAATACTGCATGTGTAAATTAATAATAAAGCAATATATTGTTTTTGTTTGCAGTGTTTATGAATCACAAAATCCAAACGGCGATTTAAGCAAAAATTTCGCTACTTGGTTTTCGAACTACGTTTGTGATCCTACAAATAATGTGGTCGATGAAGGATTAAAACATTTGGCGTTGGGACCGAAAAGGAAAGTTAAAACGTATCCAATATTTTTCGTTAATGGATATAAATTCAACACCAAAGAATACGGTGCTGAAAAATTAACAAACAATACCGGTGTATTTGTTAAAGGCAGTGATGATCCTAATAATCATATACATGATTTTTATGGCGTGTTAACCCAGATTTTGCAATTGACATATTTTATAAGACCCGTAGAGGAAGTTTTTTTGTTTAGATGCAACTGGTTCAGCAATGTTCTAGGTTCTGGTATTAACGTGCATCCAAATTATAATCTTATAGAAATAAAACATACCTCCCGTTATCAGCCATACGATCCGTTTGTACTAGCCAAACAAGCCCTACAAGTTTATTACGCCCCTTATCCGTCTCTAAAAAGAGATAAAGCGGATTGGTCTGCGGTTTTTAAAACCAAGACGAGATTTACATTCGATGGAAAAAATATTCCAGAAGAACAAGCCTATCAAGCAGATATCGAAGAAAATGTTGAAACCACAATTACAGACGATCAAACTGATTTTGGACAATTAAATGATGAGACAAGTGTATTAGTCGAAGCATTTGAGAGTGTAGAGGAAAACGATATAGAACACGAGATCGAGTCTGAATCAGAAAACGACGAGGACTGAGTAATATCCGGTAATTTTTACAATTATATATTCACGCACACGCATCACATATATATCATCTCATCATCATTACATGCACCACATATCATCATCATTTTATCTATTACTATAATTAAAAATGAAACTTTTCAACAGGTATTATGTCAGGCTCCAGACATCGTAGCTCTTCTCGCTCGGCCGGCGAGAGTAGTGGTGAGCCTTCGGCTCGACCACTTGTATATTTGCAGCCGAAGGCTGATGGAGCGTAAGTATCAAAATTAAAATGATAACAATATAAATTTGTTCATACATATATATACTTGTCTAAAGCTTTGTTTTATTTAACACAGGGGATTTGATTTGGAGCCCTCAGGAGTTGTGCTTGGCATTTCCAAGCAATCATATATGAGCAGGATGACAGATTGCTGGCCTAAGTGGAGTAAGATCCCTGACCATGTCAGGGAGGCCATATGGCAGGATTTTCTGGTGAGTTTATATATACTACTTTACTATATGAATAAGTATAAATGAACACTTAGTAATGTTTTCTCTTTGTACAGGGGCAAGTGGACTTGGAGGAGGCCGATGTCGCCATGGTTCAGCGCCACTGGAATTCGAAGGTCGCCAAAAATTACAGGGAGGTAATGTCAGCTCTTAAAAAATCGGGAAGAAACCGAACTGGATGGGCGGTTCCGTATGGGATTCTTGGATGAGGTGGTGGGAGACCGACGAGTTCAAGGTAAATGTTCTACCTAATATATAGTTAATTATTTCGCAATTAGTATAAATATAATATTCAATTTATAAAATTGCAGATGGAGTCGGAGAGGAACTCTGCCAATAGAAGTAGGAATCCTGTAACGCATCGTGGTGGATCCAAGTCTTTTCAGCATCACCGTGAGGACTTGGTAAATTTATCTAAACCGTTATTACATTTTGTATATTAATTAGTTCGGTAATTAGCTATGAAAAATTAAAATATATAAATTATTTATTGCAGGAAAGATCAGTTGGACGTCGCGTGTCTATGATGGAGGTATTTACCTGCACCCACGCATCAAGAGAAACAGACAATGCTGGCAATATTACATATCAGTGGGATGGTGATGATAAGGCGACGGCTGCATATGTATGCATATTTTAAAAATTATTTTATTAATATCGATATGTTTAAATCCTATTCTACTAATTTTAACCTGTCATTGTTTTTTATTTTAGGCAAAGTTTCAGGAGGCACGGGCAGAGCTGCTTTCAGAATCGGATCGCGATGAGTTGACGGTAGAGGAGGAAGATAATATTTTCGACGTTATTATGGATCCGACGTAGCGGAATAGGCGTTATGGCTATGGAAACCAAGCGGTAATCTTATAAACATTGCAATATTATATTTAATAAATTAACATATAGATACACTATAGATATGATGATTTCTAGTTGAGTTAACCTATATATTTAATAAGTTAACCTATATATTGTAATAAAAATATGCATTTTTTTGTGGTATATGCATTGCTTAAGATCACGTCATTTACGTTTCTATATTTTAAAATATACATAGCTTAAGAAAATGATTATAATACAAATGTGAACATCTCATATTCTATTTGCAGGTTCGGGCAGCTCAAAAGGCGTGTGACAAAGCTGAAATAAAAGAGCTTAGAACCATGGTTGAGCAGTTGCAAGAGCAGGACCGTCTTCGCGCTATACAAATGGAGCAGCTGAATCAACGTTTAGCGGAGTACGCGCAGAGGCATGGTTCCTTCCCTTCGTCGTCTGGTGCTTCCGGAGGTGATGATGATGCTTGAGAGGTATGATGATTATTGTTTTGTGGTTGGTTATTGTATATATTGACTTTGAGGTGGTGAGGATTGTGTTTGATGGTTATTGTGTATGTATTGACTTTGAGGTGGTGAGGTTTAAGTGTTTGCATTGTATATATTGACTTGAATATGGAGTTGGAGTTGGTGTTGGTGAGGGTTTGGTTGTAATGTTTGAATATGGAGTTGGACTTGAATATGTAATGTTTTATGTTGATTTTTGGTTGTTTATATTGTTTGTGGTATAATGTGTTGAATATGTGATATATATGTGAAATGGAGTGGAAATGGAATGGAAATTGATATATATTGATTGTGTGTGGCTGGAAGGTGAATCGCGTGCTGCTATAAAAAAAAATTCACCCAGATTAGCAACGGCTACCAACGGCTAACAACGGCTTATTGGTCAGTTTATTGCAACGGTTTCTAACGGCTACCAATGGTTTTATGCCGTTGGTAGCCGTTGGAAATTCCCCGTTGCTTCCGTTGGAAGCTGTTGGAAGGCGTGGTATGCTATTCCAACGAAGTTTCCAACGGCTCCCAACGGCCGCCAACGGCTGGGAGCCGTTGGAATAGCCTATTTCCCTTGTAGTGTGTGTTCTTCTCGTATTCAAATTATTGTTTTCATAATCTTCTTTGATTCTGTGAAGATGGTGCTATTGGCATTGGAATAGCAGCAATTGTTGTTGGGCTTTTGGTTAGCGGCATTGCTGCTCTTGCTGCACGTAAGAGATGAATGAAAGCTTCATGGAAATCAGTACACTCCAATAAATATGTTATACTTGTAAACTATTCTTCTTCTTTCTTTTCCCACTTTGCCTTGATGTTTTTCCTATCCCGTTTTTCTTGTTATTAGTGGGATAATAATAGTACAGACTTATGTCGTACTATTACATTTGGCATTACTGTTATGCTATAAATTTGAATTTGTATAGTTGAATGAAATAATATGTGATTATACTATAAGATCCGGAATGGGATATGGTTGAATGAAATACTATTAGATGCTGAATAAGATATGGTTCTGCTATACCAAATTTGTAACACTTATAAGTGTTGGTAATTTTGCTATTTACTTATGCAGGGAATTCCTAACGGTTATAACCGTTGGAATTAAAATATTTCCAATGGTTATAACTGTTGGGAATGCGAAGTAATTCCCAACGGTTATAACCGTTAGGAATGACCAAAATTTCCAACGGTTATAACCGTTGGGAAAAACCGTAATTCCCAACGGTTATAATTGTTGGGAATTACCAGAATTCCCAACGGTTATAACCGTTGGAAGTTCCAAAATCCCCAACGGTTATAACTGTTGGGAATGACCAAAATTCCCAACGGTTATAACCGTTACAAAATATGTGAAAAAAATTATAACGTACCTGCTACCAATGGTTATAACCGTTGGGAATTTGATTACCAATGGTTATAACCGTTACAAAATGACAGTTCTGGTGTTGTGTCTATTTTACTATAGTCGTAAGGCATTCAAATCCTAATATCAGGTTGATGTCCATTCTAGGTTTTGGTCTTGCTAGATCGTTTATCATCCAATCTAGGGTTCGATCTTTTTAGATTTTTTATCATCCAATCTAAGGTTCGATCTCTCTAGATCACTTAACATCCAATCTAGTATTCGATCTCTTCGGATCGTTTGTCATCCAATCTAGTATTCGATCTCTCCGGATCGTTTATCATCCAATTTAGGGTTCCATCTCTCTGGATCATAGCCGATTCCAATCCGCTTACTCTCTGACAAGGGGACTCAACGTCCAAGCAAGTCCATCCACTCACGCTTCGGTAAGCGAACTTATCTTTGAACTCTCTAGATCCTTACCGAGTCTAATCTGCCAGCTCTCCGATAAGGGGTCCAATGTCTAAGCTAGTCCATCTGCTTACTCTTTGGTAAGAAGACATATCTCTTGTGGTCATTACCCCGTCTCTCCAGATAGGACTACAATGATCAATATCAATTATCACGTTCAAGTGGTTTTCAAAAATCAAAATTTCAAATCAAGCAAGCAACATCCTAAATATTCATCTTAGACATCTGACTCAGAGCGTGCCTAGAGACCTATTAGGGTCTCGTACACATGTAAGCAGTCTAAGGCTATTATTGTCTTAACTATTCAAAATGAAAAGCTATGCATGGGAAACGAACCTGACTCATGTCCATCCTGATCATGGGATTACCAGTCTCGACCCAGATTCCTGGTCGTGTCTTGATGCATTCACTGCAAATGGTGGTTACTCCAGCCGCACTATCGTAATTCAATTCCTTACATATTGTTGTAGTTAGTTATTCTAAACCAATTCTTATATCAAAATACGAAGGCGCCTACACTTATTCATTTCATGTCCATCTAGCTCATGAAACGGGAAAAGCTTTCCTGACTTTTTCTCCAAATACGTGGGCTCCCTCTTAGTTAGCCTTCGATAGAGGATCTGCCCCCTAGTATCTAGGTATATCCTCTCCGAGGTTTCTGTCAAGTTGGTGTATTAAGAGAATTTTGATTTCCTCATTGGTCACTTCGGTCCTCCAAAGTTATCTTCAGCTTTCCAATTTTTTTTCTCTCTGTCATATCCTGCTTCATATGGTTCTCTGTCATTCATAGCATTTACTTTGATGTTCTCAGCTTCAACGTCTTCCTGACACAAATACCTCTCTGCCTCATGATAGAACTCCATGAGATTCATTAGTGGATCTCTTTCCAAAGAAATTTTAAAGTCAGCTTTACTCGCAACTCCTGAAACCGCTGCCATCATAACCGTCGATGTATCCGGCATATAAACCGCATCGGCTGACACATCAAACCTAGTTAAGTTACTCCTAAGGGTCTCTCCGTTCCTTTGCTTCACGCTTGATAGCATCATCACATTCTTTGGTCATGAAATGTGAACCCTGAACTGTCTAACGAACTTATTCACTAGCTCGGTCCATGTTCTTATGGACCTATTTTCCTGTTGTCTGAACCACATTGATGCTAAATCCATTATATATAATGGGAAGCGCCATCTCATTACCTCCACAGAAGCACTCAACACCTCTATATGTCGGATGTACCTCATTAGATGAACCGTTGGATCTATCTTTCCAACATACACTACCAGCATTGGAAGTTTGAAATTGGGAGGATTCCTCACATACCGAATGTTAGGGGTAAATAGATTCATGTTTAGGTCTTCCAAACTCTGGTATGGGGGTCCACCTCTTACTACCCTTTTGATCATCTCATATATTCGGTTATTGTCGTCTAACGGTAGTCTTCACTCAAAAGCTATGTTTTGACCCCTCCCTCCCGCTCCTACCGGGAAACTCGGGTACATATTCTTATGGTCCCACGTTCACACTCTAATCAACACTTTCAATTTCATTCGGCCCACCATTTCTACGGGGAATCTTTGGCACATACTCCTTCGGTCGTTGTGCATTTGTGTTCTGACTTGCGTTTCTGCCACCAACATCGTCCAGCCTCGGCATCCCACCTCGCCCTAAGCCCGAACCAACGTTGCCCCCAAGTAAATTCCACTCGGTACCGAGAGGATTAAGGTCGGTACCGATTGGTTCTGATCATGGAGGCATTGTTCTAGTTTACTCTGCTCCAACTCTAGGTGCTTCTACATTAGTTCCTGGTCCTGCATTTTGAATTCTAGCCGCTTTAGTTGTTTCTTACTATCCCATCCTTTGGAAAAATCCCTCCAGCATTTCCTGGTGTCGAGCAATTATCCCACCTTGCATCTCATTCGTCATCCTCTTCATCTCTTCTTTGGACATGTTGATTGATGGATTTGAATTTGAGGACACCTTATGATTTTTCCCGTATCCTTGTTGACTTTCTTCAGTAATAGCTCTTGTAGTAGGTCTCTTCAGTCTCTTCAAACTTTGGATCCAAGCTTTAGGTTGTTAAACTAGCTCTTTTTCGGTGAAAGCACCAAAATTTTTATGCCAAAAGTGGTACCACACACCCAAAAACTGGTAGAAAAGTTTAGATTTAACAAATACTATAATAAAATTAAGAACACGCAAGAATTTTTATAGTGGTTCAGCAATCTCTGGCCTATGTCCAATGTTATCTTTATTGATTATTGATTTGAGAGAGAGTTTGAGAGGATTAGGAAGAATTATAAGTCACGTGTACAAAGGATTGACAAATTCTTAAGCCTAGGGCTACCAAGAGTCTCTTCCTTGGTGAATAAAAAATAGATGATGAAGAAGGAGAAGTGCTAAAAGTCCTCTTTTGGTTGCTATATGGTTGAAATTAATTATAGGAGAATTAGCCAGTATAGTTGTACGCCCATGAAATCCATGGTTCAAATGCAAGTCCAAAGGTGTTGGAGATCCAAAGTTGGCCTGGATAACAATAGATTCCTCTCGGTACCGAGAGAAAACCTCTCATTACCGCTTTCTGTTGATGGGCATCTTCTCTCCTCACTTGTTTTGCCTTCTTATCTCTGATTAGCTATGTTACAAACGCTTTTCCTTGACAATTGAGTTGCCTCTTGATAACCTCCTTGACACCGCTTGTCTTATACTGCTTTTTTAGCTTTCTTCCTATCAATCATTAGAGTTGATGGTCTATTCTCTGTGAAAAGAACTCAATGACGATTGCTTGAGGTAATATTTGAAGTACAAAGGGTTTGAGAGGTCCAATGTGGAACAAATTCCTCTTTGTACCGAGAGGTTCACTTTGCATCATTCTACTTGAAACTTGATGAATGCCATCCTTTTGCCCTTCCAATTGTGTTTTCAAGTTCGTGAACCATTTTGTTTTCATCCTTACATTTTAATTTTAGTTGAAAACCTGATTAGTCAAAAAGCCGATTAATACTGGGCAAACTTTCCTTAGGGTCGGGCTAGATGGAAATCGGAAAAACGGAGATTAAGTTGGAGATCAATATGCATTCTCCTCGTAAAATTAGAAATTTAAGGTTTAAAATTAGAAAATTAGGATTTAGGATTAAGAAGAAAAGACACGGCGTTTGGAGACAAAAAAGAAATATAAGAATGTCGTTAAAACGGTAACTTTGTCATTTTAATTTCAATTTATAATGGAAGAATCAATTATTGGTTTCTCCACTTAACAAAATATTTTGATTAAGAAAATACCTTTTCTTCGTTCCTTTTATCCAAATGGATTCTCTCTTTAACCATTTCCATTGAAAATTATTTTGTAAAGTAACATGGTAGTATTGCCTTTGGACAAATACTCTCGGACTGCCACATGAGCAATAGAAAATGGCATATGACTGGCAACCTTTTTTGGTCAAATAAATCATCATTTTTCTTAGGTTTTATTCTTAGTGCATTTCATATGTACAAACATGTGGTGGTGAGCAAACGTGGAGCAGATATATATGCTACCTCCCTACATCATGAATCCAATAATAACCATGTTCAAAAGCAAATGAATTTTTGTACTTTTATTCAAAACTTATTCACAGAAAGATACAGCAGCAAATGAACTGAATATATTCAGTAATTGATGGGTTTTCAGCAAACTCATGTGCAGCAAGGGCCATATGAACATTGGAATAATTTGATGAAGACTAATTGAAATTTGAACGAGTCCAAACGTGGAACCCATGCAATTAATCTGTCAATTATGACTTACTGCTTTATACCTAGAATTAACGATAAAACATGCATTACCTCAAATATATCCTGTAAATTATGACAGATTAATACGTTTTATATAACATATTCTCACTAAAAAGGTGACGATTCTCATAAAACCTAATCTAATAAAAAAAGGGTAAACATATAAAAGAAATAAATAAAAAGTTTCAAATTTGCATTAAGAATAATGTGTCTGGTTACTATATGTATAAGATGCATTCAAGTCAAACTTCACAAAATTTTACCTTTGGAGAAAGCACTAGCTACTATAAAAAAATAAATAGAAAAAGAGTTATTGCATATGGTAATTGCTTAGATAATCGATAAATTAAAGGGACTTTTTTCAGACACCATTCCAAGATTACAAATAGGAATGTTATGGTAACGGTAAATTTTCCATTATTATACTGGTAACAGTTAACCGGTAAACAATTTTGATTGAAATCGGTATACCAGTTTAATTAATACGGTAACGGTAAATTTATCATTTTACACGATAAATTATCGATAACATTTCTTTAATACCAGCGATAACGATAATTTTACCAGTCGAATTAACACACATATACGTTCATGTGATATAATTTATTACAGTCATTTAGAACAAAGCAAGTGTTTAAATTTAGTTCAGAAATCAAGTGAAATAATGTCAAATACATTTCTTTTCTTTTTTGTTTGTGTCTTTTATTGAGTAGCACTATAAATAATATAATGAAGATGCATTATAGTGTAAAAATATGTCAAGTCAGAGACCTATTTTAGACAAACGGTAATATATCATTACCCGTGTAACGGTTCCAGATTATTGATATAACAGTCTTCAGTACATCAGCTGATCGGTAACGGTAAGCAATTTTAGCTTACCAATAAAAATGATACGGTAAAGGTATTTGCGAAATGTTAACGGTAACCATAATCATAACAACCATAGTTTCAAATTTCAATTCCATCCTCTATAAAAAAAAATGGTTTCACAAACAACTATATCAGTGAAAATACGCATTTTAAACTGTATATATTTGTACTTACAATTATAAATATTTGCAGTTCGAACTGCACATTATTTAAAATAAAATTTTGCAGTCTATCCCGTAGATATGTGTATTTTACAACTTAAATATTTGTAGTCCACACTGCAACTATTTATTTTACAGACATATGTATTTTACACTACACATATTTACATTTTTAAACCGCAAAATATTTGCGGTTCTAGTCGCAAATTTATACAGTTTAAAATACACATTTTTGATAAAAATATTGACAGAGATTTTTTGTAAAACTTATTTTTTAGAAGTCTTTTTTAAGTATTAAGTTTGAAAATAATGGACGTATCACAATTACCACTAAATTAAAATACATTAGGGATCGAACTTTTGAGCTCTCATGATCAAACTTCACGTCATGATAGTACAACTCCTTTAGGGTTTAAAAAATTGGGAATGTCCGAGATATATTGATAATTATTTGTTTTAGATAATATAAACCCATTAATTATCTTTGTTAGGATTGTTTCGCACGATGCAAAGTGAAATATTGACTTGGAAATAAAATTGTATCACGTCGCTAAAATTGATGGTGATGTGGTGTGTAAATATGGATCGACTCATAATAATGGAGCTTTTTTTTGTTAGACTAGTATGTGACAACCCATATACATGTACCACTTGGAGAAGGTGGAGGAGTTTGACCCGACCGCTTAAACTCGACAACCTCAACAACCACACTCTATAAATTTTACAACTAGACACATTTTAAATTAAATATTTAATTTCCTAGTAAACATAGAATGACAAACTATTTTCAACCACTTAACTGACATCCAGTTTACATATTTAAATCACGTGTGGCAATCATGCATAACCCTGGCAATGTCAGTTGGGATTGTGTGGTGCGAACAAGCTCAAAAAAAAAAAAACAGACAGAAAGAAAGAAAAAAAAAAGATAAAGAGAATAAAGTTCAAATATATTAATTAAGGGCAAATAACAAAACTATCTCAGCCTCAAAATGTGATAGGTTTCAGTTTTCAACATGAAAATGAATCTCAAGCATGTAATATTTTAAGGAAAGAAGAATACTTCAATAAAATAAACTAGAACATGAATAAAAGGATAAGCCAATATACTAGAAAGATTAAATTTGGTTCAGGCATACCTAACTTGAGCCATTCTATATCTGAAAAGGACAAATAAATAATAATGAATTAATGACTAATACAAACCCATCACACTCAACAGCTTTACAAAAGATACTAAAATAACATATCTAATGAAAATGTATGATTTGTATATCCTAATGGAACAATGTCAATGACTTTGGTGTGAAATGAAGACCAATTATATATCTAACCTGTTGCTATCCAAATCTTTTGAGAAGATGCGTCCTATCTTCATCCATTACTAGATCAACCGTACCTAGAGAGACAAACCTGCTTTATAAAATAAATAAGATATATCAATATCTGTTGTGTTACCTGTGTACACGTAGGAATCCACCTTAATCTGCATATAATATATTTTTTTAAATAGCAGTTGCAATAAACCACAGACAGCTGTAGTAAAATTATGCAATTGTCACAATCTTAGGTACAAATTGATAAAACAATTGCTGACAGACAGGAGTTTAACAATCTTCGTACACAGTCCAGCGAGAAGTTGATTTTACTTTCAGAACCAAACTACACTGTAGAGAGTTTCTTTTAGAAAGTGAGGTACAGTGCTTATTAACTTCTTCTTTACATGCAGAATCCTTAGTTACATAACATCCTAACCCCTAATTAAGACATATCTGAACAAATAGATAGAATAAGTTAAGTGATGTAAATATTTAATCATGAGATGCATATGAATTACGCATATTTCAAAATTTCAAAAGCACCCAAATATTCAAATCATCAGGCAAATACATCAAGTAGATCCAAGATTCCATGGACCATGACAAAATTACTGTACTTTGATGCAAATAAGGTGAAACACTATGATTCTTTTAAGTGCATGTTTGTATACCTAGCTTTCACACTGTGAATTGTTTGTTGCTAAAGCGAATTGTATTTTCGGTTATAAATTATAATTGTCAGTTTTTTTTCAAGAAACGCGCGGACTTCTCCGATAATGGTATCTTCAGAAAATCCGTTATGGTTCAAAGTTTAGTGGCAGAAAAGAAAATTCTCCTTCGGACAAGAAATAATCCAGGGTTTCATTGGAAGCAGAAATCATTTTACCCCATAGATGGTCGTGATATACCCAACAAATTTAATATGAACCCAACACAGTACAAAAATGAAAAGAACGGAAATAAATGAACTAAGGGTAACATTGGAGGTTTGCCTCAAGTAGAGTAGCAAAATTATGATCCTTTGGAACTGTGTACTGAGTCTAATGACCGCTATCCTTTTTTTACACGGTTATTTGGTGTCTAGTGAATTTGAGCCCACCATCTCTAAATAACAATCCAGACATATATCATTGTCTCTAAATAACATGACATATATCATTGTCTCTAAATAACAATCCAGACATATATCATTGTCTCATACAGAATATCTAGGGATTCAGTACGTTACCAAAATTTTATTTTTGAAATAATTACCATGGCCATTTATATGATACCTATCCGTGTAATCTGAAAATCAATACTTTAGTTTGTGATTGATAATGTTTGTATAGGTTTGTAATAAGCTTTTACAATTTACAACTATGATATCGAGTTGTTTGCTATATTTCATGTTAAAAAAATAAATATAAAAAATTGTTAATTTTTACTATATAATTATTTATCAGTTTAGTTTTGTGTAGTCCATCAAACAGGAAAACGTTGAGAAAAAACTAAAACACTGTATAAAATCATATCATTTTCTTTCAAATACACGACAAGAATAACATTCAACCTTATGTCATCACAACATTTTTCTAGATTTTCCATTAAATTATTACACATAAGATGTTATATGCTATATACTAAAAAATATATAATGAAATATAAGTGTGTACACACACATTAACGTGTACAACATTTTCTTTACTACTTGCACAAACTGGCAGTTGTAATAGGTATTTTATAACAAGTGTTTATATGTAGCAGTTGTAACAAATTTATTTTTAACAAATTTATTTGTTCAACAGTTGTAATATATGTCTGTAACAACTGTTTATTTGTGTTAGTTGTAAATATTTATCTATCACAACTGTTTTTGACAGTTGTCTGTCTGCAGTACGAAAAAATTACACTTCCCTCTTTTATTTTCTTTGACCCGCTTAGTACTTTCGAGTAAACTAAAAAATCGGCCGCAAAATTTCATAAATCTAAACCCTAACCCTATCCCGCTCCTCCATTGCTATCCACCGAAGTAAATCGCGCTTGCTAGAAACCCTCTTCGAAACCCTAACCCTTTACTCTCTGTCATTTTCTCGCCTCCGTGGCCGCATCTCCATTGCTACACGCGTTCGCTCGCTTCGCCACTACTGCTACCCACTCGCTTCGCCACCGCTGCTACCCGCGTTTGCTCACTGTTGTTGTTGGTCGCCTTCGACGAAGTTGTGGTATGTTGCTATCCTACGATTTATGCCTGTGTCCATTGTATGCTAGAAATTATGTGTATGTTTAGCTATGTTCAACCATTTCTCATCAATTAAAGTTGTTGATTCATGGAAGCAAATAATGTTATAATAGGATTATATACTCAGTGAAATTTACTGCTGGCTTTTGTTATTGTTCGGTGATTTCTTTTATATCTTTATACCTGCCAGTGTTCGAAAAGGTTACAAATTGCTTAATTATAGTAGAGTATATTGCCAGTGTTTCTGCGGTCGAGTAACGCATCTAACCTATCAATTTAATTGTTGTGCATTTAAGATAGATTTTTTGAGACTTTATTGGTCAAAAAATCTACATTCATGTCTTCACGAATTATATTTTATAAAATCTGTTGTCAAGCACCCATTATATATCTTACCAAATTTTAATAATGTTATTTAATGTTTGGTAATTCACGTTAGATTATTGAGAAACCCATGGACCTCGGCACCATTCGTGAAAATACGAAATCCAACAAATACAAAAATGTGAGAGAAATCTATGCTGATGCAAAACTGGTTTTCTTAAATGCCATGGAATACAGTGAATAAAACAGTGGCGTGCATGTAATGGCTGAACAACTGCTTGCACTACTAGAGGAGAAATGGAGGCAACTGCTTCCTAGAGTTATTGATGCAGTGAGTCATTTCATCATCATTAATTTCTATTTTCTCTACTTTTTCTTATTTGATTCGGTTCCTTGTTCCATCTAGTAGCTCAAATTTCTGTCTGCTAACGGTATTATTTCTGTCTGTTTTTTGTACTTAGCAGGAAACACAACAAAAAAAATGGATTCACGTGCCATAGAAAATATGCGGTTTTCTAAGGAGGCAGCTACTGGCTAGAGATACGGAAAATGAGGTTATCTTTCGGATTCATATTCTGGTTGCAAATATTTCAGATTAGTTTACTAGCATATATGTCATGTGTCTCCGGTCTAAGTTGTGATACTGTTTATACTTTATATTAACGTTGATACATGTTTGTGACATACTCCTCTACAAACTTTTGAGTCTTTTTTTACTGTATGTTCTATCCTTACATGTTTTAATTCACAGGTTAACGAGTTGAGTGTGCATGTAGATGAACTCAGAGAACATGCACTTAATAGTTGCAGAAAATTCTCAGCTAGAGATAGACATTTTTGGTCATATATTGTTGTTGATATCTTGTTTTACATGTGGTCATATATCTTAAAGCATTTAGAGATGTTGTTGATATGAGTAAGCATTTATTGTTGATATCTTGTTTTACATGTGGTCATATATCTTAAAGCATTTAGAGATGTAGTTATATGTCTCATATGTAGATATATGTAGTCACTACTTAATTACCGTTAGTGCTTGATTACCGTTACCATTGTTAGTGCTTGATTACCGTTACCATACTGCATTTGTTCATTTCACTACTAGAAAAGGCTCTTATTCCGACAGGAAGGAGCAACGGCTTCCGACGGCTCTTAATGTAATGGAACATTTACCTATTCATCTCCCATCTCCCATCTCCCATCTCCCATCTGCAAATTAGAGAAAATATTTCCGTCAGGTTTTTTTAATGTAATGGAACATTTACCTATTCATCTCTCATCTGAAGCAAGGCTTCGAGGTCCTGTCCAATATGGATGGATGTATCCATTTGAGAGATATGTAATATGTTATCACGTAATTTAATTGCATTTGAAAGATGAAGTTAATGTAAATTAATTTTGCATAGATATCTAAATTATCTGAAGAAAAAAGTATGGCAAAAAGCACGAGTTGAAGGTTCGATATGTAAATCTTACATCGAAGAAGAAGCTTCGTTCTTTTTCTATTACTATTTCAGTGACCATGTGAATATATCATTTGAAAGTGTTCCTCGTCATGACGAAGGCGACGAACAAGAGTCCTCTCAAGCAATGTTATCTATTTTTAGACAACATGGTCGGCCTTCTGGAAAATATGTAGAAATATGGCTAGACGATAGAGATCTTCATGTAGCACACTTATATTCTTCTAAATTGTGTCGAGGTTGCACCGTTTGTTAGGTAATCTGAAATAATAATTTGTGTTTTATTCTTTTCTATAATGCATGCGCATATATAACCTAATGTAATAATTTGTTTCTATATACAGTGTTTATGAACGTGAACATCCGAACGGAGATCTCAGTAAAGAATTTTCCGCTTGGTTTTCAAATTACGTTTATGAGCCGAGAAATTGTGTTGTTGACGAAGGATTGAAACATTTTGCGATGGGATCAAAAAGAGTGGTCGAGACATATCCAATATATTTCGTCAATAGATATAAATTTAACACCAAAGAATACGGTGCAGAAAAATTAACGAATAATACTGGTGTATTTGTTAAAGGTAGTGACGATCTTGAAAATCACATAAATGATTTTTATGGCGTTCTAACACAAATTTTGCAACTGACATATTTCTCACGACCCGCGGAGGAGGTGTTTCTATTTAGATGCAATTGGTTTAGCAATGTTCCAGGTTCTGGAATTAATGTGCACAAGGATTATAATCTTATTGAAATAAAGCATACATCGCACTATCAAAAGTACGATCCTTTTGTACTAACCAAACAAGCATTGCAAGTTTATTACGCTCCTTATCCGTCTCTAAAAAGAGTTAAAGCAGATTGGTCTGTAGTTTTTAAAACAAAGGCCAGATTTACATTTGATGGGAAGAATATTCCAGACGAACAAGCTTATCAAGCAGATCTTGAGGAAAATAACGAAATAATAATTACAGACGATCATACAGATTTTGGTCCTTTGATCGATGAATCAAATGTTTTGGTAGAAGCGTTTGACAGTGCAGAGGAAAATATCGTAGAAAACGAGACCGAATCTGAATCAGAAGACGATGATGATTGATAAAAATCCAAATCTGATTTTTTTGCAATTGATGTAACTATGTTGAATTCTTGATGTATTATGAAATTGATGTATTTTTTTTTTGGAAAAAGAGAATATATAAATAACTGGAGAAAAAATGCCTTTCTCCGATGGCTTACAGGAAAATAAGAAACAAAGAAAACAACAGGACTGTACAACACCAAAACCGCTAACAACCAGCGGACAAGCAAAGCTAAGATAACAGTAAGAGAAACAAAAGGAGATAACAACAACACCACATGAAGAAGCAGCAGAAGAAGGAAAAACCAAACCAGCACCAGCCACAAACCCGCCTTGACCAAGAGGATAAGGCCAGACCACCAATCACAAACCCGCCTAGTCCAAGAGGATAAGGCCAGACCACCAAACCAAACCAAAAAGAGCGCTAACAGCAAGACGCAATAATAGGAGGACCAGGGAATGCCCACTTCAAAATAGAGAGCCAGACGCGATGAAGACAAAACTCCCATCCAGATGAATCGAATTTCCCGAACTAGTCATAGAGCAGGAGAGACCCACCAAAGAACTAGCATATAAGGGGACCCGGTCCGTGAAACTAGACTTCTAGTTCACGACCCCGGCCAAAAGATAGCCAAAGAAACCTGTAACTGTGAAACTAACAAACACATTAAATACTAAGAGGAAAGGGGGGGGGGGGACAGAGCGACATGAGCCGGCAACAGTCGAAAACAGAGATCAGCCTATTCCCAACCGAGCTTGAGACAAACCACGCGAGATAGAGAGTAGACCAACAAGACGCTCCGCTCGGGAACTCAGACGGCCCCTAAAAGGTCTACCACGGAAAGCGAGAAAGACGTCGTTCCTCATGCGCCGAATAATAGAGGGGGGTCCATTCGAGTGTTCTCGAAGGTTGCCTTATTCCGCACGCACCAGAGGTGCCAGCAGATGAGGCATGGAATCAAGCGGAAAACGATAGCACGAAGAGTCTTACCAGCGTTCCTAGACCACCATGAGTTACGGAGATCTGAGGGCGAGGTGGCCGACCGACTAATGCCAACAAGGTTTCCAAAGTAATTCCAGCAACATCTGGCAGAATAACCACTAAAGAACAAATGGTTCCTGGATTCGGAGTTCCCGATGCCGCAGCATCTGCATCGAGAAACGAAAGGAATACCGATAGATTGGAGGTTCTCGTCAAGAGGCAATCCATCATGGAGAATACGCCACATCAAAGTGGAGACTTTAGGTGGAATACGAGAGTCCCAGATGAAGGAAAAAGCAGGGAGAATCAGTTCTTTGGTTCTGATCGAAGACCAAGCTTTCAGAATGGAAAAGGAAGAACCATCCCATCCTGAAGATCCACCATGAGAGTCAGAAAACTGTTTCACTGACTGCATGTGTTTCCAGGTCTTACTAGCAAAAGACGGGGAGCCCGAGAAATTTGTGCCCGCAAGACTGCGGTATTTCGCACGAAGAAAAGAAGCCCAAAGGGAGTTGTTAGCACCAAATCTGTGCCATAATTTACAGGCAAAAGCTGCGCAAAGGTCCTTTGGGTTGCGCAGACCCAGACCCCCTTCATTTTTGGGTCGACAGACCACGTCCCACGACACCCAATGGTGTCGACGGACACTGTCCTTGTTGCCCCAAAAAAAAGAAGAAGCCAGAGATCGGTACGAACGAAAGAAAGACGAGGTAGGGGTCATAGCCGCGAAAACATGAGTTCCCATCGAGTCCAATACTGACTTAATAAGAACAAGTCTTCCAGCTTGAGAAATAAGAGAAGCGTTCCAGCGTAAGATTTTTCCCCTTACTTTCTCAGTCAAGGAGTCAAAAATAGCATTGATCTTCCGTCCGTGGTACAGCACAACACCCAGGTACGGAAGAGGGAGAGAGGCCTCCTTGAAGCCCGAAACCAACTCGATCCAAGAAGCTCGAGCGGGGGGCAAATCTTTCGCATGAACAAAGCAGCTTTTGGCGGGGTTGACTAACTGGCCCGATGCCCGCTCATATTGATGAAGAAACATGAGGAGCCGCTGGACAGACGAGACACTGCCATTAGAGAAAATAACAACATCATCAGCGAAGGATAGGGAAGAGATTAGGGGGCAACCCCTTGGAATCCCGAAGCGCTGAATCTGGCCGTAGATAGTTAATGATTGGAGACCGCGAATGAAAGCCTCCGCCGCGATCATAAAGAGAGAAGGCGAGAGTGGGTCTCCTTGACGTAAACCCCTACCTGCCTTGAAGTATCCATTGGCCGAACCATTGATGAGCACCGAAAACCAACAGTTGGAGATGAGCCTCCACACCAAGTCAATAAGTTGTTCGGGGAAGCCGAAAGCTCTTAAGACCTTGATGATGAAAAACCAGGACATACGATCGTAGGCCTTAGCCATATCCAGTTTGAAGACAACATTTGAACCCCTGGACTTCCGGTCGATCTGGGAAATAAGTTCCTGAGCGAGAAGGACGTTATCAGTAATCAACCGTCCTTTGACAAAACCCGCCTGAGAAGGCGAGATGATTCGTTCAAGGAAGGGAGCCAAACGAGATGCCAGAATTTTAGAAACCACTTTGTTCGAAAAGTTGCAGAGACTGATAGGCCGGAAATCCATACAGGACCTCGGATGCTTGCATTTTGGAATAAGGATGAGGTTGGTAGAAGTCCAACCAGAAGGCAGGGACCCTCCAGAAAAAAAGGACTGGACAGCAAGGCAAAAATCCTCCTGAATAATAGACCAGGCACACCTGAAAAAAACACCGTTGAAGCCGTCAGGCCCGCTGGCACTATCCTTGCTTAGGGCGAAGACAGAAGCACGAATCTCCTCTGCGGTAGGGAGTTCTGCGAGAACGTCCCTATCCGGAGAAAGCACTATCCGAGGAATAAAAGCCATCAGAGATGGATCAGAAACCGATACCGATGGAGAACCCAAAAAGGATTGAAAATGGGACAGAACGGTCTCTTTAACATCTTCAGGCGAAGAGGCCACAGATTGATCCGGACGCAAAATCTCACGAATGGTGAGGAGGTTATTCTTCTTACGAATAGTGGAATGGAAGAATTTAGAGTTAGAGTCACCGACGACAACCCATTTGATTCTAGCCTTCTGTCGAAGGTAGTCATTCTCGATACGAAGTTCAGAGGAGAAAATGGTTTGAGCAAGAGCCCAAGCCTCCTTGTTCGCCTCGTTAGGATCCTCGTCATGAAGGGATTCAGCAGCAATAAGAGATTCTTCGGCCGAGCGAACGCGGTCGAAAATATTCTTGAAAACCTGAAGATTCCAAACCTTAAGGCAAGCTTTCAACCGCTTTAGCTTACGACTGAAAAGATCACAGGGAGAAGCAGCAAGAGGAGCGCTCCAAGACTCAGCCACAACTTGAAGAAAGGTATGGTGAGATCTCCACATGCTCTGGAAACGAAAAGAAGATGGACCCGTTAAAGAACGGGGCGAGCAGCGAACTACCAAAGGAGCATGATCAGAGAACGATCGATGGAGATGCGCGATCGAGAAGGAAAACGGAAGGCGAAGCCACCCTTCCGACCCGAAAACACGATCCAGTCGGGAAAGGATACAGTTGGGTCCCTCCTGGTTGTTGGACCAGGTGAAGGCAGACCCTACAAAAGGCAGTTCAGAAAGGCCAGAGCTGACAATGAACGAGTTGAAATCCGCCATCGCTACCCGGTTGATGGCGGCTCCTCCTCGTTTTTCCGCTTGGCAGGTGACAATATTGAAATCGCCACCAATAACAGAGGTCGAAAAACCCAACGAGTCGAGACCTAGAATGTCAGACCAAAGGACTAATCTCTCCATCCGATCACATTTGGCGTAGACCGCCGAGAAAAGGAATGGAGAGCTAAAAGAAGGGGATGAACAGACCAAAGAGAAAAGCTGAGAGGAATCAAAAGCAGCCTGGACCGACAGAGATTTGGACCATACGATCCAAATCTTCCCCGATACGTTGGCAGAGCCACCGCCAAATCCAAGAGATAAGACGATACTGGAAATGCCTTCCGGACCCAGGAAGGGTTCCAGGAGAGCTACCAAACCAACCGAGTGCTTCTTGACAATGCGTTTAAGCCTAGCCAAAGACGCATCATTGCCAATTCCACGGACATTCCAAAAGAGCAAATTCGCCATTGAGATCGCGAACAGACAGCTAGCCGGACAGAGCTCAGACGAGGTAAAGGGAAAACCGGGTAGATCGATCGATCTGCTCGGACGCCGCTATAGAGCGTGTGCGAATGGTGCGGGGAGTAGAGTGGACTCTACGCGAACGGCGCCTAGACGCCCTGGGTATGGAGTCGGAAAGCTGATGAGAAGTATCCAAAACTACTTCAAGACCCGAGCCCATAGCCGAAGGTAAAGTGTCTTCAAAAAGCGAAGGTGAAGGCGAAGAGTTCCTAGAGAGGCATGCGAGACGCTCGTTAAGGAGCGCAATCTCATCCTTACTCATGAGAGGAATGGATATGGACAGAGAAAAAGAAGTGACAGGGGAAGACACAGACGAAACAGGTAGGGAACAATCTGAAGAGTCGGAGAGGGAGGAGGGACTCTCCAGGACCAGATGATAGGAATGAGCCTGAGGGAATCGATAGAAGGAAGGAAACCGAGACAGACTCATACCAATCTTCTGCAGAAACCAAGCAGAAAGGCGAGAAGCAGACAAGCTAGAAGACTCTAAATGGCTCGAGCTAAGAAGCACCGATAACGATGAAGGAGATTCAGCCGAAGGAGAGCAGAAGGAGGGAATCGAATCAACGTCCATGGGGGAGAACGAAAGAACAGAAACAGATCGGGTCAATGTAAGGGCGCAGACAGAGTGCAGCCTATATCGCTGTGGGAGTCTTACCAATGCCGGACTGTCACTAATAAAACAGCCCCGCGTAGTAGGTAAGAGTCGCAAGTCATACCAATCAGAGGGGAATGAGAAGCTAAATAGCTGGCTAACCCTCAGTCTGTCCGTATAGTGGACCATAATGGTCACTATACGTGCAGGACGAGAGTAGCGCCCGAGCCAATAGCTCCGTTCCCTCAACAAACACGATAACGGCCAATCGAAGAGAGCTAAAGTGGACCTGTACCAGAAAGTCACAGTCGTTGACGACAATGGTATGGTGTCGTCAAGACTCAACAAGGGAAACCAAAAACGAATAGCCAACGAATCAGCCCAGACAAAAAGCCTGGGATGAATACATCCTAATCGGTCGAAACGAGCCCACAAACACACCTGTGACCAGGTAGGGTGGGACTGATCGCAAAAAGAAATGGAACTGAAGGACGATACCAATCCAACAGGCAAAAAATGACCTGACACACACCCAGTCACAAGAGAGACGGCAATGTCAGGGAGCACACACGCTAGTGTGTCAAGGCTCAGGCAATAAAAGCAAAGCAAAACCAATGAACACCCATCACCAGAAGGCAACCCATAAAAGCCAAAAGAGTAGTAAAAATAGATGTTCACCTGCCTGCAGAGATAACCACCTACCTGCCAACCTACAACGTCAGGATCGGATCGGCAATCATCCTCCGTAACCAAGGAATTCCCCTCACCCACCACAGAAGACAGAGCAGAACAGATAACCAGCGAACTCCCACAAAATGACCTCCCCGAGTAAGAAGAAAGGCCAGATAAACTCGAAAACAAAGCATCAACAGCCAATAGGCATGGGCGAGAAGATAAAGCGGTCAAATCTTTATCTTCCGCAACGCCAACAGCTGAATCAAAGGACAGAACTTCTGCAACCGGCCAAGTACACGCAAACTCACACATGGACGGCAGACGAGGTATGACAGGAGTGGTCAACTCTCCCGTCTTCCTCATCGACCTACCCTCCTCAACGAAATCGTCAGATCTGACAGATTCCCCAACCAACGAACCAAAACAAAAATCAGTAGGGACGAAATTCAACAGACCCACCGATGCCCCAATAATCAGCCTTGGCTCGAACTGGGTGGTGAAATCCCGGTTCGCCAGAGACGATGAACGAAGAGAGCAGCGAGTCGACTCCGCAAAGCAAGGAGATAGCTCCATAAAAACACCATCTACCAAAAGAAATTTGAATCGATCCAAAATGCTGAAAGCCCCAATCGAGAACACCGAGATCTCAACCGAGCTGTCAAACGAAAAGCATACCGACAGCGGAGGTTGCACCACATCAAGCAAAGCAATGGCGATAGCAGAAAAAGAAGGGCAAGATCTCCCAAAGACACCACTGAATGAGAAAACCCCCAATTCCATAACTACGCCAAAAAAAAAACAGATGCGCTCACTTACGAACGAGAAAGGAACAAAACACCAGGAGGCGCTCGCTAAGGAGCTGACCTAAAAAAGAAATAAGCAGATGTAGAGAAGGGGAAAGGCGGCAGAAATTCAGACGATGGAGTTGAGAGAGGAAGCCATTAATTAGTATTTTTGCCCGTTATTTTTTTACTTATGAAATTGATGTAACTATGAAACCAAATCTGTATGTTTACCATTGTTTACATGTTTTATGTTATTTCCATTTGTCATTTATTTAGCAATTTTTATTAAAAATGCAATGTAATCTGCTTATCGTCGGAACATGAGACCCATTATGAATCAGGTATAACACACTTCCATTTCTATTTCCATTTCAGTCATTAATTTAGCAATTTATACCGTTGATGTCATTTACGTATGAAATATATTTCATTATCATGTTATTATTCTCTTTTGAAATGATGTGTATATATGTCACAGGTTTATCGTAATGTCATCTAGAGGTAGGAGCTCTTCCCGATTTTCAGGAGGCGATGGCAGTGGTCCATCGTAAGCATCACAGCGTCTTATAGTTTCTTTAGTACCTAGAGCAGAGGGGTAAGAATTAAATTTTATTCAACATCTTATTTTTTGATATACGTACGTACTTATCTGTATCATATTTAAAAACAGGGGGTTCGACCTACTTCCCTCGAAGATTGTGTTGGATGTTTCTAGAGCTTCTTACCGGAGTAGGATGAGTGCGTGTTGGCCGAAGTTGGATAACATCCCTCCCCACATAGTAGAGTGTATTTGGCAGGATGTCCTAGTAAGTATATTTTTCTGTTTTCCATTTTTAATTTGTTTTTGTCATTTTTTTTACTGTTTATCGTTTACAGTTTAATATTCTTTTTGCTTTTTATCGTGAAACACAGGCTGAGATAGACATTCAGACAGACGATATGCAGTTGGCACGAGAATATTGGATGAAGAAGATGCGTAAAAACTATAGGGACTCGATATCCAAAATCAAGAAATCAGGTAAGAAACCACGTTGGATGGGGG
This sequence comes from Allium fistulosum, assembly GCA_030737815.1. Taxonomy (NCBI): domain Eukaryota; kingdom Viridiplantae; phylum Streptophyta; class Magnoliopsida; order Asparagales; family Amaryllidaceae; genus Allium; species Allium fistulosum. The sequence goes on from CM060904.1 coordinate 795,243,072, forward strand.
AGAGTGTATGGCAAGCATGGTTGGGATACTGGGAAACCGACGAGGCGAAGACAAGTATACTATTTTTTTTTTTAAATTATTTGACTGGTAGTAAATATCAAAAAATACATGATCGATAAATAATGTAGCAGAGATCGAAGATTTGCGGGTTAGAGTGGCGCAGCTGGAGTAGCAGAACCGTCGGCAGGCCATAGAGACCACACAGTTGCTAGACCAGCGTATCGCCGAGTATATGCAGCAGTATGGTGGCCGCTTCCCTTCCTCTGCTGGCTCTGGTTCTGGAGGAGATTGATTGATTGCTTTGGTCGATATGTTTTTTCTGTTTTGTATGATTTGGTAGATGGTGGAGGTAGTTGTTGATTTATGTACTATGTTATGATACACTTAGCTGTATTATTGTATAATTATGTGGATGTTGGGGATGTTGGGTGATGATTATGTGTTTTGACTTAATTTTATGTATTTTTTTGTTTGGTGAATTGTGTATAGTTTGGTTTTTGATATTTGGTTGGAATATTATATATTGGATTATGCAAAATAGTGTTTGTATGGGAAATGTGGATGGAAAGCTATATTGCAGTAGAAATATAAAAAAATGCAACAGATTTCCGACGGCTTCCGACAGCTTTCAGGTTATATTTTTCCAACGGCTTCTCCGACAAGTGTCGGAATCCGTCGGAATTCGTCGAAAGCCGTCGGAAATACGAACGATGAGATGTGTTGGAAGCCATCGGAAACACTGCACGCCGATGCCTTATTTTCCTACGGCTTCCGACGGCCGCCGATGGTTTTCTGCCGTCGGAAAATGCCTTTTTCCTTGTAGTGTTTGGTATGCCAAAGGCGGCAAACCATACCAATCAAATTGGTTATCATATTTTCGTACTATTTTACTTGGTAATGGTTGGTAATGGCGTTAGATGTCCCACTATATTTCCACCATTGAAAAAGAAGTAGTATGGAGGAGCAAAGATGAATCAGAGAAGAGAAGAAGAAAAAAATGATAGTAGAAAATTGTAACACCCTATTAAAAATAGTGATTAATTAAAATAATTAATAAATAATTTATAGGACTCAAAAATGGAATTTAATCAAACTTTAAAATTTGACCATGAAACTTACACCATTGCTTTCGTGGTACTTTTCTGATCAGCTTTTATATATAAAGTTTTGCGATCGCAGTTCAAACGAAGAAGTTATCAATGTTTGAAGTTTACAGATCGAAAATAATTAAAAAGAATTCAAATCGATTAAAATAATATTATAAATAAGATCTTTACTTAACGTTAATGACGTAATTAAGTTCCAAGACCCACCGATCGACCACTTGAAATAGCCGGTCGATCTCTGTATAGGGACGGTCGACCAGTTAGTTAGGGCCGGTGTAGGTTAAACCGCGACCTAAACGACCTGAATTTAATAAATAATAATTCAACGGACATAATTGATTTCAGCGTCTATAAATACAGATTTAACCCCTCACTTTTTTTCCCTCATATTTTCTAAACTAAGCAGCGAAACTCTAGCATTTTTCATTCTCCACTACTTCTAGAAATTACAAAAATACTACGTATGTGTGTGTGTGTGTATGTATGTGTGTGTAGTAGAAAATAAAAGAGAAGAAATGAAGGAGTAAATCAATTCTGCGAAAGAGATAAGTTCAGAAAATTTAAATTTAGATACACTTAGGTTAAATCTTTATCAAATCTGCATATCTAATTGGTATATATACATTTTAAATACATATTTTTGGTTGAAAAAGAAATGGAGTGAAGTAAGAAGAATGGATTTGGATCTAGGGATTTAAAGAAAATAAGTGAGTACAAAAATTATGTTATATACATAATACTAAATTTATATCGTTGAAATCCTATTTTTGTTATTATACTTATGTGAAATAAATTGAATTGCAGTATTAAATGAATAAATCTAATTATAAATCCTTAGCTACCTACTTAGTAAATTATTTATCTTTGATTAAATGATACATACACCCCGGATCTAGAATTTAGGGAGAATAGTCCCAATAATTTGTTAAATATGCTATTGATAGAATTGTGTAACTTATTTCCATATTTTTGTTATTTAGATTGTAAACCGTTACCATTTATTTGGAATGCTCTATTTTGACATGGGATATAAATTTTCTACATTTTAACTCATTGGACTTGTAGAATGTACAATTTAGTTACTCTGATTGCTGTGTAAATTTCCAAAAACGGTTTAACCTCACAATTATATATAAAAACTACATCATCTGAGATAACAAGGTATATGTCCAAATGAAAGAGATGTGCAGAGTACGAGTGTCTTTTCTATAGTTTGCACTATCAATTTCAATAAAAATAGTGTGCTGCTATTGGCGTTCATTTTTTTTCTTCCGACCACCATTATAAGTTTATTAGACATCAATATTTTCAATGTATTGCTTGGCCACCATGTTATATTTTTTCACTCAGCCCTACGCAGTCGTACCTCTCATCTTTTAAAAATAAATCTTGCGTACTTCTCAAAAATTCAGAACCCAAACCATTAAAAAATTCACTTTTTGCCCAATGGATGATAAAATATGAAGATGTAATGGATGGTCCCAATTGTGATGATCACACAGAGGTTAATTTCATTTTCAAGTGTTAAAGCCTATTTTTCTTCAATAAATCAATTATAGATATAGGTTGTTTAAAGTTTTTTGATTTTTCAACAAATCAATCAACCGAGATCAATTCAACCACTATTTGAAAATTTAGGGTTTTGCAAAAAAACAAAAAAAAACTGGAGAAGGGATGCTTACTCGACGATTGCGTAGGTTGTTGAGTAACGGTGATCTTCTGACTTTCTGACAAATGACTTAACTTCTTTCTTTTTCCTCTGGTGGTTGCGTTTGTTCTGAAAGAAAGAGAAAAATAAGTGTATTGAATTGTAGGTGCCTGCAAACATGAAGAAAATAGTATTTGGTATTAGGAAGAGAGAAATGGAATTGTTTATGGTGGCCAAACTGGATACCAATAGCAGCGCACTAAAAATAAAAAGAGATAATTCCTTGAAATTGCAAAGCACAATCCCACTTTTTGGTAGTTTGGAAAGTTTGTGATGGTAACATTTCCTTCTTAGAAAAAATGTTGTTCCAATGCATTAAAATATAGCAATAAATATTTTTATGGAATTTACATATGAGCGTATATCCTTAAGTGTAGAAACTAAAAAGTTATGAATATAAATATAAATAAAAATAATTTCATTTACCAATTAAATATATATAAGTTTAAGAAATAATTAATAAGCATCAATTACAACATACATACATTTATGGTAACATGCAATTGCATGTTATCATATTAATTACAAATAAAACAGTAAAATTCGAATAATCTAATAAATTAAGAAGTTATGGAAGTTACAATGTTAATGGGCAATAATTACATAGTTAATGGGAAGTTACGGTAATCAAGTCAATATGGGTATTAACCCATTTAATTACAGAGACCAAATATGACATTGATGAAGGAAATTAAATGGAATGATAAATTAATTCCAAAATGTACAAAAAATTGTCATCAATACTTGTCTAATTTGAATATAAAAGACCACTTATAAAGAGAATTAATTGGAGGTAAAAGAAATAGTAAAAGATATTTAATAACATTAACAGAAATGAGAGATAAAACAATAAACATATAAATAAGAAGATGTCCAAAAAAAGTAGGTAAGTGAATACTAATAAATGAACTTAGAAAGCATAAAGATTTCCACGGTTGAAATTATACGGCCTCAGTAATACACTACGACGGGCATAAATTATTGGGCCCAGCCCAATATTTAAATTAATTATAAATGACTTGGCATGGTAGGGATTGGAATGCAAGGTCAGTAGAGTTACACAATAGAAGTCTGCTCTTATCGGGAGTCTACCAGGAGTTGTGCATACATATTACTGACGTATGACATCTCTAATTATAAAACTCGTGGGGATATACATTTGCGTGCAGGTTTAGGAAAAATATACCAAGGGGTTTACCTTAGATTTGAATTATTAAATAGCTAAGTACCTTAGGGGATCAAGGGGTTTATATAACGACCTAGAATTTTTGGTCATTTGGATTAGGAATATTAGTTAATTTTAAATATTGAATAATTAGCTTTTAAAGATTTTTAAACTTCAATTCAAATATAGGGATTGTTTAAGATATTTGAATTGTAAATTTATAGCTGGATAGTGATTTAAATATCTAGATTTTGATTAAATAATAATTAAATGGATTTAAAGATTTTATTTAACTCCTTTAATTAATGAATAATAACGGTGGATTCATTTTGTAAATTTATTTGCAGTAATAAAAAGTTCAACTAAATAATCAAATAATTTATTTTTATTTATTTCGAATTGATTTTTAATGACGTATTTTTAATTTAATTCTTTTGATTTTTCCATAATTTTTAATTTGGAAAATATTTAAATTGTCGTTTGATGATTTTTTAGCAAACGACGGCATTTTTATGATTTTACAGAATCAGATAACTAGTGTATATTATTATTGTTTTGAGGTCGCATTGCTGTTCAGAGCACGATCGTATTTTTGTTTTATCATTCGTGATTCGTACACGAATGAAAATTTCTATATAGCGAAGTGCCAGAAATCAAATTTGCAACTAAACCAAACACTTGACTTTTCTTTTCATTTTCTACATTTCCACTTTCCCTTTTCATTTTCTGTAGTCTTCAAAAGCAAGAAAATGAAAATGGTTCCTCCATTCAAAAATTAATAACTAATGATTTACTCCACGAATTTTTTTAAAACACAGATCTTTGAACCTATTTAGGACTAATCTTCAAATCTGTTTACTTCTTATTGTATGCGGCAATGATTTAGAGGATCGGTTATTCTTGGTAGAACTAGGGTTTGGAGTTTTGTATACTATTGGTTTCGATTGGCAATATTAAAGTTCGATTTGGGTTTGGGAAGGGGAGGGGCATCATTGGGCAAAGTTCTGTAGGATGCGGCTCTTGGGTAGGTGGTGCGACCATATCCAGTCGTGAATGTAAGGCTTGGATAACGTTCTTGTATGGAGGATCAGAGGTGATGTGGGTGTAGGGGACTGGAAGCTCGCGTGAAAAGAGGGTTGCCGACGATGACGGATGGAAGTTTGTTCAACTATGGAGGTGGTTTAGGGTATACTTGTACGGTGAATGGTGCGTGCATGTTAGTTGGGTGGCCGGAAGTTTAGATGAGAAAGAAGAAGTATCGGGGGGATTGGACTAAATGGTATTTAAGTTGTAATTAGTTGATTAAATATTAAATCGAAACCTTGTAAATTTAATAACTTGTCCATACAAGGTCCAAATCAAACGCGGTCAGTCGTGTTGCACTCATATCGACGATGTCTACATTTTGGAATTGGACTAGTTAAGGTTGGAGCTATTGGGATGTTGCGATAAAATTGAATGCAATTTTAGACGGAATGAGAGTGCTTCGGCATTAATTGGAATTTCGGTGAGTTAACACATTTTTGGTTAATCAGTATGATATATAGGGGATAAAAATTATTTATTGCCCGCTTGGATGTTGCATTTGCTGGTTGTTTGGTTCAGATAAATTATCATTTTTGAAAATGGATAATGTAAAAAGTGATGATAAATAATAGTTATTAAATATAATTACGTTATTTAAATAATAACTAGTTAATTTAAGCATACTTCCTTGATGTTATCTATTTGGCTAAATAAACGTCGTCTAATAATAAATGGAAGAGTTTATTTTGAATGACATTCATTTAGCATAATAAATTCCCGTACTGCTATTATATTAATTTGGATATTCATTTAAGTGCCAGTTGATTAATACTGGATAAGTGATGTGTTAACAATTGATTACTAATTTTGGATTTGGTTTACATATATGCATGCTTATGTAAATACCTGTAATTTAACTTGAGAAGTTAAATTGAATTTAATGGTAGCTTGTTTAAGTACGATTGTGGTCGCTGAGCCTCTTTCTAGATTTGAAAAGTTATGAATTTAAATTAACTTCAAATTTTATAATTTGAAGTAAAATGTTTTATTTAATTATCATTTTAACAAAGTATTTGGTTAATTTCTATTTTATGAAGTGTTCTATAAAATTATTTCTTTAGTAAAGTTAATTATTATAATTATAGTGTTTTAAAATTAATTATTTTATTAATGTTATTTAAAGATAGTTAATTACTTATCAAGGTAGTTTAAAGAAAAGAAATTATTTTATTATTGATTATTTAAAACTAGTTAATTATTTTATTAGCAATGTTGCTTGAAAGTTAATTAATTAAATTTTGAAAGTTGTTTAAAGTTATTGTATTCTATGTATTTAAAATGTTTTAAAAATTAGTTGTTATATTATTTAAAATGATTTTAAAGTTTATAATTATATTATTTAAAAATGATTAAAATTTATCCTTATGATGTTAAAGTTTTTATTTGTTATAATTAAATAATACATTGTTTATAAATGGATTTCTCTTATAAAAAGGATTTATTTAAAGGAGTTTATATATTTGACAGAGGTTCGTTTGAAAAGAAGTTGGGTTTTGAATGATTTTAGAAAAGAGGTTAATAAATGTTATACGAATGGAAAGGGAAGTTTTATAAATAGGTTTTTGAGATTTATAAAAGAGTATTTTATAAATAAAACTTGGAGGTTTATAAAGGGTGTTTTTATAAATAAAACTTGGAGATTTATAAAGAAGTTTTATAAATAGTTGGAGATTTATAAAGAAGTTTTATAAATAAAGTGGAGATCTATAAAGAAATTTTATAAATAGACTAGAGGTTTACAAAGAACCTTTATAAACAGATTTTGAGATTTATAGAGATAATTATGAAATAAAAGAGAATTATAGAAAGGAATGGTGTTTTGGGTTATTTGTATCTCCGTTTAATGACTTTTGGGTTTGATCATTTTAATATGATTTTGAAATAGAAAATCTTTCTATGTGTTTAGTGAATATACTTATACCATTTTATAAGTTTGTGAAAATGGTTTTCCAGGTTTGAAAGGAATGGTTTGTGAATATACTTATCCCGATGAGATAAGTATATGAATATTTTGATAAATATTTTAAAAAGAGATTTATTTAATGAATGATTAATCTAAGAGGCTTGGTGGTTTCCACGGTAAAGGTAATCTTTGTTTTGAATGTTTGTTTATTTGATAGTTAAATAACCGACTATCAAATCTTGGTTTAAATATGCAATCCTCCCTAATTTTGGTGGTACGAAAATATTTCCTACTTAACAACAAAGGATTTTAACTCTGGAAATATCTAGGATAAACATGAGAATTATATGCTACAGTTATCGTCAGTAGTATTATAATGTACGTATAAACTCGTTTTGTTCTTTTAAGACAAATGATGAGGAGATCCGTCCACATAAACAGTTATAGGTTGATCCTCACTCTTATGTATTGTTTGATTATTTCAAAAGAACCGGTATTGAGCATTTCGCAAATCAATCGATTGGTTTTGGAACATCCGGTAAGCGGGGGAGTGTACTCGTAAGAGTTGACTTGAAACCGTAACTACTCCAAAACCATATATGGGTTCTATGCTTGGAGGAGATTTGATATCTGTTTTGGATATTGGAATCCATATGTGACTCCAAGACCCATTAGAGTATGAGAATCCATGTGTGATTCCGAGATATTTGTTGTAATGTGGGAATCCATGTGTGGTTTTGAGACCTGTTGAGGTATGAGAATCCATTTTTGGTTCCGAGATCTATTCAGGTAGCGGTGCATGAGCTGGAATACCAGACGTAGCCTTATAAACGGTAATGACTAAAACCAAAGATAAAATGCATAGTCAGGGGTTTAGCTAACCTATAAGGGTGTAGTCGTCCCCTTCCTAGAGTTACCTACAATTGTTATGCATGTATGGAGCGATGCATTCGGCCTTGCATGGCCAGCTATGTATTTCATATTGTACATTACTAGGTATGTATTGTTGCTTTGAAAGGATAACTCTGATCCTTGTGTAGGAGGACCGTTCTCGAAGTACTGAGAACGCCTCCGTGGAATCCTATACAATTACCGAACGAGCCTTAGCAATTTTTGATTATATACCTATTATTGTTGTGATATACACTCATGAGCATCACAACTACTTGATTATAGATATTTTCATCGTTAGACATTATTATGATATCACTGTATTTTCTAATATAAATGGTTTGGTTATCATTAGGTAAAAATCCGTCTGTGTTTATGTGTGGCGTAGTCTTACGAGATACCTTTTATTTTGAAAGGGTTTTATGAAAATAAGAATCAATATGCTTTAATTGAGTTTTCTCACGCTGGTTTACCAGAATGATCCGGGCGTTATTTTTCTTATAATGCTCGGGTCAGACCGAGCATATTTACATATCTACTTTGGATGCTTGGCAGATTCAGGAGAGGAACTAGATGCCTTCAAGTCATATTCATGTATATTTTATTTCCGTTGCATTAGTTGTTTTATTTAACATCATTTGTGAGGATAGGTTGTTATAACTATCCAAACTGATGATTTTTTTAATTTACTCTAATTAGTGTATATTGGTTACAATCTTTCTTTGTGTAAAGACCTATTGTATATTATATGTTACTCGTCATGTTTTTGTGAGATTCTATTCTTTCATTCTTTTACCCCAGTGATCTGTCTTTCTAGCACTTGGATGTTCGGCACGTGAATACCGTGGATGTATTAGTGTCGACTTCTAGAGGTCAATAATGCGGGACATTACAGTTGGTATCAGAGCTTAAGTTGAGTGAACACCTAGGCTTTGGTGGGGTTAACTCACTTGAGATAGGGTAAGTGAGACCCTAGGATGAGTTTGAGTGTGATATATAGAGCGCGTATTTGTTAGTGATATAAAAATGTTTTGTATTGTGTTGACTTATCTATTGAGTGGTTTATGAATTCTGGTCGGTACAAAAGGAACAACTGTATCGATAGGGGTTTCTAAACACTTGAACAAGACAAACCTCAAATTTTGGTTGCTTGTTTATTTAGTTGGAGGCTGGCTAGCTAACCCTTAGATAAGTCTTTGAGATGCTTTTGTAATATAGTCAATTATTATAAAGTCGTATCTAGGACTTATTAGCCTTCTTAGTTAGGGCAGTTGGCCGTCGATTACATTGCAAAGTGGTCTGCCTCAGGGTCGAGGTATTAAATGGCCGTTGGATTTGCGTATTCCTTATTTAAGAAGTGGTCATTATGGAGGGCCCACTTTGGGGTTGAGGTATTAAATGGCCATTGGGTCTGCCTCTCCCGATTTAAATTGTATTAAATGGGCAGGGTTTCCTTTTTGGGGATTACAACGACGCTTATATTAATACACACACATGCATGTATGTACTTATACCTTGGAGTAGGTTGGACATATCGTATGCATATATGGAATTAAATGATTAATGTGTAAATAGTAGACATAACACTTAAATGGAAATCAATTGACATAAACTAGTATTCCGGACAAAGTATGTAATTTGCCAATCGCCATAACGTTGTTCTGAACTCTCCTCATTACAACTCACATGATAGGTTTAGAGGGACATGATATTGGTACAAGACAGAAATGATAAGTGGACAGGTCTTCTTATTCATGCTCTGCACTGACATGACAACTAGATATCTAAGGAATGATATTGAATCCAAGGTAATAGTCTTAATCAGAATATATGTTTTATTATATTTTGCTATTCCACTGTGATTTCCTATATATAGCTCTCTTATGTACTTAAGTTTATTATAGATTACCAACACTAATGATCCATACTCTAATTGACTTGGGTTTTCGATTAAGTTGAAAATTAGGCTCATTAAGGTGCAGATCATTACAGGAAGTTGTAGCCTATGAAATTTGTAGCACATGCTATAAATTTTCAATCGACTAGTAAAAACTACTAGTCAACCGGTAGCCCAACCAATCGACTAGTAAATTTTCTAGTCGAATGGTAGATGTATCGAAATATGGCTGAATGCGTTGTTGCTTTTATAGTCAATTAGAATTTCCTTCTAGTTGACGGACACCAGTCAACTAATGGAATTTCCAGTTGACTGGAGCAGGATTTTCTAAAGGAAACTGAGTTCGAATTCCCAAGGACAATTTCATCTTTTTGTAGACGTTTTGGAGTTTTCACCGTAGATTCGGTATATGTAACATCCCTCATTTTGAGGCTCAAAAATGGATACTATTGATGTCGTAGGTTAAGGAACTAGGCTAGTACGCAATGCGTTAAATAGGTAAATTTCAAAGAAAAAATCCATTTTAGATCTTATTGGATCTATGAAGTCCGAAGTTATTTTAGATGTAGTATAAATAAAGAAAATATTTATTTTCCTTTATTTATTTATATAAAAGATTTGATTTGATTTATATAATATGTATAATGTATATGTGTATAAGGTCGGCCCTAGCCCAATGCCACCAAGGCCATCGCCTAGGGCCTACAATTGTATTGGCTTGAAAATTCAATTTTTTTTATTTAATTGATTTTTGGTTTATATATACATACATACATACATACATATAATATGACATCCTTCAAATTAATATAAGCCTGTTAGTGTGATGGTAAGATGATGTGCTTTATCTTTAAGTCACTAGAGTTTACATTTGGTATTGTGCTTGTATGCTTGATTATAATTTTTCATTTTGGTGCCTCTAATTGTTTTTCACACCTAAATTTGGATCTCTAGCCTTAGGCCCCTAATAAGCTAAGACCGGCCATGTCTATGTATCAAATACACATATACGTGTATAGTGCATGTGTAACATATAAAAGTGTACATGGTTTAATGTGCCCATATATAAGTGCTAGTATTTGCATCGCAATGGACACATTTGTCACTTTATATAAGTATTTGCTATCCATAATTAATTAATGATTTATCCACATATATAAATATACGTATACGTATTCATATACATATGCATGTACATATACATATACATATGTATATGTATACATACATACACACATATGTGTATATTTATAGCATATATATATTAATCTTGTATGTTTCAAAAATTGACTAAGTAAAAGGATTTAAATTAATATCTAACATATCTTAAGATAGTTTTAAATTTAAAAATCAGATCCATATCTACCGAAAAATATCTATTCTAAATTTTAAGTTTAACTTAAAATGTTGATATGATTAAAACTTTGTGTATATGTGTGTGCCTATATATTATAAACATTTATAAAGTTTGTATTTAGTTATAAAATATTTATCTACAAACTATGAATTAGCAAATATTCTTACATATTTTTTTTTTTCTAATTTATCAAATTACACATTGATAAATTTTGGTTTTTTAATTTGTCTTTCGGCCGAAATCTTTTGCAAAAAAAGTTAATTTTTTTATTTCATAAATCCATATGGATTTATTTTTTAAACTTATTCTATTTAATCTGTACGGATTTACATTAAAGTAGCATATTTTTTTGACGTACCTTAATTATTTAATAATTTAAATGATATTTATATATTATAATTTAAATATTGAAATGAATATATACATATAATTATATTATATATATATATTAATAGATTGATTTGTATAAGTAAATATTAAATAAAAAGTTAAATTTTGAATTTTAATAATTAATTAAAATACATATTAATTTGTAATATAAATAATATGTTTTTAAATGGTTGATGTGTGTGTGGTGTGTGTTTGTGATTTATATGTGTATATAAGGTTTTTTAAACAATATGAATGTTTATACATGTGTACAAAACTAGATAGTAAATACAAACATAAATTTGTTGTAATATATAACATACAAGTAATGAAACTGAGATGAACAAACTACATAGATATGGAGTAGTTATGAAAATAGACTATTACCAAAACATAGCCAATTGAGAGCACCTTGAATATTGAGCTGATCTCCTTCTAGATCTGATCCATACTCCTCTAGAAAGTGCAGCTGACTAGAATAAAATACCACTAACTAGAACAAAATTATTTGATTCGAATTTGATTTGGAAATAAAGGGGGAGAAGCCCTATAATTTATGGCTGGAGGTAGGTAGGGAAAGGCTCTATGAAACTGAAAATGAGGGAGGATGTGTAGTTTATATAGGCAACATGAAGAAGTAAAATGAAGAAATCTAGATCTCCATGTTTACCTCTTCTCTTTATCTTCAAAACTTGATTTTTCAAACAAAAATCTCCTCCCCCTACAGTTATATTGACAGCCTCACTATAAGTGTAACTACCCATAATTTTAACAAATTATTTTAAATTAATTATATATAGAAACTTTGGTTTTAAATCATTTTAAATTGAAATATTGGAATTTAACAACTTAATTTTTGGATTTTGTTCTAATTTATTTTCCAAATACATTAAAATAATGATTTTCTGAAAATTTTATATTTTTGGTCAACTTTGGTCAACTTTGACTTTCAGTTGAAATTTTTAATTTGAATTTTTAATTTCTAATCTTTTTCTTTGGAGTAGTATTTGTTTCTGATATCCGTTCTGCTTTTCATTTTTTAAAATTCTGTTTTATACTTTTTTAAAATTTTATAAAATTCAGCGTTTTACATGCAATTATTTTTAGCAATTTTCTGTTTATTTTCTGTTCTATATTTTTCTACTTCATTTCTATTTTATATTTTATTTTCTATTTTCTATTTTTTTGGACTTTTCTATTTGATTTTTATTGGATTTTATTTGAATTCTTGGCTTGGAAATACAAAGGGACTTAGGTTTCTTTTCTTGGAAATCAAGTAAGCTCTTCATTTTCTAGCTTTTACTTCATAGCCGTTCATTTCCCATAGCCCTAGCCGCCACTTTATTTTCTAAATCACGTACAAAAGTTTCTCACCTCATCTCAAAAATTCATTTGCGTTTTGAGAAAAATTACAGTAAGTTTCCATGGCTTCTCTTCCTCTTTCTTTTTCCATTTTCTTTTATTTTCTTTTGTTTTTCTTCATCATATGCTCGGCCTCCACCTATATTTCCGACCACCATCTCCTTTCCTCCTCCACCATGGTTGGCCACCATTCCTTATCACCATCCCATGCCCTTGGCCGTGCCCATAGATCTAGATCCATCACCAAAAGCAACACAAAAATCCATCACAAGCCTATTTAATCACCACTTCCTATGCTATTTGCCACGGCCTCCCTTATTCCTCCACCATATGTTGCCTTGCCGACCATACTTCATTGCCTAGCCGTGCCATGATGTGCACTGGACCCAAACAAGATCATGGCCGAGCCATCTAGACCCATGGCCAAGCCTAGTTGAACCAAAACCCCTCCTTTTGATTGCCTTTTTGCATTCCATGTTGTAACTCCACCACTTCTCCACTTTCCTAGCCTAGCCATGCCTAGTTGACCCCAAAAAAACCTAGCCTACTTGTCTTGAACACATCATGGCCAAGCCCATAGGTGTTGTAGCCGAGCACTTGCGTGGTTTAGATTCAAATTTATGTCATTTCTAATTCATATTTTACATTGTCAATTCATATCTTGTTTGTGTAAATCACATATTTATATTTGTTTTATTCTATCTTGTTGATTACAAGATTTGGATTTGGGTGCTACTTCTCCTCGAAATTGATCCGTGCTTGTCGTGCTTTGTAGTGCTTTTCGAAGTTTGATTTTTTTTTATGAAATGGACTTTAGAATAAAAATAGATTTGTATAACCCTCGAAATGGACTTTAGAATAAGGAAAAGGCTCGAGCGAATGCTGAAAATACAATGTTTTGAAATATTATAATTGAATAAACGAACTTAGAAAGTGCTAAAATTTTGGGAATTGAATATTTGATTGAAAGGATAATGACTTCATATTTAAATGGTTTAAATGAATATGTTTTGATTTGAAATATAAACTATTTTGAAATTTATAACCACGGGTTATAATAACGGTTGGATGTTATAAAGTGTGGCTAGAGGTGGGCAATTGCTGCAGCTTTGTGCTACCCCAGTCACATTAGCACTATTATTTTGCATAGTTTACTTTACTTTGGACACTACTATGATGACGTATATTACTGTTTAATAAATAGTTTAACGGATCCTTAAAGGATGGGCGATCCCAAGCATCCTTAAAGTTATTTGTGCATTCCTGTTATAGTTCACTTGAGTTGGTTTACATTGTATAAGTATGTATGTCCTGACTCGAGTGTTTTTTGTTTTGCTTTACGCTCGGGTCAGCCTGAGTATTACAACTTTGGATTCATCTTTTGGAGCTAGAGATTCGTTGGAGCTTAGTGTCTATCTGTCATCTATTTCTATTCCAGTTATTTCCTATTCAGTATCGCTTTTATATTAGTTGACTTATGTATTCAAACTTCTGTTGTATTTACTTTTCAGACTATGATATTTTGTATCTGTTTTGAGATTATTTATGTTGTAGCTTCATGAACTACTATGGTATTTTATTTCCGCTGCGAGTTATTCTGATATTCTGTGTTTGATTTTATTTGCTCCAAATTTTCTTAACAATCCACTATTTTGAAGTATTCAAGACTGACATGTGTGGATTTATTCGATTTGAATGGTCCAAGATAGTGGCATGTTACAATAAGCATAATGGACCAACATATATTTCCAAATCCAATCAGTGTTTATTTATTTTAAATCCAATTTAAATAGGTATGCATATCATATATTGATACATACTGATATAAGTATTATATATGTATTTTATTAAATACTAACTTAAATTAATCAAAAAATTTGATAATTAATATCACATAAATATTAATTAATTTAATTAATTTATAATGATTATAATTCACTTAAACCATGTGGTATTCAGAGTATTCAACAATGAGGTTGTGGGACTCAAAGGAGTAAATTCATTCAGGGATTGAATAATTCGAATTTTAATATTCAAACATCACCTTAGCTAATGGCGTGAAGTTTAGGTGAATTTATCGCTTACACATTATTTGGTAAAATCAAATTTCACTAAGCGGTGCCTGGTACTAACAATTATTTACACCATTTCTCTCCGTTAGAACTATATCACTTTAGGACTTATGAAATTTGGTTTTGGTTAGAATTCCAATATCATCCAAATTCTACTTATTTAATCCTAACACAAAGTCATTGATTCAATAAAAACAATTTTTATCAATTTAACTGCTTTGACGAGAGACTTTGACTTTGACTCGACTACTATTAACCGTTTTACTAACCTCATATAACTAAGAAAACGAATTCTCTACTAAATAGTGTTTCATTTCCAATGCTTTAACTCAGACCTAGCTACAGTCATTTAATGGAAGTTGTGTCATGATTTACCTATAACTAGTGTAGAGTGTCCACATTTAAGTTCAATAGTATTCTTAAGTCGAGAGCTATGTAATACCATCACTTCGAGATTCATTGTTTGACCATAGTTATATTAACCAATAGAAAACTCTCGAGTGAATCATTCCATAGTTATCCAATAACCATTAGCATGTAATATTGTGGTGCCCCGAATATCCAAGAGTAATATACTGCCCAATATTTAGAGAGCATTAGGTACTTTAGTCTCAAAGGATGTATCGATATAATGTCATGAAACATTATGACTAGGAATATTTTAAAAAATATGTTATTTTATTGTGATAAATATCTCATTATTACAACACATTATAATTATTATCACATAACATATCATTTAAGGATTTTCTATTAAATACACTTAAATTAAATAAACAATTAACATAACGTAGTATGGCAAGTATATAATAGAAATAAAAACACCTTTTATTTCAAATGAAATTTTATTACCGAGATAATAGTTTACAATAAGTTATGGCATACCCCTAAGTTTATCAATCTCCCACTAGCACTTAGAGCCAATTCTAGAATCTCAATCCCATCCCTTCAATCAGTTGGCTAAGAACTGACCGAGCATGACCCTCCGTGAACGGATCTTCCTATGTTGTCCTTTATATCTACTTTTAGAATTACAACTTGTTTCTTCTCGACAAATTCTCTAATGATGTGGAACTTCTGAAGAATGTGTCTTGATTTCTTTTGTGCTCTAGGTTCCATTGCTATTCGCGTCAAAGAATTGTTGTCACAAAATAATGTCATTGGATCCTCCGTATTAGAAATCACCACTAGCTCACTCATAATTTTGCACATCCAAACTGCTTCTTTAACTACTTCGTTGAAGGTAATGTACTTAACCTCCATCATGGAATTAGTACTATTTCATGTTTGGAACTTTTCCAACTATTGGCCGTTTGAAGTAAAAGCATAACTAGATACTGTTGGAACAAGGCCAACCCCAAACGGAAGTTATGGGTTAATTTCAAAATTTTTTACCCCATTTGATATTTATTGGGACTTGAAGTCTAATTTATTTAGAACATTTCTAAATTTAATTTAAATAAAATTCTATATTTCATTTAAATTTATAAATTATTGATAGAAATTTATTTAATTTATTTTCAACTTATATATAAATATACATATATATCATATACATATGTATATGTATGTGCATGTCTAACATGATAATCCATAAAGGGATTACATGCTCGTATATAGATGTTGTGAGTTAAATCGCAACGGACATATTAGGTCATCCTACATGTATTGTATGTTGTCCAAATATGAGTATATATTTACAGTTACTATATATATAATAACTATAAATTTATACACATTTGGACAACATACAATACACATATATTTATATGTACATAAAATATTATAGTATTAAATATTAAATAAACATATATATAAATAAATAAATATATATAATATATATAAGATATAATTTTACTTAATTTTTTTAATTATTTACACACACACACACACATATATATATATATGTATTAAACTAACATAATTATATATATATGTGTGTGTGTATGTATATAAATATAACAATTAAAATGTAAATACGAGTTAGAATAGTTTATAAATTATAAAATTAAAATAAATATTATTATTAATATTACTACTTTATAAAACATTCCAGATCATATATACAGCAAATCAGAATATAAATATAATATCATCAGATTAATATATATATATATATATATTATGAATTAATTAGTTAATTAACAATAACTAAATAATAAAAAATATTTATATAATAGATATTTTTAATTTTAAACTTTCAGAAAATTAGGAATAATATTATATAGGTTGTAAAAAAAATTTAGTTTCAAGTCAAAATAATATTTTTTATTAATTAAATGCCTTTCGACCGAATTTTAAATGATTTTTGGAAAATATAAAAAATGGTTAAAAAATTTAATTTTCTAAACGAGAGCGTATAAAATAAAAAATTTATTTTGGAAAATTTAAAAATTGAATTTTTGAAACATAATTTATTTTATATGAATTTATTAATTCATGAAAGTATTAAATAATATTAAATGGTTTTCAAAAATTTAATTTTAGTTACTAAAAATCATAACTAAGATAAATATACATTTTAAAATTATTGTATCAATTATTTATGCAATATAGTTATATGGATTAATACATATCATATAAATAAATTAGTTAATATCTTAATCTATGTATATATTAATTAATAAAATATAAATAATTTAAATATAGCGATATTGGCTGTGTGTATCATAACCTTGATAAATTATTATTATTTTATTTGATAAAACATATATGCATAACAAATCAATCTATATGACAACAACAATACCTATAGGAATCTCAACTAACTAACAATTCAATAGTAACAATGTATGTGTGTGTGCCTCTGTATTTGAATAATAAAGAGTTATAAAGAGAATATGCATCATACATAAAACTAAATACTTACCTAAACTAATGCCTTTAAGTACACCTTGTAATGATGTCTTCCCTTCCTTTTTAAAACTTCTCGATTCATCGGATTGTTTGTCTTTGAATCGCAGACCCTTTGCTATCGAATAGCTATTGATTTGAACTAATTTGAATTGAGATTTGATAGAGTGCAGAGATGTAACGACCACTATTTTGGACCATTCAAATCGATAATAAATCAACACATGCCGGACTTGAATAATTCAAAACAATAGATTGTAAATAAAATTTGGCAAAACTCAGAATATACAGTAAATAAATCACAGATCACAGACACAGAGTAATATAACAATGCAGTGGAAGCAAAGAAATAGTAGTTCATGAAGCTACTATACATATAACAGATTTAAACAAAATACAACAGAAGTCTCAATATGATAATCAAGTATAAATCAGAATACATCACTGGAATCAACTGGATAACTGAAAGCGAAATAGATAGCTGAATCTCCAAGAAAAGCTCCAACTCCAAAGGTGAGTCTCGAATGCTGTATCACTCAGTCTGACCCGAGCATAAAGCAAAACACAAAACACTCAAGTCAGGACATACATACTTATACAATGTAAACCAACTCAAGTGAACTGTAATAGAAAAGTACAAGTAACTTAAAGAATGCTTGGGATCGCCCATTCTTTAAGGATCCGTTAAACTATCTACTATGTAGTAATATTCGCTATTATAATAATGTCTATAATAAAATAAATTTACTTTAAATAGCGTTAAGGAGTGACCCAATATTCCCCTTAACACATAATAGTGCCAATAGTCTATACAGTACCTGCATACCTCAAGAGGCTACGAGAAGATACTACATAGGTACGACACAAATAGAAACTCGTAGTAAAGTTCGGTATGGTAGGTGACACGGCACAACAAGGCAATGCCAGGGTAGATATACCAATTACGCATTCGGGCTGGTGGAAACGCATAGCAGCCACTATCGCCCACCTCGGAACACACTCCCAAATCAAAAATCGAAGGGTGGCCACCAAATAAATCACAAAGTAATAGAATAGTATCGAAGAAATGCGTCCGATCAGAGGTGCTACCTCATTGGCCCGAGAATCTCTCCTGTTTTAGCCACCTTATGCCAAATTACGGGAGTCGGGTCCACGTTCATACCTCAATAGGATCGTCGCCACCATCCTACTTCATTCTGGAATCTCCACCGCATATACGGTTGTCAAAGTGGTTTTTGGTATCGACAGAGAGTATGCCCATATCCGATCCCGGTCTCTTTGCGAACCAATCGTTATTATAACCCATGGATATTTATTTCAAAATCATTTGCTTTAAAACCCAAAATATCATATTCATTTCAAAATTAAATACTATATTATTTCATTTCAAAGCCAAATCAATATATCATTTCCATTTCAAAACCCAAAGTAATAATATATCATTCAAATTCTAAAAACCAAATCACTGAATATTCCTTAAATTTATTAAAGTTGAAATATTTCTTTAAATCATCTTAAACCAAACCACTTTATAAAGTCACATTCTTAAATCTTAAATTTCAATAAGTTCCAAGTTAATATATTTAAAGACAATTCTTAATTAAATACAATTTCAAAAAAATTTCATTTTCAAACCATTTAAATTCAATGTCAAATAATATTCATTTCAAAGTTGTAACATTTCTAAGTTCATTCGTTCAATCATTTCAAACATTGAAATTTCAAACCAGCAGCATTTATAAAGTGCTGCGGTAGGTATATTTAGTATATATCAAAACTTAGGTCAAAATCAGAAACTACAGCATTTGAGAACTGCTGTTATAGGTCTATTTAGTAATTTCAGCATATAGTTCAAATTTTCAGAAATTACAGCACTTTAGAAATGCTGTTATAGGTCCTTTAAGTATATTTTAGTATATTTTCAGCTATAGTTCAATTTCCAGAAATTACAGCACTTCATAAATGTTGTTATAGATCTTTTTAGTATATTTCCAACCATAGTTCATTTAACCACAGCATTTCAGAAACGCTATAATTTCTGTTATACCCTTTAAACAATATATCTTCAATTTTTATCATTTTTAACTTGTCCAAATTTTTTTATTTGGATATTACTTAACTTATAAATTTTAATAAAACAACATTTTTATTAATAAATGTCGAATTTAAATTAATTTCATTTGTTAGTCAATCCTTTATAAATTGCTTAACTTTCAAAAACATTAAAACTCCAATTCTAGCCATTTTTAACCTATAAAATAACATCTTCCACTTCATAAATTATTCATTTGGATATCATTAAACTTATGATTCAATAAGATAAACTTTTATAAATAAATATCCAAATTAAACTTTAATTCATTTATTAATTCAAAAGCACATTATTTTACTTAACTTTTATTCCAACAAATAACCTAACATTTTATTTTAAAATACCCACTTCATAAATAAAACTAAATTCCCACTTATTTACTTAACTTAACAATTTCAGTTACAACCAAATTTTCCAATTATCAAGTTAAGTCGTATTTTATATTACAATTTCCTTCCATTTAAATTCTAATTATTTATTTTACAAACATATTCATAAATAGCATATCTTACCATTGTTAATATAACAATCAAACTTCCTTATAAATATATTCATTTGACATCAAATAAATATGAATTTTAGTTAAACAAATTTTTATTTCCAAAGTCCAAGCAAAACTATATTTTATTTTATCAATTTAAAATACACTCTTTATTATTCAAACATGTCTATAAAATAAAATTCATTACAATTACCAGGTTAGATTTAACATTCCATGTTTAATCAACATTTCATTATTAAGTTATTTATCATAAATAAAATTCTTTAAATTCCATTTAAACCAATTATTAACTTATAAAATTTAACTTATAGAAAACAATACCCCTTTATAATTAAAGCCTTAAATCAAATTTAAGTTAAATTTCATATATTTAAAATTTCGGAATACGTAATAATTTTTCAGAAAATAATTAGAACACTTATTCAATATTTTTAGGAAAATATTATTTAAAATTTAACCATAGGCCTGTATAATATTTTCTAACCAAGGTCAAGTGATACAGATATGTATCATTTCAATCCGTAATTTAAAAAGAAAAATCCGGGTTCTATCATTTCAAACCCGTAATCCCAAGTCAAATAAAATAAAATAAAAATACAATAAAAATCACTCGAGCCTATCATTTCAGCCCATAATGATTTTTCCTTATTCTAAAGTCCGTTTGGGTATGTATCATTTCAACACATAGTGATAGGGAACTTGCAGTGTGAGATACAGTATAGCAAATAATATCATATCAGGTGATGTAACCAAGGTTTCAAATCTCGAATTTTGGCCAATATCTCGAGCAAATATCTCGGCTGTCTCGGGCGATATTTAAAAGACTTATAACTAACCAAGCTGCCAAATCTCGGATTTTGGCTAATATCTCGGATTTTCATCTCGGCTGATCTCGGGGAGATTTAAAACCTTGGATGTAACAAATATATAAGCAGAATTTAACATCATATAACATATCACAGGCATATATGAATAACATATTAATTTATACAAATTCACTTGTCATCATTTCACTATAATATAAGTGCATATGTCTAGAGTGATAAAACTCACCTTTTTAAAGTTGGAGATCGAATTCAAAACACAAGACTAAAACTCCGAAAAGCACGAAAAGGCACGACTAGATTTTTAGTGGATGAATAGTCAGATCCAAATCTTGTGTGCAAACAAATATAAGAATATATTTCAATACAAAAAAATAGAAATTAAAGCAATGGAAAATATGATATAAACATGACATAGCCTTTGCTTCAACCACCAAGTGGGTTCGGCCTTTGGGTTTGGGTAGGGTCTAGGCATCACAAACTCACGGCTAGGGGATGGTAAGGTCATGGTAAAGAAATTTGGTGGAGGAATATGTGTTGTGGCCGAGGTACATGAAGAGGGCTGAAGGAAAATAGGAGTTTGGCTAGGTTAGAACAATTTTTGGTGGTGGGTTTTGATCTAGGAGTCACGGCCTTTGTTTGGAATGGTGGTGATGATTGATGGAGGTGGTCATAGTGGTCAGCTAGCGGGGCATGGGGTGGAGGCCGAGCTAGCTTGAAGAACAACAAAGGAAAAAAGAAAATAGAAAAAGAAGAAGAGGAAGGAGAAGCCATGAATTAGATCTAAAGCTTGTATATTTTTTTTGAACGTAAATGAATTGGAGATGGGAAGTTTTCTTTGTACGTGAATTACAAATGATATGGCGGTTAAGTTAAAGGAACGAACGGCTAAGTTTGAATGGTTTGGAAAATAAAAAGGCAACACTATGAAACAAATAACTTGATGGATTTAATTAATTTTTCCTTTTTTTGCACGCAATGAAAAGAAGAGTTTGAGGAACAATATGTACGTGATTGATAGGAGAAAATCACGGCTATGAATGTGGGAAGTAATTGGCTATGCAAATGGAATGGCAAGGGAAAAGAAAAAGGCAACAAATAAAACAAGTGACTTATGTCTCTTGAAATTTCTAAGCTATTATTAAAGATAAAACCAATCAAAAATCAAATAAATATAATCAAGTTTATACAAATTAAAATAGAAAATAAAATTACCAAAAATTATTGCGTGTAAAACACTGTAATTTATCCAGTTTAAAAAGTATAAGTTTTAAATTCCCAATAAATCCATATATTTGATTTCTCAACCTTGTTATTGAATCAACTATTAACTTATCCTCTTATGGGTAATATTAACATTGGTTTATATACTAATACATTAATAATTTCCCAATTCATCCAAATTTCAATTTCATTTAGTTACAATAAATCCATTTATTACAGATTGAATTCCAATTAATTAATTTCCAATAATTGCCTTGCTTCAATTCTACTCTTTTTATTAAATTTATTATCACTCTATAAACCTAGTTATTATTTGTTTATCATTCATTACATAAATATATATTCAAATTTTCATCTTTCTTTTGTAATAACTGTTATTTTCAATTATATTGAATTTGCCAAATATATACATTTATCATAATTAAAACCTCAATCAATTTATTCAACTTGGTTTCATTCCTTTATTTCATCTTATGAATAAAATATACATTTCCATTTATGTCATTACATTCACACTTTACAGTTACAGTCCTATCTCACATTAATGAACATTTACCTACATTTAAATGTAATTGATTTCCTACTCTGGATTTAGCCGCCTAAATGAAAAGGTGACTTGCATAAATGTTATCACTAACTTTATATTACACTCAAGTTTATTATTTCCACTAATTATCTGAATTGCTTATATAATGTTGAATTCATTCAATTACCATACATTTGTTTACTTATATTCAATTTTATACCCAAATGTAATAGGTACAACTACATTAATAGACCAATTAAATAGTAACTTACAATGGTTACTATAACTTTTAATCACACTTTTGAATTCATTGTTCACAAACATATGTTACCATTCTTATATACCTAATCTTTATTCAATGGTCATTTATTTCATACTAAATCATTTATAAAATTTAATGTTTACATTTGTTTTCTTACATAAATCTATAGCCAAGTATAACAATTTACATTACTTCAATAAATTGTAATTTCATTTCAATTGTTAATAATTAGTTTTTAAATACATTGTTACATTTCATTTTGGCATTCATTTCATTATTAAATTACAAAGTTTTTATTTCTTCCAAATTTATTTACCAAAATCTTATTAAATTGACAACTTAAATTATAGAAAATTTACGTGTTGTTACACTCTCCCCCACTCAAAACTTTTCGTCACCGAAAAGGAAGAAGGTATGAGAATAGAAACAACCTAAAAGAAAAGAGATTGGAAACCAAAGAAGATAATAAAATTGAAATCCATGGAAATTTCAACTTAAATTAATAATTGATTTTATCCATTTGATTTTTTTTCCTCAAGTTAAATAAATCTTAACTATTTTTAATCTCATTATCTCATCATATAATTATCTTAAATTAACAATTTTCCGAAGTCATGAATTTGAAAATCATTTTTTATACTCATAATTTATTCAATAAATTTCCATTCTTCTTTATTCCAGATTATTATTAAATTTATTCCACTTAATATATCTAATCATATATATTAAGTATATTTACACTTATTATAACTACTCAAATTTTGTTTATAATTCCTTTAACACCATTTTATATTGTAAATTATTCAATTAACTTTTTATTCTGTTTACCTCTATAAATCTCTTTATAACTAAAATTTAAGTGTATAACATTTATTATAACCACTCAAATTTTATTTATAAAATCCTTTTATATTGTACATTATCCAATTACATAGTTAACTTCTGAATGATTAAGGTAAGTTATATTGGAATGCAATTGAGTATTATACAAATAAAACTTTATAATTCAATTGTTTCAAGCTTAAATATTATCCAAAAATTTTGGCTTCATTTTATAATTGAAATCATCCTTTAAGATAAAATTTAAGAATTTAAATTTCCGATTAACTTCAACTATTCTAGGTAAATAAATATATATACATAATATATATCAAATCAATTTTGAAATCATATACCAATATATATATATATATATATATAAATCAAGTCATATTTTAGAAATTCAAATCAATAAAATTTTTCAAAACAAAACTGTAGCAAGGCTACAAGATGGTCTCATCACTTCGAAACTCGAAAATGAACGTCGATGATGCTGCAGTCATCACCGAAATTATTTTCCAGCGACAGAGAAAAGAGCACTGATTTAAACATTTAAAATTCTTTGGAAACAATTTCTACTCGAAAATACTTTAAATAATATATCCTTTTAAAACTTTAAAACCCAAAGTTTGAAATCTTCGAAAATTAAATTCTCAATTCTTATTTTAAATTCATTTAAATTTCCAAATAAATTTATAACCATGTTTTATAGTTCAACTATTTATATATGAACAAAGCTAATGATTACAATATATATACAAATCAAATATTATTTCTTAACATTCAATTCAATTAACTATAAAATTTCAGAAAATTATACATATATATAATATGATTATACAAAATTTCTCATTTACCAAGTTTGAAAACAATATGGTGTCAGTTTGCTCTATTCAAGTGTTTTGGAGATCCTATCGATTACGTTGATCAGACGAATCGATCAGAAACCCAATTCAACATCAACAACTCAAACAACACAATATATATTAAAACAATTTAAATATTAATTTACAAATACACTTCAAGAATGATTTGAAGATAAGTTGGAAACAAAAGACAAGATGATTAAATAACAGAATAAGGGAATGAATAAGCTTATATAAATCACTGACAACCTTAACCGGGTCAACCGTGACTTAATGAATAAGATCGATATAAAGTTCTAGGATAAATCTACATCTAATCTCAAGAGATAGAATTCGAAATACCAAGAGATAGATAACATTGTAAACCAAGGATACAGAAATCTTCGGTGAATCAATGCTAATTGTAAAGGAGTTTCACCCCTTTACATATCATTCGAAGATTGGCGAGATCGCCAATTCATTATAAAGATCATTCGAAGTGAAGTTATGAGATACTACAGAATCAAAAGAAGACAAATAGGGAGAGACAAGAATGGCTTTGGAACCGCAGGGAACGTTCAAAAATTCAAAAGAAATCGAGTCAAAAAGAAAGAGATTCAAGCTCGAACGAAAGTGATTCTATAAATAAATTTACCATATATGCTAAGTTTTTCCTAGAGCCAAAGCTTTGATACCAACTATAACGACCCACTATTTTGGACCATTCAAATCGACAATAAATCCACACATGTCGGACTTGAATAATTCAAAACAATAGATTGTAAATAAAATTTGGCAAAACTCAGAATATACAGTAAATAAATCACAGATCACAGACACAGAGTAATATAACAATGCAACGGAAGCAAAGAAATAGTAGTTCATGAAGCTACTATACATATAAAAGAGTTAAACAAGATAAAACGGAAGTCTCAATATGATAATCAAGTATAAATCAGAATACATCACTTGAATCAACTGGATAACTGAAAGCGAAATAGATAGCTGAATCTCCAAGAGAAGCTCCAACTCCAAAGGTGAGTCTCGAATGCTGTATCACTCAGTCTGACCCAAGCGTAAAGCAAAACACAAAACACTCGAGTCAGGACATACATACTTATACAATGTAAACCAACTCAAGTGAACTGTAATAGAAAAGTACAAGTAACTTAAAGAATGCTTGGGATCGCCCATTCTTTATGGATTCGTTAAACTATCTACTATGTAGTAATATTCGCTATTATAATAATGTCTATAATAAAATAAACTTACTTTTAAATAGCGTTAAGGAGTGACCCAATATTCTCCTTAACACATAATAGTGCCAATAGTCTATACAGTACCTGCATACATCGAGAGGCTACGAGAAGATACTCCATAGGTACGACACAAATAGAAACTCGTAGTAAAGCTCGGTATGGTAGGTGACACGGCACAACAAGGCAATGCCAGGGTAGATATACCAATTACGCATCTGGGCTAGTGGAAACGCATAGCAGCCATTACTGCCCACCTCGGAACACACTCCCAAATCAAAATCGAAGGGTGGCCACCAAATAAATCACAAAGTAATAGAGTAGTATCGAAGAAATGCGTCCGATCAGAGGTGCTACCTCATTGGCCCAAGAATCGCTCCTGTTTTAGCCACCTTATGCCAACTTACAGGAGTCGGGTCCATGTTCATACCTCAATAGGATCGCCGCCACCATCCTACTTCGTTCTAAAATCTCCACCACGTATACGGTTGTCAAAGTGGTTTTCGATATCGACAGAGAGTATGCCCATATCTAATCCCGGTCTCTTTGCCAACCAATCGTTATTATAACCCATGGATATTTATTTCAAAATCATTTACTTTAAAACCCAAAATATCATATCCATTTAAAAATTAAATACTATATTATTTCATTTCAAAGCCAAATCAATATATCATTTCCATTTCAAAAACCTAAAGTAATAATATATCATTCAAATTCCAAAAACCAAATCACTGAATATTCCTTAAATTTATTAAACTTGAAATATTTCTTTAAATCATCTTAAACCAAACCACTTTATAAAGTAACATTCGTAAATCTTAAATTTCAATAAGTTCCAAGTTAATATATTTAAAGACAATTCTTAATTAAATACAATTTCAAAAAATTTCATTTCCAAACCATTTAAATTCAATGTCAAATAATATTCATTTCAAAATTGTAACATTTCTAAGTTCATTCGTTCAATCATTTCAAACATTGAAATTTCAAAAAAGCAGCATTTATAAAGTGCTGCGGTAGGTATATTTAGTATATATCAAAACATAGTTCAAAATCAGAAACTACAGCATTTCAGAACTGCTGTTATAGGTCTATTTAGTAATTTCAGCATATAGTTCAAATTTTCAGAAATTACAGCACTTTAGAAATGCTTTTATAGGTCCTTTTAGTATATTTTAGTATATTTTCAGCTATAGTTCAATTTCCAGAAATTATAGCACTTCAGAAATGCTTTTATAGGTCTTTTTAGTATATTTCCAGCCATAGTTCATTTAACCACAGCATTTCAGAAACACTATAATTTCTGTTATACCCTTTAAACAATATATCTTCAATTTTTCTCATTTTTAACTTATCAAACTCATTTCACTTTCCTAAATTTTTTATTTGGATATTACTTAACTTATAAATTTTTATAAAACAACATTTTTATTAATAAATGTCAAATTTAAATTAATTTCATTTGTTATTCAATCCTTTATAAATTGCTTAACTTTCAGAAACATTAAAACTCCATTTCTAGCCATTTTTAACCTATAAAATTACATCTTCCACTTCAGAAATTATTCATTTGGATATCATTAAACTTATGATTCAATAAGATAAACTTTTAGAAATAAATATCCAAATTAAACTATATTTCATTTATTAAGTCAAAAGCACATTCTTTTACTTAACTTTTATTCCAACAAATAACCTAACATTTAATTTTAAAATACCCACTTCATTTAAATCCTAATTATTTATTTTACAAACATATTCATAAATAGCATATCTTACCATTGTTAATATAACAATCAAACTTCCTTATAAATATATTCATTTGACATCAAATAAATATGAATTTCAGTTAAACAAATTTTTATTTCCAAAGTCCAAGCAAAACTGTATTTTATTTTATCAATTTAAAATACACTCTTTATTATTCAAACATGTCTATAAAATAAAATTCATTACAATTACCAGGTAAGATTTAACATTCCATATTAAATCAAAATTTCATTATTAAGTTATTTATTGTAAATAATTCTTTAAATTCCATTTAAACCAATTATTAACTTATAAAATTTAACTTATAGAAAACAATACCCCTTTATAATTAAAGCCTTAAATCAAATTTAAGTTAAATTTCATATATTTAAATTTCAGAATACTTAATAATTTTTCAGAAAATAATTAGAACACTTAATAAATTCTTTTAGGAAAATATTATTTAAAATTTAACAATGGGCCTGTATAATATTTTCTAACCTGGGTCAAGTGATACAAATATGTATCATTTCAATCCGTAATTTAAAAAGAAAAATCCGGGTTCTATCATTTCAAACCACTACAAGAAATTGTGCTTTTAGTTGCATTATATAGCAGCGTTTGAAGGCTAAATGCTGCTATTTCTTTGACCTAACATAATTGCAGTGTTAGATATGTTCAGGCGTGGGCTTTGTTTTTCCATTCGCGCTTACCATGCCGCCATCTAATTTTCATTCTCTTTTGTTGCTGCCACCAAAGCAAAATGAAAACCTAAAATTTATGCAAGTCCAACTCTTCTTTTCAAATCTCTTAAACATCCACTGCCCAAAGATCGTCCCACCACAAAAAAACCAGATTGTTTGGACTCTGATATCATCTCAAAGACAATTGATATTATCATGAAGCTTTTCACGATCAAATCTAAGGTTTATTTTGTATGATGATCGACACCGCCTAGAATAGATCTGCCACCTGGAAGCTTGAACGTCGCCTTCAAATTTGTGGAACTATCACCAATAGCTGGAGGTAATGAAGTTTCCAAAGTTGATGAAGCCGAGATCTGATGATGGACGGAAGCTTGCGATGCATGAAACTGATGATTAAAATGATGAAATACTGGCTGCAAACTGCTTATCTGAGATGGGGGTTGAGGCTAGCGAATTTGAAGGTGCTTCCTTGGTTATGGTTGCTGATAACATTTTAGATTCCTAAGAGATCATTATTGACTTTCATATCTTTTTTTGAATTTTGAATTTTATCTAACTGCCTGCTTGTTTGTTCGGTGATGATATTGCTTGATTGTTGATATTGCTTAATTTTGTTGGTCCTCTGTCTCTCATTGTCTGCCCTTACTTTTCTATACAACAAATTTCTTCTTCTTCTGGAACTAATAACATCTACTCTTAAACAAATTGATAAAATTTTCAAATCGGTATTAAAATGAGTAGGAAACTTTGCTTTTAGTTGAATAAGTTTACTTTCAGTTTGAGGTAATGTTCTAATTTTCAATGGGATTTCTGTATATCTTCATGTCTTCTATTATGGTTTACCATCTCTCTTTTATATTTCTATACAGTGACAATACTTTTATATCCATATTGTTTTAGAACTAGCCAGAATTAAATTAAGATGGTTCAAATTTTAAGATTATGACGGACTTTAAATTTTGATTGAAATCACTTTAACCACATCTATGTCAATTTTGAGATGTCGATGTTGCGTAGACCTTATGAGTGGGTCATGTTGTTTGGAGTCGTGACCTGCCTTTGAACTGTGTGTGTATTGGAAGCTGATGCCATTAGGTGACCTTCTTTTCTCTATTACCATTGAATTTGCATTATCCAATGCTTGATTTTTGATTTTTACCTGTTCTTTTCTTTAATATTCATGTTATTTTTTTGGTGAATTTTTATGTGATTTACTTAAACTTTAGTGATAGTCGATAATAACATATAGTGTATCCTGCTTGCTTGTTGGAACTATTCCTGTAGCTAAGTCAGTATAATGGTACATTGTTTAGTAGCAATCATTTGCAATAATAATAAAAAGCATTTGGAATCATGTGTTTGATATGTAAGATAGTATAACAGTGCTTTGTTTAATAGCTATCAAATAACAATTGTTTGCTCAGTTGGAGTAAGTATCTAAAGATTTTAGATCTGTCCAGCGATTCTTATTAGCCACATATAGTTTTGTTAACATATCTCTCTACCCCTTTGTACTTGTTAAGTTTCTGTATTTTCTGATATAAAAAGAAACATATAACGTCTAAATCTATGCTTTGTCATACGCTTTGGAATGTGGGATTTTATATAAAAAAATCATTATGTTCATCTAGAATATTTGTGAGTAATCATTTTTAGATAAATGGTCTAATTGAGTGAAATTATCTCCGGTTTAGTATCGTTGCATCTGAAAATCGAATAGTTTATACAGTTTCAAGACTGGAAAGATCAACAATAGTTGCATTAATCATTTTTTTCAATCAGTTATGCTGATTAAGTTTAGCATTGTGACTAGTATCCCATTTATTTCAAATGGTCTTTGCTAATCTTTGGAATCCGATATTTCTGTGGGGTTTTATGCAAGTACGTATTTGTGTTATTACAAGAGGTCCATATATGGAGTTTTGGAAGTTTAACAGACACAAATGTTTCGTTACACCACCTTACATTGTGGTGACATTTAAATAATGATATTTTGAAATTATTTTGTATGCTGAAACATGTCAGATATTTAATTACAATGTAAGGTGGATAGCTACATTTTAACTTTCATCCCATTTGCTGCTGCTATGAAATTGTAACTAGTGTATTACTTAGTTTACTAAGATGCTGTGTTGTAATAAGTGTTTTAGATTAAGATGTAGAAATATATTTCATGAACACAACCATGAATTTTGAGCTACTTTAGCGAAAAAATGCATCATTTCTGACTAGTATAAACTTGTTTCTCTAGCAGTTTTTAGAGTATTTATTTCAAACTTTGAATAGCTATTTATAATGGTACTTTGTTGTCATAAACAAGTCTTGTTTCTTAAGTTGTACACTTTATACAATAAGGATATTCTTAAGAAACAAATGCTCACACCTTCACTTGACTTATGGGTTGGAGGTGGTTAAGTTGTACATAATAGTTGTACTGTTTTCTGTATAATTCATTGCAGAAATTCTTTTTGAACTATTACCCTTGTTAGCACTAAGTTAATAGAGGAGAATCAGATTTCCCATGTCATAAACTTATAAGCCTGTTTGCCATTTTTTTAAATAAAAATGGATACCTATGAGTATGTTGAGCTTCCCCTTGAATGCAGAAGACCCATTTTCCACTGAATGAAGGATACACTTTTTTAGTTCTATTTTGTTCCTATAGCAAGTTTAGATTTCATCACCAAAATGAGCAAGTTCTTTAACAATTTCATGACTTCATTGAATAAAAAGAAAGTCGGATTATGTCTATGTAGCTACAGGTATTTACAGAAAGTAACTAAAGTTGTAAGGGATATGGGACTTGTTTAGTGGAAATGATGCAGTGATGATGGCTATTTGTTTATTTTGCGAACAGTTAGAAGCTCACCCTCAAGCGATTTCAGCTTTGCAATACCAGGTTTTATTTCCTTCTAATATATCCAATTTACTATTTTAGTTTCAAATAATGTTTGAGCATAGTAAGTGGATTTTAATCATTATCTTAACTTACAAATATGATAGCCATATGCCTATGGATGTAGAGTTGAAGTAACACACTGTAAAAACTAAGCTCTGATTTATAACTCATGTAAGTTGACAGTTGAAACAAAAAATGATTTACTTTATCATGAGATGATAAAAATAATTATCATTTGTTTAGAACCATAAAAGAACAAAATTGTGATTCACAATTTGGTTCTTTGTTTGAAATCATTTTATATATAGAATGATTAAAGATAGACATGAAAAATAAAATAAAAAATTAAACAATAAAGATATAGGATTCATTGTTTTGCCAATATTATGTTTTTTGGATGCCATTCCTCTTATGCTCGACAGACATGGAAGAAATAAGAATTAGTCACATTTGGTTCTTTGAATGATTAAATGTGCTTCTAAAATCTTAGTTTGGTCATCATTACATTTTGCAAATTCTAAGATTTCATGGGGCTTCTGTCACATAAGCTTCTGCTGTAAGTGCATTTTAAGCAAATATATTCGATAGTCCTTCAAACCGCAACTAAATCGGTGATAATATGAGTTTGGAACATGTATTTTATGGCATTTGTATGTGATAATTGTAAGGTGATGGAGAAATATTACTATAGTGATAATAGATGGGATTGACATGTATAGTTTGAACTTGGCCGCCATCTTAATTAATAAGTTCTAATTATGTCAACTCTGTGTACAAAGATCACTTGATGAATGTGTACAGTCTTTGTTGAAAAGATAACCAGGCAGTGGAGTGAATTACTACTAATTAGTTGCAATGTGTTCGAATATAGGGTTCTTAATGTTGTTGTTAAAATGCATGTAAGTGGATCAACCAATGGAAATTTAAAAGGTATAAAACAAAGCAAATAGCAACTGTTTGATTTTCCCCTCACATATTCTATCAAAAATACAATAACAAACATTGGTAAATATATCAAAACGCATGATTGGTAGTAGATGCATAAAACTTCTAATTTGATATTGAAGTGCAGAAGTGTGCATGAAAAACTTAAGTGGTAATTTCTGGATGGGTATTTTTGGGTAGAGATTATGAAGAGGTACTAAATGCTTGTGTTTTTCAAGTTAAACTTACAAATTTCATCATAGCTGAATAAAACAGTATTTTTGTAAAACAATATTTTTCATGTTTCAAGTAAATGTTTATGTTCAACTTTGTCTTCTATGTTTGGGGAAGGTTAATATTCATGTAATTTCCATTAATTTAATGGTAGAATAAAATTTCAAAACTTACTGCATACAAGCTAATTATGATCACTTTCCATCCACCTTCTCCCTCAACACAACCATATAATTATTCTCCACCAACACATATTGTACAACATTTCAATTTTTCACACTAGCAAAGAGAAAAGCATCAAATTGAACAATGCGGCCTCAGAGATTCCAATTTCGTGGAACGGAGGATGCATGGTATCCTGACGTGATGCGCACGGTGCTTTCTGAATTCATCGCCACTGCCATCTTCGTATTCGCTGCAGAAGGCTTCGTCCTTGCCCTCGGTACTTCACTCTTCCTTATTTTTTCTTCATACAAAGTATCGTCTCTCTTAGCCCTTCTTCATGTATCATAGAGAAGCTTTACCTCGAAACATAAATGGCTAGTAATCTAGTAGCAGTAGCAATCGCCCATGCCCTTGCCTTGTTTGTTACAGTCTCGGTCACGTTCAATACTTCAGGTGGTCACGTTAATCCGGCGGTCACATTCGGTGCCTTGATCGGAGGTTGCATATCCTTCATGCGCGTTGCCTTCTATTGCGTTGCCCAGATCCTTGGTGCAGTTGTTGCCTGTTTACTCCTACGCTTTTCCACTGCTGGCATGGTAAAAAAAATTTACTTGTAACTGTTTGTACAATTTTGTAAGTATGTAACATATGTTTTTGGGGTACGGAGGCCGCTTGGATTTTCACTGGCGAAGGGAGTAAGCGAGTGGCATGCGGTACTGTTGGAAATAGTGCTGACTTTTCTCAGTTTACCAATTAAGAAAGATATTAGTTGGTTATGTTTCATTGATGATTTTATAAAATGTAAAGAATGGAACATCAACATTCCTAAGAACTTCCTCCAAAACAAAACAAATAATATTTCTACAATACAAGATTATGATTACATTGCCTTTCTTCATATACATGAATTTTATTAAATAAAATGCATTTTAAACCTGAGTGTCATAGTAAAGCTGTAGGAATTTGATTTCTTATAGCTAAAGTGATGACAATTCATTTAGGTACATTTCACTCCATTTTTCTTTTTATTTAATAAAAATATGCAGGGCTATCGTTGACAATAGTATAAAAGTTATGTTATTTATTTTCCATAATGTTACAACTGTTATTTTGGAAATTTGTAAGGGGTCGCATTCATCAAATCCCCTCTTATTTAACATCTCAATGTCTCGCTTCGTTTTATTTTCATTTGAAATTATTGAAAAAACAAAAACAAAATCATCCATTCAAAACTGTAACTTTTCTTCTTCACCTTCTTCACTTAGGCTCACTTAATCAACCTTATCAAAGGTATGTCACTTTTCTGTTCGCTTTATATTTTGATTGCATCACATTAGATGTGGTTTCTTCAGTTGTATACTTAACTCGATCATTTATAAAATCCTGTTCAATTTTTTGATGTCATTGCTGTTAGAAAAAGATTCATACCTGCTTTTGTATTTTTTTCAGTAAAAATTGTTATCAAACTACGATAACAATCCTGTCTAGCTCAATTAGTAGAACACAAGGCTCTTAAGGTTGTGACTTGGGTTTTGTTAATGTCAGCAGAAACTTTGTGACTTGGGTTCAAAGTTGAGTAAAGTTTCTCACTTAACAACACTGACATGCATGAGAAGAAAATCAGCCCCACAACTTTGATAGAGATACATTAGTTTGATATAGATTTACTATTTACAGTGGAGGAGTAGATATCACAAATGGTAACAAATGTTCTTAATCATAATATTGGATAGGACTCCAGATTAGGAAAGTTGTAATACCAAATTGTGCATCTATTTCAACCATATTTCAATCCAGATAAAACACTTGGTATCTGATGTATCATAGTATATACTATATATAGAAACTTTTCATTTTAATATCATCTTTCAAAATGTAGTCATGTAACCCGGCATGAAGTTCAATGAAATACTTACTGTGTTCTCTAAATGGTATGTTCTTTCTTTTGTTTTGTTTGTTTTTTGTTTTGTTTTGTTTTTGTTTTAAAAAAAAACCATTATTGGAGCTTTTATATTGAATAAAAATTATGCTAACGCAGCAATGACTAAGTTGGATTTTATGATTAGTGTGTGGTGTGAGAAGTTACTATTTTCTCTCAAGTTGTACTCCAAAACAATGTGCGTGAATCATTACTTATGCACATTAGTTGACTTAGCAATAATCTTGTTTACATTGCAGATTTAGGCAATATGGCTTTTGGGAGAGGTACGAGGAGTTATACCCCAACAGAGATCTAGTTTATACTGTTGGAAGAAGTAACTATACAAAAGATTGGTTCTTTGCTCAAGTTACTAGGTATAGATTAATCAACCTTTTCTTATTCAAGTTCAAATTGCATCAGAATGTCTTATGTCCCACATCATGTAGTATGAGATTTATATCCCACAACTGGCATAAAAGTAGACCGTCACTGGACAAAAGTTCTAACCAAGAGAGCGGGCAACCTATAGTGTTAGACTAAAATACTGATTAATGCCACATTTTAGTTAGTACAACGTGATTATTTGTCTTTTTCCGATGAAATATTGTTGTCTACAATTATGAAATTTTAATGCCAGGAAGCGCTAGTGAAAATACTACTACAATATTGCATATTGTTTTCAAGAAGTTCAAGCGCAAGGGATTTTCATCCCCGGAATGCAGATGAAAATTATATCAGATTTCAACGACTATTAGCGTAAATCTGCCTCATTATGCCTTCACATATCATGCACAACAAACTTGCAGCTCTTAGAATCAGAAACGTAACAATTTATAATTCTTCACTCTATTATTTTTGTGTGTTTACAATTTCATTCTGAACTCGTTTGCAGGTAATTAGCTATTTCGAAGCGAAGACTGTCGACAACAAAGAACTATTGGTAATCAAGCAACGAACATGAATTTAATTGTTATATATGTTGTCGTATTTTGTTAGTACCATTTGTGGAAACTTGTCTATGAATGCTTGTAGTATGTGACTTATTTTGTTGAAAAACTACTATCGATTTGATTATGGATATTATATTTGATTGTGAGATTAGCATGTTTTTGCAATTATTTGAATATGATGATCATATGATTGATTGTTTGTATATGCTAATTATGTGATTTAATTGTTTGTTTGAATATATGAAAATTATGCGATTGATCGTTCGTTTTAATATGAATAGTATATAAGCGATTGCTGGAAATGGTATAAACCATCAACCGTAAATAGTAGCATTTAAAATATGCTACCAAACGACCAATAACTTTTAGTAGCATATCAGAAATGCTACAGAAAGCGTTTTTTTAACCCTACGAAAAAACCTATAGCTGCATTTAAAAGTGACTTTTGGTAGCGTTTTTTAAATCCTACAGAAAATACCTATAGTTGCATTTAAAAGTGACTTTTGGTAGCGTTTACCACAACGCAACAAAAAGTTTTAGACTTTTAGTTGCATGTCGTATAGCAGCGTTTTCTAAAACGCTACCATAAGTTATGGTAGCGTTTTTTCAACGCTACCAAAAGTCTTTTCTGGTGTAGTGAACCCGCAATCCCAAGTCAAATAAAATAAAATAAAAATACAATAAAAATCACTCAATCCTATCATTTCAGCCCATAATGATTTTTCCTTATTCTAAAGTCCGTTCGGGTATGTATCATTTCAACCCATAGTGATAGGGAACTTGCGGTGTGAGATACAGTAAATAAAATTAACAGTATAGCAAATAATATCATATCAGGGGATGTAACAAATATATAAGCAGTATTTAACATCATATAACATATCACAGGCATATATGAATATCATATTAATTTATACAGATTCACTTGTCATCATTTCAGAATAATATAAGTACATATGTCTAGAGTGATAAAACTCACCTTTTTAAAGTTGGAGATCGAATTCAAAACACAAGACTAAAACTCCGAAAAGGACGAAAAGGCACGACTATATTTTTAGTGGATGAATAGTCAGACCAAAATCTTGTATGCAAACAAATACAACAAATATAAGAATATATTTCAATACAAAATAATAGAAATTAGAACAGTGGAAAATATGAGATAAACATGACATAACCATTGCTTCAACCACCAAGTGGGTTCGGCCTTTGGGTTTGGGTAGGGTCTAGGCATCACAAACTCACGGCTAGGGGATGGTAAGGTCATGGTAAAGCAATTTGGTGGAGGAATATGTGTTGTGGCCGAGGTACATGAAGAGGGGGTCAAGGAAAATAGGAGTTTGGCTGGGTTTGAACAATTTTTGGTGGTGGGTTTTGATCTAGGAGTCACGACCTTTGTTTGGAATGGTGGTGATGATTGATGGAGGTGGTCATGGTGGTCAGCTAGAGGGGCATGGGGTGGAGGTCTAGCTAGCTTGAAGAACAACAAAGGAAAAAAGAAAATATAAAAAGAAGAAGTGGAGGGAGAAGCCATGAATTAGATCTAGAGCTTGTATATTTTTTTAACATAAATGAATTGGAGATGGGATTTTTTCTTTGTACGTGAATTACAAATGATATGGCGGCTAAGTCAAAGGAATGAACGGCTAAGTTTGAATGGTTTGGAAAATAGAAAGGCAACACTATGAAACAAATAACTTGATGGATTTAATTAATTTTTCCTTTGTTTGCACGCAATGAAAAGAAGAGTTTGAGGAACAATATGTACGTGATTGATAGGAGAAAATCACGGCTATGATTGTGGGAAGTAATTGGCTATGCAAATGGAAAGGCAAGAGAAAAGAAAAAGGCAACAAATAAAACAAGTAACTTATGTCTCTTGAAATTTCTAAGCTATTATTAAAGATAAAACCAATCAAAAATCAAATAAATATAATCAAGTTTATACAAATTAAAATAGAAAATAAAATTACCGAAAATTATTGCGTGTAAAACACTGTAATTTATCCAGTTTAAAAATTATAAGTTTTAAATTCCCAATAAATCCATATATTTGATTTCTCAATCTTGTTATTGAATCAACTATTAACTTATCCTCTTATGGGTAATATTAACATTGGTTTATATACTAATACATTAATAATTTCCCAATTCATCCAAATTTCAATTTCATTTAGCTACAATAAATCCATTTATTACGGATTGAATTCCAATTAATTAATTTCCAATAATTGCCTTGCTTCAATTCTACTCTTTTTATTAAATCTATTATCACTCTATAAACCTAGTTATTATTTGTTTATCATTCATTACATAAATATATATTCAAATTTTCATCTTTCTTTTGTAATAACTGTTATTTTCAATTATATTGAATTTGACAAATATATACATTTATCATAATTAAAACCTCAATCAATTTATTCAACTTGGTTTCATTCCTTTATTTCATCTTATGAATAAAATATACATTTCCATTTATGTCATTACATTCACACTTTACAGTTACAGTCCTATCTCACATTAATGAACATTTACCTACATTTAAATGTAATTGATTTCCTACTCTGGATTTTACAGCCTAAATGAAAAAGGTGACTTGCATAAATGTTATCACTAACTTTATATTACACTCAAGTTTATTATTTCCACTAATTATCAGAATTGCTTATATAATGTTGAATTCATTCAATTACCATACATTTATTTACTTATATTCAATTTTATACCCAAATGTAATAGTTACAACTACATTAATAGACCAATTAAATAGTAACTTACAACCGTTACTATAACTTTTAATCACACTTTTGAATTCATTGTTCACAAACATATGTTACCATTCTTATATACCTAATCTTTATTCAATGGTCATTTATTTCGTACTAAATCATTTATAAATTTTAATGTTTGCATTTGTTTTCTTACATAAATCTATAGCCAAGTATAACAATTTACATTACTTCAATAAATTGTAATTTCACTTCAATTGTTAATAATTAGTTTTTAAATACATTGTTACATTTCATTTTGGCATTCATTTCATTATTAAATTACAAAGTTTTTATTTCTTCCAAATTTATTTACCAAAATCTTATTAAATTGACAACTTAAATTATTGAAAATTTATGGGTCGTTACAAGAGAGTTATGGTTAGCCCATGGTATGGATAGAGAAGGCAGCCAAAAAATTCTATAGTAAGTTTGTGGTTCCTTTTATAGTGGTTGAATCAGAGAGAAAAATGGATCACATCACTTACCTTTTCTCACCAGATCTTAGCCATCCATCACATGCTCTAATACTCTATTTTGGCCGTCCCTTATGTCATATAATTACTGCTAAATTTTCCCCCTAATATCATAGGCTAGTAGCCCATTTAAGCCTAAATAAATATATTTAATTGAATCCAATTTAATTTATTTATCGATATCTCATATCGATCGATATATTTATAACTATTATAAATATATACAACAATATTTTTTCCTCAAATCATATTCAAATTTTATAATTAATATTTAATAAATATTAATTAATTTATAATAATTATAAACTAACTAAATCTTTTGGTCTAAAGAGAATTCATCATTTCGGTTGTGTTACTCGTGGGTGTAAATTCGGCCAACGATTAGCATCGAACTATTCAAATGTTAACGTTCACACATCACTTAGTAGGTGGCGTTAAATTTTAGGCAAATTTATCGCTTATTTAGTTTCAGTAAAATCCAATATTAGTTTAATAAGCGTTAGCCGGTTGTGACATTTATTTACACCAATTCTCTTCGTCAAAACTATATCACTTTGGACATATGGAATTTGGTAATGGTCAAAATTCTAATATCATCCATATTCAACTTGTTTGCGCCAAAATTGGTCAGAAACCCCAAATATCGTGAAAGCACCAGTGTATGAACACAAATTAGCAGTATGTGAACACAGATCTCAGATCTAAGTAATGTAGAGGATAAAAAGTGAAGAATAATAAACTTTAAAACAGAAAGAAATAGACAGAGACAAAAAATTTATAGTGGTTCGGCGATCTTGCCTACGTCCACTTTGAAGTTGATGACTTTATTGATGTTTACTTGATGATTTCAATTGATTACAGCAGATTATAGTTGATAATGATGATTTACAGCAGTGAAATTCGTTGGTAGCAGCAGCAATGGAGTTCAGATCTGGATCCGGCAGAGTCTGGGCGTTGGAGATCTCAAAGAAGAAGAAGAACCCCTTTTCTGTTGGCTTTAGGGGTCTATTTATAGGTGTAGGAGGCTAGTATTTCGCTCAGATCTCGGGAGACCCTCTTTGGCACGTGACCAGGCCCACGCGCCCAAGCCGGTGAAGTTTCGGTCCGATCCGGGATCGATACGAACAGATTTCGTATCGATCAAGATTTCATCCAATGGAGTCGAAATTTGGCGTGGACACTCTTTAGCATGCACGTAGTCTTCTGTGAAAATTTCATAGCATTTGGACTTGTAGATTAGGATATACGATCGATACGTATTGAGATTCTTGGCTGTTGTTTGGTTCGACTCGCTTCTATTTCGACTCGCTTTTCATTTGACTCGGTTCTGTTTGACTCGGTGATGTGGCGTAATTTGTATATGTGCTTTGCTCCACATCGATAGACACAAAGTAAAAGTCTTCGGATAGATGCAAAGTCGACGAAGTGGAGCGAGTCGAAGTATGGCTCGAGGCGGAGCGAGTCTAAGTGTGCATTGATCGAGCGAGTCGAAGAAGGCATCTGATGGAGGCGAAGTGGAGCGAGTTGAAGTGTAGCTCGAGGCGGAGTGAGTCAAAGTGGGCTCGAGGCGGAGCGAGTCGAAGTAGGCTCGAGGCGGAGCGAGTCGAAGAAGGCTCGAGGCAGAGCGAGTCGAAGAAGGCTCGAGGTGGAGCGAGTCGAATCGAGCCGAAGTAGGCTCGAGGAGGAGCGAGTCGAAGTAGGCTTTCTTGGGGGACGCGAACTGAGCGAGTCGAACGCGAGGCTGCTTTTATTCAATTTTGCATCAGTCGTAACTTGAGCATACGAACTCGGATTGACCTGAAATTTGGAGCGTTGACTCCCGTAGCTTCGCTTGTCGTGTCACATTAATTTTGGTTCGATCCGGACTTGGACAAAATTCGTTGATATCCATAGTGAACCTTCGTATAACCGATTCTCTAGATGAACTGCCTTTGGTCTCTAGTTAGGTTCTTGGTGTCACGGCCTTGCCAATAGGCAGGATAACATTTGCCCCCTAAAGTACATCTTGTGGAAACATGATGTGCTTTGAAATGCTGCAATCTTTACTCTGAACAGTTATCGTCTCTTCGATGAAAGTTGTTGCTCTGTAACGCCATGAGCTGGATGTTCATATCCTGTTGATGACCTACAAAGAGATTGATAGTTTTATCTGACCGCGAATGACGATCGTTCGGGATCGTATGTCATTCGGGGTAATACGTGACCGTTCGGGGTCGGATGCCGTTCGCGGCGAATGATGACCATTCGCGGTCGGGGTGCCGTTCGAGGTGATTTGTGACCGTTCGCGGTCGGGTGCCGTTCGAGGCGAATTATGACTGTTCGCGGTCGGGTGCCGTTCGAGGCAAATTGTGACCGTTCGTGGTCGGGTGCCCTTCAAGGAGAATTGTGACCGTTCGCGGTCAGGTGCCGTTCAAAGCGATTTGTGACCGTTCGCGGTCGGGTGCAGTTCGAGGCGAATTGTGACCGTTCGCGGTCGGGTGCCGTTCGAGGCGAATTTTGTGTGCCCGGGGGGGGGGGACTTAGTATTAACAATGTCAGATTTCACGTTCGAGTGAGTTTCAGAACTGTTTGTGGTGGCGGTTTATCGCCATCTCAGAGCATGCCTGAGGACCGTTCGCGATCCCTTACATGTGTAAGTGGCTTAGCCGTTGCGGAATCATAGGGTAGTGGATTTTAATTCAAAATGAGTTTTTTAACAGAGATATTCAACAAAATTAGGTTCAAACATTAGAAATGGAAAATAAAAGGAAAACAGGGACGTCAAAGTGCAAACACCTACACCGTTGTGATTAGTAGTCGTATCAGAGCATGCTTGAGGATCGTTCGCGGTCCTATACATGTGTAAATGACTTAATCGTGTTGGTGTGGAGTTTGCTACTCATTCGTCATTATCCCGATCAATTGATGACAAGCTGACGCCTCGATCCTGAGCCGTCCCTAGTAGGTGCAGGTGGTGGCCGATCCCGTTCCACCGTTGTTGTTTCCCTTCTTACATACTGCGATAGCAAACCATTCTGGATATGTCCCTCAACCTCATCCCTCAAGTGTCGGCAATCATTCG
Organism: Allium fistulosum; assembly: GCA_030737815.1. Classification (NCBI taxonomy): domain Eukaryota; kingdom Viridiplantae; phylum Streptophyta; class Magnoliopsida; order Asparagales; family Amaryllidaceae; genus Allium; species Allium fistulosum. The sequence continues at coordinate 795,285,051 of CM060904.1, forward strand.
TGCTATGACCATTCAGCTCGTGGAATAAGCAGTATTTGTCTGACCTTCTTTCGTTGTTGGTCGGATCCCTTCTTATCGACCTTCGATAGGGAATCTACCCCCAAGTATCATGGTAGATTTGCTCCAAAGTCTCATTCAACTCCGTATAAGAGGTGAATCTTGGTTCCTTTCGTGGTCGCATCGTTCCATCGCTATTATCCTCAACTTTTCGTTTCCCTTTACCATTTCCTAAATCTGTTTTAGGAGGATTTTCACTCTTGACTGCATAAACATCAACTCCTTCTCCTTCCTCTCTTTCAGCATTTGCATCCTCTAATCGCAAAAATCCTTCAGCCTCATGATAAAATTCTCCTAGATCCATAGGTGGATCCCTTGTTAGTGAATTCTTGAACTCTGTGCCATCAGCTATGCCAGGATACAGCTGCCATTAAAACCATGGATGGATCGGGTCGATCCACCGATGCTGCCGCTGCATTGAATCGTGTCAGATAGTTCCTCAAGGACTCCCCGGTCCTTTGCTTCAGTGCTGCCAAGCTCATCACATTTTTGGGTCTTGAAATGTGAACCCTGAACTGCCTCATGAACCTTTCAGTCAAATCGGTCCATGTTCCAATGGAACCGCTCTCTAGCTGTCTGAACCATAATGCCGCTATGTCTGCCAGGTACAGTGGGAAACACTGGGCCATGACCTCCTCCGATGCCTCCAGCACTTCCATGTGCCTCATATATTTTGTTAGGTGAACCGCAGGATCCGTCCTCCCATTATACATGTCCAGTGTTGGTAACTTGAATTCGGGTGGATTGCTGGCTTGTCTGATCATAGGAGCAAAAGGACTCCTATTCACATCCTCCAGATCTCTATTTACTAGTCCGCCTATCATGGTGCGTCTGACCATCTCCGCCAACCTGTCGCTATCTCCAAGTTGTAGTCCTTGTCCGTTGTTTCTGATTTGCCCCCCGAGTTCACGAGGGATTCCTGGAATCTGCTCTCCTGGCTGAGCATTCATTTCTCTATCAATGTCGCATTGTGTAGTTCCACCTGGTCCTCCGCCTGGGGTTGGGTCAACATGCTCTAGGTTATTGCCTCTAGCTCTGGTGCTGTGCCAGATGGTCCCGCTCCGTTTTGAACTCTGGTTGCTCCTTGATTTTGCGCTCCAAGCTGCCCAATCTGAAGAAGCAAGTTCTGGATCATTTCCTCTTGTCTTTTCATCATTGTTTCTATCTCATCCCTGGTGATGAAGATAGATGCCTGATTTGCACCTGAGGAAGCCTCTTGACTCCCTTCATGCTGATCTCTCTCTGGCCTTTGTCTTCTATTTGATTGCCTTGTCATAGCTTTTCAGATCTGAATCTCTAAGCCTTCAAACTCAATTTTCAAACGATAGGATTCCTGAATTAGCCTTCTCAGTGAAAGCACCAAAAATGTTTGGGCCAAAATTGGTCACAAACCCCAAATATCGTGAAAGCACCAGTGTATGAACACAAATTAGTAGTATGTAATCACAGATCTCAGATCTAAGTAATGTAGAGGATAAAAAGTGAAGAATAATAAATTTTAAAACGGAAAGAAATAGACAGGGACACATAATATATAGTGGTTCGGCGATCTTGCCTACGTCCACTTTGAAGTTGATGACTTTATTGAGGTTTACTTGATGATTTCAATTGATTACAGAAGGTTATAGTTGATAATGATGATTTACAGCAGTGAAATTCGTTGGTAGCAGCAGTAATGGAGTTCAGATCTGGATCCGGCAGAGTCTGGGCGTTGGAGATCTCAAAGAAGAAGAAGAACCCCTTTTTTGTTGGCTTTGGGGGTCTATTTATAGGTGTAGGAGGCTGGTATTTCGCTCAGATCTCGGGAGACCCTCTCTGGCACGTGACCAGGCCCGCGCGCCCAAGCCCTTGAAGTTTCGGTCCGATCCGGGATCGATACGAACAGATTTTGTATCGATCAAGATTTCATCCAATGGAGTCGAAATTTGGCCTGGACACTCTTTAGCATGCACGTAGTCTTCTGTGAAAATTACATAGCATTTGGACTTGTAGATTAGGAGATACGATCGATATGAATTGAGATTCTCGGCTGCTGTTTGGTTCGACTCGCTTCTGTTTCGACTCGCTTTTCATTTGACTCGGTTCTGTTTGACTCGGTGATGTGGCGTTAATTTGTATATGTGCTTTGCTCCACATTGATGGACACGAAGTAGAAGTCTTCGGATAGATGCGAAGTCGATGAAGTGGAGCGAGTCGAAGTATGGCTCGAGGCAGAGCGAGTCGAAGTATGGCTCGAGGCGGAGCGAGTCGAAGTGTGCATTGATTGAGCGAGTCGAAGAAGGCATCTGATGGAGGCGAAGTGGAGCGAGTTGAAGTGTAGCTCGAGGCGGAGCGAGTCGAAGTAAGCTCGAGGCGAAGCGAGTCGAAATAGGCTCAAGGCGGAGCGAGCCGAAGAAGGCTCAAGGCGGAGCGAGTCGAAGAAGGCTCGAGGCGGAGCGAGTCGATGTAGGCTCGAGGCGGAGCGAGTCGAAGTAGGCTTTCCTGGGGGACGCGAACTGAGCGAGTCGAACGCGAGGCTGCTTTTATTCAATTTTGCATCGGTCGTAACTTGAGCAGACGAACTCGAATTGACTTGAAATTTGGAGCATTGACTCCCGTAGCTTCGCTTGTCGTGTCATATAAATTTTGGCTCGATCCGGACTCGGATTAAATTTGTCGATATCCATAGTGAACTTGCATATAACCGATTCTCTAGACGAACTGCCTTTGGTCTCTAGTCAGGTTCTTGGTTTCATGGCCTTGCCAAAAGGCAGGATAACACAACTCTATAATCCAAACACAAAGTCTTTGGTTCAATAATAATAATAATAATAATTAACCAAAATTCTTTGTCCAAAGATTTTGATTTTGAGTTGAATTGAGTTGGCCATGATACCAACCCCATATAACCGAGGAGACAAATCCTCTCTTGAATAGTGCTTCACTTCAAATACTTCCACTCGACCCAACTATAGTCACTTGATGGAACGACATGCCATGATTTGACTATAATCAAAGTAGAGCTTTTCATATTGAAGATCCACAGTATTCTCAAGCCGAGAGAACTATGTAAATCAGTTACATCGATATTTTCTGTTTGACCATAGTTATATTAACCAACGGAAAACTATCAAGTGAGTCATTGCATAGTTATCCAATAACTATCAGTACGTAACCCCTTAGTGCCCCCAACAGCCATGAGTAATACACTTCCTAACATTTGGAGAGCGTCACGTACTCTAGCCTCAATGGATACATCGATATCCAATCTCGATACATCTTGATTAGGAATATTTAAAATTATATATTTATTTTCATTATGGTAAATCACTCATGGTTACAACACTTTGTAACTAATATCATAAACCATACCATTTATGGATTTTCTACAAAATATACTTTTAATTAAATTAACTAATTAATATAACACATTATATCAAGTATATAATAAAAGTAAAACATCTTTATTTCGAACAAGATTGGTCAACAAGTTAGATATATGTAATGAATTACATAATTGTCCCTAGGGCATACCCTAACTCGTCGATATCATTTTGAAAGCTTGAATCTATATACCCCTTTATAAGTTGGTGACCAATCCCATATATAAGGAAATGGTCCTTAGAATTTCTTATATACTTAAGTATACATTTTATAGAAGTATGTTTGTTCTTCGGGATTAGACAGATTTCACTTATGCATCCTAATGCATAAACCACATGTTGTCCAGTACATAGCAAGCATATATTATGGAAATGAATACCATGCATGCGGTGTCCTCTTCATATGCTCTTTGTCCTTGTCGGTATAAGGAGTGTCCTTTTAAGAAAGGACAATCCTTATTGCATTGGAATATTTTCGCACGTGGAATTCGCCATACTGAACCTGTTCAACATGGTATATGTATAAATGGATTGGGATAATCCTAGCAGTCTTTCAGATCTATCTCTATAGATCTTAATAACCAAAATATAGGTTACTTCACTCAAATCCTTTATGGACAAGTTCTTGGATAACCACACTTTCATGGATTGCAACCGCCTAACGTCATTGCCAATTAGTAACATTCATCAACTTATAAAACTAAGAACACTATAACACTTTCCTATTTTGTATGGTATACACACACTTCCTTTGTGTTTTGCTAAGAATTGAAATGTTTAATTAATTTATCAAAACACTTATTCCAACTTCTTAATGCTTGTTTAAGACCATAAATTAATCTTAACAATTTGCATGCCTTGCCCTCACTCTTATTGATCTCTAAACCCTCGCGCTGCAACATATAAATGGTCTCTTCTAAATCACCAATTAGAAATGTTGTTGTCGCGTCTATTTTACATATTTCATAGTCATACAAGGTGAAATTGGCGAGCATTATCGGAATGGACTAAAGTACTGCTGCGGCAAAAACGTTTCGTCATAATCAACACCTTGAATTTGACAAAAACCTTTCATAAATAGTCTAAGTTTATAAGTCTCGACTTTTCCATCTGCATTTATTTTTTTTCTTAAAAATCCATTTGCAACCCATGGATTTTATCCCTTATGCCAGTCAATGCATACTTTGTTTTCATAATAGAAGTCATTTTGGATTTCATAGCTCTAAGTTAAAGTGTAAAGTCTTTACCCCGTAGTGCTTATTAGAATGAAAGAAGAGTGTTGTTTTAGAAGATGCAATCCTCTTTATTGCCATCCGTGAGAAAACCATAGTATCTCTTTGATGCGCGAAATTCCTTATTAGATCTTCTAATAGGTTGCATATTTTCATATAATGGTGAATTAGATTCTCCTATTAGATCAGCCTTTGTGTTGATTTCTTGGATTTTATCCAAGTCTACAACTTCGCTGTTAATTTCCTTTGATAGAACTTCCTTTTCTAAAAAGACAACATATGTAGAAACAATAACCTTTTGTTCCATGCTATTTTAGAAAATATATCCTTTAGAATTCTTCGGATATCCAATAAACTTACATAGAGTTGATCTTGCCTTAAGTTTTTGGGACCTATGTTCTTAACATAGGTTGGAAAACCCCATACCTTCAAATAATTGAGGTGAGGTTTATCTCCATGCCATACCTCATACAACATCTTAGGCATAGATTTAATGGGTATCACTTCAACATACGCGCTGTGGTTACTAGCGCATATCCTCAATATGAAAATGTAACTCATCTATACTCATGTAATGACCCATAAATTTATCACTATGATAAATTATGTTATCTTTGAAATATTCAAATATAAGCCTTTTTAACGCAAATTATGATTTTTTGAATAATAAATAAGAATGGTAAAATTATTTTGAGTGAGTATACACAAAATTTATACTTTGGAAAAATATCAATAAAAAAAAAACTGAAAATCGTTTTATCGATAAACAACTCTATAATCAAAAGAAGTCGCGCACGGGACTGGATACATATGCTTATCTATCCATATATGTAAGCATATGAAATAAAATTATTCATTTATTTTTGGAAATAAAATGTATTTATGACATCACCAATAATGTCATCATATTTAATAATTAATTAATGAATTTAAATTGAGATTAAATGATTTAATAGTTATTATAATTATCCAAATAATCTTTTTAAAATTATAACAATTCATTTTAATTAGTTATATAGTGAAAATAAATCACTTGTAATAGTCGGGTAAAAGATATATACCTGATTTAAAAATATAAAAAAATTTGTATCGCTTTATCGATATAATAGTGCTTTTCGTAAACAATTATTTAATATGCATTTTTATGGTTTATAATTCAAATGAGATCATTTTAATTAATTAATAATAATGAGAAATTACTTTTCATATTTTATTTACACTATATGTAATTTAAGTTATAAGTGAAAATGTGACGGGGAATTAGCTTTTCGATTTTCAACGGTTTAACGAACAGAAGTTGATCGAAGTTATTGTGACGTGGTTTATATGTCTTGTGCACATATATAACACACACATGTGCACCCTAACATATACATATACCCATACACACACATACATAGCACATATATATATCTTTATATATACGTACATGGTAAAAATATCTAAGATATTCAAGAAAACTTCATCCTTAAGCTATGCAAATTCAGTGCACATGCCATGAAGTGAAGTGAAGTGATGGAGGAACATGGGGATGTGGAAATAACATGTAAGACGATGGGAAAGGTGGGGCATCAGTTGAGAGTAGAAAATGAAATGAACGTTTAGATATTTTTCCATGTTTTTTCCTATAAATACCTACCCCATTCTTTCATAATTTTCACTCATTTCTTCATCATCTTCTTCTTCTTTTCCAAGCTTTTTAATGGCTGCTTCCTTAGGAAAAATTATGAAGAAAAATATCTCCAAATAGAAATAAAATTATATACATACACAAAAGAGATCAAAACTCCTCAAAACCAAGTGAAATCACCTCCACTCCCCCTCTATAACTCACGCCATCCCTATTCCCTACCCAAGGCCAAGCACCACCACTCCAAAGGTCAAGGCCGAGCACATAAAAGGAGAAGGAGCATGTTCAAGGAGCTCTGGAGTAAGGAAAAAAGGAGGAAGTGTTGCCGGATTAATTTCAATAAGTACGAGAAAAGTTTGGAGGAATGGAACTAATAATGAGTACTCAAATTTAGATTTAATTATTGAAAACTTAAAATAATGATATGAATGTTTAATTAGTTAATTGATATGCTTGGTTGAAAATTAGTTGAATATATGGTTGGTTATGTGATAGATAACTTGGTTGAGATAAATTATGAGAAATTATTATAAGAAATGGTTAAGGGATTAACATTGTTAATTTATGAACAATAAATCCATATAAATATGTGTATGGATTTTATTGAGCCGCTTGATGGTTTTGAAATATGAAAAGGTAGAAAATGAATATTATAATAATATAATACTGTAAAAAATTTAAAAGTCAATTTGAGATTTAATATGGAAAATATTAGTTTAAATGGTTTGTAAAAGTTTTATAAACATTAAAACTCAATTTGGAAAAGTTTTGACAAGATATGGAGTATGAGTCAAAATAGGCGCATCGCGTAATCGCGATTTCGTGCTGTAAAAGTTTAAATCTATTCATAGAATGAAATTAGACTCAAAATTATTTGGAATAAGAATTTCATGAACTTTTATAATCATAGTTTTCAAACAAAAGAAAAAAATCGAGATTTCATTTAGTATATTTTAAAATATGAGCAAAACAAGTTTCCAAAACAGTCGCGGTTTGGTAGTTCGGAAACCAAGAAAGAAAATTCTTTAAAATGGATATTTTTAAATCTTTAAAAATATGGAATAAATTCTATAAATATATTAAAATGTTTTAATAGGGATTTGAGTTACGAAAATGGACTTCCAATTGATAGAAAAGTTGTTTTGATCAAAGAAGCTTTATAAACACTATTTACAGGACTTTCCGTAGCAGTTTTAGTAACTTTTGTAAATCATGGTTTTAACTTAATTATTCTTTCCCGAATCTTTTATATATATTTTAATAAGTGTTTTAAAGATGATTTGGAGATTTCATAATTTTTTTTAAAAGAGTTTAAATAAATGATTAGAAGAAAAGCTGTTATAAATAAGTGATTTAATCTTGGCTCTAAAACCGATGAGTAGACTGGATTTTTATATTCGTGAGATCCGGATGTGAGGTGCTTAAAATAAGGAGATGTTTAGAAGCTACCAACGCCCTGGCTCACCTGGCCTCTTTCCTAGGCGAGGAATAGATATGGTCGAAATGTCGGAAACGAGACAAGTATAAAAGATTCAAATTTCAAATTTAATTTCATACAACTTGGATTGTATAGAAATAATCTTCTTAAACTTGGTATTATATTCCGAGGAGGGAATCCATACTATCCAAGTGAATTTAAAAGGTGATTTCACTGTCATTCGACGGATAGTAAAGTTTGAATACAGAAATTGATATCGAGTAGAATCAGTATAATTTCTATGGATCCTTTTTTGCTCAATACTAATTGGTTTGGGTTTATAGTAAATGATGTCTTAAATAACATTGTTTTTGACCTGCTTAAAAGTTATGATTTGAAATTAAGAAATTTTTGTTAAGATTTGAATAAATGATTTATAATGTTTCTCCTAAGTAAAAGGAGAGATTTTTGGAAATTTTTCCAAGACTAAAAAGGTTTAATTAACCAGAGGATTTGATTAATGAGGCTTAATGATTACATATACTCTTGAGAAGACAAATGTAATAGTTGAAAAGAATATCTCTCTGAAAGATAATTAAATGAATGGAAAGATTAATTAATTGGTTGATGTTTGATAATTACTTATATACTTGACATCTTTTTTTCGATGATTGGTTCGAAGAAACCTGAGTCGGATTTGGGCGATTCCTATCCAAAAACCACTTTGAACCAATGTATACATTCGAAAGTGAAGACATGTTTAAGACAATGATTTTGTAGATGGAGATCTTCATGATGAAGGGCTGCTTTCCACTAGCCCCGAGATTTCATATTGTATATATGGTGGCAGTAGTGCTTTGTTATATCAGTTTGTCCTGTTCTTAGACAACTTGTATGGTTGAGTGTCTGACATTGCATTAACCACGTACATTGATCTCTACAAACAAACATCTGTTTGGTGGTCTAGGAGGTAACTTATTTATAATTAACACCCTTTTATAAGACATATGAGCTTAGAGGTTGTATATTTGTGGAAATCAATAGTATATTGTTAGAAATGGCAATGTGTCATTCAAAGTGAAACTTGTTATGAGAAAGGTAAAATGCGGCTTTGTGAAAAGCAACGCATGGCTTTGTGGAAAGTATGAGCGTAGCCTCTCACGCCTCACATCCCGATGATGGTACGAGTAATTATGTGGTCTGCATGACATATATTTCAGTATATCAATTATTACAGATACAGAAAGAGAAAGGCATTTGTTGCCTAGAGGCCAGTAGTGTCTGGACCCTCGATATTTTATGGTATAGTGGTGCATGAGTTCTTGTACGAAAACCACCGAATACGTAGTAGTGTAGCAATACGATATGTACAGTGGTGTATGAATCCCTATATGAAATGCCACCGAATACTATGATTGCTATACATGTAAAATCCATAAAGGAAGGAAAAGGCCACTAGTTCCCTATCATGTTCGAAATCCAATTCCAATACGAGCTCTACGGTTTTGGTTGTATTCCCAAAATTTTTGTAATGCCTTGCAAACATTCAGCTACCCTTTACTGGAATTTAATAATGGTAACAATTTTGGCTATTTTTATATATATTACTTGGAAAGGATTTTCAAAGCGATGTTATTAGAAAAATATCAAATGGTTTAAGTATTAAGTGTTTTGGTTATCATAAGGTAAAAACTCGTCCGTGTTTATCTACGGCGTGGTCTTATAAGATACTCTTCTTTTTCAAAAATGGTTTTGTTCGATAACAAAGTTGATATATGGCACCATCATATATATTTATAAATCGTGACTCACTTTGGTTTATCAAGCCTGATCCAGGTATTTTTAATACTTAGGTCAGATCCAAGTAGTTTCAGGTTTAGCTGAGAACACTTGGAGTTTCCAAAGGAGAGTTGGAGATCTTCATCAACGTAAGAACATATTCTATTTTCCATTGCATTTTTTTTGTTGTTTATAGCATTTGTAAGGATAAGTGTTTATAACTGTCCAGCCTGAATATAGGTTTGCTTATGTTATATGTATTTACAATTTCCACTGTAAAGGATTTATGATTAATAATATATGTTATTTCATTCGTGTGAGATTCTATTTTCTACTTTGTTCTGCCTTTATTTCTTTCTTACTCTTAAAGAATTGCCTCTCCGGCACTTGGATTTGCAGCATGTGCATACCGATGATGTATTAGTGTCGATTTTTGAGGATCGAAGAAACAGGTCTTTACATTTGGTATCAGAGCTTAGGTTGAGCAAACACCTAGGCTTTGGTTGGGTAAAACTCATTATATATAGGGTTACTAATACCCTAAAATGAGTGACTCGTTAGAGATAGAGTTAGTAACACCCTAGAATGAGCGCGTATTTGTTATTGAATATAAAATTGTTTTATGATGATTAATCTATGGAGTGGTTTATGAATTTTGATAGATGCATGAAGAGCTCCATGCATCCGATAGGGATTCTAAATACTAAAACAAGGCAAATTGCCACGTTGTTTTAAAAAAGGATTATATCTTATATACAAAAAGAATATAAATATTTGGGTGATGTTATCCCACTTTTTAACAAAGTTGAGATAATAAGAAATTGACTGAAAAACAATGATTAGCCATCTCGAATACCGGTTATGCATCACAAGTTCACTATGGATATCGATGGATTTGTCCAGGTCCGGATCAAGCTACAATCGACAAGACACGACGAGCGAACCAATGAAAGATGACGTTTCAAATTTCAGATCAATCGGAGGTCGTATGATCGAGATATGATCGATACAAGTTAAGGAAAATATGTTGTTTGAATCGATCCTGTTCGACTCGGTCATAGAGCCTTGTTCGAATCGATCCTGTCCGACTCCATCATAGAGCCTTGTTCGAATCAATCCCGTCCGACTCCATCATAGAGCCTTGTTCAAATCGATCCTGTCCGACTCCATTATAGAGCCTTGTTCGAATCGATCCTGTTCGACTCCATCCAGAACCGGACTCTTTGCATCGATCCAGAAGCGGCGGCATCATACCGATTTAGTTCGTATCCATCACGATCGCACTACTTCGTATCAATATGGGGTTGGCTCAGTTCGAATCGATCACCAAGGCTTAGTTCGTGTCCATCCGGTTTGTGGTTGTTCGAGTCGATAGCGTACGTGTCCTTGTTCGTATCCATCATGCTCAAGCGAGTTCGCTTCGTGTCGATAGTATCTGCAGCGATCGATACGAAGTACACTAATAACTATCGATACGAACGAGGGCTACGACGAATCGACAATCGATTCGAACAAGGACTGAAGAAGATGGATGCGAATAAATGGTCAATACGAACTGGACCCCGATGTTGGATGCGAATAGAACTCTGCCAACTCAGTGCAAAAAGTGGATTGACCCAGGAATTTCGTGCCACATCACCTTGCGCACGCACGCTTTTGATCGAGTCGACGAGATTGATACGGACGTATCGAGTCGAATAAGACAGCAAACCGAAAGCTCAAGTTTGTATCGATCATATCTCCTGATCCATAAGTCCAAATGCTACCAGATTTTCACAGGAGCTTATGCACGTGCTAAAGAATGTCCACGCCAAATTTCGACTCCATTGGGTGAAATCTTGATCGATACGAAATCCATTCGTATCGATCACGGATCGGGCCGAAACTTCGCGGGCTTGGGCGCGCGGGCCTAGTCACGTGCCAGAGGGGGTCTCCCAAGATCTAAGCGAAATATCAGCCTCCTACACCTATAAATAGAGCCCCAGGGCATACAGAAAAGGGGGCTTCTTCTTCTTTGAATTCTCCAACGCCGAGACTCTGCCGGATCCAGTTCTAAATTCCATTGCTGCTGCTGCAAACGAATTTCACTGCTGTTGTACTCAAGTTTCAGAACTATAACTCACCGCAATCCATTGTAATCAATTGTAATCGACAAGTGAACATCAATAAAGTCATCAACTTCAAAGTGGACGTAGGCAAGATCGCCAAACCACTATAAATTCTGTGTTGTTTATTATGATCTATTGAATTTTTTGAGTGTTCTTCATTTTTATTTCTCTACATACTTATTATCTGTGGTCCGTGATTGTGAATTGGTGCTTTCATCAACAATTGGGTGTTTGAGACAAATTTTGGCGCAAAAATTTTGGTGCTTTCAGTAAGATGGCTAATTCAGGAATCCTATCATTTGGAAGTTGAGTTTGAAGGCTTAGAGATTCAGATCTGAAAAGCTACGACAAGGCAATTAAGTAGAAGACAGGCCAGAGAGAAGTCAGCGTGAAGGGAGTCAAGAGGCTTCTTCAGGTGCAAATCAGACATCAATCTTCATCACCAGAGATGAGATGGAGACAATGATGAAAAGACAAGAGGAAATGATCTAGAATTTGCTCCTTCAGATTGGGCAGCTTGGAGCGCAAAACCAAGGAGCAACCTGAGTTCAGAACGGAGCAGGACCATCTGGCACAGCGCCAGAGCTAGGGGGAAATAACCCAGAGCATGTTGGCCCAATCCCGGGCGGAGTACCAGGTGGAACTGCGCAACACGACATTGAAAGAGAAATGAATGCTCAACCAGGAGAGCAGATTCCAGGAATCTCTCGTGAACTCGGGGGGAAAATCGGAAACGACGGACAAGGACTACAACTTGGAGATAGTGACAGATTGGTGGAGATGGTCAGACGAGCCATGAGAGGCGGACTAGTGAATAGAGATCTGGAGGATGTGAATAGGAGTCCTTTTGCTCCTACGATCAGACAAGCCAGGAATCCACCAGACTTCAAGTTACCAACATTGGACATGTACAATGGAAGGACGGATCCTACGGTTCATCCAACGAAGTACATGAGGCACATGGAAGTGCTGAGGGCATCGGAGGAGGTCATGGCCCGTTGCTTCCCACTATACCTGGCAGACATAGCGGCATTATGGTTTAGATAGCTGGAGAAAGGTTCCATTGGAACATGGACCGATTTGACTGAAAGGTTCATGAGGCAGTTCAGGGTTCACATTTCAAGACCGAAAAATGTGATGAGTTTGGCAGCACTGAAGCAAAGAACCGGGGAGTCCTTGAGAAACTATCTGACGCGATTCAATGCAGTGGCAGCATCGGTGGATCGGCCAGATCCATCGATGGTTTTGATGGCAGCTGTATCTGGCATAGCTGATGGCACAGAGTTCAAGAATTCATTAACAAGGGATCCCCCTATGGATCTAGGATAATTTTATCATGAGGCTGAAGAATTTTTACGACTAGAGGATGCAAATGATGAAAGAGAGGAAGGAGAAGGAGTTGATGTTTATGCAGTCAAGGGTGAAAATCCTCCTAAAACAGATCCAGGAAATGATAAAGGGAAACAAAAAGCTGAGGATAATAGCGATGGACCGACGCGACCACGAAAGGAACCAAGATTCACCTCTTATACGGAGTTAAATGAGACTTTGGAGCGTATCTACAGGATATTAGGGGGCAGATTCCCTATCGAAGGCCAATGAGAAAGGATCCGACCAACAATGAAAGAAGGTCCGACAAGTACTGCTTATTCCACGAGCTGAATGGTCATAACACGAATGATTGCAGACACTTGAAGGATGAGGTTGAGGGACATATCCGGAATGGTATGCTATCGCAGTATGTAAGAAGGGGAACAACAACGATGGAACGGGAGCGACCACCACCTGCACCTACTGGGGACGGCTCAGGATCGAGGCGTCAGCTTGTCATCAATTGATTGGGATAATGACGATTGAGTAGCAAACTCAACACCAATGCGATTAAGTCATTTAAACATGTACAGGACCACGAACGATCCTCAAGCATGCTCTGATACGACTCATAATCGCAACGGTGTACATGTTTGCACTTTGACGTCCCTGTTTTGCTTTTATTTCCATTTCTGATGTTTGAATTTGATTTTGCTGAACATTACTATTGAAAAAGCTCGTTTTGAATAAAAGTATGCCATTTGTGATGCCGTAACGGCTAAGCCACTTACACATGTAAGGGATCGCGAACGGTCCTCAGGCATGCTCTGAGATGGCAATAAACCGCCACTGCAAATAGTTCAGAAACTCACTCGAACGTGAAATCTGACATTGATAATACTAAGTCCCCCTTGGGCACACACAATTCACCTCGAATGGCACCCGGCCGCGAACGGTCAAAATTCGCCTTGAACGGCACCCGACCGCGAACGGTCACAATTCGCCTCGAATGGCACCCGATCGCGAACGATCACATATTTCCTCGAACGGCACCCCAATCGCGAACGGTCGCCATTCGCCGCGAACGGCATTCGACCCTAAACGGTCACGTACTACCCCGAATGACATACGATCCCGAACGATCGTCATTTGCGGTCAGATAAGACTATCAATTTCTTTACAGGTCATCAACGGGATATGAACATCCAGCTTATTGCATTACAAAACACACCTTCCTACCGCAAAGCGTATTTTAGGGGGCAAAGTGTTTTCCCACTTTTTAACAAAGTTGAGATAACAAGAAATTGACTGAAAAACAATGATTAGCCATCTCGAATACCGGTTATGCATCGCAGGTTCACTATGGATATCGATGGATTTGTTCAGATCCGGATCAAGCTACAATCACCAAGACATGACGAGCGAAGCAATGAAAGATGAAGTTTCAAATTTCAAATCAATCGGAGGTCGTATGACCGAGATATGATCGATACAAGTTAAGTAAAATATGTTGTTCGAATCGATCCTGTTCGACTCGGTCATAGAGCCTTGTTCGAATCGATCCTGTCCGACTCCATCATAGAGCCTTGTTCGAACCGATCCTGACCGACTCCATAATAGAGCCTTGTTCGAATCGATCCTGTTCGACTCCATCCAGAACCGGACTCTTCGCATCGATACAGAAGCGGCGGCATCGTACCGATTTAGTTCATATCCACCGCGATCGCACTACTTCGTACCGATCAGGGGTTGGCTCAGTTCGAATCGATCACCTTGGCTTAGTTCGTATCCATCCGGTTCGTGGTTGTTCGAGTCAATAGCGTACGTGTCCTTATTCGTATCCATCATGCTCAAGCGAGTTCGCTTTGTGTCGATGGTATCTGTAGCGATCGATACGAAGTACGCCAATAATTATCGATACGAACGAGGGCTACGACGAATCGACGATCGATTCGAACAAGGACTGAAGCAGATGGATGCGAATAAATGGTCAATACGACACCGATGTTGGATGCGAATAAAACTCTGCCAACTCAGTGCAAAAAGTGGATTGACCCAGGAATTTCGTGCCACATCACCTTGCACGCGCACGCTTTTGATCGAGTCGACTAGATCGATACGAACGTATCGAGTCGAACAAGACAGCAAACCGAAAGCTCAAGTTTGTATCGATCATATCTCCTGATCCATAAGTCCAAATGCTACCAGATTTTCACAGGAGCTTACGTACGTGCTAAAGAATGTCCACGCCAAATTTCGACTCCATTGGGTGAAATCTTGATCGATATGAAATCCATTCGTATCGATCACGGATCGATACGAAAATCCATTCGTATCGATCACGGATCGGGCCGAAACTTCGTGGGCTTGGGCGTGCGGGCCTAGTCACGTGCCAGAGGGGGTCTCCCAAGATCTGAGCGAATTATCAACCTCCTACACCCATAAATAGGGCCCCAGGGCATATAGAAAAGGGGGCTTCTTCTTCTTTGAATTCTCCAACGCCAAGACTCTGCCGGATCTAGTTCTAAAATCCATTTCTACTGCTGCAAACGAATTTCACTGCTGTTGTACTCAAGTTTCAGAACTATAACTCACCACAATCCATTGTAATCAATTGTAATCGACAAGTGAACATCAATAAAGTCATCAACTTCAAAGTGGACGTAGGCAAGATCGCCGAACCACTATAAATTCTGTGTTGTTTATTATGATCTGTTGAATTTTCTGAGTGTTCTTCATTTTTATTTCTCTACATACTTATTATCTATGGTCCGTGATTGTGAATTGGTGCTTTCATCAACAATTGGGTGTTTGTGACCAATTTTGGCGCAAACAGGTGATTTGGAAAAATTATAAGGTATATTCCCTTTCAAAAGATAAATGAATAAGGTCTAAATCTGTTAGTGATGATTGGAATAATCTTCTAAGTATCGATCAAATGTTGACTTGGGTGAACTGTATCGTACACTTAGTAAATTATTCTCCTTATCATTAGAGGATCAAGGCAAGTTTGAATTTGAACAAGTTTGAATCAAGTTATTTAGGTAAAAAGATTTTTAAATCAAGAAACAAATGGTATAAAATTTCTGATGATATTTTGGTATATCACTTAGGGGCGGGATGGATTTTTATTTATTTCGAGGGTTAAGTATTGGATGACTCCAAAGCAAGCACGAAGAGCACATGCAACAAGAGAAGCAGTAGAAAAATTAAGACTAGGAGCTTATGCTGGCATCTACTGCCTTAGGTGTTTAAAAGATGGGCATTATACAGTTATGTGTGAGGGTAGGAAAATAAAGAAACAGAAGAAAGAAAACCTGTTTGAGATGATATATGCTGTTTTAAGTGTAAAGAGCTAGGACATTTTCTACATGAGTGCCCTAGAATAAAGAAGAAACCAAGAATTCCATCAAGGAAGGAAAAGAGTTGCTATCGCTGTAAAGAATCAGGACATATAGTCAAGGAGTGTCCATTAAAAAAAAGAGAAAATAAGGCTAAGAGAGGTACCCTTCAGATGGCACCCCCATAGTCGCTACTTTAATTAGTAGGAGTACATGGTTTTGCAATTCATGTAACGAATGGGGACATTTCTGGATGTACTGTCCAAAGAAAAAGATAGGATCAGTTGGCTTAAGTGCCAAGGATAATGTACCGTCTACCTCAGAAAGTGTCCAAGAATATTGTCTATAGCAATCTTAGTATTTATATAATGATTTTGTAATTCTAGATTATACTTTAAGTCTGTGATAAAGGCTAAGGTTAGGAGTGGGTGTATAAATATGATGTTAATTAATGTATCTCGTTTTGGATTATTCTCTCTATGTATTTCTTCTATCAGATCAATTTAATACGATATTTGGAAATAAAAAGTCTAAAGGGATGTTATAAAGAAACGACTTTATAAAAGTATTTAAATCTAAGTTAAAATTTTATGAAATATTTCCATAAAGATTTCCTAAAAGATAATAAGTACCGGTCTAAATTTAAAAGATAACATGGATTATTAATAAATTAATTAGTGATCGTTAATCTTTATCAATGGTTAAGGGGAGTATATTATAAAAGGGTTTCTTTATAAGATAAATATCTATATAAATGTCTTTATAAAAAGGTTTGAATCGAAGTTAAAGTTTTATGAAATCTTTTCATAAAAATATTTTGAAAGGTTAATAAATATGTATGCTGTACATAGATCATTTCATCACACAAATTTTGATCTAAGATTCGACTATGGAACTTTGAGGTGTTTTCACCGGTCTTGTAACGACCCGCAAATTCATCACTTGGATAAATTATATTTATTTTTAAAATATTTAGATATGTGTTTAAAAGTAAGAAATAATCATGTTTTAAGTGGTAAATAATAATAGTTATTTTGTTTGGGAAAAATATTTGGGAACAAATTATCTAGGTAAAATATTGAAAATTTGTAAATATCGTCCTTGGTAAAATATCGATAAAACAGCCGGAAACCATTTTATTAATAAAACTGCTTTTAAATAATAAGGATCGTGCACAGCTCTAGATACATACACTAATATATGTATTCAAACATGATTATGAAATAAAATAATTTATTTTATTTTTGGAAAATAAAATGTATTTATGACATCGACAATTGATATCATCGGTTTTATATATTTCTTTTGAAATTCAAGTTAATTTTAAATATTGAACAAATGGGTTTTTATTTACAAATAAACCTATTTTAATTATTTAATAATGATGGTAAAATAGTTTCTAAATTATTTTTACCAAAATAGATAGTTCGTAGAAAAATAGAAAACGTGACCGGAGAACATTTTTCGAAATTTCGACTTTTCGACACCAAAAAGTTGTCGGGAACGTTGTTCGCCTTTGTGCACTATATATAGACATATATAGTAGATAATTAACCATATAATAATACACATAATAATATATTATCTTATGTTAATTATGTTTAGGAAGTGATGTGACAAGTCATGGTTTAAAAATAATAACATATATATACATATACACTTATATATATACAAAATACATACCTATCTCTTGTCGTTTCTTTGGTACCATCATCATCATCCAAGCATGAGCCTAGGGGATGTTACTAGAGAAGGGGGACCTGACTAGAGAGGAGGGAGGATGGTGATGTGACCAAACATATCATGACATGTTATATTATTTTATGCAAAGGGTTGTTTAGACATTTACTGATTTTCTTGTCTATAAATACACACCCATACACCAAATCTCTTTTATATCTTCATCATTCTTTTTCCTAAGTTCCATTTCATGTTTCATGGCTTCTTATGTTAGCTATAAGTTTTTTTAAAATCAAAAGTTTTAAATTGTTTTAAAAATGCAAACTTGTTTTTAAACTCTTTCTTCTCCATTTTTCCTCCACTTTATTCGGCCATAACTTCTTCTATTTACACAAAATCAAGATTTTATTTTTTTCAAATCGTATAAAATTTTATCAACTACAACTTTCTCTTTTAACACTTTTTCTAATTTTAAGCTTAGGTATGTCAAAATCTCTTTTCTTTGCAGTGTAATTTTAAACTCGAAAATTCAGGTCCGAAAATAGCTCTCCTTCTTTTGACCATATCTACCTCAAATGGAATCTGATCTGTGTGGTTCTTTTTTTTAATTTGTAAAGAAAATAATTTTCTAAAACTTTTCTTTTGATTACTTTACAAAATTTTAGAGTAATATGTCCAATAATCATGTAGAAGATGACATATTTTTGGGATGATTTTTGTGCATCTAAGGCATTTCAAGTTTTAAAGATTTTCGGTGAGTAAAACTATCTTATTTTTAAAAAGAACTAATTTTATTGCCATAGATTATATGTTTTGGAAATCCATAGTTCATGATGTTAAAAACCATGCTATGATAATAATATACGTTTGCGATTAGTGCTTAGCGTAGTTTGGATGTTAAATATTGTGTTAGGATGTTAAGCATCATGTTTGGATGTTTAAAGAAGTATGTTTGGTTGTAAGAATGTGATATTGGTGTATGCTCTGTTGATTGTATGGTTGTGATTAAAACTAGTCGTATGCTGAGTAGGAATTACAAAGTTTACACCTTTGTTGTTGCGATGGGCGTGAGATCCGATTTGGAACCAAAACTAAGATTTCTAGTTTTAAATTTTGGAAATTGATTCAAAGTTTTTATCTTTGTTTTTAAGTTTCAAAAACTTTCAAAATTAGGTTTCCAAACTTGTAATAGCAAGGAATAAGAAAAGTATTTCACTTAAAGTAAGTTTAAGCGAACTGTGCTCATAGCGATAGTCGCCATGGGCGTAGTTCGACAAAATTGTCGATTTTCGTTTTAAAATGTGTTCTTTTGGAATGTTTTGCAAAAGTTTTCCGAACTTGATTAGTAACATAAAAAGAGTTAAGTTTAGATAATTTAATAATTTATTTATTTAATAAATTAATTGAAAGTAATTAGTACTTGATTAGTAATTAAGTAGTGGTTAAGGTTTAAGTAACAATTAAGGAAGGTTAATGATTAATCAGTAACTAATATAGTTTTTAATTAGTGGTTTATGAAGTTAAGAAGTAATTAAATGGTTAATTATTATTTAATTAAGTTAAGTAGGTTAATTAATTATTATTTAATTAAGTGATTTTTTAATTAATTTTTAATTAATTAGGGTTTAGCTAATAACGAATTGTTTAAACCTTAACTAAGATACATTTGGAAGTTAATTAGGACTTAACCAAGTTCATTAAGTTAATCAAAGTTTAATTATGAATTAATCTTTATTTAATTATGATATAATTAGGGTTTAAGCTAATTGAATATACATTAATCTTTTCAAAGCTATTTTTAAAAACTTAATTGGTTATGTTTTATATCAATTTTCTTTTTACGGTTACTTGATTTCAAATCAAAGGATCTCTCATTTGGACCATCAAATAGCCAAATGAATTAAAGTAGTGATTTTAAAATGTTGACACGTTTTATGGGAAGTAAGTTGACTTGTCTTTATCATAAATGTTGAATATCGATAACGTGATAAACACAAGGAAGTTAATTTCTGTAATGGCCAGGCGATTTTCGACCCCCAAAAATCGACACTAATATGTCCACTGTATAAATCCGAGCAGTCGAGTGCTGGAAACACCAGGCTATTAGGGTTAAGAAGAAAAAGAGAGAGAATAAGAAACAGAAAACAACAGCACAGAATTTCACAATGGTAGTGGAAAAAAAATATAATATATAATAATAGCATTTTATACAAAGAAAAGCTGTAACTACCAACATACATACAAGATATCAGAGTACAACAAATCTGGACAGTTATAATAACTTGTCATCAACTGCTGTCTATACAACCTATAATACACAGCGGAAAATAGTCTAATACGTGCAATACCCATCTGTCGTCCAGCTCGTCTCCTGAGCTCCACAAGCGTCCTAACCTGAAATTTTGCAATACTCGGTCTGACCCGAGCATTACAATAAAGTAACACCCGAGTCAGGCTGGAAACCAGCGTGAATAAACACACTTAATTTGAAATACTGGATTATCAAAATCTTTTAAAACCAAGGTAACTCCTATAACACAACAAGTTATCATCCATTTCCAACCAAATCATTTTCAGAAATCTATCGATATAAAATAGTACCCAAATACAATACTAATGTAAAATAGTTAAATCTGTGAAATTAAGCCAATTCCGGCCTACTAAACTCTATAATCAAACCCGTATAGGTTCGAAGTGATTATTAAATTGAAGCGGTTCCGGATAACATAGATATCCGATTCCGGTCTCTTCGAACCCAAATAATAAATTTAAATGGGTAAATTGTTTAAAATAAACAATTTATTATTTATGGTGACAACTTTTCAATATGGAAATTTATTACAGGTTCTTATTTCAAATAAAACATATTATTATTTCATCTGGCTTTTTAACTTGTTTGAATTAAATCTCCAATAGAATTAAGCCAAGATATAGATCGTTAACCAAATTAACGATCTATAACAATATCAGCAATTTCACATCAGCGTTTAATAACTTTAATTAACTGAAAACCCATTATGTCAAATTAATTGCAGATTAAGAAATTATATAACAATCTATTTCTAGTTAATTAAAATTAAACACACTATTTAATATCTCACTTGGAAATTTACATAAGTTTGAGTCACTAATAATATTATAATTAATTAATTACTCATTAAATCATGAAGTATCGTTGAACTTTAACTACGTATCTAGATTTAAGAAAATATATATTTAGTAAAAATAAAGAAAATATGAATTGTCATATAAACATACATATAAATTCCGTTCTTCTCCTTTATCCTTATTCCTTTTATCTTTCCTTATTTTTTTTCTATCCTTTATCCTTTTCTATTTCCTTACTTTTCCCTTTTCTTTCCTTTTCCTTTACTTTTTTCTTTGTCATTTCTTTCTCTTTTTTTTCCTCGGCCCATTATTTTTTTCCGACCCATCTCCTACACTCTTTCTTTCCCTTTCTTTTTCCAGTTCTATTCCTTCCCATTGTTTCTTTATCTTCTCTTCTGTGCACGAAGACTGTGCACTGACATGTGCACATCTACCCAACTCCGACCAACTTTTACCTACCGCCAACTGGCCTAACAAACCACACATGATCGTCTCGACTCGTCCATGACTCCGGAAAACCCAGCCAACAACCGCTTTGAAATTTCAACCTCAAGCCCACGTCCAGGAATGAGACAGCCGCCTTCATCCGCCTCGTCCCATCACCTCCGACCACTTGGCAACGCCAAATCCCACCAGCACCATCGCCACCGTCTCCTCATCCTTTTCCCCCCATACCGCAACCCCCTATCACCCCCTCGACGCCGCAGTTGACTCAAGTCCGACCACGACTAAACACGACATCCAAACCCTATATCGCCTACGTCCGACCATCGCACCATCCAATAAATTGCCACTCCATTTTTCCCACTCTCCCCTCCACCGAGCTTCCCACTGACCCAAAGCTCGTCCTTCACCATCGACCGGTTCACCTGAAATTGACCAAAATCCACATCCCGTTGAACCCCAGTCCCCTCACTCAATACCTCACTAAAAACTCAACAACCACCTTCATAAATAAACATTTTTTATGGCGACATGTTTATCTAAGAAAAAACCCAAAACATGACATTCGAATTACTTCCATTTTTGGTTGCTTACTGTAAAAAACCTTTTTTTCAATACGTACTTGATAATATCCAACCAAACAATTTTAGAGCAAAGTACATCCAAAAACAAACAACTTTGCTTTTTACACCATAACCTAAAATAGATTAGAGGGATTGATAGGGATTTTAAAACAGAGCATAACATTTCTTTAAAATGTACAGAGCAGTGTTAAAAGAAAAAGAATGAACATGCCTGTGGTTTATCTGGCTATAACACTTAACATACATTCATATATGAGTCTATATATGCATTCCTGTACAACACCCATATCAACAATACTTCAATTTATACATTCTAGAATATAACATAGGTTTACAGTATAAAAGAATAAGTTTTACTCACAGTTTTTACAGAAATGATGAACTGCTGCCTTCTTATTACCCTTCTAGCTTTAATATATTGGTCCTCTTCCTTTTTTTGTTTGATGGCAACACTTAAGTTGTTAATTTTTTTGTGTATGCTGACAGATGAACAAAAACAAGTGTGTGTGTGTATATATAGATGAGAGGGAAACAGGCTGAAGCTTTGTTACAGGCTTTTGCAATTTTTTTCCCTTATTTTCTTTTTGTTTATTTGATTTGAAACCATTAAGATATGATTTGAATTTAAAAGGTGATTTGATGTATTATGGCTTGACTTCATATGCATTCATGATGTTGTCTCCTTGCGTGTGTACATATGCTTTCAAGTATGTATACATATGTATTTACTATTTCACCATAAACTCTTATATCTTCATTTATACTCTATTTTATATCACGGTACATGTATGAAGCAACTCAAGTATTTCCTTATTTTGTTATTATATTATTTTTTCTTCTTTTCATTTTTATTTTGATTTGAATAATTATGAGAGGTTTTGATTTTTATATGAATTGATTTCATGTTTTGTATGTTTTGAATTTAATGCTTTCCATGATGGTGTCTCCTATATATATATATACATCCTTTCACATATATAGTTGTCATCATATATACATATTTTCGTATTATAAACATATTTTGTCATACTTACATATACACATTTCTTCTTATATACATGCTTTTCATATATATATATATATATATCTTCACATTACTTCCTATTTACATGTATATTACTTCCTATGGCCATACATACATACATACATATATATATATACACACATTTATATACTTATATATATATTATCAACATCATAAAGCTTAGCTATATATATATTTATGGCTGATTTATCTTAATTTAAATGGTGGAGTTTATATATATACATATGATTTATCTTATCCATCATATCTAGAAGGTCATAATCAAATATAGTTTTTAATTAATACATATATATATTCAGATATTTTAATTATCAAAAATTTATTTGTTCGATTTATAAAATCAGTATTTCAATAATTAAAAACAGTTAGTTACCTCATTAACAGGCGTCAAAATCTGGGACGTCACATTCCTCCCCCCTTTAGAACTTTTCGTCCTCGAAAAACGACGAAGCGAGAATTTGAGTTTCGATGCATATTATTAATTTATTCGCCTTTAAACATTTTAACTCCTTACTCTTTTTATTATATAAAATTTAAATCACTTTAAAATTACATTGTAACGACCCAGAATTTTGAACAAATTAAATTTAAAATATTTAATTAATTTTAAATATTTGAATGGTGATTTAATTTGAATCCCCGATATAATTTTGAAATTTGCGATTAAATTATAAAATTTAGTATATTGAATGTTGAATAAAATTTGAATCTTCAGTTTTAAGCTAAAGAAAAATATTTCAAAAGCTTTTAAAATTCATATTAATAATACTGAAGATAATAGAAGTTTTGGAATTGAATTTGAAAATGATTTGTTCAGTTTTGAAATCATATCGCTTGAATCGATATTTGAAAATAGCGTTCCGGGGCGCAGTCTCAGAATTCGACGAAACCAGTTCCATTGGGTCCGGAATATTGAATTATTGTCAGATTTCAAATTTCGTATTGATTAGAGTTGTTATGTAACCGTACGATGAATAAACGCGTTAAAATTTTAAGACGAATTCAAATTTAAAATTTATATTTATATAAATTAATATTACACGTTATCTTCCCTTAACTCACGCCTATAATCACGGATACGAAGTCGTGCAACCCATGTTTTCCTGTCTTCCCCCTCTCTTTTAAAAAAATCATGCAACTTTCTTCTCCCCCATTCCTCAGATTCAAACCAAAAAGAAAAAGTCACGTTCAAATTAACAGATAGCCGAGCTTTATCCTTCAAATCAATTCGTTTTCCCCCAAAGTCAAATGTCCACTGAAAATCTCGAATCGAAAATGGCGACCGGAAAATCAATTAAAGGTCGCGACGTGGGCGTGGAGGGAGTATCGTTCGGAGGCAATCGCGAGTAGCTCGCGAGGATCAACTTGAGCTCGGCAGTGGCTCGAAGCAATGGAGGCGACGACGTGTGGGTCATTGGAGTAGCGATGCCGCGACATGGTAGGGGTCGGTGGTGCTCGATATTGGGGTTTGCGAAATGTCGATCGAACTAGGGCTGTGGCGATATGGGGTCGCGATTCTGAGGAAGCTCGCGTGCGTTGGTGGTTGCTCGCAGGGGCACGAGAGTCTACGATTAGGGTTTGGAAGTGTTTCGAGGTGACGTACAGTGAGCGAGGCATGGGTATGTTTCGGTGATGGAGGGTTGTGGCTTTAGTTCGACTGTAGGCGAAAGATGGTCTCGAACGATGGTGGTCGCGATTCGTTGAATCGATCTGGGTTCACCTTTTACAGTGGAGGTATAAGATCTTTGTTTTAAAATTTAATTTATCATACATATGAATGAGTACAAGTTGGGAAAGTTAGACAGTAAAGTCTATTTATTTATCTTTGAATTGATTCAGTATTTACCTGTTAGAAATGAATTTATTCCAATTTTTTTGTTACCAAATTTATTTTTAAAGGAGAAATATTGGGTTAAATAAAACTATCAATTAATTTAACTATTAAAATGAAATCACCGATGAATCAAAATTATCAAATGAAAATTTGTTGCTCGATTTATTCGAATATTAATAGAATTGTATAATTATTTATACTAGGTCAAAATCTGTAAAGAAACAGCCGAAATTGGAAAATGGATTGCAAATAAAAGCTAAGGTGAGATTTTCTCACTCAAATGAAATTGGATTTTACAGTTATTGATTTGACTGATTGTTTGCTATTGGATGTGATATTAGATATAGTAGGATATATCTATATATATATATAGCAATATATACATATTGGCATATGTATATATTGGATTGATTGATTTCCCGCATCGTATAGTGGATGAGACCCTATTGCGCCGTTAGTAAGCGGATGATTTTTATAAAACCCATATACCGCGATATTCCACCTCGAAGTGGAATGGGTATTGTGCTAACGTCTGTGGATGAAGGGAAACAGGTTGGAGGGATCCAACTGGATTCCTCACCAGTATTTATTTACAGATATTGTGATATTTGTTGATTTTCATATTGATATATGATATTGAATGTTGTGATAGACTAATTGGTGCGTTGCATCATCGGATTCAAGTTTTGAAGTTTAAAAGTAACGACTTTTACTTTAAAAGGATTTTTAAAGTGATTTTTGAAAATATACGTTTTATGGAATTTTTGAATTGATTTATAAACGTTAAAATTTTCAAGTTAGAAAAGTTATAATTTTTAGTGGAATATAACCAAAGTGTCGTTTTTGAAATAAAAGTCGATTTATTTGTAAAATGGTTTAAGTTGGGATTTTTGAATAACTATAAACGATTTATATAAAAAGATTTATACAAATTGATATTTATAAATCAAATATTGGAATTATAAAACGAGTTTTTATAAGTGTAAAAAATGAAATATTTATGGAATTCGTAAGTAAATGAAATTTATAAATTGTGAAGTTATAAAATGGATGAAACTGTCAAATAGGAGATTTATAAGAAATTAACTTATAAATTGGATTTTTGCCTTTAAATGGAATATTGATCAAATTTGTTAATAAAGGAGATTTATTATATCAAAGTTGTTATGAATTATGAAGATGAATTTATAAACGTTGTTTTATAAATTCGAAAATAAATACAATTTGATAAATTTAATATAGAAAGTGATTAAGGGAATTTTATCCACGATTTTGGATAGTGGATAATTCTTGAAATAAAATGTGTAGAAACTATTGAGATTTGGTTAGTGAGGTATATTCATGATTTTGGATAGTGAATATATTGTTAAGTAAAATGGATAGTTTTGGAAAAGTGACATTAAAAGCGAAGTTAATTGTTTTAACAATGTTTTAAAATGTGTTAAATATCGAAATCATAGATTTCAACATTCATTGTTGAAATAGACGTTTTCGAGGAAGAAGGAAATGATGGACTATAACACTGTTGTTATAGTAAATGATTTCCGAAAGGAACTTTTTTTTAGTATTGGGATTTACATATCTATCTTAAAATTCGAATCCCTAAACTAGTGATTTTGAGTTGTCGTAACGATGTTTTACGTAACATTCGTTTTGACTCAAATAAATGTTGATATAGTAAATGGTTTCCTTAAAGAATAAAATATATACTTAACATTTATTTAAGTATATCGGATATTTTCCAAGTGTTGAAAATAAACGATTTGTGAAATACTTATTATTAAATAAGTATGGAAATGCTTTTTCAA
The DNA here is from genome assembly GCA_030737815.1 of Allium fistulosum. Classification (NCBI taxonomy): domain Eukaryota; kingdom Viridiplantae; phylum Streptophyta; class Magnoliopsida; order Asparagales; family Amaryllidaceae; genus Allium; species Allium fistulosum. The sequence goes on from CM060904.1 coordinate 795,311,791, forward strand.
TATGAAATGAACTGTTTTGAGATTTTATCTTTAAAGATAAATTGAAAGTGAATATTGAAATCGATTTGAAAATCGTATATCAGTAGATATTTTTGAAATATAAATTCACTATGGAATTTATAAAGGAAATGGAAACTGTTTAGAAAAATAAACGTTGATTTATTTTTGAAGTGTGGAAATTTTATATCTTGTAAAGATATTTTGGAAGAATAAATAATTTGGGAAAATTTATTTGGAATCTGATGATGTTGCGCATCTTTATTGATAGTTAAATAACCGACTATCAATATTTACCTTTAAATGGGTATTTGTTGTGAATTGGATGAATTTGAATTCCACACTTATTTTTAAAATAAGCGCCCACTATTCGGGTTAGCCGGGAAAGGACCATGGGGTCGTATAACCCATTCCGAATATGTGATACGTCGTTATGAATTGCATTTGATGACCGGTGTTGAAGACCGGATATTTTTGAAAATGGAAGGATTACCGTCGAGTTACTCTACATCGGCTGACCTCCGATTTAGAGGTTTTATCACCCTTAGTGACGGGAAGTCCGGACGTGATTAGAAAACTATCCGGATTTGCAAGGGCTTCGTGAGAAGTGCCTTCGGTTCGGTTCGATCCCGAAACAGACTTGTATGGATTGTATGTCTGACGTTACAAATTGAGATATAAAGCTGATTTCTTTCAAATGCATATCTGTTGGTGGCGGAGAATTTATTCTCTTAGCTTAACACCCTTCTCTGAGACATACGAGCTCAGAGGTTATGTAGTTGAAATTTATCAGCGATATACTCCCAATTTGGTAACGTGGCATACTGAGTGTTGCTGTGAAATGATCAGTGTTTGATCATTTGCGATATGATCATTTGTTTGATCTTATATCTTTGTGATCATAGGTTGATCATTTGTTTGACCCGAAGCATGGCTTTTGAAAAGCATAGCTTTGTGGACGAGACTTCGTCGAGCCTCACACCCCGGAAATGGTCAAAACAGGAAGGATGCAGCAAGGTTCTAGGGAGTAGCGCCCCTTAGTGTATGTCATTCCTTCTGAATAGAGGTGGTATCATGGTATGGAACCGAGATACTTAATCTATGTGGTTACTGCATTATTATTATTATGTGGTTTGTTGCGAATCGGGGATCCTCGGGAAGATCGGTTACGATCGGGGGATGGCATACGCGTGTCAGTAGTTACCTATTTTTGCAGAGGTAACCTGGCCTTGTGTTGGCAGAGATCCGGTTAGGTTCTCGGGACGTCATTCCAGAGGCGTTTCCATGTGGCAATGGGAAGTTCCTTGGCCTGACCATTTGTTGGAAATCCAAAGAAACAATACGTGACTTGTACGGTTTTAGTTGTAGAACCTATCATTCACTTATGGTGGCGCCCCACTGTTTGGATGGTAGCTATAGTAGGCATAGTTCGAAATGTCTATGCTGGCTAAGATTTATATTCTACTTTCGAAATGATTTCTGCACTATGCACTAATAATACTATCCAATGATTTGATTTTGCATAGTAAGCATCTTTGACTATCATAAGAAGAAATCTCCTCCAATTCTGCGTTTGCATTGTGTGTGTGGCGGGAGGTCTTATGGTAGTTTCATTTTCCAAAAGCATTTCGAAATTGTTTTATTTTCTTTGTGAAAAATAACTGTTTTACGATCTCACACCAGTCACCATGACTGACTCGGAGTTTATTGTTCCTTTCTAAACTCTGGGTGCCCACCAATTTCCACACGGGCAGTCTAGAGTTAGGTTATCAGGATATTCTGGATATTCTGGAGCTTGGAGATAAGCTGGATGACGAGACGTAGTATTTGTATCTGATAGTATTTATTCCGCTGTGTATTCTGTATGAGGACAAGTTTATATAACTGTCCATTGTTGTATATTGACTCTAATTGATGTATGTATAAACTGATATAGTTCTTTGTTTTAAAAGACTAGTGATTATCTATTATATATTGTTCCGCTGCAAAATGTGAGATTCTGATATTGTTTCTGTTTCTGATATTGTTTCTGTTTCTGATGTTGTTCTGTTGTTCTTCTCTTCTCTTTTCTTCTATCTTTTCCTCTACCTCTTCTTTTAAAACCCTAAGTATTCGGTTTTCCGGCATTCGTTTGCTCGGCAGTCGATATAGTGGACGTATCGATGTCGATATTCGGAAGTCGAAGAATCGGGTCCTTACAGCGTGGTATCAGAGCATATGGTTAAGCGACAACCCTGCTCTGTTGGGTGTTACTCATTAGAGATAGAGTTAGTAGTACTCTAGAATGAGTTTGAGTGTAATAATAGATATGAGCGCATATTTGTTAGTTAATATAAAAAAAATTGTTTTATATTGTGATGATTGATTTGTTGAGTGGTATATGGATTCTGGTCGGTATTGTCCGTACAACTCTATCGATAGGGATCTCTAAACACTTGTATAGAACAATTCGGCACAGTATTGTTTTTAAATTGGGTAAATGAAATAATTTTACCCAAAACTATTTTTGTATATAAAAGAAATAATTTTCTATGAATTATCATAGTATTTGGATGTTTGGTTGTTAGGAAATAATAATATTAAATTATTATCATTGAAATTGAATAAGAAATTGAAATCGTAACTCCAAAGTTAAGAAATAAAATTCACATACAAATGAAATTTGAGAATATAAATTTTAAAAGTGATTAGTAATTTGAAACGGAATTCAAGAGAAGTTTTTGGAAAGGTTTTGAAAAGAATTTGTAAATTTTGGAGATTTGAAAAGTTTAAATTCCTTTTTGGCTTGGAAATGAATTTCAAAGGTTTTGAAAAGTATTTTGAAAGAATGAAAAGCTCTAAACTTTTTTCGGTCGCTGGAAAATAATTCCGATGGTGATCGCGACACTATCGGTGTTCATTTTCGGGTTTCCAAAAGAGGAATTGCTGCCAAATTGTTTTAAATGGAAGTTGTTTTGAAAATTTGGATTTTGTTTTAGAAAATTCAAAGGATGATTTGAATTGTTTTCAAAAATGGTTTTGAAATGTATATAACTTATACAATTTGAATTGATAGAATAAATTCAATTTAAAGGATGGAGTTAAATTAAATTAAGTATAAGTGAATCAATTAAATAAAGTGAAATGATTACTTAAAGAAAATTTATTAAGTTGAAAATAAATTTGGAGTAGTAACAAATGAATTGGAATGGAGTATTGAATTATAAAAATAAAATTAGTAAGTAAAACTAATTAAAATGAATTGAATTGAATAATTCATGAAATGGAAGTTGAATTAGTTAAATTGAAACTTGAATTGTGAGCTAAATGAAAAGAGATGGTTCGAATTTAAAGATAAATTCAAGTAAGTAGAAATAAATTTTCAAATGAATGGAATTTACAATTGTAAGTGAATGTATAAACGATTTGATAAATCGAAATGTAAATAAGTCAAAGACTTATAAAATATTTGAAATTTGATAGAAATGAGAATTCAAATTGAAAATGAAAGAATTTGTGAATGAATAAATAAATTTGCAATTGTAAGTACAAGAAAATGAAATTGAATGTTAAAATTCATTTTGAATTTGTAAGTAAATAGAACTGGAATTGAATTTGATTTGTGAAGTATTAAACTAAAATTAGTAAGTGAAACTAATTGAATATTGACCAAATGAATAAGGTTTGGAACGAATTAAATTCAATAATTATGAATTGAAATGTAAAATTGAATGATAATGGATATAACTTCAATAGTAAATTAAAAGATGATATAAGTAGTTTATATTGAAAATTTTGTAATAGAATTGTGCAAAATGGTTTGAATATTGTAACTAGATATTATGGCTAGTAGGATATACAGGTGTTATGAATTGGGATTTTAATTTTGAAGATAAAATTTAATTGCTCGACAAAAGGTAAGTATTTGAATTTCAATATGAGATTTGATGATTTTCTTGTCTAGCCGCTTGGCATTTTCTTTTCTTTTTGAAATCTGAGAGTCCGTAGGGACGTTTTGTAGTCGTGCCGTATTAGCCGCGCAAAGAAGACGCTGGCGAAATCTTTTGAAAATTTCGGGTGTTAGAAAATTTTTGGAAAAAAAATTTGATAGTTTAAATTTGAATTTAAATTTAAATTTGAATTGAGAAGTAAAACAATGTTGTTTTGAAACCTGTAATTGAAGTTGGAAATTTAATTGAATTAATAACGAATCTTTAGTAGAAAGATTTGTTTTGATAAATGTGACGACCCGGAATTTTTGTATATTTGAAATATGAATATTTAATTTATTTTAAATATCCGAAGGTTAAATTTTAACTTTAATTTCAAATATACAGTATTTATTTGGATAATTAATTATTAAATTTAATTATCGGGATTGGGTAAAATATTGAATCTTGACTTTAAGCCTGTTAAAAATAATTTGAATTTGAAGACTTATAAAATTTATATAGATAATACTGAAGTGGATAGAAGTGTTGGAATCAGCTTTAAAAATGGTTTGTTATGTTTTGAAATTTTATATCAATTAAAAACGTGTTCAACTGGTGGAACACGCGTCCCCCTTAAAAGAAATAAACAACTCAACACGTGTAATGTTTTAAACACGCCAACATTCCCACTTGGCTTCTCCATTCTTCTTTTAACAAGCACGTTGCAGAATTTTATAAAAATAAAATTTCAAAGAGAAAATAGTGGTGGATATCTTCATTTCTTTTTTTTCATTTTCACGAGTTCGATACTAAAAAGAGAAGAGAAAGGGGGCAATCGAAAATCAAAATCAATTTGTTCTTCCTCCTTAAATCAAGTTACGGTTCAATATTAATCTCCATATCGTGAGGCTTGAAACCGAGAGAAACTGGGGTTTCAAAAATCGACGCCTTCGAGATAATCGTCGCTGCGTACTCAACTATTCCATCAGCCATCGCGGCTCATCCTCCTCCTACGCGATATTTTCTACTGCTGATTTGAAGCCCGGCTACAGTCCTTTTATACTGTCACTGCTAATTAGTTGAGGCGACAAGGCGATGGCGGCCTGGGGTTTCGCGAGCAAGAAGAGCTAGGGTTTGGAATCGGAATCGCGAACGACAACATGCGAGGTGGGAGCTCGGATTCGTGGGGGCGGCATCGATGAAGTCGCGAGCTGATAGGGGCTCCACGTTAGTACAGTTGAGGCCCAGATTCGTTCGATTTCGAACGTGGCAGTGAGGTAACTTCCATGTCTACTTAAATTTACATGTATATAACATATCTTTGAATTTTAAATAGGCAGAAAACCTTAACTAAGTTAGTAATGATCATTAAAATTAAGTAAATTTAATTGAAAAGTGATAAGTTGATTTGTTCGAAGTTGTTTCAGTAATTAAATGAATTTATATAAAATAAGGTTGTCGGGTTAAACCTATGTAAGTCAGAGAAAAATATATAAGGGTTTAGACATTGAAGTATCTATATAAAGTTAGTTTAAAATTTAATCTTTAGATAAATTAAATTTTAGTTTGACTTAGAGAAATAGATAGGAATTTATTTCCTGATTTATTTGGAATATTAATAAACTGTAAATGGTCAAACAAGATTTGAGAAATCGTGGAAATAAATTTATTTAGTTAACTTATATATAATTATTTGATAACGGGAAAATTACCTTATTAAGTAAAATAAAATTTATTAGAAAGAAATTGATTTGTCCAAATTGTTTGAATATTAATGAAATCATATAATATGTATTCAAGGTCTGGCATCGTGAAGAGGACTATTGATTTGGGTTGAATTGCAAAATAGAAGGGGCAAAAGGTGAGTTAATCTCACTCAGTTAGATTTAAATTTAAATGGTTAAATTTAAATAATTGATTGAATGGTTGCATTGATTGAATATGCTATAATATATATAGTAGTATATACCAATATATATATATTGGCATATGTATATATTGGAGTTGTTGATATTCCCGCATTGTATAGCGGATGAGACCCTATGCGCCGCATAATAGCGGATGATATTTTATAAAACCCATATACCGCGATATTCCACCTCGAAGTGGAATTGGTATTGTGCTAACGTTTGTGGATGCAGGGAAACAGGTTGGAGGGATCCAACTGGATTCCTCAAAAAAATTATTTAGATTCTTTGATATTCTGTTCTATGAATATTGATATCCTGTGATGATTCTATTGATGATTGAAATATTGGATGATATAGTTGGATTGAATATTTCAATAAAAGGAGTTATCAAAATATATTGAATTGGATTTTGAAAGAAATAAAAGAGTAAAGTAAATAATTTAAGTGAATTGGAATAAGGAAATTTCGAAATAACAAGGGAAATATTAACTTTAAACTAAAGTGATATTAAATTTAAAGAATAAAGGATTTATTTTGAATGTAAGGATTAAATTTAATTAAAGGCTAAAGAAGGAATTTTGGAAGTTTAAAATTGGTATTTTCGGTTAAAAAGGGTTTTAACTCAAATAAAGGAATAAATCTAAAAGTTAATGTATTTTGAAATAAATGAAGTAGTAAAGGAAATTTATTTCAAAGTAAAGTAAAGTAAATTGGAAAATCAATTGGAAATTGATTTAGTTATTTAAAATTGGAATTTTAAAAGAAAAGTGAGATTTTGGAGATATAAACTGGGTTTATAAAGTAAAATAAAATATAGTGGATATTTGAATATAAATTCAAGGTGAGAATTTATAAAAAGATATGGTTTGGTTTAAAAAAATAAATGTTGATTTATTTTTAAAAGATGGAAATGAGAAGTGTATTTCTCTGGATAGCCAAGTACGTTTTCAAAGCAATTTTAATATAAGTTAAAAGTTCTAATTGTATTTTTATAAGCATATTTTAGAAAATTTATTATTTCTAAATGTTAATTTCCTAAGTAAGTATGTTTTAGGAAACCTATTCTTTTTAAATATTTAAACTTTAAAGTAGTATTTTCAAAGATCTATTATTGTAGTAATTATATAAAAGTGATTTGGTATTATATTTTAAAAAGAGAAATTTAGTTTATATTTGTAAAGTGGTTTCATTTTAAAATATTTCTTAAGTATATATTTTGTTAAGGTATTAAAGTAGTTTTTAAATTTCAATATTATTAAGTATATTTATAGTAAAGTGTTTTAAGATTTATTTTAAAATCTAAGTGTTTTGTACTTGGTGTTTCAGAGGAAATAAATATTTGGAAATGTATTCCGTAAGCGGAAACTGTTTTGAAATTGTTTTCAAAGGAGTTTTGAAAATTAGGAAATATATCTTGGAAAGATATTTGGACAAATAAATAATGTGGGAAATTATTTAATTGTGTGATGGTTGCTTGTGGATGTTAATTGATAGTTAAATAACCGACTATCAATATTGGCCAAATGCGCTGATCGTTTCGAAGAGACCGGGATCGAGTTTCCGTATACCGGGATTCTAGGTCTGGAGACTCGAATACCACTTCGATCCGGTTTGTACGTTTCGTGTAACGTGTTCGGAGTCGAAGATTGGAGCTGTGAAGTGCAAGGGCTAGTCGCTACTAATCCTGAGGATATTTCCAAAATGGATGTAGTATGAGTAGTGCCTTCGGTTCCGTTCAAACCCAGGACGGACTGGTATGGACGAATGCTTGCGAAACATCGTCAGCGGACGATGGGCATTCTAAGGGATATGTTCTCTAAAAGGTATCGTTTAGCCTCGAACCTCATCAACCGGGAATGACTGAAAATCAGGGGTTATGCAGCAAGGCTTCGTGGGTAGCTTCCACTGGAGGGTAAGGTCATCCCTGTCTAGATGTCCCTTTTTATTTCGGCTTAGTGGTGCGGTTGCTGATCCCAACCGTGGGGTGATTTTATTCGGGATCATCCAGTAAGGGATGGTTCCGGCCTTGTGTTGCAGGGGAGCGGGCGTACTCCTCGGTATGGTGATCTAGGCCACGTACTGTGATAGGTGGTACCCCAGTGCCTAGTCATTCGTTGGAAATCCATTCTTCCTACGTGCCTTGTACGGTATTTGTTTGTATTACCCACTTTTGTGGCTAGTATGCTGGAATTTAATAATGTAACAATTTCAGCTATTTTAATAAGTATTTGTGAATAGACACTATTATAATATCAGAGGATTTTATAAAAAGTGTTTTAGCTATCGTAAGGTAAAAACCCGACATGTTTATTTGTGGCGTGGTCTTACGAGATGCTTTTTATTTTTAAAGGATTTTTGAAACTTTAATAATCAATTTGAGTGTGATTTTCTCATGCTGGTATTCCAGACTGACTCGGGTATTGTTTTATATGATGCTCGGGTCAGACCGAGTATTATAAATTACAGGAAATGATGCTGTGGAGCTGGATGGCGATACGTACTTTCGTATTTGAGTTATATATTCCGCTGTGTATTCAGATTGTGAGGACAAGTTATGATTACTGTCCAGTTGTATGATATTGATGTGATGTACTCTGATGATGTATTGGGATGATGTATATATAAACAGATATAGATTTCTTTTTGTGTAAAGATCTGTTATTACCTATTATAGTTTATTCCGCTGCGTATGAGAGATTCTGTTGTTGTTTTCTATTTTTCTTCTTCTTCTACCTCTTCTTCTTAACTCAAATGGTCCGGTTTTTCGTGTAGGAAAAACCCGGGTCGTTACAGTGGTATCAGAGCTTAGGCTAGCGATAACCTTGGCTTTGGTGGGAATTTTGAGAGTACTAATAGATATGAGCGCGTATTTGTTAGTGGATATAAAAATGGTTTTATATTGTGTTGGTTGATTTATTGAGTGGCATATGAACTTTCGTCGGCACAGTCTGGACAACTGTATCGAAGGGGTTTCTAAACACTTGAATAGAACAGTTCGACACAATATTGTTTTAAATAGGGTGAATGAAATAATTTTGCCCAAATTATTTTGTATATAAAGGAATAACTTTGTAAATTATTATAGTATTTGGATGCTTGGTTGTTAGAAAATGACAATAATGAGTTAGTCTCATTATTGAGTAGAAATTGAAAACTTATAACCCAAGTTGAAGAATAAATTTATATAACAAGATGGAATTTGAAATATAGACTATAAATGAAATTATAAATTGAAATAAACTTTATATGCAAATGTGATTTATAATCAAATAAGGTAAATTCATAAACAAATGAAATTTGTAAATGTAAATTGTAAATGTGACTTATAACTTGAAATAAAACGTGATAGAATTCCAGAGAAATGTTTGAATATAAAATTGAATGGACTTTGAATTTGAAGTTTTGGGAAAGATTTAAATTCCTTTGGATTTAAAAATAGTTTTTAAAGGTTTTGGGGAAATAATAGTGATATTATTTCATTAATATTTTTGAAAATTGAATTGAAATCTGGTGAGATTTGGGATTTAAAAATGTTTGAAATGTTTAGAGTGATAAAAGCATTAAATTCTCTTTTGGTCGTTGGAAAATAATTTCGGTGATGACTGCAGCATCATCGATGTCTATTTTCGAGTTTCCAAAGAGAAATTGCTACCAAACTGTTTTAAATTGGAAATGATTGTGAATTGGGTTGGTTTTGAAATTCAAAGGAAAAATTGTTTGGTAAAAGCAGATTATTTTGGAAATTGGGATTTGAGGTGATATACCAGATGTATATTGAGTTATTTATGGATTCAAAATGGTTTTGAAATAAAACCGGACACTTCAATTCTGGAAATTCTATTTAAAATTTAAATGTGGAAATTTATATGAATCAACAATATAAAGTATAGAATGAAGTTGATTGAAATAAGAAAGGAATGAAAGTTTAATTCTGGGATTATAATTATGAGATGAAATTAACTCAATGAGTAATATAAGCTGGTAGATAAAAGAGTTAGAGAACTTGAAGGTGAATGAATTGTAAAACTTGTATAAAATTGTATCCTAGAATTAAAATTTAATTCGAGTATATGAAGGTGAATAAAATATATTTGAATTTAACTTAAGATGAGTTAAATAAAATTGAGAATTGGAATTGAATTAAATATAAATAAGTTGAAGTTGAATTGAATTGGATATAAAGGTAATGTAAAATGCTTATAATTGTGTAAAGAAATTCATATTCTTAAGTTCTTAAGTGAAATAATTTGAGATTTGATTGTAAAGATGGAAATGGACTTAAATGAATAGTCCTAGATCTTAAGTAAGTGAGTTAAAACTTATGAATAGAAATGAAATTGTAAGTCATAAAGGGGAATTCATTTCTTTGAACCATTAAGAGTTATAATTTGAAATTGTAATTATCAAATGGAAACGACTAAGATGAGCAATCTTAATTTTTAAATAGATCCAAACTTGAATTATAAAATAAGTATTTATATTTGAAATGAAGTGGTAAATTGAAGTAAATTGAAATTCATATGAAATTGGGAGTTCAATTTGAATATATACACTTCGGCGGTGAAGTAGTAAATAAATATAAGAAAATTATATGAACTTAAGAATTGAAGAATGAAATTCTTAAGAAAATTTTTATTGGAAATATACTTAGTAATTTTGGAATGGAAAAATAAATAAATAAATATACTAAGTGAATAGTGAATGAAGACTAAAACTGAAGTTGTGAAATGGGATAGTTGTGAATAAGGGGATAACAATAAAAAAGGAATGTGAATAAAGGAGAATTGATATAACTAATAATCAATTGGGCTAATTACGTAAGGTGTACGTATATTATTTTATTCGCATAGCTATTTGATCCGGATTCGAACACAGAATTTCGAGATAGTTTTATCGATCCGAATCAGGATTTTTCACTCGATTTTCGACGGCGAACCTGGATATGGATTGTTGATTGATTCTGGATATTCTCTATCATAGTTTATGGCTATGCAAGGAGAATGACGGTTTCTGATCAAGAAACCAGATCTGAGTCCGCACTAGGAAGTCGGGTGGACGATACTAGTTCGGAAGTGAGATTGTGTGATCGATTGAGCGATCGAATGTGATATTGCGTACGGATGATATATGTGCATCGTACGGGCTTAAGTAAAGCAAATATTGAAAATTTGTAAAGAAAAGTATAAAATGACTTTGGGATTGTGATTGAATATTATTGCTTAGTAGGATATACAGGTGTATAAAAGCAATGGATAAATTGGGATTTTTGATTTAGAAGATAAAATTTAATGGCCCGACAAAAAGGTATGTATTTGAATTTTTATATGAAATTTGATTGGGTTTTGGATCCAGCCACTTGGCTTTTTGTTTTCTTTTTGAGATTGGGAGGCCGTAGAGCCATTTTGTAGTAGTACCGAGCTAGCCGCGCAAAGGAGACGCTGGCAAAATTTTTCGGAAATTTAGGGAGTTAGAAAAATTTTGGGAAAATTTTGATAATTCAAAATTTGAATTCAAATTTAAATTTGAACTAAGAAAGATAATATTGTTTGGGACTTAGGAGTAAGTTTGAAAGGTTAGAAAGAGGGATAATGTATCTCTATTAAAGGATTTGTTTTGGGAGGTGGTTAAAACTATTTGGATTGGGAAAAAGAACGGGTATCGAATCATTTCTCTTAACTGGTAATTTCGGGGACGAAATTCTTTTAAGGGGGGAGGAATGTGACGACCCGGAATTTTTGTATATTTGAAATATGAATATTTAATTTATTTTAAATATCCGAAGGTTAAATTTTAACTTTAATTTCAAATATACAGTATTTATTTGGATAATTAATTATTAAATTTAATTATCGGGATTGGGTAAAATATTGAATCTTGACTTTAAGCCTGTTAAAAATAATTTGAATTTGAAGACTTATAAAATTTATATAGATAATACTGAAGTGGATAGAAGTGTTGGAATCAGCTTTAAAAATGGTTTGTTATGTTTTGAAATTTTATATCAATTAAAAACGTGTTCAACTGGTGGAACACGCGTCCCCCTTAAAAGAAATAAACAACTCAACACGTGTAATGTTTTAAACACGCCAACATTCCCACTTGGCTTCTCCATTCTTCTTTTAACAAGCACGTTGCAGAATTTTATAAAAATAAAATTTCAAAGAGAAAATAGTGGTGGATATCTTCGTTTCTTTTTTTTCATTTTCACGAGTTCGATACTAAAAAGAGAAGAGAAAGGGGGCAATCGAAAATCAAAATCAATTTGTTCTTCCTCCTTAAATATAGTTACGGTTCAATATTAATCTCCATATCGTGAGGCTTGAAACCGAGAGAAACTGGGGTTTCAAAAATCGACGCCTTCGAGATAATCGTCGCTGCGTACTCAGCTATTCCATCAGCCATCGCGGCTCATCCTCCTCCTACGCGATATTTTCTACTGCTGATTTGAAGCCCGGCTACAGTCCTTTTATACTGTCACTGCTAATTAGTTGAGGCGACAAGGCGATGGCGGCCTGGGGTTTCGCGAGCAAGAAGAGCTAGGGTTTGGAATCGGAATCGCGAACGACAGCATGCGAGGTGGGAGCTCGGATTCGTGGGGGCGGCATCGATGAAGTCGCGAGCTGATAGGGGCTCCACGTTAGTACAGTTGAGGCCCAGATTCGTTCGATTTCGAACGTGGCAGTGAGGTAACTTCCATGTCTACTTAAATTTACATGTATATAACATATCTTTGAATTTTAAATAGGCAGAAAACCTTAACTAAGTTAGTAATGATCATTAAAATTAAGTAAATTTAATTGAAAAGTGATAAGTTGATTTGTTCGAAGTTGTTTCAGTAATTAAATGAATTTATATAAAATAAGGTTGTCGGGTTAAACCTATGTAAGTCAGAGAAAAATATATAAGGGTTTAGACATTGAAGTATCTATATAAAGTTAGTTTAAAATTTAATCTTTAGATAAATTAAATTTTAGTTTGACTTAGAGAAATAGATAGGAATTTATTTCCTGATTTATTTGGAATATTAATAAACTGTAAATGGTCAAACAAGATTTGAGAAATCGTGGAAATAAATTTATTTAGTTAACTTATATATAATTATTTGATAACGGGAAAATTACCTTATTAAGTAAAATAAAATTTATTAGAAAGAAATTGATTTGTCCAAATTGTTTGAATATTAATGAAATCATATAATATGTATTCAAGGTCTGGCATCGTGAAGAGGACTATTGATTTGGGTTGAATTGCAAAATAGAAGGGGCAAAAGGTGAGTTAATCTCACTCAGTTAGATTTAAATTTAAATGGTTAAATTTAAATAATTGATTGAATGGTTGCATTGATTGAATATGCTATAATATATATAGTAGTATATACCAATATATATATATTGGCATATGTATATATTGGAGTTGTTGATATTCCCGCATTGTATAGCGGATGAGACCCTATGCGCCGCATAATAGCGGATGATATTTTATAAAACCCATATACCGCGATATTCCACCTCGAAGTGGAATTGGTATTGTGCTAACGTTTGTGGATGCAGGGAAACAGGTTGGAGGGATCCAACTGGATTCCTCAAAAAAATTATTTAGATTCTTTGATATTCTGTTCTATGAATATTGATATCCTGTGATGATTCTATTGATGATTGAAATATTGGATGATATAGTTGGATTGAATATTTCAATAAAAGGAGTTATCAAAATATATTGAATTGGATTTTGAAAGAAATAAAAGAGTAAAGTAAATAATTTAAGTGAATTGGAATAAGGAAATTTCGAAATAACAAGGGAAATATTAACTTTAAACTAAAGTGATATTAAATTTAAAGAATAAAGGATTTATTTTGAATGTAAGGATTAAATTTAATTAAAGGCTAAAGAAGGAATTTTGGAAGTTTAAAATTGGTATTTTCGGTTAAAAAGGGTTTTAACTCAAATAAAGGAATAAATCTAAAAGTTAATGTATTTTGAAATAAATGAAGTAGTAAAGGAAATTTATTTCAAAGTAAAGTAAAGTAAATTGGAAAATCAATTGGAAATTGATTTAGTTATTTAAAATTGGAATTTTAAAAGAAAAGTGAGATTTTGGAGATATAAACTGGGTTTATAAAGTAAAATAAAATATAGTGGATATTTGAATATAAATTCAAGGTGAGAATTTATAAAAAGATATGGTTTGGTTTAAAAAAATAAATGTTGATTTATTTTTAAAAGATGGAAATGAGAAGTGTATTTCTCTGGATAGCCAAGTACGTTTTCAAAGCAATTTTAATATAAGTTAAAAGTTCTAATTGTATTTTTAAAAGCATATTTTAGAAAATTTATTATTTCTAAATGTTAATTTCCTAAGTAAGTATGTTTTAGGAAACCTATTCTTTTTAAATATTTAAACTTTAAAGTAGTATTTTCAAAGATCTATTATTGTAGTAATTATATAAAAGTGATTTGGTATTATATTTTAAAAAGAGAAATTTAGTTTATATTTGTAAAGTGGTTTCATTTTAAAATATTTCTTAAGTATATATTTTGTTAAGGTATTAAAGTAGTTTTTAAATTTCAATATTATTAAGTATATTTATAGTAAAGTGTTTTAAGATTTATTTTAAAATCTAAGTGTTTTGTACTTGGTGTTTCAGAGGAAATAAATATTTGGAAATGTATTCCGTAAGCGGAAACTGTTTTGAAATTGTTTTCAAAGGAGTTTTGAAAATTAGGAAATATATCTTGGAAAGATATTTGGACAAATAAATAATGTGGGAAATTATTTAATTGTGTGATGGTTGCTTGTGGATGTTAATTGATAGTTAAATAACCGACTATCAATATTGGCCAAATGCGCTGATCGTTTCGAAGAGACCGGGATCGAGTTTCCGTATACCGGGATTCTAGGTCTGGAGACTCGAATACCACTTCGATCCGGTTTGTACGTTTCGTGTAACGTGTTCGGAGTCGAAGATTGGAGCTGTGAAGTGCAAGGGCTAGTCGCTACTAATCCTGAGGATATTTCCAAAATGGATGTAGTAGGAGTAGTGCCTTCGGTTCCGTTCAAACCCAAGACGGACTGGTATGGACGAATGCTTGCGAAACATCGTCAGCGGACGATGGGCATTCTAAGGGATATGTTCTCTAAAAGGTATCGTTTAGCCTCGAACCTCATCAACCGGGAATGACTGAAAATCAGGGGTTATGCAGCAAGGCTTCGTGGGTAGCTTCCACTGGAGGGTAAGGTCATCCCTGTCTAGATGTCCCTTTTTATTTCGGCTTAGTGGTGCGGTTGCTGATCCCAACCGTGGGGTGATTTTATTCGGGATCATCCAGTAAGGGATGGTTCCGGCCTTGTGTTGCAGGGGAGCGGGCGTACTCCTCGGTACGGTGATCTAGGCCACGTACTGTGATAGGTGGTACCCCAGTGCCTAGTCATTCGTTGGAAATCCATTCTTCCTACGTGCCTTGTACGGTATTTGTTTGTATTACCCACTTTTGTGGCTAGTATGCTGGAATTTAATAATGTAACAATTTCAGCTATTTTAATAAGTATTTGTGAATAGACACTATTATAATATCAGAGGATTTTATAAAAAGTGTTTTAGCTATCGTAAGGTTAAAACCCGACATGTTTATTTGTGGCGTGGTCTTACGAGATGCTTTTTATTTTTAAAGGATTTTTGAAACTTTAATAATCAATTTGAGTGTGATTTTCTCACGCTGGTATTCCAGACTGACTCGGGTATTGTTTTATATGATGCTCGGGTCAGACCGAGTATTATAAATTACAGGAAATGATGCTGTGGAGCTGGATGGCGATACGTACTTTCGTATTTGAGTTATATATTCCGCTGTGTATTCAGATTGTGAGGACAAGTTATGATTACTGTCCAGTTGTATGATATTGATGTGATGTACTCTGATGATGTATTGGGATGATGTATATATAAACAGATATAGATTTCTTTTTGTGTAAAGATCTGTTATTACCTATTATAGTTTATTCCGCTGCGTATGAGAGATTCTGTTGTTGTTTTCTATTTTTCTTCTTCTTCTACCTCTTCTTCTTAACTCAAATGGTCCGGTTTTTCGTGTAGGAAAAACCCGGGTCGTTACAATAAATGGATAAAACTATTTAGATTGTGAAAAGTAGTAGACGAGTTAAGGACTTTTTTTTCCTAACTTGTAATTTCGGGACGAAATTCTTTTAAGGAGGGAAGTTTGTAACGACCCAGAATTTTGAACAAATTAAATTTAAAATATTTAATTAATTTCAAATATTTGAACGGTGATTTAATTTGAATCCCCGATATAATTTTGAAATTTGCGATTAAATTATAAAATTTAATCTGTTGAATGTTGAATAAAATTTGAATCTTCAGTTTTGAGCTGAAGAAAAATATTTCAAAAGCTTTTAAAATTCATATTAATAATACTGAAGATAATAGAAGTTTCGGAATTGAATTTGAAAATGATTTGTTCAGTTTTGAAATCATATCGCTTGAATCGATATTTGAAAATAGCGTTCCGGGGCACAGTCTCGGAATTCGACGAAACTAGTTCCATTGGGTCCGGAATATTGAATTATTGTCGGATTTCAAATTTCGTATTGATCAGAGTTGTTATGTAACCGTACGATGAATAAACGCGTTAAAATTTTAAGACGAATTCAAATTTAAAATTTATATTTATATAAATTAATATTACACGTTATCTTCCCTTAACTCACGCCTATAATCACGGATACGAAGTCGTGCAACCCATGTTTTCCTTTCTTTCCCCTCTCTTTTAAAAAAATCACGCAACTTTCTTCTCCCCCATTCCTCAGATTCAAACCAAAAAGAAAAAGTCACGTTCAAATTAACAGATAGCCGAGCTTTATCCTTCAAATCAATTCGTTTTCCCCCAAAGTCAAATGTCCACTGAAAATCTCGAAATCGAAAATGGCGACCGGAAAATCAATTAAAGGTCGCGATGTGGGCGTGGAGGGAGTATCGTTCAGAGGCAATCGCGAGTAGCTCGCGAGGATCAACTTGAGCTCGGCAGTGGCTCGAAGCAATGGAGGCAATGACGTGTGGGTCATTGGAGTAGCGATGCCGCGACATGGTAGGGGTTGGTGGCGCTCGATATTGGGGTTTGCGAAATGTCGATCGAACTAGGGCAGTGGCGATATGGGGTCGCGATTCTGAGGAAGCTCGCGTGCGTTGGTGGTTGCTCACAGGGGCACGAGAGTCTACGATTAGGGTTATGAAGCGTTTCGAGGTGACGTACAGTGAGCGAGGCATGGGTATGTTTCGGTGATGGAGGGTTGTGGCTTTAGTTCGACTGCAGGCGAAAGATGGTCTCGAATGATGGTGGTCGCGATTCGTTGATTCGATCTGGGTTCACCTTTTACAGTGAAGGTATAAGATCTTTGTTTTAAAATTTAATTTATCATACATATGAACGAGTACAAGTTGGGAAAGTTAGACAGTAAAGTCTATTTATTTATCTTTGAATTGATTCAGTATTTACCTGTTAGAAATGAATTTATTCCAATTTTTTTGTTACCAAATTTATTTTTAAAGGAGAAATATTGGGTTAAATAAAACTATCAATTAATTTAACAATTAAAATGAAATCACCGATGAATCAAAATTATCAAATGAAAATTTGTTGCTCGATTTATTCGAATATTAATAGAATTGTATAATTATTTATACTAGGTCAAAATCTGTAAAGAAACAGCCGAAATTGGAAAATGGATTGCAAATAAAAGCTAAGGTGAGATTTTCTCACTCAAATGAAATTGGATTTTACAGTTATTGATTTGATTGATTGTTTGCTATTGGATGTGATATTAGATATAGTAGGATATATCTATATATATATAGCAATATATACATATTGGCATATGTATATATTGGATTGATTGATTTCCCGCCTCGTATAGCGGATGAGACCCTATTTCGCCATTAGTAAGCGGATGATTTTTATAAAACCCATATACCGCGATATTCCACCTCGAAGTGGAATGGGTATTGTGCTAACGTCTATGGATGTAGGGAAACAGGTTGGAGGGATCCAACTGGATTCCTCACCAGTATTTATTTATTTACAGATATTGTGATATTTGTTGATTTTCATATTGATATATGATATTGAATGTTGTGATAGACTAATTGGTGCGTTGCGTCATCGGATTCAAGTTTTGAAGTTTAAAAATAACGACTTTTACTTTAAAAGGATTTTTAAAGTGATTTTTGAAAATATACGTTTTATGGAATTTTTGAATTGATTTATAAACTTTAAAATTTCAAGTTAGAAAAGTTATAATTTTTTGTGGAATATAACCAAAGTGTCGTTTTTGAAATAAAAGTCGATTTATTTGTAAAATGGTTTAAGTTGGGATTTTTGAATAACTATAAACGATTTGTATAAAAAGATTTATACAAATTGATATTTATAAATCAAATATTGGAATTATAAAACGAGTTTTTATAAGTGTAAAAAATGAAATATTTATGGAATTCGTAAGTAAATGAAATTTATAAATTGTGAAGTTATAAAATGGATGAAACTGTCAAATAGGAGATTTATAAGAAATTAACTTATAAATTGGATTTTTGCCTTTAAATGGAATATTGATCGAATTTGTTAATAAAGGTGATTTATTAAATCAAAGTTGTTATGAATTATGAAGATGAATTTATAAACGTTGTTTTATAAATTCGAAAATAAATCAAATTTGATAAATTTAATATAGAAAGTGATTAAGGGAATTTTATCCACGATTTTGGATAGTGGATAATTCTTGAAATAAAATGTGTAGAAACTATTGAGATTTGGTTAGTGAGGTATATTCACGATTTTGGATAGTGAATATATTGTTAAGTAAAATGGATAGTTTTGGAAAAGTGACATTAAAAGCGAAGTTAATTGTTTTAACAATGTTTTAAAATGTGTTAAATATCGAAATCATAGATTTCAACATTCATTGTTGAAATAGACGTTTTCGAGGAAGAAGGAAATGATGGACTATAACACTGTTGTTATAGTAAATGATTTCCGAAAGGAATTTTTTTTTTAGTATTGGGATTTACTTATCTATCTTAAAATCCGAATCCCTATACTAGTGATTTTGAGTTGTCGTAACGATGTTTTACGTAACATTCATTTTGACTCAAATAAATGTTGATATAGTAAATGGTTTCCTTAAAGAATAAAATATATACTTAACATTTATTTAAGTATATCGGATATTTTCCAAGTGTTGAAAATAAACGATTTGTGAAATACTTATTATTAAATAAGTATGGAAATGCTTTTCCAATATGAAATGAACTGTTTTGAGATTTTATCTTTAAAGATAAATTGAAAGTGAATATTGAAATCGATTTGAAAATCGTATATCAGTAGATATTTTTGAAATATAAATTCACTATGGAATTTATAAAAGAAATGGAAACTGTTTAGAAAAATAAACGTTGATTTATTTTTGAAGTGTGGAAATTTTATATCTTGTAAAGATATTTTGGAAGAATAAATAATTTGGGAAAATTATTTGGAATCTGATGATGTTGCGCATCTTTATTGATAGTTAAATAACCGACTATCAATATTTACCTTTAAATGGGTATTTGTTGTGAATTGGATGAATTTGAATGCCACACTTATTTTTAAAATAAGCGCCCACTATTCGGGTTAGCCGGGAAAGGACCATGGGGTCGTATAACCCATTCCGAATATGTGATACGTCGTTATGAATTGCATTTGATGACCGTTGTTGAAGACCGGATATTTTTGAAAACGGAAGGATTACCGTCGAGTTACTCTACATCGGCTGATCTCCGATTTAGAGGTTTTATCACCCTTAGTGACGGGAAGTCCGGACGTGATTAGAAAACTATCCGGATTTGCAAGGGCTTCATGAGAAGTGCCTTCGGTTCTGTTCGATCCCGGAACAGACTTGTATGGATTGTATGTCTGACGTTACAAATTGAGATATAAAGCTGATTTCTTTCAAATGCATATCTGTTGGTGGCGGAGAATTTATTCTCTTAGCTTAACACCCTTCTCTGAGACGTACGAGCTCAGAGGTTATGTAGTTGAAATTTATCAGCGATATACTCCCAATTTGGTAACGTGGCATACTGAGTGTTGCTGTGAAATGATCAGTGTTTGATCATTTGCGATATGATCATTTGTTTGATCTTATATCTTTGTGATCATAGGTTGATCATTTGTTTGACCTGAAGCATGGCTTTTGACAAGCGTAGCTTTGTGGACGAGACTTCGTCGAGCCTCACACCCCGGAAATGGTCAAAACAGGAAGGATGCAGAAAGGTTCTAGGGAGTAGCGCCCCTTAGTGTATGTCATTCCTTCTGGATAGAGGTGGTATCATGGTATGGAGCCCAGATACTTAACCTATGTGGTTACTGCATTATTATTATTATGTGGTTTGTTGCGAATCGGGGATCCTCGGGAAGATCGGTTACGATCGGGGGATGGCAAACGGGTGTCAGTAGTTACCTATTTTTGCAGAGGTAACCCAGCCTTGTGTTGGCAGAGATCCGGTTAGGTTCTCGGGACGTCATTCCAGAGGCGTTTCCATGTGGCAATGGGAAGTTCCTTGGCCTGACCATTTGTTGGAAATCCAAAGAAACAATACGTGACTTGTAAGGTTTTAGTTGTAGAACCTATCATTCACTTATGGTGGCGCCCCACTGTTTGGATGGTAGCTATAGTAGGCATAGTTCGAAATGTCTATGCTGGCTAAGATTTATATTCTACTTTCGAAATGATTTCTGCACTATGCACTAATAATAATATCCAATGATTTGATTTTGCGTAGTAAGCATCTTTGACTATCATAAGAAGAAATCTCCTCCAATTCTGCGTTTGCATTGTGTGTGTGGCGGGAGGTCTTATGGTAGTTTCATTTTCCAAAAGCATTTCGAAATTGTTTTATTTTCTTTGTGAAAAATAACTGTTTTACGATCTCACACCAGTCACCGTGACTGACTCGGAGTTTATTGTTCCCTTCTAAACTCTGGGTGCCCACCAATTTCCACACGGGCAGTCTACAGTTAGGTTATCAAGATATTCTGGATATTCTGGAGCTTGGAGATAAGCTGGATGACGAGGCGTAGTATTTGTATCTGATTGTATTTATTCCGCTGTGTATTCTGTATGAGGACAAGTTTATATAACTGTCCATTGTTGTATATTGACTCTGATTGATGTATGTATAAACTGATATAGTTCTTTGTTTTAAAAGACTAGTGATTATCTATTATATATTGTTCCGCTGCAAAATGTGAGATTCTGATATTGTTTCTGTTTCTGATATTGTTTCTGTTTCTGATGTTGTTCTGTTGTTCTTCTCTTCTCTTTTCTTCTATCTTTTCTTCTACCTCTTCTTTTAAAACCCTAAGTATTCGGTTTTCCGGCATTCGTTTGCTCGGCAGTCGATACAGTGGACGTATCGATGTCGATATTCGGAAGTCGAAGAATTGGGTCCTTACATAATATTACCAAATTAGTTTTATAAAAATATTTTTCATAACTCGATGTCCAAACAAGTCCATCCTTGTTCTTACAGAAATTTAGTCATACGTTAATAAGGCGTAGGACTGAAAATATATAAGTACTTAGTAAACCCGTTTTCAACACCTAGTGAAAATACTTGAAAAACCTTTTCAAAAATGCTATGGAAATCATCACCCCCTCCATGGATCGCAGTTAGCATGATGATTGCATCGCCATCCCGGTGAAATCCATATGAAAACTGTAGGCATCCGCACCTCTCGACTTTCGCCATGGAAACTACACAGATCGCAGCTACACCCAGGGTTGCGTTGTGATCATAGCATAACCCATGTAAATGTAGGCATCAACGCCACTCAAATTACGCTGCCATACGAAACTTTACCACATAGATCACAGACTACACAAAGTTATGTCACTGTTCCGGTGGAACCCAGTGCAGACTGTAGGCACTCATTGCCACACGAATTCCGCTATGGAACCAAACCACATAGATCGCAATCTACCGATGTTACATCGCTATCCCAACGAAATCAAACATAGATTATAGGCAATCACTGCCACTCGACTTACGCTATGGAACTGCGATAGATCGCAGTTACAACAAAGGTTACGTTGCCATCACGGCAAAACCTAATGTAACTGTAGGCATCAGAACCACCCAACTTACGCTACCTAATAAATGATCATCAGGGACTCGAGTTTTGTCCGGACGTCCTCTGGGATCCCAATCTCAATGAACCCGCCCTTAGGGTTCTAGGCAGAACCACTTAGTGGATCTCCTACTATAAGTTTCGACTCTCAATGGGGGTGCCTTTTTTCCCATGTCTTTCTCAAAACTTATCATACTATATACATATATAGTACCTTTCAAATCATACTCTTTATATGTATCACATATAAACCCCATTTACACAAAATCGATATCTTCAAAATTGATAATTCTCAAATTTGGTTTACCAAATTTCAAAATTTGACTTTTTCCCCCAAAATTAAAAGTCTTTCAAAATCAATGGATTCCAAAACCTTCCAGTTTCATTCTCATATACATATAAAATCATTCCTTTCAACTCGAATAATTTTTAGATCGATAATTTCTGAGTCAACTTCATACTCATATAAACTCCATTTAGTATTCCAAATATCTTTCAAAGATCACTTCCTCTGGTTATAATTTCAATAAGGGAAAGTTTGAATATATAACTAATATTTATAATCTCATTTATACCAAATCAAATTTTCAAGTTCGATTTCCTTTACAAAGTTATTTGTAACATTTCTTACTCCTTATAAAGTGAGTTTCAGTCATGGTACTATCCAACCTTCATTTAAAATCATCATATTTATTCAAAATATACCATTATACTTCAAAATCAATTTTACCTTAATATTTTGATTCTGGTTCCAATTCAGAATTGCTTTGAATTCTATTTGGGTTATAACTTCAATTTTACCACAATTTGTATTTAAATCCACGATTTAAATATAAATAATTTCCACTCTGACCAGTTTGAATTTATAAAAGCTTGAATAGTTTTAAAATAGTTAAATAGTTAATATAAGGTAGTTTTAGTTTTATAAAGAATGGTTTGTATAGTAAATAGCTTGGAAAATCAGAATAATATGAATATTTAAGAAGATAGAGTTAAACAGTTTATATTAAAATAATTTATTTAAAATAGTTTCAGAGTCAAACCGATTCAATTCCAATCTCAAATTCAAATCAATTTTCAGTTTCCACTTCCATTTAAATTGATTCAATCCAGATTCCAATTCGAATTAACTTCGATTCCTATTCCAAATCAAATCAATTCCCAATTCGACTTCCAACTAATTCAACTTTGATTACAATTCCAATTTATTCAATTCAATTCAAATTTGAACTAATTTCAAATCCGATCTCAATTTTTAAACCATCTTGATTTATATAAATTCGAGTTCGGTTCTCAAAGTACCGATTTAATCACTTAACTAAAGTAACCCTTAATATTTAATTTAACAATCGAAGTCTTTAACATAATTCAATTCTTAGCCCAAATTTCAAATATTCATTTAAATTACCTTTATTTAAACTTATTTCCAATTTTAAGTGAGAGTTCAAATCTTTTAGAACAAATAAATTTTTGGAATTCAATTTATTTCCCAATTATAATTTCAAACTTTGAACTCAATTCTTTAAGCAATCCGGTTGACAAATTCATTTTTAATATTTCAAACTTAAGTTCAAAGTAATTCCATTTTCACAAATTCGATTTTATTTCCTAAAATCAAAATCATTCAAATAATTTCAAATCAGGGTTTCATTTCCATTTAATTTCAGGGATGGATATATATCACTTCAATCCACTTCTTAATTTATTCGAAATAATCCTTTCTACAGTTTTATATATACTGTAAATAACAAACATGGTGATAACAAGATATATCAAGGTAAATAAACATCCAAATTACCTAAAACACCAATCAACAGCATCCTTCACAAATTTCCAGAATTCGAAACCGGTTTTATTTCAAAAATCGTTTTGAAATCATTTACGCACATACATTCTTCCTTTGCAACTCTCATCAGATCTATATCTTTTCTTTCACAATTTAATTCATTTAACTTCCATAAGTTAAATCTTAATTTCACCTTGAAATTTCCAATTTCAGATTATAAGTTAAAAACTTATTTAACTTGGCCTGAATAAATTTCCAATTCATTCAATCCATTTAGCCTTACTCAATTTAAATTTTACATCCCAAATTTAAATTCCTTATCAATGTCAATTCCCACTTATAAGTTCAAAAACTTATTTTCCTTTGGGTTATACTTCACATTCTCAAGGGGATTCCAGAATTCAATTCCCAGCATTTATTTTAAATCAACTTTGAAACCATATATATCCACATATATATATATATATACACACATATATCCCATATATACATATTTATCCCATTAACATACCAAATCCCACTTTAACTTTAAACCATTCTTGGTTTTTAATCCAAACGAATTCATCTTCAAACAACTCTTGCTTTAAAAAAGAATCCTTATATCAAAAATATTCTAATAATATTATTTATTATTTCCTTCAACACTTTGAAACAGTTTCAAAAAATTTCTGGGGCTTAGATTTAAAACTTCACAATTTAAATCCATTTTAATTTTATAAGTCACACTTATAAATTTAGCTTATAACATTTCACTCTTCTTCATCATTGTTTATTCAATAATAAACATCCCTTTATTTAGACACAACACCAATTTTTATGATAATAACCAATATCATCATATCTAGAAACCATATATTCCATAACAACTTCCTGAAAAATGCAATTAGGGTAAATTTATTTCATTTCAAAACACTTTGAAAAAACATTCCCGAAATCTCCGAGATATAAAATTCTGCTTTGAGTTTACATTTAAGCTTAACTTATTTGTGTAATTAATCCTTACCAAATTCCTATCTAGTTATACACATATTACCCTTAAATTTTATAATCTCAATTGATTATAATAATAACAACATCCAATCACCTTAATTTACTATAATAATCTACAAAAATTATTTCTTTTATATCAAAATATAATCTTATATAAAAATTATTTTAAAATCATTTTTAAAACCATTATATAAGAAAATAACAAGTATGCCCTCATATATAATACACTCAACTCATTCTAGGGTACTGCTGACTCTATCTCTAATGAGTAATCCCCACCAGAGCCAAGGTTCTCGCTTAACCTTCAGCTCTAATACCACGTGTAACGGCCGGGCGATTTTCGACCCCCGAAAATCGACACTAATACGTCCATTGTATAAAGTGCCGAGCAGTTGAGTGCTGGAAACACCAGGCTGTGAGGGTTAAGAAGAAAAAGAGATAGAATAAGAAACAGAAAACAACAGCACAAAATCTCACAATCGCAGTGGAACAAAATATAATATATAATAATAGCATTTTATACAAAGAAAAGCTGTAATTGCCAACACACATACAAGATATCAGAGTACAACAAATCCGGACGGTTATAATAACTTGTCCTCATCTGCTGTCTATACAGCCTATAATACATAGCAGAAAATAGTCAAATACGTGCAATACCCCTCTACCGTCCAACTCGTCTCCTGAGCTCCAGAAGCGCCCTAACCTGAAATTCTGCAATACTCGGTCTGACCCGAGCATTACAATAAAGTAACACCCGAGTCAGGCTGGAAAGCAGCGTGAGTAAACACACTTAATTTGAAATACTGGAGTTATCAAAATCTTTTAAAACCAAGGTAACTCGTATAATACAACGAGTTATCATCCATTTCCAACCAAATCATTTTCAAAAATCCATCGATATAAAATAGTGCCCAAATACAGTACTAATTTAAAATAGTTAAATCTGTGAAATTAAGCCAATCCCCCGTATAGGTTCAGAGTGATTATTAAATTGAATCGGTTCCGAATAACATAGATATCCGATTCCGGTCTCTTCGAACCCAAATAATAAATTTAAATGGGTAAATTGTTCAAAATAAACAATTTATTATTTATGGTGACAACTTTTCAATATGGAAATTTATTACAAGTTCTTATTTCAAATAAAACATATTATCATTTCATCTGGCTTTTTAACTTGTTTGAATTAAAACTCCAATAGAATTAAGCCATAATATATATCGTTAACCAAATTAACGATCTGTAACAATATCAGCAAATTCACATCAGGATTTAATAACTTTAATTAACTGAAAACCCATTATGTCAAATTAATTACAGATTAAGAAATTATATAACAATCTATTTCTAGTTAATTAAAATCAAACACACTATTTAATATCTCACTTGGAAATTTAAATAAGTTTGAGTCAATGATAATATTATAATTAATTAATTACTCATTAAATTATGAAGTATCGTTGAACTTTAACTACGTATTTAGATTTAAGAAAATAGTTTTTTAGTAAAAATAAAGAAAATATGAATTTTCATATAAACATACATATAAATTCCATTCTTCTCCTTTGTCCTTATTCCTTTTATCCTTCCTTATTTTTATTTTCTATCCTTTATCATTTTCTATTTCCTTACTTTTCCCTTTTCTTTCTTTTTCCTTTATTTTTTTCTTTCTCTTTTCTTTCTATTTTTTTTCCTCTGCCCATTATTTTTTCTTGGCCCATCTCCTACACTCCCCCTTTCCCTTTCTTTTTCCCAGTTCTATTCCTTCCTCCATTCTTCTTTATCTTCTCTTCCGTGCACGAAGACTGTGCACTGACATGTGCACATCCACCCAACTCCGACCAACTTTTACCTGCCGCCAACTGACCTAAAAAACCACCCATGATCGTCTCGACTCGACCATGCCTCCGGAAAACCCAGCCAACAACTGCTTTGAAATTTCAACCTCAAGCCCATATCCAGGAACGAGACCGCCCCCTTCATCCGCCTCGTCCCATCACCTCCGACCACTTGGTAACGCCAAATCCCACCAATACCATCACCACTGTCCCCTCATCCTTTTCTCCCCATACCGCAGCCCCTATCACCCAATCGACGCCGTAGTTGACTCAAGTCCGACCACGACCAAACGCGACATCCAAACCCTATATAGCCTACGTCCGACCACCCCACCATCCAATAAATTGCCACTTCATTTTTCCCACGCTCCCCCTCCACCGAGCTTCCCTTTGACCCAAAACTCTTCCTTCACCATCGACCGATTCACCTGAAATTGACCAAAATCCACATCCCGTTCAACCCTAGTCCCCTCACTCGATACCTCACTAAAAACTCTGCAACTACCTTCAAAAATCAACATTTCGTATGGCGATCATGTTTATCTAAGAAAAAACCAAAACACGACATTCGAATTACTTCCATTTTTGATTGCTTACTGTAAAATCACCTTTTTTTTCAATACATACTTGATAATATCCAACCAAAACAATTTTAGAACAAAGTACATCCAAAAACAAACAACCTTGCTTTTTACACCATAACCTAAAATAGATTAGAGGGAGAGATAGGGATTTTTAAAACTGAGCATAACATTTCTTTAAAATGTACAAAGCAGTGTTAAAAGAAAATGAATGAACATGCTTGTGGTTTATCTGGCTATAACACTTAACTTACATTCATATATGAGTGTATATATGCATTCCTGTACAAGCACCCATATCAACAATACTTCAATTTACACATTCCAGAATATAACACAGGTTTACAGTATAAAAGAATAAGTTTTGCTCACAGTTTTTACAGAAATGATGAACTGTTGCCTTCTTATTAACCTTCTACCTTTAATATATTGGTCCTCTTCCTTTTGTTATTTGATGGCAACACTTAAGTTGTTAATTTTTTTGTGTATGCTGACAGATGAACAAAAACAAGTGTGTGTGTGTATATATATAGATGAGAGGGAAACAGGCTGAAGCTTTGTTACAGGCTTTTGCATTTTTTTTTTCTTTATTTTCTTTTTGTTTATTTGATTTGAAACCATGAAGATCTGATTTGAATTTAAAAGGTGATTTGATGTATTATGCCTTGACTTGATATGCATTCATGATGTTGTCTCCTTGTGCATGTACATATGGTTTTATGTATGTATACATATGTATTTACTATTTCAGCATAAACTCTTATATCTTCATTTATACTCTATTTTATATAACGGTACATGTATGAAGCAACTCAAGTATTTCCTTATTTTGTTATTATATTATTTTTTTTCTTCTTTTCATTTTTATTTTGCTTTGATTAATTATGAGAGGTTTTGATTTTTATATCACTTGATTTCATGTTTTGTATGTTTTGAATTTAATGCTTTCCATGATGATGTCTCATATATATATATATACATACATCCTTTCACATATATAGTTGTCACCATATATACATATTTTCTTATTATAAACATATTTTGTCATACTCACATATACACATTTCTACTTATATACATGCTTTTCATATATATATATATATGAATGTATGTATGTATATATCTTCACATTATTTCCTATTTACATGTATATTACTTCCTGTGGCCATACATACATATATATATATATACACATTTATATACTTATATATATTATCAACATCATAAAGCTTGTATATATCTATCTATATATATTTATGGCTGTTTTATCTTAATTTAAATGGTGGATGGAGTTCATATATATATATACATATGATTTATCATATCCAGAAGGTTATAAACAAATATAGTTTTTAATTAATACATATATATATTCATATATTTTAATTATCAGAAATTTATTTGTTCGATTTATAAATTCAGTATTTCAATAATTGAAAACAGTTAATTACCTCATTAACAGGCATCAAAATCTGGGTTGTCACAATTTCAATAAGCGGGTCATGGTAACTTAAACATATAGAATATATATGTAAATTTTTCACCGGTAATGGATGTATCTATATTTGTGTGACGACCCACCTTTTTGGACTATTTAAATTGACGATAAACCACACACATCTAACTCAAACCATTCAAAAGGGAGGATTTTCAATGGGGTAAACAAGAAAATAAGAGAAAAGAAGAAAAAACAAAACACAGAATCTCGTAGTGGAATGACAAAATATAATAAACAAATAACCAGTTCATAAAGCTGTTTTACGATATACATTTGATTACACAAATTTACAATAAATTAGAGTACAATCAACAAACATACTATAATAATGCAGCACAATAATAGTAGTAAATACGGTCTAGCAACTTCATCTTCATCTTCAAGGAATAATATCTTCAAAACACTAAAATGCTCAGGCTGACCCGAGCGTAATGAAAAAACAAAACACTCGAGTCAGAACTAAAAGTTCTTATGTAAGTTAAATCAACAATAAGTAAATATGGGTGTAATAGCTTCAGAGATGTTACGGGATTTTACATCTCCTATCTAGTGTATAACGTGAGTGCAATAACTTAAGAGATGTTACGGGATTTTCCACCTTTTAAGGATACGTCAATATATATATATATATATATATATATATATATATATATATAGTAAATTACGCTATATATATAATGTCTAATTAGTAAAGTAAATATTTTTCTTAGCGTTAAGGCTTTACATTAATCCCCCTTAACAAATTTTTAAGCATTGTCATACAGTTTGCCTTTGACACCACCAGTAATGTGACGACCCACATTTCAGAAGGTTTAAATCGACAGTAATCCACACATGTCCAACTTAAATAATCCGGAACATAGATAATAAATGGGGTTAATTAAGAAAAATAAGAAAAGAATGAGAAAATAAAGACAGAATCTCGTAGCGAAACGATAAATATAATAAACAAATAAATAGTTCATGAAGCTGTATATATTATACATTTGATTATAATCTATACCACATTTACTAGAGTTATATATACTTTAGGGATAAATAAATAATGCAGTAGAACAACATGATGCAGAGAATAATAATAGTAATAATATACCAAATCTTCGTCTTCGTCCTCCGGAAAAATGATCTTCAATGCGTGGAAAACTCAGGGCTGACCCGAGCGTAATGAAAAACAAAACACTCGAGTCAAGACTAAAATATTCTTATGTGCGTCAAATCGATATCACATATAACATGAGTGTCGTGGCGTCAGAGATGTTTACGGGGTTTCACATCTCCTATCCAGTGTATAACGTGCGTGCAATAACTCAAGAGATGTTATGGGATTTTCCATCTCTTAAGGATCCGTCAAATTATTTATATATAGTAGAATACGCTACATATATAATGTCCAATCAGTAAAATAAATAATTTTCTTAGCATTAAGGCTTTACACTGATCCCTCTTAACGCGTTTTAAAGTATTGTCCTACAGTTTGCATTTGGTACAACCAGTAGCACGTCGGTAGTCAGTGATGCGCCTTGATACGACAACACTAAACCAAAATCTTAGGGGTCTCGTATAAGGATAAAAGTATGACAAGGCACGTGAGGCAATGCCCAAGGTAGGATGCTACCAGTTCGGGTCGCAGGGCTGGGTAACGCATCATAGCCATGACCGCCCACCGCATCCATCCATCCCATATCGAGTCAGAGGGAGGCTATCCCAAATCAAGTTGCACCAATCAAAACCAACAACAAGAGTAATAATATGGACCGAGTCCAAGAAAATCGAAGAACGGTTGCCCGCTAGTGGTAATTAGCCCACTTGGCCCTATCAAGCCGTCCTGTTTTGGTCATTTCAAATTGGCACAAGTGTCGGGGTCTATCCATCATCGTTGTCTTTCTTCAAATCCAGCAAATGACGCCAAATCCAACCACTTCGTTCTGGAGTCTCCTCCGCGTACACAATTGTTAAAGTGGTTCCAATATTGACAGACAGTATGCCAATAAAAGGCCCCGGTCTCTTTAACAACCAAACGTCGTTTTACACACTGGTGGTACTTTTATATTTCGAAAACAGTTCGTACTTGTTATCAAAATATCATATTCGCTGCAAAATCAAATTCATTTTGAAATCATCATATTTACTCAAGATATTTTATTTCACTTCAAAATCATTTTCGCCTTAATATCTCGATTTCGGTTCCAATTCAAAATTTGCTTCGAATTTCCATTTGGGTTACGATTTCAGTTGAACCCAATTTGTATTTAAATCCATGATTTAAATATTAGCATTCCACCTTTTTGACCAGTTTGAATTTTTATAAAATAGTTCGAATAGTTTTAAAATAGTTAAATAGTTAAAATAGTTTGAGTATTGAAAATTGTTTATATGGTAAAATAGTTTGGAAAATCAAAATAATTTGTATATTTAAGAAGATAGATTTTAAACAGTTTATATTAAAATAATTTATTTGAAAATAGTTTCAAAGTCAAACTGATTCAGTTCCAAATGTTCCAATTCAATTCAATTTCAATTTCCATTTCCATTTTAAATCGATTCAATTTCGATTTCAATTCGAATTAACTTCAATTCCAATTTCAATTCAAATCGATTTCAATTTCGATTCCAAATTAATTTGATTTCGATTTCAATTCCAATTGATTCAATTTCAATTCCAATTAATTTCAACTCGATTCCAATCTGAATTAATTTCAATTCAATTCTCAATTTTAAACCATGTCGACTAATATAAATTCAAGTTCGATTTTCAAAATATCAATTTAAATCACTTAAATCAAATTAACCTTCAATATTCAATTTAAGATCCAAATCTTCAAATATAATTCAATTCCGAGCTCAATTTTGAAATATCGTTTTAAATTATTTTTACTTAGCAATATTTCAAATTTCGAATAAAAGTTCAGTCTTTTAAAACAAATCAATTTCCGAGATTCAAATCATATTTCGATTATAACCTCAAAATCTCAACTTAGATTATTTAAACAATCCCTGTTACTAAATTTAAATTTCAACATTTCGAGCTCAAGTTCGAAAATAATTCGATTTCCTTAAATTCGATTTTTACTCCTTTAAATCAAATCATTTAAATAATTTCAAATCAAAAATTTTAAAATCATTTAATTTAACCAATCCGGTTTCCGTATATAATTTTCTATCCTATGGCCAAGTGATCAGTTATTTCAATTTAATTTCAGGGATGGATATATATCATTTCAATCAAAATTAAATGTCATAGGTATATATCATTTCAACCTATTTCTTAATTTATTCGAAATAATTCGATTTACAGTTTTATACTGTAAATAATATACAAGATGATAACAGGATATACCAAAATAAATAAACATCCAACTCATCCAGAATATCAATCAATAACATCCAATTTCAATCAACATCCAAATCAGCCAATAATTCACAACAATTACATAGTTATCAATATCGAATATTTTACTGGCAATTAAATTCCAATTTCAAATTTAACTATTAATTAATTCCTACAGTCAATTCATATGTCAATTTCAATTTCAAACAACAGTCAATTAAATTTATAACTTCATAACTTCAATTTAACGAACATAAATAAAATTATAGTACGTCGTGAGCGTTTCAAACACTCACCTTGTAACGACCGGTATTTTTACGGATCGAAACGTCGTAAAACAGTTGACATTTGGTTGCATTGTTGATGAGTAGTCCAGAGTCTAAGTCTTAGGTCGTATGAGCGTTTGTAGCGACCTAAGGAAGTTGGCGAGTTAAGGAGTAGTCGACCTAGTGGAGTGGAGCGACCTAAGGATTGGAACGACCTAAGAAGTTAGGTCGTATAATAGTTAGGTTGTATAGAAGATAGGTCGTGTAGTAGCTTAGGTCGTGGGATAGGTTAGGTCGAATGAGCGACCTAAAAAAGTTAGCGACCTATAGAATTAGGCGACCTAAGAAAGTTAGCGACCTATAGAATTAGGCGACCTAAGAGAGTTAGCGACCTATAGGAAGTTGCCGACCTAAGAGAGTTAGCGACCAATAGGAAGTTGCCGACCTAAGAAAGTTAGCGACCTAGTGGTTAGTAAGTTAGCGTAGTTAGGTCGTAGACGACCTAAGATGTTAAGTCGTATCCTAGCTAAGAGTTAGGTCGTGAGTTCTGTGTCGAGTTAGGTCGTAGGCGACCTAAGATAGTTAGGTCGCATGTGTGTTAGGTCGCAAGGAAGCGCATGTGCGCTAGGTCGTAGGTCGTATGGATGCGCTTATCTGCTAAGTCGTTAAGTCGTAGGTCGCTTGGGTGCGCTGATGCGCTAAGTCGTTAGGTCGTAGGTTGGGGATCTGTTAGGTCGCTAAGCGCTTAAGTGTTAGGTCGTAGGCTGGTATTGTTAAGTCGTGGGCTTTTTAGGTCGTGGGGTTTTAGGTCGTAAGTCGTGGACGACCTAACTCCGAGTGAGCGACCTAAGGGGGATTTCAGCCTATAAATAGGAGGGGTTTTCTCCATTTTTGGGATCCGGATTTCGAAGCGACGAAGTGCTGCCATTTTGAGAGCTCGACTTCTACACTTCTTCACTTCTTTCCTCCACTCTAATCTAGTGATTCCTTTCATCCATATCGAAGATCAAATCGAAGATCGAAGAGCTTAGATTGAAGATCTACATTCTTCGAAGAGAGATTTCATCGTTTAAAGCAGATTCGTGATAGATCGAGTTAGATCCTTCGCTGTCCAGATCTGAAGTGTGTTGCTTTTGGGTTGTTTAGGTGATTTGGTGAGTGGTGATTATCTCTCACACGGATCCAAAGGAGTATATCGGATCGTTGGCTTGATTTTGTGTTAAAGTAGTGATTTCCATGCATTTTCTTAATCCTAAGTATAGATCCATATAGATCCATTGTTCATGATGATTTGACAACCATATTACTACATGTTAACCTATGCAAGTTCATTCATCAAGATTATAGGGATATTGCTCATGTTTTCATGCTTGTTAAACTTTTGACTCTTTATTTACGGAATTGCCATTATTGTTATAATTGTCTATTTAGATCATATTTGAATGCTTGATTATTTGGATAAATGTTTGACTTGATTGATTGCTATGAATTAGATGATTGATGGTTTGATTTAGACAAGATGGTCGAAGATGATTCAAAAGCTAAGGGATAGGCTCTTGAATTGGAAAAGCTGCTCGTGGCATATATGGCGGATGATGAAGCTCATATGGATAGATTTGATGATGATGTTGAGATGAAGCTTTGCTATGATGATGATGAGGGATGTGAGATAGCCTTGGTCTAATCCAGACGGGATCATTCCAAGCATGTTGATAACTCGGTGAAATGGTTCGAGTTAGAGGATAATGGTTTGCTCGAGAGGCGCTTGAGCTAGTATGGAAATAGTCGTCGAGGATGATGACTAGAAGGCTGAGATCTCATCGTTGTTGAAGGTTCTAGCATGCTCAAAGTAAGAGTACGTTGGGCAGATTCGATAGTCCCTGAAGGCTAATGATTGATAGTCAAGTACTCTGGGCAGATTCGATAGTCCTAGGCACGGGTCACGATGACGTGCAGAGTTATGTCTAGAACCGGGGTTTCCATTAGCCCTTGATGGACGGCTGAAAGAATGTGCCGGTCATTCAATTAACGATGATATCGAAGCAATGATAACAGTGATAGCCAGAGTCATGGATGTTTGGTTGTATCGTCATTCGGTCTCAAGAGTGGTATTTTCTGGGTGCTTATCTGATCTTAGTTTAGGCCTTGGGGGTTTGTACTCGGAAAACATCGCCCTTGACTCGAGTGATAATTGCTTTACTTTAAATTGTATGCTCTGCTATGTTTTCTTCTGCTTAGTGTGTGTCTGGGGGCTATCACTATAGAAAGAGGTGGAGTGGGAGGTTTGTATTCCTATTCCTTTTCCTTTATGCTCTTTCGGTATGTTGTTAGTTAATTTACCGCTCACTAAGGCTGTTGTCTGACTCAAGGCTTTATGTTTCAACTCTTATTGCCTTGGGCTGTTCGTCCATTTTGGGACGGGCAGACTAGGTAGCAGGTGACAGGTGCTGTTCTTGCTTCCCGCGATGCTGATGTCGAAGACGAGCTGGAGGCTTGCATATTATCTTCTTACTATATGTACTGGATGTTCCGCTGCTTTGTATAAATCTCTGAGTGATATGTAGTGAGGCTTGATGTATTGACTATTCAGATGTTGTACTCAACTATTATGAAGTTTTATTAATGACATTCTATTTCTGTGAAGCTTCACTATATATATATTCTATTGTATTTTGTCCATGCGCTGTGAGTAATACAATAGATTCTGCTGTTTTTAATTTACCCTGACAATCGACCATGGTCGCCTGGCACACTTTACAGTGCACTTTCTCTAGGTTCAGTGCAGGGGTCATGGGCGGTCGTCACATTTGGTATCAGAGCATTGGTTAATCGATTTTACCCAACGCTCGCTGACGTAACTACGTATGAGAGACGTAATTGTATTTTGATGGATGATTACTATATATAAAATATAGTAGCTTAGTAGAGTTTGAGTCCTTTATGCAGTTGTTTCTCAAGATGTGCTAATCATTCCTTTTTATAGATATTAAGGATGAGTCGAAGAGGGAGACCAGCTGCTAGGGAAGGCCGTGCTACTGAAGGGGCTGCTGATTATGCTGCTATGTTCGAAGCTATGATGACTTCGATCATGAGAAGGATGCCAGCTCCAGGGCCATCGGTGGATGTTGGAGTTCAAGTTCAAACTCCAAGACCGGTGGATTTTGCTAAGCTGTGTAAGGACTACACTACTCTTGGAGGAAAGGTTTTCTTGGGAACAGAATCAACCAATGAAGTCCAGAGGTGGATAGATGCTTGTAGAAGGATCTTTGGTGACTTGGGAATTGAGGATGCAACTAAGAGGAAGTTAGCATCAAGACAACTTCAAGGAAGAGCTTCTGATTGGTGGAACTCTATTACCATTGATACTCCGGAGGAAGAGATTACTTGGGTGCAATTCCAAGCCAGATTTTAAGCTAAGTTCATTTCTACAGCTCAGAAGTCTGTTCTGTTCAAGAAGTTTGTGGAGCTCAAGCAAGGTGGAAGACCAGTTCTTGAGTATGTTTCGGAGTTTGAAGCTTTGTCCAAGTATGCCCGGTCGTATATTGAATCTTCGTATCAGAAGAACGAGAAGATTGTGACAGGCTTGGACAGTTATCTTAGGAGGCAGTTGGTGGATCATCTGGATGATCCATTTGAGAAGCTTGTGGAGAAGGCTCTCAAGCACGACAATCAGTTTCCTAAGGAAGGATCTGTTGTTGCTGTGACCAGGGAAGAGTCTAAACCCCAGCAGGGTGGAAACAAGAAGAGGAAGCAGCAGCAAAAAGGTAGGGATGGCCAGAAGAAGCCGAAGGGCGAAGTGACCTGCTACAATTGTCAGCAGAAGGGCCATTTCTCTAGGGATTGTAAGAATCCGAAGGTACCGATGAAGTGTCACAACTGTGACAAGCCGGGGCATATCAGGAAGAATTATCCAGAACCGCGTAGGGACAACCAGATTGTGCAAGCTTATGCTTTGGGAGCTGTTCCATCATCTTCGAAAGCTCCTACCGTTGAAGAGAAAGGAAAGAGTGTAGTGGTTCAAGGTACTCTCTCCATATGTGGTGTTCCAGTTAGAGTGTTATTTGATACTAGGGCATCACATTCGTTTGTTTGTAACGAACTTGTAGGCCGGTTGGGTTTGGAACCGGATATTGTTGATAGGCCATTGGTTGTGACTAATCCAGTTAGG
Source organism: Allium fistulosum (assembly GCA_030737815.1). NCBI lineage: Eukaryota > Viridiplantae > Streptophyta > Magnoliopsida > Asparagales > Amaryllidaceae > Allium > Allium fistulosum. The sequence goes on from CM060904.1 coordinate 795,348,243, forward strand.
GGTTCGTCTTGTTTTTGTATGTTATGCCGTGGTCTGATTGTATCGAGTCATGATTGCTTTTTTGTTTGTGATTGTTTTGTTCTGAACTTTGCGGGGTTCGGAATTATTTTGGGTATGGACTGGCTTAGGAAGTATGCGGCAAAGGTTGATTGTGAAAGGTTGGAGGTGACAGTCAAGAATGTGGAGGGGCGAAAGATTGTGATACGATGTAAGCATGAAGAAGGCGTCTTCATGAGCTTCATGTATTCGCTGGTTGTTCCACAGGATGGACTGTCATCGTTTCCAATCGCGAATGGATTTGAGGATGTCTTTGACAAGGTCAAAGGGTTACCACCGCATAGAGAGATCGAGTTTCGTATAGATCTAGTTGAAGGAGCCAGACCTGTTGTGATGCCTCTTAGGCGGATGGCGCCTAGGGAATAGCAGGAGTTGAGGGTGCAGGTTGATGATCTTTTGCAGAAATGATTCATTCGGCGTAGTGTGTCTGAATGGGGTGCACCAGTTGTGTTTGCAACCAAAGCGGATGGATCGTTGAGGTTGTGCGTGGATTATCGTGAGCTGAATAAGGTGACTAAGAAGAACAAGTATCCATTGCCGAGAATAGATGACTTGTTTGATCAGCTTCACGAAGCTAAGGTGTTTTCTCAAATGGATTTGGCAATGGGATTTCACCAGTTGAGAGTGGCTAAGGATAGTGTGCCGAAGACTGCTTTTCGGACACCATCCGGTTTCTTTGAGTGGCTGGTAATGCCGTTTGGGTTGACTAATGCGCCATCATATTTTGTGGATCTTATGAATATAGTGTTCAAAGATCAGTTGAACAAGTTCGTGCTAGTGTTCGTGGATGATATTTTGATTTATTCCAGAACTGAAGAAGAGCACAAGACGCACTTGCGTGTTGTTTTGGAAATCTTGCGGAAACATCAGCTGAAGGCTAAGTTTTCGAAGTGTCACTTCTGGAAGAGTGAAGTGAGGTTCTTAGGCCATGTTATCTCTGGGAATGGAATAGCGGTTGATCCCGCTAAAGTGGCAGCAATCCAGGATTGGGTTAGACCTAAGAATACATCTGATGTGAGAAGTTTTCTTGGATTAGCAGGATACTATCGTCGATTTATCAAAGACTTCTCCAAGGTAGCTGCACCGTTAACAAGATTGACGAAAAAGAACCAAGTGTTCAGATGGGATGATAAGTGTGAGCAAGCTTTCAAAATCCTGAAAGAGAGATTGACAAGTGCTCCTGTTTTGACTATTCCAAGTGGGAATGATGAGATGGTGGTTTACACCGATGCATGTGGTACTGGACTTGGAGCAGTGCTGATGCAGAAGGATAAAGTTGTTGCGTATGCAAGTCGACAACTGAAGCCGCATGAAAGGAATTATCCGACTCATGATTTGGAGTTAGCGGCGATTGTTTTTGCTCTGAAGATGTGGAGACATTATCTATTGGGAGTTCGATTTTGAGTTGTTTACAGATCATAAGTCGTTGAAGTATCTTTTCTCCCAAAAGGATTTGAATCTTCGGCAGCAACGTTGGCTAGAGTTTTTGGCATCATATGATTTTGGTATAGCTTATACTCCGGAGAAGGGTAACGCAGTGGCAGACGCGTTAAGTCGAAGACATGCAGGATTGGGAGCCATGTTTTCAGAATGGAAGAATCTCGAGTATTTAGCTGGATTTGACTTCAGGCCCAGATGTGAATTAAAACCTGAAATGTTGGAAAACTTATCGATAAGACCCACTCTTGTGGAAAGGATTGGCGAGGGCCAAAAGCGAGACGATAAGCTTATCAAGATTATCCGTGATTTGGAATCTGGATTGGAACCAGAAAAGGATAAAGGATTCGAGGTCGATCGAGAGGGTTGGCTTCGAAAGCAAGGACGACTAGTTGTTCCCAATGTAGATGAATTGAAGGATGAGGTTCTGAAGGAAAGTCATCACTCGAAGCTGACAATTCATCCAGGTGGAAATAAGATGTATCGGGATATGAAGAGAACCTACTACTGGGAAGGTATGAAGAAGGATGTTGGAAATTTTATTTCCAAATGCATGAACTGCCAGTTGGTAAAAGCCGAATAGAAGAAGCCAAGTGGATTGCTTCAGCCATTAGAAGTTCCTACATGGAAGTGGGAGCAAGTGTCGATGGATTTTATCGATGGATTACCTAGAACCAGAACGGGAAATGAAGGGATTTGGGTCATCGTAGATCGTCTGACTAAGAGTGCAAGATTCATTCCTGTTCGATCGACTAGGACTGCATCAAAGTTGGCGGAGTTGTATGTTAAGTGGATAGTTCGATTCCATGGTATTCCGAAGAGTATAGTGAGCGATCGAGACCCATTGTTCACTAGTGGATTTTGGAAGAGCTTCCAGGAAGTTTTGGGAACCGAGTTATGTTTGAGTACAGCTTATCACCCTCAAACAGATGGTCAGACCGAGAGAGTCAACCGAGTTTTGGAAGATCTTCTTAGAGCTTGTGTTTTGGATTTCGGAGGATCATGGGAAGATCACCTTCATTTGGTTGAATTTTCGTATAATAACAGTTACTAGTCAAGCATTGGTATGGCACCGTATGAGGCATTGTATGGAAGACCGTGTAACTCTCCGACATGTTGGTTAGAGACAGGAGAAAAGCTGATACTTGGGCCAGAGATGATTCGACAGACCTCGGATTGTATAGAGATCATTCGGCAACGAATGAAGGCAGCCCAAGACCGTCAGAAAAGTTATGCCGATAAGCGTCGTAAGGATTTGGAGTTCAATGTAGGTGATATCGTTTTTGTGAAGATTTCTCCTCTGAAGAATGTTATTCGATTCGGGAAGAAAGGAAAACTGACTCCGAGATTTGTTGGACCATTCCCGATCACCGAGCAAATTGGAAAGCTCGCCTACAGATTGGAGTTACCAGAGAAGATGTCGAGTGTGCACAATGTTTTTCATGTATCGTATCTACGAAAGTATGTGCACGACTCGAATACAGTGGTTTCTGCTGATAGCTGTGAAGATTTCGTAGTTGATCCAGTCGATAAGAGACCTTGTAAGCTGCTTCGTGTTGTGGAAACCGAAACGAAACAGCTTAGGAGGAAGGTAGTTAAGTTGCTCAAGATACAATGGAGTGATGATGATAACGACTGTACATGGGAGGTGGAAGAGAGGATGAAAGCAGCTCATCCTGAACTCTTCAAGGTATGGCCCTAAGGTGTCGTGTCATCTAACGACATTGTAACTTGTTCTAGTTTTAGAATTCTGCATGCTAAGATAGAATTGGATGCATGGTTTGTTGATTGCTATGGATGGTAGGCATGCAGAATAGTCTTTGATTGCTCTGTTTGTTTGGAATTTCGGGGGCGAAATTCCTAAGGGGGAAAGAATGTAACGACCCGTATTTTTACGGATCGAAACGTCGTAAAACAGTTGACATTTGGTCGCATTGTTGATGAGTCGTCCAGAGTCTAAGTCTTAGGTCGTATGAGCGTTTGGAGCGACCTAAGGAAGTGGGCGAGTTAAGGAGTAGTCGACCTAGTGGAGTGGAGCGACCTAAGGATTGGAACGACCTAAGAAGTTAGGTCGTATAATAGTTAGGTCGTATAGAAGATAGGTCGTGTAGTAGCTTAGGTCGTGGGATATGTTAGGTCGAGTGAGCGACCTAAGAAAGTTAGCGAGCTATAGAATTAAGCGACCTAAGAAAGTTAGCGAACTATAGAATTAGGCGACCTAAGAGAGTTAGAGACCTATAGGAAGTTGCCGACCTAAGAGAGTTAGCGACCTATAGGAAGTTGCCGACCTAAGAAAGTTAGCGACCTAGAGGTTAGCAAGTTAGCGTAGTTAGGTCGTAGACGACCAAAGATGTTAAGTCGTATCCTAGCTAAGAGTTAGGTCGTGAGTTCTGTGCAGAGTTAGGTCGTAGGCGACCTAAGATAGTTAGGTCGCGTGTGTGTTAGGTCGCAAGGAAGCACATGTGCGCTAGGTCGTAGGTCGTATGGATGCGCTTATCTGCTAAGTCGTTAAGTCGTAGGTCACTTGGGTGCGCTGATGCGCTAAGTCGTTAGGTCGTAGGTTGGGGATCTGTTAGGTCGCTAAGCGCTTAAGTGTTAGGTCGTAGGCTGGTATTGTTAAGTCGTGGGCTTTTTAGGTCGTGGGGTTTTAGGTCATAAGTCGTGGACGACCTCACTCCGAATGAGCGACCTAAGGGGGATTTCAGCCTATAAATAGGAGGGGTTTTCTCCATTTTTGGGATCCGGATTTCGAAGCGACGAAGTGCTGCCATTTTGAGAGCTCGACTTCTACACTTCTTCACTTCTTTCCTCCACTCTAATCTAGTGATTCCTTCCATCCATATCGAAGATCAAATCGAAGAGCTTAGATTGAAGATCTACATTCTTCGAAGAGAGATTTCATCGTTTAAAGCGGATTCATGATAGATCGAGTTAGATCCTTCGCTGTCCAGATCTGAAGTGTGTTGCTTTTGGGTTGTTTAGGTGATTTGGTGAGTGGTGATTATCTCTCACACGGATCCAAAGGAGTTTATCAGATCGTTGGTTTGATTTTGTGTTAAAGTAGTGATTTCCATGCATTTTCTTAATCCTAAGTATAGATCCATTGTTCATGATGATTTGACAACCATATTACTACATGTTAACCTATGCAAGTTCATTCATCAAGATTATAGAGATATTGCTCATGTTTTCATGCTTGTTAGACTTTTGACTCTTTATTTACGGAATTGCCATTATTGTTATAATTGTCTATTTAGATCATATTTGAATGCTTGATTATTTGGATAAATGTTTGACTTGATTGATTGCTATGAATTAGATGATTGATGGTTTGATTTAGACAAGATGGTCGAAGATGATTCAAAAGCTAGAGGAAAGGCTCTTGAATTGGAAAAGCTGCTCGTGGCATATGTGGCGGATGATGAAGCTCATATGGATAGATTTGATGATGATGTTGAGATGAAGCTTTGCTATGATGATGATGAGGCGAAGCATGATGTGAGATAGCCTTGGTCTAATCCAGACGGGATCATTCCAAGCATATTGATAACTCGGTGAAATGGTTCGAGTTAGAGGATAATGGTTTGCTCGAGAGGCGCTTGAGCTAGTATGGAAATAGTCGTCGAGGAGGATGACTAGAAGGCTGAGATCTCATCGTTGTTGAAGGTTCTAGCATGCTCAAAGCAAGAGTACATTGGGCAGATTCGATAGTCCCTGAAGGCTAATGATTGATAGTCAAGTACTCTGGGCAGATTCGATAGTCCTAGGAACGGGTCACGATGACGTGCAGAGTTATGTCTAGAACCGGGGTTTCCATTAGCCCTTGACGGACGGCTGAAAGAATGTGCCGGTCATTCAATTAACGATGATATCGAAGCAATGATAACAGTGATAGCCAGAGTCATGGATGATTGGTTGTATCGTCATTCGGTCTCAAGAGTGGTATATATTTTCTGGGTGCTTATCTGATCTTAGTTTAGGCCTTGGGGGTTTGTACTTGGAAAACATCGCCCTTGACTCGAGTGATAGTTGCTTTACTTTTAATTGTATGCTCTACTATGTTTGCTTCTGCTTAGTGTGTGACTGGGGGATATCACTGTAGAAAGAGGTGGAGTGGGAGGGTTGTATTCCTATTCCTTTTCCTTTATGATCTTTTGGTATGTTGTTAGTTAATTTACCGCTCACTAAGACTGTTGTCTGACTCAAGGCTTTATGTTTCAACTCTTATTGCCTTGGGATGTTCGTCCATTTTGGGACGGGCAGACTAGGTAGCAGGTGACAGGTGCTGTTCTTGCTTCCCGCGATGCTGTCAAAGACGAGCTGGAGGCTTGCATATTATCTTCTTACTATATGTACTGGATGTTCCGCTGCTTTGTATAAATCTCTGAGTGATATGTAGTGAGGCTTGATGTATTGACTATTCAGATGTTGTACTCAACTATTATGAAGTTTTATTAATGACATTCTATTTCTGTGAAGCTTCACTATATATATATTCTATTGTATTTTGTCCATGCGCTGTGAGTAATATGATAGATTCTGTTGTTTTTAATTTACCCTGACAATCGACCATGGTCGCCTGGCACACTTTACAGCGCACTTTCTCTAGGTTCAGTGCAGGGGTCATGGGCGGTCGTCACACACCTTTTATTTGAAACTTAAAATATTTTCAGCTTCAAATAAATGTTAATCCAATGCCAAGCTGTAGACGACATCGATACGATTCCAACGCCTCTCGTTTCGTGCAAAACGGGCCTCGTATGCAGAAGTTATGCGATAATTAGCTTAACGATTAACTAAAACAAAATTAACTAATTAATAATATAATTAAATTTATAAAACACGTAACCACTCTCGTTTGCTACCGTTCCAGGCAAGCTCGCACGCAAGAAACCATCATGCCTCACGAACAACCACTCACATGCGACCCCAACGATGACCGGTCGACAATCCACCACCACCACAGCGTGCGCCACACGCTGTTCCACCACTATGCCAAGTGCGGTCGAACTCGAGCCCCTCCTCGCCATGAAAAAACGTGTTCGAACACACCGCCTTCCCTTCGAGATCCTATTCGATATGGTTCACCAATGACGATCGTAGCCGTTGGATTTGTAGATATCGACGTCCTCAACATTTTTCTAGTTATGGTCGAAGTCTAAATATGGATGGATTGAGAGAAAAACGAGGGTGAAGAAGACGAGTTTTCGGCCATTGAAATGTTAGTGGCGGCTGAGAAGAGATGAGCTAGGGTTTTGCAAATTACGGTCCTCTATTTATAGGCAATATAAATTACCATTCACTCAAAATAATTCCGAACTCCAATCGAGACGTGCCGCCTGGCATTCCTAATGTTTACCCCTATTCCGAACACAATGGAATTAGTTACGGCCTAATTTGATCGTATTCAGAAGATAGCTTTTCAAAATCAATTTATTTTAATTATATTATGAAATTAAATTCTACGCGTTTCAAGCTCGCACAGCCAAACGATAAGTCCGATTGCTACGAAACATGAAATCCTATAGTAATTCGCTATTACAGATCCGATGAAACTAGTTTCATCGAAATCCGAGACAGTGGCCAAAATAGCTATTTTTACACGTTAATTAAAACGAGCAATTTCCAAAATTTAAATCACTTTATATTCAATTCTTCAGTTCAACAATAATCATTGTTGTTTAAATAAAATTTAAATCAACTTCTGACATCATTTTCATTCACATTAAATCCAGAATTCAATTACTTAAATAATTGCAATATTAAATTTAAACAATTTAGTTATCCAATGAAATTTAGTTATCAATAATTATTTATCTTCATCTAAATAATTCAACATTCATTATTCAACTCGAGTTATTGATTATAAACACAGTCAATGCATAGAATTCATTTCAATACTTGTTATCGCTAAAATCTTCGGAATTGTTTATTTCAAAATTTTATTATATTCAATAAACTACAATAATAATTCATTAAATTTTTATTTCTACCCATTTTTATCTAATAATCAAATTAAATTTAATAATTTAAATTAGTTAAAAGTACAGGTCGTTACATTCTCCCCCACTCAAAACTTTTCATCCTCGAAAAGGGGTTAAAGTAGAGAATTTAGGACTTGATATATTTTCTCAAAATAATTAACATATAAAACTTTAAAATCTTATTAGAAACATTTACTACGCTTCTACTACGCCACTCCGATCGGCTTACGGAAATTACATGTTAGTTATCAAAACAAGTTATAAACTTTTTTTAAAACTCAAAATTTTTCTAACACCCGGATTTACGGAAAATTTCGACACAGTCTACTTTGCGCGGCTCGATCGGAAATTTTTTACAATAGAATATATAACCCAAATATATATCAAATATACATCTCATCTCAATGATGAGGCATCCAGTCAGGAAAAATATAAAAGTGTAGTATGTAAACCAAGATGTGTTATTATTATTAAGACGAGCGAGTTCGCTCGTATTAAGCAAGCAAAAGCAAAATAAAATCCGCGTATACGTCCAAACGGTCTTCGTATGTACCTATCTCAACTCAATTTCGAATATTAGTCACTTACAAAAGAATATAGAAACATATATGAGTTTAATAGACTTTAAAACATGCATTCTAAATCCAAATCATAAGCACAAGCACAAATACACAACATACAACAATCATATGCAATCCAAACAGCTAAAAGAATGATTTACAATAAAAGAAATCATTCAACCATTAATATTCATCCAATTAATTCATAACTATGTTAATTTATATTTTCCAACGTCCATAACTAATTTATACACTTCATTTTTATTAACATTCAACCTTTATTAACATTTAATTGGCTCATATCAATTTATTTGTATTCAACCAACTTACATTCAATTTGATTCACATTCAATTGATTTTCATTCAGTTTATTTACTTTCAATTGGTTGACATGCACTTATCAACATTAATGAATTAACATTCTATTAATTTACATTCGAATCATTCAATTTAATTTGTTAAATTCCAATTGTTTCACTTTTTGTTTAGCATATTTCATATAAATTCATTTATGAACCATTTTATAAAGTTATTCCATTTAACCTTGCTTAAGTTAAATTTTATTTTGTTACCACATAGTATGTTCTTTTTAATACTAATATAATTTGTAAACCATTTCATAAACATTTAAGTCTATTACGACCATTTTATAAAACACAACTCATGTTTATTTATTTTCTTTTCATAACTTAAGTTCATGTTAACTAACTGATTCACTTAATAAGTTCGTTTCATAGATTTAAATTCATATTAATAATTTTACTTATGTAAATTTTACTTTATAAAATGATTCACTTCATTGATGTATATTCAAATTTATATCATTAATTTTACTTAAGTGAATATTATTTTATAACTCAAATTCATATAAATAAAAATTTCCTTTTTATCACAATCACTTTTATTTAACTTCCTTAAGTTAACTTCAATTTATAATTTATTCCATTAACTTATTTCATATTAAATTAGTTACCACTCAATTTTTTTCAAACTCGTTCCATTCGCATTTTACTTATTTGCATCTAATTTAAATCAAATTCAATTACTCATATAAATTTTATTTACATCTGTTGGGTATATTTTGACCCTACCGGACCAAACATCCACCATGTTCAACTCCCCACCGAATCAGTCTATGCCGAATCAACCTACACGCCGGTCCAAACTACACGACCGGACCAACTCCTCGCCGAATCAAACTACACGACCGGAACAACTCCCCACCGAATCAGTCTATGCCGAATCAACCTACACGCCGGTCCGAACTACACGACCGGACCAACTCTTCACCGAATCAACCTACCACCGAATCAAGGGATGCCGAACCAAGGTGTTCCAGGCCGGATTGTCTCAGCCCAGGCCCGCCAGCTGCTATATACCTCCAAGACCCCTACCCCCAGCTTCACTCTATAAATAGAGGGGCAGGGATACAACAATGGGGACAGGTTTGAGAGCTCAAGCACGGAGAGAACTTTCAAACAACTTTCTTTTACTTGTATCAAAGCTTTGTACTTGTAATCAAAACAAGAGAAGAGAAATAACATATAAAGTGGACGTAGGCACATTCTGGCTGAACCACTATAAATCTGCGTGTCTTTTTACAGTTTAGCCCCTGCTTTTCATATATTTGCATAAATCACCCAAATCACTAAGAATAACATAAGATCTACTAAATCATACAACTTTGAGGTGTTTGTCCATTTTTTGTGCAAACATTTTTGGTGCTTTCATTGAGAGGTTGAAGCTCGAAGCTCCAGCTTCATCCGCTTAGAAAGTTTTCCTAACAGCATCATCCGCCACTTGGAAAACATGCCTCCCAAACAGAGAAAAGATGTTAACAAAGGAAAAAACATCGCATCCAGTAGCCTTCCTGATCCAACTATCGCAAATCAAGTAAATCCTCCTCCTCCAGCAACGGTAACAAATGGAGGACAGGCTAACCCCACCACTCCTGCCACAGAACAGCCTGCAGCAATTACTAGGGCAGATTTGGACAGAGTTGTTGTTGAAGTGACTAACCGCTTCACGTCCCAGCAGGAAGCCTTGGTGGACCATCTCATGTCACGCTTGAGGGACGCTGAAGAATCCAACCGCAACACTGAATCATGGGGCGAGTCCCAATCTGGAGGATCTCAGAGACAGCAAAGATCTTCCTTCTTCGAAGGAGCTAACGGCAGGAGTAGCCGTGGTAGGAGCCGAGACCGAGCTCAGCCCGAAGTTAGGCCTGAGGAAACGTTTGGTGCCGAACCCAACGGGGAAGGTACCGGGCGGAGGTCAACTGCAGCTGAGCCTGTCATGCTGCCTAACCACAGAAACACCAGTGAACGGGGCCGAGCTAGAGTTCAGCCCGAAGTTGGACCCGAGGAAGTGCTTAGATCAGAACCCAACAGGGGAAGATCAAGGCAAGGGCCAACTGTAGCTGATCCAAGCATGCTCCCAGAAGATCAAAGGCAGCCACTGGAAAATATGAGGAATGATAGACGATACCATCCCTACAGGTTGTCTGGTCGGAATCAACCCCACAGAACGGAACCAAACTCATTTCTGTCCGCTCCAAATTCTGATGAAAGGATGGCACGCTTATTCAGAGAGTGTGTCCAACGGGAGCAAAGAGATCGAGGGATAGGCGCTAGGGTAACCAGCCCTTTCGCCCGCAATATCGAAATTGCTATCACCCCCCGAGAATGGAAGATGCCAACAATGGAACCTTACAAAGGAACCTCCGATCCCGTTGTACACTTACAGAGGTACACGCAGCATATGCTCATGAGTGGAGCAACAGAGGGAGTGCTGTGCAAATGCTTCCCGCTCTTCTTAGCAGATCTTGCTACCTCCTGGTTCTGTCATCTACCCCAAGGATCCATCAGCTCGTGGGAAATGTTGAAAGAAAAATTCATCAGTCAGTTCCGCATTCATGTGGAGCAACCTAAGGACGCTTATTCCTTATCCAGCGTCAAACAGAAACCTGGAGAAAAGCTGCAGCAATACCTAACCAGATTCAACGCCGCAGCAGCCGCAGTTCAAGATGCCGATGAGAAGCTTATCCTAATGGCCCTCTGCAGTGGGGTGCATCCGGACACTAAATTTGCTAGGAGATTGACAAAAGAAAAACCAGCTACTTTACCCGATTTCTTCCATGAAGCCGGGAAATACATGAGGCTTGAGGATGCCGCCATTGAGGGGCAGTCAGGACAACAAAGTAAGACGACCCATGGCAACGCCCCTGCTGTGGCAAGGGACGTTCGAAGAAATGATTCCAGAGACAATGCTGGGGGCAAGAAAGTAGAGAAACGCCTATATCGGCCAGGACCAAGATTCGACTCTTACACCCCTTTGAACGAGACCGTCGAAAACATCTTCCTTGCCACCCAAGGCGAAGTTAGATACAAACGCCCACCATACAAGAAGGAATCAGATAGCGCACAGAAATCTGGAAAATTCTGCCGCTTCCACGAATCCCACGGACATGATACCAACGAATGCCATCATCTCCGGGATCTGATTGAGGAACACATCAGAAGAAAGAAACTGGAGCGCTATGTAAAAAGTCAAGACAGGACTCCAGCTCCTGCCAATGAAAACCCAAGGCTACCCTCACCAGGGACCGGCAGAGGCGACCGCAACGCTAGCAGCTCTAGTCAAGAGAAGATAGTGGTCCATACCATCTCAGGAGGTCCACACATCGCAGACAGAAGCTGGAAAGAGATGGAAAGATATGGGAAGTCGCTCAGAGACAATAGAGACTGCGTCAATACGGTTATAGAAGAGCGCCACCCAAAGCGGAAAGAAAGTGATGACATCACATTCAGTAAACGCGACCTAGAAGGAAGACAGTACCCTCACATGGATCCCATGGTTATCTCTGCCCGACTCGGTCCCGCCGAAGTTTACCGAATCCTGGTAGACACTGGAAGCTCTGTAAATATCCTGTTCAAACACGCATTCGACAAAATGAGGTTGTCAATGAAGGACGTATCTCCCTGCGATAAACCGCTACACGGTTTCACTGGAGATGCGAAAATGCCCATCGGGCAGCTGGACCTCTTCGTTGAAATTGGAAGCCATCCCCGCTCCGTTGTAAGGAAACAGACGTTTGTGCTGATAGAAAACCATTCGGCCTACAACGCCTTCCTAGGAAGACCAGCCCTATCTGACTTCCAGATTGTCCTAGCCCCGTGGTGCCTGAAAATGAAATTTCCAACAGACAATGGGGTAGGGGAAGTGGAAGGAGACCAGGATATTGCACGAGACTGCTATGTAACCGAACTTCGCAACAACCACAGGAGAGATAAAGGGAAAGGTGTAGAGATTGCCCTCTGCACAAAAAGCCTTGAAGCATAGCAACTAAAGAAAGCCCCCCCTCTTCGATACACCAGCGACCCTTTCAATGAATTAGACCCTAGGGACAAAGAGGAGGAGGCCACCGCCGAGCCTGCAGAGGCTATGGAGTTTATATCTGTAGACAAGCACGACTCAAGTAGGCTACTGAAAATTGGGTCGCAGCTGAAAACGGAATTGAAGGAACAACTCGTTGATTTTCTCCGCCACAACTTGGATGTATTCGCTTGGTCACACGCTGACATGACCGGAATCTCCCCCAACATAGCGTGCCACGTATTAAAAATTGATCCTACCAAGGCACCCGTAAAACAAAAAAAGAGAAGTATGGGGGCAGAGCGATCAGCAGCCCTCGATGAAGAAGTAAAGAATCTACTCGCCAATGACTTCATACGAGAAGCTATTTACCCAGAATGGATCGCCAACCCGGTACTAGTAAAGAAGGCTAATGGGAAGTGGCGGACCTGCATTGACTTCTCCAACCTAAATGACGCCTGCCCAAAGGATTGCTTTCCGCTTCCCAGAATCGACCAACTTGTAGACAGCACAGCCGGGCACGAACTCCTGTCTTTTATGGATGCATACTCGGGATATAACCAAATTCCTATGCATGCTCCCGACCAAGATCACACTAGTTTCATCACCGACCGGGGTTTGTACTGCTACAAAGTGATGCCTTTCGGACTTAAAAATGCAGGAGCCACCTACCAGCGCCTCGTCAACAAGATGTTCGCAGGGCTAATAGGACGAACAATGGAAGTATACGTAGACGACATGCTGGTAAAATCACGGGAAGCCAAAGATCACGTAAGCCACCTGGGCGAAATGTTCCAGGTACTTCGACAGTATGGAATGAAGTTGAATCCACTGAAGTGCTCCTTCGGAGTGTCATCAGGAAAATTCTTAGGATTCATCGTCCATGCCCGAGGGATAGAAGCAAACCCTGAACAAGTCCGAGCATTAAGAGACATCAAGATACCTTCCACCCGAAAGGAAATGCAAAGCCTAAATGGAAAAGTGGCTGCCCTAGGCCGATTCATCTCCAAAGCAACGGACAAGTGCGTCCCCTTTTTCGAAGCTCTAAAGAAAGATAAAGGAAAGTTCGAATGGACGGACGAATGCTTGACCGCTTTCCTTAACCTAATCGAACACCTCCAGAAACCACCGGTACTCTCGACCCCAAGCAAAGGCGAAGAATTATACCTATACCTTGCTGTGTCATCTCACGCTCTAAGCGCTGCCTTGGTAAGGGAAGATAACCGCACGCAACGACCAGTTTACTTCGTCAGTAAAAGGTTTACTGGGGCAGAAGTCAGATATCCTAAGCTTGAAAAGTTAGCATACTGTTTACTAATCACTTCACGAAAGCTACGTCATTACTTCCAATCCCATTCCATCAAGGTTCTAACCAATCAACCACTGAGGCAGGTACTCCATCGTCCCGACACTTCCGGGCGACTACTTAAATGGTGTATTGAGCTGAGTCAATATGATATCACCTATCACCCTCGCACCGCCATCAAGGGACAAGCCATGGCTGATTTCATTGCAGAATTCACTACCAACGAGGATAAGGAGCAACTGGAAATAACAGAAGATATCAAGTGGAATCTCTTTGTGGACGGTGCATCTAACGAACAAGGCTCGGGGGCAGGTGTGGTAATCATCACTCCCAGGGGAAATAAACTGCACTATGCTATAAGGTTGGAGTTCACTGCCACCAACAACGATGCAGAATACGAAGCAGTAATAGCCGGATTAGAAATTGCTATCGAGATCGGAGCCAATTCTTTGTGTCTTCACAGCGATTCTCAGCTTATTGTTAATCAAATACTAGGGGAATTCCAAGCTCGAGAAGAACGACTCATAGCATATCTAAAGAAGACCAAGTTACTTCTCAGCCGATTGGACCACTACTTAGTCAAACACATCCCTCGGGAAGAGAACCAAGAGGCCGACGAATTGGCAAAGCAAGCAAGTATGAGAGACGTCGCCATCTTCGGGGCAGTAACTGTCTCAAAGCAAATGATCCCGAGTTTTGAACAAGTGAATCTGATAGCTGCAACCGAAGAAGCAACTTGGATAACTCCCATCCGAGACTACCTACAAAATGGCACACTACCCGACGGGCGTAACGAAGTCAAGAAAATCTTGAGGAAAGCGTCCCGCTACACAATACAAGGAGACATCCTCTATCGGCGTGGGTTCTCTAACCCATTATTAAGGTGTGTCGCCGGAAGGGAAGCCAAGGAAATCTTATCCAACATTCATCAAGGAAGCTGCGGAGATCACACCGGAGGGCAAACATTAGCAAAAAAGATACTCCGATACGGATATTTCTGGCCCACCTTAGGCAAGGACGCCTTAGATTTCGTCAAGAAGTGTGACAGATGCCAAAAGTTTGCTAAGGTCCCTCGGCTACCAACAACCGAGATTACCCAGATGACCAGCCCTTGGCCCTTTGCAGTATGGGGAATTGACTTAATCGGTGAACTGCCAATGGGTCGAGGCGGCGCCAAATATGCTATAGTAGCAGTCGACTATTTCACCAAATGGGTGGAAGCAGAACCTCTAAATAAAGTATCTTCAGCGAAAGTTATCAACTTCTTAATCAAAAATGTTCTGTGCAGGTACGGAGTCCCACTAAAAATCATATCAGACAACGGACTTCAGTTTGACAGCGAGGAATTCGCCAACTGGTGCCAAGAACACGGAATTCACAAAAGCTTCTCATCCGTAGCATATCCCCAAGCAAACGGACAAGTCGAAGCAGTCAACAAAATTCTGAAAACTCTGATCAAAAAGAAGCTCGAAAAGTCAAAGGGCGCTTGGGTGGATGAACTCCCTACGGCACTATGGGCCTACCGCACATCTTTCAGAACATCAACAGGGCACACTCCTTTCTCTTTGGCATACGGATCGGAGGCTATGCTCCCAGTTGAAACCATTGTGCCTTCCCACCGTAGGATCCACTATAACCCAGAAGAAAACGAAGAGCTCCTCAACATGTCTTTGGATCTAGTCGAGGAGAGAAGGAATGATGCAGTCCTAAAAACAGCAGCCCACAAGCAAAAGGTGGCAGCACAATACAACTCCAAAGTCAAGCACCGTGCCTTACGAGAAGGGGATCTTGTCCTTAAGCGAATCTTCCCTCGCCCCGGAGCACTAGACCCAATCTGGGATGGACCATATGTAATTCATAAAGATCTCCACAACGGAGCCTATATTTTGTCAACAGTGGACGGAGAGGTGTTCCAGAGGGCATGGAACATCCAACACCTCCGTCGATACTTTTCTTAACTTGTATTGCCCATATGAAGCAAATTAACGAAGAGAATCAGTGGACGTAGGCATTTTTTCGTGCCGAACCACTTTAAAAAAGCCTTGTCTCTTTTTTAACTTGTTCCTTTGTATCTTGGCTGCTTGTTAACTTTATCCTTTTCTGTTGAACAAAATCCTGAGCATATAGCATTTCTATTCAAAGCACTCCACAATGCAACTTCACGTGGACAAGCCCCAACAGGTACTATGCGAATCTATGCCCTCGCCAATGAGACACTTTTGCTCCAGCATCCCTCTGCTGCGGGTTAACTCATTGCTCGCGACGGCCCTTAAAGCCAACTGTAATGAGCCGATTATAAGCCACCGAGAAGGCCGACTATAGCCGAGGCAGCTCATTACGGCGTTAGGCTCGCCGGCGACTGTGAACCGATTATAAGCCCCAACATAAGGTGTGGCCAGCCAGGGGCAGTTCACAGTTGACGATCGGCACCCACGCTAGCCGGCCACAGTAAGTCGAATAATACCCATGAGTACGGGCCATAATGGCCCGGGTAGTTACTGTGCGCGATCTCGGCTCCGGTGTGTCTTAAGTGCGGCTGTGGTAAAAAAGAATTAACTCCCCGCGGAGGCGTAAGATGGGTGACAAATGTCTCCAAGACCCACAGCTAGGGAAAGTGACTACAAAACCCGTTTGCCACGAACTTAAGCACATCGAAGGCCTTCCGTGACTGGAAGTTTTACTATTCCACATATTTCAGTTTTACTTAAAAAAAAAACTTTCCTCCTATCCTCTATAACAAACCATAAAGTACAGGATGCAGGGTAAGAGATACCCGCCAATGGATGCAGAGATTCACAATCAGATGGCGGGGCAGTCAACTGCTCTCCATGCTTGGTCATACAAGATATTCGAAACTTCCATTTACAAACAGAACATGAAAGGCGGTATTTTCTTCCTTTATGTACAAATGCATGACTATAATTTGATTTTTTCACACCACACGCTAACATTGCAAGTCATGAGATTATGATTGAAAACCAGAATCTAACATCAAACACAATTTAATTACGAGAATACACATAGCTACATTTCTCATACGATATGTCGAAATAGCAACAAATATTCAAAGAAATGACAAAATCAACTTGAGCTAAAAAATTACACGTCAAGAATAATGTTATTACAAGTAGCAAGAATTACAACTTAGAAGTTACTCTACTGTCTTAAGACTAACAGATACAACAATGCCAAGCCTACAAAAAGAATTTTTCAGGTTCGGTCATGGAGCTGGTTGCGTCGAAGTCTTGTCCTTGTTCCTTTGCCCGCCTGTCCGGTCATAAAAAGGATTCATTAGTGATGAGTAACCAAGTTAACAGAAAGACTAGAAAGGAAGACTTACCAGTACTAGCTTCTTGACCATCCTGGTCGTCATCTTCTACCGGCACGCCCGCCTCTTCAGCAGCAAGCAGCCGCATACCCTCCTTTACCGCCACTTTCTCCTCCTTGGTGAATTGGGCAGTGACCACATCCATACTGAAGGCCGTTCCACCCTCTTTATCTGCATCAGCCTTAGCCTCCTCCAAAGCCCGAAGATATGTCTTGGCCATGACTCTGGGATAATCATCCATCCAAGAGAGGTTACCCTGCTTCCAAGTCCGGAAATACATGTCCTGGAGCATGTCATCCATCATTCCTTCGTTCTCCTCAAACTCCCTCATCCGGGCATCGGAGGCCGACAACCTTTCCACGGCAGCATCTCTCTCCAGTCTGTATCTCGAGCAATCAGCTTGAAGGGACCTCCGCATCACCTCCATCTCTTCCCTCAACTTAGCTTGAGCAAGTTCTGCAGCCTCAAGCTTCTCGGACAAATCCTCCACCTGCTCGAGATCCGCTCTCCGAACCTCATCCACCGTGGTAATAGCCATGTCAATCCGCTCTTTGCAAGCAGCTTCCATTTTCCGCAATTCGGCTCGACTGGCCTCTTCCATGGTTCTCCTCAATCGCCCAGTAGCAGCCTCGTGCTGAGAGATCTGGATAGCCTGATCCGCAAGCTGCTTGGCCTGATCCGAGACCACCAATCGAAGTCGGATATTGGCGCTCCCTATCTCCTCTCCGGCCTTAACCAACCGAGCATGATGCCCCATCAGCTTCTTGGCCTCCTCTGCCACCCGATCAATATTAGCTTTGGCCTCGTCTCCCATAGTGACTATACGAGTGGTGAGTAGATCGAGGTCTAAGGACTTGGCTTCGTCAAGTACTCGTACCATGGGGTTACGGGGGAGAAGGTGTTCACCGGTAGCTTCGTCAAAAGTAATATCCTGAGAACCTGGATCCAGATCAGGATGACCCGCGAAGGGATTACGGGCCAAGTCGGGACGGTCGATATGAATAACAGAAGGGTTTCCGGACGGGTGTGGAGAGGGTACAAACTCGCTACCCTCCTCAGTAATGTCATGAATAGGCTGAGCCGGAGGCTGAGGACCGAGCGAAGTTTCGGATAAAGGGTGACTCCTCTTCCTCTGCTGAATACCCTCTTCGATGACCCCAAGAAGAGGACGGTACCCGACTACATCCCCGGAGCGTTGGGCTGAGGGCTTCGGCTTAGCAGAAATTTTGGAAAGTTTATATTGCTCGAGCCTGTGTCGAAGGTCTGAAGCTTTGGGCGTCTTGCCTGCTCCTGATATAAAGAACAAGTGTCATAATCTTACATTACTATATGATTCAAGAAACGCGGTAGGTTACAAGTTAGAAAAGGAAAAGAAACACAGCTGTGGTTGTACAAACCCTGGGGAGGAGTGGAATACTGCAATAAGTCCCGGATTTCATTCCAGGACGGGAGCGGGTCATAAAATATTCCTAAGTCCCTATCATTAGTGAAGCATGCAGGGGTCAAGAGTTCACCTTGAGTTGTCAGAGCCACCTTGGCCGGAATAGTCGGAGAAGACTCACTTGCACCAGTCCCGGTTTTGTCCGCCTCCCCGGTCTTCTCTACCAAAGCCGGATCATCACCCAACCCCTCAAAAGCTTGACGGAGAGCATCATCCGTCCACTCTTGCATCTCGCCTACTTGCCCAGAAGACAGAGCCCTGGAACCATCACCACCCTGTCCATCTCCACCCTGTCCATCGCCACCCTCGTCACCAAGACGCTCAACGTCACTTCCGCCCTCCGCCTCACCTCTTTCCTCCTCCGCATCTATCTCCCCCTGAGTAAGTGGACAATTGCTGGGAGAAGGACCGTCCGACCTCTTAAGCTTCTTACCTCCGACGGCTGGAGGTTTCGTAAATGGTTTTCTCTTTCCGCCCTCTGCCGCCTGAGCAGCCGCCCTCTCTTCCGCCGTTTCCCTCAACTTAAATACAGACTGCTGCGGAAGGATCAAGTTATATTCCAGAAGAATCGCATTTCTAATCAAGTAGGCAGATGATCTGTATTTCCCAAGAATGGCTTCTATCTCCGCCGCCATCTGAACCAGGCGGTCAGTCTCCACAACCGGAAAACCACCTGTCGCTAGCAAAAATGAGAAAGTATGAGAAGAAGCATCGCAATCGGAATAGGAATTATAAGTAAAAGCATCAACTTACATCCAGAGGTAAAGCGCCGGATGGAGACGGAATCGTCCCTAACAAAGAACCACTCTTTCTTGAACATGCTGAATTTAGAGTACAGGTCCAAGACCGGCTTGAAGGTCACAGCAGACTCCAAGCTAACATATGGGGACCCCTTCTTATAGCCCCTTAAATTATACAAGTACCGGATCTCCCGGTTGGAGGGGGCGCGACCATACTTCCTCTGAAAAATAACAAAGAGACTCACCAATATGGCATAAGAGTTGGGGTGAAGCTGGAACGGGGCCACCTTCAGGTACGTGATGAAGCTGACTACCCAAGCATTGAGTGGCGGGATAGCACCACACATGCAATGGTACCTACTATAAGCAAAGTATCCTTCGGGAGGACTGTATGGCATGACTCCTGGGCCCGGCAGCAGCATGAGGGCTCTATCGATCCCAAAGGAACGAGATATAACATCGAGTTGCTCCTCTTTGAGAGAGCTAGGAAAGCAGTCAGGAGGGGAGTCCAGCAACTCTTGGGGACCATATCCATCCACTAATGACCTTGGGGCAGGCCCATGACGCTCCGATCCTGATTGAGCTGGGGGCACGGCCGAGGACTCTCCTTCACCCCCGGATCTCCTCTTATCTGATCGAGTTTCAACTTTTCGAGACATTTATCTGCAAAAATGGGAAAAATATATCGTTAGAATATACAAGCAGTATAATTTGGAATTTCACTGGAAGATCGAAGTATAAAACACATGTTCACTCGGTACAAGTTCATTCGGGAAACAGATGCACAGTTCATTCGGTAATCTCGGGTTACCCGAGTTCATCCGGCTATTCACGAATGGGATTTTATTCGGCACTCGGTATCCATGAGTCGATTCGGTAAAAACTCATTCGGTGTTCTCATTACGAAGTCTCATTCGGCAGAAAAAATCTCACCTGGTTCGGCTAAGTTGCTTGGTCCGGCTAAATTGCTTGGATTTGGCAAACGCTCGAGATTGATTCGGATACACTTTGATTCGGCAAGAGACAACGGAATGGTTCGGTAGATGGAAAAACGAAGGCCCTAACCATCTACTTATAGACAAAAGCGGGCTACCGGACCAGATAAAAACGGGGAATTAGGATGGTCAAAAACAAAGCAGGATACGTGCATGCACCTACCCTACTTTGGGGGCAAGTGTTGGGTATATTTTGACCCTACCGGACCAAACATCCACCATGTTCAACTCCCCACCGAATCAGTCTATGCCGAATCAACCTACACGCCGGTCCAAACTACACGACCGGACCAACTCCTCGCCGAATCAAACTACACGACCGGAACAACTCCCCACCGAATCAGTCTATGCCGAATCAACCTACACGCCGGTCCGAACTACACGACCGGACCAACTCTTCACCGAATCAACCTACCACCGAATCAAGGGATGCCGAACCAAGGTGTTCCAGGCCGGATTGTCTCAGCCCAGGCCCGCCAGCTGCTATATACCTCCAAGACCCCTACCCCCAGCTTCACTCTATAAATAGAGGGGCAGGGATACAACAATGGGGACAGGTTTGAGAGCTCAAGCACGGAGAGAACTTTCAAACAACTTTCTTTTACTTGTATCAAAGCTTTGTACTTGTAATCAAAACAAGAGAAGAGAAATAACATATAAAGTGGACGTAGGCACATTCTGGCTGAACCACTATAAATCTGCGTGTCTTTTTATAGTTTAGCCCCTGCTTTTCATATATTTGCATAAATCACCCAAATCACTAAGAATAACATAAGATCTACTAAATCATACAACTTTGAGGTGTTTGTCCATTTTTTGTGCAAACAACATCCATTATTCCCATTTAATTTCTTTCACAATTCAATTTGCATTTTACTTTATAATTGAAGTTGCATTCATTCTATTTATTCATTTTATAGCTTAGGTGGAATTAATTCACTTTACTAATTTATCTAATTCATTCAAATCCATTCCAATTCATTTTATCGTTATTAAGTTACACTTTATTTTATTTAATCCATTACTCAGTTTATTTAATCTTTATTTTAGTTAAACTTTTTTTCCTTATCATTCACATTCATCAAATTTCAAATTTGTTAACCTTAATGTTTCTCAACCCTTTAAGTTGTACAAACCTATTCATTTAAAATTTCATTTCATATTTCATTTAATTCAATTCAAATACAATTCACCCTTATTTGAGTTTTCTTGAATTAATCTTCATTTTATTTACTTCGCTTCACTAACTCAATTTATTCACATTTCTTAGGTTAATTATTTTATTACATATCTCAAGTTCTAATTTTCATTTGTTTACTTAACCAAAATATTCAATAGTCTTACAATTTAATTTTACTTTCCTGTTCAAATCTATAAGTTATAAACTTAATTTTTTATCTATAATATTTTCAATTTATAAGTTCAAAACTATCTTTATATATTTATTAAATCATACTTGGAATATTTTCACAGTTAAAACTTGTTTTAGTCGAGAATAAATTTCTTTTGGTAGAAATTCTCACTCAGAAACTCGAAAATGAATACCGACGATGCTGTAGTCACCCCTAAAATTATTTTCCAGCGACTAGAGCAAGTTCAATGCTTTATTTCTTTCAAAAATCTTTTCAAAATATATATTTCTTATTAAAATGCTTTCAAATAATATTATTATTCATTTTGAAGGCTTTGAAAACAAATTTTGAAAAACAAAGGGTTTTAAATTCTAAAAATTCTCAATTCTTAAATCCCTCTATTTATAATATAGCCTATACAATTCCATTTCTTTACTATGAAAATATTTCATTAATTTACATCTTTGTTATTCCAAAGAATTTTTATTTTAATTAGATATCAATTTAATTTAATTATCAAATTCTTCATACAATTCATTAAGTATTCGTTTTATTTTTAATTCAACCAATAATTGATGATAATTAAATATTATAATCTCCTAAGAGCTAACATTCATTAATAATTAAGATTTTATATATATAATATAATTTAGGAAAAATTATTTCATTTACTCGATTTTAAAATAATATTATGTCGACTTGCCTCGTTTAAATGTTTAGAAACCCCTATCGACAACACGACATCCTGCACATCGACCATAATCCATAAACAACTCAATGGATAGGTAAACACAATATAAAATATTTTATAACACTAACAAGTACGCTCTCTCATATACACACTCAAACAAACTCATTCTAGGGTATTACTACCCTATATCTAATGAGTCAAACCGCACAAAGCCAAGGTTATCGCTAAACCAAAGCTCTAATACCAACTGCGACGACCCACATTTCGGAAGGTTTAAATCGACAATAATCCACACATGTCCAACATAAACAATCCAAAACATAGATAATCAATGGGGTTAATTAAGAAAAATAAGAAAAGAAGAAGAAAACAAACACAGAATCTCGCAGCAGAATGATAAATATAATAATCAAATAAACAGTTCATGAAGCTGTTTATATTATACATTTGATTATAATCTATACAACATCAGAGTTATATATACATCAGGGATAAATAAATAATGCAGAAGAATAGCATAATGCAGAGAATAGTAATAGTAATAATATACCAAATCTTCGTCTTCGTCCTTTGGAAAAATGATCTTCAATGCGCTAAAAAACTCAGGGCTGACCTGAGCGTAATGAAAAATAGAACACTCGAGTCAATACTAAAATATTCTTATGTGCATCAAATCGATATCACATATAACATGAGTGTTGTGGCATCAGAGATGTTTATGGGGTTTCACATCTCCTATCCAGTGTATAACGTTCGTGTAATAACTCAAGAGATGATATGGGATTTTTCATCTCTCAAGGATCCATCAAATTATTTATATATAGTAGAATACGCTACATATATAATGTCCAATCGGTAAAATAAATATTTTTCTTAGCGTTAAGGCTTTACATTTGTGATATCCCAGGTTTTTGGGTAATATAAATTTAATAATCTGTATTGATAATTTAATTGAATTGATAATTTAATCTTTTAAAAGATAATAAATATTTAATCTAGCAATATTTAATTTAGTAATATTTATTTATATCATTTCTAACAATTTAAAATGGATAAAATTTATCTTTCAAAGCTAATAAAAATATATTCTATTTATAATGTATATATTAGTATACATATTGTAAATAGGAAGTCTTTGATTTAAATTTAATATTTTTCAAATGCTAATTTAAGAATAATTTTATATTTTCAAAATATAAGATAATTATTATTTCTAAAGTATGATAGTTTAAATAAGATTTAATAAAAGAATTATTTTATCTTGTTTTCTTTTAAAAAATACTGAACTAAAATGGTTATAAGTGTGTATATATGATATTAAATAAACTTTCTTTTTAAATATCTCTTAAATTTAGAAGGTTTGTAAAAATAAATAATAATTCACATTTACATAAATAGAAAAACATAATTACTTTTATTAATAAGGGTTTAGACATAATTATGCATTGTTTTAACACTTGTAAACATATAAAAACAAGTTGGACATTTGTCTAGTTAGTAATAAAACAAGTGGCAACATTTTCTTTATTTAAAAATTTTATTTTATAAATAATGTAGTTGTAGAAGAAACCTGGTTTCATTTTCTTCAGTTCGAATCTTTTTCTTCCTCCATCTTCTTTTTCTCTCCTCATCTTTCCAAAAACTGAAACAAAGAAATAAATAAATCAAAGCAGAAACCAAAATGCAAGTTCAGTTCAAATTCATTTCAACATCAGTTTTTCAATCTTCAACCTGAGCATGGAGCACCAACATTCAACTTCACATAAATTCGATTCAACATGCAAATGGTTCTAATACAACAATCAAGTTAAAGATTTACTATTTACAAGCATGCAAGGATTTCAAGTTTACAGTTTCCAGAATTCAAAATTTAAAAGCCTGGAAATAAAATCTGCTCTGCATACTATTTTTAAAGGTGAGTAAACAGATTTTAAAAACAGTTTAAATCTTGTTCTTCTCTTTGATATATGTATGAAAATCAAGATGTCTTCCTGGATTATTGAATTGAATTGAATGCATGTTGTATTATGTGTGTTTGAGATGCCTGTAATCATAAAATATATGCTCTGTATATTTATAACAGTTTCAATGGCCATAGTAAATTCAATAACTAGATTTTTAATTCGAATTGGACTTTGATTTGTAAATAGAAGTTGTTTGTAATCATATAACTTTTCATCTAAAAATGATATAAGTTTTTAAAAATGAAATATTTGTTTAGAAATTTCAACATTACAGTAAAAATCAAATTGGGTCAAAAATTTGAGAATTTAATCTTTAGTTTTGATTTCATGATTGGAATAGCATCAGGAAATCATGATTTTTAATACTTGTATCATGATTTTTAGATGGGTAATTAGTGAGATTTCTCGAGTTTTCTGTTTTGGGCATTTTGGCCGATTCATGGCGAACGGCGGCGATCTGGGCAACGGGGTTGAGCACGAAGGTCATGGGAAAGACAAGGATCATGGGAAAAATAACTTGGGAATTTATTGATGAGTGGGTTGGCTGGAATTTGACGAAGTAGGGTTTTAACATCCTGATTTTGTCGACGTTGTTCATCTTGACTTCGCGGAGTCGAGGCGCTACCGGAGGCGACCGCACGTGGTGCCATGGATTCTTGGTGTCGTGACGGAGCTATGGACGAGGTGGCGACGGTTCTGATGGCCAGAGGTGGCGAAGCGTGGAAGTTTTAGGTGGTCAGGTTGTTCGAGGTTGGGTTCCTATGAGCTCGATGTCGTTTTTGTGATCGATGCTTGGATCTGGATGGTCGGATCGATAGTGGAGGTCGTTGGCGACTAGTTGATGGACGCGGCGCTGGTCAGAGATGACCGGAATTCACGTGCACGTGCATGCATGCACGTCAGTGTCAGGTGAGGTCTGAGATGATGTTTTTCTCGGGTTGGGCTCGAGTTGTTTCGTGAGTGGACTCGAAGAAGGAAAGGTTCGCGAGTGAGACGAGGAGAACTCGGAAAATTTGATAGCCTGGCTCCAGTTTTATTTCATTTTGAAGGTTGTCTTGTTTTTAAACAAAGAAAATTTAAACAAGTTTTTATTGTTATTAAAGTTATTAAGTTTTCCAAGCAAATTATATCTTGGTTTTAAAATTTAAAGCATGGACAAGTTTTTAAGTATTTAAAACAAGTTTTAAATAAATAATTGTTTAATTTGATTAAACATGTTTGAAATGGTTTTCAAAGATTTTTAGTATATTAAAATTAAATGTTTAAGCTATTTTGTTTAAAATAAATTATATTTCAAAATTGATTTCTAAATTTGGTTTTAATAAAGTAAATACTTTGAGTAAGTATTTTAAATAAATACAAGTATTCTTAATTAATTGAGTTGGGATTAATTAAGAATAGTTAATTAATAAAATAAATTAAAACTTAATTACTTATTTGTAATTAAGAATAATTACTTAATGAAGTAATTAGTGGAAATGAATGTAATTAATAAATAAATGAATTAGAGATTGAGTGATTAATTAATTGAGTAATTAATTAATGTAATTAATTTTAGGTTAATTAATTAGTCTAATTAATTTAAGATAATCACTTATGATTAATTAAGTGTAATTATTTAGTAAAGTAATTAATGGATAATTACTGAATGTAATTAAGATAAGAGAAAATTACTTATGGAAGTAATTAAATGGAAGTGATTAAGAGTCAATTGATGTTATTAATTAGAGGATTAATTAATATAATTGATTTGAAGTTAATTAATTAAAGAGTAAGTAATTAATTAAAGGATTAAGGTTAATTAATTAAGGTAATTAATTAAGGAAGTAATTAAGGATCATTAATTTATATAATAAATAATGTAATTAAGGATTGATTAATTAAGATTAATTAATCAATAATAACTGATTAAAGAGTAGTAAAATTAATATAATTAATTAAGGAGTTAATTAATTAAGGTAAGTAATTACAAGATGGTTAATTACTATTTAAGATTAATTAAGGTTAATTAATGAATGTAGTTAATTAAAGATTAATTTATATAAAGGTTAATTAATTAATAAAGTTATTAGAGGATTATTAATATAATTAATGGAATTAATCAAGGTTGATTAATAAAAGTAATTAATTTAAATATGATTAATTAATTATAATTAATTGAGGATTAATATAATTAAGTATAGTTAATAAATAAATGAAGGTTCATTAATTATTGTAATTAATGATAGTAATTAAAGGTTAATTACTGTATATGGTTAAGGATAATTACTTGATGTAATTAAAGATAATTAATAAAAGGAAGATTAATTAAGGAAGATCATTAAGAGATGATTAATTAATTAATGATAGTGAGCAGGATTAAGATAATCCAAGTAATTAAAGGATAGTAATTAATTTAATTAAAGGTTAATTAAATTGATTAGAGTAAATCAATTCTGTTTAGATAATTGATTAATACTGGATGTTTGATATTGGGTGATTGGTTGATATTGGATGATTTGTATGTCTCTGATATATATATATGATATATGCTGCTTTGTGAGATGAATGTTGATATCTCTGATAAGAGATGTGCTGATCTATGATATAGATGTTTGGTTGGATTGAAATGATAATATGAATTATCTGTTTGGATTATAATATGGATTATCTATTGTAAATTATCTATCTGTGTGTAGTATAGATAAGAATTGAATTGTTTTAACCTTAAAACAACTTAGCCTTAAAAGATACGTTTTGGATTTCGATGAGACCGGGATCGGGTTTCCGTATACCGGAATTCCAGGTCTGGAGACCCGAATACCACATCGATCCAAATTAACGATAGGTCGTGAATCTCAAGTGAAGATGAAGATTTAGAGTGCAAGGGTTATTGTCGTTAACTCTGAGGGTGATTCCAAAACGAGTGTAACGAGATAATGCCTTCGGTTTCATTCGAACCCGGAACGAACTTGTATGGATTGAATGCTTTCAGCACATCGTCAGGCGGACGATGAGCATTCTAAGTGATATGTTCTGATTAAAGGTAATCGTAACCTCAAGCCTCATCAACCGGGAATGGCTAAAACAGGGGAGGTGCAGCAAGGTTTCGTGGGTAGCACCCACTGAGAGCAAGATAGATCCCTGTCTAGAGGTCCCTTTTCTTTTATTCGGCTTAGTGTGTGGTTGGTCGCGCCAACTACGGGATTATCTTGTTCGGGATTATCCAGTAAGGGATGGTTCCGGCTTTGTGTTGCAGGGGAGCGGGCATACTCCTCGGTACGGTGATCTAGGCCACGTACTGTGACGGGCGGTACCCCAGTAGCCCTGCCATTGTATGGAATCCAAACTCCAATAAGTGCCGTACGTATTAGTTGTGCCCAACTATGTTGGAATGTGAGATGTAAGCATTTCAGCTATTTCTGTATTGTACTTGAAAACCCTAGACCCTATTATAATACAATCAGATTTCCTATCAAACGTTTTAGTTAGCGTAAGGTAAAAACTTACCCATGTTTATTTGTGGGGAGTCTTACGTGATACTTTTGTTTTCAAAAGTTTTCAAAGTTAAGCAATCTAACCGTTTACTCACACCAGACCCATGTCTGACCCAAGTGTTTATTTTCTGTTTTATTAAACTCTTGGGTACTCAATATTGTATTGAGTAGTCGAGGGATTCAGGTTAGCTTTGACGAATTCTGGAGGAGATTTGGAGCAGGAGGCTTCACCGTGTAGATATATGATGATTCCGCTGTGTATATGTTGTGTCTGTATCTGTGATACTTGAGTTGTATGAATTAGACAGATGTTTATAACTGTCTAATATGAGATGTATAAGTTATGTAACTCTGATGTATATGATACTATGTAATATTTTATGGATATATTATATTTCATTCGTTCCGCTGTGAGATTCTGATATTGTTGAGTTTCTTCTTTTCTATCTTTTCTTCTTCTATCCCTTTCTTTCTTAATTCATGATACGTCTTTCTGGGCTTAGAAAGTCGGGTCGTGACAGTTGGTATCAGAGCAGTAGGTTGAGTGAATACCTAGGCTCTGAAGTGGTGTCTATCTTGAGAGCGCGTAATTGTTAGTTATATAAAAATGATTTTATATTGTGTTAATTGATCGGTTGAGTGGTATATGGATTCTGGTCAATACGAGTAGCTAACGTTATTGATAGGGATCTCTAAACACTTGAACCAGGCCAACGGACACAATATTGTTTTAAAGAGGTAAATGAAATAATTTTACCCAGAAATAATTTCTATATAAAAAGTATCATTTTAAATATATATATATTTCTACCTATTTGTTGGGTTACCTGTTCGGGTTTTCCAATATAAGTTATAAAGGTAGATAAGGTGGTAGTGTGAGTAACACGACTACCAATAATTAGAATTTGAGTGTTGAGGTTGGAAGTATATCTGACGAGACTGTAGACCTAATACCGTCTCGAGTAAGTTGGCAGTATGGAGTAAGGATGTCTCGGATCTCTGAAGAAAATCCTTTTCAAGATTCGGAGTCCATTATTGGAATGTAAGATTGGTTGAGCTCGGGTGAGCAGATTTTCTAGAGTTGAATCTATCAGTTGTGCAGAAGTAAGTGATGGTAGCTTGGCGACTTCAGGAAGGAGCAGTTGTGTGATAAGACGCAGTATCTATGGATGTTCCCGAAGGAGATTTTCTTTTTGGAACAAGATTAAGAAGGTATTGGAGGAACAGTTGATGTCTACCGCAGGAAAGGCTCGACTGTATAGGAATTCTCTGATATCAAGTAAGAGAGTTTTGTCTATTTTGAAGTATGGGACTAAGGTCGATTAGTTGTTCTTCGGACATGGTCTCATTGTTCCCTTAAGAAGAGTAAGTTATTGGCGATTGGTTTGGAGCCCGAGTTTCTTTTGGATGTCTGCCATCTCGGAGATTCGTTGAGAGGTTTGTTGATGGTTTTAGTTTTGAGAAGCCTTTGGATTAGAAGTTCTTGGTTAGCTGTGATAGCAGTGCAGCTCGGAGTGTTCGGTGTGCTGTCGAGATAGAGTTTGGAAGCAGCAGTGTGGTCCGTTTCTTCGATGGTCCCGGAATCTTTGTGGTTCTTTTATCAGCAGTCCGAGTAGATAGTGAAGTTTTTCTTGAAGGGTTAACCATGTTCGGAAAAGTTTAAGACTGTTTTAATTAGTAAAGAGAGAACAGTTTCTTTGGAATCCGAACTAGGTAGGATCGCAAAAGTGAATTGCGATTATTTTGAGAGTTCATCTTGAGTAATCTTTTGTATGAAGTTGAGACATCTCAAGAGAAAGTAAAAGTTATCGAAGAGGTCAAAGGTTGCCCGTAGGTAAAGATTTAGTTTATATCGATTTGTTCCTAGAGAAGGATTGGTGAAGCATCTTAGAATTTTATGGAGTATCTGTGTTTTCTCTTCTGTTTCTAGTTTTGAGTTTCCTCTAGCTAAGGATAGCTGAAGACAGTACCCTTGACCGAGGACTCATCCATTCTTTGAGTAGTTGGTTATGTCTTTAAGATAACCAATGTTCCCGCTTGTTTGTGGATCTAGTGTGCTCGAGTTCATCAACATTCTCATCTATTTCAAGATCGGAGTTGTGCAGCGGAAGCAAAAAGTAGTAGCTGTGCGAGAAAGGAAATAACCTCAGATTTCTACAGGAAGTTTATGTGAATTTCTAAGTGGGTATAGAATTTTCTGGAATCTGGGAGAAGGAAGTTCAGTCTTCTATTGCTTGTGGAGTAGAGTTTGTGGATTTCAGTAGATTTTGGAATATCATCTTGTTGATAGGATCTGGAAATCATTTTGTTCTTGGTCTAATTGTTTCAAAAAGCATCAGCAAAGGTTGAGCTGATCAGGAAGAGATGAGGTAGCTCGGGATCGTCTGGTGAGCTATGCAGATATGAGTCAGAGTTTGGAATTCGGAGTTGGAAATTGGAAACTGTTTAAATTTTCCTCGATTATAAGAGCTATAAGATTTGGTAAGTCTGGAAGCTAGCTCCGAAATATTTTGGATTTTCTTGTGTTCTTGAAAGGAGTAATTCTTTGTCTACAGGGTTGAATGGCCAGTTTGGATATCTGGAATCCATTCTATTTCACGTATCTCTGAGGGAGTACGTGTAGGATTCATCGTTGGTTGTGGAATCTGTAGTTCAGTTTGATTTGGAAGTTGAGTTGGACTTGAGTGTGATCTGATATTTTGTTCAGAATTGGTGAATCTAGAGATGAGAGGAGCTCTGGATTGTGGTGGTGTAGTTTGTTTAGCTTCTGTAGAGCGAGTCTCCCGGTGATTTATACTCGGGGAAACTCGAGATAGTATTATGAAGTCTATTCTGATTTATGTCAGAATAGTTAGTTAGATTAGATTGTTTGATTGGTTGCTTTGGTTGTTAGAAATTGGATGATAGGTTTGTGTTTGAAATTAAAATATTTGTTGGATTATTAAATTAACTTTGCTTTTAATTTCGGGGACGAAATTATTTTAAGGGGGGAGGAATGTGATATCCCGGGTTTTTGGGTAATATAAATTTAATAATCTGTATTGATAATTTAATTGAATTGATAATTTAATCTTTTCAAAGATAATAAATATTTAATCTGGCAATATTTAATTTAGTAATATTTATTTATATCATTTCTAACAATTTAAAATGGATAAAATTTATCTTTCAAAGCTAATAAAAATATATTCTATTTATAATGTATATATTAGTATACATATTGTAAATAGGAAGTCTTTGATTTAAATTTAATATTTTTCAAATGCTAATTTAAGAATAATTTTATATTTTCAAAATATAAGATAATTATTATTTCTAAAGTATGATAGTTTAAATAAGATTTAATAAAAGAATTATTTTATCTTGTTTTCTTTTAAAAAATACTGAACTAAAATGGTTATAAGTGTGTATATATGATATTAAATAAACTTTCTTTTTAAATATCTCTTAAATTTAGAAGGTTTGTAAAAATAAATAATAATTCACATTTACATAAATAGAAAAACATAATTACTTTTATTAATAAGGGTTTAGACATAATTATGCATTGTTTTAACACTTGTAAACATATAAAAACAAGTTGGACATTTGTCTAGTTAGTAATAAAACAAGTGGCAACATTTTCTTTATTTAAAAATTTTATTTTATAAATAATGTAGTTGTAGAAGAAACCTGGTTTCATTTTCTTCAGTTCGAATCTTTTTCTTCCTCCATCTTCTTTTTCTCTCCTCATCTTTCCAAAAACTGAAACAAAGAAATAAATAAATCAAAGCAGAAACCAAAATGCAAGTTCAGTTCAAATTCATTTCAACATCAGTTTTTCAATCTTCAACCTGAGCATGGAGCACCAACATTCAACTTCACATAAATTCGATTCAACATGCAAATGGTTCTAATACAACAATCAAGTTAAAGATTCACTATTTACAAGCATGCAAGGATTTCAAGTTTACAGTTTCCAGAATTCAAAATTTAAAAGCCTGGAAATAAAATCTGCTCTGCATACTATTTTTAAAGGTGAGTAAACAGATTTTAAAAACAGTTTAAATCTTGTTCTTCTCTTTGATATATGTATGAAAATCAAGATGTCTTCCTGGATTATTGAATTGAATTGAATGCATGTTGTATTATGTGTGTTTGAGATGCCTGTAATCATAAAATATATGCTCTGTATATTTATAACAGTTTCAATGGCCATAGTAAATTCAATAACTAGATTTTTAATTCGAATTGGACTTTGATTTGTAAATAGAAGTTGTTTGTAATCATATAACTTTTCATCTAAAAATGATATAAGTTTTTAAAAATGAAATATTTGTTTAGAAATTTCAACATTACAGTAAAAATCAAATTGGGTCAAAAATTTGAGAATTTAATCTTTAGTTTTGATTTCATGATTGGAATAGCATCAGGAAATCATGATTTTTAATACTTGTATCATGATTTTTAGATGGGTAATTAGTGAGATTTCTCGAGTTTTCTGTTTTGGGCATTTTGGCCGATTCATGGCGAACGGCGGCGATCTGGGCAACGGGGTTGAGCACGAAGGTCATGGGAAAGACAAGGATCATGGGAAAAATAACTTGGGAATTTATTGATGAGTGGGTTGGCTGGAATTTGACGAAGTAGGGTTTTAACATCCTGATTTTGTCGACGTTGTTCATCTTGACTTCGCGGAGTCGAGGCGCTACCGGAGGCGACCGCACGTGGTGCCATGGATTCTTGGTGTCGTGACGGAGCTATGGACGAGGTGGCGACGGTTCTGATGGCCAGAGGTGGCGAAGCGTGGAAGTTTTAGGTGGTCAGGTTGTTCGAGGTTGGGTTCCTATGAGCTCGATGTCGTTTTTGTGATCGATGCTTGGATCTGGATGGTCGGATCGATAGTGGAGGTCGTTGGCGACTAGTTGATGGACGCGGCGCTGGTCAGAGATGACCGGAATTCACGTGCACGTGCATGCGTGCACGTCAGTGTCAGGTGAGGTCTGAGATGATGTTTTTCTCGGGTTGGGCTCGAGTTGTTTCGTGAGTGGACTCGAAGAAGGAAAGGTTCGCGAGTGAGACGAGGAGAACTCGGAAAATTTGATAGCCTGGCTCCAGTTTTATTTCATTTTGAAGGTTGTCTTGTTTTTAAACAAAGAAAATTTAAACAATTTTTTATTGTTATTAAAGTTATTAAGTTTTCCAAGCAAATTATATCTTGGTTTTAAAATTTAAAGCATGGACAAGTTTTTAAGTATTTAAAACAAGTTTTAAATAAATAATTGTTTAATTTGATTAAACATGTTTGAAATGGTTTTCAAAGATTTTTAGTATATTAAAATTAAATGTTTAAGCTATTTTGTTTAAAATAAATTATATTTCAAAATTGATTTCTAAATTTGGTTTTAATAAAGTAAATACTTTGAGTAAGTATTTTAAATAAATACAAGTATTCTTAATTAATTGAGTTGGGATTAATTAAGAATAGTTAATTAATAAAATAAATTAAAACTTAATTACTTATTTGTAATTAAGAATAATTACTTAATGAAGTAATTAGTGGAAATGAATGTAATTAATAAATAAATGAATTAGAGATTGAGTGATTAATTAGTTGAGTAATTAATTAATGTAATTAATTTTAGGTTAATTAATTAGTCTAATTAATTTAAGATAATCACTTATGATTAATTAAGTGTAATTATTTAGTAAAGTAATTAATGGATAATTACTGAATGTAATTAAGATAAGAGAAAATTACTTATGGAAGTAATTAAATGGAAGTGATTAAGAGTCAATTGATGTTATTAATTAGAGGATTAATTAATATAATTGATTTGAAGTTAATTAATTAAAGAGTAAGTAATTAATTAAAGGATTAAGGTTAATTAATTAAGGTAATTAATTAAGGAAGTAATTAAGGATCATTAATTTATATAATAAATAATGTAATTAAGGATTGATTAATTAAGATTAATTAATCAATAATAACTGATTAAAGAGTAGTAAAATTAATATAATTAATTAAGGAGTTAATTAATTAAGGTAAGTAATTACAAGATGGTTAATTACTGTTTAAGATTAATTAAGGTTAATTAATGAATGTAGTTAATTAAAGATTAATTTATATAAAGGTTAATTAATTAATAAAGTTATTAGAGGATTATTAATATAATTAATGGAATTAATCAAGGTTGATTAATAAAAGTAATTAATTTAAATATGATTAATTAATTATAATTAATTGAGGATTAATATAATTAAGTATAGTTAATAAATAAATGAAGGTTCATTAATTATTGTAATTAATGATAGTAATTAAAGGTTAATTACTGTATATGGTTAAGGATAATTACTTGATGTAATTAAAGATAATTAATAAAAGGAAGATTAATTAAGGAAGATCATTAAGAGATGATTAATTAATTAATGATAGTGAGCAGGATTAAGATAATCCAAGTAATTAAAGGATAGTAATTAATTTAATTAAAGGTTAATTAAATTGATTAGAGTAAATCAATTCTGTTTAGATAATTGATTAATACTGGATGTTTGATATTGGGTGATTGGTTGATATTGGATGATTTGTATGTCTCTGATATATATATATGATATATGCTGCTTTGTGAGATGAATGTTGATATCTCTGATAAGAGATGTGCTGATCTATGATATAGATGTTTGGTTGGATTGAAATGATAATATGAATTATCTGTTTGGATGATAATATGGATTATCTATTGTAAATTATCTATCTGTGTGTAGTATAGATAAGAATTGAATTGTTTTAACCTTAAAACAACTTGGCCTTAAAAGATACGTTTTGGATTTCGATGAGACCGGGATCGGGTTTCCGTATACCGGAATTCCAGGTCTGGAGACCCGAATACCACATCGATCCAAATTAACGATAGGTCGTGAATCTCAAGTGAAGATGAAGATTTAGAGTGCAAGGGTTATTGTCATTAACTCTGAGGGTGATTCCAAAACGAGTGTAACGAGATAATGCCTTCGGTTTCATTCGAACCCGGAACGAACTTGTATGGATTGAATGCTTTCAGCACATCGTCAGGCGGACGATGAGCATTCTAAGTGATATGTTCTGATTAAAGGTAATCGTAACCTCAAGCCTCATCAACCGGGAATGGCTAAAACAGGGGAGGTGCAGCAAGGTTTCGTGGGTAGCACCCACTGAGAGCAAGATAGATCCCTGTCTAGAGGTCCCTTTTCTTTTATTCGGCTTAGTGTGTGGTTGGTCGCGCCAACTACGGGATTATCTTGTTCGGGATTATCCAGTAAGGGATGGTTCCGGCTTTGTGTTGCAGGGGAGCGGGCGTACTCCTCGGTACGGTGATCTAGGCCACGTACTGTGACGGGCGGTACCCCAGTAGCCCTGCCATTGTATGGAATCCAAACTCCAATAAGTGCCGTACGTATTAGTTGTGCCCAACTATGTTGGAATGTGAGATGTAAGCATTTCAGCTATTTCTGTATTGTACTTGAAAACCCTAGACCCTATTATAATACAATCAGATTTCCTATCAAACGTTTTAGTTAGCGTAAGGTAAAAACTTACCCATGTTTATTTGTGGGGAGTCTTACGTGATACTTTTGTTTTCAAAAGTTTTCAAAGTTAAGCAATCTAACCGTTTACTCATACCAGACCCATGTCTGACCCAAGTGTTTATTTTCTGTTTTATTAAACTCTTGGGTACTCAATATTGTATTGAGTAGTCGAGGGATTCAGGTTAGCTTTGACGAATTCTGGAGGAGATTTGGAGCAGGAGGCTTCACCGTGTAGATATATGATGATTCCGCTGTGTATATGTTGTGTCTGTATCTGTGATACTTGAGTTGTATGAATTAGACAGATGTTTATAACTGTCTAATATGAGATGTATAAGTTATGTAACTCTGATGTATATGATACTATGTAATATTTTATGGATATATTATATTTCATTCGTTCCGCTGTGAGATTCTGATATTGTTGAGTTTCTTCTTTTCTATCTTTTCTTCTTCTATCCCTTTCTTTCTTAATTCATGATACGTCTTTCTGGGCTTAGAAAGTCGGGTCGTGACAACATTGATCCCTCTGAACGCGTTTTTAAGCATTGGCGTACAGTTTTAATTTGACACAACCAGTAGCACATCGGTAGTCAGTGATGCACCATGATACAACAACACTAAACCAAAATCTTAGGGTCTCGTATAAGGATAAAAGTATGAAAAGGCAAGTGAGGCAATGCCCAAGGTAGGATACTACCAGTTTGGGTCGTAGGGCTGGTGGTAACGCATCATAGACATGACCGCCCACTACGTTCATCCATCCCATATCGAGTCAGATGGAGGCTATCCCAAATCAAGGTGCACTAATCGAAACCAACAAAAAGAGTAAAAATATGGACCGAGTCCAAGAAAATCGAAGAACGGATGTCCGCTAGGGGTAATTAGCCCACTTGGCCCTGTCAAGACGTCATGTTTTAGTCATTTCAAATTGGCACAAGTGCCAGGGTCTATCCATCATCGTTCTCTTTCTTCAAATCCAGCAAATGGCGCCAAATCCAACCACTTCGTTCTGGAGTCTCCTCTGCATACATAGTTGTTAAAGTGGTTCCAATATTGACAAAGAGTATGCCAATAAGAGGCCCCGATCTCTTTAACCACCAATCGTCGTTTTACAAACCAATGGTACTTTTATATTTCGAAAATTGTTCATGCTTGATATCAAAATATCATATTCGCTTCAAAATCAAATTCATTTTGAAATCATCGTATTTACTCAAAATATTTTATTTCACTTCAAAATCATTTTCGCCTTAATATCTCAATTTCGGTTCCAATTCAAAATTTGCTTCGAATTTCCATTTGGGTTATGACTTCAATTTAACCCAATTCGTATTTAAATCCATGATTTAAATATTAACATTCCACCTTTTTTGACATGTTTGAATTTTTAGAGAATAGTTTGAATAGTTTTAAAATAGTTAAATAGTTAAAATAGTTTGAGTATTGAAAATTGTTTATATAGTAAAACAGTTTGGAAAATCAAAATAATTTGTATATTTAAGAAGATAGATTTTAAATAGTTTATATTAAAATAATTTATTTGAAAATAGTTTCAAAGTCAAACTTATTCAATTCCAAATCTTCCAATTCAAATTAATTTCCATTTCCATTTCCATTTTAAATCGATTCAATTCCGATTTCAATTCGAATTAACTTCGATTCCAATTTTAATTCAAATCAATTTCAATTTCGATTCCAAATTAATTCAATTTCGATTTCAATTCCAACTGATTCAATTTCAATTCCAATTAAATTAAATTCAATTCCAATTTGAATTAATTTCAATTCAATTCTCAATTATAAACCATTTCGATTTATATAAATCCGAGTTCGATTTTCAAAATTTTGATTTAAATCGCTTAAATCAAATTAACCTTCAATATTCAATTTAAGATCCAAATCTTCAAATATAATTCAATTCCGAGCTCGATTTTGATATCGTTTTAAATTACGTTTACTTAGCAATATTTCAAAGTTCGAATAAAAGTTCAATCTTTTAAAACAAATCAATTTCCACGATTCAAATCATATTTCGATTATTACCTCAAAATCTCAACTTCGATTATTTAAACAATCCCTGTTACCAAATTTAAATTTCCACATTTCGAGCTCAAGTTCAAAAATAATTCAATTTCCTTAAATTCGATTTTTACTCCTTTAAATCAAATCATTTAAATAATTTCAAATCAAAAATTTTAAAATCATTTAATTTAACCAATCCGGTGTCTGTATATAATTTTCTATCCTATGGCCAAGTGATCAGTTATTTCAATTTAATTTTAGGGATAGATATCTATCATTTCAATCCAAAATAAATGTCATAGGTATAAATCATTTCAACCTATTTCTTAATTTATTCGAAATAATTCGATTTTGAGTTTTATACTATAAATAGTATACATGATGATAACAGGACATACCAAAATAAATAAACATCCAACTCATCCAAAATATCAATCAATAGCATCCAATTTCAATCAACATCCAAATCAACCAATAATTCACAATAATTACATAGTTATCAATATCGGGTATTTTATTGGCAATTAAATTCCAATTTCAAATTTAACTGTTAATTAATTCCTACAGTCAAATCATATGTCAATTTCAATTTCAAACAACAGTCAATAAAATTTTATAACTTCACAATTTCAATTTAACGAACATAAAAAAATTATAGTACGTCGTGAGCGTTAAAAACACTCACCTTTTATTTGAAACTAAAAATATTTTCAGCTTCAAATAAATGTCAATCCAGTAACAAGATGTAGACGATATCGATACGATTCCAACGCCTCTTGTTTCGTCGAAAACGGGTCACGTATGCAAAAGTTATGCGATAATTAGCTTAATGATTAACTAAAACAAAATTAACTTATTGATAATATAATTAAATTTATAAAACACGTAATCTCTCTCATCTGCTACCGTTCCAGGCAAGCTTGCACGCAAGAAACCATCACGCCTCACAAACAACCACTCACGCGCAACCTAAACGATGACCGGTCGACAATTCACCACCATCACAGCGTGCGCCACACGCCGCTCCGCGATCATGTTAATTTTGGTCGAACTCGAGCCCCTACTCACCATGATAAACGTGTTCGAACGCAGCGCCTTCCCCTGCAGATCCTAGACGATATGGGTCACCAATGACGGTCGTAGCCGTTTGATTTGTAGATGTCGACGTCCTCGACATTTTTCTAGTTATGGCCGAAGTCTAAATATGGATGGATTGAGAAAAAAACAAGGGGGAAGAAGATGAGTTTTCGGCCATTGAAATGTTAGTGGCGGCTGAGAAGAGACGGGCTAGGGTTTTGCATGTTAGGGTCCTCTATTTATAGGCAATATAAATTACTATTCACTCAAAATAATTTCGAACTCCAATCGAGGCATACCACTTGGCATTCCTAATGTTTTACCCCTATTCTGAACACAATGGAATTAGTTTCGAGGCCTAATTCGATCACATTCAGAAGATAGCTTTTCAAAATCAATTTATTTAATTAAATTCTACGCATTTCAAGCTCGCACGGCCAAACGACAAGTCCGATCGCTACGAAACTTGAAATCCTATAATAATCCACTATTACGGACCCGATGAAACTGGTTTCATCAAAATCCGAGACAGTGTCCAAAATGGCTATTTTACACGTTAATTAAAATGAGCAATTTCCAAAATTTAATTTAATCACTTCAAATTCAATTATCAAGTTCAACAATCTTCATTGTTGTTTAAATAAAATTTAAATAAACTTACGACATCATTTTCATTCACATTAAATCCAAAATTCAATTATTTGAATAATTGCAATATTATATTTGAACAATTTAATTATCCAATACATTACATTAATAATCATAAATTTCCAAATGAAATTTAGTTATCAATAATTAGTTTATTTTCATCTAAATAATTTAACATTCATTATTCAACTCTAATTATTGATTATAAACATAGTCAATACATAGAATTCATTTCAATACTTGTTATCGCTAAAATCTTCGGAATTGTTTATTTCAAAATTTTATTATATTCAATAAACTACAATAGTGATTCATTAAATTTTTATTTCTACTCATTTTTATCCAATAATCAAATTAAATTTAATAATTTAAATTAGTTAAAAGTACGGGTCATTACAAGTAACGTCGGTAGTCAGGAAGGGGTCGTGATAAGACAACACTAAAACAAAATCGTAGTGGTCGCCTATAAGGATAAAAGTAGGACGAGGCACGTGAGGCAATGCCCAAGGTAGGATTCTACCAATTTACTCTTTCTGGCTGGTGGTAATGCATCGTAGCTATGACCGCACACCGAGTCCACCACCCCCAAATAAAATCAAGGTGCACTGGGAAAGTCTAAAATCAATATAATTATATGAAGGGGTGACGGCCCATATAGGTTGCGAACCCCTTGGCCAGACATAGGCTCCTATTTTAGTCATTTCCAATTGACACAAGTGTTGGGGTCATCCATCATCGTTCTCTTTCTTCATATCCAGCAAATGTTCACCGAATCTAACCACTTCATTCTGGATCATCCACCACGTACATATTATTTAAAGTGGTTCCAATATTGACAGAGAGTATGCCAATAAGCGCCCCGGTCTCTTTAACAAACAAACATCATTTTTTCACACCGGTTGGTTCTTTTACATTTCAAACCGATTCATATTTGATATCAAAATATCATAACTTCAAAATATCAAAATCATCACATTTACTCAAAATATGTCATTTTCAATTGAAAGCATCACTTCAAATTCCAACTTAGGTTATAACCTTATTTAACCACCTTCACATTTAAATCAACGATTTAAAAATAAAAATTCTAATTTTGCACAGTTTGAAATATTAGCAAAAAGCATGAATAGTTGTAAATAGTTTAAAATAGTTTAAATAGTTTGATATAAAATGGTTTGAGTATTGAAAATGGTTTATATAGTAAAATAGTTTGGAAAATCAAAATAATTTGACTACTAAAAAAATAGTTTTTAAACACTTTATATTAAAATAATGTATTTTGAAAATAGTATCAAATCAAACTGTTTCTTTTTATTTCAACAATCTGGACCCATATCCAAATTTCAAATCAACAAACTCAATTTCAAATCTTTCAATTCAATTGATTCAATCTCGATTTAGTTTCAAATCAACTTGATTTCAATTTCAATACGAATTAACTTCAATTTCCAAAACATTTGTTTTTAACTTCAAATTCAATTCAACAATTCAATGATTTAAAATTCCAATTCGATTCTTATTTTAAACCATTTCAATTCATATCGATTTCAAGTCCAATTTCAATTTACCGATTTAAAACACTTAAATCAAATTAAACCTCACTGTTCAATTTTAAGATCCAAATCTTTAAAATAATTCAATTTCCAAAATTAAATTCATATATCAATTATAACTTCACATTTCCAATTCAATTCTTAAAAAAATTTCTTTTAACGAATTTCAATTTCAACATTTCAAAGCTTGAATTAGAAATAATTTAATTCATATAAATCCACAATTTATTTCCTTTAAAATAATATCATTTAATCAAAACTCCAAATTCAATATTTTAAAACCATTTAATTTAACCAATCTGGTGTCCGTATATAGTTTTCTACCCTATGGCCAAGTGATCAGTTATTTCAATTTTAATTATAGGGATGGATATAT
Organism: Allium fistulosum; assembly: GCA_030737815.1. Taxonomy (NCBI): domain Eukaryota; kingdom Viridiplantae; phylum Streptophyta; class Magnoliopsida; order Asparagales; family Amaryllidaceae; genus Allium; species Allium fistulosum. Next base: position 795,389,172 of record CM060904.1, read on the forward strand.
ATCATTTTAATCAAAATCAAAGTGTCATAGGTATATATCATTTCAACCTATTTCTTATTTTTTTTGAAATGATTTAAATAACAGTTTATATGCTTTCAATTAATATACAGGGTGATAATGGAAAGATGATATATAAATAAATAAACATCCAATCATCCAAAATGTGAACAAATATACATCCATCACAGTCAACATCCAAATCAACCAATAAATCACAACAATTAACTAGTTATCAATATTAGGTACTTAACTAGCAATTAAATTCAATATTAATTTAAATGTCAATTTAATTCAATATAAATCCAAAGTAGATTCAAATGACCATTTAAATTACCAAATAGCAACCAATAAAATTCTTATCACTTCATAAATTTAATTCAACTAACATAAGAAGATTTAGTTTTGCGTGAGTGAGTTAAATAACTCACCTTGATTTATAGTCGATTAAAAATCCAATAAAAGCCCAAAATTCCAACAGTCTCTAAATTCAACAAACTAGTTTCATGTTGTTCGGGATTTCGATACGAACCCAATGGAAGAAACCACACGTCAATCGGAGTTCGTATGCAAAAGTTATGAAGTTTAGAAGTTTGAAAATATAAATTAAATTAAAATAAAAAGAAGGCCATAATGGTAATTATATTACCTCCGTCAAACCTTAACGTACGCGACAGAACCCACCACGTAGCTACAGTCGCCGACATTCTCCAAGCTACCGCACCGCCTAGAAGCGCCTGACCACCGATCCGACCACGCCACCGTCTCGCTCTCCACCGGTCGACCTCCCATTGGCTTCGCGACCGTCCTCCGCGCCTCCAAGGGCTGACCGCCGCCGCGGCGTATCAACTCGATTTCTGGAAAAATAGTGGGTCCCTGAGATAATCGAAGACCTTAGATAAACGATGCTCGACATCTTCTGTAATACTGTGCCCTTCGATCGTTGATTGGTCGACGGACCACCGTTGATCGCGAAACCCAAACAACGGATGGCTGAGAATGATCGCCAAATTCTGGACAAACAGAGCCCCCAATCGAAAAACGAATTGCAAAAGCAGATTACGTTCATCGAGAGCTTCACGATGATATATAATATGATATTATTTGAGCAGTTTAGATTTTTCGATTTGATTTGGAATTGTAACAAGGGTTAAGATGTCTACCATTGAGAATGAACAGATAATGGAACAAATAAGAACAAAAATTAAACGTACAGAAAAATGGAATAGAGTTGCTAGGGTTTAAAACAACATATATATATATATATATATATATATATATATATAGGCAGAGATGGATAAGAATGGATGGGACATATCGAATGGGGTCGAAGCGATGACAAAGACCCGAAATGCCCGTTTCGTTCACGAAACGAAAATAGGTCATCCCATATATCAAAATATAGGTTTTCAATATTTTTATCCTCAATGAAACTAGTTTCAAACCCTAATTCTATTGTATATAGAAGTTAGCTTTTAAAATCAATTTGTTTTAATTAAATTCCTTTAATTTATTTCTACACCTTTCAAGCTCGCACGATCAAACGATAAGTCTGATCGCTACGAAACTTGAAATCCAATAATAATTCACTATTACGGATCCGATGAAAGTGGTTTCGTTAAAATCGGAGACAGTGCCCAAAAAGACTAATTTTACATGTTAATTAAAACGAATTATTATTAAATCGATTTAATCACTTTTAAATTACCAATTAAAAGTGTTCTATCCTCATTTTTAGTCAACATAAATTAATAATCTTTTAAAATTAATTTTTCCATGTTAAAGTCAAGATTTAAATATTAAATTAATTTCAACGTTTAATTATAACTGTAATAAAGCCGTTCATTATATATTTAAATTTCAAACAAATTATTTTATTTTGATTTAAATTCTTATTATCAAATCAACAAATACCTTATGAAATTTATTAACATAAGTTTTCATTTATTACATTCATATTCTACAGTTAACATCTTTTCTTATATTAACTGCAATATTTAATTACATTTAATTTCATTGATTCCTGAATTAATTCCAAAACGGAATAAATAATGAGATGAGCAATAAAACAGTAGTTACATCTTAGTAATTTAAACACATTAATAAAATTATTTTTTACCAGCAAGGTTAATAAATTTATTTACTAAATAATTGATTTCATATTCTAAATTAAAACCAATTTCAGTTAAATACGTACTATTTCACCATTTGATACAGCATTTAATTCATTCCTTATTGACTTATAATTATTTCCAAATTAAGCTCTACAATTACATTCCAAATTAAAATTTACCATTACAATTAATTGAAATTACATTAAACAGTTGTCAATTTCATTCAATCAACGTTATTAAATTATACTCTAATAAATTTTCCATTTATAAAACATAAATTTTATTTCCCCACAATATTAAATTCCATAAATTTTATTTCCCCACAATATCAAAAATACGGGTCGTTACAATCTTCCCCACTCAAAACTATTCGTCCCTGAAAAGGAATAAGAAGGAATAAAAAAATTTGGTATAATTTTGTCAAAATATTCAATTTATAAACACTTTGAACTTATATAATTAAATTCAACAAAATTTGAAAAATAACTCAACTTCTACAAAAAAATTCTATGTCAAAAATTTACGAAAAATTTCGGCAGAGTCTCCTTTGCGCGGATAGGTCCAAAAAATAATAATATCAATAATTACAATATATATATATATATCATATTTCAATAATAAAATATCCCAAAACATGGGAAAAACAATAAAGTAACTTTCTAAAAACTGTAATCTGAAAACATACGTATTTGTCAACAAACAAACTTATATTTATGAAACCAAAAGTAACAGCTATTACTTCCATAAACCTGTATTTCACTTATATAATCCAAAAAAGTTAAAATTATGTAGAAAGAGTAATATTTTATTTGTTCCAATTAATAGCACAAGCAATATACAATATACAATATATAATAATCATATGCAACAAATGTAGTACAACCATTATATGCAACAAAAGAATCCATCATACATCCATAGAAATCAAAACTAATGGTTTGCTCAGTTTTAGAAACTTTTCATCGTACAAGTGTGATAAATAAACTACCAAGTGTACCTTACGCTCAACAGCCTTAGATAATTACTTAATAGATTATTCGTACAACCTCAATAATTTGAAGTATCATTTCCCAAACATCCCATAAGCCAAACAACAAAGAATTTTAAATACTATTTAAGTTTATTCTACAGGTTTCTTTTCACATTATTTACTTCCCATTTATGTTCATTCATTCATAGAAGGTCATTTTATTTATTTATTTACATTATTTACTTACATAAATTATTTTCCATTCAACATTTAAAATCAATAAATCAATTCTTAAAATATTATATAATTTTCTATGCAATTTAATTCACAGTTATTATTTACTAAGATAACTTGATTCCCATTTAATATTAATATTCATAAATGAATCATTTCATACTTAAGTTTTTCTACTTTTTAATTCATATTTATTTCTTCTTATATAGTACCATTTAATAATAAACTTATTTATGAATCATTTCGGTCATTTTCTTAAGTTTATAATCATTTAATTAAATAGTATTCACTTTTTACTATTCAATTTAATTATTAAGCATTTAAAACATTAATTAAGTTTATAATATTTCTTGTACATCTTAATTCTTTATTTGTAGACATATGCTCATTTTGAAGCATTTTGTTACTTAAGCTTTTACTTGTATAATATTCTATTACATATTCATATTTAACATTTCTACTTTTGAAACATTTCTGGTAAGTTTTATATATGTTTTTAGAATGTAATTGAATGTTATATAAATTTATCTTATTCATTTTAGTTAGCAAAAATGTTCAATAATTTACAACTATTAAAATTTAACTTCTCATATTTCATTTAAACACTTAGCTTCAATTTCTTATTTCTCATTTTAAAAGTTTCCAATTGTTTGCGCCAAAAATGGTCACAAACACCCAATTGTCGATGAAAGCACCAGTTCACAATCACAGATCACAAAAATAAGCAGATAAAAAGAAGAAAAGATAAAAAAGACACGAAATTTTTATAGTGGTTCGGCGAAATCTATGGCCTACAACCACTTTATAATTTATTTATCACTTGTAGTTTCATATTACAAGAGATTTTGAGGAGGAGAGGAGAAGTCACATTTTCTGTTTTAGTCCCCTTTTCTTTTGCAATGTTAGGTGTATTTATAGCTGTAAGCCTTGACCCAGTGATGGTGTGGAATAGTAGTGACGCTGACTAGGTTGATATTAATTGCACCATAATCTTCTTATTTAAGGTAAGGATTTAGGGAATTAAGGAATATTTGATATGAAAATGGTTGGCATTAATTAGTAATAAATAAGCAGGTTATCATGGTATTTATTGGGCATTAAATTCGGCTTTGACGGGTAATGAATTGGTATTTATGGTGGAGATATGGCTGGTTTTTATTAATTATTTGAGGTAATAAATGCAAGGAAACCAGGAAGTAAATCTTTAATTTCTTCTTCAAGGATGATGACTAATTTGCTGGATAACATTTGCCCCCCGAAGTATGCCTTGTTGGCAACGAGGTATGCTTCGCTCAAGAACTTGTGTTGGTGAAAGCAAATTTGTCGGCATCAAATTCTCATCTCTTTGGATGTTTGACAGATGTTAAGTGTCGGACCATTCCTGCACAAGGAGATAGAGTTAATCATTCCTATTCGAGAGCATTCATATTCAAGAGATGATTTAGAGAGCAGTTCTCAGGTCGCTTCTATAAACTTTGATTGAAAGCAAGAACGATGTTGTAAAGATTTTTGAAAGGTGTCGCCCTTAGGAACGAATCAGGGCATGGCAGCGGACCGTTCGGGGTCGCTCATCACATGTGTAAGTCGTTCTCTGAGCACTAACCTTTAAAACTAGTTTGTGCCAAAAATGGTCACAAACCCCAAATATCATGAAAGCACCAGTGTATGAACACAAATCAGCAGTATGTAATCACAGATAACAGATCTAAGTAATGTAGAGGATAAAAAGTGAAGAATAATGAACTTAAAACAGAAAGAGATAGATAGAGACACAGGGTTCATAGTGGTTTGGCGATCTTGCCTACGTCCACTTTGAAGTTGATGACTTTATTGATATTCACTTGTAGATTACAATTGATTACAATGGATTGCAGTGAGTTATAGTTCTGGAACTCGAGTACAGCAGCAGTGAAATTCGTTGGTAGCAGCAACAATGGAGTTCAGATCTGGATCCGGCAGAGTCTGGACGTTGAAGATCTCCAAAGAGAAGAAGAACCCATTTTCTGTTGGCTTTGGGGGTCTATTTGATTGTGTAGGAGGCTGGTATTTCGCTCAGATCTCGGGAGACCCTCTCTGGCACGTGACCAGGCCCGCGCGCCCAAGCCCGTGAAGTTTCGGTCTGATCCGTGATCGATACGAACAGATTTCGTATCGATCAAGATTTCATCCAATGGAGTCGAAATTTGGCGTGGACATTCTTTCGCATGCACGTAGTCTTCTGTGAAAATTTCATAGCATTTGGACTTGTAGATTAGGAGATATGATCGATACGAAATGGGATTCTCGGTTGGCTGTTTCGTTCGACTCGCTCTTGTTTCGACTCGCTTCTTATTCGACTCGGTTCGGTTTGACTCGATGATGTGGCGCTGACTCATGTCGACTGCTGTGCCTTGCTTCGCATTGATGGACACGAAGTAGAAGTCTTCGGATGGATGCGAAGTTGTCGTTGGATGATCGAGTCGAACTGTGGCTTGAAACGGAGCGAGTCGAATAAGCGCTTTCTAATGGGGTCGAACTTGATGGAGTCGAGCAATGGTTTAGCGGAGGAGTCGATCTAGATGGACTCGAACATGGGCTATCTGATGGATGCGAAGTGGAGCGAGTCGAAGTGGAGGCGAAGCGGAGCGAGTCAAAGTGGAGCGAGTCGAAGTAGGAACTTCTGGTGGTCGCGAAGCGGAGCGAGTCGAAGTAGGCATTAGACGATCGCGTTGAAAAGAGGTTCTGAGACGGAGTCGAAGTGGATGGAGTCGAACAGTGGTTGGTCTTCATCCAATTTTGCATCGATTGTAACTTGAGTGTACGAACTTGGATTGACCTGAAATTTGGAGCGTTGACTCTCGTAGCTTCGCTTGTCGTGTCATATCAATTTTGGCTCGATCCGGACTCGGACAAAATTCGTCGATATCCATAGTGAACCTGCGCATAACCAATTTTCTAGACGAATTGTCTTTGGTCTCTAGTCAAGTTCTTGGTGTCACGGCCTTGCCAAAAGGCAGGATAACATTTGCCCCCCAAAGTGCGTCTTGTGGAAACATGATGTGCTTTGAAATGCTGCAATCTTTACTCTGAATAATTATCGTCTCTTCGATGAAAGTTGTTGCTTTGTAATGCCATGAGTTGGATGTTCATATCCTGTTGATGACCTGCAAAGGAATTGATAGTTTTATCTGACCGCGAATGACGATCGTTCAGGATCATATGTCATTCGGGATAGTACGTGACCATTCGGGGTCGGATGCCGTTCGCGGCGAATGATGACCGTTCGCGGTCGGGTGCCGTTCGAGGCGATTTGTGACCGTTCGCGGTCGGGTGCCGTTCGAGGCGATTTGTGACCGTTCGCGGTCGGGTGCCGTTCGAGGCGATTTGTGACCGTTCGCGGTCGGGTGCCGTTCGAGGCGAGTTGTGACCGTTCGCGGTCTGGTGCCGTTCGAGGCGAGTTGTGACCGTTCGCGGTCGGGTGCCGTTCGAGGCGAGTTGTGACCGTTCGCGGTCGGGTGTCGTTCGAGGCGAGTTGTGACCATTCGCGGTCGGGTGCCGTTCGAGGCGAGTTGTGACTGTTCGCGGTTGGGTGCCGTTCGAGGCGAGTTGTGACCGTTCGCGGTCGGGTGCCGTTCGAGGCGAGTTGTGACCGTTTGCGGTCGGGTGCCGTTCGAGGCGAATTGTGACCGTTTGCGGTCGGGTGCCGTTCGAGGCGAATTTTGTGTGCCCGGGGGGGGACTTAGTATTATCAATGTCAGATTTCACGTTCGGGTGAGTTTTCTGAACTGTTTGTGGTGGCGGTTTATCGCCATCTTAGAGCATGCCTGAGGACTGTTCGCGATCCCTTACATGTGTAAGTGGCTTAGCCGTTATGGCATAACAAATGGCGTACTTTCTTTAAGAATGAGTTTTTCAACAGAAATGTTCAACAAAAACAAGTTCAAACATTAGAAATGGAAAATAAAAGTAAAACAGGGACGTCAAAGTGCAAACACCTACACCGTTGCGATTAGTAGTCGTATCAGAGCATGCCTGAGGATCGTTCGTAGTCCTGTACATGTGTAAATTACTTAATTGTGTTGGTGTGGAGTTTGCTACTTATTCGTCATTATCCTAATCAATTGATGACAAGCTGACGCCTCGATCCTAAGCCGTCTCCAGTACGTGCAGGTGGTGGCCGCTCCCGTTACACCGTTGTCATTCCCCTTCTCACATACTAAGATAGCAAACCATTCCGGATATGTCCCTCAACCTCATCTCTCAAGTGTCTGCAATCATTCGTGCTATGACCATTCAACTCGTGGAATAAGCAGTACTTGTCTGACCTTCTTTCATTGTTGGTCGGATCCCTTCTTATCGGCTTTCAATAAGGAACCTTCTTCCTAGTATCCTGGTAGATCTGCTCCAGAGTCTCGTTCAATTCTGCATAAGAGGTGAATCTTGGTTCCTTTCGTGGTCGCGTTGGTCCATCATTGTTGTCATTAGCCTTCCGTTTCCCTTTATCGTTGCCTGAATCTTTTTTGGGAGGATTTTCACTCTTGACTACGTAAACATCAACTCCTTCTCCTTCCTCTCTTTCAGCATTTGCATCCTCTAATCGTAGAAATCCTTCAGCCTCATGATAAAATTCTCCTAGATCCATAGGGGAATCCCTTGTTAACGAATTCTTGAACTCTATGCCATCAGCTATGCTAGATACAGCTGCCATCAAAACCATGGATGGATCGGGTCGATCCACCGATGTTGTCGCTGCATTGAATCGCGTCAAAAAGTTCCTCAAAGACTCCCCGGTTCTTTGTTTCAGTGCTGCTAAACTCATCACATTTTTACGTCTTGAAATGTGAACTCTGAACTGTCTCATGAACCTTTCAATCAAATCGGTTCACGTTCTAATGGAACCGCTCTCCAGTTGTCTGAACCATAATGCCGCTATGTCTTCCAGGTACAGTGGGAAACACCGGGCCATGACCTCCTCCGATGCCCCCAGCACTTCCATGTGCCTCATATACTTTGTTAGATGAACCGTAGGATCCGTCTTCCCATTATACATGTCCAGTGTTGGTAACTTGAATTCTGGTGGATTTCTGGCTTGCCTGATCGTAGGAGCAAAGGGACTCCTATTCACATCCTCCATATCTCTATTCACTAGTCCACCCCTCATGGCTCGTCTGACCATCTCCGCTAATCTATCATTATCTCCAAGTTGCTGTCCTTTTATGTTGTTTCCGATTTGCCCCCCGAGTTCACGAGGGATTCCTGGAGTCTGCTCTCCTGAATGAGCATTCGCTTCTCTATCAATGCCGCACTGCGCAACTCCTCCTGGGATCAGGTCAACATGCTCTAGGTAAGTGCCCCCTAGTTCTGGGGCTGTGCCAGATGGTCCTATTCCGTTCTGAACTCTGGTTGCTCCTTGATTTTGTGCTCCAAGCAGCCCAATCTGAAGAAGCAAGTTATGGATCATTTCCTCTTGTCTTTTCATCATTGTCTATATCTCATCCCTGGTGATGAAGATTGATGTCTGATTTGCACCTGAGGAAGCCTCTTGACTCCCTTCATGCTGACCTCTCTCCGCCCTTTGTCTTCTATTTGATTGTCTAGTCATAGCTTTTCAGATCTAAATAATCTAAACCTTCAAATTCAATTTCCAAATGATATAATCCTGAGTTCAGTTCTCGGTGAAAGCACCAACTATTAAAATTTCACTTTATTTCTACAAATGAAAATCATTAATTAACAGGAACTTAAGAATTCAAATACCGGGTTTATTTCAAATCATTTTGAAAAAATATATATACTCATATCTTTTACATATATCAAATCATATTTAGAAATTTTAAATCAAAATTTGTTTATTGAACCAAATGCGTAGCAAAGCTACTAAGTGGCCTCCCCCAATTTGAGACTCGAAAATGAATGTCAATGATGAGGCCGTCATCACCGAAATTATTTTCCATTGACAGAAGAGAGGAGTACAAAACTTACTTCCTTTTTAAAATTATTTTAAAAACATTTCTTTCAAATCTCATTCAAAATATTTATATCTAAAAATACTTCCAAATAATACTAGTATTATTTTTTCCAAAATCTTTGAAAACCAAATTCAAAACACCAAAATTTAAGTTCTCAAATTTCCAATTTAAATTTATTTTATTTGTAAATCATAATTTATGTACCATATTTATAAAATTGCATTTTTTTATAGCATACAATAGTTAATATTTTTAAGAACCTTAACTAATAATAAAAATAAATGACAATAATCAAATATTATAATTTCCTAACAAATAACACACAAAAAATAACTATATCAATTTATAAAAAATTATTCTTTTTAAATACAACATATAATACTAGGTAAAATTATTTCATTTACCTATTTTTAAAAATAATATTATGTTGGTTTACCCTGTTCAAGTGTTTAGAAATCCCTATCAATGCCATAGCGTCCTATGTACTAACCCGAATTCATAAATACTAAACATAACAAATCAACATAATACAAAATATTTTTATAGTACTAACAAATACGCTCTCATACACACACACACACACTCAAACTCATTCTAGGGTAACTAACCCTATCTCTAATGAGTTAACCCCAACAGGCTAAGGTATCTCTAAACCAAAGCTCTGATACCAATTATGACGACCCACCTTTTTGGACTATTTAAATCGAAGATAAACCACACACGTCTAACTCAAACCATTCAAAAGGGAGGATTTTCATTGAGGTAAATAAGAAAATAAGAGAAAAGAAGAAAAAAACAAAACACGGAATCTCGTAGTGGAATGAAAAAATATAATAATCAAATAAACAGTTCATGAACCTGTTTTACAATCACAGATTTACAACAAACCAGAGTACAATCAACAAACACACCAAAATAATGCAACGGAATAATAGTAGTAAATACGGTCTAGCAACTTCATCTTCATCTTTAAGGAATAATGTCTTCAAACCCTGAAATGCTCAAGCTGACCCGAGCATAATGAAAAGACAAAACATTCGAGTCAAAACTAAAAGTTTTTATGTAATTTAAATCAACGACAAGTAAATATGGGTGTAATAGCTTCAGAGATGTTACAAGATTTTACATCTCCTATCCAGTGTATAATGTGTGTGCAATAACTTAAGAGATGTTACGGGATTTTCCACCTCTTAAGGATCCGTCAAAATAACTATATATATTAGAATACGCTATATAGATAATGTCCAATCAATAAAGTAAATATTTTTCTTAGCGTTAAGGCTTTACATTAACCCCTCTTAACACATTTTTAAGCATTGTCCTACAGTGTGCCTTTGACACCACCAGTAATGTCGGTAGTTAGGGAGGTGTCGTGATAAGACAACACTAAACAAATCGCAGTGGTCGCGTATAAGGATAAAAGTATGACAAGGCACGTGAGGCAATGCCCAAGATAGGATTCTACCGGTTTACCCTTTCTGGCTGGTGGTAACACATCGTAGCCTCGACTGCCCACCGAGTCCACCAACCCCAAATCAAATCAAGGTGCACCGATCAATTCCAAAATCAAAAATCAATATAATAATAAGAAGGGGTGATGGCCCCTAAAGGTTGCGAACCCCTTGGCCAGACATCGGCTTCTGTTTTAGTCATTTCCAATTGACATAAGAATCGGGGTCATCCATCATTGCTCTCTTTCTTCAAATCCAGCAAACGTTGACCAAATCCAACCACTTCATTCGAGATCATCCACCACGTACACAGTTGTTAAAGTGGTTCCAATATTGACAAAGAGTATGCGAATAAGAGGCCCCGGTCTCTTTAACAACCAAACGTCATTTTTCACACCGGTTGATCCTTTTACATTTCAAAACTGATTCATATTTGATATCAAAATATCATATTCACTTTAAAATGTCAAAATCATCACATTTACTCAAAATATGTCATTTTCACTTGAAAGTATCACTTCAAATTCCAACGTAGGTTATAACATGATTTAACTACCTTCGCATTTAAATCAACAATTTATAAACATTCCAACTTTACACAGTTTGAAATTTTAGAAAATAGCTTGAATAGTTTAAATAGTTTAAAATAGTTTAAATAGTTTAAAATAGTTTGATATAAAATGGTTTGAGTATTGAAAGTGGTTTATATAGAAAAATAGTTTGGAAAATAAAATAATTTGACTATTAATAAAATAGATTTTAAACAGGTTATATTAAAATACTGTATTTTGAAAATAGTATCAAATCAAACTGATTCTTTCCACAACAATCTGGACCCATGTCCAAATTTCAAATCAACAAACTCAATTTCAAAGCTTTCAATTCAATTGATTCAATCTCGATTTAGTTTCAAATCGGCTTGATTTTAATTTCAATTCGAATTAACTTCAATTTTCGAAACATTCATTTTTACCTTCAAATTCAATTCAATGATTTAAAATTCCAATTCAATTCTTATTTTAAACCATTTCAATTCATATCGATTTCAAGTCCAGTTTCAATTTACCGATTTAAAACACTTAAACAAATTAAACCTCACTGTTCAATTTTAAGATCTAAATCTTTAAAATAATTCAATTTCCAAAATTAAAGTCATATATCAATTACAACTTCACATTTCCAATTCAATTCTTAAAACAATTTCTTTTAACCAATTTCAATTTCAACATTTCAAAGCTTGAATTAGAAAATAATTTAATTCATATAAATCCACAATTTATGTCCTTTAAATCAATATCATTTAATCAAAAATCAAAATTCAAGGTTTTAAAACCATTTAATTTAACCAATCCGGTGCTCGTATATAGTTTTCTACCCTATGGTCAAGTGGTCAGTTATTTCAAATTTAATTCTAGGGATAGATATATATCATTTCAATCCAAATCAAAGTGTCATAGGTATATATCATTTCAACCTATTTCTTAATTTTTTCGAAATGATTTAAATGACAGTTTATATGCTTTCAATTAATATACAGGGTGATAACATGAAGATATATAAATAAATAAACATCCAATCATCCAAAATGTTAACAAATAGACATCCATCACAGTCAACATCCAAATCAGCCAATAAATCACAACAATTAACTAGTTATCAATATCAGGTACTTAACTAGCAATTAAATTAAATATTAATTTAAATGTCAATTTAATTCAATATAAATCCAAAGTAAATTCAAATGACCATTTAAATTACCAAACAACAATCAATAAAATTCTTATCACTTCATAAATTTAATTCAACTAACATAAGAAGATTTAGTATTGCGTGAGTAGGTTAAATCACTCACCTTGATTTATAGCCGATTAAAAATCCAATAAAAGCCCAAAATTTCAACAGTGTCCAAATTCAACCAAATGTGTTTCTTGTCGTCCGAAATTTCGATACGAACCCAACGGAAGAAACCCTGCGTCAATCGGATTTCGTATGCAAAAGTTATAAAGGTTAGAAGTTTGAAAATTTAAATTAAATTAAATTAAAAAGAAGGGAAAAAGGGTAATTATATTATCTCTCTCAAACCTTAACATACGCAACAGAACCCACCGCATAGCTACAGCCACCGACGTTCACCAAGCTACCCTATCCCCCAGAAGCGCCTGACCACCGATCTGACCATGCCAGCGTCTCGCTCTCCTCCGGCCAACCTCCCATTGGCCTCGCGACCGTCCTCCGCGCCTCCAAGGGCCGACCACCGCCGTCGCATATCAACTTAATTTCAGGCGATATTGTGGGTCCCTGAGATGATCAGAGACCTTAGATGAATGCTGCTTGACGTCCTCTACAATACTGTGCTCTCTGATCGTCGATTGGTCAACAATCCACCGTTGATCGCGAAACCCTAACAATGGACGGCTGAGAAAGATCGCTAAATTCTGGACAAATGAAGCTTCCAATCAAAAAATGAATTACAGACGTAGATTATGTTCATCGAGAGCTTTGCGATGATATATAATATGATAGGATTTGAGCAGTTTGGATTTTTCGATTTGATTTGGAATTGTACTTAGGGTTTGAGATGTCTGCCATTGAGATGGAACATATAATGGAACAGATAAGAAAAGAAATTAAATGTACAAAAAAATGGAATATAGTTGCTAGGGTTTATAACAACATATATAGGTAGAGATGGATAAGAATGGATGGAACAAATCGAACGAGGTCGAAGCGATAACAAAGACCCGTAAATCCCGTTTCGTTCCCGAAACAAAAATAGGTCATCCCATATATCAAATTATAGGTTTTCAATATTTTTAAACTCAATGAAACTAGTTTCAAACCCTAATTCTATTGTATATGGAAGTTAGGTTTTAAAATCAATTTATTTTAATTAAATTCCTTTAATTGATTTCTATGCATTTCGAGCTCGCACGATCAAACGATAAGTCTGATCGCTACGAAACTCAAAATCCTACAAATAATTCACTATTACGGATCCGATGAAATTGGTTTAATCAAAATCGGAGACAGTGTCCAAAAAGACTAATTTTACAGGTTAATTAAAACGAATTATTATTAAATTGATATAATCACTTTTAAATTATTAATTAAAAGTGTTCTATCATCATTCTTAGTCAACATAAATTAATAATCTTTTAAAATTAATTTTTCCATGTTAAAGTCAAGATTTAAATATTAAATTAATTTCAACGTTTAATTACAACTGTAATAAGACTCATTCATTATATATTTAAATTTCAAACAGATTCTTTTATTTTGATTTAGATTCTTATTATTAAATCAACAAATACCTTATGAAATTTATTAACATAATTTTTCATTTGTTACATTCATATTCTATAGTTAACATCTTTCCTTATATTAACTACAATATTTAATTACATTTAGTTTCATTTATTTCCGAATTAATTCCAAAACGGAATAAATAATGAGATGAGTAATAAAACAATAGTTACATCTTAGTAATTTAAACACATTAATAAAATTATTGTTTACCAGCAAGGTTAATAAATTTATTTACTAAATAATTGATTTCATATTTTAAATTAAAACCAATTTCAATTAAATACATACCATTTCACCATTTGATACAGCATTTAATTCATTCCTTATTGACTTACAATTATTTCCAAATTAAGCTCTACAATTACATTCCACATTAAACTTTACCATTACAATTGATTGAAATTAAATAAAACAGTTGTCAATTTCATTCAATCAACATTATTAAATTATACTCTAATAATTTTTCCATTTATAAATCATAAATTTTAATTCCTCACAATATTAAATTCCAAAAATCTTATTAAATTTAATATTTTTAATTATCAAAAATATGGGTTGTTAAATTTTTTAACTTGGACATCTACTTATGATTGATTTTATGTTATGTGTGAATCCCTTATATATATCTGATGTTAGGCAATACCCGTGATATATCTTGGATAAGTAAACCCAAATTTAATGATCCATTGTAATCATTAAGCCTCCGTTTGGATTTGGAAAGTAAATATTTCATTTCCCTTTAAAATGATCTTCAGGATTATTCTGTTTTGAATAAGATATTTGAAGAATGATTTGATAATTATTTTGAATATTATATAAAGAAGTTTATGAATAATTTTGGGGTGTTGTTATCCCACCCTTTGGCAAAGCCGAGATACCCAAAAATTAACTGAAAATCGATGATTACTAGTCATGAATATCGATTGTGCATCGCAGGTTCACCATGGATATCGATGAATTTTGTCCGAGTCCGGATCGGGCTACAATTGACAAGATAGAACAAGCAAAGCCATAAAAGCCAACGTTTCAAATTTCAGGTTAATCGGAGTTCGTATGGATGAGATATGATCGATACAAGTTAGAGAAACATGTTGTTCGTATCCATCAAAGAGTCGAGGTGAAGGTCTACTCGAATCCATCAAGTCTTGCTTTGTTTGAATCCATCAGTAAAGCCCGTGTTCGAATCCATCCTGCTACGTCAACTTCGCATCGATCAACTGGAGCTCATTCTGATCGATACGAAGAAGGCCTTCATTCGGATCCATGTGCGTTGATGTGTTCGAATCCACCGAGTCAGAAAGGCCTCGGTCGACACGATAATCTTGGATGCGAACGCAGCGATATACTCGGGGCGACTCGATCAAACCGGAGTGAAAAGCGGATCGACATGAAGAACGCACACCACGTCAACCTGCTGGCACATGACACCATCGATTCGAAGGGATCGATTCGAATTGATCGATTCAAACTGGATGAACAAACGAAGAACGCGATTTCGAATCAATCATAACTTGAGATCTACAAGTCCAAATGCAATGAAATTTTCACAGGAGCTTACATACATGTTGATGAATGTTCTCACCAAATTTCAGCTCCATCGGATGAGTTCTTGATCGATTCGAATGGAGTACGAATCGATCCCGGAACGGGCCCCAATTTCCTAAGGCCAGGCATGTGGGCCCCCTCACGTGCCAGAAGTAGTCTCCCAAAATATAGGCAAAATATCCGCCTCCTACACCTATAAATAGAGCCCCAGGTCATTCAGAAAAGGGGATCGGAATTCAGAAGCGCCCAGACTCTACCGGATTCAATTCTACACTTCATCATCGCTGTTAAACTCGAATTTCTTCATTGTAATTGCTGTAATCAACTGTAATCAGCAAGGATAATCAATAAAAAGATAAGCCTTTGAAGTGGATGTAGGCCGGAGATAGCCGAACCGCTATAAATCTTGTGTTATGTCTGTTGTTCTTCATCTTATGATTATCTGCTTTACTTAGATCTGAGATCTATGGTTATACATTGTTGATTTGTGTTCATACACTGGTGCTTTCACGACATTCGGGGTTTGTGGGCAATTTTGGCGCAAACACTTTGGTGCTTTCATTGAGAGCAACTAGCACCCGCTACACCAGATTCAAAGTTTAGATTTGAAAGTTTGAAGGATTCAGATTGACTCGACAATGACTCGACAAACAAGACAAAGAGCTGAGAGAAGCTAACAAGGAGGAAGTCAAGAGGCATCCTTTGGTGCTGGAGAAGGACAAGCTTCGATTTACATCACCAGAGATGAAATGGAAGCTATAACAAATTCATTACAAGAGAGGATGATGAAGACTCGGCAAGAAATGCTGTAAAATTTCTTCGAGCAGACGAGGGCAGCAAATGTGCAAAACGTTGGACCAACTACAGCAGCCGCAAGTGCGGGACAAGGAGTCAGGATTGTGGTAACCAATGAAGGTCAGGTTCAAGGTCAGAATGCAGATCCAGAAGGCAATCAACAAGGACTTGGGGGCAGACCCTCAGGATCTGATGCTGGAAGGCCTACAGATGGAGCTCAACAAGCTAGAGCCAACGCTGATGCTAACAGGCCACACGAAGAGTATGTACCAGAATACCCTTCAAGACCAAGAGGGCAACCCCCGGATGGAGATGAAAAGATGGCTGGATTAGTCCGACGACTGATGAGAGGAGGATTGTCCAATGGAGGACTAGAGGAAGTTAGTCGGAGTCTGTTCACCGCGAATATCAGGAATGCAAGGAACCCTCCGAAGTTCAAACTACCTATGCTGGATCCTTATGATGGGAAGTCAGACCCAAAGATGCATATTACTCGATACATCAGGCACATGGAAGTGTTGGGGGCATCCGAGGAAGTGATGGCTCGATGCTTCCCTCTATACTTGTCAGATTTGGCTGCACTTTGGTTCAGGCAATTAGAAACCGGATCGATCAGAACATGGGGCGAGCTTGTAGATTGCTTCATGAGACAGTTTAGGGTCCACGTGATGCGACCCAAGAGTGTGATGACTTTGGCATCAATAAAACAAAGGACCGGAGAGTCCATAAAAGATTTTCTGCTATGATTTAATGCAACGGTGGCTTCTGTAGATCGCCCGGATCCATCGATGATTTTGATGGCAGTAGTGGCAGGAGTTGGGGAAGGCACTGAATTCAAAGATTCTTTAACGAGAAACCCACCGCAAGATCTTGGAGAGTTTTACCATGAAACTGAAAGATTCATTCGATTAGAAGAATCAAGAGCCGAGAGGCAGGAAATAAACGCTGTACAAGGCGAAGGAACCGCCAGGGAACAGCCCAAGGCGGACAAAGGAAAGAGAAAGCAGGATGATGCACATGATGGTCCTGATAAACGGAATTTCAAGAAATTCCGAGAGCCCAGATTCAGGCAATACACAGATTTGGCGGCAAGCCTGGAATGGATTTACACTGAAACTCGGGGGCAACTACCCTATCGAAAACCACCCAGGAGAGATCCCACAGAGCGGGAGCGTAGAACCGGAAAATATTGCCTATTCCATGAGCTGGATGGGCACACAACAGACAAATGCCGCCACCTAAAGGATGAGGTGGAAGAACATGCCAGGAGTGGTAGATTGCCACAATATGTCAGAGAATGGGCAGCGACGGCAAGGCCTGAACAACTACCGCCTCCACCTAACAGAAATGATCCTGGATCGGGATCACGACTCGTCATCAACTGATTAAGATGGCAAGGGCCAAGTTTAGGATTTGGACTTCGATCAAATAATTTCATTAGATTTGTATTCAGAATAAACGGTTACTCCACTTACTCATGTACGAGAACCAGAGAGATCCCTAGGCATGCTCTGAGATGAAGATACACCGATCTGTCCGGAGAGGCAATGTTTAGTTTTTTCCTGATGTTTGAGATTGAACATCTAGGACCTAAATTTAATAAATAAACTTGAATTTCTTGAAATAAACCTTTGACCAGAGAGTTAAAGGATTAGTATTAAATACCAACATAAAAATGATCGCTTTATGACCCTACCCGGAGAGACGGGGTCCGGAATGCAAGAAGTGGGTTGCTTCACCGGAGAGCGACAGGATCGACTCACTTAACATCGTTTCCCATTCACCGGAGAGTGATTTGATCGGGAGTCGATAAGAGCCCGGAGAGGCTATGATCGGCCCACGATTTAGGCCATGACATCGCTTAATGTTCAGATACACTGAACCGGAGTGCAAGAAGTGAGTCGCTTCGCCGGAGAGCGACAGGATTGACTCACTTAACGCTGTTTCCCCTTCACCGGAGAGTGACAGGATGGGATCCAGCAGGAGTCCGGAGAGGCTAAGATCGGTCCAGAACGACCAAGACATCGCTTTACGCCCTAATTGGGGCCAGAGTGCAAGGAATAGAAAGCAACGCCGGAGTGCAATAGGATCTTTCTATTCGATCGCAAAGTCTGGAATGGGCTTGGCAAGGGTCCGGAGTGACCATCGATAGTATGGAGAGACTGTAGAATTTCATTCTTAACTTCCACTGGAAGAAATTGATAACGATTCAGCTTCGAACAACCATGGACTTGATTGAAAATGATATAAGCTCTGAATAAAACATGAACTCACTGCATTCAATTTGAGACTGATCAAAACACACCTTTTACCAAAAGGCATGTTTTGGGGGGCAAAGTGTTATCCCACCCTTTGGCAAAGCCGAGATACCCAAAAATTAACTGAAAATCGATGATTACTAGTCATGAATATCGATTGTGCATCGCAGGTTCACCATGGATATCGATGAATTTTTTCGAGTCCAGATCGGGCTACAATTGACAAGATAGGACAAGCAAAGCCATAAAAGCCAGCTTTTCAAATTTCAGGTTAATCGGAGTTCGTATGGATGAGATATGATCGATACAAGTTAGAGAAACATGTTGTGCGTATCCATCAAAGAGTCGAGGTGATGGTCTACTTGAATCCATCAAGTCTTGCTTTGTTTGAATCCATCAGTAAAGCTCGTGTTCGAATCCGTCCTGCTACGTCAACATCCCATCGATCAACTGGAACTCATTCTGATCGATACGAAGAAGGCCTTCATTCGGATCCATGTGCGTTGATGTGTTCGAATCCATCGAGTCAGAAAGACCTGGGTCGACACGATAATCTTGGATGCGAACGTAGCGAAATACTCGGGGCGACTCGATCAAACCGGAGTGAAAAGCGGATCGACATGAAGAACGCGCACCACGTCAACCTGCTGGCACATGCCACCATCGATTCGAAGGGATCGATTCGAATTGATCGATTCAAACAGGATGAACAGACGAAGAACGCGATTTCGAATCGATCATAACTTGAGATCTGCAAGTCCAAATGCAATGAAATTTTCACAGGAGCTTACATACATGTTGATGAATGTTCTCACCAAATTTCAGCTCCATCGGATGAGTTCTTGATCAATTAGAATGGAGTAAAAATCGATCCCGGAATGGGCCCCAATTTTCTGAGGCCAGGCATGTGGGCCCCCTCACGTGCCAGAAGTAGTCTCCCAAAATATAGGCAAAATATCCGCCTCCTACACCTATAAATAGAGCCCCAGGTCATTCAGAAAATGGGATCGGGATTTAGAAGCGCCCAGACTCTACCGGATTCAATTCTTCACTTCATCATCGCTATTAAACTCGAATTTCTTCATTGTAATCGCTGTAATCAACTGTAATCAGCAAGGATAATCAATAAAATGATAAGCCTTTGAAGTGGACGTAGGCCGGAGATTACCGAACCACTATAAATCTTGTGTTCTGTCTGTTGTTCTTCATCTTATGATTTTCTGCTTTACTTAGATCTGAGATCTATGGTTATACACTGTTGATTTGTGTTCATACACTGGTGCTTTCACGACATTCGGGGTTTGTGGTCGATTTTGGCGCAAACAGGTGTTCATAAAAGGAGTTTTAGAAATAGTTTTGAATGTTTATAAAAGGATTTTATAAATGGTTTTGGATGTCTATAAAGGGAAGTTTTATATATGATTTGAAAGTTTATATAACCGGGTTTGAATAGTTATAAGGAGTCTCATAAATGAGTATGGAGGTTGATAAATGTTTTGTAAATGTGTTTGGGTTAAAGGAAAAAGGATTTCATGGGTAAGGGAAATTTATAAAAGGATTTATTGAAGATAATTACAATAGGAATTCGAGGGTTTGTCGAGGTTGACCATTCAAAAAATGGTGGTATGGAACATCAGTTCCACACTTAACACCGAAGGAATAATGCTTAGAGTTATCATTTTCTCCAATTTAAATAATGTAGTTAAATCCATTTAAGAGATTTGGAAATGGGAAATCTTATAAATGTTTTGTGAATATACTTATGTAAAGGAGATAAGTATATTAATGTTGATAAATGTTTGGGAAAGGAGATTTATAAATGAAAATGGTTTTGAGGCTTAGTGATTGCTTTGGGTAATTGAATCTCTAGATTTCTTTAGTGTTATTTGATAATTAAATAACCGACTATCAAATTTGGCCTAATTTGACTAAGGAAGTATGAATGTAAAAATTCAAGTTTTCGATAAGGACTCGAATAATTACTTCCAAAAGAACCGAGAATGAGTCAACCAGAAATTATCGGTTGTTGGTACGAAGAGACCGGGAAAGGATTTATATATCTGAAAACCACTCTGAACCAACATGTATGTTCGAGTGGAAGACATCTTGATGATGATTGAAGATGGTTCTCTTTGAAGTGCAATGGTTACTGGTACTAATCTTGAGGGTGATTCCAAAATGGATGTAGTAGAGTTAGTGCCTTCGGTTTCGTTGAGACCCAGAACGAACTTGTATGGATGAATGCTTGCATTGCATTGACACCTAGAGGGCAGTGTTTGCATTCCAAGATTGCTCTTCAGAAAGGTAAAACGTTGCCTCAAGCCTCATCAACTGGGAATGACTAAAACAGAGGATATGCAGCAGGGCTATGCGGGTTGCACCCATTAGGGTATATCATCCCCTTCTAGATATATACACAATCATAAATGAATTCGTGTACATGGGAGCTCTCGATTATAGGTTGTAAAGCAATTTGGGTTATGATATATTCAGTACTATCCAGCAAGGGCTAGGCAGGTTTTGTGTTGGCAGAGGTAGTTAGGTACGATCTCGATACATTTTTCTAGAGGTGTACTATGGCGGGTGGAACCCTAGTAGCCCAGTCATTAGTTGGAATCCAATCTCCAATACATGCCTTACATTATCGATTGTAAAGCCTAGTATGTTGGAATGTGAGATGCAAACATTTTAGCCATTTTATCTATTTATTTAAACCTAAACATTATGATATATCACTGGATTTTGATATAAAATGTTTTGGTTATCGTAAGGTAAAAACCCATCCATTTTATGTGAGGTGTGGTCTTACGAGATACCCTTTATTTGAAAAAATATCAATTGTAGAAATTAGTTTGGTTGTTTCTTTTATCGAGTTTTACTCACGCGGGTTTACTAGACTAACCCGGGCGTTATTCCATGTAATGCTCGGGCCAGACCGAGCATGTTTTTCCCAGGTTTGGCTAAATACTTTGGAGCTAGAGAGGAGCTGGATGGGCAAGACATATTCATGTATTTTTACTTCCGCTGTATTATAGAGTCTGTATGTTTGTCAACGTGAGGATAGGTTTATATAACTATCCAAAAATTTAGAATAAGTCTAATGTACTCTGATGTTGTATATATGTATAAAGATGTTTCCTTTTTGTAAAGATCATGGTTGTATTATATATTATTCTTTGCATTGTGAGATTCTGTGTAGTTTTAGTTTTCTCTATCTTCTACCTTCTTCTTTCACCCTAACAGATCGGTATTTCCGACACTTTAATGTTTGGCATGTAATATAGTGGACGTATTAGTGTCGATTTTTGAAGGTCGAAAATCCATTCATTACATTTGGTATCAGAGCTGAAGGTTAAGCGAGAACCTTGGCCCTGGTAGGGTAAACTTATTTGGAATTGGGTAAGTGAGACCCTAGAATGAGCCTGAGCGTATTATAAATATGAGTGTGTATTTTTTAATGAGTAAAAATATTTTATATTGTGTTGTTTGGTCTGTTGAGTAGCTTAAGAATTCTAGTCGATGCATTTGGCCAACTTTATCGATAGAGATTTCCTAAACACTTGAGCAAGTCCAATTGATATAATATTGTTTCAAAATTGGTAAATGAAATAATTTTACCTAGGATATATTTTAGGAATGATTTTCAAATGTCTATATAGTTATTGATGAGATGTAGGGTTAAAATTGGATTAGAATAGAATGTGTTTTAGTTAAAAGAAAATCTTTAGATGACCTTATAAAAATGAAATGGATTATGAGAATATTAATCCCGTTGGCTTTGATAAAGATTTAAATGATTTTGGAAAAGCTGTAGTAATTGTACCGAAAGTGATTTTAAGATATAAATATTTTAAAATGGATTTGAAAGTACAGTTTTCTTTGAATAGGTCGGGAAGGAGTTTCGATCTATTTTGTGATAATCGGAATAATCTTCTAAGTGACAATCAAATTTTTGCTTAGGAAGATATGATATTGCACTAAGTAAATTATCCTCTTCGTCATTGCACAATCGAAACGAGTTCGAATCCGAATAAATCCAAAGCTAGTGGATGATTTTATTAAAGAACTATTTATCTATAAATAGTATTGTTCAAAAGGGAATTTGTGAAGAAAGAAATATTTTTATGATTAACTAGTTCGAGTGTTTGGAAATGACTAAAAATGGGTAAGAGATGTGTTTGGATGGTAAACACTTATCTTGAGTATTTCCCAACTTAGTAAAAGGGATATATGATACAATTTGGTAGTACCTAGTTCCTTGGCTTCATTTTTGAGTTACTAGGGCTATATGTATGCTTTCTAAAGGTTTTTGAAATAAAATCAGGATATTTTGTTCTCGAATCCCTTAAAAGAATAGAGTTTTCAAAATAAAAGGATGTCTTGATTAAGAGTGGGTTAATAAATGGAGTTTTAAATTTGTTGAACATCCTAGGTTAAGTAAAACCAATTTAAGATTTGAAATTGTATATACTCTTTTGGATATGGAAGAGTATCATACTAAAATGAATTTGAGTTATAGAATGTTAATAAACTTAAGTAATGTTATTAAGTAAAATGGTGATTATTTAAAAAGGGTAATTATAATATTGGGAAGTAGGAATCAAAGGGATTAGTACGTAGGTTGTACGTAGACCATTTCTCATTTTCACATAGTTCTCGAATCCAAGATTCAAGTACATGACTCGAGGTGTTTCACACCATTTCGAATAGGGATTTATCGCCCGATTTATGACGGCGAGCGTTGATGAGGATTCTTATGTGGAACCAAAGGTTTTCTATTATAGTTTATGGCTAATCACTGAGAACATAGGTTTCTAATTAAGAAGCCTGATCAAAGTCGGCACTAGGAAGTCGAGTGAGCGATACTAGTTCGAAAGTAAAGTTATGTGTTCAATTGAGTGATCGAACAAGATTTTTGCATAGGAATGATCTATATACATCATGAGGATTGATATATACTTTTAGGTATTTCTGGGAATAGGGTTGTGGTATAATTTCGGGGATGAAATTCTTTTAAGGGGGAAGAATGTAACGACCCGCAAATTTATCACTTAGATAACTTATAGTTATTTTTAAAATATTTAGATATGGGTTTAAAACTAAGAAATAATCATGTTTTAAGTCGTAAATAATAATAGTTATTTTGTTTGGGAAAAATATTTGTGAACAAATTACCTAGGTAAAATATTGAAAATTTGTAAATATCGTCCTAAGTAAAATATCGATAAAACAACCAGAAATCGTTTTATCAATAAAACTATTTTTAAACAATAAAGATTATGCACAGCTCTAGATACATACGCTAATATATGTATTAAAATAATATTATGACATAAAATAATTATTTCCTAGGGATTTGACCAGGCAACTAGTGCTCGGCATCAGAGAGTGTCCGGCATCCAGGAGTGTTCGGCATAATACTCAGCAGTGTTCGGCATCGAGACTACTCGGCGTAGTACTCGGCAGCAAGGGTACTCGGCACCAAGTAGTGTTCGGCAACAACCTATGCTCAGCGTCGACTAGTGTTCGGCATCCCATAAGTGCTCGGCATCAAGACTGCTCGGCGTACCAGAGTACTCGGCATCGAGACTGCTCGGCATGCAAGACTGCTCGGCATACCAGAGTACTCGGCATCAAGGCTGTTCGGCATCAAGACTGCTCGGCGTACCAGAGTACTCGGCATCGAGACTGCTCGGCATGCAAGACTGCTCGGCATACCAGAGTACTCGGCATCAAGGCTGTTCGGCATACAAGGTCGCTCGGAATCAAAGCTGCTCGGCATACAAGAGTACTCGGCATCCTATGGTGTTCGGCGTAATACTCGTCATCCAGAAGACATTCAACACAACTAACCAGCACACCGTTCGGCATAGAAGGAATGGCTCGGCGGAACTCGTTCGGCGAGCCTTGCTCGGCATACGGCGACCACTGTACTCGGGCTGGAACGTTCGGCAATCAGCCCACTTGGGAAGTCCAGCCCATCTTTGCCTATAAATAGAGGGGCAGGGTCACAGTGAAAGGGATCCTTTTTTTTTGAGAGCAAATACGGGGAGACTCTGCCATTTTCAAGACTCATCTTCTCTACTCAAACACCTTCATTCAAGCATTTGATTCACGAATTGTATTTGTAATCAATCAATCATAAAGGAAATCAATAAAGTTGAGCAAAGTGGACGTAGGCAATTACGCCGAACCACTATAAATTTGGTGTTCTTACTTTCTGCACTTGAATTAAGTTTGTCTTCTCTGTTTAATTGCTTTCATCACTTATATCTCTACACAATCTTTCTGAACGAGGTTAGTGACCAATTTTGGTGCTAACACTTTGGTGCTTTCACAGAGAATCGAATTCTCAGACCTCAAGGATCTGCTTTGAAGCTACTGGATTGAACAAATCCCCCAAAGAAGATCCGACTTACTGATAGGACATCCGTTGATTCTACTCAGAGTTCATACCAATAACTCTACAATGGCAAGACCACGTACCAGGTCAGCTTCCCTTAATGCGGATGCCCGAGAGACTGCTAGCGTGCAACAAGCAGGACCTAGCAATCAACCAGCAATCCCGAGTGCAGGGATTGCCGCTCAAGAACAGACTCCAGTTGTCACCAGAGTGGAGTTCAACGACTTGATGAGAGAACTTAGGGAAAGCAGGAGACAACTGGGAGAACAGATGCAAGCTAATGCCAACCT
Source organism: Allium fistulosum (assembly GCA_030737815.1). NCBI lineage: Eukaryota > Viridiplantae > Streptophyta > Magnoliopsida > Asparagales > Amaryllidaceae > Allium > Allium fistulosum. Next base: position 795,414,483 of record CM060904.1, read on the forward strand.
GATGGCACAACTCACTCAACAGCAGCAACAGAATGCTGGGGGCAATCAAGCTGCTTATTCCTCTTCTGATAGCTCAACTTCTTCTGATGAGCCACCCAGGCGCAGACGCCGTAAGACTGAAACCGCAAGGGCAGATGCTGCTGTTCGAACAACAGGAGACCGCGACCAAGCCAGAACTGGAAACTTCCGAACTGGAGTACAGGTGGAGGAGGGAGCTCCAGATCATCAAGATGTTAACAATGTTGAACCTCATGACGCACGATTGGCAGATCGCCAGGAAAGGAGGCATCAGCATGGACAGGCACGTAGAACTGACTCCAACCTCCCAGCTTCCATACAGACACCCGATTTGACAGCCATGATCAGGCAACTGATGAAAGAAAATCAGGGCTTGTCAAATGACGATTGGGGAGTGTCAAGAAGTCATACTCCGTTCACGGATGTTGTGCTACAAGCGTCCTACCCCAAGAAGTTTAGCATGCCAACCATTCCTGCATACGAAGGAAAGACTGACCCCAGACAACATGTAATGAGGTATGAATGGATGATGGATTCAGCCAGAGCAAATGATGCCACCAAATGTAGGTGCTTTCCGATTACTCTATCTGGGATCGCTACTATGTGGTTCACCCGACTTCCTCCGCGATCCGTATCAAATTTCGAGGAGTTGGCAAAGAAGTTTATTGAGCAGTTCAGGATACACACTACACGCCCGAAGGACGTGATGTCTCTGTCGAGTGTAATCCAAAATCCCGGAGAGTCGCTGAAGGAGTACTTACAAAGATTCCACATTGCGGCAACTGAAGTCAGTAATCCCAACGACCACGCAATTCTAATGGCTGTGATGAGAGGTGTAGATCCGGATTCTGAATTCGGGGATTGGCTGGCAGGAAAACCTCCGACTACGCTAGAGCGTTTCTACTCCAAGGCGCACCAGTTCATAAGAAGAGAGGAAGCTAGGTGGGTACGACGAGACAAGGCACCGGGACCCGCCCAAGAGTCAATTAAGAGCAACATTGCTGTGAAGCAATCTGGAGACAATTCAGGAAAGGTCCAAGTCAACGTCCAGAATAAGCCTGTGCAGCCCAAAGAGTCCGGAGGAAGGAGTCAAGGAAAGAGGAAAGAAGCGGGAAAGTGGAAGTCGAGAATTCCAAGCTACAACGAGTACACTCCGCTAAACGCCCCACTTGAGAACATTTACCTATCCACATGCAATACTTTTCAGTACAGAAAACCACGTCCGAGAGAATCGACTGAAGAACAGAAACGGACTGGGAAATATTGCCGCTTCCATGAAACCTATGGACACAACACGGAAGAATGCAGACACCTACATGACGCTATCGAGAAATTGATCAGACAAAAGAAGTTGCAAGAATTTGTGAAGGATCCGCAGGAAGGAGGACAGGGAACGTCCGACCCAGGTCGTGCACCAGCTCCACGTCATCCAGAGGAACCTGCCCGAACTGTTGGGAGACTGGTTATAAATACAATTATCGGCGGACCTCATCCCGCAGATAAGAACTGGCAAGAGATGGAGCGATATGCGGGCTCCTTGAAGCATGCGGATTTCGAGTGCTGTTCAAACGTAGAGGACGGGGCCCCTGCTAAGCAGCAGCGCGTGATGACAGACGATATTGTGTTCAGAAACAGAGACGCTGATCAGATAGAGGCTCCGACCATCGATCCCATGGTCATATCTGCAACAATCGGACCAGCGTATGTAAAAAGAATCTTGATTGATTGTGGAAGTTCAGTCAACATCATCTTCAAGAAGGCATATGATCAGATGAAGCTAGAGACAAAAGACTTGAAACCATCCAAAGCTCGTATCCACGGTTTTAACGGCGCTGCGACTGATGCAGTGGGATATGTCGAGTTACCAGTTGAACTGGACAAGGCGAGCGTCGGAGGGTACGAATTCTACCCTTTGTAGTTTTGGATGTGGACTCTCCATACAATGTTTTCTTGGGTCGGCCGGCCCTGGCTGAATTTAGGGCGGCACTAGCCCCGTGGTGCTTGACTTTGAAGTTCCCAACTGACAAAGGAGTAGGCATTGTTCACGGAGACCAAGCAGCTGGTCGTTCTTGTTATGTGGCCGAGCTCCGTGAAGCCCACCGGAGGGAAAAAGGAAAGGGTACGGACAATCCTGTCCGCATCCTCAACACGAATAATTGACAAGTAGTGCCCGAGCCCTGGCTCGGGCATAGTTCTCGGATCTACGGAGATATAGATCCGAGAGACGACGATGAGAAACCCAGGGAAGAGAAGGCGGCACCGGCTGAATTAACAATCGACATCTCAGTTAGCCGTGACGACCCTTCGCGAATACTGAAAATCGGATCACAGTTAAGCCCCACAATGACAGAAGACCTTAGCGACTTCCTCCGAGCAAACCTCGATGTTTTCGCCTGGACGCATTCTGATATGTGTGGGATTTCTCCCGCCATCACAAGTCATATGTTGAACATAGACCCGAAATACGTCCCAGTCAAGCAAAAGAGGAGAGGAATGGATCCAGAGAGATCCGCCGCTCTTGGAGAGGAGGTGGACAAACTCAAAGCAAATGGGTTCGTCCGCGACGCCCTCTACCCGGAGTGGGTCTCCAACCCTGTGCTAGTAAAAAAGGCAAATGGGAAATGGAGGACTTGCGTAGATTATTCCGACTTGAACAAAGCATGCCCTAAGGACAGTTTCCCGTTGCCTAGGATCGATCAGTTGGTCGATTCCACAGCAGGACACGAATTATTGTCATTCATGGATGCGTACTCAGGATACAACCAAATCCCAATGCATATTCCGGACCAAGAACACACCAGCTTCGTTACAAATGTCGGGCTGTATTGCTATGTAGTGATGCCCTTTGGATTAAAGAATGCTGGAGCAACTTACCAACGTCTGGTGAATCGAATGTTCAAGGACCAGCTGGGCAAAACCATGGAAGTCTATGTGGATGACATGCTCGTGAAGTCACGGCAGTCAAACGACCACATCCAAGACTTAGCTGAAATGTTTAACATACTCAGGTCCTATGGAATGAAGATCAACCCGCTGAAGTGTTCTTTCGGCGTTGCATCAGGGAAGTTTTTAGGATTCATCGTCAACGCTAGGGGAATCGAAGCCAACCCAGAAAAGATCCAAGCCATTCGAGACGTACAAGCACCCAGGACTATAAAGTAGGTACAGAGCTTGAACGGGAAAGTGGCTGCGCTAAGTCGGTTTATATCCAAGGCAACTGACAAGTGCATCCCATTCTTCGACATAATAAAGAAAGGAAAGAGGAATTTTGAATGGACGTCTAGCTGCGGGGAAGCTTTCCAGAACCTGGTAAGGCATCTGGAGAGCCCACCGATGCTATCTAAACCAGTTGACCATGAGATGCTGTATGTTTACTTGGCTATATCCCCTCATGCGATAAGCGCAGCTTTGGTCCGTGAGGAGGATCGAGTCCAGAAGCCGGTATATTATGTTAGCAAGCGTTTAACGGGGGCAGAGAAGAATTACCCTAAAATTGAGAAATTGGCTTATTGCTTGGTGATTGCATCACGCAAGCTACGCCCATACTTTCAAGCGCATTCAATCGGCGTTTATACCGATCAACCCCTGAGGCAGGTACTTCAGCGACCAGAAACTTCTGGAAGATTGCTAAAATGGAACATCGAGTTGAGCCAATTCGATATCGCGTACTTACCACGGAGAGCTATCCGAGGGCAAGCGTTAGCAGACTTCATCGCTGAATTTACCATACCCATCAAACCGGACGATCACGACATCATTCCCCCCATACGATGGAAGTTATACACTGACGGTGCATCAAATGACCGTTGCTCCGGCGCGGGCGTAGTTCTTATGACTCCGGAAAACCGATCAATCTGTTATGCCCTGAAGCTCGATTTTCCGGCTACAAACAACGAAGATGAATATGAAGCATTGATCGCTGGCTTGAAGCTTATCAAAGAACTCGGAATCAAATCAATCGAAATCTTTTGTGACTCGCAGTTAGTGGTATACCAAGTGCGAGGAGACTACCAAGCAAAAGGATGAAAGCTTGCTCCGTACCTCGTTCAGGTCCAGGAACTACTATCAAATCTTGAGCGTTATGACATTTCGCACATCCCTCGAGAACAAAACAAAGAAGCCGACTTGTTGGCTAAGTTCGCAAGTACCAACGATGTCCAGCAAATGGGATTGTATCCCGTGGAAGTCTTGCATGCCCCGAGTACGGGCGAGATGAAAATCGATCTTGTGTTGGAAACAGAGATCGAGAAGGACTCGTGGATAACCCCATTCAAACTGTACCTGACAACTGGGGCTTTACCAGAAAGAAGAAGCGAAAGACGACAGGTCCTTCGAAAGGCTGCGCGGTACGTAATGCAGGATGGATCCATGTACCGGAAAGGATTCTCAATTCCATTACTACGATGCATCGCTCATGATGAAACAAAGCGAGTCTTGAGGGAAGTCCATGAAGGGGAATGCGGCGACCATACTGGGGGGCAAACGCTAGCAAAAAAGATCCTCCGCTATGGGTATTACTGGCCTACCGTAAACCGGGATGCCGCGGACTACGCAAGAAAATGCGACAAGTGTCAAAGATATGCAAAAATCCCGAGGGCTCCGTCAACGGAACTCACACAAATGATCAGCCCTTGGCCATTCGCGATCTGGGGAATCGACATAATCGGCTCTTTGCCTCTATCCAAAGGTGGTGCGAAATACGCGATAGTTGCGGTCGACTATTTCACGAAATGGGCCGAGGCAGAACCTTTGGCCACTATCACCTCTAAGAAAGTCATTAATTTCGTTGTACGAAACATCATATGCCGCTTTGGTCTTCCACGCACCATCATTACAGATAACGGAACGCAATTCGAAAGTAGAGAGTTCAAAGAGTTCTGTCTAAAGTACGGCATCGAGAAAAAGTTCGCTGCCGTTGCACACCCAAAAGCTAACGGACAAGTCGAGGCCGTTAACAAGGTAATCAAGTCCATACTAAAGAAGCGTCTGGAGAAGGTTGGAGGCAAGTGGGTAGATGAACTCCCGACGGCATTATGGGCATATAGGACTACCCACAAGTCCGCGACCGGCCACACTCCGTTCGCCTTGGCATACGGTTCTGAAGCCGTGATACCCGTGGAACTTGAAGTTCCATCGCACCGAGTGACATACTATGACCCCAAGACGAACCAAAACCTCTTGCTGGAATCACTGGACTGCATCGACGAAAAGCGTGAAGAAGCCGAGTTAAGGGCGGCGGCGCACAGACATCGAGTCAAGCGCTACTACGATGGCAGAGTCCGCCCAAGAATCTTTGATGTGGGTGATCTCGTTCTGAAACGAGTCTTCCCAGTACCATCACGCATGAATCCCAGCTGGGAAGGCCCATATGCCATTGAACGGAAGCTTGGAGAAGGAACATTCAAGCTAGCGACCGTTGATGGCACGACACTCCCCCGAGCATGGAACAGTGAACATTTGCGGCACTATTACATTTAGCATGTTTCCCTTTCTTGTTATAGGCATTATTGTTTTCCGCATGTTTCCATTCAATAATGACTTAGTTTCCTTTTGAAGTTGTAATCGAACAATTTAGTTGATTTTCATTAATAAAGGCTTGAAGCCACATTTTCTATGAAGTTTCTGTATCTCTTAATCGAATGATAAATTACATTATTCTGTGCGGCGTACAGACTCATACAAACGATTTCCAATCTCCGAATCCCCAGAGTGTGGAGCGGAGTACTCTAAGTCCCCAGAGCGCGGACTAGAGTATAAACGATTTTCCAATCTCCGAATCCCCAGAGTGCGGAGCGGAGTACTCTAAGTCCCCAGAGCGCGGACTAGAGTATAAACGATTTACAATCTCCGAATCCCCGGAGTGCGGAGCGGAGTACTCTGAGTCCCCAGAGCGCGGACTAGAGTATAAACGGTTTCCAATCTCCGAATCCCCAGAGTGCGGAGCGGAGTACTCTAAGTCCCCAGAGCGCGGACTAGAGTATAAACGATTTTCCAATCTCCGAATCCCCAGAGTGCGGAGCGGAGTACTCTAAGTCCCCAGAGCGCGGACTAGAGTATAAACGATTTACAATCTCCGAATCCCCAGAGTGCGGAGCGGAGTACTCTAAGTCCCCAGAGCGCGGACTAGAGTATAAACGATTTCCAATCTCCGAGTCCCCGGAGTACGGAGCGGAGTACTCTAAGCCCCCAGAGCGCGGACTAGAGTATGAACAGTCTTAAGTCTCCAAGTCCCCGGAGCACAGTGTCAGCAAACCAAATAAAGACAAGAGAATCATCCAAACAAGAAGAAACTGAAATTTTATTCGATAAGTCCAAAATAGGGATACAAGATCACTCCTACAAAATTCGGGTCTGTACAAACTACAAGTTATGAAAGGTAGAAACTATTACAAACTTAAGCAAAAGACTTGTTGAACAAGTGCATCGATCATTTCTTCGACTTCTTCTTCTTGTCCGCCTTCGGTGTCTCCGACGACTCCTCTCCCTCACGTTTCTTCTTGGACTTTTTGCTTGCTAAAGAGACGGAGTCAGGAGTAGGAGACGGAACATCTAATGGTTTGGACCTGCCCGGGAGAATGATTTTCAAAGGTCTATTCCGCGGGTCGGTAAGTTCCAGGACTTCGGATTCAACCTTGACTTTGACCTTTCTCTTCTCCTCGTCGGCGAGACGATCCTTCATGCTCATCTCTGAAGTATGCTCAGAGGCGCCAGTAATTTTAACTTCGTCGCTTCCTTCGGCCGGAGACGAGGTGTCAAGTTTGTCATCATCAAGCGCCCCGATCACTTGAGCGTCTGGGCCGGGAGTCACCTCTGCGTGAGCAGCGTCGCTTGTTTTCCCTGCTTCCTCCTTGGCGTCGTCGCTCCTCGGAGTTGGCTCAGTGTCAGAACAACCTGTGAGAAATATAAGAAGTGGGCATTAGAACAAATAACCACTGTTGAAAAATGACGGGATCACTTCGATTTCTAGAGAAAGAAGAATATCCTACCAGGATCAGGTTGACTGTCGGTGGCGCGCGGGGTTTCACCCTCCAGGATAGGTGACAGCACATGAACGCCAAGCCCGGGATCTTCGGGATCATAACTGGCGTGTTGCTCGAATGGATCAAGCGTCGACCGACCGGCCGATTGAGCAGCATAAGGAGCGGCAATGTGAGGAGTAGTAGTGTCGGCCTCTGACGGGCCAGCCTCGTTGTTCTTCTCTTTCGAAGGGGAAGAGCCTTTGCCATAGAGAGCCAATGCTACGGATAAATCCGATGGCTCATTCCCCCTCAGGAACTCCTTCACCAGTGCATCCTCGTCGATTTCTTCGGAGCCTGATTCGACTTTCTTGATCTTTATCAGAGTCTCCCATGCCTCAGCCAGGGATTCATGGTAGCCGTCGCCCAAGAATGTTAGGTTGCGATGCATAAGGACGCGGGCTCCGTACTCGGCAATCAACGGGTCAAACATACTTTTGACCTCTTCCCTGCCAGCCTCTGCGGCCGCCTCAAGGCGAGAATCAAGCTCCTCCTCAGCCATTCTTTTACCCTCCTCACGGGCTTCATCCTTCATTCTCTCGACCCCGGCAAGTTCACCGTCGAGCTTTGCCTTGAGGAGCCGGGTAGCAACAATCTCATCGCAATACCGCTGTGATTCTTCCTGAGCGGCTATTTTGTCTTCTTTCTCCTTGGAGAGTTGTTCTTTCAGCTCTTTGACTTGAATAGCGAGCACGTCCCTTTCTTTTTGAACAGAGTCTTTTTCTAGGGCAAGGGCGCCGCTGCGCTGAACTGCTTCATCAAGCTCCTTTTTGTGAGCCACCTCTAAGCGAGTAACTGCCTCGGCAGTATCTTTTGCGCCTTGTTCAGCGGCTTCTAGCTTTAACTTATAAGAGGCGAGCTCTTCGTCTTGGAGTTTGATGATTTTCTTATCGCTGTCAGCCTCCAGAGTCAGACGGTCAATCTCGTGTTGACGCTCAACAGATACTTCTGATATCTTCTCCACCAAGTGCACGAATGCGTCATGTTGAACATAGACGTCATTGTTGCATGCAATGGCACTTTGCTTCACGTGCCTAGGAATGTGATGGATGGCCGGGAGGAATTTCAAACCGTCAAAACAAATCTTCGGAAACTTGGCCTTAAGGTCGACCATCTTTTCCGCAACGGTTGGGTCCACGGCAGGAGCAGGAGGAGGAGGCTTAGAGAATTCCGTTCTTTTACGCGGCTCCCGAACTTGCCTCGTACTCGATGAACTGGAATGTTGTTCTCGAGCAGCATCGGACTGATAGCCCTTCTGCAGAGACTTCTCTTTATCCGGCTCAGTTGTAGGAGGAAGATCACGGGACTGAGAAGATTGATAGTGCGCTTTCTTGCGATGAGACGATTCGCGCGGACGATTGTCCCTATCCTCATAATCACCTCGGTCCCGGCGTCTGCCCGAACTGGAATCCCGTCCGGAGTGATGAAATATTGAAGACCCTTGAAGGCGATCAAGTCCGTGGGAGCGGCCCATATCACCTGCAAAGAAGGAAGATAACAACGAATTAAGGAGAATTCACGAATTAAAAAGACTTGAAGTATGCTATGGAATGCGCGTGTGCGTGTGTGTCCTAAGTGTTCCCCCCGACGGACCCGTTCGTTTGTCTTTGCTAATCGGGGTATTATCTCTGTGAGCCGGGAGTTGAACTCCTACATTGCCTCTAGCGGGCGACGAGAATTTGAGAGCTTCAGGATCGTCGAACCCATAATTAAGTATGTCTTCGGGGATAGAGAGGTTCGAGAGACCCCTTAGAGAACTCTCCAGACGCTGTGAAGAAGCCTCTTTTTCAGGAGGGATAGGCGTAGGTTTTGAGGTGTCGCCGACTTTCTCTTTCTGAACCGTATATTTCAGCTTTTTCTTTCCCTTCGAAGGGGAGGATGACGTCTCAATATCCTGAACTTCGATTGCCGGATTCCAAGCAGGACCCACGTTCTCGCCCTGAGTGTCGGGTGCATCACCCTCTCTACGCTCGCCTTCTTCGTGCGCGACGGGAGCGCGACGTCACGACGGGCCGGCAAGTTTTTTCCCTCGACCGGATGGAGGTTTGGGAATTGTAACGCCTTCTGGAAGGCTGACCCGATGATCAGGAGCTAGCAAGCCGAACCCCGACAGCGATTCATTTGAAATGATGGCTCGAATATCTCGGTCCTCGGCCGGGAGAGCTCTAATCGCGTCAACAGCATCGGAATATCCTCGGCCTTCCGGACGCGGGTTAATACCTGAAAAGATGAGATGAAGAGTTAGGAAAAAACATGACTCCCATTAAGTACAAGTAACGGTTCAGCAGAGAGACTTACTGCCTTCAACCCATCTCCTAGCGAAACCAGACGGGCATCGCACATAGAACCATTCCTGTTTGTACAGGGCGAACTTGCTGCAGGCCCCCGTCAAGATCTGGCACTTGTGATACGGCTCGAGGAAGATGAAGGAGGGGCTATCTTTCCGTCTCTTGAACATGTAAATGTATCGAATATCACCGGGGGTTGGAGGTCTGGAGAAGACAGCCATGAAGAGTAAATAAGTCCCATATAGGAACGCATGACCATTCGGGTGCAGCTGCGACGGAGCGATATCTATATACTGCAGCACATCCCGGAGAAATAGGTTAAACGGAGGCACGCTGCCCATCCAGCACATGAACTTGTTGCAGGCCGTGTACCCGACCGGGGGCAAGTGAGGACGGTCGTGTCTCGAAGGAACTAACACGTCGGTAAAGGGAATTCCGTGAATGGAACATATCCGTCGCAGAGCGGCCTCGTTGATCCTCGAGGCTTGAGAATCGACCGGATTGTCCAATAAGATGGTTGACTCTAGAGCATCGGGCGCCAGATTATGAGCGGGAGAGATTGACGGATTGGAAGCATCTGCGGCTCCTTGCTTTGCTGACGGCCCAGGCCTGTCAGATACGGTGGCAGAACTAGATTTTCCTGACATCCCGAATAAATAATGAACCTGGCTAAATGCTTGAGAAAGCTATACTTGAAAAACGTTGAGCGTTAGAATCAGCATCACGAATTTTCCCCCCACGTGGTGTGTGAACTAGTGCAAGCAATTGTGTAAAGACAACAATAAAGATATAATAATTAACTGCGGATCATCGCTTTCGAAGACCGTCATCGCTGACCGTCTCAAAGGCCCGCCTTGAGGTGATTACAGTTTCAGGTTCAAAAGACATATGATTCCTAGAGTGACCGGCCTAAGTGTAGTTTAACAGTTATACTGATCGGCATTTTAGTAATGTTCATCGTCCTAAGTAAAGTGTTCGGCGATTATATTGTTCGGCATGAAAGGTGTTCGGCAATTGTATTGTTCGGCATATAACGTGTTCGGCAATTATATTGTTCGGCATGAAAGGTGTTCAGCAATTGTATTGTTCGGCATATAACGTGTTCGGCAATTATATTGTTCGGCATGAAAGGTGTTCGGCAATTATATTGTTCGGCATGTCAAATGTTCGGCAATTGCATTGTTCGGCATGTGAAATGTTCGGCGTTTGGGCATTGATTGGTTTTGTTTCGTTCGGCTCAATTATAGTTCGACTTGTTAGTGAGCGTTCGGCCTGGCCTTGCCCGGCTGAGGTACCGTTCGGCAACTGACCGTTACACCGACCGGCACATGACCACATGCGCCGGAGCAGCGAACGGCGCCGTTACCCTCTCCAACACCTCTCATTCTTTTTCTTCCTTTTGACCTCGATCCAACACGAGGAGACTAAGGCAATAAGCGGACATACTCCTAACCCCTCCACGCTATGTCGTTCAGCAATACAGACAAGCTATACAAAAACCCTCTACACGACTTCGTTCGAACATCTCGTTTGAGTTTACGATGAAAAATACCTAAGTGTGCAGATCGAAGATTGAGATGGAGTAGTTAAGTCTCAAATTCGGACGATTGAACGGAATTATGAGAACGGAGGAAATAAGAAGTAAAAGAAGAAAAGGAAGAGAAGGGACTGGTTTTATAGAGGGAAATGGAGGAAGTCGAAGGGGCTATTCCCGGTAGAACCGGTCAATACCGAAGTACTCGGCGTTAGGGTGGAATGACGTTCGGCACGCTGGGAACGTTCGGCTTAGAACGTGTCGTTCGGCATCCCAAGCTTGTTCGTCTCGCACCTCCCTTTGCTAGCATTCTCGAGAGGGTACCTCCAAGGTAGATTGTACCAGATTCAAAGCGCATCACGTTCGGCCACGCAATACACTTTGGGGGGCAAGTGTTTCCTGGGGATTTGACCAGGCAACTAGTGCTCGGCATCAGAGAGTGTCCGGCATCCAGGAGTGTTCGGCATAATACTCAGCAGTGTTCGGCATCGAGACTACTCGGCGTAGTACTCGGCAGCAAGGGTACTCGGCACCAAGTAGTGTTCGGCAACAACCTATGCTCAGCGTCGACTAGTGTTCGGCATCCCATAAGTGCTCGGCATCAAGACTGCTCGGCGTACCAGAGTACTCGGCATCGAGACTGCTCGGCATGCAAGACTGCTCGGCATACCAGAGTACTCGGCATCAAGGCTGTTCGGCATCAAGACTGCTCGGCGTACCAGAGTACTCGGCATCGAGACTGCTCGGCATGCAAGACTGCTCGGCATACCAGAGTACTCGGCATCAAGGCTGTTCGGCATACAAGGTCGCTCGGAATCAAAGCTGCTCGGCATACAAGAGTACTCGGCATCCTATGGTGTTCGGCGTAATACTCGTCATCCAGAAGACGTTCAACACAACTAACCAGCACACCGTTCGACATAGAAGGAATGGCTCGGCGGAACTCGTTCGGCGAGCCTTGCTCGGCATACGGCGACCACTGTACTCGGGCTGGAACGTTCGGCAATCAGCCCACTTGGGAAGTCCAACCCATCTTTGCCTATAAATAGAGGGGCAGGGTCACAGTGAAAGGGATCCTTTTTTTTTGAGAGCAAATACGGGGAGACTCTGCCATTTTCAAGACTCATCTTCTCTACTCAAACACCTTCATTCAAGCATTTGATTCACGAATTGTATTTGTAATCAATCAATCATAAAGGAAATCAATAAAGTTGAGCAAAGTGGACGTAGGCAATTACGCCGAACCACTATAAATTTGGTGTTCTTACTTTCTGCACTTGAATTAAGTTTGTCTTCTCTGTTTAATTGCTTTCATCACTTATATCTCTACACAATCTTTCTGAACGAGGTTAGTGACCAATTTTGGTGCTAACAATAATTTATTTTATTTTGGGAAAATAAAATTTATTTATGACATCGACGGTTGATATCATTGGTTTTATATATTTCTTTGGAAATTCAAGTTAATTTTAATTATTAACTAAATGAGTTTTTATTTACAAATAAACCTATTTTAATTATTTAATAATGATGGTAAAATAGTTTTTAATTTTTTTTTACCAAAATAGATAGTTCGTAGAAAAATAGAAAATGTGACTGAAGAACGTTTTCCGAAATTTCAACTATTCGACACCGGAAAGTTATCGGGAACGTTGTTTGCCATTATGCACTATATATACACATATATAATAGATAATTAACCATATAATAATACACTTAATAATATATTATATTATGTTAATTATGTTTAGGAAGTGATATGACAAGTCATGGTTTAAAAATAATAACATATATATACATATACACTTATATATGTACAAAATACATACCTATCTCTTGTCATTTCTTTGGTACCATCATCATCATCCAAGCATGAGCCTAGGGGATGTGACTAGATAAGGGGGATGTGACTAGAGAGGGAGGCAGGATGGTGATGTGACCTAACATATCATGACATGTTATATTATTTTATGCAAAGGGTATTTTAGACATTTACCGTTTTTCTTGTCTATAAATACACACACCCATACATCAAATCTCATTTACATCTTTATCTTTCTTTTTCCTAAGGTCCATTTCATGTTTCATGGCTTCTTATGTTAGTTTTAAGTTTTTTTTAAATCAAAAGTTTTAAATTGTTTTAAAGATGCAAACTTGTTTTTAAACTCTTTCTTCTCCATTTTTCCTTTATTTTACACCAAATATTTTTTTTTCTTCAAATCGTATAAAATTTCAGCAGCTACAACTTTCTCTTTTAAAACTTTTTCTATTTTCAAGCTTAGGTATGTCAAAATCTCATTTCTTTGCAGTGTACTTTTAAACTCAGAAATTCAGGTCCGAAAATAGCTCTCCTTCTTTTGACCATATCTACCTCAAACGAAACCTAATTTGGGTGATTCTTTTTTCTAGTTTGTAGAGAAAAGAATTTTCTAAAACTTTTCTTTTGATCAAATTTTCAAAATCCGAGAGTATTAATTCCAAAAATCACGTGGAAAATGACATATTTTTGGGATGATTTTTGCGCATCTAAGGCATTTCAGGTTTCAAAAATTTTCGGTGAGTAAAACTATATCATTTTTAGAAAGAACTAACTTTATTTCAATAGATTATATGTTGTGGAAATCCATAATTCATGTTGTTAAAATATCATTCTATGATAATGATATACATTTGCGATTTATAGTTAGCATAGTTTGGATGTTAAATATTGTGTTTGGATGTTAAGCATCCTGTTTTGATGTTTAAAGTTGTATGTTTGGTTGTAAGAATGTGATGTTGGTGTATGGTATGTTGATGGTATGGTTGTGATCAAAACTAGTTGTATGTTGTGTAAGAATTACAAAGTTTACACCTTTGTATGTTGCGAAGGACGTGAGATCCGATTTGGCATCAAAACTAAGTTTCCTAGTTTTAAATTTTGGAAATGGTTTCAAAGTTTTTATCTTTGTTTTTAAGTTTCAAAACTTTAAAAATTAGGTTTCCAAACTTGAAATACCAAGGAATAAGAAAAATATTTCATTTAAAGTAAGTTTAAGCGAACTGCGCTCATAGCGATAGTTGCTATGGGCGTAGTTTGATCAAATTGTCGATTTTTGTTTTAAAATGTTTTCCTTTGGAATGTTTTACAAAAGTTTTCCAAACTTGATTACTAACATAAAAAGATTTAATTTAGATAATTTAATAATTTATTTATTTAAAAAATTAACTAAAAATAATTAGTACTTAATTAGTAAGTGAGTAAGTGGTTAAGGTTTAAGTGACACTTAAGAAAGGTTAATGATTAAATAATGATTAACGAAGTTTTTAATTAGTGGTTTATGAAGTTAAGAAGTAATTAAATGGTTAATTATTATTTAATTAAGTTAAGTAGGTTAATTAATTATTATTTAATTAAGTGACTATTTAATTAATTTTTAATTAGTTAGGGTTTAACTAGTAATGATTTGTTTAAACCTTTACTAAGATACATTAGGAAGTTAATTAGAACTTAACCAAGTTCATTAAGTTAATTAAAGTTTAATTATGAATTAATGTTGATTTAATTAAGATATAATCATGATTTAAGCTAATTGAATATACTTTAATCTTTTCAAAGCTATTTTTAAAAACCTAATATGTTATGTTTTAAATCAATTTTCTTTTTAAGGTTAATCGATTTCAAATCAAAGGATCTCTCGTCTAGACCATTAAGTAGCCAAATGAATTAAAGTAGTGATTATAAAATGTTGACTCGTTTTATGGAAGTAAATTGAATTGTACTTAGCGTAAATGTTGAATATCGGTAATGTGATAAACATAAGGAAGTTAATTTCAATAAGCGGGTCATGGTAACTTAAACATATAGAATATACTTCTACATGTGCATTTTCATCGTTAATGGATGTATCTATATTTGTAACTTGGACATCTATCTATGATTGATTGTATGTTATGTGTGAATCCCTTATATATCTAATGTTAGGCTTTACCTATGATATAACTTGGATAAGTAAACCCAAATTTAATGGTCCGTTGTAGTCATTAAGCCTCCGTTTGGTTTTGGAAAGTTAATATTTCATTCTTTTAAAATGGTCTTCAAGGTTATTCTATTTTGAACAAGATATTTAAAGGATTATTTGACAATTATTTTGAATATTATATAAAGAAGTTTATGAATAATTTTATGGTATTCATAAAAGGAGTTCCAGAAATAGTTTTGAATGTTTATAAAAATATTTTATAAATAGGATTGGATTTCTATAAAGGGAAGTTCTGTACAAGGTTTGAAAGTTTATAAAGAAGCTTATATAACCGGGTTAGAATATTTATAAAGAGTCTCATAAATGAGTATGGTGGTTGATAAATGTTTTGTAAATGGGTTTGGGTTAAAGCAAAAGGGATTTCATGGTTAAGGGAAATTTATAAAAGGATTTACTGAAGATAATTACAAAAGGAATTCAAGGTTTGGGTTTCTCGAGGTTGACCTTTTAAAAATGGTGGTATTGAACATCCGTTCCACACTTAACACCGAAGGAATAGTGCTTAGAGTTATCCTTTTCTCTGATTTAAATAATGTAGTTAAATCCGTTTAAGAGATTTGGAAATGGAAAATCTTATAACTGTTTTGTGAATATACTTATGTAAAGGAGATAAGTATATGAATGTTGATAAATGTTTGGGAAATGAGATTTATAAATGAAAATTGTTTTGAGGCTTAGTGGTTGCTTTGGGTAATTAAATCTCTAGATTATGTTGTTGTTATTTGATAGTTAAATAACCAACTATCAAATTTGGCCTAATTTGACTTAGGAAGTATAAATGTAAAAATTCGAGTTTCCAACAAGGGCTCGAAAACTTACTTCCAAAAGAACTGGAAATGAGTCAACTGGAAATTATAGGTTGTGGGTACAGAGAGACCGAGATAAAATTTATATATCCAAAAACCACTTTGAATCAACATGTACGTTCGAGTAGAAGACATATTGATGGTGATTGAAGACCATGCTCTTTGAAGTTAAAGGGCTACTACTACTAATCCTAAGGGTGATTCCAAAATGGATGTAGTAGAGTTAGTGCCTGCGGTTTCGTTCAGACCCAGAACGAACTTGTATGGATGAATGATGGCATTCCATTGACGCCTAAAGGGCAGTGTTAGCATTCCAAGATGGATTGCTATTTAGGTAGGTAAAACGTAGCCTCAAGCCTCATTAACAGGGAATGGTTAAAACCAGGGATATGCAGCAGGGCTATGTGGGTCGCATCCATTAAGGTATATCATCCCCTTCTAGATATATACACAATCATAAATGAATTCGTGTACGTGGGATCTCTCGATTAAAGGTTGCAAAGCAATCAGGGTGATGATATATTCGGTACTATCCAGCAAGGGGTAGGCCGGTAATACGTGTCATACATTTTCGATTGTAGAGCCTAGTATGTTGGAATGTGAGATGCAAGCATTTCAGCTATTTTATCTATTTACTTTAAGCTCAAACACTATGATAATATCACTGGATTTTGATATAAAATGTTTTGGTTACCGTAAGGTAAAAACCCTTCCGTTTTATATGCAGTGTGGTCTTACGAGATACCCTTTGTTTGAAAAGTTTTCAAATGTGGAATTCAGTTTGGTTGTTACTTGTTATCAAGTTTTACTCACGCTGATTTACTAGACTGACCCGAGCGTTATTCCATCTAAGGCTCGGGTTAGATTGAGCATGTTATTCCTAGGTTTGGCAAGATACTTTGGAGCTGGAGAAGAGCTGGATGGGCAAGACATATTCATGTATTTTTACTTCCGCTGTATTATAGAGTTTGTATGTTTGTCAATCTGAGGACAGGTTTCTATGATTGTCCAAAAATTTAGAATAAGTCTAATGTAGTCTTATGTTGTATATATGAATAAAGATGTTTCCTTTATGTAAAGATCATGGTTGTATTATATATTATTCACTGCGTTGTGAGATTCTAGGTCGTTTTCGTTTTCTCTATCTTTTACCTTCTTCTTTCACCCTAACAGATCGGTATTTCCAGCACTTGAATGTTCGGCATGTAATATAGTGGGCGTATTAGTGTTGATTTTTATGGGTCGGAAATCTGGTTCATTACAAGTCTAAAGAAGGATTTATCACTCGATTCTTGATGATGAATATCGATGAGAATTTATGGTTGGATACTTACATTTTCTACCATAGTTGAGATCTATCAAGAAAAACAAAGGTTTCTGATCAAAGAGCTAGACAAGGGTCCGCACTAGAGGATCTAGGGATCAATACTAGTTCGAAAATAAAAGTTGTGGATTCAAATACAAGATTTGTATGTCATACAGAATTGAGTTTATAAAATAATGTTTTGGGTAAATATTACTAGGTTTTGTTTTGGTGTAATTTCTGGGACAAAATTCTTTTAAGGGGGGAAGTCTGTAAGGACTCATAAATTTATCACTTTGATAAATTATATTATTTTTTAAATATTCAAAGATAATCTTTTTTAACATAAAGTATGATTTTTCGAAAAAAATAAGAATGGTAAACTTATTTTGAATAATTATTTACAAAAATATATACTTTGGAAAAATATCGATAAAATAACCAAAAATCATTTTATCGATAAACAGCTCTATAGTCAACAAAAGTCATGCACGGACAAGATACATACACTTATTTATCAACATATGTAAGAATATGAAATAAAATTATTTATTTTATATTTGGAAATAAAATGTATTTATGACATCATCAATAATGTCATCATATTTAATAATTAATTAATGAATTTAAATTTAAATTTAATGATTTAATCATTATTATAATTATCCAAATAATTTTTTTAAAATGATAGTAATTCATTTTAATTAGTTATATAGTGAAAATAAATCACTTATAACAGTTGGGTAAAAGATATATACCTGATTTAAAAACATAAGAAAATTCGTATCGCTTTATCGATATAACAAAACTTTTCGTAAACAATTATTTAATATGGATTTATATGGTTTATATTTCAAATGAGATCATTTTAATTAATTAATAATGATTAGAAATTATTTTTCAAATCTTATTTACATTATATGTAATTTAATTTATAAGTGAAAATGTGATCGGGAATCAACTTTTTGATTTTCAACGGTTTAACGAACAGAAGGTTGTCGAAGTTATTGCAACGTTGTTTATATGTCTTGTGCACATATATAACACACACATATGCACCCTAACATATACATATACATATACCTATACACACACATAACACATATATATCTTTATATATACATACATGGTAAAAATATCTAAGATATTTTAGAAAACTTTATCCTTAAGCAATGCAAAGTTAATTCACATGCCATAAAGTGAAGTGAAGTGGTGGAGGAATATGGGGAGGGGGAAATGACGTGTAACATGATAGGAATGGAGGGGCGTGGGTTGAGGGTAGAAAATGAAATGCAAGTTTAGATGTTTTTCCATGGTTTTTTCCTGTAAATACCCACCCCATTCTTTCATAATTTTCACACATTTCTTCATCATCTTCTTCCTCTTTTCCAAGCTTTTTAATGGCTTCTTCCTTAGGAAAGATTATGAAGAAAAATATCTCCAAATAGAAATAAAATTATATACATACGCAAAAGAGATCAAAACTCCTCAAAGCTAAGAGAAATCACCTCCACACTCCCTCTTTAACTCACACCACCCATATTCCTCACCCAAAGCCGAGCACCACCACTCCAAAAGTCAAGGCCGAGCACATCAAAGGAGAAGGTGCAAGTTCAATGAGCACCGGAGTAGGGAAAAGTTTGGAGGAGTGGAACAAATAGTGAGTACTCGAGTTTAAATTTAATTATTTAAAACTTAAAATGATGATATGTATGTTTAATTAGTTTATTGATATGGTTGGTTGAAAATTGGTTGATTATATGGTTGGTTATATGGTTGATAACTTGGTTGAAATAAATTATGAGAAATCATTATAAGAAATGGTTAAGTGATTAACCATGGTTAATTAATGGAAAATAAATCCATATAAATATGTGTATGGAGTTTATCGAGTATATTAATTGTTTTGAAATATAAAAAAGTTGAAACCAATTATTATAATAATATAATTTTATGAAATAGTTTAAAAGTGAATATGAGATTTAATATGAAAAATATTAGTTGAAATGGTTTAAAATGGTTTATAAATGTTTTATAAACATTAAAACTAAATTTGAAATTTTTTTGACAAGATATAGAATGGGAGTCAAAATAGGCGCATGCGTAACGGCAGTTCCCAATTTCTTGCCGTAAAAGTTTAAATCCATTTATAGAATGGAATTGGAGTCGGAATTCTTTGGAATAAGAATTATCCGAACTCTTATAATCATAGTTTTCATACAAAAGAAAATGATCGAGATTTCATTTAGTAGATTTTGAAATATGAGCAAAACAAGTCTCCAAAATAGTCAGGGCTTAGCAGTTCGAAAACCAAAAAGGAAAATTCTTTAAAATGGATATTATTAATTCTTTAAAAATATAGAATAAATTCTATAAATATATTAAAATGTTTTAAAAGGGATTTGAGTTATGGAAATGGACTTTCAAGTGATAGAAAAGTGGGTTTGATCAAAGAAGCTTTAAAAACACTATTTGCAGCACTTTTCGTAGCAGTTTTAATAACTTGTAAATCACTGTTTTAACTTAATTATTGTTACTAGGCACCTTGGACCGGCTAAAAAACAGTGGTTGCAGAAGTTATGGTCGAACGTTAATGAGAGTGGGATCGAGGAATGATCTGCCTCGGGTCGTTGAGGAGGTTACTTCGAGTCAAAAGAATGTTTACTTAAGGACTTCTCGACCTTAACTTCGAGTCGCTAGGGGTTTTGCTTTAGGTCATAAGGGAGCTTACATCGAGTCAGCCTTAATGGGTTTGGGTCGGTGTATAAAGGATTTCGGGTCGGCATGTTTGCAAGCATTCAGTGTAGAGAACGGATCGACAGTGGAGAATGGCATGGGATCAGTCATTACTTGTCGGCATAAAGTAAAGGGATTAGTCACTATAGGTCGGTTTGTTCAAGTCCAATCGGCACAAGGTACAAGGGATCGGTCACAGCTGGGTCGGCACAAGACACATGGATCGGTTATCTGCGATCGGTCATAGTTGGGTCGGCACAAGGTACATGGGTCGGTTATCTGCGATCGGTCATAGGAGGTCTGCACAAGGAACATGGGATCGGAACAATTGGGTTTGGTTTCTTGACATCGGCTAACTCGGGTCGGCATTATGGAATAGAGGAGTGGATTGACGTGAGTAAGGGGCTGATTGACTCTGAGTCGCAGCCTAATTTACTTCAAGCTAGAGTGAGGATTGCTTCAAGTCAACATCCAGAAGTCCCCGGGTTGGTTGTGAGTGATCGACATAATCAGGTCGGTCTGCCTAGCTTATTAGTGATGGGCCGAACTCCCTTGGTCGTGGCCTGAAGGGCTGAAAAGAGATGCAAGCTCAGTGAGCCAGACTATCTTCATCTATAAATAGGGGCAGGGTTCCAGTTTAAGGGATCTTTTTTTGAAACTAAGGAGAGACTTTGCCATTTTTTATACTCATTTCCTTTTCATTCTAAACTGAACTCAAGCTGTTCTTTGTAGATTGTATCTGTAATCAAACAATTAAAAGAGCAATAAAGACCACATTCAAAGTGGACGTAGGCAGTTATGTTGAACCACTATAATTCTGATGTTCTTATTTGTACTGTTATTTTTTTGCATTACATTGCGTTATTCCTCTATTTTCATTTATTATCTTCATTTATCTCTATACACAAATCTACTCTAGGGTGTTAGTGACCAATTCGGTAGCTAACATTTTGGTGCTTTCACTGAGAGGGGTTCACTCTCAGGCTGTTAGGATCTACTTTGTTGCTATTGGATTGAAGAAATCCCCTGAGGGAGATCCAAGTTTGTTCTTAAGAGTTTACAGATTCTATTCAGAGTTTCCATAGATAACTCTAAGATGGCAAGGCCATGCAACAGATCCGCCTCCCACAACGCTGATGCGAATGAGACTGCTAGTGTCTAGCCAGTAGGACCAAGCAACCAACCAGCTAATGCATGTGTGGAACCCTTCGTCGTCCAGAGCCATGCAGAAGCCATCACCCGGGCCGAGTTCAATGATCTGATGAGGGAGCTCATGCAAAGCAGGAGACAGCTTAATGAGTAGATCCAAGCAAAAGCCAACTTGATGAACCAGATCACTCAGCATCAACGTCAGAATGCTGGTGGAAGCCCCGTTTCCTACTCATCATCCGATAGCTCAACTTCGTCAGGTGAACACCATAGGCATAGACGCCGCAGGACTGAAATTGCTCAAACTGGAGCAACAGAGCAATTTGTGACAAGCCACCGTAGACAATCCAACAGAGCTGATCCAGACTCCTTGACTGGGACAGTGGATCCTCAACTACACCTGGGAAGTCGCGCTCAACCTGGAGTGAGAAACTTAGGCTCTGGAGCACACGTACAAGCTGGTCAACAGCCTCACCAGGGTGGTAATGATGTAGGTCCTCAGGGTGCACACTTAGATGATCACCGACCGAGAAGGCGCCAACCGGGAGTAATCACGCAGGACGAATACCGACCTAGCACCTCCCATTCAAACTCCAGATTTGTCTGCTATGGTCAGGCAGCTGATGAGGGAGAATCAGGGCTTGACCAATGATGATTGGGGAGTATCGAGGAGTCATACTCGTTTACTGATAACATCTTTCAAGCTGAGTACCCCTGGAGGTTTAGCATGCCTACAATGCCTGCTTATGAAGGGAAGACCAACCCTCGATAGCACATAATGAGATACGAGTGGATGATGTACTCGACTAGGGCAAATGATGCGACCAAGTTGCTGGTGCTTCCCAATAACTCTGTCCAGAATTGCTACCATGTGGTTCACAAGACTCCCACTACGGTCGATCTCTAGGTTCGATGAGCTGGCGACGAAATTCGTGGAGCAGTTCAGGATCCACGCTACTTGCCCAAAAGATGTGATGTCATTATCCAGTGTGATTCAGGCTCCGGGTGAGTCACTGAAAGACTATTTGCAGAGATTCCATATTACTGCTACCGAAGTTAGTAAGCCAATTGACCATGCCATTCTTATGGCCGTGATGCGAGGTGTTGATCCGGAGTCTGAGTTTGGTGACTGGCTAGCAGGAAAACCGCCAACCACCCTGGAACATTTTTATTCAAAGGCGAATCGGTTCATGAGAAAGGAGGAGGCCAGGTTGTCGTGAAAGGGCAGTGCTGCAGGACTCGGCAAGGAAGCGGTGCAAAGCAATATTGCAGTGAAGCAATCCAGCAAGCGCTCTGAAAAGGTCCAAGTTAATGTTCAAAATAAGCTGGAGCAACCTAAAGGAACCAGAGGAGGAAACTCGGACACAAGAGGGAAGTAGGAAAGTGGAAGTCGAGGATCTCGACTTATAATGAATATACGCCCCTGAACACATCTTTGGAAAACATTTATCTATCCACCTGTAATACTTTTTAGTACCGAAAGCTGCACCCAAAAGGATCGATTGAAGAACAAAAGCAAACCGAAAAGTACAACCGGTTTCACGAGACCTATGGGCACAACACTGATGAGTGTAGGCATCTCCACGACGCTATAGAAAAGTTGATTTGCCAGAAGAAGTTGCAGCAGTTTGTTAAGAATCCGTAGGAAGGCGGACAAGGGACGTCCGATCCTAGTCGAGGACAAGCTCCATGTCGACCCGTGGAGCACGCTCAAACCGATGGAAGATAGGTGATAAACATTATAGTTGGTGGGGCTCATCCTACAGATAAGAGTTGGCAGGAAATAGAGCGTTATGCTAGTTCTTTGAGACATGCGAGTTTTGAGTGTTGCTCGAACATGGAGGATGGGACTCTGACAAAACAGCAGCGAATGATGACGAATGATATAGTATTCAGGAGTAGGGATGCCAATTAGGTGGAGGCACCTACTATTGATCCGATGGTTATCTCAGCTACGATCGAACCAACGCTTGTGAGGAGAATATTGATCCATTATGGGAGTTCTGTTAATATTATCTTTAAGAAGGCTTATGATCAAATGAAGATGGAGGCTAAGGACCTGAAACCATCTAAGGCCTGTATCCATGGCTTTAATGGTGCGGCTACTGAAGCGGTAGGCTTTGTTGAGTTGCCAGTCGAGTCGAGTTAGGTGAAGGTGAATGTAGGAGAGTGCAGATCCTACCGTTCATTTTTTTGGACGTTGATTCCCCATAAAATATATTTCTGGGCCGACCGACCCAATCCGAGTTTAGGGCAGCTTTAGCCCCATGGTGCCTGACTTTGAAATTCCCGACGGACAATGGTGTTGGTGTAGTGCATGGCGACCAAGCTGTTGGTCGTGTTTGCTATGTGGCCGAGCTTAGAGAGGCCCAGCGAAGAGAGAAGGGAAAGGGTATGGACAAGTCTATCCACACCCATGTTGCTAAAGATTGACAAGTAGCGCCCAAGCCTTGGCTTTGGCAACACAGTCGGTTCTATAAAGATATAGATCCGAGAGATGATGATGAAGAACCCAAAGAAGCCAAGGCATCGTTGGCAGAGCTGACGATTGACATCACAGTCAGCCATGATGACTCGACACGGGTATTAAAAATAGGATCACAGCTCGGCCCCTTGATGATGAGGGATCTTACTGATTTTCTCCAAGCGAATCTTGATGTTTTTGCTTGGACCCATTCTGATATGCATGGGGTTTCACCCGCCATCATGAGCCATATGTTGAATATTGATCCAAAGTATGTCCCGGTAAAACAGAAGAGACGAGGCATGGACCCGAAGAGGTCCGTTGCTCTCAAAAAGGAGGTGGATAAACTTAAAGCCAATGGGTGTATTTGTGACGCCCTATATCTCGAATGGATATCTAACCCTGTACTGGTAATGAAGGCGAACGGGAAATGGAGGACATATGTTGATTATTCAGTACTGAACAAAGCATGCCCAAAGGATAGCTTTCCCTTGCCCAGAATTGATCAGCTGGTTGACTCAACAACGGGACATGAGTTGTTGTCATTTATGGATGCGTATTCGAGATACAATCAAATTCCGATGCACATCTCAGATCAGGAGCACACTAGTTTTGTCACAGATGTTGGATTGTATTGTTATGTAGTAATGTCGTTCGGGTTGAAGAATGCGGGAGCAGCTTATCGACGTCTAGTGAATCGGATGTTTAAGATCAGATTGACCGAATGATGGAAGTCTATGTGGATGGCATGCTCGTGAAGTCACGACAGTTAAACGACCACATTTGAGACTTTGCGGAGATGTTTGATTACTCATGTTCTACGACATGAAAATCAATCCATTGAAGTGCTCCTTCGGTGTTGCATCTAGAAAGTTTCAGGGTTTCATTATCAATGCACGAGGAATTGAAGTGAACCCGGAAATGATTCAAGCTATTCGGGATATACAGGCACCCAGAACTATAAAACAAGTGTAGAGCCTGAGCGGGAAGGTCGTTGCATTGATTCGCTTTATATCTAGGCAACCGACAAATGTATCCCTTTCTTTGATTTGATAAGGAGAGGGAAAAGGAATTTTGAATGGATGCCGGATTGTGAAGATGCATTCTGAGCTCTGGTGAGTCACCTAGAGAGGCCCCCAATTTTGTCGAAGCCTGTGGATCATGAGGAGTTGTATATTTACTTAGCCGTATCCCAACACGCCATACGTGCAGCCTTGATTCGTGAGGAGGATCGAATCCAAAAGCCGGTGTACTATGTTAGCAAGCGTTTAATGGAGGCAAAAAAAAATTACCCCAAGGTAGGGAAGCTGGCTTACTGCTTGGTGATCGCATCGCGCAAACTCCACTCATATTTCCAGGCACATCTAATCAGCATCTATACCGACCAACCCTTACGGCAGGTACTCCAGCGACCAGAAACTTCTAGAAAGTTACTTAAATGGAATATTGAGCTCAGTCAGTTCGACATCACCTACCTGCCTAGAAGAGCTATCCAGGGACAAGCGTTGGTGGATTTTATTGCAGAGTTCACAACACGGGATGAACCAAATGGAAGTGATGTAGTGCCTACAGTACGATGGAAAGTGTATACCGATGGAGCATCCAACGACCATTGTTCTGGGGCTGGTGTTGTTCTTTTAACTCCCAAGAATTGGTCGATTTGTTATGCTTTGAAACTTGACTTCCCCACTACGAACAACGAAGCCGAGTATGAAGCATTGATCGCAGGACTAAAGCTTGCTAAAGAACTCGGAGTGAAATCGATCGAAATTTTTTGCGACTCGCGGTTGGTGGTATATCAAGTCAGGGGAGACTAACAGGCAAAGGGACAGAGCTTGCTCCATATCTTATTCGGGTCCAGGAATTATTGGCGGACCTCGAATACTACGACATTTCACACATCCCGCGCGAGAAAAACGGAGAAGCCGATTCGTTGGCAAAATTCGCAAGCACTGGTGATACACATCAGATGGTCTTGGTTCCCATTAAAACTCTACATGCCTAGAGTATAAATGCGATGGAAGTTAATCTTGTGCCAGAGTTGGAAACCGAAAGGGAGTCATGGATGTCCCCATTCAATGAGTACGTGTTGCGCGGGACCTTGCTTGAGAGAAGAAACGAAAGACGGCAAGTCCTTCGTAAGGTCTCGCGGTATGTTATGCGAGATGGGATAATGTATCGAAAGGGATTCTCTATTCCCTTACTCGGGTGCATCGCTCACGACGAGATAAAACGAGTTTTAAAAGAAGTCCATGAAGGAGAATGTAGCGACCATACCGGAGTGCAGATGTTAGCCAAAAAGATACTCTGTTATGGATACTATTGGCCGAACGTGAATCGGGATGCCGTAGACTACATAAGGAGATGTGACAAGTGCCAGAAATATGCAAAAATCCCAAGAACTCCGTGGACGGAAATCATGCAATTGTTAGTCCATGGCCGTTTGCGATATGGGGAATCGACATTATCGGCTCGTTGCCAATTTCCAAAGGTGGTGCAAAATATGCAATCATCGCGGTTGATTACTTCACCAAATGGGCAGAAGTGGAACCATTAACTACGATCACCACTAAAAAGGTTATTAGTTTTGTCGTGCAGAACATTATATACCGCTTCGGTCTCCTACGGACAATCATTACTGACAATGGAACTCAATTTGGTAATGCTGTGTTCATACAGTTTTTTCAAAAATATCATATTGAGAAAATATTTGCAGCAGCCGCTCATTCTAAGGCGAATGGGCAAGTTAATGCCGTAAATAAGATAATCAAATCCATCATAAAAAAGCGTTTGGAAAAGGCTAGAGGCAAGTGGGTGGATGAACTTCCGGTGGCACTCTTGGCATACAGAACCACTCACGAGTCAGCGACTGGCCATACTCCATTTGCCTTGGCATACGGGGCTGAAGCAGTTATACCTACGGAGCTCGAAGTCCCTTCCCACCGGGTAACTTATTACGACCCCAGAATGAACCGAGATATTTTACTGGAATCATTGGACTTTATTGATGAAAAGCATGAAGAAGCTGATTTAAGGGCGGCCGCACATCGGCACCGAGTCGCCCGATATTATAATGTAAAAGTTCGGCAAAGAGCTTTCGATGTGGGCGACCTTGTTTTGAAGCGAGTTTTTCCTATCCCATCGCACACGAATCCCATGTGGGAAGGTCCTTACGTCATCGAACGGATGCTTGGAGAAGGAACTTTCAAGCTAGCGACTATTGATGGTGTAATGCTCCCTAGAGCATGGAATTGTGAGCATTTGTGCCGCTATTTTACTTAGTTTGTATCTTTTGCATTTAAGTCATAGTTGTTTATAGTATTTGCTTTCTTTGTTGTTCCCTATTTTCGATATGTAACAAGACAATTCAGTCTATCCCCATTTTCTACAATCAATAAAAGCTTGAAATAATTTTTTCTCTGTGACTATTGATATTTCTTGTGATATAATTACATGTTAAGGTTTATTAGCACTAACATATGTGACCTATAAACGCATGCATGAAATTAAAAATCGATCGGCTATGTACAAAAGATCTCCAAATCCCCCAAGTGCGAATTAGAGTACTCTGAATCCTCAGAGTGCGAACTAGAGCATAAACAATTTCAAAAAATCTCTGAGTCCCCAAAGTGTAGATTAGAGTACTCTGAGTCCTTAGAGCATGGAATAGAGTATAAATGATTTCAAAAAATCTCTAAGTGCCCAGAGTGCGGATTAGAGTACTCTGAGTCCCTAGAGCACGGACTAGAGTATAAACGATTTCAAAAAATCTCTAAGTCCCTAAAGTGTGGATTAGAGTACTATGAGTCCCCAAAGCGTGGACTTGAGTATAAACGATTTCAAAAAAAATCTCTAAGTCCCTAGAGTGCGGATTAGAGTACTCTGAGTCCCCAGAGCGCAGACTAGAGTATAAACGATTTCAAAAAATCTCAAAGTCCCCAAAGTGCGGATTAGAGTACTCTGTGTCCCCAGAGCATGGACTAGAGTATAAACGATTTAAAAATAATCTCTAAGTCCCCAGAGTGTGGATTAGAGTACTTTGAGTCCCTAGAGGATGGACTAGAGTATAAATGATTCAAAAAATCTCTAATTCCCCAAAGTGTGGATCAGAGTACTCTAAGTCCCCAGAGCGTGGACTAGATTATAAACAATTTCAAAAAAAATCTCTAAATCTCCAAAGTGCGGATTAGAGTACTCTAAGTCCCCATAGCGTGGACTAGAGTATAAATGATTTCAAAAAATCTCTAAGTCCCCAGAGTGCGGATTAGAGTAATATAAGTCCCCAAAGCGTGGACTAGAGTATAAACGATTTCAAAAAAATCTCTAAGTCCCCAGAGTGCAGATTAGAGTACTCTGAGTCCTCGGAGCACGGACTAGAGTATAAACGATTTTGAAAAATCTCTAAATCCCCAGTGTGCAGATTAGAGTAATCTGAGTCCCCAGAGCATGGACTAGAGTATAAACGATTTCAAAAAAAAATCTCTAAGTCCCTAGAGCGTGGGCTAGAATATAAACGATTTCAAAAATTCCTAAATCCCCAAAATGTGGACAAAAGTTTCTAAGTCCTTCGAATATGGACTAAAATATAAATGACTCATGAACTCTTCGAATCCCAATTGCGTGTTAAATTACAAGCGATGTAAGGAAAATCTGTAAATGCAAAAGAACAAAATTTTATTTATTTTTCAAAAAACTTCCTTACAACTCCTCAGAAAGTTCGGAGGCCAAGTCTATATACATCGACTACTGCCAAAAGAAGGAAAAGAGAATAGAAAAATGACTACACGACTCTAATTTATTCAAGCTAAGCAAAATGTTACAAGACAACAACTATTTCTTCGCTTTTTTCTCCTTCTTTGGTTTCTCCGAAGTCTCCTCAGCCAAGCGCTTCTTTCTAGACCCTTTACTCACTTGCGAGGAAGTACCCGAGGAAGGAAAAGGAACATCCATGAGTGTAGTCCCGCTAGGAGGAATGAATTTCAGTTGCCTATTAAGAGGATCCTCGATCTCCATCACTTTGGGCCCACTCTTAACTTTGAGTTTCT
The DNA here is from genome assembly GCA_030737815.1 of Allium fistulosum. Lineage (NCBI taxonomy): Eukaryota > Viridiplantae > Streptophyta > Magnoliopsida > Asparagales > Amaryllidaceae > Allium > Allium fistulosum. The sequence goes on from CM060904.1 coordinate 795,442,861, forward strand.
CCTTTTACACCTCTTCGATTTGCTCCTTCATACCGAGCTTGGTGGTGTACTCTAAGGCGCCCGTGATAGTAACATCATCAAATTCTTCGGCAACTGGCGGATCCTCAGGCTTATCTTCGTCTAGTGCTCCGATTACTTAAGCATCCGGGCTCGGAGTGTCTCCGAGGGCTGGTGCCTCGGTCCTCTTTTCTTCTAGCTCTGTAGTGATATCGCTCCTTGGAGTCGGTTCAGGACAAAAATGACCTACATGGTTTCACGAGAAACAAATGTTAGAGTACATCCACTATTCGCCGAGAATGATAGCTTCTTGAACTATAAAAGGACAAATTGAGTACCAGCATCTAGTTGGCTCTCGGTGGTCATCGGAGTATCCCCCTCGATGACTAGAGACAATGTATGAATGCTAAGTCCGGGCTTCTCCGGATCGTAACCATTATGCGAGGGGTTCAGAAGGTAAAATCTTGGCCAGTTGGACGGAAGGGAGGACTTGAGACTCAGTGCTAGATGGACCAGCGATATCTTCTTTCTCCTTCGACGTTGGGGAAGCACCGCAAAAAAGAAGCCTTGCTGCGACTTAGTCGGAGGGCTCATTTCCTCGGAGCACTTCCTTCGCGAGTGCCTCCTCATCGATCTCTTCAACGCCCGACTCCACTTTCTAAATTTTGACAAGAGTGTCCCACGCTTTAGTAAGAAATTCGAGGTAACCATCGCCGAAAAAGGATAAGTCGCGGTGCATAAGGACCCTCGCATTATTTTCAGCGATGAGTGGGTCGAATAAGCATTTAATCTCCTCCCTGCCGGACTCGGTCGCTGCCTCAATTCGGGAGTCTGCCTCTGTAAGTGCTACCTTTTTGCCTTCTTCATGAGCTGCATCCTTCAACGCTTCAATTTGGGATAGTTCCTCATCGAGCTTTGTTTTCAAGTTCCTTGTCTCGACGATTACATCACAATATTTCTGTGATTCCTCCTGCGTTGTGATTTTCTCCTCTTTCTCTTTGGATAACAGTCTCTCCAACTCTTCCACTCGGTGAGCTAGAACATCTTTCTCTTTTTGCAGAGAGTCTTTTTCCAGCGCCAAGGCACCACTGCGTTGATGCGCTTCGTCTAATTCCTTTTTGTGACTGGTCTCTAAATGACTAACCGCCTCAGCAGTTTCCTTGTCATTCTTTTTTACGGTCTCAAGCTGGGTTTTGTATGAGAGCAGTTCGTCATCCAAGCTCTTTATAATATCTTTGTCATGAACGGCTTCTAGCTTGAGGCGGTCGATCTCATATTGATGCTCAGCAGAGACCTCTGAAATCGACCAGGTGCAAAACGCATCGTGTTGAACGTACACATCGTTCGTGCATGCGAGAGCATCTGCTTTGACATTCCTGGAGATAAGATGTATAGCGGGAAGGAATTTTAGCCCGTCAAAGCAGATCTTTGGGAACATAGCCTTAAGCTCAGCTAATTTATCCGCCGTGGTTGGGTCATGAGTGGGAGCTGGAGGAGTTGGTCTCGTCGGAGTCAACGATTTCTTGTGATACTTACGAGACTGCCTAGTACTCGAAGAGCCAGAATGTTGATTGCGGGGAGCGTCTGACTGGGAGCCTCGATAAGTAGACTTGTCTCCACCCCGTGCTGGAAGATTTGCGGGTTCGCTTGGATATGAAGTGTGCCCATGGGTTCTCTTTCTTGAGGATGAAAACGATTCTATAGAATAGTAATCTCTGTCTCCGCTTTCGTCTCTATCCCTCCATTTTATGGATTCCAAATCTCGGCCTGAGCGATGAAAGATAGAAGTGCCACGAATGCGGTCGAAGCCATGATAGCGAGTCATTGCACCTGCACATAAAATTAAGCGAGAAAAAATTAGTGGAAGCCACATGGAAAATTGAATGCAAGTTGGTGATAAAGTGTAAGTGCTTGTGTGTGTCCTAGTGCATCCCTTCAATAGACCAGTAGTTTTCGCTTTACTCATGGGAGTTTCTTCTCCCTAATTATGGAATTGTATGGCTTCACTGCTTCTCATGGATGAGTTGAGCCCCTCAGCACCAAGATTTGCGAAGTCGTAATTCAACAAGTCATCAGGAATGGATAAGTCGGCGAGTCCCTTTAGCGAACTTTCTATTTTTTGGGAAGATGATCCCTTCTTAATGGGAGTTATCATGTATTTCGGTGTCGCCCCAGCTTCTTTCTTTTTAATTCTGTACGCCAAACTCTTTTTTTTCGGGGAAGGCTGAGGCTTGTTAGTGCAGGAGCGTCGGCTGCTGGCGCCTATCCGGAACTTATGTTCTCATTTATTGGCGCTGGGATCTCCATTTTCTTAATCTTTTCTTCCTCGGTGGTATCATGAGCTCCTTCAATAGTGGGCACTGAGGGACAAACTAGTTCTCTCCTCCTCTCAGCAGTTGCCCATGTAGTCGTTGTGCTTCTCGGAAGGCCAATCATGCGACCGTCCGCTAGTAATCCGAATAACGAGAGCAGTTCATCGGAAACTAACAGTTTAACGTCTCGATCTTCCATTGGAGTAGCGCGAATAGCCTCAACTAGTCTGGAGTACCTAGTACCTTCGGGCGGTGGGCGAACACTTGGAAGGGTTTAAAAAATTTGAACTTTTAGAAAAAGGCGATTTAAGTCCTGGTATGAGGAACGAAGTGGGAATGAAACTTACATCCTTCCAACCATCTTCTCGCGAAGCCGGGAGGATGGCACACGTAGAACCACTCTTTCTTGAATTGGGCGAGCTTGTTCCATGCACCCATCAGAACGTGTCATTTGGGAAATGGCTCGAGGAATACGTAAGAAGGGCAATCAACATGTTTCTTGAAGTGGTAAATGTAACGAATGTCCTCGGGAGATGGAGGTCTGAACAGGACGCTCATGAAGAGTAGGATGGTGCCATGAATGAACGCGTAGCTGTTAGGATGCAGCTATGTAGGGGCGATCCCCATGTACTTTAGCACCTTGCCTATGAAAGAGTTGAAGAGTGGCACGCATTCGGCCCAGCACATGAATTTGTTACATGCGGGGTACCCAACTAGGCGCAGGTGCGGCTGATCTTTCCTCGACAGGACTAGCACATCCTTGAAGGGAATCCTATAAATGGAGCATAATCGGCAAAGGGCCGTTTCGCCAATCTTTGAGGCTTATGAGTCGATCGGGTTATCCAAAATAGTGGCATCATCTACGGCATCCGAAGTCGGATCTATAACCTCGGCAGGAAGGGTTGGGATGTCAGAAAAGAGATCTAATCGCTGGCTCGATGTTTCTACAACCTCCTTCTGTTGATTTGGCCTAGGTTTGTCGAATAAAGTGGCGGAACTTGATTTCTTATTTGATTTGGAAGACAATGCGGGAAGGCGCTTGACGTGGATAAATACCTGTTTAAGCTATACTTGAAAGACAATCGATATTAGAAGTAATAATAATATATTCCCCCGTGTTGTGTGTGAACTAGTGCGACGATTCTAACATAAGTACAAAGAGCTTAATATTTAAAAGACGAGTACAACGCAATGGAGTTTTGGATTGTCGTCCTGGAGACCATCATCGCTGACCGTCTCCGGCAGCGTAGTCGATTGTCGACAATGGGAGTCCTGGAATCAAGCATTGGCATTCTAGATTATGAAGGCTGTTACTTGCATTTGTTGGACTAGATTCACGTTTAGAGTTGCCTAAGCTGTGAGTTTGTTAATTCGAGTTAAGTCCATAAGCTTATGCGTCATGGTCCATGTCATTGTTCATCATTTTATGCTCAGGTGTAGAAGTGTATAGTCATAATATTTGCATCAATTAAGTTGAAGTAGTTTTGATTGCCAATGCCGATCCCAACCTCTGAATACCGACCCCTATGCTTTAGTTCTATTATCGGCCCGACCTCACAACAACCTATACCGATCCCTCAGCCTTTCTTAAAATACCGAACGCTCCTCTCAAAGACGTACCGACCCAAACCTCTCTCTAAAAAGCTCACCAACCCGACCTCTCAACAAGGCGTACCGACCACTCACTCACTTTTCCTACTGACCTGATCCCTTATTCATAGATCTTACGGACCCCCACTTCTGTTGAAAACCTACCGACCCAACTTTACCTCATGAACCTGTCGAGCTTGGTCAATATGCCGAGCACACCCCTATAGCCTATACACCGACCCCTCTAAACTTACCGAACCCCCTTTCTAAAATCACCTATGTCAAATTCTCCCGAGTCAATTCCATCCCACACCAACAATTCTCCGTTGTTCCTGCCTCTACTCTCACTCTCACCGTTTCTCTCCTCTCCCACTCAGTGTGGAAGGTCATATGCATACATGACTCGAACCTAGGTCGAGTTCAGGAAGCCATGGCCTAATAGTTCGAAACAAAGCATGGATTCATACCTATGCAATGATTTGGAGCTTATGGCGTGCGAATATTGAGGCCTGTAGTCAAGAGTGATGGAAGAGCACGATTTCGAAGATGATTTACTGAAGAATAATGGCAAGTCGGTGGAGATGTTGATTTTGAGAAGAGCCAAAGGGAGTAATTTATAAAAGTGAGAGTAAGAGGGGAGGGGTGGTGAGCTTAGGCTTTTTATACGCTAGGTGGAATACGAATCGGTCTACTCCTGGAGACCCGGTCATATTCCAAGGGGTCGGCTATTCGATATGCCAACCCCAACCCATATATGAAAATTAAAAGATCGGCATTTATATGCCGATCCCCTCCTTTAAAAAAATGAAATTAATAAAAAACAGGGGAAAGAAAGAAGAGAGAAGAATTTTTTTGAAAATGAGAGATGTATGAACGTTTATGATGGCAATGGTGATAATAGATGAGTCGATGTTGAAAATAAAGTACAAAGGTGTTCGTCTTGAAAAAAGGTTATCGTTGTGTATCCAGCCTTCAAAAAGTTGTATATAGTCAACTTTTGAAAAGTTACAACAGGATTCCAGAAACTTCTTTAAGACAAAACTAATGCGTTCAAATGTCGCAAGGATTCATCAGAGGTTAATGAAAAAGCCACAATCAGTTATCAGTTTGAATGAGCTAGCCTCTGGAAACAGGGATTACTCACTGATTCAAAGCGCTTCATGTTGTTCACAAGACACACTTTGGGGAGAAAATGTTACCTGGAACCTTGGCCCGGCTACAAAATGGTGGTTGTAGAAGTTATGGTCGAACGTTGATGAGAGTGGGATCGAGGAATGATCTGCCTCGGGTCGTTGAGGATTTTACTTCGAGTCAGAAGAATGTTTACTCCAAGACTTCTCGACCTTAACTTCGAGTCGCTAGGTGTTTTTCTTCAGGTCATAAGGGCTCTTGCATCGAGTCAGCCTTAATGGGTTTGGGTCGGTGTATAAAGGATTTCAGGTCGGCATGTTTGCAAGCATTCAGTGTAGAGAATGGATCGGTAGTGGAGAATGGCATGGGATCGGTCATTTCGGGTCGGCATAAAGTAAAGGGCTTGGTCACTATGGGTCGGTTTGTTCAAGTCCGATCGGCACAAGGTATAAGGGATCGATCACAGCTGGGTCGGCACAAGGCATATGGATCGGTTATCTACGATCGGTTATAGCTGGGTCGGCATAAGGTACATGGGTCGGTTATCTACGATCGGTCATAGGAGGTCGGCACAAGGAACATAGGATCGGAACGATTGGGTTCGGTTACTTGACATTGGCTAACTCGGGTCGGAATTATGGAATGGAGGAGTGGATTGACGTGAGTAAGGGGCTGATTGACTTTGAGTCGCAGCCCAATTTACTTCGAGCTAGAGTGAGGATTGCTTCAAGTAAACATCCAGAAGTCCCCGGGTTGGTTGTGAGCGATCGGCTTAATCAGGTCGGTCTGCCTAGCTTATTAATGATGGCCGAACTCCCTTGGTCGTGGCCTAAAGGGCTGAAAAGAGAAGCAAGCTCGGTGAAGCCAGGCTATCTCCATCTAAAAATAGAGGGGCATGGTTCCAGTTTAAGGGATCTTTTTCGGAAACTAAGGAGAGACTCTGCCATTGTTTATACTCATTTCCGTTTCATTCTAAACTGAATTCAAGTTGTTCTTTATGGATTGTATCTATAATCAAACAGTTGAAAGAGCAATAAAGATCACATTCAAAGTGGACGTAGGTAGTTACGTTGAACCACTATAATTCCGGTTTTCTTGTTTTTACTGTTATTTTTTGCATTACGTTGTGTTATTCCTCTGTTTTCATTTATTATCTTCATTTATCTCTCTACACAAATCTACTCTAGGGTGTTAGTGACCAATTCCGTTGCTAACAATTATTCTTTCCCGAATCTTTTATAAATGTTTTCAAATAAATAAATAAGTCTTTTAAAGATGATTTGGAGGTGTCATAATTATTTTAAAAGAGTTTAAATAAATGATTAGAAGAAAAACTGTTATAAGTAAGTGATTTAATCTTGGCTCTAAAAGCCGATGAGCAAATTGGATTTTTCTATTCGTGGGATCTGGATGTGAGCTGCTTAAACTAATGAGATGGTCAGAAGCAACTAGTGCTCTGGGTCATCTAGCCTCTTTCCTGGGCGAGGTATAGATAAGGTCAAAATGTCAGAAATGAGACAAGTATAAAAGATTCAAATTTACAAATTTAATTTGTAGAACTTGGATTGTATAGAAATAATCTTCTTATACTTGGTATTAAATTCTGAGGAGGGAACCCCTATTATCCGTGTGAATTTAAAAGGTGTTTTCACCATTATTTGACGGATAGTAAAGGTTGAATACAGAAATTGATATCGGGTAGAATTAGTATACAAAATTTTTATGGATCTTTTTTCTACTCAATACAAATTGGTTTGGGTTTATAGTAAATGATATCTTAAATAACACGGTTTTTGACATGTTTGAGAAACTTTTGTTAAGATTTGAATAAACATTTTGGAATTGTTTCTCCTAAGTAAAAGGTGAGATGATTTGGAAATTTTTCCAAAATTAAGAAGGTTTAATTAACCAGAGGATTTGATTAATTAAGCTTAATGATTCCATATACTCTTGAGAAGATAAATGGAATAGTTGAAAAGAATATATCTCTGAAAGATAATTGAATGAATGGAAAGATTAATTAATTGGATGATGTTTGATAATCACTTATATACTTGACATCTTCTTATCGATGATTGGTCCGGAGAAACCGGAGTCGGATTTGGGTGATTCCTATCCGTAAACCACTTCGAACCAATGCATACGTTCTAAGGTGAAGACATGTTAAAGACAATGATTTTGAAGATGGAGATCTTCATGATGAAGGGCTTCCACTAGCCCTGCGATTTCATATTATATATATGGTGGCAGTAGTGCTTTGTTATGAAAACCTTCGATGCAAGGATTACTCTTTATAAATCCTAGGGGCGATTCTCGATGGGATGTAATAGGAGAGTGCCTTCTGTTTGTCCTATTCTTGGTCAACTTGTATGGATGAGTGTCTGACATCGCTTTTCTAAAACCACTTACATTGATCTCTACAAACGTACATCTTTTTGGTGGTGTAGGAGATAACTCTTTTATACTTAACACCCTTCTTTGAGACGTACGAGCTTAGAGGTTGTACATTTGTGGAAATCAATAGTGTGTAGTTAGAAATGGCAATGTGACATTCAAAGTGGAACCTATTATGAGAAAGGCAAAGCGTAGCTTTGTGAAAAGCAAAGCATGGCTCTATGGAAAAGTATGAGCGTAGCCTCTCCAGCCTCACATCCCGGTGATGATAGAAGTAATTATGTGGGCTACAGGACATATATTTTGGGCTATCGATTATTGCGGATATGGAAAAAAGGGCATATGTTTCCTAGAGGCCAGTAGTGACTGGATCCTCGATATTTTATAGTATAGTAGTGTTTGAGACCTTCCGCGAAAAGCCACCAGATATGTAGTAGTGTAGCAATACGAGATGTATAGTGGTTTATGAGTCCTTGTACAAAAAGCCACCGGGCCTATGATTGATATACGTGGAAAATCCACAAAGGAAGAAAAGGCCACTACTTCCCTATCATGTTGGAAATCCAATTCCAATACGGCTCTACGGTTTTGTTTGTATTCCCAAAATAGCTATAATGCCTTGCAAACATTCAGCTACTCCTTGCTGGAATTTAATAATGGTAACAATTTCAGCTATGTTTATATATATTTACTTGGAACGGATTTTAAAAGGGATGTCATTAGAACTAATATCAAATGGTTTAAGTATTAAGTGTTTTGGTTATCATAAGGTAAAAACCTGTCTGTATTTATGTGCGGCATGGATTTATGGGATACACTTTTTTTTAAAAGAGCTTAGTTCAACAATAAAGTCGATCTATGGCACCATCATATATATTTATAAATAGCGACTCACGTTGGTTTATTATGCCTTATCCAGGTATTTTTAATACTCGCGTCAGATTCGAGTAGTTTCAAGTTTAATTGAGAATGCTTGGAGTTTACATAGGAGAGCTAAGGATCTTCATCAACATACGAACGTATTATATTTTCCGCTGCATTTGTTTTGTTGTTTTCAGCATTTGTAAGGACAGAACTGTCCAGGCTGAATTTAGGTTTTACTTAGTTATAGATATTTAAAATTTCCACTGTAAAGAATTTGTGATTAATAATATATGTTGTTCCATTTGTGTGAGATTCTGTTTTCTACTCTGTACTGCCGTTATTTCTTTCTAACCCTTGAAGAACCATCTGTCCGGCACTTGGATATGCGGCACCGTAAATTTCGAGAATGTATAGGTGTCGATTTTCGAGGATAGCAGAAATGGATCTTTACAACTCATCATAAATGAACCATATCTATTAGTGTTTGACTCCTTTCTAAAATACCATTATGTTACGGTGTATAGGATGGAGTAATCTGAGAGATAATGCCATAATCTTTTAAGTACTATTGGAGTTCTTGTCCAACATACTCACCCCTAAATCCGGTTGAAGTACTTTAATCTTATGGTCCATTTGTTTTTTAACCTCATCCTTATACTCTTTAGATTTCTCACAGACATCGAATTTATTCTTCACAAGATATACACATCTTAGTCTCGAGAGATCATCACTAAAAGTTACAAAATAAGAAGCATTGTCTTTGCTAACTATAGGCATTGGGGTGCATACATTAGTCTGTAAGAGACCCAAGAGTTCTTTAACTCTTTCGTTGCTCCAAATAAATGGGTACTTAGTCATTTTTCCTTTTAGACATGACTCACATATATCAAATGATTCAAAATCAAATGATGGTAGAAAACCTTCAATTTTCAATTTGTACACACGTTTCTCACTTATATCACCTAGCGTACAATAACATAGATTATTATTATTAATGTTAACATTAGAAGTATTATTTACAAAATGGATATAATTAGAATTAAGAACACAAATAACATTCTGAAACACTATTGTAGATTTTATTTCTATATAATAATGTTTATAATATCTTATACACAGTGAAAAACATTTTCAGTCTAAGAGAGTCTAGACGCAGAAATTATTCCACAAACAACATTTTTAACATAATAGCAATTATATAATATTAATTCTAATTCGACAAAGCCAAGTGATATTCTCCAACCGTAGTTGCATCTACTAGAGATTCATTAGCAACTTAAAGTCTCATCTCACCCTTTACCATAATCCACCTGTTCCTAAGTCAAATTAACAAATTATAGATGTAAGTTCCAGATCCAGTATCTAAAACCCAAAACAATTTATTGATTGCAAAACAATTTTGAATCATAAATATGCTTGTTGGAGTGGTATAATAATTTTTCTCTTCTTTTTGACCATCTTTAGCAAATTTGGGCAATTCTGTTTTCAGTGCCCCTTCTCGTAATGGTGATGACACTCATCCTTGTCATTTAAAGCACTCTTCTTATTCTTTTTGTTTACTTGTTTTCTCTTCTTCGAACCATTCGAAGATAATGCCTTCCATTTACTGTGAACATTGTGCCTTGATCCTTGGATGAAGACTCGGGTGATTTTAACATATTGAGTAGCTCCATGAAGCTTGCATTTAACTAGTTCATATTGTAATTCAATATGAATGACTCAAATTATGGAGTGAGAGTCCTAAGAGCAAGTCCACTTGCAGCTCATTACTTATCGTAATGTCCAATTAGAAATGTCCATCAATATACTCTTTCATATCCTAAAACCAACGTGAGAAAACTTAATACAATCATATCTTTATATTTATAAAACTCTTTTCAAATAAACGGTAAGACCACACCGCACATAAACGTGGATGGGTTTTTACCTTACATTAACCAAACTAACTTTATATAAAATCCAATGAAATTATAATAATGTATCGGGTTTAAAAAAATACTGAATCATAGCATAAATTTTTACATTAATTTAATTCCAGCATACAGGCTCTACAATCAAACCGTAAAGGCACGTATTGGAGAACGAAATCCAACAATGGCAAGGTAAGGGACTACCTTCGAAAAATTGTGAGGGCCCATTTCTTCGACTCTCGAAAACCAACAATAATACATCCTCGGTATTCACATGCCGCAAATCCAAGTGTCGGAGAGGCGGATTCTCAAGGGTAAGAAAGAATATAAAGATAGAACAGAATCTCACACGAATGGTGTAACATATATTATTTCATCATAAACTTTACAACGGAAATTTAAATACATTTATCAGAGTTAAACATAGATAGCTATAAATTTCAGTACTTACAAATTCGGAATACTATAGCATAAGAATGTGGTGGAAATAGATAACAATCTTCAGAAAAGCCTTCTAGCTCCATGCTTCGAGCTCCATCCATATTTCTTCTAAATTAAACCTGACTACTAGGCTGCCCGGAAAAAATTAGGGCACCTAGAGTTTAAGGAAAAGGAAAATAAAATCCGGGTTAGTCATGGGACTGGTGTGAGAACTCAAAAGTACGCATTTTGAAAAGAAAAGCATCTCATAAGACCACGCCGCACATAAACATGGAATGGGTTTTTACCTTATGATAACCAAACATTTGCTACACAAAAATAAACATTTGATATTATTTTTAACGACTTTCCTTTGAATACATTTACCTGTAAACTTATTAATCTTAGTCGAAATTGTTACATTGATTAAATTCTAGCATACTACTAAGAAGTGGGTTCTACAAACAAAATGGAAGGCACTTATTGGAGAATGGATTTCCATGTAAAATGACCAGGTGAAGGGACTATCTTCCGGCAGTACATCTCCAGAGGAATGTACCGAGGCCCAACTGATGGTCCTCTACCAACACAAGACCGACCTAACTCTTCCTAGATAGTAGCAAATATGTCATTACCCCAATCGTTACCAGCCTATCCAAGAGCTCTCTTCATATACACCACATTAATTTAATATCCGACGTCATAGCGGGAATAAATATATCTAGAAGGGGATGCATACCGTAATGGTTGCGATCCACATAGCCTTGCCGCATCTACCCTGTTTCAGTCATTTCTGTGTGTGAGGCTTGAGGTAACGATTATCTTTCACATAGCACATCGTCTTTCCTCTTTGAATGCCACATTGCCATTCCATAATTATACAACTGATTTCTACAAACGTGTAACTCCTGAGCTCGTACGTCTCTGGAAAGGATGTTAAGCAAAGAGAAGTTGCCTTCTCCGCCACCAAGCAGATGATACGTTTATAAAGATCAATCAATGTGATTTCAAAATGCAACGTCAGACGTTCATCCATAAAAGTTCATTCTGGGACTAAACGAAACCAAAGGCACTCCTCCTACCACATCCTATTTTGGGAATCACCACTAGTATCAGTAGCGATTAGTCCTTGCAATTCGAAGATTTTCATAATGGAGCACTAATTGCCACCATAAATATATGATATGGTAAATTTCACCTCGAGGGACTAGTGGAAAGCAGCCCTACATTATGAATATCTTCGCCTTCAATGATCTTACCTTCAACATGTTTTACTTCGAAAAGTAAATTGGTTCAAAGTGGTTTTCAGATAGGAATTACCCAGATCCGACCCCGGTTCCTTCAAACCAACCATCGATAAAAGAGGTCCAGTAAATAGGTTAATAATATTTGATTATTTCATTTCTTTTATCAAAAATATCTTTTAGAGACATATATCTTATAAAACATTTCTTTCCGGTATATATGGAATCATTAAACCTCTCTTTTTAAATTCTTTGATTACTTGAAACCTTTTTAAATCTTGGAATAATTCTAAATCATTGCATTATTCACTTAGGAAAATATTTCCAAAATCATTCATTTAAATCTTAACAAAGATTTCTTAATTCAAAACTCGAAATTTTATTTAGCTAAAACTGTGCTATCTAGGATGTTAAATCAAAAATCAGTAAATATTAAATGAGCAGAATCTATATAAATCATCTAATTCTACTCAATATCAATTCCCGTGTTGAACAAGTACTATGGCAGAATAATGGTGAAATCACCTTTTAACTTCCACAAATAGTACGAGTTCTTGGGCTTAAACATCAACTATAAAAAGATTATCCCCATAAAATCCAAGTTGTATTTAATTTAAATTTGGAAAATTTAAATCTTTTTATACTTAACTCGTTTTTGACATTTCGACCTTATTTATCCCTCGCCCAGGGAAGAGACCAGGTGACCAGGGCACTGGTTGCTCCTGAACATCTCCTTAGTTTAATCACCTCACATCCGAATCTCACGAATAGAAAAATCCAGTCTATCGTCAGTTTTAGAGCTAAGATTTAACCACTTAATTTGTAATAGCTTTTCTTTAAATCGTTTATTTAAATTCTTTTTAAATAAACTATAAAACTTCCAAATCATCATTATAAAACTTAATTATTCATTTGAAAACATTTATAAAAGGTATGGAAAAGAATTGTTAAGTTTAAAGCTATATTTCAAAGGTTATAAAAAAGTGTTGTGGAAAGTGCTGTAAAAAGTGCTTTTCAAGCTATATTAATCAAAACGACTTTTTATCATTTGTAGTTCATTTATATAACATAATCACTTTTAAGCATTTTAAAAGATTTATTTATATTTTTAAACAAATTTAAATTATCATTTTCATAGAAATCCTTTTATGGATTTCGAACTGCAAAACCACGATTTTTCCTAAAACCTATTTTGTTCATATTTCAAAAATCTACCTATCAAAATCTTGATTTTATTTCTTTGTTTGAAAATTATGGATATAATAGTTCAGAAAATCCTATCTTGAAGAATTCCGAGCTATATTCTATTCTATTTATTTGTTTGACCTTTACGGCGTGAAATCGCGAATTATCGTTACGCGACGCGCCTATTTTTGACTTTATTTTTTCCATTACCTTTCATATGTCACCAAACCACTTTCATATGTTTATAATATCTTTCATATGTTTAGTCAACCGAAACCAATCGACTAATGGAATTTCCAGTTGATTGGAGCAGAATTTTCTAAAGGAAATTGAGTTCGAATCCCCATAGGCAATTTCATGTTTTTGCGAACGTTTTTAAGTTTCCACCATAGAGTTAACATATGTAACATCCTCCATTTTGAGGCTTGAAAATGGATACTGTTGTATGTTGTAGTTGAAGGAAATAGTCTAGTACACATGATTTTAAATAGGTTAACGTCCAAAAAAATTCCGTTTTAGATCTTATAGGGCATATGAAGTCCAAATTATTTTAGATCCAATAGAAATAAATAAAATCTTTATTTTATTTAATTTATTTATATAAAAGATTTGATTTGATTTGATTTATATAATATATATAATGTATGTGTGTATAAGGTCGACCCTAGCCCAAAGCTACCAAGGCTGCCTTCTAGGGCCTCCAATTGTCTTGGGCCTGAAAATTCAAATTATATATATAAATATATAATTGTATTTGGTTTATATATGTGTGCGTATGTGTATAAAACAGGTCATGGGCCTGAAAACTAAAGTATACAAAAATAACTTCCATCCTATTATTTTCCTGTTATTCATGTTGTTTCCGCTTTCTACCTTAGCGAGGATTCTAATAGCACATGAGGGGACTTTTAAAAGATATGCGCAATTATTGCACATTTCTATCAAAATTATATGTTTCTCTTATCATATCCCTATTATTTTTCTCCTACACTATTTCTACCTAAATTACTAACCCCATTTTGTTATAAGTTCCTATTAATATATCTATTCAAATTTCCTAATACTACTACTATTAAAAAAATCCATACCTAAATGACTTCTACTTATATAGCTCTTTCCCTTTTTTATTGTTTTCCCCATTGGCTCATTGTAGTGCATTCGCCTACTGCTTTAGTGATTGGGATTTTCTTCATTAGCATGAAAAGAGATATATACAAATCTATTTCAGATGTCATTATCCGTATTTTTCTTTTATGGGGATATTCCTCCTATCTTCACTACTGGGCATTCTTACCCTTCTATTCTCTTTACCCCATTTCAATCAAGTACTATTTCCATTTGTCCACACCTTAGAAAGACTTTTAAAAAAGAAATTCCAAATTTACAAAAATAGGAAAATCATCGAGCCAAACCCACGCTCTATTCCATTTATAAAAACCACAATCCCTTTATCAAAAACCTTTATATCAAAACTTTTTGACCCAACCAATTTTTAAAATGTTCTAGAAATTTCAAAATAGCACTTTAAAATTTCCAAATTTTCTTGCTTTTCCGAAACAATGACTTCCCAATAGATCCTTTGAAAAAACAATTCATAACATTTTAAGGAATTTTTGAAAATCTTATTGTCAAACTCTTTCACATAGGGTCAGATTCAAATATGGATTTAAATTGTCCTTTCTTTTGAACTTTTCTTCTTCTTCCTTTACTCTTAACCTCTTCTTATTAAGAGTATATACTAAAAATTTGGTATCTTCTTGTGGTGATTAGTGAAATCTTCTTGTGGGAACTTTCTCAATCCTTCTTCACATCTTATTTCCGGCAACATATAGGCTCTTATCTCTCATCTGCCTTGATGAAATGTACATCTTTAATCGGCAATCCATCAAAATCCACAGTCATAAGACAGCCTAGGTCCAAAAAGGAGTCAGTACGATCCACCCTTTGGGATTCTTCTATATGTTATGCTCATGCTCTTCTTGGTCAACACCTAACGGTACAACCAACGCTATATGGGGTAATCGGGATTGGTTTATAAATTCAACTATTTATTGGCCCAACTCATAGTTGCCTCGTCCATCCTTTCGGAATATGGTTGAAACTACTTCTATAGTTAGAATTTATAGAGTTTGGCATATAATATATATAATTACGAGTGTTACGGCATGCGCTTTGCGCGTGAATTATTTTCCTTATAAATTGTACATGTCAAAATCAGTCAAAAAATGATTTTTTAATTTTCTAGTGATATTAAAATTTGTATATTTGCAACAAAGTATTTTAAACATGTAACAAAAGTTTAATTTTAAATCCTACTTTTAGAAGCATTATGGATTTGTAAAGCTTATTTAATCGTTAGATCCTACTTTTAGGGGCGTTTGAATCTGTAGAAGAAGTTTAATGTTAGATCCTGTTTTTAAGTGATTAAGATTTGATAATATAATGAGGGGCGTTTTTGGTAGTTCACGTTGATACCAAAAAAATGTGACACCAAAGCTATTACAACTATTAATAAAGATAAGTAAAAATAGAAATATGTTCTCTCAGCATATCCTAATTCCTATCATCGACTAACCTAAGCTATGATACCAAATATAACAACCCGCACCTTAATGGACCCGAGTTTCGACTAAATCGAAACACAAGTCCATTAAGGCATGGATCATTTGTTTTAATAATCTGTAATAAACATAAGTATATCAGTGAGCGATGAATATAAATCATAAGGGAATAGAAAATTATAATAGAACATAAATACTGACTGAGACTACTACCTTAGAATCAATAGTACTTTTGGATATCTAATTGCCATGTCAGCGTCGAGCATGAATAAGAAGACTTCTCCATCTATCTTTCCCGCCTTGCTCTAGTAACTCGTTCCCCTAAATCTATCCTATGGGTTGTAATCAGGAAAGGGTCAGAACAACATTTTGGTAATTGGGAAATTACGTGCTTTATCCATAACATTAATTTATGCCGATTTATTTTCATTTAAGTGTTATGTATATTATTCACAGCTAATCCATTCAATCCTATGTGCGCATACGATATATCCAACCTTTTTCGAGGTATACACTACACATAAGCATGCAAACATACATGCATGCATGTATGCATATATATATATATATAACTGATGTACGACCCAAAAGAAAACCCTGGCCACTTAATACTTATTAAATAGGAAGGAGGCAGACCTAATGGTCATTTAATACCTTAACCCCAAAGCGGGCCCTCCGTAACGTAATCGATAGTCAATTGGCCGTCGCTACAGGGACCAATGACCCATATATATGCGCTTTATAATTTAATTCATGTGTTGCTAACGCATATCAAATACTCATCTAAGGGTTAACTAACCCACCTCCATCAAAGAGATAACTCACTAATCAAATTTTGAGGTTTGTGCATATCATATACGAATTCTACACTAATAGAAAGCGAAATCTACCATGGCATAACCTGAGCCTTTGCTAACGACCACTTGAGAGTTCTGATGGTCATAGATTATATGCCAACCTCACTACTAAATACCAGTTCAACAATAATACCGACATAGCTCGTTGACCTCCCACAACTGAAATCCCATTTAGACTATTCTATGGTAAGCCAAGGAAAATGCCTATTTCGGTTGCTTAATCTGATTAGAAATGAAGCAGATCTTATTTTCTTAAAAGTAGTGGGCTGTAATACCCTATAAAAGTTAATAAGAAATTAATTAATAAGAAATTATTAATTAGTAGATTAATAATAAGGATAAAAATGAAAATTTTGTAAATATCGAAATTTGACCATGAAAGTTGTGCCATTATGTTCAAGGTGATTTTTTGATCAATTTCTATATGTAAAGTTTTGAAATCGGAGCTCAAACGAAAAATTTATTAATATTTGAAGTTTTCATATTTAAATTAATTTAAATGAAATTCAAATTTAAATAAATAATTAACACTAGAATTTGAAATTCAAAATTTAACGGTAGTGAGACTTGGGAGTTAAGCAAACATTAGATCAGAGTTAACATTAAATATTAATTAACGTATTAAATAAACGACAATTAAATATTCTTTCCAAAATACGTTAACTGGTCGATGGCTACCTAGGGCCAGACAACCACTATAGGTCGACTGCCTAGGTAGGAGCGGCCAACCAGTGATCATAGTAGTGGATAGAGTTTATAACACCATGAACGGTTCATATTTTATTATTTTAGACCGACTTAAATCTGATGGTTCTGGTGCTTTCTAACATTTATAAATAAGAGCCCAGCCCCCTCACTTTTATTCACAAATTATTTAAAACGTAGCAAAGCTTTATCATTTTCTATCTTCTTCAAAATTCAGAAATTTTCTTGGTTTTTAGGTAAGGAATTTTGGGTTTTTAATATTTAGTTTCTAATTTTATTCTCCTCCAATCCCTGAAATTATGAATCTAATCTATATACAACCCACTTGTTGTATATTTCTAAAGGAAGAGATCTGGAAATAGATTTAAAGTAGGCATAAATGGATCTAAGAGGAAGAGCTAAGGACTTTTATGAGTGGAAATCTTAGTTTTTGTTAATTTAGTAATTGATAGTATAATTTGGATTTGAATAGGCCTTGGCGAATTTTGTTCATGAAAACATCGAACTAAAACCCCAAAATTCTCCTAAGCGAAATGTCAATTCTTATGTTAGGATCTCAATTAATTTATATTAAAATAGTGGAACTATATGGTTATTGCAATTTTAATGGTTTACATCATATTCCACTTCTCGTATTTTTCTTTGGATTGGATTAAGTGTTTTTGGAAAGAAATAAGTTAGGAAATGGTGTGTAAGGTACAGATTCTCTTTATTCGCAGCTTGCACCACCTATTTAGGTAATTTAAATGAAAATTTCCTTTTTTATTTGTATATGGTTGAATAGAGCGTAAAAGGATTTGAATTGAAAATTTTGTTAACACTAGTACAAAACAGATCAGTTGCTTCGCCTCATTTGTGTCGGTTGTCCATAAAACCGACACAAATAGTGTAATTTGTGTCGGTTGTTTATTAACAACCGAAACTATTGACTTACGGGGTAAGAAGAAAATGTTAAAAATGTAATTTGCATCTGTTGTTCTTAAGAAACCGACACAATTGAAGGGAAGCAATAGATATATTCGTGTCGGTTGTTTGAACAACCGACACAATTAAATACAATAGCTTCGGTTGTCCAAAAACCGACACAATAGGCACACAACTTTTCCATCCAAATCCATTTCAGCCGCCCCATCTTTTCCCGCGAACGCTAAATTTTAAAGGAACGTACCCGACCCGTCTTCTTCTTTTCTTCTTCGTTGTTTTATTCCTTCTTCTCTCTACCCGCGTACGCTAAAATTAAATTTTATTCCTTCTTCTCTCTACCCGCGTACGCTACCGTTCTCTCTACCCATTGTACTATGGTCGAGTGATTGAAGAGTTTGCGCTGCGATTTCGTCTGCTTCTAGATCAAGATTTTCGATCTTTTAGGTATGCCTTATTGAATTATTGAAGACTTTGGTTTTTTCGATTTGCGATTTTGGGTTTTTTCGATTTGCGATTTTGGGTTTTTTCGGTTGAATTTATAAGATTAAACATTGTAAAGCAATCAGTAAGTAATTGTAGTAATCAAACAAATGTTATTGTAATGTACTTTTCATACGAAAACGATGCTTTAATTGCAATGAATTTAATTGTCAGTAACATTCATTTCGTTCTCTACTTATTATAACTTTATTCCCAATTCGCAAATTTGTCATTTCTAAAATTTGCTTTGTAAAATCCAAAATTAGCAACTGCTAATCAACGAAACGCGAGTCAAACCGGAGGTGATTTCTGTTGGTTTGATTTGGTTGGCTGTGTGTAGAGGAGTCATTGGTCAGGCGGAGGAGTTGTGAAGGGCGGTTGATTATGGAAGCAGATGGTTTTGATCGGTATTTAACAGAGGTGTAAGGAGCAACAGATTTAGTTAGTATGGTGGTAGTAAGGTAATGGGTAACAAATGGTAGTAAGTATTTAATGTGGTGGATGCAAGAGGGGAGAAGGGAAGTTGCTCTAGTGTGAAGGACAGTACACTGTGTTGTGGGCAGAAAGCAGTGTTGTAGATAGAGAATGACTGAAGTGTAAAGTGCAATTGTTTTGTAGAGGAGAATGGTGGAATGTAGACAGAGATGACTGAATGTGGATGTCTAGTTTTGGTTATTGTGTTTGAGATAGTGGTATGCAGCAGTTGTCTTTTTTTGCAGTGGTATAGGGAGTGAAAGACAGGGTAGGTGGTAGCAATGAGCAGTTATGGTTGTTTGTTGACTGTGGGTAGTTGACAGTTCATGATGTTTGCTGGAATAGGGGAATATGGGTAGGCAGTTCGTGGTGATTGTGTGAAATGGAATGTTTTGATAGTTTCTGTGAAAGTAATGTTTGCTGGAATAGGGGAATATGGGTAGGCAGTTCGTGATGTGGTTGGGTAGGAGTGTGCAAGAGAGGAGATGAACTATGATGGTATGTATTACTGTGCAGTGTGGTTTGAAGTGAGTTTTGATGTGTGGAAATGATGGTGCTGAGGTAGAGAGTAGGGATAGCAAGTAGCAGTGACTTGATATTGGGGTATGTGTGCAGTGTATGCATAGATATATGTATATGCAAGGGGGTTACTGTGATGAAGCTATTTGATGTGGTGACATGAACTAGTGGTAGAGCATAGCAGATGATGGCAGTAGGATCTTTGTGTAGTACTAAGGTAGTGGATCACATGTGATGCGGTATGGTTTTATGGTATTATGGTGATGTGCAGGCAATTTGTAGGGATGTATGTTGTATATGAGGAGGAAGAGCAGCGAGAATGATTGTATGATTGTACGATTGTGTGATTGGCATATTAGTCAACAGCTTGATTGTGTGTATGTCGAACGGGTGTTATGAAATGGGTGCTTATGACAGTGTTGTGTTGGTTGCTGGGTGAATTGCGGTTGCTTAGGAGGTGATGATGAATGTCTGTAATAATTTTGTGCAGTGCGCAGTTGCACAGGGAAGAGCAGTAGTGGTTCGGGGAAGTTGAAGTGCATGGGGCAATTCAAGAGTGAAGTTTGGGAGTATAGGCGAGGCAGTGGAGCAATTGAGGCAGAAGGTTGGTAGTTGATCCATGGCACATGGTGGTTTGTATAGTATGGTAGGTTGGAGTTGAATTGTAGAATAGCGACAGTAAGACAAGTTTGTACTGGGATGTGGCTGGTTGTGTTGTTGTATCTGGTTGGATTGGTTTGTAATGTTAGTTTGATGGTTATGAGGAGATATCAGTTGGTGATGAAGTAGGGCCTGTCTATAAAACAGGGATCTCGAAATAAATTTCCTTCTAGCTATCATTTAATTTGTTTCCAATATTCAGCTTATGGTTCAACCTGTGTTTGAATTACATTCCTCTCAGATTGATCTTTTATATATGCAGAGTATTCCTGACTTAATTATTGTCTTTTGTATAACAATTCTCTTAATTACAGGACTTTGTACGAGACGGTTCTTATGACCAACAAGAGATAGACGAGGTTCGAGAGAATTTAGCTAGTTATATCATGTATAATTGGATGTAGTTGGTTGTGTACGCTGATCTTTTGTAACGTACGTTGGTATTTTGTCATGTACGTTATGTTTGTGATAGATTATATTCTATTTTGGTATGTAAACATGAATTATGTTGATGGATAATATAATTATATTTTTTGTTCAATCAGTTAATAGTAATGTTGGTTTATAAAAAATTAAAATTCAATTTCATATTGTTTTTATAATCTTAAACGGTAATAATATTTTTTTTTGCTTCAGATATTACTTGTGTCGGTTGTTACTTCAAAGGGAACCGATACAACTGTATATCAATTGTGTCAGTTGAAAAAACAAACATAACCGACACAAATATCAATCATTTGTGTCGGTTGTTAATAAAAAACCGACACAAAACTATGAACAGTTGTGTCGGTTTTTCTAAAAGGACCGACACAATAAATGGCGGTGTGCTTCACTATACAAGCTGATTTGTGTCGGTCCTTTTAGAAAGACCGACACAATGGTTCATAGTTTTGTGTCAGTTCTTTAATAACAACTGACACAAATGATTGATATTTGTGTCGGTCGTACAACCGACACAACAGAAAATTGTCTTTTGTGTCGTCTTCATATGAGTCGGTTGTAAAACCGACACAACAGGGGATACACAGCCGACACAAATGACCAGTTTTGTATTAGTGTAATGTTTATTTGACTATTTTAGTATAAAATAAGTTTGGTATGGATTCTATTTTTATACGAGTTTGTTATTGAATTGAGAATGCTGGATATATATTGTTTGTTGATATCGAATTGGACTTGTATAGATTTAGAAGTTTTGACATTCAAACGATTAGCATAGGTCGTAATCTTCACACAATTATATATATATATATAGACACACACAGATATATATATATATATATATATTAGCATATAAACAATGTATAATTATTAGCATATTATATGTGTAGTAAATAGATTATTAATTAATATTAGATCCCCCATGGGAAAGAAGTGAGATAATTATGGATAGTAATATTATGGAATGCAGTGAGGTGTATAGTAGTATGTTAGGTAAGAGAAAATTATGACTAAGTTATAGGGATGTGAGGTCAGTCAAAAAGCACATGGAAGTCTGCCCAACTAATCTGGCTACAATCACTGTGATAGTGGGGCTGATGTAAGAAATCATCTATAAAAACAACCTACGGAGGAGGCGAGGTTAGTCCCAAATTATGTTGGGTAAACCTGCCCAGCTAATCTGGCTTTGTACCTACGAATAGTCGAACTAATGTGAGACGTCACAGTTTGGGCTATGGGTCATAATAAGTAGGACCTGCTTCGGGGTTGAAGGTGGTAAGTGGCTGATTGAGGGCCCGCCTCCTCCCTATTTAGAAAGTATTAAATGGTCGGGGTTAGCGGTTAGGCACGCTAGTGGATATCTCGAGAAGGGTTTGCTTTGGGTTTGAGGTATTAGGTAGTTATTATAGAGTTCGCTTCTCCCATGAAGAAGTATTAAGTGGCATGATGAGATTCTATATGATGTTAGCTAGATTGTATTAGAGAGAAATCCGCCTTGGGATAGGTAGTAAATGACAAGGACCTTCCTAAAATGAGGTACTGAATGGTCAGAGTCTACCTAGTTCCCATTGAAAAGGTATTATGACTTGGGTAAAATCTCTTACATTATTAGGACATTATTGACGGTAGATGCATGGAACTAGGAAATGGCCTTTGATCTACGTTGAAGATGGGTTATTGGGTTGACAGGATATGGGTTATAGAATTGGACTGGAAAAGTCTTAGGGCTTATAGTTCGAAAAACTTAACAATATAGTTAGGATGCATAAGACATATTCTTATTTAAATTATATCATCCAAGTATTATCATAGAAAGACTCGAGATGTTTATTCACCATACATTGTTTTTTTGACTCCCTTCTCATTACAACACAGATTAGAGAAAGCGATGTGGATTATAATTACGAAGGCAATGAGGGGGCTTGTGGCAGTTATCTATTTATCTACTTATGTTATTTTTATATTTTTGATGTACCCATTTGAAATTGTTAATGTATTTTAAGATATTACACAATGGATATTTGGCGTTGTTATATGGTATTGTGTTTTATTTTCTGACATTTGAATTTTAAATAAAATGGGTACTGTTTTGGATATATATTTTATCCTTCCATTGTGAGATTTTGAATGTGTAGAGAGATAACTATATGTATTGTTCTTTATATCAATTTTACTAACCAACAGCTATCTTTGGAATGGGTATAAGGTGCGATAGGCCGTCTTTGTGTTGAAAATTAGGCTCGTCTCAAGGCTGGTTGTTACATGGGCCATTTAATACTTCAAATTGAAGATGAACCCTTGGTATATTATTCCCTAACTATACATGGATGTATATCCCTTCCCCACGGATCCTATGGCTGGAGAAGTTTCACATTAGTAGTAAGTAAACACAACTGCTGGCAGCCTCTATGTGAAGGGCAAACTTCTGTTGTGTAACTCAACTGGCCTTGCATCCCAACCTCATACTAAACCAACCAATTATCCAAGGCCTAATTATTGGACTAGGCCTACTAATTCGCACTTATCCTAAATGTATAATTAAGGCTATATAATTTTCTAGGATGAAAATTATATTGCCGCCTGGCATTTAATACGCCTACTACGATATTCTCTACTTCCCTCTTATGTTCGTAAATGTCAATTGTCTGACATAAAGGGTCATTATTAATCTATTTGGACAATCTTTAAGAACAGTTATTTATTCGTTTTAATTCAACCTATTATGCCTATTTCACTTCTCTATAAATGCCACATTAAATTCTTTAACCAGTCCCATTAAACACATTTATGTCCCTATTTAATTTCTGTAACTCCATATTAACTGCACATTTACTACGCTATTTATAACTAGACATCCTAATTACAAATAATGTGAATATCGATGTATATTAAGCTATATATATATATATATATATTTGTTGATAAGCGCAGTTATAAGTGTACATGTGTGTATGTATATTCCTGTTTATTATTTCCTATACCAAAACATTCCTTTCCACCTTTTAATTTACCATAGCTATCCTTCTAAAAAGGATTATCATTTTAACTTCCATAAATTAACCAAAAGTGAGACCTATGCTTGGTTTGAAATTACAAAGAATAATCTCTTTTATTTTATTGAAATAGATAGTACAAACTATGAGGAAGAACATCGGTACTTTGCACTTCTCTTTCCTTTTTGGTATATTCCTTATAATTTCAAACGATGCACTCTTATACATAATGTGGAATTGGATAATTTATGGAGATTACACAAAAATAGATACAACTAAATTATACCCCGCCTTAATAAATTAAAAATATAGAAATTCATATTCCAAATCAAATTAGGGTAATCTAAGCCAATACTAACATTTTACAACCTTACTATAAATTTGAAATAAACTTTAAAGCTTTATCAACATTCAAATTTTTGGAACCAATTTCCAATTTCCAGATTATGTTGTATACTTT
This sequence comes from Allium fistulosum, assembly GCA_030737815.1. NCBI lineage: Eukaryota > Viridiplantae > Streptophyta > Magnoliopsida > Asparagales > Amaryllidaceae > Allium > Allium fistulosum. The sequence continues at coordinate 795,466,982 of CM060904.1, forward strand.
ATTCCAATTACCTTACTAACGGAGTATGTAGGCAAGGTTTCAACTAAATATGCTCATTTTAAGCATACAACTCATCAGATCTTATACAGGCATAGTGATTAAATAAAATTCAATGATATAAATTTCAATGTTATAAATAAATCATATAATTTCCCACTTACCTTTCGATCTTTCCAAATCTGCCAAATCTAAATCCATCCATATAATTTGACTCTGTTTGCATTTTAATCCAAAAGAATATGCTAATAATATATATACATACTATTAGAATTATAGATATGAGAAGAGATTTTGGGAAAAGGTGAAATTTAAATTTATAATTATAATATTTTTCTTTTTCCCCAGTATCGATTCGCTCCTTCTCTTTTTATCTTTTATTTTCTACCCATCTCTGATTATATATATAAAATATAATATTTTATAATTAATAAAAATTGTGGAGAAGGGAAAATGGCAGAGCCTCACTGCTTTCATAAGAAAATATGAGAAGAGGAAGGGTTATGCCTATATTTATAGGCGTTCGGATTAATAGTATTCGTTAGATTTAAATAATTAAATCCAGGTCGTTCGACCAAGATTCAACCCTAGCGGCCACCTTCAGGACCTGTCAATCGATCTCATATAGGCTAAAATATTCAAACGCTAATAACTTCTTCATTTTTAATTATTTATTTCCTCTTTTCCATTTTTAATTATTTTCATTCGAAAAATTCAAATGCTAATAACTTCTTTGTTTGAACTTCGATCGCTAAACTCCAAATATGAAAGTTGCTCAGAAAATCACCATGAACACAATGGTGCAATTTTATTGGAAAATTCCTATGTTTGCTCAAATTTCATTTTTGAGCCTTATCAATTATTTATTAATTACCGTTAATTCTATATGGTGTTACGTTCTTGCTCGAGTTAATTCTATCTTTTTAGTATCTTCTTCCACTAAAGTCTGGACCAAGCATTGGTCCATCACATGTCTTTAACCAACATGTTGATGCTTTGCATGACCTTATGTAAAGTGCTTCAAAAGGTGTCATTCCTATACTTGTCTGATAAGCATTATCATAGGAAAACTAGACTAAGTGCAAATAGTCATCCTATGACCCTCCATGGTCGAATACTCGAGCTTTCGGTAAATATTCGAGTACCTTGTTAACCCTTTTCATTTTTCCATTAGTCAGTCGATGGTAAGTGGTAATCATCTTCAGCTTGGTACCTAATACCTCCTGCAAGATCTTCAAGAACTCATTAGTAAACAAAAGATCTCTATCACTCACAATGATAATTAGTATTCTGTAACAACCCGGATATTCATAGCAATTAATGATCGTCACTAGGTGATTAAATCGTTCACCAAATTTTATTGGAATTTTATCAAGTTAAAATTGCTTTGAAAAATCGTTCGACCCGTTCCCTTTCTTATTTTGTTCGACCTAATTTCCCCCCTTCTTAGTTCATTCTTCATTTTGATTGCGGACCCTTTCCCCTTTTAAGCCGGCTCATTTCATTCTCTAGCCTGTTGCTTTTCTCTGGCTTGTGAAAAATGGAGGCTTTGTTAATCTCGTTCGTTCCTCTTTGCAACTGAGTTAGGGCTTGTGAAAAATTTAGGGCTTTCGTTCCTCTTGCACTCTGAACTTTTGGCTTTTCGAAGTGCCGTCCCTACGTCGATCGTTTTGTGGGTTGTTCGAGAATTGCTTGGCTCGATCGATTTCTCTTTGCTCTCTCTCTCTGGCTACTTCGACGAGTTCGATTCTTGCTTCTGGGATTGGTCTCGCGTTCGTTCTTGTGAGAATTGCTATGGCTTCGGCCTTGCTTTTGGGGTTCTTCGAATAAGGTGAGTAGTATACTCACATCTAATTCGAGTTGGTTAAATTCGTTTGCTCATTCTGTTTTCGTGTTCGTCGGCTGTGACTTGATCTCATGGATATTGAAATTTCTATCTTGTTCTTGTTTTGGTTTGATTTCTTGTTTATTTAGTTTACACGGTTTTGATTTTTGTATCGTTCGATTCTTTTTGATTCTTACGGCAACAAAACTTCCCTCTTTTTCTACTTTGACAATTTCAAAGATGTAGATAAGCACTTGATTATTTGAATTCGATTTCAGATTGAGTCCCACTGCAACGAACTTTCACATTTTTAATCTCAATCAATATTTGTTTTCGTGTGGTTCCTTGTTGACTTTACTGTGATTTATTGCTTTGGTTTACCGGCCCTTGGGAGCTTCGTCTCTGGCCATCTATTTTTGCTTGAGCATTGCGCATATAGTTGCACTCCATTACATGTTTGAATTCCTTACTGTCCATTTATGTTTTTGCATACCTTGTAGTTGTTGTACTTGTCTGCATTGTACTCGAGTTGATCTTGTACATTTGATAGTCGGATCCTTGTTTCCTTTTGTTGTACACTTACTTTTTGGTATGGCAGTCTTCATCCCAGGCAGTCTTCATATTGCATTTGCATTTGGGCTTATGTTCGAAACTGATTCCTTGCATATGCTCCTGTTAGGATTGGTGTAGTTGTTTCCATTTGCACTCAAGTTCAACCTGTAGCTTGCATTGTCAGTTGCACTTCATTGTCCATCTGATTACTATACCCTTGTAGTTGTAGTTTTACATTTGACTTCCTTGTTTACTTTGTTGACATTGCAACTGTGTAGTCGAACATTTGAGTCCTTCATTCCAGGCTTCATATTTGTACATTGATCTGATCTGTTATAGTTGCATGTTGTTGCCATTGTAGTTGTACTGTCATTGATGTCTGCACTTGAACTTGGTCTTGTACTTGTTCACTATAGCTGCATTTAAGTTGTTACTTGATCCACTTGAACTTGAGTCCGTGGTTTTGTTGAAGTCCAGTTTTGTAAGACTATTGTACCATGATTTTGAACTTGCCTTAAGTATAATTTGGGACTAGTTTAAATGATGATTTTTGGTTGTTTTGTATATGACATTTCACTACTGTATATATATATTGTTCTCTGACCATATGACATTGGCTTCATTACCTTGTTGCTCCTGCATGTAGTTTGACCATTTGTGTTCACTATGTATTCATGTGCATTGATACTCTAGTCTTGATTCACTGTTGCTGTGCATTCATTGTAGCTGCTTCCCTGTGCACTTGTTCTTGATCATCTCTGAGTTCTTCCCTGTTTATTAGCTCAGCTGGAATTTTGTCGTTGACCATGGCCTTGACATTATTTACTGTTGATCATTCTGTCTAGAGTAGGTTCTGCATTCATGCATATTGGCATTCATGTACTTGATTGCTGTACTTGATTCATCTTCTCTGTTGAACTACATTGATGAACTTGATCATGTTGGTGTTGATTTTCTGGTTGATGTAGAAGTTTGTAACTTGACTTGTGTACATTGATGATGTTGAGCTACTTGTAGCTTGACCATTTGTAGCTGTGCACCTCATTGTTTACTGGTTGTCTTGCTCAGTCGATTCATACATGCTTGCATCCATGTAGATGTTGACACTGGTTGTAGTCTGGTCTTTGATACCTATCTGCATTGCATACATTTGATATTGCAGTTTATTGAGGCACTGTTCTTTGAGTTGCTTGTTTATATTGCTGTATCCAATTTACTTCATACAAACTTGAGTCTGCATTTGAGTTCATCCTCATTCGTATTGTTGCAGTATCATGTTGACAGACTTGATCACTTGAATTTTCCTGCTTGGTGGCTTTTGTTGTTGTCCATTTTGTACTTGTCTTGTTGAACTTGTACATGCATTTGCCTTGTTGTAGTTACACTTTGAATTTTGATCGAGGCCATTTGCAATATTTTGAATCGTATTTTGATTTGGTTTAAATTGATAATTTTTATTGTTAATCGCCGTTTTCGGCAATTCCATTCTTTTCTAAATCATCTTCATTTAGAAATCTTTGCATCTATCTCTGTTGATGTTTTAAATCTGCTGATTTTTGTTTAACACTGTTAAGTGTTATATCGACCATCATCCGATTTCTTTGTTTAGAGAGTCGGGTAGACGGGAATTATTTTGACTGTCGTCTATTTGATTATTATTGCTTCTATGCACTAATAGCTGAGTTTGAATTAGACTGACCCGTGTATTATTTTCTTTTGAATGTAATACTCGGGTCAGACCCGAGTTATTTCAGGTTGTAGATTTCCTGCTTTGAGTTGCTGAAACCTATTCACTTCTTTTGGAGTAGTCGTGTCATAGTATAGGTTGATATGTATTCATGTATATTAGTCGATAATGTACTTGTATATATATAACTTCCAGAGTCGACAGCTGTAGTTGTATCATATGTGTTGTGTCAAATGTATTCTAACTGATATCAGTTAATATATATATGAGACTTTTCGTTCCATCTGTATTCCGCATTTACGTTATCTGTGTTATTTTTATATCTATTGTTCTAAACTATTATAGCCACTGTGTAGTAGCTTCGAGTTTGTATCGGTATGTCGGATTTCCTCTAAAAGTGAAATGCATATTATACTATCTGACATATCGGTGCTCGCACAAAGCAATTACACAGATGGTCGCTCCTCAACAGCCTTATTTTGCGTGCTAGTTGACAGCACTACACCGTAGTGTTCTTGGCTAGCGCGGGTATAGAGGTGGGGCGTCACAGCTTGGTATCAGAGCCTGGGGTTTAGGACAATTATAAAACATAACTTAGATGGAACATGTGTTACAACTATTAGTCGATGTTTTATCTCTTATCTTTACATATGATTATTTTTGACTGTTAGGTATGAATTCCTAACCCTTATTCATGTGCATTTGATTTTGATTTCGTGAAAGTATTTTGGCTTCTGCCTCCGTTTGCTTTGCGAACTCAAGTTGGGTTTTGATGATGAGTATTTTGTTCTTGTGTTTTCGGCTTTGTATTGATTTAGCCGATGTTCATTTTGTTCGAATTTGACCAATTAAAGCTATTTTGACTTTTGGACTTTGTTCCATTTTTGTGCTATGCTATGAGTGTTATTGTGTACCTGTTACACTGTGATGAAAAATAGCTTGACCAGTTGCAAATTGAGTGATTTTGATTTTTCCTTCATATCTAGTTTGAGTCTCAGCGATTTTGAAGTTGATATTTTGTGTTTTCCTCGGCTTGGATTCCATTCGACTTCGGTCACTTTGCTTTTGAGAAATTGCTGATTTCTTGATTTCCAAGACTCTGATTTTGTTTGCCGTTGGATTCTTTGATGATAATGATTGATTCATTTTGTACTCGACTGTGGCCATTAATTGTTGACTTCGACAATGACTTGATTTTTATTTTTGTTGAAGTCATTTTTGCATCTATGCTCGTTTCGCTTCGTTTTTCCAAAATTTAATCGATTCGTGATCATTTCCCCCGATTGGTTGCTATCATTTATTAGCAACTTTAATGACATTTTCTTTGGGATTTTTGTGAACATACTTTTTGATGGAATCAGTATCGATTTCTTTGGATTCTATTCACACCTTTGTATGTGAATTCTTGTGATTGATTGTTTCTACAATCATTTTTGTGATTTGTCACTTTAAAAATATAAAGGTTTTTCTATACTAGTAGTAAATATAAAAAATCCTTTTCTCCAAACAGCTCTTTTTCTTAAACCGTTTTCCAACCTATTAGTATATACAAACCTTTATTTCACTCGTATGAGAAATTGAATTAAACGGCTTAGTAAAACAAGTGGTATGAAACGCTTGCGTTTACTTCGTCGGTTAACTCCTAGACTTGTTCGATTGAACCTTTTATGACAATTTTCTAGTGAAGATTTACAGTTTGTTCGTAAATATTTGAGTTAAGCTAGTGGTTATGGGACATGAAGCTAAACTCTTATATTCACTAACTTAATGTAATTGACACTTCTCTATGATCATGACGATCATTTTTGTGAATTAGACTAGCGATTGAGCGATGTCTCTTTGTTTGCGAGGTTAGGCTAGACACCATTTGTGTGATTTTGATTCACGCATATCTCTTTATCTTCAAGGTTAGTCTATACCTCATTGGTGTGACTTCGATTCACACATATTGAAACTCTTGTGACAATTTTCTAGTGCAGATCTACAATCTTTTCGTAAATATTTGAGTTAAGCAAGTGGTTATGGGACATGAAGCTAAACTCTTATATTTACTAGCTTAGTGTAATCGACACTTCTTTATGATCGATGATGATCATTTTATGGTTTAGACTAGCAATGTGCAATGTCTCTTTGTCCTTGTGTTCGGAAAATTAAATAGATAGCTTCTCATCCGTGTGTTCGGAAAATTAAATGGATAGCTTCCCATCCGTGTGTTCGGAAAATTAAATGGATAGCTTCCCATCCGTTTGTTCGGAAAATTAAATGGATAGCTTCCCATCCGTGTGTTCGGAAAATTAAATGGATAGCTTCTCATCCGTGTGTTCGGAAAATTAAATGGATAGCTACCCATCCGTGTGTTCGAAAAATTAAATGGATAGCTTCTCGTCCGTGTGCTCGGACTTCCCCCTCCTTTGTGTTTTCTGGATTTCATGTGTAGATTTCTAGAATTTGTGTTTTCTGGATTTCGTGTGTTGAATTCTGGAATTTCTGGTTTCTGGATTTCGTGTGTTGATTTCTGGAATTTCTGGTTTCTGGATTTCGTGTGTTGATTTCTGGAATTTGTGGTTTCTGGATTCCATGTGTTGATTTCTGGAGTTTGTTCTGGATTCCGTGTGTTGATTTCTGGAATTTGTGCTTCACCAATTTTCGTGATTTTCATTGGTATGCTTTATCAATTGTTGTGCATTGGTGAATTTATGTGTTATTGACTTGTTATGAATACAAGTTTAGGGTATGATATCCCTTCCTATCTTTGAGAAGATTCTTGTGACATTTTTGATGAATGAAAATTCATTGGTATTATATTTTGATGCCAGTTATTTTGATGAGATTTTGACGTGTTAACTTCAGTAACTGTCAATTTTGAAATGGATTTACAAGCGGTTCTCCCGCAATACTGATATTGCTAAATTAATCACGTGTTTTCAAAATTCGTTATTTTTAAAAGTTGTTTCAAAAATATAAATTAAAATTGTTTTCAAAATTTTTACACTTTACATTTTCAAAAGAACGAGGAAGCGATTTAAACGTTTTAGAAAAATCGAGGACTATGACCCCTTTCTTTTACTGATTCGTTTAATTCCGGACTTATCCGTTTGAGGATGTGAAATGTTATTTTTAAAACACACAATTTTGCACTTTCAAGGAAACGATAAAGAGATTTAAACGATTTAGCAAAAGTACGGAGTATGGAACCATACTTTTACTACTTCGGTTAATTCCGGACTCGTTAATTGAATATTTATGACTTCTGATTATCGTTTTTGATAATCAGATGTTTGTGTTTCTGATTATCGTTTTTGATAATCGGATATTTCTGATTTCTGATTATCGTTTTTGATAATCAGATATTTGTGTGATTTGATTATCATTTGTGATAATTGAATATTTGTGATTTCTGATTATCGATTTTGATAATTGGATATTTCTGACTTCTGATTATCGTTTCTGATAATCAGACATTTGTGATATTTGATTATCATTTTTTTGATAATTGAATATTTGTTGTTTCTGATTATCGCTTGTGATAATTAGATATTTGAGATTCTAATTGTCGTTCTGATAATTAAATATTTATTGATTTGATTATCGTTTGAGATAAGTAAATATTTGCGATTTGAAAATTCGATTATCGTTTTTGATGATTGAATATTTGCGATTTTGAGATTTGAGCTTCGTCTTTTTCTGGCGATTCAGGTGAGTAATTTGATTTACTCACATTCAATTCGTGCTCAGTAGGGGATTTCTGCTCTGTTTTCTTTTTCTTTTAATTGCTGGAATTCGATTGTTCTTGCTTTTGTTAGTCGATGTTGATTCTTTTGATTTAAATCAGTCGAACCTTTTGATTTCATATCTAATACTTCCCCTGCTGACATTTGCTTTGCTTATGCATTCGACATTGCCATGCTCTTTTGGTTGTTACCTTTTTGTCCATTTATTCCTTATGATTGCGAGGACGCAATTCCTTTAAGGAGGGGAGTCTGTAACAACCCGGATATTCATAGAAATTAATGATTGTCACTAGGTGATTAAATCGTTCGCCAAATTTTATTGGAATTTTATCAAGTTAAAATTGCTTTGAAAAATCGTTCGACCCGTTCCCTTTCTTATTTTGTTCGACCTGATTTCCCCCCTTCTCGGTTCATTCTTCATTTTGATTGCGGACCCTTTCCCCTTTTAAGCCGGCCCATTTCATTCTCTAGCCCGTTGCTTTTCTCCGGCTTGAGAAAAATGGCGGCTTTGTTAATCTCGTTCGTTCCTCTTTGCAACTGAGTTAGGGCTTGTGAAAAATTTGGGGCTTTCGTTCCTCTTGCGCTCTAAACTTTGGGCTTTTCGAAGTGCCGTCCCTACGTCAATCGTTTTGTGGGTTGTTCGAGAATTGCTTGGCTCGATCGATTTCTCTTTGCTCTCTCTCTGGCTACTTCGACGAGTTCGATTCTTGCTTCTGGGATTGGTCTTGCGTTCGTTCCTGTGAGAATTGCTATGGCTTCGGCCTTGCTTTTGGGGTTCTTCGAATAAGGTGAGTAGTATACTCACATCTAATTCGAGTTGGTTAAATTCGTTTGCTCATTCTGTTTTCGTGTTCGTCGGCTGTGACTTGATCTCATGGATATTGAAATTTCTGTCTTGTTCTTGTTTTGGTTTGATTTCTTGTTTATTTAGTTTACACGGTTTTGATTTTTGTATCATTCGATTCTTTTTGATTCTTTCGGCAACAAAACTTCCCTCTTTTTCTACTTTTACAATTTCAAAGATGTAGATAAGCACTTGATTATTTGAATTTGATTTCATATTGAGTCCCACTGCAACGAACTTTCACATTTTAATGTCAATCAATATTTTTTTTCGTGTGGTTCCTTGTTGACTTTACTGTGATTTATTGCTTTGGTTTACCGGCCCTTTGGAGCTTCGTCTCTGGCCATCTATTTTTGCTTGAGCATTGCGCATATAGTTGCACTCCATTACATGTTTGAATTCCTTACTGTCCATTTATGTTTTTGCATACCTTGTAGTTGTTGTACTTGTCTGCATTGTACTCGAGTTGATCTTGTACATTTGATAGTCGGATCCTTGTTTCCTTTTGTTGTACACTTACCTTTTGGTATGGCAGTCTTCATCCCAGGCAGTCTTCATATTGCATTTGCATTTGGGCTTATGTTTGAAACTGATTCCTTGCATATGCTCCTGTTAGGATTGGTGTAGTTGTTTCCATTTGCACTCAAGTTCAACCTGTAGCTTGCATTGTCAGTTGCACTTCATTGTCCATCTGATTACTATACCCTTGTAGTTGCAGTTTTACATTTGACTTCCTTGTTTACTTTGTTGACATTGCAACTGTGTAGTCGAACATTTGAGTCCTTTATTCCAGGCTTCATATTTGTACATTGATCTGATCTGTTATAGTTGCATGTTGTTTCCATTGTAGTTGTACTGTCATTGATGTCTGCACTTGAACTTGGTCTTGTACTTGTTCACTATAGCTGCATTTAAGTTGTTACTTGATCCACTTGAACTTGAGTCCGTGGTTTTGTTGAAGTCCAGTTTTGTAAGACTTTTGTACCATGATTTTGAACTTGCCTTAAGTATAATTTGGGACTAGTTTATATGATGATTTTTGGTTGTTTTGTATATGACATTTCACTACTGTATATATATACTGTTCTCTGACCATATGACATTGGCTTCATTACCTTGTTGCTCCTGCATGTAGTTTGACCATTTGTGTTCACTGTGTATTCATGTGCATTGATACTCTAGTCATGATTCACTGTTGCTGTGCATTCATTGTAGCTGCTTCCCTGTGCACTTGTTCTTGATCATCTCTGAGTTCTTCCCTGTTTATTAGCTCAGCTGGAATTTTGTCGTTGACCATGGCCTTGACATTATTTACTGTTGATCATTCTGTCTAGAGTAGGTTCTGCATTCATGCATATTGGTATTCATGTACTTGATTGTTGTACTTGATTCATCTTCTCTGTTGAACTGCATTGATGAACTTGATCATGTTGGTGTTGATTTTCTGGTTGATGTAGAAGTTTGTAACTTGACTTGTGTACATTGATGATGTTGAGCTACTTGTAGCTTGACCATTTGTAGCTGTGCACCTCATTGTTTACTGGTTGTCTTGCTCAGTTGATTCATACATGCTTGCATCCATGTAGATGTTGACACTGGTTGTAGTCTGGTCTTTGATACCTGTCTGCATTGCATACATTTGATATTGCAGTTTATTGAGGCACTGTTCTTTGAGTTGCTTGTTTATATTGCTGTATCCAATTTACTTTATACAAACTTGAGTCTGCATTTGAGTTCATCCTCATTCGTATTGTTGCAGTATCATGTTGACAAACTTGATCACTTGAGTTTGGCTGCTTGGTGGCTTTTGTTGTTGTCCATTTTGTACTTGTCTTGTTGAACTTGTACATGCATTTGCCTTGTTGCAGTTACACTTTGAATTTTAATCGAGGCCATTTGCAATATTTTGAATCGTATTTTGATTTGGTTTAAATTGATAATTTTTATTGTTAATCGCCATTTTTGGCAATTCCATTCTTTTCTAAATCATCTTCATTTAGAAATCTTTGCATCTATCTCTGTTGATGTTTTAAATCTGCTGATTTTTGTTTAACACTGTTAAGTGTTATATCGACCATCATCCGATTTCTTTGTTTAAAGAGTCGGGTAGACGGGAATTATTTTGACTGTCGTCTATTTGATTATTATTGCTTCTATGCACTAATAGCTGAGTTTGAATTAGACTGACCCGTGTATTATTTTCTTTTGAATGTAATACTCGGGTCAGACCCGAGTTATTTCATGTTGTAGATTTCCTGCTTTGAGTTGCTGAAGACTTTTCACTTCTTTTGGAGTAGTCGTGTCATAGTATAGGTTGATATGTATTCATGTATATTAGTCGATAATGTACTTGTATATATATAACTTCCAGAGTCGACAGCTGTAGTTGTATCATATGTATTGTGTCAAATGTATTCTAACTGATATCAGTTAATATATATATGAGACTTTTCGTTCCATCTGTATTCCGCATTTACGTTATCTGTGTTATTTTTATATTTATTGTTCTAAACTATTATAGCCACTGTGTAGTTGCTTCGAGTTTGTATCGGTATGTCGGATTTCCTCTAAAAATGAAATGCATATTATACTATCTGACATATCGGTGCTCGCACAAAGCAATTACACGGATGGTCGCTCCTCAACAGCCTTATTCTCCGTGCTAGTTGACTGCACTACACCGTAGTGTTCTTGGCTAGCGCGGGTATAGAGGTGGGGCGTCACATATTCCATAAAGTGTCACAACATTCTTCTTGAATAATTTGTCTAAACTAAGTGTCATCCTTGTCGACTTAGTACGGATAAAATGTGAACTCTTGGTTGATCTATCAACCACGACCCATATACCTTCATTTCCCTTATTCGACCTGGACAACCCGTCGATAAAATTTATAGATATAGAATCTCATTTTCACAATTTTACTTCTAAAGCCTGAGTAATCCACTTGGCTTTTGATGCTAGGCATTTACTTGTTGGAAATCCTTACATTGACTCATCCACTAGCATACATTTTCTTCATTCCTTCCTAGAAGAAACTCCTCATCATATCTTGGTACATCTTTGTACCTATGGGATGGAACCAGGATCCATCTCGTCATATGATTATTTAGCTAATAAGTTTCTAAATCAATTCTGGGTCCACTTGGTTCAACATTAGGATGCGATATCATTGGTCAAGATCCATCAAAGATCTGGAAAGACCGGAAATTTATCTGAAGAGGTTCGATGGTGTGGTTATGGAGGTAAAGAACCCAAAAATGATGTTATGTTAATGGAAATTACAAGTGCAGTTGCTAGCGAGATTGACTTTGGTAGATGGTTAACTATAAAAAAGCCAACCGCATTGAAAGATTTTACTAAAAAAAGCTAATCTATTTTTGTATTTGGAAGAGGGATATATAGAGAAGGTGTTAGACACTGGCGGTCAAGTTGGACCAAGAAATGTTGTGAAGAGCATGGAGGCTATTAACCAGGATGGTCTCAATAACGATGGAAAGGAGAATAAAATAGTGGGGATAGGAGACAGGACTCTAGGAAAAATTTCTGGTTCTAACGAGATGAAGAGTCCACGGAGTTGAATAATTCCATAGAGAACAACTACCTTGTGATTCAGGGTACTGTTAGATACAGGAGGCCTACTCCAAAAAAAGTAGCGGACGAGGGAAAATGCTCTAGGAAGTAATATCAGTTCCATGAGGCAATAGGCGCAATATTGATGAGTGCAGATATCTGAAGGATATGACGAAGGAGTTATTATGGTGAAAAAATTCCAGCAGAATGTAAGAAACACGCAGGAAGTCGCCCAAGGATATAATAAAATAAGGCAGCTACCTCACAAAAATATGGAAAGGACTAGTAGAGGGGTCTAAGATCACCAAGACACGATTTGGTGATCAATAAAATATCTAAAGGTCTGCATCTTGCGGAAAAGAGCTAGAATGAGATGGAACTCTATGGGTTCCTTAAAGCATGAGCCATAGGAACTGTGCTATGCGATCGAGGATGACACTTCCACTAAGGAACAAAAGATGATTGATGATGACATTATCTTGAAGAATAAGGATGCAAATGGGATTGAAGCTTCAACCATCGACCAAATAGTGATTAGGTCATGATTGGGCCAACTATAGTTCAATGAGAGTTGATTGACAACTGAAGATCGATGAACATTCTACTCAAATGGCATTTAAGGAGACGTGACTCAAGAAAAAGGATTTCTTACCATATAATTCCTAACTTCTAGGGTTTACCAAAGAGACATCATCTTTGATTGGGTACACCAAGCCGTCGATGCAGCTATGAGATAAACCCTAGAAGGTTATAGAGAGTTAAAACTTTATTATGTTGGATGGATATTCCACTTACAACGACTTTTATGACGACCGACCCTAGCTAATTTTAGGATTGCACCTGCTTCTTGGTGTTTAATGATGAAATTTCTAAGAATTGATTTGTTTTCAATTAATATCGTAAGTAACACCAAATCACCAATTAAAGAACTTGGCTATAGCTCAGGTTCGGTTGATATCCTAGAGAACTTATTGTTCTATAGTTTTGAACAACCTATCTACTAGTACTATGCTAGATTTTGCTAGGAAGATAAGATTTGTTTTCGATCTAGAGCACTCTAACATTGAGTTTATTAAAAGCAATGGAGTTTAGCGGGACTAATCACCTAGATCATGAGATATATTAGCTGGAACATTGTGGGCTTGAATTATCTAGATAAATGCAGCAAAATTAGATCGTATTTAAAATATAATAATACTGAAATAGCCTTTTAGAAAGAAATCAAAATAGAGCATCCATGTTACCGCTTCTATAGAAACGTGGGGGGTTTTATCTTAGCCAGTGGGCTTTTCTTCTAGCTAGGGACAGCTTAGAAGATTTAATGGTGGGGTGGATACATAACTGTTTTAAGCTATCCCCACACCGTCATTTATGTTCATGCATTTTATTTTCATGGATTTAAGAGACGATTCTTTATTAAATATCAGTAAAGTCTACGGGCCACATAATAAGATTAATATGAGGGTTCTTTAGAGTGAGTATCTAGAGTTAAGATCCCTTTCTGTCGATCCTTGGGTAGTAGGGGAAGGTTTCAACATAACTATATTTTTAGGCGAGCGCATGCTTAGTGAAGGTGACTTTTCAGTTATGGATGAGTTTGACTAGTTTGATAATTTGATAGAATTACAACTTAATAATAGGAGGTTTACTTGGTCAAACTCTCAAGAAGTACTAGTGGCCCTCCTTGATCGTTTCCTTGTTAGTGAAGAAATGGAATACAGATTCTCTACTTTGAATGTTAAAGGGCTTCCAACTATATATTCTGATCATTGTCCTATCATTTTCTCTTTCGATAACCATTACTTTAATCATAGAACTTTTAGATATGAGAAGATATGGCTTTTAGAAAGTAATTTCAACGACTTAGTTACTAATAAATGGCTATCCATGAGGAATAATAATAATAAATACTCGACCAATACAGCTAAATTTTTTGTTGGTGAGCTTAGAGGCCTTAGGCTATTTCTCAAGAAAAGGAATTAAGATATTTTTGGCAATGCTGGGATTAAAAAAGATAAATTGCTATTTGAAATTTTAAAATTAAATAAATGAGAAGAATGAAAAACCTTAATCATTTCTAAGCAAAATGTTCTATCAAATCTTCAAGAAGAGCTAAATAAAGTTATCGCGCAAGAGGGAATGGTGTGCAAATAGAGATCCATCCAATAGATGGACAAGGGCGATAAGAAAACTAAGTTCTTTCATTTTATAGCTAATGGACATGTGCATGATAGTACCATAATATCTTTATTTATTAATAATGTGGAAAGTTTTGATCAAAATGGGTTTAATAATGCCTTCACTAACTATTATAAAGAAATATTCTAAACTAATAGAGGTTATAGAATTAATGCTAGATAGAACAATTTGTACCCTAAAAATATTAGGAATGTTTTAGATGAGTTATGTTAGAACTAGGCCAGCCTGCAGCGGAAGAAATGGGTGAATTTCAAAAATTTTACCATTTTGGATCATTAACGGGCCTATGAAGTCTAAATGCATTTAGATCTTACCTAAATTTTCTTTTAAATAAAATCAATATTTTAGTCAGTATGGTAATTTAAGGAACTTTAAATATACAAATGTATGTGATATGATGAATGTATCAAATACATTCATTTATGTTAAGTGTAAGTGCATTGTATAAGTGGTGTATATATGTACAAATGAAACATGTAAAAATAAATTAAGAGAAGGAAATTATTCGTTTCCCTCTATTACTATATTCAATTAATAAAGGTAAGATATGATTGAATATGAAAGGAGAGAAACATATCATTTCTTTCAACATATAACTATGACAATTAATACATTAAATGATATTTATTACTTATCAATCAAATCTACACATGGTTATGATAGAATATGAAAAGAGGGAAACCTATCGTTTCATTCACCATTTAACTATGAAATCAAAACATTAAATAACAACTATTACTTATCAATCAAATTTACACATGAATATGACAGAATATGAAAAGAGGAAAAACTTTCATTTCTTTCATCATTTAGCTGTAATAATTAAATACATTAAATGGCATTGATTACTTATCAACCAATTCTACACATGCCTTCGTTGTCTAAATTTTGTTAATGTAATATATGCATACATTCATAATAATTATGGATGCATACATTCATAATAATTATGGATACATACATACAAAGTGAAAACCTATTGGTTATTTTAAATAATTTGAAATCCTAAATTAACATAAATAGAAAAAATTCCAATTGAGAAAATGTTTAACAAAAAAAAGGTTACATTATTGCTCATAATTTTTATACAAATTTGATTTAAACAAAACATTTATATTACATATAACTGATAATTAAAATTTAATAATTTTGATTTGAAAGCGTATATTTGCAAAAATATAGCATATGGTATATGTGTATATACATTTGTACAAAAGGTTTTTGGTTTTAAAGTTAAAAGTTTTCATTCAATATTTAATTTAGAAATAAAACAATACATCAAACTTTACACAAAATTTTAAATATAGAAAACAACAAATAATTAAAATTGCCCCAAAGTCCATTCATTAATATTAAATCAAGGCATCCACTTTTGTTTTAACAAGGATTGTAACAATTGTACAAAAATTTAACATATGTAACTAAAATCATATTTAAGGAATGGTAAATAACATAACATATATATTTATATATTATCCATTAGCATTTGAATAATTAAAAATTGTCTCATAGTATAAATAAATCTCATTCAAAGTCAATTTTTAATTTCATAACTATCTGCTATAAAATAAAAGAAATTTGACAAGGTAGGCATGCGTAAATTTGTGATAAGAAATTACAGATCCAAACAACATAGAGAATGATGACAATTTATCAGAAGTAATATGAGATCCAAGAAATGTCGATTTATCATAAACATACATTAAAAGGAAATGATGAACAAACATAGATCAAAATAATAATACAATAATCATATAAATATCGAATTATACGCACATATAATTACCTTAGGATGAAGCATGTAGAAATATCTTAAATGATAGAAGAATACGTAGATCTGATTGATCACTCTCTAGATCCGATAAACCTTGCCCTTCATCAGAACTTAATTTGTGGCTTCTCCTCAGATTTCAAAAATCACCATCCCACTTTGCAAGAGAAGAATGAACCACCTTTTTAATTTAGTTTGATGTTGATTTGAATTTGTTTTGATGTTTTTTTGGATGAAGTTTCAGCCATGAATGAATGATAGAGAAAGGAAGAGAAAAGAAAAAAGTAAAATTCACGTTCTGTTCCGTGTGCTTTCAAAAATGAGGAGGTTTTGTTTTTAATAGAATTAAAGGAACCTTTTCCTATTATCCTATTAAAACTTCCTCCTTTATTTCCGCTTTTTAAATTTTAATTAATCTCATTAATTGATTTCCTTCTCTTACCATTATATGGCTGATCCAAGCACATTCCAAATATGCAACTTTTTCAAATAAAAGAAAACAACTTTTATGTAATTATATTATTATTTAAAACATGTTTAAAATTATACCGATATCGCATATCGATATATGCAAATATAATTTTTATATATGCATTAAAATAATTACCAACAACATTCAAAACATCAAATAAATTAACAATAATTAATATTTTATAAATATTAATTAATTTAATCAGTTTGCAACATTTTGAAAACTAATTAAATCATGTGGTTTTCAGAGAAATCATAAATGCGATTGTGCGAATCAAAGGTGTAATTCAATCAACGATTAATATTGAACAATTCAAATATTAACGTTCACAGGTCACTTAGCAGATGCTATGACAGTTTGGCTGAATTCATCGCTTACAGGTCTTTTCAGTAAAATCAAATTTTACTTATTATAAGTGGTACCTGATAGTGACAATTATATACATCAATTATCTTCGTCAAAACTGTATCACATTAGGACATATGGAATTTGGTAATGGTCAAAATTCCAATATCGTCCACATTCAACTATATAGTCCAAACACAAAGTCATTATTTCAATAATTACAATTATTATTAACCAAAATGCTCTGTTCAGAGATTTTGACTTTGAGTTGACTTGAGTTGACCATGATACTAACCCATATAGCTGAAGAGATGAATCCTCTCTTGAATAGTGCCTCACTTCCAATACTTCCACTCGACCCAAATATAGCCACTCGATGGAACACCATGCCATGATTTGACTATAATCAAAGTGTATTTCATATTGAAGATCCATAGTATTCTCAAGTCGAGAGAATTGTGTAAATCAGTCACATCAATATTTTCTGTTTGACCTTAGTTATATTAAACAACAGCAAATTATCGAGTGATTCGTTCCATAGTTATCCAATAACTATCAATACGTAACCCTAAATGCCCCAGCAGTCATGAGTAATACACTGTCCAACTTTTGGACAGTGTTACATACTCTAGTCTCAACGGATACATCGATATCCAGTCTTGATGCATCTTGACTAGGAACATTTAAAATGGTATTTTTTTTATTGTGATAAATTACTCACGGTTACAACACTTTTTAGCTACCATCACAATATATATCATTTATGGATTTTCTATTAAATATACTTTTAATTAAATTATTTAATTAATATAACCACAAATATCAAGTATATAATAGAAAGAAACACCTTTATTGTGAACAAGATTGGTTAACGAGTTAGGTATATGTAGCAAATTACATAATTGCCCCTAGGGTATACCCCTAACTCTATCAATCTCCCATTTGCACTTGGGGTCAATTATGGAATCTTATTCCAACTTCTCCAATTGGTTTCTGAAAAATAGTTGGGTCAGTCCATTTGTGAACGGGTATGCTATTATGTTTCAATTATCTGCTTTGTCAATCAACTCTCTTTGTTGGTGATAACTACTTTATCACGTGGAACAATTCATAGTATGTCTCTCGATCTCTAATAAGCACTAAGTTCTATTACAAACCATATCGCGACATTATTATTGTATAACAATGTTGTGAGATTCAAACATTTGGAATTAGATCAGTTATAAATTTGTGCACTTATAATTTTATGTACATTATTTTTATTGCAGCAATATTCAAGGCGATGTACTTAGCCTTTTCAATGAATTAGCCACGGTCTTTCATTTGGAACATTTCCAACTAAAGATTCTCAACTTGATTTTATTATTAACATACTATACTCATATCCATTATGAAGTTTGAGCCGGAATACTCCTTCATAAGAGTTATTTTTTGCTTTTGTAACAATTCTCTAGTATTTTACAAATACACGATAATACTTCAAACAACCATTTAGTGATATCAATTTGGATTTGATATTTGCTCCATGTATGAAATACATAATAAAATTACGATATCGTAGACAACATAACATGTATGATAATTCCTGTTGCCAATGCATTAGGAACTCATTTCACATGTTCGGTATAAATTTTTTTAATAAGGTGTCTTTGTATATCGTTTTGGGACATTCCCTGTATCTTTTATATAAAAGCATCATTTACAAATCCAAAGTTGAGTACCAAAACAAACAAGGTTGATCTTAACACAAGTACATTAGTAAAATCGACAATGTGTTATTTTATAGTTTAGAAATATCAATGTACCTTTTATTGTTCTTTCTTATGAACACACGCTTCCTCTGCACATTGATTGAAAATCAAAATATTTGATATTTCTATCAAAATACTTAATCTTAATGATTATAAAATGATACTTTTGTATCATTTCTTAGATCATATTCAAAGACTCATAGACTCAATATAGCTCCCATTTACTTTGAGACATTTTGGTTAATATGTGTAAACAGCTTACTCCAAATCGTTATTTAGAATTTTCCGTTTCTATACATATGTACCAAACACTAGGACTTATCAAGCGATAATTTTGTGAGTAAATCCAAACTGACTTGAACATGTTGAATATCGAATTTATTACGCTAATTTCAACAATTGAAATTTGCGATATTATTCTTATCAACATTGCTCATTTAATTCCAACCGCATTTGTCTTACTCATAAAGACACGGTCGTGGTCGATGGATCATATCCCTTCAGTCATGACCACCAAAATCTATATTTTGATATCATACTTGGAATTCTTTCGGATTTGCTTATCATACCATATAGATTCAACATTCTCAATAGTTTAATTAAACAACCTAGGATTATATATTTTCGACATTAATAAGAAACTTATAGTTTCTCTTCGATGTGCGAGAATACTTATTAGACATTATAATGCTATGTGTTCGTTTATGTTAGTTAATTTCATTTCATCTCATATAACAGTTCTATCTATGGATCGTATCCAATTCCATTTTACTACCAATAATTCCTCAAAGAAATTCTTTCACAATAAAGTTGGTATATCTTGAAACAACAATTGTTTCTCAATGATAGTCTTCACAATGAAGTTAGTTAATAGAATAGGTATTCATAAATGTTTTATGAATTTCTTTATTTATAAAACCAATTTGGTTTTAGTTTACAAAAATTATGCTTGAAACATAAATATGTCATCTAATGACAGTCTTTTCAAAATCCTTTTGGGGAGATTCATACAAGATCCCTCATGAACAATTATTACGCGCAATCTTTTGACTCGCACAACCTGCCAACTCCTTGGCTTAGGATATGTTGGAGTTTCTTATAAACCCTTATCTTGTAAAAAATTTTGAACTGTTATTCAGATGAAATAATATTAACCTTCTGTACTACCCTTAAGTACATTACAATATAGAAAGAAACTAACTCAACTTCACCCACAATTAATCATACATTGTCCAACAAAGTTCGATTACTCTATATCGATGGATCATTATGTATTACATGGAGGAGTAATTTTGTGATTGAATCTTTATTAATTTTAGGTATGTTCGGAACATTTTCCAATATACTCGCTCATCCGATCAGATCAAATCATTTCTATCGCATGTTATTTTATTTACTTCTATTTTATATTATATAAGTTTACCATAGACATACTACATGTGTATCAAATACACATGTCCATGTCGACAATTACTCATTGGTAAACATGACGAAGTACATGGAACCATTTTGGTATTTATAGAATTACGATTGCATACATTTATATGTATCAGTCTGAAGAGTCCATCAACTCTTATGATACTCCCACTAAATGGGTGCATAGCCCTTTATTGTTCGAGGTATAATTAATAAGTATCATATGATTCAAAATCAAACAATAAAATTATTTCTCAAAACTACAGCTTAGCCTATAATTCCAAAACAATTGTAAATAATATTAAATGATTTTGTATTTTCCAATGCATCACTTTTGTTATAAAAAATTACCACATTATAGTTTTATTTCATAAAGAATATTCATAATTTTCATAATATTCATATTAAAATATAGCTATGCCTTTTTTTTTAATTGATACCGAAAAGTAATCATTATTTCATAAATAATGTATCGTAAGTTTTACGAAATCAATTTTCGTACTATGATGCAATTAATAAGTGCTATATGGCATGCTTCCACTATTTCCACCATTACTATAATAGCGTACTAAATTAAGAGGTCCATCATTCTCTTAATACAATTTGTTTATTTCATACACCGCAACTATTTACAGTGGAGAGTTCGTCGATCTAATATCTTGAGCTCAAAGGAATAAATCTCATAGGAAACAATTTTCTATATGAAAATACATTTCGAAATAGAAATCATATTTCATGTTCCAATACTAAGTATCAATTATTATTACAATTCTCATTACCAATGTTTCTCTATGAAGCAGAAGTGACTATTCATTCTCTTCATCCCAACTGTACCTTAAATTACATCTATTCTTGTATATTCGTTTTCCTTTCAAGTGGTCAAACTATTCAAAAGAAAACCTTACTACAATATTATAACAAACTTTTTACAAAAGCGCATTCGATTATCCTTAACATTTAAGGACATCAAATATGTTGCACTTTACGTAAACCGATCAAAATGACATTTCAGTGATCGAGTTCTTAGATATATCTTATAGTTTTCGGTTTTGTGTTACATTAACACAATATGACCCATTTTGTAATCAACCAAGTTGAATATATGATATCAAAATACTGTTTATCGGCTTATTACCAATAAACTATATTTATTGAAGTATCATACATTATGAACTGTGACCGTTCGTCATATAACATTTATAAATGATAGTATATGGATCAAATATCCATAGTCTTGTATTGCTTTCAGAGTTCAAAACTCATAGAGCGCAATACACGGTCTCAAGCGCAATACACAGTCTCAACCAAATAAGCATGTAAATGACCATTTTATGAATGTATTAAGTAGTTGTAAAAATTAGACGCTTGCATGAGTATAGAAAACATTAACATGCAATAGGCATTTAATAGTTGGTATTATATTTCCATTTGCCAACTTTCAATTCAGTTCATCTGTATATGTTAATTGATAAACAATTTATCAATCATACTAAATGTACAAATTTATCATTGTAGATAATTATAACATTATTTAGCATATGTTCTTACAATATTGGAAAGGTTAAATGTCACCATTTCATTTTTCTAATAAGGCTCCCATTATTCTTTTATGTTTCTCCAAACCCTAAGATGAAACATAGAAGTCTTTCGACTTTACTAGTGGGTGATAGGACTCATCTGTCTTGGTATTCTAACCTTGAGTTTGCTGAACAAATCATAGCCCCACAAACGATGGATAACTCCTTATCGATTGTATCACATACAACTCCTAGCCTATTTTTCCTTGTTCTAATCTCATTTCAACCTTGAGTTTGCTCAACAAATCGAAAGAGATTATTCACTCATACCTACCACATCGCGATGAATTAAGTATAGTGTATGTACTTTAAGTTTGCTAAACAAATACATATAGTATCTTACTTCGTCTATTCAATATATTAATAATACTACATATAACATCTCTAGCTTGAGTTTGCTCAACAACTAAGGAGTGTGCAAGTAAGTTATTAATATATATATGGTAGAGGATAACATAATATTGAAGATTCATAATCTTCAGTATATTATATTGAGTGATATCAACTTATGGAATAATATATTTCTTATGAAATTCCATCGTGATTCGAGTGTCAAATACATCAGAAATCATAGTATATGTACATTTACGGATGTATTTATTCCTTGAGTCTTTTTGAGTTTCTTTAATGTTCCACCTTTTGTTTATACACTCATATTATATAAGTTTCATTATTATATAACTTCTTTATTTTAATTAACTTATACAAAAATTTTATGTATAACATTTTATTAAGTAAATCTTATTTAATTAATTTTAGTTAATTAACTCTTTAATTAATTTTAAACAAGTATTCCAATACAACTTTTATATTGGACATATCTACTATAACCGTTATAGTAAGACACATATATCTTATATATACGCATATGTTTAGTTAATTAACTAACCATTAATTACTTTATTAATTAAACAATTTTGATTAAATTATATTAATTTTGACAATTTATCTTATATACATACATGTATGCTTATTTTATCTTAAACACTTTAAAATAACATAACATATATTAACATATATAATACATGCATATAATTATTAATTAATTTAATTAATTTATATTATTAATATAATTAATAATTTTAAATTTTGAAATTAATATTTACATAGTTTCAAACATTTTGAATTTTTCGCTATATTTTTAAACATTTTTAAAATTTATGTTATATTATAATCTTCTATAATAAACATTCTTTATTTTAAATTTAACTTTTAAATTTAAAATATTGTCTTAATTTTTAGAACAATTTTGAAAATTGGGCCTTTTCTGTTAGGGGTAACCTTTGGGCTTACTCCACCTTTCAGGCCAGGCTGGTAACTAAGTAGAACATGGTACTTGATTGCCTAATTCCCATCCTAGACATTACCTTTCTCCACACCGTACTTAGGGGGCAAGCTTAATTAGTTAGCCCTAACATGACTAATTTAAACCACATAGGCTATTAGGCTCTAATACAATTGTTAAAACTAGGTCAGCCCGCAGTGGGATAAATGGGTGAATTTCAAAAAATTTACCATTTTGATCATTAACGGGCCTATGAAGTCTAAATGCATTTAGATCTTATCTAAATTTTCTTTTAAATAAAATTAATATTTTATTCAATATGGTAATTTAAGGAACTTTAAATATACAAATGTATGTGATATGATGAATGTATCAAATACATTCATTTATGTCAAGTGTAAGTGCAGTGTATAAGTGGTGTATATATGTATAGATGAAACATGTAAAAATAAATTAAGAGAAGGAAATTATTAGTTTCCCTCTGTTACTATATTCAATTAATAAAGGGAAGATATGACTGAATATGAAAGGAGAGAAACATATCATTTCTTTCAACATATTACTATGACAACTAATATATTAAATGACATTTATTACTTATCAATCAAATCTACACATGGTATAATAGAATATGAAAAGAGGGAAACTTATCGTTTCTTTCACCATTTAACTATGACAATCAATACATTAAATGACATTTATTACTTATCAATCAAATCTGCACATAGATATGATAGAATAAGAAAAGAGGAGAAACTTTCATTTCTTTCACCATTTAGCTATAACTATTAATACATTAAGTGACATTGATTACTTATCAACCAATTCTACACATGCCTTCGTTGTCTAAATTTTGTTAATGAAATATATGCATACATTCATAATAATTATGGATGCATACATTCATAATAATTATGGATGCATACATTCATAATAATTATGTATACGTACATACATACAAAGTGAAAACCTATTGGTTGTTTTAAATATTTTAAATCCTATATTAACATTAATAGAAAAAATTCCAATTGAGAAAATGTTTAACAAAAAAACGGTTACATTATTGCTCATAATGTTTGCACAAATTTGATTTAAACAATATACTACATATAACTGATAATTAAAATTTAATAATTTGGATCTAAAAGCATATATTTGCAAACAATGTAGCATATGTATATGTGCATATACATCTTTACTAAAGGTTTTTGGTTTTAAAGTTAAAAGTTTTCATTAAATTTTTAATTTAGGAATGAAACAATACATCAAAATTTAAACAAAACTTAAATATAGAAAATAACAAATAATTAAAATTTGCACTAAAGTGCATTCATTAATATTAAATCAAGGTATCCACTTTTGTTTTAACAAGGATTGTAACAATTGTACAAAAATTTAACATATGTAATTAAAATCATATTTAAGGAATGGTAAATTACTTAACATATATATATTTATATATAATCCAATAGCATTTGAATAAGTAAAGATTATCTCATAGCATACATAAATCTCATTAAAAGAAATTTTTTAATTTCATAACTATCTACAATAAAATAAAAGAAATTTGAACAAGGTAGGCATGCGTAAATTTGTGAGAAGAAATTACAGATCCAAACAACACAGAGAACGATGACAATTTATCAGAAGTAATATGAGATCCACGACATGTCAATTTATCATAAACATACATTAAAAGAAAATGATAAACAAACATAGACCAAAATAATAATGAAATAAACATGTAAATATCGAAGTATACGCACATATAATTACCTTAGGATGAAGCATGTAGAAACACCATGAATGATAGAGGAATATGTTGATATGATTGATCAATCTCTAGATCGAACTAGTGCGAACCCGTGCTTCGCACACGGATGTTGAAAAAATATTGTTGTTGCATAGGTCATATCCAAATGTATAAGAAATTTAATACGGTGGTAATGAAAAAACATTGTTGAACGATAGTGTTACATCATGAATAACAATTTGGTAGGATAAAGAATACATAGATATATTTGGTTATGATAATCATAATTAAAATCGAACAAAACAATTACAGTGAATATGTTAAAGTTCACAGACTATTTAGAGGATAATGTGTTAAAAATTTATCCGCTAATGCATAGATATATTCACTGTGGCATATAACGCCAATGTTGTTGCTTTTGCAATTACACAGCTGCTTCAATGTGCATAGATATAGTTGAAGTATTCACTGTGAACTGCAGACACAAAGACACAGTGCAGTTCGATTCAATTAAATAAGAGTAACAAAAGTTTTTTGCAATGGGGAGAAATATAGTAATAGAATGAAATTTGTAAACAGTCAAGAAAAGTATTTATCAACAGCTGAAAAAGGGGAGCAAAAGAAAAAAGGAAATAGCAACAGATGTAGTACAGGGGAAAATTAGTAAAACAGAAGATACAATTGAAATAGAAATGATGATGCAATAAGAAAATAACATGGGTTCCAATATAAATTACTATTGTTCACCGAATCTGATCTATGTCGATGCAGGGTACAAAACACGACATACAGCTGGTCACAGTAACCAATATTTGAAAATATCCAAAACATACAGAAGAGAACAATTGTGAGAAGTCCATTCATTTTTTAGCCTCAGAAATAACTGCTAGCAACGCGTGTATGATATTGGGTTGAGCGCAAATAGGTGATGTTTTCTTGGCCTTAATAGATGCATTACATCAGTCAATTATTTTAACCATTGAAGGTATTTGTACCTGCAGCCAAAAAAGGCAAAAGTGTCATTGATGCAGTATTATTACTAAATTCTCTCACTGCTCGTCTGACCTATTAACTATATCTAATAATCAAACTATGACTACATAATCATCTATACAAAGATACATTCATCAATTGTTTTCTAGAAGTTTTCCGACGGTGGTGGTGCAAGTGATTTTAGAATTTACTGCAAAAAATAAAAAATAAACTCTTTTAGGTGGTTATCAACATTATTCTCACTACAACACATGTTTTGACCCAGAACTTAAACTGTGCATCTACCTTAAGCCCGAATACAACAACTTATATGCTTATTGTATTATTGATCATCGTAATTGTAAACGAAATTGAGTAAACTTAGCCAAATTATGTCATCAAACCTGGAAGCAATGTATTAAACGCTGAGCTGCACGGTTGAATCAAGCATTAATTATGTGAAGTCATTATTTAATCATCTCAAGCTATCAAAAATCAAAATTCATTTTTCAATTATATTTGCATAATGCGGTTAAATAACTATCGTTAACATCAAACAAAATTATTACTACAGCTAAATTAGTAATGCATCACACAAATGCAGTTAAAATATCCAAAAACAATAATTGCTTAATTCCAAAAATACTGCAAAATAATAACCGCTTTTGCTTAATGCATTTAAATTTTAACTACAGTAAGCTCGAATAAATCATCGTCTACAACCAAAATTATTATTGCATCACATAAATGTAGCTGAAATATTCAATTTCTACCATGCATAATTCAAAATTGTCATTAAATTATAACTGCATTTTATTAATGTAGTTAAATTTTAATTGTATTAAGATTGAATAAATTCCTGAAATGTAGCCAAATTTATTACTTCATCACATAAATGTGGTTAAAAATTTTCAAATATAGTCAAATTTACCCAAAACTTGCTGGTAAATTATAATTGCATTTTCTTAATTTCATTAATTTATAACTGTTTTAAAATTGAATAAAATTATCAAATATAGTCAAAATCATCAATAGTAAATGCAATAAAAAAATGCTAACGTAGTTAAATTAATTCAAAAATTGCCTATAAATTATTACACCATTTTTTGATGGGGTTAAATTATAACTGCACTAAGTTTGAATACTATCAAACACAATCAAGATTATTACTTTATTACATAATGTAGTTACAATATTCAAAGGCAACCATAATTGTATAATTAAAAAAAACATTCCTTTAAAATATGTTAAAAGATAATAAATACATTATAATAATCTAGGTAAAACTACTATGTAATGTTTATGATCATCATAATAATGCTGTTACAGAAACGCGGTACACAGCGGTGACCAAAAATAATTGTGCAATTAAAGCTGCTATATAAAATTATGATTTTAAAAATTTTATTTTTAGCTATCAACAATGGATATCATTGGAAAGCAAATTAAATTTGAGATTTAATAGTGAAAACGATTCTTAAATCCAATCAATGTAGAAAAAGTTATCACATTTTAAAGTTTGGAATATAAAGAAATTAAAAATGCGACTGTTCAGTTGCCAAATTTCAAGGGGGCCTGTGTGAGCTTGAAATTCAACTTACTAATAATAATATAGTATAGATAAACCTTGCCCTTCATCACACCATAATTTGTGGCTTCTCCTCAGATTTCAAAAATCACCATCCCACTTTGCAAGAGAAGAATGAACCACCTTTTTAATTTAGTTTGATGTTGATTTGAATTTGTTTTGATGTTTTTTTCTTGGATGAAGTTTCAGCTAGGAATGAGTGATACAGAAGAGGAAGAGAAAATAAAAAAGTAAAATTCACGTTCTGTTCCGTGTACTTTCAAAAATTAGGAGGTTTTTTCTAATAGAAAAGGAACCTTTTCATATTCTCCTATTAAAACTTCCTCCTTTATTTCCTCTTTTTAAATTTCAATTAATCTCAATAATTGATTTCCTTTTCTTATCATTATATGGCTGATCCAAGCACATTCCAAATATGCAACTTTTTCAAACAAAAGAAAACAACTTTTATGTAATTATTTTATTATTTAAAACATGATTAAAATTATACCGATATCGCATATCAATATATGCAAATATAATTTTTATATATGCATTAAAATAATTACCAACAACATTCAAAACATCAAAATTAACAATAATTAATATTTAACAAATATTAATTATTTATTTAGTTTGCAACATTTTGCAAACTGATTAAATTGTGTGGTTTTAGAGAAATCACAAATGCGGTTTTGCGACTTGAAGCTGTCAATTCAATCAGCGATTAATATTGAACAATTCAAATATTAACGTTCACACGTCACTTAGCAGGTGGTATGACAGTTTGGCTGAATTCATCGCTTATAGGTCTTTTCGGTAAAATCAAATTTTACTTATTATAAGTGGTACCATATAGTGACAATTATTTATACCAATTATCTTCGTCAAAACTATAACACATTAATACCTATGGAATTTGGTAATGGTCAAAATTCCAATATCGTCCACATTCAACTGTATAGTCCAAACACGAAGTCCTTGGTTAATTAATAACAATTATTAACCAAAATGCTCTGCCCAGAGACTTTGGCTTTGAGTTGACTTGAGTTGACCATGATACTAACCCCATAAAACTGAAGAGACGAATCCTTTCTTGAATAGTGCTTCACTTCCTATACTTCCACTCAACCCAACTATAGTCACTCGATGGAACGCCATGCCATGATTTGACTATAATCAAAGTGTAGCTTTCATATTGAAGATCCACAATATTCTCAAGTCGAGAGAATTTTGTAAATCAGTCACATCAATATTTTCTGTTTGACCTTAGTTATATTAAACAACAGCAAATTATCGAGTGATTCGTTCCATAGTTATCCAATAACTAGCAGTACGTAACCCTAGATGCCCCCGCAGTCATGAGTAATACATTGCCGAACTTTTGGAGAGTGTTACATACTCTAGTCTCAATGGATACATCGATATCCAGTCTCGATGCATCTTGACTAGGAACATTTAAAATGGTATATTTTTTAATGTGATAAATTACTCACGGTTACAACACTTTGTAGCTACCATCACAATATATACCATTTATGGATTTTCTACTAGATAAATCCACTTTGTTCTCTTCTATAAGCTATTGTTATACAATGGTTAGTCGATAAAGAGTAATGTGGATAAATAAAAAAATACATTCAATAATTAATTGGATTAATGCGTGCTCATTTACAGACACACTCTAGTCTCAACAGATACATCAATATCCATTCTCGATGCATCTTGACTAGGAACATTTAAATTGGTATATTTGTTTTATTGTGATAAATTACTTACGGTTACAACTCTTTGTAACTACCATCACAAAATATACCATTTATGGATTTTCTATTAAATATACTTATAATTAAATTAATTAATTAATATTACCACATTATATCAAGTATATAATAGAAAAAAACACCTTTATTGTGAACAAGATTGGTCAACGAGTTAGGTATATGTAACAAGTTACATAATTGCCCTTAGGGCATACCCCTAACTCTATCAAGTTAGATATTCTATTCAGGAAGAGGAGATCCGGAAGGTTATCAACGATATGCCTAGCGATAAATCACCCAAACAAGATGGGTTTCCTATGTTGTTTTATAAAAAATATATTTTCATGCTCTATAATTCGACTTAATTAAAATGTTTAACAAATTTCATAATAGTAGTTTACAATTATGAAGGTTTAACTTTGCTAATTTTATTTTTCTTCATAAGATGGTGGGTGCAATATAGCTTAAGGACTTTGGGCCTATTTCATTAATTAACTACCATGTTCAAATTATCTAAAAGGCATGGCTAATAGTTAAGTGCTAAAATGAATAATTTTAATCGATATTACTTAATCTACTTTTGTTAAGGGTAGAAATATCACAAATGGAGTCATTGTAGTTTAAGAATTTATAAACTATTGTTGTAAAATAATTCAACTTCTGCCCTTATAAAACTTGATTTTGCTAAAGCATTTGATTCTATTGGTTGTTTTAAAAAAAATACTATTGCCTAGAGGCTTTATCTTTAGGTTAATCGATTGGATTATGACCTCACTCAAAACCAGAAACTCGAGTATAATGGTTAAAAAAATTCTAAGAAATAAAATTTAACCTTAATGTGGTCTTAGTCAAGGCAACCCTTTGTCGCCTCTACTATTCAACCTAGCAGCTGATTTATTTACTGGGATTATGGAGGTAGATATTAAAAAGGGGCTCTGGAGTGTTTTTGTAACAATATTACTACCAACGGTCTTATGGTTCTCCAATTTGCTAATCTTACTATGTTGTTTACCTCAACATTTACCTAGACACATCACAGCTCTTAAGTTTATATTGCTTTGGGGACTAAAAGTTAATTTTGACAAAAGCTCTGTTTTAATCCTGAACAATGTAAACAATGTAATAAATCTAGTTGCCAATACACTAAAATGTAATACAATGAATTTTCCTATAAACTACTTGGGTTTTTGATTAGACTGACTAAGTTAGAAAAGGAGGATTGTAAACTAATAGTTGAAAAAATTAATAAAAAATATCTAATTAGAGCTGTAGATTTTATCTTGAGGATGTGGAGCTAACTTAATTAACTCTGTTTCATTGGCTCATCGAATTTATTGGATGTCATTTTACCTCTTTACAAAATGGGTAACTGGTAAAATAGATAAAACTAGAGGAAGCTTCCTTTCGAGGGGAGATAATTTTTGTAGTAGTATCAACTATCTTGTTAATCGGGATATGGTTTGCAAACCTAAGAGGAGGGGCTTAGGAATTATAAGTCTGCATAACCTTAATGTGTCTTTATTAGGAAAATGGCTTTGAAAATTTAATAATAATAATGAAAACCTTATCTGGAAAGAAACGATTTCAAATCAAATTTATTGTAGAACTTATAACCTTGACCTTATCACTTAAAATTTTAACAATATGTCTCACTTGAAGATGTCCGTCTAAAAAATTTGATACTTTAAACCCTGGGGTTAATAAGAGAGTTTATTCAAGTAATAACATATCATTTTGGTTTTACTGTTAGATTTTTTTTATCCATCTTCAAGTTGAGTACAAAGAGCTAGAAATTTGTAATTTTGAAAATTCTTTAATTTTTTTAGGCTTTTATACCTTATAACGAAGTTCTATGATGCTTTAATTTCAATCGTGCCTTTGAAGACATTTCCTTAGCCTAATTTATTTTGCTTTGTGCTAAGCTAGAATATTATAACCTAAACAATTAGAGCGACACAAAGATTCGATGTTGGGATAACAAATAAATTTACTATTCAAATTCAGTTTATAAGTTTTTAAATTTCTCAGGAACCAGATTGAAAATATTCAAATTTATTTGGAAAGTGAATGCATTAATGAAACAAAATTGCACATGTGGTTGATTCTATACAAGAAATTAAACATAGTTGAATTTCTAAAAAAAAAATTATAGATAAAAATGTATTTTTTTGCAATTTAGGCATATAAAATGTAGCTCACTTATATTATAACTATCCCTTAACTAACTCTATACTTGTAAACACTCTTAATTTTTTTATTTTAATGTAACCACACTAATTTTAACTATGATTTCTATTAAAATAATTTTAGACTTTATATGCCTAAGGTTATAGAATTTTACTTGATACCATCATCACCATTACTTGTTGGTATTTATGTTTTGAAAGAAAACAAAGTATGTTTAGTAATATTAATAGTCCTTCTAACAACCAGATTTTTGCTGTTTAGCTTTTCTGTTATAATCAGGTTGTAAATAGTAGCTATAATTTGGTTGAAAATGTTCTCTTTAAGGAACACCTTAATAAAATAAAAGTCATATTAATATCCTAAAGGTAAAAAATTCTATAATAGGAGAAACAATATGGATTTAAGCATCGACCTAATTAACACTTTAATGATAACACTTCAATTGTTATATTTTTAACCGTAAACTAATTTCGTCATGCATTTTAATTTCATTTTACTTTTCTTACACATATATTATATAAACATCTTTTACATACATATGTACATATATAGATATATGTGTGTGTTATGGCCTCACGTCATTTTTAGTTTTTTCTTTTTTATGTGTTACTTTAGTTTGAATTACTTGTGGTATGGCGGTTCTATTAATCGGTTTATTAACGTTGGATTGATGTTATTGTCTGGCCATTCATGATTTAACATAGGCTTGATAATGACCCTTTGATTTTTGTTAGCTAGTGCTTCTTTTG
The DNA here is from genome assembly GCA_030737815.1 of Allium fistulosum. NCBI lineage: Eukaryota > Viridiplantae > Streptophyta > Magnoliopsida > Asparagales > Amaryllidaceae > Allium > Allium fistulosum. The sequence goes on from CM060904.1 coordinate 795,498,996, forward strand.
TCTTGCTTCCTTTAATCTGCTTCGATATTTCATGTTGTGAGATGGAACTATCAACATGCTATTTGGCATTCCATGGATGATATAATTTTAGGACTTTCATCTCTAGTGCGTAAATGGTGTTAAATTTGGTCATCTTTTCTTATCTTCTATATATTTCTATTTCAAATCTTCATTTTAGTATCTTTATTAGTCTCTATTTAATAGGTTTGGGAGAGGTTATTTTTTTACTGCATATTGGGGGGTGCTACTATATGAGTGCTCTCCTCTTAAAGTGGATCACTCACTTTTCTATAAAACAAAGAATTTTCGACGGATGGCGGAGTGGAGGTAATCCAAGGCGACCAGAACTTTGAAAGAGATGGTTAAGTCATGGAGCTGTGGGAAGCATGAGTAAAGATAGAGGAAAGAATGTAGAGAAGGCTCTTTGCATCAAATCTTGAAATGCATATTAGTTACTACTCTATAGGTAACAAATCCCGTTGTTAACAATTTAATTGTCAACATCCAAGGTGCATGGATTAAAGGTAAATCAAAAGGAAGATTCCTATTGAAGGGATCAGAATGAAGTCAAGAACCCACTTTAAATGGACCCTTTCAAAAGTGTTGATGCTACTGTCATGGGGTGGACTCCTTTGAATAAAAGGATATGTTCCAAAGTATTCAAACGCCTTTTGAAGAAGTCCTCCCGAAGTGTTTGAATGGCTACAATGGGAATCCCTTCGAAGGTCCAATTCCCTTCAAAAGGATTCGGAACCCAATGTGTATACGTTGAAATAAAAGTGGATTCAATATGCCATAGAGCCTTATTTTGGATAGATAACATTAGTTCAATAGACTCGATAATATTGAAGTATCACCATCACGTTATTTAAGTGTCGCATGGGCTTTGGACGTGATGATTATATGCTTTGATGTCGAGATATCCAAACAAGCTCTATATCATAACATATGCCAATAAAGGGTTAAGAAGATAAGTGTGTATCATGTGCAATTTGTCATTAGATAAGCTAACGGTTGAAATGATCATTCTCATGTTCGAAATCAATATCAGATCCATGCATCCTCTATTTTTTATTTCTCATAAATGGATTACAAGTGAGAGAATTTGTCCCTTATTTGATTTTGGGTTACAAGAATTTGATTTGGCAAAGAAATGTGAAAAAGAAAATTCCTCCCGAAATTGGACCCCAAGGGTCGTGTTTATAGATGCAGGTTGGACCCTTCCACGTCCATCCTTTCGAAGCTGTCGAAAGGTCTCTTTTCCGACCTTTCGCACCCATCCTTTCGTCTTCATCCTTTAGCTTTCATGGTCCCAAAGTTGTGGGTAGGTATTTGGGTCTTTTGTCATGCTTGAATTTTCCCTTTCGTCTCTATCGAAAGCGTGCTAATAATGGATATTGTTCTGATACTCATCAATACTACTTTTGAGTGCTTCTGGAGCCTTTCGACGCCATCGAAAGGTACGCTTCTTTTGGTAGCTAACAAACCAAGGTACCTCATTGTGCTATTTGAGTATAAGCAGAAGCGCTTCTGACCTCTTAAAAATCTTCGAAACCTCTTCATTGTTGTTAAGATCTGGTGCTAACATAATAAGTTGCTACTTGAATGAGTGAAGAAGGGCATTTGGATGGTTTCGAAAGGATTCAACGGTGACGGAAGGACCATTGCGAAAGGTCACTTGTAATGGAGGAGGTTTCTTGGTGGATAGATGAAGGTTGCAGAAGGTGGCTTTCGAAAGTAGTCCCCCCGATTAATGTGGAAGCCCATCTTTTGATGCTTGCAGAAGCAATACTGGTCACATGTGATACCTCCCTAATACCTTTGGAAGGGTTCAACCAATTCGAAAGGCTAGTCTTTGCAAAACTATGCTGTCGAAAGGGTTGTTTTGGTAGAATCTTCTTGTTAACCCGCCTTTTGGCAAGGTCGCGGACATACGGGTTTAACTTAATCAACTGCATGTTCGTCGAGGCTAGGGTACGATGGATACAGTCAATTGGATGGATGAATGATGCAATGTGCTTGGGAGATGGAAATATGATTGGATAAAGATGAATCAACTATAATTTGGGTCTAGGAAACATGGTTCGGCGTTAAACATGGTTCGGCATGGTGGAGGTTCGGCACAAATGGTTCGTCTGGCATTCACTATTCACGTTCGAATAGCATTCAAGAGTACTCGGCATGCATAGAGCATTCAACATACATGAGTGGTTCGGCATTCCAGGAGCACTCGTCATTCAGTAGTGTTCGGCATTGGATGGATTGTTCGGCATCTGGAGACGTTCGGCATTGGATGGATCGTTCGGCATCTGGAGACGTTCGGCATTGGATGGATCGTTCGACATCTGGAGACGTTCGGCATTGGATGGATCGTCCGACATTTGGAGACGTTCGGCATTGGATGGATCGTTCGGCATCTGGAGACGTTCGGCATTGGATGGATCGTCCGACATCTGGAGACGTTCGGCATTGGATGGATCGTCCGACATCTGGAGACGTTCGGCATTGGATGGATCGTTCGGCATCTGGAGACGTTAGGCATGATGGAGGTTCGACACTAAGGATCGTTCGGCATTGGATGGAGCGCTCGGCATCAGGGAGCGTTCGGCATTGGATGGGTCGTTCGGCATACCTCACCTCGCTCGGCATTGCACCTCGCACCTCACACCTCAGTACCTCGCACCTCCATATCTTGGTACCTCACACCTCCATATCATGGTACCTCGCACCTCCATACCTCGATACCTCGGTACCTCGCACCTTACAACGTTCGGCATGAGGAGATCGTTCGGCATTCACACCTTGTTCGGCATTCAGCGTTCGGCATCTATGGTTCGGCATATGGAGATCACTCCATTTGGGCTGAGGTACTCGGCTACCAGGCCCACCAGGGAAGTCCAACCCATCTTTGTCTATAAATAGAGAGGCAGGGGCACAGTCAAAGAGGATCTTCTTTCTGCTCTCTTACTTTCTCTTTTCTAAGGCTAAGGCAACTCTGCCATTTTGTAACTGTAATCGATTATTACAGCAATAAAAAGCAAACTTCTGGAGTGGACGTAGGCCGGAGTTAGCCGAACCACTATAAAATCTGTTGTTCTTTACTGCTTTCATTTCAGTTTTAACTGTTCTTCACGTTATTACTCTCTACATACATTCTACCTCTGATTTGTGATTGGTATTTGGTGCTTTCATCTGGATTTTGGGGTTAGTGACCAATTTTGGCGCTAACACTTCTCCTATGGAAGGTAGATGGTGGCGGAACCAATCGTTTCGAAGGGTCTGATATATGTGCGGAAGCTTGTTATTTGGTACCTTCGAAAGGTCTGTTTAGCGCATACAAAACCCTTTTATGCATGCGAAATCAACTATTTCGGAAGGATCTACTAAAGCGGAAGAATAGTCTTGTCCCCTTTTGAATTCTTTGGAAGCTAATGCTCCATTTAATACCCACAGAAGCATCCAATACTTGCAGCACCAATCCAACCTTTTCAGAAGCTACTTCAATGCTTTCGAATCCCCACTTTTGAACCATGGTGGAACCCCTCTTTTATCAATTCTTGTGATGCTTCTACAATGCTATCTCAGGCCTTCTGTCATACCTTCATTCTTGAGTGAGCTTTATGGTTAACACCCGTAATGGTAAGGCAGGCCAATGGAAAATGTCGAACATGCAATGATTATTCAATGCGTAAAGGATTGCTTTCTGCTTTCGTAGATCAACCAACTCGTGGATGAATCGTCTAGGCTGAATTTATTTCATGTTAACATTTACTTTCTTTTGGACAATCTTTAGATTGGATAAGATGTGATAAAGCGGAATCACTAATAGAATTATTAGAATAAATTTTGTTTTTTGAATCGATGGACATATTCATTAAGTCTAAATTTATGTCGCCGAAAGAGTGACATGAAAGTGTTTTGAAAACCAGATGTCTAGGTTCCTGAAGGTAGGCACTGACAGACTCCTTTGAACCATGTTATGCTCTTTGTAGTACAAGATGGCTGTGGGCAGATCAGATAATTCACCCATACACTTCTAATCTTCAAGAATGCCTAAAGATAGACGACTTTGAGTATTGATATCTGGAGATAGACATCATGAATGTTGATGCTCGGAGACAAGTATTGGTGTATAATAGGATCTATGCATGAACAAGCAGCATAAATTATATTGGTGCTCGTATGGAATGAGAGGAACGCCATATAATTGTAGTTTTATTTATGGTTAAATAGAATAGGTTTAACTGGAAGTCTACTAAGTAAAAGAAACAACTACGTTACAATGGAAGTTTATTTATATATACAAAGTTATGATAAACAAATAGAGTACACAAATTGCAATTGCCGGTAGATATTATTTATGTAATTAATTTATTACTGGCATACACGCACACACACAGGAATCATGCATGGGCATAGGAAATTAAAATTATGATAAAAGTAAATGACACAGGTTAAGCGAAAAGGATCTCTCTATTACTTCACTTTTTATAAAAGAATTCGGAGGTCAGACCTATACAACTCGATGGCCTATGTACATGCATCAAAGGGAAAACAAAGAACTCCCAAAGAGAGTTGAGTGAATAGCTTGAAGCTTCACTTCTTGTGTAACGACCCAGAATTTTGAACAAATTAAATTGAGAATATTTAATTTATTTTAAATATTTGAACGATGATTTAATTTGAATCCCCGATTGAACTTTGAATTTGACGGTTAAATTATATAATTTAATATATTGAGAGTTGAATAAAAATTTGAATCTTTAATTTAAAGCCGAAGAAAAATATTTCAAAAGCTTGTAAAATTTATATTGATAACACTGAAGATGATAGCAGCTTCAGAATTGAAATTTAAACTGTTTTGCTCAATTTTGAATTTAATTGTTTAAATCGATATTTAAAAATAGCCGTCCGAGGCAAAATCTCGGAATTCGACGAAACCAGTTCCATTGGGTCCGTAATATTGAATTATTACCGGATTTCAAATTTCGTATTGATTGGGGCTGTTATGTGAGCACACGATAGATAAACGCGTTGAAATTAATTCGAATTTAAATTTAAAAATCTAGTCAAAACATCAGCACGTCTCTTCCCGTCCACCACGCCTAAATTTACGCCTGCAATCACGAATATAATCGTGCTTCTCCCTGTTAAAAATCACGATACCAAATCGTGATGGCCATACTTCGTTCATTTTTAAAGTAACCCCTCCCTCCTTAAATCAAAGAAAACGAATAATGGCCGAATAGAAATCACTCTCTCGTTCGAATTCAAAGCCTACACTTTTCTTTTCTTCAGTCGAACGAAACCAAAGGCAACAATAAATTTTAAATTAAAGGCAGGCGATAACAAATCGAATTCAAAGCGCTGCTCCTCTTTTCTCAACTCTTCGAACAAATGAGGGAGGCGACATCACCGTGGGGCAGCTGGGGAGTTCATCGTGACCTGGGAGACGCGCTCGCATGCGTACGTGGGATTGGTCGAAGTCGCGAAAGACGAGGAAGGCGGCATGGTGGTTGTCGCGAATCGAGGCGGCGACGTAGGGGATGGTGAGGTCGAGGCACGGCAGCGACATCTGATTCGATGGGGAGGGAGTGAAGGGCGGCGGCTCACGATTTTTTTTTCACCGATGGTGCTAGGGTTTCGGCGAGCGGCTGAGGAGGCGCAGCGACGAGTTCGTCGACTCGCGATGGCGACAATGGCAGCAACGCGCCTGGGCCAGTAGGCGATTAATAGTGAGGTATACATATTTTTAATTTATTTTAATTATTGGTTGAATTATATATACAGTTAAAAAAAATGATGAAAAGAAATTTTTATAAATATATATATATGCAGTAGATATATATACAAAATTTCTGGTATAAAAGGTAGACATTTATATATATAAATATCGGTAGAAAAACTTATGCAGTAATAATAAATATGCAGTAAGATATTTATTTATTTAGTTTTTAAATTGATATATATATATATATATATATTGGGGAAAAACTAATTTAAACAGTAAAGAGGAAAGTTTATACAGATAAGATAATTTATTTCTGGAAATTATTTTATTTTTGTTACTAATGGATTTTATTTAAAAAGGAGAATTTATTTAAAGTTAAATCACTAGTTTAAATTTGAAGTAATAAAAAAATTGTTATTTGATTTATTTCGAATATTAATAATTTGTATAAATTGTTTTATACAAGGTCAAAACCGTGAAGAAATGATCAAAATGGAAAATGGAATGCAAAATAAAAAGGCTAAGGTGAGATTTTTCTCACTCAAAAATGAAAGTGGAATTTTCAGTTATTTATTGATTGATTTGATTGCTATATTTGGATGTGATATTAGATATAGTAGGATATATCTATATATATAGCAATATATACATATTGGCATATGTATATATTGGATTGATTGATTTCCCGCCTCGTATAGTGGATGAGACCCTATTGCGCCGTTAGTAAGCGGATATTTTTATAAAACCCATATACCGCGATATTCCACCTCGAAGTGGAATTGGTATTGTGCTGACGTCTTTGGATGCAGGGGAAACAGGTTGGAGGGATCCAACTGGACCCCTCACATTGATTGAATTTATTTCTACTGTGATGTGATAATCTGTGAATGATTATTGATGTTATTGAATTGATGTTTGGAAATTGTTTGAAAGCTAAAAATTTAGCTGAATGGATGTTTGATATCATTGGATTCCAAAAATAAATGAAATTGAATTTTTGAAATCAAAATAGAAATTTTTAATTAAATAAATTTTTAGAAGTTGAATAAATTCGAAGAAAAGAATTTAAAAGTATAAAAGCTGATTTTTATAATCTTATTGAATGAATCCCATAATAAAGTGAAAATGCTAAATAAATGGATTTCATAAAACAGTGATTATAAATTGAAGAACTCAATTTAAATTTGGATTTTTAAATAGATTGAAAGAGACAAAGAAATTTATTTTCTTTAAAAGGAATTTATTTAAAAAGAAATAAGTGAGAAGTCCAATTAGAAATTTAATTGGCAAATTGAAACGAATTTGGAAAAATGAATGAAATTTATAGATTTATAAATTGTGAAGTTAAAATGAATGAAATTTATAGATTTATAAATTGTGAAGTTAAAATGAATGAAATTTATAGATTTATAGATTGTGAAGTTAAAATAAATGAAATTTATAGATTTATAGATTGTGAAGTTAAAATGAATGAAATTTATAGATTTATAAATTGTGAAGTTAAAATGAATGAAATTTATAGATTTATAAATTGTGAAGTTAAAATGAATGAAATTTATAGATGTGTAAATTGTGAAGTTAAAATGAATGAAATTGTAGAATAGAAGATTTATAAGAAATTAACTTATAAATTGGATTTATGCCTTCAAATGAAATATTGGTCGAATTTGTTAATAAAGGAGATTTACAAATCGAAGGTGTTATAAAATAGAAATAGAATTTATAAACGTTGTTTTATAAATTCAAAATCCATTGAATTTGATAAATTAAATATAGAAGATTATCAAAGGAGATATATTCGCGATTTTGGATAGCGAATTATTATTGAAATAAAACGTGTAGGAAATAGTGAAATGTAATTAGTGAAGTATATTCACGATTTTGGACAGTGAATATATTGTTAAGTAAAATAGATATGTTTTGGGAAAGTGATATTTAAGATGAAGTTAATTGTTTTAACGATGTTTTAAAATGATTAAATATCGAAATCATAGATTTCAACATTCATTGTCGAAATAGACGTTTTCGAGAAGTAGAAGGAAATGGTGGACTATAACACTGTTGTTATAGTAAATGATTTCCGGAAGGAAATATTTTTATCTAGTATTGGGATTTATACATCTATCTTAATTTTGAATCCCTATACTAATGATTTTGAGTCGTCGTAACGATGTTTTACGTAACATTCGTTTTGACTCAAATAGATGTTGTTATAATAAATGATTTCCTTAAAGAATGAAATTTATACTTAATATTGATTTAAGTATATCGAATATTTTTAAATGTTGAAAATAAATGATTTGTGAATTACTTATAATTAAATAAGTATGGAAATGCTTTTCCAATATGAAATGAACATTTTGAGAATTTACCCTTGTAAAGATAAATTGAAATTTAATATTGAAATCGATTTGAAAATCGTATATCAGTAGATATTTTTGAAATATAAATTCAATATGGAATTTATAAAAGAAAGGGAAGTTGTTTAAAAATAAACGTTGATTTATTTTTGAAGTGTGGAAATTTTATATCTAGTAAAGATATTTTGGAAAATAAATAATTTGGAAAATTATTTGGAATCTGATGATGTTGCGCATCTTTATTGATAGTTAAATAACCGATTATCAATAATTACCTTTAGATAGGTATTTGTTGTGATTGGATGAATTTGAATGCCACACTTATTTTTGAATAAATCGCTCACTATTCGGGTTAGCCGGGAAAGGACCATGGGGTCGTATAACCCATTCCGAATATGTGATACGTCGTTATGAATTGCATTTGAAGACCGGTGTTGAAGACCGGATATTTTTGAAAACGGAAGGATTACCGTCGAGTTACTCTACATCGGCTGATCTCCGATTTAGAGGTTTTATCACCCTTAGTGACGGGAAGTCCGGACGTGATTAGAAATTATCCGGATATGCAAGGGCTTCGTGAGAAGTGCCTTCGGTTCTGTTCGATCTCGGAACAGACTTGTATGGATTGTATGTCTGACGTTACAATTTGAGATATAAAGCTGATTTCTTTCAAATACATATCTGTTGGTGGCGGAGAATTTATTCTCTTAGCTTAACATCCTTCTCTGAGACGTACGAGCTCAGAGGTTATGTAGTTGAGATTTATCAGCGATATACTCCCAATTTGGTAACGTGGCATACTGAGTGTTGCTGTGAAATGATCAGTGTTTGATCATTTGCGATATGATCATTTGTTTGATCTTATATCTTTGTGATCATAGGTTGATCATTTTGTTTGACCCGAAGCATGGCTTTGTAGAAAGCGTAGCTTTATGGACGAGACTTCGTCGAGCCTCACACCCCGGAAATGGTCAAAACAGGAAGGATGCAGCAAGGTTCTAGGGAGTAGCGCCCCTTAGTGTATGTCATTCCTTCTGGATAGAGGTGGTATCATGGTATGGAGCCCAGATACTTAACCTATGTGGTTGCTGCATTATTATTTTGATGTGGTTTGTTGGAAATCGGGGATCCTCGGGAAGATCGGTTACGATCGGGGGATGACATACGCGTGTCAGTAGTTACCTATTTTTGCAGAGGTAACCCGGCCTTGTGTTGGCAGAGATCTAACCGTAACGTTAGGTTCTCGGGTCGTCTATTCCAGGGACGTACCCATCGTGGAAAAGGAAGTTCCTTAGCCTGACCATTTGTTGGAAATCCAAACTCCAATACGTGACTTGTACGGTATTAGTTGTAGAACCTGCCATTTACGTACGGTGGTCACCACTGTTTAGATGGCAGCTATAGTAAGCATACGATACTGGTCGTATGTTGGCTAAGATTAATATTATACTTTCGAAATGTTTCTACACTATGCACTAATAATAATATCAAAAAGAATTTGATTTTTGCGTAGTAAGCATCTTTGACTATCATAAGAAGAAATCTCCTCCAATTCTGCGTTCGCATTGTGTGTGTGGTGGGAGGTCTTATGGTAGTTTCATTTTCCAAAAGCATTGCGAATTTGTTTTATTTTCTTTGTGAAAGAATAACTGTTTTACGATCTCACACCAGTCACCATGACTGACTCGGAGTTTATTGTTCCCTTCTAAACTCTGGGTGCCCACAAATTTCCACACGGGCAGCCTAGAGTTATGTTATCAGGATATTCTGGATATTCTGGAGCTTTGGAGATAAGCTGGAGGTCGAGACGTAGTATTTGTATCTGATAGTATTTATTCCGCTGTGTATTCTGTATGAGGACAAGTTTATATATCTGTCTATTGTTGTATATTGACTCTGATGATTGATGTATGTATAAAATGATATAGTTCTTTGTTTTAAAGATTATTCATTTATCTATTATATTTTGTTCTGCTGCGATGTGTAAGATTCTGATATTGTTTTCTGTTCTGTTGTTCTTCTTCTCTCTTTTCTTCTGTTTTCTTCTTTCTAAAACCCTAAGAATTCGGTTTTCCGGCATTCGTTGCTCGGCAGTTGATACAGTGGACGTATCGATGTCGATTTTCGGAAGTCGAAGAATCGGGTCCTTACATCTTGAGTGCTTGCATTTAATTGTCAACTTCTTCTTATCGTTGAGGTCCTATCTTCTGGGGAACTGACCCCTTCCTCAGTGGATAACGATTCATTAGTGGAATGATTTGTATTGCGAGGGAGATTAGGACACCCCAGTAAAGGAGCAATCAGGCAACGATAAGGAGAAAGACATGGAGCAAGAGAATCTTGAAGGTTATCTAGGACAGTTACCCATTATAGGTTGGCGTCTGGAGGAATCCTATTACATTGACCTTCGATGATTGTCGATGGAGCCATGTAACGACCCGCAAAATTTAATGGTTTTAAAGTATATTTAATTGAAAATTTGTGAAATTTTAAACAATAAAATTTGAAAATAAAAAGTTACTATTTGGAATACGTCTATTTTAATATAGCAACTGGTAAATTTTCATCTGATAGTATTAAAGTTTATTTTCCTGTGAAATTTTATTTCAAATCAAACCGGTTAATAACAGTGAATTTAAAAGTTTTCCGAAACCAAAATATGTCAACAGGAGAAAATTTATTTAGAGCATTCTGAATCAGACTGCGAAATTCATTTCGCGAAATTCGGACGTTTCTAGCTCCGTTTGGATTTTCCCGTACGAAATAGCAGCATTTCCGGTACCGGTTATCGACTTTTGATCGGATGATCGTACCACCAATATTTGTATATCGTTTTGATCGTCTCGTTGTGCTAATCTCCATAGCCTATTCATTTGTGTGTTTTGGTATCCGGTACGCGACGATACCGGCTAAACAGATAACCACATTTGTATCCGTTTTAACTTTTTCGTGTGACTATTCAAATTTCCCAACGGTTGGAAACAAACAGCTCTTTGCAATTATTAATTCATAAATTCCCGTACCTGACTTTTAATGCTTTGCCATTCCATTTCGGGTCCGTTTCTTTTCCATTTATTCTATTTCAAAATGTTCTATCAACTGTTGGCCTTTGCTATTTTTCCAGATTTATTTATTTATGCCGTTACTTTTATAGCCTTCATTTTGTTTTTAAAACATTTTATACAGGGCTATTCATTTTCTTCCTACCTGCCATCTCCTACTTTATTCTCAATCGTTCTGCCTCTGTTCTCATTTGTTCTACCTCTAAAATAAAATGTAAAAGAAAAGCATTCGTTCAGATCTGTTCCTCAAACCTTGCTCTTTTTTTTGCCTCGCCTGGGAATTTGAATCCGCCGATCCCCTCATCACCTCCCGCCGCCTCATCACAGCTCAAACTCAAACCCCAACCACACTCTCAACCTCCATCACCGAGACACCTAGCTCCGCTTCCCACCATGTTGCCGAGCAACCCAAGCATCTGTAGCCGCCCGCTCTCTCTCACTTTTCTCCAGATCGCAGCCTTCCATTTGGCTTTTCCCTGACCATAAAACTCCTACAGTTTGCCTCAACTCCTCACCGACCTACTTAACTCAAATCAAACCCAACATCTCCTCCCTCGGCCGTGCGCCTTCCCTCCGCAAACACCCACCACACCAACCATCGCATCAAGTGAAACCCATCAACTTCTCTTCCCCTCATTTTGCCACGCGAGCCCAACCATCGCCAGCCTACTTCTCCCCTTCCTCCGTCCTTGCCTTACTCGGCCCCAAACCCACTGTGCTCGGCCATCATCTCTTCATTCGCTCGGCATATGGGGCTTCATGTCTGTATATATATGTAGGTATTGCATTCGAACGTGTATATATATATACGTTATATATATTAGCTTTCAAAGTATATATACTTTCGAGTATTTAGTTACTGCTAATATCATTGGCCTTGTTCTGTGACTTATGCGAGTTTATATTGTATAACATTTGTGTATGTTATTTTGTGAAGTCAGTACCTTATGTATGTTGTATATAATATTATACATATATATTATCGTAGTATATTTTATTACATCTTATTTTATTTTATTATATTATATGATTTGGTCTTGTCTATATAAAGTAAATAAGTTATAGGATCTTCATATCTGTGTTTTTAAGGCAAATTATATATTGTAAAGGTTCATATATACAGTATAGTATATGCTTACCTTCGCTGTATGTTAGCAACTGGTGTGACAAACTTGCTCGGTTATAAATATTTATAATATTTTATAATATGTTAATGGTATAGTATAAATAAAATTTAAAAAGTTGATGTTCAATATTTGCTATAACATATATACGTTATATGTAGGCTGCTCATATGCGTATATATATAATACTTAAACTATGATAAAGCATTTCCCATATCTTTATATTTTTAGCATGTGTAGATGGGTTTCGGTTTGGATATAAAGTATATAAACCTTTAAATGTTGTATGATGTCTGTTAGTTTATAGTTAAGTATATATATAGATACACGCGTCTTTATATATAAAGGGTGATGTTAGCAATATATTTATATAAGATGTAGTTGTATACATTAGTTTTATTATAAAATATATGTATTAGTCTATACTATAGTTAGCTATGAATTTATATATTTATTTACAAACTGAATATTATAATTTGTGATATGTCTGTTTATACTAAAACTATGATATAGTATATAACCTGTAGTGTATATATGTTATGGTATCATTGTTTTAAAAGTATGTTATACAATATCGATTTTTAAATTATAACATACATGTGTATTTAGTTTTCAATTGTATATCGTACATATTGGGATTCGATACTGATTTGAAATAAATGTATATGTTTTAAATATATGTTTGGTTTAATAAAGTGATCTTGGGATATATAAAGATTTTATATTGTTATATGTATGTTTAAATTATAATGTTGATTTCTATATATGTGTTTGATTAAACATTGATTTTGAAAGGAAATAATAAGATAATAATTTAATATACTATTCGTTTGAATTTATCATCATCAACCAAATTCTGATTTGATTTCATCGATTTGTCGTTATCAACTTTGATCGTCGGATTCGTGCTGATCTTTCTTCGCTTTGATTCGTAACTCAACTCAGCTTCGTTGTCTATCTCTCTAGCCTCGAAAGGTGAGCAATCACTTACGATTAACGTTCTTTTATTATTTAAATTTGATTTCATTTGAAATAGCAATTGAAATATGCTGCTGAAGTTATTTACATTGTTATATATGCTATTATCTATATCTGTTCACCTGTGACATCTGACACCAGTATCTAGTACTATATGCCTGTTATTACTATTATCTGTATCTGTTCACCTGTGACATCTGACACCAGTATCTAGTATTATATGCCTGTTATTACTATTATTTGTATCTGTTCACCTGTGACATCTGACACCCGTATCTGTTATTTATACTGGTGATATATGCCTGTTGTTATATATTTTTTTTAGTATCTGTTATCACCCTGCAAGTTCCCTGTTAGTATAGAATTCACTATGGGTTGAAATGATACATACCCGAACGGACTTTAGAATAGGAGAATTTCGTTATGGGTTGAAATGATAAACCCAAGCGATTTTTATTTGAATTGAAATTGGGATTACGGGTTGATATGATATCTACCCGTATATATATTTAAATTTCGGATTGAAATGATAAATATCTATATCACTTAACCATATGATAAATATATATACAGACACCGTTGGTCCATATATATAAATATTTTAAAAATGAATTCTATGGTTTTGGAAAGAAATATATGGTTTTAATAAATGTTGAGCCTTAAATTATTATATATAAATGGGAATGATTGATTTAAATACATATAATATGTTGAGTGTTTAAAATATATTTCAAAATAGATTTTGGTAATAATTTGAATAAGTTAAGGTTAGAAAGATAATTTGAATTTAGTTGAAATTGTATTCAATAAAGAATTTTATTTAATTAAACCGATTTGAAACTTATTGAAACTGAGATGTAAGATATGATTTATAACTTGAGTTTGATTTATAAGTAATCTAATGAATATATTTTTTTGTTTAACTAAAGTTTAAGGAAATATTTAGTAAAAATGTAATTTAAGGCTAGTTAAATGATATTGAATTTATTAAGTGAATATTCCTTGATTAAATAATAATGAAGTTAAATCAAGAGCTATATGAAACTGTTAAATTTAACTTTGAAAATGTTGAATATTAAAGCTTTGAAATATATTGAAAATTTAAATGATCTGTTTAGAAATGAAATATATTGATGAATTGAGCTTTGAATAAATTTGAATTTGGAATTTGAAGTTGATTTGAATCGATTTGCTAGACTTGAGGAAATTAAATACTTTACTTTTTAAATCATTTAATATATATATATATACTATTTTGGAAAATGGATATATTTGAAATGAAATGATATTTGGGTTTTGAAGTATAAATTTAATTGAAATGACCACGGTGTTAAAATGTATATTTCCACCTTGTAGATAGTTCTGAAGATCCTTAGAGGATGGTTATCCCAACATCCTTTAAGTTACTCGTATTTCAATTGATATTTCACTTGAGTTGGATTTATTTATATAAGAAAGTTAATCCTGACTCGAGTGTTTTGTGTTTTGCTTTACGCTCGGGTCAGACCGAGTGATACAGCATTTGAGACTCACCCTTGGAGTTTGGAGATCCAACTATCGCCTCAGCTTTCAGCTCTTCTAGTTGATTTGTTCAGAGAAGTCATCTGTTGTACTAGAGACTTCACTGCATTTGAGATATTCTGTTGTATTTATTTCTAACTCTGATGTTTATATAGTAGCTTCATGAACTACTATTTTATCTATTCCGCTGCGTATTATTGTATTACTCTGTGTCTGTGATTATGTGATTGATTTATTTACTGCATATGCTGAGTTTTGCCAAATTTTTATTACAATCTGTTATTTTGAATTATTCAAGTCAGACATGTGTGGATTTATTGTCGATTTGAATGGTCCAAAATACCGGGTCGTTACAGTTGGTATCAGAGCTTTGGCTCTAGGCAAAACTTAGCATATATAGTAAATTTATTTACAGAATCACTTTCGTTCAAGTTTGAATCTCTTTCGTTTGGCTCGATTTCCTTTGAACTTTGGAACGTTCCCTACGGTTCCAAAATTCATTCTTGTCTCTCCCTATTTGTATTCTTTTGATTCTGGAGTATCCCATAACTCCACTTCGAATGATCTCTATAAGAATGGGCGATCCCGCCAATCTTTGAATGATTGTAAAGGGGTGGAACTCCTTTACAATAGGCATTGATTCACCGGAGATTTATATATCCCTCGGTTTTGATGTTGCCATCTCTTGTTATGCCGAATCCTATCTCTGGCTATCGAATGTCGATTTGCCTTAGATTTCCGCATCGATTATGTTCTTGAAGTCACGGTTGACCCGGTTAAGGTCGCCCGCGATTTTTATAAGTGTATCCGACTACTGTTTTGTAATTAATTATCTCATTTTCGTTCGAACTTATTTTCGAATCAGAATCCTATTTGATTAGAGTTCCTCTAATTTGAATCTCTGTCTTTGTTGAAATCCATTCCTAAATCATCCTATGAAAATCGGGTTTATTCGTATTTTGGAAATTGTTTTATATATCGAAATTATTATATCCTATATATAAAAGTGAAATGTTTTCGATAAAGATTATAAATAAGAATTTGAGGTTTCGAAAGGATTTGAAATTTTGAATAATTATATAAGAAATTTGATTTATCTAAAAATGATTTATAACTGAAGGATTTAAATTTGAAATTCGAGAATTGAACCCCGGTGTTTTGAAATTGGTTTTAAGATTTTGAAATATATAATAATAATATGATTTAAAAGTATTTTCTGAATAAGAATGTTTCAAATGATTTTAATAAGTTTCGAATGATTTCAAAGAAATTTCAAAAGAAGTTTGAGAAAATAGAAGTCCAGAACTCACTTATGTCGCTGGAAAATAATTTCGGTGATGAGTGCACGCATCATCGATATTGATTTTCGAGTTTCAGAGTGAGGGATAGGCCACTTCAGTAGCTTTGCTATGCGAGTGATTTTGTGAAACCATTTTGATTTCAAATTCCGAAGTAAGATTTGATATTCAAAAGATATATGTATATATATATATATATATTTGAAATGATTTGAAGTAAGCCGGTGTTCAATCCTCGAGTTTCGAATTTGATATAACCCTATCTATTAAAATTGATTTACTGATTTGTTGCTGATTTCCAACTCTTGAATTTGAAAATGATTTCTTCAACTATTTTGAAGGTTCGAGCACTTCCAAATCAAGGTTAACTTTTCAAAGCTAAGAAATTTTGAAATGTATGAATTATTTGATAAAGTATATAAGTTTGTTTTGAATGTTTAAGTATGTAGTAATATGATTTAAATAAGTTGAAACTGTTTTGTTAAGTAAATGAATAAGGCAATTTTAAATTTTTCTAATATGAAATTTAGATTTGAAATGTTTTGAAAAGAATTTGGTCTTCAAAATATTTTGAATAAAGTTTAGTTAAATGTTTTAACTTAGTAACATCTTTATGAAACTATATATTTAACAAGTTGGAATAAATATATAAGTTGTACGTATGCTGTTTTATTCGCATAATTAATTTGATCCAAGTTTGAGTACACAAGTTCGAGGTGAATTACACCATTTCGTGTTAGGATTTTTCATTCGATTCTTGATGGTGAATATTTGATATGGATTTTGGGCTTGATTCTAGAATTCTCTATCATAGTATATGGCTATGCAAGGAGACTGATGGCTTCTAGTCGAGAAACCATATCGAAATCCGCATTAAGGAAGTCGAATGGACAATACTAGTTCGAAAGCGAACTTGTGTGATCGAGCGAGTGATCAAATGTGATTCTTCGAAATGATGGCGTATGTACACCTTATATTCTATTATCATTGATATATTTTGATGCTGAAATTGAAAGCTGTCGAGTTAAGAATATCTTTGCTTACTAAAAGAAAATTTCCAATTTAAATTACAAAGATATATAACCCATAAAAGCAAAGATATTCAATCCCATGTGGCTCTTCATACAGCGAAATTTATTTTGAAAAATTTGATCCTTATATAAGATAGACCTTACGTAAGTATAAGATGATTTTGAAAACATTTGATTTTGGAAATGAATTGGCTGACTTAAATTATATTGATTTGGAAATTTGGATTTATTTTCTAAAATCTATTATTTTGGAAACTTTGAGACTAAAGATGTATAATTTGAGAAGAAATAATTTGGTGAAATTGTATATGATTTTGAAATTGAACTAATATTGAAACAAATTGAAATTTGAGAACCTTATGTTACCAAACACTTGATTTGGGAGTTGTCGAACTTATATAAAATTGATTTGTATGAATATGAAATTGATTCGAAAACTATGGATTTGAAAAGGGTACTCAATCTGAAAAGTGAAATCTTATATAATTAAAGTCTATATAAGTGTGATTTGGTATACTTTTGATTTTGGAAAGTATTTGATTTGAAAATTAAATCTTATATATAATGGATTTTATATAAGTATGATATTTGAAAGTGATTTGAAAAGGTACTATATGATACATATTTTTGAAGTAAAGATATGGAAAGTGCCTTCTGCTTGATATCCGATTTGTGGCCACATCTTGGATTCATTCTATCGATATTATTCTCTCTGATTTTTGGTTTTCCGGATATGATACTCGAGTGTCCTTCGAATTCCATGGCGTTACCCATGGTCTTATTGTTCTCTCGTGACTGCATAGCGCAACTGCCTGGCTGAGTCTTGCCTAGGGGTACGGATTGTTTCCTGGGGGATCCAGGCGTAATCATTGTGTATCCTGCAATCTGTGTAGGTCGCGAATAGTAGCGCAAATGCTTGGCTGAGTCTTGCCTGGGGGTACAGATTGTTTCCTGGGGGATCCAGGCGTAACCATTGTGTATCCTGCATTCTACTAGTCATCATGGCGTAACTCGCAGGGCTGAGAAAGTTTACGGATATGGATTGTTTCCTGGGGGACCCAGGCGTAACCATTGTGTATCTGCGAACCATGGTTAGACAAAGGTTTTGTTTGTGTTTTTGATTGGATTGTACTTTCCATATCTGTTTTTAAAAGTTTTTCCAGTATTTTCACTGGGTGTTGAAACAGGTCTACTAAGTACCTGGAGAATTCTAGTTTTGCGCCTGATCAACGCACTGCTAGAGTCTACAGGAACGAGGATAAACTTGTTGAAACATCGAGTTATAAAAGTATTTTGTTATAAAAATATTTTATTATTAAAGTATTTCCAACAAAGAAATTTTGTATTAACAATTCGAAATTGGAATTTTTATGGTTCTAATTAACTATTCGTGCCTGATACTATTCCTTTTTAATCTACCATATCTGCTCAGCTTTATTTATTCACCTATATTCTGCTTTTCCAAATCCTCCTTCTTTTCCTTGTTGACTATATCCTTTTAAATATGGTTTAATAGAAATATTTTTTAGTATTATAAATATTTTAAAAGTTATTAATTAAATAAAACATATTTAAAGTAAATAATTATTGATTATTAATAATATTTGAAAAGTATCTTGAAAAAATAATAATAATAATAATAAATTATGAATTATGGATTTAATGTTTTCAATAGCTTCTTTGTAAATATAACTAATGATGTAAATAATTGTTTTCAAATAGTTTTCATACCTTTATAAAGGTGTTATTTAAAGATGGTATTTATAAAGAAAGCAAGAAAATTTTACAAATGAGTTTTGAAAAAGTACTAAAGTATTGAAGATAATTAATTTGCAAATGAAGTTTTCAAATGAATATTTCAAGTAAAATTTATATAGTTTAAATTAATTGTTTATCTTTGTCTTTTAACCTTTCTGTCTGGTTGTTTCTATTCTCCAACCTCCTTCCTTTTCGGGGACGAAAAGTTTTGAGTGGGGGAGAGTGTAACGACCCGCAAAATTTAATGGTTTTAAAGTATATTTAACTGAAAATTAGTGAAATTTTAGACAATAAAATTTGAAAATAAAAAGTTACTATTTGGAATACGTCTATTTTAATATAGCAACTGGTAAATTTTCATCTGATAGTATTAAAGTTTATTTTCCTGTGAAATTTTATTTCAAATCAAACCGGTTAATAACAGTGAATTTAAAAGTTTTCCGAAACCAAAATATGTCAACAGGAGAAAATTTATTTAGAGCATTCTGAATCAGACTGCGAAATTCGTTTCGCGAAATTCGGACGTTTCTAGCTCCGTTTGGATTTTCCCGTACGAAATAGCAGCATTTCCGGTACCGGTTATCGACTTTTGATCGGATGATCGTACCACCAATATTTGTATACCGTTTTGATCGTCTCATTGTGCTAATCTCCGTAGCCTATTCATTTGTGTGTTTTGGTATCCGGTACGCGACGATATCGGCTAAACAGATAACCACATTTGTATCCGTTTTAACTTTTTCGTGTGACTATTCAAATTTCCCAACGGTTGGAAACAAACAGCTCTTTGCAATTATTAATTCATAAATTCCCGTACCTGACTTTTAATGCTTTGCCATTCCATTTCGGGTCCGTTTCTTTTCCATTTATTCTATTTCAAAATGTTCTATCAACTGTTGGCCTTTGCTATTTTTCCATATTTATTTATTTATGCCGTTACTTTTATAGCCTTCATTTTGTTTTTAAAACATTTTATACAAGGCTATTCATTTTCTTCCTACCTACCATCTCCTACTTTATTCTCAATCGTTCTGCCTCTGTTCTCATTTTTTCTGCCTCTAAAATAAAATGTAAAAGAAAAGCATTCGTTCAGATCTGTTCCTCAAACCTTGCTCTTTTTTTTGCCTCGCCTGGGAATTTGAATCCGCCGATCCCCTCATCACCTCCCGCCGCCTCATCACAGCTCAAACTCAAACCCCAACCACACTCTCAACCTCCATCACCGAGACACCTAGCTCCGCTTCCCACCATGTTGCCGAGCAACCCAAGCATCTGTAGCCGCCCGCTCTCTCTCACTTTTCTCCAGATCGCAGCCTTCCATTTGGCTTTTCCCTGACCATAAAACTCCTACAGTTTGCCTCAACTCCTCACCGACCTACTTAACTCCAATCAAACCCAACATCTCCTCCCTCGGCCGTGCGCCTTCCCTCCGCAAACACCCACCACACCAACCATCGCATCAAGTGAAACCCATCAACTTCTCTTCCCCTCATTTTGCCACGCGAGCCCAACCATCGCCAGCCTACTTCTCCCCTTCCTCCGTCCTTGCCTTACTCGGCCCCAAACCCACTGTGCTCGGCCATCATCTCTTCATTCGCTCGGCATATGGGGCTTCATGTCTGTATATATATGTAGGTATTGCATTCGAACGTGTATATATATATACGTTATATATATTAGCTTTCAAAGTATATATACTTTCGAGTATTTAGTTACTGCTAATATCATTGGCCTTGTTCTGTGACTTATGCGAGTTTATATTGTATAACATTTGTGTATGTTATTTTGTGAAGTCAGTACCTTATGTATGTTGTATATAATATTATACATATATATTATCGTAGTATATTTTATTACATCTTATTTTATTTCATTATATTATATGATTTGGTCTTGTCTATATAAAGTAAATAAGTTATAGGATCTTCATATCTGTGTTTTTAAGGCAAATTATATATTGTAAAGGTTCATATATACAGTATAGTATATGCTTACCTTCGCTGTATGTTAGCAACTGGTGTGACAAACTTGCTCGGTTATAAATATTTATAATATTTTATAATATGTTAATGGTATAGTATAAATAAAATTTAAAAAGTTGATGTTCAATATTTGCTATAACATATATACGTTATATGTAGGCTGCTCATATGCGTATATATATAATACTTAAACTATGATAAAGCATTTCCCATATCTTTATATTTTTAGCATGTGTAGATGGGTTTCGGTTTGGATATAAAGTATATAAACCTTTAAATGTTGTATGATGTCTGTTAGTTTATAGTTAAGTATATATATAGATACACGCGTCTTTATATATAAAGGGTGATGTTAGCAATATATTTATATAAGATGCAGTTGTATACATTAGTTTTATTATAAAATATATGTATTAGTCTATACTATAGTTAGCTGTGAATTTATATATTTATTTACAAACTGAATATTATAATTTGTGATATGTCTGTTTATACTAAAACTATGATATAGTATATAACCTGTAGTGTATATATGTTATGGTATCATTGTTTTAAAAGTATGTTATACAATATCGATTTTTAAATTATAACATACATGTGTATTTAGTTTTCAATTGTATATCGTACATATTGGGATTCGATACTGATTTGAAATAAATGTATATGTTTTAAATATATGTTTGGTTTAATAAAGTGATCTTGGGATATATAAAGATTTTATATTGTTATATGTATGTTTAAATTATAATGTTGATTTCTATATATGTGTTTGATTAAACATTGATTTTGAAAGGAAATAATAAGATAATAATTTAATATACTATTCGTTTGAATTTATCATCATCAACCAAATTCTGATTTGATTTCATCGATTTGTCGTTATCAGCTTTGATCGTCGGATTCGTGCTGATCTTTCTTCGCTTTGATTCGTAACTCAACTCAGCTTCGTTGTCTATCTCTCTAGCCTCGAAAGGTGAGCAATCACTTACGATTAACGTTCTTTTATTATTTAAATTTGATTTCATTTGAAATAGCAATTGAAATATGCTGCTGAAGTTATTTACATTGTTATATATGCTATTATCTATATCTGTTCACCTGTGACATCTGACACCAGTATCTAGTACTATATGCCTGTTATTACTATTATCTGTATCTGTTCACCTGTGACATCTGACACCAGTATCTAGTATTATATGCCTGTTATTACTATTATTTGTATCTGTTCACCTGTGACATCTGACACCCGTATCTGTTATTTATACTGGTGATATATGCCTGTTGTTATATATTTTTTTTAGTATCTGTTATCACCCTGCAAGTTCCCTGTTAGTATAGAATTCACTATGGGTTGAAATGATACATACCCGAACGGACTTTAGAATAGGAGAATTTTGTTATGGGTTGAAATGATAAACCCAAGCGATTTTCATTTGAATTGAAATTGGGATTACGGGTTGATATGATATCTACCCGTATATATATTTAAATTTCGGATTGAAATGATAAATATCTGTATCACTTAACCATATGATAAATATATATACAGACACCGTTGGTCCATATATATAAATATTTTAAAAATGAATTCTATGGTTTTGGAAAGAAATATATGGTTTTAATAAATGTTGAGCCTTAAATTATTATATATAAATGGGAATGATTGATTTAAATACATATAATATGTTGAGTGTTTAAAATATATTTCAAAATAGATTTTGGTAATAATTTGAATAAGTTAAGGTTAGAAAGATAATTTGAATTTAGTTGAAATTGTATTCAATAAAGAATTTTATTTAATTAAACCGATTTGAAACTTATTGAAACTGAGATGTAAGATATGATTTATAACTTGAGTTTGATTTATAAGTAATCTAATGAATATATTTTTTTTGTTTAACTAAAGTTTAAGGAAATATTTAGTAAAAATGTAATTTAAGGCTAGTTAAATGATATTGAATTTATTAAGTGAATATTCCTTGATTAAATAATAATGAAGTTAAATCAAGAGCTATATGAAACTGTTAAATTTAACTTTGAAAATGTTGAATATTAAAGCTTTGAAATATATTGAAAATTTAAATGATCTGTTTAGAAATGAATTAAATTGATGAATTGAGCTTTGAATAAATTTGAATTTGGAATTTGAAGTTGATTTGAATCGATTTGCTAGACTTGAGGAAATTAAATACTTTACTTTTTAAATCATTTAATATATATATATATACTATTTTGGAAAATGGATATATTTGAAATGAAATGATATTTGGGTTTTGAAGTATAAATTTAATTGAAATGACCACGGTGTTAAAATGTATATTTCCACCTTGTAGATAGTTCTGAAGATCCTTAGAGGATGGTTATCCCAACATCCTTTAAGTTACTCGTATTTCAATTGATATTTTACTTGAGTTGGATTTATTTATATAAGAAAGTTAATCCTGACTCGAGTGTTTTGTGTTTTTCTTTACGCTCGGGTCAGACCGAGTGATACAGCATTTGAGACTCACCCTTGGAGTTTGGAGCTTCCTTTGGAGATCCAACTATCGCCTCAGCTTTCAGCTCTTCTAGTTGATTTGTTCAGAGAAGTCATCTGTTGTACTGGAGAATTCACTGCATTTGAGATATTCTATTGTATTTTATTTCTAACTCTGATGTTTATATAGTAGCTTCATGAACTACTATTTTATCTATTCCGCTGCGTATTATTGTATTACTCTGTGTCTGTGATTATGTGATTGATTTATTTACTACATATGCTGAGTTTTGCCAAATTTTTATTACAATCTGTTATTTTGAATTATTCAAGTCAGACATGTGTGGATTTATTGTCGATTTGAATGGTCCAAAATACCGGGTCGTTACAAGCCACATCAAATGGAAGCATCATTGGTGATGTAGATGTGGAAGTAGCCACTACAGTGGTGGAAATGCGCAAAGAGCGGCTATTGGATTCCGTAATACATCAGGGCTTTGATGACGAGCATGGCTAGATAATCATTATTTCAATTTTAGTACTTGATTATACGTGTGTTTGTTAACAACCCATCATTTAAACCCTTTGATTTAACATAAATCCAAGATATGTCAACCACAAAAGCCAATAAGGATGAATCTTTAAGAGATGATAACAAGAAACATAACATATAATCTAACTATAACTTTCTAAAACTCACAGCCGAAGGGAACAAATATATAAAATAAAATATACATCTACCCATAGTCACATCAATTCAAACTATATACATATGTTTGATACAATCAAATCCAAATCCAATCACACACTTAAATATCATATTTTTATTTATGTACAACTTTATATAGACAAGTAATGCTAATGTGATCTACACCTTCAAACATCACTTCATCGATAAAACTTGACTCCAACAACCTAATAGTGATGAATACAAAAGGAAAAACATAGAGAGGGGTCAGACAATAGTGTTAGTGAGTGAAGTGAATCTACTTTACCACATAATATAATCATTCCCATAAATACTATGATTAACTATGGTAAAAATAACATACCTCGGTCTTGTTTCATCTACAACCAATGAGTTAATCAAATGGTATAACATATTTGATTGACTTATGAAAACATGGCATAACTAACAAACAATGTAAGGACAGTGATATGGTCTAAACCATATAGACAAAAGGCTCAACCCTATTTCATTAACACATGGCTTAGTCATAGAATAGACTCGGTTTCATATGTGCCTACGTACCCATTGTAACATCCACATGCACCTTATATAACTGAGAAATCGTGTCACGGTGATAACCAATAGATGAAACACACAACCAATAAACTTACTTTTCACTAATGATAATATATATATATATATATTCATATATATATGTATATTTGTTTATATATATATATTCATTATTTCCTAAATTCAAACATAACAAACCAACACGATTGCGTCCATCGAACATTGGAAAATACCATCCCAAAAGTCCTATCCGATGTTACAAACGAGTTAAAGAATGAAACATGAGTCAATTCCCCTTATTATACAGGTCCTTCTAGGTCCATGTTCAACATGTGCCTAGTAGGTTTCACCCGGTCGACCTATTTGACATCAACCAGTTGATGCATAGGCTGAGAATAAAATTCTTGTGCTTTGTATTTTTTCCTTTCCTCTTTTATTTGATTATTTCTTTTATAAATTTGTTTTAGATTTTAACAAATTATATGTTATAACTCATCATTTTACCATCGTTTCCATACCCAGTTTATCCATACTTTATAGAGATTTGTAGATCAAAAAACCATATTAATTTCACTATCTTTCACTTTAAATATATCTTAAATTACGTAAAAACGTAAAAAAATTCAAATTAAATACTTACCATCATCTAAAACAACCATCTTAATTTAATAGTATATTTTTATAGGTTATAACCTAATATTTGAACACACACACACACATAGACATACATACATACATACATACATATATATATATATATCACTATTTCAATTTAAAACATCACTTTCTTCACTATATTAAGTATTACATTTTTATTTATAAATATATACTTTAAAAATCAGTTACATTTACTGAAATATACAAATTTACTACAGTAATTCATTCAAAAGAATTTAACAATATTTACATGGTATTTATATCATATATAATTCCAATATACTTCATTTCTGAGAAAACAATGTTTTTCTATTAATTGATCATACATACATACATATATATTATATCCATTTAATTTTGAATTTAATTTTCTGATTACCTTAAAATCGTGAATCTGATTCCCAGTATTTGTACACATTTATATGGTCTTTAATCCATATATAATCAAAGTATATCCTCATTTTCATTGCTTGTGAACCCATTTCATATATAATCAAATTCATTGATTCTAATATCTACTTTATTTCGACTTTAATCCATTTTAATTACTGTTCATATCAATAGTTAACCAATATCAAACCCAATTTCTGATCCTATGCCATATAAATCACAACACTTTATCGATTTGATCATGTAAGTGTCAAATAAAACAGAACCCACTCACCAGTAGTGAATCAACATAAAGATCTTCTCTGTTTTTTCACTTTAGCACCTAGAAACTTTTGCATATCATCCCAATTTTTGCACCAGATTATAGTACTCGTCTCAATGATCATTTCAATGGGTAAATTGTTGAAATCCATTAAGATTTGAGAGAGATAATTCATTTGATGTTTTGAAATGGAAGAGGAAGTAGATCTATGGGAATGAAGAAGAAAATTTGAAAAATTAACGTATTATTCTGGAAACGGGCTATTTATAAAAGGAAGGAAAACTAAAATGTTGTTTAATTTAAAAATTCAACTTCAAATCCTAATGCCTGAAGACCACTAAGCTCCAAAACTCATTTCGTTTGTATCTCATCCTTACGAACCACAATCTAAACAAACTTATATATCATTCTGATCAAAAAAATGAGCCAGTCGCAATGACGCAACTCATATCATCCAACTAGGTGATTTGTAGATTTACCATATTATGCCTATGGTTAAATATCTAAAATGTGCATATTTTAATTTTGTCATTGGAATACGGGGTAATACACTCTTCTCCACCTGAAAAAAAATTCGTTCCCGAAATTACCAAGGGACAAAGAATGCAACTCACATTCTCATGTTAAGTATCACCTACACACCATTTAAACATTCATAAACAACTAACTAAAACAATCGTTCATCAAATCATCCATACATAACATACAAAATACATCACTCATTTCCTTAGCAAGTAAATACTCCAGAGATTATACAAATGCTTACATATACTTGGTGGGATGTATAAACAACAACATAGCATCATGTATATGTACGTATGATTATCATTATATATGCATTAATGCAAGCATCTATTTGTCGGACCCTTCTATATGAATTAAATGGCATGACATATCAAGTATGTATGCTAACATGAACATATAATTTCTATATGTATGCAACAATCATTCAATTCAACGTACTAGATGGTGAACAAATAATTAAATAAATTAAAAAATCAAGGCATATAAAACACATCAAAATCAAACAAACACAATTCAGATAAACTAAATACACTAAACAAACAAGCAAATGGGAAAACATTTTAGAAAATGGTCGAAATGAAAAGATTAAATTATCTCCTCCATTTCCCAAGTACTTCTAACCAGATTGTTCTTTCCTACCCAACCTAACAAACTCTACTAGTGGTACATATACTTCTAGCCTCAAATGTATGTGTACAACTACAACCTCTGTAATCATGCTACCAATTCAGATAAACTAATGTTGCCACAACTAGAACATTGGCATAAATATGTTCGAACTAAAAATGCAACTTATACAACTCCTAAATGCACATACACAACACCTTAAATCTTCCCAGTTGTATACTCATCACTTCATTTTTGAATGCTAGGTAAGAAAACTCAAAAGCGAACGACTTCTTACCTTAGCAAACCAATAAGTTGAACCATCAAACATTTTTTCCTTTCACCTAAGAACATTGAAATCAGTTGATGTCTTAACCTGGTGAATACAACATACTTCTCTTCTAACTCCAATCCAATATAAGTGGCATAACTTCACTCCTGATAGCACTTTTCCAAACATTCAACAGTCATGATAACGAGGTACAATGTTCCCAATCCTTAAGAAACTTCTAAATTTTATCCTCATTCCTACAACGTACAAACATGCAAACTTTCAAGAAAAATAATTCTATTCATTTTGATTATTCAAACATAGAAAATAAAATCTTAAGTCCAAATGAAGTCCTTAATCAAAGTGAAATTCTAAACTAAATTTGTGTTCATTTTAAAAGTAATCTACTAAGTGATACATCATACACGTGAACCTGGTATGCAACATAAACTATGTACCCTTAACTCGAAGCTACATAATTGCATTCTTGAATAAATTGTCTCGCTTCAATCTGAGGGATGATTGAAAAGAGTCTACCTAATCCTTTCCCTACATATATTCAAATCTCAAAATCTCAATTTCCTTCAGAACTCGTCTCCATGCTTTAATTCATGCAAATTAAGTTATCTTTTAATAAATTCTTAAAATCATGATTATCCATACAACTTGGATTATTTTAATTCTAAAGGATCGATAATACATTTTTAAATAATCTTGGAGCTAACTTAGATCGAAATGTCTTTTATATAACCTTAGGTCGAATTCCAATACATTATTTCATCATAACACAATAATGTTACCATTTCCCCAACATATTTTTCTAATCATCGGTAATACCTTCTAGCATATAACCTGGGATATCCTTTACAGCTTCAGATCCAAATCAACGATATACAAAACCACCAATGAGATCTTTTCCAAATATAACTTCTTACCAATTTTACTTCTACCATGCTATGATCGAGACAATTGATTATGGGATGATTCCTCACCATATAATTCCATTAAACATAATATACCACAATCTAAATAATATCATGTAACATCCCGTATCTAGAGGTCAAAAGCTAAGCGTTACAGATGCTGCAGTCATCCATAGTATTAACTTCTGGTAATAAAATACGGTAATGATAATGGTATCCATAATATTAGAAGCATTTGAATAAGAATAAAATCATAGATTTTCAAAAACAACATTTTACTGATTACATTTCAAAACAAATTCATATCCAAGTTACATAATCCCATATCATTCCCCAGGTAAAGATTATATATAATCATTACAAAAATATGCCAAGAGCGACATTTGACGATGTCCTCTTGGTTGAACAAAGAAATATAGTCATATCTGACTTACTATACACAACAAAAAATAAACAGAATAATCTGTACTCCTAACTAGCAATCCGTCAGCCACCTGCTTGTCTCTGGAAGCTTTATTCGCCAAAAGACTAAAACCTGAAAACTTTAACCCTCAGCCTAATCAAATCAATTTTGAGCACCCGAGAGTTTAAAGGGAAACAAAAACTTCGAGTCAGACATAAAGCCTGGTGTGAAAAGTTCTGTTACATCTCGATTTACTGATATTAAGTGAGACCACGCCACTTAGCGGAACTGTTTCCCCTCACTGATATTCTTTTCAAATCATATATTTTGCAAATCCTTTCCTGTAACCAAACTGGTTAATCAAACTGATATAATAATAATAATAATAGCTAAGTCTGTTAAGCTATAATTAGATAACTAATGGACTATATGTCCAATAGTAATAAATGGACTATCTGTTCGAAACATAGTAGCAAGGTCATTATGCTAACAAATGGACTTTCTGTCCATAAAACTGGGTCGACTGCCCGCAAACTGGACTAACTCTCCGGATCAAAATGGACGAACTATCCGAATCATTTTCTTAGGGTTAACTACCCTTTATCTTTTTCCATGAAAAGCTTTTCAAAATGATTTAACCTTTTAAATCATACCTTTACAAGGAAAATATATTCTTAGCTTTACTCTAAGCTATTTTGCCATGTTATATATACTTTACTCAAAATAATGTTGACGAATTTTAATGAGGATTGACTATCCTTCCAAAGCTAGCTAAAACCCTTTTTAACTTGAAAATACTTAGGCTATATTGCTTATTTAATACCTTTGAAACCTTTGTTTAAAACCTTTAAACAACCATTTTGAAACCCTTGAAGGTACTCCCTTCGAAACTAGTGAAAGTGACCCTTTCGAAACCATCAAAAGCCTTTCCTTCGAAAGCTTCAAAACATTAGACATCCCTCTTTAAAACCTTTAAATATTGCCTTTCGAAAACAAAGGAAAACCTTTCCTGTCAATCCTTTCGAAACCCTGGGGAACCACCCCTTTCAAAACCATTCATTAAAATATTTCAAAACAACAAAACTCAATCCTTTCGAAAGCACTTTGGGTTCAATTTAAAACATGTCGAAACCTTTCAAAACCATT
This sequence comes from Allium fistulosum, assembly GCA_030737815.1. Lineage (NCBI taxonomy): Eukaryota > Viridiplantae > Streptophyta > Magnoliopsida > Asparagales > Amaryllidaceae > Allium > Allium fistulosum. Next base: position 795,528,743 of record CM060904.1, read on the forward strand.
CGAAATTTTACTTCTTCTAAACCTTTGATAATCGTCTCGGTCGAAACCATTTGGATTATACCTTCAAGTAGAGAAAAAGGATCAAGAACCCATTAAAGTCAAAAGCATCTGTTTCGAAACCATTTAAAACTATCTCTTTCGAAACCAATTTGGGTTTTATTTCAATCATAGAAAAAGGGTTTTAAAACATTTAAGTCAAAAGCATCTGTTTCGAAACCATTTCCTAAGTAATGAAGTGATGGTGTCGAAACCATCCCTTCGAAAGCATTGGAGAGAAGGCCAGGATTTTAGAAAACAGAACAACCCTTTAGAACCATCTGGGTCGAAAGGTAGGAAGCGGCAGCCAAAGGATTCAACTCAATCGAAAGTAGTTATTTAAAACAACATCGCAATCCAATCGGAACCACCTTTTTAAATCCATTTGACCTAGTCGAAAGCTAACCAAGTTGAAGGTATCTCAGTCGAATGCAAGCAGACGCATTTTCCTTTAAAAATCAAAGTAAAGTACCAACCCCTTCAGAACCCCTTGTTTCGACTCGATACCTTTCGCCTACATCCAATTCATTATGTACCAGTAAACTGATACCATGTGCAATGTTTTTGATAGTGTCGGAGGCGAAGGTAAGGAGGCAAAACCTGGTGTCAAAAGCGTCGAAACAGTGAAAAACATGTTTATTTGTACTTTTAAACAATTTCTTTTGTACCTAACCTACCTTGTTTGTCTAAATCTGATTAGTTGCCATTGTACTGTTTCAAAAGTGCTGTCGACTTTCCGGATCTAAAAATTTAAATTAATTTACAAAAAGCCCCTTCTCCTCTCTTAATTATATAAAACATTTATGTCCCATACCTTAAATAATTTATATAACCATTAAAACACTTAGGAAAATTCTAAAAAATTCCAGAAAATCTCTTTTAATATGTTTTCCAAGTTATAAAAACTTTAGACCCAATTCCTTTATTATTTAACCATGAATAATTTATAATCCAAATTAATAATTTCTTTACTAGAAAATTCCTATAAATTCCACATAAATTCAGAAAATTTTGAAAATTGAAACCCATCTCCAAAATAACATTTATGATCTTCATAAAAATTTGCAAGGCATTTGGATGTCATTTAATAGGGTTTTCACTTTAAAACATATCATGAATCCAATATGAACAACCATAATTCATCAACAAGTATATATAATTGTTCCATCATTAAAAAACATGGCCAATCAATGCAAAATATTTGGAATTCATCTTAAAACCAAAAATAATAAAAATTTGAGATGTAAAAATTATTCACCTTAGCTTTAGAGATTAAAGATATTGAGATGTGAATGGATTTGATTTGAATTAGCTTCTTCCCTAGCTTTTCTCTATCTTCTTCCTCTTTCTCTTGTTAATAGTGGTCGGCCTTAGTTTAAAATTTTATGATAAAATGAAAATGAACGTGTATGGGGGATACACGACCAAGTTTAAGGGATATAGGAATGGCTTCTTTCTTATTTTACCCCTCCTCTATTTCATTTTAACTCTGCCTTAATTCATTGTTAAATGGCATGGCTACACCTTAATTAAATATCAAATCTCAATGTCATAATCAACACATTATTTTATTTTAGTTAGTTAATTAAATATTCTAAATAATGTTACAAAAAATCTGGGGTGTCACAGACTCCCCTCTTTAAAGAATTTCATCCTTGAAATTACGATAAGGTACACAACAAATCAAACGATGAAGTAAAACATACCATCAAATAAGTTAGGATAAGTATCTCTATTCCTACTCTCAATCTCCCAAGTACAGTCCCTATCATCGTTGCTCCACTCGAATTTGACTAATCTGACTGTCTTGGTTCTAAGCCTCTTCTCATCTCTTGCAACAATACGAATAGGCTTCCTCACTATAGTCAATTCTGGTTCTACTACTAAGTCCTTTAGCACAGTCGGTGAAATGGTAGTCTCCAGGTCTCTAACACACTTTCTGAGATGAGAAACATGGAAATCATCGTGGACTCCTGCCAAACTGCTCGTTAACTCAACTCTATAAGCGAGTTTCCTCATCCTCTCAACAATAGGAAAAGGTCCAACGAATCTCGGTGCCAACTTCCCTGATTTTCCAAACCTAATCACCCCTTTCATCGGTGACACTTTGACGAAAACTTGATCTCCAACTGAGAACTCTAGATCTTTCCATCTCTTTCTTCATAACTTTTCTGCCTAGACCGAGCCTTCTTCATTCTAGCCTGAATGCCCTCAATCTTTTCTGCAGCTTCTCTAACCAGATCTGGACCAAGAACCAACCTATCCCCGGTTTCTAACCAACATATGGGAGATTTGCATGGCCTTCCATAGAAAGCTTCAAACGGTGCCATCCCAATAATTGTCTGATAAATATTGTTATACGAAAACTGGACTAAATGCAGATGGTCTTCCCATGATCCCCAGAAATCTAGAACACGAGTTCTTAACAAATCTTCCAAGATTTTGTTAAATCTTTCTGTTTTCCCATCAGTCTGTAGATGGTAAGCGGTAGTCATCTTGAGCTTGGTTCCTAAAACTTCTTATAGACTCTTCCAGAACTCGCTAGTGAATAAGGAATCTCTATCACTAATTATGCTACTAGGAATTCTATGCAGTCTATCCACATTCTTCATAAACAACTTTGCCAGTACAGGTGTCGTTCTGGTTGACTTAACTGGAATGAAATGGGCACTCTTGGTCAACCTGTCCACTATAACTCATATACTTTCATTTCCTCTATTTGACCTTAGCAACCCATCAATAAAATCCATGGAAATAGAATCCCACTTCCATACCAGAATATTTAATGGCTGAAGCAAGCCACTTGGCTTCTGGTGTTCGCCCTTTGCCTATTGGCAAATCAAGCACTACTTTACACACAAGCCAATATCCCGCTTCATACCTTCCCAGAAGAAACTCCTTTTCATACCCTAATACATCTTAGTACCTCATGGATGAATAGAGAACTTCGAATGATGGCATTCCTCCAAGACTTCTTTCCTTATGTTTCCTACACTAGAAACATATAATCTTCCTTTCTTTCTCAACCACCCATTTTGGTCAAGACTAAAATCTTTCAAGTCATCACTCTCGGTTCCATCTTTTAACTTCCTAATCCGTTCAGCTAACTCTGGATCCTCTATCTGTTTAGAAGCAATCCTTTCGATCATCACTGGTCGAACTTCCGAATAAGATAATACAACTGTATCTCCACTAGACAAAGCTTCGGACCTCCACTGCACTCTGCAATCTGCTAATGCTTCTAAATCTTTCCACTCAGCATTCATCGCCAAAACTGCATTCTGATGTTTCCTGCTAAGTGCATCTGCAACCTTGTTTCCTTTCCCTGTTGTGTACTCAATCCCAAAATCATAAGTAGCGATAAACTCTAACCACCTCTACTGTCTCATGTTCAGCTCCTTCTGATAGAACAAATACTGCAGCAACATAGGATCTAAATATAACTCAAACCTCTCTCCCAAAAGTTAATGTCTCCATACCTTCAAAGAAAAAATCACTGCTGCCAATTCCAAATCATGCGTCGGATATCTGACCTCATGCGGTCTAAGCTGTCTAAAAGCGTAGGCAATCACTTTACCCCTCTGCATCAACACAGCTCCTAATCTTGTTCCACACGCATCGGTATAAACCACCAAATCCTGATTCCCTTTCGGAACAACCAACACAGGTGCATGGGTCAATAAGTGTTTCAAACTTTGGAATGCTTCCTCACACTTTTTGGTCCACACAAACTTCATATCCTTTCTTGTTAGCTTGGTCATCGGTGCCGCTATCCATGAAAAATCCTTAATGAACCTCTGATAATAACCAACCAATCCAAGGAAACTCTTTATCTCCCTCACTGCCTCGGGTCTCTTCCAACTATTCACCGCTTCAAACTTAGTCAGATCTACTGATAACCCTTCCTCTAAGACTACATGACTAAGAAACTTCACTTCCTTCTTCTAGAAATGAAACTTCAAAAATTTAGCCTTTAGCTGATGCTGCCTCGGCGTTTCAAGCACCACTCTATGATGAACTTCATGCTTTCATTCATCCTTCGAGTAAATCAAGATATCATCTATGAAAACCAATACGAACCTATCCAAGTGCTCTCGGAAAAATCGGTTCATCAAATCCACAAAGAAAGCTGGCGCATTAGCTAGTCCGAATGGCATAACTAACCTTTCGTACGACCCATATCTGGTCCTAAACGCCGTCAAAGGTACACTATCCTCTGCTACTCTGAGCTGATGGAAACCTATCGCCAAATCCAACTGCGAGAATACATTGGCTCCACTCAACTGGTCGAACAAATCGTCAATCCTCGGCAATGAATATCGATTCTTTATCGTCCTCTCATACAACTTACGATAATCGATACATAGCCTTAACGATCCGTCCGACTTCTTAGCAAACACTGTGGTTGCTCCCCAAGGCGAACTACTCGGCCAGATAAAACTCTTGCCTTCTAAATACACCAACTGCACCTTTAACTCCCTCATCAATGTAGGAGTCATCCTACTCGGCGGTCTACTCATTGGTTCTGCTCCTGGAACCAAATCTATCCGAAACTCAATGGCTCATTTCGGTGGCAATCCAACTATAGGCTCAAACACATCTGCGAATTCTCTAACCGTGAAAACTCGACTCAGCTCATAATCTAATTCCATAGCACCCAATAAGGCATTCACATCACCGCAAGAGCCTTCTATGGTATAAACAATCTTGCCGCTACAATCTGGGTGTCTAAGCGATATTTTCCTATCCTAGAAAAATATCCTAGCATCGTACTTACTTAACCAATCCATACCAAGAATGATTCTGAATCCCACAAAATCAAACACATGTAAACTGCAAACAAAAGCATGACCTAACAAGTCAAACTCTAACTGGTCATACCTCGACCCTAGAGTTACATACCCTCCTATTAGATTCGCAACCCGTAAGGAAGTAACCAAATATGTGGGTTCTAGGTTAAGCTTATCTGTCAAACATCCAAATATAAAAGAATGCGATGCACCAGTATCAAATAGAACGTTAACAAACATACCATGAATCTAAAGCGTACCTTCCAAAACTGCCTTTCCCTTCTCCTGAGCTGTTGGCTTCGAAGTAGCAGGCTCCAATGCATACACTTTGCCATTTCCATCCTTAGCGAGTCCTTGCACTGGGTCATATAGTGGCCAATCCGGTCGTAGTTGAAACACCTGACATTCTTCCTCCCAACCACTTCCTTTGCCTTTCCAACATGACACTCATTAGCAAAATGCCCCTTCTTGTCGCGCTTGAAGCAAACAATCTCAGACTTCCCCTTCTTAGCTGCTCCACCCTTCTGAGCACCTTTCTTAGGAAAGAACATCCTCATCTGACCATGCCCGACCTGGACTTCTTTAGCCTTACTCTTCTCTAGAGAATCAAGCGACTCCTCATGCCTTAAGGCCATCTCCACTACAAAATCAGAAGGATCTCTAATATGAGGTAATGTAGCCCTAGCTAACTCAGGCCTTAACCCCTTGATAAACTTCTCATTCCCCTTTATTACTGTATCCACTGAAGCATACCCATATCTGGACAACTCCTCAAACCTTCTGGTATACTCCAAAACAGACATCTCTCCCAGCTCTAATTCTGCAAACTTTCTGGTCAGAGCTGTCTGTGCCATTACAGACGCGAATCTCTCCTTGAACCTCCCCTTGAAATCTTCCTAGGTCATAGTCTCCTCATCCACTGCCAAAGTCGCACTATTCCACCAAAACAAAGATGCTCCCAGAAGCTGTCTAGATGCCAACCTACTCTTCTACTCATCATTGAGCCTCAAATCTGCAAAGATCCTCTCAACATGCAGCAACCAATTCTCTACCTCAATGGCATCTTCCATTCCAACAAACAGCTTCTCTCCAAGCTTGGTGTAATCTCCACTCAGCTTAGCATAATGGTTACCCACCGGCACTTCTGGAACCCCTGCTCCTGCAGCATTTCCTCCTAACACTCCAGCTGCAACTCCCGCCTGCACCATATTCCTAAAAAACTGATACATAGCTTCCATTCCAACTTGCGGGACTCCATCACCCACATTCTCTGCTTGTGCCTGACTTGACCTCTTCTCACATTAGGCCTGGCATTCCCATCGGTGCCTTCCCCCCCGGGTTACCTCTTCCTCTTCTACCTTCCATATCTGTATTCAAATCTCATGAGATACAAGAAAAATACCCTAATAAAGAGAGGAGACTAGAGATAAATTGTATACTTAAATATAGCAAATACAAGTACGTTACTATAGCGTTATCCCGTACCCCAACCTTACTCTAATTCTTTAGGATTATGTTTTAAAAACTCATTTCTTAGTTAAAGTTTTTCATAAACCTATGCTCTGATACCAAGTTGTAACATCCCGTATCTGGAGGCCAAAGGCTAAGCGCTACAGATGCTGCAGTCATCCGTAGTACTAACTTCTGGTGACAAAATACGGTAATGATAATGGTATCCATAATATTAGAAGCACTTGAATATGAACAAAATCACAAATTTCCAAAAACAACATTTTACTGATTACATTTCGAAACAAATTCATATCCAAGTTACATAATCCCATATCGTTCCCTAGGTAAAGATTAATTATAATCATTACAAAAATACGCCAAGAGCGACATATGATGATGCACCCTTGGTTGATCAAAGAAATATAGTCATATTTGACTAAATATACACAGCGGAAAATAAACAGAATAATCTGCACTCCTAATGAGCCATCTGGCAGCCACCTGCTCGTCTCTGGAAGATTTATTTGCCAAAAGACTAAAACCTAAAAACCTTAATTCTCAGCCTCTCAAATCAATTTTGAGCACCCGAGAGTTTAAGGGGAAACAAAAACTTCGAGTCGGACATAAATCCTGGTGTGAATAATTATGTTACATCTCGGTTTACTGATATTAAGTGAGACCACGCCGCTTAGCCGAATGGGTTTCCCCTTACTAATATCCTTTTCAAAACATATATTTTGCAAATCCTTTCCTACAACCAAACTGGTTAATCAAACTGATATAATAATGATAATAATAGCTAAGTACATTAAGCTATAATCAGATAACTAATGGACTATCTATCTAATAGTTGTAAATGGACTATCTGTCCGAAACATAATAGCAAGGTCCGTTATGCTAAAAAATGGACTATCTGTCCATAAAACTATACTGACTGCCCACAAACTAGACTAACAGTCCGGATCAAAATGGACTAATTGTCCGAATCATTTTCTTAGGGTTAACTACCCTTCATCTTTTTCCTTGAAAACCTTTTCAAAATGATTTAACCTTTTAAATCATACCTTTACAAGAAAAATATATTCTTAGCTTTGCTCTAAGCTATTTTTCTATGTTATATATACTTTACTCAAAATAATGGTGATGACTTTTAATGAGGATTGACTATCTTTCTGAAACTAACTAAAACCCTTTTTAACTTGAAAATACTTAGGCTATATTGCCTATTTAATACCTTCGAAACCTTTATTTAAAACCTTTAAACAACCCTTTAGAAACCCTTAAAGGTACCCCCTTCGAAACTAGTGAAAGTGACCCTTTCGAAACCATTAAAAGCCTTTCCTTCGAAAGCTTCAAAACATTAGACATCCCTCTTTAAAACCTTTAAATAGTGCCTTTCGAAAACATAGGAAAAGCTTTCCTTTCAATCCTTTCGAAACCCTGGGGAACCACCGCTTTCGAAACTATTCATTAAAACCTTTCGAAACGGACAAAACTCAATCCTTTTGAAAGCACATTGGGTTCAATTTAAAATATGTGGAAACATTTCGAAACCATTCGAAAATTTACTTCTTCGAGACCTTTGAAAATCGTCTCGGTCGAAACCATTTGGATTATGCCTTCAAGTAGAGCAGAAGGATCAGAAACCCATTAAAGTCGAAGGCATCTGTTTCGAAAATATTTAAAACTATCTCTTTCGAAACCAATTTGGGTTTTACTTCAATCATAGAAAAAGGGTCTTAAAACATTTAAGTCGAAAGCATCTGTTTCGAAACCATTTCCTAAGTAATAAAGTGATGGTGTCGAAACTATCCCTTCGAAAACATTGGAGAGATGGCTAGGTTTTTATAAAACAAAACAACCCTTTAGAAACCATCTGGGTCGAAAGGTAGGAAGCGACATCCAAAGTATTCAACTCAGTCGAAAGTAGATATTTAAAACAAAATCATAATCGAAACAGAACCACCTTTTTAAATCCATTTGACCTTGTCGAAACCTAACCAAGTCGAAAGTATCTCAGTCGAATGCAAGCAGATGCATTTTCCTTTATAAAATAAAAGTAAAGTCCCAACCCCTTCGGAACCCATAGTTTCGACACTATACCTTCCTCCTACATCCAATTCACTATGTACCAGTAAACTGATACCATGTGCATTGGTTTCGAAAGTCCGGAGGCAAAGGTAAGGAGGCAGAACCTAGTGTCGAAAGCGTCGAAACAGTGAAAAACATGTTTATTTGTACTTTTAAACTATTTCTTTTGTAACTAACCTGCCTTGTTTGTCTAAATCTGATTGGTTGCCATTGTGCTCTTTCAAAAGTGCTGCCGACTTTTCAGATTTATAAATTTAAATTAATTTACAAAAAGCCTCTTCTCCTCTCTTAATTATATAAAACATTTAAGTCCCATACCTTAAATAATTTTATATAACCGTTAAAACACTTAGGAAAATTCTACCAAAATTCCAGAAAATCTCCTTTAATATGTTTTCCAACATATAAAATTTTCATACCCAATTCCTTTATTATTTAACCGTAAATAATTTATAATCCAAATTAACAATTTCTTTACTAGAAAATTCACATAAATTCTGAAAATTCTAAAAATTGAAATCCATCTCCAAAATAACATTAATGATCTTCAAAAAAATTCGCAAGGCATTTGGATGTTATTTAATATGGTTTTCACTTTAAAACATATCATAAATCCAATATGAACAACTATAATTCATCAACAAGTATATATAATCATTCCATCATCCGAAAAAATGGAAAATCAATGCAAAATATTTGAAATTCATCTTAAAACTGAAAATAATAAAAATTTGAGATGTAAACATTATTCACCTTAGCTTTAAAGATTAAAGAGATTGAGATGCGAATGGATTTGATTTGAATTAGCTTCTTCCTTAGCATTTCTCTATCTTCTTCCTCTTTCTCTTATTAATGGTGGCCGGCTTTAGTTTAAAATTTTATGATAAAATGAAAATGAACGTGTATAGGGGATACACGGTCAAGTTTAAGGGATATAGGAATGGCCTCTTTTCTATTTTACCCCTCCTCTATTTCATTTTAACTCTTCATTAATTCATTGTTAAATGGCATAGCTACACCTTAATTAAATATCAAATCTCAATCCCATAATCAACACATTATTTTATTTCATTTAGCTAATTAAATATTCTAAATAATGTTGCCAAAAATTTGGGGTGTTACATATCATGTCACAAAACCATATCTTGAAAATTCGAAAGTGGACGATGTCCCAACATAGTAAACATGATATATAACTCATGTCACATCCAACCTAATCAAAAAAAAATAGTTGCAATGACAATTCATGTATTAATATTTTATAAATATCACCATAAAAAAAATAACATAAGATGAAGAAACAACGTGCCATCTACAACAGCCCAATCCATGTCTATATGTGTACTGGCATCGCAGATGCTGCTATCGGCAGATATTTTTTAGTTAAAAATAAAAAAAATATCACAAGCTATCTATAATATTGTACACTTTTCGAAACTCATAGAAGAAGGAATAAAATATAATAATACAATAATTGTAGATGAAAAATATAATACACTATCAAATATACTTCACTTACAACATCTCTCTACACAAGTAACGGCCTAGTTTCTGGGAATAACTGAGATAAAATCGCATATAGCTATAAATAAATATGCACCCTCGTCATACAATCATGCCTCCAAGTCACCACCGGTCCTCTTTATTGAGCTACCAGAGTATATCTAAAAAGAATAGAATAATAGAGAGGGTCAGACATAAATCTGGTGAGTGAAACATAACATCTAAGTGTATAATATTATATAAGTTTGTAAATTGAAACTTATACCTTAACTTGTGTCACCTGCACCCAAATAGTCATCTGGACACAATAACACACTATAGTGACATCATAAACTAAGGTCTCATTAAAATATTCACTGATCTAATCATATACTGAAACATTAAGTTACGATTGAGCCAAAAATCCTAACTCGCCATCGCCAAAACCATATGCACACGACCAAGCACAAAGTGCTAGCTCGTATGCCACAAAATAGTTGCGCATGATTGAGGCTAAAATCTCCGCTCATATGTCGAAAATGTACACAAACGACTGAGCCTAAATTCCCAACTTGAATGCCGAAAACATATGCAAATGACCAAGCCCAAAGTCCCAGCTCAAATGCTTAAAACATATGCAAACGACTGAGTCCAAAGTCCCAGCTCAAACGTTGTAAACATATGCTAATGATCAAGCCTAAAGTACCAGGTCGAATGCCGAAAACTTACGTGATTATTGAGGTGAAGTCCATGCTAGGCAATCACCTAACGGTCAATGACACTATTAGGATCAAGCCTAAAACTCATCATTGCCCCACCATTTATAAAGAAACATGATCAAGCCCAATTCATCATTGCCGAATGTTACTAGTACAACTGAGGATTACTTTTGTAACAACCGGGGTTTTGCTGTTAATTTATTATCGTCATTAGACGACTGTGTTTGGTAGCTGATGGTAATTGGAGTTTTCAAATCGGTCAAAAGTTCGGTTGAAATCTGTTGAAGAGTTTTGTGGGCTTTAAATTTAAATCTAGTCCATGTTATATTTTGTTTCAGTGTCGTGTTACCGGAGGGTATACCCGTTCCACTTACTCGATCCATTCATTTTCGTTCGAAACCCTAAAAACCAACAAATGGAAAAATGGTGGCGGCGACGATTTCCTCTTTGCAACTGAATTAGGGCATACGTCTCGCTCGTTCTTCCACCATAATTAGGGCTCTACGAAGCATCATTTCATTCGATCGAAGCAAAGATTGGAGGTTCGCCATTCGCCGTGCTCAATCTTGTGGTCGTCGCTCGCAGCTCCTTGATTTGCGTCGAAAATGGTGAGTGAAAACTCACATCTAATGCAATTCTCCAGTGCATGATTTTGGGTTGAATTTATATGGGTTCGAAACCCTGTTTTCTCGTTCGTATATTCTATGTTGAATTCGTCTTTGGCTGTTCGATATTGTTTGGATGATTGTGGTGAATTCTGACCTTTTCCATATGTGTATATTTGATTTCTTCTGATGTTGCTTGGCCACCACAGTACGATATACTCGGCCTTGACTTGGTTTTGGAAATTTTCGACTTGAAATGGTTTTGAATTATCAGTTTGAAATCTAAGGTGTATTTGATTTTCACTGCCTTGTCTTGGTCTCGGCTTTGACTCCAGTATGCTTGACCATTTCCGTCCATCCCTGTAGTATTATTTTGTTTCCAGTGACCTCGGTTTGACTCGAATTTTTGATGACCATGGTTTTAAAACTTTGTAGCTGGCAGCTTGTAGTTGTTGTGTTTTGTTTAAATTTTCGAGTGTTTTTGACTTGAACTTTGATTCCTTTGAGACATCGGACTTGACTTCTGGTATACACTTGAGTATTACCACTGCAGATGTACTCGGTCTCGATTGATTGCCTTGGCCACTGTCTTTATCATGCCCCTATGAACTTGAGGTGGTTCGCGTTATGAGTTCTTCACTTTGACGTTTGACACTGTCAAACTCGGCTCTGACTTCATAATGTTTTCGATTTGTATGTGCATTTTGTGGCTTCAGTATTGAACACTGCATAGTGTACTTCTCTCGCACTTGATATCACTTGACTTTGATTTTGACATTAAATGTCATTGGCATGACTGCACTTCCTGATGTTGCAGTTTCTTTTTCGATTCACTTTAACCTGGTATTGGGGCATTGTTTTGAATTGTTGCACTTGTATATCATCGGTTGTCACTGCCTATTTCAATTTGCATATGGATTTGAAATTGTAGCATTGACCCTGTACCACTTGGTGTTGTAGTGCACTGAGCATTCTTGTAGTCACTGGGTTGCTTTGTTATGTTGGTGACATTTGCTTGTGGTCTGGTGTATCCTTCCTTATTGTACCTCACTGTGTTACATTGAGTTCGACGTTGGCAAGATTGTGTTGACCAATTTGTAGCATATCTCCGATCATCCTGTTGCACTTGTCACTGCTGTGATGATTTTGATGATTCGACTTTGGCCACCCTCTGGTCACTTGACTTTGTGAATTTCTAATACTGGACTAAACCATTTCCAGTACCTTGCTTGATTTGCCTAATTGTGTTATGTACCCTACTGCATATCACTATTTTACAATTGCATATGCATTCTGGTATATGCACTTGAGTCTGTTCCATATTACCTATTCAGTGTAGTTCCAGTTGCACTTCTTAGCTTCACTGTGTACATACTTCATACATGACATGTTGCTCATGTACCCTGTGCATTCTGACTTGTATACTCTTGAGTCTATTGCCTGCCTTCACCTGTGGACTTTCTTGATCTTGTACATGTTCATAAGTCTGGTCCATTTGGATTTGAGTTTATTCACTTTGACCATTTGCCTGTAGTCTTTATATATGTGCACGTTGTTTTGAGCATTCATGTAACTGGGATTTGATATGCATATATTTGTCTGTCAGATCTGATGCAGGATGTTTTGTAGTCTTTGGTCTTGGTTTTACTTCTGGTTGTCCAGATGCACTGTTGCTTTATATTTGGAGCTTGCTGTCTATGTTCATTTGAACTGGTTTCACTGTTGCCTCTGATCTTGTTTGGTATTGATTTAGGCTGTTCCCTGGAACTCGAGGGTGATTGCACTCATGTGCTCGTCACTGGTTGATGTGCATATGTTTGTTCCCGACCCGTAGTAATGTAATCTTCATATCTTTTTGGAGTTTGCACTGTTATGTTGTACAGTTTCATGTGGGTTGTTATTACACTTGTGTTGAACCCGATTTCGGGGTTTGACCTTGTGATCATTTGTGACTTTCACTAAGTTTTTGCGTATTTCATCACTGTAGTGGCGAGGCAGTACACGCGTGCGTGTACTGCAGCCCTATCAGATTTAACAGTTTTAAATTGATGTTTCGATTTGTTAAATTGTTTCGTTGATTAATTTCAATGCTTTGGAGTTGTATTCTGATTTGGATTGTTGATTTGTTGTTTAACACTGTTTAGTGTTATATCTACCGTTATCCAATTCTCGTATCGAGAGTTGGATATACATGATTTATGTGACTGTCATCTATTTGAGATTATTATTGCTTCTATGCACTAATAACTGAGTTTGAATTAGACTGACCCGTGTATTATTTTCTTTTGAATGTAATACTCGGGTCAGACCCGAGTTATTTCAGGTTGTAGATTTCCTTCTTTGAGTTGCTGTTTGGGATTTGAAGACTTTTCACATCTTTTGAAGTTGTCAGTGTCATTTTGTAGTAGTCATGTCATTGTATAGAACGATATGTATTCATGTATATTAGTCGATAATGTACTTGTATATATAACTTCTAGAGTCGACAGTTGTAGTTGTATCATATGTATCGTGACCACTATATTGTAACTGACATCGGTTATATGTATGAGATTTTTGTTATTCTGTGTTCCGCATTTATATTATCTGTGTTATTGTTATATCTAATGTCCTAAACTATTATGAACTATCGTAGTTTGTTTTATACTGATAATTGGATATGTCGATGGGAGTAAATAAATAATAGATGAAAAAAATAAAAAGTATATACCACTCCTATCGAGATAACCAATATTAGTGTAAGGCCAATTACGGATGGTCGCTCCTATCCAGCCTTATTCTTCGTAATAATAGACAGTATTTCTTTTAATACTCTTTGTTATTATGAGCATAGAGGTGGGGCGTTACAACTTTTCTCATACGCATACCCAGAATGCCCTCATAGAATGCCTGAAACACCCCATACCCCTTAATATACCCAAAAGGACACATTAAAAGGCGTGGTGCATTGTAGTTATAAATAAAACTAACAGAGACTAAGATTCACAAGACAAAAATAGGTAAAAACAGCGAAAACTAGAATAATAACTTATTTAAAATAAAACTTTCATAATTGCCTCATAAATAAGTCAAATACCAAATAAAACATCCATATCTCAAAACCCATCATGTCTTATGAAAAAAAAATTCATAGTCTCAAAATCAGAGTACATAATATCCCTCATAATAAGCCAGTACACAAAAAAACTAAAGCTGAAATAAAAGAAATACATGATAGAGAACTCCTCCAAGCAACCGCACGTCTACTGTCCTCTCCCTTGATTACCTATGGGGGGAAAAGGGGAAAAATAGAGGAGTGGTTTAGACTAAAAGTCTGGTGAATGATAGTAATTACTAGAGTCTTTAAGCAAGGTAAAATAATAAACTCTACAACGGTTCTAGCATAAATAAGGAAAAAAATAGGAAATAGGAAAGGGATAAATTGGAAATAAGTACGAATACATATCACTCAATTTATAAGATAGGTTAACTTTGATTGTTTGCACGTGTTCTTGATTGCTACTTTGATTAGGCTAAATCCCTAATCTTGTAATTAGGCAGTAACCCTAACTCTACCCTTTTGATCGGCCTGCTACTCTATAGAACCTTTCTGCAGACTAGATTCTATATAACTCCCTACACATAATGCTAATGGTAACTACGAAAGATACATAAAGCACTCACTGTGGACTAGACAACATATATAGCTCCCTACACAGAAGGCATTAATTTACTGTGGACTAGATGCTATATAACTCCCTACACAGAAGGTTACTGTGGACTAGACGACATATATAGCTCCCTACACAGAAGGCATTAATTTACTATGGACTAGATGTTATATAACTCCCTACACAGAAGGTTGCTGTGGACTAGACGACATATATAGCTCCTTACATAGAAGGCATTAATGTACTGTCGACTAGATGCTATATAACTCCCTACACAGAAGGTTACTGTGGACTAGACGACATATATAGCTCCCGACATAGTATTATGCCCTTCATCCAAACAATATTTAATAGAGCCCCTCGTCCAAATCCCTCGTGATTTGAATATCTACTTATTGACCAATTACTACCACTATTCGCATAATTGTGCCCCTCGTTTCACTTCAGGGTTATGTGAAACACCGTGTCCATAGAAAATATAAGGGAATGCTATTTGGTACAGGTCCTACTTATATTTTTGCTTATTAACTTAGATAAATTATTTAAATAAGCTTTTATTATCATCTCTACTTTCTACGCTTATTAATTTATCCTAATTCTTAAAATAAGTCTCATTCTATTCTTTTTCTTATTATAACCTACGTTATAACTTAACCCAAGGTCTAGGTGTGAATAAATTTCTTTCATCTTTTACTCTTTTTAGTTATAACTAAGCTAATTAATTAGTCCAATTCTAATCATAATTAGGTATAATTTCAGTCTAATTTCACTGTTCATTTCAGTCCAATTCCACTATTTATTATAGTCTTTATAATTTACATCTCATTTCCTTCATTCAATATTCTCACTTATATAATCCATATTTGCGTTTAACTTATACTAATCCATACGCGAAGAAAAGGAGGAAGAAGAGAATAGACACTTGCATAAAATCCAAAACGTAGAAAAAGATGTAAATAAAGAAATAAATAACAGTAAATAAACTTAAAAACTATAAATAAACTGCAAATAAAAAGCTATGCTTAACAGTAATAAACTATAATTAATTGAAAAGGAATAACTAAAAAGGAATAGATTGGAAAATAGATCTAAAACTGATAAAAAGGCTATTCCAAAAATCGTAGTAAAACTACAACTATTGGAAACCCTATTAATTTAAATTACTTAAAAAAATCTTAAAATAATTACAATCACTCACCTCCGATCCTAAGCTCTTCCTTTGGTCTTCCCGAATCCACTTGGAGTTGTAAAATAATTTAATTTATAATGATTTTCTTCTTGGAAAAATTATCCCGTTTAAGGTCCTTCCTAGAAAGGTGAACCCAATTGGAGAAAACCTAGAATGAGAAAAAGTGATAGGTCTAGGGGTCTATTTATAAGGGAAGAAGTGGATCTCAGACCATTGGATTTGGGGATTGAATAGGATGCAACCACGTCATATGCTGAATAGGAGCCATCAGATGCAAAAATAGATGGACCGGATTGGTCTGAAGAATGCAAAACATGTCATCAATAACCTCTGAAACGTTCGACGAACGAACGTTCGTTCGTAATTAGCAGAGGCAGGTCGACCGGGCGGTCGACCGCCTTGGTGCCCAGGTCGACCGGGCGGTCGACCTGCCCCCCCCCCCGTTTTTTTCTCTTTTCTTCTTGATTTTTGTTTAATTTGTTCCTCGTTCGTATTAGCTCGGTTTCTGATGTTCTATATATGGAAATCGACCGGAAAATTACCACGGACACAATGGTGCAACTCTCGTGGCTCAATTCTAATAATTTTGCAAAGTCATTTTATTATTTAATTACCTAACGAATTAATTATTATAGGTTAAATTTCGGGTTCTTACAATGCCCATATAAAAAATTTACTAAAATAAGAAACCGTTTCGAAGTAGCTCAAAACACAGCAAACAACATGCCAAAACATTTGTCGTCTTGCCATGATCGCTATGGCGTGAACCATACATGTAATGAAGGTCGTATGCGAGAGCTACAAACGTTTGAAATTAAGGACTATTTTCGTAATTATCAATTTAACTATTATTATTGTTCTTATTTTATTTGTCTTTTCTCTCTCATCTACGTTTTGTTACAGTCGCTTCATCATGCCCCATCTTGCCATGCTTACCCTCGTCACTGCCGCCTCTAAGAGCCATGCCACCCAGCTCCAACGCCACAGTTGGCTAACTCATACCTTGCCCTACCTGCCGTCTCAAGTTCCGTTAACTCCTACCACTCCATTGATTGCCTCTAATGTCGGCATTTTACAGCAGATCTACACCGCCACATCTTTAGTTTTCATGATCAAAGGCTGGCACTTTGCTTGACCTCCTCTATGCATTGGCGTCCTCCCATTTCACTGTTGAATCAAAATGGATGACCCATGTTTACTGAACTTCCATTGCATTTTCTAATCAATCCGTATGCCAATCGATGAATGAACACAACCGGTGGTTTTGTATCGTCGAGAACTACAATTTTGATATATAATTTTCCTAGTTTGGAACAATTTTATATTTCGCACTTTTTAATTAGAGAATATAAACTTTCCAATTACAAACGATAAAAGTTGGATTATTAACTATGTAGCCACGACATATTACACCGTAATCAAGTTTATACGAAAAAAAATTACCTTTTAAATTTCAATTACATTACTTATAACGCGATTTACGATCATAAGGAATGAATTAATATATCTTACTAATATATACATAAATATGATAAATCCTTCTCACCAATTAGCTGTGCATCTTCTCTGATCCGAGGTAAATCCTCCTTCTTCTTTATTGTTCAGAAATTTCCCATCTTGAAAATGTTGAATCTCTCAGTAGCTTTGATTTAATTTCGTAGCTCTCTTCGTGGTGATTGGTTTTATATGTAAATTTGTTTAATTTAGATTTAATTTGGTAGATTGGGAATTGATATAATAATTAGGATTTTTAAGCATGGCAAGATTATTAGAGCAAAGGAATAGAGTTAGAGATATGTTTATAGGCTGAGGCTAAAATCTCAAACTTAATATATTACGAAAATGCCATGGGATTTGTCTTCTTGTAAATTATAGTCAGTTTGACCAAATTCAACAAATCATACATGTTTTATGACTATAAATGACATTATGGATGCAATGGAATATGTACCGAAGCCTAATTTCATCTCCTATGGAAATTTATTATTTCACTCTTTATGTAAAATTAATTTTATCCATTTTAATTTAGTAAAATTAGAAGGTGTTACATTACATATGATAACTTATTTACTTGGTTATCCATAACTTCCAAATCAAACAATCATACGTGGCGTAAAGTTCCTTGAATCGTCAGATCAACAACACTCATCCACAATCTAATCGAAAAGTCTACCTTCACCAATGATGTCAAAAAAACAGCTTAACACTATTCACCTCCTTTACTAATCATTACTGCAACGATACGGTATAAAAGAACGTTCGATTAATAGAAAATTTTATCTATGGATCGAACCGAGTCAGATCACATAAAAACACCTAAGTCACTAAGACCCCATCATATAACAAATTCTAGGCCCCTTTAAAGAAATTCCTCAATACACCTTAAATGGTTCTCAATCGGTAGGTCAACCGAATTTAATCAACTGAAATCTAAATACCACTTATGTCGCTTTTATCATCCAGCTTTCCCAAAGAAATTCTACTTTAACTATATCTTCAAAACATCCAATATCATGCATGTATAACTTCGACCTAATCTCCTTTACATGAACCTTAACTCAAATGTTTGTTATTAGGCTAACTTCTCTTTTCTATGATGTTTCAACAAATAATTTTGATTTACTTCTCTTTGACCTAAAATATGATCTCTCTTCATCAACTCATAAAAATTTCTATCTAACTCTTAACTCTCTTCTAGAGTCATATGCCTAAGCAACATGTTGACAAGCTTAGCAAAATTTATTTATATAAGGGAGGAAGATCAGAATCTTCGGCGAAGGAATATGAGATTCCTATGCTATGAGATGGATAACCACTCGATATAAAAGGACTATCGGGCTCATGATATATGAAAACACTACAACAATCTAGACTTTTAACAACGTTTAAAAAACACTATCAAAGGCTTTAATAGCGTTTTTATGAACGCTATATATCAACATGTTGTTATAAGTCAGTGACCTATGATGAACATCAAAAACGCTATAAATAAGTACTTTTTATAGCGTTTGAAATATGCTATAAATTATTTTGATGGCGTTTTTCACACGCTGTAAAAAACATGTTATAAATAGGGATGGTTATTGGACAACGAGAAGTAAATGCTATAAAAAGTTTCTAACGGTAGCGTTATACAACGCTATCAAAAGTCCTTGACAATAGCTTTTTTGGAATGCTATTAACTATTGCATACGACAGCGCTTTAAAAACGCTATTGTTAACTTTTATAGCATTTTTTAATGCTATCGTCTTATTTCATAATTTCTCCCTGCTTCATTTGTACATTTCAATGCATATATATATATATATATATATAATTTAAAATATCACTAAAATCACATTTGATAACCAATATATTATATGTAAGCAAATAAAATTACACTAATATAACATGTGTTCATTATATTTCATAACTAAGTATGAAGATTATAAATGCAAGTACACAAAACGAATATTATACGTAAGCATTCTCACCAATACGATACATAGAAGTATTCAAACCCTAAAGGTACAAACGATGTTATACATTACTTTAAATCACCTTGTTGCTACTTGCTTGCACCAAATGTAGTAGTTACCTGTAAAGAAAAAGTTTAATAACTAGTCGTAATTAGGGATGGCAATGGGGCAGGTCTAGGGTCCAAACCCGGTCGACCCACCCCTGTTTCGGCCCGTCCAGACCCGCCCCATTGGGTCACTGGGGCGGGTAGACCAGTGACCCGTTCTTGAGTGCTCCGGGTCTAAGGTCGGGTTGGGGCTCAGCTGACCCACCCCAACCCAACCCGCACTACTAACATCTCATGAAACTGCTTTATTACTATAATGATTTATTAATCTTCTTAGATATAAGTGATTATAGCATGGATATTAAAATGTTCCAATAAATAATCTATAGAAAAAATTAAAGTATTTAGTTGCGTCATTGATAATTATACAATAACATATGTATATATTTTATGAATTGTTATTGTATACATCATTTTTATTAACATCCCATAGACACATTGTTATTTGTATTTCATGTATTATTTGTTGATAATGATATAAACAAATAAATATATGTACGTTGGTACACAATTGAATCGTCAAATCAACAACACTCATCAACAATCTAATCGAAAAGTCTTCCTTCACCAAAGATGTCAAAACAAAAAATTAGCTTAACACTATTCACCTCCTTCACTAATCATTACTGCAATGATATGGTATAAAAGAACGTGAATGTCGATTAATCCAAAATTTTATCTATGGATCGAACCGAGTTGGATCACATAAAAACACCTAAGTCAATAGGACCCCATCATATAACAAATTCTAGGCCCCTTTAAAGAAATTCCCCAATAAACCTTAAATGGTTCTCAATCGGTAGGTCAATCGGATTTAATCAACTGAAATATAAATACCACTTAAGTCTCTTTTATCATCCAGCTTTCCCAATGAAATTCTACTTTAACTATATCTTCAAAACATCCAATATCATGCATGTATAACTTCGACCTAATCTTCTTTATGTGAATCTTAACTCAAATGTTTGTTATTAGGCTAATGTCTCTTTTCTGTGATTTTCAACAAATAATTCTGATTTACTTCTCTTTGACCTAAAATATGATCTCTCTTCATCAACTCAAAAAAATTTCTATCCAAATCTTGACTCTCTTCTAGAGTCATATGCCTAAGCAACATGTTGACAAGCTTAGAAAAATTTATTTATATAAGGGAGGAAGATCAGAATCTTCAGCGAAGGAATATGAGATTCCTATGCTATGAGATGGATAACCACTCGCTATAAAAGGACTATCGGGATCACGATATATGAAAGCACTACAACAATCTAGACTTTTAACAGCGTTTAAAAAACACTATCAAAGGCTTTAATAGTGTTTTTATGAACGCTATACATCAACATGTTGTTATAAGTCAGTGACCTATGATGAACATCAAAAACGCTATAAATAAGTACTTTTTATAGCGTTTGAAATATACTATAAATTATTTTGATGGCGTTTTTCACACGCTGTAAAAAACATGTTATAAATAGGGATGGTTATTGGACAACTAGAAGTAAACGCTATAAAAGGTTCCTAACGATAGCGTTATACAACGCTATCAATAGTCATTGACAATAGCATTTTGGAATGCTATTAACTATTGCATACGACAGCGCTTTAAAAACGCTATTGTTACCTCTTATAGCATTTTTTAATGCTATCGTCTTATTGCATAATTTCTCTCCGCTTCATTTGTACATTTCAATGCATATATATATAAAAAATTAAAATATCACTAAAATCAAATTTGACAACCAATATATTATATGTAAGCAAATAAAATTACACTAATATAACATGTGTTCATTATATTTCATAACTAAGTATGAAGATTACAAATTAAAGTACACAAAACTAATATTATACGCAAGCATTCTCACCAACATGATACATAGAAGTATTCAAAATCTAAAGGTACACACGATGCTATACATTACTTTAAATCACCTTGTTGCTACTTGCTTACACCAAATGTAGTAGTTACCTGTAAAGAAAAAGTTTAATAACTAGTCGTAATTAGGGATGGCAATGGGGCGGGTCTAGGGTCCAAACCCGGTCGACCCACCCCTGTTTTGGCCCGTCCAGACCCTTCCCATTGGGTCATTGGAGGCGGGTAGACCCTTGACCCATTCTTGAGTGCTCCGGGTCTAGGGTCGGGTCGGGGCTCGGCTGACCCTCCCCAACCCGACCCGCACTACTAACATCTCATAAAACTGCTTTATTATTATAATGATTTATTAATCTTCTTAGATACAAGTGATTATAGCATGGATATTAAAATGTTCCAATAAATAATCTATAGGAAAAATTAGAGTATTAAGTTGCGTCATTGATAATTATACAATAACATATGTATATATTTTCTGAATTGTTATTGTAGACATCATTTTTATTAACTTCCCGTAGACACATTGTTATTTGTATTTCATGTATTATTTGTTGATAATGATATAAAAAAATAAATATATGTACGTTGGTACACAATTTTAAATCAATACATGAGACTCATCGGGTCTTGGGTCGGGTCTACCTTGACCCATACGGGTCCCAGGTATGGGGCAAAATTCCAAACCCTCATCGAGTCTATGGGGCAGGTCTGGGACGAGGTCTAAAAAATCTGGAAGGGGTATGGAGCACTAAAAACCCGCCCCAACCTACCCCATTGCCATTCCTAGTCGTAATACACATGATTTGTGAAAAATATGCATATAAAGTGACATTTTGAACAACAATATATGATGTTTATGAACTTATTCAATTTTAAAGTACTATTTTTATTTAAACTAATAATGACACCATTATTTTTTTTAAACTTAATTATTTTTTATAAAATTTGAATTATTTCTATAATACCTGTTTCATTTTTGCTAACTTAATTAACTTAGCAAAATGCTTACGACACTTAATAAATTTTATAGAAACTTTGTTAGTTTTGTTAAATTTTTATAAAACATAGTTAATTTTTTATCAAACTTGGTTAAGTACAAATTTAATTAATTTAGTCTGATGTTCATAAAAATTGGTTGACTGTTATAATAATTAGTTAAATTTTATTAACTTCGTTATTTTTATAAACTTAATTTATTTTAAAAACTTAATTAAATTTTCTAAACTTAGTTATTTTTTATAGACTTGCTTAATTTCTATAACACTTACTTAACTTCTATAGAAATTAGTTAATATTTACAATTTTTTTTTGAAATGGTACTTAGATACAACATGTCACTGGAACAACAAACCATAAATCATTTGTCTATAAATGTTCGAATCACGCTACGCAAGTTTCGAGCTTGTGACCTCTTGCACCAAAGTCGAATTAGTTAACCACTGGGACAATGGTGTTTGTTTATTTAATTTTTATAAAACTTTAATAACTTTGTTAAATTTTTACAAACTTAGTTATTTTTTATAAATTTACTTGCTTTTTAAAAAAAATTTGTCAATATTTAAATAATTATTAAATTTATATAAAACTTGTTTAACTTATTTAAATTTTTATACAACTTAGTTATTTTTTATAAATTTATTTTAGTTTTCTAAAACTTAGTTAATGCTAGAAAATTATATAATTTTTATAAAACTTGGTTAACGTACTTATTTTTATAAATTTATTTAACTTAGTTTAATTCTATAAAAATTAATTAAATTTTTATAAAACATAGTTAATTTTTTATAAAACTTGGTTAAAATTTACAAATTAATTAATTTATTCGGATGCTTATAAAACTTGGTCAACTTTTATAAAACTAATTAAATTTTATTAACTTTGTTATTTTATAAATTTGGTTTATTTTAAAAACTTAATTAAATTTAATAAATTTAGTTATTTTTTATAAACTTACTTAATTTCTGTAAAACTTAGTTAACTTCTATAAAAAATTAGTTAATTTTTGTAAATTAGGTTAATTAGGTTAATTTTTATAAATTTATTTAATTTTTATAAAACTTAGATAACTTTGTTAAAAAAATTTAACTAGGTTATTTTTTATAAATTTATTTACATTTATAAAAAAATTCAATATTTAGATAATTATTTAATTTATATAAAACTTGTTTAACTTATTTATATTTTAATATAACTTAGTTAATTTTTATAAATTTATTTGAGTTTTCTAAAACTTAGTTAATTTTAGAAAATTATTTAATTTTTTTAAAACTTAATTAACATAATTGATTTTTATAAATCTAGTTAAATTACTTTAATTTTGTAAACTTAGTTAATATTAATAAAAAATCAAGTTAGTTAAATTTCAATAAAACTTAGTTAATCTTTATAAATTTATCGGATTTCACAAACTTTGTTATTAGTCACATTCAGTGACCCAATAAAAGTGAATGTTAATGTTAAAAAGGGGGAATTCATTCACATATGATTTGTGTCAAAAATAATTAAATGTTAATGTTTTGTATTTATACTACTAATTCAAATTTGCAAAGATATCAGTAAAACCAGCATGAAACTAAATAAGATGATGCATTTTTAAAATAATACACAAATAAAATGCGAGCTTTGGGTTTCTTTACGGTTTTTTAATAGAGTAAATTCACTTCATAACTCAGAGTTTGAGCAACTAGTAGTGCTACTATGGAAGCTTCCTAAAAAACAATAGTCCATAAATTAAAAATATTAAAGAAGTATGAATCACCTTCGTGGGGTTGAGACTCACAAGACTACATGCTCTTGCTGCAGTACTACAATACTTGTGTGATACAGCAATGATTTTAATGGAATCTGAACCAGCCTATGTCATAAAAATGAAGTAATTAGTTCATCAAAAAATTGCAGCTAAGGTTAACTAAATTTAGAGCTGTGGAACGAGAAATGCATAAATGAAAAATTGAAAGAAGAATCAACCTTCATTCCAACCGTCAACAAAATTGCCACTTGGTGTTGGTGATCGTACTGATGCCCTCTTTCAGCCTTTCCAGTTGACGTTGCTAGTGCCATCAAACCTGCAACAAGTGTTTTTGTGTCAATAATTACAATTCAGCCAGCATCCAAATACCTTTGTCATGTTGGTACAAAATACATTACAACCAGTGTTTATAAATTATAAATTTTAATGTTGCCCAGATTGTATTGTGGCAGCATATGTATAAATACTCATATTCTTTTCGTATGTGCCAGCTAGTGCCACAATACTAACTCGGACAATTTACCACAACCGTCATTAATGCTCTTAGTCAGATAAAAATATGTTGCCAGACTACCAAACTTTAATTTTGTTCTGCAACATTTTGTACAGTATAGACAAGTCTTAAATTTTAAACTACACCTCTGAAGTTTTTATTGGCCTATCTTCTTTTATTTTCAGCACTTATAGAGAAATTTTAGAATCATGAATAAGTGAAGTACTCGCTTACCTCACAATTCAATGGGTGCTCATATGGATCATCTATCCTTGTGGAACCTGCATAAATCTATAAAAGATTAAGAGGGTATTTTCTACCCTTCTAATATGTGAATTCTGAATAAAGCAAACTAATTTATTAGATCCTAAGCTTCATCGTTGAGAGAACTTAAACGGTTGTTAATATGCCATTTCCCTAAAACCCGTTTCATGGAAGGAAATAAAAAAGTTGATGCATCACATTGTAATATATATAAACTGAAACCTTCGACAATCAGTTTCCTAAAAATAGAATTCAACTACTTAATTTTCAAAACACAGGGATAAATTCAATGTGGATAATGGTGTTAATAATCCTAGTAAATAAAAAATCATCACATAAACTACTAATCTATATGGTAGATTATTTTAGCTTGTATATTATTTACTTACATGCAATAAACGACATATTTGTCCGAGTTAAATAATGATATCACTATAGTTCTGTTAATTCTTACAACATTGTGGCCCGTTTCTATTTACAACAATATATACATCTTACTTCATTCTCATACAAACTATAAAGTTTGGGTCAGCTCAATGTGCATAGAGTTTGGTCCAATATTGTGCAATAATTGGTGTGTGGGTATAGAGAATGACTAGAATGGATGTGTTAAGATCTGATGTATAGTAGAGACTCAAAAAGAGTGTTTGTATGGTATGGGTAAGAGTAAGGAACGCAGGCTACACATGCATGCTCAAAGAGTAGCAAGGGGGTGTAACATTATGCGACCTGAGCCAACAGTTGAAGGAAGTGATCAATGAAGACTTAATAGCACAAGAATTTGAAGGGTGGAAATTCAGAAAATACCTGAGCGTGAAGACTTTTGCTTCCCAATCACGAGAGCATCCACTTCCTTATTCTGCAACATCCAACACGATGGTATCATGTCCACCGTTCTAGTATTTCTAGTACTTAAAAGAGAGAATAAAGTCAATCACATATTGCATAATACAAATTAATTATTTTAGATATGGTTAAATTTTGAGTTGAGAGATAGATATGCCCAACTCCCTTTGATGCAAGCAGAGTTACCTTTGATATGAACTGAGCAACCTGATATATAATACATATTATTGACAAGTTAAAATTGTAAATTCCATAGAGAAGGGATGAAAAATGATGAATTGGATATCGGTTGTGCAACCTGTTGAGTCTCAGTATTAAATGCATCAACACCATTGTAGTAAATTCCTTGGTCGTCCTGCAAATATCATCTGAACAATGTCAGCTGCAGTATAAAATTTTTGTATGACCTAACTAGTACAAACTAGAGAAAACTAAATTTAAATCAAAGAAAATGTATTATCTTGATTTCAAAGAACCATATACAAAGTAGTGATTTCAAGCTTTCAACTCTTTTTAAACTCTGCTTAAGTTCTATTATGCAACATTAAGAACAAGTTTAGTTAGTTCGGCTATTTTACATGTATAGTGTCGTAAATAACATGTGGTATGTGTAAATAAATTAATTGTAGCACAACCTTGTATAGGCACAAGTACTACGAGCATATATAAAACTACAGCAAAGTGACACAGTTAACCCAAATATACGTATCAAACATTTATCTATTTGAGTGATTGTGCTTAGAGAAACCTGAGAAGTAAGAAGATTAATTGCAAAATGATGACCAAACATGAATGTATTTGGATCATCCCCTACAGCCTTCAATAACTCTTTGTGAACTTATTTAATCACCATATTTCCGGCTTCTTCACATAATCTCAACAGCTTCATATGAGATATAACATATGACAAACTTAATTAACTTCTATAGAAATTAGTTAATTTTTATAAATTAGGTTAATTTTTATAAATTTATTTAATTTTTATAAAACTTAGATAACTTTGTTAAATTTTTATAAATTTAATTATTATTTTATAAATTTCTTACCTTTTACAAAATTTTGTCAATATTTAGATAATTATTTAATTTATATACAACTTGTTTAACTTATTTAAATTTTTATACAAGTTAGTTAATTTTTATAAATTTATTTTAGTTTTCTAAAACTTAGTTAAGGTAGAAAATTATTTACATTTTATAAAACTTAGTTAACGTAGTTAATTTTTATAGTTTATCTAACTTAGTTTAATTTTACAAAAATTAATTAAATTTTTATAAAACATAGTTAGCTTTTTTATAAAACTTGGTTAAATTTTATAAACTTAATTAATTTAATCGAATGTTTATAAAACTAAACTTTGTTAACTTTGTTATTTTTATAAATTTAGTTTATTTTGAAAACTTACTTATCTATAAAACTTAGCTAACTTCTATAAAAACTAGTTATATTTTTATAAATTAGGTTAATTTTTATAATTTATTTAATTTTGATAAAACTTAGATAACTTTGTTAATGTTATATTTTGTTCGAAGTACTTTACTCAACAATTACATGTCGATTATTATAAACTTATTAATTTTATAAAACTTAGAAATTTTATAAACTTATTTAATTTTAAAAAACTTAGTTAGTTTAGTTAATTGTTATAAAACTTAATTAATTTTATAAAAATTAATTAACTTAGTTAATTATTTTAAACTTAGTTAATTTATTATTATTATAAAATTAGTTAATTTTTATAAACTTAATTAATTTTTACAAAACTTAGTTAATTTTTATAAAAATAAAATAATTTATGTAAAACTTTGTCAACTTTTATAACATACTAACAATGATTTCAAAATAGAGAACGCAATTTTTATAAAACTTAAGTTTAGTTATCTTAGTTAATTTTTATAAACTCGGTTACTTTTTATAATTATTGCAAAAATATCAACTTTCAAACAATAAATATGAGAATTAATTTCATTCATGTACTATTAAGTTGCAGAATTTATGTATGTGCAATTGTATTTATGTCGATAATATATTAAAGTTTCTAGTAATTTATAGTCAACGTTTCAACTAAAAATCTGAACCAAAAAAGGAGGATGTATTATATAAGTAATATTCACATTTAGGCTAACCAAATGTTCAAACATAGTGGAAAAACATAAGTGCTAGAAAAATTATAACCTTCACTTCCTTCAACTTTAAGTTCTAAAGACATTAAGAATATCACATGGTTTGAGCATCGTTTTGAACTACATTGAAAATATAACAAAACATGAGATATACAGATACGTATAATGCTGAAATTTTTTAATTCGATGCTAACTGAGGCAAATACGCCTCGGTTTTAAAACTGAACTGAAGCAATTACACATCAGTTTTAATCTACGTATATTAGCCTCAATTAAAACTGAACCGAGGCAAATATGCCTCAGTTAACATTTTTCAAATAGGGCCTTGGGCCTTTAATGTTTTAAAAAATTTAAAAAAATACTAGCAAATAAAATTCAGTCATTGCTTCCATTAAGAATCATGAATATTGCATATCACTTATGTAATACGCAATTCATTAGTAGCCACTGCAATCGAGTGTGCCATGTATGCGTTTCCGGTCCCGGCTCAAAGTACATGCTTAAAAGGTATTATTCATAAAAATATAAGATTTGAAATCACAAATTATTTACCTTTAAGTAAGAAAAATTGCTACCTGCAATTCCTACAAACATAAAAAGCTACAGATTTAGAAAACATTATGCATTAAAACAAATGTCTTCCCTAGCTCACATGAGTATTTTCATTTTCAAAGAGAAAGAATAAAAATAAATAAATATGTAGGGTATGCTTCAAAATCAAAAACACGTACTTAGCACGGGTGCATGCTAGTTAAGTAAAGAGTAATTGAGCGGGTTTAGACATGAGAGCTCAATCAAAACTATTTTTTTAGTATCATCTACAAACGTAGCCCTGTAACCGTATAGTTAAGCATGTTTTTGAAAGACCATAACAATATATTTAATCTCTCCAGGATTTAAAAAGAATAGCTATTCAATACTAAGCCTAATAGAGATACTAAGGCAAAAAACAAAGAATAACAAACTACCTCTAAAAAATCATAAAATATAATTTAATAAAAACTACTCACTTAACAAAGCTGGGCAATTTAACCATACTATTGTGATACGTAAAAACTCTTTGATCCCAACCCTTCATCCACCTCTCGTATGGTCTCCTCGATCTGAACTGAAAGAACTTCTCTGCTTTCCTAGATTTCAGATCATAGGACAAAACAAGTTTAGTTTTCCTGTTATGGATCCCGAAAAACAACTTATCAACACCATGATATGGAAAAGGATGGACATTGTAAACAAGACGCGATATTTCAAAAGTTTTAATCTAGGTATCGGTGAAATAAATGACAGGCTAAAAATTAAAAAACTACTTGGAACAAATGGATTAAAATCTTACTTGAACAATATCGCTTGAAGTTTGAGTAGCAGTTAGAAGCTCTTTCGGTAGGGCACGGCAGAAAACATTAGTCTCGGTTCATTAGTCCTAACAACCAACCCTTAGTTTCACCAGAGGTAATTGATCTTTTTGGTAGGCTACTTCGCTATGATCATCACGAAAGACTTATAGCTCAAGAAGCAATGGCACATCCATATTTCCAATAAGCGAGAGCTGACAAGAATATCTGGATTTAGACCTAATATTAAATATCATTGTATATAGACATCATGTTTCTTTATTAATATATGTATATTTCATGGTTTTGTAGAATACAATAGCCTATGATTTTTGTTTGATGATAATAAACATATATATATATATATATATTCGTTTAAATGTATTTGTTATTGTACTATTTTACTTTTCCACATAATTAAATAAATATTTGTTGAATAAAATAAATAACTCAGAATTCATATTCAAACAAATATTTTATCACAAATTCAAATAGTACAAATTTGAGCTCTCACTACATTTACACATTTTCATTTACAATACAATTTCAATTACAACATAATTTTCACTTTACAATTTTACCTCACAATATAATTCACTCATCACTCGTGTTTGATCATCAACTCTTTTCCAGCCTATATCCAGCATCTGAACCATCTGCAAAATAAACACTAACGCAGTAAATTGAAAAAGAAATATTTTGCCGTGCAAAATGAAGTGTGTTTGTTTCGAAAATATTATTTGCCTCAGTTATTTGGGTTGTTCGTCATCATTCTTTTAATTCATCTTACATGAACAACTTGTGACATGCATAGTGTATCACTGTACATGTTATAAGGTCGTGCACACCAATATACACTTGCTTGTTAAAATAGCAGGGACAGGTGAGCACAAGGTCAAACTCAAGCCAAGACTCGATTCAACTCAAGTGCAAATGACTCGAACAAAACAAAACACAAAGTATACATGCACTGTTACATGTACAAAGCAGCAGGAACCACACAAACAAGCACAAGTTGAATGAAAGTTTTTCAGAAATGTACACATGGTCGGTCCAGTTCCAAACATACAACAGAAGTGACTTTAAAATGAAAACCACATGAAGGCACAAGTACAAGGATGGCACAAGTACATGAAGTACACAAGCAAACCATGGAACAAAAAGAAAATGCACAGTGCTGACCAACCACATACAACAAGAAAACATCTCGAGTTTCAGTTTCAAATGCAACCAGGCTCATGGTTGAACCAGACAACCAAATGTACAAAGAGCAAACAAGGTCAGTTTCACTCGATGCATGAGCAACATACACTGCATCAAGCTACATTCAGAGAATCACACAGCATACATATATACATGCGTGAACATACATGTATACATATATATGCAGTGACAACCAGACAAAATCAACATGAAACCAGACTTCAATGGAGTAAAGGCATGGAACAAGACACAAATGTACATATGAAGACCAACCAATCAACCTGAAACCCAACCAGACTTCAAAATACTCAATCAGATCATATGGAACAGACTACAACAACAAAGGCAAGCTACATGCAGGGACTCAGGCATAAAAACCAGAGGACGAGGTAAAATGTTCAAGCAAAATGTTCATGATGAACATTTAGGGGCAAGTTCATATGCAACCAAGTACAAAGCAAAATGCTAAGGAACCACATGAGTTAACATGAATGCAAGCACTTGAGGGAACAGAGAAATGAAGTATCAAGACCACCATACCAGAGTTAAGAGAATACAAGTGTAACAAGCCAGTGCAAACAGACAACCACTTGAAACAGACTTCAAATGAAAACATGTGGAACCAGACTACAATAACCAGGGCAGTGCACATGAAACATAGGAAACAACAAAGACATGTACAAAGTTCTCATGCAACAAGACTTTAAAAAGGACCCAGACCAAAATTGAACACAATGGAGCATGAACACACATGAATCATTTCAGGCATGCAACCAGACTACAGCAGCATAAGTTCACGTATGAAGTGCACCAGATAAATGCAAGTGAATATGTGTAGTTTGAACAAGTGAACATGTACTAGTAATCAAGTAAAAGTGGTTTTACAAAAGAGATGCAACAAGCAAATTCAGAGAATCAACACATATATACACACATATACATGTATGTATGTATGTATGTATATACATGGTGACACACATACAAGTGCACATGACATGATCAAAGCATAGTATCTGTAGCAGTTCAAACAAAGTCAAGGCAGCATAGAATCAACTCAACAAAAGATCAAAAATTATCAGTAGCAGCCGTGGGTCATACATTTGAGCAAGTGTAAAGAAATTAAATCAGAGGTCATATGGATAAACAAATAATGAACAAGTCATAGCCAAAGAACCAGAAAAAGTTGCAGTTGATAGTATGATGAACATGTTAAAACATCAAAGAACGGAACAAAATTCAAGAAAATTCGAGTATATCAGAGATGAACGAGTCATGCATCACACGATCAAAAATTAACGCCGAGCACAGAAAAATTGACAAATTCAAACTAAGATATATGAACAAAATTATAGGTTTCGATCCTTATAAATCAACCCATTATCGTCATCGGCAATTCATTCGTGTTCGAGACAAAAATCCTAAGAGCATACTTAGAACAAATCACCAACAAGTCCAAAACTCGAATCGAGTCGAGCAAAATCAAAAATCGAAAAAGGGAAAATCACGTACCAATTCAGACTAGCATTCAACTCGACACTGAAGCAGCCGCAAGCTATCAAAGCTAGAGAATCTATTGAAAAGGAAAATCAAAGTGAAATCATCACTACAAATCGATCAATTGAATCAGCGTCTTCATACAATAAAAACCCTAATTCCATATAGAAAGGAAACAAGACGGCATAAAGCAGGAAGAAAAATAAAAGGGGAAAACTTCATTTTCTCCTTGGGCGCATATGTTTATGATTTTTTTTATTTGGGCCATATAAGTATTAGGCTTTTTATTAATTTTAGTTGTTTTGTGTTATTTTTATTTATTATTTAAGTCGAACTCTAGATTAACTAGGCTACGAACTACGGTTTTATAGTTTGAGAATTCGCAACTCAGTGGCTGAGTTGTGGCAGGGTTTTGAGCTTAGAGTTAGGTTAATCAAGTTAGACGGCGTCGCGAGTTTACGTTTTTTTGTAAGCGTCTGATTACCTAATTTCTAGTAGAAACCTTGGGGGTAGCACGTAGGCAGTTTTTGCTGAAGCTGGGTAAATCTGGGTGTGATCTCTATTGCATTACTTTCTGTTTTTATTTTTATTTCCACATTATTTTTAGTACACTCTATTCACCCCCCTAGGGTGAAGACGATCCTACAAGTGGTATCGAAGTTAGGAACAAAAACCATTTTTCTGTTTTAAAATTTTGATTTCTTTTAAATGGCTTCTTTTAGTAATGCTTTTGCTGAAGGTCAGTCCATAGTTAGACCACCCATGTTAAATGGTGAATATGATTATTGGAAAAATAGAATGAATTTTTTTTTGAAAACCATAGATGCATGGAATATTGTTGAAACGGGATGTAGCACACCAACAGTAATGGCAGATAATCAAGAAGTTGAGAAACCTATGGATCAATGGACAGATCTTGAAAATAAATTGCAAGCTGCTAATGCTAAGGCAACAAATTCTATTATCAGCTCATTAGATCAAATTGAATTTAACCGTGTCTCACATTGTCTAACTGCGCAAGAAATCTGGCACACGCTTGAAGTGACTCACGAAGGAACCTCCCAGGTTAAAGAATCTCGCCTTGCGATGCTTAGTAGCAAGTACGAGAACTTCACAATGACATAGGATGAAAGTGTCAAATAAATGTATGGACGACTTTCTAATCTTGTATACAAATTAAAATCCCTAGGAAGACCATACATAGAGTTGGAAATAGTCTGAAAAATCCTCAGAATTCTTCCATGAAATTTTGAAGCAAATGTGATTGCCATTCAAGAATCAAAGGATTTGAAACAAGTTAAAGTTGAAGAACTCATCGGAAACCTTACCACTTATGAGCTAGAAATCAAATTCAAGGGAGAATGTGAAGGAGGAGATATGCGAAAGAAAGCAATAGCTCTCAAAGGAACAACTGAAATTGAAGATGGTGATGGTGATGATGAAGGAGCAACTGAACCGGCACTGATAATAAAGAGATTCAAAAGGTGGAACAACAAAGATGGAAATCCTATCCTAAATCAACAACTAAAGAGCAGAATCGTCAAAGTTCTAGACAACTCAAAAGAGCAGGAGATCATTTTTCACAAGTGCAATAAAACTGGTCATGTCAAGCACAATTGTCCTCAAAATCGACTCAACAAAGGAAAGAAACTGAAAAGGAGAAGTTTT
The DNA here is from genome assembly GCA_030737815.1 of Allium fistulosum. Taxonomy (NCBI): domain Eukaryota; kingdom Viridiplantae; phylum Streptophyta; class Magnoliopsida; order Asparagales; family Amaryllidaceae; genus Allium; species Allium fistulosum. The sequence goes on from CM060904.1 coordinate 795,562,364, forward strand.
GCAGCAACTTGGAAAGAAAGTGGTGAAGATAATGATGAAAGCACTGGCAGTGAGAGTGAAAAAGAAATTCTGTTTCTTCGAGGAGAAACAAGTGACAGCAATGATGACGAGCCAAGTGAGGTATCAAAACTTACTCACTCGCAATTACTTGTATATTTTCATGAAGTAAATGGTTGTTTTGAAAGACTTAGGGAGAAGTACGATAAAATTGAATCACAAAGAGATAGTTTGATAAAACTAAATAAGCGGCTTGATCAAATGGTTCAAAACTATAGAAATAAAAGCCCTAAGTGTGATAAGTGTCCATCATTAGAAGAGGAAATAAAAAAATCAAAAACTAAAATTAAATCGCTTGAAAATGAAATTCTGATTTTGAAAGAAAGTGAAAATACTAGGAGAGAAAATTCTATTTAAAAGTGCACTTTGTTATTGAATGAAAATGAATCTCTCAAGTCTCAAGTCCAACAATTATCTACAACTTTAGGAAAATTTTTCAAAGGAGAAAGATCACTAAATATGCTATTAGGGTAACAAACTATTAATACTGTTAGCCAAGGACTGGGGTATACTCAATCTGAAAGAGTTAGAAGTGAAACTAATCATGTAAACTCCAAATGCACGATTTGTAGACAAATTGGACACAATCTAAACAATTGCCGGTTTAGACCCAAACACACGAAAACTATATCAATTTGGGTTCCTAAAGGCACTAATGTAAAATCTCTTAAAGTCAAACAAATTTGGGTGCCAAAAGGAACAAACATAGACTATCTCGGTTCTACACATACTTGTTTTTCAAAATCGTTTGTCACTAACAATCATGGACCTTTAAAAACAAATAGGTCATAATAATCTTTCCTCGTGTAGGTGTGTTGGCAGGCTAAGGAAAAGCAAGAGTGGTATCTAGATTCTGGCTGTTCTAGGCACATGACGGACGACAAATCAAAGTTCCTTAGCCCAGAGAAGTACAAAGGTGGCAGAGTTACAATGGGCAACAACGATGTATTATATGTTGAAATTCTGTACATAATCAGATTTCAATCAGCCAGTAAGAGGAAAGGTGATCAACTGGGAAAATTTAAAAAATCATTTTTTCATGCCAAGAACACTGTAAGTACCTCTAGAGTCCTTGAACAAGTTCATATGGATTTGTTTGAACCTAACAATATTGCAAGTCCAGGTGGTAAGAGATAATGTTTTGTATTGGTTGACGATTACTCTAGATACTCGTGGGTATACTTCTTTTTCTTATAGCTTCTAGACCAAACATTATGTTCTCTGTTTGCTTATGTGCACGGTTTCAGTCAAATCCAAAAAAAATCTCATTTAAAAGATGTAAAATGGATTATAAGGTATATGTTGCACACCCCACGGTTTGCTCTATGGTAAGATAACTTTGAGTTAAAGGGGTATTCAGATGCAGATTATGCTGGTAGTCTAGTTGATAGAAAAAGTACTAGTGGAATGTGTTTTATGTTGGGACATTCATTAGTTGCATCTCATTTCCAAAGAAAATATCTGCATAAATTTCATTTCAACTGATTTTCAATTGGCAGATTTTTACAAAACCCCTTTCAGAAAATATTTTTTTTCGACTTCATCTCAGTTTAGGCATTTTAGAACTTTGATTTTATATTTTTGGATTTGATCTTAAATGTCTATGTTAACTAATCCGACTCCCTATTGATTATCAAAAAGATAAATAGTGACTGAAAAAATTGATGAGTGTTGATATTAATCATATATTATGACTTGAGATAGTATATTTATTAAATTTCTTTAAAAATTTAAACAAAATTTGTAATAACTTTGGTTGGTAAAAATTCCATGACCATCTCTATTTCTATCATATTTCTTCGACTATCACTCATCAAAATCCAATATAGTATGTCAAAATGCAGGATTTAAACAGAAAATTATTCATTTTTTTAATTAATTAGCAATAAAATCATCCAAAAGTACTCACTCTCATTTAAAAGTCCTCACGGTTATGCATGGGTGAACTACTTGGAATCTTTGATTATGTGCGAGTTGATTCTAACCCCATTTAAAAGTCCTCACGGTTATGTGTGGTTAGAAGATGCTTGGAATTCATTTTTTGAATAAAAATTGGGAATACTACTAATCTCATTTAAAAGTCCTAACGGTTATGCATGGTTAGTAAGTATTTAAATTCCTGTCATAAATATACCACAAATGGACAAGACTATATGATTTTTTATGCCGACATCACCCCTATCACTCTAAAATGGAATATGCGCCAAAAAGAGTATTTATGATTTTTGTTTGATTTTTCTTGAAATAAATATTTATACTCGATTAAGTATTAATGTTGTATTAATGTCTATCACTTTATCTCTATTTTCTAACACTATTACTCTTTTGCTGATAACAAAAGAGGGAGCGAGAAGTTAAGATTTTGGCTAAGTCATATTTTTTTTCATGCATATGTGAAGGGGGGGCTTTGTTGTAGGGGGAGCATTCAAATAGGGGGAGTAAACAGAATTCATCAAGACCAAATACATTTAATAAAGTCAAAATCTTAATATATGTTTGTTATCATCAAAAGGGGGAGATTGTAGAATACAATAGCCTATGATTTTTGTTTGATGATAATAAACATATATATATATATATATTCGTTTAAATGTATTTGTTATTGTACTATTTTATTTTCCACATAATTAAATAAATATTTGTTGAATAAAATAAATAACTCGGAATTCATATTTAAACAAATATTTTATTCTAACAAATATTTTATTACAAATTCAAATAGTACAAATTTGAGCTCTCACTACATTTACACATTTTCATTTACAACACAATTTCAATTACAACACAATTTTCATTTTACAATTTTACCCTACTACATAATTCACTCATCACTTGTATTTGATCTTTAACTCTTTTCCAGCCTGTATCCAGCATCTGAACCATCTGCAAAATAAACACTGACGTAGTAAAATTGGAAAAGAAATATTTTGCAGTGTAAAATGAAGTGTGTGTGTTTTGAAAATATTATTTGCCTCGGTTATTTAGGTTGTTCGCCAGCATTCTTTTAATTCATCTTACATGAACAACTTGTGACATGCACAGTGTATCACTGTACATGCCACAAGGTCGTGCACACCAATAAACACTTGCTTGTTAAAATAGCAGGGATAGGTGAGCAAAAGGTCAAACCCAAGCCAAGACTGGATTCAACTCAAGTGCAAATGACTCGAACAAAACAGAACACAAAGTATGCATGCACTATTACATGTACAAAGCAGTAGGAACCACACAAACAAGGACAAGTTAAATGCAATTTTTTCAAAAATGTACACATGGTCATTCCAGTTCTAAACATACAACAAAAGTGACTTTAAAATGAAAACCACATGAAGGCACAAGTACAAGGATGGCACAAGTACATAAAGTGCACAAAAAAGCAAATGCACAGTGCAGACCAACCACATACAACAAGACAACATCTCGAGTTTCAGTTTCAAATGCAACCAGGCTCATAGTTGAATCAGACAACCAAATGTACAAAGAGAAAACATGGTCAGTTTCACTCAAGGCATGAGCAACAGACACTGCATCAAGCTACATTCATAGAATCACACAGCATACATATATACATGCGTGAACACACATGTATACATATATATATATGCAGTGACAACCAGACAGAATCAACATGAAACCAGACTTCAATGGAGTCAAGGTAAGAAACAAGACTCAAATATACATATGAAGACCAACCAATCAACATGGAGTCAAGGCAAGGAACAAGACTCAAATATACATATGAAGACCAACCAATTAACCTGAAACCCAACCAAGCTTCAAAATAATCAACCCAGATCATATGGAGCAGACTACAACAACAAAGGCAAGCTACATGCAGGGACTCAGGCATGAAAACCAGAGGACAGGGCAAAATGTTCAAGCAAAATGTTCATGATCAACATTTAGGGGCAAGTTCGTATGCAACCAAGTACAAATCAAAATGCTAAGGAACCACATGAGTTAACATGAATGCAAGCACTCAAGTGAACAGAGAAATGAAATATCAAGACCACCAGACCAAAGTTAAGAGAATACAAGTGTAACAAGCTAGTGCAATTAGACACCAACTTGAATTAGACTTCAAATGAACACATGTGGAACCAGACTACAATAACCAAGGCAGTGCACATGAAACAAATGAAACAACAAAGACATGTACAAAGTTCTCATGCAACAAGACTTCAAAAGGGACCCAGACCAAAATTGAACACAATGGAGCATGAACACACTTGAATCATTTCAGGCATGCAAAAAGACTGTAGCAACATCAGTTCAAGTATGAAGTGCACCAGATAAATGCAAGTGAATATGTGCAGCTTGAACAAGTGAACATGTACAAGTAATCAAGTAACATCAGTTTTTCAAAAGAGATGCAACAAGCAAATTCAGAGAATCAACACATATACACACACATACGTATGTATGTATGTATGTATGTATATACATGGTGACACACATACAAGTGCACATGATATGATCAAAGCATAGTATTCGTAGCAGTTCGAACAAAGTCAAGGCAGCATAGAATCAACTCAACAAAAGATCGAAAATTATTAGTAGCAGCCATGGGTCTTACATTTGAACAATTCTAAAGAAATTAAATCAGGGTCATATGGATAAGCGAACAATGAACAAGTCATAGCCAGAGAACCAGAAAAAGTCGCAGTTGATAATATGATGAACAGGTCAAGATAGCAAAGAACGGAACAAAATTCAAGCAAATTCGAGTATATCAGAGATGAACGAGTCATCATCACATGCTCAAAAATCAACGCCGAGCGTAGAAAAATTGACAAATTCAAACTAAGATATAAGAACGAAATTATAGGTTTCGATCCGTATAAATCAACCCATTATCATCATCGGCAATTCACTAGAGTTCGAGACAAGAATTTATAGAGCATACTTAGAACAAATCACAAATAAATCCAAAACTCGAATCGAGTCGAGCATAATCAAAAATCGAAAAAGGGGAAATCACGTACCAATTCAAACCAGCATTCAACTCAACATTAAAGCAGCTGCAAGCTATCAAAGCCATAGAATCAATTGACAAGGCATATCAAAGTGAAATCATCACTGCAAATCGATCAATTGAATCGGCGTCTTCATACAATAAAAACCCTAATTCCAGATAGAAAGGAAACGAGATGGCATAAAGCAGGAAGCAAAATAAAAAGGGGAAAACTTCATTTTCTCTTTGGGCCGCATATGTTTATGATTGTTTTTATTTGGGCCATATAAGTATTAGGGTTTTTATTTATTTATTTTAGTTGTTTTGTGTTGTTTTTATTTATTATTTAAGTCGGACTCTAGATTAACTAGGCTATGAACTACGGTTTTGTAGTTTGAGAATTCGCAACTCAATGGCTGAGTTGTGGCAGGGTTTTGAGCTTAGAGTTAGGTTAATCAAGTTAGCGGGTGTCGCTAGTTTACGTATTTTTGTAAGCGTTTGATTACCTAATTTCTAGTAGAAACCTTGGGGGCAGCACGTAGGCAGTTTTTGCCGAAGTTGGGTAAATCTGTGTGTGATCTCTATTGCATTACTTTCTATTTTGTTTTTATTTCCGCATTAATTTTTGGTACACCCTATTCACCCCCCCTCCCTCTTGGGTGAAAAAGATCCTACAGTTTTTTAGTGACAATGGAAATTTCAGTGATACTTGCTTCAAATTTGTATCAAAGTCGAAGACATTAGTGATTGAGCTAAATGGAAAAGGTGACAAAAGCACTATTGGTAAAATTTGATACAAATTCAATAGATTTATACAGGGATGTAATACTGTTAACATGACATCCTCATTGACTCATATGATAAAAGGTATGTTATTCCCTAGAAAGGTCAACAATGAGGAATTAGTTGAAAATTTATATTCCAGATGTAACTACAGCAATTATGTGTGTACATGGTTTGGATTGTGAGATTAAAACATGGCACGAACCGTGAACTCAACCTCCTAGAAAAAACAGAATTGATCTTAGACAAGTTGAAACATGACAGAGATATCGTTATAACTATTTATGCATGGAGTGTACGTCGCCAAAACATCAGGGAATTTTACGTGGCAAAGAAACAGAGAAGGATGCAACCTTGCAAAGGCATAAGGAATATACTACACATTATAAGCAAGTAGGCAGTAATAATTATTTTACCACTATCTCCTTGAGTTATGGAACATATATACAGTTGAGGCAATTCATGAAACTGGAAAATTAAAGGACATAATTAAAACATGATGAAAATGACATGTTTTATGGTACTTATAATAATCTCCTCATTCTCATTTGTTGATTCCATTCTATTTGTAAGAAGTAACTTGTAAATATTTGTACATCATCAGAAAATTAGCAATAAATAACCAATTACCATATATCCAAAAAGAAAAATCTAAAGGTGAAAAAGGACACCGTTATTGGTGCCAATAGTTTGCATATATTTGTGCACGATGCAAATTTAAGTGTTGGGCCAATCCTTGATAAATTCTCACTAGAAATGAAAATGGCTTGATGGTGGAAAAGAATGAAATAATGGTGTACTATTTACACTATTCTTGTCCATAGAATAATAACTGTGTACACAAATCAGTGAAATTTACCGAAGAACTCAATATTTACAATTAAGAATTAGGATTAATTTGTTCTAGTATTTACCAGTATAGTCGGTTAGCTGGTTAGGTTGAGGTGCTGCCTTTAATGTTTAGCACATGCCAGTTCTATCACCATTTGTCAAACTTTCATCCGACAATTGTTTCCAAAATTCCTCCTCTAAGATTCATTGCTCAAACAAACCACCTAAATGCCATGGCTAAAACATAATCATTATCATGATCAACTCTGTTTACCAAAGGAAAGAAAATTAAATAAATTGATATAACATGACTCAACAATTGACTTTTCATAATTCAAAATACCAATTATACTTACCCACCAACTCTTCAACCAATATATAAGAATCTCTGTTACAGGTCGTACCTCTACTGCTGCTGCAGCTACCAGACCTAAAACCAAAGAGGACCATAAAACCTCCAACTCATTTGACTGACGAAGTTAAAATATTGAAGCATGGTGCATAATACAATATGGCAGTAAAAAATGGCCAAGCAATGTACATAACAGCCTATAAATGTAATAGAAATCAATGAATGAATATGAAAGAATACTGCTACCGTTTCTCCTAATATATTCTCTGCCTTGAATTCTTCTCTTCTTCCTCCATTTTTCATACATATAATTACAACTTATAATTTATTATAAACTATAAAATTTCTTATAATTTATTATATATTAACTAATTCATAGTTCATTTCTAAAAATGTTAACCTATTACAGAAAATAATACCTGTTAATAATTTCCCATTACTATATCAATGAATTTATATTTGTTACCTATTACATTCATTCCGCATTAACATATATTTACTAATACTGCAACTTTTTTTAACTTGGTGAAGATTTATTTGTTTCTCAAACAGCCATGTTCTTACTTAAAGAACTACATAGATATTTTAGTACTTTTTTGCATAATTCATTCACACCTCTCATTATTATATCTCAACCATAATTTTCTCTTTTTTCACTCAGTTTTATCTATGAACCTCTCTTTCCACTTCTTTTTTGCAGCACAATTTCATTATCCGTGGTATAATAATAAGAGTTTGTAAGTCGGCGGTAAATTATAACTATTGTTATATGCTCATAGAACACATGCAACTTTTTAATTAGGTTTTTGAGTTACTGACATTTGATAACTAATTCACAAATTTGATACCTTAAACAAGGCTACATTCTTTAGGTCATATTATAACTCATATGCATGATAACAATGTAACTCAGATGTGGATATAGATCGCGATACAAATATAACTAAAAAAAATTCACATGTTTTATTACAATCACTATAAAATCATTTTGAGTTGATTTTACAGAGGAGATTCAAGCATGAGTAATCGATGAATTTGGCCTAAGTATCAATCATAAAGAAGCTCAAGTTGGCAAAGGCAAAGAACAATGAAAAGAGTACACATATTCTCTATCTCTGAACATGTCCAACCTACCTCTGTGCGTGTCCTCTTCACCTACACACATGCATGTAAGCTTCCACAGATGTTTAATCTAGTTTGTCTATGCATTCACAGTACATGCCCACTCTGCATCCGTAAATGATCAATTTGATACACACATCTACTTCATCCTTGCACAGGTCTATAGGTCTACATAAATGCCTCGAGTCACTGCTTCCGCTCACCCTTCCATCCACTAACCAATAACCCCTTGCTCCTCTAAAATTTCCTTATATATACATGCATCAATGAACTCCTTTTACCCTTGCTACTAACAGGCCTACACTGCTCCAAAGCCTTATTATACTCATTACAAAGCCACTCACACCATCACATTATCGTTTACCCTTGTTTGGTTCGAAGAATGGATAATGTGTTGGAGTACACAACTATCACGGGATGTAATAGTAGGCTGAGCACCAGTAAATATGACATCAAGATAGTAGCCACTCAACGAAGATAGAATATTAGGTCATTACAGTCGGAAACATTATCATTCAATTTGTAAATGGATTTACAAAATTTTGTACAATTTTTAAGGGAAAGTTTACCAAATTTTTTATTTCAATGTTAGTCATTGGTTGCTTAAGACTTTAAGATGTTTCAGATTTCGTTTACTATAATTGCATAACATGAATTAGCTTCCATAATAGTGTCAAAAAATGTTAAAAAATAACAGAGTAAGAAATTGAGATGGTAGAGAAAAAAAAAGTAATAAAACTCACACATGAACTCAAAATGTGAAATATTAGTTCTAAGCATTCAAAAAAAAATAACAAGTGTGTATAGAACCATTCAATGCTCTAGTAAAAAAACAGAAACTGAAAAATATACCAATAGTCAAATTCGTGAAGGTGAAATCATGCTTCAGCTTTGTTCAGTAATCGAGCTTGGTTGAGAAATCGAGCTTCGTTGCGGAATCGTTTTTAAGCTACCTTGAAGAATTGTGCTTCAGCTTTGTCGAGGATTCACGCTTCAGCTTCTTGGAGGAATCAACATCTTTGAGGATTCGTGCAGAATTGAGAATGGAGCGGGTTGTAGAATCAAGCTTTCACGGTAAGGAGGGATTTGTGATTGAGAGGGATTCGTGGGTAAAGCGGAGATTTGTGAGTGAAGAGGTCTTGTAAATTTGGATTTTTAAAGAAAAGGTGAAAATGAGGGATTTGGAGGCCTAGGAATAAGATGGAGGAAAATGTGATATTGGACCGCCAATTTAATTTTTTCTTACGGCATAATTGCGTTAACACATGCTGCAACATCCCGATATTTTCAACCATTCGCATCCGTACATGTCAGACTTGAATTGCTCAAAATATCATATTGTTAATTTAAAATTTGGCAAAACTCAGCATATACAGTAAATAAATCAATCACTGAATCACATACACAGAGTAATATAACAATAATGCAACAAAATAGATAAATAGTAGTTCATGAAGCTACTATATAAACAATAGAGTTTGAAATAAAATACAACAGAATATCTCAAATACAGACTGATGACATCTCTGAACAAATCAACTGGAAAAGCTGAAAGCTGAATTGATAGTTGGATCTCCAAGCGAAGCTCCAAACTCCAAAGGTGAGTCTCAAATGCTGTATCACTCAGTCTGACCCGAGCGTAAAGAAAAACACAAAACACTCGAGTCAGGATTAACATTCTTATATCAATAAATCCGACTCAAGTGAAATATCAACTGAAATACAAGTAACTTAAAGGATGTTTGGGATAACCATCCTCTAAGGATCCGTGGAACTATCTACTATGTAGAAATATTCGCTATAAACAACCAAACGTCATTATAACACCATGGTCATTTCAAAATAATTTATACTTCAAAACCAAAATTTCATTTCTCTTTCAAATATATATATTTCCAAATTATAGCACTTTCAAAACTAAATTGATAATTTCATATATATATTATTCTAACTTCATTATTATTTAGGTTTGAAATATTCACTTAATAAATCCATTATCATTTAAATAACCTTAAATTTACATTAAACTAGATATTTCCTTTGATTTATTTAAAACTTGAAATATCCATTTAATCACTTTAAATCAAAATCAATATTTATTAAACCATATATTTCTTTCCAAATCCATAGAAATTATTTTCAAAATTTATTATATATATAGAGACCAACGGTATCTGTATATAATTTTCTATACTATGGTCAAGTGATACAGATATTTATCATTTCAATCCGTAATTTAATTATATACGGGTATATGTCATTTCAACCCGAAATCCAAAATTCAATTCAAATGAAAATCGCTTGGGTTTATTATTTCAACCCATAACAATTTTCCCTTATTCCACAGATCGTTCGGGTATGTATCATTTCAACCCATAGTGAATTCTATACTAACAGGGAACTTGCAGAGTGATAATAGATATGATAATAATAATAACAGGTATATATTATCAATAACAATAAAAATATAAATCACAAGATATGGTGTCATATCCCACAGGTGAACAGTAACAGATAATAGCATATATAACAATTTAAATAACTACAGCAGCATATTTCAATTGTCGTTTCAATTGAAATCAAATTTAATAAATATAAGAACGTTAATCGTGAGTGATAGCTCACCTTTCGAGGCTAGAGAGTTTGACTAACAGAACAAGTTACGAATTCCAAGCACGAATCTCGAAGCAAAGCACGATTGGCACGAATTCGACGGACAAGCTGATAAATAGGAATTGATGGGAAAAATCACATTGGCTTGATATAGACTTAACGAAACATACAAATTATATATTACTCTAAAATCAATATAAAATTTGAAACACAAACTTATTATAAATCTGTATAAAATTAAAATAAATAAATAACCTTTAAAACAAATCTCTACATATACCATTACAAGATCACTTTCTTTATAACATACGTATAGGAAACATCAATATAACTTTCATAAAATAAAATATACTTTATAACCATTATCTAATAGTATAAATATAGTACTCCTATATATATAACTAGTATACAAATCAACTTACAAAACAAATCAAAAATCATGTACAACCCATATGTATATCACGTATACTCAGGCATATCTAACTAATATGTAAACTGCTGTTGCACTAATATATATATAATACATCCTATATGCAGACCAGACTTATATAATATGCATACTTAACTAAAACATACCATATATGAACTAAGGTATAAGTATACCCAAAAAAATGATATGATTTACTTTTTTATAAACTCAACATATGAAATGCAGACTAAATATATTCATACAATTATATAGAGTTATCTACACACCTATACAGATATTTATATACATATCTACTGCAAAATATCTCATAACTTTATACAAATAACCAGACTACATACACGTATCAACACCCACTTCCATATACATCTCAGGATACAACAAAACAGACGTAGACTAATATAGTACATATAAATATATATAAGTTTTAAACCCATAAATTTCTTAAAACCAAACATATAACAGACATAACTTTATAATATATACAAACAGACTCGTTCCACAAAATTTTATATAACTAACAGATTTATATAAATTAATATATATATATATATATAAACTTATATAATATATCACTTTAACATAGTAAAATTATACTTCAACTCTGTTAAAACAAAACATATACAACTTTAGAAAGGCAGTACGTATATATATACATAGCAATATATGTATATAGTTAACCTTTATATATAAATTTAAAACAACAACTTATAGATATAACTAATATACATATGCAAACACTATAAATTTAACACTTTAAACATATTAAAATATACCTCATATATGTAAAAGTATGTATAACAAAATGGCGAATGGTTGAATAAGTAGAGAACAGCAAAACAAGAGGCATATGTACACAACAAAGAAAGATCACTTACGTACACAATAGGTAGGAAAAAGTGAGGAGCTGCAATGAACGGCGGCCAAGGAAACAAGGTGATGGGATTTAGTGGTGAGGGAGGTCGCAGTTGCCAAGGCCGAGGCAAGGTAGCCGAGGTGGAAATATTGGCTGTGAAGGAGGAGGTTGGAGGCCGAGTAGGCGGAGAGATTGATAGGTCGGCTGGCACTTGGTCTCGGAAAGTGGAGTAGATATGGTCGTAGGCTGTGATGACGATGAGGCGGTGGACCTCAGCGGAGGGAGGCCGGATATCGAACAAGCATGGCAATGAGGTGGTTAGCATGTACAAGGGAAGCTCGGCAATTAAACAGCAGAGTGAGATGTACATGCATTCGCACAAATTATATATATAAATTTTCCTTTTTTAGCCTGAGAACTGTGCATCATAAAGAAGTGAAGAGGGGAAAAAGAGGAATGGAGATGGGCGAGATTTTCGGTGGGAAGAAAGGTAAAAGAGAGGCTTTCGAATGGAAGTGGTGAACAACAGATCTTGGGAGAGAATGAACAGAAAGAAAACTAAGAGAGTGGAGAGAGAGATGAGAATATAAACAAAATAATTGTAACGGTTCAATTCCCTTGATTTTGAGAAAATTTATTGAACCAATTAATTGTTGTTTGTGCTGCATGGCAAAGATTTGAAACGCAAAAGAAAACAGAAAGTCACGGATCTGGTACCGATACGGTTACCGGTTTCGCGAATTCCGCTGTGTACCGGACTTCAAAGACACAGAAGAATATACCGCGGAGATCAGCACGATGAGACGATCAAAACAGTATATAGGTATTAGGTGTACGATCATCCTATCAAAAGTCGATGTCGGTACCGAAATGCTGCTATTTCATCGAAAATAAGATCGACGGAGCAATAACAGTCCAAATTTTGAGAAACGAAATATATGGTCTCACTCAGAAGATGATTTAAAAAATTTCTATGTAAAAATATTCAGGTTTGAAAAACATTTTATTATCATCAAATATTAACCAATTTAAATTGAAATAAAATTACACAAGAAATAAACTTTCAAATTATTTAATGAAAATTTACCAGTTGCTATGTTTAAGAAGACGCATTCCAAATATTAAATTTCATTTAATTATGTTATAAAACTATTAAAATTTTCAGGTTGTTACACTAACACTGATATACGTTGCTATTCCATACGGAAAAATCCAAACGGAGCTAGAAACGTCCGAATTTCGCGAAACGGATTACGCAGTCTTATTCAGATATTTTTATAGATTATAACATGATATTTACATATATATTTGAAATACATATTACTCTTTCTATTTAAAAATGTCACTTTCTTCACTAATATTCAATATTAAATATTTATATACTAATATATACTTTGAAATTCATTTACCTATACTAAAATATACAAATTTACTCCAGTAATACATTTTAAAAGAATTTAACCATATTTACATCGCATTTTTCCCATATACAATTCCAATATACTTCGTTTAAGAGAAAACAATGTTTTTATATTCATTATCCATTTATGTATATATATATATATGTCTATGTGTGTGTGCGTGTGTGTGTGTGTGTATGTATGTATGTATGTATGTTGTATGTATGTATATCCATTAAATTTTGAATTTAAGTCTCTGGTATCTTAAATTAAAATCACAAATTCAATTCCACTTATTTGCAGACATTTTTAGGGTTTTTAATCCATATATAATCAAAGTATATTGTCGTTTTCATAGCTTATAAACCCATGTTATATATGTTTGCACCAAAAATGGGACAAACACCTAATCGATTAATAAGTGGTAATTATGGAAATAAAGAAATTAAAATAAGTCAAGAACACACGAGAATTATAGTGGTTCGACCAAAATCAATAGCGTACATCCACTATCGGCTTTGTTAACGATTCCTTCTTTATTTTACAAGAGTGATTTTACAACTCTATTATTTACAACTCGGGTATTGATCCAACAGAGTACCGAGGTAAAATCAAATATTTCAAATACTCAAAAATAGATTCCTTCCATTTTCGCTCCTCCTCCTATTTATAGATGAATAACAACGAAATAAGCTCTAAAACTTGCTCCCCACATTCTCCATCCGGCATGAAGCTCAAAGTGAAGATCGTGGCCAGATCAACAATTACTGATAATTCGGTACCCAGTTGTATATACAACTCTACCCTGAGTTATGAAATTCTTTCTCTTCATTCGCCTTGTATATCTTCAATCTTTTGAACATGCCTTGCTGAATCATCATTGGGCTTCAAGGTTCGGCACCAAGTTGTAATTTTTAAGTTGCATTTTTAATTTTGCTTTTTCCACTTGATTCGTCAGAAGAATGACGAAGTATGTTCTAGTGGTAAGCAAGGATCTGCATCGATTTTTTGGACTTCACTCGAATTATAGTTTCTAGACATGCACTTCTAGACTTCTAGTTTATTTCATAACCATTCAGTGGTTCTGATTCATTAAGATATTATTTGGTCCAAAAGCAGGATAACACTAGCCCCCAAATTATGCCTTGTGTTAACAAGGCATGCTTTGGATCAAGATAAGCTATCGACTTCGAACATTAACATGAAAATATTTCCTCATCCTTTGAATTATCTTCATAAATCGACGATTCTTCCTAGATCAATGTAATGCTTTAAACATTTAAAGATTCATATCCTTTGTATATTATAAGAGTGGAAGCATCCCTTTAAGAGTCATTACTCGGTTCTTGAAGATCTGAGAACTTCTTCTTTCATTTGGTCATGTAGGATTTCATCTTCCTACTTTGTTCATTTTTTAGTTCTATTTCCATTTTGTTTTACTTTTCTATCTTTATATCTACGTGCCCATATACTTGGATCAATTACATCGTAACTCTGTATGTATGAACTAGTTCTCACAATTGCTTAGTGGTACTTTGTTATCTAACTTTATTTATCGCTGCCAAAAAAATTCTTTCTTTGTAGACAAAACTATAATTGCTTAGCCAACTTTGTAGCCTATCTTGTTTATCCTTTATCGGGTTCTATTTGATCATAAATACGGTTGCAATCACAATAGCTTCTGACCTTACATTATTTCCTATCTTTGGGAACCGACTTTTGTACGTTTATCTTTGGACATTTATCATTGACCTCGCCAATTTCTGAGCACTTAATCAAAAGTATTCATCAACCATCATCACTTATCATTAGCCGAGCATGTCTCGCTAGGATATAAGCATGGTTGTGCCTGCAAAAGGTACAGTTACATATTGGTTCATATCTCTAAGATATTGGGTTTCAGATGCCTATATCCGAGCATCGACTTTAGACTGTGCCTATCTCTGGGTGTTGGTTAATGATAAGATGTGTAGGGAAAATCGTCAGATCTACCCTAATATGATTATACTCTAGTGACCCGATCTTGGGTCAAAGGAGTTCATTGGTGCCTACCTCCGAGCACTGATCTCAGACCTTACCGATCTCTAGGCATGGCTTAGAGATCAGACGCATATGGGTGAATAATCCGATTAACCCCAATTCGATTGTACTCCAATTCCCCGATCATGGATCAAAGGAGTTTATCGGTACCTATTTTTTGGTGGCTATATATCACTGTTTTCAAAACATAGGATGTTCAATTCTGCCATTATTCACACGACACAAAGTCAAGCATTTAAGAATGCAGTTTCATCGATCCCCAAAGCTAATTCTATTTATAAGCATAAGAATGGAAGACTATGCCTTATTACATTAGAGTCTAGTCAACTATTTATATAAATAACTGTATGTGTAACAGCATCTCAGATGCTCGTCATTCCATGCTCTTGGAATTGAGATTCATCAACAGTCTTCAGCTTGAAATTTCCATATCCAAGCTTATGTTCATTACATAAGGACCTTCCCACTTTAGGTTAAGTGCCACTGGACCAGGAAAGATCTGTTTCAAAACAAGGTCGCTTATCTCAAAGTTGTGGTTTTTTACCTTTGCATTGAATTTTCATGCCACTTTTTTCTAATGAGCAATTACCCTCAAATCAGCTTCTTTTCGCTCCTCATCGACTAAATCGAGGGACTCAAGCAAGAGCTCCACGTTCATCTTGGGATCATAGTGAATTCTTCGATGAGAACGGTCTTCCAATTCAGTTAGAATCATAACATTGGATCCATGGGCCAAAGAAAATGGAGTTTGCCCCTTCCTCGACTTATGGATGGTTCGATGGGCCCACAATGCCAGTGGTAGTTCATCAACCGAATTACCCTTAGCCTTCATCAATCATTTTTCATGATGGATTTAATGATTTTCTTTACCACCTCCACATGTCCATTCACCTATGGATATGTTACTTTTGCGAATTTCTTTTCAATTCGATACCGATTGCAGAAATCTTTAAATTTGGCACTTTCAAATTAGATTCCATTATCAGTGATAATCTTTTCTGAAACTCCAAATCGGCATATAATTTTCTTCACCACAAATTTGATTACCTTCTTCATAGTGATCGTGGCTAGCGGTTTTGTTTTAGCCCATTTTATGAAATAGTCCATTGCAACAATATCGTATTTCGCTCCACCTTTGGACATCGGTAGCACATCGATTATGTCAAGTCTTCATATTGCAAATGATCATGGGCTGACCATTTGTGCGAGCTATGTGGATGAGGCTCTTAGAATCTTAGCAAACTTTTAGCATCTATCACATGTTCTAGTGCATTCAGCCGCATCCCGATTGATTATCGGCCAAAAATATCCATAGCAAAGAACCTTTCTCACTAAAGCCAGACTCCAATGTGATCACCACAGCTTCCTTCATGCACATCGGTAAAGATCGTTCTGGCTTCCTCCTTAGTGAGACATTGTAGTAGAGAAGCAGATAATCCTCCCCTATATAGTACTCTTTCCTGAACGATAAATCATGGTACTTCACACTTCTTTGTTTGTTTTTTCCATTCGGGAGAGTTCCTTTCATTAAATATTCTTTAATCCAAGTCATCCATGACTCCTTCTCCACTTCGGCCTCTAAGGTCCAATCGACATCCATTTGGTCGATGCTCGAAGCCAACGAAACCTCCACTACAAAAAGTTCCATGAGTTGTGCATCCCTAAAGCTGGCTAATTTGGCTAATGAATCAACGTTCACGTTCTCCTCTTTGGGAATGCGCGTTAGCATGTAATATTCAATGTCGTTTAGCAATTCTAGAATCCTTGTCAGGTAAGGGGCAAGTCTCGCTCCCTTAGCCAAAAATATTTCTTTACTTAACAGACCACCATTGAAAGTCATAAAATATGTGCAATGTTTTGACTCCTAATTCTTTTATTACCTTGAATCCCGCAATTAGTTCTTCTTATTCAGCTTCATTATTTGTTGCTGGGAATTCTAGCTTTAAGGCATAACATATCGTTTATTCCTCCGGGCTTATCAAGTTTACTCTTGCCTCGAAACTATGTTCGTTAGATACTTTGTCTATATATAATTTCCATTGGGCAAGCAGGACCACATCTTCCTCTATTTCTCCATCCCGAATGTTTAACTTAATAATGAAACCAGCAAATGTCTATCCTTGTATCACCCTCCTAGGATGGTAAGTTACATCATATTGGCTTGGCTCGATATTACATTTCAATAATCTCTCGATAGTCTTAGATTGATGCAGCACTTGCCTTAAAGGCTGATCATTCAGTACTTATATCGGGTGAACCTGGAAGTATGGCCATAATTTCCTCAAAGCGATCAACAAGTAGTATGCTAGCTTCTCTAACTTTTGATAATTCTCCACCGCTCCAACGAACCGCTTGTTGATATAATATACAGGCCTTTAAATTCTAAACACCTCACGTACCAAAGTCGCACTTAATATGTGAGCAGACACTGCTAAGTAAACAAATAAGTTCATGTGATCAAGTAAGTCCGGGAAAGCTTTCTAACATTCCTCCATCCAAACAAGCATCCTTTTTAATTTCTTGAGGGCATCAAATAATGACGCATGTTTATCTATCAACTTTGAAACAAATCGACTTAGTATGGTAACTTTTTCATTCAAGCTCTACATTTTCCTCCACATTTTTGGGAACTAACATCTTTCGATGCTTTTGTCTCCTCTAGATTAGCTTCTATGATCCTTGAGTTTACTATAAAACCTAAGAACTTGCCTGATGTTGCCCTGAAAGAGCATTTCAATAGGTTAAGCTTCATCTCGTACTTCCAAAATTCATCAAATAGCTCTAAAAGGCCGTGCTTGTGGTTCATCAATCGTTGTGACTTCACTAGCATATCGTACGCGTGGACCTCAATTATTCGTTCGGTATTATCTTTGAACGTCGATTTTACTAATCATTAATATGCAGCTCTAGCGTTCTTTAGAGCAAATGGCATCACATGGTAACAATACAGTCAAAAATTAGTTATGAAACTGGTACGCTCTTAATCTGCAACATGCATTGCTATTTGATTATAGCTGAAATACACATCCATGAAGGATAATAGGTCCTATCCGACATTTCCATCAATAAGCTGGTTAATTTTAAGCAGTGGGAAACTATCGTTTGGGCATGCCTTATTCAAATCTGAATAACCGATGCATGTTTGCCACTTTCTGTTAGGCTTTTGGTCCAACATTGGATTCGATACCCATTTATGACATATAGTATCGTAGATAAAACCATTCATCTTTAGCTTATCCACTTCTTCCTTCAACGTTGTGGATCACTACAGACTCATGCTACGTCTCTTCTACTTCACAGGAGGGTATCGTGGGTCCACATTCAATGTATGGTACGCTATCTCTGGCGATATTGCATACATATCAGAATGTGTCCTTGCAAACACATCTAGGTTTTCTCGTAGAAACCCTAATAATTCCTTTTTCATCTTTACGCCAAGCTGAGACCCAATCTTAAGGATCTGAGTAGGGTCATCCTCATCGACCGGAATATTGATCGTTAGCTTCGTTGGGGCCGCCCTCATATCCTCTGGCTCTTTCTGGAGATCCACAAACTTGGGAAATTCACTATGGCGCCCGAGCCATAGTTTAGGCGGTGGTTGATATGCGTCAACTGTCCTTGATGTAGAGAGTCTTCTTTGTCGCTTTTCACTTCTCATGTCGCATTTGCTCTCTTAGCTCAGATAAACACACACGGCCAGTACTCCGATCTCCTGGGATAACTCCTACCCTATCCTCGGTGAGGAACATCAGCATTAAGCACCATAGGGGCAAGAGCTATTCTGAAACTGGCAAGGGCTGATGGGCCCAGGAAGGCATTGTAAGCTGAGTATGTATTAATCACCATAAATGTCTACACCTGCACCATCTTGTAGTCTCCTTCACCCAGCTAAACCGACAAGCTCGGTAGCTTCTTTAGTAAATCCCTGGATATAAGATTTACATGGCTTCAGGTCCTACCCACTCATCCTTATCTAGTCAACCGTCTTGTTAAATAGAATATTAGCTGAGCTTCCACAGTCAATCAGGACTTAGTGCATGGTCGCCGGCCTAACCACGGCCTTAATCACCAATGGGTCAAGCGTCGACACTTCTACCATATCCGCTCTCTATTTATGAACACAATATCATCATTTATTCTCTTCAACCATTTTGCTAGAGCTCCATCTTCAACAATGAAACAAGTCCCTTGAACAACATGCTTTAAAGAAGCACCATACCTTTGCATCTCATTCTAGCTTTTCTTTAGCGGATGAGGTCCACCAGTAACTGTGTTTCACAATTCTCTTTTAGGGCTGCCTAGGTCCTTCTCTACTAGGTCTAACCTATTCCCCTTAAGCCATCTGCCATTGGGATCTATTATCTATCTACTCGCCAACCTACACGTCTTTCACATACTGTTGCAGTTTCTTTTTCTTGATCAGGTCCTCAATTATATCCCTCAGATGTCGGCACTCGTTGTTGTGCCAATGGATACCGTGGAAGTGACAATATTTTCCCGAGCACCTCTCTTGTTTAGTTTCTTTCCTTTTAGGTAGCTTTTTATAATTTTTAGTTCCTTATGTAGCAAGGTAAATGTTTTCAATATATACATTTAATGGGGTATAATCTTTGGGTTTCATAAATCTCAAATGCGTCTTGAAGTCTGGTTTCTTTCCTCCAATGCCCTGGTTCATTATTTTCTGATGACTATTATTGTTTCCAATATTGACTACAATGTTCTCGGTGCTCTCACCGGTTTTCTTAATGGTGACGTTGCTTTGCACTACATCATTCGATATTCTACCGCCAATCAATCTAGCAGCTAGATCTGCCACTTTCGAGCGCAGATACTTAGACGCTTTTCGATAGAGCTCTTCCATGGTAGGAGGCTACTTTCTCATAAGCCATTTACCAAAGTCCATGTTAGGGTTGACTCTTCTTTCAACTTTGGAATAACCGAGTTATCAAAGTAATATATCCCTCCATTCCTTTAGGATAGCGGTTTGACTCTCTAACATCCTTATGTTCATCTCCGTCATCCTTCCATCCAAATCCACCATAGTCGCCATCTCTGGTGGACTTGAAACCTCAGTGGGGAGGATTGATTTGTCACTTCTTTGTGCTGAGAGACTTCATTCTTAGGTTCACAGGTGGGTTTTGAAGTAGTGACTTCTCTTTGTCTTTCCTAGATGCCATGACTCTTCTAAATCCATCGATAGACTCATTTTGTAACAACCCATACCTCAATGGGTCTAAATTTCGATAAAAATCGAAACTTTAGTCCATCAAAGCATAGATCGTTGGATTTGGTATTTGCAAATAAGCATGAACATTATCAGAGATTGATAGAAATCTAAATACACAACGGAAACAATAATAGGATTAGAATACTGATTATGACTACTACCTTGGAATTAATGGTATTCCTTGGATAGAATGTCATCACATCAACATCGAGTATGAGAAGAAGACTTCTCCAACAACAAAGCACATCCAGCTCCATTGACTTGTTCCTCTAAATCTATCCTATGGGTTATAATGAAGAGGGAGTCAGAACAACGTTTTGGTGACCGAAAAATCTATAAACTATCCATAACATAAATTTATACCGATTGGTTTCCATCTAATTGTTATGTCTATTAAGGTTAGCAATTCTAACCTAACTTTCCATTGCACACACGATTGCTTACCTACCCATTTCCAAGGTACAAAATATTGATGATGCTTTATCAACCATCCAATACTTCCATACCCATTTGTTACTTAATACTTCTAAATGTGAAGCTGGCTTCTACTATCACCACATAATACTTTTAAAAGAGAAATAGGCAGACTCTGCCATTTAAGACCTCAATCGAGGTAGACCCTATCATTTAAGACCTATTCTCAAGGTGGACTTCTAGCATCGTCATTATTGGTCTATTGGTCCTAGCCACAGAGACCTTTCACCACTATCTTTGGCCTTAAAATTTATAGTTTCTAATAGCCATACTACTAACGTACCTATCGCCAATAAAATCATAGCCATATAAGAGAAAGTACCCAAGCCACTTAATAAGTTTAAACGAACTAGGCGGACTTCTAACCATTTAATACCTATATTCTAGGCTGGTCCCTACATCATTTAATACCATCCCTAGGCGGACTCCTCTTTGGTACTATCGTTATTAAGGTCATAGCAATGTGAGAGACTATACCCAAGCCCCTTACTACCTCATAAACAAGAACTAGACAGACCTCTGACCATTTAACACCAATTTAGAGGTAGATCTTTTCCATTTAATACCTAACCCCAAGGCGGACTCTTCATTGGTACTATCTAGCTGACATTGCTTAAAAATATCATTGGGCTACTTAATACTTCTTTTATAGAAAAGAGGAAGACCCTACAGTCACTTAATACCTCAAACCTAAAGCAAACATTTCCCGAGATATCCATCATCACTCTTAATTATAAATATGGATTCCTTTAGGTTACTTCTTTCGGTAGAGAGGCGGGCCCTACAATAGCTACTTAATACCTCGACACCAAAGTAAACCTTTTTAGAGATATCCTTATTTATTTGAAACCTCGCTAGGTTACTTAGTACTTCTTTTTAGGAGAGAGGTGGACCCTACAACCATTTAATACCTCAAACCAGAAGCGAACCCCTATGGAGATATCCATCACCGCTCCTAATTCCAAATTTGGAAAATTTAATACTTTTTAATTGGGAAAGAGTTGGGCCCTCGAATAACCACTTAATACCTCTAACCCTAAAGTAGGTCCTATCTCTTGCAAAGTCACAAGTCCTAGGATTAGTGATATCTCACATCAGTAGTAAGTGCACCCGACTGTTGGTAGACTCAAATGAAGGGCAGTTTTCCATCAAGTGACTTTACTGACCTTGCATCACTAACCGACTAAGTCCAATTAACTATCCTAAGTCTTAACTTTGATATCTTAGGTTGACACTGGATTTATCTTGCTAATTTCCTTTTTATTTAAGGCAATAAGATTTACTTTAAATATTTATCTACATATAAAATCCCTTTTAATGCTCATAAATGTCAATTTGTCCATAAAATCCTAACAGACATTTCCTAAGACATTAACGTATGACTACTAATTCCAAATTAGTAACCTATTTATATCTATTCCATTTTAATAAGTCCCTTTTTATCCATTTGTCTCTATTAATTGTAACTTCCAATTATTATTTTCATTAATTGCTCATTTATTGAAGTTACAATCTTTAATTCCCATACTAACCAATTGTAACCCCTAATCTAATCTTATCATTATTTCCCATTAATTGCTCATTAATTAGGGTTACAATCCTTTATTTCTTATTAATTATTAGCAATTCCTAATTTATTGCCCATTAACAGGAATTACTACATTTCCTAATTTTACCTATTCGCTTTTCTAAATATAATAATAAATAACGAATATTACACATAAATAATGCACGAATAAACGTTGTTCTTCTTTATTAACGCAATAAATACGTATAACTGCCTAATAAAACAATGGTTCTTATTCAAATATATTCTAGTCATAAATATTTAACTAGAATGTACTTTCCATATTTAATTTCTTGGAATTAAATTCCTTAGGAAGATTTTCTGCTATGATTTCCATAAATTGGTTTATCGTAAAAGGAAATATTTACTACGTTTGAAACTACAAGGAATGAATAATTTCTTTATATTTGGATTAAACAGTTTAAACTACAAAGAGTAAATCTGTACTTTACATATCTCTTCCATTTTTGTTTGTGGGTATTCCTTATTAAATCAAACGTCGCCCTTTTGAATGAAAAGTAGCTAAAGTAAACAAATTTATAAAAAAATCAAATGGATGCGCTTCCCATAGATTAAACTATGGAAAATCTACAACAGAGCACAAATTGGACAATAATCCAAAAATTCTATTTTACACCTAAGTACAGATCTGGAATAAAATTGTATAACATTCAAATTCTAAAATCTTTAGGACTGATTTTCAGATCTAGGTGTAAACATATTTCAAATTAGATCTAGAAGAAGAATATATAGGCAATAGTTTTCTACATTAATTTAAGTCTATAATTGACAAACAAAATTGATTTAGGCATAGAAATTAAACATATGCCAATAGAATAGATTTAATATCATAAACAATATATAAAATTTCACACTCATCTTTTAAAAGCAATCAAAATCTCCAAATCTAAAGTAGAATCTTAAATTCATCTCCAAATCCTTTTTAATCCATGAAATATTTATAAAAAGGGCATATACATATAGAATTATAGATCTGAGAAGAGATTTGGAATTGGAGGGAAAATAGATACAAATATACAAATATGTATAACTTACCTTAAATATACATATAGTTAATTCTCTTCTATTCTCCTTTTTATTAGATTTTTATTCTTCTCCAATTTGTATGAATATAGATATAAATATCTTATTTTTACAGTTTAGAAAGAAATTGGAGAAGCAGAAATTGCAGAGCTTTGCTACTGCCTCCAGAAAAATATGAGAAGGAAAGGGAGGGTTAGGCCTGAATTTATGGATAAAAATTAACCAGAAATGTTAGAACAAAATATATTAAATCCTGGCCGTTGAGCCTAGGCTACCTTAGCCGCCACACGCGAAATGGTCGATCGCCTCTTCCTAGGAGTCGACCATCCCTGGTCAACTACTCCAATATGCAGATCGACCAGTGGGCCCTAGATAATTAATACATAAACGTTAATTTTCCTCTTCAAAATATTTTCGTTCCTAATTCGTTTTTTGTTTGTAACTTCTTCGTTTGAACTCCGATCGCAAAAATCCAAATATGAAAGTTGCTCAAAATTTCGCCACAAACACAATGGAGTAAGTTTCCTGATCAAATTCCATCATTTACACCAGTTCCATTTTTGGAGCCTAATTAATTAACCAACTAACTAATTAAATAAATAATGCCAAATTACATGGTATTACATATTTCAAATCTAAGTAACCAAGGATCTTCTAACAACTTTCCAGATCTAACTTGTGGATAGCTTAAATCCAAAGTTCCAAGATAGATCTACAAGTGAGGAATTCAAATGTTCTCAGTAAAAGCACCAAAATGTTTGCATCAAAAACCGAACAAACACCCAATCAATTGATAAGTGGTAATTATATAAATAAAGAAATTAAAATGAGGTAAGAACACATGAGAAATATAGTGGTTCGACACAAATCAATAGTATACGTCCACTATTAACTTTGTTAATGATTTCTTCTTTCTTTTGCAAGAGTGATTTTACACCTCGATTGCTTACAACTCGGGTAAAAATCCAACAGAGTATCGAGGTAAAATCAAATATTTTAGGATGTTAGAAAAAATCCCTTTCATTTGTGCTCCTTGAAATACCCCACACCTCTTAATATACCCAATAAGACACATTAAAAGGCGTGGTGCATTGTAGGTATAACTGAAACTAAGAGAGACTAAGATTCACAAGACAAAAATAGGTAAAAACAACGGAAATTAAAATAATACTTATTTAAAACAGAAGCTTCATAATTGCTCATAAACCAAATAAGTCAAATACTAAATATAACCTACATGTCTCAAAAACCAAAATGTATCATGAAATAAAAACTCATAGTCTCAAAATCAGAGTACATAATATTTCTCATAATAAGCCAGTACACAGAAAGAGTTAAAGCTAGAATAAAAGAAATACATGGTAGAGATCTTCTCCCAAAATCCTCCAAGCAATCGCAATCTACAGCCCTCTCCCTTGATTTCCTATGGGGGAAAAAGGAAAATAGAGAAGTGGGTCAGACTAAAAGTCTCGTGAGTGATAGTAACTACTAAAATCTTTAAGCAAAGTAAAGGTAACAGACTCTTCAATAGTTCTAGTGTATACAAAAGGAAACAAAGGAAATATGAAAGAGATAAACTGGAAAATACGATTAAACTATTACAATTGATAAGATAGGTCAACTTTGATTGTTTGCACTTGTCTTTGATAGCTGCTTGATTAGGCTAAATTCCTAATCCTATAATTAGGCTGAAATCCTAATTCTACCCCTTAATCGGCCTGCTACTCCATAGACCTTATTTCGAATTAGATGCCATATAACTCCCTAAACAGCAGCCAATGGAGCACCCACTGTGGACTAGACGATACATAACTCC
Source organism: Allium fistulosum (assembly GCA_030737815.1). Classification (NCBI taxonomy): domain Eukaryota; kingdom Viridiplantae; phylum Streptophyta; class Magnoliopsida; order Asparagales; family Amaryllidaceae; genus Allium; species Allium fistulosum. Next base: position 795,587,927 of record CM060904.1, read on the forward strand.
CTACACCGAAGGCAATGGTGTCTACGAAAGACACACATACTAAGTGCTTGGAACTCATAGCGATTATTGAGAACCGAAATGAAAGTCACATGCGTAACTGCCACCATGCTCATGCTACCTGTTGCTCCACCTATTGGGTCGTATTATTACCTCGACTCAGCATAAGCGTGCCCCTCGTCTCACTTTAGGATTATGTGAAACACCGTGTCTATAGAAAATATAAGGGAATGCTGCCGGTACTGGCCCGTCATCCAAACAATATCTTGTAGCGCCCTTATCCAAATCCCCAGTGATTTGAACATCTCTATATTGACCAATTACTACCACTACTAGCATAAGTGTGCCCCTCGTCTCACTTCAGGTTTATGTGAAACACCGTACCCACAGAAAATAATAGGGGAATGCTATTTGTTACAGGTCCTACTTTAATTCTTTGCTTATTAACTTAGATAAATTATTTAAATAAGCCTTTACTCTTGTTCTTACTATATGTGCTTATTAATTTATCCTAAGTCTTAAAATAATCCTTATTATGTTCTATTTCTTATTATAACCTACGTTATAATCATGCTTATTACTTAACCCAAGGTCTATGTGTGAAAATAAGCTTCTTTTCTTCTTTTATTCTCTTTAGTTATAATTCAAAGTTATAACTATGCCAATCTCTTTAATTCAGTCCAATTAATATCATAATTAGGCATAATTTCAGTCCAATTCCATTTATATTACAGTCATTATAATTTACATCATATATTCCTTTATTTCAGATTTCTTATAATTTAATCCAATTTCGCGTTAATTCTATTCTAATCCATACGCAAAGAAGAAGAAGGAGGAATAAAAGAAAAATGAAAATTGAAGGAAATCCAAGGCGTAAGAAGAAGATATAAATAACGCATAAATAACAGTAAATAAACTAAAATACTATAAATAAATGGAAAAGCTAGAAATAAACTAAAATTAACTGAAAATAATGCTAAAAACTGTAAATATATTACTAAACAGGTTACTCCAAAAATCATAGTAAAACTACAACTATTGGAACCCTATTATTTTAAATTACTTAAAGAAATTTAAATAATTACAATCACTCACCTCTGGTCCTTAGCTCTTCCCTTTGGGCCTTCACGGATCCACTTGTGGTTGTTAAATATTTTTATTTAAAACGATTTCCTCCTTGAAAAATTATTCCGCTTAGTGTCCTTCCTGAATAGGTGAACCCAATTGGAGAAAATCTTAAAATGAGAAAAAGTGTTAGGCCTAGGGTTCTATTTATAGGGGTAGAAGTGGATCTCAGACCGTTGGATTTGCGGATTGAAAAGGATGCAACCACGTCATAGGCTGAATAGGAGCCATCGGATGCAAGAATAGAAGGACCGGATTGAAATAAAGAATGCAAAACACGTCATAGGAAGCCTCTGGAACGAAGAAAAATTTTCTTCTTTCCTGAACACAGGCGGGTCGACCGGGCGGTCGACCGCCCTTGAGCCCAGGTCGACCGGTCGGTCGACCTGGCCTATATAATTTTTTTTCTGCTTATTTTGTTTAATTCATATCTTGTTCATTTTAGCTCGGATTCTGACGTTCTATATATGGAAATTGACCAGAAAATTACCACGCACACAATGGTGCAACTCTCATGGCTCAATTCTGATAATTTCACAAAGCTATTTTATTATTTAATTAATTAACGAATTAATTATCATGGGTTAAAATTTTGGGTTGTTATATTCTCCCATCCTTAAAGGATTTCATCCCCGAAATCTCTAAGGATAGAAGAATGAAATAAAAGTTTTCATCCAAGTTCTACAACCAACTACTCAATCATCACCCATTACATCCATTGTCCTTAAGTTTTTCTAATGCTATTTATGATACTTATGCAATTAATGTAGTGTCAATGTCCCTAACTAATGAAAAAGAATAGGCGGTCCACTGATTCAGTTGACCTCCTTTTTGCAATCATGTTCGTGCCATGTATCCAAACGAATGCAAAAATTCCCTAATGATAATTGATAGTTCTATATGCGTGCTGCATACATCATCCAAACGCAACAATCATGTGTTAAACATCCATTTATAGCAACCATGAAAATTAGGATAAAAATGCGCACACATCCATATGCATATGCTCGAGTGTCCTAGTTAGGCCAATCCCTAAAGAATAATAGTGCCTAGTGTACCTGTATGAGTCCATTAGCATCCACTAGCAAACACTTGCACTCACTAGCATACATCATTCATAACGTGTTCTAATAACATGTTTACATCCAATCCTACCATCCATAGGTTAAATTCTAAGTTCTACCCTCCCAAAGGATAGTAAAGGAAAGAACATATTCAAAACTAAAGATGGGAATAGAAAATTCTAAAAACTTGCTATCGAAAAGATGAGGATAGGAAGTACGAATCTTCTCTTCAGGTTCCCAGGTGGCGTCTGCAACATCATCTCCCCATTGCACCTTCACTAGCGGTCCTTATTCCTTAGTCGCTTGATGTCTTTTCTAACAATCTTCGTGGGGATACGCCGAACAGATGCTTCCCTTTCTACTTCCACATCCTCTAACTGAATGGGCTCTACAACCTCCGCTGAGTCATGTAAGCACTTTCGCAAGTGTGAAACATGGAAAACGTCGTGCACACCTGCGAGCCTCTCTGGTAGCTTCACTCGGTAAGCCATCTTCCAAACTCTCTCCATGATAGGGAATGGTCCAACAAATCTGGGGGCTAACTTTCCATTCGATCCGAATCTTACCACCTTCCTAAGTGGGGATACTTTGATTAAAACTAATTCCCCCACCTCAAACTCAATGTCTCTCCTCTGTTTATCCGTATAAGACTTCTTCCTATCTTGGGCTACCTTCATTCTCCATCAAATTAAATCCACTCTCTCCAATGTCTCCCTCACCATGTCAGGCCCAAGTAGCAAATTCTCCGTAGACTCCACCCAACATGAAGGGGACTTGCAAGGTCTCCTATATAAAGCCTCAAATGGTGCCATTCCTATGCTCGCTTGGTAACTGTTATTATACACAAACTCAACCAATGGAAGATGCTCCTCCCAAGTTCCTCCAAAGTCCAAAATGCACATCCGTAGCAAATCATCAAGCACTCTATTCACTCTCTCTTTTTGGCCATCCGTTTGAGGGTGATAGTCCGTACTCAATCTAAGTTGCATCCCTAGCACCTCCTATAAGCTCCTCCAAAACTCACTAGTGAAAATGGGATCTCTATCACTCACTATACTAGAAGGGACTCCATGAAGTCGGACTATCCCTCGAACATAAAGGGATGCCAAATATGATGTTGTATGCTTGCTCTTAACTGGGATGAAGTGGGCACTCTTGGTCAACCGATCAACAATCCCCCAAATGCTAGTATTCCCCTTCCTAGAACGAGGCAAACCATCTATAAAATCCATAGAAATGCTGTCCCACTTCCACTTTGGCACATCTAAGGGCTGAAGTAGTCTATTGGGCTTCTGTTGCTCTTCCTTTACCCTTTGGCATATGAGACACTTAGCTATGAACTCTACCACATCCTTCTTCATGCCATTCCAATAGAACATCCTCTTCATATCCCGATACATTTTTTCACTACCCGAATGAATAGTCATACAGGAATGGTGTGCTTCCTCCAAAACCGCTCTTAACAAATCTCTAGCGCATGGAACACAAAGCTTCCCATCTCTTCTAAGCCATCCTTTGCAATCAATGGAATAACATTGGAGATGTCTAGAGACCTCTCCTCAGCTAATCCTATCCATAATGTCCATGAGTTCCGAATCTCCTTACTGCCTCGAGCCAATCTGATCCATAAGGGTAGGCCTCACCTCTAATGTCGCCAACAATCTGGGAGTAATGTCCGTAGAGAGCTTAAAATCAAAAGTATAAATAAACTCCAAGCTCCTCCACTCTACGAACAAAGGACTAAAGGTTGCACTCTTTCTACTTAATGCATCCGCAACCACATTACCCTTGCTAGGGGTATAAGCAATCTCAAAATCATACGAGGCTAAAAACTCCATCCATCTCTGTTGCCTCAAGTTCAAGTCCTTCTGCGAGAATAGGTACTTTAATGACTTGTGGTCGGTGAAAAGCTCAAACCTCTCTCTAAGCAAATAGTGCCTCCAAGACTTGAGTGAAAAAACTATGGCGGCCAACTCCAAATCATGGGTAGGGTAGTTCTTCTCATGTGTCCTCAACTGCCTACTACCATAACATACCACCCATCCTTCTTGCATCAACACCGCTCCTAGGCCCGTCCCACATGCATCAGTGTATATAGTAAAAGTCTTAGCTCCATCGGGTAGTACTAACACTAGTGCACTAGTAAGGGCTCTCTTAAGCTTTGTGAAGGAATCCTCACAATCCACGTCCCACACGAAAGCTTTATTCTTTTTAGTAAGGTGCGTGAGTGGTGCCGAAATCTTGGCAAAGTCTCTAATGAACTTCCTCTAGTAGCCAGCCAATCCTAGGAAGCTCCTAACTTCAGTGACGTTCTTGGGGGCCTTCCAATCTTATATAGTTATTACCTTAGCGGGGTCAACCGCCAAACCTTCCTTCGAGATCACATGCCCCAAGAAACGTACCTCCTCTCTCCAAAAGTGACACTTCAAAAACATAGCTCTCAAATGATGACTACGAAGTGTGCAAAGAACCTCTTCTAAATGAACATCATGCTCCTCCATATTCTTGGAAAACACAAAGATGTCATCCACGAATACCACCACAAACTTATTTAGGACTTCTCTAAAGATGCGACTCATCAAGTCAACAAAGTAGGCTGGGGCATTGGTTAGCCCAAAAGGCATAACCAACCACTCATAAAGTTCGTCTGGAGTCCTAAAAGCAGTCTTATCTATGCTGTCATCGGCGACCCTAAGCTGATGGAATCCCGTGGCTAAATCAAGCTGAGAAAAAACCGAAGAGCCAACTAATTGGTCAAAAATATCATCTATCCTAGGGAGTGGATATCGGTTCTTCTTGGTGAGCTTATTTAATTCTCTATAATCAACGCAAAGTCGAAGAGAACCATCCGCCTTAGTAGCAAAGATGACTGGTGCTCCCCATTTCGATATGCTCCGTCTTATAAAACCCTTATCCAAAAGCTCACTGACTTGTTTGCTCAACTCTTTCCTCTCCCTGGGTGCCATGTGCCTCACGGGTAACGCCACTGGCTTAGCATTCTCGGTCAAATAAATTATGAAGTCAATTTCTCTCTTACGGGGCAGTCCCTTAACCTCCTCAAAGACATCGGGAAAATCTCTGACGACATGAACCGAATAAAACTCTACTGAAAATGAATCGATGGAATAAAGAAAGCTCAACATGACTGAGCCTTGCGGGTCACAAGATACCTCGAGAGTCCTACCACTGCAAGTCTCTAATCTAAAAACTCACCTCTCGCAGTCTAAAATAGCTCCATATGTGGATAGTCAATCGATAACCAAGATCATCCCATACCCCGAGAATTCCAAAACATAGGCGTCGCAGTCAAATTCTACGCCTAGGATATAAATTTTAAAACCCCAACAAACCATACACAAGTGTGCCGATCCACCTATGGGGTTTGAAACAACGATGGGGTCCGCTACTAAAGAAATGTCTAAGTGCAAACAATCCACAAGAGAACTAGAAATAAAAGAGTGTGATGCTTCAGAATCGAATAAATTCCGAATAGGAAAATCAGATATAGAAATCAAACCTTCAACTATGACTTTCCTACCTCTATCTGAAATGCTACTGGAAGGTACCACGTCTAACGCCTGAATCTGTGCGACTGGTGCACTCGCTCCTTGACCAGATCTCTGGGGACAACTCCTACTCATATGACCGGGTTGCCGACAATTGAAGCACTTTCCCTTCATCTTTTCCCTTTTGCAATCCTTGGAGATATGTCCAACAATTCCTCAGCTATTGCACTTCGATCCCTTCTTAATCTGCTTATGAGGGCCATCACCTTTCTTCTTCTCCTTGTTGTTTTTCCACCACTTCTTCTTTGGACCTTCTAACTTAACCACTTCTTTAGACTCTCCTTCCTTAACCGCATCCGACATAAGCGCCATCTCAACTAAAGACTCATAAGTAGCTCCCATCGGTACGTGAGTCAACAATAATCCCAGAAGGGGTTGATTCAATCCCTTCGCAAACTTCATAGCTTTCTTATGCGGCATGTTCACTAATTCCATACCAAACCGCGACAACTCATTGAATTGATTGACGTATTCCTTGACGAACAAACTCCCTTGCTTCAAATTGATAAACCTCTCCAGCTGTACACTCTCTTCCACTTGAGACGGAAACTTCCTCTCAATCCTCTGCCTAAACCCATTCCAACAGACTTCTCTTCCTTCCAACTCAACAACCTCCCACCAGTAAGAAGCCTCCTCTTCCAACTGCCAAGAGGCTAGTTGAACCCGCTATTGGTCCTCCAATCCTAATAAGCCAAATATCCTCTCGGTGTCCCTAAGCCAAGCTCTCGCCTCCACAAAAGTCTCCTTTCCAGAAAAAGTCTTTCCGCCCAAACTCACAAAATCCATACAGAGCTTAGAGAAATTACGGTGGCAGGTGGGTTGATGGAGTTCCCACCCGCTAGTGCAGGATTGGGCGTTGGCCCGAGCACCTCTGTAGTCGTGGCTTGTAAGTACCTACGAAACCAGGCTGGTACTGGAATGCCCTTGGGAAGGTTCGTAGCATCAGCCATTCTACAAAAAGAAAGAGATAGTTTAGGAAAGAGTCAAAGGGAGATTGAACTGGACTTATGAGGGGATTTTTATAAAAACTCTTTTATTCTTAAAAACAATTCTAAGAGTTCTTTTCTAAAAAAAATACTTTTTAAAACAAGTTATTTTGGTAAATACTTTATTTTTAAAATAATTTTTTAGGAATCATATAACCTTAGGCTCTGATGCTAAGTGAAACACCTCAGACCCCTTAATATACCCAATAGGACACATTAAAAGGCGTGGTGCATTGTAGATATAACTGAAACTAACAAAGACTAAGATTCACAAGACAAAAACAGGTAAAAACAACGGAAATTAAAATAATAATTGTTTAAAATAAAAGTTTCATGATTGCTCATAAACCAAATAAGTCAAATACTAAATATAACATACATGTCTTTAAAACAAAAATGTCTCATGAAATAAAAACTCATAGTCTCAAAATTAGAGTACATAATATTCCTCATAATAAGCCAGTACACAGAAAGAGTTAAAGCTAGAATAAAAGAAATACATGGTAGAGGTCTTCTCCCAAAATCCTCCAAGAAACCGCAATCTACAACACTCTCCCTTGATCGCCTATGGAAGGGAAGGGAAAATAGAGGAGTGGGTCAGACTAAAAGTCTGATGAGTGATAGTAACAACTACAATAGTTAAGCAAAGTAAAGGTAATAGACTCTTCAATAGTTCTAGTATATACAAAAGGTAACAAAGGAAATAAGAAAGAGATAAACTGGAAAATACGATTAAACTATTACAATTGATAAGATATGTCAACTTTGATTGTTTGCACTTGTGTTTGTTAACTGCTTGATTAGGCTGAATTCCTAATCCTATAATTAGGCTGAAATCCTAATTCTACCCTTTGATCGGCATGCTACTCCATAGACCTTACTACGGACTAGATGCTATATAACTCCCTGCACAGCAGCCAATGGTAACTACGAAAGATACACAAAGCACCCACTATGGACTAGACGATACATAGCTCCCTACACAAAAGGCAATGGTGTCTACGAAAGACACACATATTAAGTGCTTGGAACTCATAGTGGTTACTGAGCACTGAAATGGAAGTCGCACTCGTAACTGCCACCATGCTCATGCTACCTATTGCTCCACCTATTGGGTCATATTATTACCTCGACTTAGGAAAAGCGTGGCCCTCGTCTCACTTTAGGATTATGTGAAACACTGTGTCCATAGAAAATATAGGGGAATGCTGCCGGTACTGACGCGTCATCCAAACAATATCTAATAGCGTCGTTGTCCAAATCCCCCATGATTTGAACATCTCTATATTGACCAATTACTACCACTACTAGCATAAGCATGCCCCTCGTGTCACTTCAGGTTTATGTGAAACACTGTACCTATAGAAAATAATAGGGGAATGCTACTTAGTACAGGTCCTACTTTAATTCTTTGCTTATCAACTTAGATAAATTATTTAAATAAGCCTTTACTCTTGTTCTTACTATCTGTGCTTATTAATTTATCCTAAGTCTTAAAATAAGCCTTATTTTTTTCTATTTCTTACTATAACCTACGTTATAATCATGCTTATTACTTAACCCAAGGTCTAAGTGTGAAAATAAGCTTCTTTTCTTCTTTTCTTCTTTTTAGTTATGATTCTAAGTTATAACCAGGCCAATCTCTTTAATTCAGTCCCATTAATATCATAATTAGGCATAATTTCAATCAAATTCCATTTATATTACTGTCTTTATAATTTACAACTTATATTCCATTATTTCAGATTTCTTATAATTTAATCCAATTTCACATTAATTCTATTCTAATCCATACGCGAAGAAGAAGAAGAAGGAATAAAAGAAAACTGAAAATATAAGGAAATCCAAGGCGTAAGAAGAAGATGTCAATAACGTATAAATAACAGTAATTAAACTAAAATACTGTAAATAAATGGAAAAGCTAGAAATAAACTAAAATTAAATGAAAATAATTCTAAAAACTGTAAATAAATTACTAAAAAGGTTACTCCAAAAATCGTAGTAAAACTACAACTATTGGAAATCCTATTAGTTTAAATTACTTAAAGAAATTTAAAATAATTACAATCACTCACCTATGGTCCTTAGCTCTTCTTTTGGGCCTTCATGGATCCACTTGGGGTTGTTAAATATTTTTATTTAAAACGATTTCCTCCTTGGAAAATTATTTCGCTTAAGGTCCTTCTTGAATAGGTGAGCCCAATTGGAGAAAATCTTAGAATGAGAAAAAGTATTAGGCCTTGGGTTTTATTTATAAGGGTAGAAATGGATCTCTGACCGTTGGATTTGGGGATTGAATAGGATGCAACCACGTCATAGGCTGAATAGGAGCCATCGGATGCAATAATAGAAGGACCGGATTGAAATAAAGAATGCAAAACACGTTATAGGAAGCCTTTGGAGTGAATGGAACGAAGAAAAATTTTCTTCATTCCTGAACACAAGCGGGTCGACCGGGCAGTCGACCGCCCTTGTGCCCAGGTCGACCGGTCGGTCGACCCGGCATATATATATTTTTTCTCTTTTTTTTCTGCTTATTTTGTTTAATTCATATCTCGTTCATTTTATCTCGGATTCTGACATTCCATAAATGGAAATTGACCAGAAAATTACCATGGACACAATGGTGCAACTCACATGGCTCAATTCTGTTAATTTCGTGGAGCTATTTTATTATTTAATTAATTAAAAAATTAACTATCACGGGTTAAAATTCTGGGTTGTTACACTCCTCCTATCTATAGGGAAGACCATTGCGATAAGCTTCGAAACTTTCTCTCCATGTTCTTCACGTCCAGCATGAAGTTTTGGATGAAGATCATGATCAGATCAACAATAACTGATAACTTAGTACCGCACTATGCTCACAACTCGGTGTCGAAGTATGAAATTCCTTTTCTTCATTCGCTTTGCTATATCTTTAATCATTTGAACATGCCCTATTGAGTCATCATTAAGCTTCAAGATTCGGTACCGAATTGTAACCTTGAGTTGCATTTTAATTTTTGCTTCTTCTCACTGGATTCGTCTGGAGAATGGCTAAGTTCCTTCTAGTGGCAAGCAAGGTCAATATCGATTCTTTGGACTTCATCTGAATTCTGGTTTCTAGATTTACACTTCTGGACTTCTAGTTTATTTCACAACCATTCAATGGTTCTGATTCATCGAGATATTGTTTGGTCCAAGAATAAATCAAACTCATTGATTCCAATATCAAATTCATACTTAAATTCAACTTTAAATCGATTAAGTTACCGTTCATATTAGTAATTAACTAATATCAAACCCAATTTCTAATCTTAAGCCATATAAATCATAATACTTTATCGGTTTAATCGAGTAAGTATCAAATTAAACAAAACCTACTCACCAACAATGGATTAGCCCTGAATCCTTCATTGTCTTATCACTAAGCGCCCATAAACTTCTGCAATTCATCCCCATTTCTGCACTAGATCATATTACTCGTCTAAAAGATTGTTTCAATGGGTAGATTATCGAAATTTGTTAAGATTTGAGAGAGTGAAATGTCATTTTAAAGTTTTACGTGGAAGAGAAAAACCAAATGTATGAGAAGGAAGAAGGAAATTTGAAAAACAAACCCATTCTTCTGTAAACGGGCTATTTATAGGAGGGAGAACTAAAACATTGTTTTAATTTTAAAATTCAAATTCAAATCCTATAGCCCAAAGCCCACTAAGCTCCAAAGCCCGTTTCGTCCGTATCTCATCCTTAAAATCTTCAACTAGAAGAAACATACATACCACTTTGATCAATAAAATGAGCTGGTCCAAATGGCATAAGTCTCAATGCCTGATTCATTAATTTTTACAATAACTATTTACCCTTGTGGATCAAATCATTAAAATGTCTCTGTTTAGTTTAGTTATCGAAATTATGTGGAATTCCATGTTTTGTTCCTATGTATGGTCGATGCATAGCGCCCAATGAATGTTGACGTGTGTTAACCACCTACATCGACTGGGTGCAATACTGGTGTCCTTTGTAGTGTGTTTATCATGGGCCTTTGGCATGGTGTAAGGAAGCATTCTGCGTAAGAGCTTTCTCATGCTGGGAAACAAGCTCCGACATGCGATGGAACTATGTGTTAGATATTGCCCGTTAACAGAGGAATTACGTTATTGTAACCGAATGGAATGTAATGCGGATGGATATTAAACTCTCGACTGGGGAATCCCGAAGAGATGGTGCGGTCATTCCGGAGCACAAATTCTTGATTAACAAAATTCGGTTTTGGTGGGACTCAACTCTCAAGATGAGCCAACACTCGAGTTTACTGAAAAATTGATGCATTTTCATGGAGTATCACCCGGAACTGTGCCAACCCGACCCATCAAATGATTTTCTAAATAAGGAGAGAAAATGGAATATTGGAACATAAATAAAGAAAAGATGGAAAATTCATCTTACCATAAGCTAAAACGATTCAAAAAAAATTCAGGGATGAACGAAATGATGAAGTTTTTGGACTTGAAACTGCAATATTCATATCTACCAATAAGACATGACTCAACTATTGTTTGGAATGAAGCGCTGATATTCTCAATGAAGATGCAACGTTCCTCGGAAATTTATTGAGCAACGGAAGCTTTTGTGCAAATCTAGACTGGTCGCTTATTATGATTAAAAGCATGATGTGTGCTCATCGAAGCATATTTTAAGGGATAAATGTAATCCGGTATTTGACCCAAGTAACAATTCGGTGGTATTGGACTATGAAATTGTAAAGGAATGGATTATGGAATTAAAGACGATCAACTATGAAGAGTCAAAGAAAGAATATGGGATTTTTAGCTAAGTCCATGGTACCGATCCATGGATGGATCGATGTAGATCAATTATAATAAAAAAATGCTCATGTCTACTTATACTATGGATCTATATGCTATTTTAAGGAAAAATACAAGTTTAAAAGAAGGGGGATAGATCGATACCAATCCATCAAAATGACCATTTTGCCTCTGAAGATAAAAAGCATGAAGAATAATATAGCGGAAAAGAACAACTTTGGACTAAGTCCATGGATTGGTACAAATTTGCGAGATTTAAATATTTGGTCCAATTTGGCATGTTCTTCCTAATATTTTTTGGGATTCGATCGTTCGACGATTTCAAAGTAGATCTGGCAGTTCTGACGAATAGAGTCAACTATAAATAGTGATCTTCATCACTTGGAAAAAACTTTTCTCATAGAATTGCTGCCAAACTCGAGATTGACGATTGTATAAAAAAATTATAGTTGTAACTTGATTGTATTAGGAAAGAATCATTGATTAAAAAATACAAAGTGGACGAGACTAACGATTTGCCGAATTACTATAAAAAATTCATGTCTTTTCTCTCTTTTCTTTTGCTTTTCATTCATTTTGATTTTTATTTAATCGGTTGAGGATGTTAGCCCTTTTTAAAGGCTAACAACTACAATTTACTATATTAAACTGGATTATTTATTATTATTATTACTAGTATAAAACGTACATACGTGCATCTAATATTTGAAGATATTTAATTTTTATTTAATAAAAAAATTAATGGACGGATGTCTACTATAAGTGCAAAGACTTTGGTAGTCACAACACTTTCACTTCAATAAATTTTGTTGGTGTTGATGGCAAATCGATGGCAAAATCCTGTTGATGGACGGTCGGAAAAAGGACGGTGGTGAAGGTTGCAAACCGATGATGAGATTCTTTTGATGGATGAGGTATTTTTGAAATCTCAGAAAGACACCGTGTAAATCTATTCATTGAATTTTCTTTATTAATAGTAGAGATTATTATTATTATTAGTTCTAATAGGTGATTGATTGTCAAAGGAATTTGATCCTCTAACCTCTACACACATGATGATGAAGAAGGGATGATAGCACTACAATTGCCAAATGAAACTTGAATTATGAAACTTTCTTTTTCTTTTTCTTTTCAAGGGTATTCGATCTCATAACCTCTGGTTCAAGGGTCTAGAACCATACCCCCAAGCTGATGAATTATGAAATTTGAATCATAAAAGAACTAAACCCCAAACCTTTTGAATGATCGTGTGAATACATTGCACTATTTCACAATTCATCAAAGCCAACACAAGATTTCCTTTAACAAATTATTTTACTTGACATCAAAACAAGCAAATAGCCCCATCAGTGCATGTTTACAAGCTTAACAATCACACTATGACATAACACCACCACTATCAATAACAGACACTGACAATAACATATGATGGAGCTAGAGGTCCCAATTTTTGTACAGGTAAATGTGCAAATTAGGTAGGATGTGGTGGGTTACTTCCGCGTATGCATCCCACGTGCGTCCCACCGCATTCTCTTTCATTTGTATGTGTACTCGCACAAAATAAAATGGAGACTACAGCATTTTTGTTCTATCATACCTGAAAATGTCATGATGTTTTCTTAATGGAATGTGATGACATAACAGGATGTTTTCTTCATGAAATGCGTGTGTGAAACCATAGAATATTTTCAAAACTGTACAAATTATCACTAGATCAAAACACAGTATGAGACAAAACTAACTAACGTGTTACCTGATAAAAGAACGATATCCATACCTCATTACTGCTTTTAGTGGCCGCTATGATCATATTTTTATATCTTCTTATCCGTTAGTAACATCAGCACCTATATATAAGATTAATATAGCCAGCAGAGGTTGGGACATCATGTAATTCTATTCACAGAAAGTAACATGGTAATATGTATGCACTTGGGACAGATATTCGCTTACTGTTGGATGAACTATAGAACATGATAGCAAACTTTTTTCAAAAAGAAAAATAAAATATTTGCAAACATGTCCTGGTCGGCAACTTTAGAGCAGATATGATACCTATCCACTTTATAAGTGCAGTTTTAAAATATATGTCAAAAGGCAAATCCTCTTCTGAAGCAAATCTTTATAAAAAAATATAAAAAAAAAGATGCAGCGGTAAATGAATTAAGTATTAGTAATTGGTGGTTACCAAATTCCAAAACACGGATGCAGCAGGGTCATATACGTATAAGTGTTTCGGTTGTGATAACCGTCGTTTTTATCATCAACCATAATCGTAACGGTAACCATTGTTGACGGTTATAAATTTTTATAACAATTACCGCAACTGTCTATGATGATTAACCATCATATTTTCAATTTAGAAGCATTTTGTACATGTATTTTCAATTATATGCATTATTGATGATAAATTCATATAACTCTAACTGTTTTTTACAAATTAATTTATTTAATTATAAAACAATCAATATACAATCACATGTCATTACTTCATGAAGACGCATATTATTAATGTTCAAGCTATTTATTTAACTTAAGTTACTAATTTTTATACTTTAATATTAAATATTATACAAAACAATCATATATGGTTGGTATGGTTAACCTCGGTTATCTAATCCTTCAAACGTTACCGTTATAGATGGTAACCGTATTAACGGTTGGTATGGACATTAAGATATATATTTAATAAAGACTAATTTAAGTTTAAAATTGAATTAAGCCCAAGCTCGAATTTATGCAATTAAAACATTACTTACCTACGGTATAGCTAAAGCTGATATAATACCTTTATCATTTCAAACCTACCATGCAAGACTCCATATAGTACTAATTTACATATAACATATTTTCGATAAGATGGTAACAATTTTCATAAATACGTATATAATAGTAAATTGGCAAAAATAAGAGTAAAAACTAAGTGTGAGTTTGACAAAATTGCTTTACCCTGTTCGTTATAAAATGCATTTAAGTCTAGACTTCTGGAGGAGGAGCCTGACTACTACCAATAAAGGGTGCCTGCATATCGTGATTGCAATGAAACAAAAACTAAATTAATTTTTTTTTCCTAAAAAAATTATCTGTAGTAGAGGAAGAATGACAAGACAATGTATTTTCGACCATTTCAATAACATCCACTTTGCATATGTGAAACGAAGCAGTGAAACTCATGTGCAACCATACTTGTATAGCACTAGCAATGCCAAATTTGGGTAGTGAGCTGCGAACAAATTCCTAACAAACTTGTAACAAAGATCTAATACACTAGTGAATTGCAATTAAGTTCTTTAAAAAATGAAGTGCAAACAACAGGACCTGTCTCAGCCTCTAACATATTATTATTGTAATTTTTTACCTTGCAGGAAAAAGATATATATTAATTAAACTAGCACTTGCGTAAATGGATAAGCCAATATACTTGAAGATTAAAAATTTGGTTCATGCATTTATGCATACCTAACTTCAGCCTTTCTAACTGAAAATGACAATAAAATCATTACAACTAATACAAATACAAAGCCATCTCGCTCAAAACCTTTAGAGATATTCTTGTTTTTCAATCCATGTCTAATCTGACATGCGCTGGAAAGGAATCCCACTTCAAAAGTTTAAAAGAAGATTTTCTTTTTCTTTCTTTTTTAATTTATTTTGTGCATCAAGCCACTTCTCAAAATTTATTGCACATTTCAAACCCTTTGAAAAACTAATTACAAAAACAAAATACTTTATGCCTGTGTGTAAGAATTGAATATTCCTACTGAATCCTGATGCACTTCTAGAGTGCTAGAGTGCAAATTTTTCAAAAAAAGAAACAATATGTACTGTCGCACTTTGACAGCGGACAAGTGCAAATCAAAAGGATTTCAGAAATGATCTAAGAGCAACTCCAACAGTTCGGAGTATGGAAATACGATTTTCCATACTCCGAAATGTTGGAGGAGGCCAGACGTTTGTTGAAAAGGCTCCCGAGAATTCAGTGCATGTTCAACAGACGCCTGATGTGTCTTTGTAACAGCACCTGTTTATCAGGCGGCTGTTAAACAGGCGTCTGATACCCAAGCGTCTGTTACACAGGCATCTCAATAAATCTGAAATACACACACTATGAACCTCCAAATCGACACTCTCCACATTTTCGCACCCTGTTGAAGCCAGTTTCTATTGCACATTTCCATATTTCTGATATCCAACCAACCGTTGGAGTTGCTCTAGTTGGGTAAAAAATCTTTTAAAAGAAGATTATCCAGTCTGTACTTGGAAGACATCCAAAGGGACTAGGTCCCCTACTGACGCAGCGGATTAATCAAAACAAACTTCAATCGGTGAAAGTAGCAATCTGTGGATTGATGGATACTGAAATGCTCGAACTCGTTGATCCGAAGATACCGAACTCTAGCTATCTCTGACTCGTTGATCCGAAGATACCGGGAAAGAGATCTACGATTCTTCAACGTTGATCTTGCGCACAAGATTCCGTGAATCGGCTTCAGCAAACGATGATTCGAGCGCACTCGAATGACGTAAGTGGAGATAGGAGATACACTCGACTACCAATTGAAATTGAAAGCACAAAGCTAACAAAAGAGAATTTTATTCAATTTTCAACAACCTTACAAAATGACACAACTTGCCTATTTATAGGCTACAACACATATCCAGAAAAATTTCCTAAGTCATAAGTCGTTTTCGACTCATCATAAGTCATATATGACTCATCACCTACGACTCATCATAAGTCTTAAGTCGACTCATCACCTACGACTCATCATAAGTCTTAAGTCGTTTTCGACTCATCACCTACGACTCATCATAAGTCATATACGACTCATCACCTACGACTCATCATAAGTCTGAAGTCGTTTTCGACTCATCACCTACGACTCATCATAAGTCATACACGACTCATCACCTACGACTCATCATAAGTCTTAAGTCGTTTTTGACTCATTACCTACGACTCATCATAAGTCATATACGACTCATCACCTACGACTCATCATAAGTCTTAAGTCGTTTTCGACTCATCACCTACGACTCATCATGAGTCATATACGACTCATGCCTTGGCCAAATAAGGGTTGCGCTGCATCATCCTCCCCAGGTTGAGAGAAATTCGACCTCGAATTTGCACACTCTTCATCCCCAACAAACTCATCCCCATGATATGGTACGAGATGCTTAACATTGAATACGTCAGATGTATACACATCATCTGACAGCTTCAGTTTATAAGCATTTTCATTGATTCGTTTCACAACTTCCACCGGACCAATTTTCCTGGCTTTCAACTTGTTATAAGCGCCCACTGGAAAACGATCTTTTGTTAATACTGCATAAACCAAATCTCCTTCGTTAAACTCAACATTTCGTCGTTTCAAATCTGCAGCTCGTTTATATTTCTCATTTGCTTTCTCCAATCGTTCATGAACGACTTTATGACATTCCGTCAACCCTTCAACAAAATCAGCAGCTTTCTTAACTGTCTTCTTTGATTGTGGCGCTACCGTCAAATCCAACGGCCCCTTTGGTAAGCTCGAATAAACAATCTGAAATGGACTGTAACTAGTGCTTCGGTTAACAGCATGATTATGAGCAAACTCTGCCTGACACAACTTTAAGTCCCAACTCTTCAAATTGTCCTGCACAAGACATCGCAACAAATTTCCCAACGATCTATTCACAACTTCAGTTTGTCCATCCGTCTAAGGATGATATGCACTACTAAATTTCAACTTCGTTCCCACCATCTTCCATAGACTCAACCAAAAGTGACTCAGAAATCGAGTATCTCGGTCAGAAACAATAGATTCGGGTAAACCATGTAAACGATATATTTCTTTAAAGAATAACTGTGCCACTCGAACTGCATCCGCTGTCTTCTTACAGGCTATAAAATGTGCCATCTTCGAAAACCTGTCCACCACAACAAATATAGAATCATTTCCCCTCTGAATTCTCGGCAATCCCAACATGAAATCCATGCTGATATCAATCCATGGTTTGGTAGGCACAGGTAACGGCATATATAACCCCGCATTCGTCGCTGTTCCTTTCGAAACTTGACAGATATGACACCTTTCCACAAATCTCTCTATCTCTTTCCTCATTGACGGCCAAAAATAAGATTGTGAAATTAACTGTAGCGTACGATCTCTATCCACATGGCCTTCTTCATGTAATTCTTTAACAATCTTCATTCTCAAGCTACAGTCTGGGATGCACAATCGATTTCCTTTAAACAGAAAACCATCCACCAACACAAATTCATCAGTGCTTCCTTCCTTTACCTTTTCAACAAATTTCACAAAGTAAGGATCTTCTTCAATCAATTCTGGCAATAATTCAAAACCTGTCACTTCAACTTTCATTGTCGTCAACAAATGACTCCTCCTGCTCAAAGCATCAGCCACACGATTGGTTACCCCTGACTTGTGCTTAACGACAAAAGTAAACTGCTGCAAATAAGCAATCCACGATGCATGTCTTGCTGAAATCTTGTCTTGTCCTTGTAAATGTTTCAACGCCTCGTGATCAGTGTATAAAACAAATTCTTTCTGGAATAAGTAATGTCGCCAGTGCTTTACTGCTTGAACAACAGCATAAAATTCCACATCATAGGTACTGTATCTCATCTTTGCTCCTGACAACTTCTCGCTGAAATATGCAATAGGACGCCCATTCTGACTCAACACCCCTCCAATTCCAACCTTTGACGCATCAGTATGCAGTTCAAACAATAACTGAAAATCTGGTAATATAAGAATTGGTGCAGATGTCAGCAACTTCTTGATCTTCCCAAAAGCAATCCCAGCTTCCTCCGTCCAAGAAAATTGTTTCCCCTTCATGCAATCAGTCACCGGTGCCATCACGCTACTGAAGTGTGGAATGAATCTTCGGTAGAATGACGCTAGCCCATGAAAACTTCTCACTTCTGTAATTGTCTTTGGCTGTGGCCAATTCCTGACTGCTTCAACTTTATTCTGATCTACCTGGATGCCCTTCTCCGAAACAATATACCCCAAGAACAAAACACTATGCGTCATGAATACGCATTTCTTTGTTGCAGCATAAAATTGTTCCTCTCGTAAAATAATTAACACTTCCTTCAGATGTTGAACATGCTCTTCCAGACTCCTACTATAAATCAAAATATCGTCAAAGTACACCACCATAAATTTCCCAATGAAAGGTCTAAAAATTTGATTCATCACTCGCATGAACGTACTCGGTGCATTCGAAAGACCGAACGGCATCACCAGCCATTCATACAACCCCTCTCTCGTCTTGAAGGCTGTCTTCCATTCGTCTCCAGGTCTAATCCGAATTTGATGATATCCGCTTTTCAAATCAATTTTCGAAAAGATAGTAGCCCCACTCAACTGATCCAGCAAGTCATCCAACCTTGGCATTGGAAACCTGTATCGTACAGTGATTTTATTCAATGCTCGACTGTCCGTGCACATCCTCCACGTCCCATCTTTCTTCGGTACCAACAAAGCTGGCACAGCACATGGACTCAAACTTTCCTGTACACGTCCCTGCTCAAGCAATTCTTCCACCTGCCTCCTTAATTCTTCATGCTCCTTCGGACTCATTCGGTAATGCGGTCTATGTGGCAATACTGCTCCCGGAACAAGATCAATTTGATGTTGAATGTCTCTCAGCGGCGGTAACTCTTTAGGTAACTCATCTGGAAATACATCCTCAAATTCTTTCAAAACTGGCTTCGCTTCTTTTGGAATTTCAACCTCTTCACTGCTCTCACGCCCAATCAACAGGTATACTTCGGGCTCCTCTTCAACCTCCTTAACAAATTCCTTCAGAGATAATAAAGTTTTCAACTCTTCAATCTCCTCCAACTTACTCTCTTTCTGTTGTTGCTTCTTGGGAATCAGAGTGATTTTAGTACCCTCAAACATGAAACTGTAACTGTTAGCACGACCATCATGTTGTACTGCTCTATCAAACTGCCATGGTCTGCCCAACAACAGATGACACACATCCATGTCGACTACATCACACCAGATTTCATCTTTGTATTTCTTCCCAATTGAAAACTTCACACAAGCTCTACGTCCAACTTTCACTTCACCACCCTTCCTCAACCAAGCTAACTTGTACGGTTTAGGATGTTTCTCGGTTTTCAACTCCAACTTCTTCACTGCCTCTGTAGAGATAATATTATCACAACTCCCAGCATCAATAACAAATTTACAAACTCTTCCCAGAATAGTGCATGTAGATTGAAAGATATTGTTCCTCAACCAACTACTTTCCTCCTCTTGCTTCGGTGTTAAACAACTTCTCCTCATCATCAATACGTACCTGTCATCTCCCGACAGTAAGTCTTCCTCCTCAACTGGTAAAGAATTAGAGCATTCAGCTTCTTCCTCATCTTCCTCCTCAACTTCTGTCACCATGGTTCTCTTCTTCGGCTTCGGACATTCGTTGCTTTTATGACCCATCTCCTGACAATTGTAACATTTGAAACTGTTGTTAACCTTCGCCTTCTCAACCTCCTTTACAACTGGTTTCGCAACAACTTTTGAAACATTAGAACTTCCATTAACACCCTTCGCTTGATTGTTAGAATTGGTAAACACACCACCACCTCGTCTTCCCTGTTTCTCCCAAGCCAACACTTTTTGATGTGCCTCTGCCACAGATCTAGGATCGAACATATTTACCATATCCTGGATCTTCATTCTCAATCCCCCAATGAATCTAGATGTCAGTTGTTCTTCCGTTTTCATAATATCATTCCTTGCAATAAGCTGATAAAACTCATCTGCGTAATCATTAACAGTCTTTGTGCCCTGCCTCAAGTTCTGCAAACGTTGATACATCAGAGATTGATAATTGTAAGGTAAGAACGTTGCTTTCATCAATTTCTTCATCTTCTCCCAAGATTCAACTTTTGACTTCCCCATTCGTTCACGTGTAAGTTTAGTTTGCTGCCACCATGCCAAAGCTCTACCCCTCAACCTTGTAGCAACCAACTTCACTCTACGTCGTTCTGGAACTTCTTTGAAATCAAAAATTTCTTCAACATTAGCCACCCAATCCAAAAACTCCTCAGCCTGCATACCACCTTTGAATTCTGGAATTTCTGTCTTCATCCCAGATTCCCACTTGTGATCGTACTCCGACTGATTCCTTCCTCGTCCACGTCCTCGTCCATGAACACTACCACCATCATACTCTTCTTCACCATCCGATGTATATCGATGTCGATCCTGACCACCAACATCTCTACCACCACCATTTCTTCCACCAACATTCCTACGATCTACATTCCTCCGTTCTCGATCAGTCACATTTCTATCACGACCTCGATCATCAACATTTCTATCACAATCTCGATCCACGCTTCTATGATCACTATCGACACTTCTCTCTCGATTTGAATGTGGTGAAGCTCTACTTCTCCCATGGCTCGATTCGGGTGATACTCTTCTCTGATTTTGACTCATCTCCAACATCATCCTCTCTAATCGACCAATCCCTTCCGTAAGCTTCTCATTGAAATTCTCGTTAATTC
Organism: Allium fistulosum; assembly: GCA_030737815.1. Lineage (NCBI taxonomy): Eukaryota > Viridiplantae > Streptophyta > Magnoliopsida > Asparagales > Amaryllidaceae > Allium > Allium fistulosum. Next base: position 795,609,023 of record CM060904.1, read on the forward strand.
TTTGCTCCATCTCATCGGCTTCTTCTCTTCCGTACAAAGCATTAATATTGCGATGACGTTGAACTCGTCTTGGCGGCATGATTGAATACTTCCCAAACACTTCAACAAATTCACACTTCAAGTTTCAAACACCTTTCGAACTTGGATCCAAAATGAAATGGATCGAAAACTCCAACTTTGTTGCAAAATATGATGAACACGATGAACACAACTTCAACACTTCAAATTCTCGGCTCCAAGACTCGATTTAGCTATGATTGGCTAAAACAGGCTCCGATACCAAATTGACGCAGCGGATTAATCAAAACAAACTTCAATCGGTGAAAGTAGCAATCTGTGGATTGATGGATACTGAAATGCTCGAACTCGTTGATCCGAAGATACCGAACTCTAGCTATCTCTGACTCGTTGATCCGAAGATACCGGGAAAGAGATCTACGATTCTTCAACGTTGATCTTGCGCACAAGATTCCGTAAATCGGCTTCAGCAAACGATGATTCGAGCGCACTCGAATGACGTAAGTGGAGATAGGAGATACACTCGACTACCAATTGAAATTGAAAGCACAAAGCTAACAAAAGAGAATTTTATTCAATTTTCAACAACCTTACAAAATGACACAACTTGCCTATTTATAGGCTACAACACATATCCAGAAAAAATTCCTAAGTCATAAGTCGTTTTCGACTCATCACCTCCGACTCATCATAAGTCATATATGACTCATCACCTACGACTCATCATAAGTCTTAAGTCGACTCATCACCTACGACTCATCATAAGTCTTAAGTCGTTTTCGACTCATCACCTACGACTCATCATAAGTCATACATGACTCATCACCTACGACTCATCATAAGTCTGAAGTCGTTTTCGACTCATCACCTACGACTCATCATAAGTCATACACGACTCATCACCTACGACTCATCATAAGTCTTAAGTCGTTTTCGACTCATCACCTACGACTCATCATGAGTCATATACGACTCATGCCTTGACCAAATAAGGGTTGCGCTGCATCACCTACTTTAGACTTATGGAGCATATGCACAACAAATTTTATTTTATTTTATTTTGAAAATGGTTCATTAATGCCAACAAATCTCGAGAACTCATAGTCTAAACTACCAACCAGCTGAACTAACCCTATTGGCATATGCACAACAATTTTAGTTTGTACAAATTTTAGTTTAAAACCCTCAGGTGAGAATGTGCATTTTCGCTTCGCATTTTAAGTAAAGCAAAAAAAAAAATTAAAAAATAATAACGAAATAATGATAAATAAATACAATTACTGTATTTGTGTCTTTTTCTCACAAAATAAAAGCAGAGCCAAAAATTGTGGCCAAAGAGCTTGCCGGTTACCTAATCAAAGAATGTCAACCTCTAACATATTTACTAACAATCCACATCAAAAACCTAGCTAGTACACAGTATGCACATGTACAAAATGTGTACATACTGGATTTGCTTCAAGACTTACTCGCATTGAGCACTATAAATATCCCTGCTACCTAGATAAAAGTCCCATTCCAATATCAATAGCTTTAGCTCATTCATACAAGCACAAGAAATATTATGCCTAGTCTCACCTCAAACATCAATGAAACATGCAAACTCTTAGGCATCTCCATCAATTCTGATGGTTCATTGACCAGAAACTATCCAATTCCATTCATTCCAAATGGCAACCATACAAAATGGCCTGCTGAATCGAAAGATGTTCCCCTGAACGCAGACCACAACACATCAATACGTATGTTTATCCCAACATTCGTATTATCTTTAAAAAACCAAAAGAAAAAACTTCCAGTGCTAATAAACTTTCATGGAGGCGGATTCATTCTATGCACTCCTGCTCTCGCTCCTATAAGTGACTTCTCAGCTAGAATGGCCGCAGATTTGCCTGCTATCATTCTCACTGTTCAACATCGCCTTGCTCCCGAGCACCGCCTTCCTGCTGCATATGATGACTCACTTGATGCACTGTTATCGTTAAAAGATCAATCTTTGAAGTTGCACGATGAAGCAGAACCATGGCTTAAAAATCATGCTGATTTTTCACGTTGCTTCATCATGGGAAGTAGCTCAGGCGGTAATATTGCCTACCGCTTGGCTTTGCATGCATCCACTATGAACTTAGATCCTGTCATAAAACTATCAGGTGTTATCATGAACCAACCATTTTTTGGAGGGGAAGAAAGAACAAAATCCGAGATAAGAATGGCCGATGACAGTTATGTCCCATTAAAAGTGACCGATCTTATGTGGGATTTGTGCTTACCTGTCGAAAGCAATAGGGACCATGAGTACAGTAGGGTTAAGGATATTGAAAATATTCATGGAGAAGTATTTCCAAAATGTTTGATATGGGGATATGAAGATGATCCTTTAATCGACAGAATTGGAATGTTGGCGAAGATGTTGAAACAGGTAGGAGTAACTGTTGTTTCGAAAATGAATGAGGAAGGATTTCATGGAATTGAGCTATTCAATTCAGGTAAAGCCGAGGCAATGGTAGATAGTATTAGAGATTTCATGTCTGATAAAGAGTGATGATTATTCGTCACAGTGTAGTTTTATGATGGCAAGGTGTAAACGTCATGTCTATGAGTTAATATAGTCTGAGGTTTAGCCGTGAAGGTGTAATATGTGTAAGTAGGAAAATGAAATTATGATATATATGTTTTGCCCTAATTATTTCTGGTAATTGTTCTATAATTCTATCCACGTGTTAAGCTCAGCAATCAATTTACAGTATTTTGTGGTGGCACTACTTAGTAGAACTAGTGTGCAACCCTACGACATGCTTTGTTTAAAATATTATTATAAATATATTTAAATAATTAAATTTATTATGCAATATAGGATGAATTTGTTAAGATGATTAAGGTAGGCACTACACCTATTATTTTTAGGTACTTAATTTTTATTATGTGATTTATGTATTTTCATATTGTGCACAAAAATAAATTGTTGTTTTGTAGATAATAATGAGATAAACACTGATTTATTATTTTTAAACATTTATATTTTGTTAAGAAAATAAGTGAAAGTTAGTATTTTAAATTAATTTTAAAATTAATATTTCTATAAATTTCCACAAATAAATATTTATATGCGTAGATTTTAATTTTCAACATTTATTTTTTAGTACATTTGTTTAAAAGATAAATAATATATAGTTTGAATTTCAAATATTGCTTGAGAGAATGAAAAAATACCTTAAAATGTAGTACAAATGAATCGGAATATTTTATGATGTAAAGCTTTTGCAGTCAATATCAATATAAAAAATAAGTATATTACATTATTAAAGAAATAAATATTATAAATATTTATTTAACTGCTAAAAGAAATGTTGATTAAAAAAGTTACAAATTACATTCTTATTTTAATTATATAAAATTGATAACTTGGTTTTTAAACCGTTATTTCGTACCCCAATAACTTTAATTTATAACCAAAATTTTCAGAAAATAATTAATAGCTCCTAAAAAAGACAACTACGAAGGAAAAATATTTCTAACCATAATATCGTATATTTTTATTCATTGGTTAACGTAAATTAAGAATATACGTAATTAAAATTTAACATTTTTACAAAACCTATTAACTGAAAATATTCATTATTTTTCAAAATTACAAACTATAATATTCATTACTCATCATTAAATTAGTGTCAATTTTTTTTAAAAAAATTATTAATGATAAAGAATTCACCCTTACCAAATTTAGAATGGAAAAACATGTATATGTGTAATAGTATATCAATTTTAGAAACAAATTATTTTGTATATGTTTGTTTACAATGAAACACGAACTTTAGAAAGAACATTTATGTATATTTTTCTCTGTAACAAAATACTAATTTTAGAAAGAAATAAATTACATAAAGTTGTATGTATAATAATGTAAGCAGAACTAAAGATAATTTTGTACATAATTGTGGAAATTTTAAGTTAGATGGACTTGAATGAAATATTAGTTTTACAATTATTGTCAACGTAAGTGTGGTATATAAGATGCATTGAATTGTCATTTTTATGAGTTATTAGACTATATAAATAGTGTGTTGCTAAGGGCATCTCATTTTCCTCTTTCTAACATCAATGCTAAAAACACCATAAATTTTTGCATTATATTCTTCATAATACCAGACTTTTTAAAGGCCTACTAGAAATATTATTTTCGACTCTTTTTTGTACGGTGAACAACCGTCGACCAACACTTCACGACGATCAACCACCAAACAATGGTAGTTCGGCGGTCGATAGTCGTGAAAAAGGACTTTGGTTGGCGGTTTTTCGCCGTGCAAAACGACTTTACATGGTGGTTGATTATCGTATGAAATGACCTTGGTATTAGGAAGCACACAAATTTTGTTGTATTTTATTTTTCTATGGTAGTAGTAAGTGGAAAACTAGATGCCCTTAGCAACACACTATAAATATTAGTTAATCGGATTTATTTTAAAAGTTCAAGTTTTAGACAACTAAATTAATTTAAATATATGGACTTAAATATAAAATAATAAGATAAAACTTAGGATAATTTTGTTAATAATTATATATATTATTAAATATTGATATTGTAACACCCCTAATTTAAAATAGCATTATTCAGTAGATTTAAGTAGATAAATTAAATAGAATAATGTAGAGATTAGAGTGATAAGTGAATTGAGATTTAATAACCAATAAGGTCGTGCCTTAACTAAATGGATTTATAAAAATAGTTTATAAGTTAAATACCTAAGAGAATAAGGCAAGGGCAATATGGGAATAGCCGAACCCCATAACCCCTAAATCCTTACCTCATTCTCATTCACATTTTCATAAGTCAAAAACATAAATAAAAGAAAACAAGGCCGGCCATAACCCTAAGAGAAGAGGAGCTCAAAATCAGTTAGAGGCTAAGATTCAAGCTAGGAAGACTAAAGTGAAGAACAAATCTCAAGGTCCTTATCCAAACAAGGTGAATAATGATCTAAATCATCTCATATAAGTCTTTTTGAACGTTTAAATTCGGGTTTAAGGTTTAAAACCATTTGGATGGATGAATGATGATATGCTTTGATATATATGCCATATTATAATTTAAACAAGGATTTTTGTAGGATGATATAATTCGATTTTAATGTTAAAAGCGTGCAAATTGATTTTCGAATGTCATGATGTTTGAATATGTTATGTAAAACATTATTTTGAAGATGATTTTAAATTTTCATAATATTCCAAGCTATGGATAATTTATTATGAATTTTGAATGAAAGAAATAGGTAATTTTGGGTTTAAATTATTTAAGGCAATCAAGTATTGTTTTCGGGTATAAAATTTATATATGTTAGAAAACATATTAAAAGTGAATTATTATGATTTTTGGGGAATTTTCCTAAGTATTTTACTATGGTTATAAAATTATTTAAGTTAAGGAAATTAGACGTTTTACTAGTTTTGTTAAGGAGGAGGGCTTATATGTTAAAATTTATTTAATTGTAAATTTTGAATTTAGATGCCTTTTCAGGAAAGAATTTTGACAGATAGTGGGCAACCAATCATATTTTGAAAAATTGGGCAAGTTAGGTAAAAAGGAATTACTTTGAAAGGCAATTAACTAGTTTTGTTTCGAATTACAACTTCGCTACTTCCTTAGCTTGCTTCCGTCACTATGCCCAGTTAGATCTTTCGCATTGGAAACCAATGCACATGATATCAAGCAATCGGTACGTAGTGTATTTGAGAAAAGTGGAAGGAATGATGATGTTGAAGGCATGCTTCCGAAGGGGTTGAAGCCAGTCTAATTAGCTTTCGAATCAATCAACTTACCTTTGTTTAAAAAGAGGCTTTCCCATAAGTTGCCGATTATCTTTGTTTTTTGAAAGGAACTTTCGAAAGAGTTGCCGCTTATTTTGTTTTTAAAGAAGATTTCGAAAGAGTTGCCGCATTTTAAACCTATTCGATACCAAGCTGCCGTATTCATATATACATTTCGAATTTGTTAAGGCCGCTTTCTTCATAGCCTTAAAACATTGTATTCGAAAGGGGTGCTTTCGCATTTTTACTTTAAAGCCGCCTTCTCAATGCTTTCGAAAGGGTCCTTTTAACCGCTTTTATCAATGGTTTCGAAAGAATGGTTTCAAAGCTATCCTCTTCCCTAATTCTTTTTCTTAAGATTAATGCTTTTGAAAGCAAAGCTTTCGCTTTTGTTCTCTTTGACCCAAAAGTTATAATTAATGTTAAACTTAATGATTTCGAAAGAGATACTTTCAAATGGTTTCGAAGCTATGCGTCCATAAATTCTTGCTTGAGATAAATGCTTCTAAAAGGTATGTTTTTAGTGTTTCAAAAGGTATATCTTTAAGTGTTCCGAAAGGAAGGTTTCAATGCTTTCAAAAGACATGTTGGATGGCCTTGAAAAAGAACATCTAAGGTTTTAAGTAATAATACAAAGGTTATAGTTGAAAGCCTTAGTTTTCAGATTTGAGATACCAATCTCATTTTTAAAGTAAATACATGGCAATAAGAAAGAATTTGAGAATGGAATTTAACTTTATTTTTAAAGGAAGTTTCCCTTAATGAAGATAGTGGGTTAAGGGTATTAACCATAGTTCATTATAACCATAGTTCATTAGAAAAATGATTGTAAGGAATCAAATCATGGATCTTTATATTGTTATGTTCTGAACAGTTATCATGTATGCTTCTGTAAACATATTCACTTCATAATTAACCCATAACTGCATTTTGGGGTGTTAAGGGTAGAATAACCAGCTAGGTTGACCCAGTAGTTAGTATACATTGAGTTAACTCCTATGTGAGTAGAATTGCATTCAGGAGGTCAGACGGCCTAGAATATAGGATGCCCAAAGACTGATCAAATGGTTATTGGTTTAGACAGGTTCTTAGTAAGCCCATGAAAACTATGCATGGAAATTGTTATTAGTAGGGGCCAATAAGTCCTTAGTGATCCTATGAAAACTATGTCCGGAACAAGTTATTGATAGAGTTCAATAGGTTCATAGTCAGCCCATGAAAACTATGACATAAGAGATGTTATTGGAGAATCCAATAGGTTTATAGTGACCCGATGAAAACTATGATTAGATGATGTTATTGGTAGACACCAATAGGTTCTTGGGGATCCCATAAAAACTATGAAGCCGAACAGATAGTCCGTAAACTTAGAACAGGTTATTAGTCAGCCCATGAAAACTAATAGGTTAATGGTGATCCTAGAAACTATAACCTAGGACAGATAGTCAGGGAAATGGGGATGAGAGATCCCGAGCATATTGCAAGTTTGCATATCATCATGGTACACTTTATTATGTTATGTCTTAACCATTGTGGATGCAATTGCACAGTATATGGTTGTTATAAACTGGGTTAAGATACTAGTGAGGGGAAAACCTGTTCCGCTAAGTGATGTGGTCTCATTATATATCAGTATGGTTCGAGATGGTAGGTTTTTATTCATACCAGACATTTTGCCTGACTCGAAGTTAATGTTTTTCCCTTAAACTCTCGGGTGCTCAGTTGATTTTGAGTAGTTTGAGAGTTAAGGTTTTTAGATTCTCCTTTAGACGAATAAGCCTCCGGAGATGTGCGGGAAGCAAGGAAGCTATTAGGAGTTCTTTATGTTTGATTCCGCTATGTTATTGGATGTAATGGAAAAGTTGTTTAGTGCCTATATTTAGACTATGATTAACCAAGGGGGCATCTTCATATGCTGCTCTTGGCGTATTTTGTAATAAATTATAATTTCTCTGGATGTGGCTTATGTATGGGATTGTATAATGAATCTGAAATGAAATGAGAAATTTGTTTTAAATTGAGTTTAATTTTTTTTCATATTCATGTTTTTCTGTTATATCAATGTATCTAACATTACTAGATTTGGTCACCGAGAATTACTATGGATGACAGAAGCTTCCTTAACGATTAGTTTTAGGCCTCGAAATAGAGGATGTAACAAGTTTGTATCAGAGCATAGGTTATGCAAATTTAAAAAAAAATTGTACTTAAAAGGTTCTCAAAACGTAATCCAATGAATAAGAAATTGAGACCAAGGTATGGGTTAACGCTATAGTAATGTACTTGCATTTGTTATATATATCTATAAGTACATATATCCCTCTCTCTTAGACCGTTCTTCTGTATCTTACTAAGGCTTGTATATAGATTTACAAGAAAGGAAGATATGGAGGCAGGAAATGGAAGAGGAAATCCAGGTGGAGGAAGCACCACAACTAACAAAAATGCTCGACCCAATGCTAGAAGGAATCATGGTCGATATGCAAATGCTAATCCAAATGCAAATGCCAATGTAGGTGCTGGAACCCTACCGGTAGATATAGGGATGATGTATCAGTTCTTCGTCAATTTGATGCAAGCTAGAGCAACTACAGGAGTAGCTGGGAGTAATGCAGTGAATGTTGGAGGAGCTAATCCCATGGCCCCAATTGGCATAACTATGCTAAGCTGAGTAGGGGTTACACTAGTCTTGGTGGGAAGCCCTTTTTGGGAATAAAGGATGTTGTCGAAGTAATTCAAAGAGACTATGCGGTAGGATCATATAATATGGAATAGTGGAACGATCTAGGTAGATAGTAATAAGTAGTAAGTAAAGTAGACACCAAGACTTTATACTGGTTCAGACCTCTTGTCCTACGTCCAGTCCCTAAGCTCCTTTTAGGAATTCAACTAACCAACAACCCTCACTTAACCCGGAGGAATAGGTTTACAACTTACCCAAACAACCGAACGGGATTTCTTGCCTCAACTACCGAAGAGGACTTCAACTAGATACAAAGAGTATTTCTGACTTGTTGTGTTCTTGATAACACTAATGAGTCTAATTGAGTACAATTTTCCTATAATCTTATCCTCGAGAGTATACAAAGTGTTTGTGAAGATTTAGGAAATGTGAATTGCTATGAATCAAAAAGGTGTTATAGATAAAACAGAGATTCAAGCAATTGAAGTGGTTTGTGATTGCTTTTGTAAACTTAAGAAATCTGAAAGTATGTTCAAGAATATAGAGAGATTAAAGCAATTAGAATTGGTGATTTGCAAATGTTAAAACCATGTATTTATATGTGTAGAAGAGATGCATTTGTTTGCTAGAGGTGCAGGCAAGAGATGCTTCCATTTCCATTGGAGAATGGTTGCCACTCTTGGGAGGAAGAAGGTGTCCTTTCAGAAAAAATTCGCAGTTACAAATTCAGTCGACTGAACAGGGATTTCAGTCGACTGAAAATATGAAGTAAAATTTTCAGGAACAAATCCAGTCGACTGAGCAGGAACTTAAGTCGACTGGAACTGTGCATTTTTGTGTATGTGTAACAGTTTCAGTCGACTAAACTACTAAATTTTGCACAGTGAATGTTTATTAAAAATGAAGTTTATAAAATGTGTTCTAGTGTTTGTGCAAGCCTCTTGAGGATAGATTTTAACAATAAATCTAAACTAAGACCTATATAAAAATCATACTTATGTTTATCATTGGTCTTCATCGTTCTTCTTTTAGCTTTGCACGTATCTCTTCCTTTTTGTTGAAGCACATTGTCATTGATCAAAATCTTAGCGTATCAACATTCTCCCCCTTTTTGATTGATGACAACACCTATGTTTGTAGAGATGTAATTATCTTTCCTCCCCCTGAATATATGCACTATCTTTCCTACAAAACAAAGTTAGTTACATAGATTTCTCCCCCTTTGTCATCGACAAAAAAGAAGTAATTATAGAAGAATATAATTTGTAAGTAAAAAAGCAACCATATGCAAATATAACCACAGAGCGAATAATACAAACCGTAGAGTATCTCAAATAAAAGAAGGCTATTTATACAAGCCTTTGCAGAAATTGTTAGAAATTAATAAAGAGTTCTGGAAATCAAACCATAAAAATGTTCAAGGATCTCTGTCCCAATCATAAGAGCCTTCACGATCTCCTTCAGGTTCACGAATAACTGGTCCACCTGTGGATGGTCTATAAGCTCATCCTCCTTGACCACCACTAGTTCCACTCGTGCTGCTGCTTGTATGTTCTTCGGATGACGTCCATGTAAAAGTTGGTGCCGGACGTTTGCCACGTGATGTTGAAGCGGTAGTGGAGCTTGAGCATGATATGGCATTCCATAACTTGTTGAAGAATCCTTCAACCTTATCAAGTTTGTGATCTACCTTCTTAAGAATATTATCAAGAATTTGTTGATTCCTTGATAAAATTCCAAATGATTGATTGGTAGTATAACTTGACTCAATGATACGAATTTCTTCTTCTTGGTCGAAAGGTTCTTCATGTGGAGTTTGTGGAGGTTGTTGCGGTTCTTGATGCCTAGCTTCCCATTCGGCAAGAGATATAATGCGAGGAGGTCTAGCCGGGAGTTGCATAAGGCTTATAGTGCGTTGATTAATTTGTTGAACCATTGTGTTTTCGGAGTCGAATAATGGCGTATCAACATTGAGGAGAAGTCGCATGATATATTCTCCAAAATATATTGTTCGCATTTTGCCATTGTGAAAAGTGAGAAATTCATCTAGAATGAGTTGGATCCAATTGACTTGAATGTTGCCCCATATAGCGTATAAAGCTCGATAATTGTTGGGGTAAACAATTTCATATGAGCCCGTTCGTGGAGTAATTGTTCTCATAAGAGCTTTGTGAAGGATTCTAGCTCTAGGTCGTAGGGAAGTGGATTTAAGATCTCTAATGTTGATATTATCATCCAAAAATTGATGGTTTATGTTATCTCGAATTTGTGGATTGAATTCTATCTCTTCAAGCTTTCTCCCTATATTAGGTGATCCTAAGATGTGTGCAATTCGATCTAAGGAGAACCAAACTTTCTTCCCGCAAACCATACTCCAAACACTATTATTTGGATTTCTTGGAGTTTGATGTCCAAGGTTAAGGTTTGCGTAAAATAATTTTACCATGATATGATTTATTGCATGGTCATTTCTTCTTAAATCTAAGAGAGAAGTTAAACCTGCCTGATCCGTGAATGCTTGAATGTTGTATGTCTGGAGGCTTTGGAAATCAACGAAGGAGTGTTCGAAAATGCGAGAGTTCTTCATTTTATTCCACCTCGTCAGCTACTTCATCATAGAGCCATTGTGCAATTTGAGCATCAATTGGCTCGGAGGATGAAGAAGAAGAAGCTCTTGATCTTTTTGGTGCCATTTGTGGGAGATTTGAGAATAATTTGAGTATTGGAGGCTAGGGTTTTGGAAAACAATGGGGAAGAGAGAACTTTTGCAATGTAAAAAGTGAATGGTAAAGGTGAAAACTGGTGGATAAAAGGGGAAAAGTTGCCTGGGAATTGGCGTTCAGTCGACTGAATTGAACGCCGGAAAATTTCTGTGCTGTTGGAAGACATTTTTATATAGAATTTTCAAACTTTGTAATTCTTTTGAAAATAATTATATGTATAAAAGTATATTTATAGTATAAAAATGCTAAGAAAAATGTGATGGTAAATTAATAAGGTTTTAGAACCAATTATTATTTTATTGGATTAAAAACATTGGTTAGAAATGGATGGATTAGAGACATCCTTTAATCTATTATGTATTAGGTAGTTGAATTGAAATATATAGATTGAATAATTTTGTTTTCGTTATTCAGTCGACTGGGCAGAGTTGTTTAGTCGATTGAGTTTATATTTTTATAATATTTGCTATAAAACATCTTTAAAAGAAATTATTCCTAATTCTCGTCGCAATTTTATAAATGAGTTTTCTAATAAAGGTTTAGTAAATATATCAGCAATCTGATTTTCGGTAGAAATATGTTCTAAATTTATGATTCCTTTTTCGATATTGTCAAGTAGAAAATGGTGACAAATATCAATATGTTTTGTACGAGAATGATTTACCGGATTTTTAGATAAATTTATTGTACTCGTATTATCACAATATATTGTAGAATTTGTTAAATTTATATTAAAATCTTTAAGTGTTTGTTGCATATAGATAACTTGAGTACAAGCTAAAGTAGCGGATATATACTCTGCTTCACACGTGGAAAGTGAGACACAATTTTGTTTCTTATTAAACCAAGATACACGTGATTTTCCAATAAAATGGCACGTACCACTTGTACTTTTTCTATCAGTTCTAGATCCACCAAAATCAGCATCACTAAATGATACTAACTCGAATGGACAATCTTTGGGATAGAAAAGACCAAAGTCCTTAGTATTTTTAAGATATCGCATAATTCGTTTTATGGCTCTTAAATGTGATTCTTTAGGATTAGCTTGAAAACGTGCACATAAACATACGCTCATCATTATGTCTGGTCTACTAGAGGTTAAGTATAGTAAGGAGCCTATCATACTTCTAAACAATTTTTGGTCTACACTTTTGCCATTTTCATCTCGATCGAGATGAGTTGTGGTACTCATAGGAGTAGGCTTTCCAGAAGTGTTTTCCATTCTAAAACGTTTAATTAGATTAGCACAATATTTTTCTTGGTTTAAGAAAATTCCATTTGTTAATTGTTTAATTTGTAATCCGAGAAAATAAGATAATTCTCCCATGTGTGACATTTCGAACTCCTTAGACATTATATTTGAAAATTCTTTACATAAGTTTTCATTAGTTGAACCAAATATAATGTCATCTACATATATTTGAATTATTAAAATGTCATTAGTAGTGTTTTTAATGAATAGAGTTTGATCTACTTTTCCGATTTGAAATCCCGAATCTAGTAAATAGCTTTTAAGTCTCTCATACCAAGCACGAGGTATGTAACGACCCAGAATTTATATTAATTAAAATTTATTTATTTAATTGATTTTGAATATTAATAAATGAATTTAATAAGTCGAATAATTTATTTTTCGAATATTTGATTTAATTTGACAATTAAATCGATAATTTAATAGTTAAATTCCAGAAATGATTGAAAAATTGGGTTTAAAATGATTAGAATTTATTTAGAAAATTTTATTTAATCATATTGAAGTTATAGAGATGTTATAGAACTTTTAAAATTGAATTTAAAGTTAATCTGTGAAAATTGAATATTTTAATATTTAATTATCGACTGAAAAATAGCCAATTTTCAAACAGTCTCAGAATTGGACGAAACCAGTTCCATTGGATCCATAATAGTTTGTTATTATCGGATTTAAATTTTCGTAGCAATCGGAGTTGTCGTTTGACCGTGGCAGCTCCAAACGCATCGAAATTGTTTTAATATTAATTTGGCGAGTTAAAATAGTCATTTTTCAAAAAGTCTCGGATTTCGACGAAACTAGTTTCATCGGATCCGTAATGTGATATTATTGTATGGTTTCAAATTTCGTGTCAATCGGATGTACCGTTTGTCCGGGGCAAGCCAAAACGCATCGAAATCGGTTTGAATCGGTTTAATTTAAAACTGATCGTTTTTCTCCGTAACTCGCACATATGACCGAATTAGCCTCCAAAACATGTTCCATTGTGTTCGGAACATGGGGTAAACCTTAGAAACGTCAGCCGGCACGCTTCGTTTGGGGTTCGGAAATTTCGGGTGAATAGTATTCGTTGAATTTTCTATAAAAGCCCCCATATCTCAATTTTTACACACAAACCCTAGGTCAGAAACCCTAGCCGCCTCTTTCAAATCGATGGCCGAAAAAAACGAAACTTCTATCATTAATATCTCAAAATCCGTCGATAATTAGAGAAAACTTCCAACACGAAAGTCGAAGAGCTCGATGAGAGCTTCAAATCCATACGGAGATGATCGAAAACGGAGCAACGGATCAACGGGAATTTGCATTTAAAGTTGCGTGTTTGTCCTCGTTTTACGTGCAGCTGAGATGGCCGAGCTCCACCCTATTGTAGCCGAAGGTAGCTCTCGCCGAGGCCTTCGTAGTGGTGTTGGCTGATCAACGTGGAAGTGCTCGAGTATGTCGCAATAATTGGTGAAAGAATGGCGGCTATGGGTTGCGTTTTCACCTGGAATGAACGTGAAGAAGATGAAAGGAAAAGGTGCGGCTAGGATTCTAGGGTTGCAGATCTAACGGCTGCGATTGGTTAGGGTTATAAAATTTTAAAGAAAATTGTAAATTAGTATATTTAAAATTCGTGTAATGTTTAAAAAGCTGTAACTTTGTCATACGAGGTCGGAATTCGACGAAACCAGTTGCGTTGCATTCGTATCGTCGAATACTACGCTATGGAGCTGGATTGGAAGCGATCGGAGTCAGTGAAAATTTTGAGTGAAATTAAACGTCCGTTTAATTTTATTCGAAATAAACGCTGAAACTGAAATTAAATCAAGGTGAGAACTTCTCACTCAATCGAAATTGTTCAATGTTAATTTTAAATAGTTAGATTTAAAATTGCTTGATTGTGTGATTGGATGATATATTATTATCGGTTGTTGATTGAAATAGACATTATATGCCGTTATTAAGCGGAGGTTAATTATTAAAAACATATACCGCGAATATTTCACTGTAAGTGAAATTGGTATTATATATGTATATATATAGCAATATATACATATTGGCATATGTATATATTGGAATTGTTGATTTTCCCGCCTTGTGTAGCGGATGAGACCCTATTGCGCCGCATAATAGCAGATAATATTTATTAAACCCATATACCGCGATATTCCATACTGGAGCGGAATTGGTATTGTGCTAACATCTTTGGATGCAAGGGGACAGGTTGGAGGGATCCAACTGGATTCCTCAATTGTATTGATTGTTTACAGATATTTTGATATTTGTTGATTTTCATATCGATATATGATGATTGATTCCTGTGATTGATTGTTGGTGATGTTGCATCATCAGATCCATTTTTGAAGTTAAAAATAATGATTTTTGGATTTTAAAAGAATTTTAAAGTGATTTATGAAAATATACGTTTTATTGAATTTTTGAATTGATTTATTTTAAATAAATAATCATTATAAATTTTAATATATTGAAAATTGTGATTTTTGTGAAATATAACCGAAATGTGAATTTTGAAACAAAAGTTGATTTATTTATTAAATAGTTTAAATAGAGGTTTTGAATTTATTATAAAAGCTCTATATATAAGATTTATAAAATTTGATTTTTATAAATCAAAGTGATGAGATTATAAAGGAGTTTTAAAGACGTTTTAAAACGATGTTATAAATGGATTTATAAAAGGATAGAATCTAGATTTGTGAAGTTATAAAATGAATTAGTAAATAGAGAATTATAAGTAAATTTCTTATAATTTGGATTTTGGCGTGTAAATGAGTTATGAATTAAATTTGTTAATTCAGGGATTTCTTATAAATCGAAGTTATAAATAGGGAAAGAATTTATAGACATTGATTATAAATTCGAAATCAATGGAATTTGATAAATTGAATATAGAAAAATTATTAAAGGAAGTATATTCGCGATTTTGGATAGCGAATTATTATTGAAATAAATTGTGTAGAAATTGTTGAAATTGGGATAGTGATTATATTCACGATTTTGGACAGTGAATATATATTATTGAATAAACTCAATATATTTTGGGAAAAGGAATATTGTTAAATGAAGTAGTTGTTTTAAAAGATGTTTTAAAACGTGTTAAGTATCGAATACATAGATTTCAACATTCATTGTTGAAATAGACGTTTCGAGAAAATAAGGAAATAATGGACTATAACACTGTTGTTATAGTAAATGGTTTCCGAAAGGAAATATTTTGTGTAGTATTGGGATTTATATATCTATCTAAATTTCGAATCCCTATACTAGTGGTTTTGAGTCGTCGTAATGATGTTTTACGTAACATTCGTTTTGACTCAAATAAAATTTGTGAAAAAGAATGATTTCCTTAAAGAATGAAGTATATACTTAATTTTGATTTAAGTATATCGAATATTTTCCAAGTGTTGAAAATAAATGATTTGTGAATCACTTATTATTAAATAAGTATGGAAATGTTTTTCCAATGTGAAATGAAACGTTTTTGAGATTTTATCTTTTAAAGATAAATTGAAAAGTGAATATTTGAAATTGTTTTCAAACGGTTAAGTGTGGAAATTTTATATCTAGTAAAGATATTTTGGAAAATAAATAATTTGGAAAATTATTTGGAATCTGATGATGTTGCGCATCTTTATTGATAGTTAAATAACCGACTATCAATAATTACCTTGAATGGGTATTTGTTGTGAATTGGATGAATTTGAATGCCACACCTATTTTTGAATAAGCGCTCACTATTCGGGTTAGCCGGGAAAGGACCATGGGGTCGTATAACCCATTTCGAATATGTGATACGTCGTAATGAATTGCATTTGATGACCGGTGTTGAAGACCGGATATTTTTGAAAACGGAAGGATTACCGTCGAGTTACTCTACATCGACTGATCTCCGATTTAGAGTTTTTATCACCCTTAGTGACGGGAAGTCCGGACGTGATTGAAAATTATCCGAAATTGCAAGGGCTTCGTGAGAAGTGCCTTCGGTTTTGTTCGATCCCGGAACAGACTTGTATGGATTGTATGTCTGACATTACAAATTGAGATATAAAGCCGATTTGTTTCAAATACATTTCTGTTGGTGGCGGAGAATTTATTCTCTTAGCATAACACCCTTCTCTGAGACGTACGAGCTCAGAGGTTATGTAGTTGAAATTTATCAGCGATATATTCCCAAATTTGGTAATGTGACATGCTGAGTGTTGCTGTGAAATGATCAGTGTTTGATCATTTTTGATATGATCATTTGTTTGATCATTTATCTTTGTGATCATAGGTTGATCATTTGTTGACCCAAGGCATGGCTTTGTGAACAAAGCATAGCTTTGTGGACGAGACTTCGTCGGACCTCACACCCCGAAAATGGTCAAAACAGGAAGGATGCAGCAAGGTTCTAGGGAGTAGCGCCCCTTAGTGTATGTCATTCCTTCTGGATAGAGGTGGTATCATGGTATGGAGCCCAGATATTTAACCTATGTTGATGCTGCGAGTTTATTACTTTGTGGTTGTTGCGAATCGAGGATCCTCGGGAAGATCGGTTACGATCGGGGGATGGCATGCGCGTGTCAGTAGTTACCTATTTTTGCAGAGGTAACCCGGCCTTGTGTTGGCAGAGATCCGGTTTGGTTCTCAGGATGTCTTTCCAGAGGCGTTCCTTCGTGGAATAGGAAGTTCCTTAGCCTGACCATTTGTTGGAAATCCAAAGAAACAATACGATCTTGTACGACTTTAGTTGTAGAACCTATCATTCACTTATGGTGGTCACCACTGTTTGGATGGTAGCTATAGTAGGCATAAGTGCGGAATGCCTATGCTGGCTAAGATTTATATTATACTTTCGAAATGTTTTCTACACTATGCACTAATAATAATATCAAAAATAATTTGATTTTGCGTATCAAGCATCTTTGACTATCATAAGGAGAAATCTCCTCCGATTCTGCGTTTGCATTGTGTGTGTGTGCGGGAGGCCTTATGGTAGTCTCATTTTACAAAAGCATTGCGAAATTGACTTTAAAATCTTCTAGTTGTTTGTTTTAAAGATAAACTGTTTTAAGTTCTCACACCAGTCACCATGACTGACCTGGAGTTTATTGTTTCCTTCCTAAACTCTGGGTGCCCACCAATTTCCACACATGCATTCTAGAGTCAGGTTATCAGGTCATTCTGGATTCGGATGTTGTGGAGCTTAGTGGCAAGCTGGATGGTGAGACGTACCACTTGTATATGATATTATTTATTCCGATGTGTATTCTGTATAAGGACAAGTTTATATAACTGTCCAGTGTTGTATTGTTGTTGTAAACTCTGATGATGATGTAATGTATAAAATGATATAGTTCTTTTGATTAAAGATTATTCATTTCTCTATTATATGTTGTTTTGCTACGAATGTGAGTTTCTGATATTGTTTTCTGTTTCTGATGTGTTTCTGTTGTTCTTCTTTCTTCTTCTTATATCCTTTCTCCTTTTTCTTCTTTCTTAAACCCTCAGGGTTCGTATTTCCATACCTCTTGAGTTAATCAATGGAGATTAGTGTTTATTCAAGGAGTACGGATTTGCGGGTCTTGACAAGGTGCTTGTTTAAGACCATATAGGGCTTTCTTTAATTTATATACATGATCCGGATATTTTTCGTGTATAAATAAAGGGGGTTGTTCTACGTACATATTTTCTTTTATAAAACCATTTAGAAAAGCACTTTTAACATCCATTTGATAAAGTTTAAAATTATGAAAACAAGCGAAGGCTAATAGAATACGTATTGCTTCAAGTCTTGCAACGGGAGCAAATGTTTCTTCAAAGTCGATACCTTCCTCTTGATTATATCCTTGTGCTACTAGTCTAGCTTTATTCTTAGTTATATTTCCTTGTTCGTCTACTTTATTTTTGTAAACCCATTTTGTTCCTATAACAGATTGATTATTAGGACGAGGAACTAAATCCCAAACATCGTTACGTTCGAATTGATTTAATTCTTCTTGCATAGCAACAATCCAGTAGTCATCTGTTGATGCTTCTTTAGGATTTTTAGGTTCTAATGTAGAAATAAAAGCAGCATGTCCCATTTGGTTTAGCTGACTTCTAGTTTTAACTTGAGAATCAATTTCACCGATTATGTTTTGTATAGGATGATCTCGTAAGATTCTAGGTGGAGATCTAAGTTCAGTATTATTCATAATTTCAAGATTTGTATGGTCTGTATTTATGAATTCGTCATCATCTTTTATACTCAAGTTTTTATTAAAGTTTTCATCAAAAGATACATGTAAAGTTTCTTCAATTGTATTTGTTTGTTTATTAAAAACTCGATATGCCTTACTTCGTTCTGAGTATCCTACAAAAGTTCCTTCATCAGCTCTCGGATCGAATTTTCCTAGTTGGTCTTTTGTATTTAAGATAAAACATTTTGATCCAAATATTTTAAAATAAGAGATATTTGGCTTTCTATTGTTAAAAAGTTCATATGAAGTATTTTTAGTTAATGGTCTAATAGAAATACGATTTAATACATAACATGCAGTAGCTACGGCTTCTGCCCAAAAATGTTTTGGTAGAAGGCTTCCATTTAATAATGTTCTTGCACATTCTTGTAATGTTCTATTCTTTCTTTCCACTACTCCATTTTGTTGAGGAGTTCTAGGAAATGAAAAATTATGATTTATTCCTTTCTTTTTACAGAAAGATTCAAAAGCTTCATTTTCGAATTCGCCACCATGATCACTTCGTATATTCTTAATTTTCAAATCTTTAGTGTTTTGAATTCTTTTGACAAATGTTTTAAAGTGCTCAAATGTATCACTTTTATTTTTCATAAAAATGGTCCATGTATATCTTGAGAAATCATCAACTATTACAAATACATATCGATTATAATTAATGGATTGAACTTGTGTTGGTCCGAAAAGATCCATATGAAGTAATTCTAGTGGTTGTAAAGTTGAAATATTTTTCTTAGATTTGAAAGATGATTTTGTTAATTTTCCTATTTGACAATCATCACAAAGATTTTTTATCTTAAAGTTTATCTTAGGTAAACCTCTTATTAATTCATTTTTAGAAAGTTTTCTAATAGTTTTGAAATTAATATGACAAAATCTTTTGTGCCATAACCAAGGATCATTATCTTTGGCTAGTAAACACATATTTGTATTATGATTAATTTTCATATTTAGAACATAAATATTCCTATCTCTATTTCCCTAAAAAACAAGATTTTGGTTTTGATAAAAAATACTACATTTATTTTCCGAAAAAGTTATTTTAAAACCTTTGTCACAAAGTTGACTTATGCTTAGTAGATTATGTTTTAGATTTTTAACTAATGAAACATTTGTAATAAAAGGTAAATTTGATGTACCGTAATTGCTCACATCTCCTTTGCCAATGATATAGCCTTTTGAATTGTCTCCGAAGGTAACTGAGCCACCATCAAAGTATGTGATATTTGTAAGCATATCTTTGTCACCGGTCATGTGTTTTGAGCAACCACTGTCTAATATCCATTTCTTCTTTTTGAGTGGGACCTGAAAATAAATTCAAAATTATTGGTACCCACCTTTCAATAGGGTCCTAAAAAGTTAGAACTTAGGAAACCAAACCCAATTCGGTTCAGTATCCTTTTTATAAATATAATTTTTATTATTATGAACACTATCCATAAATGCTTTAATATATTTATTTCTAATTAAAATATTGTTAGTCTTTGGAACCCAAATTTTAACTATCTTAGTTTCTTCTTTTGTTCTAATAGGTTCTCTTAATAACATTTGTTGTTTTGAGTCAATATTCCTCTTAAAATTTGTATTTACCTTTTTAGGAATTTTTGGCTCCTTTTTATATCCTAATCCATGTTTATTTGAGGAAGATTGAGAATTTTCTAAAATCTTAGATAAATTCTCTTCCTTTATTAAAGTTAGAGACATTTTTAGTGATGTTATCTAATCTAACTTGAAGACTATTATTTTCAAACTCAACTTGTTTAATCTGAGTTTTTAACTCATGATTTTCAGAAACAATTATATCATTTTTTGTCTTTTGATTTTCAATTTCTTGACTTAAAAGAGATAATTGAGTTTCCGAATTTGAAAGAGACTCTTGAACCTTTTCAAGTTCTTCTTCTAGAATTTTCTTTTCATCTTTTAACATATCCCTTTCAAACTCAGCTTTGTTCTGATTTTCACGAGTTTCCTTAAGTTTCTTTTTAAGATTTTTTATTATACTCAATAGTTCAGTGTTTACATCAATTAAATCGTCGAAAGTTAAATTACTAACCTCAGATTCTTGAGCCATAAAGCATACATTTGCTTGTTCATTGTCGCTATCATTTTCACTTTCAGATGAAGATGAATCTGAATCGTCCCATGTTACAGAGAATGCCTTCTTTTTGAATTTTTCTTTCTTGTTTTTGTTCTGATTCTCCTTCTTTTGCTCTGGACAGTCTTTTTGCAAGTGACCTTTCTTGTGACAGTTGAAGCATTCTATATTTTAGGATGCAGGTTTGTTCAAGAAATTCTTTTTGAATCCGTTTTTATTTTCTTTTCTATATCTTAAGAATTTCTTTAAATTTTTGGCTATAAATGCTAAATCCTCATCTTCAGACTCTAATTCTTCCTTTCCCGCATGAAAAGCTACATTTTTTCTTTCTTGTGCTTGATCTTTCTTAGCTTGCATATTTACTTCATACGACATAAGATTTCCAATTAATTCTTCTGGTTTCATTTTAGATAGATCATTTGCTTCTTCGATTGCTAAGACTTTTCTCTCCCATTCATCAGTGAGTGAATTTAGAACTTTAGATACAATATCAAAATCCGTGTATTTTTCTCCTAGTCCTATTAAGGCATGATGAATGTCTTGAAACCTCGAGTACCTGTCATTGATGGATTCATTCTGTCGCATTCTAAAGTTTTGGAACTGGTTCTTTAACATGGAGATCTTTGTTTGTTTAACCTTGTTTGTGCCTTCATGTATGGTTTTAAGTGTACTCCATATCTGATGTGTAGTAGTACAAATGCTAACATGATTGAATTCATTTCTATCTAAAGCACAAAATAGCATATTCATAGCTTTGGCATTTGCACTAACTTCATTCTTCTGAGTTTGCGTCCATGTAGAATATTCCGTTGTGGGTACAACGATTTCTGCTTGAGTTGCATTCCAGGCTTCAAAACTTGTTGCTTTCATATAAATCCTCATCCTTGTAGCCCAACAATTATAGTTTAGTCCATTGAATAGAGGGGGTCTTTGAGTAGATTGTCCTTCCGCAAATGTAGAGTTATAGGCAGATGTTGTGCTTGTGTTGTTTTCCATATTATCAATATGTCAAATAACAGTGTTATGGTTATAGGACGGCCTTGCTCTGATACCAATTCAAAGAGACTATGTGGTAGGATCGTATAATATGGAATAGTGGAACGATCTAGGTAGATAGTAATAAGCAGTAAGTAAAGTAGACACCAATACTTTATACTGGTTCGGACCTCTTGTCCTATGTCCAGTCCCTAAGCTCCTCTTAGGAATTCAACTAACCAACAAACCTCACTTAACCCGGAGGAATAGGTTTACAACTTACCCGAACAACCGAACGGGATTTCTTGCCTCAACTACCGAAGAGGACTTCAACTAGATACAAAGTGTATTTCTGACTTGTTGTGTTCTTGATAACACTAATGAGTCTAATTGAGTATAATTTTCCTATAATCTTATCCTCGAGAGTATACAAAGTGTTTGTGAAGATTTAGGAAATGTGAATTGCTATGAATAAAAAAGGTGTTATAGATAAAACAGAGATTCAAGCAATTGAAGTGGTTTGTGATTGCTTTTGTAAACTTAAGAAATCTGAAAGTATGTTCAAGAATATAGAGAGATTAAAGCAATTAGAATTGGTGATTTGCAAATGTTAAAACCATGTATTTATATGTGTAGAAGAGATGCATTTGTTTGCTAGAGGTGCAGGCAAGAGATGCTTCCATTTCCATTGGAGAATGGTTGCAACTCTTGGGAGGAAGAAGGTGTCCTTTCAGAAAAAATTCGCAGTTACAAATTCAGTTGACTGAACAGGGATTTCAGTCGACTGAAAATATGAAGTAAAATTTTCAGGAACAAATCCAGTCGACTGAGCAGGAACTTAAGTCGACTGGAACTGTGCATTTTTGTGTATGTGTAATAGGTTCAGTCGACTGGTCATCCCTGTTCAGTCGACTAAACTACTAAATTTTGCACAGTGAATGTTTATTAAAAATGAAGTTTATAAAATGTGTTCTAGTGTTTGTGCAAGCCTCTTGAGGATAGATTTTAACAATAAATCTAAACTAAGACCTATATAAAAATCATACTTATGTTTATCATTGGTCTTCATCGTTCTTCTTTTAGCTTTGCACATATCTCTTCCTTTTTGTTGAAGCACATTGTCATTGATCAAAATCTTAGCATATCAACAGTTATTGCAGTATGAAAGAATTTTCGCTGACTTGGGATTAGATGATAAGTAGAAGAGTAGAGTTGGTTCATGGTAGTTGCAGGGAGCATCACTTTATTGGTGGAATAGTGTTACCGTGGGGGTTCCCGAGAAAGAGTTAACTTAGGCAGAGTTTCGAAGGAGATTCAAAGAGAGATTCCTATCTGAAGTTGCCAAGTTAGTATTGCTGAGAAAGTGCATCGACTTAGTGCTAGGTGAGATGTTGGTGATTGAGTAAGCTACAAAGTTTAATGAGTTATCCAGATACAGATATGCTACCATTGACACCGTCTAGGGCTGTCAACGGATGCAAACGGATGCGGATATGGCTGTATCCGCATCCGCATTCGAAAATTTAAATCCGCATCTGAATTGCATTCGATATCCATGAATATCTAAGAATTAACATCCATATCCGCATCCGTGGATATTTTTTGGATATCCAAAAATATCTGCATCCGAAAATAAAAAGCGGATATTTTTAGATATTCGAAAATATCCGAAATATCTGCATCCGAAATTGAATAAGATTTTTATTATACTAATATTTTTGAACTAAAACAATCACTTTCTCAAATGACAATACACACACTACAATACTAATCAATTTTTCAAATGACAAAATGGCAACACACATAATATCAAACAAGTTTACACGCTATTACATTAATTCAAATGATAAAATAGTAACATACATAATGACAAAATGGCAACACACATAAAATTTCGGATTAGATGGATGTTTCTTGGATACGGATATGCCCATATCTGCATCCGCAATCGATTTTCTTTTCGGATATCGGATATTCGCATCCGCTTTTCGAATATCTGATAATATCCATTTTTTTCGAATATGGATCCGGACGGATTTCGGATTTTTTGGTTATCTATTGACAGGCCTAACACCATCATTAAAAGGAACGGGATGTTTATTCAAGGGTTAAGACCCAAGATTGCTATGGCGACTATGCCACACCTCCGTGATCCAAGTACAGTTGTAGTGGAGATGGTAATTAGGAATGAAGAGATGCTTTCTACTTATGGGAAGGAGAAGCAGGTTGGAACCCATGATTGTCAGGGCAAGAAGAGGAATTCTTTAAGAAGAAAGGAGCTCAGAAAGGAGAAGTTTCCAAGAAAGGGAAGGTCGATGAAGTTTGCTACAAGTGCAACAAGAAAAGTCATTATGCTCTTGAATGTCGAACTGGAAATGGGAAAAGGGTTGTAGTTAAGAAAGGAGTGAAGTGCTTCAACTGTGACTAGGATGGACACTACAAGAATCAGTGTCCAGAACCAGTCAGAGCGGATAAGGGAAATGTTTTTACCTTAGAACCATCTTCTTCTAGACCAACTGCTGCTAAGAAGGGAAAGACTGTGATGGAAGGTATGCTTTTGATTCATAGTATACCAGTTAGGGTACTATTTGATACCGGTACATTGTATTTATTTATAACTCAGAGTTTGGTGAATAATTTATATTTAGAACCCTCATACCTTGTTACATTCTTAAGGGTTGCAAATTTGATAGAAGAATATGCAACTCTGGGGATGAGATGTGACCAGTTAGAACTTGAATTGTTAGGTCATAAGTTTGCATGCAGTTTGTATGTTTTTGATTTTGTAGGCTTCGGGATCATTTTGGGTATGGATTGGTTAGATAGGTGTGGTGCTAGGATATTTTGCCAAGATAGGGAAATATCGCTAAGAGACCCCAATAGTTATAACCAAATTATGTACTCGGTGGAGAATTTAGACTCAAGTGCTTTTGCTTTGTTGAATGCAATGGAAGTAGAATAAGATTTGAATCAGGTTTTGGTAGCAAAGAGTTTGCAAATGTTTTTGAGCCAATCATAGGACTACCACCGAAGTGAGCCATTGAGTTTCAGATAGATCTTATGCAGGGAGTAGAACCTGTAAGTAGACCACCTAGCAGGATGACACCTACCGAGTTAAAGGAATTGAAGCTGCAGCTAGTGGATTTAGAAAGATAGAATTTCATTAGACCAAGTAGTTCCACTTGGGGAGCGGCCGCGCTGTTCGTGAAGAAATCGGATGGGTAATTAAGGATGTGTATCAACTATTGTAAGTTGAATGAGGAAACGATCAAGAATAGGTATCCTTTGCCGAAAATCAAGGATTTATTTGACCAGATAAGTGGAGCCAGAGTATTTTCCCAATTGGATTTGGCGACAGGTTTCCATCAGGTAAGGGTGGCAAAGGACAGTATTCCATTGACGGTGTTTTGGACTAGGTATGGTTCGTACGAGTGGTTAGTAATGCCATTTTGGTTAACAAATGCACCAGCTTTCTTCGTGGATTTGATGAACTAAGTTTTCTGAGAGCACTTGAATAAGTTCGTATTGGTATTCATAGATGACATTTTAATATATTCTAAGGATGAAAGAGAGCATGAAGTTCATCTTAGAGTAGTGCATGAGATGCTGTGGCAACATCAATTGAAAGCGAACTTTTCAAAGTGTCATTTCTGGAAGAAAGAAGTTAAGTTTCTTGGTCACGTGGTTTTAGAGAAGGGTTTTCGGTTGATCAGGATAAGGTCGAAGTTGTTAACAACTGGAAGAGACCGGAGACGGTGATTGAGGTCAGAAGTTTTCTTGGACTCGCCGGTTATTACCGGAGATTCATTAAGGATTTCTCGTGGATAGCGGTGCCTTTGACTAAGCCAACCAGGAAGGACGTGAAGTTTATTTGGTTAGAAAAATGTGAAGAAGCATTCCTTAATTTAAAGCATCTATTGACCAATGCACCGTGTTAGTAGTTCCAAACGGGAATCAAGGGTTAATAGTGTATACCGATGCATGTGGAACCAGATAAGGGGCTGTGTTGATGCAGAAAGGCAAAGTTATTGCCTATGCTTCATGACAGCTTAGACCGCATGAAGTGAGTTATCCTACTCATGATCAAGAGGTGGCAGCGGTGACCTTCACACTGAAAGTATGGAGACATTATCCCTTAGGGGAGAGATTTGAGTTATACACAGATCATAAGTCCTTAAGGTATTTATTCTCTCAGAAGGAGTTGAATATGAGATAACAGAGGTGGTTGGAGTTTTTAGCAGCTTATGATTTTGGTATAGAGTATACTCCTGAAAAAGGAAATAAAGTAGCAGATGCACTTAGCAGAAAACATCAGAATTTGGTGTTAGCTATGTTAACAGAATGGAAGGACCTAGAGGCTTTGACTACTTGTAGTGTGCAATTAAGATCGACTGCTAGTTCTAGTCAGAACACTTCTATGTTGTCCTGCTTGGAAATTCGACCAGTACTCATCGAAAGGATTGCTTCTAAGCAGAAAGAGGTTCCACTATTAGATGAGAAGATTAAAAGGCTTGAGGTTGGGTTGGAGAATGATGATCTATAAGATTTTAGACTTTACCAGAGAGGATGATTGAAAAAAAGGGATGGTTGTGTGTTCCAAATGTCGAGGATTTAAGAGGAGAAGTTCTTAAGGAATGTCATCGATCAAAATTTATGATTCATCCTGAGCGAACCAAGATGTATCAAGACATAAAGAGGAGTTTCTACTAGGAAGGTATGAAGAAGGATGTTGGCTTGTGGGTAAAGCGGTGAGTGAACTATCAACAAGTGAAGGTCGAACATCAAAAGCCGAGTGGGTTGCTTCAACCTTTGGAGATACCAGTTAGGAAATGGGATTCGATATCCATGGATTTTATAGATGCGTTGCCAAGGTCGAATCGAGGAAATGAAAGTATATGGGTCATAGTGGATAGGTTGACTATGAGTGCCTATTTCATTCCAATAAAGTCAACCAAGATGGCCCCTGTTTTAGCTAAATTATTTATGAAGAACATAGTTAGACCGCATGGGATTCTTAGTAGTATAGTACATGATAGAGAAACTTTTCTTACTAGTGAGTTCCAAAAGAGTCTATAAGATGTGTTAGGTACCAAGCTCAATATGAATACTGCTTATCACCATCAAACAGATAGATAGACAGAGAGAGTCAACATGATACTCGAGGATTTGTTAAAAGCTTATGTGCTAGATTTTAGTGGACCGTGGGAGATCACCTACACTTAGTTGAGTTTTCCTATAATAGCAGTTATCAAACTAGTTAGGAATGGCTCCTTTCGAAGTTTTATATGCAAGGCCATGCAAGTCACCAGCATGTTGGTTGGAAACCGGAGACAGATTAGTCTTTGGTCCCGATTTGGTAAGAGAGGCAACAGAGAAGATTGAGTCGATCCAAGGTAGGATAAAGGAAGCTCAGTCTAGATAAAAGAGTTACACATATAAGAGGCATAAGGATCTAGAGTTCTCAGTTGGAGATAGAGTTTTCATTAAAGTATCACCAATGAAGGGCGTGGTACGATTCGAAAAGTCAGGGAAACTATCACCAATATATGTTGGACCGTTCCCAGTTATAGAGATGATCGGAAAGCTCGCGTACAGAGTAGTGTTGTCGAGTAGTTTGGCAGGTATCTATAATGTATTTCATGTGTCTCGTCTTCGTAAGTATGTGCACGATCCAGAGACTACTATTCCTTCGACTGCATTGGAAGACTTAATAGTAGAACCGGATCTGACCTTTGTTAAGCAACTAGTTCGGGTTGTAGTGAAAGATGAGAAGAGATTAAGAAATAAGACGTCAAGTAGGTGAAAGTTCAGTGGAGCGACAAAGAGTAGGACTGTACTAGGAGACAAAAGACAGGATTAGAGATACTTATCCTGATCCGCATTAAGGGTATGTTCTATATTTACTTTATATAGACTGTTTGCTAGTCAGGTTGGCTAGTATGGTAATTAGAAGATGTTATAGATGATTGCTACGCTTAGTATTTAGTCCTTGCTGAATTTCGATGACGAAATTCTTTAAGGAGGGGAACCTGTAACACCCCTAATTTTAAATAGCATTTGTTTGTACCAAAATTGTGCACAACACTCTTCGGAATTTTTTGAAGAGATAAAGTGAAGAAATTAAATGTAAAAAGAGGATTTATCTAACAAAAACTCCAAATTTCAGAAACAAGAATAATTAAAGTGTAAGGAGACACAAGAGTTTAGAGTGGTTCGGCGTATTGCTTACGTCCACTATGAAGTAGTTTGCTTTATTGATCTTTCTTTGGTGTTTACAATTGATTTCAGAAAATTACAATGAATAACAATGATTTGCAGCAGTGAAATTCGTTGGTAGCAGCAGCTGTGGAGTTCAGATCCGTGTTTGGCAGAGTCTAGGCGTTGTAGATCTCAAAGAAGAAGAAGAACCCATTTTTTGTTGGAATTGGGGGTCTATTTATAGGTGTAGGAGGCTGGTATTTCGCTCAGATCTCGGGAGACCCTCTTTGGCACGTGACCAGGCCCGCACGCCCAAGCCCATGAAGTTTCGGTCCGATTCGTGATCGATACGAGCAGATTTCGTATCGATCAAGATTTCATCCAATGGAGTCGAAATTTGGCGTGGACATTCTTTAGCATGCACGTAGTCTTCTGTAAAATTTCATAGCATTTGGGCTTGTAGATTGGGAGATATGATCGATGCAAATTGGGATTCTCGGTAGGCTGTTTGGTTCGACTCGCTTCTGTTTCGACTCGCTTTTCATTCGACTCAGTTCTGTTTGACTCGGTGACGTGGTGCTAACTTGCATTGACTGCTGTCTCGAGTAAGTCGAAATGTTCATCGATTGAGCGAGTCGAAGTGTGCCCAGATTGAGCGAGTCGAAGCGTGCACTGGTTGAGCGAGTCGAAGGAGTCACTTCTAAGGGATGCGAAGCGAGTCGAAGGAGTCACTTCTGAGGGATGCGAAGCGAGTCGAAGCAGGCACCTGAGGGCTGTGAAGCGAGTCGAAGGAGTCACTTCTAAGGGATGCGGAGCGAGTCGAAGGGAGCGAGTCGACCGGTGATTAGTTTTCGCCCAATTTTGTATCGTTCATAACTTGAGCAAACGAACTCGGATTGACTTGAGATTTGGAACGTTGGCTTTCATAGCTTAGCTTGCCATGTCCTACCAATTTTGGCTTGATCCGGACTCGGACAAAATTTGTTGATATCCATAATGAGCCTGTGTATAACTGATCCCTAGGACGGGCCGTCATTGGTTACTAGTCAATTCCTTAGTGTCACGGCCTTGCCAAAAGCGGGATAACATTTGCTCCCCAAAGTACGTCTTGTGAAAACATGATGTGCTTTAAAGTGCTGCAATCTTCATTCTGAATGGTTATCATCATTTTGATGAAAGCTGTAATTTTCGACTGATTTTTCTCGATAATGTAAACTATTGACTGTCAACTGTTGTACCCTGTACTGTTGCAACTGATTGCTATACACTAATGATTAGCTGTTTGTTGTTGTACTCGTTATCAACTGAGCTTCCAATTTCTGGAAATCTGGAATATTGAATATTTGTCCGACATACATGCATATAAGTTAACCTGACTCTCGTTGACGTTTGTACGTTCATGAGTCGTTGTCAGTTTATTTTATATGGAATTCCGTATCGATCCTCTTTTAAACCGACGTGAAATTCGCTGTAACAACGCTCGATGGTTGTTTTTGAATGTTCCTTCGTAACGATCCCCCCCGAATCAATGTGAAGGGTTTAAGCATTGAGGATGTCTTTCATTGAATTTATGGATGTGAAGTGAGTATTTCAATTCGATGGAGTTGGCCTCTAGAAGCCATGATTTGATGGACTCGAACTGACTGTTCGTATCGTTGCTCTAGGGAAGGAGTTGGAAACTATGGACACGAACAGGGATTTTGCATCGATGGACGCAGGTTTCGATGGATACGAAGTGCTTGTTCGACTCGATGATGGACGCGAACTAAACGAGTCGAAGTAGAGCGAGTTGAAGTAAACTTCCCTGATGGCTGTGAACTGAGCGAGTCGAAATGGAGCGAGTTGAAGTACACTTCCCTAATGGATTCGAATTTTTTGTTCGACTCGGTCTTGGATTCGAACTGCTTGTTTTGCTGCACCAGAGACAGAGTCGAAGTCAAGCGATATGAAGGGGAGCTTCGCATCGATGTACTAGAAACGGAGTCGAAACATGTGTTCGAATCCACCAGGATACGAAATGTTTATTCCCTTTGCTTTCGAGTCCATATAAATACTTTGTACTTAGCCGTTTTTCCACTTTTCACCTTTCGCTCTCCTTCCTTGCCTTCGTAACGCTCAGAAACTCGAGAAGAAAGAAAAACATCCTTGCCTTCGAACCGATTCATACCTTCGATTATTTGAACCAATTGGCAAATTTAGGTAATCCATTGAGCGAAACCATCCCGTAAACGAGGATACTCGATTCTTAACACCAAATCAAACAGAGTCGTGATCGATCGAATATTCTTTGGCCTCAGCTTTGTGTCGATCTGGAGTAGGGGTTTCGAGATGATGAGGCGGAGGCCTTCGTATCGATCAATGGTGGAGCTTCGCATCGAGTCGAATGCTTTGAATCTGTGGATCGATACGAAGGGGCTGTGTTTGATGGACTCGAAACGATGGCCCTGGATCGAGTCGAAAAGTATGTCTTTTGATCGAGTTGAAATATGGTCTTGGAACGAGTCGAAGCGCATGGCTTTGGATCGAGTCGAAGCAGAGGCTTTGGATCGAGTCGAAGCGCGTGGCTTTGGATCGAGTCGAAGTGGCTGCTTTGGATCGAGTCGAAGCGCGTGGCTTTGGATCGAGTCGAAGTGGCTGCTTTGGATCGAGTCGAAGCGCGTGGCCTTGGGAGTGAGTTGAACTGCGTAGTCTTGGGAGTGAGTCGAACTAGAGGCTTTGGGATCGAGTCAGAGTGTTGTGCTCCGATCGATTCGATATCCTTAGCTCCTGGATCGAGTCGAACTTGCATTCCAACCTTTTGACCGAGTCTGACTCATACGCATGCGACCATAACTTATTGATGCGAACGCGGCTCTCGTGAGTAATACGAATTGAACATTAAAAATTTGAAACTCCTTGTACATTCGAACAATTGACTCCGACAAGCTTCAAACTTACATAACTGGACTCAAACATTTCTCCGCATATCTGATTGCCTATCGAAGCTTGTCGATGGAACTGCAACTCTAACATAACTTCAACAAACTTTAACTTGGACTGATTTCTAATAACCGGATAGCACGACTGTGACGGTCAGTGATGACGGTCCTTCCGACTGAATTTCGAAGTCTCGTCGTTTTCATGCTTTCTTTAATCAAGTAGATCTTCTTAAGTGACATACAATATTGCACTGCACATCACACTCACACACTTTACACTGGGGGACGCACGAGCGTTATTGCCTGTTTAACAATGATTTTTCATGAGCTAGCTATTCATGGAACCCTCAAGTTCACAACAGCAGGAAAACTCCGAGTTCTATTCCTCCAACCATAGGGATACCGGTTATTGAAGCCGAAGTCATAGAGCCAGCTCCGGACGAGCGTCTAGGGGCTCGGTTCATTTGTAGCCCACCAGATTCTGTGCCGTCGGGTATCTCCGAAGATATGCTAGGACGGATTTGTTTAAGGCACGGTTTGTCACTTGACGACGTGTTACTACCTGGGCCAAATGATAGGCCACATTATCCTCCGGAGGAGTTTACCGCTTTCAATCGTCACACCTGTACAGCGGGGACACTCCCTCCCTTCAACCAATATATTAGGGAGATGTTATCGTTTCTTGGCATAGCTCCATCTCAGCTACATCCCAATGGGTATGCCTTGTTGAACAACACCTTTGTCCTGTTTATGGAGATCCTCTTTCGACTGTTGAAGCCGATCGAAATCAGATATTTATTCAACGTCAAGAGTCGTAGAGACAGCCCTTCTTTCACCTTCCTAGAAGCGGTCAGAAACTGCCACATCGTACTGGGCTCCTGGGGAAGGCTAAGTTATTATAAACTGAATGGTTCTACGTTCGGTGCCCCCCTGGATTTGCTAGGCGGTGGTTGGATAGACGTAAGTGTTGCCATTTCTCTTGAATCATCGAGATATTAGTGACTGACTTCAAAACTGACATACTTTTCCTTCTTTATAGCTGCAATCTCTCGTCCTGATGGCGCATACTTCAGAGAGCTTGTTCGGATCCTTCAAGCGTATCCGGACGAAGAAAGGCATATCGACTTGGTCCTGACCGATAGAAATTTGAGGACTGTCGGGCTGATAGAACGGAGGCAGAGCATACAATTGGAAGGGACACATAGAGTGGTCCCGAAGAAACGGGTGAAGCACAAAGCGCCCGTAGTCGTGATAGCCGAAGAAGTTGATTCAAAGAGAACGCCAACCGATTTCGAGCTCCCAACTGGGCCTTCTGCCGATGTCCAGGATTCGGGAGGAAGAAGAAAAGGCAAGGCTGCTGCTCACAAGCGTTCTAAATCCGGGAGATTTAAATATGTTGTTATGTCCTTGCTCGCCCAAGGGATTAGAATTTCGGAGGCTTCTTCCCCGCCAGTAGAGAATCTTTTTGACGGGCTTGCCGATGTTTCGATTCTGGACTTTGTGTCGTATCAATACGACGCCGACATGGAGGAGCTTGATAGTGCTCTCGAACCGAGTGGGCCGCTTGCTACGAGTGCGGCCGACATTTTCGGTTGGTCGGGGGATTGCACATGCATACACCTCACTACACTGCATGATTCACAACTGTAAATCGCTCAACTTAGGAAGTCACTAACTCTTTCTTCCTTTCTCATTTTCAGGTACTATGTCTGGAAGAGGGTCAATGCTCGGGAATCTCCGCTCAGCCCGAAAAACTTTTGATTACTATGATTCCCGCAGGAGGGATTCAGATAGAGACCGCGATCGCGAGTACTCTAATCAAGATAGGTATGGGAGCGACAGGGATAGAGAATATAGACATCGGTCCAGATCATGCTCTCCTCCTCCTAGACTTCCATCTCCACCTCCCGTTCATGTTCCACAGCCGCCAGAGCCTCCTCGTCACAGGCCTTCTTCTCACACTTCTAGATCTGATACTCATCTCCAGAGAATTGAGACCACGTCCTCCATGATTACAGAGCAGGTCCCAGCTGATCCCACAGGAGAAGGGGCTCTTAAGCTGGCTCAGATGAGGAAGGATTTTCTGAATATCTGCTCCGACGGCTATGTCTTCCCACCACACTTAAACAGAATTCCATCAGGGGTGGAAAACACGGTGCATGACTACGTTCACGACATATACACCTAGCACCGAGAGTGGGCAAAGGCTGCCGAAAAAGCTTCCTAAGTGGACTTTGAGCGAGCCAAAGCGCTTGAGAAGATGGAGACCGAGCTCGCTCAAAGGGATCGGATCATTCAGGTGCTGACTGCTGAGTCCGAGTCTTCTCGAAAGTCGGAAATTGAGGCCACCAAAAAAGCTGATGAAGCGAATGTGGCCATGGAGAGATTGAGGCAGACGCATGTCGCCTTGGTGGAGGAGATGGGCCACCGAAACACTACAGTTACCACTGAGTGGGACGCGGTGGTCAAGGAACTCAATGAACTCAAGGCCAAATTTGCTGACATGGCCAAGGAAAAAGACGACGCGAACAACGCAGCCCAGGAGGCGTGCGAACAAGCTGTCCTGCTTAGGGGTGAACGGGATGCTGCGGTAGCTAAAGTCCACAAGGTAGAGGCTGAGGTGGAGGAAAAAGTGAAGTTGGCCGAGTCCAGGCTAGAGGCTGACATCGAAGACCTTCTCGTTGTTTACAATGCTAATGTGCTGAGGCACAGGGGCTAGCCTGGCTCGATGATTATTCGACGCATCTTCACCGTGCTTGGGGCCAACTGGTTGAGGAAGAGAAGGAGGCGCACCAGGGCGAGTCTGTGGATGAATTTGAGCTCGAGAATCGTCTGCTAACTGATGATGAAAAGAAGATTCTCCACGATTCAATGATCTCTTATGAGAAGGAGAGACTCGGCACCCAGCACTTGGAAGTAGGAGAAGGCTCCGGGGTTGAGCATCATAATGCAAGTCTTGAACTTCCGGCGTCAACCCAGCCTGAATCTTTGCCTGCGGTTAATCCTCAAGCTGTTCCCGCCTATAATCCGGATCGACCGCAAATGTCTCTGACGACAGCGCAAGTAACTGAAGCTGCCCCGTCGCTTACAAGTCATACTGAGGAAGGTACTCTAAACATTCCACATACCTTTCTTACGTCGCAATCTTCGGTCGAGTTAAGTTCTAACAGTTCTCTTATTCTTTGTCCAGTGATTGATGCTGCACCGGCCATGCCTTCTACTACTCAAGAATCATATCAAACGCATGAGGCTATCGTGACCGAAGCAATCACCGTAAGTACAGTTGCCCCGCTCGACGATATGCAGGGGAGTACAATGGTCTTTGACGAGCAACTGATGGATGAACTTTTTCGCCATCACGGCGATCCCCTTGTTGACTTGTCATCTGTCATGAGTGGAACTAATCCTGCTACAAGTTCTTCAATGCCGACTGCCGATGCCCCCAGCGGGGCTCGAGTAGTAACCGTAGAGGAGATGTTCGCTCAGATTGATGCTGAAATAGCAGCAGCGGCTCATGGCGGCAGCTTTGGAGGTGGGATGGAAGCATCGGGACCTGCTCTGCTCGTAATGATGTCTCCTGGTGGTATTGTTTTCCTCACCAGCATGCCCATTCCACCTTCTGTAACTGATCCTGTTCTCCGACTCCGCCCGCAGGGACCATTCTTATTCATACGAGTTCGGAGGAGGACGTTGACATAATGCCCTCGCCTGAAGACCAACTGCCGAAAAGCAAAGGCTCGAAGAGGAAGATTAGCGGTGGCTCCAGCGGGTCTACACCGAGGAGGAAGCCAAGGAAGAAGAAAGATTAAACATGCTTCCCCGGTGTATTTTGACTTTCATTTTGTTGGCCTTGTATAGATGCGGGTTCAGCCCCTGCTAGTAGGAATTTTTGAAACTTGTACATGAACTTCTTTTATAAACAATAGAAATGAAACTTCTCTTTTTTGGCTTCTTTTCTGTCATTGTGTATTTGTCTAAGTGTTTCAATGTATGAAATGTACTTGTGAAGTTCTAGCTTTTGAATCAAGTTTGTTTTTGTTTGCCAAGTTCGGAAACTGTGGGCATGGTCTGCGACCGGGAAGCGAGTCGAATTTTGACATCGCATTGCTTCAATCGATGGTCGATGCTTAAGTCTTCTCCCCCAGTCTTGGTGGTGAGTTGTAGATCATTAGTCGACGATCATTTCTTATATATAACATGATGAGTCTAGTGTCACCGAACGGATGTCTGAGGCAAGTTGAGATTGAGTAGTTCATCCATGCTCATTTGATTGTCGATGATCATATCAACACTTCGGGGATTCCCATTTGTTTATCGGCGGTTGGTCATGCCGGCTTAAGTTTCAATCATATGTTCGCGATCCGGGGACTTGGAATTTGCATTTGTACCCTGACTCGCGCTCCGGGAGTTTGGAGTTGTCATTTATACTTCGGTTCATGCTTTGGGAACTTGAAGTTGGTGTTTACGCTCCGTTTCGCACTCTGGGAATCTGGAGTTGATGTTTATACTCCGCTTTGCACTCTGGGAACTCAGAGTTGATGTTTATACTCCGCTTCGCACTCTAGGAATACGGAGTTGGTGTTTATACTCCACTTCGCATCTGGGAATACAGAGTTGGTATTTATACTCCAATTCGTGCTCTGGTAATTTGGAGTTGACGTTTATACTCCGACTCGCACTCTGGGAGTTCGGAGTTGACGTTTATACTCCGCTTCGCGCTTTGGGAATACGGAGTTGATGTTTATACTCCGGTTCGCACTTTGGGAACTCGGAGTTGATGTTTATACTCCGCTTCGCACTCTGGGAATACGGAGTTAGTGTTTATACTCCAATTCGTGCTCTGAGAATTTGGAGTTGACGTTTATACTCAGACTCACACTCTGGGAGTTCGGAGTTGATGTTTATACTCCGCTTCATGCTCTGGGAATACGGAGTTGATGTTTATACTCCGGTTCGCACTCTGGGAACTTGGAGTTGATGTTTATACTCCACTTCGCACTCTGGGAATACAGAGTTGATGTTTATACTCCGCTTCGCACTCTGGGAATACAGAGTTGGTGTTTATACTCCGCTTCACGCTCTGGGAATACGGAGTTGATGTTTATACTCTGACTCGCACTCTAGGAGTTTGGAGTTGATGTTTATACTCCTCTTCGCACTCTGGGAATACGGAGTTGATGAAGGATCGTCGTGTATCAATCCTTTTTTTGACTTTCATGTGATGGCTTGTCCCCGAGCTCGGGTTTCACTTAGCGAGTGATTGGTTGCATCGCAGTCACTCTCTATTTGAATAAATTCCACCGTATGGTGAAACTTAGCTCTTTGTGCATAGTGATGGTCATATGAAGCATTTCAAGTAAATCACAGCTCTGGCCCGAAGAGATTGCATTTTATTGCTGAAACAAGAAAGTATGGCAAAGTCAGTTGCCTTATTACAAGTTCTAATTTCGAAATGCGGAAACAAATTGTGAAAACGGAAAGTAATCTAAATGGATAAAGATAGCCTATCATGTGTAATAGCGGCGAAGGCTCTCGTTATTCGAGGCTCTTGGCAGAGTTAGACCGTCGACAGTCGATA
Source organism: Allium fistulosum (assembly GCA_030737815.1). Lineage (NCBI taxonomy): Eukaryota > Viridiplantae > Streptophyta > Magnoliopsida > Asparagales > Amaryllidaceae > Allium > Allium fistulosum. Next base: position 795,645,489 of record CM060904.1, read on the forward strand.
ATTTGAATGTGCCATCTCCGAGCCTTCGTTCAATAACATACGGTCCTTCACATGTCGGTTTCATATGCGATGGAACCGGATAGATTCTTTTGAGGACGAGATCGCCTAGTTCAAAGGTTCGTGGGCGGACCTTGGCATTGTACAATCGGGCGACTCAACTTCGATGTGCAGCTGCCCTCAAATCAGCTTCTTCACGCTTCTCATCTAGTAGATCGAGAGATTCAGCAAGTAATATAGCATTTGTCTTTGGATCATAGTATGTCACACGATGAGAAGGTACTTCTAGCTCGACTGGAATAACGGCTTCTGAACCGTAAGAATGAGAGAATGGAGTGTGACTGGTCGCAGTCTTGTGGGTTGTTCGGTAAGCCCATAAAGCCATAGGAAGTTCATCAACCCACTTGCCACCGACCTTTTCCAGTCGTTTTTTCAGAATGGATTTTATAACTTTATTAACAGCTTCGACCTGTCCATTTGCCTGAGGGTGTGCAACTGCAGAGAATTTCTTTTGGATGTGAAATCGTTTGCAGAAATCTTTAAATTCAGCACTGTCGAATTGGGTTCCGTTGTCCGTAATAACGGTGTGTGGGAGACCGAATTGACAGATGATGTTACGAACCACAAAGTTGATTACTTTCTTCGTTGTAATGGTAGCGAGAGCTTCAGCTTCAGCCCACTTTGTAAAGTAATCAACTACGACGATGGCGTACTTCGCACCGCCTTTTGCCAGAGGTAGAGCTCCGATGATGTCTATGCCCAACATTGCGAATGGGCATGGGCTGACTATTTGCGTTATCTCGGTAGGAGGAGCTCTAGGTATTCGGGCATATTTCTGGCACCTATCACATTTCTTCGCATAGTCCAACGCATCACGATTCACGGTAGGCCAGTAATATCCATAGCGAAGTATTTTCTTGGCAAGTGCTTACCCCCCAGTGTGATCGCCACATTATCCCTCGTGCACATCATGCAATACTTGTTTAGTTTCATCATGAGTGATACACCGGAGTAGAGGGACTGAGTACCCCCTTCTGTACATGAGCCCATTCTGGATGGTAAATCGTGAGGCCTTCCGAAGGACTTGTCTCCTTTCACTCCTGCGCTCCAGCAGGGTTCCGTGCTCAATGTAACTTCTAAGTGGGGTCATCCATGAATCCTTTTCGGGAATGGTTTCGCATACCCAGTTTATTTCTGTCCGGTCGATGCTTGGGGAAGATAGCGTTTCTACGGGAACGAGTCCCATTTGCTGAGCTTCACCTATGCCGGCTAGTTTCGCCAATGAATCAGCCTTTTGGTTGCGCTCCCAAGCTATACAATAGATGGTGTAGTAATCGAACTGATTCAGTACTTCCTGAACTCGAGCTAAGTAGGCAGCCAACCTTCGATCTCTTGCCTGATACTCTCCCCGTACTTGACACATAACCAATTGTGAATCACAATAAATTTCTACAGCGATAATTTTCAGATCTTTGGTAAGTTTTAGACCAGCTAAGAGGGCTTCATATTCGACTTCATTATTAGTCGCATGAAAATCGAAATTCACAGCATAGCATATGGATCGGCCTTCGGGGGTTTCGAGTACAACATCAGCGCCCGAACACCGGTCGTTTGATGCACCATCTGTATATAGCTTCCAAACGTATTCGGGGGATTTATTGGTTTCGGGCAAGTCCTCTCGAATGGTGAATTTAACTATGAAATCAGCGAGGACTTGTCCTTGGATTGCTCGTCTTGGAGTATAAGTAATATCAAACTGACTTAGTTCGATGTTCCACTTGAGTAACCTACCAGACGTCTCAGGCCGCGAAAGGACCTGTCGTAACGGCTGGTCAGTGTAAACAACAATGGGATGTGCTTGGAAATACGGTCGGAGTTTCCTTGATGCAATCACAAGGCAGTATGCCAACTTTTCTAGCTTTTGATAATTTCTTTCAGCCCCAGTCAATCGTTTGCTAACGTAGTATACCGGCTTCTGTATCTTATCTTCTTCTCGGATTAGTGCGGCGCTGATAGCGTTCTCTGATATCGCCAAATATACGAACAACTTCTCATGGTCGATAGGCTTCGACGGGATAGGTGATGTGGATAGATGTTGAACTAGTGCTTAGAAAGCGCCCTCGCACTCCGTGGTCCATTCAAAGTTGCGTTTTCCTCTTCGGATCAGATCGAAGAAGGGAATGCATTTCTCAGTGGACTTTGAAATGAACCTGCTCAACGCTGCCACTTTCCCATTGAGACTTTGGACTTGCTTTATAGTCTTTGGAGTTTCAAGGTTTCTGATTGCCCAAATCATTTCAGGATTAGCTTCGATTCCTCGGGCGTTGACAATGAACCCAAGGAATTTCCCGGATGCAACTCCAAAGTGACACTTCAGTGGATTTAGCTTCATTTTGTATTCTCGAAGTATGTTGAACATAGTTCCCAGGTCTCTAACATGGTCAGTGGAGAGTCGTGACTTCACAAGCATGTCGTCTACATATACTTCGATGGTTTTCCCGATTTGATCGGCAAACATCCAATTGACCAATCGTTGATAAGTAGCCCCGACATTCTTGAGTCTGAATGGCATAACTTTGTAGCAATAAAGTCCCAGGTTAGTTACGAAGCTGGTATGTTCTTGATCGGGTAAATGCATCAGTATCTGATTGTAGCTAGAGTATGTGTCCATGAAGGATAAGAGTTCATGCCCAGCTGTCGAATCTACTAGCTGATCAATTCTGGGAAGTGGGAAACTGTCTTTTGGACATGCTTTATTTAGATCGAAATAATCGACACATGTTCTCCACTTTCCATTCGGCTTTTGGACGAGCACGGGATTCGACACCCATTCAGGATATAGTGCATCTTGAATGAATCCGTTTGCTTTAAGCTTTTCCACTTCTTCTTTAAGGGCGGAAGATCTCTCTGGATCCATGCCACGCCTTTTCTGTTTGACCGGGACATGCCGCGGGTCAATATTTAGAGTGTGGCTTGCGATGTCCGGCGAGATCCCACACATATCAGAATGTGTCCAGGCAAATACGTCAAGATTTGCCTGTAGAAATTCAACCAATTCCTCTTGAGTTTGCTGGCTTAGCTGAGATCCAATCTTTATCATTCTCGAATCATCGTCATTGTCAATTGGGACATCAATCATCAGTTCGGCCGGGGATGCTTGACTTTCTTTAGATTCTCCTTTGTCTTCAGTTTCTCTTGGGTCAAGATCCCTAAGGAATTGGCTGGGGTGCCCGGGCCTGGGCCCGGGTGTTAGTTGTCAATTATCGGCCAAACGGATGCAGAGAGATTCCTCTACGCCCTTTCCTTTCTCCTTTCGCTGCGCCTCCCACAGCTCAGCAACATAACAGGCTCTGGCAGTAGCCTGATCTCCCTGAATGATTCCTATTCCATGATCAGTGGGAAACTTTAAAGTCAAACACCAGAGGGTGATGGCTGCCCTGAATTCAGCAAGGGCCGGTCGGCCCAAGAAAGCATTGTAAGGGGAGTCTATGTCCAAAATGATGAACTGTAGCATCCGTACTCTCCGTCGTTCTCCAACTCTACTGGCAGTTCCACCATTCTAGTGGGTATAGTAGCACTTCTGTTGAAACCATGGACTCGGGATTGACAAGGCTTCAAGTCTATGGCTTCTATTTTCATTTGATCATAAGCCCACTTGAACAAAATGCTCACAGAGCTTCCACTGTCAACTAAGATCCTTTTCATCCAAGCGGGACCTACCTGTGATGAGATGACCAGTGGATCGATAGTGGGTTCTTCGACTTTATCAGCGTCTCTGTTCCTGAACACGATGTCATCTGTCATCATCTTCTGTTGCTTGGCCGGAGCCCCTTCATCAGAGTTACTATAACATTCGAAGTCTGCATGCCTGATAGAACTAGCATACGACTCCATTTCCTTCCAGCTTCGATCTGCTGGGTGAGGACTACCACTTATCGTATTGATGACCAACCTCCCGCCTGTACGAGCGGGTTCCTCCTGTCTTTCCTGATTCGGTGCACGATTCTGATTTGACGGGCCCGCACCACCAGACTGTGGCGCCCGCATATACTGATCCAACTTCCGTTCACGTATCAGTTTTTCAATGAGGTCTTGCAAGTGACGACACTCATTGGTGTTGTGGCCATAACTTTCTTGGAATCTACAAAATTTCCCTATTTGGATTTGTCTTTCAGTTGGTGGATTAGGGGCAGGTTTCTTGTATTGCATGGTATTGCAGGTTTACAAATACACATTTTCCAATGACGTGTTCAACGGAGTGTTGTTATCATACATGGAAGCTCTACGCCGCGGACCGCGATTCTGATCGCGTTTCTTGTTTTGATTCCCATTGTCCCTCTGTTGATTTTGTTTATTTTGTACGTTCAACTGAACTTTTCCAGAACTGTCTCCAGACTGTTTAATAGCGATGTTACTTTGGATTCCTTCGATGTTGTGCCCTGCATCATCCTGCTTCCTAGACTATTTCGCATCCTCCCTTCTCAAGAATTGGGCTGCCTTGGAATAGAAACGGTCCAATGACGCAGGTGGTTTTCCGGCTAACCAATTATCGAACTCGAAATCAGCATCAATCCCCTTAGTCCATGCCATCAGGATAGAGTTATCATTGGGATTGCTTATTTCTGCACACGCGACATGGAATTGCTCCAAGTAACGTCTAAGTGTTTCTCTGGGAGCTTGTGTAACACTAGACAGAGTGTTAACGTCTTTAGGCCTTGCCACGTGCATACGGAATTGTTCGATGAACTTTGTGGCCATCTGATCAAAATTAGAAATGGATCATGGTGGCAAACGAGTGAACCACATGGTAGCGATGCCCCCTAGAGAAATGGGGGAAACTACGACACTTACTGCGTCATCAGCTCTAGCAGCATTCATCAGCCATTCATATTTTAGGACGTGTTGATTGGGATCAGAACTTCCTTCGTAAACTGGCAAAGCTGGCATCCTGAAGTGCCGAGGTGGTTCAGCATATAAAACGTCATCGGTGAAAGGGGTATGACTTCGGGAGATTCCCCAGTCGTCATTAGAGAGGCCCTGACTTTCACGAATCATTTGGTGGATCATCGCTGGTATATCCGGCGCTCGGATACTTGGAGCATGTTGTGTTAAGGTGTGGTCAGGTTCCACAGCGTGAGTCTGGACCGGACGTGGTCGATGATCCGTGCCTCGCCTCCTTGGTTCAATATCCTTAGGGACATAAGGCTCAGGAGTCTGTTCTCGTTGGTTACGCTGAGGATCAGCTTGGTTTCTAGCATCACCTCCTCGTTCAGTAGTGGTGGTAGTAGCGATGTTGCCGGTAACACGGTAGGGAGCAGCATCTCCTTGAGATGAAGGTTCTGTACGGAGACTGGTGGATGGTCCAGTTCTAGGTTGCCTAAGATTTGAAGCGGGTTGGTGTCCCGCGGCTCGGGTGTAGTTTACACCTAGCCGTGGGCGTGTGGATCTGGTTTGTCCATCAGAGGAGGCTGAACTCTCTATGGAAGAATAGGAACCTATGGTCTCTTCTAGATCTTCTACGCCTTTGGCGATTCACCTGGTTGGACAACTCTATGTTGGCGCGCAGTTGTTCAGTTAGCTGTTGTCGACTCTGGGTCAACTCTTGAAGCAATGTCTGGAATTCTTGTCTAGTGATTGGACCTGACGGATCTGAAGGTCCTGCAGCATTTTGGTTGGAGGGAGGTGATTGCGCGGGATTTTGTCGGTCTCGTGCTCCTTGATCAGCAACTGTAGCAGTGGTACGTGTGCTCACCATAATGAATTGATGAAGTCCTTTCCTAGATCTGATGCAAATCTAAATAGAATGGAAGGGCTTCAAAGTTCTAGATCTGGATCTTCTTCTTAGATTTATGCAATCCAATATAGATAGGAGATCCAAAGAGCAGGAGAAAAATTGGTTTTCTCAGTGAAAGCACCAAAGTGTTTATACCAAAATTGGGCACAACACTCTTCGGAAGTCTTTGAAGAGATAAAGTGAAGAAATTAAATGTAAAAAGAGGATTTATCTAACAAAAACTCCAAATTTCAGAAATGAGAATAATTAAAGTGCAAGGAGACACAAGAGTTTAGAGTGGTTCGGCGTATTGCCTACGTCCACTATGAAGTAGTTTACTTTATTGATCTTTCTTTGGTGTTTACAATTGATTTCAGCAATTTACAATGAATAACAATGATTTCCAGCAGTGAAATTCGTTGGTAGCAGCAGCCATGGAGTTCAGATCCGTGTTTGGCAGAGTCTAGGCATTGTAGATCTCAAAGAAGAAGAAGAACCTCTTTTTTGTTGGCATTGGGGGTTTATTAATAGGTGTAGGAGGCTGGTATTTCGCTCAGATCTCGAGAGACCCTCTCTGGCACGTGACCAGGCCCGCACGCCCAAGCCCATGAAGTTTCGGTCCGATCCGTGATCGATACGAGAAGATTTCATATCGATCAAGATTTCATCCAATGGAGTCGAAATTTGGAGTGGACATTTTTTAGCATGCACGTAGTCTTCTGTAAAAATTTCATAGCATTTGGACTTGTAGATTGGGAGATATGATCGATGCAATTGGGATTCTCGGTAGGCTGTTTGGTTCGACTCGCTTCTGTTTCGACTCGCTTTTCATTCGACTCGGTTCTGTTTGACTCGCTGACGTGGCACTAACTTGCATCGACTACTGTCTCGGGTGAGTCGAAATGTTCATCGATTGAGCAAGTCGAAGTGTGCCCAGATTGAGCGAGTCAAAGCGTGCACTGGTTGAGCGAGTCGAAGGAGTCACTTCTGAGGGATGCGAAGCAAGTCGAAGGAGTCACTTCTGAGGGATGCGAAGCGAGTCGAAGGAGTCACTTCTAAGGGATGCGAAGTGAGTCGAAGGAGTCACTTCTGAGGGATGCAAAGCGAGTCGAAGCAGGCACCTAAGGGCTATGAAGCGAGTCGAAGGAGTCACTTCTAAGGGATGCGAAGCGAGTCGAAGGGAGCGAGTCGATCGGTGATTGGTTTTCACCCAATTTTGTATCGTTCATAACTTGAGCATACGAACTTGGATTGACTTGAGATTTGGAACGTTGGCTTTCATAGCTTAGCTTGCCATGTCCTGCTAATTTTGGCTTGATCCGGACTTGGAAAAAATTCGTTGATATCCACAATGAGCCTGTGTATAACTGATCCCTAGGATGGGCCGTCATTGGTTACTAGTCAATTCCTTGGTGTCACGGCCTTGCCAAAAGGCGGGATAACAGCATTATTCAAGAGATTTAATTAGATAAATTAAATAGAATAATGTAGAGATTAGAGTGATAAGGGAATTGAGATTTGAAAACCAATTCGGGTCGTGCCTTAACTAAACAGATTTATAAAAATGGTTTATAAATTAAATAACAAAGAGAATAAAGCAAGGGCAATATGGGAATAGCCGAACCCCATAACCCCTAAACCCTTACCTCATTCACATTTTTATAAATAAAAAACATAAACAAGAGAAAACAAGGCCGGCCATAACCCTAGGAGAAGAGGAACCCAAAATCAATTAGAGGCTAAGATTCAAGCTAGGAAGACTAAAGTGAAGAAAACATGGTGAATAATAATCTAAACCATCTTATACAAGTCTTTTTAAACGTTTAAATTTGGGTTTAAGGTTTAAAACCGTTTGGATGGATGAATGATGATATGCTTTGATTTATATGCCATCTTATAATTTAGACAAGGATTTTTGTTAGATCATATAATTCGATTTTAAGGTTAAAATCGTCAAATTGATTTTTTAATGCCATGATGTTTAAATATGTTATGTAAAACATTATTTTGGAAACATGTTTAAATTTTCATAATATTTCAAGAAATAGATAATTTATTATGAATTTTGAATAGACGAAATAGATAATTTTGGGTTTAAATTATTTAAGCCAATCAAGTATTGTTTTTGGATATAAAATTTATATATGTTAGAAAATATATTAGAGTGAATTATTGTGATTTTGGGGAATTTTCTAAGTAGTTTACTATGGTTATAAAATTATTTAAATTAAGAGACTTAAACGTTTTACCAGTTTTGTTAAGGAGTATGGCTTATTTGTTAAATTGTATTTAATTGTAAATTTTGAATTCTATAGCCTTTTTAGAAAAGAATTTTGATATAGAATGGACAACCAATCATATTTTGACAAATTGGGCAAGTTAGGTAAAAAGGAATTATTTTGAAAGTAAATTAACTAGTTTTGTTTCGAATTACAACTTCGCCACTTAGCTTGCTTCCGTCACCATGCCCAGTTAGACCTTTCGCATTCAAAACCGATGCACATGATATCAAGCAATTGGTACGTAGTGTATTGGAGAAAGACAGAAGGAATGATAGTATCGAAGGCATGCTTCCGAAGGGTTTGAAGCCACTCTAATTAGCTTTTGAATCAATCAACTTACCTTTGTTTAAAAATAGGCTTTCAAACAAGTTGCCGCTTGCCTTTTTTTAGAAAGGTGCTTTCGAAAGAGTTGCTGCTTAATTTTTTTAAATAAGCTTTCGAATGAGTTGCCACATTTTGAAACTATTAAATATCAAGCTGTTGCATTCATACCTTTCGAATTAGTTTAGGCCGCTTTCTTCATAGCCTTAAAACAATGTATTCGAAAGGGGTTCTTTCACCTTTTTACTTTGAAGCCGTCTTTTCAATGCTTTCGAAATGGTCCTTCAACCGCTTTTATTAATGGTTTTGAAGGGAATGGTTTCGAAAGGATGGTTTTGAAGCCACCCTCTTCCCCAATCCTTTTTCTTAAGATTAATGCTTTCGAACGAAAAGCTTTCGCTTTTGTTCTCTTTGACCCAGAAGTTATAATTAATGTAAAACTCAATGATTTCGAAAGAGATACTTTTAAATGGTTTCGAAGCTGTGCTTCCATAAATTCTTGCTTGAGATAAATGCTTCCAAAAGGTATGTTTGGAGTGTTTTGAAAGGTATATCTTTAAGTGTTTTGAAAGGATGGTTTCAATGCTTTCGAAAGATATGTTGGATGGTCTCGAAAGAAAACATCTAAGGATTTAAGTAATAATACAAAGGAGTCGAAAGCTTTAGTTTTCAAATTTGAGGACCCAATCTAATTTTTAAAGTAAATACATAGCAATAAGAAAGAATTTGAGAATGGCATTTAACTTTGTTTTTAAAGGAAGTTTTCTTAAAAAAGATAGTGGGTTAAGGGTACTAACCATATTTCATTAAAAAAATGATTACAAGGAATTAAACCATGGATATTTATATTGTTATGTTTTGATCGGTTATCATATATGCTTCTGTAAACATATTCACTTCATAATTAACCCATAACTGCATTTTGGGGTGTTAAGGGTAGAATAACCAGCTAGGTTGATGCAGTAGTGAGTATACATTGAGTTAACTCCTGTATGAGTAGAATTGCATCTAGGAGGTCAGATAGACTAGAATATAGGATGCTCAAAGACCGATCAAAGGATTTTTGGTTTAGACAGGTTCTTAGTAAGCCCATGAAAACTTTGTATGGAAATTGTTATTAGCAGGTGCCGATAAGTTCTTAGTGATCCCATGAAAACTATGTCCGGAACAAAAACTATGACATGAGAGATGTTATTGGAGAATCCAATAGGTTCATAGGAACCCCAAGAAAACTATGATTAGCTGATGTTATTGCTATACACCAATAGGTTCTTAGTGATCCTATGAAAACTATGAAGCCAGACAGATAGTCCGTAAACTTGGAACAGGTAATTAGTCAGCACATGAAAACTAATAGGTTAATAGTAACCCTAGAAACTATAACTTGAGAAAGATAGTTAGGGAAATGGGGATGTGAAACCTAGAGCATATTGCATGTTTGCATATCATAATGGTACATTTTATTATGTTTTGTCTTAACCATTGTGGATGCAGGTGCACAGTATATGATTGTTATAAATTTGGTTGATATACTAATGAGAGGAAACCCGTTAAGCTAAGCGGCGTGGTCTCACTAGATATCGGTATGATTCGAGATGGTAGGTTATTATTCATACCCGAATATTTGTTTGACTCGAAGTTTATGTTTTCCCCTTAAACTCTCGGGTGCTCAATTGATTTTGAGTAGTTTGAGAGTTAAGGTTTTATGGTTCTCCTTTAGACGAATAAGCTTCTGGAGACGTATAGTAAGCAAACTAGCTATTATGAGTTCTTTCTGTTTAATTCCGCTGTGTTATTGGATGTAGTGGCAAAGTTGTTTAGTGCCTATATTTAGACTCTGATCAACCAAGCGGACATATTCATATTTGCTCTTGGCATATTTTGTAATAAATTGTAATTTCTCTGAACGTGACTTACGTATGGGATTATGTAATGAATTTGAAATGAAATAAGAAACTTGTTTTAAATTGAGTTTAAATTTTTTTCCATATTGATGTGCCTTTGGTATATTATGTATCTAACATTGCCGCATTTAGTCACCGAGAATTAATAACTATGGATGACTGCATCATCCATAGCGGCTAGTTTTAGGCCTCTAAATGGGGATCTACATATATTTAAACGTAAAATATCAATGGAGAAAATTAATAGAAGTTTGTAGTAGTTATAATAATGATAAATTGTAGGGATTTGAAAATAAAATATCCAAAGGGAGTAAAGGAGAAAGCTGGAAATCTCTAAAATCAACAAGAGAGCATGAAATTCTTTTGTTTTATTATTATTTAATAGATAAATAGATGTTGTTATCTGGCATTTTAACCCGGCTATATTTAACTAATTGCACGAGTTAGATTTGATTGCCATCAAGGCCGATGACTCTAGAGTGATGATTGTGGAGCCTAAAAGTCAAGTGCAAATGATAATATGAAGTCAAGATTGAATGGAATTGATAGATATGCAAGGTAGAATGTTCAAAGTATGAAATACAGTTCAACACATAGGAAGGATCGGCATAAAATTAGCTCTAATAGGAGGGATCGGTATGAATCAAGGTGTGGAAGCATTCTGTAGAAAAAAAGTTAATATCTCAAGATCCACAAGTCCAATGCATATGAAATTTTGTGAGCAAGACATGGGGACCCTAGGAGCCAATCCAAGGGATCGCACCTCCAGGGGATAAAGTTAGAGGGATCAGTATACTTCTATTGGAAGGGCTTGGCAGAAAACAGCATGCAAACTATGTTGAAGCAAAGATCAAGCAATAACTCGAGCTCCACTGATCCAATTGGCATGAAATTTGGAGACTAAGCGTATTTTAGCATGAGGAAGCCACCGTACGGATCACACTCCAAAATTCAACCAAAGAAGGGATCGGTACCGATCCCTCTTCTTTGGGAATTGGGCTATGCGCCTCCCTTGTGGGCCTATATGGTTTTATGGGTCTTTCTACCGAGTTTTCAGAGAGATTTTTGGCAATCTTCATCTATAAATATTGGCTCGATTGTTCATTTTTGGGACTTTTACGCTGCTAGTTGCTTTATACTCTTTTGTAACTAAGGATTTTGATCTGATCCCTCTTGTAATCAAATTATGAAGTAATTAAAAAAACAATCTATTCAAAGTGGATGTAGGCAAACAACGTCGAACCACTATAAATCATTGTGTACATGTTATTCTTTTAATTAATTGTTTTTTCTTTGTTATTATCCATTGTATTCATTTTATTCTTCATTTAATTATCTTCAAAAAATTTCAGTGGGTGATTTTGCTAATTTTTGGTGCAAACATTTTGGTGCTTTCACTGAGAACCCTGATTCTCAGCTTATTAGGATCCCTTTGTTGCTACTGGATTGCATAAATCCCCCAAACGATATCCATAGTCATCTTCAGGAAGTTTGCTCATATTACTCAAATTTGCAAAAATCTTGGTAAATAAATCCACATTGGTGAGGAGCACTAGATCTCCTTCTCAAAACGTGGAAGGAAACGAAAATGCTAGTATCCATCAAGGAAGCCCGAGCAATCAACCAATGGATGTGAATGATGAACCAGTTGAAGTCCAGAATCCAACTGATTCTATTACAAGAGTTGAATTCCAGAATCTGATGAGAGAACTAATGGATATCCATCAATAATTAAATCAGCAGATTCAAACCAATATCGATCTAATGAACCAACTCACTCAAAAAAAACGAGGAAAAGATAGGAGGGACCCTATCCCTTACTCGGCATCGGAGATTCTAATTCATCGGACGAGTATCACAGGCATAAGCGATGTAGAACAGACGGACATCATGTACAAACTTCGGGACATCATCAGGTAGACCATGGTGGTCTGCCAGGATCGATCGGTGTCGATCCCTCCATAAGGATCGGTATCGATCCCTCCTCCAAAGGAGAAAACTTACCTATGCACAATGGGATTCAAGTCGGAGTTGCTGCAGCCGATTTGGATGATGGAGTTCAGTTAAATGTTGACCAAGTGCTTTCCCGGAATGACGATGAAGTGAATTTACAAGATACACATCTGGAAGATGTTGAACCAAGAAGGCGTGGAACAGCCCGTAAACATCGATCGGGCTATTCACATGAGCTGGAACGTGACCACCGCTTGGCACCAACTATCCAAACGCTAGACTTGTCTGTTATGGTCAGACAGTTAGTGAGAGAGAGCCAAGGCTTAACCAATGATGACTAGGGGATCTTGAGAAGCCATACCCCGTTCACTGATAATGTCTTACATGCAGAGTATCCAGGGAGGTTCAACATGTCGTCGATGCCTGTCTACGAAGGAAAATATGACCCTAGGTAGCACATCATGAGATATGAGTGGCTGATGGATTCTGCACGAGCAAATGATGTAAGCATGTGTAGATGTTAACCCATAACTCTCTTTGGAATAGAAACGATGTGGTTTACAAGGTTAATCCAACGGTCGATCTCTAGGTTTGATAATTTGGCAACAAGGTTTGTGGAGCAGTTTCGAATGCAAGCAACTCGTCCCAAATACATGATGTCCATGTCTTGCATGATCTAGGCTCCGGGAGAACCGTTGGAAGATTATTTGGAGAGATTCCATACAGTTGTTACAGAAATCAGTAATCCAAATGACCATGCAATATTGATGACCGTGACAAGAGGGTATGATCCAAAATCTGATTTTGGCGATTGGTTAGCTGGCAAGCCACCCGCAACGTTGGAATGCTTTTATGCAAAAGCTGCTCAATATTTGAGGAAGGAGGTAGCCAAATCCTGCAGGAAGAAGAATGTTTTATGATCAAATAGAGAGGGAGTACACAGTAATATTGCTGTAAAGCAGTCTGATGAAAGCTCTGGAAAAGTTTAAGTGAATGTCCAGAACAAACCGAATCAACAAAAGAATGACGGAGATAGGAGCCAGGAACGAAAGAGGGATTCTGGAAGAGGGAAGCCTATGATTTCGATGTACAATACTTACACACCACTAAATACATCCCTAGAGAAAATCTATTTGTTTACCTACAATAACATATAGTACTGGAGGCCGCCTCCAATAGAATCAAAAGAGAAGCGAAAACAAATTAGGAAATATTGTCGGTTTCACGAATGCTATAGGCATAACACAAATGAATACAGGCATCTCTAGGATATTATCGAAAAGCCGATTCAAGAAAGGAAGTTATAGTAGTTTGTGAAAACCTCGTAGGATGGTGGACAGGGGACATCTGACCCCAACTAAAGAAAAGCACCGCACAGGGCTGAGGAGCCTGCGTGGACTGGTGAAAGATTTGTGATCAATATAATAGTCGAAGGATCGCATCCGGTTGATAAGAGTTGGCATGAAATGGAGCGGTATGCTAGCACGATTAAGCACATGGATTTTGAATGCTTTTCAAATACAGAAGGTGGAGCTCCAACAAAATAGCAACGTACAATGGAAGATGATATCGTGTTTAAAAACAGAGATGCAGAAAAGGTGGAGGCTCCAACTATCGACCCAATGGTCATTTTGGCCATGATCGGTCCCGCTTTAGTATGAAGGATATTGGTTGACTGTGGAAGTTCTGTAAATATAATTTTTAAAAAAGCTTATGATCAGATGAGGATGGAAGTCAAGGACTTGAAACCGTCTGAAGCCCGCATTCATGGCTTTAACAGTGCTACAACTGAAGCTGTTGGTTATAGTGAATTACTTGTAGAATTGGGAGAAGGTGACCATAGGAGAGTGCAAATTCTTCATTTTTGTTGTTTTGGATGTTGACTCTCCATACAACGCTTTTCTTGGCCGACCGGCCCTAGCTGAATTCCTGGCAGCTCTTACCCCATGGTGCTTAACTTTGAAGTTCTCGACAAATAATGGTGTCGAGTTGTTCATGGTGATCAGGCGGCTGGATATGCTTGTTACGTAGCTGAATTGAGGGATGCTGAACGGAAAGAGAAAGGTAAGGGTGTGGACAAGTCAGTCCGCATCCAAGCCACTGAAGATTGACAACTAGTGCCTGAGCCTTGGCTTGGGAGCCATAGTTGGCTTTATAGAGATATATATCCAAGAGATGAAGTGAGGAGGAGCCCAAAGAGACCAAGGATGTACTGGCTGACCTAACAATTGACATCACAGTTAGCCACAACGACCCGTCACTAGTCCTAAAGATCAGATTGCAGCTCAGGCCCCCGATAGTGAAAGAACTTGCTGGATTTCTCTGAGTGAATCTCGACATTTTCGCTTGGACTCACTCTGACATGTGTGGGATCTCACCTCCGATTCCGAGCCATGCATTGAATATCAACCCAAGGCATGTCCCGTGAAACAAAAAATACATGGATAGACTCAATGACAATGGGTTTATTTGTGATGCCATATACCCTAAGTGAGTATCTAATCTAGTACTTGTGAGAAAAGCGAATGGGAAATGGTGGAAGTGCGTTGATTACTTGAACTTGAACAAGGAATGCTTGAAAGAAAGTTTTCCCCTTCTAAGGATTGACCAGCTGGTAGATTCGACCATGAGACATGAATAGCTATCTTTCATGGAACCATACTCAGGGTATAACCAAATCCCAATGCACATTCCTGATCAAGAGCACACCAACTTCATTACCAATGTTGGATTATATTGCTATGTAGTGATGCCGTTTGGAGTAAAGAATGCAGGAGCGACCTACCAGCGCCTAGGTAACAAAATGTTTACCGATCAGATCTGATCGATGGAGGTATATATGGATGATATGTTCGTGAAGTCATGATAGTCTAGTGACCACATTACAGACTTGGCAGAAATGTTCGACATCCACTGACATTATAAAATGAAGATTAATCCTCTAAAATGCTCCTTTAGCTTTGCATTAGGAAAATTCTTGGGTTTCATCATTAATGCCCGCGGAATCGAAGTTAATCCCGAGAAAATCCAAGCTATTCGCTATATCCAAGCACCAAAGACTATCAAACAAGTAGAGAGTCTGAATGGGAAGGTTGCTGCCTTAAGCCAATTCATTTCTAGAGTTACCGATAAATGCATTCCTTTCTTTGACTTGATTATGAGAGGAAAAAGGAATTTCGAATGGACATAGGATTGTAAAGACGCATTCCAACCTTTGGTGAACCACTTAGAGAAAGCCACCATCTTATCAAAGACAGTGGATCATGAAGATTTATATATCTACTTAGCCGCGTTAGTACATGCTATAAGTGTTGCGGTTCTTCACGAGGAAAATCAAATTCAGAGACCGGTCTATTATGTTAGCAAGTGATTGACAGGAACTGAAAGGAACTATCCGATGATAAAGAAACTGGCATACTATTTGCTGATTGCATAACGAAAGCTCTACCCTTACTTCTAGGCACACCCTATCACTGTTTACACTGACCAGCCGTTACGATAGGTCTTGCAGCAACCTGAGACATTTGGAAGGTTACTCAAGTGGAATATCGAGCTAAGCCAATTCGACATCACTTATCTTCCCTGGAGGTTTATCCAGGGTTAGGCACTGGCAGATTTTATATTAGAATTTACTGCGCAAGATGATTTCTCGGAGAGTAGTGAAACCTCTACGATATATGGAAGTTGTATACAGATGGAGCATCAAATGACTGTTGTTTTGGAGCTAGGATAGTGCTTGTAACTCCTGAAGATTGATCAATTTTCTATGCATTAAAGCTTGATTTTCCTACAAAAAATAACGAAACCGAGTATGAGGCTCTGATTGCAGGACTTAAACTGGCCAAAGAACTGGGAATAAAATCTCTTGAAACCTTTTGCAACTCATAACTAGTAGTATACCAAGTCAGGGGAGAATACCAAGCTAAAGGAAAACGAATTGCTCCATCCCTTACCCAAGTCCAAGAGTAGTTGACTTATTTCGAGTACTGCGACATTACGCACATTCCTCGGGACCAAAATAGAGAGGCAGATTCATTGGCAAATTTTGCTAGCACTGGGGACGCACAACAGATGGGTTTGGTTTCAGTCGAAGTATTAAATGCCTTAAGTATAAACCTAATGGAAATCGACTGGGTACTAGAGACGGAGCCTGAGAGAGAATCGTGGATGATTCCGATTGAAAACTATTTGCAATAGGGAGTCCTTCCCGAATAAAGGAATAAAAAATGACAAGTCCTTCGTAAAGCTTCACGATATATCATACAAGAAGGCGTTATGTACAGAAAGGGTTTTTCCATTCCCTGCTTCGGTGTATTGCTCATGATGAGATAAAATGAGTCCTAAAAGAAGTTCATGAAGGAGAATGTCGTGATCACACCAGGGGGCACATTTAGGAAAGAAAATACTCCATTACGGGTATTATTGGCCAACCATCAATCGAGACGCTGCTGATTATGTAAGGCGATGCGACAAATGCCAGATATATGCAAAAGTCACAAGAGCTTCGTCGATGGAAATAACACAAATGGTTATTCCATGGCCATTTTCCATATGGGGCATAAATATTATTAGTTCTTTATCGATCTTTAAAGGTGGTGTGAAGTACGCCATTATCGTAGTTGATTACTTCACTAAATGGGCCGAAGTTAGAACCATTAGCTACGATCACAATGAAGAAGTAATCAACTTCATTGTCTGGAACATCATCTATCGTTTTGGTCTTCTATAAACTACTATAACCGACAATGGGACTCAATTCGACAGTGCTGAGTTTAAAGACTTCTTCCATAAGCATCATATTGGAAAAAGATTTGCGGCAGTCACTCACCCTCAAGCAAATGGGCAAGTTGAAGTTGTGAACAAAGTTATAAAATCCATTCTAAAGAAGCGTTTGGAAAAGGCTAGAGGCAAGTGGGTGGATGAACTCCCAACAGCACTATGGGCTTACTTATAGGACTACCCACAAGTCCGTGACTGGCCATACTCCATTCGCCCTCGCTTACGGTTCTGAAGTTGTTATTACCTATTGAGCTCGAAGTTCCTTCCCATCGAGTGACTTACTATGATCCCAGAACAAATAAAAATCTCCTCTTGGAATCTTTAGACTTTATAGACGAGAATGGCGAGGAAGCTGTTTTAACGGCAGCTGCACACCGACATCGAGTAGCCCGATACTATAACACTAAAGTCTAACCTAGAATCTTTGAAATAAACGATCTCATCTTGAAATGGGTTTTTCCTACCCCATCGCATATGAATCCAACCTTGGTGGGACCATATGTCATTGAGCAAAGGCTTGGAGAGTGAACTTTCAAGCTAGCAACTATTGATGGCATCGCGTTCCCAAGGGGGTTGAATAGCGAGCATTTACGATGCTATTTCACTTAGTTTGTTTCTTTTTCATTCATTTGTATTTACTTACAGAATTTGCTTTAACATTTGATTTTCTAGATATGTAATAAGACAAATTATGTCATTTCCTTCTGTTTAGCAAATAAAGTTTTGAACTTCCTTTATATCAATGTCTGTTGTAGCAACACTTGTTAGTTACATTACGAAACTAGCTGATGACGGTATATTTGAAAAGATTCCCAGAGTTTGGAACTAACCAATTACACTTGTTCCGGATTGAATTAAACAAGATGGGCATGGTACGACCATTCATTTGATAACTTTCGTTCATAACCCGATGGATGGAATACATAATGAGGAATGGATGTGACTCGACCATCGGATGACCGAACAAATCCCGCCAAGTGATGAACTGAGATAAATCAATAGCGATCGTGACACAACCAATCGCTTGCTGAATCAAACCCCGAACCTTAGGGACAAATCAATCAATTAATGAAAGTAGGATCTGACTATTTTCCAAAATAACTCTAAGGCCCATGAGTGCGGACTACAGTATAAACATAAATCGGGTGAGAATCGACCACCCGCAAACTAAATCTAAGTCCCCAGAGTGCGGACTGGAGTACAAGCATAAAGCGGGTATGTATCGAGCACCCGCGAACTAGCTCTAAGTCCCTAGAGTGCAGACTGGAGTATAAGCATAAATCGGTGTGAATCGACCACCCGCTAACAACTGTTATCCCCAAAGTGTGGATACGAGTATAAACAAATAGACGAGTGCGGTTCGACCACTCAGTATTCCGTAAACCCTGGCCTGAAATCGACAGAAGGAGTATAAACTCGCAAAGGATGGAGTTCGACCATCCACCTTCTAACTCCGCTAACCCGAAACTGGAAGTAGGAGCGTAGACCCTCAAACCGCTGAATGCGACAGCATAACATTGGGGCTCAAACCCCGTGTTTGGTACGACTCAGGGCCCTGACTGCATGGTAGCCTTGGGAAAGAATAAACGGATTATCATCCAAACCAATGAGCAATGAATTACAAGTACATTAAATGGAAGATAGTAGCTCAACTACTTAGATAACAATTCACATAAGGTTCAACAGAAAACAAAAAACTTTTATTCACATAATAAGCTTCAAAATTGTGATACAAGTTTATTCAAAAAGCAGTGGCCATACCCTTGCAATCACGGCCAACAAAAAGAAAAACAACTATACAAGCTATATGTAAACAGAGCTGAAACGATGACTATTTATTTTGTCTTCTCCCCTTTTTGGATTTTTCGGGAGTGGCGCCACCCAAGCTTCTGCCTGTCCATTTCCTCGATCCTTTACCACCTTTAGTGGGGGAGCTTTCAAAAGTAGGAGGGAGTTTTTGGAAAATCCACCCACCAGGTGGGATGATTTGTAATGGGATAAGATTTGGATCAACAGTATCCGCATCAACGGGTGCAGACTTGGCTTGTTTCTTCAACAACTCCTCCTTCTCAATGCGCTCCTTTAAGCTGAGCTCATCAATGTGATTAGTGGCGCTGGTGATCACAACATCATCATATTCATCAACGGCAGCAGATCTTCAACCTTATCGTCATCGAGTTCTCCAATGACTTGAGCATCGATGGCCGCCGGGATCTTAGTTGATGTTGGTAGTTGCTCCACGACGGCACCACTTTTTGGAGTTTGGTCGGGACCCGGAAGATCTGTAGATTCGTAGAACAAGAAACTAAGCCTATGACTATTAGACATGAAGAAAGAAATCGATTGAAAAGTGGAAGATAGAGCAGAATACCTGCATCCGGCCGACTTTCAATCGTCGCCGGGGTCCCCCTTCCAGGATAGGGGTAAGCACTTTAGATTAACAACCGGGTTTGTCCGGATCATAACTTAGATCTTGTCTCAGGCTGAAAGAAACTGATGCTCCGATTGCTTGAAATAAAGGGGGGCCCTTGGGATCAGACTCTGAAGATTCAGCGTTATATTTCCCTTTATCGGAAGATGTTAGAATGTCGAAGTATCGGAGTCTTGCGGCTGCAAAGTCTAGGGGTTCAATTCTGCGAAGGATCTCCCGCACTAATTTCTCTTCATCTAAATCGGCTTAACCAAGGTCTCTCTTTTTCATTTCAACAATTTACTCCCAGGCCTCAAGAAGCGATTCAAGGTAACCCTCATTAAGAAAGCTCAGATCACTGTGAAGAAGGACTTTAGCATTGTATTCTATGATCAGGGGATCAAACATGTCCTTGATTTCATTCCGACCGGCTTCCTTGGCACCCTCTACCTGGGCTTTGAGCTGTTCTCTCATCTCGTTGCAGCCCGCTTCCTTCACCTCTTCTTTATCGACTTCAATTTGAGCAAGTTACTCATCAATTTTAATCTTTAAAGTCAGAGCCTCAACGATTCTTCACAATATCTCTACGATTCTTCTTGAGCTTCGATCTTCTCTTCCCTCTCTTTCTTAAGATGCTCTTCAAGCTCCTGAACGTAGGGGGCCAAGATATTTTTCTCCTTTTGTAAGGAATCTTTTTCCAAGGCAAGTGCACCGCTGCAATTGAGGGCAGCATCAAGTTCCTTTTTATGGGCATCTTCCAGACAACTCAATGCCTCGGATTATTTCCTTGGCACTTTTTTCTACTTCAATTAGTTTTGTCGTAAACTCCCAGATCTTATTATCTTGGTGCTTATTTATATCTTTATCATGGATCGCCTCTAGCTTGAGACGATGTATCTCATGTTGTCGCTCAATAGATACCTCGGAGATTTTTTCTGCTAAGTGCTGGAACGATTCATGCTGCATGAAAACATCGTTGACGCATGCGAGAGAGCTTGCTTTGACAGTCCCTGGGATTATATGGGTGGTGGGGAGGAACTTAATACCATCAGAACAAATCTTTGGAAAAATGACCTTAAGCTCGGCTAATTTCTCTGTTGTGGAAGCTTCAGGAGCAACGGTTGGCAAAGATGAATCAGAATCAACGATTGGACATTTTCTCAACCTGTAGTCACGGGACTGCTTGGAGCTAAATGTACCAGAATATTTCTCTGGCGGTACGGGAGCTAGAGGACCGTAAAAAGAGGTCTGATCACCTCTATTCACAGGAAGATTAGTTTGCACTTCTTGATGGGATGACCAAGATTGGGATTTATGTTTTGAAGATGAAGATTCTCTTGAGCGATGACTTCTTTCTCGGTCATCCCTCTCTCTACGCCTACCTGATACTGAATCACGTCTAGATCCATATTGCGTCAAGTAGCTCCTCAAGCGACCAAAAGCTCGGGATTGAGACATCGGACCTGCAAAAAACAATATACTAGAGTATAATTAACCGTTTCAAAAAATATAGGTGGAAATCGTGTGGTGAAGTGCACGTGATTGTGAGTGTCCTAGTGTCCCCCTCAACGGACCGGTTGCTACAGCCTTGCTCATGGGAGTTTTCTACCCTTTGCCAATAAGAAGAATGCCGTTACCACTTTTGGTGGAAGAATTGAGCCCATCGATGTTTATGTTAGGAAAGTCATAGGTCATAATGTCATCAGGAATTTGGAGATTTGAAAATCCCTTCATCGAGCTTTCTAAATGTTGGGAAGACGACTCTTCATTGATTGAAGTGATAACGAACTCCTATTCCTTAGCAGTTTTTCTCCTACAAAGCATATATGCAAGCTTCTTCCTTCTCTTAGCGGGTGTGTTGGGTTGTGCCCTCTATGACATTTCGACCACAGGCACCTTTCCTGCGCCTGCATTAGCGTCACCAAGCTCATTGATCTAGGTACCCCTAATTTCTCCTTCTTTGGCGTCATCCTGAGTCCCCTCGACTGGGGGCACAACAGGGTTATTGATATCCCTTTCTTGTTCGACAGTGCTTCTTGGTAATGCAACACTTCCAAGAAGCCCAATGCTACAGCCTTCTTCCAGTAGCCCAAATAGAGATAATAACTCGTTGGTTATGAGGAGTCCGATGTTCCTGTCTTCAATAGGGGTAGCATGAATGTGGAGATCGCTCTTGAAAAACTACTACCCTATGGACGTGGGTGGATGCCTGTAGATATTCAGAATGTTAGTTGCTCTAGAATATGATTTGGATTAGAGAATTTGAAAATGAAATGAAGATGAAACTTACGTCCTTTCAACCATCGCCTTGCAAAGCTAGGCGGACATCGAACGTAGAACCATTCATGTTTGAAAAGGATAAGTTTGTTCCAAGCACCGGTTAAGACTTGACGGTTGGGTGAAAGCTTGAGAAAAACATAGGAATGACTCCCTGATCATTATTTAAAGTTATAAATGAACTTTATGTCCTCAGGAGTTGGTGGGCGGAACAAAATGCTCATGAATAGTAAAAAAGTTCGATGGAGAAAGGCGTAGATGTTCAGGTGAAGTTGAGTGGGGGCTTTTCCAAGATATCTTAACAATTCCCGAATTAAAGAATTGAAGAGTGGCACGCATCCGGCTCAGCACATGAATTTGTTACATGCTGTGTAACCCTCTGGGGAAAAAGTGAGCCCTATCATTTATCGAAGGAGCCCCATCTAGAACATAGTGTGTAAAGGGTGGCCTCACCAATTCTGGAGGCTTGAGAATCTATTGGGTTATCTAAGAGTATAGCGCCTTCTATTACGTCGGGTGTAGGACTTACATCTTCCGTTGGGAGGATGGGAACATCAGAAAAAAGATTGGCTGGCCGGCTAAAAACTTCCGTTTGTTTAGTTTGATGACCAGGGGAAAGCCTGCCAGATATGGTAGCGGAACTCAAGTCAGCTTTGGGATTGCTATGTTGTGAGGCTAGTCCAGAAGACATTACATCTAGACTCTCTAAACGTTTGAAGTCCGTGTCAACTATACTTAGTAGATAATCGAAATTAAAAAAATTTACATGTCCCCCCATGCTAAGTGTGAGCTAGTTTAGTTGTAACATCCTATATCTAGAGGCCAAAAGCTAAGCGCTACAGATCCTGCAGTCATCCATAGTATTAACTTTTGGTGACAAAATACAGTAATGCTAATGGTATTCATAATTTCAGAAGCACTTGAATATGAACAAAATCACAGATTTCCAAAAACAACAGTTTACTGATTACATTTCAAAACAAATTCATATCAAAGTTACATAATCCCATATCGTTTCCTGGGTAAAGATTAATTATAATCATTACAAAAATACGCCAAGAGGGACATATGACGATGCCCCCTTAGTTGATCAAAGCAATATAGTCATATCAGACTTAATACAAAGCAGAAATAAACAAAATAATCTGTAACTCCTAATTAGCTATCCGTCAGCCACATGCTCGTCTCGGAAAGCTTTATTCACCAAAATTATAAACCTGAAAACCCTAACCCTCGGCCAACTCAAAATCAATTTTGAGCACCTGAGAGTTTAAGGGGAAATAAAAACTTCGATTCAGACATAAAGCCTGGTGTGAATAATACTATTACATCTCTGTTTACTGATATTAAGTGAGACCACGCCGCTTAGTGGAACGGGTTTCCCCTCACTAATATCCTCTTTAAAACATATATTTTGCAAATCCTTTCCTACAACCAAACTGGTTAATCAAACTAATATAATAATGATAATAATAGCTAAGTCCGTTAATCTATAATTAGGTAACTAATGGACTATCTGTCCATAAGTCGTAAATGGACTATCCATCTGAAAACCGGGCTGATTGCCTGCATACTGGACTAACTGTCCGAATCAAAATGGACTATCTGTCCCTATCATTTTCTTAGGGTTAACTACCCTTTATCTTTATCCTTGAAAACCTTTTTCAAAATGATTTAACCATTTAAATCATACTTATACAAGAAAAATATAATCTTAGCTTTACTCTAAGCTATTTTTGCATGTTATATATACTTTAAAAATAATGTTGATGAATTTTAATAAGGATTGACTATCCTTCCAAAACAAGTTAAAACCCTTTTCAACTTGAAAATACTTTGGCTATATTGCCTATATAATACATTCGAAACATTTATTTGAAACCTTTAAACAATCCCTTCGAAACCCTTGAAGGTAACCCTTTCGAAACCATTGAAAGTGACCCTTTCGAAAACATTAAAAGCCTTTCCTTTGAAAGCTACAAAACATTAGACCTCCCTCTTTAAAACCTATAAATATTGCCTTTCGAAAAAAGAGTAAAAACCTTTCCTTTCAACCCTTTTGAAACCCTAGGGAACCACCTCTTCGAAACCATTCATTAAAAACCTTTCGAAACCATTAAAATACTAAACATTTCGAAAGCCTTTGGTTTCAACTTAAAAAATGTGGAAACCTTTCGAACCATTCAAAAATTTACCCCTTCGAAACCTTTGAAAACTTTTTCGGTCGAAACCCTTTGGATTATGCCTTCAAGTAGAGCAAAAGGATCAGAAACCCATTAAATTCAAAAGCATCTGTTTTGGAACCATTTAAAACTGTCTCCCTTGAAACCATTTTGGTTTTACTTCAATCATAGAAAAAGGTCTTTAAAAATTTAAGTCGAAAGCATCTGTTTCGTAACCATTTCCTAAGTAAAGAAGTGATGGTGTTGAAACCATCCCTTCGAAAGCATTGGAGAAGTTGCCATATTTTGAAACAATGCAACCCTTTCGAAACCATCTGGGTTGAAAGGTAAAAAGGCGGCAGCAAAGGTTTCGACTTAGTCGAAAGCTGTTATTTAAAAACAAAGGTGCAACCCAATTGAAACCATTTCTTTAAATCCATTAAACCCAGTTGAAAGTTAACCGAGTCGAAAGCTACTTAGTCGAAAGCCATTTAGTCAAAAGCAAGCAGGTGCATTTTAAATTAAAAGCTAAGTGATGCCTTAACCCCTTCGAAACCCTTGGTTTCGACTCATGCCTTTCGCCTTCCATCCAATTCGCTACGTACCAATATATTGATATCATGCGCATTGGTTTCGATGGTGTTGAAGGCAAAGGGACTTGGTCGAAAGCCAACCAAGTCGGAAGCAAGTGACGAAAGAAACAAAACAGTAAAAAGCATGTAGCAAATAGTTCTTTTCACCTAACCAACTTTACGTGTCAAATTTTGATTGGTTTCCTCTTTTCTTTACCACTAAAAAGTTCTGCAATTTTCAGAACTAACTATTTGGATTATTTGTAAAAAAAAACCCCTTCTCCTTTTATAAATATATGAAACATTTAAGTCCAATACCTTAAATAATTTTATATATCCATTAAAACACTTAGGAAAAATCTACAAAAATTCTAGAAAATCTCTTTTAATATGTTTCCCAACATGTAAAAATTTCAAACCCGAACCTTTTATTATTTAACCGTAAATAATTTATAACCCAAATTAACATTTTCTTTACTAGAAAATTCATATAAATTCCAAAAAATTCTAAAAATTGAAACCCATCTCCAAAAAAATATTTTTGATCTATATAAAAATTTGCAAGGCATTTGGATGTCATTTAATAGAGTTTTCATATCAAAACATTTCATAAAATCTATATGAACAACCACAAATCATCAACAAGTATATATAACCATTCCATCATTTAAAAACATGGAAAATCAATGCAAAATATTTCAGGTTTCATCTTAAAACCTAAAACAAAACAAATGTGATATGTAAACATTATTCACCTTAGCTTTAGAGATTAATGAGATTGAGATGTAAAGGGATTTGATTTGAATTAGCTTCTTCCTTAACTTTTCTTAATCTTCTTCCTATTTCTCTTGTTAATTGTGTCCAACCCCTTATTTAAATTTTTTGATAAAATGAAATGAATGTGTATAGGGGAATACACGGCCAAGTTTAAGGGATATAGGAAAGGCCTCTTTCCTATTTTACCCTTCCTCTATTTCAATTTAACTCTTATTTCAATTCATAGGTTAAATGGCACGGCTACCACTTAATACAAATCACATCTCATTCCCCTAATCAACAAATTATTTTATTTAATTTACCTAATTAAATATCCTAAATAATATTACCAAAAATATAGGTTGCTACAATAGTGTAGTGTGGTTCAGTGTGATGTGTTATAGAAATAAGCAGCTTAAAATAAGAAAGCCAAGCGAAATGACGAGACTTTGGATTCCGTCCAGAGTGACTGTTATCGCAGACCGTCTCAATTAGCGAAGAGATTGATCGGCTATGTAAGCTTTGGGATCGACTATCAGCATATCAAAGTGTGAAATCTATTATTCAAGTCCATATGCTAAGTTTTAGTTAATGTTCTAAGTTCCAAGGATTTGATCATTCAATTTCGAGTGCAATAATCAATATGCAAGTCTTGTTGTTTCATCGTCGTCATATGTTCAAGTTTATTGAGATGGGATTGGTTGTAATTGCTCAAATAAGCGATTACGAATTAGGTTTTATGTTCAATTCAAAGTACACATACGCTGACCCCAAAATGCCGACCCTTATATGCGAAACCATATTTTCCGATCCCTATCCCAAAGCAACTCAACCGATCCCTCTCTCCAAATAAAGGATGCCAACCCCTTTCCTTAAACAAGATTTGTCGATCCCACCATGCTATCCATTTTCACTGATCCCTACTATCCTTTCATAAATAATAACGATCCCTCCGTGTTATTCAACTCCATCGACCCCTCTCCTACTTAGCCGATCCTACCGACTACTCTAATTCAATATCTACCACCAAACTTCCAGTCTCGATTCCTCCAATCCACTATTTTTAACCTTAATTCCATTAAGATTTCACACCAATCCCTCTCCTATGTCATCAAATGAGGGATCGGTATATCCATCCCATACAACAAATCCCAACCAATCCCTCCTCTACCCTTCATTCTTCTTCCTCCTTACTTATTCTATCGAACCCTTTCACACCCTATGACTCACCTCCTCCAGACCACTTCGACCACCATTTCATCGTGGCATCAAGCACCATCATAATTTCCGATGGCATGGAATCCATTATCCCATCATAAAATTGAAAGTTATAAACTGAAAACCAACCTACTTGAGCGTATGGGTTAGAGGTGTGGGTGAATGGTTTGGAGATGTTCAAAAAGGAAGGTGATAGGAAGCGGGTTCATGAGGCAGGTTGAATTGTAGAAGGATTTTGTTTTGAAGCTAACGAAAGAAGGGAAGGATAATTCGATTTCGATGGAGGAATGAGAAGGTTCAGTGCTTTGAAGGATGGTAGAAAAATGAAGCAAGTAAGGTTGGAAATAAGGGATATTGGTTTATATAAGACAGTGAAGGGGTCGGTCCACCTTTTCAAGCAAGGGAAAAGGGATCGGCATAACAGGTACTGATCCCTATGAGCACAAGGAATGGAAATGAGGGATCAGCTAAACATGTGCCAATCCCTACAGACATTTAATTTTTTTTAAAAAGAGTGAAGGATTGACCATGAGTATGTATGCAAATAAATATAGGCATGGAAATTATTAAAAGCATGAATATGCAAAATGCAATGAAAATTGGCGATGACCCGTGAACGTACGAATACGTCTGGGAGCCGACAACAAGAACGTGTTTATGAATATGCACGTGTATGATCTAAAAGTTCAATTCTTGAAATCGATAGAAATTGAAATCAAACTTGAAGCCTTCAAGTTCGAGGCTGGACAGAATAACCAAAGCTTGTTAGTCTTATAGAATAGGACTTATATATATCATCCGATGGGGTATAATCCCAGATTTAAACCATTCGAAATCGACCAAGCGTCATGACAATCAATGAGAAATACGGCACCTTGGAAAAATAATTTGACAAAGGGATAGTAACTATTCAGGAAGTTGGATGGATTTCTTACCGACAACTCTAACTTGCTTCGATTCAAAGCACGTCGTGTTCATCACAAGAAGTACTTTTGGGGGCAAGTGTTATCCCATAATTTAACCTGGCTATATTGAACTAGTTGCATAAGTTAGATTCGATTGTCATCAAGGCCAATGTCTCCAGAGTGATGATTGTGGGGCTTAAATGTCAAGTGCAGATGATAACGTGAAGTCAAGGTTGAATGGAATTGATAGATATGCAAGGTAGACTGTTTGAAGTATGAAATATGGTTCAACACGTAGGAGGGATCAGCATAAAATTAGCTCCAATAAGAGGGATCGATATGTTTCAAGGTGTGGAAGCAGTTGTAGAAAACAATTAATATCTCAAGATTCACTAGTCCAAAACATATGAAATTTTGTGTGCAAAACATGAGGACCCTAGGGAGCCTACCCTAGGGATTGCACCTCAAGAGGATAAACTTGGAGGGATCAGTATATTTCCCTTAGAAGGGATCGACAGAAAACGACATGCAAACTATGTCGAAGCAAAGATCAAGCAATAACTCGAGCTCCACCGATCTAATTGGCATGAAATTTAGAGGCTAAGTATATTTTATCATGAGGAAGCCACCATAGGGATTGTACCCCAAAATTCGACCAAAGAAGAGATCGCTACCAATCCCTCTTCTTTGGGAGTTGGGCTATGTGACCCCTCTTGTGGGCCCATATGGTTTTGTGGGTCTTTTGGTCGAGTTTTCAGAGAGATTTTTGGCAGTCTTCATCTATAAATACCGGCTTGGTTTTTCATTTTTGAGAGTTTTACGCTGCTAGTTGTTTTATACTCTTTTGTAACTAAGGATTTTGAACTGATCCCTCTTGTAATCAGATTATAAAGTAATTAGAAAAGCAATCTATTCAAAGTGGACGTAGACAAACAACGCTGAACCACTATAAATCGTTGTGTGCGTGTTATTCTTTTAATTAATTGTTGTTTCTTTGTTATTATCCATTGTTTCCATTTTATTCTTCATTTAATTCTCTTCAAAAAGTTTCTATTGGGTGTTTGTGCCAACTTTCGGTGCAAATAGATGCTGATTTGGCGTCATAGACGAACTAATGTTTTCAATAATGGGTTCTAGTCATGACATGCCTCTTGAAGTATTATTTTCCAAAATAATGGACTGGGTTTATTTTCATGTTCTTCGACGATGCTAGGACATTCAATTTATAACAGGAAATGTAACAAAGAAAGGAAAAAACATTAAGCCAAAACTGAAACAAGAATGTAGTTTATAGTGTTCATGCCGTTACTTAAATAGCAAATATGCTATAGAATGCGTGATAGGCAAAATTAAATAAATATTTGGAAAAATCACAGATAAGAAACGAAGAAAATAGGTAATATTAAACATGAAGATTAATTTTCCTTTATCGCTAATAAGCTAAGTGCAAAATACATCTGAAGTGTAGAGCTCAAAATAATTAGAAAAGATGGAACCAGCGCAATAAATTATGCTATGCAATGGTATAGAGAAATTACTACGGGAAACCAGTCTTATCTTTTAAAATAAACTGTCACGGACTTAAACCTATGATCACTATTGGTTTCCTTTTACAATGCTGCCATAATTTCTCCATGGTCAAATTAAGTAAAAGAAAGAATAAATATGATTTATAATATAAGACTGAATCTAAAATGTGTGAAATGTAGACATGCACTCAACATGTTGCTAGCTGAATCTTAAGAGAAGATGTTGCCTTTCTAGTTATTACATGATTAAAACATGGTTAAAAACTAGGTTTAAGTAAAGCAATATCCATAATGTGCATGGAAAATGTACACGCTAGTCTGCAAAAATTACAATAATTTTATTAGTTACAAACATGAACAACACTATTTTTAACGCACGATATACAGTCAAAACCCAATTATTCAAAATAAAATAAAAAACATGGACAACATATGTATGAATCAAAGTCGGTCTTTAAATGTCTTTAAAAAGGTTTATTTAAGTGGTTTTCTTTTAAAATAAATCAAAAAAGTTAAGTCAAAGACCTAATTTTAAGGCACAGGTGCTCAATATAAGTTAGATATCTATTGTAGTCACAAAACCTAGTCTACATAAATCATGATATTCTTAAGTTTTGTTATATAAGATTAAAAAAAAATTCATACACAAATGGCGTGAGAATGAGAATAAATCGACTTTAAATATTTGGTTTTACATATAATGAAGTTTTTTGCACCTTCGCTATTTTCCGCTGTATCTCTGATTTATCCCCACTATAAATTTTTGCACCTCTACTACTATAGAACCGCTAAGCATTTTAACTTTACAGGGTCCAATCGAGACGCATTCTTTGCCATTGCACTCATAGTGGGATTATCTTTAATGTGGTATAGGCTTGGACTGGATTCGAACACTTGAGAATTTACAGTTCATGTGAGCGGAGTTATAATTCTGAATTTTTATTTCAATATAAATCCCCAAAATTTTATATATTGGAAAGTATTACCCTATAAAGGTAGAAAAAATATATATATGAAATTGTTTCCCTCATTTGATTGGATTTGTTTGATAGATATTCAGGATATTGATTTTAATCCCGTATATTTATATTGTGTTTTATTCGTGTTAAATAGAGCTAGACAACGATGATATTAATTTGTAGTATGATAATAATTAATTATACTCTAGTTTTCGATTATATTAGTGATAAAAATATTATTATATATTTTATTACTAATCAAAAATAAGCATATGACTTTTAAAATAAGTTATAAGGCTTAAAAATGATTTATAAACTAGTTTGTATTTTATAAAATAATAAAATGATTTTATAAAATAATAGAAAAGAAAATGAAATTTTATAATTGAATTTTTTAGGAAATAAAAGTAAGACTTGATTTAAGTAATAATTTAATTACTTACCTGAATATACGTATACGTATCTATGCACGAGCGGGCATGTGTATATGTGTATTTGAGGTTGTATAACAATCAATATAATTCTTGTATTGTAGTTAGAATTGTTAAACAGTTTGAATTGTTGATAACATTTGTTTAATTGTGTAAATAATTGTATATGTGTATGGAAATATCCATATGTGTATATAATCAAGTTTCGAGCAATCTTATGTAGTCATAGAGACCACCGAGTTTGCTAAGTTGCGTAAGAGAGTACCACGTCGAGTAATCACTTTGGCAAAGCTAGAAACGTGATTTGTGTTGTTTTACTTGTTTACGAATACATGTGTGCATAGGTGTGCATGAATAGGTATATCGACACATGTGCGAGCAATGCCTCAAATAGGAAGGCCGGTTGAGTTCCTTTTGGCGTACTTAAGGAGGTCGAGTTGCTAGATTCGCTCGTTAAACACTATACGTGCAAAGAGTGGATTTCATGTCAAAATAGGTTTTTGAACACATAAAAAACCACTTCCAAAATATAAGCCAATGGGCTTTGATGGAGGTCTAATGGGTTAAAGGCTGGCTATAGGGGTGCTAGGTGACACTTCGAGCAAAGCGTCGAAGAAAACTGAGTCCGAATCGACGACCGGTAGCACGATTTGCACTTGCACTTGCCCCAGGCTTTACTGCTTGGGACAGGCCACCACAGGTGGACCGGTGGCTTACCACCGGTGCACTGATGGTGCACCAACTTGGATAGCAAATCCCATCATTCTCTTTTTGTAGAGGCATAACGCGAGTTAGATAATAAATCCATGATGACCGAGGGGGAGATGGTGACCGTCATCTACGTGTGGATCATTTATCACTTATGCTCGATATAGGGTACGGTGAGTTCTATATAGGTTTCAAATATCTAGAGTTTGTCATATATTAATTATGCTCGATCTGGGGTATAGTGAGATCTACTCATGTTCGATCAATCAGGATACAGCTTAGGGTCTATAATACACTAAGGTACTGGCCCTATTTATTTTTGACCCTCAATGGAAATCATTGGATTGCGATAATTTGAATTCAAAATCGATGTCCAATGCGGACTCAGATTTCATATATATCGAGTTAG
The DNA here is from genome assembly GCA_030737815.1 of Allium fistulosum. Lineage (NCBI taxonomy): Eukaryota > Viridiplantae > Streptophyta > Magnoliopsida > Asparagales > Amaryllidaceae > Allium > Allium fistulosum. Next base: position 795,676,834 of record CM060904.1, read on the forward strand.
TCATATATCTCTTATGCTCGATATGAGGTACAGTGAGATCTACACGAATTCGACCACACTGGGTGCAACTCGAGGTCTATGGTACATTGAGGTACCGACTGTATTTATCTTGGGCATGGGTCTACCATGGACTCCACCCACCAGTAATGATCAGTATCAATTTGCATTCTTTCTATATCCCTTATAGCAATATTGTGCGTTATATTAGTTGTTTGAAAATATTGTCGTGTATTCTAGGGTATGCTTATATCATGATATCTGCATTTGTATATCGGGTAACTTTATCATGATATTTTTTTATGTTTCAGTCACATTATATTAGTTGTCCGACTCGTTGATTATAGGAGAAGTACAGGTTATGGTATGATTTCTTATCTTTTGGTTAGGTTTACTTTACTTGTTTATGGATGGTCCAGGATACCCGTGAGCCGTGATTGTGGAGAGGAATGGCTGTGCATTAGTAGTTCATTTTTATTTGTGTATAACTTTAATATATAGTATTTTGAGATAGTTCCCCTCACATCAGGCTTTATGTCTGACCTCGACAACTCTCGGGTACTCGATTGAGAAGTTTGGGAGTCAGGAGCTTTTGGGGATACGCTTACAGTGTAGCTAGAGTACTCTATGGAGGTGATGTCGACACTACGTATATATACTTGATATTGTAGTAGTACATGACATATATGTATTTATATATGAGACTTGATGTATCATACATCATATTCAAAACTCCGCCTGTATGGAGTTTGATGTATTCTGACTTTTAGTATTATTATTCATTTATTAGTTATTTTCGCTAGTCCGGTTCTTATATATATTATTATCATATTTTTTTCATATATATTCAGTATATTATAAGTTAGCATTGCACTGTGAAATTCTGTCAATATGACTCAGTATAATGTTTATTTTAATTTTCTTTCCCTATAATCTCTCTTTTGTGGTATTCGAAAGTCGGACGTTTTCATTCAGTGATGGGTATTATGAAGGGCGGGTTACTACATTTGGCATCAGAGCCTAGGTTCAACACTTAGGGTCAAGTATATCAGTTTAGGTTAAACAAACTGGTAAAGGGAGATATGTTAAGTGAGCATTTTTGTATTTTTTCTATTATATTCTACTGTATACACCACTTATTCTTTGGACTTTGATTTATTTCTACTGCTAGTTGCTATGGTACCTTCGTTTCGACTATCCCTATGAGCGGATGGAGTACAAGACCGATTATAGATAGGTAATATGGATGCCTGATTTGTCCAGAGACTATTTGACTAGCGCACGGGATGTTTAACCACATCTGAACATTTCAGTACCTGTGGTAGATGATGAAGGGGTGTAGCCCTTAGGAACCAGTATTTCTAGCGCCACCATCTTTTAACTTCTCCAAGTTATGCCAGGATTCTTTTAACCCTGGCGGAAAGCCATTTTTGAGTTCTAAGGCTGTGTTGTGACACCGGCTAAGACATGTGCTTGTGATATGGCTCTCGCCAGTATGGTTTATGGGATGTCCTATTATAGAGGATTATCCTCTAGCATCTTAAGGGGGATATTTTGGCTTGGTGGGATATAATAATAGGGGAAGCTAACGAGCAAGCCATGCCTTGGATTGATTCCGAGCGTTGCCTTGAGCTTTGGTTTATTTTTGAGACCAAGTAAGGCGAGCAATTTGAGTGTTTCATTATTAGAAGTAGGGTAGTTTGTCAGTAAAGGAGTATGTTGACCAACTTTATGTTTAGGTTCAATTCGAGATTGAGAAGGTTAATACTCCATTGGAAAAGCAAGAAGTTTGCCTAGGGTCTTAGTGATTCGGTTGGGGATTCGTTGCTTAGTCCTACCCTAGTAGGGGCCACTTTTGAGTCCCGTCGGGATGGCTCTTCTCTATGAGGGCAATTGCAAGGTATCATTTTAGGTAAAAAGGGTGGAAAGAAACCCAAAGTCCCAATAGAAGCAAAAAGACTAAGGTATAGGGAAGGATCAAGCTTTTGCAAAGAACAGAGCTGATATAATGTGTCATCCTTATGGCACAAAGGACATTTCATTGAGGAATGTCATTCCACTAAAGCGAAGTATGAGTGATTTAATTGCAATCGACTTGATTGCTAGAAGAAGAATTATCCTATACTTCAGGGGGTGAATATAAGTAATGATGATATATGCCTCGATTGCGTTACTGAGTCCTAACAAGCCTACTACATGGGTAAAGGAAAGAGATTTAGTAGTAGGTGTGCTTTAATTGTAAATTACTTGCTTATGTCACTGATACTTGAGAGGTACATTCTCCTATTGCTGGTTCTTTGATAGATAGACTAAACTTGACACCTTTCATAGTAAGTAAGTTCTTTTGCAATGTTAACATTGTATAAGTAACCTTAGTGTTAAACTGAGAGATAGCGATCGAGCACACTATTGTAACAACCCGCCTTTTCGATCCTTCGAAATAGACACTAATACATCCACGGTAGTCACGTACCAAAAATCCAAGTACCAGAAAGACATATTATTAGGGTGAAAGAAAAAGAAAAGATAGATCATAATCTCACAACATGATGAGTAATATATAATGTTCCAATGATCTTTACAAAAAGCAAACCGAACTTTAATATACACACATAAAATTAGAGTAACTAACATATCTCAACCTGGACAGTTACAACAACCTGTCCTTACAATTGCTGATAAATATAGACAAAAAACAAGCAACGGAAGATAAAAAGAAAATACTAGACTAAGCCTTGGCGACATCCAGCTCGTCTCCTGCAGCTCCAAGTGTCTCGGCCTGACCCGAGCATTATAAGAAAAATAACGCCTGAATCAGTCTGGTAAAACCAGCGTGAGAAACACGATATAATGGATCCTCAATTTTTTATAAAACCATCCAAAAAAAGATATCTCGTAAGATCATGCTACACATAAACATAGATGGATTTTTACCTTACTATAACAAAAACATTTTTATAGAAAATCCAGTGATATTATATAATGTCTAAGGTTTAAAAGGAATTATGGAACCATAGTCGAAATTGTTACATTAATTAAATTCCAGCATAATGGGTTTACAACTATGTCCAAAAAGGCACATATTGGAGAATGGATTCCATACAATGATAAGGCACTGGGACTACCTACCATAGTACACCTCTAGAAAAATGCACCAAGGGACCCTCTACCAACACAGGATAGTCCTACCCCTTACCGGATAGTACCGAATATTTCATCACCCCAGTTGCTTTGCAACCTTTTCCCAAGAGCTCTCATGCACAACCAAATCCATGTATATATATATAAGGGTGATGACAATACCCTAATGGGTGCGACCCACATAGCCCTGTTGCATATCCCATGTTTTAGTCATTCTCGGTTGATGAGGCTTGAGGCTACGTTTTACCTTTTAAATAACAATCTTACTTGGAATGCTAACACTGCCTCTAGGTAATAATGCAATATCAGCATTCATACATACAAGTTTTTCAAGATATGGACAAACCTAAGGCACTATATCTACTACATCCATTTTGAAATCACCCTCAAGATTAGTAGCAAGCAGCCCTTGCACTTCAAGAGCTCCGTCTTTAATTCCATCATCTTCAAGATGTCTTCACTATGAATGCTTGAGTTGGTTTGAAGTGGTTTTCGGATAATTCGTACTTATCCGATTTCGGTCTCTTCGGACCAACATTTGACAGTTTTTGGTAAACTCAACCCCGGTTCTTTTAGAAATATACAAACAATACATAAGGGCGGGGATCACCCTTAACCATTTAAGTGGACGAATTTCCTTATCATTTGCCCTAGAAGAACACTACGAGTTTATACGTACAGTAGCATCAACAAAGATGACTGTACCAGATAATTCTCGTGTTTCCTCTAGAATTTCCAAAGTTAACAATTGGCCAAGATTTGATAGTCGGTTATTTCACAATCAAATAAAAAACAATCAAACATAGATTTATTTCCATGTGGGATCCAGTAAGCCTTTATTAATTAATCTTTTCTCAACCAAATCTCTTTAAAATTAGTTGAATCAAAATACCTTCGTAAAAGATATTTTCACAAACCCCTTATACTCTTTCAAATACTGGGAAAAACATTCATATACTTATCTCATCGGTGTAAGTATATTATACTTTAGAAAATATATCCATATACTTATCCCAACGGTATAAGTACATTTACAAAACTTATGGAAGATTTCCTCTTTTCCAAATTTATATTTAAATAGGCCAAACAAATATCATTTAAAATATTACATACTATAACCAAAAACTTATCCTTCGACGTTAAGTATGGAAAGAAGTCTCCATACCACAATAATTAAGAAGGATTAATTATCAAAATCAAATCTCATTCCTTTTATAAAATTCCTTTTATATAAGTCCATTTCATATTTAAAGTTCCTTTTATAAATCTCCAAATTAATTTACAAAAATTCTTTTATAATTCTTTAAAATGATTTGTAAAATCTCTTCCTATTGATAAAACTTTTTTATAAATCTTGCTTTATCACTCCTTTATTAAAAAACCTTTATAAAATATCATTTACCAAAGATCAATTGAAAATCTCTTTAAAGTGAATCCTTTTATTAAGTAAAATCCCTTTTCTAAATAGATTACCATTTATAAATACCTTTATTTAATTAATTGATTTCCTTTAAGCATCACAATTAAATAATTAATTAACTTTAAAACCTCATTAATAAATAATTAACTAACTTACCTTCAAACATCATTTATAAACACTTAACCTCAAATTGTTAGAAATTTAAGTTATTTTGAATCCATAACTTTACAGATTTGGAAATAGGCTTAGCGACCACAATGGTACTAAAACAGTTACCATTTAATTCAATTTGACTTTTTAGGTCATATAACTGGTATTTACATAAGTAAGCATATATGTAAATAAATTCAATAATTAACCATCAACAGTTAACGCATCACTATTCCCAATATTAATTATATGAATAAATGTCCAAATTTATATAATAGCAGAACGGGGATTTATTCTATTAAATATATGTCATCAATAATCTACTTACTTTAATTATAGTAGATGGGGGATTTATTCTGCTAAACAGATGTTATCAATAATCTTTTCAATTAAATTTAACAGAATGGTGTTAAGTATACAATAAAGTATCTTCCATATACTTAATTTATCATGACTCATTTATTGAAATTAACTCTCTTATATTTATCACGTTTTCGACATTTCGGCTTCTTTGTCCCTCACCTAGAAACAAGTTCTAGATTTCACAGATAGAGGAAAGTGTACTCACCGACTTTTAGTGCTAAATACAATACGACTTACTTTCAATAAAACGTGTCAATGTTTTAGTATAAATTATTCATATTTGTTTGGCTACATAATGACACCAACATATAGAATCCCTTGTATATAAACCATTCTTTGATAAAGAAAGTTGCTTTTTAAACAAATCGATCCTTAGAAATAATTAAAAATAAACCTTCATTTAATAATAATCAAATCTCAGCTTAATTAGCAATTAATTAATCATTAGCCCTGCTTGGTTAATAATTAATTAATAATTAACCCTTATTTAAACAATAATTAATTAAATAATTAACCTTTAATTAATTAAATAATTAACCTTTAATTAATTAAATAATTAACCTTTACTTAATCAATAATGAATTAACCTTTATTTTATTAATTAATTATAATTATCTTACTTAATTAATAAATTAAGTACTTATTAGTTTTACTCAACTAACAATTACGTACTAATTATCTTTACTAAATTAATTAATTAAATAATCCTTTAACTTTTTTAGTTAATAAGTATTAATTACTTTTTAATACTAATAATTTTTTGAAAACTTTTCAAAATATTTTAAAGTGAAAACATTTATAGTTTACAAAAAGTGTTCGATTTACGAAATACATTCATAGCGACTATCGCTGTGTATGTCATAACATCAAAACTAGTTTTATATATCAAATGCCTCTTTAAACCCTTACTTTTTAACTTAACTTAATTTATAAACATAGTATAATGTTTTGGAAACTAAAAAGTAAATTTTTTGAAAACCTTACAAAACATTTTCTAGAAAATACATAAGTTAAACAAGTTTAAAATCAAAAAATCTCGATGTCGCAACAAAACAACTTTAAGTATTATTTTCTTTTAGCACACAACAACATAGCTTAAGCTCATATATTTATCACATATCATAACATTATACATAAAATAAAAATCATTACTTTCAACATCATTTAACATTTTAACTATATTTCCAAATCCATAACCAAACATTAAATATAATCACACATAGGTAAAGCATAACATCATTATTTTTCAACCAACAATCAAAACAATTATTAGCAAAAAAAGTTTAAAACTTGTTTTAAAATGTGAGCTTTACTCACCAAAAGCTTACAGAAACAAACCAAACTACCACCATACTTGTATCAGCCCAAGATCTTGGATTTACTTTTCGAAAGACTTGATTTTTGACCTTAGGAGGTGAGTTTGGATTCGACCTAGAGGGGTGTGGGCTCGGCTTGGGTGTGAGGGGTGTTTTTGGGCTTGTTTTTGGAAAGAGAGGATGTAGAAAAGTAAAGAAGTGTTTTAAATAAGGTTTTTAAGGATTTTAAATGGAAAAATATAAGGTTTTTAAACTTTGAAAAACTTTGGAAGCAATTAAAAAGTTTAAGAGCTTAGTAAGAAGGTGATGGAGTTTTGAAAAATAAGAAATGAGATGAAATATGAGAGAAAGAGAGAGAAATTAGTAAATTATTTTTGTACAAAGTGGAATATGCAAATTACTAAAATGCCTTTTAAGTACATACCCTCCACTTACATTTATCCACATCATCACACTCCCTTCTCCCTTCTTCCACACGCAAGGAATCCCCAATCCCCATTTGTCCTAAATATAAACCCCTTCTTTGTACTATGATGTTACATTTAATAAAATGACCTTCCCTTTTTTTATTTAAATAATTTGAAAAGGATCACATTTTTTATTTAATTAAGTAAATATGTATTTACCACATATTATCTTAACCATACATATGTTATTAGTATATGTATTTGTATATGTATACTAGAGTGCACACAATATTTCCGACAACTTTTAGACGATGAAAAGTCGAAAATTCGGAAAATGATTTCTAGTCACTTTTTCGAATTTTCTTCGAACTAAATATTTTGTAAACAAATTATGAAAACCATTTCAACTTCACTAGTTATTATTACAATGGGATTTATTTGAGTTATAAAATCCATAAATTAATTATTTAAAAATATAATTAAATATTCATTTTCAATGTGATTAAATTTCGGGTTATTACAAATATTTAAAATTTATTAAATATTCCTAAATCAAGGTGATAAAATTCCAGGTCATTACATTCCCCTCCCATAACAGAATTCGACCCTAAAATTTCACCACATGAATATCTAATATTATTCATAATTCTGTATGACGTTTATCGATCATCCATATGCAAAATTCGATTTGATCTTTACTCGAATACGTAACTTCAATACTAAACTAGTATTGCTAATCTGATTCTTCAGTGCGGACTTCAATTAGGCCCCTTGGTTAGAAACCTCCATTTTTTTACATAGCCAAAAACTTTTGATAGAAAACTTTGGTTCCATATCAAGAACCCTCACCAAGTGTTTGCCGTTAAGAATCGAGTGATAAATCCTTACTTAGAACGGTGTGAAACACTTCAAAGTCATGTATTCGAATCTTGGATAAAAAACAATGTGAAAAAAGAAATGATCTACATTCAACTTACGTTCTTATTATATTGGTTCTCACTAATACTAATTTCTTTTCTTCTTAAAATTATTTATGAAAACATTTTATAAAAACTGAACTTAAGTTTAACTTGTATAATACCCTACTACGTCCTAAGAGTATATACCACTATCTGGTTCAAACTTTTTCCAATTTGAATTTATTAAGTAAACTCAAAATCCAAATACTCGGCTTTATTTCAAAACTCCTTTCTGAAATGATATTATAATCATAGAAAATATACATATATATATATATATATCCTGAGTAACTCCAAAATGATACTAAGGGTGTAATAACTCGAAAGATTAGAGTAATAATAATTAATAAACAAATTAATTGAATAATAAAATAGGGTTGGGAATTTTTCAGAATTGAACCACGGGAGTTGCACCATTGGGTCTGTGGTATTTTTTTGAGCAATTTTCATATATAACTTGTTAAAATCTGTGTCAGTATGGAGAAGTTACGAGAGATACAAAGAAAATCAGAATTATATATATAATTAAAAAAAGGTAGGCCCGTTACGGGTCGACCCATGCCTGAGTCGGGTCGACCCATATGTTGACCTGCATTCTTCCCTAGACGATTTCTCGTCCAGGTGCGAGCCGAAGACTGTAAATCTGATGTTTGGTGAAATCCTGTGTGTTCGTAGCTGCATCCGACGGTTCCTAGTGAGCCTATGACATGGTTGCACCAGACTAAATCTTCAAATCCGACGGCCTGAGATCCCTAAGCCACACTATAAATAGAACCCTAGGCCTAGCTATTTTTCTTATTCAGATTTTCTCCCAATTGGGTGCATTGCCCAAGGCTGAACCCTAAATAGAAAAAATTTCTAGGGAGGAAATCTTTTTAATAAAAATATTTTACACCCTAGAAATGGATCCAGAAAGGCCTAGGATTAGAGCTAAGGACCACAGGTGAGTGTTTTGTAATTATTTTAGATTTGTAAGCAATTTGAAATAATAGGGTTCTCAATAGTTGTTGTTTTTCTACAATTTTGAGACAGTTTTTATGTAAGTTTATTTACAATCAGTTTTTAAGTAAATTTCAGAAGTTCGTTTCAGTCTATTTTTATTCAGCTATTTTATTCAGTGATTTACAGTTATTTACATCTGTTTTAAGTTTAAATTTTGCCTGTAAATGTTAGTTTCTTTTTATAGAGATATAATCCATTTTGATGTGAATAAAATATTAAAAAGAGAAGAATTCGCAAATATAGATTAAGATAGAAAAACACTAAATTTACAGAAATCAGATGTAAAATGAGAAAAACTGAAATAAAATGGAGATGGACTAAAATAGGCAAATTTGAGATATTTGCAAGCATGATTATAACAAGTGGTTATAACTAAAAAGAGAAAATAGAAGAGTAATAGTTGCAACAACAATTATAACACGTAGGTTATAATTAGAAAGAAAGAAATAACAGAAGAGGCTTATTTTAAAACTTAGATCTTGGATTAAGTTAATAAGCAAATAAAGCAGTAGTGGCATGTACCGGAAGCATTCCCTTTCAGGTCTAGGACTAATAGTCTCACACATGGGTGAGGCTGGGCACGTTTATGCTGATTAGGGTAAATAAGTGGCCAATAGATAGAGGCTCGAATTTGGGGATTTGGGAAAGGGGCGCAAAGTTAGAAGATTTGTTTGTTAGGACCAGTACCAACGGCATTCCCTTTTAGGTCGAGGACTGATGGTGTCACACGTGGGTGAGGCTGGGCACACTTATGCTGATTAGGGTAAATAAAGGGTCAAGTAGGGGGTGACAGTTAGTGTGTATCGGCGATGACCGAGCATGCGACATTAATTAGGGTAAATAATTCGCTACTGTGTCCTAAGCGCTAAGAAGTGTCTTTTGCTGTGGGACCAACGGGATTGGTTCACATTGGCACAACAGAGATAGGAAAGGCCAATCAATGGGTAGGATTAAGATTTCAGCCTAATCAAGTTAGCAGTTGAGATAGGATTAGGGTTTCAGCCTAATCACAGCAGTGTAAGACAAGTGCAAAAAATCAAAGCAAACAGTCCAACAAAATCAGAAACAGTATTTTTTTGCAAGTTTTATCTTTTTTGTATCTTCCTTTCATGCTAGAACTATTGCTTAGCTATTATCTATATCTTGCTTAGAAATGCTTGTAATTACTTTCACTCACCAGACTTATTGTCTGACCCACTATTCTATCTTCCCTTCTTCCCCGATAGGCCAGTAGAGTTGAGGATAGTTGATTTAGGTTGCTTAGAGATTCATTTTCGAAGTTTTCTCATTTCAGATGTATTCTTCTGCTTTTCATCTTTTTCATTTGGCTTATGATGGATTGGCACTTGTGAGAGGGATTATTATTGTTATTTTTGTACTCTGATTATGTGAGACTGAGATGTATTTACATGAAACATGAGAGATTTTGAGTTTTTGAGACATGTTATGTTTTATGACTTGTTTTGAGATGAAGTTTAATCCTGAATGATAAGTTATTATTTAAATGTTTTCCTCTGCTTTTACTTATTTGTCTTGTGAATCTTAGACCTTGTGATGCATTAGCTATACCTATAACGCACCACATCCTTTGGTGTGCCCTTTTTGGGAATACTAAGGGGTGTGGGGTGATTCATTTGGTATCAGAGCCTAAGGTTACAGGATTCCTAAAAACTTGTTTTAAATGTAAAGTATTTTTCCAAGGTAACATATCTTCAAACTAAAAGTATTTTTCAGAAAGAAACTCTTATTATAGAAATAGTTTTCAAGTATAAGAGAGTTTTTATAAAAATGCCCTCAAAGTCCAGTAACTCCAGTTCAACCTTCTTTCGATTCTTTCGAGCCTAAATTTTCTTTTCTTTGCATAGAATGGCGGACGCCCTAAATCTTCTAGAGGGTGTCCAAGTTCCTGGCTAGTTCGGTAAATACCTCCAAGCTACGGCACCAGAGGTGCAAGGGCAAGCGCCCAATGCAGCACCGACGGGTGGAGCTCCCGTTAATCCACCTACAGTAGCCAATTTTTCTATGCTATGCAAGGACTTCGCTAATCTAGGAGGCAAGACATTTTCTGGCACGGAGGATTTCATAGAGGCACGAACTTGGTTGAGGAATACGGAGTGGATATTTGGGCTGTTAGGATTGGAGGACCAATAGAGAGTTCAGCTTGCATCTTGGCAGCTGAAGGGAAAGGCTTATTACTGGTGGGAGATTGTAGAGATGGAGGGTAGAGACATTGGTTGGGTTGGATTTTGGGAAAGGTTTGAGAGAAAGTTCTTGTCGCAAGCCGAGAAAAGCATGCAGTTGGAGAAGTTCATTCGTCTGAAGTAGGGGAGTCTTTCGGTGAAAGAGTATATAAATCAGTTTAATGAGTTATCGAGGTTCGGGATGGAGCATGTTAATACACCGCATAAGAAAGCCACCAAGTTTGCTAAGGGTTTGAACCAGCCCCTCCAAGGGTTGGCATTGACCCATGTACCTATGGGAGCGATGTATGAGTCACTTGTGGAAATGGCTCTCATATCAGATTTTGCTAAGAAAGAAGAGGTTAAGGGGGTTCCTAAATCAGAAAACTCTAAGAAGCAGTGGTGAAAGTATAAGAAGGATAAGGACAAGAAGAAAGGAGGAGGACCTCAAAAGAGACAGATCAAGAAGGGCGAGAAATGTCATAATTATGGATTGGTTGGGCATTACTCAAAGGACTATAAGAAGGATAGGATGAAAGGGAGGTGTTATAGTTGTGGGCAGCCTGGACATCCTAGTAGAGCTTGTCCTCAGAGGACACGGCAGGGAGCAGGCGCACCTACGGTGCAAGTACAGGCTTTGGATGTAGCACCTTCTAGTAATGGACCGGACCGAGGTAGGAAAGTCTCCGTAGAAGGTTTGATCTCTATTTCAGTTTTTCCTATCCGGACTCTTTTTGACTCTGGAGCATCGCATTCTTTCATTTCTAGTTCCTTGGTTAATTATTTGCACTTAGATATTTCTCTAGTTGTAGACCCTATAGTTGTTTCAAACCTCATAGTAGGATCGGCACATTTATCCAGTATTTGTAGGGGTTTGAAAATTTTTATACTAGGTGTAGAGTTTGATTGTGACGCCTATGTACTGAGATTTTCGGGATATGGGATGATTTTGGGGATTGATTGGTTATCCACTTATGGTGCAATATTGGACTTCGAGAGGAGAGTCTTCAGGCTGGGGACATGTAACAGACGGACTCTCGAGGTTTTTTTGCAACTCGCAGGGGTCAGTCTTGTTGAGCTTCCTTCATTCCCTTGATTCATCACTATGAGAGTTAGATTTAGTTCCAGTTTTTAGAGATTTCCCAGATGTTTTTTAGGAGGTTTGGGGGCTACCTCCTAAGAGAGAGATCGACTTTAAGATCTATCTGAATGACAATGCTAAGCCAATGGCATTGTCCGTGAGACATATGGCTCGTAGGGAGAGGAAGGAGTTAAGTAAGCAGATGGGTGAGCTATTAGAGAAAGGCTTTATCAAACGGAGCATATCTGAGTGGGGGACGCCATTCGTCTTCACTACAAAGGCGGATGGTTCCCTTTGACTTTGTGTAGACTATAGAGAGTAGAATAAGCTCACGAAGAAGAACTGTTATCCACTTCCTAGGATAGACGATCTTTTTGATCAGTTGGTTGGCTCTTCAGTATTTTCTCAGCTTGACTTAGCCACTAGATTTCATCAGCTTAGGGTCGTTGACGATAGCATCGATAAGACAACATTTAGGACACCCGATGGATTCTTTGAGTGGTTGGTTATGCCATTTGGGCTGACCAATGCCCCAGCTTATTTTGTAGATCTGATGAGCCATGTTTTTCGAGATGTCCTAAATAAGTTCGTTGTAGTGTTTGTGGACGACATTCTGGTGTTTTCCAAGAGTATGGAAGAGCATGTTATTCATCTTGAGGAGGTTCTTCATACACTTCATGTTCATCAGTTGAAAGGAAAATTCTCAAAGTGTCACTTTTGGCGTGAGGAGGTGCGTTTCTTAGGGCATGTAGTCTCAAGAGAGAGTCTAGTTATGGATCCCGCTAAGGCAGTAGCGGTACAGGATCAGAAGGCCCCCAAGAACGCTACCGAAGTTAGAAGCTTCCTAGGTTTGGCTGGTTATTATAGGAAGTTTATCAGAGATTTTGCTAAGATTTCAGCACCGCTTACTTGCCTTACTAAAAAGAATGCGTCATTCGTGTGGGACGTGGATTGTGAGGATTCCTTCATGATGCTAAAGAGGGCCCTTACAAGTGCACTGGTGTTAGTTTTACCCGATGGAGCTAAGCCTTTTACAGTATACACTGATGCATGTGGGACTAACCTTGGGGTAGTTTTGATGCAGGAGGGGAGGGTAGTATGCTATGGGAGTAGACAGTTGAGAACTCATGAGAAGACCTACCCCACCCATGATTTGGAGCTGGCTGCTATTGTCTTCACACTCTAGTCTTGGAGACATTACTTTCTAGGAGAGAGGTTTGAGCTTTTCACTGACCATAAATCATTGAAGTACCTGTTCTCACAAAAGGATTTAAACTTGAGGCAGCAACGTTGGATGGAGTTTCTGGTATCATATGACTTTGAGATAGCTTACACACCTGGCAAGGGGAACGCGGTTGCGGATGCGTTAAGTAGGAAGAGAACAACCCTTAGCCCAATGTTCGTGGAGTGGAAAAGCCTAGAGTTTATTTCTACCTTTGATTTTAAGCACTCTACGGACATTACTCCAGGATTATTGGCAGCACTTGAGGTTAAGCCTACCCTCATAGATTAGATTGGCTCAAGGCAGCGAGAGGATTCAGAGCTTGTGGATATTATGGATAGGATTAGCAGAGGAGAGGTCTCTAGACATCTCCAATGCTATTCCACCGATAGTAAAGGGTGGCTAAGGAGAGATGGAAGACTCTGTGTCCCATGCACTGGTGACTTGATGAGTGTTGTTCTAGCAAAATCACACCATTCTCGGATGACTATTCATCTGGGTGGTGATAAGATGTATAGGGATATGAAGTGAGTTTTTTATTGGAGTGGCATAAAGAAGGATGTAGCAGAGTTTGTAGCTAAGTGTCTTGTGTGCCAAAGGGTTAAGGTGGAGCAGCAAAGGCCTGGCAGATTGCTTCAACCATTGGATGTACCCGAATGGAAATGAGATAGTGTTTCGATGGACTTTATAGATTATTTACCCCGATCTAGGAAGGGGAATACCAGTATTTGGGTGATTGTAGATCGTTTGACTAAGAGCATCCACTTCATTCCGGTCAAGAGTAAGAGGACCGCACCTTATTTAGCATCCATATACGTTCGTGAGATAGTCCAACTTCATGGAGTTCCCTCAAGCATAGTGAGCGACAAAGACCCTATCTTTACTAGCGAGTTTTGGAGGAGCTTATAAGAGGCTTTAGGGACACATCTTAGATTGAGTACAGCCTATCACCCTCAAACAGATGGCCAAACGGAGAGATTTAATAGTGTTCTTGAAGATTTGTTGAGGATGTGAATTCTAGATTTTGGAGGGACTTGGGAGGAGCACCTTCCTTTAGTAGAATTTGCTTATAACAATAATTTTCAAGCTAGCATTAGGATGGCTCATTTTGAAGCCCTTTATGGAAGACCTTGCAAGTCACCTTCGTGTTGGTTGGAGTCTACAGAAAGATTGCTACTTAGTCCCGACATGGTTAAAGAGACTTCGGAAAAGATTGATTTGATTAGAAGAAGAATGAAGATGGCCCAAGATAGACTGAAATCCTACACAGATAAGTGGAAAAGGGATATTGAGTTTGAGGTAGGAGATTTGGTTTTCATTAAGGTGTCTCCGCTAAGAAAGGTAGTGAGGTTTGGATCAAGTGGGAAACTTGCTCCCATATTCGTAGGACCGTTCCCCATTATAGAAAGGATAGGGAAGATGGCGTATCGGATAAAGCTACCGGAGAGGCTCGTGCGAGTTCATGATGTTTTTCATGTTTCGCACTTGAGAAAGTGCTTACGTGATTCAGCATAGGTAGTGGAACCTAGCCAACTTGAGGAAGTTGAAGTGGAGAGAGAAGCATAGGTTCATCGCATTCCTACCAAGATCGTTGGACATGATATCAAGAAGCTTAGGAATAAGGAAGTCCCTTTGGTTTTGCAGTGGGGAGATAGTATTGAGGATGCTACGTGGGAGGCTGAGGAGAAAATATGTATCTCTTATCCGCATCTCTTCGATGGTACGTCTTGAATTTCCTATTTCCATCTTTAGTTTTGAATAGGTTATTTCCTTTAGTGTCCTTTGGGAGGGTAGATCTTAGGATTTAACCTATGGATGGTAGGACTGAATGTAAACATGTTACTAGAACATGTTATGTATGTTGGATGCAAGTGGTTGAAAGTGTTTGCTAGTGGATGCTAATGGACGCATATGCACACACTAGGCACTATTATCTCTTAGAGATCGGCCTAACTAGGTCACTAAAGCATACGCATATGGATGTGTGTACACTTGCATTTTTATTTCATGTTGCTATGAATGGGTGATTATCATATGATTATTGCATTTGGATGATGATTGTAGCACGCATATAGAACTATCAGTTGTCATTAGGGAATTTTCATTCATTTGGATACATGGCACAGACATGAGCGCATAAAAAGGAGGTCGATTGAATCAATAGACCGCTTAATCTTTTGCATTAGTCAGAGACATTGACACTACACTATTGCATATACATAATTTGCATTAAAAAGCATAAGGACAATGGATGTAATGGATGATGGTTGAATATGTGGTTATGGAATTTGGATGAAAATATTTATTTCATTCTTCTGTCGTTGGAGATTTCGGGGGCAAAATCCTTAAGGAGGGGAGAATGTAACAACCTGAAAAATTAGAGTAAAAATAATTAATTATTAGATTAATTGAATAATAAAATAGGGTTTGGAAATTGTCAAAATTGAGCCACGGGAGTTGCACCATTGGGTCTGTGGTAATTTTCTGAGCAATTTTCATATATAACGTGTTAAAATCCGAGTCAGTATGGAGAAGTTACGAGAGAAACAAAGAAAATCAGAATTATATATATAATTAAACAAAAAAAGGTAGACCCGTTACAGGTTGACCCACGCCTTAGTCGGGTCGACCCATAGGATGACCCGCCTATTGGCCAGGTTGACTCGCATTCTTCCCTGGATGATTTTTCGTCCAGGTGCGAGCCGAAGACTGTAAATCTGATTTTTGGTGAAATCCTATGCGTTCGTATCTGCATCCGATGGTTCCTAGTGAGCCTATGACCTGGTTGCACCAGATTAAATCTTCAAATCCGATGGACATTATACACAAAGTAAAAGATCATTACTTTCAACACCACTTGACATTTTAACTATACTTCCAAATCCATAACCAAACATTACATATAATCACATATATGTAAAGCACAACAACATTATTTTTTAACCAACAATTAACACAATTATTAGCCAAAAAATAAAGTTTAAAACTTCTTTAAAAATGTGAGCTTTACTCACCAAAAGCTTATGGAAACAAACCAAACTATCACCATTCTTGTATCGGCCCTAGATCTTGGATTCACTTTGCAAAATATTTGATTATTGACCTTGAGAAGTGAGTTTGGGTTCGGCCTAGCGGGGTGTGGGCTTGGCCTTGGGTGTATAGGGAGTTTTTGGGCTTGTATTTGAAAAGAGAGGATGTAGAAAAGGAAAGAAGTGTTTTAAATAAGGTTTTTAAGAATTTAAATGGAAAAAAACGAATTTTAAACTTTGAAAAACTTGATAGTTGTTAAAATGTTTAAGAGCTTAGAAAGAAGGTAGTAGAGTTTTGAAAAATAAGAAATGAAATGAAATATGAGAGAGAGAAAAATTAGGAAATTGTTTTTATACAAAGTGGAATATGCAAATTAACTAAATGCCTTTTAAGTACATACCCTACACTTACATTTTGCCACATCGCCACACTCCCCTCCTCCTCTTTTCTTCCACACGCAAGGAATCCACAACCCCCTTTTGTCCAACATATAACCCCTTCTTTGTACTACGATGTTACATTTTATAAAGAAACCACTATCCAATGATCCACATTCCTCAACGCCGCTAGAGGAGTTTTTTGGCGAAGGTCTCAACATGGAAGTTGTTCGTCTTGGTGAGATGAGTGTTCTGACCGGTCGATATGTCGAACGGAGACTCGTGTCGTCATAGATCTGGGTTTGAATGCCGTGACTTCAACCATGTTTATCTCCATGAACGTCGATCTCTAGGTGGCGACACCTGAAGGAGAAGTGCGGAGGAGGTCTTGGGCGACACGCTGGCAAATTTTGGTGGCATATCGTGGAGTGTGGCGGTCGCAGTTTGAGGATGAGCGAAGCGGGTTTTGGGTCGAACTATCGTGGGTTGTGGGTGATCGTTGGTGATGTCGGCGGCGGCGTGGCTGAGGCCAAGGTTAGGGCTAGCATAGGTGGCTGTGCGGTGGCGATCGGAGGTAGGGGCGACGACGGGCTGAGGTTCATCGAGCGCAATTTGGGTTCGTTGAAGAAGGGTTAGAGTGAAATCGTGATTAGCCTGAGGTAATTAAATTAATTACCAATCGATTTAAGTTAAATAAAATTTAATAAAATTTGTATTGTTCTAATATTCGTATCTTTTACGTGTGAGGTCCGATTCGAGCGAAACAAGTCCCTTTGGGTTCGTATCTATGAGAACTACAACATGGTGTTGAATTGAAGTTTATTTGACACCAAAAGTTTTAGTTTTAAATAAAGGTGAGTTGTTTTAAACGCCCACGAAGTACTAAATATTCTTATGATTAGCTAAATCGAAATCATGAAATAATTTATAATTGTTGATTGAATTGGTTGAATTTGAATTGATTGACAGTTAAAACCGACATTTAAATTTTATTGATAAATTTGATATTAAAAATTGATAGCGTAAATTGACAGTTAAAATTTATAGGAATTTGATTGTTAAATGGATAGTTGAAATTGATGATAAATGTAACGTATAAATTTGATAGGAAAAATTTGACATTTTATACACTTATTAGATCGGCATCTAAATTTAATATTTAAATCGATATTGGATTACATATCACCTTTAGTTAAACCGCTGACACTGATTTTTATTTATTGATTGTTTTGTGATATGGTTGAGTGGGTTGATTTGGATGTTAACCCATATGATTATGGATGATATTGTTGATTTTCTGTATGTTGCTAGTGGTTTTGATATTTCCGTGTTGTCAGGCTGTTATTACCACTATTAATATGATTGATCACCTGGACATTTAAATTTGATATGGACGTTGAATATCCTATTTGGTATTTGAATTTTGATGCATAGCTAACTGCTTTGGCAGAATTGTGATTTTATCGCCGTTCGGCGAAAATCGAGTTATTTATTGTATTTTAAAAAGCTTTAAAACCTAACCTAAAGAAATTTATATATTATAAAGAATTTAATTTTGTGAATCGAATTAAATTTAGTTTCTGAAATTAACTTGAATTTCAATTATAAAAATTTAAATTCTAAATTTTATAATATATATATATATATATATCTATTTCCTAAAGGAGCAATAAAAGGGTTTGAAAATCGTCCTGTAACTTTAATAAAAAAAAGGAAATGTTATAAAATGGCTGATGTTTGGAATCCAATCATTAAATGATTTTGATACGTTTGAATTGATTATTTTAAAAATTCGAGCTATGGAAATGTAGGAATTCAAACTTGTTAAAAGAATTTGTGTAAATAATTCAATTTGAAATTTCAAAGTCATAATCGATACATGTTTTGAATTGTGGAAATTGGATTATTTAAAAGATTTAAATCTTAACATTTGGACATTGAAGTTAAGTTAATTTAAGTGATTTAAATCGGTGTATTGAGATTAGACTCGAATTAATATAAACTAGAATGGTCTGAAATGAAATTGAATTGAAACCCGAGCCACTAATTAAATCGTTTGAATCGAAATTGCAATTGATTTAAATCGAAATTGAAATCGAAATCGAATGAAACTGAATTTAAAAGTAATTGAATTGAAACATTAGGAATTCAATTCATTTGTTTGGAATTTGGATCTGAGTCCAGATTTGTTGGAAATGGAAAGAAATAGTTCGTTTTGAAAATATATTTCTCTTGATTTTGATTTGACTTACATGAGGATTTTAGTCATGACTCGAGTGTTTTGTTTATTCCGTTATGCTCGGGTCAGAACGAGTTTCATTTGTCGAGGACAGTTATTCTGGAGGACGAAGACGAAGATTTGGTATATCATATTTACTAGTATTTATTCCGCTGCACTATTTCATTCTTTCTTTTAAATTGTATAACTCTAATAATATTTTATAACTCTAATTTATGTTGAAAATTGAATTGTATATATATATATATATATATTGTAAACAGCTTCATGAACTGTTTATGTGATTATTATATTTTATCGTTCTGCTGCAAGATTCTGTTGTTGTTTCCTTCTTTTCTTTTTATTTCTTTAAAATAAACCCATTGATAATCTATCTTTTAAACGGTTTGAGTTGGACATGTGTGGTTTATTGTTGACTTGAACTGTTTAAAAAGGTGGGTCGTCATAGATAGCATCGATTACTACATTAAAACTATAAATGTTAAATTTTATGCTTCTTAAAATAGAAATGCTAATTACATGGTTTTATATGGCATATTTAGTTTAGATGATTGTTATATATGATTCAGCATGCTTAAATCAATAGTTAGTATTGCAATTGTATTTAATCCTCTTTGTTAAGTACATGATCAGGTACATGGAAGCAACTATGCACTATTGAGATGCTTATTCGCTTATATTGGTATCTAAATGGCATACGCTTGCTATGAAAGACGTACGTAAGACTGTAGTGTAGACTTGGGTATATATATATGCTTATTGTCCTAAAAAATGAGATGTCTTAGATATGGGATACCTTAAATATGAGATGTATATGTATATGTTATTTAGGGATTTTTCCAAAACAAAAGGGGCTTTGAAAGCCTAAGGATTGGTAGACATTATCTTATTTTGGGAATTTCAAGGACAAAATCCGTTTAAGTAGGGAAGAATATAACAACCCACATTTTTTATGATAGGATATTTAAATATTGAATCAAAGGTCCAATATGATTTTTTGTATATGGTCGAATTAGCACTCGAGACAACCTCCGTTGAGTCCGAATCGACATTGTGAATCAAATGATATAAAATTCGTTATATTTAGAATCATGCTATTTTTATGATTTACGTTTTTTATCTGTATTTTGTTGAAATACGTGTGTAGTCGGGCCTAGTGGAATCTCAACTGATGGCTTGTATTTCTGGATGAGAACATCATTATGAGACGTACTATTGAGGAATTTCTAGAATCGAGTGATCTAATGGCCAAAATGACCTCGAAATGTATGATATTATCATCCCAGAGCACTACCTTGGATAGTGATGAAATTTGTACCATCAGGACCAGAAAAAATGAGGTGATATGTACTGATAGTTTCATGGAAATCTAATGTGTTGTGTGATCGTACCAGCTCAAAACACGTGGCAATTTATTTGAGAAATCAAATAAAAAAATATTATTATATAAACACATCACCACACCCAAGATTTTTCCACATCGTTCATTTTCATTTATCTCCTTACGCTCTTCCTCTAGCTCCATACTCAAACCAAGCTGCCTCCTTCCAAAAATTAAAATCAGAGCTACAGACCATGAAAAGTAATGAGACTTGGTCCGCTGAACTCACCGTGACGAGGGATTTGAATCTATGTTGGTCTCAGTACGTGAGGTCGCACTTAGGTGGGACCGATTTGGACGTCGTCGAATAGGGTTCGACATTGGAGCGGTTCATGGCAGAGATAGGCCAAACAGAGATCATCATTGCTTTTCCCTTGGCGATGTTCACCTCCCCTCTCATTTGCCGCCACTCCGATCGATAATGGGGTGTCGCGACAATTAGAGGTAGCGAAGAGGGAGCAAGTGTTGCATTTTGATAGAGGCTTTGGGTTTGACAAGCTTGGGTCCATGGCAAAGAGATCGCAAAGAGGAGCACATTGAATTCGACGGGTCGTTAAATTTGAAAGTGACTGTGCTGTAGATCGAGTAATATGGAATATAATAAATAACTAGTGCGGAAAATAATAGCAGTAAAGTAAAATGACACCAAGAATTTTTGTACTGGTTCGAACTCCCGTTCTACGTCCAGTCCTAGACTCCTTCTGGAATTATAGCTAGCAGCCCTCACTTAACCCGGAGGAACAGGTATTACACCGCCTGAGCAACCAAACAGGACTTGACCGCCTGAGCAACAAAATAGGATTAGACCGCCTGAGCAACCAAACAGGACTTTCTTACAGACTGAATTTAACTTGACTTTGTGTGTTCTGAATAACACAAATTTGTCACTTGTAGTACAGCCTTCCTATAATCTTTTCCTCAAGATAGATGTGTATATTTGTGTGTGTATTAAGAATAGGAAGATCAATATTGCTTGAAAAATATAGAAATGAACATGTAAGCAATGATTGTATGAGAGATTGTAAATAATGAACTCAAGATTGAAAAGTGCTATAGATCAAAAAGAGATTAAAAAATTAGGTGATTAGATCTATGAATCTTGAGTGTTTATATAGTGTGTGATGAGATGTGACTTCTGGAGATAGGTATATGTTAGAAACTAAGAGATGTAACCATCCAGGTGGAAGATACCTTCTGATGAAAAGAAGTGACTTTTGGAAAAATTGACAGTTGCAGTTTTCAGTCGACTGAACATGCTTGGTCAGTCGACTGACCTAGTGTGTTCAGTCGACTGGCTTCTGGTTTTTAAAAAAGTTTTTACATAGCCTCAGTCGATTGTTTACATGGGTCAGTCAACTGAGTGATGTTATTTTAGTGTACTACAACATTTGTGTGTGTGTGTATATATGAAGATTATAAAATAAATGCAAGTTTTAAAAGAATTTGTGAGTGATGAACCTTTTGGATAGATTTTAACAAAGCTCTAAACTAGACTTTCTATATATATACACTTATTGACTCTAGTTAAGACCAATATCAAAACGAACCATATTTGAGTCGATGAGTCCGTATTTGTTGTAATCGTAGATTCGTGAACTTTCATATCTTGTCAGCATTCAAAACCTTATGATCCAACATTCTCCCCTTTTTTGATTATGACAACTCTAATTGCTACGAGCGAATCTTCGACAAGCTTTGTTGAATTATCTTTCCCCCTAAATATATGCCCGCAACTTTGATATAGTATTCTCCCTCTGAATCTAAGCTATATTTCCTGTCAATAATTCATATTTTCTCCCCTTTTGTCATCGACAAAAAGGAGGGTACTCAAAGTATAGAATATTAAAATACTAGTAATATGACACAGAAGCACATCTATATGATTAAACACATAGCATATATAATATCAAGCACATTACATAAACAATGACATAATTACAGAGACATAGAGTTTCATAGACAGACTTAGTACATTACCATATGAAAAAAATACCAAATTGTTTGAAAGCAAGATAAAAGTTCAATAATAACATAGAAGTTCAAGATGGCAAGAGCAATTAAAAAGATCATTACTCATCTCCGGCACTACCTTCATTCGAGCTCTCTTCATCACCTTTAGTTTCTTCATCACCGGATTCGTCGCCAACTTCTTCACCTTCTTCCTATTCTCGTTCTTCATTTGAGGTTGTCCAAGTAAAGTGTTCCGCTGGTCGTTTTCCATGAGGTGTAGGCACTTGAACAGAGTTTGAAGTGGGTTGGGAGCATGTGATTGCTTCCCAAATATTGTTGAGTAAACTCTTAATATGATACAGCTTTTTGTTGACCTTGGTGACGTTTTTATCAACTTTAGAAACACTTGATTCCACCCGAGTTAGCCGTTGATCAAGAAGTCTTTGGTTACGAGCGATGATAGTTATGGCTTCTTGTGGCCATCCAGGAGTAAGATACCTTCTGATGAAAAGAAGTGACTTTTGAAAAATTGACAGTTGCAGTTTTCAGTCGACTGAACATGCTTGGTTAGTCGACTAAATTCAATAACGTGCACAAAAATTTGCACACAGTCAGTCGACTGACCTAGTGTGTTCAGTCGACTGGCTTCTGGTTTATAAAAATTTTTTTACATAGCCTCAGTCGACTTTTTACAGGGGTCAGTTGATTGAGTGCTGTTATTTCACTGCACTAAAACATTTGTGTGTGTGTATATGAAGATTATAAAACGAATGCAAGTTTGTAAAAGAATTTGTGAGTGATGAACCTTGAGGATAGATTTGAAAAATGATCTAAACTAGACTTTCTATGTATATACACTTATTGACTCTAGTTAAGACCAATATCAAAATGAACCATATTTGAGTCGATGAGTCCAGATTTGTCGTAGTCGTAGATTCGTGAACTTTCATATCTTGTCAGCATTAAAAACCATATGATCCAACATAATTATGGTGTGTAGATGGAGAAATAGAGGGGAGATGGATTCGACTATGGGTGTGCACGTTGGTGTATCACAGTGCATCAGAATTGATTTGGAGAAGAAGGATTTAAAGGTAGTTAGTGGAATAATTAGTGATTTAATTATTTTAAATAAATATTGTTTCATGTTTAGTCCATATCTCTTGTATCCAAGGTCCAACCAAGGCACGGTCTTCTTCATTACACTCGTAGTGAGAATTTCTATGATATGGTATAAGCTTGGACTAGATTCAAACACTTGAGAATTTACGGTTCAGGTGAGCGGAATTATAATTCTAAATTTTTGTTTCAGTATAAATCCCTAAACTTTTATATATTGAAAAATATTACCCAGTAAAGGTAGAATATATATATATATATATATTGTTATCCCGCTTTTTGGTCAAAGCTGGAATATCAACAAATCGGCTGGATATCAGGATTGGAGTTCCATTGGAAACAAGGCTGCAATGGATATCGTCAAAATTTGGTCGAGCTCCAATCAGGACGGAATCGATTGGAAATGATGATGAGGACTAGGAGAGGCTACGTCTCTCCTAGTTTCAGGTTAATCGGAGTTTGTACGGAGAAGATACGATCGATACAAGGTAGGAAGAAGGTACTGTTCGAATCCATCATCTTCCCTTGCCTCGACTCCATCATCTTCCCTTGCCTCGACTCCATCATCTTCCCTTGCCTCGACTCCATCATCTTCCCTTGCCTCGACTCCATCGAATTTCCCTTGCCTCGACTCCATCATCTTCCCTTGCCTCGACTCCATCGAACTTCCCTTGCCTCGACTCCATCATCTTCCCTTGCCTCGACTCCATCGAACTTCCCTTGCCTCGACTCCATCATCTTCCCTTGCCTCGACTCCATCGAACTTCCCTTGCCTCGACTCCATCGAACTTCCCTTGCCTCGACTCCATCATCTTCCCTTGCCTCGACTCCATCATCTTCCATTGCCTCGACTCCATCGAATTTCCCTTGCCTCGACTCCATCGAATTTCCCTTGCCTCGACTCCATCGAACTTCCCTTGCCTCGACTCCATCGAACTTCCCTTGCCTCGACTCCGTCGAACTTCCCTTGCCTCGACTCCATCATCTTCGAATCCATTTCAACTGAGAATCCTTCGAATCCATTACCTCGAATCCAAGCCATGGATTCGACCCAGTCAAACCGGAGTACAAAACGGATCGAAGCGAGAGACACGCGCCACGTCGCAGCGAGCATCGAGTCGACCGAATCGATTCGAACCAAGATCGATTCGAAGTATCCCTGTTCTCCAGAAATGCAACATTGAATCGATCATATCTCGAGTTCTACAAGTCCAAATGCCATGAAATTTTCACAGAAGCTTAAGCACATGATGAAGAATGTTCACACCAAATTTCAGCTAGATTGGATGATTTCTTGATCGATTCGAACCAAGGGTCGAATCGATCCCAAAGTGGGCCCAGATCTCCAGATTTCGGCCATGTGGGCCCCCTGACGTACCAGAACTGGTCTCCCCTCATTTTAGGCGAAGTATCAGCCTCCTACACCTATAAATAGAGCCCCTGGTCATTCAGAAAAGGGGTCGGACAACTTTGAGAGCTAAAGAGCGCCCGGACTCTGCCAGATTTACTCCAGATCACCATTGCTGCCTTAGATTCAGATTATAATCATAAAATCCGTTGTACTACGCGATAGGAAATTGTAATCTTCAAGCATCGATCAATAAAAGATAAAAACTTTGGAGTGGACGTAGGCCGGAGATAGCCGAACCACTATAAATCTCGTGTTTTCGTTCATTATTTCTGGATTGCTGTTTGTTACTTGCTTAGATTTGTGATTTGTGTGTGAATACTGTTGATTTGTATTCATACGCTGGTGCTTTCACTACACTTGGGGTTTGTGACCATTTTTGGCGCAAACACTTTGGTGCTTTCACTGAGAACGACTAGCACCCGCTACATCGGATTGAAGTTCAGATTTGAAAGACAATGACTCGACAAACAAGTAGAAGGCAAAGAGCTGAGAGAAGCCAACAGGGAGGAAGTCAAGAGGCATCCTCTGGTGCTGGAGAAGGACAAGCTTCGATTTACATTACTAGAGATGAAATGGAAGCTATGGCGAATTCATTACACGAGAGGTTGCTGAAGAGCCAACAGGATATGATGCAGACTTTCTTCGAGCAGATAAGAGCTGCAGGAACACAGAACCTTGGACCAACTACAGCAACTACAAATGTGGAACAAGGAACTAGGGTTGCGGAACCTAATGGAGTACAGAATACAGAACCGGAAGGCAATCAACAAGGGCTTGGGGGCAGGCCCGCAGGATCTAACGCAGAAGGACATTTGGAGGGAGTACAGCAAGCTAGAGCCAACGTTGCGGCTAATGAGCCACATGAGGAATATGTGCCGGAGTTCCCACGAGAGCATGGGGGGCAACCCCTAACAGGCAACGCTGGATTAATGGAAATTATTAGGAAGACTATGCGTGGAGGTTTGACCAATAGAGATTTGGAAGGAGTGAACAGGAGTCCGTTCACTCGAGAAATCAGGGTAGCTCAGAATCCGCCTAAGTTCAAGTTACCTAGTGTAGAAGCATATAATGGCAAGGCTGATCCGACTGATCACTTGATGAGGTACACAAGACACATGGAAGTGCTGGGGGCATCGGAGGAAGTGATGGCCAGATGTTTCCCTTTATACTTAACAGACCTAGCGGCAATGTGGTTTAGGCAGCTGGAAGAAGGATCTATCAGGACTTGGAGGGAATTGGTGGACAGGTTTTTGGGACAGTTTCGGGTTCATATCAAAAGACCTAAGAACGTGATGACGTTAACATCGGTAAAGCAAAGGACGGATGAATCACTTAGAGCATTTTTGACTCGATTTAATGCGGCAGTTGCTTCGGTGGATCGGCCGGATCCATCGATGGTTTTGATGGCGGCAGTGTCGGGAGTCAGAGAGGATTCAGATTTTAAAGTATCTTTAGTACGAGACCCGCCACTGGATCTCGGGGAATTCTTCCACGAAGCTGAAAGGTTCCTTCGGCAAGAAGATGCATGTATGGACTTGAAGTTAAAAGAGGTGAATGTGACTGAGGGTGGAGGACCATCCAACGGAAGCTCGGACAAAGATAAAGGAAAAAGGAAGTTGGGCGACGATTCAGGAAAATCCAGGAAGCAATGGAAGGATCCAAAGTTTTCCACATACACAGAATTAAACGAGACGCAGGAGCGGATATTCATGGAAACTCGGAATCGCCTTCCTTACCGGAGGCCGGCTAGGAGAGAATCATCCGAGCGGGAGAGGGCATCTGGAAAGCATTGTCTCTTCCACGATTTGGACGGGCATGATACCAACAGCTGCAGGCACCTAAAGGATATAATTGAGGAGCATGTGAGGAATGGGCAGTTGAGGCAGTATGTTGGGGCTCGGAATGCAGCGGTGGAGCAGGAGCAACCACCGCCTACCTCAAACCATGAGGATATGAGGTACAGGAATAATGGTCGATTGGTAATCAATTGATCAGGATAATATGAAATAAGTAGCAAACCATTGGCGAGCAACCGAGTCATTTACACATGTATGGGGACGGAGATAGCCCCTAGGCATGCTCTGAATGATGATAAACCGCAAAGCCATGTTTTGCGAAATCTGTCTTTTGTTTTTGGATTGGACACTTAGTTTTCTGGTTTGGTTT
This sequence comes from Allium fistulosum, assembly GCA_030737815.1. Lineage (NCBI taxonomy): Eukaryota > Viridiplantae > Streptophyta > Magnoliopsida > Asparagales > Amaryllidaceae > Allium > Allium fistulosum. The sequence goes on from CM060904.1 coordinate 795,703,745, forward strand.
TGGAGTTTGGATTGAACTCCTGGTTTTTGTTTGCTTTCTGCTTTGGATTTTCGTTCGGATGACTGGTTTTTGTTTTGGGTTTTCTGTTTTGGATGTCGGTTTGGATTTCTGATTTTCGGATTGGATTTTGATTAGATTCTTTATTGTTTTTGATAAACGGTCGTCGAGTATGGACTATGCTCGGCAAGGGTCCGGAGTGACCACGATTCGGCCTAGGACTTAGGCCTCCTATTATCAATTATTGTTTCAGGTCGTTGAGTATGGACTATGCTCAGCAAGGGTCCGGAGCGACCAGGATTCGGCTTAGGACTTAAGCCACGGCATTACTTGCGTCCAGGGACACTGGACCACGGTCGTCAGGTGTGGATTGCGCTTGGCAAGAACCCGGAGAGGTTAGCTCAGCGTCCAGGGACACTGGACCACGGTCGTCAGGTGTGGATTGCGCTTGGCAAGAACCCGGAGAGGTTACATCAGCGTCCAGGGACACTGGACCACGGTCCTCGTGTGTGGATTGCGCTTGACAAGAGCCCAGAGAGGTTATAGATTTGGATATCGGCCCGGAGAGGTCCTGGATTTGGCTATTGGCTGTTGGATAAGAATGGATCAAAGGCTCGGTCTTCGAGTTCGGATGGACATGGAATTGGCTACGGACTTTGGGTATCAGATACGGAATTATTCAAAACACGCCTTCTTATCACAAGGCATGTTTTGGGGGGCAAATGTTATCCCGCTTTTTGGTCAAAGCTGGAATATCAACAAATCGGCTGGATATCAGGATTGGAGTTCAATTGGAAACAAGGCTGCAATGGATATCGTCAAAATTTGGTCGAGCTCCAATCAGGACGGAATCGATTGGAAATGATGATGAGGACTAGGAGAGGCTACGTCTCTCCTAGTTTCAGGTTAATCGGAGTTTGTACGGAGAAGATACGATCGATACAAGGTAGGAAGAAGGTACTGTTCGAATCCATCATCTTCCCTTGCCTCGACTCCATCATCTTCCCTTGCCTCGACTCCATCATCTTCCCTTGCCTCGACTCCATCATCTTCCCTTGCCTCGACTCCATCGAATTTCCCTTGCCTCGACTCCATCATCTTCCCTTGCCTCGACTCCATCGAACTTCCCTTGCCTCGACTCCATCATCTTCCCTTGCCTCGACTCCATCGAACTTCCCTTGCCTCGACTCCATCATCTTCCCTTGCCTCGACTCCATCGAACTTCCCTTGCCTCGACTCCATCATCTTCCCTTGCCTCGACTCCATCGAACTTCCCTTGCCTCGACTCCGTCGAACTTCCCTTGCCTCGACTCCATCATCTTCCCTTGCCTCGACTCCATCATCTTCCCTTGCCTCGACTCCATCGAATTTCCCTTGCCTCGACTCCATCGAATTTCCCTTGCCTCGACTCCATCGAACTTCCCTTGCCTCGACTCCATCGAACTTCCCTTGCCTCGACTCCGTCGAACTTCCCTTGCCTCGACTCCATCATCTTCGAATCCATTTCAACTGAGAATCCTTCGAATCCATTACCTCGAATCCAAGCCATGGATTCGACCCAGTCAAACCGGAGTACAAAACGGATCGAAGCGAGAGACACGCGCCACGTCGCAGCGAGCATCGAGTCGACCGAATCGATTCGAACCAAGATCGATTCGAAGTATCCCTGTTCTCCAGAAATGCAACATTGAATCGATCATATCTCGAGTTCTACAAGTCCAAATGCCATGAAATTTTCACAGAAGCTTAAGCACATGATGAAGAATGTTCACGCCAAATTTCAGCTAGATTGGATGATTTCTTGATCGATTCGAACCAAGGGTCGAATCGATCCCAAAGTGGGCCCAGATCTCCAGATTTCGGCCATGTGGGCCCCCTGACGTACCAGAACTGGTCTCCCCTCATTTTAGGCGAAGTATCAGCCTCCTACACCTATAAATAGAGCCCCTGGTCATTCAGAAAAGGGGTCGGACAACTTTGAGAGCTAAAGAGCGCCCGGACTCTGCCAGATTTACTCCAGATCACCATTGCTGCCTTAGATTCAGATTATAATCATAAAATCCGTTGTACTACGCGATAGGAAATTGTAATCTTCAAGCATCGATCAATAAAAGATAAAAACTTTGGAGTGGACGTAGGCCGGAGATAGCCGAACCACTATAAATCTCGTGTTTTCGTTCATTATTTCTGGATTGCTGTTTGTTACTTGCTTAGATTTGTGATTTGTGTGTGAATACTGTTGATTTGTATTCATACGCTGGTGCTTTCACTACACTTGGGGTTTGTGACCATTTTTGGCGCAAACATATATATATATATATTTGTGTATATGTATATGTATATATGTATATGCAATTGTTTCCCCATTGATGAATTTTGTTTGAATAGATGTTCGGGATATTAGTGATAGAAATATTATTATATTAGTGATAGAAATATTATTATATAATTTTTACTAATCGAAAATAAGAGTATGACTTTTAAAATGAGTTAAAAGGCTTAAAATGATTCATAAGCTAGTTTGTATTTTATTAAATAATAAAATGATTTTATAAAATAATAGAAAAGAGAATAGACTTTTATTGAAATGTTTTAGTAAATAAAAGTAAGATTTGATTATTTAATAATCAAATTGTTTATTAAAATATATTATACGTGTAAGAAAATATCCATATGTATATCATTAGGTTTTGAGCAATCTCATGTAGCCACAGTGACAATCGTGTGTGTTAAGTTGCATGGGAAGGATATAAGGTCGAGTAATCGCCCCGGCGTAGTTTGAAACATGATTGTGAAGCAAGTAAGTGTTTGTGCGTACATGTGTGCATAAGCGTGCATGAGCGGGTGTCTCGACACACGTATGAGCATCGCGTGAGGCGAGAATGTTGGTTGGGTCCATTTTGGCATGTTAGAAGAGGACGGGTCGCTAGATTCGCCGTTGTACTCTACACGTGCAAAGAGTTGATTTCATGTTGAAATCAATTTTCGAACACATATGGAACTAAATCCAAATATCAATCAATGGACTTCAAAAAAAGCGTCGAAGGTAGGTTGTGAGTGCTAGGCGACTCATCGGGCGAAGCAATGGAGAAGAAGGGACTCGAATCGACGACTCGGAGGCTTTCTGCCTGGGCTCTACTGCCCAAGAAAGGCAGCCACTAGTCGACATGAATCTTCAGTTTGTTGGATTATGAAGAGTTTAAATGATAATCTTCAAGTTATCATGAGGTAGCATGAATAATCGACTAAGTAATGACCTGAGGTTGTTGAGCGTAAGGTACACTTAGTAACATGTTTATCGTCCTTGCATGATTAGAGGATTTTTGAACTTGAGCAAACCGTAGGCTTTGTTTGCTAGTAATTTCGAATATTGTTAAGTATTTCTATGTGATCGTTTCCTTGTGGTGCTCGTGTTGGAATTTCGAGGATGAAATATTCTAAGTGGAAAAGAATGTAACGACCTGAAATTTTAGACACTTCATCTTTAAAAATCTGAATTATTTAAATATTTAAATCTTTGATTAAATGTGATTAAATTGATTTAATAACTTTGTTAAACCCTTTTAAAGCATAACTAATGATGGTAAAAAAAATTTGGAAAAATGTTTACAAAAATAAATACTTTGAAGAAATATCTATAATGTGATCGAAAATCGTTTTACCGATAAACTGTTTTTTACTCGTCATAAGTTTCTTAGACATTTTTACATACACATATTTAACTAGGATATAAATAATAAGAAATAAATTGTTTTACCATTTATGAAAAGAAAATATTTGATGATGTCATGGGAAGATATTTTGTATGTAAGGATAAAAGGGTAATTTGCTAAGGAAAAATGAGGTGTAAAGTGAAATAAGCATGCATGGCACATGGAAAGGAGTTTTCACCATGTAAAGGAGGGGTTAAGGCCTATTTATTCATTCATTAATTCACTAAAGCTTCAAATGTAATAAAAGATTAAAAATTGTGGAAGTAGATTAACACTAATCCACTTTGTTCTTTACAAATATTTATCTAATTAGTTCAAATCTCTTCCAAACTCCACCAAACTTTCACCAACACCTTAGGAAGCATGGATCTAAAGTAAAAAAGTGTAAAAAGTGAAGATGATGGTAGGATTCCTCTTTGGGCTGTGAGTATGAAAGGTGGAGGGAAGGTATGGCTTGGCTTGGCTTGGATGTGCTAAAGGTTGGATCTTTATTCTTTTGGAGATGGTAGGAAGTGGTTCTGTGATTCTTATGTGTTTGACCTTGTTGAAGGTTTGGATTTAGGTGAGTTATCCCACTATCTTGTTTGTATATATTGTGTATACATATGTATGTATGTGCAAATATAAAGTTCAAGTGACATTAACTAATTAAAGTTATAAGCTTAGGACCCTCTTGCTTTTGAAAGCAAATGACAACTTTATATTGTATAACATCACTTCTATTACCTTCTATAACATATGGCATGTCCTAGACTTTTTGTTTACATGTTAGGTTGGCTTGTGTGTTGAATTGAAGTATGTTTGATAGTGTTTGAAGCTAGAATAGTCGCTATAAGTGCACTTCGATATCACTTAACTTTAACTTTTGTAAATAAAAGATTTATGAACATAATTTGGGATAATTTGATTGGGTTGTTCTCTACACATTATTTTGTGTATGTGATAGTAAATAAATGGTTTGAAAAGTTATAGAAATTGTGAACCAAAATTGTGAAAGGTGGAAGTGAAATGGTCGTTATGGATGCACTTTGAAAATATCCTATATTAGTTAATTTTCAAAGTTAACTTTGAGAGACATCCTATAACATCCCTCATTTGGAGGCGTAAAACTAACCGCTATAAATGTTGCAGTCATCTATAGTTATTATTTTTTGTTGACCAAATGCGGTAATGTTAGATATATTGATATACCAGAAACACATGGATATGGAAATTTTAAACTCAATTTTAAAACAAATTCCTCATCCATTTCAAGTTGCATTACAGATCCATTACATAATCCTAATTCGTAGACCATGTTCTGAGAAATATAATTATTATAAATTATGTCAAAAGCAATATATGAAGATGCCCCCTTGGTTTATCAGAGTCTAAATATAGGCACAAATTAACTTTACCATTACATCCAATTACACAACGGAATTGAACAAAAAGAACTCCTAATAGCTGGCTTGCCTCTTGCACATCCGGGGAAGCTTATTCATCTAAAGGAGAACCTAAAACCCTTAACTCTCAAACTACTCGAAATCAATTGAGCACCCGAGAGTTTAAGGGGAAAACATAAACTTTGAGTCAGACAAAAAATCTGGTGTGAGTAATAACCTACCATCTCGAACCATATAGATAAATAGTGAGACCACGCCGCTTAGTGGAACAGGTTTTCCCCTCACTAGTATCTTAACCCAATCTAGAATAACCATATACTATGCACCTGCATCCACAATGGTTAAGGCATACAATAATAAAATGTATCACGATGATATGCAAACAAGCAATATGCTTTGGATTTCCCATCCCCATTCTCCTGACTATCTGTCTCATGTTATAGTTTCTAGGATCACTATAAACCTATTAGTTTTCATGGGCTAACTAATAACTTGTTCTAAGCTTACGGACTATCTATCTGGTTTCAGACTTATTATGGAATCACTAAGAACCTATTGGTGTCTACCAATAACATCATCCAATAATATTTTTTATGGGGTCACTATGAACCTATTGGATTCTCCAATAACATCTCACATGTCATAGTTTTCATGGGCTGACTATGAACCAATTGATCTCTATCAACCACCTATTCCAGACATAGTTTTCATGGAATCACCAAGAACCTATTATCTCTTGGCAATAACAATTTCCATAACATAGTTTTTAGGGGCGTACTAAGAACCTATCTAAACAAATAATCTTTTGATCAGTCTTGGATATCCTATATTCTAGTCTGTCTGACCTCCTGGATGCAATTCTACTCACACAGGGGTAATTCAATGTATATTCATCGCTAGGTCAACCTAGCCTATTATTATACTATTAACACCATAAAATGTAGTTATGGGTTAATAATGAAGAATATGATTACACAAGCATACATGATAACTGATCAAATAACACAACAATATAAACTACTATAGTTTAATTCCTTGTAATCATTTTCTAATGAAATATGGTTAATGCCCTTAACCCACTATCTTTAGCAAGGAAAGCTTTCCCTAAAATTTCAAAGTTAAATGCCATTTCAAAACTCTTTTACATTGCCATGTACTTACTTTAACAATGATATTGGGTTCTCTGATTTGAAAACTAAGGCTTTCGACTATATCCTTTGGATCATTGTGACATCATGAGTTACCCTCTATCACTCTCCCTTTTGACATATCATAGAACAAACAAGCCCTCCGTCCACTTCCATTTAACTAATGGGTTCAAAACAAGCGACTATGCCCCTTTTCCACTCTACTATAGCAGTAGGACCATTCGAAATCATTGCTTAAGCAATGCGGAATGGCCCCTCCACTCTTTTTTTGAAAACATGCGGAAGGATCCTGTCGACACCATTGATTGGGTGCGGCTCAACCCTTCTACCTCTATAATTAAGCATGCATGCAGAAGGACCCTTTTGACATTATCAACTAGTGCGGAAGGTACCTTCCATAATGGTTGGACTTACTCAAGTATAAAGATGCGGAAGGTAAGTTGTCGACACCATTGATTGATGCGACACACCCCTTCCGTCTTCATTGATTAATATACTTGCGGAGCATATAAGAGTGAAAGGAACCCCTTCGAAATTATCTAGTGGTGTGGAAGGTCCTTTCCATGAATCAATTAATGCGGCGATGCACACTTTTTAAAGTGTATGTATGCGGAGGGACCCCTTCGACACTATTGATTAGTGCGAAAGGACCCTTCCGCCTTCATTCTAGTATATGTTTAACTACAGCAATTCCCATGTCCCATTAATATTCAAAGAAAAATACATTGTATGCTTTTAAAGGTATCAGTGCTTTCGAAGGCATCAATGCTTTCGAAGGCAAGTGGCGTTGCTGTGATTTTTATAAGAACCAATTTTTAACTAAGTAAAACAATTTATTTTTACCTAACCCCTTATGTTGTAAATTTTCTATTGGATAACAAAACGTTTATTTTAAATTCTTTTCAGGATTTGCTGCCGCATGTGATCCCCCAATGCTCCAATATTTAATCAAAATTATTAACTAACCCCTTGTATTCAATTAATCATTAAATATTAATCTTTCTAATTTAATCCGAAACTCACCCAGATCTCTTGTGAACAATCTCAGAAGTTCACATAAATTCCAAAATGATAATATCTTTATCATATAAAGTTTTCAGCCCGAAAGTAATTAATTAGTTCCTTAAATTAATTAAAACCCGAAATATACATTTCTTTCACTCACTTCATAATAAATTATCCATATCTCAAAATCTTATGAAAATTAAAACCCATCTACAAAATAATGTTTTATATAACAAATTCAAAAATCATGGCGTTTGGAAATCATTTTGCATGATTTCAACCTTAAAACCGAAATACATTATTCCACAAAATCCTTGTTTAAATTATAACAAGGCATTTAAATGAAAACATATCATCATTCATACAATCATACGGTCTTAAACCTCAAACCTGAATTTAAACATTCAAGATGATTTATATGAGATAGTTTAGATCTTTATTCACCTTGGTTAGATAAGGAACTTGAGAATTGTTTTACATTTTAATCTTCCTATCTTGAATCTTAGCCTCTAATTTATTTTTGAGCTCCTCTTCTCCTAGGGTTATGGCCAACTTTGTTTTTCTTTTGTTTTGTAAGATTGTAAATAAGATTGTAAATAAGAAGGGGTTATGGGGTTCGGCTATTCCCAAATTGCCCTTGCCTTATTCTCTTAATTGTTTAACTTATAAACCATTCTTATAGATTCATTTAGTTACGACACGACCTTAATCTGTTTCCAAATCTCAATTCCCTTATCACTCTAGTCTCTACATTATTATATTTAATTTATCTAATTAAATCTCCTGAAATGCTATTTAAAATTATGTGTGTTACAGGCTCCCCTCCTTGAAGAATTTCGACCTCGAAATTAAGCAAGGACTAAATACTAAGCATAGCAATCATCTATAACATCTCCTAACTACCATAATAGCCTACATGACCAGCAAATAGTCTATATATATATATAACAGATATGGAACATACCCTTATAATAGATCATGATAAGTATCTCTAATCTTGCCTTCTATCTCCCAAGTACAGTCCTTCTTATTGTCGCTCCACTAAACTTTCACCAACTTGACCGTCTTATTTCTTAACCTCTTCTCATCTCTTGCTATAACCCGAACTAGATATCTAACAACAGTCGAATCCAGTTCTACTATTAAGTCTTCCAATTCAATTGGAGGGATTGTAGTCTCTGGATCATGCACATACTTACGAAGATGAGACACATGAAACACATCATGGATACCTGCCAAACGCTCGGGAACTCTACTCTATATGCGAGCTTTCCAATCCTCTTTGTAACTAGAAATGGTCGAACATATCTCAGTGCCAGTTTCCCTGACTTTTAAAATCTTACCACACCCTTCATTGGTAATACTTTAATGGAAACCCTATCTCTAACTGGGAACTCTAGATCCTTACGCCTCTTATCTACGTAACTCTTTTGTCTAAACTGAGCATCCTTCATCCTACCTCGGATCAACTCAATCTCTTACGCCTCTTATTTGCGTAACTATTTGGTCTAATATGAGCTTTCTTCATCCTACCTCGGATCAACCCTATCTTCTCTATTGCCTTCTCTTACCAGATCTGGACCTAAGACTAATCTGTCTCCGGTTTCCAACCAACATGCTGGTGACTTGCATGGCCTTCCATACAAAGCTTCGAAAGGCGCAATTCCTATATAAGTCTGATAACTGTTATTATAGGAAAACTAAACTAAGTGTAGGTGATCTGCCCATGATCCACCAAAATCTAGCACCTAAGCCCTCAACAAATCCTCGAGTACCTTGTTGACTCTCTCTGTCTGCCCATTTGTCCGAGAGTGATAAGTAGTACTCATCTTGAGCTTTGTACCTAACACATCCTGTAGACTCTTCCAGAACTCGCTAGTAAACAAATTATCTCTGTCACTGACTATACTACTAGGCATCCCACACAGTCTAATTATGTTCTTCATAAACAATTTAGCCAAAATAGGTGTCGTCCTGGTTGACCAAACTGGAATGAAATGGGCACTCTTTGTCAAGTTTTCCACTATGATCCATATACTTTCATTTCCTCAATTTGACCTTGGCAACCCATCTATAAAATTCATGGATATCGAATCCTATTTACAAACTAGTATCCCTAAAGGTTGAAGCAACCCACTCGGCTTCTGATGTTCGGCCTTTACTTGTTGACAGTTCACAAACTGCTTTACCCATAAGCCAACATCCCTCTTCACACCTTCCCAGTAGAAACTCCTCTTCATATCCTAATACATCTTGGTCCCCCAAGGATGAATCGTAAACTTTGATTGATGACATTCCCCAAGAACTTCTCCCCTTAGGTCCCCAACATTCGGAACACACAACCGTCCCTTATTTCTCAACCATCCCCTCTGGTCAAGACTAAAATCCTTTGGATCATCAATCTCCAATTCAACCTCAAGCCTTCTAATCTTCTCGGCCAAGCATGAATCCTTTTTCCACTTAGAAGCAATCCTTTCGATCAGAACTGTTCGGACTTCCAAGCAGGATAACATGGTAGTGCTCTGACTAGATATAGCAGTCGATTTTAACTGCACACTACAAGTAGTCAAAGCCTCCAGGTCCGTCCACTCTGCTAACATAGCCAACACCACATTCTGATGTTTTCTGCTAAGAGCATCCGCTACTTTATTTCCTTTCCTAGGCATATACTCTATACCAAAATCATATGCTGCTAAAACCTCTAGCCACCTCTGCTGTCTCATATTTAACTCCTTCTGAGAGAATAAGTACCTTAAGGACTTATGATCTGTATATAACTCGAGTCCCTCCCCTAAGAGATAACGTCTACATACTTTCAATGCGAAGATCACTGCTGCCAACTCTAGATCATGAGTAGGATATCTCACTTCATGCGGTTTGAGCTGTTGTTAAGCGTAGGTAATAAATTTACCTTTATGCATTAATACACTACCAATCCGGTTCCACATGCATCTGTATACCACTAATCCCTGATTCCCATATGGAACTACTAACACAGGCGTGTTGGTCAACAAATGCTTCAGCTTAAGGAATGCTTCCTCACATTTGTCAAACCAGATAGACTTCACATACTTCCTAGTCAGCTTAGTCAAAGGCATTGCTATTCGCAAGAAAATCCTTAATAAACCTCCGGTAGTAACCAGCAAGCCCAATAAAACTTCTAATCTCAGTCACCATCTCTGGTCTATTCTTGTTGTTAACAGCTTCGATCTTATCCGAATCAACTGAAAAACCTTTCTCTGAAACCATGTGACCAAGAGACTTAACTTCTTTCTTCCAGAAATGACACTTTGAAAACTTTGCTTTCATTTGATGCTGCCTTGGCATCTCAAGAACCACTCTAAGATGAAACTTCATGCTCTCTTTAATCCTTAGAGTATATTAAGATGTCATCTATGAATACCAATACGAACCTATCCAAGTGCTCTTGGAAAACCCAGTTCATCAAATCCACGAAGAAAGCTGGCGCATTCGTTAACCCGAATGGCATCACTAACCACTTGTATGAACCATACCTAGTCGGAAATGCCATCAACGGAATACTATCCTCTGCCACTCTTAACTAATGGAAACCAATCGCATGTTCGTGCCAAAAATAGGCATAACACCCTATTATCAGTGAAAGCACCAACATCCAATATGTAGATCCAAACAGAGAAGTATAGATTCATAGATAATAGAATAGATTGCAGAAAAGTAAATGAACACGCAAGTTTTATAGTGTTTTGGCAAACTCCGACCTACGTCCACTCCAATAATCATTTATTTACACTGTAAGATTACAAGTACAGTTGTTTTTGCCTTAGAAAAATAATGGAAGAAGAGAAAACAAGTGATGAAGGAGAGCCAGCTGAAAATTCCTTTGCAATGAGCCAAGTTCGCTGTATTTATAGGTGAAGACATGCATGGGTCGAGCTGAAATTTGACTAAAAGAACCTCCAGATCCGTAAGATCTGGTCCACCAATTTTCAGATCGATCGCACACCATTGGAATGATCAGGGTCGATTGTTCATATGAGCTCCAATGGAGCTGTGATTGATCATGGGGGTGCTCCATGATGTAAGCTACTTGCTCTTCAAATTTCGTGCAATTTCGACTACCTTTTGTGAGATATGGCCTTTTCCGTGGAGTCGAGTTAAGTCATAGTAAATCAAGTGTGATCGTTCCATGCTTCATCCAACTGAGCTACGATCGATCATGTATGTTCCCCCTGATGTAAGCTACCAAATTTCGTGCAATTCCAACGTACCGTTTGTAAGATATCGCATTTTCCGTGAAACTATGGATCGTTCTGGCTGATTTGTACGATCGTTCCAATAACGATCGGCCTCTTTTTCGAAGATTTGGGGGTTTTTAGTCTTGCGATCGTTTTTGTAGGCTCCACTCTTCCATATATTAATGCTTTGTAATTTTTAAATGCATGGGTTTGTATATTTTGAGATATTGATCGATATTCGTTGATTTACGCTGTTTTATGGATCTTTCTAGATCGATCCATATAAATTCTTCATTTGTCCATAACTCGAGCATACAAACTCCAATCGACTTGAAATTTGAAACGTAGTCTCATGGGGAATTCCTTGTCACTTCAAATTGATTACACCTTGATTGGGACCCGATCCGAATCCGTCCAACTATTGTCCATAGTTCCAAATATCATCGATTTCCGAGCTTAATAACCGTCTCTTCGAGCTTTCTGCCTTGATGATCACAGAAGCCATTTAGCCAACTTTTATGATATACTGCCTAGTCAAAAGGCGGTATAACATTGCCAAATCCAATTTGGAAAATACTCTGGCTCCACTTAACTGATCAATTAAATCATCGATTCTTGGCAAAGGATAACTATTCTTGATCATCTTCTCGTTCAACTTACGATAGTTGATACACATCCTTAACAACCTATCCGGTTTATTCACGAACACCACGGCCACTCCCCAAGGCAAACTGCTTGGTCTAATGAAATTCTTTCCTTCTAAATCCACTAGTTGCATCTTCAATTCCTTCATCTTGGTAGGTGTCATCCTACTAGGTGATCTAATTACATGTTCTACTCTTGACACAAGATCTATCCGAAACTCAATGGCTTACTTCGGTGGTAGTCATGTGACTGGCTCAAAAACATCTACAAACTCTCTTGTTACCAACACCTGATCTAATTCTTCTTCCACTTCCATTGCATGCAGTAAAGCACAAGCACTTGAGTCTAAATTCTCCACTGAGTATATAATTCGATTATGACTATTATGGTGTCTTAGCGATATTTCTCTATCTTGGCAAAACATCCTAGCATTATACCTTTCTTACCGATCGATACCCAAAATGATCCCTAAGCTTATGAACTCAGAAACATACAAACTGCATGCAATCGTATGAGCTAACAAATCAAGTTCTAACTAGTCACATCTCATCCCCAGAGTTTCATACCCTCCTATCGAATTCGCAACTCTTAAGGAACAAACAAGGTATGAGGGTTCTAAACAAAACTTATCTACCAAACACTGAGATATAAATGAATGTAATGCACCGGTATCAAATAGTACCCTAACTGGTATCAAAATAGTACCTTCCATTACAGTCTTTCACTTCTCAATAGCGGTTGGTCTAGAAGATGATGGTTCCAAGGAAAAAAATATCCCTTGCCTGCTCTAACCAGTACTGGACATTAATTCTTGTAATGTCAACCTGGTCGCAGTTGAAGCACTTCGCTCCTTTCTTATTTGCAACCTTCTTCACCTTTCCAGTTCGACATTCATCAGCAAAATGTCCTTTCTTGTCACACTTGTAGCAAACTACATCGGCCTTCCCTTTCTTGGCAGCTCCTCCTTTCTAAGCTCCTTTCTTCTTAAAGAATGTACTCTTCTTGCGCTGAGAATCCTTGGTTTCAACCTGCTTTTCTTTCCCAAAAGTAGAAGCATCTCTTCATTTCGGATTTTCATCTCCACTACAACTTTACTTGGATCACGGAGATGTGGCATAGTCGCTCTAGCAATCTCAAGCTTCAACCCTCTAATAAACTTCTCATTTCTTTTGATGACGGTGTCAATAGTAGCGTATGCTTATCTAGACAACTCATCAAACTTCATAGCATACTCAATCACCGACATCTCACCTTGCACTAAGTCCATGAACTTTCTCAGTAGTACCGACTTGGAAAAATCAGACAAGAACCTCTCTTCGAATCTTCTCCGAAACTTTTCCCAAGTCAACTCTTCCTCGAGAACTCTTATGATAATACTCTTCCACCAATAAAGTGATGCTCACTGTAATTGTCTAGAAGCAAGTCTCATTTTCTGCTCATCATCTAATCCCAAGTCAGTGAAAATGCTTTCATAGTGCAATAACTAGTTTTCTACTTTAACAACATCCTCTGGTCCCAAAAAGGGCTTCCCACCAAGACTGGTGTAATCCCTACTTAGCTTGGCATAGTTATTGCCAACTGGGGCCATGAGATTAACTCCTCCAACATTCATGACATTTCCCATAGCTAATCCTACAACTACTCCAGCTTGCATCAGATTGATGAAGAACTAATACATCATCCTCATATCTACTAGTAGGGTTCCAGCACCTACATTGGTATTTGCATTTGGATTAGCATTTTCCTATCGACCCAGATTCCTCCTAGTATTAGGTCGAGCATTTCCATTAGTTGTGGTGCTTCCTCTACCTAGATTTCCTCTTTCGTTTCCTGCCTCCATATCTTCCTTTCTCATATATCTGCATATGAGCCTTAGTAAGATACATAACAAGGATCTAACGGAGAGGGAATACGTACTTATAGATATATATATATATATATATATATATATATATATAACAAATGCAAGTACGTTACTATAGCATTAACCCAAACCCTGGTCTCATTTTCTGATTCATTGGGTTATGCTTTGAAAATCTTTTAAGTTCAAATTTCTTTTAAATTTACATAAACTTATGCTCTGATACCAACTAGTAACATCCCCTCTTTGGAGGCCCAAAACTAAATGCTATAGATGTTGCGATCATCTATAGTTATTATTTTTTAGTGACTAAATGTGGTAATGTTAGATACATTGATATACCAGAAACACATGGATATGAAAATTTTAAACTCAACTTTAAAATAAACATTCCATTTCAAGTCGCATTACAGATTCATTACACAATCCTAATTCATAGACCTGGTTCAGAGAAATATAATTATTACAAATTACACCAAGAGCAACATATGAAGATGCCCCCTTGGCTGATCAAAGTCTAAATATAGGCACTAAGTAACTTTGCCATTACATCTAATTACATAGCAAAATAAAATTGAAAGAACTCCTAATAGCAAACCTGCCTCCTGCACGTCTCCGGAAGCTTATTTGTCTAAAGGAGAACCTGAAAATTTTAACTTTCAAACTACCCAAAATCAATTGAGCACACGAGAGTTTAAGGGGAAAACATAAACTTTGAGTTAGAAAAAAAGTTTGGTATAAATAATAACCTACCATCTCGAACCATATAGATATCTAGTGAGACCACGTCTCTTAATGGAACGGGTTTTCCCTTCACTAGTATCTTAACCCAATTTATAATAACCATATACCGTACACCTACATCCATAATGGTTAAGACATAACATAATAAAATGTATCATGATGATATGAAAGCATGCAATATGCTCTAGATTTCCCATCCCCGTTCACCTAACTACTTGTCTCATGTTATAGTTTCACTATAAACCTATTAGTTTTCATGGGCTAACTAATAACTTATTCCAAGCTTACGAACTACCTATCCGGTTTCATATTTTTTATGGGATCACTAAGAATCAATTGGTTATACCAATAACATCATCCACTCATAGTTTTCATGGGGTCACTATGAACCTATTGGATTCTCCAATAACATCTCTCATGTCATAATTTCCATGGGCTGACTATGGACCTATAGATCTCTACCAAGAACCTGTTCCGAACATAGTTTTCATGGGATCACTAAGAACCTATTGGCCCTTACCAATAATAATTACGATAACAAAATTTTTATGGGCTTACGAAGAACCTGTCTAAACCTATAATCTTTTGATCAGTCTTGGGCATCCTATATTCTAGTCTGTCTGACCTCCTGAATGCAATTCTACTCACACAATAGTAACTCAATATATATTAATTACTAGGTCAGCCTAGCCTGTTATTCTGCCCTTAACACTCCAAAATGAAGTTATGGGTTAAATAATGAAGTGAATATGATTACACAAGCATACATGATAACCGATCAAATAACACAACAATATAAACATCCATAGTTCAATTCCTTGTAATCATTTTCTAATGAAATATGGTTAATACCCTTAACCCATTATCTTTAGCAAGGAAAGCTTCCTCTAAAATTTCAAAGTCAAATGTCATTTCAAAACTCTTTACATTGCTATGTATTTATTTTAAAAATGAGATAGGGTTCTCTAATTTGAAAACTGAGGCTTTTGACTATATCCTTCGGATCATTGTGACATCATGAGTTACCCTCCATCACTTTCCCTTTCCACATCATAAAGCAAACAAGCCCTCCGTCCCCTTCCATTTAACTCATGGGTTCGAAACAAGTGGCTACTCCCCATTTGCCACTCTACTCTAGTGGCAGGACCTTTCGAAATCATTGCATAAGCAATGTGGAAGGCCCCTTCCACTACTTCTTTGAAACCATGTGAAAGGACCCTATCGACATCATTGATTGGGTGCGGCGCAACCCTTCCACCTCTATAATTAGACATGCATGTATAAGGACCCTTTCGAAACTATCAACTAGTGTGGAAGGTACCTTCCATAATGGCTGGACTTACTCAAGTATAAAGATGCAGAAGGTAAGCGGTCGACACCATTGATTGGTGCGGCACACCCCTTCCATCTTCATTGATTAATATACTTGCGGAGCATATAATAGCGGAAGGAACCCCTTCGCTACTATATACTAGTGTGGAAGGTCCTTTCCATGAATCAATTAATGCGGCGGTGCACACTTGTTAAAGTGTATGTATGCGGAGGGACCCCTTTGACACTATTGATTAGTGCGAAAGGACCATTCCGCCTTCATTCTATTATATGTTTAACTACTACGACGCCCCTATCCCCTTAGTATTCAAATAAAAGAGGCATTGTATGCTTTTGAAGGCATCAAAGATTTTGAAGGCAAGTGGCTAATTATCATAAGAACTGATTTTTAACTAAGTAAAGCAATTTCATTTTACCTAACCCCATATGTTGTAAATTTTCTATTGGATAACAAAACCTTTTTTTAAATTCTTTTCAAAATATGCTACCGCATGTAATTCCCCAACGCTCCAATATTTAATTAAAATTATTAACTAACCCGTTGTATTTAATTAATCATTAAATATTAATCTTTCTAATTAAATCAAAAACTCACCCATATCTCTTGAGAACAATCTCATAAATTCACATAAATTCCAAAATGATAATATCTTTATCATATAAAGTTTTCAGCCTGAAAGTAATTAATTAGTTCCTTAAATTAATTAAAACCCAAAATATACATTTCTTTCACTCAAAAATTCATAATAAATTATCCATAGCTCAAAATATTATAAAAATTAAAACCCATCTCCAAAATAATGTTTTATATAACATATTGAAAAATCATCGCATGGAAATCATTTTGCACGATTTCAGCCTTAAAACCAAACTACATTATACCATAAAATCCTTGTTTAAATTATAACAAGGCATTTAAATCAAAACATATCATCATTCATCCAATCATACGGTCTTAAACCTCAAACCCGAATTTTAACGTTCAAGATGATTTATATGAGATGGTTTAGATCATTATTCACCTCTTATTTGGATAAGGAACTTGAGATTTGTTCTACATTTTAAATTATCTAGCTTGAATCTTAGCCTCTAATTGATTTTTGAGCTCCTCTTCTCCTAGGGTTATGGACGGCTTTGTTTTTCTTTTGTTTATATTTTTGTTTTGTAAGATTGTAAATAAGACTGAGAATGTGGTAAGGGTTTTTAGGTGTTATGGGGTTCGGCTATTCCCATATTGCCCTTACCTTATTCTCTTAATTGTTTAACTTATAAACCATTCTTATAGATTCATTTAGTTACAACACGACCTTAATCAGTTTCCAAATCTCAATTCCCTTATCACTCTAGTCTCTACATTTTTATATTTAATTTATCTAATTAAATCGCCTGAATAATTCTATTTAAAATTAGGGGTGTTACACATCCTAGGGGCTTCTTTGCATTTTTAATACATATTATAAGTGTACTTATTACTGGAAAAATATTAGAGTTTAAATCATTCGTTAATTTAAGAAACAAAGTTGCAAAATGTTATAGCGAAAAGGTCACTATGTGAGCACTTTGAAATATCATGTTTTTGGGAGTCTTTATAATTAATTTGAAAGATACCCTTAGGGGATTTTTTGAATTTTTAACAAGTATTTTATGTGCAATTACTACTGCAAAGAGATTGGAGTTTAAAATATTTTGGAACTGGTCAAACAAGATGGCCAAAGTTGGAGTAAAATGTCGCTAAACGACCATTTTAGTAAATACCATTTTTTAGGAATTTTTTTAATTGATTTGGAAGATAAACTTAGGGGTTTCTTTCTATGATTTTCAACTACCCTAAGGGTAGTACTTGCTGTAAAATGTTATAGTCTTAAATCATTTGTTAATGTGGTGAAAACTAATTGCAAAGATATTGCTTTTAAATGTTGTTCTTTATCAAAGACTTTTAACAGCGTTTATAAATACTGTAGTAAATTGTTTATGGTTTTAAGTGTTTAAAAATGATATTTAAATTTGGTATTTTTCTCTAATATTTTTAGGGATGTTTTCTAACATATTTTGCAGTATTTTAAAGTTGCTTTGAAGTTTGAATATATTTATTATATTTATTTATAAATTTTTGAATTAAAGGAGTTTTACAATATAAAACATGTTTTTTTATTTATTTTCATCAATTATAATTTAATTATTTTTAAGTAATAGTTTACATAGATATTTAAAACCTATTTATAAGTATTTTTAAAGTATTTATATACATATAAGCTTGGAAAAGTGAGTTAACTGTTTTATAAAAGAACAAAGGTTGTTTTGAATTATAACACTTATATTTTATAATAAATGGTTTTGTGAAGTTATGTAAAAGTATATTATCTTTTTAATAAGTATACTTAGATCTATAAAAAGAATGATTTAAACATAATGACAAGTATGTAATGGTTTTGGGTTTATAGTGACAATACTTGAGTAACATTTATCTTAAATCTTTTTAATTAGATTTGTGAATATACTTATACCATTTGAGATAAGTATATGAATACTTTTTGACGTATTGAAAGGGTACAAACGAATAGTAGTTATTGCTAAATAAATTTTAATAGATAAAAGAAGTTTTACTAATAAAAGATGTTTTAATTAACAAATGACTAATTAAATAAATAAAAAAGGATTAGAAGTTGCTTATGTGACTTAATCGTGCTTTGCATGACTTGATCTTTCTTTATGTGTTTACTCATTTATGGAAAGTATTTAATGGTATACTTAGCTCTAAAAGCCGATAAAGTAGGCTTGTCTATCTATAAGAGTTAAGAATGAAGAGTCTAGGCAAAGCTTTGATGCAACCGATGCTCTAACTTACATGGCTTCACTCTTTTGAGGGGTTAACCATTACGGCATTCCATGTAGTCTCAAAAGTATTATTGTATGCTAACTACATATTTCTTAATTTTCTTACACTAGACTTATGTTTGACACACGGTTTTTCTTTTCTCTAAATTCCTCGTGTACTCTTTCAAGCAGTCTGAGAAAGGCAAGCTTGTAGTTGGATGTTCTGGAACTCAAGAGACGGGCTGGATGTTTCACATACCGTAGTATTCTTATTTCCGCTGCATTACTATATTGTACATATTAGCATTGTGAGGACAGGTTGATATAACTTTACATGCTGACGATAGTATTTAGAATTGTAAATTTAAATTGCTATGTATCTTAGAGTGACAGTTTTGTACTGTCTTTTAACATTATATGTTACCGTTCCGCTGTGAAATTATGATATTTTGTTCTCCTTTTTTTTTTGTCTTCTTTCTATTTTATTTTATCCTAACAGTCTATCTTTCTAGCACTTGGGTGCTTGGAACATGAATACCGTAAATGTATTAGTGTCGACATTTGAAGGTCGAAATGACTACATATCTATCCGATGAAATATATTTTCTATTTTAATATTTATACAGATATTTTACGCCCCTTATTTAATAACCGCTGGATCATTTATCCTAAGTAGTTAATATGGATATCGGGTATATATCAATCAAGTAACGATATGAGATATTTTAAAATATCATGATAATATCAGATAATATCGATAAAATATCGGACATGTGTAGAACATGTTATAATTAATATTATACTATGTTTTAGTTTTATATTGATGTTAAGTATTCAAATATTTGGATAAATAATTCCAAATTACTATATGTAAATCTTTATTATTTTCTTCATTTTTATACTATACTCATTGTTTCTTCAGTCATCTAATCATCTATATTACTTTCCCAAAAATTTCATATTTATAGTTTCGTCATTTTCATTTTCACTTAGTTTACCTAATAAGCTAACATACCAATTAAAAATGGTGAAAAAAACAAAAAAGAGAAGCAGTTATTTCATGATCTTGTCTTTAGTTGTAAGGTCTTCAAGGAAAATAAAACATGTAAAACAATGGAATAAGTAGAGTTTTCTTTATTGGAAAACTAATGAAGAAGCCTAAAACTGTATGGTAAAAGTAAAAAAATTTGGCATTGGGATTCCTAATATGGTCTACAAATTGTCATTCACCATATACAAAAAACAAATATTGAAAATGTGAAGTATTTATTTGTGAAGATATTTTCTCCAATACATACAATAATGAATGATTTTCTTAAAAAGATCGGGTATTTTACAATAATATATCAAAGCAATATATCGGCAAATAGCATGTGATATATCGGCAACGATATTTTAAGTGATATTTTAAAAAAATATCGGCTTAGAAACGATATGAGATATATCGATGATATATAACGATATTATCCGATATTAACTACATATCTTGTATCCCAACATCCTTTCATTAATATTATCACGGTCTTACAAACTAGTAAACATTTTTGTTTACTTGCAAGCCTAGCTTTTTAGCCGCCTTGGTGTTCATTTCTCCTCTTTAATTTGTTTTCGAAGTAAGTCCCTTTTTCATCTTTAAACTTCATAAAGCCAAATCATATAGGGTGCGACGCTACATCAATCAACAATGGGGCGACATTCCATTAACTAATGACGGTGCGACGCTCCGTCTGTCAATGACCTCTCCATCATTTGCGACTTTGGTTAAGTAATAACTTACCTTCTGTGATGGCCAAGAATTTATTTTACTCTTAAAAAGAAAAGAAATTCACAAAGTTCCAATTTCTAGCTCGTAGTTCACTAGTAAGTAGGCCGGAGGTGGTTAGTGGTGGACTTTGAGGTGAAGAAGAAGATGAGGCTACCATTGCACCGAAAGTTAAGGTTGTAGTTTGAGTACATATGAAAGGTATCGGTTGTGCATGTATGCACGTGCACAAACATGCACATGCTGATATGCTAATGACAATTGGTGTATATTTATGTTTAACTTGAGTTAGGGTTTGTTTGATGAGTTTATGACCGTTGTATCAATCGATATATATATTGATTGAAGGATAAAATAATGTACAAGTTCAGTTATTTTATAAAAATCCTAATTCTATTTTCTTTTATCTGCTATGCATTTTCTTTCATACTTCCTTCCTCTTCCTATTATCTTCTGTGTATTGCTTTGCTTCTGCTTTATTTCATGCTTTCTTTAATTGCCACGCTTCTCAAAAGCTACCACTTTCTTCCTTCTTTTCCTACAATATACTCATTCCTTTTCCACCTGAACCTTCTTGCATTCCTTCTTAAACAAATTCCTTCTGAAAAAGCCATCAACCATCATCTTTTCTCCACCAACACAAACTAACCATGGAAAATACAAGAAAACACGCTAAAGAAAAAAGGCCTTCCAAAGTGGTATCACAGCTGGATGAAAACCAAGATCTTTCTGTGCAACATCACCATAACCTTGAAACGAGCAATCAAGAAGAAAGCAACCTCTCTATGCCTGCACTAGAGGACAAACTAGATTCATGGGAAAGGCAAGAGCATATTAATTATCAAACCACCAATGCCTTGGTACAGTTGCAAGGAGCACAGCAAGAACTCCATAATCCTCATCAAGAATTGCAACAAACTTTGTAAGAAAAATCACCAGAAATGAATGACAAAATAGACTTATTATCTACAACTTTGGATTCTTTAATTCAAGAATTAAGAAGTAACAAAAATTCTCCCAGAACTCCTCAAGATCATCAACCTGGCTAAAGAAACCCCCTATATCCCTTTATTCAAGAGACGCCTTATTAGAAATCCCACTGAAATACTCCATAATTTTGATCAATCCTTACCTATGGATTCAAGAGCAGCTCCATACATACCATCATATCGGAGATCTCCAAGAAAAAGCCTCCAAAATGTGAAAATTCAACAAGATGTAGGCTCACCATCCAGTGCCAAACCCAATATTCTAAATTGCACCACTTGCTCCATTAGCCAAGTGCAAGAAACAACTTAGAAATTAACCATGGATAATTAAATAACAATCGACAACAAGAGTTTTTGTGTTGTATATTGGAAATCAGGGTCTAAGATTTGTTCCAGATGTAAGAGTGTTGGATATTTCTCTAAAGCATGTCAACCGAAGCATTGGAATGTAGTCATAAATTGAAATGCAAGCCACCAATCCCTTCGAAAGATTCACGAGATTTAAGTTTTAAAGAAGCCATTCATCCAGAGAAGTTATATAAGATCAATAGTTTTTAGGGTAAAGCGAATGATGTAAAAATTAGTGATGAAATAACTAGTGATGTTAAAGTACAAACAAATAAAAGGAAGCAACCTAGAAACAAGCATGTTGTTGAAAAAGAGAAAGATCCTATAAATCAAGTTTTACACGAGTCAGTAGAGAAAGAAAGAGACACTTCAGTTTTAGTGTCTCCTTCGAAAAATGGTTATTCTTAGGAGAAACCTGGTATAGAAAATGATGGTGAAGCCCACATGATATTAAGAAAAGAATCAATCATGGTTTCAAATGGTTCTAACAAGAGAAGATGGCTTAAAATGAAGGATGATGTGGAAACAAGGAATGTCCACTTTGGTGAAATCTTATTGTTAGGAAGCAATACATATGAGGACCTGCCTATTATTAAATGTAAAGGAAGTTGCACAAAAGTAAAGTTTGTAGTGGAATAAAAATAAAGAACCTTTAAATGAAGATTTTTCTTTAAATGACAATAAAACTAAGGAACCTGGAAGTATTGATAAGGGACTTATTTGGTTAGAAACTTTCAACTGTTTTGTATGTGTATGCAAGCATTGAAATGAAAAGAAGATATTCATATTTGACCCGGGTGGTAGCTTATCGACTGGTGTAAAGAACTTGAAATGGTTAGAGACACTTCGACTCAACCTTGAGGAAAGGTTATTTCGAAGGAGAAGGGAGTTGTGATGGCCAGTAATTTACATTTCTCTTAAACAAGAAAAGAAATTCATAAATTTCCAATTTTTTGCCACAGTTCACCAGTAAGCAAGCCGGAGGTGGTTAGTGGTGGAGTCTATGGCGAACATGAAGATGAGGCTGCCATTGCACTAGAAGTTGAGTCTGCGGTTTGAGTACATATGAAAGATAGAAACTGCATTTGTGCATGTGCACAAACATGCACATGCTGATATTCTAATAATAAGTGTTGTATATTTATGTTTAACTTGAGTTAGGGTTTGTTTGTTGAGTTTATGACTGTTGCATCAATCGGTATATATATATACCGATTGAAGGATAGAATGATGTAAACATTCGGTTATTTTATAAAATTCCTAGTTCTATTTTCTTTTATCTGCTATGCATTTTCTTCTATTCTTCCTTCCTCTTCCTATTATCTTCTGAGTATTGCTTTGCTTCTGCTTTATTCCTTGCTTTATTTAATCACCACACTTCTCAAACTACTAGTTTCTTCTTTCTTCTCCTACAATATACTCATTCCTTTTCCACCTGAACCTTCTTGCATTCCTTATCAAGCAAATTCCTTATGAAAAAGCCACCAACCATTATCTTTTCTCCTCCAAATAGCCTCAAACCGGTCATGGTAAATATAGACCTGTCAAAATATGACATAACCTATTAACCCAACCCATTTACCCTAGTTATAAATGGGTTGGGTCAACCCATTTATGAATTTTATTATATGGGTTATGGGTTGGGTTGACCCATTTTTAAAAGGGTTATAAATGGGTAACCCATCTACCCATTTATTATAAATTTAATATTTGAAAATAAGAATTTTGAACACACATTGTAGTTCTCCATGGTGATTAACAGTTGTACTTAGAAAATAACAAACAACATCGCCATATTTGAACTCCATCTAGGCAGAAGCCACTAGTTTTTTTGTTCAGACTGCAGTAACTTCTTCATACTAACTCAGAATCAGGCGTGACTTCGACCAATGAACTCCCAACTAAATTACGAACAGTATGGAACACTTGGATACTTCATCTTGTGAACACATGCTATAGTTCTCCATGGTGACTAACAGTTTTACTTAGAAATAATAGGAAACATCCCATATTTGAACTACGCCTAGGCAGAAGCCGCTATTTTTTTTGTTCGGACTATAGTAGCTTCTTCGAACTAACTCGGAAATTAGACGAGACTTCGATCGATGAACTTCTACCTAATTTACGGACAATATGGAACACTCAGATACTTCATCATGTGAACGCACAATGTAATTTTCCATGGTGACTAACAGTTGTACTTAGAAAATAACAGGCCACTACATCCCCATATTTGAACTCCGCATAGGCAGAAGCTGCTATTTTTTTGGTTCAGACTGCAATAACTTCTTCATACTAACTCGGAATCAGGCGAGACTTCGACCGATGAACTCCCACCTAAATTACGGACAATATGGAACGCTTGGATACTCCTTATATTGTGAATGCATACTGTAGTTCTCCATGGTGATTAACAGCTACACTTAGCAAATAGCATATCACATCCCTATATTTGAATTTTGATGAAAATTAGAATTAAAATTTTAAATTTTAAAAATTGATTTTTATCGAAATTCAAAATGTAAACAATTAGAAGTAGAATTATTTTATATCTATTTGTTTTTTTAGTCAAATCAAATTTAAATATTTAAATGGTTTAAACGGATAATCCATTTATCAAATGGGCTGAACCATAAATGGGTCAAAAAGAATGGGCCATAAATGGGTTGGATCAAACTCAGCCCAACCCATTTTGACCCAACCCAAAGACAAGACAACAAGGTAAAGAAAAATGGGCCTTCCACCTCCTTTTGTAAAATCAATCCAAAATTAAGGTTTTGTTACTTATGTTTGGGGATTCTGAGTACTACCCAGAATGATGTATTCGCTTGCATATAGTTTGTGTTGCCAAGCATGTTAACCCTTTGTTCCCAAATATCTTCTTATTATTGCTTGATTAGTTTAAAAATAGCATGTAATATATAAAAGGAAAATCGAAAAGAATTCTGCTTTCATACGTGAAAATTCATGGGGATAGACCGTTCGTTTTAGTGTCATAAACAAATATGAAATTGAATATATTTATTAACCTGTAATGATATACATATTAATTTGAACGGTGCTTGAAGTTTAAAGTTAAACTTTTTTGCAAATGATTTGTTAAATCAGAAGAGATATTACCTAGAATGGTTTCTAAACATTTTATATTAAGTTTTACATTTAGAGTGTTCTTTTAGATGTTAATACAAAATTGTAGTTATTTAATCTGGATATATATTAACTTGGAATGGTTTATGTTAACCTGGAAAATCAAAATTAATGTTTTAAATGTTAATAGTAAATGAGTCTTCAGTATATTTAGATTAGAATACTTTGCACTAACAGTACATTATGCCAACCATATCTGATTTTGTTTAAATGATAGCAATTTTATGTTTCATTTTTAATGATAGTTATTAAACCTTCTTATTTCACAAATAATTTATTAATTAGTTAATTTGTTTTACTTTTATATTGTATGATATGAAGAAAATTAATATTATGAATGTTAAACTAAATGATGTTATTATATGTATAGCTTATATGGCTAACTGTATAACACTGTTAGTTTATGTTGTTAGTATAGTTATAATTATTTGATATCGGTTTCTATTGGTTGATTTGCAATGTCAGGGTAATTCACCGTCGATGAGGAAGTAGGGACCACATCCTATAGCATCAGCTGATCAGGATGTTCTTAAGCTTGTACGTATCTCATTTTTTTTCTTTGGTACTTTATTTGATTTGACAAACTATGAAAGTTTGAAGTATATTTCATCCAAAGGTTTCTCGTGGCAATAATTATCCTTAATGTTTTCTATTTAACCCTGCTTCTATCATAGAAGCGGTCATAGTGCTTCATGTGGTAGAGATATAGTTTGTTATTGTTCCTTGATTTTTTTTAATCCAATGAGAAGGGTTGCCAAAACAAAGAAATGGTTTGTACAACACTAACATGAGAATTGTAGCAATTGAAAATTGACATAAATTCTCTTGAGATACTTGACTATGTGTCAGAAGTCGATTTAAACTCCTAAATATTTTGGAGTGCTTCTTGATTTAGATAGAAAAATAAAATCTTAATAATGCTTTGGGAAATTATGTAAAAGTATTTTTCCTTAAGTTGATGAATAAAGTCCTGTATGATATCTCATTTGCATCTAATATCATAACCAAAGACACTCACCTCTTGAATCAATATTTTCGAATAGTTAACATTTGAAGAAGACTTAAATATTCATAAATTTTCTTCAAGTAATGCAAAATGTGAAGTTAAATATTCTTTTATCGAAATTGACAACCCATGGTAGAATGCTCTTTATTTTCAGTTTATAGAAATGTAGTTGATATATTATTCGCTTGTCATTGTTCTTAATTTATCATTCTATAAGTTATTGTTTAAAAATGTTATTACCATGCAAAAGTTTATCTTTCGGTTATTAATTATCTCTAAATGCTTATTTGATATCTTCATTCTGTAACTTTGTCTCCAGGTTATATTTATGCCTTCTGGCTAAGGACCCAATTTTCCATGATAATATATTTCTTGGAATTTTGAGGGGTATGTAACTCTGAAGTTATTTGTTACATCAATTTTTACTGTGTCTGAAGGGTTTGATATTTTGTTTTTTATTATGTTGAATAGTGATTTTTTGTATGTATGACATTTGTATAATATTATAAGCCAAGACTGTATAACATTTTTTTAAACATAGTTCATTATTGTCAACAAATGTCGATCTCATATCAAACTCATTACCTTTAATCTTGTAATATAAACTACTCCCTAACTAAGCCAACCATATTGTTATTTTATAATAAATTTGAATATGGGAACATAGTGCATATAAAGAATATATTGTAGGAATTTGATACAAGTATTTGTAGTTATGGGGAAAATGACATTGGACATAGGTTTGTAATGTTTATTATCATTGCAAAATACCAATTTGCCAATGTTAAACATGTCACAATGGTGGCGAAACAACGATATATTAGAATGACTAAAAGTGAATATATCATAAAATTGACAAGCATCATTGTCTCAGTGCTTAAGTGATTCGGCTTTGATACGAGAGGTCACAAGTTCGAAACATGCGTAGCATGATTCGAACGTTTATTGACATGTGATATGTTGTCTTAATGACATGTTGTATATAAAGTACCATTTCAAAAAATTAAAAATAAATAAATCATCAAATCTGCCGCTAAACGTTTGCAAAACAACGTATGATAGCGACATAAGCTTCTACCTCATGTCGCTAATCCCACACTATATAGCAAGCGCTTACGGTGACTATTTATTAAAAATATTTTTACACATATTATAACTATTTTTGCAGACGTTGGTAAAACAACGGTGATTTCATGCTAAAATCCATCGCTAATTTGAAGCTGGATTACTGACTATAATTTACCGACCTTTATATAACATCGTAAATCCTTCACTAAATGCAATTTAGAAATGGTTTAGCGATGGATTTAGCAGCTGCAAAATCCAGATTTTCTTGAATAATAGTAGAGGAATTTGAAAAAGAGTACTTGAACGTCAAGAAGTGCAAGGTCTTGGACCAATAGGCCGGCCAGTCAAAGGATACTTTCAAATGCAAATGGTATCACATACGCATTTGAAATCATTTTCGAATATCAAATATACACAGACGCAGATACAAATATCAAATAATTATTTAATCTACTAACGATCCATAAATTAAGAACCATAAAAAAAAATGGATTAATATAAATTTTCTTTTCAATCCCATGATTATAAAGTGTGAAAAATAAACGAATATAATGATAATATATAGTTTTGAGCAATTAGTATGTATTAAATGTATATAATATAAATCATTAACTTAATAAATACATATTTTTCATGGTACTATAATACAGATGATGTAAACTATAATCTTGAAAAAAATGAAGGATAGTTTTCACATGCGGATTTTTTCTATCTTCATTTGCATCTGTTATTTCGAATATCAGATATTTACCTCTTTTTAGATATGGATGCAGATGAATTTTCGATTTTTCGAATATCCATCGACAATGTTAGGACCATCTCCACCACCTACACCACGAGATGAAGATTTTAGTTAGTTGGGTAGCATGTTCATGTTTAGTAAACTATCATGTTATTATTTGAATGTAATAGGAAATTGACTATTTTATCGAAGAAAATGTACTTTGTTTGCTATTTGTTTACCTATTGATTACGGATGTTGTTTTTATCCATACTGTTATATGAGAGTTGTGATGATAGATGAAATGGTTGCAGAGACAACATAACAGCATCAAGAAAAAAGTTGTTGTCCACTCTGGCAATACCTAGTTGCGCGTAGAAAATACAAAGACCCACGTATTACTTTTTGAAAATGCTTTAAGAAAAGACTAGCCTAAATTTGCAAATAGTCTAGAAAGTAGCCTAATTCAAAAAATTGTACTGAAATAAATTAGAATATGAATTTAAGATATACGTTCATAAAAAGAATTCCTTGAAATCAAAACAAGCGAATGACTCTCTATTACACTACAAAAGAAGCACCGTTTAGCGACGGCTTTTAGCCATTGGCGGCCGTCACTAGCCGTCGCTAAATGGCGTCGCTAATTATCTCGTTGCAACAAAAGAAAGCTACGGCTCCGTCGTTCCTTTTGCAATGGCTTGTAACGGTTAATTGTCCACGTGGAATCAACCGTTGGGGTTGTTAGTTTCCCGGGGTTGTTGATGCAAAGCGTTGCAAAGCGTCGCAACATGGTCGTCGCTAGCCGTCACTTGCCGTCGCTATATGTGACCATTTGGCCATCGCTAGCCGTCGCTAGCCGTTGCAAATCTGGAATAAAATTTAATGCCACATTCCAACACCTTCAACCCTCAATCCCAATCAATCCAAATAATATAATTCCATCATTCTGCATATATAATACCATTCCATCATGCCATATAATCAATATCAACACAACCAAATCATCAAATATTGCATATTCCAACATATATTCACAAAATCATATAAGAAAATCAACATAACCAAATATGAAAATCCACCAAACCAACCCACATAACTAAATTAAACAACCAGTACATATCAAGTGCCAAAGTATCAATGACAACAACCAAAATATCAAATCCACCAAAACACTAAGTATTAATCACAACATCCAAATTACCAAATGTCAAACCCCTCATAATATGTACATATATGTATATAAAGCGTACCCGTCAAAACAAACCAACTAAGCATCATCATCATCTGCACCTCCTTCCTCGGGCATTGACCCATGCTCCTGATAGAAGGCAGCAATACGCTCATCTATCTGCGTCGCCAAATGACTCTTCCGCCAATCATTGAACTCATCCAATTGTGTTTGCATCCGAGCAATCTATTCCTCGTCTATGGATCTCCTATATGCTCGTTGGAAATTAAGAGCCTGTGAAATAATTCAACTGAATAATAAGTTCATGGCATACACTAACAATAAGAAAACTCAAGTTATCGCTAATAAACTCAAATGAATAAGAAGTTCATGGCATACAGGTTTCTACTGTGTAAACGTTGAGTACATACCATATTGCCGAAACTGTAACGCCTGTTTCGACTTGCCGGTTCAATGATTGAGTCCCATATCCGATTAGACTCATCAACCGTAAGCGACTCCCATCCACTCGCTTGTATCACTCAATCATGCTCTGCATTATATCTCTCCTACAATTACGGACAGATATTTGACACAATTGATATACAATTTACTTATTTACTGTGAAATAAACGAATATGAAATATTTTTATTACAGAAATAAACATATTTACCATTACAGAAGCAGCCTTGTCATCCGACCAATCATATGAAACATTCTCATCCTCATCTGTATGCTCCACTACATGTGTGACTCTGAAAACCTCAGCCGCTGTAGGCTACCTTCCATACTTTGCCTACTGAATATATACAAGAATAGATTATATTGATAAATTGTACGAGTATATACAAGAATAGATTATATACAAGAATAGAATAGAATAGTTAATTTATTTACCAATTCCCTCCTATGTTGTTGGAAGGATTTCGAGCCACCACGATGTAAAGCAGGGTTTTTGTTCCTATTAGCCTTGTTTCTTGCCGATAATTCCTATTAATTTATACACACTATTAAGTAAAATAATTCAACACATTTAATTGTAAAAATATAGTGACAATATAACTTACTTTGAATGTTTCAAATTCCCAATATTGTTGGAATCCAGCCCAAATATCATCCCCCATCCAACTTGGCTTTTTCCCTGAACTCTTAGCCCTTGAAAGAGTCTCTCTGTAATTTTTCTGCATCTTTTTATTCCAATGATTTATAAAAACATCCATATCCTGCGGATCCACACGTACAGCTGCCTGCATATTGAATTATCATATGTGTTATGTAAAAGAGATTATATAATTAAAAAACAATTAGCAAAACAGAATACATAAAAGTGATATCATAAGGCATGATGGCATATTGTTTTTTTTTTCATATAAGGCATAATTATATATTACAAAGTTGTACTTACCATAAGATCAGCCCATATTGCGTTTTTTATATGTGTTGGGATGTTATCCCACTGAGGTGAACAGCCAGACATCCTACTTTTGTATGCTTCTTTTGATACTTGTAAAATGAAATCGGACGGTTCCACCTCGAACCCTCTGTAGAAATGTTGATGTATATATTCAATATATTTCATATAATATAATTCAAATAAGTTTGATACATACCCAGCACTTTTCGGAACTATCTCCGCAACTCGATGGAGATCTGGCTCAGAGCTACTCGGACCTGCTCCAGGTGAAGGCGGCTGAGATGTACTACGTCGATAACGGTGCCGATCAGACATAGCTCCAAGTGAAGGTAACTGAGATGTACTGCTTAGAAAAAAGTATTGATAACAGAAGAATCACATAATCATCAATCAATATCACATAATCATTAATTGTCGCATAATCATCACATAATTATTAGTCAAGTGGTAATGATCACATAAACATACTCTGCACATAATCATCGAAAAAAGCGTACATAAAAAGAATAATGCATAACTCAGAATGATACAGATCATATATAGTCATCAGTATTATTACACATAGCTCAGAATATTACATAACATAGTCATTATTGTTAATACATAGCTCAGAATTATACAACAAGCGATGCCATCTATGATCATTCTTCATCGTATTCTGATTCAGACTCTGTCTCGTACTCTATATCATTTTCTTTGGTACTTACAAATGCATCTATTAAAACATTCGATTCATCAGTCAACGACCCTACATCAATGTCATCGGTTATCACTATTTCAGTATTTGGCTCGAGATCCGCTTGATACGCTGCTTCATCTAGAATATTATTTCCATCAAATGTATATCTTGCCTTCATTTTAAAAACAGCCCACCAGTCTGCTTTATCTTTTTTTAATGACGGATATGGAGCAAAATAAACTTGTAAAGCTTGCTTAGCTAATACAAAAGGATCATACTTATAGTAATGCGATGTATGCCTTATTTCCATTAGCTTATAATCTTTGTGCACATTAATTCCAGAGCCAAGAACATTACTAAACCAGTTGCATTTGAATAAAACAACTTTCTCTGCAGGTTGTGTATAATATGTCAACTCTAAAACTTGTGTTAAGACGCCGTAAAAATCTTTTATATGCTCCTCTGAATCATCACTTCCTTTGACAAATACACCACTGTTATAAGTTAATTTTTCAGCCCCATAATTTTTGGTGTTGAATTTAAATTCATTGACGAAAAATATTGGATAAGTCTTGACATTTCGTTTTGGTCCTATAGCAAGATGTCGTAATCCTTCGTCAATAACACAGTTTCCTGTATCATGAACGTAGTTTGAAAACCATCCAGCAAATTCTTTACTGAGATCACCAGATGGATGTTGTGATTCGTATATGCTGCAAATATGTATTATATTCCTTTATAATTAATATATACACGTATAATTGAAATATATATGAATTCATAAGTACCTGATAAATGGTGCAACTTCAGCACAATTTAGAAGAACATATGTGTGTGCCACATGGTAATCTCTATCATCTAACCATAGTTCCATGCATTTTCCAGCAGGTCTTCCATGTTGTCTAAAAATAGATAACATTATTTCAGAAGAATCCTGCTCAATAGTTTCTTCCTTACGGGGAACACTTACGAACGATAAGTTCACATCGTTACTAAAGTAATGTGAGAAAAAAAATGAAGCTTCTTCTTCAAGGTATGATTTGCAAATCGAACTTTCTACTCGTGCTTTTTGTCTAATTTTTTTCTTCAAATGATTCAGGTACCTATAAAAAAATTAATTAAATTTGTATGGTGGTACAAAAACAGAAATTAATTAAATTACCTTTCAAATGGATACATCCATCCATATTGCACAAGACCACGAAGGAGTGCTTCAGATGGAAGATGAACAGGTAAATGCTCCATTACATTAAAAAACCAGGCGGAAATATTTTCTCCAGTTTGCATAGAAGTACAGGGATTTCTGCTTAAAGTTTACGTATACGATCTACCTTTAACGTCGTAGAACAAAGCTATTTATAAAACATACTTAATTCTGTTATAACACTCCATATTTTTGCAGGCAGCAGTTCTTTGAAAATCACGAGAAAAAAATACTCCATCATAATGTGGCAATCGTGACTTTTCATCCCACTCAATTTGATGTTTTTAAAGTCAACGCATCTACGGAGGTTAGAAGAAATCCCATCAGGACATCTAAGTCCTTCCACCCACTTTAGAACGAGTTTTACTTGCTTGTTGTCTAGCTCATAGCATGCTTTGGGTTTCTTATTATCGTCGTATAATTGCAATTCGGGTCGCTTACAGAAGTGTAATATATCACGTCTTGAATTCGCATCGTCCTTGGTTTTCCCCTTCACATTCAAAATTGTGTTAAACACATTGTCGAACACGTTTTTTTCGTTGTGCATGACGTCAATGTTATGTCGGAGTAGGAGATTTTTCCAGTACGGTAACTCCCAGAATATACTTTGCTTGCACCAGTTATGAATGTCCGATTTACCTAGAATTTCAACCTGTACCCCAGTTTCATGTATCTTTGGGTAGTCTTTTACAATTTCATATACCTCTTCACTTGTCCAAACCTTAGGTGGTAGCATACTCTCTACTCTGTTAGCTTTAAAGTTCTTTTTATCCGTTCTAAATTTATGATTGGTATGTAGAAAACACCGATGACAGTCAAACCAAGAAATTTTCTTCCCATACTTCAATGAAAATGCTCGTGTTTCATCCATACAATAAGGACAAGCTAGACATCCAGATGTGCTCCAACCTGAAAGCATGCCATACGCGGGAAAATCACTATTAGTCCATAATAAAGAAGCAAACATACGAAAAATTCCTTTTTCTCGAAATGTCGTACGTTTCAACTCCTTCATGCCACAGTGTTTTCAACTCGTCGATTAGTGGTTGTAAATAAACATCAATTCCTTGTGTCGGATCATCGGGACCGGGGACGACAATCATTAGAAACATATATGGAGTTTTCATACACATCCATGGAGGTAAATTATAAGGAGTAATAATAATAGGCCATGCTGAATATTTACTACCAAACTGAGAAAATGGCGAAAATCCATCCGTACATAAGCCAAGCCTAACATTACGGCTCTCTGCCGCAAATTCAGGATAAGTCTTATCGAAATGTTTCCATGCTTCTCCATCAGATGGATGTATCAAAGTTCCTTTGTAACAACCCGCATATTTACCGATTTTATATTTAAATATTTCATCGTTAGTCGGATTTTAGACCGAAAAGCTACTTTTTGCAAACAGTCGAATTGGGACTCGAGACCACTTCCATTGAGTTCAAAATATCGTTTGCGATCTTTTTGACTGTAAGCTTCGATATGTTTGGAGCTAGTCAAACATTTGACCATTTTCACTTTGGGTTGGGTTTGGGTTCAGCCCACTAGCCAACTTATACTCAAATCTGAACCACTCCTCTCCATTCACCCTCACTTCCTCCTCATTTCAGTTCTTGAGCAACAATGGTGAGTGGAATGGGAAATTAAAACTCCAAGCCCTAGTTCCTCTTACAAATCCAACTTCTAGCTCCAAATTCAAAGAGAACCCATTGGTAAGCTTCATCTCCTTCTTCTCCAACTCTTTCTCCTTCCAATTTCAGAAATTCCTAAACCTAACTTTGGGAATGTTCTTATTTTAAGCTTTGATTCATGCTTCTTGTGTTGAGATTGAAGTGTGGTTGATCCTCCCTTGTCTTCAAGCATCTTCTTCATTCGTTTGGGTTCAAAGGTGAGATTTTTATCTCACATCTATGCCTATAACTATCTTTGTTGTTAGGTATGAATTCCTATCATCTATTTCGTGTTCACTTGTTGTGATTTGAATTGGTTTTGTGAATTCTTCAATTTTGGTGTTTTGGTCCAATTTTATGAAAATCCTTCTATGGACATTTGGACATTGAGATTCGGAGTGTATCAAGGAGCCTTTAAGGCCGGGTTGCCGCTTGGCGTAAATCCTTAGTCGCCATTGCTCATCCAATCGCTTCCAAATTGTTTTGGCCACTTTGGCCTAGGCAAAATGTTGCCCAGACCAGGTGACCAGACGTCTGGTGACCAAGCCCAGACGTCTGGTTTGGACCTGGAGAGAAAAATGTATGCACGCGTTTTATTAAAAAAATTGCCAGAAACTATTTCCAAACGTTTGGAATTCAAGATCAGACGTCTGGTTGAGACTCAGACGTCTGACTTGAGCTTTCAGATGTCTGGGTGTTCTCTGGATAATTTTCCAGAGAACGAAACCAGACGTCTGGGTTCAAAACCAGACGTCTGGCCATTGCTCAGACGTCTGATTTGCTATTCCAGACGTCTGGGTGGTTTTCTGAGCTATTTCCAGAAAACAAATCCAGACGTCTGGATTCCAAATCAGACGTCTGGAAGCATGCATTTCTGCCTGTTTAGGCTTTTCAAGATTAAATTTCCATTGTTTATCGATTTTGTTGATCCGACTTATTGTTATCATTTATTATCTTCGTTGATGACTTCTTCTCGGGATTTTTGAGAATGTCGACCGACCCGCCTTCCACTTAGGTCGTTTGGCTTCACGAGGCCGCTTGTCTTCATTTAGGTCGAACCCCGTATCCCTCTACGTAGGGGATCTTATCTGAAAAATATTTATCAAAATTTCTACTTTGATGGATTTGATATCGATTCCTTTGGATTTTATTCACGTCTTCGAATGTGAATTTTTATGATTGATTGTTTATACAATCACTTCTATGATTTGTCACTTCAAAATATAAAGGTTTTCTATACTAGTATTAAATATCAAAACTCTTCATCAAAACGATTTCAACTCTATTTTCAATATCAAAGCTCGTTCCTTAAAACCGTTTTCCAATCTATTAGTATATACAAACCTTTACCTCATTCGTATGAGAAAATATAATTAAACGGCTTAGCAAAACAAGTGGTATGAAACGCTTGCGTTTACTTCGTCGGTTAATGTATGGACTTGTTCGATTGAAACTCTTGTGACAATTTTCTAGTGGAGATCTACAATCTGTTCGTAAATATTTGAGTTAAGCAAGTGGTTATGGGACATGAAGCTAAACTCTTATATTTACTAGCTTAGTGTAATCGACACTTCCTTATGATCGATGATGATCATTTTATGGTTTAGACTAGCAATGTGCGATGTCTCTTTGTCCATGTGTAGGACTGTACTTCGTTTTATTAAGCTCCATCTCATTTCTTTATGGGCTGGCAACCCAAGTACTTTTAATGTGATTCGATTCATCTGATGTACCGTTTGCACTACATCGATGTCTCGGCCTTCCGATTCATTGGACGTACCGTTTGCACTGCGTCAATTTTCTGAATTGTATTGTCTTTCCGATTCATTGGACGTACCGTTTGCACTACGTCAATGATCAATTCATTGGACGTACCATTTGCACTGCGTCAATATTCGATTCATATGATGTACCGTTTGTACTACATCGATGTCTCGGCTTTCCAGTTCATTGGACGTACCGTTTGCACTGCGTCATTGTTCAATTCATTGGACGTACCGTTTGCACTGCGTCAATGTTCGATTCATCTGATGTACCGTTTGTACTACATCGATGTCTTGGCTTTCCGGTTCATTGGACGTACCGTTTGCACTGCGTCAATGTTTCGGCTTTCATGCTCCTGTTTGGGATTGGCCATCCTTTTATTGTGATTTCTGGATTTCTAATTGATGATTTATGGAATTTTGTTTCACCACCTTTTTCAGTTGGCATTGATATGTATGTCATTTATTGTGGCTGGGTGAATTTAATAAAGAATATGATATTCTTTTTGATGCTATGAGATTCTTGAGATTGTTTCCTGGAGATTTGACCAGGCAACTGAGTGCTCGGCATTGGCTACTACACGGCATGAAGGACTGGTCGGCATACAGGAGTACTCGGCATACAAGAGCGCTCGGCATCAGCTGGAACTCGGCATGAAGGACTGTTCGGCATCTAGGAGGACTCGGCGAAGCGCATGGCATCCAGTGGGACTCGGCATCCACAGCGTTCGGCATCCGTAGTGCTCGGCGATCAGGAGACTCGGCGTCAGTTAGTGTTCGGCATCATTAGAACTCGGCTACAAGAACGCTCGGCATCCCATGGTACTCGGCGTCAACCAATGCTCGGCGTCAAGACTGCTCGGCATACGAGAACGCTCGGCATCCCATGGTACTCGGCGTCAACCAATGCTCGGCGTCAAGACTGCTCGGCATACGAGAGTGTTCGAGATCAAGACTGCTCGGTATCAAGGAGAACTCGGCAGCATCTGGAATACTCGGCAACAGGAGTACTTGGCATCTAGAAGAGCGTTCGGCTTCGACTGACAAACTCCCTGCACTTCCCAAACATCAACCACATCGTTCGGCATAGAAGGGATTGTTCGGCATCAGGGTGTTCGGCACACCTGGTTCGACATACAGCGACCACTGCACTAGGGCTTGAGCGTTCGGCTATCCAGCCCACTTGGGAAGTCCAGCCCATATTTGCCTATAAATAGAGGGGCAGGGTCAAAGTGAAATGGATCCTTTTTTGGAGAGAAAACACCGGGGAGACTCTGCCATTTTGAAGACTCATCTTCTCTACTCAACAACTTCACTCAAGCATTTGATTCACGAATTGTATTTGTAATCAACCATAAAGGAAATCAATAAAGTTGAACAAAGTGGACGTAGGCAATTACGCTGAACCACTATAAATTTGGTGTTCTTACTTTCTGCATTTAAATTAGCATTGTCTTCTCTGTTTAATTTACTTTCATCACTTATATCTCTACACAATCTTTCTGAACGAGGTTAGTGACCAATTTTGGTGCTAACACTTTGGTGCTTTCATTGAGAGTCGAATTCTCAGATCTCAAGGATCTGCTTTGAAGCTACTGGATTGAACAAATCCCCCAAAGAAGATCCGACTCACTGATAGGACATCCGTTGATTCTACTCAGAGTTCATACCAATAACTCTACAATGGCAAGACCACGTACCAGGTCAGCTTCTCACAATGCGGATGCCCACGAGACTGCTAGCGTGCAACAAGCAGGTCCTAGCAATCAACCAGCAATTCCAAATACAGGAGTTGCCACTCAGGACCAAACTCCAGTTGTCACCAGAATAGAGTTCAACGACTTGATGAGAGAGCTCAGGGAAAGTAGGAGACAACTAGGAGAGCAGATGCAAGCCAATGCCAACCAGATGGCACAACTTACTCAACAGCAGCAACAGAATGCTGGGGGCAATCCCGCTGCTTACTCCTCATCTGACAGCTCTACTTCCTCTGATGAACCTCCCAGGCGCAGACGCCGTAAGACTGATGCTGCGCGAGCAGATGCTGCTGTTCGAACAGCTGGAGACCGCGACCAAGCAAGAGCTGGAAGCTTCAGGACCGGGATACAGATGGAAGATAGAGGCCCAGATCATCAAAATGCTAACGATGTCGAACCTCAAGATGCACGATTGGCAGATCGCCAAGAGAGGAGGCATCAGCATGGACAGGCGCGTAGAACAGACTCCAACCTTCCGCCTTTCATACAGACACCCGATCTGACAGCCATGATCAGGCAACTGATGAAAGAGAATCAGGGCTTATCAAATGATGACTGGGGAGTATCAAGTAGTCATACTCCGTTCACGGATGTTGTGTTGCAAGCGGCGTACCCCAGGAAGTTTAGTATGCCTACTATTCCTGCATATGAAGGAAAGACTGACCCTAGACAACATGTCATGAGGTACGAATGGATGATGGATTAAGCCAGAGCGAATGATGCCACCAAGTGTAGGTGCTTTCCGATTACTCTATCTGGGATCGCTACTATGTGGTTCACCCGACTTCCTCCGCGATCCGTATCAAATTTCGAGGAGTTGGCAAAGAAGTTTATTGAGCAGTTCAGGATACACACTACGCGCCCAAAGGACGTGATGTCTCTGTCAAGTGTAATCCAAAATCCTGGGGAATCGTTGAAGGAATATTTGCAAAGATTCCACGTAGCAGCGACTGAAGTCAGTAATCCCAATGACCATGCAATTCTGATGGCTGTAATGAGAGGTGTGGATCCAGACTCTGAGTTTGGAGACTGGCTGGCAGGAAAACCTCCAGCTACGCTAGAGCGTTTCTACTCTAAGGCACACCAGTTCATAAGAAGAGAGGAAGCTAGGTGGGTACGACGAGATAAGGCGCCAGGGCCTGTCCAAGAGTCAATAAAGAGCAACGTCGCTGTGAAGCAATCTGGAGACAGCTTGGGAAAGGTCCAAGTCAATGTCCAGAACAAGCCTGGGCAACCCAATGAGTCCGGAGGAAGGAGTCAAGGGAAAAGAAAAGAAGCAGGAAAGTGGAAGTTGAGAATTCCAAGCTACAGCGAGTACACTCCGCTAAACGCCCCACTTGAAAACATTTACCTATCCAACTGCAATACTTTTCAGTAAAGAAAACCACGTCCAAAAGAATCAACCGAAGAACAGAAGCGGACCGGGAAATATTGTCGCTTCCATGAGACTTATGGACACAATACGGAAGAATGTAGACACTTGCACGACGCTATCGAGAAGTTGATCAGGCAGAAGAAATTACAAGAATTTGTGAAGGATCCACAAGAAGGAGGACAGGGAATGTCCAACCCAGGTCGTGCACCAGCTCCACGTCATCCCGAGGAGCCTTCCCGGACCGTTGGTAGACTGGTCATAAATACAATTATCGGGGGGCCTCACCCCGCGGATAAGAATTGGCAGGAGATGGAGCGATATGCAAGTTCCTTGAGGCATGCAGATTTTGAGTGTTGTTCGAACGTGGAGGACGGAGCCCCTGCTAAGCAGCAGCGCGTAATGACAGACGATATTGTGTTCAGAAGCAGAGACGCTGATCAGGTAGAGGATCCGACCATCGACCCCATGGTCATATCTTCAACGATCGGACCAGCATATGTAAAAAGAATTCTGATTGATTCTGGAAGTTCAGTCAACATCATCTTCAAGAAGGCCTACGATCAAATGAAGCTAGAAACAAAAGACTTGAAACCATCCAAAGCTCGTATTCACGGCTTTAACGGCGCTGCAACTGATGCAGTGGGATATGTCGAGTTACCAGTTGAACTGGGACAAGGCGAGCGTCGGAGAGTGCGAATTCTACCCTTTGTAGTTTTGGATGTGGACTCTCCGTATAACGTTTTCTTGGGCCGGCCGGCCCTGGCGGAGTTTAGGGCAGCATTAGCCCCGTGGTGTTTAACTTTGAAGTTCCCGACTGACAAAGGAGTAGGCATTGTTCACGGCGACCAAGCAGCTGGTCGTTCCTGTTATGTGGCCGAGCTCCGAGAGGCCCACCGGAGGGAGAAGGGAAAGGTTGCGGACAATCCCGTCCGCATCCTCAATGCGGATAATTGACAAATAGTGCCCGAGCCCTGGCTCGGGCATAGTTCTCGGATCTACGGAGATATAGATCCGAGAGACGACGATGAGAAACCCAGGGAAGAGAAGGCGACACCGGCTGAATTAACAATTGACATTTCAGTTAGCCGTGACGACCCTTCGCGAATACTGAAGATCGGATCACAGCTAGGCCCCGCAATGACTGAAGACCTTAGCGACTTCCTCCAGGCAAACCTTGATGTTTTCGCCTGGACGCATTCTGATATGTGTGGGATTTCTCCCACCATCATGAGTCATATGTTGAACATAGACCCGAAATACGTCCCAGTCAAGCAAAAAAGGAGAGGAATGGATCCGGAGAGATCCGCCGCTCTCGGAGAGGAGGTGGACAAACTCAAAGCGAATGGGTTCGTCCGCGACGCCCTCTACCCTGAATGGGTATCCAACCCCGTGCTAGTAAAGAAGGCGAATGGGAAATGGAGGACTTGCGTAGATTATTCCGACTTGAACAAAGCATGCCCTAAGGACAGTTTCCCGTTACCTAGGATCGATCAGTTGGTCGATTCCACCGTAGGACACGAGTTACTGTCATTCATGGATGCGTACTCAGGATACAACCAAATCCCAATGCATATTCCGGACCAAGAACACACCAGCTTCGTTACAAATGTCGGACTGTATTGCTATGTAGTGATGCCCTTTGGATTGAAGAATGCTGGAGCAACTTACCAACGTCTGGTGAATCGAATGTTCAAGGACCAGCTGGGTAAAACCATGGAAGTATATGTGGATGACATGCTCGTGAAGTCACGACGGTCAAACGACCACATTCAAGACTTGGCTGAAATGTTCGACATACTCAGGTTTTATGGCATGAAGATCAACCCGTTGAAGTGTTCTTTCGGCGTTGCATCAGGGAAGTTTTTGGGATTCATCGTCAACGCTAGGGGAATCGAGGCCAACCCAGAAAAGATCCAAGCTATTCGAGATGTACAAGCGCCCAGGACTATAAAGCAGATACAGAGCTTGAACGGAAAAGTAGCTGCGCTGAGTCGATTTATATCCAAGGAAACTGACAAGTGCATCCCGTTCTTTGACATAATAAAGAAAGGAAAGAGAAATTTTGAATGGACGTCTACCTATGAGGAAGCATTCCGGAATCTGGTGAGGCATCTGGAGAGCCCACCAATGCTATCAAAACCAGTTGACCATGAGATGTTGTATGTATACTTGGCTGTATCCCCACATGCGATAAGTGCGGCTTTGGTACGAGAGGAGGATCGAGTCCAAAAGCCGGTGTATTATGTTAGCAAACGTTTAACAGGGGCCGAGAGGAATTACCCTAAAATAGAAAAATTGGCTTATTGCTTGGTGATTGCATCACGAAAGCTTCGCCCGTACTTTCAAGCACATTCAATCGGTGTTTATTCCGATCAACCCCTGAGGTAGGTACTCCAACGGCCGGAAACTTCTGGAAGATTGCTAAGATGGAACATCGAGTTGAGCCAATTCGATATCGCGTACTTACCACGGAGAGTCATCCGAGGGCAAGCGTTAGCAGACTTCATCGCTGAATTTACCATACCCATCAAACCGGACGATCACGACATCATTCCCCCCGTTCGATGGAAATTATACACTGACGGTGCATCAAACGACCGTTGCTCCGGCGCGGGCGTAGTTCTTGTAACTCCGAAAAACCGATCGATCTGTTATGCCCTGAAGCTCGATTTCCCGGCTACAAATAGCGAAGCCGAATATGAAGCACTGATCGCTGGCTTGAAGCTCATCAGGGAACTCGGGATCGAATCAGTCGAAATCTTTTGTGACTCGCAGTTGGTGGTTTACCAAGTACGGGGAGACTACCAAGCTAAGGGACGAAAGCTTGCTCCGTACCTCATTCAGGTCCAAGAACTACTATCAAATCTTGAGCGTTATGACATCTCACATATCCCGCGCGAACAGAACAAAGAAGCTGACTTATTGGCTAAGTTCGCGAGTACCGACGATGCGCAACAAATGGGATTGTATCCCGTCGAAGTCCTGCATGCCCCGAGCATAGACGAAATGAAAGTCGATCGCGTGTTGGGAACATAAATCGAGAAGGAATCGTGGATAACCCCATTCAAACTGTACCTGACGACCGGGGCTTTACCAGGAAAAAGAAGCGAAAGACGGCAGGTCCTTCGAAAGGCCGCGCGATACATAATGCAGGATGGATCAATGTATCGAAAAGGATTCTCAGTCCCGTTATTACGATGCATCGCTCATGATGAGACAAAGCGAGTCTTGAGAGAGGTTCACGAAGGGGAATGTGGCAACCATACTGGGGGGCAAACGCTAGCAAAGAAGATCCTCCGCTATGGATATTACTGGCCCACCGTAAACTGGGATGCCGTGGACTACGCAAGAAAATGCGACAAGTGTCAAAGATATGCGAAAATCCCGAGGGCTCCATCAACGGAACTCACACAAATGATCAGTCCCTGGCCATTTGCGATCTGGGGAATCGACATAATCGGCTCTTTGCCTCTATCCAAAGGTGGTGCGAAATACGCAATAGTTGCAGTCGACTATTTCACGAAATGGGCTGAGGCAGAACCTTTGGCCACTATCACCTCTAAGAAGGTCATTAACTTCGTTGTACGAAACATCATATGCCGCTTTGGCCTTCCACGCACCATCATTACAGACAACGGAACGCAATTTGAAAGTAGAGAGTTCAAAGAGTTCTGTTTAAAGTACGGCATCGAGAAAAAGTTCGCCGCCGTTGCACACCCAAAAGCTAACGGACAAGTCGAGGCCGTTAACAAAATAATCAAGTCCATACTGAAGAAGCGTCTGGAGAAGGTTGGAGGCAAGTGGGTAGATGAACTCCCGACAGCATTATGGGCGTATAGAACTACCCACAAGTCCACGACCGGCCACACTCCGTTCGCCTTGGCATATGGCTCTGAAGCCGTTATACCCGTGGAACTTGAAGTTCCATCACACCGAGTGACATACTATGATCCCAAGACGAACCAAAACCTCTTGATGGAATCACTGGACTGCATCGACGAAAAGCGGGAAGAA
This sequence comes from Allium fistulosum, assembly GCA_030737815.1. Lineage (NCBI taxonomy): Eukaryota > Viridiplantae > Streptophyta > Magnoliopsida > Asparagales > Amaryllidaceae > Allium > Allium fistulosum. The sequence continues at coordinate 795,746,696 of CM060904.1, forward strand.
GCTGAATTAAGGGCGGCGGCGCACAGACATCGAGTCAAGCGTTACTACGACGACAGAGTCCGCCCAAGAATCTTTGATGTGGGTGATCTCGTTCTGAAACGAGTCTTCCCGGTACCATCACGCATGAATCCCAACTGGGAAGGTCCATACGCCATTGAACGGAAGCTTGGAGAAGGAACATTCAAGCTAACGACCGTTGATGGCGCGACACTCCCCCGAGCATGGAACAGTGAACATTTGCGGCACTATTACATTTAGCATGTTTTCCTTTCTTGTTGTAGGCACTGTTATTTCCTGCATGTTTCCATTCAATAATGACTTAGTTTCCTTTTAAAGTTGTAATCAAGCAATTTAGTTGATTTTCATTAATAAAGGCTTGAGGTCATATTTTCTATGAAGTTTCTATATCTCTTAATTGGATTATAAATTACATTATCCTGCACGACATACAAACGCGTACGAACGATTTCAAATCTCCGAATCCCAGAGTGCGGAGCGGAGTACTCTAAGTCCCCAGAGCGCGGACTAGAGTATAAACGGATACGAATCTCCGAATCCCCAGAGTGCGGAGTGGAGTACTCTAAGTCCCCAGAGCGCGGACTAGAGTATAAACGATTTCAAATCTCCGAATCCCCAGAGTGCGGAGCGGAGTACTCTAAGTCCCCAGAGCGCGGACTAGAGTATAAACGATTTCAAATCTCTGAATCCCCAGAGTGCGGAGCGGAGTACTCTAAGTCCCCAGAGCGCGGACTAGAGTATAAACGATTTCAAATCTCTGAATCCCCAGAGTGCGGAGCGGAGTACTCTAAGTCCCCAGAGCGCGGACTAGAGTATAAACGATTTCAAATCTCCGAATCCCCAGAGTGCGGAGCGGAGTACTCTAAATCCCCAGAGCGCGGACTAGAGTATAAACGATTTCAAATCTCCGAATCGCCAGAATGCGGAGCGGAGTACTCTAAGTCCCCAGAGCGCGGACTAGAGTATAAACGAATACGAATCTCCGAATCCCCAAAGTGCGGAGCGGAGTACTCTAAGTCCCCAGAGCGCGGACTAGAGTATGAGCGAATACGAATCTCCGAATCCCCGGAGCGCGGAGCGGAGTACTCTAAGTCCCCAGAGCACGGACTAGAGTATAAACGATTTCAAATCTCTGAATCCCCAGAGTGCGGAATGGAGTACTCTAAGTCCCCAGAGCGCGGACTAGAGTATGAACAGTCTCAAGTCTCCAAGTCCCCGGAGCATAGTGTCAGCAAACTAAATAAAGACAAGAGAATCATTCAAACAAAAAGAAACTAAAATTTTATTCGATAAGTCCAAAATGGGGATACACGATCACTCATACAAAATTCAGACCTATACAAACTACGAGTTGTGGAAGATAAAAACAATTACAAAACTTAAGCAGGAAACTTGTTGAACAAGTGCATCGATTATTTCTTCGACTTCTTCTTCTTGTCTTCCTTTGGTGTTTCCGACGACTCCTCTCCCTCACGCTTTTTCTTGGACTTTTTGCTTGCTAGAGAAACGGAGTAAAGAGTAGGAGACGGAACATCTAGTGGTTTGGACCTGCCCGGGAGAATGATTTTCAAAGGTCTGTTCCGCGGGTCAGTGAGTTCAAGAATTTCAGATTCAACTTTGACTTTGACCTTTTTTCTTTTCCTCGTCGGCGAGACGGTCCTTCATGCTCATCTCTGAAGTATGCTCAGAGGCGCCAGTGATTTCAATTTCATCGCTTCCTTCGGCAGGAGACGAAGTATCAAGTTTATCATCATCTAGCGCCCCGATCACTTGAGCGTCTGGACCGGGAGTTACTCCTGCGTGAGCAACGTCGGTTGTTTTCTCTGCTTCCTCCTTGGCGTCATCGCTCCTCGGAGTTGGCTCGGCGTCAGAGCAACCTGCACGAAAACATAAGGAATGAGCATTAGAACCAGTAACCATTGCTGAAAAATGACGGGATCTTTCAACTTCTAGAGAAAGAAGAATTTCCTACCAGGTTCCGGTTGGCTATCGGTGGTGCGTGGGGTTTCACCCTCCAGGATAGGTGATAGCACATGAGCACCGAGCCCGGGGTCTTCGGGGTCATAACCAACATGCTGCTCGAATGGATCAAGTGTCGGTCGACCGGCCGATTGAGCGTCAGGTTGAGCAGTAACATGAAGAGCAGTAATATTAACCCCAGACGAGCCAGCTTCATCATTCTTCTCTTTCAGAAGGGGAGAGCCTCTGCTGTAAAGTGACAATGCTGCGGATAAATCCGATGGCTCATTCCCCCTAAGGAACTCTTTCACCAAGGCCTCCTCATCAATCTCTTCGGAGCCCGACTCAATCTTCCTGATCCTTATCAAAGTTGCCCAGGCCTTAGCTAGGGACTCAAGGTAGCCGTCGCCCAAGAATGTTAAGTCGCGATGCATAAGGACGCGGGCTCCGTATTCAGCAATCAGCGGGTCAAACATGTTTTTGACCTCTTCCCTGCCGGCTTTCGCGGCCGCCTCGAGGCGAGAATCAATCTCCTCCGCAGCCTCTCTCTTGCCCTCCTCACGGGCCTCATCCTTCATTTTCTCGACCCCAGTGAGTTCGTCATCGAGCTTCGTTTTCAGAAGTCGGGTAGCAACGATCTCATCGCAGTATCGTTGTGATTCTTCTTGAGCAGCTACCCTATCCTCCCTCTCCTTGGAGAGTAATTCTTTCAGCTCTTTGACTTGGGTGGCGAGCGCGTCCCTTTCCTTTTGGACAGAGTCTTTTTCTAGGGCGAGGGCACCGCTGCGTTGGACTACTTCGTCAAGCTCTTTTTTGTGAGCCGCCTCTAAACGAGTAACTGCCTCAGCAGTATCTTTTGCGCTTTGTTCAGCAGCTTCTAGCTTCGATTTATACGAGGCAAGCTCTTCATCTTGGAGCTTGATGATTTTCTTATCGCTGCCAGCCTCTAGGTTCAGGCGATAAATCTCGTGTTGACGCTCGACGGACACTTCCGAGATCTTCTCCACCAAGTGCACGAACACGTCATGTTGAACATAGACGTCGTTGTTGCAGGCAATGGCACTTTGCTTCACGTGCCCAGGAATGTGATGGATGGCTGGGAGGAATTTCAAGCCGTCAAAACAGATTTTCGGAAACTTGGCCTTAAGGTCGACCATTTTTTCCGCAACAGTTGGGTCCACTGTAGGAGTAGGAGGAGGGGGCTTTGAGAATTCCGTTCTTTTACGTTGCTCTCGAACTTGCCTCGTACTCGATGAACTGGAGTGTTGTTCTCGAGCAGCATCAGACTGATAACCCATCTGCGAAGATTTCTCTTTATCCGGCTCAGTTGGAGGAGGAAGATCGCGGGACTGGGAAGATTGAGAATGTGCTTTCTTGCGGTGAGACGACTCGCGAGGACGATTGTCCCTATCTTCATAATCACCTCGGTCCCTGCGTCTGCCTGAACCGGAATCCCGTCCAGAGTGATGGAATATAGAAGACCCCTGAAGGCGATCAAGTCCGTGAGAGCGGCCCATATCACCTGCAAAGAATGGAGATAACAACGAGTTAAGGAGAATTCACGAGCTAAAAAGACTTGAAGTATATTATGGAATGCGCATGTGCGTGTGTGTCCTAGTGTTCCCCCCGACGGACCCGTTCGTTTATCTTTGCTAATCGGAGTGTTGTCTCCTTGAGCCGGGAGTTGAACTCCTACATTGCCTCTAGCGGGCGAAGAGAATTTGAGAGCTTCAGGATCGTCGAACCCGTAATTAAGTAAATCATCGGGGATGGACAGGTTGGACAGACCCCTCAGAGAACTTTCCAGATGCTGCGAAGAAGCCTCTTTCTCAGGAGGGATAGGCGTAGCTTTTGAGGTGCCACCAACTTTCTCCTTTTGAACCGTATATTTCAACTTCTTCTTTCCCTTCGAAGGGGAGGATGATGTCTCAATATCCTGAACTTCGATTGCCGGATTCCAAGCGGGACCCACGTTCTCGCCCTGAGTCTTGGGAACATCATCCTCTCTACGCTCGCTTTCTCTGTGCGTATCGGGAGTGCGGCGCGACGACGGTCCGGCCTGTTTTTTCCCTTTACCGGACGAAGGCTTGGGAATGGTGACACCTTCTGGAAGGCTGATCCGACGACCAGGGGCTAGCAAGCCAAACCCTGACAGCGATTCATTTGAAATGATAGTCTGGATGTCTCGATCCTCAACATGAAGAGCTCTAATGGCTTCAACAGCCTCAGAATATCCTCGGCCTTCCGGATGCGGGTTGATACCTGAAAAGATGAAATGAAGAGTTAGGAAAAGCATGACTCCGATTAAATACGAATAGTGATTCAGCAGAGAGACTTACTGCCTTCAACCCATCTCCTAGCGAAACCAGAAGGGCAGCGCACATAGAACCATTCCTGTTTGTACAGGGCGAATTTGCTACATGCCCCTGTCAAGATCTGGCATTTGTGGTATGGCTCGAGGAACATAAAGGAAGGACTGTCTTTCCGTCTCTTGAACATATAAATGTATCTGATATCACCGGGGGTTGGAGGTCTGGAGAAGACGGCCATGAAAAGTAAGTAAGTCCCGTATAGGAATGCATGGCCGTTCGGGTGCAGCTGCGACGGAGCCATGTCTATGTACTGCAGAACATCCCGGAGAAATAAATTAAACGGAGGCACGCTGCCCATCCAACACATGAACTTGTTGCAGGTAGTGTACCCGACTGGGGGCAGATGAGGACGATCGTGTCTCGAAGGAACTAACACGTCGGCAAAAGGAATCCCATGAATGGAGCATATCCGTCGCAGAGCAGCTTCGTTGATCTTCGAGGCTTGAGAATCGATCGGGTTGTCTAGTAAGATGGTTGCCTCCAGAGCATCAGGCGCCAAGTTATGAGCAGGAGAAGTCGATGGGTTAGAAGTATCAGCGGCTCCTTGCCTTGATGACGGCCCAGGCCTGTTGGATATAGTGGCGGAGCTAGATTTTCTCGACATCCCAAATAAATAACGAACCTGGCTAAGTGCTTGAGAAAACTATACTTAAAAAACGTTGAACGTTAGAATTAGCAACACGAGTTTTCCCCCCACGTGGTGTGTGAACTAGTGCAAGCAATTGTGTACAAGCAATAAGATTTCAAGGATATAAAAATGAGTTTCGAATCGTGGCCTTCGAAGACCGTCATCGCTGACCGTCTCGAAGAGCCCGCCTGGTAGTGGTTATAGTCCCAGATTTAGAAAACATGTAATTTATGAAGTATCCGGCTTAAGTCTAATTTGACATTTATATCGTTCGGCATTTAAATGTCGTTCGGCAGTTGCATTGTTCGTCCTGAGAAGAGTTCGGCATGTATCTTGGTTCGGTTAAGTCATTGTCAAGTGTTCGGCATTGAAATTGTTCGGCACGTATATGTTTGTTCGGCTTGAGTTTTTGTTCGGCTAAGTTATTGTTCAGCAATTGTATTGTTCATCCTAAGTATAGGTCGGCACGTATATTGTTCGGCCTAGGCATTTATATTGGTCGGTATTTTTGGTGTTCGGCGAATATAGTGTTCGGCAGTTATATTGTTCGGCACATACATTGTTCGGCCTAGGCGGTTATCTCGTTCGGCATATATGGTATTCGGCAGTTGTATTGGTCGACATATGTGGTGGTTCGGCATTTATAATTAGGCATTTATGTTGTTCGGCATGGGTGACTGTTCGGAAAAGCATCGCCCGGCCAAGAATCTCGTTCGGCCGGGACCATACCCGACATCCTATTTGGCTTAAACACACCGTCCTCCACAGTGATTTCCTCCATCCACACCGATCCATCCTGTTCGGCATTCTAACCAACTCCAACCTTTCGCCGCATCGTTTGGCTCTAAAAAAAATCCACATATCACCTGTGTCTCGTGTCGAAACCCCTTTAAGGATTTAGTAGAGGGATTGTTACCTATGTGATAGATCACGACTTGAAGAAGTTTGGGGTTGAGGACCGTGATTTTGATCAGCACCAAGTGGGTTAGGAAGAGTTGTTAAGTCTTTGTAGGCTGGTAACACGTGAGTTTCTCGAAGACAAGATAGGAGAAGTGAGCGTGAAAAGAGAAGGAGGAAGAAGGCCTCGACTTTTATAGACAGAAAGGGAAGTCGAAAAGGCCATACCCGGTGGAACCGGTCAAGGTCATGTCGTTCGGCTTCGGCCCATAATGGTTCGGCACTGAAGTATTGCTCGGCTAGGAGGCATCGTCCGGTTACGAATGTCTCGTTCGCCAGTGGGAACACGCTCGGCACACACCTGAATCGCTGGAATACTCAAAGGTGGCATCTCCGCTCGAGGTTAGCCAAGGGTTTAAGACGAGACGAAAAGGTTGTATGATTCAAAGCGTACCACGTTCGGTCACGCGATACACTTTGGGAGGCAAGTGTTTCCTGGAGATTTGACCAGGCAACTGAGTGCTCGGCATTGGCCACTACACGGCATGAAGGACTGGTCGGCATCCAGGAGTACTCGGCATACAAGAGCGCTCGGCATCAGCTAGAACTCGGCATGAAGGACTGTTCGGCATCCAGGAGGACTCGGCGAAGCGCACGGCATCCAGTGGGACTCGGCATCCACAGCGTTCGGCATCCGTAGTGCACGGCGATCAGGAGACTCGGCGTCAGTTAGTGTTCGGCATCATTAGAACTCGGCTACAAGAACGCTCGGCATCCCATGGTACTCGGCGTCAACCAATGCTCGGCGTCAAGACTGCTCGGCATACGAGAGTGTTCGGGATCAAGACTGCTCGGTATCAAGGAGAACTCGGCAGCATCTGGAATACTCGGCAACAGGAGTACTTGGCATCTAGAAGAGCGTTCGGCTTCGACTGACAAACTCCCTGCACTTCCCAAACATCAACCACATCGTTCGGCATAGAAGGGATTGTTCGGCATTAGGGTGTTCGGCACACCTAGTTCGGCATACAGCGACCACTGCACTAGGGCTTGAGCGTTCGGCTATCCAGCCCACTTGGGAAGTCCAGCCCATATTTGCCTATAAATAGAGGGGCAGGGTCAAAGTGAAATGGATCCTTTTTTGGAGAGAAAACACCGGGGAGACTCTGCCATTTTGAAGACTCATCTTCTCTACTCAACAACTTCACTCAAGCATTTGATTCACGAATTGTATTTGTAATCAACCATAAAGGAAATCAATAAAGTTGAACAAAGTGGACGTAGGCAATTACGCTGAACCACTATAAATTTGGTGTTCTTACTTTCTGCATTTAAATTAGCATTGTCTTCTCTGTTTAATTTACTTTCATCACTTATATCTCTACACAATCTTTCTGAACGAGGTTAGTGACCAATTTTGGTGCTAACAGAGATTTTGTATGCCTTTAGTTGATTTTCTAATGTATACTTATCATAGTATGACATCTTTTTGTTATCATATGTTTTATTATCATATCTCATATTCTATCTCACTTTATCTGATAATTATAGCTAGACTGATCCGTTCATTATTTTCTTCTTAAATAATACTCGGGTCAGACTGAGATATTACAGGTGCTTCCTCATGACTTCCTATCTGGAACCATCATCTGACTTTTGGCTAACTACTCTAGTTTAGTAGTTTTTTGTTGTATACATTTGAGATTTAGACTCCTTGATGTATACATATTCTATTGTCTTGCACTTGTACCTATTCTTTTGTGTTATTGTGGATCTTATTTGACCACTACTCTGGTGTACACTTTTATGTGTTATATTCATATCTATTTCCGCCTTTGTGATATGAAATGTCTGTGACTGATTTATGTTATGCTTATTTCTATATTTGTTTCCGAGGTCCATATAGCCACTATGTAGTAGCTTTGAGTTTGTATCTGTATGTCGGATTTCCTCTTGAGATGAAAAGTTATATTTTTATCTGGTATATCGGTACTCGCACAAAGCAATTACACAGATGGTCGCTCCTCAACATCCTTATTCTCCGCGCTAGTCGACGGCATTACACCGTAGTGTCCTTGGCTAGAGTGGGTATAGAGGTGGGGCGTCACATCCTTCTTCTGGTGTTCTCACACTGTGCCATCGCATATGACATGCTGTAGTAGAAGATGCATATAACCGTTGAAGTCTGGGAGTGATGGGTAAATAATGCATCCTCTTATATGGAACTTCTTTTCCTTTCTTTTTTCTTGGTTTGTATCTTTCCTCGTTACATATTCTGCATTTAGTAAGATGAGCGTCTTCTTTCCAATACAGCATACAACCTTTTACACATGTATCTATCTTCTGGTACGGCAATCCAAAAGCAGACATAAGTTTTTTTACTTTATAATGACTATCACACATCAAATTATTAGGTGGCATGTGTCGTTTTGCAGTTTGTACAACTGCTGTAAATGCAGCTTCTGTAAGATTAAATTTCGATTTCATAGTGATGTATTCGGCGGTTACAGATAATTCGGTTCCGCTTGTACATCCATCCCACAATGGCTTCTTAGCAGAATCCAATAAATCATAAAAAAATTTAGCTTCCGCGGTCGGCTTTTCGTCTACATTTTCGTTCCCATCATCACCTTGGTCAAAGGTAGGAAACATTGATTGTGCAGCATCTTGCTCCATGTTTTCTATAGGATTGGTCATAGTATTATCGTCCTCTAACAGTATAGGATTAGGTGTAGGTTGAACAAGTTCTCCATGACGATCTCATAAGTAATAATTCGGCAAGAAACCAAATTTGTACAAATGTACTTCTACTACATCTGGTTTCCAATGCTTCAGATGTTTGCACTTACTACACGGATAACAAATGTCTACGTTATTTCGATTATTAGACTGAGCAAATCTAATAAATACTTGTACATCGTTACAGAAACGTTCTTTTATTGATCCTTTCATACCTTTTCGAGGTTCATACATCCAACTACGATCAAGAAAATAATCGAACATATTTCCTGATTTGTAAAATGTAGGTTAGAAGATTGAATAACATACTTCATATTAAAGTCTTGTTAAAATTCATATATAACCCTTTACTATTTTAACAAATTCAAATAAATATTGCATTCAAATTTTCAATTCTTAAGTTTATTGTTTTTTTACTTTGACGGCCGGTTATCCTACTTCCCATTACAAACACAATAACGTAATCATATTTTATAAATCATTTCAGGTTGAACAATTCTAAAAATTTTTGGCAGCACTTCCCTTTATTCCTTGTATCGTACACAAATGCGTGTACACAGGGAAAAAAGGAAGTGCCATCGAAATTTTCTGAACCGTTTAAACTGAAATGATTTATAAAATATGATTACTTTATTGTGTTTGTAACTTGTCCAAATACTAGGACAAATCCAACAAATGTTGTATCAGATGAATATAGATGTCCGTTCTGTGGAAAAACGAATATCCATATAACGATCATATACAACACTTGTCAGACGGGGCCAAAAATTCACTAAGGGGTTCACATAAATAAAGCACAAATAAAAAAATATTAATATTGAAGTATTAGTGGTCTGTAGTGGAATAATGATCTTAAATTTTTTTAGTAATGTAGCCAAATAGAATTCGTTTAATTATGAATCAAAATCAATGCGAACTATCAGTAACTCGGAAAATATGTCTTATCTCGCAAATGGGAACTATGAGACTATTTTAACAACTGCAAAAACTATTTTATAATTCATTTAACTACTTAAATATTTATTAATTAAATCTAAATTTTTAAAACATATTTTAACTTTTGTTTAACTACATAAATTTTAATTAACGATTTTGTGAACTAAATAAGTAGTTAGCACTTACAATAGTATAACAAACATTCTCGTAAACTTATCAATAAACATATTATTCAATAATCATGGACTATTTTTTGGATTTTAAATTAGCCATAATTTTTAACAACATAGTAAACAATAAATTCACTAATTAATACCACAAAATCAACACTAATTATCATCACCTATTACGCAATAATCGTCATTTTCAAACGCATAATCAACTAATTTTCTAAATTAGGTTTACTATTATGTACCCAATTCAAATAATAAACTATATACCATAAACTAATAACATATATTCATCAATTCCAAACCCCTAAATCATCCAATTCCAAATCCTTAAATCATCAACTAATTTAATTTAAACCTAAATTAAACAAAGATAATGCAAAATAGGAGATACCGACATGTTTGGAGAGGTTGAAATTAGCGATGGAAGATTGTGACGGCTCCTGGCAGCGGAGGGCGGCGGCTGATGGCAGAGCTGAGGGGATTTGGGAATAGATTTGGGGGAGAGACTAATGAAACTATGTTCTCGACTGCAGGTTATGAAATCGCAATAAGCGACAGCGAGCGATGGCTGGCAACGGCCGCTTTTTTAGCCGTCGCTAGGCTTTGTCGCATTTTGAGGCCTTTCTAGTAGTGTTAGTGCATGTTCGTATGACTAACTTTTCCGCTATGATTTACAGTTACAACTATCAATTAATAGACTATGCAAACTATATACAAGAAATGTGTATTTTGTGCATTCAATCATACCTAAAAATGCCATAATGTTTTCTTAATGGAACGTGTGATGTCATATTATGATATTTTCTTAATGGAATGTGTGTGTGAAACCATAAATTCTCTTTCACCACTGTACATATTAACACTAGATCAACAACACACTGTATGAGACAAAACCAACTGATATGTCGCATAAAAGAACAATATACACACCTCATTAGTTTTCTAAGTGTATGATCAACTTTATATATCTTCTTATCCCTTAGTAATATCAACACCTATAGGATTAATAAAAACCAACAGACACTGAGGCACAATTTAATAGAAATTCATCTTCATAAATATGTATTCGCATTGAACAGATGTTCTCTTATTGCCAGATGAACAGTAGAGAATGACAGCAAACTATATTCAAAAGATCATTATTTTTCTTAGCTTTTCATCCTTGCATAAAAACATGTCTTGATTGGCAACTGAAGAGCAGTATGCTACCTCTAGACTTCATGAATGCAGTAATAAAATACATGTACAAAAGCAAATCTACTTTTGAAGGTTTACCAAAAGATTATCTTAGAAAATATGCAGCACTAAACGAGCTGAAGATTAGTAAGTGATGGCTATTAAAATTTAAGATGTGAAATGATGGACATTAGGATAAGTTAATAAAGATTATCCAGCATCTATGCTGTTCCAGTGGCTAAGCACTTCGGGCTTGTGGAATGCTATATACTATCTGTAACTACCAAATTTCAAATAAACGCAATAATAAAAACTAACATAAATTAAATTTCGAATCAGGTCCAAACCTTGGATTTGTGCGATTATAACAGTACTTATCTACTGCATAGCTGAAACTGACATAATACATCGTCTCAAACACATTATGCAGACTCCATATAATATTACTTTTCATAAAGCATATTTTAACTAAAAAGTTAATATTTCTCATGAATACATATCTAATAATAAATATGCCTTTCTGTGGTACTTTACAAACGGGACTTTTAATAAATTAGTGAATTGCAAATAACACGTTTCCTGAATAAAATAAATAAAAACAAATAACAAGACCTGTATCGCCCTCTAACATATTGCACTTTTTTAAAGTAAAAATGAATTTCAAACATATGACATTTAGGGTCATATTTTACTTGTAGCACTTACATTTGGTTCATGCGTTGATGATTGATGCATACCTAACTTCAGCCATTCTTAATGAAAACAACTATATGACAATGAGTAACAAGAACACAAACCCATCACACTCAAAAACTTTTTAGGTGATATTCTTGCTTTTAGATCCATGTTTAATACTGCATGCGCTGAAAATGAATTCCACTTCAAAATTTTAAAAGAAAATTAGCCCATGAGTACTTGGCAGACATCCACAGTGGAGTAGGTCCCCTACTTTGGACTTATCAAACGATCCACGGTAAAGCAGTCCATATTTAAAACCTAGTACACAGTATGTCATACACAATATGCATACATACTGGATATACTTAAAAGACTTGGCTAATTGCATTGATTACTATAAATAGCTACACCAATCAGAAAGAATGTCCCATTCCAATATCACTATCTTTAGCTCATTCATATAAGCAAAAGAGATACTATGCCTAGACTCGCCTCTAATATTAATGAAACATACAGACTCTTATACATCTCCATCAATGTTGATGGTTCATTAACCAGAAACTATTCAATTCCATTCACCCCTCCAAACAACAACCATCCAAAATAGTCTGTCAAGTCAAAAGATGCTCCCCTAAACACAGAGCACAACATATCAATACCTGTGTTTATCCCAATGACGCGGCACGAAAGTAGATCTGAACCAGCGGTCAAATCTATCCAGGATTCAATCACGAGTTGCGGAAAAATAATCGATAAAACAAGATAAATTGATGAATTGATGATACCCAGGTGTCCAAATCCGTTGATCTCTCGTGATACAGGATTCTAGCTATCTTCAACACGTTGATCGTGCATGATACCGTGTTAGAAGATCTACGATTCTTCGACGTTGATCTCGCGCACGAGATTCCGTGAATCGGCTTCAACTTCGTTGATTCGAACGCACTAGAATATCCGGAGATGGAGAAAGGAGATCACACTCAACTTCCAATTTTAATGGAGGCACAAAGCTCTCAACAAATTTTATTCAAAATTCAACTCCATTACAAATGACCATACAGCCCTATTTATAGGAAGTTACAACACACACATGACTTAACAAGTTACAACATCATATGACATAACAACAATGCGACATACGATTTACAACATTATACGACTTAACAACAATTCGACTTAACAACAATTGCGACATAAGAAAACACGACATAGCAATCGGCGACATAAGAACCTTCGGCTTAGCAATCAGCGACCTAAAGCTTCGGCAGCGACATAAGGATTCTCGAACGACATAAGAAATCACGGCAGCAACTTAGCAATCAGCGACATAAGAAGCTCGCGACATAAGACTCTTCAGCGACCTAGGCTTCGCGACATAAGAGTTCTGGAGCTCGCGACCTACTGGAAGCGACATAAGGAAAGCTCGTGACCTAAGGAGTTCTGGAGCTCGCGACCTACTGGAAGATCTGCTCTGCTCGCGACCTAAGGAAGATCTGCTCGCGACCTAAGGAAGATCTGCTCGTTCGCGACATAAGGATTCTGCTCGTTCGCGACTTAGGCTGGAGCGACCTAGGGCTTCGTTCACGACTTAAGGTATGCGCTGCATCATCCTTCCCTGGTTGAAAAGAATTCGTCCCGAATTCACACTTTCTTCTTCTTCGAGACGCTGTCTTCCATTCATTATCTGGTCTGATGCGGCTCTGGTGATAACCACTCTTGAAATTGATCTTATCTTGACCCTTTGAAGATGCGACTCGACATAAGGAATGCATAGCATAAAGCAGACGTGGCATTAGGCAGGCGGCATAAGGAAGTGATCTAAGGGAGATGACATATGAAAAAGTATGGAATGAATTAAGCACTAGGTGATAGATCCAATTCATGTAGTACAGAACTTCATAAGAACAGTGACGTATACCATGATGCTTGTGCCAATAGGAAGGTGTGATATAGAACCAAAACGTGACGAAAATGCGAGACGATATAAGAAAGTTTAAAATCGCGGAGCGACTTAGGAAGTCACGACTGAAGAAGTGTGATGACTCATGACCAAATTCTTGTCTTTCCTTATCTCGTTCAGGTGTATCATCATATAGAATCTTCCCTTGATGTGTTGCATCAATTTCCCCTGATTGAAATGAATTTCCATTCGCTTCTTTCTTTGACATGTTTATTTTCATGAAACGGTTCCAAGCAGTTGACGTTGACAACGTCAGCAGTGCGGACATGATCATGCAACTCCAACTGACAATCATTCCCTTCATCCTGTCTTTTCAACTCTTCATGTTCTTTCAGATTCACTAGATCATACGATCCCCGCAGTAAAATAGCATCTGGTACTAGTTCAGTTTGATATTGAATGTCCTGTAGTGGTGGTAACTTTTCGGGTAATTCCTCAGGATATTCGACTTCAGACTTATCGAATTCTCATCCAACTTCCTCAAAAACCTCAAGATCTTTACTCGTTCCTTGTTCGGTCAACACAAACAATTCATTACTATTTTTCACCTTTTCAACAGACTCTTCCAAAAATACAAGACTAGTTTCTTCAGGCAGTTCCTCAGAAATCTCATCTTCAAACTCTTCAAATACTTCAACCTCTTCAGGATTCTCAAATTCAGAACTTTCTCCAGATTCAATCAACATTGATAATTCATCACTATCTTTCATTTTATTGACGAACTCTTTCAAAGATAATAAACTACTGATTCTGCCTTCTCTTCTGTTTCACTTTCACTTTGTTCGGGCTTCTCGGAAACTAAGGAATTTACACTTGGCTGGCTCTCATCCATAAGCTCAGGTGTTAAGCAAGAATCCTTCATCATCAAGTTATTTCCCTCAACTCCGAACACAATTTCTTCTTCCATACTATCGACATCAATCCTTGGCGGTGAAGAGTAATCAACTTCTACATCCACATACTTTGACGTTGAATAAAATACCATCAACAAATTACATTCATCGTTCTCTAACTCGACCTCTTCATCTTCGTTGTCAAACTTTGGTGGTAATTCTTCGTACGATTCTGTAGGACCGATCTCTTCAAACTCTTCTAACATTGGTTTAACCTCCTCAGGAGTTTTAAGCTCTTTACTTGCCTCATACCTAACCAACGATTCAGCACTACCTTTCGCTTCTTCAACACTTTCGCTGAAAGATAATGGACTAGTCGGTTCCTCTTCCTTTTCCGGCTCGCTTTCAGTAGAATCATCCACATCATCGTTTTCACATTCTTCTACAACTAAGGCTTTCTTCTTGGGCTCTGTACATTCAATACTTCTATGGTCAGACTCCTGATAATGATAGCGCTTAATTCGGTCATCAACATTTGTCTTAGTGATTTCATGTACAACTGGTTCGTTGACTCTCTTAGAAACATTTATACTGCAATTAACACCTTTATTCTGATTGCTGGGGCTTGTAACCACACCTTTTCCTCGACTCCCTTGACTCAACTTCTGCAACTGTTGGTTCATACGAGCTTGATAATTGTAGGGTAAGAAATTTTCCTTCATCATCCCTTTCACCTTATCCCACGTGACAAATTTGGATTTCCCCATTCTCTCTCTGGTTGATTTAGTTTGTTGCCACCAATTCAAAGCTCTTCCTCTCAATCTTGTAGCAACTAACTTAACTTGACGATCTTCAGGCACGTTGTTGAGTTCAAAAATCTTTTCAACCTTTGATAACCAATCAAAGAATTCCTCTACTTGTAGACCACCTTGGAATTCTGGAATTTCTATGTCCATCCTTGACTCCCGTGTATGACCATTCCCTTCAACATTCCTATATCGATTTTGCCCTTGACCAGGATACCGAAAGTGAACACTATCACCATAACTTTCTTCTTCAAAATTAGATGAGCTTCGATGTCGATTTTGAACATTGACTCTTCTATGACCATGCACGTCCTCTCTACTTCTTCTTTCCTCTACTCGAAATCTTTCATAATTACAATATGGCTCATGCTTGTAACCATTATAAGCTCTTCTTTCTTCATTCCGATAATCATGATTGTCTCGAAATTCACGATCTCGATTTATCGACAAGGATGGTTCTCTCCTTTCTCTATCATAATGTGGCGACACTCTCCTTTGATTTCGATTCATGTCAGACATCATTCTCTCTACTCTCTCGAAACCCTTATTGAACTTTTCATCGATACGTTGTCCTATTTGTTTAGCATCTTCTCTCCCATACAAATCTGCAACATTATGATGACGGTTAACACGTCTCGGAGGTATGATCAAATCTTCAATAAATCCAAACACAAACTTCACTTCGATCCAAAAAATCTCGAATCAAAACTCTCCAACTTGTTTGAAATCTCACGAACACCTAAATGAACAAACAACTCAATTCGAACTCCAAAAACTTCAAATCTCGAAACTTCACACCCAACGAACTTGGAAAAGTTCGTAACCTTGCTCTGATACCAAAATGACGCAGCATGGAAGTAGATCTGAACCAGCGGTCAAATCTATCCAGGATTCAATCACGAGTTGCGGAAAAATAATCGATGAAACAAGATAAATTGATGAATTGATGATACCCAAGTGCCCAAATCCGTTGATCTCTCGTGATACCGGATTCTAGCTATCTTCAACACGTTGATCGCGCACGATACCGCGTTAGAAGATCTACGATTCTTCGACGTTGATCTCGTGCACGAGATTCCGTGAATCGGTTTCAACTTCATTGATTCGAGCGCACTCGAATATCCGGAAATGGAGAAAGGAGATCACACTCAACTTCCAATTTTAATGGAGACACAAAACTCTCAACAAATTTTATTCAAAATTCAACTCCATTACAAATGACCATACACCCCTATTTATAGGAAGTTACAACACACACATGACTTAACAAGTTACAACATCACATGACATAACAATAATGCGACATGCGATTTACAACATTATACGACTTAACAACAATTCGACTTAACAACAATTGCGACATAAGAAAACATGACATAGCAATCGGCGACATAAGAATTTTCGGCTTAGCAATCAGCGACCTAAAGCTTCGGCCGCGATATAATGATTCTCGAACGACATAGGAAGTCACGGCAGCGACCTAGCAATCAGCGATATAAGAAGCTCGCGACATAAGAATCTTCAGCGAGCTAGGCTTCGCGTCATAAGAATTCTGGAGCTCGCGACCTACTGGAAGCGACATAAGGAAAGCTCGCGACCTAAGGAGTTCTGGAGCTCGCGACCTATTGGAAGATCTGCTCTGCTCGTGACCTAAGGAAGATCTGCTCGCGACCTAAGGAAGATCTGCTCGTTCGCGACATAAGGATTCTGCTCGTTCGTGATCTAAGGAAGATCTGCTCGCGACCTAAGGAAGATCTGCTCGTTCGCGACATAAGGATTCTGCTCGTTCGCGATCTAAGGAAGGAGTGACCTAGGGCTTCGTTCGCGACTTAAGGTATGCGCTGCATCACCCAACCATCCTATTATCCTCAAAAAATCAAAACAAGATGTATGTATGTAAGTACATGTATAACATACATTGAAATGTAGGTAAGGATCTGCTCAGGCCCGGCCCTTCCCCAAAGCGGGGGAAGCGACCGCTTAGGGCACCCGTTCTTCTGGGGCACCAAAAATTATCGACGAGTATAGCATACGCCCCAAAAAAAAAGCAGATCTAACAAATTCTCAATCGCGATTCGTCTCGTCTACGATTTCGAGTTGTCGTACTCGTCGTCGATCTGACAAGGCGGCTCTAGCCTCTAGGCTTCCAGCCTCCAGCGGCACAGCACGGCACGCCGCACGGCAGCGGCACGAAGTCGACAGGCGACAGCTCCAACGGCACGGCACGGCACGGCATGGCAGCGGCAGCGTGCCAGCGGCAGTGGGCGGCGGCTCCAGTCCAGTGGCAGTGACCAGTCGGCAGTCTCTGAGCTCTGAGTCTCCGACTCTCGCTCGCGTTCAGGCTTCAGCCTTTCACAGTTTCACTGCATGCTCACATTAGTACACTGTACATTACAATTTTGAAGCTTCAAAAGAAAAAGGTACCATTTTGATTTTACAATTTTGAAGTTCACAGTATTCAATTTGATAATTTGATAATTCAATTCAATTCAATTTACTACTGGACTGATTCACTGAATTAAATTGCTGTCAATTGATTACTGTAAGTATGTACATATATAAATTCAATTACAATTATTTGCAAGCTGCAGTAAACAAGAATATGGGTCAGAATCAGATGTTTTTGTATTTGTAAATCATTAATGGTTAATTTAAGAATTTTAAATTGAATTTTTGCTTCAAATTTATAGTTCTAATTAATTCATTTTAAGATTTGTAAATTGTTACTTTTAGTCTTTTACAGTAAAATGAAGAATCTGGATGTTCAATGTTTAATGTTGTAAATGTTCAATTGTAAATTAAATTTTAAAATGAATTACAAATGAAAAATCTGATTGAAGTTGGTACTAGTTCAATGTTGTAAAATGAAGAATCTTTTATAATAAAATGAAGAATCTGATTGAAGTTGGTACTTTAAAATTTGTAAATTGTATGCTCAATGTTTTTAATTCATTTTAAAATATAATGTTCAATGTTCTTAATTTAGTTTGATGGTTAGTTTAAGAATTTTAAAATGAATTACAAATGTAAAATGAACGTTGAACTAAATTGTAAAATGAACATTGAACAGATGTTGTAAAACGAACATTGTAATCTACTATAAATTATACGTTAACTGCCATTAAAAAATTCTTAAACTATTTTTCCTTGCTTAAAAAATTCTTAAACCATTTATCGATAAATAACTATGTTTTCGTAGGGCTAGAAAATTGTTCATAAGTAATTAATATTAATCTTGTTGTATAACTTGAATTATTGTTAGGAATAAAGTTATTTCTTCTTTTTCTCTTTTCATTATTTTTAAACAATATAAATTACTTTGATTATTTAACTAAAGATAATAGCATTAGTTGCTGTATAAGGATCTTGTTTTCGCTTTTCGCTTTGGGTACCAAAACTCCTAGGACCAGCCCTCATCTGCTCCCCTCACTTTTGCTACACCTCTAGTCCTCTTTGATTTCTACCACATGCATGCTTCAAATTAAATAATGGTACTTTCACTCTCTGTCGTGTGGTTGAAACCAAGAGGATTAGAGATCCAACAAAAGTGAGGTGTAGCCGAACATTGCCTTACACACACGCTATTTGATTCAACATATGATGTCAAAATCAACTTCAAACAATATGTGTGCGCATGTGAAATGTAAACATTTACCAAACATGCTGCTGTCTATTTTTTTTTCAATGTTGATATCCAAATCTTTCTAGAAGAAACAGTTCCTTTCCGGTCACTGCTTGATCGACGCATGGTTACAAAGTAAAACCAGTTTTAAATTAGAAATTCTAGTGATAGCGGCCATACTATCCACTGGGTTCCTTTTTTCATATGGCATATGCATTATATATATATAAACTGTTAGGTGCAAAACTCCCCTAACAGTATATATAAGCATATCGATTTTTGGCCTTAAACTTCCGTACTATATAGATACTGAATCATTATTGAAAAAAAAAATACCCCTCTCATCCTAATCATTACTAGAGTCATGAGTAACCGTGTATCTTTGCCAAGCAAATCAATTGGTCGCGTTCAGTAAAATTGTTTCGTGTGACAAGTGTTATAATTTTTTTACATTTACAAGTTTCTGGAAACTTGTGAAGAAAGGATTGGACTTTGCTTTCAATACTGAACCACACGTTGTTAAGGACAGAATTTACAAAATAAAGCATATAAAGAATTAGACCAGTTGTTAACTTCTTGTACACATGTATTATATTAATAACAAAATCTTTAGACATATATGGTTAAATAATTGTGTTTAGTATGATATAAATTAAACAGAATAGCTTATATAGATTACAGATAACATGTATCAAAAACCACATTATGAGGTGTAATAGCCTGATGGTGAAGGTACCATAAGAATTAATCAGGTAACCTCCGACCCGCACATATAATGAATTAGAAAATTACTTAAGCACAAAAAGTCATAAAGCCTATCTTTAAAGTTTAATCAGAACAAAAATAAGTAAATAGCTCCTCCAGTGCATGTGTTTGTGCCTAGTTTTTACACTACAAAATACACGACCACTATCAGTAATAGACAGCTAAGCCACTGCCAAATATGTTAATTTGTGCATTCAATAATTCATACCTGGGAATGTCATTGTATGATGTTGTCCTAATGCAATGTGTGTGTGAAACCATAGATTCTCTTTCACCACTGTACAAATATTACTAGATCAACACAAACTGTAGGTGACAAAACTAATTAATATTAGATATAGGACGTATCCATAATTCCATATTCAATACCTCATTGCTTTTTTTAGTGGTCAGTATGGTCATTTCTTTATATCTTCTTATTCATGGACCACGGATAATATCAGCACAAACAATATTAATATAACCAACAGCATCTGAAACATAATAAATTGAAAATTGAAAATTATTTGTAAAGGAACACGGTAATATGTATTGCCTGTGGACAAATATTCTCGGACTGCCGGATAAACAACAGAAAATGTCATATGACTAGCAAGTAGCAACCTTCTTTTTCAAATAAATCATCATTTTTCTTAGGATTTGTTCTTAGTGCATTCCATATGTACAAATATGTGGTGGTCAGCAACTTTAGAGCAGATATGGTACCTCCCTATATCATGAATGCAATAATAAATATATATCCAAAAGCCAATCAACTTTTGTATATTTTAGTTTTAAATTAAAATTAATTACAAAAACATTCAGCAGCAAATGAACTGAATATTCAATAATTGATGGTTCTCAACAAACATATATGTAGCAATGGTCACATGAATATTGAGATAAATTGATAAAGACTAATTGAAATTTGAATGAAGCCTAAACGTAGAACTTGTGCAATTAAAATATCACTTATGACTGACTTTATAGCTAGAATTAATTATAATACACGTATTGTCTCAAAATACACTATCTAAAACTTGATGGAATATTACTTTTAATATAACGTCATAATGTTTCTCATTAAACCTAGTCTAATCTAATAATAAATAGGTTATAGAACTATATAAAAGAAGAAAAATCAAAAGTTTGACAAATTTGCATTCAGAATAATGTGTTGGTTATATATAGCCTATAAGTATAATATTCATTCAAGTCAGCCTTTACAAATAATGCACCTTTGGAGAAGAGCGCTAGCTTCCTACCAATAAGACAGTGACTGCATATGGTAATTGTGCTTTGACAGTGGATAAAAGCAAATGAATTTTTTTGAAAACATCCTTATTATTTATCATAGTAGGAAAAAACTATTCTTACTTTTTATATTATAAATTAAGATCCTAATCAAGGTTCGAAATTCCGTTTTCCATTTCCGTTCCGGTCATTGGTAATTTTAAATTTTCCGATTCCGTTCCGAAAATTTCGGAAGTTCCGTTTTAATTTCGGTTTACTAATTCCGGTACATTTTTTGTTTTAATTTGCTATTTACGCTAATAAATATCCAATACTGTCATAAAGTTATAGTACATTTTTTACATTACATATAAAATACACTTTAATTAAAAAACCATTGTTTAAGATTCTGTATTGTTCATTTGAGATTTTAAAATTTTGATCAATTTTTGAAATTTTTATTATGATTCGATGTAAATTAACAAAAGTATAACAACTTTTTTTGTCCATACACATGACTTTTTGTCCATTTATTTATTGTCCTGTTTAATTTGCTTTTCTTTTTTTAATTACCATATGTTTGTTGTATTTTTTTATAATTTTTTTCAATATTTGAAAAGAAAATCCGGAATTTAGACCGGAACTGGAATTTTGACCGGATTCCGTTCCGGTTATGAGCGGAACCGGAACGGAATGACCGGAAAAACCGGAATTCCAGCGAAATTTTGAACCATGATCCTAATATTTACGAAAATAAAATCACAAACAAATTCATTATAACACAAATTTAGTAATTTAAATCAAAATTCCAAATCAAAAATATTGAATCAAATGCAAAAAC
This sequence comes from Allium fistulosum, assembly GCA_030737815.1. Classification (NCBI taxonomy): domain Eukaryota; kingdom Viridiplantae; phylum Streptophyta; class Magnoliopsida; order Asparagales; family Amaryllidaceae; genus Allium; species Allium fistulosum. The sequence continues at coordinate 795,768,311 of CM060904.1, forward strand.
GACGAATCAAGTAGCTTGCACGGTCTAATATTCAATGTTCGATGCAACAAATAAAAAAGCAAGAGTAATAGAATTTCGAATATGTAATATGTTTATGTCATTTAATTTCCTGAAATACAATATTTTTATAACTATAACTTAAGTAATTTTAGCAAAAACATACAAAATAAAATCATTTTGCACATTTTTTGTAATAATGCAATAAACTGAAGTATTGATAGATTGTTGCAGTGTATACGTTAATTGTTGCATCAACATAAAGTAAAAGCAATTACATTGCATAAAAACACATTATTATAAACACTTTATCGTTAACAACATTAATTTTTATTTTAAATGTTATTTTACTTACATAACTCAACACATTTTAATGTTGCATTTTAAAAAATGCTTAAAAATGATTGTCTGCTTTGAATTTTCACAAATTCGAGGCTGTTTTCTATAACTTGGAAAAACTGAAGTTTTTTTTTTTTTTTTTCTAAAACATTCCTCTGAACTCGTGAGACCTCATGATCCGACTTCACATCGTAGCAGTATGCCATCCTGTGGGTTTTGAAAATTTGGAATTGATGTCTAAAATTGATAATTGATTTGTGCGGGCGCACACATATATAAATAAGGATGTAATGAACTCGCGAGTGGCACGCTTTTGTGTGTGTGTTGAGATATAGAACAACAAACTATTTTCAACTATTTCACTAACATCCAGTTTAAATATATAAATAAGGAAGTAATGAACTCACGAGTGGCATGCTTGTATAGTCCTGGTAATGTCAAATTGGGATTGTTTGGCCTTCACAAATTCCAAACAAACTCATAACGACGATCAAATTCAAGAATACTAATGATGCGCAAATAACAAGAACTATCTCCGCATTGAAAATGTGATAATTTCCTGTTCCAACATGAAAATGAATCTCTAGCACGTAATATTTCAAGGACAAAAGAATACTTTAATTAAATAAACTAGAAATTACAAACAAGGATAAGCCAATATACTTGAAAGTTCAACATTTGGTTCATGCATACCTAACTTGAGTCATTCTACCTGAAAAGGACAATTAAATAACTATGACTAATACAAACCCATCACACTCAAAAACTTTAGAGAAGATATTATGGCTTTTAAATCAAGTCCAGTAGGACATGCACTGGAAAGGAATTCCACTTCAAAATTTTAACAAAAGGTCGGCCAGCAAGTACTCGGCAGATATCCATAGTGGAGAAGATTTTGTACACACATACATTCTTGTACACACCCACAAACACACACACACACACACACACACACAAAGAGAGAGTGGCCGGAGTGGTGTTTGTGTGTGTAGGGGGAGGGGGGGGGGGTGGATGGGTGTTGGGGGATGAGGAAAGGGAGGGACATGCAACAGTCTTGAAACTCCTGAGAATATGTGCATTTAGGTGCAAAAACAATACAGCAAAAAATTTGTTGATTTAGAATAAACAATAATATACTTTGGCACAACTTGCCACTTAGCTAAAAAAAAGAAGCTTAAATAGTATAACAATTCTTATCACTAACATATGACTACCTATCCGCATCTAAAACCTAGTAAACAGATGTACATAGTCTACATACACAAACGTGTACATACTGGATATACTTAAAGACTCTCCACGTTGCATTAAGCACTATAAATAGCCCTACTAACCAAATAGATTGCCTCATTCCAATTTCCAATATCGCAATCTTTAGTTCATTCATACAAGCAAAAGAGATATCATGCCTAGTCTCACGAATCTCACCCCTAATATTGATGAAACATGCAAACTCTTATATATTTCCATCAATCCGGATGGTTCTTTGACCAGGAACTACCCAATTCCATTCACACCTCCAAATGGAGACCAGCAAAGATGGCCTGTTGAATCGAAAGATGTTCAACTGAACACAAATCATAACACCTCGATACGTGTCTTTATCCCCAAATTTGTATTATCCTCAGAAAATCAAAACAAAAAACTTCCAGTTATAATCTACTTCCACGGAGGTGGCTTCATTTTATGCACTCCTGCTCTCGCTCCTATAAGTAACTTCTCAGCTAGAATGGCAGCAGATTTGCCTGCTATCATTCTCACTGTTCAACATCGCCTTGCTCCTGAGCACCGCCTTCCTGCTGCATATGATGACTCACTTGATGCACTGTTATGGTTAAAAGATCAAGCTTTGAAGTCACATGATGAAGCAGAACCATGGTTAAAAGATCATGCTGATTTTTCAAGCTGCTTCATTATGGGAAGTAGCTCAGGCGGTAATATTGCTTACCGCTTGGCTCTGCAGGCATCAACTCTCAACCTAGAGCCTACCATAAAATTAATGGGTGTTATTATGAACCAACCATTTTTTGGAGGGGAGGAGAGAACAGGTTCGGAGATGAGAATGGCTAATGACAATTATGTCCCGTTAGTAATGACCGATCTTATGTGGGATTTATGTTTACCTGTCGGAAGCAACAGAGACCATGAGTATAGTAAAGTGAATGGTATGGAGGTTATCAATAGAAACGTATTTCCTAAATGTTTTGTGTGGGGATATGAAGATGATCCTTTGATTGACAGAATTAGAATGTTGGCAAAGATGTTGAGAAAGGTTGGAGTAATTGTTGTTTCAAAAATGAACGAGGAAGGATATCATGGAATTGAGCTATTCAATCCAGCCAAAGCTGAGGCAATGGTAGATAGTATTAGAGATTTCATGTCCAATAAAGAGTGGTGATTATTGATCACAACATAGTTTTATGATGACATATATAAGTCATATCTATCAGTTAATGAACTGAGATATATTTGTGAAGATGTTAATGTTTGAAAGTATATGCTTTTTGCGTAAACATTTCTGATAACTGTTCTCGAATTCAAAGCACGATGTGAAAGTATATGATTTCTAGAATTTAAAACACGATGTGAAAGTATATGATTTTGCCTAAATATTTATGATAATTGTTCAGCAATCAAGTTACAGGATTTTGTAATAGCATCATTTAGTAGAATAACAGGATGTAGATTTGGCGTCATGAAAAATAAACTAATGTCTTCAATTATGGGTTTGATCCATGGACATGCCTCTTAAAATATTGTTTTTTCAGAATATTAGAACACGTTTATTTTCATGTTTTTCTACAATATTACCAGAAATGAAACAAGAAGGTAGTTTACGGTGTTCAGGACATTCTTAAACAGCAGCTACAAAATGTATGATAGACAAACTCAGTAACATTTGACAAAACCAAAGATAAGAAATGGAGGAAATTGATAGAATCAAACATGAATAAATAATGGACCATTATTGCTAATTATAAGCTGAGTGCAAAATGTTTTTGAAATGTTGATTTCAAAAAAATAAAAGACAAAAAAATAATTATAAGAAAAGGCAGACCCTTCACAATATGCGGTTATGCAATGGTATGGAAAAGTTGCCAGTGGAAATCAGGTTTATCTTTTAAAAGAGACTGTGTTCAGGACTCGAATCCGTGAACAGTCTTGGTTACCTTTTACCATGCTGTCACTATATGTCGATATAAGTAAATAAAAGTTAAACATGATTTGTTATATATGACTGAATCTAAGATGTCAATATCTACCTTTAACCATAGGTATGTGTGAAATGTAGACACGCACTAACATGTTGCTATCCAAATCTTTAGAGAAGATATGTTACCTTTCCAGCCATTACTTGATTAACAACACATGGTTACGAACCAGCTTTAGATAATAAACTATAACCAAATCGATAATATGAATGTAGAATATCCACGGTGGTCTGCAAAAACAATAATTTTATTTGTTACTGACATGAACAGCACTATTTTTAAGTTATGCATAACAGTCAAATCCGATTTTTTAGAATAAATAAAAATGAAAAATGTGGACAGCATATATATTATATCCATGTAAGAAACACAAAATATGTAACATTGAGAGTTATGCCATAAATATAATAGCATAGGCTGACTACATACTGTGTTAAAATAAGCCAATGAGTTTTACCAGTTCTAAGTTCGTGCCTTAGACAAGACCTTTTGAAAATACATTTTATTTCAGAAAGATACTAGTCTCCAAGGTGATCTCTTACAGACCCAGGGAAAAAGAAATTCTTGCGCATTAGATTTTCCTTTATGTCATATACATGCATCAAGCATGACAGCTATAAAACTCACCTAACATGAATTAGTATATCAATTTATTCCTGAATGTCGTACAAAAACAACCAAATCGTTGTAAAATAATACGTTCTCGTCCTTATCTTGTTGCTAGAGTTGTTGGCACTCCTATCTCATCCTAATTTCATTACAAGTCATTAGTACCGTGCATCACTGGCAACTTACTTATCTAGTTTCGTTCAGTTGAATACATGATCTGTGTTTAATTTAAGAAGTGAGAGGCAATGAAAGTTCTAAAGAGTTTGCTGTCTTCCAAGAACTGATAAAAAGAACAAGTCTGCCAGTGGATACTCAAAAATCTGAATTTCGTCCACGCTGTGTTGAAAAGTGAAAACCGGATGAATGTACAATATTCGAAAAAACGGATACGGATGGCATATATGAAGGTATTCGCATTCGAAAAGTATACATCAGTTTTTGTCAGAATTGAATTATAGTTTACATTACATGTATCTTGTTATAACGAATGATATGTATCTATTATTTCATTAGGATAGTAGTTTAATATTTAAATTTTGAAAATGACGAGATACATAACTATATACAAATATTTAACATATATGAATTAATTTGGTATTATATTAATATATAATTTATCAAATCCGAATTTATTATTTTAAATGTTTCGTAGTTAGAAAATATTATGTTAAAAAATATGGCAATGACCTCTAGCTCAAGTACGATAGAGGTATGCCGCTTTAGACAAAAGTTTTAGAGATCATGCGTTCGAGCCCTTGACACATCAAATTGAGTGCTATGTTTGAACAAAGCATCACTCATTTTATAAAATAAAAATAAAAAACAATAAATAAATATTCGAAAAAGCAATATGTTTGTATTTATTTAATAGGAAATTATTGTCAAGGACAAAATTTCTCAGCATTTTAGCCTCAAGGACAGACCTTCAGTATTTTAGCCCGAAGGACAACTTTCTTTAGGTATTAGTTTTTACAGTTTTTAGGTATTAGTTTGTAGTTATCGGTAGCAGTTTTTAGGTATCAGTTTTTAATTCGGTAGCAGTTTTGGAGAATTTTTTTCCTTATAAATAATTTTGAAAGAATGTTTGTCCTTATGAATAATTTTTATGAGAATGTTTGTACTTGTGGTTAAAATATTGAGGTCGTGTCCTTGAGGCTAAAAATGTACGAATTTTTTTCCTTTAAATTAGTTCCCCCAAAATATGTATGAATTACTTGAATGTAATATTTAACATGTAAATTATTGAAAATTATAAAATATTATTTTAAAACTAATTCATAAAAAATGAACCGCTTTGAATGATTAAGATCCGAAAATAAAAATATATAATTATTTATAACTAAATATGATATTTACTATATAATTTAAATATTATCCAAAATATTATTTTAAATTATTTTATTAAAACAAATATTATTTTAATAACCCTAAAAAGTAGCCCAGCAGATAAGGCATTTATAGAGAAACCGCATAAATTGACATCCGGTTCACTTGAATGTCAAAAAGAAATTAACACATAAAAATTTATAATAGTAATAATATATGTAATTGGTTATTTATATTAGTTCAATACATGTAAATTGCTTTGCAAAAAAAAACATGTAAATTATACTTTTTTTTGGAGCAAGACGGTTGTGTAGCGTGACACTACACAGCCGGTTAGATAGCAAAATAATATGTAAATAGTACGATCAACAAGCCTGATCGTTGGCCCAAATGGGAGAATACTGTATTATAGTTGCTACATAGCAGAGTCTTGTATACATAACAGTTTAGTACATATATTAGTAAATAAAATAGATAAGTACTGCAGAGTGATCAGCTGTGGTGTCCAGGCTGCCATCTGGAAGGAGCTGCGCATGAGCTGCCTGCTGATTCAGCCGGCGATGAACTGGAGAATGGCAGTCTCAGCCTGAATGGAGCTGAGAAGCTGTGTCCTGATAAAGATGAGAAATAGTAAATAATACGCCTGCATGTTCCATCGAAGTGAGATTTGGGCCTTCTGAACACGTGTGCATTTCGCTCGGCCCAAATACACCAACTGAATATAGCCACAAAGAGATCTAAGTGCTTGTTGGGGGGGTTATTCGGCCAATATTCAAAAAATGAAGTGATTGTTGGGATATAGCCGAGTATGTGTACAGACGTTGCAACCCAAACCCTAAAGGAAAAGTCACATTCTAAGAATAGATGCTGGATACTTTCGGTTGCGTTAGAGCATAAGGCACAGTTTGGGTCCACCACGATGTTGTTTCAAAGGAGCCTGTCTCTGGTGTTGATGCATCCGTGGATAAGGCACCATTGGAAGAAAGTGATGCGAGGTTGGAGCTGGCATTTCCAAAGTCTGGGGAAGTTGAAGAGGCGACCAGGGTTGTTTAGGTGAGCATAGCAGGAGGCGACGGAGAAGCCGGCTGCGGTATTTGGGGCCCAGATGAACTCATCTGGCCGGGAGTGGAATTGAATGTTTTGGAGGATGGAGGCAGCTTGGTGAAGCTCGGCTAAGGTGGCGAGGTCGAAGTAGGATGATGGAAAGAGGTGGTCAGGGCCCAAGCTCGAGGAGTCGGATGTGGTAGCATGGATTGTGGTTGAGTGAGAAAAAAGGTTGGGTAGGATAGAAGAAAGGGGTAGCTGGCCGTGCCAGATATCCAACCAGAAGAGGTAGTTTGCCCCATTACCTAGGTTGACATGGAAGAGTGGTTTAACACGAGGGAGGGTGGTGAGGACCCCAGTCCAGAATAGTGATGGTTTAAGGCTGGTGGTGGAGTGAAGGACAAGGTGCAGATTGGAGTGGTAGTGAAGTGAGGTAATCCATGTTTTCCAAAGGAAGGTTCCAGGGATGAGAAAACGCCAGAGCCATTTTGTGAGAAGCGCGAGGTTAAAGTAGTATAGGTTAACAATTTCAAGACCACCGTTGTCAGTGTGCAGACAAGCGGTCCGCCAGTTTACGAGCTTCTTTATTCTTCCCCCATTCCAAAGAAAGGAGCTTCTGATCGTGTCGATTCTTTTGATTACCCAGGTTGGAAGCTTGTAAAGTGACATCCAATATGAAGGGATGGCCGATAAGACTGTTTTAACAAGGACGAGGCGACCCGCTGAAGAAAGGGAATGTGCCTTTCAGGAAAGAAGTCTGTTTTCAATTTTGGTAATGAGGGGGAGCCAATCTGCTCTGCGTAGTTTGGTTGGGCGGAGGGAAATACCGAGGTATGAGATAGGGAAATGCGCGATGTTGCAGTTGAGCAAATTGGAAAAAGTTGGCCCAAGGTGATCGGAGTTTCCAAGCATGATGATGGAGCTTTTATTGAAGTTGATGGATAGGCCTGATATGAGTTCAAAAGAGTACAGTGCTACTTTAAGGCAATGGATGTGGTTGACGGTGGGCGATGCAAAAAGGATAGTGTCGTCAGCGAATTGAAGGTTGGGAATGACCAGATTTGAGTTGGGGAGCTTGATGCCTTCAAAGAGGTTATTTGAAATAGCTAACTTGATCATACGGTTGAATACGTCAGCAACAAGGACGAAGAGTAAAGGAGAAAGTGGGTCTCCTTGTCGCAGGCCACGAGCAGACTTGATTAGGCCTCCTGTAACCCCATTAATCGCGATAGAGAACAAGCTAGATCCAAGAATGCAATGGATCCAATTGCACCATTTTGAGGGGAAACCTCTATGCTCCATAAGCTCCATAATGAATTGCCAATTAACTGTGTCGAAAGCTTTTGAGAAATCTAGTTTGAGGAGCATACCTGGCGTTGAAGTTTGGTGGTAGAAGGAGATGACTTCTTGAGTAGACGCCACGCAGTCCATGATGTTGCGGCCGAGGATGAATGTGGATTGCTCAATTCCAATAAGGGGGGCGATGACAGCTTGAAGGCGATTGGCTAGAACTTTGGTTATGATTTTGAAGGTGGTGTTCAGGAGGCTTATAGGTCGAAAGGATGGGAGGGTAGTGGCACCAGGAGTTTTGGGGAGGAGGATGATATTAGCATAGTTAAGGCGAGCAACAGTTGATGGATCGGCTTGGAATTCCGAACACATCTCGATAATGTCGAATTTGATGGTTTCCCAATAATGTTTGAAGAATAGTGGGCCGAAGCCATCTGGGCCAGGAGCTTTGTCATCTGACATACCATTCAGCGCAGCCGAAATTTCCGCCTTTGTGAATGGTTGGTCTAAAGGGATGGGGGAGCAGTTTGGGTAGAGTAGGTTCCAGTATATATGTGGGAGAGGGGGGGTGGTGCTTACCCAAAATGTTCCGATAATAGTCGGAGAACAGATTTAGGATGGCTGACTGATCAGAGATAGTGGTACTGTTGTGGGCGATTTCGGGGATGAAAGTGGATCTGCGCCGGCCGTTTGCAAGGCGATGGAAATAGGCAGTGTTCTTATCACCATCCTCTATCCATTTCGCTTTGGATCGTTGTTTCCAGCCTATTTCCTCTTGCAATGTCAATCTGTCCAGTTTCGCTTCCAGTTCTCGCAGGCGAGTCCGATCCGATTCGATAAGAGGGTTAGATTCTTCGAGAATGTTTAGGTCCAAAATTTCATCTTGAATTGCTGAAATACGCGAGCGAATAGAGCCCCAAACTGACTTGGCCCAGGTTTTGATAATCTTTCGGAGAGATCGCAATTTGGAGACAACTTTGGCGGTGGCTGAGGGGATGTGGGAGGGCTGTGACCAGATTCCTTTGATAAAGTTGTCGAATGACGGCTCAAGGAGCCAGAGACGCTCGAAGCGGAAGGGTCGGATAGGAGAGGTGGGGGAGCCAGTGTCGAGTAGGAGTGGGCAATGGTCGGAGATGATTGTGGCTAGGCCAGAGACCAAGGAAAGTGGGTATAAGTCATCCCAGGCCGGGTTGAAAAGGAAACGGTCCAGTTTGGTTAATGAAGGTTCTGATCTGCGGCTTGACCAGGTGAATAGGCGGTTGCAGATGGGTGGGTCTATCAGGAAGCAGAGATTGATGAAGGAGTTGAAGGAGTCAGAGTCAAGGGAAAGATTGCCCGAATTTCTTTCTGCTGAGGCTCGGGTGGTGTTGAAATCTCCACCAACCACCCAAGGGCCATTAATGTGTGAGGCGAAGATGAGACAATTCGACCATAGATCGCTTCGATCTTGAGTATTTTGTGCACCATAGATATTGGAGAAGAAGAAGATCGTCCCGGTTTGTAAGTGACGAAGGGCTACGTGTAGGGATGATGTGTGGTAAAAAGTTTGGCAGTGGGACCACACTGATTCATTCCAGGCTGTCATAATACCACCACTAGAGCCGACAGCATTCAGGTGGGCCCCCCATATAGGAATGGCCCACCAATTTGTCTGAGTAGGTTAGGGGATGGGTCTGATAGTTTAGATTCTTGCAGGAAAAGGATGTCGATTTTGTGTGGGGCTATTATAAGGTTAACAGAATGTCTTTTATTGGGGTCCCCCAACACCCTTGTGTTCCAAGAAATTAGCTTCATTGAGAGAACGATAAGCGCTCCGATTCAAGTGCATGCATGGAGGTGTAGTGTTCTTCACGCAAACTCACGCCCATGCAACATGCCATTTTTTTGTTTAGACTTTTATTAAGAGAGGAAAAAACTACGTGTTTAAAGAAACTACCAGGGTGAGATGCCGCTTTGTCCAGTCTGGAGCTCCGACGGACAGACGTTGGAGTGACGAGCTGGGACCACTGACCAGTCGCTGAATGGGCCGCTTGGCTTTGTTCAACAGGCTGGGGAACAGGGAACTGGTGAGGGGGAGATTGAATATCTGTCTGAGGGGCTACATTGTGGGGCGGTCGAGGCGGTGTTAGAGTTGCTGGTGATATTGGGATTTGCTGAAACAACGGGGTTGAGAGGTCCAAATCAGAGAACGGGTCCCACCTATGCTCCTGGACTGGCCATGGGTCCCAGCCCCTTGGACCTACCACTTCAGTCGACTAATCATCGAATTGGCCAAGTACCGGTGGGGAACCCGAGAAGAGAGGAACGTAGTTCATTACGTCAAACCTGTCCTCTGAATCTAAATCTTCAAAAGTATTATATCAAAAGGTATATTGCTTGATTATTTCTGACTTCATTTGAAAGGTATGCTTGGCCACTTTCGACTCCATCGAAAGGAGTATAAATACGCTCTTCCCTTAGCTGTTAATGTGCTATGTAGGTTAGCATGGGCGCTGGCTTTCGTCATTGTCGAAACATGTGTTTTGTAGGCTACGAATAAGTTGACACACTGTTGAAGTAGTAACTGTAGGAGACACCATTCGGAAGCACTCTATTTGTCTGGCGAGGAACCCTACTTCCTGGTGTTTGAGAAATTTATGCGGAATTCCTATAACCTTCTCTTTCATAGGTGATAACGGCTTTAACCAATTCGAAAGGCTAATGTATGCTTTCGAAAGGATTGTGTTTGCCAAATATTCCTCTGATGAAGGTAGATGAAGATGAAACCAATCGTTTCGAATGTTTTGGCGCGCATGGTGAAAGTATGTTATTCATTGCCTTTGGAAGGTAGCTTTCAACCTCGCCGAAAGCTCTTTGCTTATCCAAAATGTTGCTGAAGCGTCCTTTTGGCCTCTTCGAAAGGTTTGCTGATGCTACTATCTTCTTGTCGAAAGCCTTATCTAATGTTTACATAAACCACTCTAATGCCTTCTGATCTTCATTAATGTTCTTGCTCCTTCTTTCATACTTTTACTCTTGAGAATATTTTATGGATAACATTTAGCCCCCCTAGTATGAAAGAAGCTTTCGTTCTTTAGGAATTTTTTTGCAAAGAATTTCTTTTTTTCCTGCAAAACAGATAATAATTTTTATCAGGATCATAACCTTATTATGAGACCTTATTGGATAACTTTAAACTTATGAAGCTAACGTTCAGGATATTATTTAATAATATTTTTGGGTAAAGCATTCGGAATAATACATGATCAAAGCCCCTTTTATTACTAATATTAGAGATGTGGAACAATATCACTTGGTTAGTAGGTATTGGCTCAAATAAATAAACCTCTGAAGAAATTTTATCATACTCTCCAGACCTCCCTTTCCTGGGTCATGTTTTTTTTCAACCATGGGATAAAAGTTTCCAGCTTGAAGTGGTTTTGCCTTACGATTTTACTATAATTCATTTTCATCCCTGCACCTTATGTTAGAGACTTTTATTTATTCATTGATAAGTTAATAAATAGTTTGGTGTTGATGCTATTTGATAATACGAAGATCAGGAGGCTCTTTTTTTATCTTTACCCTAACCTTTGACGGAAGCCCATCTGATATATTAAGAAAATCTTGTATTGAATTCAAATTCATAAATTCAATGGAAAGTTCACAAATCATTATAGAAATTCAATAAAGGGAGAAAAAATTCATAAACCAGAAGTTCAATAAGAAACCATTATGAAATCCCATAAGGAAATCAGGAGTATGAAATCCACAAATTACCATAAAAATCAATCAGGAAATTTAAAATCAATGAAATCGGAAATTCCGTAGGAAATCATCATAAAAATTCAATAAGAAATCTAAGAATATGGAATTCACAAATCATTATGAAAATCGACAAGGGAATTTAGAATTCATGAAATTATAAGTCAAATAAGAGATCATCAAAAATTCAACAAGGAAATCAAAAATATGAAATTCACAAATCATCATAAAAATCAATAAGGAAATCTAGAATTCACAAAATTAGAAACTCAATAAGAGATCATCAAAAATTCAACGAGGAAACAAAGAATATGAAATTCATAAATCATCATAAAAATTGATGCAGAAATTTAAGATTCATAAAACCAGAAATTTATTAGGAAATCATTATTAGAAGAAAACGAGAATTCATGAATCTAGGAATGTAATTAGAAATTTACTAGGATCTCATCTGTCAAATAAGCCGCTGAATTTTTTTTCTAATACTAGTACAAAGTCTGAAATTCAATGAGAAATCTACAGATCATCATGGAAATTTAGTATAGAAACAAAGAGTTCAAGTACTCATAGAAATAGAAAATCAATCAAGAAGTCATTAAGAAAGGAAACAAGGAAATTCAAAATCCATCAAATCAGGAATACGATCAAAACTTTGTCAGGATCTCATCTGACGTATAGACTACTTAAAATTTCATCCAACATAAGTACAAAGTCAAAGAACTATCTGGTAATGGTAGACTTAGTAGGCTTTAGCAAAAGATCCTTAAGCCTATTTGGCCTTAATCTAAAGTCATTTATAAAATTCTATACCAGAGATTTATTTAAAACTTATTCCTTGAATAGTGACGAGGATTCTCGTTGTTGAAAGGATAGTATCCTACTAATTGATGTGTAAGTCCTAAAGTGCCTATAAGTTAGTAGTATTATTGTTATATTAGAGCTGCGTAGTTCCGTAAAGCCATGCAGTCATTCAGAATAGTAGTTCCGTAGTACCAGTCAGCCATTAGGAGTAGTAGTTTCGTAGGACCAGTCAACCGTTCAACGGATAGTTCCATTCAGTTGTCTAGCTTTTCAACCATCCAACCATTCAATAGGTAGTTTCGTTCAGTTGATTGGCTATTCAGCAGTGCAAGCTCCGTTTGACTAGTCGGTCGTTCAGCAGTGCAAGTTCCATCCTACTACTTGGCTGTTCAGTAGTGCAATGGTCCAAATAACTGTTAATATATATATATAATGTAGACTCTTCTATCCTAAAGAGTCACCTTATTTCTAAGGATTCAGGAGGGGTTTACGTAATCTTATTTTTCGAATGAAGTCACTTGTATCTTCGTAGTAAAATTTGTTATCTATTCCATTCCTTTAGCTTCTGTATAGATCTTTGCTTTTGATGCCGTGTTACAGATTTCTTTATCCATTTTCTTGTCGTCTGTCTCCTTTCTAAATGCAAGTTTCTTAATTTCTTGAAGTGAGAGTCATTCTTCAGGTTTTGGACGTACTGAAAATTGCCATCTCATATCTTGTTCTTTTTATTATGATCTTGGATTCCTTGTCTATTTCCGATTATGGCATTGAACATCTTTATCCTTTTTCCTTTGTTTGTATCCCTCTCTTGGGTTTCATCTTTGTCTTAGACGGGGGATAGATTTTTTCTTTAACCTTTGTTCTTTTGGGTTTTGACTTTTGTTTTGAGTTGTAGACATCTTTGTCCTTCTTCATTTGTTTAGTGCCTCTTCTGGGTTTCCCTTGATTCTAGGGATGTAGTGTATGTTAGATTGACCTTTCTCTAAAAGGTTGCTGATGGGTATTTGACCCGACCCTTCCCCGAAGAGGTGAATTGGACGTTAGGGGTTTATGGTGGGTGCTTGACCTGACCCTCCCTCTAAGAGATGAACTGGACGTTAGAGGTTTTGACCTCCCTCTAGGAGGTGCTACGAATTGGCCGCAAGCTTTTGTCCTTCCATCTTAGGAGGTGCTACAGACTAGCCGTAGTCTTTTTGGTGGGCGCAGGACCTCCTCCTTTTAGGAGGTGCTACGGATTGGCCGTAGGCTAAAATGGTGGGTGTAGGACCCCCCTCCCTTTAGGAGGTGCTACGGATTGGCCGTAGGATAAAACTTTATATGTGAAAATCATTTTTGGTCAATTAAAATGTTCATGAACATCTTTTTGAATATCAAATAATTCTTGTAAATGAACCCTTCTAATATATTGAGGAGCTATTTTTTCTGAAAAAAGTTTGGTTATAAAAGAATCTTTTCATAATGCTGCCCTTTGCAAGAGTCTTTTAAATCATTCTCATTATAGAGACACGGATCTCAAATAGGAGACTGGGAGGTCATGATTCATGAACCAATAGTCTTTTAGTCGAGAATATGATTTTCTAATTTGAGTTTCTATTGGTGAACTCTTGATAATTTTAAAACTTCCTCTGAAAAAAGTACAAATAGGTTTTCTCCTTGCCAATGGTTTTCAGAAATATTCAAAATATTGGATTTGCGTAATTGGAAGATCTTTATACGCATTTACTAATGCTATGTAATATTCTTTAAAGATTGTGCCAGTTTGCCTTTAAAATAAACAAATACTTAATACCCCTTACTTAAAGGGTAAGTTGAGAAAATCTTTTCTGACTTTTTGAAATCAACTTTCTTGAAAACATATTTGAAAAAATTCTTTCAAGTAACAATTGAAAAAATCATCAATATGTATAGCATATATGGTTATGCTTCTTCAGATTTTGCTCAGGAAAAAGATGTCTTGTTCATGAGTCTGAAAATCCATGATACATAGACTAATAGACTTTGACGAATAGGGAGATGCTTTTTTCTAAGAATCCCCTTTCTTGGGAGAGTTTTTGATATTTACCTTTGTTGAGTCTATAGTTGAAGCTTTACTATAATCCAGGGTTTCATGGGAGTAGTTCTTTACACCACATTGATCCAAACTTTGAGATGGGGATGAGTTGTCCTGCTCACAGAATTTGAGTAGTATTTGTTAAGCAGCTAAAACTTTGTTGTACATCGAGAGTATATTGAATTCCATGGACTGGTTTTTTTTATCTGTAATGAAACTCGAATTTTGTATTAAAATATGACCAATTCAAACTACAATTCAAATTAAAGAAGTTATAAGCAAAGAAAATTTATAATAGAAAGATGCTGCAAAGCTTCATAGCCTGATTAGATTCTGAAGGTGAAGTTGTAAGACTGGTTCTCTATCAAGATTTTAAGTGATTGAGCTGCTCCCTTCGAGGTAGAAAATCTTCTAATCTTTTTTTAGGAAATTTCTTTTAGAAGTCCAGAATTGATTAGGTTTCGAACTATTTTCGCCAAAACACTGCAATTGTCAGTTTCATGTCCATTCACCTTATGATAAGCACAATAATTCCTTCCTTTTTTAGGTTCAGCTGGGGTTATTGTCTTATAGGAAATGGAGAAATTCTCATCATCTTTTGTCATGGCGAAGATATAGGAAAGGGGTTTGTTTAATTCTATTAGTCTATATTTAGGTGCCGTTGTCTGTCTGTCTTTTTTGTTTTCCTTCAATCTAGAATTTTTACTGGGATGGTTGAAGTCAGACTTTTCTCCCTTTTGTTTTTGTTGAGATTTCTTCATGGCACGATGCATTTCTTCCATTTGAATAAACTTCTCGGCTTGGAAATAGAAGTGTTGTAGATCTTTGCATTTATTAATATAAAGGTCCTTCCAGACAGCGGTTTGTTCGATTAACCCTGATCGAACGGCCATATGCTTTTCTCTATCAGTTGTACTCTCTGCCTTTAATGCTTCTGTACTGAATCTGTTCAAGTATTCACCAAGCAATTCTCCTGGTTTTTGTTTGATAGTAGCTAATAAGCTAAAGTCTATAGTTAAGTCCTTGAATATATAAAACTGCGTCATGAATTCATAAGAGAATTGTTCCCAAGAACGGATGGTTTTCTCTTGATAATTCTTGTACCATTTGATAGCTGTTCCTTGAAAAGTAGTTGGGAAATGTTTGCAGTGAATTGGCCCAAGAGCATTATATAAGTTCATCTAGTTTTCAAAAACTGCAAGGTGATCTTCTGGATCAGTAGTTCCATCATATTTTAATGGAGGAATTTGAATAGGAGGAGGGAGACTAACTGCCATTATTTCTTTGGAAAAACGAGTCTTTTGCAGGTTAACATATTTCTCTAGATCAAGATCCTTTTTCATTACGCATATCCATTTGGTGTAAGATGTTTTATCGGTCGGCTATGTTTTCATGGAAACCTTTGTTGTTTCCTTGGATTGGACTATTTGATTGCTCAGGGGACCCTTTAACTTGACTTTCTTGGTTTAACTCTTCATCTTTTTCCTCATTTAGAGATTGCGATTCATCTTCTCTATCCATAATCCTTAATGATCCTTGAGATGGAGCTCCTTCAAAAAGTTCTTGCATTGCTATCATTTGTTGTTGTAGATTTTGGATTTTAATCTCATTGTTTTAATCTTATCAGAGTTGAAGGTTGCCCCATTTCCATATTCTAAAAGTTAAAGTTTGGAACTATGTTACCTTCCAAAGTTGATTGTGACGCAGCTTCTTCATTTGGATTGTCATTATTATTCCTTGCTCTTACCATTTTCTTCTTATGAAAGAAGAAATCTATGCAATAAATCTGTGATGAATGTTATCGAGGACCGAAGGTTCGAGCCGGCCTTCTAGCGCAAAAAATGTTAACAAGAAAACTTGTCAGCAACTCAAAGTGAAGTTTGAAATTGAAGTGTTTCCTTCAAAACCTTCTTTCAAATAAGTGAAGGTTGCTCAAACTCTTCGGGTAGGTAAAATTAGTTAAAAGCACCTCTTTGATACCTTTCGACACAGTCGAAAGGATAGCTTCTCCTCAGATGTTCCTTTCGAATAGTTTGGTTGATGAACCCCTTTTGAAGAGACTTAGGAGGGAAAATGTTTGGACTTAATAGTTTTGAGAAAACTGGATGGATGAAGTGGGTTTCGACCTGGTCGAAAGGGTGAGCTCTGATCTTGCAGTTTTGAGTTAAAAGTCAAAAGATGCGTGACTACTACGGGCTTCGACTTTATCGAAAGGGAACCTTTTGTCCTAGTCGACTTCAGATGTCCATAATCGTGTGCAAATAGAATCCCGATGCAGCAGTATAACCGAAATTATAATAATCTTTCTTTTTATTAAACCAAAGATATACAAATTGATTAAATCCCCAATTTGATTCAGGAATTAGGGTTTATGGACTTATAGAAAATACAAGTGAGAAGTGTAAAAAATTCGATCCCCCAAACAGACCCCTGGGGTCTTATTTATAGATGTAGATCAACACCTTTCGACCCCTTGCTTTCGACACGATCAGAAGATCTGCTTTCCCGATTTTGTGCACATCTCTTGAATCATTGCTTTTGACTTAGTCAAAAGGGTTAGATGGCCAACCTTTCGCTGCCGCTGAAGACCAGGTTTCCTTCCATTTTGCTTTATTCCTTTCGACTTCGTCGAAAGGTATATTGCTTGATTATTTCTGACTTCATTCGAAAGGTATGCTTGACTACTTACGACTCCATTGAAAGGAGTATAAATATGCTCTTCCCTTAGCTATTAATGTGCTATGTAGGTTAGCATGGGCGCTGGCTTTCGTCATTGTCGAAACATGTGTTTTGTAGGCTACGAATGAGTTGACACACTATTGAGATAGTAACCGTAGGAGACATCATTCGGAAGCATTCTATTTGTCTAGCGCGGAACCCTGCCTCCTTGTGTTTGAGGAAGTTATGCAGAATTCCTATAACCTTCTCTTGCATAGGTGATGAAGACTTTAACCAATTCGAAAGGTTAATGTATGCTTTCGATAGGATTTTTTTACCAAATATTCCTCTGATGAAGGTAGACGAAGACGAAACCAATCGTTTTGAATGTTTTGGTGTGCATGCTGAAAGTATGTTATTCATTGCCTTCGGAATGTAGCTTTCAACCTCGTCGAAAGCTCTTTGCTTATCCAAAATGTTGTTGAAGCGTCCTTTTGGCCTCTTTGAAAGGTTTTCCTGATGCTACTATCTTCTTGTCGAAAGCCTTATCTATTGTTTATAGAAACCACTCTAATGCCTTCTGATCTTCGTCAATACTCTCGCTCCTTCTTTCATACTTTTACCCTTGAGAATATTTTATGGATAAAATATATATATATATAGTAAAAAATCTATTAAATATGGTAAAGAAAATAAAATTCTCTCTTTTTCTTAATTCTATCGTATTATTTTTTCTCTCTTTAATTTTCTCTGATATTATATCGCTAAGCACATCATCCATTTAGTAAAGCCGAAACAATTGGTATTCTCACACTTTTATTAATTTTACATATGTAATTCTACTGAAATTTTAAATTATACTCTCCATTAATTGTTTAATACTACATTTAGACCCATTAATGGTTCTACTTATATTTATATATAGTATCCAAACTATGAGAATGAAGGTAGAAAAGCGATTTTGTTAATCAATATTTTGAAAATATTTTATCATGGTTAGTGCAATAAACCTACTCCTATCATAGTTCCTTGCGATTCATTCATTTACCCATAGAACTTCGTGCTGTGTTATTAATATAAGATTTTTGTATTGAGGAGATGAGAAAGACTCGAGAGACTATAGCACGATCATGAACATCACATTTACTAACACGGGGACTAAAGGGACAGTTAGTGCTATATATAGAAATACTTTCTACTTGAATTCTTTTAAACTAAAAATATTACTTTAATATTGCATTTTGAAAAAAACACCACCTGTAATTTTTTGAGGAAAGTGAGTGAACCTCCTAAGGAGGAAAGCACTCATAATAATAATACATATAACTATTTAATATATATTAATTAGTCAATTATTATATTAAATATATAATTTACTAAATTTCAAAAATATTATTTTTAATAAAGGTTCAAAATAAAAATACAACATATTTGAAAATTTATTTATATTTGTTTAATGTCTATAAATTTGTTAAATATTATATTTAACATATAAATTATTGAAATTCCAAAATATTATTTTAAACTAATTTAAAACAAAATGAATCATTTGGTTAGAACTCGAAAATAATGATATATATGATTATTTATAGGGTCCGGCTATTTGGATGCAAAATAAAACACAACATGTGCCACAATCTAGACCGTTGAAACTCATCGTGTTCACATATGCGGTTGAAATCGAGGATAATCCAACAGTTGAGATTCATCGTGCCATCAATTATGTCACTATTTGGTGGTCTAATAGTTTTTCGTTCACTTATAACTACTTAAAATATATAAACTAATTACATATGATATTTAATTTATTTCAATTAAAAAGTATTATTTAAATTATTTTATAGCAACGTAATATTATTTATTAGTTCATATATTTATAATATAAGTATATATGATTATTTGTATCTATTAATATATTAATAAATAATAGGAAAATATAAGAAAATATCACTTCCACTTGATTCTCGTATTATTTTTCTATTTACTTATTTATATTGTTTTTTCTTAAATTCCCTTACAATTGTAATATATTAGAAACAATTTTTATTCTCCTTGATTATCTTCCACCAATTTTATACATAAGCCTGTTAATTTTTTTTACAAATATACTATTTATCTAATCAAAACTATTAAATAATATATTAATTTACTACATTATAGCAAAGAGGGTGAATCATCCACTCTCTCCTTATTTTTGAAAACTTCAAGCCACTCGTTAATTCACTCTCGTGCTAGCACTTCAAATCCATATAGTTTTTTCTTTAGAAAATTTAGTTCAATATAAACAAAAAAATGACTAACTACAAATTAACCAATGATAAAGAAATTTTTTTTCCTTTATTTTGCTTTTCTTAATTTTTTCCAATTATATTACATTAAAATCTCTACAATATACAAATCTCAATCAAGTTATTATCCTTACGTTACTATTCTTGTTTTCTTTTTCCATTTCAAGGGTAATTTTCTTTACATTGAATTATAGAAATATTATTGTACATGCAACATCCCCCTATTTGGAGGCCCAAAACCGACGGCTACGGATGTTGCAGTCATCCATAGTTATTAATCCTCGTTGACCAAATTAACACAAAAACACATGAATATGAAAAAAAATTTAACTTCAACAAAATCACATTCCATATCATAACATTTCCAATTCATTACATAATCCTATGTTCGCAAACCACGTTCAGAGAAAATATATTCATTACAACTTACGCCTAGAGCGACATATGAAGATGCCCCTAGGATGATCAGAGTATATACAGGCAATATAACAACTTTGCCATTACAAACTACACAGCGGAATCAAAAGAAAAGAGAACTCTAAATATCTATCATGCCTAATGCAAGTCTTCAGAAGCTTATTCGTCTTAAGAGGTATCTGAAAACCTTAACTCTCAAACTACTCAAAATCAATTGAGTACCTGAGAGTTTAAGGGGAAAACATAAACTTCGAGTCAAACATAAAGTCTGGTATGAATAATAATCTACCATCTCAATCATTTAGATATCTAGTGAGACCACTCCGCTTAGCGCAACGGGTTTCCCCTCACTAGTATCTCAAAACCTTTATAAACCATATACTATGCTCATGCATCCACAATGGTTAAAATAATTCAAAACAGTATAATATGATGATATGTAAAAACAAATGAATCAATTCTGGATTATCCATCCCCATTCATTCTAGACTATCTATCTCAATTATAGTTTCTAGGGTTACTATTAACCTATTAGTTTTCATGGGCTGACTAATAATCAATTAAACATTTAAGGACCCCCTGTCCAATTACATAGTTTTCATGGGATCACTATGAACCTATTAGTAACTCCAATATTGCTCTTATCCTAGTTTTCATGAGTTGACTAGGAACCTATTGGTAACTCCAATATTCTTTCTTCTTACCCTAGTTTTCATTGGTTGACTAGGAACCTATTGACAACTGTCAATATTTGATCCAGATATAGTTTTCATGGGCTAACTACAAACATACTGGCCCTGCCAGTATCTAATCATAGTTTTCATGGGCTAACTATAAACTGTCTATCTGACATCTTCCTTTATACATAGTTTTCATGGGCTAACTAAGAACCTGTCCATCTGACATCTTCCTTTATATATAGTTTTCATGGGCTAACTATGAACCTATTGGCCCCTGCCAATATCATACAGTTTTCATGGATTTACTGTGAACCTATTGGCCCCTGCCAATATCTTTCCTTTATATTTTAGCATCCTATATTCTGGTCTTCCTGACATCCTGGATGCAATTCTACTCATTCAGGAGTTTTATCCAATTATATTCACTACTAGGTTAGCCTAATTGGTTCTTCTACCCTTTATCCCCAAAATGCAGTTATGGGTCCATTTTAATAGTGAATATAGTCAAATTTGAAGAAGCAACATCACAACATAGCAATACCACTCATGTGGGTCTAAATTTAACAAAAATAGCTTCTTCTTAAAACCATTATAAAAACCACTTTAAAATATAGCCATGGGTTTTTCCTTTAAAAATAGAGTTTAGGTTATAAAACCTTTCGATACCTTCGAAACCTAGCTTACGACTTCATAGGATGACATCCTTCGAAAGCTCTTAAAAACGTTAGGCTCCTACCTTATAATACTTTAAAAGCTACCTTTCGAATACATTAAAGTATTATCATTTATCTTTAGAAGCTTAGCTTTGATACCAGTTGGAAATACCCTTTTCGACACCAATGGAAGTAACCCATCCGAAAACATTGAAAGTACCCCTTTCGAGAGCATTGGGTTTATACTTAAAATAATATTTGGGTCAAAGTGAATATAGTCGAAAGCATATGTTTCGATACCATCTTTTATCATATATAAACATTGCGGAAGACTTGACGACGTCGACACCATCTCTTTCGAAAGCATTTAACATCTGGGCATTAGAAGGTTGGTGTCAAAACCTCTTTCGAAAGCTATAGGAAGTGTCTTGAACTTATAAAAGAAAATATCCTTTCGACATCATTGATATCTTTAACACCATCGGAAGGTCAAAGAACGGCAGCAGGGTATCGACTAGGTCGGAACCCCTTCTTTCAAAACATTCTTTCATAAGTAAAGAAACCCAGTCGAAAGCATTTATAAGTTAATGGAAAACCTTTCTAAACCATCTGCTTTGACTTTGTCGAAGGCTTAAGACAAAACATAGGCAACCGCTTTTCTTTTAAAAACAAACCAAGGTTTCAACCCCTTCAGAAGCTTTGCTTTTGACACCCTACCTTTCGCCTATCTCCAATCCACTACGTACCATCATAATGATACCTTGTGTATTGGTTTCGGCATAGTTGGTTTCGACAAGGATGAAGTCGAAAGCTACTATGTCGAAAGGCGCTTTCCTAAGTAGGCGGAACCACTTTTCTGAGCAAACCAGGTTTAATTCTTATTTAAGTAAACTTTTCTCTAACTAACCTGCCACGTGCCAACACCAGATTGGTTGCCTTTACTTTTTCAAATCCTTTTTCAAAAATAACTACCGCTAATTAGATCTAAAGCATAGTTAAGTTAATCAAGCAAACCCTTCCAATTTTTGCAAAGTAGTCCCTCTTCTAAAACAATTTATTTTGCATAGCAAATCACTTTGGAAAAATCTCCAAAAATTCCAAAAATTCACTTTAAT
Source organism: Allium fistulosum (assembly GCA_030737815.1). Taxonomy (NCBI): domain Eukaryota; kingdom Viridiplantae; phylum Streptophyta; class Magnoliopsida; order Asparagales; family Amaryllidaceae; genus Allium; species Allium fistulosum. Next base: position 795,790,534 of record CM060904.1, read on the forward strand.
CATGTTATCTAACATATTAAAATTTCAGATCCAAACTCTCAATATACTTTCCAAAATAAATTTATAAACCCAATTAACTATATTCTCCTTTGGAAATTCATAATAATCTTTCCAATGCTTTGAAAATTCTCAAAATTGAAACCCAACTCCAAAATTATGTTTCTCATAACATAGAATTTTTCCATGGCATTTAAACATCATTAGATCTCGGTTTTGACCTAAAATCGTGCGAAATCCCTTTTAAACAACCTCGTTTAAATCAAATAAATCATGAATCAAGCATATCATCATCCAATATATCATAAAAACGAATTTATTCCTTAAATCCGAAAATATATGATTTAAATCAAAATAGAGATGAAATTATTATTCACCTAGCTCTAGATATGGAGATTGGATTGAGGTTGATTCCCTATGCTTTAATTCTCTAGCTTTTAATTTTTGAATTTCCTCTTCCTCTTAACGGTCGGCCATTCCTTCTCTTTCGATTTACGTTTTAGTTTTTCAAAATGACGTGAATGATATGAAAAAGGGTAGGAACAAAAATATATAAGGGTGGGAGTTTTGGACGGATATTTCCTATAATACCCTTATGTAATTTGTTTAACTTAAAAGCCCTTCTTTAGCCCATTAATTATCATATTAGTCACGGCCCTTATTTAATTAATTCAAGTCTCAATCACCTTATCACTTAACATTTATATTATTCTATTTAATTTATCTAATTAAATCGCTTGAATAATGTTGTCAAAAATTAGGGGTGTTACAGGCTCCCCTCCTTAAAGAATTTCATCCTCGAAATTCAGTAAGGACTAAATATCAAACATAGCAATCATCTGTACGACTCCTAACAACCAAACTAGTCTACCTGAATAGGAAATATCTATATAAATCTAATATAGACATACCCTCAAAGCAGATCAGGATAAGTATCTCAAGTCCTGTCCTCTGTCTCCCAAGTACAGTCCTTCTCGTTGTCACTCCACTGAACTTTCACCAACTTGACTGTCTTGTTTCTCAATCTTTTCTCATCTCTCGCAATAACCCGAACTGGTTGTCTAACAAAAGTCAAATTAGGCTCTACTACCAAATCCTCCAACTCTTTCTAAGGAATGGTAGCCTCCGGATCATGCACATACTTGCGAAGATGAGGCACACGAAATACATTATGGACACCTGCCATACTGCTCGGCAACTCTACTCTATATGCGAGCTTTCCAATCCTTTCTACAATCTGGAATGGACCAACATATCTCGGTGCCAGCTTCCCTGACTTCTCGAATCGTATCACACCCTTCATCGGTGATACCTTAATGAAAACCCTATCTCCAACTGAGAACTCTAGGTCTTTACGCCTCTTATCTGCATAACTTTTCTGTTTGGATTGAGCTTCCTTCATCCGTTCTCGGATCAACTCAATCTTTTCTGACGCCTCCCTAACCAAATCTGGACCTAAGACCAATCTGTCTCCAGTCTCCAACCAACATGCAGGGGATTTGCATGGCCTTCCATACAAAGTTTCAAAAGTCACCATTCCTATACTAGTCTGATAACTATTGTTATAAGAAAACTTAATCAAATGCGGGTGATCCTCCCAAGATCCACCAAAGTCCAACACACAAGCTCTCAACAAATCCTCGAGCACCTTATTGACTCTCTCTGTCTGGCCATCTGTTTGTGGGTGATATGTGGTACTCAACTTGAGCTTAGTGCCAAACACATCCTATAGTCTCTTCCAGAATTCGCTAGTGAATAAAGCATCTCTGTCGCTGACTATGCTACTAGGAACTCCATGAAGTCTAACTATGTTCTTCATGAACAACTTTGCCAAAACTGGTGCCGTCCTGGTCGACTTTACTGGAATGAAATGGGCACTTTTGGTCAACCTGTCCACAATAACCCATATACTTTCATTTCCTCTACTTGACCTTGGCAACCCATCAATAAAATCCATTAATATCGAATCCCATTTCTAAACTGGAGTATCTAAAGGCTGAAGTAACCCACTTGGCTTCTGATGTTCGGCTTTCACTTGTTGACAGTTTACACACTGCCTAACCCACAAGCCAACATCTCTCTTCATGCCTTCCCCATAGAAGCTTCTCTTCATATCTTGATACATCTTGGTCCCTCCAGGATGAATCATAAAGTTGGATCGATGACATTTCTCAAGAACTTCTCTTCTCAAGTTCTCAACATCTGGAACACATAACCGTCCCTTCTTTCTCAACCATCCTCTCTGTTCAAGAAAAAAATCTTTCAAATCATCAACCTCAGTTCCAACCTCAAGTCTTCTGATCCTCTCAGCTAATAATGGATCCTCCTTCTATTTAGAAGCAATTCTCTATATCAACACTGGTCGAACTTCTACACAGGACAACATGGCAGTACTCTGACTAGAACTAGCAGTCGATCTTAACTGCACACCACAATTGGCCAAAGCTTCTAGATCTTTCCACTCTACCAACATAGCTAACAGAATATTCTAATGTCTTCTGCTAAGAGCATCTGCTACCTTATTACCTTTCCCTAGGGTATACTCTATATCAAAATCATAAGCAACTAAAAATTCCAGCCACCTCTGCTGTCGCATATTCAACTCCTTCTGAGAGAATAGATATCTTAAAGACTTATGATCGGTATATAACTCAAATCTCTCCTGAGATAATGCCTCCAAATATTCAAGGCAAAAATCACCGGTGCCAACTCCAAATCATGAGTAGGATATCTTACTTCGTGCGGTCTAAGCTGCCTAGATGTATAAGCAATGACTTTGCCCTTCTACATCAACACTACTCCCAATCTAGTCCCACATGCATCTGTGTATACTACCAATCCTTGGCTACCATCTGGAACTACTAACACTGGAGCATTGGTCAACAAATGTTTTAACTTAAGGAATGCTTCCTCACATTTGTCGGACCAAACAAACTTCACTTCCTTCTTGGTAAGCTTAGTCAAAGACGCTGATATCCGCGAGAAATCCTTGATGAATTTTCGGTAATAGCCAGCAAGTCCAAGAAAACTTATAATCTCGGTCACCGTCTCTGATCTCTTCCAATTGTTCATAGCTTTGATCTTATCTGGATCAACCGACAATCCTTTCTCTGAAACCATATAACCAAGAAACTTAACCTCTTTCTTCCAAAAATGACACTTGGAAAACTTTGCCTTTAGCTGATTCCGCCTCAGCTTCTCTAGCACAACTCTAAGATTATCTTCATGCTCTCTCTCATCCTTAGAGTATACCAAAATGTCAATAATAAACACCAACACGAATCTGTCCAAATACTCTCGGAAGACTCGATTCATAAAATCCACAAAGAAAGCAGGTGCATTTGTCAACCCGAATGGCATTAGTAACCACTCATAAGAACCATATCTAGTCCGAAATGCAGTCAAAGGAATGTTGTCCTCTGCCACTCTCAACCGATGGAACCCCGTCGCCAAATCCAACCGGTAAAACACTTTGGCTCCACTCAATTGATCAAATAGATCATCAATTCTCGACAAATGATACTTATTCTTTATCGTCCTTTCATTTAGCTTATGATAGTCAATACACATCCTCAACGATCCATCTAGTTTCTTCACAAATACCGTGGCTACTCCCCAAGGCGAACTGCTTGGTCTAATAAAATTCCTTCCTTCTAGATCCACTAACTGCACCTTCAGTTCCTTCATCTCTGTCGGTGTCATCCTGCTAGGTGGTCTACTCACAGGTTCAACTCATGGCACAAGATCTATCCAAAACTCAACATCTCATTTCAGTGGTAGCCCTGTGACTGGCTCAAACATATCTGCAAACTCTCTTGCAATCCGAACCGACTTAGCTCTTTACCCACTTCCATTGTACCTAACAAAGCACAACTACCCTGGTCAGAATTCTCTACTGGGAATATAATTCGATTATGACTATCTGGGTGTCTCAAAGATATCTCCCCATCCTGGCAGAATATCCTTGCCTCATACGTCCTCAACCAATCCATACCCAAAATGATTCCAAAATCTACGAAATCGTACACATACAAACTGCATGCAAACTTATGACCTAACAAATCAAGTTCTACTAGTCACATCTTATCCCCAGAGTTGCATACCCTCCTATTAGATTCGCAACCCTTAAGGAAGTAACAAGGTTAAGAATAACCTATCAACCAAACACTGGGATATAAATGAATGTGATGCACCGAAATCAAAAAGTATCCTAACTAGAATACTCTGAATCAAGACCGTACCTTCCATCATAGTCTTCCCTTTATCAGCTGCAGTGGGCTTAGCTAATGATCCAACAACAAAAACTTTCCCTTTGTCCACCCTGGCTGGCTCTGGACACTGGTTCTTGTAATGCCCAACTTGATCATAGTTAAAGCATTTCACATTCTTCTTATCTGCAGCCTTCTTTCCCTTGCTTGACCGTCACTCATTTGCATAATGACCCTTCTTGTCACACTTGTAGCACACCAAATCAGCCTTTTCCTTCTTGGCAGCATCCCCTTTCTGGACTCCCTTCTTCTTAAAGAATTTCCTCTTCTTTCCTTGAGAATCCTGGGATTCAACTGGCTTCTCTCTAGCAGAAATAACAAGCATCTCTTCATGGCAAATGGCCATCTCCACCACCACATTTGAAGGTTCTCAGATATGGGTCATGGTCATTCTAGCAAGCTCGATTCTCAATTCTCGAATGAACCTTTCATTCCTTCTGACATTAGTGTCAACCAAAGCATATCCATATCGAGACAGCTCACCAAAATTAGCAGCGTACTCGACCGCTGACATCTCTCCCTGAACCAGATCCATGAACTTCTTCATCAATGCAGACTTAGCAACTTCCAACAGAAACCTCTGCTCAAATCTTCTCCTGAAATCAGCCCATGTCAACTCTTCTTCCGAAACTCCAGCAGCCACACTATTCCACCAGTGAAGCGCTGCCCCTTGCAACTGCCTAGAGGCTAGCCATCTCCTTTGCCCATCATCCAAGCCTAAATCAATACGGATCCTATAACAAATCAGTAGCTAATTCTCAACTTCAACAACATCTTTCGTTCCAACAAACGGTTTTCCACCCAAACTGGTACAATCTCTGCTTAGCTTAGCATAGTTATTCCAAATTAGAGTCACAAGATTAGCTCCTCCAACATTACCAACCACTCCAGCTTGCAAAAGATTGGCTAACAACTGATACACCATCCCCGCATCTATTGGCGGATTTCTAGCACCTACATTGGCCTCCGCATTTGGATTAGCATTAGCCTATCGACTTTGGTTTCTCCTGGTATTAGGTCGAGCATTACCATTGGTTATGGTGCTTCCTCCACCTAGATTTCCACTTCCGTTTCCTACTTCCATATCTTCTTTCTCGTAAATCTACATACAAGCCGTAGTACGATACACAAGAATGGTCTAAGGGAGAGGGAAACACGTACTTTTATATATATATATATATATATATCAAATACAAGTACGTTACTATAGCATTAACCCAAACCCCGATCATATTTTCAAATTCATTGGATAATGTTTGAAAATCTTTTAGGTTTAATTTTCTTTCAAAGTTTCATAAACCTATGCTCTGATACCAACTTGTAACATCCCTCTATTTAGAGGCCCAAAACTAATGGCTACGGATGCTGCAGTCATCCATAGTTATTAATCCTCGGTGACCAAATACAGCGGTGTTAGATTCATTGATACACAGAAACACATGAATATGGAAAAAAATTAACTTCAACAAAATAACATTCCATATCATAACATTTCCAATTCATTACATAATCCCATGTTCGCAAACCATGTTCAGAGAAAATATATTCATTACAACTTACGCCCAGGGCGACATATGAAGATGCCCCATGGGATGATCAAAGTATATACATGTAATATAACAACTTTTCCATTACAAACTACACAGCGGAATCAAAAGAAAATAGAACTTTAAATATCTATCATGCCTCCTGCACGTTTCCAAAAGCTTATTCGTCTTAAGAGGTACCTGGAAACCTCAACTCTCAAACTACTCAAAATCAATTGAATATCCGAGAGTTTAAGGGGAAAACATAAACTTCGAGTCAGACATAAATCCTGTTATGAATAATAATCTACCATCTCAATCATTTAGATATCTAGTGAGACCACGCCGCTTAGCAGAATGGGTTTCCCCTCACTAGTATCTCAAAACCTTTATAAAACCATATACTGTGCTCCTACATCCACAATGGTTAAAACAATTCAAAACAATATAATACGATGATATGCAAAAACAAATGAATCAATTTTGGATTACTCATCCCCATTCATTTTAGACTATCTGTCTCAATTATAGTTTCTTGTGTTACTATTAACCTATTAGTTTTCATGCGCTGACTAATAACCGGTTAAACATTTAAGGACCCCCTATCCAATTACATAGTTTTCATGGGATCACTATGAACCTATTGGTTACTCTAATATTTCTCTTATCCTACTTTTCATGGGTTGACTAGGAACATATTGGTAACTTCAATATTCTTTCTTCTTACCCTAGTTTTCATGGGTTGACTAGGAACCTATTGACAACTGTCAATATTTCAATCGGATATAGTTTTCATAGGCTAACTACAAACCTACTGGCCCTGCCAGTATCCAATCATAGTTTTCATGGGCTTACTATGAACCTATCTATCTGACATCTTCCTTTACACACAGTTTACATGGGCTAACTATGAACCTGTCTATCTGACATCTTCCTTTATATACAGTTTTCATGGTCTAACTATGAACCTATTGGCCCCTGCCAATATCATACAGTTTTCATGGGTTTACTATGAACCTATTGGCCCCTTCCAATTTCATTTATATTTTAGCATCCTATATTCCGGTCTTCCCAAACTTCTGGATGCAATTCTACTCATTAAGGAGTTTTATCCATTTATATTCACTACTGGGTTAACCTAACTGATTCTTCTACCCTTTATCCCCGAAATGCAGTTATGGGTCTATTTTAAAAGTGAATGTATTCATATTTGAACAAGCAACATCACAACCTAGCAATACCACTCCCGTGGGTTTAAATTTAACAAAGATAGCTTCTTCTTAAAACCATTATAAAAAATTCTTTAAAATATAGCCATGAGTTTTTCCTTTAAAACTAGGGTTTGAGTTATAAAACCTTTCGATACCTTTGAAACCTAGCTTTCGACTTCATAGGATGACCTCCTTCGAAAGCTCTTAAAAACATTAGGCTCCTGCCTTATAATACTTTAAAGCTACCTTTCGATACCTTTCGAATACATTAAAGTATTATCATTTATCTTTAGAAGCTTAGCTTTGAAACCAGTTGAAAATACTCTTTTCGACACCAATGGAGGTAACCCTTCCGAAAACATTGAAAGTACCCCTTTCGAAAGCATTGGGTTTATACTTAAAATAATATTTGGGTCAAAGTGAATATAGTCGAAAGCATCTGTTTCGAAACCATCCTTTATCATATATAAGCATTGGGGCAGACTTGGTGGCGTTTGCACCATCTCTTTCGAAAGCATTTAACATCTGGGTAAAAACATTAGAAGGTTGGTGTCGAAACCCCTTTCGAAAGTCATAGGAAGTGGCTTGAACTTATAAAACAGTATCCTTTCAACAAGATTTATATCTTCAACACCATCGAAAGGTCAAAGAACGGCTGCAAGGTATCGACTAGGTCGGAACCCCTTCTTTCAAAACATTCTTTCATAAGTAAAGAAACCCAATCGAAAGCATTTATAAGTTAATGGCAACTTTTTAGAAACCATCTGCTTCAACTCCATTGAAGGCTTAAAACAAAACATAGGCAGACACTTTTCTTTTAAAAACAAACCAAGGTTTCAACCCCTTTGGAAGCTATGCTTTCGACACCCTACCTTTCGCCTATCTCCAATCCACTACGTACCATCATAGTGATACCTTGTGTATTGGTTTCGGCATGGCGAAAGCTACTATGTCGAAAGGCACTTTCCTAAGTAAGCGGAACCACTAATCTGAGCAAACCAGGTTTAATTCATATTTAAGTAAACTTTTCTCTAACTAACCTGCCTTGTGTCAACACCAGATTGGTTTCCTTAACCTTTTCAAATCCTTTATGAAAAATAACTGCCACTAATCAGATCTAAACCATGGTTAAGTTAATCAAACAAACCCTTCCAATTTTTGCAAAGAAGTCCCTCTTCTAAAATAATTATATCTCGGTTTTGACCTAAAACCGTGCTAAATCCCTTTTAAACAACCTCGTTTAAATCAAATAAATCATGAATCGAGCATATCATCATCCAATATATCATAAAAACGAATTTATCCCTTAAATTCAAAAATATATGATTTAAATTAAAATAAAAATGGAATTATTATTCACCTTACTCTAGATAAGGAGATTGGATTGATTCCCTTAAGCTTGAATTCTCTAGCTTTAATTTTGAATTTCCTCTTTCTCTTAATGGTCGTCCGTTCCTTCTCTTATGATTTACGTTTTATTTTTTCAAAATGACGTGAATGATAAGAAAAAGGGTAGGAACGAAAATATATAAAGGTGGGAGTTTTGGACGGCAATTTCCTATAATACCCTTATGTAATTTGTTTAACTTAAAAACCCTTCTTTAGCCCATTAATTATTAAAATTAGGCACGACCCTTATTTAATTAATTCAAGTCTCAATCCCCTTATCACTTAACATTTACATTATTCTATTTAATTTGTTTAATTAAATCTCTTTGATAATCTTATCAAAAATTAGGGGTGTTATAGTACGTTTATCTACATTTTTCTCATTTTCAGTTTTAATTCTAGATGTTTTAAAATTTTACAAACTATAAACGAAAATAAAACATTTACATGTCTTATTTTGTGATTAATTCGTGATTTCTATTTCTTTCTTTTTTGATTTGGAACTTTATCAAAAAGAAAATTTATCGAAATGAAATAATATGTTAAAAAACAAAGGGAAATTTTATTTGGACACAAGTTGGTGATAGAATTGTGACATAAGAGGTCAACCGCATGTCGTAATAAAATAAAATAATAAGAAAAATGGAATTGCATTTTCATTTTTCTTATTATATTCTTTCTTATTTTTATTTTATTTTAAGAAATTCATAGTTTGAGTTTGGTCTAGTGAATAAATGGATAGAGCTCTATGGCTCTAATTTTGGTAAAAAAAGCAACGAGCTTTTATTCTTAATTTGAATAATTTTCCGATCTAATTAAACGTTAAAAATAACTTAGTGCATGATGTGGGGAAGGGGTCTCCTGTAAATGGACCTTTGATTGCTTTTGAAGAAAACAATAAAAAAATGAAAAAAAAGATATGAAACCTTAAATATTCGTATTTTATATTTTTCTTACTTTTTTCAGATATTTCAAAATTTTGAAAAAGTTAAAAATTGTTAACCATTGGATCTCCCTTCGATTTCCACCTTTCATGTAAAGACAAAATAATCCAATGATCAATACTTATTGCGTCAAATTTTTTATTTTATTTTGTATTCGAATAGCCGTTCTCAGAAGTTAAATAGCCTCACATATCAAATTCAAAACTAATCCTAATAATTTTTATAGAAGGTTGATAAAATCGTGGATTTCAAATCAACCAAATAATGTAATTAACTAATATTCATTTACTTTTATAACAATATTGAATTGTGAAATATTACAAAATTAGTAAAACTCATTTATATGAACAAAAGGATATAATTTATTTTTGTTCAAATACAAAAATATAAATCACAAAAAAAAACAAAAAAAACAAGTTCGATTTTATAGTAATTTGTCTTAAAATTCGTATTCATTGCATTAAGAGTCGTATATTTAAACAATATATTTAAAATTTAGATTTTTTTTACAATATTACCGTATGCAACGCACGGGTTATGCACTTGTTCTCCACATGGAATTAACAAGCTAATTTCGAACAACATATTACATACATAAGATATGTATATGTATATTTTTGTATGTGGTGTATACTATATATATACATGCTATTTGCATTTAGATGCAAACTGATTTTACATCATATCTAAAGACAATTATGATAGGGTGAGAAAGAAAGCAAAACAGGGAACTTTCTTACTATACTGGTGAGGCAACAGATATGCACAAATGTATAAGTATACATGTGTTCTTAAACTGCCATTGGAACTAGCCTAGAATATAAGGCTCCGTTTGGCTTGTCGTTTTTAGTTTTGTGTTTTAGTCTATACAAAAACGCATCCGTTGTATGTATTGTTGAAAAACAAACAATTTTGAAAAATGAAATTGACATGTAGAATAGAAAACAAGTTTATTTTGTTTTTCGTGTTTCGAGAGATAACAAAAGCACAGAGAACATTCCAACTCTTTTTTGTTCGTTGGTCGTCGCAATGGCTAAGAATTATAAATCTTCTTCTTTTATTTCTTGTTATTTCTTAGTGCAAGTTGAAAACACAAAACTCAAAATACAAAATGAAACCAAACGGACCCTAATCTTTTACAACAAATTCATAAAGTACTGATATATTTGAATCTTTATCCAAATAGATTGAATGATTTCAAGATGAGAATGGCCATGGTACATATTTTGTACCAAGAAGCATTGCTAATGAGTAACTCTATCAGTATGTGTCGTGAGCATAGCCATTGCCTGTAGTATATGAATCTGTTCCAATGTATTCAGACGTGATAGGAAATGTCATTTTCTGGTATTTTTATTGTGGAATGTGAGTGTGAAATTATAGATTAACTACATGTATGAATTCTAACTAGAACAACACATATTGCAGATGACAGAAGTAACTGATAATTATATCAAACAATATACATACGTCATCATATTTTGTTCGCGGCCAATATAACCATATCTTATCTTCTTATCCACTAAAAATTTATCAACATTCCACACGAAATTAACAAACAACAACTGAGACATAAACTACTCATAAAGTGCATAATTTCATAGTAATTAATCAATAAAGATGATATATATCATAAATCAATCAATAGGTCTTAAATCATAGTAATTGTGTAAAACACGGTGCATATTTATGTTATTTGGTTTTATGTCAAGCATTTATAGGATCTATGTATACTAACACTCATACATAAATACATACATATATAGAATAAGCAAATACCTCTGTATCCTCCCTTCTTTGTTGAATTACTCTCTCCCATAAATTGTATGTATTATCATACTCAAACTCAGGTTATGAATCAAACGGAGAGGAAGCGCATCTACTTTATGAAAAACTGTACACTAATGTTTCTAAAAATTTATTAAAGAAATATAAAATGAAAGATTACACTGCTTGCTAAAAAATGTCTATAATCTATATTCCAATTCACGAAGCTTTAAACATGCCCTAAACGATTCGTCATGCCATTGATTGAAATGCTCGTCATTTCCGGATCGAAAAGTCAAGTAGTGCATGAACATAAATAAATAAATAAACAAACAAACAAAAATAAATAAATAATAAAAGGCACTAGATTCTATAAACTTATATACACCTATAGATTCTAGTTTACGACAAATAATAATTTTGCATAATTGTTCATAAAGTAGAGCTGAATTTTCAAGTAATGTAATCAAAGCCTTCTTAATTTTAAAATCGATATCTATATTTGACGATTTCCAATCCAGGGCTCCAGGTTTTGGGTTCTGGGTAAGTTTTATAAAAAAGAGTAAGGGGAAATAGAAAAAATGAAAGGGGATCGGCACAAGAACTCCAGTTTTGGAGGGGTGCCCAATTAGGGGACTCTTGTCCATTTTATTATTGTTAAGGGTGCTTTAATATAATAATATATAAAAAAAATTACAATTTTACCCTTCATGTTATTTCTGCCTATTTCACTTACATAACAAATTCACTCCATCACTCGACAAAACACAGCCGAATTCACTGAGCTTTTGATTCACGTCCATTTCACACTCACGCAATTAAAATTAGGGTTTTGATCGATTATCATGGTGCGAATGAAGACTACCAATAGGAAGCGATCGGATCCCAATCTGATGGAGCGGCTCTTGGAAAGTTATGTACGGTTTTGAAATTTTATGTTGATGATTTAGCATTTTAAGATGAATGTGTATTTAGGGAAGAAGATGAAAACGTTGGGGGTTTGGTGGCATTATGTTTAAAAAATGAAGAAGCTCAGTCGAAAAAATGAAAAATACATGGCCACAAGATGCCAAAATAAAATAACATACCAAAATAATAATATAGATTGTTTCGGCAACCTGGTTCCTTTTTTGTCTTTTTTGTGGAAAACCCTGCCGAATCAACATGGGTAGTATGTTATTTTAATTGTTAGCTTTCAATTACTATATTTGAAACTATAGTTATGTTATGTTAATTGAAACTATAGTATGTTTATGTTATGTTAATCGAAACTATATTTGGCTTTATGTTTATGTTAAGGGATTGTTGGATTTCAATTACTATTAGGACTATATCATAAACTATATCACAGATTATATCAAAAAGATGTGAAAAACAATTGAGATAACATACTATATCACAACCACTTATAACATAATATATCACAAATTGTTGGATTTATCTTGTTATCTTTTTACCAATTCAACTCCATGTTTATTTGCAGCAAAACAAAATACATCTACGTCTACTCATGTACCACCCACGGGTTCTAATTGAAAGAAGTTATCTATGGAAAGGCAAAAATAATTACTAGCGCAAAAAGGAAAAGAAGTGGATGTAAATGAACAAGAAGACAATGAAGGTGAACAAAGTTGAAGTGAAAATCAAAGTGCAGATGACAATCATGGTTCTGCTGAGGAGACAAATACTAGAATGGCGATGAAGGCGATGAAGAGGACAAAAATGTAGAGCATGAAGAGGTGGAGGAAGAGAGTAATGGTGATGAAGATGACGAAGATGATGATAATGTAGAGGAAGAAGACTTAGAGGAGGAGAAAAGGAGGAAAAGTAAAAAAGAAAGGAAAAAGTTCGAGAAAAAAAGCATCCACTCAGCCATTTGAATCTGAAGATCAAATATCGCTATTGTTCGCATTCAAAGATCATATAGCTCATAAAATTTGGAACTCCGATGTAAGTTTTCTTTTTATGACATCTAGAATTAACTTAAAATTATTAGTTTATATGTTTTGATTAATGTATATATAACCTAGAAACCACGGGGAGAAGCCATAATAGTATAAGTTCATACTCATGTTGGAACACGAAGACTATAGGATTATAAGAATGAATGTTCTTTTGTAAAGGATGTAGTTGTTCAATCAGGATTTTATCAGTTAGTAATGCATGCTCATGAAAAACTTGATAAAATTATTATCAATTCTTTTGTCGAAAGGTTTTATTCTGAAACAAACAATTTTCATCTACCCTTCGGATGAAATGGTAATTACTATTGATGAAGTCGTTCATATGATTGGCCTTCCAGCTAAAGGAAGAGCTGTTTTAGGACCTCTTGGAGGATTTAGGGGTATTAGTAATCATGATGTGTATGACCTGATGGATCAGTGACTTGGGATTGACAAGGCAACTGCTATTCTTGTATTGGTTGGTGAAAATAAGATTAGATTGGAATGGTTAAGATGTCAATTTGAAGGTTCCAACGAGTCGGATAGTGATGAACGCAATATGCATTGTGTGATGACATACTTTTGTAAACGATTGGGTGTTTAGTTTATTGTGATAAATCTAGAAAGAAAATGTCCGTCATTTTCTATAATGCCTTATGGATTTAAAACAAGTGCATACTTATTCTTGGGCAAGTGCTTGTTTGAGTTGGTTGTTGCGTAATTTAGGTCAAAATACAAGAAAGGATGTCCACCAAATGACTGGTTGTATGACCCTACTTCAGGTAAGCATACAAGTTTATATTCAAATCATATATAATATCATATATTTACACATATGTTACCTGATTTTAGGTTTGGATATTTAAGCACTTCCCAAGTCTCAGACGACATAATCGGTGTGTTGGTGTGGTTGAAGGTGATGTGAGAGCCGCATTCTATTTTGCAAAGGAAATGGGTATGAACTTAGCTATAGATTTGGTTACTCTTAGAGAGATGATCGATGATATAAAAAGCTGTGATGTTATTTGGGATTGTTTCAAGGAGAAACGACAATTTTACCAATTTCAACAATGTGTGTTATACAACGGTCCTGTTATTTTCTTTGAAACCATAGAACTATATCTCCCTCAAAGATTTCTATGGCAATTTGGTTATGTTCAGCCCATCCCGACTTCATTCACTCTTGACAAAAAGAAGTTTAAGTCATTTTCTCGAGGATTTAAAGCTACATACTATAATTTAAGGGATTTCAGTTGGAATAAATGAAGGAGTCATTATATCAACGAGAGTTTAACATCACGAGAAGTTGTTCATGCTCGAGATTGTGATGAAAGTTATATGGAGTGGTACAAAAATGCATCTTATCCTCTTGTGAATCCGAAGAAAAGAATTACTGAACCAATGAATGCTAGTGAATAGAATTTGCTTCTTGTTCGCATTGTAAGTGCCTTGCTTACATTAATTTGTGTAATGAAACATAATTTGCCTACCACACATAATACTTATATTGACTCTTTGTTTTTCTTTCCAGAAACGTTGACTTCGACACGTTGTTGATTTTTGATCGCGTGCTCCTAGTGAATCAATGGCTTAAGTGTTATAAAAGGTCGAGTGAATAGAGAAAGCTGAACCATCAGAGCTTTATAGGGAGACCGTGTTAGTAGAAGAACAAAATGTAGCTACAAAGGCGAGCAAAAGTAAAGCAAGTGGCGTTGGAGCGAAAGGCAAGCGTGTGAAGAAATTTGCGACTAAGAAAATGTAGATGTGTTTGTTTTGTGGCATTGAAGCAAAAGTGATATTGGTTTATTTTTCTATGTACTAGGACATTGTGTTATGTAGTATGAATGTATTTTGGGGGTTTTTTAGACAATGTGGTTTGTGCTGATGTAGTTTGATATGGTATGAAGAAATTTGCAAGTCAACTTTTTGTACTATTCTATGGTATTGATATTAATATGATATTCAATGTAGTTTGATATCATATGGTATTTAATGTAGATTGAATGTATTTTTTGATAAAGTTTAAATTCGAATGGTAATTGTTCACATTCTTATACTATTTTTGATTGTGTATAACCGAATAATGGTGTGTGGAATGGCACATAGTTGCTGTAAACTCTCTGATTAGGTAGAAATTGCACAGAAGGCTATGGTCGACCGAATTTTTATAATAAAAATAGCCATGTTATGCCGCAAACTCTCGGGTTGGAGTTGTTGCTATATATACTGGTTTTATGGTAATAAGCCACTGAAGTATTGTATTTAAAATGGCCATATTGTACCGTAAACTCCCAAGTTGATATGAACACTAGAAATTAACATCGGTCAAACGACTAGAGTGCACTGAAGCACTTTATGTTAAATGACAATCTGTGGTCGTAAACTCTCGGGTTAGATAGACCTAGCTCAAACGACCATGTTCGACTAAAAAATGACGAATAAAATAGCCTTCCCTCACCAATTTTGCTGTGATTTGCTATTTTTTACTCATCGAAATACAACCAAAATAAAGATCCAATACTTGTCAATTAAACTACAATTAAATTACAATTCAAAGATCATGTACTTTTCAATTATTGTGAGTGCAATTAAATAACAATTAAACTAGTCATTCTGCTAAAACAAAAATTATGAGTACAATAGAACAACAATTAAACTAGTCAACATCCCATTACACAATCTTTATACTTGTTATTTCTGCTAAAGCAAGAGTATAGTTTAACTAGTTAACATCCCAATACAAAATATCTGTACTTGTCAACCATAATAAGAGTCGCTTTTAAACCATACAACTACAATAACATTTCTAACAAAATGAGAATCTACTGTAGTTTGACTAATGTTTGATCATCATCGTTAGTTTCCACCAAAGCCATGTACTTGTCAATTCTGTTTTAGTACTATCTAATTGGATTGATTGCGTTAATATTGGATATCCTTTGAAAATATGAAGATTATGAAGTAGGAGGAAAAGTAGAGTCTGGTTTGAGTTGAATACTAATAAAATGAGAATTATCAACAAAACCTATGACAACCATCCTCTTTTGATTCAATAAACTTGCACATACCTTTTTAGGGACATAAGTACAACTTGTAAACTTACTTAACAACACAATAATAGTACCAAAAGTTTCTGCAATAACATATCATGATTTCGACATTTGCATCCATTCATTTTCTGTATTATGATTCTTGGATTGTATCATGTTCTTCAGTTCATTGAATCCACAATCATCCCACATCGCCTTGTACAGTTCTTTATTTAGCTCTAAGTTATCAATCATTGCCTCACATACATATTTGCATGAATTATCAGGTCTTTTACCATTCAACTTTAATTGGTTCACGATAACCTAATAATCATAATTACCATCATTGAGCATATCTTCCAACCCAATTATGTAAGGCTTTATAATGTCGGGCATTTGCATCAAATGACAAGCATCGATGTGATTGTTTTCATTTTTTTTCTTTGTCATACCAGGAGTTCTATAAGAACATGTAGGAGTAGGATTAGAACCACATGACAAAGAAGCTTCAACATGCTCGAAGTACGAAGAATCTCGTTTTGTTGATTTGTCTTTCTTTCCTTACTTTATAGAAGGCCTGCCTTTTCTTATTGCAGCCACCCGGGGTTCTAAGATTTTTGTTATTAATGGAAAAGCTAGTAATTTCAACTCACTTTGCAAGATAACTCGCTCATTATATGGTGCACTCTCATATCTACTTTGGAGGGCTTTAATTCCAGGTAACTCAAGAAACCCAAGAGTCGAACGGTGTACTGTTGGAAGTGTGCATGTTAGTTGTTTCCAAAAAGTATCAATGGTGTTAAGAGGAACACAACCGTATGTCAATTTAAAGTCCTCAAGCATATGGGAACAAGGTAATCCATTAACTTTCCATAGAACACATCCACAACATTCAATAGTTGAACCAACCTAAGAAATGGCACTTAATTCATCTATTATAAAATCCAAAGATATATCAGATACAAATCCTAATAGTTCTTTGAACATTGGCTCATTCTGGAAATGATGCATTGATCTTGTGGCACTTGAATCAAAATCATGTTCGATTGCTGCTATTTCATTTTCTGCACACAAATATGCATTCGTCCAACGCTGTACAAAACTACCTACTGTAGAATCAAAATATAATTTTAGACGTACTATGCACTTTCAACAATACTAGTGGAGACACTGTCATAATGTTTATAGTTGTTGGTCCACGCCAGCATAAACATTTCTTTATACTTACTCAACCAATTTTTACCACACATTTTATTGAACTTTTTTTCTTCGATGACCATTCCTCTCGAAACAATTTTAAGTTCCGTTCATATTCTTCTTTGGTTAAAGAGTTAGTGATATTAGTCCAACTATCCCAAAATAGCTGATATTCTATTTTACCCTGCTCACCTTCCACCTAATATGCTTATCACCAACCTTCGCTCTTCTACTCTTAATGAATTTTGGTATGCAATTTCTTTTATGTTTTTAGAGGTATGTCATGCACATAGGATATAATGAGCCGTTGGAAATACAGTCGACACTAGTTTAATAAGAGCAACTTCAACATCCATTATAATAACATCCAAAATCTGGTTTTCTCTATAAAGACTCCTAACACATTCAGGAGCCCAAGTATACGATATTGTTGTTTCTCGACTTATAAATGTAATAACAACAGTGAAAGTATTCCCCATTAACCTATGTGACACCATGTGAAACCAAGGGATCTCATAAGGATTAATTTTGAAAGTACAATCCAGAAATAAAATCTGATGAAAACACTTTGCAAGGTCAATACACACTGGATGACAAAAAAAATAGGTCGGGTATTTGATTGGTGGCTGGATCAACTCTATGAAACATGGAATAATGACGTTCAATCGACAATTTCATAAACTGTTGTATAATGGATCTCCCTTCCATATTCAGAAATATTAATTTCACTTTTTCATTATAAAAATTTCTTAGAGTCGATCGATTTTTAGGGTTTTCTATTTTAATTATGGATAATATTTGTCATGGTCCAGCTCCTCTCTTAGTCATGGTTTCAATGATCTTTAATTCATTATCTTTCATCTTTGCCACAAAGCATGACCGGTTAGACATTTAGGAAGATTGTGATTATGAATTCCATTTTTAACATAAGTATCCACTTTTCATCACTTCGACAAGTAGCACTTAACTCAAGCTGATAACCGCATTTTTTACTTCCCGTTCTTCTTTGCTTTTGTTGGGTTTTCGACATAAAATTCTTTGGTCTATGGTTACAATATTCACGAATCTGTTCACATACTAGTACCATCCATGATCTCCTTCCATTGTTGTTTAATTTTTGAAATCTAATTCTTTTAGTCATAGTAACACAGTTGACGCTTGTCCACGTTCCATACACCGGTCTTGTCCTTTCTCATTCGAATCAAAAATCTGCATTATTTATGAACATATTAATTCAAAAATTTTTAACCTGCTATAAATGCAAGTTAATTGCTTATAACTCAAAAATGAAATGAAAGTAGTCATACCATATCAGTTGTGAAATATTCGGTAAAATCTGGAAATTCAACACGGTCCTTATTATTCCCATCTTCTTCCACATCATTATCACCATCCTCTCCATTTTCTTTAAACTTATCTTGTTTTCGAAGAAAATAATTATCAAATTTTTCACCATTCTACAATGGAATAAAAAAACTTAAGTAATCGGGGAAGGGAGGGGGAAGGGAATACCATTTCATTAAGTTCGACAATGCAGGAACGTCTATATTTAAAAAACCGGCTAGTCTTTACCGATTTTGTATGATATTTTCAACATCCCCTTACCGTTTTTAAATTATATCACAATCATCCTACAATTTAAAATCAGCATAACAAAACCGCCTTGTACGTTAAAAAACGGCCGTGGTTTACCATTTTAAACTAATAAAAATGGCCCATCGCCGCCGACTATCATCAGGTCGCGTTTTCAAACTCGTTCATCCAGCGCTGAAAAGGAAAGAAAATTACTTACCAAGTTCAATCTTTGATCTTCTATCAAACTCTCCTGTGATTATTTTGTCAGGTTCAATTTTCATATTGACGTCTTCTTTGAAATCAGTAATCTCCATTAGCAATTAGGGTTTAGATTAGGAAATATTAGAAAGAAATAAAGATGAGGTTAGTATTGTAATTGCTACTAATTTGTTTGTGAGGGGGCTAATCTATTATGTAACCCTGAAAACAATTTTTTTTAAATAAAATTTAGTCCCCCTTATCAACAAGTGGAGTCCATATAACAATCCCTAAATGAAAACAATGTCATAGTATGTAAAAAAGGGGAGAATTTGCTTGTTATTTTTTTAGATTTACTATGTTATACTATTAGTACTAAATAGTAAACATTTATTTTCTAAGCAAAGATAATGGATGCGCAGATTGATTAGATTTCAAAGGACAATCCTCCAAATAATTCCATTCATTTGCCAATTTTCTACCCTCTTTTACTTACTAATACCAAAGAGCAACCTATGATGAGGAATTCCACTTAGTGAGTGAGGAACCGTTCACCTCACCACCTTCAAGATTCCTGAAAATAGGCTAAGATATCAACCATAACACAAGAAAAATTACATAATGATTCATGAAATAGGCCAAATATTGATGCAAGAAATAAGGTAGGCAATACATAAGTTACCGCACAGCCTCAGCCTCAGGCCAGAGGTAGTACTCAAGTGAAAAGGTCATCTTCTTGGTGGAGATGATCAAGAATGGTGGTCTCGATTCTAATTTCAATTTAAGCTATGTTGCATCCATCACCATTAATAAAAACAAGGTGGTGGTAAAGCGGGGGTCAACAAGAGAACCGAAACCAAATTGGGCTGTTTTGATAGCCTATGTATTTGGCAATCGTCCTTTTTATTATCATTTCAAAACATTTGTATTAAGAACATGGAACCCAACAAGTAATTTTGAAATTTACATAAGAAATAATGTTTTTCTATCATCAAATTTGCAAATGCATTTGATTGTGAAAAGCTATTAATGGAGGGCCATACATTATCAATGGAAAACCCATAATCTTAAAAAAGTGAAGTAACAAATTAAAATTTGATAAATATTTGTTATCAACATTACCGGTATGAATTAGACTACAAGAATTAAATTTAAAACTATGGGATAAAAAAGATTTCGATTCTATTGCTGGTATAGTCAGGATTCCATTGAAATTGGACGAGGCAACATCTAATGGTACCCGACTTGGTTATGCGAGAATACCGGTTGAAATTAAAACCAATGCAAAGCTACTAGAGGAAACCTACATCATAATGCATGATGGAGAAAACATAATGTAGAAAATTGTGAATGGATTCCACTAAAATTAACGGCCTGTGCCTATTTCGGATACACCGTTGATAATTTTTTTTAAAACATGAAAGAGAAAACAAATGCATCCTCTATTATACATTTAGATGAAGAAGTTTCAGTATCCAAAATTATGAATCTTGATAAAGCTATAACTTCAGGAAATTCTAATGACCCAGCAAAGAATGCAGTTTCTGAAATTATAAACACCGATAAAATTGCAAATTTAGAAAGAATGTTGTTTATGAGAATATGAATTTTTACAAAAATGCAACTTAAAAAATAATGCAGTTTCTGATCATAATAAAGAAACCATTGAATATATTGAGGTTACGCAAAATTAGATAGCTTAAGATCCCACAGTTTCAAATGGCAAGAGCATGAATAACAACAATACAAATCAAAACAGGTATATTCAAGACCTACTTGAGAAAAATGAGGAAACTAATATTGAAAACATGCAATTAGCAGGCAAGCAATAGAAAATCGATAAAGATTGTAATATACAGGTCATTGAGCATCCTTTAGTAGGATAACTCGAGTTTAATTACAGATACAAATTCCATTAACTTGGAAATTTGCTAAAATACTGAAAATATGACCAAATCTGCTTTGAGTGATGCATGTGAAAAAGCAACAGCCTCAACACACGTATTAGAACCTATTCCAAAACTTCTATTAGAGAATGTTGTCAGATTATTAATTGCTTCAACTTCCCATGCACATAAAAGCAAAAGGAAAAATGAACTGACTAAAGAATCTTAATGATATCATATATTATAGAAGTTAATGAAGCAAGTGATTTTAGGGACAAATATATCATGAAAAACCCAAAATGGGAATGAACAACAGAAATTTCAAGACAAAAACCATGTAGAAAAAAGGCAAAAAAGCAACTGAGAGAGATGACAGAGGTGGATTCAGTGCTTGCTATGACTAATAGTTGTATCCTTTAGTATCCTTTATTAAAATTGATTCTTTTCATTAATATATTGATGTTTATTATAGCTAGGATGATAAGGGGATTAAATTCCCTTGAAAGTAAACTTGATTTAGCCAATACGTTAAACTCATATAAACCCAGTATTATAGGAATACCGGAGCATAAATTGGACAATAGTGAAATAGAAGATTACCAAGCTAGAGTTTTAAGCAACTAGGGTATAATCAATAACAACTTAATGAGAGTTAATTGTAGAATTACGATCTTATAGGACTCTAATATATGGGATATAAATCAATACTTTATAAAATTTTACTATGTAATGCAAATTTTTGAACAAGGGGGGATTTCACTTAGATATAACTTTAATTTATGCTTCCAATGGTGAAAATGAATGAATTTCACTATGGAATCATTTGGAGTAATTTAATAAAAATATTAAACACCCTTGGATAATACTAGGAGATTTTAATATTGTTTTACATGCATTTGAAAAAAAAAGAGGGAGTTTCAATGAAAGTTAGAATTGGTAAATAATTTTAGTTTGAAAATAGGGTTATCAGAACCCAGGGCTAGTAGAACCCACTATTTTTGATAATAAATACAATTGGACATTTAGAGAACTTAGAAATGTATAGTGTAAAATAGATAGAATTTTAGTAAATCAAGAATTTACCAAATGTTTCCCAAATTTTAACTGCCATACTTTACCTCGGGCATCATGTGACCATACCCTAGTACAAATCTTTTTTTCTTAAAATTATTTAAATAGGATAAGTTTTCATTTTAATTTTTTATATGGATGGTCATATGAAAATAGCTATAGCAATGTAGTTAAAAATAGCCTTACTATTACAGTATAGGGCACTGGCCAGTATAAATTTAGTAAATTTCTACAAAATCCAAAGAAGATCTAAAATTATGGAATAAAAATAGAAATGTAGCTGAAATTTGCAAAATTTAATAGATAATGACAGTGTTAGGAAATTTCTTTGCTAACTTAATATACAGGATAGGCTAGAGCTAATTTGGACAATGGCTTAAGTGACCTTATGCAAGCTTGGAAATATATGCAAGTCCAACTACATAGGGTGTTCAAGTCTACGTCCATCATGCTCAAGTTCAAGTCCAAAGATAATGTCATATGCGTATCATGAACCAACAATAGTCAAGTATACAAATTTGAGGGAAATATGCTCTACAAAGTTAAATGTCCATGCCTTTATGTGCGAAAAATTCAAGAGTTACAAATGGCTCTAAAAATCCCCAAATTGATTTAGGTTTTACAACTTTTAAAATTGAGAAATAGAGGAAAAAAAGGATCCCCTTTTAGGGTAGCGGAAGGGATCTATTTATAATGTTAGCCAATAGGCAGGATGGCTGACACAAATGAGCGAACTAGGACTCGATACAACCATGATTGAGTTTGCTTTTTCGATGCGAGTAAAATGAATATAAACTTGACCATGTTTGTAGTCGATGGTTTATAGGGATGAATAGTGCCGGATGGAGAGAATTGGGGCTAAGCCCATTAGTTGCCTAAAAGTGGCTAACTCCCTTCATTTTCTCTCATTCGCTCTTTATTCACGTTACTTCTCTTCCTCTTTCTCTAATTACTCCACTAATCTCCTCTTAATCCACCACTAATCACCAAACTCTAAACCCATTAAATAAATTTCCCAAATTCAAATAAAAATTAGCATAAATCATCTCATCCCATTCTCTATAAAACCCAAAAAGGGATTGGCATGAGCAGAGCTCAAGTGCTGATTTCAAAAATTAAAGAGTGCAAAGGTTGGGTTTTTGGTGATTAGAGATTGGTTTATGGGAAAAGCAAGGTGGGTGGGATGATTTTCCTTATAAATTTATGTGTTGTACTTCATATTTTTATTTAGAGATGATTATAGAATTATATGAAGTGATTTGGAGATTGTTTGAGTTGATTTGGGTTTATGTTTGTGTTATAAACAAGATTATATTGACTCATTATTTGTTTGAGACCTTAATAACTATTTTTGAAAGTAGTTTGTAACCTAAGAATTTGATTTTAGGTTAACTGAATGATTATGAGTGAGATAATGATAAATTGGAGACTAATTACATGTGATAATTTAAGTGCAATAGTTAGTAATAATTAAACTAATTGAAATGGTTTTAAAAATAGTTAGTAAGCTAGTTTAGAAAGTTTTGAACTCTACACTTATTATTAAAGTGATTAGAGGGTCATTGAAGCTAAATTATTATTTATAAACATTGTTTAAACAGAAGAATGATTTTTGTAAGTAATAAAGTTATTTATAAAATACTATGATATTTTATAATATAGCAAATGGAGCTTAACTAGTATTTATAAAATGGTTTAAATATTTTATAAATGAAGAACATATTTTATAAAGCGGATATAAGATTTTATAAAATAGTAAAATGATGAATACTTAATTTTTCAATGAAGCAGGTTAAGCGCTTTAAATGGCTAAATTGACTTATAAGCTGTTAGTACCTTAGATACTAGTTTTGACGATAACAATTAAAGGATTATATAAAATATAGATACTAATGACATTTTATCAAGATATATATATATATTATATAGTACAGGATGTTAGACATGCATTGATTAAGAAAACTGTACAATATCAAGATGCTGATATCAAGAGTAGATTCAAGATGCTAATATAAAGTTTCAAGAGTTCAAGAGCGAAGACTCATGAGTATTGAAGACTTCAAGATTTCAAGAAATTCCAGATAAGTTATAGAGTCATAGAATTTATGTTAAAAACCTGATAGCACTTTCCTGGTCTCTCTCGTCTTCTCTAATTTTGTTTAAAAATATTTTTCAAATATTCTAGTTTTAAATAATCGTTTCAAAATATTTCCAAAAATCATTTTCAATCTTTTATACTTATAAAGATATTATTTTAATGTTTTTAAGTTATATATATTGAATTTTTGTTTATATTTTATTATTTTGTAACTATATTTATTTTATATATATTATTTACATTATATTGAATATTCTTATTAAATCTTTCAAAATTATTTCATAAAGTTTTATTAAGTTATATTTTGATTAAAATTTGTATAAACTATATTTAAATAATTGTACAAAATATCAAATTATTTTACAAAGAGATAGATTTTCAAAATAATTGTTATAAAGTATTTTTCAATTTTGTGAAGGATATGTCGACATATCCAAATCCCATATGTCGACCTACTAGTCGTAAAATTCAAAATTCAAAATTTAAAAGGAAGTGTCTTTCCATCATATCTCTTAACGAATGGACATGATGGTTGTT
Source organism: Allium fistulosum (assembly GCA_030737815.1). Lineage (NCBI taxonomy): Eukaryota > Viridiplantae > Streptophyta > Magnoliopsida > Asparagales > Amaryllidaceae > Allium > Allium fistulosum. The sequence goes on from CM060904.1 coordinate 795,815,170, forward strand.
TCCCTATATAGAATAGACTTCCAAACGAATTTTTAGTAAGTACTTTTTTATTTTTCTCTCCTCTTTTCACTCACTTGATTTCTAAATTAATTTCTATTGAAACTCTACCGAAACTCAACCAGAATCAAATTCAATCATTACTAGTTTGATTGTCTTTCATATACACTCTGATTTCTATAATCTTTCTCAAGATTAAGTGCTATTCAAAGAGTTATAGGATTAATTGTAAACAAGACCGAAGATCTGAGTCTGTAAACTCTATCAAATCATACTTTTATATGCTATGGTGTGCTTGGTATCCCTAAACTCCAAGTATGTGTGATTGTAGCCTGTCTAAATCAATTGGATGTGCTTAGTAGCCCATAAATCTAGTGGGTGTGCTTGTGGCCTAGAAATCAAGTAGCTCTACCCAATGGCCAGGATTCTGGAGGGTGTGTATTATAGCCTTGAAATCGAGATTGTATTTGCATTTACTAGTTGAAAAGAAATCCATACAAGGAATTGTGCGGTATTGGATGTAGGGTAACTCCGAACCAGTATAAAATCCTGGTGTGTTCTTTCCTTTTTACTTTTACTGCATTTACTTTTATCTGTACTTTGATTATGTGAGTGTTTCTATTATTGTTAATTCCATGATTCCAAGTAAAATCTTAAATAATTTAAATTCATATAATCCATTAAACACTATTCACCTCCCTCTAGTGTTAATTTAGCATTAAGATCCCTATTCCACCGACTCACATTTGGTATCAGAGCATTGGTTTTCAAAATATTCATCATCTGATCTTTGAAAAAGTTTAAATGGCTACCAAACTGGTAATAATACTGTTAGTAACACTGTTAATACACTTATTAGTAACTCATTTGTCGAAGGACAATCCATTGCTAGTCCTCCACTTTTTAATGGCAGTAATTACACATATTGGTCATGTAGAATGAAAATTTTATTTACAGTCAACTAGTTTAGATAGTTGTAATATCACATAAACTGTGTACATTGAACCTAAGTCAAAAATTTTCACAGTGGACTGCTGACCAAAAAGTAGTTGCACAAAGTAACTCGAAGGCTATGAATATATTATTTTGTTCACTAGATAGAAATGAATATAATAGGGTATCTATATGTAAGTCTGCATTTAAATTCAGAGAACTTTGCAAGTTACACATGAAGGGACAAGTATGGTCAAACAACCAAAATTTCCATGTTAACAAACTGATTTCAAGTATTCAAAATGAGTCCAAATGAGTCCATATCTGATATGTACAGTAGATTCCAAGATATAGTACACTCACTTATTGCACTGATTAAAAGTTCTTTTGAAGAGGATCAAGTTAGAAAAATCATCAATTCACCTACTTCTGAATGAGATCAAAAGGCTCTTGCAATCGAAGAGGCTAATGACATTAGCACTCTAAAAATTGAAGAGTTAATTGGCAATTTAATGTCTTTTGAAGCACAAATGCAAGGCAGGAGAGAAAGCAAAGCAATAGAGAAGAAATCTATAGCTTTTAATGCAATAACAGATAATCTAGATTCAGACAACAATGAAGATGAAGAAATTTCTTTCATGACAAGGAATTTCAAAAAATTTCTAATATATAGGAAGATGAGCAATTTCAAAAGAAATGACAACAAAAATCCAAGAAGTAGAAGTGGAAATGGAAATGGCATTAGATCTGATAACTACAATGACCCTGGTCATTTAATACGAGACTGTCCATATCTCAATAAACTGAAAACTACACCAAACACTGATTCATCCAGTAAATGGAGAAGAGCCTATACTGCAATATTAGACGATTCAGATACATCCTCAAGTGATAATGAGTCAAATACATAAATTGCTAACATGTGCTTCAAAACAACATATAACTCAGAAAAAAATGGTGAAATGGATCAGAAAAAGATACACATTTAATATATCAAAGTTTTTTAACGTCTTGAATGAATTTTTCCTTTCTTTTGGCTGCTTTATTGGTTGTTAGGATTATCCTATAGATTAATAATAATATTGTGTGATTATATTTTAAATATAAATATTTTATATATTCTAATAATAAAATAATAATATATAATATATTTAAAATTATTTTAAAGTTATTTTTTATGAAAATAGAATAACTATAAATTGATCTATATTATAAAATAGGATATAGTTAAACAAAAATCATTTTTGAAAAATAATTTAAAACAAAACTAGAGAAGACAAGAGAGATCAGGAAAGTGCTATCAAGGTTTTAACATATATTCTATGACTCTATAACTTATCTGGAATATCTTGAAATCTTGAACTCTTCAATACTCATGAGTCTTCATTCTTGTACCCTTGAAACTTTATATAAGCATCTTGAATCTACTCTTGATATCAACATCTTTCTGTACAATCTTCATAATCAATAACTGTTTAATATCCTGCACTATATACTATATATATCTTGATAAAATATTAGTATCTATATTTATATAATGTCTTATAGTTGTTATCATCAAAACCAGTACCTAAGGTACTAACAATCTCCCCCTTTTTGATGATGACAACTCTATATATAAAATATAATATAACCCCCTGAATTACAAAAATCACCCTTAATCTATGCCTAGATTTTATATATTTCTCCTCCTTTGTCATCAACAAAAATAATCAACTAAAACTATAATTCTAACACCAACTCTTGCTCTAATTCTAACGCTAACTTTCCTAAATAAAATACTAATCAGATGTATTATCATGAATTCAAATATATATAATGATGATGGGAAAGATTATATAAATACAATAAGTGATATGTAAAATTAGTTAATCATAAAATAATTAATCCAAATATTCATCCAACCAAAAAAAGTTTATGTCACACAGCAATCAAACAAATTCACAAAATAAAAAAAATCAAATCCAAACCAATTATTATTATTTATATACAATCAGACCTATTTAAACTAGACATTTCGAGGAACTTCAACCCATCCATCAGCACCAAAGATTAGATCCGCATCCCAGTCTTCATCATCTTTGTTGATGGTACATTATGGATTGGTGGTTGGTTCTTCTTTGTTCAAGGCAGAAATAGTATAAAGAGATATTTTTATTGAAAAGATTAGTAAGTAAAAGTAATAATTGATTAAGTAATAAATGAATTACTTATTTAAATATACGTATATGTATATGAGTACAGGTAAGTATACATATACAAGTATTTGAAGGTATAATAATCAAAACGATGTGCGAATTATAGTTAAAATAGTTGTATGTTTGATTGCTTATATAGTTTGTAATTGTTTGGTTATAAAATAGTTGTATGAGGTACTAATTCTACTTATTTTAGGCCCTCGGCAGAAATCATTGAATTGCGATCAGTATCTAATGTAGATAAAAGTTTAGATATATAGAGTAGGTCAGATATCACTTATGCTCACCGATGGGTACAGTGAGACCTACACTAGTTCTACAATGCTAGGTCATCTTGAGGTCTATGGTACACCGAGGTACTGACTCTATTTACCTTGGGCGAGTGTACTGCAGACTCCATTCATCATTAATGATATGTACAATTTACATTCTTTTTTTACCACTAAAAGTTATATTGTGTGTTATATTAGTTGTTTGATAACATTGTTGTGTGTTCTAGGATATCCACATATTGTGGTATTTATAATATTTTTCATGCATATATCGAATCACCATATCATGGTGTGCCGTTACGTATCAGTCACATTATATTAGTTGTGATGACTCATTGATTACAGGAGAAGGGCAGATTATGATAATGATTTCCTATCTTTTGGATAGGTTTACTATACTTGTTTATAAGCATTTTGGATTTCCACTAAGCTACGTTTATAGAGAGGGGAAGTTGTGATTTAACAGTTCTTGTTTATTTGTATATAGTTTTACTATATAGTATTTTGAGATAGTTCCCCTCACACCAGGCTTTATGTCTGACCCGCGTTTTGTCTTTATTTGCTTATATCATGACAACTCTCGGATACTTGATTGAGTAGTTCAAGAGTTATGTGCTTTTGCGAATACGCTATCAGTGTGCGCGGTTGGAGCATTTTGGAGGCATAGCATCGATGTTTAGAGATATAGATGTACTTTTTATTTTAATGTACACGACAGACCTGTTATTTGTATATGAGACTGTTGTATCAGATATGTATTCAAAACTCCGTGCTTTTGGAATTGATGTATTCTGAATTTCTGTACTGATATTTTTTTTCCAGTTACTTCTGCTAGGATAGTATCTTATGTATTGTTATTCTATTCTGTTCATGTATATTCAGTATATTATATGTTGTCATTTGTTGTGAGATCTTATCGATGTCTTTGGTTTACTATTTTTTTCAAATTTTACCCCGACGATCTGTCTTTTGTGTTATTCGAAGGTTGTGCGATGATGTAAGGCACTGAATTTTGGGTATTATGTAAGGATGGTTGTTACAGTAGGTATCAAAGCTTAGGCTCAACACTCGGACCAAGTGGACCGGCTTAAGTTAATCAATCTGGTAAAAAGGAGATATGTTGAGAGAGCGTATTCGTATTTTTATTCCATATTATACTGTGTGCACTGCTTGTCTTCTGGACTTGATTTGTTTCTATCACTAGTCGCTAAGGTATCTTCATCAGGCTATCATTATAAGCAGACGGAGTGCATGTGCGACTACGGACAGGTAGTTTGAGATGCATGATTAGTTCAGAGATAGTTTAGCTATCACAAAAGATGTTCTGTCACTCGTGAACGCTTCCAACAGAATTTGATTAGCGCCAGAAGTGGTATGGTCTTTAAGGCATCAGTATTTCTAGCACCACCAGCTTTAGATTCTGTGAAGTAGTGCCGGAATTTCCTTAGCCTTGGAAGGGAGCCATACCCGGGTCTTGAGGCTGTTGTTGAGGCACGGTCTTGGACACATACATGAGAACGCTTTCATTGAAGTAAGTCTAGGGAATATTCTCATTAGGAAGATTATTTCTTGGCATTTGAAAAGGGAGTATTAGCTAGGTAGGATGCTGTGTTTGTGTTGCTGATAAGCATACCTGTGATCCAGAATTTATTCAGGCATCGCTTTGGTTCTCAGTGCATTTCTAAGATCAAGAAGAGAATATAGCTTGAGCATTCCATCTATCTTGAGCATCAAAGCTTGTCAGTGAAGGGGTGTTGAGCAATTCAACCTTTTTTTTTGGGTTTTAGGTGGTCGGTACTCCGTTGTTGTGGGCAAAGAAATTTGTCTTGGGTCTTAAACATTGGTTAGGGGTTCGTTGCACAGCCTTATTCCTGTTAGGGTTCTCTTTTGAATATCTCATTAGAAGGGTGCTCCTTCATGAGAATGCCCATGAGATACCATAGAGGTAATGAAAGTGGAAAGCAACTGAAACTCCAACCTAGGAAAAATGACCATGATACAAGGAAGGTCGAGCTTGTTCGAAAAAGAGAAGCTGGCCTATATGTCACTCCTGTGGCATATGGGAGGCATTTCACTATGAAATGTTATCCATCTAGAGTGAGGCGTAAGTGCTTCATTTGCGATTGGCTTGATCACTTGAAGAAATACTGTCCTACATTTTCGAAGGGTGTGTAAGCGATGATGACTTTGCCTCTCAGGCTTTACCGAGTCCTAGCAGGCTTACGACTTAGGAAAATCGAAAGGAGCTTATGTAGTGAGGTATGTTCTATCACTTCTATTTCGTTCGATACTTGAGCGGTATATTTTATCTGTTACTAGTTACTCGATAGATAGGCTAAGCTTGACACCTTTCATAGTCGGTAAATTTTACGGTAGAGATAAACCTTGTATGAGTCACTTTGCAAAGCCGAGGTAAAGTGACCGAAAGTGTTACCATTCGAACCTGATGCATGAGCTTTCAAGTTGACGGGGTTTGGTCGATGAAGTGTGACATGGATTCATATCCAGGTAGGATTCGGTGGACGCCCGGTAATAAGTAGAAACCAAGCGAGTGACTTATAGGCGTTTGCCTAAAGTCATTTGTGGTATAATTATTTTTCTTTATGCTAGTAAACTCAAGTGATGGGAGTAATCCAATGTGCGGAAAGCGACATTTTCCAAAGGTTAGCCCATTCACATGCTAGTTCTTAACCTGTAGTTGAAGCGCAGATTTTCTAAGTGATTTGCATAGTTAGGAAAGGGTTTTTCACTTAACTTTGATAAATGGGCACTTGAGTCGGATCCTTGGGATTACTAAGAGATTTTCAAAGCATGACCTCAATCATGCAGAGAGATTTTAGTAGTCGGATCAAGGGGCTGAATTGGAGTTCGCATGGATGGAGTCAAGTGGCCGACCCTAATTTAACAAAGAAATATCACGAGCAAATGAAGGGTAGGAATGTGCATCGTGTCATTTGGAGTGATCTTTAGTTATTGTAAAATTTTACTGTATTATTATTATTGTTATTGAGTGTGATAGTTCAAGTTAGGATTTCTCGACTAGTTTTATGGAAATTCGGATAATTTCCTAAGTGACGAGATGTTACTTGCCTAGACAGGCATCGTAGTGCACTTAGTATATTACCTATATTAACATTGTGTGGTCGCGATGATTTTGAACCCGAGCAAACCCAGGCCATTGTAAATCTTCATTTTAATAATGATCTAACCATTATAATTTTCTCCTTTGGAGAGTGAGTTCTATTCCAAAGAAAAGGAGAGTTAAGACATTGAATGCTGGATTTATTTGAGAGTTTTGAGACTTTGTGATCCTGCATATCATGTAGGATTTCCTTTTCATTGCATAAGGTGTAATAGTCTTTCACATATTATATTCACGAAAGAAGTTACACCATTTAGGCGTTTATTCCTTTTGAATGTCAAATAGACACATTGAAGTTTGTGGTTCAACATGCGCGTTTGACTCTTCATGATTACCGAGCATGTTGGTATAGACTCTTTTAAATATTTTATTGTTTGTTGTTTGCTATTGTTTGTTGCTTGCTATTGTTTGTTGCTCGCTATTATTTGTTGTTTGCTATTGTTTGTTGCTTGCTATTGCTTGTTGTTTGCTATTATTTGCTGCGTGTTATTGCTTGTTGCTTGCTGTTGTTGCCACTGTTTGATCTTATTTGTTGTTAATGTTGTTTGACTTTAAGATTGGATTATTCTATTGTTGTTTATTTTTGTTGATTTCTTGCTTTCCTATTTAATAATTAGGATGCTATTTTTTGTTTCTTGTCTTATATGTTTGATTGTTTGATTGGTAACTAGAATTTCATAATTTAAAATAAGATTTGGAGAGTGATAATAATAGCTATTTGGAATTGATAGCATATCATCCATGTCCACTTTGGGGTCGAGATGGGAGATGTACGAGTCCACTGCCTTTTGATATGATTCGTAGTCAGTGGTATATTTTGGTACCGACTCACTTGAGCTTACTCTCTAATTTATTATCGTGTATTACTATAGTAGTAATGAATGTTGTGTTAAGGTTACACTTGTTTGAATTCTATGTTCATGCTATCCTCTTTGTATAGTACAATTAGATACTTGGGAGCTGATGTATAGCTATTGAAATGCTTATTTTCTTTGACTGGCATTTAATAGTGGGGAGCTTTCTTAAGAGAGGTGTTAATTTCTAGGAATGTGGGATGATGTAGTTCATCGCATATTTCCTAGTGTGTGATGCATTCTACTTTAGGAGTTCCGTAGTGTTGATGGCACAAGGGAAGGTACTGTCGAAAGTTTCTAAAATTGAGATTCAGGAAGTTTAATCTGTCCTGTTAGTTTCTTGTACCCATGGAAATTTCAAGAACGAAATTCTTTTAAAGAGGGGAGAGTGTAACACCCCATAATTTTAACAATCGAATAATTAAACGATTAATTTAAATATTTAATCGTTAAGTAACAGAATGCCTCTTATACTTGATTTTTATAAACGAGCGAATTGGAACTCGATACACCCATGGTTGAGTTTTCTTTTATGACGCGAGTAAAATGAATATAAACTTGACTATGTTTGGAGTTAATGATTTATGGGGATGAACGGTGCCAGATGGAGAGAACTGGGGCTTAGCGCTTATAACTAGCTAACTCCCTTCATTTTCTCTCATTTACTCTTCATTTACGTTACTTCTCTACCTCTTTCTATAATTACTACACTAAATTCCTCTTAGTCCACCTCTAATCACTAAACCCTAAACCTACTAAATAATTTTTTTAAACTCAAATAAAAATCACCATAATTCATCTCATCCTATTCTCTACAAAACCCACGAAGGGATTAGCGTGAATCGAAGCTCAAGTATTGATTCCGAAAAATAAAGAGAGAAAATATTGGGATTTTGGTGATTAGAGCTTGGTTTAGGGAAAAACAAGGTGAGTGGGTTGATTCTCCTTATAAACTTATGTGTTATACTTCATATTTTTTTATAGATGATCGTAGAATTATATAGAGTAATTTGGAGATTGTTTGAGTTGATTTAGGTTTATGTTTGTGTTATAGACATGATTATATTGACTCAATATTTGTTTAAGACCTTAATAACTATTTTTAAAAATAATTAGTAACCTAAGAATTTGACTTTAGGTTAATTGAATGATTATAAATGAGAGAGTGATGAATTAGAGACTAATTACATGTGATAATTAAGTGCATGTCATTAGTTAGTAATAATTAAACTAATTGAAATGGTTTTGAAAATAATTAGTAAGCTAATTTAGCAAGTTTTGAACTCTACACTTATTATTAAAGTGATTAGAGAGTTATTAAAGCTAAATTAGTATTTATAAACATTGTTTAAATAGAAGAATGATTTTTGTAAGTAATAAAGGTATTTATAAAATGTTATGATATTTTATAAGAAGCAAATGGAGCTTAGTTACTATTTAGAAAATTGTTTAACTAATTTATAAATGAAGAACATATTGTATAAAATGGATATAAGATTTTATAGAATAGTAAAATAATGAATACTTGATTTTTTAGTGAAGCGAATTAAGCCTTTAAATGTTTATATTGATTTATAAGCTAGTATTTTATTTTATAAAATGGTTTGAGGATTTTATAAAATAGTATAAAGAGATATCTTTATTTTTATTGAAAAGCTTAGTAAGTAAACATAATAATTGATTAAGAATAAATGAATTAATTATTTAAATAAACTTATATGTATATGAGTATGGGCAAGTATACGTATACGAGTATTTAAAGATATATAATAATGAAAACGATGTGTGAATTGTAGTTAAAATGGTTTAGGTTTGGTTGCTTATATACATTTGTAATTGTTTAGTTATATAGAAGTATAATTGATTACAAGTTTGTTGTGGGCATTTCACGTAGCCATAGCGACTATCGCATGCGCTAAATTGCGTGAGAGTATACCAGACCGAGTAATCACCCTAGTGATGTCTGAAATGTGACTTGTGTAGCCGTTATGCATTACATAAGCATGCACTAATGAGTGTATCGACACACGTATAAGCTATGCACAAGGCAAGGAGGCTGGTTATGTCCTTTTGGCATGTTAGAGGAAGCCAAGTCGCTATAATCGCCTATTGAACTCTACTCATGCAAAGAGTGAATTTTGGAGTTGAAACCAGCTCGATTAATTATTGAATTCACTTCCAAAACATCAACCAATGAACTCCGAAAGAGGTCCGATGTGGTGAAGGCAGACTATAAGAGCTCGATGACACATCGGGCGAAGCGATGGAGGAGGCTATGCTCGAACCTATGGTGTATGGTGCAAGTCCTGGGCTTTACTTCCAAGGAAATACCACCACCGGTCCACCGGTGGTGCACCACCGATCGATCGATGATGGGCTGACCTGGGTAGAAAATCCCAGGTCAGGTGCATTTCATTAGGAATATTCCTTCGGTCTTGTGTGCTGCTATTTGTGAGGCTTCGGCTTAACTTGGAGAAGACTCTGAGCTACTCGGGAAGTGGAGTGCATCGCGGAGTTTGAGATTCGAACACAAGGATGATCGAGCATGGGATTGGTATAATGATCGACTATGTGATCACGTTCGACAAACGTGTATGATCGAAAGAAGTGAATACTTACCTTTGGGCTTTTACTCTCGGTAAGTATAGTTATATAATTTTTATCGATCTTATATTAGTGATCGTACAGCGTATTGGCCTTACATTAGTGGCCTTGCCTATTATTGGTCTTATAGTATAGACCATATTATTAACAGAAGACGACGGGATATTAATCTTTGTCTGTGATAAACGTATTTGAATACGCGATGTTATGTTTGATACATGTGTGTGTGTGTGTATGTGTGTATCTGTATGGCATCAGTATTCCTTAGTTGCCCCGATAGCATATTATATAGGATATACTCGTTGTTCTCTTCTGTAGAGACGTTATGCAAGAGTCTTAAGAAATCCTGGATAGCCGAGGGTAAGATGGCAATGATCATCTCTAAGTGGATCAGATATCACTTATGCTCACCGAGGGGTACGATGAGATCTACACGAGGCCCATTACTGTGATGTGGCTCGAGGTCTATGGTACACTTTGGTACCGACTCTACTTATTTTAGAACCTCGACGGGAATCAATTGATTGCGATCATTGTCTAATGCAGAATCAAGTTTATATATATAGTAGGTCAGATATCACTTATGCTCAATGAGGGATATAGTGAGATCTACACGAGTTCGACCACGCTGGATGCAATTCGGGGTCTATGGTACACCGAGGTACTAAATATATTTATCTTGTGCGAGTCTACCACAGACTCCATTCATCAGTAATGATGTGTATCAATTTATATTCTATATTTACCACTTACAGTTATATTGTGTGTTATATTAGTTGTTTGATAACATTGTTGTATGTTTTAGGATATGCTTATATTGAGGTATTCATAGTATTTTGCACGTATATATCGAATCAACATATCACGGTGTACCGTTACATATCAGTCACATTATATTAGTTGTGTCGACTCGTTGATATAGAAGAATAAGAGGTAATGGTATGATTTCCTATCTTTTGAATAGGTTAACTGTACTTGTTTATAGGCAGTCTGGATTTCTCCCAAGCCACGTTTATGGAGAGGGCTGGCTATGATTTAACAGTTCAAGTTTATTTGTATATAGTTTTAATATACAATATTTTGAGATAGTTCCCCTTGCACTAGGCTTTATATTCGACCAACATTTTGTCTTTGTCTGCTTATGTCATGACAACTCTCGGGTACTCGATTAAGTAGTTCAGGAGTCGGATGCTTTTAGGGATATGCTATCAGAGTGTGCATCTAGAGTATTTTGTAGGTATAGCATTGATATTTTGAGACACACACACATATATTACATATATGCACACACTGTTATTTTATTATACATGACAAACCTATTATTTGTATATGAGTTTGCTGTATCATATATTTATTTAGAACTCTGTGCTTTTAGAGTTGATGTATTCTAACTTTTTGTACTGATATTTATTTATCAGTTGCTTCCACTAGTGTCTCTTATAATTTTTATTCTATTCTTTTCATGTATATTCAGTATATTATTCATTCCGTTGTACAATCTTATCGATGTCTTGGTTTACTATTTTGTTCTAATTTTACCCGATGATCTGTCTTTTGTAGTATTCGAAGGTCCTGCGATGATGTAAGATGCTGGATTTTGGGAATTACGAAGGGCGGGTTGTTGCAGTCGGAATGGTTGACATATGTTCCCTTGTCATCCCTTCATATGGTAGATACTCAGCAACCCATATGTCTTCCGAGGCTCGACATATCTTGCCTCTGTAAAAGCTCCATATGCTTTGCAATGTTGAAGCTCGTTATTCCTTTGGAGTTCGTTATCCCTTTTGTTTGATGAAGCTTGGTTGCACTTCTTCGTATAAGCTCGATATCACTTGTTGGTTTTAGATGCTCGACAATAGTTATTGTTGTAGAGGCTCGATAACAATTGCTGCACCAGAGGCTCATCATCCCATAGAAACTCTATATCCTCCCCTATTATTAGATGCTCGACATCTTTTAAATGTGCGACATCCTTTCTTTGTTCCATGCTCGACATCGCCCTATGGTGCTGAAGGTCAACATCCCCTTTTTACATCTTTGACAATTCGGTTATCTTTGGGCTCAATAACTTTTGTGTCGGTAGAAGCTCGATATCTCTAAGCATTTATTAGTTTGATATCTCCATCGTCTTTCAGAAGCTCGATACCTTTCCTTGTTGTTAATGTTTGACATCACTTTCTACTTGTTAAATGCTCGATGACACTTACTGTTGTAAAGGCTTGTTATCGCTTAGAAACATAGCACCCCTTCACTGTTTGTTAACTACTTGAACATTGAACACCCTTAGAGACTCAGCACCTCTTCACTGCTTGTTAACCACTTGAACGCTCGACATCCTTATTATTATTGAGGCTCAACAACCCTTTGCTATTAGATGTTTGATACCTTCTTGTTATCACTAAAGGCTTGTTATCCTTTTCTAAATGTTAAATGCTTAATAACTTTACTTTCTTCAGGCTCGACATCTCTCATCATTTTCAAGCTCAACACGTTCTCTTTAGATGCTAGATACTTATATTGTGTAGAAACATTTACACCCCCCGACTAGAAAAACATATTATACTTTAGAATAATTCCACTCTCCATACTGCCGCCTACTGGTATTCTAGAGTTTACAATCTTGTTCGTTCATTCAAATAAGGGTCAACGCCTCTTGCTGTTTCCCTCTTCTTCTATAAATACTTACCTTTCCTTCTCCCAAAAGCTTTACTTGTAACTCAAAACTCAATTGTGATTCTAATGTTTCCTTCATTCTCGTAATTTCCAAAAAGAAGCTTTCGTTTTCTTTTGTATTCAAGTTTCATTCAAGGTTCAATTTTTCTTTGATCGATTTTAGGATAGAAAGGGTTTTTTTTATATTTTAGAAATAGGGTTTTATGAATCAGATATTTATGAATAGCTGGGGTTCGATTGATTTGGATCCAAATACTCTTGTGATTTAGGAATTTTCTTGTTTGAATCTGAATGTCATTTGATGTTCATATCCCTAGTGATTTAGTAGAAATCTAACGGTTCATAGAGTTTTTATAATTATTAAAAACCCGATAACTATCTTGAGACTTGGAAATTAATTTAGGCTTTGGTAGCTGTCAAAGACTCGACATCTACTTATAGACTCGAAGTTGTTAGAGACCCGATACAATTGCTTTCCATTTAATTGTTATGTCTATTATTACAGATAAGTCGTTATATTCTAATACCCACGTACGCTATATCTACCTAACCTTCTCCAAGGTATAAAATACTTATATATGACTATCAGCCACTTAATACTTCTAAACTATGAAGCAGGTCCCTCACATCATCAACGTTGGTCTATTGGTCCTAGCTACAAAGACCTAAGACCACTATATATGGCTTTATAATATATAATTTCCATGCTACCAACGCTTCTACCATCAATAATGTCCTAGCCATGTGAGAGATAGTACCCAAGCCACTTAATACCTCATTAATAAAGACTAGGCAGACTTTGACCATTTAATACCTATATTTAAAGCAGGTCCCCATCATTTAATAACTAGTCCAAGGCGGACTCCTCACTAATACTATCTAGCTGACATCGCATGGAATCTCACCAGGCCACTTAATACTTCTTTATAGGAGCGAGGCAGACCCTATAACAGCTACTTAATACCTCAAACCCGAAGTGGATACTCCCTGAGATATCCTCTACCGTAACCAATAGCTAACTATGACCTTTTAATACTTCTTAAATAGGGAGGAGGTGGGCCCTTAATCAACCACTTAATACCTCTAGATCAAAAGCAGGTCCTATAATTTTTTTGACTATTCATTCTCCCATGGGTCCTTTGGTTGGAGATGTCTCACATTAGTAGTGTTTACACCAAAAACTGGCACAAACACCCAAAAGAGATTTTGTAGAAAAGTAAATGAAGAATATAAAATGAAAACGGAGGAAACAAGCAATTAAACAATCGAAAATCAAAGCAATAACAAGAACACAATGACTTATAGTGGTTCGGCGTTTTTTGCCTACGTCCACTTTGAATATATAGCTGTATTAATCACTTTGTAAACTGAGTAAAATAGGGACCAGATCAAAATCCTTAGTTACAACAGAGTACAAAGCAACTAGTAGCATAAAGTTTAGAAAATAAACAATCAAGCCTATATTTAAAGAGGAAGATGGCGAAATATCTCTCTGAAAATTTGACAGAAGGATCTCCAAAACCATATAGACCCATAAGAGGGATCGCATGGCCCAAATCCCAAGGAATAAGGATCGGTGCCAATCCCTATTTTAAAGGAATTATGGAAGCGATCCCTATGGGATATTTCCCATGTTGCAATATGCTTAGCATCCAAGTTTCATGCTAATTGGATTAGTAGAACTTGAGTTATTGCTCGATCATCGCTGTAAAGTGCATTGCTTCCTGATTTACGCCGATCCCTATAGATGGAAGAGGACCGATCCCTCTTGCATAATCCATTTGAGGTCTAATCCTTAGGACAGACTCCCTAGGGTCCCCACATCTCATTCCCAAAGTTTCATATACATTGGACTACTAGATCCTGAGATATTAATTGTTTTCCAATGAGTTGAACTTATTTGGCTGAAATATGCCGACCCTATGTTTGAGAGTGATTATAGGGATCCCATTTCTATATTAAAATATATTACATACTTTGAACATTCTGCATTACATATCTCTCAATTTTGTTCGATCACGACTTCATATTATCATTTGTACTTGATCTTTGGACCCTGTAATCATCGCTCTGGACTTACCGGCCTTGACAACAGTTGAATCTAACTTGTCCAATCAGTTCGGATATAGTTGTGTCAAAATGTCAGATAACACTTTCCCCTCAAAGTATGTCTTTTGATGAACATGACATGCTTTGAATCAAAGCAAGTTAGAGTCATCGACAAGAAATCCATTCAGTTTTCTAAATAGTCGTTGTCCTTCCATCGAACTATTTTCCCAAAGTGTCTTATCTCTCTTTGATTGTCATGATGGTTGGTCGATTTCCAATAGTATAAATTCAAGACTATATTCTGTCAGTTGATACCTATGTCCGATTCTACGAGACAAGTAAGCTTTGGCTACCTGATCTGGTCTCAACCTTGAAAGCTTCAGGTTTGAAATCAATTTCTGTCAATTTAAAAAATCAAACTTTTAGAATATTCACGTGCACGTTCTGGCATACGTTCTTGCGTTGGTTCCCTGATGAGTTTGCACGCTCATAGGTTGTTGCCAATTTTCATTGAACTAGATGCAATTTCATTGAATTTCAAATATATATATATATATGTATGTACTTTATATAATTTTCATGTCCATGTTTCCTTGCACATAGGGTTTGTAATTGATCCCTTCTCTTTTCCTATCTCTTTTTTTTGTTCATAGGGATCAGCATTCTTCTAGCTGATCCACCTTTCTTTCCTTCTTATTTTTTATAATAGGGATCAGAATTCTCCTTTAGCCAGTCCCTTTTCTTTCACTTTTTTTATATGCATGTTGATAGGTATTGGATGGATCCCCTTTTGGTAGGGATCGTACCTGATCCCTCCCAACATTGGAGACTGAATGTTTTTAGCTTCGTGAAGAAACTAAGGTAGGGCGATCCCTCTAGCTTAATATATAAACTAACATTTCCTTCTATAAACTTCACTTTACTTCATTTATCTGATTTTCTTATTTCCTTCAAACTCGCCTTTGAACCCTCCTCCTCCAATTTTCCCCCGATCCCTCTTCTCGAATCAAACACTACTTCCATCTTCAGATCCACCATCTACTCCTATTAAAGACCATCATTCTACCTTTGATTTGAATCGAAATCCAAAATCTACCTTCGAGCAACTCATATTCTATACATTTAGGTAGGTACTCTTGTATTTACTCTTTAATTTGTGACGAGATGATGGGTTTGATCATGATGGTGGATGGGTTAGAGTTCGATGCGTATGGAGTCGTATTTTTGCAGTTTGACGGAGAGGAGATGGTCGATATTGTTCAAGGAAGACAAGGCGTATTGTAACATCTCCTATCTAGAGGCCCAAAACTAAGCGCTACAGATGCTGTAGTCATCTATAGTATTAGCTTCCGACGACTAAATATGGCTATGTTAATGGTATCTGCAATATCATGAGCACTTGAATATGAAACAAAACACAGATTTCAAAACAACATTTTCTTCATTATATTTAAAACAGATGTTCCATTTTCTTAATACATAATCCCAGTACATTCCCAGGCATAGATAAAATATACTTAATGCAAAATATGCCAAGAGCTGTATATGAAGATACCCACTTGGATGATCAGAGTCATATAGTCATAATAGACTTAATACAAACATAGCGAAAATACAACAAAACATAAAACTGCAACTCCTAAATAGCTATCCGTTTGTCTTCTGCATGCCTCAGGTAGCCTTATTCATCATCCTACTAAACCTAAAAAGACCTTAACCCCTCAGCCTACTCAAATTAATTTTGAGCACCCAAGAGTTTAAGGGGAAAACATAAACTGAGTCAGACATAAGGACTGGTATGAATAATATTATACATCCCGGTTTAATATGTTAAGTGAGACCACGCCGCTTAGCGGAATGGGTTTCCCCTCACTAACATCCTTTTAAAACATGTCTTTGCAAAACCTTTTCCTGCAACCAAAACTATTTAAATACCGTAAAGCAACTCATTATGTAAACATACATAAACATTAGGTAATAATGAACTATCTATTCAAACACATAAGTTTTGTTTGGATAACTTTTAACCTTTGGCTGACTTGGGCCTACCAGACAATATAATCAAAATTAATCTAACACCTGTTAGCTATTCTTCTTCTTGACCATCTATCCTTAACTATCTATTAAATACTTCACTTTTGGACGGTCTGTCCCTAACTTAATCATCTCCCAGGTCTTCCTGATGCTAATGGTTTTTTGGGATCACCAATAACCTATCCGTATACAACCATATATTCCCTTCGGTGTGTAATCACAATTTTAGTCTACCTGTGACCAAGCCCTACACATTGGAATTTTGGACAACAATTAGCTGGGGCTAAAAGCTAATGTATATGGTGTGAGCCCATACTAGTCCCATTTGATATTCTAATATCTGAGTCATTTCCACTTAAGGATCCCCTCCTATAATTTTCCTTGAAAACATTTTTAAAATGATTTAAAACCTTTAAATCAAACTCAACAAGGAAAATATATAATCTTTATGCTTTACTCAAAATCACATTACCATGTTATATATATCTTCTTTACTCAAACCTTAGTTAATGAAAACATTTAAACATTTGAAAATACCTCTTTTTAAACTTTTGAAAATATCTCTTTCAAAACCCAGTGAAACCATTTAATTTTCTAATTCAAAAGGCCAAAACCTTACCTTTCCAAACCAAACATCAAACCTTTCGAAACCAAACAACTTAAAACATTACCTTCGAAAACCTTGTATTTAAACCTTCCGAAACCATTCAAAGCAAACCTTTCGAAATCATTGAACTTAAACTGTTCGAAACCATTGAACTAAAACCTTTCGAAACCATTGAACTCAAACCTTTCGAAACCATTGAACTCAAACCTTTCAAAACCATTGAACTAAAACCTTTCGAAATCATTGGAAGCAACCTTTCGACTTTGTCGAAAGCTCTGCTTCGAAAGCTTTAAAACATATCATTTAAAATAATAGGCCTCTGCCTTTAGAACAACCCCTTCGTAAGCTTGGGTTATTCTTTAATTAAAAATAAGAGTAAAACATCTAAGTCGAAAGATTTCTTTCGAAAGCATAGAGAAGCTGCTAGTTTTCAAAAACAAGTAACCCTTTCGACTTTGTCGGAAGGTCCAAAACAAAATAATGATAAAGCGGCAGTAATCTTTTGACTTTGTTAAAAGGTTTAAAACCTTTATTTTAAATAATTAACCTAGTCGAAAGCAACCAAGTTGAAAGCAACCAAGTCGAAAGCTCCTTTTCGAAAGTAAGCAGGTGTAGGCTTTTGGTTTATAAAACAAACATACCCCAATCTCTTTGGCAACCAACCTTTCGACTAAGTACCCTTCGACCTTGTCCAATTCATTACGTGCCAAGTAACTTGATAACATATGCATTAAACTTTGACCTTGTCAAAAGCTATAAGCTTTCGACTTTGTCGGAAGGTCTGGGTCGGAAGGTTTGATGCCTAAAATGGCTGAAACATGCTAAAAGCATGATTTTCTTGTTTTTAACTTAAAAGATAACTTTTCAACTAACCTGCCTTTGTTTGTCAAATTCTCATTGGTTAATAAATAATTTTCATAAAAGTGCTGCCACTAATTTCAGAATTAAATAATAATTTTGTTTTATAGAATGCCCCTTCTCCTTAATTAAATATATAAAACATTTAAGTCTCATACCTTAAATAATTTTATATATTCATCAAAACACTTAGGAAAAATCAGAAAAAATTCCAAAAAATCTATTTTAATATGTTTTCCAACATATAAAAATTTCAAATCCAAATAATTATTTATTTAGCCGTAAATAATGTATAACCCAATAAATCATTTTCTTTACTAGAAAATTTATATAAAATCCACATAAATTTAGAAAATTATGAAAATTGGAACCCATCTCTAAAATATAAATTCTGACCTATATTTAAATTTTCAAGGAATTTGGATGTCATTTAATAGGGTTTTCATATCAAACATTTCATAAATACTAATATGAACATGCATAATTCCCCAACAAACAAATATATAACTTTAATCATCAAAACATGACATATACTTGCAAAAACATTTCAGATCTAATCTTAAAACCGAAAACCATAAGAATATAGGATGTAGTAATTATTCACCTTAACTTTGAGACTAAAAGATGTGATATTTGATGTTGAATTAGTTGATTATCTTCCTTCTCTTGAATCCTAGCTTTAATCTTTCCTTCAGAACAATAATGGTGGCCGGCTTTAAGAGTTTTTAGTTTGGTAAAATGAGGATGAATGTGAGTTTCATTTCCTAAGGTTTTAGGGTATAAGCCTTTCATATCTCCCATAATGCCCTTACTCATTTCCTAACATATTAGTTTATGTTTTCTCATTTTAATTTAAGCATTAACATGGCACGGCTACCCTAAATTTAATCAAATCTCAACCTATTAATCTTTACATTATTTTATTTAATTTAACTAATTAAATATCCTAGATAATGTTATAAAAATATGGGGTGTTACACGTATGGATTAAGTGAGGGATCGGTTGGAGGATGTAGGTGTAGGAGAGATATCAGAGTGAATGTTCAAGGGAAGTGTAAAAACATTGAAGTAAAGGTATCGATATGTGAGTATGAGGAGGAAGGAGTTGGTTGCATTGTTAAGTGGAGGGATTGGTTGTTCATGAAGTAAAGAGGGATCGGCTGTTGGCTTTAGGAGAATTGTGAAAGCAGCTATGTGGAGGGATCGGTAATGGTGTGTTTGAGGATGGAGGGATCGACCATAGGCTTTTCGAGAGGGATCGGTTGTTTTTCTTCATAAAAGGGATCGGTTCTAGGCTTCCTAAGAGGGATCAGTTATTTTCATATAGAGGTACCGGCTATGGGTACTTAGACGATTCTATGCTTTGAATTGAACTTGAACACTTTAGCAAACCAATCCAAACTCACTTGCATAAACAATTAGAACCAAGCTCATCTTAGCGAACTTAAACATATGATGATAATGAACAACGGAAATTGCATATCCAATATCAAACTCGAAATTGAATGATTAAACTGCTTGGACTTAGAATGTGAACTATAACTTAACATATGGACTTCAATAATGGACTTCGCACTTCGATATGTCGATGGTCGATCCCAAAGCTTATACAACCGATTAACCTAAATGCAAGTTGAGACGGTCAGTGATGACAATCACTCTGGTCGAAATCCAAAGTCTCGTCATTTACTTTTTCTTTTAATTTTTAACTGGTTATCTCTGCACTGCACAACACTGTACCCACCAGTCTACACTTAGCACGAGGGACAAGTAAAATTTTATAATCTCGATTATCTTCCGATTTTAGTTGATATGGGCTCCAGACGTTCAGAGCGTTTAGCCACAATGCCTTTTGGACAACCTTCACAACATAGCAATCCCGGAGCTGAGTCAACTTCTGCAACTATATCCGACAGACTTTCTCCTGGACATTAGATTGTGTAACCAGAGGTTTCCGGCCCGTTGGCCGACCTTTTCTCAAATGTTCCCATCCTTCTGGTGGAAGATATAAGTCCATCCCCTGACACTATAGAAGGTGCTATATTTCTGGATAACCTGAAGGATTCCCAATCCTCTAGAATTGGCGAGGCCACCCTCCGTAGACTATGCTCTAAACATGGGATTCTATATGGAGATGTTTTAGTCCCTTCAGTGAATGACATGGCTCATTTGCCCCATGAGGGATATACGACATGCAATAAATTCATGTGTTGGGATAGACATGTGTCACCTTTTGGTTCTTTTATCCAAGAGATGCTAAATTATCTTGGAATAGCTCCGGCTCAGTTACATCCTAACAACTATGCTTTTCTTCATGGCACTTTCTTGCTATTTATAAATGTTCTGTTTTACCTTCCAACTCCTAAAGATATCGGGTTTATTTACAATTTGAAACGACGGACATGAAGCCTTTCTTTCACTTTCCTCAAACCCTCGCCCATTTGTCAAGTTCTAACTAGTGCTTGGAGCAAGCTCAGCATCTTTAAACATGAATGGTTCTATTTTCGTTGTCTGCCTGGCTCTGCGAGGCGATGGTTGGAAGGACGTAAGTATTATCTTCACTTTATTCTCAAATTCTTTAGCCCAAGTCATATCCTGAACTTACTAATACTTTGAAATTTTACAGGTGTCCATCCACGTCCAGAAGGCGATAGTTTCTCAAGGGTTTTTTCTGCAATCCGAGCTACCCCAGTTGAGGATAGGGACATCAGATCCCTTGTAACCGATGAATGGTTATCTCCTTTTGGACTGTTAGAAGAAGGTCGCAACATTGGGCTTCCAAGAAGCGTGGCACCACCAAGAAATGTGGTGGAACAAGAAGGCGGCACTAATAGCCCTGTCGTGCCCCCAGTCGAGGGGACTCGGGACGACGCCGAAGAGGGTAAAATTAGAGGTGATGAAACCAACAAGCCTAGCGATGTTGACGCAGGTCTGGGAAATGCGCTTGTGGTAGAACCATCACAAGGCGTACAATCTCGCATGCAAACAAGGAGAGGAAAAAAAGCTCGCTTATAAACTCCTTAGAAGAAAAACCGCTAAAAAGCCCGAATTTATCATCACCTCTATTGAAGAAGAGTCTTCCTCTCAACATTTAGAAAGTTCGATGGAAGGGTTCTCGAATCTTCCGATTCCTGATGTTATCATGACCTATGACTTCCCCAACATCAGTATTAGGGGGCTCCATTCTCCCACCAGGACTGGTTATGACATTCTTCCCATTAGTAAAAGGGAAAACACTCCTATGAGCAAGGCTATAATAACTGGTCCGTCGGGGAGACACTAGGACACTCATAATCACGCGTACTTCACTACACGATTTTCGTCTACCTTTTATTTGGTGGTCACTTATACACTCTTTTTTGATTTGCAGGTGTTATGTCTCAATCCCGTGCCTTTGATCGCTTAAGGGGCTCCTCAACACAGTATGGATCCAGTCGCGGTCCAGACTTGGGTAGGCATCGAGAGAGAGATGACAGCCAGGAAAAAAGTCGTCATTTGAGGGAGTCTTCATCTTCTAAACACAAGTCCCAATCTCAATCGTCCCATTAGCAAGTCAGCCCAATCTTCTTGTATATAGCGGCGATCAGACTTCTTCCCATGCTCCTCAGACTGCTGTGTCGTCTGAGCACCATTCAAGTTCATCTATTTCTAGACAGTCCCCCGATCGTAAGTCGAGCAAATGCCCAATCGCTACCTCTGATCCAGTTTTGACTACTGCAGCTCCTGAGGTTTCCATGGCAGAAAGAATGGTCGAACTTACGGTTAATTTTCCAAAAATCCGCTTTGATGGGCTTAAGTTCCTTCCTTCCATCCATACAATTCCAGGGAGTGCTAAAGCGAGTTCACTTGCATGCCTCAATGATGTTTTTGTGCAGCACGAAGCATTCCGGCATTTATCCAAAAAAATCTCTGAGGTGTCTATCGAGAGACAATATGAAATCGATCACCTTAAGCTAGAGGCGATCCATGATAAAAACATAATTAAACATCAAGACGATGAGATCTCGGAGTTGACACCGAAGCTAGCCGTGGTAGAGAAGAGTGCTAAAGAAATATCCGAGGTGGTTAGTCATGTGGAAACGACTCACAAAAAGGAGCTGGTTGCTGCCCTCAACTGCAGCGGTGTGCTTGCTCTAGAGAAAGATACACTGCAAAAGGAGAAAAACACTCTTGCCCACCGCATTGAGGAACTCGAAGAACTCCTTAAGAAAGAGAAGGAAGAAAAAATCGAAGCCCAGGAGGAGCCTCAATGTTATTCCAAAGAGGCCGTCAAAGCTCGGGGACTGAAAATTAAAACTGATAAGCAACTTGCTCAAATTGAAGTCCTCGAGGAAGAGGCAAGGTTAGTAGGCCACAATGAAGTTAGAGAGGAGATCGAGGCCCAGTTAGAGGATGCCAAAGAAGTTAGTCGAAATGAGATTAAGGACATGTTTAACCCTTTGATTGTTGAATATAATGCTAAAGTCCTAATCCATCGTGAGTTGAGTTTCCTTCGAGAGGGCTACCTTGAATCGCTCGCCGAGACTTGAGAATATGTTGTTGAAATGAATAAGAAAGCCCTTGGTGAAGCTAATTTAGATGAAGAGAAACTGGTATGGGAGATTCTTCGTGGGGATGAACCTTTAGACTTTGCTGCTACGAGGATCCGATACTTTTATATTTTAGCGCCCTACGGCATATGGAAAAACATTGATGAGGCTTCGGAGTCCGATCCCTTACTTCCTCCTTCACTTCAAACAGCCGGAGCGTCAGTTTCATTTGGCCCGGGACAGGATCCGTGATCAAGACAAACTCAGTTATCAATCAAAGGCGCTGACTCCTATTCTAGAGGGGAGCATTCCGGCGATAACTAAAAGTCAGCCAAACAAAGATATCCTGCTTTATTCTCCATTTTTCAAGAGATTTCTTTCCTCATGCCCAATAGTTATGGGCTTATTTTCTTATTTCTGCGAATCTATAGGTCTTTTGGGTCCTAGCCAAACTCTAGGAAGTGGTGCCACCGTGGAGCAACAATCAACATCTACTGAAATTCCGACGGCTAACAACATTCCAAGGCCCAATGCTCAAGTTATTGGAGCACTTGATGATGAAAAAGCTGACGACCAGCCGCTACTAGATGAATCAGATGACGTTGTGATCACTAGTGCCTCCGAACATACAGATGAGCTTAGCCTGAAGGAGTGCATCGAGAGAGTGGAGTTATTGAAGAAAAAAGCTAAAGCTGAACCTGCTGATATGGACATTGATGATCCAAATCTCGTTCCACTACAAGTTATTCCACTTGATAGGTCGGTTCCCGAAGAACTCCCTCCAACCTTTGAAAGCTCTCCTGCCAAGGGTGGTAAAGGATCAGAAAGAAAAACAGGTGGAAGCTCGGGTGGTTCCACTCCTAAGAAATCCAAAAGAGGAAAGGGGAAAAAGAAATAGCCGTCACTTAGGCTTAGTTTGTATAGCTATTTTTTCTTTTTGTTGTCCGTGATTGTGTGGGTACGCAACCCTCTTTTGAATAAACTTGTACCATAATTTTCAAGTTTAATATGCAAATAAAAGTTCTTTATTTTCTGTCAAACTCTTTTATGAATTTTGTTTAAGTAGTTGAGCTATTACTTTTCCATTCAATGTACTTATAATTCATTTCTTGTTAATTTGGATAATTGTCCGTCAATTTTCACTTAAAGCCTCCATGTGGTAGTGGCCTCAAGTTGTATCAAACACTGGGCTCAAGCCCTAGTGTTACGCCATCGGATTCAGCGGTTTGAGCGATTGTACTCCTGCCCCCAATCTTGGATTAGCAGAGTTAGATAGTGGATTGTCGAACCCCATCCTTAACGAGTTTATACTCCTCCCTTTGGTTTCAAGTCGGAGTTTATAGAGTAATGAGTAGTCGAACCACACTCATTTAGTTGTTTATACTCATATCTGCAATCTGAGGGTAAGAGTTAGCTAGCGGGCGATCGGATCGCACCCTATTTGTGTTTATAGTCTAGTCCACACTCTAGGGACTAGAATTATTTCAAAAAATAGTCGGACCATACTTTCCTTAATTGATTGATTTGCCCCCAAGTCCGAGGTTTTACTTAGCGAGCGATCAGTCGAATCACGATCAATTTTGATTCATGTTTGTCCCATCGCTCGGTAGGACTAATTTGGTTATCGGATGGTCGAGTCACATCAATTCCTCGTTGGGTATTCCATCTATCGGGTTGTGAGCAAGAATCATCAAATGAATGGTTGGACCATTCTCATTTTGTTTGGTTCAATCGTGAACTTATGTAATCAGCTAGCTTCAAACTCTAGGAACCTGCTCGGACATGTCAATATTAGCTAGTCGGTTATCGTAACTAATATGTAATGCTACAACAATCATAGATATGAAGGAAATTTCAAACTTTTTTTGCCAAATGGAAAGAAATGACATAATTTGTCTTATTATGTATCTGGAAAATCAAATGCTAAAGCAAATTCAGAAATTGAATACAACTAAATAAAAAAGAATAAACTAAGTTAAATAGCATCGTAAATGCTCGCTATTCCACGGTCTTGGGAGTGTGACGCCATTAACAGTCTCTAGCTTGAAAGTTTCCTCTCCAAGCCTCTGTTCAATACATATGGTCCTTCCCAAGTAGGATTCATGTGCGATGAGGCATGAAAAACCCGTTTCAAGACAAGATCGCCAATTTCAAAGGTTCTGGGTCAGACTTTAGTATTGTAGTATCGCCCTGACTCGATGTTGATGTGCAACTGCCCTCAAATCAGCTTCTTCGTGCTTCTCATCTACAAAGTCCTGAGATTCTAAGAGGAGATCCCTATTCGTTCTGGGATGATAGTAGGTTACTCGATGAGAGGGGAATTCGAGTTCAACAGGAATGACGGCTTCAGAGCCGTAAGCAAAATGGCAAATTGCGGACTTGTGAGTTGTTGTTTAAGCCCAAAATGCCGTTGGGAGTTCATCCACCCACTTACCTTTAGCCTTTTCCAAACGTTTCTGCAGAATAGACTTTATGATTTTGGTCACAGCTTCAGCTTGCCCATTTGCTTGAGGGTGAGCAAATGCCACAAATCTTTTTTTAATATGATGTCAAGGGCATAATCTTTGAATTTAGTGCCATCCAATTTGGTTTCATTATCAGTTGCACTGGATCATGGAAGGCCAAAACGATAGATGGTGTTCCAAATAATGAAGTTGATTACTTTCTTTGTCGTAATCGTGGCTAAAGGTTCCGCTTCGGTCCATTTGGTGAAGCAATCAACTGCCGTGATGGCATAATTCGCACCACCTTTTGAGATCGGTAAGGACCGATAATATCTATGCCTCATATAGAAAACGTCCATGCACTGACCATTTGTGTGGTTTCCATCAACAAACCTCTCGGAAATTCTATATACATCTGGCACTTTGCTTAGCGTAATCAGTAGAATCTCGATTGATAGTAGGCCAATAATACCCATAACAAAGTATTTTCTTTGCTAGGGTTTGCCCTACAATGTGATCACCACATTCCCCTTCATAAAATTCCTTTGGGACTCATTTTATTTCATCATGAGTGATACACTAGAGCAAGGGAAACAGAAAAACCCTTCCTATACACGACTCCTTCTAGAATAATATACCATAAAGCTTTGCGGACGACTTTTCGCCTTTTATTCCTTCGTTAAGGAGGGACTCCTTATAGCAAATAGTCTTTATTCAAAGTCATCCATGACTCCTTCTCAAGCCCCATCTCTAGTACCCAATAAATTTCCATTTGGTTTATGCTCGGAGTGTTTAGTACTTCAACTGGAATCAAGCCCATTTGTTGCGCATCCTTGGTACTACCAAACTTTGCCAACGAGTCAGCCTCTTTGTTTTGATCTTGGGGAATGGGTATGATGTCATAATACTCAAAGCCAGTTAACAGCCCTTGGACTTAATTAAGGTACGGAGCGAGTCATTGTCCTTTAGCCTGGTAATCTCCTCTGACTTGGTATACTACCAGCTAGGAATCGAAAAAGATTTCAAAAGATTTTATCCCCAGTTCTCTGGCAAGTTTGAGTCCAGCAATTAGAGCTTCATAGTCGGCTTCATTCTTCGTTGCAGTGAAGTTAAGCTTCAAAGCGCAGTAAATTGATCGATCCTCTGGAGTTACTAGCACGATTCCGGCTCCATAACAACAATCGTTGGATGCTCTATCCGCACACATTTTCCATCGAATGGTAGGGCCTCTACCGATCTCTGGGAGATTATCTTGTGCAGTGAATTCTGCTATAATTTCCGCTAGAGCCTGTTCTGGATGGCTCTCCAGGAGAGATAAGTGATGTCGAATTGGCTCAGTCCGATGTTCCACTTGAGTAACCTTCCAGACGTCTTAGGTCGCTGTAGGACCCGTCATAATAGCTGATCGGTGTAAACGTTGATGGGATAAGCTTGAAAATAGTGGCAGCGCTTTTGTGAAGCAATCAGGAAGCAGTATGCCAATTTCTCTATCTTCGGATAGTTCCTTTTAGCTCTTGTTAATCACTTGCTAACATAATAGACCGGTCTTTGGATCCGATTCTCTTCGCGAAGTAGCGCAGCAATTATAGCATGTGTCGACACAACCAAGTATGTGACGCCCCACCTCTATACTCACGCTAGCCAAGGACACTACTAAGTAATGCCATCGACTAGCACGAAGAATAAGGCTGTTGAGGAGCGACCATCTGTGTAATTGCTTTGTGCGAGTACCGATATGTCAGAAAATATAACTTTCATTTCATTTCAAGAGGAAATCCGACATATCAAATACAAACTCAAGGCTACCACACAGTGGCTAAGTGGACTTTGGAAACAAATATAGAAATAAACATAACACAAATCAGTCACAGATATTCATATCACAAAGGCGGAATCAGATATGAATATATCACATAGAAGTGTACATAAAAGTGGTGGTCATACAGGATACACTACATCACGATGAATAGATAAAGTGCTAGACAAAAGAATAATTATACATCAAGGATTCTATATCTCGAATGTATAATAACAAAAACTACTAATATAAAGTAGTTAGCCAAAAGAATCAGATGATAATCCCTGATAAGAAGTCAAGAAGGAGCACATGAAATACCTCGGTCTGACCCGAGTATTATTTAAGAAGAAAATAATAAATGGATCAATCTAGATATAAATATCATATAAAATGATATAGGATAAGAGATATGACCAAAAGCGTATGATAACATAAATGTCATACTGTGTCAAGTATACATCAAATAACAACGAAAATCATACAATATCTCAAATCAACTCGAAGCACCAAAAAGAATCACATTCTTTAAATAATTCATCAAAACACAAATATTGACAAAACATATCAATGCCAATCCACGAAAGTTGGTGAAACGCAAATTCCAGAAATCACAACCAGAAATCCAGAAATCTCAAAAGGGGGAAGGCCTATCACAATCGGGAGCATGAAAACTCACCAACACGTGTATCACAAACGGAATGCTATTCCATGGTCGCTAACCATTGTTTGTACCAAAATTGGGCACAACACTCTTCGAAAGTCTTTGAAGAGATAAAGTGAAGAAATTAAATGAAAAAAGAGGAATTATCTAACAAAAACTCCACATTTCAGAAATGAGAATAATAAAAATGCAAGGAGAGACAAGAATTTAGAGTGGTTCGGCGTATTGCCTACGTCCACTATGAAGTAGTTTGCTTTATTGATCTTTCTTTTGTGCTTATAAGTGAATTCAATGATTTACAGCAGGCAATTAAGATTTGCAGCAGTGAAATTCGTTGGTAGCAGCAGTAATTGAGTTCAGATCTGGATCTGGCGGAGTCCAGGCGTTGGAGATCTCAAAGAGGAAGAAGAACCCCTTTTCTGTTGGCTTTGGGGGTCTATTTATAGGTGTAGGAGGATGGTATTTCGCTCAGATCTCGGGAGACCCTCTCTAGCACGTGACCAGGCCCGCACGCCCAAGCCTATGAAGTTTCGGTCCGATCCGTGACCGATACAAATAGATTTTGTATCGATCAAGATTTCATCCGATGGAGTCGAAATTTGACGTGGACATTCTTTAGCATGCACGTAGTCTTCTGTGAAAATTTCATAGCATTTGGACTTGTAGATTAGGAGATATGATCAATACGAAATGAGATTCTCGGTTGCTGTTTGGTTCGACTCGCTTCTGTTTCGACTCGCTTCTGTTCGACTCGGTGACGTGGCGCTTGAGTCTTTGGATCACTCTGCCTTTGATGCTGTCTCGAGCGAGTCAAATACATCGATTGAGCGAGTCGATGTGTGCCCAGATTGAGCGAGTCGAAGCGTGCACTGGTCGAGCGAGTCGAAATGGAGCGTCCTGAGAGATTCGAGCAGTGGCTTTGCCAATGGAGTTGAAGTTGATGGAGTCGAACAATGGTTCGAACGGAGCGAGTCGAAGTTATTATTTCTGATGGTTGCGAAGCGAGTCGAAGGGAGCGAGTCGAAGGAGTCATTTCTGGTGGATGCGAAGCGAGTCGAAGTAGGCATCTGAGGGAGGCGAAGCGGAGAGAGTCGAAGGTGCCGCTTCTGATGGTTGCGAAGCGAGTCAAAGGGAGAGAGTCGAAAGGAGCGAGTCGACCGGTGATTAGTTTTCATCCAATTTTGTATCGTTCATAACTTGAGCATACGAACTCGGATTGACTTGAGATTTGGAATGTTGACTCTCATGGCTTAGCTTGTCATGTCCTACCAATTTTGGCTCGATTTGGACTCCGACAAAATTCGTCGATATCCATAGCGAGCCTATGTATAACTGATCTCTAGGACGGGCCGTCATTAGTTACTAGTCAATTCCTTGGTGTCATGGCCTTGCCAAAAGGCGGGATAACATTTTCCCCCCAAAGTACGTCTTGTGAAATCATGACGTGCTTTGAAGTGCTGCAATCTTCATTCTGAATAGTCATCGTCTTTTCGATGAAATCTGTAATCTTCGACTATTTTTTCTTGAAAATGCAAGCTGTTCACGGTCAACTGCTGTACCCTGTATTATTCAGACTGATTGTTGTATGCCAATGGTTACCCGTTTGTTGTTGTAATCGTTATTGGATGAGTTTCTGATTCGTGAAAATCTAGAATATTGAATATTAGTCGGATATACATGCATATATGTTAACCCGACTCTCGTTGACGTTTGTACGTTCTCGAGTCGTTGTCAGTTTATTTTATTTTTGAATTCCATATCGATCCTCTCCTGAACCGATGTGAAATTCGTTGCAACAACGCTTGACGGTTGCTTTTGAATGTTCCTCCGTAATGATCCTCTCCTGAATCGATGTGAAGGATTGAAACATCAAAGACAATTTTTATTGAATTTATGGATACGGAGTAAGTATTCCAATTCAATGGAGTTGGCTTCTGGAAGCCATGATTTAATGGGTTCGATGGATGCAAAGTGCTTGTTCAACTTGATGATGGACTCGAACTGAGCGAGTCAAAGTGGAGCGAGTCGATGTAGACTCCCTGATGGATTCGAACTGCTCGTTCGACTCGGTCTTAGGTTCGAACTGCATAGGAGTCAGAGTCGAAATGCACAGGAGACGGAGTCGAAATGGGTTATCGATACAAAGGGTGGTCTCGTATCGATGGAGTCGAGCTGGATACATGAATGGAGTCGAAGGCAAGCGATACGAAGGGGAGCTTCGCATCGATGCACTGGAGATGGAGTCGAAACGCGTGTTCGAATCCATCGGGATACGAATCGTCTATTCCTTTTGTTTCCAAGTCCATATAAATACTTTGTACTTAGCCGTTTTTCACTTTTTACCTTTCGTTTTCCTTTCTTACTTTCGCATCGCTCTGAGACTCAAGACAACAAAGAAGAAAACAATCTTGCCTTTGAACTGACTCATCCCTTCAATCGCTCGAACTAACTGATAGATTTAGGTAATCCTTTAAGCAGACCCAACGCGTAAGCGATGAGACTCGGTTTTTAATATCAAATCAACCAGAGTTGTGATCGATCGAAAGTTCCATGGCCTTATCTTCGTGTCGATTTGAGTAGGGGTTTCGAGAGAATGAGGCGGAGGCCTTCGTATCGATCGATGGTGGAGCTTCGCATCGAGTTGAATGCTTTGAATCTATTGATCGATACGAAGGGGCTGTGTCTAATCAATTTGAAACGATGGCCTTCGATCGAATTGAAGTGGGTGGCTTCGGAGCGAGTCGAAGTGGATGGCTCTGGATCGAGTCGAAGTGTGTAGCCTTGGGAGTGAGTCGAACGGCGTAGTCTTGGGAGCGATTCGAACTGCGTAGTCTTGGGAGCGAGTCGAACTGCGCAGTCTTGGGAGCGAGTCGAACTGCGCAGTCTTGGGAGCGAGTCGAACTGGAGGCTTTGGGATCGAGTCAGAGTGTCGCGCTCCGATCGATTCGAAATCCTTAGCCCTTTGATCGAGTCGAACTCGCATTCCAACCTTTTGACTGAGTCTGACTCATACACACACGACCATAACTTATTGATGCGAACATGGCTCTCGTGGGCAATACGAATTGAACATTAAAAAATTTGAAACTCCTTGCACATTTGAACAATTGACTCCGATGAGCTTCAAACTTGTATTACTGGACTTAACCGTTTCACTGCATATCTGATTGCCTATCGAAGCTCGTCGACGAAACTGGAACTTATCAAAATGACACCAAACTTTAACTTGGAATGATAGTTAATAGCAGGATGGTACGGTTGTGATGGTCAGCAATGACGGTCCTTCCAACTGAATTCCGAAGTCTCGTTGTTTACATGCTTCCTTCAATCCGGTTGATCTTCTCAAATGATATACAGTATTGCACTGCACAACACACTCACACACTTTACACTGGGGGATGCACGAGCGTTATTTGTCAGTTTAACAATGATTTTTTATAAGGTAGCTAGTCATGGAACCTTCAAGTTCTCAGCAGCCGGAACTCCCAAGTTCTATTCCTCCAACCATAGAGATACCGGTTATTGAAGCCGAAGTTATAGAGCCAGCTCCGGATGAGCGTCTGGGTGCTCAGTTTATTTGTAATCCAACAGATTCTGTGCCGTCGGGTATCTCCGAAGATATGCTAGGACGGATTTGCTTAAGGCATGGTTTGTCACTTGACGACGTGCTACTTCCTGGGCCAGATGACAGGCCACACAATCCCCCGGAGGGGTTTACTGCTTTCAACCGTCATGCTTGCACAGCGGGGACACTTCATCCCTTCAATCAATATATAAGGGAGATGTTATCGTTTCTTGACATAGCTCCATCTCAGCTACATCCCAACGGGTATGCCTTGTTGAACATCAACTTTGTCCTCTTTATGGAGATCCTCTTTCGTCCGCCGAAGCCGATCGAAATCAGATATTTATTCAACGTCAAGAGCCGTGGAGACAGCCCTTCTTTCACCTTCCTGGAAGCGGTCAAAACTTCCACATTGTACTGGGCTCCTAGGAAAGGCTTAGTTATTATAAAACTGAATGGTTCTATGTTCGGTGCCCCCATGGATTTGCTGGGCGGTGGTTGGATAGACGTAAGCGTTGCCTTTTCCCTCTTGAATCATTGAGATATTAGTAACTGACTCCAAAACTAACATACTTTTCCTTTTTTATAGCTGCAATCTCTCGTCCCGACGGCGCATACTTTAGAGAGCTTGTTCGGATTCTTCAAGCATTTCCGAGCGAAGAGAGGCATATCGACTTGGTTTTGTCCGACAGAAATTTGAGGACTGTCGGTCTGATAGAACGGAGGTAGAGCATACATCTGGAAGGGATACATAGAGTGGTCCCAAAGAAAAGGGTGAAGCGCAAAGCGCCAGCAGTCGTGATCGCCGAAGAAGTTGATCCAGAAAGAACGCCTACCGATACCGAGCTTCCAGCTGGGCCTTCTGCTAATGTCCAAGATTCAGGAGGAGGAAGAAAAGGCAAGGCTGCTGCTCACAAACGCCCTAAATCTGGGAGATTTAAATCCGTGGTCGTGTCTTTACCTTTCCAGGGGATTAGGATTTCGGAGGCTCCTCTCCCGTAAGTAGAGAGTCCTTTTGCAGGGCTTGCTGATATTCCAATCCCGGATTTTGTGTCGTCTCCACACGACGCCGGGACGGAGGAGCTTGATAACGCTCTTGAACTGAGCGGGTCGCTTGCTACGAGTGCGGCCGACATTTTCGGTTGATCGGGGGGTTGCACATGCATACACTTCACTACACTACATGATTCACAACTGTACATCGTCCAACTTAGGAAGTTATTAACTCTTTCTTCGTTTATCATTTTCAGGTACTATGTCTGGAAGAGGATTGATGCTCGGGAATCTCCGTTCAGCCCGAAAAGCTTCTGGTTACTATGATTCCCGCAGGAGGGATTCAGATAGAGATCGCAATCGCGAATACTCTAACCAGGACAGGTACGGGCGTGACAGAGAGTATAGACATCGATCCAGATCACGCTCTCCTCCTCCTAGACTTCCGTCTCCTCCTCCTATTCAAACTTCATATCCACCAGAGCCTCCTCGTCACAGGCCATCTTCTCATGCTTCTAGGTCCGACACTCATCTTCAGAATATTGAGACTACGGCCTCTATGATTACAGAGCAGACCCCCGCTGAGCCCACATGAGAAGGGGCCCTTAAACTAGCTCATATGAGGAAGGATTTTTCGAATATCTGCTTTGACGGCTATGTCTTCCCTCCTCACCTAAAGAGAATTCCATCAGGGGTAGAAGGCACGATGCACGATTATGTGCACGACATCTACACCCAATACCGAGAGTGGGTTAAGGCTGTAGAGAAGGCTTCTAAGGTGGCCTTTGAGCGAGCCAAAGCGCTTGAGAAGATGGAGACCGAGCTCGCTCAAAGGGACCGAATTATTCAAGTGCTTACTGCTGAGGCCGAGTCTTCTCGGAAGTCGGAGATTGAGGCCACCAAGAAAGCTGATGAAGCGAAGGCGGAAATGGAGAGGTTGGGGCAGACACACGTTGCCCTGGTGGAGGAGATGGGCCACCGGAACACCAAAGTCACCGCCGAGCGGGATGCAGCGGTCAAGGAGCTTAATGAACTCAAGGCCAAATTTGCTGACATGACCAAGGAGAAAGATAATGCGAACAGCGCAGCCCAGAAGGCGTGCGAACAAGCCGTTCTGCTCAGGGATGAACGGGATGCGGTTGTGGCTAAAGTCCAGAAGGTGGAGACTGAGGTCGAGGAGAGGGTGAAGTTGGCCGAGTCCTGGCTAGAGGCTGACATCGAAGACCTTCTCGTTGTTTACAACGCTAATGTGCTAAGGCACAGGGGTCTAGCCTAGCTTGATGATTTTTCGACGCATCTCTACAATGCTTGGAGCCGACTGGTTGAGGAAGAGAAGGAGGCGCATCAGGGCGAGTCTGTGGATGAATTTGAACTCAAGAATCGCATCCTGACTGATGATGAAAAGAGGATTCTCCATGAGTCGGTGATTCTGCGTGAGAAGGAAAAACTTGGCGCCCTGCACTATGAAGTGGGAGAGGGTTCTGGAGTTGACCATCATGAAGCAAGTCTTAAAGTTCCAACGTCAACCCAGCCCGAATCCTCATCTGCGGTCGATCCCCAGGCTGTTCCTGCTTATAATCCAGATCAGCCGCAGATGTCACTGGTTGCAACGCAAGTTATCGATGCTGCTCTGCCGCCTACGAGCCACATTGAGGAAGGTATTCTGAACATTCTTCATATATTTCTTAAGTCGAAATCTTTAATTGAGCTAAGTTCTAACAGTTCTCTTATTTTTCGTTCAGTGATCGATGCTGCACATGTCGGGCCTCCTACTACTCAAGAATCACATCAGACACAGGAGGCTATCGTCACTGAAGCGATCACCGTGACTACTGCAGCGCCTCTTGATGATATTCAGGGAGGCACACTTGTTTTTGACGAGCAACTGATGGAGGAGCTCTTTCGCCGTCATGGCGACCCTTTGGTTGATCTATCATTTGTCATGGGTGGAAGCGTTCCCACCACGAGTTTTCCGATGCCGACTGCTGATGCTCCCAACGAGGCCCGGTCGGCCGTTGAAGAGGAAATCTTGGCACAAATCGCTGCTGAAATGGATGCCGCAACACATGGTGGCAGTCTTGGAGGTGGGACGGCGGCACTTGATCTAGCTCCGCTTAGAACGATATCACCTGGCGGTACATTCTCCGATACTAGTGCAGCTATTCCATCTTCCACGCTTGATCCTATCCCTCCGACTCCTCCGGCGGGAAGCATCCCGGTTCCTTCGAGTTCGGAGGAAGATGTTGAAATTATGCCCTCGCCCAGAGACCGTCCACCGACAGGCAAAGGCTCGAAGAGGAAGGATAGTGGTGGCTCCGGTGGGCCTGTACCGAAAAGGAAGCTGCGGAAGAAGAAAGATTAGACACGCTTTCCTGGTTTATTTTGACTTGCATTTTGTTAACCGTGTATAGATGCGGGTTCGACCCCTGCTAGTAAGAATTTTTGGGACAAACTTGTACACGAACTGTTATCCCGCCTTTTGGCAAGGCCGTAACACCAAGGAATTGGCTAATAACCAGTGACGGCCCGTCCCAGAAATCAGTTATATACGAGCTTACTACTGATATCGATGAATTTTGTCCGAGTCCAGATCGAGCCAAAATTGGTAGGACATACCAAGCTAAGCCATGGGAGCCAACGTTCAAGATCTTAAGACAATCCGAGTACGTATGCTCGAGTTATGAGCGATACAAGAATGGACGAAGATCAACTGCCAATCGACTCGCTCCTTCGACTCGCTTCACAACGTCCAGGAATGACAACTTCGACTCGCTTCGCTCAGAGGCCAACTTCGAGTCAACCTAGTTCGACTCACTCCGCATACCCCAGAGTTGCTCACTTCGACTCGCTCCAGTTCGAAGGCATCGAAAGCACACGCATCGACTCGCTCCCCATTTCGACTCGATCTCCCAGTGATAGCTTCGACTCGCTCGACCAATTCTAGCTTCGACTCGCTCGAAACAATGCTAGCTTCGACTCGCTCGAAACAATGCTCGCTTCGACTCGCTCGACCAACGCTTGCTTCGATTCGCTCGAAGCAACGTCCAGGACCGAGTGGGAATCGAATGCCACGCCATCGATTCGAACGGAAGCGAGTCCAAATGGGAAGCGAGTCGAAGGAAACAGCCTGCCGAGAACTCCATTTCGTATCGATCATATCTCCCAATCTACAAGTGCAAATGCTATGAAATTTTCACAGAAGACTACATGCATGCTAAAGAATGTTCACGCCAAATTTAGACTCCATTGGATGAAATCTCGAGCGAGTCAAAATCAGCTCGTGTCAGTCACGGATCGGACCGAAACTTCACGGGCTTGGGCGTACGGGCCTGGTCACGTGCCAGAGAGTGTCTCCCGAGATCTGAGCGAAATATCAGCCTCCTACACCTATAAATAGACCCCCAAAGCCAACAGAAAGGGGGTTCTTCTTCCTCTTTGAGATCTCCAACGCCCGGACTCCACCAGATCAAGATCTGAACTCCATTGCTGCTGTCACCAACAAATTTCACTGCTGCAAATCATTGTTATTCACTGTAATTTGTTGAAATCAATTGTAAACATCAAAGGAAGATCAATAAAACAAACTACTTCATAGTGGACGTAGGCAATACACCGAACCACTCTAAATTCTTGTGTCTCCCTGCATTTTAGTTATTCTCATTTCTGAAATTTGGAGTTTTTGTTAGATAATTCCTCCTTTTTCATTTAATTTCTTCACTTTATCTCTTCAAAGACTTCCGAAGAGTGTTGTGCCCAATTTTGGTACAAACACTTTGGTGCTTTCACTGAGAAAAACCCAATTTTTCTCCCACTCTTTGGATCTCCTATCTATATTGGATTGCATAAATCTAAGAAGAAGATCCAGATCTAGAACTTCGAAGCCCTTCCAATCTACTCAGATTTGCAATCAGATCTAGGAAATGACTTCATCAATTCATTATGGTGAGCACACGTACCACCTCTACAGCAGCTGATCAAGGAGCACGGGACCGACAAAACCCCGTGCAATCACCTCCATCCAACTAAAATGCTGCAGGACCCTCAGATCCATCAGGTCCAATCACTAGACAAGAATTCTAGACATTGCTTCAGGAGTTGACCCAAAGTCGACATCAGCTGGCGGAGCAACTACGCGCTAACACGGAGTTGACTAACCAGCTAAATCGCCAAAGGCGAAGAAGATCTAGAAGAGACCAAGGTTCTCACTTCTCCACAGAGAGCTCAGCCTCCTCCGATGGCCAAACTAGATCCACATGTCCACGGTTGGGTGGAAGTTACACCCAGGCCGCGGGACACCAACCTGCTTCGAACCTTGGGCAACCTAGAGCTGGACCATCCGTTAGCCTCCGCACAGAACATTCTACTCGGGGAGGAGCTGCTCCTTATCATGTTACCGGAAACATTGCTACCACCACCACTATTGGGTGAGGAGGTGATGCTAGGAACCAAGCTAATCCTCAACATAGCCGATGAGAGCAGACTCCTGAACCTTATGTCCCAGAGGATGTTGAACCAAGGAGGCGAGGCACGGACCGTCGACCGCGTCCGGTCTAGACTCGCGCTGTGGAACTCGACCATACCTTGGCACAACATGCTTCGAGTGTCCAAATGACAGATATACCAGCGATGATTCGCCAAATAATCCATGAAAGTCAGGGTCTATCTAATGACGACTGGGGAATTTCCCGAAGTCATACCCCTTTCACCGATGATGTTTTGTATGCTGAACCACCTCGGCACTTCAGGATGACAGCTTTGCCGGTTTATGAAGGGAGTTCTGACCCCAATCAACACGTCCTGAAATATGAATGGCTGATGAATGCCACTAAAGCTGATGACGCAGTAAAGTGCCGTAGTTTCCCCATTTCCCTAAGGGGCATCGCTACCATGTGGTTCACTCGTTTGCCACCGCGATCCATCTCTAACTTTGACCAGATGGCCACAAAGTTTGTCGAACAATTTTGTATGCACGTGGCGAGGCCGAAAGACGTTAACACTCTATCTAGTGTTACACAAGCTCCCGGAGAAATGCTCAGACATTATTTGGAGCGATTCCACGCTGCGTGTGCGAAAATAAGCAATCCCAACAATAACTCTATCCCGATGGCTCTGACTAAGGGGATTGATGCTAATTCCGAATTCGGAAGTTGGTTAGCTGGGAAACCACCTGCGTCATTGGACCATTTCTATTCCAAGGCAGCCCAATTCCTGAGAAGGGAGGATGCGAGACAGTCTAGGAAGCAGGATGATGCAGGACCCGACATCGAAGGTATCTAGAGTAACGTCGCTGTTAAACAGTCCGGAGATAGTTCTGGAAAAGTTCAATTGAACCTCCAAAATAAACAGAATCAGCAGAGGGACAATAGAAATCAGAACAAAAAGCACGATCAGGATCGCGGACCATGACGTAGAGCTTCCATGTACGAAAACTACACTCCATTGAACACGTTGTTGGAAAATGTGTACTTGCAGACCTGCAATACCATGTAGTATAAGTAGCCTACCCCGAAACCACCAACTGAAAGACAAATCCAAACAGGAAAGTTCTGTAGATTCCATGAGAGTTATGGCCACAACACCAATGAGTGTCGTCACTTACAAGACCTCATTGAAAAACTGATACGAGTGCGGAAGTTGGATCAGTATGTACGGGCGCCGCAATCTGGTGGTGCGGGCCCATCAAATCAGAATCGTGCACCGAACCAGGAAAGGCAGGATTAACCCGCTCGTGCAGACGGGAGGTTGGTCATCAATACAATAAGTGGTGGTCCTCACCCAGCAGATCGAAGCTGGAAGGAAATGGAGTCGTATGCCAGTTCTATCAAGCATGCAGACTTCGAGTGTTGCAGTAGTCTTGACGAGGGGGCTCCGGCCAAGCAACAGAAAATGATGACGGATGACATCATGTTCAGAAGCAGAGACGCAGATAAAATCGAAGCTCCCACTATCGACCCAGTGGTCATCTCTGCACAAGCAGGCCCCGCTTGGATAAAAAGGATCTTAGTTGACAGTGGAAGCTCTGTGAATATCTTGTTCAGGCGAGCTTATGATCAAATGAAGATGGAAGTCGCAGACTTGAAGCCCTGTTAGTCTCGAGTCCATGGTTTCAACGGAAGTGCCACAATTCCCACCGGGATGGTGGAACTGCCAGTGGAGTTGGGAGTAGGAGAACGTCGGAGAGTACAAATGTTGCAATTCATCGTTCTGGACATAGACTCCCCTTACAATGCTTTCTTGGGCCGACCAGCCCTCGCTGAGTTCAGAGTAGCCATAGCCCCATGGTGTTTGACCTTGAAATTTCCCACCGATCATGGAATAGGGATCGTTCATGGAGATCAGGCCACTGCTAGAGCCTGTTATGTTGCTGAGCTACGGGAGGCACAACAGAAGGTGAAGGGAAAGGGCATAGAGGAATCTCTCTGCGTCCGTTTCACCGACAATTGACAATTAACGCCCGGGCCCAGGCCCAGGCACCCCAGCCAATTCCTCAAGGACCTTGACCCGAGAGAAACCGAAGACGAAGGAGAATCTAAAGAAAGTCAAGCATCCCCAGCCGAACTGACGATTGATGTCCCAATTGACGATAACGATGATTCAAAAATAATAAAGATTGGATCTCAGCTAAGCTAGAAAACTCAAGAGGAATTGGTCGAATTTCTACGAGCAAATCTTGACGTATTTGCCTGGACACATTCAGATATGTGTGGGATCTCGCCAGACATCGCGAGCCACATTCTGAACATTGACCCACGACATGTCCCGGTCAAACAAAAAAGGCGCGGTATGGATCCAGAGAGATCTGCCGCCCTTAAAGTGGAAGTAGAAAAGCTTGAAGCGAACGGATTCATTCGAGATGCGCTGTATCCTGAATGGGTGTCAAATCCCGTGCTCGTCCAAAAGCCAAACGGGAAGTGGAGAACGTGTGTCGACTATTCCGATCTGAATAAAGCATGCCCCAAAGAAAGTTTTTCGCTTCCTAGAATTGATTAGCTAGTGGATTCGACGGCTGGACATGAACTCTTATCCTTTATGGACGCGTATTCAGGCTACAATCAGATACCGATGCATTTACCCGATCATGAACACACCAGCTTCGTAACCAATTTGGGACTTTACTGTTACAAGGTTATGCCGTTCGGCCTCAAGAACGCCGGAGCTACTTTCCAACGATTGGTCAATCGGATGTTCGCCGATCAAATCGATAAGACTATGGAAGTATATGTAGACGACATGCTTGTGAAGTCGCGACTCTCCACCGACCATGTAAAAGACCTGGAAACTATGTTCAACATACTTCGGGAGTACAAGATGAAGCTCAACCCGCTGAAGTGTCACTTTAGAGTTGCGTCCGGAAAGTTCCTCGGGTTCATCGTTAACGCCCGGGGAATCGAAGCAAATCCCGAAAAGATTTGGGCAATCAGAAATCTTGAAACTCCCAACACTATAAAGCAAGTCCAGAGTCTCAACGGAAAGGTAGCAGCATTGAGCAGGTTCATTTCAAAGTCCACTGACAAATGCATTCCCTTCTTCGATCTGATTCGAAAAGGGAAACGAAACTTTGAATGGACCACAGAGTGCGAGGGCACTTTCCAAGCACTAGTCCAACATCTGTCTACACCACCGATACTGTCGAAGCCTGTTGATCATGAGAAGCTGTTCATATATCTGGCGATATCAAAAAATGCTATCAGCGCTGCATTAATCCAAGAAGAAGACAAGATACAGAGGCCCGTATACTATGTCAGCAAACGATTGATTGGGGCTGAAAGAAATTATCCGAAGCTGGAAAAGTTGGCTTACTTCCTTGTCATTGCATCAAGAAAACTCCGACCATACTTCCAGGAACATTCCATTATTGTTTACACCGACCAGCCGTTACGACAGGTCCTCTCGCGGCCTGAGACGTCTGGAAGGTTACTCAAGTGGAACATCGAACTGAGCCAGTTTGACCTTACTTACGTTCCAAGGCGGACCATACAAGGACAAGTCCTAGCCGATTTCATAGCTGAATTTACCATCTCAGAGGACTTGCCCGAAGCCAGTGAATCCCCCGAGTACGTCTAGAAATTTTATACTGACGGAGCATCAAACGACCGGTGTTCAGGCGTCGGTATTGTGCTCGAAACTCCCGAGGGTCGATCCATATGTTATGCATTAAAGTTCGATTTCCATGCGACTAATAATGAAGCTGAATATGAAGCCCTCCTAGCTGGCCTAAAACTCGCTAGGGATTTGAGAATTATCGCAGTGGAAATCTATTGTGATTCACAATTAGTTGTGTGCCAAGTACGAGGAGAGTATCAAGCAAAAGATCAAAGGTTGGCTGCTTACTTAGCTCGAGTTAAAGAAGTACTGGACCATTTCGATTACTACGCCATCTACAGTATACCTCGAGAACACAACCAAAAGGCCGGTTCGTTGGCAAAGTCAGCCAGCACAGGCGAAGCTCAACAAATGGGACTCATACCCGTAGAGACGCTATCTTCCCTAAGTATCGACCGGGTAGAAATAAACCGGGTATGCGAAACTATCCCCGAAATGGATTCATGGATGACTCAACTCAAAAATTACATTAAGCACGGGACCCTGCCAGAGCGCAGGAGTGAAAGAAGACAAGTCCTTCGAAAGGCCTTAAGATTTACCATCCAGAATGGACTCATGTACAGAAGGAGGTACTCAGTTCCCCTACTTCGATGTATCGCTCACGATGAAATTAAACAAGTGTTACGCGATGTACACGAGGGAGAATGTGGCGATCACACCGGGGGGCAAGCACTTGCCAAGAAAATACTTCGCTACGGATATTACTGGCCTACTGTGAATCGCAATGCGTTGGACTAAGCAAAGAAATGTGATAGGTGCCAGAAATACGCCCGAATCCCTAGGGCTCCCCCTACTGAGATAATGCAAATGGTCAGCCTATGGCCGTTTGCAATGTGGGGCATCGACATCATCGGTGCTCTACCTCTGGCAAAAGGTGGTGCGAAGTATGCTATCGTCGCAGTTGATTACTTTACAAAGTGGGATGAAGCCGAAGCTCTCGCTACAATTACAATGAAGAAAGTAATCAACTTTGTGGTTCGTAACATCATATGTCGATTTGGTCTCCCACACAGCATAGTCACGGACAACGGAACCCAATTCGACAGTGCTGAATTCAAAGATTTCTACAAACGATTTCACATCCAAAAGAAATTCTCCGCAGTTGCATACCCTCAAGCGAATGGACAGGTCGAAGCAGTTAATAAAGTCATAAAGTCCATCCTGAAGAAACGACTAGAAAAGGTCAGGGGCAAGTGGATTGATGAACTTCCTATGGCTCTATGGGCTTACCGAACGACCCACAAGACCACGACCGGCCACACTCCGTTCTCTTTTTCTTACGGTTCAGAGGCCGTTATTCCAATCGAGCTAGAATTACCTTCTCATCGTGTGACATACTATGATCTGAAGACAAATGCTATATTACTTGCTGAATATCTTGATCTACTGGATGAGAAGCGTGAAGAGGCTGATTTGAGGGCAGCTACGCATCGAAGTCGAGTCGCCCGATTGTACAATGCCAAGGTCCGTCCGCGAACCTTCGAACTAGGCGATCTCGTCTTAAAAAGGATCTATCCGGTTCCTTCACACATGAATCCGACGTGGGAAGGACTGTATGTTATTGAACGAAGGCTCGGAGATGGCACATTCAAGTTATCAACCGTCGACGGTCTTACCCTGCCCAGAGCTTGGAATAGCGACAGCCTTCGCCGCTATTACACCTGACAGGCTATCTTTATCCATTTAGTTTACTTTCCTTTTCTGCAATTTGTTTACGCATTTCAAAATTAGAACTTGTAATAAGGCAGCTGACTTTGCCATACTTTCTTATTTCAGCAATAAAATGCAACCTCTTCGAGCCAGAGCTGTGATTTACTGAAATACTTCGTACGACCATCACTATGCACAGAGAGCTAAGTCTTATTGTACGGTGGGATTTATTCAAATAGAGAGTGGCTGCAGTGCAACCAATCACTCCCTAAGTGAAGCCCGAGCTCGGGGGCAAGCCATCACATCAAAGTCAAAAAAGGGATTGATACACGACAATCCTTATCCAACTCCGAATTCCCAAAGCGTGAACCGGAGTATAAACATTCAACTCCATATTCCCGGAGTGCGAAGTGGAGTATAAACATCCAACTCCGAATTCCCGAAGCGCGTACCGGAGTATAAACATTCAACTCCATATTCCCGGAGTGCGAAGTGGAGTATAAACATC
This sequence comes from Allium fistulosum, assembly GCA_030737815.1. Taxonomy (NCBI): domain Eukaryota; kingdom Viridiplantae; phylum Streptophyta; class Magnoliopsida; order Asparagales; family Amaryllidaceae; genus Allium; species Allium fistulosum. The sequence continues at coordinate 795,857,642 of CM060904.1, forward strand.
CAACTCCGAATTCCCAAAGCGCAAACCGGAGTATAAACATTCAACTCCATATTCCCGGAGTGCGAAGTGGAGTATAAACATCCAACTCCGAATTCCCAAAGCACGAACCGGAGTATAAACATTCAACTCCATATTCCCGGAGTGCAAAGTGGAGTATAAGCATCCAACTCCGAATTCCCAAAGCACGAACGGGAGTATAAACATTCAACTCCATATTCCCGGAGTGCAAAGTGGAGTATAAGCATCCAACTCCGAATTCCCAAAGCGCGAACCGGAGTATAAACATTCAACTCCATATTCCCGGAGTGCGAAGTGGAGTATAAACATCCAACTCCGAATTCCCAAAGCGCGAACCAGAGTATAAACATTCAACTCCATATTCCCGGAGTGCGAAGTGGAGTATAAACATCCAACTCCGAATTCCCAAAGCACGAACCGGAGTATAAACATTCAACTCCATATTCCCGGAGTGCGAAGTGGAGTATAAACATCCAACTCCGAATTCCCAAAGCGCGAACCGGAGTATAAACATTCAACTCCATATTCCCGGAGTGCGAAGCAGAGTATAAATACCCAACTTAGAATTCCCAGGGTGCGAAGCGGATTTTAAACATCAACTCCGGATTCCCAGAATGCAAGTGCCAATTCCAAGTCTCCCTATCACAGACATATGATCGAAACTTAAGCCATCGTAACCAGCCACTGATGAATGAATGGGAATCCCCGGAGTATGAAAATGATTATCGACAATCAAACAAGAATGGACGCACCACTCAATCTCCGCTTGCTTCGGACATCCGTTCGGTGGCGCAAGACTCAACATGTTACAAGTAAGAAGCAATCGTCGGCTGGCGGTTTACAACTCATCCCCAAGACTGGGGGGCAGGACTTAGGCATCGACCATTGATTGAAGCAATGTGATTGTCAGAATTCAACTCGCTTCCCGGTCACAAGCCATGTCCACAGTTCTCGAATTTGGAAAACCAGAACAAACTTGATTCGGAACCTGAAACTTCACAAGTGCATTTCAGACACTGAAACACTTAGACAAACACACAATGACAAAAAAGAAAAAAGTTTCATTTCTATTGATTATAGAAGACGTTCGTGTACAAGATTCCAAAAAATTCCTACTAGCAGGGGCCGAACCCACATCTATACACGGCTAACAAAATGCAAAATCAAAATACGCCAGATGATCATGCCTAATCTCTCTTCTTCCTTGGCTTCCTCTTCAGTGCGAACCCGCTGGAGCCATCGCCAACCTTTCTCTTCGAGCCTTTACTTTTCGGCGGTTGGTCTTCAGGCGAGGGCATTATTCTTTTATTCTTTGTCCAGTGATCGATGCCGCACCAGCCATGCCTCCTGCCACTCAAGAGTCATATCAAATGCAGGAGGCTATCGTGACCAAGGCAACCACCATGAGTACAGCTGCCCCGCTTGGCGATCTGCAGGGTGGTACGATCGCGTTCGACGTGCAGTTGATGGATGAACTCTTCCGCCGCCACGGCGATCCTCGCGCTGACTTGTCATCTGTTATGAGCGGAACTGATCCTACTGCAAGCTCTTCAATGCCGACTGTTGATGCCCCTGGCGGGGCTTAGGAAATAACCGAAGAGGACATGTTTGCTCAAATTGATGCTGAACTGGCAGCAGCGGGTTATGGCGGCAGCTTTGGAGGTGGGATGGCAGCATCGGGACCTGCTCCGCTCGGAATGATGTCTCCTGGTGGTTCTGTCTTTCTCACTAGCCTTCCCATTCCTCCTTCTGTAATTGATCCCATTCCTCCGACTCCGCCCGTAGGGAGCATTCTTATTCACGCGAGTTCGGAGGAGGACGTCGACATAATGCCCTCGCCTGAAGACCAACCGCCGAAAAGTAAACCCAGGGGGGCACCGAACGTAGAACCATTCAGTTTTATAATAACTTAGCCTTCCCTAGGAGCCCTGTACAATGTGGAAGATCCTGACCGCTTCCAGGAAGGTGAAAGAGGGACTGTCTCCATGGCTCTTAACATTGAATAGGATCTCGATCGGCTTCGGTGGTCGAAAAAGGATCTCCATGAAGAGAACAAAGATGCTGTTCAATAAGGAAAACCCATTAGGATGTAGCTGAGATGGAGCTATGCCAAGAAACGATAACGTCTCCCTTATATAGTCATTGAAGGGAGGAAGTGTCCCCGCTGTGCAAGCGTGACGGTTGAAAGCGGTATACCCCTCCGGGGGATTGTGTGGCCTATCAGTGGGCCCAGGAAGTAGCACGTCGTCAAGCGACAAACCATGCCTTAAGCAAATCCGTCCAAGCATATCTTCAGAGATACCCCGACGGCACGAAATCTGATGGATTGAGTATAAAACGAGCACCCGGACGCTCATCCGGAGCCAGCTCTATGACTTCGGCTTCGATAACCGGTATCTCTATGGTTGGAGGAATAGAACCTGGAGTTTCCGGCTGTTGAGAACTTGAAGGGTCCATGACTAGCTAGCTTATAAAAAATCATTGTTAAACTGACAAATAACACTCGTGCATCCCCCAGTGTAAAGTGTGTGAACGTGTTGTGCAGTGCAGTACTATATGTTATTTGAGATGATCAACAGGATTGAAGGAAACGTATGAACGATGAGACTTCGGAATTCGGTCGAACGGACCATCACTGTTGACCGTTGCAACCATGCCATCCAGTTATTAGCTATCAGTCCGAATTAAAATGTGTTATTATTTTGGTAAGTTCCAGTTTCATCGACGAACTTCAATAAGCAATCAGGTATGCGGTGATACAATTAAGTCCAGTTAAGAGAATCTGAAGTTCATCGGAATTAAGTGGTCAAAGGCGTTATGATTTTCAATATCGTCAAAATTAAACCAATGGTCAAACATCAAAAGTTCAAGTTCAAGGCATGAATTCAGGTTCGAATTCAAATCGTTCACTAAGGCTCAAGGTCGAATCGATCGTTCGGGAGTATGCACTTCGACTCGATCCAAGACCATGTCCTTCGACTCGGTCCGGAGTCATGCACTTCGACTCACTTCGAAGCCTCTGCTTCAACTCGATCAAGAGCTACGCACTTCGACTCGATCCAAGACCATGTCCTTCTACTCGGTCCGAAGTCACGCACTTCGACTCGCTTCGAAGCCTCTGCTTCGACTCGATTACAAGCTACGCAGTTCGACTCGATCTCCAGGCACTCCTCTTCGAACAGTCCCAGGCCCGTACTTCGACTCGATCAAAAGATGTGCCTTTCGACTCGATCCAGGGCCATTGTTTCGAGTCCATTAGACGCAGCCCCTTCGTATCGATCCACATGTCTAAAGCATTCGACTCGATGCGAAGCTCCATCATCGATTGACATGAAGGCCTCCGCCTCATCATCTCGAAACCACTACTCTAGATCGGCACGAAGCTAAGTCCAGGGACTCTTTGATCGATCACGAATCTGATCGAGTTAGTGCTAAAAATTGAGTCTCCTCGTTTACAAGATGTTTCCACTCGATGGATTACCTCAATTCGTTAATTGGTTCGAATAGTTGAAGATGTAAAATCAGTTCGAAGGCAAGAGTATTTTTTCTTCTTTGTTTTCTCTGGAGTCACAGAGCGATATGAAGGCCAAGAAGGTAAGGATGAAAAGTAAAAAGTGAAAAAACGACTAAGTTCCAGATATTTATATGGAGTCGAAAGCAAGGGGGATAACCGATTCGAATTCCAGTAGGGTCAAACACGTGTTTCGAATCCCCCTTCAGTACGCTGATGCGGAGCTCCCTTTCGTATCGCTCCTTCAACTCCATCCCCGTGACTAGTTCGACTCCCTCATGTAGCCATAAAAAAAACAAACATCACTTCGACTCACTCAATCGATGAACATCTCGACTCGCTCCTCTACCTCCTGTGTACTTCGACTCGCTTCTCTGCGATTCGATCCAAGACCGAGTTGAATGACCAGTTCGACTCCATCAAGGAGTCAACTTCGACTTGCTCCACCTCGACTCGCTCGGTTCAAGTCCGTCATCGACTCAGCATGCTTACTCCGCATCCACAAATCCAATGAAAATTATCTTCGATGTTTCAATCCTTCACAATGTTTCAGGAGGGGATCGCTACGAAGGGACATTCAAAAACAACCGTCAAGCATTGTTACAACGGCTTTCACATCGGTTCAGGAGAGGATCAGTACGGAATCCAAAAACAATAAGCTGACAACGACCCGAGAACGTGCAAACGCCGGCGGGAGTCAGATTAGCATACATGCATGAATGACAGACTAATGTTCGACATTCCAAATTTTTAAGAATCAGAAATTCATCCAGTAACGACTACGACAACAAACGGATAACCACTGGCATACAGCAATCAGCTGCAACAATACAGGGCACAGCAGTCGACAGTCAACAGTTTACATTATGAAGAAGAACGGTCAACGGTTACAGCCTTCATCGAGAAGACGATAACTATTCAGAATAAAGATTGAAGCACTTCAAAGCACATCATGTTTTCACAAGACGTACTTTGGGGGGCAAATGTTATCCTGCCTTTTGGAAAGGCCGTAACACCAAGGAATTGGCTAATAACCAGTGACGGCCCATCCCAGAAATCAGTTATATATGGGCTTACTACGGATATCGATGAATTTTGTCCGAGTCCAGATCGAGCCAAAATTGGTAGGACATAACAAGCTATGCCATGGGAGCCAACGTTCAAGATCTCAAGACAATCCGAGTTCGTATGCTCGAGTTATGAGCGATACAAGAATGGACGAAGATCAACTGCCAATCGACTCGCTCCTTTGACTCGCTCCTTCGACTCGCTTCACAACGTTTAGGAATGACAACTTCGACTCGCTTTGCTCAGAGGCCAACTTCGAGTCAACCTGGTTCGACTCACTCCGCATCCCCCAGAGTTGCTCACTTCGACTCGCTCCAGTTCGAAGGCGTCGAAAGCACACGCATCGACTCGCTCCCCATTTCGACTCGATCTCCCAGTGATAGCTTCGACTCGCTCGACCAATTCTAGCATCGACTCGCTCAAAAAAATGCTAGCTTCAACTCGCTCGAAACAATGCTAGCTTCGACTCGCTTGAAACAATGCTCGCTTCGACTCGCTCGACCAACGCTTGCTTCAACTCGCTCGAAGCAACGTCCAGGACAGAGTGGGAATCGAATGCCATGCCATCGATACGAACGGAAGCGAGTCGAAACGGGAAGCGAGTCAAAGGAAACAGCCTGCCGAGAACTCCATTTCGTATCGATCATATCTCCCAATCTACAAGTCCAAATGCTATGAAATTTTCACAAAAGACTACATGCATGCTAAAGAATGTTCACGCCAAATTTCGACTCCATTGGATGAAATCTCGAGCGAGTCGAAATCAGCTCGTGTCAATCACGGATCGGACCGAAACTTCACGGGCTTGGGCGTACAAGCCTGGTCACGTGCCAGAGAGTGTCTCCCGAGATCTGAGCGAAATATCAGCCTCCTACACCTATAAATAGACCCCCAAAACCAACAGAAAGGGGGTTCTTCTTCCTCTTTGAGATCTCCAACGCCCGGACTCCGCCAGATCCAGATCTGAACTCTGTTGCTGCTGTCTCCAACGAATTTCACTGCTGCAAATCATTATTATTCATTGTAATTTGTTGAAATCAATTGTAAACATCAAAGGAAGATCAATAAAACAAACTACTTCATAGTGGACGTAGGCAATACGCCGAACCACTCTAAATTCTTGTGTCTCCCTGCATTTTAGTTATTCTCATTTCTGAAATTTGGAGTTTTTGTTAGATAATTCCTCTTTTTTCATTTAATTTCTTCAATTTATCTCTTCAAATACTTCCGAAGAGTGTTGTGTCCAATTTTGGTACAAACACGAACTTCTTTTATAAACAATAAAAATGAAACTTCTCTTTTTTGGCTTCTCTTCTGTCGTTGTGTATTTGTCCAAGTGTTTCAATATCTGAAGTGTACTTGTGAAGTTTTAGCTTTCGAATCAAGTTTGTTTTTGTTCGCCAAGTTCAGAAACTATGGACATGGTTTGCGACCGGGAAACGAGTTGAATTCGGACGTCGCATTGCTTCAGTAGATGGTTGACGCTTAAGTCTTGCCTCCCGGTCTTGGTGGTGTGTTGTAAAACATCAGTCAGCGATCGCTCTTTTCTTATAGCATGTCGAGTCTAGTGCCACTGAATGGGTGTTTGAGACAAACATAGATTGAGCGGTTTATTCATGCTTGTCTGATCATCGACGATCATATCCGCACTTCGGGGATTCTCATTTGTTTATCGGCGGTTGGTCACGCCGTCTTAAGTTTCAACCGTATGCCCACGATCTGAGGACCTGGATTTGACGATAATACTCTGACTCGCGCTCTGGGAGTTTGGAGTTGATTTATACTCTGGTTCGCACTCTGGGAACTCGGAGTTGATGTTTATACTCCGACTCGCGCTCTGGGAGTTCAGAGTTGATGCTTATACTCCGTCTTGCACTCTGGGAACTCAGAGTTGATGTTTATACTCCGCTTTGCACTCTGGGAATATGGAGTTGATGTTTATACTCCGACTCACACTCTGGGAGTTCGGAGTTGATGTTTATACTCCGACTCGCGCTCTGGGAGTTCGGAGTTGATGTTTATACTCCAGTTCGCACTCTGGGAACTCGGAGTTGATGTTTATACTCTGACTCGTGCTCTAGGAGTTCGGAGTTGATGTTATACTCCGGTTCGCAATCTGGGAGCTCGGAGTTGATGTTTATACTCCGCTTCGCACTCTGGGAATACGGAGTTGATGTTTATACTCCGACTCGCGCTCTGGGAGTTCGGAGTTGATGTTTATACTCTACTTCGCACTCTGGGAATACAGAGTTGATGAAGGATTATCGTGTATCAATCCTTTTTTGACTTTGATGTGATGGCTTGCCCCCGAGCTCGGGTTTCACTTAGCGAGTGATTGGTTGCATCGCATTCACTCTCTATTTGAATAAATCCCACCGTATGGTGAAACTTAGCTCTCCGTGCATAGTGATGGTCATATGAAGTATTTCACGTAAATCACAGCTCTGGCTCGAAGAGGTTGCATTTTATTGCTGAAATAAGAAAGTATGGCAAAGTCAGTTGCCTTATTACAAGTTATAATTTTGAAATGCATAAACAAATTGCAGAAAAGGAATGTAAACTAAATGGATAAAGATAGCCTGTCAGGTGTAATAGTGGCGAAGGCTCTCTCTATTCCAAGCTCTTGGCAGGGTAACACCATCGACAGTCGATAACTTGAATGTGCCATCTCCGAGCCTTCGTTCAATAACATACGGTCCTTCCCATGTCGTCTTCATATGCAAAGGAACCGGATAGATTCTTTTCAAGACGAGATCGCCTAGTTCGAAGGTTCGCGGATAGATCTTGGCATTGTACAATCGGGCGACTCGACTTCGATGCGCAGCTACCCTCAAATCAGCTTCTTCATGCTTCTCATCTAGTAGATCGAGAGATTCAGCAAGTAATATAGCATTTGTCTTTGGATCATAGTATGTCACACGATGAGAAGGAACTTCTAGCTCGACTGGAATAACGGCCTCTGATCCGTAAGAAAGAGAGAATGGAGTGTGCCCGGTCGCGGTCTTGTGGGTTGTTCGGTAAGCCCATAGAGCCATAGGAAGTTCATCGACCCACTTGCCCCCGACCTTTTCCAGTCGTTTTTTCAAGATGGATTTTATAACTTTATTAACTACTTCGACCTATCCGTTTGCCTTGGGGTGTGCAACTGCGGAGAATTTCTTTTGGATGTGAAATCGTTTGCAGAAATCTTTAAATTCAGCACTGTCGATTTGGGTTCTGTTGTCCGTAATAATGGTGTGTAGGAGACCAAATCGACAGATGATATTACGAACCACAAAATTGATCACTTTCTTCGTTGTAATGGTAGCGAGAGCTTCGGCTTTAGACCACTTTGTAAAGTAATCGACTGCGACGATGGCGTACTTCGCACTACCTTTTTCTAGAGGTAGAGCACCAATGATGTCGATGCCCCACATTGCGAACGGCCATGGGCTGACCATTTGCGTTATCTCAGTAGGAGGAGCTCTAGGAATTCGGGCATATTTCTGGCACCTATCACATTTCTTTGTATAGTCCAATGCATCACGATTCACGGTAGGCCAGTAATATCCGTAGCGAAGTATTTTCTTGGAAAGTGCTTGCCCCTCGATGTGATCGCCACATTCTCCCTCATGCACATCGCGCAACACTTGTTTAATTTCATCGTGGGCAATACAACGGAGTAGGGGAACTAAGTACCCCCTTCTGTACATGAGTCCATCCTGGATGGTAAATCTTGAGGCCTTTCGAAGGACTTGTCTCTTTTCACTCCTGTGCTCCGGCAGAGTTCCATGCTCAATGTAATTTCTGAGTGGGGTCATCCATGAATCCTTTTTGGTAACGGTTTCGCATACCCGGTTTATTTCTGTCCGGTTGATACTTGGGGAAGATAGCGTTTCTACGGGAACGAGTCCCATTTGTTGAGCTTCACCTATGCTGGCCAGCTTTGCCAATGAATCAGCCTTTTGGTTGCGCTCCCGAGGTATACAATAGATGGCGTGGTAATCGAACTGACTCAGTACTTCCTGAACTCGAGCTAAGTAAGCAGCCAATCTTCGATCTCTTGCCTGATACTCTCCCGGTACTTGACACACAACCAATTATGAATCACAATAAATTTCCACAGTGATGATTTTCAGATCTCTGGCGAGTTTCAAGCCAGCTAAGAGGGCTTCGTATTCAGCTTCATTATTGGTTGCATAAAAGTCAAACTTCAAAGCGTAGCATATAGATCGACCTTCGGGGGTTTCGAGCACAACACCAGCGCCCGAACACCGATCGTTCGATGCACCATCGGTATACACCTTCCAAGCATATTCAGGGGATTTACTGGTTTCGGGCAAGTCCTCTGGAACGGTGAATTCATCTATGAAATCAGCGAGGACTTGTCCTTGGATTGCTCGTCTTGGAGTGTAAGTAATATCAAACTGACTCAGTTCGATGTTCCACTTGAGTAGCCTACCAGACGTCTCAGGCCGCGAAAGGACCTGTCGTAACGGCTGGTCGGTGTAAACAACTATGGGATGTGCTTGGAAATACGGTCAGAGTTTTCTTGATGCGATTACAAGGCAATAAGCCAACTTTTCTAGCTTTGCATAGTTCCTTTGAGCCCCAGTCAATCGTTTGCTGACGTAGTACACCGGCTTCTGTATCCCGTCTTCTTCTTGAACCAAGGCGGTGTTGATAGCGCTTTCTGATATCACCAAGTATGCATACAACTTCTCATGATCAATAGGCTTTGACAATATTGGCGTTGTGGATAGATGTTGAACTAGTGCTTGGAAAGCGCCCTCACACTCCGTGGTCCATTCAAAGTTTCATTTCCCTTTTCGGATCAGATCGAAGAAGGGAATGCATTTGTCAGTGGACTTTGAAATGAACCTTCTCAATGCTGCTACCTTTCCATTGAGACTTTAGACTTGTTTTATAGTCTTGGGAGTTTCAAGATTTCTGATTGCCCAAATCTTTTCAGGATTGGCTTTGATTCCCCGGGCGTTAACGATGAACCCAAGGAACTTTCCGGATGCAACTCCAAAGTGACATTTCAGTGGGTTGAGCTTCATCTTGTATTCTCGAAGTATGTTGAACACAGTTTTCAGGTCTTTAACATGGTTGGTGGAGAGTCGTGACTTCACAAGCATGTCGTTTACATATATTTCCATGGTTTTCCCAATTTGATTGGCAAACATCCGATTGACCAATCGTTGATAAGTAACCCCGGCATTCTTGAGTCCGAATGGCATAACCTTGTAACAGCAAAGTCCCAGATTGGTTACGAAGCTGGTATGTTCTTGATCGGGTAAATGCATTGGTATCTGATTGTAGCCTAAATACACGTCCATAAAGGATAAGAGTTCATGCCCAACCGTCGAATCCACTAGCTGATCAACTCTGGGAAGCGGGAAGCTGTCTTTGGGACATGCTTTATTCAGATCGGAATAATCGACACACGTTATACACTTTCTATTTGGCTTTCGGACGAGCACGGGATTTGACACCCACTCAGGATATTGCGCATCTCGAATGAATCCGTTCGCTTCAAGCTTTTCTACTTCTTCTTTAAGGGCGGCAGATCTCTCTGGATCCATACCGCGCCTTTTTTGTTTGACCGGGACATGCCGCGGGTCAATGTTCAGAGTGTGGCTCGCGATGTCCGGCGAGATCCCTCACATATCAGAATGTGTCCTGGCAAATACGTCAAGGTTTGCCCACATAAATTCAACCAATTCCTCCCGAGCTTGATGGCTTAGCTGAGATCCAATCTTTATCATTTTCGAATCATCGTCACTGTCAACTGGGACATCAATTGTCAGCTCGGCCGGGGATGCTTGACTTTCCTTAGATTCTCCTTCGTCTTCAGTTTCTCACGGGTCAAGATCCTTGAGGAATTGGCTGGGGTGCCCGGGCCTAGGCCCAGGCGTTAATTGTCAATTATCGGCGAAACGGACGCAGAGAGATTCCTCTATGCCCTTTCCTTTCTCCTTTCGCTGCGCCTCCCGCAGCTCAGTAACATGACAGGCTCTGGCAGTAGCCTGATCTCCTTGGACGATTCCTATTCCATAATCAGTGGTAAACTTTAAAGTCAAACACCACGGGGCAATGGCTATCGTGAATTCAGCGAGGGCCGGTCGGCCCAAGAAAGCATTGTAAGGGGAGTCTATGTCCAAAACAATGAACTGCAACATCCGTACTCTCCGACGTTCTCCAACCCCCAACTCTACTGGCAGTTCCACCATTCCAGTAGTGGCACTTCCGTTGAAACCATGGACTTGAGATTGACAAGGCTTCAAGTCTGCGTTTTCCATTTTCATTTGATCATAAGCTCGCTTGAACAAAATATTCACAGAGCTTCCACTGTCAACTAAGATCCTTTTCATCCAAGCGGGACCTACTTGCGCTGAGATGACCAGCGGATCGATAGTGGGAGCTTCGACTTTATCAGCATCTCTGTTCCTGAACACAATGTCATCCGTCATCGTTTTCTGTTGCTTGGAAGGAGCCCCCTCATCAAAACTACTGCAACACTCGAAGTCCGCATGCCTGATAGAACTGGCATACGACTCCATTTCCTTCCAGCTTCGATCTACTGGGTGAGGACCACCACTTATTGCATTGATAACCAACCTCCCGTCTGTACGAGTGGGTTCCTCCTGTCTTTCCTGATTTGGCGCACGATTCTGATTTGATGGGCCCGCACCACCGGATTGCGGCGCCCGCACATACTGATCCAACTTTCGCTCACGTATCAGTTTTTCAATGAGGTCTTGAAAGTGACGTCATTCATTGGTGTTGTGGCCATAACTCTCATGGAATTTACAGAATTTTCCTATTTGGATTTGTCTTTCAGTTGGTGGTTTCGGGGCAGGTTTCTTATACTGCATGGTATTGCAGGTCTGCAAATACACATTTTCCAACGACGTGTTTAATGGAGTGTAATTATCGTACATGGAAGCTCTCTGCCGTGGTCCACGATCCTGATCACGTTTTTTGTTCCGATTTCTATTGTCCCTCTGCTGGTTCTGTTTATTTTGGACGTTCAACTGACTTTTTCCAGAACTATCTCCGGACTGTTTAACAGCGACGTTACTTTGGATACCTTCGATGTTGGGCCCTGCGTCATCCTGCTTCCTAGACTATTTCGCATCCTCCCTTCTTAGGAATTGGGCTGCCTTAGAATAGAAACGGTCCAATGACGCAAGTGGTTTCCCAGCTAACCAATTTCCAAACTCGGAATCAGCATCAATCCCCTTAGTCAGTGCCATCAGGATAGAGTTATCATTGGGATTGCTTATTTCTGCACACGCAGCATGGAATCGCTCCAAGTAAAGTCTAAGTGTTTCTCCGGGAGCTTGCGTAATAGTAGACAGAGTGTTAACATCCTTAGGCCTCGTCACATGCATACGGAATTGTTCGACAAACTTGGTGGCCATCTGGTCAAAGTTAGAGATGGATCGCGGTGGCAAATGAGTGAACCACATGGTAGCGATGCCCCCTAGGGAAATGGGGAAACTACGACACTTTACTGCGTCATCAGCTCTAGCAGCATTCATCAGCCATTCGTATTTTAGGACGTTTTGATTGGGATCAGAACTTCCTTGATAAACTGGCAAAGCTGGCATCCTGAATTGCCGAGGTGGTTCAACATATAAAACGTCATCGGTGAAAGGGGTATAACTTCGGGAGATTCCCCAGTCGTCATTAGAGAGACCCTGACTTTCATGGATCATTTGGCGGATCATCGCTGGTATATCCGGCATTCGAATACTTGGAGCATGTTGTGCCAAGGTGTGGTCAGGTTCCACAGCGCGAGTCTGGACCGGACGCGGTCGACGGTCCGTGCCTCGCCTCCTTGGTTCAACATCCTCAGGGACATAAGGCTCAGGAGTCTGCTCTCGTTGGTTACGTTGAGGATCAGCTTGGTTTCTAGCATCACCTCCCCGTCCGGCAGTGGTGGTTGTAGCAATGTTGCCGGTAACATGGTAAGGAGAAGCTCCTCCTCGAGTTGAAGGTTCTGTACGGAGATTAGCAGATGGTCCAGCTCTAGGTTGCCCAAGGTTCGAAGCAGGTTGGTGTCCCATGGCTTGGGTGTAGCTTACACCTAACCGTGGACGTGTGGATCTGGTTTGGCCATCGGAGGAGGCTGAACTTTCTGTGGAAGAATAAGAACCTTGGTCTCTTCTGGATCTTCTTCGCCTTTGGCGATTTAGCTGCTTAGTCAACTCTGTGTTGGCGCGCAGTTGTTCAGTTAGCTATTGTCGACTTTGGGTCAACTCTTGAAGCAATGTCTGGAATTCTTGTCTGGTGATTGGACCTGACGGATCTGAAGGTCCTGCAGCATTTTGGTTGGATGAAGGTGATTGCACGGGATTTTGCCGGTCCCGTGCTCCTTGTTCAGCAGCTGCAGAAGTGGTACGTGTGCTCACCATAATGAATTAATGAAGTCCTTTCCTAGATCTGATTGCAAATCTAAATAGAATGGGAGGACTTCAAAGTTTTAGATCTGGATCTTCTTCTTAGATTTATGCAATCCAATATAGATAGGAGATCCAAAGAGTAGGAGAAAAATTGGGTTTTTCTCAGTGAAAGCAGCAAAGTGTTTGTACCAAAATTGGGCACAACACTCTTCGGAAGTCTTTGAAGAGATAAAGTGAAGAAATTAAATGAAAAAAGAGGAATTATCTAACAAAAACTCCACATTTCAGAAATGAGAATAATAAAAATGCAAGGAGACACAAGAATTTAGAGTGGTTCGGCGTATTGCCTACGTCCACTATGAAGTAGTTTGCTTTATTGATCTTTCTTTTATGTTTACAAGTGAATTCAATGATTTACAGCAGGAAATTATGATTTGCAGCTGTAAAATTCATTGGTAGTAGCAGTAATTGAGTTCAGATCTGGATCTGGCGGAGTCCGGGCGTTGGAGATCTCAAAGAGGAAGAAGAACCCCTTTTCTGTTGGCTTTTGGGGTCTATTTATAGGTGTAGGAGGCTGGTATTTCGCTCAGATCTCGGGATACCCTCTCTGGCACGTGACCAGGCCCGCATGCCCAAGCCCTTGAAGTTTCGGTCCGATCCGTGACCGATACAAACAGATTTCATATCGATCAAGATTTCATCCAATGGAGTCGAAATTTGGCCTGGACATTCTTTAGCATGCACGTAGTCTTCTGTGAATATTTCATAGCATTTGGACTTGTAGATTAGGAGATATGATCGATACGAAATGAGATTCTCGGTTGCTATTTGGTTCGACTCGCTTCTATTTTGACTCACTTCTGTTCGACTCGGTGACGTGGCGCTTGAGTCTTTGGATCACTCTGCCTTTGATGCTGTCTCGAGCGAGTCGAAATGTACATCGATTGAGCGAGTCAATGTGTGCCCAGATTGAGCGAGTCGAAGCGTGCACTGGTCGAGCAAGTCAAAATGGAGCGTCCTGAGAGATTCGAACAGTGGCTTTGCCAATGGAGACGAAGTTGATGGAGTCGAACAGTGGTTCGAACAGAGCGAGTCGAAGTTATTATTTCTGATGGTTGCGAAGCGAGTCGAAGGGAGCGAGTCGAAGGAGTCATTTCTTGTGGATGCGAAATGAGTCGAAGTAGGCATCTGAGGGATGTGAAGCGGAGCGAGTCGAAGGTGCCGCTTCTGATGGTTGCGAAGTGAGTCGAAGGGAGCGAGTCGAAGGGAGCGAGTCGACCGGTGATTGGTTTTCATCCAATTTTGTATCGTTCATAACTTGAGCATACAAACTCGGATTGACTTGAGATTTGGAACGTTGACTCTCATGGCTTAGCTTGTCATGTCCTACCAATTTTGGCTCGATCTGGACTCGGACAAAATTCGTCGGTATCCATAGTGGGCCTATGTATAACAGATCTCTAGGACGGGCCGTCATTGGTTACTAGTCAATTCCTTGGTGTCACGGCCTTTCCAAAAGGTGGGATAACGACCAAAAACCAAACAACGACACACCTAGAAAGATACGCTCCATGCACAGTCGAACATCGACGCACCTGAAAAGATACGCCCCATGTATAAACTAACATCGATGCACCTAAAAAGATACACCCCATGCCTAGTCGAACATCGATGCACCTAAAAAGATACACCCGATGCACCGACTTAATGAGCCGATTGCTCCACAAACGGTCCAAAGACCATGGGTTGCTAGCCCATAAAAATGAGACAAAGCTCAATAGAACGGGGTATAGTCCCTTATGTGGACAAAGACACATCGCACAATGCTAGTCTAAATCACAAAATGATCATCATCGATCATCAAGAAGTGTCGATTACACTAAGCTAGTAAATATAAGAGTTTAGCTTCATGTCCCATAACCACTTGCTTAACTCAAATATTTACGATTAGATTGTAGATTTCAACTCGAAAATTGTCACAAGAGTTTCAATCGAACAAGTCCAAAAATTAACCAACGAAGTAAACGCAAGCATTTCATACCACTAGTTTTACTAAGCGTTTTAATTAGATTTCTCATACGAATGATGTAAAGGTTTGTATATACTAATAGATTGGAAAATGGTTTTTGAAAACAAGCTTTATATTTAAAAACGGAGTTGAAATCATCTTTGAAAAAGATTTTGAATATTTACTACTAGTATAGAAAACCTTTATATTTTAAAGTGACAAATCAGAGAAATGATTGTAGAAATAATCAATCACCAAAATTCACATTCGAAGACGTGAATCAAATCCAAAGAAATCGATACAGAATCCATCAAAATGGATATTCTCAAAAGTCCCGAAAAAGAGGTCATCAAAGTCAATAATAAATGATAACAATAAATCGGATAATCACGAATCGATAAAAAATTGAACCTCAAGCAAAATAGGCAAAATATGCAAAAACAAGCAGGTCAGTCGACTGACTGCAGAGGCCAGTCGACTGATCTAGAAACCTGAAAGTTTCGGTTCCTGCAGTCAGTCGACTGACTGCAGAGGCCAGTCGACTGACTGCAGAAAATAAAGACTTCCAGTTTCTGCAGACTATCCCAGAAACTCTCGGTTTCTACAGCCAGTCGACTGACTGTAGAGGCCAGTCGACTGACTGGCACTGGGACTGTTTTTTCCAGCCTATCAAATGAAGAGGAAACTCTCCCAATTTGCGATTGGATGAGCAAAGGGCTTTAGGTGTTTTTGCCAATCGACAACCCAACACTATAGGCTCTTCGATACACCACCAAAAGCATGATCATACATCAAAGCTAGGATTTTTAAAGTTTTGACTTTAAAACACCAAAATTTGAAATGTTCACCAAATCAATTCAAATCAAAAGCAAACGAACATGAATAGATGTTAGGAATTCATACTAACAACAACGATAGAAATAGACAAAGATGTGAGTCCAAAAACTCACCTTTAAACCCAAAAACAATGAATGAGAAGCTTAATCACAAAGGAAAGATCCACCACTCTTCACTTCAACCCAAGAAGCTTGAATCTAAGCTCAAAAGAGGAACATTTCCTAAGTTAGGTTTAGAAATTTTTTGAAATTGAAGAGAGAATGAGTTGGAGAAGATGAAGAGGATGCTTACCTAAGCTTCTCTTTGATTTTGGAGCTAAAACTTGGATTTGTAAAAGAAACTAGGGCTTAGGAATTTCTATTTCCTTTTCTCTTCCCCCATTTTTGCTAAAGCTTGAAGGTATTAGGAAATGAAAGTGAATGAAGAGAAGAGGGGATGGAGCTAGGGTCTTGTGTTAGGTTATTGGGCTGATACTCAAACCCAAAGCCCTAAGTGAAAAATAGAAAAATTCACTCAACTCCAAACTTAACGATGTTAATACTCAAAAAGGTCGCAAACGCCATTTTAGACTCAATGGAAGTGGTCTCGAGTCCTAATTCGACCGTTTGCAAAAAGTAGCTTTTCGGACTTTAATCCGACTAACGATGCTATATTTAAATAAAATATTTAAATATACAATCGTAAAATATGCGGGTTGTTACAGACTCCCCTCCTTAAAGAAATTGTGTCCTCGCAATAATTAAGAGGAAAACAAAGAGTAACAACCATAAAAGCTTATCAACACAAAAGAAAATTTGAAATAAGAAGTTCACCATAAAAGAGCGCGAAAGAATAAGTCCGGATGTGTTTGCTCGATGAATTCTCAAGATTCCCAAGAGGAATCCTTAGGATTTGAGGACCATTGAACTTTCACAAGAAGAACATCTTTATTTCGAAGGCATTTAACCTCCGAAATAATGATATGAATAGAATGTTGCTCATAAGTAAAATTTGGCGAAACCTCAATTTCTTCAATTACACCGGACTCAAGAATAAAAATCGGAATCCCTAGGTCTTTCTGCAGTAAAAAGACGTGGAAAACGTCATAAATAGCAAAAGATTGAGCCGGTAATAAAAAGGCGATAAGCCATGGAACAAATACGTTCGGTGATGGGAAATGGAATATCGTGGTGCTAACTTTCCCGATCGACTGAAACGCACAACACCCCTCATAGGTGAAACAGAAATGAACATAAATAAAATCTTGACCTAAAACCAGTTTCTCACCGGCTTCAAGCCAACATGAAGGAAATCGGCATGGCCTTCCGTAGAATGCCTCGAAAGGTGCCATACCAATACTAGATTGGAAGCTATTATAGGAAGAAAACTCAACAAGAGAAATATAATCTTCCCAACATCCACCAAAATCAAGAACACATGCACGAAAGAGATCTTCAAGAGTTAATTCACACGCTCTATTTGTCCATCGGATTGAGGACGATAAGCAGTGCTTAAATTAAGCTTTGTTCCCAAAGCTTTTGAAGACCTTACAAAAATCCACTAGAAAAATAATGGATCACGACTGCTAACAATAGAAGTAGGAACTCCATGCAATATAACAGGACATAGAGTTCAGCCAAAAGAGGTATAGTCAAAAAGAGAAGGGCGAGCCTCAACGCTACGTAAAACAAGAGATGAACATGAATTGGATTCATGATCTCGAATCTCACAAGTGGATAAAGTCTCGAGATCACTCCATTTAGATATCATCATGGATACAACCGCTTGCTGCTCTCGGCTTAAGGGCATCGACAACACGATTGCCCTTTCCGGAAGTATAAAAATATCAAGATCATAAGATGCAAGGAACTCGAGCCAACATTGTTGACGCAAATTATGTTCCTTTTGAGAAAATAAATACTTCAAAAATTTATGATCGGTGTAGAGAATAAATTTTTCTCCCAAAAGATAATGTCACCAAATTCTAAGAGCGAAAACAATAGCCGCAAGCTCTAGATCATGAGTGGCATATCTAGTCTCGACAAGCTTTAATTGTCAAGAAGCATATGTGATAACACATTACCTTTTGCAAGAGAACGACACCAAAACAAATACGACTAGTATCGGTATAAACATTAAAGTCTTGATTCCCTTCGGGAATCGCAAGAATAAAAACATCGGAAAAGAGTTCTTTTAAATGATCCTCTTTCCCGAAAAGCTAAGACTTTCAAAATTATAATTAACTTTATGTAATCATCTTTTTAGAAAAATTTACTTATTACAAGTCAATTTATTGTGTCTAACTGTCTCATCATAGCGTTTAGGAGATTCCTATCGATAACGTTGATCAAGCGCACCGACCAGAATTCTTAAAGCACTCAATGGGCAAAACAACACAAAATCATCTTCTATATGATAAACAAGTCTCTTAGAAAATTTACAAATATTCTTTGCTCGTTTTAAGAACAAAATCCAATCATACTTATAAATATCTTATTAAAAAGATCTGCAAAATTTTAAATTGTTGCTTTCATCAATAACAATCAATACAAGGATAAACTCATCGAGATATTCATAGAATACTCGATTCATAAGATGGATGAAATAAGGTAGAAGGTTCGTCAAACCAAATGACATAACAAACCACTCATAAGAATCATAAGGAGTGCGTAATGCGGTAAGTGGAATGCTATCCTCCGCAACTCGTATCAAATGAAAACTGGTGGCAAGGTCGAGCTGAAAAAACCTTAGCACTACACAATAGATTGCTTAGGTGGTAATCCTAAGACACGCTCTAATATACCGGAAAATTCACAAACTACTTGAATGAGAGAGATACCACTTTCCTCATCAAGTGGGTTTAAAGAATAAAATGATGCCACTAAATTGGAATCAAAATCATTACGAAAAAATAGAAATCTGCTTAACAGATTGAGGATGTCGAAGATAAATAGTCCACATTGAACATAGGATATGGGCTTCATAATGATCAAGCCAATCACTTCCCAAAAAATCAATTTTGAAGCCTAAGTAACGCATAACATGCAAATCGGTCCGAAAATAATAATCACATAAAATAATCTCGACATTTTCACAAAGTAAACTGAGTGTTGCTGATCCACTAATCAGATTCGTAATTCTCAATGAAGTCATCAAGCCCATAATTTTTAAAGAAAAAGAATCATCAAGTTCTTTTGATATAAAATAAATTGATGAACCCAAATCAAAAAGTACTCGAATAAGATAATCACAAAACAAAATAATGTCTTCAAGGATAGAAAATACCTTGACCAAGAGAAGTGCTAGTAGAGGCTTGCACAACATTTAGCTTTCCCTCCTTCTTGCTTGAAGTATGGGACACGCAGATATATGATGACTCAAACTTTTGCAACAGCGACAATAAAGGGGTTTCGGACACTCATTTTCATAGTGGTCCATAGAATCACAATTGTAGCATCGTCCACGACTAGTGGTAGGAGTCTTTGCTATAGAAGTTTCTTGCTTCCCTTTCTAGTCGGGATTGGGGCCTTTGAACTTAATAGGCCTCTTCATGTTATTGTTGAAGTTCTATTTGGCACGCACAACTTCAACATCACTTTCTCTATCGGACTCTTCAAGCCGAAGAGCGATATCAACAAGCTGATCGAAAGAAACTTCCAGTTTCAGAAGTAAAGGCTTTTTAAGGTTCTTATTCAACCCATAGACGAACCTCTGATTTTTCTTCAATGGGGTATTAATATACTCGACCCCATATTTAGAGAGAGATTCAAAAGATGCGACATAATCCGTCACAGAAGATTCACCTTGAACAAGGTCAATAAAGCATCGGGCTAAAGTTACTTTTTCAGCCTCCGGCACAAACTTCAATTCGAATCTTTTTCGGAATTGCTCCCAAGTAAGATCCGCTTCAATAATTTTAGAAATCAAAAGCTCATACCAATCTAATGCTCTTTCTTGGAGCATGCTAGAAGCCACTTGGACACGAAGTGAATCAATAAGATCCATGCGGGAAAAGATGTGATCGCATGATCTAAGCCAAGCTTGGATTTCTATAACGGTTTCGGAACCCTTGAATGGCCTTCCACCCAAAGCGGTATAATCTCTGCACAAGCATGCAAACCCGGACTTAGGGTGAGTTGGCGCGGGAACGGTTCCGACAGCTCGGGCATTGTTAACAAGATCTAGAAGTAACTGAGCAGACATAAATACTCCATCCTAAGGAGTAGCACTAGATTGACCGGCGCTGGGACGGCCAGGTCTAACCATTTCTCTTCTTTAAGAAAGAAAGAAAGAAGAGGAAAAAGGTTATTCTCAAAATGAATATCAAACAACCTTGATTGATAAAACAAGGCATCACAAAAGAAAATAGGATAGAATGGTACGAAGACTCGAATTAAATCCTATGGCACGATTCCTAAGGAAGACTTAGGACAATGATCCTTGTTAGATTATTCTACATTGTTCCGAAGTATGGCTCTGATACCATGCTGTGATGCCCCACCTCTATACTCACGCTAGCCAAGGACACTACTAAGTAATGCTGTCGACTAGCATGAAGAATAAGGTTGTTGAGGAGTGACCATCTGTGTAATTGCTTTGTGCGAGTACCGATATGTCAGAAAATATAACTTTCATTTCATTTCAAGAGGAAATCCGACATATCAAATACAAACTCAAGGCTACCACACAGTGGCTAAGTGGACTTCGGAACAAATATAGAAATAAACATAACACAACTCAGTCACAGATATTCATATCACAAAGGCGGAATCAGATATGAATATATCACATAGAAGTGTACATAAAAGTGGTGGTCATACAGGATCCACTACATCACGATGAATAGATAAAGTGCTGGACAAAAGAATAATTATACATCAAGGAGTCTATATCTCGAATGTATAATAACAAAAACTACTAATCTAAAGTAGTTAGCCAAAAGAATCAGATGATAATCCCTGATAAGAAGTCAAGCAGGAGCACCTGAAATACCTCGGTCTGACCTGAGTATTATTTAAGAAGAAAATAATAAATGGATCAGTCTAGCTATAAATATCAGATAAAATGATATAGGATAAGAGATATGACCAAAAGCGTATGATAACATAAATGTCATACTGTGTCAAGTATACATCAAATAACAACGAAAATCATACAATATCTCAAATCAACTCGAAGCACCAAAAAGAATCACATTCTTTAAATAATTCACCAAAACACAAATATTGACAAAACATATCAATGCCAATCCACGAAAGTTGGCGAAACGCAAATTCCAGAAATCACAACCAGAAATCCAGAAATCTCAAAAGGGGGAAGGCCTATCACAAAAGGGAGCATGAAAACTCACCAACACGTGTATCACAAACGGAACGCTATTCCATGGTCGCTAACCATAAACCGAACATCGACGCACCTAGAAAGATACGCCCTATGCACAGTCGAACATCAACGCACCTGAAAAGATACACCCCATGTATAAACTAACATCGATGCACCTAAAAGATACACCCCATGCCTAGTCGAATATCGATGCACCTAAAAAGATACACCCCATGCACCGACTTAATGAGCCGATTGCTCCACGAACGGTCCAAAGACCATGGGTCGCTAGCCGAGACGAAGCTCAACAGAACGGGGTATAGTCCCCCATGTGGACAAAGAGACATCGCACAATGCTAGTCTAAATCACAAAATGATCACATCGATCATCAAGAAGTGTCGATTACACTAAGCTAGTAAATATAAGAGTTTAGCTTCATGTCCCATAACCACTTGCTTAACTCAAATATTTACGAACAGATTATAGATTTCCACTCGAAAATTGTGATAAGAGTATCAACCGAACAAGTCCAAAAATTAACCGACGAAGTAAACGAAAGCGTTTCATACCACTTGTTTTACTAAGCCGTTTAATTAGATTTCTCATACGAATGAGGTAAAGGTTTGTATATACTAATAGATTGGAAAACTGTTTTTGAAAACAAGCTTTATATTTAAAAATAGAGTTGAAATAATCTTTGAAAAATAGTTTGAATATTTACTACTAGTATAGAAAACCTTTATATTTTAAAGTGACAAATCACAGAAATGATTGTAGAAACAATCAATCACCAAAATCCACATTCGAAGACGTGAATCAAATCCAAAGAAATCGATACCAAATCCATCAAAATGGATATTCTCAAAAGTCCCGAAAAAGAGGTCATCAAAGTCAATAATAAATGATAACAATAAATCAAATAATCATGAATCGATAAAAATTGGAACCTCAAGCAAAATAGGCAAAAACAAGCAGGTCAGTCGACTGACTGCAGAGGCCAGTCGACTGATCCAGAAACCCGAAAGTTTCAGTTCTTGCAGTCAGTCGACTGACTGCAGAGGCCAGTCGACTGACTGTAGAAAATAGAGACTTCCATGTTCTGCAGACAGTCCCGGAAACTCTCGGTTTCTACAGCCAGTCGACTGACTGCAGAGGCCAGTCGACTGACTGACACTGGGACTGTTTTTTCCAGCCTATCAAATGAAGAGCAAACTCTCCCAATTTGCGATCGGACGAGCAATGGGCTTTAGGGGTTTTTGCTAATCGACAACCCAGCCCTATAGGCTCTTCGATACACCACCAAAAGCATGATCATACATCAAAGCTAGGATTTTTAAAGTTTTGACTTCAAAACACCAAAAATTGAAATGTTCACCAAATCAATTCAAATCAAAAGCAAATGAACATGAATAGATGTTAGGAATTCATACCTAACAACAATGATAGAAATAGACAAAGATGTGAGTTCAAAAACTCACCTTTAAACCCAAAAACAATGAATGAGAAGCTTAATCACAAAGGAAAGATCAACCAATCTTCACTTCAACCCAAAAGGCTTGAATCTAAGCTCAAAAGAAGAACATTTCCTAAGTTAGGTTTAGGAAATTTCTGAAATTGAAGAGAGAATGAGTTGGAGAAGATGAAGAGGATGCTTACCTAAGCTTCTCTTTGATTTTGGAGCTAAAACTTGGATTTGTAAAAGAAACTAGGGCTTAGGAATTTCTATTTCCTTTTCTCTTCCCCCATTTTGATAAAGCTTGAAGGTATTAGGAAATGAAAGTCAATGAAGGAAAGAGGGGGTGGAGCTAGGGTCTTGTGTTAAGTTATTGTGCTGAAACTCAAACCCAAAGCCCTAAGTGAAAAATAGCAAAATTCACTCAACTCCAAACATAACGACGTTTATACTCAAAAAGGTCGCAAACGCCATTTTAGACTCAATGGAAGTGGTCTCGAGTCCTAATTCGACTGTTTGCAAAAAGTAGCTTTTCGGACTTTAATCCGACTAACGATGCTATATTTAAATAAAATATTTAAATATACAATAGTAAAATATGTCGATTGTTACAAAGTAGATATACAAATCTTTGTTATCCACTGGCTTTGACAAGATGGGAGGCCTCTTTAAGTGTCCACCAAAGCTTGGAACGCGTCTTCATAATCTTGCATCCATTAAAAGTTCCTCTTCCCTCTCCTAATCAAATCTAAGAAAGGAATGCATTATCGGTAGGTCTTAAAAAAACCAACTTAAGACGGCAACCTTCCCATTTAAGTCTTATACTTGTTTGATGGTTTTTGGCGCCTGAATGTTGCTAATTATTCAAATCTTCTTAGGATTAGCTTCGATTCCTCGAGCATTGACAATGAAACTCAAGAACTTTTCCGATGCCATGGCAAAAGAATATTTCAGAGGATTAATCTTCATTTTGTAATATCAGAGGACATCGAACATTTCTGCTATGTGTCTAATGTGGTTCTTGATCTTCGTGACTTTATAAGCATATCATACACATATACTTCCATCGTCTTTCCAATTTGATCTTTAAACATTCGGTTAACTAGACATTGATAGGTTGCTCCTGCATTCTTCATTCTAAATGGCATTACCACATAGCAATACAATCCAACTTCGGTAATGAAGCTGGTGTGCTCCTGATCGGGAATGTACATCGGGATTTAGTTATATGAGTACGCATCCATGAAAGATCGCAACTCATGTCCTCCGGTTGAATCTAAAAGTCGGTCGATCCTTGGAAGAGGAAAATTGTCTTTTGGACACGTCTTGTTTCAGTCCAAGTAATCAACGCATGTCCACCACTTTCCATTCGCTTTTCTCACCAGTACAGGATTAGATACCCATTTAGGGTAGAGGGAATTGCGAATAAACCCATTGCATTTGGGCTTATCCACCTCCTCTTTAAGGACAACAGATCTCTCCGGATCCATGCCATGCCTTTTCTGTTTCGTCGGGACATGTCTCAGGTCGATAATTAATGTGTGGCTTGCTATGGTGGGCCAGATGCCAAACATGTCAGAATGAGTCTAAGCGAACATATCGAGATTTGCTCGGAGAAAACCGACAAGTTCTTTCATCATCGAGGGGCTGAGCTATGATCTGATCTTTAGGACCTGTGACGAGTCGTCGTGGCTGACCATGTTGTCAATTGTCAGCTCAGCCGGTGCAACCTTGATCTCTTTGGGCTCCTCCTCATCATTCCTTGGATGTATGTCTTCATAGAAATGACTATGGCGCCAAAGCCAAGGCCCGAGCGCTGCTTGTCAATCTTTGGTGGTTTGGATGCGGAGAGATTTGTCCACACCCTTACCTTTCTCCTTCTGTTGAGCATCTCTCAATTCAGCCATATAGCAGACACGTCCAGTTGCTTGATCACCATGCACAACTCCAACACCATTATCAGTTGGGAACTTCAAAGTCAAACACCATAGGGCAAGAGCTACCCAGAATTTAGCTAATGCTAGTCGGCCCAAAAAAGTATTATATGGAGAATCAACATCCAAGGCAACAAATGGAAAAATAAGTATTCTCCTACGATCACCTTCTCCCAATAACACGGGCAATTCGATATATTCGACAGCTACAGTCATAGCGCCGTTGAAGCCATGAATGTGGGCTTTAAACATTTTCAAGTCCTTGGCTTCCATCCTCATCTGATCGTAAGCTTTTTTGAAAATTATATTTACATAACTTCCACAATCAAGCAAAATCCTCCTCATTAAGGCAGGACTGATCATGGCCGAAATGACCATTGGGTCGATCGTCGGTGCCTCCACCTTGTCTACATCTCTGTTTCTGCACACAATGTCATCTGCCAATGTACGCTACTATTTTGTTGAAGCTCCATCTTCTGTACTCGAATAACGTTCAAAATTCATATGCTTGATCGTACTAGCATAGCGCTCCATCTCATGTCAACTCTTATCAGCTGGATAAGGTCCTCCAACTATATTATTGATCACTAATCTTCCACCAGTCTACACAGGTTCCTTGGCCCTGTGTGGAGCTTATCCCCGTTTAGGGTCAGATGTCCCCTACTCGCCATCCTGCAGGGCTTTAACAAACTGCTGTAATTTTATTTCCCAAACTAGTTTCTCAATAACATCCGGGAGATGCCTATATTCATTCGTGTTATGACCCTAGCATTCATGGAACCGGCTATAATTTCCAGACTAATTCTCCATCGATTCTTTCGGAGGTGGTTTCCTATAATACATGATATTGCATGTAGACAAGTAGACGTTCTCTAAAGAGGTATTTAGTGATGTGTAGGTATCATACATTGGAATCCTAGGCTTTCCACTTCTAGAATCCCTTTTCCGATCACTGCCTTTCTTTTGCTGGTTCGGTTTATTTTAGACATTTATTTAAACTTTTTTAGAACTTTTCCTAGACTGTTTCACGGCAATGTTACTCTGCACTCCTTCTCCACTTGGTCTACAACATTCATCTTCGTAGAGCATCTAGCTTCTTCTTTCCTCAAATACTGAGCTGCTTTTGCATAGAAATGTTCTAATGTTGCGGATGGTTTGCCAACTAACCAATCGCCAAAGTTCAATTCTTGATCAATCCCTCTCGTTATCGCCATCAAAATTGAATGGTCACTTGGATTACCGACTTCTGTGACGACCATATGAAATATCTCCAAATAATCTTTCGGCGATTCTCCCGAAGCCTGGATCATGCTGGATAGGAACATTACATCTTTGAGGCGTGTTGCGTGCATATGAAATTGCTCCACAAACTTTGTTGCTAAATCGTTAAATCTAGAGATTGACCGTGGGGATAATCTCGTAAACTACATCGTTGCTATGCCAGAGAGTGATAGGAAAACAGCTACACTTTGTTGCATCATCAGCTCGTGCGGAATCCATCAGCCATTCATATCTCATGATGTGCTACCTGGTGTCGGTTTTCCCCTCGTAGGCAGGCATTGACGGCATACTGAACCTCCTTGGATACTCTACATGTAAGATATTGTCAGTGAATGAGGTATGGCTTCACAAGATCCCCCAATCTTGGTCAAGCCTTGGCTTTCTCTCACTAGCTGTCTAACCATTGATGACAATTCCGACGTTTGGATAGTTGGAGCCAAGAGTTAGTCGTGCTCCACCTTACGTGAATGGTCTAGTTGATGTATACGGGTTGTTCCTTATCTTCTTGACTCAACATCCTTACGATGTGTATCACGTACGTTCTCTTTATCATCATTCTGAGGAGGTAACTGGTTTTCATCCACCTGAACTCCAGCATATGAATCAATCGCAGCAGCTCCAACTTGTGCTCTAATATGAAAAGGCAAGATTTCTCCTCTAGAGGATGGATCAGCCACGATCCCTATAGAGGGATCGACACCGATTGGTCTTGGCAAGCTAGGTTGGCTTGCCTGCTGATATCTAGAATCTTCTGCATGACATCCATTAATTATGCGACGTCTGCATCTGTGATAATCATCTATTGAACTAGAACTCTCCGACGTAGAATAAAGGATTAGCTCTCTCCTAGTTTTCTCGTGCTGTTGCCCCCTGAGTTGATTCATTAGATTGATATTGGCTTGAATATGCTGGTTCAACTATCGGTAGCAATCCACTAGCTCTCTCATCATATTTTGAAAATAAGCTCTTGTGATGGAATCAGCGGGATTCAGAACATCAACTAGATTGACGTCATTTATATCTATTGGTAGATTGCTCGGGCCTCCTTACTGGATGTTAGCTTTCTCATTTCCTTCTGCGTTTTGTGAGGTAGATCTAGTCTTCCTAAACATTTTTGATAGTTTCCTTAGACTTTTGCAAATCTGAATAGAATGAATAAGCTTCTTGAAGATAATTATGGATCTCTTCAAGGGATTTATGCAATCCAACAACAGTAAAGGGTTCTAAATAGGGCTGAGAATCTCTCTCAGTGAAAGTGCCAAACTGTTTGCACAAAAAATTGGCACAAACACCAAATAGGGATTTTGCAGAGAAGTAAATGAAGAAAATAAAATAAAAACGGAGAAAACAAGCGATTAAACTATAGAAAATCAAACCAATAACAAGAACACAACAATTTATAGTGGTTGGGTCTAGTTTGCCTTCGTCCACTTTGAATAGATAGCCTTACTAATCACTTTGTAAACGGAGTACAATAGGGATCAGATGAAATCCTCTATTATAATAGAGTACAATGCAACTAGCCATGTAAAGTCCTGAAAATGAACAATCAAGCATGTATTCATAGAGGAAGATTGTGAAATATCTCCCTGAAAATTTGGCAGAAGGATCTCCAAAACCATATAGACCTATAAGAGGGATCACCTGACCCAAATCCCAAGGAATAGGGATCGGTGTCGATCCCTATTATGGGTCAATTTCGGGGTGCGATCTCTATGGGAGCTTTCCTATGCTGTAATATGCTTAACCTCCAAGTTTCATGCCAATTGGATCAGTAGAACTTGAGTTATTGCTGGATCATTGCTATAAAGTGTGTTGCTTCCTAATTTAGGCCGATCCCTACAAAGGGAAGAGGACCGATCCCCATTGCCTATTCTTTTGAGGTGCGATCCCTAGGGTAGGCTCCCTAGGGTCCCCACATCTCGGTTCCAAAGTTTCATATGCATTGGACTTCTACATCTTGAGATATTGATTGTTTTCCATTGAGTTGCACTTGTTTGGCTGAAATATGTTGATCCCTATGTTTGTGAGTGATTAAAGCCGATCACTTTTCAATGTTAAACTAAATTCCATACTTTGAACATTCTACATTGCATATCTCTCAATTT
Organism: Allium fistulosum; assembly: GCA_030737815.1. Taxonomy (NCBI): domain Eukaryota; kingdom Viridiplantae; phylum Streptophyta; class Magnoliopsida; order Asparagales; family Amaryllidaceae; genus Allium; species Allium fistulosum. The sequence continues at coordinate 795,885,555 of CM060904.1, forward strand.
CATTCGATTACGGGTTCATATTATCATCTGTAATTGATCTTTGGACCCTACAATCATCGCTCTAGACTTACCGGCCTTAATGATAGTCGAATCTAACTTGTCCAATCAGTTCGGATATAGCCGGGTAAAAATACCAAATAACAAGTAGTAACTATACACAACTGTTGTTTGCCTTTGAGTGAAGCGCAAACTTCTGTTGCGTAACTCTACTGACCTCGTATCCCAAACCACTAAGTCCAAATAATTAATCCAAGATTTATTATTGGACAAAGCTCATTAATATCTATTTACATATTTAAGGTTATAATTTCTTCTAATGATAATTATATTGCCTTAAAATGTTTTAATTGCTGCCTAGCATTTTTTATTTATTATCTCTATAAATGTTCCTTTTTGTCCATAATAAATGATTATTATCCAAACAGACATTTCCTATTTATTTATTTACTAAAGTTTTATTTAGTAATCGTTCTCTATTTCTTCCATAATTATTAACCTAACATCCTCATTTATCAGTCCTATTAATCCAATTGTACCCTATTAACTTCTTGTAACTCCTAAATCATTTCACATTTATTACCCAATCATTTGGAGACACAACCTTTCTAACTTTCTTTCCTGATTCTTTTATTCATTATGCGATTTGTTCTAATGCTTTAATTCTATTTAAAGTGAATGTTACGTGTAAATCATTGTATTAGTTAAGTTTTCATTTTAATTGATTAGCGCGGTTAAATATGTACTAAAATATAGAAAATCCACATTCCAACAGAATTAGGGTAAGAATCAAAATTTCACTAATACATTTACCACCCAATTAAAGATCTGGAATAAATTATAGATCTAATCAACATTCAACTTTTATAACTTAAGGACCGATTTCCAGATCTGGAGGTGTAAACAATCATTTCTAATCAAATTAAATTATAGAATAGGAATATTTAGACAATATTTTATACGTTTAATTGAGCCTACAATTCACATATATTTATTTATTTGGGCATAAAATCAAATAAAAGCCAATGAAATAAATTACAATGTCATAAAAAATTTATAAAATTTCCCGCTCACCATTTATAGCATTCCAAATCTCCAGATGTGAATTAAATCCTTTGATTCAACTTCATCTCCTTTTTAACCCAAGAAATATGTATAAAAATGGTATATACAAATATTAAAATTTCAGATTTGAGAAGAGATTTGGGGTTGAAAGTGAATATAAATTTACTATACTGAAATTTACCTCGTTATTGTGTAATGTTGATTCACTTCTTCTCTTTTTCAGTTTATTTTCTATTCTTCTCCAATATATATGTATATATATATATACATACATAAGATTTTATAATCTAGAAGACTAGCGAAGAAGAGAAAATGGCAGAGCTTTGCTGCATGGATTGGAAAATATGATAAGTGAAGGGTTAGGCCTTTATTTATAGGCACACGAATCAATTGTAAGCGTTAGATTAAAATAATTAATGTATATTCTTTTCCTTAATTACTTTTTCTTGTTTTTTCATACCATTTTTGTTCTAATCTGATAACATTAACTTTTCTTACAAGTTAAGTAACCACTAACCTTAAATAATGTTAATTTATTACCATTTTCACCTGATTGATTAACGTTAATTTCATTCTTCCACATTAAGTAAACATCAAGTGTAGTTAACGTCAATCAATTACATTTATTGCATACTATTTCCTTCCCTCAAATGTTAACGTTCTTTCTTACTAACCTTTGTTTTAAAGTTAATTAATTCTCATTTATTGATTTCCTTTTCAGTGCTAATTTGTTTTAATTTAACGTTGATCTCCTTTGATTACTTGCTTCTAATCCTTGATTTGATTAGATTTAACATAGCCAATTATTAAACTTAAGATTTACATCTAATGTTTACATTAATGTAAATTATTAATAATTATTTGCTTCCACGCCCAAATTATTTACTTGTATTCTTTCTTAATTAGATTTAATTTGATTGAGCTTCCTTAATTAACATTTATATTTAACATTAACATTTATATTTAATGCTCATTTTAATGTTAAGTTATTAACATTTACTTCCTTAATTAGTTTTGAATTATTTTCGATTCGATAAGTTCAAACGTTAATAAATTTTTTGTTTAATGCCATAGTGCAAGCTTCATAATCAAATTTCGTCATTTTCTCAAATTCCATTTTTGGAGCCTTATTGTGACGACGCACCTCCTCGACCCTTAGAAATCGATATTAACACATCCTCGGTATTCACGTGCCATAGATCCAAGTGCTTAAAAGGCAGATTATCATGGGTAAAAGAAAATAAAGGTAGATGACAAAAAAAATAGAATCTCACATCGTATTCAACATTTAATTATACATATGAGCAGTACATGTAATTACTCCAAATTGCTTCATCAGAGTTCTAATAAATACTAATCCAGCCAGGATAGTTATAGCTGCCTATCCTCACAAGTGCTGGTAGATACTCATACATAATACAACTGAAATAGAAATAGATGACTACCTACATAGGACCCTCCACCTTCATGCTCCATTGAAAATGTTCTAAGCTACCTAAGTACTTGGCTGCCCAGAAAAATAGGCCACCTACAGTTTAAGGAAAAAGGAAAATAAACTCCGGGTCAATCATGGGACTGGTGTGAGAAACTAAAAATTCGGATATTTTAAAACAAAGGGTATCTCATAAGATCACGCTCCACATAAACACATAATAGGTTTTTACCTTATGATAAACGAAATGTTTGCTATGAAAAATATGTGAATATAATATTTAATGATATTCTTTTGAAAACAATTTTCTGGTAAATATACATAATCTTAGCCGAAATTGTTACATTAATAAATTCTGGCATACTAGGCTCTAAAATCAAGTCTGATGGCACTTATTGGAGAATGGATTTCCATACAATGGCAGGTAAGAAACTACCTTCTATACAGTACATATCTAGAGGGATGTACCGAGGATCAACACCTTTGAAACCTCTGCACCAGGCAAGCCCGGCCTACCCGCGACCCATCTGGTGGTGGATATAATCAAATACGACATCACCCCGGTCGTAACCAACCTATCCAGGTTCCCATAACATACACAATATTCTCGATATAGAGAGTAATCGAGAAAGGTGATGACCATACCCTAATGGTTGCGAACCACATAGCCTTACGACATGCCTTATTTAAGATATTTCTGGGTGATGAGGCCCGAGGTAAGGATTACATTTCACATAGCACATTCCACTTTGAATGCCACATTACCAATTCCATCGCACAATATTGATTTTCACAAATGTACAACCTTTAAGCCCGTACATCTCAAAGAAGGGTGCTAAGTATAGGAAAGTTGCCTCCTACACCACCAAACAGATGTACGTTTGTAAAAGTAAATGTACGTGTATGTTAGAAATGCAATGTCAGTCATTCATCCATACAAGTTGTCTAGGAATAGGACAAACCGAAGGAACACTCTTACCATATTCTATTGGGAATAATCCCTGGGGTTAGTAGTGAGCAGCCCCTTACATCGATGATCAAATGAAGATACTACTACCACATATATATGATATGTGAAATTTCCTCAGGGGTTAGTAACAATAGCCCTTCATTTCATTTATTTCATTCCATGTATTCAGTTCGAACTCGTAAATTGGTTCAAAGTGGTTTTCGGATAGGAAAACCCAAATCTGATCTCGGATCCTTCAAACCAATCATCGATAAAAAGATGTTAAGTAAATAGGTGCTTATCATTTGATTAATTACCTTTTCCTTATCAAAAATGTCTTCTAGAGATATATATTTTTAAAATATTTCTTTCTGGTATATACCAAATCATTAACCTCTCTTTAAATTTGGAAAAGCCAAATCATTTTCACAAGTCATATTGGAAAATATTATTGAGTTAAAAAGGGTTGATAGAAACTATACCAATTCTACTTAACATCAATTCCCATATTCAACCTTTACCATCCGTCGCATAATGATGAAATCACCTTTTAAATTCAGATGGATGGTATGGGTTCCCTCCTCGAAATTTAATGGCAAGTGTAAGAAGATTATTTCTATATAATCCAAGTTGTATTAAATTAAGAAAAATTTAAAGCTTTTATACTAGCCTCGTTTCCAACATTTTGACCTTACCTATTGTAACAACCCAAAATTTTAGTCATTTGAAATTCAGATATTTAATTGATTTTAAATATTCAAAACTAAATTTTATAAGTTGAATAACTTATATTTCGAATATAGTGATTTAATTGGATAAATAAATCGTTAATTTAATATTTGAAATTGCGTAAATAATTTGATTTTGAATTTAATGTGAATAGAAATGATTTATAAAGTTGTTTTAAATTCTATTTGAATTAGAATGATGTTAGTAAACTTTTGAAATTGAATTAAAAGTGATTTATAGAAATTGGATATTTTAATATTTAATTAACGTGTAAAAATAGACATTTTTGATACGGTCATAAATTTCAATGAAACTAGTTTCATTGGATCCGTAATGTTATATTATTGTAGGATTTCAAATTTCATGTCAATCGAATTTACGGTTTAGCCGTACGAAGCTAAAACGCGTAGAAATTTGTTTAAGTAAATTTTAAATTTAAAATAAGTCGATTCGAAAACCTATCTTCTAAATATGATCGAATTGGCTCCCGATATATATTCCATTGTGTTCAAAATAGGGGTAAAACATTATAAACGCCAGGCGGCACGCTTCGTTTGGAGTTCGAAAAATTTTCGGATGAATAGTGCGCGAAATTTTCTATATAAGGCCATAACATTTCAGAATTGCAAACCCTAATCTATCTAGGGCTAGCCGCCACTAATGGTTTGAATGGCCAGAAACTCCCATCTTTCTCTCCTCGATCTCTTCCAATCCGTCGACTTTCATCAAAAACATTCAACTACAACATCGAAGAGCATGACGAGATCATCGAATCAACGACTATGGTCGTAATTGAGGTAGCAGATCGATGGCGATAAGGCTTTGAATGGCGCGCGTTTGGATTCTTTTTGCGTGGCTTAGGGATGAAGGAGTCGAGTGTGGTCAAGGGCGGTGTTAGAGCTCGTGTAGGGCTATACGATGGTGGCGTTGGATTGTCTTATCGATGAGTGTGGTGACCGCACCAATGATGGGAAGACCGGCGGCATGGGTTTTGTTCGACCTGGAGGTTATCGCGCGGGAAGAAGTAAAGGAGGGCGGCCACAATCTCATCTTTTGAAATTGAACGGCCCAGATTTGCTTGGTAAATAAAAAGAAAACTGTAAATTAATTTATATATAAATTGTATAAACTTTAAAATGTCATAACTTCTTCATAGGGTCCGTTTTTGACGAAACAAGTTGCGTTGGGTCCGTATTGACGAGCACAACATTTTAGAGCTGATTGGAGCTAGTGAAAATTTTGGGTAAAATTAAATGCTTGTTTAATTTTACTCGGAATAAAACATTGCAACTTCTTTTGTAACCAAAGTGACTACAACTCACTCTTTCTGACTTGCTAATATTTTTATATAAGTAAGAATAAATTTATTTTATGCTGATTGATGATTGTTTGGATGATATATGATATATTATATATATTGATTGGTATTTGGATATATTCCTGCTTATTGGAGCAGATAAGACCCTATACGTTCCCGTGTATGAGCGGATGACCCTTTGTACGCGCGTCTGCCTCGAAGCGGACATTGTACATCTATTCTAATTTGTATATTTGTTGTAGGTGACAGGTTGGAGGGATCCAACTGGATTCCTCACCAGTGTTGATTTTATTTACAAATATTGATATATATGCTGTTATCATGTGATATATGATGTCTTGGATGCCGTGATTGATGTATTTGGTGCTGTTGCAGCATTGGGCCTATTTTTGGAATTTTTAAAAATATTAAAGTGATGATTTCAAATTGGAAAGGATTTCAAATTGGAAAGGATTTCAAAGTGATTTGAAAATAGATGTTTTGTTAATTTTTGAATTGTTAAGGAAATGAATTTATTATAAATAAATAAAAAGTTATAATTTTTAGGTTATAAAAATTATGATTTTTGTGAAATATAATCATAATGTGATTTTTGAAATATGGAGTTAACTATTTTGTAAATAATTTAAATTGAGATTTTGAAATTATTATAAATGCTTTATATATAAGATTTATAAAATTGATATTTTTACAAATCAAAATAATGGAATTATAAAGGAGTTTTTATAAGTGTTAAAATGAAGTTATAATTGGATTTTATAAGTGAGTAAGATTTATAATTGATGAAGTTATTAAAAAAGAATGAAATTGTAAATAGATGATTTATAAGTAACTAACTTATAATTTGGATTTTAGCATGTAAATGAGATATATATGGAATTGGTAAATAAAGGGATTTTATAAATTGAAGTTTTTATAAAATAGAAATGTGAATTTATAAACATTGTTTTATAAATGTGAAATAAACTTATTTTGATAAGTTAAATATGAAAGCTTATTAAAGGAATTATATCCACGATTTTGGACAGTGGATAATCCTTTAATAAATGTGTAGAAGTAATGAATTTGGTTAGAGAATTTATTCATGATTTTGGACAGTGAATTATCCTTTTAAATTTAATGTGCAATAGTAATGAATTTGGTTAAGAGAATTATATTCACGATTTTGGACAGTGAATAACCTTTGAAATTAAATAAATGTTTTGGAAAGTGATATTTTAAATGGAGTTAATGGCTTGAAGATGTTTTAAATGTGTTGAGTATCGAATACATAGATTTCAACATTTATTGTTGAAATAGACATTTTCGAGAAGTAAGGAAATGATGGACTATGACACTGTTGTTATAGTAAATTATTTTCGAAAGAAGATGTTTTGTATAGTATATGGGATTTATATATCTATCTAATTATTGAATCCCTATACTGATGATTTTGGGTTGTCGTGACGATGTTTTACGCAACATTCGTTTTGACCCAAATAAATATGTTTAAGAGAATGTTTTCCTTAAAGAATAAAATATGCACTTAATCATGATTTAAGTATATGTAATATTTTCTAAGTGTTGAAAATAAATGGATTTGTGAATTACTTATTATTAAATAAGTATATGGAAATGTTTTCCAAATAGTGAAATATTGAAATGGTTTTGAGTATATATCTTTTTAAAGATAATTTGAAGTGAACATTTGGAAAGTGATTTAATTAATAAAAGATTAACTAAAAGGGCCTAGTGATTGCTTATGGTGCTAAATATTTGTTTGTTTGCTTTGATAGTTAAATAACCGACTATCAAATTTGGCCATTTTAGTTCCTCGGCTTGATGTGGGAACTATTTAGTCGTACACTTAGTACGTAGCCATCTGTGTAGGCTTAATTATCGTTTGTGTTGAGGATGTTGATTATGTAGTGCAGAGTATTACTCCAATCTATCGAGCTTACTTCTTGGCCCGAAGGATAGCAAGTTGAAAGTTGGAAACGTGATAAGTCTTTGAGACTTAGTTTCTGTGTGAGGTTGAGAAACGCTTTTGCGTTGTTGGTGCGAAGAGACCGGGATCGGTTTATCCGAAAACCACTTTGGACAAACATTTATGCATTTGATTGTGCAGGTTGTAATGACATTGATATTCAAGATTTTCATAGTGGAGGCCTGCTTGTTGATCATTTGGGGTTAAAATCCCAATAGACATATAGTAGCAGTGGTCTCTTCATTTATGAAATATCCAATGCAAGGACTATTCGCTACTAATCCTAGGGATTTCCTGACAGGATGTGGTAGGAAAGTACCTTCGGTTTGTCTTGTTCCTGGACAACTTTTATGGATATTTATCTGACATTGCATTTCTAAGATTACATACATTGGTTTTACAAACGTTCATCAGTGGTGGCAAAGAAGGCAACTTCTTTTAGCTTAACACCCTCTTTGAGATGTACGAGCTCAAGGGTTGTATTTTGTGGAAGGCAATTAGTAGTCAACGGAAATGGCAATGTGGGATTCAAAGTGATGTAATGTGTGATATGTGAAAGGTAATCATTACCTTGGGCCTCATTAACCGGAAATGACCGAAATAGGGTTAGATGCGGCAAGGCTAAGTGGGTCATTCCTAATTAGGATATGATTATCCTCTTCTAGATATATTTCTTCCCGCTATGACGTTCGGGATGTAAATTATTGTGGTTTGTATGCTATGAGGGACCACGGAAAAGGTCGGTAACGACCGGAGGATGACATATTCGGTGCTACCTAGTTATAGAGGTAGGCGGGTCTTATGTTGGTAGAGGGCAGATGTTCTGTGCCTTGGGACATCCATCTAGAGGTGTACCCATCGGAAGGTAGTCCCTTCACCTGATCATTTGTATGGAAATCCAAACTCCACTACGAGCTGCGATTTTGTTTGTATTGGCATAATGAATAGCCCCGAAATGCTATATGGGTAACCATTTCGGCTATGATTAATATTATTTGTATATACTAGATACTAGTATAATATAAGATGATTTGATATGAAATGATTTAGTTATCGTAAGGTAAAAACATGTCTGTGTTTACGAGATACTTTTGTTTTGAAAAGGAAAGTTTGGTAATTTAATAAATTCAGTTGAGTGTGTTTCTCATGCTGGTTTACCAGACTAATCCGGGCGTTCTTCCCTTTCAATGCTTGGGTCAGACCGAGTATATTTACAGGTTTAGATTTGGTGGTTTTGGAGCTTCAGTAGGAGAGCTGGAGATCTTCATTTTCGTATACACATATCTGTTTTTATTATCCGCTGCTTAGTTTTGGTATATTATCAACAATTGTAAGGATAGGTTACTATAACTATCCAGGCTGATAACTAGTGATTGATTGTTGAACTCTGATTGATGTATGTATATACAGTTTCTGTTTTGTAAAGATCATTGATATGATATTATATGTTTTCCGCTGCGATGTGAGATTCTGTATTATTCTGTTTGTTTCTCTCTTCTCTCTTTCTTCTCTTCTCTTATTCTCTCTTCTTTTCTTCCTCATGCCTTTCCGTCGGTCTGTGCCTTTTGCGTTGGACATGTATGGTTTATTGTCGATTCAAAGGGTACGAATTTGCAGGTCGTCACACCTATTCCTCGCCCAAGAAAGTGGCCAGCTGAGCCAGGGCTCTGGTTGCTTTAGAAAATCTTCTTAGTTTATGCACCTCACATCTGGATCTCACGAATAAAATAATCAGGCTACTCATCGGCTATTAGTGCCAAGATTAAATCACTTAATTATAACAGCTTTTCTTTAAATCATTTATTTAAACTCCTTTACAATAAATTTTAAAACCTCCAAATCATCTTCAAAATACTTATTTATTTATTTTAAAACATTTATAAAAGATTTGGAAAAGAATACTTAAGTCTAAAGCCATATTTCAAATGTTATTAAAAGTGTTGCAAAAGTGCTACGAATAGTGCTGCGAATAATGCTTTTAACGCTTATTTGATCAAAACAACTTTTCTATCATTTATAAATCCATTCTATAACTCAAATATATTTTAAAACATTTTAAAATATTTATAGAATTTATTCAATATTTTTAAAGAATTAAAAATAACAAACTTAAAGAATTTATCGCTTTGGTTTCCGAACTGCCAAACCGCGACTATTTTTAAAACTTGTTTTGCCCATATTTCAAATATACTAAACAAAATCTCGATCCTTTTCTTTTTTTTGTAAACTATGATTATAAGAGTTCAAAAAATTCTTATTTGAAAGTATTCCGAATCCACCGTATAAATGGATTTAATTTTCTACGGCGTGAAATCGCGAACTACCATTACGCGACACACCTATTTTTGACTCAACTTTCATAACTTGTCAAAACTTCACCAAAATGGGTTTTAATGTTTATAAAGTATTTATAAACCATTTTAAACCATTTTAAAGTGGTTTAACAATCTCATATACACCATTTCATTTATTAAAGAAAAGTGTTTTCCTTTATGATATTCGACATGTATTAAAGGTTAATTGTTTACACATCCAAATAAACATATTATCGTATCCAAGCATTGTTCACAATCATCATAACTAAGCATAGCCAAACATATATATCATCCAATATATCATAATATAAATAGAGTTTCTCACTTGAATTCATTTTTAACTTTGCAAAAATTTGCTATAGCTTCACTCTGATTGTACTGGAGTCTAGGGAATTGAGCCTTGGACCTATGTGAAAGCTCGGTCCATGCTTACTAATGAAGGAAGGCTCGGGCTTGGGTGGTGGATAGTGTGGCCATGGGTTGTAGTGGGGAAAGGAGTGGATTTACTTTGGTTTTGAAGAGTTTTGATAATATATACTTACTATAAAATTTTAATTTCTTTTTGCCATAAAATTTGAAATTATTTTCTTTAGGCAAGAGGCCATTAAAGTGGGGTATAAGTAGTGAAGAAGCTTAGGAATTTTTGAACAAATGAAGTGAAGATGGGTAGTGGTATTTATAGGAAAAAATATGAATAAAAATATCATGATATTTACTTACCATTTCATCATCATTGCCTCACCACCACACCCCCTCCTACCTCATCATCCATGACCGAACATCTCCTCCATGTGTGTAGTCATTTGCTTTTACTTAGGATGTAAGAGGTTGAATTTGTGTTTACTTAAGGATGAAGTTTTAGGAAAATAACCTAGATATTTAGCAATATATATATATATATAATTGTGTAAGTATATTTGTATGTATATATGTATTCATGTGTATGTGAATGTGTTTAGTATATGTAGATGTATGTATGCATATGTATATCTCAAATGATTCACAACATTGCACAACTTTTCTACGTTGAATCTTTACGGATGAGATTTTATTTTCATAAATAAAATAAATAATTTTACTCCATGTTCCAACTCATATAGATAATGAGTATATGTGTCTAGCTCCGCACATGATGTCGGATGGTCTAAGTGTTGTTTATTGATAAAACGGTTTTCAGTCATTTTATCGATATATCTTCTAAAGTATATGTTTTTGTACATACTTATTCAAAATAAGATCACCACTATTATTTATTGTTCAAAACATTATCATTTATGTTAAAAAAAATCTTATATTTGAATATTTTAAAAATTTTCCAAAGTGATAAATTTGCGGGTCGTTACATACTTCCTACTTAAAAGAATTTCGTCCCTGAAATTAAGGATAAGAAGAAAATGACTCGAAAAGGAATATATATTTGACAAGGGGAAATATATATAGGATATGACAAGTGACCACACCAAAGGCAGCGAGTACACCATCTCGATACCACATGCAAACTATACGTCAATCCTAAACTCGGGATAAGCTTTCCTCATTCTATCTTTTGTTTTCCATGTGTAATCTTCGACATACCACTCCATTGAACTTTAACCAACATTACCACCTTCCTTCTCAATTGCTTCTCATCATGATCCATGATTCGAACTGGTCGCCTGATAACTGCCAAATTTGGTTCTACTTCTAAATCTTCTTGGGCAGCTGTTTCTATAATCTTTTTCGGATAATGCACATATTTCCGTAGATGGGATATGTGAAAGACGTTGTGCACACTAGACAACCTTTCAGGCAATTCCACACGATAAGCGAATGGGCCAATCTTCTCAAAAATGGGAAAAGGTCCAAAAAATCGAGTGCTAACTTCCCAGTCCTTTCGAATATTACCACTCCTCTCCTCGGAGAGATTTTCAAGAATACAAGATCTCCAACTGAGAATTCCATATTCATGCGCCTTTGATCAGCGTAATGCTTCTGACTGCTCTGGATTTCTTTCATATTCTTTCTGATCAAGTCTACTTTTTTTGAGGCATCTCAAATCACATCAAGACCCAGTATAACCGATCTTCGATTTCGATCCAACATGTTGGGGATCTACATGCATGACCATGTAAAGCTTCATATGGTGCCATGCCAATACTTGCATGATAGCTGTTATTGTAGGAGAATTCCACAAGATGAAGATAGTTTTCCTATGAACCTCCAAAATCTAAGATACAAGCTCTCAGAAGATCTTCCAATACTCAATTTACCCTTTCAGTTTGCCCATCAGTCTGGGGATGGTTTGCGATGCTTATATTCAGCTTCGTTCCCAAAGCTGTTTGTAATGCCTCCCAGAATTTAATGGTAAAGTTTGGGTCTCGAGCACTGACTATGCTGGTTGGGACCCCATGCAATCGAACAATTTCCTTCATGTATATTTCTACAAGACTTGCAGCTGTTCTCGTTGGCTTTACTAGGATAAAATGTGCGCTTTTGGTCAATCGATCTACGATAACCCAATGCCTTCATTTCCCTTTCTTGAATGAGGTAAGCCATCAAAGAAATCCATCGATATTTGGTTCCATTTCCAAGTTGGGATTTCAAGAGATTGAAGTAATCCAACGGTCTTTTGTTGATCGCTTTTGATCTGTTGACAATTTGCACATCTGCTAATATGGATAGTGATATCCCTCTTCATACCATTCCACTAAAAAGTCTTCTTCATATCTCGACACATTTTGGTAACTCCAAGATGTACTGAAAGTCGAGAATTGTGACATTCTGTTAAAACTTTTTGCCTCATACGGTCGAAATTTCGGATGTATACTTTTCTATTCATCCTTAGTATTCCTTGATCATCCACCTTGAATCCAATCCATCTTCCTGGTACTGTGTTTTTCTCCACTGCTTTGACCATCTTTGGGATAAAAGGATCTCCGAGTTGGTTCTCTTTTATGCGGTTAATCAAAGTTGGATGTACTATCAAATAAGCTATAATGGCATGCTTAACGCATCCACTACCACATTGGCTTTTCTGGGTGTATATAGGATATCTAAATCATATGACACGAGAAATTCTAGCCAACACTGCTTTCTCATAATTAAGTCCTTCTGAGTGAAAAGATATTTCAAAGATTTGTGATCTATGAAGAGTTCGAACTTCACATCAAGTAAATAATATCTCCAAATCTTTAGTGCGAACACAAATGCTAATTGTTCTAAATCGTATATTGCATAATTTTGCTCATGCGTCTTTAACTGCCTACTAACATATGCGATAGCCTTCCCATATTGCATCAGTACCGCGCCCACTCCTTCTCCACAAGCATCAATATAAATGGTTAACCACCGCTTTCATCAATAATAGTCAGGACTGGAGCGGTATTTAGCCATTTATTAAGTTCTTGTAATGCTTCTTCACATTTCAGCGTCCATTCAAATTTAACATCCTCCATAGTCAACTTCGTTAAGTGAGGAGAAATCTTGGAGAAGTCGTGAATATATCTTCGGTAGTATCCTGCCAATCTTGAGAAGCTGTGAATGTCCTTAGGAGTCTGTGGTTGCTTCCAATCTTGAATGGCGGTAATTTTTCTAGGATCAACTAAGATTCCTTCCTTTGACACAACAAGTCCAAGGAATCTTACCTTTTCTTCCATGAAGTGGCATTTTGAGTACTTAGCCTTGAGCACATTCCTCCTCAATATTTCTAGTACAATCTCTAAATGCCTTTCATTTTCTTCTTTGATCTTTGAATATATAAGAATATCATCAATAAAAAACAACATGAATTTATGGAGCACATCTCTGAGTACTCTATTGATAAGGTCCACAAAATAAGCGGGCGCATTGGTTAGTCCAAAAGGCATAACCAACCACTGATAGAAATCATTTGGTCCTCTGAATGCAGTAAAAGGAATGTTATCTTCTGCTATCCTTAATTGATGGATTCCTGTAGCTAGGTCCATTTTGGAGAATATTGAAGCACCATGAAGTCTATCAAACAAGTCATCAATACAAGATAGAGGATACTTGTTCTTAATCGTTTGCTTATTTAGGTTTCGATAGTCTACTCAAAGTCTTAGGGAGCCGTCTGATTTTGCAACAAAAACTACTGCTAAGCTCCAACTTAAGCGACTTGGTCTAATTAGTAACTTTCTTTAACAAGTCATCTATTTGATTCCTTAACTCATTTACCTCTTTGGGGACCATTCTTCGAGAAGAATCAAAAACAGACCTCGCACCGGAAATCAAGTTGATTCGAAACTCAATTTCCCTATGTGGGGGTAAACTTCTAACTTCCTCAAAAACATCCAAAAATTCCTTAACAATTGGTATTTATTCTAGACGTTTTTGAAATGAATTTAGGGAATACATAAAACTATCCATTACTGGACTTGATTCTTCACACGTTATTTTAATTGGTTCACTTCTTTTATTTTCCAAATGCACCGTCCTTTTAACACAATCAAGAACAGCCTTATATTTGGACAACTAATCCATACCGAGTATAATCTCAAATCTAATAAAATCGAGGACGATTAGGTCACATGAAATTTTTTGGGATAGGTAGGCAACTTGTACTTTTTCATAAACTATACCGAGATTAGTTTTACCACCTATGGGTTTAGAGACACAAATAGGGGTATCTAATATTTTTTTGGTAAGTTTCAATTTATCAACCAATTCTTTAGAAATAAAACTGTGGGAAGCCCCAGTATCAAATAATACTCTAACTATATTATGATTAATGCATATATTATTTTTTGAAACTCTCTTTCCCTTCGCATCAATCGAAGTTGAGGGTTTATCTTTAATGGAAAAAAATCTAACTGTTCTCCTTTCTTTATCGGTGGGCAATCCTTATTCTGGTGCCCTAGTTTGTGACAATTGTAGCAACTTTTATCCTAAGCCTTAGGATTCTTACAGGTGGTGGAAAAATGACCCTTCTGTTGGCAATTATAACAAGTAATATCCTTCAAATTATTTTCTTACGGTCCTCCTTCTAGCTTGCCCTATCATGGCTTCTTCCCAAAATGGTAGAACTTCCTCTTCTTCTAGTTATTATTACTGCTTTGAGTTTGGGTGGATTCTTTTACTCTAGAGTCTCATATAAGAAACCCATGTCTACCAAATCTATGAAGGTTCCCTTTACATGCCTGGTCATCCTGTCCTGATATTGCCCCTTCATCCCAGCGATAAACATTTCATTTTTCTTTAAAGGAGTGTCTATCAGATCCGGCACAAAATGTGACAATTCACTGAACTTTTTGGAATATTCTTCTACGGATATCTCTCCTTGCTTTAAATATATAAAAATCCAATAAAGGTGGGATTTTCCTGTAGCTGACATATATTGTTCTTCCAAGAATTGAACCGTTCCCATGAGAAAGTTCTTCTGAATCATTCAGAGTTATGGACACCATGCCAGAGCCCCTTCTTGTAACTGCCAAGAAGCTAAGAACTTTTTCTTCTCATCCTCGATATTCAATCCCTTAAAAGTTCTTTCACAAGAGTGGATCCAAGCCTGAACTTGAATAATGGACTCCGTTCCTTTGAATGGTTAACCACCCAAATTGGTGTAATTCTTGCATAGAGTAGCAAAGTTAATTTGAGGTTGCACATGGACTACCACTTCCTCAATTACTGTAGCATTTGATTGAAAGTTGATGGCCGTAGTTTTGCTACCTCCCATTCGTCCTATTCTATTACCCATCTCCTATTATCTGCATATGGTAAGAAACATCTTTAAAATTGACGAAATTATCTTAGGGAATGGTTATAAAACTCAAATATAACTCATTCTAGGGCATTACTAACCCTATCTCTAATAAGTTGACCCCATCAAGGCTTAGGTATTCGCTCAACCATAAACGCCGATACCAAATGTGACAACCCGCCTCCTCGATCCTTAGAAATCGACAGTAATACATCTTCAGTATTGGTGTGCCATAAATCTAAGTGCTGGAGAGGTAGATTATCATGGGGTAAAAGAAAATAAAGGTAGATGACAAACAAAATAGAATCTCACATCATATTCAACATTTAATTATACATATGAGTAATGCATGCATTAGAGTTCGAGTAAGTACTAATCCAACCGGGATAGTTATAACTGCCTATCCTCACAAGTGCTGGTGGATACTTTTACATAATAGAGTGGAAATAGAAATAGATGACTATCTACATAGGAACCTCCAGCTTCATGCTCTATGCTCCATCCAAAATGCTCCAAGCTACCTAACCACTTGGCTGGTTGGAAAAATAGCGCAGTCAGAGTTTAAGAGAAAAGAAAAATAAACTTCGTGTCAGTCATGGGATCGGTGTGAGAAACTCAAAATACAGATATTTAAAAACAAAGGGTATCTCATAAGACCACGCCGCACATAAACATAGATACCTTACCTTATGACAACCAAAACATTTGCTATGAAAAAGCTGAAAATATTATTTAATCACTTTCTTTTAAAAGTAATTTTCAGGTAAGTATATATAATCTTAGATGAAATTATTAAATTATTAAATTCCAGCATATTAGGTTGTACAATCAAGTCCGAAGGCAATTATTGGAGAGTGGATTTCCATACAATGGCAGGTAAGGAACTACTTTTCGTACAATACATCTCTAGAAAGATCGATGTACTAAGGATCAACACCTTTGAAACCTCTGCACCTGGCAAGATCGGCCTACCCGCAACCCATCTGGTGGCGGATAGAACCAAATATGACATCACCCTAGTCGTAACCAACCTATCGGGGATCCCATAGCATACACAACATACTTGACATATAGAGAGTAATCTAGAAAAGTGCTGACCATACCCTAATGGTTGTGAACCACATAGCCTTACGACATGCCTTGTTTAAGCCATTTTCGGGTGATAAGGCCTAAGGCAATGATTACCTTTCACATAACACATTCCACTTTGAATTCCACATCGCCAATTCCATCACACACTATTGATTTACACAAATGTATAACCTCTGAGCTCGTACGTCTTAGAGAAGGGTGTTAAGTATAGGAGAGTTACCTTCTACACCACCAAAAAAATGTACGTTTGTAAAAATCAATGTACGTGTATGTTAGAAATGCAATGTCAGACATTCGTCCATACAGGTTGTCCAAGAATAGGACAAACCAAATGAACTCTCCTACCACATCATGTCTGAAATCATCCCTAGGATTAATAGCGATCAACCCTTGCATCAAAGATCAAATAAAGATACTACTGCCACATATATATGATATGAGAAATTTCCTCAAGGGTTAGTGACAATAGCCCTTCATTCCATTTATTGTCATTCCATGTCTTCAATTCAAACTCGTAAATTGGTTCGAAGTGGTTTTCGGATAGCAATCACCCAAATCCAATCCCGGTTCCTTCGAACTAAACTTCGATAAAAAGATGTTAAATAAATAGGTGCTTATCATTTGATTAATTACTTTTTCTTTCTCAAAAACATCTTCTAAAGATATATACTTTTTAAAACATTTATTTCCAGTATATATGGAGTCATTAAACCTCTATTTAACTTTGGAAATACCAAATCATTTTCATAAGTCATATTGGAAAATATTATTGAGTTGAAAAGGGTCGATAGAAATTATACCAATTCTACTCAACATCAATTTCTATATTCAACCTTTACTATCCGTCGAATAACAGTGAAATCACCTTTTAGATTAACATGATATTACATGTTCCCTCCTCAGAATTTAATACCAAGTATAAGAAGATTATTTCTACACAATCCAAGTTGTATTAAATTAAGAAAAATTAAATCTTTTATACCAACCTCGTTTCCGACATTTCGACCTTATCTATTCCTCACATAGGAAAGATTCCACATGAGCCAAGGCACTGGTTACTCCTAAACATCTCCTTAGTTTAAGCATCTCACATCTGGATCTCACGAACAGAAAAATCCATTCTACTAATCGGCTTTTGGAGCCAAGATTAAATCACTTAGTTATAACAGTTTTTCTTTAAATCATTTATTTGAACTACTTAAATAAAATTTTAAACCTCCAAATCATCTTCAAAATATTTATTTATTTATTTTAAAATATTTATAAAATATTTGGAAAGAATACTTAAGTTTAAAGCCATATTTCAAAAGTTATTAAAAGTGCTGCAAAAGTGATGTGAATAGTGTTGCGAATGTTGAATATGCATGTATATGATTTTTGTTTGATGATAATAAACATATATACATTCATTTAAATGTATTTGATATTGTACTATTTTATTTTTCACAGATAAAATAAATATTTGCTGAATAAAATAAATAACACAGAATTGGAATTCAAACGAATATTTTATTCAAACAAATATTTATTACAATTTTGATGGTACAATTTCAAGCTCTCACTATAACTATACAATTTCAATCACAATACAATTTCATCACAATTTCATAGTTACATCAGTTCCTCACTACATATCACTCACACTCGTATTTATCTTCAACTTCATTCCAATGTGAATCCAGCATCTGAGCAATCTGCAGAAATATACATTGACGCAGTAAAATTGAAAATAAAATGTTTTTGCAGTATAAAACAAAATATGAATTTTGAAAATAATATTTGCCTCAGTTATTTGGGATGTTCGTCATCATTTATATTTGAATTCATCATACACGAACAATGTGACATGCACAGTGGATCACTGTACATGCCACAAGGCCGTGCACACCGATATATATACACTTGATAAATTTACAGGGACAGGTGAGCACTGGTCAAACCCAAATTATCGGATTCAACTCAGGTGCAATAAAACAATGTCACAATTTTCAGCACAAGGTCAAACCCGAGTTGTGAAACTAGATTCAACACAGGTGCAAATTGTCAAAACTCAAGAAATCAAATCCAGACTGAAACAACATGCACAACTACAAAATCAACCAGACTGTATGCATGCTAGTGCACAATACATACTACAAAGAATTGGTTCACACTGCCTAGGCTCAAATACAAGTTCAAGTGCATCAGTACCACATACAGATACAACATGCACCAGTTCAAATACCAAGGTGAAGAACGCAACCAACAAAGTATAAGACAACACAAAACAGTGAAATGCACCAGGTCTAAGGCAACAATGTGCATAGACTTGAATAAACAGGTGACAGAGCAAGGCCAGAGTGATAACTCAACAAATAAAGCAGTTAAAACAAATGTACAAATACAAGCTATAAGACGGGTCGAAGTCATAGACCAGAAGTACAAAAATGGACTCAAACCAAATTGAAACAGAAATTTGAAAATGCACAAGTGACTCAAGTACATCAAATCAGAGACATGTATATATACAACTACATAATGACCTGACCAGACTACATGAATACAATGGAGCAATGCAACAGTCAAGTCCAGGCATATGTAAACGAGTGCACATATGAAGTGGTGCACCAGACATGTCAACAAGCACAGTGCACATATAGCAGTGAAGTACACAAGCCAATCCAAACAACAAAGATGCACATCAGATAGTACACAAGTGAGGAATGAAGTACAACAAGCTACATGAAGAACAAACAGTGGCAAATGCTTATACATCAGAGTGAACACATCAACTACAAGCAACTCAAAGGATCAAGTACAGTGAAACCAAATCAATGGAACTAGACTCAAGCTCAACAAATATACAAAGGCCAGAGTACAGAAATTCAAGTCCAGTTATAACAAAGACTATGGCACCAGCATATGAACAACTAAACATGGTCAGAAAACAACAAGTAAATTCAAAAAAGATCAACATCACAAAAATCAAGTTTGCAGTCGAAGTCAACTGCAGGTCAAAATCAATGCCGTGGGGATGAACGAGAAACAGTGGAAGCAGCGTCAAACAGCAGGTCGAAAAGTGCTCAGGGATAAACCAGAAAAATGGACAGAAGTACACAAGGGCCTTAAACAACATCGTATTAACAAAGTTAAAAATGATCGAAGACGAAGTCGAACAAGTCAAAGCAAGAAATTCACGGAGCAACAAAAATCAAAGCCGTGGTCATCACGAAATAAAATCAACACCGTGTCAATCAAGAAATCAACGTATATACGAATTTGATTAAGTCAGAAGAAATCATCAACATCCAACAATAATCGAATGGCCGAGCAAATTAATTGACAAATTCAAACACGTATATACGAATGAAAACTCAGGGGATCGAACCCTATAAAAACCCAATCATCACTGGCATTTAATCATCGAGTTCAAGTATTCAATTCAGAGAACAAAAGGCATAAATTACATACCGAAGTCAGGAGTCTAACTCGATCAACAATTGAGGCAACTGTGAGCTAAGCAGAGACGATCAATCGACGAAGCAAGAAAAGAAAGATACATACTCGATCAATCAATTGAAGCGGCACTTCAATTTCCACGAGGCCGAAGCCCTAATTTCAGAAAGAGGAACGAACGAACGAAGAAGCCAACATTTTTCACAAGAAAAGGAACGGCCCGACATAAATAAAAAGGAAGAAAGGGATTATTCTTTATCACTTATTTGGGCCGGTCCTTTTTTACTTTGGCTTTAATTTACAAAAGGATTAGTATATTTTAAATTAGGGTTTTTGAGTTGTTCTTGTTTTTTATTTTCTGTACTTTTCGAATCAAATCTAGGTAAATCACCACCTAGGATTTAGGTTGTGTCAGATTGTCTAGATAGGATTAGTTCAGTAAGCAGGGTTTGCGAGTTTGAAAAACTCTATAGGCGGTAGCAGGGTTTGCGAGTCTATTAGAGTGTTTGTAAGCGGGAGACTGTTTATTCTAATAGAAATCTGTGAATGCAGCAGTAGGCAGGGGTTGCCGAAGCTGGGTAAATTTTGTGTGTCATTTACTTTTCAGCATATTTACTTCTCTGCAGTTTGTTTTTGTGTTTAATTCGAGAAAATTTGCTATAACCCTATTCACCCCCCCCCC
Organism: Allium fistulosum; assembly: GCA_030737815.1. Classification (NCBI taxonomy): domain Eukaryota; kingdom Viridiplantae; phylum Streptophyta; class Magnoliopsida; order Asparagales; family Amaryllidaceae; genus Allium; species Allium fistulosum. Next base: position 795,906,230 of record CM060904.1, read on the forward strand.
TCTAGGGTTAATCTAGATCCTACAGTGAATAGTGCTTTTAAGGCTTATTTGATCAAAACAACTTTCTATCATTTAGAAATCCATTTTTATAACTCAAATCTCTTTTAAAACATTTTAAAATATTTATAGAATTTATTCCATATTTTTAAAGAATTAAAAATATAACTTTTAAAGAATTTATCGCTTTGGTTTCCGAACTACCAAACCGCGACTATTTCGAAAACTTGTTTTGCTCATAATTTAAAATCTACTAAATTAAATCTTGATCTTTTTTTTAGAAACTATGATTATAAGAGTTAGGAAAATTCTTATTCCAAAGAATTCGACTCCAAATTCATCATATAAATGGATTTAACTTTCTAACGTGTGAAATCTCGAACTACCGTTACACGACGCACCTATTTTTGACTCAACTTTCATAACTTATCAAAACTACATCAAATTGGGTTTTAGTGTCTATAAAGCATTTATAAACCATTTTAAAGAGGTTTAACAGTCTTATATACACTGTTTCATTAATTAAAGGAAAGTGATTTCCTTTGTGATATTCGACGTGTATTAAAAGTGAATTGTTTAAACATCCAAACAAACATATTATCATATCCAAACATGGTTCACAATCATAACAACCAAGCATAGCCAAACATATATATCAACCAATATATCATAATATAAATAGAGTTTCTCACTTGAATTTGTTTCTAACTTTGCAAAAAATTATTGTAGCTTCGCTACGATCGCACTGGAATCTAGGGAATTGAGCCTTGGACCTGTGGGAAGGCTCAGCCTATGCTTGTTAATGGGGGTGGGCTCGACCTTGGATGGTGGATGGTGTGGCCACAGGTTGTAAAAGGGGAAATGAGTGGATTTGATTTGGTTTTGAAGTGTTTTGATAATACATACTTACTATAAAATTTTAGTTTCTTTTTGCCATAAAATTTGACATTATTTTCTTTAGGCAAGAGGCCATTAAAGTGGAGTATAAGAAGTGAAGAAGTCTAGAAATTTATGAACAAATGAAGAGAAGATGGGTGGTGGTATTTATAGGAAAAAATGTGAATAAAAGTACAATGATATTTACTTTCCATTTCATCAACATTGCCTCACCACCACACCCCTCTCCTACCTCATTATCCACGGCCGAACATCTCCCCATGTTTGTAGCCATGTACTTGTACTTAGGGTGTTAGAGGTTGACTTTAGGTTACTTAAGGATGAAGTTTTAGATAAATATCCTAGGTATTTAGTAATATATATATAATTGTGTAAGTGTATTTATATGTATATACGTGTTCATGTACATGTGACTGTGAATGGTTCATGTATATGTACATGTATGTGTGCATATATATATATATCTCAAATAATTCACGACATTGCACAACTTTTCTACGTTGAATCGTTATGGATTTCGATTTCGATTTTCGGTCATATTTTCACTTCTTATTTATTATATATATATATACATAAACAAAGTTTGAAAGTAATATTTCAATCATTATATAATAATAAAAGGGCTTATTTAATAATTAAAATAATTATTAAATTATTTAAACTTAATTTAAATTCAAAAATCATTTATTCCAAAATAGTGATATCATTGATGATGTCATAAAGAAATTTTATTTTCGTAAATAAAATAAATAATTTTATTACATATTCCCACTAATAAAGAAAAATGAGTATATGTATCCAGCTCCATGCATGATGTCGGATGGTCTAAGAGCTGTCTATTGATAAAAACGGTTTTCGGTCATTTTATCGATATATCTTCCAAATTATATATTTTTGTAAATACTTATTCAAAATAAGATTACTAATATTATTTATTGTTCAAAACGTTATCATTTATGTTAAAAAATATTATATTTGAATATTTGAAAAAATTTCCAAAGTGATGAATTTGTGGGTCGTTACACTTGTTAATTATTTATTAATTATCGTTAATTTTATATGGTGTTATAAAACATGACAAAGCCATCGTATTTTTAATGTTGTATGTTGATTATTTGTTATTGATTGGTAATTACACTTTGTTGTTACAACCAGTGAAAGCTTGGGTTTCCAAGAACTTCTTAATGAAGGATTTAGGAGATGTAGCATATATAGTAGGTATAAAGATCTATAGAGATAGATCTAAGAGGCTGTTGGGATTTCCTCCATCCCTGTACATAGATACCATACTAAAAAGGTTTAGTATGGAGAATCACAAGTGTGGAAATGTTCAAATCCAATATGAAGTCGTCCTTTCTAAGAATGAGGGTCCTCATACCAAGGAGAATAAAGAGCGTATGAAGAGAATCCTCTATGCTTCAGTCATAGGATCCATAATATACGCTATGTTATGTACTAGACCGGATGTGGCATGTGCATTAGGATGCATAAGACGATACCAATCTAATCATGGAGAAAAACATTGGACTGCTGTAAAATGTATACTGAACTATTTAAGAAATAATGAGGACGTATTCCTTATATATGGGAATGGAGACCTCCTTATGAAGGGGTATATGGACTCCATCTTCCAAACTGATATAGATGATAGCAAATCAATGTCTGGTTAGATCTTTATGCTTAATGGTGGAGCCATAGTTGAAAAAGTTCCAAGCATGAAACAATAGTTGATTCGACAATGGAGGCCGAGTACATCGCCATCAATGAAGCAGTTAAGTAGAAAGTGTAGATGCACAAGATTTTAAATGAGCTCGAAGTGATTTCCGAGGCAGAGAATCAAATGGCATTGTTCTTCAAAAGTTCCACCTCATCCGAGAATTCATTAAGGAGAAAGAGGTCATGATACAAAGGATAAATACCAAGGACAACATAGCAGATCCATTCACTATGGGTCTAGCTCGATCGGCTCTCAAGAAGTTGATTGAAGGGATGGGATTGAGATTCCATAATTGGCCCCAAGTGCAAGTGGGAGATTGATAGAGTTAGGGGTATGCCCGACGAGCAATTCAATAATCTATTGTAAATTAATTAAATCTGTATTCAATTCTCATTCGTAATAAAGGTGTTTTTCTTTCTGTTCTATATTTTATTATAATGTGTTATAAATAATTAAATATTTTACTAAAATAATTTAATAGAAAATCCATAAATTGTTGCTTGTGATAGTAATTGCAATTCTTTATAATCATGAGTATTGTATCACAATATAATAAACACATCATTTTAAATATTCCTAGTCAAGATGCATCGAGACTGGATATCAATGTATCCATTGAGACTATAGTATGTAACGCTCTCTAAATATTGGGCAGTGTATTACTCATGACTACTGAGGGCACCAAGGGGTTACGTATTGATACTTTTTGGATAACTATGGAATGACTCACCCGATAGTTTTCTATTGGTTAATGCGACTAAAATCAAATAGAAAATATCGATGTGATTAACTTACAAAGTTCTCTCGACTTGAGACTACCGTTGATCTTTAATATACAATCTCCACTTTAATTATAGTCAAATAATGGCTAATCATCCATCGAGTGACTGTAGTTTGGTCGAGTGGAAGTATTAAAAGTGCAATACTATTCCAGATAGGATTTGCCTCCTCGGTTATGTGGGGTTAGTTTCAAGGTTAACTCAAAGTCAAAATCTCTGGCCAGTGCAGTTCGGTCAATAATGATTGTTATTATTGAAATAAGGGCTTTGTGTTTGGACTATAGAGTTGAATATGGATGATATTGTAATTTTGACCATTACCAAATTCCAATAGTCCAAAGTGATGTAGTTTTGACAAAGAGAATTAGTGTAAATAATTATCACAATCGGAAAACGCTTAACAAAGAAAAATTAGATTTTACCTAAACTAAGTAATTGATAAATTTAGCTGAAATGTTACGCCACCTGTTAAGTGACATGTGAACATTAATATTCGAATAGTTCGATATTAATCGCTAACCAAATTTACACCAAACAAGTCACACAATCGAAACGATAAATACTCCTTCGACCAAACTATTTAATTATTTTGTAATAATTATAAATTAATTAATATTTATGAAATATTAGTTATAAAATTTTATTTTCATTTGATTAACAAATATAATTAAATATATTAATAATAGTTATAAATATATTAATCGATATACGATATCAATTCACGTTTAAATTAGATTTAAATGCAAAATATTTCATTCGAGCTTTAAATGGGTTTGAAGCCCTTGTAGGGCCTGGTTATTTTATCTATGGAAAGGAATGATTGTGCGGCATATGATGGCATCTTGATGGGCTAGATTTGTATGGATAAGGATGGGAGAATTGGTAAGAGATCTAGATCCTAACTTGTCTCCATTTCTCCTCTATATAAGCATCTCAACCCGCACCTTTTGGAGAATTTTTAGGTAGCTTGAAACCTTATATTTCTAGTTGAACCATACCTTCCCCTTTCTCTATTAATACAACTTCAAATCAAATCAAATAACATTATGTCGAGAGCTGGTGGCCATCGGTCCAAGAACTAACACCCTACTAGATTGTAATCTAGTTCGAGGAGTAGATCTCATCGTTTCGAGGTGTATTTACAAGCGTTGGATATAAGGTAAGTTTCTAACCTTTTTATTAATATTAATGTGTCTATATATAATGTTTATATCATGTATATGATATTGCTAGTTAGGTGACGATTCTTATATATAAATATATTTTCATAATCAGATTGGTTGTACGTTTATATATATACATTTATATTAAAATAAATGTCATATATATACCTATCAGATGCATGGCTTTAAACAAATTTATTTTTAATTATTTAATATTCAATATTTAATCATATATACACTTTATAATTTAAATACTACATCTTACTATATACAAAATACGGTTATATAATTATATATGTATAAAGTTTCATAGTTATAATATTTTCGGCAGAAATAAAAATATTTTTCATATATATAATATAATTTAAATATTATTTAAATTAATTAACTATATAAATAAATTATATCAATATATATACATATTATAAACTATGTTTTATATTTTATAGAATTAAACCACCACTTAACGTTCTCTCGGTAGAAAAATACAAAAAAATTATATTTTAAAATATATAACTATAAGCTGAAAATTAAAAATAGAGTTGAAATTATAAAATTATATATTAAATATTCAAATTACAAAATACTTCTCAAAATTTTCCAAAAATTTAAAATTTCAAAACTATGTTCCAAGAATAATATTTTATTAATTTTTAAATAATATTTGTACGAATATTTATATTAAAATATAATTTAAATTTTAAAAATAAAAAATTTCTAAGCCATGAAAATGACCAAGAATATATATATATATATATATATATATATTTGATAAAAAAAATTTTAATATATATTATTATATTATTTATACATATATATATAATATTATTATATATATATTGAAAATAATATATATATAATTTTCAGGTTTGCATCAAAAAACTATTTTAAATAATTTATATATACTTATATAGTTATAAATATACACAATGTTAAAATTTCATGCATATGTTTATATATATATATGCATGTATGTATGTATATGTAATTATTTAAATAAAAATATAGTTTATATATATATATTTGTAACATTTTGTACATATAAATTAAATTATATCAAAATACATTTGGACAATAAATTGTATATTAGATGAGCTAACGTGCCTATTGTGGTGTAAATTCCAGCATCTATACACGGACACGTTATACCTTGCATGGATTGATATGTTACATATGCACACATATATGTGTATATGATACATACATACACACACAGATATATATATATATATATAGTATAACCCTTAAAATCATTTGATAAAATTAAACAAAATTATGATTTTATTTAAAAGAAATTTAGAACTATTCTAAATAGATTAGATTTCATTGGCCTAATAAAGATCCAAAATGGTAAAAATAAATTGAAATTCACCCATTACTTCCACTATGGGCTTGCCCAGTTCCCACATCCGTGACTTGATAAATTTAAGAAGAAGAAGAAAGAATTAGATTTCACGTAGAAATCTTATATATATTCTGCCTTTTTTTCTTTCCCTTGCTGCCAGACAAAGTGGTGAAGCAGTCTGTTTTATGGATAGGTTTTGTAACCCTAAGTGAGTATAATGGTTATTTTGAACCGGGTGTAGACCCGAATTTGTAATATGCTATAACTTGTATGGCCTTAGACCTATTTTTATTAATTTCAAAAAAAATCTTTATTTTCCAAAGTACCATTGTTATTATATTTCGTGGATTGTTAAAGGATTTCAATTTTTATTAAGAACGAGAATTTTTGTAAATTATTATATGGGATATTTTAAGATTCATTCCTCTCATAAAATAATTAATCCTAATTATAGTAATAACCTTCTTCTCGATCATCCATAGTCACTCCAAACTAAAACTCTATACTCGTGCAAAGCAATGATATTCCACCTACAGCCATCGATATGGATTCCAATCTTAATTCTTCATGATCGATCTCTTGATTCCACACTGTAATAGATAGAGGTGAAAATCTGAATGTCGATGAAATGAATCAGATATCATAAACACATACATATGTGTGTGTGTGTGTGTGTGTTTATATATATATGTCGATTTGTGTGTTCAGTAAGGGGTTGACGGGGAAGATGATGTAAATCGGTTAGTCTTTGTTGAATATGATAATGTATCGATAATTGATTGCTTCACCAAACATTTTATGTGCGTTATCCCCTATTGGCATGTTTTCACCATTTTTTATGAAGTATATAGGTAGGTCTTTGTTGTTGTTGTTTAGGTTGGTTAATTTCAAAGTGTTGAAAATTGGACTAAGTAAACACTAACGGAAATAGTCGATTTATCTTTATATATTCGATGGCAACCTATCGTATGTTTTTTTCTAATCGCCCTTGCCAAAGTTGATAGACAAAGGCGGTCACTGCCTATTAGTTCATTGAACCATATTTTTTATATATGCTTACATTTTTAAACTTGAACTACAAGTTGTAGGACAATATATAGCTAAGAAGGTATGACAAGAAGTTAATGTACATGAAGAAGATAATGAGCAAGATATCAATGAAGATTATGGACCCAGTTTGTTCGAATTTTCATGATTTAACCATACATTTTTCTATCAAAGATGTACATTTATGTTCAATTATAATAATAACTATTCTACAAATATTCCTTTGATTTTTCCTAACACATGGTTATATGTTGTAGCTATTTGATTTCAAAGAACAAGTAAAAGAATGGTGCATTGAAAGAGGAAGTGTCGTTTATTGCATCATTGTAAGAAGAACAAGGCTTAGAAATATAAATGAAGGTGGTATGGGATCGTCGATGATTATAGTTTAGAAACATAGTGGCGAATATTATAGCCACTTAGCAAAAATTTATTTTCCTAAAACTCAACAAAAACGTAGAAGAAAGGGTAATAAAAAGTTTGGTTGCCCATTTGAGCTTAGTGCTAATTGTGGAAGAGATGGGAAGTGGAAACTTAGTACAAAAATGGCAAAGCAATCATTTTCTCCCTATACTCTTACCGGTCATGTGTATGTCATGAGCGTGAAAGACGGTGAATTGAAAATGGTGGAAACAATGACAAACAATGGTGCTAGACTAAGGCATATCTTATTGGCTATGAACACAGAAAATTCTAACAATTATTCTACAATACGGAACATGTATAGTGCAAGACTAAAATCGAAGTTAATTAACACCAAAGGAAGGTCGATTATGCAACAGTTCATGAAGCTATCGGTAGGTAGAAACTATTCCATTGAGAATCAATATGATCCTACGACAAATCAGATTTCTGACCTATTCTTTAGTCATCCACAATGCATTGATCCAACATAATGCTTCCATCACTTTCTTTTCCTAGATTGCACATTCAAAACTAATAGATCAAGTTTATTTGCTTTCTATGATGTCACATACATCTATGGGAGCTTCTTTTACTGTTTCACTTGCACTCATTTGTTGAAAAGTCATCGAATCTTATATTTGGGCGCTTGAATGTGTGAAAAAATAACATAGGGAAAATGAGTTTCCAAATTTTATCAACTAGAATGTCTTCCTCCTCGTATTTTTCTTCCTTAACCAGACTCTCTACTTCTTTGTTCTCCTCTACCTAAATCTCCTATTGTTTCATGGTTTCCTCCCCAATTCCATCCTCACTACTACCATTCCCTTCATCCTTATTCTCTTCTATCGGTTCACCATTGCCTTCACTATTAGAACTAGCTACCTTCACTTTCATTTCCTATGTCATTTCCAGTTTCATTTCCACGATCATTTCAAGATTCATGATCTATGGCATGTTCAAAAATCATCACATTAGATTTAACAATGTTCAACAGTTGCACTTTCTCCATCCAATATTTTTTTTCCTTTCCTTCTCCATGATTTCTCCATTTGAAGCTATTGGTGGAACACGTTGCGATTCGTTATTTGTCCTGCAAAGGTTAAGGAACATATGTTTAAAAATAAAATTAGCACAAAAAATATTAAAAAAACATGTAACGCAATGTTCGACAGGGCCACATTAACTAAAGTAGTGAACTTCGACAAAGGGCAACAAAAAATATACTATTAGCACGGTTCCCAGGACCATTGTTTCTTAATACGATTGACACCGGCCATAAAAGTTAATGAAAAATGACCGACCCCTATGATTTTACTTCATCATCTACACAAGCAACCATCGAACTTTCTTCCACTCAATAACCTATAACATAACTCATCGTAACCCTCGGCCGTCACAAATGCGACACGAGTAAACCAAAGTTCGACTACTAACTCAACATACAACAACCAATTCTACTAATCTCATTAACGTCGTGATCGTCGACTGAAAAAAATCTTTTAGAAATATTTTTTTAGAAAAAAGAAATCGTGTGTACAGTTAGGTTTGTGATGGCATCTGGTTCTTCTCTTCCTCTATGATAACATTGGGATTCTTCATCTTGGCCTTTGCTTCTTTGTGTTTAAGCTTTGAAGATACATGTGAAAATTGTTTACTAAATTTTGTTTTTTAAGGTAAGAGCAATAGGGATTTATTTGAGTTCGGTAAGGTTTTCTTCAATTTAGTAAAGGTTTTAGTTTGAAATTTTAAGGATTCGGGTAACAGTGCAACAATTGACTTAGCGTAATGTTGTCCAACAATTAAAATGTATATAATTATATTTATACCTTTCTTAATAATTTACATTTTTCTGGAGTCTCCCTAAATTAATCTCCCCTTCACAAAATCTAGAGACCCTTTAACAATCCCCTAATTTAAGTTATATAATTTAAAACTACATTTTGCTTATTAAAAACTCACTTCCACTCCTTATCCAACTCTATACGATATTGCTAGCTCCTTCTAGAGAGCATTGGTTGTGCTCTCTCCCTTTCCCAATATGTTTCGATTATTGCTTCTTATAAATCTTGTTCCACTAATTTTTTTTCTAATCGACGTATGAATATACTAAGTTTAAAATTTTAAAATCCAATTTTAAAATGAAAAATGTTAAATATCAAAAATTATAAAGGATATATAGACTTAGTGCATGTTTATCCATCATCTCAACCATTGCAATTTTTATATTTATTTGAAAACCAACATCGAAAATGTTGAACAAGATGAAGAAAAAATATATTATGTGAAATAAAGAAAAGAGACATATTAAGAACGATAAATTAGTGATTATTCACTAATTTGTTATGGGGAAAATCAAATACTTGAGTGTGCTACTAAAGGTGCAGTGTTTTAGACCTAGACTTTCTTATACCACTAGTTAAAGACTATTTGAACCAAAAATGGGCACAACACTCGTCGGGTGTAATTGAAGAGATTAGAATGAAGAAGTAAAATGAAAAATGAGGCTAATCTAACAATCACACCAAGAAAATAAGCAGTAATAGAAAGAAAACAAGAATTTATAGTGGTTCGACGTTATTGCCTACGTCCACTATGAAGGTTTTGATGTTCATTGATGATTAGAAACTGAGTTACAATAGTACAACAGCTAACACTTGAATTACAATGGAGTTCCACCCAAGTAGCAGCATAAAAGTCCCTTTTTAGTTGCAATGGAGGTGCTATTTATAAGTGTGGAGCTGGAATATCTGCATTGAATCTCGGAATACCCTTTCTCAAGCCGAAGTGGGCCCACACGATCGATCTGGAGTCATTTGGGATCGATCGTTGATCGATCCATAGTGAGTTTGTATCGATCATAAACTGCTCCAATTGAGCTGTGATCGATCATGGATGTCCCCTACGTGTTGTGCAACTTGCTATGAAAATCTCATTGCGTTTGGAATTGTGATTTTGGAGTTATTGGTCGATCAAGGTTGCAAATATGGAGTGGTTGAATCCCTCGTATCAATACCTCCGTATCGATCCTTTCGCATTGATGGCATGGCATGCACATTTTGTGGAGATCCATGATTTGTGGATAGTGGTGAGACCACTTCCTTTGGGTTGACTACTTCTTTCGAGGCTTCAGATATGCGGCTTGCTTTGTTCGTATCCATCCACCGCTTCCTTTCCGTATCGATGCCCTGCTTCCACCTTCGTATCGATCGTAGGCTATGCTCTTCGTATCGATCAAGTAGGCGATCGATACAAAAAGTGCAGTTGCTGGCTAAGTGAAGTGTGACCGATCTAAGAAGTGGCGAAGTCCATCATTATGAGCTTGAGCCATATGGATACAAATGATGGATACCGAGTGCTTGAGTTACGCTCATTTCGTATTGATGCTGATCGATACGAGATGATGGATACGGATGATGGATACGAGATTGGCATGTTTCTCATGGATCTTGATCGTTCCATGGCTTGAGCATACGAACTCCGATTGACCTAAAATTTGGAATGTTGCTGTGCATAGCTCTGTTTGTCATGTTGTGTTGATTGTGGCCCAATCCAAACTCGGACCAAGTTTTCCTATATCCATCATGAACTTGTAGATAACTGATCTCCGGAGCAAATTGTCTTCAGTCTCTAGTCAAGTCCTTCTATCATGACCTTGCCAAAAGTCGGGATAACATTTCCCCCCAAATTATGTCATGTGTGAACATGACATGCTTTGAAGATTTGCTATCTTTATTCTGAAAAGATTCTATCTGATTCGCCGAATAGTCATTGTCCCTTCGTCTAGAGATGTAATTTTCAATAGACATGACTCCTGGTCGATTTCCAGTAGAAGAAATGTTGAGTTGTAGACTGCCAATGACCATGCAGTCTTTGTTGTAGTTGAAGGTTAAGTGTTAGCAATTCATTGTTATTGTTCTGGTTGTCACCAGGTGAGCATTCAATTCCTGTTAATTTCAAAATTCAAATGTTAGTATAGCATATAGGTACATGTATGTATTTGGACCCAACTCCCATTCACGCTAGCACGTTCACGGGTTGTTGTCAAGTTTTTTTAAATGAAAAAGGATCTTGGTGAAAAAAGTTCTTGCCATCGATGGATGGTTCCTTTTGGATCGAGTTTCGTATCGATCCTCTCCTGGATCGATGTTAAATTCAAGTTGTAACAACGATCAATTGTTGTTTGTATGCCTCTCATTGTATCGATCCTCTCCTGAACGAATCTAGGGTGCATTAGAGTGGATTCGTATCGATGGTTACGAGATATAGGGATTCAGATGCATTTCGTATTGATGGATACGAACGATCAAAACACAAGTACATGGTGCATTTCGTATCGATGGATACGAACGATCAAAACACAAGTACATGGTGCATTTCGTATCGATGGGCTTTTGACCGATTCAATCGATGAGAAAAACCGGGATACGAATCATTTTTTATGTTGGATACAAAGAGAGTATAAATACTTTTTTGTACTTAGTGTTATCTCGCCTTTTGGCAAGGCCGTGACACCAAGAACTTGACTAGAAACCAAGGACAGTTCATCTTGGAGATCGGTTATACATAGGTTTACTATGGATACAGGTAAATTTTGCCTGAGTCCAGATTGAGCTACAATTGATATGACACGACAAGCAAAGCTATGTAATCCAACATTCCAAATTTCAAGTCAATCGGAGTTCATATGCTCAAGATATTGATCGATCACGGTTGAGAAATCCAACTCTATTCGTATCCATCCAATTTCGTATCCATTCCTCAAGGGAGATTCAGTTTGTATCCATCGCCTACTAACTTCCTTCGCATCCATAAAATGAAGCTACTTCGTATCCATAATGTTAACAGCACTTCATATCCATCAACAAATGCTCATTTCGTATCGGTCTCCCTCCATCCGTCTCGTATCGATCTCCCACCATCAATACGAACAACAACAACCACCAATCGATACGAAGAAAGCAACATGAAGCATCGATACGAAGGCAGCCTCCAACCATCGATACGAAGTAGCATGCAAGCATCGATACGAATATAGCCACGCATGATCGATGCGAAATAATATCGATACGAAGACGACAATGTCATACAAATCCAAACTTGCATCGATCATAACTCGAGATCTACAAGTCCAAATGCCACCAAATTTTCACAGGAGCTTGCGTGCAATCTCAGGAATGTTCATGATCGATCACGGCTCGATTGGGCCAAATCTTGATCGATACGAATTTTATTCGTATCGATCAAGGATCGAGTCCAAACGGCCGGGGATCGATCATGTGTGCCCACCCACATGAGAGAAGAGGTCTCCCACGATCTGGGCGAGATATTTACTGCCTACGCCTATAAATAGCGACCCTGGACCTACAGAAAAGAGACTTTTTGACTCTCCGACATCCAGACTCTGCCGAAATCATTGTTGTACTTAAGTTTTACTATTGTAATTCGTTGTAACCAGCAAGCAAAAGTTAATAAACGTTAAACATTTCATAGTGGACGTAGGCAATAAGCCGAACCACTCTAAATCCCTGTGTTTCTCTGCTGTTTCTCTGCTTATTTTTGGTGTGTTTGTTAGATCTGCCTCCTTTTTCATTTATATTCTTCATTTTATCTCTTCAAACACATCCGAAGGGTGTTGTGCCCAATTTTGGTACAAACACTTTGGTGCTTTCACTGAGAAAACCCAGCTTTTCTCCTGCTCCGTGGATCTACTACCATCGTTGGATTGCAAAAATCTAAAGAGGAGATCCAGACCTATCATCAAGTGGTCCTTCTATTCTATTCAGATTGCTCCAGATCTAAGAAAATATCGTGATTTTCGTATCCATATTTTCATATCCATGAAAATATGATGATTTTCGTATCCATATTTTCGTATCCATGAAAATATGAAGATTTTCGTATCCATGTTTTTGTATCCAGAAAATATGGTGATTTTCGTATCCATATTTTTGTATCCATGAAAATATGGTGATTTTCGTATTCATGTTCTCAAATCCAGAGAATATGGTGATTTTCGTATCCATGTTTTCGTATCCAGAAAATATGGTGATTTTCGTATCCATATTTTCGTATCCATGAAAATATGAAGATTTTCGTATCCATGTTTTCGTATCCAGAAAATATGATGATTTTCGTATCCATGAAAATATGGTGATTTTCGTATCCATGTTCTCGAATCCAGAGAATATGGTGATTTTCATATCTAGAAAATATGGTGATTTTCGTATCCTTATTTTCGCATCCAGAAAATATAACGACTTTCGTATCGATCACTTTTTGTATCGATCAGTTTTCGTATCGATCAGCATTCATATCGATCAACATTCATATCGACCAACTTTCGTATCGATCCATCTACGTCCAATTCATATCGATACTCACACGCAGTTCGTATTGATCCATCCGCGTCCAATTCGTATCGATCCATCCGCGTCCAATTCATATCGATACTCACATGCAGTTCGTATCGATCCATCTGCGTCCAATTCGTATCGATACTCACACGTAGTTCGTATCGATCCATATGCGTCCAATTCGTATCGATACTCACACGCAGTTCGTATCGATCCATCTGCGTCCAATTTGTATCGATCCATCTGCATCCAATTCGTATCGATACTCACACGTAGTTCGTATCAATCCATCTGCGTCCAATTCGTATCGATACTCACACGCAGTTCGTATCGATCCATCTGCGTCCAATTCATGTCCAATTCGTATCGATACTCACACGCAGTTCGTATCGATCCATCTACGTCCAATTCGTATCGATACTTGCACGTAGTTCTAATCGATCCATCTGTGTCTAATTCGTATCGATCCTCAGATACCACTTCGTATCGATCCAGCCACGTGCATTTCGTATCGATCCAGCCGTATGCATTTCGTATCGATCCTCAGATAACACTTCGTATCGGTCCAGCTGTGCGCCTTTCGTATCGATCCAATTGTCCATTTTTCGGATCGTTCAATTTCACCTACATTTGTATCGTTCAAATGTTGCTGAGAACGATACGAAATTTCCAAAAAAATATTTTTGGGTACGACCCAAATTTCGAAAAAGGAGGCTCAAAAAAAGTTTTTCGGGGGGAAACCCTCCGGGACCCTGGCCGTAGCACAGAGCACCCGCATAGTGAATTCAAAGCTCAATTTAGTGAATGAACATTCCATCCACGCTCCTAATCGTTCCATAACTGAACGGGATATAAGGGATTACAACAACAAATGCTGAATTGCAATAAAGGAATGGGTAAAGAAATACTACTCAACCCGTGCTCCCAGAGGATGGAGCCTAGCTAATACGCCAAGAACTAGAGTTGGTTAATATATCATGCTTCTAGGGTGGATTGCAACTTCCCCCAATTGAACAGTTTTTAAACTCCCGAATTGACAACTATTGTACAATGACTAATATGACGACTGCCCTACACAGTCTGCTCTGCCAACTCAAGGCATAGCTGGTAACCACTTAACCATCTTCAAATGCCTGCATCCTAATCACACCATGTTGGGATGACTAGAAGCATGGCATACAACCTTAAGAGGACTTCCTTACTACTTTACATGGGCCTTCTACTTGGGTGAAAATTAGAAATAATCACTAATCTATGAGCCCATCTTAACCAACTCACCATCCAATCGGCGTTACCAACCACTCGAACGTTGGGAAATCGTGCATACATCAGTCACCAGTGTTACAAGACCACATAGCTAAAAAATGGACCTGATCATAATGTCGATTGGAGAATCTTTCCCAGTCGAGACCTATTCATTGAAACCATCCTACATACAGAATTTCCAGTGAAAATTCAACATGTTGACTATGTCAGTGTACTATGGAAATACAACCCCCGACACTACCTCATAAAGTGAGAATTGCACATGGCTTCCACCAAGAGTGATGACTGCCATCAAATGCAGATGTCTTTCCCCATTCCTCAAAGAACACTGTCAATCGTGGTTAGACATACCAGTTCTACTTCTCATATTGTTGAAGGGAATGAAGAAGTTGGCAGCCAACGAATTTATCCAAAGCCCACAGCCAGTTGCTGCTAGTACCCATAAATGAATTCATCACCAGAGCTTATTTCCAGACTTTGATAAGGGAACTGGTGGATATCCGCCGATGACTAAACCAACATGTCCAGGCCAATATTGAGTTGATGAATCAAAAGAAGGATCAACATGGTGAGATAAGGAGGGAACCTACTCCATATTCTAGATCGGAAAACCCCTCTTATTAAATGGCTACCGTGGACGCTAAGGCCATAAGGCTGCTCCGGAAAGGATAGCTCCAACAATATGTGCAAGCCCCATAAAACGAAGGACTGGGAACACCCGACCCCTATCGATCAAGAACTTTGATCAAATTGAACCATTTGCATTAGACTTCCAACTGTGAAGGGTTGTACCGAAGTGCAATAGCGGGCATATGACACTGCTTCACTTATTAATGAGATTTAATCCGATCTCTTTTGAATTATTTCAATTTCGATTTTGTTTATGTTGCGAAATATGACTTAGTTGAATTAAACTACTTGCAAATGATGTAGGTGACCGAGTACTTAAGGTTGGGTGCAAAACAACCTTTGCGGACTATGATCAAGTCATTGAGGTATTATTATGACGAGCATGATTCGACCACTGATCGGCTACTATATGCCCCTGACTTGGGGGCAGGGCATCAAAGCAAAAGAGACCGACAAGGTTAGGACTCCAGTACAAATTGGATGCAACCGACCATCCACTCGTCCGCCTATGCAATTTAATTAGGAGATCTAAGAAGGACTTGGAGTTATATGTCCCAACAATGCACTCTCAATCTCGTACTTGAAGCTCGCCAGAATACTTATGCTTCTTCTGATGCCCAGTAAAATCGAAATCACACCAAGGGTGGACGTGACGTGACCGTCCACGCATTTAATCCCACATTAAACACTTGGGGTTATTTGAGAACACATGTTTAAAATGGATATGATTTGACCATTCACTTTCCAGCTTGCATCTATGGTTCGACAAAACAATCGTGCCTTAAACCGACTTCACAGGGCCCAAGCTTCAATTTAAAGTCATCAACGACTGACTTCCTACTCGCTAACCATCATGAGCCATCATTTCAACTCTCTTCCTTGGCTCGATCGGCAGAATGCAAAGTATAAAGTGGACGTGACTCGACCGTCTGCTCTCAAACTCATACCCCTGACTTAAGGGAAAATACACAGCTCAAAGTGGATGTAGTTCAACCATCCTCTCCTCTGCTCGAGCTCAAAGCTTGCCAGAACACTAATCTTACTCCTTAGGCTTAGCAAAACTGGAATCCAAATGAACATGGATGTTATTCGACCGTCCATCAACTAAATCTTATCCTTCGTTGAGGGCGGATAAGTGGAAAGTGATCGAGATCCGACTAATCACTTATTAAGTGAAACCCGAGCTCGGGGGCCGACACACTTAAATCAAAAGGGATTGAAACACGATAATCCTCGTACAAACTCCAGTTCCCAAAGTGCGAGATGGAGTACAAAATTCCAAATCCAAGCTCGAGGGGGATAGACCCGTCCATCTAGGACTTCGCTTGCCAAATCAAGATGGATATGGTCCGACCATCCACAACCTTAATCGTCCTCTTGTTCCCAGAGTGCGAACGGGATCCAAATGCCTAAACAGATGTGACTGACCATCTATCGGCCAACTCCAGATTCCCAGAGTGCGAACTGGAGTATAAATATTAAATAATTCTAAGTCCCCAGAGTGCGGACTAGAGTATAAACACTGAAATGGGTGTGACTGACCACCCATCAACTAACTCCGGATTCTAGAGTGCGAACTGGAGTATAAATATTAAATAACTCTAAGTCCCCAGAGCGCAGACTGGAGTATAAACATAAATGGGTGTGACTGACCGCCCATCAACTAACTCTGGTCCCGAGAGCGCGGGCCGGAGTGTAAACGCCAAATGGGTGTGACTAACCACTCATCGACCAACTCCAGATTCCCAGAGTGCGAGCTGGAGTATAAACATCAAAACGAGTGCGACCGACTACCCGTAAAACAACGTAAGTCCCCGTAGTGCGGACATAATCCTAAAATACCAAATGGGTGTGACTGACCACCCATCAACAAACTCCAGATTCCCAGAGCATGAACTGGAGTATAAAACACTGACTCACTCTAGTCCCGAGAGCGCGGACTGGAGCACAAATACCAAATGGGTGTGACTGGCCACCCATCAACTAACTCCAGATTCCTAGAGTGTGAACTGGAGTATAAACATCAACTAACACCAGATTCCCAGAGTGCAAACTGTAATATAAACATCAACTAACTCTAGATTCCCAGAGTGGGAACTGGAGTATAAACATCAACTAACTCCAGATTCCCAGAGTGCAAACTGGAGTATAAACATCAACTAACTCCAGATTCCCAGAGTGCGAACTGGATTATAAACATTAACTAACTTTGGTCCCAAGAGCACAGACTGGAGTATAAAGACCAAATGGGTGTGATAGACCACCCATCAACCAACTCCAATCCTCAAAGCTAGGATTGGAATATAAATACCAAAATCGGATGCGATCTGACCATCCGGCACTAAGCGGGCACGACACGACTATCCATGCATCAACTCTTGTCCTCAACATGGGACCCATAACATAACTTTATAGGGATGCACTCCAACCCTACAAGACAAAATTTCTTCCTTGATTTGACAGGGAGACGCAGATTTGCAAAACGGACCTAGCTGGATGTCCTATTCTGAATTGATATTACTACCATCCAACCGCAAATGAACGTGACATGACCGTTCATCTGCTAACTCTCGCCTGTGATCCAACAGATTGTGCACGCAACATGGACGGGTGTGACCCAACCACCCACCAATCAATTCCTTCCTACAATTTAGTAGGAGAAACATCAAATTAAAGTTGTCGTAGTGTGACCGACCACACTTCGACTTTCGCCATTGACTAGTGCCAGAGGAATTAATTGAGGAAAATGCGGTCCGACCATTATCTGCTAAAACTCTTAGTCCCTAGAGTGCGGACAGGGGTATAAACGTCAAATAGGTGTGATCAATGGCCCTTCAACTCACTATGATCCCCAAGGTGCGGCTACAAGCACTGATAAACGAATGAATGTGACTCGACCATTCATTCACCAACTCTGACCTAAACTCGACATGAGGAGTATAAACTCACTACAGGTGCAATTAGCCCATCCACGAACTAACTCTGCTAACCCAAGACTGGGGCCAGAAGTACAAATCACCGAAAGAAGAGAAAGGTGACTCGCTACATCTCTAGCTTAGCGTCCTTTACAACTTAAGGCAACGACTATAAGGAGGCCCTAATGCTAACAATCAGAATGTTGGCCGAAGTTCTGGGCAACCAATTATATCGTACCGCCGGATCGACGGGAAATATCGATTTGCACCTTTCATATCATACCATTGGATCGACAAAAAATAAGGTCCAAGCATTCTACATCGTTCCGTTAAATCGACGGTAAATATCAGTCCTCTTCGACTACAAATCAATGTGACCCGAACGTCCATCAAATTCCTTTGACCAATAGAGCATGGATAGAAGAATAAACCACGAATGAGTGTGACTTGACCATTCGTCCTTCGTTGCCTTCCTTCGATCCATTTAGAAAAGCGTTAAAATGGATGGGCATGACCTGACTGCATTTGAGCTGACATTATCCCTAGTTCCGATTGGAGAATGTAAACTGAAATGAGTGTAGTTAATTGCCTAACTCCAAAAGAATGCAATGTGACCATTCATTCTTTGACTTTTACCATGATTCAATTAAAAGAGCAATTCAAAACAAGTGCAACCTAAACATCTGCACACTAATTCTTGCCCTAGATTCGGCAAGGGAAGCATCAATTCCGCATTGGATGTGACTTGATGATTCACTCTTCAGTTTCTGCCCAGAGTATGGCGACATAAGAAGCGAAGTGAATGTCATTGACCGTGCAGAACTTTGCCCATGTTTGAATGTCGGCGAGGCAATGAAGTATTCTGCCTAGAGGAAAGAACTAGGAAAAAATGCAGGATAAGACACAACTCAGCCTTCCTTCGGTTAACTCGATCCCATGGTTCAACGGGATAAAATGCAAAATTGAAGCAGACATTATCTACCTTGCCACTTATTGAGATATTCCCCAGACATGGGGGCACGTGCAAGAAGTAAGATGAATGTAATTTGATCGTTCATCAAACAACTCAGGCTCTTACAGCTTGGACTATAGTATAAACGCAACAGAAGCTAGGCTCGATCATTCGCAGAATAGGTCCATCAACCCAAGGCTGGAGGCACGAGTCTAATCATCCAAGTGCTGGATACGACTACTCAATCCTATAGCTCGTGCCTAGTATTTATAACAACTTGAAGTTATGACCGATAGGATGCTTAGAGATAGAATCATTAGATCGATGCCCGGACTTATGGGCAACTATCATTCTGAACCTTTCGATGAGCAATGGATCGCGGGTACATTGAATGGAAAGTGCATTGCTTGGTAAAACAAGTAGATTCAAACTCATATCTGGAGCCAGCTATGCTGTAGCACGGGATACAAGGCTAAACTCTACTAAGCCATTGATTCAACGTCCCTACAAGCCTGATCATTTACCATTACAAATAAGCACATAAAGCACCTACAACCCATCACAACTACTAAAGATTAGACCACAACTCAGTGCAATGATGATGAAAGAGTAAACTGCGTTGCTCCAGCTGAATCTTGATGTGTTCGCTTGGACTCAAACTCATATATACATATGGACTCTCACCAGCTATTGAGAACCCTGCATCATCTACTGCACTTAAAGAGGAGGTGAATTTACTCAAAACCGATTGGTTCCTCTACCCAAAATGAGTATCCAATCCTTTACTTATAAGAAAAACGAACGGAGAGCGGCGGACGTACGCCGACTACTCAGATTTGCACAAGGCATGACAAAGCACAACCTTTCACTTCCAAGGATCAACCAACTGGTAGACTTGACCATCGGACATGATTTGCTCACTTACATGGACACAAAACTCCTGATACAATCATATACTGAAGCATGTCCCAGACCAGGAATACAACAGTTTCATTACTGAATTGGGCCTATAGTGCTATGTTGCAACCCCCGGATTCAAACTTGAGAATGCTTATGCTACTTACCAAAGGACGATTAACAGATCATTCAAAAATCAGATCGTCCGATCGATGAAAGTAGATATGGTTAACGTGCTTGTGAGATCACGACTATCAAACGACTACATCGATGACTTGGCAGAGATATTCAGTGCTCTCCGAAAAATGCAGGATGAAACTAGATCCTTGGAAATGCTCTTTCACCATTACATCAGAAAGATTCTTTTTTTTCATCATCAATTCTCATGGAATCAAGGCTAATTTCCAGAAAATTCTGACAATTAGAGACACCCATGTACCGAGGACAACCAAGGAGGTACGAAGCCCAAGTCGGAAGATTACCGTCTTAAGTTGATTCAACTCTAGGATCATCTACAAGTGAATTCTCTTCTTCAACATGACCAAGAGAGAGAAGAGAACTTTTGAATGAACTAACAACTGCGTTGATGCAATTCCAGCTCTGATAAATCGCTTAAAGAGACCTCCCATTTTACCCAAACCTTTGGATCGTGAAGATTTATAAATCAATTAGGCCATGTCAACACAAGCCATAAGCATCGCAATGTTATAGGAAGAGAAACGAATCCAAAGATCGGAATATAATGAAAGCTAGCTATTGACAGGCTCACCCCGTTAGGTCTATATCGACCAGTCTCGATAGGTCCTATAGCAAACTTAGATGTTTGAAAAGTTACTCAAATGGAGTATCGAGCTAAGCCAATTTGATATCATTTATCTCCCTCGGAGAGCTCTCCATGGTCAAACATTACATACTTCATATCTAAATTCACTACATTAGATGATCATCCGAAGAATAGTGGAGAACCGTCCAACCGATGAAGAACCTATATAGATGGAACTTCCAATAATCGGCTTTCTAATGTCGAAGTTGCGTTAATGACTCCTGAGGAATGATCGATTTGCTACGCCCTGAAACTCAACTTCCTTGCAACAAATAACGAAGCTATGTATGAAGCCTTGGTCACCACGCTCAAAGTATGCCAAGTCAGGGAAGATTATCTGACTAGGGGCTAACCTCTTGCTCCTTATCTCGAGCTACTAGCCGACTTTGAGTATTACACCATTACACACTTCCTTGGAGAACAAAATGAAAAAGCTGAGTCACTGGCTAAGCTAGCCAATTCTAGGGATGCACAACAAATAGACTTTGTCCCAGTTGAAATACTTATTATTCCAAGCATTGACAGATGAAGATCGATTGGATCTTAGAGATGGAGCCAGGAAAGGTGTCATAGATGACTCCTTTCAAAGACTATCACTGTAGGGAATTCTTCTTGAATAGAGGAATGAGAAATAGCATATTCTTCGCGAAGTTGTCCCATGAGTTAACACTTGTACATTTTGTGTCCATCAGTGACCAGCCATCAACTTCGTATCCATCGATGTGAAGCCCATTGATACGAAAGTCACTACATGATCAAATTTAAGCCACTCAACTCCATCGATACGAAGCATTCCTAGGGACTGTCCATTTCATGGTCGATAGCCATCGATAGGAAGCATGCATTCCAACATCCCAGATCGATCCAGGAGAGGATCGATACGAAGGAAGGACTTAAAACAACCATCGAACGTTGTTACCACTCGAATTTCACATCGGTCCAGGAGAAGATCGATACGAAACTCGATACAAAAAAAAAACTTGACAACGACCCATGAACGTGCAAACATTGATGGGAGTCAGGCTAACATACATGCATGTATGACGGACTAACATTCAATTTTCAAAATTCACAGGAGTTGAATGCTCACCTAATGAAAATTACAACAGTGAACAACAAATCGCTAGCACTCGACACTCAATTACAACAATGCACTGCATAATCATTGGCAGTCAACAAGTCAACATTTATATTACTAGAAATCAATCGAAGGTTACATCGTTTGATGAAAAGATAGCAACCTCTAAGCAAATCGGATAGAACTTCTTCAGAATGAAGGATGCATCTTTTCAAAGCATGTCATGTTCACACAAGATGTACTTTAGGAGGAAAATGTTATCCCACCTTTTGGCAAGGCCGTGACACCAAGAAATTGACTAGAAACCAATGACAGTTCATCCTTGGGATCAATTATACATAGGTTCACTATGGATACCAGTAAATTTTTCCCATGTCTGGATCGAGCTGCAATTGATATAACACGACAAGCAAAGCTATGAAAGCCAACATTCCAAATTTCAAGTCAATCGGAGTTTGTATGCTCAAGATATTGATCGATCACGGTTGAGAAATCCAACTCTATTCGTATCCATCCAATTTCGTATCCATTCCCGAAGAGAGATTCAGTTCGTATCCATCGCCTACTAACTTCCTTCGCATCCATAAAATGAAGCAACTTTGTATCCATCATGTTAACAACACTTCGTATCCATCAACAAATGCTCATTTCGTATCGGTCTCCCTCTATCCAACTTGTATCGATCTCCCACCATCGATACAAACAGCAACAACCACCAATCGGTACGAAGAAACCAGCATGAAGCATCGATACGAAGGCAGCCTCCAACCATCGATACGAAGTAGCATGCAAGCATCTATAAAAATAGAGCCACGCATGATTGATGCGAAATAGTATCGATACGAAGTCGATAATGTCATACAAATCCAAACTTGCATCGATCATAACTTGAGATCAACAACTCCAAATTCTACCAAATTTTCACAGGAGCTTGCATACAACCTCAGGAATGTTCATGATCGATCTCAGCTCGATTGGGCCAAAACTTGATTGATACGAATTTCATTCGTATCGATCACGGATCAAGTCCAAACGACCGGGAATCCAACACGCTTGCCCACCCACATGAGATAAGAGGTCTCCCGCGATCTGGGCGAGATATTTGCTGCCTACGCCTATAAATAGCGACCCTAGACCTACATAAAAGGGACTTTTTAGTTCTCCGACGTCCAGACTCTGCCGAAATCATTGTTGTACTCGAGTTTCGCTATTGTAATTCGTTGTAACCAGCAAGCAAAAGTTAATAAAAGTCAACCATTTCATAGTGGACGTAGGCAACAAGCCGAACCACTCTAAATCTCTGTGTTTCCCGGCTTATTTTTGGTGTATTTGTTAGATCTGCCTCCTTTTTCTTTTATATTCTTCATTTTATCTCTTCAAACACATCCGAAGGGTGTTGTTACGAATTTTGGTACAAACACTTAGAATATTTTTTCATCTTGCTATTTCGTACCGATCAGAGAAAAGAAAAAAAGAAAAAGAGAAGATATGTTCTTCGTTTCCAACCATAACCCATACCCAATCCAAATCCTCTTAAACCGTAGGTAAATCAATGGTTGAATCATGCTTATAATGGTGGGATTCGATTTGCATGCCCCCTCATTCACTATAATCGCCATCTCCGGCGTCGTTGTCACCGGAGGGTAGCTGAGGTGGAGTGGAGAGCATTGCTAATGGCGATTTGGAGATTTGGAGAAGAAGGAGGGTAGTTGGAGATGAAAAAAGGATACGAAGTCACTAGCTCCAGATCTGACTAACTCAGGTGGTGATTTTGCATCGATGTGAAGGGATGGACGTGGAATCGATCTGGATGTATGAAGTTTTAGAGATAGTGGATGTGAAGGAATTGTTATGGATCGATTCACTGGATCGCATATGCGATCGATGCGAAAAAGTGTGTCGATAGATATGGTGGAAAGCAGTTTCCATGATCGAGCAGAAAAGTAGGCATCTGGAAACGATGCGGAAGGAATAGTTAGATGGTCGATCCGAGATAAAGCAACTCGTATCGATATGGGATGATCGATACGGGAAGATCGATACGAAGTGCTTGATCGATACAAACTGGTGATGGATCTGACTATTTTGATCGATATGAATGTTAGCTTTAGGGAATGATCTGAAATGAATTATGATGGATACGAATTTCATTTCTTTTGCACATTTGAACATTTAACTCCGACAAGCATTTAGCCTTACATATTTGGACTTTCCATAGAACCGCATATATGACTATCCTTCAAAGCTCGTCGATGGAACTATTACTTGTTAAAAATAATAAGGTTTAATATAGATCGTTCTCCAAAGTCAAAATGGAACGGTTGAGACGGTCAGCAATGACGGTCGCTCCGGTCAAATCTCGAAGTCTCGTCTCTTTACCATCTCTTAATCTTGTAGAATTTTTAGAGTACTTTGCAACACTTCACTACACAATACGGTCACTCACTTTGCACTGGGGGAATATGGGGTTTTTTACCATCTAATAGTGGTTTTTATTGAGTTCAATAGCTATGGATCCTAGAAGCTCGGAACAGTAAGAAGCTCAAAGTCCTTCATTCTTTAGAATAGATAGGCCGGACATCCCAGCTGATATAGTGAATCCTGCTTCAAATGAACTGCCAGATGCAGTGGTGATAATGAATCCAATAGATTCTATCCAGTCCATGATTATAGAAGAAGTGCTAGGTAGAATTTGCCTTAGGCATGGGTTGTCTTTTGAAGAAGTCCGGCTACCAGGTCCGGAAGATAGAGCACACTATCCCCCGGAGGGATTCACCGCATGCAACAGATTTATGTGCTGGGCTGGAACAATGCCCCACTCAACCAATTCATCAGGGACATGATGTTTTATCTAAGGATCGCGCCTTCTCAGTTTCATCCGAATGGATACGCGTTAATCAACAGCTTGTACCTAATATTTTTGTAACATCTCCTTCGTCCCTCGAATGTTGATGAGATTAGATATTTATTCAATGTGAAGAGTCGGGGGGATAATGCATCATTCACCTTCCTGGAGGCTGTTAGGAACTGCCAATTGGTGGTAGGCACATGGAGCAAGTTGAGCTACTTCAAAACAGAGTGGTTCTATATGAGATGCCCTCCAAGATTTTCCAGGCAATGGCTGGCCAGACGTAAGTGTTGTTACTTGTTTCGTTATTTAACCATAACTGGATAATATAGAACGATGTTGAATACATTCCTGTGTTTCTATTATAGCTTCTATTCCAACGCCCGTAGGAGCGCAATATAAAGAGATAGTGGGAACACTCCAGGCGATGCCTGCTGAGCTAAGAGAAATAGATGAATTTCTCACCAACGAATATTTGATTGCTGCCAGGCTTTTCGAGAAAGGACAGGTCATAGGGCTCACGGGAATTCCAAGAGTAGCTCGAGAAAGACAAGGCGGAAGACGGGCTCCTGTCGTGCCCCAGTCGAGGGAGCTCAGGCCATGCTTGGCATAACAATCATCGAACCTCTAGATGATGATGAGGGTACAGAAGCTGGTCACGAGCCTTCGATCGTGCCTCCGCAGGGCTCTCTACCGTCCGAATTAAAGAGAAAAGGCAAAGCTTCTGTCTATAAAATCAAGACGCGAAAGACTACCAAAGCAACTTAATTTGTGACTACCTCCATAGGTTCGGAGACCTCTTCCTAGTAGATAGAAAGCTCGCTAAAGGGGCTATTGGATATTCCCATTCCCGTGGACATAATGTCATCCCCAAATCTTGGGTTAGATGGGCTCCACTCCCCTTCAAGAACCGGCGCATGCCTAACTTCAATAGATATAAGGGAGTCAACTCCAATAAGCAAAGCTGTTACAACCGGTCGGTTAGGGGTTTACACATGCATACACACACGTCACGGCATTACATGACATTCCATCATGTGCTTCTCAATATCTAGCGGTGACTGATTTCCTTCTTCTTTTTTGCAGATAAAATGGTGAAACAAGGTTCTATGCTTGATAAACTCTGCTCTTCGCGCCAGTCATCTTGATCGCATTCTGAATCATATCGTCGCGAGAGTGAGAGAGATTATGGTCGTGGCTACCATTCTAGCCGGGAACGTGAGCGCTACGATAAGGAAAAAAGAACAATCATACCAAAGCAAGCGCCGCTCCAGGTCGCGATCTCTGCCACCGAAAACGCATTCTAAACCTTCTGGCCCTAGCAGGCCCTCTTCTGAATCTTAGCACCAAACAGTGCCATCTCACGCTCCAAAAACCAGCGAGCAATGCCATAGAAGTGAAACAGCCGGTACTGCTGTCGTAGAACAAATCGCTATAGAGCCAAAGGGGGAAGGAGTCGTCCGCATTGCTAAACTAAAGAAGGATTTTCCAAACATATGCTTCGATGGTTTCCATTTTCCACCCAACTTTAAGAAAATCCCAAATGACAAAGAAAAACTTGTGCAAGGCTATGTGCACGATGCATACAGCTAATACCGTGAGTGGGTCAAGATGGCAAAGCGGGTCTTGGATGTGTCCTTTGAACGAGCCAAGGCGATTGAGAAATTGTAGGGCGATATTTCTCACAAGGACAAGATAATAGAGGTGCTCTCCAATGAACTCGAGTCCTCAAGCAAAGCTGAGATGGAGGCTACCAGAGAGCCGAGGAAGCTAAGAAGTCCAAGGAAGAAATGAGATAAACCCATATGGACTTTGTGCAAGAGATGGGGCACCGCAACACCATAATCATTCAAGAAAGGGATGCCGCGCTAAAAGAAGTTGTTGAATTAAAGGCAAAGCTAACTGAGGCCACCAGAGAAAAAGATGAAGCTAATAAGGTTGCCCAGGAAGCATACGAGGAGGTGGTGAAACTTAGAGAAGAGAGGGACACGGTAAATGAAAAGGCCGCAAAAGCCGACACTAGGGTCAAAAGGGAAGTAAAAGCCATCGAGGCTAAGATGGAAGGTGAATTCGAGGACCACCTGGTCACCTACAATGCAAACGTCCTAAGGAATCGCAACTTGAACTGGGTTAGCGAGGACTATCCCTTCCAATTGTATAAGGCCTGGAACCGCCTAGTTGAAGATGAAAAGGCGATCCGCAAAGTTGCAACTATTGATGAATTTGAATTGGAAGCTCAAGTGTTGATTGGAGATGAGCCAAAAGTCCTTCATGACACTACTATCTCGCTCCGGAGAAAAAAACTGGTTGCTACATACCCAGAGGCCAGAGAAGGATCTGGGGGGTGAATACCATGACGCTGCTTCTAAGGTGCCCCTAGCATCTCAACCTGCACCCACATCTTCTGCTGACCCCCCAGTCGTCCCGGGGTATGATCCCGACATGCCACATCTTTTTCCAGTCAACGAGGGCAGCTCGGAAGGCATGTCGACTCAAGCCGGGAGCCAGTCTGAGGAAGGTACTCCAGACACTTCTCCTATTCTTCAAAATGCAGGAACGTTGTCAGAGGATATTACTAATATATTCTCTTACCTTTATTCAGCCTTAGATTCCGCATCAGCCAACCCTCCTGCAACTTAAGAAATTCACCACGAGCAGGAAGCGTTAACAACAGAGGCCACAACTGTGACGATTACTACTTCGATTGGGGAGATGCATGATAGCGGCTGTATGTTTGACGACCAACAGATGGAAGCGCTTTTCAGCCGCCAAAGCGATCCAAGCATTGAGATGCCCTTTAATGTGGATGAAGACATTATTATTACAGGCTCCTCGGGTCCGACTGGTAGTATCCCAATAAGCGAGTGCATGGACCGGGAGGAACAAATAATGAGGGAAATTAAGGCTGAGATGGAGCAGGATCTTAGAGCTGGTGGAGGTATGGCGGGTCCGGGCCCGACCCCGATTCTCGTGATTTCTTCAGGTGGGACCATGATTAAGACTAGCGTGCCTTATTCTTCTGGTATCGAAAGTGCCGCTGTTCCAGCAGCTTCACACACATGGGAGACTTCGATCCCCGCGGGCTCCTAAGGGGAGACAGCATCGATTCCCCTGGTTGGAGACAAGACAACTAAAGTTAGCTGGGGAGGCAAGGGTTCCAAAAGAGGTCTAGACGGTAGCTCGAGCGGGTCTACGCCAAAGAAAACTAAAAAGGACAGGAAACCAAAGGCGTAGATTTGCATTTGGAATTCCTCTTTTGTAGATGGTTAGAATAAGCTTCTTTTCTTTTGCCTTTTTGTAGGCCATGTGTAGATGCGGGCTTGGCCCCCCGCTTATAGGAATTCTTTGGATAGATTATGTACTTCTTTTTTGAAGAATAGTATAAATAAAATTCCCTTTTTGTTTTTGGCATAACTCTTCGTTTATTTGTTTAAGTACTTAAGCATTCACATTTCCATTTAATGTACTCATGAAGTTTTAGTCTCTGAGTCGAACTTGAGTTCGGTCTTTAAGTCTTGAGGTCATGGCCTCGGGTCATAATCAAACGTTGAGTTGAGTCCCAACGTTGCGCTGTCTCGGCCAGCGGTTGGTACTTGAGTAATGCCCCCAGCTCTAGGGACAGTTGAAGTAGTTAGTTGGTAGTCGTCCTCCACCTTCACTAACTTTGATTTAACTTAGTCGAAACCAAGTCAAAGTAACATGGGTTTGAGCGGACAGATCACACTCGCTCATTTGCTAGCATTTGCATCCACACTCTGGGGATAAGATTTGTATGCCAGCAGTCGATCACGCCTGCTTATTATTTAGGATTACGTCCACACTATGGGGACATAAGTTATTTTGTGGGTGTTCGATCACACCTGTTTAATGTTTATACTCTAGTTCACACTTCGGGAATCTAGAGTCAGTTGACAGATGGTCAATCACATCTGTTTAAGGATTAGGATCTTATTTACGCTCTAGGAATAAGGAGTCGGTTAAAGTCGTGGATTCTCGGATCGCATCCTCCTTAATCCATTAAGTGAAGTTGTAGATAGACGGATCCATCCTCTACGAGCTTTGAAAGAAGCGAGGTCGTGGATGGACAAATCTGTCCTCCTCGAGCCAAGTAAGGAGGCGAGGTCATGGATGGAAGGATCCATCCTCCTCGAGCCAAGTAAGGAGGTGAGGTCGTGGATGGACGGATCCATCCTCCTCGAGCCATGTAAGCGAGGTCGTGGATGGACGGGTCCATCCTCCTCGAGCTGGACAGTTGATTCATGTCCTGATTTTGGAGTTTGCGCTTCAGCTCGCACTCTGGGAGCTAAAGTTTGTTGGAGAATTGTTGTGTTTCAACTCTCTTTTAATTGATTGTTGTTTGCCCCCGAGCTTGGGATTTCATTTAGCGAGTGACCGATCGGATCACGATCACTCTATATTTGAATGAGTCCCACCGTAAGATGGAACTCAGCTCTTCGTACATCATGGCGGTTGATGCATTTAGGAATCACTAATCTGGCTTGATGAGTATGCACTTTGTTGTTTAAATAGGAAATCATGGCAAAGTTAGTTGCCTTATTACAAGCACAAATTCACGAATTGCATAAACAAACTTTAAAAGGAAAGCAGACTAAATTAATGAAAGCCGTAATAGCGACGGAGACTCTCATTCTTCCATGCCCTTGGTAGAGTGAGACCATCAACGGTCGATAGCTTGAATGTGCCATCTCCAAGCCTTCGTTCGATGACATACGGTCCTTCCCATGTCGGTTTCATGTGCGAAGGGACCAGATAGATTCGCTTAAGCATGAGATCGCCAATTTCAAAGGTTTTAGGTCGGACCTTAGCATTGTATAATCGGGCGACTTGGTTGCGATGTGCAGCTGCCCTCAAATCAGCCTCTTCACGCTTCTCATCCAATAAATCTAGAGATTTTGCAAGTAATTGTCTTCGGATCATAATAAGTTACACGGTGAGAAGCTACCTCTAGCTCAACTGGAATAACGGTTTCAGAGCCGTAAGAAAGTGTGAATGATGTATGGCCGGTCGCGGACTTGTGGGTAGTTCGATATGCCCATAAGGCCATGGGGAGCTCGTCGACCCACTTATCTCCAGCCTTCTCCAATTATTTCTTCAAAGTGGACTTGATGAATTTATTGAGAGCTTCGACTTGTCCATTCGCTTGAGGGTGAGCTACCGCCAAGAACTTTTTCTCGATGCGATATCGTCGGTAGAAATTTTTAAACTCGGCACCATCGAATTGGGCCCCGTTGTAAGTTACAGCCGTTTGTGGAAGGCCAAAGCGATAAATGATATTGCGCACAACAAAGTTGATTACTTTCTTCAACGTGATAGTAGCAAGGGGCTCAACTTTCGCCCATTTGGTAAAGTAGTCAACTACAACGATGGTGTAATTCGCACTACCTTTGGCTAGAGGCAAGGACCATATTATATCAATACCCCATGTGGCAATCAGCCATGGACTGACCATTTGAGTAATCTCGGTTGGCGGGGCTCATGGAATTCTGGCACCTATCACATCTCTTAGCATAATCCGATGCGTCTCGGTTTACGGTTAGCCAGTAATACCCATACCTGAGTATATTCTTTGAAAGGGCTTGCCCCCCAATGTGATCGCCGCATTCTCCTTCATGCACTTCATGCAACACTCACTTGATTTCATCGTGGGTGATACACCGAAGTAAAGGAACAGAAAATCCCCTTCTGTACAGGACTCCATCTTGGATGACAAACTGTGAAGCCTTTCGGAGAACCTGTCTTTTTTCACTCTTTTGCTCGGGTAATGTTCCATGCTTAAGATAGTTCTTGATTGGAGTAATCCACGACTCCCTCTCGGGTGTTTCTTCATGAACCCAGTTTGTCTCCATCTGATTAATACTTGGAGCAGTAAGTGTCTCTACAGGGACGAGTCCCATCTGCCGTGCTTCGCCAGTGCCGGCCAGTTTTGCTAAAGAATCGGCCTTCTGATTTTCCTCTCGGGGTATACAGTGGATGGCATAATAGTCAAACTGATTTAACACTTCCTGGACCCACATAAGGTAGGAGGCCAATCTTCGGTCTTTGGCTTGATACTCTCCTCGAACCTAGCACACCACCAGTTCTGAATCGTAGTAAATCTCCACAGCAATGGCTCCTAAATCTTTGGCAAGCCTTAGACCATCAAGTAAGGCTTCATACTCAGCTTCGTTGTTAGTTGCATAGAAGTCAAACTTCAAAGCATAGCGTACGGATCGACCTTCTAGGGTTTCAAGCACCACTCTAGCACACGGGTGATGGTCATTTGATGCACCATCGGTGTATAGCTTCCAAATATAGTTAGGAGATTCACTGGTTTCGGGCAAGTCCTCCAGTATTCTAAATTCAGCTACGAAGTCCGCTAGAACTTTTCCTTGAATAGCTCGTCTTGGGGCATAAGTGATATCAAACTGACTCAGCTCGATGTTTCACTTGATCAACTGACCAGACGTTTCAGGTCGTGTCAGGATCTGTCATAACGGCTGGTCGGTGTAAACATTGATCGGGTGAGCCTAGAAATATGGACAGAGCTTTCTCGAGGCTACAACAGGACAATAAGCCAGCTTCTCTACCTTTGGGTAGTTTCTCTCTACCCCTGTCAGTCTTTTGCTGATATAATAGACCGGTCGTTGGATCCGATCCTCTTCTCGAACTAAAGCAGCACTGATTGCATTTGATGAAACTGCCAGATAGACATAAAGCTTCTCGTGATCAACCGGCTTTGACAAGATGGGAAGTGTTGCCAGATTTTGCACTAGTGCCTAGAATGCGCCCTCGCACTCCTCTGTCCACTCGAAATTTCGTTTCCCTTTTCTGATCAGATCGAACAAAGGAATGCACTTTTCCATGGCTCTAGAAATGAATCTGCTTAAGGTTGCCACCTTCCCATTAAGACTTTGCACCTGCTTGATGGTTCTGGGGTTTCGAGATTCTGAATCACCTAGATCTTTTCGGGACTAGCTTCAGTTCCTCTGGCGTTGACAATAAACCCAAGGAACTTTCCAGATGCGACTTTGAAATGACACTTCAATGGATTGAGCTTCATTATGTACTGTCGGAGTATGTTGAACATCGTCACCAAATCACCGATGTGGTTGTTGGATAGTCGCGACTTCACGTGCATATCATCTACGTACAACTCCATAGTCTTCCCGATCTGGTTTGCAAAAATTCGATTCCCGAGCCTCTGATAAGTTGCTCCAGCTTTATTAACCTAAACGACATCACCTTATAGCAATAAAGTCCCAAATCAGTGATAAAGCTAGTATGCTCCGGGTCAGGAAGGTGCATCGGGATTTGGTTGTAGCCGGAGTATGCGTCCATTAAAGATAAGAGCTCATGTCCGGCTATTGAATCCACCAGTTGATCAATTCTAGGAAGCGGGAAACTGTCTTTGGGGCAGGCTTTGTTCAGATCTGAGTAGTCCACACATGTCCGCCATTTTCCATTTGATTTTCTAACAAGCACTGTATTCGATACCCATTCTGCGTATAAAGCATCATGAACAAACCCATTAGCCTTGAGTTTATCAACTTCTTCCTTCAGGGCGGTAGACCTCTCTGGATCCATACCGCGCCTTTTCTGTTTCCCCGGGACGTGCCGCGGGTCGATATTTAATGTATGGCCCTCGATGTTCAGCGAGATCCCACACATGTCCGAACGAGTCCAGGCAAATACATCAAGGTTTGCCTAGAGAAAATCAACCAGTTCCTGTGTCATCTGGGGGCCGAGCTGAGATCCGACCTTTACCACTCTGGAATCATCAACATCGTTGATCGGAACATCAATCGTCAACTCCACCGGGGAAGCCTGGTATTCTTTGACTTCCCCTTCATCATCACTGTCTCTAGGATCAAGATCCTTAGGAAACTAGTCGTGGTGCCCGGGCCTAGGCCCAGGCATTAACTGTCAATCCTCTAAAAACGGACGTAGAGAGACTCCTCCACGCCCTTACCTTTCTCTTATAGACTCGGGCGTTAACTGTCAATCCTCTAAAAATGGACGCAAAGAGACTCCTCCACACCCTTACCTTTCTCTTTTCACTATGCATCCCGCAACTCTACAACATAACAAGCAAGTTCAGCCGCCTGATCGCCATGTATAATCCTAACCCCATTGTCAGTAGGGAACTTTAGGGTCAAACACCATGGGGGAATAGCTACCCTAAACTTAGCAAGGGCCGGTTGGCCCAGAAAAGCATTATATGGGGAATGTATATCCAACACCACAAACTATAACATCTGAACTCTTCGGCGATCACCAACGCATAACTCAATAAGTAAATCCACCATTCCAACTAGTATAGTTTCACTTCCATTGAAACCATGTATACATGACTGACACAGTTTCAGATCTTTCGCTTCCATGAGCATTTGATCGTAAGCACGCTTGAAAAGTATATTCATAGAACTTCCACTATCAACCAAGATCCTCTTCATCCAAGCAGGACCTACCTTGGCAGAAATGACCAATGGATCAATCGAAGGGGCCTCGCCTCTATCGGCATCACGGTTTCTGAAAATGATGTCGTCTGTCATCGTCCTCTGTTGCTTTGTCGGGGCCCCTTCATTAGTAATGCTACAACACTCGAAGTCCACATTCCTAATCGAACAAGCATATGACTTCATTTCCTTCCAACTACAATCAGCTGGATGGGGACCACCACTAACAGTATTAATTACCAACCTCCTCCAGTATGTGTGGGTTCCTCAGGCCTAGCTTGCCTTTGATCCCAATTGGGGTTAGATGGGCCTGCACCACCATCCTGTGGTGCCCAGACAAACTACTATAACTTTCTTTCTTTGATCAATCTTTCAATGATATCTTGCAAATGACCGCATTCATTGGTTCTAATGGCCATAGCAATCATGGAATCTACAAAACTTTCCGGTCTGAATCTGCATCTCCGATGACGGTTTCGGAACTGGCTTCTTATACCGCCCTATATTACAGATCTTAAGATAAACATTTTCTAACGACGTGTTCAAGGGAGTATATCGATCAAACATAGGAGCTCTGGGTCTCCCACGATGAGGGTCTCTCTTCTTTCCTTGACCTCCATCACCCTTCTGCTGACTTTGTTTATTCTGAATATTTAACTGTACTTTATTTGTGCTCTCCTCGGTCTGCTTCAATACAACATTACTCTGGATGCCTTCACCGCTAGGCCCCACAATGTCCTGCTTCCTAGACCTTCTAGCATCTTCTCTCCTCAAAAACTGGGCTGCCTTTGCATAGAAGCGGTCCAACGTTGTAAGGAGTTTCCCAACCAACCAATCACCAAACTCGAAATCAGGATCGATCCCTTTAGTCAATGCCATCAGAATAGAGTTGTCATTGAGATTGCTAACTTCAACACACACAGCGTGGAACCTTTCCAGGTAATGCCTAATTGTCTCTCCTGGCGCTTGAATAACACTGGACAAGGTATTAACATCCTTCGGTCTTGCAACGTGCATACAAAACTGCTCAACAAACTTAGTAGCTAATTGGTCAAAACATGAAATAGAATTTGGTGGTAGACGGGTGAACCACATAGTCGCAATGCCACCCAAGGAGATAGGGAAGCATCTACACTTAACCGCATCGTCGGCTTGAGCGGCATTCATGAGCCATTCATATTTCAGAATATGTTGGTTGGGATCCGAATTTCCTTCAATCACTGGCAAGTTAGGCATCCTAAATCGACGAGGTGGCTCTGCATGTAAAATGTCGTCGGTGAATGGGGTGTGACTTTTAGAAATTCCCCAATC
The DNA here is from genome assembly GCA_030737815.1 of Allium fistulosum. NCBI lineage: Eukaryota > Viridiplantae > Streptophyta > Magnoliopsida > Asparagales > Amaryllidaceae > Allium > Allium fistulosum. The sequence goes on from CM060904.1 coordinate 795,941,109, forward strand.
ATCATTGGTGAGGCCTTGACTTTCCCTAATCATTTGGCATATTATAGTTGGAATATCAGGCATCTGGAGACTCGGGGCCAAGGCATAGTCGGGTTCCATGTCACGAGAATGGTCATGTCGCTATATACGGTCCGTTTCACGCCTCCTTGGCTCCTGGGCTTCATGGAAGCGAGGATCCTTGGTATGAATGCGGTGACGAGGGGCTGGATCTGGTTAGTTCTGGACCCCAACACCCAGATCTATAGCAGCAGCGCGTTGTCATGAGCAGTGTTGTAAGGAAGCATCCCCCTCGGGAGGAGGGTGCAGCTTCATGCCCTATAGAAGGACCTATCCTGGCATGTCCAAGATTTGCAGCATTCGGGTGCCCGGAGGCTTTCGCGTAATTCTCATCTAATCGGCGGCGCGTACATCTATGATAGAAGTCAGATGACGCCGAGCTTTCAGACAAGGAATAAGAGGTGTGCTCCCTTCTAGATTTCCCTCGCCTTTCTTCATTCAGCTGGTTCATAATTTCCATGTTGGCGCAAATCTGTTGAGTGAGTTCTTGACGGCTTTAAGTGAGCTCATGCATGAGGGTCGGGTATTCCTCTCTAGTTAATGGACCGGATGGAGCTGGAGCTCCAGTTGGTGTTTGGCCTGTAGTAGTCAGTTGCGCGAGATTTTGCCTATCGCTTCCTTCTGGATCAGCGGTGTTCGAAGCGGTTCTGGTAGTATGCACCATGTTGAATGTAGTTTTTCTTAGATTTGGAACAATCTGAATAGAATATAAGGAACCACTGGAAGGTAGATCTGGATCTCTTTTGGGGATTTATGCAATCCGGTAGGAGCAAAGGGATCCAAATAGAGTTGAGAATCTTTCACTCTCAGTGAAAGCACCAAAGTGTTTGTACCAAAAATGGGCACAACACTCGTCGGGTGTAATTGAAGAGATTAGAATGAATCAGTAAAATGAAAAATGAGGCTAATCTAACAATCACACCAAGAAAATAAGCAGTAACAGAAAGAAAACAAGAATTTATAGTGGTTCGGCGTTATTGCCTACGTCCACTTTGAAGGTTTTGATGTTTATTGCTGATTAAAAACTTAGTTACAACAGTACATCAGCTAACACTTGAATTACAATGGAGTTCCACCCAAGCAGCAGCATAAAAGTCCCCTTTTAGTTGCAATGGAGGTGCAATTTATAGGTGTGGAGATGGAAATATCTGCCTTGAATCTCGGAATACCCTTTCTCAGGCCGAGATGGGCCCACACGATCGATCTAGAGTCATTTGGGATCGATCCTTGATCGATCAATAGCGAGTTCATATTGATCATAAACTGCTCCAATTGATCTGCGATCGATCATGGATGTTCCCTTTGTGTTGTGCAACTTGCTGTGAAAATATCATTGCATTTGGAGTTGTGGTTGTAGAGTTATTGATCGATCAAGGTTGCAAATATAGAGTGGCTGAATCCCTCGTATCGATTCCTCCGTATCGATCCTTTCACATTGATGACGTAGCATGTGGGTTTTGTGGAGATCCATGATTTATGGATAGTGGTGAGACCGCTTCCTTTGGGTTGACTACTGCTTTCGGGGCTTCATATATGAGGCTTTCTTCATTCGTATCCATCCATTGCTTCCTTTCCATATCGATGCCCTGCTTCCACCTTTGTATCGATCGTAGGCTATGTCCTTCGTATTGATCAAGTAGGTGATCGACACGAAAAGTGCAGTTGCTCGCTAAGTGAAGTGTGATCGATCTCAGAAGTGCTGAAGTCCATCATTATGAGCTTGGACCATATGGATACAAATGATGGATGCCGAGTGCTTGAGTTACGCTCATTTCGTACCGATGTTGATCGATACGAGATGATGGATACGAATGATGGATACGAGATTGGCATGTTTCTCATGGATCTTGATCATTCCATAGCTTGAGCATACGAACTCTGATTGACCTGAAATTTTGAATGTTGCTATGCATAGCTCTGTTTGTCATGTCATGTTGATTGTGGCCCAATCTGGACTCAGACCAAGTTTGTCTATATACATCGTAAACTTGCAGATAACTGATCTCCGGAGCGGATTGTCTTCAGTCTCTAGTCAAGTCCTTGGTATCACGGCCTTGCCAAAAGGTGGAATAACAAAAACCACTGCAAAATAAAATCATATTTGCATCATATTACCACACACTTATGAATATGGGCCCCATCATTTCATTTCATCTCTTCTTTTCATAATCAAAGCCTAAAACCTAAAGTTAGAAATCACGAGAACATCTTCTCGAGTTTTGTAAAAGTTCATGTAGAAGTTAGTATTATAGGCAGCACATTCATCTTGAAAGTAGGCTCCATTCAGCCAAGCCCAATCACAACCTTATATTTTCTATTCAATTCAATACTTTTTTGGTTTTATCATCTTCTTCTTCTTTTGCTAGTTGATTTTGAACCATGATAACTTTTCTATTCAATCCCATATTTATAAGGCTTATAATATTTGCTTGGTTTGAAACGTTATCTTGTACACTTAATGTTTGTAATTTTATCATCATGCAAATAAATGTAGGTTGGCATTTCTTCACCATCCAAAAATTTGTAGATGTGTGTCGAAGTTATGATACGGTGAAAGCTTACTACAAAAAATCTATGAAATCTTGGGATCACTACTCTATGGTATTAATAGTCATTTAGTGATATATATCTACCGCTTTTTCATTTATTCTGTTATTTACTACTAAATGAACAATCAACATTAAATTACTTTATTTATCATTGGTCGATAATTTATTTTAGAGTGAGAACATACATCATGTGGATGGTTTCTAAACGAGTGAATTAATGGATTGTGTTATAAGGAAGTACGTAAATCCAATAGATCCGATTATCCTTTTTAATGGTATTATGAAGTCTATGCAATTCTCCATCATTTATACCATCCTGAATCCATGCACAAGACGGTCCTAAAACCATGAATGCGATGGAAGATCGTTCATTGGTTTAAAATTAAAACTAACTACAGCATTTCTATCCAAAGGTTTATAACAACATTTAACAGTTGATGGAATAAATAAAGTTAATATAGACAATATAAACGAGCAAGACTAAAATGACATTGTATATAAATAAGATATAATATACAAAATTTTAGCATATAACAATCTAAATGGATGGTAAATACATAAGATGACGTCTAGTAAGTCTCATATACATGGTAAAGTTTGAAATGTTAATATAAAAATTACTGGATAGATAATCATAGTAATATATATAGTCATGGCTTTAAAACCTTCTCTAACTATTAATGTCTACCTTCTCTTATCAACACACTGAAGGAATAAATCAAAAAATAAAACATAAAGAGGGTCAAACACAAAACCTGATGTGTGAAAAATAACTCTATACTACATGGTAACTAATGTTAAGGTATTTCATGATCATTATACTAAGTGGTGTTTATAAGACGTAATGAAACAAACTCCAACCTGTATCTTCTCTTACATACAACAAGTTAGTACATTTCTCCTATAGTGATTCAATATTGGACTTGACCATCAAAATTCAAGCAACAAGTTACATACATATGACATGGATGTGAGTTGTTGGAAGTCCATTATGCAAATATTAAGAGATATGGACTAAATCAACAACCAATAAGGTGGATCAAAATGTAATAGGGTCGACATGGGATGAAACAATGGGATATTGGCTCGGCTAGTGATTGGGTTAGCTAAGTGACTTTAAAATCGAGTTAATATGGTATGTGTGTAACTGACCTATCCTCACTCATCGACCTTATATATAACCAATCCAATCTCATTGACTTACCTTGTTTTTCTTTGAAGTGGTCTTCTTTTGACCTGGTTTCACTCTTGCTTCTTCGTACCTATATTTCTAGACTCTTTAACGATTTCAAGGGATATTTTTGGACATAACACTTCACTTGATGCCTTCGGGGATGAGCTATACATACAAGGAGTGTACGAAAGAAAAGGGGATAGTTTCTTAAAAAACATGCAGAGAATTGTTGAATTCTGGAGTGATTTCTTTGTATTATTTATTGTAATCAGAAGCTTCTAAAAAAATCATTAATATAATTGAAGTAAACATAGGCCAATGATTCATTAAACCACTATAAAATCATGTATTGATTCTCTTTTTATTATGTTATTGATCTGCTAAAATTACCATGTTCTTGTGCTTTGTGTTCATATATCAAAATTAGTTCTAAAGATCAAGTCCACGAAAAACAACAACAAGCGATTACATTCAGGGTTGATTACTCTACTAGTCTCTATTAGGTGTTTTCCAAAAAACTAGCAAACATTTTGGTTATTTTAATGAAAAATAAACTTAGTGTATAGATCAGATCTCTTAGAATTATGTAGATCCCTAGCCTAATTTCTACCAAGAGATGGTTAGTTGATCCAATGAATTGAACAACAAGGAGAAGCCCAAAATACTCGTGAGATTGCTCATGGAAATCAAGAATTAGATTAAAGTGGCATTGCAATGCTAAGTAGGATCATGAATTGGCTAATTATGATAGAGAGGGTCGTGATTGTGTAATCATGAAGATGAAGTCATTTTAGAATGGATAAACAAAGCTAGCTTAGATCCGGGTCAAGGAGCTAGAAAAATAGAGTAAGAAGAAATTAGGGAAGAGAAGGAGATTGGCCAACACTATGGTCGAAGCAGTGAATGCATATTAGCCAAATAAAAGGAGCTACCGAGAGCACTCTAATAAGGGAAAAAGATATTGGCATCGTGATATCGACCAATAGACTTTAGGCGGTAACTATTATTGTCGACAATATGATCGAGGGGTTAGGTCAGGATGCTGCTGCTGGGTATGTTTGCGGAGGAATTGTTCTACATTTAGATGAAAAATGAGTGAACCGATAAAAGAGTACTTGCATAATGGGGACACAATTCGTCATGCCATGGGATTCGATCAAATACCATTTTTGACGCAGCAGCGGAATACAATTTTTGATGATACGATGAAAAGTAGCAATCGGTTGATTGAGAAATACTGAAATGCCCAATTCGTTGATCCGAAGATACCGAATTCAAGCTATCTCTGACACGTTGATCGCGCACGATACCGTGTGGAGAGATCTACAATTCTTCGAGCGTTGATCAAGCGCACTTGATTCCGCGAATTGGCTTCAACGATCGAAGATTCGAGCGCACTCGAATGTCGAAGGTGGAGATAGGAGATACACTCAACTACCGATTTTAATTGAAAGCACAAAGCTAACAAAAGAGAATTTTATTCAACAATCAACAACCTATTACAAATGACCACACATGCCTATTTATAGGCTACAACTCAACATGCCCAAAACATTACAACTCTTAAGTCGGTAACGACTTATAACCTCACGACTCAACAAAATACATCACGACTCACGACTTATTTACAAAGTACACGACTCAAAAGTAAACGACTCAAAACAGACGACTCACCATAAGTCGTTTACGACTTATCAGATTACAACACAATCACCACGACTTACGACTTAAGTACAACGACCCAACACAAACGAATTAACCAGCTGCGACATATCTTCCTCTGCGACTAAAAGAATCAACGGCATGGATTAAAGCGGCATAAGAATCTACAGCTCCAAGCTTCTACGATTTAACATCCAACGACTTATCTAAGCTCACGAGTTAACAGGTGCCGCGACTTACGACTTAGGCCTCAGCGACCTAAGAGAGCTTCATGCCATCTTCTTCTCGAACGACTTAAGGATATGAACGAGCTAGAGAAAGTAGCACGTGTTGACGACTTATCATGAGCGACCTTGCTTTGTAGCGGTATAAGAAATCTTTAGCGATTTAAGCTTCTTCACGACCTAAGAAAACAGCGACCTCGTAAATGCTTCAGCGCGACCTAAGAGCAGCGACCTAAGGCACGCAGCCTTTCACTTAGCATGGAATCCTTCATACGACTTAAAGTAGGTCGTTCATGACTTATTGGAGAGCGACTTAAAAAGTGACTCGTGAACCGACCTTAGTAGATAGCTGGTATAACTCGTGCACTGCTTCTTTCTTGGCCCACTAGGTCGCAACCGACCTAAAGCTTGTTGCACTCGACCACGTAGCTCGTTAGGTTGATTCATTTGACTTGGTAGGTCGCTTGGATGACCTATCAATACACTAGGTCGCAGCCGACCTAAATACCATGCAAATTGCACACCTCGGTCTTTACTAGGTCGTTCACGACCTTCGCTACGTCGCTGGCCACCATAGGAATGTAGAATCTGATGTATTGCATCATTTAACACGCTTGGTTGTAAGTCGTTGTGGACTTTACGACTTAAGGCAATCGAACCCACTTCCTGGTCTGCATCATCCTTCCCTGGTTGGGAGAAATTCATCCTCGAATTTAAAAGCTTTCTTCTTCGAGACGCTGTCTTCCATTCATTATCTGGTCTGATGTGGCTCTGGTGATAACCACTCTTGAGATTGACCTTGTCTCGACTCTTTGATGATGTGGCTTGACATAGGAAACGCATGTTATGAATCAGACATGGCATTAAGCAGGCGGCATAAGGAAGTGATCTGAGTGAGATGACATATGAAACGGTGCGGAATAAACTAAGCACTAGATGTCAGATCCACTTCATATAGCACAGAACTTCATAAGAATAGTGTCGTATACCATATTGCTTCTGCCAATAGGAAGATGTGATATAGAACCAAAACGTGTCTAAAATATGAGACGATATAAGGAAGTTTAAAACCACAGAACGACTTATGAAACCTCGACCGAAAAATTGTGATGACTCATGCTCAGATTCTTATCTTTCCTTATCCCGTTCAGATGTGTCATCATCTTGAATCTTCCCTTGATGTGTTGCATCAAATCCCCCTGACTGAAATGAACTCCCACTTGCTTCTACTTCAACATATTTATGTTCATAATATGGTTCCAAGCAATCGACATTGGCAATGTTAGCAGCGTGGACATCATCCGACAACTTCAACTGACAATCATTCACTTCCTCCTGTCGTATCAACTCTTCTTATTCTTTCAGACTCATAAGATCATACGATCCTGGCAGTAAAATAGCATCTGGTACGAGTTCAGTTTGAGGTTGGATGTCCTGTAGAGATGGTAACTCTTCGGAAAACTCCTCAGAGTATTCGACTTCAGACTTATCGAATTCTGATCCAACTTCCTCATAAACATCAAGATCTTCACTCGTTCCTTGTCGGGCCAACACAAACAAGTCATTACTAATTTCCACCTTTTCGTCAGGCTCTTCCAAACATACAAGACTAGATTCTTCAAGCAGTTCCTCAGACATCTCATCTTCCCATTCTTGAAATACTTCATCTTCTTCAGGATTCTCAAAATCAGAATCTTTTCCAGGTTCAATCATCATTGACAACTCATCATCATCTTCCATTTTATTGATGAACTCTTTCAAAAATAACGAACTATCTGATTCTGCCTTCTCTTCTGTTTCACTCTCACTTTGTTCATGCTCCTCGGACACTAAGGAATTTATATATGGCTGACTCTCCTCCATAAGCTCAAGTGTCAAACAAGAATCCTCCATTGTCAAATGAATTTCCTCAACTCCGAACACAGCTTCTTCTTCTATACTATCAACATCAAACTTTGGCAATGAAAAGTAATCAACTTCTACCTCCACATACTTTGACTCAATTTCTTCTTCATCATCAAATTTCGGCGGTTGATAAAAATCAATTTCAACAGTCCTCCTCAGCAAGTTACCTCCTTCATCTCTTGACAAAACTTTTTCATCCCCTGACAAAGATTCCTCAACTCCTGGCAGAAATTCTTCATCGTCATCAAATTTCGGCGGTTGATAAAAGTCAACTTCGTCATTCTTCCTCAACAAATTACCTTCTTCGCTCTCCAACTCGACCTCTTCATCTTCGTTGTCAAACTTTAGTGGTAAGGCTGTGAATGATTCTGTAGGACCAACCTCTTCAAGCTCTTCCAACATTGGTTTAACCTCCTCAGGAGTTTTAAGCTCTTTACTTGCCTCATACCTAACCAATGTTTCAGCACTACCTTCCGATTCTTCAACACTTTCGCTGAAAGATAATGGAATAGTTGGTTCCTCTTCCTCTTCTGTCTCGCTTTCCGTAGAATCATCCTCATCCTCACTTTCACACTCTTCTACAACAAAGGGTTTCTTCTGGGACTTCGTACATTCAAAACTTCGATGGGCAGACTCCTCACAAAGATAGCGCTTCATTCGATCATCAACATTTGTCTTATTGAATCCATGTACAACCGGTTTGTTGACTCTCTTAGAAACATTCTTATTGCAAATAACAACTCTACTCTGTTTGCTGGAGCTTGTAACCACACCCTTTCCATGACTCCCTTGACTCAACTTCTGCAATTGTTGATCAATACGAGCTTGATAATTGTAGGGTAAGAAATTTGCTTTCATCATCCTTTTCATCTTATCCCACTTGACAACTTTAGACTTCTTCATCCTCTCTCTGGTTGATTTAGTTTGTTGCCACCGGTCCATGGCTTTTCCTTTGAAACTTGCAGCAACTAACTTCACTTGACGATCCTCAAGAACGTAGTTGAGCTCAAAAACATTTTCAATCGTGGATAACCAGTCCAAGAATTCCTCTGCTTGTAGTCCACCTCGGAATTCTGGAATCTCCGAATCCTTTCTTGATTTCCATGTATAACCAACCTCTTCGATATTCTTGTATCGATTTTGCCCTTGATCGGAATATTGAAAATGAACACGATCACCATAACTTTCCTCTTCAAAATTAGTTGAACTTCGTCGTCGATTCTGAACATCGACTCTTCTATGCCCATGCACGTCCTCTCTACTTCTTTTCTCATAATCATAAGATGGCTCATGCTTGTAACCACGATACGCTCTTCTTTCTTCCTTCTGATAATCACGAATGTCTCGAGCTCCACGATCTCGATTTATTGACAAAGATGATTCTCTTCTTTCTCTATCATAACGTGGCGACACTCTCCGTTGATTTCGATTCATGTCAAACTTCATTCTCTCTACTTTCTCGAAATCCTTATTGAATCTTTCATCACTACGTTGCTTCATCTGTTCAGGATCTTCTCTCTCATACAAATCTGCAACACTATGATGACGGTTAACATATCTCGGAGGCATGATCAAGTCTTCAATAAATCCAAACACCAACTTCACTTTGATCCAAAAATTCTCGAATCAAACTTCCCCACTTGTTTGAAATCTCACGACCACCCAAATAAACAAACAACTTAATTTGAACTCCAAAACTTCAAACCTCAAAATTGATGCCCAATGAACTTAAACAAATCTCCCACACACTTGAACAAGTTCGCCTCTAGCTCTTCTACACTTCAAAGAAAATTCCAACACAATTCAAATCCATGTTTGGCGTGCAAACTTCCATGGTCAACTCAAACACTTTTCCCTCCTTAGATCCAAAATGAAATTGATCGAAATCTTCCAAGTTGTTGCAACTTTATGATGAACACGACGCACACCAAAAGATGCACGGCTTCACTTCAAGCTCTCGGCTTTAAACAACAAATGATGTATGACTTGAATTCTTCGATAGAATATTGTCTCCAAGACTTGGCTTAGCTATGATTGGCTAAAACAAGCTCCGATACCAAATGACGCAGCAGCGGAATACAATTTTTGATGATACGATGAAAAGTAGCAATCAGTGGATTGAGAAATACTGAAATGCCCAATTCGTTGATCCGAAGATACCGAATTCTAGCTATCTCTGACACGTTGATCGCGCACGATACCGTGTGGAGAGATCTACAATTCTTCGAGCGTTGATCAAGCGCACTTGATTCCGCGAATTGGCTTCAACGATCGAAGATTCGAGCGCACTCGAATGTCGAAGGTGGAGATAGGAGATACACTCAACTACCGATTTTAATTGAAAGCACAAAGCTAACAAAAGAGAATTTTATTCAACAATCAACAACCTATTACAAATGACCACACATGCCTATTTATAGGCTTCAACTCAACATGCCCAAAACATTACAACTCTTAAGTCGGTAATGACTTATAACCTCACGACTCAACAAAATACAACACGACTCATGACTTATTTACAAAGTACACGACTCAAAAGTAAACGACTCAAAACAGACGACTCACCATAAGTCGTTTACGACTTATCAGATTACAACACAATCACCACGACTTACGACTTAAGTACAACGACCCAACACAAACGAATTAACCAGCTGCGACATATCTTCCTCTGCGACTAAAAGAATCAACGGCATGGATTAAAGCGGCATAAGAATCTACAGCTCCAAGCTTCTACGATTTAACATCCAACGACTTATCTAAGCTCACGAGTTAACAGGTGCCGCGACTTACGACTTAGGCCTCAGCGACCTAAGAGAGCTTCATGCCATCTTCTTCTCGAATGACTTAAGGATATGAACGAGCTAGAGAAAGTAGCACGTGTTGACGACTTATCATGAGCGACCTTGCTTTGTAGCGGTATAAGAAATCTTTAGCGATTTAAGCTTCTTCACGACCTAAGAAAACATCGACCTCATAAATGCTTCAGCGCGACCTAAGAGCAGCGACCTAAGGCACGCAGCCTTTCACTTAGCATGGAATCCTTCATATGACTTAATGTAGGTCGTTCATGACTTATTGGAGAGCGACATAAAAAGTGACTCGTGAACCGACCTAAGTAGATAGCTGGTATAACTCGTGCACTGCTTCTTTCTTGGCCCACTAGGTCGCAACTGACCTAAAGCTTGTTGCACTCGACCACGTAGCTCGTTAGGTTGATTCATTTGACTTGGTAGGTCGCTTGGATGACCTATCAATACACTAGGTCGTAGCCGACCTAAATACCATGCAAATTGCACACCTCGGTCTTTACTAGGTCGTTCACGACATTCGCTAGGTCGCTGGCCACCATAGGAATGTAGAATCTGATGTATTGCATCATCTAACACGCTTGGTTGTAAGTCGTTGTGGACTTTACGACTTAAGTCAATCGAACCCACTTCCTGGTCTGCATCAATTTTACTATCAAGATTCAGTTTGCCAGAACTCGATTAGAGCTTAGCTACCCACTATGAAGCCTTATGTATGAATTTATGGTACATTTGTGCATCCGAACAGATATGAACAACACATAATAGTGGATATGGATGATGAGGCTATAATTGCCGATGTTTCTTTCTTTTACTCACAGTTGTGGCTACACTGTCATTCTGCATGGATTAGCCTAGTTCAGTTGACTCGTGGTCCGCACTTGTTGAGAAATTCGAATTTAGTTCAGAATATACATAGAAAAAACATGAGAAGTTATCACACTGACTAACATTATGCAAAGAGATGAAGAATCTTTACAAAGCTATTTGACAAGGTTTAACGTTATTGTAGTAGTGGTTGAGCAATCAGATAAGGAATGTGTGCACATGGCGATTGTGTTGGGAGTAAAAAACAGAGACGTGTTCTTAAAAGAGTTAACAAAGGATAAGTCTAGGAACTTGAGGGGTTTTTATTACAAAATTGGATAGTCCTTACTATTGGAAGTCATGGATGTTGATTTGAGTATGATAAACCCTATTAAAGTTGGAGAACCATTGAATACTAAGTTAGTGAAGGGTGGCGGTAACGGCGTTGCTAGAAAGAAAAAGGGAAATGTCAATAATGGCAAGAAAACGAATCTAGGAATAAGCATGGAGGAGATCTTAGTATATATACACAAATCTCAACGATTCAATTAAATATGTCTATCTTGCTACACAAGATGTGTTGTTCCGCACAAAAAGTCTCCACCAAGGAAGCTTATTGTAAAGAAAGGAGATCTATAAAATACTATATGTTCTACGAGGCTCATGGACATAATTCTAATGAGTGTCATCGCTAAAGAGATTAGATAGAGGAATATATCAAAAAGGAAAACCTCAGTGATATGTGAAGAATGGCTTAGGGGTAAAGATGCAGAACGCTACCAACCTCTATGGTAACCTACTACCAAATGAGATGGAGAAGAATCGGGTTGGATTGCTCTTAAGCCTATAACTTCTTATCGACTATAAGTAGATATGATCTTGGGAGGGGGGTGCATCCAGCAGACGCTAGTTGGATAAAGATGGATAGAAATGGCACATCATTAAAACTAAGGTCTGAATTGGAACTATAAATTTTGTGGAGGAAGCACAAGAAGCTTAGAAGCCTCAATATAAGGAGGAAAGTATATTTTTTAGAGAATAGGACGAATGAGGTGTTGACTACCAACACATGGATCCCATGGCGATAGCTGCTATTATTGGACTGACCAAGGTAATTCGAATGCATGAATTGCGGGATTTATGTAAATTTTGTTGTTCAAAAATGATTTTAACGAGACGGTATCATCACCAATTATCCATTTCCTTGAAAATCCTCTCTACAAAGATTCATGTGTGAGGGAACAAGTGTCCAGCGGTGCACGGATGATCGTCGAGTTAGAGATATCCCTCGAATTGCTCCAGAAGTCCAGAATTTTATTATTGTTAACCAAATTTTAGCTTACAATAGGCTCTTAAGACAATTATATTTGTCTAGTTTTGGCGCAGTCGTAGCTCCATAGTGCCTAACAATGAAGTTTTTTTACCACTATAGGGATTGGAGTAATGAGAGTGGATAATCCCTCTAGAAGATAATGTTATGTTGCTGAGTTGAGAGAGTTATGTCAAAGAGGAAGAAGGAAGATTGTGGAGAAGCCCCTCTTTATTAAATCACAATATGAATAGAGTTAGAAGTCAGAGCCCCTGCTTGAGTCCATTAATATTATGTACGATGATCTGGAATCCTAAGGAGATTAGGATGGGGCAATCGCTGAAATGATTGAGGCCCTTGAGATGGTTTTGATAGACGAAAATTATCCCTAAAAAAAGATCAGAACCTAGCTCAATTACAATATTTTAAAGAGAATTGATGAGATTTTCTAGGGTCAATCGTGATGTTTTCAAACATTTGTGGAATTTCTTTATGTCTTCTATCATGCCTTAAATACTAACCCAAATGTTGTGCCTATAAGACCGAGATAGAGAAGCATAAAGTGTAGGGAGGTCCATGACGTTGAAAGTAGGGGTTGATAAATGGTTAGTTAATCATTTTATAGAGAAATCAAGTATCCAAAACGAATACCCAATCTGGTGCTAGTCTGAAAGTTAAATGGAAAGCGACAAATCGATTATTCAAATCTGAGTGATGTATATCCGGCTGTTTCCTACTTACAATCATCAATAAGTTAATAGACAAAATGATTGGTCGTGAACTACTATTTTCATATATAGACGCGTACTCTGGCTATAAACAAATCATTATGCAAGTTCCTGATCATTATCACATGAGTACCATCATCGATTTGGGATTGTACTACTACAATATCATTCCATTAAGCTTGAAAAACTATGAAGCTGCTTACCAAAACTTGTTTAATAAAATGTTCGCAAACCAGATTGGTCGGACAATGGAGGTGTCCATAGACGATATGCTTACAAGTCCAAGTGATATACATATCACATTGCGCATTTAGATGAAATATTTGAAATACTCAAGAAATATGGGATAAGCTTAACCCATTAAAGTGCACTTTAGGAGTATCATCTAGAAAATTCTTTGGTTTTATTGTAAACTCGAGATGAAAAAATAAGTGAACCGATAAAAGAGTAAGGCCTTGGATGATATAAAGCGACCTTGGATGATATAGAATGACCTTGGATGAGAAGAGAAATGCAAAGTTTGAATGGAAAGGTAATGGCACCGAGCCGAGCAACAAACAAATGCATCCAATTCGTCAATGCTCTAAAGAAGGAATAAGGGAAATATGAATATATAGACGATTTTTACCCAGCCTTTGTAAAGTTATTAGAACACTCGAAGAGCCCTATTTTTCTATCCAAGCCTTTGGATGTGAGGATTTTTATTTGTACCTTGATGTATCAGACCAAATGCTGATAAATTGTCATCAGGGAACAACTCCAAGGGGCCAAGAGAATTTAGATCGATGAGCTTCCCCTTGTTTTATAACCCTATTATACTACACATAAAATATCGATTGAGCATTACTCTTTCACCCTAGCTTATAAGTAGAAGGCAATGATTCCTATTGAAGTTGAAGTGACTTCTCATAGACCTACCCATTACAAGCCCAAGGCCATTGATGAGTTGTTGAATGCTTTCCTTAACTAGGTTAATGAGAAATGAGAAGTGGTTTAACTTGAGGTGCTTCCTACCAACAAAAGACTATCCGGCATAACAATTCCATGGTGAAAAATTGGAAATTTGAGATATGGGACATGATTTTGAAACAATTATTTTCTATCCTCGGTGCATTATGTCCTAATTAGAAAGGACCTTTTTCCATAAAGAAAAAGCTTGGAGATGGAAGTTTCAAGATAGTTACCATGGAAGGAGCACAAATCCCACAGTCATAGAACAATAAGAATCTTCATTATTGCTTTAATTAGTATTTGTTTCTTTTAGTTTTATTAGCTTTATGTTGTCTTACGCTTGTATGGAATGTGATAAACCCAATGCATCGAAGCTTTGATTAAATAAAGACCTAATAGAACTAACAATTTGTGTTTGATATGATATTATGATTAAATGATAAAAGTTATATATGTTAGATCTTAATTTTTGAGTTTTGAAGTGACAATTATACATTTCAATATATGTTGTACAAGTTTATTTTTTAGGAATAGTTAACTATGAAGGCTAAAGTGAACTAGTAATGCAGATTGCTCGATGATTGAAGTTCAAGTAAAGTAGAGTATCACGTTTTATATATTTTAGAAATATTTGTAATATCTCCTTGACGATGACACACACGTAATTATTTATATGGTTAACAAATACATGCATTTTTTACATAGAAAATTTTCAAAGTATATCTTAGTTTGTATAGGGAGTCAAATGTCCGACTGAAAATTTAGACACTTGAATAAAAGCAATTTAAATTATTTATTCTCTATTTAAAACCCTGTAAGAAATTAATGCCTGAAACAAATTTTAAACGTTTGAATATTGGTTCCTAATGTCTAAAATATTAAAGTATTTTATTTTTTTAAATCCCAGTTATTCATATGTCTAAAAGACTCAACCAAACGTTTGACTACTGATTTAGACATCTAATTGACTGTTCTAGATGTCTTAACTAGGCTAAAATTGAACTATTTTCTTTTATTTAAAGACTATAGAACTTCAGACATCTAGGGTTTAAATTCAACTGTTTAAATTCCTATAGTGACCACTTTTTATTTTGAAAAGAAAATTCTTTTTGAAAGGGCATCTTCTTCCACCAAGAGTTGCAACTTTTATATTGGTTATACCTCTTCAAATTAAACCTTTCAAACACTATAAATAAATGTTATAATTTTTTACCTTTTGATTAGCTAATGGTTGCTTTGTTTTATATACTCTATATTTTCCATGCTTTCAAAAAAATACAAAATAATATTTTACTCCCTAAGAGGTGGAGCCTTGGCGCAACGGTAAGGTCACCCGGCTGGTGATCTGGGCGTCAAGGGTTCGAGTCCGGAAACAGCCTCTTCGCAAAGCGAGGGAAAGGCTGCGTACAATCGACCTCCCCAGAGCCTGCTATCACGCGGAAGCCTCGTGCACGGGGTTCCACCTTTTTAATATTTTACTCCCTAAAATCCGCACATTTAATTCACAATCGTCAAATGAAATTATAGAAAGGGCATACATAAAGTGACTTGTCGATGTTATCAAAGAACACAAGTAGTTAGAGACAAGTTTTATTTTATTTTAGTGAAGTTTCGTTGGTGATTTTCAGGCAAGGTTATGAAGTCATGTTTGGTTGTTTTGGCGGTCTTATGGAAACCTACTCCTCTGAGTTAAGTGAGGGCCGTTCTTGAGTGAGATTCCAAATGGGAAGCTCTGGGACTGGAATAGGACGAGGTCCGAACCAATATAAAAATTTTAGTTTTCATTTATTTTTACAGCATTTACTTTTATTACTCCGCTTAGCTATTTATTTATTTATAAGCACTACAGATCATTTCGTATTGAAGTCGCTGACAAAATCATTTTGCCACTTTCATTTGGTATCCGAGCAAAACATTTCAAAAATTATATAGCATCAAATTTAACTATTTTTCAAGAAGGTCAAACGATTGCCGATCCTCACTTTTTACTGGTAGTAACTGTTCATTTTGGTCCACTAGAATGAGAATACACATGTAGTCAAATAGCTATGTTTTTGGAGTATGACTCAAATTGAGTATAAAGCACCTACTATTCATTTTAATACATGAATAACTCAGCAAATTACTTTATCCAAAAATAAATATAAAGCCATGAATATTTTATTTTGTGCAATGGATATGAATGAATTTAACAAATTTAGTATATGTAAATCTACATATGAAATATGAAAAACTCTACAAACCACATATGAAGGAATAAATAAAATTAAACAAAGTAAGATTTCCACGTTGATAAATCAATTACAACTTTTTAAAATGAAAGACAATGAGTTAGTTTCAACTATGTATTTATGTTTACAAGATATTACACATGCACTCATGCAACTGGGAGAAATATATCTAAACTGGAATTGTTTCAAAAAAATTAATCTTTTTAACAAATGAATGGGGAAAGAGAATGCTAGCCATTTAAAAAGCAAATTACCTTTCCATACTCAAGGTTGAAGAGTTAATTGATAATCTCATGTCTTATGAAGTGAATTTGCTAGTTAGGAAGCAGTATGAAAAAGAACAGAAATCGATTGAATTTAATGCAAAGTATGATTTAGATATTGGTTATAATGATTTTGCCTACCTTGCAAAAGGATTCACAAAGTACTTAAAATACAAGATAGCATCATGCATCTGTAAAAATAGCAACTCAACAAATCTAAATTGCTTCGAATGTGATAAGACGGTCTACATAAAAAGGGACTGCTCAAAGTTAAATAATGAAAACAAGTCCAAGAAGCAATACAATCAATGGAAAAGACTTTTCAAGTCACTTGGAACAATAGCATATGCTAAACTAGGTAGAGCAGAATTAGAAATAGGTATGTTAAAAGATGGAAAAGTTATTCTTGAAGAAGAATTACATAAACATAAGAATATAATGAAAATTAGACTTCTAAAATTCAAGCTTAGCAAAAAGAACTAAGAATCGTTCAAGATGAGAATGTCAAACTTTCAAAAGAAAATTATGATTTACTATCATCGCTTGACATGTCTAAAGATCAAGTTAAGACTTTAAATTCTTAGAATAGCGATTTTCTCAAATGTTTCAAAATTTAATAAAGAAAAAGAAAGTTTAACAAATTTGATAAATATTTTGAAAACCTTTTTGATAAAAATGGTTTAGGATCTAAAACATCTAAAATATGTAAATCTAGTTCCAAAAAGAGATATGCATCTTTGTATATTAAATTTAGATAACTCAAAACTACTAAAAGTCGAAAAAAATATAAAATTCTAAGACTTAGTATTTGAGTTCTCAAAACCAATAATATACCTATTAGAAATAAACATATCAATAATTTTATGTCTGAAGTGCATTTAAGTTCAAATTTCATTTTCAAAGGTTCAACTAAACCCGCTTGGATATATGGTTACTCACAACCCAATCCCCCGAATCCAAATGTAAGAAGTGGATACCAAAACATATTCCTTATTTTTTGCATGTACGCTGCATATTAGAGCGAAAATGGATTTTGAATTTACTGATGCATGAGGAATAATTAGTAGAATTTAGTAGTCTTATCTGTAAGTATATAATATTGTTTTATGACAAAAATATTTTTGATAAGTTATTGCTTATTTTTTTAAAATAAGTTGGGAAAGAATTATATGGAAATTTTGACATAAATTGAGATATTTCACATTATTTTATATACCCATTATATGCTTAAAAAGTTTTTTTTATTTAACTGCTATACTACCTTTTATTAATTATAAAGGAGAAGAAAAACTGGGCATATCGATAGCGGAATAATATACACACACAAATATATGAGCGTTATAGCACGCGCTTCGTCCGTGATGAAGGCACCTAAATTGTTTTTCCTACAAACTATATTTGTTTAATATGTTTGAAAGAAAATAATTTCTCCAAATATTTAGTCATATTTTTATGTAGGGCCGGTCCGATAGTTTTACATGCCCCAGACGAATTTTTTTTTTTCATTTTCTGTTGTCCCATTTAAAAAAAATAGTATGAGTATGCGCAAAATATTCAAAAAATAGTTTACATGTCAGCAGCACTTCATATGCACAAAATCAAATCCAATTACTATGCACAAAATATTGTTAAACTAAATCAATTCCATTAGTTTACATGCCAAAAAATCTAAATGTCAACATGATATCATGCCAAAATACAAGCTATCGAAAACAACTTCTTCTTGCATTCTTTGAAGCGAATTCTTCAATGATCTCCTCATAGTTAAGTTTATCTAAGTACTCGTTTTCAATTGAAATAATAGATAGTCCACTTAATCTCTCTTGCGACATAGTACTTCGAAGATATGTTTTAATTAATTTCAATTTTGAGAAACTTCTTTCCGCCGTAGCAACCGTGACCGGAATAGTCAATAGAATCCGTTAAGCAACCCAAACATTTAGAAATCCACTTACATCCCTATATAATCTCAAGAAATTTAGAACATCAATTGATTTAGTTACTTCCGGTGATAGAATTTCTTTTAGTTGTCGAAGCTCAAAGAATAATTCTTTACCACAAATATCTTGCTCTTCATCGTGTTCCAAAAAAATTTCTAATTTCATACAATGCTTCTTCAATTCCTCTTCATCAATATTTTTAAATCTCAAATTTAACAAAAAGCCAAAAGTTTCTTCATAAAGTTTAAATTGCTCAAACCGATCTCTAAGTGAAGTTAAAGCTTGGTCGATTATATGAAGAAAATAAGTAATTCTAAAATTATCCTCTGAAGATTGTTTGTGATCATTCTCTATAATATCTTCATCAAACTGTTTTTTTTCTACGTACGACTCTCTTTTCAAGAAACTTTGGATCAATACCAACATCATTTGCATGTTCTTTAGCTTCCTTCATCATTGTTCCAAATCCATCTTCTCTAAATTTTTCAAAAAATAATACAAGCTCCTTAATTTTTGTAATTGCATCTTCAATATCCATTTCTTCTCATTGAAGTATTTTACTTACTCGATTAATTTTTTCCAATATCGTGTACCAAATACACAAACTAATTAAAAACTCAAAATTTTCCAAAGCATTTTGGCACAAACCTTTAGCCTCCATCATCACAACATCATCTTTAGAATTATTTGCAATGTCAATTAAAGCATCCCTTAGCTCCGGTGCTTGAGTTCGTATTGCTTTAACACTTTCAATATGGCTTTCCCAACGTGTTGCTGATAATGATTTTGGAGTCAAACCCTTCACATAACTCCGAAGTATTTCCCATCATTGAGTTGAGCCAGAAAATAAAGTATAAATCTTTTGCACAAAAGCGAAAAAATTTCTTGCTTTTATACATGATTTCGCCATATCACACAAAGCAAGATTTAGACTATGACACCCGCATGAAATGTAGAAAGCTCTAGGATTTACATCAAGTAGCCTTTTTTGTACACCTTGATGTTTGCCTAAAACAAAGCCAATTAAATGGTTAATGCTATAGTCAAGCATAAGGGAAAATTTAATTTAATCTTATACCTTTCATATTTGAACCATTATCATAGCCTTGGCCTCTCACGTCATTGATATCAAGTTTGAGATCGATCAACACATTTTGAAGTGCTTTGAAAAGACCAATCCCGGATGTATCACAAACGGTTATAAATCCAAGAAAATATTCCTCCACTTTAATATCATTTGCATCTTCAACATTCACACATCTTATAACAATGGATATTTGCTCCTTATGGCTCAAATCCGGAGTGCAATCAAGAATAATAGAGAATTACTTTGCTTTCTTTATTTTTGTAAGTATTGATACTTTGATTTTATTAGCCAATAAATTTATCAATTCATTTTGAATTTTATGGCTAAGATAATGATTATTGATCTCATTATTCACCACACGTCTAAGATTCTCTTCCATAATTGGATCGAACTTGGCTACAAACTCAATAAGTTGACAAAAAAAGTCCATTATTTTTTTCATAAATTTTCTCATTTGATCCACGAAATGGCAAATTATTTCGAGAAAGTGTCTTGACAACACCAATTATGCGCACAAGTACTTTTTTCCAATGTTGTTTTTCTTGATCAATTTGAGCTTCCATTGCATTATCAATTGTTGCTTTTCGTTGAAGCCCTTTATGCAAATCGACCCATTTGATAAGATTTGCATTGTGCAATGGATTCCTTTCATGCTCTCATAACTTGGTAGATAGATTATGCCAATCGTTGATTCCTTCATCTGCCAATTTAGATGCTTTTTGTGTGTTTTTAAATAGCTTACAACAAAAACAAAAAACTTTATCACATGCATTTGAATACACAAGCCATTTTCTTTCATGCTCTTCTCCACGTGGATAGCCACCAATGTAGTGTTTAACGGTAAAATGTCTATCATTAATCTTATTTCTTGGAAATACGTTGTTTTCTTTTAAAATTTTGATGGGACCGCGTTGAATTAACATAATTCTTTTACTATTCGTAATTCTTCCCCATAATCCTGGATCATAGTTGACATCAACATTTCTTTCAAGGTCAAGTATCGGTACATCATCAACATCTTCTTCATGAGCATTAGCATCGACATTTACATTTTTATCCTCCTTCGGAACCTCTACGATATAATCTTCAACTTCTACTTCAATATAATCATTTATAGGCTCGTTATCTTCATGGATATCAACATTAGAACCAATATTCTCATGCTCCAGATTAGTTTCTTCAACTTGACTAGAATTTGAAGTTTGAATTTTTTTATTTCTTGCTTGAAATAAATTTGAAATTGAGCCGACTAGTGATTTTGCTTCCTCATCTATGAGTTGTTTTTTATTCCTATTTTGATATCCAGAATTCTGTTTTCGACTCCTATCTCAAATAAACAATATAATATTGTTAATCCAATGATACTAGCGCTTTACACACCTAAAAAACAATAAACAATTTTATTGTGCATAATTCAACAAGTTTAATTAATCAACTCAATTTGTAGCAATGTACAAATAACAATTCTGATTAAATTAGATCAATTTTAGTTTAGCACAAACGCATTTAATTAATTTATAAATGCTATTCATAATAAAATAAAATATAACAACATAAATTATTTGATTCTTTCAACAAACTAACCAATATCAAGCTAATGTATCCAACCAACGTCAAAATTCAAAACTTATAAAACTCACATGTTTATTGTAGTCTGTAGATTTGTAGTTGGAGGCTTGGAGCAGCTTCTTCCTTTTTCCTTTTCAGCCCTACTAGTCTAGTAGTCTGAAGTCAGTTGTCTCCTGCCTGCAAACCAAATTAACCTATTTAGCCTTCGCAATTCACATCACATGTTTATGAGATTTCTTTCATTAAATGCTTTATTCTTCTGTAGTTTGCAGTTCATCTTGTTACTTGTATGCAACATAACAAAGCAATATTAAATTTGCACAGGTTGATTTTCCTCTTTATTTTCCAATATCGTATTAGTAAAACTCTATCAAGGGAGTCTAATTCAGACTTCAATAATATAATCTCCAAATCAGACTGACTGAATATATAGAATCAAAAATGAGTAGCAAATTTGTGAATCAACTACAGAACAGCAAAAGCATCACAACAGAACTGCATCACAGCAGAACTGCAGAAGCTCACGCCTCACAGATAATAAATTTCATTCGCACATCAAATTTAGCATAATTAAATTCAGGGAATGTAAAATCAAACGCTAATCGAATCAATTGATGAAGAGATTAAAGTCTAAAAGAAGCCGCACCTGCTGATTCACTGAACCGAGTCGGCGAGTCGCGATTCGTTGCCGTTGGCAGTCGCGTGGTGGCGGTGGGCCGTGTTGGGACTTGGGATAGTGGCGATTGGCGAATGGCGATGGATTGGTTGCAATCGCAGGCTGCAGCGAATGGCGAGGAGGATTCCGATTCGAGAAAGCAATGCGATATAAACTGTCGCAGAAATTTGTTGCCCCAGTCCATTTTGATGCCATAGACATTTGTCTTACCAGTCTTGGGCTTGGGCCGGGCCTGTTTTTATGTTTAATCATACATGGTTCATTTGTGCATGTGTGTGTCTATCCAAGTACATCAGAAAGGTTTAATGTAATATAGATATTTGTTTTCGAATCAATTGGAAATTATTTTGGCATAATCTTTGTGTGTGTGTATTGAAACATAAAATCTCATGGTATAAACAATGCAAACCCTGCTTTGAAGGTGGTATTGGCTTATGATTTTTTATCTCAGTAAAATAACCATCGTTAAGTTGGTTTGGAATCTGATGACTAAATAATGCTTATGGAGTGAATGGATGAAAAAAAATTTCTTACGTAACAAAAATATCTAGGTTCTTTCTAATAACGACAACTACTCAGGGACTATGAAGCATAGTCTTACAGAAATCGAAACTGCTTGTCAACTTATGCAGAGGGTTATTATTAATAGTGAGGATAATTCATTCAGGTTGGACCCATGGATTAACTACAAAACAATGGTTGATCTATTAGGGGTAGAACAGGGTTAGTAACTTAGTATGAGTTATAATTCTCAATCTAAAGTGAGCTATATCATTCATAATAACATGCTACATCCACGAAACCAAAGATGTGTGGTCAAAATTCAACAAGTTATAATATCAACAGATAGCTATCAAGATTATTTGAAAATTTGCGGAGCTAATAATTTCTTTTCCTCAAGTACATAGGACAAAATCAAACAAAAAAGAACTGTTGTTGAATGGGGTAATATAGTATGTCATAAAACTATAGTGAAGAAATTTAGTTTTACATCATACATAGCATGTCTACTAGGCCTACCAACATTAGATCGACTCAATAACTGGGGTGTTATGCAATAACAATTTGAAAAAATCATGATCATATATTTCTAAATTGTGATTATAGCACTTATTTTTGGAATGAAACAAGGCGTAAGCTCTGGCTTCCACCGGTTCTAAGCTATTCAATCCTTAGTGAGTTCAAAGAGATTAACCAAATTTCACTCAAAATGGAGCAACGAGAATTACCATTCACTACTTCGGTAACCATGATACATTATATTTGGTTAGAACAAAACCGGTGATTGTTGAGCATAGAAGCAACGCGAAGAATCAAAGAATCAAGCTAATTAAATGGATGTTTAGATTTCAAATGTATAGAGATGGAAGAGGTGATTTGAAGGAGGAAGACACAGATATTTTTAGGCGGTGATGATCCAGTATAGCCTTTTGGGTTGCGGCACATGGATGATGAGGGTTTTATGATGTTTGCTAGGCTGGAACAAGTTGAAGTTTAGAGGTGAAAGTGGTGTATATTGTTTTTGTATTTGTTTTTGTATTCCGTTTTATGTTGTATAGTGACATTTATAAAGGGTGTCACACTCTTTTTACTTACAATGTGGTAAGTGATTTTTAAGGAGGTAAATCCTCCTTTGTTCTTTAACATTATTAATAAAGAACCCTGAAATTTATATTTATATTTTATATCGTTAAGGCATGTAATTTAGGAACATTTTTGTATAAATTTATTTTTTATCGAATAACTTAAAATTGAGGCAATAAAATATGTATATAAAAATAGCAATATATACATGGTAAAAGTAAATCCCAATATTTACACATGTATATATTGACCATGTTATTGTTTGTTGCTTTTACCATTTTAAATATATTGTTGAAACATATCATCCCTTATACATTGATTATGTGTAGTATCAATTAAATGTTTGCAAAAGAGGAAAGGTGGAATCAATTAATGATACCCGTTTTATCTCTTTGCTTTTAGATCTTGATGTGATTATATCTTGATCAAATTTCATGTTTGTTCCCATCTTTAGACACCAAAAAATTATGCTCACTATATATTTCACATTTTTCAAACCTTTAAAAATATAAATATATTTGATAAATTCAAACTATTTAATATTTCACACTTAATTAATATAGATTTAATTAATTAAGAATAAGTTAATATTAATAAAATATGATTTTATTAATAACAACTACATTAGATCTAATGAAACATATTAGACTTTATAGGCCAACTAATAGATTTTTTTGAAATCTACTCATTCACCAGTTGCGAAGTGGACAAGGTTCCTTCAATAGTATCGGTGCCCAAATGGTCTATGTAATCTGATTAGTCACATTTAGGACCAACTAATTAACACCTACTTATTCAATAGGTGTCTAAAATTGTACTATCTAGGCATGGTCTTAAATAATCAAGTATTCCTATAACGACCTGTATTCTACATATCAGAGGATCATAGAATATTAATGTTATTTTTATACAAGGTCAAACGATTTTATGATTTTGGGGAATGACTATTAGAGCCCTTTTCGATCCTTAGAATTTTGATCGAACGATTTTGACTCTAAAAATATTGTGTAGCCTATAACTTTTGATAGGACCCTAATTGGGGTCTGAAACCACTTTCATTAGATTGGGATGATGGTTTCTCTTTCTGTAGAGTCGTCGTAATAGGAAATGAACTTACCCTTAGGAAGTTATGGTTGTTTGAAGTTTCATTTAATTTTAAATAGTTTAATAGGTAATTATCGGGTTAATGAGTAGGCCCAAAGTCCATTTCGGGATTAGCATGAGGTTAGGGCTGATGAGTATTCTCTCCATCACTTCAAACTTTCCAAAAATAGAGAGAAACCCCCATTTTATTAGCTTAGAAAGTTACCCTAATCCCTACTTTAATTAGCCAAAATGTGTCATT
Organism: Allium fistulosum; assembly: GCA_030737815.1. Taxonomy (NCBI): domain Eukaryota; kingdom Viridiplantae; phylum Streptophyta; class Magnoliopsida; order Asparagales; family Amaryllidaceae; genus Allium; species Allium fistulosum. The sequence goes on from CM060904.1 coordinate 795,965,980, forward strand.
AGAGGAGGATTAGCGAGATTAGCATCTTGGGTTGAAGGTTTTCTGCTGGAGATCATCTTGGAGTTGTTGTTCACATCTAGGTTCGTGCATCTTTGGGCTTAGGTTGGATTGCTTTGGATTTAGGTGAGTGGTTCAAGCCTTTGATGAATAATTAGCTACTATTAGTTGTTAATGATATTTTTAACTGATTTTCAAACTCTAAAAATATATTTTAAAGCCTTTTTAACCACATATGTGAGTTTCAAATATATATTTTAAAGCCTTTTTAATCACATATGTGAATTTCAAATGGTTTGTAAAAGTTTTAAAAAGTTAGCATCCTTATGGATCTCCTTTGTTATTATGGATATTGCCTTTAGATTTAGGCTTTTCTTTGATATGTATGGATGTATGCTTTTTAGGATATGCTATATATAATGATTGCTTGAATATATGTTGGTTGAATCGTTAAAGATGTCGATCGAATGTTGATTTAGTTTTAGGAATAACTTATGTATCAGTATAGATGGATCAGTACCGATCAATAACTATTGACCCAAATTATGTGCGATTGATATGGGGTAACATGAAAGGACCCATAAGAATACGTACCAATACTTAGGGACCCATAAGAATAGTTTTGGGAATATCGCATGTTGTAAGATATGATGGGGTTTGGCTCGAGTCTTAGGTGTGTAGTTGCTTAAACTCGTGACAAGCCAAATACTTTGCCAAATATGGTTAAGTACAGGGGTCAGTGCCAAACAATAGAGTTCGACTGTGACTTTTAATGACGACGACCAGTGATTCGATGATGATGATTCTATGATAAGCGACGACTTCGATGATGGATAACTATACTTGGAGATGTAGACTAGATGACTATGATTCAGATTGAGGGTACTGTATGAGGAAGGCTACGGGACATATGATGGTATTCTTTGATAAATAATGATAGTAGAGAATCGCCCCTACCGTGATGACTTTGTGATGGGAGTTATGAGATCAGTTCCAGGATGTACTCTGCTATAGATGATGTATGCAAATGGATAGTTAAGACTCGAGGGTTTGTAGGGTACTCATGTGGTGGGGTTATATTTTACGAACGTGATGTTTTCTGGAGCATGATGGCTCTTTATTCTAAACATGTCGTTTGTTACCCCGAACTGACATGATGGTTAGTTTATTTCCTGGTTGAGTGGCCTGGATTTGAGTACCGAGGAACCAAGACGCTGGCTGTCGTAATGGATTATCTAGTCTTTGACCGTGATGGGTCGGCAAGTGATTTTATATTTGATGCAATGAGTGAAGGAATGTGAGAATGGATGATGGATGCTATGTTTGTTTGATTGTTTATCACCCTAGGGATATCACACATTGCCGATATTATTGATGTATCTTGTAGCATCCCGGAAATTCAAATACTTCCTCTTCGAATATCAAATATTTTTAAGACATAATCTATTGTTATAAATATGATTTTATATCCTTGTTAGACATCATTTAATTAATGAATAATGATAAGAAGTTGTTTTTGAAAATTGTTAACAAAAATATATTCTTCGAAAGAAAAGTCGATTATATGACCGAAAATTAGTTTATTGGTAAATAGCTTTTCTATCGATATAAGTTGCTTGAACTCTTTTGCACTTGTCTAATGATCAAATGAGCAATTTAACAACTAATTAACATACATGTCTCTTCATAAAGCATGGAACATTCTAGAAGCTTCCATTAGGATAAGAGATATTATTACAAGAAGATTATTAGGGTAATTAGCATAAATGTAAAGTGATGTAAATGAGAAGTGATGGGACGTGAGTCTTCCATGGCATGGTGGGAGGGTGAGAGCAAGGCTAAGCAACACCAATCCTATGCATATATAAGGAGAGGCATATCACAGATAATAAATCACAAATTCATAAAGCAAAGTGAGCTCTAATTCCTTGTCTTCTTCTTCTTTTTCTCTAATTTCCTAAAGAAAATAATTGCAAATCTTATCCAAATCAACTCAAAGTTGAAGTGAACCTCTGGGGGAATATTATAACACCTTCTATCTAGTTAGAAGTTAAAGAAACAAAACTACCTTCACCCTATCAAGGATGGTCGTTAGCTAGAATGGGGCTTGGAGGAGGCAAAAGCAAGTGGAAGCAAAGGAAAAAGGGAAGGAAAGGATTTTGTAAGGTTTTATTTGGACTTTGGTGCTTGGATATTGGTTGTTGTTGGATAAAAGGTGAGTAAACACACCTCTTTAAATGGAAAATATAACTTATATATGTTGTGTTTTGATTGTGTTCAAGTTGTTGAATTGTTATTGACATTGTTAAAAACATTGGCTTGATTCTTGTTTTAACAACAAGAAGCATATGTGATCCATATATATGGGCTCGGAATTGATTTAAATGGACTTGTATGACATATGGAATAGCCTGGAAATAAAGCACATAGGTTATAGATGGACTTTGGTTTAGATTAGACTTAGATTTGAAAGTACACTTATAGCAATAGTCGTTGTGGATGCACTTTAGAATTGCCTTGTTTTTCGCTATTTTTATGGAACTTTAAAAGAGAGATACTTAGGGTGTCACCATATTTATAATGTTCTATATGTATGTTTATTGCTATTAAAAGCTTTGATTGTAAAAATTTACGCAACTTCTCGAAAAGTGGCAAAAACTTCACTGTTGCAAAACTACCCCGTTTAGCCTTGATTTTTGGACTTTAAAGGTTTGAAAAGGTATTTAAATTTAAGTATTTTTTTCATTCTTTTAGCAAGTTTTTACTAACTAATATTAGAGTATTTCAAAAGTGGTTTGAGATATTTATGAACTTTTAAGAATTAATTGTGAATTTTTGAAGAAGAGGATTTTGTAATAAAAACTAGTTTTTCCAAGTTTTTAAGGAAATTATAAACTTGTTATTTTCAAGTAATATTTTGAGTAAATTTTTTAAACCCTATACTACGTATTATAATATATTTTAAAATCATTTTTAAGTATATAAAGGTTTTAGAAAATTTGTTGACTATTTTATATCCTATGTAATAAAATATCTTTAGACTTGCTTATTTAAATATCCAATTATGGTAAACAAATTACTACACACACACACACACACACATATATATATATATATAGAAAATTTCAAAAAGGGTTTTAAAAGTATAAACAAAAGACTTAGAAATGGGTTAGAATTGCTTAATAGCTAAATGGTTAATTGTTTAATTACCTGTTTGAAAGTGATCAACTCTGTTTAACAAAAGATTGATCTTCGAGTAGGGATGGAGCAATAGAGCTCTAATCTACCGACTTCCTTCCTGATCGAGGAATAGTAAGTCGAAAAATGTTGGAAATGTGTTAATCGTGTTGATTTCTTACTTGTTTATGGAAATCATTAAAACTATACTTAACACTAAAAGCCGACGAGGTAGACTTATCTATTTGTGAGATTCAAGAATGAAGTTTCTAGGTAAAGCTTTGATTCAACTACTGCTCTAACTTACCTGGCTTCACCCTTGGATGAGGAATAATTAAGTTAGAAAGTTAGAAATGAGTTAAGTATACAAATATTGATTTATATAAGCAATTGTTTTTGACTAGATAGTCGATTTGTCAACTATCGAACTTGACAAAATATGATTTAAGAAGTTATCAAAAGGCTTCATGATTTCATACTAATAAGAACCCCCGGGGATGAGTATTGGTAAGAAACCATCTCTAGCTTTCTCTTACTCTTGAGGGAACCGAAATTGAATTAACTAGAAATAAATTGATTGGTTTTGGAGAGTTCGGTAAGCGAGAAGAGTGTACTTGTATGAGATGATTCAAACCCATAATCACTTCAAAACCATATGCGCGATCTATGTTCTGAAAGCATTTATGAAGTGAAATGTTATAGAGTTGAAATGTCTATTCTAAGCTTAAGTCCAAGGGAGAGGTCACCGTTAACATTTCAAATGATGTTATCGTGTAGGACTGTCTATCTTGAGGAGTGTTCTAAGAGAAAGGACAACATTAGCATTCATCGGAGGACATATGTTGGGAACCTGTGGTGGTTCGAGATCTTTTCAAGATGTTGGAATCCATGTAGTGATTCGTGATTTGTTCGAGATGAAGGAATCAAATTAGGGATTCGTGTACTGCTCAATTGATGAAGATTCATGTGAAATATGCCAAAAGTAGCCTCGACATCGGAAATGACTAAAACCATAGTAAGATGCACGATCTCGGGTTTAGTTTACCGATGAGGGTATATCCCCTCAAGATCCAAAGTATGCTTATCGATATATTATGCATGGGAGTTGTTGATACTTGGCACCATGTTGTTCATCATTGGGCCAGTTGTGTTTATCTTAGAGTATATCCTATCTAGATATATATGATGCTCGGAAAGAAGTTTCTAATCCTAGTCATGGAGTTCGGATTTGGATTGATCCGATGAGAGCTTTATGGAAATCCTTACACCTATGCGAACATGCCTTAGTGATATTGATTGTGTATCTATTATTTGTGTGACTTTCACACAACAGCTATTCGATATGATTTATGTGCTGCACACTAGACATTATCTATCATATCACTATATGTTAAACTTAATGAATTGTCAGTTTCATTTGAGGGGAAAACTGTTATGGTAATCTGTATGGTCTCAAAAAGATGTTATTATATGTCACTCTTATTTCTTGAGTTTCTCACGCTAGTTTACCAGATTGATCCGGGTGTTATTTTCTTATAATGCTTGAGTCAGTCCCATGTGTGTTTCCATATTTAGCTACGAACGCTTTAGCGCTTATGAAAAGGAGCTAATGTTTACCTACTATAGTATTCTTATTTCCTGCTGCATTACCGTATTGTAAATATCAGCATTTTGAGGATAGACAGTTATAACTGTCTAGGCTGATGATAGTACTTAGGTTTCATAACTGTGAAATTTCTGTATTCGTAGTAGCCTTTTGTGCTGATCTTTTGATATTATATACTATCGTTTCATTGTTAAATTCTGCTGTTGTGTTTTCTCTTTCTTATTTTATTCTTTTCCTATTATTTTACCCTAATTTCTATCTTTCCAGCACTTGGATGTTTGGCAGACGAATACCATGGTTTTATTTAGTGTTGGCACTCGAGGGGCGAAAAGTTGGGTTATTATATTTGGTATCAGAGCTTAAGGTTGAGCGAACACCTTAGCTTTATTTCAGCGTAGCTTATTGGAGATAGGGTAAGTGGCATCCTTAAATGAGTCGAGTGTATGATACATATGAGAGTGTATTTGTAGTTTGAAAAATAGACTTTTAAAATTATTCCTTAGGAAAATCACCTTATAAGTAATCCTTTCTTAGTATCTTTTCCTTGAAAACTCTATCCTTTAGTTTGCTAAAGCTGTTTTGCTTTGATTACGTAGTAAATACTATAGGTACTTAGGCTTCTTATGTTGAGGCAAATGTAGGAGAAGAAGTGGTGTAGGTTCGACCATGGAAAGACTTTGCTTTGATATACATGAGTTTGAGGTGTTAGGCAGAAAGAGGTTCAATGACACTGAGACTATCACCGAGGTCTAGGCTTGAATTAGTTTGTGCGACATGGTATATAAGGACATAATAGATTATATGCATTCAAACATATTATAAGTATGGATTTTTGGTTCAAGGGTTCGGCTCCAAGGTCGCCAATGTCTTCACTGACCGGAGGTAACAAGCGGAAGTTCCAACCGCTGAGAGATATATATGGTTTAACTTGCAATCAGTGTGTGGATAGAAGGTTATTTTGCTGGGAATTTTAGGTTGGGTGGAGGAGGGCAGATGGTTAAAGCACTAATTGTAAAGGTTCCGACGATTGAGCCACATACGGTAAAGGCACAGTTTGCACCTATGACTTGCTACAACTACCACCAAATATGTCATTTTATCAAGGATTGTCCACTGCTTCAGGTAGGGCAACAACCTAGGGTATCTGTACTTTCTTCAGCACCATCCACTTCAATGGCTGCGAAGGAAAAGCATATTCTTGAGGGTATACTATCTTTTTTATGGCTTTCTTATTTGCATTTGTTTGACTCTAGTGCTTCTCATAGTTTAATATTCCATAACCCTGATTATTAGTCATGCTCAGCATGTTAGGAACTTGAGTATTGTTTGATATTGATTTGTGTTCAACCAGCTTATGAGCTGCTTTACCTTTCTACATCATGAGGTAGGTAGACAGTAATTATAGGTACATTGAATGAACACCTTGTGAATTAAGTTTCATGGTTTGATTAAAAGGCGTTCTATGATAATGTTGGGTTAGAAGTTAAAATTTAGTAAAAGATATTTACTATAAATAAAAGGAAAGATAGAATATTGTGAAAATAAATATTTATGAAAATATTTATATAAGGAGGTGATTTTATACAAGTAAGTTTGTAAAATATGGTTAATAGACGAAAAAGGATTCAAATCGAGAATTCGAGGACTTAAATCCAAGTGTTTTTTAAAATACCTTTCAAGATTTTGGCAAAAATAATAATAGTATTATTTGAAAGTAAATGTTTGAAAAATTGGTTTAGGAGATTGAGGTCATGATACTTAGTATTATTATACGAAGTATTTGATATCGCTTTAAAATGATTATGGTTAAATACCAAAAGAATGATTTAGATGTACTGAACTCACTTCTATCGCTTTAAAATAATTGCGGTAATGACTGTAGTATCATTGGTGTACATTTTCAGATTTCTAATTGTGGGATGCTATAAAGTTGTTTTAGTAAAACAGTTTTTGATTTAATCACAATGTAAGAATTGACATACAAAATTTATATGCATATATTATTTCAAAATGATTTGAAATGAAAACCAATGTTTAGTTCTAAAGGTCTCTTGTTAAGTTAATTCATGGACACATGGAGCCTTTGCATTAAGAAAGTATTGTATATGCATCAAGATATGATATGTTGTTTGATAGTTTTCAATTGTTAAAATGAAATAGAATTTTTTGAAGGTTTTGGACAGTCGGGAACTTTTGGATTGTTGTAGAAATTGAAACTAAGTGTTTTTGAAAATATAAAGTTTAGTTTATACAACACTTGAATTAAAAAGGAAGAAAGTAAAAAACAAGTTTAAATTTATTGAGCAACTTGTTAAGTAAAACAAAATGATGTTTTGTATATACTCTTAGTTGTAATGGATTATTATACGAGTATGAACTTAAGTTATAAAAGGTTTATAAACATAAAGTTATGTTTCTACAAGATAATTTATAAATGATTTTAGTATTGAATGACATACTGTTTGGTGTGAAAGATATAAATGAATTGGTATATTTAAGAAACTAATAGGATAAATACGTAAGTTGAACGTAGATCGTTTATTCTCATAACTGTTATTGATCCAGTATTCGAGTACATGTTTACGAGGTGGTTTACACTGGTTTGAATAAAAAAAATTCATTCGATTCTTGACGGTGAATACTTGATACGGATTCAAGATATGATCCCTATGTTTTCTAACATAGGCTATGTAAGGAGAATGGAGGTTTCTAATCAAGGAACCAAATCGGAATCTGCACTAAAGAGGCCAAGTGATCTATACTAGTTTGGAAGTGAAATTTACGTGATCGAATAAGTGATTAGATCAGATATTGGGTATGGATGGTCCATGTGCATCGTACGACCTTTAGTACATTAGTATACTATTTTTGTTGGCATATGAAGAGTTTCGGGAATGACTCTTTGATTTATTATGAGGTAGCATGAATAATCGTTTAAGTAATGACCTGAGACTATTGAGCGTAAGGTATGCTTAGTAGATTGTTTATCGTCCTCGGATGATGGGAGAGTGTTGAATCTGAGCGAACCATGAGCACTGGTTGCTAGTAATTGTGAATACTATTTGAGTATTTGTGCACTTGTTCCTTTATTAAGGCTTCACTCTTAAATTAAGAGTTTGGAGAGTAAATTGGAATTTTGAAAGAAGTTTTAAAATTTTATAAATGTTGAAATTTGATAATTTGATTATGTAGTAAAAGGATTTTGATAAATCCGTTAGCCACATGTAGTTTTGTATTAAGCATTTATTGAATATGTCGATCCACTTGAGATAGAAAAAAAATTAGAGCATTAATCAACCTATTTAATAGATGTTAAAGGCAAAGCTATTGATGGTTGCTCCTAACCAGCCCTATTCTCCGCATTAGCAGACAGTATACCCAGTAATACTCTTTGTTAATGTGGGCCTTGGGGTGGGGCATCACAGCTTGCTGTGCCGTGGAGCGAGGATGCTCAGGGTGGTACCAAGAAAACGGAGGGTGGTTTGAAGGAATTCTATCCAGAGTTGCTTATAGACTAGGGTTTCCTTCTTATCTTTGTATTATGTAGCTTTTGTAGTGTACTCACCATTGAGGTGGAGTCACTTGGTATGCATTTTGGTTTGTAGTTTAGTTTGTATATAGTTTCAATAGTATGCTATATATATATATTATTCTTCCATGTCCTTTGATTATCATTCTTGTTTGAATTTCGAGGAGGAAATGTTCTAAGTGAGGGAAAATGTAGCTGTCCGGAAATTCGAACACTTCGTCTTTGAATATCGAAAACTTTTGAAATATAATTAAGTGTTATAAATACGATTTTATAACCTTGTTAGGCATCATTTAATTAACGAATAATGATAAGATACTTGTTTTTGAAAATTGTTTACAAAAATATATTCTTCAAAGAAAAATTGATAATATGACCGAAAATTGGTTTATCGGTAAATAGTTTTTCAACCGATATAAGTTGTTCGAACTTTTTTGCAATTTTCTAATGATCAAATGAACATACTAGCAACTAAATAACACACAGCTCTTCATAAAGCATGGAACATTCTAGAAGCTTCCATTACCGTAAGAGATATTATCATAAGAAGGATATAAGTGTTATTAGCATAAATGAGAAGTGATGGGAGGTGAGTCTTGCATGGGTGGGAGGAGTAGTGAAAGCAAGGCTAAGAAATACCATTCTTATGCCTATATAAGAAGAGGCATGCCATAGATAATAAATCACAACTTTACAAAGCAAAGTGAACTCTCTTTCCATGTTTTCTTCTTCTTCTCCTCTAATGTCCTAAAGAAAATAATTGCAAATCTTACCCAAATCAACTCATATTTGGAGTGACCCCTTGGGAGAATATTATAACACCTACCATCATGTTAGAAGTTGAATAAACAAAGTCACAATCGACCTATCAAAGATGGTCGTGAGTTAGTAAGGGGTTTGGAGGTGGCAAAAGCAAGTGGAAGCAAAGGAAAAAGCAAAGGAAAGGAGGTTGCAAGGTTTGTTTTGGACTTGGGTGCTTGGATCTTGGTTGTTGTTGGATAAAAGGTGAGTTAACAAACCTCTTTGAAAGGAAAATATAACATATATATGTTGTGTTTTGATTGTGTTTAAGTTGTTGAATCATTATTGATATGGTTAAAATGTTGGTTTGATTCTTGTTTTTAAAACAAGAAGCATGTGTGATCCATATCTACGGACTTGGAGTAGACTTGAATGAACTTGTATGACATGTGCATAGCCTTGAAACAAAGCATATAGGTTATAGATGGACCTTGGTTTAGACTGGACTGGGATTTGAAAGTACACTTATAGCGATAGTTGCTATGGATGCACTTTGGAATTGCCTTGTTTTTGGCGATTTTTATGGAACTTTATAAAGAGATCGTCGGGGGTTATCACCATATTTATGATGTTTTATATGGATGTTTATTTCTATTAATATATTGGATTGTAAAAAGTTAAGTAACATCTCGAAAAGTGGCCAAAACTTCACTGCAAAACTGCCTCATTTAGGCTTAATTTTTAGACTTTAAAGGTTTGTAAAGATATTTAAATTTAAGTATTTTGTTTCATACTTTTTACAAGTGTTTATTAACTCATATTATGTTATTTCAAAAGTGGTTTGAGATATTAGTGAATTTTTAAGAAATAGTTACGAATTTTTAAAGAAGAGGATTTCATAATCAAAACTTGTTTTTTCAAGTTTTTAAGGAAATTATAAACTATTTATTTTCAAGTACTATTTTGTGTAATGTTTTAAATCTATTATAATTATTATAAAGTATTTTAAAAGAATTTTTAAATCTATATAGATTTTAGAAATATGTTGACTATTTTATATCTTATGTAATAAAATATCTTTTGACTTATTTATTTAAATATTAAGTTTTGGTAAAAAATTAATATACATACATACATACATACATACATATATATTTATATATCATTTTAAAAATGGTTTTAAAAGTATAAAAAAGGTTTAGAAAGGGGTTAGAATTGCTTAATGGCTAAATGGTTAATTGTCCAATTACTTGTTTGAAAGTATCGACTATGCTTAACACTACAAGCTGACGAAGTAGTCTTATCTATTTATGAGAGTTAAGATATATGTTCGAGTAGGGATGGAGAAATAAAGCTCTGCCCTACTGGCTTCCCTCTTAACAGAGGAATAGTAAGCCAGGAAATGTTGGAAACTTTTTAATTGTGTTGATTTCTTACTTGTTTATGGAAATAATTAATACAATACTTAAAACTAAAAGCCGATAAGTTAGACTTGTCTATTTGTGAGATTCAAAAATGAAGTGTGTAGGCAAGACTTTGATGCAACCAGTACTCTAACTTATCTCGTTTCACTCTTGGGTGAGGAATAGTTAAGCAGGAACGTCAAAAATAAGTGAAGTATATGAATATAGATTTCTAATAGCAATTTTTTACTAGATAGTCGATTAGTCGACTATCGAACTTGACTAAATATGACTCAAGAAGTTATTGAAAGGCTTCACATTTTTATACCAATAAGAACCCCCGAGGAGGTGGTACAAAATGTGTCTAGCTTTCACTTACTTCTGAGAGAACCGAAATTGAGTTAACTAAAAATTCATCGATTGGTTTTGCAGAGTCTGGTAAGCGGAAAGAGTCTACTTATATGAGATGACTCAAACCCCTAATCACTTCAAAACCATGTACGTGATCTATGTTCTAGAAGCAGTTGTGAAGTGAAATGTTATAGAGTTGAACTGTCTATCTTAAGTTTAATTCCAAGGGAGAGGTCAGTGTTAACATTTCAAAAATGCTAACGTGTAGGACTATCTATTTTGGGGAGTATTTCAAGAGAGAGGACATCGTTAACATTCGTCAAAGGACTTATTAGGGATCGTGTGCTGCTCTAGTGATGAAGACTCGTGTAAAAGATGCTGAACGTAGCCTCGACATCGAAGATGACTAAAACCAGAGTAAATGCACAATCTCAGGTTTAGATTACCCATGAGGGTATATCATATAGAGTATGCTTATTAATATATTGCGTGTAGGAGTTGTAAATACTTGCTTCCACATAGTTTGTCGTTGGACTGGTTATGTTTACCTTAGAGTATATCATATCTAGAGATATATGATGCTCGGAAGGATGTTTCTGATCCTGGTTATGGAGTTCAAATTCGGCTTGATCCAAGGAGAGCTCCACGAAAATCCTTACATCTATGCAAACGTACCTTAATGGTATTGATTGTATACCTATTATTATTATGGCATTCATACAACTGCTATTGGATATGAATTATGTGCTATGCACTAAACATTATCTATCATATCACTATATGTTCAATTTAATGAATGATTGGTTTCATTTGAGGGGAAAATCGTTACGGTAATCCGCGGAATCTCAAAAAGGTGCTATTATGTGTCAGTCTAATTTCTTGGGTTTCTCATGTTGGTTTACCAGGCTAAGCAGTGTATTATTTTCTTATAATGATCGGTTCAGGCCCATGTATGTTTCCAAATTTAGCTACGGACTCTTTGGAGCTTATGGAGAGGAGCTGGTGTTTACCTACCTTAGTGTTCTTATTTTCCACTGCATTACTGTAATATATATATATATCAACATTGTAAGGATAGGCAGTAATAATTGTCCAGGCCGATGATAGTACTTAGTTTTCATAAATCTGAAATTTCTATATTTGGAGTAAACTTTGTACTAATCTTTTGATATATATTATCGTTCTATTGTAAGATCCTGATCTTGCGTTCTCTCTTTCTTGTTCTATTCTTTTTCCTTTTATTTTTCCCTAACTTTCTATCCTTTCGACACTTGGTTGTTCGGCACACAAATACCATGGATTTATTCAGTGTCAACATTCAAGGGTCGAAAAGTTGGGTCATTACATACCTATTTGGACACTCCTTAGTAATTTGATGTATAGTACACCCATGATGACTATGATGTGGAGTAGTGCATATCTTATGTATGTGCTAACTCTGTGGATGCAGAGACAAGTAAAGTATGATTCTTTTTACTATTTTTCATATTACAGTGATTTATTAGTATTTAAAGGTTTACTACCGCTCATACCAGACTGTTTTCTAACTTGGAGTTTTATGCTTTGCTTCCTATTACTCTGAGTACTCTTAAATACATAAATTAGGGATATTAGGTCTGGTGAGCACATGGAGCTAGACAGAGGATGGATAGGAGGTCATACTCTCGCATTACTGCACTTACTTATTTTCTATTCCACTGCACAACACTATGGAGCTTGCTAGTGCCATTATTACTTAGAGATGGTTATTTATGAATTATTATTTGATGTATAACTCAATCTCTTATGTTGTATACTATTTTATTTATGCACTCTGATTTTGTGATTCATTTAGTTATTTACTATCTTGCCTGTTTTATATCTGAGATGTTAATTATTATATTTTATTCGATGCGTTGTGATATATGTGTGACATTTTTACTTACTTTACAACCTCGACTATCGTCCTACATCAGTCGTGCACCGTTGCAGTGCACTATACAGTTTCTATTGGGTTCTAGTGGTGTAAGGCGGTCATCACATTTAGTATCAAGGCTTAGGTTGTCTAGTTTAACCTATGGGATACCATGGTCCAGTAGAGATAGGATAGGGGTTCTCACCCAAGAGTATATATATACGAGATTAGGTACTTGTTATATATTTTGATTTCTAAAACTATATAATAGTATATAGTATGTAAGTCTCACTACACGCACAAGTACTACTTAAATGGAATTCCTTATAGAGATACTGATAATCCTTATTACAGATTGAAGAATGAGTCGTCAAACAAGGAATGCCACTAGGAGCTCTATCTCTAGAGTCAAAGAAGGAGCTGGCTCGGGATCTGGTAATCTCGATTTGCTAACCATGTTCAATACCATGATGAGGAACATGCTATAGAATGCTCAAGTGGCTTCTCCAAATATTACTACTGACGGTGGTGCTCCTGTGCAAGCACCTAGAGCCGATTTTGCTAAGCTAAACAAGGACTTTTCTAATCTTGGTGGAAAAAACTGTTCCAAAGAAAAGAGTCGGCGATGCAAGTGCAGGATTGGCTTGACACGTGCGAAAGGATCTTTGATGACTTAGTGATGCTACAAAGAGGCGATTGGCTTTCCGACAGTTCAGGGGCGAGCCATGAACTGGTGGAATGCTATGAAGATCGCTACTTCCGATGACCAGTTTGCATAGGACCAGTTCAAAGCCAGATTCAAAGAGAAGTTTATACTAGCAGCTCAGAAGTTGGTTTTGTTCCATAAGTTCGTGGATCTGAAGCAAGGTGATATGACTGTCTCCGAGTATGTTGATGAGTTCGGCGTCTCATTATAATATGGGATTTTCTTTATCGACACTCCAAATTTTTTTTATTATGCTTCGTGACTCTATAACCCTTTTATTCAATTGAAATTGATTTTTTTTAGATTCAAAATGGAAAGTGTCCAAATTCAATTATAAACTTGAAAAACAAAGATTGGGTTGAAGCAACTGGTTCTTCCTATTTGACCCGAAACCGATAGATCTAGCCATGAGCAGGTTGAAGAGCTCTAACAGGCCTTGGAGCACTGAACCCACGTATGTGGAAAAATACGGGGATGATTTGTGGCTAAGGGTGAAAGGCCATCCAAGATTAGATATAGCTGGTTTTCCACGAAATCTATTTTAGTAGAGCATATGATGTCGATGGCCCGAGGTAGAGCACTCAATGGGCTAGAGTGGCCCCCTTTTCGCTTCACCAACCCCAGGGAAACTCCGAGCTGGTTGGATTCAACGAGAGGTAGTCCGCGTAGAGTCCAGATCACCGTTAGGTGGTTTCATATTCTATTTCACTCCTCGATGGGGGTTCTTTTCACCTTTCCCTCACGGTACTACTTCGCTATCGGTCACCCAGGAGTATTTAGCCTTGCAAGGTGGTCCTTCGGAACTTAATTTGAAAGCCATATTTCGACCCGGGCATTTTCGGGATGCCCCTAATAACCAACGAATTGCGAGTGTCTTTGATGAGCATTTATTTGTCTTTCGGTTTGGTCAACTGTCAAGGTCGGAGAGGTTCAGTTCTTTAGAACCCGCGCAAGCACCTCAGACAATTCAATGCTCTGAACACGAAAGTTTGCAGTTCAGCCCCCTCCGCCTCCCGCTCACTTCGCTCGCCTTGGGCTTGCCTTTCCCCAACGTCCACGAATAGGTTTCTATGAAACCTCCACCAGGTTTTCGAGCTCAGGGGGAAAGTTTTTAGGTGAGGCGACCGATCCAATATACTTCGAGAGCAGTCTCCTCGGGCTTGGTTCTCCTACCATTTAGGTGGCACTAGCGAGATCCAGCTAAGGTAAGGAACTTCATGTCGCGGCTGCTCCACTCCGCTGCGGTCTCTTGAACTGCACTTCGTTGCCTTCCCGTGCGCGAAGCGAATGGGTGCTACTAGTTGAATCAAAGCATTAGTATTGGTGGGCTTGAAAACGGGGGCAAGAGCCCCCAGTTTATGAGCCAATGTGTCCATTATAGAGAGAGGGGAGTTCTCATTAGGAGAGGAATATCCAATGGTCTCAAAAGTAAGCGTGATAGAAAGCTAGCCCAGGTGGGTTATTGAGGTCAGATAAGTGAAGATGATCATGAGTAAGTAGTTCCGGGGAACATAGTGTAGTGAGAGGAGAACCATATTTTTATACCAAAACTATCCTAGTATATTAATCGGGCGGCTCGGACAGACTGGACAAGCCTCGACTTCTCGCTCCAGGGCATCTGACTGCGTCTCACAAGCTCGCCCAGTTCCACTAGCTTAGCTTCAAGTAGTCTACAAAAAGCATTTGCACCTTCATATCAGTTCTTGCCCACAGCTCCTGCCGCCCGCCAAGCGGGTGGAGCACTCTTTATCCTTACTGTTCTCTCTACTAGGGCCCCCTCCCATTGCTCTAGCCATAAGCTATGGCAGCTACAGCTCGCACCCACTCTGGCCCGCCCTGCAAGGCCAAAGTGACCTCAGCGGTCAGCCCCTGACGTTATGGGGCCTAGAAGAAGGTGACTCGCACAGATAGCTGACTCCTTTTCATTTCAATAGAAAGGAATAGTCAAACCAACCCAGCTAGTTGGTCTACCTCCAACCAAGAGAATAGGAATAACCATAACAAGCGGAATACCTTCTTTCTTTTCTTTTTTGGTTGGCCCTGGCAGAAACAAGCAACGATTACACTCTGCCGATAAATGGGACAGGAAGAACCGAAAGGCTCTGAAGTCATTATTTACATAAGAATTTTGGGACTAGGGTCAGCCATTTTTCATGAATAGCGATTTCTCGGAAATCACTGGTGTAATCCTATTTTCCATGCTCGAACCAAACACATTTAAATTGATTATCACTTCGTCAGGGAATGTGTAACCAATCGACCTACTAGGGGTCCGACATAAGCTGATACCTTACTGTCTACCGTGTTCACGGTCGCGTGTGTTCGCAGATCGGAGTTAGAGTACATGCTGGTGCTCTAACACGGACGTCCGAGCCAAATCATGTCCCTGTACCGGGTGGGTTCGAAAATGGCCGGATTAGCAGAAGGACGGACCCACCCTGAAACAAAGGTGTACATACAAAGAGGCTGGTTATGTTAGCCCCTCCCATCTATATTGACCCCTAATCGAATTATTTTGGATTCAGAAGTGAAAGGAGCATCTCTCTGTTTTATTGGACCCGAAAGAATCCTAGTCTATGGAGCTAATAGATGTGCCCATTATCAGAATCTCATCGACAACATTTTCAAGTAGAAAGAAGCCTCTTTCTTCGCTTCGGGGACGGAGGTCCTACGGTAGGTAACAGCAGACACAAGCACTTGACCGAAGGGGACCAGCGCTTCTACTCCTCCACCGAGGAGCCATTCGAAGCGAGAAACTAGGGATGTCGTGAACACGATCGAAATAAAAAAGGACAGATTTCTTTCTATTCCCGAGTTGCAGAGAACAATCCAAACTGAGGCAATCTTTCCGGATTCGCTCCGCCTTACAGCCTGAAATAGCTGATGGGATAAATTTAGCAAAACTTCCAATCCACATCGAATGAAACCGCTTCCAATAGAATGGATCGGTCTCCTGCCTTGTTCCGCTCTCGCTCGCTGCTACTAACGGTTTCTCTTTTGATTTTGGAAGTACATACCACTCAGCCAAAGAAAGATAATGGAGAGTTGACCGAAATGAGCACTAAATACTTTTCGAGGTCTAGTTGGACTATAGGAGTGAATCCTCGCAAAGAAGTTAGGTTAACTCTTTCTTTTGGTACCTCTTTGACCAATACCAGGAATAAGAAAACTATAGATTCAGGTGCTTGTGGTCGAGATAGGGGTGCCGAATACTTCACTCTTAATGTCATTGATTGATCGTTTTCACTTTCGAAGATAGCTGGGCTATAGGAGAGTTTCATTCCATCGCGATCCCACAAGGGTGAGCTAACTCCAAAAACCCTTCCTCGGTTCAGATTGCAGGCTGCAACTCGCCTGCATGATTCCGGAATCACTATTAATCGCCATGGGTCCAAACCAGCGAAGCCCAATACTGGATCGTCCATTGAAGAAGAATGAGAAGTTCCATATTGGTTTGAATGACTACTTGAGAGAGAAATTCATGAGTCATATTGACGAGACTTATACGCCATGTGGAATATTTAATTAGGAATTTATTTACATTTATTTCCCCCATTGGGAGGGCAATTGATTTTGGGGCTAAAATAAGAGAAAACTCTTATATAGCTTAATTATTATTTTAAGATGTAATAAGGAAGATTCCCTATAAGGCCTTATTTATTAAACAGTAAGATGAATGTGTGTGTGTGTGGAGAGTAATTGATTTGTGGCTAAATCATAGGGATGCAAGGTCAATAAAGTTACATGACAGAAGTCTGCCCTTCACTTTGAGGCTACCAGCAGTTTTGTCACTTTTATTGATGTGATATGTCCTTATGATAAATATTTGTAATGACGCGAGGTTAGTTCCAAATTCTATAGAGGAAATATTCCTAGCTAATCTGGCTACCAGTTCCAACTAATAGCGGACTAATGCGAGATGTTATTACAATTATAGGCCATAAGATAAAGGGCGTGCTTCAGGGTTTTGAGGTATTAAGTGGTTAGAACTGTCTCTTTTCCCTAGATGAAGTATTAAATGGCCAAGTGGTTACGTTAGGTGGTATCTCTACAAGGGTCCGCTTCTAGAAATAGGTCTTAAATGATGGATGCCTTATTTAAAGTCTTAAATAACCAAAATCTGGCTATTTTCCACATGGAAGTATTAAGTGGCCTATGAGATTCCATGTGATGTCAGCTAGATAGTACCATTGAGGAGTACACTTCTAAAAATGTCTTAAATGATGGTGTCTACCTTAATTAAGGTCTTAAATGACTGAAGTCTGCATATTTTCCATTGGGAAGTATTAAGTGGCTTGGGTACCGTCTCTCACATTATTAGCTATTTTTATAATGTATGATTGGGATATGGGATTCTAGAAACCTACTTCTGGAATGGAAGGCATTAATTTGTTGGACCTGCCTCCTTTCCTTATAAAGAAGTATTAAATGACTCTAATGGTTTTATGTTCGTAGACATATTCTTATTTTGAAATATACTGAAAAGTACTAAAAAGATAAGAATCGGGGTTTTTATTTACCGGACACTTATTGTTCTGACTTCCTCCTCATTACAGCATAGGTTTAGGATGGAGTGATGGCGGTGACAATGCTTAAAGATGGAGAAGCTTGGCTAGTGGCAGTATTTATTGTTATTTGCATTTTGTGTACCTGTGGATTTAGACAATTGTTGTGACGAATATTGTGTTATGGTTTTTATGGGATTTTGTGTTATGACATTTTTATGGTTTTGAAATTAATAGGAACATTTTACTACTATATTTTGTTCCATCTGTTGTGAGTTCTAAATGTTTAGTTATAGCTCTGCAATGTTATTTCTTTTTACGACCAATGGCTTGCCTTAGAATGGATCTAAGTTTCGATGGGGCTTTTTTGGGTTGAAATTTATGCCTATTTCGGGATGGGTTGTAACATTTAGTATCAGAGCCTAGGTTACCCAATCAACGGGGAGAAATTATAAATATGAGAGTATTTGTTATTTTGAAAAAGTTTTTCAAAAGGAATTTTCAAATAATTCTTTCTATATATATATACACACATACCCTCTCTTCTTGAACATACGCACGTACCTAGGCAAACTTTTCTTTTCTTTCAGCATGTAAATACTATCTTATGAAATCTTCACTAAAGGTTTAACATACAGATAGTTGATATGGCTAATAATCAATCTTCTTTCGAACAAGGGAACCCTACCTGCAAAAGACCACCCATTCATGGAATGCCCATATGATTTAAATACCATCTTAGGACCGTCGAGTAGATTCCTATTCCTCCAGCTGCACCGGTAGCACCCATTGTGCTGCCCGCCGATGCAGCACCATGTCTTGTCAACTCTACTAAGTTGTGTAAGGGTTTTGTTAATATGGGAGGGAAGACATACTCTGGAACTGAAGGATATTCGAAAGCTAAAGTATGGATTAGTAATTGCGAGAAGATATTTAGAAAGCTTGGTTGGGATGGTCAGCTAAGAAGAAGAATAGCAGCTTGGCACCTTAGGAAAGAAGCCATGAATTGATGGAACTTTATGACTGATAAGCACCCGGGAAGGATATTCTCTTGGGATGAATTCAAGGACCAATTTGAGATGAGATTAATGTCCAGAGCAAAGGTTAGCTTGCAATTGGATAAGTTCATTCAGTTGAGACAAGGAGATTATATCCTCAAGGAAATTTGGGATGAGCTTGATTGAAACACCTATGAAAAAGGAAATGAAGTTTGTGAAGGGCTTAAATTCCCCGCTAAATGAAATGTTTTTGACCTAAGTACCTATAGGGGCCACGTATGAGATGTTGGTAGAAATGGCGATGCTGCACGTGGCCAATGAGGAAGATAAGGGAAGGGAAAAAGAGAAGTCTACGCTGATCCAAGAGCAAGGAAGATCCAAGAAAGGGAGCTTTTGGACCAACAAGAAGTCAAAGGGGAAGTTGAAGAAGGATGTAAAGGTGTGTAAGAAATCCCACAGGAAGGGCCATGAAGATAAAGATTGTAGGGTGAGTATAATAAAGGTAGCCTTTAGAGGAAGGTGCTTTAACTACCATAAGGAAGGGCATCACAAGAATCAATGTCCCAAGATGGTTAAGGAAGGACCAAGCAGACATGCCTACGCTATTGAAGTTGTCCCTATTGCAAGTAAGCCACCAAGAGATCAAGGAAAAGCAGCTCTATAAGGTATAACTCTTATTTTTAGGGTTACTATTTGTACCCTATTTGATTTGAGGGCATCGCATTCCTTTATAGCTAGGGATGTAGTAAATTCCTTAAACCTTAAAACCCAGATCGTCAACAGCCAATAGAGGTTTCCAATCCCATTGGGGGTTCGACCCATCTTTCTCTTATTTGCAAAGACCTAGTGTTAGACATACGTGACGTTGATTTCATATGTACTACGTATGTTCTAAATTTCGAGGGTTATGGGCTTATCTCAGGTATGGATTGGTTGTCATATTATGGAGCCATTCTTGACTGGTATAAAAGGGTAGTATGCTTAAGGAGTCATGGAGGTCGTGACTTAGAAGTTCTTTGTACACCCAAATATTTAGTTAAGTTAAGCCATTTATACTCACTAAATCTATCTGTTGTTCGAGAGCCATTATCTATACCCACAGTTTGTGAATTTAATGATGTCTTCGAGGAGGTCTCTGGCCTCCCACCCTATAGGGAGATTGAATTCCGAATCGATTTGGAGAAAGACACAAGACTCGTCGCTCTGCCTTTGAGACATATGGCCCCTAAAGAAAGAAGAGAATCGAATAATAGAATTTCAAAGCTATTAAAGAAAGGATTCATCCATAGGAGTACTTCTGAGTGGGGAGCCCCAGTTGTTTTTGCTAATATGGCGGACGGTTCTTTGAGACTTTGCATCGATTATAGGTAGTTGAACAAGTTGACAAGGAAGAATAGGTACCCTCTACCTAGAATAGATGACTTGTTCCACCAACTTGTAGGAGCTAAAGTCTTTTTCCAATTAGACTTAGCAATGAGATTCCATCAGTTGAGGATTGCAGAGGAAAGCAAGCCGAAGACCACATTCTATACTCCAAATGGGCTCTATGAATGGAAAGTATTGCCCTTTGGACTGATGAATGCCCCAACATACTTTGTGGATATGATAAGTAGAATATTTAGAGGGCAACTTGATAAATTTGTCATGGTGTTTGATGGTATCTTGGTTTTTTCCAAAGGCAAGAAGGAGCATGAGGACCACCTTAGGGAGGTATTGGAGACCTTGAGGAGAAACCAACTCAAAGCCAAGTTTTCTAATGCCACTTTTGGAAATATGAAGTTAGGTTCCTTGGGCATATTGTTTTGGAACAAGTATTGGTGGTGGACCCTGCTAAAGTGGAAGGTGTCCAAGGATGGAAGACTCCTAGTAATGCATCGGAGGTGAGAAGTTTTCTAGGGTTGGTAGGCTACTTTAGGAAGTTCATCAAGGGTTTTGCACAAATAGCAGCCCCTTTAACCCGATTGAATAAGAAGAATCTAGTTTTTGTTTGGGAAGATAGATGCACCAATGCATTTGAGAAGCTTAAAGAGTCATTAATTAGTGCACATGTGCTCAAATTTCCAGATGGAACCAAGTCGTTCATGGTTTTCACAAATGCATATGGTACAGGATTAGGGCACTTCTTATGCAAGAAAGGAAGGTAGTTGCCTATGCTAGTAGACAACTAAAGGACCATGAGAAGAGGTATCCAGTTCATGATTTAGAATTGGCAGCCATTATTTTTGCCTTAAAGATATGGAGGTATTATCTCTTGGGGGAAAGATTTGAGTTATTCACCGATTATAAATCACTCAAATACTTATTTTCCCAAAAAGATTCTAATCTTAGGTAGCAGAGGTGGATGGAGTATGTAGCATCCTTTGACTTTGGTCTTCAATACACCCCTGCAAAAGGGAACGTAGTCGCCGATGCCCTTAGTCGAAGACATGCTACCCTAGGTGCTATATATGAATGGAGGCAGTTGGTGATTCTCTCAAATATTAACCTCTAGCCGTCAACAGAACCCATCTAAGTTTTTCTACCAGTTATGGAGATTAGATCAACCTTGATGGATCGTATAGGGCACGAGCAAGTAAAAGATGAGAAGTTAGTGGAGATTTTGGAAAAATTAAGAAAAGGAGAGCAATTTCCTAATGCTAGGAGGTACTAAGTTGATGAGAAGGGATGTTTGAGAAGAGATGTACGTCTTTACATCCCAATGATTGACAATTTGATAAGAGATGTGCTTATGGAGTGTCACCACTTAAGGATGACCATTCATCCCGGAGGAGATAAGATGTACGAGGACATGAAGAGAATTTTCTTTTGGAATGGAATGAAGAGGAGCACAGTTAAGTTTGTTGCTAGGCGTTTGACATGTCAAAAGATAAAAGCTGAGCAAGAGAAGCCTGGTGGATTATTATTACCTTTGAAAATATCGACTTGGAAGTGGAACATACGATGGATTTTGTGGAAGGATTGCCAAAAATTCAGAAGGGCAATGAGGCTATTTGGATTGTTGTAGATAGACTCACCAAGAGTGCTCATTTTTTTCCAATTAGGAGAAACAGGACTAGCACCTCTCTCGCCCATATTTATATTAAGGAGGTAGTACGTCTACATGGAATTCCTGTAAGCTTAGTTAGTGATAAGGACCCCTTGTTCACTGCGAGTTGTGGAGGAGCCTGTGCAGTTAATGCCCCGCTATTACCCCACTATAACCTTGCTATAACTCATAGCGGATTTCTACCGCTACGATTTTTTCATATAGCCCAAATATAGCCTCTTCGCTTTAAGACCCGCTATATCCCGTTATTCCCACTATATTTCGCTATATCCTCTTTAAAAGAAATGAATTGAAAAATGACATTTATACATTGTAAAAATTATGAAATTAATTTATTTAATTAAATTTTCAATATATTTTCATAAATGAAAATAATCTAGTATTCTACAAAATTCAATTATGTTATATAACAGTTTTACGTTTATTTACATTATATTTGCACATGTTTTTATTTAAAATTATTTATGTATTAATTATATCTCACTTGAATGTTAATTTTCATTTAATTACCATTTATATATTTGTAAAAACATTAAGTATGAGTTTTATATACTATTTTAGAGTCATCTCCTATATCCCGCTATATCCTCGTTGTATCCCCGCTATGACTTTTTTCACCTCCATCGCATCGAATCTGTCGAGCGCTTTAACTGCACAGGGAGGAGCGTACAAATAGATTTGAGAACTTCTTTGAACCTTAGCACGGAATATCACCTACAAACTGATGGAAAACAAAGAGAGTGAATAGAGTTTTAGAGGACATTGGGAGTGACATCTACCTTTGGTTAAGTTTGTGTATAATAATAGTTATCAAATGACGATTGTATGGCCCCTTTTGAAGCACTTTATGGTCGGCTATGCAAATCGCCTAGTTGTTGGTGGGAAACCACCGACAATGTATTTCTCAGACCCGATTTTATCTGTGATACCATGAAAAAAGTAGAGTTGATCAGGCAAAGGATATAGGTAGCGCAAGACTGTTAGAAACCTTATGCAGTTAAAAGAAGGAAAGAGCTTGAATTTGAGGTTGGAGATATGGTATTTGTTAAAATCTTCCCCCCTTAGAAAAGTTGTTAGGTTTGGAAAGTCTGGAAAATTGGCACCTACATTTATTGGGCCATTTAGAACTCTAGAAAGAAAAAGGAAATTGGCATATCGTGTGGTGCTTCCTAACAAGTTGGCAGGAGTCCACAATATTTTCCATGTTTCTCACCATAGGAAATACCTTCATGACACCGCCGGTAGAATAGAGCCTGATCGGTTGGGGAATTTTGAGATGGAGACGAGAATGCCTCGTGTCACTGCACGCATTATGGAGCACGGTTCTAGGAGACACTGCAGTAAAATAATTAGGTTGGTACGAGTACAATGGAGGGACAACCCGACGGAAAGCACATGAGAGACCGAGGAGAAGATGAAAAACACTCACCCAGAGCTTTTCATTAGTATTTTTTCAATCCAAAATTAGGACTTTGGTTGCATCGTGGTTGCTAGATTTGATGGTAGGTGATGGTTGTTACACTTTTTCACAATCACTTTACTCTCATATAGAAATTTTTATGCATGTTTAGGATATTTGCATACATACTTACATGATACGAGTACACACTCACGCTAGGATAGAGCTCATGTTAGCATGTCTACGGCACATAATCACATTTCACTATTAGTTGAGTAGATGGTTGTGTAAAGAACTTGGTTGTATAACATGGATGTTACTGCGAGTTATGCTATTCAGCCCTTGGAAAATTTCAGGATGAAATCCTTTTTAAGGGTGGAAGAATGTAACACCCCGTAAAATGAACCATAATAAATAAAGTAAATGGAGTTAAATATGATAAGATTTGGATATGGAAATTTTATAAAAGTTGGAATTTGACCACAAAATTTATTCCGTTACGTTTTTGGCGACGAGTTGAAACGAACAAGGGGCTTCTCGCCCTCTTCCAAGCGAGCGAAATTGGATGATGAAACATCTTCATCTCATTTAGTTGCTCCAGAGAGAATCCCTAAGATGGATACTTCTGAGGCTTCATCCGCTTCCAGGGATGATCCTAATCCAACTCTGTTTGCTCTGGATTCTCCACCAATCCAATCCTTAGCAAATAACCACAGTCTATTTTCTTCCACTTGGTTGGAATTCATGTACCCACTAGGGTCGAGTTGTAGTGGCAACTCCTGTGACTTAAGTGATACTCTTCAGTTTCTCTTCCAGAGTTCCATGAAAGTAGCTACCTTCATAATCTCATCTCTTGCCTCGTCTTTGTAAACGGAAAAGCAACAATATGAATATTTCCCGATGACTTGTGGGAACTAACAAGAGAACTCTCAGTGCAGCGTCCCATTGGTCGCCACGCTCTACTATGTCTAGCCTGTCCTCTAGGCACCTTTGAAAGGCAGGGAGTGTGACAACATACACGCTTCCCCCATCCTTCTCATCAGCTGCAGGGTTTGGTGGCCCGAAATTGACTTTGCTTTGCCACTACGTACCTCATCTCCAAAGCCTGGCTTGCGGGGTGTCCCTCTTGCTATAGGGAGAAAACGGAGCTCAAGCAAAGAAGTTATAAGCATTGAATTTCTCAGATTTAAATTAATTTAGTTTGAATTCAAATTCAAATGAAAAATCAAATTTAAGGTTTAAATTTCAAAAAATGCTTGGGGGCTAAGTAAACGTTTAACTAACGTTTAACGTTATAAAGTTAATTAGGGAATAAAATAATCTTGCGATGAAAATAAATAAACGTTCCCTAAATAAGAGTAGGGATCGACTGAATAGGTCAACCAGTGGACCGTAGCAGTCAACTAGTCACCCAAAGGCAGTCAATCGCTTGGCATCAAAATTTGCCAGTAGCGGCTAGGTTTTGAAGTTACATTTTATCGGTTGTACGCTCTAAATTTACCCATTTCCAACCTACTTCCATCCTACTATTCTGGTGCATTTCAACTTATATAAATAGAACCCTATCCTCTCCAATTTTATTCATATTATTTTGGGGAATACGATGAAACTCTGTCATTGCTGTCTCTCTCTAATAAATTTAGAAACTCTATAGAGAATTCCGGTAAGAATTCAACTTATTTCTTATTTGTTTCTTCTTCCTCCAATCTATTCTTATCCTATTCCTCTCTAAATATTCTGAATCTGATGAATAAATATACCTCTTGCCTATTGTGTGTGTGTATATCAAAAGAGAGAGATTCTGGATGAGTTCGAAAGGGCACAAATCCATTTGAGTGAAGCTAAGGCTAATCTGTGAGGGGAAACCTTAGTATTTCTTTTCAAAAATTGTATAGTGTATTTCCTTTTGCATTTGAATATGTCTTAGGGATTTTGGGATAAATATGATAAACAAAATCCCCAATATTCCTTTTCATTTCGATATGTCAATTCTATGCTGAGATTCCCAATTAATTTACATTAATTTAATGAGATTTGTTTCATTTATGCAATTTTTGATAATTTCATAGTCTATTCCACTTCTCCTTCTTCTTTGGATTAAAATATGATCCTTCAAGAAAATAAGGGGTTTAGATTACAATTATGTTCATAGTATATACCATTATTCTTATCTATTTCTTTGTAAAAGAGGAGTTGATCGAGAATACGGGGTTAACATTTCAATTCTTATTGTTTAAGATTCCATTGAATTGGTGTAATAAATTGAGTTTCTACTTTATTTACAAGTCTGTTATTGCAGTTTTCATTATGAATATTTATTCCCTGTTTCGGACATTAGAATCTAATGAAATCTTGGGAATTTGAAGAAAAAGGACTTGTAATAATAATTGGTTAGGGAATTGACATTTAATGCTAGTTTAGAGCGTAAAACCCATGCATTTAGAATTTATTATGTGCAAATATTTATTTCTCTATTTACGAATTAACGTATAATTATTGCACATATGGCATAGTTAATTAAGCACTTATTTACATTTACTTCCACCATTAGAAAGGTAATTGATTTTGAGTTGAAAATAAGAGGAAACTCTTATATAGCCTAATTATTATTTTAAGTGGCAATAAGGCAGATTCCTTATAAGGCCTTATTTATGAAACGCTGAGAAGAGTGTGTTTGTGTGTATAGAAAGTAATTGATTTATGGTTAAGTCATAAGGATGCGAGGTCAATAGAGTTACATGACAGAAGTCCGCCCTTCACTTTGAGGGTACTAGCAGTTGTGTACACTTTTATTGATGTGAGATGTCCTTATGATAAATATTTGTAATGACGCGAGGTTAGTTCCAAATTGTATATGAGAAATCTACCCAACTAATCTGGCTACTAGTTCCTATGAATAGTGGACTAATATGGACGTCATTACGAGTATGGGCCATACGATAAAGGGCTTGCTTTGGGGTTTTGAGGTATTAAGTGGTTAGACCCGCCTCTTTTCCCTAAATGAAGTATTAAATGGCCAAGGGGTTACATTAGGTGGTATCTCTATAAGGATTCTCTTCTAGAAATAGGTCTTAAATGATGGGGTCTGCCTTATTTAAAGTCTAAAATGACCAGAGTCTATCAATTTTCCACTTGGAAGTATTAATTGTCCTATGAGATTCCATGTGGTGTCAGCTAGATAGTACCATTGAGGAGCACGCTTCAAGAAATAAGTCTTAAATGATGGTGTCTACCTTAATTAAGGTCTTAAATGACCAGAGTCTGCCTATTTTCCACTGAGAAGTATTAAGTGCTTAGGTACCATCTCTCACATTATTAGCTATTTTTATGACATATGATTGGGATATAGGATTCTTGAAACCTACTTCTGGAATGGAAGGGATTAAGTGGTTGGACCCGCCTCCTTTCCTTATAAAGAAGCATTGAATCAATCTAACTATTTTATGTTCGTAGACATATTCTTATTTTGAAGTATATTACCCAAGTACTAAAAAGATAAGACTCGAGGTTTTTATTCATTGAACACTTGTTGTTCGACTCCCTCCGCATCACCATATAGGTTAAGGACGAAGTAATGGCGGTGATGATGCTTATAGATGGAGAAGCTTGGCTAGTGGCAGTTTTTATTATTATTGGTTTTCATGTGTACCCATGAATTTAGACCAATTGTTGTAATAGATATTATGTTATGGTTTTTATAGGATTGTTTGTTATGACATTTTTATGGTTTTGAAATAATTTGGAAAACTTTACTATAACATTTTTTTCCATCCGCTGTGAGTTCTGAAAGTTTAGTTATTGCTCTGCAATGTTATTTCTTTTTACTACCAATAGCTTGCCTTAGAATGCATCTAAGTTTCAATAGGCCTTTTATGGATCGAAATTTAGGCCCGTTCCAGCATGGGTTATTACAAGAGTATTCGAACATATTTGAGGAAGTGATCGTATATCCGCATATAGAGAGATCAAATTCTGTATTGATTTAGTTAAAGATGCCAGACCGATAGTGATGTTGTTAGGGGGAATGGCACCTAGAGAGCTCAAGGTGCAAGAGAATGACCTACTACGACGAGGGTTTATTCGCAAGAGTAAAATCTAAGTGGAGAGCACCCATAGTATTCATCATGAAGGCAAATGGTTCCTTTATATTATGTGTTAATTACCGTGAAATGAATAAAGTGAAGAGGATGAAAAAGTATCCACTCCTACATATTGATGACTTATTCCATCATCTTCATGGTGCTAGAGTATTTTCTCAGTTGGATCTTGTGATAGGATTTTACCAACCGAGTGTAGCAAAGTAGAATGTGCGAATTACAGCATTTCATATGTTTTCTATTTTCTATGAGTGGTTGTTATGTTATTCAGGCTAAACAATGTGTCGACATAGTTTGTTGATCTCGTGAACCGTGTTTTCAAGGTTCATCTAAATAAATTTGTGCTTGTGTTTTTCGATGATCTACTCATCTACTCAAGGATAAAGGAAAAAAACAAGACACATTGGAGAATCGTGCTTGAAGTGTTGAGAGTGCACCGACTAAAAGCAATGTTTTCAAAGTGTCACTTTTGGAGGAGGAAAGTGGAATTTTTGGATTACATTGTTTACGAGCAGTGCATTGCCGTGGATCCTGCAAAAGTTGATGCAGTTCAAGATTGGACTAGACCTAAGAATGTTACGAATGTGAGAAGTTTCTTGGGGTTAGTTGGATAATATAGGCATTCATCTAAGACCTCTCCAAAGTAGTCGCATAGTTGACCCATTTAACGAAAAAGATTCAGACTTTTATTTGGGATGCAAGATGCAAGGAAGCATTCATGAATCCGAAGGAAAAGTTAACGAGTGCACCAATATTAACCATTCCATGCAGGAGTGAAGAGATAACCATATATACCGATGCTTATGGTATCGGTTTGGGCGTGGTATTGATGTAGAGGGGCAAAGTTGATGCATATGCTAGTCGACAACTGAAGCCATATAAGAAGAAATACCGACCTACGATTTAGAGTTGGCAGTGATTATGTTTGCGTTGAAGATCTAGAGGCACTATCTTTTAGGTGAGATGTTCGAGTTGTTCATCACCCATAAACCATTGAAGTAACTCTTTTCGTAGAAGGAACTCAACATTCGCCACCGGCGATGGTTGGAGTTCCTAGCCTTCTATGACTTTGATATTGCATATATCTTGGGAAAAGGCAATACTGCAGTTGCTAATGCATTGAGTAGGAGACATGCTAGCTTAGGAGCTATGTTCCTAAAGCGGATGCAGTTAGAGTATATTATTGGTTATGATTTTCGATCGAGATGCAAGCTAAAGCCAATGATATTGGCGAGCTTGACTATCAGACCTACTTTGATTGAGCGGATCGGTACTAATTAGAGGCATGATGCCGGATTAGCTGAGATTATTTCTAAGGTGGAGGCCTAGAGTCTAAAGGTATGAGATAACATGGACTCAACCGAAATGGTTTTCTCCGTAAGGATGAAAGATTGTTTGTTTCTGTTGTTGATGGATTGAGGGACGAGGTGCTACCAAAGTGTTAACATTCGAGATTGATTATTCATCCTAATGGTAATAAGATGTACCATTATATGACGTAGACCTTATATTGAGAAGGGATGAAGAATGATGTTGGGACATTCATCTCGAAGTGTATGAATTAAAGTTGATTAAGGCAAAGCAAAAGAAGTCTAGTGGTTTGATGCAACCACTAGAAGTGCCCGAGTGGAAATAGGAGCAAGTATCGATGTATTAATTGATGGACTGTCAAGGACTAGAGTAGGGTATGATAACATTTGGGTCATAGTCGATCAATTTACCTAGATTTATACACGTCAAGTCAAGTAGAATGGTAGCCAAACTAGTCGAATTGTATGTGAAGTGGATAGCACGATTCCTTGGTGTGTCGAAGAGCATTGTGAGTGACTAAGACCCACTGTTCACTAGTGGGTTTTATAATAGCTTACAAGAGGCGTTAGAGACAGAGCTGCACCTTAGCATAACTTATAACCCTAAAACCAATGGCCAAACTAAGAGAGTGCATCATATCTTAGAGGATCTCTTGTGTGCCTGTATACTCAATTTTGGATGCTCGTGGGATAATCATTAAATCTCTTTAAATTCATATATAACAATAGTTATCAGTCCAGCATCGGTATGGCACCATTTGTGGTGTTATATGTCCAACTATGAAACTCTCCTTGTTTTAGGGAAGCAGGTAAGAAACTAATACTTGGGCCAGATATAACAAGAAAAACCATAGAGAAGATCGATATCATCCGACAATGGATGAAAGCTACTTAAGATCGATAGAAGAGCTACGCTTATAAGAGATGTAGAGTTTTAGAGTTATCCGTCGATGATTTGGTATTTGTCAAGACCTCTCCATTGAAAATTGTAATTATGGTCAGTAGTAAAGGTAGTTCCTTTTCTGATACTAGTGAGGATTGGGAACATTGCTTACAAAGTTGACTTACCTCAAAGAATGGTTTACATGTTTCTCAATTGCAAAAATTTGTGCATGACTCAAGCATAACTATCGCACTAGATCAACTAGATGATATGGAGATTGAACCAGAGGCTTCAAGACCTCGTAGACCTATTCGTATCGTTGGACGTGATACAAAGTAGCTTAGGAGGAAGACAATGATGTTGGTAAAGGTTTAGTGGAGAGAAAGCAAAGGCGATTGCACTTTGGGTTTGGCTCATATACATGCCTCGAGATGTGATGAGGTTTGGATCGATTCTTGTGTTCGTGGTCACTCAAAATTGTGGCAAGCCAAATACTTAGCAAATATGGCTAAGTATAGGGGTCAGTACTGAGCCATAGAGTTTGATGATGATTTTTGATGACGACGATCTATGATTCGATGATGATGATTCCATGATGGAAAGTGATAGCTTTGATGATGGATAGCTGTACTTGAAGATGAAGAGTAGAGTACTATGAGTCAAATTGAGGGAACTATTGAAGGAAGACTGCGAGACATATGATGGTACTCTACAGTTGATGACGACCGTAAAAAATCATCCTTACCGCAGTGACTTTATGATGGGAGTCTTGGGATCAATTCCAGAATATACTTTGCTATATATGATAGGTGTAAAAGGATAGTTGAGACTTGAAGATTTGTAGGGTACTTGTGAGGTGTGGGTATATACTGAGGACATGATGGTTCCTGGAGCATGATGGCTCTTTATGCTAGATATGCCGTTTGTTTACCCCGGACTAACGTGATAGTTAGGCGATTTCCTGGCCGACTAAGTGGCATGAATTTGAGTATCAAGGAACCATGTCGTAGGCTATCATGATGGATAGTCTAGTCTTTGACCATGATGGCTTGACAAGTGATTTTATATTTGACGCACTGAGTGAGTAAATGCGAGGATGGATGATGGATGCTATGTTTGTTTGATTGTTTATCACCCTAGGGATGTCACATGATGCTGATATTACTGATGTATATATTTGGACATTCCTTAGTACTTTAATGTACAGTACATCTATGATGACTATGATGTAGAATAGTGTACATCTTGTGTATGTGCTAACTTTGTGGATGTAGGGACTGGTCAGTTAAGAGTCTTCATACCATTTGTCCTATTATAGTGATGTATTAGTATTTAGGTGTTTACTACCCGGAACAATCCGCATATTTTTACGATAATATATTTAAACGATTTGTTTAAATATAGCATCGTTAGTTGAATATAAAAGTCCAAAACGCGACTTTCTGTAAATAGTCGAATTGGGACTCGAGACTACTTCCATTGAGTCCAAAATGGCGTTTATAACTTTTTTGAGTATAAACATCGATATGTTTGGAGTTGAGTAGAATTTTGCTATTTTTCTATTTTGGGCTTTGGGTTTGGGTTTCGGCCCACTAACCCAACATAATACCCTAACTCCATCCCACTCCTATACATTCATTCATTCTATTTTCCTAACACTCTTAAGCTAAAGGAAAATGGGGGAAAGAAAGGGAAATTAAAATTCCTAAACCATAGTTTACTAGGAAATTCAAATTCAAGTTCTAGAAATCAAAGAGAAGCTTACATAAGCATCCTCTTCATCTTCTCCATCTCAATCTCTCTTTAATTTTCAGAAATTCCTAAACCCTAACTTAGGAAATATTTGCTTATGAGCTTAGATTGGAGCTTCTTGAGTTAAAGTTGAAGAGTGGTTGATCTTTCCTTTGTTTTAGAGCTTCTCAATTGTTGTTTTTGGATTTAAAGGTGAGTTTTTGAACTCACATCTATGTCTATAGTTTTCATTGTTGTTAGGTTTGAATTCCTAACATCTATTCACGTTCATTTGCTATTGATTTGAATTGATTTGGTGAATTTTCCAAATTTTGGTGTTTTGAAGTCAAAATCTTTAAAGATCCTATCTTGGATATTTAGGCGTGTTATTTGGGGTGTATCGAAGAGCCTATAGGACTGGGTTGTCGCTGGGCATAAATCCCTAGCCTCTGTCACTCGTCCGATCGCTTCCGAATCATTTGGGCCATCATTAGCCTAAGCAAATTGTTGCCCAGAAAAGGCAACCAGACATCTGGTTGGAAGGTCTAGACGTTTGGTTAGGGCAGCAGATGAAAAAAAAAATACAGAGCAGAAAAGAAAAAAATGCCAGAGACTTGGACCAGACGTCTGGTTAGTTTTCAGATGTCTGGTTATTGTTCAGACGTCTGGTAGGTTTCTGGAATATTTCCAGAACCCAAATCCAGACGTCTAGATGAACCCCAAGACGTCTAGAACTGCCAATTTTGCCTATTTTGGCCGTTTTTGAGTGGATTTCCAATTTTAATCGATTTTTGTTGATCCGGTTAGTTGTTATCACTTATTATCGACTTTGATGACTTCTTTCTTTGGATTTTTAGGAATATCCATTTGATGGATTTGATATCGATTTCTATTATTTTGATTCATGTCGTCGAATGTGAATTTTTGGTTGACCGATTGTTTCTACAATCGTTTTTTGTGATTTGTCACTTTTAAAAATACAAAGGTTTCTATACTAGTAGTAAAATTCAAACGCTTTCACAAAGATGATTTCAATACCATTTTTAATACAAAACTCGTTTTAAAATCCGTTTTCCAATCTATTAGTATATACAAACCTTTACCTCAGTCGTACGAGAAATCCAATTAAACGACTTAGAAAAACAAGTGGTATGAAACGCTAGCGTTTACTTCGTCGGTTAATTCTTAGACTTGTTCGAGTGGAAATCTACAATTTTTTTATAAATATTTAAGTTAAGCCAGTGGTTATGAGACATGAAGCTAAACTCATTTATTTACTAGCTTAGTGTAATTTACACTTATTGATCAATGATGATCATTTTGTATTTTCGAGTGGAAATCTACAAGCCAGTGGTTATGGGACATGAAGCTAAACTCATTTATTTACTAGCTTAGTGTAATTTACACTTATTGATCAATGATGGTCATTTTGTATTTTCGAGTGGAAATCTACAATTTGTTCGTAAATATTTAAGTTAAGCCAATGGTTATGGGACATGAAGCTAAACTTATTTATTTACTAGCTTGGTGTAATTTACATTTATTCTATGGAGCTTCATCTCATTAAGGCTAGCGACCTATCGGTTTTATGGAGTTCGGTTTATCGGGCGTACCATTATTGCACTACGTCGTTGTTCCGAATTACTTGAGTTTCAGGTTCATCGGGCGTACCGTTATTGCACTACATCGTTGTTCCGAAATATTTGAGTTTCAGGTTCATCGGGCGTACTGTTATTGCACTACATCGTTGTTCCAACTCATTTGAGTTTTAGGTTCCTCGGGCGTACCGTTATTGCACTATGCCGTTGCACCAGCTCTATGGTTAGCGACCATAGGATAGCGACCCGTTTGTTATACACGTGTTGGTGAGTTTTCATGCTCCCGTTGGTGATAGGCCTCCCCCTTCATGTTTTCTCGATTTCTAATTGTTGATTTTTGGAATTTGTGTTTCACCAATTTTTGCGATTGACATTGATATGTTTTGTCAATATTTGGGGTTTGGTGATAGGCTAAAGAATGTGATATTATTTTTGGATATTTGAAGAGATTTGAGATATTGTATGATTTTTATTATTATCGAATGTTTTACTTGTCGTAGTATGGCATTGTTGTGATCATACATTTTTGTGGTATCTCTTATCCTTTCTCATCTCATATGATATTTATAGCTAGACTAATCCATTTATTATTTTTCTTCTTAAATAATACTCGGGTCAGACCGAGGTGTTTCAGGTGCTTCCACTTGACTTATTATCTGGGACTAGCTTCTGACTTTTGGTTAACTATTTAGCTTAGTAGTTTTTGTTTTTATACATTCGGGATATGAGACTCCTTGATGTATACATATTCTTTTGTCTAGCACTTGTACCTATTCTTTTGTGATGTAGTGGATCTTGCATGACCGCTAATTTGATGTACACTTCTATGTGTTATATTCATATATGTTTCCGCCTCAGTGATATGAATATCCGTGACTGATATGTGTTATGCTTATTTCTGCATTTGCTCCCGAAGCCCACATAGCCACTGTGTAGTAGCTTTGAGTTTGTATTTGATATGTCGGATTTCCTCTTAAAATGAAAATGCAAGTCATATTATCTGACATATCGGTATTCACACAAAGCAATTACGCAGATGGTCGCTCCTCAACAGCCTTATTCTTCGTGCTACTCGATGGCATTACCTTGTAGTGTCCTTGGCCAGTGTGAGATAGAGGTGGGGCATCACACTACCGCTCACACCAGACTATTGTCTGACTCGAATTTTTATGCTTTGCTTCCTATCTCTAAGTACTCTTAAACAAGTAGATTGGGGATATTAGGTCTGGTGAACAAGTCGAACCGGACAGAGGATGGATAGGAGGTCATACTCTCGTACCGCACTTACTTATTTGCTATTTCGCTGCATAGCACCATGAAGCTTGCTAGTGTCTTTATTACTTAGAGATGGTTATTTATGAGTTATTATTTGATGTATAACTCTATCTCTCATACAGTATACTATATGATTTGTGCACTTTGATTTTGTGATTCATTCAGTTATTTATTGTCTCGCCTATTTTATATCTATGATGTTTGCTATTACATTTTATTCGATGTGATATGAGATATACGACAAGTTCTATGATTGTTTTGCTTTACAACCTTGACTATCGTCCTACATCGACCGGGCACCACTGTAGCGCACTATATAAGTTCTATTGGATGTCGATGGTGTAGGGCGGCCATCATAATTCTTCCTTACCTAGCTACTAGCTTGGCTCAATGGGTGGAGTACATCCAAAAAGTTAGCCTGGATGTAAGGCCCAGAGTTATTTGGGTCTTAGGCTAATTTTCAAAATTCTGTTTAAAATATTAAGTTTACAACATAGAATGAAATTTTATAAAAATTATTAAATATTTTCAAAATGGTTTTGAAAATAAGTCTAATATTTAAAAAAATAATATTATATTTAATTAATTAGATTAATTAGATGGATAATTAATGGTTAATAAATTAAAAAACATATATAATGGTATGTACATTATATTTATTTTCAAATTTTAAGGTGAATTATAAATAATTTTGAATTTATTAAAAATATTTAATTAAAAATGTTTTAATTAAATGAATAATTTGTTTGATAAATAAATTAATTAAATTTCCATCAGTGTAAACATATACATATATAGTGATGTATATGTAACTATAATTGTTATAGCCATCTATTTACCTTAAATTTGTTAAGATGAATAATATTAACATTTTGATTTAATTTAAATTTTTAATTAAATAATAGAATTCATCAAACAAATAAATTAATGGAAAGTTAATTAATTTATATATATATATGTGCATATATTGATATGTATATATAAACAAACTATAAAAGTTATAATGGATTATTTATCTTAAATAGTTGAAGATGAATGATATAAACTTTTTTAAATTTTAACAAAATTTAATTAAATT
Organism: Allium fistulosum; assembly: GCA_030737815.1. Taxonomy (NCBI): domain Eukaryota; kingdom Viridiplantae; phylum Streptophyta; class Magnoliopsida; order Asparagales; family Amaryllidaceae; genus Allium; species Allium fistulosum. Next base: position 796,001,304 of record CM060904.1, read on the forward strand.
AGTTAACTGAATAAAATGGAAAATTAACTAAGTATTAGTTAACTAATAAGAATTAAAATTAACTAAATGTGATTTAATTAATAAAGATATAAGTATATATTTTATATGTGAATTTAATTATATAAATTGAATTTATATAACTATATATGTACAAGTATAATAAAAGTAGAACTGAAATAAATCCAAAATGGATTTTTGGAGTAAATACACGTGTGCGGTATGTACATTATGATTTTAGATGTGTTCAATACTTGAATCATGAGGGTATTTCATAAGGAATACATTATCCATTAAGTTGATTTCACTCAAAATATATTAAAGATTATGAATCTCTAATATAGAATTGTACTCTGCCATTTATATATTAATGGGTTACTTGCATACCTTTTAGTTATTTAGCAAACTCAAGTTAAGGATGTATGTGTAGCACTAACAACATATGTCTATATGAGATAAGTTTAATTCATGTATTTTTTGAGAAAACTCAACGTATGTACAGTATACTAAGGCCGTCGCGAAATGGTAGGTGCGACTGAATAATCTCCTTTGATTTTTTTTAGAAAAATCAAGATCGAGAATGAGATTAAGACAATGACCATGATTAGGAGTTGCATATGGTACAACCGGTAAAGGCTTATCCATCACTTGCTGAGCGTACGATTTTTTGAGTAATCTTAAGGTTAGAATCCCAAGACAAGCAAGTCATAACACCAGGTTTTGAGGAATATAAAAAGCTAATGGGAGCCTTATTAGAAAATGAAAGTCAAATTTTAACCGTTCTAATATTGTAAGAATGCATGCTATACAAATTAAAATTATCTACATTGATAAATTTGTGAAAATAAAATGATAAAATCATTTATCAATAATAATATACTAATGTATTGTAACACCCCATATTTTTAGTAAAATTATTTAGGATATTTAATTAGTTAAATTAAATAAAATAATGTAAGATGATTAATGGATTGAGGTTTGTGACTAAATTAGGGGTAGTCGTGCCATGTTAAAAAAGTGAACTAAAGAATAAAAAGTGAACTAAAGAATAAAAAGAGAATTAAAGGTTAAGAAATATGCAATGGAAAAATAGGAACAAGGCATATCATTATACCTTAAACCCTTAACATTCACTTCGTTTTTCACAATTCAAAATTACAAGCTAAGGCTGGCCACTATTAGGAAAAGCAAAGAAGAAGAATTTAAGAGAAAGAATCAAATCACTTAAACAAGAACAAATCTCACATCCTTAATCAAAAAGCTAAGGTGAATAATCACTACATCTCATATTTTTGATTTATTTCAGTTTTAGATAAATTCCGAAAGTATTTGCAATTGTTTTTCCATGTTTTGTATGATAAATGGATATATATATATATATATATATACTTGTTGATGATTTAGGCTATTTTATATGCATTTTATGATGAGAATTGATTTAGAAAACCTATTATATGACATCTAAATGCCTTGCAAATTTAATTTTAGATCAGAATTGATAATTTAGAGATGGGTTTCAATTTTTATAATTTTTTGAATTACTGTGGATTTTATATGAATTTTCTAGTGACGAAAATGCTAATTTGGGTTTAAAATTAATTACGGCCAAATTATATTAGCTTAGGGTCTGAAATTTATATATGTTAGTAAACATATTAAAAATGATTTTCAGGACTTTTTATAGAATTTAACTAAGTGTTTTAATGGATATATAAAATTATTTAAGGTATGGGACTTAAATATTTTATATACTTATAAAAAGAAGAAGGTGTATTTTGTATATAATTCAAATCTCTATTTTTGAAAATCGGTAGTACTTTTAGAAAAGAAAATGTGCGGCCAATCATAATTTGACAAACAAGATAGGTTAGGTCAAAGAAATAGTTTAAAAAGTCAAATCTACATGCTTTTTCCTATTTCAATGCTTTCGCCACCAGGCTTCCGACTCCTTACCTTCGCCTCCACCTCCGACTCCATCAAAACCAATGCACATGGTATGAGATACCATATACGTAGTGAATTGGAAAAAGGCGGAAGGTATTGGGTTGAAACAAGGGGTTCCAAAAGGGTTGAAGCGCTATTTTGCTTTTAAATGAAAATGCACATACTTTGCTTTCGACTGAATAGCTTTCGACTTGCTCTGCTTTCAACTGGGTTAATGACTTTAAAAAAATGGTTTTAGGAGGTTGTACCTTTGTTCTTAAATGATTGTTTTCGACTAGGTCGAAGCCCCTGACTGCCGCTTTTACCTTTCGACCCAGATTGGTTTCGAAAGGGTTACCTTGTTTTTAAAAATCAAGCCGCTTCTCCAAAGTATTCGAAGGGATGGTTTCGACACCATCACTTCTTTACTTAGGAATGCTTTCGAAAGAGATGCTTTCGACCTAAATGTTTTAATGACCCTTTTGCTCTCTAAAAAGTAGAACCCATGTAACGATACGGCTTTTCGACGCTCGAAAGTCGACATTTATACGTCCACTGTATCAAATGCCGCGCAATCGAATGCCGGAAAACCGAACCATTAGAGTTAAAAGAAGAGGTAGAAGAAGACAGAAGAAGAAAAAGAACAGAAAAACAGAAATAACAACAATGTCTCACATTCGCAGCGGAACAATATATAATAGATAATCACTAGTCTTTTAAAACAAAGAACTATATCAGTTTATACATACATCAATCAGAGTCAATATACAACTCAATACAACAATGGACAGTTATATACACTTGTCCTCATACAGAATACACATCGGAAATAATAAACAAGTACGAGAGTACGTCTCGCCATCCAGCTCATCCCCAAAGCTCCAGAATATCCAGAATATCCTGATAAAAATAACTCTAGGCTGCCCGTGTGGAAAATTATGGGCACCCAGAGTTTAGAAGGGAACAATAAACTCCGAGTCAGTCATGGTGACTGCTGTGAGATCGTAAAACAGTTATTTTCACAAAGAAAATAAAACAGATTCGCAATGCTTTTGGAAAATGAAACTACCATAAGACCTCCCGCCACACACACAATGCAAACGCAGAATTGGAGGAGATTTCTTCTTATGATTGTCAAAGATGCTTACTACGCCAATCATTGGATTATTATTATTAATGTCTAGTGTGGAAAACATTTCAAAAGTATAATATTAATCTTAGCCAACATACGACCAGTATCGTATGCCTACTATAGCTACCATCTAAACAGTGGTGACCACCGTACGTAAATGGCAGGTTCTACAACTAAAACCGTACAAGTTTCGTATTGGGAAATGGATTTCCAACAAATGGTCAGGCTAAGGAACTTCCTTTCCTCCTGCCGAATGGGATCGCCTCTGGCTGGACGTCCCGAGAGACAAACTGCTCTCTGCCAAACAAGGCCGGGTTACCCCTGTAACAGGTAACTCATGAATATGTCAACACCCGGTCCTTTGGGACCTTTATCCGAGCGCTCGGTAACCATCATCACACATAATAAATAAGTGTATCCACATGAGTAAGTATCTGGGCTCCATACCATGACACCACCCCTTTCCAGAAGGAAATGACATACCCTAAAGGGCGCGACCCTCATAACCTTGCCGCAACATTCCTGTTTCGACCATTTCCGGGTTGTGAGGCCTGACGAAGTCTCGTCCACAAAGCTACGCTTTTTCACAAAGCCGTGCTTTGATCACAAATGATCAAATAAATGATCATCGTCACAGCAACACTCAGCATGCCACATTACCAAATTGGGAATATATTGCTGATAAATTTCAACTACATAACTCTGAGCTCGTACGTCTCAGAGAAGGGTGTTAAGCTAAGAGAATAAATTCTCCGCCACTAACAGAAATGTATTTGAAAGAAATCAGCTTTACGTCTCAAAATGTAATGTCAGACACGTAACCATACAAGTTTGTTCCGGGTTCGAACATAACCGAAGGCACTTCCAAAGAAGCCCTTGCAAATCCGAATATTCACAATCCCGATAAAACTTCCCATCACAAAGGAAATCTCAATACCGTAGCTAACGGTGCAGAGACAATCGATAGGTCATCCTATCGTTTTCACAAATACCCGGTCTTCACCACCGGTCTTCAATACGATCCATATCGTCGTATTATCATTCGGAATGGGTTATCTGACACAAAGGTCCTTTCCCGGCTAAACCGAATAATAAGCGTTTGTTTTTAAAACAATTTCAAGTGCCATTTCAAAGGCAAATATTGATAGTTGGTGATTTAATTATCAACAATATTCACAACAATCATCAGATTGAAATAATTTTCCCAAATTATTTATTTTCAAAATATCTTTACAAGATATATATTTTCCACATTTCAACACTTTGAAAATAAATTTCAAATCACTTTTCTTTACACGGAATATATTTCCAATATATCTTTTAAAAATGCACTTAGAACTTTTAATTTATATTTTTAAAAGCCACTTTGAAAATATACTCAGCTTTATAGTGAAAATACAATTTCACTTCAAAATGGTCCATTTAAACCAAATTAATAAATCCTTATCGAGTTATTTCAAATTTACGTTCAAAATCCGTAAATTTAATGTCACACTTAAAAATAAATCAGCATTTATTTTTAAAACAAATTCCCTTTCATTTCATAAATTCCAATTTGAATTTACATTTCCAAATATCCACTTCTACACCATTTTTAAATCGTTTTCCAAATATTCATTTTCAACACCAAATCAACTTTCAAATTGATTTCTAAATTTATTTCAAACTCCAAATCAAATTCCAAATTGATTTCTAATTTTACTTCAACACCGAATCAAATATCAAATTTCAAATTGATTCTAATTTTACTTCAACACCAAAAATCGATTTTCATTCAAACACCAAATAGATTTTTATATCGATTTCCCAAAGATTTATTTCTTCAATACAAAATCAATTATCAATTGAATTTCAACAAATTTATCGTCTTTAAAATAAATTCCTTTATAATTTCCAAATCATTTAAAATTCCATCTCAAATAAATTTTCCAATCTTCCGAATAATACTATAAAAATTCATTTATAAAAATCTTTTCCCATATCTTGGAATTTATTCAATAGGATTCCAAAAATCCATTTTAATACTTTAAAATTCCTTCTTTCAAATAAATTCCATTTTTAAAAATAAATTCATTTAAAATTTTCCACTTCAATTTCAAAATCCAATTCATTTTTATTTCTGGTATCCAACGATACCAAAAATACAGTTGGCTGAATTTTAGCCTTCAACAATTTCAATTATCAATAAATCATCCACAGATTATCAATAAATCACATCATTCACATATGAAATAATATTCAAACAATTTGAGGAATCCAGTTGGATCCCTCTAACCTGTTTCCCTGCATCCACAGATGTTAGCACAATACCAATTCCACTTCGAGGTGGAATATCGCGGTATATAGGATTTATAAAATATCATCCGCTTACTAACGGCGCAATAGGGTCTCATCCGCTATACAAGGCGGGAAATCAATCAATCCAATATATACATATGCCAAAATGTTTATATTGCTATATATATATATAGATATATCCTACTATATCTAATAGCACATCCAAATAGCAATCAATAACTGCAATTCAAATTTAAATCTGAGTGAGAAAATCTCACCTTGCTTTTAATTTGCAATCCAATCCAATCCAGTTTGTTTTCTCCAAAATTTGACCTTGTATAAATATTTACACAATTTATTAATGTTTGAATCAATCGAATAACAAATTTTCATTTGGTAATTTTAATTATTCAATGGTTTTATTTAAATCAATTTCTCCTTTAATAATTTATTTTCAGTAGTTAAATTGATCAAATAGATTAATAAAATAAGTTAATCACCAAACCATTTATTTTTAAAATGAACTGGCAAATCTGGACATGTACATGTATATTTATTTCTTATCTTAAAACAGCATTTCAGAAAAATATATCTATATTGTATTCCGGTTTAATATGATTATATAAACATCATATAACTTTTAATTTATCTTTTTCCCAACCAGAAAAAATTCTAATCTTGTATATATATATGTATACTGAAAAATCAAATCTTTATATAAATTCCTATATATATTTTCTACTCACTGTTATCATATATATATATATATTTATTTTCTAATAAAAAAGAAAAATACCTCACTGAACAAAGTGAACCAGATCGAAATACAGGTTCGAACTCAAAGACTCCACCATCGGCCACGCGTGGCTACAGCCTATTCCAGCTTTCCCAAAGTCGACCCCGCCTTCATCGATTTACCTCCATCGGCGAACTGCTCGCGATGCTGCTGCCGTTCGTGACCCCGCAATCAACGCCGACGTGACTCGCCATCGAGTCTCCCCAATCAATCTTCAGCCAAACCCCAAATCAACGTCACGAATCTCCTTACTTGCCATCGCGACGCCTGTGATTCCACCTCCGATTGAAGACGCCGCTTCCCTTCCTTTTGACGTCGTCGCTTCGCTGTCGACAACCTCCAATCGAGCACGATTCCAACTCTTTGCCTTCTGAAGCATCGCACATCCCACCACTCGCGACCACCGCATCGCTCGCGAAACCCTAGCGTGTGCCAGTCGCCGTCTTCATTTAGAGTTTCGTTCGAACGAAATGGAGGCACTCGATTGAATAGTGCTCGCGATATTTTCGTGAATAAGGCTCGGCCATTTTTTCTTTCGAATGAGGAAATTCGATTTCAATTTTTTTTTCAATTGGAACGAGATTAATTTTGAGAAGGTATATGGTTTCGGCCATAAGTTTCTTCGAACTGTTATACGTGTTGAGTTGTTTATTTTAGAGGGTGACGCGTGTTCAAAATGAAGACAGGTGTTAAAATAGAAGATGGCGTGTAGAAGAAGGCTACAGAAATTTTGTAAAAGTTTTGATGTTAAGTTTATTTAACAGTCAGTATAAGTATTGTTTTCGATATAAATTTCAACGTGTTTGTATATCGTACACTCACACAACAACTTCGAATACTACGAAAATTGAAATCCGGTAATAATACAATATTACAGATCCAATGGAACTGGTTTCGTCAAATTCCGAGACTGTGTCCCGGACCGCTATATTTTTAAATTCAATTTAAACAATAAAATTTCAAAACTAAACAAAACAGTTTCAAATCCAATTCTGAAAGTTCGATTACCTTCAGAATTATCAATATAAATTTTCAAAGCCTTTAGATTATTTTTAATCAGCTACAAACTGAAGATACAAATTTGTACCCAGATTTAATAATTAAATTCAATAATTTAATCGCCAAATTCATTTTGATATTTGAATTTTCAATTTAAATTATCATTCGAATATTTAAACTCAATTAAATATTCACTTTTCAAATATCAAAATTTCAGGGTCGTTACAACCCAAATGGTTTCAAAAGAGATAGTTTTAATGGTTTCGAAAGGTGTTTCCACATGTTATAAATTAAACCCAAATGCTTTCGAAAGGCTTAATGTTTTGATGCTTTCGAAAGATTTTAAAGAAGGGTTTCTTAGGGGTGGTTCCCCAATGGTTTTGAAAGGTCTAAAAAAGGAAAGGTTTTCAAATGGTTTCGAAAGGCAATGTTTAAATGTTTTAAAGATAGGATGTCTAAGGTTTTAAAGCTTTCAAAGAAGATGTTTTTCAATGCTTTTGAAAGGGTAAAGATGAATGGTTCAAAAGGTATGATTTCGAAAGGTATGTTTTGGCATTCGAGCTAAGGTTTTACTTGTATTGAAAGGGATACTTTCAAATATTTCGAAAGGGGAACTTACGATGGTTTCGAAAGGTTTGTTTAAAGGTTTTAAACAAAGGTTTCGAATGAGTTGTTTTTGGCAATATAGCCTAAGTGTTTTTAAGTTAAAAAGAGTTTTAACTTATTTTAGAGGGATGGGAAATCCTTAATAATTTCATCAACATTATTTTGGGTGAAGTACATATAACATGGCAAATAGCTTAGAGTAAAGCAAAGAGTATATTTTCTTTGTATATGTATGATTTAAAGGTTTAACTCATTCAGAAAGGGTTTTCAAGGAAAAATTTAAAGGGTAGTTAACCCTAAGAAAATGACTCAGATTAGAAGACCAGATGGGACTGGTGTAGGGTCGCACTCTATACCCATTAGCTATTAGCCCCTAGATAATTTAGTCCAAAACTCCAGTGTGTAGGGCTTTGTCACAAGTAAGACTAAAATTATATTACACACAGATGGGAATTTAAAAAGGAAAGACAGGTTATTGGTAGGCCCGCAAAACCATTAGGATTAGTTAGACCTGGAGAAGTAAGTAAGGATAGACCATCCATAAGTGGAGTATCTAACAGATGTTAGATTTTTATGTTTTCTGGTAGGCCTGAGTCCGCCAAGGGTTAGTAGTTTGCCAAACAAAACTATAGTGTATCGATAGATAGTCCATATGATAACTGATATGTACATATACATGATATTGCTTTATAGATTTTGTCAGTTTTGGTTGCAGGATTATAATTTGCAAAAGATATGTTTTAAAAAGGATATTAGTGAGGGGAAACCTGTTTCGCTAAGTAGCGTGGTCTCACTTAATATCAAATAATCGAGATGTATGGTATTATTCACACCAGGCTTTATGTCTGACTCGAAGTTTATTTTCCTTAACTCTCGGGTGCTCAAAATTGATTTAAGTGGGATGAGGGTTGAGGTTTCAGGTTTTAGCAGGTTGGCGAATAAAGCTTCTGGTGACGAGCAGGTGGCTGACGCATAGCTAATTAGGAGTTGCTATTATATTTTGGATTGATTCCGTTGTATTGTATATATAGTACTCTGGTCAACCAAGAGGGCATCGTCATATGTCGCTCTTGGCGTAATATTGTAATAACTATATTTTATCTGAACCTGGGAAAGCGATGGGATTATGTAATTTAAATATGGAACCTGTTTTGGAATTGTAATCAAAAATATTGTTTTTGGAATCTGTGATTTTGTTTCATATTCAAGCACTTCTGATATTATGAATACCATTAGCATAGTCGTATTGTAACGACCCGACTTTCATCGACCAGAAAGTCGCATCATCAATAAGAAAGAAAGGGATAGAAAAGAGAAAAAAGAGAAGAGAGAAAGAAATAACATCAGAATCTCAACAGCGGAACCAATAAATTATATTAATAACATAAACTATTACATAGTATACAACACTTATCAGAGTTACACAGCGTATACATCACATACTAGACAGTTATAAACATCTATCTAGACATTACAACTCAAATACATACAAGACTCTATCACAGAGATCAACACAGCGGAACACTATATCTACGAATGCTGAAGCCTCCTGCTCCATTGCTCCTCCACAATTCGACAATGCTAACCTGAATCCCTTGGCTACTCGTAAAAATTTGAGTACCCAAGAGTTTATAAAATAGAAATAAACACTTGGGTCAGACATGGGTCTGGTGTGAGTAACAGGTTACAGTTGCTTAACTTTGAAAACCTATTGAAAACAAAAGATATCACGTAAGACTTTCCACACATAAACATGGGTAAGTTTTTACCTTACGCTTAACCAAAAAAATTGATAGGAAATTCGATTGTATTATAATAGGTCTAGGGTTTCCAAATAAATATGAAATAGCTGAAATTGTTACATTATTAAATTCCAGCATACTAGCCAACAAAGTGGGTTATACAATCAAGTCTGTTATCACTTATTGGAAATTGGATTCCATACAATGGCAGGGCTACTGGGGTACCGCCCATCATAGTACGGGGCCTAGATCACCGTAGCGAGGATCACGCCTAATCCCCTGCAACACAAAGCCGGAACCATCCCTTACTGGATAATTCCAAATAAAATCACCCCACAGATGGCCGTCGCCAACTGCACCACTAAGCCGAAATAAAGGAATTCTCTAGACAGGGATGACCTTACTCTCAGTGGGTGCTACCCACGAAGCCTTGCTGCACCTCCCCTGTTTTAGCCATTCCCGGTTGATGAGGCTTGAGGTTACGATTACCTTTAATCAGAACACATCACTTAGAATGCTCATCGTCCACCCGACGATGTTCTGAAAGCATTCAATCCATACAAGTTCGTTCTGGGTTCGAACGAAACCGAAGGCATTATCTCGTTACACTCATTTTGGAATCATCCTCAGAGTTAACGACAATAACCCTTGCACTCTGAATCTTCATCTTCACTTGAGATTCACGACCTAACGCTAATTTGGATCGATGTGGTATTCGGATATCCAAATCTGGAAACCCGATCCCAATCTCATCGAAATCCAAAACGTATCTTTTAAGGCCAAGTTGTTTTAAATTTAAAACAATTCAATTCTTTATCTATATACACAGAGATAGATAATTCACAATAGATAATCCATATTATCATCACAAACAGATAATTCATATTATCATTACAATTCAACCAAAACATCCATATCATAGATCAGCACATCTCATCAAAGATATCAAACAATGCAAAGCATTCAATATTATTCATCCATCCATAAGAAATGATTTATACCATCTCTAATTAATTTTAAAGTGAATTAAATTAATTACTTCATTCTATAAATCCTACTTACTTAATTATTTTAATCCTAAATTAATTACAATTAATTAATTACTTCGATCACTTATTTTTTATTAATTAGTTTAATTAATGAATCCTTAATTACTTCTTTAATTAATTATCCTATTTAAATTAATTACATTTAATAATTGATCTTTAATTAATTAGTCACATTTATTAATCACTTTTGATTAATCTCCTTTAGTAATTAACTACCCTTAATTACTTCTTTAAATAAATTAATTATTCCTTATTTAATTATCTTTTAATTAATCCCTTGATTAATTATACAAATTACTTTCATTATTAAATCTCCTTTATTCAATTACATCCAGTAATTACCTTTAATTACTTTCCTAAATAATTACACTTCATTAATTACTTTTTAGTAATTATACTTATCAAATCACCAAGTGATTATCTTAAATTAATTTAATTAATTAATTTAAACTTATCAAATTTATCTAATTAATTACCTTAAGTAATTAATTCCTTTAATTACTTCCATTAAGTAATTATACTTAACCAATTTCGTATTAATTAATTAATCTAATTGATTATCAAAATTAATCATATTAATTAATTATTTAATAATCTCTAATTAATTATCTTTCATTAACTATTAACCATTCTTTAATTACTTTCTTTAAGTAATTAAGCTTAAATCAAATCCCTAATTAATAATCTCTCATTAATTATCAATAATTCTTTACTTACATTCCTTAAGTTTTTTAAACTTAAATCAACCATTATTTACAAATTAATTAATTATTAATCACAAATTAATTTTTAAGCTTAACTTATCTAATTAAAGATCCTTAATTACACATTAATTAACCCTTAATTTCAAATTAACTTATATTCCTATTTATTTAATTAATTAACACCAAATCATTAATTAATTAAATTATTAAATTACTCTTTAATTACCTTATTATTTTAATGAATCCTAAATCATTTAAACCTTAATTAATCTTTAAATTAAAGTATTAACCTTATAACTACTTTAATTATCATTAACAAAAGCTTTGAAATATTTTACCTGTACATCTTTCTTTTAATTCATTTCAAATTAAAGATTTAAATAAATTTCAAATTTAACTTTAACCAAGTTTAAATCAAATTTATAAACCCTTTTTAAAACCAATGTTAAAGAAACATTTATCATTTAAAAGAACTTAAAGAGTTTTAAACCAATTCATTTAAAAATACACTTTAAACATTTTTAAATTTGTTAAAACATTATAAATTTATAAACTTATTTATTTCAAACAAGGATACAATTTAATTTTGAATCCATACTTTCAAATTTGATTTAAAACTTTATTTTAAATCCTGCTTTACATTTAAACTTATTTTAAATTTTTAAAACCTCTGTCAGATTTTAAAACTGTAACCAAAAAGTTACCCGAGCCTATCTCAATTTACTTCGAGTCAAAACCCTACACGCTCGAGTCACTCACACGATCACTCGAGAAATACTCGAGACTTTTCCTCTGCTTATACCCAAACACTCACTGATACTCCTGACACTCGTTCACGTGCACAGGCGTATCGATCGCCTCCGACCATCGATGCCAACGCCGGCATAACGACCATGACCACCACTCACGATCCCGATCACCAGAAACTCGAACAAACTCCAAAATCGAATTCGAGCATCACGATCCTCACTTGGAACCAGAACTACGATCACAAATTCAACTCACCTCGTCGATCGAGACGACCTGAAGCCTCACCATCACGATCAGTTCTCCATCAACGATCCATGCTTCGTTTCCACCTACCCCGGTCTTGACCGATTCACCATGGACTACGAAAATGTCTCGAGAATAATCACGACAAAAACTAGCCTTAAACCCTAAATTCCCTCTGCCTTGCCACCACGATTAATTGAAAAATGCCTTATCATTTTTCCAATGATGCCTGACCATCCACCATCCTCCAGCCTTAACCACGACCTCAATTCATCTCGCGATCACCAGAAATCAAAAGAAACCCATATTCTGCTCATCTTACTAATTCTCTAGATTTACCAAATTAAAAATCGTGATTTTTCTTTTAAAAATCATTATTTTGAATAAGAAATTAGTTTATAACCCTGAATTGATAAATTAAGATACTTGAAATTTCACTTGTTTTAAACATGCACTGTTGTTTTCTAGTTTCTAGTGACATTCATATTTATTTTAACTTAATTAAATTTTTAAACTTTAATTTAGACTGAAACAAACAACATTTGTTTAAAGCCTAAGTCCTAACAAAGATTAGATAAAAAGGAAATGAATTTTGATCATAAATTTAAACTTAAAACTGAGAACAGAGATACATATATACATCAGCATACACACATATATACATCCAGATAATCTACTTATATAAAATCACACAGAACATACTAATTTCCAGAAATTTAACATGCAAACAGATATCCATACATTTAAGTTTTAAAAAAAATGTTACTTACCAGACTAAAATGAAGAACAGAGCTTCTTTGAAAAAAACTTTTAAACTTTAGAATCTGAATGCCTGCTTTAAAAACTTGAATGCTTGATATAGAAACTTGCATGCATGCTAATGAAACTTGTTGAAGATGGCTTAAGTCTTGATTTTAAACTTGCTTTTGATTTTTCCCTCTGAGCTTGCTTCTAGATTTTTGAAAAAGATACAGGCTAAAGACTTTGATTTGAAAATGCATTTCAGGTTTGAAGATTTTGTTACAGGCTTTGTTTTGATTTTGGAAAATGGGTTACAGATCTTTGTTTTGAGATTATGGTTTAAGGAATGTTGATTACTGATTTTGGTTTGAGAGGAGAATTTATTTTCAGATATGTTTTAAGATTTTGGTTTGAGTTTTAACTTAGCTTTTGATCTTGAAAAAGAAGATTAGAAAAGAAATGAAGAGATGAAAACATGTTTATGTAGGCTAAATTGATTTAAAAAAAAACAAAAATTAAATATGGCACTTGGTTTAAAATCTTAACATTTGTCACATAGAGATGTTAATCAATTAACACTTGTTACTATATAGCCTTAGAGATTTCCACTTGTCTTTTTGAAGTAATTGTATTTATTTTAAATGTAAAAAGCCTTTTCTTAATTTATTAATTTACAATTACTTATTTATATATATATATAGATAACTTTTTAAAGAAATAAACCAATTATACTTATAAATAAGTGCTTATCCAAATATCTATAAAAATCCTAATATTTAAAATATTACCCCTTTTTAATTTCAAAATTAATTTAAATTCAAATTCAAATTAAATTTGAAAATCCAATTTAAAGTCAATTTAAAACAATACATTCAATTTGAAATAACAATCCTATTTTACTAAAGTCTATTTATATCCATATATAAAACAATACATTATTAATATTGTTAAAAATAACAAATTTATCAATTTTAAAATAATTTATAAAAGAGATTATAAATTACTATTATTACTAAATGAATTAACATATCATATGTAAATTGTATTTTAAACTTATATATATATACTCTTAAATCATATTTATTAAGCAATATTTAAAAAGAAAATAAATTAAACCTTATTATTAATCTTATTTAAAACCATATAGTTATTTTTTTAAATAGCTTTGAAAAGCTTAATATTAAATAATCATAATTTCCCAACTATCAAAATATATATTAGAAATTTTAAAACAAGATTTTATTTATTTAATAAATTTCAAACCAAAGCTTATCTATTTATAATATATACTCACATATATATACATTATAAATAGAAATCATTTTATTAGTTTTTAAAGGATAAAATTCACTAATTAAATAGTTATTTAATTTGATTATTAAATCAATTTAAATTTATTATCAAATATTATCAAATCAATTTAATTATTTAAACAGATTATTAAATTGATATTGTCCAAAAATTCCGGGATATCACATTCCTCCCCCCTTAAAATAATTTCGTCCCCGAAATTTAAAACAAAGGTAATTTAATAATCTATTTAAATCACAAGCATATATTATCATCCATATGCTAACAACCATAGCAACCAATTCACCCAAATCAAACAATTCTAATTATCCAAACAAAAATCTAGATAGAATTCCCTAGAGTTTCCCAAGTATAAATACCGGGATACTCGCTCTACAGAATCCAAACGAATAAATACTACTAAGCTATAGAGCTCCTACTCATCTAGATCTACAGAACTAAACAGGATATCAGACTATAGACGAGTCTGACTCAACAATCAAATCTTCCTAAACTGCTGGTTCCAAAACCAGAGATAGATCAAACACGTATTCCCTCAGAGATACGTAAAACACAATGAATCCCAGTTATCCAAACTAACAATTCAACCAAGTAGATCAAAGCACTTATCCAAATTAGAACACAGAAGAGATCCAATATTCCTCCGTCTCTTATCCACAAAATCCTTCAGATGATCCTGGGCTGACTACATCCTTCCTGATCAACTCAACCTTCGCTGATGTCTTAAGGAAAACTGGACCAAAAATAACTCAACAAAATGATCCTCTCAAGATCTACCCATAATACAAAACACAAACTCTACTTCACAAACATCAGTAGATTCCAAACTTACTTCTCTTATCCAGAGATGCACTCCCAAACTGTTTTCGCTTCTCAACTCTGATCTAGAGTAGAATGAAAATGCTGATGAAGAACACAACCACAGACTGGACAACACATCCCGGAAAATCTCAGATAACTCAAGAGAACACTCAAACTATCGCAAATCAATTTTGCGATCAACCCAGCCTAATTCCAAATAAAACTGTTCTCTCTTTACCAATAAGAATAGCTTATACTTCACTATCCAATCCATCGAAGAAATGGATCCACTCTGCTGCTTCTGAACTCCACCTTCAGAAAAACTGCTCAGCCAGAAAACTTCCTGCCAATGCATAGAATACTCCGAGCTGCACTGCTGCCACCGATACCAAAGACTTCTCAATCCAAAGCTCTTCGAGAAACTCGAACCCCAAACAAAACAGGAACACCATGCTAAACTCAGCCACAACATCGAAGCAGATATACTTCCTTTAACTCGTTCCAAAAGATACATCTTCGGGAACATCCATAGTCACTGCATCTCATCACGCAGCTACTCCTTCCAGAAGTTACCAAGATACCATCACTCGCTTCTGCCTAACCGACAGATCCAACTTCAAAGATAAACTCCGAACCTTAACAGGTTTCCTTCAGAGATTGGTGAAATCCTTACACTACTGCAAAGCTCACTCGAGACGGTATTTGGTTTACAGTCTCGACAGATACACTTCCAACCCCTAAACATTCACACTCCAACCATTGGTAGTCGTATTTCACACACCACCACCCTATCTACCCTTATAACTCATATTGGAAAACCCGAACAGGTAACCCAACAAATAGGTAGAAATAAATATATAATTATATAAAAATTACAAATACGCTCTCTCAAGATAGACACCACTCCAGAGCCTAGGTATTCACTCAACCTATCGCTTTGATACCAACTGTAATGACCCAACTTTCATCAACCAGAAAGTTGCATCGTCAATAAGAAAGAAAGGGATAGAAAAGAGAAAAGAAGAGAAGAGAGAAAGAAACAACATCAGAATCTCAACAGCGGAAATTATATTAATAACATAAACTATTACATAGTATACAACACTTATCAGAATTACACAGCATATACATCACATACTAGACAGTTATAAACATCTGTCTAGACATTACAACTCAAATACATACAAGACTCTATCACAGAGATCAACACAGCGGAACACTATATCTATGAACGCTGAAGCCTCCTGCTCCATTGCTCCTCCAAAATTCGTCAATGCTAACCTGAATCCCTTGGCTTCTCGTAAAAATTTGAGTACCCAAGAGTTTATAAAACAGAAATAAACACTTGGGTCAGACATGGGTCTGGTGTGAGTAACGGGTTAAAGTTGCTTAACTTTGATAACCTTTTTAAAAACAAAAGATATCACGTAAGACTTCCCACACATAAACATGGGTAAGTTTTTACCTTACGCTTAACCAAAACATTTGATAGGAAATTTGATTGTATTATAATAGGTCTAGGGTTTTCAAATAAATATGAAATAGCTGAAATTGTTACATTATTAAATTCCAGCATACTAGCCAACAAAGTGGGTTATACAATCAAGTCCATTATCACTTATTGGAAATTGGATTCCATACAATGGCAGGGCTACCGGGGTACCGCCCATCACAGTACGGGGCCAAGATCATCGTACCGAGGATCACGCCCAATCCCCTGCAACACAAATCCGGAACCATCCCTTACTGGATAATTCCGAATAAAATCACCCCACAGATTGCCGTCTCCAACTGCACCACTAAACCGAAATAAAGGAATTCTCTAGACAGGGATGACCTTACTCTCAGTGGGTGCTACCCACGAAGCCTTGCTGCACCTCCCCTGTTTTAGCCATTCCCGGTTGTTGAGGCTTGAGGTTACGATTACCTTTAATCAGAACACATCACTTAGAATGCTCATCGTCCACCCGACAATGTTCTGAAAGCATTCAATCCATACAAGTTCGTTCCGGGTTCGAACGAAACCGAAGGCATTATCTCGTTACACTCATTTTGGAATCATCCTCAGAGTTAACGACAATAACCCTTGCACTCTGAATCTTCATCTTCGCTTGAGATTCACGACCTAACGTTAATTTGGATCGATGTGGTATTCGGATATCCAAATCTGGAAACCCGATCCCGGTCTCATCGAAATCCAAAACGTATCTTTTAAGGCCAAGTTGTTTTAAAGTTAAAACAATTCAATTCTTTAACTATATACACAGAGATTGATAATTCACAATAGATAATCCATATTATCATCACAAACAGATAATTCATATTATCATTACAATTCAACCAAAACATCCATATCATAGATCAGCACATCTCATCAGAGATATCAAACAATGCAAAACATTCAATATTATTCATCCATCCATAAGAAATGATTTATACCATCTCTAATTAATTTTAAAGTGAATTAAATTAATTACTTCATTCAATAAATCCTGCTTACTTAATTATTTTAATCCTAAATTAATTACAATTAATTAATTACTTTAATCACTTATTTTTGATTAATTAGTTTAATTAATCAATCCTTAATTACTTCTTTAATTAATTATCCTATTTAAATTAATTACATTTAATAATTGATCTTTAATTAATTAGTCACATTTATTAATCACCTTTGATTAATCTCCTTTAGTAATTAACTACCCTTAATTACTTCTTTAAATAAATTAATTATTCCTTAATTAATTATCTTTTAATTAATCCCTTGATTAATTATACAAATTACTTTCATTATTAAATCTCCTTTATTCAATGACATCCAGTAATTACCTTTAATTACTTTCCTAAATAATTACACTTCATTAATTACTTTTAAGTAATTATACTTATCAAATCACCAAGTGATTATCTTAAATTAATTTAATTAATTAATTTAAACTTATCAAATTTATCTAATTAATTACCTTAAGTAATTAGTTCCTTTAATTACTTCCATTAAGTAATTATACTTATCCAATTTCATATTAATTAATTAATCTAATTGATTATCAAAATTAATCATATTAATTAATTATTTAATAATCTCTAATTAATTATCCCTCATTAACTATGAACCATTCTTTAATTACTTACTTTAAGTAATTAAGCTTAAATCAAATCCCTAATTAATGATCTCTCATTAATTATCAATAATTCTTTACTTACATTCCTTAAGTATTTTAAACTTAAATCAACCATTATTTACAAATTAATTAATTATTAATCACAAATTAATTTTTAAGCTTAACTTATCTAATTAAAGATCCTTAATTACACATTAGTTAACCCTTAATTTCAAATTAACTTATAATCCTATTTATTTAATTAATTAACACCAAATCATTAATTAATTAAAATATTAAATTACTCTTTAATTACCTTATTATTTTAATGAATCCTAAATCATTTAAACCTTAATTAATCTTTAAATTAAAGTATTAACCTTATAACTACTTTAATTATCATTAACAAAATCTTTGAAATATTTTACCTTTACATCTTTCTTTTATTTCATTTCAAATTAAAGATTTAAATAAATTTCAGATTTAACTTTAACCAAGTTTAAATCAAATTTATAAACCCTTTTTAAAACCAATGTTAAAGAAACATTTATCATTTAAAAGAACTTAAAGAGTTTTAAACCAATTCATTTAAAAATATACTTTAAACATTTTTAAATTTGTTAAAACATTATAAATTTATAAACTTATTTATTTCAAACAAGGATACAATTTAAATTTGAATCCATACTTTCAAATTTGATTTAAAACTTTATTTTAAATCCTGCTTTACATTTAAACTTATTTTAAATTTTTAAAACCTCTGTCAGATTTTAAAACTGTAACAAAAATGTTACCCGAGCCTATCTCAATTTACTTCGAGTCAAAACACTACACGCTCGAGTCACTCACGCGATCACTCGAGAAATACTCGAGAGCTTTCCTCTGCTTATACCCAAACACTCACTGATACTCCTGACACTCGTTCACGTGCATAGGCGTATCGATCGCCTCCGACCATCGATGTTAACGCCGACATAACGACCATGACCACCACTCACGATCCCGATCACCAGAAACTCGAACAAACTCCACAATCGAATTCGAGCATCACGATCCTCACTTGGAACCAGAACTACGATCACAAATTCAACTCACGTCGTCGATCGAGACCACCTGAAGCCTCACCATCACGATCAGTTCTCCATCAACGATCCATGCTTCGTTTCCACCTACCCCCGCCTTGACCGATTCACCATGGACAACGAAAATGTCTCGAGAATAATCACGACAAAAACTGGCCTTAAACCCTAAATTCCCTCTGCCTCGCCACCACGATTAATTGAAAAATTCCTTATCATTTTTCCAATGATGCCTGACCATCCACCATCCTCCAGCCTTAACCACGACCTCAATTCATCTCGCGATCACCAGAAATCAACAGAAACCCATATTCTGTTCATCTTACTAATTCTCTAGATTTACCAAACTCAAAATCGTGATTTTTCTTTTAAAAATCATTATTTTGAATAAGAAATCAGTTTATAACCCTGAATTGATAAATTAAGAAACTTGAAATTTCACTTGTTTTAAACATGCACTGTTGTTTTCTAGTTTCTAGCGACATTCATATTTATTTTAACTTAATTAAATTTTTAAACTTTAATTTAGACTGAAACAAACAACATTTGTTTAAAGCCTAAGTCCTAACAAAGATTAGATAAAAAGGAAATGAATTTTGATCATAAATTTAAACTTAAAACTGAGAACAGAGATACATATATACATCAGCATACACACATATATACATCCAGATAATCTACTTATATAAAATCACACAGAACATACTAATTTCCAAAAATTTAACATGCAAATAGATATCCATACATTTAAGTTTAAAAAAAAATGTTACTCACCAGACTAAAATGAAGAACAGAGCTTCTTTGAAAAAAACTTTTAAACTTTAGAATCTGAATGCCTGCTTTAAAAACTTGAATGCTTGATATAGAAACTTGCATGCATGCTAATGAAACTAGTTGAAGATGGCTTAAGTCTTGATTTTAAATTTGCTTTTGATTTTTCCCTTTGAGCTTGCTTCCAGATTTTTGAAAAAGATGCAGGCTAAAGACTTTGATTTGAAAATGCATTTCAGGTTTGAAGATTTTATTACAGGCTTTGTTTTGATTTTGGAAAATGGGTTACAGATCTTTGTTTTGAGATTATGGTTTAAGGAATGTTGATTACTGATTTTGGTTTGAGAGGAGAATTTATTTTCAGATATGTTTTAAGATTTTGGTTTGAGTTTTAACTTAGCTTTTGATTTTGAAAATGAATATTAGAAAAGAAATGAAGAGATGAAAACATGTATATGTAGGCTGAATTGATTTTTAAAAAAAACAAAAATTAAATTTGACAATTGGTTTAAAATCTTAACATTTGTCACATAGAGATGTTAATCAATTAACACTTGTTACTATATAGCCTTAGAGATTTACACTTGTCTTTTTGAAGTAATTGTATTTATTTTAAATGTAAAAAGCCTTTTTTTAATTTATTAATTTACAATTACTTATTTATATATATAGATAACTTTTTAAAGAAATAAACCAATTATACTTATAAATAAGAGCTTATCCAAATATCTATAAAAATCAAAATATTTAAAATATTACCCCTTTTTAATTTCAAAATTAATTTAAATTCAAATTCAAATTAAATTTGAAAATCCAATTTAAAGTCAATTTAAAACAATACATTCAATTTGAAATAACAATCCTATTTTACTAAAGTCTATTTATATCCATATATAAAACAATACATTATTAATATTGTTAAAAATAACAAATTTATCAATTTTAAAATAATTTATAAAAGAGATTATAAATTACTATTATTACTAAATGAATTAACATATCATATGTAAATTTTATTTTAAACTTATATATATATATATATATATATACACACTCTTAAATCATATTTATTAAGCAATATTTTAAAAGAAAATAAATTAAACCTTATTATTAATCTTATTTAAAACCATATAGTTATTTGTTTAAATAGCTTTGAAAAGCTTAATATTAAATAATCATAATTTCCCAACTATCAAAATATATATTAGAAATTTTAAAACAAGATTTTATTTATTTATTAAATTTCAAACCAAAGCTTATCTATTTATAATATATACTCACATATATATACATTATAAATAGAAATCATTTTATTAGTTTTTAAAGGATAAAATTCACTAATTAAATATTTATTTAATTAGATTATTAAATCAATTTAAATTTATTATCAAAGATTATCAAATCAATTTAATTATTTAAACAGATTATTAAATTGATATTGTCCAAAAATTCCGGGATATCACATTCCTCCCCCCTTAAAATAATTTCGTCCCCGAAATTTAAAACAAAGGTAATTTAATAATCTATTTAAATCACAAGCATATATTATCATCCATATGCTAACAACCATAGCAACCAATTCACCCAAATCAAACAATTCTAATTATCCAGACAAAATTCTGAATAGAATTCCCTAGAGTTTCCCAAGTATAAATACCGAGATACTCGCTCTACAGAATCCAAATGAATAAATACTACTAAGCTATAGAGCTCCTACTCATCTAGATCTACAGAACCAAACAGGATATCAGACTATAGACGAGTCTGACTCAACAATCAAATCTTCCTGAACTGCTGGTTCCAAAACCAGAGATAGATCAAACACGTATTCCCTCAGAGATACGTAAAACACAATAAATCCCAGTTATCCAATATTCCTCCGTCTCTTATCCACAAAATCCTTCAGATGATCCTGGGCTGACTACATCCTTCCTGATGAACTCAACCTTTGCTGATGTCTTAAGGAAAACTGGACCAAAAATAACTCAACAAAATGATCCTCTCAAGATCTACCCATAATCCAAAACACAAACTCTACTTCACAAACATCAGTAGATTCCAAACTTACTTCTCTTATCCAGAGATGCACTCCCAAACTGCTTTCGCTGCTCAACTCTGATCTAGAGTAGAATGAAAATGCTAATGAAGAACACAAGCACAGACTGGACAACACATCCCGGAAAATCTCAGATAACTCAAGAGAACTCTCAAACTATCGCAAGTCAATTTTGCGATCAACCCAGCCTAATTCCAAATAAAACTGTTCTCTCTTTACCAATTAGAACTGCTTATACTTAACTATCCAATCCATCGAAGAAATGGATCCACTCTGCTGCTTCTGAACTCCACCTTCAGAAAAACTGCTCAGCCAGAAAACTTCCTACCAATGCACAGAATACTCCGAGCTGCACTGCTGCTACCGATACCAAAGACTTCTCAATCCAAAGCTCTTCGAGAAACTCGAACCCCAAACAAAACAAAAACACCATGCTGAACTCAGCCACAACATCGAAGTAGATATACTTCCTTTAACTCGTTCCAAAAGAAACATCTTCGGGAACATCCATAGTCACTGCATCTCATCAGGCAGCTACTCCTTCCAGAAGTTACCAAGATACCATCACTCGCTTCTGCCTAACCGACAGATCCAACTTCAAAGATAAACTCCGAACCTTAACAGGTTACCTTCAGAGATTGGTGAAATCCTTACACTACTGCAAAGCTCACTCGAGATGGTATTTGGTCTATAGTCTCGACAGATACACTTCCAACCCCTAAACATTCACACTCCAACCATTGGTAGTCGTGTTTCACACACCACCACCCTATCTACCCTTATAACTCATATTGGAAAACCAGAACAGGTAACCCAACAAATAGGTAGAAATAAATATATAGTTATATAAAAATTACAAATACGCTCTCTCAAGATAGACACCACTCCAGAGCCTAGGTATTCACTCAACCTATCGCTCTGATACCAACTGTAACGACCCGACTTTCATCGACCAGAAAGTCGCATCGTCAATAAGAAAGAAAGGGATAGGAAAGAGAAAAGAAGAGAAGAGAGAAAGAAACAACATCAGAATCTCAACAGCGGAATGAATAAATTATATTAATAACATAAACTATTACATAGTATACAACACTTATCAGAGTTACACAGCATATACATCAAATACTAGACAGTTATAAACATCTATCTAGACATTACAACTCAAATACATACAAGACTCTATCACAGAGATCAACACAGCGGAACACTATATCTACGAACGCTGAAGCCTCCTGCTCCATTGCTCCTCCACAATTCGTCAATGCTAACCTGAATCCCTTGGCTACTCGTAAAAATTTGAGTACCCAAGAGTTTATAAAACAGAAATAAACACTTGGGTCAAACATGGGTCTAGTGTGAGTAACGGGTTAAAGTTGCTTGACTTTGAAAACCTTTTGAAAACAAAAGATATCACATAAGACTTCCCACACATAAACATGGGTAAGTTTTTACCTTACGCTTAACCAAAACATTTGATAGGAAATTTAATTGTATTATAATAGGTCTAGGCTTTTCAAATAAATATGAAATAGATGAAATTGTTACACTATTAAATTCCAGCATACTAGCCAACAAAGTGGGTTATACAATCAAGTCCGTTATCACTTATTGGAAATTGGATTCCATACAATGGCAGGGCTACCGGGGTACCGCCCATCACAGTACGGGGCCAAGATCATCGTACTGAGGATCACGCCCAATCCCCTGCAACACAAATCCGGAACCATCCCTTACTGGATAATTCCGAATAAAATCACCCCACAGATGGGCGTCTCCAACAGCACCACTAAGCTGAAATAAAGGAATACTCTAGACAGGGATGACCTTACTCTCAGTGGGTGCTACCCACGAAGCCTTGCTGCACCTCCCCTGTTTTAGCCATTCCCGGTTGATGAGGCTTGAGGTTACGATTACCTTTAATCAGAACATATCACTTAGAATGCTCATCGTCCACCCGACGATGTTCTGAAAGCATTCAATCCATACAAGTTCGTTCCGGGTACGAACGAAACCGAAGGCATTATCTCGTTACACTCATTTTGGAATCATCCTCAGAGTTAACGACAATAACCCTTGCACTCTGAATCTTCATCTTCGCTTGAGATTCACGACCTAACGTTAATTTGGATCGATGTGGTATTCGGATATCCAAATCTGGAAACCCGATCCCGGTCTCATCGAAATCCAAAACGTATCTTTTAAGGCCAAGTTGTTTTAAAGTTAAAACAATTCAATTCTTTATCTATATACACAGAGATAGATAATTCACAATAGATAATCCATATTATCATCACAAACAGATAATTCATATTATCATTACAATTCAACCAAAACATCCATATCATAGATCAGCACATCTCATCAGAGATATCAAACAATGCAAAGCATTCAATATTATTCATCCATCCATAAGAAATGATTTATACCATCTCTAATTAATTTTAAAGTGAATTAAATTAATTACTTCATTCTATAAATCCTGCTTACTTAATTATTTTAATCCTAAATTAATTACAATTAATCAATTAATTACTTTAATCACTTATTTTTGATTAATTAGTTTAATTAATCAATCCTTAATTACTTCTTTAATTAATTATCCTATTTAAATTAATTACATTTAATAATTGATCTTTAATTAATTAGTCACATTTATTAATCACCTTTGATTAATCTCCTTTAGTAATTAACTACCCTTAATTACTTCTTTAAATAAATTAATTATTCCTTAATTAATTATCTTTTAATTAATCCCTTGATTAATTATACAAATTACTTTCATTATTAAATCTCCTTTATTCAATTACATCCAGTAATTACCTTTAATTACTTTCCTAAATAATTACACTTCATTAATTACTTTTAAGTAATTATACTTATCAAATCACCAAGTGATTATCTTAAATTAATTTAATTAATTAATTTAAACTTATCAAATTTATCTAATTAATTACCTTAAGTAATTAGTTCCTTTAATTACTTCCATTAAGTAATTATACTTATCCAATTTCATATTAATTAATTAATCTAATTGATTATCAAAATTAATCATATTAATTAATTATTTAATAATCTCTAATTAATTATCTCTCATTAACTATGAACCATTCTTTAATTACTTACTTTAAGTAATTAAGCTTAAATCAAATCCCTAATTAATGATCTCTCATTAATTATCAATAATTCTTTACTTACATTCCTTAAGTATTTTAAACTTAAATCAACCATTATTTACAAATTAATTAATTATTAATCACAAATTAATTTTTAAGCTTAACTTATCTAATTAAAGATCCTTAATTACACATTAATTAACCCTTAATTTCAAATTAACTTATAATTCTATTTATTTAATTAATTAACACCAAATCATTAATTAATTAAATTATTAAATTACTCTTTAATTACCTTATTATTTTAATGAATCCTAAATCATTTAAACCTTAATTAATCTTTAAATTAAAGTATTAACCTTATAACTACTTTAATTATCATTAACAAAAGCTTTGAAATATTTTACCTTTACATCTTTCTTTTAATTCATTTCAAATTAAAGATTTAAATAAATTTCAAATTTAACTTTAACCAAGTTTAAATCAAATTTATAAACCCTTTTTAAAACCAATGTTAAAGAAACATTTATCATTTAAAAGAACTTAAAGAGTTTTAAACCAATTCATTTAAAAATATACTTTAAACATTTTTAAATTTGTTAAAACATTATAAATTTATAAACTTATTTATTTCAAACAAGGATACAATTTAAATTTCAATCCATACTTTCAAATTTGATTTAAAACTTTATTTTAAATCCTGCTTTACATTTAAACTTATTTTAAATTTTTAAAACCTCTGTCAGATTTTAAAACTGTAACCAAAAAGTTACCCGAGCCTATCTCAATTTACTTCGAGTCAAAACCCTACACGCTTGAGTCACTCACGCGATCACTCGAGAAATACTCGAGACGTTTCCTCTACTTATACCCAAACACTCAGTGATACTCCTGACACTCGTTCACGTGCACAGGCGTATCGATCGCCTCCGACCATCGATGCCAATGCCGACATAACGACCACGACCACCACTCACGATCCCGATCACCAGAAACTCGAACAAACTCCACAATCGAATTCGAGCATCACGATCCTCACCTGGAACCAGAACTACGATCACAAATTCAACTCACCTCGTCGATCAAGACCACCTGAAGCCTCACCATCACGATCAGTTCTCCATCAACGATCCATGCTTCGTTTCCACCTACTCCGGCCTTGACCGATTCACCATGGACTACGAAAATGTCTCGAGAATAATCACGACAAAAACTGGCCTTAAACCCTAAATTCCCTCTGCCTCGCCACCACGATTAATTGAAAATTGCCTTATCATTTTTCCAATGATGCCTGACCATCCACCATCCTCCAGCCTTAACCACGACCTCAATTCATCTCGCGATCACCAGAAATCAACAGAAACCCATATTCTATTCATCTTACTAATTCTCTAGATTTACCAAATTAAAAATCGTGATTTTTCTTTTAAATATCATTATTTTGAATAATAAATCAGTTTATAACCCGGAATTGATAAATTAAGATACTTGAAATTTCACTTGTTTTAAACATGCACTGTTGTTTTCTAATTTCTAGCGACATTCATATTTATTTTAACTTAATTAAAATTTTAAACTTTAATTTAGACTGAAACAAACAACATTTGTTTAAAGCCTAAGTCCTAACAAAGATTAGATAAAAAGGAATTGAATTTTGATCATAAATTTAAACTTAAAACTGAGAACAGAGATACATATATACATCAGCATACACACATATTGTTATCCCACTTTTTGGCAAAGCTGAGATACCCAAAGATTAACTGAAAATCAATGATTACTATTCATAAATATCAATTGTGCATCGCAGGTTCACCATGGATATCGATGAATTACACCCGAGTCCGGATCGGGCTACAATTGACAAGACACGTCAAGCAAGGCCAAATAGAACAACATTCCAAATCTCGAGACAATCCGAGTTCGTACGCCCAAGATATCATCGACGCAAGTGAAGGACATAGCCTTGAGTTCGTCTCCCAATGGTTCGAATCCCCTAGGGTCGAATCCATCAAGCTCGACTCCAACGAAGTTCCCCTGATGGCTTCGAATCCATGAAAGTGCTTTAGCCTTCGACTCCATCAAAACACTTCCAACGTTCGAATCCATCAACGCAAAGTCTTGGTTCGAATCCATCAAAGAACATTCGTTCGAATCGATTCAGACAAGCCACTTCGAATCCATGATGCCACCTCACTTCGTTTCCTTCAGGTTGAAGTCTTTCGAATCCATCCTATGACTTTGTCCCGATTCCATCCTGCGAGAGTAGCTTCGAATCGAGTGGGTAAGATATAGCGTGATCGATTCGAATGTGCATGCGTTCGAATCCATGTACTTCGAATCCACACTGTTTGAGGCAACTTCGAATCGATCAACTTTGTACCCAGATCGATTCGAACAGACCTTCGCTCATTCGATTCGAAGAGGGATGTCTTCGAATCCACTACCACAAATCCCCAGTCAAAGCTGCTAAAACCATGGAGTCGACCCAGTCAACTCGGCATAGAAGTCGGATCGATACGAAGGAGGCGCTCCACGTCATCACAGAAGCGCACGCTTGATCGATTCGAAGCAATCGAGTCGAACGTGATCGATTCGAACGGAGCACTTCAACCAGAAAAGCGACCTTGAATCGATCATAACTCGAGATCTACAAGTCCAAATGCTATGAAATTTTCACAGAAGCTTGAGCCCATGTTGAAGAATGTCCACACCAAATTTCAGCTCGATTGGATGATTTCTTGATCGATTCGAACCAAGGGTCGAATCGATCCCAAAGAGGGCCCAGATCTCCAGATTTCGGCCATGTGGGCCCCCTCACATGCCAGAACTGGTCTCCCTTCAATTTAGGTGAAATATCAGCCTCCTGCACCTATAAATAGAGCCCCTGGTCATTCGGAAAAGGGGTCGGACAATTTTGAGAGCTAAAGAGCGCCCAGATTCTGCCAGATTTACTCCAGATCACCGTTGCTGCCTTAGATTCAGACTTAGTTCAGCAAATCAGTTGTAATACAAAATACAAAATTGTAATCTTCAAGCATCGAGCAATAAAATCATAAAAGCCTTGAAGTGGACGTAGGCCAGAGATAGCCGAACCACTATAAATTGTGTGTCACTGTTCATTATTTCTTGATTGCTGCTTGTTACTTGCTTAGATCTGTGATTTGGGTGTGAATACTGTTGATTTGTATTCATACGCTGGTGCTTTCACTACACTTGGGGTTTGTGACCATTTTTGGCGCAAACACTTTGGTGCTTTCACTGAGAAGAACTAGCACCCGCTACACCAGATTCAAAGTTTAGATTTGAAATTTTAAGGATTCAGATTTGGCTCTACAATGACTCGACAAACAACACAAAGAGCTGAAAGGAGCTAACAGGGAGGAAGTCAAGAGGCATCCTCTGGCGCTGGAGAAGGACAGGCTTCGATCTACATTACTAGAGATGAGATGGAGGCTATGAATAACCTAATGCAGGAAAGAATGATGAAAAGCCAACAAGAGATGCTGCAGAATTTCTTCGAGCAGATGAGAGCTGCAGGGACACAGAACCTTGGACCAGCTACAGCGGCTGTGAATGTGGAACAAGGAGCTAGGGCTATGGAACCCAACGGAGGACAGAATACAGAACCAGAAGGCAATCAATAAGGGCTTGGGGGCAGGCCCGCAGGATCCAACGCAGAAGTACCTTTGGAAGGAGCTCAACCGACTAGGGCCAACACAAATGCTAACGAGCCGCCCGAAGAGTACGTACCAGAATTCCCTACGAGACTCGGAGGGCAAGACCGAAACATGACAAGGGGGCAACCCCTAGATGGAGATGAAAGAATGCTCGGCCTAAGATTCAAGTCATAACATCGCTTAATGTTCAGATACACTGAACCGTAGTGCAGGAGGTGAGTCGCTTCACCGGAGAGCGACAGGATTGACTCGCTTAACGTTGTTTCCCCTTCACCGGAGAGTGACAGGATGGGATCCAGCATGAGCCTGGAGAGGCTATGATCGGTCGAGAACAACCAAGACATTGCTTTTACGCCCTAACTGGGGCCGGAGTGTAAGGGGTAGAAAGCAACACCGGAGTGCGATAGGATCTTTATATTCGATCGCTAAGCCTGGAATGGGCTTGGCAAGGGTCCGGAGTGACCATCGATAATACGGAGAGACTGTAGAATCTCATTCTTAACTTCCACTGAAAGAAATTGATAACGATTCAGCTTCGAACAGCCACGGACTTGATTGAAAATACTATAAGCTCTGAGTAAAACACGGACTCACTGCATTCAATTTGAGACTTATCAAAACACACCTCTTTACCAAAAGCCATGTTTTGGGGGGCAAAGTGTTATCCCACTTTTTGGCAAAGCTGAGATACCCAAAGATTAACTGAAAATCAATGATTACTAGTCATAAATATCAATTGTGCATCGCAGGTTCACCATGGATATCGATGAATTACACCCGAGTCCGGATCGGGCTACAATTGACAAGACACGTCAAGCAAGGCCATATAGAACAACATTCCAAATCTCGAGACAATCCGAGTTCGTACGCCCAAGATATCATCGACGCAAGTGAAGGACATAGCCTTGAGTTCGTCTCCCAATGGTTCGAATCCCCTAGGTTCGAATCCATCAAGCTCGACTCCAACAAAGTTCCCCTGATGGCTTCGAATCCATGAAAGTGCTTTAGCCTTCGACTCCATCAAAACACTTCCAACGTTCGAATCCATCAGCGCAGAGTCTTGGTTCGAATCCATCAAAGAACGTTCGTTCGAATCGATTCAGACAAGCCACTTCGAATCCATGATGCCACCTCACTTCGTTTCCTTCAGGTTGAAGTCTTTCGAATCCATCCTATGACTTTGTCCCGATTCCATCCTGCGAGAGTAGCTTCGAATCGAGTGGGTAAGATATAGCATGATCGATTCGAACGTGCATGCGTTCGAATCCATGTACTTCGAATCCACACTGTTTGAGGCAACTTTGAATCGATCAACTTTGTACCCAGATCGATTCGAATAGACCTTCGCTCATTCGATTCGAAGAGGGATGTCTTCGAATCCACTACCACGAATCCCCAGTCAAAGCTGCTAAAACCATGGAGTCGACCCAATCAACTCAGCATAGAAGTCAAATCGATACGAAGGAGGCACTCCATGTCATCACAGAAGCGCACGCTTGATCGATTCGAAGCAATCGAGTCGAACGTGATCGATTCGAACGGAGCACTACAACCAGAAAAGCGACCTTGAATCGATCATAACTCGAGATCTACAAGTCCAAATGCTATGAAATTTTCACAGAAGCTTGAGCCCATGTTGAAGAATGTCTACACCAAATTTCAGCTCGATTGGATGATTTCTTGATCGATTCGAACCAAGGGTCGAATCGATCCCAAAGAGGGCCCAGATCTCCAGATTTCGGCCATGTGGGCCCCCTCACATGCCAGAACTGGTCTCCCTTCAATTTAGGCGAAATATCAGCCTCCTACACCTATAAATAGAGCCCCTGGTCATTCGGAAATGGGGTCGGACAATTTTGAGAGCTAAAGAGTGCTCAGATTCTGCCAGATTTACTCCAGATCACCATTGCTGCCTTAGATTCAGACTTAGTTCAGCAAATCAGTTGTAATACAACACACGAAATTGTAATCATCAAGCATCGAGCAATAAAATCATAAAAGCCTTGAAGTGGACGTAGGCCAGAGATAGCCGAACCACTATAAATTGTGTGTCACTGTTCATTATTTCTTGATTGCTGCTTGTTGCTTGCTTAGATCTGTGATTTGTGTGTGAATACTATTGATTTGTATTCATACGCTGGTGCTTTCACTACACTTGGGGTTTGTGACCATTTTTGGCGCAAACACTTTGGTGCTTTCACTGAGAAGAACTAGCACCCGCTACACCAGATTCAAAGTTTAGATTTGAAATTTTAAGGATTCAGATTTGGCTCTACAATGACTCGACAAACAAGACAAAGAGCTGAAAGGAGCCAACAGGGAGGAAGTCAAGAGGCATCCTCTGGCGCTGGAGAAGGACAGGCTTCGATCTACATTACTAGAGATGAGATGGAGGCTATGAATAACCTAATGCAGGAAAGAATGATGAAAAGCCAACAAGAGATGCTGCAGAATTTCTTCGAGCAGATGAGAGCTGCAGGGACACAGAACCTTGGACCAGCTACAGCGGCTGTGAATATGGAACAAGGAGCTAGGGCTATGGAACCCTACGGAGGACAGAATACAGAACCAGAAGGCAATCAATAAGGGCTTGGGGGCAGGCCCACAGGATCCAACGCAGAAGTACCTTTGGAAGGAGCTCAACCGGGTAGGGCCAACACAAATGCTAACGAGCCGCCCGAAGAGTACGTACCAGAATTCCCTACGAGACTCGGAAGGCAAGACCGAGACATGACAAGGGGGCAACCCCTAGATGGAGATGAAGGAATGATCGGCCTAAGATTCAGGTCATGACATCGCTTAATGTTCAGATACACTGAACTGGAGTGCAGGAGGTGAGTCGCTTCACCGGAGAGCGACAGGATTGACTCGCTTAACGTTGTTTCCCCTTCACCGGAGAGTGACAGGATGGGATCCAGCATGAGCCCGGATAGGCTATGATCGGTCGAGAACAACCAAGACATCGCTTTTACGCCCTAACTAGGGCCGGAGTGTAAGAGGTAGAAAGCAACACCGGAGTGCGATAGGATCTTTCTATTCGATCGCTAAGTCTGGAATGGGCTTGGCAAGGGTCCGGAGTGACCATCGATAATACGGAGAGACTGTAGAATCTCATTCTTAACTTCCACTGAAAGAAATTGATAACGATTCGGCTTCGAACAGCCACGGACTTGATTGAAAATACTATAAGCTCTGAGTAAAACACGGACTCACTGCATTCAATTTGAGACTTATCAAAACACACCTCTTTACCAAAAGCCATGTTTTGGGGGGCAAAGTGTTATCCCACTTTTTGGCAAAGCTGAGATACCCAAAGATTAACTGAAAATAAATGATTACTAGTCATAAATATCAATTGTGCATCGCAGGTTCACCATGGATATCGATGAATTACACCCGAGTCCGGATCGGGCTACAATTGACAAGACACGTCAAGCAAGGCCAGATAGAACAACATTCCAAATCTCGAGACAATCCGAGTTCATACGCCCAAGATATCATCGACGCAAGTGAAGGACATAGCCTTGAGTTCGTCTCCCAATGGTTCGAATCCCCTAGGGTCGAATCCATCAAGCTCGACTCCAACGAAGTTCCCTTGATGGCTTCGAATCCATGAAAGTGCTTTAGCCTTCGACTCCATCAAAACACTTCCAACGTTCGAATCCATCAGCGCAGAGTCTTGGTTCGAATCCATCAAAGAACATTCGTTCGAATCGATTCAGACAAGCCACTTCGAATCCATGATGCCACCTCACTTCGTTTCCTTCAGGTTGAAGTCTTTCGAATCCATCCTATGACTTTGTCCCGATTCCATCCTGCGAGAGTAGCTTCGAATCGAGTGGGTAAGATATAGCGTGATCGATTCGAACGTGCATGCGTTCGAATCCATGTACTTCGAATCCACACTGTTTGAGGCAACTTCGAATCGATCAACTTTGTACCAAGATCGATTCGAACAGACCTTCGCTCATTCGATTCGAAGAGGGATGTCTTCGAATCCACTACCACGAATCCCCAGTCAAAGCTGCTAAAACCATGGAGTCGACCCAGTCAACTCGGCATAGAAGTCAGATCGATACGAAGGAGGCGCTCCACGTCATCACAGAAGCGCACACTTGATCGATTCGAAGCAATCGAGTCGAATGTGATCGATTCGAACGGAGCACTACAACCAGAAAAGCGACCTTGAATCGATCATAACTCGAGATCTACAAGTCCAAATGCTATGAAATTTTCACAGAAGCTTGAGCCCATGTTAAAGAATGTCCACACCAAATTTCAGCTCGATTGGATGATTTCTTGATCGATTCGAACCAAGGGTCGAATCGATCCCAAAGAGGGCCCAGATCTCTAGATTTCGGCCATGTGGGCCCCCTCACATGCCAGAACTGGTCTCCCTTCAATTTAGGTGAAATATCAGCCTCCTGCACCTATAAATAGAGCCCCTGGTCATTCGGAAAAGGGGTCGGACAATTTTGAGAGCTAAAGAGCGCCCAGATTCTGCCAGATTTACTCCAGATCACCATTGCTGCCTTAGGTTCAGACTTAGTTTAGCAAATCAGTTGTAATACAAAACACAAAATTGTAATCTTCAAGCATCGAGCAATAAAATCATAAAATCCTTGAAGTGGACGTAGGCCAGAGATAGCCGAACCACTATAAATTGTGTGTCACTGTTCATTATTTCTTGATTGCTGCTTGTTACTTGCTTAGATCTGTGATTTGTGTGTGAATACTGTTGATTTGTATTCATACGCTGGTGCTTTCACTACACTTGGGGTTTGTGACCATTTTTGGCGCAAACACATATATACATCCAGATAATCTACTTATCTAAAATCACACAGAACATACTAATTTCCAGAAATTTAACATGCAAACAGATATCCATACATTTAAGTTTAAAAAAAAATGTTACTCACCAGACTAAAATAAAGAACAGAGCTTCTTTGAAAAAAACTTTTAAACTTTAGAATCTGAATGCCTGCTTTAAAAACTTGAATGCTTGATATAGAAACTTGCATGCATGCTAATGAAACTTGTTGAAGATGGCTTAAGTCTTGATTTTAAACTTGCTTTTGATTTTTCCCTTTAAGCTTGCTTCCAGATTTTTGAAAAAGATGCAGGCTATAGACTTTGATTTGAAAATGCATTTCAGGTTTGAAGATTTTGTTACAGGCTTTGTTTTGATTTTGGAAAATGGGTTACAGATCTTTGTTTTGAGATTATGGTTTAAGGAATGTTGATTACTGATTTTGGTTTGAGAGGAGAATTTATTTTCAGATATGTTTTAAGATTTTGGTTTGAGTTTTAACTTAGCTTTTGATTTTGAAAAAGAAGATTAGAAAAGAAATGAAGAGATGAAAACATGTATATGTAGGCTGAATTGATTTTTTTAAAAAAAATAAAAGAAAACAAAAATTAAATATGACACTTGGTTTAAAATCTTAACATTTGTCACATAGAGTTGTTAATCAATTAACACTTGTTACTATATAGCCCTAGAGATTTACACTTGTCTTTTTTAAGTAATTGTATTTATTTTAAATGTAAAAAGCCTTTTCTTAATTTATTAATTTACAATTACTTATTTATATATATAGATAACTTTTTAAAGAAATAAACCAATTATACTTATAAATAAGAGCTTATCCAAATATCTATAAAAATCCAAATATTTAAAATATTACCCCTTTTTAATTTCAAAATTAATTTAAATTCAAATTCAAATTAAATTTGAAAATCCAATTTAAAGTCCATGTAAAACAATACATTCAATTTGAAATAACAATCCTATTTTACTAAAGTCTATTTATATCCATATATAAAACAATACATTATTAATATTGTTAAAAATAACAAATTTATCAATTTTAAAATAATTTATAAAAGAGATTATAAATTACTATTATTACTAAATGAGTTAACATATCATATGTAAATTGTATTTTAAACTTATATATATACTCTTAAATCATATTTATTAAGCAATATTTAAAAAGAAAATAAATTAAACCTTATTATTAATCTTATTTGAAACCATATAGTTATTTGTTTAAATAGCTTTTGAAAAGCTTAATATTAAATAATCATAATTTCCCAACTATCAAAATATATATTAGAAATTTTAAAACAAGATTTTATTTATTTATTAAATTTCAAACCAAAGCTTATCTATTTATAATATATACTCACATATATATACATTATAAATAGAAATCATTTTATTAGTTTTTAAAGGATAAATTCACTAATTAAATATTTATTTAATTAGATTATTAAATCAATTTAAATTTATTATCAAAGATTATCAAATCAATTTAATTATTTAAACAGATTATTAAATTGATATTGTCCAAAAATTCCGGGATATCACACGTATTTAGTCGCCGGAAGTTAATACTGTAGATGACTGCAGCATCTTTAGCGCTTAGCTTTGGGCCTCTAGATAGGGGATGTTACATGTACTTAATTAAGGTTGACAAAGAAATATAGAATGTGGTTACTAACATATTTTAGCATGTAGTCACCTTGAGATCCATGCAAGTGCTAAAAAATAATATAACTATCGAATGCATTTGTATCTTGGTCATTAAGAATATATTTTCTCGAAACTATGTATTGTGTTCTATGAGTTTTGAACTTTAAAGTGATATGGATATTTGGTCCATCAAGATCACATACAAGAGTTGTACGGTGAACGATCTTGTTCATAATATACAAAATTTTGATAAAATTAGTTCGCTCGAGACGAGCTAGAAAATAGTAGAGTAAAATCATGTCTTCGATATGATTGAATACAATGAGAATTTTGTCGCATAGAAAATAAGAAAAACCAAGGAATAAAGACTAACATAGGAATTCGATCACTAAAATGTCAATTTTGATTAGTTTACTTAAGTGAAACCTTTTCGATACTCTTAGAGTGTTAAGAATATTCGAATGCACTTTTTTAATGAATTGGTGCAGCCTTGCAGTGTTGTTACATTTTTGAATGTTCGACCATCTGAAAAAGAAAGCGAATGTTTAAGAGTGGACGTAGAATAGGCACTATTGGTACGAAGAGAGTGAATTGTGACCTCTACTTCATAAACAAACATCGGATGTGAGAATTATATAAAATTTAGTAAGATACTTAATATGGAATGAGAAATGTGGTTTCCATTCCAAATGTATTTTATTATAGACATTTGTTTCCTATATAAGATATTTTCATGATTTCAAGATATTTGATTTAGGACTTCAACTGTAAAATAGTCCGTGGATGAAATAAATAAGCTATAATAAGTGGTTGATGGAGGCCCATATTTTAAGAGCTATTACTGTAATGGCAGAAATAGTGGTAGCATACCGTATGACACTTATTAATAAATTCATCAAATTACAAAATATTGTCTTTGTATACACACACACACGCACACCAAGTATCATTCATGAAATAGTAACAGCTTTTCAGCATCGACTGAAAATAGATATAGTTTTATTTCAATATAAATATTATGAATATTCATTATAAGATAAATCTATGTTATTTGTTTTCATAACAAATGTGTTGCATTAATTATGGAAAATACAGAAGTATAGACTAAGCTATATCTTTGGGTAATAATTCTTTAGATTATATGATTGTGATTCACATGATACATGTGAATTATACCTCAAGGATTTAATGCTAAGCACCCATTCAATGGGAGCATCAAAAGAGTTAATGAACTCTTTAGATTAATGCATATAAATGTATGTAATTGATTGTCAAATAATACCAAAACAAATCTACTTAATTCATTGAAATTCATCAATGAATCAACATAGATATAAACATGTGTATTTGATACACAACTGATATATATCTTTGAGAAGTTTATAGAATACAAAATGAACATAGAAAAACAATGTGCTATTGAAATAAAACAATTTGATTTGACTAGATATGTGAGTATATTGGAAAAAATTCCAAAAGTACCTAAAAAGTAATAAAATTTAATTTTAAAGTCACTCCTCCCTATGATACATAAAAATGTGCCATTATAGAGTGATCAAACTTTATCGAGCAACGTACAATTGATGATAAGTAATGTTGAGTTAACTTCTTTCTATAAGGATATGTAATTAAGATAAGTACAAATGTTAAATTTAATTTCATCTATAGTGTAGTTTACCAAATCATATAAGATATGAGTTGATGAGAAACCCTTACATGTCCCATGTTAAGGAGTTGACAGGTTGTGTGTGTCAAGAGGATGCACGTAAAATTCGCTCATGTAGGATCTATGTTGATTACCCTAAAGGAGTTTGGGATTGACCAACAATGTTTGACTAATTAATATTATGAACATAAGTTTAGCGAACTCAAAATTGAATCGGTTTAATGTAACTATTTGAACAATTCAAAGACTATGTGATAACCCAAAATTTTGACCATTGAATTTTAAATATTTAATTAATTTTAAATATTTAAATAATTTTAAATATTTAAATAATTGGATTTTTGAATTTAATAACTTATATTCAAATACGGGGATTATTTAAATATTTGAGTTGTGAATTAAGTGTTAATTATATGGATTTAATAACCTTATTTAAATCCTTTTAATTTAATATATAATACTGGTAAATTCATTTTGTAAATTTAGTTACAATAATAAATGGGTTGAATAAATAATAAAAAATCAATTGGTAATAAAACGATTTGATTTCTAATGATGTATTTTTAATTTAGTTTATTGGATTTTTTCATAATTTTTGTTTTGGAAAATAATTAAATTTTCGTCTGACGTATTTTACGGCAAACATTGCATTTTTGAAACTTTACATAATATGTTAACCTATCTATTTTATTGTTGTTTTGTGATTGTGTCACATTGATGTGCGCGATTTTATTTTTATTTCTATTGTTCGTGGCTCGTACGCCAATGGGATATTGTGTAGCGAAGTACCTTAAAACTTTTTCAAATAAAAATTTACATCACAAAATACAAAATAATCCTTGCCATTTCTTGTTATTTGTCCTTGCACATCTTGGTTCCCTTTTCATTTACTGTTTGTCCTTGTTTGCTCCCTAACACATGAGGTAATTTCCATTTTATATACAACATCACATTTCCTTTCTCTACAAATACAAATAGATACATGTTGTATCATCTCCCTTTTTCTTATTAATGAAAAACAAAGCCCATCCCTCTTATAAAAATTATATCTCCATTTACATGATGAACTATCGCATGGTAAATGAATAAAGGTTGCATAAGAAGGTTCGGGCTATGCATTGGTACTCGCGTCTTGGAGTTCGACATGGTATGGTGGTGGCAGTGAAGCTATGGTTGATAGTGAGCTGGGGGGAAGAAAATAGAGTGTGACCGGGCATGGAAAGAAATACGTGGACGTGTTTGTATGCTCTTGGCGAGTGCGATGGAGGTGGTCTTGCAATCCCCTATCAACTATGAAGGCATAGTGGCTATTAGGAAGCTTCGACAAGTTTGCGTTAGGGTTTAACATGGGGTTCTTGACCTTGGTGATAGGAGTCCAGGGATGGTCGGTGTTGGCAAGGGGTTCGTTTGGGAAGAATGGCCTGGGTGAGCATTAGCCGGAGGTGGTTGGAATTCGCGTTCGATGGCGAAAAGGATTTTGCATTTGATCTGGGTTTAATCGCGATTAGAGTTTGAAATTATGCGGCTTAGGATTAGCAAACGGATTTTAGAGTACAACGTGACTAAGTGATGGTAATTAGTTAGTTAATTAAGTTATTAATTATCCTAATTAATTCAAAATCATGTAAACTCAATAATTATTTATTATGAGGTCGATTACGGACACGATCAGTTGCGTTAGACTCGTATCGACAGTAGATATGCTTTGGAATTGGAATCGTAGAATTTTGAGCTAGTGAAATTTTGGGCTAAAACTGAACCTGAACGCAAAAAGTGTTCATTGGAATTATAGTGAGTTTACTCACCTTTAAATGAGCTATATAATATATGTGATGCAACAAATTTATTATTGAATGCTAAGTTGATAGTTTAGATATTGTTGTTGTTTAATTGATTGTTTGGTCGAAATCCCGTTTTGGAAAATGGATGACATGTTAACTTAATTCCTATGAACCCAAATGATTATAAATATTGTCCGTAACCAATGTTTTGCAGGGAATATTTTGTAGAGAGACCCTAAGGGGTTTCTCGCAAGTAATAATTATTTATTTTCTTATGCTGCTTGTATTGATGTTTATTTGAAATTGATCGTGATATTCTGTTTAAATTGTTTAAGTGTCGTTATAGCAATTTTCGCTATACCGTCAATTATCGAATATCATCTCTTAAACCCTTTGGTTATGTTGAACTTGAGCTTGTATTTTCATAAAAATAGATGTTTAAAATTTAGTCAATCATTTTAATTACTGATATTTTAATTTAATAAATTATTTTAATTAATGATGTTTGAATTTAATTAAATCTTTTTATTTAATGATAATTGAATTTAATTAATCATTTTAAATTAATGATATTTGAAATTTAAGTAGTCATTTTAATTAATGATATTTGAATGTAATTAATCATTTTAACTAATGATATTTAAAGTTAATTAAATAATTTAACAAAGGTATTTAAGTAAATTAATTAATTTAGAAAAAGTGATTAAAGTAAATTAACTAATTTAGTGTAACTGTTTTAAAGTGAACTAACTGATTTAATAAAGGTTTTAAAGTTAATTTACTATTAAATAAAAGTATTTTAGAGTTAATTAACTGTTTTAATAAAGACAATTGATTGGTTTATTAAAAGAGATTATAAATTTGATAAATTATCTTTCAGGATAACTAATATTGTTTTTAAATTTATAAAGGTTATAAATGTGATAAATTATCTTTCGGGATAACTAATGTTGGTTTAAATTTATAAAAAGGATTTTAAATTTGATTTATTTTCTTCTGGAAAAATTAATGTGGTTTTGAAGTAAGAGAAATAGTATTATACATTATCTTTAGGGTAAATTAACATTTGTTTTGATTTATAAAAGTTATATAATTAATTTATTATCTTTTGGGATAATAAATGTTGAATAAATTTAAATAATAGTTTATAAATGAATAGAATCTTTTTAAAAGGAATTATTTTAAAAATAAAGCTAAGTGTAAATAGTTTTAGGTTTATAATAAATGTTTTAATATTTGTTTTGATCTGGTTTTAATACACTTAGAAAATATAATTTGCTCTTCTAAAAGAATATTTTATAGAGTGTTTTTAAAGTGTTTTTAAAAGTATTACGATGTGAAAATCAGGCACAAGTGTGAACAACCATTATCAATCCCAATAATTCATTTATCCACTATCGATTTTGATTTTGCTTTCTTATTTGTGTTTCGCCTATTCAAGATGATTTATTGCTCTTTAGAGGTTTGTTATCCTTTGTCAGAAATTACTAAACCAAAAGAGAGAGTAATGGCCAAGCTATGTGGGACTTCTCCCATTAGTGTATTTTCAGATCCACTCTAGATTGGATTCGATTTTGCGCATTGAGATGTGAAATATTCGAATACTAGGTAATAGTTGGTGGGGTTCGACTTGGAGGTTTCCGAGAGCCATCGGAGTTCTCAAGTATATTTCTAGAGGTGTACTTTTCAGTAAGGGGGCACACCCTCCTAGTCATTGTTGGAAAAACTTCTCTTTTACTTGTTGCTAATTCAAATCTTTGAAGTGTTTCCTTAATTGAATTGAGAAGTGCCTTGTGATCTTCTCTATGTTTAATTATTTGTGTCCATTCTTTCAAGTTTGAAATTTGATATTATTTATACCCATTCAGTAAGTATGGGATTTTTTCTTACCTTTATCTGCCCTTTTTATTTGGATTTGTTACTGTTGTTTAGTTCCATTCTTTCTTGATTGGATCGTTGTTCTGATTTTTTTTCAACTTCTTCATCTATGGATTTTGTTCTTGTGAGGTAAAAGCCCATTCCACGTTTAGTGGAGTGGTCTCACAGAATTATTACATGTTCACCCTATTACTTGAGTTTTCTCCTGTTAGTTTTTCAAACTGACCCGGTCGTTATTTTATTATAATGCCTGGGTCAAATCGAGTATTTTTCCCAGGTTGGCTTTGGTGACATGGAGTTCTTGGAGAAGATTAGGATTATCACATATCGTAATGTTTTATTTTCACAATATTATATTGTATGCCTATCATCAATTGTAAGGTCGGGATTTTATAACCATCTAGCTGGTAAAGTTTGTTTTTAATTATGATGTACTTTGTATTTTGGAGTGACAGTTTATACCTTCTTTGTTATATTACATGTTGTCGTTTTCGCTGTGAGATTATGTTCCCCTGTTCTTTGTTATTTTCTTTTTATTTTACCCTAATAATCTGTCTTGTCCACGATTTGATGTTTGGAATTTAAATACTGTGGATGTATTCGGTGTCGACTTTCGATGGTCGAAAAGGCGATTTGTTACATTTGTACCAGAGCTGAAGGTTAAGTGAGAAACTTGACTTTGGTAGGGTATGGCATTAGAGATATGGTTAGTAATGCCCTAGAATGAGTAACTCATTAGAGATAGGGTAAGTGACATCCTAGAATAAGTTTGAGAATATTATATATATGAGAGCGTATTTGTTAATATTGTAAAAACTTATTGTTTAATTGGTCCATTGAGTTGTTTATGAATTATGGTCGAGACGTGGGACGCCACGGTGTCGATAGGGATTTGTAAACACTTAAACAAGGCAAGCATACACTATATTGATTTTTGAAAATTAGTAAATGAAATACTTTACCTTGGTTTATATTTATATATATATATAAAGGAATAATGTTTAGACTTTATATAGGTATAGAGTATGTTTGTTTGTTTGAATATGATCATATTTATTTATTATCACTGTTTTTTGATCACTCATGCTCGATTAAATTAGGAGCGTTAATTGTCATTGATTGATTGCTGATTATTTACGCTCAGCTTATTTTTAAGCATTTATTATTTTGAATATACACGTAATCAACAACTATATGAATAAATTCAACATTTAAATGTCATTGGTTAACATATTACTTATCCATAGTGGCATATCAATTTATGACATATAATTAGATGTCCAAAACTATAAAATAGTAGAATAGGGATTTATTCTACCGATTAAATGTCAAATTTATTTAATTAATTGAACGGTGTTTTATTCCGCTAAACCAATGTCCAATTACCATATCCGATCCAGTTTAACTCAACAGTATTTTATTTGGCTAAATAACATCAATAATTAAGGTATATAAATTTAAAACGTTATTATTAATTAAAATAATGTGATTAAAATTAAATCTGTTTGAATATGTCACAAATTTTTATATGTCCTAAGCTACCAATAGGTTACACTAAAATGTTGTATTCATCTGTAATAGTACAACACAAAAATTCGTAGATAATTCGGATTTCAAATGAGAGAGTTATACCATTTCCAATTTTCAATACTTTAAATAATTAAATAAGTTAATATAAAAGCTTCTCACCTTAGTTAATAGGCCAAAGCCCATTATCAATGCACTAACTACCCACCCACTGCTACAGTACCCTTCTTCCCTATCTTCCTTTTTTTCTCTCCTCCACCCCAAACAGATATGCATGCAAGGATACATGCACGTGCACTTGCACTCGATCCACTCATCGCCGCATCCAAACCCACTAGCATGTTCGCCATTTATCCCTCTTCCCAACACCACCATCCACCACCTGCCTTGACCACTATAGCAAAATCCAATCATCCAGTCGACACGAAAAAGTTCGACCATGTCCAAAACAAATGACCTCTTTTGCTTCTGATTCTCGCCAAACTTACACCGCTCGAGCACCCCTCCCCTACAAACACAACGACAAGCTCCAAATCGTGAATCGACGACCCAATCTTTGAATTAACTTAACCCTAAGTATCGACCAATGTTAAACGTCGACACGGAATCGCTCTGAAACTTCCCCAAAATCCTATACTTCCATATGATTTCAACGATACAAACGTCGTCGATCAATTCGACTTGGATTGAGAGAATTTGGTTTTTAAAGATTATGAAAATCTTTATCCCTCTACTGTAAATGGTGATATCTCGCTCGATTCTCAACGAAATTGAGCGCGGTCAATTCTAAAAAAATTAGAGAGGATGACTGCCACGGCCAGTTTTTCCATACCCTTTAAGTTGATAATAAACCACACATGTCCAACTCAAATTGAACGTAAAGACGGAACATGAAGTGTAAAAGAAAAATAAGACAGAATAGAATCTCACATGAATGGAATAATATATAATATTGAACAATATCTTTACAGCGAAAAACTTTTAAATACATATATCAGAGTCGAACCTAAATTCAGCCTGGACAATGATAAACATCTGTCCTTACAAATGCTAACAAACATCAAACAACTGCAGCGGATAATAGAATACGTCTATATGTAGATGAATATCTCCAACTCCTTTGGAAACTCCAATCGACTTCAACTAAACCTGAAACTACTCGAATCTGACTCGAGTATTGAAAATACCCAGATCAGGCTTGATAAACCAGCGTGAGAAAAACTCAGTAATAAATGATAGTGTCATATACAAGCCTTTAAATAAAATCCTTTGAAAAGAAAGAGTATTCCATAAAACCACACCCACACATAAACACAGATGGGTTTTTACCTTATGATAACCAAAACACTTTTATATATCAAACAAAACCGCAAGTTCTTTTTGAAGAATGGATTTCCATACAAATGACCAGGTGAAGGGACTACCATCCGATGGGTACACCTCTAGATGGATGTCCCGAGGAACCATCACAAAGCTCCTCTACCAACACAAGACCGACCTACCTCTATAACTAGATAGTACCGAATATGTCATCCCCCGGTCGTTACCGGCCTTTATCCGAGCGCTCGATTTCAATACACCACATTAATTTACATCCTGAACGTCATAGTGGGAAGAAATATATCTAGAAGGGGATGATCATACCCTAATAGGAATGACACACATAGTCTTACCGCATCGAACCCTGTTTCGGTCATTTCCAGTTGATGAGGCTTGAGGCAACGATTACCTTTTCATATAGCACAAATTCCTTCCACTTTGAATGCCACATTGTCATTCCATATTCACATGACTAGTCTTTACAAATATATTACTTCCTAAGCTCGTATGTCTCGGGAAAGGGTGTTAAGCTAAGAGAAGGTGTCTTCTCTACCACCGACTGGTATACATTTTATAGAGATCATTCAGTGTGATTAGAATGCAAGGTCAGACGTTCGTCCATACAAGTTCGTTCTGGGATTGAACGAAACCGAAGGTACTTTCCTCGGCCATTACTAAGCGAGAAGTCCTTGTTTTTCTGAAGTTTTTCATAACAAAGAGACCACTGCTACAATAAGTAAATCGGGAGTTTATCCCTAATTAATCAACAAGTAGTCCTTCATTATTATTTGTCTTAATATCTCCGTCTTCAACACGGCTTCATTCTTTGAACACGTGGATTGGTTCGAAGTAGTTTTCGGATCGGAATCACCCAAATCCGACCCTGTTTCCTTCGAAATTCAATCAT
This sequence comes from Allium fistulosum, assembly GCA_030737815.1. Classification (NCBI taxonomy): domain Eukaryota; kingdom Viridiplantae; phylum Streptophyta; class Magnoliopsida; order Asparagales; family Amaryllidaceae; genus Allium; species Allium fistulosum. The sequence continues at coordinate 796,045,735 of CM060904.1, forward strand.
CGAAAAAAGTGAATATTAGTATATAAGATTTATTTAGCCTCTTTTCTCTTTAATTCTTTGGTTAATTACAAATCCTTTCTTAAAGTCTTAAAGTAGTTCTAAGTTAATTCACTTATTACTTGGGAAAACATTTCCTATTTTCTTACCATCGATCCTGAATTTATTAACTTTTAAATGGGTCAAAAACAATGTTATTTAAGACATCGTTTACTGTAAAACCTAAATCAATCTTAGGAAACATTATTGAGTAAATAGGATCATAGAAATCATTCTAATTTTACTCAACATCAATTTCCATATTCAATAAGTGCTATGGTGAATAACGGTGAGATCACCTTTTAAATTCCACAAATATGACGAGTTCCCTCTTCAAAATTTAATACCAAGTATAAGAAGATTATCTCTATGCAATCCAAGTTGTAGTTTTTTTATTTTGGAGATTGCTTAAATTTTGGATAATACTAATCTTCTTTTATTTTGGAAAAACTTAATATAATCTTTTTAGAGCATCCGGGCTTTCCTTTCGATCTGTTCCAACCCTCGCCTAAGAAGAGAAAATATAGGCCAGGTAAGTTTAGGGAATTGGTTGCTCCATTCATAACCTTAGTTAAACACCTTGTTTTATCTTCCCAGATCTCACAGGCGGGACAAATGTACTAGTCGTTTCTACAACTCAATTATTAGCTTTTATTTTGGAATTGATTATAAAGATTCCAAATTATCTTTTAAATGATTAATTATCCTTTTGAAAACATTCATAATTGATTCTAGGAAAAAATTGTTAAGTTTAAACCTTCTTTTTAAAAAGTCGTAAAAACGACAGTAGAAAAGTGCTGTGGAAAGTGTTTATAAGCTTATTTGATTTAAACAACTTTTTAATATTTGAAAATTCATGTTGTTCTGTTATCCCGCCTTTTGGCAAGGCCGTGACACCAAGGACTTGACTGGAAACTAAAGACAATTCGACTCGAAGATCGGTTATACGCAAGTCTACTATGGATACTGGCAAATTTGGTCCGATTCCAAATCGAGCTACAATTCACATGGCACGACAAAAAAGCTATGAAAACCAACGTTCCGAATTTCAGGTCAATCGGAGTTTGTATGCTCAAGATATATATTAATAAAAACCAATGAAGGAGGTGTCAGTTCGTATCCATCAAATGCAACTCCTCTTCGTATCCATCAAACACTTTCCCTTCGTATCCAGGATCCACCAACAAATGTCCATTTCGTATCGATCTCCCTCCATCCATTTTGTATCGATCTCCCTCCATCAATACGAAGAGCAGCAACCACTGATCGATATGAAGAAAGCAACATGCAGCATCGATACAAAGGCGACCTCTAGACATCGATACGAAGAATGATCCATGGCATCGATACAAAGAGGGCAAGGTCAAGAGAAGGAAACGGTCATGTGGCATAAAAAGTGGATCTCCCCAAAGTCACCGCTGCATGTCATCGATACAAGGCAGATCGATACGAATGATCATCGATCCGAAGTTGATCGATATGAGGTTATCGATATGCACAGTCTAGCCATCTACAATATCAAACTTGGATCAATCATAACTTGAGATCCACAAGTCCAAATGCTACCAAATTTTCATAGGAGCTTACTTACCACCTAAAGAATGTCTCTGATCGATTGCAGCTCAAAATGAACAAATCTTGATCGATACGAAGTGTACATGGATCAATCAGGGATCGATCCTAAATGACCTTGGATCGATCTGGTGGGCCCTCCCACATGTGAGAAGGGGTATTTCGGGATCTAAGCCAGATATTTTTAGACTCCACCTATAAATAGCACTTAAGTGCCAACATAAAGAGGACTTTTGGACACCATTACGCCATTACACTGCCGGAGATCCATTGTAACTGAGTGTTTGAGTTATTCTCTATTGTAACCAGTTAGTGATCATCAATAAACAACAAATCATTCAAAGTGGACGTAGGCTACAACGCCGAGCCACTATAAATCTCTGTCTTCTTCTATTTATGTTTGCTTTAATTGGTGTGTATGTTAGATTAGCCTCTTTTTACATTTAAATTCTTCATTCTAATCACTTCAAATATGTCCAGAGAGTGTTGTGCCCAATTTCAGTATGAACACTTTGGTGCTTTCACTAGGTAAACCCAGTTTTTCTCCTGATCATTAGATCTACCATCGTCGTTAGATTGCAAAATCTAAGGAGGATATCCAGATCTGATATCTATTAGTTCCTTCCTTTCTATTCAGATTCCACCTGATCTAGGAAAGAGCTACATCACTCACCATGGTTACCACTAGAACCGCTTCAACTGCTGTAGATCCTGAAGGAAGGGATAGGAAAAATCCTACGCAACTGAATACAACGGGTCAAGCATCTGCGGAGATCCAGATCGACAAGGGCCTATGACTAGGGAAGAGTTCCAGATTTTAATGCAAGAGCTAACTCATAGCCGTCAGTAGCTCACCCAGTAGATCCATGCCAACACGGAGCTCGTGAACCAATTGCACGAGGAAAGACGAGGAGATCCAGAAGGGATTGCGCTTCTTATTCATCAACAGAAAGCTATCTTCCTCTTACTTCCATCATAGATCTATGCGCCAGCGATTGGATGGAAACTATGCACAAGCCACCAGACATCAGTGTGTCGTGAATCTCAGACAAGCCGGGGCTGGTCCTTCTATAGGACATCAAGCTGGACCCTCCTCCTAAGGAGGGGCTCTCCCTTATTATGCTATGGATGACCTTGCAGCTACTGCCGCTATAGAATTGGAAGCTAAGGTTCAGAACCGAGCTGATCTGACCCTTCGACAACACATCCATGCTCACTAACCTTACATTCCTTAAGATCGAGAGATAAGGACAAGAGGAATGGACCGCCGACAGCGCCCGGACCATCCCTGCAATATGGAACTCGACCGTGCTTTGGCCTCGAACTTTCAGATGCCTGACATTCCAACCATGATCCGCCAAATGATCCATGAAGTCAAAGCCTCACTAATGACGATTGGGGAATCTCCCGAAGTCACACTCCATTTACTGATGACATTCTTTATGCTAAGCCACCTCGTCGATTCGGGATGCTCACTTTGCTCGGGTATGAGGGAAGTTCAGATCGTAATCAGCATATATTAAAGTATGAATGGCTCATGAACGCCGCTCGAGCTGACGATGTGTTTAAGTGCAGGAGTTTCCCTATTTCCTTGGGAGGTATCACAACCATGTGGTTTACCAGTTTACCACCCAGATCCATTTCAAATTTCGATCAGTTGGCTACTAAGTTCGTTGAACAATTCCGTATGCATTGTCAGAACCTTAGTTCCTGATATTTTGATAATAACAATTATATGTGTTTATCTAACCAAGTTTTACAGGAAAATATTGATGACCAGATTCCAGATTGATGGACGTAATCGTTTACTGGTTATAGAGTCTGTGTCTAGTTAGTAATATATGTTAAATTCTCTCCTAATTGGTATAGATGCACAAGCTATTGAATACACACACTTGTTTTCAAAAGAAGTTTTAAAGATGTCTGAATTAGCAGAATTCAGACGTCTGAATCATAAATTCAGACGTCTGACTGCTGAAGCAAAGCATTTTTTAAATAGAAAATTCAGACGTCTGAACACAATATTTAAACATCTGAATAAAGTAAAAAATGCACTGTTTCAACACTGCCTTGTATTTCACTACAATCAGAAGGCTGAATTTTAATTCAGAAGTCTGAGTTAAAAATAACGGCTAGTTTTTTGAAAGGTTGCTTCTCTTCCCTGAACAGAAACAACGTTCATTTCAACAGTTGCTTCTATTCTGATTCAGGGAAACTCTTCACTAATCATTGCAACCTTTAACAACTATAAATAGCAAGCAATTTCAACACTATTCTTCACCAATTCTTATTTTGATTTCTAAACTCTATATTCTTGCCTTTTACTTTCAAGTTTTACAAATCAAACTATTTGATCACCAAACACTCAAGCATACTCTTGTGTGATCAACTAGACTTCCTTTCTTTGCAAATTACACTATATACCATAAAGGAGAAGATTATAGGAAGGGTGTACTTATATTGACTTATCAGTGCTATTTCAGAGCATACTCAGTTAGAAACATTTCCATTTGTATTTAAAGTCCTGTTGTAGTATCCTCAAGCCGTAGAAGTCCTATTCGGTTGTCTAGGCGGTGTAATACCTGTTCCTCCGGGTGAAGCGAGGGTATTGATTAAATCCAGAAGGAGTCTGGGACTGGACGTAGAACGGGAAGTTCGATCCAGTATAAAAATCTCTGGTGTCTTTTACTACTCTATTATTACTTCTATAATTATTCCGCATAAGTAATTAATTTAGTTATAATTTCATATTACACGATCACATAGTCACTTTCATTTGGTATCAGAACTTTGTTATCTCTCAACCGTAACACAGTTATTTGATATTTTTGTAATATGGAAAGTAACACCAACACAAGTTTTACTGAAGGTCAAACCACCACTATTCAATGGTTTGAACTATAACTATTGGGCTACTAGAATAAGAATCTATATGCAAGCTAATGGTTATGACACATGGAATATCACTCAAACTGAATATCACATACCAACTACTCAATTTTCGGAATAGTCTAACTCACAAAAACTAGATGCTACTGCAAATGCAAAAGCTATGAACATGTTATTTTGTGCTTTAGACAAAAATGAGTTTAATAGAGTTAACATGTGTACTACTGCTTATGAAATGTGGCGCACATTGAAAATTACTCATGAGGGTACTAACAAAGTCAAACAAAGCAAGATCTCTATGCTTAAGAATCAATTTCAGAATTTTAGAATGAAGCAAGATGAATTTATAAATGATATGTACTCTAGATTTCAAGATATATATCATTCACTTTTGGCACTAGAAGAAAAATTTACTAATTTTGATATCGTCTCAAAAATCCTAAATTCTCTAACGGATGAATGGGAACGAAAAGTCTTAGCAATTGAAGAAGCTAATGACATTTCAACCATCAAACCAGAAGAGTAGATAGGAAATCTAATGTCTTATGAAGTTAATCTCCAGGCTAAATGAGTACAGGCACAAGATAAAAAGACAATAGCTTCAAGGCAGAAAAAGAAGAATCTGATTCAAATGATGAGGATATGGCTATTATCGCAAAGAATTTCAAAAAGTTTTTGAAGTTCAAAAAGAACAATAGGTTTGGACATAACAAAAACAACACCAAACCATCAACTTCTACTATAGAATGCTATGGATGTCACAAGAAAGGTCACATGCATAAAAGATTGTCCTGATCAGAAGAAAGACAAGTTCAAACACAAAAGGAAAAATACAAAAAGAAGCAGGCATTTTTAGTAACATGGGATGATTCAGAATCCTCTTCCTCATCAGATAGCGACAACGACAGTGACAATGAACAAGCAAATGTTTGCTTTATGGCTACAAATGATGAAGTAAGTGATTTAACTTTTGTTGATTTAATTGAGATAAATTCAGTTTTATTAGATAAAATGAAAAACATCAAAAGGAAATATAAAGAGGCTAGTGAAAAGTTAAACAGAATCGAACTTGAAGTTGAAATGCTAAGGGATGAAAAGAATATTTTAGAAGAACTTCAAGCTTCTCAAGAATCTTATTCTAATACAACTTCTCAAATTTCTATGCTGAGTCAAGAAATCGAAACCCAAAAAGAAAAGAATGACTCTCTCCAAGTTGAAAATCATGATTTAAAATCAAATGTTAAAATATTAGAATTAGATATCTCTAGTCTCAAGACACAGTTAGAAGGAATTACCTAAGAAAATCTCTCTAAAATTTTGGAAAATTCTCAAACCGTGTCAGATAAAAAGGGTTTAGGCTATAAGAAAGCTTCAAATAGTTTACCTAAGAAAATGAACTCTTTTGAAAATCATGTTCAGAAAATCATGATATTATTGATAGTATTTCAAAAAGTCCAAAACATTCTAAGAACATTAAAATTTGGGTTCCTAAAACCAACAATTATTTAATTAGGAACAAGTACATAAAATCATTTATGGAAAATGTTCACAATAATAAAGATTTTATTTACAAAGGGAATGTTGAACCCGCTTGGGTTTGGTTTCCTATGACCTAACTCTTAGGACCCTAACAAAAAGAGGGTACCAATATCATTTTCATATTTCTTGCAGGTACCATTTAAGAAAAGAGGGAAATGGATTTTAGACAGTGGTTGCTCAAAACATATGACAGGAAATAAAGACATGTTGACTAACATAATCTACTCTGATGGAGGTTCTGTCACTTTTGGAGATAATTCCAAAGGATACATCATCGGAAAAGGCGATGTAAGCAATAACGGTACATCTAATTTACCTATTATTACAAATGTTTTATTAGTTAAAAATTTGAAACATAATTTACTTAGTACCAGTCAACTTTGTGACAAAGGTTTTAATATCTCTTTCTTTGAAGATAAGTCTAGCATTTTTGATAAAAATAAAAATCTTATTTTTGAAGGTAATAGAGATAGAAATATATATGTTTTAAATATGAAAATTATTCATGACTCAAATATGTGCTTAATAGCCAAAGAAAATAATCCTTGGTTATGGCACAAAAGATTTTGTCACATAAATTTCAAAGCAATTAGTAAACTTTCTCAAAATGATTTGGTAAAAGGTTTACCTAAAATGAATTTTAAAGTAAAAAGTATTTGTGATGCTGGTCAATTAGGAAAATTATCAAAATCATCTTTTAAATCAAAGAAAAACATTTCTACATTACAACCACTTGAATTATTGCATTTGGATCTTTTTGGACCAACGCAAATTCAATCTATTAATCATAACAAATATGTGTTTGAAATAGTAGATGATTTATCAAGATATAATTGGACTATCTTTATGAAAAATAAAAGTGTTACTTTTGGAAATTTTAATATATTTGTTAAAAGAATTCAAAACCTTAAAAGTTTGAAAATTAAGAACATTAGAAGTGATCATGGAGGTGAATTTGAAAATGAGATTTTTGAACATTTTTGTAATAAAAAGGAAATTTCACATAACTTTTCTTTTCCTAGAACACCACAACAAAATGGAGTTGTAGAAAGAAAAAATAGAACTTTACAGGAATGTGCAAGAAATCTTTTAAATGGAAGCACTTTACCAAATCATTTTTAGGCAGAAGCTGTAGCAACTGCTAGTTATGTTTTAAATCGTGTCTCCATTCGACCACTAACAAAACATACACCATATGAACTTTTTAATGGAAGAAAACCAAATATATCTTATTTTAAAGTTTTTGGTTCAAAATGTTTTATTCTTAATACAAAAGATCAGCTTGGTAAATTCGATCCAAAATCCGATGAAGGAATATTCATAGGATATTCGGAACGAAGCAAAGCTTATCGAATTTTCAATAAAAGAACTAAAATAATCAAAAAAACACTTCATGTTTCATTCGATGAGAATTTCAAAATTAATAATAAAATTGATGATGATGAGATAATTACTAAGACTGTCACATATACTAATACTGAAAAATCTTTTGATAATTCCATTACTCAAAATGAAAACATTACTAATCATGAAAATGAGTTAAAATCTCCTCCTAGGAAATTAAAAGATCACCCTGTTGAAAATGTTATTGGAGAAATTAATTCAAATGTTAGGACAAGAAGTCAACTTAATCAAATGGGTCATGTAGCAATACTTTCAGATATCGAACCTAAAAATGCTAAAGAAGCCTCTACTGATGACTATTGGATTTAAGCTATGCAAGAAAAGCTAAACCAATTTGAACGAAACGAAGTTTGGGATTAGTTGCTAGACCAAGTAATCAAACTGTCATTGGTACAAAATGGGTTTTCGAAAATAAAGCTGATGAACAAGGTAATATAACTAGGTATAAAGCTAGATTAGTTGAATAAGTATATAATCAGGAGGAAGGAATTTACTATGAAGAAACGTTTGCTCCAGTCGCCCGACTAGAAGCAATACGAATCTTACTGGCCTTTGCATGTTTTCATAATCTTAAACTTTATCAAATGGATGTTAAAAGTGCATTTTTAAATGGATATATTAAAGAAAATGTTTTTGTTGAACAACCTCTCCTATTTACACATGAAAAATTTCCAGACCATGTTTATAAACTTAAGAAAGCTTTATATGGTTTGAAACAAGCACCACGTGCTTGGTACGAACGACTTAAAAGCTATCTAATAAATTCTGGTTTTGAAATAGGGAAAGTTGACAAGGCACTTTTTATTAAGAAAACTAAAAAGGATATTTTAATTGTTCAAATTTATGTTGATGATATTATTTTTGGTTCTACAAATAATAAATTATGTCTGGATTTTTCTAACATAATGACCAAAGAATTTGAAATGTCGCATATGAGAGAATTATCATATTTTCTTGGATTACATATTAAACAACTGGAAAATGGAATTTTTTTTAACCAAGAAAAATATTGTAGCAATCTAATTAAACGCTTTGGTATGGAAAATACTTCGGCCAAACCAACTCCAATGAGTACAACAGTACATCTTGAATGAGATGAGGATGGCAAAAGTGTTGACCAAAAATTATATCGAAGTATGATTGGATCACTACTTTATTTAACTGCTAGTAGACCTGACATAATGATGAGTGTTTGTCTGTGTGCTCGATTTCAAGCAAATCCTAAAGAATCACATATGCGAGCAGTGAAACGTATATTACGATATCTTAGCAAAACCAAAGATTTCGGACTATTTTATCCGAAAGAATGTCCTTTCGAATCAGTATCATACAGTGATGCTGATTTTGGAGGAAGTCGAACGGATAGGAAAAGTACGAGTGGGACGTGCCACTTCATTGGACATTCCTTAGTATCTTGGTTTAGCAATAAACAAAACTGTGTTTCACTCTCGACCTGTGAAGCAGAATATATTTCTGCTGCTTTAACATGTGCTCAAGTCATTTACATGCAACAAACACTTCAAAATTTTAGAATAAATTTATCTAAATCTACTATTTTCGGTGATAATACTAGTGCTATAAACTTATCTAAAAATCTGGTCAATCATTCACAAACAAAACATATCGACATTCGTCATCATTTTCTTCGGGATAATATTGAAAAGGATTTAATAAAATTAGAATTTGTTTCCTCTGAAAATCAATTGGCTGATATATTTACAAAACCTTTGAATGAAAATATTTTTATAAAATTAAGAAGAGAATTAGGTATTATTTCTCAAAAAGATTTGTACTTTTAATAAAAAAATATTATTATTATAATTTTTTTAAAGGGCTGCTGGGATTCGGTCTCTGCACTATTGGATGAAAGTTCCTTGCAATTACTATTTTGCTATTTGTATCTTTTGTTTATAGATTATAATTCAGTTGATTTTATAGATTTTATTATTATATATTTTTAGCTAGATGATTGTTATATAAAATTGTCTTTCAACCATAAATTTCAATGGTTGTGAGTTTAATTGGTTATAATCATTTCTACCAAAAACACCTCTTTATTTTAAGTTATATATTCACTATATGTTTGGCTTCAAAAAATTTTAAATTCATATTCAATTCTTCTTGGTTCAAACCAAAATTTGTTTTATTCTCAAATAAAATCGGATTTGAATGATTCTTTTTGCAGATTGAAGTAGGAATGTTGAACTATATTCCTGCGAAATTTAATGTCATTTGGACTCTGTTTTCAGGTCCAAACCTGCTGTCGAACTAGTGATCACAGCTTGATTTCAGTGGTTTCTATTTGAATAATTTCCGCAATTTTTGATATTTTCCCGAATTCTTGAGTTTTCTCTCTAGATTTCATACATGGGTTTTATAAAGTATTACAAAGTGTTTTTCAAGAAAAATTACTTTTGAAATTATTATTTAATATTATTTTTAAGTATTAAATTAATTACTCCATAATAGGATAATTTCAAAGGCAATTTCTAAAGCGATTTTGAAGCGTTCCTAAAACTCGTTTTCTTTAACCTAATTTCTATATAAAACAGACAATTTTGCACTTCGAGCGAAGAGGGAGGAGAATTAAATGATTAGATAAACGCACGTGTTTTCATGAAAACTCTGAATATTCTTCCGGCTATTCATCAATCAAATTTGAATCTCCTAGTTCGGGATCATTGTCATTACCTACTCCTACTCCTTATCATGAAAAGGCTCCGATTAACCATAGTGGTTACACTCCAGAACCAAAACGACCAAGGAAACTTCACTTTGGTTCTCCATCAATCAAGGAAATGATTAATGATATCCATCATTATCAACAGAAAACTTTGAATATTCAGAGATAACTTTACTATGAACAAAAAATTCAAGGACAAAAACTAAATTGGTTGGACAAAATGGCCGTCAAATTCTGTGGCTCAACTCGGGTTCAAAATCAAACGATCATTCATTCACCTCAACGTCCTCATGTGTCACCAAACTCATGGGAACGTGGACAACCGGTTGGATCACCGGCTCGTCAGAACTACTGATCTCCTCTCAAACCACTCAAAGAAAACACTAAGGTCGAACCAAGGAATTTTGATGACTCTCCTTCCAACCATTAGTTTCTGTTTTATTCTCTTATTTAGCATGTTGAATTTTACATTAAATCTTGTTTGTTGTTTATTTTAATGGTCATGTTTTATAAAAAGTCGAATAAAGTTTTTGTTCGTTTTATTTTATTTTTACAAACAGAAATGATATTAGCATCCTGTGCTAATTTAGACGTCTGAATTATCAAATCAGACATCTGATTGTTCAATGTGGGCAAAAAATTCTACCCAGATTCAGACGTTTGTTTTTACAATTCAGACGTCTAACTGAAGCCCGAAATACACTATTTTCTTGCTGCTTATCAACATTGATCAAAACAGAAGTCTGTTTTAAAAACAGACGTCTGTTTCAAACCAGGATTTTTTTAAAAAAAAAACTGGGGCAGGGACTACATCTTTTAATCCACCTACTTTTTCAACTTTACTCTTTATCTCCCCATTTTTTCACCGCATCTCTTCATTATTTACTTCTCCAACCCATTCTCTAAACCCTAAAATACCATTAAATTTCCAAAATCTTCCTCCACAAAATCAAAACAAAATGCCTCCTAAGACCAAGAGATCAAGAGAATCATCAACCAGACCATCCGAAGCACAAATTAGATCTTGGCTTCACAATGAGACGGCTATTGCAAGATTCAACACCATGAAGAACTCCAAAATCTTTGAAGGAGCTTTTATGCAATTTACGGAATTCAACGGCTACAGGATTAGAGAAATGGCGGAATCAAATCACTTCGATTCATTAATTGGGTATGATTTCAATAACTTAAAAATCAATCATCTATTTATCAAGTTATTTTATGCAAATATGAATTTATATCATCACAATCCCCAAAATAGAGAAGATTGTGTTTGGACGATGGTATATGGCATCAAAATCTTTCTCTCGTTACAAAGATTAGGCTATATTTTAAGATGTCCTTACGAAGGAATAGACATTGCATGTTGATGCGGATATGTATGAACGAGACAAAGTTTCACATAGATTTCTTTCCGACGACATGATGAATTTGATTTCAACAAAGTTGCATCCTCAAGCTTGAATAATCCATCGTGCCCTCATCCGGTCTCTTCAACCCAAAACGGGTAGCTATGAGAAAATTTACAAAAGTGATTTCCTAGCTCTCTATGCTATCTATTCTAATCAACAAGTAAATTGGGGGAAGATTATAATAGATGAATTTCAAGATGCAATGATTCGTAGGAAATATAAGACTTTGTATTATGGGGCTTATATCATGAGGATATTGATGAAATGTGGAGTTCCGATAACCGATTCAGAATGTTCATCCATAAGCGTGCTTAGTTCTAAAACTTTAGGGCTAATGCAATTACCAAAGCGTCCACCATCTCCTGATATCATTCCCTTTCATCAATGGATAGACAACCAAAATCGTGGTATTTGTCAACAGTCAAATCCTAACTTACCTGAGTCATCTTCATCTCAACCTCCTCATCAACTAGAAGAAGAATACTATGAGGAAATTCAAGAAATCTGAGAAGATGCAACACCAAAGCAAGCTTTAAGAACTCTTTCGCAAAATAAAAAGAAACTTCAAAAACAAATAGTGAGCATGGAAAGAAACACGAACAAAAAATTCAACTCCATCAAGGGATTCTTAAACAAAATCTAGGATAAGCTTTCTTGTATGTCTTCCTCATCTTTCGACATTCCACACAATCTGGCCCAATTCAATTGGTCTTCCGATCAAGAAGAAGAAGAAGAAGAAGACATTGATCACGACAGTGATGAATTTTAAGTTGGTATGGATGATTTTCTATCTTTTTGTTATGTTCTGTTATCTTATTACTACAATTCCAGTTTCCATGTCTTAAGTATTATGTTATGTTTTGTGACGTTGTAATTTGAAACGTTGTGTTCTATTTTAAATTAGTTGTATGTTTCTCTCCATTCATTCGCTATGATATTATCGTATTCTATATATTTCATTCCTACTTTAGTCACTAATTCCTTTTAGTAATGACAAAAGGGGAGAAAAAGGTAAAAATATTGTTGTATGAATTCTTATTGAAGGGGAGAAATTTTATATTTTCATACTAACCAAGTTTTAATGACAAGAGAAGTTATTATTTACTAACCAATATTTTCATAGTTGTCATTATCAAAAAGGGGGAGAATGTTAGAACCTCGGTTCCTGATATTTTTATAATAACAATTATATGTGTTTATCTAACCAAGTTTTACAGGGAAATATTGATGACCAGATTCCAGATTGATAAACGTAATCGTTTACAGGTTATAGAGTCTGTGTCTAGTTAGTAATATATGTTAAAATCTCTCCTAATTGGTATAGATGCACAAGCTATTGAATACACACACTTGTTTTCAAAAGAATTTTTAAAGATGTCTGAATTAGAAGAATTCAGACCTCTGAATCATAAATTCAGACGTCTGACAACTGAAGCAAAGCATTTTTTAAATAGCAAATTCAGACGTCTGAACACAATATTCAGACTTCTGAATAAAGTCAAAAATGCACTGTTTCAGCGCTGCCTTGTTATTTCACTACACTCAGAAGGATGAATTTTAATTCAGAAGTCTGAGTTAAAAATAACGACTAGTTTTTTGAAAGGTTGTTTCTCTTCCCTGAATAGAAACAATGTTCATTTCAACAGTTGCTTCTATTCTGATTCATGGCAACTCTTCACTAATCATTGCAACCTTTAATAACTATAAATAGCAAGCAATTTAAACACTATTCTTCACCAATTCTTATTTTGATTTCTAAACTCTATATTCTTGCTATTTACTTTCAGGTTTTACAAATCAAACTATATGATCACCAAACACTCAAGCATACTCTTGTGTGGTCAACTAGACTTTCTTTCTTCGCAAATTACACTATATACCTTAACGAAGAAGATTATATGAAGGGTGTACTTATATTGACTTATCAGTGCTATTTCAGAGCATACTCAGTCAGAAACATTTCCATTTGTATTTGAAGTCCTGTTGTAGTATCCTCAGGCGGTAGAAGTCCTATTCGGTTGTCTAGGCGGTGTAATACCTGTTCCTCCGGGTGAAGCGAGGGTATTGATTAAATCCAGAAGGAGTCTGGGACTGGACGTAGAACGGGAAGTTCGAACCAGTATAAAAATCTCTGGTGTCTTTTACTACTCTGTTATTACTTCTATAATTATTCCGCATAAGTAATTAATTTAGTTATAATTTCATATTACACGATCACATAGTCACTTTCATGCATGTTACAAGGACAAAGGAAGGCGTTACCCAAGCTCCAGGAGAGACACATAGACGTTATCTGGAAAGATTTCATGCTACCTTTGTGAGGTCAGCAACCAAATTGACAATTCTATCTTAATGGCATTAACTAAAGGGATCGATCCCAATTCCGACTTTGGCAATTGGTTGGCTGGGAAACCCCCCACCCCGTTGGATCGTTTCTATACTAAGGCGGCCCAGTTTTTGAGGAGATAAGATGCTAGATGATATAGGAAGCAGGACGATGTGGAGCCTAGTGGTGAAGGCATTCAAAGTAATGTTGCTGTGAAACAAACTAGTGAGAACTCTGGCAATGTGCAATTGAATATTCAAAATAAGCAAGGTCGACAAATGGGTAACGGAGGTCAGGGAAAGAAGAGAGACCCAAATCATGGACCACGACACAGAGCTCCCATGTTTGACCAATATACTCCCCTGAATACATCCCTAGAGAATGTTTATCTGCAGACCTGTAATACTGGACAATATAAGAAACCAGCTCTGAAACAGTCATCTGAGAAGCAAATTCAAACTGGAAAGTTCTGTAGATTCCATGATTGCTGCAGCCATAACACCAATGAGTGCCATCACTTGCAAGACATCATTGAGAAATTGATCAGAGAGAGGAAGTTCGAATAGTTTGTTCGGGTGCCGCAGAATGGAGGTGCGGGCCCATCTAACCCGAATCAAGGCCAAGGTCAGGCTAGGCTCGAAGAACCTGCGCGTACTGGCGGGAGGTTGATTATAAATACAGTGAGTGGTGATACTCATCTAGCTGATCGAAGCTAGAAAGAAATGGAGTCATATGCCTGCTCGATTAGGCATGATGACTTCGAGTGTTGTAGTAATTTTGATGATGGGGCATCGACAAAACAACAGAGAACGATGATACGATGACAGACGACATCGTTTTCAGGAACCATGATGCTGAAAGAGTCGAGGCCCTTACTATCGATCCTTGGTCATTTCAGCTCAAATAGGTCTTGCATGGATGAAGAGGATCTTGGTAGATAGCGGAAGCTCCGTGAACATTCTCTTTAAGCGGATCTATGACCAGATGAAAATGGAAGCAAATGATCTGAAATCATGTCAGTCCCGCATACATGGTTTTTGGAAGTGCAACTATACCAGCCGGGATGGTGGAGTTGCCAGTTGAGTTAGGTATTGGAGAGCGTCGGAGAGTCCGGAGGCTATAATTTGTTGTGTTAGATATTAATTCCCCATATAATGCTTTCTTAGGCCGACCGGCCCTCACTGAATTTAGCGCAGCGATTGCCTTATGGTGTTTGACTCTGAAGTTCCCCACTGATAACGGGGTTGTAGTGGTTCATGGAGATCAGGCAGCTAGACGCGCCTGTTATGTTGCTGAGTTATGGGATGCGCAACATTAGGAGAAGGGCAAGGGCGTAGAGGAATCTCTCCGTGTCTGTTTTTCTAAGAATTGACGGGTAATGCCTGGGCCTAGGCCCGGGCACCACAACCAGTTCCAAAAAGACCTTGATCCGCACTATAATGATAATGACGGGGAAGTCAAAGACAATCAAGCTTCCCCGGCGGAGTTGATGATTGATGTTCCGATCGATGACAATGATGACTCCAGAATGATAAAGGTCGGATCTCAACTTAGCCACCAATTGAGAGAGGAATTGGTTGAATTTCTCCGGGCAAACCTCGACATGATTGCTTGGACTCACTCTGGTATGTGTGGGATCTCGCTGGACATTGCGAGCCATGCATTGAATATTGACCCGTGGCATGTCCCGGTCAAACAAAAAAGGCGCGGTATGGATCCAAAGAGATCTGCCGCCCTGAAGGAAGAGGTAGATAAACTCAAGTCGAAATGGTTCATCCGAGATGCTTTATACCCGAAGTGGGTGTCCAACCAGTGCTTGTTAGGAAATCAAACGGGAAATGGCGAACTTGTGTAGACTACTAAGATTTGAATAAAGCGTGCCCTAAAGATAGTTTTCCACTAACCAGAATTGATCAACTTGTGGATTCAACGGCCGAACACGAGCTCTATCTTTTATGGACACGTATTCTGGCTACAATAAAATATTGATGCACCTACCTAATTAGGAACATACTAGCTTCATCACCGATCTGGGACTCTGTAGCTACAAAGTGATGTCGTTCGGACTCAAGAATGCTGGGGCAACTTATCAAAGACTCGTAAATCGAATGTTTGCTAACCAGATCGGGAAAACCATGGAGGTGTACGTGGGTGATATGCTTATGAAGTCGCGACTGTCCAACAATCATGTCAAAGACTTGGAAACAATATTCAACATCCTCTGACAATACTGAATGAAGCTCAACCCATTGAAGTGTCATTTTGGAGTCGCATTCGAAAAGTTCCTTGGGTTCATTATCAATGCTCGAGGAATTGAGGCTAATCCTGAGAAAGTCTGGGCGATTAAGAATCTCGAGACTCCCAGAACCATAAAGCAAGTGTAATGCCTCAACGGTAAGGTGGCAGCCTTGAGTAGATTCATCTCCAAATCCATAGACAAGTGCATTCCCTTTTTCGATTTGATCAGAAAAGGAAAATGGAATTTCGAATGGACGGAGGAGTATGAAGGAATATTCCAAGTACTGGTTCAACACCTGGCGACTTCATCAATTTTGTCGAAGCCGGTTGATCACAAAAGATTGTATATCTATCTAGCGGTTTCAGCGAATGTGATTAGTGCTGCACTGATTCGGGAAGAATATCGGATCTAAAGACTAGTCTATTACATCAGCAAGCATTTGGCTAGGGCGGAGAGAAACTACCCGAAGCTGGAAAATCTGGCTTATTGCCTCGTCATTGCCTCGAGGAAGCTCCGTCCTTATTTCTAGGCTCACACGATCACAGTCTACAATAACCAGCCATTACGATAGGTCTTAACATGACCTGAGACGTCTGGCAGATTGCTCAAGTGGAACATCGAGTTGAGTCAATTCGATATTGCTTATACACAGAGGCGAACGATTCAAGGACAAGTTCTGGTAAACTTTATAGCCGAATTCACTATACCGGAGGACTTACCTGAAACTAGCGAGTCTCCCAAACACATATGGAAGCTATACACTTATCGTGCATCGAATGACCGCTATTCAGGCGCTGAAGTGGTATTTGAAACCCCAAAAGGTCGATCCATATGCTATGCTTTGAAGTTTGACTTCCGCGCAACTAACAACGAAGCTGAGTACGAAGCTCTACTCGCTGGACTCAGACTTGCCAAAGACTTGAGAATTATTGTTGTGGAGATTTATTGTGACTCGCAATTGGTCGTATGCCAAGTTCGAGGAGAATATCAAGCTAGAGATCGGAGATTAGCCGCTTATCTTACTCGGGTTTAGGAAGTGTTGAATCAGTTCGACTACTATGCCATCAACTGTATACCCTGAGAGCACAATCAGAAAGCCGACTCTTTAGTAAAACTGGCTAGCACTAGCGAAGCACATCAAATGGAACTTATCCCCGTCGAGACGCTTACCACTTTGAGTATTGACCAGATGGAGACAAACTGGGTGCATGAGAAAATGCCCGAGAAGCAGTCGTGGATGACCCCATTCAGAAACTATCTTGAGCACGGAATGTTACCCGAGCATAGAAGTGAGAAAAGACAGATTCTCCAGAAAGCTTTATGATTTATAATCCAGAATGGACTCATGTATAGAAGAGAGTATTCCGTTCCTTTACTCCAGTGTGTCACCCACAATGAAATCAAATGAGTGTTACATAATGTGCACGAGGGAGAATGTGGCGACCACACTAGGGGGCAAGCCCTTGCGAAAATGATACTCAGATATGGATATTTCTGGCCAACCGTGAATCGAGATGCGTTGTCTTATGCCAAGAGATGTGATAGATGCCAGAAGCATGCCAGGATTCCAAGAGCCTTGCCTGTTGAAATCACGCAGATGATCAGTCCATGGCCGTTTGCCACATGGGGCAGATATAATAGGGTCTTTACCTCTGGCTAAAGCTGGTGCGAAGTATGCCATCGTTGCAGTTGACTACTTTACTAAATGGGCGGAAGTCGATCCCCTTGCTACCATTACGACGAAAAAAATCAACTTTGTTGTCCGCAACATCATCTGTCGTTTTTGCCTCCCACACACAATTGTAACTGATAATGGGACCCAATTCGATCGTGTCGAGTTCAAAGATTTCTATCAATGCTACCGCATCTAGAAAAGTTCTCGGTAGTTGCTCACCCTCAAGAGAATGGACAGATCGAAGCAGTTAATAAATTTATCAAGTCCATCCTAAAGAAACGACTGGAGAAGGCTGGAGGGAGATGGGTCGATGAACTTCCCATGGCCCTATGGGCATATCGAACTACCCATAAGTCCGCGACCGGCCACACTTCGCTTTCACTTTCTTACGGCTCTGAAGCTGTCATTCCAGTTAAATTTGAAGCAACTTCTCACCGTGTGACTTATTATGATCCAAAGAGAAATGCTATATTACTTTTAGAATCTCTGGATTTATTAGATTAGAAGCATAAAGAGGTTGATTTGAGGGCAGTCGCACACTGTAGTCGAGTCGCCCAGTTGTACAACGCTAAGGTATGACCCAGAACCTTCGAAGTTGGCGATCTCATACTTAAGAGAATTTATATGGTCCCTTCACATATGAAACCGACATGGAAAGGACCGTATGTTATCGAACGGAGACTTGGAGACGGCACATTCAAACTATCAACTATAGACGGTCTCACTTTACCAAGAGCATGGAACAGCGAGAGTCTCCATTGCTATTACGCATAACATGCTTTTATTTATTCAGTCTGCTTTTTCCTTTGAAATTTGTTTATGCATTTCAAAATTTGAACTTGTAATAAGGCAACTGACTTTGCCATACTTTCTTATTTCAGCAATAAAATGCAGACTCATCGAGCCAGATAAGCAATCTGTAAAATGCATCGTGCGTCCGCCACGATGTACGAAGAGCAAAGTTCAATCTCAAGGTGGGGCTTATTCAAATAGGGAATGACTGTGACCCAACCGGTCACTCACTAAGTGAAACCATGAGTTCGGGGGTAAACAAAGCTAAAGAAAAGAAGAATTGAAACACGGCAATCATCTAACGAACTCCAGCTCCTGGAGTGCGAGCTGGAGCACCAACTCCAAATCCAAAATAAAAGAGGTTGGATTCATCCATCCATGACTTTGATTGCCAAATCAAGGTGGATGTGATCCGACCGTCCACAACTTTGATCAACTCCTTGTTCCTAGAGTGCGAACAGGATCCTAATACCTAAATAGATGTGACTGACCATCTGTCGACAAACTTCAGATTCTCGGAGTGCGAACTGGAGTATAAATATAATCGGGTGTGACTGACTACCCACCAACTGACTTTGGTCCCAAGAGCGTGGACTAGAGTATAAACACTAAATGGGTGTGACTGACCACCCATCAACCAACTTTGATCCCCAGAGCGTGGACTGGAGTATAAACATAAATTGGGTGTGAACCGACCACCCGCGAGATAACTCTAAGTCCCCAGAGCACATATTGAAATATAAACATAAAACGGGTGTGACTGACCGCCCACAAATTAACTTATGTACCCAGAGTGCAGACATAATTCCGAGCGTTATGTAGGCAAGACTGATCATCAACATACAAGTTCAATCCCCGGAGTGTGTATATCGATACTAGCAAATGAGCGAGTGTGATCCGACCACTCAAACTAATTTCATCTTAACCATATTCCGACTAAGTTAAGATTATTGAAGGTGGAAAACAACTACCGGATGATTACTTCAATTTATCCCCAAGAACGAGGGCACAACTCAAGTACCGGCCACTGACCAAGACAGTGCATCATTGGGATTTGACTCGATGTCTGATTTTGACCTGAAGCCATGACTTCAGAACTTAACGATCAAACTCGAGTTTGGCTCAAAGACTAAAGCCTCATAAGTACATTGAACGAAATCGCGAGTGTTGAAATACTTAAACAAATAAACTTGAGTTATGCTAGAAAACACAAAATGCAGTTTTATTTCCATTATTCTTTGGAAAAATGACAAGTACAAAAATATGTTCAATGAATTCCTATAAGCGGGGGCCAACCTGCATCTTTACATGGCCTACAAAAGCAAAAGAACATCTAATTCTTGGCTATCTGCAGAAGGAAGAAGTGCGAGTGCAGGTCTACGCCTTTTATTTCTTAACCTTCCTGCTTTTCTTCGGCGTAGACCCACTTGTATCGCCCTTCGATCCTCTCTTCAAGCCTTTACTTCCCCGGCCTGCTTTAGCTGACTTGCCTTCGGCTGGGTGGATTACGGTTATCTCCTCCTCAGAGCTCACATGAACCACAACATCTTCCGTATGCGAGGCTGGAGGTATGCGGGCACCTTTTACGATGGTGGAAGGAGGCGCACTGGTTTCCACAATAGTGCCACTAGGATAAATGACAAATATCGGGATTGGACCCGGACCAGCCATGCCACCAACTCCACGATCTAGCTCCGCTTGCGCTATCTCGGCCTTAATCTCTTCCATTATTTCTTCGACCCACTCCGCCCGGATGCACATCAGAATACTGCTGGTTGGTCCTGAGGAGTCAGTAATTATAACATCTTCATAAACATGGAAAGGCATTTCAATGTGTGCGTTGCTTTCATGGCCGAGGAGTGCTTTCAACATTTTTTCGTCGAACACGGAACTGGCTTCGTGCGTCTCCCCAACCGATGTAGAAATCATTGTAGTTGCGGCCTCCGTCATTAAGGCCACCTGCTTATGATGCATCTCTTGGTTTGCAGGAAGATCGACCGATGCGACATCTACAACTGAATAAAGATAGGAGGAAATGTTAGAAACGTCTTTGGACAGTGCTCCTACATTTGGACGAATGGAAGAAGTGTTCAGAGTACCTTCCTTAGAATGACTCATATGTTGAGCCGATGCGCCTTCAGAACTATGCACATGTATTGGAGATAGGCGAGGTTGGTCAGGATCATATCCTGGAACAGCTAGGGGATCGATAGAAGAAGTAGGCTCAAGTTGAGAAACTGGAACCGCTTCAGAACCTGCCTCGTGATGCTCAACTCCGGATCCCTCTCCAACGTTCGGGTACTTGGCAGCTAATTTTTCCTTTTAGAAGGTGATGGTGGCATCGTGAAGAACTTTCGCCTCATCTCCAACTATTACCTGATTTTCTAGTTCAAATTCATCAATAGTTAAAGTGTTGCGGGCCATTTTCTCGTCTTCGACCAAGCGACTCCAAGCCTTATATAGATGGAAGGAGTAATCTTCGAGCCAGTTGAGATTGCGATTCCTTAAAACTTTGGCATTATATAGGACCATAAGGTCTTCGCATTCATCCTCCATCCTCGCCTCCATCGCTTTAACTTCGCTCTCAATTCTGACTTCGGCTTCCAGAGCCTTCAAGTTTGCCGCATCCCTTTCATTCTTTAGCACCACTGCTTGATCACATGCCTCCTGAGCAGATTTATTGGCCTCATCCTTTTCCTTGACGGCGTCAGCAAATTTCGCCTTTAACTCCTTAAGCTCCTTCATTGCAGCATCTCTTTCGGCCGTAACAGTGGTGTTCTGGTGGCCCATCTCCTCAACCAAGGGAAAATGCATCTGTTGCATTTTTTCCATAGAATGATTAGCCTCATTGGCTTTCTTTTGGGCCTCCATTTCCGACTTCCATGAAGATTCGGCCTCATTGTTGAGCACTTCGATTATCAGATTCTTCTTAGCAACATCGGACTCCAGTTTCTCGATTATTTTTGCCCGCTCAAAGGCCACCACTGAAGCTTTCTCCATAGTTTTCACCCACTCTCGGTACGAACTATAGACATCATGCACGTAATCATGTACCGTCTTTTCTTCTTCATTGGGGATCCTCTTCAAGTTTGGAGGAATATAAAGTCGTCAAAGCAGACATTTGCAAAATATTTTTTCAACTTAGTAATTCTGATCGCTCCCTCCCTAGGGTGTTCTAAAGCGGCCTGTTATGTGATAATGGGAGTATCAGCCTCAGTCCTTCGACGTTGCTCGTCAGATCTTGATGTTTAAGGAGGCACTATTTGATGTGAAGTCTCAGCAGATTGTTTTTCGTAGCCGGAGGGTTTTGAGGGACCTTTAGATGGTGGAGAACGTGACCGGGAGTGGCGTATACTTTGGTATGGCCTCTCCCTCTCCCTTTTATAACGGTCACGCTCTAAACTGGAGTGGCCGCGTTCATAAATTCTTCCAGACTCGTGTCTGTGAGATTCAAAATAAGAAGTAGAAGAATGACGTTTAGAAGGTAGACTACCGAGAATCGATCCTTGCCTCATCATCGTATCTGTAAAATGAAAAGAAGAAATAGAATCAATTATCTCCAAAGATTGATAAACATGTCATTAGAAGTTGTGTAGTGCCGTGAAGTGTGTGCATGCATGTGCAAACCCCCCAACCAACCGGTTGTGGCAGCCATGCTTGTAGGAGTTGGCTCCCCTATATCTAAAGCACTTTGAAGCTCCTCTAGTCCATAATCTTGGAATGAAGATAAGTCATTTAGGATGGGGTTGTCCGCCAATCCTTTCAATGTACTCTCCATTCATGGAGGAGAAGTCTCCACACTTATACCAGTTGTAATGGCCGAAGATATCATGATAGTTTTGCATCTCGTGGCTTTGTGGCAATAGTCTTGCCTCTTCGTTTCAACTCCGAAGATCAAAGACTCTGCGAAGGCACGACTATAGGCTCATCTCCAATGGGAACACTCTCATCATTACCATGTTCAGTGATAACGACTTCGGGAGCCCTTCTCCATCCATGCCTCGTAGGAGCCATTCTGAGAACTCCCGCCGATCTAATGCTTTAGCCTCTTTCCATAAGCCCAACGACGATCAAGTTTTCATCTATGAGGACTCCATCAATTTCCCTGAACTCAGTTGACACCGCTTGGAGAACCCTTACTACTTTAAATTGGGCTCCTTCAGGCTACGGAATCGAAGCTGCAAAAGTAACCAAGTATTAGATTCAGCATCAACTTGTATTATCCAGTTAATCGACGAAGAAGTTAGAACACTTACGTCTAACCAGCCATCGTCTGGCGAATCCCAATGGACACCGAACAAAGAACCATTCGGTTTTGAAGTAACTTAGCTAGCTCCAGGCTCCTGCCACTACTTGACAATTTTTAACTGCTTCCCGAAAAGTGAACAAAGGATTTTCCCCGTGACTTTTTATGTTGAATAGATATTTGACTTCCTCTACATTCAGAGGTCGAAAAAGATGCTCCATGAAGATAATGAACAAATGTTGAGCAAAGCATATCCATTCGGATTCAACTGAGATGGAGCAATCCTCAAGAAAAGTAGCACTTCTCGGATGAACTAATTGAATGGAGGCAATGTTCCGGCTACACACATGAACCTATTGCATGCAGTATACCCCTTCGGAGGGTCTTCTGCTCTCGGTAATAAGACATCATCTAGAGAAAGTCAGTGCCTTATGCAGATCCTTCCCAGCATGTCTTTAGTGATTTTAGAGTGGACAGAATCATATGGATTCATAATAAAAGCCACACCTGACATCTCTTCCAGAGCGGGACTTATTACTTCAGCTGTAATCTTTGGCATTTATATAGCTGGAAGTGGAGGACTTAGAATGTCCTGTGACTCAGAGCTTCCGAGATCTAGAGCTATTGAACTCGGTAAAAACCATTGTTAGATGGCAAGAAACCCATGTTACCCATGTGATTGTGAAGTGAGTGATCGTGTTGTGTCATGCGATGCTATATGATGCTTAAGATCGCTACAAAGTTTGAAAGATGTTAAAACGACAAGACTTCGAGCTTCAACCAGAGTGACCGTCACAATCGTGCCAACCTGAGTTCAGAGAACGATCCGTGTTAACGTTCATTAAGTTTGTTAAATTACAGTTCCATCTATGAGCTTCAAAGGGTAGTCAAATATGTAGTTTAACAGTCAAGTCCAATTATGCAAGGCAGAAGCTCGTAAGAGTCAAGTGTCTGAATATGTAAGATTTCGTATCCATCAAAGTTCAAAGTTGGATCCTTCCACAAGAAGTCCAATTTGTACCGATCATGGACTATAGGTTGTCATATCGATCACATGGAGATCATTTCGTATTGATCCAAAACCCCCGGTTTTGTATCGATCATCGACTGTATATTCGTATCGATAATCAGGTCCGGAACTTTATATCGATCGCATTTCCAATCGATACGAAGCCACTCCCTCCATCGATATGAATTTCCACCATTTCCAATCAATATGAACTTCCATTGCTTTCGGATCAATAAAAGCCATTTCCATTCGCTCTAGTGTTCTTTCATATCCATCATCCCTTCTTCTTCCCCAAGCAGATAGCACATCGTTTCCTCCTTCCTTGACTTTGCTCTGACCCAACTCCGGCATCAACATCACTGAAACCGGCAACGGCTTTAGACAAATCATCATGAAACTCGAGTCTTATTGTTTTGAGATTGTTTTAATTGATCAATTACCTAATTTAAGCAGTTAGTTCGAAAGATTAGCAGGTTGAGTAATTCAAAGACAAAGGAAGTTTCTTCTTTCTTAGACACTTAATCGATACGAAAGAAAAAAAATAAAATGATGGCAAGTAAAAAATTTCTATGTCCAAAAAGCATTTATATGCACTCGTGACTAGGCAAGAAATGATTCATCTCCCAGTAGCTAAATCCGATTGGAACGGTTACAAGTTCCATCGATACGAAGAAGCTTGTTCGTATCCATCAATCCAGAATGGTATGAAGTGTAGCTGTTTGTATCCATTAGCAATCGGCCTTCAAGCCCATCGATACGAAACGCCACTACCAAGTCATATTTAGATCGTTCAATTCCATCGATATGAAATGCCATTTTAATATCCATCCACCGGAAGACTACAAGATCTCATATCCATCAATACGAAGCACTTCAAAGAACCAACTATTTCGTATCGATAGCTATCGATACGATGGATGTTTTCCAACTTCTCAGATCGATCCAGGAGAGGATCGATATGAAGAAGGAACGTAAAACAACCATCGAGCGTTTTTACAAATCGAATTTCACATCGACCTAGGAGAGGATCAATACGAAGCTCGATCCAAGCAGAAACTAAAGAACTTGACAATGACCCGTAAACGTACAAACATGAACATGAGTCAGGTTAACGTATGTGCATGTATGACGGACTAACATTCAATTTTAAAAATTAATAGGGATTGAACACCCACCTGATGAGGATCAAAATAGTGAACAACAAATGGCTAACACTTGGCACTCAGTTATAATAAAACACTACATGATCATTGGCAGTCAACAATTCCACATTTATATTACTGGAAATTGATCAAAGGTTACACCTCTTAATGAAAAAGATAGATCTTTTTCAAAATAAAGAATGCAGCTTTTCAAAGCACGTCATGTTCACACAAGATGTACTTTGGGGGGCAAATGTTATCCTGCCTTTTGGCAAGGCCATGACACCAAGGACTTGACTAGAAACCAAAGACAATTCGACTCAAAGATCGGTTATACGCAGGTCTACTATGGATACTGGCAACTTTGGTCTGAGTTCGGATTGAACTACAATTCACATGGTACGACAAGCAAAGCTATGGAAGCCAACGTTCCAAATTTCAGGTCTATTGGATTTCGTATGCTCAAGATAAGGATCGATCAAAATCAATAAAAGAGGCGTCGGTTCGTATCCATCAAATGCCACTCCTCTTCGTATCCATCAAACATCTTCCCTTCGTATCCATCATCCATCAACAAATGTCCATTTCATATCGATCTCCCTCCATCCATTTCGTATCAATTTTCTTTCATCGATACAAAGAGCATCAACCACCGATCAATATGAAGAAAGCAACATGCAGCATCGATACGAAGGCGGCCTCTAGACATCGATGCGAAGAATGATCCACGACATCAATACGAAGAGGGCAAGGTCAAGAGAAGGAAACGGTCGTGCAGCATAAAAAGTGGATCTCCCCTAGTCATTGTTCCACGTCATCGATACAAGGCAGATCGATACGAATGATCATCGATCCAAAGTTGATCAATACGAGGTTATCGATACGCACAGTCCAACCATCTACAATATCAAACTTGGATCGATCATAACTTGAGATCCATAAGTCCAAATGCTACCAAACTTTCACAGGAGCTTACTTACCACCTGAAGAATGTCTCTGGTCAATCGCATCTCAAAATGAGCAAATCTTGATCGATACGAAGTGTACATGGATCGATTAGGGATCGATCCCAAATGTCCTTGGGTCGATCTCCTGGGCCCTCCCACATGTGAGAAGGGGTATTCCGAGATCTAGGCCAGATATTTTTAGACTGCACCTATAAATAGCACTCCAAGGCCAACCGAAAGAGGACTTTTGTACACCATTACGCCGTTACTCTACCGAAGATCCATTGTAACTTGAGTGTTTGAGTTATTCTCTTTTGTAACTAGTTAGTAATCATCAATAAACAGGAAATCATTCAAAGTGGATGTAGGCTACAATGCCAAACCACTATAATTCTCTGTCTTCTTCTATTTCTGTTTGCTTTAATTGGCACATTTGTTAGATTAGCCTCTTTTTACATTTAAATTCTTCATTCTAATCTCTTCAAATACGTCGGGAAAGTGTTGTGCCTAATTTTGGTACAAACATTTTCCATTCGAATCTCTTTTAAACTATTTAAATAGTTATCAAATTTATTTCATATTTTTCCATAATTAAATATTTCCATTTAAAAAGATTTCCCGTTATGGTTACTTAACTACACAAGTGCGATTTTTATAAAAAATTGATTTGAACATAATTCAAAATCTACAAAATGAAATCTTGTTTTTCTTTTTACATTTGAAAATTATGGTTATAATAGACCGAACATTTCTTATTTCGAAGAAATCCGAGCTATACTTCACTATATACACTCATTTGAATTTTTCGGTGCGAAATCGTGAACCGTCTTTACGCGATGCGTCTAGTTTTAACTTGATTTATAATATTTGAAATAAATTATCTAAATTGAATAGAATCACTTATAAAAACATTACAAATCATTTTAAATTGAGATTTCCATTTTTTAAAGTATTTAAAACTATATTTTCACTATTCCCATATTATAATATTATTATATTCCTATTATTTTAATATTAAAGTTTAAAATCCAATTTCAATTCAATTTCAATTCTACCTTCAAATTAAACTTAATTTAAACTTAGATTTCAAATCTATTTTCAATTCCAATTCAAATTTCAAACTTAATCTCAATTTAAATTTTCAAAATTGATTTTAATTTCAATTTTACTATCCATCTCAATTTCAATTTCAATTTCAATTTCACTTTCCATTCAAATCCAATTCCAATTTCGATTCCGATTTCAATTTGAATTATAATTCAATTCCAATTTGACTTTATTTTCAAAATCCAAATTTGATTTTTTCACTATTCACAAAGAGGCTTAATAATTCCAACATATACCATATTATGGTCATAATTAACAAAGGGGTTACTTAATCAACAATGAGCATATTCACTTCCAATATTCATCATTAACATAACATACATTCTCATAGCATAGTAATTATCAATAAGTGGTTATATTAGCATAACCTTATTATTCATCCAACATATTCAAACAATCATTCAAACGTCCATATCATCAAATGGTGATTATCTAACATAACAATTAAACTTAATAATCAATATAATTCAAATAGTGATGAGAATTTCTCACATTCATTTCCACTCCGCCTAACTTTATGTGAATTGGCGTGCTTACGTCTAACGAATTAACACGTGTTCCTTCCTTCCTTTTCTTCCCTTTATTTTCTTTCTTTTTCTTTCTCTTTTCTTTCTTCTTTTTTTTTCTTTCTTTTCTCTTACTTTTCTCTTTTTTTTATGCCCGTGTGTGGGTGTGGAGGGGTGTAGGCTCGGGTGGGGGTGTGTAGCCTAAGGAGGAGGGTGCATGAGCTTTTAGAGGGGGTGTAGGTGTAACGACCAAAAATTTTAGGTATTTGAAATTGGAATATTTAATTGATTTTAAATATTTAAAAGTTAATTTACGGATTTAATAACATGAATTTCAAATATAACAATTTGTTGGGTAATTTAATTGTGGAATTTAATAATTGAAATTTGGTTAAATAGTTGAATCTTGAGTTTTAAGCTAGATAAAAATAATTTCAAAGGCTTATTAAACTTTTATTCATATGTATAAAGGTAATAAAAACTTTTAAATTGGTTTTGAAAGTGATTTAACTAATTTTGAAATTTACTCGTTTTAATTAACGAGTGAGAAGAGCCTTCAAGGGCATAGTCTCAGATTTTGATGAAACCAGTTCCATTGGATTCGTAATAGTGTATTATTATTGGATTTCAAATTTCATAGCATTTGGAGTTATCATTTGGTCGTATAGGATAGAAACGCATTGAAATTTATATCGGAAATTTAATAATAATTAGGTTCAAAAAGCTATCTTCTCCATACGATCGAATTAGGTTCCGAAACTTGTTCCATTGCGTTCGGAATAGGGGTATAACATTAGGAAAGCCAGGCAGCACACCTCGATTGGGATCCGAAAATTATAGCTAGATATTTTTCGAATTTTAAATTATATATATATATATATATATGTTGACTTGACTAGCACCCTACATTCTTTCACTTCAGCCAAATCTATTTCTCATCCTAGCCACTCTACCTATGATCTACCTGCTCCTTTTCTATTTAAAAGTAGTGAGAACGCAATAGAGCACACGAAAAAAAAGTCTGGAATTCAAAAATCGAAATCTCAAATCTAACCAATATAAAAATATGAAACGAGCACTAAAAATCTTGTTATGTCAAGAGCTTCGATCTGATGTGCTGTTTATAGGGTGCGGCTTTGATTGGTGATGTTCGACGTTTCAACAGAGCAGCTAGGTTGGGTTTTGTGGAAATTTGGGCCACTGATTAATCGATCCGAGTTTTGTTTTGAGTTTCTCACGTCGAAAGGCTTTGGAGCTGTGAAATTAAGGGAGTGCGGCAAGTTCGAGGGGGTTGCGACCATATGGCAATGGAATTTTTTTGGCTATAGGTCGCGTTTTACCCTATGTAGGCGGAGGAAGCATGGTGGTGACCGTCGAGTGGAGATTTCGAAGAGGAAGCCATCGGCGAAGACGGATTTGATTTTCGTGTAGCCAATCCCCATATCAGTGTTCGTTGTGCACAGCCATAGCTTGTGATATACTATACCTGTCCATTTTAAGGGATTGAAGAAGATGATGACGTGGCAGCGAGGGTAATGATGTAAATAATGTGAAATTGGATTTTATTATTTTATTTAATTTAAAAATGTTTGATAACTTATAAAATTCATAACTTCTTCATATGAGGCCCGATCGAGACAAAACTTTTTGTGCTGCGATCTTGGAGATGAAAGCTTCGCAATAGAACTAGTTTGGACGGATTTGGAGAATGTTGAAATTTGGGCTAAAATCGTATGTCGTCCGGTTTTAGTTCCAAAACGGAACGCCTCGGCGACAACAGAAAATAAATGTAAGTAAATCTCACTCATCTTAGATAAGCTAGTTTTATTTTGAAGTGTTATAAATTATTTATTGGTTGATTAGATGAATTGATAAAATTATTATTAGTCGGATGTTAAATTATATATATATATATATATTATATATATTAGTAGGTGGATATATTCCCACCGATTAGAGCGGATGAGACATTATGCACCCCGCATAATAGCGAATGACCCTATATTACCACGATATCTCGCCTCAAAGTGAGATTGGTATTTTATGTTATATAACATCTGAGGATGCAGGGAAACAGGTTGGAGGGATCCAACTGGATTCCTCAAAAATGTTGATTTTTATTTCATATATAGTGATATATGATGTGTTTGAATAATCTATGATCGATTATGATATGATTTGATTTATTGGATGCTATAGTAGCACTGGCTTTGTTTCTGGCATTATAAATACCATAAATAATATTTTTGAATTTAAAAAGGAAATTTAAAGGCGATTTTGGAAATGAAAATAATTATATTGAATTTTAGGATTATTAATGGAAATTGATTTGGATTAAATAAACGATTGGATTTTGGTTATTTATTTAGCTATTTCGTAAAATGATTTCAAATAAGGAATTTTAAATTTAGGATTTTTAAACGATGGATTTTTAAATGAGATTCTTAAAATATGGAATGGGAGTTGAAATCGAGATTTGAATGGTTTAGAAATATAGTTTGGATTATTTAAGGAATTGATTTATGAATAGAATTTTAATTAGAAATCGATTTATAAATGGAATTTAGTGATATAAACCAGTTATAAACTGGAAATGAGATTATGAAATTTATAAACAATGTTTATAAATGATGTGGAATGATTATCATTTGATAAATTGAAAATATAAATCCACAGTGAGAATTTATAATGAGATATGGAAATTGGTTTAGAAAGAAATAGTGGATTTTATATTGGAATTTGGAAAAGGGTTATGAAATTGGGAACGTAATTCAATTTGTGATGAATTGAGAGAGATTTATAAATATGAAATTGGTTATATTGGAATTTAAAAATATATTTTTACCAAGAAGCGAAGTTTGTTTTTAAAAAGAAATTTTTTATTTATTAAACGGATGTGATTGTATAAGTGAAATGTTTTAATAGGATTTCTAGAAATTTATTGAATTTCCAAAATAGTGACTCGGGAACTTCGAAAATGAATCTAAATTCGTAAAAGGAATTATAAATGGTTAGTTGGATGATAATAAGTATAATCGATAGTTTTTTGGAAATTGAAAGGAAATTAATAAATATTTCGGATATGTAAGAGATGAGTATGGAATATTTCCTAAGTACGAATATTAGAAATGATTTTGGGAAATAAGAAATTTTCCTAACTATTGGCATTAAGTCTTTGGAGATATTTTAGCGACAAAATGATTTATATAGGAATAATTTTCTAAGTAATGAATTGTAAGTTGGATTTAGAAATATTTTTAAGGGTTAATGTGGGTTGAAATATCCTATTATGGATATAAGTATTTGAAATTGTTTTCGAATATTGAAATATAGGAAGAAATTTGGATATATATCTTTGTAAAGATATTTTGAAATATATATTTTGGAAATTTTATAATATGGGTCTAGTGACTGCTTATGTGTGTAATTTGATAGTTAAATAACCGACTATCAAATTTGGCCAAATTCATTGATCGTTTCGGGGAGACCGGGATCAGATTTAATTATTCGAAAACCACTTCGATCCGATTTGTGCGTTACGAATTGTGATATTGTTAGGATAATGAAGACGATGATTTTGGTGATCGGTTTGTTCAGACCCAGAACAACTTGTATGGATGAATGCTATCAGCACATTGTCATTGGAGGGCAATGGGCATTCTAGGTGTAAATTTTTTGAAAGGTAATCGTAGCCTCAAGCCTCATCAACTGGGAAATGACTAAAACAGGGCATGCAGCAGGGCTAAGTGGGTCGCTTCCATTAGGGTATGTCATCATCTTTCTAGATCCCTATATCTACATATTTATGGATTTGGTTGTACATGAGAGATCTCGATTAAGGTTGGATGACCAGGATGATGACATATTCGGTACTAGTAGTCAAGTGCTAGGCCGGTTCTGTGTGGCAGGGTACAAGTTGTTCTTGTTAGACCCGGGTGCATTGATCTAGAGATGCAGACATCGGAGGTAGTTTCTTACCTGGTCATAGTATGGAATCCATTCTCCAATACGTGCCTTTACAATTTTGATTGTAGAGCCCAGTATGCTGGAATTAAATTAATGTAACAATTTCGACTATTTTGATAAGTATTTGTACTTAGACACTATTATAATATCATAGGATTTTTATATAAAAGTGTTTTGGTTACCATAAGGTAAAAACCCATCATTTTAATGTGTGGCGTGGTCTTACGAGATACCTTTGTTTTTCAAAACAATTTTTGAAGATAATTAAATTCAAATTGAGTGTGTTTTCTCACGTTGGTTTTCCAGACTGACTTGGGTGTTATTTTATTATAATGTTTGGGTCAGACCGAGTATTACAGATTTAGGTTGGGATGCTATGGAGCTCAGAAGACGAGCTAGATGATAGAGATGTATTCCCTTACCTTTTTACTTTTCATTGTGTGTGTGTTAAACTATATATTCAGTACTTGTGAGGACAAGTTATTATAATTGTCCAGATTTTTTTGCTGAATGTTGTACTCTGATTGATGTTTGTACACACACACACACACACATATATATATATATATATATTGTTTTTGTGTAAAGACTTGTGATATTATAGATTATTCATTCTGATGTGAGCTTCTATGTTGTTTAGTTTTCTTCTTATCTTCTTTTTTTTCTTCTTTCTCACCCCTAACAATCCGCCTTTTTGTTCAGTCAAAGTTGACATGTGCGGTTATTTGTCAGCTTAGAATGTACAGAAAATTGGGTCATTACAGTAGGCTTGGGTGGGCTTGGGGAGGCATGTAGGTCACTTTTGGAAGGTTTTCAAGGTGGGTAGGTGGGTGTGGGAGGTGGGTACGGCTTGGGGAAGGGGTGTTTGGCCGCGGTGGAGCTTGGGTGGAGGGATGTAGGGCACGACCATTGTGGAGGAAGGAAATGGAGAAGGAGAGAAGGAGAGAAGGAGAAGGAAGAAGATAAAGTGAAGAATTGAAGTGAGTTTGGCCTTGTATTTATAGTTGGAGTTTAAGTGTTAATGACCATCCTACCCTCTTCATATTTGTAATAAAATATACACTCTTACTTATGCATGAAAAGAGAGATTTAATGGCAAATTAATGTGATGTTAGGGATGGAAATCATTATTCTTCTTATTTTCTTAACTTTGCTTTCTTTAACGGAAGACTTTAGCATGGATTTGATTCTATATGACACATGTTAATAAATTAGCATATGCATTAATGGTAGAAATGATGCTAAGGAAAAGTGTGTAAGTAGTAAAGAGAGGTGTCACCATTTCTATGCTTACTAATATTTAAAACATAAAACTTTGCTCCATTTCCATGCATTTACATACCATCTCATTAATGAGATAAGAGATGTAAGTAATGATGTTGTTTTATAACGTTAAATTTAAAATTAAATTAGTCAAAATCATGTTTTGTAAACTTTATTTAAACTAATTTAAATTCTTTTGTCTTTAGTACGGTAAATGAACATGTTACATAGTTTGTTAAGTGTATATATGAGTTAGGAAACATATCATGTTGCAATAAATTAACAACTTGTTTTTGTTGACAAATTTTACAGTCAAAATTTGACGTTTTTGTTTAACTATATATTAAAGTAAACCAAACATAAAATGGATTTCCTATTATATTAAATGAATTAAAACAAGTTTATTTAGGTTAAAATTTCATATCATTAGGGTTATTATCAAAATATTGAATTTTGAAGTTGCACTAACAAAATGTGACAAATTTTGTAAATTTTGTAAATTTTGTAAAACGATTATAAGCCTATTTTTAAATCCTTAAATATACTTCTATTATCTTTACTAAGTGATTTTATTATAGTTTAACTTTTCAAACAAATATTTAAACATATTTATTTAAGCATTTATTTATTTTTAACAAAACTTAACTTTTGCTGATTAGTTCAAAAATCCAAATTTTATACTTTTCAATTATTAACTATAAGAATAAATAATTTCTCTATTATTATTTATTATATATAACTTATTTATTTAAGCTTTAAACCCATTTAAAATTAAAATAAACAAAATCCCTCATTTTCGAAGTAGCGAAATTACGAGTCGTTACATTCTCCCCTACTTAAAAGCATTTCGTCCTCGAAATGAAAGTTAGATAAAGGAATCTATCTCATACTCATATCCTCAAACATTTTGAATTATTTATATTGATGATAGAAAGAATGAATATATAAAAATAAGGTTGATATCATAATAACACTAAAACAAACGATACCAAACATACGTACAGAGATTCCCCACAATAACCTGAGTACTTATCATGTACTTAAGGTTATATATACATACATCAACTTGGACTTCTATCCTACCCATCCTATTGCGTACTACACACTTAAGATAATATTTACAACAACCAAACAAGACTATACATCCAAAAACAACCACACTGATACTATATCAACATAAATGAATACATCGACATAACTCATCCCCTGACCTGAGTATGTACTACACCTGAGGTCTATATATATACACATACCAAAACATAAGTCTAACCCTCATACCTTAGTGCCTACTATGAATTTAAGATAACTATCCAATTACCATGTGGACAGACCCAAAATATCATACTATATGTGATATTTGGTTCGATCAATTATTCGAATCCACAACTTTACTTCCGAACTAGTATCGACCCTCTGATTTTTTAGTGCGGACTTTGATCAGACTTCCAGATCACAAACCCTTTCTTTCCTTGCATAGCCCTCAACTATGATAGAAAACTTGAGTACATAATCACAAACCATCATTAATATTCGCTGTCAAGAATCGGGTAATAAATCCTTTCTCGGATTGGTGTAAACACCTCAATGTTCTGTACTCAAATCTTAGATCAAAAATTTATAGTAATAGCCCGAAAATTAAGCTATAATAATTAATTAATGAATTAATTAAATGATAAATAACTTTATGAAATTATCAGATTGAGCCACGGGAGCTGCACCACTGTGTCCGTTGTAATTTTCTGGTCAATTTCCATATATAGAACATCAGAATCCAAGCTAGAATGAAGAAGATATGAATAAAACAAGAAATCGGAAAAGAGAGAAAAAATAAATAATAAAACAAGGGCTAGGTTGACCCCTAGGTCAACCTAACCACTACCTGGCGACCTAGGGGGGAAGGTCGACAGGTAGGTCGACCCACCCCTATTGATGAACGAAGAATTAAATTCTTCGTTTCGTTATGATTTCTACACGTCATTTTTGTTAATTCCTCTCATTTAGTGCGTCCGTGCTCCCATCTGATGGCTCCTATCAAGCCTATGATGTGGTTACACCAATGTAACGACCCGTATTTTAACGGATCGACAAGTTCGACAGAATTTGGAATTTTAGAGTTTTTGAGCTATTTCAGATTTTAGGCGAAAATGGCTTAGTCTTGAGTCGTGAACGACTTAGTGTAAGTCGTGAGTCGTATACGACTTAGGAGATAGGAGCGACTCAGGGATTTGGCTAGTTAAGGGTGTAAGGATAAGTCGTTTGAACGACTTAAGGGGTAGGCGCGACTTAAGGACTGGGCGAGATAAGGCTTAAGTTAACTGTTAAGTCGTGACCGAGTTAAGGTGATGAGTCGTAACCGAGTCATCTGATGAGTCGTAACCGAGTCATCTGATGAGTCGTACCCAAGTCATCTGATGAGTCGTACCCAAGTCATCTGATGAGTCGTACCCAAGTTATCTGATGAGTCGTATCCTAGTTATCTGATGAGTCGTCTGACCAGTTGAGTCGTAACCTCAGCTATTTGTTAAGTCGTGACCGACTCAGTAGTTGGCTGCTAGGCTATAAGTCGTAGAATGGGTTATCTCGTCTAACCAGTTAAGTCGTGGACGAGTTAAGGGATGAGTCGTAAGCTGTTGAGTCGCGCGTAGGTGATAACTCGCGCAAGTGGATGAGTCGTAGCCTTTGTGATAAGTCGTATACGAGTTAGTAGTTGAGTCATCTAACCAAGTAAGGCGTGCACATTTAAGTCGTAGACAGGGGGTCTGGTGAGTCGTAGGCGCATGCTATAAGTCGGAGATGACTTAGGAGATAACTGTTTTGTCGTGAGTCATAGGCAGAAGTGTGTTAAGTCGTTGAGTCGTAGGGCTTTGAGTCGTGAGTCGTAAACGACTCATGGAGGCAAACGAGATAGGGATTTCAGCTATAAATAAGAGAGTTTCTCTTCATTTTTGGGATCCGAATTTTGAAGCGACGAAGTGCTGCCATTTTGAGAGCTCGACTTCTACACTTCTTCACTTCTTTTCTCAACTCTAATCTAGTGCTTCCTTCCATCCAAATCAAAGATCAAGATTGAAGATTCAAGAGCTAAGGTTGAAGATCTTCATCTTTTCAAGAGAGATTTCTTCGTTTGAAGCGGATTCGTGATAGATCAAGCTTGATCCTTCGCTGTCCAGATCTGAAGCGTGTTGATTTGAGGTTGTTTAGGTGATTTGGTGAGTGGTGATTATCTCTCACACGGATCCAAAGGAGTATATCGGATTGTTGGCTCGATTTGGTGTTAAAAATAGAGATTTCCATGCATTTTCTTCATCCAAAGTGTAGATCCATATAGATCCATTGTTCATGATGATGTTACATCCATTTTATCATATGTTAACCTATGCAAGTTCATTCATCAAGTTTGTAGAGATATAATCCATGTTTTCATGCTTATTGGACTTTCAACTCTTTAATTACGAAAATGCCATTATTGTTATAATTGTCTACTTAGATCATATTTGAATGCTTGATTGTTTGGATTGATGTTTGATTTGATTGATTGTTATGAACTAGATGATTGATGATTAGATCTAGATCGAAGATGATTCAAAAGCTAAAGGAAAGGCTCTTGAATTGGAAAAGCTGCTCGTGGCATATGTAGCGGGATGATGAAGCTCTTATGCATAGATTTGATGATGTGATGTTGAGATGAGGCTTCGCGAGGATGTGATGAAGCAAGGCAATCATATGATGAAGACTTGGTCTAATCCAGACGGGATCATTCCAAGCATGTTGATAACTCGGTGATATGATTCGAGTTGGGGATAATGAATGGATAAGAGAATAGTCGTCAAGGAGGATGACTAGGAGGCTTGGATAGCATCGTTGTTGAAGGTTCTAGCATGCTCTAAACAAGAGTACGTTTGGGCAGATTCGATAGTCCCAACGGCCAACTGTTGATGGTCGAGTACTCTGGGCAGATTCGATAGTCCTAGGCACGGGCTGCGACGACGTGCGGGAGTTATGTCTAGAACCGGGGTTTCCATTAGCCCTTGATGGACGGATGAAAGAATGTGCCGGTCATTCAATTAACGGTGATATCGAAGCAATGATAACAGTGATAGCCAGAGTCATGGATGTTTGGTTGTATCGTCATTCGGACTCAAGAGCGGTATTTTCTGGGTGCTTATCTGATTTAGGCCTTGGTACTTGGAAAACATCGCCCTTGACTCGAGTGATAGTAGCTTTACTTTAAATTGTATGCTCTGCTATGTTTGCTTCTGCTTAGTGTGTGTTTGGGGGCTATCACTGTAGAATGAGGTTGGAGTGGGAGGGTTGTATTCCTATTCCTTTTCCTTTATGCTCTTTTGGTATGTTGTTAGTTAATTTACTGCTTACTAAGACTGTTGTCTGACTCAAGGCTTTATGTTTTAATTCTTATTGCCTTGGGCTGTTCGTCCATTTTGGGACGGGCAGACTAGGTAGCAGGTGACAGGTGCTGTTCTCTTCTCACGATGCTGATATCGAAGACGAGCTAGAGGGTTGCATATTATCTTCTTATATGTACTGGATATTCCGCTGTTTTTGTATTCTCTGAGAGATATGTAGTGAGGCTTGATGTATTGACTATTTGGGTGCTTGTATTCAACTATTATGGAGTTTTATATGATGGCATTTTGTTCTGTAAAGCTTCACTATACATATGTTCTATTGTATTTTGTCCATGCGCTGTGAGCAATACGATAGATTCTATTGTTTTAATTTACCTTGACAATCGTCCATGGTCACCTGACATACTTTACAGCGCACTTTCTCTAGATTCGGTGCAGGGGTCATGGGCGGTCGTCACATTTGGTATCAGAGCATTGGTTAATTGATTTTACCCAACGCTCGCTGACGTAACTACGTATGAGAGACGTAATTGTATTTTGATGGATGATTACTATATATAATATAGTAGTTTAGCAGTAAGTTAGTCCTTTATGCAGTTGTTTCTCTAGATGTTCTGATCATTCCTTTTTATAGATATTGAGAATGAGTCGAAGAGGGAGACCAGCTGCTAGGGAAGGCCGTGCTACTGAAGAGACTGCTGATTATGCAGCCATGTTCGAAGCTATGATGACTTCGATCATGAGAAGGATACCAGTTCTGGGAGCGGCAATTGATGTTGGAGTTCAAGTTCAAACTCCAAAACCGGTGGATTTTGCTAAGTTGTGTAAGGACTACACTGCTCTTGGAGGGAAGGTTTTCTTGGGAACAGAATCAACTATCGAAGTCCAGAGATGGATAGATGCTTGTAGAAGGATCTTTGGTGATTTGGGAATTGATGATGCAACTAAGAGGAAGTTGGCATCAAGGCAGCTTCAGGGGAGAGCCTCTGATTGGTGGAACTCTATTACCATCGATACTGCGGAGGAAGAGATTACTTGGGAGCAATTCCAAGTCAGATTTGAAGCTAAGTTCATTTCTACAGCTCAGAAGTCTGTTCTGTTCAAGAAGTTTGTGGAGCTCAAGCAAGGTGGAAGATCAGTTCTTGAGTATGTTTCTGAGTTTGAAGCTTTGTCCAAGTATGCTCGGTCATATATTGAATCTGCTTATCAGAAGAATGAGAAGTTTGTGACCGGCTTGGATAGTTATCTTGGGAGGCAGTTGGTGGATCATTTGGACGATTCATTTGAGAAGCTTGTGGAGAAAGCTCTTAGGCATGAGAGTCTGTTTCCTAAGGAAGGACCTGTTGCTGCTGTTACCAGGGAAGAGTCTAAACCCCAGCAGGGTGGAAACAAGAAGAGGAAGCAGCAGCAGCAGAAGGGTAAGGATGGTCAGAAGAAGCCGAAAGGCGAGGTGACTTGCTACAACTGTCAGCAGAAGGGCCATTTCTCGAAGGATTGTAAGAATCCTAAGGTGCCGATGAAGTGTCACAACTGTGACAAGCCGGGGCATTTCAGGAAGAATTGTCCAGAACCGAGGAAGGACAAGCAGATTGTGCAAGCTTATGCTTTGGGAGCTGTTCCGTCATCTTCGAAAGCTCCTACTGCTGAAGAGAAGGGAAAGAGTGTGGTTGTTCAAGGTGCTCTTTTCCTATGTGGTGTTCCGGTTAGAGTTCTGTTTGATACTGGAGCGTCGCATTCGTTTGTTTGTAGTGAACTCGTAAGCCGGTTGGGTTTGGAACCGGATATTGTTGATAGGCCATTGGTTGTGACTAATCCAGTTGGGGGTTCGTCTTGTTTGTGTATGTTATGTCGTGGTCTAGTTGTATCGAGTCATGGTTGCTCTTTTGTTTGTGATTGTTTTGTTCTGAACTTTGCGGGGTTCGGAATTATTTTGGGTATGGGCTGGCTTAGGAAGTATGCGGCAAAGGTTGATTGCGAAAAGCTGGAAGTGACAGTCGAGAATGTGGAGGGGCGAAAGGTTGTGATACGATGTAAGCATGAGGAAGGCGTCTTCATGAGCTTCATGTATTCGCTAGTTGTTCCACGGGATGGACTGTCTTTAGTGCCTATCGCAAATGGATTCGAGGATGTCTTTGACGAAGTCAAAGGGTTGCCGCCGCATAGAGAGATCGAGTTTCGTATAGATCTAGTTGAAGGAGCCAGACCTGTTGTGATGCCTCTTAGGCGAATGGCTCCTAGGGAACAGCAGGAGTTGAGGGTGCAAGTTGATGATCTTTTGCAGAAAGGATTCATTCGGCGTAGTGTGTCCGAGTGGGGTGCACCAGTTGTGTTTGCAACCAAGGCAGATGGGTCGTTGAGATTGTGCGTGGATTATCGTGAGCTGAATAAGGTGACTAAGAAGAACAAGTATCCATTGCCGAGAATAGATGACTTGTTTGATCAGCTTCACGAAGCTAAGGTGTTTTCTCAGATGGATTTGGCAACGGGATTTCACCAGTTGAGAGTGGCTAAGGATAGTGTACCGAAGACTGCTTTTAGGACACCATCCGATTTCTTTGAGTGGCTGGTAATGCCGTTTGGATTGACTAACGCGCCAGCATATTTTGTGGATCTTATGAATAGAGTGTTCAGAGATCAGTTGAACAAGTTCGTACTTGTGTTCGTGGATGATATTCTGATTTATTCCAGAACGGAAGAAGAGCACAAGACGCACTTGCGTATTGTTTTGGAGATCTTGCGGAAACATCAGCTGAAGGCTAAGTTTTCGAAGTGTCACTTCTGGAAGAGGGAAGTGAGGTTCTTAGGCCATGTGATTTCTGGAAATGGAATAGCGGTTGATCCCGCTAAGGTGGCAGCAATCCAGGATTGGGTTAGACCTAAGAATGCATCTGATGTGAGAAGTTTTCTTGGATTAGCAGGATATTATCGACGGTTTATCAAAGACTTCTCCAAGATAGCCGCACCATTAACAGGATTGATGAAAAAGAACCAAGTGTTCAGTTGGGATGCTAAGTGCGAGCAAGCTTTCGGAATCCTGAAAGAGCGATTGACGAGTGCTCTTGTTTTGACTATTCCAAGTGGGAATGATGAGATGGTGGTTTACACCGACGCATGTGGTACTGGACTTGGAGCAGTGCTGATGCAGGAGGATAAAGTTGTTGCGTATGCCAGTCGACAACTGAAGCTGCATGAAAGGAATTACCCAACTCATGATTTGGAATTAGCGGCGATTGTATTTGCTCTGAAGATGTGGAGGCATTATCTGTTGGGAGTTCGATTCGAGTTGTTTACGGATCACAAGTCGTTGAAGTATCTTTTCTCCCAAAAGGATTTGAATCTTCGGCAGCAACGTTGGCTAGAGTTTTTGGCATCATATGATTTTGGTATAGCTTATACTCCGGGAAAAGGTAACGCAGTGG
Organism: Allium fistulosum; assembly: GCA_030737815.1. Lineage (NCBI taxonomy): Eukaryota > Viridiplantae > Streptophyta > Magnoliopsida > Asparagales > Amaryllidaceae > Allium > Allium fistulosum. The sequence goes on from CM060904.1 coordinate 796,086,274, forward strand.
CAGATGCGTTAAGTCGAAGACATGCAGGATTGGGAGCCATGTTTTCTGAATGGAAGAATCTCGAGTATTTAGCTGGATTTGACTTCAGGCCTAGATGCGAATTGGAACCTGAGATGTTGGCAAACTTATCGATAAGACCCACTCTTGTGGAAAGGATTGGCGAGGGCCAAAAGCAAGATGATAAGCTTGTCAAAATTATCCGTGAATTGGAATCTGGATTGGATCCAGAAAAGGATAAAGGATTCGAGGTCGATCGAGAGGGTTGGCTTCGGAAGCAAGGACGACTAGTTGTTCCCGATATAGATGAATTGTGGAGTGAAGTTCTGAAGGAAAGTCATCACTCGAAGCTGACAATTCATCCAGGGGGAAATAAGATGTATCGGGATATGAAGAGAACCTACTACTGGGAAGGTATGAAGAAGGATGTTGGAAATTTTATTTCCAAGTGTATGAACTGCCAGTTGGTAAAAGCCGAACAGAAGAAGCCAAGTGGATTGCTTCAGCCATTAGAAGTTCCTACATGGAAGTGGGAACAAGTGTCGATGGATTTTATCGATGGATTGCCTAGAACCAGAACGGGAAATGAAGGGATTTGGGTCATTGTGGATCGTCTGACTAAGAGTGCACGATTCATTCCTGTTCGATCGACTAGGACTGCATCAAAGTTGGCTGAGTTGTATGTTAAGTGGATAGTTCGATTCCATGGTGTTCCGAAGAGTATAGTGAGCGATCGAGACCCATTGTTCACTAGTGGATTTTGGAAGAGCTTCCAGGATGTCTTGGGAACCGAGTTGTGTTTGAGTACAGCTTATCATCCCCAAACAGATGGTCAGACCGAGAGAGTCAACCGAGTTTTGGAAGATCTTCTCAGAGCATGTGTTTTGGACTTCGGAGGATCATGGGAAGATCACCTTCATTTGGTGGAGTTTGCGTACAACAACAGTTACCAGTCAAGCATTGGTATGGCACCGTATGAGGCATTGTATGGAAGACCGTGTAACGCTCCGACATGTTGGTTGGAAACTGGGGAAAAGCTGATACTTGGGCCAGAGATGATTCGTCAGACCTCAGATTGTATAGAGATCATTCGGCAACGAATGAAGGCAGCCCAAGACCGCCAGAAAAGTTATGCCGATAAACGTCGAAAGGATTTGGAATTCGACATAGGAGATATGGTTTTTGTAAATATTTCTCCACTGAAGAATGTTATTCGATTCGGGAAGAAAGGAAAATTGACTCCGAGATTTGTTGGACCATTCCCGATCATCGAGCGTATTGGAAAGCTCGCCTATAGGTTGGAGTTACCTGAGAAGATGTCGGGTGTGCACAATGTTTTTCATGTATCATATCTACGGAAGTATGTGAACGACTCGAATACAGTGGTTTCTGCTGATAGCTGTGAAGACTTCGAAGTTGATCCAGTCGATAGAAGACCTCGTAAGCCGCTTCGTGTTGTTGAAACCAACACGAAACAGCTTAGGAGGAAGGTAGTTAAGTTGCTCAAGATACAATGGAGTGACGAGGATAACGACTGTACGTGGGAGGTGGAAGAGAGGATGAAGGCAGCTCATCCTGAACTCTTCAAGGTATGGCCCTAAGGTGTCGTATCATCTAACAACATTGTAACTTGTTCTAAGTCTTAGAATTCTATACGCTAAGCTAGAATTGGATGCATGGTTTGCTGATTGTTATGGTTGGTAGGCGTACAGAATAGTCTTCGATTGCTTTGTTTGTTTGGAATTTCGGGGGCGAAATTCCTAAGGGGGAGAGAATGTAACGACCCGTATTTTAATGGATCGACAAGTTCAACAGAATTTGGAATTTTAGAGTTTTTGAGCCATTTCAGATTTTAGGCGAAAATGGCTAAGTCTTGAGTCGTGAACGACTTAGTGTAAGTCGTGAGTCGTATACGACTTAGGAGATAGGAGCGACTCAGGGATTTGGCTAGTTAAGGGTGTAAGGATAAGTCGTTTGAACGACTTAAGGGGTAGGCGCGACTTAAGGACTGGGCGAGATAAGGCTTAAGTTAACTGTTAAGTCGTGACCGAGTTAAGGTGATGAGTCGTAACCGAGTCATCTAATGAGTCGTACCCAAGTCATCTGATGAGTCGTACCTAAGTCATCTGATGAGTCGTACCCAAGTCATCTGATGAGTCGTACCCAAGTCATCTGAGGAGTCGTACCCAAGTTATCTGATGAGTCGTATCCTAGTTATCTGATGAGTCGTCTGACCAGTTGAGTCGTAACCTCAGCTATTTGTTAAGCGTGACCGACTCAGTAGTTGGCTGCTAGGCTATAAGTCGTAGAATGGGTTATCTCGTCTAACCAGTTAAGTCGTGGACGAGTTAAGGGATGAGTCGTAAGCTGTTGAGTCGCGCGTAGGTGATAACTCGCGCAAGTGGATGAGTCGTAGCCTTTGTGATAAGTCATATACGAGTTAGTAGTTGAGTCGTCTAACCAAGTAAGGCGTGCGCATTTAAGTCGTAGACAGGGGGTCTGGTGAGTCGTAGGCGCATGCTATAAGTCGGAGACGACTTAGGAGATAACTGTTTTTTCGTGAGTCATAGGCAGAAGTGTGTTAAGTCGTTGAGTCGTAGGGCTTTGAGTCGTGAGTCGTAAACGACTCATGGAGGCAGACGAGATAGGGATTTCAGCTATAAATAGGAGAGTTTCTCTTCATTTTTGGGATCTGGATTTTGAAGCGACGAAGTGCTGCCATTTTGAGAGCTCGACTTCTACACTTCTTCACTTCTTTTCTCCACTCTAATCTAGTGCTTCCTTCCATCCAAATCAAAGATCAAGATTGAAGATTCAAGAGCTAAGGTTGAAGATCTTCATCTTTTCAAGAGAGATTTCTTCGTTTGAAGCGGATTCGTGATAGATCAAGCTTGATCCTTCGCTGTCCAGATCTGAAGCGTGTTGATTTGAGGTTGTTTAGGTGATTTGGTGAGTGGTGATTATCTCTCACACGGATCCAAAGGAGTATATCGGATTGTTGGCTCGATTTGGTGTTAAAAATAGAGATTTCCATGCATTTTCTTCATCCAAAGTGTAGATCCATATAGATCCATTGTTCATGATGATGTTACATCCATTTTATCATATGTTAACCTATGCAAGTTCATTCATCAAGTTTGTAGAGATATAATCCATGTTTTCATGCTTATTGGACTTTCAACTCTTTAATTACGAAAATGCCATTATTGTTATAATTGTCTACTTAGATCATATTTGAATGCTTGATTGTTTGGATTGATGTTTGATTTGATTGATTGTTATGAACTAGATGATTGATGATTAGATCTAGATCGAAGATGATTCAAAAGCTAAAGGAAAGGCTCTTGAATTGGAAAAGCTGCTCGTGGCATATGTAGCGGGATGATGAAGCTCTTATGCATAGATTTGATGATGTGATGTTGAGATGAGGCTTCGCGAGGATGTGATGAAGCGAGGCAATCATATGATGAAGACTTGGTCTAATCCCGACGGGATCATTCCAAGCATGTTGATAACTCGGTGATATGATTCGAGTTGGGGATAATGAATGGATAAGAGAATAGTCGTCAAGGAGGATGACTAGGATGCTTGGATAGCATCGTTGTTGAAGGTTCTAGCATGCTCTAAGCAAGAGTACGTTTGGGCAGATTCGATAGTCCCAACGGCCAACTGTTGATGGTCGAGTACTCTGGGCAGATTCGATAGTCCTAGGCACGGGCTGCGACGACGTGCGGGAGTTATGTCTAGAACCGGGGTTTCCATTAGCCCTTGACGGACGGCTGAAAGAATGTGTCGGTCATTCAATTAACGGTGATATCGAAGCAATGATAACAGTGATAGCCAGAGTCATGGATGTTTGGTTGTATCGTCATTCGGACTCAAGAGCGGTATTTTCTGGGTGCTTATCTGATTTAGGCCTTGGTACTTGGAAAACATCGCCCTTGACTCGAGTGATAGTAGCTTTACTTTAAATTGTATGCTCTGCTATGTTTGTTTCTGCTTAGTGTGTGTTTGGGGGCTATCACTGTAGAATGAGGTTGGAGTGGGAGGGTTGTATTCCTATTCCTTTTCCTTTATGCTCTTTTGGTATGTTGTTAGTTAATTTACTGCTCACTAAGACTGTTGTCTGACTCAAGGCTTTATGTTTTAATTCTTATTGCCTTGGGCTGTTCGTCCATTTTGGGACGGGCAGACTAGGTAGCAGGTGACAGGTGCTGTTCTCTTCTCACAATGCTGATATCGAAGACGAGCTAGAGGGTTTCATATTATCTTCTTATATGTACTGGATATTCCGCTGTTTTTGTATTCTCTGAGAGATATGTAGTGAGGCTTGATGTATTGACTATTTGGGTGCTTGTATTCAACTATTATGGAGTTTTATATGATGGCATTTTGTTCTGTAAAGCTTCACTATACATATGTTCTATTGTATTTTGTCCATGCGCTGTGAGCAATACGATAGATTCTATTGTTTTAATTTACCTTGACAATCGTCCATGGTCACCTGACATACTTTACAGCGCACTTTCTCTAGATTCGATGCAGGGGTCATGGGCGGTCGTCACAACCAAATTCAATCTTCAAATCCAACGATCTGAGATCCATAAGCGCCACTATAAATAAGACCTTAGGAATAATTTTTCGAGGAGGAAATCGTTTTAAATTAAATTATTTAATACCCTCAAGTGGGTTCAGGAAGACCAAGGGAAGAGTTAAGGACCACATGTAAGTGATTAGTAATTATTTTAGATTTTTAAGTAATTTAAAATAATAGTGTTACCAATAGTTGTAGTTTTTCTACGAATTTGGAATAACCTTTTTACCTCAGTTTTAGAATTATTTTCCAATCTATTTCCTTTTAGCTATTCTTTTTAGTTATTTGTGGTTAATTACTGTTAATTATAGCTTTTCTATTTATTTACAATATTTATAATTACTGTTATTTATGTTTTATTTACATCTTTTCTATGTTTTGGATTTTCTTCTGTAATTGTCAGTTTCTTTCTATTTTTCCTTTTTACACGAATGGAATAGAATAGATTAAATTGCAAATATGGACTAAATAATAATAACACTGAAATTACAGAAAATAAGATGTAAAATGTGAAGACTATAATAAATTGGACTTGGACTGAATTTAAGCCTAATTATGATGTATAATTATGATTAAGAAGAGTAAAAAGAGAAAGTGGCTTATTTTTATACTTAGACCTTGGGTTAAGTTAATAAGCAATATTATAACATAGGTTATAATAAGAATATAACAGGAAAAGGCTTATCTTGAGACTTAGAATAAATTAATAAGCAAAGATAGTAAGGACAGTAGAAGCTTATTTAAACAATTTATACCAAGTTAATAAGCAAATGTAGGACCTGTACCAACAACATTACCTATTTTATATAGACATAGGTGTCTCATAATAGCCTATAGTGAGATGAGGGCACGCTTATGCTATTTAGGGTAGATAAAAGGTCAATAATTAAAAGTCCAAATCATGGGGATTTGGACAAGGGGCGCAACTAGATTTTGTTTTACAAGGACCAGTACCAACAGCAATCCCTATTTTCTATGGACACAACTGTCTCACTATAGCCTGAAGTGAGATGAGGGCACGCTTATGTTGTCTACGGTAAATAAAAGGTCAAAAGAGGGAGCAACAGATAGTGTGAACCCAACGGTGGTCGAGCGTGCAGCCTCGGTGCAGAGGATATAATTCGCTTTTGAGTTCCAATCGCTCAGTAGGTGCCTTTCGTAGGCACTGGTGTCTAGCTCACAGTAGACACATTAGTAGAAGGCCGATCAAAGGGTAGAATTAGGACTTCAGCCTAATTAAAGCAGGATTAGGAATTTAGCCTAATCAAAGCAGTTATCTAAGACAAGTGCAAACAATCGAAGTTATCCAATCGAATTAATCTTATAGTTAAATCGTAATTATTTCCAGCTTTAACTTTCCTCCTATTCTTTATTTCTATTAATACTAGAACTGTTGCAAAGTCTATTACCTTTACCTTGCTTAAGAATACTAATAATTACTATCATTCACCAAACTATTAGTCTGACCCACTCCTCTATTTTCTCCTTTCCCCCATAGGCTATCAAGGGCAAGGACGGTAGATTACAAACACTTGTAGACTTCAGTGGTGGAGATTTTCTCATGTATTCTTTTCTTTATTTTCAATTTTTAGCTTATTTGATGTACTGGTACTTTTTAAGGGATAGTTTTGTACTATGATTTTTATGAGACCGAGGTTATGATTTTCATAAGACATGTATTGGCATTTTGAGACATCTTATGTATTTGGTTTTATAACTCTATCTTATGAAGTTAGATTTTTGGTAAATTATTGTTTTAATTGTTTCCGCTGTTTATCTATTTTGTCTTGTGAATCTTAGTCTCTGTAAGTTTTAGCTATACCTACAACGCACAACATCTTTTAGTGTGCCTTTTGGGTATACTAAGGGGTGTGGGGTGTTTTATTTGGTATCAGAGCCTAAGATTACGGGATTCCTAAAAATTTGTTTTAAAAGTTAAGTATTTTTCAAAATAACTTGTTTTAAAGGTATTTTTCAGAAAGGAACTCTTAAAAATAGTTTTCAAGTATAAAAGAGTTTTTATAAAAATCCCCTCAAAAGTCCAGTTCAATCTCCCTTCGTCTCTTTCATAAAATTCTCCTTTCTTTGGGTAGAATGGCAGATGCCCCTAATCTTCCCTAGGGTATTCTAGTCCCAGGCTGGTTTTGTACGTATCTACAATCCACGACTCAAGAGGTGCATGGGAAAGCGCCCAATCTAGCACCAACGGGTGGGAATCCCATCAACCCACCTACAGCAGTCAATTTCTCTAAGCTTTGTAAGGATTTTGCGAATTTGGGAGGAATGACTTTTACTGGTACAGAGACTTTTGTTGAGGCGCGGGCTTGGTTAAGGAACACAGAAAGGATATTCGGGCTATTGGGATTGGAGGATCAGTAGCGGGTTCAGCTAGCATCTTGGTAGCTGAAAGAGGAGGCTTCTTATTGGTGGGAGGTTATTGAGTTGGAAGGAAGGGAGGTTAATTTGAATGGGTTCTGGGAGCGATTTGATAGGAAGTTTTTATCTCATGCAGAAGAAAGTGTCTAGTTGGAGTGGTTTATTAGCTTGAAGCAAGCAAGTTTGTATGTGAAGGAGTATATCGACCAATTTAATGAGTTGTCGTGGTTTGGAATGGAGTTGCTGAATACACTGCACAAGAAGGCTATGAAGTTCGCAAAGGGATTAAAGCAGCCCCTTTAAGGGTTGTTGTTGACTCACGTACCGATGGGAGCTACCTACGAGTCACTGGTGGAGATGGCGCTTATGTCTGATGCAACTAAGGAGGGGGAGTCTAAAGAAGTTTATAAGTCGAAAGGTCCTAAGAAGAAATGGTGGAAGAACAATAAAGAGAAGAAGAAAGGAAAGGCCCTTAGAAGCAAATCAAGAAAGGATTGAAGTGCCATAGTTGTGGGATTGTTGGACATATCTCCAAGGACTGCAGGAAGGAGAAGATGAAGGGAAAGTGCTATAATTGTGGGAAACCTGGTCACATGAGTAGGAATTGTCCCTAGAAGACGGGGCAGGGAGTAAGTGCACCGACAGCGCAGATTTGGGCATTAGATGCAGCACCATCCAGCAGCGTTCTAGAGAGAGGTAGGAAAGTCACCGTGGAAGGTTTGATTTCTATTTCTGATTTTCCCCATTCGGACTCTTTTCGATTCTGGAGCATCACACTCTTTCATCTCTATTTCTTTGGTAGATTGTTTGCACTTAGACATCTCTTTAGTAGTAGACCCCATTGTTGTTTCAAACCCCACAGGAGGATCGGCACACTTGTTTATGGTTTGTAGGGGTTTGAAAATTTTTATCCTAGGCATAGAATTTGATTGTGATGCCTATGTATTGGGATTCTCGGGGCATGGGATGATTTTGCGGATGGATTGGCTATCCATATATGGAGCTATATTAGACTACGAGAGGAGAGTCATTAGACTAGAGACATGCAGCGGTAGGACTCTCAGGGTTTCTTGTGACCCGCAAGGGTTAGTTATGTTGAGCTTCCTTTATTCCCTCGATTCATCATCAGCAAAGTTAGATTCAGTTTCTTTCATCAGAGATTTACCGTACGTCTTTGAGGAGGTTAGGGGACTACTCCCTAAGAGAGAGATTGACTTGAAGATTTATTTAGCTAATAATGCTAAGCTAGTAGCATTACCTGTGAGGCACATGGCACCTAGGGAGAGGAAGGAATTGAGCAAGCAAGTTCATGACCTTTTGGAGAAAGGTTTCATAACAAGGAGCATATCGGAGTGGGGAGCGCCAATCGTCTTCGCTGCTAAGGTGGATGGTTCCCTTCGACTTTGCGTAGACTATAGAGAATTAAATTAGCTCACGAAGAAGAACCGTTATCTACTTCCTAGGATAGATGATCTTTTTGACCAGTTGGTTGGCTCTTCGGTATTCTCTCAGATTGATTTAGACACTGGATTTCATTAGCTTAGAGCCGTTGATGATAGCATTGATAAGATCGCTTTAGGACACCCAACGGATTCTTTGAGTGGTTAGTCATACCTTTTGGGTTAACCAACGCTCCAGCCTATTTTGTAGATTTGATGAGCCGTGTTTTTAGAGATGTCCTAAATAAGTTCGTGGTGGTATTCATGGATGACATTTTGGTGTTTTCCAAGAGTATGGAGGAGCATGTTGTTCATTTAGAGGAGGTTCTTCGCACACTTCGTAATCATCAGTTGAGGACAAATTTTCGAAGTGTCACTTTGGGCGAGAGGAGGTACGTTTCTTGGGGCATGTAGTCTCGAGAGAGGGTTTGGCTGTTGACCCTGCTAAGGTGATGGCAGTGTAAGATTGGAAGGCCCCCAAGAACGTTACCGAAGTTAGAAGTTTCCTAGGATTGGCTGGCTATTATAAGAAGTTCATCAAAGATTTTGCCAAGATTTTAGCACCACTTACTCGCCTCACTAAGAAGAACAAAGCATTTGTGTGGGACATGGATTGTGAGGATTCCTTCATGAAGCTTAAGAGAGCTCTTACTAGTGCACCAGTGTTAGTTTTACCCGATGGAGCTAAGCCTTTTACAATATACACTAATGCATGTAGGACGCGTCTAGGAGCGGTGTTGATGCAAGAAGGGAGGGCAGTATGTTATGGAAGTAGGCAGTTGAGGATGCATGAGAAGAACTACCGTACCCATGATTTGGAGTTGGCTGCTATAGTTTTTCCGCTCAAGTCTTGGAGGCATTACTTGCTTGGAGAGAGGTTCGAGCTTTTCACCGACCACAAGTCATTAAAGTACCTATTCTCATAGAAGGATTTGAACTTGAGGCCGCATCAATGGATGGAGTTTTTGGCGTCGTACGACTTTGAGATAGCTTATACCCCTGGCAAGGGAAATGTGGTTGCGGATGCATTGAGTGGAAAGAAAGCAACCCTTAGTCCTTTGTTCATAGAGTAGAGGAGCCTAGGGTTTATTTCCACTTTTGATTTTAAGCCCTCTACGGACATTACCCCTGGATTGTTAGCAGCGCTTGGGGTGAGGCCTACCCTTATAGAACAGATTGGCTCGAGGCAGCAAGAGGCCTCGGGGCTTATGGATATTATGGATAGGATTAGCCTAGGAGAGGTCTCTAGACATCTCCAACGTTATTCCATTGATGGCAAAGGGTGGCTTAGGAGAGATGGAAGGCTTTGTGTTCCTCGCATTAGTGATTTATTGAGGGAGGTTCTAGGAGAAGCACACCATTCTCGTATGATTATTGATCCGGATGGTGATAAAATGTATAGGGACATGAAGAGGATGTTTATTTGGAGTGGCATGAAGAAGGATGTAGCGGAGTTTGTAGCTAAGTGTCTTGTGTGCCAAAGGGTTAAGGCGGAGTAGCAGAAGCCCAGTGGACTACTTCAGCCATTTGATATACCCGAATGGAAGTGGGACAGCGTTTCGATGGACTTCATATGTGGTTTACCCCAATCTAGGAAGGGGGATACTAGCATTTGGGTGATTGTAGATCGTTTGACTAAGAGTGCCCACTTCATTCCGGTTGAGAGTAAGAGGATGACATCTTATTTGGCATCCTTATATGTTCGCGAGGTAGTCCGACTTCATGAAGTTCCCTCTAGCATAGTGAGCGATAGAGAACCTATTTTTACTAGCGAGTTTTGGAGAAGCTTGCAAGAGGCTTTAGGGACGCAGCTTAGATTGAGTACGACCTATCACCCTTAGACGGATAGCCAAACGGAGAGAGTTAATAGAGTGCTTTAGGATTTGTTGCGGATGTGCATTCTAGACTTTAGAGGAACTTGGGAGGAGCATCTTCCTTAGGTGGAGTTCGCATATAATTACAGTTTCCAAGCTAGCATTGGGATGGCACCATTTGAAGCTCTATATGGGAGACCTTGCAAATCACCCTCATGTTGGGTAGAGTCTACAGAGAAGTTGCTACTTGGTCCTAACATGGTTAGGGAAACCTCGGAGAAGATGGATTTGATTCGAAGGAGGATGAAGACAGTCCAAGATAGGTAGAAATCTTATGCGAACAAGCGGAGGAGAGGCATTGAGTTTGAGGTTAGAGACTTAGTTTTTATTAAGGTATCCTCACTAAGGAAGGTGGTAAGGTTTGGATCGAGTGGGAAGTTAGCCCCGAGATTTGTAGGACCATTCCCTATCGTAGAGAGAGTAGGGAAGAGGGCGTATCGAGTGAAGATCGTAGAGAGGCTCGCAGGAGTGCATGCCGTTTTCCATGTTTCGCACTTGAGAAAGTGCTTACATGACTCAGCGGAGGTTGTGGAGCCTCGTCGGTTGGAGGAAGTGGAAGTAGAAAAGGAAGTATCGGTTCATCATATTCTGTAACAACCCAGTGTTTTATAGCCGTTGAATATCGTCAAGTGGTGATTTAAATTGTTTATCAATTGCAATTGAAATTTTTAAATCAAGTTAAAATTTCAATTGGATTGTTAGAGTTAAAACTCTTTTATAAATTGCTAATTGGGCTTCATTATCAAATTTGATCTTGTTTCATTTGTTTTAATTTGGGCCGTGAAAATTATCAAGTGCCATTCCCTTTTTCTCTACACTCGAAAACCCGACCCCTCCATTCATTCATTCGAAAACCCTAGGCTAAGAAAAACGAAACGAAAATGGTGGTAGCCTCTTTTCTCGTTCGTCCCTCCGCCTCCATTATCCTCGCATCGCAAAGAAAAATGGTGGCTCGTTTTCGTTCGCCTCCGTGATGCCAGGACGTCGACTCCGTTGAGTTTCTCGCGGCTGCCTCATCGAAAATAGTGAGTGACTTCACACTCACATCTAATTCAAACAGTATGAGCTTGCTTGTTGATTTATTCTCCTTGGCTTCGGCCGTTCTTGTTTATAGTTGGCTTTAATCCTTTGATTGGCTATCACTGTTTTGAATTGGTGAATTTGTAGTAGTAATTGGGCTTCGACCATTTGATTTTGGTTGATGCTTGAAATGATTCGATTTTGTCAATTCGTGCACCTTGAGATTTTTAGCACTCTCGGCTGTGAGTTTTAACCGTTCGAATTATGTTGAAATTGCTTTGGATTTTGATGGTATTCAAGTGATTGAGTTTTTCGATTCGCTTTGCTCACCGTTCGAATTATGCTGAAATTTTTCTGACTGCTTCAAGTTCGCTTTGCTTCTAGTTAACTTTGAAATATTTTCGAACTCGAGAATTACTTGTTGGCCCCGGTCCCTTGGATTGTTGGATATTTGGATGGGGTAATGTTGATGATTTCTGGTTTTCTGATCACCTTGGCATGGTTGTATCTTGTGGCTATCACAATTTGATTTCACTTGATGTGGAACTGCATTTGTTAGTTCCTGATTTCACTCTCTGGTTTTATGAATCTCCACTAGCTTTGGCCTTAATACTATTAATGTTTATTTCAGTCATTTTGATTAGAAGCTGGTGATTTGTTGAATTGATATTTATAGTCCCTCGTTGCACTTTTGTTCATTTGTTTTGTTCCTGGGAGTTGTATTTCGCTGGTTACTCTATGCTTTGGTTTGGGTACACATGCTTATTTCATTTTTTTTTGTGGCATTAGAGATGCAGCCGTTAATTAGTTACACTTGCTGTTTCAACTTGGGATTGCACTGTCATTGTTTAGTGCACTTGTCATTTGAATTGATGATGCTCTTTTTAGTTGCTTATGAGTCATGTATAGTCTGGTTTGCATTCGTGCTCTTCTTGTAGTCTACATGTGATTACTGATTCAAGATACTGCCTTGTAATTGCAGTCTTCATTTTTGGGTTTAGATGTGTCATGTACATGCAGTGTCTTTATGTTGTATTGCATTCATATTTGGGTGATCTCAGATACATTTCACTATAGTCGTGAAACTTCATCGACCTTTATACTTGTTGTTGCTTGGTCTTGTGCCTTGAACTGCTTCATTTATGCTTTGGTCTTATGCCATGAGTCTGGACCATGTGTATTGAATTGTTCATGTGTTCATATGTTTTATATATGTGTATACATGCTTATACCCACATGTATACATGTATATACATGAAAAACCTTTTTCCAGATTTTGAATAACTTTGAGCTGCTATCGAATTGTTCCTGTGTTCATGTATATGTGTACATACATAGGTGTTTTGAGCTGATTTTGAATAACTTTGGGCTGCCTTTAAATTGTTCATGGATTCATATGTTGAATTTTAAATGTTGTTGCCAATTTGGTCGTTTTGACCCTTTTATTGAACTGTTAGCTTTTGGGGTGAAATTTCTGATTCATCGGTGACTTTGTTGATTTTTGGGTTGGCTTATGGCCTTTGCATTCTGGTCATTTGTGTGGTAACCATACACTGGCATATATCCTGGGTGCAGTTACATCCCTGCTCTTGTCATTGTTTGTATTGTTGACTTATGTGGTTTATGAGGTTGAAGTATTTTTGTTGTCCACTGTTTGGACATTTAGGCTCTTTGTAGCTGCAGCTTCATTTGTGTTGGCATTACACTTGAGTTGAACCCGATCATTGGGTTTGACCTTGTGTTCATTTGTGATCTTGTGTGTATCTCTTGCGATAGTGGTGAGGCAGTACACGCGTGCGTGTACTGCAGCCCTATCAGATTTGATAGTTTTAAATTGATGTTTCGATTTGTTGAATTGTTTCGTTGGTTAATTTCAATGTTTTGGAGTTGTATTCTGATTTGGATTGCTGATTTGTGTTTAACACTATTTAGTGTTATATTTGCCGTTATCCAATTCTCGTATCGAGAGTTGGATATACGAGATTTTTGTGACTGTCGTCTATTTGACTATTTGATTATTATTGCTTCTGTGCATTAATAACTGAGTTTGAATTAGACTGACCCGTGTATTATTTTCTTTTGAATTTAATACTCGGGTCAGACCCGAGTATTTCAGGTTGTAGATTTCCTTCTTTGAGTTACTGTTCGGGATTTGAAGACTTTTCACATCTTCTGAAGTTGTCGTTGTCCTTTTGTAGTAGTCGTGTCATTGTATAGAACGATATGTATTCATGTATATTAGTCGATAATGTACGTTTATATATAACTTCTAGAGTCGACAGTTGTAGTTGTATCATATGTATTGTGTCAACTATGTATTAACTGACATCAGTTATATATATATATATGAGATTTTTGTTTTTTTTATCTGTGTTCCGCATTTATATTATCTGTGTTATTGTTATATCTAATGTCCTAAACTATTATGAACTATCGTAGTTTGTTTTATACTGATAATTGGATATGTCGATGGGAGTAAATAAATAATAGATGAAAAATAAAAAGTATATACCACTCCTATCGAGATAACCAATATTAGTGTAAGGCCAATTACGGATGGTCGCTCCTATCCAGCCTTATTCTTCGTAATAATAGACAGTATTTCTTTTAATACTCTTTGTTATTATGAGCATAGAGGTGGGGCGTTACAGTTGGTATCAGAGCCAGGTTTATGGACATAATATAAAACATAACTTGGATGGAACATATGTTACAACTATTGGTCGATGTTTTGTCTGTGATTTGAGTCAAAACTAAAGTTTTGAAATTTTGATGAAATTTTTAAATATCTTTATTTAAAAATAAAAGTGGAATTGTGTTTTGTTGTTTTGATGAAATTTTGTTCTATGATTTGATTGATTTGTGTTCTATTTATCAGAGTGCGCAGCGGAAACAGTGAAACTGTCTTCGCTGAGTACAACTGATAATCTTTTCTGATTTAAAAATCGAAATACAAAATTGATATGAATTTCATTTGTTGTTTACATAGCTGTGATTATTTTGTTTCTTTGAGAATTTCGAATCCGAATTGAGGATTCGAAGAAATTACAGTTATGTGATTTTTGTTGAAGTTTCTGCTGACTTTCTTTTGTACTAATCATCTATTGATTAGTTTTTGCTGTTTTGAATTGTCTTCAATGAAGATACATTCAAATGATTTCTTTGTTTATATTGTAATGTGCGTGCAAATGAATTGCACGTTACTGCATTTATTTTACGTTGAACCGATGCTAGGTTATGAAACGTATTTTGTTGCCGTTATTTTTATAACGGGATTTTTACACCAATGCTATATTTTGAAGCACGGTGTTTTGTGGCAGTTTGATGAATGAGAATTCACGGATATTACATTTTTAATGTAGATTGTTTTGATGTGATTTTTGACGTTTTAAAACTATTGTTGCTTTGGCTTCAATAATCGTCAAATTTTAAAAGTGGATTTTCAAGCGGTTATTCCGCAATGCTGTTTTGTGACCGTTTTTATGGTATTTTGAGAAGTACGATTTCCTTACCGAAATTGTTACTGATTGCTGTTTTAATCACGTGATTGGAAGATCGTTTTAAAATGAAAATTGTTTTATAAAATTTTAGCAGTTGCGTTTTCAAAAGAATGAGAAAGCGACTTAAATGATTCAGCAAAATCGAGGATTATGACCCCTTTCTTTTACTGTTTCGCTTAACTCCGGACTTGTTCAGTTGAGAATGTGAATTGTTATTTTTACAAAATAAATAAAATTGTTTTCAGAAATTTTAACAGTTTGCGCTTTCAAAAGAATGAGGAAGCGATTTAAACGTTTTAGCAAAATCGAGGACTATGACCCCTTTCTTTTACTGATTCGCTTAATTCCGGACTTGTCCGTTTGAGAATGTAAAGTGTGTTTTTACAAAATACACAATCTTGCACTTTCAAGGAAACGATGAAGAGATTTAAACGATTTAGCAAAAGTGCGGAGTATGAAACCACACTTTTACTATTTCGGTTAATTCCGGACTCGTTAATTGAAATATCTGTTGTTTTGATGATTTTGATGATTCTACACTTTCAAGGAAACGATGAAGAGAGTTAAACAGTTTAGTAAAACTCGTGGTTATGGGACATGTGCGTTTGCTATTTTGGTTAATTCCGGACTCGTTAATTGAAATATTTTGATGCTTTCGTGTGCTTTCGAGCCACTATGAGGACCTTCGGGTCATTTGTTGGACCTTCGGGTCATATGATGGACCTTCGGGTCAAATACCAGTACTAGACCTTCGGGTCACTCTGCGGACCTTCGGGTCAATTTGTTGGGCGCCAAAATTATGTTGAGTACTTGGTAGGCTTCGGCCATTTGTTGATGCACGTGCGGCGAATTAAAAACTCGCCATCTGATGGGATCGATCCAAGCTTTTATGTTGATTTTCTAGTTTTCTTAATTGATTTCTAGATATTTGTTGTTTCTAATTATCTGCAGGTAATTAGATATCTGATGTTATGAGATTTAATTATCATATCGGTAATTAAATATTTGTTGTTTCTAATTATCGCTTGTGATAATTAGATATTTGTTGATATGAGTTCTGATTATCGTTTTTGATAATCAGATATTTGTTGTTTCTAATTATCGCTTGTGATAATTAGATATTTGTTGATATGAGTTCTGATTATCGTTTTTGATAATCGGATATTTGTTGTTTCTAATTATCGCTTGTGATAATTAGATATTTGTTGATATGAGTTCTGATTATCGTTTCCGATAATCGGATATTTGTTGCTTTTAATTATCACTTGAGATAATTAAATATTTGTCGATTTTAGATTTAATTATCGCTTGAGATAATTAAATATTTGCTGATTTTAGATTTAATTATCGCTTGAGATAATTAAATATTTGCTGATTTTAGATTTAATTATCGCTTGAGATAATTAAATATTTGCTGATTTTAGATTTAATTATCGCTTGAGATAATTAAATGTTTGCTGATTTGAAATTTAATTATCGCTTTAGATAATTAAATATTGGTTGATTTGAAATCTGATTATCGTTTTTGATAATCGGATATTTGTTGTTTCTAATTATCGCTTGTGATAATTAGATATTTGTTGAAATGAGTTCAGATTATCGTTTTCAATAATCGGATATTTGTTAACTTTAATTATCGCTTTAGATAATTAAATATTTGTTGATTTGAGATTTAATTATCGCTTTAGATAATTAAATATTTGTTGATTTGAGATTTAATTATCGCTTTAGATAATTAAATATTTGCTGATTTGAGATTTAATTATCGCTTTAGATAATTAAATATTTGTTGATTTGAGATTTAATTATCGTCTGAGATAATTAAATATGTGTTGATTTTAGATTTAATTATCGCTTGAGATAATTAAATGTTTGCTGATTTGAAATTTAATTATCGCTTTAGATAATTAAATATTGGTTGATTTGAAATTTGATTATCGTTTTTTATAATCGAATATTTGTTGATTTGAGAAATTTGATTATCGTTTTTGATAATCGAATATTTGTTGATTTGAGAAATTTGATTATCGTTTTTGATAATCGAATATTTATTGAATTGAAATTTGATTACCGTTTGTGGTAATTAAATATTTGTTGATTTGTTTTCTGACTATCGTTTAGATCATTGGCTGTTTGCTGATTTTATTGATACGAGATTTTCTAGTTTCTTATTGATTCTAGATTACGTTGATTATATTGAATTGTTGTTTTCTATCTATCTCTGTTGATAGTCAGAGTTTGCTGATTATGAAGTTCGTGTTTTCTATTTATCTGTTAGATAGCTAGATGCTTGCAGTGTTGCGAATTGCAATTTGTGTTTTATAATTATCCTTGTTGATAATTGGATTTTGCTGTTTTCTAATTATCGTATCGATAGTTAGATATTGATGTTTTGTGAATTTCTGTATTTTAATTATCTAGTTGATAATAGAAGATTGCTGATAATTGCATTTATCCAATTTTGCTGCTTTCTGACTATCTATTGATAGTTAAATTTTTTTGCAAATTTGAGAATCTCCTTTAGTGGAATTAAAGGATTACTGTGGCATTTAAATTCTCGACTTTTACTTTTCTCGCATTAACCAGTTTATGTTAGAAAAGTAATTGTTAGCGACGACCTTAGTTATGAAAATTGCGGGGACGCAATTTTTATAAGGAAGGGAGTCTGTAACAACCCAGTGTTTTATAGCCGTTGAATATCGTCAAGTGGTGATTTAAATTGTTTATCAATTGCAATTGAAATTTTTAAATCAAGTTAAAATTTCAATTGGATTGTTAGAGTTAAAACTCTTTTATAAATTGCTAATTGGGCTTTATTATCAAATTTGATCTTGTTTCATTTGTTTTAATTTGGGCCGTGAAAATTATCAAGTGCCATTCCCTTTTTCTCTACACTCGAAAACCCGACCCCTCCATTCATTCATTCGAAAACCCTAGGCTAAGAAAAACGAAACGAAAATGGTGGCAGCCTCTTTTCTCGTTCGTCCCTCCTCCTCCATTATCCTCGCATCGCAAAGAAAAATGGTGGCTCGTTTTCGTTCGCCTCCGTGATGCCAGGACGTCGACTCCGCCGAGTTGCTCGCGGCTGCCTCATTGAAAATGGTGAGTGACCTCACACTCACATCTAATTCAAACAGTATGAGCTTGCTTGTTGATTTATTCTCCTTGGCTTCGGCCGTTCTTGTTTATAGTTGGCTTTAATCCTTTGATTGGCTATCACTGTTTTGAATTGGTGAATTTGTAGTAGTAATTGGGCTTCGACCATTTGATTTTGGTTGATGCCTGAAATGATTCGATTTTGTCAATTCGTGCACCTTGAGATTTTTAGCACTCACGGCTGCGAGTTTTAACCGTTCGAATTATGTTGAAATTGCTTTGGGTTTTGATGGTATTCAAGTGATTGAGTTTTTTGATTCGCTTTGCTCACCGTTCGAATTATGCAGAAATTTATCTGACTGCTTCAAGTTCGCTTTGCTTCTGGTTAACTTTGAAATATTTTCGAACTCGAGAATTACTTGTTGGCCCCGGTCCCTTGGATTGTTGGATATTTGGATGGGGTAATGTTGATGATTTCTGGTTTTCTGATCACCTCGGCATGGTTGTATCTTGTGGCTATCACAATTTGATTTCACTTGATGTGGAACGACATTTGTTAGTTCCTGATTTCACTCGCGGGTTTTATGAATCTCCACTAGCTTTGGCCTTAACACTATTAATGTCTATTTCAGTCATTTTGATTAGAAGCTGGTGATTTGTTGAATTGATATTTATAGTCCCTCGTTGCACTTTTGTTCATTTGTTTTGTTCCTGGGAGTTGTATTTCGCTGGTTACTCTATGCTTTGGTTTGGGTACACATGCTTATTTCATTTTTTTTGTGGCATTAGAGATGCAGCCGTTAATTAGTTACACTTGCTGTTTCAACTTGGGATTGCACTGTCATTGTTTAGTGCACTTGTCATTTGAATTGATGATGCTCTTTTTAGTTGCTTATGAGTCATGTATAGTCTGGTTTGCATTCGTGCTCTTCTTGTAGTCTACATGTGATTACTGATTCAAGATACTGCCTTGTAATTGTAGTCTTCATTTCTGGGTTTAGATGTGTCATGTACATGCAGTGTCTTTATGTTGTATTGCATTCATATTTGGGTGATCTCGGATACATTTCAATATAGTCGTGAAACTTCATCGACCTTTATACTTGTTGTTGCTTGGTCTTGTGCCTTGAACTGCTTCATTTATGCTTTGGTCTTATGCCATGAGTCTGGACCATGTGTATTGAATTGTTCATGTGTTCATATGTTTTATATATGTGTATACATGCTTATACCCACATGTATACATGTATATACATGAAAAACCTTTTTCCAGATTTTGAATAACTTTGAGCTGCTATCGAATTGTTCCTGTGTTCATGTATATATGTACATACATAGGTGTTTTGAGCTGATTTTGAATAACTTTGGGCTGCCTTTAAATTGTTCATGGATTCATATGTTGAATTTTAGATGTTGTTGCCAATTTGGTCGTTTTGACCCTTTTATTGAACTGTTAGCTTTTGGGGTGAAATTTCTGATTCATCGGTGACTTTGTTGATTTTTGGGTTGGCTTATGGCCTTTGCATTCTGGTCATTTGTGTGGTAACCATACACTGGCATATATCCTGGGTGTAGTTACATCCCTGCTCTTGTCATTGTTTGTATTGTTGACTTATGTGGTTTATGAGGTTGAAGTATTTTTGTTGTCCACTATTTGGACATTTGGGCTCTTTGTAGCTGCAGCTTCATTTGTGTTGGCATTACACTTGAGTTGAACCCGATCATTGGGTTTGACCTTGTGTTCATTTTTGATCTTGTGTGTATCTCTTGCGATAGTGGTGAGGCAGTACACGCGTGCGTGTACTGCAGCCCTATCGGATTTGATAGTTTTAAATTGATGTTTCGATTTGTTGAATTGTTTCGTTGGTTAATTTCAATGTTTTGGAGTTGTATTCTGATTTGGATTACTGATTTGTGTTTAACACTATTTAGTGTTATATTTGCCGTTATCCAATTCTCGTATCGAGAGTTGGATATATGAGATTTCTGTGACTGTCGTCTATTTGACTATTTGATTATTATTGCTTCTGTGCATTAATAACTGAGTTTGAATTAGGCTGACCCGTGTATTATTTTCTTTTGATTTAATACTCGGGTCAGACCCGAGTATTTCAGGTTGTAGATTTCCTTCTTTGAGTTGCTGTTCGGGATTTGAAGACTTTTCACATCTTCTGAAGTTGTCGTTGTCCTTTTGTAGTAGTCGTGTCATTGTATAGAACGATATGTATTCATGTATATTAGTCGATAATGTACGTGTATATATAACTTCTAGAGTCGACAGTTGTAGTTGTATCATATGTATTGTGTCAACTATGTATTAACTGACATCAGTTATATATATATGAGACTTTTGTTTTTATCTGTGTTCCGCATTTATATTATCTGTGTTATTGTTATATCTAATGCCCTAAACTATTATGAACTATCGTAGTTTTTTTATATTGATAATTGGATATGTCGATGGGAGTAAATAAATAATAGATGAAAAATAAAAAGTATATACCACTCCTATCGAGATAACCAATATTAGTGTAAGGCCAATTACGGATGGTCGCTCCTATCCAGCTTTATTCTTCGTAATAATAGACAATATTTCTTTTAATACTCTTTGTTATTATGAGCATAGAGGTGGGGCGTTACATATTCCTACGAAGATCATTGGACGAGACACCAAGAGACTTAGGAATAAAGAAGTTCCATTAGTAAAGGTGCAATGGGAAGATGACGTTGCAGACGCTATATGGGAGGCTGAAGAGAAGATTCGTACTTCCTATCCTCATATTTTCAATAGTAAGTTTTAAAATTTCCTATTTCCATCTTTAGTTTTGAATAGGTTCTTTCCTTTATCATCCTTTGGGAGGGTAGAACTTAGGATTTAACTTATGGATGGTAGGATTTAATGTATACATGTTATTAGAACATGTTATGTATGATGGATGCTAGTTGTTGCAAGTGTTTGCTAGTGGATGCTAATGGACACATATACTTACATTAGGCACTATTATCTCTTAAGGATCGACCTAACTAGGACACTAGATCATATGCATATGGATGTGTGCGCATTTTCATTTTTATTTTATTTTCCATGGTTGCTATAAATTTATGATTATCACATGATTGTTGCATTTGGATGATGATTGTAGCACGCTTGTAGAACTATCAGTTATCATTAGGGAATTTTGCATTCATTTGGATACATGGCACGGACATGATTGCATAAAAGGAGGTCAATTGAATCAGTGGACCGCTTAATCTTTTGCATTAATTAGGGACGTTGACACTACACTAATTGCATAAGTATCATAAATCGCATTAGAAAGACTTAAGGACAATGGGTGTAATGAATGATGGTTAAGTAGTTGGTTGTAGAACTTGGATGAAAACATTTATTTCATTCTTCTATCCTTAGAGATTTCGGAGACGAAATCCCTTAAGAAAGGGAGAATGTAACAACCCGAAAATTAAGCTATAATAATTAATTAACAAATTACTTAAATGATAAAATAACTTTGTGAAATTATAGAATTGAGCCACAGGAGTTGCTCCATTGTGTCCATGGTAATTTTCTGGTCAATTTCCATATATAGAACGTCAGAATCCGAGCTAGAATGAAGAAGATACGAATTAAACAAGAAATTGAAAATGAGATTAAAAAATAAAATAAAACAAGGGCTAGGTCGACCCCTTGGTCGACCTAACCACTGCCTAGGTCGACATGCATGACGACCTAGGAGGGGAAAGGTCGATAGGTAGGTCGACCCGCCCCTATTGATGAACGAAGAATTAAATTCTTCGTTTCGTTGCAATTTCTACACATCATTTTGGTTAATTCCTCTCATCTGGTGAGTCCATGCTCCCATCTGACGGCTCCTATCAAGCCTATGACGTGGTTGCACCAAATTCAATCTCCAAATCCAATGGTCTGAGATCCACAAGCACCACTATAAATAAGACCCTAAGTCTAGCTATTTTTCTCATTCTAGATTTTTTCCTTTTGGCTTCACCTTCTCTAGCAGGACCCTAAAAGGAATAATTTTCCGAGGAGAAAATTGTTTTAAATTAAAAAAATTAATACCCTCAAGTGGATTCGGGAAGACCAAGGGAAGAGCTAAGGACCACAGGTGAGTGATTAGTAATTATTTTAGATTTTTAGGTAATTTAAAATAATAGGGTTTCCAATAGTTGTAGTTTTTCTACGATTTTGGAATAACCTTTTTACCAGTTTATTTTCAATTTTAGATTTATTTTTCAGTCTATTTCCTTTTAGTTATTCTTTTTAGTTATTTTTAGTTAATTGCTTTTAATTATAGCTTTGCTATTTATTTATAGTATTTATAATTTGCTGTTATTTACGTTTTATTTACATATTTTCTACGTTTGGGATTTTCTTCTGTAATTGTTAGTTTCTTTCTATTTTTCCTTTTTACATGAATGGAATAGAATAGATTAAAATGCGAATATGGACTAAATAATAAGAAGACTGAAATTACAGAAAATAAGATGTAAAATGTGAAGACTGTAATAAATTGGACTTGGACTGAATTTAAGCCTAATTATGATGTATAATTATGATTAAGAAGAGTAAAGAGAGAAAGTGACTTATTTTTATACTTAGACCATGGGTTAAGTTAATAAGCAATATTATAACATAGGTTATAATAAGAACAGAACAGGGAAAGGCTTATCTTGAGACTTAGAATAAATTAATAAGCAAAGATAGCAAGGATAATAGTAGAGGCTTATTTAAACAATTTATAATAAGTTAATAAGCAAAAGTAGGACCTGTACCAACAGCATCCCTATTTTCTATGGACACAGGTGTCTCACAATAGCCTGAAGTGAGATGAGGGCACGCTTATGCTGTTTAGGGTAGATAAAAGGTCAATAATTAAAAGTCCAAATCATGGGGATTTGGACAAGGAGCGCAACTATATTTTGTTTTACTGGGACCAGTACCAACAACATTCCCTATTTTCTATGGACATAGGTGTCTCACTATAGCCTGAAGTGAGATGAGGGCACGCTTATGCTGTCTAAGGTAAATAAAAGGTCAAAAGAAGGAGCAACAGATAGTGTGAACCTAATGGTGGTCGAGCGTGCGGCCTCGGTGCAGGGGATATAATTCCCTATTGAGTTCTAAGCGCTTAGTAGGTGCCTTCCGTAGGCACTGGTGTCTAGTTCACCATAGACACATTAGTAAAAGGCCGATCAAATGGTAGAATTAGGACTTCAAACTAATTAAAGTAGGATTGGGAATTCAGCCTAATCAAAGCAGTTATCTAAGACAAGTGCAAACAATCAAAGTTATCCAATCGAATTAATCTAATAGTTGAATCGTATTTATTTCCAGCTTTACCTTTCCTCCTATTTCTTTATTTCCTTTTATACTAGAACTGTTGCAAAGTCTATTATCTTTACCTTACTTAAGAATACTAGTAATTACTATCATTCACCAGACTTTTATCTTGTCCATATATTAATAAGACAACTTTACTAAGTGTACATCTTTTTCTTACTAATCTTATGATTATCTACTTAACTTATTTACCTATCCATTTTCTATATCAAATTTCTTATCCTTAAATCCATCAAATATCTTATAGTTAAATTATGAAACTTAATTAACATGGTATTTGTTATTTAAACATTTTCATCCAACAATCAACCTACTAACCATATTATTCAAAACTTCCTCTTTTTTAACTTTTTCTAACTTATCCACTTCTAATATTACTTCATTTTGAATTACAAATGTTACCCTAAATGTATCACTAATTCAAAGTTTTATATTAGGATGATATTTCTTATATCTCTTATTCCTAAATTTCACTTTGATTTTAACCTAATCAAAGTGTCTAAATTTCAAATTATCTTATCTCCTTTATAAGTTATAGAACTTACCCTTTTATATTATATTTACCCAAAGTCTCGATTTAGGCTTATCTTTTTCAATCTTATTGATAAGAATTTTTCTAAGTGTGCATTTTCTTTTTGCTTTCTCTAATTACAACTTCTAGCTTCAATATTATCATCAAATATCTTATAGTCAAACTGTGAATTTTTCTTCACAAGATATTTGTGCTTAGCTTTTAAATCCATAAATTTTGATGATCATTAAATCATTATTTCTTAATAACCAAATGTCTAGGGGTAACGATTAAAGTTCTAAATTCTAGCTATCAACTAATTGGTTCTATATGGATTGTCTTATAGTAAAATCATGAAATTCTAATCATAAGATATTCATATTTTAATTTTACTAAGCTAAACTAAAAATAATCCTTAATTTCTAACCAAAATAATAATATCCCCTTTAATATTTAAAATATATACCCAAGGTAAAATTATTTCATTTACCAACTTCTTTTAAAACAAAATCATTTTTTATAAAATTAACAAATACGCCCTCATATTTATAATACTCTCAACTCATTCTAGGGTGTCACTTACATTATCTCTAATGAGTTACTCATCCTAGGATATTACTAATCCTATCTCTGATGAGACTTACCCAAACAAAGCCTAGGTGTTCGCTCAACCTAAGCTCTGATCATGGCCCGTTTTTCTGTACCCTTTCAGTTGACAATAAACCACACATGTCCAACTGTAACGACCCGTATTTTTAACACTTTAAAAATACGAATTAAAAATGAAAATTTTGGATAAAAATCCAAAGGAAATAAAATTTTGTGTTGTTAAATGTGAATTACAAGTTAAAATACAAAACTGAATTCTGAAATAACTTATTTGTAAATTAAATATGGATGTTAACTTGTAATTGAACGTAAGTAAAGATTTAAATTTGAATGTAACGAGTAATTGAAACGAATTGAATTCGATTGTAAACAACGAAATAAATAAAATGTTGCATTTAATATTGAAGTTATAATATGGAAATCAACGTAAATCAATGTAATTTAATATTACTAAGAATTTAAATAAGATGATAGTTGAAGAAAATGAAAGTAAATGAATTATAAACTATTGATAATAATGTATAAGTAAATGGTTGATTCAATAATGAAAGTGTAAATCGAAATAAAAGAATTCATTTGGAATTAAATAACTTAAATTTGAATTACAATATAATTGAACGCTGAATCTAATATAATCTTTTATATTGGATTCATAATGGAAAACTGCATTGTAAAAGATTGTTAATTACTGTGAAATTAAAAACGGAATTTGTGAACAATTGAAATTTGATTTAAAAGTTAATAATTTAAGATTGGGAATTTTATATTGAAATTAAACAGGCGAATAATTTATTTTTCGAATATTGGATTTAATTAGACAATTAAATCGATAATTTAATAAGTTAAATTTCAGAAATAATTGAAAATCGAGTTGAATATGATTGAAAATGATTTGTAAAATTTTATCTTATCATATTGGAGTTATAGTAATGTTATAGAACTTTTAAAATTGAATTTAAAGTTAATTTGTGAAAATTGAATATTTTAATATTTAATTATCGATTGAAAAATAGCCATTTTTCAAACAGTCTCAAAATTGAACGAAACTAGTTCCATTGGATCCATAATAGTTTGTTATTGTCGGATTTCAATTTTCGTAGCAATCGGAGTTATCGTTTGACCGTGGCAGCTCGAAACGCATCGAAATCGTTTTAATTTTAATTCGGCGAGTTAAAATAGTCATTTTTCAAAAAGACTTGGATTTTGACGAAACCAGTTTCTTCGGATCCGTAATGTCATATTATTGTAAGGTTTCAAATTTCGTGTCAACCAGATTTACCGTTTGTCCGGGGCGAGCCCAAACGCACAGAAATTTGATTAACCGATTTAATTTTAAATCGATCGTTTATTGCCGTAACTCACACAGATGACCGAATTAGCCTCCGAAACATGTTCCATTGCGTTCGGAACGCGGGGTAAACCTTAGAAATGTCAGCTGGCACGCTTCGTTTGGAGTTCGGAAAATCCGGGATGAATAGTGTCGCGTATTTTTCTATAAAAACCCTCACTTTCTCTATTTTCCAAAAACCCTAGGGTTTCAGCCCTTAGCCGCCACTTTTAATTCAATGGCCAGAAAATTTCGAAACTTCTTTCCTTAATATCTCTCAATCCGTTCAACGAAATCAAAAAATTCCAAAAGCAAAGTTGTAAATCTCGGCGAGCTCTTCAAATCCATACGGTTGATCTATGCTTTTACGTCACGGATTCGCCCAGATCTGACTTGGAAGCGTGTACGGTTTTTCTCGAGCTGCATGCAAATGGTGGGGCCGAGTTCATCATGGTGGTAGGCGTGGGTGGTGGTGCCCGAGGCGCTTCGAATGGCGGTAGTTTGATGAAGTTTCGTCAAGCGTGGAGGCGGTGGCATGTAACCCTAGCTAATGGAGATGGGTTTGGTTTTGTGCGTGTGTAACCTGGAAGAGAACGTGAGGAGGAAGATGATCTTGTGCGGCCAGATCTGATGGGTTAAAAATGGACGGCCCAGATGTGTTGAGGTGGTAAATATATATAAGGAAATGTAAATTTATATATATTTTAATACGTTCAAACTTTAAAAATGCATAACTTCTTCATACGAGGTCCGATTGGAACGAAACTTTTTGCGTTGTGATCGTAATGACGAGAGCTTCGAAATGAAACAGGTTTGGATGGATTTGGAGATGGTGGAAATTTGGGCTAAAGTTGGGCGTCGTCCAGTTTCAGTTCCAAACCGGAACGTCTCGGCGACAACAGAAAATCAAGGTGAGTGTTTATACGCTCACAATTGACTAAAATAATTTATGGTAGTTAAATTTGATATTGTGAAGTGATATGAATTTTATTTGTCGTTTTGATAAAAAATTAATTGTCATATAGATTGTCATTTGAATTCACCGTTGAAAATTAAATTGACAGTCAAATTGAAATTAAAATTGAATTGCGATTAAATTACCTGATATGGATAACTATGAAATTGTTATGAATTGTATTGTCTATTGGATGATTTATTTCGATGGATGTTATTGGTTGATATTTAAATGTTTGGATGTTTATTTGCTTATATGTAACCTGTTATACATACATATGACACTATGATTGGTTTATGTGATATATATTCATCCCTGACATTTAACTGAAATAAATAATCACTTGGCCGTAGGTTAGAAAATTATATACGGACACCGGGTTGGTTAAATTAAATGATTTTAAAAAGTTGTTTTGAAATTATTTAAATGAATTGATTTTAAGAATAAAATCCAATTTATGGAAATTGAAGTATTTTGAATTAAAGCTCGAGATGTTGGAATTTAAACTTGGTAAATGAAATTGTTTAATTATTCGAAGTCTAGATTTTTAAGAAAAAGTTTGAAATACGACGTGAATATTCGAAAGTTGATTTGTTTTAAAAGATTGGACTTTTAATCGAACTCTGAATATTTCTAAGAAAATTTATATGAAATGATATTTCAAGTTTGAGTTTGGAATTGAAAATTTATTGGAAATTGAGATTCAATTAATTTGGAATTGAAATTTAAAGAAATTTGTGAATTGAAGTAAATTGAAACTATTGAATTAAATTTGAAGATAAAATTGATTTGAATAGGTTTTGTACTGAAATTTATTTGGAATGTAATACGTAAATGAATTCTTGAAATCCGAATATTAATCTAAGTTTATTGAATTGGAATTGTTCCAGAAATTAAGTAAATTACTTATTACGGATGTTTAATTTGAGGTATATTCTAATTTGAATACGAAATGGTTTTAAAAGCGAATCTTATATGCTTATATAAATATATGAACTGTTTTGAAATGTGAATATTTAACGCTTTGAAATATAATGAAATTGAAATGGCTTATTTTATGGTTCAAATATGTATTTGAAATTGATAATTTGAAATGGTTTATTTAGAAGCTGAATCGAGTTGAAATTGATGATTTGAGATTTGATTAAATTTTAATTTTGGAATTCGAGTTTATGGAAACTGTTAGGATTTCGAAATGTTATGAGTTCAAGCTATGATTTCAAAGTGTTATGAATTTCAAGGTTTTGATTTCCAAAGTGTTTTGATTTTAAAAGACTTATGATTTCAAAAGCGGTATAACTTTGGAATGTGATACGATTTTGAAATTGAAATGAGATATTGAGGCAAAAATGATTTTTGAAATGAAATCGTATATTTTGAGTAAATATGATGATTTTGGAAATGGATTTATTTGAAGTGAAAGTGATATCGTATTGATACGATTTTGAAATTGAAATGAGATATTGAGGCGAAATGATTTTTGAAATGAAATCGTATATTTTGAGTAGATATGATGATTTTGAAATGGATTTGATCTTTGAAGCGAATATGATATTTTTGATAATCAATTGTGAATTGATTTTGAAAATGTAAAAGATCCAACCGGTGTGAAAATTATAACGTAGTTATTAAAGAGACCGGGATCGGATATGTAACGACCCACTATTTTAGACCATTCAAATCGACAATAATCCACACATGTCTGACTTGAATAATTCAAAATAACAGATTGTAAATAAATTTGGAGCAAATGAAATCAAATACACAGAATCACAGACACAGAACATATCAGAATAACTCGCAGCGGAAATTAAAAATACCATAGTAGTTCATGAAGCTACTATAACAAACTCTCAAAACAAAATACATAATATTTGTTTGAAAACATATACAATAGAAATCTCAAATAAATAGAAGTTTATGAATACCAGAACTGAAATAGAACAACTGAACTGAAAGGAACAGATAACTAGACAAGCAGAATCTCCAGCGATTCCTAGCTCCAGAAAGAAATCCAAAGCTAAACTGTAAATACTCAGGCTGACCCGAGCGTAAAGTAAAATACAAAACACTCGAGTCAGGACAATATATACTTATATAATGTAAACCAACTCAAGTGAACTGTAGTAGAAATGCATAATAACTCAAAGGATGCTTGGGATCGCCCATCCTTTAAGGATCAGTTAAACTATAAATTAAATACATCCCATGGTTAAAATTTCAAAATGGTATTTTATACTTCGAAATCAAATATCATTTCAAAATTCAATATCCTTCAAATATCCATTTCAAAATATCAAAATATCATATTTCAAAATAGTTTATATTTCGAAACAAATTACTTTATTTTAAATCATAAAAATGAAGTTATTATATTTAATAATTAAATTATTAAATTTCCAAAATTTTAATCTTTCAAAGTTCATTCGTTCACTTAAATTAATTAAAATAATGAAAATTCAACTTTCGCAGCATTTAAAAAATGCTACGGAAAGTCACATTTAAAACAGTTCAATTTAACAAAAGACAGCATTTAAAATGCTGTAATAGGGTTACATTAGTTTCAAATAAACTTAGTTAAATTCAACCATTATAACATTTACAAAAATGCTATAATAGCCTTTAATTAAATTTAGCCATTTTGTTCATTATTATCAACTACAGCATTTACAAATGTTGTATTATCATTTACATTAGAATTAATAGCATTTCAGAAATGCAGTTAATTAACTTCAAATATTCAGTATAATTTCACAAACAATTATATTTTTATATAAATCATTTTTAACTTAAAAAAATCATATAATTTCACTTTTAAAACAATCATTCAAATACCCTTATATTCATGATTTTATAAAGTTAAACCTCCATTCAAAAATCAAAATTTAATAATAATTCACTTATTAAATTATAAATTCATTAAATTAAATTAACTTAACACTTAAGTTTAAATTTTCAAATATAACTTAATTCCATTTTTTATTTACTTAACTTAAAATTCACTTTTAAGCCAAATTCACAAATTTCCAATTTTAGTTATATTTCAAAATTTCAACTTAAATATTCATTCATTTCACATTTTAACTTTATTCAAAATCATTAATATAATATAAAAATCATTTAAATTCACTTTAATCCAAATTATCATGAATTTATCACATTTCACATTTAATTTAAATTCCAATTATCACCAAATTAAAATTTCCCAAAATAACTTACATTTCAAATTTTCTAATTTTACCATTAATTTATTTCACTTATAAATTTTTAGAAAATCAATAATGCTTTACAAAAATCATTTTTATTTAGTTTAAATCAAAATATCATAATATTTACATTTTTAAAATATTTTTAAAAAAATTTATAAGTCATATTTTAACTACGGGTCTGTATTTCATTTCTAGTCTAGGTAAAGTGATACGGGTAATATATCATTTCAACCTGTAATTTACAAAGAAAACCCGGGTTTGATCATTTCAAACCCGCAATCCCAAGGAAATGAAAAAATAATTGAAAATCATTCAGGCCTATCATTTCATCCCATAATGATTTTCTCCTATTCTAAAGTCCGTTCGGGTATGTATCATTTCAACCCATAGTGATTTTAATCTAAGGGGAACTTGCAGTGTGATAAACTGATAAAAATAATAGAACAGCATAATATAACAGTAACATATAATATAATAGGTGTTTAAGCATGGGTGAACATCATAAAATCATAACATAGCAAGTGTAACATGATAATGCATTTTACAGATTCAAAAGGGGTCAATTCACTAGTTATATATGTACATATTGTCTGGTGAGAATAACTCACCTGTTAAGCTGAAGATTTGCCAACAAAGCTCACAACACAAAGATTACGAAGGCACGACAACTCTAATACAATTTGAGTGTGGAGAGAAAATCCAATGATATAGATCTTGTGTTACAACCCAAACAAAAATCAAAGCAAACCATAAATTTCAATACACTAGAAATGAAATAACTTTTAAATAAAAAGAGATACGAATGCCAAATCTTTTGCCTTGCTTTCTCTATTCTTTTGTCATGGCCTAGGGATGGTTTTGGCTCTGGTTTGAACAAGTTTGGCTCAGGTTTGGTCATGTGTATGCATGGCCTAGGTAGTAGAATATGAGGAGGAAGTTTATACAAAGGAATATGAAGAGTTTAAGGCAAAATTGGTGGGTTTTGTTCACAAAAATGGCTTGGCCATGGGCTTGTGTGGTCAGGTCAGAGAGGTATGGATCAGGTCAGTGGAAGGAAAGGTGTGTGGTGGTCTGGCCAGAGGTGGTGGAGGCGGCCTAAGGTGGTGGTGGTGGTGGAAAATGAAGTGGTGAACAAATAGTGGTCAAACAACATGTTTTTATGGCTTGTGTTGCAATTTTTGTGGAGTTTTGGCATCATGGTGGCTCGGCCTTGGTCAAGACTAGAGGAGTAGCTGGTGGTGATGGCAGGGAAGAGATGTAGGGGGTGGTGGCCGTGGATATGGAGTGGAGGCCATTCAAAGAAGCAAAGAAAACAAGGCAAAATACATGAAAAATGAGAAGAAAAGTGTAAAAAGTAGCCATTACCCATAGATTTTTCTTGAAGCCATGAATGAATGAGAAGGTAAAATGTTTTTGGGTGAATGGAGGCTGAAAACTCACGGCTACAAACCAAAAATGCACAGCCAAGATAGTAATTGAGGAGTTATGGCAAATGAAAGGACAAAGGAGATGAAAGGACTTAAGGTAAATAAGCTTTTAAAACTCTTCATATTTCTTTTTCTTTATATTCAAATAAAACAAAAATAAAATCAGTAAATTGACTTTAAAACCGAAACAAAGTAATATAAAATAAAAATAATTAATTAATTTTAAAGAAAATGGAAAAAGAATATAAGAAATTGCTTAAAAATTGAAAACATGGTCTAGAAATTACAAATAAATCACTATTGACTTTGGAAAATTAACAACTTCATTTTAAAAATATTTTAAAACAAAAATGTGAAGTAAAATAATTCATTTATATTTTCAAAATGAAATAAATAATTAAATTTAGAGAAATTAGAAAAAGAACTAAAGAAATTGCTTAAAAATTCAAAACAGGACTTAAAATTTACAAATAGAATATCACTAGTTTTAGAAAATTTCTATTTCACTTTAAAACAAATAAAAGGTCAAATAAATAAAATAAATGAGGAAAAAAATAAAGTGGGAATGAGAATCAAATAAGATTTTAAGAAAAAAATAGAAAAATAAATAAAGAATTACTTTAATTAATTGAAACTGGAAATTAGAAATTGTAAGCAAAATACAACTGACACTGGAAAATGTCAATTATACTTTTAAAAAATGTTTTAAAACCAAAATATATGCACAACATGTTATTTTACCCATATAAATATAAATTAGAACATTACATGACCAAATAAAATATTATTTATACAATTTAAAATAAACAATTTGTTAAATACAGCAAATTACACACAATATTGAAAAAGGCATAACTTTCACATTATAAATCAGATTTCAACGAAACGAAAAGCATTATTCTTAAAATTTTATTTACTTTCATAATAAAAGGTAAAATTCAAATTTTCAAACTTTCAAATTTCTAAATTAAAAGTCAAAGTTTGACCATATTGACCAAAATTCACTTTTCTGGAAAATATTCTTTTTAGTCATGTTTGGAATTCTAATTCACATCAAAATCAAAATTTATATTTAAAATAACAAAATTTATTCATTTTAATAAATAAAATAAAGTATTTAAATCAGGAAATTAATTAAAATAACCAAAATATACAATTAAAATAATCACAAAATACAGGGTTGTTACACTCCCCCCCCCTCAAATCTTTTCGTCCTCGAAAAGGAATAAGGTACAGAAAACACAGAAAAGATAAAATGGAATAGGATTAAGACAAGATGACAAGAAGATTAAAATTATACCTGATAATTGTTGTTATGGTTAAGTTTAATAAGGCGGAGAATAGGAATAGCTAGAAGGGAAAATAGGACGAAAGACAAGGATGAGCCATTAATTTAAAATTGTTTGTTGAAGAGGTAAACAATATTTAAAACACTTCAAAATCTTTTAGAAAGGAAATAACTGATCAAAATATCCTTTATAATATTTTATCAAAATACTTTTTAACTCGATGTCTTAACAAGTTTACTTTCGTTCCTGCAGACTCTGGCCATGCGTTGATCAGGCGCAAAGCTAGAATTCTCCAGGTACTTAGTAGACTTGTTTCAACACCCAGTGAAAATACTTGAAAAACCTTTAAAACAGATATGGAAAGTACAATCCAAACAAAACCTTTGTCTAACCATGGTTCGCAGATACACAATGGTTACGCCTGGATCCCCCAGGAAACAATCCATATCCGTAAGCTTTCTCAGCCCTGCGAGTTACGCCATGATGACTAGTAGAATGCAGGATACACAATGGTTACGCCTGGATCCCCCAGGAAACAATCCGTACCCCTAGGCAAGACTCAGCCAAGCATTTGCGCTACTATTCGCGACCTACACAGATTGCAGGATACACAATGATTACGCCTGGATCCCCCAGGAAACAATCCATACCCCTAGGCAAGACTCAGCCAGGCAGTTGCGCTATGCAGTCACGAGAGAACAATAAGACCATGGGTAACGCCATGGAATTCGAAGGACACTCGAGTATCATATCCGGAAAACCAAAAATCAGGGAGAATAATATCGATAGAATGAATCCAAGATGTGGCCACAAATCGGATATCAAGCAGAAGACACTTTCCATATCTTTACTTCGAAAATATGTATCATATAGTACCTTTTCAAATCACTTTCAAATATCGTACTTATATAAAATCCATTATATATAAGATTTAATTTTCAAATCGAATACTTTCCAAAATCAATAGTATATCAAATCATACTTATATAGACTTCAATTATATAAGATTTCACTTTCAAATTGAGTACCTTTTCAAATCTATAGTTTTCGAATCAATTTCATACTCATACAAATCAATTTTATATAAGTTCGACAACTCCCAAATCAAGTGTTTAGTAACATAAGGTTCTCAAATTTAAATTTGTTTCAATATCAGTTCAATTTCAAAATCATATACAATTTCACCAAATTATTTTCTTCTCAAATTAAATATCTTTAGTTTCAAAGTTTCCAAAATAATAGATTTTTGAAAATAAATCCAAATTTCCAAATCAATATAATTTAAGTCAACCAATTCATTTCCTAAATCAAATGTTTTCAAAATCATCTTATACTTACGTAAGGTCCGTCTTATATAAGGATCAAATTTTCCAAAATAAATTTCGCTGTATGAAGAGCCATATGGGATTTGAATATCTTTGCTTTTATAGGTTATATATCTTTGTAATTTAAATTGGAAAAGTAAGCAAAGATATTCTAACCCGACAGCTTTCAATTTCAGCGTCAAAATATATCACTGATATTAGAATATAAGATGTACACACGTCATCATTTCGCAAAATCACATTTGATCGCTCGCTCGATCACACAAGTTCGCTTTCGAACTAGTATTGTCCATTCGATTTCCCTAATGCGGACTTCGATATGGTTTCTCGACTAGAAGCCATCAGTCTCCTTGCATAGCCATATACTATGATAGAGAATTCTGGAATCAAGCCCAAAATCCATATCAAATATTCGCCATCAAGAATCGAATGAAAAATCCTAACACGAAATGGTGTAATCCACCTCGAACTTGTGTACTCAAACTTGGATCAAATTAATTATGCGAATAAAACAGCATACGTACAACTTATATATTTATTTCAACTTGTTAAATATATAGTTTCATAAAGATGTTACTAAGTTAAAACATTTAAACTAAATTTTATTCAAAATATTTTGAAGACCAAATTCTTTTCAAAACATTTCAAATCTAAATTTCATATTAGAAAATTTTAAAATTGCTTTATTCATTTACTTAACCAAACAGTTTCAACTTATTTAAATCATATTACTTCATACTTAAACATTCAAAACAAACTTATATACTTTATCAAAATACTTTTCAAATTTCTTAGCTTTGAAAAGTTAACCTTGATTTGGAAGTACTCGAACTTCGAAATAGTTGAAGAAATCATTTTCAAATTCAAGAGTTGGAAATTAGCAACAAATCAGTAAATCAATTTTAATAGATAGGGTTATATCAAATCCAAAACTCGAGGACTGAACACCGGTTCATTTCAAATCGTTTCAAATATATTTACATATATCTTTCGAATATCAAATCATACTTCGGAATTTGAAATCAAAAATGGTTTCACAAAATCACTCGCATAGCAAAGCTATTAAAGTGGCCTCTCCCTCACTCAGAAACTCGAAAATCAATGTCGATGATGCGTGCACTCATCACCGAAATTATTTTCCAGCGACACAAGTGAGTTCTGGACTTCCATTTACTTTGAAAACTTCTTTGAAATTCCTTCGAAATCATTAAAACCCATTAAAATCATTGAAACATTACTTATTCGGAAAAATAATTTCAAATCATATTATTTATTATTTCAAAATCCTAAAACCAGTTCCAAAATGCCGGAGTTCAATCACTTGAATTCAGATTCAAAACCTTCAGTTATAAATCATTTTATATGAAACCATTTCTTATAAAATTTTCACAATTTCAAATCCTTTCAAAACTTCAAATTCTCATTTTTTTAAAAGGTTTATAATCCTTATCAAAAACATTTCATCTTTATATAAAAATATGGTCATCCTTATCAAAATAAAAACTACGATGAATACACAATTTTCAAAAGACAATCAACCACAAACTTTCCAAGGGACGATTCAAGGATGGATTTCAAAGCAAAACAGAGATTCAAATTTAGAAGGACTCTAATCAAATAGAATTATAATTCAAAGATAGGCTCAAACGAAGATAAGATAATTAAATTACCAAATAGAAGATGGATAAGCCTATATGAATCGCGGGCGACCTTAATCGGTCAACCGTGACTTCAGGAATATAATCGATGCGAAAATCTAAGGCAAATCGACCTTCGATTGCCAGAGATAGAATCTAAATATAGCAGAAGATAGAAAACATCGTAAACCGAGGATACAGAAATATCCGATGAATCAATGCCAATTATAATCATTCAAAGATTGGCGGAATCGCCACCCTATAAAGGTCATACAAAGTGGAGTGATGCAATGCTCCAAAATCAAAAGAATACAATTATGGGAGACAGGAATGGATTTCAGAACAAGTGGGAGCATTCCAAAATTCAAAGGAATCCTATTCGATAAGAATCTAAACGAAGATTAGAGATATATAACCTATATCGATATAGAAAAATTCCCATTCAAAATTTGGAATGACTCGAATTCATAACATACGAAAACAGAAGCATAAATATCTTTAGTTGGACAACTTTAGCTAAGCAAAAGATACAACAGAGTTTACTCAAAACAACCTAACAAACTACAGATTTTGCCATACTCAAAATAGATTCCTATCAACAATGGATCTAGATCAATCAAGAGAGAAGTTCAAAATTTTAGAGGATCCTAATCAAAGAAATTACTAACAAGGTGGATACAAAAGGAATGAAGTTTAAGAAATATTTTACTTTCAAAGCAAGGAAATTTATATCAAAATAATCTTTGAAAATTCTTTAAAAATCATTTTATACTTCGAAAATACGTTCTCTCACAAAGAAATGATTCTGAGATAGATTTCACTCATTCTAGGGTATTTCTACCCTATCTCTAATGAGTTTTTGCTCCGCAGGCTAAGGTTTGCCTAAAACCAAAGCTTTGATACCAACTGTAACGACCCACTATTTTAGACCATTCAAATCGACAATAATCCACACATGTCTGACTTGAATAATTCAAAATAACAGATTGTAAATAAATTTGGAGCAAATGAAATCAAATACACAGAATCACAGACACAGAACATATCAGAATAACTCGCAGCGGAAATTAAAAATACCATAGTAGTTCATGAAGCTACTATAACAAACTCTCAAAACAAAATACATAATATTTGTTTGAAAACATATACAATAGAAATCTCAAATAAATAGAAGTTTATGAATACCAGAACTGAAATAGAACAACTGAACTGAAAGGAACAGATAACTAGACAAGCAGAATCTCCAGCGATTCCTAGCTCCAGAAAGAAATCCAAAGCTAAACTGTAAATACTCAGGCTGACCCGAGCGTAAAGTAAAATACAAAACACTCGAGTCAGGACAATATATACTTATATAATGTAAACCAACACAAGTGAACTGTAGTAGAAATGCATAATAACTCAAAGGATGCTTGGGATCGCCCATCCTTTAAGGATCAGTTAAACTATAAATTAAATACATCCCGTGGTTAAAATTTCAAAATGGTATTTTATACTTCGAAATCAAATATCATTTCAAAATTCAATATCCTTCAAATATCCATTTCAAAATATCAAAATATCATATTTCAAAATAGTTTATATTTCGAAACAAATTACTTTATTTTAAATCATAAAAATGAAGTTATTATATTTAATAATTAAATTATTAAATTTCCAAAATTTTAATCTTTCAAAGTTCATTCGTTCACTTAAATTAATTAAAATAATGAAAATTCAACTTTCGCAGCATTTAAAAAATGCTACGGAAAGTCACATTTAAAACAGTTCAATTTAACAAAAGACAGCATTTAAAATGCTGTAATAGGGTTACATTAGTTTCAAATAAACTTAGTTAAATTCAACCATTATAACATTTACAAAAATGCTATAATAGCCTTTAATTAAATTTAGCCATTTTGTTCATTATTATCAACTACAGCATTTACAAATGTTGTATTATCATTTACATTAGAATTAATAGCATTTCAGAAATGCAGTTAATTAACTTCAAATATTCAGTATAATTTCACAAACAATTATATTTTTATATAAATCATTTTTAACTTAAAAAAATCATATAATTTCACTTTTAAAACAATCATTCAAATACCCTTATATTCATGATTTTATAAAGTTAAACCTCCATTCAAAAATCAAAATTTAATAATAATTCACTTATTAAATTATAAATTCATTAAATTAAATTAACTTAACACTTAAGTTTAAATTTTCAAATATAACTTAATTCCATTTTTTATTTACTTAACTTAAAATTCACTTTTAAGCCAAATTCACAAATTTCCAATTTTAGTTATATTTCAAAATTTCAACTTAAATATTCATTCATTTCACATTTTAACTTTATTCAAAATCATTAATATAATATAAAAATCATTTAAATTCACTTTAATCCAAATTATCATGAATTTATCACATTTCACATTTAATTTAAATTCCAATTATCACCAAATTAAAATTTCCCAAAATAACTTACATTTCAAATTTTCTAATTTTACCATTAATTTATTTCACTTATAAATTTTTAGAAAATCAATAATGCTTTACAAAAATCATTTTTATTTAGTTTAAATCAAAATATCATAATATTTACATTTTTAAAATATTTTTAAAAAAATTTATAAGTCATATTTTAACTACGGGTCTGTATTTCATTTCTAGTCTAGGTAAAGTGATACGGGTAATATATCATTTCAACCTGTAATTTACAAAGAAAACCCGGGTTTGATCATTTCAAACCCGCAATCCCAAGGAAATGAAAAAATAATTGAAAATCATTCAGGCCTATCATTTCAGCCCATAATGATTTTCTCCTATTCTAAAGTCCGTTCGGGTATGTATCATTTCAACCCATAGTGATTTTAATCTAAGGGGAACTTGCAGTGTGATAAACTGATAAAAATAATAGAACAGCATAATATAACGGTAACATATAATATAATAGGTGTTTAAGCATGGGTGAACATCATAAAATCATAACATAGCAAGTGTAACATGATAATGCATTTTACAGATTCAAAAGGGGTCAATTCACTAGTTATATATGTACATATTGTCTGGTGAGAATAACTCACCTGTTAAGCTGGAGATTTGCCAACAAAGCTCACAACACAAAGATTACGAAGGCACGACAACTCTAATACAATTTGAGTGTGGAGAGAAAATCCAATGATATAGATCTTGTGTTACAACCCAAACAAAAATCAAAGCAAACCATAAATTTCAATACACTAGAAATGAAATAACTTTTAAATAAAAAGAGATACGAATGCCAAATCTTTTGCCCTGCTTTCTCTATTCTTTTGTCATGGCCTAGGGATGGTTTTGGCTCTGGTTTGAACAAGTTTGGCTCAGGTTTGGTCATGTGTATGCATGGCCTAGGTAGTAGAATATGAGGAGGAAGTTTATACAAAGGAATATGAAGAGTTTAAGGCAAAATTGGTGGGTTTTGTTCACAAAAATGGCTTGGCCATGGGCTTGTGTGGTCAGGTCAGAGAGGTATGGATCAGGTCAGTGGAAGGAAAGGTGTGTGGTGGTCTGGCCAGAGGTGGTGGAGGCGGCCTAAGATGGTGGTGGTGGTGGAAAATGAAGTGGTGAACAAATAGTGGTCAAACAACATGTTTTTATGGCTTGTGTTGCAATTTTTGTGGAGTTTTGGCATCATGGTGGCTCGGCCTTGGTCAAGACTAGAGGACTAGCTGGTGGTGATGGCAGGGAAGAGATGTAGGGGGTGGTGGCCGTGGATATGGAGTGGAGGCCATTCAAAGAAGCAAAGAAAACAAGGCAAAATACATGAAAAATGAGAAGAAAAGTGTAAAAAGTAGCCATTACCCATAGATTTTTCTTGAAGCCATGAATGAATGAGAAGGTAAAATGTTTTTGGGTGAATGGAGGCTGAAAACTCACGGCTACAAACCAAAAATGCACAGCCAAGATAGTAATTGAGGAGTTATGGCAAATGAAAGGACAAAGGAGATGAAAGGACTTAAGGTAAATAAGCTTTTAAAACTCTTCATATTTCTTTTTCTTTATATTCAAATAAAACAAAAATAAAATCAGTAAATTGACTTTAAAACCGAAACAAAGTAATATAAAATAAAAATAATTAATTAATTTTAAAGAAAATGGAAAAAGAATATAAGAAATTGCTTAAAAATTGAAAACATGGTCTAGAAATTACAAATAAATCACTATTGACTTTGGAAAATTAACAACTTCATTTTAAAAATATTTTAAAACAAAAATGTGAAGTAAAATAATTCATTTATATTTTCAAAATGAAATAAATAATTAAATTTAGAGAAATTAGAAAAAGAACTAAAGAAATTGCTTAAAAATTCAAAACA
The DNA here is from genome assembly GCA_030737815.1 of Allium fistulosum. Classification (NCBI taxonomy): domain Eukaryota; kingdom Viridiplantae; phylum Streptophyta; class Magnoliopsida; order Asparagales; family Amaryllidaceae; genus Allium; species Allium fistulosum. The sequence continues at coordinate 796,126,161 of CM060904.1, forward strand.
GGACTTAAAATTTACAAATAGAATATCACTAGTTTTAGAAAATTTCTATTTCACTTTAAAACAAATAAAAGGTCAAATAAATAAAATAAATGAGGAAAAAAATAAAGTGGGAATGAGAATCAAATAAGATTTTAAGAAAAAAATAGAAAAATAAATAAAGAATTACTTTAATTAATTGAAACTGGAAATTAGAAATTGTAAGCAAAATACAACTGACACTGGAAAATGTCAATTATACTTTTAAAAAATGTTTTAAAACCAAAATATATGCACAACATGTTATTTTACCCATATAAATATAAATTAGAACATTACATGACCAAATAAAATATTATTTATACAATTTAAAATAAACAATTTGTTAAATACAGCAAATTACACACAATATTGAAAAAGGCATAACTTTCACATTATAAATCAGATTTCAACGAAACGAAAAGCATTATTCTTAAAATTTTATTTACTTTCATAATAAAAGGTAAAATTCAAATTTTCAAACTTTCAAATTTCTAAATTAAAAGTCAAAGTTTGACCATATTGACCAAAATTCACTTTTCTGGAAAATATTCTTTTTAGTCATGTTTGGAATTCTAATTCACATCAAAATCAAAATTTATATTTAAAATAACAAAATTTATTCATTTTAATAAATAAAATAAAGTATTTAAATCAGGAAATTAATTAAAATAACCAAAATATACAATTAAAATAATCACAAAATACAGGGTTGTTACACTCCCCCCCACTCAAATCTTTTCGTCCTCGAAAAGGAATAAGGTACAGAAAACATAGAAAAGATAAAATGGAATAGGATTAAGACAAGATGACAAGAAGATTAAAATTATACCTGATAATTGTTGTTATGGTTAAGTTTAATAAGGCGGAGAATAGGAATAGCTAGAAGGGAAAATAGGACGAAAGACAAGGATGAGCCATTAATTTAAAATTGTTTGTTGAAGAGGTAAACAATATTTAAAACACTTCAAAATCTTTTAGAAAGGAAATAACTGATCAAAATATCCTTTATAATATTTTATCAAAATACTTTTTAACTCGATGTCTTAACAAGTTTACTTTCGTTCCTGCAGACTCTGGCCATGCGTTGATCAGGCGCAAAGCTAGAATTCTCCAGGTACTTAGTAGACTTGTTTCAACACCCAGTGAAAATACTTGAAAAACCTTTAAAACAGATATGGAAAGTACAATCCAAACAAAACCTTTGTCTAACCATGGTTCGCAGATACACAATGGTTACGCCTGGATCCCCCAGGAAACAATCCATATCCGTAAGCTTTCTCAGCCCTGCGAGTTACGCCATGATGACTAGTAGAATGCAGGATACACAATGGTTACGCCTGGATCCCCCAGGAAACAATTCGTACCCCTAGGCAAGACTCAGCCAAGCATTTGCGCTACTATTCGTGACCTACACAGATTGCAGGATACACAATGATTACGCCTGGATCCCCCAGGAAACAATCCATACCCCTAGGCAAGACTCAGCCAGGCAGTTGCGCTATGCAGTCACGAGAGAACAATAAGACCATGGGTAACGCCATGGAATTCGAAGGACACTCGAGTATCATATCCGGAAAACCAAAAATCAGGGAGAATAATATCGATAGAATGAATCCAAGATGTGGCCACAAATCGGATATCAAGCAGAAGACACTTTCCATATCTTTACTTCGAAAATATGTATCATATAGTACCTTTTCAAATCACTTTCAAATATCGTACTTATATAAAATCCATTATATATAAGATTTAATTTTCAAATCGAATACTTTCCAAAATCAATAGTATATCAAATCATACTTATATAGACTTCAATTATATAAGATTTCACTTTCAAATTGAGTACCTTTTCAAATCTATAGTTTTCGAATCAATTTCATACTCATACAAATCAATTTTATATAAGTTCGACAACTCCCAAATCAAGTGTTTAGTAACATAAGGTTCTCAAATTTAAATTTGTTTCAATATCAGTTCAATTTCAAAATCATATACAATTTCACCAAATTATTTTCTTCTCAAATTAAATATCTTTAGTTTCAAAGTTTCCAAAATAATAGATTTTTGAAAATAAATCCAAATTTCCAAATCAATATAATTTAAGTCAACCAATTCATTTCCTAAATCAAATGTTTTCAAAATCATCTTATACTTACGTAAGGTCCGTCTTATATAAGGATCAAATTTTCCAAAATAAATTTCGCTGTATGAAGAGCCATATGGGATTTGAATATCTTTGCTTTTATAGGTTATATATCTTTGTAATTTAAATTGGAAAAGTAAGCAAAGATATTCTAACCCGACAGCTTTCAATTTCAGCGTCAAAATATATCACTGATATTAGAATATAAGATGTACACACGTCATCATTTCGCAAAATCACATTTGATCGCTCGCTCGATCACACAAGTTCGCTTTCGAACTAGTATTGTCCATTCGATTTCCCTAATGCGGACTTCGATATGGTTTCTCGACTAGAAGCCATCAGTCTCCTTGCATAGCCATATACTATGATAGAGAATTCTGGAATCAAGCCCAAAATCCATATCAAATATTCGCCATCAAGAATCGAATGAAAAATCCTAACACGAAATGGTGTAATCCACCTCGAACTTGTGTACTCAAACTTGGATCAAATTAATTATGCGAATAAAACAGCATACGTACAACTTATATATTTATTTCAACTTGTTAAATATATAGTTTCATAAAGATGTTACTAAGTTAAAACATTTAAACTAAATTTTATTCAAAATATTTTGAAGACCAAATTCTTTTCAAAACATTTCAAATCTAAATTTCATATTAGAAAATTTTAAAATTGCTTTATTCATTTACTTAACCAAACAGTTTCAACTTATTTAAATCATATTACTTCATACTTAAACATTCAAAACAAACTTATATACTTTATCAAAATACTTTTCAAATTTCTTAGCTTTGAAAAGTTAACCTTGATTTGGAAGTACTCGAACTTCGAAATAGTTGAAGAAATCATTTTCAAATTCAAGAGTTGGAAATTAGCAACAAATCAGTAAATCAATTTTAATAGATAGGGTTATATCAAATCCAAAACTCGAGGACTGAACACCGGTTCATTTCAAATCGTTTCAAATATATTTACATATATCTTTCGAATATCAAATCATACTTCGGAATTTGAAATCAAAAATGGTTTCACAAAATCACTCGCATAGCAAAGCTATTAAAGTGGCCTCTCCCTCACTCAGAAACTCGAAAATCAATGTCGATGATGCGTGCACTCATCACCGAAATTATTTTCCAGCGACACAAGTGAGTTCTGGACTTCCATTTACTTTGAAAACTTCTTTGAAATTCCTTCGAAATCATTAAAACCCATTAAAATCATTGAAACATTACTTATTCGGAAAAATAATTTCAAATCATATTATTTATTATTTCAAAATCCTAAAACCAGTTCCAAAATGCCGGAGTTCAATCACTTGAATTCAGATTCAAAACCTTCAGTTATAAATCATTTTATATGAAACCATTTCTTATAAAATTTTCACAATTTCAAATCCTTTCAAAACTTCAAATTCTCATTTTTTTAAAAGGTTTATAATCCTTATCAAAAACATTTCATCTTTATATAAAAATATGGTCATCCTTATCAAAATAAAAACTACGATGAATACACAATTTTCAAAAGACAATCAACCACAAACTTTCCAAGGGACGATTCAAGGATGGATTTCAAAGCAAAACAGAGATTCAAATTTAGAAGGACTCTAATCAAATAGAATTATAATTCAAAGATAGGCTCAAACGAAGATAAGATAATTAAATTACCAAATAGAAGATGGATAAGCCTATATGAATCGCGGGCGACCTTAATCGGTCAACCGTGACTTCAGGAATATAATCGATGCGAAAATCTAAGGCAAATCGACCTTCGATTGCCAGAGATAGAATCTAAATATAGCAGAAGATAGAAAACATCGTAAACCGAGGATACAGAAATATCCGATGAATCAATGCCAATTATAATCATTCAAAGATTGGCGGAATCGCCACCCTATAAAGGTCATACAAAGTGGAGTGATGCAATGCTCCAAAATCAAAAGAATACAATTATGGGAGACAGGAATGGATTTCAGAACAAGTGGGAGCATTCCAAAATTCAAAGGAATCCTATTCGATAAGAATCTAAACGAAGATTAGAGATATATAACCTATATCGATATAGAAAAATTCCCATTCAAAATTTGGAATGACTCGAATTCATAACATACGAAAACAGAAGCATAAATATCTTTAGTTGGACAACTTTAGCTAAGCAAAAGATACAACAGAGTTTACTCAAAACAACCTAACAAACTACAGATTTTGCCATACTCAAAATAGATTCCTATCAACAATGGATCTAGATCAATCAAGAGAGAAGTTCAAAATTTTAGAGGATCCTAATCAAAGAAATTACTAACAAGGTGGATACAAAAGGAATGAAGTTTAAGAAATATTTTACTTTCAAAGCAAGGAAATTTATATCAAAATAATCTTTGAAAATTCTTTAAAAATCATTTTATACTTCGAAAATACGTTCTCTCACAAAGAAATGATTCTGAGATAGATTTCACTCATTCTAGGGTATTTCTACCCTATCTCTAATGAGTTTTTGCTCCGCAGGCTAAGGTTTGCCTAAAACCAAAGCTTTGATACCAACTGTAACGACCCACTATTTTAGACCATTCAAATCGACAATAATCCACACATGTCTGACTTGAATAATTCAAAATAACAGATTGTAAATAAATTTGGAGCAAATGAAATCAAATACACAGAATCACAGACACAGAACATATCAGAATAACTCGCAGCGGAAATTAAAAATACCATAGTAGTTCATGAAGCTACTATAACAAACTCTCAAAACAAAATACATAATATTTGTTTGAAAACATATACAATAGAAATCTCAAATAAATAGAAGTTTATGAATACCAGAACTGAAATAGAACAACTGAACTGAAAGGAACAGATAACTAGACAAGCAGAATCTCCAGCGATTCCTAGCTCCAGAAAGAAATCCAAAGCTAAACTGTAAATACTCAGGCTGACCCGAGCGTAAAGTAAAATACAAAACACTCGAGTCAGGACAATATATACTTATATAATGTAAACCAACACAAGTGAACTGTAGTAGAAATGCATAATAACTCAAAGGATGCTTGGGATCGCCCATCCTTTAAGGATCAGTTAAACTATAAATTAAATACATCCCGTGGTTAAAATTTCAAAATGGTATTTTATACTTCGAAATCAAATATCATTTCAAAATTCAATATCCTTCAAATATCCATTTCAAAATATCAAAATATCATATTTCAAAATAGTTTATATTTCGAAACAAATTACTTTATTTTAAATCATAAAAATGAAGTTATTATATTTAATAATTAAATTATTAAATTTCCAAAATTTTAATCTTTCAAAGTTCATTCGTTCACTTAAATTAATTAAAATAATGAAAATTCAACTTTCGCAGCATTTAAAAAATGCTACGGAAAGTCACATTTAAAACAGTTCAATTTAACAAAAGACAGCATTTAAAATGCTGTAATAGGGTTACATTAGTTTCAAATAAACTTAGTTAAATTCAACCATTATAACATTTACAAAAATGCTATAATAGCCTTTAATTAAATTTAGCCATTTTGTTCATTATTATCAACTACAGCATTTACAAATGTTGTATTATCATTTACATTAGAATTAATAGCATTTCAGAAATGCAGTTAATTAACTTCAAATATTCAGTATAATTTCACAAACAATTATATTTTTATATAAATCATTTTTAACTAAAAAAAATCATATAATTTCACTTTTAAAACAATCATTCAAATACCCTTATATTCATGATTTTATAAAGTTAAACCTCCATTCAAAAATCAAAATTTAATAATAATTCACTTATTAAATTATAAATTCATTAAATTAAATTAACTTAACACTTAAGTTTAAATTTTCAAATATAACTTAATTCCATTTTTTATTTACTTAACTTAAAATTCACTTTTAAGCCAAATTCACAAATTTCCAATTTTAGTTATATTTCAAAATTTCAACTTAAATATTCATTCATTTCACATTTTAACTTTATTCAAAATCATTAATATAATATAAAAATCATTTAAATTCACTTTAATCCAAATTATCATGAATTTATCACATTTCACATTTAATTTAAATTCCAATTATCACCAAATTAAAATTTCCCAAAATAACTTACATTTCAAATTTTCTAATTTTACCATTAATTTATTTCACTTATAAATTTTTAGAAAATCAATAATGCTTTACAAAAATCATTTTTATTTAGTTTAAATCAAAATATCATAATATTTACATTTTTAAAATATTTTTAAAAAAATTTATAAGTCATATTTTAACTACGGGTCTGTATTTCATTTCTAGTCTAGGTAAAGTGATACGGGTAATATATCATTTCAACCTGTAATTTACAAAGAAAACCCGGGTTTGATCATTTCAAACCCGCAATCCCAAGGAAATGAAAAAATAATTGAAAATCATTCAGGCCTATCATTTCAGCCCATAATGATTTTCTCCTATTCTAAAGTCCGTTCGGGTATGTATCATTTCAACCCATAGTGATTTTAATCTAAGGGGAACTTGCAGTGTGATAAACTGATAAAAATAATAGAACAGCATAATATAACAGTAACATATAATATAATAGGTGTTTAAGCATGGGTGAACATCATAAAATCATAACATAGCAAGTGTAACATGATAATGCATTTTACAGATTCAAAAGGGGTCAATTCACTAGTTATATATGTACATATTGTCTGGTGAGAATAACTCACCTGTTAAGCTGGAGATTTGCCAACAAAGCTCACAACACAAAGATTACGAAGGCACGACAACTCTAATACAATTTGAGTGTGGAGAGAAAATCCAATGATATAGATCTTGTGTTACAACCCAAACAAAAATCAAAGCAAACCATAAATTTCAATACACTAGAAATGAAATAACTTTTAAATAAAAAGAGATACGAATGCCAAATCTTTTGCCTTGCTTTCTCTATTCTTTTGTCATGGCCTAGGGATGGTTTTGGCTCTGGTTTGAACAAGTTTGGCTCAGGTTTGGTCATGTGTATGCATGGCCTAGGTAGTAGAATATGAGGAGGAAGTTTATACAAAGGAATATGAAGAGTTTAAGGCAAAATTGGTGGGTTTTGTTCACAAAAATGGCTTGGCCATGGGCTTGTGTGGTCAGGTCAGAGAGGTATGGATCAGGTCAGTGGAAGGAAAGGTGTGTGGTGGTCTGGCCAGAGGTGGTGGAGGCGGCCTAAGGTGGTGGTGGTGGTGGAAAATGAAGTGGTGAACAAATAGTGGTCAAACAACATGTTTTTATGGCTTGTGTTGCAATTTTTGTGGAGTTTTGGCATCATGGTGGCTCGGCCTTGGTCAAGACTAGAGGAGTAGCTGGTGGTGATGGCAGGGAAGAGATGTAGGGGGTGGTGGCCGTGGATATGGAGTGGAGGCCATTCAAAGAAGCAAAGAAAACAAGGCAAAATACATGAAAAATGAGAAGAAAAGTGTAAAAAGTAGCCATTACCCATAGATTTTTCTTGAAGCCATGAATGAATGAGAAGGTAAAATGTTTTTGGGTGAATGGAGGCTGAAAACTCACGGCTACAAACCAAAAATGCACAGCCAAGATAGTAATTGAGGAGTTATGGCAAATGAAAGGACAAAGGAGATGAAAGGACTTAAGGTAAATAAGCTTTTAAAACTCTTCATATTTCTTTTTCTTTATATTCAAATAAAACAAAAATAAAATCAGTAAATTGACTTTAAAACCGAAACAAAGTAATATAAAATAAAAATAATTAATTAATTTTAAAGAAAATGGAAAAAGAATATAAGAAATTGCTTAAAAATTGAAAACAGGGTCTAGAAATTACAAATAAATCACTATTGACTTTGGAAAATTAACAACTTCATTTTAAAAATATTTTAAAACAAAAATGTGAAGTAAAATAATTCATTTCTATTTTCAAAATGAAATAAATAATTAAATTTAGAGAAATTAGAAAAAGAACTAAAGAAATTGCTTAAAAATTCAAAACAGGACTTAAAATTTACAAATAGAATATCACTAGTTTTAGAAAATTTCTATTTCACTTTAAAACAAATAAAAGGTCAAATAAATAAAATAAATGAGGAACAAAATAAAGTGGGAATGAGAATCAAATAAGATTTTAAGAAACAAAATAGAAAAATAAATAAAGAATTACTTTAATTAATTGAAACTGGAAATTAGAAATTGTAAGCAAAATACAACTGACACTGGAAAATGTCAATTATACTTTTAAAAAATGTTTTAAAACCAAAATATATGCACAACATGTTATTTTACCCATATAAATATAAATTAGAACATTACATGACCAAATAAAATATTATTTATACAATTTAAAATAAACAATTTGTTAAATACAACAAATTACACACAATATTGAAAAAGGCATAACTTTCACATTATAAATCAGATTTCAACGAAACGAAAAGCATTATTCTTAAAATTTTATTTACTTTCATAATAAAAGGTAAAATTCAAATTTTCAAACTTTCAAATTTCTAAATTAAAAGTCAAAGTTTGACCATATTGACCAAAATTCACTTTTCTGGAAAATATTCTTTTTAGTCATGTTTGGAATTCTAATTCACATCAAAATCAAAATTTATATTTAAAATAACAAAATTTATTCATTTTAATAAATAAAATAAAGTATTTAAATCAGGAAATTAATTAAAATAACCAAAATATACAATTAAAATAATCACAAAATACAGGGTTGTTACAGGATATGGACATACTCTCTATCGATACTGAAAACCACTTTAATAACTATATTCGCGGAGTGTTGATCCAGAACGAAGTGGATGGTTTTGGTGAACATGTTGATTTGAAGAAAGAGAACGATTTTGGATGACCCCTGACATGACTAAAACAGGAGCCGCGCCGGGCCATTGAGGTTCGCCACCTCTAGCGGACACACTTCTTCGTTACCATGTCTATTGCTTTTGTGATTCGATTTGGGTGCACCCCTCGATTTTGGGAGTGTTGTTTCGCGGTGTTGGGGTAGTAGCTGCTATGCCCAACATCAGTCCGGATCACGCAACTACTAGTATCCTAGTTGGTATTGCCTCATGTACCTTGTCATACTGATTATCCTATTCGCGACCACTACGATTTTGGTTTGTACCTTCAGTATATGGATTGCCCTCTGGTGACTTCCGGTTTTGGGGAAACTACGGTCTTGTATATGCTCTTGGTAATATAAACTGTGTTAAGGGTGGAATGGGCCATGGCTTAACGCTATTTTAATACTTTTACTTTAATGTAGACATATTATAATAGCGTATTGTACTACATAGTATATAGTTTAACGGATCCTTGAGAGGTGGAAAATCCCGTAACATCTCTTAAGTTATTGCACTCACGTTGACACTGGACAGGAGATGTCAAACCCCGTAAACATCTCTGACGCCGTCACACTCATATTTTCTTATTCGATTTGACTTACATGAGATATTTTAGTCCTGACTCGAGTGTTTTGTCTTTTCATTACGCTCGGGTCAGCCTGAGCATTTCAGATAAGGTTGAAGATCTATTTTGGAGGCCGAAGACGGAGTTTGGTATTACATCATTTCTATTCTACTACCATATTATTTTTCCGCTGCATTATTGTATTATCTCTGATATGTATGTAACTCTAATTTATGATGTATAATAATAATCAAATTTATTTATTTAACAGCTTCATGAACTGTTATTTTATTATTATATCTTGTTCCTTCCGCTGCAAGATTCTGAGTTTGCTTCTGTTCTTTCTTTCCTTTTCTTATTTAACCCCAATAACCATCTGCCTTTTTGAACGGTTTGAGTTGGACATGTGTGGATTATTGTCGACTTGAACGGTCAAAAATGCGGGTTGTTACAGTTGGTATCAGAGCTTTGGTTTAGATTACCTTGGCTCTAGTGGGGAATAACTCATTGAAATAGGGTTAAACCTTATGAATGAGTTTGAGTGTATATGAGAGAGCGTATTTGTAAGTTTGATATAAAAATGATTTTTTATTGTGTTAATTTGTTCCGTTGAGTATTTATGAATTCTGGTCAGTACTTGGGACGCCAAGGCATCGATAGGGATTTCTAAACACTCGAATAGAACACACTGACATAATATTGTTTTGAATTATATTTTATATATAAGTATAATTATGAATATATATATTGACTTTATTGGTTGTTAGGTGTGATAACCCTGATTTTTGTGAGTAATTTCACGATTTAATTTAGTTTGTGTTTGTTTGAAATTGCATTGAAAAAAAATAGGAATAGGAAATTGATTTACAGATACATGGTTTAAAACATGTACATGTGCACAAGACGATGTACACACATACACACAGATTTCTGTGTAATAAGAATTTAGCAGAAATCAATAGATAAATTAAAATAACTGATTTAGAAATACATATGCATGAAGATAGAATTTTATCTTTAAATAAAATAGGGTACAAAGAAAATAAAAGCTAGGCAGAAATAAACTTAAAATTATGTAAGGAAAGAAAGAAAAATAAAAGACTTAGGTATGCATGTGTTATACATGTATACAGTCAACCAATTTTTGGAAGAAAACAGAAGTTACATAGAAATGGCATGAGTCCTTAAACAAACACTTTATCCATTTCTAGTAATTTCTTTAATTTAGGAAATAAGAAGTCATGGATATAACATGACCCGGGAAAAGATTAAAAGAATAAGGCTTATTTCTGAAAATGAAGACAAGGACCACATACCCTCTTATTTCTTGAAGGCAGGCTATGTTATGTATGGGGTAGAACTGACATTGGGTAAATTCCATAAACCCTAGTAACAGCCAGGATTTATATAAAGAGGCTTGGGGTAGTGAGATCATACCAATTTGTTCCTCACCACTTAAAGAAAATAATATACAAGACATAAACCAGAGAAAATAGGAGAAGGCAGAAGACTAAAAGGGGTTCATAAGGCATAGGAAGAAGAAGGATTAAGGTGAGTAACCTCACTGAAAGCTTTGGCATTAAGTCCTGAAGATTGAGGCAGCCTATTTGAACTAATCATTCATTTTCTTTTTACAAGTTATGTTTTATGATTTGATGACCTTGGTTTGTTAATGTTCTGCTTGAGTGTAAAACCCCTCATTGTGATTTACCAAGAATGATAAGAGTCATGGGTTCATGTTTTAAAAATATTCATCTGAGATATGGGTTAGCTTTGAGATGGAGTGATTTCTTTTATAAGTTTTCTTTATAAAGTTGCTTATAAAAAAAATCCCTAGAGTCTGTGGTAGACATATGGTCTGAAGAAAGAAATATGGGGCTACAACATTGTGTTGTTGCTTATGTCTCATATTAATTAAATCAAAAGAAAATATAGGAGTGCAATGTTGTACATGTGCTAAGCTTCTATGTTTTTATGAATTACCCAAATCAAAATATACTTATGGTTTAGCCAGATCATGAATCTGATTGAACCAGAGGTAATAAAAGATAACTAGTAAACTACTTAGGACCATATGTGTGCAACTGGACCCATTGTAACCCATGGGAGAAATGATATACTAGGAAATCACATCTGTTTTCATGATTAAATGATTGCTTCTGAGAATATAACTTACCAGACCCTGAATGAATACATATTGGTTGAATTGTTTATTTTTCTCTGATTGAAAAAGTGAGATGTAGAAGGGATTAGCTCAGTTAAAAAAAAGGGAAAAACACTTAGTAATTTAACTAAGGACTTGGGATCTTAGGGCTACAAAATATAGCTTGGCAAGGGGAACATTGCAAGCTCACACATGGTATATTTATACCCAGGGGCCTGAGTGTGCTGGGTTAACAGAGAGATGTCCCAGGCAGTGTGTGTTTAAAAAGAGAAAGTAGCTAAAGAACCTATTATATTTGATAATGAACTTTAGAAATAGGTTCAGGAGAGGCCTGGGCAAAATCCCTGATGGCCAGTAAAGTTGAAAAGGGCATGATGACTGAATTGATGATTGCATTTGGTTGGCTTATGATGTTTTTATTGATGAATCTTATGATTGTTTTCTATGAATTAAGTCATTGTGATCACATATATATAATCTGTTTAACACTGATATGAATGCACATGCCTCACAAAAACATGTACAAAGAAGATACTGAGTTTCTTATTCATACAAAGCACTAGAATATAAATGGAATTGAATATGATCATGTTTTCAGTTAGATTATTCATACCAGACAATTAGTCTGACCCTTTTGTGTTTGTGCACCATTGGGTGTCTCATATTTGTATGAGGCAGTTCATGGTGATTATGCAGGTAAATAAGAACTTGGTTGATCAGGAATTGGATGAGTTAACTACTTAAAGATTTGGATGCTATGTTTGAAAAGACTTTGCTGAAGTAAATCAAACATTCATGAGGAACTAGATTAAGACCTTTTGTTTAAGTTACTTTGAGAAACCAATGTATTGTTAATTGCTGTTTTGTAGTTGTTGAACTTATATATATCAGCTGAGACTATGTGCTTTGTTTTTACAAGATGTTTTTCTAAGAAAAATGAATTTTAAGCTTCAAGAACAGTCAGGCTAATGGTAGAAAATTTGAGAATAAAGGATTTAGGGATTGAATGTATATATAAAGAACTGACATAAGAAAATCCATGTATAAGTTAAGAAATAATCTTTAGACACTCTGAGACGTCCGTCATAAAGATTTAGACGTCTGAGATCAAATTTAGACGTCTGTCATAAAAATTTAGATGTCTGAATTTAGTTCAAAATGTTTTTCACTCTCTGTTTCAATTTTAGACACTCTGAGACGTCTGTCATAAAGATTTAGACGTCTGAGATCAAATTTAGACGTCTGTCATAAAGATTTAGATGTCTGAATTTAGTTCAAAATGTTTTTCACTCTCTGTTTCAATTTTAGACACTCTGAGACGTCTGTCATAAAGATTTAGACGTTTGAGATCAAATTTGGACGTCTGTCATAAAAATTTTAGACGTCTAAACTGCTGATTTTGCCTAATTTGCCTATTGAGTAAAAGAAGTGTTAAAAATTACTAAGTAGCAACTGCATATGATTATGGGATTAATTCCCCTGACTTAAAAATCAAAAGGTATGGAAAATGAGCTATGTGCTGGTTGATTTGAAATTCAAAATTCAATCAGGATACACTCTTGCTAAACAACACTCTGATCCAAGCAAGAGGGTCACATACATCTTCATATGTATGTGAATATATTTATTGATGAACTGATATAAATATATTAGTAGAAAAGGAGGATCCTGGATTATTTAGTAAGAAGGCTAAATGACTCTAAGAGATTTATTGATGTAAAAAAAATCCTAGTAAAAATAATTAGGTGGAATTAGTTAGGGTCATTTCATTAGGAGATGATAATATTAGATTATCATCATCCGTTGGTTGATTAGTCAATATTTCTAAACTATTGACTATTGAGTGAAAAAAAGAAAATGAAACTCTGTGAATATAGTTGATAATGAAATTAAATGAATATAATTTTGGATTTGAGAATTAAATTTCCGGTGCTTTGAAATTTTTGTAAATGGTTTGAAGATAATATATCCTTATGTGAAAGTAATTTGAATAGAAATGATTTACAAATGATTTGAAAAGAAATAAGTGGTGTACTCCCCTCTTGACGCTAGAAAATGATTTCGGTGATGAGTGCACGCATCATCGACGTTTATTTTCGAGAGTCCAAGTGGGGGAGATCACTTAATAGTTCTAAACTCTGTTTTGATTAAAAATTGTAATTTTCTGAAGTATGAAATGAAAATAAGTATATATATATATATTTCATTGCTGATTAAAATTCTTCTAAAAAGTATGATTTGAGATATAAAGATATTAGTGTGTATATATATATATATATATATTAAAAAATGGTTTAAATCGAATCCGGAGTTGAAATTCTTAAGTTCTCTAATAAGGAATGATTTTAATTATTAAACTAAAGTAAATCTTGAATTGTTAGAAACCTATGAATTGAAAATGTGAAATTGAATTTAAGTGAAAAAAACTTAATTAAAATTAAAATTGTAAGAGTAACCCTTAATTTGGAAAATAATAAATGGAAAATTTATTTAATAGGTATAACACTCAAAGTGAATGAAAAGAAGTTGTATATTGTTTAACTACATTTTATTTGCATAGCTATAACTTACCAAATACTTAAAAAGTTTAAAATGCTAATAAGGATAAGTAAATGAATAATATACAAGTGTGATTGCGGATAATAAAATGTGAAGATCTATTGATAGTGTAAATATAAAGGAAATTTAAGTTGTAAAATGAATTAAATTTAAAATTAATAAAAAATAAAATTAGTAAATGGAAACTAATTTAATTTGAATAAAACTAAATGTCAATAAACTTGGAAGTGTATGAAATTAAAATTTTGACTTGGAAATGTATAATTGATTTAGTGTAGATTTTGGATGGATGTTAATGTTTGATATGCATTGATTGTTAGATGGATGATAATTGATTTAGTAGAATTCATTAGTGTTAATGGAATTGAATAAACGGAATAAAATTTTAAAATAATTAAATTCAAATTTGAAGCAAAGTGAAATTAAATATAATTGAATCCAATTTAAATTGAAGCAAATTGACTTGAATTTAAAATGTGAATGAAACAAACTTGAATAAATCGGAAATAAATTGAATGTAAACGTATTTCATGGATAAATAAGAAAATAAACGACTGTGTGTTTATGATTGTTTCTTTAGAAAATTTAAAGTTTGATGGTTTGTACTTTGAAATAATAAAAGCAAAATTTTGGAAAAAAAAAATCCAAAACTGTCCAATATATGCTGAAACGAAAACAACCTTAACTTTTAATTGGCTGGACGAAATTCAACGATATTAGACTTTTCGGAAAGCATAGAAACTGTAGCACGACTTTTGTTTAGACTGTCTTGAGAAATTCCTTCATTTACTTAGTTAAAAATTTGAATCTTCTCGCTGGCCTGTGTAAAAGGGAAGCAAAATCAGTGGCATATACTCTTAGTATTTTTTCCATAACTTTTTACTGGTGTATCGGATTTTTATGATCTTGCACTTTCTGCAAAGCTTAGAACTTAAGCTAAAAATTTTGTTTTAAGCATTTGGTGTTTTGCTTTCATTTAGAAGGTCAAAAACGTGACCAAACGTCGCTGACCTGCGCAATTCATTGCCAGGCTGAGGCGTATCTATTTAGTAAAATGGTCGTAACTTTTGAACGGAAGGTCCGAATTCAATGATTTTGGACATTCTGGAAAGCCTGAAACAAATGCAACAACTTTTGTTTATATTTCATCGTCAAATTTTATCGTTTAGGTGACCAAAAACTGAGATTCGTTTGCTGTCCTGGAATTGGAATTTCAGTTTTGAAGCTAAACATGTTATATGTGTGTTGTTTATGATAAGTATATCGATCTATCTTTATATGCATGGTTCTAACTTGGTTATTGAGCATTTTAGTAGGTAGCAAAGGGGTTGCGCTTCGCTTGTGGAGCTCGCTTCCGCGCTAAATGCAAAATGTAAGTTAAAATGCTAATAAACGCTTAATAAAAGGTACGTTCTCGGATTACGGTTTATGTTGTGGTATATTATTGTGTTCCCCATGTTTTGGGATGTCTCATTCTTGTAATGAGATGTATATCATGCAATTATTATCACTGTGAAATTTTTCGGTCCTAGCCGCGCAAAGGAGGTGCTGCCGAAATTTTTCAAAAATCCGGGAGTTAGAAAATTTTGTGAAAAAAAATCCTATAACTAAATTTTGCAAATAAGTAGAATATTTTGAATGAATTATATCTAAATGATGGTTTCCCCTTCTCCGTTCCTTTTCGAGGACGAAAAGTTTTAAGTGGGGGAGAATGTAACGACCCGTATTTTTAACACTTTAAAAATACGAATTAAAAATGAAAATTTTGGATAAAAATCCGAAGGAAATAAATTTTGTGTTGTTAAATGTGAATTACAAGTTAAAATACAAAACTGAATTCTGAAATAACTTATTTGTAAATTAAATATGGATGTTAACTTGTAATTGAACGTAAGTAAAGATTTAAATTTGAATGTAACAAGTAATTGAAACGAATTGAATTCGATTGTAAACAACGAAATAAATAAAATGTTGCATTTAATATTGAAGTTATAATATGGAAATCAACGTAAATGAATGTAATTTAATATTACTGTGAATTTAAATAAGATGATAGCTGAAGAAAATGAAAGTAAATGAATTATAAACTATTGATAATAATGTATAAGTAAATGGTTGATTCAATAATGAAAGTGTAAATCGAAATAAAAGAATTTATTTGGAATTAAATAACTTAAATTTGAATTACAATATAATTGAACGCTGAATCTAATATAATCTTTTATATTGGATTCATAATGGAAAACTGCATGGTAAATGATTGTTAATTACTGTGAAATTAAAAACGGAATTTGTGAACAATTGAAATTTGATTTAAAAGTTAATAATTTAAGATTGGGAATTTTATATTGAAATTAAACAGGCGAATAATTTATTTTTCGAATATTGGATTTAATTAGACAATTAAATCGATAATTTAAAAAGTTAAATTTCAGAAATAATTGAAAATCGAGTTGAATATGATTGAAAATGATTTGTAAAATTTTATCTTATCATATTGGAGTTATAGTAATGTTATAGAACTTTTAAAATTGAATTTAAAGTTAATTTGTGAAAATTGAATATTTTCATATTTAATTATCGACTGAAAAATAGCCATTTTTCAAACAGTCTCAGAATTGAACGAAACTAGTTCCATTGGATCCATAATAGTTTGTTATTGTCGGATTTCAATTTTCGTAGCAATCGGAGTTATCGTTTGACCGTGGCAGCTCGAAACGCATCGAAATCGTTTTAATTTTAATTCAGCGAGTTAAAATAGTCATTTTTCAAAAAGACTCAGATTTCAACGAAACCAGTTTCATCGGATCCGTAATGTCATATTATTGTAAGGTTTCAAATTTCGTGTCAATCAGATTTACCGTTTGTCCGGGGCGAGCCCAAACGCACAGAAATTTGATTAACCGATTTAATTTTAAATCGATCGTTTATTGCCGTAACTCGCACAGATGACCGAATTAGCCTCCGAAACATGTTCCATTGCGTTCGGAACGTGGGGTAAACCTTAGAAATGTCAGCCGGCACGCTTCGTTTGGAATTCGGAAAATCCGGGATGAATAGTGTCGCGTATTTTTCTATAAAAGCCCTCACTTTCTCTATTTTCCAAAAACCCTAGGGTTTCAGCCTTTAGCCGCCACTTTTAATTCAATGGCCAGAAAATTTCAAAACTTCTTTCCTTAATATCTCTCAATTCGTTCAACGAAATCAAAAAATTCCAAAAGCAAAGTTGTAGATCTCGGCGAGCTCTTCAAATCCATACGGTTGATCTATGCTTTTACGTCACGGATTCGCCCAGATCTGACTTGGAAGCGTGTAAAGTTTTTCTCGAGCTGCGTGCAAATGGTGGGGCCGAGTTCATCATGGTGGTAGGCGTGGGTGGTGGTGGCCGAGGCGCTTCGAATGGCGGTAGTTTTATGAAGTTTCGTCAAGCGTGGAGGCGGTGGCACGTAACCCTAGATAATGGAGATGGGTTTGGTTTTGTGCGTGTGTAACCTGGAAGAGAACGTGAGGAGGAAGATGATCTTGTGCGGCCAGATCTGATGGGTTGAAAATGGACGGCCCAGATGTGTTGAGGTGGTAAATATATATAAGGAAATGTAAATTTATATATATTTTAATACGTTCAAACTTTAAAAATGCATAACTTCTTCATACGAGTTCCGATTGGAACGAAACTTTTTGCGTTGCGATCATAATGACGAGAGCTTCGAAATGAAACTGGTTTGGATGGATTTGGAGACGGTGGAAATTTGGGCTAAAGTTGGGCGTCGTCCAGTTTCAGTTCCAAACCGGAACGTCTCGGCGACAACAGAAAATCAAGGTGAGTGTTTATATGCTCACAATTGACTAAAATAATTTATGTTAGTTAAATTTGATATTGTGAAGTGATATGAATTTTATTTGTTGTTTTGATAAAAAATTAATTGTCATATAGATTGTCATTTGAATTCTCCGTTGAAAATTAAATTGACAGTCAAATTGAAATTAAAATTGAATTGCGATTAAATTACCTGACATGGATAACTATGAAATTGTCGTGAATTGTATTGTCTATTGGATGATTTATTTCGATGGATGCTATTGGTTGATATTTAAATGTTTGGATGTTTATTTGCTTATATGTAACCTGTTATACATACATATGACACTATGATTGGTTTATGTGATATATATTCATCCCTGACATTTAACTGAAATAAATAATCACTTGGCCATAGGTTAGAAAATTATATACGGACACTGGGTTGGTTAAATTAAATGATTTTAAAAAGTTGTTTTGAAATTATTTAAATGAATTGATTTTAAGAATAAAATCCAATTTATGGAAATTGAAGTATTTTGAATTAAAGCTCGAGATGTTGGAATTTAAACTTGGTAAATGAAATTGTTTAATTATTCGAAGTCTAGATTTTTAAGAAAAAGTTTGAAATACGACGTAAATATTCGAAAGTTGATTTGTTTTAAAAGATTGGACTTTTAATCGAACTCTGAATATTTCTAAGAAAATTTATATGAAATGATATTTCAAGTTTGAGTTTGGAATTGAAAATTTATTGGAAATTGAGATTCAATTAATTTGGAATTGAAATTTAAAGAAATTTGTGAATTGAACTAAATTGAAACTATTGAATTAAATTTGAAGATAAAATTGATTTGAATAGGTTTTGAACTGAAATTTATTTGTAATGTAATACTTAAATGAATTCTTGAAATCCGAATATTAATCTAAGTTTATTGAATTGGAATTGTTCTAGAAATTAAGTAAATTATTTATTACGGATGTTTAATTTGAGGTATATTCTAATTTGAATACGAAATGGTTTTAAAAGCGAATCTTATATGCGTATATAAATATATGAACTGTTTTGAAATGTGAATATTTAACGCTTTGAAATATAATGAAATTGAAATGGCTTATTTTATGGTTCAAATATGTATTTGAAATTGATAATTTGAAATGGTTTATTTAGAAGCTGAATCGAGTTGAAATTGATGATTTGAGATTTGATTAAATTTTAATTTTGGAATTCGAGTTTATGGAAAGTGTTAGGATTTCGAAATGTTATGAGTTCAAGCTATGATTTCAAAGTGTTATGAATTTCAAGGTTTTGATTTCCAAAGTGTTTTGATTTTAAAAGACTTATGATTTCCAAAGCGGTATAACTTTGGAATGTGATACGATTTTGAAATTGAAATGAGATATTGAGGCGAAAATGATTTTTGAAATGAAATCGTATATTTTGAGTAAATATGATGATTTTGGAAATGGATTTATTTGAAGTGAAAGTGATATCGTATTGATACGATTTTGAAATTGAAATGAGATATTGAGGCGAAATGATTTTTGAAATGAAATCGTATATTTTGAGTAGATATGATGATTTTGAAATGGATTTGATCTTTGAAGCGAATATGATATTTTTGATAATCAATTGTGAATTGATTTTGAAAATGTAAAAGATCCAACCGGTGTGAAAATTATAACGTAGTTATTAAAGAGACCGGGATCGGATATGGACATACTCTCTGTCGATACTGAAAACCACTTTAATAACTATATTCGCGGAGTGTTGATCCAGAACGAAGTGGATGGTTTTGGTGAACGTGTTGATTTGAAGAAAGAGAACGATTTTGGATGACCCCTGACATGACTAAAACAGGAGCCGCGCCGGGCCATTGAGGTTCGCCACCTCTAGCGGACACACTTCTTCGTTACCATGTCTATTGCTTTTGTGATTCGATTTGGGTGCACCCCTCGATTTTGGGAGTGTTGTTTCGCGGTGTTGGGGTAGTAGCTGCTATGCCCAACATCAGTCCGGATCACGCAACTACTAGTATCCTAGTTGGTATTGCCTCATGTACCTTGTCATACTGATTATCCTATTCGCGACCACTACGATTTTGGTTTGTACCTTCAGTATATGGATTGCCCTCTGGTGACTTCCGGTTTTGGGGAAACTACGGTCTTGTATATGCTCTTGGGAATATAAACTGTGTTAAGGGTGGAATGGGCCATGGCTTAACGCTATTTTAATACTTTTACTTTAATGTAGACATATTATAATAGCGTATTGTAGTACATAGTAGATAGTTTAACGGATCCTTGAGAGGTGGAAAATCCCGTAACATCTCTTAAGTTATTGCACTCACGTTGACACTGGACAGGAGATGTCAAACCCCGTAAACATCTCTGACGTCGTCACACTCATATTTTCTTATTCGATTTGACTTACATGAGATATTTTAGTCCTGACTCGAGTGTTTTGTCTTTTCATTACGCTCGGGTCAGCCTGAGCATTTCAGATAAGGTTGAAGATCTATTTTGGAGGCCGAAGACGGAGTTTGGTATTACATCATTTCTATTCTACTACCATATTATTTTTCCGCTGCATTATTGTATTATCTCTGATATGTATGTAACTCTAATTTATGATGTATAATAATAATCAAATTTATTTATTTAACAGCTTCATGAACTGTTATTTTATTATTATATCTTGTTCCTTCCGCTGCAAGATTCTGAGTTTGCTTCTGTTCTTTCTTTCCTTTTCTTATTTAACCCCAATAACCATCTGCCTTTTTGAACGGTTTGAGTTGGACATGTGTGGATTATTGTCGACTTGAACGGTCAAAAATGCGGGTTGTTACACCAACTCAAATTGAACGAGAAGACGTAACATGAAGAATAAATGAAAAATAAGACACAACAGAATCTCGCATGAATGGAATGATATATAATATTGAACAATATCTTTACAGCGAAAAACTTTTGAAATACATATATCAGAGTCTAACCTAAATTCAGCCTGGACAGTTATAAACATATGTCCTTACAAATGCTGATAAACATCAAACAACTACAGTGGATAATAGAATACGTCCAAATGTAGACGAATATCTCCAGCTCCTTTGGAAACTCCAATCGACTTCAACTAAACCTGAAACTACTAGGAGCTGACCCGAGTATTGAAAATACCCGGATCAGGCTTGATAAACCAGTGTGAGAAAAACTCAATAACAAATGACAGTATCATATATCAGCCTTTAAATAAAATCCTTTAAAAAGAGAGTATCTCATAAGACCACGCCCACACATAAACACAGACGAGTTTTTACCTTATGATAACCAAAACACTTTATATATCAAAACCTTTGATATTATTTCTAATGACATTGCTTTGAAAACATTTGCAAATAAACTTATTAATCTTAGCCGAAATTTTTACCATTATTAAATTCTGGGCCTAATAATTTAAGGCTATACAAACAAAACCGCAAGTTCTTATTAGAGAATGGATTTCCATACAAATGACTAGGTGAAGGAACTACCTTCCGATGGGTACACCTCTAGATGGATGTCCCGAGGAACCATCATAAAACTCTTCTACCAACACCAGACCAGCCTACCTCTATAACTAGATAGTTCCAAATATGTCATCCCTTGTCATTACCGACCTTTATCCGAGTGCTCGATTTCCATACACCACATTAATTTACATCCCGAACGTCATAGCGGGAAGAAATATATCTAGAAAGGGATGATCATACCCTAATGGGAATGATCCACATAGCCTTGTTTCATCTAACCCTGTTTCGGTAATTTTTAGTTGATGAGGCTTGAGGCAACGATTACCATTTCACATAGCACAAATTCCTTCCACTTTGAATGTCACATTGCCATTCCATATTCACATGACTGGTCTCTACAAATATATTACTTCCTGAGCTCGTATGTCTCGGGAAAGGGTGTTAAGCTAAGAGAAGGTGTCTTCTCCACCACTGGCTGATATACATTTTTTAGAGATCATTCAACGTGATTAGAATGCAAGGTCAGACACTCGTCCATACAAGTTCGTTCTAGAACTGAACAAAACCGAAGGTACTTTCCTCGGCCATTACTAGGCGAGAAGTCCTTGTTTTTTTGCGGTTTTTCATAACAAAGAGACCATTGCTACAATAAGTAAATCAGGAGTTTATCGCCAATTAATCAACAAGTAGTCCTTCGATATTATTCATCTCAATATCTCCGTCTTCAACATTGCTTATTCTTCAAACACGTGGATTGGTTTGAAGTGGTTTTCGAATAGGAACCGACCCAGTTCCTTCGAAATCCAATCATCGATAAAAAAGTAAATATGAGTATACATGATTTATTAAGCCTCTTTTCTCTTTAATTCTTTTGGTTAATTACAAATCCTTTTCTTAAAGTCTTAGAGAAATTCTAAGTTAATTCTCTTATTACTTGGGAAAACAATTCCTATTTTCTTATCATCGATCCGGAATTTCATAACTTTTAAATGGGTCAAAATCAATGTTATTTAAGACATCGTTTACTGTGAACCCTAAATCAGTCTTAGGAAACATTATTGAGTAAATAGGATCATAGAAATCATTATAATTTTATTCAACATCAATTTCTGTATTCAACAAGTGCTATGGGTGGAATAACAGTGAGATCACTTTTTAAATTCCACGAATATGACGAGCTCCCTCTTCGAAATTTAATACCAAGTATAAAAAGATTATCTCTGTGCAACCCAAGTTGTAGTTTATTCGTTTTGGAGATTGTTTAAATTTTGGATAATACTAATCTTCTTTTATTTTGGAAAAACTTAATATAATCTTTTTAGAGCATTCGGCTTTCCTTTCGATCTGTTCCACCCCTCGCCTAAGAAGAGAAAATATAGGCTAGGTAAGTTCAGGGCACTGATTGCTTCATTCCTTACCATAGTTAAACACCTTATTTTATCTTCCCAGATCTCACAAGCGGGACAAATGTTCTAGTCATTTCTGCATACTCAATTATTAGCTTTTATTTTGGAATTGATTATAAAGATTCCAAATTATCTTTTAAACGCTTAATTATCATTTTAAAAACTTTCACAACTGATTATAGGAAAAATTCGTTAAGTGTAAACCTTCTTTTTAAAAAGTCATAGAAACGGCAGTAGAAACGTGCTGCGGAAAGTGCTTTATAAGCTTATTAGATTTAAACAACTTTTTAATATTTGAAAATTCATATTTTTCCATTCAAATCTCTTTTAAACTATTTAAATAGGTTTATCAAATATATTCCATATTTTTCCATAATTAAAAACGTCCATTTAAAAAGATTTCCCATTATGGTTACTTAACTACACAAGCGCGGTTTTTCTAGAAAATTGATTTGGACATAATTCAAAATCTACAAGATGAAACCTTGTTTTTCTTTTTCCATTTGAAAATTATGGTTACAATAGACCAGACATTTCTAGTTTCGAAGAAATCCGAGCTATACTTCACTCGATACAATCATTTGAACTTTTCGGCGTGAAATCGTGAACTGTCGTTACGCGACGCGCCTAATTTTAACTTGATTTAGAATATTTGAAATAAATTCTCTAAATTGAATATAATCAGTTATAAAAACACTACAAATCATCTTAAATTCATATTTCTGTTTTTTTAAAGTATTTAAAAATAGATTTTCACTATTCTCATATTATAATATTATTATATTCCTATTATGTTAATATTAAATTTTAAAATCCAATTTCAATTGTAACTTCAAATTAAACTTAATCTAAACTTTAAGTTTCAAATTTAATTTCAACTCTAATTCAAATTTCAACCTTAATCTCAATTTGAATTTTCAAAATCGATTTTAATTTTAATTTTACTATTCATCTCAATTTCACTTTCCATTCAAATCCAATTTCGATTCCGATTTCAATTTCAATTATAATTCAATTCCAATTTGACTTTATTTTCAAAATCCAAATTTTATTTTTTTCACTATTCACAAAGAGGCTTAATAATTCCAACATATACCATATTAACAAAATTAGTCATACTTAACAAAGAGATTACTTAATCAACAATGAGCATAATCACTTCTAATATTTATCATTAACATATTATCCATTCTCATAGCATAGTAATTATCAATAAGTGGGTATATTAGCATAACTCTACTATTCATCTAACATATTCAAACAATCATTCGAACATTCATATCATCAAATAGTGATTATCTAACATAACAATTAAACTTGATAATCAATATAATTCAAATAGCGATGAGAATTTCTCACCTTCAATTCCTTCCTTTCTTTTCTTTCTTTTTCTTTCTCTTTTTTCTCCTTTTTTTCTTTTATTTTCTTTTACTTTTATCTTCTTTTTTTAAATTTATGGCCGTGTGTAGGTGTGGTGGGGTGTAGGCTCAGGTGAGGGGTGTATAGCCTAACGAGGAGGGTGCATGAGCTTTGAGAGTTGGTGTAGGATTGGGTGGGCTTGGGGAGGTGTGTAGGTCATGGGTGTAGGGTTTTAAAGGCGGGTAACTGGGTGTGGGAGGGGGTACGGCTTAGGGAAATGGTGTTTGGCTGAGGTGGAGCTTGGGTGGAGGGATGTAGGGCACGGCTATGGTGTAGGAAGGAAATGGAGAAGCAGAAAAGGAGATGGAAGAAGATGAAGTAAAGAAATGAAGTTAGTTTGGCCTTGTATTTATAGTTGGAGCTTAAGTGGTTAATGACCATAATACCCTCTCCATATTTGCAATAAAATATACACTCTAACTTATGCATGAAAAGAGAGATTTGATGGCAAATTAATGTGATGTTAAGGATGGAAATCATTACTCTTCTTATTTTCTTAACTTTTCTTTTTTTAATGGAAGTCTTTAGCATGGATTTGATTCTACATGACACATGTTAACAAATTAGCATATGCATTAATGGTAGAAATGATGTTATGGAAAAGTGTGTAAGTAATAAAGAGAGGTGTCACCATTTCTATGCTTACTAATATTTAAAACATAAAACTTTGCTCCATTTCCATGTATATACATACCATCCCATTAATGAGATAAGAGATGTATGTAATGATGTTGTTTTATAAAGTTAAATTTAAATTTAAACTTAAATTAGTCAAAATCATGTTTTGTAAACTTTATTTAAACTAATTTGAATTCTTTTGTCTTTATTATGGTAAATGAATATGTTACATAGTTTGTTAAGTGTATATATGAGTTAGGAAACATATCATGTTGCAATAACTTAACAACAACTTGTTTTTGTCAAAAATAGTGTTTTTGTTGACAAATTTTACAGTCAAAATTTGACGTTTTTATTTAACTACGTATTAAAGTAAACCAAACTTAAAAATTGATTTCCTATTATATTAAATGAATTAAAACAAGTTTATTTAGGTTAAAATTTATATTATTAGGGTTATTATCAAAATATTGAATTTTGAAGTTGCATTGACAAATTGTGATAAATTTTGAATATTTTTGTAAAACGATTATAAACCTATTTTTAAATCCTTAAATATACTTCTATTATCTTTACTAAGTGGTTTTAATATAGTTTAACTTTTCAAACAAATATTCAAACATATTTTTATTTAAGCATTCATTTATTTTTAACAAAACTTAACTTTTGCTAATTGGTTTAAAAATCAAATTTTATACTTTTTAATTATTAACTATAAGAATAAATAATTTCTCTATTATTATTTATTGTATATAACTTTTTTTTAAGTTTTAAACCGTTTTAAATTAAAAATGAACAAAATCCCTCATTTTCGAAGTAGCGAAATTATGGGTCGTTACAATGACGATCAACTTCTTAGTTGAAGGTCGAGGCTAAAAGTGAATGGATTTGGAGATTATGATTTTTAATGAGAGGAAGTGGAGTCATTTCATTTCTAGGCAAATCAAAATAAAAGAAGAAGAAGAAGTAGAAGTCGTGAACATGTGTGTGTGTGTGTATACATATACATACATACTATGACATGTTGAAGAAGCAGTGGGCAAGGGGACAAGTTGGTTGCTATGGTGAAAAGGGGAAAAAGAGCAGTGTAGGGATAAAGGAAAGTAAGAGGTTGGCTGAGTTTAAATGGTTGTACTATGTGTGTATATATGGTAGATTTGAATAGATTTTGGTGTCTGGCTACTCTACATCACGTTCACGTCCGAGCTATGAACGACAGAAAATAAAGTATGATCGCGTATAATAATGTTACACGATCACAAAAAAATAGACAAGTTATTAAATTCTGTGAAGTCTCAAAATACCAACGTTTGCCGTAAAATACGTCAAACGAAATTTACTTATTTTCCAAATTAAAAATTATGGAAAAATTCTAAAATTTAAATTAAAAATACATCATTGGAAGTCAAGTCTCAGTTTGAACCATATAATTTATCATAATTTAAATTCATATCCAAATATTTAAATAGATTAAATATTCAAATTTGAAGACCCAAAATACGGTTTGATAAAAATCCTATTTTGGAAAATGAATGACATATTAACTTAATTCCTATGAACTTATATGATTATAAATATTGTCCCTAACCCTGGTTTTGTAGGGAGTATTTTGTAGAGAGACCCTAAAGGGATTTCTTGCCAATAATAATTATTTATTTCCTTATGCTGCTTGTATTGATGTTTAGTTGAAATTAATTGTGATATTCTGTTTAAATTGTTTAAGTGTCGTTATAGCAGTTTTCGCTATACCGTCAATTATCGAATATTATTGTGATGCCCCACTCCGAGATCCACATTAGCAAAGAGTATTACAAGGTAACACCGTCGGCTAATGCGGAGAATAGAGCTGGTTAGGAGCTACCATCTATAGCCTTGCCTTAATTATCTACTGAATACGTCGACAAGGTAGCATATATCTATATTTTTCTCAAGTGGATCGACATATCCAACAAATACTTAACACAAAGCCATAGGTGGCTGAAGGATCTATCAGAACAAATATAACAACTCAAATGTAATACACATCACAGAACAGTTAATCATCACATACATTTACACATATTCAGATACATTATAGAGTATACAAAATGATACATGTTAAGTGGTAAAGTAAACCACAATATACAGACGAGTCAAAAGAATACATATCAGAGTTACAGCCAAAAGGACTACACAAAAAGCTATAACAAAAAGGAGCTAGCGGAATAGTCCATGCTGAAACAAAATAGGCTAAGTCCAATGTACCTAACCTGAAACATTTCGGTCTGACCCGAGTGTAAAACACACGGGTCAGTCTAGCTAAACAAATCATTTAGACAAACTAAATGATAATGAACATACAAGATCATAAAGTACCACCAATATCTCCAAAAGAGATAACCAAATCATCTAACATAAGATGAATCAAAACAAGCCTCATATCATTGACAATCCCAATAAACAAAGGATATCATATCCCAGAACAAGCCAAAAGGAAAATAACAAATACCAACAAAGGTAACACAAGTTTCCACAAGGTAATCGCTATATATCGTGTGGTTCAAAGAACCTACACCGAAGGCGATACACTAGGGAAATATAAATGTCAAAGAAACAAAAGATGCTCGAGCTTAGTACTGTAACAAGGATCCACACGCCCGAAGGAAACAAACCCAAGTATCTCTCGAGCGGTAGCGAATGACCAACTCCAAAAGCGATACTATAGGGCAACAAACCCAAATATC
Organism: Allium fistulosum; assembly: GCA_030737815.1. Classification (NCBI taxonomy): domain Eukaryota; kingdom Viridiplantae; phylum Streptophyta; class Magnoliopsida; order Asparagales; family Amaryllidaceae; genus Allium; species Allium fistulosum. Next base: position 796,153,925 of record CM060904.1, read on the forward strand.
TCTCGAGCGGTAGCGAGTGACCAACTCCAAAAGCGATACTATAGGGCAACAAACCCAAATATCTCTCGAGCGGTAGCGATTGACCAACTCCAAAAGCGATACTATATGGCAACACTCGAAGGCACAAGCCCGAAGGCAACGCTCATAGGCAACAAACCGTAGTGGCGGTACTGGACACCACTGTCCGGCGGAATGTGTCACAACTCTTAGAAAGGAACCCGGAAAATGTTAACGTGAGTCCCATACCCCATATTCGCACTAAACGGTTTACTAACCGTTACTTAATTTCACACTCAAAGCAGTACAAAGTTCACCTCATCTAATCGGTAAACAAGACCCAAAGGTCAAAACGGTCAAACGAATAGATTAGGAATTAACTGAAAAGATAAACGCACGTGTTCATTGCACGCGTTTTATTTAATCATTTAATTCTCCTCCCTCTTCGCTCGAAGTGCAAAATTGTGTGTTTCATATAGAAATTATAAGTTGGAAAAATGAGCTTTTAATACAATTTAAAAAGATCACTTTATAAAAACCCATGTACGAAGAATCATCAAAGTCGAAGGATGCAATAACAACTAATTGGATCAACACCAATCGATTAAATAATGGAAATTCAATCAAAAATAGGCAAATAGGCAATTCCAAACATCTGGGGGTCAATCCAGACGTATGGATTTAGGTTCTGGAAATTCAAAAACCATCCAGACGTCTGGAGGGTGGCTTCAGACGTCTGACAGGGTGGTTCAAACGTCTGAAAGGTGGTTTTAGACGTCTGACAAGGTGTTTTAGACGTCTGAAAGGATGTTTCAGACGTCCGACTCTGTTTTCAGCCATTTTTATAAATTTCTACCGAATAAACTTTTGCTCCAGGTTTAAAACCAGACGTTTGAACTTGCATTTCAGACGTCTGAAGACCTGGTCTGGGCAATACTTTGCCTAGGCCATGATGGCCAAAACGATTCGGGAGCGATCGAACGAGCAATGACGACCAAGGATTTACGCCAAACGACAACCCGGCCTTATAGGCTCTTCGATACACTCCAAACAACATGTCCAAATAGTCACAATAGGATCTTTCATAAAATTGGACCAAAACACAAAAAACGGAATATTCACCAATTCAATTCAAAGCAAAAGCAAATGGACATAGATAAGTGTTAGGAATTCATACCCAGCAATAATGATATCTATAAAAGTAGACGTGAGTTCAAAAACTAACCTTTTTAACGCAAAACAAAGATGAGAAGCTTGGATGCAAAGAAAAGATCAACACTCATCAATGTTAACCCTAGAAGCTTCAATCTAAGCTCAAATAGAAAAACATTTCCTAAGTTAGGGTTTAGGAATTATGAAATAGATGAGAAGAAGAGATGGAGAAGAAGAAGAGAAGGCTTACTTAAGCTTCACCTTGGATTTTGGAGCAAGAAATGGAGTTTGCAATTGAAACTAGGGCTTGGCAATTTCAATTCCCCATTCCTCTCCTCATTTTCAGTTGAGCTTGAGTGTTAAGAGAAGTGAGAGTGGAATGAAATGAAGAGGGGGCTGAGTTAAGGTGTTAAGGTGGGTTAGTGGGCTTAAACCCAAACCCAAAGCCCTAGAAGAAAACATCAAAATTCGCTCGCTCCAAACATATCGAAGCTTATACTCAAAAAAGTCGCAAATTCGATTTTGGACTCAATGGAAGTGGTCCCGAGTCCTAATTCGGCCGTTTGCAAAAAGTAACATGTTGAACTTTAATTCGACTAATGATGCTATATTTAAATGAAATATTTAAATATACAATCGTAAAATATGCGGGTTGTTACAATTATCTCCTAAACCATTTACTACGTTGAACTTGAGCTTATATTTTCATAAAAATAGATGTTTAAAATTTAATTAACCATTTTAATTAATGATATTTTAATTTAATTGATTATTTTAATTAATGATGTTTGAATTTAATTAAATCTTTTTAATTAAAGATAATTGAATTTAATAAATCATTTTAAATTAATGAATTTTGAAATTTATGTAGTCATTTTAATTAATGATATTTGAATATAATTAATCATTTTAACAAATGATATTTAAAGTTAATTAATTAATTTAACAGAGGTATTTTAGTTAATTAATTAATTTAATAAAAGTGATAAAAGTAAATTAACTAATTTAATGAAAGTGTTCTAAAGTGAACTAACTGATTTAATAAAGGTTTCATAGTTAATTTACTAATTAAATAAAAGTATTTTAGAGTTAGTTAACTATTTTCATAAAGACAATTGATTGGTTTATTAAAAGAGATTATAAATTTGATAAATTATCTTTCAGGATAATTAATATTGTTTTTAAATTTATAAAGATTATAAATGTGATAAATTATCTTTCGGGATAACTAATGTTGGTTTAAATTTATAAAAAGGATTTTAAATTTGATTTATTTTCTTCTGAAAAAATTAATATGGTTTTGAAGTAATAAAGACAGTATTATACATTACCCTTTGGGGTAAATTAACATTTGTTTTGATTTATAAAACTTATATAATTGATTTATTATCTTCTGAGATAATAAATATTTAATAAATTTAAATATAATAGTTTATAAATGAATAGATCTTTTTAAAAGGAATTGTTTTAAAAATAAAGCTAAGTGTAAATAGTTTTAGGTTTATAATAAACAATGTTTTGACATTTTTTTTGATCTTGGTTTTAATACGCTTAGAAAATATAATTTTCTCTTCTAAAAGAATATTTTATAGAGTGTTTGTATTGTTATGTGAAAATCAAGCGCAAGTGTGAACAACCATTTTACCATTCTCGATAGTTGATTTATCAACTATCGATTTTGATTCTGCTTTATTCTTTGTATTTCATCTGCTCAAGATGATTTCTTTCTTTTTTCAGCTTTGTTATCCTTTGTCGAAAATGACTAAGCCCAAAGAGCGATTGGGGACCAAGCTATGTGCGGTTGCTTACATTAGGGTATTTTCACATCCACTCAAGACAAGATTCGGTTTTGTGCATTGAGATGTGAAATACTTAGATACTCAGTAACAGTTAGCGGGGTCTGGCTTGGAGGTTTCCCAGAGCCATCAGAGTTCTCAAGTATATTTCTAAAGGTATACTTTTTAGTAAGGGGGCGCACCCTCCTAGTCATTGTTGGAAAAACTTCTCTTTTACTTGTTGTTAATTCAAATCTTTGAATTGTTTCCATAATTGCATTGAGAAGTGCCTTGTGCTCTTCTCTATGTTTAATTATTTATATTCGTTCTTTCAAGTCTGGATTTTGAAATTATTTATGCCCATTTATTAAGTATGCTATTTTTTTTTACTTGTACCCACCCTTTTTATTTGGATTTATTTCTATTGTTTATTTTCATTCTTTCTTGATTTGATCATTGTTCTAATTTGTTTTCCATTTCTTCATCAATGGATGTTGTTCTTGTTAGGTAAAAACCCATTCTGCATTTATTGTCATGGTCTCATAGAATTATACCTGTTCACCCTATTACTTGAGTTTTCTCATGCTGGTTTTCCAAACTGACCCAGATGTTATTTTATTATGAAGCTCAGGTCAGACCGAGTATTTTTCCTAGGTTAGCTTTTATGACGTGGAGTTCTTGGAGAAGAGCTAGATGTTCACCTATCGTAGTGTTTTATTTCCGCTGTATTATATTGTATGCCTTTCAGAAATTGTAAGGTCGGGATTTTATAACTGTCCAGCTGATAAGGTTTGTTTTTAACTCTAATGTACGCTGTATTTTGAAGTGATAGTTTATATTGTCTTTATTATATTGCATGTTGTCGTTTCCGCTACGAGATTCTGTTTCCATGTTCTTTCTTTTTATCTTTTTATTTTACCATAACAATCTGCCTTTTCGATGATTGGATATTTAACATTTGAATATCATGGATGTATTCGGTGTCGACTTTTGATGGTCGAAAAGGCGGTTCGTTACATACTCTAACATAGAAACTGATTATTTAAGTTGAAACAAAATTTACGAAGCCTAAAACGGACACAACTCATTAGAATGTCTAAAAGGAATTCTTGAACATTAAAGAGAAACTAAGAGTTTCTTATCAATGTCGAGAAAAAGGATGGTTAATGATAACAATTTCCTACATTGACAATAAGACATGAAGAGTATAAACTCTACCATATGGGAAAATGCTAAAATCCACAATAAATTGCAAGCACATTATCGAAATATGATTTTGATAGTTGTACCTAAAGTTATATGATCCATTGGATGAAGGCGTGTCTTCATAAGGAAGACCAATTTAGTTGGAATACAGTAAGCATGACTAATGAGAATAACCTCGTACATTTCAGCTATTGAAATTAGCTTAACAGATTTATCCGTCAATGTGTTTGATTAATTTGGATTCTACATACAAAATTATTACCAAATATAACTTTGAATTTTGGTATTTGTTACTGAAAAAGAAGTTATGAATGATGATTTAAAATAGATTATTTAATATGATAACCAAAAGTTCAAAATGTCAGTTGGGAGTGATAACTTAGTTTGTAAGTTTTGGATAAGATCATGAACCCATACGATAATGTCATTCAACAAGTGTCATCATTGAACAAATATTTTGACAAAAAAAATCAAATAGTTTGCTTATCAGTCAAAATGCAAAGGAAGTATGTGTCTCCAAGAAAGGATATCAAGAGATACAAAAATATTCCTAAATCTATAAGTAAGGATGTTAGGATTGTCCCAAATGATATATATACAGACACCATATTAAAATGTTTAATATTGAACATATGAGATGGATTCTTTATGCATCGACAATAGGTATTATTATATATGTTATACTATATACTATATTTTGATTCGCTTATGTAATTGGTACATTAAGCGAGTTTCAAATCCAAAGTAAAATCATTAAATGGTAGTTATTAGTGTTCTTGAATATTTATGAAATACTAGAGAATTATTTATATAAACAATAAGCTCCCTATGAAACAGATTTCGGACTCAAACTTCATAAGTGATAACGAATATGGTATGTCAATCCCTAATTTATATTCAACCTTAATTAAAAAGCTTTGACTTTGAAATGTTTCAAACAAGAGGTGGGGGTTGATTCAACCAAAGGCCAAGCTCATCACCATGAATAAATTGCAAAAAAATAGTATAACTAAATGCATAAATTTATAATTCAGCTAGAGGTGATTATAAATGTTGAGAATCTTTTGTTATTGTTTTGTAAAAACAATGTCGTGATATAGATCACAGAAGAACCTAGGGCTTAGAAGATGTCTAGACACATACTCTAAATGTTCCACATGACAAATGCGGTTTATTAATGATAGAGAGATATTGGTTGATAGAGTAGACAGTAAAATAATACAGCAAGATTCATTCACCTAGTGACTAGCTCGATCGGTTCTGCACTGATATGAGGAATGAGATTAAGATTCCATAATTGACTCCAAGTGCAAGTGGGAGGTTGAAATAGTTAGTGTTTTGCCCTAGGGGCAACTATGATTTTTTTTACATATATCTAACTCTGTAGTCAGTATTCTTCGCAGTAACGGTGTTTGGTTTCCTTTATATACTTTGTTATGCTATAATTTAATTAACTAACTAATTAATTCAAAGTATATAATAAGAAAATCCCTAAATCAATTGTTATGTGATTGTAGTTGCAAATATTTGCAGTCATGAGTAATTAATCCCAAAATAAAATGATATTTTGCTTTAAATTAAGCCGTATCAGGAAAATGATATCAATTCATCTGTTGAGACTGGAGTGTGTGATGTTCTCCATATGTTAGAAAGTGTATTACTCATGGCTGGTGGGGTTATCAAGGGATTATATACCTATAGTTATTGGATAACTATGAAATAGCTCGTTCTAGAGTTTTCTATTGGTTGATAACAACTAGGTCCTAAATGAAATATCAGCGTGATTACATTACATAGTCCCTTTGACATAAGAATATTATGGAACTGTAGTGTGAATACTTCACTTTGATTATAGTTATATCATAGAATGGTTATCCATCGGGCGACTCTTTCACTTACATGGGGATCCCCAAGTGCAACATGATAAACTCAACGGGATGACTGTAATCTTTAATTTTAAGTCCCATCAGATGAAAATTAAAGGATTGGATTACATAGAGATCCTATGTTTGAACATGATAAGTTCAACATGATTATTATGATCCATAAATGTTTGTTATTCATGTGAAAATGACTGGATGGACTTACATGGGAGTCTCATGATTGAACATGATAAGTTAAAAAGGATAATTTTGGTTTTAAAGCGTGGGACACTTCACCTAATCATGAAAGGATGTACTAAACAAATGTTTTGAAGCTAACCGCGATAGTTTGGAAAAGTGTCTAATTCTAGCAATGATTCCCCTCATTGGAATGTCGACGAATGGATTTTCCATTAAAATGTACGCTTGATTCATGTTTTAAAACAATAACAGTTAAACGATTTATACACATTATGAATACCTTCAATTAAAGATGAAAAGATGGATTGTTGTATAGTATTGTATTAACTATACATGAAAATTTTGAATATGATATGTCAATCTGTAAAATATAGGAAAGATAAATGGTTTCCGAAACAAAAACCTTCTTTATTTCATTTAAAAGGCAAGTTTTACATTATAATGGTACTATAAAAAGGGTTAAGAGAAACTACAAGAATTACCTTTACAAAGAGCCAAATGAAGTAAATAAAAATCCTTATCGATTTGCTGCCCATTTTCCCTAGAGGACTTGATTTTCTTGGATAAGGTAGCTATTTGCCTCATTTCTTCTCTTTAGTTTCCCTTTGCTTTTTACGTGTAGCCACGGGACTGGATAATTGCTTTATATTATTGGATCAGGTGCATTGGCAGCGGAATGAAGGGGTGAAATTTCAAAAAACAAATCCTATCAATTATTGATTTTTACTAGATCATATTTTGTGTTTACATAAATAATAATTTTGTACTAAATAATATTTAGTAATGATTAATAAAGGAATTTTTTTCTAATTTTCATTTAATCAATTTGTGTATTAAAACTTTTATGTATATATTTTATAATTTAATTATAATATATGTTCTCATTTTATTTTACTTTACATTAATTCAATACTATATTATAAATTAGTAAATGTAGCATTCACAATGCAAACATTATAACTACATTATATATGGTGACCTAACTTAGGATATACATGATCAACATATGTCACAGGTGTATAATTAACCATTCGGATCGATAGTTAATAAACAGCGTTCTATATCATAAGTTAATAGTGATGTCTCATTCATGCACACATACATATATATACATTGATTTAAACAAACAACGATTATTTTTTCGATCATTAATTATATACTAATATTTTTATATGTATTTAAGTATATATATCTATAACATAATATTATTTAATTCATATATTATATTTTTTTGGTATACTTATGAAAATATATTCAAAATATTATATATAGATTAAATAATCTATATATTCATACATATATATATATATATATATTAACACACATATATACATACAAACACATACATACATACATATTAATTATATATTTAATTCAATTTTTAAATCAACTTGACTTTTCCAAAATAAAAAAAATTATTTAGAATGCCAAGAGTTGAATTCTTTTATAAATTATGAGTTGTGCACATAAGTATATGTTTATGTTTATAAAAATCCAAAATAAATTTTTTATTTTTTTATTTTTAAAACCAAGAATAAATTTTTTCTTTAATTATAAAATAGTATAAAAATCATTACATATAATTTAAAATTCAAAACAATATATATATAAGTATATCTATATGGATAAAAATGTACTTTTTTTAAAAGCTGAATCATATATTGTGTATTTATAATATTATTTAACGCTTTTGTATACTAGTAAATTATTATAAATTAAATTAAAATTTTAAATTTATTTTTGATAGGATAAATTTTAAGTAACATGCATATATATATATTCATATATGAGTTACTTATAAAAAATGGAACTTATCTTATCGAGATCTTGTTGACTGCCCATATCTAGATTACTAATGATTTCCTTATTGAACTTTTTCTCCTTGTAACAAGATGTATTGACACATTTAATATAAAATTAATTAAAACTGATTTTTAATTAAAGGGTGATTTGGGAACCGTAGTTAAACAATTATGTAGGGTTTTTTGAGTTGATCCCTTTTACTATAATTTTTTTAAATTTGGAGTTATGGTTTAGGAGATAGGGGTTTTACAAGTTATAAAAGACATACATAACTGTATCAGGTCAAATTGGGTACATGACTCATAATGCAGCTAAATAACTATTTAAATGAAGCTACGGGATCCTATTCATCAACTTCATCTTCATTATTCTGCCTCAATCCTCGAATTTCTTAGCTACAGATAATTACCTCTAATCAAATATGTTTTAAATTCAAAAATGAACAATACTTATCAAAATATATATACGAACCGAATGAATGACAAGTCTTTGTTTGTCTTAAAAGTGCTTGAGGTGATTGGAATTCGCAGTTAAAGGCAAAATCAGTTAAATCCCTAAGGACAAATTAGACATTCTTGATTTGGAGGTCGGTCGATAAAATTGAAGGTACCATTAGTAAAACTCGTTGAGTGGAGTTGAATGCTGGTGGTAGCATGTCATATCATGGCCGGAGGAACCATAATTTAGTTTCCTAGGGTTTTAGATCTTCGCTAATGTAGGGGAGGTAGGCCAAGCCTGAGGTGATGTTGCTTGGTCGGTCGGGTATAGCTCACGATGGGATGCTAGCGGTAGTCCGTGTTCGTCCTATGTTGTTTTGATGGTGGTGCAATCAGCGGTCTAAGGTGCCAGTACATGATATGGGGATGGGTTCGTTGCATTTCAGGTGATGGATATTTTACACATTAACCACTGATAGTCTATTACTTATATAATTCTAATCGCGATATCTTTCGCATACTAACTCTGTTTCACATGCAGTTTATTCCGTTGGACTCATGGCCAAATTCCAGAATTTTAGCATAAGTTTTTCTGGCTTTTGGAGCTGTTTGCAAAAGTGCATTGGTATGATTAAATAATTTAAATTTACATATATTTAAATAATGTCAAATAAATACCCCTCAATAAAAATATCCATTAGTTTTTATATCTTATGCTCTTTCTGGTGATTGTTTGGTTCGCGTGATATTTTGAAGCAATTTTGTTTGCTTGTCTATTTGAATCATTGCACTATTAAATGATGATATTTTATAATAATTAATTGCTGATTTGGAGAATATATTAATTATTAGTAAATATGTAACATCCTAATGAGGTGTTAAATAAAATAAAATGTATATTGGACTTTTAAAATGTGAATATAGATAAGTAAAATGGATTTTTGAAATTTAAAAAGGGAAATTGAAATTAAAATGGAGAAATTGGAAAATGGATATTTTGAAAATTATTTAAAATGGAAAAAGAGTTGAAATATTTAATAAATGAGATTAAAATGTAATTTTAGAATTTTTTATTAAATTTAATTCAATAATGATAAATTTTGAGTTTAATTTGAAATAAAATGCAAAATATTAACTTAGAAATTCAAATGCCAGATTTGAATTATGATTTAAAAATCCAAAATTTGTCCAATAATTTATTCTAGTAAAATAAATCATATTTACGAAATTTTGGAAGTGTTTTGAGAAATAAATTAATATTTTAAAATTTGATTATAAATTAAAAGCGATATTCATATAGTCGAAAAGTTATTTTGGATAGAAATAAAGTTTGGAAAAAATCTGTATTGGCTTGGAGAAATTTCTTTGATTTTAAATGATTGAAATGAATTGAAAATGGGAAAGTTAATTTAGGAAATTGCTAGAAAATCAAATTCCTTTTAAAAGGAATAGGCCTAATAATGACCCAAGTCCATTAACTCACTTAACACATCATGTTCTTATCCATCCCTATCCTTATTCCATTTCATTCTTGTCAAAACTTATGCCTTTTCATTAAGGAACAGGAAAATCATTAACTACTCTCTAAACTTGGGTTTCAAGCTTTCAGGAAAATTTCAAGTTGAAATCAAAAGCAAAGCAAAGAAAAAGGGTATGGTAACTACTATATTTTGATATTTATGTACCGTAATCTGATTTGTTTGATTTATATATGGGTTTACTTACATGCTTAGTCTCTATGTGAGAATGCTCATATTTTGAATTATACCGGTTAATAAAATTACCATTAGTAAGATAACTTTTCTGTTTTGATTTCAATTTGATTTTATATTGAATGATGATGACTTGATAACCTAATGGTTGTTAGTAAATATTGATTTGGTTGATCGTTTAATCATAGAATTAATGATAGAGTAATCTATTTAAGCTAGGATAGTTGAATTTTTGCTGCCTACATAAAACCAAAATAGAATATGATGATTTGAATCTATGTTTTGGTTACCGTAAGAAGTGTACAAGTTGTTAGTTAGGTTCGGGTTGAAGTTGGTCAGAGACAACTAGAATCCGACGGTCAATGGGAAATCTCTTGGAGTTTACTGCTTTGGAAATCGTCATCGTTGGTCCATCGCGGTTCACTGATTTGTCGACCGGTCAGTGCATTTCTGGAGTAGTAAGATCTAGGACACATGCTAGAATTGTATAATTTTTTATTTTTTCTATTTTAAAATTTGTATTGATATCTCCGTCTTTAAAAATCATCATCTTCAACCAATCTGCACTTTTGAATGCATATGTTGGTCCAAAGTGGTTTTTGGATAAATCTGATCCTGATCACTCCGAATCAATAATCGATAAGAGGCACTCAACCTCATATGGAAACCAAGTCTTCTAGACTTATCACGTTTTCAACTCTCAACTTGCTATCCTTCGACCAAGAAGGAAGCTCAGTAGATTGGAGTAACATAGTCTGTAACGAACGAAATTTTCGACCCACGAAAATCAACACTAATACGTCCACTGTTTTTTGTGCCGAGCATTCAAATGCTGGAAAGACTAATCGTTAGTGGAAAGAAAGAAGATAAGAAGAAATTAAACAATCATAGAATCTCACAACGCAATGGAATAACATATATTAATCAACATGATTCTTTACATAGCCATTTCAAAAATGATACATCAAAGTCATACTAATAATATTCTACCCTTGGACAGTTATAACTTCCTGTCCCTACCTAACTAATATAAGTTACATTTAATACAGTGGAAACAAGATAATAACTAGCTATCAATGAAGCCTCCTGCTCCAAATTCCTACAAGATGCATCCGTGGGAAACCTGAACTACTTGGCTACCCATAAAAATTTGAGTACCCAAGAGTTTTAGGGAAAGAAAATTAAACTCTGGGTCAGACATGGGTCTGGTGTAAGTAAACTCAAACAACGAAATTATTATTTTGAAAATCCTTTTAAAATCAAAGGAATCTCGTAAGACCACGCCGCACATAAACACGGACAGGTTTTTACCTTACGATAACCAAAACATTTTTACAGAAAATCTAGTGATATTATAATTATGTCTAGAGTACAAATACTTATTAATCATAGTCGAAATTGTTACATTAATTAAATTCCAGCATACTAGGTTCTACAATCAAAACCGTAAAGGCACGTATTGGAGATCGGATTCCATACTATGACAAGGCACCGGGGTACCACCTATCACAGTACACGTCTAGAAAATGTACCGAGGACTTCACCGAGATCACCTGCCAACAAAAGACCGGCTTATCCCTAACTGGATAGTATCGAATATGTGACAACCGAGGTTTTCAACCCTCAAAAATCGACAATAATACATCCTTGGTATTCACGTGACGCAAATCCAAGTGCCGGAAACCGCGATTGTTAGGGAAAAAGAAAATAAAGATAGAATAGAACCTCACATGAATGGATTAACATATATTACTTCAATATAAAGTCTTTACAGTGGAAAATTTTGAATACAATATCAGAGTCTAACCTAGATTCAGCTTGGATACTTATAAATCTACACCCTTACAATTTCTAACAACCAAACAAAACAAAGGCAGTATATACAGCGGATAATTGGATACGTCCATACGAAGATGAAGATCTCCAGCTCTCCTTTGGAAAGTCCAAGTGTCTTCAACTAAACCTGAAATTACTCAGATATGAACCGAGTATTAAAAATACCCAGATCAGGCTTGATAAAGCAGCGTGAGATACTCGAAATTTTAAATGCTGATGTAAATCAAAATCTTTGAAAAGAAGGGTATCTCATAAGACCACGCCCACACAAAAACACGGATGGGTTTTTATCGTATGATAACCAAAATACTATATACTGAAAATACTTTGATATTATCTTTAATGACATTGGTTTGAAAATACTTTTCAAGTAATATATCAAAATAAAGTATCAATATCCAGACTAAGACTATGGTAATATATCTGGACTAGGTCAACGGAATACACCGGACGAAATACATGATACCAAAGGGGTGGATGAAATGTTTGCAAAGAATTACAGCTATTTTGGTAATACAATCCAAACTGTAAAGCTCGTATTGGAATAGGATTTCCAACATGATAGGGAACTAGTGGCCTTTTCCTTCAATCCATGTATAACAAACATAGTTCCCATGGTGCCTTTATTGCTTTTCACAAGAAAGTCACTTGGAACTGCACTTGCTACACTACCAATATCCAGTAGCCTTATCCCATTTTGCAAGCTAGCTACTATATTCAAATAAATGCCTTAAGGATCCAGATTCCACCGGACTCCTCCATACTCATAAAATAAATAGTCTAAGATATATACCCTGCAGACCACATAATTACCTGTATCATCTCCGGGATGTGAGGCTCGTGAGGCTATGCTCAATTTTAACAATGCCATACTTTGCTTTTCACAAAGCCATGCTTTATTCTTCCACAAATCACATTCCACTTAGAATGCCACATTGCCATTTCTTAGATCACTATTGACTTCCACAAACATACAACCTCTGAGCTCGTACATCTCAAAGAAGGGAGTTAAGCAAAGAGAAGTTGCCTTCTCCGCCACCAAGCAAATGTATGTTTGTAAAAGCCAACGTTGTGATCGTAGAAATGCAATGTCAGACATTCGTCCATACAAGTTCGTTCTGGGACTGAACAAAACCGAAGGCACTCCTCTTACTACCATTAGTAGAGAGTAGTCCTTGCACTCAAAGATTTCAAAACACGATAGGACCACTTCCATAATAAATGTCTGTATATTGGGAGCGACCTAGAGAATATCAACAAGCAGTCCTTCTGCTATGAAGATCTCCAATCTTCAATAATCATCATCTTCAACATGTGTTCACTTTCGAATGTATACATTGGTTCGAAGTGGTTTTCAGATAGGAGTTACCCAAATCCGACGATATTTCTTCCAAACCAATCATCGATTAAAAAGATGTTAAGTTCATATATGACTATCAATCATCATTCAATTTTATTCATCTTTTTATTCATTCATAAATATCTCTTAGAGATATATTCATTTAATAATTCCTTTATAATTAAGCCTCATTTATCAAATCATTTGGTAAATTTAAACCTTTTTAATCTTGGAATAATTCTAAATCAATTCACCTTTTACTTAGAAAAATATTTCCAAATCATTTATTAAATCCTAAACAAAGATTTCTTATTTCCAAAACATAGCTTTTAAATGGGTCAAAAATGATGTTATTTAAGATATAGTTTACTACAAACCCAAAACAATTAATTCAAGTATAGAAATTAAAATAATTCCAAATCATTTATTTAAATCTTTACAAAAATTTCTTAATTCAAAACCCAAAACTTTGATTGAGTTAAAACCATGTTATCTAGGATGTTAATCCAAAACCAGTATGAGCAAAGTCTGTAGAAATCATCTAATTCAACTCAATATCAATTCCCGTATTCAACCAGTACTATGGGTGGAATAACGGTGAAATCGCCTTTTAAATTCCATGAATAGTAAAAGTTTCCTCTTCGGGCTTTAACACCGAGTATAAGAAGATTATCTTCACAAAATCCAAGTTATTTATATTTAGAAAATTATATCTTTATACTTTGGAAAATTTTAATCTGAGTAAATCAAATTTACTATCAACTCCGTCGAGCCAATCTGGATAGCCAGGGAAAGCATGAAACTGGTTTTCCAAACTCAAGCCTAGACACTATCTCTCTACACCCATAAGGTGGTCAAGTTATTTGATCGACTCCAAATCATTAATCATTTAACCATTCCATAAATTTCTCAAATTACCTTTAAAATACTTTAATAATCATTTGAAAACATTTACAAAAGATTTGAAAAAGGGAAGTTGCGTTTAAAACTGTATTTCAAAAGTTATAGAAAAGTGTTGCGGAAAAGTGTTGCGGAAAGTGCTTTTTAAGCTATATTGATCAAAAGGACTTTCTATCACTTGGAAATTTGTTTCTATAACTCAAATCACTTATAAAAAATTTAAAAGGTTTTTAGAGTTTATTTCCTATTTTTAAACAATTTGAATATATCAATTTTAAAAAAATCATGGTATGGATTCCAAACTACAAAAAGCACGATTTTTCGAAAACTTGTCTTACTCATATCTCAAAATCTACTTATCAAAATCCCGATTTTATTTCTTCATTTGAAAACTATTGATATAATAGTTCGAAAAAATTTTATCTCGAAATATTCCGAACTATATTCCACTCTCTACATTTGTTTGAATTTTACGGTAGGAAATCGCGAACTACCGTTAGGCGAGACGCCTATTTTTAACTAAATTTCCAATTACCTTTCAAACTTCACCAAAACACTTTCATATGTTTATAAAACATTTATAAATCATTTTCAAACATTTAAACCAATATTTTCCATAATAAATCTCCTTTTCATTTTTAAATTATATCATAATATTATTTTATTATAATATATTCATTTTCAACCTTTTTATATTTTAAAAACCATTAAGAGGCTAAATAACTTCATATACACTTCCAGATGGATTTATGTTTCATTAATTAATCATGGTTAATTCCTTAACCATATTTATTATGATTTCTCATAATTTATCACAACCAAGTTATCAACCATATCAACATCCATAAAATCAACCATAAAATCAACCAAGTTATCAAACAAGCATTTAAATTTATAATTTAAACTTTCATATAACTAATTTCTAAATGTAAGTAAATCGAGTACTCACCTTCTTAGCTCCCTCCTTCCCTCAGCTTCTTCGGATGATCCGATGGAGCTTCCTCTTTGCGACAGGCTAGCAAACTCCTCTCCTTCACTATATGGTTTGGCCATGGCCTTAACCAAGGTGAATCTTGACCTTTTGCTCAGTAACTTGCTTCCAAACTTCCCCGCAGCTTCATGCCTTCACTCTGGTGTAGACAACCTCTCGTTTTCCTCCTCTGAAGCCTCTAAACTCCACTCCTTTCCTCTAGAACTTTCAGCCATTGGATAGAAATGGTGGTGGTCGAACTTTGTGGTGATAGAAGGTATGCTAGAGACTTTAGATGAGTAAGAGAAAGAGAATGGGTGGTTAGATCTTTGTTTTTATGCATTTTTCTCTCTATATTCCCTCAAATCTTCTATAAAAGAAGCCATTTATGGAAGCTTGTAGAAGAAAAGAGAGAAATGAAGTAGAAGAAATGGAAATAAGAAGAGAAAGTGAGAGGTATGGTGTATATATAGGCGCAAAAAGAATTAAATAATATAACTTGTCATAATAATATCAAGTCACATCATAAATATTTTATAATATATATATATATATATAATTATGTTTAGTCACATCACTCTCTTATATATATATAATTATTATGTCTAGTCACATCACTTTCTTTTATATATATAACTATTATATTTAGTCACACCACTTCCTTTTATATATATATATATAATTATTATGTCTAGTGTAACACCCCACATTTTTAGAAAATTAAATAACCAAAATAATTATTAAATAGTGAAAATGGGTATTTTTGGAATTGTTGGAATTTAGCTACGGGAGTTGCACCATTGGGTCCATTGCAATTTTCAGATCAATTTCCATATATAACTTGTCGAAATCCGAGTCAGTATGGAGAAGTTACGAGAGAAACAAGAAATCAGAATTATATTATAATTAAACGAAATATACACACACACACACACACATATATCCATTGGTCGACCCGGATTAGGGTCAGGCCGACCTATGGGTCGACCCCCAAGGGGTCGGGTCGACCCGACTTTGTTACTGGACGAACAATCGTCCAGTGCGAGCCGAAAGTTCTAGAGTCTGTTTTTCGTGAAATAATGTGCGTTCGTGGTTGCATCCGAGGGTCCCTAGCGAACCTATAACGTGGTTGCACCAGAGTCAATCTTCAAATCCAATGGCCTGAGATCCCTAAGCCACACTTCAAATAGAACCCTAGGTATAGCTATTTTCTCATTTAGATTTTCTCACAATTGGGTTCATTGCTGGAGGCTGAACCCTAAATGGAAATATTTTCTAGAGAGGAAATCTTTTCAATAAAATATTTTACGCCCTAGAAGTGGATCCAGGAAGGCCAAGGATTAGAGCTAAGGACCACAGGTGAGTGTTTTGTAATTATTTTAGATTTGTAAGCATTTTAAAATAATAGGGTTCTCAATAGTTGTAGTTTTCCTACAATTTTAAGACAGATTTTATGTAAGTTTATTTATATTCAGTTTTTAAGTAAATTTCGGAAGTTTTTTCAGTCTATTTTTATTTAGCTATTTTATTCAATTATTTCCAGTTATTTAAATTTTTTTTAAGTTGGAATTTAGCCTTTAAATGTTAGTTTCTTTTTATAGAGATTTAATCCTTTTTGACGAGAATAAAATATTAAAAAGAGAAGAATTCGCAAGTATGGATTGAAATGAAAAAACACTAAATTTATAGGAATCATATGAAAAATGAGAAAAATTGAAATAAAATAGAGATGGACTGAAATAGGCAAATTTATCATATTTGCAAGCATAATTATAACAAGTGGTTATAACTAAAAAGAGAAAATATAAGTTGCAAGAACAATTATAACATGTAGGTTATAATTAGAAAGAAAGAAATAACAAAATGGGCTTATTTTAAAACTTTGATCTTGGATTAACTTAATAAGCAAAAATAGCAGTAGTGGCCCATACCGGCAGCATTCACTTTCAGGTCTAGGATTGATGGTCTCACATGAAGGTGAGGCTGGGCATGCTTATGTTGATTAGGGTAAATAAGTGGCCAATAGATAGTGGCTCAAATTTGGGGAGTTGGGCAAGGGGCGCAAATTTAGAAGATTTGTTTGTTAGGACCAGTACCGGGAGCATTCCTTTTCAGGTCGAGGAATGATGGTCTCACACGTGGGTGAGGCTGGACATGCTTATGCTGATTAGGGTAAATAAAGGGTCAATTAGAGGGCGACAGTTAGTGTGTACCAGTGATGATCGAGCATGCGACATTGATTAGGGTAAATAATTCGCTACTGCGTCCTAAGCGCTAAGATGTGTCTTTTGCTGTGGGACCAATAGGATTGGCTCATAGTGGCACAACAGAGATTGGAAAGGCCGATCAATGGGTAGGATTAGGATTTCAGCCTAATCAAGATTAGCAGTTGAGATAGGGTTAGAGTTTAGCCTAATCATAGCAGTTTAAGACAAGTGCAAACAATCAAACCAAACAGTCAAACAGAATCAGAAACAGTATTTTATGCGAGTTTTATCTTTTCTATATTTTCCTTTCAAGCTAGAACTATTGCTTAGTTTATTATCTTTATCTTGCTTAGAAATGCTAGTAATTAATTTCACTCACCAGACTTATTGTCTGACCCACTCCTCTTTCTTTCGTTTTCCCCTCTATAGGCCAGCAGATTTGAGGATAGTTGATTTAGGTTGCTTGTAGATTCATTTTCAGAGTTTTCTCATTTCAGATATATTCTTCTTTTCATCTTTTTCATTTGGCTTATGGCACTTATGAGAGGGACAATTATTGTTATTTTTGTACTCTGATTTTGTAAGATTGAGATTTAATTTTCATGAGACGTAAGAGATTTTTGAGACATGTTACATTTTTATGAATTATTTTGAAATGAAGTTTAATTATGAATGATAAGTTATTATTTAAATGTTTTCTGCTACTTTTACTTGTTTGTCTTGTGAATCTTAGTCTCTGTGATGCTTTAGCTATATCTATAACGCAGCACATCCTTTGGTGTGCCCTTTTTGGGGATACTAAGGGGTGTGGGGTGTTTCATTTGGTATCAGAGCCTAAGGTTATAGGATTCCTAAAATCTTGTTTTAAAAGTAAAGTACTTTTCAAAGGTAACATATCTTCAAACTAAAATTATTTTTCAAAAAGAAACTCTTATTATAGAAATAGTTTTCAAGTATAAGAGTGTTTTTATAAAAATCCCCTCAAAGTCCAGTTCAATCTTCTTTCGATTCTTTCGAGCCTAAATTTTCTTTTTTTTTGCATAGAATGGCGGACGTCCCAAATCTTCCAGTGGGTGTCCAAGTCCCTGGTTGGTTCCATAGGTACCTCCGAGCTATGGCACCAGAGGTGTAAGGGCAAGTGCCCAATGCGGTACAGGTGGGTGAAGGTCCCGTTAATCCACCTGCAAAAGCCATTTTTTTCTAAGCTATGCAAGGACTTCGCCAATCTAGGAGACAAGACATTTTCTGGCATGGAGGATTTCATAGAGGCACGAACTTGGTTCAGGAATACGGAGTGGATATTTGGGCTGTCAGGTTGGAGGATGGACAGAGAGTTCATCTTGCATCTTGGCAGCTGAAGGGAGAGGCTTCTTACTGGTGGGAGAATGTAGAGATAGAGGGTGGAGACATTGTTTGGGTTGGATTTCGGGAAAGGATTGAGAAAAAGTTCTTGCCGCAAGCCGAGGAAAGCATGCAGTTGGAGAAGTTCATTAGTCTGAAGCAGGGGAGTCTTCCGGTAAAAGAGTATATAAATCAGTTTAATGAGTTATCGAGGTTCGGAATGAAGCTTTTTAATACACCGCATAAGAAGGCCACCAAGTTTGCTAAGGGTTTGAACCAGCCCCTCTAAGGGTTGGCATTGACACATGTACCTATGGGAGAAACGTATGAGTCACTTGTGGAAATGGCTCTCATTTCAGATGATGATAAGGAAGAAGAGTTTAGGGGATTCCTAAATCAGAAAACTCTAAGAAGCAGTGGTGGAAGAATAAGAAGGACAAGGACAAGAAAAAAGGAGGAAGGCCTCAAAAGAGACAGATCAAGAAGGGCGAGAAATGTGATAATTGTGGATTAGTTGGGGATTACTCAAAGGACTATAAGAAGGACACGATGAAGGGGAGATGATACAACTATGGGCGGCTTGGACACCTTAGTAGAGCTTGTGCTCAGAGGACAGGGTAGAAAGCAGGCGCACCTACGGCGCAAGTACCGGCTTTGGATGCAGCACCTTCTAGTAGTGGACCGGATCAAGGTAGGAAAGTCTCTATAGAAGGTTTGATCTATATTTCAGATTTTCCTATTTGGACTCTTTTTGACTTCGGAGCATCACATTCCTTCATTTCTAGTTCCTTGGTTGATTGTTTGCACATAGATATTTCTCTAATGTTAGACCCTATAGTTGTTTCAAACCCCATAGGAGGATCGACACATTTATCCATGATTTGTAGGGGTTTGAAAAATTTTATACTAGGCATAGAGTTTGTTTATGACGCCTATGTATTGGGATTATCGGGATATAGGATGATTTTGGGGATGGATTGGTTATCCACTTATAGTGCGATATTGGACTACGAGAGGAGAGTAGTTAGGCTTGGGACATGTGGTGGATGGACTCTCGAGGTTTCTTACGACCCACAGGGGTTAGTCATGTTGAGCTTCCTTTATTCCCTTGATTCATCACTAGGAGAGATAGATTCAGTTCTAGTCGTTAGAAATTTCCCAGACGTTTTTAACGAGGTTAGGGGGCTACCCCCTAAGAGAGAGATCAACTTTAGGATTTATCTGAATGATAAAGCTAAGCCAGCGGCATTGCCCGTGAGACGTATGGCTCCTAGGGAGAGGAAGGAGTTAAGCAGATTGGTGAGCTATTAGATAAAGGCTTCATCAGATGGAGCATATCTGAGTGGGGGGCGCCAGTCGTCTTTGCTACAAAGGCGGATGGTTCCCTTCGACTTTGTGTAGACTATAGAGAGCTGAATAAGCTCACAAAGAAAAACCGTTACCCACTTCCTAGGATAAACGATCTTTTCAATCAGTAGGTTGGCTTTTTAGTATTTTCTCAGCTTGGCTTAGCCACTGGATTTCATCAGCTTAGGGTTCGCTGATGATAGCATCAATGAGACAACATTTAGGACACTCGATGGATTTTTTGAGTGGTTAGTTATGTTGCTTGGGCTGACCAATGCCCTAGTCAATTTTTTAGATCTAATGAGCCATGTTTTTCGAGATGTCCTAAATAAGTTCGTTGTAGTGTTTGTAGACGGAATTCTGGTGTTTTCCAAGAGTATAGAAGAGCATGCTATTCATCTTGAGAAGGTTCTTCGTACACTTCGTGTTCGTCAGTTGAAAGCAAAATTCTCGAAGTGTCACTTTTGGCGTGAGGAGGTGCATTTCTTAGGGCATGTAGTCTCAAGAGAGGGTCTAGTGGTGGATCCCGCTAAGGTAGTAGTGGTACAGGATTTGAAGGCCCCCAAGAACGTTACCGAAGTTAGAAGCTTCCTAGGTTTAGCTGATTATTATAGGAAGTTCATCAGAGATTTTGCTAAGATTTCAGCGCCACTTACTTGCCTCACTAAGAAGAATGCGGCATTCGTGTGGGACATGGATTGTGAGGATTCCTTCACGATGCTAAAGAGGGCCTTTACTAGTGCACCAGAGTTAGTTTTACCCGACGGAGCTAAGCCTTTTACAGTATACACTAATGCATTTGAGACTGGCCTTGGGGCAGTATTGATGCACGAAGGGAGGGTAGTATGCTATGGAAGTAGACATTTGAGAACTCATGAGAAGAAATACCCCTCCCATGATTTTGAGTTGGCTACTATTGTTTTCGCGCTCAAGTCTTGGAGACATTACCTGCTTGAAGAGAGGTTCGAGCTTTTCACTAACCATAAATCATTGAAGTACCTGTTCTCACAAAAGGATTTAAACTTGAGGCAGCATCGTTGGATGGAGTATCTAGCATCATATGACTCTGAGATAGCTTACACCCCTGGCAAGTGGAACGTGGTTGCGGATGTGTTAAGGAGAAAGAGAACAACCCTTAGCCCAATGTTCGTGGAGTGGAAAAGCCTAGAGTTTATTACACCTTTGGTTTTAAGCCATCTACGGACATTACTCCTAGATTATTGGCAGCACTTGAGGTTAAGCCAACCCTCATAGATCAGATTGGCTCAAGGCAGCGAGAGGATTCAAAGCTTGTGGATATTTTCGATAGGATTAGTAGAGGAGAGGTCTCTAGACATCTCCAACGCTATTCCATCGATAGTAAAGGGTGGCTAAGGAGAGATGGAAGACTTTATGTCCCCTGCACTTGTGATTTGATGAGTGCGGTTCTAGAGAAGCACACCATTCTCGGATGACTATTCATCCGGGTGGTACTAAGATGTATAGGGACATGAAGTGAGTGTTTTATTAGAGTGGCATAAAGAAGGATGTAGTAGAGTTCGTGGCTAAGTGTCTTGTGTGCCAAAGAGTTAAGGCAGAGTAGCAGATGCCTAGCGTACCCGAATGGAAGTGGGATAGTGTTTCGATGGACTTCATAGATGGTTTACCCCGATCTAAGAAGGGGAATACCAATATTTGGGTGACTGTAGATCGTTTGACTAAGTGCCCTCACTTCATTCTGGCCAAGAGTAAATGGATAGCACCTTATTTGGCATTCATATACATTCGTGAGATAGTCCGACTTCATGGAGTTCCCTCTAGCATAGTGAGCGACAGAGACCCTATCTCTACTAGCGAGTTTTGGAGGAGCTTGCAAGAGGCTTTGGGGACACAACTTAGATTGAGTACGGCCTATCGCCCTCAAACAGATCGAAAAACGGAGAGAGTTAATAGAGTTCTTGAGGATTGGTTGAGGATGCGCATTCTTGATTTTGGAGGGACTTAGGAGGAGCACCTTCCTTTAGTGGAATTTGCATACAACAATAGTTTTTAAGCTAGCATTGGGATGGCTCCTTTTGAATCCCTTTATGGAAGACCTTGCAAGTCGCCTACGTGTTGGTTGGAGTCTACAGAAAGATTGCTACTTAGTCCTGACATGGTTAGAGAGACTTCGGAAAAGATTGATTCGATTAGAAGAATAATGAAGATGGCCAAGATAGACAGAAATCGTATGAAGATTAGCGGAGAAGGTATATTGAGTTGAGGTAGGAGATTTGGTTTTCTTTAAGGTGTCTCCACTATAGAAAGGTAGTGAGGTTTGGACCAAGTGGGAAACTTGCTCCCAGATTCGTAGGACCGTTCCCCATTGTGGATAGGGTATGGAAGATGGCGTATCGGATAAAGCTACCAGAGAGGCTCATGGGAGTTCATGATGTTTTTCATGTTTTGCACTTGAGAAAGTGCTTACATGATTCGACAGAGGTAGTGGAACCTAGCCAACTTGAGGAAGTTGAAGTGGAGAGAAAAGAATTGGTTCGTCGCATCCCTACCAAGATCATTGGGCATGATATCAAGAAGCTTAGGAATATGGAAGTCCCTTTGGTTAAGGTGCAGTGGGGAGACATTATTGAGGACACTACATAGGAGGTTGAGGAGAAAATACGTATCTCTTATCCGCATCTCTTTGATGGTACGTCTTGAATTTCCTATTTTCATTATTAGTTTTGAATAGGTTCTTTCCTTTAGTATCCTTTGGAAGGGTAGATCTTAGGACTTAACCTATGGATGGTAGGACTGAATGTAAACATGTTACTAGAACATGTTATGTATGTTGGATGCAAGTGATTGCAAGTGTTTGCTAGTGGATGCTAATGGAAGCATATACACACACTAGACTATTATCTCTTAGAGATCGGCCTAACTAGGTCACTAAAGCATATGCATATGGATGTGTATGCACTTGCATTTTTATTTCATGGTTGCTATGGATGGGTGATTATCATATGATTGTTGCATTTTGATGATGATTGTTGCATTTGGATGATGATTGTAGCACGCATATAGAACTATTAGTCGTCATTAGGGAATTTGCATTCATTTGGATACATGGCACGGACATGAGAGCATAAAAAGGAGGTCGACTAAATTTGTAGACCGCCTAATCTTTTGAATTAGTTAGGGACATTGACACTACCCTATTGCATATGTCATAAATTGCATTAAAAAGCTTATGGACAATAGATGTAATGGATGATGGTTGAATATGTGGTTGTGGAATTTGGATGAAAATATTTATTTCATTCTTCTGTCCTTGGAGATTTCGGGGGCAAAATCCTTTAAGGAGGGGAGAATGTAACACCCCGCATTTTTAGATAATTAAATAACCAAAATAATTATTAAACAGTGAAAACAAGCATTTTTGGAATTGTCATAATTTAGCTACGGGAGTTGCACCATTGGGTCCGTGGAAATTTTCTGATCAATTTCCATATATAACTTATCCAAATCCGAGTCAGTATGGAGAAGTTACGAGAGAAACAAGAAATCAGAATTATATTATAATTAAACAAAATATATATATATATATATATATATATATATATATCTATGTGTATATATATATATATGTATGTATGTATCCACAGGTTGACCCACATTAGAGTCGGGCCGACCCGCCTTTGTTACTGGACGAAGAATCGTCCAGTATGAGCCGAAAGTTCTGGAGTCCGTTTTTCATGAAATCCTGTGTGTTCGTGGTTTCATCCGAGGGTCCTTAGCGAACCTATGATGTGGTTGCACCAGATTCCATCTTCAAATCCAACGGCCTGAGATCCCTATGCCACACTATAAATAAAACCCTAGGCCTAGCTATTTTTCTCATACAAATATTCTCCCAATTTGGTTCATTGCCTGAGGCTGGATCCTAAATAGAAAATTTTCTAGGGAGGAAATCTTTTCAATAAAAATATTTTACGCGCTAGAAGTGGATCCAGGAAGGCCAAGGATTAGAGCTAAGGACCACAGGTGAGTGTTTTGTAATTATTTTAGATTTGTAAGCAATTCAAAATAATAGGGTTCTCAACAGTTGTAGTTTTTCTACAATTTTGAGACAGTTTTTATGTAGTGAATATTAGGCTCAGGTCCCTAATAAGTTTCAAAATACACAAAAACCCCAGTAAAAAAAGTATGTAAATTAGGTCCTTAGAATTAAGTTACTAAGTAATTGCATATAGTTATGCAATTATTCACTGAATAATTGCAGACATTTATGCAATTATATCCAAAAGTTGCATAAATTTATGCAATTTTTTCGGTGAATAATTGCGGAAATTTCCACAATTTCTTTGGTGAATAATTGCGGAATTTTCCACAAATTTTTGAAAAAATTGTGGAAATTTCCGCAATTTTTCAATGAATAATTGTGGAAATGTCTTCAATTTTTTGATATAATTGCATAAATGTCTGCAATTATTCATTGAATAATTGCATAAGTGTATGCCATTATTCGGTAAATTAATTCTAAGGACCTAATTTACAAACTTTTTTTTACTGGGGTTTTTGTGTATTTTGAAACTTATTAGGGACCTTTGCCAAACTGTCCCTTTTATGTAAGTTTATTTACCGTCAGTTTTTAAGTAAATTTCAGAAGTTCTTTTAAGTCTATTTTTATTTAGCTTTTTTATTCAATTATTTATAGTTATTTACATCTGTTTTAAGTTGGAATTTAGCCTGTAAATGTTAGTTTCTTTTTATAGAAATTTAATCCTTTTTTACGCGAATAAAATATTAAAAAGAGAAGAGTTCGCAAATATTGATTAAAATAGAAAAACACTAAATTTACAGAAATCGGATAAAAAATAAGAAAAATCGAAATAAAATAGAGATGGACTGAAAGAGGCAAATTTGAGATATTTACAAGCATAATTATAACAAGTGGTTATAACTAAAAAGAGAAAATAGAAGAGTAACAGTTGCAAGAACAATTATAACACGTAGGTTATAATTAGAAAGAAAGAAACAATAGAAGGGAATTATTTTAAAACTTAAATCTTGGATTAAGTTAATAAGAAAATATAGCAGTAGTGGCTTTTATCGACAGCATTCCCTTTCAGGTTTAGGACTGATGGTCTCACATGTAGGTGAGGCTGGTCACGCTTATGCTGATTAGGGTAAGTAAGTGGTCAATAGATAGAGGCTCAAATTTCGGAATTTGGGCAAGGGGTGCAAAGCTAGAAGATTTTTTTGTTAGGACCAGGACCGGTAGCATTCCCTTTCAAGTCGAGAACTGATGGTCTCACACGTGGGTGAGGCTGGGCACGCTTATGCTGATTAGGGTAAATAAAGGGTCAAATAGGGGGCGATAGTTAATGTGTAACGGCGATGACCGAGCGTGCGGCATTGATTTGGGTAAATAATTCGCTACTCCGTCCTAAGCGCTAAGAGGTGTCTTTTGTTGTGGGACCAACATGATTGGCTCACAGTGGCACAACAGAGGTACGATAGGCCGACCAATGGGCATGATTAGGATTTCAGCCTAATCAAGATTAGCAGTTGAGATAGGAATAGGGTTTCATCCTAATCACAGTAGTTTAAGACAAGTGCAAATAATCAAAGCAAATAGTCAAACAGAATTAGAAACAGTATTTTATACGAGTTTTTTCTTTTCTGTATTTTCCTTTCAAGCAAGAACTATTGCTTAGTCTATTATCTTTATCTTGCTTAGAAATGCTAGTAATTACTTTCACTCACCAGACTTATTGTCTGACCCACTTCTCTATCTTTCCTTCCCCCCTATAGGCCAGCAGAGTTGAGGATAGTTGATTTAGGTTGCTTGGAGATTCATTTTTGGAGTTTTCTCGTTTCAGATGTATTCTTCTGCTTTTCATCATTTTCATTTGGCTTATGGCACTTGCGAGAGGCATTATATTGTTAGTTTTGTGTTCTGATTTTGTTAGACTGAGATGTAATTTTCATGAGACATAAGAGATTTTTGAGACATGTTATGTTTTTATGACTTATTTTGAAATGAAGTTTAATTCTGAATGATAAATTATTATTTAAATGTTTTCCGCTACTTTTACTTATTTGTCTTGTGAATCTTAGTCTCTGTGATGCTCTAGCTATACCTATAACGCACCACATCCTTTGGTGTGCCCTTTTTAGGGATACTAATGGGTGTGGGGCGTTTCATCTAGTCGCATCACTTTCTTATATATATATATAATTATTATGTCTAGTCACATCACTTCCTTTTTCATATATATATAATTATTATGTCTAGTCACATCACTTTCTTATATATATAATTATTATTTCTACTCACATCACTTTCTTTTATATATATATAATTATTATGTCTAGTCACATCCTGAAACACCCCACGCCCCTTAGTATTCCCAAAACGGCACTAGTACAAAACAGATCAGTTGCTTCGCCTCATTTGTGTCGGTTGTCCATAAAACCGACACAAATAGTGTAATTTATGTCGGTTGTTTATTAACAACCGAAACTATTGACTTATGGGGTAAGAAGAAAATGTTAAAAATGTAATTTGCATCTGTTGTTCTTAAGAAACCGACACAATTGAAGGGAAGCAATAGATTTACTCGTGTCGGTTGTTTGAACAACCGACACTATTAAATACAATAGCATCGGTTGTCCAAAAACCGTCACCATAGGCAGACAACTTTTCCCCCAAATCCATTTCAGCCGCCCATCTTTTCCCGCGAACCCTAAATTTTGGCCATCACGTATCCGGTCGTGTGTATATTTTTCAAAACCCAAAAACCCTTTTCCGTTTATTTTCTCACGCATTCAAAATCACGGCAGCAGGCGATTGAAAATTTGGGGTTCATCTTCGTCTTCGTGCTGTTCGTCGTCCTCCTTCGTTCGTGCGTGCTTCTCTTCTCAAATTTGGCAAGGTACGTCCCTATTTCTACTTTGTCCAGTTTGTTCATATGCCCTAAATTGTTTTGCTGTCCTATATTTTGTGCGTGCGAATAATTTGAGCTTTATTCGTGTTTTAGGAGTGGGTTTGGGTTTAACAGTGCGCCACTTGCCATCAACGAAAACTTGAAGGCCAGCAACATCATCTTGAGCGAGGACGGTAATGGATGTTGGATCATAGTGGGGCCCGGTTCCTAGGGTTAATTCAGGTTTAGGGCAAGATGGGTAGTTGTTAAACCTAAAAATGGAGCAGTCGCTATCTGCATAAAAATCTCTAAAGGTCTCCCAACTCCAAGAGTTTCTCCAATCACTTCCAGTATTTCCAAACATATGTTCTTCATTGCTTTTGAGTACTCTTCCAGCACATCCCTGATATTTATATGTTACCAGACCAAACATGCATCAGGTCAAGAATTGATCTTATGGTTTGAGAAAAATTAATTATTTTGAATTGAGAGTTCGAATTACCCGTAACGTCGAAACTCACTGCCATATTTATCAACAATGTACTGACTAGTATTGATAGTCGGAAAGGTCGTAGTCTCCTTCCAAGGTAAGTTGCTATTAAACCTCCCTGTAAAACTGTTTGTATATCCATAAATTTCCCCAACCATTCTTTTATCCCTTTCCTTTTCAGCCAGGCTCATGTCAAAAAACTGCCTGGTTAAACGTCGAGCTTCTTTAACCAACTCCGGATCAATGCCATGGTAAGTAACCTAGATTAATTTTTATTACAATCATTTAACCAACACTGCTGTTAAACTATTTAATAAAATTCTAATAAGTTAGTTTCCATATGATACATGATTGAGGTTCATGTTCATAATCATTCTTATTTAATTTTGTTATCTTCAGCTGTATTCAGTCATTAATATTTCTAGTATACCTCGATGCAATGAATGTTTTTCAAAATACATTGTCCAGCTACAAAATTTGTTGTTCTTCTCACCAATGATAAAGTATATTTATTACTAATCATAGACCAAGTGGTGCCATGGAAGAGGCAAATTTCTTGAGAAAGTATGGTTGGAAAGTTTGTATTGTTCATAGAAGGGATACATTTAGAGTGTCAAAGATTATGCAAGTTTGAGTTTAACTTGGAATATTTGTTTGTCTCTGAAAAAGAAATTGAAGCTATACTGGTATATGCTTATAATTTTTTTCCCTTATACATATGGCATTGATCTGATAATTAATTGCACTTCGCGTCTTTGAATAACATGGTTTTCTATCGATTGCAGCTCGGTGGTGTCTTCTGACCTAAAGAATGAAGAATGACGTTTTCAAAATCATTTTCTTTTCTTGTCTTGGCTTAAATAAGATGAATATTTGTATTCATATTTTGTGGCATGGACTTGCTTACTTGATATGAACAGTTTGCCCTACAGCTTATACTTTTTTTATATTTTATAATGGGATTTTTTTTTATTTATTCAGTACAGTTTGATATCATTTGATCACAAATTTTATGCTGCTACATTTGGGAGTCCATCAGAGTTGCTCAAAACTTGGTCAAAAGTCCATGTATTTTAAAATTAAGCTGAGCTCACATTTTATGTGTTTTTATTATTCCTTTTTAGGGTTAAGCAACAATTTACAATATCAAGTATAAATATTGTATGCCTTGGTTTGGTTTTATTCATAGGAAGTCATGAGGAGAAGGAGACTAATTGTATAATCCACTGTGGACGCACTTACCAGAGCATATGAATTGTTCAAACGTGAGGCTCCTCGATTATTCGTTAAAAACAGTAAGTGCTCAAATCCGTACTATTTATGATGTTGTTCGCTTTTGCTACAACCCCACTTCCCAAGTAGTGCTTCCCTGATCTTGGCTCTTCCTGCCCGTTTCTGTTACATTGCTTTTAGTTCTGTTTTTGTTGACCCTTCTTGCATTATCTTTATATTCCCCCAAACGCCTCACAACAATTCCTTCCAACTTGATGCATCACGCTATACTCAACATGCTGCACTATCTTCTGCAATGTCATGCAACACTTCACCTTGGTGTGCATCACTAGCAGCCTGTGCATTCTTGTATATCCGTCCGTGCACTCATGTGCATTCATATATGTGTGCATTTATGCCGCCTCACTCTCCTGGCCATCAATCTACTTCAAGTTCACTTGAATCAGCTATGCTTGTTCAGTGTATTTTAGAGAAAAGTTTCAATCTATTTTCAGAAGCATTTCATGGCACTCTGATGCAGTTCAAATTCGTCAACACTATGCCAATTCAGCCCCAGTTCTTATATGTGTAGTTACAACACATACCCAGATCAAGTTCACTGTCGATTCATTCTGTTCGCTTCATGCCTTTAGATTCCCTATCTACACTTCTTCTCGCTGTTAATACTTCAGCCAACAACTTTAGGTAAATTCAACTTTAGGCTTAGTCAAAGGTAACACGTAATGACACTAGAAAAAAGTGGTCATTTTTAAATGGATAATTTAGCAATAATTAAGAAGTACCTTAAAAGCTTTTAGTTTCCTGCAAATGAATTTAAGTTTGACTGTAGAATTACCGGCTTACTCTGATTTTCAGTTCTTGGACTAGGGGATTCTTGGCAAATAAACGGTATTTTACAATAGCAAAGCTTATATTGCACCTTCAGATTAAATTATTTGTTGGATACTTTATGAGAGGAGTCCTCGAAAATACAATATTCTTTGTTTGATCTAGCATTTTACATGGATGGTAGCATAGAAATGCACTTCAGAAATTTGAGTCCATAATAGTTAATACTATTGTTTCAGATAAAATTGCAACATTAATAATGTAATTTGTTTTCTATATACACAGGATCTTACTGGGAAGTGTAACAAATTATATGAAGTGAATTTAAACATACTCACTATCTATCCAAATGCCAAGACTAGTGAAATTATTGCAGTCTATCGGGACATCAACTAGTCAGTTGAGTATGAGTTGGAGAGCCTTGAAAAGTTGAAAGAAGAAACTGTAGAGGAAAGAGAACCGTGGTTCTTCTCCATTTTGAAGTGAGAGTGGAGAGGGCTTTGAACAAAAGAACTGCTGGCTGTTGGTTTGGATGTTGTGATTGCGTTTGTTTTTTCAATAAAAGTTTGTGTAAACAAGAATTATATTGATGGATAATATAATTATATTTTTTGTTCAATCAGTTCATAGTAACGTTCGTTTATAAAAAATTAAAATTCAATTTCATACTGTTTTTATAATCTTAAACGGTAATAATATATTTTTTTTGCTTCAGATATAACTTGTGTCGGTCGTCAATAAGGAACCGACACAAAACAAGCAACAGTTGTGTCGGTTTTTCTTAAAGGACCGACACAATAAACGGCGGTTTGCTTCACTATACAAGCTGATTTGTGTCGGTCCTATTAGAAAGACCGACACAACTGTTCATAGTTTTGTGTCGGTTCTCTATTGCCAACCGACACAAATAATTGATATTTGTGTCGGTTGTACAACCGACACAACAGAAAAATGTCTTTTGTGTCGTCTTCATTTGAGTCGGTTGTAAAACCGACACAATAGGGGTTACACAACTGACACAAATGACCAGTTTTGTACTAGTGCGGGCACACCAAAGGATGTGGTGCGTTATAGGTATAGCTAAAGCATCACAGAGACTAAGATTCACGACACAAATAAGTAAAAATAGCGAAAACATTTAAACAATAACTTATCATTCAAAACTAAACTTCATCTCAAAATAAGTCATAAAAACATAACATATCTCAAAATGTCTCAAGTCTCATGAAAATACATCTTTATCTCATAAAATCAGATTATAAAGATATCAATAATAATTCCTCTCACAAGTGCCAGTCCATCATAAACCGAATGAAAAAGATGAAAAGCAAAAGAATACATCTGAAATGAGAAAACTCGGAAAATGAATCTCCAAGCAACCTAAATCAACTATCCTCAATTCTGCTGGCCTATGGGGGAAAAGACGGGAAATAGAAGAGTGGGTCAGATAATAAGTCGGGTGAGTGAAAGTAATTACTAGCATTCCTAAGCAAGATAAAGATAATAGACTAAGCAATAGTTCTAGCTTGAAAGGAAAATACAGAAAAGATAAAACTCGGATAAAATACTATTTCTGATTCTGTTTAACCATTTGCTTTGATTGTTTAATTGTTTGCACTTGTCTTAAACTACTGTGATTAGGTTGAAATCCTGATCCTCTCAACTGTTAACTTGATTAGGCTGAAATCCTACCCATTGATCGTCCTTTCCTTATCTCTATTGTGCCAATGCGAACCAATCCTGTTGGTCACAGCAAAAACACACCTCTTTAGCGTTTAGGACGCAGTAGAGAATTATTTAGTCTAATCGATGCCGCACGGTCGGTCGTCTCCGGTACACACTAACTTTCACCTGCTATTTGACCCATTATTTACCCTAATCTGCATAAGTGTGCCTAGCCTCACCTGCGTGTGAGACCATCAGTCCTCGAACTGAAAGGGAATGATGTCGGTACTGGTCCTAACAAACAAATCTTCTAGCTTTGCGCCCCTTGCCCAAATCCCCATATTTAAGCCTCTATCTATTAGCCACTTATTTACCCTAATCAGCATAAGCGTGTCCCAGTCTCACCTACGTGCGAAATCATCTGTCCTAGACCTAAAAGGGAATGCTGCCGGTACGCGCCCTACTTCTATATTTGCTAATTAACTTAATCCAAGATCTAAGTTTTAAAATAAGCTTCTTCTGTTATCTCTTCTTTCTAATTATAATCTACGTGTTATAATTGTTCTTGCAACTGTTACTCTTCTATTTTCTCTTTTTAGTTATAACCATTCGTTATAATTATGCTTGCAAATATCTTAAATTTGCCTATTTGGTCCATCTCTGTTTTTATTTTAGTTTTTCCATTTTAAATCTGATTTCTGTTAATATAGTGTTATTCAATTTTAATCCATATTTGCAAATTCTTCTCTTTTTGATAATTTATTCACGTAAAAAAGGATTAAATCTCTAAAAAAGAAACTAACATTTACAGGCTAAATTCCAATTTAAAACAGATGTAAATAACTGTAATTAACTATAAATAACTGAATAAAATAGCTAAATAAAAATAGACTGAAAATAACTTCTGAAATTTACTTAAAAACTGACTGTAAATAAACTTACATAAAACAGTCTCAAAATTGTAGAAAAACTACAACTATTGAGGACCCTATTATTTTAAATTGCTTACAAATCTAATATAATTACAAAACACTCACATGTGGTCCTTAGCTCTAGTCTGGGGCCTTCCTGGATCCACTTCTAGGGCGTAGAATATTTTTATCAAAAGGATTTCCTCCCTAGAAAAAGTTTCTATTTAGGGTTCAGCCTCAGGGAATGAACCCAATTGGGAGAAAATCTGAATGAGAAAAATAGCTAGGCCTAGGGTTCTATTTATAGTGTGGCTTAGGGATCTCAGGCCGTCGGATTTGTAGATTAAATCTGGTGTAACCACATCATAAGCTCACTAGGAACCGTCGGATGTAGCTATGAACGCACAGGATTTACCAAAAATCAAAATTACTCTCTTCGGCTTGTACCTGGACGAAATATCATCCATCCAGAAGTGTGGGTCGACCCATGTTCCTACCATCAATAGGTTAAATCCTAAGATCTACCCTCCCAAAGGATACTAAAGGAAAGAACCTATTCAAAACTAAAGATGGAAATAGGAAATTCAAGACGTACTATCGAAGAGATGCGGATAAGAGGTACGTACTTTCTCCTCAGCCTCCCATGTAGCGTCCTCAATACTATCTCCCCACTGCACCTTAACTAATGGGAACTCCTTATTCCTAAGCTTCTTGATATCATGTCCAATGATCTTGGTAGGAATGTGACGAACCGATGCTTCTCTCTCCACTTCAACTTCCTCAAGTTGGCTAGGTTCCACTACCTCTGCCGAATCACGTAAGCACTTCCTCAACTGAGAAACATGAAAAACATCATGAACTCCCGCAAGCCTCTCTGGTAGCTTAATTCGATACGCCATCTTCCCTACCCTTTCCACAATAGGGAACGATCCTACGAATCGAGGAGCAAGTTTCCCACTTGATCCAAACCTTGCTACCTTTCTTAGTGGAGACACCTTAATGAAAACCAAATCTCCTACCTCAAACTCAATATCCCTTCTCCACTCATCTGCATAGGATTTCTGTCTATCTTGGGCCATCTTCATTATTCTTTTAATTAAATCAATCTTTTCCGAAGTCTCTCTAACCATGTAAGGACCAAGTAGTAATCTTTCTGTAGACTCCAACCAACACGAAGGCGACTTGCAAGGTCTTCCGTAAAGGGCTTCAAAAGGAGCCATCCTAATGCTAGCCTGAAAACTATTGTTATAAGCGAATTCCACTAAAGGAAGGTGCTCCTCCCAAGTTTCTCCAAAATCAAAAATGCACATCCTCAACAAATCCTGAAGAACTCTATTAACTCTCTCCGTTTGTCCATCTGTTTGAGGGTGATAGGCCGTACTCTATCTAAATTGTGTCCCTAAAGGCTCTTGCAAACTCCTCCAAAACTCGCTAGCAAAGATAGGGTCTCTGTCGCTCACTATGCTAGAGGGAACTCCATGAAGTCGGACTATCTCACAAACATATATGGATGCCAAATAAGGTGTTGTCCTCTTACTCTTAACCGAAATGAAGTGGGCACTTTTAGTCAAACGATCTACAATCACCCAAATACTGGTATTCCCCTTCCTTGATCAGGGTAAACCATCTATGAAGTCCATCGAAACACTATCCCACTTCTATTCGGGTACATCCAATGGTTGAAGCAATCTTCCAGGCCTCTGCTGATCCGCCTTAACTCTTTGGTACACAAGACACTTAGCCACAAACACTGCTACATCCTTCTTCATGCCACTCCCATAAAACACTCTCTTCATGTCCCTATACATCTTATCACCGCCCGGATGAGTAGTCATCCGAGAATGGTGTGCCTCTACTAGAACTGCTCTCATCAAATCACCAGTGGGGGGGACACAAAGTCTTCCATCTCTCCTTAGCCACCCTTTACTATCGATGGAATAGCGTTGGAGATGTCTAGAGACCTCTCCTCTACTAATCCTATCCAGAATATCCACAAGCTCTGAATCCTCTCGTTGCCTTGAGCCAATCTGATCTATAAAGGTAGGCTTAACCTCAAGTGTTGCCAATATTCTAGGAGTGATGTTCGTAGAGGGTTTAAAATCAAAGGTGAAAATAAACTCTAGGCTTTTCCACTCTATGAACATTGGACTAAGGTTGCTCTCTTCCTCTTAACGCATCCGCAACCATGTTCCCCTTGCTAGGGGTGTAAGCTGTCTCAAAGTCATATGATGCTAGAAACTCCATCCAACGCTGCTGCCTCAAGTTTAAATCCTTTTTTGAGAACAGGTACTTCAATGATTTATGGTCAGTAAAAAGCTCGAACCTCTCTCCTAGCAGGTAATGTCTCCAAGACTTGAGCGTGAAAGCAATAGCAGCCAACTCCAAATCATGGGTGGGTTAGTTCTTCTCATGAGTTCTCAACTATCTACTCTCATAGCATACTACCCTTCCTTCCTGCATCAATACTGCCCAAAGGCCAGTCCCACATACATCAGTGTATACTGTAAAAGGCTTAGCTCCGTCGGGTAAAACTAACACTGGTGTACTAGTAAGGGCTCTATTTAGCATCGTGAAGGAATCCTCACAATCCACGCCACACAAGAATGTCGCGTTCTTCTTAGTTAGGCGAGTAAGCGGCATTGAAATCTTAGCAAAATCTTCGATAAAACTTCCTATAATAACCAGCTAAACCTAGAAAGTTTCTAACTTCGGTAGCGTTCTTGAGGGCCTTCTAATCATGTACTGGTACTATCTTAGCGGGATCCACAGCTAAATCCTCTCTTGATACTACATGCCCCAAGAAACGCACCTCCTCATGCCAAAAGTGACACTTCGAGAATTTTGCTTTCAACTAATGAACACGAAGTGTGCGAAGAACCTCCTCAAGATGAATAGCGTGCTCTTCCATACTCTTGGAAAACACCAGAATGTCATCCACAAACACTAGAATGAAATTATTTAGGACATCTCGAAAAACATGGCTCACCAGATCTACAAAATAGGCTGGGGCATTGGTCAGCCCAAATGGCATAACCAACCACTCAAAGAATCCATTGTGTGTCCTCAATGTTGTCTTATCGACACTATCGTCTGTGACCCTAAGTAGATAAAATCCAGTGGCTAAGTCAAGCTGAGAAAATACTGAAGAGCCAACCAACTGATCAAAAAGATCATCTATCCTAGAAAGTGGGTAATGGTTCTTCTTCGTGAGCTTATTCAACTCTCTATAGTCTACTCAAAGTCGAAAGGAACCATCCGCCTTTGTAGTGAAGACGACTGGTGCCCCCCACTCAGATATGCTCCATCTGATGAAGCCTTTCTCTAGTAGCTCACTGGTCTACTTACTTAACTCCTTCCTCTCCCTAGGAGCCATATGTATCATGGGCAATGCCACTGGCTTAGCATTATCATTCAGATAGATACTAAAGTCAATCTCTCTCTTAGGGGGTAGCCCCATTACCTCCTCAAAAACGTCTGGGAAATCTCTAACAACTAGAACTGAATCTTACTCTCTAAGTGATGAATCAAGGGAATAAAGGAAGCTCAACATGACTGACCCCTGTGGGTCACAAGAAACCTCGAGAGTCCATCCGCTACATGTCTCCAATCTAACGACTCTCCTCCCGTAGTCCAATATCGCACCATAGTGGATAACCAGTCCATCCCCAAAATCATCCCATATCCCGAAAATCCCAGTACATAGGCGTCACAATCAAACTCTACGTGTAGTATAAAAATTATCAAACCCCTACAAATCATGGATAAATGTGCGATCCTCCTATGGTTTGAAACAACAATAGGGGCTACAACTAGAGAAATATCTAAGTGCAAAAAATCAACCAAGAAACAAGAAATGAAAGAATGCGATGCTCCGGAGTCAAAAAGAGTTCGAATAGGAAAATCTAAAATAGAGATCAAACCTTCTACAGAGACTTTCCTACCTCGATCTAGTCCACTACTAGAAGGTGCTGCATCCAAAGACTGTACTTGCACCGTAGGTGCACCTTCTCTCTACCCTGACTTCTGAGGATAAGCTCTACTAAGGTGTCTAGGCTGCCCATAGTTTTAACACCTCCAATTCATCATGTCCTTCTTACATTCCTTTGAGTAATGCCTAACCAATCCACAATTTTGACGTTTCTCACCCTTCTTGATATATCCCTTTTGAGGTCCTCCTCCTTTCTTCTTTTCCTTATCATTCTTATTCTTCCATCACTGCTTCTTAGAGTTTTCTGATTTAGGAACCTACTTAACCTCTTCTTTCTTAGCAAGATCTGATATGAGGGCCATTTCCATAAGTGACTCATACGTCGCTCCCATAGGTACATGTGTCAATGTCAACCCTTGGAGGGGCTGGTTTAAACCCTTAGCAAACTTGGTGGCCTTATTATGCGGTGTACTAACAAGCTCCATCCCGAACCGCGATAACTCATTAAACTGATTTATATACTCTTTCACCAAAAGACTCCCCTTCTTCAAACTAATGAACTTCTCTAACTGCATGCTTTCCTCGACTTGCGACAAGAACTTTCTCTCAAACCTTTCCCGAAATCCAAACCAACCAATGTCTCTACCCTCCATCTCTACAATCTCCCACCAGTAAGAAGCCTCTCCCTTCAGCTGCCAAGATGCAAGTTGAACTCTCTGCTGGTCCTCTAATTCTAACTTCCCAAATATCTGCTCCGTATTCCTCAACCAAGTTCGTGCCTCTACGAAATCCTCCTTGCCAGAAAATGTCTTGCCTTGTAGATTAGTTAAGTCCTTGCATAGCTTAGAAAAATTGGCTACTGTAGGTAGATTAATGGGATCTCCACCCGCCGGTGCTGTATTGGGCGTTTTCCCTTGCACCTCTGGTGCCGTAGCTTGAAGGTATCTACGGAACTAGCCAGGGACTTGGATTCCCTCTGGAAGATTTGGGGCGTCCGCCATACTATGCAAAGAAAAGAAAAATTAGGCTCGAAAGAATCGAATGAAGGTTGAACTGGACTTTGAGGGGATTTTATAAAAACTCTCTTATACTTGAAAACTATTTCTATAATAAGAGTGTCTTTCTGGAAAATACTTTTAGTTTGAAGATATGTTACCTTTTAAAAATACTTTACTTTTAAAACATGTTTTTGGGAATTCTGTAACCTTAGGCTCGTTACCAAATGAAACACCCCACACCCCTTAGTATTCCTAAAAAGGGCACACCAAAGGACGTGGTGCGTTATAGGTATAACTAAAGCATCACAAGACTAAGATTCATAAGACAAATAAGTAAAAACAGCAAAAACATTTAAATAATAACTTATCATTCAGAACTAAACTTCATCTCAAAATAATTCATAAAAACCTAACATATCTCAAAAATTCAAAATGTCTCATGTCTCATGAAAATACATCTCACTCTCATAAAATCAGAGTATAAAGATAACAATAATAATCCCTCTCACAAGGGCCAATCCATCATAAACCAAATGAAAAGGATGAAAAGCAGAAGAATACATCTGAAATAAGAAAACTTTGGAAATGAATCTCCAAGCAATTTGAATCAACTATCCTCAACTCTACTGGCCTATGGGTGGAAAAAAGGGGAAATAGAGGAGTGGGTCAGACAATAATTCTGGTGAGTGAAAGTAATTACTAGCATTTCTAAGCAAGATAAAGATAATAGAATAAGCAATAGTTCTAGCTTGAAAGGAAAATACAAAAAAGATAAAACTTGAATAAAATACTATTTCTGATTCTGTTTGACTGTTTGCTTTGATTGTTTGATTGTTTGCACTTGTCTTAAACTACTATGATTAGGCTGAAATCCTGATCCTATCTCAACTGCTAACTTGATTATGTTGAAATCCTAATCTTACCCATTGATCGGCCTTTCCTTGTCTTTGTTCTGCCATTGCGAACCAATCATGTTGGTCACGGTAAAAATACACCTCTTTAGGGCTTAGGACGTAGTAGCGAATTATTTACCCTAATCGATGTCGCACACTCGATCATCGCCAGTACACACTAACTGTCGCCCGCTATTTGACCCTTTATTTACCCTAATCAGCATAAGCGTGCCCAGCCTCACCTATGTGTGAGACCATTAGTCCTCGACTTGAAAGGGAATGCTGACGGTAATATTCCTAACAAACAAATCTTCTAGCTTTGCGCCTCTTGCCCAAATCCCCATATTTGAGCCTCTATCTATTGGCCACTTATTTACCCTAATCAGTATAAGTGTGTCCCAGCCTCACCTATGTGTGAAACCATTAATCCTAGACCTGAAAGAGAATGCTGTCGGTACGGGCCTTACTTCTATATTTGCTTATAAACTTAATCTAAGATCTAAGTTTTAAAATAAGTCTCTTCTGTTATCTCTTCTTTCTAATTATAACCTACTTGTTATAATTGTTCTTGCAACTGTTACTCTTCTATTTTCTCTTTTTAGTTATGACCACTTGTTATAATTATGCTTGCAAATATCTTAAATTTGCCTATTTCAGTCCATCCCTATTTTTATTTCAGTTTTTCTCATTTTACATCTAATTTCTGTAAATTTAGTGTTATTTTATTTTAGTCGATATTTGTGAATTCTTCTCATTTTAATATTTTATTCGCGTCAAAAAGGATTAAATCTCTATAAAAAAAGAAACTAACATTTACAGGCTAAATTCCAACTTAACATAGATGTAAATAATTGTAATTAACTGTAAATAACTGCAAATAACTGAATAAAATAGCTGATAAAAATAGACTTAAAAGAACTTCTGAAATTTACTTAAAAACTGACTGTAAATAAACTTACATAAAAACTGTGTCGAAATTGTAGAAAAACTACAACTATTGAGAATCCTATTATTTTAAATTGCTTACAAATCTAAAATAATTACAAAACACTCACTTGTGGTCCTTAGCTCTTGTCCTGAGCCTTCCTGGATCCACTTCTAGGGCGTAGAATATTTTTATCAAAAAGATTTGCTCCGTAGAAAAAAAATTTATTTAGGGTTCAGCCTCAGGCAATGAACCCAATTGGGAGAAAATTTAAATGAGAAAAATAGCTAGGCCTAGGGTTCTATTAATAGTATGGCTTAGGGATCTCAGGCCGTCGGATTTGAAGATTAAAAATGATGCAACCACGTTATAGGCTTAATAGGAACCGTGGATGCAGCTACGAATGCACAGGGATTAACCAAAAATCAAAATTACTCTCTTTGGCTTGTACCTGGATGAAATATCGTCCATGCAGAAGTGCGGGTCGACCCATGTTCCATGGGGGTCGTACAGGTCGACCTGACTAAATCAAGGGTCGACCCCTAAGGGTCTTGTTATATTTCATTTTTGTTTATTTAATTCTGATTTCTTGTTTCTCTCGTAACTTCTCCATATTAACTTAGATTTCAACAAGTTATATATGGAAATGGATCAGAGAATTACCACGGACCCAATGGTGCAACTTCCGTGGCTCGATTCTGA
Organism: Allium fistulosum; assembly: GCA_030737815.1. Lineage (NCBI taxonomy): Eukaryota > Viridiplantae > Streptophyta > Magnoliopsida > Asparagales > Amaryllidaceae > Allium > Allium fistulosum. Next base: position 796,193,473 of record CM060904.1, read on the forward strand.
AAATTTCACACACTTATTTTATTGTTAATTCGTTAATTAATTATTATAGCTCAAATTTTGGGTTGCTACACATCACTTTCTTTTATATATATATATATAATTACTAATTAACTAAGATATGACAAGAGATAATTATGGTTAATGATTACAAATCTAAGATGTGATAATACTTAATATATATATTTATATAAAATGTTTATTATTTTTTAAACTATGTCTTTTCACATCACTTACTAATCCAAATTAATATAAGATAATTTGTTTCTAAGTGTATTGTTATCTAGTTAATTAACTCTTATATATAAGTATATATAGTGTACAAAGATGAGCAACGTTCTTCCGAAATTACGGAAAACGTTCTTCGGTCACATTTTCTCTTTTTCTATGAACTATTTAATTTGGTAAACAAATTTTGAAAACAATTTCACCATCATTATTAATTAATTAAATGAGTTTATTTTCTTTATAAAACTTATATATTAAATATTTAAAATTAATTAAATATTCACAAAAAAAATAGTGAAATTCCGGATCATTACATTCTTCCCCCCATAAAAGAATTTCATCCCCAAAATTACAGCAAAACAGAACCCAAAGGAAATTTCCCAAAATATTTATTTTTAAACTTACATTCTTATGATGTATATAAATCATCTGTATGCAATATCAGGTTCGATCTACTATTCGAATCCACAACTTTACATCCGAACTAGTATTGATCTTCCGATCCTCTAGTGCGGACTGTGATCAGGCTTTACAATTAAAACTTTCAGTTTTCCTTACATAGCTCTTAACTATGATAGAAAACATAAGTATCCCAATCATAAACCCTCATCAATGTTCGTCGTCAAGTATCGAGTGAAAAATCCTTTTTCGGACCGATGTTAACACCTCAAATTTCCATACTTGAATCTTAGATCAAAATTGTGTGATGATACTTACAACTTATTTAACTTTTTCAAATCTTTATAAATCTTTCATTTTTTTCCATTTAAATACCTTTATAAACCCTTTCTTCAAAATATTTATTCCCAAAAATATTTCTATTCTTTTCCCAAAAGAAATTGATCCTTTATTCGGAATAATAACATTATAATTCTTATTTCAAAATTCCTTTGAAATTTCTTTGTTAATAAATTTAATCCCAAACTTATTTTATATTGCATAACTTTCTCTTTTATACTTTTTCAGAATATTAGGATATGAATTTTCAAATCCAACTTTCTTAAACATCATTTTATTTTTGCTAATTACACTTTATTTTATAAAATATATTCTTAAATAATTTCTTATTTAAAAAAATCTTTATAAAGACACTTCTTTATATTATATAAAAAAATTCTTTACATATAATCACTCTAAATATTTATTTCCAAATATTTTTCTTAAAGGAAAACATTTCACCCTAAAGGAATCATTTCAATTTAGAAGATAATTTACCTTTTATTTTCCAAAATTACAATCAACTCCTTTGATTATAATATATTCCCTTTTTTTTAAAACCACTCTTGATATTAACCTATCAAATAATAATTCAAAGTTATCCTTTTAACTTATGGAAAATTATATAGAACGAGTAACTCCAAAATAATACAAGGAACTGGGTACTACCAATAATATCTTATATCCTCTTAACAAGAAGGGTAATGCTTAAGAGAAATGTTTACCATCCGAACATATCTCTTGGCCATTTTTAGTTATTTTCGAGCCACTCAAACTATTTATCATTTGAGCCTTTCTTCCTTTTTAATTTTCTTATTTGAAATTTCTTTTCAAAAATCCATTAGAGATTTTTTTGTTTATAAATCCATTTTACAAATCCCTTCATAAAATCATCTTATATTAACTTACTCCTTTTAGAATTTTTATAATTCTTCTCCAAAATATCCAAAATTTAGTTTCTCAAAATTTATATAACATATCTTTTATATCCATATTTTTACAAAAATAATTTTATAAAATACAATTTTTATATTGCATGCTTATTTATTATTCATTAACCTTAACCCAATATTATTATTGAACATCTTATAGTCAAATCGTGAAACTTAATTCACAAGATGTTCATTTAATCAACAAATGGTAATAACTAAATATTATCATTTCCTTAACCATAAACTGAACCACATAAATATCTATATCTTTCAAAAGATATTCCTTTATACTTAAAATATATTTCTTTTAAAACAGTGTGTCGGTTTGCCTTGTTTAAGTGTTTAAAAATCCATATCGATAACGGTGATCAGGCGCATCGACTAGAATCTATAAACCACTCCATAGATAAATCAACATAAAACATTGTTTATATCAAATAACAAATACGGGCTCATATATATAATACTCACAAAACTCATTCTAGGATGTTACTAACCCTATCTCTAATGAGTTTTACCCTACCAAAGCCTAGATGTTCGCTCAACCTAATCTCTGATACCAAATGTAACGATCGGGGTTTTCGACCCTCGAAAATTGACACTAATACATCCTCGGTATTCACGTGACGCAAATCCAAGTGCCGAAAACCTCGATTGTTAGGGAAAAATAACATAAAGATAGAACAGAATCTCATATGAATGGAATAACATATATTATTTCAATATAAAGTCTTTACAGTGGAAAAATATGAATACAATATCAGAGTCTAACACAGATTCAGCTTGGAAAGTTATAAATCTCTGCCCTTACAATTGTTGACAACCAAACAAAACAAAGGCAGTATATGCAGCGGATAATAGGATACGTCCATACAAAGATGAAGATCTCCAGCTCTCCTTTGGAAACTCAAAGCGTCTTCAACTAAACTTGAAAGTACTTGGATCTAACCTGAGTATTAAAAATACCCGGATCAGGCTTGGTAAACCAGCATGAGATACTCAAAATTTTAAATGCTGATGCAAATCAAAACCTTTGAAAAGAAGAGTATCTAATAAGACCACCCCCACACATAAACATGGATGGGTTTTTATCTTATGATAACCAAAATACTTTATACTGAAAAAACACTGATATTATCTTTAATGACATTGGTCTTAAAACACTTTTCAAGTAATATATCAAAATAAAGTATCAATATCCAGACTAAATCTATGGTACTATATCCGAACTAGGTCAACGGAATACACCGGACGGAATATATAATAACAAAGGGGTAGCTGAAATGTTCGCAAAGCATTACTGCTATTTTGGGAATACAATCAAAACTGTAAAAACTCATATTGGAATTGGATCTCCAACATGATAGGGAACTAATGGCCTTTTCCTTCGATCCACGTATAGCAAACATAGTTCCCATGGTGCCTTTATCACTTTTCACAAGCAAGTCACTTGGAACTACACTTGCTACACTACCAATATCCAGTAGCCTTATCACTTTTCGCAAGCGAGCTACTATATTCAAATAAATGCCTCAAGGATCCAGATTCCATCGAACACCTCAATACTCATAAACAAATAGTCTGAGATATATACCCTGCAGACCACATAATTACCCATATCATCTCCGGGATGTGAGGCTCGTAAGGCTATGCTCAATTTTAACAAAGCCACGCTTTGCTTTTCACAAAGCCACACTTTATTCTTCCACAAAGAACATTCCACTTAGAATGCCACATTACCATTTCTTCGATCACTATTGACTTCCATGAACATACTAACCTCCGAGCTCGTATGTCTTAGAGAAGGGAGTTAAGCTAAGAGAAGTTGCCTTCTTCGCTATCAAGCAGATGTACATTTGTAAAAGTCAACGTTGTGATCGTAGAAATGTAATGTCAAACATTCGTCCATACAAGTTCGTTTTGGGACTAAACAAAACCAAAGGCAGTCCTCCTACTACCGTTAGTAGCGAGTAGTCCTTGCAATCTGAAGATTTCAAAACACAATAGGACCACTGCTATAATAAATGTCTTTATATTGGAAGCGACCCAGAGAATGTCAACAAGCAGTCCTTCTGCTACAAATATCTCCGGTCTTCAATAATCATCTTCTTCAAAATGTCTTCATTTTCGAACGTATACATTGGTTCAAAGTGGTTTTCTGATAGGAGTTACCCAAATCAAACCCCGGTTCCTCTGAACAAATCATCGATTAAAAAGATGTTAAGTTCATATGTGACTATCAATCATTATTCAATTTAATTCTATTCATTCATAAATATCTATTAGAGATATATTCATTTAATTATTCCTTTATCCTCTTAACAGTATATGGAATCAAGACTTATTTATCAAATCGTTTGGTAAATTTAAACCCTTTTGATCTTGGAATAATTCCAAATAAATTCACCTTTTACTTAGGAAAATATTTCCAAATCATTTATTAAATCATAATCAAAGATTTCTTATTTCCAAAACATAACTTTTAAATGGGTCAAAAACGATGTTATTTAAGACATAGTTTATTGCAAACCCAAAATAATTAATTCAATTATAGAAATTAAAATAATTCTTAATCATTTATTTAAATCTTTACAAAGATTTCTTAATTCAATACTCAAAACTTTGATTGAGTTAAAACCATGTTATCTAGGATGTTAATCCAAAACCAGTATGAGCAAAGTCTATAGAAATCATCTAATTCTACTCAATATCAATTCTTGTATTCAACCAGTACTATGGGTGGAATAACGGCGAAATCGCCTTTTAAATTCCATGAATAGTATGAGTTACCTCTTTGGGCTTTAACTCAAGCCTAAACACCGAGTACAAGAAGATTATCTCCACAAAATCCAAGTTATTTATATTTAGAAAAATATATCTTTATACTTTTAAAATTTTTAATCCGAGTAAATCAATTTACTATCCTCTCCGTCGGACCAGTCCGGATAGCCAGGGAGAGCAGGAAACTGATTTTCCAAACTCAAGCCTAAACACTATCTCTCTGACACCCAAACGGTGGTCAAGTTATTTGATCGACCCTAAATCATTAATATTAACGACTCCATAAATTTCTCAAATTACCTTTAAAATAAATTATTAATCATTTGAAAACATTTACAAAAGATTTGAAAAAGAACGGTTGCATTAAAACTGTATTTCAAAAGTTAAAGAAAAGTGCTGCAGAAAAGTGCTATAGAAAGTGCTTTTTAAGCTATATTGATCAAAACGACTTTCTATCACATGGAAATTTTTTTATAACTCAAATCACTTTTAAAACATTTTTAAAGTATTTTTTAGAATTTATTTCATATTTTTTTAAAAATTTAATATATCGATTTAAAAGAAATCATGTTATGGATTCCGAACTGCAAAAACCACAATTTTTCAAAAACTTGTCTTACTCATATCTCAAAATCTACTTATCGAAATCCCGATTTTCTTTCTTCGTTTGAAAACTATGGATATAGTAGTTTGGAAAATTCTTATCTTAAAGAATTCTGTGCTATATTCCACTCTCTGCACTTGTTTGAATTTTATGGCGCGAAATCGCGAACTACCGTTACGCGACGCGCCTATTTTTGACTAAATTTCCAATTAAATTTCAAACTTCACCAAAACACTGTCATATGTTTATAAAACATTTATAATCATTTTCAAACATTTAAACTAATATTTTCCATATTAAATCTCTTTTTCATTTTTTAAATTATTTCATAATAAACTCACAAAAACTAGCCGAGCCAAGCTCAAAATCGCCAAAATTGCTTTGTAATTCGTTTTTACTTTCAATTTTGTTTCTGTGTCAAAACCTTCTATGGTTGCTACTTTGAATGCTTGTAACTTTTGATTCTGGCAACGAAATGCTGCCGGATTTATTGCATTTGATAGCTTGCATGTTGAACTTCATTTCTGCAAATTTTGGTTGAATAATATGGTCATTTGAGTGTTCAAATCGTCGCTGCAAAATCAGTGCACAGCCTGGAAATATCCTGTGCACATTTTTGTTTTCTGATATGTTGCAATAATTATAATATTCATTTTCAACTTTTTTATATTTTCAAAACCATTAAGAGGCTAAATAACTTCATATACACTTCCATATGGATTTATTTTTCGTTAATTAATCATGGTTAATTTCTTAACCATATTTATTATGGTTTCTCATAATTTATCACAACCAAGTTATCAACCATAAAATCAACCAAGTTATCAAACAAGCATTTAAATTTATAATTTAATCTTTCATATAATTTATTTCTAAATGTAAGTAAATCGAGTACTCACCTTCTTAGATCCCTCCTTCCCCTAGCTTCTCCAGATGATCCGATGGAGCTTCCACTTTGGGACATGCTACCAAACTCCTCTCCTTCACTATATGGTTCGGCCAAGGCCTTAACCATGGCGAATCTTGACCTTTTGCTCACTGACTTGCTTCCAAACTTCCTCAGAGCTTCATGCCTTCACTCTGACGTAGCCGACCTCTCATTTTCCTCCACCGAAGCCTCCAAACTCCACTCCTTTCCTCTAGAACTTTCGGCCATGGGATAGAAATGGTGGTGGTCGAACTTTGTGGTGATGGAAGAGGTGCTAGAGACTTTAGATGAGTAATAGAAAGAGAATGGGTGGTTAGATCTTTGTTTTTATGCACTTTTTCTCTAGTTTCCCTTAAATCTTCTGTGAATGAAGCCATTAATGGAAGCTTGGGGAAGAAAAGCGAGAAATGAAGAAGAAGAAATGAAAATAAGGAGTGAAAGTGGAGAGGTAGGGTGTATATATAGGCGTAAAAAGAATTAAATAATATAACTTGTCATAATTATATCAAGTCACATCGCAAATCTTTTATAATATATATATATAATTATGTTTAATCACATTACTCTATTATATATATATAATTATTATGTCTAGGCACATCACTTTATTTTATATATATATAATTATGTTTAGTCACATCACTTCTTTATATATATATATATAATTATTATGTCTAGTCACGTCACTTTCTTTTATATATATATTTATTATGTCTTCTCACATCACTTCCTTTTATATATATATATATATAATTATGTCTAATCACATCACTTTCTTTTATATATATAATTATTATGTCTAGTCCCATAACTTTTATATATATATACAATTATTATATCTAGTCACATCACTTTCTTTTATATATATAATTAATAATTAACTAAGATGTGATAAAAGATAATTATAGTTAATGATTATAAATCTAAGATGTGACAATACTTAATATATATGTTTATATAAAATGTTTATTATTTTTAAAACTATGTCTTATCACATCACTTACTAATCGAAATTAATATAAGATAATTTGTTTCTAAGTATTGTTATCTGGTTAATTAACTCTTATATATATGTATATATAGTGTACAAAGATGAACAACGTTCTCGATAACTTTCTAGTGCCGAAAGGTCGAAATTTCGGAAAACGTTCTTCGGTCACATTTTCTATTTTTCTATAAACTATTTAATTTGCTAAACAAATTTTGAAAACAATTTCACAATCATTATTAATTAATTAAATGCGTTTATTTTCATTATAAAACTTATATATTGAATATTTAAAATTAATTAAATGTTCACTAAACAAATTAGTGAAATTCCAGGTCGTTATAGAATATGTCACCACCCCGGTTGCTTTGCAACCCATTTTATTGAGATCTCATGCACAACCAATCTATAAATATGTTGATGTATCTAGAAAGGTAATGACACACCCTAATGGGAGTGACCCACTTAACCTTGATGCATCTCCCCTGATTTTAGTCATTCCCAGTTGATGAGGCTTGAGACTGCGCTTACCTTTTGAATAGAAATCCCACTTGGAATGCTAACATTTCCTTCCAGGCAGTAATGAAGTGCTAGCATTCATACATACAAGTTGTCCAGGATAAGAACAAACCGAAGGCACTACTTCTACAACATCCATTTTGGAGTAACCCTCGAGACTAGTAGCAAGCAGCCCTTGCACTTCAATGCTTTATCTTCGATCCCATATTCTTCAAGATGTCTTCAGTTCGAAACGCTTGAGTTGGATCGATGTGGTTTTTGGATAACATACCTGATCCCGGTCTCTTCGAAACAACTTTCGATAATTTATGGTAAACTCAGCCGCGGTTCTTTAGGAAATAAACGGAAAAAGATAAGAGCGGAGTTCATCTCCTAACCGTTTGTGCACGGATTTCCTTATCATTTATCCTAGAAGAATGAAACGAGATTTATATGCACAGTACAACATCATTAGGGTTGACTGTGTTGTTGTACTGTGCTATATAACTCACGTGTTTCACCTAGCTATTTCCAAAGTTACGTTTAGGTCCAGATTTGATAGTCGGTTATTTAACTTTCAAATAAACAATCATTCAACATTTATTTGATTCCATATGGGATCCACTAAGCCTTTACTAATTAATCTTTAATTAATTAAAACACTTTGCAAAACTTTATTGAAAGGTTTTTTATGACACTATTCCCAAAACCCTTTACATTCCTTTTATACTTGGAAGAAAACATTTATATACTTATCTCAACTGTATAAGTATATTTACCAAACTTTACAAAAGTTTCCCTCTTTTCAAATTCCATAACTAATGGCTAAGAAATTCCATTTTCAAAACATCACTTACTGTAAAACCATTCACTTTATAAAATCCATTCACTTATCCCTTATAAAAATTCTTTTTATAAGTTCACTTCATATCTCAAACCTCCTTATAAATCTTCAAACTAGATTTAACTTCTTTTTAAAATCTCTAAAATGATTCATAAAATATATTTCTATGTATAAAAGTCTTTATAAAATTTCTTTTATAAAATATCTTTGACATTACAAAATATTATTTACAAAATCTCATTTTAAATCACTTTAAATAAACCCTTTTATTTAGTAAAACCCTTTTATTTAAATAAGTTATTATTTATAAATATCATTATTAATTAATTATATAACATGAAAGTCATTTATAAACTTTAAAACCCCAGACTGATTAAAGAATTGAAGTTAATTCAAAATCATACTTATAAATTCAAAATGTGGCTTATCGATTCCAATGGTACCAATTTAAGTTACCATTTAATTTCAATTTCATTCTCAAGTCATTCAACAATTTATTTACTTAAGTCAACATATATGTAAATACGCTTCATATCCAAATCAGGAAATAATATGTCAATATAAACTAACCAGTATAAACATGTCCATATAACATAATAGCAGGATGGTGATTTGTCCTTCTAAATAGACATCCAAACAATTCAATTAATTTATAGTAGAATAGGGATTTATTCTGCTAACATATGTCCAAACAATCAAACAATCTATATTATAACTCATTCGCATTTATATGGTTTTCTCAATGGTATCTACACTTGAATCCCTTTAATTTAAAACCATCTTTGAAAAAGAAGTTCCTTTAAAAAAATTGATTCTTAGAAAAACAAAGGAGTTGGGACTTTAAAACTCTTTTTCAAATAATTAATTGTAAATTAAATCCTTATTTAAATTATAATTAATCTTAATTGAATCTTAACTTAATTTAATTAAATAGTTAAATAATTATTAACTATTAATTAAACCCTAATTAATCCTTTATTAATTATTACAAAATTAATTAAACCTCCATTAATAATTAAATATTAATTAATCTTAATTAATTAAATAAATAATATTTTGTTTAAAACTTAAATAATAAATTAAACCTTTAATAAATAATTTACTTTAAAATTATACCTTAATTAATTTATCATTAAAAATAGTTAAGAGTTGATTAATTAAATAAATAAGTAGTTGACCTTATATTTGATTAATAATTAATTAAAAATAAATCATGTATTTAACTCATAATTAATTTAAAATTAATCTTGCAAAAATTAATTAAAATTAATATTACTTTTAAAACATAATTAATTACTTGTTAATCTTCACTTAATTATAATTAATAAACCATGTTTAATACTTAATTAAGTGTTAATTATCAAAACTTAATTAACTTAAAATTAGTTATTAAATTAATTAACCATTGTTAAGTTTATAAAACATTCTAAAGACACTTTTAAGTATGAAAACTAAATTTAAAAAAATTGACTCTTTAATCGAAACTGCACCTATAACGACTATCGCTATGGACACCATAACCTAAAAATATTTTGAATTTCCTCATTGAAACCTCTAGCATTTAAATATTTACAAACTTATCATAAACATAACATAATAGTTTGCATAAGAAAACAAAGTTGGAAACTTTGCAATGATTTTCAATTTCCTTTAAACAAAACACTAGTTTTTCCACAAAGAAATCTAGTCATCAATACCATATCAGAGTGTCCACTTTCTTAGCATAACATCACATGTACATGCCTAAACATCCATAAACATATCACTATCATAGCACAAACCCAAAAATCACATCTTTATAATGAAATACAACGTTTTAGCTTTCAATTCACAAGTCAATATCCAAACCACAACTAACAAGATATACATATATTCAAACCAAATAATATTCCAACCAAAAAACCAACTTATTTTACCATCCAATATTAAATACATATAAAGGAAAAAATTTCCCAAAAGTTAAAGAATTTACTCACCAAAAATCCTTTGAAAACTTGATACATTTTGGAATTCGGAAAGCTTGGAAAAACACAAAATCCACTCGAAAATAGGTCAACTACCCTTTGATTTTTTTGACATGTAGTTCTTGGATTTTGGAAAAGTGGTCAATAGAAATGTTTTAGAAAATTCTTTTTTCTACATATTTAAAAAAAGAAACACTCAATTTCAGTTATTTTTGAGGAAGATATGGCCCAAATAAGAAGGACCATTTTCGGACTTGGATCTTTGAGTCCAAAAATATGTCTGAAAGAAATGCATTTTTGATATAACTACACTCAAAATTTGGAAATGTGGTACAAATAAAAGTTGTATCTATTGGAATTTCATACAGTTTCAAAAAATGAAAATCTCCATTTGGGTCAGAAATGAGGAAGATAGGTAGAAGGAAGAGGAGGTAAAATGTAAAGAAGGAAAAACTATTTATAAACAAGGGAAGAAAAGGAATTACCTAAACACCCTTGTCCTTTGCCCTCCACCCACCTTGTGCCACCTCACCACCTTGCCCTCCCCCCTTACATTTCTAAGCCAATATACATTTAGTGCATATACGTACTTATGTCTACATATGTTTTCCTAAGCATCTTTACATTTAAATAAATATATATTTTTAAATCAAAGAAAACTTATCTTACTTATATATATGATATTTAAATGAACACATGTATATACACGTGAATTGAAATCCTAACTTTAGTTATAAATGAATGTATATACATATTCTATTTTTATCACAACATTTCCGACAATTTTTATTCAATGAAAAGTCAAAAAATTTGGAAAACGAATTACGATCACATTTTCGATTTTTCTTCGAACCAAATATTTTTGTAAACAAATTTTAAAAACTATTTCACCATCATTATTTGTCTTTTAAAAGAGTTTTACTTTCATTATAAAACATATATATTGAATATTTAAAATTAATTAAATATTCGCAAATCAAAGGAGTGAAAATTCTAGATCGATGCACTCTCCTCCCCTTAAAAGAATTTTGTCCTCGAAATTACACCTCAACCTATCCTTGAAAACACTTAACACTATATACCCATTCGTATGATGTACACAGACCATTCTTATACAAAAATATGATTCGATCACTAGTCGAATACATAACTTCACTTCTGAGCTAGTATCGCTCACCTGATTTTCTAGTGCGGACTCCGATTAGGCTCCTTATTTTGGAACCTCCGTTCTCCTTACATAGTTGTAACTATGATAGAAAACATTTGTCCCGTAACAAAAATCCTCATCAAGTGATTGCCGTCAAAAATTGAGTAATGGATCCTGATTCGGAATGGAGTGAAACGCCTCAAAATCATGTACTCAAATCTTGGATCGAGAATTATATGAGAGGGAGGAAGGATCTACGTACAATTTACATGCTCATTTAAAGGTTCTTACTACCAAATTACTTTTTACCCTCCCAAAATTATTTATGGAACATTTCATAGAATTTCAACTTAGGTTCAACACTTTCAAATGAGACAACTTATTTATGAAACTTTTTCATGAAATTATTTTAATTTATTAAATTTTTATAATACTCTTCTACATCCTAAGAATATACAAAACATCTTATTATTAATTCTATTAACTTTTTAACTACTCATATTGCAGGCCCAAAATAATTTGGGTCCCAACACTAGGTCGACCAATCCAGCCTCATTAACCAATCGGTCTGGTAAGTAGCTAAAAAGTGTAGGATGATGATATCCAAATTCCATCCTAGAGTCTACCTTTTATTAGACACCTCTAAGGTAATAACATTTATTAGTCGACCCAATAACATCAAATAATTTTTCACTCTCTAGATGTAAAAATCAAAAGACACTATTAAATGAAACCAAGTTTATTAAACCCTCTTATTAAACTAATTTTAACTTCATTAATTAACCCATTTAAAATAAAGATACCTTATTGTTTTGGAAACTTAAGAGCCAAATACCCGGGTTTTATTTTAAAAAAATTTTGAAACGATAGTTTATTTTTAACCCTTACAAAATATACATATAGCCCGAGTAACACCAAAATAATATCAAGGAACTGGGTACTGCCAAATAGTATCATATATATCGCCTTACCAAGAGGGTAATGCTCAAGTGAAGTGTTTACCATTCGAACACATCCCTTTCCCATTTTTAGTCACTTTCGAGTCACTCGAACTAGTTAATTAAAAAAATACTTCTTCTTTTTCAAAACCCTTTTCAAAACAATACTATATATATATTCAACTAAATCGATTTTAACAAAATATTTATCATCCACTTTCTTCGGATTCATTCGAATTCGAACTTATTTCTAAGTGCGCTATCACATTTCCCTAAGTAAACATTCGATTGTCAATTAGAAGATTATTTAGATCATCACAAAACATATCGAGACTCACTTCCAAACCATTGAAAGATGAATCTTACTCTCAATTTCCTTTCTTTTCTTAGAATATTTATACCTCAAAGTATTTTTAAGTAAAAAAATTTCTATTTTTCCTAAACTTTGCAAACCATTTTCCAAAAGCATCGAGATTTAAATTCTTTGAAAATTTTTTATTTTCAAAATTTATTTTAAAATTCTGATTTAAAATATCAACCGAAATATTTCTTTTTAATAAACACCTTATATTAAACCCAATTTTAACCCAACATTATCAATCGAACGCCTTATAGTCAAATTGTGAAACTTAATTCACAAGGTGTTCGCTTCAATGTTATTCCTATTTCTACTAACCCAACCCAAATCTTAAAAGGAAAGATACCTATAGACACTAACAATAGTCAATGCTCAAACTGGACAAGCGTGACTAAACAACCTTACATGACAATAATAAAATATTATTATCTCTTAGCAAATAACACCTCAAAAATACCATATTATTTTTGAAAATCATTCTTTTATATATAATATATTTTTGGATAAAATTATTTCACTTACCCAATATCCAAAACAATACTATGTCGATTTGCCTAGTTCAAATGCTTTGAAACCCCTATTGATACGACTGTACCTTCCGTATCGACCAGAATTCATAAGCCACTCAACCGGTAAATCAACATAATACAAAACGTTTTATATCACTAATAAATACGCACTCTTATATAATACACTCAAACTCATAATAAGTCATTCCATTACCTTATCTCTTAATGAGCTACCCCACTAAAGCCAAGGTTCTTGCTTAACCTTGCGCTCTGATACAAAATGTAACGAACAAAATTTTCGACCCACGAAAATCGACATTAATACGTCCGATGTATTTCGTGCTGAGCATTCATGTGCTAGAAAGACCGATCATTAGTGGAAAGAAAGAAGGTAGAAGATAAGAAGAAACTAAACAATCATAGAATCTCCCAACGCAACGGAATAACATATATTAATCAACATAATTCTTTACCAAGCCATTTAAAAAATGATACATCAAAGTCATGCTAATAAAATTCAACCTTTAGGCAGTCATAACTTCCTGTCCCTACCTAACTGATATAAAATACATATAACATAGCAGAAACAAGATAATAACTAGCTATCGACGAAGACTCCTACTCCAAACTCCTCCAAGATGCATCCATGGGAAATCTGAACTACTTGAGTGCCCATAAAATTTTGAGCACCCAAGAGTTTTAGGGAAAGAAAATAAAACTTCGGGTCAGACATGGGTCTGGTGTGAGTAAACTCAAATAACTAAATTATTATGTTTAAAACCCTTTTAAAATCAAAGGTATCTCGTAAGACCACGCCGCACATAAACACGGACGGAGTTTTACCTTACAATAACCAAAGCATTTTTATAGAAAATCCAGTGATATTATAATAATGTCTAGAGTACAAATACTTATTAATCATAGCCAAAATTGTTACATTAATTAAATTCTAGCATACTAGGTTCTACCATCAATATCGTAAAGGCACGTATTGGAGATTGGATTCCATACTATAACAAGGCACCAGGGTACCACCTATCACGGTACACGTCTAAAAAATGTACCGAGGACCTCACCGAGATCCTCTTCCAACACAAGACTGGCCTACCCCTGACTGGATAGTACCAAATATGCCATCACCTTGGTTGTTTTGCAACCCTTTTTATTAAGATATCATGCACAACTAATCCATAAATATGTAGATGTATCTAGAAATGTAATGACATGCCCTAATGAGAGTAACCCACTTAGCCTTGCTGCATCTCCCCTGATTTTAGTCATTCCTAATTGATGAGGCTTGAGGCTATGCTTACCTTTTGAATAGCAGTCCCACTTGGAATGCTAACACTGCCTTCCAGGCAATAATGCAGTGTCAGCATTCATTCATAAAAGTTACTTAGGATAAGGACAAACCGAAGGCACTACTTCTACTACATCCATTTTGGAATTAACCTCAGGACTAGTAGCAAGCAGCCCTTGCACTTCAATGCTCCGTCTTCGATTCCATATTCTTCAAGATGTCTTCAGTTCGAAACGCTTGAGTTGGATCGAAGTGGTTATCGGATAACATATCTGATCCCGGTCTCTTTAAAACAACTTTCGATAATTTATGATAAACTTAGCCCCAGTTCCATAGGAAATAAATGGACAATGATAAGAGCGGAGTTCACTTCCTAACTGTTTATGCACGGATTTCCTTATTATTTATCCTAGAAGAATGAAACGAGATTTATGCATATAGTACAACATCATTGGGGATTATTGTGCCATATTACTAACATGTTTCTCCAAGGTATTTCCAAAGTTACGTTTAGGTCCAGATTTGACAGTCGGTTATTTAACTATCAAATAAACAATCATTCAACATTGATTTGATTCCATATGGGATCCACTAAGCCATTATTAATTAATCTTTAATTAATAAAACATTTTGCAAAACTTGACTGAAAGATCATTTTAAAACACTATTCCCAAAACCCTTTACATTCCTTTTATACTTGAAAGAAAACATTTATATGCTTATCTCAACGGTATAAGTATATTTACCAAACTTTACAAAAGTTTCCTTCTTTTCAAATTCCATAATTAATGGAAAAGAAATTTCCTTTTCAAAACATCAATTACTGTAAAACCATTCACTTTATAAAACACATTCATCCCTTATAAAAATTCTTTTTATAAGCTCACTGCATATTTCAAACCTCCTTATAAATCTTCAAACTAGATTTAACTTCTTTTTAGAATTTCTAAAATGATTTATAAAATCTATTTCCATGTATAAAAGTCTTTATAAAATTTCCTTTATAAAATATCTTTGACATTACAAAATATCATTTACAAAATCTCATTTTAAATCACTTTAAATAAACCCTTTTATTTAGTAAAACCCTTTTATTTAAACAAGTTATTATTTATAAATATCTTTATAAATTAATTATATAACGTGAAAGTCATTTATAAACTTTAAAACCCCAAACTGATTAAAGAATTGAAGTTGATTCAAAATCATACTTTTAAATTCATAAGGAGGCTTATCAATCCCAATGGTACCAATTTAAGTTACCATTTAATTTCAATTTCATTCTCAATTCATTCAATAATTTATTTGCATAAGTCAACATATATGTAAATATGCTTCATATCCAAATCAGGAAATAATATGTCAATATAAACTAACCAGTATTAACATGTCCATATAACATAATAGCAGGATGGTGATTTTTCCTGAGCAATAGATGTCCAAACAATTCAATTAACTTATAGCAGAACGGGGATTTATTCTGCTAACATATGTCCAAACAATCAAACAATCTATATTATAACTCATTCACAGTTATATGGTTTTCTTAATGGTATCGACACTTGAATCCCTTTAATTCAAAACCGTCTTTGAAAAAGAAGTTCCTTTAAAACTATTTGATTCTTAGAAAAACAAAGGAGTTAGGACTTTAAAACTCTTTTTAAAATAATTAATTATAAGTTAAATCCTTATTTAAATTATAGTTAATCTTAATTGAATCTTAACTTAATTTAATTAAATAATTAAACAATTATTAACTATTAATTAAACCCTATTAATCCTTTATTGGTTATTTAAAAATTAAATAAACCTCCTTAATAATTAAATATTAATTAATCTTAATTAATTAATTAAATATTCTTCTGATTAAAACTTAAATAATAAATTAAATCTTTAATAAATAATTTACTTTAAAATTTTACCGTAATTAGCTTACCATTAAAAATAGTTAACAGTTGATTAATTAAATAAATAAATAATTGACCTTATATTTGATTAATAATTAATTAAAAATAAATCATGTATATAACTCATAATTAATTTAAAATCAATTTTATTTAATCAAAAATTAATTAAATTATTCTTACTTTTAAAACTTAATAAATTGATGGTTAATCTTCACTTAATTATAATTAATAAACCTTGTTTAATACTTAATTAAGTATTAATTATCAAAACTTAATTAATTTAAAATTAATTATTAAATTATTAATTAACTTTCTAAAACACCATTATTAATTTTAAAAAACATTTTAAAGACACTTTTTAAGCATTAAAACTAAATTTAAAAAAAATCTGACTTTTTAATCGAAACTGCACCCATAGCGACTATCGCTATGGACGCCATAACCTGAAAATGTTTGACTTTCCTTAATGAAACCTCTAACGCTTAAATACTTACAAACTTATCATAAACATGGCATAAGAGTTTTCATAAGAAAACAAGGTTGAAAACTTTAAAATGATTTTCAATTTCCTTCAAACAACACACTAGTTTTTCCATAAAGAAATCTAGTCATCAATACCATATCAAAGTTTCCACTTCCTTAGCATGACATCACATGTACATGCCCAAACATCCAAAAACATATCACTATCATAGCACAAACCCAAAAATCACATCTTTATAATGAAACACAACATTTTAGCTTTCAATTCACAAGTCAATATCCAAACCACAACTAGTAACATATACATATATTCAAATCATATAATATTCCAACCAAACAACCAACTTATTTTACCATCCAATATTAAATACATATAAAGATAAAAATTTCTCAAAAGTCAAAGAATTTACTCACCAAAAATCCCTTGAAAAGTTGATACATTTTGGAATTCAGAAAGAACTATGCCATAGATGGCCTATTGCAACGAAAATACAAGATGTTGCTAGCTACAATGTAACGATAGCTATGCTGATTTTTGTCTATTACAACATTAGCTTCAGGATGTTAGCATAGATATCAACACTATGTTGCAGTAGCTACAGACTTATAAAAATATTATAAAAAATGAGTGCGGGCTGAAATAATTTTTAACGCGGGATGCAAAAACAAAGCGACAAAAGTTAACAAAATATTGAAAGGTTTCACTCAAACACTTAACAAAATACGTACTCCGCCGCTCAACCTCTCAAACACTTTGCGATTTCAATTAGGGCTAAAAGTTCAAAAGCCTGCCCGTTTCCTCTTTCCCTATCGCCTCCGCTCATATCGTCGACATTCCTTCCGATGCTACTTTAGCCGACGTCGTTCAGATTCTTTCCAAGAACAACATTCTCAGTGCGCCTGTGAGAAACGTTGATGCACCAGAAGATGCTAGCTGGATTGACAAGTACATCGACGTGGTCGAGTTTGCTGGCATTGTTGTCTGGCTTCTTCATCAGGTTCGATTTCTTCTTCCTTGCTCTTTTGTTTGTGATCTAATTATGTTGATTTTGCTGAATGATGTAGGTTTAGTGTGTTTGTTTATCGCCAGAAGTTTATACTTATTCAGTGTGTTTTCATGATGTAATAACTAAATAACATAAGGAAATCTTTGTCTTTTACGCAACAAATGCTTGCTACAGTAAGCAATTTTTGATTAATTATAACTACTAAACATTTAGCACTGTCTTCCTTCTTCTTGAAACTTAGTTATTAAATGGAGAAGTGCCTCTTATTTAGAAACCAGTTTTCAAGGAAAGGAACAAACTATAAAGGGGCACAGAAAAGTAGTGCTCCACTTAATAGTTTATAATTTTATCCCGTCAGTGCATGTGAAATCTGGAAAAGAAGATTATGAAGTTCTAATGTATTAGATTTGCACAGCAGGACATGCAAAAATGTGAAAGAGATATGAGATTATAAATGATAGACAACACTTTTTGCAATAAGTTTTGGATGTTACTACCATTTAGTATCAAGCAATTATCTCTTTGCGACAACTAGTAAAAGGAAAAGGATACTGCAATCCTAATCTTGTTTTCATAAACATCTTTAGCAAGAAAAATCATTGCCTCTAGAAAGTAAAAACTTTCATAACATGAAGTATGAAAACATGAAATGATTCATATATAAATCCCCATAATATATACTCAAAAATCACTGCCTTTATGAATATGCTGTCTGAACTTGCAACCAGAGATGAGAATTCAAATGATTCAAAAGTAGGTGTAGAAGGACTGACAAATAAAATGAGCACTATCAAAGTCAATGGCACAAAAGAAGAACTACCTGTTGCTTCTATGGATGGAACTTTTCTCCAAAATCTGACTTCTTCAGATCTTTACAAAAATACCAAGGTTTAATTTACTGCATTCTTTGATTACTCAATATTAAGCCATTGAACCCCGTTATTTCAATATATGTCTGCATGTACATGTTTTCAGGTTAGAGATATATCAGGGTCGTTTAGATGGGCGCTGTTTCTCGCCTTGTAGAGTTCAGACTCATTTCTAACAATGCTTTTGCTACTTTCAAAGTACATACTGAAAAGCCTTCCAGTGGTTGATCTTAGTGAAGGCAAAATAGAGAATATAATTACACAGTCTCTTGTTGTTCATATGCTTGAAGAGTGTGTTGGGTTGCACTGGTTTGAAGATTGGGGCAACAAAAAGCTATTTGAACTTGGACTTCCTATTAATAATAAACTTGTCAAGGTCACCCTTTCGTTATGCGTTTTCTTTTCTTCAATAAATTTACTTTAAACCACAAAAGTTAGCTGACATAGTCATAACATTGAGATACCATCTTTTTGATCTCAGATTCCATTTCATTGTCCCTTTCTTTGTGGTCTATGTTTACACTTTTGTTTTTGCTGTCTTTGTTCCCAATAAAGCACAAATTTTGGTAAATATCATAACATCTTCCTTAAAATGAAGATTAACAATCATTGCCTTCAACAAAACAAATATTATTATATTTGGGCTTGCAAAATATACTTAAACTATGGTCCTAAAGTACATAATATAATTTTAGGTTCTATATGATGATATATGCCGCATCATTATCATTAGGGATGCTATGATAATGATAACTGTTACCATACCGATACTAAAATAAATGTTAAACTATATACTATGTAAAGGTGAGGGAAGATGAATCAGTTCTAACAGCCTTTCAGCAGATGCGCAAAAGAAGAGTTGGAGCACTTCCAGTAGTCGATAAAAGCTGAAAGAAAGCAATCGGAAACATAAGTCTGAGAGACGTTCAGTATCTGTTAACTTCTCCTGAAATCTTCAAAGATTACAGGTCTAAATGTCACTCTAATAACAACCAAGTAAATAACTATAATATATCATTTAGTAAGCGGTGACTTATCAATATGTTATATGTAGTACAGATCAATTACAACAAAGGATTTCATTACCACAGTGAGAACCCACATAAAAAACAGAAGAAAGACTCATCTGGATCACTTGAAGTGGTCAGTTGCAAGAGAGATGACACGATTAAAGATGTGACAATAAAACTTGATGCTGAAAAGATACAGAGAGTTTATGTTGTGGATAAGGATGGTAATTTGGAAGGTGTGGTCACATTAAGAGATATAATATTCAGGTTGGTTCATGAGCCTAATGGCTATTTTGGTGCTTTTTTGATGGAGTGGTTCCTTTGCCAGAGAACAGTACAGTTTGATTAACTACAGGTTTACCTTCTTTTATTTTTCCTTTTCTTCTTCTTTTTACTTGTTT
Source organism: Allium fistulosum (assembly GCA_030737815.1). Taxonomy (NCBI): domain Eukaryota; kingdom Viridiplantae; phylum Streptophyta; class Magnoliopsida; order Asparagales; family Amaryllidaceae; genus Allium; species Allium fistulosum. Next base: position 796,213,883 of record CM060904.1, read on the forward strand.
GTTTTGTTCATTTGGTGTTTAGAAAGTTGATTTCATTCTGTTTGACATTTTTTTATCAATGTACTAGTATTGTGAACTAAATTTGAGGAATCATTAACTTGTAGTGGCATAACATCAGTCATTTTCTTTTATCTCAAGAAACCACGAAGTGGTAAAAGAATGTTCTTTATCTAAACAATCAATTCAATCATTTTTTTTGATTTAATACTGATTAATCACTTTAATAATTTTGCAGTTGTGTGGTATAGAGCCATAATACACGATTAGAAAAGTCTTAACCAAGGATATATGACGTTGAAGATAGATTTTAGACAGTAACAAATAGTCTAAAAAATCTTATAAAATCAGAACACAATAAGGTATATGCAACTTATGACGATATATATTTGACAGTGACAAATCTTATAGAGTTTATGTATTTACAAAATATAACACACGGTGACAAAAGCAACTCAATAGTCCTAATCCGCCTAGGTACATTTGGAAACTGAACAAACGACAAGTATCATTCATTTTAAATTAAAATATGTTTCATGCTTTGACATTTGAACCATTTGCACTGTTCCCTCATGATAATAGTTTTTATTCATTCAAATTAGGCATATAAACATCTTTATTTCATGTTTTTGTAGTCCAAGGCCCTTACAAATTGTGCAAGTCGGAAATCGTATACAGACACACACACACTGCTGGTCCAAAACTTTTTTCCCAAATTCGGCATAAGATGGTATATATTTTGCTTATTTTTATGGTTGCCTGGAGGTATGCATTTTATATTATCTGAAATTCCTTAGCCCAGCCTTGAATTTTGCAAAACTGATACATCACTTGATACTATGGTTGAAAAAGCTCTGATATTGTTGCTACATATGTTGTGATTTTATACTTGTTGTTTCTTTATTTTTGCACTTGTAAGCTGCTTGAGAACTTACTGTTGCTCCATTTTTGCATCTGTGAGTTGCTCGAGACTTTTAGCTTGTGTGCACTTGTGGTTTATGTTCTTCATTTGAATCGAGATTTTTTTTTGTGTAAAGGCGATCATATTTACCTTAGTTTTACTTTGACTTTGAGTATAATTTCTGAATTGATTAGTGATATATGTTCTGGAAAAATTGGTTTGATATCCTTTTGCTGTCTAACTTTTTTCATTTAATTTGTATCAGTCCAACGAATCAGATGGAGAACTTTTTGTTAAAACTCGCAAGCGGAAAGAAGGAAAGGTTTACAAGACTGATACTTCAGTAATGAAGTACAGAATTGTAAGAATTTTATTTTCTCTTCAATCAAACGTCAAAAAAATGCTTCATTTTGCGCATCGACATTTTTGTAGAATTAGATCCTGTTTTGTTGAAACCTATAGAAGGATATTTTCTGAATCCATTTTAAAACTGTTAATAGATATTGCAAAGGTGAACCAAAAAGTTCGGGAGAACTTGACATGGGTGCTTAAGAAATTAGGCAAAGCAAACCCTGACATGCAAATTGATGTTGGGGATCTTTGTGCGACCGTCTGCAGTGGAGGCACTGGAGGCACTGATGGCACTGATGGCACCGGAGGCTCGCAAATATGAATGTACTGTTAATAAGTAGAATTTAGTATGTACTGGCTATAACTATGAATACACTGGCTATGTTTTTAAGTATGCTTGTTATTTTGTACTTGACTAAGTAAAACTTGTGTTGCTGGTTATTCTGAAATGAAAAGTTCTTTGTTGAAGTGTAATGTTGCCATAGATATGATATAATGTTGCAGTAGTATAATGTTGCAGTACATTTTCAATTTAAATTGCAAAAGGTGTTTCCATAGATATGATATAATGTTGTAGTATGTGATGTTAAATGCGGTAATAAACTGGCAAAGTGTTGCCATTGGATGGTAAAAGTGTTACCATAGATTAATGAATATGGGCCCCACAACAGGGTTCCGTAAAGATGGGCCACAGAATTAGTGGGCCCCACAATGTGGGCCCACATGTTGGGGCCCAGATTGTGGGGCCCACTTTTTAGTAAATTTGGTACATGTGGCAACAACAGAACCAATGTTTCCCTAGGGCCGCAAAGATGTTGCCTTTGACTCTAGGGCAACGCGGCAAAATGCATCACCGAGAAAGTGTTGCCTTTGCCCTTTTTTAGTCTACAGCAACATTTTTTGGCACTTCCTGCATCACTTCTTGGGTGTTGCAGTATACAATCTATGGCATAGTGAAGTTTGGAAAAACACAAAATCCACTCGAAAATTGGTAAAATTCCCCTCGATTTTTGGACATGTACTTCTTGGATTTTTGAAAAGTGGGCAATATAAATGTTTTAGGAAATTCTTTTCTCTACATTTTTTAGAAAAAGAAACACTCAATTTTAGTTATTTTTAAGGAAGATATGGCCCAAATAAGAAGACCATTTTCGGACTTGGATCTCTGAGTCTAAAAACATGTCTGAAAGAAATGCATTTTTGACATAGCTACGCTCAATATTTGGAAATGTGGTACTAATAAAAGTTGTACCTATTGGAATTTCATATTGTTTCGAAAAAAGAAAACCTCCATTTGGGTGGGAAATGTGGAAGATATGATAGAAGAAAGAGGGGGTAAAATGTGAAGAAGAAAAGGCTATTTATAAAAAAGAGAAAAAAAAGGAATTACCTAAACACCCTTGTCCTTGCCCTCCACCCAACTTGCACCACCTCACCACCTTGGCCCCCTTACATTTCTAAGCCAACATACATTTAATGCATATATGTACTTATGTCAACATATGTTTTCCTAAGCATCTTTACATTTAAATAAATATATATATTTAAATCAAAGAAAATATATCTTACTTATATATATGTTATTTATGTGAATACATATATATACATGTGAAATGAAATCCTAACTTTTGTTGTAAATGAATGTATATACATATGTTATTTTGATCACAACATTTCTGACAACTTTTATTCAACGAAAAGTCAAAAAATTCGGAAAACGAATTCCGGTCACATTTTCAATTTTTCTTCGAACCAAATATTTTTGTAAAATTTTTTTAAAAACCATGTCACCATAATTATTTGTCTTTTAAAAGAGTTTTATTTTCATTATAAAACCTATATATTGAATAATTAAAATTAATTAAATATTCGCAAATCAAAGGAGTGAAAATTCCTGGTTATTACATAGTCACTCCGCCCTACTCGAATCATCATTCTTGACACCAAATGATAGTCAAGCCTACTCAGTTGACCTCATACTAAGCGCATGACTAATCAGTTCCCACATCTAGTCAAGGAACCAAAAACGGCCAAAAATACAATCTAGCACACAAGTAGTCACTAGGCCTGTTTAATTAGTCTTTTATTAATTAAATCACTTTCCAAATATTTATCTCAAAATGATAGTTCTCAAAAACCATTTTAATCTTTCAATATTTGGAAAACATTTCCATATACCTATCTCGGTGGTACAAGTATATTTACAAACCATTTCATTTTCAACACTTATAAAATATCTCTATGTACATAAATCCGTAATAAGTATATTTACAAATCTTTTGTGGAAAGCTTCATATTTTCTAAAACACACTTTCTTAGGTCAAAACAAATGTTGTGTAAAATATTGTTACGACAACCCAAAACAATAGTATAAAGATTTCACTATTTATATTTATATAAATCATGTACACTATATAAAACACTTCCTATCGGAAATCACTTACTATAACAATAGTGTTATAGTCCATGCCTTCCTAGCTTTCTCGAAAACATCTATCACAACAATAAATGTTGAAATCTATGTCTTTGTCGCTTACTATATTTTAAATCACCTTTTAAAACCATTTAACTCCATCTGAAAATATCACTTTCAAAACATTCCTTTAAAAGGTTATTTTAACTTTTAAAACGTGAATGTATTTCCTCTATGAAAATCCATATTTAAATCTCAACATATATCATTCCCATATTTATAAAACTATATTTATAAATCTCATTTCTATTTTATAAAACTTACCTTTATAAAATCTCTTTATTATAAAATTCTATTTATAAATCCATTTATTTATAAATCTCATTTATTTATAAAATTCTATTTGTAAATCCATTTACCAAATATCAATTACAAATCCATTTTTAATATTTAAAAAACTCCATTTATAAATCTATTACTTTATTTATAAAATATCAACTTTATAAATCACACATCTATTTATAAAATCTATTTTTATAAATCTTTATTTAATATACTCATTTTACATAAAACACCTTATAAATATTAATTCCAAAATCTTTCTATTTTTATTTAAGAATAAGCATCTCTTTAAATCTCTAAAATAAAATTCAAACTTCACTTTAAAACATTTCATAAAACCATTAGTTCAAAATTCTAAAAATCATATCTTTATTTAATTAGATAAATCTCCTCTTTTAATAATCCTAATGATCATTAAAACATACATAATTTCCAAATCGCTTTGAAATCCTTTTTAGACCAATATCATAACTTTATAGTATTCAAAAATACTAAAAATAAGGCCCGGTGCTACTATAGCACTAAATACGCAAAATCATGTCCATGTCATCAAATATGGCATCCAACAAATCATATATCACAATATATATGAAAAGTAAAATCAACTATGGTGAGGAATCTTGATAGATCCCTCCAACATGTCCCCCTACATCACGTACAATATATAATCATATAATTAGGGTCATTCGCAACTAAGCGGGTATATATAAAAAGGTCTTTCGCTCCAATGGCGGGGATAAATCTAAACTAACAGATAAAGCAGTAAATCATCCAAACAAGCAACAAATAATCATTAATATAAATATCCATACTTATATAAAATATAAGTGGGTCCAGAGAGGTGAGTTAAGTCACCAAAATTCTAGGTATCGCCAAAAAATTACGGTTTTAATTAAAATCTAACAGACATTTGATTTTAACACAAATTCCTACATGCTTTGAATTTGACGAATCCATCTCCATCGGGTAGATAATCTAGATAAGAACAGAACCGTGAAAACGATGCCTTGATCGGACCTCATATGGGCAAGATACGGTCATTAGAACTTAGAGATAATTAAATTATAATTAACTTAAATTAATTAGGTATAACATAACCACCATCTCCTATCTCTAGGCCACGCGTTTATAAAATTCGACGTTGTGACTTCATCATCAAAGTATCGCCGCCTCGATCGATCGCATGCCACTGTGAGTCCACCAGCGTTAGCCCAGACCTCCACGACCCCCAACCACCCGCGGCTCCCCTCCACGATGCCCCTACATCAAGAATAATCCAATATAGCCGTCACCGTTCAACTCCACTTCGCTGTCGCAACACGTCGAATTAGCATGATCCAACCGTATATTATCTATATCTCCCTTAGCCGAGCAATTCTTCAGTTGAGGTCGTAGGCCAATACGGCCACTGGTGGTCGTGCGTGATCAATGTGGATCGTTGGATGAGGTTGATAAAAATGGCGGCTAGGGTTTCATTTTTAGGGTTTTGCAAAATGAAGGATTTTGAGGTACTTTTATAGAAAAATAACCGAACACTATTCACGCTTTAAATTTCCAAACTCCAATCGAGGCGTGCCGCATGGCGTTCTATACTAAATACCCAAATTCCGTACGCTATGGAACTTGTATCAGGGCCTAATTTCATCATGTACAGAATTTAACTTTCAAAATCAAATTATATTAATATAAATTCTTTTAAATAGTTTCTACGTGTTTCGAGCTCGCATGACTAAATGGTATGTCTGATTTCCACGAAATTCATTAACATATAATAATTCACAATTACGGATCTAGTGGCACTGGTTTCGTCAAAATCCAAGATAGTGTCCCGAAAGGCTATTTTCACACGTTAACTAAAACGAATTATGATTAAAACCATTCTAATCACTTCTAATTCAAATATAAATGTTTACTATCTTCATTCTTATTTAAATAGAATTTAAATCATCTTTGGAAATCTTTTTTTATGTTTAACCATTTTTAAAATTTGGTTTTACTTTACATTTTCTCAAATTTATAAGTTATATAAACTTGTCTACTTATAATTTCATAAATCTTTACTTAAGTTCATCTGCATTCAATAGTTACAACTTGTGGTTATATAATCACTTTACAACTTAAGTTTACATTCATTTTGCACTCTTCTACATCCTAAGAGTGTATAAAATTTCCATTTTGACTTACTTAACCAAAATATTAAACAAATTTAAAATTTGTTTTAACTTGCTATTTTTCAACTTATAAGTTACAAAACCTATTTTCTTATATTTTCTTAAAACACTTAAATGAAAACTTTTAGAATTCAAAACATTTTGAAATCACAATATATATATATATATATATATATATATATATATATATATATCCTTCGTATATCAAATCACACTTTTTTTTTTGAAAAAAAAGGTTCAAACTTTTCTATTAAGAGTATAAAAACAAGTCCAACAATACAAAAGCCTAAAAACCAGGCCCAAAAACAAAATTAACTCAAAACAAAACAATACAAGTTGGGCTTGAAAAAGAAACCCAACATCCAACCGCTAACCCAAGAACTGGAAGAATCCAGAAAGTTCCAAACCCAGTTCGAACAAGAAAAAAAGGCAAACCGACTCCATCGTTCTCTTCATAACTCATCTCTTTCCAAAAAAGCTACACGAGAAACAAAAATGGCTGCCAACAGAAATCTAAACTCCTTCGTATTCTTCCGTTGCGACGAAACTAACATCAAACTCACTGAAGAAACGAACTCCCTCCAAAGCCTCTAGAGTAAGTCTGCTAACTGAGATGTCTACTTATAAGTTCCTTAAATCTTTAGATAACGAAGTTTATAATGGTGCTAGGACAGATGCACAGATAAAACTGAGTAGCTATCTTCGAGAACTTATCAGATCATATCCGAGATTTAGCTCAAATCTGTGAATTTGCGTCAGCTCTACCTCGAGACTTCTAGAATCAAGATAAGTTTTTGATTAAACTCCCTTAGTCCTTAGTATATCTGGTTCCTTAGAAACTTCTTATCTGAGAGTAATTAATTATTGGCTTGTTATCCATGACGAAACCACAGAACTTTCACAACCAGAACCAAAGGAGGCTCCTTCTTCCAAAAAGATGATATCTTTATTATGAAGTGACTTCGTACTCAGAGATACTCAAAGGAGAAAGGAGGAAGCCCTCCCTAATCATCTACACAGGCTAAGTCTTTAATTCCCTGACTAGAAAATGCTTCCTCTTTATTTTTTATTTTAAGCAATTGGGCTGACTTCTTATTGAACAGGTCAAGAAGAACAGGACTCAGAACTACCTACAACCTGCAATCTTTCCAGCTAATACGATAATTATTAAGAATTGTAATTGATAGTGTAATTATAAGAAAGAAGCAAGAAGATGTAAATTAAAACAGGTACAAAGAAAACCTGGAACTGGATCAAAGATCTGGAAAAAGGCAGAGAAGATACAACTTATGATAATTCAGCAGAAGCCTCACTCCTAGATTGGAAGGTATATCCCCATTTCAATGCAATTGATCCATTACTGTCAGTGATATTCTTGAAATGCTTAGATTTACTCATTCTGATATTCATAGTCTGGAATATGTTGTGACAAATCTGCTTCCTATCCTTAAATCGATTTTGAAAAATCCTATCATTCCTTTCTTTCCAAATGTGCCAGACACAGGCCGATAATGATAGTTGAAACAAGTCCGAGTTGAGACTTTTAGAGCTAGAAAGAAAAACAATTTTCTGTAAATCATCCCTCAAAGAGAAGGATAAAACACTTCTCGGAAATTTAAAAAAAATTTTACAACTCCACAGCCACACCTGTTCTGTAAAATTACATTGAAAAAATAGATGGTCTATGTTTTCAATGTAATTATTACAGAAAACACAGTTTTGATCAACAACAATCTGTTTCTGTATAAGTCTTTCTTTAGTTAACAGATAATCATTTATGGCTTTGAAAAGACAAACCGCCATCTTAGGTACATGAATGTTATGCCAGACCAAAGACGCCCAACTTTTAATATCAAAATTGGACCGAACCGATTTCCAAACTTTTTTGAACTGATACAGACCATCCTTGGAACACTTCCAGGACCAGAAATCTCTCTCACAATTCTTATGGATCTTAACCCCTTCAATTTCAGCATGTATTTGAAATAAAAAACTATAAGTGTCCCATTTCCACTTCCCATTGCTTAGAATCTTACTAAGAGATATGTTTTCCGTTCCAGTTCTAAAAGCAGAATCTCTCCCAATACGTTCCATAATAGAGCTGCCATTTAACCAGGGATCATACCAGAGAGAAGTAGATTTTCCATCCGCAATATTAAGAGAAAGACATTTAAGAGCTTCAACTCTAATTTTCAATATAAATTTCCAGACCCCCGAATCATCCGAACGCTGATTTATTTCCCAAATACTTTTACGTCCAATATATTTACAATGAATAAGCTTCGCCCAAATACCTTCTAAATTAATAACCTTCCATATCAATTTGACGTATAAAGCTTTGTTCATCTCTTCAAGATTTTTCAACCCCAAACCTCCTTCTTCTTTTTGTTTACACAGAACCTCCCAAGGAATCTTACTGCTGCGACTTTTCCAAAGAAAATTCAAAATCAAATGTTTTATCTTTTGAATAGTAGAGACTGGAATGCAAAAACACTGCATCCAGAATTGAATAATCGGGTAGATAGTAGATTTGATCAGTTCCAGTCTCCCAGCTAGGCTCAACATTCTGTTTTCCCAACTAACAATTCTAGCTTTTATCTTCTCTATCAAAGGGAAACAATCCTTATCTCTTAGGTTAGCACTTGACAAAGGAATTCCCAAATACCTTATTGGGAGGTCCGATTGCTGAATATTGAGTATATTACTTATGTCATTACAGCAATCCACCCCTTTTCCAAAGAAAACATTAGATTTCTCAAAGCTAAGCTCCAGACCTGAAACCCTCTTCATGGTCTTAAAAACATCTCTTATAGCAATAGCATTACTAACGTTGGCTTTAGTAAAAATAATAATATCGTCAGCATAGATAAGATGTGTCACTTTATTTTCGAAGTCTGCAATAGGAGAAATAAGACCATCTCTGACTTTTTCTTCCATCAAAAGAGTAAAATACTCCATCACTAATGTAAAAAGTAAAGGGGAAAGCGGATCACCTTGTCTGAGACCATTAGAACTCTTAAAATAACCATGCGCTTCACCGTTAGCAATAATGGAAAACACGGGGGTCTTAATTAAGTTTTCAATTAATCTTACCCATTTATTAGGGAAGCCTAGACTTATAAGCATATGTATGACAAAAGATCGATTGATCGAGTCATAGGCTTTTTTAAATCGACTTTAATGCACATGTATTTATTATTCTTTCTACCTAGTCCCCTGATAATTTCATGGGCAAACAGAATACCATCCCCTATAGATCTACCTTTAATAAAAGCCGTCTGATTCGGGGATACCAGCTTATCTAAGAAAACAACTAATCTATTACAAAGGATTTTGGTGAACACTTTATATAAAGTGTTACAACAAGCAATGGGTCTAAAATCTTGAATACGAGAAGAATGATCTTTTTTTGGGATCAAATGAAGAAACGTATGGTTCCATTCACTAATAATAAGACCTTTATTAAAAATATCATTCAGAGTTTTAAAAATCAAGTCTTTAGCAAGAATCCAGTGAACTTTATAAAACAACGAATTGAAACCGTCCGGACCTGGGGAAGAGGAATCTTTAATATCCCACAAAGCAAATCTAATTTCTTCCAAAGATATTCCATTATTCAAAAAATTAGATCCATAATCTGAAATTAACGATTTACAAATAATCTCTGGAAAATGATCACCAGATGGGAGGTTAAAAATACTTTTGTAAAAACCAATAGCCGAATCTATAAATTTTTCTTCCGGAATTACCTTCCCATCTATGTCAATGTTGTTAAATCGATTTCTACTTCTCTTATTAGACATTTTGGCGTAGAAAAATGCAGAGGCTTCGTCACCCATCATCAGCCATTCACATTTAGCCTTTTGTTTGGCATCCAAGAACTCTTTCTTCAAGGCTATTTCCAAGTTGTTCCTAGCATTATGGAATTCCATAGCTAAACTATGATCATAAGAATTTTCCAACAATTTCTGAAGACGAGAACAATTCTCTCTCTGAACATTAACATCTTGTTTGGTGTCTCGATAGTTAGCACTCCATCTCTTAAGGTCTTTCTTGATTTTCTTGAGGATGCTAATAATTTGAAACAAAGGTCTATCAGTAGGATTAGAAACCCAATTCTTCTCAATCAAGGGAAAATAATTATCACAAAGAGACCAATGATTCATATATCTGAACGGTCTATTCTTTACCCGAGGCAATGCATAGAGAGAAACAAGGACTGCATTATGGTCGCTCACTGAGGGAGGCAAATATTCAGCCGATAAATCAGTAAATAAATTGATCCAATCTAGATTAGCGAATACCCTGTCGATTTTGGAGAAAATGTTTCGACTCGGACCAGACCACCAAGAAAATTCATAACCTTTAACATTAATCTCATTAAGCCCAGTACGATTTGACATGTCATCCAGTTCAAATAAATTACCAAAATTAACTAGATTACCTCCTTTTCTTTCTACGGGACTCCGTATACAGTTGAAGTCCCCAAGAACAAGCCAAGGTCTAAAAATGCTGATGGCATCCTCTTGTAAATTCTTCCATAGACTACTTCTTAAAGAAGCAAAGTTGTGCGCGTACACAAAAGTGAGATTACATTTGAATTTCGAGGTATTAATCAGCTCCATGGAGATATGTTGATCGCTCATACTAACAAAGTTAAAATCCCAAGAATCTCCGTTTATGAAAACCAGAATCCTACACTTAAAATAACAAGAAACATTACTAAAAATTTTCCAGTTGCCATCTAACTCTGTTTCCAACTTCGAAATGTCCGATAACAGTAACTTATTTTCCAAAATACCAAAACAACTGATTTTGTGCTTCTTAATAAGTTTCCTCACTTCTCCCAATCTATTGGGGTTATGAAACCCTCTTACATTCCAGCAGGCTATAGACATTATTAAACCTTGTTATATCGGGTCCTCAATGACCTGTTACTTGAGGATTCCCCTATGTCTTCTGTAGAAATACCTAGCATCTGAACCCACTTGGTATTCTTTCGAACAAGCTTATCCTTCTGAATGTTCTCAAACTCTATGTCTTGAAGGATAGGAGTAGGAATCTCCTCAAAAGTATCCTGATTTTGGACTGCATTATCATAAGTGTTCTTACCCTCTGCCTTCTCTGACGATCTTTTATCCTGATCCAGATCATTTTGTACCTGTAAATCAAAACAATCGTCAGTGCCTGTTCTACAATTAACATTATTAATTAAACAATCATCAATAAAAATATTATTAGGAAATAAAGATATGGGAACAGAGGGAGATTCCAATGATGACGACTGGCGTTTAAGAATAATTTTTTGGGGAGATGGTGACTTCTGAGGCGATAGGCTCAAAATACTGGCACCCGGGGTAGTTGGAGAAGCAGTTAGAGGAGACTCTTGATCAGGTTGAACTACCAGCCTGGCTAACGGGGATCGATCTTCACTGACTCCTACCTCGGTGTGAGTGGCAGGTAATGACCCAAGAGCTTCTACGGTTGCCCCCTCACAACGCTTATCGGAGGATGCATCTCCTTCAACGACCTGAACTGACTGACAATTTTCTGAATGTAATTCGGTAGAACAAGAATTATCTCTAATTTCTGTATCCAATCCTTCGACCACTATCTGAGTTCTATCCCAGATACCTTCCTTAGGATGGCAATCAGCAGTTAAATTTCGGTTGTCATTACCATCTACTGAGAGAGTAGGATCATTCAGAGCCTCCCCAGAAGGTACCACCTCACCAGAATTTCTACTGCTTTCTTGGGAAGAATCATTAAGACAACTCTTCAACTGTTTTTCAATATCAATAGAATTCCCAATGCCGTTCTCCACCCTCACTCCATCTTCATTGATTACAACATCTACCCCAGGATTGACCTGATCCGAAATAGGATCTGGAATCTGTTTAGGAACCCAGGTCTTAGTCATTAGGCATTCATCAGTTACATGACCAAAACACACACACTTACCACAAATGGGAGGGGGATTCTCATATTCCACCTCCTGGGTAAAGCTCCTCCCATTATCATCCATTCCTTCTATAAATTGAGGCATGCCAAAAATAGCATTTACTTCAACCAGGACTCTGGCATAAGCTAATCTAGTCTTATTTTTCGTAGCCTCATCCATCTTAATAGGAATACCAATGGTGCTAGTAAGAGCACTAATAGCCTTGTTCCCCCAAAGATTAAAACTCAAACCCGGGAGTCTAACCCACATAGGCATAGAGGTAAGTAGGTCTCTATCTGTTTTCATGTCTGGAGTTAGTTTCTTCATGATAATCAAATTTCGATCCATAAACCAAGGACCAGACTTCAGAATCGAATTACAATCCTCACTAGATCCAAATCTAACTACAAAAAAACCATTATTTCTAGACTGAACAGAAAAAGATTTCTTTGTAACCCAAACTCTATTGGCATACCCTTCAAAAGTTTTCAACCATGGTTTGTACCCAACCACATACAATAAAATACAAAACTCCCAACCTCCCTCCGCTTCTTTAATAGCGGCAGAGGTAAGGGAACCAATCCTTTTTCCTTTCTCTATTTTAGGTTCAATAAACTCAAGATCTAGATTACCTAGGTCCCCAACCGCTCCAACTTTCACAGCCTCACTGTAAGAGAATTTTTTGGCGTTATCAGAAACTGTAAATTTGATTTTCGGAAAATTTCCAGGCAGTATGACTTTCTGCTTCGATGGTTTCGTAGGCTGCCCGGCATATTTCGCATGAACATTCTTCCCCCTATTCCGATCTGGCAGAGGACCAGATCTACTCGGTCTTTGCCCTCCCAGATTTAGCCTCTGATCAGGACCTGAGGGCGCTGGAGCCTTGCCCCTTTTCCTTCTCACCTCCTCCCATCCTTCCTCATCTCGCAAACCCATGGCCCCAATTTGTGGAGAAAGTAATGAAGACGGAGAAGAAATAACAGAGAAAAGCAGAAGACTTGGAAAACAAAAGAAGAAAGGAGAAAAGGGAAGAAACCCTAGTCTCCAAATCTAGATCTGGAAGCCCAATATCAAATCACACTTTTGAAATTTAAAACAATCTTTGTTTGCCAAAACAAAACTTTATTTTACCAAAACAAACTTTTATGGCAAATCACTATGGTAGCAATCCATCACTTAGAAACTTGAAAATGAATACCGATAATGCTGCAGTCATCACCCGAATTATTTTCCAACGAGCCAAGTGAGTTCAATGCTTTCTTATCTCTTTTAAATTCCATTTTAAAATATTTCTAATAAAAATATTTTCAGAATAATACTATTATTATTTCTTCCAAATCCTTTGAAAAATAATTTTCCAAAATCATTGGGATTTAAATTCTCAATTTCTTATTTTAAATACATTTGTTATTTATAACCAATATTTATAAATATACTTATATAATTTCATTTTTTTTATTTATAAATCATATTTATAAATCATATTTATATAATTTCACTTCACAAATGTAATGACCCATAATTTTACCACTTTAAAATGGAATATTTAATTAATTTTATATATTCAAATATGGAGTTTTCAAACTTAATAAACATGTTTTATGTGATAAATAAGAATGATGAACTTATTTTTAGAATTAAATAGAGATTTTGAAGTTTTGTCGTAAAATTGACAAAAGCCGGTTTTCAATAAAATTTAATATACCATTCGAATAATTGTTGTAAATGGTAAATAAATCTTTCTAAATGGTTATATAATGATAGTAATTTTATTTATAATGGTTTTATAAATTATAAACTTGTTTTATAAAGATTGACAAATTTGTCGCATTTCGGCAGATCGATGTCGTATTCTTTTATTTAGATTTTAATATTATTAAATATGGTTTTATAACTAAAATAAACTTTTTTTTGTTATTCTAAAATGACAAGAAACTTATTTTCAAGTTTTGTTTACAAAAAGAAATAGTTTAACAAAAAACGTCAAAACGAGACCGTAAAACGTTTTGTCGAAAGTCAACGTTTTTGTTCAAAATAAGTTGTCGCAACGTTGTTGCACCTTTGTTTACATGTTTTAACATATATATTACAAATTTTAACAACAAAACATATTTACTTTTTCTAAGTATCATTAGAAAAATCTAGAATTGTTATAAAATAGAAGGAGATAAGAAGCCATTAGAGAAGGAGAAAGAAGAAAATGTTATTACTCAGATATTCGTCATCCATTTACATTACATAGACTCCTTTGTATATAGGCCTTGGAGCATAGTATTGAACCTATCCCATGATGTGGGGCTAAACAAAATATAACAAACATTGTACATGATATTCACACTTTATAATATTACAACACTCCCCCTTGAATATGCGTCTTCAAAATCTTGAATGCTCTGCTAACTTGAAGTTGTCACTTTTGAAATATATATAATAATTTCTCCCCCACATTATTATATTGCTTTCATACATCCATTCAGTCGTTATGAATATTGTTCGTTGCCTCATTAAAAACCTCTGTTAGGAAAACCTAATGGAAAAACCTTGAACGAGGAAAAAAGTGCAACTTGAAATCATAGATATCATAAAATGATATTCCTTTTAAAGAGGTTGATACTTCGAGATCAAAATAATGCCTCATTAAGACTTTACTAAGAAAAACCCTATGGGAAAAATCTTAGTGAAGGAAAAAGAGTACAATGACATATTTTATTTTCTCATTTCTTCGAATGAAGTTTGATGCTTCTGGATCAAACTAATGCCTCGTTAAAACCTTACTAAGAAAAACCCTATGGGAAAACTCTTAGTGTAGGAAAAAGAGTACAATATAGTATGACATATTTCAATATTTACAGAATCAAATAGAGTTTGATACTTCTGGACTAATACAATACTTCATTAATAACCTTACAAAGGAAAACCCGATGGGAAAAACCTTAGTCAAGGATAAAAATACAATTTAACTTAAATAACATATTTGAGAAGTTATTTCTTGAAAAGACGTTTGAATCTTCTAGACCAAGACAATGCCTCGTTAAAACCTTAGTAAGAAAAACCCAGTGGGAAAAATCTTAAATAAGGAAAAAGAGTACATTATAACTTATTTCAAATGTTACTGGGGAGTTGATACTTCTAGATCAAGATAATGCCTCATTAAAACCTTACTAATAAAAACCCAGTGGTAAAAATCTTAGTTAAGGAAAAAGAGTGCATTATAAAATACTTATGAATGCTCCCCCTGATTTAAAATTTCCTCTGAATTCATATTCGTTTTTTGATAACTCAAATTGGTTATAGATACTTCTGGATCCATAAATATGTATCTCATTAATAATACAATTTATTAATAGTTTCCTTCGATACAATTAAGTTTTCTAAAAGATTGTTTCTTCCAATGTAGTTTGCATTTTATGCATTTTGTATGCTACTTTTATGAAAAACACTTCATGTGCTTTCATTTTTGTGCTTCAAATTAGTTTTGCATATTGCAACTATACATCTTTGATGAATATTTAAAATTTCATTACAACATTACTAGAAAGCATGAAGTAATCTACTCATCTTGAAGTGCATCAAAATTTTCATTACAGCAATACTTAGAAGAAGGTTGTAATCTACATTCCATGTTCTTTGCATTCTTTATTATCATCAAAATTATTTATATTCTTCAGGAACTTATATATTTTAATGAGTTCTGCATATCGCAACTAACACTTCAATGAATAATAAGAGTTTCATTACAACAATACTTAAAAATAGGAAGTAATCTACCCATCATGAATTATATCAAGATTTTCATTACAACAATACTTAAAAGTAGGTTGTAATCTACGCTTTTTGTTCTTTGCATTCTTTATAACCACGGAAGTTATTTATATTCTTCAGGAATTTGTATACTTTCATCATTTAATATGATTTAAACCATATTTATACCTTCGAGGTATATTAAGTGTTTCAAGCACTTTCGCTACTTTACGGACTATATGTCCATTGAACTTAACATGTTGTTGACACTATGTGTACTTCAATAATTTCAATGTGCTTTTGCCACTTTATATACATGTTTCGAATTTTATTTTGTGGACTACAGGTCCACTTTTCTTATTTAGGATAATTTCATGATGACCAATAATGTTTTTCTCTAATCCAGGATCTTTAATCGATTTATAAACATAAGCGCTTTATTATTTATAAATTTATAATCAATGATTATTTATTGTCAGTTCTAGATATGATTTATTGAGATCTCTTTATTTATCATATTTTAGGTACCTAAACCACTTTTAGGGTTATTTGACAATCATGTCATGGATCTCTTCCAGATCATCCTTAAGTGTTTCTTCAAGAACACTCACCTCCTTTATTTGTCATCTTTATTACTTACTCCAAAAATATTTTGAACTGGCTTTTGAACCACATTTCAGATGTGGTTTATACATTTTGATCCTTCAGGGATTCAAATCTATATTGGAGAAAGTTTACTAGGGATATTATTGATAATTTATTCAATTTACTTAATATTTTGCATCATTGTATATTTTAACAAATATTTAACACCAATGATCAAAATGAGCTTGTATCCCTTTATCCTCCCCCTCAATGTTGACAAACATTGTCACATTAAATAATAATTATATTTGGGTTCTCATTTTGATCCATTATGATATTGCTACTAGCAAATACATCATACATATTAATAATAGGAGGATAATTCTTTTATCGGTTGATAAAATGCATTCAGTTGATATTTCTTATTAGAGTTTGTTCTCATTTATTAATCTAGCCAATTAGAGGAATTTACTTATTGTATAGATCATTTGAATACATACATGACTTCAGGTCATTCAACATTTATGTTGATTGAATTTTAAATCACTAAATAATATTTATGCATAATCTATAAGATGAGTTTATAACAAACTTCAGGTTGTTGGCTGAATATTTACATATATGGATGTATATGTGCGTCCATGTATTACACATATATTATAAATATTCATATTCTTTCTCATTTGAATTAGTGATTTTTTAGAACAAACTATTACAAGGATCCAAACTATTAATTTCTATTTATAAATCAATGTCAATGTGAATCCGTCAAAACCGCATGATAATGTTCAAAACATTTGGTTTGGAACCATATCGAACTTCTAGTTCAAACAAAATATACACACAACTTCAAGTTGTTAAGTTTTATTCCTCAATTATATCTCAAATATCAGTTTTGAACATTAATTATAATTACTTATCAAAGAATAATTTATAATTGCATATAGACATTTCTACACATCTCTTTTGAGAGTTCTGCAAAAACATTACAGCAAAGATAATAATAAGAGTATCTTCTGGATACTTGGAATGTTACAGATACAGATCTCCTCAAGAAGGTATCTATAGCTTGCATGAAAATTATGATATGAAATATAGACTATCTCTTCAGGAGAATATTAAAGATATTTCTTCAAGAAATGATTATGCATATAATATTTCTTATGAAATAATAACTAGGAACATGACCTTTATGGCATAATTAGACATATGAACATAGAACAATGTATTCTTGAGATGATCTCAAACCTTTTGGATCTAATCTAAACTAAATTATGATCCTTCGTAATCAAATTTATGTACACTTATTTGGTTTCATAAAATTACCAAATATATAAACAAATCTCTTCTAGGGATATGTTATCATTTCCAAATTTATAAATATCTTCTAGAGATATTTTTGTATCACCACTTCTAGAGTGAACTTATCTCTTCTATATATATGCACTATTGGAATACCATATCAATATACAATATTTCTTTTATATAAATTACATAATTACTACTTATACAGTAGCATAAAATATCCCTGCTGGAGATTTTTGTTGTAATTGCTTTTGAAATGGCATATCAAACTTTAAATATTGTAACAAAACTAGATTCACTAAATGAAAGTAAGATGCAAGAGAAAAAACCACTACTTCTGGAGTGTAATATTGGTATACAATATCATTTATTTATTTTTATTTTTTGGATAAATTATTGTTATTACTTTAAAAAAAATTATATGTTTATTCCTTCAGGGAATATAGCGTTTCCTTTTAAGGAATGACAATGCAATAAAAATAAAATTCCTATAACATCTCTTCGAGGATGTTGGATTTTGCAAAATAAAATTAAATAAATCTCTAAAGAATCTCTACAGGAGATTAATGCGCACATACACACATCGGATGATATTTGAAATATCATATAACATAATATCTTCAGGATATTTGGTTAATATAATGTAAATGTGAAGATATGAGGTAAGGTATAACTTATTTGGAGATTTTTGTAATCTCTTGAATGCAGCATCATTATCTCATATGATGATTTATTAATTTCCTTTAACTTCTTTAAGAAGTATAACCTTATCACTTTACACAATTTCAATAGAGCTTCGGGCTTCTAATTCATGAACTTCGAGTTCATTAATTTGTTATGCACTTCAGGTTCTCAAATTTTGTGTAAAATTCTCCTTGTTTTTTTTGGAATCTTGTACATTTTGACAAATTAAAAAAATACTGATAAGAATTCGAAGTTGTAAACTTTATCAGAAAGTCTTTTCATAATTCAAGACTTCAGGTCTTGGACTTTGAGTTATACAACTTCTATTAAAATATTTTCTTGCACAACTTCAGGTTGTTGTCAAAACCTATTTCTATTTGACGATTAAATTTTCTAATCCTCGTTTTTTTAGTTAGAACTTATGGTTCTTTATTTTGAGGAAATTTGTAATTCGCTAATTTATGGAAACTCAACCTTTTATCATTATAGAAACTGCAGGTTCTCAATTCTTATTTCCTTTCCCTTTTCCCTTTTTTAAAAGGAAATATTGGAAGATATTAAGCTTATCATGTAAGCTTTTATTAGTGTTTCCATTCACTTCAGATGTGCTAAATCAAAATCAATGTTAGATCTAAACTTAATACGATATACTAGATACGTATTATCTTTATATTTGTTTCTCTAAGAAACAATAAAATATTTCTTCTGGAAATATAAATCATATATCAAAATAGTTTTCAAAGCCTGCATTCAAATCTAAATCAAAGAGTTTTCAAAATGAAAACTTCATTTATCAAACATGTATAGATTAATTAGATCTATATCACAAACCAAAACGCAATCAAGATCAATAAATTTATTTGAATCAACAACAGAAATTGTCGAATTCAAAACTTGCTTTCCAAAATAATGAACTCAAAAAAAACATGCAATAATAAGCAAGTTTGAAATCAATTCAAAAAATCACAACATTTTATTTATAAACAATGTACAAATCTCAAAGATATATTATTGGAGTGTGATTTTGAGATCAACAGCATAATGAGATCAGAAAAATAAGAACAAAAAAAATCGAATCTACTGAAGGATGAGATCTGAAATATAATGATAAAAATACATGTACAGTGGAATAAGATCTATAAATTTAGATCTATGACAAAATAAGATCTTGAAAAGAGAAGATCTATTAAAACTAAAATCCAAATATGAAAAATTAGGAAATAGATATAGAATTGTGAAACAAGAATACTTAAATCT
Organism: Allium fistulosum; assembly: GCA_030737815.1. Lineage (NCBI taxonomy): Eukaryota > Viridiplantae > Streptophyta > Magnoliopsida > Asparagales > Amaryllidaceae > Allium > Allium fistulosum. The sequence goes on from CM060904.1 coordinate 796,233,571, forward strand.
AGATCTAAATTAATCGCAAAATAAATCTAGAAAAGCATATCTAGAAAATTTCAAACCCGATTTCATTGGTTGAATAAGAGGAAGAGATAGATCTGATTTCAGTAACTGATTAAGAGAAAAGGATGTATCTACACATGAAAAAGAATAGATCTAATGATTAAAATATATAGATCTCAAAGATATATAATTTTAGAATGATATCAAGATCTACAAAAGATCTAAAAAAATTAGAACATAAGATCTACAATTGAATAAGATCCAAAAAATTAATCTATGATTTAATGAGATCTAAGAAGATAAAACTCATAGAATCAGATCTGAAAAAGATAAGATCAATATAATTAAATCTAAAAAATTGCTTACCATCTTGAGAACTATAATTAGATATGAAAAACAAAGTAGATCCGATCTTCTAGATTATCACAATTTAAATCTATAATTTTTTTTTGTTTAGAGATCGTGCTGATAACGTGTTATAAAATAGAAGGAGATAAGAAGCCATTAGAGAAGGAGAAAGAAGAAAATGTTATTACTCAGATATTCGTCATCCATTTACGTTACATAGACTCCTTTATATATAGGCCTTGGAGCATAGTATTGAACCTATCCTATGATGTGGGACTAAACAAAATATAACAAACATTGTACAGCATATTCACACTTTATAATATTACAACAAGAATATCATTAGTAAGTAAGTTAGGTAATTAACAAAAGTAAAAAAACAGACATCAAATCAATCACATCCAAATTCAGCAAAATCATTACTTTATTTTTTAATGCTTAAGTGACATAAAGTGGAGATGTGAAAGGATGATGTTAAGTGTTGAAAAAGTGTGGCTTACTTTAGGTTTAAGTAACGGTATTTCGGTAATTTCGTAAAGGGTTAATTTGGTAAATTACCACTTTTTGATTTTTCTATAAATACCCGCCTACATTCACACATTCTTTCACACCATTCTCTTCTTCTTCCTAAAGCTCTAAGAGCTCTTCTTTAATGGCTTCCTCTCTTCTCTTTCCTTACTAACTTTTCTTAAAATCATATCAAACCAACTCCAAACTCCACCAAACATTGCCAAAGTCCTTAAAATACCATTAGAATATGGTTTAGCATCTAAGAAGTGGAGAAATGATGGAGGAATGGATGGAACCTATGGAGGTCGACCTCAACACAGGGACAAGTGAAGTTCAGGAAGCTCCAGAGTGAAAATATTAAAGAGAAGTGCAGTCGGTTTCATTCTAAGGAAATAGGAGAAAGTTTAAAGTACTGCGGAAGATCTGTTGAATTCTGTGGAGCTTGAGAAGGAGGAATGGAGTAGATGTTGATTAGTTAGAGTTAACAATGGTTTAGTGAAGTGTTGTTGGATAAGATTGTTGGTAGGAGGAATTAGTTAGAGGCAAAGGTGAGTACTCGTATTTTTACTAATTAATCTCTAAGTTATTTCATGTATAATGATTTGAAAGTTGAAATATATTTGATGATTATATGTTTGATTATTTGGTTGATTATTTGTTTGAATATATGGATGTTAATATGGATGGTTACTTGGTTGACAAATGATAAAGAAAATGGTTAGTAATTAACCATAGTTAATTTAATGAGAATTAAATCCATAAAAAGAAGTATATGGAAATTTTTTAGCCTCTTAATGATTTTTTAAATATCTAAAAAGGTTTTAAATGAATATTATAATAATATAATATTATAATATGAAATGAAATGAAAAATGAGTTTGAAATACGAAAAGTATTTGTTAAAATGAGTTTAAAATGATTTAGAAATATTTTATAAATGTTTAAAAGTGTTTCCATAAAGTTTGAAAAGAAATTGAAAAACAAGTCAAAACTAGGCGCGTCGCGTAACGGTAGTTTGCGATTTCACGTGAAAGGTTTCAAATGAGTATACAAAATGAAATATAGCTCGAAATTCTTTGGAATATGAATTTTCCGGACTATTATATCCATAGCTTTTAAATGAAGAAAAATATTCATGATTTCATCTTGTAAATTTTTAATTATGAGTAAAACAAGTTTTTAGAAAAATCATGTTTTTGCAATATAAAACCCGAATTTGAAATTGATTTAAAATAAATATTTTAAATGTCTAAGAATATAAAATAAATTTTATAAATCTTTTAATATGTTTTATAAGAGATTTGAGTTATAAAAATGAATTTATAAATGATAGAAAAGTCGTTTTTATCAAATAAGCCTTTAAAGCACTATTCGTAGCACTTTTTGCAGCACTTTTTAGTAATTTTTACAATATGGCTTTAAACTTAAGTACTCTTTCCCAAAAATTTTATAAGTGTTTTCAAATAAGTGAATAAGTGTTTTAAATAATAATTTGGAAGTTTATAAATCATTTCTAAAAATGAAAGGAGTATGTGGAAACGACTAATGCATTTGTCCCGCTTGTAAGATCTAGAAAGGTAAAACAAGCTATGGAACTAAGGTTAGGGATGGAGCAACCTGTGCCCAAAATTTACCTGGCCTCTATTTTCTCTTTTAGACTAGGGGTGGAACAGATAGAAAGAAAATCTGAGATGCTCTAAAATAATGTTTTCCAATATGAGATTTAAATAAACGAATTGGAATTATTTTAATTCCTATACTTGAAATTAATTGTTTGGGGTTTGTTGTAAACTATGTCTTAAATAACATCATTTTTGACCCATTTAAAAGTTATGTTTTGTAAATAAGAAATCTTTGTTAAGATTTAAGAAATGATTTGGAAATGTTTTTCTAAGTAAAAAGGTGAAATGATTTGGAATTATTCCAAAGTTTAAAAGGTTTTAATTAACCAAAGTATATGATAAAATGAGGCTTAATGATGCCATATATTTGAAAAAGATAAAGGAATATGTAACATCCCCTATCTAGAGGCCCAAAACTAAGCGCTACAGATGTTGCAGTCATCTATAGTATAAGCTTCCGATGACTAAATACGGCTATGTTAATGATATTAACAATATTAAAAGCACTTGAATATGAAACAAAACACAGATTTCAAAACTGCTTTTGCTTCATTACATTTCAAAACCAATTGTTTCACATTCACCACACATAATCCCAAATCGTTCCCACTTCCCAAGCACAGATAAAATATAATTATTACAAAATCCATCAAGAGCGGTATATGATGATACCCCCTTGGTCGATCAGAGTCATATGGTCATAATAGACCAAATACAATCATAGTGGAAATACATTAAAGCATAACAAGAATTGCAAATCCTAAATAGCTATCTGTTTGCCTCCTACTTGCCTCCGGTAGCCTTATTCGTCATCCTACTAAACCTGAAAAAACCTTAATCCCTCAACCTACTCAAATTAATTTTGAGCACCGAAGAGTTTAAGGGGAAAACATAAACTTCGAGTCAGACATAAAGCCTGGTATAAATAATACTGTACATCTCGATTAAATAGTTAAGTGAGACCACGCCGCTTAGCAGAACAGGTTTCCCCTCACTAACATCCTTTTTAAAACATATCTTTGCAAAACCTTTTACAAAACCATATATTTTGCTCCTGCATCCACAATGGTTAAATATTGTAAAGTAATCATTATGTAAACATACATAAACCTCATGTAATAGTGAACTATCTTTTCAAACACATAAGTTTTGTTTGGATAACTTTTAACCTTTGGCTGACTCTGGCCTACCAGACAATATAATCAAAATTAACCTAACACCTGTCAGGTATTCTTCTTCTAGATTATCTATCCTTAACTATCTGTTAAATATTTTACTTCTGGATAGTCTGTCCCTAACTTATTCATCTCCCAAGTCTGCCCGATCCTAATGGTTTTTCAGGCTCACCAATAACCTATCTATATACTACATATATTCCTTTCGGTGTGTAATCATAATTTTATCCTACATGTTACCAAGCCCTACACATTGGAATTTTGGACAACAATTAGCTGGGGCTAATAGGTAATGTATAGGGCGCAACCCCATAATAGTCCCATCTGGTATTCTAATATCTGAGTTATTTTCTCTTAAGGATCCCCTCCCATAACTTTCCTTGAAATCATTTCCAAACCGATTTAAACCTTTAAATCAAATTTAAACAAGGAATGGTATATAATCTATATACTTTACTCAAAATCATATCACCATGTTATATATCCTCTTTACTCAAACTTTAGTTGATGAAAATTCTTAGCCATTTGAAAGAACCTCTTTCTACACTTTTGAAATCATCTATTTCAAATTCAACTATCAAACCTTTCAAAATCAAACCTTTCGAAAATAATAAAACTTTGGACATCCTTCTTTAAAATCTCTTTAAAACATTTCCTTGGAAAAACATCCATCTCAAACCTTTCGAAACCATTCACTTAACCCATTCGAAGCCATTCAACTAGAATCTTTCGAAATCATTCATTTAAACCTTCGCAATCCATCATTTAAATCTTTCGAAATCATTAAACTTAAACTTCTCGTGGTTGGTCATCAAACCTTTTGAAACCATTCAGCCAAAACCTTTCGAAACCATTGAACCAAATCTTTCAAAATCATTCTTCAAACCGTTCGAAATCATTCAACTAAAACCTTTTGAAACCATTGAGTTTAACCTTTCGAAATCAATCTTCAACCTTTCGAAATCATTTAGCTAAAACCTTTTGAAATTATTTACTTAAACCATTCGAAGGCTTACTATTCAATTCAAAACAAATGGAAAACCTTCTTTTAAAACCTTTCGAAATCATTGGAAGCAACCTTTCGACTAAGCTGAAAGCTCTGCTTCAAAAGCTTAAACATATCCTTTAAACAACTCTTTCGAAAGCTTTGGGTTATACTTCAATTTATAAAACAAGGGTAAAACACCTAAGTTGAAAGCTTCCTTTCGAAAGCATTGGGAGAAGCTACTTGTTTTAAAACAAGTATACCTTTCGTCTTTGCCGAAAGGTTCAAAATAAACAAAGAAAAACAAAGCGGCAGCAACCTTTCGACTATGTCTGAAGGTTTTTAAATAAAACCTTTATTTAAACATTTGAGCAAAGTAGGCAAAAGCTTTTGATTTATAAAACACACATACCCCAACCTCTTTGGCCATTAACCTCTTGACTACGAACCTTTCGACCTTGTGCAATTACGTACCAGTTACTTGATACCATATGCATTGGTTTGACCTTGTCGAAAGCTTTGAACTTCTCGAACTGGCCAGAAGGCCTGGGCCGGAAGGGTTCTACTATAATAGGCTGAAACATGTTAAAAGTATGATTTCTTTGTTTTTAACTTAAAAAAGGATAACTTTTCAACTAAACTGCCTTTGTTTGTCAAATTTTCATTAGTTAACAAATTATTTTCAGAAATGTGTTGCCATTATTTTCGAAATTAATAATCATTTTATTTTACAAAATGCCCCTTCTCCTAATTAAAAATATATAAAATACTTAAGTCTCATACCTTAAATAATTTTATATATTCATCCAAACACTTAGAAAAAATCTGGAAAATTTTTGAAAAATCTATTTTAATATGTTGCCTAACATATAAAAATTTCAACCCCAAATAATTATTATTTTAGTCGAAAATAATTTATAACCCAATAAACGATTTCCTTCACTAGAAAATTAATATAAAATCCATCATAATTAGGAAAATTATGAAAATTGAAAAAATCTCTAAAATATCATTTCTGACTTATATTCAAATTTTCAAGGCAATTGGATGTCATTAAATAGGGTTTAAATGTCAAACATATCATAAAAATTTAACATGAACATATATAATCCATCAACAATCATATATACAACTTTAATCATCAAAACATGGCATATACTTGCAAAAACATTTCGGATCTAATCATAAAACTGAAAACTACAAGAAAATGGGATGTAGTGATTATTCACCTTAGCTTTGAGAAATAAGATGTGAGATATGAGTTAATTAAGTTGATTATCTTCCTTCTCTTGACTCCTAGCTTTAGTCTTCTTCTTGAGAGTGAAAATGGTGGCCGGCCTTAGGGTTTTTAGTTTGAGAAAAATGAAATGAATGTGAGTTTATATCTCATAAGGGTTTAGGGTATAAGGTTTTACTATTTCCCACATTGCCCTTGTTATTTCCTAACACCTTTGTTTAGGTTATTTCATTTTAGTTTGCACATTCACATGGCACGGCTACCCTTAGCTAATCAATTATCAACTTATTAATCTCCACATTATTTATTTAATTTACCTAATTAATTATTCCAAAAAAAATTATAAAAATATGGGTTGTTACAGACTCGCCACCTTAAAGAATTTCGTCCTCGAAATTACGGTAAGGTACACTACAAAACAATCAAAGGTGAAACGTACCATCAAACAAATCAGGATAAGTACTCCTAATCTTGCTCTCTATCTCCCAAGTACAGTCTCTAGCATCGTCACTCCAGTGAAACTTTACTAACTTGACTATCGTGTTCCTCAACTTCTTCTCATCTCTAGCCACAATCTGAATCGGCTTTCTAACTATGGTCAAATCCAGCTCTACTACTAAATCTTCTAATACTATAGGTGCTATAGTAGTCTACGGGTCTCTAACATATTTCCTAAGATGAGAAACATGAAAAACATTATGGACCCTAGCCAAACTACTCAGTAACTCTACACTATAAGCGAGTTTCCCGATCCTCTCTACAATACAAAAAAGGACCAATGAATCTAGGTGCTAACTTTCCTGATTTCCCAAATCTTATCACACCCTTCATCCATGAAACCTTAATAAAAAATAGTCCCCGACAGAAAATTCCAAATCTTTTCTTCTTCTATCAGCATAACTTTTCTGCCTAGATTGAGCTTCCTTCATCCTAGCTCGGATTAACTCAATCTTCCCTGCAGCTTCTTTCACCAAATCCGGACCAAGAACCAATCTATCCCCGGTCTCTAACCAACATATGGGAGACTTGCATGGTCTTCCATACAAAGCTTCAAATGGTGCCATCCCAATACTAGTCTGATAATTGTTGTTATACGAGAACTCGACTAGATGAAGATGGTTCTCCCGTGATCCCCTAAAATCCAATACACAAGCTCTTAACAAATCCTCAAAGTTTTTGTTAACTCTTTCTGTTTGCCCATCACTCTGTAGATGGTAAGCGGTACTCATGTTGAGATTGGTTCCTAATGCTTCCTGTAGACTTTTACAGAACTCACTAGTAAACAAAGAGTCTATCACTGACAATATACTAGGAATCTCATGCAGTCTAACTACATTTGTAACTACCTTGGTTTTGGTAATTACCTAACAATGGTTACAACTTAATATTTTGAATTAAAATAAATTGGAGATTTAAATTGTTTATTTGGAATAAACAATGGATTTTAAATGTAAAATGTGGAAATAAAATTTTAGAAACTTTATTTTGGTTGTCTGATTTAATAATGAATGAAATATGATTTTTATTTGAGAAAATGCAATTATTCTAGTAATTATTGCCAAATGATTCTTTTAATAATTTTTAAAGGAAGTGTTTGATTTTTTAAATATGTTTATTTTAAATAAAATGATGAAATTTGGTTTAAAATAATTTTTAGTTATAAAAGTGATGAAAAATGGTTTGTTATATTTTATTACATAAGAAAATTATTTTCGTGTAATTTTTGGTATTAAAAATGGTGTTCTATGTAGATATTTGTGTAAATTGGTTATTTGATAAAAATGAGAATTTTTATAATAAAAATATTTTTATGGTAAAATTATCTTTTTATATGTTGCAAAATATTTTATTTAACATGAAAATGTGTTTACATAAATTTATTGTGTTAAAAACTTTGTTGAAATATGTTGTTTAGATTTAATTACATATAATTGTATATATTTGTCTTTATGTGAAAATTGTTTACATATGCTAATTAATTTCTTTAGTTTTAGGTCCAAATCCGATTATCTCATAACCAGAAAATGAGAAAAGCTTTCCCTGTACGTTCATTATTTCTTCTCCTGTAAACTAAAAGAAATAGAAAGAAAAAGAAGAAACTTTACCATTTTCTCAATCTAAGCCTAATCTCATTTTCTCTTCAATTTAATTGTTGTTTTTAATCAAATCAAAGAGAATTACAATAGGTAATCTAATCCAAAATAAAGTATTTCATCAAAACTCCATCTTGTGAAATTGGATTGTCTGTAACATTGTTCTTTTGTTCCTTTTTTCTATTTTGCTCATTTACAGGTTGTTGAAGCCAAATCCATCTCAAAGCTTGCTTCTTTCAGCTGAAAATATGGATTTTGCTTTTCATTTGCAATTTGAGTTGCTGCTCACAAAATACTAGCTGAAGCAAAGCTACAAAATGCCAAAAACTGTGAAAATTTTGTTTTTGTATCTTGTTTTCTATACTCAGTTTTGTTTCTATGATAAACTGATTTGGGTTACCACTTTGCATGTCATTTTCTCTCTATTTCGGCAACGAAATGCTACCGGATTTTCTTCTGATGATAGCTCATGTGTTGTAGATTAAGTGTGAAAAATTTCAAAGCAATACTCTTTTGTTTGATACCTGAAAACTGCTCTGCAAAATCAATACGAAGCCTGGAAATCACCTGCACAACATCGCGACCAGAAAGTCAACCCCAAACTTCCCTGGGTCGACCTACACATTGACCCAGAAGCCCCTTAGGTCGACCCAAAGGTTAACCTATAGGTGTTAAAGGTCAACACCCAGGTCGACCTGGCATTGAATTGTTCTGCCCTGTATATTTTTGGTTCTGACTTCTTTTTCAATCCGGTTTTTCGGCTTCTATTTCATGTTTTTGTGATAATTTTTAATGTGTTTCTTGGCTATGATGCCTATCAATAGGCTAGCTAAGATTTTGGTGAATCTGATATTCAAAATGAACCGTTTTTTAGTTGAATTCGAATGTCGGTTTTTGAGAATTTTTGATATTTTTCTTTGATTTCGAGCACAGGTTTTTCCAAATAATTTTGAAATAATTTTTAAAAATAAATTGGCTTTTGAAATAATTATTATATAATATTTTTAAATTATTTTCAAGCTATAAAATCTATATATTCTCTATAATAAGGGAATTTTAAGGTTTGTTTTCCAAAAACGATTTCGAAAAATTATTTTAAAAGCTTGTTTTCTCAAATAACTTATTTTCTATATAAAATACATGTTTTTGCACTATTCGAGCGAATGAGAAGGAGAATTAAATGATTGGGTAAAACACGTGGTATGGGACACGTGCATTTATCTTTTCAGTTAATTCCTGATTTGTTTGTTTGATCGTTTTGACCTTCGGGTCGTAATTTGCCGATGAGATGAGGCAAATATTTTTACTACTTTCTGGTGTGGCATTGGCTAGCGGTTAGTAAACGGATTAGTGAGAACGTGTGGTATGGGACACTGTTAACACTTTTCGGGTTCCTATCTAAGAGTTTGTGACACATTTTTCTAAGAGACGTATTTGCCTGTACTGGACCTTCGGGTCATTTGTCCTTAGGGATGTTTGTCTAAGAGACGTATTTGTCCATTGTGACGTATTTGTCCTTCGGGATGTTGTCTAAGAGACGTATTTATTTGTCCTTCAGGATGTCTTCCTTCGGGATGTTTGTCTAAGAGACATGGCGCCTTATTTTGAGAGAACAGTACTTGACGGGATTCGGCCATAAGCATGTGCTATATCTTTTAGATGATTTCATTGATTTCTTTATAATTTTCCAAGTGTATCGCCTTTTTACATTATTGGCCATTTGAGTCATTCGAGGTATTATATATCGCGATTACATCTTTGGAAATTGAACTCCTTATCGAGTTCTATATTTGAGATTTGGGTTTGCCAACACTTGGCGTTTATTGAGATTTATACTCTCCTATTTGGAGATATATGAGATTGTCATTTTTGGCAAATTTTTTGTTTTGAGACTTCTCTATTTAGAGAATATTTTTGTGATTGCCGCTTATGGTGAGTTTTGAGTTTGAGTTTTGGGATTTCCCTATTTAGGAGTTATGGTTTTTCTAAACCATTATAGTTTCTTTTGGGATTTTGCCGGTGATATGAGGCGTTTATTATACTTAGTATTTATTGATGAGTCTATCTCTTTCGAGGACTTACACTTAGTGAAATTACGTCATTTGAAGTAATGACATGTGCTTACTTATGCTATTTCTTCTCATTCGAGAAGATACTTCACCTTTATCCTTATACTTCATATATCTTTTGCTAATCTGATTGTTTTAGCTAGGACCCGTGTACTTTATACTCGGGTCAGACCGAGTTGTTTCAGGTTAAATACCTGCTTTTGGACTTTGCTTTGGTGCTTCTGCTTGGATATCAGCTTATCTCTTTTTGTGTAGTTTGTAGTCTTTTGTTTGACTCTGATATGTGTATATTGTTTTGGCTCATTGTATATAGTGTGGTACTTATACCACTTATGATGTATAATTTTGTATCGTACTGGGATGTATTAGTTTATATGTATATATCTGTTGTTTGTTGTTCTGTGATGTGTTGAGCATTCTGTTGTTGTATTTTGTTCTGATAGATCCGTTAGCCACTATTGTTTTGTATTAAGCATTTATTAAATATGTCGATCCACTTGAGATAGAAAAAAATTAGAACATTAATTGACGTATTAATTGATGTTTAAGACAAAGCTATAGATGGTCGCTCCTAACCAGTCCTATTCTCTGCATTAGCAGACAATATTACCTGGTAATACTCTTTGTTAATGTGGGTCTTGGGGTGGGGCGTCACAGCTTGGTATCAGAGCTGAGTTCAGAAAAATATATGATAAATACAGAACAGAAATATATATTATAGTACATTAAAGTATAGTACAAGTGTTACAAATTCCCTAATCATCATGTCCTTGACCTTTTCGTGTCCTTCACGGTAGATATAATTTTGGGAATACGTCTAGGAATGCATTTTAAATTCCGTAGTATTCCATAATGGAATTAATGATATCTACCCTGTGAATATTCTTTATCTTATCTTAACTTTCAGCTAATAGCTGGAAGAGGCGGAGGATGTCGCTCGGATGCTGGGCAATCCAGCAGCTCGCATCCAGGTGGCGTATACATGCTTGCCGATTAGTTCATGGAGTTATTTGGAAGCACTTAGCCTCCAGCTCCTACTCCATTGTCTCCTTCACGCAAGTCTGCCTTTGCGCTTATGTGCAGTAATTTCTCCCATCACGGAGGCAAGCCATTCAAAGGCTTTGAGTCTATATTAGAGGTCCAGGCTTGGCTTCGCACGTGCGAGTGCATCTTCTCTCGCATGGATCTTTCTGACAACCACTGAGTTCTTGTAGCATCGAGTGTGCTGCAAGAGCGTGCTCTTGATTGGTACGAGCTTCTCATTGCCAAGCTTGATGAGTCCACTCTCACTTGGGTCCAGTTTAGGGAACGATTCGAGCTCAAGTTCGTTCCCGAATCAGAGAAATCCTTATTAGCCCGTCGCTTCCTAGAGTTAAAGCAAGGGAAATCTTCTGTTTCTGATTATGTATCTTCATTCGAGGCCTTATCCAAGTATTGTCTCGAATATATCAGCACCTCATACAAGAAGAATCTAAAGTTTGTCTTTGGTTTGAAGAAGTATTTGAAGAAGTCTTTGATGCTCCAGCTCAAGTTGTCTTTTGAGGAGTTAGTTGACGCGGCGCTACACCTTGAAGCAATCAAGAAAGAGAGAGATAGTAGTTATGAGACTAAGGTTCATAAGAACCCTAATAAGAAGAAGTTTCCATTTCAGAAGTCCAAGTCTTTTCCTCGGAAGAAGAAGAAGTTTATTGGTTCTAGTTCTCAGCCTCGTGGAGCACCTCCTACTCAGAATGGGTGTTTCAACTGTGGCTCATCTGATCATATGATTCGTGACTGTCCTAAGCCTCTGATTTACGGCTATTGCAAGAAGGAGGGTCATCGAGTTTCCACTTGTCCGATTGCTCCAAATAATACCCAAACTGGCAAGCTGAATGTGATGGATGTTTCTAGAGGGTCTTCTCAGTGCAAAGGTACTTCTCCTTCTATCCTTGAAGGCTCTATTTTATTCCATGACCGTTCTATTCGAGTTCTCTTCGATACGGGGGCGTCACATTCATTCGTATCGAAGGAGATCATCAATGCTATTCCTTTGGATGTTTCTTGCCTTGTTACTTCATTGAGGATTGTGAATCCTATCGGGGGATCCACAACCCTTAGCATGCTTTGTGAGAATGTTGAGATTATTTTGCGTGGCTTTTCTTTCCATGCGAATCTGCATGTTATTTCTTTTCTGGGTTTTGATATGATTTTGAGTATGGACTGGCTAGTTCGATACGATGCCGGAATTCTTTGTTCTGAGAGATTTTTGTACCTTCGACACCCTGATTCGTCTGCACAGCTATCACTTGTTCTTTGTAATGTTAATGATAATTCCGAAAAATCTTTGTTTTCTCTCGACTCACGAGATGATGATGACATATCTCATATTCCTGTTGTTTGTGATTTCTCTAATGTATTTGAGCATGTTTCAGGTTTGCCACCCAAGCGGGCGATTGAGTTCCGCATTGATTTCATTCCTGGTGCTCAGCCTATTAGTCGTCCTCCAACGAGGATGTCTATAAAGGAAAATGAGGAACTCAAAAAGTAGTTGTTGGAGCTTGAAGCTAAACAGTTGATTCAGTCTAGTTCTTCACCGTGGGGTGCCGCGGTTATCTTCGTAAAGAAGTCTAATGGTACTCTTAGGCTTTGCATCGATTACCGCAAGCTTAATGAATTAAGCATCAAGAACAAGTATCCATGGCCTAGGATAGATGATATGTTCGATCAGTGGTGCTAAGGTCATTTCTCAACTCGACCTTACCATTGGTTTTCATCAGCTACGAGTTGCGGAGGATAGCATTCCTCTCATAGCTTTCTGCACTCGTTATGGATCTTATGAGTGGCTCATTATGCCGTTTGGTTTGACGAACGCTCATGCTTTCTTTTTCGATCTTATGAATCGAATTTTCCCGGAATATCTCAATAAGTTCGTTCTTGTGTTTATGGATGACATCCTTGTTTATTCCAAGTCTGAAGCTGATAATGCTCATCATTTGAGGATTGTCATGAGTACTCTTCATCAGCATCAACTCAAAGCCAAATTCCCCAAGTGCCACTTTTGGGAGAATAAGGTGAAGTTCTTAGGCCACGTTGTATCTTCCGAAGGCATTTCGGTCGATCCATCTAAGATCGAAGCCATTCAAAATTGGAAGAGGCCTGAGAATGTTTCTAAGATTCGTATTTTCCTTGGATTGGCGGGTTATTACCATCGATTCATCAAGGACTTTTCCTGCATCGTGCTTCCTCTGACTAGCCTAACTAGAAAAGGCGTTCGATTCACTTGGTCTGATAAGTGTGAAGCTTCTTTTCTGTAGTTGAAGGAGCCTCTCACTAATGCTCCTATTCTCATGGTTCCCGAAGGGAATCAAGATCTTGTTGTTTACACCGATGCTAGTCGATGTGGCCTCATTGCCATGCTTATGCAAAGAGATTGGGTAATTGCCAATGCTTCTAGGCAATTACGTCCAAATGAAGTACGCTATGCCACTCATGACCTAGAGTTAGCCGCCATAGTCTTTGCCTTGAAGATTTGTTGTCATTATCTATCAGGCGAGCACTTCATTCTCTCTACCGATCACAAATCACTGAAGTATCTGTTAATCCAGAAGGTACTCAATATACGACAATAGCGTTGGCTCGAGTTCCTTGTCTCTTATGATTTCGATATCTGGTACACTCCTGGAAAGGGGAACCGAGTTGTAGATGCGCTAAGTCGCAAACACTCGGCTGTTGTTTCTATGATGCTAGCCGAGTGGGATGTTTTAGAGAGCCTATCTTTTTGTGATATTCATGATCATGCTCCAACTTCTGATTCTCCTATCTTATTGTTCAGTTTGGAAGCTCAACCCAACTTATTGGATCGTATTGTCGATGCTCAGCGGCAAGATCTAGATCTTGTGCACCTTATTTGGATATGTGAGTCTGAATCCCGTGATGAGGAGTTGAGGGATTTCAGCATTGATTCTCATGGGTGTCTTCGTAAGAAAAACTGTTTAGTCGTGCCTTCTGATTCTGATCTTAGGCAGGAATTCTCGATGAATGTCACCGTTCTAAGTATACTATTCATCCTGATGGTAGCAAGATGTATGCCGACATGAGATGCCTTTATTATTGGGAAGGCATGAAGCATGATGTGGCAAGTTATGTGAGTAATTACATGACTTTTCAACTCATCAAAGTCGAGCATTAGTGTCCTAGTGGTCTTCTTCAGCCCCTTGAGGTCCCGCTGTGGAAATGTGATCAGATTTCTATGGATTTCATTGATGGCCTGCCTCGTTCGAGATCGGGCCATTACAGTATTTGGGTTATCGTGGATCGCTTGACTAAATCTGCTCATTTCATTCCTATTAAATCTAATAGGATAGCTTCTCATCTAGCAAAGATTTATATTAAGGAAATCGTGAGACTTCACAGTATTCCTAGTTCAATTGTTTGTGACCGTGATCCACTCTTCACGAGTCATTTCTAGCGGAGTCTTCAGGAAGCTTTGGGAACAAAGCTTAATTTCAGCACAGCATGTCATCCGTAGTCTAATGGACAGACTGAACAGGTGAATCATATTCTTGAGGATCTTCTTCGTGCTTGCATTCTGAATTTTGGTGGTAGTTAGGAGGACCACATACCGCTTGTAGAGTTCTCCTACAACAACAACTTTCAGTCTAGTATCGGTTTGGCTCCTTTCGAAGCCTTATATGGAAGGCCATGTCGATCACCTTCTTATTGGTTGGAATCCAGGGAGAAACTGATTTTAGGCCCTGATTCTATTTGTGAAGCTTCAAAGAAGATTATTCTTATCCGTCAGAGAATTAAAGAGGCATAGAGCCGTTAGAAATCCTATACGGACAACCATAGGAAGCCTCTCGAGTTCTCTATTAGTGACCGTGTGTATATCCGTGTATCTCCGTTGAAGGGAGTAATGCGTTTTAGTAAGAATGGGAAATTGGCTTCTCGCTTTATAGGACCGTTTCATATTACTGAACCTATTGGCCCTGTTGCATATAGAGTTTCACTTCCAGCTCATCTATTTGGCATTCATGACGTGTTTCACGTCTCTCAGCTTAGGAAGTGTCTTTGAGAGTCAGATTCTATTATCGATTCTCCCGATTTGCATGAGCTTAAGATCTCACCTGACCTATCCATTGTGCAGCAGCCTATTCACGTTCTTGCTTCGAAGGTGAGACACCTTCGAAATAAGGACGTTCCATTCGTGAAAGTTCAATGGTCCGCAAATCCCAACGATTGCATTCTGGAAACCAAAGAATTCATCGAGCGATCCTAACCTGGTTTTCTATCTTCTCATAGTGTTGGTGAGAATATTTAAACTCAAGCTTGCTTATCTCTTTTGCTTGATGAAATAATTATGTTGAATACAGCTCTTCTCTAGAAATTGCGAGGACGCAATTTTTATAAAAGGGGAATCTATAACAATCCTGGTTTTGGTGATTACCTATAAATATTAAATTATAACAATGGTTATAATTTAATATTATGAATTAAAATAATTAGAGATTTAAATTGTTTATTTGGAATAAACAATGGATTTTAAATGTAAAATGTGGAAATAAAGTATTAGAAACTTTATTTTGGTTGTTTGAGTTAATAATGAATGAAATATGATTTTTATTTGAGAAAATGCAATAATTCTAGAAATTATTGCCAAATGCTTCTTTTAGTAATTTTTAAAGGAAGTGTTTGATTTTTTAAATGTGTTTATTTTAAATAAAATGATGAAATTTGGTTTAAAAATAAGTTTTTGTTATAAAGTGATGAAAAATGGTTTGTCATATTTTATTACACAAGAAAATTATTTTTGTGTAATTTTTGGTATTAAAAATAATGTTTTATGTAACTATTTGTGTAAATTGGTTATTTAATTAAAAATGATAATTTTTGATAATAAAAATATTTTTATGGTAAAATTATCTTTTTATAAGTTACAAAATATTTTATTTAACATGAAAATGTGTTTACATAAATTATTGTGTTAAAAACTTTGTTGAAATATGTTGTTTAGATTTAATTACATAGATATATTTGTGCATATTTGTCTTTATGTGAAAATTGTTTACATAGGCGAATTAATTTCTTTAGTTTTGGGTCCAAAGCCCATTATCTCATAACCAAAAAATGAGAAAAGCTTTCCCTGTACGTTCATTATTTCTTCTCCTGTAAACTAAAAGAAACAGAAAGAAAAAGGAGAAACTTTACCATTTTCTCAATCTAAGCCAAATCTCATTTTCTCTTCAATTTAATTGCTGTTTTTAATCAAATCAAAGAGAATTATAACAGGTAATCTACTCCAAACTAAAGTATTTCATCAAAACTCCATCTTGTGAAATTGGATTGTCTGTAACATTATTCTTTTGGTCTGCATGTTTCTATTTTGCTCATTTACAAGTTGTTGAAGCCAACTCCATCTCAAAGCTTGCATCTTTCAGTTGAAAATCTGGATTTTGCTTTTCATTTGCAAGGTGAGTTGCTGCTCACTAAATGCTAGCTAAAGCAAAGCTTTGAAATGCCAAAAAACTGTGCAAATTTTGCTTCTGCATCTTGTTTTCTATACTCAGTTTTGTTTCTGTGATAATCTGATTTGGGTTACCATTTTGCATGCTATTTTCTCTCTATTCGAGCAATGAAATGCTACCAGATTTTCATCTGATGATAGTTCATGTGTTGTAGATTAAATGTGCAAAATTTCAGAGCAATACTCTTTTGTTTGATACCTAAAAACTGCTCTGCAAAATCAATACGAAGCCTGGAAACCACCTGCACAACATTGCGACCAGAAGGTCGACCCCAAACTTCCCTGGGTCGACCTACACATAGACCAAGAAGCCCTTTAGGTCGACCCACCTGCACAACATTGCGACCAGAAGGTCGACCCCAAACTTCCCTGGGTCGACCTACACATAGACCCAGAAGCCCTTTAGGTCGACCCTAGGGTCGACCTATGGGTGTTAAAGGTCGACACCCAAGTCGACCTGGGCATTGAATTGTTCTGCCCTGTATATTTTTGGTTCTGACTTCCTTTTTCAATCCGGTTTTTTGACTTCTACTTCATGCTTTTGTGATAATTCTGAATGGGTTTCATGGCTATGATGCCTATCAGTAGGCTAAGCAAGATTTTGGTGAATTTGAGATTCAAAATGAATCGTTTTTTAGTTGAATTCGAATGTCGGTTTCTGAGAATTTTCAATGTTTTTCTTTTATTTCGAGCACGGGTTTTTCCAAATAATTTTGAAATAATTTTTAAAATAAACTGGCTTTTGAAATAATTATTATATAATATGTTTAAATTATTTTCAAGCTATAAAATCTATATATTCTCTATAATAAGGGAATTTTAAGGCTTGTTTTCCAAAAACGATTTCGAAAAATTGTTTAAAAAGCTTGTTTTCTCAAACAACTTATTTTCTATATAAAATACACGTTTTGCACTATTCAAGTGAATGAGAAGGAGAATTAAACGATTGGGTAAAACACGTGGTATGGGACACGTGCGTTTGTCTTTTCGGTTAATTTCTGACTTGTCTGTTTGATCGTTTTGACCTTCGGTTCGTATTTGCCAATGAGATGAGGCAAATATTTTTACTGCTTTCTGGTGTGGCATTGGCTAGCGGTTAGTAAACCGATTAGTGAGAATGTGTGGTATGGGACACACTGTTAACACTTTTCGGGTTCCTATCTGAGATTTTGTGACACATTTGTCTAAGAAACATATTTTCCGGTACTTGACCTTCAAGTCATTTGTCCTTCGGGATGTTTGTCTAAGAGACGTATTTGTCCATTGTGACGTATTTGTCCTTCGAGACGTTTGTCTTAAAGATGTGGCACCTTATTTTGAGAGAACTGTACTTGGCGGGCTTCGGCCATAAGCACGTGCTATATCTTTGAGATGATTTCATTGATTTCTTTGTGATTTTCCAAGTGTATCACCTTTTTACATTATTGGCCATTTGATCCATTCAAGGTATTATATATGGCGATTACATCTTTGGAAATTGAACTCCTTATCGAGTTCTATATTTGAGATTTGGGTTTGCCAACACTTGACGTTTATTTGAGATTTATACTCTCCTATTTGGAGATATATGAGATTGCCATTTTAGGCATATTTTGTGTTTTGAGACTTTTGTATTTAGAGAATATTTTTGTGATTTCCATTTATGGTGAGTTTTGAGTTTGAGTTTTGGGATTTCTCCTATTTAGGAGTTATGGTTTTTCTAAACCACTATAGTTGCTTTTGGGATTTCGCCGATGATATGAGGCGTTTTTTATACTTAGTATTTATTGATGAGTCTATCTCTTTTGAGGACTTACACTAGGTGAAATTACCTCATTTGAAGTAATGAACTTTGCCTACTTATGCTATTTCTTCTCATTCGAGAAGATACTTCACCTTTACCCTTATACTTCACATATCTATTGCTAATCTGATAGTTTTAGCTAGGACCCGTGTATTTTATACGTGGGTCAGACCGAGTTGTTTCAAGTTAGATACCTGCTTTTGGACTTTGCTTTGATGCTTCCGCTTGGATATCAGCTTATCTCTTTTTGTGTAGTTTGTAGTCTTTTGTTTGACTCTGATATGCGTATATTGTTTTGACTCGTTGTATATAGTGTGGTACTTATACCACTTATGATGTATCATTTTGTATCGTACTGGGATGTATCAGTGTACATGTATATATCTGTTGTTTGTTGTTCTGTGATGTGTTGTGCATTTTGTTGTTTTATTTTGTTCCGATAGATCCGTTAGCCACTATAGTTTTGTATTAAGCATTTATTGAATATGTTGATCCACTTGAGATAGAAAATAGAGCATTAATTGACGTATTTATTAGATGTTTAAGATAAAGCTATATATGGTCGCTCCTAACCAGCCCTATTCTCCGCATTAGCAGACCGTATTACCCAGTAATACTCTTTGTTAATGTGGGTCTAGAGGTGGGGCGTCACAACATTCTTCATAAATAACTTCGCCAAAACTAGGTGTCGTCCTGGTTGACTTTACCGAAATGAAATGGGCACTCTTGGTCAGTCTATCTACTATGACCCATATACTTTCATTCCCTCTATTAGATCTTGGCAACCCATCAATAAAATCCATAAAAATAGAATCCCACTTCCATAATGGAACTTACAATGGTTGAAGCAATCTGCTTGGTTTCTAGTGATCGGCCTTTGCCTGTTGGCAATTCAAGCACTGCTAACACATAAACCAATATTTCATTTCATACCTTCCCAAAAGAAACTACTCTTCATATCCTGAGACATCTTCGTTCCTCCTGGATGGATAGTGAACTTTGAATGATGGCATTCATCCAAAACTTCCCTCCTCATGGTTTCTACATTCGGAACACACAACCTTACTCTCTTTCTCAACCACCCATTTTGGTCAAGACTGAAATCCTTTAGGTCATCGCTCTTCGTTCCTTACCTCAACCTTTTGATCTGTTTAGCCAAAATTGGATCCTCCTCTTGCTTAGAAGCTATCTACTCAATCATTACCGGTCTAACTTCTAAACAAGACAATACAGCACTTCTGATACTAGAACCTTCCTCGGATCTAAACTGTATACTACAAGCTGACAATGCTTCCAAATCTTTCCACTCAGCAATCATAGCCAATACTGCATTCTGATGTTTCCGGCTGAGTGCATCTGCCACCTTAATTCCTTTTCCGAGTGTGTACTCAATTCCAAAATCATAAGCAGCAATAAACTCCAACCACCTCTGCCATCTCATGTTCAGCTCCTTCTGAGAGAACAAGTATTTCAACGATTTATGATCAGTATAAAGCTCAAATCGCTCTCCTAAATGATAATGCCTCCACACCTTCAAAGCAAATACGATGGCAGCTAACTCCAAGTCATGCGTAGGATACCTAACTTCATGTGGTCCGAGTTATCTAGAAGCATAAGCAATCACTTTACCTCTTTGCATCAACACATATCCCAATCCAGTTCCACATGCATCGATATAAACTACCAAATCTTGATTCCCCTTCGGAACCACTAACACCGGTGCATGGGTCAATAAGTGTTTCAAGGTCTGGAATGCTTACTCATAGTGACCAGTTCATACGAACTTCACATCTTTTCGTGTAAGCTTAGTCATCGGTGCAACTATTTACAAAAAATCCTTGATAAATATTCGATAATATGCAGCCAATCCAAGAAAGCTTTTAAACTCGGTCATCGTCTCGGGTCTCTTCCAATTATTCACGGCCTCAATCTTAGTTGGATCTATAGACAACCCTTTCTCTAAGAAGACATGACCAAGGAACTTCACTTCCTTCTTCCAAAAATGACACTTTGAAAACTTAACCTTCGACTGATGCTCCCTCAATGTTTCAAGCACAACTCTAAGATGAACTTCATGCTCCCTCTCATCCTTAGAGTATACCAAAATTTCATCTATGAAGACCAACATAAATCTATCCAAGTGTTCTAGGAAAATCCTATTCATCAGATCCACAAAGAATGCTGGTGCATTAGTTAGTTCGAATGGCATAACTAACCATTCGTACAATCCATATCTTGTCCTAAACGCCGTCAAAGAAATGTTATCCTCTACAACTCTAAGCTGATGAAATCCCGTCGCCAAATCCAGCTGAGAGAATAACATGGCTCCACTTAATTGATCGAACAAATCATCAATTCTCGGCAATGGATATCAGTTCTTTATCATCTTCTCATTCAACTTACGATAATCAATACACAGCCTTAACGATCTGTTCGGCTTCTTAGCAAATACAACGGCAGCTCCCCATGGCGAACTACTTGGTCGGATAAAACTCTTACCTTCCAAATCAACCAACTGCACCATCAACTCTCTCATCTTGGTGGGAGTCATTCTACTTGGCGGTATACTCACCGGTTCTGCTCCAAGCATTAAATCAATCTGAAACTCAATAGCTCATTTCGGTGGCATCCTAGTTATCGGCTCAAACACATCCGCGAATTCTCAAACTACAAAGACTCGATGCAACTCATCCTCCAACTCCATAGTACCCAATAGAGCATACATTTCACGACTAGGGTTCTCTACGGTATAAACTATCCGATCACTACAATTCGAGTGACTAAGTGATATTTTCCTATCATGGCAAAATATTATAGCATCATATTTACTTAATCAATCCATCCCAAGGATGACTCTAAATCCCCAAAGTCAAACACATGCAAACAGTACTCAAAAGTATGGCCTAGCAAATCAAACTCTAAATGGTCACACCTCTTCCCAAGCGCTGCTTACCCTCCTATCGGATTTGCAACCCTTAAGGAAGTAACTAGATATGTGGGTTCTAGGTTAAGCATATCTACCAAACATCGAGAAATAAAAGAATAAGATGCTCCAGTAATAGGCTAAGCATATCTACCCTTAAGGAAGTAACTCCTCCCACGTTATAGTTTCCTCATCAACCCCAGCAGTGGTAGTTTTCCACCAGAATGGAGCAGCTCCTTGCAGCTGCCTCGAAACCAATCTCCTCTTTTGTGCATCATTCAATCCTAAGTCTGCAAAAATTCTCTCGCAATGCAGTAGCCAATTTTCAACCTCAATCGCATCTTCGGTACCAATAAACGGCTTCCCTCCAAGCCAGATGTAATCCCTACTCAGGTTAGCATACTGATTGTCCATCGAAACTTCCTGAACTCCACCTCCAATAGCATTACCTTCGACAACTCTAGCTGCAATTCTAGCTTGCATTATGTTTACAAAGAACTAATACATTGCCCCCATGTCCATCTGGGGAACTCCTGCACCAATAGTTTCTGCTTGTGCTTGACTGAGACCTCTCCTAGTGTTGAGTCAAGCATTTCCATTGGTGGTGGTGCTACCTCCTTCGAGATTAACTCTGCCTCTTCTTCCTTCCATATTTGTATTCAAACCTCATGAGATACAGATGAATAGCCTAACTAAGATAGGAGTTTAGAGATATATCGTATACTTATATATATAGCAAATACAAGTACGTTACTATAGTGTTATCCCATACCTCGATTTTAATTCTAATTTCTAAGGATTATGTTTTCAAGGATCATTTTTAGTTAAAGTATTTCATAAACCACGCTCTAATACCAAGCTGTAATATCCCCTATATAGAGGCCCAAAACTAAGCGTTACAGATGCTGTAATCATATATAGTATTAGCTTTTGGCGACTAAATACAGCTATGTTAATGATATCAACAATATCAGAAGCACTTGAATATGAAACAAAATACAGATTTCAAAACAGCTTTTGCTTCATTACATTTCAAAACCAATTGTTTCACATTCACCACACATAATCCCAAATCGTCCTGGGCACAAATAAAATATAATTATTACAAAATACGTGAAGAGCGGTATATGATGATACCCCCTTGGTTGATCAAAGTCATATGGTCATAATAGGCCTAATACAATCACAGCGAAAATACATCAAAACTTAACAAGAACTGCAAATCCTAAATAGCTATCTGTTTGCCTCATGCATGCCTCCGGTAGCCTTATTCGTCATCCTACTAAACTTGAAAAGGACCTTAATCCCTCAACCTACTCAAATTAATTTTGAGCACCCGAGAGTTTAAGTGGAAAACATAAACTTCGAGTCAGACATAAAGCCTGGTGTGAATAGTACTGTACATCCCGGTTAAATATGTTAAGTGAGACCACGCCGCTTAGCGGAATGGTTTTCTCCTCAATAACATCCTTTATAAAGCATATCTTTGCAAAACCTTTTACCAAACCATATACTGTGCACCTGCATCCACAATGGTTAAATACTGTAAAGTAATCATTACGTAAACACACATAAACCTCAGGTAATAGTGAACTATCTGTTCAAACACATAAGTTTTGTATGGATAAATTTTAACCTTTCGCTGACTCGGTCCTACCAAACAATATAATCAAAATTAACCTAACACCTGTTAGGTATTCTTCTTTTGTATTATCTATCCCTAACTATCCGTTAAATACTTTACTTTTGGATGGTCTGTCCCTAACTTAATCATCTCCCAGTTCTTTCCGATTCTAATGGTTTTTCAGGCTCACCAATAACCTATCTGTATGCTACATATATTTCTTTCGGTGTGTAATCATAATTTTAGCCTACCTGTGACCAAGCCCTACACACTGGAATTTTGGACAACAATTAATTAGGGCTAATAGCTAATGTATAGGGTGAGACCCCACACTAGTCCCATCTGGTATTCTAATATCTGAGCCATTTTCTCTTAAGGATCCCCTCCCATAACTTTCCTTGAAAACATTTCCAAACCGACTTAAACCTTTAAATCAAATTTAAACAAGGAATGGTATATAATCTATATACTTTACTCAAAATCATATCACCATGTTATATATCCTCTTTACTCAAACTTTAGTTGATGAAAACTCTTAGCATTTGAAAGAACCTCTTTTTACACTTTTGAAATCATCTATTTCAAAATCAACTATCAAACCTTTCGAAATCAAACCTTTCAAAAACAATAAAACTTTGGACATCCTTCTTTAAAATCTCTTTAAAACATTTCCTTGGAAAACCTTGGAAAAACTTCCATCTCAAACCTTTCGAAACCATTCACTTAACCCTTTCGAACCAATTCAACTAGAACCTTTCGAAATCATTCATTTAAACCTTTCACAATCCATCATTTAAATCTTACGAAATCATTGAACTTAAACTTCTCATGGTTGGTCATCAAACCTTTCGAAATCATTCAGCCAAAACCTTTCGAAACCAATGAACCAAACCTTTTGAAATCATTCTTCAAAACTTTTGAAATCATTCAACTAAAACCTTTTGAAACCATTGAGTTTAACCTTTCGAAATCAATCTTCAACCTTTCGAAATCATTTAGCTAAAACCTTTCGAAATTATTTACTTAAACCCTTCGAAGGCTTACTGGTTTCAATTCAAAACAAATGGAAAAACCTCTTTTAAAACCTTTCAGAATCATTGGAAGCAACCTTTCGACTAAGCCGAAAGCTCTACTTCAAAAGCATTAAACATATCCTTTAAACAACTCTTTCGAAAGCTTTAGGTTATACTTCAATTTATAAAACAAGGGTAAGACACCTAAGTTGAAAGCTTCCTTTCGAAAGTATTGGGAGAAGCGGCTGGTTTTAAAACAAGTATTCCTTTCGTCTTTGCCGAAAGGTTCAAAACAAACAAAGCAAAAAAAAAAGCAGCATCAACCTTTCGACTATGTCCAAAGGTTTTTAAATAAAAACCTTTGTTTAAACATTTGAGTAAAGCAGGCGAAAGCTTTTGATTTATAAAACAAACATACCCCAACCTCTTTGGCCATTAACCTCTCGACTAAGAACCTTTCGACCTTGTCCAATTCATTACGTACCAAGTTACTTGATACCATATGCATTGGTTTGACCTTGTCGAAAGCTTTGAACTTCTCGACCTAGCGGGAAGGGTTCTGCTATAATAGGCTGAAACATGCTAAAAGTGTGATTTCTTTGTTTTTAACTTAAAAAGGATAACTTTTCAACTAACCTGCCTTTGTTTGTCAAATTTCATTGGTTAACATATTCTTTTCAAAAATGTGTTGCCATTATTTTCGAAATTAATAATCATTTTATTTTACAAAATGGCATATACTTGCAAAAACATTTCGGATCTAATCTCAAAACCGAAAACTACAAAAAAATGGGATGTAGTGATTATTCACCTTAGCTTTGAGATATAAGATGTGAGATTTGAGTTCATTAAGTTGATTATCTTCCTTCTCTTGATTCCTAGCTTTAGTCTTCTTCTTGAGAGTGAAAATGGTGGTCGGCCTTAGGGTTTTTAGTTTGAGAAAAATGAAATCAACCTGAGTTTCTATCTCCTAAGGGTTTAGGGTATAAGGTTTTACTATTTCCCACATTGCTCTTGTTATTTCCTAACACCTTTGTTTAGGTTATTTCATTTTAGTTTGCATATTAACATGGCACGGCTACCCTTAGCTAATCAATTATCAACTTATTAATCTCCACATTATTTATTTAATATACCTAATTAATTATTGTAAATAATATTATAAAAATATGAGGTGTTATAGAATAATTTAATGAATATATCTCTAAGAGAATTTTATGAATTAATAAAAAGATGAATTAAATTGATTGATGATTGATAATCACATATGAACTTAACACCTTTATAATCGATGATTGGTGCGAAGGAATCGAGGATGGATTTGTGTAATTCCTATTTGGAAACCACTTCAAACCAATTTATACATTCGAAAGTGAGGACATGTTGAAGATGATGATTTTTGAAGACCAGAGATCTTCAAAATGTAAGGATTGTTGTCACGAGTCCTAGGGTTTTACCCCATATTATATTTATATGGCAGTGGTGTCTGCTGTTACATCCCCCTACTTGGAGGCCCAAATCTGACGGCTACGGATGTTGCAGTCATCCATAGTTATTAATATTCGGTGACCAAATACGGCGGTGCTAGATACATTGATAAACATATCACAAGGATATGAAAAAATTTAACAATTCATAAACATATTTTCACATTCAAATTAAAACATTTCATGCTCAATACATAATCCCAAAACGCTAACCACATTCAGCAAAATATAATTATTATACATACGCCAAGAGTGACATATGAAGATGTCCCCTTGGTTGATCAGAGTATATAGTAAGGCTGATAAATCTGCCTTTACATCCAAATACACAGCGGAAAAGAAAACTCTAAATAACTATCTACCTCCTACATGCCTCCGGAAGCTTTATTAGTCTAAGAAAACCTGAAAACCCTAAACCTCAACCTACTCAAAATCAATTGAGTACCCGAGAGTTTAAGGGGAAAACAAAAACTTCAAGTCTATCTTCTCAAACCAAATGGATATCTAGTGAGACCACGCCGCTTAGCGGAACGAGTTTTTCCCTTACTAGTATCCCTTTTTAAAACGTTTATTTCGCCAATCCTTTCCTACAACCAAACTAGTTAATCAACTGATTATAAGAATAATATAGCAATATCCATTATGCTAAAACAGGAAATAAAATAGACTATCTATCTAAAATCTGAACTATCTATTCTTTACAGGACTATTTGTCCTAAATTTTGAGCTATCTGCTCTTAATTATAGTTTCTAGGATTACTATTAACCTAATAGTTTTCATGGGCTAACTAATAACCGGTTATGCATTGAAGGTCTCCCTGTCCAATTACATAGTTTCCATGGGCTTACTATATATGAACCTGTCTATCTGACATCTTCATTTACACATAGTTTTCATGGGCTAACTATGAACCTGTCTATCTGACAATTCCCTTTACACATAGTTTTCATGGACTTACTATGAACCGGTCTATCTGGCATTTCCATTTACACATAGTCTTCATGGGCTTACTATGAACCTGTCTATCTGACATTTCCATTCACACAAAGTTTTCATGGGCTTACTATAAACCTGTCTATCTGACATCTTCTTTTACATAGTTTTCATGGGCTAACTATGAACCTATTGGCCCCTGCCAATATCACACAGTTTTCATGGGCTTAATGGAAACCTATTTTCCCCCGCCAATATCTGTACATTATATTTTAGCATCCTATATTCCGGTCTTCCTGACCTCCTAGGCGCAACTTTAATCAATTAGGAGTTTATTCAATTTATATTCACTACTAGGTTAACCTAATTGGTTCTTCTACCCTTCAAAATATCTAAGCTAACTGCTCCACATAATATTTGAGTACTGCCCTTCAAAATTTTCCTTGAAAGCCTTTTCAAAATGATTTAGTCCGTCAAATCATAAATATACAAGAAAAATATATCTTTAGCTTTACTCTAAGCTATATTTGTCATGTTATATATACTTTACTCAAAATAATGTTCATGATGTACAATAAGGATTAACTATCCTTTGAAGTAAGTTAAAAGTCCTTTATAACTTAAAACACTTAGGCTATCTGCCTAGTCTTCATATTCGAAACCCTTGTTTAAAACATTTAAACAACCTTTCGAAAACATTGAAGGTAACTCCTTTAAAAATCTTTTTAATAAGACCCTTCGAAAGTATTGTAGGTGACTCCTTCATATCCTTTAATAAACCTTCTTTTTACCAGCTTTAAAAACATATGACATCCACCTTTAAATCCTTTAAACCATAGCCTTTCGAAAACATTGAAAAACCATACCTTTCAATACCTTCGAAACCTAGATTTCAACTTCAAAGGGTAACCTCCTTCGAAAGCTCTTAAAAACATTAGGCACATGCCTTATAATACTTTAAATTCTACCTTTCAAAAATATAAAACTTGGTCAAAAGAATTCAATTATATAACCCCTTCGAAAGTATCTCCTTCAAAGGTAAAGAGAACCAAGTAAACATATTCGAAAGCAAAGAAACCAACCCTTTTTGAAAATATAAAACTTTATTTTCGCCATAACTTTTTATAGGCGTAAAATTAAGGTCTCTAAC
The DNA here is from genome assembly GCA_030737815.1 of Allium fistulosum. Lineage (NCBI taxonomy): Eukaryota > Viridiplantae > Streptophyta > Magnoliopsida > Asparagales > Amaryllidaceae > Allium > Allium fistulosum. The sequence continues at coordinate 796,261,023 of CM060904.1, forward strand.
CTATTCCATTGTGTTCAAATGATGGTTTACCTTTTCGTAAAATGGTCACAGCAGAAAAATGGACTTACGGTTAGAAAGTTATGCTTATTTGAAGTTTTATAAACAAAGCGGGAAAAACTGCTGCAAAAGGGTTTCTGTAGTGTTTTACAACTGCTACCGAAAGTAGCTTCCAGCAAGGCCAAAACGTTGCTTTCGGCAAGGCCGAAAGTTTCACCAAAAACGCTGCCGAAAGGTCCAGAAATGCTGTGCAAGATTCTATAACGAAAGGTTATTTATGCGGAATGTTTTAATAACGGAAGGTTCATTAAAAACGCTGTAGAAAGCTGTAGAAATGCTATGAAAGGTTTAATGACGAAGGGTTATCTATGCGGAAGGTTTTAATGACGAAAGGTTCATCAAAAACGGTGCATAAAGCTGGAGAAATGCCGCGGAAGGTTTAACGACGAAGGATTATCCACGCGAAAGGTTTTAATGACGAAGGGTTTAGGTTCTAAGGTGGAAGGTTCACTGGCAGAGCCGTAAATATTTTGAAAACTGCCACATATAATCTTTGTCGAATTCTTATTGGTTATAGAGGTGAACTTTATCAATTTTTTATCAAATTTCTATTGGTTAAAAACATTTCTTTGCAGAAAAGCTGCTGCAGATCAGAATTATTATTTCTGAAATTACTTTGAAAATAATTAGTTATATTAATATTATAATATAATTATTAAACCTTTTTAACTTAGAAAATTCATAATAAACCAAAATCACTTGGGAAAAATCGCAAAAATTCACCAAAAATCTGAAATAACATTTTACTCATCATATAAAAATTTCGGGGCCATTTTATTATTTTTAATAATTAAAACCCGAAATAAATGTCGTTTACATCTTGGGAAATTAATAAAATATTTCTATTAACTCCTAAAGTTACGAAATTAAAAACTCATCTCCAAAATTACGTTATACATAACATATTAAAAAATCAAACTATTTGGAGGTTGTTTGCTAAGGTTTTTACTCTATAAACCCATCATTTTAATTCCATAAAATCCCAATAAATCACCATAAATCATTGTTTTATCTAAAAAATGATTATTAGATCCAAACATGATCGGAACAACAACATACATTTAGTTACTATCTATAACCGAACCAAAACAAGTAAAAATGAGATGATTACACTATTATTCACCTTACTTGAGATAAGGAGATTAGAGATTGTTTGAGATTGATTTTCTTCTAGCTTGAATCCTAAGCTTTTAGTTGATTTTCTCTTCTCTTCTAATGGTCGGCCTTGATCCCCGTGATTGCTATTGTTTTTGTGAAAAAGGAAAAATGAATGTGCATAGCCAAAGGAAAGTGGTATAAGGGTAGGGTGTATGGATATTTACCCAAATGCCCTTATGTTTATTATCCTAACCATTTACATATGTTCATTAGTTTTAATAAGCACGGTCACCTAGTTTATTAATCAACCTCAATCCCCTTATTTACATTATTCTATTTAATTTATTCTAATTAAATCTCCTGAATAATGTCAATAAAATTAGGAGTGTTACATCTGCATTCTAAAAATCTTCGTTGTATTGCAGACCGAAGATTTTCATAGTGGAATGACTGCTTGTTGACATTCTCTGGGTCGCTCCCAATATAGAGATATTTATTACAGCAGTGGTCCTGTCGTGTTTGGAAATCTTCGTAATGCAAGGAATACTCGCTACTGATCCTAGGGGTGATTCCCAAAAAAGGATGTGGTAAGAGGAGTGCCTTCAGTTTCGTTCAGTCCTAGAATGAACTTGTATGGACGAATGTCTGACATTGAATTTCTAAGATCACAACGTTAACTTTTACAAACGTACATCTACTTGATGGCGCAGAAGGCAACTTCTCTTAGCTAAACACTCTTTTCTGAGACGTTGAGCTCAGAGGTTGTTTGTTCGTGGAAGTCAATAGTGATCAAAAGAATGGCAGTGTGGCATTCTAAGTGGAATGTGCTTTTTGGAATAATAAAGCGTGTCTTTGTGAATAACAAAGCGTGGCTTTGTTAAAATTAAGCATTGCCTCACGAGCATCACAAGCCTCACATCCTGGAGATGATACGGGTAATTATGTGGTCTGCAGGACATATATTTCAGGCTATCGGTTGTATGAGTATGGAGGAGTCCAGTGGAATCTAGATCCTTAAGGCATTTATTTTAATATAATGGTTGCTTGTGAGAAGCGACAAGGCTACCGGATATTTGTAGTGTAGAAAGTACAGCTCCAAGCGACTTGCTTGAGAAAAGCGATAAAAGCACCACGGGAACTATGTTTTCTATGTGTGGATCGAAGGAAAAGGCCACTAGTCCCCTTTCATGTTGGAAATCCAATCCCAATACGAGCTTTACGGTTTTGATTGTCGTCCCAATATAGTTATAATGCTTTGCAAACATTTCAGCTACCCCTTTTGTATCTTATATTCCATCTGGTGTATTCCGTTGACCTAGTCTGGATATATTACCATAGACTTAGTCTGGATATTGATACTTTATTTTGATATATTACTTGAGAAGTTTTTTTAAAAGAATGTCATATATAATAATATCAAAGTGTTTTTCGGTATAAAGTACTTTGGTTATCATAAGGTAAAAACATGTCCGTATTTATATGTAGGCATGGTCTTATGAGATATCCTTCTTTTCAAAGGTGTTTATTGATATCAGCATAATCTATACATTAAAAATTTCGAGTATGTCACGCTGGTTTACCAAGCCTGATCCGGATATTTTTAATACTCGGGTCAGATCTGAGTAGTTTCATGTTTAGTTGAAGGCACTTGGAGTTTCCAGAGGAGAGCTGGAGATCTTCATCTACGTGTGGACGTATTCTATTATCCGCTGCATATACTACATTTGTTCTGTTTGGTTGTCAGCATTTGTAAGGACATGTGTTTATAACTGTCCAAGCTGAATTAAGGTTAGACTCTGATATCGTATTCAAAATTTTCCGCTCTAAAGATTATATATTAAAATAATATATGTTATTCCATTCATGTAAGATTCTATTTTCTGTTCTATTCTATCTTCTTTTCTTTTTCACCCTAACGTTCGGGCTTTCCTGCACTTGGATTTATGACATTTGAATACCGAGGATGTGTTAGTGTCGATTTTTATGGGTTGAATTTCCCGGTCGTTACATTTGGTATCAGAGCTTAGGTTGAGCGAACACCTAGGCTTTGTTGGGGTAAAACTCATTATAGATAGGGTTAGTAATATCCTAGAATGACTGACTCATTAGAGATAGGGATAGTAACACCATAGAATGAGTTTGAGCGTATTATATATGAGTGCGTATTTGTTATTTGATATAAAAATGTTTTGTATTTGATTTATCTGTTGACTGGTTGGTAGATTCTGGTCGGTATGTGGGACGCCACGATATCGGTAAGTGTTTCTAAACCCTTAAAAGAGGCAAATCAACACACCGTTTTAAAAGGATTATATTATATATATATATATAAAAGTATAAATATTTATGTGATATGGAAAACTTATAAGATGTTATCCCTTTGGAAAGTTCCAAGAATAAGGCTTAATCTGGGTAGTGATGGTGGGAATAATCTTTTAAGTATCGATCATATGTTGGCTTGGGCGAATGGCATCGAACACTTGGTAAATTATTCTTCTTATCATTGTACAATCAAGGCAATTTCAAATCTGAACAAGTATGAATCAAGTAATTTGGATAAGTCAAAAAATTAGTGGTATGAAACTTCTAATAATAACTAAGTATATCATTTAGATCAGGATGTCATATTTTATGTTGGGTGATGAGTATTGGGCTAATCCGAAGCAAGCACGAAGAATACATGCACAGAAAGACAAATTAAAACTAGGATCTTTTGCCAGCATCTTCTATTACAAATGCGGTAAAGAAGGGCATTATGCAGTTTTGTATAAGTATAGGAGGATAAAAGGAAAGCAAAGGAAAATAAGAAAAGAAAAATCTTTTAGGGTTGATATATTTTGTTTTGAGTGTAAAAGATATATGTTTAATAAAATTGAATTTTAAGAACTCCTATCCTAATCTTTTGAAAATTTAAAAGGATTATATTTTAAGTATAAAGGAATACCTTTTGAAAGATATAGATATTTATGTGTGTCATTTTATGGTTAAGGGAATAATAATATTCAGTTATTACCATTTGTTGATTGAACGAACATCTAGTGAATTAAGTTTCACAATTTGACTATAAGATGTTTGATAATAATATGGGGTTAAGGTTAATTAATTTATATAAGATGATAAAATAAGCATGTAAATATATTTTACACAAACAAAATAATTTTGAAAAGATGGATATGAAAGATATGTTATACAAATTTTGAGAAACTAAATTTTAGGTATTTTGGAAAAGAATTATGAAATTTTAAATGGAAGTAAGTTAATATAAGATGGTTTTAAGAAAGGGATTTATAAAATGGGTTTATAAACAAAATAATCTCTAATGGATTTTTGAAAAGTAAGAAAGTCTCAAATGGTAACTAGTTTGAGTGGCTCGAAAATGACTAAAAATGGGCAAGACGAATACGATTCTTGTTAAGGGGATATAGATTACTATTGGTAGTACCTTGTTTCTTGGTATTATTTTGGAGTTACTCGATCTATATGATTTTCCTTAAGTTAAAAGGATAATTTTAAATTATTATTTGATAAATTAATATCAAGGTTGGTTAAAAAAGGAATATATTATAATGGGAGAAGTTGATTGCAATTTTGGAAAATAAAAGGTAATTGAAATGATTCCTTTGGGATGAAATGTCTTCCTTTAAAGAAAAATATTTGGAAATAAATATTTAAAGTGATTATATATTTATAAAAATGAAAGATAAAAGTTTTATGGAAAGATTTCATAAAGATTTTTGAATGTTAATAAGTATATATGAGGTACATAGATCATTTCGTCGCACGTTTTTGATCTAAGATTCGAGTACAGAACTTTGAGGTGTTTACACCGGTCCGAAAAAGGATTTATCACTCGATTCTTGACAATAAACATTGATGAGGGTTTATGATTGGATACTTGAATTTTCTATCATAGTTGAGAGCTATGTAAGGGACACGAAGTTTTCTGATCAACAAGCCTGATCAGAGTCCACACTAGAGGATCGGGGGATCAATGCTAGTTTGGAAGTAAAGTTGTGGATTCATATAGTAGATCAGCTTAGATCGCATGTGGATGATCTGTGTATATCACATTGAATTAAGTTTAATGTTTTTTCTAATAAGTATTACGGGCTTTGGGTTTTGGTTTAATTTCAGGGACGAAATTCTTTTAAGTGGGGAAGTCTGTAACGACCCGTAATATTACCACTTTGAAATGGAATATTTAATTAATTTTAAATATTCAAATATAGAATTTTTAAACTTAATAATCATGTTTTATGTGATAAATAAGAATGATGAACTTATTTTCAGAATTAAATAGAGATTTTGAAGTTTTGTCGTAAAATTGACAAAAGTTGGTATACATTCGAATAATTGTTGTAAATGGTAAATAACTCTTTTTAAATGGTTATATAATGATATTAATTTGATTTATAATTGTTTTATAAATTATAAACTTGTTTTATAAAGATTGACAAGATTTGTCGCATTTCGGCAGATCGACGTCATATTGTTTTATTTGGATTTTAATATTATTAAATATGGTTTTATAACTAAAATAAACTTGTTTTAATTATTTAAAAATGATAAGAAACTTAGTTTCAAATTTTTTTTACATAAATAAATAGTTTAACAAAAACGTCAAAATGAGGCCATAACACGTTTTGTTGAAAATCAACGATTTTGTTCAAAATAAGACGTCACAACGTTGTTGCACCTTTGTTAACATGTTTTAACATATATATATTACACATTTTAATAACAAAACATGTTTACTTTTTCTAAGTATTATTAGAAAAATCTAGAATATCATTAGTAAAAATAAGTAAGGTAATTAGCAAAAGTAAAAAAGCAAATATCAAATCAATCACATCCAAATCCAACAAAATTATTGCTTTATTTTTTAATGCTTAAGTGATTATGACATAAAGTGGAGATGTTAAAGGATGAAGTTAAGTGTTGAAAAACTGTAGCTTACTTTAGGTTTAAGTAAGGGTATTTTGGTAATTTCGTAAAGGGTTAATTTGTTAAATTACCACCTTTTGTTTTTCCTATAAATACCCACCTACATTCACACATTCTTTTACATCATTCTCTTCTTCTTCCTCCTTCTTAAAGCTCTAAGAGCTCTTCTTTAATGGCTTCCTCTCTTCTCTTTCCTTGCTTACTTTTCTTAAAATCTTATCAAACCAACTTCAAACTCCACCAAACTTTGCCAAAGACCTTAAAATACCATTAGAATATGGTTTAGCATCTAAGAAGTTAAGAAATGATGGAGAAAGGAATAGAACCTATGGAGGCCGAGATCAACATAAGGAGAAGTAAAGTTCGGGAAGCTCTGGAATGAAAATATTAGAGAGAAGTGTCGTCGGTTTCATTCCCAGGAAATAGGAGAAAGTTTGAAGTACTGCGGAAGCTCTACCGAATTTTCTAGAGCTTGGGAAGGAGGAATGAAGTAGATGATGATTAGTTAGAGTTAACAATGGTTTAGTAAAGTGTTGTTGGATAAGAATGTTGATATGAAGAATTAGTTAGAGACAAAGGTGAGTACTCGTATTTTTACTAATTAATCTCTTAGTTATTTCAAGTATAATGATTTGAAAGTTTGAATATATTGGATGATTAAATGTTTGATTACTTGGTTGATTACTTATTTGAATATATGGATGTTAATACAGAAGATTACTTGGTTGATAAATGATAATGGAAATGGTTAGTAATTAACCATAGTTAATTTAATGAGAATTAAATCCATATAAAGATGTATATGGAAATTATTTAGCCTCTTAATGATTTTTTAAATATCTAAAAATGTTTTAAATGAATATTATAATAATATAATATTATAATATTATAATATTATAATATGAAATGAGATGGAAAATGAGTTTGAAATATGAAAACTATTTGTTAAAATGAGTTTAAAATGATTTAGAATGTTTTATAAACATTTAAAAGTGTTTCCATAAAGTTTGAAAAGAAATTGAAAAAAAAGTCAAAACTAGGCGCGTCGCGTAACGGTAGTTCACGATTTCGCGCCAAAGATTTCAAATGAGTATACGCAATGAAACATAGCTTAGAATTCTTCGAGATATGAATTTTCCGGACTATTATATCCATAGTTTTTAAATGAAGAAAGGAAATAAAGATTTTATCTTGTAAATTTTTAAATATGAGTAATACAATTTTTCAGAAGAATCGTAGTTTTACAGTTTATAACCCGAATTTGAAATTGCTTTAAAATGAATATTTTTAAATATTAAAAATATGAAATAAATTTTATAAACCTTTTAAAATGTTTTAAAGAGATATTTGAGTTATAAAAATGAATTTCTAAATGATAGAAAAGTCGTTTTTATCAAATAAGCCTTTCAAGCACTATTCGCGACACTTTTTGCTACAGTTTTTAGTAACTTTTAAAATATGGCTTTAAACTTAAGTTTCTTTCTCGAATCTTTTATAAGTGTTTTCAAATAAATGAATAAGTGTTTTAAATAATGATTTGGAAGTTTTATAAATCATTTCTAAAAATGAAAAGAGTATGTGAAAACTACTATTTGTCCCGCTTGTGAGATCTAGAAAGGTAAAACGAGGTGTGTAACTAAGGTTAGGGATGGAGCAACCAGTGCCCTGAACTTACCAGGCCTCTGTTTTCTCTTTTAGACGAGGGGTGGAATAGACTAAAGGGAAAGCCCGGATGCTCTAAAATAATGTTTTCCAATATGAGACATAAATAAATGATTTGGAATTATTTTAATTCCTATACTTGAATTAATTGTTTTGGGTTTGCAGTAAATTATGTCTTAAATAACATCATTTTTGACCCATTTAAAAGTTATGTTTTGGAAATAAGAAATCTTTAATTAAGATTTAATAAATGATTTGGAAATGTTTTTCTAAGTAAAAGGGTGAAATGATTTAGAATTACTCCAAAGTTAACGGTTTTAATTAACCAAATTATTTGATAAAATGAGGCTTAATGATTCCATATACTCTGAAAAAGATAAAGCAATAATTTAATGAATATATCTCTAAGAGAAATTTATGAATAAACAAAAAGATGAATTACATTGGTTGATGATTGATAATCACATATGAACTTAACATCTTTTTAATAAATGATTGGTGGAAGGAACCGGGGGTGGATTTGGGTAATTCCTATCTGAAAACCACTTCATACCAATATATACATTCAAAAGTGAAGACATGTTGAAGATGATGATTTTTGAAGACTAGAGATCTTCGAATGTAGGGATTGCTATCACGATTCCCAAAGGTACCCCCACACTATATTTATATGGCAATGGTGTCTGCATTCTAAAAATCTTTGTTGTATTGAAGACCGAAGATCTTCATAGCGGAAGGACTGCTTGTTGACATTCTCTGGGTCACTCCCAATATAGAGATATTTATTATAGTAGTGGTCCTATCGTGTTTTGAAATCTTAGTAATGCAAGGACTAATTTCTATTGATCCTAGGGGTGATTACCAAAAATGGATGTGGTAGGAGGAGTGCCTTCGGTTTCGTTCAATCCCAGAACGAAATTGTATAAATAAGTGTCTGCCATTGCATTTCTAAGATTAAAACGCTGACTTTTACAAACGTACATCTGCTTGGTGGTGGAGAAGGCAACTTCTCTTAGCTTAACACCCTTCTATGAGACGTACGAGCTCAGAGGTTGTATGTTCGTGGAAGCCAATAGTGATCGAAGGAATGGTAGTGTGGCATTCTAAGTGGAATGTGCTTTGTGGAAGAATAAAGTGTGGCTTTGTGAATAGCAAAGCGTGGCTTTGTTAAAATTGAGCATAGCCTCATGGGCCTCACATCCCGAAGATGATACAGGTAATTATGTGGTCTACAGGACATATATTTCAGGTTATCGGTCGTATGAGTATAGAGGAGTCCAGTGGAATATGGATCCTCAATGCATTTATTTTAATATAGTGGCTTGCTTGTGAGAAGCGATAAGGGTACCGGATATTTGTAATGTAGCATGTATAGCTTAAATTTACTTGCTTGAGAAAAGCGATAAAGGCACCACGGGAACTATGTTCGCTATGCGTGGATCGAAGGAGAAGGCCACTAGTTTCCTATCAAGTTGGTAATCCAACCCCAATACGAGCTTTACGATTTTGATCGTAGTCCCAAAATAACTATAATGCTTTGCAAACATTTCAACTACCCTCTTTGGTATCGTATATTCTATCAAGTGTATTCCGTTGACCTAGTCTGGATATATTACCATAGACTTAGTCTGGATATTGATACTTTATTTTGATATATTACTTGAGAAGTGTTTTTAAAAGAATGTCACTAATAATAATATCAAAGTGTTTTTCAATATAAAGTACTTTGGTTATCATAAGGTAAAATTCTGTCCATATTTATGTGTAGGCGTGGTCTTATGAGATACCCTTCTTTTCAAAGGTGTTGATAGATATCAGTATAATCTATACATTAAAAATTTCAAGTATCTCATGCTGTTTACCAAGCTTGATTCGGGTATTTGTAATACTCGTGTCAGATCTAAGTAGCTTCATGTTTAGTTGAAGATGCTTGGAGTTTCCAGAAGAGAGCTGGAGATCTTCATCTACGTATGGACGTATTCTATTATCCTTTGCGCATACTGCATTTGTTTTGTTTGGTTGTCAACATTTGTAAGGACAGTTGTTTATAACTGTCCAGCTGAATTAAGGTTAGACTCTGATATTGTATTCAAAATTTTCTACTCTAAAGATTATATATTGAAATAATATATGTTCGTCCATTCGTGTGAGATTCTATTTTTTGTTCTGTTCTATCTTCTTTTCTTTTTCACCACTAAATTTCGGGCTTTCCAGCACTTGGATTTATGACATATGAATATTGAGGATGTATTAGTGTCAATTTTCGAGGGTCGAAAATCTTGGTCGTTACAACAAATGTTGATTATTTTAATTATAATCAATACTTTATAAGTCACATTTATAAATTCACTTTCTTATATAACTCATTTTACAAATGTTCATCTTTGTTTAGATATAATAAACAACATTTATTAACATATACCTTAAATCAAACCAACATACCATATGTAACTATAATAATTTCTACAAAATAATCCCTTTGTATATAAAATATAATCAAGGTAAAATTATTTCATATACCCAATTTCAAAACAATACTATATCAAATTGTTATGTTCAAGTGTTTATAGATCCCTATCAATAGCGTTAATTACTAGTATTGACCAAAATCCATAAGCCACATAATAGATCAACCAACATAATATAAAACATTTTTATTTCACTAACAAATACGCGCTCATATATATACACACACTCAAACTCATTCTAGGATGCTACTGACCCTATCTATAATTAGTACCCCACCAAAGCCTAGGTGTTCGCTAACCTAAGCTTTGATACCAATAGTAACGACCCGTAATTCCGCATATTTCAAGCTGACAATAAACCACACATGTCCAACTTGAATTAAATGAATAATTAGGAGAAAGAAAGAAGAAAGAAAAGAAGAGAGAAGAGAGAAAGAAAACCAAACAACATAGCATCTCACAACGCAGCAAAACAACATATACAATGATCTTTACAAAAGAGAAACTGTAATATACATACATCAAATCAGAGTACACAAATAACTAATCATCGGCCTGGACAATCATAACAATATTTCCTTACAAATGCTGATAATTTAAATAACCAATGCAGCGGAAAACAAACATATACATGAATACGACTTGAAGACCTTTAGCCCGTCTTCGGAAGCCCCAAAGCATCCAAACTGAATTTGTAAATATACCCGGTCTGGCCCGAGCATTGGAAGGAAATAACGCCCTGATCAGTATGGTAAACCAGCGTGAGAAAACACATCTCAATTGGATTTTAAAGTTATATAAACTTTTCCAAAACAAAGGTATCTCATAAGATCATGCCATACATAAACACGGATGGGTTTTTACCTTAAGATAACCAAAACATTTAATATCAAATCTTCTAATATTATAATAGTGTGTAGGATACAAATACATATTAATCATAGCCGAAATTGTTACATTTATTAAATTCCAGCATAATAAGTTTACAACTAAAAGCGTAAAGGCTCGTATTGGAGAATGGATTTCCAATAATGGCAAGGTAATGGACTACCTTTCGATGGTACATTTCTAGAAGAATGTACCAAGGCTCCAACCTCTACCAACGTAGAACCGGTCTACCTTAACCATATATATTGCCAAATATCCTATCATCCCGATCGTTTTCGACCTATTCGTGGCCACAAGTATACACAACATACCCGATATATAGAGGGTAATCTAGAAAGTTGATGACCATATCCTAATGGGAGCGCACCACATAGCCCTGTTGCATCTACCATGTTTTTGTCATTCCCGATGTGTGAGGCCTAAAGTAACGTATTACCTTTCATAAAGCAACAAATCCAAGAATGCCTTATTGCCATTTCCACAAAATTACAACCTTTGAGCTCGTACGTCTTAGAGAAGGGTGTTAAGTGTAAGAGGGGTTACATCCTACACTACAAATAGATGTATATTTGTAAAAATCAATATACGTGGTTCTTAGAAATGCAATGTCAGACATCGTCCATACAACTTGTCGAGCAACAAGACAAACCGAAGGCACTCTTCTATCACATCCTATTGGGAATCAACCCTAGGATTAGGAGCGAGCAGGCCTTGTATCAAAGATTTTTAGAATGAAGCAGTCCTGCCACCATATATATATATAATATGGAATCGCGGAGCTAGTGGCAAGCAGCCTACATCATGAAGATCTCCATCTTCAAAAATCATCATCTTCAACCAATATGCACTTTCGAACGCATACGTTGGTCCGAAGTGATTTTCGGATAAATCTGATCCCGGTCTCTCCGGACCAACAATCGATAAGAGGCCCTCAACCTCATAAGGAAACCAAGTTTCTAGACTTATCACGTTTTCAACTCTCAACTTGCTATCCTTCGGCCAAGAAGGAAGCTCAGTAGATTGGAGTACCATAGTCACTCCACCCTACTTGAGTCATCATTCTTGACACCAAACAATAATCAAACCGACTCAATTGGCCTCGTACTAAAAGCATGACTAATCGGTTCCTACATCAAGTCAAGGAACCAATAATAGCCAGAAATACAATCTAGCACACAAGCTGCCGCTAGGCATGTTTAATTAGTCTTTTATTAATTAAATCACTTTCCAAATATATCTCAAAATATCTTTAAAAAGATATGTTTTCAAAACCATTTTAATCTTTCGCAATTTGGAAAATATTTCCATATACTGACATAAGTATATTTGCAAATCATTTCATTTTCAACACATGGAAAATATCTCTATATACTTAAATCCATAATAAGCATATTTACAAATATTTTGAGGAAAGCTTCATATTTTCCAAAACACGCTTTATTGGGTTAAAACGAATGTTGCGTAAAACATTATTACAACCTAAAACAATAGTATAGTGATTTGACTATATATATTTATATAAATCCTGTACACTATATATTTATATATATTTATATAAATCCCGTACAGTATATAAAACCATTTAACTCCATCTGAAAATATCACTTTCAAAATATTCATTTAAAAGATTATTTTAACTTTTAAAACGTGAATGTATTTCCTCTATGAAAATCCATATTTAAATTTCAACATAATTCATTTCCATATTTATAAAACTATATTTATAAATCTCCTTTCTATTTTATAGAACTTAACTTTATAAAATCTATTTATTTATAAAATTCTATTTATAAATTCATTCCTTTATAAATCTCAATTATTTAAAAAATCTATTTATAAATCGATTTATCAAATATCAATTACAAATCTATTTTTAATATTTATAAAACTCCGTTTATAAGTCCATTACTTTATTTATAAAATATTACTTTTATAAATCACGCATCTATTTATAAAATCTCTTTTTATAAATCTTTTATTTAATACACTCATTTTACATAAAACACCTTATAAATATTAATTCCAAAAACTTCCTATTTTTATTTAAAAACAAGCATCTCTTTAAATCTCTAAAATAAAATGCAAACTTCACTTTAAAATATTTAATAAAACAATTAATTCAAAATCCCAAAAATCGTGCCTTTATTTAATTTAAGATAAATCTCTTCTTTTAATAATGCTAAATAATCGTTAAAACATACATAATTTCCAAATTGCTTTGAAATCCTATTTAGACCAAAATCATTACTTTATAATATTCAAAAATACTAAAAATAAAGCCCAATGCTACTATAGCACTAAATAGGCAAAATCATGTCTATGTCATCAAATATTGCATCTGATAAATCATATATCATAATATATACCAAAAGTAAAATCAACAGTGGTGAGGAATCCTGTTAGATCCCTCTAACCTGTCCTCCTGCATCGCATACAGTATAAAATCATATAACAAGGGTCATCCGCAACTAGGTAGGTATATATAAAAAGGTCATTCGTTCCAATGGCGGGAATAAATACAAACCAACTAATAAAGCAATAAATCACCCACACAAGCAACAAACAATCATCAATAAAAATATCCACACTTATATAAAATATAGGTGTGTCTAGAGAGGTGAGTTAACTCACCAAAATTCTAGTTATCGCCAAAGCGTTCCGGTTTGAATTAAAATGAAAGAACGTTTGCTCTAACACAAATTTCTACAAGCTTCAAATATGACGATTCCAACTCCATCGCATAGATAATCCAAATATGAATGCAATGGTCAAAACGGTGCCGTGATCAGACCTTGCATATGCAAGATACGATCGTTAGAACTTAGAGATAATTAAATTATAATTAACTTAAATTAATTAGGTTTAACCTAATCACCTTCTTTTATCTCCAGACCGTGCATTTTTAAAATTTGACATCACGACTTCATCATCACCGCGTTGCCGCCTCAGTCAATCGCACGCCGCTGCGAGTTCACCAGCGATAGCCCAAACCTCCACGACCCACTAATCACCCACGGCTACCCTCCAGGATGCTTCTACATCGAGAATAACCCAATATAGCCACCTCCGTTCAACTCGAGTTCACCACTACCACACATCGAATTAGCACGATCTAACCATACATTTTCGACATCACCCGTAGTCGAGCAATTCTTAAATTGAGGTTAAAGGCCAATATGGCCTCTGGAGGTCGTGATCAACGTGGATCATTGGATGAGGATGATAAAAATGGAATCTAGGTTTTTATTTTTAGGGTTTTGAAAAATGAAGGATGCTGTGGTCCTTTTATAGTAAAAAATATCCAAACACTATTCACGCTTTAAATTTCCGAACTCCAATTGAGACGTGCCACCTGCCGTTCTATACTAAATACCCCCATTCCAAACATAATGGAATTAGTATTGAGGCATAATTCTATAATATATAGAAGTTGACTTTCAAAATCAAATTATATTAATTTAAATTCCTTTAATTAATTTCTATGCATTTCGAGATCGCATGACTAAACGATACGTCCGATTGCCACAAAATTTGTTAATATACAATAATTCGCTATTACGGATCCAATGACACTGGTTTCGTCAAAACCGAGATAGTGTCTCAGAAGGCTATTTTCACATGTTAATTAAAACGAATTATTATTAAAACCATTATAATCACTTTTAATTCAAATTTAAAATTTTACTATCTTCATTCTTATTTAAACAGAATTTGAGTCAGCTTTCGAAATCACTTTTTTTATTCACATTAAATCCCTACATTTTAAATTTAAGCTATCTGACTTATAAAATTAACTTTTCAATATTTAAAATAAATTATATATTCAAATTCAAATAACCAAAATCCTGGGTCGTTAAAGTTGTTTAGTTTAAATCGTCTCGTGTGATGCTATGAAGTAAATTTCTACACAAGTAATGTCTATCGATGCTTTTTACAAATTAATGTAATGATGACAAAAAATGCACATACATGACATTTGTATATGAGGTAAAATTAGGACACGATGCAAATTTTAGGAATATATGGTATTTGTGAGTTCAAATATAAATATGTGACATAAATTTAATCTATGAAGAAATCGATAAGAGGTGAGACTACTAGACACTAGAATCAATCCTAAGTGACAGATCCGAATTCATAACCTGATTTGTGACATACCGGTCCCACGTTACTTATTTACCAAACGATTTATTGCATGGACAGAACGATGGAGACAGGCGCATTGCAAATGAGAAATGAGGAGGATAATAGTAATCACTTTGATGGATACATGATGAGATGGGATAATGATTATCACCCAATGAGGGGAGCGCTAGTGAGAACGGGAGAAGATGTTGTAATGAATAAATTAGGTAGGGGCACTCAAGATGTCTAATGGAGGGATATATGGATGTAAAAGGCCATGATATCTCATAATCGAGGCAGGGTCTAGTAAGAATGGAAATGGATTAGACTCACTAGTGAGTACAGACCTTGTAAATGAATAACTTGAATAGTGTATTTTATTTTATAATGATTGCAACTTGTAAATGTAAATAGGATATGACACCTTGTTGATTAGAGTTGCAACTGCGATTCACTTCTTATAGCCATGACATGGGTATTGCACTTTTAAGATTTGATGAGATGCGGGTAGGTTTAGATTATGGAATGTGTGAAATATTTTATATCTGTGATATATATATATATATATAACCTAACAGCACATGATTATATTCATATTGCACAGTTACACTCGCGGCTAGTTTCAAGTCTGACTTAGGGTTTTATTATGTTTGTAACAACAACTCGGGTCAGATTGAGGTGTTTTTTGTAGGATGAACGCGTTTAGATGTTTTTCTGTAATGTTGCTTGATCAGATTGTTAATGGTACTAGTATCGATGTTTATTTTGTTACTGTTAATATAGTTCTATAGTATAGACGCTTTTTCATCGAATCTATGACTAGCTTTATTGAATCACTTATGTTGATGGAGTTACAAAATTGTAGCCTATTCAGAGGATATAGATTAGGTTCTAAACTTGGTGTAGTATGACACGGATGTCCGGTATTTTGTGCCATTTTGATCATACGTTATTTTCCATGATATATGATATTTTTTTGGCATCCATGTGTACTCATTATTTTTGTTGTGTGTGCATGCATATATATATAGACACACACACACACACTCACACATGATATTTTTGTCATTCCATTGTGATTTTTACCTGACATCAATCCTTATACACGCTCTGTTATATGATTTACTCGGTCCTGAAAAAACTCATGTATATTAATTTGTGTCAAGATGGATACATATTATTTTGAATGTGATCAGGTATTATAATGTATCTGTGTCGACCTATAGTAGTGTACATTAGAGGTTTCTCCTCCCATGCCCTTTAATCCACGCAATTAGGCTGTAAACTCTATGGCATACCACCCTACACCTTCGGTACGTCTTATACATATATAGTGTGATGTAGTAGTACCCAACCGATAATAATGATAGTCAATACTGTAGAGTAACTAAGAAATCATAGAACGTGTCATATATCTCATAGCGTAAGTAGTAATTATATATATAAAAAAAGGCAAGACATAAATATAAATATATGAACCATCAAAGATCAAAGCATGGGTTCAACACCGCAATACAAAACAGTAATATAGTTTATACCACTAACAAATAAACCAAAATATCTATCTCTAAATAAACCAAGCACTAATAAAGTTCCATGGTGCTGCACAGTGGAATAAGTAATAAACGTCAAATAAAGTAGTATATAATAGCACCATCCACTTGATCGTGCTCTGAGTAGTTCCATGCACCAATATCATACATGTTATCTAGTTTACTCATTTAAGAGTACCCGGGATAATAAGATACAAAGCATAAAAACTCGAGTTAGACAATAGTCTAGTGTGAGCGATAAGCAATCTCAAATATATGAAAGTCGATGTAGTAAAATAGGGGCACAATGTATAAAGAGTCATACCAGACCTGTCCCTACATCTAAAGATTTAACCCACAACTATATATGCTAAACTACCATCACCACCATCATATAGGTGTACTAAACTCTAAGTACAATATCGGATGTTTGGGTATCCAAGTCCTAATACATGTCATTAGACATTACTAGGTTGACAAAACAAACTTAGCAACACGTACCAAACATAGAAGACATAATATCATCAAACAATCCTCACATCACTCGGGTGCATCGGATATATGATAACTCATATAACCAACCCTCTACCAAAGATTAATGCAAAGTATCGGTCTCTCAATGTTTGAATCCACGCTAAAAAAATAAGTCCATGAACTAGACCATCGTATCCTCAAGGCTCAGGTTATACAGATCCACAACGACGATCCAGGATATCACATCCTCAATCCAAATTTCAACAAATTTCATATTCATGTCAAAAATAGCCTAAAATAGCGATTTTCAAAAAGTAGTACGTCTATAAGAATGTTCTTAACATCCGATTTAAAACCATTTCAAAATACTTTAAAATTCATTTACAAAATTAGATCTACGGTTAGATCTATCAAAAATCATGTTTTAAAATTAGGAATCATTTCAAAACATCATTTTTAATACTATAATGACATTAGTATGGTGAGAGCCAGATCACTCTCCTCAATAAAAGCTACCAAATCTTATGCCAAGTCGTAAAAGACTCCAATACGAGCACAACGCATGAAACTGTATCCAAATTGGACCTCGTATGTACAAGATATGGAAAGTATATGATATCGATATATATATATATATATATATAATAACTAATTAATTAATTATCTAATCAATTTAATTAAGCTAATCACCTATATTAATTACTCATTCCCCATGTTTTCTTGTAGCCTACTCCATCTTCACATATGCCCATACACATGCAATTCAAATCCCTACACCATCGCTTTATGTTGCCAACCGCTACCACCTAAGATCGCCTGCACCACCACACCCCTCTCCATCACTGCCACTGGCTATTACGACCATCCCACAACAACCCCGCAAACCTCGTCATCATGAAAAAAATTGGTCATACCCATTATTATTGGGTATTCTCCCTTACTTCGCCACCACACCTTCCATCTCTACCTCCATTCATGTACTTTTCTATAATTCCTTCCCCAAAATGAGAAAACCCATATATATTTTTTCCCTTATGGTTAGATCGCAAAAAGTTCGCCATTGGCGATCATTCCATTCAACACCGATTTCTCCTTAATCGTAGCATAAAATATGACCATTCTAATGCCATCTTGATCCACTCTCTACTACGTACACAACCATATACATCGAATCTATATCGGTTCACCTCAAAAATCACTTCCTTCATTGAATTTGCATTTTTTGGCCACCATGGGTGAAACTGGATCGAACCAAGATCATGGTTGCATAGATGTTTAAAAAACAAAGAGGCCAAAGTTTTATTTTGGCCAAAACGGTGATTCTTTGCAAATGAAATAGGAAGAGAAAGAAGTGGGAGGATGGGTTTCATAGAGAGGAAGATAAATAATGTGGATATGGGTGTGAACATGCGGCTATAGTAAATATCTCTATTTATAGAGTTGTGGCTTGGGTTTGAAAATACCCTATTTTCTTTTATTTCCATAGTTCCAATGCACATTTTGTGGTCCTATGGCTACTTAGAAGGTCAGATTGCGATTATATTTAGATGGGGCTTTGTATTTTTCTCGTTTTGATGGTTTTAAATTTCATTCAAATCTAAGACTGCGTCCGAAAGGATATTTTTGGGCGTTTCAAAGTCGAACGTGCCGCTAAAAGATTCGATCTTGAAATTTCTTTAATTGCATGACTTGTATGATTTTTTTCTTAACCTATGGACATTTTTCATTTATCCTAATTCTCTAGTACCTATCGGTGCACGTATATCCATGAAATACGTATAACTACCGAAAATGCAGAAAGGAATATCATATAAAAATCAAGATCAGAATTGTCCAATAAAAATTATATGGGTCACAAATGTCAATAGTCAACATCATCCAAAGTTATAGCCAAATACAACCTAATATTAGTTTCAAAATAATATTTTATGAGCCTTCGTTATGTAAAATACGGGTCATTACAAACTCCCATGGATAATTTGGTCATTTGAACCAGGACATCACAAAATAGGTGAAACTGTGTAGTTTTGTGAAATATAGACAAGTTAATGAAATTAAGTTGCAAAGTTTGGGTGATTTTGTAATAATATTGAATTATCATATTTATATTATGAGTAATATGAAAATTTAACAAGGTTATTTTTTATGGATTCTGGGGAAATTCATAAATAACAATGGAAAATCTATTTAAAGTGAATTTGGAGACTTTACGTAAAGTAAGGTATAATTTATGAATGATAATGTGGTTTTGAAAAGACTATGTTGTTTTGACTAAATAACAATATAATTAATTTTATGGATTTTATGGAAAAACTTTATAGTTATTATTATTTGAGTAATAAAGTAAAAGATATATTGGAAATTGTAATAATAACAGTAAAGATGTGTTTTGAAAAGTAATTTGGGTTAAGCTATTACTATGTTGAGATAAATAGCAGTAAAAATGGGTTTTAAGGTTTGAAATGGAGCATTATTATTTTTGAGTCAAATAGTAATAAATTAGTTGTGAAAATAATAAAGCGGCTTGAATATATATTATTATTTTTATGTGAAATAATAATATTATTATTTTTGAAAGCAATTTGATGTGGATTAGTATAATTGATTAAATAATCATGTTTGAGATATTTAAAGTAATATTTTGAAAATAAAGTATTCTTAAAGTATACTGTTCTTTTTAGGAATTATTATTGTTTTAAGCTGAATAAATAAATGCATCTTTATGGTAAACAATAATAAAATGATTTTATACTAAAGTGAGAATAATAGGCATGGATAAATTAATTTGAATTGACGTGGCCCATATGTGTTAAGTACTGATTGAAATTATCATATATGGCTATTGTTTGAGATAGAATTACATTAGGACGTGTTATGCGATATTTTCCATTATTAATATGTAGTGTTTTGTTAATTATAGTTTTGTCATGTTGGTGACATTGACATTTGGTGAGTCTGGTATTTGTACTATTAATATACTGTAGTTAGTGCACATTTAATGAGTTTAATATTTGTGTTACTAATATAGTGCAGTTAGTGCACATTTGATGAGTTTGATATTTGTGTTACTAATATAGTGTAGTTAGTTCATATTTGAAGAGTTCGATATTTTGTGTTAGTATATAGTGTAGTGAGTATATATTTGATGAGATTGATATTATGTTACTAATATAGTGTGATTTGTGCATATTTATTTTAGTTATACTTGCATTTATGATATTGATGATGTGTTACTAGTAGTGGATGATCAGTACACATCTGGTGTGATTTGAATTCTTGAAAATTCTTTTCATTTGAAATCCTTTTAAAGCCACTAGGATTTAAATTCGTGAAAATTCTTTTCATTTTCAAAACATATTTCAATAAACCAGATTTATGAAATCATCGTTAAATAAAATCATTCCTTCTTCTATCAAAATAAGCTTTATAACAACATTACTATCGAACCCCTTATAGTCAACTCATAAAACTGAATTCACAAGGTGTTCGTATTTAATTTAAATCAAACAATAAATGCCCATAAATTGGCCAAGCATAAATAATCAATCAACTAATAATAGTCAATGCTCTAAACTGGACGAGCATAACTAATCAAATAATAAATGATAATAATTAAATACTATAATTCCTTACCAAATAAACACATCACAAATAACTATATCAATTTTTTGAAAATAATTCTTTTATATATAAAACATAATTCTATGTAAAATTATTTCATTTACTAATTTCCAAAACAATACCGTGTTGGTTTGCCTTGTTCAAATGTTTAGGAATCCCTATCGATAACGTTGATCAGGCGCATCGACCAGAATCCATAAGTCACATAATAGACTTATCAACAAGATATACCATTATTATAACACTAACAAATATGCACTCTTATATATAATACACTCAAATCCATTCTTGGGCTTTACTAATCCTATCTCTAACGAGTTTACCCAACCAAGGGCAAGGTTCTCACTTAACCTGGCTCTGATGCCACTATAACGGCTAGCCTTTTCGATCCTCAAAAGTCAATACTAATACATCCATGATATTCACATGCCGAGAATCCAAGTGCCAGAAAGACAAATTATTAGGGTGAAAGAAAAAAAGACAAAACAGAACTCACATCGTGATGAGTAATATATAATATCAAATGATCTTTACAAAAAAATCATTAATATTCATACAAGAATCAAAGAACTAACCTATCATCAGTCAAGACAGTTATAACAGTATGTCGTTATAATTGCTGATAAATACAAACAAGAAAATAAAGTGAAATAAAATACGTGAATATGCCTTGGAGGCATCCAGCTCATCTTCTGAAAGCTCCAAAGCATCCATATCTAAATATAGAAAAGTACTTGTCTCTGACCCGGGTATTATAAGAAAATAACACCTGGATCAGTCTGGTAAACCAGCATTACAAAACTCAAATCACTTTGATTTTAATGTTATAAAAGCATTCAAAATAAAGGTATCTTGTAAGACTATGCCGCACATAAACATGAATCGGTTATTACCTTATGATAACCTAACCATTTTGTTAGAAACTTTTGTGATATTATAATAGTATCTAGGGTTTAAAATTAATATATAACATGTTTGGAATAGTTACCTATAATTCATTTAACATTACTAGGTTCTACAACTAAAATCATACGGATATTGGAGATTGGATTCCATATAATGACAAGGCAATGAGGCACCACCCGCTACAATACATTTCTTGATAAATGTACCAAAGGCCTTACTTTGACCCCCCATAAACATAGAGTCGGCCTGACCCTCGAAGATGACATAACCAGATTGTATCATCCCTCGGGGCACCGAGGCTGCAAACATTGCACCCTACCCCACCCCTACATGCATACCAAATCCATAGAAAATATATCAAATCTAGATCTGAGGAATGATGCTCCTAATGGTAGCGAGCTATACAGCTCTATTGTATCACCCGATTTTAGTCATTATTGGATTGTGAGGCTTGTGAGGGCACGATTACCTTTTCCTCTTTAGCATATCCCACTTGGAATGCGTAACGACCCAAAATTCGAACACTTTTATTTAAATATTTAAATTATTTAAATATTTGAATCCAAGATTTAATGAGATTAAATATGATTTTATAACCTTATTAAACATTTTTTAATTAATAACTAATGTTAGAAAACTTTTTTTTGAAATGTGTTTACAAAAATATACACTTTGGATAAACACTGAAAATGTGACCGAAAAATGTTTTATTACAAAATGAACTTTTTATTCAATACGAGCTGGGTAAATAGATTGCAACCTGAATAGTTATCATATGATAACATACAATAGGAATAAAACAAGTATTAGAACCTCTCTTATCCTAATCAAACTTAACTAAAGTAAGCATATTAATTAAGGGAATATTTAGTACATAAGGACCCTTAAATCAAGGCATGAATTAAGGAGCATGTTTCATGGCTTGTTTTAGGGGTATGGTTGTGTAAGAGCATGACTTGGATGTACCTTAACTTAATGGTTAAGGAGGGGCTTTTATTAACTTTTCCATTCAAATCCTAAGCTTATAAATACACATGCATATGCACTTCATTTCTACACAATTCATTTCTAAGGTCATCTTTACTTCTTCTGCTTCATGACTTCTTTTCTTTATCTCTCCTCTTCATGGTTGCGTGCTTAATATAATGGTTTTGGTCTAAGGGCCATGGGCTTAAGGAAGGTGGAGCTGGCTTTGGTCATGGGTTTTAGGATGGTGGACGAGGATTACGTGAGCAATGGTGATGGTGGGATGTTAGGCCGTGAGTTCAAGGAGAGGGAAGGTGATGACCGTGGGTTAAGAGAAAATAAGGAAGTGTTTTAAGTGATGTTTTGGTTGAGTAGAAAATGATGGTGAAGTGTTGTTATAATAAATGATGGCAGAAAGAAGTGTGGTTTGATAAAAGTGAGTTATTCTCACATTGATTACACCATAAATTGGTTGCAAGTTAACTTGAAATATTGCTTAATATTTTCTTTCTTAATCTTTTGATAATTGTTGTTAAATCACATGATAATATTCTTGCTCTATATTAGTAATAATAGACATTAACTATTTAAAGTTAAACCTTCGATTATATACTTTAAAAAATATATAAATCGTTAAAGTAGTTGCTTACAAAACCATTGAATTGTGATAAGTTCATTTGAACATTTAAAATGGATATATTGATGTCTATATATGTTAATACATGTTTAGTAGTAGTATGGTTGGAACTTGGAATCATATATGTGCATAAAATAACATGACACCAAATATTGAATTGAATACGGAATTGTCCGTATAGCGATAGTCGCTATAAACGCACTTTGAATCCCTTAAATTATAACTACTAAAAATGGTGATTTAATAACATATCTTAATAATAACTTGCTTGGTTATTATCCACACTTCTATAAGTGTTTGAAAAGTATAGAATATGTTTTGAAAAGTTATAAAAGAAATAAAACAAAGTAACAAAAGGTAGAGAAAAAAAGGTCGCTGTAGCAACAGTTTTAAAATAACCTGTTTTTGGAAATAACGCTTATTTTTATGGAAACATTCTTAGGGATTTCTTTACCAATTAATCAAGTAAATAATATATTATCCTTATTGGGAAGGCTTTGAAGCCTAATTCATTTGATAGCTAGTTGAACAAAATGCAAAAAGTTATAGTGAAATAGTCGTTATAAGTGCAGTTCGGTAAAATACCCTGTTTTCGGGAAATTCTCTAAAATAATTAAAAGATATTCTTTGGGATTTTTGTGATGACCCACAAATCTGTCCCATTTAGAGCTGACAATAACCACATATGTCCAGCCCCAAACCAAAGGGAAATATGAATAATCATGAGAAAGAAAGAAAGAAGAGAGAAGAAGAGAGAAGAGAAGAAAGAAAAAAAATGGAGAAGAAGAAAGAGAAAGAGAAAAAAGAAGAAACTAAAACAATTGCAGAATCTCACAATCGCAGTGGAAAAACATAAAATATCATATCAATGATCTTTACAAAACGTAAACTGTAATATAATATACATACATCCATCAGAGTACAACAATCAATCACTAATCATCAGCCTGGACAGTTATAATAACATGTCCTTACAATTGCTGATAATAGCTCTCCTGCTGAAGTTCCAAAGCATCCAAATCTACATCTGTAAATATACTTGGTCTGACCCGAGCATTGAAAGGGAAAAATGCCCGGATCAGTCCAGTAAACCAGCCTGAGAATACACATCTCAACTAAATTTATTTTAAAGTTATAAAAGCGTTCTTATCAAAACAAAGTTATCTCGTAAGACATGCCCATACATAAACACGGATGGGTTTTTACCTTACGATAACCAAAACATTTCATATCCAATCATGTTATAGTAGTGTCTATTATACATATAATATTAATCATAGCCAAAATTGTTACATTATAAAATTCCAGCAATACTAGCCACAAAAGTGGGTTCTACAAACAAACTGACAGGCAGGTAGTAGAGAATGGATTTTTATACAAATGACCCGGTACAGGGACTATCTTCCGGCAGTACATCTCTAGAAAAATGTACCGAGGTCCAACAAATGGTCCTCTACTAACACAAGACCGGCCTACCTCTAACATAGATAGTACCGAATATGTCATCACCCCGATCGTTATCGACCTATCTGAGGGCCCTCATAGCATACATCCACAATAATTTACATCCCGAACATTATAGCAGGAAGAAACATATCTAGAAGGGGATGATTATACCCTAATGGTTTCGAACCACATAACCTTGCCGCATCTACCCTATTTTGGTCATTTCCGGGAGTGAGGCCAAAGGTCACGATTACCTTTCTCATAGCACATATCACTCTGAATGCCACACTGCCATTCTTCGATCACTATTGAATTTTACAAACATACAACCTCCGATGTAATAACCCTGGTTTTTGAGATTACCTTGAATATTAAATTATAATGGTGATTATAATTTAATATTGAAATTGATTGGACTAATAAGTAGAAAATATTGTTTATTTTAATAAACAATGGATTTGGGTTAGCTTGGGCTAAATAAAATGATAAACATGAGAGAAATAAAGTTTTACTTTATTTCATGAATGTTGAATGTATTGTGTTGGGTACATTCAATTAAAAATTGATAATGTGTGCAATATTATGATTTTTGCCAATATTGCCATTTTATTAATTTAAATATATGAGAATTGGTTAATATAATAATTATTCACGGGGAATATGATTAATAATGATGCACAATATTTTATTAGTGTTAGAACATGTATTTACATTCATTGGAATGTAATGTATGTTTATTGTTGGACGTATTTTCACTAGCCCAGTGCTGCCGAACCAGAAGAAGAAGACCACCGGTCCTACTCCTCTCCATACCTCTACCGAACCAGGTGTCTGCTGAACCAACCGATTCAACCCCTTATGCCAAACCACCGAATCAACCCCTTATGCCGAACCACCGATTCAACCCCTTATGCCGAACCACCGATTCAACCCCTTATGCCGAACCACCGATTCAACCTCTTGTGCCGAACCACCGATCCAACCAACCCATTGCCGAACCAAGTCTCCTGCCGGTCCAACTCATTGCCGGTCCAAACCTCGCCTCCCACCACCGAACCAAAGTCCTATCAGGCCAGATTGTAGCAGCCCAGGCCCACCAGCTGCTATATACCTCCAAGACCCCTACCCCCAGCCTCACTCTATAAATAGAGGGGCAGGGGTACAACAATGGGAACAAGTTGGAGAGCTCAAGCACGGATAGAACTTTCAAATAACTATCTTTTACTTGTATCAAAGCTTTGTACTTGTAATCAATAGAATAGAAGAGAAATAACATATAAAGTGGACGTAGGCACATTCTGGCTGAACCAATATAAATCTGCATGTCTTTTTACAATTAAGCCCCTGCTTTTCATATATTTGCATAAATCTCCAAAATCACTAAAAACAACATAAGATCTACTAAATTATACGACTTTGAGGTGTTTGTCCATTTTTTGTGCAAACATTTTTGGTGCTTTCACTGAGAGCTAGAAGCTCGAAGCTTCAGCTTCATCTACTTAACAAGTTTTCCTAACAGCATCGTCCGCCACTTGGAAAACATGCCTCCCAAACAGAGAAAAGATGTTAACAAAGGAAAAAACATCGCATCCAGTAGTCTTCCTAATCCAGCTGTCGCGAATCAAGTAAATCGTCCTCCTCCAGCAACGGTAACAAATGAAGGACAGGCTAACCCAACCACTCCTGCCACAGAACAGCCTGCAGCAATTACTAGGGCAGATTTGGACAGAGTTGTTGTTGAAGTAACTAACCGCTTCACGTCCCAGCAGGAAGCCTTGGTGGACCATCTCATGTCACGCTTGAGGGACGCTGAAGAATCCAACCGCAACACTGAATCATGGGGCGAGTCCCAGTCTGGAGGATCTCAAAGACAGCAAAGATCTTCCTTCTTCGAAGGGGCTAACGGCAGGAGTAGCCGTGGTAGGAGCCGAGACCGAGCCCAGCCCGAAGTTAGGCCTGAGGAAAC
Organism: Allium fistulosum; assembly: GCA_030737815.1. Taxonomy (NCBI): domain Eukaryota; kingdom Viridiplantae; phylum Streptophyta; class Magnoliopsida; order Asparagales; family Amaryllidaceae; genus Allium; species Allium fistulosum. Next base: position 796,287,813 of record CM060904.1, read on the forward strand.
GTTTGGTGCCGAACCCAACGGGGAAGGTACCGGGCGAAGGTCAACTGCAGCTGAGCCTGTCATGCTGCCTAACCACAGAAACACCAGTGAACGGGGCCGAGCTAGAGTTTAGCCCGAAGTTGGACCCGAGGAAGTGCTTAGATCAGAACCCAACAGGGGAAGATCAAGGCAAGGGCCAACTGTAGCTGACCCAAGCATGCTCCCAGAAGATCAAAGGCAGCCACTGGAAAACATGAGGAATGATAGATGATACCATCCCTACAGGTTGTCTGGACGGAATCAACCCCACAGAACAGAACCAAACTCATTTCTGTCCGCTCCAAATTCTGATGAAAGGATGGCGCGCTTATTCAGAGAGTGTGTCCAACGGGAGCAAAGAGATCGAGGGATAGGCGCTAGGGTAACCAGCCCTTTCGCCCGCATTATCGAAATTGCTATCACCCCCCGAGAATGGAAGATGCCAACAATGGAACCCTACAAAGGAACCTCCGATCCCGTTGTACACTTACAGAGGTACACGCAGCATATGCTCATGAGTGGAGCAACAGAGGGAGTACTGTGCAAATGCTTCCCGCTCTTCTTAGCAGATCTTGCTACCTCCTGGTTCTGTCATCTACCCCAAGGATCCATCAGCTCATGGGAAATGTTGAAAGAAAAATTCATCAGTCAGTTCCGCATTCATGTGGAGCAACCTAAGGACGCTTATTCCTTATCCAGCGTCAAACAGAAACCTAGAGAAAAGCTGCAGCAATACCTAACCAGATTCAACGCCGCAGCAGCCGCAGTTCAAGATGCCGATGAGAAGCTTATCCTAATGGCCCTCTGCAGTGGGGTGCATCCGGACACTAAATTTGCTAGAAGATTGACAAAAGAAAAACCAGCTACTTTACCCGATTTCTTCCATGAAGCCGGGAAATACATGAGGCTTGAGGATGCTGCCATTGAGGGGCAGTCAGGACAGCAAAGTAAGACGATCCATGGCAACGCCCCTGCTGTGGCGAGGGATGTTCGAAGAAATGATTCCAGAGACAATGCTGGGGGCAAGAAAGTAGAAAAACGCCTATATCGGCCAGGACCAAGATTCGACCCTTACACCCCTTTGAACGAGACCGTCGAAAATATCTTCCTTGCCACCCAAGGCGAAGTTAGATACAAACGCCCACCATACAAGAAGGAATCAGATAACGCACAGAAGTCTGGAAAGTTCTGCCGCTTCCACGAATCTCACGGACACGATACCAACGAATGCCATCATCTCCGAGATCTGATTGAGGAACACATCAGAAGGAAAAAACTGGAACGCTATGTCAAAAGTCAAGACAGGACTCCAGCTCCTGCCAATGAAAACCCAAGGCTACCCTCACCAAGGACCGGCAGAGGCGACCGCAACGCTAGCAGCTCTAGTCAAGAGAAGATAGTGGTCCATACCATCTCAGGAGGTCCGCACATCGCAGACAGAAGTTGGAAAGAGATGGAAAGATATGGGAAGTCGCTTAGAGACAATAGGGACTGTGTCAATACGGTTATAGAAGAGCGCCACCCAAAGCGGAAAGAAAGTGATGACATCACATTCAGTAAACGCGACCTAGAAGGAAGACAGTACCCTCACATGGATCCCATGGTTATCTCTGCTCGACTCGGTCCCGCCGAAGTTTACCGAATCCTGGTAGACACTGGAAGCTCTGTAAATATCCTGTTCAAACACGCATTCAACAAAATGAAGCTATCAATGAAGGATGTATCTCCCTGCGATAAACCACTACACGGTTTCACTGGAGATGCGAAAATGCCCATCGGGCAGCTGGACCTCTTCGTTGAAATTGGAAGCCATCCCCGCTCCGTTATAAGGAAACAGACGTTTGTGCTGATAGAAAACCATTCGGCCTACAACGCCTTCCTAGGAAGACCAGCCTTATCTGACTTCCAGATTGTCCTAGCCCCGTGGTGCCTGAAAATGAAATTTCCAACAGACAATGGGGTAGGGGAAGTGGAAGGAGACCAGGATATTGCACGAGACTGCTATGTAACCGAACTTCGCAACAACCACAGGAAAGATAAAGGGAAAGGTGCGGAGATTGCCCTCTGCACAAAAAGCCTTGAAGCATAGCAACTAAAGAAAGCCCCTCCTCTTCGATACACCAGCGACCCTTTCAATGAATTAGACCCTAGGGACAAAGAGGAGGAGGCCACCGCCGAGCCTGCGGAGGCTATGGAGTTTATATCTGTAGACAAGCATGACCCAAGTAGGCTACTGAAAATTGGGTCCCAGCTGAAAGCTGAACTGAAGGAACAACTCATTGATTTTCTCCGCCACAACTTGGATGTATTCACTTGGTCACACGCTGACATGACCGGAATCTCCCCCGACATAGCGTGCCACGTACTAAACATTGATCCTACCAAGGCGCCTGTAAAACAAAAAAAGAGAAGTATGGGGGCAGAGCGATCAGCAGCCCTCGATGAAGAAGTAAAGAATCTACTCGCTAATGACTTCATACGAGAAGCTATTTACCCAGAATGGATCGCCAACCCGGTACTAGTAAAGAAGGCTAATGGGAAGTGGCGGACCTGCATTGACTTCTCCAACCTAAACGACGCCTGCCCAAAGGATTGCTTCCCGCTTCCCAGAATCGATCAACTTGTAGACAGCACAGCCGGGCACGAACTCCTGTCTTTTATGGATGCATACTCAGGATATAACCAAATTCCTATGCATGCTCCCGACCAAGACCACACTAGTTTCATCACCGACCGGGGTTTGTACTGCTACAAAGTGATGCCCTTCGGACTTAAAAATGCAGGAGCCACCTACCAGCGCCTCGTCAACAAGATGTTCGCAGGGCTAATAGGACGAACAATGGAAGTATATGTAGACGACATGCTGGTAAAATCACGGAAAGCCAAAGATCACGTAAGCCACCTAGGCGAAATGTTCCAGGTACTTCGACAGTATGGAATGAAGTTGAATCCGCTAAAGTGCTCCTTCGGAGTGTCATCGGGAAAATTCTTAGGATTCATCGTCCATGCCCGAGGGATAGAAGCAAACCCTGAACAAGTCCGAGCATTAAGGGACATCAAGATACCTTCCACCCGAAAGGAAATGCAAAGCCTAAATGGAAAAGTGGCTGCCCTAAGCCGATTCATCTCCAAAGCAACGGACAAGTGCGTCCCCTTTTTCGAAGCTCTAAAGAAAGATAAAGGAAAGTTCGAATGGACGGACGAATGCTTGACCGCTTTCCTTAACCTAATCGAACACCTCCAGAAACCACCGGTACTCTCGACCCCAAGCGAAGGCGAAGAATTATACCTATACCTTGCTGTGTCATCTCACGCTCTAAGCGCTGCCTTGGTAAGGGAAGACAACCGCACGCAACGACCAGTTTACTTCGTCAGTAAAAGGTTTACTGGGGCGGAAGTCAGATATCCTAAGCTTGAAAAGTTAGCATACTGTTTACTAATCACTTCACGAAAGCTACGTCACTACTTCCAATCCCATTCCATCAAAGTTCTGACCGATCAACCACTGAGGCAGGTACTCCATCGTCCCGACACTTCCGGGCGACTACTTAAATGGTGTATTGAGCTGAGTCAATATGATATCACCTATCACCCTCGCACCGCCATCAAGGGACAAGCCATGGCTGATTTCATTGCAGAATTCACTACCAACGAGGGTAAGGAGCAACTGGAAATAACAGAAGATATCAAGTGGAATCTCTTTGTGGACGGTGCATCTAACGAACAAGGCTCGGGGGCAGGTGTGGTAATAATCACTCCCAGGGGAAATAAACTGCACTATGCTATAAGGTTGGAGTTCGCTGCCACCAACAACGATGCAGAATATGAAGCAGTAATAGCCGGATTAGAAATTGCTATCGAGATCGGAGCCAATTCTTTATGTCTTCACAGCGATTCTCATCTTATTGTTAATCAAATACTAGGGGAATTCCAAGCTCGAGAAGAACGACTCATAGCATATCTAAAGAAGACCAAGTTACTTCTCAGCCGATTGGACCACTACTTAGTCAAACACATCCCTCGGGAAGAGAACCAAGAGGCCGACGAATTGGCAAAGCAAGCAAGTATGAGAGACGTCGCCATCTTCGGGGCAGTAACTGTCTCAAAGCAAACGATCCCAAGTTTTGAGCAAGTGAATCTGATAGCTGCAACCGAAGAAGCAACTTGGATGACTCCCATCCGAGACTACCTACAAAATGGCACACTACCCGACGGGCGTAACGAAGTCAAGAAAATCTTGAGGAAAGCGTCCCGCTACACAATACAAGGAGACATCCTCTATCGGCGCGGGTTCTCTAACCCATTGTTAAGGTGTGTCGCCGGAAGGGAAGCCAAGGAAATCTTATCCAACATTCATCAAGGAAGCTGCGGAGATCACACCGGAGGGCAAACGTTAGCAAAAAAGATACTCCGATACGGATATTTCTGGCCCACCTTAAGCAAGGACGCCTTAGATTTCGTCAAGAAGTGTGACAGATGCCAAAAATTTGCTAAGATCCCTCGGCTACCAACAACCGAGATTACTCAGATGACCGGCCCTTGGCCCTTTGCAGTATGGGGAATTGACTTAATCGGTGAACTGCCAATGGGTCGAGGCGGCGCCAAATATGCTATAGTAGCAGTCGACTATTTCACCAAATGGGTGGAAGCAGAACCTCTAAATAAAGTATCCTCAGCGAAAGTTATCAACTTCTTAATCAAAAATGTTCTGTGCAGGTACGGAGTCCCACTAAAAATCATATCAGACAATGGACTTCAGTTTGACAGCGAGGAATTCGCCAACTGGTGCCAAGAACACGGGATTCACAAAAGCTTCTCATCCGTAGCATATCCCCAAGCAAACGGACAAGTCGAAGCAGTCAACAAAATTCTGAAAACTCTGATCAAAAAGAAGCTCGAAAAGTCAAAGGGCGCTTGGGTGGATGAACTCCCTACGGCACTATGGGCCTACTGCACATCTTTCAGAACATCAACAGGGCACACTCCTTTCTCTTTGGCATACGGATCGGAGGCTATGCTCCCAGTTGAAACCATTGTGCCTTCCCACCGTAGGATCCACTATAACCCAGAAGAGAACGAAGAGCTCCTCAACATGTCTTTGGATCTAGTCGAGGAGAGAAGGAATGATGCAGTCCTAAAAACAGCAGCCCACAAGCAAAAGGTGGCAGCACAATACAACTCCAAAGTCAAGCATCGTACCTTATGAGAAGGGGATCTTGTCCTCAAGCGAATCTTCCCTCGCCCCGGAGCACTAGACCCAATCTGGGATGGACCATATGTAATTCATAAAGATCTCCACAACGGAGCCTATATTTTGTCAACAGTGGACGGAGAGGTGTTCCAGAGGGCATGGAACATCCAACACCTCCGTCGATACTTTTCTTAACTTGTATTGCCCATATGAAGTGAATTAACAAAGAGAATCAGTGGACGTAGGCATTTTTTCGTGCCGAACCACTTTAAAAAAGCCTTGTCTCTTTTTTAACTTGTTCCTTTGTATCTTGGCTGCTTGTTAACTTTATCCTTTTCTGTTGAACAAAATCCTGAGCATATAGCATTCCTATTCAAAGCACTCCACAATGCAACTTCACGTGGACAAGACCCAACAGGTACTATGCGAATCTATGCCCTCGCCAATGAGACGCTTTTGCTCCAGCATCCCTCTGCTGCGGGTTAACTCATTGCTCGCGACGGCCCTTAAAGCCAACTGTAATGAGCCGATTATAAGCCACCGAGAAGGCCGACTATAGCCGAGGCAGCTCATTACGGCGTTAGGCTCGCCGGCAACTGTGAACCGATTATAAGCCCCAACATAAGGTGTGGCCAGCCAGGGGCAGTTCACAGTTGACGATCGGCACCCACGCTAGCCGGCCACAGTAAGTCGAATAATACCCATGAGTACGGGCCATAATGGCCCGGGTAGTTACTGTGCGCGATCTCGGCTCCGGTGTGTCTTAAGTGCGGCTGTGGTAAAAAAGAATTAACTCCCCGCGGAGGCGTAAGATGGGTGACAAATGTCTCCAAGACCCACAGCTAGGGAAAGTGACTACAAAACCCGTTTGCCACGAACTTAAGCACATCGAAGGCCTTCCGTGACTGGAAGTTTTACTATTTCACATATTTCAATTTTACTTAAAAAACTTTCCTCCTATCCTCTATAACAAACCATAAAGTACAGGATGCAGAGTAAGAGATACCCGCCAATGGATGCAGAGATTCACAATCAGATGGCAGGGCATTCAACCGCTTTCCATGCTTGGTCATGCAAGATATTCAAAGCTGCCATTTACAAACAGAACATAAAAGGCGGTATTTTCTTCCTTTATGTGCAGATGCATGACTGTAATTTAATTTTTTCACACCGCACGCTAACATTGCAAGTCATGAGATTATGATTTAAAACCAGAATCTGACATCAAACACAATTTAATTACAAGAATATACACAGCTATATTTCTCACACGACGTGTCAAAACAGCAACAAACATTCAAGAAACGACAAAATCAGCTTAAGTTAAAAAATTACACGTCAAGAATAATGTTGATTATTACAAGTAGCAAGAATTACAACTTAGAAGTTACTCTACTGTCTTAAGACTAACAGATACAACAATATCAAGCCTACAAAAAAAAAAATTTCCAGGTCCAATCAAGGAGCCGGTTGCGTCGAAGTCTTGTCCTTGCTCTTTTGCCCGCCTGTCCGGTCATAAAAAGGATTCATTAGTGATGAGTAACCAAGTTAACGGAAAGACTAGAAAGGAAGACTTACCAGCACCTGCTTCTTGACCGTCCTGGTCGTCATCCTCTACCTGCACACCTGCCTCTTCAGCAGCAAGCAGCCGCATACTCTCCTTTACCGCCGTTTTCTCCTCCTTGGTGAACTGGGCAGTGACCACATCCATACTGAAGACCGTTCCACCCTCTTTATCTGCATCAGCCTTAGCCTCCTCCAAAGCCCGAAGATAGATCTTGGCCATGACCCTGGGATAATCATCCATCCAAGAGAGATTGCCCTGCTTCCAAGTTCGGAAATACATGTCCTGGAGCATGTCATCCATCATTCCCTCATTCTCCTCAAACTCCCTCATCCGGGCATCGGAAGCCGACAACCTTTCGACGGCAGCATCTCTCTCCAATCTATATCTCGAGCAATCAGCCTAAAGGGACCTCCGCATCACCTCCATCTCTTCCCTCAACTTAGCTTGAGCAAGCTCTGCAGCCTCAAGTTTCTCGGACAACTCCTCCACTTGCTCGAGATCCGCTCTCCGAACCTCATCCACCGTGGCAATAGCCATGTCAATCCGCTCTTTGCAAGCAGCTTCCATTTTCCGCAATTCAGCCCGACTGGCCTCTTCCATGGTTTTCCTTAGTCGCCCAGTAGCAGCCTCATGCTGAGAAATCTGGATAGCCTGATCCGCAAGCTGTTTGGCCTGATCCGAAACCACCAATCGAAGTCGGATATTGGCACTCCCAATCTCCTCTCCGGCCTTAACCAGCCGAGCATGATGCCCCATCAGCTTCTTGGTCTCCTCGGCCACCCGGTCAATATTAGCTTTGGCCTCGTCTCCCATAGTGACTATACGAGTAGTGAGTAGATCGAGATCTAAAGACTTGGCTTCATCAAGTACTCGTACCATGGGGTTACGGGGGAGAAGGTGTTCGCCAGTGACTTCGTCAAAAGTAATATCATGAGAACCTGGATCCAGATCAGGATGACCCGCAAATGGATTACGGGCCAAGTCGGGACGGTCGATATGAATAACAGAAGGGTTTCCGGACGGGTGCGGAGAGGGTACAAACTCGCTACCCTCCTCAGTAATATCATGGATAGGCTGAGCCGGAGGCTGAGGACCGGGCGAAGTTTCGGATAAAAGATGACTCCTCTTCCTCTACTGAATACCCTCTTCGATAACCCCAAGAAGAGGACGGTATCCGACTACATCCCCGGAGCGTTGGATTGAGGGCTTCGGCTTAGCAGAAATTTTGGAAAGTTTATATTGCTCAAGCCTGTGTCGAAGGTCTGAAGCTTTGGACGTCTTGCCTGCTCCTGATATAAAGAACAAATGTCACAATCTTACATCACTATACGATTCGAGAAACGCGGTAAATTACAAGTTAAAAAAGGGGAAAAGAAACACAGCTGTGATTGTACAAACCCTGGGGAGGAGTGGGATACTGCAATAAGTCCTGGATTTCATTCCAGGACGGGAGCGGGTCATAAAATATTCCTAAGTCCCTATCATTAGTGAAGCATGCAGGGGTCAAGAGTTCACCTTGAGTCGTCAGAGCCACCTTGGCCGGAATGGTCGGAAAAGACTCACTTGCACCAGTCCCGGCTTTGTCCGCCTTCCCGGTCTTCTCTACCAAAGCTGGATCATCATCCAACCCCTCAAAAGCTTGGCGGAGAGCATCATCCGTCCACTCTTGCATTTCGCCTACTTGCCCGGAAGACAGAGCCCTGGAACCATCACCACCCTGTCCATCGCCACCATCATCACCAAGACGCTCAACGTCACTTCCGCCCTCCGCCTCACCTCTTTCTTCCTCCGCATCTATCTCCCCCTGAGTAAGTGGACAATTGCTGGGAGAAGGACCGTCCGACCTCTTAAGTTTCTTACCTCCGACGGATGGAGGTTTCGTGAATGGTTTTCTCTTTCCACCCTCTGCCGCAACGCCTCCCTTAGCCTGGGCAGCCGCCCTCTCTTCCGCCGTTTCCCTCAACTTAACTACAGACTGCTGCGGAAGGATCAAGTTATATTCCAGAAGAATCGCATTTCTAATCAAGAAGGCAGATGATCTGTATTTCCCAAGAATGGCTTCTATCTCCGCCGCCGTCTGAACCAGGCGGTCAGTCTCCACAACCGGAAAGCCACCTGTCGCTAGCAAAAATGAGAAAGTATGAGAAGAAGCATCGCAATCGGAATAGAAATTATAAGTAAAAGCATCAACTTACATCCAGAGGTAAAGCGCCGGATGGAGACGGAGTCGTCCCTAACAAAGAATCACTCTTTCTTGAACATGCTGAATTTAGAGTACAGGTCCAGGACCGGCTTGAAGGTCACAGCAGACTCCAAGCTAATATATGGGGACCCCTTCTTATAGCCCCTTAAATTATACAAGTACCGGATCTCCCGGTTGGAGGGAGCGCGACCATACTTCCTCCGAAAAATAACGAAAAGGCTCACCAGTATGGCATAAGAGTTGGGCTGAAGCTGGAATGGGGCCACCTTCAGGTACGTGAGGAAGCTGACTACCCAAGCATTGAGAGGCGGGATAGCACCACACATGCAATGGTACCTACTATAAGCAAAGTATCCTTCGGGAGGACTGTATGGCATGACTCCTGGGCCCGGCAGCAGCATGAGGGCTCTATCGATCCCAAAGGAACGAGATATAACATCGAGCTGCTCCTCTTTGAGAGAGCTAGGAAAGCAGTCAGGCGGGGAATCCAGCAGCTCCTGGGGACCATATCCATCCACTAATGACCTTGGGGCGGGCCCATGACGCTCCGATCCTGATTGAGCTGGGGGCACGGCCGAGGGCTCTCCTTCGCCCCCGGACTTCCTTTTACCCGATCGGGTTTCCACTCTTTGAGACATTATCTGCAAACACCGGGAAAGCATAGTGTTAGAACAAAGGATGTAAACAAGTAAGCGTGTAATCTGGAATTTCGCTTAAAAATTCGAAGTGTGAAACACATCGGTTCCATTCAGAAAATCAAAGACATATGTTTCATCCGGCATACAGTTCATTCGGTAGAACAACCCAGCAGTTCATTCGGTAGAGCAATGCGAAGGATCATTCGGCAGTAAGTATCTCACCTTGACTCGGCTAAAATTTGATTCGGCTAACGCTTGATTCGGTAAAAAAAAAAACTTCGCTTCGGCCAACACTTTGATTTGGGGGAATGGTTCGGCAGATAAAAAAAATGATGAAGACCCTGGTCTCCTACTTATAGGCGAAGGCAAACTACCGGACCGTTTGATTTGGTAAGGGGAACCGGACGAGGATGAGAAATAGGTCAGTCGAAAACAAAGCAGGACATGAGCAAACGCATGCCCTACTTTGTGGGGCATGTGTTGGACGTATTTTCACTAGCCCAGTGCTGCCGAACCAGAAGAAGAAGACCACCGGTCCTACTCCTCTCCATACCTCTACCGAACCAGGTGTCTACTGAACCAACCGATTCAACCCCTTATGCCAAACCACCGAATCAACCCCTTATGCCGAACCACCGATTCAACCCCTTATGCCGAACCACCGATTCAACCCCTTATGCCGAACCACCAATTCAACCTCTTGTGCCGAACCACCGATCCAACCAACCCATTGCCGAACCAAGTCTCCTGCCGGTCCAAACCTCGCCTCCCACCACCGAACCAAAGTCCTATCAGGCCAGATTGTAGCAGCCCAGGCCCACCAGCTGCTATATACCTCCAAGACCCCTACCCCCAGCCTCACTCTATAAATAGAGGGGCAGGGGTACAACAATGGGAACAAGTTGGAGAGCTCAAGCACGGATAGAACTTTCAAACAACTATCTTTTACTTGTATCAAAGCTTTGTACTTGTAATCAATAGAATAGAAGAGAAATAACATATAAAGTGGACGTAGGCACATTCTGGCTGAACCACTATAAATCTGCGTGTCTTTTTACAATTAAGCCCCTGCTTTTCATATATTTGCATAAATCTCCAAAATCACTAAAAACAACATAAGATCTACTAAATTATACGACTTTGAGGTGTTTGTCCATTTTTTGTGCAAACATTTATATTTAATCAATTTGTATCATATTGCAATTTATTTTGCAAAAGTGTAGAAATTAGTTAAATTTAGTAATATCAGTAAAATAAATAATAAAAGTGTAAAATTTGGGTTTTTACATTTTTATTTGGAATCTAGGTGTTGAGACGATTCCAACAAGTCCAAGTTTGCTAAATTTGGATTTAAATTGAAGAAGTTATGAAGATTTAAATAAATGACATGAACATAATTTGATAAACTAAAATTTGATTAAGTGTTATTGGGTTGCTATTGCTTTTGGCCCAAACCCATTGCCTAGAGAAGCTTCTGGATGAGAAACATGAAAATGAACGTACAGTTCATTCTCTTCTTTCATCTCCTTCCTCAGAAAACTTCCTGAAGCTTTGCAAATGGCCTCCTCAACTTAGAATTCATCCAAATCTCCATTTTATTGCTCGAATTAGATAGATTTTCAGTCCAAAAGCAAGAGAAGGTAATCTCTAATCTATTTATCTCTCCAATTTGAGGAGAAATCCATTTTTCATATACTGTAACTTTTATTTACCCCTCTTTTTGGTTTGCATGGCTTTCTTTTAGCTTCTATAGGTGGAATCGAAGCTCCAGAGCACTGAAAGCTCAATTCTTCTTGCCAAAAATCGTCTCCTTTGCTAAGTACAGTAAGTATAAAACTTACAGTAGCTGAATTTTGCCTCTAGTTGAAAAAATTAGTAGCTTATTTCTGTCTATTTTGAAGCTGAAACTAATTTTATAATATCTCTCACGTTTATTATCCAAATTGAATGATCTTTGATGTTCTGGAAAGCTTAGGATTTAAGCTAAAAGTTTCATGTTTTGAGTTTTATGAATTTTTGAGTTTAATTTGGTCAAAAATGCACTTCTTTGTCGCTGTCCCGAGAGCAAAAGACAGCGACAATAAATCCATACCTGATAATTGTTTTGGGTATATCTTTTGACTTGTAAGTCCGAATAAGGTGATTCTTTTTTTGTATTCTAGCGAGGAAAATGCTCTTCAACTTTTTTGTTTTATGATTTGTCAAAATCTATGATCTACAGGGTCAAAATGGCTCTTTAAGCCGCAGCCCTGTTGTTATGCATATTGTTCTCAGTTATGTAATTTTAAACCTGAGCTAGTATTTTGTGCATAACTTTTGCATTTCTTATCCAAATCCTATAATTTTTAAAGTTTTGGAAACTGAAGAAAGAGTGTGACAACTTTTATTTGTATCACTTTCTGAAATTCATTGATTAAAATGTTGAAACACCTCTTGCAAACTCGCTGTCCTTTTGTTGTAGTGTACTCAGTATTTTGTGCAAACCTGAGCTAGTATTTTGTGCATAACTTTTGCGTTTCTTATCCAAATCCTATAATTTTTAAAGTTTTGGAAACTGCAGAAAGAACGTGACAACTTTCATTTGTATCATTTTATGAAATTCTATGATTAAAGGATTGAAATAGCTGATGAAAGATCGCTGTCTTGAGCACTTGCATGTAGTCTTGTTTGTTGTATTTGCTTTGGTTGATGAGTTTTCCGATGATTTGTTTTTTTTTACTTGATTTGCGAATAGTTTGAGCTTAGTATTTTATACCATATGCCGATGATATGAGGCAAGGTATATGACTTTTGGGAACATCTGAGTTTCTATTTTAATGTGGATTTGACTAACGGTTAGTAACTGTATAGTGCGAACGTGTGGTATGGGACATAGGTTAACACTTTACAGATTCCTCTCCAAAAGTTAGCGACACATTCTAGAATTACTAGTGCTATGACCTTCGGGTCATCTGAGAATCTGAGAATCTGAGAAATCCGAAAAAAGGTGACCTCGGTCGCCTCTGAGATCTCTGTTGGGTACCTAACTATATTACTAGCACTAGTCTGAGAACTTTAGCACGTGCAACATGCTTTAGCATGTAATTATTGGCCAATCTGAGATTTATTTTATGAGTTAAGAGAATTTTGATTTCACCATATTTTGATGTGTTTACTTAGCCTTATAGAGATGAATAAGGCGAAATATGAGTTCTTGAGGATTTTGGTGATTTCAATTTTATGGTTTTATACTTGGGTTTCATTTACCACTTTGAGAACTTTATTTATTCATGAATCATATTTGGATGTTTTCTTTATATGCATGAATCCCCTAGTATTAACCTAAGTAAGTGTAGAATTATACCATCTTAGAGATAGACAATTCTTGATATCAACCTTAGTCATTCTTATCAATTATTGATCCCTTGATGTATGTTTCCCTTATACCTTATCGTATTTCCTTTCTAACGATAAGATTCAGTTTCCTGACCCGTGTGTTTATCACTCGGGTCAGACCGAGTTGTAGGTTAGGTTGGATGACTATCCTTTATGCTTGGATCTGTTTTGCTATCTTTTGTGGGCTCATGACTATGGACTTGGATATCTCCACTTTTGATGGATCTTTTATTTACCACTTCATGTATATATTCTTTTATGGGATGATGTTGTATTATATTATGTGGTGAACGGTATTACATCAGATGTTTGGTTTTGTATCAGTATATATATATTATCTGTGACTGCTGTTTCTATGACATGTTATGATATTATTGTGCTTTGTTCTGAATAGATCCGTTTGCCATATAGTATCGTATTAGTGAATCACTGAGTATGTCAACTATATGGAATTTGAAAAAAAAATTGGTAAGATTTCGACATACTTAGTCATTAGCTAATGCATTACTATTCGGTCGCCCTTAACCAATCCTATTCTCCGTATTAGTAGACAGAATTACTTGATAATTCTCTTTACTAATGTGGGTTTCGGGCGGGGCGTTACATCCGAGCTTGTACGTCTCAGAGAAGGGTGTTAAGCTAAGAGAAGTTGCCTTCTCTGCCACCAAATAGATGTACGTTTATAAAAGTCAACAATGCAATCTCAAAAATGCAATGTCAGACATCCATCCATACAAGTTGTCCAGGAACAGGACAAACCGAAGGCACTCTCCTACCACATCCGGTCGGAATTACCCTAGGATTAGTAGCGAATAGTCCTTGCATCTGATATTTCATAATAAAGTGACTACTGCTACTATATGTATATAGGGATTTTATCCCCAAGCGATCAACATGCAGGCTTTCACTATGAAAATCTCAAATATCAATATCTTCTAAACCTGCACATACGTTGGTCCGAAGCGGTTCTCGGATAATCCAACCACGGTCTCTCCAGACCAACAACAATAAATAGGCCAATATTTATTTGATAATCGGTTATTTAACTATCAAAGCAACAAACAATATCCAACATCATAAGCAATCACTAGGCCCTTTTAATTAATCTTTTATTAATTAAATCACTTTCCAAATATTTACTTCAAATTATCTTTGAAAAAGCTATATTCACAAAACCATTCCAATCTATCGATATTTGGAAAACATTTCCATATACTTATATTAACGATATAAGTATATTCACCAATAATTTCATTTTCAAAACTTAGAAAATATTTCCATATACTTAAATAAAAAATAAGTATATATATAATCATTTAAGGAAAGCTATTCTTCAAAACTCACTTTATTTGGGTCAAAAAGAATGTTGCGTAAAACATCGTTATGACAATCCAAAACACTAGTATAGGGATTCGGTAAATAAATAGATAAGTAAATCCCATATACTATATATAAAATATTTCCTTTCAGAAATCATTTACTATAACAACAGTGTTATAGTCCAAGCCTTCCTTACTTCTCGAAAACGTGTATTATAACAATAAATGCTGAAATCTATGTTTCCGTTCCATATCACATTTTTCAAAACATTAAATCCCCATTTAAAACAATTACTTCCCAAAACATAAATTACTTTTAAAACATCTAACTCCATCCAACGTCACTTTCAAAACTTCTTTAAATAAGGATCCATACCTATAAAACCATTTTACAAATCTCCCTTTTTATTTTATAAAAACTTCTATTTTATAAAATTCATTTATTTATAAAATTCTATTTATAAATCCATTCTTAATTTAAAACTCCTTTTATTATCTAAATCCATTTATAAATCTATTTACTAAATCAACTTCAAAACCACTTACTATCATTTGTAATTTCAATTATAAATCAACTTCTTTATTTATAAAATATTACTCCTATAAATCTTTTTAAACAAACTTATTCAAAAATCCATTTTCAAAGGATTTCATTAAACCATACTTTTAAATCATCAAAAATCATAACTTTTTATTTAAAAACAAATTCCTTTCTTTTAAAAATAAATCAAAAACCATTAAAACATATATACACTTCCAAAATCACTTTAAAAACCTTTTCATTTCAAAATCATCAATTTCAATATTCCAAAATATCAAAAACAATGCCCAATGCTACCATAGCACTAAATAAATCAAATCACATCAAAACATCAGCATGGCATCCATAACATCATATATCATCATATATATGAAAATAAATCAACAATGGTGAGGAATCCTGTTGGATTCCTCCAACCTATAACCTACAACAAATACAGCATATGAGAAAATGTACAATGTCTGCTTCGAGGTAGACGCACGTACAAAGGGTCATCCGCTCATACACGGGAACGTATATGGTCTCATCCGCTCCAATAGGCGGGAATATATCAAAACCAACTAATATATATATATATATAATATATCGTATATCATATATCATCCAAACAAGCATCAATCATCATAAATAAATTTATTCTCCCTTATATAAAAATATAAGCGAGCCAGAGAGAGTGAGTTTTACTCACCTTGGTTGCATTCGCCGTTGCAGCTTTTTATTTCGATTAAAAACGAGCAAGCATTCGAATTTAACCACAATTTCTACATGCTTAAAATCCATCCAATCCAATTCCATAGCGTAGTATTCAACAATACGCATCCAACGCCGCTTGTTTCGTGCGAAACAGACCTCGTATGAATAAGTTATGGATTTTTAAACATAACGATAATTAATAATTTAATTAACTTAATATAAAATAATTAAAACTTAACCTCTCGTTCATGTTTTCCTTTCTTCCTCAGGCTTGGTCGCACGCGTTTAAAGTTTTTTTTTTACTTCGAACAAATCGCGTTGCCTGCTCGAATCATCGTGCCCTTCACCACTTGAAACTGTCGCCTGCATCCGCGATCACCCCAGCCGTGGCCACACCCTGATGCCCCATCACCAGTCCCCTTCGTGCCTGCGCGCGCGTCGCAATGACGAGCCCATACCCAATTTTTTTGCAGTGATGAATGTGAGGCCTTGGTCGCCACCTCGCTTTGCCTATGACGATCTCCAACGTTGAACTTGCTCGTGGTGACGAGCTATGCATTTTGTTAGTTGACGTCGAAGGCTATTTTTGCTCTGAGTGGTTTCGATCAACGTCGATCATTGGATGGAAATAATTTAATGGCGGCTGAAATCTTTTTCTAGGGTTAGGGTTACAAATGAATGAAGTTGGGGCTATTTATAGAAGATTTCACGACGCTATTCATTCATGAAATTTCCAAACTCCAAACGAAGCGTGCCGCCTAGCATTTCTAATGTTTTACCCCAATTCCCAACACAATGGAATATATATCGAAGGCCGATTCCATCATATACAGAAGATAGGTTTTCAAATCGAATTATTTTAATTAAATTGCTTAAATAATTTTCTATGCATTTCGAACTCGCATGACCAAACGGTAAGTCCAATCGACATGAAATTTGACAGCATACTATAATTCACTATTATAGATCCAATGAAACTGGTTTCGTCGAAATCCGAGACAGTGTCAAAAATGACTATTTTTACACGTTAATTAAATCAAATAAATTCCCGTTTCTAGTAAATCACTTTTAAATCAAATTTAAAAGTTTACTAACTTCATTCTAATTCAAATAGAATTTAAATCAACTTTATAAATCGTTTTCACTTATATTTTAAATTCAAGATTTCATTATTTAAACAATTTCAAATATTAAATTAACAATTTAATTATCAAATAAATCATTATATTTGAAATATAAGTTATTCAACTTATAAATTTTACTTTTGAATATTTAAAATCAATTAAATATTCCAATTTCGAACGACTGAAATTCTGGGTCGTTACTATTTTTCTTCATGGTTTTCAAGTACCCAAAGTATACTATCTATTGTAAAAAGAATGGACCTAAAATCATTTGTTAACGTACTGAAAACTCGAGACAAAGTTGTAGCAAAAATGTGATAAAACTAGTAACAGAACTTTAGGCAGCACTTCTAAAAGTGCTACCATTGTAAATTGAAGATATAAATAGTTTAAAAATGATATTTAAATTTAATATTTTCTCTAATATTTTTAGGATTATTTTCTAACTTATAAAAGAGTGTTTAAAATTTGATTTCAAGTTTAAATATATCTTTAATAATTAATTATGAATTTCTAAACTAAATAGCTTTCAAAATTTAAAACCTGTTTTGCTATTTATTTCAAAATTCCTTATTCTTTACATAATATTCTATATAAATAAATATCATATATTTTAAGTAGTTTTAAAAGTATTTTAGCATATTAATAAATTTTAAAGATATTTCCATATATATATATAAGTTTTAAATGATAAATTCAGCATTTTATAAATATAATAAAGGGAGTTTGGATTTTAACACTTAAGTTTAAATAAATTGTTTTATGGAATCAACTAAAAGTGTATTGCCTAAATTAATAAGTGAGAATATGCTTTGACCTTTAAATAAATGTTTAAAGTTATTAATGGAAAAGTAAATAGTTTTGGGTTGTTGTAAACAATGTTTTTAGGAACGCTTATTTTTAACCCTTATTATTAATTATACTTGGGAATATAATTAGATATTTACTAATGGATATTTAGTAGAAAATACAAGTAAATGGTTTTGGGTTTATCGTGACAAATGTTTTTAGCAACACTTGTCTTTAACCCATAAATATAAATAAATCTTTAAGAAGGGAGTATTTAAGAGGAATGTTTTCAAAGTATAAAATGTTTGGGTTTGTTGTGACAAATGTTTTGAGCAACACTTGACTTTAACCCTTAAATATAATTAAACATTTAAAAGGAGAGTTTTAAAGATAATGATTAAATGGAATGGTTTTATATTTGTAGTAAACAATGTTTTAGCAACATTTGTTTTTAAACCCTTGAATTATATTTTGCAAGAAATATTATAAATCTTTAACAATGGAATTTTAAAGATAATAACAAGTATTGAAATCTTTTGTAAACAGATAGAAAATGTTATATGTTTAATTTATAAAAGAAAAGGAGTTAATTATAATAAAGTTTTGGTAGTAATTGTTTTAATCTCTTTAATTATATTTCAAGTAATTAAAACTTGTTAAACGATTTGTGAATACTCTTATACCATTGGAATAAGTATATGAATACATTTTAGCATTGAAAAGGGTATAAGTGAAAAATTAAACAATATATACAAATATATAAAGGGAGTTTTATTTATAATAAAATATTAATAAATAAAGGAAGTCTTGATTTATAAAGGAGAAATTTTATTAGGTAAAAAGAAGTTTTTCTGATAAGAAGGGTTTTTAATTAATAAAATATAAATTAATTAAAAAGGGATTAAAAGTTGTTTATGTTACTTGACCATGCCTTGCATGAAATGATAGTACAGGTATGTTTACTTGCTTATGAGAAAGTATTCGGGACTTAGTTCCCTTATGCGATCATTCTCATTATTGTTGAATAAGACCAAATTCATCGGCTCGGTCCTGGAGTGACCGAGATCGGTTTGTGTCGTACTTATTGAAAACCACTTCAAGGCTGAGATATGAATTCCCTATTTTGGAAGCGAATGATGGAAGCCATGTGTGGTTCTGGAATCTGTTGAGATGATGGAATCCATATGAGATTCATTATGTGATTGAGTTTTGTTGAAAACTCGTGTGAAGATGTCAAACGTAGCCTCGACATCGGGAAATGACTAAAGACAGAGTAGGATGCATGATCTTGGGGTTTAGCTGACCCATGAGGATTACATCAACTTCATATCTAGAGTATGCTTATCGACATGTTGCGCACGAGGAGTTGATAATACTTGGTACACATTATTCACACGAGTGTTTGGATGATCGCCTAGTTGTGTTTACCTTATGGTATATTTCATCCAGAGATATACGGCGCTAGGAAGGTATTTTCTGATACTTACCATAGGAGATCGGTCTCATTGAGGAGGTCTCAACGGAAAATCCATTTATAAGAACGTACCTTAGCGGTTTTGTTTGTTTACCTAAATATGATGTCAAATGTAACCGATGTAACCATTTCAGATATGATTTATATTTATATTGAACACCTTACACATTATTATAATATCACTAAATTTTCCTATAAAATAGTTTGGTTATCGTAAGTTAAAAACCAGTCTGTGTTTATTTGCGGCGTGGCCTTACCAGATACCTTTATTCTTTAAAGGGTTCTACAAATATAATAATTCAAATTACTTGAGTCTTCTCATGTTGGTTTACCAGACTGATCTAGGTGTTATTTTTCTTATAATTCTCGGGTCAGCCCCGTGTATATTTCCATATTTCATTGATAATCATTGGAGCTCTAGGATAGAGGAGCTAGATGGTTCCCTATCATAGATTTTATTTCTGCTGCATTACTTTGTTTATTTCTGTATCAATAATTGTGAGGACAGGTTGTCATAACTGTTCAGGCTGATGATAGGTTAGTTTAATCTGATTATTGTATCAATATGGTTTTCCTTTCTAAAGTATCATTTTGATATTATATGTTATGGTTCTGTTATGAGATTCTGATATTCTGTTCTCTTCTTCCTTGTTCCTTTTCTTTTCTTCTTTTATTTTACCCTAACGTTCTACCTTTCTGGCACTTGGGTGCTCGGCACGTGAATACCGTAGATGTATTAGTGTTGACATTTGAGGATCGAAAACATGTTCGTTACAAAATGCTAACTCTACCTCTAGGCACAATGCAATGCCAGCATTCATCCATACAAGTTGTTCAGGATATTAACAAACCGAAGGCGCTACTTTCACTACATTCATTTTGGAATCACGCTCAGGATTAGTAGCAAGTAACCCTTGCACTTCAAAGAACTTCATCTTCGATTTCCATCATCATCAAGATGTTCTCCATTTGAATGCTTATTCTGGTTTGAAGTGGTTTTCGGATAACTTACCCGATTCTGGTCTCTCCGAACCAATAACCGATAATTTTAAAAACTGGCTAAGATTTGATAGTCGGTTATTTCACCATAAATAAGCAAACAATCAAATCCAAGAATTTGATTCCACATATGGAAAACCAAGCATGATTTAGCATATAAGACACCATTAAGCCTTTTTAATTAATCCCTTCATTAATTGAAATCACTTTGTAAACATTTGATTAAAATAACCTTTACAAAAGATATACATAAGTATACTACTCATTCATTATTTCATTTACACTTCCCTTGCTTGGAAAAATACCTATATACTTATTTCAAAGGCATAAGTATATTCACAAAACACTACATTCTTAATACTTAGAAATTGTATCCATATACTTATCTCAACAGTATAAGTATATTCTCAAATCTTAAGGAAGATTTCATATTTTTTCAAACCATATTAAAGAGGTCAAAAACAATCGTCATTTAAAAATACTGTTTACTATAAACTCCAAACCACTTTTCTTTTTGGTGTAAGTAAATAGATCGTGTGAAAATTAGACCAAATATACTTACCACCACTTTCTAATTTCAAATAGTACTATCCCTCGATTAACAATGAAATCAGACAAGTTAGAAATCTATCCTTTCCTTGACAGATAGTCTTAATTCTCAAGATAGAGACAATTTTCCATAATTCGAAATTTGGTGTTAAGTATGAAAAGATGCTTTTCATACCACCATAAGTTATAAAGATCAATTATGGAAATCCAATCTCCTACACTTTTCACATTTCCGATATTCTCGACTTACTATATCCCTTTCCTAGAAACGAAGCTAGGTAAGTTAGATCCTTGCCTAGGCACTGCGATTCTAGATCTCACAGATAGAGGATCAGTCTATTCATCAGCTTTTTGGTGCTAACTATAGGACTACTTAATTTCCATAGGTAACCGAGTTCGCATACGAAAATAATACTTAATATACTGAACATCAATCTTCGATTTCAAACTTAAACTATCCTTCGGATAACAATGAGGCCATTCAATTTAGGGTATTATAACCTCTCAAACATTGACTCGACCATATTCTTATCTTTTAGGATAGCTAGAAGTTTCCCTACCCAAAGCTTAATGTCAAGTATAAGATTTCATGAATTATGTATACTATTTCATTTAAAACCAAGAGAGTTACAAACTAACTCCTTTTTCCACTTTCCAAAATCTTTTACTAAAATTTGAATATTGGTTTCTTTAAAAATTTCACTTAAACCCTTATAAATCACTTGGAAATTTCCATATTAAATTTCACTTGAAAATCTTTCTTTAAAACCACATTTGATTTAAAAAGGTAAGGTCTTTTTCTTCATAAAAGTACCACTAATTTTATTATATCAAATAATCCTTTAAGTCAAAATATATACATTTCAAACCTCTTTTAAAATACTTTTAAAAAGAGTTTAAACTTCCATCCAAATCATAACTTAAAAGCCATTACCTTTAAAAGAGAATATGACCATAAAAAGTAAGGGAATTTCTTTATATAAACCACTTATTTAAACATCTCAAATTAAATCTTTTTATATCTCAAATAGCTTCAAACATTTATAGATAAAAATATTACTTTAAAATAATTTCTTAATATTTTTTAAAAATTCCTTTCAAAAATAAACAAGTTTTATAATACGAAAAACCTTTACTTTAAAATTATTAAAAATACCATTTAAAAATAATTTTAAAACCATGAATTCTTATCAAATACTTATATAACCCATATAAAACATTTAAAAAGAATTTACAAAATATTTAAAATAGATAACCTTTTAATTCTACTAAAATCGTAGATTTTCAAAAATGCATCCATAGCGACTATCGCTATATGGACCATAACTCCTAAAACTTTGTTTTATAAATCAAATAAATTTCAAACTTCATTACTTTCTATATATTATACTATTATAAGTATAGAAATATTTTTCATCAAATAAAAGTTAAAGTCGATTAAAAATCCATAAATATAAATTTTTGAACTCAAAAGGAGGCTTAGCTACTACCTTAGCACATAATCAAGTGCAATTCACTTCTACATTAAAGAAGTCAACTTTCAATTCATATAATAATTCTCAATTTCACATCACATCACAAGATTATATACATGAAAAAATATATTCAAACACGAATAAAATACATGACATCAAAATGCTTATATAGCAACCATCATTATACGAACACTTCATATGCTCAAATACATTTAGTCCAAGCTCCCTACTAATCCTTATGTGCTATTACATATGCTCAAAGTACAAGTCCAAGTCCATAGTCCAAATCATATCCCATTGGATTTACATATGCTTCACAATGTAAGTTCATGGTCCACTTTAATTACATATGCTATTTGAACCAACACATCAAAGTGCATTCCAAAGCTTTATAGCATACATAAAATATTACTTTCCAATGCAAACATCAACATCATAATATATTCAAGCAACACATAGATATATATATATATATATATATATATATATTAAAACACCAAGACAAGCATCATTTATATACTATATATATATTAAAAAGGAAATTTCTAAAGTAAGAAATCTCACTTTCAAACCTTTCTAACCTAAGCACACGGCCCCTAAAAACCAACAATCACTTCCTACCATCACAAAACTACACAAGATCACACCTTTAACTTGGCCAAGCCAACCTAACTCCTTTCCCAACCCCTTCATGCTCACGGCCTAGGAAGATTCCCCTTGCTCCATAGTTTTTGACTTTTAACAAACTACGCCATGTTCTAATGATATTCTAAGACTTTTGTGAAAGTTTGGAGGAGATTAAAGGAGGTTTTAATGTGTTCTGAAAAAGAGAAGTGAAGAATGAAGGAGAAAGAAGAAGCAATTTTTAGTCTCCAAACTTTTGAAAGCTTTAGAAATATTTTTGAAAAATGAAATAATGAAATGAAAAGGAGATGTGAAAGGGATAATAACTCATGTGACATGGTACCTTTCATGATGATGACATGTGCTTTATCATTTTAAATTAATGAAGAAAAGTCTTCTTTCTTTATAATATTACTTAATAAAATTCTAGAAACTGCTAATGACTTTTAGTTTAATTAATCCATTAAATATACTTTGAATTGTTATTATATGTGTTTATTTATAAAATAGTTTGTTCAAAAAGTTACAGCAACTTTCATTCGGTGAAAAGTCAAAAATTCGAAAAACGATTTCGGTCACATTTTCAGTTTTTAATCGAACTATTTATTTTTGTAGATCAATTTCCAAAATGAGTTCACCATCATTAATTATTAATTAAAAAAGAGTTATTTGATTATTAAAAGCCATTAATTGAATATTTAAAATTATTTAAATATTCACCGATTAAAGCGATAAAATTCCAGGTCGTTACAATAGAGTAGGTGAATGAAGAGTCAAGAGTGCTGGAGCTATGAATGGACATAGAAAATGCAAGTCAAGGTTGCTGTAAGTCAGACATTGTTGTGCTTACTGAAGTGATATCTGCTACAAAAAATGAAGTTGCATGGTATGCCTACTTTTGATGGTTGGAACTATGATGTTGAAAATGGCAATCTGAGGTGTGTTGTTAGCGAATCTAAAAAAATACCTCTTTTGTATGTATTTATATATTATTTGCATATATACATATAAGAGGTGATGCGACTCAATTAATCATGGAATGGTTATAGGTGTATTAAATTTATAGTAATTAGGAGTTAAGGAATGTATACGAAAGAATATATGAAACTAATGCATTTTGCTTAATGAAGTCTATCTGTTTAGCATAAAAGCAAGTCACTTTAACTTTAGTCTCATTTACTGTTATATATATACATATATGTATATATATATGTAAAAGTATGTGTGTGTATATATGCATGCATAAGTATATAAACATAAGTGTATATACACACATATATATGTATAAAAGTATTTATATAAATGTATGTATGTACGTACGTAAGTGTGAGTGCGTATATATACATACTCATACGAATATATATGTAACGACCCCCATATCCGTACTATTCAAGCTGATAATAAACCACACATGTCCAACCCAAATTGAACGGAAAGGCAAATAGTTATGGGGAAAAAAGAAGGAAGGAGAAGAGAAGAAAAGAAGAAGGGAAAAGAAACTAAAACAATCATAGAAAATCACAATCGCAACGGAACAATCTATATATTATAATATCAACATCTTTACAAAAAGAAACTATTGTATACTAATATCCATCAGAGTACAACACAAATATTGATCATCAGCCTGGACAGTTATAACAGCACGTCCTTACAAATGTTGATGATTTCAAGAACAAAAGCATCGGAACATAGACATATACATGAATACGACCTATAGACCTCCAACTCGTCTCTTGAGCTCTAATAAATCCAAAAAAATCTGTAATGCTCAATCTGACTCGAGCATTATAGTAAAATAACACCCAAGTCAGTCTAGAAAACCAGCGTGAGAAAACACACCCAATTGGATTTTTAAAGTTATAGAAACCTTTTGAAAATCAAAAGTATCTCATAAGACCACGCCGCACATAAACACGGATGGGTTTCTACCTTACGATAACTAAAACATTTTATATGAAATTCTCTAATATTATAATAGTCTATAGATACAAATACTTATTAATCTTAGCCGAAATTGTTACATTAATTAAATTCTAGCATA
This sequence comes from Allium fistulosum, assembly GCA_030737815.1. Taxonomy (NCBI): domain Eukaryota; kingdom Viridiplantae; phylum Streptophyta; class Magnoliopsida; order Asparagales; family Amaryllidaceae; genus Allium; species Allium fistulosum. The sequence continues at coordinate 796,312,436 of CM060904.1, forward strand.
ATAGGTATACAACTAAAACCGTAAAGGCTCGTATTACAGAATGGATTCAATACAATGACTGGGGTACCGCCCGTCACGGTGCCTCTCTAGATAAAATAACATTGAGGACCTTGCTTGGATCCCCTGTCAACACAAGACCGGCCTACCCCTTACTGGATAGTGCCGAATATGATCATCCTCCGTTAATGGCCCTGAAGCATAAAAATGAGAAATAATAGCGACTCTAGATAGGGATGATCATACGCTACTTGGGAGCAACCCACTTAGCCCTACTGCATCTCCCCTATTTTAGTCATTCTCGGTTGATGAGGCTTGAGGCTACGTTTTACCTTTATATAGCACTTCCCACTTGGAATGCTAATAGTGCCTTCCACGCAACAATGCAATACTAGCATTCATCCATAGAAGTTCGTTCTAGGACTTAACAAAACACTTGAGAGCTCCGTCTCCAATTCCATCATCTTCGGGATGTCTTCACTTCGAAATGCATTCGTTGGATCAAAGTGGTTTTCGGATAACATATCCGATCCCGGTCTCTTCGAAACAACTATTCAATAATTCCCCGTAAACTCATCCCCGGTTCTTTAGGAAATAAACAGTCAAAGGTAAAAGTGGAGATCATCACCTAACCGTTAGTGGACGGCATTCCTTATCATTGTCCTAGGAGAACTAAATGAGATTTATACGCATAGTACAGCATCATCGGAGATGACTCTACCATGTAACTCATGTGTTTCTCCTAGATATTTTCAGAGTTACGTTTTGGGTCCAATTTTGACAATCGGTAATTTAATTATCGACTAACAAACATTCAATCAAAAATTTAATTCCATAGGGAAAACCAGCATTGGTTAAGCACCAAGCAACACTAAGCCTCTAATAATTAATACTTTGTTAATTAAATTCACTTTTCAATACTTGAATCAAAACTTCTTTTTACAAAGATTGATGTAAACCCAAAATCCCTATTTCCCCGTACTTGGGAAAATATCTATATGCTTATCTCGATGGTATAAGTGTATTCACCAACAATTTGGAAGATTACCTTTTTTATTCAATTCAAAAACCATTTATAAACCTTACTGTAATCCACAAAACCATTTATAAACTCCTTTTATAAATTTATAAACCCGTTTATAATTTTCCTTTTATAAATTTCTAAAACCATTTATAAAACTCATTTTATCTTTTTAACTAATCTTCTCTTTTCATTTCCCAAAACATATGATAAGATTCCTCTTATAACCCATATCTGTTTATAAAATCCTATTTATAAAACTAGAAAACATTTAAACATAATTTCTAATCATTTACTTTAAAACACTGTTATATAATAATGAACATTATAAATAAATAAATATTAACTTTAAAACACTTTAAAATAATAATTAATAAATTTCAAAATTCTTAATAAAACAATAATAATTTATCTTCAACTTTTTTTCTACTTATAAATACTAATAGTTAATTTCCAAAACTTTACTGATAAATAATTTTAATCAATTTCAAACATATTAATATTTTAAATAATTAACCTTCCAAAATATTTAAAATATTGATAAACAATTTTTAAATAATATTAATATTAATAAACAACCTTTAAAATATAAATATATTTCCTTGATAGAAATCCATACTTAATTCAACATATTCATTTCCATATTTATAAACCATGTTTATAAATTTCTTCCCATTTTATAAAACTTTCCTTCATAAAAATTCCTTTATTTATGAACCTATTTATACCTCTATTCCTTTATAGATCCTTCTTATTTATAAAACCCCATCCAAACATAATTTTAACCATTTTAACCTTGCTTTCATAAGTATAAATTTCTTTTATAAATTTCTTTCAATTTATAAAATATCGTTTAACAGTCCCAAATTTACCCTTATCTTAAATTTCCAAAATAAAATATCATTCCTCATCTTATAATAAATTCACCATTCGATTTATTTCTCCAATCTATTAAATGATAATAGTTTCATTTTAATTATAAAACACCATTTATAAATCTATCCCTTTATAAATAAATTACGATTTTACAAATCTTAACTTTATTCGAATAATATCACTTTTATAAATTTAGCACATTTATAAATCCACCTTTATAAATAAATTACACTATATATACCTATATATATAATGGTTAATAATATTTATATAAAAATATTTCTATTTTTCTTTTTAAGACCATATCCCTATATTATAGAAGACTGACTTATTTCCCAAATTTTAAAATCTCTACTCTCAGTTTTAAAACTCTATCTAAAATGTTTTATAAAACTATTAAATTATAATATCCACTAAATCATACTTTTATTTTTGAAAAATTATTTAAACATGAATAATTTCCAAATCACTTGAAATTCCTTTTTTTAAATCAAATCACTATTTTTATAGTATTTTAAAAGTGGAAATTAGGGAGACATCCCTATCATACTTTCATATTGTAAAGCGGGTCCCTGTCAAAGTTTCATTGTAAAGCGAGTCCCTGTTTTTTGGAAACGAAGAAAAATTATTGCTGAAATATCAGCAACTTTTATAAATAAGTGCTGATATTTCAGCAACTATCTGTATCAAAGTTTTATTGTAAAAACAAAGAAAAATTATTGCTGAAATGTTAGCAACTTTTATAAATAAGTGCTGATATTTCAGCAACTATCCGTGTCAAAGTTTTATTGTAAAAACAAAGAAAAATTATTGCTGAAATGTCAGCAACTTTTATAAATAAGTGCTGATATTTTAGCAACTTTCATAAACTGTGTTCACAATGTACATAAATGTTGCTGAAATATCAGCAACTTTTATAAATAAGTGTTGATATTTTAGCAACTTTCATACACTATGTTCACAGTGTACAGAAATATTGCGGAAATGTCAGCAACTTTTATGAAATGTTGCATCATGCTCTGCAATAATCGTGAATAAAAAACAGGGACCTAATTTACACTGAAATTTAGTGAAGGACTTTTCGTGAATTTTGAAACTTAATAAGGACCTGTGCCAAAAGTACCCATTTTAAAATACCAAAATTGAGGCCAAGTGCTACCAAAGCACTAATAAACAAAATCATGTCCATGTCATCATTTATAACATCTAACATATCATATATCAATTTATATGAAAATCAATCAACTGTGTGAGGAATCCCATTGGATCCCTCCAACCTATCACCCAGCATCACATACAGTGTATATAATCATAAAAATATAAATCAACAGCTTTAAGGCGGGATCCGTATACAAGGGTCATCCACTCTTACACGGAAACATAATAGGGTCTCATTCGCTCCAATAGGCGGGAATCTATCCAATCCAACTAAAAATAATTAGTAATTTATCCAACAGTCAACAACAACCAATAATAAAATATCTACGCATCCAATAAATAATATTTTTTACTATGTAAATTTTCTGATTAACCAAAAAGGTGAGATTAACTCACATTGATTTTTGTTTCGTCAAAACATTCCATTTTGAATTAAAATTGAACGAATGTCCAATTTTAATCCAAAAATTCCAACTAGCTCCTAATTCTTCCAATCTAATTCCATAGCGTAGCCTTCGTCGATACGATTGCAACGCGACTTGTCTCGTTCAATTTGGACCTCATATGAGTTCGATATGGATTAATGAATATATGATATAATTAAATTATAATTAACCAAACTTAATTTTCTTAAATTTTAAATTACCCTTCACTCAATCACGGTTGTTGATTGTTGCCTTCCCCTTCGCGTACTTGTTCGTTCCCAGCCATAAAATCGCAACCATGTTATCCTCTAATTACCACCGCCGCTGATGATCGCACATCCCCTCGAGCTCGCTGTAGACCGCTGCCACCACGTCGCTCCACTTGCCACCGGTGCAGCCTCGTATAATTTCGCCAATCCCCAAAAATCGAGCTCGAAACAGCCACGAACGCAGCCGCTTTTCCATTGCCTCGCCATGCCAAATCCCATCGCAGCCATTGGATTGCTTTCTCATGTCCTCACACACTTTTTCTTAGTTGGGGCTTAGGCCTGAAACAGCCTTAGATGGCGTCGACGAGTGATGGTCGTTCGATCGACCATGTTTTAATTTGAAGACGCAAGGTTATTTTTTCATTGGTATACGAACGCGATATAAAGGGAAGGAGGGTTGTGGCTAGGTATGGGCTCGCGTACTTGATGGAGCATATGCAACATGGCTGAACATAAAGAATATTATATTATTTAAATTTAAAATATTCAACGTTAAATGTTCGAAAATCTCGAACTCCAAACGAGGCGTGCCGCCTGGCGTTCTATATGTTATACCCCTATTCCGAACGCAATGGAACTAGTCTCGAGGCCTGATTTGATCTTATGCAGAAGATAGCTTTTCAAACCCAATTATATTAATTTAAATTCCTTTAATTAAATTATACGTGTTTCGAACTCGCACGATCAAACGATACGTCCGATTGCCACAAAATTTGACGGCATATAATAATTCACTATTACCGATCCAATGGAACTGGTTTCGTAGAAATCCGAGACAGTGCCTTGGAAGGCTATTTTTATACATTAATTAAAACGAATTATTTTAAAAACCAAATGTAACGACCTGTTATTTCGAACCATTCGCATCCACACATGTCGGACTTGAATTGCTCAAAATATCAGATTGTTAATTTATATTTGGAAAAACTCAGAATATACAGTAAATAAATCAATCATAGAATCACAAACATAGAGTAATATAACAATAAGCAGCGGAATAGATAAATAGTAGCTCATGAAGCTGCTATATAAACAATAGAGTTTGAAATAAAATACAACAGAATATCTCAAATACAATGTAGTTTCGAATAGAAATAGATGACAAGTCTGAACAAAACAACTGGATAGCTGAAAGCTGAAAGCTGAATAGATATAGATGGATCTCCAAGTGAAGCTCCAACTCCAAAGGTGAGTCTCAAATGCTATAACACTCAGTCTGACTTGAGCGTAAAGCAAAACACAAAACACGCGAGTCAAGATTAACATTCTTATATTAATAAATTCAAATCAAGAGAAATGTCAACTGAAATACATGTAACTTAAAGGATAGTTGGGATTTCCATCCTCTAAGGATCCGTGGAACTATCTACTATGTAGTAATATACGCTATTATAATACGTCTATAGTAAAGTAAACTATTAAAATAGCGTTAAGGCGTACCCATATCCCCCTTAACACATTTTATATAATGCCACAGTCTATACAGGTACTGTAAACTCCACTCGTAAGTGGCTATCAGGGAGCACCCCATAGATACGACACAAAACAAAGTCGTAGAAGGCGCGATAGGGCATGCGACAAGGCACTCGAGGCAATGCCAGGGTAGATATACCGTTTGCGTATCCGGACTGGTGGTAACGCATAGCAGCTACTACCGCCCACCTCGTGACACACTCCCAAATCAAAGGGTGCATCCAATCAAATCACAAAAGTAATAGAATGGTATCGAAGGAATATGCCCGATCGGAGGAATGACCTCACTTGGCCCGGCGTGGCTCCTGTTTTAGCCGCATCAAGCTGACTCACGGGAGTCAGGGCTACGTAAATACCATATAGAATCATCACCAAACCATCCTGCTTCATTCTGGAATCTCGACCACGTACACAGTTGTTAAAGTGGTTTTCAGTATTGGCAGAGAGTATGAAAATATCTGATCCCGGTCTCTTTAACAACCAAACGCTTATTTCACACCGTGGTCATTTCAATTCGAATAGTTCATACTTCATATCAAAATATCATATACAATTCAAAACCATATAAATTTGATACCATTATTCACTTTAAAATATCCATTTCTAGAATCGTAACACTTTCAAATTTATAACACTTTCGAAATCATAGCACTTCTGAAATCATAACACTTTGAAATCATAGCACTTTTGAAAGAATAACACTTTTGAAAGCATAACACTTTTGAAATCATAGCACTTTTAAAAACATAACACTTTTAACTTAAACAATTTAGATATTGAAAATAGTGTATATATAAATATAAATAGTTATAAATTAAAATAGTTTATACAATAAAATAATTTATATTAAAATTACTTTATATAATAAAAATAGTTTTCTCCAATTTCGCAAATCGATTCAAATCATCTTAAATTCAAAATTCAATTTAAATCATTTCTAGTTTAACCATTTCAATTTAAAGTTTAAAGATTCAGGTTTAAATATTCAAACATTTACAATATAAAAATAATTTATATTTCAACATTTAACTTTAATTTTATTCAAATTGAAAAGTATTCACTTAATCATTTGATAAAAATTATTTAAAATCCCAATTTGTAAATTTAAATCAATATTAAATATTCAATCTCAATTTTATTTAAAATTGAGAATATTCATTTGATCACCTTTTTATCGAATCAAGTTATAATCATATTTTTCAAAACCTCAAAATCAATAAGTTTAAATCAATTCCTATTTAAATTCACTTATTATCCAATTTAAATTCCAAGCCACTATTAATTTATTTTCCTATCCTTTATTATTAAAGTTATAAGATCTATTTTTAAAATATTAATTTAATTTAAATAAATACTTAAACATATTATATACTAATTAAATTAAATTTTTATTAAATTAAATCTTATTATTAAATGTATATTTCATTAGATCTTATTTTATATATTTTTAAAATAATAAAATTGATAAGAAAAATCTTTAAAATTATAATTTCAAAACTAACTTATAAATTTAAAATTTCCAAAACATATAATTTTTAAAATCTAAATTTTTCACATATATTAAAATAAATTCTTTATAATAAAGTATATAAAAAATCAATATTTAATAAAATCCATATATTTCCTTTTCAACTCATTTTCAAAATATAGACCAACGGTGTCCGTATATAATTTTCTATCCTATGGTCAAGTGATACAGATATTTATCATTTCAATCCACAATTTTAATTATCTACGGGTATATATCATTTCAACCCGCAATCCCAAAATTATCTACGGGTATGTTCTTATATTTTAACCCATAACAATTTTCCCCTATTCTACAAATCGTTCGGGTATGTATCATTTCAACCCATATGGAGTTCTAAATGAACAGAGAACTTGCAGAGTGAGAACAAATATGATAATAATATAATATATCAACAACAGGAAAATATCATCGGTGATAAATAAAATAAAATATACACAACAGGATATGGTGTCGTATATCACAAGTGAACAATTGCAGATAGTGGCATATCATATTTAACAATTAAATAACTAGCAATTCAAAATTAACAGCATGTTTCAATTGTCGTTTCAAGTAAAATCAAATTTATTAAATATAAGAATGTTAACCGTGAGTGATTGCTCACCTTTCGAGGCTAGAGAGATTTGACAATGAAACGAGTTACGAATCCAGGCACAAATTTCAAAGCAAAGCACGATGGACCCAAATTTGATGAAAAAACTGATAAATTGGAACCAATGAAAACAAATCAAAACCAGCTTGAAATAAGTCGAAACAAGTAAATATATATTGTTTTTTTAAAAGCAATATTCAATTTAAAACAAATAATAAAATTAAAATCGTTATATGTATTTTCAAATCAATATTCAATTTAAACATATGTAAAACATAGTCTTTATATATATATATATATATTCCAAAATCGTTTCCTTCCTAAACACATTAAATAAAATCAAAGCTTCTACATATATTTCAAAATTAAGATATCTATATATATTCTATTTTAAATCTATACATTTTAAAAGAAAGAATCAAATATCCAAAATGTCAATATTTTTATATTTTTAAACATCAACATAAATATCCATATTATATGTGTATACTTTACAAAATTAACCTTTACACGGACATAACATATTTTATACTCTTTAAATTTTATCCTTTAAAGTCTGCAAGCTAATATATAACTCAGATATATACATACAGGCTATAGACAAATATGCAGACTATACTTTAAACAAATGCATAATATATTTATATCTAGACTATAACTGGCATGCAGATTATACTTATAACAAATATTTATAAAATCAGGCTATAAATAAAATATGCAGATCATAGTTATCCATATATATATAACCAGACTATAATTAAGACATGCATGCGGTTAATATATAATACCCTTATATATATATGATAGGAAAGAAAACTATCCATATACATGTATTGCAAATATGAAACAACTTATATTATACCGTATAAAAATGTATTGCAAAATGGGGAACCACTTTATATACTTTCATAGACCTATATAAAGTAACAGTCAAACTTCATAATAAAATTATAATAATACTTCTTTTATAAAATATATACTATAACATATATAATACTGTAACTTATATATAAACGAACAAACACATACTTATATAAAAATTTCGATATCAGGTAAATGAACATACCAAGTTGATAAAGCTTTGTACTATATATCTACCTATACAAAAAAATACAGGGTGTGGCTAGAGCAGGTATGGAGCTTCGGGTGATCGGATTGGGTGGTTGGAGGAAGATGGTCGGTCTGGGATGTTGAACGGTCTTCAGTCAGGGAGGAGGGATTGTCGCGGAGTGTAGACGTGTGGTGGCCGAGGAGACTAAGGGAGGTGGTGGAGTTTAGGTGGTGGTGGAGATATTCGGTGAAGGAGCTGCTAAGGCTTTGGGGCCGGGTGGTGGGTGGTGGACGTGGGGAAGGTCGGAGGCGGTGGTGTGGCAAGAGGGAGGGTCTGGTCGTGAAAGGCTGGAGGAGCTGGGGTGGGATGGTTGGGAAATTGGTGGTTCAAAGGGAGGAGGAGGGAGGTGTGGCCGTTGGTGGTGTTTGGCGAAGGTGATATGGAGGAGCGAGACACGGGAAGGTGTAGCGGACTGGCCGTTTATTTCAGCCGTATGAAATTTGAATGGACACAAACTATCAAAAGTGCAAAAGTGGTACTGATATAGTTAACCGTTTTCACGGATTTCACCGCGTACCGGACTCCAAAATACATAATTGAATATACTACAAAGATCAGCACGACACGATGAACAAAACGGTACACAAATATCAACGATATGACTATTCTATCAAAAGTCGATATCCGTTGACAAACTGCTGCAAATGCGCTGAAAATAAGATAAACGAAGCTAGAGAAGTCCAAATTTGACGAAACGAAATATGACGTCTCACTCAGAAGATAGTTTACATTTTTATTGTATAAAAATATCCAGCTTTCGAAAACATTTTATTTTCATCAAATTAACTGTTTTTAAATTGAAATTGAAAATTACACAACAGAATTTACTTTTATATTTTCCAATAAAAATTTACCAGTTGCTATGTTAAAATAGACGTATACCAAATATCAGATTTTTATTTCCAAATCCAAATGTTCTAAAAATGTCACAAAAATTTAGTTAATTATGTTATTAAAACCGTTAAAATTTATGGGTCGTTACACCAAATAAATAACTTTTAAATTTGAATTAAAAGTTTACTATCTTCATTCTTATTTTAAATAGAGTTTAAACCAACTTTTGAAATCATTTTCACTCACAATAAATTCAGGATTCAATTATTCAAACAATTCTGATTATTAAATTCAACAATTAATTATCATTTAAATGGCTATATTTTGTAATCCAAGTTCTTAAATTTATAAAATTAACTTTCAATATTTAAACTCAATTAAATATTCCAAATTCAAATGATCGAAATTCTGGGTCGTTACAATACACACACACTGTTTCTATACTCTTAAAAGCATAAATATGGTTATTGGTTTAAGCTTTATATAAAATTAAGGGGAAAGCTTTGTGTAGGTTCTAGTTATATCTATGTTTACAGTAGCAAGGAAGCATGTACACGCGTACCCCTATATATAATTATTGTAATATATATTTATATATAATTATATTTATATATGTGTGTGTGTGATTATATATATTTATTTGCTTATATCTGTACATATGCTTATGCTAATGTTAATGCTTATACCTTTATTTCTAAGCATATAGGTATATATATAAGTATATATAAATCTATATATATACGTAATGTTTATATATATATAATTTCGATATATATAGGAGAGTAATTACAGTATATATATTATATAATGTGTTTATTTAAATATATATATAAATATAATACGCATACGTGTTATATTTACGCTTTAATTAAATTATTACTAAATGGTTGAAAATGGCATGTGATTAATTAAAAAGGTTATGTCCCTTAAAGGTTACTACAAGGATATCTATTATGGATCAATGAGATGCGACTGACGAAAAAGCAAGTAAGATTTAGAAGTTGGAAATCAATCAGTGAAGAGCCATTAGAGGCTGAGACGTGTCATAAGTAGGGTAAATGATCCTATCGATATTGTTTTGCTGGTTTGTGTGTCTTCGATCTGAGTCGGTCTAGAAAGAAATATACCAAGCAATGGAATAAATTAAAGAATTGAGATGTTATATTTATTGTTAAAATCAATTGGTTACATTCAATCCATAAACTCTAGCATGTGGTAAAATAAATTGAGTCCAAAGTTTACCTAGTTGATAGGGCAAATTTTAATCTAAATATATTCCGGTAAACATTAGGTGAGGGTACCATAGTTTTATTAATTATGTTGAAAGCCTAAAAAATTTATCAATAATATATTGGGAGTAGTGACATTAGAAAAACAAATAGGTAATAGTCTCAAGCATCTGATTGCACAGGTAGCAAGGGTACATATTATTATTGGAGCTAATTATCGAATTGAGCTTACTAATTGTATTTAGTTCATCATATGGAACAATCCATATGTGAAGTTTAACTTTGGGAGGAGCCCTGACTCTCCAAATGGGTTTGAAGCAGCTGAATCCTTTATATCTAAAAATGTTAAAAATTTGTACATCGATTTGGGGGTATATATTCCTTTTTTATTCCAACACCGAACCAGACGATCCAGATTGTCTATATTATTATAGTTTTTGATTATATTGATTAGTTTTAGATATTAAGAAAGAGTGTTCCCTGTCAAATTTTGATTAAATGAGATGTCCCATCTAAATGGTAAACAAGCTCTATAAACATCTTTGATAATATCAGATTTATTGTTAGAGACCAAGAACGGGTCAAGGAGTTTGTGTTTCAATGCAATAAGGGTAATCCAAGGTTCGTTCCAGAATGAGATCTTGTCACCCAAGTTAATGATGAATTTAGTTCCAATTTTGAATATGTGATATAAACTGGAAATGTTCTTCCAAAAGAAAGAGGGTTTCTAGTTGTTTTGCGCATTTAGGTTTTTTGAACCATCGTAATAATAATTTCTAATTATTTCTTTCCAGGGGTAAGTCTCATCTTCCATAAAATTCTGAATACATTTATGGAGCAAGGATGAGTTTAAGGCCTTTAAGTTAATGATACCCAATCCTCCTTGAATTTTGGGTGTGCAGACATGGTTCCAATTAATGAGACAGCATAGATTAGACCTATCGGCTTCTGCTTTCTATCAGAAATTTCTTTTGATACAATTTGTTTTGTTAATTACCAGATATGAATTTTATTGTGTGACTTCCAATAAATCAGTATAGCTAACAGTACTGAATTAATTAATACCGCCCTACATGCTCTGGAGGGGTAGTTAGCCTTCTAATAAGGAAGTTTGTTATTGATATATCTATGATAATGTGCCAATCTTCTTTTATCGGTTTCATGTATCTAATTTTTATTCCTAAATAATTAAAAGGAAAGCTCATGGTTTTTCAGTTTAGTGTATTGGCCACTACAGTCGTGATATTTGAAGTGTTGTTAAGGATAATGGCCGAGCTTTTATGAAAGTTGACTTTAAGGCCTGATAGGAGCTCCAAATTATATAAGATAAGCTTAAGCGAGGCGATATGCTGGGAAGGATGTCGTTTTTGATAGCGATTGATAGGGCTCAAAAGAAGACATCAGCTACAAGGTTAAAAGGAAGGGATAACAAGGGGTTACCCTTTTGGAGACCTCTTTTCTACTGAATTTTATTTGCTTTGATACCATTCACTAGGATAGTGAACACTATAGATTTCTGGATAAGACTAAACTAGGAGATCCACTTGTCCGTAAATCCTCAAGATTTAAGGACTTCGAGTAAGAAACTCCGGTCAATTGTGTTTGAGGCCTTGGTTAAGTAATTTTAGAAGAGCACATGTTTTTTTTTGTTACGACAGAAGTTGATTAATTATTGGGCTATGGCCACACCATCCATACTGTTTCTACCTTGAATGAATGTTGATTATGATAGGTCAATTGATTTATCGATTTTGAGTCTTAGTTTGTTAGCTAACACCTTAGTGATAATTTTAACAGGAGCAATTAATCAAGGAAAAAGGTCTGAAGTTCGATGAAACTTCAGGATTATCCTTTTTAGGGACTAAAATAATGTTAGCTTGGTTAATCTACCAATTTGAAGGGTACCATTATAGAGTTCTTCAAAAATTTGCATAATATCTTTTTTACTGAGGGTCCAGAATTTTTGATATAAGAACACAAGAAACCTGTCAGGTCAAGGAGCTTTATCGCTAGCCAAACCCTTAACACCTTCCTAAACCTCATCCTCTAAAAATGGAGATTCTAGATAGGTCAGGGAACTATCCAAGTTAGGGTAAAGTGCTGGCCAGTTAGCCTGAAATCTATGGCTACATCTATTACCATAAATCTCCTTAAAATAGTTGGTAAATATATTGTTTAAATCCCTTTGCTCTTTATATTCAATGTCATTAAACTTGATAGATTTAATAGAGTTTAATCGTCTTCTGCCATTTGCAATGCGCTGAAAGAATTCGGTGTTTTTATCCCCTTCTTTAATCCATTGGAAACGAGATCATTGTTTCCATATACTTTCCTCTTGGTCCATTAATCTATTTAGTCCCCTTTTTAGGGTATGTAATCTTGAATTCTCATCTTTAGTTAGAATACTTTATTCTCCTAGTTTATCTAAATCTAAAATTTCGTTAAGTGTATTTTGTTTTTTAGTGTTAATATTTCGGGAAATGTTTATGTTCCAGCTTTTCAAGCATGATCCTAGCTCTCTCAACGTAAATACATTTTTTTAGGAGCGTTGTTTCGAAAATCTGTTGTTTAAGGAGTTCCATTTCGCAACTATAAGATTTTCAAAGTTCTCTTCTTTTAGCCACATTTTTCAAATTTAAAAGGCTATGTGTAGAAAGTTGATCATTGGTGCTAAGAATGATATGGCAATGATCAAAGAGGATGCTAGCTAAACCAATTGCCTTGGACAGAGGAAATAGTCTTCCCAGTCCTCACTAATTGAAAATTATGTCTAGTAAAGCGATGGAAGGGGGCTCTCTAGCATTAAACCAAATGAATATTCAACCAATAAGGGGCGGTTCAATAAGTCTATTTGTGTTTATAAAATTGTTAAATTATTCCATGTCTACTAGGCTCCCTTCTAAGTAATCGCTCACCAATAAATCCGGTCATACTATAATCTCCACCTACAAGCCGAGGACCATAGGAGAGTCTATGGAAGTTTGCAAATTCAGTCCTAAGAAGTTGTCTGTGAGCTCTATTATTAGGAGCGTAAATGTTAGTGATGTTAATAATTTGATTATTTTGAAGATCTTGCAGAATTATATGAAGTGAGTGGCAATTAGTTATTGTTTTTAGAAGGTTGTATTTGTCTCTAGGCCACATCGATAATATTCCCCTCGAACTTCCAAGAACTAGGATGAACTCCCATTTATTAAGGGAGTTGCCTCCAATTGACTTTAAAAAACTAAAGCTAGGAGATTCAGTTTTAGATTCTTGAATTAGTAGTACATCTATCTTATTGTCTATTAAAAATCTTTTAATTCTAGATCTTTTCCCAGGCGAGCCTAGACCTATCGAAGTCGAAGACATGTAGCATATCGACGCCACACCAGCAAATGATATTAAAAGTATCAAGATAAGCAACATCGAAAGAATGAAGCTAAGCTAATGTTGAAGACCATAAGATCATGTCGAAGACAACAATGTCGCTCCTTAACTATGTCGTCACTCTTCCATGTCACTTTCCATCATGCCCCCTCTCCAATGCCGCCTCCATTCCATGTCCTCACTCTTCAGTTATCGACTCTTAAGTAATGATGTACTCATTCTATGCTGTGCAAGCTCTATGCCAGATATTATCCACACCATGCCTTATTAATGTTGCATGCCATCAAATCTATGAAGAATATTGACTAAAAGCATGTCGTAAACCATTAATCAAAGTCGTATTTCATGATTACCAATGTCGCACCACGTTAACACCAATGGATGTCGAAATCCATGCAAGGAAGGAGGATACAAGTCATTCATAAAGTAAGTTCAAGAAAGATTAGTGTACTTTCTTTCATAAAAGTTTCGAAGGCCTTCGCATTTTACTACATGCTCTATGTTGGAACCACCACCAAGCTAATAGCAAAAGGTGCCATAAGTCCCACATCATCGACGAGAACAAGTCAACCTTCTTTCAACCATTACATATAGAGATGCACCCCATCATGGAAAGAGACCCCTAACTTCTTTCCCTCTCTTAGCATAAATCACTTTTTGACTAGAACTTTTCTAAGCTCTCTCAAGAGCTTGAGAACTATTGTAATGGCATACGGTCAACGATGACATATGATATTTGCATATAAGGACTCGAAAAATTAGATAATTGCATATTTGCATAATTGTAACATATTCAAGATTGAACGAAGGACATGACTAAAGCATATTGCATGTTGACTTATGAACTTGCCTATTTGCCTATTGATTTATGAACTTTCTTATTTTACCTTTTAAATTTAAGGACTATGATTCAAACAAACTTGTGAATTATCATAAAAACATGGGATATTATTGGAATTTCTTTGAACATGCCCTCTTGTATACACAAGTTGAACGTTAAATCAAATTTCGGTTTAACACTTTTGACGCTAGAAGGAGAGCTTGAACCACTGTATGTTTGAAAAATAACCAATATACCCTATAAGGGAGTTTTGAATTTCAAAGTAATTTGAAATTTAAAATTTGAAATTTAAAAACTAACTTTATTATTGTTCATCAATACCGCTTGCTTTCGGTGTCAATCACATACTACATCGCTTAGCCACAATACCTCCTTGAACAATTAAGTTTATTTCCATCTCTCCCACTTTTCAACTATGCTCCCATTCGACATCATTTTTTCCTATCCATTCGACGTCAGTTCTTTCTCATTTAATTTGACATCAAAGTATTGAACATCAATCCTCTAATCAGCAACCCCTACAGATTTGAATGAATTCAAAGATAATTTCAATGATTTTGAAGCCGATTTACAGTTCGAATCCAATCTGAATTTCAAAGACGATTTAAATTTCATATCGTGTTAGAGATATTAATTGTATAAGGTATGTGTGTGTGTCATGTAAGTGCTTGGGCAATTGAGTCTGGTACAGTGATTGTATCATTGTGTACGTGTTGAGCCTGTGTTCGTACACAACTATAAATAATTGTATTCATTTCTGTCAATGTATGAAATCAGTTCTTTCTCTCCTTCAAACATGGTATTAGAGCTTTCAAGCCAAATGGCATGGCAGAATCAGATCCGATTCAGATCCGATCAGATCTGAATCTTTCTTCACCTGATTTCATCGTTCTCATGATTTCCCTCATTAAACCTCTATCAAACTTCCTCAAACTATCCTTTTCAATCATATTCAATCCTCTAACCCTAATTTCCATACAGATCTACTAAATCAATCATGACTAATATCAATGATTCACCATCTTTTAATAATTCATCCAATGCAGCAAGTACAAATACCAATCCACCTACAAAATAACTTGAAGAAGCACTAAAATCCATTACCAAACTTCATGCTCAGCTAATTACCACAACCCTAGATGAGAATAACTATCTATTGTGGAAATTCCAGGTTGAGACAGCTATCAGGGGATATGGCCTGCAAAAGTTCATCGATCCAGATATTCAAGCTCCAGCACAGTTCATTACTGGCCAAGACGGACAGATCAGCACTAATGTCGATTTTCTAATACATCAAAGGCAAGACAGCTTACTTTGCTCATGGCTAATTTCATCGATCAGTCCAAGCCTGCTCTCACAATTGGTTGGATGCAAAACCTCAATGGATGTATGGAATACTATACATAGGAGCTTCAATTCTCAAGCAGCAGCTCGAATCATGAGCTACAAGAGGTAGTTACAGAATATGGAGAAGGATAGCCTGAGCATTCGTGAGTATCTAAACAAAATTAAAAATCTATGTGATCTACTCGAATCATCAGGACACAAAGTCAGTGAGTCATATAAGTACTCAACATTCTCAATGGACTAGGCGATGAATTTGAAGCAGTTATTGCAATTATTACCTCAAAGGAGACGACACCCTCTGTACAGTATGTAAGCTCAATTCTACTTGCTCACGAAGGAAGATTAGAACAAAGGAACAACAATTCACAGGACTTCTCCATTAACTATGCTGCAAATCAGAAAAACAAAAACCCTCAGTATCAAAACAGAGCAGATTCTTCAAAAAATAACAGTAGAGAAGTTCAAGTAATCAGAGGAGGCAGCAGCTTTGGCAGAACTGGTACATACAGTAGAGGAAGAGGCAGAGGCAGAAATTCAAACAATAGGCCCAAATGTCAGATATGCGAAAGGATTGGGCACACTGCAGTGAGATGCTACTTCAGATTTGACACCAATTATACTAGTAATCAGCAGAATTCACCATACCAGAACAGCCAAAATGCTAACAAAACTCATCCATATCAAGTCAATCTCAGTCACTACAAGGAGAACAGAGACAGATTTCATATAGCCAGAACCCTCAAGAAAGTCATCAGGATATACATGCTGCAGATGGTGACATACTGAATGAAGCTTGGTTTCCTGATTCTGGGGCTACACATCATGTAACCAGCAGCTTACAAAATCTGAATCTCGGTGGAATCAAATACAAAGGTAAAAATTCTATACATATGGGAGATGGAACACCATTAAATATAACTCATATTGGAAATGCTCACCTCATTTCTACTGATAGAAATAAAACATTATTGCTGAGAAACCTGCTAAGAGTCCCACACATCAAGAAAAATTTGATCAGTGTATCTCAGTTTGCACGAGATAATAGAGTATTCTTTGAGTTTCATCCTGACTTATGTCTAGTTAAAGATAAACTGAATGGGAAAGTATTGTTACAGGGGCAACTACATAATGGTTTGTACAGTTTCAATTTCAGAGCTGATGAAAAGCATGAAGATAAAATGGTATGCAATAATATAGTTAGCAATAATGTAGAAAAAGAGTATGAAATGTGGCATAGAAAGCTTGGTCATCCTAATGCCAATGTAATGAAAGTTGTTTTGAATAAAGAAAATCCATTGCATTTAAGCCATATATCACAAGGCCTATGTAGTCAGTGCCAATTAGGCAAAAGTCATCAATTATCTTTTAGCCAATCAAATACAATTTACCTCAATCCACTTGAACTTGTTGAATGTGACTTATGGGGTCCAGCACCATTAAATTCTATTCACGGATATAAATATTATGTAGCATTTGTAGATGCATATTCCAGGTACACATGGATTCATTTCCTTAAGCTTAAATCTGAAGCAGCAGAAGCAGTAAAATAGTTTGTTACTCAAGTTGAAAGGCAGTTTGATAGGAAGCTGAAGATCTTTCAAACTAACGGAGGAACCGAGTTTAAACCATCGAAACAATTTTTCAATGAAAAAGGAATAATCCATAGATATACTTGTCCTCATACTTCTCAGCAGAATGGCATTCTAGAAAGAAAACATCGGCATGTAGTAGAGACAGGTTTGACATTGTTAGCACAAGGTGAAATGCCTTTGAAATTTTGGGCTGAAGCTTTCTCAACAGCCGTATATCTTATCAATTACCTACCCACCAAAATTCTGAAAGATATAAGTCCACATGAAGTTTTGTTTGGAACAAAACCTGATTACAAGACACTAAAAGTGTTTGGCTGCCTCTGTTTTCCTCTGTTACGACTATATAATAATCATAAGCTTGATTTCAGGTCATCAGCGTGTACCTTTCTAGGTTATGCCAGCTGACAAAAGGGATACAAATGCCTGACAAAAGAAGGAAGAGTGATAGTATCAAGGCATGTTATGTTCAATGAAAACGTATTTCCTTTCGCCAACAACGAAACAAAGAACATCAGCAAATCCACAAGTGCTCAGAAATCTATGTCACACATACCAGTAATTGAAGTTAACAAGAAAATCTAGAATGCTCCAGAGATAACTGAAGAAGAGGATGATCAGATGCGTAATTCACCAATGCTTAACTCACCAGAAACTAGTACTAACAATGAAAGTGAAGAAACTCCTAGCTCGGAAAGTAGAAACAATAAAAATTTAAATGATAATATGCATGAGGGTTCTTCACATGACTGTGCTTCCAGCCATACTTCTAACCATACAACCGAATCCATATCAAGAAATACACCAATCAGAACAGAGACACATCAGGGAGGACATCATATGATTACGAGAGCAAAAGATGGGATCTTCAAACCCAAAGTGTACACTGTTCAAAGCATACCGACAGAATCTGAACCTGAAAATTATGAAAAAGCAGTCCAACACAATAACTGGAGACAAGCTATGGAGGAAGAATAAAAACCCTTGATGAACAATGACACATGGACTCTAGTTAAGCTGCCAAAGAATAAGACTACCATTGGATGCAAATGGACATACAAGCTAAAGTATAATGCTGATGGAACAGTTGCAAGGTACAAAGCAAGGCTTGTAGCAAAGGGGTTCACTCAACAACCAGAATTTGATTTCAAAGAAACATTTTCGCCAATGATAAAGCCCACTACTATAAGAGTGATACTCACCTTAGCGCTACATAACAGATGGACTGTGAAACAACTAGACGTACACAATGCATTTTTGAATGGAGAATTGGAAGAAGAGGTGTACATGGAGAAGCCGAGAGGTTTTGAAATTAACAGCAGATATCAGATGGTATGTAAACTGAATAAAGCAATCTATGGCTTGAAGCAAGCACCTAGGGTATGGTTCGAAAAGTTAAAAAATACTCTGACAAGACTGGGATTTATTCCAACAAAGTCAGACACTTCTTTATTCATCAAGAGGAGCAGCAAATACATTTTATACATTCTTGTATATGTTGACGATTTTATTGTAACAGGCAGCGAACTGGATGAAATAAATAAACTGACAGATTATCTCAACAAGCAATTCAGGTTGAAAGACCTGGGGGCATTAAACTTCTTCTTAGGTGTTGAAGTAGAGAGAACAAAAGATGGAGCACTTTACTTAAGTCAAACGAATTACATTCAGAATGTTCTAAAAAGGGCTGGAATGGATAAAGCAAAGTCTACTCCTACCCCAATGACTACCAACCTGCAGCTATCCAAGAACATCGGTGATCCTGTAGATGATCCGCAACAGTATCGCAGCATAGCTGGAGCACTGCAGTACATAACTATAACCAGACCTGAAATATCATACAGCGTTAACAAGATTTGTCAGTTTATGCAGAACCCTCTAAGTGAGCACTGGAAAAGTGTAAAACGGATTCTCAGATATTTGGCAGGAACAACTAACTATGGGCTGAAGTTTTATCCCAATACAACACTGAAGGTTAGTGCTTTTGCTGATGTTGATTGGGCTAGTGACAGAGATGATAGAAGATCAACCAGTGGCTATTGTGTTTACTTGGGAAGAAACATAATGTCTTGGTGCTCTAAGAAACAAGCAACTATATCTAGGTCCACTACTGAGGCCGAATACAGGAGCGTAGCAAGTGCTGTGGCTGAAGTTATGTGGCTGAAATCACTACTATTTGAAGTTCTTGGCAGTGAAGCGGGTGCAGCAACAATATGGTGTGATAACTTGAGCACTGTGTCACTGGCAGCTAATCCTGTTTTACACTCAAGAACGAAACATATCGAATTGGATCTTTATTTTGTTCGAGAACAGGTGGCGAAAGGAAGTATCTACATAAATCATATACCATCTTTACATCAAAGGGCTGACGTGTTAACCAAGTCTTTATCACTGACTCCATTTATCAAGTTGAGAGAAGAGCTGAATGTTCAAATGAGATCTGGAGGAGAAGAGAAGGAAGAGAGGGAGAGATCAAATTGAGGGAGAGTGTTAGAGATATTAATTGTATAAGATCTGTGTGTGTCTTGTAAGTGCTTGGGAAATTGAGTCTGGTACAGTGATTGTATCATTGTGTACGCGTTGAGCCTGTGTTCGTACACAGCTATAAATAATTGTATTTATTTCTGTCAATGTATGAAATCAGTTCTTTCTCTCTTCAAACATATCGAGAATCTAAGTTTAGATCAAAACACTACCAAACTTATAGAATCGGGTGGTAGTGGATATTCAAGTTTAAATGGTAATGAGTATTTATGAGCAGAATTAATTGGCGTCGAAGTTCATAATTGACGTCAAAGTTCATAACTGGGTGGTGCCACCAATATCGAAGGTAATGGATATCACCGGTAGTGAAGGTAATGGATACCACCAATAATGAAGGTAATTGACGTCGTTAATATCTCAATGGCCAGGATAATCGATGACGGCCACATCTCAATATCGAAGATCATCGATGTTGGCCACATCTCAACACCGCGAATAGTTGATGTTGCTAAGTGTCTAGAGCCGTGAGTAAGTAAATCCGTCATCGTCAATGTCAACAATTATCCAACGTCGCAAACAGGCGATGCTGTGAGATGCCTAAGGCCGAGATCGATGCCGACAATAAACTAATGCCGTCAATTATCTAATGCCGCAAGTAAATAGTAATGCCGCTAATAAAGGAAGCTGAGAATCAAATGTCGTAATTAACGGTAATCAAAAAAATCAACGCCGAATCAGTGAAATCAACATCGAAGTTTAAATCAACGTCGTAAATCACCAGATCCAGGTCAAAACAATGGATTTCAAGCACAGATCTCCTATATCGAGGTTAATGGCTTCACTTCAAAAAATCTTAGGTTTCAAAAGTTATTATTTTAAGCTTTAAAAGGGATAAGTCTTCGAAAATTCCAAGTATTCGATTTTTAAAAGGAATTTATAATTTATTTATCGATTTTGAAAATGAAAAGATTTCAAGCTACTGATTTCAAAAATAAGGAATTTCAAAGAAATTTGATCTTTAAATCATGGTTTATGCTTTCAAAAGGTATATATGGATTCAGCTTTCAAAACATAACAGGTTCATGGTTTTACACATTTGGGATTTCAAAGATATCAGTATATACATTTGATTTCAGATGTATGTGTTTTATGCAAACATTTTTGAAAAAGTTTATTTTTAGAAAAAAAATCATGTCCGATTCAACATTTTAACTTCAGATCTACATGTGAATGAGTTTTAATGCAAGTTTTTTAACATATCTTGAGTTCCATGAAGCAGATCTTGAAAATTTTGATGTTTTAGATGTATAAAACTATAAATTATATATATATGTATCCTCATACATGTACGTTAGTTTTCATATAGGAATATTTTTGTATATATCTGGTTTTGGGAATTTACATTCCTGAGCTTACATTTAGATTTCAAATACATGCAAATATCAAAACTTTAAATATATCAGCTATATACGTATACATATATGGTTTAAAGTCCTAAGTATATTTAGTTTCAGATATACAAAATTCTTTTGTATGAATAGTTTCATATGTTTGAGTCTCAAAAACTTACAGTTCCCAAATATATACTGTTATATATGTGTGTGTTTCAAAAGTATTAGTTTTGAGCATAATGATTTTAAAATATAGAGTTTCTCATATGTATGCATTATAAGTATGTGAGTTTTAACTTTAAATACATATCAGCTCTCAAACACAAATCAGTTTTGTAGAACTTGCGAAATACATATCAGGCTTCAAATACATGTAGAGTTCGGGTACTTCTGTTTTCAAGTAAAATATTATTAGGATCTTCAAGAACAGATAAACATGTTAGTTTTAAATATATCAAATCTCTTGTATATGTGAGTTTTCAAGTGGACGCAGTTTCATATATATGGATTTTAAGTATATATATTGGGTTTTAAGGTGTGTGTAATTTTCAATATCAAATTTTTAATGATATATGCAGTTTCATATGATAGATTCCAAATATAACAGTTTTGAGTATAACTGATTTTCAAAAACATGAAGTACTTTATATGTACAAAAAATTTTGAATGCATATTAAAGTTTGAAGGCATAGGGATTTTTCAGATATATGGAGTTTCTTATATGTACAGATTCAAGTACTTATTTGGATTTGAAAGCATAAATTTCGAATATAAAGGTGATTTCCAGTAGTGCCAGATTTTAAAATTGTTGATTTCATAAATATATAGATTTCAAATATATATTGATCCTACATATATAAGATTCACATGTATCTGGTTTTGATTATAGTAGAAGGATTCAAAAAGTATAGTTCCAGATTTGGAAAGTCAAAGGTTTGTATATATGATTTTGAAAATGAACAAAGTGGATTTTGAGAATAAACGATCGCATATATCTGTGGTACTGAAATTTACAAACTGTTGAGTATGTTTCGGTTTTTAAATATGCACAATTTTGTGTATATACATATATATATAAGTTTCTAATGGGTATTAAGATTTAGTATATACACAGTTTCAAGTGTTGGAAATAAATGAGTAAGACAACAGAGAGGTGTTGGAAAAAGTGAAATTATGCATTGGGATATGTAAGGCATTTAATGCCTAGAATATGAATAGTCTCACGTCTTGGAATATAATAAACAATATGTGTTTATATACTAAAATGTGGTTCCTATTATAGTTACAATAAGAAAAAGAAAGACATAAAACCACAACCCATCTTAGCGGGTGGTGCCCGCACGCGCACGCGCCCGTGTCCGTACCCGAGCCCGCACATACGGCGTGGGCGAATGGACGTTTAAGGCGTATTAGAGGCACTTTGCAATTGGCGGTTGGCTTGGTTTGGCTTGACTATTCAGACCAAATATTTTTTGAATTCAAACACTTTTTTGGACGAACGGTAACAAACAGTCAGTTGGTAAAGGGTCGCAACCTTTTAAACAGACACGACCGTTCAAACCCGAATAGACACCTCCTCGAGCCTATATATAGGCAGACAGAAAACGAAAAGAATATAATTCTTCATTCTATTTTTCTACTGCTCTTCTTCTACACAGAACTTTGTTTTGCAATTGGTGGTTGGCTTGGCTATTCAGACCAGACATTTTTAGAATTCAAACACTTTTTTGGACGAACGGTAACAAACAGTCAGTTGGTAAAGGGTCGCAACATTTCAAACAGATACGACCATTCAAACCCGAATAGACACCTCCTCGAGCCTATATATAGGCAGACGAAAACGAAAAGAATATAATTCTTCATTCTGTTTTTCTACTGCTCTTCTTCTACATAGAACTCTGTTCTTAATTCTATATTCACTTCAGTTCGTCGTCGCTCCGCTTGCAGGCACAGCATTGCGGGGTTGGTCCGTTTCATCCTGGGAAGCAAATTGCTCACAACCTACGGTGCATACAGAGAGCAATATTGTTTCAAGGCAACAGTATTCACTGCACTCGGATAGACTTATTGGTATTTTAATTACTGATTCTACCTTACTGCTTATTTGCTGAGAAATTCCGTTTGCAATATTTTTGCAACGGATTAGAAAACATTTTGAAACATCAACTTTGCAGTAGTTTATGCAACAGTTTTCTATAGCATAATTATGATAGTGTTACTGTATAGTTATAGCGGTTTTTTGTAGCACTTGAGTTTCAAACAGACAACACTCTTGAAACAATATTGATTGTTCACTGAATCTGCAGACGATGATGTCCCAGAATAGCAACAACAACTCTGCACCAACTCAGACTGTGACTAACACTCGGCCTGCGCCTCTGATTCCAACAATGGCAATATCTCATGGAGAAAGGTCTGAAAAGTTCACAGGGATGGACTTTAAGCGCTGGCAACAAAAGATGCTATTCAATCTAACGACTTTGGGCCTTGCAAAATTTCTTATAGAAGATGCTCCCATAGTCGAAGAACTGGAACCCGATGCAACTAAAGTTGAAGCCTTGAATGTCTGGAAGAGTTCTGATTTCATGTGCAAGAACTATATCTTAAATGGTCTCGACAATAGCTTGTACAATGTATATTGTACTGCTCAAACTTCCAAAGAACTCTGTACTGCATTGGATTAGAAATACAAAACTGAAGATGCAGGCATGAAAAAATTCATAACGGGAAAGTTTCTAGACTTCAAAATGATTGATGCGAAGACCGTAATCAACCAATTCAAGAGCTACAAGTCATTATCCACGAATTACATGATGAAGGAATGACTCTAAGCGAATCCTTCCAGGTTGCCGCTGCAATTGAAAAACTTCCTCCATCATGGAAAGATTTCAAGAATTACCTTAAGCATAAGCGCAAGGAGATGATTATGGAAGAACTTGTAGTTCGACTGAGAATCTAGGAAGATAACAGAAAATCTAAGAAAAAGACTTTGCTCGTAGTGCTTGCCAAAGCAAATGTAGTCGAGTCGGACAAACCTAACAAGAGGAAACGTGAGCATGCTCCTATGAAGTCAAAGAAATTTCAGGGGTTCATGCCATAATTGTGGAAAGAAAGGGCACGAAGCAGTCGAATGTCGGGCACCCAAAAAGAATAAATCAGAAGCAAATATGGCTGAAACTTTAGATGGCGTTTCTAATTTGGAGTTATGTGCAGTAGTATCAGAATGCAACCTTGTTGGTAACTCAAAGGAATGGTTTGTAGACACAAGAGCCACTCGACACATATGTGCAAATAAGTGGATGTTTACAACCTACAAAACCGCAACTGATGATGAACAACTTTTCATGGGCAATTCATCTGCATCAAAGGTTGAAGGCAATGGAAAAGTAGTACTAAAACTGACTTTTGGAAAGGAACTTAACTTGAGTGATGTTCTTCATGTTTCGGAAATTCGCAAGAACCTAATTTCAGGGTCGTTGCTTAGCAATCATGGTTTCAAACTCATCTTTGGGGCTGATAAATTTGTGCTATCAAAGAACGGAGTGTATATAGGAAGAGGATATGTATGTGATGGTTTATTTAAAGCAAATGTAACCACTATTGTACCAAATAAATATATGAATAAAGTTGAATCTTCTGCTTATATTGTTGAGTCCTCTAACATATGGCATTCTAGGTTAGGCCATGTAAATTTTGATACCTTGCGAAAATTGATTAATCTAGATTTTATACCAAAATGCAAAATAGACTCCAACTATAAATGTCAAGTTTGTGCAGAAGCAAAATTGACAAGAACCTCGTTTCAACATGTTGAACGAGAAACTGAACCTCTAGACCTAATACACACAGATGTGTGTGGCTTAAAAATGTGTCAAACTAGAGGTGGAAAAAAGTATTTCATAACCTTTATTGATGATTGTACAAGGTACTGTTATATATATCTTCTTAGAAGCAAGGACGAGGCATTCGAGATGTTTAAACAGTATAAAGCAGAAGTTGAGAATCAACTTAACAAGAAAATAAAAGCTTTAAGAAGTGATAGAGGAGGAGAATATGAATTTCCATTCGTGGAGTTCTACGCCGAACATGGTATTATACACCAAACGACGGCACCATATTCCCCTCAATCAAATAGTATAGAAGAACGTAAAAATCGTACCCTTAAAGAAATGATGAATGCTTTGCTCATAAGCTCTGGTTTACCAGATAATTGCTGGGGAGAAGCTATATTTTCTGCTAATCACATTCTAAATAAAGTGCCTCGAAAGAAGACTTTGAAATCTCCACATGAACTGTGGAAAGGCAGACCACCATTCTACAAATACTTAAGAGTGTGGGGGTGTCTTGCCAAAGTAGAAGTACCAAAACCAAAAAAGGTCAAAATTGGACCAAAAACTATAGATTGCATATTTATTGGGTATGCTCAGAATAGTAGTGCATATCTATTTTTGGTGTATAAATCTGAAATTGATGACATTCATGAAAACACCATTATCGAATCTCGAAATGCTAGATACTTTGAACGTATCTATCCTCTAACACCCGTTATTGAAACTATTGTTCAAAAGAGAGCAAGAGATCCAGAAACTCCTGAGGATAATGTTGTTCAAAGCACGCATGAAAGTAATATTGAACCAGAATTAGAGGAACCAAGAAGGAGCAAATGGCAGAGGACCTCTAAAACCTTTGGACCCGATTTCTATGCATATATGGTAGAAAATGAACCTCTAACATACCAACAAGCAATGTTATCTCCCAATGCTCCTTATTGGAAGGAAGCCGTCAATAGTGAAATTGAATCCATTTTGCAAAACCATACATGGGAACTAGTAGATCTACTTAAAGGATCAAAACGCTAGGATACAAATGGATCTTTAAGAAAAAACTAAAAGATGACGGCTCAATAGGCAAGTATAAAGCAAGACTCATAGTTAAAGGATTTAGACAGAAGGAAGATCTAGATTACTTTGATATATACTCACTAGTAACTAGAATCACATCAATTAGGATGCTCATTGCAATCGCAACCATACTGAATTTGGAAATACACCAAATGGAAGTGAAAACTGCATTTTTGAACAGTGAACTAGAAGAGGAAATATATATGCAGCAACCTGAAGGGTTTTTAAGCCCAAGAAATGAGAATAAAGTATGCAAATTAGTAAAATCACTTTATGGCCTTAAACAAGCACCAAAACAATGACATGAGAAATTAGATGAAACTATGTTATCAAATGGGTTCAAGATAAATGAGTCGGATAAATGCGTCTATATGAAACATATAGATATTGGATATGTCATTATCTGCCTTTATGTTGACGATTTGTTGATCCTAGGAAATAACAGAGCTGTAATAAAATCTACGAAGGATATGTTATCCTTTAGATTCGACATGAAAGACCTAGGAGTGGCTGATGTGATATTAGTTATAAAAATTATGAAGACATCACAAGGATATTCAGTGTCTCAATCATATTACATTGCCAAAATACTTGAAATGTTCAAGCAGCATAATATAACTATAGCAAAATCACCAGTGGATATGAACCAAAATTGGGTAAAAAAACACCGGTGATGGTATATATCAGCTTGAGTACTCTAGAATACTAGGAAGTATTATGTATGTCATGAACTGCACTAGGCCTGATATTGCATACGCTATAAGCAAGCTAAGTAGATATACCAGCAATCCTGGTAAAAATCATTGGAAAGTAATAATCAGAGTTCTAGGATATCTGAAGCATACACAAAACTATGTTTTGCAATATGAAAAATATCCTTCAGTAATAGAAGGATATAGTGCTGCAAATTGGATAACTAGTTCAAAAGACACAAAATCCACAAGTGGATATGTGTTTACATTAGGAAATTGAGCAATTTCATGGAAGTCATCCAAACAGACTTGCATAGCAAGGTCAACAATGGAATCACAGTTTATTTCTCTAGATAAAGCTGCAGAAGAAGCAGACTGGCTTCGGTGCTTTTTGGAAGACATTCCAAATTAGGAAAAATCGGTACCTCCAATATGTATACATTGTTGTTTGTACCAAAATTGGGCACAACACTCTTCAGAAGTTTTTGAAGAGATAAAATGAAGAAATTAAATGGAAAAAGAGGATTATCTAACAAAAACTCCAAAAACTGATAATGAAAATAATACGAACGCACAGAAACACAAGAATTTAGAGTGGTTTGGCGTGTTGCCTATGTCCACTATGAAGTTGATTGCTTTATTGATGTTTCTTTGATGATTACAAGTGAATTCAACGAGTTACAACAGATAATGATGATTTACAGTACTGAATTTCGTTATTGACAACAGCTATGGAGTTTAGACCTGGATCCAGCAGAGTCTAGGCGTTGGAGAATTCAAAGTAGAAGAAGATCCTTTTTCTGTATGCCCTGGGGCTCTATTTATAGGCGTAGGAGGCTGATATTTCGCTCACATCTCTGGAGACCCTCTTTGGCACGTGACTAGACCCGCGCGCCCAAGCCCACGAAGTTTCGGTCCGATCCGTGATCGATACGAACGGATTTCGTATCGATCAAGATTGTGTCCGATGGAGTCGAAATTTGGCGTGGACAGTCTCTAGCATGCACGTAAGCTTCTGTGAAAATTTCATAGCATTTGGACTTGTCGATTAGGAGATATGATCGATACAAAATGGGATTTTCGGTTGGCTGTTTCGTTCGAATCCATCATTTCAATTCGATCCTATTCGACTCGATAGCTATGCATGGTCAGGTGGTGATGTGGCAAGCATTCTTCGTATCAATCCACTCTCTTTGTCGAGTTGGTCGAGTCATCCTTGCTCTTTGACTTGTTCGAATCGATGTCAATTGCCTAGTTCGAATCGATCGACAGCAGTCTCCTTCGTATTGATTTGTAGCGTTCTTTGTTCGAATCGATGGAGGTGGTTCGTTCGTGTCGATGATGGTGACTCCGTTCGTATCGATGAAGGTAGCCCTTGTTCGTATCGATCATAGCCACTTCGATTTGATGGATACGAACAAGCAGCTTTGCGGTGGATACGAATAGTGCAATGCTTGATGGATACGAATAGCGCAATGCTTGATGGATACGAACAAAAGTCCCATGATCGATACGAAATAGCAGTTGTCTGATAGATCCGAACTATAGAAGCCTAATGGATTCGAACAGAGCTCTTCAGGCGATGGATGCGAAGTAGGCTTTGGTGATGAATGTGAAGTGGTCACTGCTGATCGAGTCGAACAGAGGCTTCCTGATGGATACGAACTCGATCGAGTCGAACAGAGGCTTGGTGATCGATGCGAAGCTGATCGAGTCGAAGTAGGCTTCTCTGATGTATTCGAACCGACCGATTCAAACAGTGGTTAATTGATGGAGTCGAACCCGATCGATTCGAACTGATGCTCCAGGACGAATGTGAGGCCGCTGTTGTTTTGATCGATACGGAAGTGATGGGTTCGAATAGAGGCTTAGCTATCGATATGAAAACTAAGCTGTTCCCTTCATTTTGCATCGATCGTAACTTGAGCATACGAACTCGGATTGACTCGAAACTTGGAACGTTGGCTCTCATAGCTTCGCTTGTCTGTCATATCAATTTTAGCCCGATCCGGACTCGGACAAAATTCATCGATATCCATAGTGAGCCTATGTATAACCGACCTCTAAGACGAACCGTCATTGGTTACTAGTCAATTCCTTGGGGTCACGGCCTTGCCAAAAGGCGGGATAACATTTGCCTCCCAAAGTACGTCTTGTGGAAACATGATGTGCTTTGAAATGCTGCAACCTTCATTCTGAATAGTTATCGTCTTTTCGATGATAGCTGTAATCTTTGACTGATTTTCTCGATAATGTAAAATGCTAAGTGTCAACTGCTGTACCCTGTACTGTTGCAACTGATTGCTGTATACTAGTGATTAGCCGTTTGTTGTTGTAATCATTATCAAATGAGCTTTCAATTCTTGTAAATCTAGAATATTGAATATTAGTCCGACATATATACATATATGTTAATCTGACTCTCGTTGACGTTTGTACGTTCACGAGTCGTTGTTAGTTTATCCCGTATCGAATTTCGTATCAATCCTCTCCTGAAGCGATGTGAGATCCGAATTGTAACAACGCTCGATGGTCGTTTTTGAATGTTCCTTCGTATCGATCCTCTCCTGCATCAGTGTAAAAGGTTAAAACATTGTATTTGCATCGGTATTCATTTCATTGATGGATACGAAATGATCATTTCGAATCGATGGATGGGGGTTCGATGGATACGAAGCGGTCGTTCGTATCGATGGAGGTCAATGCCTTCAAAACAGCCCCTGTTGTATATATCGAATCGATGGATCTGATGTTTCTGGATACGAATAGACAATTCGCATCGAAGGGCATTGGCTTCTGGGAGCTGCGATTCGATGGATTCGAACTGATCATTCGTATCGATGCTCTGAAGATGGAGTCGAAGATGATCGATACGAATAGTGGTTTCGTATCGATGGATTCGAACTGCGCACTTCTTGTTGCTAAACTGGGGATGGAGTCGAAAGTGATCGATACGAATAAGGGCTTGCATCGATGGATTTGTTGAAGACTTTGTATCGATACAGACTCAAGTTCATGGATTCGAACAGCTTGTCCGAATCGATCCCGTGGTGACGCTTTGTAACTGGTCGAATCTATTGGGAGGTGAATCGTTTATTCCCTTCATCTTCGAGTCCATATAAATACCATGGACTTAGCCATTTTTCACTTTTCACTTTTCTGCCTTGTCTTCGTATCGATAAAGAACTCGAGAGAGAAAACACTGTCTTCGAATCGATCCAACTCATTCCTTAGTCCAGCATGACAACATCTGATTTTAGGTAGATAACCAACAAATCCATTATGAAAATGACGAGACTCGAATTTTAGTGCCAGTTCGTTCGACGTCGTTGCTGATTCCATCACTGTTGATGCCGGGACTTGGTCGATGTCGAATCGAGAAGGAGTAATGACACGTTATCTGCTTGGGGAAGAAGGAGTAAGGAGGGATGCGAAGGAAGTGAGACCTCTGAATTTCGTATCGATCGATTGGGGAAGAAGGTGTTTTGGTTCGTATCGATCCGAAGGGAAATCTCATATCGTTGCCTTGCCTTGGGCTTCGTATCGATCGTGGAGTAGTTGTTCAGCATTGGCCGCTTCGAAATGATATTGATCGATTCAAATTAGGCGCTTTCCGATCGATTCGAAGTGGTCGTTCTCGGATCGATACGAAGTGGTCGTCCTTTGATCGATATGAAGTGGATGTCTTCCGATCGATTCGAACTGCGTGTCATGGGATCGATACAAGATTGTCTCTGTATGATCGATGCGAACTTGAACACAAACGATCGATACGAAACTGAATGATTGAAACGAACTTGAACTTGTATCCCTGATGGATATGAACAACTTCATGGACCGGTGTGAACATGAATTTTGACGATTGACAATAAACCTAACTTCGATGATATCGAAAACTCTTGTGCATTTTGAACATCTAATTCCGACGAGCCTTATTTTGGCATAATTGGACTTGACCGTTGAACTGCATATTTGATTTCCCTTCGAAGCTCGTCGATGGAACTGCAACTCTAACAAAATTTTAACAAACTTTAACTTGGATTGATTGCTAATTTCTGGATGGCACGGTTGTGACGGTCAGCAATGTCGGTCATCCCGACTGAATTTCGAAGTCTCGTCGTTTACATGCTTTTTCCAATTCTGTAGAACTTCTCAAGTGATATACAGTACTGCACTGCACAACACACTCACACACTTTACACTGGGGGATGCATGAGCATTATTGTCTGTTTAACAATGATTTTTCATAAGCTAGTTAGTCATGGAATCCTCAAGTTCACAGCAGCAGGAGCTCCCGAGTTCGATTCCTTCAACTATTGAGATACCGGACATTGAAGCTGAAGTTATAAATCCAGCTCTGGACGAGCTCCCAGGTGCCCGGTTCATCTGCCGTCCTCAAGACTCTGTGCCATCTGGCATTTCTGAAGATATGTTGGGACGGATTTGTTTAAGACACGGCTTGTCGCTTGACGACGTGTTACTGCCTGGGCCAAATGACAGGCCACATGATCCCTCGGAAGGATTTACTGCCTTCAATCGTCACGCTTGTATAGTGGGGACACTTCCTCCTTTCAATCAATATATAAGGGAGATGTTATCATTTCTTGGAATAGCTCCATCCCAGCTACACCCCAATGGGTACGCTGTGTTGAACAACACCTTCATTCTATTTATGGAGATCCTCTTTCGACCACCGAAGCCGATCGAGACCAGATATCTATTTAACATTAAGAGTCGTGGAGATAGCCCTTATTTCACCTTCTTGGAAGCGGTCAGGAACTGCCAAATTGTAACGGGCTCCTGGGGAAGGCTAAGTTTCTTTAAAACTGAATGGTTCTACGTTCGGTGCCCCCTTGGATTTGCTAGGCGATGGTTGGATAGACGTAAGCGTTGCAAAATTTCTCTTGAATTATCGAGATAGTAATAACCGACCTTAAAACTGACATACTTCTCTTCTTTTACAGCCGCAATTTCTCGACCCGATGGTTGATATTTTAGAGAGCTAGTTCGAATCCTCCAAGCGGTTCAGGCGAAGAGAGGCATATCGACTTGGTTTTGACCGACAGAAACTTGAGGACTGTCAGGCTAATTGAAGAGCATACGGCTGGAAGTGACACTTAGAGTGGTCTCGAAGAAACGGGTGAAGCGCAAAGAGCTCGGAGTCGTAATAGCCGAAGAAGTTGATCCGGAGAGAATGCCTACCGATAATGAGCTCCAAGCTGGGCCTTCTTCCGATGTTCAGGATTCAAGAGGAAGGAGAAAAGGCAAGGCTGTTGCTCACAAGCATTCTAAATATGAGAGATTAAAATCCGTGGTTATGTCCTTGCCCGTCCCGGGGATTAGAATTTCGGAGGCTCCTCCCCCGCCAGTAGAGAATCCTTTCGAAGTGCTTGCTGATATTCCGATTTCGGATTATGCGTCGTCTCGACACGACACCAGGATGGAGGAGCTTGATAATGCTCTTGAACTGAGCGGGTTACTTGCTATGAGTGCGGCCGACATTTCCGGTTGGTCGGGGGGTTGCACATGCATACACTTCACTGCACTACAAGATTCCTAACTGTAAACCGTCCAACTTAAGAAATCACTAACTTTTCCTTCGTCTCTCATTTTTAGGTAAGATGTCCGGAAGAGGATCAATGCTCGGCAATCTTTGCTCGGTCCGCAAGTCT
This sequence comes from Allium fistulosum, assembly GCA_030737815.1. NCBI lineage: Eukaryota > Viridiplantae > Streptophyta > Magnoliopsida > Asparagales > Amaryllidaceae > Allium > Allium fistulosum. The sequence continues at coordinate 796,345,238 of CM060904.1, forward strand.
TCTACCTATTATGATTCCCGCAGGAGGGACTCAGATAGAGACCGCGATCGCGAGTACTCTAACCAAGATAGGTATGGACGTGACAGGGACAGAGAATACATACATCGGTCTAGATCACACTCTCCTCCTCTTAGACTTCCATCTCCACCTCCTATTCTTGTTCCACATCCACCAGAGCCTCCATGTCACAGGCCATCTTCTCACACTTCTAGATCCGAGATTCATCTCCAAAGAGTCGAAACTACGGCCTCCATAATTACAGAGCAGGTCCCAGCTGAGCCCACAGGAGAAGGGGCCTTTAAATTGGCTCATATAAGGAAGGATTTTCCCAACATATGCTTCGATGGCTACGACTTTCCACCTCACTTAAAGAGAATCCCATCTGGAGTGGAAAACACGATGCATGACTACGTTCATGACATCTACACCCAGTACAGAGAGTGGGTAAAGGCTGTAGAGAAAGCTTCCAAGGTGGCCTTTGAGCGAGCCAAGGCGCTTGAGAAAATGGAGACCGAACTCGCTCAAAGGGACCAGATCATTCAAGTGCTCACTGCTGAGGCCAAGTCTTCTCGGAAATTTGAATCGAGGCCACCAAAAAAGCCGACGAAGCGAATTTGGCCATGGAGAGGTTGAGGCAGACACATGTTGCCTTGGTGGAGGAGATGGGCCATCGGAATACTACCGTTACCACCGAACGGGATGCTGCGGTCAAGGAACTCAATGAGCTTAAGGCTAAATTCTCCGACATTGCCAAGGAAAAGGATGATGCGAATAACGCAGCCCAGGAGGCATGCGAGTAGGCTGTTCTGCTTAGGGGTGAACGGGATGCGGTTGTGGCTAAAGTCCGCAAGGTGGAGACTGAGGTCGAGGAGAAAGTGAAGTCGACCGAGTCTAGGCTAGAGGCTGATATCGAAGACCTTCTCGTTGTTTACAATGCTAACGTGCTGAGGCACAGGGGTTTAGCCTGGCTCGATGATTATCCGGCGCATCTTTATAACGCCTGGGGCCGATTAGTTGAAGAAGAGAAGGAGACGCATCTGAATGAGTCTGTAGATGAATTCGAACTCGAGAATCGCATTCTAAATGAAGATGAAAGGAAGATTATCCACGAGTTGATGATTCTGCATGAGAAAGAAAGACTTGGCGCCCAGCACTTCGAAGTAGGAGAGGGTTCAGGGGTTGATCATCATGAGGCGAGTCTTGACGTTCCGGCGTCAACCCAGCTTGAATCTTTGCCTGTAGTTGATCCCCAAGCTGTTCCTGCCTACAATCCGGATTAGCCGCAGATGTCTCCGGTTACAGAGCAAGTTGCTGAAGTTGTTCGGCCGCATACAAGTCAAACTGAGGAAGGTATTCTGAACATTCCACATATCTGCCTTAAGTCGGAATTTTTATCTGAATTAAATTCTGACAGTTCTCTTATTTTTGTCCAGTGATCGATGCTACACCGACCATGCCTCTTGCTACTCAAGAATCATATCTGATGCAAGAGGCTATCGTGACCGAAGCAATCACTATAACTACAACTGCCCCGCTTGATGATGCGCAGGGAAGCACGCTCGTGTTTGATGAGCAGCTGATGGAAGAACTCTTTCACCGTCATGGCGATCCTTTAGCTGACTTTCCATTCATCATGGGTAGAGGCGCTCCTGCTACAAGTTCTTCAATGCCAACTACTGATGCCCCCAACGAGGCTCGAGCGGTTACTGAAGAGGAGATGTTCGCACAAATCGATGCTGAAATGGCAACAGCGGCTCATGGCGGCAGTTTTGGAGGTGGGATGGCGGCTCTCGGTCCAGCTCCGCTCAGAATGATATCTCCTGGTGGTACAGTTTTCATCACCAGTGCGCCCATTCCACCTTCTACACTAGATCCTGTCCCTCCGACTCCACCTGCAGGAAGTATCCCGATCCACTCGAGCTCGGAGGAGGATGTTGAAATCATGCCCCCGCCTGGAGACCGACCACCGAAAAGCAAAGGCTTAAAGAGGAAGGGTAGTGGTGGCTCCAACGGGTCTACACCGAGGAGGAAGCCGAGGAAGAAGAAAGACTAGACGTGCCTACTCGGTTTATTTTTTATTTGCATTTTGTCGGCCGTGTATAGATGCGGGTTCGGCTCCTGCTAGTAGGAATTTTTTGGGAACAAACTTGTATATGAACTTCTTTTATAAATAGTAGAAATGAAAATTTTCTTTTCTTTAGCTTCTTGTGTATTTGCTTAAGTGTTTTAATATCTAAAGTACACTTGTGAAGTTTCATGTTCCAAGTCAAGTTTGTTTTCGTTTTGCCAGGTCCGGAAACTGTGGACATGGTTTACGACCAGGAAGTAAATTGAATTTTGACGTCGCACCGCTTCAGTTAATGGTCGATGCTTAAGTCCTGCCCCCAGTCCTGGGGGTGAGTTATAGGACGTTAGTCAGCGACCGCTTCTCACTTATAACATGTAGAGTCTAGTGCCACTGAACGGATGTTTGAGGCAAGCATAGATTGGGCGGTTTATCCACACTTGTTTGATTATTGATGATCATATCCGCACTCCAGGGATTCTCATTTGTTTTCTAGCAGTTGGGCACGTCGGCTTAAGTTTTAATTATATGTCCGTGCTCTGGGGACTCGGAATCGACATTTATACTCCGACTCGCACTCTGGGAGTTCGGAGTTGGTATGTATACTCCAATTCGCGCTTTGGGGATTTGGAGTTGATGTTTATACTTCGTTTCGCACTCCGAGAATCCAGAGTTGATGTTTATACTCCAATTTGCACTTTGGGAATTTGGAGTTGATGTTTATACTCCGTTTCGCACTCTGGTAATCCGGAGTTGATGTTTATACTCCAATTCGCACTCTGGAAATTTGGAGTTGATGTTTATACTCCGTTTCGCACTCTGGGAATTTGGAGTTGATGTTTATACTCCAATCCGCACTCTGGGAATTTGGAGTTGATGTTTATACTCCGTTTCGCACTCTGGGAATCCGGAGTTGATGTTTATACTCTAATTCGCACTCTGGGAATTTGGAGTTAATGTTTATACTCCGACTCGCACTCTGGGAGTTCAGAGTTGTGTCAGGATCATGGATGGTCAAATCACATCCACCCTGAGTTAACAAGTGAGGTCGTTAGATGGATGGGTCTACCCTCCTCAAACTTGGTTCAGATACGGACGAAGTCGTTAGGCGGACGGATCCACCCTCTTCGTAGACGTATTTTTAATACTCAAGTCCGCACTCTGGGAACCGGGAGTTAAGGGAGGGATTGTCGTGTATCAATCCGTTTTTGACTTTGATGTGATGGCTTGTCCCCGAGCTCGGGTTTCACTTAGAGAGTGACCGGTTGCATCACAATCACTCTCTATTTGAATAAATCCCACCGTAGGGTGAGACTTAGCTCTCCGTGCATAGTGATGGTCATATGAAGCATTTCAAGTAAATCACAGCTCTGGCTCGAAGAGATTGCATTTTATTGCTGAAATAAGAAAATATGGCAAAGTCAGTTGCCTTATTACAAATTATAATTTCGAAATGCAGAAACAAATTGCGAAATGGAAAATATACTAAATGGATAAACATAGCCTGTTATGTGTAGTAGCTACGAAGACTCTCGCTATTCCAGGCTCTCGGCAGAGTAAGACCGTCAATGGTCGATAATTTGAATGTTCCATCTCCGAGCCTTCGTTCAATAACATACGGTCCTTCCCATGTCAGCTTCATATGCGAAGGAACCGGATAGATTCTTTTCAAGACGAGATTGCCTAGTTCAAAGGTTCGCGGGCGGACCTTGGCATTGTACAATCGGGCGACTGACATCGATGCGCGGCTGCCCTCAAATCAGCCTCTTCACGCTTCTCATCTAGTAGATCGAGAGACTCAGCAAGAAATATGGCGTTTGTCTTTGGATCATAGTATGTCACACGATGAGAAGGTAATTCTAGCTCAACTGGAATAACGGCTTCTGAACCATAAGAAAGAGAATGGAGTGTGACCGGTCGCGGTCTTGTGGGTTGTTTGGTAAGCCCGTAAAGCCATAGGAAGTTCATCGACCCACTTGCCCTCGACCTTTTCCAGTCGTTTTTTCAGAATGGACTTTATAACTTTATTAACCGCTTCGACCTGTCCGTTCGCCTGAGGGTGTGCAACTGCAGAGAATTTCTTTTGGATGTGAAATCGTTTGCAGAAATCTTTAAATTCAGCACTGTTGAATTGGGTTCCGTTTTCCGTAATAATGGTGTGTAGGATACCGAATCGACATATGATGTTGCAAACTACAAAGTTGATTACTTTCTTCGTTGTTATGGTAGCAAGAGCTTCAGCTTCAGCCCGCTTTGTAAAGTAATCAACGACAACGATGGTGTATTTCGCACCACCTTTTTCCAGGGGTAGAGTGCCAATGATGTCCATGCCCCACATTGCAAACGGCCATGGGCTGACCATTTGCGTTATCTCGGTAGGAGGGGCTCTAGGAATTCGAGCATGCTTCTGACACCTATCACATTTCTTTGCATAATCCGACGCATCGCGATTCACAGTAGGCCAGTAATACCCATATCGAAGTATTTTCTTGGCCAGCGCTTGCCCCCCGTGTGATCGCCACATTCTCCCTCGTGTACGTCGTGCAATACTCGTTTAATTTCATCGTGAGCGATACACCGGAGTAGAGGAATAGAGTACCCTCTTCTGTACATGATTCCATTCTGGATGGTGAACCGTGAGGCCTTCCGAAGGACTTGTCTCTTTTCACTCCTGCGCTCTGGCAGGGTTCCGTGCTCAATGTAATTTCTAAGTGGAGACATCCATGAATCCTTTTCGGGGATGGTTTCACATACCCGGTCTATTTCTTCCCGGTCAATGCTTGGGGAAGTTAACGTCTCTACGGGAACAAGTCCCATTTGCTGAGCTTCACCTGTGCTGGCTAACTTTTCCAATGAATCGGCTTTTTGATTGCGTTCTCGAGGTATACAATAAATGGCATAATAATCAAACTGATTCAGTATTTCCTGAAATTGAGCTAAGAAGGCAGCCAGCCTGCGATCTCTCGCCTGATATTCTCCCCAAACTTGACATACGACTAATTGTGAATCACAGTAAATTTCTATAACGATAATTATCAAATCTCTGGCAAGCGTTAGTCCAGCTAAGAGGGCTTCATATTCAGCTTCATTATTGGTTGCATGAAAATCAAACTTCAAAGCATAGCATATAGATCGGCCTTCGGGGGTTTCGAGTACAACATCAACACCTGAACACCGGTCGTTTGATGCACCATCAGTGTACAGCTTCCAGACATATTCGAGGGATTTACTGGTTTCGGGCAAGTCCTCTGGAACGGTAAATTCTGCTATAAAATCGGCTAGGACTTGTCCTTGAATGGCTCGCCTTGGAGTATAAGTAATATCGAACTGACGCAGTTCTATGTTCCACTTGAGTATCCTACCATACGTCTCAGGCCGTGTAAGGACCTGTCGTAACGGCCGGTCGGTGTACACAATAATAGGATGTGCCTGGAAATATGGTCGGAGCTTCCTTGATGCAATAACAAGGCAATAAGCCAACTTCTCTAGTTTCGAATAATTCCTTTCAGCTCTAGTCAATTGTTTACTGACGTAGTATACTGGCTTCTGTATCTTGTCTTCTTCTCGAATTAAGGCAGCGCTGATAGCGTTTTCTGATATCGCCAAGTATACGTAAAATTTCTCATGATCAATAGGCTTTGACAGGATAGGTGGTGTGGATAGATGCTGAACTAGTGCTTGGAATGCGCCCTCACACTCTGTGGTCCATTCAAAGTTTCGCTTTCCTTTTCGGATCAAATCGAAGAAGGGAATGCATTTGTCGGTGGACTTTGAAATGAACCTGCTCAATGTTGCTACTTTCCCATTGAGACTTTGGACTTGCTTTATGGTTTTCGGAGTTTCAAGGTTTCTGATAGCCCAGATCTTTTCGGGGTTAGCCTCGATCCCTCTAGAATTGACGATGAACCCAAGGAGTTTTCCAGATGCGACTCCAAAATGACATTTCAGTGGATTAAGCTTCATTTTGTACTCTCGAAGTATGTTGAACATAGTTTCCAAGTCTTTAACATGATCAGTGGAAAACCGTGACTTTACAAGCATGTCGTCTACATATACTTCCATGGTTTTCCCAATTTGATTGGCAAACATTCGATTGACCAATCATTGGTAAGTAGCCCCGGCATTCTTGAGTCCGAATGGCATGACTTTGTAGCAATAAAGTCCCAGATTGGTTACGAATCTGGTATGTTCTTGATTAGGTAAGTGCATTGGTATCTGATTGTAGCTAGAATGCGCATCCATGAAGGATAAGAGTTCATGTCCAACTGTCAAATCTATGAGCTGATCAATTCTGGGGAGTGGGAAACTATCTTTGGGACAAGCTTTATTCAGATCGGAGTAATCGACACACGTTCTCCATTTTCCGTTCGGCTTTCGGACAAGCACGGGATTCGACACCCATTCGGGATATAGAGCATCTCGAATGAACCCGTTCGCTTTAAGCTTTTCTATTTCTTCTTTAAGGGCGGCAGATCTCTCTGGATCCATACCACGCCTTTTGTGTTTGACCGGGACATGCCGCCGGTCAATTTTCAAAGTGTGGCTCGCGATGTCCGGCGAGATCCCACACATGTCAGAATGCATCCAGGCGAATTCGTCAAGATTCGCCTGTAGAAATTCAACCAATTCCTCTTGAGTTTGCTGGCTTATCTGAGACCCAATCTTTATCATTTTTGAATCATCGTCGTCGTCAATTGGGACATCGGTCGTCAGCTCGGCCGGGGATGCATGACTCTCTTTAGATTCTCCTTCGTCTTCAGTTTCTCTTGGGTCAAGGTCCCTTTGGAATTGGTTGGGGTGCCCGGGCCTTGGCCCGTGTGTTAATTGTCAATTATCAGCAAAGCGGACGCAGAGAGATTCCTCTACGCCCTTTCCTTTCTCCTTTCGCTGCACCTCCCACAGCTCTGCGACATAACAAGCTCTTCCAACAGCCTGATCTTCCTGAATGATTCCCACTCCATGATCGGTGGGAAACTTTAAAGTCAAACACCATGGGGAAATGGCTGCCCTGAATTCAGCGAGGGTCGGTCGGCCCAGGAAAGCATTATAAGGGGAGTCTATGTCCAAAACAATGAACTGTAACATCCGTACTCTCCGACGTTCTCTAACTCCCAGCTCCACTGGCAGTTCCACCATTCCAGTGGGTATAGTAGCACTTCCGTTGAAACCATGGATTCGGGACTGATAAGGTTTCAAGTCTGTGGCTTCCATTCTCATTTGATCATAAGCTCGCTTAAACAAAATATTCACGGAGCTTCCACTGTCAACTATGATCCTCTTTATCCAAGCAGGACCTACTTGAGCTGAGATGACTAGTGGATCAATGGTGGGGGCTTCGACTTTATCAGCGTCTCTGTTTCTGAAGACGATGTCATCTGTCATCATCTTCTGTTGCTTGGCCGGAGCCCCTTCATCAAAACTACTATAACATTCGAAGTCTGCATGCCTGATAGAGCTGGCATACGACTCCATTTCCTTCCAGCTTCGGTCTGCTGGATGAGGACCACCACTTATTGTATTAATAACCAGCCTCCCGCCAGTACGAGCGTGTTTTTCCCACCTTTCCAGATTTGGTGCATGATTCCGATTCGATGGGCCCACACCACCTGACTGCGGCGCCCGCACGTACTTATCCAACTTCCGTTTGCGTATCAATTTCTCAATGAGATCTTGTAGATGACGACACTCATTTGTGTTATGGCCATAACTTTTGTGGAATCTACAAAACCTCCCTATCTGGATTTGTCTTTCTGTTGGTGGCTTTGGGGCAGGTTTCTTGTATTGCATGGTATTACAGGTCTGTAAATAGACATTTTCCAGCGACATGTTCAATGGTGTGTAATTGTCGAACATGGGAGCTCTACGTCGTGGACCACGATTCTGATCTCGTTTCTTAGCTTGATTTCCACTGTCCCTCTGCTGGTTTTGTTTATTTTGCACGTTCAACTGAACTTTTCCAGAACTCTCTCCAGACTGTTTAACGACGATGTTACTCTGAATTCCTTCGATGTTAGGCCCTGCATCACCTGCTTCCTAGACTGTTTCGCATCCTCCCTTCTCAAGAATTGGGCTGCCTTGGAATAGAAACGGTCCAATGACGTAGGAGGCTTCCCAACTAACCAATTTCCAAACTCGGAATCAGAATCGATTCCTTTAGTCAATGCCATCAGGCTAAAGTTGTCATTGGGATTGCTTATTTCTGCACACGCAGCATGGAATCGCTCCACGTAATGTCTAAGCATTTCTCCGGGAGCTTGTGTAACATTAGATAGAGTGTTAACATCCTTAGGCCTCGCCACGAGCATACGGAATTGTTCAACAAACTTGGTGGCCATCTGGTCAAAATTAAAAATGGATCGTGGTGGCAAACGAGTAAACCACATAGTTGCGATGCCCCCTAGGGAAATGCGGAAACTACGGCATTTTACTGCATCATCAGCTCTCGCAGCATTCATCAGCCATTCATATTTTCGGATATGTTGATTGGGATCAGAACTCCCTTCGTAGACCGGTAAAGTTGGCATCTTGAAGCTCTGAGGTGGTTCAGCATACAATATGTCATCGGTGAAAGGGGTATGACTCTGGGAGATTCCCCAATCGTCATTACTGAGACCCTGACTTTCACGGATCATTTGACGAATCATCGTAGGTATATCCAACATCCGGATACTAGGAGAATGCTGGGCCAAGGTGTGGTCGGGTTCCACAGCGCGAGTCTGGACCGGACGCGGTCGACGGTCCGTATCTCGCCTCCTTGGTTCAACATTCTCAGGGACATAAGGCTCTGGAGTCTGCTCTCGCTGATTACGTTAGGGATCAGCTTGGTTTCTAGCATCAACCCCTTGTTCGGTAGCGGTGGTTGTAGCAATGTTGCCTGTGACATGGTAAGGAGTAGCACCTCCTCGGGATGAAGGTCCTGTATGTTGACTAGCGGATGGTCCAGTTCTGGGTTGTCATAGGTTTGAGGCAGGTTGGTGTCCTATGGCCTGGGTGTAGCTTACATCCAACCGTGGGCGTGTGGATCTGTGATGACCGTCTGATGAGGCTGAACTCTCTGTGGAAGAAATAGAGCCTTGGTCTCTTCTATATCTTCTTCGCCTTTGGCGATTTAGCTGGTTGGACAACTCCGTGTTGGCGCACAGTTGTTCAGTTAGCTGTTGCCGACTCTTGGTCAATTCTTGGAGCAGTATCTGAAACTCTCGTCTAGTAACCGGGCCCGACGGATCTGAAGGTCCGGCGGCATCTTGGTTTGATGGAGGCAACTGCACGGGATTCTGCCTATCCCGTCCTCCCGGATCAGCAGCTATAGAGGTAGTCCGTGTACTTACCATGGTGAAGTGGTGAAGTCCTTTATGCAATAGAATGGAAGGGCATCAAAGTTCTAGATTTGGATCTTCTTCTTGGATTTATGCAATCCTGTATCGATAGGAGATCCAAAGAGCAGGAGAAAAACTAGGTTTTCTCAGTGAAAGCACCAAAATGTTAATCCAAAAAATGGATCAACACCCTGGTTTGAGTTTGAAAGCACCAGTCTTTACGGCAATCCAGAAAACAGCAACACAAATCACAAAATTAAGCAGATAAAAAGAAGAAAAGATAAAAGAGATGAAATTTTTATAGTGGTTCGGCGAAATCTATGGCCTACATCCACAATATAATTTATTTATCACTTGTAGTTTCATATTACAAGAGATTTTGAGGAGGAGAGAAAAAGTCACATTTTCTGTTTTAGTCCCTCTTTTCTTTTGCAATACTAGGTGTATTTATAGCTGTAAACCTTGACTTAGTGCTGGTGTGGAATTATAGTGACACTGACTAGGCTAATATTAATTGCACCATAATCTTCTTATTTAAGGTTAGGATGGAGGGAATCAAGGAATATTTGATATGGAAATGGTTGGCATTAATTAGTAACAAATAAGTAGGTTATCATGGCATTTATTGGGCATTAAATCCGGCTTTGATGGGTAATGAATTGGTATTTATGGTGGAGATATGGCTTTTTTTTATTAATTATTTGAGGTAATAAATGCAAGGAAATCAAGAAGTGAATCTTTAATTTCTTCTTCAAGGATGGTGACTAATTTGCTGGATAACATTTAACCCAAAAAATGGATCAACACCCTGGTTTGAGTTTGAAAGCACTAGCCTTTACGGCAATCAAGAAAACAACAACACAAATCACAAAAATAAGCAGATAAAAAGAAGAAATGATAAAAGAGACGAAATTTTTATAGTGGTTCGGCGAAATCTATGGCCTACATCCACTTTATAATTTATTTATCACTTGTAGTTTCATATTACAAGATATTTTGAGGAGGAGAGGAAAAGTCACATTTTCTGTTTCAGTCCCTCTTTTCTTTTACAATACTAGGTGTATTTATAGTTCTAAGCCTTGACTTAGTGCTGGTGTGGAATTATAGTGACGCTGACTAGGCTAATATTAATTGCACCATAATCTTCTTATTTAAGGTAAGGATGGAGGGAATCAAGGAATATTTGATATGGAAATGGTTGGCATTAATTAGTAACAAATAAGTAGGTTATCATGGCATTTATTGGGCATTAAATCTGGCTTTGATGGGTAATGAATTGGTATTTATGATGGAGATATGGCTGATTTTTATTAATTATTTGAGGTAATAAATGCAAGGAAATCAGGAAGTGAATCTTTAATTTCTTCTTCAAGGATGGTGACTAATTTGCTGGATAACATTTGCCCCCCGAAGTATGCCTTGTTGGCTATGAGGTATGCTTCGCTCAAGAACTTGTGTTGGTGAAAGCAAATTTGTCGGCATCAAATTCTCATCTCTCTGGATGTTTGATAGATGTTAAGTGTCGGACCATTCCTGCATAAGGATATAGAGTTAATCATTCCTATTTGAGAGCATGCATATTCGAGAGATACTTTAGACAGCAGTTCTCAGGTCGTTTCTATAAATTTTGATTGAAAGCAAGAACGATGTTGTAAATATTTTTGAAAGGTGTCGCCCTTAGGAATGAATCAGAGCATGGTTGTAGACCGTTCGGGGTCGCTCATCACATGTGTAAGTCGTTCTCTAAGCACTAACCTTTAAAACTGGTTTTATGCAAGAAATCATTTTTTTATGAGGTGTCGCTCCTGGGAAGGAATCAGAGTATTGGACCGCTTACATTCGGGATCGCTTACATGAGTAAATCGCTTCCCAAATGCTAACCTTTAAAGCATTTTTTGATGATGCACAATTCAAATGCAGAAAGGAATCTAAATTCTAGATCTCATTTTTTTAGTTTAGTTCAGTTGATGATAATATCTATTTGATTAGCAGACCCTAGAGTCTGGTACTTATCTGAGTAAAGGGCTTTCAATGCCCCCTGTTCCTGGCCCTACTGGTTGCCCCTAGCTATTTGCTTCATGGTAGAAGGAAAGTTCGGATGAGAGGACGCCTCCTGGTTGCCCCCTTGCTGAGTTCCTTCCATAGCACTTTTCCTTGTATGAGCTTCTTCATCTTCTAAAAGCTAGATCTAGGAACCTGTTTTCTAGATCTAAATTTTTCCTTTCAGATCTAGAGTTGGATCTTCTTACTAACATAGAATAAGCTTCTGATCTGAGATTCCCTGAGTTCAATTCTCAGCGAAAGAAATTGTGATAGTCAATCAGCTATTGGATGAGCTAATAGTAGACCATACAACGACAAGTCTCGACATATTCGTCGTAGATATAAAACTGTAAGACAACTTCTCTCTAATGGAGTTATCACTATAGACTATGTAAGGTCAAAAGATAACATTGCGGATCCACTAACAAAAGGCTTGCCTAGAGAGAAAGTTCAAACTTTGTCGATGGGAATGGGGTTAAGGCCCATAAACTAAAAAGTTTCTCTAAAATGGAAACCCTACCTAGTTGACTGGAGACCCTAAGATCTAGGTTCAAAGGGACAACTAAATTTAAGATAAACTTAATAGCACTAGTGTACACTCAAACCATTCCTATGTTAAGTCAGTGCATTACTTGTTGGAGAATAGGATAAGTTTTGATACTTTTAATGATGTCTGTACTTGGTAATACTAAAGAACAAAGCATGGAATTACAAATACCCCATATAGAATCACCTACGTGAGTGCGAAGGCGCCGCTTCAAGGAGAACTATAAGCCCAAATTCTCTAAGCACTCATGAGACCAGGCAGGTGTTCATGGAAAAAACAAACACAAACAAAGAACAAAGGAATATAAGAAGCGTTTATCATGTGCTTTCTGTTTTAGAATTACACAAAAGGCTTACAGTTCAAGGACATCCTAAGTCTACTGATTCGCCAGTAATTCAAATAGGTAATCACTAGGAAAGTTCAAAACCAATAGTGCTACTTTAACAGATACGTTAAATGTTTTCGTGAAATTAAGAACAGTCGAGCAATTACTCATTCATGTGGGGGAGTGTTGGAAATAAATGAGTAAGACAATAGAGAGGTGTTGGAAAAAGTGAAATTGTGTATTGGGATATGCGAGGCATTTAATGCCTATAATAAGAATAGTACCACATTTTGGAATATAATAAACAATATGTGTTTATATACTAAGATGTGGTTCCTATTATAGTTAGAATAAGAAAAGAGAGACATAAACCACAACCCATCTTAGCGGGTGGTGCAACGCACCACCCCGCACACGTGTCCGTGCCCGAGCCCGCACCCGCGTCGTGGGCAAATGGGTGTTTGAGTCGTATTAGAGGCACTTTGCAATTGGCGGTTGGCTTGGCTTGGCTTGGCTTGACTTGGCTACTCAGACCAGACATTTTTTGAATTCAAACACTTTTTTGCACGAACGGTAACAAACGGTCAGTTGGTAAAAGGTCGCAACCTTTCAAACAAACACGACCGTTCAGACCAGAATAGACGCCTCCTCGAGCCTAGATATAGGTAGACAGAAAACGAAAAGAATATAATTCTTCATTCTGTTTTTCTACTGCTCTTCTTCTACACAGAACTTTGTTCTTAATTCTATATTCTCTTCAGTTCGTCGTCGCTCCGCTTGCAGGCACAACATTACGGGGTTGGTCCGTTTCATCCTGGCAAGCAAATTGCTCACAACCTACGGTGTATATAGGGAGCAATATTGTTTCAAGGCAACAGTATTCACTGCACTCGGACAGATTTATTGGTATTTTAATTACTGATTCTACCTTACTGCTTATTTGCTGAGAAATTCTGTTTGTAATATTTTTGCAACAGATTAGAAAACATTTTGAAACATCAACTTTGTAGTAGTTTTGCAATAGTTTTCTATAGCATAATTGTGATAGTGTTACAGTATAGCTATAGTGGTTATTTGTAGCACTTGAGTTTCAAACAGACAACACCCTTGAAAATATTGATTGTTCACCGAATCTGTAGACGACGTTGTCCCAGAATAGCAACAACAACTCTGCACCAACTCAGACTGTGACTAACACTCAACTTACGCCTCTGATTCCAACAATGGCAATATCTCATGGAGAAAGGCCTAAAAAGTTCACATGGATGGACTTTAAGCGCTGGCAACAAAAGATGCTATTCTATCTGACGATTTTGGGCCTTGCAAAATTTATTACAGAAGTTGCTCCCATAGTCGAAGAACTGGAACCCGGTGCAACTAAAGTTGAAGCCTTGAATGTCTGGAAGAGTTCTGATTTCATGTGCAAGAACTATATCTTAAATGGTCTCGACAATAGCTTGTACAATGCATATTGTACTGCTCAAACTTCCAAAGAACTCTGGATTGCATTGGATAAGAAATACAAAACTGAAGATGCAGGCTGAAAAAATTCATAGTGGTAAAGTGTCCGGACTTCAAAATGATTGATGCGAAGACTGTAATCAACTAGATTCAAGAGCTACAAGTCATTATCCACGAATTACATGATGAAGGAATGACTCTAAGTGAATCCTTCTAAGTTGCCGCCGTAATTGAAAAACTTCCTCCATTATGGAAAGATTTCAAGAATTACCTTAAGCATAAGCCCAAGGAGATGACTATGGGGGAACTTATAGTTCGACTGAGAATCGAGGAAGATAACAGAAAATCTAAGAAAAAGACTTTGCTTGTAGTGCCTGCCAAAGCAAATGTAGTCCAGGCGGACAAACCTATAAGTGGAAACGTGAGCATGCTCCTAAGAAGTCAAAGAAATTTCAGGGTTCATTCCATAACCGTGGAAAGAAAGGGCACAAGCAGTCGAATGTCGGGCACCCAAAAAGAAGAAATCAGAAGCAAATATGGCTGAAACTTCAGATGGCGTTTCTGATATGGAGTTATGTGTAGTAGTATCAAAATGCAGCCTTGTTGGTAACTCAAAGGAATGGTTTGTAGACACAGGAGCCACTCGATACATATGTGCAAATAAGTGGATGTTTACAACCTACAAAACCGCAACTGATGATGAACAACTTTTCATGGGCAATTCATCTGCATCAAAGGTTGAAGGCAAGGGAAAAGTAGTACTAAACTGACTTCTGGAAAGGAACTTACCTTGAGTGATGTTCTTCATGTTTCGGAAACAGACACGACATATCAGACCCGAATAGACACCTCCTCGAGCCTATATATAGGCAGACAGAAAAAAAAAGAATATAATTCTTCATTCTGTTTTTCTACTGCTCTTCTTCTACACAGAACTTTTTTCTTAATTCTATATTCTCTTCAGTTCGTCGTCGCTCCGCTTGCAGGCACAACATTGCGGGGTTGGTTCATTTCATCCTAGGAAGCAAATTGCTCACAACCTACAGTGCATACAGGGAGCAATATTGTTTCAAGGCAACAGTATTCACTGCACTCGAATAGATTTATTGGTATTTTAATTACTGATTCTACCTTACTGCTTATTTGCTGATAAATTCCATTTGCTATATTTTTGCAACAGATTAGAAAACATTTTGAAACATCAACTTTGCAGTAGTTTTTACAACAGTTTTCTATAGCATAATTATGATAGTGTTACAGTATAGTTATAGCAGTTTTTTGTAGCACTTGAGTTTCAAAACAGACAACATCAAGTATATCAGATTTTAATGTGTTTTGAATATATACAGGTTCCAAAAGTATAATATGTAAAAGTTGCAAATACATACATGAAGTTTCTTATGAACACTATTTTAAATATATAAGTCTTAATATATTAAGTGTCAGGTTTAAAATATGCAGGATTTCAATATGAAAGCTTTCCATATGTGTGATTTACAATACATATACATGATTTCAAGTATATAAAATTTTATATATTAGTTAAAGGCATGTATCAGGTTTTAAAAATGTTTAAGGATGATTTTGCAAATAAGTGATTTTGAAGATGTAGAAGCTTCTACATATATGTAAATGTGTCATTTACACATGGTTCAAAATTATGTTTTCCTTTTTCGTTCCGGTCATTGGTAGTTTTAAAATTTCCGGTTCCTTTCCAGAAATTTCGGAAGTTCCGTTTTAATTCTATTTTTCTAATTTCGGTACCTTTTTTGCTTTAATTTGCTTTTTACGCTAATAAATATCCAATGCTGTCATAAATTTGTAGTACATTTTTCACATTACATATAAAATACACTTTAATTAAAAAACCATTTGTTTAAAATTCTGTATTGTCCATTTGAGATTTTAAAATTTTGGTCAATTTTTGAAATTTTTATTATGATTCGATGTAAATTAACAAAAGTATAACAATTTTTTTTGTCCATACACATGATTTTTTGTTCATTTATTTATTGTCATATTTAATTTGTTTTTCTTTTTTAATTATTATATGTTTGTTGTAATTTTTATAATTTTCTTCAATGTTTGAAAAGCAAATCCGAAATTTGGACCGGAACCGGAATTTTGACCGGATTCTGTTCTGGTTATGAGCGGAACCGGGATGAAATCATCGGAATAACAAGAATTCCGCCAGAATTTTGAACTATGCATTTACAAGCTTTTGAGTATATGTCAATTTCATAGCTTTAAATGGATATGTAGTTAGTGCATATACAGTTTTAAGTATATAAGGTTTACGAAAAGCATAAAATCTTAAATATATATGAGATTTCAGATGTGTAAAGGATTCAGATATGCATGTGTGGGATTTAATAAGCATAAAAACTTCAAACCATACAACTTGAATTTCAAAAGCATAATATTTTGAATATATAAGAGTTTCAAGTGATTATAGAGTGCCGAATACATATTGGGTTTCAAACATGTAAAAGGATTTAAAAAATAAAAGTATCAAACATATAGATTTCGAATGTAAAGGTTTTTAGTATATTAGTTTCAGATACATTCATATGTAGTTTCAAGTGCATCAGCTTTTTGAAAGAATATAGGTTTTGAATACATGATTCTATGCAAATATGATTTTAAACATATATGATTTCAAAATATCTCTCATCAAGTTTTGAATAAAAATTAATTTGGGGTATGTGCGTGGTTTCAAGTTTAGATAATCTCGAGGTAGATACGATTTATACAGAAATGGTATATACATGATTCCAAGTACCCAAGAGACTTCAAACTTTGAGTAAAGCACAAGTATAAGGTAATTTAGGACATTAGCAAGCAATATTGTATGGCTTAAGGATATTGTTATGCCGAATGGATAAGTGATGACATATGGATTGAATGATACCGTAAGCGTCAACGATTTTGGAACATACTAGGTTTGGCGCACAGTAAAAAGATATCGAGCTCATGTTCTAATGCAAAACCAGATGATGTTGAATGAATCAATTAATGCAGAAAATGACAGATGACTTCAACCATATTAGATAGAATCAGGGGATCTCGACTTCATCAGTGTATTTATATAAAATGGTTTCATACACATTATCCCATATATATATATATATATATATATTTTCTCATATACAAAGTTGTATAACATGATTGCATATATGAAAATTTCTACAAATCGAGCTTTCTTATAACGGTGAATTTTCTGATAATATATAAAATTCAGATATTCTATCTCAAAACTTGGATTTATATGATAATGTAACTCTTTGTTATAAACTGTTATTTCAAAAGAATGGATTCTTACAGAAAAGCATGTTCTTATCTATAAAGTCTATTAGTTCATGAATCATGACTTTTCAGAATTACAAACAAGATATTTCTTCTTTCTAAGTAAAGCCTAAAGTGGTACAATTTTATGAAGATATAATAATATTCATCTTGACAAGCGATTTATTCAAAGAATTTTACCAAACATATCTCTGAGAAAATATTCTTTGCAAATCAAAGGAGCGATTACTAATTGTTCTGTATGAATATCAATTTTAAAAAGGAATTTGCAAAGTCCTTAAAAATATATACTATTGAGAACTATGAAAAGTTTTCAGAACTATCATGACATATTTGTACAATTAAAACTCTAATTAGAAGAGTCTATTTTCAATTAAAGGACTATTGGTTCATGATTCATGACTGCTTGGTCTCTTATATGAGATTATAATTTTTACAAAACCTTTCTTTGAATTCAAACATCAAGAATAGAATCTCTTATCCATACCATTAGAATGCACCAAGTAACCTTTTAAAAGTTAAGGAATGAAAAGCATCCATCAAGAGTGTTATGATCACGAACAGCCAAAAGGGACGAATTAGTCAAACCGATATTTGATCCAAAAAGGGAGAAATTCAAGAAAATCTACAACTCGGTATTAGAATCATATTCGAATGTTCAAGCTACAAGGTTCGGTCTAAATCCACAAAGGTCATCCAAAAATAAGACAACAAGATTACAAAACAGTAAAAGATATCTTCGGTTATGGCTTATTTCAAGTCACTTGTGAATTTTAATCTTAACTTGCTTCGAATTCTAATCTCGATTTCTATTTGGATAAAATTATTCTACATAGATTGACTTCAGGATCACATCGCTTCAACATGACTATGCTTATAGTTTCCATCGAATTTTAAGAGCATTCACGATTCCTACCTTAACATGGATTCAGCATAAGATCAATGCAGAGTCTCCTGAATAATCATGGAATTTTCTTCTACAAGAATGAAAGTATAAATTACAGAAAGTTAGTCTTTGATTACCGATCAAACTACATAGTGCATTTGAGCACGAAGCATATCAAAAAGGAAAATTACCCCTGAAAGCATGGATTCGTTAAAGAATTACATATACAACAAGATTACTCTGGCTTTATGTACATACATTATGAAAAGCAAGTTGAATGGAATAGCTACCACTTATACTTTAGGCATAGCAAGCCACGATAAGATAAATTTCCTATGCATGAGCAGTAATGCTTCCAATTGAAGTTGAGATTGAATCTCATCAAAGGGTTAAGTGATAAAAGGAAATCTTCAAATTTGATCAATGGGCTAAGGAATAAGGCGGCCTAAGTGCCCAAAGGATGTCAAGATGCAATGACCATAAATTCAGGGAAAATCGTTCCGAAAGGAATGTTGAACATTTGCGGCCATATTTCCCAACAATGGATGAATAAAGAAGTTGAAGGAGAAGAATTTATTAGCTCAATCATGGAAAGGAGTGGGATTCTCCTAAAGAAAAAGATCTGGTCATCAATGGCTTATAAAAAAGCCTTCAGTGCCATCACCAAAGGCATCAAAGGCCTTACTGAAGCGCCTCCTAAAGGTAGGATGGAGTAAGCCTTTAGTGCCTTCATCAAAAGCCTCACTAAAGCTCCGAACCAACCTTCAGTGCCATCATCAAAGGCCTCACTGAAGCGCCTCCTAGAGGGAGGACAGAGTAAGCATTTAGTGTCGTCATCAAAGGCCTCGCTAAACCACTGAACCAGCCTTTAGTGCCGTCATTAAAGGCCTCGCTGAAGCGCCTCCTAGAGGGAGAACGGTTAAGCTTTTGGCCTGTCCAAAGCGCTAAACCAGCCTTTAGTGCCGTCATCAAAGGCCTTACTAAAGCGCCTTCTAGAAGGAGGTTGGGTAAGTCTTTTGTTCTACTTAAGATAGCTAACCAAACGCACTAGACAACCGACCTAAATCACCGTAAGGGGTCCAATCCTAGTAGAGATCATCATCTAAGATGGTGCCAGACAAATCAATCAAAATCAAAGCCAAGTAGTGCTCTAAGTCAGTCAATCTTCTAGAGGAAGATCTATCAAAATCAAATCTAAGTAATGCTTCAAATCAATCGATCTTCTAGAGGAAGATCTATCAAAATCAGAGCCAATTAGCACTTCAAGTCAAGCAGTCTTATAGGAGAAGATCCATCGAATATGAGCTATTTGTGCTCCTCAGCATACACAGTCTTCAGTTGCTAGATATGGTTTTCTAGTCTTTTTTTATTATTGCCAGATAAGAATTTCTGGTCTTCTATTATTATTACTAGATAAGGATTCTGTTCTTCTTCTATTATTGCCAGAAATGGATTTATGGTCTTCTATTATTTCTAGATGGGTTTTCTGGTCTTCTATTATTATTACCAGATAAGAATTTCTGGTCTTCTATAGTTATCAGACGGATTTCTGGTCTTCCATTATTGCCAGATATGGATTTTTGGTCTTCTATTATTTCTAGATGGGCTTTCTGGTCTTCTATTTTTATTTCCAGATAAGGATTTTTATTCTTCTATTATTATTACTCGATAAGGATTTCTGGTCTTCTATTATTATGACAAGATAAGGATTTCTGGTCATCAATGGTTATCATAGGAATTTTTGGTCTTCCATTATTGCCAGATATGGATTTCTGATCTTCTATTATTTCTAGATGGGTTTTCTGGTCTTCTATCATTATTGCCACATAAAGATTTTTGGTCTTCTATTATTACCAAATAAGGATTTCATGTCTTCTTCTATTGCTGCCAGATATGGATTTCTGGTCTTCTTCTATTATTGTCAGATACGAATTTCTGGTCTTCTATTATTTCCAAATGGGTTTTCTTGTCCTCTATTATTATTACCAGATAAGAATTTCTGGTCTTCTATAGTTATCAGAGGGATTTCTGGTCTTCCACTATTGCCAAATATGGATTTTTAGTCTTTTATTATTTTTATATGAGTTTTCTGGTCTTCTATTGTTATTGTCAGCTAAGGATTTCTGGTCTTCTATTTTTATTGCCAGATAAGGATTTCTGGTCTTCAATCATTGCCAAAAAAATTTCTAGTCTTCTATAAGCATCAAATCGATTTCTGGTCTTTTGTTGTTATCAGATGAACTTCTAGTCTTCTACTATTGCTAGGAGTTTTCTAGTCTTCCATTCAGATTATTATTAACAGACTGATTTTCTAGTCTTTCATTATCGCTAGGCGATTTGCTAGCCTCCTATCTAAATGGATTTTCTTGTCATCTTTCCAAATATCTTTCTAGCTCCCTATTTAGAATATTATTGTCGCCAGATGGGTTTCTAGTCTTTTATTCATGATATTACTAGAGAAAATTACTAATGCTCCCCTTTATGATATTACTAGATAATATGTAGGGCTTCCATTTAAAAACTTATTGTTACTTATTAATCTCTTATAGAAAAATTATAATCATAACTCATATAGATAATGTAGACAATATATACCTATTTATAACTGAATCAAATCCAAAATGGGATTTCTTGAAATTGAAATTGAGTTTAAAGTTAATAACGAAAGTTATCATTTAATTTATGTTTTGTGAGATAATGAGATTGAAAAGGAAATCTCATAAGGAATCCAAAAATCAAAGGAATTCTTAGTTTTACCCTAAAGAGTAAAAATCTTTTTCTATACAAGGATGGTGGCAAATGTTATCCACATAATTTTCCAAAGGGAATAAGTAAAGAAGGTTATGTCAAATTCAAAATATGGCATGTCGCATATCACCAGCATAAAAAGAAAAAGGTAATGTCGAAAGGTTGAGTATTATAATATCGAAGGTCAAGATGGGAAACTGCACCTCTCTTAAGGATTAAGGTCCTTTCGCAAATAACGTCAAGGATGAATATCGACATTAATGTCCCCGTCAATATCGAAGACATATAGCATATCGATGCCACACCAACAAATGATATTAAAAGTATAAAGATAAGCAGCACCGAAATAATTAAGCTGAGCAAACGTCGAAGACTATAAGATCATGTTGAAGAAAATAATGCCGCTCCTCAACTATGTCGAAACTCTCCCATGTCACATTGCATCATGCCCCCTCTACAATGCCACATATGCTGCCTTCATTCTGTGTCATTACTCTTCAGTAATCAACTCTCAAGTAATGTCATACTCATTCCATGCTGTGCAAGCTCCATGCTGAATATTATCGAGACGATGCATTAATAATATTGCATGACATCAAATCTATGAACTATATTGACTAAAAGCATAATCAATGTAACACCCTAGATTTTCAGTAACATTATTTAGAATATTTAATTAGTTAAATTAAATAAAATAATGCGTTGATTAGGGGATCGAGATTTGATTTTAATTAAGGGGTAGCCGTGCCATGTAATAAATGAACTAAAGAAGAGTTTAAATTGAAATAGAGGGGGGGTAAAATAGGAAAGTGGTCATTCCTATATCCTCCAAACCTTGGCCATGTATTAGAATATATGTTCATTCATTTTGAAAATTTTAAAGTAAGGGGCCGGCAACTATTAACAAGGAAGAGAGAAAGAAAAGCTAGGAAGAAGCTAATTCAAATCAAATCTATTCACATCTCAATCTCTTTAATCACTAAAGCTAAGGTGAATAATGTTTACATCTAATTTTTGATTGTATTTTCGGTTTTTAGATGATTACCGATTATTTTGCATTGGGTTGCCTTGATTTTGAATGATGGAATGATTATATATGCATGTTGATGATTTATGTATGTTCATATTGATTTTATGATATGTTTTAAGGTGAAAACCTTAAAATTACGTCCAAATGCCTTGAGAATTTTTATGAAGATCATAAACAATATTTTTGAGATAGGTTTCAATTTTCGGAATTTTATGAAATTATGTGGAATTTATATGAATTTTCTAGTGAAGAAAATGTTAATTTAGGTTAATAATTATTTTAGGTTAAATAATAAAAGATTGGGGTCTAAAATTTTTATATGTTGGAAAACATATTAAAATAGGATTTTTGGAATTTTTGTAGATTTTTCCTAAGTGTTTTAAGGGTTATATAAAACTGTTTAAGGTATGGGACGTATTTGTTTTATATAATTAAAAGAGGAGAAGGGGCTTTTTGTAAAATAACTTAAATTATTAAATCTAGAAAGTCGGCAGCCCTTTTGACAAATTGCAGTACTTTTATTGGTAAAGAAAAATGCAACCAATCACAATTAGACACGTAAGGTAGGCTAGGTGAAAAGAACTATTTGCTACATGTTTTTCACTGTTTCGACACCGTCAGCACCAGGTTCTGCCTCCTCATCTTCGCTTTCGAAACATTCGAAACCAATGCACATGGTATCAGTTTACTGGTACGTAGTGAATTGGAAGTAGGCGGAAGGTAGGGAGTCGAGACCAAGGGTTCCGAATGGGTTGAGGCAGTCCTTTGTGTTTAAATTAAAGAAACACGCCTGCTTGCTTTCGACTAAATGGCTTTCGACTAAGTAGCTTTTGACCAGGTCAAATGATTTAAAGGAAATGGTTTCAATTGGGTTGCGCGTTTGTTTTTAAATAATTACTTTCGATTAAGTCGAAACCTTTTGGCTGCCGCCTTTTTACCTTTCGACCCAGATGGTTTCGAAAGGGTTGTTTAGTTTTATAAAAACTTCGCCACCTCTCCAATGCTTTCGAAAGGATGGTTTCGACACCATCACTTTATTACTTAGGAAATGGTTTCGAAGCTGATGCTTTCGACTTAAATGTTTTTAAGACCCTTTTTCTATGTTTGAAGTAAAACCCAAATGGTTTCGAAAGAGATAGTTTTAAATGGTTTCGAAAGAGATATTTTTAAATGGTTTCGAAACAAATTCTTTCGGCTTTAATGGGTTTCTGATCCTTTTGCTCTACTTGAAGGAAGAATCCAAATGGTTTTGACTGAGGCGTCTTTCAAAGGTTTCAAAAGAGTAAATTTTCGAATGGTTTCAAAAGGTTTCCACATGTTTTAAATTGAAACCAAAGTGCTTTCGAAAGGATTGAGTTTTGACTATTTCGAAAGGTTTTAATCAATGGTTTCAAAAGGGGTGGTTCCCAGGGTTTCGACAGGGTCGAAAGGGAAGGTTTTCCCTATGTTTTCGAAAGGCAATATTTAAAAGGTTTTAAAGGAGGATGTCTAATATTTTGAAGCTTTTGGAT
This sequence comes from Allium fistulosum, assembly GCA_030737815.1. NCBI lineage: Eukaryota > Viridiplantae > Streptophyta > Magnoliopsida > Asparagales > Amaryllidaceae > Allium > Allium fistulosum. Next base: position 796,368,476 of record CM060904.1, read on the forward strand.
AAAAGAAAGGTTATTCCACTGTTTTTGAAAGGGTCTTTCAATGGTTTCGAAGGGGTTACCTTCAATGGTTTCAAAAGGGTTGTTTAAAGGTTTTAAACAAAGGTTTCAAATGTATTAAGTAGGCAATATAGCCTAAGTGTTTTCAAGTTAAAAAGGACTTTAACTTGTTTTGGAAGGATAGTTAATCCTTATTAAATCCCATCAACATTATTTTGAGTAAAGTATATATATCATGACAAAATGGCTTAGAGTAAAGCTAAAGATATAGTTCCTTGTATATATATGATTTGAAGGAATAAATCATTTTGAAAAGGTTTTCAAGTAAAAGGATATAGGGTAGTTAACCCTAAGAAAATGATTCAGACAGTTAGTCCATTTTGTAGGCAGTCGACCTAGATTTCGAATAATTAGTCCAGTTTGCGAGCAGTCAGCCCAGTAGTATGGACAGATAGTCCATTTGTAGCATAATGGAGCTTGCTACTATATTATGGGCAGATAGTTCACATATTACTTGTTTTATGGACAGATAGTCCATTTATTAGCATAGAGGATATTGCTATTTTGATATAATCAGTTTGATTAACCAGTTTGGTTGCAGGAAATGATTGCAACATATATGTTTCGAAAAAGGATATTAGTGACGGGCAACCCGTTCCGCTAAGCGGTGTGGTCTCACTTAATATTAGTAAACCGAGATGTATTAGAATTATTCACACCGGGCTTTATGTCTGACTCGAAGTTTTTGTTTCACCTTAAACTTTCGGGTGCTCAAAATAGATTTGAGTAGGCTGAGGGTTGAGGTTTTCAAGTTTTAGTCTTTTGGCGAATAAAGCTTCCGGAGACGAGGACGTGGCTGACGGATAGCTATTTAGGAGTTTCATTTTGTTAATATTTCGCTGTGTATATTAAGTCAGTTATGACTATATTACTTTGATCAACCAAGGGGGCATCGTTATATGTCGCTCTTGGCGTTTTTTGTAAACGATATATTTAATCATTGCTTGGGAAACGTTAAGGGATTATGTAAAATGGATATGAATTATTATTTTGAAATGTAATCAGCAAAATGTTGTTTTTTGAATTCTGTGATTTTGTTCATATTCATGTGCTGCTGATATTATGGATATCATTATCATTACCGTATTTTGTCACCAGAAGTTAATACTATAGATGACCGCAGCATCTGTAGCACTTAGCTTTTGGCCTCCAGATACAGGATGTTACAATCAAGGTCGTATTTCATGATTAGCAATGTCGCGCCACGTTAACACTAGAGGATGTCGAAGCCATACAAGGAAGGAGGATCAAATTTATTCACAAAGTAAGTTCAAGAAGGATTACTGTACTTTCCTTCATAAAAGTTTCAAAGGCCTTCACATTCCACTACATGCTCTATGTTGGAACCACCACCAAGCAAATAACAAAAGGCACCATAATTCCTAGATCGCCAACGAGAGCAAGCCAACCTCCTTCCAACCACTATAAATAGAGATGCACCCCCTCATGGAAAGGGGCCTCTAACTTCTTTCCCTCTCTTAGCATAAATCACTTTTTAACTAGAACTTTTCTAAGCTCTCTCAAGAGCTTGAGAACTATTGTAATGGAAAATGGCCAACGAAGGAGGAGATGGCATCTGACATTTTCATCCAAGAACTTAAACAATAAGATAATTGCATATTTGCACAATTGTAACATATTCATAAGTGAATAAAGGACATGACTAGCATATTGCATATTGACTTAAGGACTTGCCTGTTGACTTATGAACTTTCTTATTTTACCTTTCGAATTTATGGATTATGATTCAAACGAACTTGTGAATTATCATAAAACCAAGTGGCATTATTGGAATTTCTTCGAACATGCCCTCTTGTACACACATGTTGAACATTGTACCAATTCTGATTTAACACACACACAGATATATATATATATATATATATTTGTGTGTGTGTGTATATGTGTGTGTGTATTGTATATCGATACATGCATGTTAACAAGAAATCTTGTCAACACCCAAAGTAAAGTTGAGGAAAGAGGTTAATCCCTTTTGGGTTTCCTTTAATTAAGTTGAGAAGATTAGTAGGTGAGTATTTCCTTTGATTGCCCTTTCGAATAGGATGATTTATTGAAGACTTTCTTGTATCAACCTTTCAACCTAGTCAAAACACTTAATTTCCTTTCTTCTTAGACTTTCGAGCTCACTAGAGAAGTATGACCTTTCCTTCCAAAGCCTTCCTTTCGAAGCAGTTGCAAAACACAGATGAATAGCTCAATGAATCCCAGGATAAGGTTTGACTTAGTGGGTTTCAACCCTGTCGACGGCTAGGTTATTTGATGACTTAATTTTTGGTTTTGGGAACTAAGGTAAATTCTACTAGAGTTGAGGTTTCGACCCTATCGAAAGCTGGAGTCTTAAGTGTCTTGGATTTGGATTGGGAATCGAAGGTTGAAGTGGACTGGAATAAGGTTTCGACCTTGTCAAAAGTAGAAGTCCAATAGTTGGTTGTCTAGATTCTATAACTGGAATTACTTGAATATGCAGAGGGTTCGATCAAGTCGGAAGAGTCCTTTCGACGTGGTCGACACCTATAAAAACACGATTAAATCTGATAAAAGCTTGTGAAACAACTAAGTAATCAAAAATATTGAAGACTTCCCTTTCGTAACTCAACAAAGTCTTTATTGCTCAATTTTCCCCAATTCAGTTTACAAATTAGGGTTACAGCCTTTAGAATTAAGAAAATAGAAGTGTAGAATGACTTAGTTCGGATCCCCAAAACCAGACCCCTTGGGTCTTATTTATAGATGCGGGTTAGTACCTTTCAACCCGAATGCTTTCCACCAGATCAAAAGTTGGTTGCCGTATTGTCTTTAGAATGCTTCCACCTTTGTTGAAAGGGACAGTTGCGCCTTTCTTCTCTATGTTGTTTTGTAGGAGCTTTCAAATCTGTCGATAGGCTGCATCCAGGGGTTTTGAAGGTGTTGCAATTCTGATGGTTTCGACTCTGTTAGTCGCTTCTGAACTTCCATCTGTGACTTAATGCGGAACCTCCCTGGATAATAAAGGCTTCGACCGGTTTGAAAGGCTTGGTTTGGCTTTCGAAAGGGTTGCTCTGACCATGCATGTTTCTGAGTGGTTTGAGTGAAGGCGAAACCTTTGGTTTCGAAAGGTTTGGCGCGTATATGAAGAGTTTCCCTTCTTTGTCTTCGAAAGGTGCTATTTTAACTCATTCGAAAAGTCTTCATGTATGTGGAGTCATCTGCTTCGAAAGATGGACAATGAAGCGGAAGGGTGCTTTCGACCCTTTTGACCCCTTCGAAAGTTTCAAAATCTTCTTGTCTTTGGCTGTAGCATTCTTTCGACCCCTTCGAAAGGTTGTGAAACTTTTATACTTTAGCTATAGCATCCCTTCGACTCCTTCGAAAGGACTTGCTGGAGCTTCTTCTTCTTGTTCTTCCTTGACTTCTATTCAAACTAGTTTCGACAAGGTCGAAAAGATATTTAATAGTAACATTTCCCCCCCCCCTCTTGTGAAGGGATGACCTTGACTTTCCAAGTCAATAATGTTGAAACCCTGAATCGTCCCGCCTTTTAGTATTCCCGCATGAATCTAGACCATTCATTTAAATCCAATCGAACGGCTTGCCGCTCTTGCTGACTTTTCTTATAAATTACGTCTTCCTCTTTTCTTCTTTCATTTACCTGCAAATGAGAAAAAAAACTCCAAGCGAAATCAATGTCTTCAATATTTCAAGATAATCTTATCTTCCTCCATCAGAAATCCAAATCTAAGTAAGTTAAACTTATTTCACTTTCCAAAATTCTTTCTCTCTTTTAATTTCACGGTAGATTTCATTTTCAAACCTTATAGTCAGAATTTCAATTTTTATTTTGATTTTCCTGGAACTACTTAAATTTTAAATTTTAATCCACCTAATAGCATTCTGTGATTCCTTTTCACGGATTGATCTTGTTTTGAACCCAATTTCAGATTTTATGGTTATTGCCGCTTTTGAGTGAATTTGAATTTCCAACTTGAAGATTTCAAAATTTAAATAGTAATTCATGTTTAAATTCGCTTGTTTAATGATTTTTAAGTTACTGGGTTGAAATTGGGTTTGGGGAAGAAGGAGTTTCCCGCTTGCTTCACTTAGAAGTTTTGAATTGTACGAATTAAAATTGACGCCATTAATTTACCTTTCTACCCCTCCGAAAGGGATTAAGGCGGCAACTTTCATTTTGCTTTCTTAGCCTCTTTCGGCGGGGTCGAAAGGTAGCGTGGCGCTTCTTTTGACTAAAGTAGCACGCAATCAACCTTTTCGAAAGCAATCTTTTGTATTATCGTATCCAAACACCTTTCGAAGAAGTTGGCTATTACAATTCTCTCTTTTGAAAGCATAAGTTTTGTTGTATAGGTTTCGACATCTTTAGATCATACTTACTCCTTATTTGTTTATGTTAAAATACATATTTTTGTAAAGGAGATTAAAGAAAATATACTTTGCATAAGTTACATATCAAACGCTTCAACTAGACGAAACTTTCTGTACTCAACTCAGTAGAAACCTACTACATTAATTTAAATTTATTGTTGCTATGCCTTCGCAGCCATACACCACTTCTCGTTTCTGTCGAAACCTTTCATTACTGACTGGGACTTAATTTTTCTCTTTTCCAACATTGTCGAAACGTCCCTAAATTCAAACTCGAAACCTTTCGACTTTGTTGGCATATAGGGTTTCGAGAACATTAACATTCTTTTAGAAAAACTAAGGTAGTAGGTTTCCACCGTGTCGAAGGGTCTTCTCTTTTGTTTACTAAACATTGGTAGTGTATACTTTGTTCAAATTTTCATGTTGGTTTTAAATATTGCTTTCTAATAACAAAATTCCTATTGAGCTTTCGACATTGTTGAAGAGCATCGGTTGGACATATACTTCAACCTTCCCTTTTGACCTCGTCGAAAGCTCAGTAAATGGTTATATCTAGGCTTTCGACATTGTTGAGAGGTGTTTGCTAAGTGTTAACTGTTATATTCCTTTCGACTCCATCGAAAGCTCAATAAGTCTCATTTTAACTTTAACATTCTTTCAAGAATTTGGAGTTTCATATTTTGTTTGATGTTTAAACTGTTGTAGTAGGTTTCTAAATCTTGAAAGAATGTTAACTTCATAACAAACTGTAATTTCTAACTGAAACGTTTTCACTGTTAGAACATTACATCTCTATTTTAATGATGACAACTATATGTTGTATATATATACTATATTCATAATATCAGGATCTCATTCAAGAAGGCAAAACGTAAGGCAAAAAGCAAGAAGAATCATCTACAAAACGAAGAAGTCATAACTATAGAGCTTTAGGATCAAAAGTATGTATATGGTCTTAGATTGAATTGCAAAATCTCCTTGATATTTCATATACACACACAAACACACTCAAACACAAATATCAAAATATTATTGAAGTATGAATTCGACAAATATCATAAGTTATTAGCAAACTGAACTTACACAGTTCAGTCGATTGAAAATGGTTTCAATCGACTGAGCCCATTTTCAATCGACTGAAAATGTGTAAATCAATTTTTTTTAAATTCAAATTTTGCCGCGAACTTTTCAACGTTCATACTCAGTAGACTGACGTAATCACTCAGTAGACTGAGATGCTATAACAGTCATTTTTCTGAAAAGTCATCTTCAAGAGTTGCAACCATTTTGAACAGTGTCTTAATTCTGAAGGGATTTTTTATGAACAATGAAAACTCTTGATTGCCTCTCTTCAGTATTTATAAATAGCACATCATCTCATACTTAGTTTTTCTATCTTTTCTACTCTGATTGATATAGCTCTTATTCTCTTGTGCTATTCTAAGCAATTTTGTACTTTCAACTCCATTACTTCATTTGTAACTGTTCCAATAATCACTGTGCACTCACTTTGAAACATCAAGGAGAGTATAGGAACCATTGTACTATCAAATAAAATCAATGTTGATCGAACACAAGATTGTTAAGCAAGAATTTTTGTCAAAGGAAAGATTAAACCTGAGAGGGCTTAGATCGGTTAAGTTGTAAACCTATTCCTCTGAGTCAAGCGATGGTGTTGATAGTGAAATTCCTAATAGATGCTTAGGGACTGGACGTAGGAGAGGTGCTCCGAACCAGTATAAATTTCGGTGTATACATTTACTTACTGATTAATATTTCTTAAGTATAAATTTATATGTATATATACATGTTTTATTAGCCATACACGAACCACTACTCTTTTCATTTGGTATCATAGCAAGGACCATTCAAAATCATAACACCATTTTGAATACTATGGCCAATATGAGTTGTAACACATTTCAGGAAGGACAATCAACTGCATGTCCAACATTTTTTACAGGTTCTAATTATGTGTATTGGGCTACACGTATGAAAGTTTTTTTGGAATCAAGCAGACTTGACATTTGGCTGTATACTCTTCTCAGTATGTAGCTCCTACTACTGTTGTAACGACCCGTAAATTTTTATTGGTTTTAATATTATAGTTAACTGAAATTTTGTGAATTTTTAAATAGTTAAATTTTGAAATAAAATTTTAATATTTGGTATACGTCTATTTTAACATAGCAACTGGTAAATTTTCATCTGATTATATTTAAGTTTATTTTATTGTGTAGTTTTATTTAAATTTAAATCAGTTAATATTTGATGAAAATTAAATGTTTTCGAAACCTGAATATTTTTACATAATAAATTTGTAGATCATCTTCTGAGTGAGACGTCATATTTTGTTTCTTCAAATTTGGACTGCTATTTCTCCGTTTATCTTATTTTTGACATTCATTTCTGATACCGATTATCGACTTTTGATAGCATGATCGTACCATCAATATCTGTTTACCGTTTTGATCATCTTGTCATGCTGATCTCTACGGTATATTCAATTTTGTGTTTTGAGGTCCGATACGTGACAGAAATGATGAAACGGTACGTCGTATCGGTACAATAAATTGTGACCGTTAACTTTCCTTTACTTTTCAAATTTTTAACGTATAGCCTAGACCACAATAATAATTTGCTTAATGATTCATCTGAATTTTTGCGGGACCGTTGCTAGTACATCAAACCCCTATATAATTCAAAAGCCTATTCATATTCTAGTGTTTCTCTTCAATAATAATAATAGAAACCAGAGCATTCATTTATATATGCATTCAAACCAGTGTTTTGAAGACCGGACCGGACCGCCGGCCCAACCCTTAAAACCGTGGGCCGATAAGCAATCCGGCCCGGAGCTCAATTGAACCTTGCTTAAAGTTTTTGAACCGCAAAATCTAACAGTCCAATATCAATAAAGCCCAATTTTTAACTATGCAAGGACTTCAAGTTCTAGGCAAATGGCCTGACCCAGATTCATATGTAAGGCAAACTTATTCTGGACAAAGATAGGACCACATATTGTAGAATGAAAGCAGAATGATACTTACAATTTCCAACGATGTGGGACTTATAGAACAAAACAATTTTAATTGGGATAAATATATTTACTCTGTCTTTGTTTAACAACTTTAACTAAAATATATACATGTAGTATATTTATCTATTTAACATAAATAAATAATTACTGCTAATATATCAACTTAAAAAACTTAATTTATATGTATGATTCTACTTTCAATCAGCGCGGTTTTAACGGTTCAACCGGTCGGACCATCAAAACCTTTGACCTTGGGTCATCACGGTTTGATAGACGGTTCGGTTTTCAAAACATTGGTTGAAACTGCTGCTCATTTTCTTCTTACTCGTCTCCTCCCTTTCTATTTTGTCTTCCATCATTTTCTTCTTCAAGAATAATATTGCCCGAAACCGCAACCACCACCATACGTTCGCTACTTCTTCTTCCAACCTCCTATCCTCTTCGGCCTCCATAAAAACTCCACCACCGTAGCCACGAACTTCACCGAGCCAAATTCCAAAACCGCCTCACACTAGCCGCGATCACCACCCCATCGCACACACCACTAACAGCAGCTCAACCATGCGCCCCTCCAACCGACCTAAAATTCCATGCACCTAACATCCCATTGCCGACCTACCACTTCGCCCATCCACCCTTCAATTCGCCAGCAGTAGCAACCTCCGACCGCACGTGGGGAGCACCCCGCCACCTCTTTGTCCCCTGCCGATGCTCTGGCCGATGACCCCCTTTGCCATCTTCTTTTAAGGTATATATATATATATATTATAGGATAAGCCGAGTTATATATAAATATATAACTTTTGTAACTTGTATGGTAGTTTTTACGTGTTCAGGTTTCTGTATTGGTTGTATATTTTTAAGGTATGATAGTACATATATATTTATATGTAAAGTTTTATACAAGTTTTCGAAAACTGTTGATTTATAGGGGATATATATTAGCTTATAAAGTATATATAGTGTTATAGGGTATAAGTTAGCTTAGTATAGAACGGTATAAAGCTCTATATCGGTCTGCATTTGTATACCTTTAATTTATATATGGTCTGTATTTATATATTGAGTAGTATATATATGTGTCTATAGTTTATAGGTTGCTATGCATAAGTTTCTACAAGTTATATAAGGTCAGAGTTTATATATTAATATACATTAATGTATGATATTGGCCAACCTGCACATTTATTTTCGTTAGTAATATATATATATATTTATTGATATACATAAGTTCTTATAAGAATATATGCACAACCTTTTTGTTAATATATGTGGCTATATAAGTTTGTATATTGTTTCGGTATAAAGCGTAGTATAGACTTTTGCAGCCTTCTCTATAGATTTTGGTTTGTTGGTTGATTTCATAAGTTATATCAACATATATGTTAAACCGTTAAGTTTTAAATTAATTGGTTCAAAATTTATTATATATATATATATTAATATATTTATATATCTTTATTCAGATCTATTAAATGGATTTTAGTACTAGCTTCAATATATATAATAAGTTATATATTAGTTATGTATATAATATGTTAATTTATTTACTCAAGTTATACAGTTATGCATCAAGCAATTTATATATTATAAGGTATATGAGAGTTGTATATAAGATATTTGTATATATATGTATATAAAGATTTCATTTTGTGTTTTTAAATTAATATTGGTTTAAGGAAATAATATGTAAAATAGTATATATATTTCGTTTTGGTTTATATCAAAAAACTGATTCCGATTAGTTCTCATCGATTTCACATTTATCAGCTTTGTCCGTCATGCCTGTTTTCTTCATCGAATCGTGTCCATCTAGCGTTGCTTTGGAATTCGTAGCTCATTTCTTTGTCAAACCTATCTAGCCTCGAAAGGTGAGTAATCACTCACGATTAATGTTCTTATATTTATTAAATCTGATTTCAATTGAAACGACAATTGAAATATGTTGCTAAATTGAACTGTTAATTTTATAATTGCTATATATGATATGCTATTATCTGAAATTGTTCACCTGTGGGATATGACACCATATCCTATTGTTTATATTTTATTTAATTTGTTTGATGATATATCTCTGTTATTGATAGGATATATTTTATCATATATGTTCTCACTGTGCAAGTTCCCTGTTAGTATAGAAATTCCCTATGGGTTGAAATGATACATACCCGAACGATTTTGTAGAATAGGAGAAAATCGTTATGGGTTAAAATGATAAAACCCAAGCGATTTTCATTGAATTGAATTTGGGATTGCAGGTTGAAAAGGTATATACCCGTATATATATTTAAATTGCAGATTGAAATGATAAATATCCGTATCACTTACCATAGGATAGAAAATTATATACAGACACCGTTGGTTTATATATATATTTTGAAAATGATTTCCAAGGTTTTGAAAAGAAATATATGTGGTTTTAATAAATATTGATTTTACGATATTATATTTTTAATATAGATTTTAGAATAATTTTAATAAATTAAGTTGGAAAGAGAAATAGAAATTAATTTGAAATTTATTTGAATTTTTCTTAAATAAAACCGATTTAAAACTTATTAAATTTGAGATTTCAAAGATATGATTTATAACTTGATTTTGATTTAAAGTGATTAAATGAATATTTCAAGTAAATAAATTGAAGGGAATATTTAGTTTATATAAATTGTAATTTAAGGTTTTATTTAAATGATATGGGATTGGCTAAGTCAATTTTCAATATTAAATATTGGTAATGTTGAATTTGAAATGTAAATGAATTTAAGCTTTGAAATCTATTGCAATTGAAATGGTTTAAATTGTAGTTTATATATGTATTTAAAATCGATATAACTTTTAATTGGTTTTGAACTGAATTGAAATTGGTGAATTGAGATTAAATTAAATTGAATTTTGGAATTCAAGTTGATCTGAATTGATTTGTGAAATTTGAGGAAACTATATTTTATTTTATATAAAGTATTTTAATATATAAAATTATTTTGCTTTATGAATTATTTTAATATAAACTATTTTTAATATAAAACTATTTTAATATACTAATTATTTTAATATAAACTATTTTTAATTTATAACTATTTTAATGTACAACTATTTTATTTTATAAACTATTTTATTATATATACTATTCTAATATCTAAACTGTTTAAGTGGGAGTAATATGATTTCAAAGTGCCATGGATTTTCAAATGTGTTATGATTTCTAAGTGTTATGATTTCCAAGTGCTATGATTTCCAAGTGTTATGATTTCCTAAGTGTATGGTTTCAAAAATGTTATAATTTCAGAAGTTTTAAAATTTTGGAAAGTATTATGATTTTGGAAATGAATATTATTTGAGTGAATAATGATATCGTATTGATATAGTTTTGAAATAGATATGATATTTTGGTTTTGAAATATGATTTAAAATGAAATGACCACGGTGTTATAATAACGTTTGGTTGTTAAAGAGACCGGGAACGGATATTGTCATACTCTCTGCCAATACCGAAAACCACTTTGACAACTGTGTGCATGGCGGAGATTCCACAATGAAGTAGGATGGTTTGGTGACGATTCTATATGGTATTTATGTAGCCCTGACACCCGTGAGTCAGCTTGATGCGGCTAAAACAGGAGCCACGATGGGCCAAGTGAGGTCATTCCTCCTATCAGACACATTTCTTCGATACCATTCTATTGCTTTTGTGATTTGATTGGGTGCACCCTTTGATTTGGGAGTGTGTCACGAGGTGGGCCGTAGTAGCTGCTATGCGTTACCACCAATCCGGATACGCAAACGGTATATCTACCCTGGCGTTGCCTCGAGTGTCGTGTCGCATGCGCTATCGCGCCTTCTACGAGTTTGTTTTGTGTCGTACCTATGGAGTGCTCCCTGATAGCTCACCTGCGGGTGGAGTTTACAATATCTGTATAGACTACGGCATTATAAAAATGTGTTAAGGGGGATATAGGTAACGCCTTAACGCTATTTTAATAGTTTACTTTACTATAGACATATTATAATAGAGTATATTACTACATAGTAGATAGTTCCACGGATCCTTAGAGGATGGTTATCCCAAACATCCTTTGAGTTACTTGTATTTCAGTTGATATTTTACTTGAGTTGGATTTATTGGTATAAGAATGTTAATCCTAACTCGAGTGTTTTGTGTTTTGTTTTACTCTCGGGTCAGACTGAGTGCCACAGCATTAGAGACTCACCTTTGGAGTTGGAGCTTCGCTTGGAGATCCATCTATATCTATTCAGCCAGCAGTTATCCAGTTGACTCCTATGATATATGCTGATCTTTTATTTGACTACTGTATTGAGACTTCTATGTATTCGAGACTTCTATTGTATCTTGTTTAACTCTGTTATATATATATAGTAGCTTCATGAACTACTATTCTTTTGTTTCCGCTGCTTATTGTTATATTACTCCGTGTTTGTGATTCTGTGATTATTTATTACTGTATATGCTGAGTTTTGCCAAATATAAATTAACAATCTCATATTTTGAGCAATTCAAGTCCGACATGTGTGGATGCGAATGACATGAAATAGCGGGTCGTTACAACTGCAATTAGTACACGAACAGATGCTCAGAAAACTGCAGCTTCAAACAATGCAAAAGCTATGAATGTTTTATATTGTGCATTAGATAAGAATGAATTTTCTAGAATTATGATGTGCAAAACAACTTATGATACATGGCACATGCTTCAAGTTACACATCAAGAAACCACCAAAGTAAAACAAACTAAGATAAGTTTGCTAACAAATCAATTTCAATCATTTAAAATGAAATCAAATGAAAGCATCGTAGAAATGTGTTCTAGATTCCAAACTATACAACATGATCTCATGGCATTAAGTGTTTCATTTACTAATTTTGATTTAGTTACTCGTATCCTAAATGCATTAACTGATGAATGAGAAAGAAAAGTATTAGCAATAGAAGAAGCTAATGACCTCTCTACACTCAAAGTAGAAGAGTTATTTGGAAATTTGATGTCATATGAAGCAAATTTGCAAGCTAGAAAAGATCTAGCCCAATAAAAACGAAGTATTGCTTTTTAGGTAAATAATTATGACGACTCAGACTTGGATGAAGAAGATGTAGTGTTCCTAGCTAAAAATTACAATAAGTTCAGAAAATTCAATAAGATGGTGCAAAAGTAGAAAACAAGCAACTCCAACGATCCTTCGTCATTTAAATGATATAAGTGCAATCGATTTGGTCACATGAAAAAGGATTGTCCAGAATTAAAAAAAGAAAAGAAAAGCTTCAACAAGAACAAAAAATATGAGAAATTCTCAAAAAAGAAGCGTGTGTTTCAAGTAACAGTGACAGTGATGAAGAAAAAGCCAATGTTTGCTTCATGGCAACTAAAGATGAGGTACTTTCAGATTTATCTTTTGACGATGTCATAGAAATAGCAACGGAACTTGATAATAAATATAGAAATCTTAGAAATACCCATAACGAATGCTCTGGAAAATTACTAGACCAGAACTAGAAAATGAAATGCTAAAAGATGAAAAATTATATTAGAAGAAGAAATTCAAAAATTACAAAATAATTGCAAATCGTCCGAAGAATCTCAAAATGTGGAATATTTAGAAAAGGAAATTGCAACACTATCAAATGATAACATAAAATTAAGAAAAACTATCAATAGTTTGGAAAATCAGTTTGAAGTGTTAAACGAAGATAAACAGTCACTAGAAAAGAAAGTAAATGATCTTTCTACAAATATTTCTAAATTTAATCTAGGTAAAGAGAATCTATCTCAATTAATTAATATTTCAAAACCTCTTAGTAATAAAAATGGTTTAGGATTTGTCAAATCAAAGAAACCAAAAGTTCAACATAAATATGCCACACTTTATTCTAATTTTCGCAAACCAGTAAACAACAATTCAAATTATAAAAAGACTATTCAGTTATGGATTCAAAAAACAAATAATAACTTGATTAGACAAAAACATATAGATAGTTTCTTGAATGATGTTCACTATAATAAAAACTTTAGATTCAAAGGTTCTACCAAGCCCTGCTGGGTATAGTTACCTTCAGTTTAACCCCCAGGACCCTAACAAAGGAAATGGGTACCATTAAATTACTTTTATCTCTGTAGGTGCCCTGACACAAATAAGAGAAATGGATTCTCGACAGTGGATGCTCCAAGCATATGACTTGAAATGCTGATATGCTAATAATTATCTCTTATAAAGATGGTGGAACGATCACTTTTGGAGATAATTCCAAAGGCTATGTTACTAGACAAGGAGATGTGGCTTCTGTCGGTATATCTAACTCTCCTCTTATTTCAAATGTTTATTTAATTAAAACTTGAAACATAATCTACTTAGTATTAGTTAGTTATGTGATAAAGGATTTTCTATAACCTTTGAAACTGGAAAATGTAACATCTTTGATAAAAATAAAAATTTAATCTTTGAAGGAATAAGAAAACATAACATCTATATTTTAAATATGAAAATAAGACATGATCAAAATGTTTGCTTAATAGCAGATATCTCTGATCCATGGATCTGGCATAAAAGGTTTCGTCATGTTAATTTTAAGAACATTCATAAATGAACTAAAAATAATTTAGTTCGTGGTTTACCTAAAATAAATTTTTAAGTCAATAATCTATATGATGCATGTCAAAACGGGAAACTTAAAAAATCCTCTTTTAAATCTAGATAAGAAATTTCCACAAAACAACCTTTAGAACTTTTACATTTAGATCTATTTGGACCAATGAAAATTATATCAATTAATCATAATAAATATGTTTTTGTTATATTTGATTATTTTTCACGATATACGTGGACCGTCTTTTTAAAGCATAAAAGTAACACTTTTGAAACATTCAAAATATTTTCAAAACGTATTCAAAACCAAAAAGATTTAAAAATCAAAACTATTAGAAGTGATCATGGTGGAGAATTTGAAAATGAATCTTTTTAAAAATTCTGTAATAAAAAGGAGATAAGTCATAATTTTTCATTTCCTAGAACACCACAACAAAATGGTGTTGTAGAAAGAAAAAATAGAACTCTGCAAGAATGTGCAAGAACTCTTCTCTATTGTAGTAACTTACCTCAAAATTTTTGGGAAGAAGCTGTAGCTACTGCATGCTATGTACTAAATCGTGTCTCTCTAAGACCATTAACCAAAAATACTCCTTACGAACTTCTTTTTGGAAGAAAACCAAAAGTATCTTATTTTAAAATATTCGGATCCAAATGCTTTATTTTAAATACTAGGGATCCTTTAGGAAAATTTGATTTGAAAGTCGGTGAAGGAATTTTTGTAGGTTACTCAGATCAAAGTAAAGCATATAGAATTTTTAATAAAAAATCTAACAGTGCTAAAGAAGGTAACGAGAACTTAAATCAATTAAATATTCAAAATGAACAGCTAGAATCTATAAATCTTGATAATAATGAATTAAAATCACCTCCTATAATTTAAAAAATCATCCAATGGATAATATTATAGGAGACATCAATACAAAAGTGTCAACGCACAATCAATTAAATCAAATGGGACATATAGCTTTTATTTCAAACTTTGAACCAAAAAATGTTAAAGAAGCATTTATAGATGATTATTGGATAATAGTGATGAAGAAAGAACCAAATTAGAACGTAATAATCTATGGGAACTTGTCCCTATACCCAATGATCAATTTGTTATTGGAACTAAATGGATTTTCAAAAATAAAATGGATGAAAATGGTGATATTGTTCAAAATAAAGCAAGACTTGTAGCTCAGGTATATTCTCAGGATGAAGGAATTATTATGAAGAGACCTTCACCCCTGTGGCACGCCTTGAAGCAATAAGAATTCTCTTAGCATTTGCTTGCCATCATAATTTCATATTATATCAAATGGATGCTAAAAGCGCTTTTTAAATGGATATATTAAAGAAAATGTCTATGTTGAACAACCACCATTATTTGTTCATGAACAATTTCCAAATCACGTATTTAAATTACGAAAAGCACTTTATAGTCTTAAACAAGCTCCTCGAGCTTGGTATGAAAGATTAAAATCATATCTTTTAGAATCTGGTTTTCAAATTAGCAAAGTTGATTCTACTCTATTTATAAAAACAAATGAAAACAATATTTTAGTAGTACAAATATATGTAGATGATTTTATTTTTAGATCAACTGATAAAAACTTATGTGATGAATTTTCAAAAATTATGATAAATGAATTTGAAATGTCACATATGGGAGAATTGAATTACTTTTAGGGATTACAAATTAAACAATTAAAAAATGGAACTTTTATCTATCAAGAAAAATATTGTAAAGATTTAATCAAACGTTTTGGAATGGAGAATGCTAGTAGTAAAGCTACTCCTATGAGTACTAGTACTCACTTAGACAAAGATGAAAATGGTCGAACAAAAATTATATAGAAGTATGATAAGATCATTATTGTATTAACTGCCAATGGACCCGACTTTTTAATGAGTGTTTGCTTATGTGCCCATTTTCAAGCTAATCCCAAAGATACACACTTATGAGCAGTTAAAAGAATTTTACGGTATCTATCAAATACCAAAGATTACAGATTTATTATCCAAAAGACAGACCATTCGAGCTCGTATCATATAGTGATGCCGACTTCGGTGGTTGTAGATCGGACCGAAAATGTATAAGTGGAACTTGTCACTTTATCGGTCAATCTTTGGTATCATGGTTTAGTAAAAAACAAAATTGTGTTTCATTGTCAACATGTGAAGCAGAATATATATCTACATAGAAGGAGTAAAACCATATTTTTATTTTGAAATTTGATAGCTGTTGTTATCCGGCTTTTTAATCCACCAGGAACCAGTAAGAAACAAAACAACCTCGTGTATACAGGATGTTTCATAACTTAACCAGAAAAGCTAGGACGAGGAATTAACAAGGGCCAAGCTATATGGCTAAGGCAACGACTGGGATCAACTAGGCTGAGGGATAATCATTCTTTTAGTTCAATCGGAAGCTAAGCGCAAACAGCTAGCGAATTGCCATCGAAGCAAAACAACTATGATAAAAGGCTATGGAAACATCTCCAATTCCAAACTCCAGAAAAATCCTAAGTGCTTGGATCATCAGCAACCCATACCTCTCCACAAACCTTCAAACAAACTAGCCAATGAATACTACGAAAAGAGGCCTAGGCCTTGGCTCACAAAACGAGCCATATCTATGGGTCGCCAGTGACCCATGGCTTTGCCGCATTTTGCGAGCCAAATTTTCCCTGGGTCGTTTCGTACCTACCTGCGAGCTGATGGTGAAGTGGCCTAGCCCAAAAGATCTCTGATCCATATAAATACCATCCAATCTGCAACATAAACTAGATCTTCTCCGGACTGGTGGCTGAAGCTCTGTTGGAATTATTCTTCACTCTCTACCTCCCTCACAACAATCTCCAAAGGAGTTCACTGTGATTCTCCAGTGGATTCCAACTCTGGGGATTCAATCTAGCAAAAGATAATCAAAGCCTTGTAATCAAACATCTCTTGTAACAACAATCAGTCTTTAATAAAACTATAAAGTGGACATAGGCTTCATTAACAGCCAAACCACTATAAAAATTCTTTATCTACTTTCTTTTACTGTTCTTTTTCTATATCTTTTATCTGTGATATTGCTTTGTCAAAATAGGGCTGGTTCTTTCAAATTCAAACCAGGGTGTTGGTCCATTTTTTGGGTCAACATTTTGGTGCTTTCACTGAGAAGTCCAACTCAGGATCCAGATCTAGCTATCTACTTTGGATCTCATAGGTCCAGAAGTTAGATCCTTAATCTTTGCTGGAAGAATCCATTGTTTGGAATCAATGGCTTCTGGTTGAAGAAGAACTACCTCTGGAAGGTCTATAGGGGTAGTAGTAGCTGGAGAAGATGTTAATCCCCAACAAACCAAAGTGAATGGCGCTAACTTTGGGAATCAGGCGTCTGCTTCCTCCAGTCAGCATGAAGTTGTTGTCAAGGATGAGTTAAATAAAATGGTTGATGAGATCAACCAAAAAATGGAGAGTAGCCAAAAGGCTCTAATGAATAAGCTTAATGCTCTCCTAACCATATAGTCAAATCCCGCTTCAAGGACTATGCCCGAACCCGCGGCTGCTATGGAACAAGAGAATTCCTTTGTTTCTGGTGTACATAAAAGAAACGGAAAACAACCACAAAAAAGGGTGACAATAGGACTTAACATGGACGAAAATGCAAGTACTCCGTATGCCAGAAGGCAACCTATTCTGAATTTCAATCAGGGAGCAAAGACCCTTGTAAAAGACATAGCTATGGATCTTTCCGACTCAGAGGACGGAGAGCCAGACGATAAATTGGAAGAAAATGTCAATGCATTTGATCATGCAAGGCATACCCAAACTGCTCCAGTGAGACCAACCGCAAGCCAACGGGACCTTGCATGAGTGGCTCTCCCAAAGACGGGAGAGCCTAGGCCTTTGTCCACTCACCAAGACCATTTGCAAAGTCAAACACTTGGCGCAGTGACTGATCGCCGTCCTCGGGACTACCAGACATCAGAGGCATACATAGCGGACATGGTTAAACGATTAATGGAGGAGAGTAAATATAGAAGAGACAATGAGTGGGGATCTGCGCCAAGTCGGACTCCCTTCACCGATGAAATCTTGAACGAGAGATATCCAAAAAAGTTGATAATGCCAACTATTCCATCCTATGACAGAACGAAGGACCCGAAGCCTCACTTGTACAAATACAGTTGGTATATGGATGGAGCGAATGCCTCTAAAGCTATTCGATGCAGATGCTTCCCTATCTTTCTTGAATGGGTTGCGTCAATGTGGTTCACTAGGCTTCCACCAAGATCTATCTCTACTTTTGACCAACCAGCGATAAGGTTCCTCGATCAGTTCAGATTCTATACCGCGCAGCCAAAAGATGCCATGTCCCTATTCGGGTTGTTCCAAGGGCGTAACGAATCACAAAATCCCTTCATGAACAGGTTTATCACCACGGTGAGTCGGGCTAACAAGTGACGGGAAAGGTCCCTCCACGTTTATAACCTTGGGAGAGGAGGACGTTGATCGAGCTTTTCCACGAAGACATGGTTTTTATGGCATTAGTTTGTGCCATTCACCTGGAAACTGAATTCAAATGAAGCAACCTACCACCAGGAAAGATTTCAATCGCAAAGAAAGTCAGTACCTAAGGTTGGAGGAAGCACACGAATTGGAAGGGAAGTCTACTAGTGTGCAACCGGCAAACGTCGAGCAAAGTGATGTAGCAATAAATCAAAATGCGCACACTTCTCGAACTGCTGAAGGAACCACTGGGAAAGATGGGAATTCAAAGAGAAAAGGTCAAAACTCCAATTAGAAGAATGGTAATGGCAGCAATAAAAAGCTAAAGGGTTTAGGCCTGAAGGCTACACTCACCTGAGCTACACACTGGAAAACATTTTTCTCGCAATTCAAGGAACCGAGGAATGCAAAAGCCACCCAGAAAGGAGGCGACCAAGTGGTAGAAGCGCTTAGGGAAGTTCTGCCGCTTCCACGAGACACAGGGCAACAATACAAACGAATGCAACCATCTAAAGAATCTCATTGAGGAACTAATCCAGAACAACAAACTCCAGCAGTACGTAAGACAACCACAAAACCCCGATCAATCTACAACTCCTCAACACCCAAGAGAACGAAAGAATCAAGCAGGAACCAGCGAAGAAGTGTTTAAACGAGCAGACCAAAGACTCATCATCAGAATAGTATCCGGGGGACCACATCCCGCACAAAGAAGTTGGGGAGAAATGGAGCGATATGCGAGTTCGTTGAAGCATGCTTCGAAGGAATCATGATTGGATGTGGAAGACGAAACTCCAGTTAAGATGTAAAGGTTCTTGAATGACGATATTGTGTTCCGAAATCAGGACACCGAAGGGATCGAAGCTCCAACTCTCGATCCAATGGTGGTGACGGTAGGAATTGGACCTGCTGTAGTTTGGTGGGTGTTGGTTGACAGCGACAGCTCCGTTAACATTCTCTTTAAATGAACTTTCGATCAAATGAAGATTGGCATGAAGAGTGTGTCTGCATACAAACAAAGATTCAGGGGTTCACTGGTGAATCCAAACAACCGGTAGGAAATTGACCTACCCGTGGGCTTGGAGAGGGTGAGCGAAGGGTCACCCTCATTTAGACTTTTGTGATCGTGGATGAAATGTCAGCATACAGCGCCTTCTTGGGACGGCCCGCATTAGCCGACTTCAGAATATCACTGGCCCAATGGTGCCTTACGAAGTTCCCTACAGAACACGAAGTCGGAATTGTGAAAGAAGACCAAAGCGTCGCCCGGGAATGCTACATAGCAGAATTGCGTGAGTCAGGAAGAAAGAAAAAAGGAAAGGATGTAGGGAAAACTGTACCACCCCTTCAAATTGGTAATAATAGTCCCACATCGTGGAAAAACACTATGAAGTCGGTGCTTATATACCAAAGCCTTCACCTCATAACAACGTCGAGGCCTTTTGAGGAATAAAACCCCACACCTTGGCTTGGCCCATGAGGCGGAGGTGACTAAGTTGGGGACAATATCTGCGTTAAGTGAGGTGTAGGCTGTTACATTGGTATCAGAGCCATACCCAAGCAGAATTGTAGCCTGTACGTATTACAGCCACGACGCATGGGTGGTGTTGTGTTCATGAGCCAACGTGGGCGTTGGGCGCTTATATACCAAAGCCTTCACCTCATAACAACGTCGAGGCCTTTTGAGGAACAGAATCCCACACCTTGGCTTGGCCCATGAGGCGGAGGTGACTAAGCTGGGGACAATATCTGCATTAGGTGAGGTGCGGGCTGTTACAATGGTATCAAAGCCATACACTGCCGGAATTGTGGTCTGTACGTGTTACAGCCACGATGCTTGGGTGGTGTTGTGTCCATGAGCCAACGAGGACGTTAGGCTCTAAAGGGGGGAGATTGTAACACCCCTTCAAAATGGGAATAATAGTCCCACATCCGGAAAAAAACCTTTGAGATGGTTTCTTTGACTGTTTTCCCTAGTGTATCGCCCCTTTCCGGAATTCGTCCTTTGAACCATTCGATATATCTTTGTGGCGATTAGCTTTTGGGAATTTGAACTCTTGGAAGTTTTATTTTTGAGATTTGAATTGCCTACACTGGCGTTATATGAGATTTTCCTTATGGCGTTTACTTAAGATTTTATTCTGCTCTTTGGAGATATATTTGCCTTATGGTGTGTTTGAGATGGGATCTCTTTATGCATGTTTTGGGTTTTCCAAGATGGTGGATTTAGGTTTTCCCCTAAACCATATTTTATGTAATCATACAATTTAGTTGTCCCTTCTCGAGTGATAATAATCTAGCTAAACAAATCAGTTAACAAGGATAAGCGATAATATGAGCATAAGTATAATGTGATAATATTCTTGAGTGAGAAGGGACAACTAAAGTGTATAATTACATGGCAAACCCAAAACATGCATAAAGAGATCCCATCTCAAACACGCCATAAGGAATATATATCTCCAATGAGGAGAATAAAATCTCAAGTAAACGCCAAAAGGCAAATCTCATATAACGCCAGTGTAGGAAATTCAAATCTCAAAAATAGAACTTCCAAGAGTTCAAATTCCCAAAAGGTAATCGCCACAAAGATATATCGAATGGTTAAAAGGACCAATTCCGGAAAGGGGCGATACACTAGGGAAAATAGTCAAAAAAACCATCTCAAAAGTGTTTGCACATGCATGTGGCTGAAGCCTTGCCAAGTACTGTTATCCCAAATAGGTAACTTGCCCGAAGGCAAAACGCCGCAATGGGAAATACGCCGCAATGGGAAATACGCCGCAATGGCAAACATCTCAAAGACAAATACGACGCAATGGAAAACGCCGTAATGGCAATGACTCGAAGGTCCAGTACTGGCACGCCGCAATAGCAAATGTGTCACAAACTCTCGAATAGAAACCCAAATAGTGTTAACGTGCGTCCCACACCACATGTTCGCACTAAACGGTTTGCTAAAACATGTGGTATGGGACACGTGCGTTTATCTTATCGGTTAATTCATGACTTGTCTGTTCGATTGTTTTGACCTTCTGCAGTCCAAGCAGTAGTGCAACACCTCGACGACGCGCAGAAGCTCCAACTACAAGCTATTGAGATGGGCTTCACCCCACTAAAAAATTAATTTTATATCATTGTGGCCCAATGGGCCACGTATCAGATATTAAACTTATAAGAACAGATACTACACTTGATCTTAGCCAAAAGGTAGTTTATTGAAATAAAAGGTGAAATTTGATTTAAAATAATTTTTGATCATAAAATTGATGAAAAATGGTTTGTTATATTCTATTACACAAGAGAATTATTTTTGTGTAATTTTTAAAGTCAAAAATGTTATTTTATGTAAATATTAGAGTAAATTGTGTATTTATTTAAAAATGAGAGTTTTAATAATAAAAAATGTTTTAAAAACTAAAATTATATTTTTATATGTTGTAAAATATTTTATTTAGCATGCAAGTATGTTTACATGATTTGTTTGTGTTAAAAGCTTGAAGACAATCCCATTTGTTTTATTAACATAAGTGTATATATTTAGTTTTAGTATTGAATTAATCAACATAGGCTTAATTAATTGAATTGGGTCCAAAGCCCATTAATTAGTACAAACTAGAAGAAAAGAGAAACATTTTCTCTTTTCCTATACGTACCTTTCTTCCTCTTTCTATAAGAAAACAGAAAACAAAGAAAGATCCACCATTTTCAAACCTAAGGCTTCTACTCTCAAATTCCTTCAATATAATTGTTGTTTTAATCAATCTAAAGAGAATTCAACGGGTAATCAACTCCAAAATACAAATTATTTCATCAAAATCTAGTTTTGAGATTGGGTTTGTATATAATCTCTTCTTTTATATTTGCATGGCTCTATTTTGATTTTTTTACAGGTTCTTGAAGCCAAATCCATCTCAAAGCTTCTACATTTCAGCAAAAAATCCGAGTTTTGCACTTCAAAAACAAGGTGAGTTACAGAAGTCACAAAAACTAGTTGAGCCAAGCTCAAAGTCACCAAAAATTTGCTCTGTAATTTGTTTTTACTTTCAATTGTTTCTATGTCAAAACCTTCTCTGGTTGGTACTTTGCATGCTAATATCTTTTGATTCTGGTAACGAAATGCTGCCGGATTTCTTGCATTTGGTAGCTTGCATGTTGAACTTCATCTCTGTAAATTTTGGTTGAAAATATTGTCATTTGAATGTTCTAAATAGTGGTAGAAAATCAATTCAAACACAGATTTTTGCCTGTAGAAATTGTGTTTTCGAAGTTGCTGCAAACATGGCATGAGTTCATGTTTGAGACAACATAACTCTTTCATTTCTTATTGGAATTCATCGA
This sequence comes from Allium fistulosum, assembly GCA_030737815.1. Classification (NCBI taxonomy): domain Eukaryota; kingdom Viridiplantae; phylum Streptophyta; class Magnoliopsida; order Asparagales; family Amaryllidaceae; genus Allium; species Allium fistulosum. Next base: position 796,391,376 of record CM060904.1, read on the forward strand.
TTCTTTTCTTGTTTGAAAGATGAAGTTTTCTACTATGTGAATACTAATTCTCCGCTCAATATGAGGTCGTTTGGTCCTCTTTTCAGGCCTGTAAGTTGGACACAAGATGGCTTTCAGGCCTGGGCATGTTTTTGTTTTGAACTGTTGCAAACATGGTCTGAGTCCATGTTTGGGACAGTGTAACTTTTTCATTTCCAGTCGGAATTCATCGATTCTTTTTTTGTTTGAAAGCCAAAGTTTTCTAATTTGTGCCCAACAATTTTTAATTTAATCAAAGGTCGTTTGGCCCTCTGTTTCATGTCCGAAATTTGAACCCAGAGAAGATTTCAGACCTGGGTATTATTTTGCCTATGCATATTTATGTTCTTTTTCCTTCTGACTTTTGACTTTTACTTCATGTTTTTGTGATATTTCTTAAATTTTTTGAGGGCTATGATGTCTATCAATAGGCTAGCCAAGTTTTGATGAATTTGAAATTCAAATTTGAATTGAATTTGAATGACGGTTTTGAGTGATTTTATTGATTTCGAGCACAGATTTTTCCAAAAAAATTGAAATAATTTTTAAAATAAATTGGCATTTAAAATAATTATTATGTAATATTTTTAAATTATTTTAAGCTATAAAATCTATTTATTCTCCATAATAAAAGAATTTTCAAATATTGTCTTCAAAATTTGATTTCGGAAAATGGTTTTAAAAGCTTGTTTTCTCAAATAAATTATTTTATATATAAAATACACGTTTTTTCACTATTCGAGCGAATGAGAAGGAGAATTAAACGGTTTGGTAAAAACACGTGGTATGGGACACGTGCGTTTATCTTATCGGTTAATTCCTGACTTGTTTGTTTGATCGTTTTGACCTTCGAGTCGAGTTTACCGTGAGATGAGGTAAAAAATTTACTGCTTTGAGTGTGAAATTCACTGGCAGTTAGTAAACCATTCAGTGTGAACGTGTGGTATGGGACGCACGTTAAAACTATTCGGGTTCCTATTCGAGAGTATGTGACACATTGCCATTGCGGCGTGCCAGTACTGGACCTTCGGGTCATTGCCATTGCGGTGTTTGCCATTGCGGCGTATTTGTCTTTGAGACGTTTACCATTGCGGCGTATTTGCCATTGCGGCATATTTTCCATTGCGGCGTATTTGTCATTGTGACGTTTTGCCTTCGGGCGAGGTACCTATTTGAGATAACAGTACTTGGCAAGGCTTCGGCCACATGCATGTGCAAACACTTTTAAGATGGTTTCTTTGACTATTTTCCCTAGTGTATCGCCCCTTTCCGGAAATGGTATTTTGAACCGTTCGATATATCTTTGTGGCGATTACCTTTTGGGAATTTGAACTCTTGGAAGTTCTATTTTTGAGATTTGAATTTCCTACACTGGCGTTATATGAGATTTGCCTTTTGGCATTTACTTGAGATTTTATTCTCCTCTTTGGAGATATATTTGCCTTATGGCGTGTTTGAGATGGGATCTCTTTATGCATGTTTTGGGTTTGCCAAGATGGTGGATTTAGGTTTTCCCCTAAACCATATTTGATGTAATCATACACTTTAGTTGTCCCTTCTCACTCGAGAATATTATCACATTATCCTTATGCTCATATTATCGCTTATCCTTGTTAACTTGAGTCATCTGATTCTCATTTTAAATTTCAAAATTCATTGTCACCTCACCTAACGCAGATATTGTCCTCAGCTTAGTCACCTCCGCCTCATGGGCCAAGCCAAGGTGTGAGGTTTTGTCCCTCAAAAGGCCTAGACGTTGTTATGAGGTGAAGGCTTTGGTATATAAGCGCCCAACGCCCTCGTTGGCTCATGAACACAACAGCACCCACGCGTTGTGGCTGTAACACGTACATGCCACAATTCTGGCTTGGTATGGCTCTGATACCATTGTAACAGCCCGCACCTCACTTAACATGGATATTGTCCCCAACTTAGTCACCTCCGCCTTATGGGCCATGCCAAGTTATGGGGTTTTGTTCCTCAAAAGGCCTCGATGTTGTTATAAGGTGAAGGCTTTGTTATATAAGCACCCACTTCATAGTGTTTTTTCGTGATGTGGGACTATTATTCCCATTTTGAAGGGGTGTTACAAAAACCCTCTACATCCGTGAACCCTTCGAACAGCAACTACAGAACCGCCCCTAGCTTGGGGACCATAGCCGATTTGACAAGGCTTTGGACCCTAGAAAGAAGAGCTCGAGGGAGGATCGGGCAGCACCGACTGAATTGTTGGTGTCTGTCCCAGTGTGTATGGATGACCCAACACAGGTCCTAAAAATTGGGTCGCAACTTGGAAAAAAGATGCGGTCAGAACTAAACAAATTCCTTCGAGCCAATTTGGACGTATTTGCTTGGACACACTCTGATATGTGTGGGGTATCACTTGAAATTGACTGCCACGCTCTCAATATTGACCCCAAATTCACACCGGTAAAGCAAAAAAGGCGCAGCTTGGGCCCATAATGGTCCAAGGCATTGAGAGAGGAAGTAGATGAACTGATGACTAATGGCTTCATTCGAGATGCAACCTACCCTGAATAGGTATCAAACCCAGTCCTAGTCAAGAAGTCCAATAGAAAATGACGAACTTGTATTGATTTCTCGGACCTCAACAAAGCCTATCCGAAGGATAGCTTCCCGCTCCCAAGGATTGATCAACTAGTGGATGGAACAGTGGGACACGAACTGCTGTCATTTATGGATGCATACTCGGGCTATAACCAGATCCTGATGCATGAACCAGACCAAAAGAACACCAACTTCATCACCTATTTTGGACTGTACTGCTATCGAGTAATGCCATTCGGTTTGAAAAATGCAGGGGCAACGTACCAAAGGCTAGTGAATACTATGTTCAAACGCCAGATCGGGAAGACTATGGAAGTTTACGTGGATGATATGTTAGTCGAATCTCGAGTAGCTGCTAACCATCTTGACAACCTCGCTGAAATGTTCGAAATACTCCGGAAGTATGGAATGAAACTTAACCCACTCAAGTGCCACTTCGGAGTAGCCTTTGGAAATTCTTGGGATTCATAGTAAGTGCCCGGGGATCGAAGCGAATCCAGAGCAAATAACAGCATTATGGAAAGTCCAAGCCCCTAAAAATAAGAAGGAACTTCTAAGCTTGAATGGAAAAGTCACAGCACTGAGTCAATTCATCTCAAAAGCAACAGACAAGTGTATACAGTTCTTCGATGCGCTAAGGGAAAGAAAAACTTTGAATGAAGTGAAGCTTATCAAACAGCTTTTGAGGAATTGCTACAACACATGGAAAATCCACCGATCTTATCAAAACCAGTCGATGGAGAAGACTTATTCGTTTATTTAGCAGTTTCTCCGCATGCACTGAGCGCCGCTCTTGTGCTGGAGGAAGCAAGAATCCAACGACCCGTGTACTACATTAGCAAACGATTCAGTGGAACTGAGAAGAATTACCCAAAACTGGAGAAGCTAGCGTATTGCCTTTTGATCGCATCTTGGAAATTACGACCGAACTTCCAAGCTCATCCGATTAGAGTTATGACCGACCAGCCCTTGAAGCAAGTTTTATACAGGCCAGAAACTTTCGGACGACTACTCAAGTGGAATATAGAGTTGAGCCAATACGATATCACGTACCATCTAAGAAAAGCAATCAATGGGCAAGCATTGGCTGACTTCATTGCCGAATTTACCATACGAGACGACGAGGAGGAAGTTCAGTCAGAAACGGACATGCAATGGAACCTCTTCGTCGACGGTGCATCAAACTACTTATGTTCGGGCGCAGGGGTAGTACTCGAAACTCCCGAGGGGCGAGCCATTAGCTATGCTTTGCGCTTGGAGTTCCCAGCTACAAATAACAAAGAGGAATACGAAGCACTGATCGTAGGACTGATGGTTGTGAAGGAACTCAAAATAAAGTCTATCCACATATAACGACTCCCAGCTGGTTGTATGTCAAGTGAAAGGGGAATACCAAGCGCGTGGAGAAAATCACAACCCATACCTATCCAAAGTACAAGAACTGCTAAGCGATATCGAGCACTACACCATAACTCACATCTCACGAGAGTAAAACGCCAAGGCATATTATTTGGCTAAGCTGGCGAGCTCCGGAGAAGCCCAGTCATTGGGATTGGTTCCAGTTGAAATGCTAACTAACCCAAGCATAGACGAAATGGACATAGACTGGATTATAGAGACTACCGTCGAACCGGATACATGGATGACATCGATAAAGAACTATCTACTTGTAGGAACCCGTCAAACTGACCGAAATCAACGGAAGAAGCTCCTCTGAACGGTGCCGCGGTTAATGATACAGGATGGGATACTCTATCGAAGGGGAGTCTCGACCCCTCTTCTTAGGTGTGTGACCAACGATGCAGCACGACGAATCCTGAAGGGGGTGCACGAAGGGGATTGCAGAGAACACACCGGGGGCAGACCCTGGCAAAGAAAGTCCTTCAATATGGATACTTCTGGCCAACAATAAATCGCGACGCCGCAGATCACGCCCGAAGATGCGATCTCTGTCAAAGGTTCAGCAAAATTAAGAGAACTCCTTCAACGGAACTGATGCAAATGGTTAGCCCATGGCCGTTTGCGATATGAGGGATCGATTTGATTGGCGTCCTTCGGATAGCAAAAGGAGGAGCCAAATATGCAATAGTTGTCGGGGATTATTTCACAAAATGGGCCGAAGCGGAACCGCTGGCCACCATAACCACAAAGAAAGTTATTAACTTTGTTACTAAAAACATCATTTGCTGGTTTGGAGTGCCACAAAAAATCATCACTGACAATGGAACCCAATTCGAAAGTGTCGAGTTCAAAGACTTCTGCATGTGCTTCCGAATCAAAAAAAGCTTTTCTGCAGTGACTCATCCACAGGAAAATGCAAGTGGAAGCAATTAACAAGATCATCAAATCCACCATCAAAAAGCAATTAACAAAAGTAAAAGGAAATTGGGTTGATGAACTTCCACTCGCAATATGGGCATACAGGACAACACATAAAGAGGCAACTGGCCACACTCAGTTCGCCTTAGCGTATGGTTCAGAGGCAATGATTCCCATTGAATTAGAAGTCCCCTCACACCGAAGGCATAATTTCAATCAAAAGCAAAACGAGTAGCTCCTACTCGAATCGCTAGACATGGTCGATGAAAAAAGAGAAGAAGCAGAGTTGAGAACTGCTGCCCACCAGAAAATAGTCCCACGATACTTTAACTCCAAAGTTCATAGTCAAACCTTCGAAGTTGGAGATCTTATGCTTGAACGAGTTTACCCTGTTTCGGAGGCCTTCGGACCAAATTAGGAAGGACCATATGTCATTAATCAAAAGCTCAAGGACAGGACCTTCAAGCTGACAACCGTCGATGGGGTCACAATTCCCAGAGCCTGAAATAGCGAATCGCTCCGCCGCTACTTCATTTAAAGAACTATTTTATGTATTTTCAATTTTTCAACAAATAAGCCATCCTGAAAATGCCGGAGGAATTGTAAATAGTAAAATAATCTATCATGCTTTCCTTAATAAAGTTTGCTTCTTCAACTAACCAAACTGTGTTCGTAATAATTACCCGCCGAGTCGACGGAAGCAAATTGACTCAAACCGTTGGATCGGCGGAACCGATCTTTGCCTCTAAAAATCAGTGCTTCTCCGGCAGCATCGAGAGTGCCAAAATAATAACTCCTCATGTTGCCCGAAGATAAGAAACACCGAGGAAAAACAAAAGCCACGCATCTTATAAGCCGCGCACCAAAATAATAACTCCTCGTGTTGCCTGAAGATAGGAAACACCGAGGAAAAACAAAAGCAGTGCATCTCATAAGCCATGCACCAAAATAACAACTCCTCATGTAGCAACACCGAGGAAAAACAAAAGTCGCGCATCTCATAAGCCGCGCACCAAAATAATAACTCCTCGTGTTGTCCGAAGATAGGCAACATCGAGGAAAAACAAAAGCCGTGCATCTCATAAGCCGCACACCAAAATAATAACTCCTCGTGTTGCCCAAAGATAAGAAACACCGAGGAAAAACAAAATCCGTGCATCTCATGAGTCGCGCACCAAAATTATAACTCCTCATGTTGCCCGAAGATAAGCAACACCGAAGAGAAACAAAAAGCAGCACACCTCATGAGCCGCGCACCAAAATACCAACTCCTCACACTGCCCGACGATAGGCAACACCGAGGAATGCAAGAAACCATGCATTTCATAAACAGCACCAACCGCTCCCATAGCCGGGAATAATGAATGTGATTCCAACAAAATTGGAATGCTACAAACCAAATGAAAAGCCTTAACTATGGACACTTAAGGGTTAAAACTGCCTTCAATTAACCTATGCACTTTGCACATTTAAAATACACGTATATTGCATACTCGCTGAAATACCGCAAGAAGCTTGGGTTACGTGCTAAATTTGCAGAACTTCCACAAGTAAAAAATAAAAAAGGAGGATCAAGTTGTGACAGCCAAATTTTCGATAAAAAATATCTAAACCCTAAGTTATCGGCTACTTGAGAATTTTTGAAGTAAACAGCCCTATGAACTGGGGGCATATACCTGTACGGAGACAGAAACGTGTGAAATCAATTAGTTCACAAGTTCTATTACTCCAAACAACAACAAGTCCTCAAGTTCTGTCTCAAAGTTTTATGTATGTTTTAAATTTCTAAACAAAAATTTCAAAGTTTTAGAGTTTTTAGGAGTTTTATGAATTTCTAAACAAACATTATCTAAGTTTTGTTAATTTCTATAGTTCTAATAACTTCTAAAGTGATGATAATCTCTAAGTTTTATTACTTTGAACGAAGGGCTCTGACTATAATCATAGAACTAAAGAAGTATGAAATGAAACAAGCACAAGTACACAGAACATATGTGAACAGATAGATAAAAGTACAGTCAAAATATCATTCATTGCTTATAATTTTTTGTACACAGGGTCAAATGTGGGGGCTGTACCCACACAACAATGGCCAACAAAAAAGGAATTACAGACTCTATAGTAAGGACACAAAGTGCAGACTCTGTATTTAAACAGAATGACTCAAAAAGAAACAAAAACAAGTTAGTCTTCCTGCAAGCTGTAAGCCAAAATAAAGTCCATCCTCACACCGGCCACTCAACACTTCTTGCCACCGCTACCCTTTCCACCTTTGGTTGGTAGTTTCTGCTTCTTTTCAGGAGAAGTGTCGCTGCCGGTAACATCAACGAACGCTTTGGTGGCAATGTTCTCCTCTTCCTCCGAGACTTTCTCAAAAGAGCCTCCCTTTGCCTCCACCTTTTTGTTCTTAACGGGAATCAAATTGTGTTGAGTCTTCTATGGCTTCTCCATCTGCATTTCCTGCTCCTTAACTTCTGCTGCAGTTATATCACCTTCCTAAGACGCCGAAGGGTCATCCATGCCATGGAGAGCAGCTATCTTCTCAGCTTCTGGCCCCGGTTGCGAGCTAGACGCGGATGTGGGAACCGGAGCAGGAACATATACAACCGCAGAAGATGTGAAAATGGCAACAGGCACGGGCGCCAAAGTAGCTGGCGCGTCAATAGGAAAAGTGAATGGTCCTATAAGATCAAAAATGAAAGCATTAAACTCCTCTTGCTCTTGTGGCGTAAGTTGGAAGCTCCCGAATTTGGGAGAAGCAAGGACATTACTTGCACCAGAGGAACGATCATGAATGGCGACCTTGAACTCATCACCTTCGCCTTCTTTTGAGGGCTGCACCACATGAGGAACAATATCAAGTCCTGAACTCGTTGGCTGGTCGTGGAGCTGCTCTGATGGTTCGCCCACGCTAGAGATAGAGGCCTGGTAAGTACGTCGGTGGCGGTCATCAAGGAAGCATCGGTGGCCTCCTTCTCTCATTTAACTCAGAGAATCTCTTAGCCCTCAAGTAGCGCTTTCTTAGATTCATCGTTAAGATAAGCGTCTCGCAACTCTTGATCTGAATAAACATCGTCGCTCTCAGCAAAGCGAGATAAGATTTTCTTCCAAACAAGGGAAAGAGTGCGCGGATACTTCGGGCCGAGATAGCTGAGGCTCCCCTGATGCAACAAAGAGTTAACATAAAAGTTCTGAATTGTCGCATCTAGCTTCTCCGTTTTTCTGTCAAAGGCATGTTGGAGGTCCAAGTAATCCGCTTTCACCGCAACCTTCTCAACTTCAGTAGCAGTCTTATCGGCACTGAGCTGTATGACCTGAGCCTGTAGCTTGGTAATGGTCTCGGCTTGGTCGGAGAAAGTTTTGTTGTGCCCCTCAACAATTAGATCATGGTCGGCGATAGTTCTCCTTTGAGCTTCAATGATGGCATTACAAGCGACCACTTCTTATTTTAATTTTGTCTCCTCTGCATGAGTCTTTTTAATCTCGTCCCTCCAGATAATCTTAACTTTTTCATGCGCCTCCGTCAACTCCTTCATCAGACCGGCGGTTCTTCTGCTCTCACGAACGGCGCCTCCTTCTCTTGCTCCAACTGTTTAATTTTAGCATCTCGATCAACCAACACCTTCTCAAAATCGACTTTTTGGATTTGAAGGAAAGGATCTCCTGATAGTTATATCTATTTGTATCAACCGGCTGTTTACAGAGCTTCTCCCATTTCTCGGTCTGTTCTAGGTCGTTCTGGATATCTTGGAGATGCGGCATGAAAGAATCCTTGCGAATGGGGTGAAGATCCAGGTCAAACTTGACCCCCTTTAAGAACCAACCCGGAAGTGCTGCCTCAAGCTTAGGGGGGCCGAAGGAAGAACGTAGGCAGGCCTCTGGTGGGGGCGAGAGGCATCAGGAGCGGCAGCAACGATGGAAGAGGATGAAATTTGAGTTGGGGGCAGAATTGGGGCAGAAGTGATGGGAATCTCCTAGCCCATGGAAAAGTGTTTTGAAGCGAGCTCTGAAGGATAGGGGCGATTATCAAACTTTGACTTTTTTGATGGCTCATCTCTTTACTCAAGAGACCTTCTTTTCTCATACTCGCCTTTATATGACCGAGCCCGATCTCTTTCTTCTTGGCGACAGGTTTCAGCTTCGAGTTCTTTCCTCCGCCTATACTCTTCTTCCATCTCTCAAACTTGATGGCGGCCGAAGGAGCACTTGGAGTACCGCTGTGAATTGGTGTAGTCTTCGAAGTCGTCATAAAAGCCTTGTCCCCTCGTCATACCTGGAATGAGGCATACATAAAAGGTTTCAGAAGCATAACATAAGCTAAGCAAATATATAAAGGAATGGAGAGTGGAAATAAGTGTAATCCTAGTGCAACGTGTTGTGAGTTTCTAATATGGGCCTAAGATGTTGTCACGAACCGGAACGAACAGCTGTTGTCACGAACCGGAACGAACAGCTGCCGTAGGCTAGATCGGATTGACTTTGGTTGTTGTAGGTGGAACCAACCTAACTACTGACAGGATATTGCCCGAATAGGAAGGCGTCGTGTCAAATTTAAAGTCCCCTTTCATGAGCGCGTCGAAGTCGACAAAAACATTGCTGAAATCTCTGAACCATGCTCCGACTCCTTACTCGGAGAATCTTGATGTTTTCCAATTTCAAGGGCTTTGCCTTTTCCCACTTGCATCGGAAGGAGGTGGACTCGAAAGATCGGGACTCATTCCCGGAGTCTCATCGCAAGACTTCGAGTCTCCACCCTCAGATTCTGACGAGAAGTAATCAATAGCGGTAGACTCGTCGCTACTACTCTCGAATTCTCTTTCTTCTTTCTCTAAGTCCAGCACGGCTTTGCCTTCTCTGTGCGTGAACTCGTCTTCTGCTTCCTTTGGGATTGGAGGCATTCTAACTGAACCTCTCAGTCCAGTCGCAGCAGCATCTTCCTCCTCACGAACCTCATCGGGTGATCCTCTGGACGGGATAACTCTCTCTTGACCTTCCTCGGAACCGTGGGATGAAGAAGTGGATATTGTGTGAACCCTAGATTGGCCAGGAGAAGGAGTTTCAATCTGAACAGCGGATCTACCCGGAGCCAACAGTCCGTATCGACGCAAGTTCTCATCGGTCAGTAGAACTTTAACGCACCTCTTCTCGGCGTTAATAGCCTTTAAAGTTTGGCAGACTTCATCAAGAGTCACATTTCTATTCGGCCTTGGGATAATTGCAAGAGATGTATAATTAGTTTGAAACTCCATTACAACGCCTCGGAGCTCGATAAATGGAAAAGAGAAGATTACTCCCTGTCGTCCACCGACGGTTGAATCCCTCAGGGCATCTAACAAAAAAATACTGTGTCTTGAACTGTGATAAGCTAATTTGCAAGTGTAGGACGATCTTTCGATTTCTCTGGGCCTCAGTTATAATCAAAGAGGGATAGTCATCTCTCCTCTTGAACGCCATAAAATACCGCAACTCATCAAAACTTGGAGCGCGGTTGAACGTCCGCATGAAAAGGACATGCAAGCAAGTAAGGATGGCATAGCCATTCGGATGAAGCTGGAATGGGGCAATACCCAAGTTCGAGAGAGTCTCAGTAGAAAATCATTGAAGGGAGGCACGGTTCTGTTCAGACACATGTATCAATGGCAAGCAGTATACCCCAAGGGGATATGAGCGAATTCATCTTTCGTTGCCAGACGCACATCCTCTTAAGGAATTCCAAGCTACGTACATATATTATGAAGAACCTTGGCAGAAACCACCGACAAAGCTCTCTTAGGTGTATTAAGCAGGACTCGAAAGTTGGGTGGCATACGGTCCACAATTGGCCCAACCGGGACTAACTGGCCATATTGAGCTTGTGAAGTGGATGATGACTCGGCTTCTGAGAGCGCCGGTCTTCGCCCGCTTGACTTACGGTGCGTGGATGGCTACTTCATTCTATATAACGGAACTTGCATCTGAAAACGATCAGGTAAATCTATCCTAATTTCATAAGTTTCCTCTACCACATTTGAATTCCGAAGAAACACTAACTGGTAATCGACACATCGGATTTCAAGTGTGAACTGTGGAAAGTGCAGTGTGCTATCTATATGGGATAAACTCGGTGCTCGATACACCACAAATGTTCTATCCCATATAGATAGTTCTCTCATAGTGGAAGAAGAAAAGAACTTCCTGTGTCAATTCATTTTTCATTTTTGTTTCTACTTCCCATACACTTACCCGTTATCGAGCAATCGATAACGGATCCATTGTCCGAAGCGATGTGGAAAACTCTTCTCACTACAGGGACACCGAGTGTGGGATAAACAAGCAAGATAAGCCCAAATTCTCTAGAAGAATCGGGATCGACCGGTGATATGTTGTGCGGTGGTATCTATGAAACTAGGCACAAGCCAATTCTGGTCTAACGGTCGAAGATAGCAAAACGCATCAAGCATTGGACCATAGCCCAAATGACGTTTCGAGAAGAAACTCAAGACCCGATTGGCTATCTCGACCCGTCAAACCGAAATCAGCTTGAACTTCTTGTAATTAACATTGCAAATGGGCACTATTCATTAAGTCATTACCCCAATGCAATAATTAGCAAACCAATTCAGCGAACCCACCTCTAACTGAATTCAAAGGTATGGGAAGAATCAAAGATTAAACTTGGCAAGCTATGGAATGGATTAGTGGCGAGCTAACTTCAGGTCGGCAATAAAATAAGATCGGCTACAGTTCGAAAGCAAGCTAGGGCTTGGATTCAAGCGAGGTGATAGGTCGGCTAGGGTTTCATGAAATATTAGAGGCTTGGATGGATCAATGGTGAGTGGATTCAAACAAAGTGAGGAATCAGGTCGAGAAGATTGCTGAATCGCTTGGAGATGAATCGCTCGAAGGTTGCATCGCTTGAAGGTTCTATTGACTCGGGTCGAATGAGGATAGGTTGGCTCTGGCAATGTATATAAGCGAGCAAAAGATAGCAAATTTTTTGCTAAGTACAAGGGTCCCCTGCGACCCATCATGGATCGTTGGCGACCCGACCTAACCTGCAAATTAAAATAAACCAAGAAGTTAGGTCGTTAGCGACCCATCACAGGATGGATCGCTAGCGATCCATTAAAAAAAATTAAATAAATATAGAGAGAAAGAGGAAAAGAAACTTCACCTATTCTTCTCGAACTCGATCTCTTACGACTGTTCATCATTCGGAGGCATGTCGGGAAGCGACAAGCAGAAATGTGATATGTTGTGACAAGTAGTAGCAGTCAGAACCAAAGAAAGACGACCAACAACACTGGCTTAACATATTCGTAAAGCTCTAATGCAATCACTTGGAGATCGAAGGATGGATATTTAGAGCGGTAACTTCCAGAGCACACCTTGTTTACCATGAAGACGTGCTCTAAGGGGAAAATGTAATCCGGGTTATTAATCCAGTAGGAACCAATAAGAAACAGAACAACCTCATGTATACAGGATGGTGCAGAACTTAACCAGAAAAGCTAGGACGAGGAATTAACAAGGGCCAAGCTATATGACTAAGGCAACGACTGGGATCAACGAGGCCAAGGGATCAACATTCTTTTAGTTCAATCAGCACCTAAGCGCAAAAAGCTAGTGAATTTCCATCGAAGCAAAACAACTATGATAAAAGACTATGGAAACATCTCCAATTCCAAACTCCAGAAAAATCGTAAGTGCTTGGATCATCAGCAACCCATACCTCTCCACAAACCTTCAAACAAACTAGCGAAAGAATGCTACGAAAAGAGGCCAAGACCTTGGCTCGCAAAACGAGCCAAGTCTATGAGTCGCTAGCGACCCATAGGCCATGGGTCGCCAGCGACCAATGGTTTAGCTCGTTTTGTGAACCAAATTCTCCCTGGGTCGTTTCCTACCTACCTGCAAGCTGATGGTGAAGTTGCCTGGCCCAGAAGCTCTTTGATCCATATAAATACCATCCTACCTGCAACATAAACTGGATCTTCTTTGGACAAGTGGCTGAAGCTCTGTTGGAATTATTCTTCACTCTCTACCTCCCTTACAACAATCTCCAAAGGAATTCATCATGATTCTCCAATGGATTCCAACTCTGGGGATTCAATCTAGCTAAAGATAATCAAAGCCTTGTAATCAAACATCTCTTGTAACAACAATCAGTCTTTAATAAAACTATAAAGTGGACATAGGCTTCATTAACAGCCAAACCACTATAAAAATTCTCTGTCTACTTTCTTTTACCGTTCTTTTTATATATCTGTTATCTGTGATATTGCTCTGTCAGAATAGGGCTGGTGCTTTCAAGTTCAAACTCGGGTGTTGGTCCATTTTTTGGGTCAACGGTTATCATCATCAAAAAGCAGGAGATTGTTAGAACGTTAGATCTCTGTTTTAACGATGACAACTATATGTTGTATATATATACTATATTCATAATATCAGGATTTCATTCAAGAAGAAAAAAGCAAGGAAAAAACCAAGAAGAATCATCTAAAAAACGAAGAAGTCATAACTATGGAGCTTCAAGATCAAAAGTATGTATGTGACCTTAGATTGAATTGTAAAATCTTCTTGATAGTTCATATACACACTCAAACACAAATATCAAAACATTATTAAAGTATGAATTCGACAAATATCATAAGATTATTAGCAAACTGAACATACATGGTTCAGTCAACTGAAAATGATTTCAGTCGACGGAGCTCAGTCGACTGGGCCATTTTCAGTCGACTGAAACTGTGTAATCGATTTTTTTAATTAAAATTTTTGCCACGAACTTTTCAACGTTCATACTTAGTAGACTGAGATGCTGTAACAGTCATTTTTCTAAAAAGTCATCTTCAAGAGTTGCAACCATTTTGAACAGTTTTTCTTAATTCTGGAAGGATTTTGACGAACAATGACAAATCTTGATTGCCTCTCTTCAGTATTTATAAATAGCACATCATCTCATACTTCGTTTTTCTAAATTTTCTACTCTGATTGATATAGCTTCTATTCTCTTATGCTATTCTAAGAAATTTTATACTTTCAACTCCATTACTTCATTTGCTACTGTTCCAATAATCATTGTGCACTCACTTTGAAACATCAAGGAGATTATAGGAACCATTCTACTATCAAGTCAAAATCAATGTTGATCGAACACAAGATTGTCAAGCAAGAATTTTTATCAAAGGAAAGATTAAATCTGAGAGGTGCACAGATCGGTTAAGTTGTAAACCTATTCCTCCGGGTCAAGTGAGGGTGTTGATAGTGAAATTCCTAAGAGGTGCTTAGGGACTGGACGTAGGAGAGGTGCTCCGAACTAGTATAAATTTTGGTGTGTACATTTACTTACTGCTTTAGTATTTCTTAAGTATAAATTAATATATATATATATGTATATACACACACAAACACACACTTGATTTATTATCCATACATGATCCACTAGTCTTTTCATTCACCTGGCGGAATTATGAGTTCTCCAAAGAAAGTTGAAGTTACTTCCAAGCGCTCCCTGATATCCACTCAGCATGAAGTGGATGCCATTCTTAATGACTTTGGGATTACAGGAGTGAAAGTGATCCCCCTACAGAAAAAGACACCATCAACAACCCACCTGAGGGGTTCTTTTCTTATACTGCAATCCACGTCTAGCATGGTGGATTCCTTCCTTTCCCTGAGTTCTTGCTGAAGTTCTTAGTTCGTCTGGGAATTGCTCCAATTCAGCTGTCGCCAAACGTTTATACTTATCTTTTGTCTCTGGAGCCGATGGCATTGGAGTCTGGCCTTTCCTCCTTGAACGTTGAAGTTGTTAATCATCTCGTCCAGTTGGTTAAGCTCAGCAACCTTAACAATCAAATCTTCCAAGCCAATCCTCCTAAGAAATTGATCTCTGATGGAGTAAACATGTTTAGAGACTGGGAAAATCAGTTCTTCTTCGTTAGATGCTTCTTACACGTTAGCAGCACTTTCTCTACTCCTCGTAAGCTAATATTTTATTATTTTCCTTCCATCTAGTTACTTTTCTTTGCTAATCTTCGCTTTTGTTAGGTGCCCCACCTAAAGAACTAAATGAGGAGGATAAGAGAACGGTAGAGTCCCTAATCGCAGCTTCAAGCGAGATTAGGAGTAGTTTAACGTTGCAAAATCCAACAAATCTGCGAAAGCACTCCCTTCTACCAGCGGGCCAAAGGATCCTTGGCTAACCTCCTTTAGTCCAGCACACCTCCCGAAGCAAATGCTTCCTTTCTTTGGGAGACCCATCAAACTTCTCTCCAATGTCACCCATCTGTGCTGACCACTCCGGTAAGTTATAAACACTGCACTTGTTATGTATTGCTATGTTGTTTTTTCAAATTATTCTGCTGACTTATAATCTGTTTGAATTTTCTTCAGCTGCTTCTCAAATGGAAAAACCCGCTAATGGTCCAACTTCTCTCTCTTTGACTTCTTGTGCACCGTCCTTTTCTCAATCTCTCGCTAAGACGAAGAGGGCCATTAAAAGAAAATTAGTCAAATCAACTATGGTGGAACCCCTCTTAAGATATCAAAATTTGTCGAAGTTCCTGATTCTGAGGAGGAGGAGTCTTTTAATCTTGATAAAGCTTCGGAGAATCCAATTGTTGAAACTCCTTTCGACCAACCCATAAAGACCCTTACTAAAGTCGATCCACTCTCCCACATTGTTTTTTTAAGCTCTCTGGGTGCACTTGAGCAGATGCGAAAAGCTTTGGAGATGACCCCTTCTCAAAAGCACATTCCTCCATGACCATTATCTCCTACGTCCTCTATTAACTTTGAAAAGATAGTCCAATCTTCTTAAGCTCTGCATCCTTTGCCTCTATCCACCAGCCTACCTCTATTTCTGACTTGGCGGGTCACTATCATTCTCTAATAGAACAACAACTCTTGGTAAGCTTCTCTTCACTTGACTTTATCATTACTGTTCTTCTTTAAGATTCTGACTTATGCTTTACTTTTTCTTTTAGATTTCCAAGAGTTGGTTATCTTTACAAGAGCATGCATCTAAATCTTCTACTGAATCCTCCAAGCTTCGGGAGAAAGTTTCTGCTTTAAAGAATCAAGTCTCCTCTTTTTCTATAGAAAAAGATGAAGCTACATCCAAATTGGAGCGATTCATAGCTTCCCTTGCCCAGTCGGAATCTATTGTCTCGGAGGAAAGGAAAGCCCGCCAACTTCTCGCCGACGAAAACTTGGCAATGCAAATGACCTTAAAAGAATCCGACGAGGAGAAAGTCCGAATGGTGGCAAAGAAAGCCTCTTTGAAGGGAAAGTTTGAGAACAACAAAGCTTCTTTAAAACTGGCAGTCGATTCTATCTCTGATGCAAAACGATGTGTCACAATTTCTTGACACCGCACTTGATGAAATTATGATGAATTCTCTAGAAGATGCTTTGATACTCACTTATGCCGACAACATCGACAAATGCCCTGAACTAAGCTTTCCTTCGCTCGACCCTGCCCTTGTTGATAGAGTTATGGGAAAAATTAAACAAATGGAGCAGGGAATCGAAGTTGCTAAAAAGGAGGAGATTGACGCATCTAAAATTATTTCTTTTGAAATTCCTTCTTTCGAAGTCGAATCTAACTCTGAAGAAGAAGATGACAAAGATGAGGCTGTCGAAGAGAAGGGGGAGATGACGATGATAATGACAATGATGATGACAGGGATGATAACATCAACGGCGGACAAGGATCATGTGGCAACGGGGGTGGCCATACTGAAGCTTCTAAGAAAGACGGGGATGATAACACAAAGTCTTCTGAAAAAGATTTGTCTCCTCATGAAGCGATTCTGCCTAAATCTCCTGCACCTTCTGGCCCTCAAGAGGAACCCGCTTCTATTGATGTTGAAGTGCCAAAAGAAAAGGAGCAGGCTTCTCGAACATCAATCCCAGTATCTTAGGTGTGGGAGTCTCTTTTTAAACACCTTTCACTTCGAAGAAAATAATAGTGTAAATCTTTTATTTAGATAAGGAAGAAGTTTGTCCACCCTTATAAAACTAAGCTTGAAAAAAAACAAGCGGAGATAAATAATTTATATAGGGAGTTAGACAAGCAATTGAAGGAGCACAACATTCTCTCTGATAAATACCATAGACTCAATAGAAGTGCAGCAGTGTTAGCCTCCTTTAAGCATTAAGAAGTTGCCCCATGATTAAGGAGAGCGCGCCTCGTTATGATGGTCTTCTTAAAGAAAATTGAGAATTAATCACCCTCTTTTAGATGTTGATCGAGGAGAGAGACATTTTAGTTAATTTCTTATACAAGGCCTATTGTAGACACCCGACTGTTGATTTCTCATATTTAGGTGAATTTAGTGGGGGTTTACTTAGGTGTTTACACAAAAGGTACTTGGATGAATTGGAATCTGACCCACATCCCGGAGCATGTTGGAACTTGCCTCGAGTCAGATCAATTCCCCAAGACCTTCCACCTAGAAAACTCAAGTTTTATAAGGAAAATTTTGTTTCAGAATTATTTACTAAGTCAATTTTGTATGAACAAGATGAATGATTATGAATATGTAATAACATTGATTTGTAAATATTTGTTTTAGTCTTCATTTTATACTTAGCTGCATTTTATTATGTTATCACAGAGTGAACGTTCTTCAGGAACTCTTGTCTCTAGAGATTACCTAGGTCAATATGTTAAATTAAGAAGATTTTATCTTGAAAAGGCATCGATTTTGAAATCTTCAAAATTAGAAAGATATTGTTTTCTTAGAGATTTACAGAAACTTTACATGGAACACCCTCGTCTTCGCTTTGACTTTCTTGGTGAAGAAAAGGAGAAAATACTCAAAGAGGTTCGGACATTCCACACCAAACTAATATGTGGACGCGATAGTCCTCCTACCGGAGAGTGGGACTATAGTAAATATCCACCGGTTATTACTATAGAAGGAATCAATATTCCTTTTGACTCGACGGTTACCCTTTCTGCTAATTCATTAAATAAAGCTAGAAATGCAGTTTCTCAACTTTAGATGTAAAATAAATATTCAATTGTACTATTTCGGTTTCATTGTTATCTAAGTTGTAATCATTTATCGCGGTAATAAAGGAATTGTTCATTCTGGTTCTGACTTCATTCTTTTCTCTTTTTTTATTTAAATAGGAGTTATAGTTATCCATGGCGCCTCTTTCATAAGATTCAACGTCTCGCTTTATTAATCTTAAGGATAAGCTGTTAGTGGAACTTGAAAAGAGTAAACTTCTCGAAGATACTTTACTTGCTCGTTTTCACGGCAATGCTGAAGCTTTAAGATGGCACAAAAGATTCTTACTTCGGAAAACTATTGTCAGAAATCTTAAGGATCAAATTGCCAGCTTAGAAGTAGATGTTAGTAGTAAGAATGAAGTGATTTCCGCTCTGAAGTGTCAAGTTAAATTGAATCCTTCAATCGACTTCGATCACAAAATGTCAAAAAAATTTCAATTGATAAGTGATTTGGAGATGAAATTGAGAAAAAATCAAGCTCAGTGTGAGTCGTTGGAGTTTATTATGGGGGATAATATCTCAAGTATTGATTTACCAGTCTCCCCTACTACTTCATCTGTCACTAAAGCTACTAGATCTTTTTCCCTTGCAGCTCAGAAATTTCCTACTACAAAAAATCCTCCTCCCGGCTTAGATGAGAAGGTAGTGGGCGAGTGATGTAGGAAAGTCAAGTTCAAAATGATGAAATACTTTGACGAACGGCAGAAAGCTAAATATTCACAGCGCATAAACGAATATGCTGCTAAAATTCAGAAACTCGAACATGAGAATTATCTCCTTTTGAAGCGCGTTGCTGAATTAGAAAGGAAAAACAAGACCCTTAGAGGTGCAAACAGAGCTTTCAATCATGCTTTGAAGACTAATATCGACGCGACTGATGATGCGGACATGATAAGGAAGAAAGAGAAGAAACTTAAAGAAGTTCTTTGTATCACCATTCATCACATCGTAGACCCTTCAATCACAGAGAACCTGAACAACGATACTCAAGATTTATGATAAAAAAAAATTAAAAATTGATTTTTAAATTAAGTAAAACATTTATTTGTTATATGTAAATTTCTAGTTAAATTATAAACATATTTAGTGTCATTTCGAAATAAAATTTATATATACACATATAATTTTATTCGAATTATATATATATATATATATTAGTTTATTTTAAATATAACATACTAAATTAATATTAATATATTATAAATATAAATGTGTATACATTTTTTAATATTAATAAGATCATACAGATAATAAAATAAATTTTCATAAATAATGACAAATTTTTTTACCAATTTCTATATAGAAATTGTTTAACAAAAAAAATCGAAATGGATTTAAGAAAAAAATTAATTTTTCAAAATACAATTATGGCTAAAAATATATACATGTGTGTATATATAATTATTTATTACATATTTTATTATATAACATTTCTTTATTATAAATGATTTTAAAATATTGATTTATATATTAATATAAATATATACGTATATATATTTTATTTAAAATAAAAAATATTTTATTTTTGTACATATATATATATATATATAATTTTAAATAGAATTCTTTACAAAATCAATATTTTAAATTTGGAGTTAAAAGATATTTAATATCTAAATATAGATTTGAATTTAAAATTTGAATTCAATACTATCTATATTCTTATTTATAATTATTTTATATATTACATACTTATATGCATAAATAATACTACATTTATAATATTATATATATTAATATAATTTTATATCATATTAAATTATATATATATATATATATATGGGTTAGGATCCGCAACCCTTTTTATTTAGCTCCATCATATAGCCTCCGATATCAGCCACATGTTAATATTTAAATAATTGATCAATTCTCTCTCCTCTCACATGGCCAAATATTTAAATATTAAACATGTGGCTAATATCGAGGGCTACATGATGGAGCTAAATAAAGGGTGTTGCGGTTCCTAGTTATACACACACATACATGTATGTATACATATATGTATATACATACACACACATACATGTGTGTGTGTATACATATATGTATGTATCTATATACACACACACACATATATACACACACACATATGTGTATGTATGTATATGGTGGGGAGAACATGTCTATTGCGGTTTAAGTCCCAGTACTTAGATATGGGCATGTTAAACCATGCACATTGTATATGCCATATGTACATGTACATGTGTATATGATACGCATGTACACATTATATTGTACAAATATAATATCAAGATAAACCTATATTTACAAGTAAAATAAAATAATGATTTTATTTAAAATTAATTTGGATCGGATTTAAATCAATTTAGACTTCATAGGTCCAATAAGATGCCAAATGGTTTAAAAAGGTGAAATTCTTTCATTTAACCGCTGCGTGCTGGCCTAGACCTAACACATAACACGGTTGTTATATCATGTAATCGCCTATAATCAAAGTATAGTTTATACACTTAAGTTTGATGGTACTCTCTAGTCAAAAGACTACCGTACGTTGTTACCCTAAGGTTTTCTATTTTGACTAAGTTATATAACTTATAGAAGACTCTTGTTGGACCTTTCTGTGATTGTTTCCAACAACCACAAGTATGTAATCCCTTGATGTCATCGATGGTTAAAAGTAAATCACCGTTCATCATATGGAGAGTATTACGTACACTAGCCTTAAAAGATGTATCGATATCATTTTCTTAGTACTTCTTGACTAGAAACAGTTAAGGAGTTGGTGTTTCTGTTAGTATCGACTCAATACTCATAGTTAAATAATCATTCGTAACTGCAATCGGTAAAATACTGTGTGTTTGTGTATAAACTATGGTTACACGCTCATCTGTTGAAGAGTAATTAGGATCCAACTTTGTAACCCAGTGTTTGTGATATCATCCATGCATCTTTGCTGTATCTAAATTGAGTTTCGTTCAAGTATGTATTTTTTTTTTGTATTTTTTTATGTTCCTTTAAAGATGCTAGTTACAAACTTCAAGCTTTTATTTTACAACTACCACTCTGTCTTACCTGCTAATTTTATCCTCTTCCCTCCTAAATTTTAAGGCAAGAGAGCCCGCTTAGTTTTCCAGATTTTTGAGGCCCAATAATCAACGACTTGGTACTACATAAATCCCTAATATACTTGACTGAATCTGTCACTGTGTGGTAGGGGAAATAAAACAAAATGTCTCTCCCGCATTGCAAACCTAGTCTTAGGTGCCTTTCTTCTGTTAATTTTCTAAGTTTATTTTTGTGCGAATTGATTGTTTTTTCTTCTCAAAATGGTTATATCGTCAATTTTGTAATGTTTGATAAAAAATTATCTGATTTGAGATCATCATCTACGAGTTTAATTCAATTTTAATATCTTGTGTATATTTTGCTGATAGATAGGATTATTTCTGAATTTTGTCCGTTTATCATCCCTAAGTTGAAGAACTAGGGTTTTAGCTAGTTAGTACAGGTATGGTTGATTTGTACAATTATTTTAACTGTGCATATTATACATAATTTTTAGTGTAATCATATACTACAACATTTTTGCCAACTTGCATTGCATTTGATGCTTAAACTGTCATATAAAGTATCCAAATTGTAAAATGAACAACCAGAAATTAACCAGGTCCTTAAAGACCTACGAATGAAAGGACCATACACGATTCAGATAAGCTCGAACTTGGTGAACAAACTAGCCAGAGAGTCTGGACAACTGAAGAACAAATCCAAGAAAACAAATAGTCCCACCTAAGCATAAACCGGAGCCCAAACCCATCCCTAGCAGCCCATGGCCCGTTCGATCACCGAGCTTCATGCCCGTGCCAGCTCAACCACCCTCAGCACCACCTGTCATGATAGCAGCTTTGGAGCTAGAAGCCATTTTCTCGGTGCTTCAGGAAAGCGAAAGCATAATGAAGAAACTGGAGCAGAAGGAGGCAAACATGACCGAAGAGCTGAATCAGAGAGCTAAGGAGCTTAGAGAGAAGGTATTCAAGCTTCCTTATCAGAATGCAGTACCTTGCGAAGCTGAAAGCAAGGCATGCAAAGAGTGATATAAGGATAATTCTAAGAGTTTGTGGGAATGTGAGCAGGTTGTGAACAAGTATGAGGATTGTGCCCTTAAAGCCTGGAAGTTGCACCAGCAGGTTCATTCCAACGCATGATTTTTCTGGTTTAATGTTTGTCATTTCTTAAGCCATATGGAAATTATTAATTATTATGGTGTTTTACATGTTAACTTGCATTGGGATTTTTGTAATGCAATGTAGAACAACTGGACTACATGTTCTTAAAACCTTATTTTCGTCATAAAGATTTTGTTATCCCGCCTTTTGGCAAGGCCGTGACACCAAGAACTTGACTAGAAACCAAAGACAGTTCGTCTAAGAGAATCGATTATACGTAGGCCCACTATGGATATCAACAAATTTTTTCCGAGTCCAGATCGAGCTTAAATTGATATGACACAACAAGCGAAACTACGAGAGTCAACGTTCCAAATTTCAGGTCAATTCGAGTTTGTATGTTCAAGTTACGAACGATACAAAAGTGGATGAAAACCAACTACACTTTGACTCGCTCAGCTCGAATCCATCAGAGAAGCCAACTTCGACTCGCTCCGCATCCATAGTAGAACCACTGATCTATTCCATATAGTTTGACTCCATCAGAGAACCCTTGTGCGACTCGCTCCACTTCGCCTCCATCAGAAAGCACTTGTTCGACTAGCTCCGCTTTAGGCCACAGTTCGACTCCATCTATTTCGACCCCTTCGCAGAGCCATTGTCCGACTCCATCTAGTTCAACTCCATCAAAGAGCCACATTTTGACTCGCTCCTCTTCGCATCCATCCAAAGACTTCTACCTCCATCGATGCGAACTGCACATCTTTTATCAATGCGAACAAGTGCCACGTTACCGAGTTGAACAAAAGCGAGTCGAATAAGAGCAAGTCGAACGAAACAGCCAACCAAGAATCCCACTTCGTATCGATCATATCTCCTAATCTACAAGTCCAAATGCTATGAAATTTTCACAGAAGACTACATGCATGCTAAAGAATGTCCATGCCAAATTTCGACTCCATTAGATGAAATCTTGATCGATACGAAATTTGTTCGTATCGATCACGGATCGGACCGAAACTTCACGGGCTTGGGCGCGCGGGCCTGGTCACATGCCAGAGAGGGTCTCCTGAGATCTGAGCGAAATACCAGCCTCCTACACCTATAAATAGACCCCCAAAGCCAATAGAAAAGGGGTTCTTCTTCTTTTTTGAGATCTCCAACGCCCAGACTCTACCGGATCCAGATCTAAACTCCATTGCTGCTGCTACCAACGAATTTCACTGCTGCAAATCATAATTACATGCTGTAATTCATTGAATTCACTAGTAATCGTCAAAGATAGATCAATAAAGCAAACTACTTCATAGTGGACGTAGGCAATACGCCGAACCACTCTAAATTCTTGTGTCTCCTTGCTTGTTAATTATTTTCATATCTGAGATTTGGATTTTTTGTCAGATAATTTCTCTTTTTACATTTAATTTCTTCACTTTATCTCTTCAAAAGCTTCTGAAGAGTGTTGTGCCCAATTTTGGTACAAACACTTTGGTGCTTTCACTGAGAAAACCCAATTTTTCTCCTGCTCTTTGGATCTCCTATCTATATCAGATTGCATAAATCCAAGAAGAAGATCCAGATCTAAAACCTTGAAGCCCTTCCATACTATTCAGATTTGCAAACAGATCTAGGAAAGGACTTCATCAATTCATTATGGTG
Source organism: Allium fistulosum (assembly GCA_030737815.1). NCBI lineage: Eukaryota > Viridiplantae > Streptophyta > Magnoliopsida > Asparagales > Amaryllidaceae > Allium > Allium fistulosum. The sequence continues at coordinate 796,415,073 of CM060904.1, forward strand.
AGCACACGTACCACTTCTACAACTGCTGATCAAGGAGGACGGGACCGACAAAATCCCGTGCAATTGCCTCCATCAAACCAAGATGCCGTCGGACCTTCAGATCCAACAGGTCCGGTCACCAGAGAAGGGTTCCAGACGTTGCTTCAAGAGTTGACCTAGAGTCGATAATAGCTAACTGAACAACTGCGCGCCAACACAGAGTTATCCAACCAGCTAAATCGCCAAAGGCGAAGAAGATCCGAAGAGATCAAGGTTCCTATTCTTCCACAGAGAGTTTAGCCTCCTCTAATGGCCAAACCAGATCCACACATCCACGGCTAGGTGTAAGCTACACCCAAGCCACGGGACACCAACCTGCTTCGAATCTTAGGCAACCTAGAGCTGGACCATTCGCTAGTCTCCGTACAGAACCTTCAACTCGAGGAGGTGCTACTCCTTACCATGTCACCGGCAACATTGCTACTACCACCACTGCCAGACGAGGAGGTGATGCTAGAAACCAGGCTGATCCTCAACCTAACCAACAAGAGCAGACTCATGAGCCTTATGTCCCTAAGGATGTTGAACCAAGGAGGTAAGGCACGGACCGCCGACCTCGTCCGGTCCAGACTCGCGCTGTGGAACCCGACCACACCTTGGCACAACATGCTCCCAGCATCCGAATGCCAGATATACCAACGATGATGTGCCAAATGATTCGCGAAAGTCAGGGTCTCTCTAATGACGACTGGGGAATCTCCCGGAGTCATACCCCTTTCACCGATGACGTATTATATGCTGAACCACCTCGGCGCTTCAGGATGCCAGCTTTGCCAGTCTATGAAGGGAGTTCTGATCCCAATCAACACATCCTGAAGTACGAATGGCTGATGAATGCTGCAAGAGCTGATGACGCAGTAAAATGCCATAGTTTCCCCATTTCCCTGGGGGGCATTTCCACCATGTGGTTTACTCGCTTGCCACCACGATCCATTTCCAATTTTGATCAGATGGCCACCAAGTTTGTTGAACAATTCTGTATGCACGTAGCAAGGCCTAAAGATGTTAACACTTTGTCTAGTGTTACACAAGCTCCCGGAGAAACACTTAGACGTTACTTGGAGTGATTCCATGCTGCGTGTGCAGAAATAAGCAATCCCAATGATAACTCTATCTTGATGGCATTGACTAAGGGGATTGATGCTGATTCTGAGTTCGGAAATTGGTTAGCTGGAAAACCACATGCGTTATTGGACCGTTTCTATTCCAAGGCAGCCCAATTCTTGAGAAGGGAGGATGCGAAACAGTCTAGGAAGTAGGATGACGCAGGGTCCAACATTGAAGGAATCCATAGTAACATCGCTGTTAAACAATCCAGAGATAGTTTTAGAAAAGTTCAGTTGAACATCCAAAATAAACAGAATCAGCAGAAGGACAATGGAAATCAAAACAAAAAATGCGATTAGAATCGTAGTCCACGACGTAAAGCTTCCATGTACGAAAATTACACTCCATTGAACACGTCGTTGGAAAATGTGTATTTGCAGACCTGCAATACCATGCAGTACAAGAAACCTGCCCCGAAGCCACCAACTGAAAGACAAATCCAAACAGGAAAGTTTTGTAGATTCGATGAGAGTTATGGCCACAACACCAATGAGTGTCGTCATTTACAAGACCTCATCAAAAAACTGATACGTGAACGGAAGTTGGATCAGTATGTGCGGGCGCCGCAGTCTGGTGGTGTGGGCCCATCAAATCAGAATCGTGCGTCGAATCAGTAAAGACAGGAGGAACCCGCTCGTACAGGAGGGAGGTTGGTTATCAATATAATAAGTGGTGGTCCTCATCCAGCAAATCGAAGCTGGAAGGAAATGGAGTCGTATGCCAGTTCTATCAGGCATGCGGACTTCGAGTGTTGTAGTAATTTTGATGAAGGTGCTCCGGCCAAGCAACAGAAGACGATGACAGATGACATCGTGTTCAGGAACAGAGACGCTGATAAAGTCGAAGCCCCCACTATCGATCCACTGGTATCTCAGCATAAGTAGGTCCCGCTTGGATGAAGAGGATCTTAGTTGACAGTGGAAGCTCTGTGAATATTTTGTTCAAGCGATCTTATGATCAAATGAGAATGGAAGCCATGGACTTGAAGCCTTGTCAATCCTGAGTCCATGGTTTCAATGGAAGTGCTACTATACCTACTGGAATGGTGGAACTGCCAGTAGAGTTGGGAGTTGGAGAACGTTGGAGAGTACGGATGTTGCAGTTCATTGCTCTAGACATAGACTCCCCATATAATGATTTCTTGGGCCGACCGGCCCTCGCTGAATTCTGGGCAGCCATCGCCCCGTGGTGTTTGACTTTAAAATTTCCCACTAACTGTGGAGTGGGGATCATTCAAGGAGATCAGGCTGCTGCCAGAGCCTGTTATGTTGCTGAGCTGCGGGAGGCGCAACAAAAGGAGAAAGGAAAGGGCGTAGAGGGATCTCTCTGCGTTCGTTTTGCCGATAATTGACAATTAACGCCCGAGCCTAGGCCCAGGCACCTCGCCAATTCCTCAAGGATCTTGACCCAAGAGAAAATGAAGACGAAGGAGAACCTAAATAAAGTCAAGCAACCACGGCCGAACTGACGATTGATGTCCCAATTGGCGATGACAATGATTCGAAAATGATAAAGATTGGGTCTCAGCTAAGCCAGCAAACTCAAGAGGAATTGGTTGAATTTCTACGGGCGAATCTTGATGTATTCGCCTGGACGCATTCCGACATGTGTGAGATCTCGCCGGACATCGCGAGCCACACTCTGAACATTGACCCACGGAATGTCCCGGTCAAACAGAAAAGGCGTGGTATAGATCCAGAGAGATCTGCCGCCCTTAAAGAAGAAGTAGAAAAGCTTAGAGAGAACGGGTTCATTCGAGATGCGCTATATCCTGAATGGGTGTCAAATCCCGTGCTCGTCCGAAAGCCAAACGAAAAGTGGAGAACATGTGTAGATTATTTCGATCTGAATAAAGCATGTCCCAAAGACAGTTTCCCGCTTCCCAGAATTGATTAGTTGGTAGATTCGACAGCTGGGCATGAGCTCTTATCCTTCATGGGCGCGTATTCTGGCTACAATCAGATACCGATGCATTTACCTGATCAAGAACACACCAGCTTCGTAACCAATCTGGGACTTTATTGCTACAAAGTTATGCCATTCGGACTCAAGAATGCCAGGGCTACTCATCAACGATTGGTAAACCAGATGATTGCCAACCAAATCGGGAAAACCATGGAAGTATATGTAGACAACATGCTTGTGAAGTCACGACTCTCCACCGACCATGTTAAAGACCTGGAAACTATGTTCAACATACTTCGAGAATACAAGATGAAGCTTAACCCATTGAAATGTCACTTTGGAGTTGCATCCGGAAAATTCCTTGGGTTCATCGTTAACGCTCGGGGAATCGAGGCTAACCCTGAAAAGATTTGGGCAATCATAAATCTTGTCCAAAGACTATAAAGCAAGTCCAAAGTCTAAATGGGAAAGTAGCGGCATTGAGCAGGTTCATTTCAAAGTCCACCGACAAATGCATTCCCTTCTTCGATCTGATCCGAAAAGGAAAACGAAACTTTGAATGGACCACGGAGTGTGAAGGCGCTTTCCAAGCACTGGTTTAGCATCTATCCACACCACCTATCCTGTCGAAGCCCATTGATCATGAGAAGTTGTTCGTATATTTGGCGATAACAGAAAATGCTATCAACGCTGCATTAATTCGAGAAGAAGACAAGATACAGAAGCCGGTATACTACGTCAGCAAGCGATTGACTGGGGCCGAAAGGAATTATGTGAAGCTAGAAAAGTTGGCTTATTGCCTGGTTATTGCGTCAAGGAAGCTCCGACCATATTTCCAGGCACATCCCATTATTGTTTACACCGACCAGCCGTTACGACAGGTCCTTTCGCGGCCTGAGACGTCTGGTAGGTTACTCAAGTGGAATATCGAACTGAGCCAATTTGACATTACTTACACTCCAAGACGAGCCATTCAAGGACAAGTCCTAGCCGATTTTATAGCTGAGTTTACCGTTCCAGAGGACTTGCCAGAAACCAGTGAACCCCCCGAATACGTCTGGAAGCTTTACACCGACGTGCGTCAAACGACCGATGTTCAGGCGCTGGTGTTGTACTTGAAACTACCGAAGGCCGATCCATATGTTATGCTTTGAAGTTCGATTTTCTTGCGACTAATAATGAAGCTGAATATGAAGCCCTCTTAGCTGGCTTGAAACTTGCTAGAGATTTGAGAATTATCGCAGTGGAAATTTATTGTGATTCATAATTAGTTGTGTGTCAAGTACGGGGAGAGTATCAAGCAAGAGATCGAAGGTTGGCTGCTTACTTAGCTCGAGTTCAGGAAGTACTAAATCAGTTTGATTATTATGCCATTTATTGTATACCTCGAGAACGCAACCAAAAAGCCGATTCATTGGCGAAGCTGGCTAGCACAGGTGAAGCTCAGTAAATGGGACTCGTTCCCGTAGAAGCAATATCCTCCCCAAGCATTGACCGGGCAGAAATAGACAGGGTGTGCGAAACCATCCTCAAAAAGGATTCATGGATGACTCCACTCAGAAATTACATTGAGCACGGAACCCTGCCGGAGCGTAGGAGTGAAAAGAGACAAGTCCTTCGGAAGGCCTCATGCTTTACCATCCAGAATGGAATCATGTACAGAAGAGGGTACTCAGTCCCTCTACTCCAGTGTATCACTCACGGTGAAATTAAACGAGTATTGCACGATGTGCACGAGGGAGAATGTGGCGATCACACCGGGAGGCAAGCACTTGCCAAGAAAATACTTCGATACGGATATTACTGGCCGACTGTGAATCGTGACGCGTCGGATTATGCAAAGAAATGCGATAGGTGTCAGAAATATGCCCGAATTCCTAGAGCTCCTCCTACCGAGATAATGCAAATGGTCAGCCCGTGGCCGTTTGTAATGTGGAGCATCGACATCATTGGTGCTTTACCTCTGGCAAAAGGTGGTGTGAAATACGCCATCGTCGTAGTTGATTACTTTACAAAGTGGGCTGAAGCCGAAGCTCTTGCAACCATAACAACGAAGAAAGTAATCAACTTTGTAGTGCGCAACATCATCTGTCGATTCGGTCTCCCACACACCATTATTATGGACAATGGAACCCAATTCGACAGTGCTGAATTTAAAGATTTCTGCAAACGATTTCACATCCAAAAGAAATTCTCTGCAGTTGCACACCCTCAGCCAAATGGACAGGTCGAAGCAGTTAATAAAGTTATAAAATGCATTCTGAAAAAACGACTGGAAAAGGTCGGGGGCAAGTGGGTCGATGAACTTCCTATGGCTTTATGTGCTTACCGAACAACCCATAAGACCGCGACCGGTCACACTCCATTCTCTCTCTCTTACGGTTCAGAAGCTGTTATTCCAGTCGAGCTAGAAGTACCATCTCATCGTGTGGCATATTATGATCCGAAGACAAATGCTATATTACTTGTTGAATCCCTCGATCTATTAGATGAGAAGCGTGAAGAAGCTGATTTGAGGGCAGCTGCACATCGAAGTCGAGTCTCCAGATTGTATAACGCCAAGGTCCATCCACGAACCTTCGAACTAGGCGATCTCGTCTTGAAAAGAATCTACCCGGTTCCTTCGCATATGAAGCCGACATGGGAAGGACCGTATGTTATTGAACGAAGACTCGGAGATGGCACATTCAAATTATCGACCGTCGACGGTTTTACTCTGCCAAGAGCCTGGAATAGCGAGAGCCTTCGCCGCTATTACACATGACAGGCTATCTTTACCCATTTAGATTACTTTCCATTTTGTAGTTTTTTTCTGCATTTCGAAATTAGAATTTGTAATAAGGCAACTGACTTTGCCATATTTTCTTATTTCAGCAATAAAATGCAATCTCTTCGAGCCAGAGCTGTGATTTACTTGAAATGCTTCATATGATCATCACTATGCACGGAGAGCTAAGTTCTACCATACGGTGGAATTTATTCAAATAGGGAGTGACTGCGATGCAACCAATCACTTGCTAAGTGAAACCCGAGCTCGGGGACCAGCCATCACATCAAAGTCAAGAAAGGATTGATACACGACAATCCTTCATTCAACTCCGAACTCCCAGAGTGCGAGTCGGAGTATAAACATCAACTCCAAATTCCCAGAGCACGAATTGGAGTATAAACATCAACTCCGGATTCCCAAAGTGCGAAACGGAGTATAAACTTCAACTCCAAATTCCCAGAGTGCGAATTGGAGTATAAACATCAACTTAGAGTTCCCAGAGTGCGAAGCAGAGTATAAACATCAACTCCGAATCCCAGAGTGCGAGTCGGAGTATAAACATCAACTCTAAGTTCCCAGAGTGCGAAGCGGAGTATAAACAACAACTCTGAACTCCCAGAGTGCGAGTCGGAGTATAAACATCAACTCCGAGTTCCCAGAGTGCGAACCAGAGTATAAGCAACAACTCCGAACTCCCAAAGCGCGAGTCGGAGTATAAACATCAACTCCGAATTCCCAGAGTGCGAAACGGAGTATAAGCAACAACTCCGAACTCCCAGAGCGCGAGTCGGAGTATAAACATCAACTCCGAATTCTCAGAGTGCGAAATGGAGTGTAAGCATCAACTCCGAACTCCCAGAGCGCGAGGCGGAGTATAAACATCAACCCTAAATTCCCAGAGTGCAAATTGGAGTATAAACGACAACTCCTAACTCCCAGAGTGCAAGTCGGAGTATAAACATCGACTCCGGATTCCCAGAGTGCGAAACGGAGCGTAAACACCAACTTCAAGTTCACGAAGCATGAATCGAAGTATAAATATCAACTCCAAACTCCCAGAGCACGAGTTAGAGTACAAATGTCAATTCCAAGTTCCCAGATCACGGACATATGATTGAAACTTAAGCCGGCGTGACCAACCGCCGATAAACGAATGGGAATCCCCAGAGTGCGGATATGATCATCGACAATCAAACAAGCATGGATGAATTACTCAATCTCCGCTTGCCTCAAACATCCGTTCGGTGGCACTAGACTCAACATGTTATAAGTAAGGAGCGATCGTCGACTGATGATCTACAACTCACCTCCAAGGCTGGGGGGCAGGACTTACGCATCGACCATTGACTGAAGCGATGCGACATAAAAATTCAACTCGCTCCCCGGTCGCATACCATGCCCACAGTACCCGAACTTGACGAACAAAAACAAACTTTATTCGGAAACTGAAACTTCACAAGAGCACTTCAGATATTGAAACATGTAGGCAAATACACAATGACAGAAAAGAAGTCAAAAAAGAGAAGTTTCATTTCTATCGTTTATAAAAGAAGTTCGTGTACAAGTTTCCAAAAATTCCTACTAGCAGGGGCCGAACCCGCATCTATACACGGCCAACAAAATGCAAGTCAAAATAAACCGGGGAAGCATGTTTAATCTTTTTTCTTCCTTGGCTTCCTTCTCGGTGTAGACCCGCTGGAGCCACCGCTAATCTTCCTCTTCGAGCCCTTGCTTTTCGGCGGTTGGTCTTCAGGCGAGGGTATTATATCAACATCCTCCTCCGAACTCGAGTGGATAGGAATGCTCCCTGCGGGCGGAGTCGGAGGAACAAGATCAAGTACAGAAGGTGGAATGGGCACGCTGGTGATGAAAACAATACCACCAGGAGATATCATTCTGAGCGGAGCAGGTCCCGGTGCTGCCATCCCACCTCCAAAACTGCCACCGTGAGCCACTGCTGCCATTTCAACGTCGATTTGAGCGAACATCTCCTCTTTAGTTACTGCTCGAGCCCCGCTGGGAGCATCAGTAGTCGGCATTGAAGAACTTGTGGCAGGATCGCTTCCACTCATGACGGATGACAAGTCGGCAAGAGGATTGCCATGACGGCAAAAGAGCTCATCCATCAACTGCTCATCAAACACAATCGTACTCCCCTGCATATCGTCAAGCGGGACAGTTGCAGTCATGGTGATCGCTTCGGTAACGATAGCCTCCTGTGTCTGATGAGATTCTTGAGTAACAGGAGGCCCGACATGTGCAACATCGATCACTGGACAAAGAATAAGAGAACTGTTAGAACTTAACTCGATCAAAGATTTCGACTTAAGAAAGATATGTGGAATGTTCAGAGTACCTTCCTCAGTTTGACTTGTAAGCGACAGGGCAGCTTCAGTAACTTGCGCTGCAACTGGAGACATCTGTGGCTGATCCGGATTATAGGCAGGCACAGCTTGGGGATCGACCGCAGACGAGGATTCGGGCTGGGTTGACATTGGAACTTCAAGACTCGCTTCATGGTGGTCAACCCCTGAACCCTCTCCTATCTCGAAGTGCTAGGAGCCAAGTCTTTCCTTCTCACGCAGAATCATTGACTCGTGAAGAATCTTCCTTTCATCCTCTTTCATAATACGATTCTCGAGTTCAAAATCATCCACAGACTCGCCCAGATGCGCCTCTTTCTCTTCCTCAACCAGTCGGCCCCAAGCGTTGTAAAGATGCATCGGAAAATCATCGAGCCAGGCTATACCCCTATGCCTCAGCACGTTAGCATTGTACACAACGAGAAGGTCTTCGATGTCAGCCTCTAGCCTGGACTCGGCCGACTTCACTTTCTCCTCAACCTCAGTCTCCACCTTGTGGACTTTAGCCACAGCCGCATCCCGTTCACCCCTGAGCAAAACAGCTTGTTCGCACGCCTTCTGGGCTGCGTTGTTCGCATCATATTTTTCCTTGGCCATATCGGCGAATTTGGCCTTGAGTTCATTAAGTTCCTTAACCGCCACATCCCGCTCGGCGGTGACTGTAGTGTTCCGGTGGCCCATCTCCTCCACCAAGGCGACATGTGTCTGCCCCAACCTCTCCATTGCCGCTTTCGCTTCGTCAGCTTTTTTGGTGGCCTCAATTTCTAATTTTCGAGAAGATTCGGCCTCAGCAGTCAGCACTTGAATGATCCGATCCCTTTGAGCGAGTTCAGTCTCCAGTTTCTCAAGCGCTTTAGCTCGCTCAAATGCCACCTTAAAAGCTTTCTCCGCAGCCTTTACCCACTCTTTGTACTGGGTGTAGATGTCATGAACGTACTCATGCATCGTGTTTTCCACTCCAGACGGAATTCTTTTTAAGTGTGGTGGGAAGACGTAGCCATCGAAGCAAATGTTCGGAAAGTCCTTCCTCATCTGAGCCAGTTTAAGGGCCCCTTCTCCTGTGGGTTCAGCTGGGACCTGCTCTGTAATTATGGAGGTCGTGGTCTCGACTCTCTGGAGATGAGTCTCGGATCTAGAAGTATGAGAAGATGGCCTGTGACGAGGAAGCTCTGGCGGGTGTGGAACAAAGACGGGAGGTGGAGATGGAAGTCTAGGAGGAGGAGAGCGTGATCTAGGCTGATGTCTATATTCCCTGTCCCTATCACGCCCATACCTATCTTAGTTAGAGTACTCGTGATCGCGATCTCTATCCGAGTCTCTCCTACGGGACTCATAATAGGAAGAAGCCTTTCGGGCCGAGGGAAGATTCTCGAGCATCGATCCTTTTCCAGACATAGTACCTGAAAATGAGAAACGAAGGAAGAGTTAATGATTTCCTAAGTTGGACGATTTACAGTTGTGAATCATGTAGTGTAGTGAAGTGTATGCATGTGCAACCCCCCGACCAACCGGAAATGTCGGCCGCACTCATAGTAAGCGACCCGTTCAGTTCAAGAGCATTATTAAGCTCCTCCATCCCGGTGTCGTGTTGAGACGACACAAAATCCAGAATCGGAATATCAGCAAGCCTTACAAAAGGATTCTCCACTTGCAGGGGAGGAGCCTCCGAAATTCCAATCCCCGGGATGGGCAAGGACACAACCACGGATTTAAATCTCTCGGATTTAGAACGCTTGTGAGAAACAGCCTTGCCTTTTCTCTTTCCTCCTGAATCATGGACATCGGAAGAAGGCCCAGCTGGGAGCTCATTATCGGTAGGCGTTCTCTCCGGATCAACTTTTTCGGTTATCACGACTGCGGGCGCTTTGCACTTCGCTCGTTTCTTCGAGACCACTCTAAGTGTCCCTTCCAGCCGTATGCTCTGCCTCCGTTCTATCAGCCCGACAGTCCTCAAATTTTTGTCGGTCAGAACCAAGTCGATATGCCTATCTTCGCTCGGAAACGCTTGGAGGATCCAAACTAGCTCTTGGAAGTATGCACCGTCAGGTCGAGAGATTGCAGCTATAAAAGAGGAAAAGTATGTCAGTTTTGAAGTCAGTTGCTAATATCTCAATGATTCAAGAGAAAAATGGCAACGCTTACGTCTATCCAACCACCGCCTAGCAAATCCAGGAGGGCACCGAACGTAGAACCATTCGGTTTTAAAGTAACTTAGCCTTCCCCAGGAGCCCATTACAATGTGACAGTTTCTGACCACTTCCAAGAAGGTGAAAGAAGGGCTGTCTCCACGGCTCTTGACGTTAAACAAATATCTGATCTCGATCGGCTTTGGTGGTCGAAAGAGGATCTCCATAAACAGAATGAAGGTGTTGTTCAACAAAGCATACCCGTTGGGATGTAGCTGGGATGGAGCTATTCCAAGGAATGATAACATATCCCTTATATATTGATTGAAGAGAGGAAGTGTCCCCGCTGTGCAAGCGTGACGGTTGAAAGCAGTAAACCCCTCCGGCGGATCATGTGGCCTGTCATTTGGCCCAGGCAGTAACACGTCGTCAAGCGACAAACTGTGCCTTAAACAAATCCGTCATAGCATATCTTCGGAGATACCCGACGGCACAGAATCTTGTGGACTACAAATAAACCGAGCCCCTAGACGCTCGTCCGGAGCTGGGTCTATAACTTCGGCTTCAATAACCGGTATTTCGATGGTTGAAGGAATTGAACTCGGGAGTTCCTGCTGCTGAGAAATTGAAGGTTCCATGGCTAGCTAGCTTATGAAAAATCATTGTTAAATAGACAATAACGCTCGCGCATCCCCCAGTGAAAAGTGTGTGAGTGTGTTGTGCAGTGCGGTACTGTATATCGGTTAAGAAGTTCTACAGAATCGGAAAAAGCATGTAAACGACGAGACTTCGGAATTCGGTCGGAAGGACCGTCATCGCTGACCGTCACAATCGGGCCATCCAGTTATTAGCAATCGGTCCGAGTTAAAGTTTGTCAAAATTTTGTTAGAGTTGCAGTTCCATCGACGAGCTTCGAAGGGGAATCAAATATGCAGTTCAACGGTCAAGTCCAGTTATGCAAGTTTGAAGCTCGTCGGAGTCAGTTGTTCAAGTGTGCAAGGAATTACAAATTCTTTAACATTCAAATTCGTATCGATCCTAAGAGCCTTGTTTGCATCGATAAATCATGTTCATCCATGCGCAAATTCGACTCGGTCTTGAAACTGGAGATTTCGTTCATCCATGTGCGAGTTCGACTCGGTCTAAAGAATGCATACTTCGAATCGATCCGGAGCGTTCATTTCACATCCATAGATTAAGTCGTCTTCGTATCGGTCCCGGCCGCCTAATTCGAATCGATCGAAAACCCTGGGTTTCGACTCCATCAAACACAACCCCTTCGTATCGATCAACCTGCTCAAGACACTCATCGATACTGATCGACTCGATGCCACAGCTTAGCCATCGATCGATACGAAGGCCTCCGTCTCATCATCTCGAAACCCTGACTCCCGATCGATGTGAAAGCGATACGAAATAATCATTTTATCTCCACACTCCTTCTTCCCCGGACCGATTCGAACAACATCTTTCTCCGCCTTCGACCTCGCACAAGACCTACTCCCTCGAACAACGATCAGGCGCGAAGTTCAAATGAAATGGCATAAGAATCTGATTCTCATCGTTTCAGGGCTGGTGTTATTCGATTGATTACCTTATGTTCGATAACTAGTTTAAAGGGATTGAAGGATTGGAGTCGATTCGAGTCGAGCAGTTTTCCTCTTCTAAGTCTTTTTGAGCGATACGAAGACAATGCGCCAGAATAGAAAAGTGAAAAGTGAAAAAATGGTTGAGTACATAGTATTTATATGGACTCGAGCACAAAGGTAAGAAACGATTCGCCTCCCCAGTAAGTTCAACTGGCTACGAAGTGTCACCACCGGATCGAGTCGAACAAGCAGTTCGAATCCATCATCGAGTCGAACAAGCGCTTTGTGTCCATCATTGAGTCGAACAAGCGCCTCGTATCCATCGAACCCTACGTTCATCGATACGAAATCCTTGTTCGCATCGATAGTTTCCAACTCCTTCCCCAGAGCATCGATACGAACAGCCAGTTCGAATCCATCGAATCACGGCTTCCAGAGGCCAACTCCATCGATTCGAAATACTCATTTCGCATCCATAAATTCAAGAAAAATCGTCTTCAATGTTTCAACCCTTCACATCGATTCAGGAGAGGATCGTTACGAAGGAACATTCAAAAACAACCATCGGGCGTTGTTACAATGAATTACACATCGGTTCAGGATAGGATCGATACGGAATTCAATATAAAATAAACTGACAACAACTCGTGAACGTACAAATGTCGGCGAGAGTCAGATTAACCTATATGCATATATGACGGACTAATATTCAGTATTCCAGATACACAGGAATTAAGAACTCGTTTAATAACGATTACAAACAACAAACGGCTAATCACTAGCATACAGCAATCAGTTGCAACAATGCAGGGCATAGCAGTTGACAGTCAACAGTTTACATTATCAAGAAAAACAGTCGAAGGTTACAGCTTTCATCGAAAAGGCGATAACTATTCAGAATGAAGATCGCAGCATTTCAAAGCACATCATGTTCCCATAAGACGTACTTTGGGGGGCAAATGTTATCCCGCCTTTGGGCAAGGCCGTGACACCAAGAACTTGACTAGAAACCAAAGATAGTTCGTCTAAGAGAATCGGTTATACGCAGGTCCACTATGGATATCAACAAATTTTGTCTGAGTCTGCATCGAGCTTAAATTGGTATGACACAACAAGCGAAACTACGAGAGTCAACGTTCCAAATTTCAGATCAATCCGAGTTCGTATGTTCAAGTTACGAACGATACAAAAGTGGATGAAAACCAACTACACTTCGACTCGCTCAGCTCGAATCCATCAGAGAAGCCAACTTCGACTCACTCAGATCGACTCGCTCCGCATCCATAGTAGAACCACTGATCGATTCCATATAGTTCGACTCCATCAGAGAACCCTTGTGCGACACGCTCCACTTCGCCTCCATCAGAAAGCACTTGTTCGACTCGCTCCGCTTCAGGCCACAGTTCGACTCCATCTATTTCGACCCCTTCGCAGAGCCATTGTCCGACTCCATCTAGTTCGACTCCATCAGAGAGCCACATTTCGACTCGCTCCGCTTCGCATCCATCCGAAGACTTCTACCTCTATCGATGCGAACTGCACATCTTTTATCAATGCGAACAAGTGCCACGTCACCGAGTCGAACAAAAATGAGTCGAATAAGAGCGAGTCGAACAAAACAACCAACCGAAAATCCCACTTTGTATCGATCATATCTCCTAATCTACAAGTCCAAATGCTATGAAATTTTCACAGAAGACTACGTGCATGCTAAAGAATGTCCACGTCAAATTTCGACTCCATTAGATGAAATCTTGATCGATACGAAATCTGTTCGTATCGATCACGGATCGGACCGAAACTTCACGAGCTTGGGTGCTCGGGCCTGGTCACGTGCCAGAGAGGGTCTCCCAAATCTGAGCGAAATACCAGCCTCCTATGCCTATAAATAGACCCCCAAAGCCAACAGAAAAGGCTTCTTCTTCTTTTTTGAGATCTCCAATGCCCAGACTCTGCCGGATTCAGATCTGAACTCCATTGCTGCTGCTACCAACGAATTTCACTGCTGCAAATCATAATTACCTACTGTAATTCATTGAATTCACTTGTAATCGTTAAAGATAGATCAATAAAGCAACTACTTCATAGTGGACGTAGACAATACGCCAAACCACTCTAAATTCTTGTGCCTCCTTGCATGTTAATTATTTTCATATCTGAGATTTGGAGTTTTTGTTAGATAATTCCTCTTTTTACATTTAATCTCTTCATTTTATCTCTTCAAAAACTTCCGAAGAGTGTTGTGCCCAATTTTGATACAAACAGATTTATTGTTAGTGGTCTTCGGGTAAGTAAGCCACGGTTAGTAACAGTTAGCATTTTATTGTCTATGCATGACTTTGACCAGTCTGATATTGCATATATTGCTTTTGTTCTAATGTGAAATATTTGTAGCAGCTGCTGTTTGATATTCCAAATTTCAAAAAATATTGCATCTCTTGCTAATGCCACGGCTACCCACCAGTTCTAGATATTCATTCTCGTAGAATTGTTTCACCAAACGAACTACTATCACTTTGATAATATGTTGCAGAACAACAAAAATAACATTTCGCTTGAAATTGTTTTTAAGATATGACTTTTAGTTCACTACTAGACATACAATGTCAAGTGAACTTTTAAATTCTAGTAGTTCTAAGCATTTGTTATCGTATTGTTTAAAAAGAGACTAGCAGTGCTAAAACCGACTATGATCTAATTCAAAATATGAACGTCCATCTGAAAATATTATTTGATGCTGACCATGGTTTATGGCATATCTTAACATGATAAGTGAATAAACTCTCAGTCATTGTTCAGAAATTCCATTTTCATGCTTATATTTTTAAATATAATTAAATCACCACGAGTTGACATGTGAACAATAAATGGCAAGATTTTAAAGGAATACCAAGGACGAGTCTCAAAGCCCACTGCTTAAAGTTAAACTTTTGTCCAGAATCTCAGCAAGCAATTTCCAAGTACAAAACAAAAATAAAGCATTTGAAACCAACAGAAATTCCAGAATATCCCAATAACATACGATTCTGATAAACATGAAACTATATAGCAACAAAAGATTAAAAAAGATGCCCAATAAAAGTTAAAAGTTAACAAAATACCCTTGTTTCACAAACACTACTGAACGTCTAAATTTTGCATCAAACACTAATCACCAGCGGTCTTGTCAGGTAAGCTGCAGCGTCTTCAAGACCTACATAAATAGAAAAGGTGCAAACTTAGTCACATATAACCTAAACATCTATCCAGGTTAAATAATCACAACATGCATTCTATTCAAGAAACATTAATAGTATATTTTTAATCACATTCACAAAAAAGGATATGATACATATAGGCCATCTAGAGAATTCAATATCAAATAAAACAGCTAAGGTTCATCCCATTTAATCATCCCTTTACCTTTTGAAATAAAACAGAATCAAAAGCAATTAAGGGAAAAAAAATTAAAGACCAGCAAGTCTTTGGTCCCTTACTTTAGCTTTGTTTACCTCGTGGAATCATACAAATGGAAATGGAGGCTTTTTATGGGTCACACAAGGGTAAAAAGCAATTCATGTGGATATTGTACTGCTTTTGTGTACCTAAGATCGTAGACTTGCTGCATAACTATAATAAAGATTAAAGTTTTTCCATTTGTCCATCCTTTTATATTCTGCATTAATGGACAATTGTTCCCATTTTTATAATTTATATTTATTAAGATTAATTTATTGGTGAGAGACACACAGAAAAATCTATGTCCATTTCACATCTCTTTGTTATCTCTCTCTCTTCTTTAAACAAAATACATTTTCATCTTTCTCTCCGCAAATTTCTTTAAAATAAACGACAAACAAATTCCTCCAAACAAAACATTTATTACTTGATCAAATGATTACAAGTAAAAACTTAAAAATTGAGATGATATCTCGATTTCAAAAACCCTAGAAAATTAAACATTTTTTTATCCATCTGACGAACCATATACATGTCTATTTATAATAAATAGTCTTGATTAAATGCTTCTTTAATCAACCGATGGTCATTCTCATCTTTCAAATTATTCTCATTTAGATAATTCTTTGCCTTCTTTAATGCAATAAAAGAGGCCTCCAAAATCAATAAAAGAGGCAATGTATTTGAGTCACAATTCCATCTTGACTCAAAAATCTTCAAAATCTACTTAAATATGGAATATTGTATCATCAAAATCTAACATTGATATGATATCTAAGCTCCACCTAGAACCTCAAACTTCAAATAATCTTCAATATTACAATAAACATGTCTCCATCCAAAAAAAAACTTAACTAAGCTCCAAACCACTTAAATATGTATGCCCCAAAATTTGAACATGTATATCATCAATAAATCAGAATTACTTGTAATACCACAAAGTTTCCAAGCAGATGTTATGGTTTTCTGTTGCATGTTCCATCTTAATTCAGATAAATTTGTTACTCCAACTCCAAATTGAGAACTTCCTTCATTCACCATCGTCTTTCCAAGTAATTTGTACACATTGTTGCTTTCTCTTTTTGCGCGCAGCACCTTCCTATTACTTTTCCAAACCCTTGTGGCTCCACATCGAGTTGAAAAATTACAACTTTTTATCTCTAACTATCCTACAGAAACAAGATTCTTCGTAATTATTGGGGTATGTCTAACTCCTGTGAGTTTTACCACCCTTCCATCATACATCTTCAACCTAACGCAACTTACCCTCTTAACATGCAAGTATCCACCATTAGCAGACTCCACATTGTTCTCTTGCTCCTTATAATCAATGAATGCTCCTTTTTGTATTGTGTTGTTTGACCTGTTGAGGGGCTTAAGAATTCTGGTCGATGCGTTTGACCAACGTTATCGATAGGGATTTCCTAAACACTCGAACAAGGCAAATCGATACAGTATTGTTTTAAAATGGATAAATGAAATAATTTTACCTGGAAATATAATTTATATATATAAAAGAATAATTTTTTCAAAGAAAATTCAATATAGTTATTCTTGGTTGTGCTTGGTTGTTAGGAAATGTTAATATTCCATCATTATCATCTAGGATTTGATCGGTTATATTTGCTCATTTCTAAGCATGAACAATTATCGATTAATCTATCTTGAATCTTCCTTTTTGAAACCTGGGTTGGATAGATAGGAAATATGGGAACATTGAAACGAATACCTTGTGAATTAAGTTTCACAATTTGAATATAAGACGTTCGTTGATAATGTTGGGTTAAAATTTGATTCATAAGGGTTGTTTATTTAAAAGAAAATTTGAATATTTTAAAATAAATATTTTAGGAATGGTTTTATATAAGAGTTGATTTGATAAAAATTAAGTTTTAATAAATGCTGTTTCATAAAAAGGAAATTGGAATATTTTGAAATAAATATTTTGAAAATGATTGAATATAAAAGTTGGTTGTAATTAATTGGGGTTTTATAAAAGAAATTTATTAAAAGAAAACTTAAATATTTCTGAAATAATACTTGAAGAATGATTTATATAAAGCTAGAATATTTTCGAAATAAATATTTAAGAGTGATTTCCTTTAAAGGGAGATATTTTATAAATATGATTTATTAAAAATATGTCTTATAAATAAAAGGAATTTGAGAATTTAAATTCTAGTATTTCGAAAAATGGTTTTCATGGTTTACAGGTTAATAATAATAATTGGAAAGGTTCTTGGGATAAAAACATTTCTAAGTGGGCAGTTGCTACCGTTGGGATCTCGCTATATGATTGTTTTGATAAAATAAATTTTGACTTGATTCCAAAAGTATGGTTTGATTACTATATAGTAAAAATGTATATTATTATTTCAAATGATTATGGAGAAAGGAAATAATAATTTTATTTGAGATAGCTTTGGATCTTAAAGGGGTTTTAGTGTATCAATATTTTGAAAATAGCTTGTTTAGGAATATATTTAAGCATAAATATCTTTAAAAAAGGAACTCTATAGAAAGATGGGTATTTCTTTGGATTTGGTTTAGGAAACGAGTCCCGATTTGTTTTGTGATAATCAGAATAATCTTCTAAGTGACGATCAGATGTTTGCTTAGGCCAACGGTATTGTGCACTTAGCAAATTATTCTCTTTGTCATTGTACGGTTAGGACAAGTTCGAATCCAAATCAAATTGGAATTGAATATTTCGTTGAAATTTTTTGCTGGAAATATATTTATAATATTGTTTCAAAATGGGTTTGAAAGAAAGGAAGTAGCTTCAAGTTAACTAGTTCGAGTGGCTCGAAAACAACTAAAAATGGGTAAGAGATACGTTCGGATGGTAAACGTTTCTCTTGAGTATTATCCTTCTTGTAAGAAATGTATTATACTGGTTGGTAGTACCCAGTTCCTTGATATAATTTTGGGGTTACTCGAGCTATATATTAAAATATATATGGTATCGTTTCAAAAAGTGCTTTGAATAAAAACTCGGCGGTTTAAATTCTTAAGTGAATTCAAAATAAAAGTTTGAATTATAGTTGTGTATACCCTTAGGATATGATTGGGGGTTATACCAGTTTGTAAACTTAAGCTATGTTTTATGAAAGTTTTTCATAAATAAATTAGTGGTAGCAAAAGAGGTATTAGAAATGACCAATTAAATAAGTACATGGAGTGGATGTAGGTCATTTCTTTTCTATATAGTTGATCTAACATTCGAGTACAAGGCTTTAAGGTGTTCCACACCGTTTCAAATAAGGATCTATTACTGGATTTTTGACGGCGAACACTTGATTTGGGTTCTTGATATGGAACCAAGGTTTTCTATCATAGCTACAGCTATGTAAGAAAAGCAGAGGTTCCTAATCAAGGAGCCTGATCATGGTCCGCACTAGTAAATCGGTGAACAATACTAGTTTGAAAGTGGAGTCATGTATTCGAGTAGTGATCGAATTGATTCTGTATATGAATGATCTATGAACATCATGTGGGCTTATGAACAATATTGGTTGTTCATGTGGTGAAATTTCGGGGACGAAATTCTTTTTAAGGGGGGAGAGTGTAACGATCTGTATTTTGGGACTTCAAATTTGAATATTTAATTTATTTAAATATTCGGATTTAAATTTAAATTATGATAAATTATCTGTTTCAAACTTAGACTTGATTTCCAATGACGTATTTTTAATTTAATTTTTATAATTTTTCATAATTTTTAATTTGGAAAATAAACAAATTCTCGTTTGACATATTTTACGGCAAACGCTGGCATTTTGAGACTTAACCGTATTTAATAACTTGTCTATTTTATTTTTGTTTTGTGGTCGAGTAGCATTGTTATACACGATCGTAATTTACTTTCTGCCAATCGCGGTTCGTAATCAAACGCGATACGACATGGCGGGGTACCGGAAACAAACACACACACTAGCATGGTTTTAAATCTCCTATATATCGCCCGAAATCTCCTCCGAGATCTCCTTTTCACACTTAAACGAGACGAGACATCAAATCTCCTTCATATCTCCCTCGACACTCATCTCGTCCGAGATATCCAAATCTCATCCGAAATATGAATCAAAATCTCAATCTGAGATCTCACCCGAAATTATACATTTTTCTTATTTTGCATAATATTTTTTATTTTCATATTAATTCAAAAGAAACTACTCAATCCAATTATAATTTACCAACTTCTTGAATATATTCTTTACTTTTTATCTTAATGAGTCATAGCGAAAGGTTTCACTTCTTTATTATGTTCAAATAAAAGGATATTATTCAATCATTACCAAGTCAATTAAGCTAATCAAGCTACTACTCTTCTAAAATATTTATTTTTCCATGTAAGTCGAGTATGTTACCATTATTATTTTTACTAAGAAAGTTATAACCGTGAAATAAATTTTTGACACATCAATTTTAAACACACAAGTACATCCAAGATATTCCCGAGATGCATTATAAGACCCGAGATATCAATCCGAGATGTACATCCGATATGTACTCATCTCGTCCGAGATCTCACCCGATACGAGATAACTTGTGTAAAAATTCCGAGACGAAACGTGACCGAAATTCGATATTTAAAACCTTGCACACTGGTACACATTACACAACAGCACACCTTTTGTTTTCCTTTTTCCCTTCCAGCCACCTTCGTACCCATGACCTTTCACCATAGCAGAATCTATGTCCACCATTGTTTCTTTTGATTTGATTTCTTGGTCTCCTTAGAGGAGCATCTGTATGTATGTATGTATGTAAATACTTAGGCAAGGCATCTTTTCTTCTTCTTTATTCTTTTTCTTTTCCTCCGTGTAAGTTTCAAAAACACTGAAAATTAATTCCTTCATCTTCAAAAATCAATTTATCTCAAACCACTTTGAATTAGCACTTGCCGTCAACTGAGAGTTGTGAGTTTTTTAGTCTAGCTTATTTTAAAAATATTTTCGCGGGTTTCCGTCAAGTGACTGGAAAGATATCTCCATATAACAGCAAGTGGTTGAGAAAACGACCGTTTTCGACGATCACAGATTGACAAACGGATGATACGGATGGGTTCGTGTGATTTTTAGTGCTGTGAATCACCGAGAAGGAAGAGATGATCAAATTCCATTCAAAAAATAATTTCCGCCGAACCGATGGTCGAGGGGATGATCGGAGGAGTCGGGGAGGGGCGTAGGATCGAGATGGAGGGGACGACCGTGGCGGATTTTGTTCTAGCGGTCTGTGTCGTTGGTGATTGGCTCGATTAGGGTTTGGGGGCATGTTTTGGATGGTGTTCAGTCTTTGGTGGGTTGCGACTAGGGTAGGTGATCGAGTGGTCGTGCACTTGGCCTGGAGATGGCGCATGCTGTGGCGAGTGGAATGAGGGAGGTGGCAGAGCTAGCGGTGAGGAAGGAGGTGGGACGAGCTTATTTCGTCGATGGCTTCAAAAACCTGGACGTGAAGGAATTTGGGTCGTGATGGACGGAATCTGATCGGAGGGGTTCGAGGCCAGGGTGATGGGGCTAGTGCGGCGAGGTTGGGGAGTTGGACTTGAGGGTGAGGGTTGTTCGTTGGTTGGTGAAGGCGACGAACATGCAGGTGTACGTATCCGTGCACGGTGGTGAGAATTGGAAGTTGTTTTGGGAAGGATTTGGGGAAGAAGCTTGCTGTGTGGTTTGGGTTGGTAGAATGGGCTTGGGCCGTTTCTTTTGATTGGGTGAGAGTTTGATATGCATATGATTTAATTTTATTTATATAAATATTAGTATTGATTTTTAAAGTATGATATCTCATCCGTTTCAAGTCCGTTTGACACACGGATTTTTGTATTGAACTTGTAATGATGAGCACAACATTGTAGTGTAACCTATTGATACGTTTGGACAAGTATAAATTTATGACATATTTAAACGGACAAATTACGTTATTTTAATTAATAACGTCGTTTAAATTTATATACCCTAATTATTGATAGTTATTTGACCAAATAAATTATTGTTGAATTAAATTGGATTGAATATGAAAATTGGACATCTGATAGCGGAATAAAACACCGTTCCGCTAATTAAATTAATTTGACGTTTAATTATCAAAATAAATTCTCGTTCTGCTATTTTATAGCTTTAAACATCTGATTTTATATCGATGAATTGATATGCCACTTTTAATAAGTGATATGTTGACCAATGACGGTTGAATATTGAAATTATTTACATAGTCGTGGATTATGTAAATATATGTTATTAAGTTGGAAAGTTAATTGAATAATATGGTAGCTTGTTTAAGTACCATGTGATCGTTAAGCCTCTTTAAAATTTAAAAAGCTAATTACTGGTTTGAAGGTTATTTAAGAATAATTACTTTTATAATAGGTTTAAAGATAATTATTATTTAGTAATAAGATTTAAAAAGTAATAATTATTAGTAATAATATTTTAAAGATAATTTATAATTGTTTTATAATGATTTAAATTAATTATTTTTATGATTCTTAAAAGTTGTTTCTTAAATGTTATTTAAGAATGTTAATTATTATTTAAAAAGTTATTTAGTTATTGTTTAAAAATGTTTTAATTTAATTAGTTATTTAAAAATGATTTAACTATACTTTACTTTTTTTTAATTAAAATTATTTTATTATCTTGATTTAAGTCATTTAATTAAATTTACATGTTACTTAATTATCATATTAATATTAATTTAAAAGTTAATTAACTATTGTTTTAATAACGTTTTAAAGTTAATTAATTATCATCCTAATATTGTTTTGAAGTTAACTTATATATTATTATAATAATAATAGTGTTTAAAATTAATTTAATATATTATTAATGAGATTTTAAAGTAATTATTTTAAATAAGGTTTAATTTAAATGAAATCAAAGGATATTTAAATAATAACTTATTATTTAAAGTTATTTCAAATATATATGGGGTATCAAGGGAACCCTACCGACGTAAGGAATTTATTAAAGAGGTTTGTTAAAATATGGGAAGAATCTTATAAATGGTTTTAATAATTATAATAAAAAAATTATAAATGAGTTTTAAAGATCTAAGAAGGAGAAGTTTTACAAACGGGATTTGAGATTTATTAGGAATGTTTTATAAAGGGATTGTAAGTTCATAAAGAAACTTTATAAATAGATTTGGAGTTATTTATGAAATAAAGAGATTTTGGAAGGATATAATTGATTTTCGTGGCGTAATTCGAGGGGCAGGGATTGCGCACAGTTTACTGTGGATTCGCTGGGATAGCGACGTAACCATTGTGTAAGCTGTGATCCATAGTCGGTATGGAACGGTACTTTCCATATCTATTTTTAGAAGTTTTCAAGTTTTTAAGTTTTGAAAATGAAATGGTTTGTGAATATTCTTATAGCATTGACACAAGTATATGAAAATGATTTTCAAAGTATTGAATGGTGATTTTAAATAATGGAAACTTAATTAAATGAGGCTTAGTGACTTTCCATGGAAAATATAATCTTTGTTTGGAATGTTTGTTTATTTGACAGTTAAGTAACCGATTATCAAATTTAGACTCAAACCTAACTTTGGAAATATCTAAGAGAAACACGTGAGTTATATGGCACAGTCATGTTGTACTGTGCGTGTAAATCTCGTTTCGTTCTCTTGGGACAGTGATAAGAAAATCCATCCACTAACGGTTAGGAGGTGAACTTCACTCTTATCCTTGTCTGTTTATTTTCAAAAAAACCGGGGTTGAGTTTACCGAAAACTATTGAAAGTTGTTTCAAGAAGACCGGGATCGTTTCCGAAAACCACTTCGATCCAACTCATGCATTTCGAGCTGAAGACATCTTGAAGAATATGGAATCGAAGATGGAGCTTTTGAAGTGCAAGGGCTACCTGCTACTAATACTGAGTGTGATTCCAAAATGGATGTAGTGGAGGTAGTGCCTTCGGTTTCGTTCAAACCCAGAACGAACTTGTATGGATGAATGCTGGCACTATATTGCTGCCTTGAGGGCAGTGTTAGCATTCCAAGTGGAATTGCTATAAAAAAGGTAACCGTAGCTTTAAGCCTCACAACCCGGAAGTGATTAAAACATGCTAGATGCAGCAGGGCTATGTGGGTCGCTCCCATTAGGATGTGTCATCACCTTTCTAGATCATCATATTATGGATTTGGTTGTGCATGGGGGCTCTCGATTAAGGTTGGAAAGCAACCTGGGTGATGACATATTCGGTACGATCCAAGTTCAGGAGTAGGCCGGTTCTGTGTTGGTAGAGGTGGACCAAGTTCAGGGTTTGACCCTAGGTACATTTTATCTAGAGATGTACCGTACGAAAGGTAGTCCCTTACATTGTCATTATTGGAATCCATTCTCCAATAAATGCCGTGCGGACTTGATTGTAAACCTATTATGCTGGAATTTAATAATGTAACATTTCAGCTATGATTAATAAGTATTTGTATTCTAGACATTATTACAATATCACTGGATTTCTGATATAAATTTTTTGGTTATCGTAAGGTAAAAATTCGTCTGTGTTTATGTGCGGTGTGGTCTTACAAGATACCTTTGATTTTAAAGAATTTTAAAAGTTATAATAAATAAAATTCCTTGTGATTTAAGTTCTCACGCTGGTTTTACTAGACTGACCCGGACATTGTTTTTCTATAATGCTCGGGTCAGACCGAGCATATTTCCAGGTTTAGTTGGATATTTTTGGAGCTTCAGAAGACGAGTTGGAGACCCAGAGACGTATTTACGTACATGGTTATTTTTCCGTTGCATTCATGGTTGTATTTATCAGCAATCGTGAGGTCATGTTATTATAATTGTCCATGCTGAATAGGTTAGTATACTCTGATTAATGTATGTATATTTATACATTACAGTTTTGTTTTTGTGTAAATATTTGTTATATATTATAAATTATTCTTTCCGTTGTGAGATTTTGTGTTGTTTAATTTTTTCTTGTTTTTTTCTTATTTCTTTTCCATAGCTATCGGCATTTTCTTCCAATTTGGATTGGACATGTGTGGTTTATTGTCATCTTAAACTGTACGAAAAAGTGGGTCGTTACAGGTTTCTTCGTATCCTTTTTGTACAGCAGAGTGAGTAAATGCTAAAACATACTACATGATGAAATGTGAGCAGATGAAAACGAACAATTCAAATTTATAGACATAAAGGTAAAGGTGCAATAAAAGAAGGGTGGAATAGAGTAGTACCCGAGATGCATAATAGTTCCTCCATGCTATTAATGCAGACTAGGAGCAAGCCAAATAGGGTTGAGTTCGTAAGGACAGAAACGCTGGTCTCCTAAATCAGCTACGGTCTCTTCAGTTTGATCATCTAAATCACACAATTCTATACCATCAAGATAACCAACTATCGTTTTGTTAGAAGGATAACAAACTGATTTTCCTTCGAAACATGAAGGATCAGAGGAGAAAATGGTTGAAACCACTCCTGCGGTAAAGAAAATTGTATAATCTCTCTGCGCATTGTACTCCAACCATGTATCATCACTCTCTTCAATATCAACTTCATCAAAGTCACCAATTCTATAATCAGCATAACCCACATCATAATCATCATCATCAGAATCACAATTACCACTAGCCGAGTCATAATTTGTGTATCTACCAACACAGTCACCGCCAGCATCATCGCTATCACTATAAAAGCTATTAATATCAGAATCATCTTCATATTCAGTGTCACTGTGACTGGTGTGGCCACTACCACCACTGCTATTGCTATCGTTGTCATCGCTGCTGTCTCTCATATCACCACAGTTGTCACAGTCTTTCAGCTTAAAAACTTCATAATCCGGGAACTCTAAACAATCATCATAATCATAATCATCATCTCTTGTACGATCAACAAGTAAAAGAAGTTCATTCTCTCGCTTTACAAAATAACTAAAGCAGCCATGCTTTATGCCTGCATCTTTCACAACCATTGAATCAGAATTTGCATCACTAACGCCAATTAAACCAGTACCCTCACAAACAACGTAAAATTTTCCTTTATGATAAGCAAGGGAGCAAATGTTGCGTGACAAACATCTAATTGTGTTCCACGATTTATCGCCAATGTTGCAAAATAGCACATGCTTATAGTTTTCCACTGAAAAAGCTAATACACAATCACTCAAAGATTCAGGGTAGTTGGGAG
Source organism: Allium fistulosum (assembly GCA_030737815.1). Taxonomy (NCBI): domain Eukaryota; kingdom Viridiplantae; phylum Streptophyta; class Magnoliopsida; order Asparagales; family Amaryllidaceae; genus Allium; species Allium fistulosum. Next base: position 796,440,564 of record CM060904.1, read on the forward strand.
ACATATGTATGTAGCATCTTAAACTTTTAGCTATAAAGCTCAACCCCTGTGGACGATTGACTTTAGTAATAGCTTTGAAATATGTAAGTTGAGGAATATACTGATCAACTTGAGCACGGGTGACTGGATTGAGGATTGTAAGGTTGAAGTCCTTGTCGATGAGAACGAGCCAGCCATTGGAAGAGCCAATGATTGCATGATCACGAGCTTCAGGGATGTCAAACTTGTAAATAGCTTCAGATAAAGGGTTTATAAAAGAGCGATTGGTTGTCTTTGAGTCATACGGGAGGAGAAGCCATGGAACTTGTGGTGATTTGAGAGTAGATTTTTTTGATGCTAAGTTCCATGGTTTGCAGACGCTACGAAATCTTGAAAAGTCAGCAATGTCTTCAATTTTATTGGAGATTGTGATTAAAAGATCCATTGGAAGATTAGACCAGTTCGGTAGTGAAGAATGTGGTTCACTTCTCTTAGTAAGAGCATCCACTGAATTCATCTTGAAAGTTCGAGGACCTGTACGGTTAAAGAAAATAGACAAAAAGGGGTTACATTCTTGAGGAAGGCATAAGTTATGCAAGCTTTGGTGTGAGTGTAGACATCTTTGCTCTTTCTACTATCACTAATCAAAATTACCAATTCACTTTCAAATGAGAATTTTACAACCATTAACGAGAAATCAAAATTATTATTATCAATCAAAATCTTCAATTTCAACTATTAATTGAAATATAAACAGCCAATGTAAATTTCAACTTAAATATTATGATGTTTCGATTTTTGTGATAACCTATATAAATGGTGTTTGTTCATAACGACACAGGTAACTTTTTGACTATGTGATGGAGTAACTATTTATTATGTGATGACTCTTGTACACCTTGATGCATTTACAGTTAGAAGATGTCATGATCTGGACAAATAGTATTTAACTTCATGTGCACCAAGTAAGCGGACATGCCCAACATAAATGTGGGAAAATAATCATAGGTTATTGACCAAAGAAAGGACTTTGGAGCATAATGTGAATACCATATGGTAAATCAGTAATAGCTCCTAATCTACTCGACAGAACTTGCAAAATAGTATGATAAGAAATACCTTCGCTTTCATAGTACTTAAATGTTTATCATTTTTGCTAATTCATAAATTTACTTTGTCCAATATAGTAAGCAACATAGATCATAAACTCAAATCAATGTTGGCTAGTCAATTGTTGGTAAACAACAGTTACTTTCATTCTACTCCATGAAGTTAAATGAATTATAAATATAACTATATTATCTACAAATTTTACAGAATGGCAGTAAAAAGAACCTAATTATGCCATCTAATACTCTGAATATGAAGAAAAGTTGAGGGTTCTTTTCATTTGTACGGTGAGAATTTTATCATACAACTTCTGTAATTCTGCTAATACTTTGGATGCGTTCTTGTGCGACACGAAAGGGGCACACAAAAGAGATAGAGAAAAAGAGCACGAAAGGAGAACGGTTCGCGAAAGAGGAATGTGTTTTTGTGTACGAAAGGGGCACAGAAAAGGGGATGAAAAGGGTGAGAAAGATGGTGACGTTAAACGCGTCTGAACCTTTTTTATTACTGATTTTCCGACGGTTGGCTTAAATGGTACTTTGGTGGATCCCACATCAGACGCGTCAGACGTGACACCAGCGCCAACGTAGTAAAAAAAAAACTAGAACGCACCCTTTGACTTTACCTATAGGATCCAGTATTCTATAGGCTTACTTTTTCCATAGAGATAAGAAAATTTTAGATTCACAATGTCCATTTGCTTTGAATGAAATTTTTAAGAAAAAATGATACAAAACAAAAATAATAAAAAATTTCAATCAATAAATAATTTCCGAAGCATATAAAAAAGTTACAATTGCCAAAATTTTCTATTATTACTTCATTTCATTATCGTTGCTGTTGCCAAAAATCCTATATCTAATTTCAAATTAAATCAACAAAGCTATAAATCCATCACTTCAAAAATATTATTTGACACTCAAATTAATTGCAAAGTTGACATGATTACTTCATTCCATCAAACTTGCATATCTTGTTTTCATTGTAAATTTCTTGCCATCTTTAGCAATCCACGTGCAACCCTTTGAGCGATCAGTACTACCAGGCAATAACTAGTCAAAACAGCAATTATAAAGCAAACATGCTTGCAAAATGCAAACCAAATTTGTAAATTTTAGGTCCAAAAAACCATGATAGTGTATTTAATGAAATGATGTAATATAAGCTTTACATGGATTGATCTTATGTATGGATAATAAAATTATACTTTAACATAATACATGTCCAACTAGAAAATGTTAGAGAAATATTGGTAAATGAAATATTTTTCTGGAGTGTCTTTAAAAAATAAAATTTCAAAGTTTTCTAAAACTATCATATAAGTTAACTCGTCTTTCCCCTCTTTTTTGTCTTTCTACATCTTCGTGTGTGTATGAGCTAGGATCCGCAGCCCTCTCTATTTAGCCTTCAAACGTAGCCTCAGGTTTCAGTCACTCATTCCGATTTAAATAATAATATATTCTTTCTCTTAGCACACTATATTACTATTTAAATCAAAATGGATGGCTGAAATCATGGGACTTGGTTTGGGGCTAAATAGAGGGGACTGCGGAACCTCTCTCTCTCTCTCTATATATCCAACTAGAAAATGTTAGAGAAATATTGGTAAATGGAATATTTCCCTGGAATGTCTTTAAAAAATTAAATTCCAAAGTTTTTTAAAACTATGATATTAGTTAACTCGTCTTTTCCCTTTTTTCTGCCTTTCTACATTTTCGTTTTTATATATGTGTGTATCCAGTTTTGACTCATTCAGAAGATAACATACTTTTTTCAATGACAGTTGTATCATGGTTAACTATATAGAAGAAGAGACTGTTTAGGAACAAAATTTCCTATATTTTAAGAAAATAATTCACTTGAGCCTTTTATGTGGTTTTAAGTGGATATAACATGAAAAAGTAGTCGGACGGATGAATGCAAATTTCAAATAGAATTAAAAATTAAACTACAAAGTAAAACTCATACGTGTTTATGATTATGTGGCATCTTATGTTTTTTTTATTTAACTTTTTATGCTCTCCATCATTTTCTCAATTTTTACATAGAGCATCGCAGAACTCATTTTCTTATTTTATTACATTTTTCTAATACAAAGTTATGCATTTCGTCGAATTTAATATTTTGTTTACTTTTTTCATTTAGTTTTTTTAGTCATTTCTAGTACCTTACTGAAACTAAAAAAATATTTTAATCGCGATCATGACACAACTCCTTTCAATATCAAAGTGAAACACAATTATTTTAATAACCCTATTCAGGTCATGATGTCATCATAATATAAAATATGAGTCAACTTTTAAAATACTTTTGAGCTTTTTTTTCCCCTTGGTATTCCTTGTTACATCTGATTTTTCCTTTTTTTTCCCTCCACTTTAGAAATGATAAATAGATTACTAATACAAATTTGCACAATACTTTTTACCATCATAAGACTCAAATTACAAGTGAACCACCACTTCACGCTTTTTGAATTATACTCGGACGTCAATTAATCCAACTATGTTATCAGAATATATGAAATTTATTATCGATGATTACTGGTCTACTTACTAGTAAGACAAGTAGTACGAGTCCAAATTCAAATTTTCCAAAAACAAAAAAAAAAAAACAAATATAAAACGCGTACGGCACATGGTTCAAATACTATTCAACTGTTAAAGTTGGTAAATAACTAGGCACTCTACGTATCACTTACCAAACTTACTAGCAAATTTTAAGTCATGAATTAAACGATATTCGGTTTACAAAAGCTCTGATTATAGGTGATGCCAGCTTCCATTGTTAACTCTAAAGATCAAATTGGCCACTTTCTTAACATAAGTGGATGTAAATATGAACCATCATAAATTATATCACAATCTATTTACAACTAAAAATGGCAGGAAAATATTAACAAAACAGGGGTTAAAAATAAAACCCTAACCTTGAATGCGATAGTTTCTCTTCAAGTATAGCCTTTGACTCTGAAATAGGTTTCAAGTTATAAAAAATATCCGAAGCACATTGTTTTGCTTTTGTATAACCAAAAGGCAGGAATCGATTGCTAATAATGCGCCATTGTTGAAGTGGAGAAAAATGAAATGGTGAAAGTGGAAGTGTTCAGCTCAATTTCTCGCGTTTTATGAACGGGCGTAGTCGGTCTGGGCCGTAATCATATGATTTCATGGCCTATACTTGAGGATGCGTTTTGCCAGGATAGACGGAATACAAATAGTGGCCTCTATTCCTGCGATTTTTATGCTACGTGCGTACTTGGTGGTACGTGCTTACTTTATACATTCTTATTTTACTGTTAAAGCTCTTCTTTTCTTTTTTCATTTTACGTTACAAACGCACCTTACAGTCGTTTAAAGCTTCGTTCTGTCTAGTTCACATTAGCATTTTCTTTACTGTTTTAATGCCTCAGTTTTTGAGAGTTTGGATGGGGTTCAACACCACCACCCCCACCACATAAAAGGTCTTTTAAGTCGGTTGTAACAGGAAATTTGGTTTTTACTTTATGGTTTGTTTAATATTCATAAAATTAATTTTAAATTGTGAAATTTATGATTTTTGTTTGAAAATTCGTTTTCTAATTGAATTAATTAAGACTGGTTAAATTAATTAAGACTAGTTGTACTATATATTCAAATAAATTAAAATATTTAAATATTATTAAGAAGGAATTAGGAAGAAGGACAAACTTTAAAAAAAATTAGACTGAAGGGCACCATGTTTCATTTTTTGATTGAAGGACAAACTTAAAAAAAAAATAGGCTGAAGGACAATGCTAATTATAACTAGCATTGTCCTTCAGCCTAATTTTTTTAAAGTTTGTCCTTCAGTCCAAAAATGAAACTTATTGTTCGTCAACCTAAATATTTTTTAAAATTTGTCCTTGTGTCTATTTTCCACTATTATTAATTGGTAAGATATGTTGTAAAATTGTAAATTCTTTTTTGTGTTGTAAATATCCAATTATTAAGTTGGAAATTTGTTTCTAATTGTATAGTTAGTTAAATTTATTATATCGTATATTTACATACAGCGGAATATATAAATTTATCAATTAAAATATATTGATTATTGGTTAATAGCAACATTCGTTAATTTTCTTTGTTAACTAGTAAGTATTTTCAACTATTAATTATAATAAATACTACCAACTATTAATTATAATAAATATTACTAATTAAATTAATCCAAAAATACATAATTACATTAAATTCAAACTCAACTCTACTTGGACTAAACTGAATAAAAGTTCGAGAACATCTATTTAACGAAGTAGAGTTTAACCACTAGAGTTTATAATCTGGTGCTTGCCAGCTTAAGCCAACCGCTTATGTTCTAAAACTTTGGACAAAAGGAAGATTTTCCATTATTATTTTATTTCATTTTTAGTGGGTTTTTTTCAGTATTATCTGTAGTAGCATATAAGATTTGAACTTTTTTAATGTAAAAGTAACCAATCATTTTGAGGGAGTATACAATGGACCTACAATACATACTTATTTTCGGTATTATATTGCCACATTCGTTATCAAGGTTCGAGCTTATAACATTTGATCATCGAACTCACAACACAAACAAACGGGATAATTCTATGGAATTAAACTTTTTTTTTGTTATTTACTAGTTAAAAGTACCTAAAATACCAAAACTCAAGAACAAGGACTTTAAGTCAATATTTGTTCTTGATTACATTGTTAAAATGAAACCGTCGTCGTATATATACAACTAAAATCTAAAAAATTACAAGGAGCATTGTACGGTAGGTCTACCATTAATCTTGAGAACTTAAAACATTTCCCCGCTATCGTTTATACATCAAGTGTCCTACTCATCCTTTTTTTCTTTTGTAATCTATTCTTCCAAACGTTAAGGATGCGCATAATTATCTATGGAATCAAATCCAATCAAAAAAACTTGAATTAGAACCAATGTTGTTTAAATCATATCATATCATATCTAAATTATAGAAATCAAATTATAGCGAATTTGTTGGCGGACCTTATGGTCAAAACCAATTGGTTAACCTGTTGAGCCCTAAAAATGGCACAACGCCCAAAACTAAACTAAAATAGAGAGAGATCTAGCAATAAAATGATAGAACAAATCAAAAGACATTGGAAATGTTATAGTAGTTCGACAAATCCGAGACTTACGTCCACTTTAATCTTATTATTTAAATATTTTAGTCATAAGTATAATGATTTTACCGATCTAACAGCCTAACAATAAAAAATAGCTTCTCTTGTGATAAGATTGTGTAGAGAAAGAGAGTGAAGAAGATAAAGGTGCCAAAAATCCTTTTTGAGTGTCATAAGTTTGCTATTTATAATGAAATCGTCCAACTAAATCGTTGGATCTTGAAATAGCAAGTCAATTTCAAATCTGAAAACGTAGGAGGGGAGACGAGGTCCCCGAGCCAATAAAATCATCTCGGTACCGATCGGAAGTGATCGGTACCGATCTAATTTTATGATGGCAGGTTGTGCCATCTCACTTCACTTGGTCTTCTATCTTTGATCCCTACATTTTCGAGCACTTTTTCCTTTGAAATCAAGCCTTTGTCAAGAGGTTCTGACATCTTCAGTACTTGTCCTTCTCTTCAGAGCTTCCTTGGAGTTGTTCACCTACTTCTTCGGAAATGGACCTCATGACGATCATTCTAGCTTGCTATTCAAATGCCATAACCCCAACACTTCATATGGTAAAAATAGCTCGGTACCAACCTGAAAGTGGTCCGTACATATACGTTTGTATGCATTTTTTAGGCACTCTATCCCTTTGGGGCTCACTCCAATGTCCTTCTAAGCATGGTCCTAAGTTTAGAACCATTCTATCTTTATCTCGACGTTCGGATTCTTTTGAAAGCTGCATAGTCTAAAAGTTGGATAACACTTACCACCCACGTACGTTTATGTTGAAAACAAAGCGTGCTATGGAATGAGACAAGCATATAACATTGTCCATACAAGTCCGTTGATGATCCAAGAGTTGCTCTAAAGAGTCGTCTCCATTCCGTGGGCATCCGTTCCAGTGCTTTAAATAGCAGTGGTTCTACTCTTCGTGCTAAGGCCAAGAACTACACTCTAGAGATCGTTTCATGTCTTAGCTAGGTACGTATTTGTAACAACCCAACTTTTCATGATTAATATAATCACCGTAAAATGAAAAGCCGAATTGTTTAAAATAATTTCAATAGCACACAAAGAGCTATATAAACTAACTAACTAAAACTTTTAGAACTATATTTTCCTGGTCAGGTTCATGCATCATGATCTGGTTGTACCCCGAGTAAGCATCCACAAATGATAGTAGTTCATGTTCAGCTGTCCCGTCCATAAGTTGGTCGATTCTAGGCAGAGGAAAGTCGTCTTTTGGGCAAGCTTTGTTTAGGTCCGAATAGTCGATACAGGTTCGCCATTTTCCATTGGACTTCTTGACTAAGACTGGGTTGGATACCCATTCGGGATATGTTTGCACAAAAAATGGGCAAACACCTCCAAGTCATATGATTTAGTCGATTTTATGTTGTTTTTAGTGATCTGGGTGATTTATACAAATATATAAAAAGCAGGGACTAAACTGTAAAAGACACACAGATTTATAGTGGTTCGGCCAGAACGTGCCTACGTCCACTTTATATGTTATTCTCCTTTACTGTTCAGATTACAAATACAAAGCTTTGATTACAAGTGTATGAAAGTCGTTTGAAAGCTCTATCCGTGCTTGAGCTCTCAAAACTTGTCCCCCATTGTTGTACCCTTACCCCTCTATTTATAGAGTGAGGCTGGGAGTAGGGGTTCTGGATGTATATAGCTGCTGGTGGGCCTGGGCTGATGCAATCTGGCCTGGCAATGCTGGTTCGGCAACACCTTGGTCCGGTAGTGCTTCGGTCCGGGGGTAGATGGTTGGAGTTGAGACCTTGGTCCGGTAGTGCTTCGATCCGGTAGGTTCGGTGGGCTTTGGTCCGGTAGTACCTGGGAGACGGGTTGGTTCGATGGTAGATGGAGTGAGGGTTGGTTCGGTGGTAGATGGAGTGAGGGTTGGTTCGGTGGTAGATGGAGTGGGGGTTGGTTCAGTGGTAGATGGAGCGAGGGTTGGTTCGGTGGTAGATGGACTGAGGGTTGGTTCGGTTGTAGATGGAGCGAGGGTTGGTTCGGCAGGGCCTTGGAGACGTGTTGGTTCGGTGGTAGATGAAGCGAGGGTTGGTTCGGCAGGGCCTTGGAGACGTGTTGGTTCGGTGGTACTTTCCTCCTTATGGTTCGGCGATGCCTTCTTCTTTCTAGCTCGGTGGTGGTGGAAACGCACCCAACATTTGCCACCCAAAGTGGGGCATATGCCAGCATATGTCGTGCTTTGTTTTATGCCCTTCGACTTGGACACTCTCATTCGGTCCCGAGCGCCGAACCAGTTGGTCCGGTTGTTTCCAATTGCTTATAAGTATGGGCCATATGCTTTCATTATTCCTTACTAACTGGAATAGCCGAACCAGATTCTTTCCTGCCGAATCAATCATACCACCGAATCACGCTTGACCACCGGTCCAGGTAATTTTCGAATGACTTTTATGTTTTGAACTACCGAATGAATCCGTGGAGTATGAGTGCCGGATGAACTTGAGTGCCGGATGAACTTAAGTGCCGGATGAACTTGAGTGCCGGATGAACTTTAGTCTTGAACTACCGATCGGGCTTTTATGTTTTGCATTATGAACGATATTCCATGCCGTATGTACTTGCTTGTTTATGTCTCCACACTCCTTGTTCTAATAATGTGTTTTATCCTGTTGTAGATAATGTCTCATAAAGTCGAAACTCGTTCTGACAAGAAGAAGTCCAAGGACCGAGGAGAGTCCTCCATAGTGCCCCCAGTTCAGGCAGCACCAGAACGATAGGGACCAACCCCGAGATCGCTAGTAGACGGGTACGGTCCTCAAGAGCTCCTGAACTCACCGCCTGATTGCTTTCCGAGCTCCCTCAAAGATGAGCAGCTTAACGTTATCTCTCGCTCTTTTGGGATCGACAGAGCGCACATGTTGTTGCCGGGGGAAGAAGTGATGCCGTATAACCCTCATGACGGATATTTTGCTTATAGCAGGTATCATTGCATGTGTGGTGCAATCCCACCTATTAATGCTTGGATAGTCAGCTTCATCACATACTTGAAGGTGGCTCCTTTCCAGCTTCAGCCCAACTCCTATGCCATCTTGGTGAGCCTGTTTGTCATCTTCTAGAGGAGATACGGGCGTCCTCCTTCCAACCGGGAAATCCAGTATCTGTACAACTTAAGAGGCTACAAGAAGGGGTCTCCGTATATTAGCTTGGAGTCGGCCGTGTCCTTCAAGCCAGTCCTGGATTTATACTCGAAGTTCAGCATGTTCAAGAAGGAATGGTTTTTTGTCAGAGATGACTCCGTTTCTTTTCGCCGCTTCACCTCTGGCTGTTAGTTGAATCTTATTTATAATTTCTCATTCTAACTGCAATACTCTTCCTTACGTTCCTTATTTCTTGCTAGCGACAAGTGGCTTTGCGGTTGTAGAGAACGATCGTTTGGTTCAGATAGCTGCGGAAATAGAAGCCATTCCAGAAGGCGAGAGGGTGGCTTCTTATTTGATCAGGAATGCTACTCTTTTGGGGCTCAACTTAATCCTGCCACGCCAGTCTGTGGTCAAGCAAAGAGACACAGCTGAGGAGAGGGCTGCCAAAGCTAAAGGAGGGACTATGGCGAAGAGCAGCAAAAGGAAACCCTTCTCGAAGCATCCAATTGCCGGGGGGAAGAAACTTAAGAAGTCCGATGGACCCTCCCCCAGCACATGTCCAGATGTCCCGAAGGAGGAAGATGTAGAGGAGGAAAGAGGCGAGGATGAAGGAGGTGAGGCGGAGAGTGGAAGTGGTGGAGAAGGTGATGGTGATGGTCATAGCGATGATGGTTGCGACGGACAGAGCGGTGGTGGTACTGGGGCTTTGTCTTCTAAGCAAGCAGGTGTGATCCAAGAGTGGATAGATGATGCTTTCCGCCTGGCTTTTGGAGGGTCGGAGGAAGGATCGGCTTTAGTGGAAAAGCCTAAGAAAGCTGACAAGGCCGAGATCGGTGCTGATTCTTCTAAGAGCGCTTTAGCTAAGGCAATTCCTGCGATTCAAGGTGAATTTTTGACTCCTGCCGACTCCATTTATGATAAGGATTTAGGAATATTTTATGGCCTGCTCCCGTCCTGAAATGAGATTCAGGACTTATTGCAGTATCCTACTCCTCCCCAGGGTTTGTATAACAAAAGCGTCTTTTTACTCTTCTTAACTTGATGTATTTCTTGAATTATAGTTCAATGTATGCATGTAACACTGGGTTTTTTATCACAGAAGCGGGTAAAGTGGCCAAGACGTCGGATGTTCGACACCGTCTTGAACAATACAAACTCCTCAAGGCTTCTACTAAACCAAAGCCTCCGACTGACCGCCCTGGAGACGTAGTCGGCTATCGTCCTCTTCTTGGAGTTATCGAAGAGGATATCCGAAAGAAGAAGAGGAGTCGCTCCTTGTTTGAATCTTCACCTGGTCCTCAGCCCCCAACTCAGCCTCTTCGGGATACCACGGAGGAGAATACTGAGTTTATACCTTCTCCGCATCCATCTGAAAATCCTACCGTTACCCCGATAGATCATCCCGGCTTGGCTCGTAACCCGTTTGCGGGTCATCCGGATCTGGATCTTGGTTATCATGATATTACCTTTGATGAGGCTACCGGTGAGCACCTTCTCCCTCGCAATCCTATGGTAAGAGTACTAGACGAAGATAAGTCCCTGGACCTTGATTTGCTTACCACTCAGGTTGCATCTTTGGGGGACGAAGCTAAGGCAAACATCGACCGGGTTGCTGAGGAAGCCAGGAAGCTGATGGGGCATCATGCCCGACTGGTCAAGGCCGGAGAAGAAATCGGGAGTGCTAATATTAGACTGTGGTTAATAGTTTCCGACCAGGCCAAGCAGCTCGTTGATCAGGCCATCCAGATCTCCCAGCATGAGGCCGTCTCTAGGCGGCTAAAGAAAACCATGGAAGAGGCTAGCAGAGTAGAGCTATGGAAAATGGAGGCTGCCTGTAAGGAACGGATTGACATGGCTATTGCAACGGTGGACGAGGTTCGAAAAGCGGATCTCGAGCAGATACAGGAGTTGTCCGGGAAACTTGAAGCCGCAGAGCTTGCTCAAACCAAGCTGAAGGTGGAGATGGATGCGATGAGGAAATCCTTCCAGGCTGACTGCTCGCGGTACCGATCAGAGAGGGATGCCGCCATTACAAAGTTGTTGGCTTCTGACCGAGTAAGGGAGTTTGAGGAGAACGAGGGGATAATGGATGAGATGCTTCAGGATATATACTTTCGCACTTGGAAACATGGCAACTTATCTTGGATGGATGATTATCCCCAAGTCATGGCCAGGATTTATCTCAGGGCCCTGGAGGAGGCTAGGTCCGATGCAGATAAGGAGGGTGGCGCGGCCTTTAGAATGGATGTGGTTACGGCTCAATTCACCAAGGAGGAGAAGGTGGCGGTGAAAGAGGGTATGCGGCTGCTTGCTGTTGAGGAGGTTGGTGTGCTGTTGAGGATGATGATCAAGGAGCAGATGCTGATAAGTCTCCCCTTTTAGCTCTTCGTAACTTGGTTGCTTATTATTAATGAATTCTTTCCTTGATCGGACAGGCGGGACCTCTGGAGCACCAAATATCTCTGGTCAACATGCTAAAAGTTCCCACTCCGCGGTTAAGGAGATTTCAGAGGGCCAGCAGGACAAGGGTGAAGCTCCGATGCAGCCGACTCCTTAACTTGACCCTGATATCTTTTTATTTACTTGACATTGCCGTCTACGTTAGTCTTAGAGCAGTAACATAACTTTTAGGCTGTAATTATGTTACTTGTAATAAACGATGGTATGTAATTTTTAACTTAAGCTGATTCTGTCGTGTTTGAATGCTTTCGTTATTTTGATGTGTTGCATAAGAAGTATAGCTGTGCATATGCCTGTGATTCTATCGGGTTTGATGTCAAGTTCTTGCTTAAAACGTAGTTTCATATCTTGAAATGTTAATGTGATGTGTGAATAAATTATAGTTACGTATTTATACACAAAGAAGGAAGTACCGCCCTTCATGTTTTAATTGTAGATGGCCGCATTGAATGTCTTGTGTGGCCGAGTATGGAATGCAGCCGAGTGTCCAGTTGTGAGTTCCTATTCCCATTAGCGGGTGTCTCCTATTCTGTGTCCTGTACTTTAGGGATCGTTATAGAGGATAGGAGGAAAGTTTTTTAAATAAAATTGAAATATGAGAAACAGTAAAACTTCCAATCACAGAAGGCCTTCGACGTGCTTAAGTTCGTGGCAAACGGGTTTTGTAGTCACTTTCTCTAGCTGTGGGTCTTGGAGACGTTTGTCACCCATCTTACGCCTTTGCGGGGAGTTTATCTTTTTTACCACAGCCGTACTTAAGACACATCGGAGCCGAGATCGCGCACAGTAACTACCCGGGCCATTGTGGCCCGTAGTCACGGGTATTATTCGATTTACCGTGGCCGGCTAGCGTGGGTGCCGATCGTCAACCGTGAACTACCCCTGGCTGGCCACACCTTATGTTGGGGCTTAAAGTAGGTTCACGGTTGCCGGCGAGCCGAACGCCGTAATGAGATGCCTCGGCTATAGTCAGCCTTCTTGGTGGCTTATAATCGGCTCATTACAGTTGGCTTTAAGGGCCGATCACGAGCAATGAGTTAACTCGTAGCAAAGGGATGCTGGAGCAAAAGTGTCTCATTGGCGAGGGCATAGATTCACATAGTACCTGTTAGGTCTTGTCCAGGTGAGGTTGCGCCGTGATGTGTCTTGAATGGAAATGCCATTACACAGGATTTTGTTCAACAGAAAAGGATAAAGTTAACAAGCAGCCAAGATATAAAGGAACAAGTTAAAAAGAGACAAGTTTTTTAAAGTGGTTCGGCACGAAAATGCCTACGTCCACTGATTCTCTTTGTTAATTCACTTCATATGGGCAGTACAAGTTAAGAAAAGTATCGACGAAGGTGTTGGATGTTCCATGCCCTCTGGAACACCTCCCCGTCCACTGTTGACAAAATATAAGCTCCATTGTGGAGATCTTTATGAATTACATATGGTCCGTCCCAGATTGGATCTAGCGCTCCGGGGCGTGGGAAGATTCGCTTGAGGACAAGATCTCCTTTTTGTAAGCTACGATGCTTGACTTTGGAGTTGTATTGCGTTGCCACTTTTTGCTTGTGAGCTGCTGCTTTGAGGGCTGCATCATATCTTCTTTCCTCAATTAGGTCCAAAGACATGTGAAGGAGTTCTTCGTTCTCTTCTGGGTTATAGTGGATCCTACGGTGGGAAGGCACTATAGTTTCAACTGGGAGCATAGCCTCCGATCCGTATGCCAAAGAGAAAGGAGTATTCCCCGTTGATGTTCTGAAGATGTGCGATAGGCTCACAGTGCCGTAGGAAGTTCATCCACCCAAGCGCCTTTTGAATTTTCGAGTTTCTTTTTTATTAGAGTTTTGAGGATTTTGTTGACGGCTTCGACTTGTCTGTTTTCCTGGGGATAAGCTACGGATGAGAAGCTTTTGTGAATTCCGTGCTCTTGGCACCAGTTGGCGAACTCCTCGCTGTCAAACTGAAGTCCATTGTCCGATATGATTTTAAATGGGACTCCGTACCTGCATAGAACATTTTTGATCATGAAGTTAATAACTTTTGTTGAAGATACTTTATTTAGGGGTTCTGTTTCCACCCATTTGGTGAAATAGTCGACCGCCACTATAGCATATTTGGCTCCGCCTCGGCCCATTGGCAGTTTGCCAATCAAGTCAATTCCCCATACTGCAAAGGGCCAAGGGCTGGTCATTTGAGTAATCTCAGTCGTTGGTAGCCGCGGAATCTTAGCAAATTTCTGACATCTGTCACATTTTTTGACGAAGTCTAAGGCGTCTTTGTTTAAGGTGGGCCAGAAATATCCATATCGGAGTATCTTCTTTGCCAGAGTTTGCCCTCCAGTGTGATCTCCGCAGCTTCCTTGATGGATGTTGGATAAGATTTCCTTTGCTTCCCTTTCAGCGACACACCTTAGTAAGGGGTTAGAGAAGTCGCGCCGATAAAGGGTGCCTTCTTGTATTGTGTAGCGGGAAGCTCCCCTTAAGATTTTCTTGACTTCGTTACGCTTGTCGGGCAGTGTGCCATCTTGTAAGTATTTTTGGATGGGAGTCATCCAAGTTTCCTCGTTGATTGTAACTATCAGATTCATCTGCTCGAAACTTAGGGTCAGTTGCTTTGAGATGGCCACTGCTCCGGAAATAGTGTTGTCTCTCATGCTAGCTTGCTTCGCCAATTCGTCAGCCTCTTGGTTCTCTTTCCGAGGGGTGTGTTTGATTAAATAGTGATCCAATCGATCGAGAAGCAACTTGGTCTTCTTTAAATATGCTATGAGTATTCTTCTCGAGCCTGAAATTCTCCTAGTATTTGATTTACAATAAGTTGAGAATCACTATGAAGACACAAAGAATTGGCTCCGATTTCTAAGGCAAGTTCTAATCCAGCTATCACTGCTTCATACTCTGCATCGTTGTTGGTGGCAGCGAATTCCAACCTTATAGCATAGTGTAGCTTATTTCCCCTGGGAGTGATTATTACCACACCTTCCCCCGAGCCTTGTTCGTTTGACGCACCATCCACAAAGAGATTCCACTTGATGTCTTCTGCTATTTCCGATTGCTCCTTACCTTCGTTGGTAGTGAATTCGGCAATGAAATCGGCCATGGCTTGTCCTTTGATGGCGGTGCGAGGATGGTAGGTGATATCATATTGACTTAGTTCAATGCACCATTTAAGTAGTCGCCCAAAAGTGTCGGGACGATGGAGTACCTGCCTTAGTGGTTGATCGGTCAGAACTCTGATGGAATGGGATTGGAAATAGTGACGCAGTTTCCATGATGTGATTAGTAAACAGTCCGCTAGTTTCTCAAGTTTAGGATATCTGGCTTCCGCCCCTGTAAACCTCTTGCTTACAAAGTATACTGGCCGCTGCGTGCGTTTGTCTTCTCTCACCAATGCGGCGCTTAGAGCATGAGATGACACGGCAAGGTATAGGTATAGCTCTTCGCCTTTGTTCGGAGTTGAGAGTACTGGTGGTCTCTGGAGGTGTTCGATTAAGTTAAGGAAAGCTGTTAAGCATTCGTCAGTCCGTTCGAACTTTCCATTCTCTTTCTTTAGAGCTTCGAAGAAGGGGATGCATTTGTCAGTCGCTTTAGAGATGAATCTGCTCAGGGCGGCCACCTTCCCATTTAGGCTTTGCATTTCTTTTTGGGTAGAAGGTATCCTGATATCTTTCAGAGCTCGGACTTGTTCGGGATTTGCTTCAATTCCTCTTGCATGGACGATGAATCCTTGGAACTTCCCTGATGATACTCTGAACGAGCACTTTAGAGGATTCAGCTTCATTTCATATTGGCAAAGTACTTGAAACATTTCACCCAGGTGGCTTACATGATCGTCGGCTTTCCTTGACTTTACCAGCATGTCATCCACATAAACTTCCATAGTTTGTTCTATTAGCCCTGCAAACATCTTGTTGACGAGGCGCTGATAGGTGGCTCCTGTGTTTTTGAGTCCGAAAGGCATTACTTTGTAGCAGTACAATCCCCGGTCAGTGATGAAACTAGTGTGGTCTTGATCGGGAGCATGCATAGGAATTTGGTTATATCCTGAGTATGCGTCCATAAAAGATAAGAGTTCGTGCCCGGCCGTGCTGTCCACGAGCTGGTCGATTCAGGGAAGTGGGAAGCAATTCTTCGAGCAGGCGTCATTTAAGTTGGAGAAGTCAATGCATGTTCGCCACTTCCCATTAGCCTTCTTTACTAGTACCGGATTGGCGATCCACTCCGGGTAGATGGCTTCTTGTATGAAGTCATTGGCCAGTAGGTTTTTTACTTCTTTATCGAGGGCTATTGGTCGTTCTGCCCCCATACTTCTCTTTTTCTGTTTTACTGGCGCCTTGGTAGGATCAATGTTTAGTACGTGGCATGCTATGTCAGGGAAGATTCCAGTCATGTCAGCGTGTGACCACGCAAATACATCCAAGTTGTGGCGGAGAAAATCAATGAGTTGTTCCTTCAACTCTGCTTTTAGTTGGGACCCGACTTTTAATAGTCTACTCGAGTCATGTTTGTCCACAGATACAAATTCCATAGCCTCTGCAGGCTCGGCGGTGGCCTCCTCCTCTTTGTCCCTGGGGTCTACTTCATTGAAAGGGTCACTAGTATATCGAAGAGGAGGGGCTTTCTTTAGTTGCTATGCTTCCAAACTTTTCGTGAAGAGGGCAGTCTCTGCACTCTTCCCTAGCTATATCCTTTCTGCGGTTATTGCGGAGTTCGGTTACATAGCACTCTCGAGCGATGTCCTGGTCTCCCTCTATTTCCCCTATTCCAGTGTCCGTTGGAAATTTCATCTTCAGGCACCATGGGGCCAGGACAATTTGGAAGTCAGACAAGGCTGGCCTTCCTAAGAAGGCATTGTAGGCCGAGTGGTTTTCTATCAGCACAAATGTTTGTTTCCGCACAACGGAGCGGGGATGACTTCCAATTTCAACAAAGAGGTCCAGTCGCCCGAGGGGCATCTTCGCATTTCCTATGAAACCGTGTAGCGATTTATTGCAGGGAAGAACATCCTTTAACGATAGCTTCATTTTGTCAAAGGCATGCTTGAATAGGATATTTACTAAGCTTCCAGTGTCTACTAGAATTCGGAAAACCTCGGCTGGACCGAGCCGGGCAGAGATAACCATGGAATCTGTGTGAGGGTACTGCCTTCCCTCCAGGTCACGCCTACTGAATGTGATGTCATTATTCTCTATCCGCTTCTGGTGGCGTTCTTCTATAATAGAATTGACGCATTCTTCATTGTTTCTAAGTGACTTTCCGTACCTTTCCATCTCTGCCCAGCTTCCATCGGCGATGTGTGGCCCTCCCGAGATGGTATGGACCACTATCTTCTCTTGACTGGAGCCGCTGGTGTTGCGATTTCCTCTGCCTATTTCTGGGGAGGGTAGCCTTGGGTTCTCATTGGCAGGAACTGGAGTCCTATTTTGACCTTTTACATAGTGTTCTAGTCTCCTTCTTCTGATGTGTTATTCAATCAAGTCCCGGAGATGATGGCATTCGTTGGTATCATGCCCATGGGATTCGTGGAAGCGGCAGAATTTTCCAAACTTAATTGCGTTATCTGATTCCTTCTTGTGTGGGGGGCGTTTGTATTTAACTTCGTCTTGAGTGGCCAGGAAGATGTTTTCGATCGTTTCATTCAACGGGGTGTAAGCGTCAAATCTCGGTCCTGGCCGATATAGACGCTTTTCTCCCTTTTTGCCCCCAGCATTGTCTCTAGAATCATTTCTTCGAACGTCCTTTGCTACAGCGGGCGTGTTGCCGTGAGCTGCCTTATTTTGTTGCCCTGTCTGCCTCTCAGTGGCAGCGTCTTCAAGTCTCATATATTTCCCAGCTTCATGGAAGAAATCGGGTAAAGTAGCTGGTTTTTCTTTGGTCAATCTTCTAGCAAATTTAGTATCTGGATGTAGACCACTACAGAGGGCCATTAAGATAAGCTACTCATCGGCATCTTGGACTACGGCCTTTGCGGCATTGAATCGGTGTAGATATTGCTGCACTTTCTCTCCAGGTTTCTATTTGATACTGGATAAGGAATAAGCGTCCTTGGGTTGCTCTACATGAATGCGGAATTGGCTGATGAATTTTTCTTTCAACATCTCCCATGAGCTGATGGATCCTTGGGGTAGATGGCAGAACCAGGAGGTAGCTAGATCTGCTAAGAATAGCGGAAAGCATTTGCACAGTACTCCTTCTGTTGCTCCACTCATGAGCATATGCTGTGTGTATCTCTGTAAGTGTACAACGGGGTCAGAGGTTCCTTTGTAAGGTTCCATTGTTGGCATCTTCCATTCTCGGGGGGTGATGGCAATTTCGATATTGTGGGGGAAAGGGCTGGTTATCCTAGCGCCTATCCCTCGATCTCTTTGATCCCGCTGGACGCACTCTCTGAACAAGCGTGCCATCCTTTCATCAGAATTTGGAGCGGACAGAAATGAGTTCGGTTCTTCTCTATGGGATTGATTCCGTCCAGATGACCTGTAGGGATGGTATCGTCTATCATTCCTAGCATTCTCCAGTAGCTGTCTTTGGTCTTCTGGGAGCATGCTAGGGTCAGCCACAACTGGCCCTTGCCTTGATCTTCCCCTGCTGGGTTCTGATCTAAGCACTTCCTCGGGTTCGGGCTGGACTCTAGCTCGGTCTTGTTCATTGGTGTTTCCGTGGTTAGACAGCATGACAGGCTCAGCTACGGTTGACCTTCGCCTAGTACCTCCCCCATTGGGTTCGATTCCAAGCGTTTCCTTGGGTCGGCGTTCGAACTGAGTTCGGTCTCGGCTCTTACCATGGCCGCTTCTGTCGTTAGCTTCTTCGAAGAAGGAAGATCTTTGTTGCCTCCGAGATCCTCCAGACTGGGACTCACCCCATGATTCAGTGTTGCGGTTGGACTCTTCAGCATCCCTTAAGCGTGACATGAGTTGGTCCACCAAGGCTTCCTGTTGGGATGTGAAGCGGTTAGTCACCTCAGCCATAACCCTATCTAGATCTGCCCTAGTAATTGCTACCGGCTATCCCGTGGCAGGGGTTGTCGGATTTGCCTGACCTTCATTTGGTACTGCTGTTGGAATGGGATGATTTACTTGATCTGTGACCACTGGATCTGGAATACTGCTAGTTGCGATGTTCTTTCCTTTGTTAACGTCTTTTTTCTGCCTGGGAGGCATGTTTTCCAAGCAATGAACGACGCTGTTAGGAAGAAGGTTAAGTGGGAGAAGCTGAAGCTTCGAGCTCCCGTTTCTCAGTGAAAGCACCAAAAATGTTTGCACAAAAATTGGGCAAACACCTCCAAGTCGTATGATTTAGTCGATTTTATGTTGTTTTTAGTGATCTGGGTGATTTATACAAATATATAAAAAGTAGGGACTAAACTGTAAAAGACACACAGATTTATAGTGGTTCGGCCAGAACATGCCTACGTCCACTTTATATGTTATTCTCCTTTACTGTTTAGATTACAAGTACAAAGCTTTGATTACAAGTGTATGAAAGTCGTTTGAAAGCTCTGTCCGTGCTTGAGCTCTCAAAACCTGTCCCCCATTGTTGTACCCTTACCCCTCTATTTATAGAGTGAGGTTGGGAGTAGGGGTTCTGGATGTATATAGCTGCTGGTGGGCCTGGGCTGATGAAATCTGGCCTGGCAATGCTGGTTCGGCAACACCTTGGTCCGATAGTGCTTCGGTCCGGTGGTAGATGGTTGGAGTTGAGACCTTGGTCCGGTAGTGCTTCGATCCGATAGGTTCGGTGGGCTTTGGTCCGGTAGTACCTGGGAGACGGGTTGGTTCGGTGGTAGATGGAGCGAGGGTTGGTTCGGTGGTAGATGGAGTGAGGGTTGGTTCGGTGGTAGATGGAGCGAGGGTTGGTTCGATGGTAGATGGAGTGAGGGTTGGTTCGGTGGTAGATGGAGCGAGGGTTGGTTCGGTGGTAGATGGAGCGAGGGTTGATTCGATGGTAGATGGAGTGAGGGTTGGTTCGGTGGTAGATGGAGCGAGGGTTGGTTCGGTGGTAGATGGAGTGAGGGTTGGTTCGGTGGTAGATGGAGCGAGGGTTGGTTCGGCAGGGCCTTGGAGACGTGTTGGTTCGGTGGGACTTTCCTCCCTATGGTTCTGCGATGCCTTCTTCTTTCTGGCTCGGTGGAAACGCACCCAACAGGATATGTTGCATCGTGGATAAAACCGTTCACCATTAACTTATCCACTTCCTCTCTCGGTGCTTTGGATCGTTAGGGTCCTAAGCTGTGTCTCTTCTGCTTCACTGGTGTATGCTTGGGATCAATATTAAGTGCGTAGCATGCAATCTCAGGCGGAACTCCGCACATATCGGAACGTGTCCAAGCGAATATATCCAAGTTGGCGTGAAGGAATTTGATGAGTGTCAGTCGCATTTTGTTTCCAAGATGTGATCCAATCTTCAGGACCCCTTTTGGGTCATCCATATCGATAGAGACAGACACCGTCAATTCTGTCGA
This sequence comes from Allium fistulosum, assembly GCA_030737815.1. NCBI lineage: Eukaryota > Viridiplantae > Streptophyta > Magnoliopsida > Asparagales > Amaryllidaceae > Allium > Allium fistulosum. The sequence goes on from CM060904.1 coordinate 796,460,812, forward strand.
TGCTGTCTGTTCCTCCCCTGAACTCTTCTTTCTAGGGTCTAAAGCCTTATCAAATCGGTTGTGGTCCTCAAGCTAGGAGCAACCCTTTAGTTTTTATTCGCTGAGTTGATGAATGTGTAGAGTTCTCCCCATATTCTTCCCCTTTTCTTTTCTTCTAGACTCGCGTAGTTCCACGATATAAAACTCTCTAGCGGTACTTTGGTCTCCTTTGATCACCCCAACCCCATTCTCTGTCAGAAATTTCATGGTTAGACACTGCTGAGCTAAAGTAATACTGAAATCTCCCCAAGCGGGCCGACCCAAGAAAGCATTGCAGGCGGATATTTCATCTACAATCACAATGGTTTGGATATGGATGACTCTTGGTCACCTTCTCCGATTTCTACGGGTAAATCGGTTGTTCAGACGGGTTGTTTATGTTCGCTAGTGAATCCCTGGATCTTTGTTCGGCTAGGGGATATGTCTTTGATATTGATCTTTATTTGATCAAATGTGTGTTGAAAAGGATATTCATAGAACTACCACTGTCTACCAATACTCGTCAGACCACAGCTTGCTTGATTCCTATTGTCACGATCATGGGGTAAAGGGTCGAAGCTTCTATTCCTTCAGTATCTCAATTCCAAAACACTATGTCATCGTTCAGGGTCCTCTGCTGCTTGGCAAGAGTTCCGTCTACGAGCACAAAACATGAATCTTTCAAAGCTTGTCTTAGTGAGCTCGCATATCGCTCCATTTATCCCTAACTCTTCTACATGGGATGAGGTCCTCCAGATATTGTTCCGATAATAAGTCTTTGGTCAGTCCATCTAGATCCCTCTTCGCTGGTTCCAGTTTGGTTTCCCTAAACTCTGGGAGCTTGGAGTGCTGCGGGCTGGTCAGGATTTTGCGGCTTCCTTACATACTGCTGAAGCTTGTTTTTCCAGATCAGTTCTTCAATTGGGTTCTTCAACCGACGACATGCATTCGTGTTATGGCCATATGTTTCATGGAAACAGCAGTACTTTCCAGAGCGCTTTTTTTATTCAGTCGCTTTCTTTTTAGGCAGCTTCTTGTACTCCTCCGTCCCTTATGTCGCAAGGTAGATGTTCTTTGGGTATCATTGAGCGGAACGTAGTCTTCGGGCCTAAAGCCTTTAAGTCGCTTGCTACTTCTGTTTCACTTGTTGGAATTTTGATTCTTCCTTTTCTGATTCCCATCATTTCCCGCATTTTCGATGGCAGTCCCGGAGGTATTTGCATCTCAGTTTGCTGCCATACCATTCTGCCCAATGTTGGTTGGTTGTAGGTTAACAGGTCTTCCTTCTAGCTCTTATACTTCTTCCAATCTCAAGTACTGGCTCGCCTTTCGATTAAAGTCCTTCCTAATGGTAAGTTGCTTCATTTTGATCCATTTCCCGAATTTAGTGTCGGGATGGATGGCGCGAACCAGATCCATGAAGACCATATCTTCGTTTAGATTACTTACTTCAATGACTGCAGTGTTAAACCGACTCGTGAAGGATTTCAAAGATTCATTTCATCTCTGGAATATGCCTGATAAGGACATCACATCTTTTGGTTGCACCATGTGAAGCCTAAACTAAGCAAGGAACCTCATTGCTAATTCACCAAAAGTGGAGATAGATTTAGGTGGGAGCCTGGTGAACCACATAGAAGCGTTTCCCTCTAGAAAGATTGGAAAACATCTACACCGAACAACATTTGAAGCATTCGCTCCGTCCATGTACCAACTGTACTTCTACAAGTGCGGTTTCGGGTCCCTAGTTCCATTGTAGTACGGGATAGTTAGCATAGTGAACTTTTTAGGATATCGTTCATTCAGAATGTCATCAATGAATGGAGTTCGGCTTGGAGCGAATCCCCATTCTCATCTCTCTTATTCTTACTTTCCTCCATTAGGCGCTTGACCATGTCCGCGATATATGCCTCGGATGTCTGGTAATCCGTGGATTGGCTGTTAGTGACTGCACCAAGTGATTGATTTTGCAAATGGTCATTGTTAGTGCGCTGAAGCCTAGGCTCTCCTATCTTTGGGAGAGCCACTCCCTCGGAGCATCATTGACTTGTGATTGGTCGTATGGGAGCAGTTTGGACCTCTTTGCCTGTATTTAGTATGTTAGTGTTCTCTTTCAACTTGTCGTCGTCGTTAAGTTGTTCTCCATCTTCAAAGTCGGAGAAATCCAATGTTATACCTTCCCGCGGGGTTCTCATACCCAGATTCAAGTTTACGGTGAGGTGCTTTGTAGTTAGTGGAGTGCTTTCATTTCCTTTTATGGTGACTCTTGGAGCTCCGCCTACTACTCACTTTTGCCGTTGCTTTCCATTTCTCCTGTTTAGGCCAGAAACAGAAGAGTTTTCTTGTTCCACGATGGTCGTGGGCTCTGGCACGATTCTTGGAGCAGTAAGTGATTGTAAGGTCAAGAGGGCATTTAATTTGTCCATAAGAGCTTTTTGGCTGTTTTCCATCTTCTGATTAATTTCATCAACCATCTTATTTAATTCATCTCCAGTGATAACTTCATGCTAAATAGAAGATTCCAACACCTTAGCTCCTGTGTTTGTGCCAAAATTTGGTTTGGCTAATGTGTTGTTGGCGCCATTGACTTCAACTTGATGAGGATTGGTTTCCTCTCCATCTATTATAGCTCCTATGGAGCTTCCGAAAGCAGTTCTCTTTCTTCTAGGTGCCATTGACTCTCAACAGCTAATTTTCTAAGCAATAGATTGGGGATCTAACTTCTGAACCTGTCTGATCCAAAGTAGATAGCTAGGTCCAAGCTCGAGTTCAACTCTTAGTGAAAGCACCAAAATATTAACCCAAAAAATGGGTTAACATCCTGGATTGAGTATGAAAGCACCAGCCCTATTTATCAAGGCAAATAAAATAGGAAAAACAATAGTAAATTGCAAAAAAGTGAAGAGACAAGAGATTTTTATAGTGGTTCAGTTGTTAATGAAGCATACGTCCACTTTATAACTTTTATTAATCAACTGTTGTTCACAAGAATTTGAATTACAATATGATTCTTCTTTCTAGAGTTAGGTCAAGCCACCATTGTTAGAGACAAAAGGAGGATCTCAATTGTCTCTTAATGGTTGTTGTGTGGGAGAAGAGGAGTGAAGAAAGAATAGCACGGCTTCAGTAGAGATCCGGTTAGGAACCCCTTTTTTGTTGGAGGTAGAATCATATTTATATGACTTAGAGAGCACTTGTGCCAGAACTATTGCACTAGAAGCCTATAGCCGAGAATAGGAAGCAACACATAAAGTTTGGAGCAATTTTGAGCTAAGTATTTGGATCGGATCAGTATCGATCTAAATAGTTGTGCAATTTTTGCACAACTTTCATCCAGTTGACTTCCTTGCTTGATTATGATGCCCTCCATGTAATTTTGTAGCTTGTTGACTTGTTTTGATGACGATTCATCTATGGACTTGACTGAATTATAGTCTGAATTAGATAAGTCTTTGCTTCTTGAACTCGAATGCTTGGAATATCACCAAACTTGGTAGATAGGTTTATAAGAGATATAAGATCATGATGCAAGTGGTTAAAAGAAACCACAAGCCAACTTTTTGGATCGGTAATGATCTAATTGGATCGGATCGGTATCGATCCAAAGAGTTGGTGTATTTTTAGCTTAAACTTCTTGTGTTTCTTTGTCTTGACCTTTTAGGCCTTCCGCTCAAATTTCAAGTCGTTCTGGCTTAATCTGAATGCTCTAACTCCTTTTGAATTCTGTTGGGTTAAAAAACAGGTTAAGACCCTTTTTATTTGGATTTTTTCTGTGTTTATTTCCATTCTTTCTTGATTGGATTGTTGTTCTGATTTGTTTCCCGTTTCTTTATTTATGAATGTTGTTCCTATGGGGAAAAAACCCATTCCGCGTTAGCGGCATGGTCATAGAGAATTTTTATATGTTTATCATATTACTTGAGTTTTCTCACGCTGGTTTTTCAGACTGACCCGCATGTTATTTTATTATAATGCTCGGGTCGGATCGAGTTTTTCCCAGGTTGGCTTTGGTGATATAGAGTTATTGAAGAAGAGCTGGATGTTCACCTATCATAGTGTTTTATTTTCCACTATATTATATTGTATACCTATCGACAATTGTAAAGTTACAATTTTATAACTGTCCAGCTAATAAGGTTTGTTTTTAACTCTGATGTACTCTGTATTTTAGAGTACGATTTTTACGGTCTTTGTTATATTATATGTTGTTAATTCCACTGTGAGATTCCGATTTCCCTATTCTCTGTTCTTTTATTTTTGTTTTACTCTAACAATCTGCCTTTTCGGTGATTGGATGTTCGGCATTTGAATAGCGTGGATGTATTCGGTGTCGACTTTCGATGGTCGAAAAGGCGGGTCGTTACAATTTCCCTTTGTCAAGTATGTGGTATTTCGAAAATTTAAAAATTCCTTTTTCTGCTTAAAAATAGTTTTATATTACTTTTTGAAATATCGATAAAATTTTATACTTTTAAAAATTTCATCACAAAATTTTCAACACTTTCTACAAAAATATTTTATTTTCCAAATTCAATAATTTTTGAACAAAAATTTCAAAAGTATACATATATATTTCCTTCAACATAATTTATGCCACATCTCATGAAATTGGGGTTTAGTCAACTTTCTAACATCTATAGTGGACCTCACCTATTTATCAGTAAATTTTAAATTACAGAACTTTTATTTATAATGGCAACCAACACACAAGTACAATTATAGATTTTAGCTTTTAAGGCACAAGGACACTGACCCGTGACTTCGTAACAACATTTCCCCTTCCTTCGCTTGCCAAAATTTATTTTCCAAAAAATTTCTTCTTTTTGGGACTTAAATCTTATTTCATTCTTATCTTAGTAGCTAATTAAATAAATTTTCTTAATTTATTTCCTAGCTTTCAATATATACTATTTTCTTTACTTTTGCATTAGTTAAGTGCCTTTCCTGAAACTTCCTTATCTTATTGTCTTCCCATAATATTGCGGTCCATATCGAAAATACCCAAAAAGAACATTTCATATAATATCGTACGTTCTTTTATACCAATAGAAACAACTAATACTTACAACCCAAACCTTAAAAAAGCAACTATTGGAAGCTGCTCTTTCAACATCAACTTACATTGATGATGTTGTGGCCCTGCCCTCTTCTTATTGGTAATTAAATGGACCTTTCTAACGTGCCATCATTCTCCAACCCACTTACCTTAACTTTCCTTTAAGGATTATAATGAATAAGGTTTACCCATTACTTTCATTACCATACCCAATTATGGAATAAACTGCACATCCCTTTGAATAACTCATTGAAAACTAGCATGGCAGAACAACTTTTCCATCCTCTATGCTGCATTCCTTAATTTTGAGTTCACCAATGTCCTTTATAAGTGTTTTCCATCTCATAACCCCCTATTACCATCTTCTTTTAATTCAAATCCTTTGACAGTACCCTCAAATATTTGAATTTACATTCTTTATTCTTTACCTTTCATGCGAGCGTACTCTAGAACTCATAGAAGTGTACTTTAATACCATTTGTCATTTCTTAGCAAGTCCCTCTTATGGCTTGCACACATGTCTACCAAAATATTTCTAGATTTTCACCAATATTTCTTATACTCTACGGGGATTTCTTATTGCTACTATATGAGTCGTCATCACTATCTTCTTCGTAGCCTTACTTTTTCCCTTATCTAACTTAGGCAGTCATCCCTATCTACTCCATATTTAAAATTTGGTTTGGTCTTTACCATTTTTTTTCAAAAATTAGAAACTTTAAAATTTTGAAATACTTAATCCCAAAACCTTAGTCTTTAAAAGTATGACTTGGAAAACTTTTATCCAATTCAAAAATACTTGGTGTCTTAACTTTTAAACTAAAATTTAGGGTTTTTGAATTTAGCTTATTTATTAAATCTAAAAGAAAATGTTAACAAATTTTTTTGGATGCGTTTGGCATACATCCCTGGTAAGGTTTGAAAATACACAAAACATCCCTACATTTTTTAGTAAGTTTCCGGTCCTAGTTTTCAAATTCACGTGCACACAAAGACCCAAATACCCTTTATGTTTTTAATATTTCAAACGCATATAACTTTCTGTAGAAATATCGGATCAACATACCGTTTCACCAAATAAAAAAAAAAATATGATCTTTAAAATTAGATCCATTATTGATACCAAAAAATCATATTTGCAGCAAATGTGCAATTATTCCATATATTTGCAGACAATTCTGCAAATTTGAACATTTTTTATTTTTCTTCAAATCTGCAACTATTGCATACAATTGTAGACATTTCTGCAATTATATGGTATAATTGCAGACATGTCTGTAATTATTGCATATAGTCGAAGAAATGTCTGCAACTATTGCATATAATTGCAGACATTTCTGCATTTATATGGTATAATTGCAGACATGTCTGCAATTATTGCATATAGTTGAAGAAATGTCTACAACTATTACATATAATTGCAGTCATGTCTGCAATTATTGCATATAGTTGTAGACATGTCTGCAATTATATTGTCTGCAATTATTGCATATAGTTGCAGAAATGTCTGCAATCATACCATATAATTGCAGAAATTTGAAAGACATTAATTTAAAAATCCGTGAATAGCTTGTCCTGCCATTGTTTTTACATATGCACAATGCCACTCGTTAGAAAGATAATAAAATTTGTGATTAAATGGTGAAAACGGTTTGTTAATCCGTGGTTTCTACAAGAAGTTATTGCGTTTTAAAGATTGATAATTAATGGGGTGCAAATTTTAATTATGGATGTGAGAATAACATCCATATATGAAGAATCAACATTGCTGCAATGGAGAAGAGGGGTATTGTAGGAAAGAAAATTGTAGTATTTGAAAATAGGGATGTAATTTATATCTTTTTTATGAGGAGGATGTTTTGTGTATTAAGTTTGATTTTAGGGATGTGTCCCTTATTTTCACAATTTTTTTTAAAAAAAGTTTCTTTCCTTTTTCTTCAAATCAACTTTTCCTTTTAAAGACTTATTCAACTTTTACTTCTTAAAAATGAGGTTTTTAATCCAAACATTTATTAAGTTTTCTTTTAAAAACTATTTGTTACACTAAACCATTTCTTTCTAAAAATACATTTTACAGTATTTCTAAAACATATTTTATCATTTTAAACAATAAAAACTAGAGTAGATAAAAACATCTCCCACTCTATGATTTTCTTAACACTTATACTATCTCAACTTTCAATCCTTGGTGGGGTTTCTAATATCATGTGAGGGGGACTTTTGTAACGACTCGGAATTTTATCGCTTTAATGTGTGGATATTTAATTTTAAATATTAAATTAATGGTTAAATAACCCTCCTTTAATTAATAACTAATGATGGAAAAGTTATTTTAAAATTCTGTTTACAAAAATAATTAGTTCAAAGGACTAGAAAATGTGACCAGACAGATTTTTCCAAAATCTAGATTTTTCATGGTCTAAAAGTTGCTGCAAATGTTGTAAACACTCTAATACACATATAGACATACATTTACAAATGTTAAATCACTTTTATTTGGAATAATATGATATTAATAAGTATTTAAATAAAGGGTTTTTTTAATTTTAAAATAAGAATAAGATGTGACATGAAAAGTGTAAAAATAAACCTAAGTACATGGAAACACCTTATTAACCACTATGTTTTTCAATGCTTAGTACTAAGATGTGATGAGATAATGGAAAATTGTAGGCGAGTAACGTGTATGAGAAGGCGTGGAAGGAGGAGGATGGATGATGTGGCATAAAATGAGTGGAGGTTATGTATTTAAGGACATTAAGGTAATTCTCTTAATTCGTTTTACATAAAAACCAAATTTCTATTTCTCCCTCTCCATTCTCATTTCATTTTCAACTTTTCAAAATTTTCTATCTTCTTTAAGGTTTCAAATCCTTTTAATGGCTTTCAAATATTTTCTAGGTTTTAAAAGTCACTTCTTTCTCTCCTTCACTTTAAAACCACTTCTTTCTTCTTCTTACAACTTCCTCTTCCTAAAACAAGCCCACACCCATCTCTACCACCTTTGGTCAAGCCCATAACCATCCTAGGTCGAGCCTAACTCCCCTCCCCCCCAAAGCCAAAATCAAGTTTTTCCTAAGACGGATCCAAGATATAAGACCATTTCTAAGTTCTAGTCATAGTTTGGTTCATAGCTTTTGGTGAGTAAAAATACTTTATTTTTGGGAAAAATAATATCTTTATGTTGTGGCTAGTACTTATATAAGATATGCTTGTGTATGACTAGTTATTTTGTTTGGATGTGAATATGTATGTACTTGTATGTGATGTTGGATTAGACTTGAAACTTGAAGTCTAAATGTTGTGAATGATTAGAAAGATGTGATCTTACTTATACTTGTGGTTGTGGCATGTAAGTTTATTAATGATTAGTACATGTTTTGTATATGCTAAAAGTAGCATTTGGTTTGTTAAAGTGACATGAGATCCCTTGAAAACTAAAGTTATGTTTTCTATTTTAATTTTAGTAGAAAAGTTTTAAAAGTTTTCAAACTTTATTTAGTTTTCAAACTCCCCACTATGTTTTGAAAAGTAAGTCAAAGGTAAAAGTTTTGAAGGTTATTAGACTAGTAAACTAATTTGAAAAGGATATGGTATCCATAGCGATAGTCACTATCGTTGTAGTTCGAGGAAATTGAACTTTTTTCTAAATTAAAAGTGTTTTATCTCAAATATTTTTGAAAGGTATTTTTCAATCATAATTTATGTATAAAAAGGTAATTCTTATTTACTTATTTATGTATGAGTTAATTAATTAATTATTAATTAAAGATAATTAGTCTTTAATTATTAATTAAGTAAAGGTAATTAGTACATAAGTATTAAATTAAGTAAGTTAATTAAGGGAGTTTTGATTAATTATTAATTAAGTAAAGAGTTAATTAAGTAACAATTTTTATTTGATGATTTAATTAGAGTTTAGTTATTAATTAATTACTAATTAGGTAGGGTTTAATTAATTAATCTATTTAGATTTAATTAAGATTTAATTAACGTTTAATTAAGTTTAATTAAGATTTTATGTTAGAGTTGATTATGAGTTAATTAGTAATCAAATTAAGATTTAAATATTATTAAATAAAGGGTTATTTTAAACTCTATCGGTTCTACTTAAGGCTGCTTCTTTGATAAGTAAATTTGTTTTAAATAAGGGATCTTTTGTCTAAGCCAAACAAATATGGATAAATTACACTAAACTTTGACATCTCTTTAGTAGAATAAATTCTCATTTTGCTGTAATTAAATTAAGTAAATTATTTGGATATCCATTTAGCAGAATAAATCCCCATTCTGCTAATATATTGATTAGGACATTGAATTGTATACCAGTAATTAATATGGATAAGTGATGAATTAGCTAGTGATTGCTGATTAATTTATATTTATATTTATGTTGCTTATGTGAACCCCAGTTATATGACTTGTAAAGTCAAATTTAATTAAATGGTAACTTGATTTAGTGCCATTGTGATTGCTGAACCTTTTTACGAATTTGTAAAGTTAAGGATTTAAAATTACTTCAATTGTATAACCCTTTGAGGTTAAGTGTTTGTAAATGTTGTTTTAAAGTAAGTTATTTAATTATTTTAATAAAGATGTTAAAGTCATTATTTTAGTAAAGATGTTCATAAATGATGAATTATTTAATAAAAGGATTATACTTAGTAAAAAGAGATTTATTAAAAAGATGTTTTATGAATGATATTTTGTAAAGAAGTTTACAGATCATTTTGGAGATTTATATAAAGAAGTTTTATAAATTATTTTGGAAATTTATAAAAATATTTGTAAATACAAAATGGGCTTATAAAAAGGGAATTTTGTAAAGGAATGAGATTTGTTTTGACTATTTATCCTTCTTAATTATGGTGGAATGGAAACACTCTTTTCATACTCAACACCGAAGGATAGTGGTTGGGTTTTTAGTAAGAAATATTTTAAATAATATTTGTTTTGGCCCATTTAAATATGATTTTGGAAAAGAGGAAATCCCCCTCAAGTTTTTTTAATATACTTATACCGATGAGATAAGTATATAAATGTTTTCTAAGTAATGAAAGGAGTACAAGTGGTATAAAAAGGGATTTATTAAAAATATGTTTTACAAATGATATTTTGTAAAGGAGTTTATAAATCATTTTAGAGATTTATAAAAAGAAGTTTTGTAAGTTATTTCCATTATAAAAGTATTTGTAAATATGAAATAGGCTTATTAAAAGGGAATTTTATAAAGGAATGGGATTTGTTTTGACTATTTATCCTTCTTATTTATGGTGATATGGAAACACTCTTTCCATACTTAACACCGAAGGATAGTGGTTGGGTTTGTAGTAAGAAATATTTTAAATAATATTTGTTTTTGCCCATTTAAATATGATTTTAGAAAAGAGGAAATCTCCCTCAATTTTTTTTAATATACATATACCGATGAGATAAGTATATAAATGTTTTCTAAGTAATGAAAGAAGTATAAGGGGTTTATCTTCTATAAAGGTATTTAAGTCAAAAATTTGAAAAGTGATTTGATTTATGGGAAGCTTAATTTATAAAGGCTTAGTGGATCCTATTCAAAATTAAATCTTTGTTTGATTTTTTGTTTATTAATAGTTATATAACCGACTATCAAAATCTTGGCTAAAATAACTCTGGAATATCTAGGAGAAACACGTGCGTTATATAGACAGACTTCTTTGATGATGTTGTACTGTGCGTATAAATCTCATTTTGTTCTCCTAGGACAAATGATAAGGAAATCCATCCACTTAAACGGTTAGAGGGTGATCCTCCCTCCTTTGTATTGTCTATGTATTTCCAAAAAGAACCAGAGTCGAATTTACCAAAAACTTTCGAATGTTGGTTCGAAGAGACCAGGATTGGATAAGTATAAATTATTCGAAAACCACTTTGAACCAACTCAAGCTTTCGAATTAAAGAATCTCAAAGATGATGGGATGCTCGCCATGTGAATATCATAGATGTATCAGTGTCAACTTCCGAGGGTCGAAAAGGTGGGTTTTTACAGCTTGTATCAGAGCTGAAGGTTGAGCGAGAACCTTAGCACTGGTGGGGTAAATTCGGTAGGATGGGGTAAGTGACACCCTAGATGAGTTGAGTGTATATATGAGAGCACGTATTTGTTAGTGATATAAAAAGTTTTATATTATGTTGTTTGATAGGTTGAGTGGTACATGAATTATGGTCGATGCGTCTGGCCCACGTCATCTATAGGGATTCCTAATACTTGAACAAGGCCGACCAACAAAGTATTAGTTTAAATGGGTAAATGAAATAATTTTACTTAGGAATATAATTTATATATAAAAGAATGATTTTCAAAAATAGTACAATTATTTTGGGGGTACTAGTTTGTTTGGAAATGATAATATTCAATTATCATCATCTAGGGTTTATTTAGTCATGCTCGTCCAGTTTGAGCATTGACTATTATTGAGTGTTCTATAAGTGTTTGCGCCAAAAATGGTCACAAACCCCAAAAGGAGTGAAAGCACCAGTGTTTACACACAACACTTTAGTATCCAGTCGTAGATCTAGTTGATGTAGAGAACTAAAATGAAGAAATAACACAATTAAAATGAAAGAAAATGAGAAAAGACACGAGATTTATAGTGGTTCGGCTATCTCCGGCCTACGTCCACTTTGAATTGATCCTTTTATTCCTTTATACTGATTACAATTACAATCATTTGAAAACAATAAACCAAAATGATAGAGTTTCGCCTTGAAAAGAAGAAGAAGATCCTTTTTTAGCCGCCATGGAGTTGCTATTTATATGAGTAGATCTGAAAATATCTGCCCCAAAACTCAGAATACCTCTTCTCACACATGGGTAGGCCCACCAGATCGATTTGGAGTGGTTTGGGATCAATCTAAAATTGATCCATGTTACGTTCGTATCAATCCAAATCGGCCCCAATTGAATTGAGATCGACTAGGTGAGCTCTTGAGTGAATAAGAAAGTTTCTGTGAAAATTTCATAGCATTTGGTTTTATGGTTTGAGAGTTATGATCGATGCAAGGTTGGATTTCCCTAGGAATGCTGATGGCTTCATATCGAAATGTGCGTATCAATCCCCTTCGTATCCATCCTATTCCGCCGCCTCGTGTCCATCATTTACGTATCCATCAGTCCTCATATCCATAGTCGTAGCCTTCGCTTCGATCCGAGTTTCACGGTTTGATCCATGCAATACACTCCTTCCCTTGATCGGTTCCTTCGTATCGATCGATACGTAATGGCTCCTGAGTCCACTTCGTATCCATCCAGCATCCTTCCTTCGTATCGGTCCCTGACTGCCCACTGCCTTTCGTATCCATCCCCCGCCCCCTTTTGCGTATTGATCCCAAGTGTTCTAGTGAATGGCTTCGTATTGATCAGGAATTGGATCGATACGTACTATGATCGATTTGTAACAAGGCGCAAAGTGTGTTACCAATATCCATATCCACCTCGAACGATACGAAAGTATCGATATGAAAGCATCGATCTGAAGTACACTCTCCATGTCCATTTTGATTGATATGAAGAACTTGTTTTCCATGAATATTGATCCATCCATAACTTGAGCATACGAACTTCGATTGACCTGAAATTCGAAGTGTAGCCTCACCAAACCTTGTTTATCGTTCCCTATCGATCCCACCTTGATTGGAGCTTGGTCCAATTTTGACAGTATAGATCCTAGCCTTGTTTCCAATCGATCTCCAATCCTGATATCCATCCTTTTTAGCCAATTTGTTAATATCCCGGCCTTGTCCAAAAGGCGGGGTAACATTTGTCCCCGAAAACATGCCTTGGGGTAGGAAAGCATGTTTTGAATAACTTTAAATCCAACCTCCAAAGTCCATCTATAGCCATATCATCTGACCCATAATCCAATCCATTACCAGGCCATTCTATCCAAACGCGATATCTATAGTCACATCCCTATCTAAATCCACGACTGCTCCGAGTCGATATCCTATTCTAAATCCAGTAACCAAATTTTTAGCCAATTCCATATCCATCTGAAACCGACAACCGAGTTCCAATCCATCCATATCCAGTAACCAATAACCAAATCCATGACCTCTCCGAGTCGATGCCCAAATCTGGAACCGCTCCGGGCCCTTATCCAAAATCGGGACCTCTCCGGGTCCAAATCCAAATCCATAGACCTCACCGGGTCATTTTATCCTACTCCAGCCTCGACTATCTGATCGAGGGTTCATTCATGGTTTTCCTTCTCTGGCCTCGACTGTCCGGTCAAGGACTTATATTCTCCGGCCTCGACTCTCCCGTCAAGGACTTGTATTCTCCAGCCTCGACTCTCCGGTTGAGGACTTTTTATTCTCCGGCCTCGACTCTTCGGTGGAGGACTTGTATTCTCCGGCCTTGACTCTTTGGTCGAGGACTTTTTATTCTCCGGCCTCGACTCTCTGGTCAAGGACTTTTTATTCTCTGGCCTCGACTCTCCGATCGAGGACTTTTTATTCCCCGGCCTAGACTCTCGGGTCGAGGACTTTTTATTCTCCGGCCTCGACTCTCCGGTCGAGGACTTTTTATTCCCCGGCCTAGACTCTCCGGTCAAGGACTTTTTATTCCCCGGCCTAGACTCTCCGGTCGAGGACTTATATTCCTTGTTCGAGTCCATTCGTCACTCTCCGACAAAGGGACTCGTAACTCGCGGTTATTGCCCTATCTCTCCGGTCAGGACCGTAACCGTGTGGCCTGTAATATATATTGCATTAATCCAAATCCAATCATTATAGAGTTCAATTGACAAAATAAAAGTTTGTATAACCCAGAAAACTAAATAACCATACTGCCAAAAAAGAAACCAGAGTTTCCCGAAAACAGAAGAAAACATACAAGATTTCATAAACCCGAGCGTCACGGTTTATCATCATCTTAGAGCATGTATAAGGACCGTCCTCGATCCCGTACATGTGTAAGTGACTTAGCCGCATTACTTTGAGGTTTATTACTTATTCCATGCCCTAAATTCAATCAGCTGATGACGATGCCCAGATCCAGTGCCATCTTCGTTTGAGGTGGGCGGTGGCCGCTCCTATTCCAGTGCCACAGCTCGATTCCTTATATATTGTTGCAAATGACCATTCCTCACATGTTCCTCAATAATATCCTTCAGATTCCTGCAGTCGTTCATGTTGTGCCCATCCATCTCATGGAATAGGCAGCGCTTTCCCGATGCCCGCTCGTATTTAGAGGGTTCCCTTTTTTTCGGCCTTCGATACTAGAGGCGCCCTCGAGTATCCAAGTAAATCCTTTCCAGAGTTTTAGTCAAATCTGTGTAAGAAGAGAATTTAGATTCCCTCTGTTGCCTTTTCGATGTGTTACCGCTGTAATCCATTTTTCTTTTGCCTTTATCGTCCTTGTTTGAATCCTCCCTTGGTGGACCTCCACCTTTTGCCACATAAACTTCAGACTCTCTCCCCTCTCTTTCATTCGCATCTTCCCGTCGTAGAAACCTTTCCGCTTCGTGGTCAAACTCTCAGAGATCCATCGATGGATCTCGCCCCAATGATATCTTAAAATCTGAATTATCCGCAATCCCTGAGACTGCTTCCATCAAAACCATCGACGGATCGGGTCGATCCACCGAAGCCACTGCCGTATTGAATCTGGTTAAGTAATCCCTAGGTGATTCTCCCTTCCACCGTTTCATCGATGTTAAAGTCATCACATTCTTGGGTCTCGCGATGTGGACCCGAAATTGCCTCATAAACCTCTCGATCAACTCCGTCCATGTGCCAGTAGAACCGCTTTTCAGTTGTCTAAACCATAGTGCTGCTATATCCGTCAAATACAAAGGGAAGCACCATGCCATGACTTCCTCCAATGCCCCCAGTACTTCCATGTGCCTCATATACCTTGTCAAGTGAACAGCGGGATCTGTTCTCCCATCATACATCTCCAGCATTGGTAGTTTGAAATCTGGTGGATTCCTAGCTTGCCTGATCGTAGGAGCAAAGGGGCTCCTATTCACATCCTCCAAATCTCTATTCACCAATCCTCCCCTCAGAGCCCATCTGATCATGTCCACTAGCATGTCGTTGTCATCAAATGGTAGCCTCTGCCTGCTATCTCCAACCTGAGCCCTGAGTCCACGAGGGAATCATGAAACCTATCCTCTAGGATGAACATCCATATCCCGATCAATGCCAAACTGCACAACGCCGCCTGGTATCCTTCCTGGAATTGAGCCAACATGATTCGGGGCATGCCCCCTAGTTCAGGGGCTGCTTTCGATGGTTCTACTCTGTCATGCATCCTGTTTGTTTCGTTTCCTCGATCCTGATTCTGGATTGCCTCTGTTCCTGCTGCTCCATCTTCATGATCCTCATTTCCGGCATTCCCTGCAAATCCATTCCCTTGACTTTGCACTCCAGCTTTTCCAACCTGTCGGAGTAGGTTCTGCATCATTTCCTCCTGCCTTTTCAGCATCCCTTCCTGAATAGCATCCATCATCGTCTTCATCTCATCTTTGGTGATGAAAACTGAGGTTTGATTAGCTCCTGAGGAAGCCTCCTGACTTACTTCATGATGGCTCCTCTTCGTTCTCTCTCTCCTTATTGATTGCTTAGCCATGGCATCCTAGATCCAAGTTCCTAAGCCTTCAAATCCAAAATCCAAGCTTCCAAACCCCTGAGTGCTAGCTATCTCAGTGAAAGCATCAAAGTGTTTACGCCAAAAATGGTCACAAACCCTAAAAGTAGTGAAAGCACCAGTGTTTACACACGAGTCCTTAGTATCCAATCGTAGACCTTAGATGTAGATGATATAGAGAACAAAAATGAAGAAATAACACAATTAAAATGAAAGAAAGTGAGAAAAGACACAAGATTTATAGTGGTTCGGCTATCTTCGGCCTACGTCCACTTTGAATTGATCCTTTTATTCCTTTATACTGACTACAATTACAATCCTTTGAAAACAATTAACCAAAATGATAGAGTTTCGCCTAGAAAAGAAGAAGAAGATCCCTCTTTAGCCGCCATGGAGTTGCTATTTATAGTAGATCTATAAATATCTGCCACAAAACGCGGAATACCTCTTCTCACACGTGGGTGGGTCCACCAGATCGATTTGGAGAGGTTTGGGATCGATCTACGATCGATCCATGTTACGTTTGTATCGATCCAAATCGGCCCCAATTGAGTTGAGATCGATCTAGTGAGCTCTTGAGTGAATAAGAAAGCTTTTTGTGAAAATTTCATAGCATTTGGATCTATAGTTTGAGAGTTATGATCGTTCCAAGGTTGGATTTCCCTAGGAATCCTGATGGCTTCGTATCGATACGTGTGTATCAATCCCCTTCGTATCCATCCTATTATGCCGCCTCGTGTCCATCATTTCATATCCATCAGTCCCTATATCCATAGCCGTAGCCTTCGTATCGATCCAAGTTTCACACTTCGATCCATGCAATATGCTCCTTCCCTTGACCGGTTCCTTCTTATCGATCGATACGAACGTGATCGATACGTAATGGCTCCTGAGTGCACTTCGTACCATCCAACATCCTTCCTTTATATCGGTCCCAAACTACCCACTGCCTTTCGTATCCATCCCCCGCTGCCTTCTTCGTATCGATCCCAAGTGTTCTGGTGAATGGCTTCGTATCGATAAGGAATTAGATCGATATGTACTGTGATCGATCCGAACCAAGGCGCAAAGTGTGTTACCCATATCCATATCCACATCCATCTCGATCTATACGAAATTATCGATATGAAAGCATTGATCTGAAGTACACTCTCCATGTCCATTTTGATCGATATGAAAGTATCGATAAGAACTAGTTTTCCATGGATATTGATCCATCCATAACTTGAGCATACGAACTCCGAATGACTTGAAATTCGAAGTGTAGCCTCACCAAACCTTGTTTATCATTCCCTTTCGATCCCACCTTGATAAGAGCTTGGTCCAATTTTGATGGTATCGATCATAGCCTTGTTTCCATTCGATCTCCAATCCTGATATCCATCCTTTTTAGACAATTTGTTGATATCCTGGCCTTGTCCAAAAGGTGGGGTAATAATAAGAAATTTTCCTTTTTAAATATGGGTTAGGTAAATAAAAATTGGGGAACATTGAAATGAACACCTTGTGAATTAAGTTTCACAATTTGACTATAAGATGTTTGATGTTAATATTAGAGTAAAATTGGATTTTTATAAATGATATTTATTAAAGGAAAGTTAGAATATTTTGGAATTATTATTTGAGAAATGATTTGTATAAAGGAGTGATTTTATACAAATTTGGAATACAAAATTATGTTTTATAAATGAAAGGTTTTGAGGATTCAAATCCCGGAGTCATGAAGAAGATTTCAAATGTTTTATGGTAAAGAGTAGTAATAGTTTTACTTGAAAATATTTTTAAGTATAAATATTTTGGAAAAGAAAATTTTCAAGTACGTGTATTTTCTTAGATTGTTTTAGGGAATGAGTCTCGATTTGTTTATAATGATCTAAATAATCTTCTAAGTGACGATCATATGTTTGTCTAGCGAATGTTGTAGTGCACTTAGTAAATTATTCTCTTTATCATTAGATCATCGAAACAAGTTCGAATTCGAACAAACTAAAAGCAAGTTGGCTATAGATATTTTGTTAAACTATTTGTTTAAAAGTTAGATAAGTATTGTTTTAAAAGAGTAGTTTGAATAGAAGAAATATTTTTTGTTAACTAGTTCGAATGGCCCAAAAATAACTTAAAATGAGAAAGAGATGTGTTCGGATGGTAAGCACTTCTCTTAAGTATTACCCTTCTTGGTTGGGTAATATATGATACAATTTGATAGCACCAAGTTCCTTAGAATCATTTTAGGGTTACTCGAGCGATATGTATGTATTTTGTTTGGTTAAATATGTAGATTCATTTCAAAAGGGATTTTGGAATAAAACCGGGTATTTGAATTTTGAGTTTACTTAATAAATTCAAAATGGAAAAAGTTTGAACCAAATTAAGGTATACACCCTTAGGAGGTAGTGGGGGGTATTATTCAAGTGTGTAAACTTAAGTTGGGTTTATATAAAGGTTTCCATAAGTAATTATGACAGTAAAATGGTTAAATTCTGTGTTAACTGGTTCTCTTTCTTTGTTTATTTGAGATGAAATTTCAAGGACGAAATTCTTTTAAAGGGGGAAGAATGTAACGACCCATAATTTAAGCACTTTTGTATGTGAGTATTTAATTCATTTTAAATATTAAATTAATGGTTTTTAATGGTTAAATAACCCTCTTTTAATTGATAAGTAATGATGGAAATTTAATTTTAAAATTTTATTTTAAAAAATAATTATTTCAAAGGAAAATAGAAAATGTGACCAGAAAGATTTATCCAAAATCTTGATCTTTCATGGTCTAAAAGTTGTTGCAAATGTTGTATATACATATATATTTTCAAATGGTAAAATACTTTTATTTGGAATAATATGATATTAAAACATATTTAAATAAAGGTTTTATTTAAAATTAAAATAAGAATAAGATGTGACATGAGAAGTGTAAAAGTAAATCAAAGTACATGGAAACAACTTATTAACCACTATGTTTTCCAATGCTTAGTACTAAAGGTGCATCCTTTTACGAACCGAAAGGGGAAAACGAAAGGGGCTGGGAAGGGGGTAAGTTCGCAAAAGGAGAATGCGTTATTTTGAAAAAAAGGGCAACGCGAAAGGGGCAAAGTTATTATTTTATTGTTTGTTTATGTTATTATTTTATTTATGTTAATTATTTTTAAATACAGAATACAAAATACAAATGCAGAAATAAAAATTCATAGTTCAGAATTCACAATACAAATGCAGAAATTGAAGTACCGAATAAAAATGCAGAAAATAAAATACAGATAAAATAAACTAGCTTCTCCTCCTCAACTGCCTAACAAGATAAATAACAGCCTTCCTAAGCTGCTCGGGGTTGTCCAGCAGGGAATGCAAAGGATTGAAACCTCTGCTATCATACTCAGCCAAACAAATAGCGACCTCTCATTCTTCATAATCGTCATCCTCCTGCTTCGCTTCCATACACGTGTCAAGAGTCAGATCATGCAAAGAACTGCCAACAGACCTAGAAGGACCACCAGTGGATCGTTGCTGTCTAGGCGCTCTGCGACTGGAGATCTTCGCAGCATCACCCCTAAGATAGTCGCCATAAAGTTGTGCGTCGAATTGTAGCTGAACAGGTGGATTTTGTGGAATTATGAACTGATATTTGTTAGTTCGGATGCAGCTATCAAAAATCACTTCTAACTGCCTAAAACGAGCAGGCGAGGCATGTTTGTATTTGCGGTACCTTGCTGTAGCTGTATCCCACCACTCATCGGATCCACCGACTTTGTCCTATTCTTCGTTGCAATAGCCACCTGGAATCTATAGCAGCTTGTTCCATGGGCTCCACTCACGGTTCAGATTATCGAACTTATTTTTGATTTGCCCAGCGTTGTAATCCAGACCAATTATTTCGTTGAACAAGACTGTGATATTTTCATACCACTATGCAACACGGTCGACACGCTTATCAATGTTTTTGAAACAAACATCAATGAATGCATTTTTCCTGTCGGCATTCCAGTTGATGATGGTTCTGGTAGAAGAAGCAGCAGAGTGGCTAAACATTCTGAAAGAAGAAATTCAAAAAAATCCAAAAAAATATATATGGTAGATAATAATACGAAAAATGCAAATATAAAAAAATTTACCTGAAAAAATCGACGACGAAGCTTGTAGAAATTGCTGAATTTTCGAATTGTTTGGTTTTTTTGGTGGTTTGGTTGAGAAATGGTTTGATATATATATGGAATGAAGGGAAATAAGGCGGCTGGGGATGAACCATTCGCGTTAGACGACGTCTGACGCGTCGGACGCGTCTGACGCGAACGGTTAGTTTCCAACCGTTGCTTTGAACTAGGCAGCAGCGTGGGGCCCACGCTTGACGCATCCGACGCAGACACCAACACTGACTGCCCATTTCAGCAAAAGAATGGTACCTAAGATGTGATGAGATGATGGAAAAATGTAGGGGAGGAACGTGTATGAGAAGGCACAGAAAAAGGGAGGATGGATGATGTGGCATAAAATGAATGGAGGTTATGTACAAATGGGCATTAAGGTAATTCCCTTAATTCATTTTCCATAAAAACCAAACCTCTCTCCATTCTCATTTCATTTTCAACTTTTCAAAATTTTCCATCTTCTTCTTTAAAGCTTCAAATCCTTTTAGTGGTTTCCAAATATTTTCTAGGTTTTAAAAATCACTTCTTTCTCTCTTTTACTTCTTAAAAACACCTTAAAATCACTTCTTTCTTCTTCTTCTTACAATTTCCTATTCCTAAAAAAGCCCACACACACCTTCGACACCTTTGGCCAAGCCTATAACCACCCTATGCCAAGCATAAATCCCTCCTCCCTAAGTCAAAATCAAGTTTTAACTAAGAGAGATCAAAGATCAAGGCCATTTCTAAGTTTTAGTCCAAGTTTGGTTTGTTTGCATAGCTTTTCGTGAGTAAAAACTCTTTATTTTTAGGAAAAATAATATCTTTATGTTATGGCTAGTATTTATATGAGATATACTTTTATATTGATAAGTTATGTTGTTTGGATGTGAATATGTATGTACTTGTATGTGATGTTGGATTAGACTTGAAATTTGAAATCTAAATGTTGTGAATGATTAGAAATATGTGATCTTGCTTATGTTTATGGTTGTGGCATGTAAGTTTATGTATGATTATGTATGTGTTGTATATTCTAAAAGTAAAATTTGACTTGTTAAAGTGACTTGAGATCCCTTAAAAACTAAAGTTATGTTTTCTATTTTAATTTTAGTAGAAAAGTTTTAAAAGTTTTCAAGCTTTATTTTATTTTTCAAAATCCCTACTAATTTTTGAAAAGTAAGTCAAAGGTAAAAGTTTTGAAGGGTATTAGACTAGTAAACTAGTTTGAAAAAGTTATGATATCCATAGCGATAGTCACTATGGATGTAGTTCGAGAAAATCGAACTCTTTTTCTAAACTAAAAGTGTTTTATCTTAAATATTTTTTAAAAGGTATTTTTTTAATCATAATTTAAGTAAAGAAAGGTAATTATTATTTACTTATTTACGTATGAGTTAGTTAATTAATTAATTAATTAATTAAAGAAAACTAATCTTTAATTATTAATTAAGAAAAGGTAATGAGTACTTAAGTATTAATTAAGTAAGTTAATTTTAATTAGTTAATTAAGAGAGTTTTAATTAATTATTAATTAAGTAAAGAGTTAATTAAGTATTAATTTTTATTGAATTAAGTTTAATTGTTTAATTAATTATTATTTAATTATAGTTTAATTATTAATTAATGTCTAACTAGGTAGGGTTTAATTAATTTATTTATGTAGATTTAATTAAGATTTTATGTTAGAGTTAATTATGATTTAATTAGTAATTAAATTACGGTTTAATTATTATTAAATGACGGGTTATTTTAAACTCTATTAGTTCTATCTTAAGGCGGCTTCTTTGATAAGTAAATTGGTTTTAAATAAGGATCTTTTGTCTAAGCCTTTAAGTAGCCAAACAAATATGGATAAGTTATACTAAACTTTGACATCTGTTTCACAGAATAAATTCTCACTATGCTATAATTAAATTAAGTAGATTATTTGGACATCCATTTAGCAGAATAAATCCTCGTTCTACTAATATATTGATTTGGACATTGAATTGTATGCCAGTAAATTAATATTGGATAAGAGATAGATTAGCTAGTGATTGGTGATTGATTTTTATTTACATTTATGTTGCTTATGTAAATATCAGTTATAAGACTAGAAAAATCAAATTTAATTAAATGACAACTCGATTTAGTACCATTGTGGTCGCTAAGCTTCTTTTCGAATTTGTAAAGTTAAGGATTTAAAATAACTTCAATTGTATAACCATTTGAGGTTAAGTATTTATATATGATGTTTTAATATTTAATTATTTTAATAAAGATGTTTATAAATGGTGAAATGTTTTATAAAAAGGACTATACTTAGTAAAAGGGGATTTATTAAAAAGAGGTTTTACATATTTTGTGAAGGAGTTTATAAATCATTTTAGAGATTTATAAAAAGAAGTTTTATAATTATTTTGGAAATTTATAAAAGTATTTGTAAATATGAAATGAGCTTATAAATATGGAATTTTTTAAAGGAATGAGATTTGTTTTGACTATTTATCCTTCTTAATTATGGTGGTATGGAAACACTCTTTCCATACTTAACACTGAAGGATAGTGGTTGGGTTTATTGTAAGAAATATTTTAAATAATATTTGTTTTGGCCTATTTAAATATGATTTTGGAAAAGGGGAAATCCCCCCGGAGTTTTCTTAATATACATATTGGTGAGATAAAGATATAAATATTTTCTAAGTAATGAAAGGAGTATAAGGGTTTGGGGAAATATCTTTTGAAACGGTATTTTAAGTCAGAAATTTGAAAAGTGGTTTGATTTCTAAGAAAATTAATTTATAGAGGCTTAGTTGTAACACCCCATATTTTTGGTAACATTATTTAGGACATTTAATTAGTTAAATAAAATAAAATAACGTGTTAATTAGGGGATTGAGATTTTATTTTTTTAAGGGGTAGCCATGCCATCTAACCAATCAATTAAAAGAAGAGTCAAAATGAAATGGAGGAGGGGTAAAATTGGAAAGTAGTCATTTAGTCATTCTTATACCCTAAACCCTTGGCCGTGTAACCCGTGGACGTTCATTATCATTTATCAAAATTTTAATCCTTGAGGCCGGCCACCATTAATAAGAGAAAGAGGAAGAAGATTAAGAAAAGCTAAGGAATAAGCTAAATCAAATCAAATTCATTCAAATCTCCAACTCCTTAATCTCTAAAGCTAAGGTGAATAATGACTACATCTCAAATTTCTTATTGTTTTCGGTTTTAAGTTGAATCCGAACTTATTTGCAATGATTTACCATGTTTTTGAATAATGGAATGATTATATATATTGGTTGATGATTTATGGTTGTTCATATAGATTTTATGACATGTTTTGATATGAGAACCCTATTAAATAACATCCAAAGCCTTGTGAATTTTATTTAGATCAGAAATGATATTTTAGAGATGAGTTTCAATTTTCAGAATTTTTGTGGAATTTATATAAATTTTCTAGTAAAGAAAATGTTATCTTGGGTTATAAATTATTTACGGTTAAATAATAATCGGTTTAGGTCTGAAATTAATGTATGTTAGAAAACATATTAAAATCGATTTTCTAGAATTTTTGTAGAATATTTCTAAGTGTTATAATGGAATATATAAAATTATTTAATGTATGAGACTTAAATGTTTTATATTTTTTTGAAAGGAGAAGGGGCTTTTTATAAATAAATTTGTTTGTACCAAAATTGGGCACAACACTCTTCGGAAGTCTTTGAAGAGACAAAGTGAAGAAATTAAATGAAAAAAAAGGAATTATCTAACAAAAACTCCAAATTTCAGAAACGAGAATAATTAAAGTGCAAGGAGACACAAGAATTTAGAGTGGTTCAGCGTATAGCCAACGTCCACTATGAAGTAGTTTGCTTTATTGATCTTTCTTTTGTGTTTACAAGTGAATTCAATGTTTTACAACAGTCAATTGTAATTTGCAGTAGTGAATCGTGTTGATAGCAGCAGCAATGGAGTTCAGATCTGGATCTGGCGGAGTCCGGGCGTTGGAGAGCTCAAAGAGGAAGAAGAACCCCTTTTCTGTTGGCTTTGGGGGTCTATTTATAGGTGTAGGAGGCTGATATTTCACTCAGATCTCGGGAGACCCTCTCTGGCACGTGACCAGGCCCGTACGCCCAAGCCCGTGAAGTTTCGGTCCGATCCGTGATCGACACGAACAGATTTTGACTCGCTCAAGATTTCATCCAATGGAGTCGAAATTTGGCGTGGACATTCTCTAGCATGCACGTAGTCTCTTGTGAAAATTTCATAGCATTTGGACTTGTAAATTGGGAGATATGATCGATACGAAATGGAGTTTTCGGTGGGCTGTTTCCTTCGACTCACTTCCATTTCGACTCGCTTTCGTTCGACTCGATGACGTGGCACTCGATTCTTACTCTGTCCTGGATGTTGCTTCGAGCGAGTCGAAATGAGTACTTGATCAAGCGAGTCGAAGCTAAAACTGGTCGAGCGAGTCGAAATGGGACGTTCTGAGAGGTTCGAGCAGTGGAGTCGAAGTTTATGGAGTAGAAGTTTATGGAGTCGAACCAGTTGTTTGAGCGGAGCGAGTCGAAGTGTGCACTCTTGATGGCTTTAAACCAGAGCGAGTCGAAGAGAGCAGCTCTGATGGATGTGGAGCGAGTCGAACCTGATCGACTCGAGATTGGCCTCTGAGTGAAGCGAGTCAAAGACGTCACTCCTAGGCGCTGCGAAGCGAGTCGAAATTGGCTTCAAACTGAGCATTGAGGAGCGAGTCGAAGCGAAGCGAGTCGATTGGTAGTTGATCTCCATCCAACGTTGCATCGTTCATAACTTGAGCATATGAACTTGGATTGACTTGAGATTTGAAACATTGGCTCTCTTGGCTTAGCTTGCCATGTCCTACCAATTTTGGCTCGATCCGGACTTGGACAAAATTCATCGATATCCGTGGTGAGCCCATGTATAACTGACCTCTGGGACGGACCGTTCACTGGTTACTAGTCAATTCCTTGGTATTACGGCCTTGCCAAAAGGCGGGACAACACTTGCCCCCTAAAGTACGTCTTGTGAAAACATGATGTGCTTTGAAGTGCTGCAGTCTTTACTCTAGATAGTTATCGTCCTTTCGATGAAAGTTGAAACATTTTGTTGTATGCTAGTGGTTACCCATTTGCTGTTGTCTTTGAAGATTGGATGAATTTCTGGTTCCTAAAAATCTGGAATATTGACTATTAGTCCATCACTCATGCATACATGTTAATCTGACTCCCGTTGACGTTCGTACGTTCTCGAGTCGTCGTCAGTTTATTGTTTTCGAATTCCGTACTGATCCTCTCCTGAACCGATGTGAAATCCGTTGTAACAATGTTTGACGGTTGTTTTTGAATGTCCCTTCATAACGATCCTCTCCTGAATCGTTGTGAAGGATTGAAACATCGAAGATAGTTTCCATTGGATTTGCGGACGCGAAATAAGTATGTTGAGTTGATGGCGGACTCGGACTGAGCGAGTCGAGGTGGAGCGAGTCGATGTAGACTCCCTGATGGAGTCGAACTGGTCGTTCGACTCGGTCTTGGGTTCGAACCGCAGGGAAGCGAGTCGAAACATACAGGAGGCAGTAGAGCGAGTTGAGACATTCATAGGTTGAGCGAGTCGAAGTGATGTCTGTTATGGCTGTATGAGGGAGTCAAACTAGTCACGAGGATGGAGTCGAAAGAGCGACACGAAAAGAGGCTCCGCATCAGTGCACTGAAGAGGGAGTCGAAGCACGTGCTCGACCCTACTGGAATTCGAATCGGTTATTCCTCTTGTTTTCGACTCCATATAAATACTCCATACTTAGTCTTTTTTCTGGTTTTTACCTTTCATTTCTACCTACCTTCGTAATGCTCAGAAACTCGAGCAAAAAGAACAAACGCCCTCGCCTTCGAATCGATTTGCATCTTCAACTACTCGAATCAACTAACAAATTGAGGTAACCCATCGAGTGAAAACATCTCGTAAACGAGGAGATTCGATTTCTAACACTAAATCAATCAGATTCGTGGTCGATCGAAGAGTCCCTGGCCTTAGCTTCGTGTTGATCTGGAGTAGTGGATTTGAGAAGATGAGGCGGAGGCCTTCGTATCAATCGATGGTGGAGCTTTGCATCAATTCGATGGCTCTGAACATGTGGATCGATACGAAGGGGTTGTGCCTCATGGACTCGAGCTAATGGCCCTGAGTCGAGAGGTATATCTCTTGATCGAGTCGAAATACAGGCCTGGGATGGTTCGAAGTGTAGTGCCTAGAGATCGAGTCGAACTACGTAGCTTTTGATCGAGTCAAAGCAGAGGATTTGGGTCGAGTCGAAGAGCGTGGCTTCGGAGCGAGTCGAACTGGTTGCCTTTGGACCGAGTCGAAATGTGTGTCTCCGAAGCGAGTCGAATTGGTTGCCTTTGGACTGAGTCGAAATGTGTGTCTCCGAAGCGAGTCGAATTGGTTGCCTTTGGACCGAGTCGAAACGCATGACTTCTGGATGGAGTTGAAGGAGATGGCTCTGGAACGAGTCGAACTTGCACTCTATCCTTCTGACCGTGTATAATTCAAATGCACATGACTATAATTCATCGATGTGAACCTGGCTCTCATGAGCAATACAAATTTGATCATCAAAAAAACTTTAAATTTTTCACACACTCGAACAACTGCCTTCGACGAGCTTCAAATTGGCATACTTGGACTTGACCGTTTTACTGCATATCTGACTTCCTATCGAAGCTCGTCGATGAAACTGCAACTTTTAAAAATAACATCAAATTTCGACTTGGAGTGATAATTAATAACTGAATGGCGCAGTTGTGACGGTCAGCGATGACGGTCCTTCGGGCTGAATTTCGAAGTCTCGTTCGTTATACGTTTTCCTTAATCCGGTCTATCTTCCCAAATAATGTACAGCACTGCACTGCACAACATGCTCGCACACACTTTACACTGGGGGGATGCATAAGCGTTATTTGTCAGTTTAACAATGATTTCTTATAAGCTAGCTGGCTATGGATCCTTCAAGTTCTCAGCAGCCGGAATTTCCAAGTTCTGCTCCTCCAACTATTGAGATACCGATTATAGAGGCCGAAGTTATGGAGCTAGCTCCAAACGAGCGTCAAGGGGCTCGGTTTATTTGTACTCCACCCGATTCGGTGCCGTCGGGTATTTTTGAAGACATGTTGGGTCGGATCTGCTTAAGACACGGTTTATTGCTTGATGACGTGCAACTCCCTGAACCGAAGGACATGCCACATTATCCCCCGGAAGGGTATACTGCCTTCAACCGTCATGCGTGCACGGCGGGGACACTCCCTCCCTTTAATGACTATATAAGGGAGACGTTATCATTTCTTGGTATAGCCCCATCTCAGCTACATCCCAACGGGTACGCCTTGTTAAATAACACCTTCATCCTGTTCATGGAGATCCTCTTTCGACCGCCGAAGCCGATCGAGATCAGATATTTATTCAATGTAAAAAGTCGTGGAGACAGCCCTTCCTTCACCTTCCTGGAGGAAGTCAGAAGCTGCCATATTGTGCTAGGTTCCTGGGGGAGGCTAAGTTATTACAAATCCGAATGGTTCTACGTTCAGTGCCCCCTGGATTTGCTAGGCGGTGGTTAGATAGACGTAAGTGTCGCCATTTCACTTCTTGAATCATTGGGATGCTAGCAACCGACTTCAAAAAACTAACATATTTTTCTTTTCTTATAGCCGCAATCTCTCGTCCCGATGGCACATACTTTAGAGAGCTTGTTCGAATTCTTCAGGCATTTCCGGGCGAAGAGAGGCATATAGACTTAGTCTTGACCGACAGGAATTTGAGGGCTATCGGGCTGATAGAACGAAGACAGAGCATACACCTGGATGTGACACATAGGGTGGCCCCAAAGAAACGCGTGAAGTGCAAAGCGCCCACAGTTGTGATCACCGAAGAAGTTGATCCAGAAAGGACGCCCACTGATACCGAGCTCCAGGTCGTGCCTCCTTCCGACGTTAAGGATTCCGGAGGAAAAGAAAAGGCAAGGCTGTTGCATACAAACTCTCTGAATCTAAAAGATTTAAATCCGTGGTCATGTCTTTACCTTTCCAGGGGGTTAGAATTTCAGAGGCCCCACCCCCGCAAGTGGAGAATCCGTTTGCAGGGCTTGATGATATTACGATCCCGGATTCTGTGTCAACTCCACACGACGCCGGGATGGAAGGGCTTGATAGTGCTCTTGAAACGAGTGGGTCGTTTGCTACGAGTGCGGCCGACATTTCTGATTGGTCGGGGGATTTCACATGCATACACTTCACTACACTACATGATTCACAACTGTACTTCATCCGACTTGGGAAGTTACTAACTCTTCTTTTTCTTCTCATTTTCAGGTACTATGTTCGGAAGGGGATCTATGCTTGGTAATCTTCGCTCCACCCGAAAAGCTTCCGGTTATTACGATTCCCGCAGGAGGGACTCAGATAGAGATCACGATCGCGATTATTCTAACCAAGATAGGTACGGGCATGATAGGGAGAGAGAATACCGACACCGGTCTAGATCGCGCTCTCCTCCCCCTAGACTTCCATCTCCTCCTCCTCTCCAAACTTCACATCCACCAGAACCTCCTCGCCATAGGCCGTCCTCTCATGCTTCTAGGTCTGAAACTCATCTTCAAAGAGTCGAGACTTCATCTTCCCTGGTTACAGAGCAGGTCCCTATTGATCCTACTGGATAAGGGGCCCTTAAGTTGGCTCAAATGAAGAAGGATTTTCCAAACATTTGTTTTGACGGCTCTTTCCTCCGCACTTAAAGAGAATTCCGTCTGGGGTGGAGAACACGATGCATGACTTCGTTCATGATATATACACCCAGTATATAGAATGGGCGAAGGCTGTTGAGAAAGCTTCTAAAGTGGCCTTCGAGCGGGCTAAAGAGATCGAGAAGATGGAGACCGATCTTGCAAAAAGGGATCGCATTATCCAAGTACTTTCTGCCGAGTCCGAGTCTTCTCGGAAATTTGAGATCGAGGCCATTAAGAAGGCTGACAAAGCGAAGGCAGAAATGGAGAGGTTGAGTCAGGCACATGTTGCCCTAGTGGAGGAGATGGACCACCGTAACACTAAAGTTATCGCCGAGCGGGATGCGGCGGTCAAAGAGCTTAATGAACTAAAAGCCAAATTCGCCAGCCTGGTCAAAGAAAAAGACAATGCGAACAACATAGCTCAAGAGGCGTTTGATCAGGCTGTTTTGCTTAAAGGAGAATGGGACGCGGCGGTGGTCAAAGTCCAAAAAGTGGAGACTGAGGTCAAGGAAAGGGTGAAGTTGGCCGAGTCCAGGCTAGAGGCTGATATCGAAGATCTTCTTGTGGTCTACAACGCTAATGTGCTAAGGCACAGGGGCCTAGCCTGGCTCGATGACTTTTCGACTCATCTCCACAATGCTTGGAGTCATCTGGTTGAGGAGGAAAAAGAGGCGCATCAGGGCGAGTCCGTGGATGAATTCGAACTCGAGAACCGCATTTTGACTGATGATGAAAAGAAGGTTCTCCACGAGTCGATAATTCTGCGTGAGAAGGAAAAGCTTGGCGCCCAGCACTTTGAGGTGGGAGAGGGTTTTGGAGTTGACCGTCATGAAGCAAGTCCCGAAGTTCCCGTGTCATCCCAGCCCGGATCCTTGTCTGCGGTCGATCCTCAGGCTGTTCCTGCT
Source organism: Allium fistulosum (assembly GCA_030737815.1). Lineage (NCBI taxonomy): Eukaryota > Viridiplantae > Streptophyta > Magnoliopsida > Asparagales > Amaryllidaceae > Allium > Allium fistulosum. The sequence goes on from CM060904.1 coordinate 796,490,321, forward strand.
TACAATCCAGATCAGCCGCAGATGTCTTCGGCTACTGCGCAAGTTACCGATGCCACCCTGTTGCCTATAAGTCGAACTGAGGAAGGTATTATGAACATTCCACTTCTCTCAAATCGGAATCTTTGATCTAGTTAAGTCCTAACGGTTCTTTTATTCTTTGTCCAGTGATTGATGCCGCACCGGCCATGCCTCTTGCCACTCAAGAATCATATCAAATGTAGGAGGCTATCGTGACTGAGGCAACCACTATGAGTACAACTGCTCCGCTCGATGATCTACAGAGAGGTACGATCGCGTTCGACGAGCAGCTGATGGATGAGATCTTCCGCCGCCACGGCGATCCCCGCGCTGATTTGTCATCTGTTATGAGCGGAATTGATCCTACTGCAAGCTCTTCACTGCCGACTGCTGATGCCCTCAGCGGGGCTCGAGCAATAACTAAAGATGAGATGTTTTCTCAGAATGATGCTGAACTAGCAGCAGTGGGCTATGGCGGCAGCTTTGGAGGTGGGATGGCAGCATCGGGACCTACCCCGCTTGGAATGATGTCTCCTGGTGGTTCTGTCTTTCTTACTAGCCTGCCTATTCCACAGTTTGTGATTGATCTCGTTCCTCCGACTCCGCCCGTAGGAAGTATTATCATTCACACGAGTTCGGAGGAGGATGTCGATATAATGGCATCGCCTGAAAACCAACCGCCAAAAGGCACGGGCTTGAAGAGGAAGATTGGCGATGGCTCGAGCGGGTCCACACTGAAGAGGAAGCCAAGGAAGAAGAGAGATTAGGCATGACCATCTGGCGTATTTTGATTTTTGCATTTTGTTAGCCGTGTATAGATGCGGATTCGGACCCTGCTAGTAGCAATTTTTTGGAAACTTGTACACGAACGTCTTTTATAATCAATAGAAATGAAACTTTTCTTTTTTGTCATTGTGTACTTGTCTAAGTGTTTCAGCGTCGGAGATGCACTTGTGAAGTTTCAGGTTCTGAATCAAGTTTGTTTTGGTTTGCCAAGTTCAGGAACTGTGGACATGGTTCGTGACCGAGAATCGAGTTGAATTCCGACATCGCATCGCTTCAATCTTACAACCTGTTGAGTCTGGTGCCACTGAATGGACGTCCGAAGCAAGTGGAAATTGGGTAATGCGTCCACGCTTGTTTGAATGTCGATAATCATATCTGTACTCCGGTGATTCTCACTTGCTTACCAGCGGTTGGTCATGCCGGCTTAAGTTTTAACCACATGTCCGCAGTCGGGAGACTTGGAATTGGCATTTGCACTCTGGGAGCTTGAAGTTGAATGTTTATACTCCGACTCGCGCTCTGGGAGTTCGGAGTTGAATGTTTATACTCCGCTTCGCGCTCTGGGAATACGGAGTTGCATGTTTATACTATGACTCGCGCTCTGGGAGTTCGGAGTTGAATGTTTATACTCTGCTTCATGCTCTGGGAATACAGAGTTGCATGTTTATACTCCAGTTCGCGCTCTGGGAACTCGGAGTTGAATGTTTATACTCCGACTCGCGCTCTGGGAGTACGGAGTTGAATGTTTATACTCCGGTTTGCGCTCTGGGAATTCGAAGTTGAATGTTTATACTCCGACTCGCGCTCTGGGAGTACGGAGTTGAATGTTTATACTCCGGTTCGCGCTCTGGGAACTCGGAGTTGAATGTTTATACTCCATTTCGCGCTCTAGGAACTCGGAGTTGAATGTTTATACTCCGCTTCGTGCTGTGGGAAAACGGAGTTGGATGTTTATACTCCGGTTCACGCTCTGGGAACTCGGAGTTGAATGTTTATACTCCGCTTCGCGCTCTGGGAATACGGAGTTAATGAAGGATTGTCGTGTATCAATCCTTTTTTGACTTTGATATGATGGCTTGCCCCCGAGCCCAGGTTTCACTTAGTGAGTGATTGGTTGCACCGTAGTCACTCTCTATTTGAATAAATCCCACCGTATGATGAGACTTAGCTCTCCGTACATAGTGATGGTCATATGAAGTATTTCAAGTAAATCACAGCTCTGGCTCGAAGAGATTGCATTTTATTGCTGAAATAAGAAAGTATGGCAAAGTCAGCTGCCTTATTACAAGTTCTAATTTCGAAATGCAGAAACAAATTGCAGAAAATGAAAGTAAACTAAATGGATAGAGATAGCCTATTAGGTGTAATAACGGCGAAGGCTTTCGCTAGTCCAAGCCCTTGGCAAGGTAAGACCGTCGATGGTCGATAATTTGAATGTGCCATCTCCGAGTCTTCGTTCAATAACATACGGTCCTTCCCACGTCGGTTTCATATGTGAAGGAACCGGATAGATTCTCTTTATGACGAGATCGCCTAGCTTGAAGGTTCGTGGACGGACCTTGGCGTTGTACAATCAGGCGACTCAACTTCGATGCGCAGCTGCCCTCAAATCAGCCTCCTCATGCTTCTCATCCAGTAGATCGAGAGATTCAGCAAGTAGTATAGCGTTTGTCTTCAGATCATAGTATGTCACACGATGAGAAGGTACTTCTAGCTCGACTGGAATAACGGCTTCCAAACCGTAAGAAAGAGAAAATGGAGTGTGGCCGGTCGCTGTCTTGTGGGTTGTTCGGTAAGCCCATAGAGCCATAGCAAGTTCATCGACCCACTTGCCCCCGACCTTCTCCAGTCGTTTCTTCAGGATGGACTTTATATATTTATTAACTACTTCGACCTGCCCGTTTGCTTGAGGATGTGCAACTACGGAGAATATCTTTTGGATGTGAAATCGTTCGTAGAAATCTTTGAACTCATCACTGTCGAATTGGGTTCCGTTGTCCGTAATTATAATGTGTGGGAGACCAAATCGACAAATGATGTTGCGAACCACAAAGTTGATTACTTTCTTCGTTGTAATGGTAGCGAGAGCTTCGTCTTCAGCCCACTTTGTAAAATAATCAACTGCGACGATGGCGTACTTCGCACAACCTTTTGCCAGAGGTAGAGCACCGATGATGTCGATACCCCACATTACGAACGGCCATGGGTTGACCATTTGTGTTATCTCAGTAGGGGGAGCTCTAGGAATTCGAGCATATTTTTGGCACCTATCACATTTCTTTGCATAATCCGACGCATCGCGATTCACGGTTGGCCAGTAATATCCGTATCGAAGTATCTTCTTGGCAAGTGCTTGCCCTCCGGTGTGATCGCCACATTCTCCCTCATGTACTTCGTGCAATACTCGTTTAATTTCATCATGAGCGATACACCGGAGTAGAGGAACAGAGTACCCTCTTCTATACATGACCCTATCTGGAATGACGAATCGCGAAGCCTTTCGGAGAACTTGTCTCTTTTCATTCCTGCGTTCCGGCAAGATCCCGTGTCTGATGTAATTTTTTAGCGGAGTCCTCCATGAGTCCTTTTTGGGAACGGTTTCGCATACTCGGTTAATTTCCGTCCGATCGATACTTGGGGAAGGTAGCGTTTCTACAGGAACGAGTCCCATTTGCCGAGCATCTCCGGTGCTGGCTAGCTTTGCTAACGAATCGGCCTTTTGGTTGTGTTCCCGAGGTATACAATAGATGGCATAGTAATCAAACTGATTTAGTACTTCATGACCTCGAGCTAAGTAAGCAGCCAACCTTCGATCTCTTGCCTGATACTCTCCCCGAACCTGACACACGACTAATTGTGAGTTACAATAAATTTCTACTGCGATAATTTTCTTATCTCTAGCAAGTCTTAAGCCAGCCAAGAGGGCTTCGTATTCTGCTTCATTATTAGTCACAGGAAAATCGAACTTCACAGCATAGCATATGGATCGACCTTCGGGGGTTTCGAGTACAACACCAGCGCCCGAACACCGATCGTTTGATGCACCATCAGTATATAGCTTCCAGACGTATTCGGGGGATTTACTGGTTTCGGGCAAGTCCTCTGGAATGGTGAATTCAGCTATGAAATCAGCGAGGACTTGTCCTTGGATTGTCGTCTTGGAGTGTAAGTGATATCGAACTGGCTCAGTTCGATGTTCCAGTTGAGTAACCTACCCGACGTCTCAGGCCGCGAAAGGACCTGTCATAAAGGCTGGTTGGTGTAAACAATAATGGAATGTGCCTGGAAGTATGGTCGGAGTTTTCTTGATGCAACGACGAGGCAGTAGGCCAACTTTTCTAGCTTCGGGTAGTTTCTTTCTGCCCTAGTCAATCGTTTGCTGACGTAGTATACCGGCTTCTGTGCTTTGTCTTCTTCTCGGATTAATGCGGCGCTGATTGCGTTATCTGATATCGCCAAATATATGAACAGTTTCTCATGGTCGATGGGTTTTGACAGGATAGGTGGTGTGGACAGATGTTGGACCAGTGCTTGGAAAGCGTCCTTGCATTCTGTGGTCCATTCAAAGTTTCGTTTTCCTTTTCGAATCAGATCGAAGAAAGGAATGCATGTCAGTGGACTTTGAAATGAACCTGCTCAATGCCGCTACCTTTCCATTGAGACTCTGGACTTGCTTTATAGTCTTGGGAGTTTTGAGATTTCTGATTGCCCAAATCTTTTCAGAATTAGCCTCGATTCCTCGAGCATTAACGATGAACCCAAGGAACTTCCTGGATGCAACTCCAAAGTGACATTTTAGTGGGTTTAGCTTCATTTTGTATTCCCGGAGTATCTCGAACATAGTCTCCAGATCTTTAACATGGTCAGTGGAGAGTCATGACTTTACAAGCATGTCGTCAACATATACTTGCATTGTTTTCCCGATCTGATTGGCAAACATCCGATTAACCAATCGTTGATAAGTAGCTCCAGCGTTCTTGAGTCCGAATGGCATAACCTTGTAGCAATAAAGCCCCAGGTTGGTCACGAAGCTGGTATGCTCCTGATCGGGTAAATGCATCGGTATCTGATTGTAGCCGGAGTACGCGTCCATGAAGGATAAGAGTTCATGCCCAACTGTCGAATCTACTAGCTGATCGATTCTGGGAAGTGGAAAACTGTCTTTGGGACATGCTTTATTCAGATCGGAATAATCGACGCACGTCCTCCACTTTCCATTCGGCTTTCGGACGAGCACGGGATTCGACACCCATTCCGGGTATAGTGCATCTCGAATGAATCTGTTTGCTTCAAGCTTTTCTACTTCCTCCTTAAGGGCGGCAGATCTCTCTGGATCCATGCCGCGCCTTTTCTGTTTGACCGGGACATGCCGCGGGTCAATGTTCAGAGCGTGGCTCCCGATGTCCGGCGAGATCCCGCACATATCAGAGTGTGTCCAGGAAAATACATCGAGATTTGCCCGCAGAATTCAACCAATTCCTCTTGAGTTTGCTGGCTTAGCTAAGACCCAATCTTTATCATTTTTGAATCATCGTCACTATCAACTGGGACATCAATCGTTAGTTCAGCCGGTGATGCTTGACTTTCTTTAGATTCTCCTTCGTCTTCAATCTCTCTTGGGTCAAGATCCCTGAGGAATTGGCCGGGGTGCCCAGGCCTGGGCTCGGGCGTTAATTGTCAATTTTCGAAGAAACGGACGCAGAGAGATTCCTCTACGCCCTTTCCCTTCTCCTTTCGTTGCGCCTCCCGCAGTTCAGCAACATAGCAGGCTCTAGCAGTGGCCTGATCTCCCTGCATGATCCCTATTCCATGGCGAGTGGGAAATTTTAGGGTCAGACACCATGGGGCAATGGAAATTCTGAATTCAGCGAGGGCCGGTCGGCCCAAGAAAGCATTGTAAGGGGAGTCTATGTCCAAAACGATGAACTGCAACATCCGTACTCTCCGACGTTCTCCAACTCCCAATTCTACTGGCAGTTCCACCATCCCCTTGGGTATAGATGCACTTCCGTTGAAACCATGGACTCGAGATTGACAAGGCTTCAAGTCCGCGGCTTCCATCTTCATTTGATCATAAGCTCGTTTGAACAGAATATTCACAGAGCTTCCACTGTCAACTAAGATCCTTTTCATCCAGGCGGGACCTACTTGTGCTGAGATGACCAGTGGATCGATAGTGGGAGCTTTGATTTTATCTACGTCTTTGCTCCTGAATACGATGTCATCCGTCATCGTTTTTTGTTGCTTGGCCGAAGCTCCCTCATCAAGACTACTGTAACACTCGAAGTCTGCATGCCTAATAGAACTGGCATACGACTCCATTTCCTTCCAGCTTTGATTTGCTGGGTGAGGACCACCACTTATCGTGTTAATGACCAACCTCCCGTCCGTACGAGCGGGTTCTTCCTACTTTTCCTGGTTCGGCGCACGATTCTGATTTGATGGGCCCGCACCAACGGATTGCGGCGCCCGTACATACTGATCCAGCTTCCGCTCACGTATCAGCTTTTCAATGAGGTCTTATAGGTGGCGACACTCATTGGTGTTGTGGCCATAGCTCTCATGGAATCTACAGAATTTTCCTATTTGGATTTGTCTTTCAGTTGGTGGTTTCAGGGCAGGTTTATTGAATTGCATGGTATTGCAGATCTGCAAATTCACATTTTCCAGCGACGTGTTTAACGGAGTGTAGTTATCATACATAGAAGTTCTACGCCGTGGACCGCGATCCTGATCGCGTTTCTTATTTTGATTCCCATTGTCCCTCTGTGGATTTCGTTTATTTTGTACGTTCGAATGAACTTTCCCAGAACTATCTTCGGATTGTTTAATAGCGATGTTACTTTGGATTCCTTCGATGTTAGGCCCTGCATCATCCTATTTCCTAGACTGTTTCGCATCCTCCCTTCTCAAGAATTGGGCTGCCTTGGAATAGAAACGGTCCAATGATGCAGGTGGTTTTCCAGCTAATCAATTTCCGAACTCGGAATCAGCATCAATCCCCTTAGTCAGTGCCATCAGGATAGAGTTATTATTGGGATTGCTTATTTCCACACACGTTGCATGGAATCGCTCCAAGTAATGTCTAAGTGTTTCTCCGGGAGCTTGCGTAACACTAGATAGAGTGTTAACGTCCTTTGGTCTTGCCACGTGCATACGGAATTGTTCAACAAACTTGGTGGCCATCTGGTCAAAGTTTGAGATGGAACGCGGTGGTATGCGAGTGAACCACATGGTAGCGATGCCCCCTAGGGAAATGGGGAAACTACGGCACTTTACTACATTATCCGCTCTAGCAGCATTCATCAGCCATTCGTATTTCAGGACGTGTTGATTGGGATCAGTACTTCCTTCATAAACTGGCAGGGCTAGCATCCTAAAGTGTCGAGGTGGTTCAGAATATAAAACATCATCGGTGAAAGGGGTATGACTTCGGGAGATTCCCCAGTCGTCATTAGAGAGACCCTGACTTTCATGGATCATTTGGCGGATCATCGCCGGTATATCTGGTGTTCGGACACCTAGAGCATGTTGTGCCAAGGTGTGGTCGGGTTCCACAGCACGAGTCTGGACCGGACGCGGTCGACGGTCCGTGCCTCGCCTACTTGGTTCAACATCCTCAGGGACATAGGGTTCAGGAGTCTGCTCTTGTTGGCTACATTAAGGATCAGCTTGGTTTCTAGCGTCACCTCCCCGTCTAGCAGTGGTGGTAGTAGCAATGTTGCTAGTAACATGATAAGGAGCGGCTCCTCCTCAAGTTGAGGGTTCTGTGCGGAGACTAGCGGATGGTCCAGCTCTAGGTTGCCCAAGGTTCGAAGCAGGTTGGGGACCCGTGGCTTGGGTGTAGCTTACACCTAACCATGGACGTGTGGATCTAGTTTGGCCATCGGAGGAGGCTGAACTTTCTGTGGAAGAGTGAGAATTTAGGTCTCTTCTGGATCTTCTCTGCCTTTGGCGGTTTAGCTGGTTAGTCAACTCCGTGTTGGTGCGTAGTTGTTCCGCTAGCTGCTGCCGACTTTGGGTCAACTCTTGAAGCAATGTCTGGAATTCTTGCCTAGTGATTGGACCTGATGGATCTGGAGGTCCCGCAGCATTTTGGTTGGATGGTGGCGATTGCATGGGATTTTGTCGGTCCCGTGCTCCTTTATCAGCAATTGTAGCAGTGGTACGTGTGCTCACCATAATGAACTGGTGAAGTCCTTTCCTAGATCTGGCTGCAAATCTGAATAGAATGGAAGGGCTCCAAGGTTTTAGATCTGGATCTTCTTCTTAGATTTATGCAATCCAATATAGATAGGAGATCCAATGAGCAGGAGAATAATCAGTTATTCTCAGTGAAAGCACCAAAGTGTTTGTACCAAAATTGGACACAACACTCTTCGGAAGTCTTTGAAGAGATAAAGTGAAGAAATTAAATGAAAAAAGAGGAATTATCTAATAGAAACTCCAAGTTTCAGAAACGAGAATAATTAAAGTGCAAGGAGACACAAGAATTTAGAGTGGTTCAGCGTATAGCCTACGTCCACTATGAAGTAGTTTGCTTTATTGATCTTTCTTTTGTGTTTACAAGTGAATTCAATGTTTTACAACAGTCAATTGTAATCTGCAGCAGTGAATCATGTTGATAGCAGCAGCAATGGAGTTCAGATCTGGATCTGGCGGAGTCCGGGCGTTGGAGAGCTCAAAGAGGAAGAACCCCTTTTCTGTTGGCTTTGGGGGTCTATTTATAGGTGTAGGAGGCTGATATTTCTCCCAGATCTTGGGAGACCCTCTCTGGCACGTTACCAGGCCCGTACGCCCAAGCCCGTGAAGTTTTGGTCCGGATCGACACGAACAGATTTCGACTCGCTCAAGATTTCATCTAATGGAGTTGAAATTTGGCATGGACATTCTCTAGCATGCACGTAGTCTCTTGTGAAAATTTCATAGCATTTGGACTTGTAGATTGGGAGATATGATCGATACGAAATGGAGATTTCGATGGGCTGTTTCCTTCGACTCGCTTCCATTTCGAATCGCTTTCGTTCGACTCGATGACGTGGCACTCGATTCTTACTCTGTCCTGGATGTTGCTTCGAGCGAGTCGAAGTGAGTACTTGATTGTGCGAGTCAAAGCTAGAACTGGTCGAGCGAGTCGAAATGGGACATTCCGGGAGGTTCGAGTAGTGGAGTCGAAGTTTATGGAGTCGAACCAGTTGTTTGAGCGGAGCGAGTCGAAGTGTGCACTCTTGATGGCTTTAAACCAGAGTGAGTCGAAGAGAGCAGCTCTGATTGATGTGGTGCGAGTCGAACCTGATCGACTCGAGATTGGCCTCTGAGTGAAGCGAGTCGAAGACATCACTCCTGGGCGCTGCGTAGCGAGTTGAAATTGGCTTCAAACTGAGCATTGAGGAGCGAGTCGAAGCGGAGCGAGTCGATTGGTAGTTGATCTCCATCCAACCTTGCATCGTTCATAACTTGAGCATATGAACTCGGATTGACTTGAGATTTGAAACATTGGCTCTCTTGGCTTAGCTTTCCATGTCCTACCAATTTTGGCTTGATCTGGACTCGGAAAAAATTCGTCGATATCCATGGTGAGCCCATGTATAACTGACCTCTGGGATGGACCGTTCACTATTTACTAGTCAATTCCTTGTTATTACGGCCTTGCCAAAAGGCGAGATAACAAAATTCAAATTGTTAATTCTGGAAATCGGCAGTACTTTTAGAAAAGAAAAACTTGCGACCAATCACAATTTAACAAACAAGGCAGATTAGGTACAAAGAAATAGTTTAAAAGGACAAATAAACATGTTTATCACTGTTGCGATGCTTTCGGCACTAGGTTCCACCTCCTTACCTTCGCCTCCGACACTGTCAAAACCAATGCACATGGTATCAGAGAACTAGTACATTGTGAATTGAATGTAGGTGGAAGGTATAGAGTCAAAACCAGGGGTTCCGAAGGGGTTGAGGCATTACTTTGCTTTTAAAAGAAAATGCGCCTGCTTTTCGACTACTAGCTTTCGACGTGGTTAGCTTTCGACTAGGTCAAATGGATTTAAAGAAATGGTTTCGATTGGGTTGCACTTTTTTTTTAAAATGACAGCTTTCGACTAAGTCGAAACCTTTTGGCTGCCACTTTCTACCTTTCGAGTCAGATGAGTTTCGAAAGGGTTGTTTTGCTTTTTAAACTTGACCACTTTTCCAATGCTTTCGAAGGATGGTTTCGACACCATCACTTCTTTACTTAGGAATGATTAAGGAAGGAATGATTTCAACTTTAATGGGTTTCTGATCCTTTTGCGCTACTTGAAGGCATAATCTAAATGGTTTCGACCGAAACAGTATTCAAAGGTTTTGAAGGAGTAAATTTTCGAAAGGTTTCGAAAGGTTTCCACATGTTTTAAATTGAACCCAAAGGCTTTCGAAAGGTTTAGTGTTTTAATGCATTTGAAAGGGTTTTAAATGAAGGTTTCGAAGGGGTGGTTCCCCAATGATTTCGAAAGGTTCCGAAGAAAGGTTTTCCAATGGTTTCGAAGGAATCGAAAGGGAAGGTTTTTCTGGTTGTTTCGAAAGGATTAAAAGGAAAGGTTTTCCTAAGGTTTCAAAAGGCAATGTTTAAAGGTTTTAAAAGAAAGATGTCTAAGGTTTTTAAAGTTATCGAAAGGAAGGATTTCCAATGGTTTTGAAAGGGTTTTGAGAATGGTTTCAAAAGGAAGGTTTTGGCCTTTCGGCCTAGATTAAATAAAAGGTTTTTACTTTTTTTAGAAAGAGGTACTTTCAATGGTTTCGAAAGGGGTACTTTCAATAGATTCAAAAGGGGGACAGTTATCCCGCCTTTTGGCAAGGCCGAGATACCAAGGAATTGATCAAAAACCTAGAGTCGCTCGTTATGGACATCTAGTGCACATAGGTCTACCCTGGATATCGATGAATTTTGTCCGAGACCAGATTGAGCTATAATTGGTAAGACATGACTAGAAAAGCTATGAGAGCCAACATTCCAAGTTTCAAGTCAATCCGAGTTCATATGCTCAAGTTATGATGGATGCAAGTTGAAGGGAAATGCCATGTTTTCGTATCCATCAGTTGAGCCCAATTTCGAATCCATCCTAAGGCCTTGCTTCGAATCCATCCTAAGGCTTTGCTTCGAATCCATCAGTATGCTTGCTTCGAATCCATCCATAGGCCTTGCTTCGAATCCATCCTAATGCCTTGCTTCGAATCCATCAGTATGCCTTGCTTCGAATCCATAGGATGAAGAACGTCATCTTGAATCGATCATAACTCGAGATCTACAAGTCCAAATGCTATGAAATTTTCATAGAAGCTTAAGCACATGATGAAGAATGTTCACACCAAATTTCAGCTCGATTGGATGATTTCTTGATCGATTCGAACCAAGGGTCGAATCGATCCCAAAGTGGGCCCGGATCTCCAGATTTCGGCCATATAGGCCCCCTCACGTGCCAGAAGCGGTCTCCCCGAATTTTAGGCAAAATATCAGCCTCCTACACCTATAAATAGAGCCCCTGGTCATTCAGAAAAGAGGTCGGACAATTTGGAGAGCTAAAGAGCGCCCAGATTCTGCTAGATTTACTCCAGATCACCATTAATGCCTTAGATTCAGATTATAATCATAAGATCTGTTGTACTACGCTATAAGAAATTGTAATCTTCAAGCATCGAGCAATAAAATCATCAAACTTCATAGTGGACGTAGGCGAAATGCCGAACCACTCTAAATCGCTTGTCTTTGCACTTTACATTTATGTTATTTGGAGTTTTTGTTAGATAATCCTCAGTTTTAATTTTCATTCTTCACTATTATCTCTTCAAAAACTTCCGAAGAGTGTTGTGCCCATTTTTGGTATGGATCGATCTGAGATGTTGGAATGCATGCTTCGTGTTGATGGATATGTCATATTGGGTCTTGGATCGATGGATACAAAAGTAATGCTTTGTATCGATGGAGTCAAATGATCGAGACGTAATCATGTAGTGAGGCTTCATAGAGGATATGCCATTTCTCATTCCTTCATTCAAGAAGAATTCTCGATTATGGATAATCTTCGTTAGGAGTCATCCATGACTCCTTTTCTAGATCCATCTCCAAGATCTAGTTGATCTTCATATGTCAATTCCTAGAATAATAGTATTTCAACTGGGACAAAGTCTATTTGTCGTGCAACCCCAGAACTGGCTAGCTTGGCGATTGATTCGGCCTTTTTGTTTAGTTCTCTGAGGATTTGTGTAGTGGTGTAATAGTCGAAGCCGGCTGGTAGCTTTTTTGGACCCGGTTGAGATAAGGAGCAAGACATTGCCCCCTAGTCAGATAATCTTCCCTGACTTGGCATACTACTAACTGGTAATCACATAAGACATGTAAAGTTTCCACTCGTAGCTTTATTGCAAGTTTGAGCACCAAGGCTTCATAGTTAACTTCGTTATTTGTTGCGAAGAAGTTGAGTTTCTGGGCATAGCAGATTGTTCGTACGCTCAAGATATCATTGATGCAATTTGGAGTAGACAGTCATATGTTCGAATCCATAGAAGGAGCTTGCGTTCGAATCCATCTGGTGACCAGGCTTTGTATCCACGAGACAGTCTTTGTTCGACTCCATCGAACTTCCCTGCATTACTTTGAATCCATGAGAAGTACCATTACTTCGACTCCATCTGATAACTGTCTTCGAATCCACCCTGAAGCAAAATTCGAATCGATCAGTGGTGGCATACCCTGATCGATTCGAACGAACGCTCGTTCAATCGATTCGAAGGAAGCGCGTCTTCGAATCGATCACCTCGAATCCACCAAGTCCACACAGCTAAAACCAAGGAATAGACCCAGTAAACTCGGAGAAAAAGATGGGTTGACCCGAGAAACACGCGAGCCACTTCACCAAGCACATGCTCAGGCGATCGATTCGACCCTATCAAGTCGAAGGGATCGATTCGAAGCAAGGGTGTCCGTCTGAAGTGCAATTTTGAATCGATCATAACTCGAGATCTACAAGTCCAAATGCTACGAAATTTTCACAGAAGCTTAAACACATGATGAAGAATGTCCACACCAATTTTCAGCTCGATTGGACTCTTTCTTGATCGATTCGAACCAAGGGTCGAATCGATCCCAAAGTGGGCCCGGATCTCCAGATTTTGACCATATGGGCCCCCTCACGTGCCAGAACTGGTCTCCCTTCAATTTAGGCGAAATATCAGCCTCCTACACCTATAAATAAAGCCCCTGGTCATTCAGAAAAGAGGTCGGACAATTTGGAGAGCTAAAGAGCGCCCAGATTCTGCTAGATTTACTCCAGATCACCATTAATGCCTTAGATTTAGATTATAATCATAAGATCTGTTGTACTACGCTATAAGAAATTGTAATCTTCAAGCATCGAGCAATAAAATCATCAAACTTCATAGTGGACGTAGGCGAAATGCCGAACCACTCTAAATCGCTTGTCTTTGCACTTTACATCTCTGTTATTTGGAGTTTTTGTTAGATAATCCTCAGTTTTAATTTTCATTCTTCACTATTATCTCTTCAAAAACTTCCGAAGAGTGTTGTGCCCATTTTTGGTACAAACAGGGACTTTCAAAGGTTTAGATGTTTTCATCAACTAAGATTTGAGTAAAGTGTGTATATATATAACATGGCAAGGTGATTTTGAGTAAATCATAAAATGTATATATAGATTTTCCTTGCTTGAGTTTGATTTAAAGGCTTTAAATCATTTTGAAAAGGTTTTAAAGGGAAATTATGGGAAAGGATCCCTAAGTAAAATGACTCAGATATTAGAATACCAGATGGGACTGGTATAGAGTCGCGCCCTATACGTTAGCTATTAGCCCCAGCTAATTTTGTCCAAATTCTACTGTATAGGGCTTTGTCACAGGTAAGACTAAAATTATGATTACACATAGAAATGAATATATGTTTGTATACAGATAGGTTATTGGTGAGCCCGCAAAACCATTAGGATCAGGTGACCTTGGGAGATGTTAAGTTAGGGACAGATCGTCCAGAAGAGATGTATTTAACAGATAGTTAAGGACAGACCATCTAGAAGAAGAGTGTCTAATAGATGTCAGATAAATTTTGATATATTGTCAGGAAGGCCTGAGTCAGTCGAAGGTTAATAGTTAGCCAAACAAAACTATAATGTTTGCATAGATAGTTCATTTATTACCTGATATGTATGTTTACATAATGATGCTTTATAGATATTTACCAGTTTTGGTTGCAAGAAAAGGTTTGCAAAAGATATGTTTTAAAGGATGTTAGTGAGGGGAAACCCATTCCGCTAAGTGGCGTGGTCTCACTTAACATAAAATAACCGAGATGTATAGTATTATTCACACCAGGCTTTATGTCTGACTCGGAGTTTTTGTTTTCCCTTTAAACTCGTGGATGCTCAAAATCTATTTGAGTAGGCTGAGAGTTGAGGTTTTCAGGTTTTAGTAATTTTGGCGAATAAAGCTTCTGTAGACAAGCAGGTGGCTGACGGATAGCTAATAAGGAGTTACAGTTTATTCTATTTGTTTCCGTTGTGTATATTAAGTCAGATATGACTATATTGCTTTGATCAACTAAGGGGGCATCATCATATGTCGCTCTTGGCGTATTATTGTAATGATAATAATTGATCTTTACCCGGAAAATGATATGGGAGTATGTAACTTGGATATTAATTTGTTTGAAATATAATCAGCAAAATGTTGTTTTTGGAAATATGTGATTTTGATCATATTCAAGTGCTTCTGATATTATGGAAACCATTAGCATTACCGTATTTTGTCACCAAAAGTTAATACTATGGATGACTGCAGCATCTGTAGCGCTTAGCTTTTGGCCTCTAGATATGGGATGTAACAACTTGGTATCAGAGCATAGGTTTATGCAAAACTTTAAACTAAAATTGGTTTGAAACATAATCCTTAGGAATTAGAGTAAGATTGGGGTATGAGATAACGCTATAGTAACGTACTTGTATTTGTTATATATAAGTATATGCTTTATCTCTAGTCTCTTATCTTTGTTAGGTTATTTTTTGTATCTTGTGCGGTTTGAATACAAATATGGATGGTAGAAGAGGAAGAGTTAACCCAGGAGGGGAGGGCACCTATGGGAATGTCAGACCTAATGCGAGGAGGACCCAAGGCCAGGCACAAGCAGAGAATGTGGGTGCTGGAGTCCCGCAAGTTGGAATGGAAGCTATGTATCAGTTTTTTATGAATATGATGCAAGCGGGATTTGCTGCTGGAGTAATAGGAGGAGGAGTTAAGGAAGCTCCGGTTGCCAATGATTATGCTAAGTTGAGCAGAGATTATACTAAGCTTGGAGGGAAGCCATTTATTGGAACAGAGGATGCTATAGAGGTGGAGAACTGGTTATTGCATTGTGAGAGAATATTTGTAGACTTAAGGCTTAATGATGAATAGAAGAGGAGGTTGGCATCAAAACAGCTTCAGGGAGTTGCTTTATTTTGGTGGAATAGTGTGACTGTGGTAGTGGATGAGGAGACCATGAAATGGGAAGAGTTTAAAAGGTGGTTCCAGGAGAGGTTCATGTCAGTGATGGCGCAATCTATTTTGATGCGGAAGTTTGCTGAGCTAGAACAGGGAGAGATGACTGTACTGGAGTATTTTAATAGGTTTGAAGAGTTTGCCAGATATGGTTATGCTGCTGTGGACATAGTGATGAAAAGGAATGAGAAGTTTATCTGGGGATTGAAGCCTAAGTTGGCCAGGGCTACCTTACCGCACATAAGAGATCTCTGTGATGTGGTTATGGAAATGGCATTGAGACATGAAGAGATGCTTTCTTGTCAGGAGAAGAATAAGGTAAAAGAAGTCCAGGTTAGGAAAGGTCAGAAGAGAAAGTTCTTTCACAAGAAGGGTGGAGCAGCCAAGAAGGGGAAGTCTTAGGTGGTATGTTTCAAGTGCGACAAGAAGGGTCATTTCACCAATGAGTGTCGTAGTTGAAAGGCAAAGGAGGTGATTGGAAAGAAGAACATCAGATGCTTCAACTACAATCAGATAGGCCACTATAAGAATCAATGCATGGAGCCTGCTAAGGATGGAAAGGGCATGGTGTATGCATTGGAGCTTGCTACTTCGAAGCCAACAGCTCAGGAGAAGGGAAAGGTAGTTTTGGGAGGTACGCTTCATATTCATGGTGTGCCTGTTAGCGTTCTATTTGATACTGGTGCATTGCATTCTTTCATATCTATATGTTTGATAGATAAGCTTAACCTAGAACCAACATATTTAGTTACTTCCTTATGGGTTGTGAATCCAATTGGAGGGTATGGAACTCTAGGGTTGAGATGTAGCCAGTTAGATTTTGACTTGTTAGGCCATGATTTTATTTGCAGTTTGCATGTGTTTGATTTTGTAGGGTTCGGGATTATTCTTGGGACAGATTGGTTAAGCGAGTACGATGCTAGGATATTTTGCCATGATAGGAAAATATCGCTTAGGCACCCTGATTGTAGCGACAAGATTGTTTACACCGTAGGAAACATTAGCAGTGAGGTGAATGCTTTGTTGGGTGTTATGGAGTTGGAAGATGAGCTGAATCGAGTTTTCGAGATTAGAGAATTCGCTGATGTTTTTGAGCCTGTAGTTGGATTGCCAACAAAACAAGCCATTGAGTTTCAGATAGATTTGGTTCCAGGAGCAGAACTAGTGAGTAGGACACCAAGCAGAATGACCCCTACGGAGATGAGGGAGTTGAAGGTGCAGTTAGTGGATCTAGAAGGCAAGAGTTTTACCAGACCGAGTAGTTCGCCTTGGGGAACAGCCGTAGTGTTTGCTAAGAAGTCGGACAGATCGTTGAGGCTATGTATCGATTATCGTAAGTTGAATGAGAGGACGATACAGAATCGATATCCATTGGCTAGAATTGATTATTTGTTCGACCAATTGAGTGGAGCCAAGATATTTTCCCAGTTGGATTTGGCGACAGGTTTTCATCAGCTCAGAGTAGCAGAGGATAATATACCTTTGACTGCATTTAGGACTAGATATGGATCGTACGAATGGTTAGTTATCCGTTCAGACTGACTAATGCACCGGTATTCTTTGTGGATTTGATAAACCGAATTTTCTGAGAGCACTTGGATGTTAGGAACTGGAGATAGTGGTTTTGATGACAACAACCTTTGTAACTTATTTTATTATAACTTATATACTAACACTATTGCCTAGATATTTAGGAATGTTATTATGCAGGATATATATAAGGCAGATACTGATTATTGAAGACTGTATAGTATAAAGATCAAGAATGAAGAAATCAAGTTTGAAGACCCATGAGTATCAAGATCAAGATTTCAAGATAAGTGTCTAGTTTTGTTAAAACTTCATAATAGCATGGAAATCTTCATTCCAAATTTCATTTGGGATGGAACCAATTTCTACCTTCTTAGTGGCTTACAAACCCACGACAAGTAGCTTACAAACCTACGACAAGTGGCTTACAAACCCATGAACATCCTGGTTTTGTACAAGTTCTCGAGTCCTGATGTGATGAGATATTCTGCAGGAAGAAGCTTGCAAAACTACTTCAAAATGGTTTTTCAAAATAATTTTCAAAACTGCTTTTCAAAATGTTTTAGCCTTAAAAATTATCTTTTCAAATGATTTTCAAAAAGATGTTTTAGCCTTAAAATATTCTTTGTTTTTGTTTTTAAATAAAAACTTGTTTTAAACTTCGTTTTTTTTAAAAACTATCTTCTAAAAATATATTTTTCTACTCTTCTTTATTTTAAATCATAGGAAAATTAGTTTATTTTACTCTAGAATCATTTCATCTTGTTTTCCTTTCAATACCATTTTCAAAAATTTTTTTACATTGTTTTTAACTAAGGGATGTCGACATCATGGGATACCCCATGTCGACATGGTGGCCGTTAAATTCAAAAGTTTCAATTTTCAAAAGAAGCGTCTATTCGTTTAAATCTCTTCACGAATGGTTATGACCGTTACTGGTCTATAAATAGCCTTCACAAACGAATTTTTTAACTAACTATTTTTTATTTTCTTCACTCCTTCTTCTCCACAAATTCATATTCTAAAATTTTCATATTTTTAAGATCGTGCTGAAATTCTGCCAAATTCTCAAGTGAATCAAATTAGAATCCCATTCTTGTTTGATTCTCTACCCTCTCTCGAAGATCAAAGTGCTATTCAGAGTTATAGGATCAATTTGTAATCAAAAGTTTATCGAGTCTCTCTATAAGCTATGGTTGTGCCTGAAAATTAACTGGGTGATCTTGTGTCCCGTAAATCAAGAGAGTTTGCCCCGGGCTCGAGGATAGGAGGGTACCTCAAGGCCTTTAGAAATTGAGGATTGTAATCTGGACATTGGTATAATAAAAATCTGTACGAGGTGTTTGCCTTGGTGCAGACTGGACGTAGGGTAACTCTGAACCAGTTTAAAATCCGGTGTGTTCTTTCCTTTTATTGCTTTTTATTTACTTTCTGCATCTGTGTTTGATTATGTGATTGTTCCGTGATTAAGTTCTGCATTTGTTTATATCATAATTTTTAAATTAGTCCATATAAGTCGTAGAATCCATTACACACTATTCACCCCCCATCTAGTGTTAAATTAGCCTTAAGATCCTTAATCCGCACTCCCTTTCAATTGGTATCAGAGCATAGGTTTTCATTGTTTTCATAATCTGAAACTTGAAAAGTAAAAAATGGCATTTTTAGGAAATCTTGTTAGTACTAATTTGAATTTATGCATTTTATCAAAGTATCATAAGTCTGCATATAGTTTTTATGAAAAACCAAGTTATCTACCAAATTGGTTTGTTATGCAGGAACAGACATGTTACATGGCTTTTGAAGAATCAACAACCAATGGACAAACTGTGCAAATTGGGAAAGATAAATGGATACTTGATAGTGGTTGTTCAAGGCCTATGACGGGAAATCCTAAGATACTCAATGACATTATATATCAAGATGGTGGATTGGTCAACTTTGGAGATAACTCAAAAGGATATGTGATTGGCATCGGCAATGTCGGTAATTCTAAAACTCCTCTTATTTCTGATTTTTTGCTAGTTAGGAATTTTAAACATAATTTTCTTAGTATAAGTCAACTATGTGATAAAGGATTTAAAATTAAATTTGGAAAAGATAAGTGTCACATCGAAGATAATAAGTCAAATATTATCTTTAAAGGAATTAGGAAGAAAAACATTTACATCCTTAGTATGAAAGATTCGAATGATAACTTATGTCTTTTGGCTAATACAAGTGACCCTTGGATTTGGCGTAAAAGATTTGGTCATTTAAATTTCAAACTGTTATCTAGGTTATCAAAACTTGACTTAGTTAGAGGTCTTCCCAAGTTAAAATTTAAAGTAGATAGTATATGTGGTGCTTGTCAATTAGGAAAACTTAAGAAAAGTTCATTTAAATTAAAAGATATGATTTTTACTTCTAAACCTCTAGAATTACTTCATTTAGATTTATTTCGTCCATCTCAAGTTCAATCAATTAATCACAATAAATATGTTTTTGTAATTGTAGATGATTATTCTAGATATACTTGGACAATTTTTCTTAAACTTAAAAGTGATGCTTTTGAATTAGTTAAGATTTTTGCTAAAAGAATTCAAAATCAACTTTCTTTAAAAATAAAAACTATTCGTAGTGATCACGGTGGAGAATTTGAAAATGAAAATTTTGAGAATTTCTGTAATCAAAAAGGAATTACTCATAATTTCACTTTTCCAAGAACTCCACAACAAAACGGAGTGGTAGAACGTAAGAATAGAACAATTCAACAGTGTGCTAGAACAATGCTTTCTGATAGTAACTTACCTAAAATTTTTTGGGCTGAAGCAGTCGCTACAGCTAGTTATATATTAAATAGGATTTTAATTAGACCATTAAGTAATAAAACACCAGATGAATTACTTTATAATAAGAAACCCATAGTAGCTTATTTTAAAGTTTTTGGTCGTAAGTGTTTTATTCTTAATACAAAAGATAATTTAGATAAATTTGAACCTAAATCCGACAAAGGTATCTTTATCAGATATTCTAATAGAAGTAAAGCATTTAGAGTTTATAATTTAAGAACTAACACTATTGAAGAAATAATGCATGTATCTTTTGATGAAAATTTTAAAGATACTGTACAAATAGAAGATGAAGAAGATTTTGTAACTTTAAATAATGAACCTAATGAAACTAATTGTGAAATCATTCAACCTAATTAAAAGAATTAGGCTATTAAAAGATCATCCTATAGAAAATATAGTAGGAAATATTGAACCTATAGTTAAAACAAGAATCTAACTAAATAGTATGAGTAATGTAGCTTTTATATCAACTATTGAACCTAAAAATCCAAAGGAAGCATCATCTGATGATTCATGGATTCTTGCTATGCATGAAGAATTGAATCAGTTCACCAGAAATGATGTTTGGGAACTTGTTCCTAGACCTGAGGATAAAAGTATAATAAGAACAAAATAGGTTTATAAAAATAAAATAAAAGAACTTGGTGAGGTCGTGAGAAATAAAGCTCGTTTAGTCGCGCAAGGTTATTGTCAAGAAGAAGGAATTGATTGTGATGAAACCTTTGCACCCGTAGCAAGACGAGAAGCTATCAGGATTCTACTTGCTTTCGCAAACTACAATAATTTCAAGTTATATCAAATGGATGTTAAAAGTGCTTTTCTAAATGGTTTTGTAAAAGAAGATGTTTATGTTGAACAACCGCCACTTTTTGAAGATAATAAATTTCCAAATCATGTATATAAATTAAAGAAAGCTTTATATGGTCTGAAACAAGCTCCTAGAGCCTGGTATGAAAGACTAAGATCTTATTTACTACAATCTGGTTTTGAAATTGGTAAAATAGATACAACTCTTTTTATTAAAAGAAACAAAAATGATATTCAATTAGTACAAATATATGTAGATGATATAATATTTGGGTCAACTAATAACATAATGAATAAAGAATTCTCAGATATAATGACTAAAGAATTTGAAATGGGTCATATGGGAGAACTAAGTTTCTTCTTTGGACTTCAAATCAAACAATTAGATAAAGGAATTTTCATTAGTCAAGAAAAATATGCTAAGGATTTAATTAATAAATTTGGATTGACCACTTCTAGTGGGAAACCAACTCCAATGAAAACTAATGTAGCTTTAAGTAAAGAAGATAAATCAAAAGATGTTGATCAAAAATTATATACGGAAATGATTGGTTCGCTGCTTTACATAACAGCAAGTCATCCTGACATCATGCATAGTGTCTGTCTCTGTGCAAGGTACCAATCTCAACCTAAAGAAACTCACTTAAAAGTTGTTAAAAGAATTTTAAGATATGTAAAACATACTTTAGATTATGGTTTATTTTACCCTAAAAATGATGTATTTGATTCAATTTCATATTGTGATGCTGATTACGCTGGTTGTAAATCAGACCGAAAAAGCACAAGTGGAACTTGTGACTTTCTAGGACATTCTCTGGTTTCCTAGTTTAGTAAGAAGCATAACACTGTATCCTTGTCAACAACTGAAGCAGAATATATATCTACTGCTTTGGCTTGTTCTCAAGTTATATATATGCAACAAACTTTAAAAGATTTTGGATTAACTATAACTAAATCACCAATTTATTGTGATAATACTAGTGCAATAAACCTATCTAAAAATCCAACTCATCATGCTAGAATAAAACATATTGATATTAGACATCATTTTCTTAGAGATAATATAAGTAAAGAAGTCATAACTCTTGAATATACTAATATTGAAAAACAAATTGCTGATATATTAACCAAACCATTAAATGATCAAAACTTTACTAAATTTAGAAGAGAATTAGGTATATGTTCATTAACTGAAATATAAATTATAAATAATACAAGTATAGTTAATAATTAATATAAATAAAAATTTCTCAAAAATTGAACTGGGCATGTCGACATGACCCATCCCCCTATGTCGACATACAGGCCGAGATTTTCAAATTTAAATTTCCGTCTAAAATTAGTTATTTGGTTATATATTTATATATTTGACTTTTACTCCTTTTCTCTGTAATAAACTTCTAAAACAGTAAATTAATGGCTTCTTCTTCTAATAATGAACCTTCTTCACCCACTTCTCCTTATTCTAGCCCTTTTCAACGTTCCACACACGTACGAGTCATCAAATTACAAGAGAAGATGAAAGAATTTCTTCAAATGATGATGGAAATTCAAGTAAGTCAACTGCGAATGGCTAGAGAACAAGATAGGCAAGGCAGAATCCTTAGGAATTTACAAAAATTCCTTATGGATAACCATGCCAATCCCATTGTCATCGAAGAATCATCACAAGCCATGGATTCTGAAGAAGAAGAGCCTCTAGAAGAACCACAAGAGGATCAAAAAGAAGAACATCCTCTATCGAATCCAGATGTTCATATGGACAAAGACGATGGCATGATTTGCGTTGGAGAGGTCCTTTTTGACGCTAATGGGAACTTGGTCGAACAACATGGAAACTTTTGTCTCCACTATCCAAATGTTCGGTCCATAAATCACCAATAGTTAAGGGTCCTTGTTAAGCATTTTTCGTTTTTCTCTTTCTTGATTGTATATTGGTTTGTTAATTTGTATATAAGTGTTATCTTAATTAATGTTCTTCTAAAAACAATCTTTGGTGTATAAAATCCTGAATTCAATTTAACTTAGGATGCTATATTTCACTCATACATAGTTATTATTCTTATGTCATATGTTTGTTTATCTCATTTTCTATTAAGTTCAAGGTTTATAGGTTATTTTTGTTGATGACAAAGGGGGAGAAGTTATATAAAATAGTAGGCTTGGAGTAAGGGGGAGTTGTTGGTGCAAGGGGGAGTTATTGTATGATCGAAGTGGTAAGTATATTTTATAAGGTTGTCATCATCAAAAAAGGGAGATTGTTAGGAACTGGAGATAGTGATTTTGATGACAACAACCTTTGTAACTTATTTTATTATAACTTATATACTAACACTATTGTCTAGATATATATGAATGTTATTATGCAGGATATATATAAGGCAGATATTGATTATTGAAGACTGTACGGTATAAAGATCAAGAATGAAGAAATCAAGTTTGAAGACTCATGAGTATCAAGATCAAGATTTCAAGATAAGTGTCTAGTTTTGTTAAAACTTCATAATAGCATGGAAATCTTCATTCCAAATTTCATTTGGGATGGAACCCATTTCTACCTTCTTAGTGGCTTACAAACCCACGACAAGTAGCTTACAAACATACGATAAGTGGCTTACAAACCCACGACAAGTAGCTTACAAACCTACGACAAGTGGCTTACAAACCCACGACAAGTAGCTTACAAACCTATGACAAGTGGCTTACAAACCCACGAACATCCTGGTTTTGTACAAGTTCTCGAGTCCTAATATGGTGAGATATTCTGCAGGAAGAAGCTTACAAAACTACTTCAAAATGGTTTTTCAAAACTGCTTTTCAAAATGTTTTAGCCTTAAAATTATCTTTTCAAATGATTTTCAAAAAGATGTTTTAGCCTTAAAATATTCTTTTTTTGTTTTTAAATAAACTCTTGTTTTAAACTTCGTTTGTTTTTAAAAACTATCTTCTGATTTTTAAATATTCTTTTATAATATATATATATATACACTTGAGATTTAAAATCAAATTTATATATACATTCTAAAAATATATTTTTCTACTCTTCTTTATTTTAAAACATAGGAAAATTGGTTTATTTTACTCCAGAATCATTTCATCTTGTTTTCCTTTCAATACCATTTTCAAAACAAATTTTACATTGTTTTTAACTAAGGGATGTCGACTTCATGGGATACCCCATGTCGACATGGTGGCTGTAAAATTCAAAAGTTTCAATTTTCAAAAGAAGTGTCTATTCGTTTAAATCTCTTCACGAATGGTTATGACCGTTACTGGTCTATAAATAGCCTTCACAAATGAATTTTTTAACTAATTATTTTTTATTTTCTTCACTCCTTCTTCTCCACAAATTCATATTCTAAAATTTTCATATTTTTAAGATCGTGCCGAAATTTTGCCGAATTCTCAAGTGAATCAAATTAAAATCTCATTCTTGTTTGATTCTCTGCCCTCTCTCGAAGATCAAAGTGCTATTCAGAGTTATAGGATCAATTTGTAATCAAAAGTTTATCGAGTCTCTCTATAAGGTGTGGTTGTGCCTGGAAATCAATTGGGTGATCTTGTGTCCCGTAAATCAAGAGAGTTTGCCCCGACTCGAAGACATGAGGGTACCTTAAGGCCTTTAGAGATTAAGGATTGTAATCTCAACATTGGTATAATAAAAATCTGTACGAGGTGTTTGCCTTAGTGTAGGACAGGACGTAGGGTAACTCCGAACCAGTATAAAATCCGGTGTGTTCTTTCCTTTTATTGCTTTTTATTTACTTTCTGCATCTGTGTTTGATTCTTTGATTGTTCTGTGATTAAGTTCAGCATTTGTTTATATCATAATTTTTAAATTAGTCCATAAAAGTCTTAGAATCCATTAAACACTATTCACCCCCATCTAGTGTTAAATTAGCCTTAAGATCCTTAATCCGCACTCCCTTTCATTGAATAGGTTCGTATTGGTCTCCATTGATGATACCTTGATATACTTTAAGGATGAGAAGTAACATGAAGTTCATCTTAGAGTGGTGCTTGAGATGCTGAGGCAGCATCAAATGTAGGCGAAGTTTTTGAAATTTCATTTTTGAAAGAAGGAAGTGAAGTTTCTGGGTCATGCAGTCTCAGAGAAAGGGTTGGCAGTAGATCCGACTAAGATTGAAGCAGTGAATAGTTGGAAGAGACCCGAGACAGTGACTGAGATAAAGAGCTTCCTTGGATTAGCTGGTTATCATCAGAGGTTCATTAAGGATTTTTCGCTGGTAGTGACACCGATGACCAAGCTAACAAGAAAGGATGTGAAGTGTGTGTGGACCGATAACTGTGAGGAAGCATTCCAGAGTTTGAAACACTTATTGACCCACACACGTGTGTTGGTTGTTCCGGAAGGAAATCAGGATTTGGTTGTTTATACTGATGCGTGTGGAACAAGATTAGGAGCTATGTTGATGTAGAGGGGTAAAGTGATTGCATATGCTTCTAGACAATTTAGACCGCATGATGTCAGATATCTGATGCATGGTTTGGAATTAGCTGCAGTGATTTTTGCATTGAAGGTGTGGAGACATTACCTTTTGGGAGAGAGGTTTGAGTTATATACCGATCATAAGTCGCTGAAGTATTTGTTCTCTCAGAAGGAGCTGAACATGAGACAGCAAAGGTGGTTAGAGTTTATTGCTGCTTATGATTTTGGGATTGAGTACACACCGGGGGAAGGCAACAAAGTTCAGACGCACTTAGCAGAAAGCATCAGAATGCAGTGTTAGCAATGATTGCTTAGTGGAAGGATTTGGAAGCCTTGACAGCTTGCAGAGTGCAGTGGAGATCCGAGGCTGGGTCCAGTGAAGAGACTATTATATTATCTTGTTTCACTACAAGAAAAGTTGTTTTTTATAACGCTAATCGATAATGCTTTTTCTGTGGTGTTATTATATTTGTTTTGATTTGCTTTTTAGATTTGTTTTACCGGCTATGTAACACTTTTAAGCGGGATCCTCAAATTATTTCGTGGCCGCCGCTTCTTTTACTTATTTTTCTCTTTCCTCTTCGTGAAGTTATTTCCTCAAATCCTTACACAAAATCTCCTCCCTTGCCATGAATTAGTCAAAGTCCATGCTAATCAAATTGGAAACCAGTAGTTGCTTCTGTTCTTTAATTCTTCTCCAAGCTCCCATTCATACAATTATCAAAGATAAAAACGGCGGTAGGCAAATCGCCTCAAGCTATTGAGATAACCAAGCCACGAATCGACAAGCGCGAATACAGAAGAATCGTTCTCTCCAATTCTCTCGAAGTTCTTCTAATCAGCGACCCAGACACCGATAAGGTTTCATCTACGATTTGTATTTTTGTTTTAAGTATATTTTGGTGTTACTTTTGGATTTTAACTTTAATTTGGATTTTTTTTTAAAACCAGTCTGCTGCTTCGATGGATGTTTCTGTTGGTTACTTTTCTGATCCTGAGGGTCTTGAGGGGTTGGCTCATTTTTTAGGTAACTGTTACTAGGTTGCTAGATCAAAGTTTGATTTAATTTGCTGCAGAATATAATGTAAATTAAACTGCTAAATGCTTGATCTTTTTTGTAGAGCATATGCTACTGGTGAATGGCTTGGGTTTAGATTAGAATTGATTGGGTGTTTTATACTCTGTATTTCAGCGCTACTCATGGTGATGCTGCCTAGAAATTTTGTTAAATCAGGTATGCATTTGGAATGCTAGAAAATAATAATAATAATAAACTATCATTTATGACATGCTAATTACTGTTAAATTTTATGTGATGCAGAATACGTTGGGTTATCCCTTTCCTATGGTTTCGCTCTTAATAGTGTGCTGTTTTTTGCTGTATGGTTGAGTTGCTCTTTGGAGAACAGAATGGTTTCTGTTGAAAGACTTAAGCAATTCACGAATATTCCTTCTGAGGCTGCTTGGAAAATACCAGATTCTCTTCCTCCTCCTAACTGGCCTACCCATGGAAACATCGATATCTTTGACTTGAAGGTATTGATCACGTCCATATGTCTGAGTTTTCTTTCTTCTTTTGCGACAAAAAAGTTGGTGACTTTAGACTTATACATCGGTTTCCTAATACTCTAAATTAGAACAATATGAATCTGAGTTATGATACAGAGATTTACTTATGTTAGACAGTGCAAATTACTTTTATACTTGTAACTCAAAACTCAACGGGAATTCAGAGATGTTTCAATAATATTTTCAAATTTTCAAATTTTTTTTGTGTTGTAACATATGATCGTTTACTGGTTAATGCTTATATTTTTCCTTGAAGTTTGAGCTTCATAGATCACATTTACACAGCAACGTATGAAAACGTTGGATATTACATTTCGGTAACATAAAGCATTTTAATTTCTTATCAGATGACTAAGTTATACCAATACCAATTACATCTTGGCCTTTCAATTACGTACAATTGCAAAGCGTAATAATTATTATTCAGAATAATCAATTCTACATCCAAACATTTCATTGAAACCACCCATATATATATACAACGAAATCAACATATTGTCAATGGTAATTGATTGTATAACTTTAATATAGTAAAAAATACAGCTTCGGTTTTAATAAGCTTGAGCAAGGTGTTTCCTTTGATCTGAAAGGTATGACGGTTGTCAATAAATGGAAAATTCATCATACTGTCAATAATATGCACGCATGCACACATGAATGCACGTGCCGTGCATATACATTTGTGAAAGTTATTGTACATATTCTTTTATTCTGTATTCTGGCATTTTTTATTTATGAAAAGTTGATTTCATGCAGGTTAGATATCGAGAAAACACCCCTTTAATTCTGAAAGGTATTACTCTTAACATAAAAGGAGGTGAGAAAATAGGTGTTGTTGGCAGGAGCTTCACTTCATTGATTATCATTTTCCACAGGTCAAGCTCTCCTTCAACTGTTGTTTCTTTAAGAATTGATCTTAAGTTCATCCAACAAAATAAACCTGCATTACTTTCTAAGAAGTCTATGCCTACTTGTGCCAGACCCAATGTGAAAGTTCTATGTCTTTCGTATAGCCTGCTTGTGCTTTCACTCAGAAAATTTGTTGTGAAATCTTCATCAGACAACAGTGATGCTAAAAAGTGTTGTGTCTGTGTTGATACAAGTCCAAAACTAGACATTTTGCGCCCATAGTTAACGACCTCATCATTATATGAGTAGACTACCCCAACTCTAAATCCAGGGAGGCCTAGAACTTTGGATAGACTGTAGACTATGTGAACGAGGTTTTTGTTGCATTCAAAACTTTCATCTGCTATTATTTCTGATACACTGATGAATTTTGGATCTGTAAAATTAGTGCCAGCAAATATTTCATCACAGACAAGGTGGATTTGCTTTGAATTGATGAACGAGATGACATTTTTGAGTGTTTCACGGTCCATGGAGGTTCCAAGTGGATTTGATGGATTTGTCACGAGTATGCCTTTTACTCTGATATTTGGGTCTTGGGCATTTTGATAGGCTGATTCAAGTGCATCAGTTGTGACCTTGAAATCATTTGAGCTATCACAGTGGATAGGTAGGAGTTGTACTCCTGTTCTCCATTGGAAATCTCGATCAAATCTGATTACCACAAGTGAAAATTTGTTATCTTTATGTGGAAATATTAAAGTACTTGAATGAATCCTCTTTGTAGAATACTGTATGTTATTTGGTTCCTTGTACTTTATTTAATATGCCAGCACACATTCCTTTGCGAATATACTGAAACCAACTCATTGGACTCTTCTTGTTTATTGGATCTAAGAAATTTTTAACAGGGGATCTTCTAAAGTGGATTTCCAATGTTGTACAGTATTATCACGGTCATAGAGTTGCACTCTTAAATATTTACAATATTTAAAATGTGTCTAGCTTCAGGACCTCAAGCTTCAACAACTGAATCAATCGTTGTTTCTACCCTGCCTTCAATTCCAAGCTCTTCATCTGGGTTTGCTCTGTGTCATCGTTTACCACATATATATTACATGTCATGATTTTTCATCATGCAAAGAACAATAGTTCTCATTTTACAATCACCAGCATCCACATATATTACATACCCATTTACCTTAGCATAAATGTTTTTCACATCTCTTATTAGCACACACATATACATGTTTTTTTCACTTTCTACATACCTCTGCTCACTTTGATGAGAGCCATCTGCACATCTTATCTCATAACTAGCTGCCTCGATTCATTCATAATTGGGTTTTTCATCTTGCCTAAAGCAACTCACCTACGCAGGTTTGTGGCTTCCCTACATTCAACAACACCAAATCAGCTTAGCTATTCATTGTAACTCACCCACATCTCAAGTTCACTGCAGAATATTAATAATGTAATTATATTAAAGTATGCTTGTATTGAATATTTTTAGATCATATATGTGATGATCTCGTTTTTATTTACCCTTGTAAACACATGTGGATGTTTTTTGTATCGCATATTTAACAGTAGTATATACAATGTTCTAACAGCATTTGATTTGCCTGAACTAGATGTCATTAAGACCAGGTATTCATTTTTAACATGCTCTGCATTTTTTTGACCGTTTCATTTCATATGTCTCTATTACTTGACCTGCACAGATCGAACCAACATGCTGGAAAAAAAATCGAGTACATAGACTACTCCGGTGGCCGTTCAATTGTACTGGAAAGAACAAACAGCACACTCGCCCAGCTGTTGACTGACGTCAGGACTGCTGCCTGTCGGGTACGTTGCTCTTGCGTGTAACGCATGCATACTCATAAAATTTGATCAACACCATCTATACCCTTTCACTGATTGCACATAGTTCTTTTATCCCTGCCAATCATGTTCTGTTTTAGTCCTGGGCATGCACCAGTTCTCCTCACTGCACATAACATCTGTTTCCATCCAAATGTTCATGCTTATCTTTTACATGCAACTGTTTTGTTGCACGGCAGTAACGATGTCGTTGCAATACTTTTATATACTGCATTCCTTAATTTGTGTATTTGTCCGTATAGCATTTCTACTTCCAGTTTGTTAACTACTAGTGGAGTTGGAATCAGCTGTTGTTGTGAACTGCTGGTGGAGTTGGTAGCTATGAATTGTCTGCAGTTTGTTGTAGTAAGTTTGTGATGGCAAGTGTATGTTCAGGTTGTTTGTGATGGTAAGTTGGTTTGTGTTGTGATGTCTGGTTGGTCAGGGGTGGTAGTATTTACTATAATATGGCCAGAGGATAGTAGGAAAGTGAAAGACAGTAGGGGCAATGAAAGTAAGTTGGTGATGACTATAGTGGGTAGAAGTAGCTTCTAACAGTGGCATTAGGGTAATGTAGTTGCTTGTTTGAGGTGGCAGTGTGAATTTGATGTGTTCAGGAGGTTTGGGCATATACAGTTTGTTGGAGAATGGTGGATGTATATATGGTATGTAGGCAGACATGGAGTATGTTGATGGAAGTGGCTGAAAGCAGGGATTGTTATGGGTATTTGCAGATGGCAGATGACAAAAATGAACACAGCAGTTTGTTGAGTAGTAATTGCAGAAGTATATGCAACTAGATCAGATCTTGCATATTGGAATTCTGTAATATTTGTACTCTGTAATATTTGGAAGGATTGCTTTAATGTTTCCACTCTGTAATGTCTGTATACTTATTAAATTGACATTATTTTCCGTTTCTCTGTGTTAACTTGGCTGCAAGCTTATGTTTTATTCAATGGTTATGCATTTGCTTTAATGTTTGTACACTGTAATGAAAAATATATCACATTTCTTTCTGAGCATGCTCTTGTGTTATATTTGTTGATTATAATCTTTATTCGTTTATGAAGATTTAGTTTGATTGCTATTATTAAAAGATTTTCAATTCCGTTGAGATTTAGCTGTATTATAGCGGCTATAATGGGCTATTGAATAAATATTTTATAGCGGCAAAATGGTGTTATAAAGATTTCCAGTTCCGTTGAGATTTAGCTGTATTATAGCGGCTATAATGAGCTATTGAATTAACGTACCATAGCGGCGAATTTGCGTTATAAAACTAAGCTCAACCATAGCGGCATATTTTGTGTTATAAATATTCAACAGTTTTTTATAACATGTCGATATACAGCGCTTATCAAACCGCTATGGTTGTGATTAATAGCGGCTATATGCCGCTATAAAAGACACTTTTTGTTGTAGTGTTTGGAAGTTCGACCAGTGATGATCGAAAGGATTGCTTCTAAACAAGAGAAGGATCCAGTGTTAGTCGAACGGATTAGGAAGTTAAAAGATGGAACCGAGAGAGGTGACTTAAAGGGTTACAGTCTTGAATGGGTGGTTGAGAAAGAAAGGAAGATTATGTGTTCCGAGTGTAGGAAACATAAGGA
The DNA here is from genome assembly GCA_030737815.1 of Allium fistulosum. Taxonomy (NCBI): domain Eukaryota; kingdom Viridiplantae; phylum Streptophyta; class Magnoliopsida; order Asparagales; family Amaryllidaceae; genus Allium; species Allium fistulosum. The sequence continues at coordinate 796,521,160 of CM060904.1, forward strand.
AATAAGTTTTGGAAGAATGACATCGTTCAAAGTTCACTATTCATCCAGGAGGAACTAAGATGTATCAGGATATGAAGAGGACTTTCTACTGGGAAGGTATGAAATGGGATATTGGTTTATGGGTAAAGCAGTGCTTGAATTGCCAACAGGCAAAAACTGAACACCAAAAGCCAAGTGGATTGCTCCAGCCATTAAATATTCCAGTTGGAAATGGGATTTTATTTCTATGGATTTTATTAACGGGTTGCCAAGGTCGAATAGAGGAAATGAAAGCATATGGGTCGTAATGGACAGATTGACCAAGAGTGCCCATTTAATTCCAGTTAAGTCAACTAGGATAGCACCTGTTTTGGCAAAGTTATTTATGAAGAATGTAGTTAGGCTGCCCAGAATTCCTAGTAGTATAGTAAGTGATTGGGGTTCCTTATTCACTAGCGAGTTCTGAAAGAGTCTACAGGAAGTTTTGGGAACCAAGCTCAAGATGAGAACCGCTTATCATTCCCAAACAGATGGGCAAATGGAAAGAGTTAACAAAGTCTTGGAAGATTTGTTAAGAGCTTGTCTATTAGATTTCGGGGGATCATGGGAGGACCATCTACAACTAGTCGAGTTTTCGCATAACAACAGTTATCAGACTAGTATTGGGATGGCACCGTTTGAAGCTTTGTATGGAAGGTCATGCAAATCTACCGTATGATGGTTGGAGACCAGGGATAGGTTGGTTCTTAGTCCAGAGTTGGTCAAGGAAGCAGCAGAAAAGATTGAGGTCATTCGAGCTAGAATGAAGGAGGCTCAGTCTAGGCAGAAGAGTTATGCAGATAGAAGACGAAAAGATTTAGAGTTCTCAGTTGGAGATCAGGTTTTTGTTAAGGTGTCCCCGATGAAGGGTGTGATTAGATTTGGAAGATCAGGAAAGTTGGAACCAAGATTCGTTGGACCTTTTCGTATTGTTGAGTGGATCGGGAAACTCGCATATAGAGTTGAGTTACCAGGCAGTTTGGCAGGAGCCCATGATGTTTTCCATGTTTCTCATCTTAGAAAATGTGTTACGGACCCGGAGACTACTATAGCACCGACTGTGTTAGAGGATTTAGTAGTAGAACCGGACTTGACCATAGTTAGAAAGCCAGTTGGTATAGTTGCGAGAGATGAGAAGAGGCTCGGAAACAAGACAGTCAGATTAGTGAAAGTCCAGTGGAGCGACAATGAGATAGACTGTACTTGGGAGACTGAGACCAGGATTAGCGATGCTTATCCTGACTTTTTTGATGGTATGTTTTACCTCTTTGATTGATGTGTCGTGTACCTTATCGTAATTTCGAGGATGAAATTCTTTAAGGAGAGGAGTTTGTAACATCCCATATTTTTGGTAACATTATTTAGGATATTTAATTAGTTAAATTAAATAAAATAATGTGTTGATTAGGGGATTGAGATTTGATTTTTATTAATGGGGTAGTCATGCCATCTAACCAATGAATTAAAAGAAGAGTTAAAGTGAAATAGAGGAGGGGTAAAATAGGAAAGAGGCCATTCTTATACCCTAAACCCATGGCCGTGTATCCCATGCACATTCATTATCATTTATCAAAATTTTAAACCTTGAGGTCGGCCTCCATTGACAAGAGAAATAGGAAGAAGATTAAGAAAAGTTATGGAAGAAGCTAAATCAAATTAAATCCATTCAAATCTCAAGCTCCTTAATCTCTAAAGCTAAGGTGATAATGACTACATCTCAAATTTCTTATTGTTTTCAGTTTTAAGTTGAATCTGAACTTATTTGCAATGATTTGCCATGTTTTTGAATGTTGGAATGATTATATACACTGGTTGATGATTTATGGTTGTTCATATGGATTTTATGACATGTTTTGATATGAAAACCCTATTAAATGACATCCAAAAGCTTTGCGAATTTATATTTAGATCAGAAATGATATTTTAGAGATGGGTTTCAATTTTTAGAATTTTCGGAATTTTTGTGGAATTTATATAAATTTTCTACTGAAGAAAATGTTATTGGGTTATAAATTATTTACGGTTAAATAATAATTTGTTTAGGTGTAAAATTAATATATGTTAGAAAACATATTAAAAGTAATCTTCTGTAATTCTTGTAGAATTTTCCTAAATGTTTTAATGGGTATATAAAATTATATAAGGTATGAGACTTGAATGTTTTATATATTTTTGAATGGAGAAGGGGCTTTTGGTAAATAAATTCATTGTTAATCCTGGAAAGTCGATGGTACTTTTAGAAAAGAGAAACTTGCAACCAATCACAATTTAACAAACAAGGTAGGTTAGGTACACAGAAATAGTGTAAAAGTACAAATAAACATGTTTTTCACTGTTTCGATGCTATCGGCATCTGGTTCCACCTCCTTACCTTCACCCCCGACACTTTCGAAACCAATGCACATGGTATAAGGGAACTGGTAAGTAGTGAATTGGATGTAGGCGGAAGGTATAGAGTCGAAACCAAGGGTTCTGAAGGGGTTGAGGCATTACTTTGCATTTAAAAGAAAATGCGTCTGCTTGCTTTCGACTAAGTAGCTTTCGACTTGGTTAGCTTTCGACCAGGTCAAATGGATTTAAAGAAATGGTTTTGATTAGGTTGCGCTTTGTTTTAAATGACTGCTTTCGACTAAGTCGAAATCTTTTGGCTGCCACTTTCTACCTTTCGACTCAAATGGGTTTCGAAAGGGTTGTTTTGCTTTTAAACTTAACCACTTCTCCAATGCTTTCGAAAGGATGGATTCGACACCATCACTTCTTTACTTAGGAATGATTAAGAAAGGAATGCTTTCGACTTTAATGGGTTTCTGATCCTTCCGCTCTACTTGAAGGCATAATCCAAATGGTTTCGACCGAAACGGTTTTCAAAGGTTTCGAAGGGAGTAAATTTTTGAATGGTTTCGAAAGGTTTCCACATGTTTTAAATTGAATCCAAAGGCTTTCGAAAGGTTTAGTGTTTAATGCATTCGAAAGGGTTTTAAATGAAGGTTTCGAAGGGGTGGTTCCTCAATGATTTCGAAAGGTTTTGAAGAAAGGTTTTCCAGTGGTTTCGAAGGAGTCGAAAGGGAAGGTTTTTCTGGTTGTTTCGAAAGGACTAAAAGGAAAGGTTTTCTTAAGGTTTTGAAAGGCAATGTTTAAAGGTTTTAAAAGAAAGATGTCTAAGGTTTTTAAAGCTTTTGAAAGGAAGGATTTCCAATGGTTTCGAAAGGGTTTTGAGAATGGTTTCGAAAGGAAGGCTTTGGCCTTTCGGCCTAGATTAAATAAAGGGTTTTTACTTGGTTTAGAAAGAGGTACTTTCAATGGTTTCGAAAGGGGTACTTTCAATAGATTTGAAAGGGGGACTTTCAAAGGTTTAATGTTTTCATCAACTAAGATTTGAGTAAAGTGTATATATATATATATATATAACATGGCAAGGTGATTTTGAGTAAAGCATAAAATGTATATATAGATTTTCCTTGTTTGAGTTTGATTTAAAGGTTTTAAATCGTTTTGAAAAGGTTTTCAAGGAAAATTATGGGAAGGGATCCCTAAGTAAAATGACCCAGATATTAGAATACCAAATGGGACTGGTATAGGGTCGCGCCCTATACATTAGCTATTAGCCCCAGCTAATTTTGTCCAAAATTCCAGTGTGTAGGGCTTTGTCACAGGTAAGACTAAAATTATGATTTTACACAGAAAGGAATATATGTTTGTATATAGATAGGTTATTGGTGAGCCGGCAAAACCATTAGGATCAGGTGATCCTGGGAGATGTTAAGTTAGGGACAGATCGTCAAGAAGAGAAGTATTTAATAGATAGTTAAGGACAGACCGTCCAGAAGAAGAGTGTCTAACAGATGTTAGATAAATTTTGATATATTTCCTAAAAGGCCCGAGTTAGCCAAATGTTAATAGCTAGCCAAACAAAACTATAATGTTCGAACAGATAGTTCATTTATTACCTTATATGTATGTTTACATAATAACGCTTTATAGATTTTAACCAGTTTTGGTTGTAGGAAAAGATTTGCAAACGATATGTTTTAAAGGATGTTAGTGAGGGAAAACCCGTTCCACTAAGCGGCATGGTCTCACTTAACATAAAATAACCGAGATGTATAGTATTATTCACACCAGGCTTTATGTCTGGCTCGAAATTTTTGTTTTTCCCTTAAACTCTTGGGTGCTCAAAATCGATTTAAGTAGGCTGAGGGTTGAGGTTTTCAGGTTTTAGTAATTTTGGCGAATAAAGCTTCCGGAGATGAGTAGGTGGCTGACGGATAGCTAATAAGGAGTTACAATTTATTCTGTTTGTTTTCTATGTGTATATTAAGTCAGATATGACTGTATTGCTTTGATCAACCAAGGGGGCATCGTCATATGTCACTCATTATTTTAATGATTATAATTGATCTTTACAGGGGAAACGATATGGGAGTATGTAACTTGGATATGAATTTGTTTTGAAATATAATCAGTAAAATATTGTTTTTGGAAATCTGTGATTTTGGTCATATTCCAGTGCTTCTGATATTGTGGATACCATTAGCATTACCGTATTTTGTCACCAAAAGTTAATACTATGGATGACTGCAGCATCTGTAGCGCTTAGCTTTTTCCCTCTATATACGGGGTGTTACATTAGTAGATCCCATTGGAAATTAAATTTATGTTTGATTGTTTGTTTATTTTATAGTTAAATAGCCGACTATAAAAGTCTTTGCTAAAATAAAACTCTGGTAATATCTAGGAGAAACACGTGAGTTATATGGCACAGTCATCATCTGTAATGAAACTCTGGTAATATCTAGGAGAAACACGTGAGTTATATGGCACAATCATCATCTGTAATGTTGTATTATGCATATAAATCTCGTTCTATTCTCCTAGGACAAAGGATAGGGAGATCCATCCACTTAAACTGTTAGGGGTGATCCCACTCCTATGTATTGTCTATATATTTCCAAAAAGAACTCGAGTTGAGTTTACAGCAAACTTTCGAATGTTGGTTTGAAGAGATAGGGATCATATAAGTATAAATTATCTAAAAACCACTTCAAACTAACTCAAGCGTTCGAATTGAAGACATCTCGAAGAAGATGGGATGCTTAGCACGTGAATACCGTGGATGTATTAGAGTGGACTTCCGAGGGACAAAAAGGCAGGTTGTTGCAGTTGGTTTCAGAGCTGAAGATTAAGCAAGAACCTTAGCCCTGGTGGGGTAAACTCAATAGGATAGGGTAAGTGACACCCTAGATGAGTTTTAGTGTATATATAGGAGAGCACATATTTGTTAGTAATATAAAAATATTTTATATTATGTTTTCTGATCGGTTGAGTGGTATATGAATTCCGCTCAATGCTTCTGGCCCACGTTATCGATACGGATTCATAAACACTTAAATACGAATGAAATATTCATAATCTAGCTGTTATCTTGTGGTGACTATTCCACACCTTCTTTTGGGAACTGCACTGCTTCTGGATAACTAACAACATATGGGTTCTTATTTACCTTATGTAGACCTATTGTACATCATCAATCAGCAATCATACAAGGATATACAACTATTGGGCTATCAAGGCCCGACCAGGGAACCACATACTATCCAGCTTCGGGGACTTTCCATATGCTGCACTCATGCTATCACTATAAGTCAACGTCTTTCCATACGATCTATCTCCCATAGGGTAATCTGGGTAAGTGTATATCCTCAACTTCATCCATTGTTCTGACTCATAATTAACTATTCTTATTTAAGTGTATGGTTGCAACTACTCTATATACAGAATTATTAGGATTTGGCGAACAGTACATTTTTTTTGTAGTCAAAATACAAATACATCCACTCAACATTGCTTGATTTTTCACCTAAGCTTTAATACCAAATGTAATACCCGCACCCTAGTGGACTCGACTTTCCTTTAAATCGAAAACCCAACTCCACCAATGTAACAACCCAGTGTTGAGGAGTAATTAACTAATGATAATAATGGTGATTAAACTAATTAAAATAAATTTTAAAATATTAAACAAGAAAGATTTGGATCTTTGTATATTAATGGATTTAAAATGATTTTAGATACGGTAAAAGTGACCGGACAATTTTATAAAATCTAGTGTTATTAGTAAATGTGATTAGAAATATATTTTAAAGGGAAAGAAGTTTGATTTTATTAAAATGAATGGTTTGGAAATTATTTAATAATCGAGTTTGAAATGTAATTATGAAATGATTTAAATTAAAATTATTTAAAATATGAAAATAATATTTTATAAACTTGTATATGAATACAAAATGAAATTTTGTGTTCGTAATAGTTTTTTAGTAAAGATTTAAATTGATTTTGGTTAACCAAAGGATTTTTACTAAATAGGCCTGATATAATGGTTTTGATAAACGATTTTAGGAAATAAATTCTATAAACAAATTTGATAATGATTTGTGATCACTTTAGTAATGTAAACATGTTTTTAATCTGAAGTATTATAGTATTTTGAATTGAATAGAAAATAGTATGTAAAAGAAAATGAAAAGAAAAGAAATAAAAGTGGGATAGGTTTGTTCAAAGCCTAAACCCAAATACATAGTTCATGAGATTTGTGTCTAGAGAATTCCTTCTCGACACTTATCTTCAATTTTCTTTTGGAAGCAAGTTGCCTTCATTTCAGGAAAGGAAATTCATGTTCCTATCTCCATCTTACTTTTCTACTTTGGTTTCAACAAGCAAAACCCTCATTTTTTAAAAATAAAATAAAATCCAATTAATTCTAAATTAAAAGTATGATGTTGTCAACACCAAGCTGCATCTACCTTCATGAAGAAGTTGAAGTTTTGATCAAGTTTTAGAGTTTGATGATTTTCAAAATTGAGCAAATGAATGGACAGAAGGCTAATGTGGAGAGCAACGGCTAAGGTGAGTGTTATTTACACTCACAGCTATGTTTATATATTTAATTTCATCTTATATACATGTTTTTTTGTATGGATTTCATATATTTTTACTCTCCATGAACTTATGTTGGTTATTTTTGGTTGGATTCGAATTATATCAATGTGAATATAAAAATTGAATCAAAATAAAGTGATCATTTTCTATATTTTAGGCATTTAGTCAACTAGACTAAATTTCAGTCGACTGAATGAGTATAAATCTCAAACCCAAGGAGAACACCCAATTTCGATTGACTCTCTAATACGGTATCAGTTGACAAAGGTCGGTCGAATGAACTTTTCCCAATCGACTGAACCTGGGGATTTTTGGTTTCCTGAATTGATTTGTTATATATATTTTCTATATTTTAAATCTTACTCCTATTTAATTTAAAAACATGATAATTTGTATTTGTTTGACATTTAAAATTATTTAAGATTTCTTTAAAGAATACTTATAATGTTTGGAGATTTATTTAGTACATTTTGAATGATTTAACTTTTGTTCTAAAAATTATTATTTTACTTAATATATATATATATATTGAATAGAAGTTAAATTATCTTTATGGATATTATGAAATGATTTTCTAATGTTATTTAATGTCTTTAATATAATGGTCAGTAATTTTGAAATATATATAACTAATGATTTTTATTATACATTGGATAATTTGAATGGAATGCAATAGAATTATTTTGAAAAGTTATTTAATTTTAGAAAATTTGTAAATGACATTCATAACTATATTTAACTTATAAATAAATTTTGACATTTGCATTATATATATATATATATATATATGTATGTGTGTGTGTGTGTGTTTATTGATTTGTAAAGGAGTTCCTGTATTTAAATCTTATATTGTTATGTGTGTATATATAAGTGTAAAGATTTAATAGTGAACTTTTATATTGAAATCTTATTTGTAAAGAGTGTGTGTGTGTGTGTATCAAAAGTATTATCCGATGTTCTAACTTTTATGAATATTTATAATCAATATCAATAATTAAATGAGATGTTATTACATAAATTAGATTAAATAACATTTTATTATATTTTTATTTTTATTTCTTTCTTATTGATTTTTTTGTTATGAATGATTCACCGTTGATATTTATTTGAGTTATATTTTAAAATGATACGGCGATGACATCTTTCTATTTGATTAATGTTATTTTATTCTGTGTGACGAGAAGTCTGGATAAATAGTTTAGTGATACCATATTGTATGGACTTCTGATAGCACTTTTATGATTATTCTTTAGACTTATTATATAGAATATCGAAGGAGCGAGTGTTGTGTGAGCACTGTATAAATGAACTAGTTAGATGCGGTGGTATGGAACATCGTTGTGTTATTTATTAGGTTATTCTTTGTTCGTGGATGACACTCATACGGGGGGTTTTGTGTGTGACTCACTATGATGAGCATACATGGAGGTTACTTGTTAGCCACATATTTTATATACATTATGTGTCTGTCTATCTTTGTCTAACTCCCTTTAAGTTTTGGGAGTGAACCATATTGGCTAGCATATACCCTAGCGACCTGATCACGACGTGACATGCTTGTATTATTTAAGTGCCGATGATATAAGGCGGTCGTCACATTTAGTATCAGAGATTTGGTTACATGATTAACCGAAGTTGATACCATGATCCAGTAGAGATAGAGAAAGTGTTATCGCCTTAGACTAGATCGAGAGTGTATATATATATGAGAGAGAGCGTACTTGTTTTGTACTTTGGTTTTCAAAACTATATAATAATAATATATAGTATAAGTCGCATGTACATTAGCACTATGGACATGGTTTTCTTTATGAGAGAACAATCATTCTTTTTATAGATAAGAATGAACCGGCATACAAGGAATACTGTGCGATCTGATTAAGGAGTTGAAGGAAGAGCAGGATCAACAGCCGCTACGCTTGGTTCTCAAGCTATGTTCAATGCTATGATGGAAATGATGATGAAGAATTCTCTTGACACAGCAGTTGTAGAGGTGCTCCCGTGCAAGTGCCTAGGGCTAATTTCGCTAAGGTGAGAAAAGATTACTCTATTTTGGGAGCAAAACCATTTTGTAGAACGGAATCAACCATAGAAGTGCAAGATTGGATTGATACTTATGAGCGCATCTTTACTGACATGGAAGTAGATGATACTATGAAGAGAAAGCTGGCTTCTAGACAACTTCAGGGGCGGGCCATGAATTGGTGGAATGTCGTGACTAATGTTACGCCAGAAGATAGGTTCAGTTAGGAACAGTTTAAGATAAGGTTCAAGGAGAAGTTCATTCCGGCTGCCAAAAATCGGTATTGTTTAAAATTTTTGCTAATCTCAAGTAAGCAGAGATGTCAGTTTCTAAGTATGTGGCAGAGTTTGGTTATAACGACCCGTATTTTACGTATTGGCAGATCGTAAAATATATTATTTTATTCATATAAGGTTGTATGATTCTATAATTTTGGAATATGGCTCTTAAGGACATTTTACACACCTATGATTTTTTCCAAATTTCTAATGACAGTTTTGACCTAAAAAATATTTTTTGGGCTATAACTTTTTATAGGAGTCAAACTAGGGTCTCAAACTAGTTCCATTGCTTCAGGATGATGGTTTCCTTTTTCGTAGAGTGGTCATAATAGGAAAATGGACTTACGATTAGAACGTTATGCCTATTTTAAGTTTAGATAGCTATAGGCCAGAATTAATATGTAATTAGTTAAGCCCATTAGCTGACCCATTAGTCTAATTAGGGACTACCATAAATAGGGGTTGTAAGAGTCAAATAAGAACTTTTTTCTCTCATTCCAAATCAGGTTTAAACCCCAATTAGCCCTAAATCCATCCAAATTCATCTGGCTTTCTCTATAAATCAAACTTGATTATTAATTAGTGATTAGATCGTCAACTAGAGGAAAGAGATCATCGGTTTGCTTGATTTGGAGTGCACTTCATTGTTGTCAACAATAGATCTATAGTCATATTGGTTGAATTCGGTAATTGATGAGTGGTTTGTGCCTTTTTACTATTCTATGTAGTATTATATGGTAGAATTGCATAACTTAACATGATTTTTGATAGTAAACCCTTTTCTAAACCACAATTACATGTTAACTGTGCGTATACCCTAAATTGATTTAGAATTCATTTGATTTATGTGCATATGTTCATGTTTTATGTTGATTGATGATAGATGTTGACCTGTTTGTCTTATTTCTATGAATCGCATGTTTAAATGGATGAAATTGTTTGTTATGCTATAATTGGATGTTATGATTTGGTATTGTTTGTTAGTTAGTGAATGCATAGGAAGATAAGTTGGTGAATTGGGCAAATTGAAGGCAAAGTTGTTCGAAATTGGACGAAACTTGGAGGAGGGGCTCTTGGGCATACTGGAAGCCTACATGATAAGTCCCGTCTCTATTGGAGATAAAGTAAAGAGTTGGCACCGACTCGTTGGGATGAGTCGGTGATGAGTCATAGGGGTGAAGGCTATGAGTCGGTCTATTACATGGATGGATAGAGTTTTGTCCAAGGAGTAGTTCTGTAGCAAACTGTTGGAAAGTTTGGCTAAGTGTTGGATCGGAGGCCGAGTTACCTGTAGAACTTAGAAGCAGAGGTTTGGATTGGGTCCGAGTTATCAAGGAGCGATGAGTCGGTATCTAAAGCACTTGAAGAAGAGTACTAGAGGAATTAGAGGAAACTTAGCTACTGGGAGGAGTGAGCCATAGGATTAGGGAATGTGGATGGGTTCCTTGTGAGTAATGGAAACTAGATTAAGCAAGAAGGGCTCGGTATCCAAATGGAGAAAAGGTGGGCTCGGAAGTATGTGCTAGGAAGTGTTGATACTCAGAGTGTTTTATGTTGTACTAGAAGAAAGGGAATTATAAGTAGGGACGCCCATGGATTGGTAGCGAGGATCCGTATACCATAGACTCGTGGCTTTGGGTCTAGTGTCCAGCTTTGGGCTATGAGACACGTATCTAGCGTTGGGCTGCGAGATATGAGAGTACAATAGAGAACCGGGATTTCCATTATTCCCTAACAGTAAGGAGGCCATATGGTTATCATATATTCAAGACACAGGGATGAGTGATAGTGGGCATTGCTTGATGGATGCTATGGTTACTTGGTTGCTTTATTTAGTGGGCTATCACTCAGGGATATCATTAGGAGTAGGTACTGGAGATAGGCATATTTGGGCATCCACTCTAGTATTTGTATTGTACCTTTATGATATTGTACAATAGAATATTATATTGTTTTGTGCTAACTCTTTGGTTGTAGGGACATGTCAGGTATGATTTGTGTACTCTTGTTCCTTAACATACTTACTGTATAGTATTTTGAGATCCATTTACCACTCACACCAGACTGTTGTCTGACCCAAGGTTTTATGCTTTGCTTATTATCTTTTGTACTCTTAAATGAGTAGACTTGATAAGGGTCTAGATGACGTAGTAGCCGTTTGGAGGACGAGCTAGATGGAGCTATCTCATATTATATACTTATGTGGATTCTATGCTTATTCCACTATGCAGCACTAGGGAGCCTTAGTAGTGACTGCTTATTACTTGTATTTAAGATAGTTATTGAGTTTTACTTATGTTGTATAGACCCTACTACATTTGACATATAACTATATGGATTTGTTACTCCGTTAATGATTTGTTTACATAGTTATTACTGTCTCCTCTATTATATCTGTGATATTATATTTTTTCCATGCGCTGTGAGATATGACAGGTTATATGTTATGTTTGTTACTTCAACACTGATGATCATCTTATATCGACTGGGCATGACTACAACGCACTATTTAATTATATTTGTGCCGGTGGTATTGGGTGGTCGTCACATTTGGTATCAGAGCTTTGGTTACGTGATTAACTTGAGTTGATATCTTGATCCAGTCGAGACAAGGAAGGAATTGTTCCCTTAGACTAGATCTAAAGTGCATATATATATGAGAGTGAGTACTTGTTATTTATTTTGATTTCCAAAACTATATTGTAATATATTATATAGTATAATTCATATGCACATAGTATATTATTACAGATGAGAATGAGTCGGCATACAAGGAACGCTATAAGATCTGCTTTAGGAGTTGAACATGAAGCAGGATCATGAGCTACTATACTTGATTTCCAAGCTATGTTCAATGTTGTCATGGTGACGATGATGAGGAATGCTCCAGGCGAGGTGGTTGGAGGAGGTGCTCCAGTGCAAGCGCTTAGGGCTGATTTCACTAAGTTGAGCAAGGGTTACTCTACTCTTGGAGCAAAATCATTCCGTGGAACGGAATCAACTATACAAGTACAAGATTGGATTGATACTTATGAGCGCATCTTCAGTGATATGGAAGATGATGACGCTATGAAAAGGAAGTTGGCTTCTAGGCAACTTCAAGTGCGAGCTATGAACTGGTGGAATGCTGTTACTATTGCTAATCTAGAGGATCAGTTCAGTTGGGACCAGTTCAAGGTAAGGTTCGAAGAGAACTTCATTCCACCGAACCAGTAGTCGGTTTTGTTTTGAAAGTTTGCGGAACTGAAGCAAGGAGATATGCAACGACCCGTATTTTTGATAATTAAAAATATCTAATAAGATAAGACTTTGGAATTCAATATTGTCAGAAATTAAAACTATTAGAATATAATTTAATAATACCGATTGAATGTAATTGACTACTATGTTAATGTAATTTCAACCAATTGGAATAATAAAGGTTAATAACGAATAAAATAAATAATGTATAAAACGGGGAAATCAGATGTTATTTAATCGAAATTGGTTTTAACATTTGTAAGTAAATTTATAATCTTTGTTGTACACAAAATTTTTATAAATGTGTTCAAAATTATTTAAATGTAACAATGGTTTTATTTATCACCTTATTATTTAATCCGTTTGAAACTAATTTGGAAATCAATGAAATTAATGGTGATTGAAATATTGCAGTTAATATAAGAATAAAATGTTAACTGTTGAGTGATGAGCGTAATAAAATGAAAACTTATGTTAATAAATTTCACAAGGGAATTGTTGATTTAATAATAAGAATGTAAATTGAAATAAAAGAATTTGTTTGAAATTTAAATATATAATGAACGGGTTTTATTACAGTTGTAATTAAACGTTGAAATTAATTTAATATTTTAATATTGGATTTGACATGTAAAATTGTATTTTAAAAGATTAATAATTCCTGTTTAATCAAGAATGATGATATAAAACTTTAATTTAGAATTTAAAAGTGATTAAATTGATTTTTAAATAGATTGTTTTAATTAACGTATAAAATTAGTGTTTTTGGGCACTGTCTCATATTTTGACGAAACTAATTTCATCGGATCCGTAATAGTGAATTATTATAGGATTTCAAGTTTCATAGCGATCAGACTTATCGTTTGATCATGCGAGCTCGAAACGCGTAGAAATCAATTAAGGAATTTAATTAAAATAATTTGATTTTAAAAGCTAACTTCTATATACAATAGAATTAGGGTTTGAAATTAGTTTCATTGAGTTTAAAAATATTGAAAACTATATTTCGATATATAAGATGACCTATTTTCGTTTCGGGAACGAAATGGCTTTTCGGGTCTTTGTTATCGCTTCGACCCAATTGATCTGTTCCATTAATTCCTATCCATCTTTGCCTATATATATGTTGTTATAAACCCTAGCGGCCTTCTATTCTATTTTTGTACGTACAATTCAGTTCTAATCCGTTCCTTCTCAATGGAGATTAGCAAAACCCTAACTACTGATTTCAAATCAAACTTCAAAAATTCAAACTACTCAAATCCTATCATATAATATATCGTCGCGAAGCTCTCGACAAATGGAATCAGTGTCTACAATTTGTTTTTTGATTTGAGTCTCGGATTGACCACAAATTGATGAAACAGTCATGGATGTTCATGTTTGGGGTTGTCGTTTAACGATCGATCGTCGACCATTCGATGATCGGGGAGTTGCAGCTTGTTAAGGGGGCTGATACGAGTGCATCTATCGGTTTGGATCATCGAATATGAGCTCGAATTCACCAGATCTGGGCGATTAAGGTCGGCAGCGGTGGAGCCTCTAGGCTCGACTGGTGGCGGCGGCGATGGGTCCAAGGGGCGCGCTTGGGCTTGCGCAGGGGCGTGGTGTCTTCGAATCTTGGTATGTATGCACATAGGCGCGGCGGCATCGATTTGAAAGGTGGCGACTGTTAGCGTGGGTCTGATCGATGGTTATGTGTAGGGTTTGAGGAAGGTGTTACTAATTACATGTCTGCCCTTGCTTATTTTAATTTAATTTTAAAAATTTCAAACTTCTAACTCGAATAACTTTTGCATATGAACTCCGATTGACACACGGTTTCTTCCGTTTGGTTCGTATCGAAATTCCAAACAATGTGAAACTGGTTTGGTTGAATTTGGAGACTTTTAAAATTTTGGACTATTATTGGATTTTTAATGGGCTATAAACCAAAAGTGAGTAATTTAACCCACTCACGTAATATTAAATTTTCTTATATTAGTTAAATTGAAATTATAAAGTGATAAAATTTTATTGATTGCTATTTGGTAGTTAAATTGACATTTAAATTAATTTGAATTTTATATTGAATTAAATTGACATTTATTTAATATTGGAATTTAATTGCTAGTTAAACACCGACAATAGATAATTAGTAACTGTTGTGATATGTTAGTTGATTTGGATGTTGATAGTTATTGCATGCCTATTAATTAATGTTGGATGAATGGTCGTTTATTTATTTGACATATTCCTATTATTACCTATTTGTTAATTGACATCTTTTATATTATCATTTGGAATATTTGAAATAAACTAAGAAATAGGTTAAAATGATATATACCTATGTCATTTAATTATAGGTTGAAATAATGTATATCCATCCATGTAATTAAAGTTGAAATAACTGACCACTTGGCCATAGGGTAGAAAATTATACACGGGAACCGGATTGGTTAAATTAAATAATTTTAAATTATTGAAATTGGATTTGTTTAAATGGCATTTTAAAGAAAATAAAAAATGGATTAATATGAATTTAATTATTTTCTAATTCGAGATTTGAAAATGTTGAAATTGAAACTGTTTAAATGAAATCGTATAAGGATTTAATTTGAAATTTTAAAGTTGAAATTTGAGAAATGACTTAAATCTATCGAAAGTGAATTGTTTGAAAGGTTTAATTTTTAATTTAAACTTTGAATACTTTAATTAAAATTGTTTAAATTGGTATTGCAAAGTTTTGGATGTGAAATGGATTTAAACAAAAAATGTTTAAAAATGAGAAACTGAATTGAGACTTTCAGCCATTTGAATCGAACTGTTTAAATTGATTTTGATGTAAAGTTTGAAATTGTTTTGAATTGAGGGTGATGTAAATCGGAATTTGAATATGAAGTTTACTTGAAATTGTAAGATGAAAAGTTGAATTTGTTGTGATTTGAAATGGGAACATTAGTTCAAATTGTTTTGAAAAGGAAGAAACGGCTTTAATATAAACTATTTTAATAACCAAATTATTTTTATATATAAACTATTTTAATTATCCAACTATTTTCAATATTAAAAATATTTTATATTCAAACTATTTCCAATCTTTAAAACTATTTTTAATTATTACAAACTATTTTTCAATATTAAACTATTTTAATTGTTACAAACTATTTTTCAATATTAAGCTATTTTAATTATTCCAAACTATTTTCAATATTCAAACCATTTTTAATACGCAAACTGTTTTAAAACTGGGAATTGTATAGATTTAAATCATCGATTTAAATACGAATGTTTGGAAGGTATAACCTATTTGAATTCGAAATGATTTTTGAAGCAAAATCTGATATTTTGATATGAAATACGACCTGTTCTTGGAATTTAAAAGAACCAACCGATGTGAAATTTGACGATTGGTTATTAAAGAGACCGGGTCCGGATGAATGACATACTCTTTGTTATTCTACCCGAACCACTTTAATAACCATGTACGCAGTGGATGTTGTACAGAATGTAGAGGTTGAATTGGCGACGTTTACTAGAATGAAGAAAGATAACGCTGATGGATGACCCCGACACTTGTGTCAATTTGAAATGACTAAAAAAGGAGCCTATGTCTGGCCAAGGGGTTAGCTACCTTTAGGGGCCCCACCACTTCGTATTACTATATTGATTTTGACTTGATTGGTGCACCTTGATTTGATTTTAGGGGTGGTAGACTCGGTCGGCAGTCGCTGCGGCGATGTGTTACGATCAGCAAGAAAGGTTAAACTGGTAGAATCCTACCTTGAGCATTGCCTCATATGCCTTGTCATACTTTTATCCTTATTTACGCCCACTATGATTTTTTTAGTATGGTACCTATAGAGGACTCATTGGTTACCGACGTTACTGGTTGCGTTACAGGACCTGCATAGACTACCTGCTTAAAAATGTGTTAAGAGGGATCAATGTAAAGCCTTAACGCTTTTTTAATACTTTACATTACTGATAGACACTACAGATATAACGTATTTTAGTACATATAGATAGTTTGATGGATCCTTAGGAGATGGAAAACCCCGTAACATCTTTTAAGTTATTGCACTTACGTTGTACACTTGATAGGAGATGGAAAATCCCGTAACAATCTCTAAAGCTATTACACTCATATTTACTTGTTATTGATTTAACTTACATAAGAACTTTAAGTTCTGACTCGAGTGATTTATCTTTTCATTACGCTCGAGTCTGCCTGAGTATTTCAGCGTTTGAAGACCATTATTCCTTGAAGATGAAGATGGAGTTTGCTAGATCGTATTTACTATTATTATTCCGCTACATTAGTTTAGTATGTTTATCTATTGTACTCTGATTTGGTTGTCAAAATTGAAATCAAATGTATATTGTAAAATAGCTTCATGAACTGTTTATTTGATTATTACAACAACCTGAACTCCAGTGGGTCCAGATTTTTCGCAAAAATGCTAAAATCCAAGCCCACTAAAGCCCGAATTGGGTATCTGGTATCCAGCAAATAGGCAAAGACAAATATATCAGGGATCAATTAAATATCTCACATCGGAACTGACTAAAATATAATAGTAAGTAAATACTCACCAAGATAATAACACTTTCTAAACAAGTGTCTCAAAGCTGCAAAGTCTCTACCATCTATCTAACATGTAGGATGTTATGAGGAGGGGGTTAGAACCGAAGTTCTGGTGAATGGACAAATTATACACTTCTAAGCTTAATTCTACATATACCATTTTATTTTCATTTTCTATTATATTAGGTTTACTAGGTTTATAGTACTCTTGCCTCTATGCGTGAATCGTACCCATCTACTCCCTAGTAGGTTAAAACCTAATAACTAAAATAGATGTAGCCATATGCCTAATGACCGCATCGGTCCTAGGTACTACCCATAGTACCTTCCGTATCCTCCTCGAAAAGAACTCCATCATCTTGCTCCTAGAGCGTTCTGTGACTACATTTGTAAAAGAAAGCTTCGTGAGGCCTACAATACAGATGTTTCATCGTTTACTATGAAAACATTAAACTGCATGCGCACTAGCCTATACTAATGCTTGGACATCCATAATGTACCACCCAGTGCGTACCTTGAGGAATATACGTAATCGTACTGTGTGTTCCCTGAATCCCACTTAACATGGTCTACCTTATACGGAACTCGGTCGGGGATTTTCTATATCTGTAAAGGATAGTTTCGTTAGGCCTACAATACAGATATTCTACTTGGTCTATCTCTTTTATCATCGTGGCTATGGCCCCACGTAGCCACCTCTCAACTAATCGAAAGACCTCTAAAGAGCTAAGTGCTTGTGCCCTACCGCAAACAATCTAAACATCCAATTGGCTGTGCCCCTCATCCAATGTCTCGATAGTGTAAGAATCATTGGCCTGTTGGTTTAACTCTAGTCTTTCCCGAACTCGTTCTTGGTTGATGATAGCTTGATATCCGCATGCGACTATCCTTTTAGGTCCTGCCCACTAAAACCTACTCGCAAGTCAGAGTACGGTGTCATACGAATATCCTACTCTTATTCATCAACCTTTTGACTGCCTACAAAGGTCCGCTTCGTTAGGCCCGCAATGCAAAAGCAGTCAAGGCATATTCTTTTGATGGAACACATACAGACCTGCCTCCAGGGGTGTAGCTTCGTTAGGCCTACCCCAAAGAGCCATCCTAGAGTACCCTCACGTCCCGTTGAAGTCACGTACTTCCTTTTGGCCCAAATTAACTAAGTTGGACGTGCTTCTTCTGTGTTGAAATTTGTGATGAACTGCTTCGTTAGGCTCTTCATCCTTTGGGCTGGTCCAACATCTTACTAATTTATTAGACCCTACGTGTAATCTTTTATTATGCGTTTAGTTTACTTTTCTTATTCTGTTGGCTACTTATTTACCCTAATCAGCATAAGTGTGTCCCAGCCTCACCTAACTATTGTGAGACCATCAGTTCCTGACTGAAAGGGAATGCTGCCAGTGCGGGCCACTTCTATTATTTTGCTTATTAACTTAATCCAAGTTCTAAGTTTGATAAAATAAGCCTCTTCTATTTATTTCTTTTTAATTATAACCTATGTGTTACAATTATACTTGTAATTTGTTGCTTTTATATTCTTTTATAACCTATATGTTATAAATGTAATTGCAAGTGTCTCTTTCTATTCTAGTCTGTCTCTTTTATTTTGATATTGAATTCTCTTTAGTTCTCTTATATTATATGACAATCTTGGCTTGGGACTATATCCGATAGTCACAAATTTACTTATCATAATAAATGCTTTGCTTTTATTCTACTATCCGAACAGTAAATGCAGCTCTAGGCTCATTTTTGTTTTTTTTTTCTAGTCTTGTCAAATAATTAACTTGATTTCTTCTTTAATTTCTTTAACTCTTTACTTTATTCTCTTTTATTCTAGGAAGTAGTTCTATTCTATTTGGTTGGTTACAAAAACTATGCTAAAAATCCATTTCCATATTTTAATACTAAATAATGCTATAAACAATAACTCGTAATTGCAAGATATTTCTTTTATTGTTTCTTTAATTATTGGATAATGCAAAATACAGAAATGTCCCTATTTTACACTAATTCCCTTTTCCTTTCTTTTTATTCTCACAATTACGTTTATCGTTATTCTTACAATATTAAACAATGGAAATGTATTCTCTTTTCTAAACCAACCAACTAATCTATCACTAACTTCCCAATCAAGTTATTAAATTTTCCCCTTTTTATTTATTTTTCCTTGTCTTTGCATAATTTACTATAAATTTCTTACTTTTAGGCTTATACCTTTCTCAATAACTGTTAAGCCTAATTTTATTCATTTTTAATTGGACTTCTATCTTTCTTTTCCATATAAATAATAATTAAATATACGCCCTCTTATAAAATTTATAGTTTTCAACATAACTAATTAACAGAACTAATTACTGAAAATAAATGCTAAATTAAATATTTAACGGGAATCTAACGATAATATATCATAAACGTAAAATATATATATTTAAATCGACTCACCTGTCGTCCTTAGCTTTTCTCCATGGCCTTCCTGGATCCCCTTCTAAGGCGTCAAATATTTTTTTAAGAAGATCTTCTCCCCAGAAATATTTTCTACTTAGGGTTTAGCCTCAAGCAATGAACCCAATTGGGAGAAAACCTGATTATGAGAAAATAGCTAGGCCTAGAGTCCTATTTATAGTGTAGCTTGGGGATCTCAGACCGTCGGATTTTTGGATTGAATCTGGAGCCATCACATCACAGGGTCGTTCATAGCCATCAAATCCATCAACGTATGGCTCCGATCGCATAAAAATCAAATCTATTTGGTTCGGCACGTCCCTGAACGAATTAACGTCCAGGGGCAAACGCGGGTCGACCTATGGGTCGACCTGTGTTCTCTTTGGGTCGACCTTAGGGTCGACCTGTGGCCTTGTGGGTCGACCTATGGGTCGACCCATATATATTTATTTTATTTTTTCTGCCTTCTTGTTCTTTTTGTAACTTCTTCGTATTAACTCGGATTTCGACAAGTTATATATGGAAATTGACCAGAAAATTATCACAGACACAATGTTATAAGTTTTGAGGCCATATTTTGACAATTCCAAAAATGTTTATTTTCACCCTTCATCGTTATTTGGTTATTTAATCATCTAAAAATGCAAGGTGTTACATTCTCCCGCCCTTTAGGAAATTTCATCCTCGAAATTCGATAAGGGTGAAACTATGTAATTCCTCGCATCAATCACATCCATTTTGTGTACATCCAATTTTGCGACCATCTGTGTTCTTGTGCAAAGCGTCATTCAAAATAAAATATATGCATGTACATAAATTTCTAAGCTGTACCTCCTATATGAATGCTTTTCTTCTTTAAAAACTCCTTTTAAAATATGATGCACACATCCTAAATATATTTGCAATTTCTATATAAATACAATCTTTTGAAATCTCAAAACGTTTTTCATCCAATTTTTCCCAAACTCCTACTGAATAGGGGTGTAGTTCAATGAATTTTACATCCAAAATCCTACCACACACTTTTAATATTCAAATTTCAGAAAAATTTCCAAACTCGATTTCTTATGTCTGAAAGAAGGTAGAAAATGAAAAACTTCACATTTACCGTTTTACTTTTGTGCACCTCTTTCTCTGTACTTGGAACTTATGCTACCATTCTATAAAAATCTCTATCTTACCATCCCAAGCATAATTCTCATAAGAAAAATTTTCTTTTACAAAATTTTTCCAAGCTTAATTTATGGGAAAAATGTATTTTCCTTTTGCAATTCTCATTTATTTCTATTGACGTTTTTGTTACTTTTTTTAAGTTTGTTGTTTTCCTTTTAATTACTTTTATCTGCTTTCACTTTTTCTTTTAATATAGCAGCTAAACACAGCTATCATCTATGGCTAGGAGGCCTAGGACCATGTCCACTTTGACACAGAAAGATCCTACTCTAGGAATCCAAGTAACTCATATGCTACTCTTACCGCCTATTACTTTTTATTAACTTATGTTGTATTACACACGACGAATAAGATCTATTCATCTCTTTCTTTCCATACTCAAAATGGAATAACCAAGTCTCATTTACTGCAATGAATAAGGATTTTAATCTATGCAGTCTCTATCTAAAAAAACAACTAAGCTTGGGGAAATTTTCTCTTTACCTTTACTTTTCATTTTTCCCCAACTAAGGTCTATTTATCCCAATCACATGTGTCTTATTATCTTACTAATATCAGTTTACTATTCTTCTATAGTCTACACACATGAATCAACATTCCTAGGTTCTCACAAGTGTCATATACACTTTACGGGAACTTTTATTATTACTACTAAAAGTAATTATTGCTATAGCCTTACACTTTTCCCGTCATACCTAGGAAATGATTCCTATCTACTCCATATTTAAAAGTTTGGTTTGTTATTTATCATTTCATTTCAAATATTAAAGCTTATAAATTTTTAAAACATCAAATCCCAAAATTCTTGCCTTTAAAAGTGTTACTTTGAAGTTTCTATTAAATTCAAAGGTACTTGGTTACTTAATATTTTACCTTTTTAGACTTGCATCTTCACAGCTTTTTGAATTTAAATTATTTCCCAAACCTAGAGGGGAAAACTTACAAATTTTAAGTCCAAAACTTATTCCTCTTTTCCATTTAAAGACCTTTACAGCTTTCCTTAAAAATATTTTGGACTTTTTAAATTTAATTGTTTACTAAGTTTTTCTCTTCCAAAAACTTATTTACTTTTTCACCAAACCATTTTTCTTTAAAATGTTACTTGCTTGTTCTTAAAACATTTTTTTTCTTGACTTCCAAAAATGTCCTTACATGTTTTCAAAATATCTTCTTTTCATAGATTTTCAAATTTACTAAAACTGGAGTAGATAAGAACAATTATTTTACCAAAAATCTCTTAACTTTCCTACTCTTCCAATTACATAACCTTGGAGGAGTTTCTAACTTACTACAAATGGGGACTTTCTACATAGGCAAGCAACCAATGCGCATAATCAATGGAAAAATATGAAATTTACATTGCTTAGCTTTCCTGCTAAGGCTCTCTAACTAACACTGTCTCTAATTATTACACTTCTTATTACACCTAATGGCTTTATACCTAAATGTATTGGAACTACTTTATCTTATGAGAAACCATTAACTCTAAAACCTTCTATGAATCCTTTAA
The DNA here is from genome assembly GCA_030737815.1 of Allium fistulosum. Classification (NCBI taxonomy): domain Eukaryota; kingdom Viridiplantae; phylum Streptophyta; class Magnoliopsida; order Asparagales; family Amaryllidaceae; genus Allium; species Allium fistulosum. The sequence goes on from CM060904.1 coordinate 796,543,353, forward strand.
AAGAGGATTTCATGTTTATGTGAAATTACAAGGAACTTATTTTATATTTTATCGAAATAGGCTAAACAAAATATGGTGCTTTCCATACCTTGTACATCTCTTTCACATATTCCTTATAATTTGTACAAAACATCTTTATTTGTGTTTTGGTTTCATAGAAAATTATATCATTATTCATTTCATTCCAATAGATTAAAGTATGTTTAATCTATATCGCTTACAAAAGATACTTCCTACTAAATCTATTAATTTAACTTGCATCCTTTTTTTCAAAAGAACTTATTTTCAAAATTGTTTTAATATTTCATAACTAGAAAACATTTTCATATACTTATTTAAATAATAAATGTACTTACAAACAACTTTATTTCTATACTTAGAAATTATCTTTAAAACACATTTTTATTTGGGTCAAACAGTTGTTGCATAAAACACCATTACTACAACCCAAAAATACCAGTGTACGGATTCAATTAAAATAAATATTAATAAATCACATATGTTATGTAAAAACATATCCTTTGGGAGTCAACTACAATAACAATAGTGTCATAGTCTATGTTTCCTTTATTTTTCATGAAAACATCTATTACAACAATAATTATTGTAACCTACGTTTTCGATACTTAACACACTCTAGGTTTTTATATTTAAAATCTTTGTTTACCTACAAAGAAACTAGTGAGTTATACATGCTCTATAATTCTTCAAAAAGAATCTCACTTTTAACAAAATTTGCATCATATAAAAACAAATTCAAATCTCATACCACTTTTTTTTCAAAAACCCAATATTTACTTCCTCATACATATTAATAATTATATTTTTCAACTTTTCAATTCCAAAAAGTATCGTTTTATTGGGCTAGACATAAAGTGGATTTTCTTCTTACTCCCTTAGGAATATCCTTCCTAAACTTTGGAAACCTCATTTCCTTACTAAAATCTCTTATTCCTTCCAAAAAAATACTCCCCCTATTATCCCTAGGGAACTTTCCCACTTCTTATATCATATGGATACCAATCTTCTCTCTAAACATAGCTTATTGTACACTATAAATCGGTAATAACTTAGGGCCCAACACCCTTGGGTCATCCCAAACCCAACTAGCAAACTATGCACAATTGTACTTCTAAAAACTTTCCATATGTTAAATCTATAATTGGGGGCTGTTTTATATTTTAGTACATAATATATTTATATTTTATTCAAAAATAAAAATACGTCCACTCACTATCTACCTAGGAACCCTAAACCCAGGCTCTGATACTAAATGTAACAACCCAAATTCTAGTGGGTCTGGGATTTTCGCAAAAATGATAAAATCCAAGCCCACTGAAGCCTGAGTTGGGTATCTGGTATCCTGCAATTAGGCAAAGACAAATATACCAGAGCTCAATTAAATATCTCACAACGGAACTGACTAAAATATAATAGTAAGTATACTCACCAAGATAATAACACTTTCTAAACAAGTGTCTCAAAGCTGGAAAATCTTTACCATCTATCTAACCTGTAGGATGTTATGAGGAGGGGGTCAGAACTAAAATTCTGGTGAATGGACAAATTATACACTTCTATGGTTAATTCTATATATACCATTTTAGTTCCATTTTCTGTTATATTAGGTTTACTGGGTTTATAGTACTCTCGCCTCTATGCGTGAATCGTACCCATCTACTCCCTAGTAGATTAAAACCTAATAACTAATATATATGTAGCTATATGCCCAATGACCGCATCGGTCCTAGGTACTACCACTAGTACCTTCCGTATCCTCCTCGAAAAGGACTCCATCATCTTGCTCCTAGAGCATTTTGTGACTACATCTATAAAGGACAGCTTCTTGAGGCCTACAATATAGATGTTCCGTCATCTACTATGAAAACGTAAAACTACGTCCGCACTAGCCTATACTAATGCTCGGACATCCACAATGTACCACCCAGTGCGTACCTTGAGGAATATACGTAATCGTTCTGTCTACTCCCTGAATCCCGCTTAACAAGGTCTACCTTGTACGAAACTCAGTCGGGGATTTTCTATATCTGTAAAGGATAGCTTCGTTAGGCCTACAATATAGATATTCTACTTGGTCTGTCTCTTTTCTCATCGTGGCTATGGCCCCATGCAGCCAACCCTCTACTAATCGAAATACCTCTAAAGAGCTACGTGGCTGTGCCCTACTATAAACAATCTAAACATCCAATTGGCTGCGCCCCTCATCCAATGTCTCGATAGTGAAAGAATCATTGGTCTGTTGGTTTAACTCTAGTCTCTCCCGAACTCGTTCTTGGTTCACGATGGCTTGGCATCCGCATGCGACTATCCTTTTAGGTCCTGCCCACTAAAACCTACTCGCAAGTCAAAGTACGATGTCATACGAATATCCTGCTCCTATTCATCAACCTTTTGACTGCCTACAAAGGTCCGCTTCGTTAGGCCTGTAATGCAAAAGCAGTCAAGGCCTACTCTCTTGATGGAACACCTACAGACCTGCCTCCGGGGGTGCAGCTTCGATAAGCCTACCCCAGAGGGCTATCCTAGAGTACCCTCACGTCCCGTTGAAGTCTCGTACTTACTTCTGGCCCAAATTAACTAAGTTGGATGTGCTTCTTCTGTGTTGAAATCTGTGATGAACCGCTTCGTTAGGCTCTTCATCCTTTGGGCTGCTCCAAATGCATTTTACTATTTTATTAGACCCTACGTCTAATCTTTTATTATGTGTTTAGTTTATTTTTCTTATTCTAATGGCTACTTATTTTCCCTAATCAGCATAAGTGTGTCCCAGCCTCACCTAACTATTGTGAGACCATCAGTTCCTGACTAAAAGGGAATGATGTCGGTGCATGACACTTCTATTATTTTGCTTATTAACTTAATCCAAGATCTAAGTTTGATAAAATAAGCCTCTTCTATTTCCTTCTTTTTAATTATAACCTATGTGTTACAATTATACTTGCAATATTCTTTTATAACCTACATGTTATAAATGTAATTGCAAGTGTCTCTTTCTATTCTATTCTATCTCTTTTATTATGATATTGAATTCTCTTTAGTTCTCTTATATTATATAACAATCTTGGCTTGGGACTACGTCTGACTGTCACAAATTACTTATCATAATAAGTGCTTTGCTTTTATTCTACTATCCGCACAGTAAATGCTGATCTAGGCACATTTCTGTTTATTATTTCTAGTCTTGTCAAATAATTAACTTGATTTGTTCTTTAATTTCTTTAACTCTTTACTTTATTCTCTTTTATTCTAGGAAGTAGTTCTATTCTATTTGGTTGGTTACAAAAACTGTGCTAAAAATCCATTTTCATAATTTAATACTAAATAATGCTATATACAATAACTCGTAATTGCAAGATATTTCTTTTATTGTTTCTTTAATTATTTGATAATGCAAAATACAAAAATGTCCTTATTTTTCACTAATTCCCTTTTCCTTTCTTTTTATTCTTGCAATTACGTTTATCGTTATTATTACAATATTAAACTATGGAAATGTATTCTCTTTTCTAAACCAACCAACTAATCTATCACTAACTTCCCAATCAAGTTATTAAATTTTCCCCTTTTTATTTTTTTCCCTGTCTTAGCATAATTACTGTAAATTTCTTACTTTTAGGCTATTACATTTCTTTATAAATGTTAAGCCTAATTTTATTCATATTTAATTGGACTTCTATCTTTCTTTTCCATTTAAATAATAATTAAATATAAGCTCTCTTATAAAATTTACAGTTTTCAACATAACTAATTAACAGACTAATTACTGAAAATAAATGTTGAATTAAATATTTAACGGGAATCTAACGATAATATATCATAAACATAAAAGATATAAATTTAAATCCACTAACTTGTCATCCTTATCTTTGCTCCATGGCCTTCCTAGATCCCCTTCTAAGGCGTTAAATATTTTTATTAAGAAGATCTTCTCCCTAGAAATTTTTTCTATTTGGGATTCAGCCTCAGGCAATGAACTCAATTGGGAGAAAATCTGATTGTGAGAAAATAGCTAGGCATAGGGCCCTATTTATAGTGTAGCTTGGGGATCTCAGACCGTCGGATTTTTGGATTGAATCTGGAGCCACCACGTCATAGGGTCATTCAGAGCCATCAGATCTATCAATATACGGCTCTAATCACATAAAAATCAAATCTATTTGGTTCGGCACGTCCCTGGACGATTTAACATCTAGGGGAAAATGCGTTTCGACCTATAGGTCGACCTGTGTTCTCTTTGGGTCGACCCGTGGCTTTGTGGATCGACCCATAAATATTTTTTATTATTTTTTTCTGCTTTTTTATTCTTTTTGTAACTTCTTCGTATTAACTCGGATTTCGACAAGTTATATATGGAAATTGATCAGAAAATTGCCACGGACACAATGGTATAAGTTTCAAGGCCATATTATGATAATTCCCAAAATGTTTATTTTCACCGTTCATCGTTATTTGGTTATTTAATTATCTAAATATGCGGGTTGTTACAATAATTATATGCTGTCATTCCGCTGTGAGATTTTGTATTTTGTTTTTCTTCTTTTCTCTTATTTTCTTATTAAATCCCATTGATAATCTCCCCTTTAAATGGTTTGAGTTAGGCATGTGTGGTTTATCGTCGATTTAAACCGTCCAAAAGGGTGGGTCGTCACAAGAGATGTCAGTTTCTGAGTATGTGGCAAAGTTTGATGCTTTGTCAAAGTATGAGTGTCGTTCATTAATACTCCCTTCAGAAAGAATGAGAAATTCATCATTGGCTTGGATGACTACTAGGGAGAGAAGCTAGTGGATCATATTGATGAGCTTTTTGAAAAGCTAGTAGAGATGACACTTCGCCATGTGAGTTTGTACCCTAAGGCTTGGACTGCTAAAAAAGAGGAGCCAAAGTTGCAGCAAGGCGGTGAAAGATAGAAGAAGTGGAATGGAAAGGGAAAGCAGTCCTAGGGAAAAGGTGACAAAAAGAAGGGTAAATGGGAACCTACTTGCTATGGATGCAACGAAAAGGGTCATCTAATTAAAGACTGCAAGACGAGTGAGAAGAAGAAATGCTATAATTGTGATAAGCCCATGCATTTGAAGAAGAATTGTCTAGAAATGGTAAAGAATAAGTAGATGGTGAAGGCGTATGCTTTGGATACAGTCCCGACTTCGTCGAGTGTTCCCTCGACGAAGGAGAATGGATTTGTCATTCAGGTATGTTTTTATTGGTGATGTTTCTATTTGAATTTTGTTTGATACCGGTGATTCTCATTCATTCATTTGTGGTGACCTAGTAGATAGAATGGGATAGGAACCCGAGATAGTAGACTGGTCCTTAATCATGACAAACCATGTTGGAGGCTTGACAAGTATGTGCCTTATTTGTAGTGATTTAGTTTTATCGATTCATGGATGCTTTTGTTTGTGATTGCTTTGTTTTGAATTTCGTTGGGTTCAAGATTATCTTAAGAATGGACTGGCTAAAGAGGTATGCAGCTATATTGGATTATGAGAAGTTATTGGTGACAATCGGAGACGTGGATGAGTGAACGATAGTGATTAGCTGCCTACTAGAGGATGGGGTAACGGTTAGCTTTCTATATTCGCTTGAGGTTCTATAGAGGGGTTGTCATCTGTGTCGATCGCAAGAGAGTATCCAGATGTCTTTAAAGAAGTAACTAGATTGTCGCCGCATAGAGACATCGAGTTTTGGATTGACTTAGTGAAGGAAGCCATAACTATAGTGATGCCTTTAAGGCGTATGACACTTAGAGAGTAGAAGGAAATAAAGGTCCAAGTGAATGAACTACTGAGGAAACAGTTCATTCAAAGAAGCATATCTGAGTGGGGTGAACCTGTTTTATTTGCGACTTGGGCGGATGGCTCTTTGTGGTTGTTTGTGGATTATCATGAGCTGAATAAACTGATAAAGAAGTATTCACTCCTACATATTGATGACTTGTTCGATCAGCTGCATAGTGCGAAGGTGTTCTCTCAAATGGAATTGGCGATGGGATTTCACCAGCTTAGAGTATCAAAGGAGAGTGTGCATTTTACTGTGTTTCGTACGCCATCGAGTTTCTATGGGTGGTTGGTGATTCCATTTGGATTGACCAATGCTCCTGCATACTATGTGGATCTCATGAATAGGATTTTCAATGATCAGCTGAATAAGTTTGTGCTTTGTTCATGGATGATATTCTAATCTACTCCGAAACTGAAGAGGAGCACAAGATGCACTTGAGGATTGTGTTAGACATAATGAGAAAGCACAAGTTGAGAGCGAAGTACTCTAACTGTCACTTCTGGAGAGAGGAAGTGAGATTTTTGGGTCATGTCGTCTTAGGACAGGGTATAGCAGTGGATCCTACGAAGATGGCAGTGGTCAAAGATTGTAATCAGCCCAAGAATGCTATGGATGTGAGGATTTTCCTAGGATTGGTGGGATATTGTTGATGCTTCATAAAGGACTTCTCAAAGGTAGCAGCACCGTTGGCCAATTTGGCAAAGAAGAATCAGATTTCTGTATGGGATGCAAAGTGTGAGCATGCATTTGTGATTCTAAAGGGGAGGTTGACGAGTACACCAATGTTGACTATTCCAAGTGAAAATGAAGAATTAACAGTATACACAGATGCTTGTAGTACTGGATTGGGTGCAGTATTGATGTAGAAGGGAAAATTCATTGCTTATGCCAGTCGATAGCTAAAGCCGCATGAAAGGAATTGCCCAACTCGTGATTTGGAACTAGCGAAAATTGTTTTTGCTTTGAAGATGTGGAGGCACTATTTGTTGGGAGAAATATTTGAGCTATTTACAGACTACAAATTCTTGAAGTATCTTTTCTCTTAAAAGGATCTCAACCTTAATCAGCAACAGTAGTTAGAGTTCTTGGCCTCTTATGATTTCAATATTTCCTATATTCCAGGAAAAGGGAATGCAGTCACTGATGCATTGAATAGAAGTCATGCTGGGTTGGGAGCAATGTTCTTGGAATGGAAGTAGATAGAGTATATTGTTGGATTTGATTTTTAGGCCTCACTGCAAGCTAGAACAAAAAATGTTAGCAAGCTTATCGATTAGACCTACTTTGATTGAAATGATCGGTACTAGTAAGAAGCGAGATGCTAGGATAGCGGAGATCATAACGAATATGGAAGAAGGAGTAGAATCTGAAGATATAAAGCAATACGAACTCCACCGAGAAGGTTGGCTTCGTAAGGATGGGAGGTTGTTGTTCCCAATGTTGATGGATTGCGAGATGAAGTTCTAAGAGAAAGTCATCATTCTAGATCGACTATTCATCTCGGTGGTAAAAAATGTACTGAGATATGAAGCGAACTTACTATTGGGAAGGCATGAAGAGGGATGTTAGGGCATTCATTTCCAAGTGTATGAACTGCTAATTGGTAAAGGCGAAGTAGAAGAAACCTAGTAGATTATTGCAATCGCTAGATATTCCTGAGTGGAAATGGTAGCAAGTATTGATGGAATTTATAGATGGACTGTCGAGGACTCGAGTAGGGTACGATGGCATTTGGGTCATAGTTGATCAGTTGATTAAGAGTGTGAGATTTACACCCATTAAGTCAAATAGAACGGTATCCAAGCTAGCAGAGTTATATGCTAAGTGGATAGTACGATTTCATGGTGTGCTAAAGAGCATTGCGAGTGACCGAGACCTGTTGTTCATTAGTGGGTTTTGGAAGAGCTTACAAGAGGCATTAGGGTTGAAGCTGCAACTAAGTACAACTTATCACCTGCAAATAGATGGGCAGACCGAAGGAGTAAATCGTATATTGGAAGATCTCATGCGAGCATGTATTATAGACTTTGTTGGATCATGGGATAATCATTTGCATTTGGTGGAGTTTTCATACAACATCAATTATCAATCGAGTATTTAGATGGCTCCATATGAAGCACTGTATTGAAGACTGTGTAACAGTCCTTCATGTTAATGGGAAGCGGGCGAGAAACTGATACTTGGACCACAAATGATTATAGAGACATCGACAAAGATTGAGATCATTTGGCAACGAATGAAAGCTGCACAGGATCGATAGAAAAGCTATATGGATAAAAGACAAAGATATTTGGAGTTTTCTATTAGAGATAGGGTATCTGTGAAAGTTTCCCCACTAAAGAATGCAGTTTGATTCGGTAGAAAGGGGAAGTTGGCACCTAGATTCGTAGGTCCTTATTCGATAATTGAAAGGATTGAAAAGCTAGCATATAGAGTCGACTTACCTCAGAAGATGGCAGACATGCACAATGTTTTATATGTCTCTTATCTATGGAAGTTTGTGCACAACTCAGGTATGGTGATTACACTGGATCCGCCAGAGGAAGTAGAGGTGGAATCAGAAGATTCTATATCTCGTAGGATGCTCGGTATTGTTAGGTGATATGAAATAGATTAGAAGATGATGATTGTACTTGGGAGATGAAGGAGAGCATGAGGACTAGGTGTTCGAAGCTCTTTGAATAGTAAGATCCAACGTTTATCGTATCTTCTTTCATCATTGTATATTATATTTGATAAGTTAGTATTCCGCATGTTTGGATAAGTTCACTATACTATTGGTTGCATGGCTACATGTTTGATATGTTAGATGGAGACTTATGATTGGTAGGCATGTAGGATAACTATGGTTGTTTATACTTTGACTTGTTTGAGGATTTCGGGGGCGAAATTCCTAAAGGGGAGAGAATGTAACAACCTGTATTTTACGTATTGGAGGATCGTAAAATATTTTTATTTTATTCATATGAGGTCATACGATTCTATAATTTTGGATTATGACTCTTAGGGACATTTTACATATTTACAAATTTTCCCAAATTTCTATGTGACCGTTTTGACTTTAAAAATATTGTTTAGCTATAACTTTTAATAGGAGTCGAACCAGGGTCTCAAACTAGTTTCATTGCTTTAGGATGATGGTTTCTCTTTCCATAGAGTGGTCAAAATAAAAAAAACAGACTTACAGTTAGAAAGTTATGTCTGCTTTAAGTTCAGATAACTGCTGGTCAAAATTAGTGTGTAATTAATTAAGCTTATTAGTTGGCTCATTAGTCTAATTAGATATTACTATAAATAGAAGTTGTAGGAGTCAAATTAGAACCTTTCCCTTTCATTCCAAATCAGGTTTAACCCTAATTAGTCCTAAATCCATCCAAATTCATCCTATTTTCTCTCTAAATCAAACTAGATTTTTGGTTAGTGATTAGATCATCAAATAGAAGAAAGAGATTATCAATTTGCTTGATTTGGAGTGCATTTCATCTCTATCAGCATTAGATCTACATTCATATTGGTTGAATTCAATATTGATGAGTAGTTTATGCCTTCTCGCTATTCTAAGTAGAAATGCATAAGTTAATATGATCTTTGATAGTAAACCCTTTTCTAAACCATAATTACATGTTAACTATGAATATACCCTAAATTGATTTAGAATTCATTTGATTCATGTTCATATGTTCATGTTTTATGCAGATCTATGAAAGATGTTAACTTGTTTGTCTTATTTCTATGAATTACATGTTTGAATGGACAAAATTGCTTATTATGCTATGATTGGATGTTATGCTTTGTAATTGCTTGTTAGTGTTTTGAATGCATAGGATGATATTTTGGTGAACTGGGCAAATCAGAGGCAAAGTTGATCGGAATTAGACGAAATTTAGAGGAGGGGCTCTAGGGCATACTGAGAGCCTACATGATAGGTCGCATCTCAATTGGAGATAAAGTGAAGAGTTGGTACCAACTCATAGGGATGAGTCGGTGACGAGTCATAGGGGTAAAGGCTATGAGTCGGTCTCTTACATGGATGGATAGAGCTTGGTCCAAGGAGTTGTTCTACAGCAAGATGTTGGAAAATTTGGCTAAGTGTTGGATTGGGGGTCGAGTTATCTCCAGAACTTAGTGATGGAACTTTGGATTAGGAGCCGAGTTATCAAGGAGCAATGAGCCAAGGTCTAAAGCACTTGAAGAAGAGTACTAGAGGCATGAGAGGAAACTTAGCTACTGGGAGGCTAAGTAGACGAGTCGGTACCGACTCATAGGGATGAGTCGGCAACGAGTTATCATGGCATGAGGTATGGAGTTAGAACTTATAGGGACTAATGTAGAGTTTTGTAGGTTGCTAGAGGTGGTGGCTTGTTCGTATCAGGTTGGATGACGATGAAAAGCTAGAATTGTTGGATGTTGGCTCGTGTTGGGAGCAAGTTCCAAAGATGGAAGCTCATAAAGGAGTAAGCCATAGGATCAGGGAACGTGGATGAGTTCCTTGTGAATAATGGGAACTGGATTGAGCAAGAAGGGCTTGGTATCCAAATGGAGCAAAGGTGGGCTTAGAAGTATGTGCTAAGGAATCGTTGATACTCAGAGTGTTTTCTGTTGTACTCGAAGAAGGGGAATTATAAGTGGGGACGCCCATGGATTAGTAGCGAGGATCTTATACCATAGACCTGTGGTTTTGGGTCTAGTCTCCAGCTTTGGGCTATAAGACACGTATATAGTGTTGGGCTACGAGATACGAGAGTACAACGGAAAATTGGGATTTCCTTTATTCCCTGATAGTAAGGAGGCCATATGAGTTATCATATATTCAAGACACAAAATGAGTGATAGTGGGCATTGCTTGATGAATATTATGGTTACTTGTTGCTTTCTTTAGTGGGCTAACACTCGGTGATATCATTGGAAGTAGGCATTGAAGATAGGGATGTTTGGACATCCACTATGGTATTCTGTATTTTACCTTTATGATATTGTAGAGTAGAAAATATACTGTTATATGCTGACTCTTTGGTTGTAGGGAAGGTCCGGTATGGTTCGTGTACTCTTGTTTCCTTATCGTACTTACCTATATAGTATTTTGAGATTCATATACCGCTTACACTAGACTGTTGTCTGACCTAAGGTTTTATGCTTTGCTTTTTATTATCTTGTGTACTCTTAAATGAGTACATTAGATAACAGGTCTAGATGATGCAGTAGCTGTCCAGAGGATAAGCTGGATGAGGCAACTGTTGATAACGGAAAATTCTCTATCGGTTAGAAAACCACCGTTAAAAATATAAATAATCATTTAAATACCGCAAGCGTACGACATACAATTGTAGTACATATGCGAGTACGGGTCGATCCGCAGGGAAAGAGTTAATTTCAAAATTACTCAATCAAATTATCCCAAAGAGTTTGAAATTGTTTCAAGAGAAAAAGAATGTAAAAACTAACTAAAACAAAAGTGAATAAAAATATGAGATTAAGAGACAATTTAGAGGCAAATCCACTCTCATACTCTCACAGAAATCAACACAAAATTTAATCTATGATCTCTCATTTTAATCTAGTAGTATTAGTAATGTATTTATCATAAGTATGGTCTATTTGTGTTATTAATTAAAACAACTTAAACCATCAAACTTTAATACAACACTAAAACCACTTTGTTAAATGTCATGAATATGAAACTAAAACAAAATCTATTTTAAGCATTATCTATTTACTATTTTTGACTAGTAACATAGATCATCAAATTTTGATTCTATTTTAATTCCATGATCAAAATCACTTAGTTAGATGTTAATGTAAATTGTGTTTATATTTGAGTAAGAATAGCCTATTTGTGATAAACAACATAGGCTATCACATTCACTAATAAACTTACATTAACATCTAACTATCCATTAAGCATAAAAGAAGATCATAAATTAGCAAATATGTTGAATCTACATGATTTAAGAGAGCTTCATTACCCCTAAATTGAAGGGGTTTAGCTTCTCATTTTTGTTATCATTTCAACACATGTAGATTGCAACATAGAACAAAAAAGGAAAGTGCAAGCTAATTAAAATAAAAGGAACTAACTACTTGCATAAAAATAAAACTAAACTAAGTGCATAAATGGAAATCTAACCTACTAACATAAGAGGAAAGAGGGTATGTAAATTAAAATGAGCATAAAATAAAATAAAAGCATATAAAGAACAAAGAAAAAGAAGGGGCTTAGGAAGCCATTTTATTTCTCATTAATTTTGTGGCTACAACTTGCATAATATGATGAGATAATTAAAACTTCTATTACATGAACATAAGAGGGTTATTTATACATAACTAAAACCCTAATCCATTTAGGGAACTCCCTAAAATGCCCTTGAGGTAGCGTGGCCTTCAAGTCATCATTAGCATGAAATTAATCCTCCATTAAATGTGCATGTGCCTTTAATCCCCACTAACATGTGCATTAGCTTTTAACTGTGATTCATTAGGTAGTGGGCGGGTGGGGTCCTCCATGATTACATGAATTCTTTTATTTCTTCATTTCTTTGGCTTCCAACTCTTGTATATGCATATTTCCATGAAGCCACTTCCAAGTTGAATCCAAATTCCTACAAAACAAATTAAAATGTGCAAGTAATTTTTTTTTCAAATTAATTCACACATAAAAATTACCATTTCGCCCCATGTAGATGCATGAATGATTTTTGAAATTTGGTTTTAAACATGTAAAAACACCTAATTATGACTGTTAGCACCAAAATTGGTCACTAACCTCGTTGAGAAAGATTGTGTAGAGATGTAAATGACGAAGTTAAATTAAACAAGGAAGAATATGCTAATTTAAATGCATAAAGTAAGAACACCGGATTTATAGTGGTTTAGCGTAATTGCCTACGTCCACTTTGAGATTAAAATTTATTGCTTTACTTGATGATTGATTATAGATACAATCTGTAAACCAAACACTTGAATACAATTGCTAAATAAAGAGGATGAGTCTTGAAAGCGGCAGAGTCTCCCTAGTGTTCCCGAAAAAAGGTCCTCCTTCACTGTGCCCCTGCCCCTCTATTTATAGACAAAGATGGGTTGGACTTCCCAGGTGGGCTTGGCAGCCGAACAACTTGGCCCAAATGGAGTGGTCGCTGTATGTCGAACCAGACAAGCCGAACGGTTGGATGCCGAACCACACTCTTCATGTCGAATAGGGCGCTTGTCGTGTGGGAAGAGTAGGCTGAATAGCCAACGAAGCCGAACGTGCCTTCTGGCCGAACGAAGCCCTTAGCCGAATGATGCCTTTGGCCGAACGAAGCCTTTGGCCGAAAGAAGTATCTAGCCGAACGTTGCCTCTGGCCGATCGTTGCATTCTGGCCGAACGAAGCCCTTAGCTAAACGATGCCTTTGGCCGAACGACGTCTCTGGTCGAACGTTGCCTCTCGCCGAACGTTGCCTGATGCCGAGCGCTTGCTAATGCCGAGCGCCCCTGGATGCCGATCACTCCTAGATGCCGAGTACTCCTAGATGCCGAGTACTCCTGGATGCCGAGCGTTCCTGGATGCCGAGTACCACTGGACGCTGAACAATCTTGGATGCCGAACACTCCTTGATGCCGAATACTTTGTTGCCTGGTCAAATCTCCAGGAAACACTTCCCCCCCTAAGTGTATTACGTGACTGAACGTGATACGCTTTGAACTACGTAACCTCCATGCTTTGTTTCAAATCCTTGACTAAATTCTAATGGATATGCCTTCTTGAGAATATCAGTGGTCGTGGTGTGCGCCTGATGTGATATAAATGACGAACGATACGTTCGAAGCCGAACGTTCCTCATGTGCCAAGCAACTCTACGTTTTGAAGCCGAACGCTACGGCTTTGACCGGTTCTACCAGATATAGCCTTTTCGACTTCCACTTTCTCCCTATAAAACCAGGCACCTTCCCTCTTCTCTCCTTTTACACTTTTACTTCTATCACTCCATAAAGACTTGCAATCCTCGCCAGTCAATCAGACTTAAAGCCTAATCAATCCTTCCTAAGCTTCGATCTACAAACTAGGTATTATCCCTTCTATGATTTAAACAGTTTCAACACTAGACAGCTGAGTGGATGTGGAAAACTTTTGATTAGGTCGTCTTTATTACTGAACGATGCGAGGCGAGGAGGAATGACCAGTGGTGATTGCATATAAGATCATTGGGTGACTAGCCTCTTTCGTGCCGAATCGAAACTAAAGGAGAAGAAAGAATAGCGGAAGTGTTAGAGATGGTAAGGGTGTCGAACAACATAACTCTGGTTCGGCGTATGTTATCATACGCCGAACAGGGAAATGGAAGGCGTGAAGGCATGAGTCAGTGGGGATGCCGAACGACTACGAATGCTGAACAATATCCATGTCAAGGCCGAACACTACTTAAATGACGAATAATATCCCAGCCGAACAATACCAAGGCCGAACACTACATAAATGCCGAACAATATCTCAGCCGAACAATACCAAGGCCGAACATTACTTAACTGCCGAACCAATAAAAATGTCGAACAACATAAATGCCGAATAATGCAAATGCCGAACAATACAAATGTCGAACAATATAAAGGCCGAACAACATAAATGCCGAACCATAATTCACCGAACGATTGTGAATGCTGAAACCCACTTTGGCCGGACAAAACTTAGCCGAACATGCCGAACGATACCTTTAGCCGAGCAGGAATTAGGCCGAACACTTGTTAACCATGCCTATTCATATGACAAAACAAGGACCAGGACCTAAGCATACTAGCATATATGAAACTGACCCGGATCATTAACTTCCTAGCTTTAGTAGACATAAATCTGAACTTAGATTAACATACGTTTTCTGAATCTGGAACTGTAATCACCACAAGGCGGGCTTTTTGAGACGGTCAGCGATGACGGTCTACGAAGGCGGCGATTCGAAGTTCATTTTCATATCTTTGTAACCTTCAAATTCTCAATGCTTATACACGATTGCTTGCACTAGTTTTACACACCATGTGGGGGGGATACTCATGTTGTTAATTCTAACGTTGAACGTTTTTCAAGTATAGTTTTCACAGGTGCTTAGATAGATTCACAATTTATTGGGGATGTCTAAAAAATCTAGCTCCGCCACTATATCTGATAGGCCTGGGCCATCATCAAGGCAAGAGGTCGCAGACACTTCAAATCCGTCGACTTCCCCTGCTCATAACTTAGCTCCTAATGCCCTGGAGGCAACGATTCTTTTGGATAATCCGATCAACTCAAAGGCTTCGAAGATTAATGAAGTCGCACTTCGGCAAATATGCTCTATCCATGGAATCCCCTTTGCCGATGTGTTGGTCCCGTCGTGACATGATCGTCCTCACCTGCCCCCAGTCAGATATACTGCTTGTAACAAGTTCATGTGCTGGATGGGCAGCGTGCCTCCATTCAATTTATTTCTTCGGGACGTGTTGTAGTATATAGACATCGCCCCGTCGCAGCTGCATCCAAACGGTCACGCGTTTATACACGGGACCTACCTACTCTTCATGGCCGTCTTCTCAAGGCCTCCAACTTCTGGCGACATCATATATATTTACATGATCAAGAAGCGGAAAGATAGCCCCTCTTTTATGTTCCTCGAGCCGTACCACAAGTGCCAGATTTTAACCGGGGCATGTAGCAAATTCTCCCTGTACAAACAGGAATGGTTCTATGTGCGGTGCCCACCCAGTTTCATGAGGAGATGGGTCGAAGGCAGTAAGTCTCCTCCCTGAGTCGACATTCATGCTCAACCGGAGCTACGCTTTTTCTAACTCCTTGTTTCATCTTTTTCAGGTATTAACCCGTGTCCTGAGGGCCGAGGATATTTCGAGGCCGTCGAAGCCATCAGAGCTCTTCCTGCCGAGGAACGGGACATCCGAACCCTCCTTTCAAATGTATCACTATCGAGGTTCGGACTGTTAGCAAGTGGTCGTCGAATTAGCCTTCCGGAGGGCGTTTCCATCCCCAAATCCGCTCCCGCTAAAGGGAAAAAACAAGCTGGATCGTCATCACGCCATACTCCCGATGCACACGAAGGGGGTGAACACAAGGAGGATGAAGCTCCCGAGACTCAAGGCGAGAATGTGGGTCCCGCTTGGAACCCGGCGGTCGAAGTACACGATATTGAAACGTCGTCTTCTCCTTCGAAGGGAAAGAAGAAATTGACGTACAAGATACGGAAGGAAAAAGTTGGCGGAACTTCAAAAGTTACGCTCATCCCGTCAGAGAAAGAGGCTTCTTCACAACATATGGAAAGTTCTTTAAAGGGTCTATCGAACCTTACCATCCCCAACGATATACTCAATTATGGCTTCGACGATTCGGAAGCCCTTAAGTTTCATTTGCCCGCTAGAGGCAACGCGGGAGTTCAACCCCTAGTCCAGGGAGATAACACTCCAATCAGTAAAGATAAAGGAACTGGTCCGTCGAGGGGAACACTAGGACACACACGCACACACGCACTTCACCATACACTTCAAGTTTTTTCATTACCCCGATTTTTCCTAACTCGTTGTTATTTTTATTCTTTGCAGGTGACATGGGGCGCTTCCACGGACTCGATCGCCTCCATAGTTCTTCCATATTTCACCATCCCGGACGGGACTCAGGCTCGGGTAGACACAGGGATAGAGACGATTACGAGGATCGAGACAACCGTCCTCGCGATTCGTCTTATCGGAAGAAGACATATTCCCAATCTTCACATCCTCGTGATCCTCTTCCTTAAACAGAGACAGATAAAGAGAAGCTTTCACAGAAGGGGTCCCAACCCGATGTCTCCCGAGAACAACATTCCGGTTCGTCGAGCACAAGGCAAACTCGGGAGCATCGGAAAAGAGCAGAACTTTCAAAGCCTCCTCCCCTTATTCCTGCGGCTGACCCAACTATAGCAGAGAAGATGGTCGATCTTAAGGCCAAATTCCCAAAAATCTGTTTCGATGGCCTGAAGTTTCTCCCAGCTATTCATCACATCCCGGGGCATGTCAAACAGAGCGCTCTTGCCTGCAACAACGCCGTCTATGTTGCACATTTGGTCGAAAAAGTCTTGGAGGTATCTGTTGAGCGACAACATGAAATTGATCGTTTGAAGTTGGAAGCTGGCTTTGACAAGGACATCATCAAGAGTCAAGATGAAGAGCTTGCTTCATATAAGTCAAAACTTGAATCTGCAGAGCAGAGTGCAAAAGATACTACCGAGGCCGTCACACGTCTAGAGGCGACCCATAAAAAGGAACTCGATGAAGCAGTCCAGCGCAGCGGAGCCCTCGCCTTAGAAAAATATTCTATCCAGAAAGAAAGGGACACGCTTGCCCTGCAAGTCAAAGAGTTGAAATAATTGCTCTCTAAAGAGAAAGAGGAGAAAACAGCTGCTCAGGAAGAGTCCCAATGATACTGTGATGAAATTGTTGCTACTCGGCTCTTGAAAACGAAGCTCGATGATGAACTTGCTAGGGTTGAGATAGTGAAAAATGAAGCCCGCGAGGAGGGTAAGAGTAAAGCTTCTGAGGAGATTGACTCTCACCTCGAAGTAGCTGCAGAGGCCGGTAGAGAAGAGGTCAAGTGCATGTTTGACCCGCTAATTGCTGAATTCAACGCCCGCGTCCTCATGCATCGCGACTTGACATTCCTAGGCGACGGCTATCTTGAATCTCTTGCTGAGGCCTGGGAAACTTTAGTGAAGATCAAAAAGATCGAGTCGAGCTCTGAGGAAGTTGATGAGGATGCCCTGGTGAAAGAATTTCTCAGAGGGAACGAGCCAGCTGACTTATCTGCAGCTTTGGCTCTTTATAGCAAAGGCTCTCCCCTACCAAAAGAGAAAAACGATGAAGCTGGCACATCTGGGGCCAAGGTTGTAGCTCCTCATCTTGCTGCTCCTCCTTCTACTCAATCGGCCAGTCGGCCAACTCTTGACCCATTCGAGCAGCATGCCGGCTATGATCCAGAAGATCCCGGGCTTGGCGTTCACGTACTATCCCCTATCTTAGAGGGTGAAACTCAACACGCAACTGATAGCCAGCCAGAACCCGGTACAAAACTCTTCTTCTAGAAGTTAAAAGATATGCCACTTTCTGGTAGCGGTTATTTGTCCTGATGCTCATTCTTTATGTTTTTTATGCAGGCTGCTCTGATCCCGAACCGACTCGTAGATTTGAATCGTTTATACTCTAGTCCGCTCTCTGGGGACTTAGAGTACTCCGGTCCGCACTCCAGGGACTCGAAGATTTGAATCGTTTATACTCTAGTCCGCGCTCCGGGGACTTAGAGTACTCCGGTCCGCGCTCCGGGGACTCGGAGATTTGAATCGTTTATACTCTAGGCGTTTATACTCTAGTCCGCGCTCCGGGGACTTAGAGTACTCCGGTCCGCACTCCGGGGACTCAGAGATTTGAATCGTTTATACTCTAGTCCGCGCTCCGGGGACTTAGAGTACTCCGGTCCGCACTTTGGGGACTTGGAGATTTGAATCGTTTATACTCTAGTCCGCGCTCCGGGGACTTAGAGTACTCCGGTCCATGCTCCGGGGACTCGGAGATTTGAATCGTTTAGACTCTAGTCCGCGCTCCGGGGACTTAGAGTACTCCGGTCCGCACTCTGGGGACTCGGAGATTTGAATCATTTATACTCTAGTCCGCGCTCCGGGGACTTAGAGTACTCCGGTCCGCGCTCCGGGGACTCGGAGATTTGAATCGTTTATACTCTAGTCCGCGCTCCCGGGACTTAGAGTACTCCGGTCCGCACTCCGGGGACTCGGAGATTGAAGTCGGTTATATGAGTTCATACATCATATAGAATAACGTAACTCCAGCAATTTGTCACCCGATAGTGAGATATAGAAACATTAGTAATTCATGGGAAAGACGGCTCCAAGCCATTACTAATGAAAAACAACTAAATCGCCTGATTACAAGGTCGAAAAGAAACTAAGTGACAACAGAACAAAAACATAAAGGAAATAACTGTGCCTAAAACAAGAAAGAAACATGCTAAATGTAATAATGTCGCAAATGTTCACTGTTCCATGCTCGGGGAAGTGTCACACCATCAACGGTCGCTAGCTTGAATGTTCCCTCTCCAAGCTTCCGTTCAATGACATATGGACCTTCCCAGTTGGGATTCATGCGTGATGGTACCGGGAAAACTCGTTTCAAAACGAGATCACCCACATCCAGGATTCTTGGGTGGACTTTCTTGTCGTAATATCGCTTGATTCGATGCCTATGTGCGCCGCCCTTAGTTCGGCCTCCTCACGTCTTTCATCGATGCAATCTAGTGATTCCAATAAGAGATCCTGATTCGTCCTGGGATCATAATATGTCACCCGATGCGATGGAACTTCAAGCTCCATAGGTATAACTGCTTCCGAGCCGTAGGCCAATGCGAATGGAGTGTGGCCAGTCGTGGACTTGTGGGTAGTCCTATAAGCCCATAATGCTGTAGGGAGTTCATCTATCCACTTGCCTCCGGCTTTTTCCAAACACTTCTTCAGTATGGACTTAATTATTTTGTTCACGGCTTCGACTTGTCCGTTAGCCTTTGGATGCGCAACGGCGGCGAACTTCTTCTCAATACCGTACTTTAAACAGAAATCTTTGAATTCTCTGCTTTCGAACTGTGTTCCATTGTCCATAATGATGGTTCAAGGGAGACCAAAGCGGCATATAATGTTTCGTACAACGAAATTAATGACCTTCTTAGAGGTGATTGTGGCTAATGGTTCTGCCTCGGCCCATTTCATGAAATAGTCGACTATAACTATTGCGTATTTTGCGCCACCTTTGGATATAGGTAAGGAGCCGACTATGTTGATTCCCTAGATTGCAAATGGCCAGGGACTAACCATTTTTGTGAGTTCTATTGGTGGAGCTCTTGGGATTTTCGCATATCTTTGGCACTTGTCACATTTCCTTGCGTAGTTTGCAGCATCCCGATTTACAGTCGGCCAATAGTATCCATAGCGGAGGATCTTTTTTGCTAGCGTTTGCCCCCCAGTGTGGTCGCCACACTCTCCTTCATGAACTTCCTCCAGGACCCGCTTTGTCTCATCATGGGCAATGCATCGTAATAAGGGGACTGAGAACCCCTTTCGATACATTACTCCATCATGAATTACATATCGTGCGGCTTTTCGGATGACTTGCCGTCTTTCACCTCTTTTTTCTGGTAAAGTTCCGGTCATTAGATATAGTTTAAATGGGGTCATCCATGACTCCCTTTCAATTCCTGTTTCCAACACAAAATCAACTTTCATTGTGTCTATGTTTGGAGCGTGTAGAGTTTCAACAGGAACCAATCCCATTTGCTGTGCATCGCCAGTGCTCGTGAATTGAGCCAATGAGTCGGCTTCTTTGTTCTGTTCAAGTGGGACATGTGAAATGTCATAGTGTTCCAATTTCGCCAATAGATCATGAACCAGAGCAAGGTATGGAGCAAGCTTCTGTCCCCTTGCTTGGTAATCTCCCCGCACTTGGTAGACCACCAATTGTGAGTCACAAAAGATTTCGACTGACTTAACCCCAAGTTCTCCAACGAGTTTTAAACCAGCAACCAGTGCTTCATATTCTGCTTCATTATTCGTATCCGGGAAATCGAGCTTTAAAGTGTAACAGATCGATCGATTTTCTGGAGTTACCAGAACCATGCCAGCTCCGGAGCAACGGTCGTTTGATGCCCCATTAGTGTACAATTTCCATCGAAAGGGGGGAATGATACTGTGATTATCTGGTTCGTCAAATATATTAAACTCAGCGATGAAATCTGCTAATGCTTGTCCTTGTATGGTTTTTCGTGGCAAGTAGGTAATATCGAACTGGCTCAACTCGATATTCCACTTTAGCAATCTCCCAGAAGTTTCTGGTCGCTGGAGTACCTACCGTAGGGGCTGATTAGTATAGACACTGACTGAGTGTGCTTGAAAGTATGGGCGCAGCTTACGTGATGCAATCACTAAGTAATAGGCCAATTTCTCGATTTTGGGGTAATTTCTTTCTGCCCCTGTTAAACATTTACTAACGTAATACACCAGCTTTTGGACTCGGTCCTCCTCGCGGACCAAAGCCGCACTTATAACATGCAGGGATACGGCCAAGTATACGCACAGCATCTCGTGGTCTACCGGCTTCGACAGCACTAGGACTTTCCAGATGCCTCACCAGATCTCAGAATGCTTCCTCACAATTAGATGTCCATTCGAAATTTCTCCTTCCTTTCTTTATTATGTCGAAGAAAGGAATGCATTTGTCCATGGCTCTGGATATGAATTGACTCAGCGTAGTCACTTTCCCATTCAAGCTTTGCACCTGTTTTATAGTCCTGGGCACTTGCACATCTCGAATGGCTTGAATTTTTTCTGGGTTAGCTTCAATCCCTCTGGCGTTAATAATGAATCCCAAAAACTTCCCCAACGCAACGCCGAAGGAACACTTCAGAGGGTTGATCTTCATCCCATAATGTCTGAGTATATCGAACATCTCCGCTAAGTCTCTAATGTGGTCATTTGACTGTCGTGACTTCACGAGCATGTCATCCACATAGACTTCCATCGTTCTACCAAGCTGGTCTTTGAACATTCGATTCACCGAATGTTGATAAGTTGCTCCTGCGTTTTTCAATCCGAAAGGCATTACTACATAGCAATATAGCCCGACGTCTGTGACAAAACTGGTGTGTTCTTGGTCCGGAATATGCATCGGGTGAGTATGCATCCATGAATGATAACAGCTCGTGCCCTGCAGTGGAGTCGACCAACTGATCAATCCTAGGCAACGGGAAACTGTCCTTGGGGCATGCCTTGTTCAAATCGGAATAATCTACGCAAGTTCTCCATTTTCCATTTGCCTTTTTTACCAGCACGGGGTTCGATACCCATTCCGGGTAGAGGGCGTCGCGGACGAACCCATTGGTTTTGAGTTTTTCCACCTCCTCTCTGAGAGCAGCGGACCTCTCTGGGTCCATCCTTCTCCTTTTTTGTTTAACCGGGACGTATTTCGGGTCTATGTTCAACATATGACTCGTAATGGTAGGAGAAATCCCACACATATCAGAATGCATCCAGGCAAAAACATCAAGATTTGCTTAGAGGAAATCACTAAGGTCTTCAGTCATTGCAGGACCGAGTTGTGATCCAATCTTCAGTGCTCACGATGGGTCATCTCGACTGACTGAAATATCAACTGTTAATTCAGCCGGCGCTGCCTTTTCTTCCCAGGGTTTCTCATCGTCGTCTCTCGGATCTATGTCTCTAAAGATCCGAGAATTATGCCCGAGCCAGGGCTCGGGCACTACTTGTCAATTATCAGAATTATGGATGCAGATGGGATTGTCCGCAACCTTTCCTTTCTCCCTCCGATGAGCCTCTCGGAGCTCAGCCACATAACAGGCACGACCAGTCGCTTGGTCGCCATGAACAACACCTACTCCTTTGTCAGTTGGGAACTTCAAAGTTAAGCACCACGGGGCTAATGCTGCCCTAAACTCAGCCAGGGCCGATCGGCCCAAGAAAACAATATACGGAGAATCCACATCCAAAACTACGAAGAGTAGGATTCGCACCCTTCGACGTTCGCCTTGTCCTAATTAAACTGGTAACTCAACATACCCCACTGCATCGGTCGCTGCACCATTAAAGCCATGTATACGAGCTTTGGACGGTTTCAAGTCCTTCATTTCCATTTTCGTCTGGTCTTAAGCCTTCTTGAAGATGATGTTGATAGAACTTCCATAATCAATCAGAATTCTTTTCACATAGGCCAGTCCGATTGTCGCGGATATGACCATCGGGTCGATGGTAGGAGCCTCGACTTGGTCAGCGTCTCTGTTTCTGAATACTATATCGTCTGTCATCACGCGCAGTTGTTTAGCAGGAGTCCCATCCTCTACGTTGGAACAACACTCAAAATCTGCGTGCTTCAGGGAACTAGCATACCGCTCCATCTCTTGCCAATTCTTTTCCGTGGGGTGAGGTCCGCCGATGATCGTGTTTATGACTAGTCTACCCACAGTTCGGGCAGGCTCCTCGGGATGACGTGGAGCTGGTGCACGACCTGGGTTGGACGTTCCCTGTCCTCCTTCCTGTGTATCCTTCACAAACTCCTGTAACTTTTTCTGCCTGATTAACTTCTCTATAGCATCGTGTAGGTGTCTGCACTCTTCCGTATTGTGCCCATAAGTCTCATGGAAGTGGCAGTATTTTCCAGTCCGCTTCTGTTCTTCGGTTGACTCCTTTGGACGTGGTTTTCTATACTGAAAGGTATTGCAGGTTGATAGATAAATGTTCTCCAGAGACGCATTCAGCGGGGTATACTCGTTGTAGCTTGGAATTCTCGGCTTCCACTTCCCCGCTTCTCTCTTCTTCCCTTGACTTCTTCCTCCGGATTCCTTAGGCTGCCCAGGTTTGTTCTGGACATTGACTTGGACTTTCCCCGAGTTGTCTCCGGACTGCTTCACAACAATGTTGCTTTTTACAGATTCCTGAACAGGTCCCGGTGCCTTATCTTGCCTTACCCACCTGGCTTCCTCTCTTCTTATGAACTGGTGCGCCTTTGAGTAAAAACGCTCTAGCGTAGTTGGAGGTTTTCCTGCCAGCCAGTCTCCAAACTCGGAATCCGGTTCCACACCTCGCATCACAACCATTAGAATTGCATGATCATTGGGATTACTGACTTCAGTCGCTGCAACATGGAATCTTTGTAAATACTCCTTCAATGACTCCCCAGGATTTTGGATTACACTTGATAGAGACATCACGTCCTTTGGACGAGTAGTGTGTATCCTGAACTGCTCAATAAACTTCTTCGCCAACTCCTCGAAACTGGATACTGACTGCGGAGGAAGTCGAGTGAACCACATAGTAGCGATCCCAGATAGAGTAATTGGAAAGCATTTACACTTGGTTGCATCATTTTCTCTAGCTGAATCCATCATCCACTCATATCTCATGACATGCTGTCTGGGGTCAGTCTTTCCCTCATAAGTAGGGATAGTTGGCATACTAAATTTCCTGGGGTATGTTGCCTGTAGAACAATGTCTGTGAATGGAGTATGACTTCTCGACACTCCCCAATCGTTATTCGATAAGCTTGATTCTCTTTCATCAATTGCCTAATCATGGTTGTCAGATCTGGTGTTTGTATAGAAGGCGGAAGGTTAGAGTCTGTTCTACGTGACTGTCCATGTTGATGCCTCCTCTCCTGGCGATCTGCCAAATGTGCATCTTGAGGTTCGACATTGTTAGCGTTTTGATGGTCTGGGCCTCCACCTGCACTCCAGCTCCTAAGTTTCCAGCTCCGACTTGGTCACGGTCTCCAGTTGTTCGGACAGCAGCACCTTCCCACGCAGTTTCAGTCTTACGGCGTCTACGCCTAGGAGGTTCATCGGATGAAGTTGAGCTGTCGGATGAGGAATAAGGAGCGGGATTGCCCCCAGCATTCTGTTGCTGTTGTTAAGTGAGTTGTGCCATCAGGTTGGCATTAGCTTGCATCTGCTCTCCTAGTTGTCTCCTGCTTTCCCTGAGTTCTCTCATCAAGTCGTTGAACTCTATTTTGGTGACAACCGGAGTCTGGTCCTGGGCAGTATTCCCTACACCCGGAATCACTGGCTGATTGCTAGGTCCTGCTTGTTGCACGCTAGCAGTCTCATGGGCGTCCGCATTATGAGAAGCTGACCTGGTACGTGGTCTTGCCATTGTAGAGTTATTGGTATGAACTCTGAGTAGAATCAACGGACGTCCTATCAATGAGTTGGATCTTCTTTGGGGGATTTATTCAATCTAGTAACTTCAAAGCAGATCCTTGAGGTTTGAGAATTCAATTCTCAGTGAAAGCACCAAAGTGTTAGCACAAAAATTGGTCACTAACCTCGTTGAGAAAGATTGTGTAAAGATGTAAATGATGAAGTTAAATTAAAAAAGGAAGAATATGCTAACTTAAATGCAGAAAGTAAGAACACCGGATTTATAGTGGTTCAGCGTAATTGCCTATGTCCACTTTGAGATTAAACTTTATTTCTTTACTTGATGATTGATTACAGATAAAATTCGTAAACCAAACACTTGAATACAATTGCTAAATAAAGAGGATGAGTCTTGAAAGCGGCAGAGTCTCCCCAGTGTTCCCGAAAAAAGGTCCTCCTTCACTGTGTCCCTGCCCCTCTATTTATAGACAAAGATGGGTTGGACTTCCCAGGTGGGCTTGGCAGCCGAACACCTTGGCCCAAATGGAGAGGTCGCTGTATGTCGAACCAGACAGGCCGAACGGTTGGATGCCGAACCACACTCTTCATGCCGAACAAGGCGCTTGTCATGTGGGAAGAGTAGGCTGAATAGCCAACGAAGCCGAACGTGCCTTCTGGCCGAACAAAGCCCTTAGCCGAACGATGCCTTTGGCCGAACGAAGCCTTTGGCCGAACGCAGTATCTGGCCGAACGTTAACTTTGGGCGATCATTGCCTTCTGGCCGAACAAAGCCCTTAGCTGAACGATGCCTTTGGCCGAACGACGTCTCTGGCCGAACGTTGCCTCTGGCCGAACGTTGCCTGATGCCGAGCGCTTGCTAATGCCGAGCGCCCCTGGATGCCGATCACTCCTAGATGCCGAGTACTCCTGGATGCCGAGTACTCCTGGATGCCGAGTACCACTGGACGCCGAACAATCTTAGATGCCGAATACTCCTGGATGCCGAATACTCAGTTGCCTGGTCAAATCTCCAGGAAACAATGACATTTATTTTACTAAAATGAGATTAAGTGTGTGAGTGAAAATATACATTTTTACGTGCACATCAGTTACTTCGTATTATAGTTATATGGATTCTACGCTTAATTTGTTGTGCAGCACTAGGGAGCCTTAACAGCGACTTCTTACTACTTGTATTAAAGACAGTTACCGAGTTTTACTTCTATTGTATAAACTCTACTAAATTTGATGTATGTGGATCTGTTACTCTATTGATTATTTGTTCACATAGTTATTACTATCTGTTCTGTTATATCTATGATATTATATTTTATCCGTGATATGTTATATGTTGTATTTGTTATTTCAACCCTGATGATCATCCTATATCGGTCGGGCTTCACTGTAGTGCACTATTTAGTTATATTTGTGCCGGTGGTATAGGGCGGTCGTCACATTTATGCTTTGTCAAAATATGAGATGTCATTCATTGACACTCCATTGAGAGAGAATGAGAAGTTCATCATTGGCTTAGATGACTATCTTGGAGAGAAATTGGTAGACCATATTGATGAGCCATTTGAGAAGCTTGTGGAGAAAGCACTTTGTCATGAGAACCTATATCCTAAGGCTAGGACTACTATGGTTGTTTCCACTAAGAAGGAAGTGTCAAAACCATAGCAAGGTGGTGGAGGTAAGAAGAAATGGAATGGAAAGAGGAAGCAGTCTCAGGGGAAGAATGGTCAGAAAAAGGGAAAGTGGGATCCTATTTGCTATGGGTGCAAGGAGAAAGGTCATTTGATTAAGGACTGTAAAGTGAGCGATAAGAAGAAGTGATAAAACTATGATAAGCTTGGGCATTTGAAAAAGGATTGCCCAAAACTAGTGAAGGAAAGCAGGTTGTGAAAGCGTATGATTTAGAGGCAGTCTCGACTTGGTCGAGTGCTCTCTCGGCGAAGCAGAAGGTGGAGGGAGTCATCATTTAAGGTATGATTTCTATTGATGAAGTTCCTGTTCGAGTTTTATTTGATACCGAGCCTCTCATGCATTCATATGTAGTGATCTAATATACATATTGAGATTGAGACCCAAGATAGTAGATTGACCATTGATCGTGACGAACCCTGTTAGAGGTTCTAGTAGCCTTTGCATGGTTTGTCATGGCATAGTGTTATCGAGTCATGGATGCTCTTTTGTTTGTGATTGTTTTGTTTTGAATTTTGTTAGGTTCGGGATTATCTTGGGAATGGACTTGCTTAAGAGGTATGTGGTGATAGTGGATTGCAAGTGAAAGGGAGTGCAGATTAAGGATCTTAAGGCTAATTTAACACTAGAGGGTGGCTGAATAGTGTTTAATGGATTCTAAGACTTATATGGACTAAATTAAAATTATGACACAAACAAATGCATAACTTAATCTTAGAATCAAACACGGATGCAGAAAGTAAATAAAAAGCAGTAAAAGGAAAGAACACACCGGATTTTATACTATTTCGGAGTTACCCCACAACCAGTCCTGTACCAAGACAGAACACCTCATACAGATTTTTATTATACCAAAGTCGAGATTACAATCCTCAGTTTCTAAAGGCCTTGAGGTACTGATGCAACGCGCATTCCATACCAAGAAAGGAATCACGAAACCCTAAGTCGCGAGCGAGAATACAGTAGGTCGCGAGCGCTTCCAGTATGTCGCGAAACCCTATGTCGCGAGCAGCTCCTTAAGTCGAATGAAGTCTTATGTCGCTCCTACCATAATTCACGAATTCCTAATCCGCCTCCACCGAAGGTCGCGAGTAAATAGATTCCTATGTCGCTTCCACCTAGGTCGCGAGCAGAAACCCTAGCTCGTGAACGACCTTCCTTAAGTCGCGAAGACGATGCAGCGATATTCCTTAAGTCGCGAGCATCTCCAGTAGGTCGCTCCAATTTCTTATGTCGTGAAGCCTAGGTCGCTGTTGACCCTTAGGTCGCTCCAGTTAGGTCGTGAAAATCCTTATGTCGCGAAGTAGTAGGTCGCTGCCGAGTTCCTTAAGTCATGAATTGTTGTAGTTGTTGTACCGCTTTTCTTAAGTCGTCTCTGTGGTATTTGTTAAGTCGTTTGAGTTGTAATTTGTGTATTGTTAAGTCGTATGTGGTTAAGTCGTGTGTGTTGTAATTTCCTATAAATAGGGGTGTGTTGTCATTTGTAAAGGTGGTTGAATATTGAATAAAAATTGGTTTTGTGCTTTGTGCCACCATTAAAATTGGAAGTTGAGTGTTATCTCCTTTCTCCATCTTCGGATATTCGAGTGCGCTCGAATCAACGAACTTGAAGCCGATTCACGGAATCTCGTGCACGAGATCAACGTCGAAGAATCATAGATCTTCTAACGCGGTATCGTGCGCGATCAACGTGTTGAAGATAGCTAGAATCCGGTATCTCGAGAGATCAATGGATTTGGGCACTTGGGTATCTTCAATTCATCGATTCATCTTATTTCATCGATTCATTTTCCGCAAATTCATCAATTCATGAGTTGTGTGATCCTGTAGACTGCGTCATTTGGTATTAGAGCTAGAAGCGAGCTTGTTCAAGTTTGTGCGAGATTTGTTCAAGTCGTGAGCTAGGAGTTTGTGCGTAGATTCTGCATCATTGAAAGTTGCGCTAGTTGAAGTGTTCATTTTGAAGATTCCAACAAGTTGGTGAAGTTTGATTCGAGATTTTTTTTAATCGAAGCAAAGTGTTTGTTTGGATTTGTTGAAGATTTGACAATGCCTCCAAGAAGAGTTAATCGTCATCAGAATGTTGCAGATGTGTATCGAAGAGAAGATGCTGAATAAATGGAGCAACGAATTAGTGATAAATTCAATGAGAAGTTTGATGAGGGAATTGGTAGATTGGAAAGGCTCATGATGGATATGAATCAAACTCGACAAAGAGCATCGCCAGGTTCAAATCAAGGTGGACATAGAATTTCGCCGTCAAATTCCGTGAGGAGAAGAATGTCACCAACATCGGATCGGGAAAGAAGAGAACCATCAGTTTTAGGAGAAAGAGACGTGTGTGGTAGCAGAAATGTTGATGGTTAGAATCGACATTGACATACGTTAGATTTGGAGGAATCCAGTGATGGTGGCAGTAGCTCTTGTCGAAACCGTGGCCAAGGGCGAAATCGAAATAGAGATTCCGAAGATGATCGTTGATGGGAGTCGGGGATGAAAACAGAGATTCCAGAATTCAAAGGGGGAATGCTAGCGGAAGAGTTTCTGGATTGGTTATCAAATGTTGAAGAAATTTTTGACTTCAAGGAAGTACCCGAGCATCGTAGAGTTAAGTTGGTTGCTACACGATTGAGGGGAAGAGCTATGGCATGGTGGCAACAAACTAAACTTACACGGGAAAGAATGGGAAAGTCGAAGATTGTTTCATGGGAAAAGATGAAGAAGTTGATGAAGGCTACTTTCTTGCCTTATAATTATCAGTCTCTTATGTATCAACGCTTACAGAA
The DNA here is from genome assembly GCA_030737815.1 of Allium fistulosum. NCBI lineage: Eukaryota > Viridiplantae > Streptophyta > Magnoliopsida > Asparagales > Amaryllidaceae > Allium > Allium fistulosum. The sequence continues at coordinate 796,572,332 of CM060904.1, forward strand.
TTTGAGACAAGGGACAAAGTCGGTAAATGATAATGCAGATGAGTTTTATCAATTGATTGCTAGAAACGATATCATGGAAACGGAGGAACAGTTGACATCCAGATTTGTTAGAGGATTGAGAATGCAAATTCAGAATATGGTAAATATGTTTGATCCGAGATCCGTTGCTGAAGCACACCAGAAGGCTCTAGCTTGGGAGAAGCAAGGTAGAAGAGGAGGTGGTGCGTTTACAAGTTTGAGCAATTAGGTGAAGGAGGCTAGTAGCAATACTAATGTTTCCAAGGCTGTTAGTAAACCGGTTGTCAATGAAGCTGCTAAGACTAAGGTCAACAAAAATTTCAAGTGTTATAACTGTCAGGAGTTTGGTCATACGAGCAATGAATGCCCGAAGCGTAAGAAGCGAGCGATGGTTGCTGAGGTTGAGGAGGAGGATGCAGAAGTAGAATGTTCCAATTCACCACAGGTTGAGGAGGAAGAAGAATTATTGACGGGAGACGAGGGATATTCTTTAATGATGAGGAGATCTTGCTTGACGCCAAAGCAGGAAGATGATACTAGTTGGTTGTGGAGTAATATTTTTCAGTCGACATGCACTATTTTGGGAAAAGTTTGTAAGTTTGTTATCGATGCAGGGAGTTGTGATAACATCATCTCTACAGAAGCCGTAAAGAAGTTGGCGTTAAAGATAGAGAAGCATCCCAAACCCTACAAATTGGCTTGGCTGAGGAAAGGTGGGGAAGTGAAGGTTGGTCGAAGAGCTTGTGTAAGTTTTTCCATCGGAAAGAAGTATAAGGATGAAATTTGGTGTGACGTGGTGGATATGGATGTATGTCATTTGTTGTTGGGAAGACCGTGGCAGTTTGATAGAGCCGTGCAACATGATGGTAGGACTAACTGCTATAGTTTCATGTTCGATGGCACTAGAATCACTTTAATTCCTAAAAGGCAACAACAAAGCGAAAGCAAGTTGGAGGAAATCGAGGAACTAAAGACTCTGTTATCTTTGAAGGAATTTGTCAAAGAAGTAGAGGATAGCCTTGAAGTATTTCTGTTGATTGGACGTGAAAGTAGTGAAGCGGTTGAAATTCTTGAGGAAGTTAAGCCAGTGTTGAAGGAATTTGAAGATGTGTTTCCTGAAGAATTACCAAAAGAGTTACCACCGTTGAGAGACATACAACACCAGATTGATCTTGTTCCGGGAGCTGTGTTACCACATAGACCACATTATAGAATGAGTCCAAAGGAGCACGAAGAGTTGAGAAGGCAGGTGGAAGAGTTACTTGAACAAGGGCTCGTACAATAAAGTTTAAGTCCTTGTGTAGTACCAGCCTTGTTAGTGCCAAAGAAGGATGGAACTTGGAGAATGTGTATAGATAGTCGAGCACTAAACAAGATTACGATGAGGTACAAATTCCTGATGCCAAGATTGGACGACTTGTTAGATCAGTTGAGTGGAGCTGCTATCTTTTCAAAGATTGATCTAAAGAGTGTGTATCATCAGATTCGAATTCAACTAGGGGATGCATGGAAGATAGCCTTCAAGACACGGGAGGGGTTGTTTGAATGGCTGGTCATGCCATTTGGTCTTTCGAATGCACCTAGTACTTTTATGCGAGTGATGAATTAGATCTTTCGACCGTTTATTGGAAAGTTCGTGGTGGTATACTTTGATGATATATTGATATACAGTGGAAGCACAGAAGAGCATCTACAACACTTGCGGGAAGTGTTGATGATACTTCGTCAGGAGCAATTTTACGCGGCAACAAAGAAGTGCATGTTCATAACGCACAGTGTTTTGTTCTTGGGGTATGTATTGTCCAAGGAAGGTATCCAGGTGGATCAAAGTAAAGTTGAAGCAATCAAGGTTGGATACAACCCAGGACTGTAACTGAAGTGAGAAGTTTCCATGGTTTGGCATCATTCTACCGAAGGTTTATTCCACATTTCAGTAGTGCGATGGCACCAGTGACAGATAGTATGAAAGGAAAGCAGTTTGTGTGGACTGAAGAGGCTGATTTTGCTTTCCAACAGATCAAGACGCTCTTGACTACAACACTGATTCTTAGATACCCGGACTTTCAGTTACTCTTTGAGCTAGATACTGATGCGTCTAAAGTTGGAATTGGTGGAGTGTTAAGTCAAAAGGGTCGTCCAATTGCTTATTTTAGCAAGAAACTTTCTAGAGCCAAGACAAGATAATACCTATGACTTGGAGTTCTATGCTATTGTCCAAGCCATAAAGCATTGGAGACACTATTTGTTTCATAAAGAGTTTGTGCTGTATACTGACCATGAAGCATTGAAACATTTGCAGGGACATGATAAGATTGCAGCCAGGCATGCTTCATGGATCACATACTTGCAACAGTTTACATTTGTTGTAAAGCATAAGCCGGGAGTTACAAATCGTGCGGCAGACGCATTGAGTAGAAGAAATCATTTGTTGATTACGATGAGAGTTGAAGTGATGGGGTTTGATGTATTTCCAGATTTGTTTGTTGAGGATCCTTACTTTGCCAAGATTGTAGATGAAGTCGAGAAAGGGAGGACGGATGAGTATGTGTTGGTAGAAGGTTTTCTATTTAAGGGAAATCGGTTGTGTATACCAGAGTGCACCTTGCGAAAGAAGATTGTGAAGGAATTGCATGAAGAAGGTCATGTGGGAAGAGATCGTACCTTGTAGTTGATTTCTCAATCATATTTTTGGCCTTCCATGAGGAAAGAAGTTGAAAGATTTGTGCAGAGATGTCACATATGTCAAGTTTCCAAAGGGACAACTATGAATGCAGGATTGTATATGCCATTGCCCGTGCCTACTAGACCATGGGTTGATGTTAGCATGGATTTCGTTTTGGGTTTGCCAAGAACTCAATGAGAGAATGATTCTATATATGTTGTGGTGGATAGATTTTCGAAGATGGCACATTTCATAGCTTGTAAGAAGACCGCCGATGTAGTCCGTGTGGCTCAATTGTTCTTTAAAGAGGTTTATCGACTACATGGACTACCTGAGTCTATTGCTTCTGACCGGGATACTCGATTTCTAAGTCATTTTTGGTTGAGTTTGTGGAAGATGGTTGGGACTAAGCTGAATTTTAGTAGCGCCTATCATCCACAAACGGATGGGCAAACGGAAGTGGTGAACAGATCTTTGGGAAACTTGTTGAGATGTCTTGTGAAGGATAATTTGAAGAGCTAGGATGTGAAATTATGTCAGGCAGAATTCGCACATAATCATGCCGTTAATCGAAGTACTAGATTCAGTCCATTTCAAGTGGTATCAGTTAAGGTTGTCGGAAAATGTTCATACTTCTGATGTTTTCAATGTCAAACACTTAATTCCGTATTATGGGGAGAAGCTTGTCGAAGAAGAGGAGAGCGTGAATTCGAGGTCAAATTCTTTTCTACCAGGGGAGGATGATGCAGCGCGCATTCCATACCAAGAAAGGAATCGCGAAACCCTAAGTTGCGAGCGAGAATCCAGTAGGTCGCGAGCGCTTCCAGTATGTCGCGAGCGCTTCCAGTATGTCGCGAAACCCTATGCCGCGAGCAGCTCCTTAAGTCGAATAAAGTCTTATGTCGCTCCTACCATAAGTCGCGAATTCCTAATCCGCCTCCACCGAAGGTCGCAAGCAAACAGATTCCTATGTCGCTTCCACCTAGGTCGCGAGCAGAAACCCTAGGTCTTGAACGACCTTCCTTAAGTCGCGAAGACGATGCAACGATATTCCTTAAGTCGCGAGCATCTCCAGTAGGTCGCTCCAATTTCTTATGTCGCGAACCCTAGGTCGCTGTTGACCCTTAGGTCGCTCCAGTTAGGTCGCGAAAATCCTTATGTCGCGAAGTAGTAGGTCGCTGCCGAGTTCCTTAATTCGTGAATTGTTGTAGTTGTTGTACCGCTTTTCTTAAGTCGTCTGTGTTGTATTAGTTAAGTCGTTTGTGTTGTAATTTGTGTATTGTTAAGTCGTATGTGGTTAAGTCGTGTGTGTTGTAATTTCCTATAAATAGGGGTGTGTTGTCATTTGTAAAGGTGGTTGAATATTGAAAAAATTGGTTTTGTGCTTTGTGCCACCATTAAAATTGGAAGTTGAGTGTTATCTCCTTTCTCCATCTTCGGATATTCGAGTGCGCTCGAATCAACGAACTTGAAGCCGATTCATGGAATCTCGTGCGCAAGATCAACGTCGAAGAATCGTAGATCTTCTAATGCGGTATCGTGCACGATCAACGTGTTGAAGATAGCTAGAATCTGGTATCTCGAGAGATCAACGGATTTGGGCACTTGGGTATCTTCAATTCATCGATTCATCTTGTTTCATCGATTCATTTTCCGCGAATTCATCAATTCGTGAGTTGTGTGATCCTGTAGGCTACGTCAGGTACCCTCCTATCTCACGAGTCCGGGGCAAACTCTCTTGATTTACGGGGCACAAGATTACCCAATTGATTTCCAGGCACAACCACACCTTATAGAGAGATTAGATAAACTTTTGATTGCAAATTGATCCTATAACTCTGAATAGCACTTTAATCTTCAAGAGAGGGTAGAGGACCAAACAAGAATGAGATTCTAATTTGATTCACTTGAGAATTCGGCAGAATTTCGGCACGAACTTAAAATATGAAATTTTTAGAATATGCATTTGTGGAGAAGGAGTGAAGAAAATATAAAAATAGTTAGTTAAAAAATTCGTTTGTGAAGGCTATTTATAGACCAATAACGGTCATAAGCATTCGTGAAGAGATTTAAACGAATAGAAACTTCTTTTGAAAATTGAAACTTTTGAGTTTAACGGCCACCATGTCGACATGGGGTATCCCATGATGTCGACATCCCTAAGTTAAAAATAATGTAAAATTTGTTTTGAAAATGGTATTGAACGGAAAACAAGATGAAATGATTCTGGAATAAAATAAACTAATTTTCCTATGTTTTGAAATAAAGAAGAGTAGAAAAATATATTTTTAGAATGTATATATAAATTTGATTTGAAATCTCAAGTGTATATATTATAAAAGAATATTTAAAAAATCAGAACATAGTTCTAAAAGCAAACGAAGTTTAAAACAAAAGTTTATTTAAAAACAAAAACAAAGAATATTTTAAGGCTAAAACATCTTTTTGAAAATCATTTGAAAAGATAATTTTTAAGGCTAAAACATTTTGAAAACAGTTTTGAAAATCATTTTGAAAAACCATTTTGAAGTAGTTTTGCAAGCTTCTTCCTGCAGAATATCTCATCACATCAGGACTCAAGAACTTGTACAAAACCAGGATGTTCGTGGGTTTGTAAGCCACTTTCGTAGGTTTGTAAGCTACTTGTTGTGGTTTTGTAAGCCACTAAGAATATAGAAATGGGTTCCATCCCAAATGAAATTTGGAATAAAGATTTCCATGCTATTATGAAGTTTTAACAATAAACTAGACACATATCTTGAAATCTTGATCTTGATACTCTAGAGTCTTCAATCTTGATATCTCCATTCTGAATCTTGAGTCTTTATACTGATCAGTCTTCAGTAAACAATACCTGCATATATATATATATATATATATATCCTGCATAGTTCCTGCATATACATATCTATCTAGACAATGGTGTTAGTATATATTTTATAATAAGATAAGTTAAAAAGGTTATTGTCATCAAAACCAACATCTCAGTTCCTAACAATCTCCCCCTTTTTGATGATGACAACCTGTATTTATAAAATATACTTACCATACCATAACTCCTATCATAACTCCCCCTTACTCCATGACTCCCCCTTACTCCAATCATAACTCCCCCTTACTCCAAGCCAACTACTATTTTATAACTTCTCCCCCTTTGTCATCAACAAAAACTTCTTACTAATAAATTCCCTGAACTTGATATAAGATGATCAACCATAAACAAACTAAAGTAATCCATATATAAGTGTAATAAATGCTAAGTGTGATCATAAGTATGAAATGTGATCATAAATGTGAAATGTGATCATGAGTGTGATCATAAGTGTAATCCAACAGTAAATCAATCATTATCCAATCATATTTACAGTAATTATTCAATCATTCATATATACAAACCACACCAAATGTTTTCAAATAAGTCAAGTCAATTAAGTTTAAAACACACCAATAACATACAGAATGACTAGACATTCCTTGGTACTTCCACCCATCCATCTTCTCCAAAGATAGGGTCTGCTTTGATGGCATCCCATTCTTCTTTATCTTTGTCGAGAGTGACTGGTGGATTTCCTTCGAGATCGTCCTTATTAAGGGCTGAGATCATCCAACGAAGGGCGTCGAAATGTCTCTCTTGCTCCTTGATCATCTGCATTTGACTCAATTCTAAGTGGCGCTGATTAAGAAGTATGAATGTAAGGATATTCTTAAATGAAGTGAGAGTTTCCTCAAGATTATCACTTAGATTCTTAACCGGATAGGCCATAATTCAAGAAGTAGGAAGAAATATGAAAGAGAGTGATTAGAAATGAGATTTGATAAATTATTCTGGAAGAAACATGTATAAATAGGGGTAGAAAGTCGTTTAAAATGAATAGACACAAGTTAGTTACATGAAATAAAAATTTGAAAGTGTAACTACTTTCTGCCCGTTGTATGTCAACATGGGGGGATAGGGGATGTCGACATGCCTCTGTCGAAAGTGACAATTTGCTTTGTTTTGAATATTATGAACAAAATCTATGCAACTATAATTTGTATAATATAAAAACAAGTAATTACAGAGACAAGTGAAGTTGAATAAAAGATTTCATTGATGATTCTAGTCAACATTACATAAACTAATATAATATTAACTAAAATAAAGGAAAATACATGGATAGAACTTGAAACAAATAAGATAACATGAACTAAAACTAATTAGATGAAGATGAAGAAGATGATAGTCCAAGCTTTCTACTAACTTTCCCGAAGAACTTGTCGATTTTAGTGGAAATCTTATCCATTTTCTTACTCATTGATCTTTTAAGTGTCTTTTGATTTTCCACTATAATTCTTTGATTATTGAGAATGGTCTTATTGGATGGATTAGCGGGATTAGTAGGATATTCAATACTTTCTAAGGAAGTTTCTTGATCTTCCTCTTCTTCCTCTTCAATTTCCATTCCTTCCTCTTCCTCTTCTTCTTCTTCCTCCATTTCTTCCATCTCTTCGTGAGCAAGCCTTTCTTCCTTTTCCTTAAGTGTTTCATATGGTTGAAACACTAATGGAATTTGCATAAGGGAAATGTTTCCATGGTCGAACACTTTTCTAGTTATAAATTCTTCCCTTTTGAAATCAACTCCAAAGTAATTAAAAATCCGAGTGAGATAAATTCCATGATATAATGTGTTTCCACCCATAGTAAAATTCTTGGGTCTTAGCTCATCCAAAATAACTTGAGCCCAATTGAAATCATAATTTCCAAAAATTGCAAAAAGAGCTTTGCAAACTCTCAAAGTTGGGTTGTTGTAGTTTCCCGATCTTGGTATAAGGGTGTGTTGAATAAGAAGGTTAATAATTCTTGCTTTTGGACGAAAATAACGATTTTTGAATTCAAAATTGTCATCCCCTTCAAAGATGTGATGAAATGTCTCTCGATCATTTTCATTTATTTGAAATTCCGAGAGATTCATTCTGGTATACTTGCATCCCAAAATATTTCCTAAAATTTCACAATCCAAAACTATTTGTGTTCCTTTAACACTACTCCAAATTTGTCCATCTTTCCCATCATAAAAACCATGATTTAAATTCGCATAAAACATCTTAACAAGGTTTGGATAACATACAAAATCATTTTGTTTATTATCTACTACACTAAGAATAGAACATTGTTGATTTTTTTTTTCAATTTCATAAGAAGGAAAATCTTCAAAAATAGCAAATTTCCCCGTATGTATTTTACCAAAGTTTACATAGTTGATGTATGCTTTGATAGCTTCCTGGTCATTAAAGAGAAATTTTTTGATAGATTTTGGAAGTCTAATGGTGTTAGGAGTGCATGAAGAGGCTATTGAAGAAGTCTGAGAGGAGTTGAAGATAATGAAGATAAATTTGAAATTTGAAATAAAAGTGAAAAGTGATGATAAAGAGAGTAAATTAAATAGAGATTCTATAGACATGTTCTCTGGTCAAGAGGCGTCTTTCCAGAGCATTGAAGTTGGTGAAAAGGTGGAGGGAAATTCAAAAGTTTGAATTCAAATTTTGAAATCAAATTTCTGAGAGGCATGTCGACATGGGGTATCCTGGTATGTCGACATGTGTCTATTGAATCAAAGGACAAGTGACTATTCCTAATTTCTAATAAATGTATATATTATTTCCTATATCCTACTTATATAATTCCTATGATAACATTAAATATAATAATACATAAATATTAATATTTAATATTTAAAATATTATTAAAATAATATTAATTTTGAATTTAAAATTCAAATTTCAAGGGATAAATTTGAATTTAAAATTCAAGGAAATTAAAAAATCAAGCAAACAAACAAGCATCCATTCAAAAAAGAAAATTAAAAATAATGTAAATGCATACCTATTTTTAGATCCATACTCCCATCGTCGTCTGATTCATGAATAGTAGTGAAACACAGATTTGAATTATCCATCTTCTTTTCATCGTCACTGGATGATGAGTCTGAGTCATCAAGAGTTGTTGTGTATGCTTTCTTTCTTTTCCTTGACAAATCATTGTTTGGAGGGAACAACTGTTTATTTGGATACGGAAAATCTTTCCTATAATGCCCGACTTTATTGCAATTGTAGCATCTATCATTGTTGACATTCTCCGTATTATTTCTAGAATTCCTTTGATCATTTCTTTTGTAATTATTCATTTTTCTATATTTAAAGAATTTCTGAAAGTTTCTTGTCATGAAAGAAATTTCCTCATCACCGTTTGGTTTCGAATCTTCAGTTGTTGCATTGAATGCTAATGACTTTTTTCTGTTACCTTGTTTTCTCTTCTTCCTTGAAGTTGAACTTCATTAGACATTAGATTCCCAATCAATTCTTCTATTTTCATTAGACTAATATCATTTTCTTCTTTGATTGCAAGTGTCTTTTGATCCCATTCTGGAGTGAATGAATTTAGAATTTTTCTGACTTGGTCTTCCTCCGAAATGCTTTTGTGAAGGCCCGAAACACAATTGAAACTGATTAGTTAATATGGAAATTTTAGTCTGTTTAACTTTGCTTGTTCCTTCATGAGTAACTTGCAAAGTTTTCTAGATTTCAAATGCAGACTTACAAACAGACACTCTATTAAACTCATTCCTATCTAGTGAACAAAATAATATATTCATAGCATTTGAGTTATTTTGTGCAACATTCTTTTGCTCAGTAGTCCGCTAGGCAAAATCGTAGTTGGTTCAACATACTCAATTTGTGTGATATTCCAAGTGTCTAATCCTACTGATTGTAAATAAATTTTCATTCTACAAGCCCAACATGCATAATTACTGCCATTGAAAAATGGTGGTCTGATAGTAGACCGACCTTCTACTAATGAACCAGTGTTAGTGTTAATAGAACTAGTGGAGAGTTGACATTACTAGTGTTGGTAGCCATTAAAACAATTTTCAAGTTTTAGATTATGAAAACTATGAAAACCTATGCTCTGGTACCAATTGAAAGGGAGTGCGGATTAAGGATCTTAAGGCTAATTTAACACTAGAGGGAGGGTGAATAGTGTTTAATGGATTCAAAGACTTATATGGACTAAATTAAAATTATGACACAAACAAATGCAAAACTTAATCACAGAACAATCACAGAATCAAACACAGATGCAGAAAGTAAATAAAAAGAAGTAAAAGGAAAGAACACACCGGATTTTATACTGGTTCGGAGTTACCCTACATCCAGTCCTGTACCAAGGCAAAACACCTCATACAAATTTTTATTATACCAAAGTCGAGATTACAATCCTCAGTTTCTAAAGGCCTTGAGGTACCCTCCTATCTCACGAGTCTGGGGCAAACTCTCTTGATTTACGGGCCACAAGGTTACCCAATTGATTTCTAGGCACAACCACACCTTATAGAGAGACTCGATAAACTTTTGATTACAAATTGATCCTATAACTTTGAATAGCACTTTGATCTTCGAGAGAGTGTAGAGAACCAAACAAGAATGAGATTCTAATTTGATTCACTTGAGAATTCGGTAGAATTTCAGCACGAACTTAAAATATGAAATTTTTAGAATATGGATTTGTGGAGAAGAAGGAGTGAAGAAAATATAAAAATAGTTAGTTAAAAAATTCGTTTGTGAAGGCTATTTATAGACCAGTAACAGTCATAACCATTCGTGAAGAGATTTAAACGAATAGAAACTTCTTTTGAAAAGTGAAACTTTTGAGTTTAACGGCCACTATGTCGACATGGGGTATCCCATGATGTCGACATCCCTAAGTTAAAAATAATGTAAAATTTGTTTTGAAAATGGTATTGAACGGAAAACAAGATGAAATGATTCTGGAATAAATTAAACTAATTTTCCTATGTTTGGAAATAAAGAAGAGTAGAAAAATATATTTTTAGAATGTATATATAAATTTGATTTTAAATCTCAAGTGTATATATTATAAAAGAATATTTAAAAATCAGAAGATAGTTTTAAAAACAAACGAAGTTTAAAACAAAAGTTTATTTAAAAACAAAAACAAAGAATATCTTAAGGCTAAAACATCTTTTTGAAAATCATTTGAAAAGATAATTTTTAAGGCTAAAACATTTTGAAAAGCAGTTTTGAAAATCATTTTGAAAAACCATTTTGAAGTAGTTTTGCAAGCTTCTTCCTGTAGAATATCTCATCACATCAGGACTCAAGAACTTGTACAAAACCAGGATGTTCGTGGGTTTGTAAGCCACTTGTCATAGGTTTTTAAGCTAATTGTCGTGGGTTTGTAAGCCACTAAGAAGATAGAAATGGGTTCCATCCCAAATGAAATTTGGAATGAAGATTTCCGTGCTATTATGAAGTTTTAACAATAAACTAGACACATATCTTGAAATCTTGATCTTGATAATCTAGAGTCTTCAATCCTGATATCTCCATTCTGAATCTTGAGTCTGATCAGTCTTCAGTAAACAATACCTGCATATATATATATATATATATATATATATATATGTCCTGCATAGTTCCTGCATATACATATCTATCTAGACAATAGTGTTAGTATATATTTTATAACAAGATAAGTTAAAAAGGTTGTTGTCATCAAAACCAACATTTCAGTTCCTAACAACAAGAAGCTGTTGTTGACAATCGGAGATGTGGAACGGCAAACAGTATTGATTAGCTACCTATCAGAGGATCGGGTAAGGGTTAGCTTTTAAAATTCGCTAGAGGTTCCACGAGAGGGGTTGTCATTTCTACCGATCGCTATGTATTATCCAGATGTCTTTGAGAAAGTAACCAGATTGCTGTCGCATAGAGAGATTGTGTTTCGGATAGACTTAGTGAAGGAATCTAGACCTATAGTTATGCCTTTAATGCGTATGGCACCGAGAGAGCAGAAGGAATTAGAGGTGCAAGCGAATGACCTATCAAGGAGAGAGTTCATTCGAAGGAGCATATCCAAGTGGTGTGCACCTATAGTATTTGCGACTAAGGCGGATGGCTTTTTGAGGTTACAGGTCGATTACTGTGAGCTAAATAAAATGATGAAGAACAACAAGTATCTACTCTCGTGTATTGATGACTTATTTGATCAGCTCCACGGTGTGATTGGTTCTCTTAAATAAATTTGGCAGTGGGATTTCACCAATTGAGAGTAGTGAAGCAGAGTGTGCCTATTACTGCATTGCATATGCCATTGGGTTTCTATGAGTGGTTGGTGATGCTATTTTGATTGAACAACGCTCCAGCATGTGGATCTCATGAATCTGGTTTTCAGAGACCAGCCGATTAAGTTCATGCTTGTGTTCATGTATGATATTCTGATCTACTCCAGAGCTGAAGAGAGCACAAGATGCACTTGAGGATTGTGTTGGAGATACCAAGGAAGCACAAGTTGAGAGCGAAGTTCTCTGAGTGTCACTTCTAGAAAGAAGAAGTGAGATTCTTAGGTACGGTCATTCGGGACAAGGTATAGCAGTGGATCCTGCGAAGGTGGAAGCGGTTCAAGATTGGAACCAGCCCAAGAATGCTACAAATGTCAGGAGTTTTCTATGATTGGAGGGATACTATAAACGCTTCATCAAGGACTTCTCAAAGATAGCGGCACCGTTGACTAATTTGATGAAGAAGAATCATATTTTTATTTGGGATACGAAGTGTGAGCATGCATTTGTGAGTCTGAAAGATAGGTGGAAGAGTGCATTGGTATTGACCATTCCAAGTGGAAACGAGGGGTCAAAAGTATATACAGATATATGTAGTACTGGATTGGGTGCGGTATTGACGTAGAAGGGAAGAGTTGTTGCATATGCTTGTCGACAGCTAAATCCGCACAAAAGACATTATCTGACTCATGATTTAGAATTGGCGGTGATAGTTTTTGTTTTAAAGATGTGAAGGCATTATATGCTAGGAGGAAGGTTTGAGCTATTTACGGACATAAATCTTTGAAGTACATTTTCTCTCAAAAGGATCTCAACCTTCATCGGCAACGGTGGTTGGAGTTCTTGGCCTCTTATGATTTGGTATCTTCTGCACACCAAGAAAAGGGAATGTAGTCGTTGATGCATTGAGTAGAGACTTGCTAGTTTGGGAGCAATATTCTTGGAATGGAAGTAGATAAGAGTATATTGCTAGTTATGATTTCAGACCTCATTGCGAGTTGGAACCAAAGAAGTTGGCAAGCTTGTCAATCATACCTACTCTAATTAAAAAGATCAGTACTAGTCAAAAGCAAGACGCTAGGCTGGGAGAGATCGTAGAAAAGAAGCAAGAAGGAGTAGATGTTGAAGACATGAAGCAATACGAACTCGACCAAGAATATTGGCTTCGTAAGGATGAAAGATTATTTGTTCCCGATGTTGATGGATTAAGAGATGAAGTGTTACGAGAATGTCACCATTCTAGGTTGACCATTCATCCGGGCGGTAATGAGATGTACTGAGATATGAAGCAAACTTATTATTGGAAAGGACCGAAGAGGGATGTTGGGGCATTCATCACGAAGTGTATGAACTGCTAGTTGGTAAAGACTGATTAGAAGAAATCTAGTGGACTGTTGCAACCACTATAAATTCCTGAGTTGAAATGGGAGAAGCATCGATTGATTTTATTAATGGACAACGGAAGACTCGAACGAGGTACGATAGTATTTGGGTTGTGGTTGATCGATTGACCAAGGGCGCCAGATTCGCATCGATCAAGTCAAGTAGAATGGCATCCAAGCTGGGGTAGTTGTATGTAAATTGAAAAGTACGATTTCACGATGTGCCAAAGAGCATTGTGAACGATCGAGACCCGTTGTTCACCAATGGGTTTTGGAAGAGCTTAGACGAGGCTTAGGCACCGAGCTACACCTTATTATAGCTTATCACCTACAAACGGATGACCAGACCAAAAGAGTAAATCCTATATTGGAAGATCTCTTACGAGCATGCACTATAGATTTTGAAGGATCGTGGTATGACCATCTACCTCTGGTTGAGTTTGCATACAATAAATTATTAGTCAAGTATTAGTATGGCTATGTATGAAGCATTGTATGGCTGACCATGTAAAACACCATCATGTTGGTGGGAAGCGGGCGAGAATTAATACTTGGGCCAGATATGATTAGAGACACACCGGAGAAGATTGAGGTCATTCAACAATGAATGAAAGCTGCTCAAGATTGACAGAAAATGTAATGATCCTGAACTCGGCCTTCAAAAATCGGCACCCGTACTTCACTTGTACTTAAAATGCCGCAGATTCAAACGCCGAATCTGGGTCACCGGAGCTTATAACACCATTAAGTATAACAACATAGCGGAAGAAAGAAATAGATGATATCATATACAACTCCAATGAATACAATATCCAGAATGATATACAACAATGATATCAATATGATACAACAATATCAGAGACAAATAATAATACAGCGGAAAACAGAAGTGATAACTCCAAATCATCTTCAAAAGGGAATGAATCCAACAACTCCAATATCAAGCTCCACAAAGATAAGCAAGTGCAGTCGACTGTGAACTCCGAACACTAAACTAGCTCCAAATAATCTACTAAACCTGACTATTTGAAAAACCCAACTCTAGACTGCCCGTGTGGAAAATTGTGGGCACCCAGAGTTTAGGAAGGGAACAATAAACTCTGAGTCAGTCGTGGGATAGGTGTGAGTAACAAAAACAGTTTATCTTTAAAACAAACAACAAAAGAATTTTAAACATTGAAATCCGCAATGCTTTTGTAAATGAAACTACCATAAGACCTCCCACCACACACACAATGCAATCGCAGACTTGGAGGAGATTTCTTCTTATGATAGTCAACCATGCTTACTACGCAAGAAAAACTCTTTTGATATTATTACTAGTGCATAGTGGAAAACAATTTGAAAATACAATATTAATCTTAGCCAGCATAGGTACCATTATATTATGACTGCTATAGCTGCCGCCTGAGTAGACAAGTTATAGAACTGCAATCGTAAAGGGCTCGTATTGTTTCTTTGGATTTTCCAACAAATGGTCAGCCTAAGGAACTTCCTACTGCCAATGGGTACGCCTCTGGCGGGACGTCCCGAGAACTAATTAGCTCTCTACCAACACAAGGCCGGGTTACCTCTTACACTAGGTAACTACTACACCAATATGCCATCCCCCGGTCCTTTGGGACCTTTATCCGAGCGCTCGATAACCAACAACATCACATAGTAATAAATATAGTGTGTCCACATGAGTAAGTATCTGGGCTCCATACCATGATACCACCCTTTTCCTGAAGGAAATGACATACCCTAAAGGGAGCGACCCTCATAACCTTGCCGCATCATTCCTGTTTTGACCATTTTTGGTCTATGAGGCTCGATGAGGTCTCGTCCACAAAGCTATGCTTTTTCACAAAGCCATGCTTTGATCAACAAATGATCAGTAAATGACCATCAACACACAGCAACACTCAGCATGCCACACTACCAAATTGGGAGTATATCACTGATAACCTTTAACTACATAACCTATGAGCTCATATGTCTCAGAGAAGGGTGTTAAGCTAAGAGAATAAATTCTCCGCCACCAAACAGAAATGTATTTGAAAGAAATTAGCTTTATATCTCAAAGTGTAGTGTCAGACATACAACCATACAAGTCTATTCCGGGTTCGAACAGAACCGAAGGCACTTCGAAAGAAGCCCTTGCAATCCGGGTATTCACAATCCCGATCGAACTTCCCATCACTTAGGGAATCTCTATACCAGGAGCTACCCAGTGCAGAGACAATCGATAGGTTATCCTATCGTTCTCGCAAATACTCGGTCTTCAACACCGGTCTTCAATTGCTATCCATATATGACGTATCACTTATTCAGAATGGGTTGTATGACACAAAGTCCTTTCCCGGCTAAACCGAATAGTGAGCGCAATATTTAAAAACATATGGATATTGGGTTTTCAATTAAGTCACAGTTTATTACCCAAAACTTTCCTTCAAATGGTTTAAACACATTACCATTTTAATCTTTTTAAACAAAAATATTCATTTCACAAAGTTCACCCAGTTTTCACAAAGATTCATTCACAGATTTCCAAATCGATTTCCATTTCAATTGGATTAACTCGTTAAATCTTTAAAACAAAGATTTAATTGATAGCTTTCAAAACAATTCCATTTCGAACTTGAAATTTTATTGACACAAATTGGAAATTTATTCCTTAAATGAAAGCTTCTATTATTTGAAAACAAATAGTTTTCATTTCGAAAAATCTGATTCATTTATACGAGTTAAAATCTTTGGGTTAAATTCAAATTCTCAAAACCATACTTTTAAAATGGTTTAAATTCATATAAACATATTCATAACGTCTTAATCATAATTTCCAACATGGAATTCAATTCCAAATTTTGAATTCAAATTCAAATTGAATTATTTAAATTTCAAGATATTCAAAATATCTTTAAAACTCCTTTCAAAAGCTTTCCATATTAAACCCCAATTTCTAATTTCAAAATCACTTGAAATTAATATTTCAATTTCAAAAACATTAGTTTTAAATCATCTGTGACTTAACCGATTTCCACGTGAAATCCATATTTGTGTATGTATGGTGTGGTCCAAGGGTTTCACACAATAGTGCAACATCATCATTAATCAGCACAAATTCAAATACAACAATATATTTGATAAGCGGTATAAACTATAACGCTTATCTTTCATATACATATCATAGATAAATATACCACAAATAAATAAACTACAGTACAAATCACACACAAATCAAAATATATCGCACAACATCACAGATCAGGGAATATCAACAATTCAATCATTCAATAGAATCCAAACATCCATAGGTAAAGTCAATTTATTTATCTGATCAAATTAGTCACTAATCCTGGTTAATTAACATTAACTAATTTCAATTTTATTTTAATCAATTAACCTTTAATTTCAATTTATCTTTAATTACTTACATTAAGTAATTAACCTTTAATCACTTGATTAATCAACCTTTGATCATAAATTAATTATCCTTAATTAATTATAATAAGTGATTATCCTAATCACTTATATTAATAAATCACAAATTAATTACATTGAGTAATTATCCTTCAATCCCTTGATTAATTATCCTTAATTATTAATCAATTTTTCTTAATTACTTTCATTAAGTAGTTATCTTAGATTAATTCATTATTAATCATTTCTAATTATAAATTAATCTGAATTATTTATTTATAAATTAAATAAATCATTCTTTAATTACCTTATTAATTTAAATCATTTTATTACCTTAATTATCTCTAAGATAATTAATTTCTTTATTAATGATTTTATTAACATTTAAGTGTATTTTAAACATTACACTTTAAATTGTAAATTCAAACTCCATTTTGAATTTAAGATTCAAAATGATTATATCTTTAAACATTTACCAAATTTAAATATCCACTTATAAACCTATTTAAGAAAGTTCTAACTAAATTACTTACATTACATTTTATCTTGAAAATTCAAGTTAAAACAATTTATTTAACTTTTCACTCAAAATTAAGAAAACCTTTTATACAAGAATTTTACATAAAACAAATTTAAACATTTAGTTGGAAACAAATTACTTTTTTCTTAAAGCTATTTATTTTAAACTTGTTTAAAAACATTCAGATTTAAAAACTGATTTAAATTTCCAAATTTGGATTCAAAGTAAACTTGAATCCATTAGATTAAACATTTATTTTAAACCTTTGATTTAAAACCTTGATTTTATATTCTTGATTTAAAAATCCAAATTCATTTTAAAACCTTAAGATTCAAAAGTTTCATTTGAATCTATAGTTTTAAACTTTAAATTTAAACCACTGTTTAAATTCTGTTTTCAGATTTTAAATTAAATTTTAAAATCTGAAAAACTGCAGGTTTAAAAACCTGAAACCCATATTTAATTATTTAAATCTTTAAGATTCAAAGTTTATTTGAATCTATACTTCATACTAGATTTATACTTTATTTCCATCTAGCTTACAAATTTAAATTCATTTAAATTTGCTTAAATTAAAATTTCAGACAGGTTTAATAAAACCTGAACAAACAAGCTAACCCGAGGCAACTAAAACTGCTTCGAGTCAAAAAGCTACCTACTTCGAGTAAAATACTCGAACAACCCGAGACAACCTGAGCTCCATTCCTCTGCACAAACAAAGATCATCAGAAAATTCAAATGGCACGGTGCACATGCACCATGGCTCTGGCCATCTCCGGCCACCACCCTGGCCTCCAACACATCGCCGATCACCCTCAGTCTCGATCACGATCATTAAAATCCATCACAACAACTCAAATCAAAATCGAGCAGCTAATCAAAACCTAGAATTAAACTGGAACCAACAGACCCAAAACCTGGAACATCGCCGTTCTCTGATCTCCGACCACCAGAATTCGTACAACTCCGGCCACGAACTCGTTACTGACCAAGCTTCCCTCACCCACAGTCGCGTGCAACTCGATGTACGAGAGAAGCCGCTTCGAACAATTTCCTGACCACTCTAAAAATTAGGTTTACAAACTTAAACCCCTCGCCGCCGTCACCTCGTTCATCTGCACCCCAACCCAATATTTTTCCTACAACCGCCGTAGACTCCACCACCTCCACATGAAACCCCGAGCTCCCTAGAACATCTGGCTATCGGAATTCACCAAAAAACCAAATTCCAGACATCACCCAGTTTCACATTCAATACTTCATTAAAAATTGTGAATTTGATTTTAAAAATCCTATCTTTCAAAGGTGATTCAAGTTATATGATTGAATCAACAAATTTCAACATTTGATTTTATCATAAAATTTAGATTTCTACTGTCTTTCCCAGTTCCCAGGTAAAGTTCTAACTAAATTTAGCCAAGTTTATTTTTAAATCTTATTCTATGTTTAAACAAGCATTTCTTGTTTGGAAACTAAATCCTAATAGAGATCAGAGAAAGAGATCTTGGGTTTTGATCTAAATTCTAAAGCTCTGTAACAAGGAAACAGAGAAGAAACACATATATCTCAGACAAGCACAATTCAAAACATAAATAAACATATAGCACAGCTGTGTTCACATATGCAAACATCACTTATTTCCAGAAGTTTATAAACAACAAACATGTATTTACTTAAACTTTTAAATAAAAAGTTTACTCACTTGTATTTGCAAATGGACAGAGCTTTTCATTGAAACATGCTTTTAAATTTTGCTGTTGAAACCCTTCTTCTTTAATCTCTGGCTTTATAGTTGGTTTGGTGTTTGTTTTAGTTGAATTTGGTTTAAATTTTGAATGATATGTATCTCAGATTTTTCAGAGTTTAGAATCAACGAAACTGAGATAAGTGATGATATGTAAGAAAAGAAGTGTACAGGGTAATATATTATTTTGTACAAGTTGATTTTTCATTTGATCGGATATTTTTCTCAAGTGGTGGCTGAAAGCAAATCTGAATAGATGGCATTTAATGCTAAGTACTTTATATCCTTTATATGTTTACTTGTTGTTAACACTACTTTTTCAACGACCTAGCATTCAGCGGTCTACGACTTACCGACCTAAAGGACTCAAGCGACCTAAGAAACTCAAGGCCTCAACGACCTAACAACCTAGCGAGCTAAGAGACCCACCGGCTCAGCGATTTACAAGCTAGAAACCTAACAAGATAAGCAAGCTAGCGACCTAACAAGAAAAGAAGTCTACGACCTTGCACCAGAAGGTCTCCTGTGACCTAACGAGTTAGCGACCTAGCGACCTAACGAGTTAACGACCTAGCGACCTAAGGAGAAGGGAACGAATTAACATGCTCTAGAGTAAAGCCACATGACCTGCCTCTTCTATTAGGTCGCTCACGACCTAAACCTTGCCGAGATAACTTCTGAGTTCACTGCATTAGGTCGCTCACACCTAGTATCTCACCCAGAATGGCTCCACTAAGTCGCCAACGACTTAAGCTAACTCGGGACGACCTACGACCTACGACCTACCTTCAGATTTTCCCTATAAATACCCTGCCTAATCCACATTCGAGGGGGGACTTTTTCCAGACTTTGAAGCGTCGAAACTTTGCTGCATTCACGACTTCTACAACACCTCTACTACCAAAAACATTGCAATCTATCCAAATAGAAGGTCAACTACATTCAAGATGAATTCGAGAATCTCTTTCGCATCGTAGTGCTCATTACTTGTATCGATTGTTGTGTAATCGAAGGAATTCTTGTAAAGCTTGTAATCGAACTTGTGATAAAGAAGATAAAGTGGACGAAGGCTTGATTTTGAGCTGAACCACTATAAAACTACTATCCCTTTACTTTTCTGCTATTATCTGCTTATTTTAGTTCCCGTACCAACGGGTGGTGCTTTCACTTTACTAATACTCACACCGGGGTGTTAGCATTTGATTTTTACGTTAACATTTTTTGGTGCTTTCACCGAGAATTGAACTCATGAGTGTTCTTACCATTGCTTCGCAAAGATTTGTTGAAAGATTCTCCTTAAAAACCAGAAGTCTATCTGAAATCATGGCTCCTGGAAGAAAGAGTAGATCTACTAGATCCGGAGATGCTAATGACAGGGCTGCTTCCTCTCCAACGCCAAATCAAGCGACTCCTGCTGTTGGAGTCACAAGGGTTGAACTTGATGATGTTGTGTCTGGGTTATACCAAAAAATGGAAGCTCAAAATGCTTTGATGATGGACAGATTGAACGCTCTGCTTGGGACGAACCGACAACCAGAAAATAATGAACCAACCTTTGCTGAAGATACTCATGATTCCCAAGAGAAAGATATTCCTCAAAGAGCAGCTGGCATCGCCGAAGGGGCACCTCCCCAAGTTGGAGGATCAAGGCCGCAGCCGCCTCTTCGTGAACGTTTGTTCAGACAAACTTCCGAAAAAGTGGCCGACGTCTGCCCGGCAAGGCCTCTGAACGACGAGGAATACCTATCAGGAATGGTTCGCCAAATTATGAAGGAAAGTATGCAATGGGATGAAGATGAAAATGACTGGGGGTTTGCTCCAAGCAAGACTCCGTTTACCGAAAGAATTCTAAAAGCTGAATTTCCAAAGAAGTTCGTTCCCCCTACTATCCTAGCCTATCGGGGGACAAGTGACCCTAATCAGTTCTTGTACAAATATGACTGGCATATGACTGGTGCCAGGGCAACAGATGAGATTAAATGCAGATATTTTCTTATCTATTTGGAAGGGGTGGCTCTACTTTGGTTTACAAAGCTACTGGTCCGGTCTCTGGATCAATTCTCTGACTTGACTCGTAAATTCAAGGATCAGTTCAGATTGTATGCTTCGAAGGCCAAGGACATAATGTCATTGTCCAGCCTCGAACAAGCTCCCAGAGAATCTATCAAATCCTTCTTGAATCGCTTTAATATAGCCTTGGCTGAAGTGGATAATGCTGAGCCTCGAATGATTCTAACTTACTTGATGCGAGCCATCGATAAAACGAGTGAGTTCGGAAAATGGTTGAAGATGAAGGAACCGAATTCACTGGAGAAGTTTTATAAGAAGGCTGACGAATTTATGCGCCTGGAAAATCTTCCTGCACCAGCAAAGGTGGTTGTGGATGAAATTGAAAACAACCATGTGGCTGAAACATCTAACAAGAAAGAATCCGGTGGTCAGAAAAGGGAAAATAACGGTGGGAAAAAGCAGAAAGACATGAAGAAACCACGCCATTTTTTGGGTTTTACTCCTTTGACTGAGACTCCAGAGAATATCTTCTTCGCAACCAAGGATGCTATCGAGTACCCTGAGCCACCTAAGATGAAGCTTGGGAAAAATTTTGTACCTAATGGAAGATTCTGTCGATTTCATAATCAGCCTGGCCATGATACTAATGAGTGTCGCCATTTGAAGAATTTAATTGAAGAGCTGCTGCGACAGAATAAACTGCAACAGTATATCAAGAGAAACAGAGGTGATCCTGCCTCATCTACTCAGGGGCAGCAACTTCCTGCTCGTCAATCTGGCTCGGGTGAAAAGGCTGTGGTGCAGGAATCTGAAAGGCCTGTTATTAATGTAATCACAAGAGGTCCTCACCCAGTAGGCAGAAGTTGGGGGGAAATGGAGAGGTATGCCCATGCTCTAAGACATGCCCCGAAAGAAGAAACTGTTTTTGTTTTGGAAGATGTTGTGCCTTCAAAGCAGCAAAGAACTTGTCACGATGACATCGTATTCAGAGCTAGAGATTCTATGGGAGTTGAGGCTCCCACCATGGATCCGTTGGTAATAACCGCCGGTATCGGACCAGCTATTGTGAGAAGAGTGCTTGTCGATTGCGGCGCTTCTTGTAATATCCTCTTCAAAAAGACCTTTGATCAAATGAAAATTCTGATGGCTGATGTTCAAGCTTCTTCGCAAATGATTGTTGGGTTCACAGGGGAACCGAAACAGCCCATCGGAACCGTCGACTTATTTGTAGAACTTGGTGAAGGGGAAAGAAAAGTGGTCCGTAAACAAACTTTTGTTATTGTTGATGAATTTTCTGCTTATAACGCCTTCTTGGGACGACCAACTCTGGCTGCTTTCAAAGCTATTCTCGCCCCGTGGTGCCTAACTATGAAATTCCCCACTGATAACGGCGTTGGTGTTTTGAAGGGGGACTAGGATGCTGGGCGGGAGTGTTATCTCACAGAGTTGCGGGAGGCGAAGAAGAGAGAAATGGGAAAGGGTGCGGCAGCTCCGCTCTACATCAAAGAACCCACCTTGTAGAAAGTACGGGGTGGACCCTGCACTGGTGAGCATACTGGTGCACGAAAGGAAATTGATCCCAGAAAGACCAGTGTAGGGGAGAATAGAGTGGTGCCGGTAGAAGTAATGGTGCCAATACCTGTTGACCAGAAAGATCCAAACAAGGTGCTAAATGTGGGTTCACAACTCGGTGTGACAGTTCAGAATATGATAATATCATTCTTGAATGCAAATCTGGATGTATTCGCTTGGATTCATGCTGACATGTGTGGAATCTCTCCAGAAATCGCAGTACATGCCTTAAATATTGATCCAAAATTCACACCCGTAAAGCAGAAAAGAAGAACCCAGGGTCCTGAAAGGTCAACAACATTGAAAGAAGAAGTAGATCGGCTCATGGAAAATGGCTTCATCAGAGAATCCACTTATCCAAATTGGGTTTCTAATCCGGTGTTGGTTAAAAAATCAAATGGAAAGTGGAGAGTATGCATCGACTTTTCAGACTTAAACAAAGCATGTCCCAAAGACTGTTTCCCGTTGCCCAGAATCGATCAGTTGGTGGATGGAACAGCCGGGCACGAATTATTGTCTTTTATGGATGCTTACTCAGGATATAATCAAATCATGATGCATGAGACAGATCAGGAGGACACGAGCTTCATCACTGATGTTGGTCTTTACTGCTATAAAGTCATGCCTTTCAGATCAAAAAATGCGGGGGCAACTTATCAGAGACTCGTGAATGTCATGTTCAAGCCTCAAATTGGCAAGACTATGGAAGTATACATTGATGATATGTTAGTGAAATCAAAGAAGGCAGTAGACCACATGAACCATCTGGCAGAAATGTTCGCAATCCTCCGAAAGTATGGAATGAAATTGAATCCTCTGAAATGTTCATTCGGGGTTGTGTCCGGAAAATTCTTAGGTTTCACTGTGAGCGCTAGGGGCATCGAAGCTAATCCTGCTCAGATCACTGCCTTAAGAGAAGTCAAACCCCCTAGAACAAAGAAGGAATTGCAAAGCCTCAACGGGAAAGTCGCTGCTCTGAGTCGATTTATTTCCAAGGCCACAGATAAATGCATTCCCTTCTTTGATGCTCTGAAGAAAGGAAGGAAGAATTTCGAATGGACTCCTGAGTGTCAATAAGCTTTCGATGAGCTGATTCATCATATGGAAACGCCTCTAGTACTTTCTAAGCCCAACAATGGTGAAGATCTATTCATATACTTAGCAGTTTCATCTCATGCTCTCAGTGCAGCGTTGGTACGAGAAGACGCAAAAGTTCAGCGTCCGATTTATTACATCAGCAAAAGATTCACTGGGGCAGAGATGAATTATTCGAAGTTAGAAAAGCTCGCCTATTGTTTATTGATCACGTCCAGAAAGTTGAGGCCATACTTCCAGGCTCATCCTATTAAAGTCCTCACTGATCAACCTCTAAAGCAAGTCCTATTCCGCCCTGAAACTTCGGGTCGTCTTCTGAAATGGAATATCGAACTCAGTCAATACGATATCACTTACCATCCTCGAAGAGCAATCAACGGACAAGCCTTAGCAAATTTCATTGCAGAATGCACCGACAAAGGTGACAGTGAGGAAAAGGTAACTGATGATATCCCGATCCGATGGAAATTATATGTTGATGGTGCAAGAAATGACTACTGTTCTGGAGCTGGGGTTGTGCTTGAAACTCCCGAAGGGCGGTCATTGTGTTATACATTGAGATTAGAATTTCCTTTAACAAATAATGAAGCCGAATATGAAGCTCTTGTTGCCGGTCTAAGGATTGCTAAAGAACTGAGCATCAAAGTATTGCAGATCTTCAGTGATTCCCAGCTTATTGTATGCCAAGTCAAGAAAGAGTTTCAAACTAAGGGAGGAAATCTGCCAGCTTACTTATCAAAAACCTGTAAGCTTCTCGATGATTTTGATCATTATACAATCAATCATATAACCCGGGAAGAGAACATGAAGGCAGATTCTCTCGCGACATACTCAAGCTAAAGCGAAGCTCAATTATTGGGATTGGTCCCTGTAGAAGTCTTGACAGCTCCGAGTATTGATAAGATGGATATTGACTGGATCATGGCTATATCTCAAGACCAGGAGTCATGGATGACTCCAATCAAGGAATATTTACTCAATGGTTCATTGCCAGAAAACTCAAGAGAGCGCCAGAAGCTGTTAAAACCCCAAGATATGTAATTCAAGGCGACCATTTATATAGATGAGGATTCTCGATTCCATTACTTCGATGTGTAACTAAAGAAGAGGCTAAGACAATTTTGGCTGAAGTGCACGGAGGAGAGTGTGGAGATCATTCAGGTGGCCAAACTCTTGCAAAGAAAATTCTTCGCTATGGTTATTTTTGGTCGGATATTAATCGAGATGCTGCTAGCTACTCTCGGAAGTGTGACAGATGCTAGAGATTTGCAAAAATCCCAAGAGCACCTTCCACCGTGCTAACACAGATGGTCAGTCCATGGCCATTCACCATTTGGGGGAATAGATCTTATTGGACCTATGTCGATTGCCAGATCTGGGATCAAATATGCCATTATTGCTGTTGATTATTTCACTAAATGGGCTGAAGTTGAACCATTGGCTACTATTACCTCTAAAAAGATGATAAATTTTATGACTAAAAATATCATTTGCAGGTATGGTGTGCCTCAGAAGATAATAACAGACAATGGTACTCAATTCGAAAGCGAAGAATTCCAATAATTTTGCAGGCGATTTAAAATCCGAAAAAGCTTCTCAGCAGTGGCCCATCCGCAGGCAAACGGGAAAGTGGAAGCAATGAACAAAATCATCAAATCGACCATCAAAAAGCAACTTGAAAAAGCAAAAGGTGGTTTGGTTGATAAACTGCCACTAGCACTATGGGCATATAGGACTACCCACAAAACTACGACTGGGCACACTCTATTCTCATTAGCATACAGATCAGAAGCAATGATTCCAGTGGAAATAGAAGTCCCCTCACACAAGAGAGTTCATTTCAACCAAGCTGAAAATGAAAAGCTGCAGCTTGAAGCACTTGACTTGCTTGATGAAAGAAGGAAAGAAGCTGAACTCAGAGTTGCAGCTCAACAGCAAAGGATAGCCAGACACTTCAATTCTAAAGTTCGTCAATGCAGCTTTGAAATTGGGGATCTAGTCTTGAAAAGGATCATGACAGCAACAGGAGTGTTTGGGCCAAACTGGGAAGGGCCGTATGTCATAGGCAAAAAACTTCTCGATGGCACTTTCAAACTCACAATTGCCGAAGGAGATCCAATCCCGAGAGCCTGGAACAACAATTACTTGCATCCATATTTTACTTAAAAGCCATGCTTAAAATTGTAAAATAATTCTGGATGTATGATTCTTGTATTGTAAACCATTGTAAAATCAGTGTGACTCAGTAATAAGAACTATAAAGTGGACGTAGGCCCAATTCTTGGCCGAACCACTATAAATCTTGTGTCTTCTACTACTTTAAATTGTCTATCTCATTTTGATGTGCAAATATCTTAAATATGTTGCTAAAATATCGATTTAATATTGCAGGCAATCAAAGAAAAGCTTACCTATTCAACACGTCACAAACCCAAGCGATTCCCATAAATCACTCAACAAACAAATGTCGAGCCCCAAAACTTCCAGACTCAATTCCGACAAACGGTTGGTGATTCCACCAACGGGGCACCTTCCTAAAGGGAAGGCACCAGGCCCTTGCTAACTGACTATGATTGTTTGTGCAAACAGACATCCGGTTAAGTAGCTTGCGTCTGCCCGTGGATTCACTCGCCATGAAGTACACTTCTCTGGAAAAATCAAACAACATACCAAAGAAAAGAACATGAACTTGAGAATGATAACGAGGAATCGCTCAGCGACAGTTGATGAAAAGACATGGACAAGCAAACAAAAACAGTCGAAGTGGAATCTTGTCCTCGCCCAAGAATGTTGGTGGGACCACCCAAAGGGGCACCTTCCCAAGATAGAAGGTTCCAGGCCCTTGTTACTGGATTGTGATCATTCATACAAACGGACATTCATTCGGGTAACTTGCGTCTGCCCCGTGGACCCACTTATCTGTGAGATGCAACCTTCCTTGCAAACCAAACAAGCCCTCTTAGGAGGCACAAGCCCTCTTCGGAGGCACAAGCCCTCTTCGGAGGCAAAAGACCTCTTCGGAGGCACACAAACAAAGACCCCTAACGAGGCAAAAGACCTCTTCGGAGGCAAAAGACCTCTTCGGGGGCACACAAACAAAGACCTCCAACGAGCCAAAAGACCTCTTCGGAGGCAAAAGACCTCTTCGGAGGCACAAGCCCTCTTTGGAGGCACAACTCTTCGGAGGAGGCCTCTTCAGAGGCAAAAGACCTCTAACGAGGCACAAAGCCCTCTCCCGATGCACAAATCAAAAAAGAAAGCCCTTCCCAAAGGCATATCAAACAAGCCCTCTTCCGAGGCACAAATTAAGAAGCCCTCTTCCGAGGCACAAAGCCTTCTTCGGAAGCGCTAAACAAGTGAAGCCCTTTAACGAGGTACCTCCAAAAACTTCGTCGATGGAACCACCAAAGGGGCACCTTCACAAAAATAAGGTTCTAGGCCACAGCTAAACACTCGTGATTATTTGTGCAAACGAATGTCCGATAAAACAGCTAACGTCTGTCCTGTGGGCCCATTCAACGATGAAACATAATTTTCTAACAAACAGATCAAAGCTTTCTTCGGAAGCTCGCTTCACTGCGTAGGGGAATCCACTTTTCAAAAAATAAAAAGTGACCATCTTCGAAAATTGAAGTATATAAAAAAAATAAGGAGAAAGAAAAAACTTCTCCGATGCAAGGCACACTCTATTAAAAGCGGGATAATATTTCCTCAAAACGAAAGAATTATTCTCTAGAATAAGAGTATAAGTCTTTTCGGAATATTGCAATGAGCCGTGGTATGGGGCCATATAGTTAAGTTATATTAATAAAAAAAACGCTCAAACAGCATACCACGAGCTCACTGCAGTATCGTAAAAGTAAATAAAGAAACTTGTGCAAAAAAAGGAATAAATGCATTCACAAATACTGACAAGAGATTGTACAAGTAAATAGTGTCATTTTTATTCCATATTTTCAAATTTTTTGTACATGTATAGGTTTCAAAAAGTGGGTGCCGGTACCCGCACAATCTCCGGTCGATACAAGCAAAAGACAAAATATCAAAACAAGAAAGATAGAACCAAAATCATTTCTTCTTCCTCCCGCCGCCTTTAGAGCCTTCACCCGGCTTAATGACTAACTTCGCAGGCCGGGTTGGACGAGTTGCGGGAGAAGGAGAAAGAGATGCAATTGGGTCATCTTCTGTTTTCTGGTCACCAGTGGAAGTGTCCGTCTTCTCGTCATCAATAGAAGCGCCTTTCCTTTTCTTCGAAACCCCACGCTTTCCCCTCTTCTTTGAAGAAGATTCACTGCCCAGAGAAACAAGATCAGAAAGTTTCGTATCATCGGCAGTGAATCTCTCCGCGGTCTTCTCGCCCTCTTCAAGTTCCTCGGCCTTTTGCTCTTGAGAAGCCACCGGGTCGTCTAAGTCTCAAAGTGCTTCTATTTGCTCCTCTTGCGACCCCGGTTGAGAAGCAGAAGGAGGAGTAACTTGAAGAGGTGGAGGAGCAGCAGCTAGGGGAGGCGAAGCTGTTACATCACTTGTTATTTTTGCTACAGAAGAAGAAAAGTTAAAAACATCAATATTTCTCGCAAAGAGAGGAGATTGTGGCACGTCAAAGCTTAAGTAATAGGCAAAAAGTTCATCGAGCTCATGTGAAGCGAACGAGCAGTCCACTTGAGCCAGATCGGAATTGAAGTTAACTGGTAAACTTGGGTTGATCACTTCGATTTTGTAGTCCTGGGCCTCAGTGCTCTCTTGGGCCTCTTCTTCAGTGTGAACAGTTGGGGGCTCAGAAGTTGTGATTTTAGTTTCGGCTTTTGCGGCGTTTGCATGAGATAGGGAATGATAGCTAGAACCGATGATATCAGGGTCGACCGAAGCCGAAGTACGAGTGGGGTCAGCCAAGGGTGCCTTCCCCAGATGTTCTCCTTCTACCGCTTCGGCTCGCTCCCAGGCAAGCTGCTCTTTTCCTCTAGCCAGGGCGGCACGACCGTCATCATCCAAGTAGCAAGCTTCCAAATCCTTCTCTGCATAACCAGCATCTTTAAACATGCCATGTATTGCCTCCCACACTTCGGCCAAAGTAATTTCGTATTTTGGGCCCAAGAACGAGAGACTTCCTTTCCCTAAGACACTAAGAACGTAAAACTCAAAAAGTGTGGAGCTGATGGTGGCCTTGGTTGTTTCGTGCGATTCTTCAGCAGTCGCTTTTCCGGTAATGGCCTCATCACGCTCCTTTTCTACTTTTGAAAGTTGAGCTTTTAACATAGTGATCTTTAAGTCTTGGGAGCTGACTTTTTCCCGCAGCTGGACGGTGTCGTTGCGGTATTTCTCAACAACATGTTGTTCCGCTTCAAGTTTGATCTCGACATCTCTCTGAGCAGCATGCGCATCTCTCACTTGCTTTTGAAAAATCTCTTCCTTTTGAGAATGCGAAGCGGAAGAGGTAGCAAGGTCCTCCTTAAGTTTCTTTACTTCGGTTTCAAGCTTCTCATTGTAGGCAGTGATGTTTTTCATTTCCACATCATGTTGATCAAGAATTTTCTGCCATTCAGACTTGTCATTTTCCATAGTCAGCATTGCCTCAAGATTTGCACGATTGACTCTTTGAAGCTCGTTGACAAGTTTCTGCCAGCCAGACATCCTCTCGATATCGAGTTTGACAACATCAAGATTTCTTAACATGGCTTGCTTATCAATCGGTACCAAGTCTAAGTCAAAACGCACTCCTTTTAAGCACCAGTTCGGGAATCCACTATGGAGTGTAGGCGGAGGCTTTTCGACTTGTTAGGGAGGCATGTTGATGATTGTTTGGATATCAGTTCTTTTGAGGGCAGGAGAGCTGGGAGGAGTGTCTAAAGAAATGGAAGCAGCGGGCACTTTAGGGACTTCAGAAGAAGACTTGTCATCGAGTTTGGCCCGCTTGCTTGGCTCCTCGATTATGTGTCCCTTTCACCTGTCATCGTGGGATTTTCTTTTATGGGAATCGTCATCTCTTTGAGAAGAGTCATGGCGATCG
This sequence comes from Allium fistulosum, assembly GCA_030737815.1. Lineage (NCBI taxonomy): Eukaryota > Viridiplantae > Streptophyta > Magnoliopsida > Asparagales > Amaryllidaceae > Allium > Allium fistulosum. The sequence goes on from CM060904.1 coordinate 796,601,863, forward strand.
TCAGTTCTCCCATATCGCTCCTCGTAAGCTTGCCTCTCTCGAGCTTTTCTAACCGCTCGTTCCTCATCAGTTTCCCTGAGGGTAGGGGGATAGCGTCGGGGATCGTAAAAATCACGCCTTCCATAGCTTCGAAAATCATCATAGTACGAACCGCTTCGTCCCATTGGAGAATCTGAAAATGAAAAAGAGATCGAATTTAGAAATCTCCAGGAAAAGGAATTTAATTGCGAGTAACTGTTAAAAATCCTAAGTGTGTCTGGCGTGCAAACTACGTGCGTCAAGCTACAAACCACTCTTCAGCCTAGGAGTGATGTCGGCTTTTACAATGGGGGTCAATTATTGGGTTGACGGAAGTGGTCGTAAGACAGATGTTGCCTCAACCGATGGAGAGATAAGCTTAGGAGCAGTAATATCATCTTTGAAAAGCTCTTGAGAGGTCACCAAAAAATTGCTTAACCCCCCGAAGATGTCATCACCGTTGTGCCCGGCCATGTGAGTCACACCAACCGTTCCTTCTCCAGCATGCTCAGCACTTTTTGTGGCCGAACTTTCCTTCTCTATCCCATCATCAACTTCCGTGGCGGCCTTCCCAGGACATTGAGGGGGTTCCTCCTCTTCGATAACCGAAAGAAGTTTAGATTTGCCGGAAAATTTTGCACTCTCAGCAGAACCGGAGCATTTTATCAATGAAGCTTTTGCAATTAGTTCTTTCGATGCAAGTTCTTTTGCAGGAGCTGGGGCATCAGATGTTTCTAGTTGAGAAGCAGGGGAATCACGAAGCTGAAGGGATTGGGAAGGATGTAAAAGGCCAAATTGATGAAGAAACTCATCTTTCAAAAGAAATTTGATACTCCTCTCTTCGGCGGCAACAGCGCTTAGCCTTTCAAAAGTTGGCTTGTGGCTGGAGTCTTTAGAAAGAAGAGGAAGTGCTATAAAAGTAAAGGATGAAGTTAGTACTTAACAGCTCGGATCTTGAAAAGCTAGAGAACAGAAAGTACAGAGATAGGCAAGCTTACTTCCTACTCTCCAAATGGCGTAGAATCCCGGGGGACAACGAACAAAGAAAAATTGATTCAAAAACCCGTGGGCGCTTTCAGGAAGATCAACAATTAGTTTACGGTTCCTGGCGCTCCTCACAAGTACAATAGAAGGATGATCTTTATTCTTCGCAAACGTGCACAAATAGCAAATCTCTTCAAAGCTCGGAAGACGGTCAAGTGTCCTCTTAAACAGTACACACAGTCCCATCAAAATGGCGTAGCCATTGGGATGCAACTGGAAAGGAGAGATAGTTAATCGGAGAAGGAGCTGTTGAAGGAAATCGTTAAAGGGAGGAATAGCTCCACTTGAGCACATCTGACGATTAACTGCGATAAAACCAAGAGGTGGCCTGTCAGCAATATCGTTTACCCCGGGAAGCAAAGCGTCTGCTTCAGCAATACCAAACTGAACACATAATTGACTGAACACCCGTTGATTCAGAGTGGTTGAAGTTCTTTCCGGGGGATTATCCAATAGATTAGCTATTGGGAAGACCTCTCCAGCTTGTCCCACTATCTCTTCTTGTTGAGAAGTCATTCTACACAAGGAACTGGACATTTAAATATGAAGGTGCACGTTTCCTAAAAGCGTGTGAAGTGTTGTACAAAGCTATTGAAATAACAAGTAAATAAAATAAAACTTGAAATAGTACTGATTGATACACGTCAATTCAGGAAGTCTCAAGGCTTGTTATTAGATCAAAGTTAAGTGTAGTATCAATGTAGATAACATTTAGCAATAAGCAGTTATAGCTGTATACATTTTGTGTTGATACTTCATTTAAATTAGTCGATTCACATCACTTCATCTTTAATCAGATTCATACTGTTTTATTTAAGTAAAATATCATTTCTTTGACCTAATCCATCACTCGATGTGGGCAGTCGATGATGAGTATATTCGTCCCGTTCGTTTGCAAATGTTATGTTTAAAAGGTTGATTAGCATTAAAGTTAATATAATATGTAAAGAAGTGCAACAAGTTCAGGAAGGTCATCTCGGTAGTTCAAGTTGAGAATTCAAGTTAAATGATGTAAATTTTTGCAAGTAGCCAAGCTCAAGCGACTTAGCATAGGTCGAAGCTTCCTTAAGTCGTACTGTTTAAGTCAGAAAGTTCAGCAATAATATGTTCCTACGAGGTAAAAAGTGCCTAAGACAAAGAGTTCAAGGCATGAAACTTCAGGTTAAGGCAGTGCAAATTTGTCTAAGTAATAGCTCGCTCAGGTGTAACCACGACCTAAACTTCATGTCGCAAAAAGTTAGGTCGTTGAAAAGAGTTAGATCGCTAATTTAAGTTAGGTCACTGATTCGTTAGGTAGTTCGGCTTCCCTTAAGTCACGAAGGGTTCTTAGATCGTTCGATTCACTAGGTCGCTCCTGATGTAGCTCGGCGATATCAAGCTATCTCCCATCAAAAAACCTAAGTCCTATTCTCCAAACACCTTCTTCCACGCGTCCACCACCCTTTGCATCATTCAAAATACCACGGCGTAACCCACCATCCACTAACCCGTTAACCTCATATCTCCTCGTCTTCTCCAAACACCTAAAACCCCATCATCTCCTCCAAATTTCCAGAAAACGTTACTAACTCCACAAATTCAAATATAACTATGTGAAACCCTAAGCTGATCCATTCTCAAAGCAATCACCAATGATTCGACAAGAATCAGAGGGTGAATCGAAGTATAATTTTACGACATGGTAACGAAAATTGTATGGAGGAATTGATGGTAAACGCGACGAATAGATGATCGGACTTACCTAAATTCACTATTGGAATCGACGATTGGAGATAAAAAAGTGAAGATTTCGTGTTAATCTTTGAGCTCGAATGCAGTAATGGCAGCAGAGTGTAAGAAATAGAGTGACTAGGACGAAGCGAGTTAAGTAACTTATAGACGGGAAAAATAGAATTCAAATCGGCCTAAAGCGACCTAACGGCTCCAGCGACTCACGACTTAGCAACTCAGAGGGCACTAGTTAAAAAGTGTCGAAGCACACGACCTAGTCCCTAGGCATATACTTCGAGGGGCAAGTGTTAACACTACTTTTTCAATGACCTAGCATTCAGCGGTCTACGACTTACCGACCTAAAGGACTCAAGCGACCTAAGCAACTCAAGGCCTCAATGACCTAACAACCTAGCGAGCTAAGAGACCCACCGGCTCAGCGATTTACAAGCTAGCAACCTAACAAGATAAGCAAGCTAGCGACCTAACAAGAAAAGAAGTCTGCGACCTTGCACCAGAAGATCTCCTGCGACCTAGCGACCTAAGAGTTAGCAACCTAGCGACCTAACGAGTTAGCGACCTAAGTAGAAGGGAACGACTTGACATGCTCCGGAGTAAAGCCACACGACCTGCCTCTTCCATTAGGTCGCTCACAACCTAAACCTTGCCGAGATAACTTCTGAGTTCACTGCATTAGGTCGCTAACACCTAGTATCTCACCCAGATTGGCTCCACTAAGTCGCCAACGACTTAAGCTAACTCGGGATGACCTACGACCTATGACCTACGACCTACCTTCAGATTTTCCCTATAAATACCCTGCCTAATCCACATTCGAGGGGGACTTTTTCCAGACTTTGAACCATCGAAACTCTACTGCATTCACGAGTTCTACAACACCTCTACTACCAAAAACATTCCAATCTATCCAAATAGAAGGTCAATTACATTTAAGATGAATTCGAGAATCTCTTTCGCATCGTAGTGCTAATTACTTGTATCGATTGTTATGTAATCGAAGGAATTCTTGTAAAGCTTGTAATCGAACTTGTGATAAAGAAGATAAAGTGGACGTAGGCTTGATTTTGAGCCGAACCACTATAAAACTGCTGTCTCTTTACTTTTCTGCTATTATCTTCTTGTTTTAGTTCCCGTACCAACGGGTGGTGCTTTCACTTTACTAATACTCACACCGGGGTGTTAGCGTTTGATTTTTACGTTAACACTTGTTTTGTATCTAAATGATTTGTTGACTTCAGCCTACATACTTACTTTATTTGCTTGTTCATGAATATACATTGCATTAGAGAAAAATCTAGTGGCTGATATGATTTTTTGTAGTGTATTTGTCTTCCTTTGCAAGCTTCACTATATATTATTCTTGTTTGTTTTACCAGCCTACATATTTATCTTGTATACATTTCTTATTTATGTTGTTAGTACTTTTGTTGGTATTATATTTTACTTCTCATATTTATTTTTGTAGTCTATTTTGTTTATATTATTTTGTATGGATTTATGAGATTAAATTTTATATATTTACTTTATATTGTATAAAACTATATAATTTATTTTGAAATATAGATGAGTTTCTATATTTTATTTTTAATTTTCTTTTATTATTTTTGAATGTATTCCCATATTTAATACGTTGTTATAATTTATTTAATGTTGTTATTATATCTTTTAATTGTTTTATAATTTATAATGAATTTCTATATTTTAAATTTGTTATTAAATTTTATCCAATGTATTTACTTTATACTTTTATATTCTTTATACTTTATCTTATATAATTTGTATTTTTATTTTTAAACCATTTATTTATGATTTAAATTCAAATCAAATATATATATATATATATATATATAATTTCAAATTCACTCATATACGCCCAAATACATATATATTCATATATATACATATATATACAATATTTTTAAATTTAAATGATTTATACAGAATATATTTTAATTCGGGGAAACTCGCATCACTTTATAAATTAATTTCAAAATTTTAATTCAAAAATTCAATTAATTATCAAATTTAAATTTATATAAAATTCGGGGTCATTACAAAAAAGCTACATTTATAAGAGACGATGAGATTTAGAGTTTTCTATCGGAGGTATGGTATTCATGAAGGTTTCTCCTCTGAAGAATGTAGTTCGATTCGATAATATGGGGAGGTTGGCACCGAGATTTGTAGGTCTTTTCCCCATGGTCGAAGATTGGGCAGCTAGCGTATAAGGTCGACTTGCCTCAGAAGATGGTGGGAGCGCACAACCGTTTTCATATCTATTGTCTATGGAAGTTTGTGCAGGACTCGAGCATGAGGTTTATACTGGATTAGCTAGAAGATGTCGAGGTAGAACCAGATGTTCCTAAATCTCGTAGGCTGCTTCGTATTATTGGGTATGATACAAAACAGCTTAGGAGAAAGACAATAAGCTAGTGAATGTACAATGGAGCGAAAGTGATGACGATTATACGTGCAAGACTGAAGAGAGCATGAGGACTACGTGTTCGTAGCTCTTTGAGCGTTAAGACACCATTTATCGTATCTACTTTCACCATTGTATATTATATTTGATAGGTTAGTATCAACATGCTAGGGTAAGTGCACTTATATTATTAATTGCATGACTGCTTGGTTGAGATGTTTGATGGTTGATTATGATCGGTAGGCATATGGGATAACTATGGTTGCTTATACTTTGCCTTGTTTAGGAATTTCGGTGGCGAAATTCCTAAAGGGGGAGGAAATGTAACGACTCGTATTTCACCTATCAAAGGACCATAAAATATATTTATTTTATTCATATGAGGTCGTATGATTCTATAATTTTGTTAAATGACTCTTAGGAATATTTTAAACACCCATGATTTTTTCCGCATTTCTATATGACCATTTTGACCATGGAAATATTGTTTGTACTTTAACTTTTGAGAGGAGGCGAATTAGGGTTTCAAATCTGTTCCATTGCTTTATGATGATGGTATCACATTCTGTAGAGTGGTTATAATAAAAAACGGACTTATGGTTAGAAAGTTATGCCTATTTTAAGTTTTAATAACTACTGGCCAGAATTAGTATGTAATTAATTAAGTCTATAAGTAGGCCCATTAGTCTAATTCGACATTTACTATATATAAGGGGCTGAAGAGTCAAATTATAACTTTTTCCTCTCTCCGAAATTAGACCTAAACTTCCGTTAACCCTAGAGTCATACAAAATAACCCAAATTACTCTCTAAATCAAACAAAATTGAAGATTAGTGAATAGATCACGATCAGAAGATAGAGATCATAGATTTGGTCGATTTGCATTGCTTTTGGTTGCTTTCCATATTGCATCTATGCTCAATTTGGTTGAATTTGGTAATTGATGAGTGGTTTATGCGTTCTCACTATCATATGCATGTTTATATGCTAGAATTATATGTTTTAACATGATTTTTGATCTGAAAACTTTTTCTAACCTTAATCACATGTTGACATATGTTTATGACCTAAATTGAGAAATTATAATATGATTTGTAGAAATGGCTTTGAAATCCACCCTGTTCATATTCATATTTTCATTAATCGCTTAGATTTGGATTAGAGATTATTTGATTACTACGATTCTATGAGTTGCTTATTTGAATGGATGTAATTGTATGTCATTCTATGATTGTATGTTGTACTTCGTAAAAGTCTATAGGATCTTTACAAATATGCAATTTATATGTATACGTGTGAGGATGTATATTACTAACTATGTTAAGCAGAGAACATTAATTAAATATAAATAAGATAAATAATAGAAACGATCACACCAGATATTTTATACTAGCTCGGACCTCCCATCTTACATCCAATCCCATAGTTCCCTTATGGTATTTTCTTTAATCAACTAACCCTCGCTTCGCCCAAAGGAATGGGCTAATACAAAAGTATGTCTCTTACAATTTTGTGTTCCAAATAACATGGATTTTGACTGATAGCACAAATATTCCTATGATCTCCTTTGAGTATGTGAATGTGAATGCTTTGAGTTGTAGAAAGTGGTTTAACTAAAATTATATTTTTGTTATGATAGATTGAGAGTATGTAAGCAATTGTATGCACAAGAGAGTAATAAGAAATCAATAGAGAATAGTTTTAATTAATTCAACTCAGTTAATTTCTAAATCTCAATCATGGTAGTATTTATAGATTAAAAGAGATGCGGATGAAGAGTTGTTATCATTAGATAAGGTCTATTCATTTTAATGGCTGCAACCTGTCGATGAAGAGTTAATTTCTACTTGTTCAATAGAATTATCTATTCAAAATTGTGCAGTTTTTTAAATGACAGACGTCTGTGGTAAAACATTAGACGTCTATGACTTTAGGAAATAATTTCCTGAGGATTGTCACAGACGTTTGTGATTTTTCATCAGACGTTTGTAAATGTTAAATGCAGTTTTTCACTTTATGTTCAGTGTAAATGAAATCGTGTGCGATCGTGTGTGCATATATACTTAAGGAGACCTTACAACATTTTATCTAAAACTCTTTTACACTAGAATAACCTTACTAATTATAGTATGGTCGATAGATCTTTGTTTGTCTTTGAGTCAGAATATCTTTGAGCATGATGTCTTCTTATAGTATATACCAGTTATCTTGATAAGATGTATATAATATATATGGTTGTATAGTTGTTGTCATTGAAACATGGAATGGAGGTTTTAACATTCTCTCCCTTTTTGATGATGACAATTATACAATCAAATTAGAAGAAATATTAATCAAAATAGAGAATGTTCACATAAAGTAAATTTTGTCCCCCCCTTTGTCATTATCAAAATAGAAGAGAGGATATAGAATATTTAGATAATAGCATGCTATAGATAAAATCATGAATAATTAAAAGTAAATAAATAAGTCCAAGCAGAAACAAAGACTAAAGTAATGTAGCAGGAGTTTAAAAGTTAAATAAACAAAAATAAGCATAAATGCAAAAAATAACTAAAAGAGATGCTAGTTTTACTAGTTGGAAGAGTAAGAAAGGCCTCCTTAATTTTCATAGTATTCCCAATAAGATGAAGGATCTTGGTCGTATGTTCCTAGCCGGTTGGTTTGGTCGTTATACTTCTCATCTTCTTGAATGGAGAACCTATGGAACGCTATGTATGATTGATGTTGAAATTGTGGATTATCAGAAATGTACATTATAACATCCCCTTACATGGGGCCCAAAACAAACGGCTATGGATGTGCAGTCATCCATAGATATTAATCATCGATGACCAAATATGGCAATGTTAGATACATTGATACATAGAAACACATGAATACAGAAATTCTAAAACAACAAACAAAGTCCATATTCCATCTCAAAATATTTCAAATTAATTACATAATCCCATAGCACAGACCACGTTCAGACAAAATATACTTATTACAAAATACACTAGGAGCACCAAAACATGCCCCCTTGGATGATCAGAGTATATAATAAGGCACTAAAATAAGTTTGCCTTTACAACCAAACACAGTGAAAATAAAAGAACTCGAATTAACTAACATACCTCATGCACATCACTAAAAGCTTTATTCGTCTAAAAGAACACCTGGAAACTCTAAATCTCAAACTACTAAAAATCAATCGAGTACCCAAGAGTTTAATGGAAAACAAAAACCTCGAGTCAGACATAAAGCCCAGTATGAATAATAATCTATCATCTCAAATCATTTAGATATCTAGTGAGACTACGCCGCTTAGCGAAAAAGGTTTTTCCCTTACTGGTATCTTAAAACCTTTATAAAAACCATATATTGTGCTCCTGCATCCACAATGGTTCAAACAATTCAAAATAATATGATGATATGCAAACAAGTAAGTTAATTATGGATTACTCATCCCCATTCATTCTGACGATCCGTCTCAATTATAGTTTTTAGGATTACTATCAACTTATTGGTTTTCATGGGCTCACTAATAACCGGTTAAATGTTTATGGACTACCTGTCCGGTTTCATAGTTTTCATGGGATCACTAAGAACCTATTGGTAACTCCAATATCTTTTCCCTTATCCTAGTTTTCAAGGGCTTAGGAATCTATTGACTAACTGTTAATATCTTAATCTGGATATAGTTTTCATGGGGGAACTATAAACCTATTGGCCCCTGCCAATATCAAATCATTGTTTTTATGGACCGACTATGAACCTATTGGCCCTTGCCAATATCTTTCCCTTTACATTGTTTTCATGGGCTTACTGTGAACCTATTGGCCCCTTCTAGTATCATAAATTAAGATTTTAACATTTCATAAGTTATGTTCACTACTGGGTCAACCTAGCTGGTTATTCTGCCCTTCCCCAAATTACCATTATGAGTTAATTACAATGTGAATAAATATATGAAGAAGTAATTCTTTCAAAAACTTTATTTATGCCATGGTATTTCCTTTTTGAAAATGAGAGTGGGTTATTTGGTTTGACACCTTAAAAAATTGCCGTCGAAACCTCTGGATGACCTCCTTCGAAAGTATAGAAAACCTCATTTCAACACTCTAAGTATATACCTTTCGAATGCATCAAAATGCTACTTAATAATCTTTAGGAAAATAGCTTCGAAACTAATGAAAGTACCCCTTTCGAAATCATTAGATTTTACTCTTTAAAAACATCCTTTGGGTCAAAGTTGTCATAAACGAAAGTATCTCTTTTGAAACCTGAGACGACCCAACTTTCTACAACCAGAAAATTGCATCATTTTTAAGAAAGAAAGAGGTGAGAAATAGAAAAGGTAAAGAAGAAAGAAGAAACAACATCAGAATCTCAACAGCGGAACGAATGAAATATAATATATCACATAAGAGATTACATAATAACATATACATCAGAGTTACACAGATAATACAACACATACTAGACAGTTATAAACACCTGTCTAGTTAATACAACTCAATACAACACAGAGATACCAACACAGCGGAACACTATACATATCTATAACGCTGAAGCCTCCTGCTCCATTGCTCCTCCACAATTCGTCAAAGCTAACATGTATCCCTTGGCTACTCGTAAAAATTTGAGTACCCGAGAATTTAAGAAAACCAGAAATAAACTCCGGGTCAGACATGGGTCTGGTATGAGTAACAGGTTAAAGTTGCTTAAATTTAAAAATTCTTTGAAAAGAAAAGGTATCACGTAAGACTTCCCACACATAAACATGGAAAAGTTTTTCCCTTACGCTAACCAAAACTTTGATAGGAAATTCTATGATATTATAATAGGTCTAGGGTTTTCAAGTAAATATGAAATAGCCGAAATTGTTACATTCATTAAATTCCAACATACTAGGTTTACAATCAAATCCGGTGGAACTTATTGAATTTTTGGATTCCATACAATGGCAGGGCTACTGGGGTACCGCCCGTCACAGTACCTGGCCTAGATCAGCGTACCGAGAACCCACCCTAAGTTCCCTGCAACACAAAGCCGGAACCATCCCTTACTAGACAGTCCCAAACAAGACAACCCCGGCAGTTGGAGCTCAAAACTGCCCACACAGCCGAAAATAAAAGGGGACATCTAGACAGGGGTATATCTCGCTCTCAAGTGGGTGCGACCCACGAAGCCTTGCTGCACCTCCCCTGTTTTAGCCATTCCCGGTTGATGAGGCTTGAGGTCACGATTACCTTATCAGAACTCATCACTTAGAATGCTCATCGTCCGCCTGACGATGTTCTGAAAGCATTCAATCCATACAAGTTCGTTCCGGGTTCGAACGAAACCGAAGGCATTATCTCGTTACACTCATTTTGGAATCATCCTCAGAGTTAACGACAATAACCCTTGCACTCTGAATCTTCATCTTCACTTGAGATTCACGACCTATCGTTAATTTGGATCGATGTGGTTTTCGGATATCCAAATCTGGAAACCCGATCTCGGTCTCATCGAAATCCAAACCGTACCTTTTAAGGCCAAGTTGTTTTAAAGTTAAAATAATTCATTTCATTATCCATATATACACAGATAGATAATTCACAATATCACCGATAGATAATCTAAATATCAACATAAATAGACAATCCATATCACAGCATTACTTATCTCATATCTGAGATTTCAAATCATTCAAGGAAATCAATATCATCCATTAATACATAAGCAATGATTCATAAACACATCATTTATAATTAATTTAAAATGAATTAAATTAATTACTTATCTCTAATTAATTTAAAGTAAATTAAATTAATTACTTCATTCTATAAATCCTGCTTACTTAACCATTAATTAATTACAAATCAATTAATTTATCATTCTCTAATTTCCTTCTTAATTAATCATCCTAGATTAATTATCCTTAATTACATTCAAGTAATAATCCTTTAATTAATTCCACAAAGTAATTAAATCCAAATTACTATCATACTTAAATCTTCTTCAATTAATTACATACAGTAATTACCACTAATTACTTCATTTAGTAATTACACTTCATTAATTACATTTAAGTAATTTTACTTATCAAGTCATTCAATGATTAATTTAAATTAATTAAACTAAATTAATTAACTTAAACAAATCAAACTAAACTCAATTAATTACAATGAGTAATTAATTTCTTAATTACCTTTATTAAGTAATTATACTTAATCAATTTTACAAATGATTATCTTAAATTAATTATTTAATAATCTCAAGTTAATAATCCTCATTAACTATTAATAATTTTTAATTTATTTTCTTAAGAAATTTATACTTAGATAAACCATTATTAATTACAAATTAATTTATCTTTAATAACCCATTAATTAACCCCTAATTATTAAATTAATTTAAGTTCTAACTGTAACTTAATTAACTTTTAATTACTTGATTAATTGATTCTTAATCACTAATTTAAAATCTTAACTTATCAAATTAATGATCTTTATTTATCCTTTAATTAATCACTTAATCCTTAATTACTTAATTTATTAATACTAAATCATAAATTTATTAACTTATCTAATTATTAATCATTAAAATCTAATTATCTTTAAGATAAATCATTTCTTCTGATTAATGACTTAATTATCATTTACAATTGCATTTCAAAACATTTTACCTTTGAATTTACTTTTAAATTCCATTTCAATTTAAGATTCAAAATAACTACAAATTTAACTTAACAAAGTTTTAAAAACAGATTTAAAAACCCTTTACGTCACATGTTAAAGACACACTTGTTTTATAAAAGAAATTTACAAGGGTTTTCAAACTCAAATTCAATTTTAAATTCAAATCACTTTTCTAAAATATACTTTAACTTTTTAAAGTTGTTTATCATAAAACTTATTTATTTTAAAATTAGATTCAGATCTATTCTGGATCCAAGCTTTAAAACTTATTTAACTTTGTTTAAAAATTTAAGTTTATCAAAAAGAAACAAACAGTGATAGGTCTTTACAAAAAAAACCTGTAACCAACCATACTCGAGCAAATCCCTAAATCCCCCGAGTACAACCCCACACCCCTTCGAGTAGAACGCTCGAACTACTCGAGTATCACGCAACTTCCTCTGTTTTCTTCCCAGGCAATAATACACTTGGGCACCAGAATGCACGTGTATGTGCACGAAGGCCGTAGGCGATTCCGACCATCAATGACAATCAACCCCCATCCACTAACATCACCAAACTTCAACTTAATCGTCAGATCGCTTCCAGGTGGACTCGAAATCGAACTCAAGCCAAAACCCAAACCTGCAAACAGGAAAGAACCCACCACCTCAAACCTGTCAACACCGATGTTAACGCTGAAAATTGAACGCTAACACCCGGTGTGTGTAATAGAGTTGTGAAAGCACCACCCATGTGACGGGAACATGATATAAGTAGTAAAATAGCAGAAAACGGTAAAGGGACAACAGATTTATAGTGGTTCGGCCCGTAATTAAGCCTACGTCCACTTTATAGTCTTTTATTGCTGATTTAGTTACAATTTGATACAATGCACTTCGAATACAATCCACTTCGATCACACAAACACTTCAGATTAATAACTCAAACTTTGATGATGAGATTTGTTAAATCCTTGTCGGATGTGTAGAATCTCGTTCAAAGCTTGTTGTAGTATCTTCAATGTCTGGAGTTCTTCAAGTGTTGAATGAGTTGAGAATTCAGCAGAGTAATGACGCTTCAGAAAATGGTTGGCCAAAAGTCCCCTTCATGTTGAATCTAGGGCTGTATTTATAGAGAAATCTAGACAGGAAATTCTGCCAAGTCCTAAGTCGTGGCCGACTTAAGATAAGTCGTGAGTCGTGGTTGACTTAAGGTAGCTCGTGGACGATTTATTAAGTCCTCCTCGTGGCTTGGTAGAAGAAAAGTCCTAAGTCGTGACCGACTTATAGTAAGTCGTAAGTCGTGGCCGACTTAGCAGGTAAAAGCGGCATAGGTGTCCAGGCATTGGATTTTAGCTCGGTAGCTTTTAGGTCGTGGACGACTTAAGCTAAGTCGTGAGTCGCAGCTTAACTCACTTATTTCAGATAATAACACAAGTCCTGACTCGCTAACGAGCTAGGAGGCCACCATGTTCAAACTGAAGCAGCGCTTCATTTGCTTAACTCGTTCACGACACATGCTAGGTCGTAGGTCGTAGATGGCCTTAAGTCGTTGATTACCTACTTCCTTAAGTCGTCAACTAGTTGAGCTGGCGAACACCTCTAAGTCGTTAACTCCCTCAGGTGGTTAAGTCGTGTACTACTTTGAGTTATTAAGTCGTCTAGTTCTTTAAGCCGTTAAGTCGCGTAATCCTTAACTCGTTAAGTCGTAGGCTTCCTTAGGTCGGTAGTTCCTTTTAGTAGTTAGGTCAGAACTTCCCTTAAGTCGTGGCATCTCTTAAGTCATGGCATCTCTTATGTCGTAGACAAATTGAGGATTAACATTTGCCCCTCGAAGTATACGCCTAAGTCGTAGGTCGTGTGCTTCGACTCATCTTAACCCGCGTGTGCCGATTCGAGTTCCACTGCTCCGAGATATAAAAGCTTGAGTCGCTCCTCCTATTCCCTTCTTCTCATTACTTAATCCTAACGCCGTATCTGCCATTAACACTTCTCCGAGCTTTCAAAGGCGATCTCGACTTAGATTCATTCTTCGATCATCTCTAGCACCACATTGCGTAAGCGATTTTGCCTCTATCCCAATCGCCAATCATCGTCAATCCTCGTCTCCGATTTACTCCCCTTGAGCCTTACGAATATTGTTATATTGGACATCGATGGACTTAAGGTGGCTTGATCTGACTTGCGAGGATCCGTGATTTGTAGCGATTTAGTGGTGTTATAGAACTAGGATTGATGATTGAGAGGCTATTGGGTTAACGGGTTAGGAGCTAGAAGGGTAACGGGTTAGAAGTTAGAAGAGAAAAGTTGGTTGAGATATTGGCTTGGTCACGACTTAGCAGCTTTATGCGACCCAGTGATCTTTGCGACTTAACTATAAATCGATCTAACGATCTTTACGACTTAAGCTATGAGTCATGGACGAGTCAGGACTTAGAGAATTTCTCACTGTTTTGAACTGAAGCTTTTCCTCCTTTATCCGACTTACGACTTAAGAACTACTGTCTTAAAATATCAATGACTTATAGCATAAACGATCTACCCTAGCTCGCCTCATAACCTATAAGTCGTGGACGAGTTAGGACTTGGAGAAACTCGAACTTAACTTAACCCATAGGAAATCTTTTAAGTCGTTGACGAGCTAACACATTGAACTATCTTGAAGCATAATTCTGATTTATACTTTAACTTGAATTGCTAAAGTAAACTGCTTAAATACTGAACTGTCTGGACTTTAGTTTGTTAAACTTTGTTGCATTCTTTTACAGATCACTTTAACTTGCAAGCTAACAATCTGTTTAATACAACATTTACAGAAAATTGGGACGAATATACTGCCACTGAATGCCCACATCAAATGACAGATTAGTTAATGACAGATAATCAACATAAATAGATTGTGTGAACGAAGTGCTTTAAATCTACAAATTCACGCAAAGTATTAAAGCAACATTGAAATAGTCAACTGAAAATGACCGGTTTGCACTAATACTGTACCTGAACTTTAAATTAACAAGTCCTGAAATTTGGTAATTGATCAATTGTCGACTAGCTTAATTCTAGTTATATTTACTTGTTAATTTCATTAGTTATGCACAACACTTCACACTATTTAGGAAACGTGCACCTTCATATTTGAATATCCAGTTGCTTGTGTAGAATGACTTCTCAGCAAGGAGATATAACAGCCCAGACTGGAGAGGCCACTATTATTCCAGCTCCTTTAGTCAATCCTCCCGAAAGAGCCTCTACCACTTTGTCGTACAAAGTTTTTCGGCAATTGTGCACCCAGTTTGGCATTGCTGAAGCTGATGCCATTCTTCCCGAGAAAAGTAACACTGTTGATGTAGCGCCTCCTGGCTTTGTAGCGGTCAATCGACAAATGTGCCTGAGCGGGGCCATTCCCCCCTTCAACAACTTTTTCCAGCATCTTCTTCGTCAACTGGCCATCTCTCCATTCCAGTTACACCCTAATGGTTATGCCATTCTAATGGGGTTGTGTATGCTATTCGGGAGAACTCTCGACCGACTTCCGAGTTTTGACGAGATTTGCTACTTATGCTCCTTTACCAGAACCAAAGATCATCCTTCTATCACTGTCGTGAGAAGCGCCAGAAATCATAAATTGATTGTTGGCCTTCCCGACAGTGCTCACAGGTTTTTAACTCAATTCTTTTACGTTCGCTGTCCCCCGGGGTTTTATGCTGTGTGGAGGGAAGGAAGTAAGATTATCTATCTTTACTTCTTCTATTCTCTGAGTTTTGTGAAGTCCAAATTGCCAAGCGTTAATTTCGCTTTTTTATTTCAGCGCTTCCCCCTCCTTCTAGGGATTCCAGCCACAAGCCAACTCTGGAGAGGCTCATGGCTGTACCAGCTGAAGAGCGGGACATGAAATTTTTGTTGAAAGACGAATTTCTTCACCAGTTTGGACTTCTTCACCCTTCTCACTCCACTCAGCCTCACGAAATTCCCAACTCTCCTACGGAGGCACCAAATGACCCAATTTCTATTGAGGAGCTCACACCGAAGGAGCCTGCTACTGAAACTTCATTGGTAAAATGCCCCACGCTTACTGATGTTGCGGGACCGTCTAGCAAACCGGCACTTGCTCCAGTTATTGAAGAGGAGGAAAATCCTCGAATTTCTGAAAAGACGGCCGATGTGGAAGTTGAAAAAGAGAGTTCTGCTGGGCGTCGCGGTGATGACACTTTTGATAACTTGAGCGATATAATGATAACCTCTCTAGAGCTTTTTAAAGATGATATTTCAAAAGCGATTTCTCCTGTTGTTGAAGCGACTTCTTCTTTGCAACACACTACTCCTATACCTGCTGTCTCCATTCCCACACAACAGAGTGGTTTGTAGTCTGATGCGCATAGTTTGCACGCCACACACACTTAGGATGCTTACGATCAAATGCACTCAACTTTTTTACTTTGAAGATTGTTTAACACTTGTCTCTTTTTCATTTCCAGAATTTTCAATGGGACGGAGTGGTTCATATTATGATAATTTCCGACGTTATGGAGGGCGCGATACTTACGATTTTAGATGCTACCTCCCTTCCCGCCAGGAAACTGACGAAGAAAGAGCCGCCAGGAAAGCTCGTGAGAGGCGGGACTATGAAGAGCGCCGTAGAAGAGAAGATGAACACCGGGATTCATCCCGAAGAGAAGACGATTCTCATAAGAGAAAATCTTATGATGATAAAGGAAAAAGTCACGATGCCAGCGATCCAAGTAAACGAACCAAGCTTACTGACTCTTCTGTTGTTTCTGAAAAGCCTGATGCTCCCATTCCTTCTGACTTGCTTGATGATTCTCCCGTTCTTGAGAAGTCTAACATTCAAACAATCATCAACAAGCCTCGATACCAAGTTGGACAGGGTCCGCCAATTCTTCAAAGTCAGTTCCCACAATGGTGCTTAAAGGGGGTGCGCTTTGACCTTGACTTGGTCCCGATTGATAAACCGGCTATGCTGCGCAACCTCGACGCCGTCAAACTTGATATTGAAAGGATATCTGGATGGCAAAAACTTGTTGACGAGCTGCAAAGGGTCAATCACGCGAATCTCGAAGCCAAGCTGACCATGGCAAACGATAAGTCTGAGTGGGATAAAGTTTGCAAGCGTCATGATGCTGAAATGAAGAGCATTTCTGATGGTTATGAGAAACTTGAAGCTGAAGTCGAAAGACTAAAGAACGAGCTTGCCACTTCTTCCACTTCTTATTCGCAAAAGGAAGAAATGCTTCAAAAACAAGTTCGAGATGCCCATGCTGCTCAGCGAGATGCTAAAGCGAAAGTTGAAGTAGAACAGCATGTTACTAGGAAATATCGTGAAGACGCCGCTCAGCTTCGGGAGAAAGTCAGCTCCCAAGACTTGGAAATTACAAAGCTGCAATCTCAATTGTTAAGGGTTGAAAAGGAGCGCGATGAGGCTATCGCCGGTAAAGCTGCGGCCGAACAAACTCTTGAAACAACCAAAGCCAACGTTAGCTCCACTTTATTTGACTTTTATGTTCATAGAGTTTTGGGGCATGGAAGTCTTTCTTTTCTGGGGCCAAAATATGAAATTACTTTGGCTGAAGTGTGGGAAGTAATTATCGACACGCTTGGAGGAGCTGGTTACGGTGAAGCGGATCTTGAAGCCATTTATCTAAATGATGAGTCCCGTGCCTCTCTTGCTAAAGGAAAAGAGCAACTTGCCCAAGCACGAGCCGAAGTGACGGGAGAGAAACGTTCTGAACAAGAAATTCTTCCTACTGCCCCTGTTCATACTTCGGTTTCAGCTGATGTCGATATTATTGGCTCCAGTTCACACTCTCCGCCCCCTGCTAAAGTTGTCAAAGAAATTGTGACCACCCCCACCGAGGAAAAGGCCCTGGAAGATATTGAGGCTGAGAAATTCGAGATTAATCTTGCAAAGCCGACTTCTCCAGGTAACTTTGACGTTGAACCAAATCAAGTGGACTACTTGTTTGCTTCAACCGAGTTTGACGAATTTCTCGATTGTTACTTAAGTCTTGATGGACCCATATCTTCTCTCTTTTCAGAGAATACTGATTTTGACTTCTTTTCTTCTGTAGCGGAAGCACCGAAAGTTGTGCTAACTTCTCCTTCTTCGGCTGCCGTTCCTTCTTCTTCTCAAGTCACTCCTCTTCCAGCTTCTCAACCAGGATCGCAAGAAGAGAAAATAGAAGCCCTCAAAGACTTGGACGATCCGGTTGTTTCGCAAGAGCAAAAGACTGTTGAATTTGAAGAAGGCGAGAAGACTCCAGAGCAGTCTCTCGATGATAACACGAAACTTTCCACACTGCTTACTACTCCTGGAAGTGAGTCTTCCTCAAAGATGAAAGGGAAACGTGCAATGAAGAAGAAGAAGAGCACTTTGGCTGATGAAGAACATGTTGAAGAAGATCCAGCTACTCTTATTTCTCCTTCCCCTCCGACCCATCCACAACGGCTTCCGAAACTAACTATCAAGCCGGGAAAGGGCTCCAAAGGTGGCAAGAAGATGTAGTAACAAGCTGGACTTTATGGTTCTTGTTTTGCTTTTTGAATGTATTGACCGGAGGTTGTGCGGGTACCGGTCCCTGCTTTTTTGATATCTGCACATGTACAGAATTTTCATAGTATAGAATAAAATAATTCTTTCCCTTGTACAAATTCTTGTGTATGTAAAAATGCATTTATTTCTCATTTTAGTGTAGAATAAACGGTTCTTTTTACTTGTACAAACTTCTTGTCTATGTTTGAGAATGCATTTATTCCACATCTTTTTTGCTTGATATTGTAATGAACTTGTGGTATGTTACTTGAGTACTACTTTTATTAATGTAGTCATCTTGTATAATATTTCCCCTATACCACAAGTGCATTGCAATATCTTTTGCTTTGACAAGACTGATACTCTTGTTTTGGAGAATAATTATTCCACTTTTAAGAGAAGAATCATTCTTCTTTAATAGAGCATATCTCGTTTTTGGGAGAGGTTTCATGCTTCAACCTTCGGAGATAGCCACTTCATATCTCTGAGAAATGTAATTTCTTATGCGGTAAAGTGGGCCTCTGAAGAGAGCTTTACGTAGCATTTCAACTTTTTAGGAAGAACTTTTTGAGATGAATAAGTTAACCTTCCTTTGAGAGTTGAAATGTGCCTTCGGAGAAGGCATTTTTGAGTATCCTATTTTGGGATATGCCTCCGAAGAGGGCTCCTCTGAAGAGTTGTGCCTCCGAAGAGGGCTTGTGGTGCCTCGGGAGAGCGCTTTTGCTTCCGAAGAGGGCATGTGCCTCCGAAGAGGGCTTGCGGTGCCTCGGGAGAGGGCTTTTGCATTCGAAGAGGGCATGTGCCTCCGAAGAGGGCTTGTGCC
The DNA here is from genome assembly GCA_030737815.1 of Allium fistulosum. Classification (NCBI taxonomy): domain Eukaryota; kingdom Viridiplantae; phylum Streptophyta; class Magnoliopsida; order Asparagales; family Amaryllidaceae; genus Allium; species Allium fistulosum. The sequence continues at coordinate 796,621,098 of CM060904.1, forward strand.
TCCGAAGAGGGCTTGTGCCTCCGAAGAGGGCTTGTTGATTGCGTGGAAGTTACTTTCTCATGGTTGAATGGATCCACGGGGCGGACGCAAGTTGCTTGATTGGATGTTCGTTTATACAAACGATCGCAACCAATTAACAAGGGCCTTGTTCCTTCAACTTGAGAAGGTGCCTCTCCGATGGTTCCACCAATCTTTTTTGATTGAGGAAAGCACTTTCATTTTTCGGCGTGCCTCATTAGAGGGCTTTGGTTGGTGTTCCAGGGAGGTTGCGTTTCTGTTTTCCTGCCCATGTTTTTCTCGTCATCTTTTCACCAGTGATCCTTTATTATCGTTTCCAAGCGCATCTTCCTTTCTTTTGCAAGTAAATTGCTTTACCCGAAGAAGTAGACTTCACTGTTGAATGACTTCACGGAGCAAACGCAAGTTACTTGGTTGGATGTCTGTTTATACCGACGATCGCAACCAGTTAACGAGGGCTTGATGTAGTGGAGTCGTCAACTTTTTATGTGAAGTTCTTCTTGTATGGGATGCGAATTCTGGAATTTTTTGTTGCTTGGTATTTGCTTAATAAGTAATTTAGAGGGCTCGCTTGGCTTTGTGATGGGTAAGCCTTGTTTTAATGTCCAACAATTTTGAATCGACATTTTAGCAATACATTTAAAGTATTTACATATCGAAATGAAACAGGCATTATACAATAATAAAGAACACAAGATTTATAGTGGTTCGGCCAAGAATCGGGCCTACATCCACTTTATAGCTTTTATTAACTTGCACTGATTTAGAATGTCTTACAATACAACTGATACATCCATCACTATTTTACAATTTTGAGCAAAGCTCTTTTAAGTAAAATAAGGACGTAAGTGGTTGCTGTTCCAGGCTCTTGGAATTGGATCTCCTTCAACAGTTATGAGTTTGAAAGTGCCATCAAGAAGTTTATTGCCTATGACATATGGCCCTTCCCAGTTTGGCCCAAACACCCCGGTTGCTGTCATGATCCTTTTCAAGACTAAATCTCCGACCTCAAAGCTGCGTTGGCGAACTTTAGAGTTGAAGTGCCTGGCTATCCTTTGCTGATAAGCTGAAACTCTGAGCCTAGCTTCTTCTCTTTTTTCATCAAGAAAATCAAGTGCTTCAAGTTGCAGTTTTTCATTTTCAGCCTCGTTGAAGTGAATTCTTCTGTGTGAAGGGACTTCTATTTCTACTGGAATCATTGCCTCTGATCCATATGCTAGTGAAAATGGAGTGTGCCCAGTCGCAGTTTTATGAGTAGTTTCTGTATGCCCATAGTGCTAGTGGCAGCTTATCGACCCAACCACCTTTTGCTTTTTCAAGTTGCTTTTTGATGGTCGACTTGATAATTTTGTTTACTGCTTCCACTTGCCCGTTTGCCTGCGGATGAGCCACTGCTGAGAAGCTTTTCCGAATTCTGAACCGTTTGCAAAAGTCCTGGAATTCTTCACTTTCAAACTGAGTACCATTGTCTGTGATTATCTTTTACGGCACACCATATCTGCAAATGATATTTTTAGTTACGAAATTTATCATCTTTTTAGAGGTAATAGTGGCCAAGGGTTCAGCTTCAGCCCATTTAGTGAAATAATCAACAGCAACAATAGCATATTTGATTCCAGATTTAGCGATCGGTAACGGTCCAATCAAGTCTATTCCCCAAATGGCGAACGACCATGGGCTGACCATTTGCGTGAGTTCGGTGGAAGGCGCCTTTGGGATTTTTGCAAATCTTTGGCATTTGTCGCACTTCCGGGAGTAAATAGCAGCATCCCGATTAATATCTGGCCAGAAATACCCATATCAGAGAACTTTCTTGGCTAGAGTTTGGCCACCTGGATGATCCCCACATTCTCCTCTGTGTATCTCAGCCAGAATTGTCTTGGCTTCTTCCTTAGTTACACATCGAAGTAATGGCATTGAGAATCCCCGTCTGTATAATCGGCCATCTTGAATTATATATCTTGACGCTTTTCTTAACAGCTTTCGGCGTTCTTTAGAACTTTCTTGTAGGGAACCATTGAGTAGATATTCTTTGATTGGAGTCATCCACGATTCATGCTCTTGAGACGCAGCCATAATCCAATCAATATCCATCTCATCAATGCTTGGAGCCGATAGAACTTCCACAGGGACTAATCCCAATAATTGAGCCTCTCCAGAACTTGAGTACTTTGCTAGAGAATCCGACTTCATGTTTTCTACTCGAGGAATGTGACTTATCGTGTAATGATCAAAATCTTCGAGAAGCTCATATGCCTTTGACAAGTATGCGGGCAGATTTCCACCTTTAGCTTGAAACTCTTTCTTTACCTAGCAAACAATAAGTTGGGAATCGCTGAAAATCTGTAACACTTTGATGTTCAGTTCCTTGGCAATTTTTAAACCGGCAATAAGAGCTTCATACTCTGCTTCATTGTTCGTTGAAGGAAATTCCAATCTCAATGCATAACACAATGATCGTCCTTCAGGAGTTTCAAGCACAACCCCTGCCCCAGAACAGCAATCATTTCTCGAGCCGTCAACATACAACTTCCATTGGATTGGAGTGTCATCAGTTGTTTCCTTCTCACTATCACCTTTGTCAGTAGATTCCGCAATGAAATCTGGTAAAGCTTGTCCATTGATTGCTCTTCAGGGATGGTAAGTGATATCATATTGGCTGAGTTCGATGTTCCATTTCAAAAGACGACCCGAAGTTTCAGGACGAAACAGGACTTGCTTTAGAGGTTGATCAGTAAGGACCTTGAGAGGATGAGCTTGAAAGTATGGCCTCAACTTCCTGGAAGCAATTAGCAAACAATAGGCAAGCTTTTCTATCTTCGAATAATTCATCTCTGCCCCAGTGAACCGTTTGCTGATGTAATAAACTGGACGTTGTATTTTCACATCTTCCCGTACAAGTGATGCACTAAGAGCATGAGATGAAATTGCTAAATAGAGGAAAAGGTCTTCACCATTACTAGGCTTGGACAGAACTGGAGGCGTTTCCATATGACGAATTAATTCATCGAAAGCATTCTGGAATTTGGGAGTCCATTCAAAAAATTTCTTTCCTTTTCTTAGAGCGTCAAAGAAGGGAATGCATTTGTTTGTGGCCTTGGAAATGAAACGACTCAGAGCAGCGACTTTTCCATTGAGGCTTTGCAGTTCTTTCTTTGTTTTAGGGGCTTTGACCTCTCTTAGAGCTGTGATTTGAGTAGGATTGGCCTCGATGCCCCTAGCGCTCACAATGAAACCCAAGAATTTTCCGGACTCTACTTCGAATGAACATTTCAAAGGATTGAGCTTCATTCCGTACTTTCGAAGAATTGCAAACATTTCCGCCAAGTGATCCATGTGGTCTACTACTTTCTTTGACTTTACCAACATATCATCAACATAAACTTCCATAGTTTTGCCGATCTGAGGTTTGAACATAGCATTGACGAGTCTTTGGTAAGTTGCCCCAGCATTCTTTAATTCGAAAGGCATAACTTTGTAGCAGTAGAGTCCCACATCCGTGATAAAGCTTGTGTCTTCCTGATCTGGCTCATGCATCATAATCTGATTGTATTCGGAGTAAGCATCCATAAAAGATAACAACTCATGCCCAGCTGTTCCATCCACCAACTGATTGATTCTGGGCAGCGGGAAGCAGTCTTTGGGGCAAGCTTTGTTTAGATCTGAAAAGTCGATGCATACTCTCCACTTTCCATTTGCCTTCTTGACCAGTACTGGATTTGAAACCCAATTTGGGTAAGTGGATTCCCTGATGAAATCATTCTCCATGAGCCGATCTACCTCTTCCTTTAACGCTGTTGACCTTTCTGGACCCTGGGTTCTTCTTTTCTGTTTCACTGGCGTGAATTTTGGATCGATATTCAGAGTATGTACAGCAATTTCCAGAGAGATCCCACACATATCAGCATGACACCAAGCGAACACATCCAGATTTGCTTTTAAAAATGATATCAGCGTGTTTTGAACTACTATGCTCAGTTGTGAACCCACATTGAGTACTTTGTTTGGGTCTTTCGAGTCAACAGGTATTGGTACCGTCACTTCCACAGGTACCACTCTATTCTCCCCTGTACTGGCTTTTCTGGGGTCCATTTCTTTCCTTGCATTGCTATGCTCGCCAGTACAGGGGCCACCCCGTAGTTGCTACAAGGTTGGTTCCTTGATGCGGAGCGGAGCTGCCGCATCTTTTCCTATCTCTCTTTTCCTGGCCTCTCGGAGCTCTACAAGATAACATTCTCGCCCTGCGTTCTGATCTCCCTTAATGACAGCAACTCCACTATCAGTGGGAAATTTCACTGTCAAGCACCACGGAGCGAGGACGGCCCTGAAAGCAGCAAGAGTAGGCTGACCCAAGAAAGCATTATAGGCGGAGAATCCATCAACAATTACAAAAGTTTGCTTCCGAACCACCTTCTTATGCCCTTTGCCCATTTCAACAAACAAGTCCACTGTTCCAATTGGCTGTTTCAACTCCCTTGTAAATCCGGCAATCTTGTTAGATGAAGCCTGTACATCTGCCATTGAAATTTTCATTTGGTCAAATGTCTTTTTAAAGAGTATGTTGCACGAGGCGCCGCTATCAAACAGCACCCTCCTTACAATAGCCGGCCCAATACCGACAGAGACAACCAAAGGGTCCTCGATAGGAGCCTCCACATCAATAGAATCCCTGGTTCTGAACATGATATCATCATGAAAAGTCTTTTACTACTTTAGAGGTGCAACATCTTCCAAGATCAAGACACTTTCTTCAGCTGGGGCATACTTCAAAGCTCTAGCATACCTTTCCATCTCACCCCAACTCCTGCCAGCCGGATGGGGTCCTCCTGTGATCACATTGATAACAGGACTTTCTGTTTCTTGTGCAGCAGGCCTCTCTCCTGAACCAGATGAATGAGTAGGAAGTTGCTGCCCTGGTTAGATGAAGACGGGTCTTTTCTGTTCCTTTTAACATATTGCTGCAACTTATTTTGTCTTAATAACTCTGCAATCAAGCTTTTCAAGTGGCGGCACTCGTTGGTATCATTGCCTGGTTGGTTATGAAATTGGCAAAATCTTCCGCTTTGAGCAGTATTTTTTCCAACTTTCACTGCCGGTGGCTTCGGATATTCAACAGCATCTTTAGTGGCGACGAAAATATTCTCCGGTGTATCAGTTAGAGGGGTAAAATCCGAGGGCTTGAGAAAGCGGGGCTTTTTGAGGTCCTTCTGCTTTTTTCCACCATTACTCTCCCTCTTCTGATTTCCAGATTCTTTTTTGTTCTGAGCCGTCGCATTATTTTCTACCACTGTTGTCACAACTTTAGCCGACGCGGAGTGATTTTCTAGGCGCATGAATTCATCAGCCTTTTTGTAGAACTTTCCGAGCGAATTTGGTTCCTTCATTTTCAACCATTTTCCAAATTCGCTTGACTTGTCAATAGCCCGCATTAAGTAGGTTAAAACCATTCGTGGTTCTGCGTTATCAACTTCGGCTAGGGCTATATTGAAGCGATTCGAGAAGGATTTGATAGGTTCTCCAGGGTTCTGTTCGAGGCTTGAAAGAGACATTATATCCTTTGCTCTTGAAGTGTATAATCTGAATTGTTCCTTGACTTTCCGAGTTAGATTGGAAAATTGATCAACGGATCGTACAGGAAGCTTGGTAAACTAAAGTAGCGCCACTCCTTCCAAGTATACCGGGAAATACCGGCATTTAATCTCATTAGTTGCTCTGGCGCCAGTCATGTGCCAATTATATTTGTACAAGAATTGATTCGGGTCACTTGTTCCTCGATAAGCAGGAATGGAAGGAGGAACAAATTTTCTGGGAAACTCAGCTTTTAGAATCCTCTCAGTAAATGGAGTTTTACTCGGAGCAAATCCCCAATAATTCTCATCTTCGTTTCTCTGCATGCTTTCTTTCATTATTTGCCGAATCATACCGGAGAGATATTCCTCATTGTTTAGTGACTTTGCGGAGTAAACTTCGGCCATTTTCTCGGAGGTTTGCCCGGGCAAATGCTCGCGGAGAACTGGCGATGGCCTGGATCCTTCAGCCTGGAGAGGTGCCCCTTCAGCGACACCTAATCCCCCTTGAGGAATATTTCTCCCTTCGGAGTTGTGAACGGCATCAGCAAAGTTTTCTTCATTATTTACTGGTCTTTGACTAGCCCCAAGCAAAGCATTTAACTTTTCCATCATTAGAGTATTCTGAGTTTCAAATTGCTGATACAACCCGGACACAGCAGCATCTAACTCTTCTCGCGTCACCCCAACGCTTGGAGCTGCCTGACTTGGAGAAGGAGAAGTGGCGGTATTATCACGAGCATCTTCAGATCTAAAAGATTTGCATTTTCTTCCAGGAGCCATTATGTTTGACAGACTTCTGGTCTTGAAGGAAACTTTTTCAACAAACTTTCGTGAATCAATGACGACAGTAATCCTGAGTTGGGTTCTCAGTGAAAGCACCAAAATGTTAACGCTGAAAATTGAACGCTAACACCCGGTGTGTGTAATAGAGTTGTGAAAGCACCACCCGTGTGACAGGAACAAGATATAAGCAGTAAAATAGCAGAAAACGGTAAAGGGACAATAGATTTATAGTGGTTCGGCCCGTAATTGAGCCTACGTCCACTTTATAGTCTTTTATTGCTGATTTAGTTACAATTTGATACAATGCACTTCGAATACAATCCACTTCGATCACACAAACACTTTAGATTAATAACTCAAACTTTGATGATGAGATTTGTTGAATCCTTGTCGGATGTGTAGAATCTCGTTCAAAGCTTGTTGTAGTATCTTCAATGTTTGGAGTTCTTCAAGTGTTGAATGAGTTGAGAATTCGGCAGAGTAATGACGCTTCAGAAAATGGTTGGCCAAAAGTCCCCTTCATGTTGAATCTAGGGCTGTATTTATAGAGAAATCTAGACAGGAAATTCTACCAAGTCCTGAGTCGTGGCCGACTTAAGATAAGTCATGAGTCGTGATTGACTTAAGGTAGCTCATGGATGACTTATTGAGTCCTGCTCGTGGCTTGGTAGAAGATAAGTCCTAAGTCGTGACCGACTTATAGTAAGTCGTAAGTCGTGGATGACTTAGCAGGTAAAAGCGGCATAGGTGTCCAGGCATTGGATTTTAGCTCGGTAGCTTTTAGGTCGTGGACGACTTAAGCTAAGTCGTGAGTCGCAGCTTAACTCACTTATTTCAGATAATAACACAAGTCCTGACTCGCTAACGAGCTAGGAGGCCACCATGTTCAAACTGAAGCAGCGCTTCATTTGCTCAACTCGTTCACGACACATGCTAGGTCGTAGGTCGTAGATGGCCTTAAGTCGTTGATTACCTACTTCCTTAAGTCGTCAACTAGTTGAGCTGGCCAACACCTCTAAGTCGTTAACTCCCTCAGGTGGTTAAGTCGTGTACTACTTTGAGTTGTTAAGTCGTCTAGTTCTTTAAGCCGTTAAGTCGTGTAATCCTTAACTCGTTAAGTCGTAGGCTTCCTTAGGTCGGTAGTTCCTTTCAGTAGTTAGGTCGGAACTTCCCTTATGTCGTGGCATCTCTTAAGTTGTGGCATCTCTTAAGTCGTAGACAAATTGAGGATTAACAACCGAGTTCTCCACTCTCCGACCATCTGAGGGTCTACAACTCCGGCCTCTTCTTCGACTACAACCCCACTACCACCACCCCAAAAATCACTGCACTCGATCACCTACTTCGGCCGTGGCGATCGATTCCTCACACACAGCTAAATTTAGGGTTCTAGAAAAAAACCCACTGCCGCTTCTTCCTTGGTGAACTTCGTCACCGTCATCCATTTTTCCCAACATCTATGATCACTCCTCCATCAACCAGAAAAGCCCCGACCTCTCCAGTTACCCTGATCATCAGAAAAACCCAATTTCTTCTATTTGATAAACCCAGAACCGCACATTCAATGCTTAACTAGAAATAGTGATTCTTGTTTTAAAAATCATATTTTTATTTATGTATTCGATTTATAATAATGAATTTATAAATTTCACGGTTTGGATTTTTCACATATATTGACATACACTGTTGTTTTTTGATATTTCAGAGACACTCAGGCAAATTTTAACTTAAATCAAATTTCTAAACTAAAATCAATGCTATAACAAACATATTTGGTTTAAGACTTAAGTACTAATAAAGATTTGATCAAGAGAGAGAGATTGATTCAAGATTAAATTTAGAACCTGGAAACTGAAATCAGATAGAACATCCCAACATATAGCAAATGCACACAACCAAATATTCACATATATACACAGAAGAATACATATATACAAAGCATACTTATTCCAGATTTTAGCCATGTAACCAAATATATTTACTTAAGTTTTTAAAAATAGTGTTACTCACCAGGAAGAAGAAGAACAGAACATCTATTATTTTGAAAAGCTTTTCATTTTTGAAACAGGGTGTTGAAAGTTGTAAACTGAAATCTCTTTGATCTTCATATTTATGTTAAGATGAATTGAAGCTTCAGTTTGAAAATGTATTTACTGGAATGCTAAATTTTTGTAAATGAGAAGAGGTATGGGAAGATTGATAAAGAAAAGGGTTTACAGGCTATTACTTTACTGGTACAAGATTTTATGGAATTGGGTCAGAGATTTTTATTTTCGTTGGGCTGCTATGAGCTTACTTTGTGTACTTAGAGATGTTCACATTAAATGCTTGTGTCCTTTATGTCTGCAACCTCCTATATTTTAAATTTCGTATGGTACTAATGTTTCTCTTTACCATTTGTATACAAAGATATTTCATATCTTTACTTTGCTTTGTTATGCCTGCAACATGTATATCTTTTCTTTTACTTTGTTTATTCTTGCCTACAAATCACTTATAGGTTACATACAAGACACTTTCAGCCTTGTATCAAAATGCACTTTCCAGAATTTCAAGTGTTCATTTAACTTATCTTGTTTTAGTCTTACAACCTTGTAATATAAATAAGTGTATATACAAGATGTTTAGAGTTTACCTATTATATTTTCCATTCTAACTTAAATACTTATTCTTACTTATTGTTCAATTTTATGAATTACTTTAGACAAAATAAAATAAAGCTATGCATATATATACATAACAACATATTAAATTTGAAAATAACACTTCTATTTTAAAGTCTGTGTATATTTATATATATAAAACAATACATTACTAAATGTTATTTGAAATAATAATTTGTCAAATTAAATAGTTTATAAAAGAGATTATAACTTCCTATTATTATTTAAATGAATAAATGTCTCATATTTATTAAACCATATTTAAAACAAACCCTTTTATTTAATTCTTGAACTTAAGCTAAGATATAAATTTAATCAATTAAACATTTATCTTAACTATTTTAAAACTATATATTCTATATTAAACCCTAATTTCCAAATTACCAGAAATATATTAGAATTTGAAAACAAGATTCATTTATTTATTAAATTCAAACCAAAGATTTCTATTTATAATATATACAAATATATATACATTGTAAATAGAAAACAATTTATTAGCTTTTAAAAGATAAAATATCAGTTAAATATTTATTCAAAAGAAGATTATTAAATCAATTCAAATTTATCAACAAGAATAATCAAATCAATTTAATTTTTAACACAGATTATTGAATTGTTATTGTTAGGATTTCCGGGATGTCACATTCCTTCCCCCTTAAAAGAATTTCGTCCCCGAAATTTAAAACAAAGGTAATTTAATAATCTCATTAAAGATTTAATTTCAAAAACACAAGCATATATTAATCATATGCTAACAACCATAGCAACCAACTCATCCAATCAAACAAATCTAACTATCCAGACAAAATCAGGATAGGACTATCTAGAGTTTCCCAAGTATAAAACATACCGGGATACTCGCCCTACAGAATCCAAACAAAACTATACTACTAAGATACAGAGCTCCTACTCATCTAGATCTACCAAACTAGACAGAATATTAGACTATAGACAAGTCTGACTCATCAACTAAACCTTCCTGGAACTGCTGGTTCTATAACCAGAGATAGATCTCACACGTACTCCCTCAGAGATACGTGAAACATAACGAATCCCAGTTATCCAAACTGACAATTCACCCCTGAAGATCAAACACTTATCCAAAAACAAATCCCCGACTTCGAAATCCAAATTCCTCCGTCTCTTATCCACAAACTCATCTGACGATCCTGGGCTGTCTACAACCCTACTGATCAGCCCATCCCTCGCTGATGCCTCAAAAATAACTCATCAAAACGATCCACTCACGATCAATCCAATAACACAAACTCTACTCCTTAACATCAGAAGACTGACTTACTTCTCCTATCCGAAAAGATAAAACAGATGCACTCCCAAACTGCTTTCGCTGCTCAACTCTGATCTGAGGAGACGAGAATGCTAATGATGCCCACGAGCACAAACTGGACAACACATCCCAGAAATATGGTTCAACAGATCCATAAAAAGAAAACTCAGAAATCCCAAAAGATCTCTGACAAACCAAGAGAACACTCAACTATCGCAAGTCACTTTTGCTATCAACTCGATCTAATATCCAAAGAAAACTGTTCTCTCTTTACCAATCAGAACAGCTTAAGCTTATCTAGCCAATCTACCGAAGAAATGGGTCCACACTGCTGCTTCTGAACTTCACCTCTAGAAAACTGCTGACAGAAGACCTCCTTGCCTACTCGCAGAATAATCAGAACTATGACGCTGCCACCGAAGCCAAAAACTTCCTAATCCAAACTCCTCGAGAAACTCAGGCCTCAAAGCCAAACACAAACACCCAGCTGAACACAGCCTCAACACTTATGCAGACACACTTCCCCAAACTTGTTCCAAAGAAACATCTTCGGAAACATCCATAGTCACTATGTCTCATCACACAACTACTAATTCCTGAGGTATCAAGATACCATCACTAGCTTCAATCCAACCGATAGATCCAAACTCTACTCAAAGATGGACTCCGAATCTTAACAGATTCCTCCAGAGATTTGGTGAAATCCTCACACCATAACAAAAATTCACTCGAGATGGTATTGGGTCTACAGTCTCGGCAGATACACTTCCAACCGCAACAAACTCCAACTATTAGTAGTCATGTTATACACACTACTACCCTATCTACCTTTATAACTTATATTGGAAAACCCGAACAGGTAACCCAACAGATAGGTAGAAATATATAAATATATATAACAAAATACAAATACGCTCTCTCAAGATAGACACCATTCTAGAGCCTAGGTATTCACTCAACCTAACGCTCTGATACCAACTGAGACAACCCAACTTTCTACTACCAGAAAATTGCATCATTTTTAAGAAAGAAAGAGGTGAGAAATAGAAAAGGTAAAGAAGAAAGAAGAAACAACATCAGAATCTCAACAGCGGAACGAATGAAATATAATATATCACATAAGAGATTACATAATAACATATACATCAGAGTTACACAGATAATACAACACATACTAGACAGTTATAAACACCTGTCTAGTTAATACAACTCAATACAACACAGAGATACCAACACAGTGGAACACTATACATATCTATAACGCCGAAGCCTCCTGCTCCATTGCTCCTCCACAATTCGTCAAAGCTAACATGTATCCCTTGGCTACTCGTAAAAATTTGAGTACCCGAGAGTTTAAGAAAAATAGAAATAAACTCCGGGTCAGACATGGGTCTGGTATGAGTAACAGGTTAAAGTTTCTTAACTTTAAAAATTCTTTGAAAAGAAAAGGTATCACGTAAGACTTCCCACACATAAACATGGAAAGTTTTTCCCTTACGCTAACCAAAACTTTGATAGGAAATTCTATGATATTATAATAGGTCTAGGGTTTTCAAGTAAATATGAAATAGCCGAAATTGTTACATTCATTAAATTCCAGCATACTTGGTTTACAATCAAATCCGGTGGCACTTATTGGATTTTTGGATTCCATACAATGGCAGGGCTACTGTTGTACCGCCCGTCACAGTACCTGGCCTAGATCAGCGTACCGAGAACCCACCCTAAGTTCCCTGCAACACAAAGCCAGAACCATCCCTTACTGGACAATCCCAAACAAGACAACCCCGGCAGTTGGAGCTCAAAACTGCCCACACAGCCGAAAATAAAAAGGGACATCTAGACAAGGGTATATCTCGCTCTCAAGTGGGTGCGACCCACGAAGCCTTGCTGCACCTCCCCTGTTTTAGCCATTCCCGGTTGATGAGGCTTGAGGTCACGATTACCTTATCAGAACTCATCACTTAGAATGCTCATCGTCCGCCTGACGATGTTCTGAAAGCATTCAATCCATACAAGTTCGTTCCGGGTTCGAACGAAACCGAAGGCATTATCTCGTTACACTCATTTTGGAATCATCCTCAGAGTTAACGACAATAACCCTTGCACTCTGAATCTTCATCTTCACTTGAGATTCACGACCAATCGTTAATTTGGATCGATGTGGTTTTCGGATATCCAAATCTGGAAACCCGATCCCGGTCTCATCGAAATCCAAACCGTACCTTTTAAGGCCAAGTTGTTTTAAAGTTAAAACAATTCATTTCATTATCCATATATACACAGATAGATAATTCACAATATCACCGATAGATAATCTACATATCATCATAAATAGACAATCCATATCACAGCATTACTTATCTCATATATGAGATTTCAAATCATTCAAGGAAATCAATATCATCCATCAATACATAAGCAATGATTCATAAACACATCATTTATAATTAATTTAAAATGAATTAAATTAATTACTTATCTCTAATTAATTTAAAGTAAATTAAATTAATTACTTCATTCTATAAATCCTTCTTACTTAACCATTAATTAATTACAAATCAATTAATTTATCATTCTCTAATTTCCTTCTTAATTAATCATCCTAGATTAATTATCCTTAATTACATTCAAGTAATTATCCTTTAATTAATTCCATAAAGTAATTAAATCCAAATTACTATCATACTTAAATCTTCTTCGATTAATTACATACAGTAATTAAATCCAAATTACTATCATACTTAAATCTTCTTCGATTAATTACATACAGTAATTACCACTAATTACTTCATTTAGTAATTACACTTCATTAATTACATTTAAGTAATTTTACTTATCAAGTCATTCAATGATTAATTTAAATTAATTAAACTAAATTAATTACCTTAAACAAATCAAATTAAACTCAATTAATTACAATGAGTAATTAATTTCTTAATTACCTTTATTAAGTAATTATACTTAATCAATTTTACAAATGATTATCTTAAATTAATTATTTAATAATCCCAAGTTAATAATCCTCATTAACTATTAATAATTTTTAATTTCTTTTCTTAAGAAATTTATACTTAGATAAACCATTATTAATTACAAATTAATTTATCTTTAATAACCCATTAATTAACCCCTAATTATTAAATTAATTTAAGTTCTAACTGTAACTTAATTAACTTTTAATTACTTGATTAATTGATTCTTAATCACTAATTTAAAATCTTAACTTATCAAATTAATGATCTTTATTTATCCTTTAATTAATCACTTAATCCTTAATTACTTAATTTATTAATACTAAATCATAAATTTATTAACTTATCTAATTATTAATCATTAAAATCTAATTATCTTTAAGATAAATCATTTCTTCTGATTAATGACTTAATTATCATTTACAATTGCATTTCAAAACATTTTACCTTTGAATTTACTTTTAAATTCCATTTCAATTTAAGATTCAAAATAACTACAAATTTAACTTAACAAAGTTTTAAAAACAGATTTAAAAACCCTTTACGTCACATGTTAAAGACACACTTGTTTTATAAAAGAAATTTACAAGGGTTTTCAAACCCAAATTCAATTTTAAATTCAAATCACTTTTCTAAAATATACTTTAACTTTTTAAAGTTGTTTATCATAAAACTTATTTATTTTAAAACTAGAATCAGATCTATTCTGGATCTAGGCTTTAAAACTTATTTAACTTTGTTTAAAAATTTAAGTTTATCAAAAAGAAACAAACAGTGACAGGTCTTTACAAAAAAAACCTGTAACCAACCATACTCGAGAAAATCCCTAAATCCCTCGAGTACAACCCTACACCCCTTCGAGTAGAACGCTCGAACTACTCGAGTATCACGCAACTTCCCCTGTTTTCTTTCCAAGCAATAATACACCCGGGCACCAGAATGCACGTGCACGTGCACGAAGGCCGTAGGCGATTCCGACCATCAATGACAATCAACCCCCATCCACTAACATCACCAAACTTCAAGTTAATCGTCATATCGCTTCCAGGTGGACTCGAAATCGAACTCAATCCAAAACCCAAACCTGGAAACAGGAAAGAACCCACCACCTCAAACCTAACAACACCGAGTTCTCCACTCTCCGACCATCTGAGGGTCTATAACTCCGGCCTCTTCTTCGACTACAACCCCACTACCACCACCCCAAAAATCACTGCACTTGATCACCTACTTCGGCCGTGGCGATCGATTCCTCACACACAGCAAAATTTAGGGTTCTAGAAAAAAAAACACTGCCACTTCTTCCTTGGTGAACTTCGTCACCGTCATCCATTTTTCCCAACATCTATGATCACTCCTCCATCAACCAGAAAAGCCCCGACCTCTCCAGTTACCCTGATCATCAGAAAAACCCAATTTCTCCTATTTGATAAACCCAGAACCGCACATTCAATGCTTAACTAGAAATAGTGATTCTTGTTTTAAAAATCATATTTTTATTTATGTATTCGATTTATAATAATGAATTTATAAATTTCACGGTTTGGATTTTTCACATATATTGACATACACTGTTGTTTTTTGATATTTCAGAGACACTCAGGCAATTTTTAACTTAAATCAAATTTCTAAACTAAAATCAATGCTATAACAAACATATTTGGTTTAAGACTTAAGTACTAATAAAGATTTGATCAAGAGAGAGAGATTGATTCAAGATTAAATTTAGAACCTGGAAACTGAAATCAGATAGAACATCCAAACATATAGCAAATGCACACAACCAAATATTCACATATATACACAGAAGAATACATATATACAAAGCATACTTATTCCAGATTTTAGCCATGCAACCAGATATATTTACTTAAGTTTTTAAAAATAGTGTTACTCACCAGGAAGAAGAAGAACATAACATCTATTGTTTTGAAAAGCTTTTCATTTTTGAAACAGGGTATTGAAAGTTGTAAACTGAAATCTCTTTGATCTTCATATTTATGTTAAGATGAATTGAAGCTTCAGTTTGAAAATGTATTTACTGGAATGCTAAATTTTTGTAAACGAGAAGAGATATGGGAAGATTGATAAAGAAAAGGGTTTACAGGCTATTACTTTGCTGGTACAAGATTTTATGGAATTGGGTCAGAGATTTTTATTTTCTTTGGGCTGCTATGAGCTTACTTTGTGTACTTAGAGATGTTCACATTAAATGCTTGTGTCCCTTATGTCTGCAACCTCCTATATTTTAAATTTCGTATGGTACTAATGTTTCTCTTTACCATTTGTATACAAAGATATTTCATATCTTTAATTTGCTTTGTTATGCCTGCAACATGTATATCTTTTCTTTTACTTTGTTTATTCTTGCCTACAAATCACTTATAGGTTACATACAAGACACTTTCAGCCTTGTATCAAAATGCACTTTCCAGAATTTCAAGTGTTCATTTAACTTATCTTGTTTTAGTCTTACAACCTTGTAATACAAATAAGTGTATATACAAGATGTTTAGAGTTTACCTATTATATTTTCCATTCTAACTTAAATACTTATTCTTACTTATTGTTCAATTTTATGAATTACTTTTTAGACAAAATAAAATAAAGCAATGCATATATATACATAACAACATATTAAATTTGAAAATAACACTTCTATTTTAAAGTCTGTGTATATTTATATATATAAAACAATACATTACTAAATGTTATTTGAAACAATAATTTGTCAAATTAAATAGTTTATAAAAGAGATTATAACCTCCTATTATTATTTAAATGAATAAATGTCTCATATTTATTAAACCATATTTAAAACAAACCCTTTTATTTAATTCTTGAACTTAAGCTAAGATATAAATTTAATCAATTAAACATTTATCTTAACTATTTTAAAACTATATATTCTATATTAAATCCTAATTTCCAAATTACCAGAAATATATTAGAATTTGAAAACAAGATTCATTTTTTTATTAAATTCAAACCAAAGATTTCTATTTATAATATATACAAATATATATACATTGTAAATAGAAAACAATTTATTAGCTTTTAAAAGATAAAATATCAGTTAAATATTTATTTAAAAGAAGATTATTAAATCAATTCAAATTTATCAACAAGAATAATCAAATCAATTTAATTTTTAACACAGATTATTAAATTGATATTGTTAGAAATTCCGGGATGTCACAAAACCCCTTGTAGAATTGTTTGAGGAAAGGTAGAAGGTGTTGGAACCACTTATTCGTAAGCTCAAAACCCTTAAGTTAAAACTTCGAAGGGTAGCGTCGAAGCCCCCTTTCAACCCCATTTCCTTCAGAACACTCAACCCCTTTTGAAAGCATTTAGGAAGTGGCTTAGCTTAAGTTAAAACTGAGATAACCCTTCGAAAGCATTGATGGCTTCAATACACTCGGAAGGGAAATAACGGCTGGGTTTTGACTTGGTCGAAACCATTACTTTCGAAAGTAGTTAAACAAAAGGAACTCCTTTTCAAAACCAATACATTAAACATAAAATGACAACCTTCTTTGAAAGCTATTTATAAACTCCTTTCAAATACATTCGTTTCGACTGGGTCAAATGTTCTAAGCAAAACAAAGTAAATTCTTTTTGAAAACCAAATGGGGTTTCGACCCCATCAGAAGCATTCCTTTCGACACCATAGCTTCCACCTTTCCTCCAATCCACTACGCACCAACTGAGTGATACCTTGTGTATTGGTTTCGACTAGGTTGGTTTCGACTGGGTTGGAGCGGAAGCAATGGAGTCGAAAGGTATTACTAAAGGAGGTGGAACTCACGTTTCTGATTAAAGGTTGAAATCATGCACATTTTTGCAAATGCTTTAACTAACCTTCCTATGTGTAATGTTTTAATTGGTTGCTTAAAACTTTTCAAATTATTTACAAAATAACTGCCGCATTTATCAGATCTAAATCAACGAAAAATTAACATTTAAGCCCTTCTATTAAACAAAACCAATAGTGCAAGTAAATACCTCTTTTAAAATAATTTATTTTCCTTAGTAAATCAATTGGGAAAAATCCCCAAAAATCATAGAAATTCAATTTCATCATGTTATCTAACATATTAAAATTTCAGACCCAATTTCTTACTGAAATAATTAAAATAAATTTCAAACCCAATTACAACATATTTTCCTTTATAAATTCACAATAAATTCTTCATAGCTTGGAAAATTATGAAAAATTAAACCCATCTCTAAAATCATGTTTTATCTAACATATAATTTTTCCATGGCATTCTCAATCCAATAACAATCGGTTTTGCTGTAAAACCGTGCAATTTCATATATAAATGAATTGGTTTAAATCAAACATATAATAACTCAGGCATATCATCATAAACATCATAAACAAATTTTAATCTTAGATCCTAAAACATTGTCGAAGGAATAGTAGTCTCTAGATCATGCATATATTTGCAAAGACGAGAGACGTGAAATACATTATGGACACCTGCCATACTGCTCGGCAACTCTACTTTGTACGTGAGCTTTCCAATCCTTTCTATAATCTGGAATGGACCTACATATCTCGGGGCTAACTTTCCTGATTTTTCAAATCGCACCACACATTTCATAAGTGATACCTTAATGAAAACCTTGTCTCCAACTGAGAATTCTAGGTCCTTATGCCTCTTATCTGCGTAACTCTTCTGTCTGGACTGAGTTTCCTTCATCCTTCCTCGGATCAACTCAATCTTTTCTGACGTGTCCTCTAACCAAATCTGGACCTAAGACTAATCTGTCTCCAGTCTCCAACCAACATGCTGGTGATTTACATGGTCTTCCATACAAAGCTTCGAACGGCGCCATTCCTATACTAGTCTGATAACTATTATTATAGGAAAACTCAACCAAATGTCAATGATCCTCCCAAGATCCATCGAAGTCTAATACAAAAGCTCTTAGTAGATCCTCAAGTACCTTGTTGACTCTCTCCGTCTGCCCATCTGTCTCAGGGTGATATGCAGTATTCATATTAAGCTTGGTACCCAATACTTCCTGTATACTCTTCCAAAATTCACTAGTGAATAAGGCATCTCTATCATTGACTATACTACTAGGAACTCGATGTAGTCTAACTATGTTCTTCATGAACAAATTAGCTAAAACAAATGGCGTCCTGGTTGACATAACTGGAATGAAATGGGCACTCTTGGTCAATCTGTCCACTATGACCAATATACTTTCATTTCCCCTATTTGACCTTGGCAACCCATTTATAAAATCCATAGATATCGAATCCCATTTCCAAACTGGAATCTCTAAAGGTTGAAGCAACCCACTTGGCTTCTGATGTTTAGCTTTCACTTGTTGACAGTTTGCACACTGCCTAATCCACAAGCCAACATCCCTTTTCATACCTTCCCAATAGAAGCTCCTCTTTATATCCTGATACATCTTGGTTCCTTCCGAATGAATCGTAAACTTGGATCGATGACATTATCCCATAACTTCCTTCCTTAAGTCCTCCACATTCGAAACACACAACAATCCCTTCTTTCTCAACCATCCTCTTTGGTCAAGACTAAAGTCTTTTAAATCATCGATCAGTTCTAACTTCAAGCCTTCTAATCTTCTCAGCTAATACCGGATCCTCCTTATGCTTAGAAGCAATCCTTTCGATCAACACTGGTCGAACTTCCAAATAGGACAACATCGCGGTACTCTGATTAGAACTAGCAGTGGATCTTAACTGTACTCCACAACTGGCCATAACTTCTAAATCTTTCCACTCCGCCAACATAGCTAACACCACATTCTGATGTTTTCGACTGAGAGCACCAGCTACCTTATTACCTTTCCATGGCTTATACTCTATACCAAAATCATTAGTAGCCAAAAATTCCAACCACCTCTGCTGTCTCATATTCAACTCCTTCTGAGAGAGTAAATACCATAAAGACTTATGGTCGATATAAAGCTCAAACCTCTCGCCTAAGAGATAATTTCTCCAAATCTTGAATGCAAAGATTACTGCTGCCAACTCCAAATCATGAGTAGGGTATATAACTTTATGCAGTCTATGCTGTCATGAAGCGTAGGCAATAACTTTACCATCTTGCATCAACACAACTCCTAATCCAGTTATGCATGCATCTGTATATACCACCAGCCCTTGGTTTCCGTATGGAACTACTAACACTAGTGCATTGGTCAACAAATGCTTTAATTTAAGGAATACTTCCTCACATTTGTCGGACAAGACAAACTTTACCTCCTTCCTGGTCAACTTAGTCAAAGGTGCTGCTATACGCGAGAAGTCCTTAATGAATCTTCGGTAATAGCCAACAAGTCTGAGAAAACATCTAATCTCGGTCACCGTCTCTGGTCTCCTTCAATTATTAACAGCTTCGATCTTATCTGGATCGATTGAAAACCCTTTCTCTGAAACCACATTACCAAGAAACCTAACCTCTTTCTTCCAAAAATGACACTTGGAAAACTTCGCCTTTAGCTGATTCTGTTTCAGCGTCTCCAGTACCACCCTAAGATGAACTTCATGCTATCTCTTATCCTTAGAGTATACTAAAATGTCATATATAAACACCAACACAAACCTATCCAAGTACTCTCGGAAAACTCGGTTCATCAACTCCACAAAGAAAGCAGGTGCATTCATTAATCTAAATAGCATCACCAACCACTCATAAGAACTATACCTAGTTCGAAAGGCTGTCAAAGGAATACTATCCTCCGCCACTCTTAACTGATGGAAACCTGTCACCAAATCCAACTGGGAGAACACTCTGGCTCCACTTAACAGATCAAACTGATCGTCTATTCTTAGCAAAGGATACTTATTATTAATCATCCTTTCGTTCAACTTACGATATTCAATACACATTCTCAATGACCCATCTTGTTTCTTCACAAACACTGTGGCCGCTCCCCAAGGCGAACTGCTTGGCCTAACAAAATTTCATCCTTTAAGATCCACTAGCTGCACCTTCAATTCCTTCATCTTTGTAGGTGTCATCCTGCTAGGTGGTTTACTAAAAGGTTAAGTTCCGGATACAAGATCTATACGAAACTCAACTGCTCATTTCGGTGGTAGTCCTGTGACTGGCTCAAAGACATCTGTAAACTCTCTTACTATCCGAACCTGACTTAACCCATCTCCTATCTCCATAGCATTAAGCAAAGTATCGACACTTCAGTCAGAATTCTCCACTGAGTGTATTACTCGGTTATGGCTATCGGGATGTCTCAGTGATATCTCCCTATCCTGGCAAAATATTCTAGCCTCATACCTACCTAGCAAATCCATACCCAAGATGATTTCGAAATCTACGAAATCAATAACATACAAATTGCATGAAAATTTCTGACCTAACAAATCAAGTTCTAACTGGTCACATCTCAACCCTAGAGCTGCATACCCTCATATTGGATTTGCAAGCCTTAAGGAAGTAACTAGGTAGGTGGGTTCTAAGCATAATCTATCAACTAAACACTGAGATATAAATGAATGTGATGCACCGGTATCAAATAGTATCCTAACTGGTATACTCTGAATAAAAAACGTACCTTCCATCATAGTCTTTTCTTTATCAGCTGTAGTAGGCCTAGCTGATCCAATAGGGAAAACTTTTCCTTTGTCCTCCCTAACTGGCTTCGGACACTGAGTCTTGTTATGCTCAACTTGATCACAGTTGAAGCACTTCACATTCTTCTTACTTGCAGCTTTCTTCCCATTTCCTAACTGACACTCATTCGCAAAGTGACCCTTCTTGTCACACTTATAGCAAACTATCTCAACCTTTGACTTTTTAGCAATATCTCCCTTCTGGGCTCCTTTCTTCTTAAAGAACTTTCTCTTCTTCCCCTACAAACCCTGAGTTTCCACTAACTTCTATTTTGCATAATCAGCAAGTAACTCTTTATAGCGAATGGCCATCTCCACCACCACATTATAAGGATTATGGACATGTGTCATGGTTGCTCTAGCAAGCTCGGTCCTCAATCCAAGAATGAAGCTCTCATTTCTTCTGATGTCTGTATCTATAGTAGCATATCCATATCGAGACAGCTCTTCAAAGTTAGCAGTGTACTCAACCACTGACATCTCTCCATGAACTAGATCCACAAACTTCCTCATCAGCTTTGACTTAGCAAACTCAGACACAATCTTCTGCTCAAATCTCCTTTTAAAATCATCCCAAGTCAACTGCTCTTCCGGAACTGCGGTAGTAACACTATTCCACCAGTGTAACGCTGACCCCTGCAACTGTTTAGAGGACAACCTTTTCTTTTTCCCATCATTCAGACCCAAATCAGCAAATATACGCTCACAATGCAATGACCAATTCTCAACCTCTATGGCACTCTTTATCCCCAAGAATGGTTTTCCACCAAGACTGGTGCAGTCTCTATTCAGCTTAGCATAGTTATTACCAACTGGAGCCACAGGATTAGCTCCTCCAACATTTCCAGCAACTCCAGCAGTAACTTCTGCTTACATCATATTGATGAAGAACTAATACATCACCCCATATCTACTGGTGGATTTCTCGCACCCACGTTGGCTTCAGCATTTTGGTTAGCATTAGCCCGTCGACCTTGGTTCCTCCGAGTATTAGGTCGAGCATTTTCGTTGGTTGTGGTGCTTCCTCCACTTAGCTTTCCTCTTCCGTTTCCTGCTTCCATATCTACTTTCTCATAAATCTACAAACGAGCCATAGTAAGATATAGAAGAACGGTCTAAAAGAGGGGAATACGTACTGATATATATCGGTATATCAAACCCAAGTACGTTACCATAGTGTTAACCTAAACCCTGGTCTTATTTTTCATTCATTGGATTATTTTTCAAAAATATCTTTTAGGTTTAACTTTTCTTTTAAGTTATCATAAACCTATGTTCTGATACCAACTTGTAACTTCCCCCTACTTGGTGGCCCAAAACTAATGGCTACGGATGCTGTAGTCATCCTTATATATTGATCCTCGGTGACCGAATACGGCAATGTTAGATACATTGATGCACATGAACACATGAATATGGAAATTTTAAAACAACAAACAAAGTCCATATTCCATTTCAAATTAATTACATATTCCCAGATCGTAGACCACGTTCAGACAAAATATACTTATTACAAGATACGCCAAGAGCGGCATATGAAGATGTCCCATTGGATGATTAGAGTATATAATAAGGCACTAAAACAAGTTTGCCTTTACAACCAAACACAGTGGAAATAAAAGAACTCGAAGTAACTAACATGCCTCCTACACATCAGTGGAAGCTTTATTCGTCTAAAAGAACACCTGAAAACCCTAAACCTCAAACTACTCAAAATCAATTGAGTACCCGAGATTTTAAGGGGAAAACAAAAACATCGAGTCAGACATAAAGCCTGGAATGAATAATAATCTATCATCTCAAATCATTTAGATATCTAGTGAGACCATGCCGCTTAGTGGAATGGGTTTCCCCCTCTTTAGTATCTTAAAACTTTTATAAAACCATATACTGTGCTCCTGCATCCACAATGGTTAAAACAATTCAAAATAATATCATGATATGCAAAGAAGTAAGTTAATTCTGGATTACCCATCCCCATTCATTCTGACTATCTGTCTCAATTATAGTTTCAAGGATTACTATCAACCTATTGGTTTTCATGGGCTCACTAATAACCGATTAAATTTTTATGGACTACCTGTCTGATTTCATAGTTTTCATGGAATCACTAAGAACCTATTGGTAACTCTAATATCTTTTCCCTTATCCTAGTTTTCAAGGGCTGACTAGGAATCTATTGACTAACTGTTAATATCTTAATCCGTATAGAGATTTCATGGGGGAACTATAAACCTATTGGCCCCTGCTAATATCAAATCATAGTTTACATGGACTGACAATGAACCTATTGGCCCCTGCCAATAACTATCCTTTTACATAGTTTTATGGGCTTACTGTGAACCTATTGGCCCCTGCCAATATCTTAAATTAAGATTTTATCATTTCATAAGTTATGTTCACTACTGGGTCAACCTAGCTGGTTATTCTGCCCTTCCCCAAATTACCATTATGAGTTAATTACAATGTGAATAAATATATGAAGAAGTAATTCTTTCTAAAATCTTTATTTATTTATGCCATGGTATTTCCTTTTTGAAAATGAGAGTGGGTTATTTGGTTTGACACCTTAAAAAATCGCTGTCGTAACCTCTGGATGACCTCCTTCGAAAGTATAGAAAACCTCATTTCAACACTCTAAGTATATACCTTTCGAATGCATCAAAACCTTACTTAATAATCTTTAGGAAAATAGCTTCGAAACTAATGAAAGTACCCCTTTTGAAAACATTAGGCTTTACTCTTTAAAAACATCCTTTGGGTCAAAGTGGTCATAAACGAAAGTATCTCTTTTGAAACCCCTTGTAGAATTGTTTGAGGAAAAGTAGAAGGTGTTGGAACCACTTATTCGTAAGCTCAAAACCCTTAAGTTAAAACTTCGAAGGGTAGCGTCGAAGCCCCCTTTCGACTCCATTGCCTTCGGAACCCTCAGCCCCTTTTGAAAGCATTAGGAAGTGGCTTAGCTTAAGTCAAAACTGAGATAACCCTTCGAAAGAATTGATGGCTTCAATACACTCGGAAGGGAAATAACGGTTGGGTTTTGACTTGGTTGAAACCATTACTTTTGAATACAGTTAAACAAAAGGAACCCCTTTCGAAAGCAAATACTTTAAACATAAAACAACAACCTTCTTTTAAAGCTATTTATAAACTCCTTTCGAAAAAATTCGTTTCGACTAGGTCGAAAGCTCTAAGCAAAACAAAGTAAATACTTAACTTTTGAAAACCGAAGAGGGTTTTGACCCCATCGGAAGCATTCCTTTCGACACCATTGCTTTCACCTTTCCTCCAATCCATTACATACCAACTGAGTGATACCTTGTGTATTGGTTTCGACTAGGTGGGTTTCGGTTGGGTTTAAGTGGAAGCAATGGAGTCGAAAGGTATTACTAAAGGAGGCGGAACACGCTTTTCTGATTAAAGGCTGAAATCATGCCCATTTTTAGTAAATGCTTTAACTAACCTGCCTATGTGTAATGTTCTAATTGGTTGCCTTAAAACTTTTCAAATTCTTTACAAAATAACTGCCACATTTATCAGATCTAAATCAAAGAAAAATTAACATTAAGCCCTTTCATTAAGCAAAACCAACATTGTAAATAAATCCCTCTTTTAAAATAATTTATTTTCCCATGTAAATCAACTGGGAAAAATCACCAAAAATAACAGAAATTCAATTTAATCATGTTATCTAGCATATTATAATTTCAAACCCAATTTCTTCCTGAAATAATTAAAATAACTTTCAAACCCAATTATAGCATATTTTCCTTTAGAAATTCACAATAAATTCTTTATAGCTTGGAAAATTATGAAAAATTAAATCCATCTCTAAAATCATGTTTTACCTAACATATAATTTTTCCATGGCATTCTAAATCTAATAACAATGGGTTTTGGCCAAAAACCGTGCAATTTCATTTATAAATGAATTGGTTTAAATCAAACATATAGTAACCTAAGCATATCATTATCTAAAACATCATAAACGAATTTTAATCTTAAATCCGAAAACATATGAAAAAAAACAAAATAGAGATGGAATGAATATTTATTCACCTTAGATATGATAAGGAATTTGAGACTTGTTGTTGATTAATCCTTCCTAGCTTTGATCCTTAGCTCTAGATTGAATTTTCCTCTTTTCCTCCTTGTTAATGGCCGGCTCTAATTTAGGTTTTTGATTTGCGTTGGTGAAAAATGAGAAATGAAACATGAATGGGCAATTACAAAAGTGTATAACTGTGAGTATGAGGAGGTGCGACTATTTACTAATATGCCTATGTGTACATTAATTAGCTTACAAACAAAATTAAGCCCATTTATTTTATTGTTAAGCACGACCTTATATGTTTTATCCAAATCTCAATCCCCTTATCATCATTATTTGATTTAATTTATCTAATTAAATTTACTAAATAATGTAATCATAAAAATTAGGGATGTTACATTCATATCATCACTATCTTCTTCCTCCTCAGGTTGTTCTTGCATAAGAGTCTTTCCTCTATCATGAGAAGACCCTTCAGGAGAAATATGAGGCCGATAAACTGGTGTCTGTGCTTATGGAGGTAGTGTCGGTAATGGCAAAGATGATGAGCGAGAGGACGATCTGCAACGGACCTTTCTCATAACTTTTCCTAAAGTGAAAACAAACTATTCTAAAGTCTTTTCCATTTTAGTCATCCTCGTAGAAAAAGAACGTTCCAAACCAGTCAACTTTTTGTTTAAAGCCCTTTGGTTGACCATGATTAGTTTTTGATTTTCGAGCACTAAATCACGAAGTGATTCATTTTTCATCGGTTGTAACGACCCACCTTTTTTGACAATTTAAATCGATAATAAACCACACGTGTCTAACTCAAACCATTCAAATGGGAAGATTGTCAATGGGATATATAAGAAAATAAGAGAAAAGAACAAAAAACAAAACACAGAATATCACAACAGAATGACAAAATATAATAATCAAATAAATAGTTCATGAAAATGTTTTATAATATACATTTGATTACACAATTTTTACAACAATCAGAGTACAAACAACGACATACCAATAATGATGTAGCAGAAAATTACTAATAATATAATATATCAAACTTTGTCTTCGTCCTCCAGAAATAAAGTCTTCAACACTGAAATGCTCAGGCTGACCCGAGCGTAATGAAAAGACAAAACACTTGAGTCAAAACTAAAAGATCTTATGTAAGTTAAATCAACAATAAGTAAATATGAGTGTAATGGCTTTAGAGACGTTTACGGGATTTTACATCTCCTATCCAGTGTATAACGCGCGTGCAATAACTTAAGAGATGTTTCAGGATATTCCATCTCCTAAGGATCTGTTAAACTATCTATATATAGTAAAATACGCTATTTATATGTAGTGTCTATCAGTAAAGTAAAATATTAAAATAGCGTTAAGTCATTACCCATATCCCCTTTAAGACATTTTATACACATTGTAGTCTATACAGTACTACAAACTCCATCGTAAACTGGTGGGCTATCAGGGAGCACTCCATAGGTACGACACAAACCAAAATCGTAGTGGGCTCGTTAAGGCATATGACAAGGCACACGAGGCAATGCCCAAGGTAGGATTCTACCGTTTTGCACGCCCGGACTGGTGGTAACGCATAGCAGCTACTACCGCCCACCTCGAGACACACTCCCATAATCAAATCGAAGGTGGCCACAAATCAATCACAAAGTAACAGATAGGGTATCAAAGAAGTGTGTTCGATAGGAGGAGCGACCTCACTGGGCCCGGGATAGCTCCTGTTTTAGTCATATCAAGCTAACCCGAAGGTCAGGGCTGCATTCTTACCTTATACAGTAGCATTCTCCAAACCATGTTCTGGATTCTCCACCACGTGCACAGTTGTTAAAGTGGTTTCGGAATTGGTAGAGAGTATGACAATATCTGACCCGGGTCTCTTTAACAACCAAATGCTCATTTCACACCGTGGTCACTTTTTAAAACATTTTTAAAAATAAATCCAGAAAACAGTTATACCTTCATATCAAGATATCCATATACTTATTCGAAAAGTATAAATACATAAATACCGAGGAAGATTTCTTTCAATCAGTTTTGAAAATAATTTATAAATCTCACTTAAACCATTATAAACTATTTATATGCTTTAGAGCCATTTATAAAGCTATTTATAAATTCTAAACAGTTTACCACTCTTCCCGTTTTCATAAGCCTCTACGCAAATTCCTTTAAAACGCTTTCGAATCCCTTTACACAAGTTTTTTTCTAAAACCCTTTATAAAATCCTTTAAAACCTTTATAACTCCTTTATAAAACCATTATAAAATATCTTACAAAACTTTTATATATTCCTTACAAAACCTTTTACTAAATTTTAAAATCTTTTACAAAAATCTTTTATCTATTAAAGTTAGTATAAAGGTCTATATTTATTATCTTAAATCAAAACTATATTTATTATATTAAATTAAATTTAAAATATATATAATAAAACTATATTAAATATTTTATTAAATTAAATTTTAAACTATTTAAAAAATATATTTAAAACTAAATAAAATTATAAGTTAAATTCTTAAATTTACATTTAGAACCATATATTAACTTATAATTTGAAGCTTTAAAACATATAAAATAAAATATTTCCAAATATAAATTTTTAAATAAAATCATTAAATTAAATTTTAAAAATCAAATTTATAAATCAAACAAAATTACCATTTAGAAAATAATTTAATACCGACCAACTGTGTTCGTATGTAATTTTCTACCCTATTCGTCAAGAGATTGGGTATGTATCATTTCAACCCAAAATAGTTAAATTTCTTAGGTATATATCATTTCAACCCGTATTCGGAATCAATAATTTCCAAATCAGTAAAATCGCTCGGGTATGTATCATTTCAACCCATAACGATTTTTCCTAATCTATAAGATCATTCGGGTATATGTATCATTTCAACCCATAATGATTTTCCTAACAACAAGCTAAGGGAACTTGTAGTGTGATAACAACATATATAATAAACAAAACATCCAATCATCCAAAATGTCAACAAATAAACATCCATCGCAATCAACATCCAAATCAGTCAATAAATCACAACAATTAACTGGTTATCAATATCAGGTATTTAACTATCAATTTGATTTCAATGTTAATTTAAATGGAAATTTAATTCAAATTAAATTTAAATGACAATCTAAATTACCAAACAGCAATCAATAAAATTCTTATCAATTCATAAATTTACTTCAACTAACATAAGAAGGTTTAGTATTTGTGAGTGGGTTAAATCACTCACCTTTGATTTATAGTCGATTTAAAATCCAAATAAAGCCCGAAATTTGAATTGTCTCCAAAACCAACCAAACCAGTTCCATGTTGTCTGAAATTTTGATACGATCCCGACGAAAGAAACCGCTTCTAAATTTGAGTTCGTATGCAAAAGTTATCAATATTAGAACATTTAAAATTTTAATTTTATTAAAGTAAAATACAGGGGTAAAAACGTAAATCGTTTACTATCA
Organism: Allium fistulosum; assembly: GCA_030737815.1. NCBI lineage: Eukaryota > Viridiplantae > Streptophyta > Magnoliopsida > Asparagales > Amaryllidaceae > Allium > Allium fistulosum. The sequence goes on from CM060904.1 coordinate 796,649,556, forward strand.
CAAACCCTAAACTCACGCGACTAGACACCCAGCCGCCATCCTCTTGTGCACTACAGCCGATGATCCAGGCGTCGCCACCCCAATCAGATCATGCCATGCGAACGCCCAGGCCAAGGCGCCCACCCTAGGCAGCACGCGACAATCTCCGGCCATCCCCCTTGCCTCCGCCGCTGCCATGCAAAATTGCCCTATAATCGTCGTTCGTGGTGAACTTCGCTACCTTCGACCAGAACCAAACCAGTATATGAACTCGTCTCCTCGCCCTCTACGCTCCAGTGCCCTCCGATCGCTCCAAAGTCGAAGATCCACCGTTGAATCGACAACCCTAGAACGAAAGGCCACGACTGTTTCACCAATTTCTGGCCATTCATTGCAAAAACGAACTATAGAAGGAGATTATGTTCGTCGAGAGCTTCGCGATGATATATAATTTGATAGGTTCTGTGGAGTTTGAATTTTGAAGTTTGATTTTTAATTGGGAAATTAGGGTTTTCTGCCACCGAGAAGGATTATGAACAGGTAGACTGAAGTTTATACGTACAGAAATCAGAAATAAAAGCTGTTAGGGTTTTAGATAATATGTATTTATATAGACAGAGATAGATAAGTACGAATGGACAGATAGAATTGGGTCGAAACGATAACAACAACCCGAAAAGCCCGTTTCGTCCCCGAAACGAAAATAGGTCATCTAATATATCGAAATATAGGTTTTCGATATTTTTAAACTCAATGGAACTAGTTTCAAACCCTAATTATATTGTATATAGAAGTTAGCTTTTAAAATTAGATTATATTCATTTAAATTCTTTTAATTGATTTCTACGCGTTTCGAGCTCGCACGGTCAAACGATAAGTCTGATTGCTACGAAACTTGAAATCCTATAATAATTCACTATTACAGATTTGATGAAACTAGTTTCGTTGAAATCCGAGACAGTGCCCAAAAACCCAATTTTACATGTTAATTAAATAATTTATTATTAAATTGATTTAATCACTTTTAAATTCTAAATTAAAAGTTAACCATTTTCATCATTCTTGATTACACAGAAATTTATAATCTTTTAAAATAAAATTTCCATGTTAAATTGCACTAATTTCAGCTTTCAATTACAACTGTAATAAAACCCCATTTAATTAGTTTTAATTTCAATCAAATTCTTTTATTTCGATTTACACTCTTATTATTGAATCAACTATTACCTTATGAATATAATTAACACTAGTTTACATTTTATTGCATTCATATTCTACACTTATCATCTTAACTCATATTAACTGAAATATTTAATTACATTAAATTTTATTTTCAAATTAATTTCAACGGATTAAATAATAAAATAATAATTAAAACAATTATTACACATCAATAATTCAAACCCATTTCTAAGTCTATTGTTTACAAACAAAAGCCAATAAATTTATGTACTAATTAATTTATTTCATATTCTATAATAAACCTATTTCAATTAATAACAGATAATTTCAACATTGAATCCAACATTTAATTTATTCCTTATTTATAATTATAACCAAATTAACTTTACAATTATTTCAATTGATTGAAATTACATTAAAACAGTTGTTAATAACATTCAAACAACATTATTAAATCATATTCTAATTATTTTTCTCATTAATAAATCATAAATTTTAATTTCTCAAAATTTTAAAATCTTGTTTAATTTAATAGTTTTAATTATCAAAAATACGGGTCGTTACACTCTCCCCCATTCTAAACTTTTCGTCATCGAAAAGGAACAAGAAGGAATTTATAAACTTGATATAATTTTTTTCAAAATAATCAATTTATAAATAATTAATTTCCATTTTTAAGCTTAACAAAATTTTGAAAATAATTCAATTTTGATAAAAATTTTCTAATTCCTAAATTTTGAATTTTTTTGGCAAAGTCTCCTTTGTATGGATAGGTCCGGACAAAAAATAGTATCAATAATTTCAATATATATTACATTTTAATAATAAAACATCCCAAACCATGGGAAAAGCAATTAAAATATCGTTGCAAAACCGTAATCTGAAAACGTACCTATTTGTCGAGCAAACAAACTTTATTTATTAAACCAAAAACAGTAGCTATTGCTTCCATAAACCTGTATCTCAGTTACATAATCCAAAAGAGTTAAAATTATATAAAAGAGTAATATATTAGTTGTTTCAAATCAATAGCAAAAGCAACATACAATATATAATAACAATATGCGAACAAAAGCAGTACAACCATTATATGCCACAAAAGAATCCATCAACCACTTATAGCAACCAAAACTAATGGTTTGTCCAGGTTTAGAAACTTTTCATCGTACAAGGGTGATAAATAAACTACCAAGTGTACCTTACGCTGAATAGCCTTAGATAATTACTTAATAGATTATTCATATATCCTTAAACAATTTGAAGTATCATTCCCAAACTTCCCATCAGCCAAAACAACCAATAATTTAAGTATTATTTAAATTTTCACGATGTGCATAAATCATTTATACATAATATCAATTCTAATCGCTTGCTTGAATACACACATTCCACTTTCGAACTAGTATTGTTAACCCGACTACTCTAGTGCGGACTCTGATCCGATTTCTTGATTTGAAATTTCCGTTTTCCTTGCATAGCCATAAACCATGATAGAAAACTTCAAATTCATATCAAAAATTCGTATCAATTGTTCACCGTCAAGAATCGAGCGAAAAATCCTAATTCGAACTAGTGCGAAATACAACAAATATTGTATTCAAATTCAAATCAGAACTGTTATACGACTAAAATGATTTATGCTCAATTTTCACATTTTATTCTATTGGTTTCTTTTCACATCATTATTTACTTTTCATTTGTTTTGATTCATTCATACAATAATTATCTTTTATTAATTTTCCTTCATTACTTACACAATTTATTTCCCATTCAATATTTGAAATCACCAACGAATCCATTATTAAAGTATTACGTACATTTCATTACAGTTAATTCACATTTATTATTTACATATATACTTGATTAATAGTCATTAGTGAATCATTATTCAAGTTCACTTAAATTCAGTTCACATTTAATCCTATATATAGTATCATTTAATATTAATCTATTTATGAACCATTTGTAAATTATTCAAAAATATTTTCTTATGTTTATTAACATTTTATCAGATTCATTTCATCAGATTCATTTCCTTTCACAACATTATTCAAGTTTATAATTATCTTAGAAAACTACAACTTAACTTATAACAGTCTTTGCACTTACTTTTTATTTTCCAATCCATTTACAAGACATGGTCCTATAATTTGTCTACTTTCTTTATTTCACATTCATTTAAACACTTAACTTTTACTTTATTTCTCATTTTAGAAGTTTCCAACTATTAAAATTTCATTTTATTTGTGCAATTGAGAATCATAAATTAACAGGAACTTAAGAATTCAAATACCGGGTTCATTTCAAATCATTTGAAATAATATATATATTCGTATCTTTTATATATATCAAATCATACTTAAGAAAATAAAATTAAAATTTGTTTATCAAAACAAATGTGTAGCAAAGCTACCAAAGTAGTCTTCCCACTTTGAAACTTGAAAATGAATGTCGATGATGTCGCGATCATCACTGAATTATTTTCCAGCGACAGAAGAGGGGAGTACAGAACTTATTTCCTTTTAAAATTCTTTTAAAACATTTCTTTCAAATCACATTGAAAATATTTATATCTGAAAATACTTCCAAATAATACTAATACTATCTTTCCAAAATCGTTGAAAACCAATTTCAAAACTTCGGAACTTAAGTTCTCAAATTTCCAATTTATATTCACTTTATTTGTAAATTCTATTTTGCAACCAATATTTATAAAATTTCGCTTCCTAACAAACAAACATATCATATACAACTATATCCATTTATAAAAATTATTCTTTTATATACAAAATATAATACTAGGTAAAATTATTTCATTTACCTATATTTCAAAAAAAATATTGTGTCAGTCTGCCCTATTAAGTGTTTAGAAATCCATATCGATGCCATAGAGTCCTATGTACCGACCAGAATTCATAAATGCCCAACATAAAAAATTAACACAATACAAAATATTTTTATATCACTAACAAATATGATCTCTCATATATATACTCTCAAACTCATTCTAGGGTATTAATAACCCTATCTCTAATGAGTTAACCCCTAACAAGTTAAGGTATCCATAAACCTAAGCTCTGATACCAACTGTAATGACCCACCTTTTCGGACGGTTTAAATCGACAATAAACCACACATGTCTAACTCAAACAATTCAAAAGGGAGGATTGTTAATGGGGTAAATAAGAAAATAAGAGAAAAGAAGGAAAAACAAAACACAGAATCTCACAGCGGAATGACAAAATATAATAATTAAATAAACAGTTCATGAAGTTGTTTTATAATATACATTTGATTACACAATTTTTACAACAATCAGAGTATAAACAACGACATACCCATTTCTAAGTCTTATTGTTTATTTTTTACAATCAATCAATTTCAATCAAATTCTTTTATTTCGAATTACACTCTTATTATTAAATAATAAAATAATAATTAAAACGATTATTACACATCAGTAATTCAAACCCATTTCTAAGTCTATTGTTTACAAACGAAAACCAATAAATTTATGTACTAATTAATTTATTTCATATTCTATAATAAACCTATTTCAACTAGTAACATATAATTTCAACATTGAATCCAACATTTAATTTATTCTTTATTTACAATTATAACCAAATTAACTTTACAGTTATTTTAATTGATTGAAATTACATTAAAATAGTTGTCAATAAAATTCAAACAACATTATTAAATCATATTCTAATTATTTTTCTCATTAATAAATCATAAATTTTAATTTCTCACAATTTCAAAATCTTATTTAATTTAATAGTTTTAATTATCAAAACTATGGGTCGTTACATCGGTTCAATGCGAGCTTCTTGAATTTTCGAATCCGAATAATAATCGGTAGCACGACTGGAGGAGGCAGGTTGTTGAGAAGAACGAGGTGAATAAGTATGTTGAGGAGTAGGAGTGGGCTATAGATCATGATGTACTTGTTGTTGTTGAATAGTCCATTGGTCGAAAGGGATGATAGGAGGTGGGTTTTTTGGAAGTTGCATCAAGGATAAATATCTTGGACTGCTATCTTTTGTTTGAATTTCTTCGTACTGTGATAAGTACGAAGGAACGCCAAGATCTTGCAAGATACGCTTTATGTACGGAGCATATACAATTGCTCGACAATGCTGAGTCCAAAAACCTTTAATTTGGTCATGAATAAATTTTTCCCAATTTACCAAGAGATGACCAAACTTTGCATATAAAGCTCGATGGTTATGGGGATAAACTTGTTCGTGGCTACCTAGACGTGGAATGATTGTGTTGATTATCATTCTATTAAGTAGTCTAGCACGTGGTCGTAGGTAAATTGTTTCCCATTAGGGCATCCTATCTTCCCAAAATTGATGGGTAACTTCATCTCGGGTTAAAAGACTATCGTCCGGTATTTCTGTTAAATCGATTCCCTCATGAGAACATCCTAGTATACGTCCACCGTATTTTCATCAGAACTAATGAGGTCGCGACAACCGACATCCATTGTTAATCTTTAAATATAGTATTCTATTACATTTCCAAGGCGGTATAAGGGACCAACATGAATTTTCTTCTTCGAAAGCACTTGGAATCGATTGATGGCAGTGGGATTGTTTCGGAGTTATTGATTTATGTGAGATTGGGTAACAGAGGATTAAGAAGAGGAGGAAGATTGTCCTTGTTTTTGCTTTTTAGACATGGTCATCTTCTTTGGAGCCATTGATTGCTGAATTTGAAGTTTATGGAGGCTAGGGTTTCAGAAATGGGGAAGTAGTTTGGAGGAAAATGTGAAAATTGGGTAAAATCATTTATATATGGCTACTGAAAATGGAAGGTCGGAGCAGCTACAGATGTCTGTGGGGAGTCACAGATGTTTGTGGAGGAGTTGCAAACGTCTATGGTTTCAGTAAAAAAATAAACAGAAACATATGACAGACGTCTTTGAGTTTTCCATAGACGTTTGTGGTTTCAATAAAAATAAACATCACATATGACAGACGTCTATGAGTTTTCCACAGAAGTTTTTGGTTTCAATAGAGTTTCCCACAAACGTCTATGGTTTCAGGGAAATGTTTTCCCGAAATCGACACACGTTTGTGGTGTTGTCAAAACGTCTGTGGTCTGTTTTCTTCTAAAAATACTCCTAAAATTTAAATATTAATCCTTTTTTAATGAAATATCAAGAGAATAAAACTATATATATATACATATATATTAAAAATTTAACAAAGATACTTATTTTGACAAAAATGCTTAGCATAAATTTTGTTTTTTGTCAGAGAGGTTGGAATTTTTAATTTGTTGCATATCCCATGAATTTGATTCAACCTTTGTGTCGTCAATCAATGGCTTTAGTGGAGACCAACTCGGATGGACTGGTGTTACACTATTTTAATGGAGTAATGTTATACAGTTTTATTGGAGTTTATTGTAATTGATGAGATTTTTGATGTTATGCAATATCTTGTTGGTGAATGACCACAAATTGCATATATTTCTTGGAGTAATGTTATACGGTTTTATTGGAGTTTCTTGTAATTGAGGGGATTTTTGATGTATGAAATATTTGTTGGTGAATGACCATAAATTGCTAGAATACATTTTTCGAGAATATTTAGATGAGATACTTGACGTTGTTGCTCGTAATATATTTCACGTTGAACTCCCATCTTGTTGATAGTGATGAAATATATATTTCATCAACTTTGTCGGTGACAGATGTTGACGGTAGATCAATTGATCGTTTGGCTTTCTTTTCCTTAGGAGAAAAGCCGGTGTGATACGTAGGTGATGCAATAATGTTTAAAGAGGCTGAGTGATTTGATGGAGATGAGTATTTAGTTGGTTAAACATAGGTGTTGTTTGATGAAGGGGATTTATAGTCAGTAGTTGAATAAGTGGAGTCGTGATCTAATGACATTTTTTCTAAGTAATAATGGTCTTAATAAACTATTTGTATCTAGTTAGGAGGAAAATAACCTGATTTATTTATAAGAAAGAGTTTTTACTATACTTAGAAGTTTGATGTAGGAAAATAAGTTTAACCATATATCTTTTAACAGAAAGAAGTTTGTTGTAGGAAAATAAGTTTAACCATATATCTTTTAACAGAAGGTAGTTAAGTTTCATGTGGTTAGTATTAGTTTATGTGTAAAAAAATTATTTTGTGTAGTTTTATAAAAAAAATGTAAGTGTATCGTTCTAATTCTATAGATTTAGTTAACCAATTAATTGTAAGAACATATTTCTAGATCTCGTCTCAATTTAATAAAATTTAGTTCGCTTAATGTTTAGTAAAAATATCAGCTATTTGATTTTTGGTATTTACAAATTCCAGTGATATAGTTCCTTTTTCCACATTATCTCGTAGAAAATGATGACGAATATCAATATGTTTTGTTCGAGAATGGTTAATAAGATTTTTGGATAAATTTATGGCACTAGTATTATCACAATATATTGGAGATTATGTTATGATTTTACCAAAATCTTGAAGAGTTTGTTGCATATAGAATACTTGTGCACATGCTAAAGCCGCTAAGATGTATTCGGCTTCACATGTCGATAACGAAACATGGTTTTGCTTTTTACTACACCATGAAACTAAAGACTATCCAATAAAATGACATGTGCCACTTATGCCTTTTCTCCCTGTTTAACAACCGCCAAAATCAGCATCACTATATGACACGATGATGTGAAGCCGAATAAACTTTAGTTTTTGTTTTTGGTAATCGCTCAAACAAGATTCATATGTTTGTTAAATATCTTAAGATTTGTTTTACCGCTCGATGATGTGATTCTTTTGGCTGTGCTTGAAACCGAGCACATAAACATACACTCATCATAATATCTGGTCTACTAGCATTTAAGTAGAACAGAGATCTTATCATACTTCGATATAATTTTTGGTTGAAATCTTTTCCATTTTCATCTTTATCTGAATGTAGAGCAGTACTCATTGGAGTTGGTTTACTTGAAATATTTTTCATTCCAAAACGTTTTAACAAATCTTAACAGTATTTTTCTTGATTTATAAAAATTCCATTTTCTAATTGCCTTATTTGCAAGCCTAAGAAATAATTTAATTCTCCCATATGTGACATTTCAAATTCATCTTTCATTATGTTAGAAAATTCAGTACACGATTTTTTGTCAATGGATCCAAATATAATATCGGCTACATATATTTGTACAGCTAAAATATTATTATTTTCTTGCTTTATAAATAACGTGTAATTAATTTTACCAATTTGAAAACCGAAATTTTATAAATGAGTTTTTAATCTTTCATACTAAGCACGAGGTGCTTGTTTTAATCCATATATGGCCTTTTAAAGTTTAAATACATGGTCATGATATTTCTTGTGAACAAATAAAGGAGGTTGTTCAACGCACACTTTTTCTTTTATAAGTCGTTTAAAAATGCACTTTGTACGTCCATTTGAAAAGGTTTAAAATTATGCTGACATGCAAAAGCCAGTAATGTTCGTATTGCTTCGAGACGTGCTACATGAGCAAATGTTTCGTCATAATTCATTCCTTCTTTATGATTATATCCTTGAGCTACTAACCTTGCTTTATTTTGAACAATATTTCCATTTTCACCCGCCTTATTTTTAAAAACTCATTTTGTTCTGATTACAGTTTGAATGTTTGGTCTCGGTACAAGTTCCCAAACATCATTTCTTTCAAATTGATTAAGTTCTTCTTGCATTGCAATAATCCAAAAATCATCTTTTGATGCTTCTTCATAATTTTTTGGTTTAAAATTTGATATAAATGCAACATGAATCATTTGATTCAATTGTTTTCTGGTTGATACTCTTGTATTTAAATCCCAAATAATATTATTTATAGGATGGTCTCTTAATATTCTAGGTGATGATGTTATCATATTATCATTATTGTTATTGACATTATTATTATTTTCATGTATATGTATATGAGTTTCATTCATAATTTCTTCATCATCGTCATTTTTATTATGTTTAAAGTTTCCATCAAATGAGACATAAAGACCTTCTTCTATAATATTTGTTTGTTTATTAAAGATTCTATAAGCTTTGCTTCGATCCGAATAACCAATAAAAATTCCTTCATCAGCTTTGGAATCAAATTTTCCTAGATAATATTTACCGTTTAATATGAAGCATTTTGACCCAAATACGCAAAAATATGATTCTTTTGGTTTCTTGTTAAAAAATATTTCATAGCATGTGTTTTTAGTCATGGGCCTATGTGTTACACGATTTAATACATAACAAGTAGTAGCAACAGCTTCGGCCCAGATTTCTTTGGTAGATTACTACTGTTTAGTAGATTTCGTGCACATTCTTGTAAAATTCGATTTTTTCCTTTCTACAACACTGTTTTGTTGTGGTGTTCGAGGAAACAAAAAATTATGAATAATTCCATTTTTGTTACAGAAATGTGTAAATAGTTCATTTTCAAATTCACCTCCATGATCACTTCGTATACTTTTAATTTTTAAATTTATTAAATTTTTTATTCATTTAGCAAAAATTTTGAACATTTCAAAAGTGTCACTTTATGTTTTAAAGATAATGTCCAATTATATCTTGAAAAATCATTGATAATTACAAAAACGTATTTATTATGATTTATTGAACGTACTTGAGTTGGTCCGAATACATCTAGATGGAGTAATTCGAGAGGTTGTTTTGTGGACATTTCCTTTTTAGATTTAAAGGAGCTTTTCATTAATTTACCAAATTGTCAAGCGACACATAGGTTTTTAACCTTGTAGTTGATTTTAGGTAATCCTCTAACTAATTCATTTTTAGCTAGTTTGTTGATATTCTTATAATTTTTATGACAGAAACGTTTATGCCATAACCACGGATCATCATGATTTGTGGCTAAGCATAAATTTATATTGTTTTTTACATTCGTGTTTAAAACATATATGTTTTGGTTTCTAAATCCTTTAAATTTTTATTTTGATAAAAGATATTGTATTTATTTTTCTCGAAATCAATTTTAAACCCTTTATCACTTAATTGACAACAACTATACAATCATATATATTATATACATCTTATCAAGATAACGGGTATATACTACAAGAAGACATCATGCTCGAAGATAATGGGACTCGAAGACAAACAAAGATCTATCGACCATACTATAATTAATAAGGTTATTCAAGTGTAAAAGAGTGTTATATAAAATGTTGTAAGGTCTCCTTGAGTATATATGCACACACGATCACGCACGATTTCATATACACTGAACATAAAGTGAAAAACTGCATTTAACATTCACAGACGTCTAATCAAAAATAACAGATGTTTGTGACAATCCTCGAGAAATTATTTCCTGAAGTCATAGACGTTTGAGGTTTTACCACAGACGTATGTCATCTGAAAAACTCCATAATTCTTAATAGACACTTACGTTGAACAAATAGAAATTAACTATTCATCAAAAGGTTACAGCCACTAAAATGAATAGAACTTATCTAATAGTAACAACTCTACATCTGCATCTCTTTAAATCTATAAATACTACCATGATTGAGACTAGAAATTAACTGAATTGAATTGAATTAAAACTATTCTCTCTTGATTTCTAATTACTCTCTTATGCATACAATTGCTTACATACTCTCAATCTATCATAACAAAAAATATTATTTTGGTTAAACCACTTCCTACGACTAAAATAATTCACATTCACATACTCAAAGAAGATCATGGGAAGATTTTTACTATCAGTCAAAATCTGTGTTATTTGGAACACAAAATTGTTAGAGATATACTTTTGTATTAGCCGATTCCTCTGGACGAAGCGAGGGTTAGTTGGTTAAAGGAAATACCGAAGAAGAGCTTTGGGACTGGACGTGGGATGGGAGGTCTAAACCAGTATAAAATAGCTGGTGTGATGGTTTCTATTATTTATCTTAATTATATTTAATTATTGTTCTCTGCTTAACATAGTTAGTAATATACATCCTCACACGTATACATATAAATTGCGTTATTTGTAAAGATCCTATAGACTTTCACTTTGAAGTTGTTTGCTAGTGTTTTGGATGTTAGGAAAATAGTTTGGTGAATTTGGCAAATCGAAGGAAAAGATGATCGAAGTAGAAAGTAGATCGTGATCCTCATCCTTTCGAGCACCATACATCTGCCTCGGCTCTAGTTTCTATCGGAATTGAGTTTCCGACTTCTACTATTCATGTTGCTCCATCAACCCAGACTCTGTTAGCTCATGTTGTGCCCACTTCTGGTTTTTCATCCCTTTACAGGAGGCCGGCTTATATTCTCCCATCTGGTCCACCTAAACTTGAAGCCGCTTTTCCCGGTTGGTTCTTGAAGGGAGTTAAATTCTCGTGACCTGCGTTCGATTTGTAAGGATTCTTATACACCCCATCTTTAGGCAATTCAGAACGACTTGGATCAAGTTGAAGGATGGGAGAAATTATGTAAGCAGTTGGTGGACACAAACCATAACAACTATCAAGAGATTATTTCTTTCTAGTTGGAGAAAGATGATTACGAAAGGATGTTGATGGAACATGACGCTAGAATTGATCAATTGACAAAAGAGAGAGATGCTGCCATTTGAGATAGTAAGAGCAATGCTAGTTTGCTAAAGGAACTAAAGGAGGCTCAAGCAAAAATTGAAATCGTGTTCAGAGATGAAATCAAGAAAGCCCATGTAATGAAGTCAAGCTAAAAAAGAAGCTTGAAACTTGAGATGAGATCACTGAAGCTCAAAAGAGAACCATTGCTGGTCATGATGAAACTGTCGAAGCTCATAAGAAAACAATTGTTGATTATGCAGGGATGGTGGAATCTCGAGATAAGACCATCTCAACCAGGCTCAAGTGATTACTTCGCTTTAAGAAACAGTTGTGCAACTCGATGTTGAAAATACCAAAGTCGAAGTTGAGAAAGCCACCGTGACGGCGGACTACTTGGAGCTGCAAGATACCTTCGAAAAGAAGAGGGAAAAGATAAACAACACCATCTTGAACTTCTACTTTAACTCCCTGTTTCATCAGGGCAGTCTCTTTTATCTAGGCCCCAAATTCCCGCGTACTCTTGCTCTGGCTTGGGAAGAAGTCCTGGCCCATTTCCGAGAAGGCGAGAATGTGTACACTAAACAAGAGCTGGCGGACGCCTATCTGAACGATAGAGGGTCAAGAGATTATTCAGGTTGAAAGGGAGTGAGAAGCTGCTGATGCTGCCTCAACTGCAGCTGCTAAAGCACTATCAGAGCCTTTTAATTCTAGGCTTGGTGAATCATCCAAGCAGCCTTATATCAGACAGAAATCATTTCTGCTTTAACCAATAGTGTTTTTTGTCAGCCCCTTTAGTAGCTACATCCGAAGCCTTGGGTGGTCCTGAAACTTCGCCCAAGATTGTGCAATCATCTAAAGAAGGAAACGATGGGGAGTATGAGGTTGAGATTCACGGTCACACTTCTGATGTAGGTAACTTTCTTGTTTCTCCCGAGTTTGAGGACTTTCGGCTCACACCACAAAAACAAGAAGAACTGAATACTTTCCATTTTCATTTTATAGGTCCGTCTTCTTTGCTTGTCGAACTGCCAATTTCTCCAGTCCCGAGGCATGCTGTAACACCCTATATTTTTGTTAACAATATTTAGGATATTTAATTAGTTAAACAAAATAAAATAATGTGGTTATTAGGATTGAGGTTTGATTTAATCAAAGGGTAGTTGTGCCATTTAACCTATGAATTAAAATAAGAGTTAAATTAAAATAGAGGAGGGAAAAAATAGGAAAGAGGTCATTCCTATATTCCTAAACTCTTGGCCGTGTATTTCCATACACGTTCATCTCATTTTTATAAAAAAAATTAACTTGAGGCCGACCACCATTAACAAGAGAAAGAGAAAGAAGATTAAGAAAAGCTAAGGAATAAGCTTAAGCAAATCAAATCCATTCACATCTCAATCTCTTTAATCTCTAAAGCTAAGACGAATAATGTTTACATTTCAAATTTTTATTGTTTTCGATTTTAAGATGAATTTCGAATATTTTGCGTTGATTTGCCATGTTTTTGAATGATGGAATGATTATATATACTTGTTGATGAATTATGGTTGTTCATATTGAATTGATGATATGTTTTAAGGTGCAAACCCTATAAAATAACATCCAAACGCCTTGCAAATTTTTATGAAGATCATAATTGATATTCTAAAGATGGGTTTCAATTTTCAGAATTTTCTGAATATTTTTGGAATTTATATGAATTTTCTAGTAATGAAAATGTAAATTTGAATTAATAATTATTTACGGTTAAATAATAAAAGATTTGGGTGTGAATTTTTTATATGTTGGAAAACATATTAAAAGAGATTTTCTGGAATTTCTATAGATTTTTCCTAAGTGTTTTAATGGATATATAAAATTATTTAAGGTATGGGACTTAAATGTTTTATATATTTATAAAAGGAGAAGGGGCTTTTTGCAAATAATTCAAATAGTTACTTCTAAAAATTGCATAGTGGTAAAGAAAAGGGGCAACCAATCAAAATTTGACATGTAAAGCAGGTTAGGTGAAAAGAACTATTTGCCACATGTTTTTATTGTTTTGTGCTTTCAGCACCTGCTTCCGCCTTGGTTGGCTTTCGACTGAGTCCCTCCGCCTTCAACACCATCGAAACCAATGTGCATGGTATCAATATATTGGTACGTAGCGAATTGGATAGAAGGCAAACGGTATATAGTCAAAACCAGGGGTTCCGAAGGGGTTGAGGCATCACTCTGCTTTTAAATTAAAAATGCGCCTGCTTGCGTTCGACCAAAATGACTTTCGACTAAGTAGCTTTCGACTTAGTTAGCTTTTGACTAGGTCAAATGGATTTAAAGGAAATGGTTTAGGTTGTGTTGCGCCTTTGTTTTTAAATAACTGCTTTCAACTAAGTCGAAACCTTTTGTTGCAGCCTTTTTACCTTTCGACTCAGATGGTTTCGAAGGGTACTTTGTTTTCTAAAATATGGTCACTTCTCCAATGCTTTTGAAGGGATGGTTTAGACTCCATCACTTCTTTTCTAAGGAAATGGTTTTGAGTAAAGTATATATATCCTTGTATAAGTATGATTTTGAGTAAAGTATATATATCCTTGTAAAGTATAAATAATCCACATTAAAATTCATCAGCATTATTTTGAGTAAAGTATATATATCATGGCAAAATAGCTTAGAGTAAAGCTAAGATTATATTTTCCTTGTATAAGTATGATTTAAAAGGTTAAATCATTTTGAAAAGGTTTTCAAGGAAAAAGATAAAAGTAGGTAACCCTAAGAAAATGATTTGAACATATAGTCCATTTTGATTCAGACAGTTAGTCCAGTTTGTGGACAGTTAGTCCAGTTTGCGGGCAATCGGCCCAGTTTTCGAACAGGTAGTCCATTTAGTACTGATGGAAAGATAGTTCACTAGTTACCTGATTATAGTTTAACGTACTTAGCTATTATCATCATTATTATATCATGTTGATTAACAAGTTTGGTTGCAGGAAAGGATTCGCAAAATATATGTTTTAAAGAGGATATTAGTGAGGGGAAACCCGTTCCTCTAAGCGGCGTGGTCTCAGTTAATATCAGTAAACTGAGATGTAACATTATTATTCATACCAGGCTTTATGTATGACTCGAAGTTTTTGTTTTCCACTTAAACTCTCAGGTGTTCAAAATTAATTTGAGTAGGCTGAGGGTTAAGGTTTTCAGGTTTAGAAATTTTGGCGAATAAAGTGTCTGGAGATGAGCATGTGGCTGACGGATAGCTAATTAGGAGTTACAAATTATTTTGTTTATTTCTACTATGTATTAAGTCAGATATGGCCATGTTGTTTTGATCAACCAAGGGGGCATTGTCATATGTCGCTCTTGGTGTATTTTTGTAATGATTATAATTAATCTTTACCGGGAAAACAATATGGGATTATGTAACTTGGATATGAATTGGTTTTGAAATGTAATCAGTAAAATGTTATTTTTGGAAATCTGTGATTTTGTTCATATTCAAGTTTTTCTGATATTGTGCATGCCATTAGCATTACCATATTTTATCACCAGAAGTTAAAACTATGGATGACTGCAGCATCTGTAGCGCTTAGCTTTTGGCCTCTAGATATGGGATGTTACAACTTGGCATCAGAGCATGGTTTATGAAAAACTTTAAACTAAAAATAGTTTTTAAAAACATAATCCTAAGGAATTAGAGTAAGATTAGGGTATAGGATAATGCTATAGTAACGTACTTGTATTTGTTATATATAAGTATATGCTTTATCTCTAGTCTCCTATCTTTGTTAGGTTATTTTCCGTATCTCATGAGGTTTGAATACAGATATGGAAGGTAGAAGAGGAAGAGTTAACCCAGGAGGGGGAACAGATGGGAATGCCATACCTAGTACAAGGAGGACCCAAGGTCAAGCACAAGCTGAAAATGTAGGTGGTGAAGTCCCGCAAGTTGGAATGGAAGCTATGTATCAGTTTTTCATGAATATGATGCAAGCGAGAGTTGCAGCTGGAGTGTTAGGAGGAGATGTTATAGGGGCAGGAGTTCTAGAAGTTCCGGTAGTTAACCATTATGCTAAGCTGAGCGGAGATTACGCTAAACTTGGAGGGAAGCCTTTTCTGGGGACAGAGGATGCTATAGGGGTGGAAAATTGGTTGCTGCACTTTGAAAGAATCTTTGCGGACTTGGTGATCAATTATGAGCATAAGAGGAGGCTTGCTTCGAGACAACTTCAGGGAGCAGCTTTGTTTTGGTGGAACAGTGTGGACGAGGAAACCTTGACATGGGCAGATTTCAAGGTAAGCTTCCAGGAGAGGTTCATGTCAGCGATGGCACAATCTGCTTCGATCAGAAAGTTTGCTGAATCAGAGCAGGGAGAGATGTCTGTCCTCGAGTAGGGTAGAAAGTTTGAGGTGTTGACTAGATATGGGTATGCTTCAGTGGATACAGTAATGAAGAGGAATGAGAAGTTTATCAGGGGGTTGAAGCCCGAGTTAGCCAGGGCTACATTACTTCATATTAGAGATTTTGACTTTGTAGTGGAGATATCCTTAAGGCCTGAGGAGATTCTTGATTCTCTAGAGAAGAGTAAGGCTAAAGAAGTCCAGGTTGGGCAGAATCAGAAGAGGAAGTTCTTTCCTATGAAGGGTGCTCAGAAGGGTAGAGTAGCTAAGAAAGGGAAATCAGAGATTGTTTTCTTCAAGTGCGACAAGAAGGGGCACTTTGCTAATGAGTGTTGTGATGGAAAGGCAAAGGAGGTAGCTGGGAAGAAGAATGTCAAGTGCTTCAATTGTGACCAGATTGGCCATTATGGGAACCAGTGCAAGGAGCCCGCTAAGGATGGAAAGGGCAAGGTGTATGCATTGGAGCCTGCTACTTCAAAGCCAACAGCTCAAGAGAAGCGAAAGGCAGTTTTGGGAGGTACGCTTTAGATTCGTAGTATGTCTGTTAGAGTTCTATTTGATACTGGTGCATTGCATTATTTTATATCTAGATGTTTGATAGATAAGCTTAACCTAGAACTCACATATTTAGTTACTTCCTTACTGGTTGCTAGTCCAATAGGAGGGTATGCAACTTTAGGGTTGAGATGTGACCAGTTAGAGTTTGACCCGTTAGGTCATACTTTTGTTTGCAGTTTGCATTCGTTTGATTTTGTGGGGTTTGGAATTATTCTTGGTATGGATTGGTTAAGTGAGTACGATGCTAGGATATTTTTCAAGGATAGGAAAATATCGCTTAGACATCCTGGTTGTAGTGATCAGATTGTTTATACCGTAGAAGGTTCTAGTGGTGAGGTGAATGCTTTATTGGGTGTTATGGAAGTGGATGATGAGCTGAATTGAGTTTTTGTGGTTTGAGAATTCATGGATGTTTTTGTTCCTGTAGTTGGATTTCTACTGAAACGGGCCATTGAGTTTTGGATAGATTTGGTCCCGAGAGCAGAACCAATAAGTAGGCCGCCAAGTAGAATGACTCCTACAGAGATAAGGGAGTTGAAGGTGTAGTCGGTGGAATCAGAAGGCAAGAATTTTATCAGGCCGAGTAGTTCGCCTTGGGGAGTAGCCGTAGTGTTTTCTAAGAAGTTAGACGGATCATTAAGGCTATGTATCGATTATCATAAGTTGAATGAGAGGACGATAAATAATCGATATCCATTGTCGAGGATTGACGATTTGTTCGACCAGTTGAGTGGAGGCAAGGTATTCTCGCAGTTAGATTTGGCGATAGGTTTCCATCAGCTCAGAGTAGTAGAGGATAATATACCTTCGACGACGTTTTGGACCAGATATGGGTCGTACGAATGGTTAGTTATGTCGATCGAACTGACTAATGCGCCAGCTTTCTTTGTGGATTTGATTAACCCGGTTTTCCAAGAGCACTTGGATAGGTTCGTATTGGTTTTCATAGATGATATCTTGATATACTCTAAGGATGAAAGAGAGCATGAAGTTCATCTTATAGTGGTGCTTGAGACGCTGAGGCAGCATCAGCTAAAGGTGATGTTTTCGAAGTGTCATTTCTGGAAGAAGGAAGTGAAGTTTCTGGGTCATGTAGTCTCGGAGAAAGGGTTGTCAGTAGATCCGACTAAGATTGAAGCGGTGAATATTTGGAAGAGACCCGAGACAGTGACAGAGATAAAGAGTTTCCTTGGGTTGGCTGGTTATTATCGAAGGTTCATTAAGGATTTTTCGCGGATAGCAGCACCGATGACCAAGTTGATAAGAAAGGATGTGAAGTTAGTGTGGACCGATAAGTGCGAGGAAGCATTTTAGAGTTTGAAACACTTATTGACCCATTCACCAGTATTGGTTGTTCCGGAAGGGAATCAGGATTTGGTGATTTATACAGATGCGTGTGGACATGATTAGGAGCTGTGCTGATGAAGAAAGGTTAAGTGATTGTCTATGCTTCCCGACAGCTCAGACCGCATGACGTCAGGTATTTGACGCATGATTTGGAATTGGCAGCAGTAATTTTTGCATTGAAGGTGTGGAAACATTACCTTTTAGGAGAGAGGTTTGAGTTATATACAGATCATAAGTTGTTGAAGTATATGTTCTCTCAAAAGGATTTGAACATGAGACAGCAGAGGTGGTTAGAGTTTATCGCTGCTTATGATTTTGGGATTGAGTACACACCGGAGAAAGGCAACAAGGTTGTGGATGTACTTAGCAGGAAACATCAGAATGCAGTGTTGGCGATGATCACTGAGTGGAAAGATTTGGAAGCATTAGCAGATTGCAGAGTGCAGTGGAGATCTAAGGCGGGGTTTAGCGGAGAAACCGTAGTGTTATCTTGTTTGAAATTTCGACCAACGATGATCGAAAAGATTGCTTCTAAATAGGAAGAAGATCCGATATTGGCTGAGCAGATCAGGAAGTAAAGAGATGGAACCAAGAGCAGTGACTTGAAAGATTTCAATCTTGGCCGAAATGGGAGGTTGAGAAAGAAAGGAAGATTATATATTCCGAGTGTAGGAAACATAAGGAAAGAAGTCCTAGAGGAATGCCATTGTTCGAAGTTCTCTATTCATCCAGGAGGTACTAAGATGTATCAGGATATGAAGAGAAGTTTCTTCTGGGAAGATATGAAGGGGGATATTGGTTTATGGGTAAAGCAATGCTTGAATTGCCAACAGGCAAAGGCCGAACACTAGAAGCCAAGTGGGTTTCTTCAACCATTAGATATTCTGGTATGGAAATGAGATTTTGTTTCTATGGATTTTATTGATGGGTTGCCAAGATCGAACATGGGAAATGATAGTATATGGGTTGTAGTGGACAGACTGACCAAGAGTGCCCATTTCATTCCAGTTAAGTCAACTAGAATGGCACCTGCTTTGGCGAGGTTATTCACGAAGAATGTGATTAGACTGCATGGAATTCAAAGTAGCATAGTTAGAGACAGAGATTCATTATTCACTAACGAGTTCTGGAAGAGTCTACAGGAAGTTTTGGGAATCAAGCTCAAGATGAGTACCGGTTACCATTCGCAAACAGATGGGCAAATGGAAAGAGTTAACAAAATCTTGGAAGATCTATTAAGAGCTTGTGTCCTTGATTTCAGGGGATCATGGGAAGACCATCTGCATTTAGTCGAGTTTTCTTATAACAACAGTTACCAGACTAGTATTAGGATGACACCATTTGAAGCTTTGTATGGAAGGCCATGCAAATCTCTTGTATGTTAGTTAGAGACCAGAGATAGTTGGTTCTTGGTCCAGATTTGTTCAGAGAAGCTGCAGAAAAGATTGAGGTCATTCGAGCAAGAATGAAGGAGGCCCAGTTTAGGCAGAAGAGTTATGCAGACAAGAGACAGAAAGATTTAGAGTTCTCAGTTGGAGATCATGTTTTTGTCAAAGTGTCATCGATGAAAAGTGTAATTAGATTTGGGAAATCAGGAAAATTAGCACCGAGATTCGTTGGACCTTTTCCTATTGTTGAGAGGATCGGAAAACTCGCATATAGAGTTGAGTTACCGAGCAGTTTGGCAGGAGTCCACATTGTTTTCCATGTTTCTCATTTCAGAAAGTATGTTAGAGACCCAAAGACTACTACTGCACCGACTGTGCTAGATGACTTAGTAGTAGAACCAGATTCGACTATAGTGAGGAAGCTTATTCATATTGTTGCGAGAGATGAGAAGAGGCTTAGAACCAAGATGGTCAGATTAGTCAAAGTCCAATGGAGCGACAATGATGTGGACTGTACTTAGGAGATTGAGAGCAGGATTAGAGATACTTATCCTGACTTATTTGATGGTATGTTCTATCTTTTTGATTGATTTGTTTTGTCCCTTACCGTAATTTCAAGGACGAAATTCTTTAAGGAGGTGAGTTTGTAACACCCCATATTTTTGGTAAAATTATTTAGGATATTTAATTAGTTAAATTAAACAAAATAATGTGTTGATTAGGGGATTGAGATTTTATTTAATCAAAGGGTAGCCGTGCCATTTGACCTATGAATTAAAATAAGAGTTAAATTGAAATAGAGGATTGGTAAAATAGAAAAGAGGCCATTCCTATATCTCTAAACTCTTGGCTGTGTATTCCCATACACGTTCATTTCATTTTTGTAAAAAAATTTAACTTGAGGCCAGCCATCATTAACAAGAGAAAGAGGAAGAAGATTAGGAAAATCTAAGGAATAAGCTCAAACAAATCAAATCCATTCACATCTCAATCTCTTTAATCTCTAAAGAAAAGGTGAATAATGTTTACATCTCAAATATTTATTGTTTTCGGTTTTAGGATGAATTTCGAATATTTTATATTGATTTGTCATGTTTTTGAATGATGGAATGATTATATATACTTGTTGATGAATTATGGTTGTTCATATTAAATTTATGATATGTTTTAAGGTGAAAACCTTATAAAATGACATCCAAATGCCTTGCGAATTTTTATGAAGATCATAAATGATATTTTTGTGATGGTTTTCAATTTTCAGAATTTTCTAAATATTTTTGGAATTTATATGAATTTTCTAGTAAAGAAAATGTTAATTTGGGTTAATAATTATTTACGGTTAAATAATAAAAGATTTAGGTCTGAAATTTTTATATGTTGGAAAACATATTAAAAAAGATTTTCTGGAAATTTTTGTAGATTTTTCCTAAGTGTTTTAATGGATATATAAAATTATTCAAGGTAGGGGACTTAAATGTTTTATATATTTATAAAAGGAGAAGGGGCTTTTTGCAAATAATTCAGATAGTTACTTATGAAAATTGCAGCACTTTTTTGTGGTAAAGAAAAGAGGCAACAAATCAAAATTTGACACGTAAAGCAGGTTAGGTGAAAAGAACTATTTGCTACATGTTTTTACTTTTTTGTTCTTTTGGAACCTGTTTCCGCCTTGGTTGGCTTTCGACTAAGTCCCTCCACCTTCAACACCATCGAAACCAATGCGCATGGTATCAATATATTGGTACGTAGTGAATTGGATAAAAGGAAAAAAGTATATAGTCGAAACCAGGGGTTCCGAAGGGGTTGAGGCATCACTCTGCTTTTAAATTAAAAATGTGCATGCTTGCTTTCGACTAAAATGGCTTTCGACTAAGTAGCTTTCGACTTAGTTATCTTTCGACTAGGTCAAATGGATTTAAAGGAAATGGTTTCGATTGGGTTGCGCCTTTGTTTTTAAATAAATGCTTTCGACTAAGTCGAAACCTTTTGCTGCCGCCTTTTTACCTTTCGACTCAGATGGTTTCGAAGGGGTACTTTGTTTTCTAAAATATGGCCACTTCAATGCTTTCGAAGGGATGGTTTCGACACCATCACTTCTATACTTAGGAAATGGTTTCGAAACAGATCTTTCAACTTAAATGTCTTAAAGACCCTTTTTCTATGATTGAAGTAAAACCCAAATGGTTTCGAAAGAGACAGTTTTAAATGGTTTCGAAACAAGTGCTTTCGACTTTAATGAGGTTCTGATCCTTTTGCTCTACTTAAAAGCATAATCCAAATGGTTTCGACCGAGACGATTTTCAAAGGTTTCGAAGGGGTGAAATTTTGAATGGTTTTGAAAGGTTTCCACATGTTTTAAATTAAACTCGAAGGCTTTCGAAAGGTTGTTTTAATGCTTTCGAAAGGGTTTTAGTAAATTTTTTCGAATGGGTGGTTCCCTAGGATTTCGAAAGAGTTGAAAGGAAAGGGTTTTCCTATGTTTTCGAAAGGCAATATTTAAAGGTTTTTAAGAGGGATGTCTAATGTTTTGAATCTTTTAAAGGAAAAGCTTTTAATGGTTTCAAAAGGGTCACTTATAATGGTTTCGAATGGGTTACCTTCAAGGGTTTCGAAGGGTTGTTTAAAGATTTTAAACAAAGGTATCGAATGTATTAAATAGGCAATATAGCCTAAGTATTTTCCAGTTAAAAAGGGTTTATCTTGTTTTGGAAGGATCGCTAATCCACATTAAAATTCATCAGCGTTATTTTGAGTAAAGTATATTTATCATGGCAAAATAGCTTAGAGTAAAGCTAAGAATATATTTTCCTTGTATAAGTATGATTTAAAAGGTTAAATCATTTTGAAAAGGATTTCAAGGAAAAAGATGAAGGGTAGTTAACCCTAAGAAAATGATTCGGACAGATAGTCCATTTTGATTCGGATAGCTAATTAGGAGTTACAGATTTTTTTTATTTCCGCTATGTATTAAGTCGGATATGACTATATTGCTTTGATCAACCAAGGGGGCATCGTCATATGTCTCTCTTGGCGTATTTTTGTAATGATTTTAATTAATCTTTACCTAAAAAATGATATGGAATTATCTAACTTGGATATGAATTTGTTTTGAAATGCAATATGTAAAATGTTGTTTTTGGAAATTTGTGATTCTGTTCATATTCAAGTGTTTCTGATATTGTGGATACCATTAACATTACCGTATTTTATCACCAGAAGTTAATACTATGGATGACTGCATCATCTGTAGCGCTTAGCTTTTGGCCTCTAAATACAGGCTGTTACAACTACTGCTATTTCGACTGCTTTTATGCTTATTTCTGTAGTTGCTTTGATCACCACGCTAGTGTCTGGCTTGCAACCAGTGCCAGAATCTGAGAAGATCGCTGTGTTGCATGGCCTGGACTACCTCTCTATATCTCTAGAGGGATATTTAATAGCAGCTGACACTCAAGAGCAGACAGACTAAGCTAGCCAGCCAGGTAAAGATGAGCAGCAGATGGTGGCTGTTAAGAAGGAAAAGGTAGAGGAGAAAAAGTCTTCGAGGAGCTCCCGCAAGTGCAAGACCAAGAGGGAGTCTTCCAAGGGGGCCAAAGAATAAGAAAGAGACATGGGCACGAAGCCTATAATAAATATCTCTGACAGTGATACGACTTCCGCTGAGGATGCTGAAGGGAAGAAGAACCTTCTGACCAAATGCCGGAAGGAAGTGGTGGCAAGAAGCACTGACGGGCTCGAGTGATAGTAGAGCCGGATTTTTTAGCATTTTGACTTGTTCGACATGTATTTTGTACAAGTGCATAGTCTGCACTTATTAGTTTTGTTGTTGTAGTATCTGTACTTTTCTTTTTGTTGGCCGATATTGTATGGTTATAGCCCCCACATTTTGACTTTGTATAGAAAATGTTATGAGAAATGAAAAAATTAATGTTTCTACTACTATCTCTTTTGTGTTCTTTCTTATTTATCATGTACTTAGCTTATTTTTATACCACTTATGCGTGTACATGACACGATTGCTTGTTCTGCAATTTTTATACTCCATATTGCCGTGCCATCTTTTGTGGTATATGATGCCTTTATTTCCGTGATTTCATGCATTATGTATAAAAAATTTCAGTTTTATAACTAGATCTGCTGTGATTGGAAAAAAAATTTGTTCGACGTAACAGGACTATGGAGTAGTTTTCCTTCCAACTAAGTTTTGGTGTGTGCACCCCCCTACTTCACAGGATTGTTTACTCCGAACACTTGATAAATGACCGGTTGGTCTGAGCGATTCCTCGGATGTCTATAGCTATATTTATTTTACGATTCCCATCTTCGGGAACCTATGACTCAAATGTCTCGACTCCAGAGATTTTGTCGGTCAACGATCGGAATTCTCTGTCGATTTCTAGTTTTTACGACATTGCTGGACTCACGTCAATTCTTTTGATAGTGGGAGTTGACCCCTGTTAGTCCTGCAATACATTAGTTTCCCGGTGTTGTCAAGACAATACCGGTACTTAGAAAATCTTAACGGTTTGCTGACGATGCCGGAGCAACATTATGCGGTGCTTGCGCAGCTTGCAAAATGCGTGGCTTTTTAAAATGTGCCGCTTACAAAATGCACGGCTTATAAAATGAACGGCTTTTGAGAGTGTGCGGCTTACGAAATGCGCATCTTTTAATTTTCAGTCGATTTACTTTCGTTGACTTGGCGAGTAGGCAGAGCGTACTTGGGTATGGTTTCACTTTCCCAAGCAGCTAAGGCATGATTTTGAGTCAGTTTACTTTTGTTAACTCGGCGAGTAATTTATATAAACATGGTTTTATTGGTTCAAGAAACTAAAGAGATTTCACTAATGGAAAGTAGAGCAAATTTTTCCTATTTACAATACACAGTGTAGTCGGGCGGCTTATTTACGAAAATAGGAAATACATCGATAAAAGCTAAATAAAGTAATGCCAAAGCAAGTCGTTGTTCCAAGCATGGGGATTCTGAATTCCATCAACTGTGGTAAGCTTGAAAGTGCCATCTCCGTTCTTTTGCCGATTGAGTAAGGCCCTTCCCAGTTCGGTCTGAATGTTCCTATTGCCGGATAAATCCATTTTAGGATGAGATATCCCACTTCGAAAGTATGGTTGTGGACCTTAGAGTTGAAGTGCCGTGTTACCCTTTTCTGGTGAGCTGGGGTCTTTAGCTCAACTTCCTCTTGTTTCTCGTCAATTGGATCAATTGACTCGAGCAAGAGCTGCTCGTTCCCTTTTTGATTGAAGTGTCATTTCTGATGGGAGGGAACTTCCGATTTGATCGAGATCGGTGCTTCGGCTCCGTATGCTAGGGCGAATGATGTGTATGCAGTCGCCAACTTCTGCATTGTTCGGTAAGCCCATAGTGCAAGTAGGAGCTCACCGACCCAGTTTCCTTTGACTTTCGTCGACCGTTTCTTGATGGTGGACTTGATGATTTTGTTCATCGCCTCCGCTTGCCTGTTTGCCTGAGGGAGTGCCACTGTGGAGAAATTCTTTTCGATGCAGAAATACTTGCAAAAGTCCTTGAATTCAGTGCTTTCGAATTGAGTTCCATTTTCTATGATGATTTTCTGTAGCACTCCAAACTAGCAAAAAATATTTTTAGTGACAAAGTTAATTACATTCTTAGTGGTAATAGTAGCCAGGAGTTCCGCTTCAGCCCATTTTGTGAAGTAATCGACAGCAACGATAGCATATTTGGCTCCTCCTCTAGTAATTGGGAGCACACCGATCAGGTCAATTCTCCAGGCTACGAACGGCTATGGGCCAACCATTGGCATAAGTTCTATGGATGAAGTTCTCTGTATTTTGCGAAGTTTAGGCATTGCATACATCGCTTGGCGTAGTCCGCTCCGTCATGGTTGATGGATGGTTAGAAGTAAACATATCGGAGGATCTTCTTTGCTAGAGTCTGCCCTACAATGTGGTTTCCACAATCGCCTTCATGTACTTCCCTGAGGATCCTTTTGGCTTCACTATTTGGTTACACATCTGAGTAGGGTAGTAGAGAATCCCCTTTTGTAAAGAATTCCAACCTGCAAGACGAATCGTGGTGCCTTCCGGAGTAGCTTTTTATTGCTCGTTCCTATCCCTGGGGAGTGTACCTTTGATCAGGTAATCATTGATCAGCGCCATCCATGATTGCTCTTCTTCTATGGTTTCCATAATCCAATCGATATCCATATCATCTATGATGGGTGATGTAAGCATTTCGACTGGAGCCAGTCCCATTTACTGAGCATCTCCGAAAATGGCTAGTGTGGCTAGGTGATCCGCTTGCATATTATGTTCCCTCGGAATGTGACTTAAAGTGTAGTGCTCGATGTCCTACAGCAATTCCCGTGTTTTTGACAGGTAGAGGGCGAGGTTTCCCATACCTGGCACTCCCCTTTCACTTCGAAGATGACTAGCTGAGAATCATTGTAGATATGCACAACTTTTATCCCTAATTCTTTAACGATTTTTATTCCTGTCACCAAAGCCTCATATTCTGCTTCATTGTTGATGGTAGGAAATTCCAGTCACAGAACATAATATATAGATTTTCCTTCAGGAGTTCCAAGTACTACCAATGCACCTGAACGTAATTCATTTAATGCACCACCAACAAACAACTTCCACAGTGGCACCATGTCCGAAGTGCTTTCTTCCTCACTGTCCCTCTTTGTAAATCTTGTGATGAAATCTGCCAGTGCCTGTCCATTAATAGCTCTTCGAGGGTGATAAGTGATCTCATATTGGCTTAACTCGATATTCCATTTCAGAAGTCGACCTGATGTTTCTAGGCAATCAGCACTTGTTTCAGAGATTGATCCATCAACACCTTAAAGGGATGAGCCTGGAAGTACGGTCGTAGCTTCCTCGATGTGATCAACAGGCAATAGGAGAGTGTTTTCAACTTCAAGTAATTCTTTTCAGCTCTAGTGAACCGCTTACTGATGTAGTAGACGGGTCGCTGGACCCTAGCCTCTTCGCGTACCAATGGTGCGCTTAGAGCATGGGTCGACACAACAAGATAAACGTACAAATATTCCCCATTTATCGGCATGGATAAGACCGACGGGGTTTTCATATGATGGAGTAATTCTTCATATGCCATCTTAGGCTTCGTTCCATTCAAAATTCTTCTTTCCCTTCTTCAATGCATCGAAGAAAGGTATGCATTTGCGAGTCGCTCAGGAAATGAATCGGCTTAGTTCTGTGATCTTTCCATTTAGACTTTGCAATTTCCTTTTGGTCGTGGGGGCTTTGACATTCCTTAAGGCGGTA
This sequence comes from Allium fistulosum, assembly GCA_030737815.1. Classification (NCBI taxonomy): domain Eukaryota; kingdom Viridiplantae; phylum Streptophyta; class Magnoliopsida; order Asparagales; family Amaryllidaceae; genus Allium; species Allium fistulosum. The sequence continues at coordinate 796,676,220 of CM060904.1, forward strand.
ACTGTTCCAAATTAGCTTCAATGTCCTTGCATTCATGATGAAATCAAGGAACTTGGTAGAAGCACCGCCGAAAGAGCATTTCATCGGGTTGAGCTTCATTCCATATTTTTGCAATATTTCAAACATCTCTATGAGATTGTCTAAGTGATTACCGAATACGTGTGATTTGACAAGCATGTTGTCTATGTATACTTCCATCGTTTTCCTGGTCTGGCCTTTGAACATTGTGTTTACCAGTCGTTAGTAGGTTGCCCCTGCGTTCTTTAGTCCGCAGGGCATGACTCGATAACAATATAATCCAAAGTCACTAATGAAACTAGTATTCACTTGATCGGGTTCATGCATCATGGTTTGGTTGTATCTTGAGTGGGCGTCCATAAACGATAGTAGCTCGTGGCCTGCCGTGGCATCAACAAGCTGATCGATCTTGGACAATAGAAAGCTATCCTTTGGACAGGCTTTGTCAAATCTGAGTAATCAATTCAAGTCTGCCACTTCCCATTGGACTTCTTTACCAAAACCGGATTTGATACCCGTACGGGATAGGTTGCATCGTGGATGAAGCGTTTTCCAATAGTCTATCCACTTCCTCTCTTAGAGCAGCAGACCGTTCTGGTCCCAATGTGTGCCTCTTTTGCCTCACTGAAGTGTACTTGTCATCGATATTAAGTGCATGACATGCTATCTTAGGTGATATCCTACACATATCGGAATGCGTCCAAGCGAACACGTCTAGATTGGCGCGAAGAAACTTGACTAATTCTTGTCGCGTCTTAGTTTCAAGATGGTATCCTACTTTTAGTACTCATGTCAGGTCATCCATGTCTACAGGGATAGGTACCATAATCTCTGCCAATGCTGCCCATTCCTTCCCAGAACTTATCTTTCTTGAGTCCATAGCCTTATCGAATCGACTGTGGTCCCCAAGCCAAGGGCGGTTCTGTAGTTGCTATGCTGACGATTCGCGAATGTGGAGAATTTTCTCCACACTCTTCCTCCTTTCTTTCTTTCTTATTTCATGCAATTTAGCGATGTAGCATTCCCTTGCGACACTATGGTCTCCCTTTATCATTCCAAATCCGTTTTTCATAGGGAATTTCATAGTGAGACACCATTATGCCAAGATGATTCAAAAATCAGCAAAGGCCAGTCGTCCCAAGAATGCATTATAGGCCGACATCTCGTCGATTATCACAAAGGTTTGGGTGAGAACCACTCTTCGATCTCCTATTTTGAGTTCAACTGGTAGATCGATTGTGCTAACCGGTTGTAGTGGATGATGGGTGAATTCTTGGATTTTGGTTCAGCACGCAGACACGTCCTTCATAAGTAATAACGAAGAATGAAGATATGAAATTAACATAATGGAGAAATGGCTTTGAAAGGGTGTAAAAGGAATACTTAGAGTAATAAAATGACATTAATTCAAAAAGTGAAGAAAAATAAAAAGAAGGATGAATATGAAAAGGTTAAATGTACTTTCAATAATATGCAATAAAAACATATTAGAATGTGAGGAATATAAATTAAAGTGAGTAGGTTACAAAGTAATTATAAATGTGGTAGTTAATGTAAGGATAGGAAATATGAAAAACCAAAATTTTAACTGTCGATTTAACTCTCTAACTTATAAGAAAAAAGAAGTAGAATGATTAAAAATTAAAGTGCTTATATTATAGAATAGATGGTTAGATTATAACAAAAAGCATATATTTGGTAGGTGTATATATAATATGTCGTACATTATATTTGATTGATACTAACAATTATAAGAACCAAAACTTTTATAATTTCTTTCAAAACAGATAGTGTTTTAATGTACTATTTCAATGAAAGTGGACATTCATATTACCAATTGCAATGAATTTTCTAAGAAAATTATATATAATTGTTACAAACGAAAGGAATAATATCATCAAACAACAGACCAATATGATCAATTTTGTTTAGAAATTTTCCTTGCGCATACCATCATATTATAAATTGACTTCCTCTTTATCCTCGTATCTCTTAGTACATTAATGTCCTACCAATAAAATCTCCTAGAGTTATGGAAACTCAAACATCAACTATGTATTATACAACTTTAATATTCCAACTGCATATTCAAAAATTTGCAAATAATATGAGTATGGATTACACAACATGATATAATAAAGGTGTATAAAATATGTAAGTAAGTAAAATTAAAAAGAAATCTTGAGGTATCATAAAATCAAAAGTTATTTGAACTTGTGTGGTCGATTTTCCCACTAAATTGAATTTCAATGAAATTAATTTAACTGTAATTAGTTCTCTGATTTAAATCAAATTAAATGAAATTGATAACTATTTATTCTTTTTTCGGTTGAATGGTAAAATCACTTGATATGAACCTTTATATTCAAATTTAGTTTACATATAAATGTTATTCTTATCTACATCTTCAATCCAATGTTTTCTATAATAAACTGAAATAAAATTTAAAATAGCATAACTTCTAACTAACTATGTAGAAAATAATAGATAATTATCTCATCTGTAAGATCATTAAGAATTGAATAAAGATCAACCTTACGCCTAATAGTTTATGCAAAATTGAGGATTATTTGATGTCCACGTAGTAATAAACCAGTTATAACATACAAATCAAATATAGGAAACAAAGTTCATATTCTTACGCAACAAACAAAAAATAAAATGAAATTTGATAGTACAAAATAGTTCAACTTCAATTATGATAGATTTTGAAAATAATAAAAGATTTTGTGGTGTCCAGTTATTTATAAATCAAGTAACCTCCTATAAAACAAATGAAGGAAACAAACTCATAATCTTACGAAATGGAAAAAAAAATCAGAAGAAGACACAATTTGATGAAAAAACCCTAAGCAAAGATATGAAATTAGTAATTTAGAATAAAAGACACAAATTCAACATCGAATAAAATGAAAAGAAATATAGCGAAATAAAAGTCAATTTTTTAGTTGATCTCAATAGAATCAAACGAAACAACAAATTGAACACTGAATTAAATGAAAAGACAAATAAAAAAATTAAACTTATTAATCGATCTCAATTAGAGTTTTTTTGGAGGTCATTAATAATGTTTCTATAAAAACATTAACATTGATAGTAAGGTAGAAACACAATCTCTATTAGTGATTAACTGAATTCTAATCAAAATAAAAGAAATAAATGTTGATCAAAGGTTTTTGAAAAGAACCCTTGTATTGAAACTATTGAACATGGCAAATAGCTGAGGAAATAGGAAAAAATTCTTATATTGAAAATGAAGAGAAGAGGAAAGAACTTTTGTTAGAATATAAAAGAAAAATAATTGCAGGATTATTGTACATGGAAATAAAAATGTTACAAAGAGAAATATATGAAATAAAGAGGTATATGCTATAAACATAAGATTTTATTTTGAAAATAGCATTTGTAAATCAAGTAACCTACTACAAATAAATAACAAAACTCATAATACTATAAATTGAAAACAAAAATAGACATAACTTTAGGCATAAAACTTAAAGAAAAGATGCAATTTTGAACAAAAATAATAAATTCAACATCGAATTAAATGAAAAGGAAAATAACAAAATATATTTCGAACCAAGATTTTTTGGGATTCTTTCGATCCAGTTAGCCAAGGTTTTTTGGGGTTCTTTCGATCAGTAAAATTGAAAGTAAGGTAGGAATACAATGCAATATATCAATAAAATCATAAATAATGATTGCAAAGTTAAGAACTGTTGGCGAACTAAATCAAATTCTAGGTAGAATAAAAAAGTTCAAAAGACAATCAAAAGTTGTGTATAGGATTTACCATGGAAATAAAATCAAAATCTCTTACCTGCAACCAAAGAAAGACGATTGTAGTAAGTTCTTGGAGGAAAAAATTCTGTTAACATGATTTTTCCACCCATGATCTATAAAAAAGAGCATTTCTTAAAGATTAAGCAATATTTTATTTAACATATTAATTTCTTTTAATGCCAACAACAAGCCACTTTAATTCATATTAATCAACATAAAGTCAAATATAAAAAATATAACATACCCAAAAGCATAAAGCATCTCATAAAACGTGCAAGTGGGAATTCTGAATGACAATATTTAAGGATTTAAAAATTTATTTTAGACAAGAAGTTGAGAAAATGAAAGTAAGAAAAGAAAAATGAGCATTGAACATTTATGAATGATTGAAATAGAAAATGAAAGGGCATATTCTTATTAATATATAATTGAAATTTAATTTACAACTTGGAATGGTAAGTAATTATTAGAGGGGTAATTGAAACTTTTTCTCTCAAATCAACCAGAGAAGAGTATTGGAAGTAAGAATGAATGAGAAGCAAGAATATAAATGGTCACATATTGAACTTTATATATAATAGAATAGATGTGTAATGTCACCACATCCACCTGTCAACTAAATCAAACAATCTAGTTAATATAATATTCATTGTTCATATAGTTTGGTTGTTTTGAAACATTATCTGAATGAGTAACACATCTTATAGTTATATACTCAAGTGATCAATTTTTTTTAAAATCATGCATTAGTGAAGAGTGACGGTTCATTGGTTATAAAAAGTTAAAACAAAAGCAATATACTGAAGATGTCATGATTTCTATGGGTGTGTGCATGTTTCTTCATGTTCACAATACAATATGGATGATACTTATTTGGGTATCTGATATTTAACCTTATTGTGGACCCAATTGCAACTATATATTGTTTTTTGATTTGAAGATAATGTAAACTAGGTTAATCATATATTGCATATATACAAGAATTATCAGTTCATATATATGACATAATTACATATCGGTTCATATATCATATATTAGTTCCAATAATAATTTCTATTTATTAGCAAACTGATATCCGTTATATATAATATCATATATATATATATATATATCAGTTCATATATAGTCAAATTAATATAGATGATATATAACAGTTCATATGTACGATATACGAACTGATAATTCTATTAATTTGACTATATATGAACTGGTATATATGGTATTATATATTTGATATATAACTGATATCTGTTAGCTAATAAATAAAAATTATTATTGGAAATGATATATATGATATATGAACTGATTTATTGAATATAACAATTCATATTATATAACAGTTCATATTATGTAACTGATATATAATAGTAACTATATGTGATCACTACTAGAAATGGGGTAATAGCAACGGATAGTTCCAACGGTGTCGACGGCTCCATCATTCTATTTTCGATGGCTTTCGACGGAATGCTATTTTAAGTAATTTAATTTATCACATTATTATAACTTATTAATTATAGAAGTTTGAAATTTGTTTGAAAATGCTAATATAACTCCTAAAAATTAAAGAAGATATTTGATTCAATTCTTTAATTTTATGACAGTTTTTGATTAATTAAATTAGTATTTTTTGATATTTTTTGTGTAATTTGATATTTAACTTATTGAAAATCGAACTCAAACGATTAATTTATGTAACTTTCAATTCGTTCATTATACAACTTCGGTGAAATTTATGATGCATAACAGTTTTATGAATTTAAATATATTTTTTAACCATTATGTAACTAATTATGGATATTTAAATGTATTCAACATTATAAATTTATATAAAAGAAAATATTCGATGGAAAATTATTTTTTGAATTTTCTATCCATCCAAAGTATTTTAGAACTACTTCCAAAATAAGATTAAAAAATAAATAAATTTAGGGTGTCGATCTTGAATTGAAATTTATAGTCATTCATTTACATTCGGACTAAAAACCTTCCGTTTGAATGCTAAATGATCTTCAAACGAGACGAAATTCGTGCCATATATACTTTATAATGTATGTATCTAATGTGTATGGCTAGAATCAAGAAAAACAGAAGGAAAAAATTTAGACTCAAAATATATCATTTTCCAAGGATTTTATAACACTTAGTATCTATTGTTATGACAACTTCTATAAAAATAACATGTTTGTAGTCTAAATATTTTTCTTTCTGCTTTTCTAAATCCAACCGTATGAATTGGATAAATACACAATATAGTATATATATTTTGAATTTTGCTTTGTTTGACGATCTATTGACCTTCAAACGAAAGGTTAAGTCTAAATGTCGATGAACGACTATAAATTTGAAAATCAAGATTAATACCTTAAACTTGTTTAATTTCTTTTCATATTTTGACCGTATACCCAAAATACCTTGGATCGACGTAAGATTCAACAAATTTATTTTTTTACCAAATATTTTATTTTATATAAATTTATTATTTTAAATACATTTAAAATTCATAATTAATTAACAAATCATTAAAAGGGTATTAAACAACGAATAATTTTTTTTAATATTTAGAAACAAAAATGGATTATTATAAACTTCTTCAAAAAATTCATAACAAATTAAATATTTAGAACCAATTAAATTAATTTTAAATAGGAAGAAACCTTATTTTAATATCTTAAATAATAGTCGAAAGCCATCAGAAAGTGTCGAAAATCGGCCGTCGACGGCCCTCGGTAGCCGTCAGAATATCATGAATATGGCTTTAGCCGAGCGCGTTTCTTCCTTATTTCCTATATTTTCTAAACTCTCAAAACCAATTTCTAAACCATCAAGCCGACTTTAGCTGTCGCAATCTATCAAAATCCATCGCAATCTTTATCAAATTGGATTCTCCAAGCTTTTACACCTTCAATCCATTAAAAATTAGGTATATTCTTCCCTTAAACTAATTATTTCGAATTGTGAAAAAATTATTGTTAATTTGTGCTTAGATTTATTGATAATAGTCTGTTAATTGGTGATAATCGTGTATTGGTTGATTTGCAAATTTGGGTTATTGGTTTAACGAACGCCTTTCTTACTTCGAAAGACAAGTCATTAAGGGTAAAAGAAAATGAAAGATAAGAAGAAAACTAAACAATCATAGAATCTCACAACGGAAAGGAATAACATATATTAAGCAATATAATATTTTGCATAGGTACTTCCATAATAGTGCAGCAGAGTCATTACAATATATATTTCAACTACAACAGACATAACTACCTATCCCTACATAACTAATACATAGATCATACATACATATACAGTGGAAATAGATAATAACTATCTAACGATGAAGCCACCTGCTCCAGCTCCTCTAAAATGCAGTCATGAGAAACCTAGATCACTTGGCTACTCATACAAATTTGAATACTCAAGAGTTTTAGGGAAAGAAAATAAAACTCTAAGTCAGACATGGGTCTGTGTGAGTAAACTCAACAACTGAATTATTCCTTTTAAAAAACTTTTAGAATCAATGGTATCTTGTAAGACCACGCCGCACATAAACATGAATGAGTTTTTACCTTACGATAACCAAACCACTTTTATAGAAAATCCAGTGATATTATCATAATGCCTCGGGTTTTCAAGTAAATATATATAATATAGCCGAAATTGTTACATTATTAAATTCCAGCATAATAAGTATACAATTAAAATTGATGGCACTTATTGAAAGTTGGGTTTCCATACAATGACTAGACTACTGGGGTACAACCCGCCACGGTGCATTTCTAGATAAACACACTGAGAACCTCGCCTAGATTCCCTGCAAACACATGACTGGCCTACCTCTTGCTGGATAGTATCGAATACATCACCAACACGGTTGGGATCAGCAACCGTACCAAAGCATACAAAAATGGGTCAAATATCGATTCTAGATTTGGTGATGGTGTACTCTAATGGGTGCGATGTAACAACCCATAAATTTTAACAAATATTTTAAATTAATTTATTTGAAAACATTGATTTTAATCATTTAAATTTGAAATTTTGGAATTTTATAATGAAATTTTAGGATTTATTGATAATTTATTTTCCAAATATAATAGAATAATGATTTTCTGGAAATTTATATTTTGTTCAACTTTAGTCGAACTTTGATTTTCAGTGAAGTGTTAAATTTAAATTTTATTTCTAATCATTTTCTTTGAAACGGTATTTGTTTCTGATATTCGTTCTGCTTTTCATTTTGTTAAATTATGTTTTATACTTTCTTTTAAATCTGATAAATTCAGCGTTTTACAAGAAATTATTTTCAGTATTTTATTTTCTATATTTTCATTGTTATTTCTATATTATTTTAGTTTTGGACTTTGTTTATTTTATTTGTTTTTTTGAACTTGTTTGATTTTGGGCTTGACAAGTGGGCATGGAAATTCAAGGGACATAAGTTTCTTTTCTTTAACATGATGGTTGCCTCTTCCTTTTCCTTTTCTTAGCCGTGTATTCCATTCCTCTAGTCGTACTTATCCCATTTGTTTCTCATCTCTCCTTTTCATTTTCATTTCTAACAAAAACAAAAAATTAAAGTAAGTTTTTCCATGGCTTCTCTTTCTTTTTCTCTTTTCATTTTCTTTTTGTTGCAAGCATAATTCGGCCATGCTCATTCCCTAGGCCTTGCCGACGATCTCACCACTACCACCACCTCCATGACCGGCCTCCACCATCCCACCATCACCCCATGTTGTTGCCGTGACCTTCCATGATATGAACCACCACCATAGCAAGCCACAAACCATAGCCGAACTCATCTACATCACCCCTTTCTCCTTGCTAGCCTCGGCCACCACCAATTCCACCTTTTCCATAGTTGGCTGTGACCATTCCCTTGCCAAAACCTTCATTTCAGACTTGCCTTGACCCTAGAACCACTTGAACGAACCCATAGCACCTAGGGCCGAACCATTGAAGCCTATGGCCGAACCCAAAAGTGTGCTTGACCTTTCATTTGCTTGACCTTTAGCATTCCCTTAGCCATTTTCACTTGTCACCTTTTCATCTACCCTAAGTCGTGCCTTTTGCCTGACTATAGCCGTGCATACTTGCATTTAAACCATGGTGGCCGAGCCATGTTCATGTGATCTAGCCTATTTGTATATGTGGCCGAGCCCACTTGTTTTGGGTTAAGCCATTTGTTCCACTTTTGTTCATATTTTTCTTTGTTTAATTCTCATAATCTTTTGTGTTGAATCTTTTTCTTATATATATTCTATTTTTATTTGTTACAAGATTTGGATTTGGGTGCTACTTCTCCTCTAATCCGATTCGTGCTTTGTCGTGCTTTTTTGGAGTTTGTTCTTGTGTTTGAATTGCCATATCTAGCTTTAAAAAGGTGAGTTATCACTCTCGACTTCGTACTTATAAAACTCTGAAACAAAGTCCTGTGAATTGTAGTAGTGATATGCCATGTTGATAGTAATTTCATAAATGCCAGTGATGTGATATTATATGATGTTATAACCTGATTATATACATGTTTAATCACTTGATATGACATGCTATGTTTTACTGTTTATTTATATTTTTGTTTCTCACACTGCAAGTTCCCTCACTATGGGTTGAAATGATACATACCCGAACGGACTTTAGAATAGGGAAAAGTCATTATGAGCTAAAATGATAGGCTCGAGTGATTTTATTTGACTTGGGATTGCGGGTTTGAAATGATAAAACCCGAGATTTTAATTCATTACGGATTGAAATGATATATTATCTGTATCACTTGACCTAGGTTAGAAAATATTATACAGAACCGTGGTTAATTTTAAATATAAATATTTTTTGAAAATTCTAAGTATTTGAAATATAAAATATATGAGATTTTAACTTAATTTGATGTTAAAATGATATAAATAAATTTTATAGTGATTTTCTATAAGTTAAAAATTGTATGAGTTAATAAATGATTAAATGTAAATGTAAATTGTGATTTAACTTAGTAATTGAAATTTGATTTGAAATGGAAATTTAGGCTTAACTTAGAAATAAAATATTTTATTTATGAAATGGATATTTTTAAAAGTAAATAAAGTATCAAGTTATTGTTAAATTTAAAAGTTAAGAAATTTAAGTGTATTTTTGACTTAATAAATGACTTATGGTTTAATTTGATATTTTATTATTAAAATTTCATTTTTTTAAATCATAAGTGAAATGATATCCAAATAAATATTTTTGAAAAGTGAGATATGTTTTATAAGTTAAAAATGGTGAAAACTGAAATTATAATGTTTCTGAAATGTTATAGTAAATCTCATATTTGTATTAGCAGCATTTCTAAAATGCTGTGGTTTTAAGGTAGCAGTTCATAAGTGATATTGTTTATGTAAATTTACTGTTCTGAAATAATACTACTATCTACTGTAGCAGTTTATAAGTGCTGCTGTTTCTATAAAAGACTATATTTCTTAAATACTACTATATCTACAGTAACATTTTCTAAGTGCTGCTGTTTCTGAAAGATGATATTTTCGAATACTAATATATGTATTATCACATTTTTCAAAGTGCTATGAATGCTGAAATACAATGTTTTGGAAAGGTATAATTGAATGAACGAACTTAGCAATGATACGACTTTAGAAATGAATATTATTTTAAAAGATATTGATATTAAATTTAATGGTTTAAATGAATATGTTTTGATTTGAAATGTAAACCATTTTGAAATTTATAACCATGGGTTATAATAATGATTGGTTGTTAAAGAGACCGGGATCGGATATGGACACACTCTCTGTCGATACCGAAAACCACTTTGACAACTGTGTACGCGGTGGAGATTCCAGAATGAAGTAGGATAGTGGCGACGATCCTATATGAGGTATATATGTGGACCCGACTCCCATGAGTTGGCAAAAGGTGGCTAAAACAGGAGCGATTCCGGGCCAATGAGGTAGCCCCTCTGATCGGACACATTCCATCGTATACCATTATATTACTTTGTGATTGATTGGGTGCACCCTTTGAATTTTGGGAGTGTGGCTCGAGGTGGGCGGTAGTGGCTGCTATGCGTTACCACCAACCCGGATGCGTAATTGGTATATCTACCCTGGCATTGCCTAGTTGTGCCATGTCACCTACCCTAGCGCGCCTTATACGAGTTTGATTTGTGTCGTACCTATGGAGTATCCTCTGGCAGCCTCCCGATCTGGAGGTATTATGGTAATGTATAGACTATTGGCACTATACAAAGTGTTAAGGGGGATATGGGTAACGCCTTAACGCTATTTTTAAATAGTTTACTTTACTTTAGACATTATTATAATAGCGTATATTACTACATAGTAGATAGTTTAACGGATCCTTAAAGGATGGGCGATCCTAAGCATCCTTTAAGTTACTTGTGCATTTCTATTACAGTTCACTTGAGTTGATTTACATTGTATAAGTATGTATGTCCTGACTCGATTGTTTGTGTTTTGCTTTATGCTCAGGTCAGCCTGAGTATCACAGCTTTGGAATCACTTTCTGGAGCTGGAGATTGCTGGAGTTAATCAATCTATCTAGTTGTCTATTTCCATTTCAGTTATTTCCTTCATCTTTGCATATGTATTTGTGAACTTATGTATTCAGACTTCTGTTGTATCTGTTTTTCAGACTATGGTATTTTGTATCTGTTTTGAGACTGTGTATTGTAGTGGCTTCATGAACCACTATGTATTTTTATTTCCGCTGCGAGTTATTCTGATATTTTGTGTCTGTGATTCAGAGATTGGTTCTAATTGCTCCAAATTTATTTACTATCTATTGTTTTGAATTATTCAAGTTCGACATATGTGGATTTATTGTTGATTTGAATGGTCCAAAATAATGGGTCGTTACATTTGGTATCAGAGCTTTGGTTTTAGGCAAACCTTAGCCTATGGAGCAAAAACTCATTAGAGATAGGGTAGAAATACCCTAGAATGAGTGAAATCAATCTTAGAATCATTTCTTTATGAGAGAAAGTATTTTTAAGTATAAAATGATTTTCAATTGATTTTAAAGGATTATTTTGGATATAAAATTTTCTTGTTTCAAAATCTCATTTCTTAACTTCATTCTTTTCGAATCCGCCTTGTTTATTTGAATTCTTTGATTAGGGTTTCCATCCTAGTTGAATCTTATCTTTGTCTTTCTGTTTTACCTTTGTCCTCAAATTCAATCTTGATTATTTCAGGATGAATCGTAGGAGTGCCAGAGGTAGGGGTCGTGGTATTGCTCCAGTTCCCGAGCCTGGTGCACCCATCAGGTTCACCACCCTCTGTAAGGAATTCACTCAGCTTGGTGGTACCAAGTTTACTGGATCTGAGAGCATCTTAGAAACTCAGAAGTGGTTGAGGAGTCTTGAGAGGATTTTTACTGGTTTGGAGATTACTGGTTCTCAAAACCGTCAGTTGGCAGTTTGGCAACTTCAGGAGGCAGCTCAGGATTGGTGGGAGTTTATCACAGCTCAGACTGTGGAGGTAGATATTTCTTGGGAGCAGTTTAGGTATCTTCTTGTGTTTGTTTTTGAATTCGTTTCAGCTTTTTCTCTTTGAAATCTATCTTAAGCTTATCTATCTCTTTTCCAGAGAGGCTTTTGTGGCAAAATGGATGCCCGAAGCCGGGAAATCTCAGCTTTATCGTGAGTTTATGGATCCTAAGTAGGGTAGCATGTCCTTTTCTGAGTATGAGCGGAAGTTCAATGAACGTTCCAAGTTCGGTCCTAGCCTGATTGACACCCAACTTAAGAAGATTGAGAAGTTCATAGTTGGTGCTTGTCCGGAGTATTATGATCGTCTCATTTCTCATGTTCTTGGCACATTTACTGAGCTTATGGATATGGCTATCCATTATGAGAATCCTACTTCTAAGGATCCTGCTATTGCTCGTGCTCCTTCTTCTCAGTCTTTCTCTGCTAATTCTAAGAAGAGAAAGCCTAATTACCTTCAGCAGAAGAAGAATTGGCCCAAGAATCCAGGATTGGGATCTTCATCTTCTTCTTCTCAGAGGCAGCCTATCGACCTATCTTCTATTACCTGTTTCAAGTGTGATCAGAAGGGACACTATGCTAATAGTTGGCCTAATTCAGTTGGTGCTGCTATTCCTCCTCCTGCTCGGTTGAATAGGCGTGATCTATGCCATATTTGTTTGCAGCCTGGTCATTTCAGGAAGGATTGTCCTACTTAGCAGAAGGGCAAACCGTCGAGTATTTTTGCTGTTACCTCTGCTTCTTCACCTGCTCCACCTGCTCCACCTGCTCCTAGTGATAACCAAGGTACTCTCCAGGGCACCTTTTCTTTATTTAATCATCATGTTCGTGTTTTATTTGATACTGGAGCTTCCCATAGTTTTATTTCTGTGGATCTTTGTGATAAGTTTGAGCATCTTCTTTCTCCTATGTATGTTGTTGAATCTTTGTGTGTTAAAAATCCTATTGGTGGTCCTGCGAACCTTAATAGGATTTGTAAGCAAGTGTAACTTCTCTATTTGGATCATTGCTTTAGTGGTGATTTCTATGTTCTGGGTTTCGATGCTTTTGATTTATTGCTTGGAGGTGATTGGCTGAAGAGGCATGAAGCCGTTATCTCTTGTAAAACCCGGACTGTTTCTCTTGAGGATGATCGGGGTAATTCTTTGGTTATTCAGTGTTGTATGCCTCATGATTATGCTGACAGTTTTATTTATTCTCTGGATTCTTCTCCTGATGATCCTCATTCGACCCGTGTGGTGAAACTCTATCCCGATGTATTTGGTGAAGTTTCTTCTTTACCTCCTAAGCGGGAAATTGATTTCCGTATTGATCTTATTCCTGAAGCTCAACCTGTAGTTCTTCCTCCTAGAAGAATGGCACCCCGTGAGAAGGTTGAGTTAAGGAAACAAATTGAGGACTTGTCCTCCAAGGGTCTGATTAGACCTAGTCATTCCGAATGGGGAGCAACAGTGGTTTTCGTCACTAAGTCCGATGGTTCTTTGAGGATGTGTGTTGATTACAAAGAGCTGAACAAGCTCACTATGAGGAACAGATATCCTATGCCTCGTATCAATGATATATTCGATCAGCTTTATGGAGCTACTGTTTTCTCTAAGCTTGATCTTGCCACAGGTTTCCACCAGCTCAGAGTTGCTGAGGAAAGTATTCCCAAGACTGCTTTCTGTACTGAGAATGGTTTTTATGAATGGTTAGTTATGCCTTTTGGTTTGACAAATGCCCTAGCTTTTTTTGTTGATTTGATGAATTGAGTTTTTCGTGATGTTCTTAATAAGTTTGTTTAGGTCTTCGTTGATGATATTCTTGTCTTCTCTAAGTCTGAGGAGGAGCACAAAGTCCATTTGAATTCTGTTCTGGAGACTCTTAGGAGTCACCAATTGAAAGCTAAATTCTCTAAATGCCATTTCTGGAAGGATGAAGTCCGATTCATTGGACATATTGTTTCTAGTGATGGAGTTTCTGTTGATCCAGTTAAGATCGTTGCGATCAATGTAAGTCTACCTTTTCTCATCTTTCTTTGTAGTTCTTATTTTTTTTCCTATTCAATTTCAGGATTGGGAAACTCCTAGGACTCCATCTGATATCCGTAGCTTTCTGGGCCTTCCTGGTTATTATCAGAGATTCATTAAGAATTTTGCTCGGATTGCTGCACCTCTCACTGCTTTGACTTGTAAGAATGCTAAGTTTATATGGAATGATAAGTGTGAAGCTGCATTCAATGAGTTAAAGCGCAAGCTTACTTCCGCACCATTTCTTACCGTTCCAAATGGAAATGAGGGATTAACGGTATACGCTGATGCTAGTCGTGAAGGTTTGGGAGCTGTTCTGATGCAGGATGGGAAGGTCATTGCTTATGCCAGTCGTAAGTTGAAGACCCATGAAGCCAATTATGCTGCTCATGATTTGGAATTGCTTGCCGTGGTTTTTGCTTTGAAGATTTGGAGGCATCATCTTTTGGGAACTAAGTTTGAGCTTTTCACGGATTATCAGTCTTTGAGATATATTTTCACCCAGAAGGATTTGAATCAGAGGCAGGTTAGGTGGCTAGAGTTCCTTGCTTCTTATGACCTCGACATCAACTATACCTCTGGGAAAGCTAATGTGGTGGCAGATGCTTTGAGTTGGAAGAAGGCGATGTTGTGTCAGCTTGTTGTTTCTTCTCCTCTTTTGGATCGTATCATTGCTAAGCAGGATGAGGATCTGATGCTTAGGTTTATGATGGATAGTGTTCGTAGCAGGGTTGGTGGTAGTAGTCTTGATGGTAGTGGAGCTCATATCGATGATAGAGGGATTTTAAAGATTAATAATCGGATTTGTGTCCCGAATGTTGATGGATTGAGACAGGAGTTACTTCAAGAAAATCATCGATCCAGACTTTCTATTCATCCAGGAGTGACCAAGACGTATCAGGATATGAAGAAGTTGTATTGGTGGAGGGGTATGAGGTGTGATATCTCCAATTTTTTTAGTAGGTGTGCGACTTGTCTTCAAGTCAAGGCCGATCATCAGAAGACCACTGGTTTGTTGCAGCCCCTTGAGGTTCCCAATTGGAAATGGGAACAGGTTACCATTGATTTTATTGATGGATTACCGAGGACTAGGAGGGGTAATGAGTGTATTTGGGTTATTGTGGATAGATTGACAAAGTCAGCTCATTTCATTCCAGTTAAGTCTACCCGTTCTGCTTTGAGTTGGGCTGAGATCTATATGAGAGAGATTGTTCGTCTTCATGGTGTTCCTATCAGTATTGTTTGTGATAGAGATCCCATCTTTACCAGCCAGTTTTGGAAAGCTTTTCAGGAATCGCTAGGTAATCATTTGAATCTGAGCACTGCTTACCATCCACAGACCGACAGTCAAACGGAAAGAGTGAATCAAATTCTAGAGGATCTTCTTCGTGCTTATGTTCTTGATTATGGAGGATCTTGGGAAGATCATCTCCATCTTGTCAAATTCACCTATAAAAATAGTTATCACGTATAATCTCAATCTTTTATTTGAATCTTGTCTTAATCTTTTATCTATTTGATTTCATCTAATTCAGGCTAGTATTGAAATGTCTCCGTTTGTTGCTCTTTACGGACGACCTTGCAGATCTCTATCTTGTTGGATTGAATCCGGTAATCGTTTGGTTCTTGGTCCTGATATCATTCTAGAGGCTTCTGAGAGAGTTGAGGAGATTAAGAGGAAGATGAGGAGTGCTCAAGATAGGCAGAAGAAGTACGCAAATTGGCGTAGGAGGAGTTTGGAGTTTATTGTTGGTGATCTGGTTTTTCTTAAGGTCTCTCCCTTAAGGAATGTGATTCGTTTTGGTCATAGTGGGAAGCTTGCTCCTAGGTTCATTGGTCCTTTCCGTATCTTTGAGAGAATTGGTTCTTTGGCTTATCGTCTGGATTTAACCGAGAAGTTTTCTGGAGTGCATAATGTATTCCATGTTTGGCATCTTCGTTGGTATCTTCATGATCCATCCCTTATTGTTCAGCCTTCTGCTCTCGAGAGTTTTGATATTCAGCCAAATCTGACTGTCGAGAGGAAGCCACTTCGTATTGTCGATAGAGGTACGAAGCAGCTGAGAAGGAAATCTGTCAATCTGGTCAAAGTGCAGTGGAGTACTGATGACCGGGATTGTACCTGGGATATGGAGGAGAGCATGCGTGCTTCGAATTCGGAATTGTTTGTTTCAGGTACTATTCGTTATTATATCTTATTCTCTCTTTCTTTGTCTATGTGTTTCGTTCCTTTTCGAGGACGAAAAGTTTTGAGTGGGGGAGAGTGTAACAGCCCATAAATTTTAACAAATATTTTAAATTAATTTATTTGAAATCATTGATTTAAATCATTTAAATTTGAAATTTTGGAATTTTATAATGAAATTTTGGGATTTATTGATAATTTATTTTCTAGATATAATAGAATAATGATTTTCTGGAAATTTATATTTTGTTCAACTTTAGTCAAACTTTGATTTTAAGTGAAATGTTAAATTTGAATTTTATTTTTAATCTTTTTCTTTGAAACAGTATTTGTTTCTGATATTCGTTCTACTTTTCGTTTTCTTAAATTCTATTTTATACTTTCTTTTAAATCTGATAAATTCAGCGTTTTACAAGAAATAATTTTTAGTATTTTATTTTCTATATTTTCATTGTTATTTCTATATTATTTTAGTTTTGGACTTTGTTTATTTTATTTATTGTTTTGAACTTGTTTGATTTTGGGCTTGACAAGTGGGCTTGGAAATTCAAGGGACATAAGTTTATTTTCTTTAATGTGATGTGTGCCTCTTCCTTTTCCTTTTCTTAGCCGTGTATTCCATTCCTCTAGCCGTACATATCCCATTTGTTTCTCATCTCTCCTTTTCATTTACATTTCTAACAAAAACAAAAAAAAATTAAAGTAAGTTTTTCCATGGCTTCTCTTTCATTTTCTCTTTTCATTTTCTTTTTGTTGCAAGCATAGTTTGGCCATGCTCATTCCCTAGGCCTTGCCGACCATCTCACCACCACCACCACCTCCATGACTAGTCTCCACCATCCCACCATCACCCCATGTTGTTACCGTGACCTTCCATGATATGAACCACCACCATAGCATGCCACAAACCATAGCCGAACTCATCTACATCACCCCTTCCTCCTTGCTAGCCTCGGCCACCACCAATTCCACATTTTCCTTAGTTGGCCGTAACCATTCCCTTGCCAAAACCTTCATTTCGGACTTGCCTTGACCCTAGAACCACTTGAACGAACCTATAGCACCTAGGGCCGAACAATTGAAGCCTATGGCCGAACCCAAAAGTGTGCATGACCTTTCATTTGCTTGACCTTTAGCATTCCCTTAGCCGTTTTGACTTTTCACCTTTTCATCTACCCTATGCCGTGCCTTTTGCCTGACCATAGTCGTGCATACCTGCATTTAAACCATGGTGGCCGAGCCTTGTTAATGTGATCTAGCCTATTTGTAAATGTGGCCGAGCCCACTTGTTTTGGGTTAAGCCATTTGTTCCACTTTTGTTCATATTTTTCTTTGTTAATTCTGATAATCTTTTGTGTTGAGTCTTTTTCTTATATATATTCTATTTTTATTTGTTACAAGATTTGGATTTGGGTGCTGCTTCTCCTCTACTATGGTTCGTGCTTTGTCGTGCTTTTTTGGAGTTTGTTCTTATGTTTGAAATCTCATCTCTAGCTTTAAAAAGGTGAGTTATCACTCTCGACTTCGTACTTATAAAACTGTGAAACAAAGTCATGTGAATTGTAGTAGTGATATGCCATGCTGATAGTAATTTCATAAATGTCAGTGATGTGATATTATATGATGTTATAACCTGATTATATACCTGTTTAATCACCTGATATGACATGTTATGTTTTACTATTTATTTATATTCCTGTTTCTCACACTACAAGTTCCCTCACTATGGGTTGAAATGATACATATCCGAATGGACTTTAGAATAGGGAAAAGTCGTTATGAGCTGAAATGATTGGCTCGAGCGATTTTTATTTGACTTAGGATTGCGGGTTTGAAATGATAAAACCCGGGATTTTAATTCATTACAGATTGAAATGATATATTATCCGTATCACTTGACCTAGGTTAGAAAATATTATACAGACCCGTGGTTAATTTTAAATATAAATATTTTTTGAAAATTCTAGTATTTGGAATATAAAATATATGAGATTTTAACTTAATTTGATGTTAAAATGATTTAAATAAATTTTATAGTGATTTTCTGTAAATTAAAAATTGTATGAGTTAATAAATGAGTAAATGTAAATGTAAATTGTGATTTAACTTAATAATTGAAATTTGATTTGAAATGGAAATTTAGGCTTAACTTAGAAATAAAATATTTTATTTATGAAATGGATATTTTTAAAAGTAAATAAAGTATCAAGTTATTGTTAAATTTAAAAGTTAAGAAATTTAAGTATATTTTTGACTTAATAAATGAATTATGGTTTAATTGGATATTTTATTATTAAAATTTCATTTTTTTTAAATCATAAGTGAAATGATATCCAAATAAATATTTTTGAAAAGTGAGATATGTTTTATAAGTTAAAAATGGTGAAAACTGAAATTATAATGTTTCTGAAATGTTATAGTAAATCTCATATTTGTATTGGCAGCATTTCTGAAATGTTGTGGTTTTAAGGTAGTAGTTCATAAGTGCTACTGTTTCTGTAAATGTACTGTTTTTTGAAATAATACTACTATCTACTGTAGCAGTTTATAAGTGCTGTTGTTTCTGTAAAAGACTATATTTCTTAAATACTACTATATCTACAGTAACATTTTCTAAGTGCTGTTGTTTTTGAAAGATGATATTTTCGAATAGTAATATATGTATTATCACATTTTTCAAAGTGCTATGAATGCTTAAATACAATGTTTTGGAAAGGTATAATTGAACGAACGAACTTAACAATGATACGACTTTGAAAATGAATATTATTTTGAAAGATATTGAAATTAAATTTAATGGTTTAAATGAATATGTTTTGATTTGAAATGTAAACCATTTTGAAATTTATAACCACGGGTTATAATAACGATTGGTTGTTAAAGAGACCAGGATCGGATATGGACATACTCTCTGTCGATACCGATAACCACTTTAACAACTGTGTACGCTGTGGAGATTCTAGAATGAAGTAGGATGGTGGCGACGATCCTATATGAGGTATATACATGGACCCGACTCCCGTGAGTTGGCAAACGGTGGCTAAAACAGGAGCGATTCCAAGCAAATGAGGTAGCCCCTCTGATCGGACACATTCCATCGTATACCATTCTATTACTTTGTGATTGATTGGGTGTACCCTTTGAGTTTTGGGAGTGTGGCTCGAGGTGGGCGGTAGTGGCTGCTATGCGTTACCACCAGTTTGGATGCGTAATTGGTATATCTACCCTGGCATTGCCTAGTTGTGCAGTGTCACCTACCCTAGCGCACCTTATACGAGTTTCATTTGTGTCGTACCTATGGAGTATCCTCTGGCAGCCTCCCGATTTGGAGGTATTATGGTATTGTATAGACTATTGGCACTATAAAATGTGTTAAGGGGGATATGGGTAACGCCTTAACGCTATTTTTAAATAGTTTACTTTACTTTAGACATTATTATAATAGTGTATATTACTACATAGTAGATAGTTTAACGGATCCTTAAAGGATGGGCGATCCCAAGCATCCTTTAAGTTACTTGTGCATTTCTATTACAGTTCACTTGAGTTGGTTTACATTGTATAAGTATGTATGTCTTGACTCGAGTGTTTGTGTTTTGCTTTACGCTCAGGTCAGCCTGAGTATCGCAGCTTTGGATTCACTTTCTGGAGCGAGAGATTGCTGGAGTTTATCTATCTATCTAGTTGTCTATTTCCATTTCAGTTATTTCCTTCAGCTTTTCTTATGTATTTGTGAACTTATGTAGTCAGACTTCTGTTGTATCTATTTTTCATACTATGGTATTTTGTATCTGTTTTTAGACTGTGTATTGCAGTGGCTTCATGAACCACTATGTATTTTTATTTCCGCTGCGAGTAATTTTGATATTCTTTATTTGTGATTCTGTGATTGGTTTTAATTGCTCCAAATTTATTTACAATCTATTATTTTTAATTATTCAAGTTCGACATGTGTGGATTTATTGTCGATTTGAATGGTCCAGAATAGTGGGTCGTTACATTTGGTATCAGAGCTTTGTTTTTTGGCAAACTTAGCCTATGGAGCAAAAACTCATTAGAGATAGGGTAGAAATACCCTAGAATGAGTGAAATCAATCTTAGAATCATTTCTTTGTGAGAGAACGTATTTTTAAGTATAAAATGATTTTCAACTGATTTTAAAGGATTATTTTGGATATAAAATTTTCTTGTTCCAAAGTGATGTGATTGTGATATGTGAAAGGTAATCGTTACCTCAGGCCTCATCAACCGGAAATGACCAAAACAGGGTTATATGCGGCAAGGCTAAGTGGGTCGCTCCCAATTAGGGTATGATCATCCTCTTCTAGATATATCTTTACACGCTATGACGTCATGTATCTGATTATTGTGGTTTTTATGCTAGAGGGCCCTCGGTAAAGGTCGGTAACGAACGGAGGATGACATATTCGGTACCATCTAGCTATAGAGGTGGGTCGGTCTTGTGTTGGTAGAGAAACTTTGTGATGGTTTCTCGGGACATCCATCTAGAGGTGTACCCCTTCGGAAGATAGTCCCTTCACCTGGTCATTTGTATGGAAATCCAAACTCTACTACGAGCTGTGATTTTGTTTGTAAAGGCATAATGAATAGCCTCGAAATGCTATATGGGTAACCATTTCGACTATGATTAATATTATTTGTATTTACTAGACACTAGTATAATATCACATGATTTGATATGAAATGTTTTAGTTATCGTAAGGTAAAAACATGTCCTTGTTTATGTGTGGACTTGTCTTACGAGATGCTTTTGTTTTGATAAAGGAAAAGTTTGGTAATTTAATAAATTCAGTTGAGTGTGTTTCTCACGCTGGTTTACCAGACTGATCCGGGCGTTCTTCCCTTTCAATGCTCGGGTCAAACCGAGTATATTTACAGGTTTAGATTGGTGCTTTTGGAGCTTCAACAGGAGATGTGAAGATCTCCATTTCGTATACACGTATCGGTTTTGATTATCCGCTGCATTGTTGCTTAGTTGTTGTATATTGTCGGAAATTATGAAGACGGGTTATTATAACTGTCTAGGCTGATAACTATTGATTGATTGTTGAACTTTGATTGATGTACGTATATATAGTTTCTGTTTTGTAAAGATCATTGATATGATATTATATGTTTTTCGCTGTGATGTGAGATTCTATATTGTTCTGTTTTGTTCTTTCTTCTCTCTTTCTTCTCTTCTCTTCTTCTCTCTTCTTTTCTTTCTCCAAACTTTCCGTTAGTCTGTGCTTTTTGGGTCGAACATGCATGGTTTATTGTCGATTCAGAGGGTACGGATTTGCGGATCGTCACAGGAAGCATGAAAACATTTTGATAAGACTTACCATGATTTTACTATAGAGAGATGTAATGTTAGACTTGGTTTATGTATGGATGGATTCTCACCATTCTCTGAATTTGGTTCTAAATATTCATCTTGGCCTATTATAGTTACACCTTATAATTTGCCTATGCGGATGTGTTATGAAAACTCCATATATGTTTCTCACTATATTCGTCCCCTGCCCTGATGACCCGATATAAGGAATCCATGTTTATCTACAACTATTTATTGAAAAATTGAAAACACTGTGGCATAAAGGAGTCGAAACAAACGATGTTTCGAAAAAAAGGAATTTTCGTATGTTTGCTTCTTTGTTATGGACTATTGGTAATTTTTCTGCTTATGCAATTCTTTCAGGTTGGAGTACGGCTGGTCGTCTAGCTTGTCTTTATTGCATGGACGAAACATGAGCATTTTCTTTACCGCATGGGAAGAAAATTAGATAGTTGATATTCATCAATGATTTCTCCATGTTAATCATACTTTTAGAAGAGATAAAAAAATTTCTAGCTAATAGTGTGGAGACTAGACAACCACCAATGATTTGCTCAAGCGAAGAAATATGAACTTGTAAAGGAATATTCCAAGGTATATGAAACTAGAGTAAAAATTCTAGATAAATCGATGGTTCATAATTGGTGCAAATAAAGTATATTTTTGGAGTTATCTTATCGGAAAGATCTTTTACTTTGTTATAATATTGACGTGATACACAATGAAAAAAACATGTTTGATAATGTGTTTAATGCAATTTTGAATGTTAAAGGGAAGACTAAGAATGATGTGAAATCAAGATGTGATATAGAAGAGTTATATAAACGTCTTAAGCTTCATATCAAGCCAAATGACACTAGAAAACCCAAAGCATGCTATGAGTTAGACAATAACCAAGTAAAAGTTGTGTTAAAATAGGTGGAAGGATTAAGATTTCCTGATTGGATTTCTTCTAATCTTCGCATATGTGTTGACTTTAAAAACAATAAACTAAGTGTGATGAAAAGTCACCCATGTAATGATGGAAAATTTGTTACCTGCAGTTTTCAAAGAACTGTTACCCATAAAAGTTTGAAGGGTAACAACGAAACTTAGTTTATTTTATAAAGAGCTTTGTTCGACTACGTTAAAAATTTAACGTCTACGTATTCTTGAAGTAGATATTCCTATACTGCTCTACAAATCGGAGAAAAATGTTTCCTCTAGGTTTCTTTAATGTGATGGCGCATTTGCCAGTTCATCTTCCATTTGAAGCGCTTCTTCGAGGTCCTGTGCATATGGATAGATGTATCCATTTGGGAGGTAATAATATTAAGGATGTTAAATATTAATTTAACTTAAAATTAAAAATTACCTAAGTAAATTTAATTTGTAACAGGTACTTAAATAATTTGGAAAAAAAAGTTAGACAAAAAGCACGAGTTGAAGGTTCGATTTGCAAATCATATATCAAAGAAGAATCCTCATCCTCTTTCCTCTCATTATTTTTGTGACCATTTGAACTTAACATTTGAAAGTGTCTTCATAATCATGAAGGCGTTGAACATGATTCTTCTCAAGTAATGTTATCTATTTTTAGACAATATGGTCGACCTGTAGGAAAATATATGAAAACGTGGTTAGATTACAGAGATTACCATGTACCAAAAACATATGTACTTCTTAATTACACTGAAGTTGCACCATTTGTTAAGTAACATTACATAATAATTCTCGATATGTGAATTCTTAAATTTATATTTATTCGAATCATACTTAAAGAATATGTGCAATATATAATATTTACAATATTTACGAATCACAACATCCATGCAGCGATCTCAGCAAAGAATTTGCTGATTGATTTTCAAACTACGTTTATGATCCAAGAAATTATGTAGTTGACGAAGGATTGAAATATCTTGCGATGGGATCAAAAAGAAATGTCAAAGGTATATCCAATATTCTTTGTCAATGGATTTAAATTCAAGACCAAAGAATATGGTGCAGAAAAATTAGCTAACAATACTAGTATATTTGTTAAAGGTAGTGATGATCTAGATGAACATGTAAAATATTTGTTCGGTCTAGGTTTTGGAATTGACATATTTTATACAACCTACAAAGAAAATATTTTTATTTAAATACAATTGGTTCAGCAATGTTCCAGGTTCTGGAATCAACATGCACAAAGATTATAATCTTATTGAAATAAAACATAACTCGCATTACCATAAGTATGATCCTTTTGTACTAGCCAAACTGGCACTACAAGTTTATTTTACTTTGTATCCATCCCTATAAGAGATAAAGTAGATTGGTCAGTAGTTTTAAAACTAAGGTAAGATTTACGTTTGATGGAAAGAATATTCCAAAAGAATAAGCTTATAAAGCAGATCTTGAACAAAATAATGAAATAATAATAACTTATGATCATACTGATTTGCGCCTTTGAACGATGAAGCAATTATTTTAGTAGAAGCATCTAGGACTATAGAGGGAAATGATATAGAGTACGAGACCGGGTCTGAATCAGAAAACGATGAAGACTGATTATTAATGTATGTTTTGATAGAAGGTAATTTATCTGATTATTGATGTTACATGTTTTCTCAGAAAAAAATGATATACTTTCCCATAATAAAATGATATGTTCTCCAATAATCAAATGATATGTTTATGACAGACATTATATTTCCACATCGACGATCTTCCCATTCATCAAATTCCCCCTCTTTTAGTCATAGAGGGACTGTCACTGGAGGCGATGACGGTTGCCCATCACATGAAGATCGTCATATAGTTAGATTAGCAAGTAAAGCGAGTGACGTAGTATGATAGTTATATATACTTTGAGATGAGTGAGGTTGATTTTATGTGAAGTATGATACATTTTTACATTTGCGGTATATTGATGTATGCTTATGTAACATTCCTCATTTTGAGGCACAAAACTAACCGCTATAGATTCTACAATCATCTATATGATTAGTTTCCGGTGACAAGATACGGTAATGTTAATTGTATCCATAATATCAGAAGCACAAGAATATGAAATATTACAAACACAATTTCAAAATAACTTTTCTCATTACATTTCATACTCAGTACATAATCCCATAACATTTTGCAGGTTCAGATAGATATAATTATTATAAAATACGCCAAAAGCGACATATAAAGATGCCCCCTTGGATGATCAGAGTTACTAAATAGACAGCTATAGCTTCTGCCTTTACATACAACATTCAGTTACAACGAAGTAGATAAATAGATAATCTCCTATATATCTAATATTTGCCTCCTGCACGTTTTTCGAAGCTTTATTTGCCAAAACCTACTAAACCTGAAAACCTTAACTCTCAACCTACTCAAATTAAATTTTGAGCACCCGAGAGTTTAAGGGGAAAAGATAAACTTGAGTCAACAAAAAGTCTAGTGTGAATAATAATATGATATCTCGGTTTATTGAAATTAAGTGAGACCACACCACCTAGCGGAACAGGTTTTCCCTTCACTAATATTTTTTAAAAGCAAATCTTTTGCAATCAAAATCCTGCAACCAAACTAGTTTTAACAAAGAATATAACAATAACATGTATGCATAGTCCCAACATCATAGTTTTATTAGGCTGCCTATAAACCTATGGCTGACTCGGGCCTACCTGACATAATAAGTGTTATATCCTCTGTTAGAGAAAAACTGGATGGTCAATTCGTAACTTACTACTTCTAGGGTCAACTGATCTTAATGGTTTTATAGGCTCACCAATAACCTTTCTCTACTCAGTGTCTGTGTGTAACCTACTTTTACTGTTACCTATGACAAAGCTCTACACACTAGAATTTTGGACTTATATTAACTAAGGTCTACTAGCTACAGTATAGGGAGCGACCTCACACTAGTCCCATCCGGTTTTCTAATCTCCGAGTCATTCTTTAGTAAAATTATGGGTTAACAACCCTATCCACATTTCTTTGAAAACAATATCATTGTAAATGATTTAACCCCTGAAATCATACTTAAAACAAGGAAAACATTGGTTCTTTACTTTACTCATCATACTTATGTCATGATATATGCTTTAAAAAACATCATTGGTGAAAACTCAAAATCATTAGGGTCATCAAACCTCTCAAAACTTAGGCTATAAAGCCAAAACTATGTAAACCTTTACAATTATAAAACTTGATGAGGTCATCGCCTTTAAAGATCTTTTCCCACTCAAAAGCACGTCGAAGTCTTTTATTTAAAATATATGGGGATGATATCGAAGTTACTACTTCATAAGTCATAGTGTTAAAACAATAAATATTGAGCTTCAGTAACACATAAAACATATGACATCATTGCCTCATCGAGGGTATAAAATATAGATTATGGGTTAAGCTCGATGACTATAAAAACATGAGTTAGGCTCGAAGACTTGTTAAAGGCATTGACTAAGCTCAATAACAATATTAAAAGCGGCATAAGGTAAACTCGATGACAAGTTAAAAGCGGCCTGGCTAGGCTCGACAACAAGTTGAAAGAGGCATAGTATAGACTCAATGACCATTTGGGTCTTTGAGTCAAAACATTGAATAGTATATGTGGCAGCATGCTTTCTAGTATAAAACGCGATGACAAGCCTCTTGGTGTAAAACACGACATGTATAAACATCGACATGCCTATGTCAAGTCCACCTCTTAGTCTTTATTACTGTGACCTCGACGAGGTTCAAAACCAATCCATTTCATGGCAAATTCATTAACGTCATATGTATTGTTTTGTTCTGCATTGATGACACTAAGGTGCGGTGATTTGTGGCTCGACATAACCAACGTCGACATGGTAAAGTTGTAATAATTCCGAAAACTGCAAAATTACTATAAAAAGTTGTTTCTTTTCACCGAACCTCTATAATTTGTCAAAAGCTTATTGACTAGCAAAACTTTATCAATTTATTTTATAGAAAAACTATCGCACTTAATAATTATCATTACTAAACATTTTTGCCAGGAGATCCCTTCTCTTAATATCATAATTAAAACATTTGAGCCCTTCCACTTAAATAATTTTATTATGCATTCATAATTACTTGGAAAAACCCCCAAATCACAATAAATCACATTTATTATTCTCTTCAACATATAAAAATTTCGAGGCTAAAACCATACTTTAATTATTTTTAACAATTAAACCTAAATTAAACTATTTTCTAGACTTAGAAAATTCTCCATAAATCCATTCTTGCTTGGAAAATTATGAAATTTGAAACCCACTACTAAAATAATATTCTAAACCTCATCTCAAAATTTCATATCATTTGGGTCATAAAAAGTTAGGTTTTCACTCTAAAACCAATTAAATCATTTCATAATAAATCTTTAATGTTCATCAATCAAGCATATATTCAATCATCAACCCAAAACATATCATATTAACATCAAAGAAGTCGAATTTAAACTTAGACCAAAAGTATATATCAAAATATGAGATGCAAACTATTATTCACCTTGTATTGATTAAGAAAGTTGAGATTTGAATCTTGATTAACTTTCCCTTAAGCTTTTCCTTGATTCTCTAGCTTTTGTTTCCTCTTGAAACCCTAGCAATGGTCGGCCCTCTTGTTGTAATTAATTTCGTGTATTATGAATGGAATGAAGGGGAATAGGAAAAAAGAGTTTATGATAAGAGGGTGCACTTTCTTCCCATTTTTCCCTTGTCATAATTTCTTATTTATGTTTTAAATCTTTATCTTAACTCATTCATTAAGGCACGACCTCTTAATTATTCAAATCTCAATTCTCTTAACCTTTTACATTATTTTATTTAATTTATCTAATTTAATATTCTAAATAATGTTAGTTAAAATTAGGGTCATTAAAGTTTAAGGTTAGTTTATTGTATATATTGATGTTTTCTTATTATTGGAGTGGTATATTTTATGGTATATGTGATATGTGTGATTTGAGCTTTAATATATATGATTTATATGTATGAAATTGGATTGAGATATACATTGTTATATATGTGTTTTTTAAGGCTTGAATTGCGATTGGAATAAAAAAGTTCCAGATTTGTGATAGCTAGTGATGGCTAATTAGCCAAAACATGACAGACTCCATGATTGCCACCTGTATTCGATGAAGCGACGAAAATCGTTAAACCATCTGATAAAGGCCGTCGAAAAGTTTTTAATGAAACCGTCCAAAAGTATGTCGATGAGCAATTGCTCGATGGATGTTATTTCGACGGCGTTTTCCATCGGCTTTCGAAGGCCGCCGACGGCTATAAGCCATCGAATTAACCATTCCCTCTTGTAGTAGATACAATTATATATAACTATATGATATATGAACTATATGTGATATAATTAATATATAATAGTAACTATATATTATATAATTATATATAATTGATATATTCAAACTAATATTATATACATGATATATCGGTTCATAATATTATATATCAGTTCAAAATTCAAGCAGAACGCAAAAGAATTGTTTCTTCCTCAAAATTGATAAAAATTAACATTTCAAGTACAATAACATCGAAAAAGAATGAAATTCATATTCATAAGACTTATATAAGTGAACATAAACTCCTTGAAACCAAGCATAATGATATTTGTCATATAAGACAAATATGATCATTAGAATGGATAAACATTGCAAAATTCAGTGCAAAAAACCAAATAGAAATGGGAAGTAAGTGACATTAGCACAATATTCAAGTAAAATAAAGCTAAAATCATTAACGTTTTATATAAGTATAAAACTTAGACATTCTAATTTGACCAGCATCATATTAGCCTCAAACAAGTAAATTTATCTCATGAAATGATATAGATCCATTTTTATCTATAGGTTTTGGAATCAATTATTAATTTTATGCTAGCGCTAGTTTATACACAAATACACACATGCATATATATATGTATATATATAGTACTATTTAAACATATATATTCAAACTGATAAATAACATTCAAAATATTCAAACATCAAACTGATATTTCGCAATTGGTAATATTCAAAATGCTATTTTTGCTATAGGATTAAATTCATAATATTCAAACTAATACTATGAACTGCTATATTATTTCATATATATGATATTTCAGTTCATATATCATATATATCAGTTCATAATTTCAGTCTGAATTTAATATAATTTAAGTTCAAACTTATAATTATATATCAAACATCAAACTAATATACAACAAACTAATATATGGGCTTCTATTTGTCATATAAGACAAACTAATATACATCATATATTTATGATAATATATGGACTTTGGAGAATTATTCAGACAAACTAATATACATCAAACTAATATACATCAAAAATCAAACTAATATAATTATGATAATATTATATATTAGTTCAAATTTCAAGATATATCACTTCATATATATGATATAATTTATATTAGTTTATATATCATATATATCAGTTCATGTGATATATAACAGTTCATATATATGAATTGATATATATATATATATATATGAACTGATATAAACACATAATATTATGACTCATATAATATATGATATTTTATATAGTATGTTATATATATTATGAACCGATCTACCTAGTTTATGACCATAATATTCATTTAGTTCAAACTGAAATCCATGAAGACAGACTAGTTTATGAACTAATATTATATAAACCGATATTATACCATATATGATCACATACTATTTAAATATATGAACTACACAAAATAAATCAACCAAAATTATGTGAACTGAAATAAATCAATCCGTGAACTACACAAAATAAATTCAAATATTTCCATAAATTAGGGGTGGGTGCGGGTCGGTTTGGTGCGGTTTGGAGTTTAAACCGCTTTCGCACTGCATCAAATGGTTAATCAAAAATAAAAACCATTATACTAATCTTTTAAACGGTTCAGTTTTGATTCGGTTTGAATGTAATATGGTTCGGTTTCAGTCCAGTCCGGTCTGAAGCCATATTAAATATGAAATTATAGAATTACTTCCATCAACAATCAATTTATGAAGGCAACTGTGTGAAGCTTTTGCACTTAAAGGTTAAAACAAACGATGTTATACTGAAATGAAAGATTAGCTCTTAATTGTATGAATATATCAATTTGACATTTAACTACAAGTGAGATTTTTTTTAGTAGATTAACCAAACATCAACATTAATCAATGCATAACCATTAAGGAAAATGAATAGAATAAGATTATAATTAGCATTTATCCAAAAAACAAGATGAAAAATATTATAATAAAATTATAACTTCTTCCTTTATGATAGCGATTATTATTAATGTAACAACAACATAAGCTAAAAATAGAATATAAATCGTTAGAATCTCAAATAAGATGGAGTTGCTTATATTTTTATCATAAGATTACTAGTGTAAACTTTCGGTTTGGTCCGGTTTAGTATGGTTGGTTCAATCGTCCAAACTGCAACCGAACCGCATCGATGCGGGTCGGTCTAGTTTAGGATATTTGCTTTGGTTAGAAGATTTGGTGCAGGTTTCCGCATCGTTTTTGCGGTCCGGTGTGGGCGGTTTCCGTATAATGGTGCAGTTTATGCCCACCCCTACCATAAATCAATCCATGAAGATAAAGAATAGTTTATTTGTTTATTTAAGTATTGTGCCATAATAATCTTATATCTATCCATGGACAGATATTATAAGCATAAATGAATTAAACACTTAATAAAATTTAAATAAAACAGATAAACATTGTAACTACACAAAATAAATCAAACTCGCCTTCTTCCCCTTCCTACTAGCATTCACCATTGCTCAAATCGATGATCCAGATAACAAAGAACAAAGACTAAGGCAGCAAAGGATTGATCTGCATTTGGGTTCGAAGGTTTAGCAGGGGCGAAATTTTATGTAGATTAGTTTTTTATTTTAGGAATGAAAATGAATGAGATAACTATGTTGGGAACGAATTGTGAATAGATGTTGGAATTGGCAAGCATGGTTCGGTTAGGGTTAAGGAAAAATGTTTGGGTCGGGTTGCGAATAATATTGGATTTGGGCTGTTTGATAATTTTAAAAATAGTTTTGATTAACGGTCAACCGATGTATGAACCGTGGTTAACCGTTAATCGACTCGACTTTGGTTGGTTAACATCGATTGGTTAACCAAAAGTTTTTTTGGTTAAAGTGGTTCGATTAAGGTCGGTTAACTCAGTTAAATGTCCACCCCTAAACCAACTAAAGAGCGTTTTTAAATTGCATTTTCTAAATCTCCACTGTAGGATGTAATGTTCAAATAAATCTTCACTTATCTTGTCTTTGAGTTGAGTAAAGAATGCTACACCGAAGAGATTGAAGCTCGTAGTTCTCATTTCATATGGAAACCTGACATGCCACAATTCACTGATTGAATTCTTTCCTTTGAAAAATGCGGACTAAGAATTCGTGTTTCAAAAAGGGAGTACTTTTGCGTCCATGGAAAGTTACCATTTTGCCGATTTGACATGAAATATGTATACAACTAGTGAATTGTACTAGAAATAGTTCACTATGTTTACTTAATGCACTTTCCAAAAATTAGGCATCATGTCAAAAAAATAATCTACTATAATAAAAATTTAAATAATAAAAATAATTTTTGCTTGGTGTTCTGGCAACTAACATTGGCACAGTCAACTAAAGGCCCCGACGGTACGAACTCGCATCATGTTGCCCTATCAAGGTCTAGTTCGGTCCAAAGTTACATGCGCACTTCGAGTGGCTTTGTTCTCTGAGACAAGAATGCCTCGCCGCGTCTTAGGTTTGGACAATGGCCCGTTGGAGCATCATTATCAACAGGAAATCAAGAAGCCATATGGGCAACTCCTCCTTGCCCCATCAAAAAATGACCGGACTTGCAATAAGAGAGCATCGCCACCCTCGAGCTCATCCAAGCCTCTTATCTTTTCCAGCCCATCTCTCCCTTGGTTGGCCAAACCACCTTATATGTCTTACTTTGTCATGACCCGGCGGACCTTTGACAAAAGTGCTTGGTCGTCCCTGCATAAAAACGACAATCCCGTATTGGTTTCTTGAAAAGATTGCTATAAAACGACATTGTTCATATAACAAAAATGTCACTATGCAGCAACAACCCTTTGTACTTCATGGTCCACATGGTAGTGGCGCCACTGCTTACCAACAACTCTCTGACCTCGTGCCACCTTTCTGATACAAGCATGTCATGGTACGACCCGCCAAATGACCTTCATCTGATCCATTCTCTCCATTTGGAGATTGATTAACGGCTACGAGGATCCCAAGTTCCAAAGCTTAAATCTGAGCCCTCTAGAGATTGATCTCAACAGTTATAAATACAGGTTCACATGCATTTATACAAGGATCATATTTTTTCCATGCTTGCCTACAAAATAACATAGCTCAAAGCTTTGAACAAATCTCTTAAAACCAAAGACCTAGCAATAAAATATGTTACTATAGTGAACGCAGCATCAAGATCGAACCATCTAAATCTCGTGTTATTTATTTTTCTCACACTATAGCTCATAACTCCTCATTTTACATTGTTTGAACAAGGCATTTTCAAATTACCTTTCTTAGTGTCGCCCATTAATCATATTTTTTTAGGTTGGCTAGAAACCTAGTCAATATTTTGACTCTGAAGGAGGATATCCCCTAAAAACGTAATGTCCTCCATTTTTGAGACACGAAAATGAATGCTAATGATGATGTAGTCATCACAAGAACAATTTTCAAGTTACAAAATGAGATATGTTTTTTTCAACAATATTAAGTATATGAAGCAGTTAAATAATTTTCCATTACAAATATTGTCTTTACATTTTACTTTTTCCAAATCGATCTAACGTAGGGTAAATATAACAAAAAACATAGATAATAGTGTCGTGATCGACATATGAAGATGTCGACCCAAACATTTAACCAGTTATGTAACCTGGCTTTACAACATCGAAATTAAAAATTAACTTTATTCTCTACTAAGCCTCATGCTCCGTCTTTAGATTTTTTATCCATATGCAAGTAAACATGGCTAAGCCCATAAACTCAACCTACTAGAACGAATACCCGTGAGCTTTATAGGGTAAATAATAATAAAAACACGTATTAGATGTAAAAATCTGGTATGAGTAATATATTTTCCTAAACATAACTTATAGTGAGACCATGCCACCTAGCAGGACGAGGTTTTCCCTTACTGGATCATTAACAACAATAACATCATGTCATGTGACCTCATAACATCATATCGTTAGCATAAACACATAAGCATCATTGCAAATACAAGTATATACCATATATTTAACATACAATTATGTCATGCATCCTTTCATTTCTACACCTTATACTTATCAATATTTTATAAACCATGTCATACAATCACCAATTTACACTAGATTTGCCATTTAATAGCGCTTGAAAAACAGTATGTTATCATTTCATAGCTTTAGTGATGATGCTATATAACAACATGTTATAATAGCCTAAACATATATCGTAGCACAATTGTAAACTCTAATATATAGAACATTTTATAGCACCTTTTTCCGCTATAAAAATATTTCATAGCGTTTTTCCCATGCTATTTTATTCACTCAATAAAGTTCTTATATATTTTCCATAGCGGTTCAAGGTTTTTCCACAACTTACTGTAAACGTTGAAAAATGATTTTCTATAGGCTTTAGTTTTTGCTGTAATAAGTTTTAATAGCGTATCTTTTTCTGTTTCCATAGCGGTAGTCTTCCACTTTTAATACTTTGAATATGTGATGTTTAAAATTTTGCTACGCTATGTTTTCTATGGTGTTGTATAAACGTTATACATTCCCTTAACTGAATAATACATTTTTACACATTAGACATCAAATAGCAACAAAATTTTAAAATACATAAATAAAATTTGATAACAAAAACTTGTTCGTTAGCAAAAAACACATCATATTTAAAACATATACGCTCTTACATAGTTAATATATCATTCTTACATAGCAGTTGATAACAATCTTACATAATAGTAGTAAAATATTCAAAGTTTAGGCAACAACAAAAAACTATACGTGAAAAACTTGTTCCTCGGTCTTTCTCTTGTCAATGCATGCACATGTTAAATTTCAAAACTTGCAATCTACATACGTACAAGTTAGATAAATGATTAAATAAGTTGGATAATAATCGCACAAAGTCGACTATAATCAATTGTAATCAGTCTAAAGCAGGAAGCTTTGGATAACGAAACTAATTTTTGAAATCGTATCACTATTATGTACACTACGCCATAGATTGCATACTGCAACACCAAAGAAGTGATGCAGGAAGTGCCAAAAAATGTTGCTATAGGCTAAAAAAGGGCAAAGGCAACACTTTCTCGGTGATGCATTTTGCCACGTTGCCGCAGACCTCAAAGGCAACATTTTGACTATCTAAGGCAACATAAGAAATATTGTTGCAATAGAATCCTATTTGGGTCTATAGCAACATCCATAGGTGCATGTAGCAACATTCAAAAATGTTGCTATAGATATTAATTTTCTGAATTTGTGGGGCCCACAATGTAGAGCATATTTGATTTTTTAATAGAAATAAATATTTATTTAATAAAATGCTATTGCATAGAATTTGATATTCAAACAGTAATTTATTTAAATAAATATTTTATTTCAACATTTGAAATAGTACAAATTCCCGACTCCACTATTTTACAATTCAATGATATATAACACTGATATTTACATATACAGATATTCCTCACTACATCACTCAGTTCACTCATTACATATGCAGTTTCAATTTATAAAGACACCGACACTGACAAATATATGACGAGCTGAGTGCCGAGCCGAAGGCGAGCCGAGAAGCGGGTCCGGGCGCAGCGCCGGCGGGGGTCCGGGGCACCGCAGTCCCGGTGGGGATCGCCCGATTCATCCGATTTCGGAAGATCGAGCCTTCTTTGAAACCTGTCTTCAAGCTCATGCATTCATACACTCATGCACATTTGATTTGACTCTGTCTTCAAGCTTGTATCCAGCTGTCCAGTCTTCAATACCGTTCACATATAATTCAAAAGCAGTAATCTGGAAAATAATATTTAACTTGAACAGAAAATGAAAATATTTTTGTTATATTATTTGCCTCAGGTATTTAGGTTGTTTCTTTTCATATTTTTTTCTGATAGGGACCAAATATTTGCACGGACAACCTGTGATATACACAGTATGGAAGACACCAAGCAACAATTCAGGCAAAAATGCACAAAGGAGAAGCCAAGTGCACAAAGTAGTACTCAACACAGCAAGCAACATAACATGATCAAGAAATGCATGTACATGGATGAACATACATGCATCATAAGACTTGGTACAAGAAACTACTCAAGTGCAACTACTCAAGTGCAAGTTCATACTCAAGTGCAGCCAGATATGTAGACAAGCCAAAAAAGTGGACACGACACAAGGTCAAACCCGAGTCATCGACTGGATTCAACTCAGGGCCAAGCAACCAACAAAACAAACAAGAACCAGGTTCAGCAAAATGTAGACAAGCCAGTGCAAGAAACACAACAGTACACATAGGCAGCCCATCAAGCAAAAACAGTGAATGCATCAGGAATGTACAAGAGAAACATAGGCAGTAATATGATATACAGAGGACTTGGAGCATCAGTTCATGTTAAAGAACAAGGTTAGCATGGTACCAGTTCAGTCCAGACCAAGAAAAACCAACAAAGCTCAACACACATATGTTTGTATATATCGTGGAAATCAAAACTCAATGTTCAGATTAGTCAACAGTTTTAGAAAACCAAAGATCACTTTCAAAGTTCTGATTTTCAAAAATGCAGAAGTTTTCAAGTGAAACAGTTTTCTAGAGGACAACAGAATACAAATACTTCAAGTTCTGGTTTAACAAATGCAGCAAGGTACAAAGGTATGTGAGCAAGTTTAACAAAGGTTCAAGTTCTGGTTTAACAAAGGTTCAAGTTCTGGTTTAACAAATGCAGCAGAAAGGAGCTAACAAGCTCAGATCAGAAATAAAAAACAAGCCAGTGAACCAAAATCCAACATACCAAATAATATCACATTGCAATTCATCATCGGCAAAGCAAAATCAAGCCAGTGAACCAAAATCCAACATATCAATACATCATCGCAATCCAACATACCAGATTTCTCAAAGTCCAACAGAAAGATTAAACTCGAGATTATAGGAAATAAAGCCTATAAATAAATCCCAATTCATCATCGGCAAAAGCGTGCGAGTGTAACCAAAATCGAGAATAATCAAGTAAACCAGAAGGCAGAAAACATACCAAATAATATCACATCGCACCGGACGACGAAGTCAAAGCAATTCGAGCAATCAATCAAGGAGAATGAAGGAGCAAGCTACCAGAAACGTTTCTCACACTAGATTCGATCAATCAGAGCATCAAAGCAACTGGAATCGCGTGCCCTAGTTTTCACAGAGTGGAACGAGAAAGAAAAATGTCGTGCCCTAATTTTCACACAAAGAGGAACGAGAAAGAAAAGTAAAGCGGGAAATGGAAATTGCTAAGGTGTGGATTGATGGTGTGGATTGATGGTTGAGATTTTGTTTTAAATGATGGTGTGGATCGCTGAGGTGTAAAATTTTATTAATTTGAATATATTTATAGCTACTGCAACATTTTGCTGATATCTATGCTAACACATTGAAGTGAATGTTGCAATAGACAAAAATCAGCATAGCTATCGTTACATTGTAGCTAGCAACACCTTGTAATTTCGTTGCAATAGGCCATCTATGGCGTAGTGGTATAAATGCAATAAGATCAATATTTTAACATAATCCACATTAATTTATTCAGTTAATATCAATATTATCATTAATATTATCAAAACTGAAATAAACTCAATCAATAATATCATCAGGTTTATCTATGTCTGTTTAAGCAGCCACCTAAAATCTCAAGTTCAACATGATTTATGTCGGCAGTCTTGTACAAATGGTGAATTTTATAAGCTATCTTCCAAATGCAAAAATAAACCACATCACATTTTTGTTTTTCTCATACTAACACTATGTAAAATCTACCAATATGTGTGCCTATGCATGCATTTATACCAACGGTGAATATGCTTACGGGGAAGAAAAAAGCACTAAATATATAGGTCTTGTGTTAGGTAGTTGCGATTTTGATATTACCGTAAGCATCTGGAAAGAAGGTTAGTTGAAACATGGTTAACATATGAATTTCTCATGTATAGTTATTTGATACTAGTCTACTATCAAAATATTTAATCATTATTTATAAGAAAATGTCTATCACAATTTTATTTGCTTCATTTGACCACTTTGAATTCCTTAAATTTCTTGCACATCATCAAGAGCATTCCATCAATACATCACGTAGTGCTCATTGACACATTACGAAATCCATATATAATGGTCTCACCAGTGAATTTCTGTGGTACTAATAAGCTACTTTTGCATAAATTAGCATAAAAAATTTCATGGACAAAATTTCCTTTCCTATTCTGTTCTTGTCATCGTTTGAGAAGCCTAAACCTAATCCAACAAATTCATAAGTAGTTTAAATGAAATATCAACTATAGACTCCCTCCCTGTCATCATTGTTGTCATCACTATTGTTGCAACCACCGAAATCATCACCGATTAAAAAAATCTCATGGTGATATGTAGCTTTTACCTTCTTCTAGTAGAGCTAATATATCAATATATATGTCGTCATTGCTTATGTTCGCTTTGTGCTGAAGTTTTATAAACCGTGGATAAAATCTTATGCGTTTTTCATATATTAATATAAGCCCCTCCAAATCTAGTAGGAACATATGAGTTTTCAGTTTATGGTTTGTTAGGAAATTTATTGGTGGAATTGTTCGACATTATTTGATTCTGTTTGATTTTTTGTTGAAACTTGCTAATTTTTCTTGCATCATCTACCTTTTCTTTTTAGTCTCAAAACATTCGACGTTGTTACAAGCCTAATCACATTTTGTACTACATTTCTTATAGTATGGGTAAGCTTGCTTAGTTTTATCTAATTAAAAACAAGCAATACAATGTGTTTTTATATTCTTCAAAGTTATAGATTTACCTTTTTGTAAAAATGATTTATGTTTGTTGTTATGAAGCAGTACAATTCTATGTTTAATCTGCCAAAATTTCACTTGTCTTTATATAGAGAAAAGCCAAATGTTGATCCTTTCATATTTGTTTTCTTTGTTATAAAAATACTAAATGTTCTTATCTATCTGAGTCATTTTTTTATGAACAAATTTCAATATTCTTTTGTTAAATAAATTGTACAAAAATAGTAACTAAAATCTTGAACTTTATCTTTCTATATGTGTGTGTGTATGTGTGTGTCTGAAATTAAAGCCAGATACTGTCAAAAGGTTGGGATTCATATTTTATT
Source organism: Allium fistulosum (assembly GCA_030737815.1). Lineage (NCBI taxonomy): Eukaryota > Viridiplantae > Streptophyta > Magnoliopsida > Asparagales > Amaryllidaceae > Allium > Allium fistulosum. The sequence goes on from CM060904.1 coordinate 796,714,443, forward strand.
TTATTTTTAGGCTTTCTAATCATGCTAATGATATGTTCATAATCGAACTAATCAAAGCCAATATAGAAGTTATTTAGTGAAGTTCATGTTGCATTTTGTGTAGTAACACCATGGTTAGCTATAAATTTAGGCCAATCATACAAACCTTATGAAGTTAAAGAAAATATGCATGCTTATTTAATTAATGTAAAAGTCAACCCATTAGCTCCGAATTTCGTAGTTGTTTCTAGCTAGCTACCAACATCAAAGCAGGTAAACCATCTATTTCCACTATGATATATAAACACATATATGTTCACTATATTAACTTGCTGAATCTGTGCTCACTCACCTCTATCCTAAGCTTTTAGGTTTGCCTCAAACGCCGCAAAATTTCTCCCCTAAATCTGCTTTGGTCGCTTCTTCAATTGCCAGATCTCCTTTTTATTTAAATTTAGACTGAGATTTAGAATAGAATTGGGGTTTAGAAATTGATTTGGAAAATTAGGGATTAGGGTTTTATTTTGATAGAGTTTCACTATAACGGAGAGAATTAGGTTTTATGTTAACCCTAACTATCAATTTATAAGGGAAACCTCAACTCACTACCGTTAGATCCAGCCCAAAATCATTTCATTCGTCCTTGAAACTGTGGCCAGAATGCAACGATCTTGCATGACAAAATGAATCATCTCTAGGTCATCACGACCCTATGGTCGACCATGGGTTGGGTCGACTGCCCTTGGGCTAGGTCGACCGCCCATGGTCGTCCTGGGTCCATCTGGGTCAACCTGGCCCTAGTTGATTTTTTTTCTATTTTCTATTCTTCTTTTCAATTTCTTATTTATTCAATCCTTTATAACTTTTTCGTTTTAGCTCGGATTTCAACAAGTTAGATATGGAAAATTGTCCAGAAAATTACTATAGACATAATGGTGCAAGTCCTATAGTCAAATTCGAACGTTTGTGAAAATTCTCCTTTTAGGTTAATTCATATCTTTTAATTATATTTTCTTATTTATTTCTGGAAATACCTCGGGTGTTACAACGCCTGCCATCTTCTGAGGTTAGTCATACGCTAGCTTCCTAATCCTCTCAACTATCGGAAAAGGTCTTACGAATCTCGGTGCCAACTTCCCCTTTCTACAGGATCGAACTACATTCTTCAAAGGAGAAATCTTCACTAATACTATAAAATTCCAAATCTCTTCATCTCATATCCGCATAGCTTTTCTATCGATCCTGTGCAACTTCCATTCATTGCCGAATAACCTCAATCTTTTTTGATGTTTCTCTAATCATATCTGGCCCAAGTATCAGTTTCTCGCCCGCTTCCCACCAACATGATGGAGAATTACATGGTCGGCCATGTAATGCTTCATATGGTGCCATACCAATACTAGATTGATAACTATTATTGTATCCAAACTCCACCAAATGTAGATGGTCGTTCCCTAATGCCTCTTGTAAGCTCTTCCAAAACCCACTAGTGAACAATGGGTCTCAGTCATTCACAATGCTTTTTGACAAACCATTAAATAGTACTATCCATTTTATATACAAATCTGCTGGCTTGGACGCCATTCTACTTGACTAGATAGGTACGAATCTTGCACTCTTGGTCAATCGATCAACCACGACCCAAATGCTATCATTTCTTGCTCGAGTCCTCGTAGTCCATCTATAAAATCCATCGATACTTTCTCCCATTTCCACTCAGGAATATCTAGCGGTTGCAATAATCCACTAGGTTTCGTTTTCTCTGCCTTCACTAATCGGCAGTTCATACACTTCGAGATAAATGCTCCTACATCCCTCTTCATACCTTCCCAGTATGCTTCATATCTCGGTACATCCTTTTACCATCGGGATGAATGGTCAACCTGGAATGATTGCACTCTTGTAAAACTTCATCTCTTAATCCATTAATATCGTGAACAAATAGTCTTATATCCTTATGAAGCCAACCTTCTTAGTCAAATTTGTATTGCTTCATGTCTTCGAAATCTACTCCTTCTTCTACCCTTGCCATGATCTCCGCTTACCTAGCATCTCACTTCTGATTAGTACCGATCCTTTCGATTAGAGTAGGTCTAATCGACAAACTTGCTAACATCTCCGGTTATAGGTCACAATGAGGCATGAAATCATAACCAGCGGTATACTCAATGTGCTTCCATTCCAAGAACATGCTCCCAAACTAGCATGTCTTCTACTCAATGCATTGGCACCACATTTCCTTACCCGGTGTATAAGAAACCCTGAACTCATAAGAAGTAAAGAATTCTTACCACCGTTGCTGATGAAGTTTGAGATTCTTTTGAGAGAAAAGGTACTTCAAGGATTTATGGTCGGTAAATAACTCAAACCTTTCCCCCAATAGTTAATGCCTCCACATCTTCAAAGCAAAAACAATCGCCTTCAATTTCAAATCATGAGTCGGGTAATTCCTTTCGTGTGGTTTTAGCCGTCGACTAGCATAAGCTTCAACTTTTCCCCTCTACATTAACACCGCACCTATTCCAGTACCACAGACATCTGTATATACTATCAACTCTTCATTTCCACTTGGAATGGTCAATACAGGTGCACTCGTCAACCACTTTTCAGACTCACAAACACATGCTCACATATTGCGTCTTAAATAAAGTCTGATTCTTCTTTGTCAAATTGGTCAAAGGTGTTGCTACCTTTGAGTAGTCCTTGATAATATTCGTCCAATTCTAGGAAACTCCTCACATCTATAGCATTCTTGGGTTGGTTCCAATCTTGGACCATTGCCACCTTCGCAGGATCCACTACTATACTTGTCCATAAACGACATGACCCAAGAATCTCACTTCTTCTCTCCAGAAGTAATATTTAAAGAACTTCGCTCTCAACTTATGCTTTCTCAATATCTTTAGCATAATCCCCAAGTGCTTCTTATGCTCTTCTTCAGTTCTAGAGTAGGTCATAATATCATCCGCGACCATAAGCATGAACTTATTCAACTGGTCTTTGAAAACTTGATTCATGAGATCCACAAAGTATGCCAGAGCTTTGGTCAACCCAAATGGCATCACCAACCACTCAGAAAAACCCGATATCATGCAAAATGTAGTAATAGGCACACTCTCCTTCACTATAAGCTGGTGAAATCTCATCGCTAAATCCATCTGAGAGAACAACTTCGCACCATTCAACTGATCAAACAAGTCATCAATACACGGTGGATACTTATTCTTCTTCGTCACTTTATTTAGCTCACGATAATCCACACATAACCTCAAACAGTCATCCGCCTTAGTCACGAATACCACAGGTGCACCCCACTCAAATATGCTTCTACGAATAAACCCTCTCCTTAATAGGTCATTCACTTGCACCTCTAATTCCTTTTGCTCTCTGGGTGCCATACGACTCAAAGGCAAAACTATTAGTCTGGATTCCTTTACTAAATCTATCTAAAACTCAATCTCTCTATGCCACGGCAATCTGGTCACTTTTTCAAAGACATCCAGATACTGTCTAGCGATCGAAACAGATGACAAACCCTCATGTGGAACCTCTAGCGAATATATAAAGCTAACCATCACCACATCCTCTTGTAGGCAGCTAATCACTACCGTTCGCCCTTCCATATCTCTAACTATCACCAACCACTTCTTACAGTCCACTGTAGCTGCATACCTCTTTAGCTTGTCCATTCCTAAAAAAATCCTGAACCGAACAAAATTCAAAAAAAAGCAATCACAAACAAAAGGGCATCCATGATTTGATAACACTATGCCATGACAAACCATGCAAAGGCTAGTAGAGCCCCCAACAGAATTCTTTACGATTAACGACTGATCTACTATCTCGGGTCTCAATCCCGATCTGTCTATTAGATCACAACATATAAATGAATGTGTAGCCCTAGTACTGAATAAAACTTAAACATACACTTCACTAATAGAAAGCATACCTTGAATAACGACTCCTTTCTCGTTCTCCTTCGTCGAAGGAGCATTTGACGAAGTCAGGACTACATTCAAAGCATACGCTTTCACAACCTGCTTATCCATCACCAATTCCAAGTAATCCTTCTTCAAATTCCCAAGCTTGTCACAATTGTAGCACTTCTTCTTATCGCTCACTTTGTAGTCCTTGATCAGATGACCTTTCTCCTTGCACCCATAGAAAGTAGATTCCTACTTACCCTTCTTCTAGGCATTTTTCCCTTGACACTGCTTTCTCTTTCCATTCCACTTCTTCTTGCCTCCACCACCTTGCTATGGTTTGGGCTCTTCTGTCTCCATGGAAATAAAAAAAGCAGCCCTAAATATGGGGTACAAATTTTCATGACGAAGTTCCTTCTTGACAAGCTTCTCAAATGGCTCATCAATGGGTCCACTAATTTCTCTCCAAGATAGTCATCCAGACTAAAGAGGAACTTTTTATTCTTCCTCAAGGGGGTCGATAAATGACATCCTATATTTCGACAATGCATCGAATTCCGCAACATACTTAGGAAATGACATCTCTCCTTGCTTGAGGCCAGCAAACTTCCTAAATAACAACAACTTTTGAGCAGCCGGAATGAACTCCTCTTCGATCCTTGCCTTAAACCGATCCTAACTGAACCGGTCTTCAGGTGTAGCAATAGCAACGACGTTCTGCCAATTTATGGCCACCCTTAAAGCTGTTTAGAGGCTAGCTCCCTCTTTATAGCATCATCCACTTCCATATCATTGAAGATGTGCTCACAAATATCAATCCAATCTTGCACTTCTATAGTTGTTTCTGTTCCATGGAACGGTGTTCGTCCTAAATTAGAATAATCTTCACTCGACTTAGAGAGATCGGCTCTAGGCGCTTGCACATGTGCACTTTTGCCCATAGCCATATCAAGAGCATTTCTCATCATATTCTCCATCATAGCATTGAACATAGCTTGAAATCAGGCATAGCAGCTCCTGATCTTGCCCCTTCTTCTACTTTTGAAGCAGAATTCCTCACAGTATTCCTTGTATGCCAGCTCATTCTTATCTATAATAAGAATGATCAGTCTCTCTTTGAGAAAACTGTGTCTACGGGGCTTGTGTGCATGCGACTTATACTACATAATATATTATATATAGTTTTGAAAACCAAAATATATAACAAGTACGTTCTCTCTCTCTCTCTCACACACTCACTCTCGATCCAGTCCAATGAGATAACTCCTTCCCCATCTCTACTGGTCCATGGTATCAACTTAGGTTAAATGTGATATCCCGGAATTTCTGGCAATATCAATTTAATAATCTGTTTAAATAATTAAATTGATTTGATAATCTTTGTTAGTAAGATTTGAATTGATTTAATAATCTTCCTTTAATAAATATTTAATTAGTGAATTTATCTTTTAAAAGCTAATAAATTGTTTTCTATTTATAATGTGTGTATATATATATTTGTATATATATTGTAATTAAAAACGCTTTGTTTTAAATTTAACAAATAAAGTATATTTTCTAATTCTAATATTTTTGATAATTTAGAATTTATGATTTAATTTAATATTATGCTTTTCAAAGCTATTTAAATAAATAACTATATAGTTTTAAATACTTAAGGTAAAAGTTTAATTGTTTAAATTGATTTTGGCTTAAGTTTAAATTTAAATTAATTAACAATAAGGTTGTTTTATTTCTTTTAAAATTATATATATATAAATAAGTACTTATAAACTAATTAATTAAGTATAAGCTTATATTAACCTTTAAAAATAAATACTAATTACTTAAAAGACAAGTGTTATTATCCTAAGGCTTCATTATACAAGTGTTAAATGATAAGTATATACAATTGACAAATGTTGAATATATAAACAAGTGTCATTTTAATTCTCATTTTTCTTTTATTTTTATTTATAAATCATTTCAGCCTATATATAACCATTGTTCCTTCCTTCATTTCTTTTTCTATCTTTCTAAAATCAAAAGCTAAGTGAAACTCAAACCATTATTAAAAAAAATCTGAAATCAACAATCACAAACCAGATTTTTGTAATTCATTTTCAACTTCAAAAGCAAACTCTGTAACTATTTCAAAAACCAATCTGTAATCAATATCCTCAGAAAACCTTCTTCTTCAACCTATAAACTTATTTTCAAAAATGAAATCAAAGCCTGCAAACAAATCTGAGAACACCCCCTCAAAACCAGAAGCCAGAATGTAAATCTTCAGCCTGCATTTTCTTTTCAAATCTGAAGCCTGTGTATCATTTTTTTTCTTCAACCTGGAATTGTTTTCTGCATGCAACTTCATTTTCATGTTCAAAGCATTTTCAAATCAAGCACCAAAGTATTTCCAGTTTCTGTAACATGCAAAGTTTTAAAGCTAAGGGATTTTAGTTTTCAAGCTATTTTCAAAAGCTTTTTACAATGGTGCTCTGTCTTCATTCTTTATAGGTGAGTAAACTTTCTTTTAAAAACAGTTTTAAAATCTGTGATTACACTTTGATGCATGTGATGATATCTTGTAGAAATATTGTATATAATGTTTACGTGAATGTTTGGATGTGAATGTATGTATATAAGTATGATATGTCTGTGCATTGTCTGTGTATATAAATATATATATATATATATATATATATATATATGCTCTGTTGTGTTACCGGTTTTGATCCACTAAGTAAAAATGCAATATCTCTCCACACAATCAATATTAGATTTTGATTTGTAAATGAAAGATGATTGAAATTGTGCAACATAACTTTTAAAAATAACTTCGAGAATTTATATTAAGTATTTACTTCGGAAATATATAAATAACAGTGAAGTTCAAAAATGGGTTTAAATAGATAATGTTAATTTCAATTCTTGATTATATAAACTGAAACGTTATGCAAAATAATGAATTTTGATATATAAATCATGATTTTTAAGGTTGTATTCAGTGAGATAATTGGGGATGATCAGATTGTGTTTCATCGTCAAATTTCGACGATCGGCACGGAGGTTGTCGTCATGATCATTGTCGAAGGTAGCTGAGAGTGGGCGATCACGAGAAAAATAGTGGAAGGTTTTATCGATGGTCGTGGTGGCCAGGGGACATCGAACTAGGGTTCGATGCTTAGTTTTGGTCAAGAAGATAGTCAAGGTGATTGCGGCATCTTAGGAGCATCGGAGTTGATTGCAAGGAGGGGAATCGTTGGTGGGGTTCGTGACATGGCTTTGGACGAGGCGGTTGAATTTCTGGTGGAGTGGATCGTCGTCGGCGTAGAGTTTTTCGATCGGGGTTGGAAGTTCTTGTGTGCTCGAGGTACTCGATTTCGAATCTCAGGTGATTCGACGAAGCTGGATGGTTGTTGTTCACGTAGAGGTCGTCGTCGACTTGAGAGCGTCATCGGCAAGGTGGCAGCGACGTCCAGGTCCACGTGCACGTGTGCACATTTGTATTTGGTTTGGTTGGGTGATCGGGGAAGAACGAGTTTTTCTCGAGTCGTTTGCATGATTTTCTCGGTGTAGTGATGGATCGCGAGTGTCACGAGGTTGTCTCAGGAATTTTGTTGAAGGGCTCGGGTTGTTATCGTTTCTTTTGTCTCCGAATTTAGAATTTTAAAGTAAAACATGAACATATTTTTATAAAGCAAAGAAATCAAGTTTTATTGTAAAGAATAAAGTGTTTAAGACAAATTTTAAAGTTATTAAAATAATTAGTTTTCAAAAGAAAAATGTATTAAAAAAGTTTTTAAAAGAGGAAAATATAAACAAGTTTTCAAAGTAATTTTTGAACAAGTTTTCAAAGCAAGTTTCATGCCAAAGAATTATGAAGTTAAATGTTTTGAACTTAAATTATTTTGGTTTAGGATAATTACATATTAGGTTAATTATTTAATTTAATTCCTGAATGTTATCAAATGATTTGTATGTTAATGACAAATTAATTTCAAGCATTTGAATTAAATGAGATGTCATGATAAAATTAAGTAATTAATTAAAATAAAGAATTTATCTTTAATTAATTAAGGTTGTAATTAATTAGGGATAACTAATTAGTGGAATTAATCTAATTTAATCACTTAATGTAATTAATAAGGGTTAATTAATTGATGTTAATAATCAAAAGATAATTACTTAAGGAAAGTAATTAATCGATAGTTAATGAATGTAATTAATCTAAGGATCATTAACTAATGATTTGGGGGATAACTAATTAATGTAATTAATTTGAGATAATTAATTAGTTTAATTAATTAAGGATAATTACTTTGAAATTAATTAAGTATAATTACTTAATATAATTAATAAAGTATAATTACTTAGTATAAGTAATTAGTGGTTAATTAATGAATGTAATTAATAAAAGGATAATTACTTAATGAAAGTAATTAGAGTTAATTAATAGAACTAATAAAAGGTTAATTTATTAATGGAAGTAATTAAGGAATTAATTACTTAATGTAATTAATTAAGTTTAAATGTAATTTGTTTAAGTTAATTAATTAAGTTTAATTAATTTAAACACTTGATGATTTGATAAATAATTACTTAATTTAATTAATGGATTGTAGTTACTTAGTAAAGTAATTAATGGTAATTACTGGATGTAATTAATGGAAGAAGATTTAAGGATGAAAGAAATTTGGATTAAATTACTTTGTAATTAATCAAAGGATTAATTAAAGATAATAATTTAAGGAGTAATTAATTTATGTAATGAAGTAATTAAGGGAAGTTAATTACTTGATGAGATTAATCAAAGGTGATTAATAATTGTGGTTTAATTAAGATTAATTACTTAATGTAATTAATTTAAATAGAATAAATAATTAAAGATGTAATTAGGGATTATTAGTTTATAATTAATTAATGATGTAATTAAGGGTTGATTAATTAAGATTAATTAATCAATGATAAGTGATTATAGAATAACTAATTAATTGTAATTAATTAAGGATTAAAGTAATTCATTATAATTAATTAATTAATGAAGTAATTAAAGGTTAATTACTGTATTTGGTTAAGAATAATTAATTTGTGAAAATAATTACTTAAATGTAATTAAAGGATAATTAATCAAGGTTGATTAATTTAAATGAATAATTAGATGGTGATTAATTAATTGATTTGTAATAAATAATGGTTAAGTAAGCAAGATTTAAAATGATGAAGGTAATTAATTTAATTTATTTTAAATTAATTAGAGATGAAGTAATTAATTTAATTTATTTTAAATTAATTAGAGATGCAAGTAATTAATTTAATTTATTTTAAATTAATTATAAATGGTGTGATTATTAGACCATTGCTTATGTATGAATGGATGATATTGATTGCCTTGAATGGTTTGAGTTCTCAGATATGAGATAAGTAATGCTGTTTAATATGGATGCTTTGGTTGAAGTATGATGATAATGTGAATTATCTGTTTGTGATGATAATATGGATTATCTATTGTGATATTGTGAATTATCTATCTGTGTGTATATAGATAATAGAATTGAATTGAATTGTTTAACTTTAAAACAACTTGGCCTTTAAGATACGTTTTGGATTTCGATGAGACCGGGATCGGGTTTCCAGATTTGGATATCCGAAAACCACATCGATCCAAATTAACGATAGGTCGTGAATCTCAAGTGAAGATGAAGATTCAGAATGCAAGGGTTATTGTCGTTAACTCTGAGGGTGATTCCAAAATGAGTGTAACGAGATAATGCCTTCGGTTTCGTTCGAACCCGGAACGAACTTGTATGGATTGAATGCTTTTAGCACATCGTCAGATGGACAATGAGCATTCTAAGAGATGTGTTCTCTAAAGGTAGTCGTAGCCTCAAGCCTCATCAATCGGGAATGGCTAAAACAGGGGAGGTGCAGCAAGGTTAGTGGGTAGCACCCAAGTAGAAAAAGATTTCCCCCATCTAGAGGTCCCTTCTTATTATTCGGCTGTGTGGGCAGTTGATTGCAACAATTGCTGGGGTGTCTTGTGCGGGAATTATCCAGTAAGGGATGGTTCCGGCCTTGTGTTGCAGGGGATTGGGAGTAATCCTTGGTACGGTGATCTAGGCCACGTACTGTGATGGGCGGTACCCCGGTAGCCCTGCCATTGTATGGAATCCAATCTCCAATAAGTGCCATCGGATTTGATTGTATTACCCATTTGTTGGCTAGTATGCTGGAATTTAATCATGTAACAATTTCAGCTATTTCTTATTTTACTTGAAAACACTAGACCTATTATAATATCATAGAATTTCCTATCAAATGTTTGGTTAGCGTAAGGTAAAAACTTACCCATGTTTATGTGTGGGAAGTCTTACGTGATACCTTTTGTTTTCAAAGGCTTTTCAAAGTTAAGCAACTTTAACCGTTTACTCACACCAGACCCATGTCTGACCCAAGTGTTTATTTTTTGTTTTTTAAACTTTTGGGTACTCAAATTTTTATGAGTAGCTAAGGGATTCAGGTTATCTTTGACGAATTGTGGAGGAGCAATGGAGCAGGAGGCTTCAACATTGTAGATATATATAGTAGTTCCGCTGTGTTGATCTCTGTATTGATCTCTGTATTGTATTGAGTTGTAATAACTAGACAGGTGTTTATAACTGTCTAGTATGTGATGTATAATCTGTGTAACTCTGATAGTCACTGTATATTATGTAATACTTATGTTATTAATATAATTTATTTGTTCCACTGTTGAGATTCTGATGTTGTTTCTTTCTTTCTTTTCTTCTTTTCTCTTTTCTATCCCTTTCTTTCTTCAAGATGATGCGACTTTCTGGTCGATGAAAGTCGGGTCGTCACATTAATCATGTAACCAAGGCGCTGATACCAAATGTGACGACCACCCTATACCACCACCACCAATAGTATACAAATAGTGTGCTGTAGTTATGCCCTGTCGATATAGGACGATCATCAGGATGAATAATAAAAAACACAGCATATAACCTGTTGTATATCTCACAGCATATGGACAAAATATAAATATCATAGATATAACAAAAGAGACAATAATAACAATGTGAACTAATCATCAAAGTATATGATCCACTGAGTTATACATCAATAGTCATAGAGTTTATAAAATGGAAGCAAACTCAACAATTGTCTCAAATAAAAGCAAATAAGTAGTCACTTCCACTGCTAAGACTCCTCAGTGTTGTATAGTGGAATAAACGTAAAAATCCATATGTGTATAATACGAATTAGCTCCATCCAACTCGTCCTCTAAACAGCTACTACCCTACACCTAATATTCAGTCTACTCATTTAAGAGTACCCAAGATACTAAGAAGCAAAGCAGAAAACCTTGGGTCAGACAACAGTCTGGTATGAGGGTGAATGAATCTCAAAATACTATACAGGTAAATATAGAAAGGAATAGAGGTACACGAATCATACTTGACATGTCCCTGCAACCGAAGAGTTAGCACATAACTATATAATATGCTACTCTACTACATCATAAAGGTATACTACTAAATATAAGGATAATAGATATCCAGGTATTCCCATCTCCAATATCTACTCCCAATGATATCTCGAAGTGATAGCTTAAAGAGCTAATAAAGCAACCATAGCACCAGTCAAGCAATACTCACTATAACTCATCCCTGTGCTCTGAATATATGGTAACTTGTTTGGCCTACATGCTAGGGACTAATGGAAATCTTGATTTTCTGTGCACTCTTGTATCACGTAGCCCAAAGCTCAATACATGTCTCGTAGCCCAAAGCTAGACACTAGACCCAAAGCCACCGGTCCATGGTATATTGGTCCCTCAATGACCCATAGGCGTCCCCAATTACAATACCCATGTTTCGGGTACACAAGAAAAAATGCTGAGCATCAATGATTCCGTAGCATGCACTCATTCGATCCATTTGGATCTGACCCTTCCTTTGCTCAATCTAGTTTCCATTATTCAAGAACCCACCACGTTCCTCATTCTACGGTTTCCTCTTTTATCAAGCCGCTATCTTCGGTACCTACTCCCATCATTAGTCACAACCGAAGATTCTAGCTTTCATCATGTTGTTACATCACTATTAATCCTCATGTGAACGACCCAACACCTCCAACAAGACCTACGGAGCTTCCACTCCATACCCTGAAAATTCCACTTTCATTCAGTGGAATATGATAACACGATACCAGGTTTTTGGCTAAGTTTTCCTCCTTACTCCTACTACCCTTTTCCCAAGAGCTTTAAACATTGATCTATCCCTCCTTCATAACTCAACCCCAACCTATAGCCTTTATCTTCTAACTTCTAGGGATAACTCGGTATATCACCCTATAGTTAAACAAATCTCTTGCTTCAAGCCATGAACCACCTCCACTAGCCAAGCTCTACTCGCCCATGCCAATGACCAACTTATAGGGCCCACTACTATAACTTGGTATCAAGTTATATAACTTGGTACCAGTTTATACCCTTAGCAAATTTTGAGGCACAATTTTTCGAACAAACTCCTCCCATGCTTTTGAGCCTCTCCTCCAAGTTTCTTCCAATTCCAACAAACCATTATAACTCGGTACCAAGTTACAGATAACTCGGTACCAGGTTATACCTTAGCAAATTTTGAGGTGCGATTTTTCCAAAGCTCCTCTTATGGTTTAGAGCCTCTCCTTCCAATTTAATCCAATTCGGACAAACCATTATAAATCTGTACCAAGTTCTAGATAATTTGGTACCAAGTTGTACCCTTAGCAAATTTTGAGGCATGATTTTTCCAACAAGCTCCTCCCATGCTTTGGAGCCTCTCCTCTAAGTTTCGTCCAATTTCGACCAAGCATTATAAGTTGGTTCTGAGTTATACCCTTAGCAAATTTTAAGGCACGATTTTTCCAGCAAGCTCCTTCCATGCTTCAGACCATTTCCTCCAAGTTTCGTCCAATTCTGACTAACTTTGCCTTCGATTTGCCCAATTCACCAACCTTTCTTCCTAAACATCCAAAACACTAGCAAACAACATCAAAGCACAACATACAAGCATAAAATAACATGCAATTACATCTATTCAAACTAGCAATACATTGAATTATAGTAATCAAACAAATTCTAATCCAACTCTATGAAATCCATGAATATATGAGTATGAATAAGGTGAATTACAAAGCCAACTCTACAAATCATATTAGAATTCATCAATCTAGGTCAAAAATATATGTTAACATGTGATTAAGGTTAGAAAAGGATTTTAAGATCAAAAATCATGTTAAAACCTTTAATTTTACTATATATTCAACCAATTTGAGCCTCAATCAAAAGTGGACAACAATGAAAATCCATGGAAATCAACCATATTAATGATCTCTATCTTATAATCAATGATTTATACTCTAATCTTCAATTTGGTTTGATTTAGAGGGTAATTTGGATAATTTTGGATGAATCTTGGGTTAATGGGGGTTTAGATCAGATTTGGGAGAGAGGGAAATGTTTTAATTTGAATTATATTGAAATTAGTTCTAAATTATTATCAACTAGGTCACCTCCCTTCCTTATTATGGGCCTCTTTCCGAGGCTAACAAAGTCTTTGAATTCAATGCACCATCTGTTTCCATAATATATGGTCTGAATGTCTCAGACGTACCCGAATATGAGGTTGTAACTACATCTTGTACTGCAATCTTAGAGTAAGGGAACCTTTAGCTAACCTTTATTAATGGAGAGCTTGAAAAAGATCTAAAGAATATTGTTTCTAATTTTGAAAAAGCAAAGGATGCGCACAAGCGTTAACACTAATATAATATCAAGTTACACATTGAGCTTGACGTGGAAAATTTGAAGGTGGCTGAGCTGTAGCAGTTGCTGAAGGAAAGTGAAACACTTTACATGGTTATTTATAAAAAGGAGATTAAAGAATTAAGATAAACCGTAGAAAAATCATCTTTCTAGGCCGCTTACCGATATGAAGAAAAGGATATGCTGAAGAAAGAGAGGTGGCTAAGGAGCTTAGCACGGGTGCCGCTCCCGCTCCTCATGCAAGCATGGATGCCTATTGGCGAACGAATGGAAAAGGAAATTAGAATTGCACTATCAAGGTAAACTTAGAGAGTTGGAAGCCTACTACAAGTAGTAGCTAGAGCAACTAGGGCCGAAGGCACTTCCTTGTACTCAGAGAAAGGGGTGGAAAATAGATGCATACAAGTATTTTGGTGGTTTTTCTAAGGACTCAAAAAAAACAAAGGCTGAATTAATAAAGACTTAGCACGGAGGAGGGAAACTGCTATATTTAAGGTTTATAAACTTGAAGATCAAGTGCAGGAAGCTCAGGCTGCCTTCGTTGTCGCAGTTGCACATGTTGACTTGCCAGGGCATGGTCGTATTGCTAACTTCGATGAAAAGCTTAAGATGGAGAATGTCAGATGTAAGATCGCTTAGATTTCTTTTGAACGAGCTATATATGTTTTTAGCTATTTTTACTCTGCATTAGATCTGAATTTTCTCCATAACAAACAAGGTTTTGCATTGACTGTGGTGGATCCAACAGACCCATGGACGAGTGATAACTACGATCCCAAAAGACTTTCTATGTTATAAAGAATCCCTCTTGGCTAGTATTCCTCAAACTTGATACTTCATAATTGTAGTAGTTTCAGAATCATAGTTTAGAATACTTTTGTAAAAGTATGTTGTGGAAAGCATTCTTCTTGGTAGTACAAATATCTATAAGGAAATTGTATAAATTGAATTCTCTTATAAATAATTATAGGTACCTTGTGAGCTTTAGCTTGTTTGCACTTTATTTTTGTTTTGTTTGTCTGGATTTGCTTGATTTCCAGTTTTGCATTCATCTATTGTTCGTGCACTTGGCATGGTTGCCCCGCCATTTGGGATAGACTATTTTTTGACTGTGAAGTCAGATCGTGTATTTACAATCTTTTTTAATTCATGCACATGGTTTTTTGGTTCAGGCCATCTAATATCCTTACATTTAGTGAAATAGTTTGGTTGAAATGCCGCTTCGTATATGATATAACTCAATGTTATTAGCTATGTTAGTGAAATTAACATAGAGAGATTTTTATATTAGCTCGGATCGTCTAATATCCTTATCTCCAATTCATTATATTATTACTTCTCATAATTATTACAAACTTGTTATTTTTCTATACAAATAACACTATTTATACAAAGTAAGGCCTGAGATGCTTGGAATCCTAAGATATAGGAACTAGATTTCCATCAGGTCTCGAGAGTCGGTAAGCTCCACTAGCTAAGACTTTTGGTATAACCAACGAGCCTTCACAATTTAGGCCTAGAGCTTCTTCTAATGGGTCCTTGGTGTTCATTATTCTTCACAGTAATAGGTCTCTTTTGTATAAGTTTCTCCCTTTGAGCTTGACATTGTAATTCTTCGCCATCCTTTGCCGGTATGCTGCAGAATGGACTGTTGCCTCGTCTCTTTCTTCTTAATAAGAACGAGGGAAGCTTCTTTCAATTCTTGTTTTTCTTTGCCACATATAATAATCTTCTTTGTGATGGAACCTTTGTCTCAACTAGGAGCATCGCTTCGTAGTCATAACTTAAAGATAAAGGTGTGTGGCCAGTTAGGGATCCGGACGATGTTTTATAAGCCCACTGTACTAGGGATAGCTCCTCTGCCCACTTCCCTTTAGCCTTATGCAGTCTTTTCTTGAGTAGTTTCTTAATGATTTTATTTGATGCTTCGACCTGTCTATTCGCCTGTGGATGTGTGATAAAAGAGAAACTATTTATTATCCCATTTCTTTCACAAAGTTCTACAAAGTCTTTACTCTCAAATTGGGTTCCGTCATCAGAAATTATTTTATAGGGGATCCCAAGCCTAGTGATTATATTCCTCGCAACAAAAGTGGCTATTTTATTCACAATAGTTGTAGCCATCGGTTCTTCTTCCACCCACTTGGTGAAATAGTCTATCGGCACTATATCATACTTTGCTCCCTTTTAGAAACAGGAAGTGGTCCTATAAAATCTATGCTTCATATATAAAATGGTCATAGACTAGCTAACAGGATGACCTATAAGGAAGGTATTCTTGGAATGCTGGCAAATCTTTGGCATCTATCACATTTTCTGACATATTCCTGCATGTCTTGAAGTGCGGTGGGCTAGTAGTAGCCATGTCTTATCACTTTCTTTTCTAACTTAGCTATTCTAGAGTGGTCTCCACACTGACCTTCATGTACCTCGTCCATGATAAGGGGTGGAGTACCCTCCCTTTTACAATATGGCATCAAAGATGGAGAAATATGGAGCCTAATATCTAACTTTACGAGCTTCATTCTTGTTTGAAGGTAGAATTCCGCTTACTAGGAATTATTTGATAAGGGTCATCCATGAGGCTTCCTCTATGTTTAAAGGGATTGGCGAGGGTGGATTGTTCCCATAACCTTCAAGTGTTTCTTGGTTCCGAGCTTGTCATATCGCAGCCCGCTGTGCCCTAGTTAGGACCGGTATTTAGTTGGCCTCTGTAATGCTTGTTTCAGCTTGATGTCCTATTGGGACATCTCTCATTTCCCATGCTATTTTTGTGCTAGCAAGTTTAAACAATAAATCCATAGAAGAATTATTCTCATGTGGGATTTGTTCAATATCAAATTGATCAAACTGCCCTAGCAACCTTTTGGGCAATTCTACATATTTGGCTAAGGTTAGCCCTTTTGTTTGATAATTTCCATGCACTCAATTTACAACTAATTGGGAATTACTATGAATTTTAATATGGGTTACTTTAATTACTTAAGTCATCCTTAAGCCTACAAGGAATGCCTCATATTCCATACATTATTGGTAGCTTTGAATCTGAGCTGCACTGCCCTCTTTTCACTTGATGTCCTATCTACGAATAATTGCTAGAATTGTAGAGTGGGAGTCTCTTCCTCAGATTTCAGCTCAGTAGGTAGTGTGCATTCCACAATGAAATTTGCTAGTGCTTGTCCTTTGACTGCTTTTCTTGGGTAGTAGGAGATATCATATCGACTAAGCTCCAATGCCCATTTTAGCAAGTGAACCAACATTTCTAGCTTTTGCATTATTTACTTCAGCAGTTTGTCTGTGAGGACCATGATGGGGTGCTCTTGGAAGTATGACTATAGTTTTCTTGCTATAAGGAGCAGGTTGTAGGATGACTTTTCAATGACTGAGTAGTTGAGCTCTGCTATGGATAAGCTTACTTATGAAGTATATAGGCCTTTTAGGTCCCTTCATATTCCCGAACTACTGTAGAATTAACAGCTCAATCGGTTACAGCTAAATATACATATAAGTCCTCACCTATATATGGTTTGGTAGGATAGGAGTACTGATTAGGTGATCCTTCAAATGTTGGAATGCGATTTTGCACTCCTTAGTCCATTCAAAATTTCGCCCCTTTCTTACTTGGTCGAAGACCGATATACATTTGTTAGTTACTTTGGAGATAAACCAACTTAGAGCAGCTAGTCTACTGTTTAGGCCTATGATATCCTTTGGCTTTTATTGGACTCCCATCTTCCTTATGGAATCAATCTACTCTGGATTTGTTTCAATGCCACGAGTGCTTAATGTGTATCCCTAAAACTTTCCTAACTGGATGAAAAAAGTACATTTCAAGGGATTTAACTTCATATTATATTGCCTTAGGGTTGCAAAGGATTCCTCATAATCTTGCACATGACTCAGTGCTGCTTTTGACTTAACAAGCATGTCATCCACATATACCTCAATCTTTTTAGAAATTTGATCTGAGAACACCATATTAAGTAACTTTTGATAGGTTGTCCTAGCATTTTTTAGTCCAAACGGCACAGCCTTGTAGTAGTATAAGCCTTTGTCAGCAACAAAATTAGTATGATCTCGATCTGGCTTAAGCATAGAAATCTGGTTGTAACCTAAATATGCATCTATGAATGAGAGTAGTACATGGCCGCTAGTCACATCCATTAATTGATCAATCCTTGGTAGAGAAAAGCTATACTTTAGGCCTTGTTGAGGTTGGTATAGCCTACGCAAGTTCTCCATTGTCCATTAGACTTCTTTACAAGAATAGGGTTGGCGATCCACTTTAGGTAATACATTTCTCCGATGAACCCATTTGCTTTTAGCTTCTTGACTTCTTTATGTAGGGCATCAAATCTTTCATGATCTAGATTTCTATGCTTCTACCTAACAGGATGAACATTGGGATCGATGTTGAGTGCGTAGCAGATGATAGCTGGGTCTATTCCTACCATGTCTTAGTGCGCTCAAGCAAACACATCCGCTGATCTTTTGAGGAATTCTATTAATTCTATTCCAATTTCTAGGCTGAGGTTTTTTCCTATCTTGAGAACCTTCGAAGGACCTTTAGGATCTATTTACATGTCCTCAAGCTCATCCAATGACTTTAATTCTCTCTTTGTTTCCCCTAATCATGGATCTATTTTACTTTCTTCTTTCTCTTGAGGTGAGGATGCGGCGGAGAAAGCCTGTCTTTGAGCTTCTTCGAAAAAATACCGTGCATAGACCGAGTTATACTCATCAGTGTCAATCATGTGCATAAACTCCCTTTTTTTCTTCTTACTAATGATGTGATCGTAGAATGTCCTATTTCAGCATTAACCTTAATATTTAGTACCGATGCAGTTCTTAAAACTAGATTGATTTCTTTTTCATTATCATTATTATAATTATTAGGTGAGACAACAGAAGAATTTTGAATAAATTTATTACTAGAATTGAGATTTACATTGTACAACTCTCTAGCCAATAATTGTACCCCCTAATCAACCCTATTTCAACAACGGTATGGAACTATATAAGCAAATCTTTCTGAGAAATTACCGCCCTCGTGTCAATTATTGTAGACCTTCTCAAGAATGCATTGTGCGCAGATGGTTGATCAATGATCGGGAATATTGCAGAAAATGATTTGTGGAGAGGGGTAGTCCCAACGATGACAAGAAAACGTACTGACCCAATAGGAATAGTCACAATATTATTGAAGTTGTAAATTGGTTTGGGGCTTGGCTTTAGTATTTCGACTGGAAGCTTCATGTTGTCAAATGCAGATTTGAAAATGATGTTAACGGAGCTTCCAGAATCCACACAGATTTTCTTCATGATGCAGTTCGAGGTCTGCACCATAATTACCAGTGGGTCTTAATGTGGAAATACAACACCATCAGCATCAACAACAGTGAAGACTATGTCTTGAGCAAGCTTTTGCTTCTCATGGAACATAGTTCTTTGCTCTGTTTTAGCTTTTTGTACATACCGCTCCAAAGCTTTATTGCTTTTTCCAACGATGTGCGGTCCTCTGTGGATCGAAGCTCTGAGATTGCTGGGGTTTCCTGCAAGGCCTTAATTCAAATCTGGAGAGGGATTCTCATCTCTCTCTCTATTTTCTTTCCTTTTGATTGTTGCCTAAGTATCCCTTTTGGATCAATCTTTCAATTTCATTCCTCAAGTGTTGGCACTTATCAGTATGATGGCCATTAGCTTTATGGGAGCAAAATATGCTCCCCTATTCCGTTTTGGCTTCTTTCCCTTGTTCGAGACATTGTAGGATAGTTCGGCTCTGGTCATCTTCTATATCCGACTAGGTATATGTGTGAGAGGAGTTTTAGCTGCAAAGTTAAATTCTCTTTGCTATTTGGCATGTGGATTGTATCCTTCGGCCCCCTCATTTTCTTATTTTAGGGAGCAAAGTTCTTTCAATGAAGGTAATTCTACGGCCCCGGCTTCTTCCATTCGTATGTATCCACTAGCTCTTTCATAGAAAGCTTTCATGCTATAGCATGACTTCATATCGTTCTTATCCCAAATAGCGTTATTCCTTCCGATCTCAGCATGTGCTACCATCGGAAATGCTTCTTCACAAGTTACTCCAATCTAAAGAGCGTCAGATTTGAAGCGTTTTATAAAGCTATGTAAGTTTTCATTTTCGCCTTGGTTTATGCAGGATAGGGTATTCATATCTGGGAAAGTCTCTCTGCTAGAATTGAATTGTTTTAAGAAGTCTGCATCTAACTATGGCTAAGAGTAGACCTCCCCTGGCCCATACCTTCTAAACCATCTGGAAGCTGCCTCAACCAGATATACTGGAAAGAGCATGCATCCGGTTATCTTCCCTACCTTCAAAATGTCCATGAAGTATTCAAAAGTGCAAATATGGTCAGGGTTGGTAGTCCCATCGAAATTATTAATTGATGGGGCTTTGAAGTTATCAGGGAAATCTACCTCTATAATACTTTCACTGAACGGGGAAGAATGCTCTTCCCATACTTCCTCTTCACTATTCCGTTGGAAAAGTATTAACAACTGCTCTATGCGATCTTTCAATTGATGGACCTAATCCTCCTTAGGGTCTATCCGGGATGAGTCACCTTTGCAGCATAAGGTGACATCATCATCTTCGCCTACAATTTGTGTTTGCTTTTTCAGTAGTAATGGGTTGATGTTCACAACTTTAATTTGATTTGGGGGTTGATTTGAATCTTGTTTATAATCATGCCATCCATTTTTTTAGACCAGAATCATCATTTTCATTTCTGAGATTATTGTTGTCACTATATGCTGCACAATCAGCCTAGTCGAGGGACGATGGCTGTGAGCTGTGGAAGACTGAGGGGAGGTTGGTTTAAGAGCAGTATGATGGGTGATGGATTTCTCTAGCCCATCAATGCATTTGTTTAACTATTTTGTGAAAGCATGGAGAGTTGCTAGAACAGGATCCATGGGGGGTTGTGCAGGAGCTCCTACCTCAGTTTGGGTCATGGAGGTAAGGAGTTGGTTTTTTGGTATTTTTGAGGCCAGCTGAAGCTGTTCTTGGTTAGAAGGAGTGTTGGAATCAGTGGGAATCATGGTATTATAATGGTGCCTAAAGGAAACGTGTGTGAATTTTGTTGGAGAAGAAATGGCCATCCTTTTGGTGCCAAAATACTAATGAGATATTTCGTCTCAGAAACACCCAAGTATTTTAGAAGTAACCACGACACTGAATGCTTTCGTGATTTAGAATCAACAAGATTGTAACATTAAAATTTCTTTTAATGGAAGATATTATGTTATTATAATACTTACACAATTATGAGGAAAAGTACTCAAAATTTTATGAAAGGTCTCAATGCAACTCGTTAAAGCAATCCATTCCAAATTAGGCATTAAAGACAGAAAAGAGTAAATAAAGTACTAAAAGTAATAAATGACACAGGGAATTTGGATGTTAACGAATCCTACATCCACATGGAAAATGTCATTCTCTTCTGCTTTGATCTTAGTACAAAAGACAATGGAAAAGAATACAATTTTTCGATTTTATTACCCCAAAGAGTAAAGTAATCTCTCCTTTTCTGCTATAGTTTCCTATACATTTATGGTACTCAAAGGTTTACATGGATCGCTAATGTCCATCTTTCATTCTTTTGATTCTTGCCTTTGTATTATGCCACATGTCGATCGTCTGTCCTACTCATTTGCTGTATACGGATTGCTGACGTGGTCTTTAGTTGGAAATCTTGATATGGGTTGTTGGCTTTTGAACTTAGGAGGGAAGCTTGAAATAGAAGCGGGAATCCCAATTTTGGAATAGTCCATGACGATGTTAGGCAAAATTCTTGAATTTCTTAAACATTACTTTGATATGAAGGTGGTAGTGTAGTCCTCTACTCCTAGAAAAGTTTAGAATAGTTCTGGTGGTATGACTAGACTTCAAAATGGCAGCGCAGTCTTATTTACTAAGTTGTCTAGTTTGGCTTTAATTACTCTTGAAATTGTGCTTTGTTGTTGTTTTGGATGGAACAGTAGAGTACGGCTTGAGGACTGTTAACACGGTTCGGATGTTGTGTAATATTTTCATCATATATAGTTATGGAGGCATAGTTCTCAATGGTGTCCTGGAGTGCTTTCAAGTATGCAGTTCTTCTATTTTGGGGGTAGTTTCTTATTATGACTATGCTTACGCATGTGTGTAGTTTGTTGATTTGTTTTTCCTTTGAGTCATTGTATTTGTTTGGTTGTACTTATTTAGAATTGCAGCGTTGTTCTGTTACTTCAATGTCAACCAAGGATTGTGGTGTATCCCTATTGCTTATAATTGCTTTAAGGAATATGCTGCGGTTCTATATCGCTAATGTTGCTTTTGGGCCGCAGTACAGTCTTTACATTTGTTGTCACTCAAAGATTGAGCCGTAGTCCTAACTTATTAATGCTTACCTTTAGAACCACATCACAACCTTCATATTTGGAACTCAAAGACTATGCCATAGTTCTGCCCACATAAGAAAATATTAAGGTTGCAGAGCAGTCACCATACTTTATGGCTATCTCAGGATACCGGCATTGTATTGTAGTATTAAAGCTATGTTCAATTGGAAAGGCGCAGTCCTTATTTTTTGCCATTGACTTATGACTTTGGCGCATCACTATCTAGTCATTGCTTTTTACCTTTGTTTCCTCTTCGCAGTCCAATTTCTATCATGAGAGCGATTCTTTTGGTTCTATGCTTACATCAATTTTCCTTTATCGATGTTTAGAAAATATGGGTGTAACAAACATAATAGATCATAACATATCATAACATTAATCACCTACAATCGACTTCTAAGGAAGGAACATTTCAATCCAACCTCTACGATCCAGGCTTAGGCATTACCTTTTAGCGATATGAAAAGCAAAAATATCCAAACGGATTATAAAACAAGTAATAATCCCTTTTAAAAAGGTAAAATCATCAAAACCATTTTCAGATGGGAAATACACATAATCATAATTTCTTTCAAGGTAGGAAACTCTTGATAGTAGAAATACTATCAAAATACATCTGGTTTATTTTCTACAAAACCTATAAAACAAACTTTCTAATAATTCTCTAAAACTCCTTTTATAGAAAAGCTTATATAAATAAATAATTCAACCTTTATGGTTTAGATTCAAATTAAAACTATTTCTAATATAAATAAATCTTTATTTTATAAAATTATTTTATACTACATACTCAAAATAAAATATTCACATAGGATTTTAAATTTAATTTTAATTCGATGTTTATAGTATATCAAATTGGTAGAGTTCAATATCTCGTTATTAATATATTAATTCATTATATTTCATATATAAGTAATTTAAATCATTCGTTTTAATAAAATCTATACCATACAAAACAATCAATATCATAGTATATAGCATACCATTCAAGCAATTTCATCCATTCCAAACAAGCATTGATCAAATAATCAACCATCAATCATCTACTAATAGTAATCAAGGCTACCAAGTCTTCACCATCATCGTTTAATATAAATCCAATTTTCCCCTTTTAATACTTCAATATTCTTCTTTGCAATTTTATCTCATAGTCGCAATTTAAATATTTACAAATTCAAAAAAATTCTCTGTAGGGTTTGATGTAATACTACCATTATGTTCATCAATCTAAAGGCAAAACATTCATCAGTAAAGATGCAATTAACCATTGAAACTTTTTAAACACAATTATACTCTATTAAATTGTCTAATTTCATCGAATAAGGATTGAGCAAATAGTTCATATAATTTAAATTAAAAAGAGAATTGTTCATTCACCAAAAGGTTGTGGTTGCGAATGCCAGTTCACTTTCCTAGATCCACAACTCAACTTAGGCCATTGCTCCTCCCTCCTAGCTCACACCCAGCATCGTCACGCTTGTCATTCATGGTCGTGCATATCGGTTCAACTCGGCATCTTCCCCACACAGCGCCTCCATCTTAATGCATGCAGAGATCGACCAATCGCACCTTTTGACGTTGTCGAAAAAGCATGCAGCCGCATTTTTCTTTCGCATGTATTTTTTTGTTTTAGGTATATGCATGTTTTAGGGCATAAAAGGAAGATCAGGACATGTTTTCTAAAGTAGACGTTCACGTGGTTGAAAAGGAGATAAGGCTAATAATAGATAAGCTTAAGTTGGCTTAAGGTTTAAGGAAATGGTTTTGGGCTTCAAATTCATATTAGGCCCAATAGAATAAAAGAATTTCATTTTCTTTTTAACTATTCCACTTCCCACATAAATTCAATTAGTTTACAATATTTTAACACTTGTAAAATTATTTATATTAGTATAAAAATTTCCTCAATTTTATTTCTTCACAAAATAAAATTTTGATTGGAAAAATTGCCTTTCGTCTTTGAACGGTATTTAAAATAATTGTTTCTTTTCTCAAAACAATTGCCATACTTCATAAATATTATTTATTTTGTCAAAAAAAAATTTCAAATAACTTTTGCCTTTTTAAAACACAAGTCAAATTTCGAATTTGAATTTTAAGTCCATATTCGTCTTTTATTATAAATCTAATAGTTCAATTTATTGTATAAAATATCAAAAATAACTTTTTAATATTTATCCATATAAAATAACCAACGTTTAAACTCAACGAAAATCTTAATTTCAAATTTTATAATCAAATAATTGAATTTCTAATTCAAATATCCAATTAAACTCAAAAATTTCATTTTAATATATTTATTTATTTTAACTCCAGAACAGAATGTTACCTAGGCTAAATACAAGGCTTCACTAAGGGTACTAATGGAGGCTAGAGAGTTATCAGAAAATTTGTAGAAAATGGTGTGTGGAGGCTATACTATTTATAGTGATGGATATAAACCTTTTCGTCCCACTTTTAGTCTAGCCCTTGAAGACCACAACAAGTCTCCCTATTTTGAAATATATTGACAGCCTTGGCTTAGACCAAGCATGGTCAAAGGCCCATTGGCCTCCTATTTGAATCATTGTTTAATTGTTTAATTCAAGCTTCTTAATCGACTAAACCTTGTATAGCTTTTACACATCATTTGGACCGATTTTAAGCATCAATTAAATAATTATAAATGCCATAAAGATTAATACAATATTTATATCAATTTATTATTAATTATAACATTTGGAAATCAATTTTCCCATTGGTTGAATTCAGAAAAATTAATAATGTGAATGTGTTGATTCTCCGATGTGAACTCCGTTATAATCAATATTTAAACAACTCAAATATTAAACCTTGACTTTGCTAATGAATGAACCTAATCTATTTCGTTGCGAGTGAAATTAGCAGATTTCATAAAAATTCCCTCTTTGGATCATAATAGCCATAACAAATTTAATGGGTTTTACTAGATCAAATCTAGTTGTTTCTCATAAAATCATATTTTATTAATATTGTCTTATTATTAATACTTAAAATATATTCATTTTTCAAAAGGTGTGACAAACATGTGAAACATATAGTGATTTTAATTGTTTGGTGTTTAAAGATGGAAACAAACATGAAATTAGATCGAGATATAATCACATTAAGATCTAAAAGGAAAGAGGTAAACAGGGCCTCATTGATGGATTCAGCGTTTCCTCTTTTGCAAACATTTAGTTGGTCACTTAATCAGTATACAAAGGGATGATATGTTACAACAATATGTTTAAATGAGAAAAGCAACAAAAAATAACACGGTCAATATATACATATGTAGATTGTGATTTATACATATCATGTATATATTTGCTATTTATATATACACATATATTATTTTCTCAACTTTAAATTGTTCAGTGGAAAAAAAATTTATGAAAAAAAATTGTTTTTAAAATACATGCCTTAATATAAAATGTAAACATAAATGTTATATATGTAATGACCCCATCGCTATACCAAGTTTGTCAAATAACATTACAAGTAATGTTGTTTTATAATCCGGAGAATACAACTTGTTAAGAGCGATCGAATGTGAATATATCTTTATACTAACACTGGCACATCATTTATACCTTTTTACTTTATATCTGAACTGAAATTTGATGTGTACAGTTTTAATATAAAGTAATAGACACATCGATTTCTCAGAATCAGAACAATATATAATATAAATAATAGTCACATATCACAGCGGAATAAAATCTCGACTTAAACATCTACAAATTTTGAGTTTACAAAATGAAATACTAGACTCAATAACTGTTACTCGGCACTTTGGCCCGCCTACATGGCGATAGTCACAAAGCCTATGGTTGAACCTGGACAAGACTCAAGCTAGGGAAGGAGTGGAAGTATGATGGACCGGTGAAGCTTAAGTATGGATCATCCTATACATCTGGGTCGATGTGTTTCGTGCTGGCTCGGCCAGAGTAGTTCGGTGTTGTATGTAGTCAAGATGGCCCGGCCAAGGCGGTTTGGCATTAGAGTGTAGATGTGCTGGTTCGGTCAAGATACTCAAGGACGAGCAGCTCGACATTTTGTGGGTCGGCCTCGGAGAGTTTTGTTTCGAGTGGTTCAGATATAACGGTTCGGCCTTGGTGGATCGGCGAAGGTGCATGAAGAAGAAGTGGTTCCGCCATAGTTGTCGAGTCAGGGAAATACGATCGGCATCCTTTCACTTCGGCTCAAACCATCACTTACCTCGAATCACTCACAAGAAAACCCGATCTCAACCATAGTGGATCGACGACCACCGTTCGGCCTTGGAGATTCGGCATATCTGGATCGGTACACCCTGAAGTGATTGACAATTTGTTTAGTTTACAACAGAGGGGTGCGATCAACGTTTCTATACTTCGAGTCATACCACTGTTTTCCCCGAGTTCCTTGAGGATCTGCTTAGAGTTAGCAACAAGACCACCTCTGGATCGGCATAGGTGGGTCGGTAGACGTGGTTCGGCATGGGTCGTTCGGTCCACTTAACCTCTAACTATGGGCCGAGCTACCTTGGTCTTGGGCCTGCACAGCGAGTCTAGCCTATCTTCATCTACAAGTAAAGAGGCAGGGGTACAACCGAATGGACCTTTTTTCGGGAACTCCAGGGATACTCTACCGTTTTTTGTACTCTCTTCTCTTCTGTTGAAACTTGCATTCAAGTTGTTTGTTTATGGACTGTATCAGTACTCAAGTAATTGGAAAAGTAATAAAGATCATATTCATAGTGAACGTAGGCAATTATGCCGAACCACTATAAATTTGGTGTTTCCATTTCTATTGTTCCTTTTGCATTCAATTACATTATTTCTCTATTTTAATTTACTTTCTTCATTAATCTCTCTAAACAACTCTATTCAAGGGTGGTAGTGACTAATTTTTGTGCTTTCACTGAGAGCATGAAATCTCAACCTGTTAGGATCTACTTTGTTGCTACTGGATTGAAGAAATCCCTCGAAGGAGATCCTAGTTCACTTCCAAGAGTTCATAGATTCTATTAAGAGTTCTGACGAAATACTCTAAGATGGGAAGACCACGTATTAGATTAGCCTCCCACAACGTGGATATCAACGGGACCACCAGCGTCCAACAAGTGGGAACCAGCAATCAACAAGCTAACCCAGATGCAGGGACCGCCACCGTCCTAAAATAGTCAGAAGTTGTCACCAGGGCAGAGCTGCTGAAATAACTCGTAGAAAGCAAGAGATAACTTAACGAGCAAATTCAAGCTAACGCCAATCTCATGACCCAGATTGCTCAACAACATCATCAGAATGATGGAGGAAGCCTCGCTTCCTATTCATTATTTGACAGCTCCACTTCATTAGATGAACATCATAGACGTAGATGCCATAGGATTGAAACAGGACAAACAGATGCAGTAGAAGAATCCAACAGAAATGTTCCAGGCTCTCTACCTGGAACCACGGCCCCTCACTTGCACCGGGAAAATCACACTCAAACTGTAGTGGGAAACTTAAGATCTGTAGCACAGGTGGAAGCTGGTCCACCACCACGCCAGGGTCGTAGCAAAGCGGGCCCCCAGGACATGTTGGGAGATCACTTACCAAGGAGGCACCGGCTGGATTGGTCATGCAGGATGGAGTCCAACTTGCCTCCTCCCATCCAGACCCCGGATTTATCAGCTATAGCCAAACAGCTGATGAGGGAAAATCAGGGCTCATCCAATGATGATTGGGGCATATCTAGGAGTCATACTCCATTCACAGATGCTATCTTACAAGCTGAGTATCCCCGGAAGTTCAGTATGCCAACCATTCCAGCCTATGAAGGGAAGACTGATCCCCCACAGCATGTAATGAGATACGAGTGGATGATGGACTCGGCTAGGGCAAATGATGCAACTAAATGTAGATGTTTCCCAATAACCTTATCCGAAATTGCTACCATGTGGTTCACCACACTTCCTCCGCGATCGACCTCCAGGTTTAATGAGTTAGAAATGAAATTCGTGGAGCAGTTCCGGATCCATACCACTTGCCCAAAGGACGTGATGTCTTTATCTAGTGTAATCCAGGCTCCAGGGAGTCATTAAAGGAGTATTTGCAAAGGTTTCACGTTGCTGCTACTGAAGTTAGCAACCTAAATGACTATGCTATTTTTATGGCTGTGATGCGAGGGGTAGACTCGGAGTCAGAGTTTGATGATTGGCTAGCAGGAAAACCACCTACTACCCTGGAACACTTTTATTCAAAGGTGAACCAGTTCATGAGAAGAGAAGAGGCAGTTGGACGAGGCAAGGCAGTGCGCCAGGGCCCAGCAAGGAAGGAGTGCAAGCAACAATGCGGTAAAGCAATCTGGTGACAACTCTGGCAAGGTCCAGGTCAATGTTCAAAATAAGCCGGAGCAGTCTAAAGGATCCGGCGGAGGAAATCCCGGAAGAAGGAGGGAAGTAGGAAAGTGGAAACCAAGGATCCCAACCTATAACGATTACACTCCTTTGAACACATCTATGGAGAATATTTATTTATCGACTTGTAATACGTTCCAATACCGAAAGCCGCGCCCAAAGGAATCCATTGAGGAACTAAAGAAGACTGGGAAGTATTGTCGCTTCCATGAGACTTACGGGCTCAATACTAAAAATGTAGACACCTCCATGATGCTATAGAAAAGCTGATCCAACATAAGAAGTTATAGCAGTTCATTAAGAATCCGCAAGAAGGAGGACAGGGGACCTCCGACCCCAATCGCGGGCGAACTCTACATCGACCTGAGAAGCCCGCTTGGACTGGAGATAGGTTGATCATAAACACGATAGTCGGTGGGCCTCACCGGCAGACAAGAGTTGGCAAGAAATGGAACACTATGCTAATTCCCTAAAGCATGCGGATTTCGAATGCTGCTCGAACACAGAAGACGGGACTCCCGCGAAAAAGCAGTGAATGATGACGGATGATATAGTATTCAGGAGTAGGGATGCCGATCAGGTGGAGGCACCTACCATTGACCCAATGGTGTTCTCAGCCACAATTGGGCCAACACTTGTGAGATGGATACTGATTGATTGTGGGAGTTCTGTGAATATTATATTCAAAAAGGCTCATGACCAAATGAAGATGGAGGCATGTAACGACCCGAAAATTTAACTGATTTTAATAACGTTATTAATTGAAATTTTGTGGAATTTCAAAAATAAAATATTGAAATACAAATTTAATATTTGAAATGCGTCTAGTTAAACTTAGCAACTGGTAAATTTTCATCCAAAAATATGAAAGTTTATTTTCGTGTGTAATTTTATTCCAATTTATATCAATTAAAATTGATGATAATAAAATGTTTTCCAAACCTGAATATTTTTACATAGAAAAATTCTAATTCATCTTCTGACTAAGACGTCATTTTTTGTTTTTCCAAATTCGGACTTCTTTAGCTCCGTCGGTCTTATTTTTCTGCGTTTTTGCTGCATTTTCCGCTAGTAGAAAATTCGAATTTTTATAATTCAATCATACCACTGATATATGTACACTGTTTTGATCGTCTCGTCGTGCTGAGCACTGCGGTATATTCAATTCTATGTTTTGAAATCCGTTACGCGACGAAATCGGTAAACGTCGGCAACCGTATCGGTATCTATTTTGTGTCTTTTTGATTCTTATGTTTATTGGTTGCCAACCGTGTACTTTCATCATTCCCAGTGGTTATCTTAATTTGTCTCCTCGTTACTTGTTCTGTTCATTGGAAAAGGGAGAATATAGTATTAAGTATATTGATGCATGTACCATTTGCTTACTTTTTCATTTTATCATCATTTCCAGAAGCCTATACGTCTTCTCTCCCTCATTCATCAACTTTCCTCCAAACCATATCTTCATTCCTCAAACCCATTTTCCTCCTCATCGCTGAAAACAAACCTCCATAGCGAGAGTCAACCTGAGTTCGAACCCCACCAACCTCTGCCTAGCTCATCTCCACGCCTGCGTGAACCACCCCACCACCCGCCGCGCCGAGCCAGGGCCGCCCCGCTTCAAGCCCGAACAAACCACCTCCGCCCTGAGTCGTCGCCTCCCACCGATCGAGCTGATCTGAACAGTAGCTGCCTCCTTAACCTGGCCACGTGCATTGCCACCCGCTTCTTAGCTCAGCCGACCACCACGACCTCGGCTCATCATCCCTTTCCATCGCTTGCCTCGGCCTCACTCGATCGTGTCGTTCCCTCAAGCTGACACTTGTTCTCTTATTTAGGTAATGCATGTTTTATTTCGTGTTTGTTTAGCAATCTTCATTCATCTTTGTACTGCAGGTTAAAATATATAAGAAAAAAATTGGCTTACAGTATACTATTGTATGTTGTGTCATTGCAGTCAAGCGTTTATATTGCTTGTGTATATCTTTATAGTTTATACAACCTGGTAGTTGAATAAACATGTATCGATTTGTTTATTTGTTTTGAATTCTTTTATCAAGCTCTGATTTGATTTTTTTTTTGTATAAAATACATCTGTCGACCTGTTTAGTAAAAAAAATTCTTGCTTTAAAGTTTAAACTTTAGATTATTTCTTATACATACGAATACATATGCCTTTGTAATATAATACTATTTTAGTATAGTACGAAAATTCTTTCAAATGATTTTATTTTGGCACTCCCAGATCTTAGCTTTGGTCCGCATATATCTTATCTATACAGATTTTAGTATGTTGTACGTTTGGCTGTTGTATTGCATAAAATTTTATGAAAATTGTTTTGTGTCCGTATATTTTTCCAAAACAATTACAATATTAATTTCAATACATATGCATATATGTTAGTAGGTTTAAAGCTAAGTTTGCATATCTATTTATACATATTAAGTAGTTCGCTCATAGTTTTTTTCCGCATATAAGATGTAGTGACTGCATTGATATATATACTGTTAATACATATAGTCTGTATATATATAGTCGGAGTAGCTGGTATGTATGTGCGTATAGCTGATAGGACTTTGGTAACTAATATATTGGTTAATATATGCAGTCTATATATGAGTAGGTGCGTATGTTATGTTTGTATAGATATGTTAGTGAATAAGGTAAGTCTGCATAAATGTGTTAAGCAAGTTTTTTATAAGTTGTTGTATACTACAAGTACAAGTATGCCCGTATGACTATATACATAAAGGTTTGTATAATTCATGCTACTAGGTCATAGAGTCATAAAGAATACACGTACACCTTTTCATGCGTCATAAAGTGAGAAGAGTATAAACATTTTCTGGGCAAACCTGTTACTCTATGAGTCATGTCATTTTTTTTTGAAATGTGTATATGACTTTTTGAAAGAAAAAAAGTGTAATATAAGTATTTATTTCAAAATATAGTACGTATACATAATTGATTTTAGTATATGTGACGATAATTTAAAAACAATGATTTTTATTTACATATGTGTTTATTTTATTTCCGTATTTGCCTTAAAATTTAAAATATTGATTTCAAGATATTATATGGTTATATCTATTCACTTATACTATTTATCATCATCATCCAGTTCTGATCTGATCTGTTTTCATCAATTCATGCCAATCAGCTTTTATCGTTGAATTCGTGTTGATTTTTGCTTTGCTTGGATTCGCAATTCTATTTCAGTGTCGGTATTAGAGTGCGTAGCCGTTTCATCCTCTGTATTCTCTAGCTCCGAAAGGTGAGCAATCACTCATGATTAATGTTCTTTTATTTATCAAATTTGATTTCAATTGAAACGATAATTGAAATATGCTGCTGTTAGTTATCTACACTGTTATATATATATGTTTTACCTGTATCAGTTCACCTATGACATCTGACACCATTATCTGTTATATATACAATGATAATCTAGTTTGGTTGCTAAATGACTGATTGTTTGATATTTACATTGGACGTTAAATTGTTAATGTTGTAAGTGATAAATAATTTGAAATTGAAATTGACGTAAGACAGTTAGATTTGATATATGTGTTAAATTTGATGACATTTGCATAATATGACCCCTTTAAATGTTTAATTACTTGACACGTAGTAATATGGTTAATTACACCTTGTACCATTTGAATGTATGTTGTATAAATTGATGTAGTATGAATTGAATAAATAGATACCAAGTGAAGAACCGCATAAAATATTAGTGCAGTAATCTTTAATCTACATGAAATGATAGTGTAGATTCTAGAAATAATTATATTAATTTGCACAAATAACAATGTGAATTAATACGATTTTTCGAGATTATTTGAATTAATTACGGGATTTTTATTGATGTCTGCTATTGCTTGTTTATTTACTTAGACACCATCCCAGTTATCACAGTCCAAGTTCCCTTTGCTATGCTTTGATTCTTGAATTGAAATGGAATCGGGTTGAAATGATAAATACCCAATAAAACTTTAATTTGGGATAGAGAAGTAAATAAAACCCGATTGGTCAATAATTTGATTCAAAATGAAATAAAGATTTTATTGAATAATAATAAGGTTTTGAGATAAAATTGGAATTTAATTTTTAACGAAAGGAAAACGTTAATAAATAAAAAAAATCTGAAGCAAAATATTAACAATGTAATTGATGAAAGAACATTGTTTAAATTAAGAAATGATTGAATTAAGTTTTGAAATTATTTAATAATTAAGTTTTAAAATTATTTAATAATTAAGTTTTGAAATTATTTAATAATTAAATAAAATTGAATTCTTTAAATAAGTGAAATTGAACTTCTTGAGTAAGTGAAATTAAGTTTCTTTATTAATTGAGTTTTGGAATGGTAACTAAGTAAATAAATAAGTGAATTGGAATTTTCTTTAATAAGAAATAGAAATGTGATTTATTGAAATTAATGTAAGACTTGTAATTTAAAGAATTTATTTGATGAATCTAATTCAATTAAATATGAAGTTTGATATAATGAAGTTGAACTTAAGTAATTGATTTAATGAATTGAAAATTAAATAGAAATTGTTTTGAATGAAAAATTTACTTAATGAATACTGAATAAAATCGATAAATGAATTTAAATTGATTTGAATGTTAAATTAAATTAATTTAAATGATTTCGGAATGAAACTTATATACGAATTTAAATGAATACTTGAATTGTCTTAAATCAAATATTTAATTTGAATTATAAGTTTTTAAAATGGAAATTTGGAAGTTTGAAATGTAAGTTATGGAAATTGTTTAGAAAGAGAAATGAAATGTTGGTTTACAAATTCTATTTGAAATTGAATTTGATTTGGTTTTGAAATATATTAAACGACTAATCGGTATAATAATTATGAAAGTTATTAAAGAGACCGGAATCGATTAGGGACATACTCACTGTCTAAACCAAAAACCACTTTAATAACTATACGCGGAGTGTGATCCAGAATGAAGTGGTTGGAATGATGTACATGATGACTAAAGAAAGAGAATGATAATGGATAGCCTTGACACTTGTGTCAAATTGGAAATGACTAAAACATGAGCTGTGCCGGGCCAAATGGGGTTAGCTGCCTCGAGCGAACACACTTCTTCGTAAACTACTCATTACTTGTTATCGATTGGTGCACCCTCAAAATTTTGGGAGTGTTGTTTCGCGGTGTTGCGATCGCTGCGGCGATGCGTACTCACCAGTCCGGATCAGGCAAACGGTAGTTTCACTACCTTGGGTATTGCCTCATGTGCCTTGTCATACTTGTATCCCTATACGCGACCACTATGATTTGTTTTGTGTTATACCTATGGAGTACTCCCTGATAGCCCACTAGTTTACGGTGGAGTTTATAGTGCTGTATAGACTATGACACTTATATAAAATGTGTTAAGGGGGATAATGGTAACGCCTTAACGCTATTTTGATACTTAATATTACTGATAGGCATTATCTACTTAGCGTACACTACTACATAGTAGATAGTTTAACGGACCCTTAGAGAATGGTTATCCCAAACATCCTTTGAGTTACTTGTATTACAGTTGTTATTTCACTTAAGTTGGATTTATTGATATAAGAATGTTAATCCTGACTCGAGTGTTTTGTGTTTTGCTTTACGCTCGGGTCAGACTGAGTGTACCAGTATTCGAGACTCACCTTTGGAGTTGGAGCTTCACTTGGAGATCCAGCTATCTATCCAGCTTTCAGATATTCAGTTGATTCCAGTGATGTACTCTGATCTTGTATTTGACTATTGTATTCGAGACTTCTGTCGTATCTTGTTTAACTCTGTTATATATTTATAGTAGCTTCATGAACTACTATTCTTTTGTTTCCGCTGAATTATTGTTATATTACTCTGTGTCTGTGATCTGTGATTAATTTATTTACTGTATATGCTGAGTTTTGCCAAATTTTATTTACAATCCATTGTTTTGAATTATTCAAGTCTGGCATGTATGGATTTATTGTCGATTTGAATGATCCAAAATACTGGGTCGTTATAAGGAAAAGGATCTGAAACCATCTAAAGCCCGCATTCACGGCTTTAATGGTGCAGCCACTAACACGATAGGTTTCGTTGAATTTCCAGTTGAGTTAGGAGAAGGTGAACGTAGGAGGGTATGGATCCTACCGTTCATTGTTTTAGATGTTGATTCCCCGTATAATGTGTTTTTAGGCCGACCGGCCCTGGCGGAGTTTATGGCAACTTTGGCCCTGTGGTGTTTAACCTTGAAATTTCCGATGGATGGAGGAGTTAGTATAGTGCATGGTGATCAAGCGATTAGTCGTGCATGTTATGTGGCTGAGCTGAGAGAGGCTCAACGAAGAGAGAAGGGAAAGGTTGTGGACAACTCTGTCCGCATCCATGTTGCTCAAAATTGACAAGTTGTCCCCGAGCCTCGGCTCGGGCAGCAGGGTCGGATCTACAGAGACATAGATCCGAGAGACGATGATGAAGAACCCAAGTCTAAATTGGCACCGGCTGAACTGACGATTGACTTCCCAGTCAGCCATGATGACCCATCACGGGTGCTTAAGATTGGATCACAACTCACCCCATCGATGACTGAGGATCATACTGATTTCCTTCGAGCGAACCTGGATGTTTTCGCTTGGACCCACTCTGATATGTGCAGGAGTTCTCCCGCCATCGCAAGTCATATGTTGAACATTGACCTGAAGTATGTGCCAGTGAAACAAAAAAGGAGAGGTATGGACCCGGAGAGATCTGCTGCTCTCAGAGAGGAGGTGGACAAACTAAAAGCCAATGGGTTCGTCCGTGACGCCCTCTACCCTGAATGGGTATCTAACCCGGTATAGTGAGAAAAGTGAATGGGAAATGGAGGACATGCGTTGATTACTCAGGACCGAACAAGCATGCCCTAAGGATAGTTTCCCCTTACCCAGAATTGATCAGCTGGTCGACTCAACAGCAGGACACGAATTATTGTCATTCATGGATGCGTATTCAGGATACAATCAAATCCTGATGCATATTCCAGATCAGGAACACACTAGTTTTGTCATGGACATTGGATTGTACTATTATGTAATGATGCCTTTTGGGTTAAAAAACGTAGGAGCAACTTATCAACGTTTAGTAAATCGGATGTTTAAAGACCAAATTGGTAGAACAATGGAAGTCTATGTGGATGACATGCTCGTGAAGTCACGACAGTCAAACGACTATTTTCGAGACTTAGCGGAGATGTTTGATATACTCAGATACCACGGAATGAAAATCAATCCATTGAAATGTTCTTTTGGCGTTGCGTCGGGAAAGTTTTTGGGTTTTATTGTCAATGTGTGGGGAATCGAAGCTAACCCAGAAAAGATTCAGGCTATCCGTGATATCCAAGCGCCCAGAACTATAAAGCAAGTACAAAGCCTGACTGGAAAGGTCGCCGCATTGAGTCGATTCATATCCAGAGCGACCGACAAATGTAATCCTTTCTTCGATGTGGTAAGGAAAGGGAAGAGAAGTTTCGAATGGACGCCGAACTGTGAGGATGCGTTCCGAGCTCTGGTGAGACAGTTGGAGAGGCCTGCGGTTCTGCCAAAGCCTATAGACCATGAAGATTTATATGTTTACTTGGCTGTATCTCACCATGCCATTAGAACAGCCTTGGTTCGTGAGGAGGACCGAATTCAAAAGCCCATGTACTATGTCAGTAAACATCTACCGGGAGCAGAGAGAAATTATCCTAAGATTGAGAAGCTAGCCTACTGCTTGGTGATTGCATCATGCAAGCTACGTCCGTATTTTTAGGCACACCCAATTAGTGTTTATACCGATCAACCGTTACGATAAGTGCTCCAACGACAAGAAACTTCTGGAAGGTTACTCATATGGAACATTGAGTTGAGTTAATTCGATATCACTTAACTGCCATGGAGGGCTATCCAAAGGCAAGCGTTAGCAGACTTTATTGTAGAATTCACCATATCAGATGAGCCAAGTAGTGGTGACGTCATTCCCCCCATTCGATGGAAACTACACACCGATGGGGCATCCAACGACTGTTGTTCTGGGGCTGGTGTTATTCATGTAACTCCCAAAAACCGATCAATTTGTTATGCTTTTAAACTTGATTTCCCAACTACAAATAACGAAGCCGAATATGAAGCATTGATTGCTGGCTTGAAACTTACCCAGGAACTCGAAGTAAAATCGGTTGAAATCTTTTATGACTCATAATTGGTGGTGTACCAGGTACGAGGTGACTATCAAGAAAAGGGGCAGCAACTTGCCCCATACCTTGCTCGGGTTCAAGAACTGTTGACAGACCTTGAATATTATGATATTCGCATATCCCGCGTGAATAAAATGGGGAAGCCGATTCATTGGCGAAATTCACAAGTACTGGTGATGCACAGCAGGTGGGCTTAGTTATTGTCGAAATCTTACACGCCCCGAGTGTAAACAAAATAGAAGTAGATTTTGTGTTAGGGATGGAAACTGAGAGTGAGTCGTGGATGACCCCGTTCAAAGAAAACCTGTTACATGGAACTTTGCCTGAGAGAAAGAACAAAAGACGACAAGTCGTCCGTAAAGCCTCGCGGTATATACTGCAGGATGGAGTAATGTATCAGAAAGGATTTTCGGTTTCCTTACTTCGGTGCATCGCCAACGACGAGATAAAGTGGGTCTTGAAAGAAGTTCATGAAGGAGAATGTAGCGACCATACCGAGGGGCAGACACTAGCAAAAAAGATCCTCTGTTATGGATACTATTGGCCAACCGTGAATCGAGACACCGTAGACTATGTAAGAAGATGCGACAAATGTCAAAAGTATGCGAAAATCCCGAGAGCTCCGCCAACGGAACTCACGCAAATGGTTAGTCCCTGGCTATTTGCAATATGGAGGATCGATATAATTGGATCCTTGCCAATCTCTAAAGGTGGTGCAAAATATGCAATTGTTGCGGTCGATTACTTTACCAAGTGGGTGGAAGTAGAGCCCTTAGCTACGATCAACACCAAAAATGTATTATTCATTTATTCCGCTGTGTTATTTACTTAATGTTGTTATAAGCTCCCGAGAACCAGATTCGGCATTTGAATCTACGGCATTTTGAGTACAAGTGAAGTACGGATGCCGATTTTCGAAGGTCGATTTTTGGGTCTTGACAAAAAAGGTCAATAATTTCGTTGTGCGAAATATCATATGCCGTTCTGGCCTCCCACGAACTATCATTATGGACAACGGAACTTAATTTGAGAGTAGGGAGTTCAAAGAATTCTGCCAAAAATATTGCATTGAGAAAAGGTTTGCGACAGTCGCTCACCCTAAAGCTAATGGACAAGTAGAAGCTGTAAATAAAATAATCAAGTCCTTATTGAAAAAATGTTTGGAGAAGGCTAGAGGCAAGTGGGTGGATGAGCTTCCGACAACACTCTGGGCTTACAGAACTTCCCACAAGTCCACGACTGGCCACACTCCATTCACCTTGGCATACGGCGCTGGAGCTGTTATACCCGTCGAACTTGAAGTTCCCTCTCACTGGGTGGCTCATTATGATCCTAAGACGAATCAAGATCTTTTACTCGAAACATTGGACTTTGTCGATGAGAAACGTGAAGAAGCTGATTTAAGGGTGGTTGCATATCGGCACCGAGTCGCTCGATATTATAATGAAAAAGTTCGACCGAGAATCTTTGTTGTAGGTGATCTTGTTTTGAAGCGAGTTTTTCAAATCCCGTCCATATGAATCCCACATGGGAAGGTCCGTATGTCATCGAACGGAAGCATGGAGAAGGAACCTTCAAGCTAGCAACTGTTGATGACATGACACTCCCCAAAGCATGGAATAGCGAGCATTTGCGTCATTATTACACCTAGTCATTTTCTTTTGCATTTTAGTAGCAGTTGTTTCCGATGTATGTTTCCTTCTGTTGTTCTTTGTTTCTAACATGTAATAAGACAATTCAACTTGTCTCTATTTTTTATATTATCAATAAAGGCTTGAAGCTGTTTTTCTATGAACAGTTGATGTTCCGTGTGTTACAATTTCATGGCAAAGTCAAATTGTATTAATCTGTCCGGTGTATGAACATGAACTCAAAACTAAAAGTTGATCAATAAATGATTCAAAAATCTCTAAGTCCTCTGAGCACGGACTAGAGTACTTTGAGTCCCCAGAGTGCGGACTAGAGTATAAACTATTCAAAGATCTCTAAGTCCCCTGAGCGCAGACTAGATTACTCTGAGTCCACGGAGTGCGGACTAGAGTATAAACGATTCAAAAATCTTTAAGTCCCCAGAGCGCGGACTAGAGTACTCTGAGTCCCCTGAGCGTGGATTAGGGAACTCTTAGTCCCCGGATTGCGACTAGGGTATAAACGATTCAAAAATCTCTATGTCCCCGGAGCACGGACTAGAGTACTCTGAGTCTCCGGAGTGCGGACTAGAGTATAAATGACTCAAAAATCTCTAAGTCCCCTCAGCACGGACTAGAGTACTCTTAGTCCCCGGAGTGCGGACTAGAGTATAAACTATTCAAAAATATGTATGTCCCCAAAGTGCGGACTACAGTACTCTGAGTCCACATAGTGCGGACTAGAGTATAAACGATTCAAAAATCTCTAAGTCCTTGGAGCGCAGACTAGAGTACTCTGAGTCCCCGGAATATGGACTAGAGTATAAACGATTCAAAAATCTCTAAGTCCCTGTAGCACGAACTAGAGTACTCTGAGTCCCCGGAGTGCGGACTAGAGTATAAATGATTTAAAATCTCTAAGTCCCCGGAGCGCAGACTAAAGCATAAATAATTCAAAAATCTCCAAGTCATGTGGAAGCAGACTGGAACTTACGTAATCCACAAGGCTTTGAATTTCAACTACAAGTCAGGTGATAAGCTAAACGATGAGAGTTTATGAACACAAAAGAAACAAAATTTTATTTACTAATCAAAAATCAAGTTCCATTACTACTTTTCTGAGGTCCGGAACCCAAAATCTATCTACGACGACTATAAAAAAAGAAAAAATAAACAACTACATGACTTAGGTTTATTCAGGCTGAACAAGGTATGCAAGATGATAGCTACTTCTTTGACTTTTTCTCCTTCTTTGGCTTCTCTGAAGGCTCCTTAGCCAAACGGTTTTTCCTGGACCCTCTCCTTCCCAGTGAGGTGGTATCCGGGGGAGGAAGAGGGACATCCAGAGGTGTGGTCCTCTCGGGAAGGATTATCTTCAAGGTCCTATCTAGAGGGTCATCAAGTTCCACGACCTGAGGTTCAACCTTAACTTCGGTTTTCTTTTTCTCCTCTTCCATGATTTGTTTCTTCATGCTAAGCTTTGAAGTATGTTCGGAGGCGCCTGTGATTTTGACATTGTCATGTTCATCTCCAAGCGAGGAATTTTCAAGTTTATCATCATCAAGCGCCCCGATCACTTGAGCATCGGGTCCAGAAGTATCGCCAGTGTGAGGTGCCTCGGCCATTTTCTCTTCCCTCTCCATGGCGACGTCGCTCCTTGGAGTTGGTTCGGGATCAGAATGGCCTACATGAAGTTAGGAAAGACAAATGTTAGAATACATCTATTACTCACCAAACGCGATGATTTCTTGAGCTCTAGAAGGAAGAGCTACATATCGGCTTCCAGTTGACTCTCAGCTGTCTTGGGAGTCTCACCCTCAAGAATGTGGACATCGAGCCCAGACTTCTCCAGATCATAACCAATGTGCTGCTCGGGGGGATCGAGCAATGAGCTATCGCCCAGCTGAGCAGGAGGAGGAACTGGAGACTCAGTGCCGGACGGGCTAGCAATATCGTCCTTACCCTTTGATGAAGAGGAGTCTCTACCGAAGACGGTTTTTACTACCGACAAGTCTGAAGACACGTTTCCTCTAAGCACTTCCCTCACGAGAGCTCCCTCATCGACCTCTTCGACGCCCAGCTCAACATTTCTAATTTTTATCAAAGTGTCCCAGGCTTCGGCCAATGATTCGAGGTAACCCTCACCAAGGAAAGATAGGTCGCGGTGCATGAGAACTCGCGCGTTATACTCGGCAATGAGCGGATCAAATAAGCATTTAATTTCCTCTCTGCCGGCCTCAGTAGCAGCCTCAAGACGAGAGTCGACCTCTATGAGGGCCATTTTCTTACCCTCCACGTGAGCTGCCTCCTTTAGCGCTTCGACTTTGGAAAGTTCCTCATCGAGCTTCGTCTTTAGGAGTCGTGTTTCGACAATTTCATCACAATATCGTTGTGACTCTTCATGCGCGGCAGTTTTCTCTTCTTTCTCTTTGGCAAGCAGCTTCTCCAGTTCTTTAACTCGTCGAGCGAGAATATTGTTTTCTTTCTAGATATAGTCTTTCTCTAGGCCTAACACACCACTGCGTTGGACTGCCTTATCAATTTCCTTCTTGTGAGCGGCCTCCAAGCGACTAACTGTCTCGGCCGTTTCCTTGGCGTTTTTCTGGGTGGCCTCAAGTTGAGATTTGTACATGGATAGCTCTTTATCTTGGGCTTTGATGATATCTTTATCGTGAATGGCTTCAAGTTTCAAGCGATCGATTTCGTGTTGACGTTCCATAGAAACCTGCGAAACTTTCTCCGCTAAATGAAAAAACACGTCATGTTGAACATAGATGTTAGCACCAAAATTGGTCACTAACCTCGTTGAGAAAGATTGTGTAGAGAGATAAATGATGAAAGTAAATTTAAACAAAGATCAATATGCTAAATTGAATGCAAAGACGAGAACACCAGATTTATAGTGGCTCGACGTAACTGCCTACATCCACTTGGAGGTTAATCTTTATTGCTTCACTTGATAATTAATTACAGATACAATCCATTTTCCAACTACTTGAATACAATTGCTAAGTAAAGAGGATGAGCTTTGAAAGCAGTAGAGTCTCCCCAGTGTTCCCGAAAAAATTTCCCCTTCACTGTGCCCATGCCTCTCTATTTATAGACAAAGATGGGTTGGACTTCCCTGGTAGGCCTGGCAGCTGAACACTTTGGCCCAGAACGAGTGAGTTCTGTGTGCCGAACGAAGTGATGCCGAACAGAACTGATGCCGAATAGAACTGTTGCCGATCAGAAGTGATGCCGAACAGAACTGATGCTGAATAGAAGTGATGCCGAACAGAACTGTTGCCGATCAGAAGTGATGCCGGACAGAAGTGATGCCGAACAGAAGTGATGCCGAACAGAACTGTTGCCGATTAGAAGTGATGCCGAACAGAACTGTTGCAGATCAGAAGTGATGCCGAACAAAACTGATGCCGACCAGATTGTTGTCGAATGATTTAGGTATGCCGAACGTTTTGCTATGCCGACCACTCTAGAAAGCCGAACGATATGTAATGCCGATCACTCTAGAATGCCGAACGATATATAATGCCGAACACTCTAGAATGCCGAAAGACTCTCCATGTCGAACGATATGTAAGTGCCGAGTGCCTAGTTTCCTGGTCAAACCTTCTGGTAACAATAGACATCATTATTGCAGGCAATGGCACTTTGTTTGACATGCCCTGGAATAGGACGAATCACAGGAAGAAATTTCAATCCATCGAAACATATCTTCGGGAATGTGGCTTTGAGCTCGGCTAATTTTTCTACCGTCGATTGATCATGTGCGGAGGCTGGGGAAGTCTGCTTAGCCAGAGTCACAGACTTCTTATGGGGCTCATGAAATTGCTTGGTGCTCGACGAGCCAGAATGTTGGTCACGGGGAGTTTCGGATCGGGATCCCTTCTGAGCAGATTTTTCTCTACCGTTCTCTGACTAAGGGGGAGGATCGTTTGGGTATAAGGAATGACTGTAAGTTTTCCTTTTGGAAGACGATGAATCTTTGGGATGGTAGTCTCTATCGCCGCTATCATCCCTATCTCGCCGTCTACCTGATCCTGAATCCCGACTGGAATGGTAGAAGATAGAGGATCCGCAAAGACGGTCAATGCCATGTGTACGCCCCATATCACCTGAACAGAAATCAACTACGGACGAGTTATTGGGAATCATTTGATAACCAAATTTTTAAGTGTAGGGTGAAGTGTAAGTGTTTGTGTGTGCTAAATGAACTGATGCCGAACAGAACTGATGCTGAACAGAACTGTTGCCGATCAGAAGTAATGCCGAACAGAAGTGATGCCGAACAGAACTGTTGCGGATTAGAAGTGATGCCGAAAAGAACTGATGCCGAACAGAAGTGATGCCAAACAGAACTGTTGCCGATCAGAAGTGATGCCGAATAGAACTGTTGCAGATCAGAAGTGATGCCGAACAAAATTGTTGCCGATAAGAAGTGATGCCGAACAGAACTGTTGCCGATCAGAAGTGATGCCGAACATAACTGATGCCAACCAGACTGTTGTCGAGCGATCTAGGTATGCCGAACATTTTGCTATGCCGACCACTCTAGAATGCCGAACGATATATAATGCCGATCACTCTAGAATGTCGAATGATATATAATGCTAAACACTTTAGAATGCCGAACGATATATAATGCCGAAAGACTCTCCATGTCGAACGGTATGTAAGTGCTGAGTGCCTAGTTGCCTGGTCAAACCTTCAGGTAACACTTGCCCCCAAAGTACATCATGTGGTTGAACGTGGTGTGCTTTGAATCAACCTGGATGCCGAACGATATGCCCATATCGAATGACAGAGCCGAAGCCGAGCAGACTGTATGCCGAACGACATAGCCGATGTCGAGCACCCTGGATGCCAACAATGTCAATTTGACCAGTTCTACCGGTCATAGTGTCTTCGACTTCCCTTCTCTCTATATAAGCTGATGCTCCTTCTTCTTCTCCCTTTTACTTCTACCTCCGTTTTTTAGTATTTATTAACTTTTCCTCTCAACAGACTTCAAAGAATAACATACTTTTCCCTTCCCTTCTCAAGCATCACTCATTGCCTCACTTCCCTCCCCAATAAATTGAATCCAACTAGAACCGGGTTTCCTACTCCAGAATCTCCTCGAGCTTCGACTTATCTGTTAGGTAAAAAACTTTTCCCTAAATACTTCATTTTGATTAGGAAAACTAGCTGGAGATTCGAACTCGCGAATCTCTGCAAAATCAAAGTCAGAAGCAATTGCGTGGAGCAGGAGGACTTAAGGGTGAAGTGTGGGTGTTTTGAAGGAGTCTAAGGCTAGGCGAATGGTAGGAGAGAAGAGGATGGCAGAGGCGTGTAAAGGAGGGAGTTGGTGGAAGACGTATTGATGTGGCTCGGCATGGCTTCCTTATGCCGAGCGATGGAGGGGAAGAAGAGAAATGATGTTAAGGGCAAAAGGTCGAGTGAATTAGCTCGGCACGACCTGCTATGTGCACTCGTCTTCAGGCAGAACAGGAAAAAGGTTGAACAGAATTCTGGTC
This sequence comes from Allium fistulosum, assembly GCA_030737815.1. Classification (NCBI taxonomy): domain Eukaryota; kingdom Viridiplantae; phylum Streptophyta; class Magnoliopsida; order Asparagales; family Amaryllidaceae; genus Allium; species Allium fistulosum. The sequence continues at coordinate 796,758,291 of CM060904.1, forward strand.
GGACAGACTTTTGGCCCAGCAGAATTTTTGGTCGAACAAAACGAAGGCCGAACGAAAGTCAAGCCGAACACAACTTAAGCCGAACAGAACTTAAGTCGAACAGGACTCTAAGCCGAACAGAACTTAAATCGAACAAAACTTAAGCCGAACAAAACTCTAAGCCGAACAGAATCTTGGCCAAATAGAACTTAAGTCGAACAAAACTTAAGCCAAACAAAACTCTAAGCCGAACAGAATCTAGGCCGAACAGAACTTAGGTCGAACAAAACTTAAGCCGAACAAAACTCTAAGCCGAACAGAATCTAGGCCGAACAGAACTTAGGTCGAACAAAACTTAAGCCGATCAGAATCTTGGCCGAACAGAACTTAGGTCGAACAAAACTTAAGCTGAACAAAAAAACTAAGCCGAACAGAATCTAGGCCGAACAGAACTTAGGTCGAACAAAACTTAAGCCGATCAGAATTCTAAGCCGAACAGAATCTAGGCCGAACAGAACTTAGGTCGAACAAAACTTAAGCCGAACAAAACTCTAAACCGAACAGAATCTAGGCCGAACAGAACTTAGGTCGAACAAAACTTAAGCCGAACAGAATCTAGGCTGAACAGAACTTAGGTTGAACAAAACTTAAGCCGAACAAAACTCTAAGCCGAACAGAATCTAGACCGAACAGAACTTAGGTCGAACAAAACTTAAGCTGATCGGAATTCTAAGCCGAACAGAACCTAAGCCGATCAGAACTTAGCCGATCGGAACTCTATTCATCTTGCCTAATCAAACATCAAGCACAAGGGCATGGACTTAAGCATACCAGCATATCGAACTAAACTGGACTGATAACTTCTTAGTTTCAATAATCATAAGCCTGAACGTAAACCAATAATAACAGATTAAATTTCTTAACATGCAGTGCCAATGTTCGAATTCAAGATTGAAAATATTGCAATGCTGGCTTTCAGAGACGGTCAGCGATGACGGTCTTTGGAGACGACAGTTCAATGCTCAACTTCATACCATCGATTCTGTGACTTATAATTTCACAGCGTTTACATCCCAATGATCGCACTAGTTCACACACTACACGGGGGGAATATTTGCATTGTTAAGTCTAACGTCGATTATTTTTTAAGTATAGTTCGAACAAGTACTTTTCCAGAATCAATCTTTATCAACGATGTCTCGGAAATCTAGCTCCGCCACGATTTCGAACAGGCCTGGGCCGTCTTCCCAACGAGAAGTCGCAGATACTTCAAATCCATCAACTTCTCCTACACATGACTTAGCTCCCGATGCGCTGGAGGCAGCAATTTGCTTGGATAATCCCACCGATTCACTCGCTTCAAAGATTAACGAAAGTACACTCCGCTGGATATGCTCTGTCCATGGAATCCCCTTTGATGACATGCTAGTCCCATCGGGGCATGACTGTCCACACTTGCCCCCAGTCGGATACACAGCCTGTAACAAATTCATGTGCTTGGTTGGCAGTGTGCCACCATTCAACTCGTTTCTTAGGGATGTGCTGCAATACATCGACGTTGCTCCATCGCAACTGCACCTGAACGGCCATGCGTTCCTCTACGGCACTTGCATCCTCTTTATGAATGTCTTCTCTAGGCTTCCAACTCCAGGCGATATCAGATACATACATTGCATCAAGAAGCGGAAGGATAGCCCATCATTCGTGTTTCTTGAGCCGCACAACAAATGTAAAATCTTAAGTGGAGTATGGACCAAGTTCGCTCTGTATAAACAGGAATGGTTCTATGTATGTTGTCCTTCCGGCTTTGCGAGGAGATGGGTCGAAGGAAGTAAGCCTTATTTCTTAAACTGTTACTCGTGTTTAGCAGCAGCCGTACCTCTTCTAACTTTTACCCGTCTTTTTAGGTATCATTCCACGTCCTGACGGCCGCGGATATTCTGATGCCGTTGAAACTATTCGAGCCCTTCCTGCCGGGGAATAGGACATTAGAGCTCTCATTTCGAACGAGTCACTTACAAGACTTGGGCTGTTGGCAGAAGGCCGTCGGATAAGCCTTCCTCAGGGTGTCATCATTCCCAGGCCTGACCCTGGCAAAGGGAAAAAACAAGCTGAGTCTTCAGCGCACAACGCTCCTAATACACTAGAAGAGGGAGAAATCAAGGAGACAGAGACACCCGAAGCACAAGATGAGAATGTCGGTCACACTCAAGACCCAACGGTCGAAGTTCATGACATCGGAACGTCATCTTCCCCTTCCAAGGGGAAAAAGAAACCGACGTACAAGATGAGGAAAGAAAAAGTTGGTGGAACTTCTAAAATTACCCTTGTCCCAATGGAGAAAGAAGCTTCCTCACAACATCTAGAAAGTTCTCTGAAAGGTCTGTCGAACCTTACCATTCCTGATGATCTACTAAACTACGGTTTCGACGATCCAGAGGCCCTTAAGTTTCATTCACCCGCTAGAGGCGATACGGGAGTTCAAGCCTTAGTCCAGGGAGATAATACTCCAATCAGTAGAGATAAAGGAACTGGTCCGTCGGGGGGAACACAAGGACACACACGCACACACGCACTTCACCATACACTTCAATTTTTGCCATTATCCCGATTCTTCCTAACTTGTTGTCATTTTTATTCTATGCAGGTGACATGGGACGTTCCCACGGATTCGATCATCTCCACGGCTCATCTATTTTTCACCATTCCAGCAAGGATTCGGGATCTGGCAAGCACCGGGATAGGGACGATTATGGAGATCGTGACAACCGCCCTCGGGACTCGACTTATCGAAAGAAATCGCATTCTCAATCTTCATATTCTCACGATCTTCCCCCTCAAAGAGAAACGGACAAAGAAAAATCTTCGCAGAAGGGGTCTCAACCCGATGTTTCCCGAGATCAACATTCCGGTTCATCAAGCACACGACAATCTCGGGAACATCGTAAGAGAACTGAACTTTCAAAACCTCCTCTCCCTGTTCGTGCGATAGACCCAACGGTATCAGAGAAGCTGGTAGGGCTAAAAGCTAAATTCCCCAAAACCTGTTTCGACAGTTTGAAGTTCCTCCCAGCTATACATCACATTCCAGGAAACGTCAAGCAGAGTGCCATTGCTTGCAACAACGACGTCTATGTTCAACATGACGCGTTTGTACATTTGGTCGAAAAAGTCTCGGAAGTATCCGTTGAGCGCCAACAGGAAATTGACCGCTTGATGCTTGAAGCTATCTTCGATAAGGACATCATCAAGAATCAAGATGAAGAGCTCGCTTCATATAAGTCCAAGCTTGAAGCCGCAGAACAGAGTGCTAAGGAGACTGCGGAGTCCGTCGCTCGTCTTGAGACGACCCATAAGAAAGAACTTGACGTCGCGGTCCAACGCAGTGGGGACCTAGCTCTGGAAAAAGATTCTATTCAAAAAGAAAGGGATACACTCGCCCTGCAGGTCAAAGAGTTGAAGGAGCTACTCTTTAAGGAGAGGGAAGAGAAGATAGCAGATCAAAAAGAGTCTCAACGGTATTGTAACGAGATCGTCGATACACGTCTCTTAAAAGCAAAGCTCAATGATGAGATTTCTAAGGTTGAGACGATAAAGAGCGAAGCCCATGAGGAGGGAAAGAGACTAGCTTCCGAGGAGATCGACTCCCGTCTTGAAGCAGCTGTAGAGGCCGGTAGAGAAGAAATCAAGTGTATGTTCGACCCACTAATATCCGAATACAGTGCACGTGTCCTCATGCACCGGGACTTGACCTTTTTAGGTGAGGGCTACCTTGAATCTTTGGCCGAGGCTTGAGAGACTTTGATAAAGATCAGGCAGGTGGAATAGGGCGTCGAAGAGGTTGACGAGGAGGCTTTAGTGAAAGAGTTTCTCAAGGGGGAGTGAGCTATCGGATTTGTCTGCAGCTATGGCTCTCTTTGGTAAAGGCTCTTCCCTGTCAAAAAAGTAAGATGACGAAGTTGGTCCATCTGGAACCGAGGCTGCAGCCCCTCTTTCTACTCAACCGACCGATCGGCCAGCACTTGACCCGTTTGAGCAGCATGCCGGCTATGATCCGAAAGACACCGGTCTTGGCATTCACGTGCTGTTTCCTATTATGGAGGGTGAAACTCCATGCATGCAAGAAACTGGTATAAACCTCTTCCTCTAGTAGTTCAAAGATTTGTCGCTTTCTGCGATCGATCATTGGTCCTGATGTTTGTTCTTTATGTTTTTGTGCAGGCCGCTCTGACCCTGAACCGACTCCGAGGAGCGATGAAGCCAAGGAGGAGATGGTGAAAACAAGCGATGCTACTTACGCGGGAGCAACTCCCAGTCCTGATGCTCAAGTAATCGGGGCGCTAGATGATGATAAGTCTGACACTTCATCTCCTACTGAAGGGAGTTATGAATTTGAAATCATGGGCGCCTCAGAACCCACTTCGAAGGTGAGTATGAAGGAGCGACTCGCAGAGGAGAAGAAGAAGAAAGTCGAGATCAAGCTCGAGTCTCATGTACTTGAACTCACCGACCCGCTGAATAGGCCTCTGAAAGTCATCCTTCCTGGAAAAATCCAAACCACTTGATGTTCTTCTCCCACTCTTGACTCCGCTTCTTTGGCAAGAAAAAAGTCCAAGAGGAAGCATGAGGGAGAGGAGTCATTTGAGAAAACAAAGGAAGACAAGAAAAAGAAGCCGAAGAAATAGCCACTATACTCGTTCAACGAGATTTTGCTTAGGTCCTGTAACTACTTTTGCTTTTTCGTTTTCGTAGTTTGTGTAGATAGATTTTTGACTCCAAGTTTTGGAAGAGTGGTTGTATAACCCCATTATGGAATATTGAATAAAGTTTAGTTTCTTTGTTGTTTGAACGATTCTTTTGCTTTTTTAGCTTTCTGTATAACTATGGTCGAAACTCAAGTTCTTATGAGTTGTATAATTTCCCAATCCATTCTTACATTGTTTGAACATTCTTCGAAATTGTACATTTCTCATTTCACATCTTTGGTACTCAGAATATTTTCTAATCCGTGCTCCGGGGTCTCAGAGTAATTCGGTCCGCCTTCGGGGGACTCAAAGATTGGAGTCATCTATACTCTAGTCCGCGCTCTAGGGAATTAGAGTATTCTTGTCCGCATTCAGGGGACTTGGAGATTGAAGTTGTTTATACTCTATTCCGCGCTCTGGGGACTTAGAGTACTCCGGTCCGCACTTAGGGAACTCAGATATTCAAGTCGTTTATACTCTAGTCCGCGCTCCGGGGACTTAGAGTACTCCGGTCCGCATTCAGGGGACTCGGAGATTGAAGTTGTTTATACTCTATTCCGCGCTCTGGGGACTTAGAGTACTCCGGTCCGCACTACGGGGATTCGGAGATTCAAGTCGTTTATACTCTAGTCCACACTCCGGGGACTTAGAGTACTTCATTCCGCATTCAGGGGACTCGGAGATTGAAGCTGTTTATACTCGATTCCGCGTTCTGGGGACATAGAGTACTCCAGTCCGCACTCAGGGGACTCGGAGATTAAAGTCGTTTATACTCTAGTCCGCGCTCCGGGGACTTAGAGTACTCCGGTCCGCATTCAGGGGACTCAGAGATTGAAGCTGTTTATACTCTATTCCGCGCTCTGGGGACTAGAGTACTCCGGTCCGCACTCAGGTGACTCGGAGATTCAAGTCGTTTATACTCTAGTTCGCGCTCCGGGGACTTAGGGTACTCCGGTCCGCACTGAGGGGACTCGGAGATTCAATTCGTTTATACTCTAGTCCACGCTCTGGGGACTTAGAGTACTTCAGTCCGCACTCAGGGGACTCGGAGATTGAAGTTGTTTACGTGAGTTCGTACATCATATGGAATAATGTAACTCCAGCGGTTTATCACCAAATTATAAGGTACAGAAACATCAATAATTCTTGGAAAAGACGGCTTCAAGCCTTTATTAATGAAACAAACTAAATTGTCCGATTACATGCTAAAAAGGAAACTAAGAATCAATGGAATAAGAACATACAGCAAACAATTGTACCCAAAATAGAAAAGAAACATGCTAAACAAAATAACGTCGTAAATGTTCATTGTTCCACGCCCGTGGGAGTGTCACGCCATCAATGGTCGCTAACTTGAAAGTTCCCCCTCCAAGCTTCCGTTCAAGGACATAAGGACCTTCCCAGTAGGGATTCATACGTGATATCGGGAAAACTCGTTTCAAAACGAGATCACCCACATAAAAGATTCTTGGGCGGACATTGTCGTCGTAATATCGCTTGACTCGGTGCCTATATGCTGCCGCCCTTAATTCAGCCTCTTCACGTTGTTCATCGATGCAGTCCAGTGATTCCGACAAGAGGTCCTGATTTGTCTTAGGATCATAATACATCACTCGATGCGATGGAACTTCAAGCTCCAAGGTTATAACAGCTTCCGAGCCGTATGCCAATGCGAATGGAGTGTGGCCAGTCGCGGACTTGTGGGTAGTCCTATAAGCCCATAGCGCTATTGGGAGTTCATCTACCCACTTGCCTCCGGCTTTTTCCAAACGCTTCTTCAATATGGACTTGATTATTTTGTTCACGGCCTCGACTTGTCCGTTAGCTTTCAGATGTGCAACGGCGGCGAACTTTTTCTCAATGCCATACTTTAAACAGAAGTCTTTGAATTTCCTGCTTTCGAACTGCGTTCCGTTGTCCGTAATGATGGTTCGTGGAAGGCCAAAGCGGCATATAATGTTTCGTACAACGAAATTAATGACTTTCTTGGAGGTGATTGTGGCTAAAGGCTCTGCCTCGGCCCATTTTGTGAAATAGTCGACCGCAACTATCGCGTATTTTGCACCACCTTTGGATATAGGCAAAGAACCGATTATGTCGATTCCCCAGATTGCAAATGGCCAGGTTCTAACCATTTGTGTGAGTGCTGTTGGTGGAGCTCTCAGGATTTTCGCAAATCTTTGACACTTGTCACATTTTCTTGCGTAATCGACAGCATCCCGATTCACAGTTGGCCAATGTATCCGTAGCGGAGGACCTTTCTTGCTAGTTTCTGTCCCCCAGTATGGCTGCCACATTCTCCTTCGTGAACCTCCTCCAAGACCCGCTTTGCCTCATCACGGGCAATGCACCGTAGTAAAGAGAACGAGAACCCTCTATGATACATTACCTCGCCCTACATCACATATCGAGCGGCTTTGCGAATGACCTGTCGTCTTTCGCTTCGCCTTTCGGGCAAAGCCCCGTTTAGCAGGTATCGTTTGAATGGGGTCATCCACAACTCCTCCTCGATTTCCGTTTCCAATGCAAAATCGACTTCCATCACATCTATGCTTGGAGTGTGTAAGGTTTCGACGGGAACTAATCCCATTTGCTGCGCATCGCCAGTGCTTGCGAATTTGGCCAACGAGTCGACTTCCTTGTTTTGTTCACGCGGGACATGCGAAATGTCATAATGTTCGAAGTTCGCCAATAGTTCCTGAACCAGAGCAAGGTACAGAGCAAGATTTTGTCCCCTTGCTTGGTAGTCTCCTCGCACTTGGTACACCACCAGCTGCGAGTCACAAAAGATTTCAACTGATTTAACCTCGAGTTCTCCAATGAGTTTCAAGCCAGCAATCAGTGCTTCATATTTTGCTTCATTATTCATAGCCGGGAAATTGAGCTTCAAAGCGTAACAAATCGATCGATTTTCTGGAGTTACGAGAACTACACCAGCCCTAGAGCAACGATCGTTTGATGCCCCATCGGTGTACAATTTCCATCGAATGGGGGGAATGACACTGTAATTATCTGGTTCGTCAGATATAGTAAACTCAGCGATGAAATTTGCTAGTGCTTTCCCTTGTATGGCTCTTCTTGGCAGGTAGGTAATATCGAACTGACTCAACTCGATATTTCATTTTAACATCCTTCCTGAAGTTTCTGGTCGTTGGAGTACCTGTCGTAAGGGCTGGTCGGTATAGACACTGACCGAGTGTGCTTGAAAGTACGGACGTAGCTTATGTGATGCAATCACCAAGCAATAGGCCAATTTATCAATTTTGGGGTAATTTCTTTCTGCCCCCGTTAAACGTTTACTAACGTAATACACCGGCTTTTGGACTCGGTCCTCCTCGTGAACCAAAGCCGCACTTATAGCATGCGGAGATACGGCCAAGTATACGTACATCATCTCGTGGTCCATTGGTTTCGACAGCACTGGAGGACTCTCCAAATGCCTCACCAGATCTCGGAATGCTTCCTCACAGTGGGATGTCCATTCGAAATTCCTCTTCCCTTTCTTTATTATATCGAAGAAAGGAATGCACTTGTCCGTGGCTCTGGATATAAATCGACTTAGCGCAGCCACCTTTCCATTCAAGCTTTGTACCTGTTTTATAGTTCTGGGTACTCGCACATCTCGAATAGCTTGAATCTTTTCTGGGTTAGCCTCAATTCCCCTAGCATTAACAATGAATCCCAAAAACTTCCCCGACGCAACGCCAAAGGAACACTTCAGAGGGTTGGTCTTCATCCTATAATATTTGAGTATATCGAACATCTCTGCTAAGTCTCGAATGTGGTCGTTTGACTGTCGTGACTTCACGAGCATGTCATCCACATAGACTTCCATCGTTCTACCAATCTGGTCTTTGAACATTCGATTCACCAAACGCTGGTAGGTCGCTCCCGCGTTTTTCAATCCGAAAGGCATTACTACATAGCAATATAGCCCAACGTCTGTGATGAAACTGGTGTGCTCCTGGTCCGGAATATGCATCGGGATCTGATTGTATCCCGAGTACGAATCTATGAATGACAACAGCTCGTGTCCTGCAGTAGATTCGACCAACTGATCAATCCTAGGCAATGGGAAACTATCATTGGGGCATGCTTTGTTCAAATCGGAATAATCTACGCATGTTCTCCATTTCTCGTTTACTTTTTTTACCAGCACGGGGTTTGATACCCATTCAGGGTAGAGGGCGTCGTGGACGAACCCATTGGATTTGAGTTTGTCCAGCTCCTCTCTGAGAGCAGCAGACCTCTTCGGATGCATCCCTCTCCTCTTTTGTTTAATCGGGACATACTTCGGGTCTATGTTCAACATATGACTCGTAATAGCGGGAGAAATCCCACACATATCAGAATGTGTCCAAGCGAAAACATCAGGATTCGCTCGGAGGAAATCACTAAGGTCTTCAGTCATTGCGGGGCTGAGTTGTGATCTGATTTTCAGAACACGCGATGGATCGTCTCAGCTGACTGAAACGTCAATCGTCAATTCAGCCAGTGGGCTTTCTCCTCCCTGGTTTTCTCATTGTCGTCTCTCGGATCTATGTCTCTGAAGATCCGAGAATTATGCCCGAGCCAGGGCTCGAGCATCACTTGTCAATTGTTGGTATTATGGATGCGAACGGGATTGTCCGCAACCTTTCCTTTCTCCCTCCGATGGGACTCTCGGAGCTCAGCCACATAACATGCACGACCAGTCGCCTGGTCGCCATGAACAACACCTACTCCTTTGTCAGTCGGAAACTTCAAAGTCAAGCACCACGAGGCTAATGCTGCCCTAAACTCAGCCAGGGCCGGTTGACCGAAGAACACATTGTACGGAGAATCCACATCCAAAACTACGAAAGGTAGGATTCGCACCCACCTACGCTCACCTTGTCCCAGTTCAACTGGTAACTCAACATACCCCACTGCATTGGTCGCTGCGCCATTAAAGCTATGTATACGAGCTTTAGACAGTTTCAAATCCTTTGTCTCCATCTTCATCTGGTCATAAGCCTTCTTGAATATGATATTGACAGAACTTCCACAATCAATCAAAATTCTCTTCACATAAGCCAACCCGATTGTCGCAGATATGACCATCGGGTCGATGGTAGGAGCCTCTACTTGGTCAGCATCTCTGCTCCTGAATACTATATCGTTTGTCATCACGCGCAGTTGTTTAGCAGGGGTCCCATCCTCTACGTTGGAACAACACTCGAAATCTGCGTGCTTCATGGAACTAGCATACCGCTCCATCTCTTGCCAATTCTTATCCGTAGGGTGAGGCCCGCCGATGATCGTGTTTATGACTAGTCTGCCCATAGTCCGGGCAAGCTCCTCGGGATGACGTAGAGCTGGTGCACGACCTGGATTGGATGTTCCATGTCCTCCTTCGTGTAGATTCTTCACAAACTCCTGTAACTTTTTCTGCCTAATCAACTTCTCTATAGCGTCGTGTAGGTGTCAGCAGTCTTCAGTTTTATGCCCATAAGTCTCATTATAGTGGCAGTACTTCCCGGTCCGCTTTTGTTCCTCGTCGACTTCTTTGGACATGGCTTTCTATACTGAAAGGTATTGCAGGTTGATAGGTAAATGTTCTTAAGAGACGCATTCAGCGGGGTGTACTCATTGTAGGTTGGAATTCTCGGCTTCCATTTCTCCGCTTCTCTCTTCTTCCCTTGATTTCTTCCTCCGGATTCCTTAGATTGCCCGGGCTTATTCTGGACATTGACTTGAACTTTTCCCGAGTTGTCTCTGGACTGCTTCACAGCAATATTGCTTTTCATGGACTCCTGGACAGGCCCTGGTGCCTTATCTCGCCTTACCCACCTGGGTTCCTCTCTTCTTATGAACTGATGTGCCTTTGAGTAAAAACGCTCTAGCGTAGTCGGAGGTTTTCCTGCCAGCCAGTCTCCAAACTCAGAATCCGGATCCACACCTCACGTCACAGCCATAAGAATTGCATGATCATTGGGATTGCTGACTTCAGTCCCCGCAACATGGAATCTTTGTAAATACTCCTTCAATGATTCCCCAGGATCCTAGATTACACTTGATAGAGACATCACGTCCTTTGGACGAGTAGTATGTATCCTGAACTGTTCTATAAACTTCTTCGCCAACTCCTCGAAACTGGATACGGACCGCGGAGGAAGTCGGGTGAACCACATGGTAGCGATCCCAAATAGAGTTATTGGAAAGCACCTACACTTGGTTGCATCATTTGCTCTAGCTTAATCCATCATCCATTCGTATCTCATGACATGCTGTCTGGGATCAGCCTTTCCTTCATAAGCCGGGATAATTGGCATACTAAACTTTCTGGGGTACGCTGCCTATAGAACAATGTCTGTGAACGGAGTATGACTTCTTGACACTCCCCAATCATCATTTGATAAGCCTTGATTCTCTTTCATTAATTGTCTGATCATGGCTGTCAGGTCTGGTGTTTGTATGGAAGGTGGAAGGTTGGAGTCTATCCTACGTGATTGATCAGGCTGATGCCTCCTCTGCTGGCGATCTGCCAAATGTGCATCTTGAGGTTCGACATCATTGGCATCTTGATGAGCCGGGCCTCAAGCCTCCACCTACACTCCATCTCCTAAGTTTCCAGTTCCTGCTTGGTCATGGTCCCCAGCTGTTCGGACAACAGCACCTGCCTGCGTAGTCTCAGTCTTACGGCGCCTATGCTTGGGAGGTTCATCGGACGAAGTCGAGCCGTCGGATGAAGAATAAGGAGCGGGATTGCCCCCAGCATTCTGATCCTGTTATTGAGTGAGTTGTCCCATGAGGTTGGCGTTGGCTTGCATCTGCTCTCCGAGTTGTCTCCTGCTTTCCCTGAGTTCTCTCATCTAGTCGTTGAACTCTATTCTGGTGACAACCGGCATTTGGTCCTAGGCGGTAGTCCCTGCACCTAGAATTGCTTGCTTATTGCTAGGCCCTGCTTGTTGTACGCTAGCAGTCTCGTGGGCATCCGCATTATGAGAGGCTGATCTAGTACGTGGTCTTGCAATTGTAGAGTTATTGGTATGAACTCTGAGTAGAATCAATGGACGTCCTACGAATGAATCAGATCTTCTTTGGGGGATTTATTCAATCCATTAGCTTCAAAGCAGATCCTTGAGGTCTGAGAATTCGACTCTCAGTGAAAGCACCAAAGTGTTAGCACCAAAATTGGTCACTAACCTCGTTGAGAAAGATTGTGTAGAGAGATAAATGATGAATGTAAATTTAAACAAAGATCAATATGCTAAATTGAATGCAAAGACGAGAACACCAGATTTATAGTGGTTCGGCGTAACTGCCTACGTCCACTTTGAGGTTAATCTTTATTGCTTCACTTGATAATTGATTACAGATACAATCCGTTTGCCAACTACTTGAATACAATTGCTAAGTAAAGAGGATGAGTTTTGAAAGCGGTAGAGTCTCCCTAGTGTTCCCAAAAAAAGGTCCCCTTCACTGTGTCCCTGCCTCTCTATTTATAGACAAAGATGGGTTGGACTTCCCTGGTGGGCCTGGCAGCCGAACACTTTGGCCGAGAATGAGTGAGTTCTGTGTGCCGAACGAAGTGATGTCGAACAGAACTGTTGTCGATCAGAAGTGATGCCGAACAGAACTGATGCCGAAAAGAACTGTTGCCGATCAAAAGTGATGCCGAACAGAACTGATGCCTAACAGAAGTGATGCCGAACAGAACTGTTGCCGATCAGAAGTGATGCCGAATAGAACTGTTGCCGATCAGAAGTGATGCCGAACATAACTGATGCCGACCAGACTGTTGTCGAATGATCTAGGTATGCCGAACGTTTTGCTATGCCGACCACTCTAGAATGGCGAACGATATATAATGCTGATCACTCTAGAATGCCGAACGATATATAATGCCGAACACTCTAGAATGCCGAACGATATATAATGCCGAAAGACTCTCCATGTCGAACGGTATGTAAGTGTCGAGTGCCTAGTTTCCTGGTCAAACCTTCTGGTAATAATAGACTTCATTATTGCAGGCGATGGCACTTTGTTTGACATGCCCTGGAATAGGATGAATCACATGAAGAAATTTCATCCATCGAAACATATCTTCGGGAATGTGGCTTTGAGCTCGGCTAATTTTTCTACCGTCGATTGATCGTGTGCGGAGGCTGGGGAAGTCTGCTTAGCCAGAGTCACAGACTTCTTATGGGGCTCATGAAATTGCTTGGTGCTCGACGAGCCAGAATGTTGGTCACGGAGAGTTTCGAATCGGGATCCCTTCTGAGCAGATTTTTCTCTACCGTGCTCTGACTAAGGGGGAGGATCATTTGGGTATAAGGAATGACTGTAAGTTTTCCTTTTGGAATACGATGAATCTCTGGGATGGTAGTCTCTATCGCCGCTGTCATCCCTATCTCGCCGTCTACCTGATCCTGAATCCCGACTGGAATGGTAGAAGATAGAGGATCCGCAAAGACGGTCAATGCCATGTGTACGCCCCATATCACCTGAACAGAAACCAAGTACGGACGAGTTAGTGGGAATCATTTGACAACTAAAATTTAAGTGTAGGGTGAAGTGTAAGTGTTTGTGCGTGTCCTAGTGCTTCCCCCCGACAGACCATTGTTTTTGCTTTACTTATTGGAGTTTTCTCTCCTTGATGACGTGCCTGATCGCCTTCATCGCTTCTCATGGGCGAATTAAGTCCCATAGCCTCTGGGTCGTTGAAGCCATAATTTAGTAAGTCGTCAGGGATGGTCAGGTCTGATAGACCTTTTAGTGAACCCTCAATTTTGGAGAGACGACTCTCTTTCAACTGGAGTAAATGTAACTTTTGAAGTTCCGCATACTGTTTTCTTTTTCAGCTTGTTGGCTAGACTCTTTTTCCTCTTTGGAGGGGGAAGCGGTTCATCGATGCCGAGTGCGTCAGTTATCGGTGCTATGTCGGAACTTATATTCTTGTCAGTCGCTTCTAGCACCCCGGTCTCCTTAATTTAACCTTCTGCAGTTGGATCGAGGGCCCCTTCTACATGAGGCACCGAAGGTCCAGCTTGCTCTTTGCCTTTTTCCACAGCGGATCCTGTTGTAGTGGCGCCAATTGGAAGGCTAGTTCGACAATCCTCCACCAGTAATCCAAATCTCGAAAGCAATTTGTTGGAAATAATGGATTTAATGTCCCACTCTCTCATGGGAATAGCTCGAATGGCCTCGACGGCCTCAGAATACCTAGCGCCTTCAGGTCGGGGGCGGATACCTATAAAAGTCGAAAGAACTGTAGAAAGGATGCACTTCGAGCCTTAGATAAATATTAGTTTAGGAATGAAACTTACTTCCTTCCAGCCATCTTCTCACAAAACCAAGGGGGCAGCGTACGTAAAACCACTCTTGCTTATAGTGGGAAAATTTTCTCCATGCCCCCGTCAGGATTTGACATTTGGAATGTGGCTCAAAAAATATGAAGGATGGGCTGTCGGACCATCTTTTGAAGCGGTAGATATAATGGATATCCTCGGGAGTGGGGAATTTGAATAAGGTGCTCATAAAGAGGAAAGATGTGCCATGAATAAATGCATGACTATTAGGGTGTAGCTATGCCGGAGCAATCCCGATATACCATAACACTTCACGGGGAAACGAATTAAAAGGTGGCACACTTCTAAACTAGCACATGAATTTGTTGCACGCTGTATACCCGGCTGGGGGCAGGTGAGGCCGATCCTGTCCTGACGGAACTAAAACATCGTCAAAAGGGATTTCATGAATTGAGCGTAACCGACGAAGAGCGGCTTCATCGATTTTTGAAGCTTGTGAATCAATAGGATTATCCAGACTAACGGCTCCGTCAATAACATCAGGAGCCAGGCCTATAATTACAGCAGGTGGATCCGGAATACCCTGTGTAGAGGTTGTCGATGGATTCGAAGTTCCTACTACCGCCTGTTGAGAACTTGGCTCAGGCTTATCAGAAACTGTAGCAGAACTTGATCTTTTGGACATCTTCAATGAGCGTTTAGTATGAATATATACTTGTTTAAGCTATACTTGGAAAATGATCGACATTAGAATATAACAACAAAATATTCTCCCCATGTGGTGTGTGAACTAGTGCAACCATTCAAGCATGAGTACAAAAGAATTAAAGTTCTAAAGACTGGTAAAACAAGATTAAGCTTTAAACTATCGTCTTCGGAGACCGTCATCGCCGAACGCCACCGACAACTTGTCCTATGTTCGGTATTAGAGGTCTCGAAATTGGACATTGGCATCATATATTCTGAAGGATATTACTTGCTCTTGTTGGTTTAAATTTGTATTTTGAAATACTTATGTTGTGGAGTTGTTAATCCGAATTAAGTTCATGGGCTTATATGCTTTGGTTCTAGTCATTGTCCATTGTTTTGTGCTTAGGCGGGCAATGTGTAGTCTTGGTGTATGTTTTGTTCAAGTTAAGATAGTCCAGGAAGCCAATGCCGATCCCAATGCTCGGTTCTAACACTCGATACCAGGCCACATTCTTGTTACCGACCTAGACCTCAATAGATAGCACGCTGAATGACCCACTCAATCTCTCAAACCACCGACCCGCTCTTTGGGTTCTGACCGACCCACACTCACTCCCTAATCACTGAACGACCTCACTATAACATGTACCGAGCCAGTCCTGCTTAGATTAAAGAACTACTCTATTACCAAACTCCAACCGACCCAGCACCATTCTAATAAACTACCGGGCTATACCATCTGTCACGCTACCGACCCACACCGTCTCTCGAATCACCGACCCACTTCATTGCCAAAATCCTATTGACCTATTCCTCTACCAAATTACTACCGACCCACTTCGTTGCTAGTGTTCTACCAACTCGTGAGCACTCAGAATGTCGAACTCGTCGTCCTTGCAAAGCCCCACACTCTCTCTCTTTCTCGAACTCTCCGCTCTCCTTACACATGTTATCACTACCACCAACATACTCATCTTGTTCTCATCAGGGAAGATTGAGTGCGCGTGCTGCTCGAGTCCATGCCGAGTTTAGACGAAGGTGGGAAAGGAAATTATGCAAGAATTTAGATGCTTACCTACGATGTTGGTTAGAGTTGGGGCGTGTAATCTCTAGGGCTTGAAGTCAAAAGGAAGCTGGAAGGTACTTGGTAAGATAGTGGAAAGAGGAGATAAAAAGAGTAAGGGCGGTTTGGTGGAGGAAGGATGCCTCTGTTTTGAGTGAAACTGGAGAGAGTAAATTGAGAAGTAAAAGTGGGAAGAAAGAGAAGAAGTGTAGGCCTTTATATGTGGGAAAGGGGAGGCGAACATGCCTTACCCTGTGGAATCGGCCAGAGCACCTCAGTGGATTGGTGAGTGAACATAACCGAACGACACTGAGGAAACCGGATGCATGGCTCGGTGTTCGTACGCTGAGCCATCCATTTAAAAAAACAGAGAGAAAGAAAATATAACTAAACAAAAATATATAAACGTATGCACATGATGCTAGGGAAGTCCGCCATGATTAAGCCTTCGTAAGATTGTATACATTCAGCTTTTGAAAATTTAAGAACATGATCTAAACGACGGACGATCATCTTTCTAGATGAGCTAGCTTCTAAAAGTGTGGACCGACTGCTAATTCAAAGTACGTCATGTTGATTCACACGATGCGCTTTGGGGGGCAAATGTTACCCGACACTTTGGCTCAGCTACATGGCGATAGCCACAAAGCCTATGGTTGAACCTGGACAAGACTCAAGCTAGGAAAGGAGTGGAAGTATGATGGACTGGTGAAGCTTATGTCTAGATCATACTATACACCTGGGTCGATTTGTTTGGTGCTGGCTCGACTGGAGTAGTTCGGTGTTGTATGTAGTCAAGATGGCCCTGTATGATCGATTTCACCCTAGAGTGGGGTGAATAGGGTGATACTATCAATTATAAAAATTTATTGCAGAAGTATATAAAATAATCGCAACACAGATATAGCAGAATTAAAGCAACATAGATAATAGCAGAATATTAAAAGCAGAAAATAGAACATAAAGATTTACCCAGCTTCGGCAAAACCCTGCCTACGTGCTGCCCCCAAGGTTTCTACTGGAAATTAAGTAGTCAGACACTTACACACGTAAACTTGCGACACCCGCTATCGACTAACCTAACTCTATGCTCAAAACCCTACCACAACTCAGCAACTGAGTTACGAATTCTCAAACTATACCACCGTAGTTCATCCCCTAGTCACAAGACTAGAATTTACAACTATTTAAAAGTAAATTACAAAATAAAAGCAATTTAAAAAACAACAAAACCCTAATTTATAAACTAAAGCCCAAAGAAATATTATAAGTCAGCCCAATAAAATTATCACTAAAAAAAGCCGGCCCCCTTTTCACTTTTTCCTCTGAGTAAATATGTTGGCCGATTCCTTTTGTTTCTTTGTTCGTTTCTCTTTCTAATTTAGGGCTTTGCGATATGTTGAAGTCGCCGCTTTGATGCTTCGATTGATATATGGATTGATGGCTGCTTTGTTCAACTTCGGCTCCTTCAACTTGTCGAGATTGAATGATGCTTTTAATTGGTATGTTTGTCCCTTTTTCGATTTATACTGTACTCGACTTTGATTTGAGTTGAATGATTATTGCTCTATGTTGTTGCTTGAACTCGAATGGATTTTCTAGGCTGATGATGATTTGGGTTAAATAGGGTTTAATGCCCTAAATTTTCATTCGTCTGATATTTTACTCGGCCGTTCGATTCAACTTGAATGTTGGTGATTTGTACTGACTTGTTCAATTCGTATATCTTTGTTACTTGATTTTCACGGCTTGTTTGATTCCGACTTTCGTTTTCTTGGCTACCACGGCTCTGACTTTGATTTGAAATTGCTGCTTTGATTTTTGTAAAACCTGCTATGCGAATTTCTTTTGTTCGAATTCTACTTTGATAACCCACGGCATCTGACCAGTTTTGATTCATACTCACTTGCTTATGAAATTTTTTGTGTTGTTGTTTCATTGAGTCCGTTATCCATATAAACTTGCTGTATCACCATATATGTATGTTCATGTTTACTTAAGGCTTGTTGTAGTTGATATGCACTTGCTGTACATATTCTTCATGTTGTCTAGATTAGCTAGTGTACTTGTTTGCACTGAGTTCGTTTGTTATTTGATGTTGAGGCCTTCATGTGACTACACTTCTGTTGAAGTTTGCATTTTTGTGAGCTAGTCATTTCCTACTATTGCAATGTATCTGGTTTGGTCTTGTACCAGTTGTTGTTCACTGGTCTATCTGGTTCATGTTGTACATATATGCTTGCGATTTTGCAATTGGTTTGGCACATTTATGGTTTGTGTTGCATATATGTTGCTTGATGTTTCACACATGTATATATGTATGTTGAGATTTTCATTGTCTTCGACATTGCCTTTTCATGTGTGGTTTGCTTGGAGTCTAGTCTTTGTTTCACTGGTGCATGCACTTATGCCTTCATCATTGGTGTTGGTCTTCATGCATATTGATGTTGTGTTCATTATTTTCATGTGTACTCGAGTCTGTTGGTCTCATTGTGATCTATTTTATGGTTCACTTTGGTATATGCAGTCTTTGTTTCTGTTTGGTTGCCAGGTCTAGTTGCTTCATTCTTGTCACTTTAAGTCTGAGTGTTATTCATGCATGTATATTGATCATGCTGAAATTTATGGCCTTGGCTTCACTCGAGAATTATTTGCATTTTGAATTGCACCTGTGTTGAATCCAGCTTATTGCTCGGGTTTGACCTTGTGCTCGTGTCGTGACTTTATTTGTATTGCACTTAAGTTGAACCCGGCTTTTGATTGGGTTTGACCTTGTGCTCACTTGTCCCTGTAATTTTATCGAGTGTATATCAGTGTGCACGACCTTGTGGCATGTACAGTGATACACTGTGCATGTCACAAGCTGTTCGTGTATGATGAATGATGACGAACAACCCAAATAACCGAGGCAAATAATATTTTCAAAAATCGCATTTTATTTTACACTGCAAAAATATTTCTTTTTCAATTTTAGTGTTTTCTTTGCAGATAATTCAGATGTTGGATTCAATCTGGAATAGAGTTGAAGAATAATACTAGTGAATGAGTGAAATGTAGTGAGGTGCATATGTAAATGATAATTGTAATGTAATTGAAATTGTATTGTAATTGAAATCGTGTATATAAAGTGAGATCTGAAATTTGTACTATTCAAAATTTGTAATAAATTATTTGTTTGAATAAAATATCTGTTTGAATTTAAATTCTACGTCATTTA
Organism: Allium fistulosum; assembly: GCA_030737815.1. Lineage (NCBI taxonomy): Eukaryota > Viridiplantae > Streptophyta > Magnoliopsida > Asparagales > Amaryllidaceae > Allium > Allium fistulosum. The sequence goes on from CM060904.1 coordinate 796,777,257, forward strand.
TTTGATTCAGCAAATATTTGTTTAATTATGTGAAAAATAAAATAGTACATTAACAAATACATTTAAATGAATATATATATATATATGTTAATTATCATCAAACAAAAATCGTATACTAGCATATTCAACAGGCCCGGCCAAGGCGATTCGGCGTTGGAGTGTAGATGTACTGGTTCGGTCAAGATACTCAAGGAAGAGCCGCTTGGAATTTTGTGGGTCGACCTCGGAGAGTTTTGTTTCGAGTGGTTCGGATATAACGGTTCGGCCTTGGTGGATCGGCCAAGGTGCATGAAGAAGAAGTGGTTCCGCCATAATTGTCGAGTCAGGGAAATATGATCGGCATCCTTGCACTTCAGCTCAAACCATCACTTACCTCGAATCACTTACAAGAAAACCCGAGCTCGGCCATAGTGGATCAGCGACCATCGTTCGGCCTTGGAGATTCGGCATATCTTGATCGGTACACCCTGAAGAAGTTGACAATTTGTTCAGTTTACAGTAGAGGGATGCGATCAATGTTTCTATACTTCGAGTCATACCACCGCTTTCCCCGAGTTCCTTAAGGATGTGCTTCGAGTTAGCAACAAGACCACCTCTGGATCGGCATAGGTGGGTGGTAGACGTGGTTCGGCATGGCTCATTCGGTCCGCTTAACCTCCAACTATGGGCCGAGCTACCTTGGTCTTGGGCCTTCACAGGGAGTCCAGCCTATCTTCATCTTTAAATAAAGAGGCAGGGGTACAGCTGAAGGGACCTTTTTTCGGGAACTCCAGGGATACTCTGTCGTTTTTTGTACTCTCTTCTCTTCTGTTCAAACTTACATTCAAGTTGTTTGTTTACAAATTGTATCTGTACTCAAGTAATTGGAAAAGCAATAAAAATCATATTCAAAGTGGACGTAGGCAATTACGCCGAACCGCTATAAATCTGGTGTTTTCTTTTTCTATTGTTCCTTTTGCATTCAATTACATTATTTCTCTGTTTTAATTTACTTTCTTCATTAATCTCTCTACACAACTCTATTCAAGGGTGTTAGTGACCAATTTTGGTGCTAACAATACTATACAAGTTTACAGTTCTATAATCTTAGTTATACATTTAATAGATAAATTAAAAATTTCCTAGATGGGATAAACTAAAAGTCCAAATGTTTATCTTCTTGCTAGCCCAACCATCCAAAGGTCAACCTGTCCTATAACCTAAAAAGTCTCGGCCTGACCTGAGCAAAATAACATCCGGGTCAGACTATCTCTAATTATCCAATACAGTGAGAACAAGATATAACAGAAGCACAAATAATATATAGGTAATACAAATGTCCATGAAATAACAAGTCACAAGATTAACTTAGCTTAGAATTCATCACAAGACACAGGTTTATTCATTTAGATCACGGACACAAATTAGTCAGTAAACACTGAATTCATAGAACAAAGCACAACATCTCTAAGCACACAAATATCAATAATTTAATTTAGAATCCATCACAAGACACAAGAATATATATATATATATATATATATATTTCACTAACACAGAATAGTCACATAATCCTAATTTCCAGAATCCGAGAGATCTTAACCCAAATTGATCGTAATGATCATCCAGAACAATCGCAATGATTGTACTCAAACCCATTGCAACAAACAAACAAATTGGTATCACTCAAACCGATCTGATACCAAGGATCGTACTCAGACCGGGAACACCGAATCTTAGAATGATCTCAAGGATAGTCTATACCAATCAAGGTGATCGTAGAAACCATGACTCGATAAATCTACATTTATTTAATATTATTATATTATGTTCGAAAAGAAATCCAGGAGTAAACTTATTAAGGATCTAGCAGCCACTTGTCGCACACCAAAACAGAGTAAACTCTAAAGAGCCAAATACTATTACTTTCAGTAATCACTAGAACTTAACCAATAGGTCTCATACTGTATGGTGAAATCCTAATATTTACTAAAAGCTAGTGAATTACACTCATTACGGATACCATCGGAAAACCTAAAATACATTCTCTTCAGAGTCTAGCAACCACTTGTCACACACCTGAAGAGAACATAACTCTAAAGTGTTAATTACTTTCCAATTTGATCACATGAACTTGACCAAGCATCCCATACTACCTAGTGAAATTCATGTATCCGCTAATGGGTTAATAAATTCCACTCAAACATTATATTCAATGAGTTATACCATATTCGAAGAAGAGTTATTCGAAAGCATTTAAAACAATCGATAACATTAATTCGAATAATAGTGCTTCCCAAATTACAGAATTAGGGTTCTCAAAACAAATTTTCACTTTGAGTTTTATTGTTTAAAAACAGTTGTTATAAATTTCCATAAGTCCATTAATTATTTAGAATAAAATAATGGTTCACTCATTTGATAAAATATTCCATAAATCCAAAGTTTTCCAAGATTTCACTTATATATACAAGGTTGTCTCAAGTTTCCATATAGTTGTATTATGCACAAAACTATATTTTAAAACCATATTTAATTACTCTTCTAAATCCAATTAAAATATAACCATTTTATTTAGAAATAAACTAAGTTTATACTTTTCAAAAATACATTTCCAATTCCATGAATCCTATATTATTTATTTGATAAAACCATAATACTGATATTCCAAATCCATAATCACTTTTATGTAAAAATAGATTAGATTTGTATTTCCAAAGTCATATTTCCAAATCCATAAATATTTTACTAACCATGCTTTATACATAAAATAAGTTGCTAAATCATTTTTAATATTTATTAACTTATTTTAGAGACATTTCTATGATTTATAAATATAAATAATTCTCTTTTGTAAAATTACTTGTATACGAAGCTTATCTATTTATTTCATTTGGCTCAAATTTAGGGTTTAAAGAGCTGCAGTTATGACCACTTAGATCTCATAATTTTACAAAACTTAAAATATCAAAGTTGTAAATAATATTCTAAGCTTTCCAGAATATCATGAATTATCAAATTCTGATAAGTAACGAAAAAGTTATGACTTAAACAATTCACAAATCTTAACTTCATTATCGTTGTCGTTTATTCTCGAGACAGTGACACTAAACATATTTTTGACCATGTAAACCGCAAAATATTACAAACTCAAAACATGAAAGTTGTAGTAGATATTCTACACTTTCCAGAACATTATGAAACATCGAATTATGATAAGTAATGAAAAAGTTATGGCCGTTTAAATTTCAGGTTTCAACTTAGCAAATACACAGGATAGAGCAACACTATCAGGTTCAAACTCGATTTTGATCCATTAAACAGAAGAATTTCGGAGTGAATAAAAGAGAACTTGTAGCTAATTGAAAGAGCTTTCTACCACAAAAAATTTGAGTCATTTTGGATTATTTTATACCATGATATCACTGTTTTACAGCAGCGATTTTCACACTTTATTTTCAGCAAACTATCTAATAATCATTTAAAACCAAGCAAACAATTCACAATCAAGTTGAAAGCAAATCAATCAACAAACCATCCAATTCAATTTAAGTAGCAACTAACAATTATTCGCATGGATTAGATGTTAGGAAATCAAATCTACGGTTTCGATAACAACAGCTATACAATGGAAATTGAATATGCATATATATTTCTATTTGTAGGTAATTGCTAAAGTAACATCACTAGAGAGACAAGAACAAGGCTCGAAGAACGTATCAAGAGGCTACAAGTCGATAAAATCAGAAGAGCGACAACACAGATACAAGAAAAGCAACATGCACAAGATCAGACGTCTAGGTGCACTAGCCAGACGTCTGAATAAATCCTATGGATTACAAACCAAACAGAATCAGACATCTGGTTAATGTACTCAGACATCTGAAAGTCTACAATATACAAAAATATAAAGAGCCAGACATCTGAGACATATTCCAGACGTCTGAAACTGATCTCGATTGTTGGCATTCAAATTACAACTGCCGCAATTGAAAAGACACCTTCGCTTCTCTTCGCTGCAACTCTTCACCACCATCGGAAGCGACCATAAAACACTTGTTAATGGATGCAACTACTCAAGGAATCTCTCTACCGCTATAAATAGCGTCAAGAATCCAAGAGACGATCTGACCTTACTTACTTGCGCTCTTTACTCTCATACTCTGATATATTCTTGATCTCTAGCAATCTATACTTGTATTCTACTCTTCCAAATATACAGTTCCTCATAGACAATACTCTCTAGATATATATTGGAAGTATTTATACTATATAGTCAAAATCCATGTAATAGAGAACACACAGTTGACAAAGAAACTCTGCTATTGTAAACATATTCCTCCGGGTGAAGTGAGGGTTATTCGGTGAAAGGAAATTCCGAAGAGGAGCTTCGGGGCTGGACGTAGGACGGGAGGTCTGAACCAGTATAAAATCCCTGGTGTGATTATTCTTATTTACATACTTTACTATTGTTACACTATAGTTTAAATTAGTCATATACTTGTCATTTGTATAATCAATCCACCATACTATAGACTTTCAATTGGTATCAGAGCAAGGTTTGATCAAAGTACAGTAACACGTTTTTGAATCTTTTTAATATGGCAAGTATTTTTCAAGAAGGACAATCCACAGCACGACCCCCACTTTTTAATGGCTCTAACTATGCATATTGGTCAACACGTATGAGAATTTTTATGGAAGCTAATGGTCTAGAAATTTGGTCAGCTACTCAAGATAAATATGAAGCACCTACTACTGCTATGAACACATGGACCGATGCACAAAAGACCTTAGCATCAAACAATGCTAAAGCTATGAACGTTTTATTTTGTTCTCAAGATAAAAATGAGTTTTCATGTGTCATGTTATGCACAACTGCATTTGACATTTGGTGTACCTTACAAATTACACACGAAGGTACAACAAAGGTCAAACAAACTAAGATTTCAATTTTGCAAAACCAATTCTCATCATTTAAAATGAAGCAAAATGAAACTATTGTTGACATGTATTCTAGATTTCAAACTATCCAACATGATCTTATGGCATTAGGAGTTAAGTTTATTGATTTTGATTTAGTTTCTCGAATACTCTACTCTTTAACATCGGATTAAGAAAGGAAGGTATTAGCTATTGAAGAAGCTAATGACCTCTCTACTCTCAAAATTGAGGAGTTGATAGGAAATTTAATGTCCTATGAAGCTAATTTGCAGGCACAAAAAGAACTAAATTCGGAAAAGAAGAACATAGCATTCCCAGCAACAAAAAACGATGACTCTGATTTAGATGAAGAAGAGATAGTCTTCATTGCCAAGAATTATAACAGATTTAAGAATTTTAGAAAGATGACCAAATTCCAAAAAGAAGGGAAGTCCAACACAACAAACCTATCTCAAATCAAGTGCTATGAGTGTGATCAATACGAACATATGAAGAAGGATTGCCCTAAACTCAATAATGATAAAAAGAAAAAATTTGAAAAACTCAAAAAGAACAAGGCTTTCAAAGTAACATGGGATGACCCGGATTCTTCATCATCTGAAAGTGAAAGTGATAGTGATAGCGATGGAAAACAAGCTAATGTGTGTTTTATGGCACAAACTGATGAGGTATGTTCGGAACTTAGTTATGACGAATTATTAGAACTTAGCATGAAATTAGATGATAAATTTAGACAAATTAAAAAATTGAACAAAGAATATATAGCCAAAATAAATAGATTAGAACTTGAAGTGGGAATGTTAAAATATGAAAAAATTATCTTAGAAGAAGAACTAGAATTATCTCAAGAAAAAAATAAAAATAATTTGATCGAAAGTAAGGCTATTACTATTGATTTTGATAACACTAAAATAGTGAAGGATAATTTGCTAAAAGAAAATGTCAACTTGAAAAGCAATATTGAAATATTGAAAATTGAAAATTTAGAATTAAAAGAAAAATTAGATAAAATTACAAATAATGTGTCAAAATTCAATAAAGGAAAACAAGATTTGGAAAATCTTATCAAAACTTCAAAACCATCAGGCAATAGAAATGGAATAGGATTTAAAAATACTTCTAAACAAAAAGGAAATGATGCAAAAAAATTTAGGTATAAAAAAACTAAAAGTTTACCTACGTCTAATATGAATACCAAAACTATGAAAATTTGGATTCCTAAGACAAATAATAATTTGATTAAACAAAAAAAATATTAATAATTTCTTAGAGAATGTAGTCTATAATAAAAATTATATTTATAAAGGTAACAAACCATCTTGGGTATGGCTACCTTCTCCTAACAATTAGGACCCTAACAAAAGTATATGGGTACCAATTAAAACATCTTTTATTTTGCAAGTACCCAAAATAAAACATAAGGAGAAATGGATATTAGATAGCCGATGCTCCAAGCATATGATCAGAAATTCAAAAATGTTATCAAATATAACATATATTGATGGTGGAACGGTAACCTTTAGAGAAAATTCAAAAGGATATGTCGTGGGCATTGGAGAAGTCATCAACTCGAGTATTTCTAATTCTCCTATTATTACAAATGTTTTATTAGTAGAAAATCTAAAACACAACCTACTAAGTATTAGCCAATTATGCGACAAAGGTTTTCAAATAAATTTTGAAAAAGATAGATGTAATATTTTAGATAATAACAAACAACTTATATTTGAAGGTTTTAGAAACAAAAATATTTATGTATTAAAAATGAATATAAATAAAAATTCAAATTTATGTTTAACCGCCAAACATAATGATCCATGGTTATGGCATAAACGATTTTGTCATATCAATTTGAAAAATATTAATAAATTGGCAAAATATGAGTTAGTTAGAGGTTTACCTAAAATAAATTACAAAGTAGAAAATTTATGTGACGATTGTCAAATTGTAAAACTAAAGAAAAGCTCTTTTAAATCTAAAAATAATATTTCTACAAAACAACCATTAGAATTATTACATTTAGATTTATTTGGTCCAACACAAATACGATCTCTAAATCACAACAAATATGTTTTCGTAATAGTTGATGATTTTTTGAGATATACATGGACCTTATTTTTAAAACATAAAAGCGATACTTTTGGTATGTTTAAAATATTTGCTAAATGAATTAAAACACAAATGGACTTGAAAATTAAAAATATTCGAAGTGATCACGGAGGAGAATTCAAAAACGATCTTTTTACTAATTTTTGCAATAAGAAAGGAATAAGTCAGAATTTTTCTTTTCCTCGCACACCTCAACAAAATGGTGTAGTAGAAAGAAAAAATCGTACGTTACAAGAATGTGCACGAACACTACTAAATAGTAGTGGTTTACCCAAACACTTTTGGGCAGAAGCTATTGCCATAGCTTGTTATGTGTTAAATCGAGTAACCATACGTCCTATGACTAAATAAAATTGTTTTGAAATATATTTTGGAAGAAAACCCAAAGTATCATACTTTAAAACTTTCGGTTCAAAATGTTTTATATTAAATACAAAAGATAACTTAGGAAAATTTGACCCAAAGGCCAATGAAGGTATCTTTGTTGGATATTCGGATCGTAGCAAAGCATATAGATTTTTTTATAAATGAAATAATACTATTGAAGAAAGTTTACATGTTTCGTTCGACGAAAATCTATTTAACCATCATACTACTGATGAAGAAGAAATTATTCCACTAACAAATTCAACAAATTCTATTAATAATGAAACAAATATGCAAAATAACACTTTAATATCATCCCCTAGAATTCTTAAGAATCATCCAAAAGATAATATCATTGGAGATCTCAATTCTAGAGTAACTGAAATCAACTTAATCAAATAAGCCATGTAGCAATTGTGTCAAATTTTAAACCAAAAAATTATAAAGAAGCTTCAAATGATAACTTTTGGATAATAGCTATGTAAGAAGAATTGAATCAATTTGTACGTAATAATGTTTGGGAACTAGTTCCAAGACCTGAAGACCAATCGGTTATAGGAACAAAATGGGTATTTAAAAATAAAGCAGACGAGAATGGAAATATTGTTAGAAATAAAGCACGTTTAGTTGCTCAAGGCTATAATCAAGAAGAAGGTATCGATTATGATGAAACATTTGCTCCAGTAGCTAGATTAGAAGTCATTCGTACATTACTCGCCTTTGCAACTCATCACAATTTTAAACTATTTCAAATGGATGTCAAAAGTGCTTTTTTAAATGGTTTTATTAAAGAAAATGTATATGTAGAACAATCCCCATTATTTGTTCATGAAAAATATCCCGATCATGTTTTTAAATTACAAAAGGCTTTATATGGTTTAAAACAAGCTCCCCGAGCTTGGTACGAATGACTTAAAAATCACTTAATTACATCTGGTTTTCTAATAGGTAAAATCAATACAACTTTATTTATTAAACGAGAAAATAACGATATTTTAGTTGTGCAAATTTACGTAGACGATATTATTTTTGGTTCAACTAATGAAAATCTTTGTAATCAATTTTCCAATATTATGAAAAATGAATTTGAAATGTCTCAAATGGGAGAATTAAATTACTTCTTGGGTATACAAATAAAACAACTTGAAAATGTTATTTTTATTCATCAAGAAAAATATTGTAACGATTTATTACGATGCTTTCGAATGGAAAAAATTTCAAGCAAACCAACACCGATGAGTACTACTGTTCACTTAGAAAAGGATGATAACGGAAAAGATTTTGATGAAAAATTATATCATAGCATGATTGGTTCTTTACTCTATTTGCGGCTAGTCGACCCGATATTATGATGAGTGTATGTCTTTGTGCTCGATTTCAAGCAATACCAAAAGAATCTCATCTAAGAGCTGTTAATCGTATTTTACGTTATCTATCTAGTACTAGATATTATGGTTTGTTTTACCCTAAAGGATCATCGTTTGAACTAGTTTCATATAGCGATGCGAATTTCGGTGGATGTAGAACAGATCGTAAGAGTACTAGTGGAACATGTCACTTTATCGGACAATCATTAGTTTCATGGTTTAGCAAAAAGCAAAATTGTGTTTCTTTATCTACTTGTGAAGCTGAATATACCTCAGCAGCTCTAGCATGTGCACAAGTAATATACATGAAACAAACACTTACGGACTTCGGCAAAATTATCAATAAATCTCCAATATATTGTGATAACACGAGTGCAATAAATTTATCAAAAAACCCTATCAATCACTCACGAACTAAGCATATAGATATACGACATCATTTTCTACGAGACAATGTTGAAAAAGGAAATATCTCATTAGAGTACGTAAATACCGAAAATCAAATAGCAGACATCTTTACAAAACCACTAAATGAACAAACTGTTATTAAACTTCGACGTGATTTAGGGATTTGCTCTCTTCATGATCTCCTTACTTAATAATCACTGCTTCATCTATACTATATTTAGTCATTTGTTTTTCTATCCACAAATTATAATTAATAATTTGTGCACCCTTTGTTTTTTAGATAGTTAGTTTTTCTATAAATAATTTTTTAACTTATATATAAACAGTTATACTTCAAGCAAAATTATATACACACAATTCATATTTTCCTCAAGAAACAAAATATAGCCATGTCTTCTGGTAACTCTTATATTTCCATCTCGATGCCTATGCCGGATAGCTCGGTTGATACACCACAACGGTTTCCTACACATACACCAAATCAGGAACCAACGTATAGGTGGTCCTCATATCACACAGGATTTACTCCCGATAGCAAGAAGACTAAAAGATCTCTATTTTTCTCTCCTAACACAAAGGAGAAAATTGATGAAATTCATCACTATCAGAAACAACAAATAGATCTTCAACAAGAACTATATTTTGAACAAAAAGTTACAACACGTCGGCTAAGCTTTTGGGGCAAGTAGCGATGAAGTTTTGTACGTCACGGAAGAAAGATGTCCATGAACCGCTTCCAAAGCCTTGCAGTTCTTTAGATCCCTCGTCTTCATATCGTACACCTTCGGATCCTTCACCGAGACAATTTTCTGCCTCTCCAAGAACCCACGAACGTGGAAATATATGGTCTCCACTTAAACCATGAAAGGATAACAAGTCAGGAGATCGTAAAACTCCATCGCCTTCTAAAAAAATTATTTTATGTTTGTTATTGTATGTATCTATGTTTGTTTGTTATTTTACACAAATAAAACTACATTTTGTTTTAGAGAATCAAGAAATAAGCAAAACCATCAAATTTTAGGCTATTTTTAGAAAAATTGCCTAAATCAGACGTCTGGATATGGACCTCAGACGTCTGACACTCTGATATACGTCTATTTTTCCCACTGTGCATATATCAGACGTCTGTTATACCTCCCAAACGTTTGAAAATTTGCTCTGTCTACTCGAATTTAAAAATCAAAAGCTTTCAGACGTCTGAAATTTGTTTCCAGACGTTTGAAATTTGTTACCAAACGTTTGGTAAAACTCTCTGACTATCAAATTTTACACAATCGATCAAACCAGACATCTAACTCATAAACCAGACGTCTGATCTTATCTACTGTGTTCAACTTTGGGCAAACTAGACGTCTGATTTAGCATCCAGACTTCTGAAATTCAATCGACTCTTTAAATTAACCCAGATAACGTCATTTTTTACTTTCATCTCAAATTTTTTCATTTGCGATTTCACCATTGACGATTTTTCTCTCAAAAAATTTCTTTTTACGCGAGCTCAAATCACAATGCCTCCTAGAACATCATCTTCAAACCCCCAAGTTTGTTCGCATGATCAAATTGGAAAAATGGATGAATAGAGCACCACATTCAATCACGAGGTATGAAGATATACAAAAGAAAAAGCTTCACACAGTTCCTTTCTATAATCTACTTAAATTTCCACTGTACGATTTAGATGAAATATGTGAGAATGCCAGACTAGAAACATTAATTTTTTTCACTCCTAATGACGTCCAAATCGATCAATTGGCAATATTTCTTTTCTATGCAAACTTGGATAGCACTTCAGTATGGAATACTGAAGATGAAGATAACTGACTATGGTCTAGCATGTATGGCAACATGATTAGACTAACTCCTGGCATAATAGGTAGAACCAAGGATGTTCTAACACGGGCGAAGTTTTATACAACATTCCCGATATGCGCTTCAAGCCAAGAAATAGTATAACACATCAAATTTGGGAAGATGAAATACCAAAGTTTTCCCCCAAATATCTACGTCCAAAAGCACGACTCCTTACTCGAATGATAATCAATACCATCATTCCACGTATGGGAAGCCATGAGCAAATAACCGAGTTAGTGCACAAAGCCTTATATGCTCTATTTAGTGGAACAAGGGTGAATTAGGCCAAATTCATCTTTGACGAGCTCAAACAATTTTGGACTCGATCACGGCCTTCAATCATTTACCCGACATATGTTATAAGACTTCTTTGTGCACATAACATCCCATCCAACCTATCAACTTTCGAAGAAATCTCACCAAAATATGCTTCCACCAAATTTTTCTCGCTTATGCACTTACCCGAGATTCCCCCATAATTTATATCCTTTGATGATTCGACGCACAATCGTCAAACTAGACAAGTTGAGCCTCCACCCCAACCACACACTGCACCATCTCAAGAGGAGGAACACCATTGAGAAGTAACCCCACCTCCTCCTGCACCATTTGATTATCCAGGACAGGATGAGATTATGGAGACCGAACTGATACAAATCCAAATGAAAGTGTTCGAGATCTTACCCTTAGAAATCAACATATATTATCTCAAAATCAAATTTTTTTGGCTAAGCGGATTGACCAATTCGAAACATCGTTTGCTACACGCCTAGCAACAGTTGAAGAATCTCTTTCGACTATCTTATCGGTTCTCAAAGAAGTACTCCAACAGGTCCGCGGTCCAACACCACCTTCTGAAGATTGGCCAACCCCAGTACCTTCTCCTCCCGCAAAACATTCCAACCTTTTTGAGGATGAACTTCTCAAACAAGCTTTGACATTTCCTACAAACCCTAGCACTTCTGAAAAAGAAGGAACAGGGGATGATCAAGACAAAGCTTCTCCAAAGAAATCATAGATTTTAGAATTTTAGGATTTCAACTTTTGTAAAATTGACAAAATCTATGAATGTAATCAATGTCCAATTATTTATGAAATTTTCCTTTTGCGTTTTATCTTTGACGATTGGCTTAAATGTTATAATTCTTTTTTAATAATGCCAAAAGGGGAGAAATATAAGTATAATTATAAAACATTAAAATAAGCATATATTCAGGGGGAGATTTATAAATTATATATAAGTACATTGTATAGTTGTCATCATCAAAAAGGGGGAGATTGTTAAGAAATCAAATCTACGATTTCGATAACAACAACTATACAATGGAAATCGAATATGCATATATATTTCTATTTGTAGGTAATTGCTAAAGTAACATCACTGGAGAGACAAGAACAAGGCTCGAAGAACGTATCAAGAGGCTACAAGTTGATAGAATCCGAAGAGCGACAACACAGATACAAGAAAAGCAACATGCACAAGATCAGATGTCTGGGTGCACTAGCCAGACATCTGAATAAATCCTCTGGATTACAAACCAAACATAATCAGACGTCTGGTTAATGTACTCAAACGTCTGAAATTCTACAATATTCAAAAATATAAAGAGCCAGACGTTTGAGACATATTCCAGACGTCTGAAACTGATCTCGATTGTTGACATTCAAATTACAACTGCCGCAATTGAAAAGACACCTTCGCTTCTCTTCATTGCAACTCTTCATCACCATCGGAAGCGACCATAAAACACTTGTTAATGGATGCAACTACTCAAGGAATCTCTCTACCGCTATAAATAGCATCAAAAATCCAAGAGACGATCTGACCTTACTTACTTGTGCTCTTTACTCTCATACTCTGATATATTCTTGATTTCTAGCAATCTATACTTGTATTCTACTCTTCCAAATATACAGTTCCTCATAGACAATACTCTCTAGATATATATTGGAAGCATTTATACTATATAGTCAAAATCCGTGTAATAGAGAACACACAGTTGACAAAGAAACTCTGTTATTGTAAACCTGTTCCTCCGGGTGAAGTGAGTGTTATTCGATGAAAGGAAATTCCGAAAAGGAGCTTCGGGACTGGACGTAGGATGGGAAGTCCGAACTAGTATAAAATCCCTGGTGTGATTATTCTTATTTACATACTTTACTATTGTTACACTATAGTTTAAATTAGTCATATACTTGTCATTTGTATAATCGATCCACCATACTATAGACTTTCATTAGAGGTAGTTTTGTGAGTGATTAACTCACCTTTTAACTTCCTATAGCTTGCTAGATCTCCAATAATCCTTGCTAAACCTTTAGCTTCACCAAAATACCTAAAACTCAAGAACAAAAATCCAACCATCAAGCAATTCTAATTAAAATGAGATCAAAGTAACTCTTTTATTGTTCTAAAAGATAGAGATAGGGTTTAGAATACTTACCCTATCATTATTGAACAAAAGCCCTATGTTTGCAACTTGATTTGGGGATGATTTTGATTCTAGGGTTTAGAGAACAAGAGTGTTTTGGTTTTAAGATTTTTGAGCAGAAGAATGAAGGGAGAAAGAAATGTATGCACTTCTTATTTCTCTCCTACATGGGCCTAATAAGGTTTGGGTAAGTATCCAATAAGAGATATGTTGCAAAATCTTTAAGAGAAGTAAAGCGTTACTAATTTCTAATTTGTTTTATCACTTAATAAAACACCACTTTTACACTAACAATGTTTTACAAAATCATAAATTATTTTCTCCATTTATCAAAACCTATAAAAAAATAAAATCGTCATATTAAATAATAAATCACAACACTAACATTTAATTATACTATTTCCTAAAATTACTCTTATATTTTCAAATATAAGAATTAAGTTCATAAAAGATATTTATTGAATTTCCAATTTATTAACTCCCAAATCCAATTAATTTTGAAAATTATAAATAATAAAATTTCTAATTTTTTAATCTTAAGATTTATTGAGATAAATCAAATCAAATATTCACAAAAACTGGATTTAGTTTCACAATTAAATTTCACAAAACACAATTTGAAATTAATTATCCATAGTTAAAATTAATTAATTAGGTAATTAACAATAGGGTTGTTACAATATATATATATATATATATATATAAAGAATAAGGTAAAATAATTTCCAGTTGACTCTATACAAACATCCAAATTGCATTAAACCTTTCTAATGTATATGTAGTTATATATACAAGCATGTATATGTATAAGTTTCAACCCAATAATAACAATTATTTTTTTAAACAATCAAAATATTATTCAAACAAAATTGCATACATTAAAGCAAAATAAATATGAACAATTTTATATTTTAGATTAAATAAAAATTCAAACATGAACATTTAAATCATTAAATTATATAATATATTTAGAATATTTTTATAGGTAAGTTCAAAATGCAGACTCATAATAAAAACATTACTTTATGCACATATAAATTTTTGTTTCAATTTATCGAATTAAAATAGATCAAATCATTTAACAAGTTATTTAAATTATATTACTAATTTTAAATCAAGGTGAGGTAATAATATGTATATATAAAATTATGATAAGTATATTACATCTAGGAAAACACATTAATTAGAATATACCCTTCAAGTAAAATTTTAATAATTTCTCAAACTAAGAAGCATTTATATTACTTATATCAGGCACTAATAAAAATTTAAATAAAGAGGCATATGAATTTTTTTTGGGAAAAAATAAGTTGAATTAAAAGAATATTTTGGGGGTTTGAAATTTTTATTTAAATGAGATTATACAAGATAAAGTTAATTATGATAAGTATTTCAAATTAAGGAATGAAAGGAGAGAAAACCAAATTTTGTTTTCTATAACAACTTATTATTAAAAAAAAGGATTCTAAAAGTTTTGATTTTTGGAAAAGTGGATTTGAAAGTAAAAAACTTTGGTGTAAGGTAATTTATTGGTTTAAAGATTTTCCAAGTAAGAAGTTGATTTGAGTGAAATAAAATTTTTGGACAGGATTTTGGTGATATTTCATTAAATTGAAAGGTATTTTTGTAAAGAGAAACTTTTGTCTTAAATACTTCTTGAAATTATGAGGTTTTACAGGTGTTAATTTATTTTTGGGAAGAATTATATTCCTTTCCAACTTTTCTGTATACAAATGTTGAATTACTGGATCATAACTTTTAAATAGTTAATATGCTTTTACGATTTTGCATTTTTTGGAAAGCTATGATTGTAAGAAAGAACTTTTATTTAAAAAAATTAATTTTTTTGGAGTTTATTATATGGAAACTAAAATTTGAAGAAGAGGACCTGCTTTTGAGAAAGTAAATAAATTTTCAAATTTGAAGTATTGAGTTTTATAAATATATTTTGAGTCCTCTATATTGTATATATGTGTTGGAAAAGTTTTGGAAAGTAAGAAGAATTACAGGTTATTTTATACCTTCATCTTTGAAAAGTAATATATAAGTAAGATGTTTTAACACCTTGAAGTTAAATAAGGGGTTTGTGTATGATGTGTTTTTATAATGGGTTTTGGAGTTATGGATTATCGGAATACACTTCCTACTATTGAGACTACCTTAAAGTTTTTTGAAAATTCTGACATGTAAAGTGTATTTTGGTTCTGGGACTTTGATATCTTCCTAAGACTCATAGCATATCACTTCAGACAATAGGAAGGAATGATAATCCATTATTTAGGAAAGCCATCATAAGCGTCTAATAAGTTGTTATGGTATTGGTTGAGCTTCGAAAAATTGTTTATTTGATATAACAGGAGATATATGCCTAAATAGGGGATAAAACCTAATTATTGAATATTTTGGGTGTGTGAATTGCTCTATTTAGTATTTGATGGGCCAAAGCTGTACACTTTACGAACTAACCCGAGAAAGTAAATAGGAGGCTTTGTGTAAAATATTTATGACTGGCATTGATTGTGTGATTTGTTCGATAGTTGATTATTGTGTCTGTATGTAACTTATAGATGGGTGTAGAACAACAACGGGTATTAGCTCATTACATATTTTCCCAAGGGAGTTGCGAGGATGCAATTTTCTTAAAGGGAGAAGTGTGTAACAATCCAATGTTAAAAGGTGATTAATTAAATTTAATAATCGAGATTTAATCAATTAAGTGGGTTTTAAATGCTAAATTTAAAATGGTTTGGATTGACATATTAATATTGGAGATCTATGATGATTTGGAAATATAAATTTTATTTAGGATTTAAATGGTGAAGTATTTGTGAAGCTAAGAATTTTAATTGTAAAGTATTTTACTATTGTGATTTGGTAAAAAGATAATTTTGATTGGAGATATTTTATATATGCTAGAAGGAATTATTTTTTAAGGAGATTATTATATGAATTATTTTGGTGATAATTATTTTGAAGTGATGAATTATCGATAAAAGTGATTTTTGGTAATTTTAGATTCAGATTGATATTTATAAACTTGGAATGATTTTTAAAATAGATTAAAAGTGGGTTAACAATTTTAAAAGGTTAAATAATGACCAATAAAATAATTTTGGGACTAATTACCGTAAAGACTAAATTTTTCTTTCATTATTGCGATTAATAAAGAATCTTTATTAAAATGGGCCTAAAATGTATTTAAGAGACAATTAATTAAATATGAGTTAAATTGTGGAAATTAATATATGTACATACATACATACATACATGTACACATACATATATATATATGTATGTATATATGTGTCTATATATATAGTTGTTTAAACAATGTTAAAAGAAAAAATAAAAAATTTCCATGGGATATAAAGGTGTTTTGAGTAATGTACAAAAATGGTTTTGCAAAGGAAAGAAGGGAAATGGAATAAGTTGGAGATTGTTTTTGGCTAATTTAACCTAAACAAACGAGAAGAGAAGCCAAGATATTTTTCTTTTATTTGTTATCCTGAGAATTCTAGAGACTTTGTTACTTTACTTCATAAATCATCCCCTATATCTCGTTTTTCATTTTCCTAGAGAAAAACTTCACCCAAGCCTCTTCTTTTAAACATCATATCAATTGAAATAAAATTCCTAAAATCCTGAAATTCAAATATAAGCTTCTCAACAAGGATCTACAGCCTTAAGTGCAATCAAAGTTGGATTTCAAGCAAGTTTGGAGTTAATTTCAATTTGCAGTAAATGGAGAAGAAGATGAGCGAAAACGTAGCAAAGCACTGAAGGCTTTTTGGTGCTTGCCAGTGCTAATGCGAGTGTTATCACTCAAAAAATATAAATCTAGATTTAATGAATGCATTGCTCTGAGATGATTTGTTTGTGCATTAATTTTGCTTTGTGTGTGAACCCAATTATTAACCCTTGTCAACTTCAATATTATTTGATTTTGTGATGATTGTTATGCAATATTTGGTGTGGAATAGTTGTTTTGATGTGCGTACGAAGTTGTTTTTTATTGGAGAAGGAAATGGGAAAAGAAACGATGACCAAAGTTGGATATTGTCTCACGGCCTTGAGCTTAACCACTCCGGGCCCGTCACCAGCGGTCGACCCCTGGTCGAGCCTGAAGCAAGCACCACGCAGCGAATGTTTGGGCATTGTTTAAAAAGAAAAATCTTTTTCCAATTTCATTGAAAATTTAAAGTGTTGAAGTAAAAATTTGATGCATTCCAAATACGAAAATATTTTTCTAAAAAAGTTTTATCTTATTTAATTATTAATTATTTACTTAATTGAGTTTTAAAATAACCAGAAATTTTTCCCAGCTTTAAATATTCATTTTAAATCCTAGTTAATTCTAGGAACTTATGGAATGCTTTATAATAAAGATTATTTGATTTTAAAAAAGTTTTCCAAGATATTAAACCATGACGCAAATCAGTTGAAACGTTAGGGGCTTACACGATATAGGAAAATGTAATAAAATAAGGTCAAATTTTAAAGGTAATAACATTAATATTATTATATTACAAGAAACAAAAATTGAACACCCTGAATTATGATTTTATAGGAGTTTATAAGATCTATATATTAGTTATTGGGTTCATCTTCCTGCTAAGGGTACCTCGGGAGGTATAATAGTTGGTTGGAAAGATAACCCTGTTAAACTTTTACAATCTATTGTTAAATATCATTTGATACATCTTATTTTTTCTGACCTTAGTGATGGATCATTATTAAATGTTACTAGTGTTCACGGACTGTAACGACCCGTAAATTTCGTTCATTTAATTTGGTTGAATTAACGAGTTGTGTAAATTTCATTTAGTAGAAAAAAAAGAAAAGGGATAATGAAATGAACGCTAATAAAATATAAGTGGTGATTTAAAACCTATTTATTAGCAATTTGAATAAATTTTAATAAATTAAATAGGTAAGTATTATACCTGGATATAAATTTCATTAAGGGAATTAACTAATATGTTAATGTAAAGTTAGAAAACATTGAAATAAATGATAATTCTATTCATACTTGTATGCAGTTATTATAAGTTGCATGTCGAAAGGGTTGATTGATTTGGAATTTATATTTAATTTAAATGGAAATATTAAAGGCTTACAACAACGGAAAATTTAGGTAATAAAAGTTAGCATAAGGGAATGGCATTAATATAAATTAAGTTGGAACAAATTGAATGTAGAGAAATAAATGTAAGCATTTAATATATTAATTAATGTTGGTTTGATGATAACGTTACTTAGTGATTTATTATAGAGTAAAGTGTAAACGTAAAGTAATAAAAGAATAGACTTATGTTAAGTAATAATTTGTGTATACACGGGATTTTAAACGGTGATTGTTAAGTAATAAACCTATATAGGCATGTAGGGAAATAGGTGACAATTTATATGTTGTTATTTTATTTTGTATGAAATAAAGGTTCGAATTCAAATCACAATTAGAGGAGAGTAGGTAGTACCTTATTAGGAAATAAATATAAGGGTAGATAACAACTATTATAAATTCCCTAATTAATTGGATGATAAATTTATTTGAAATAACGATCATTTGAATGTGAGTAATTTCAATGTAGTTATTGATTTCAAGCGTTACTTTAATTTAGCAAGAAGACTAAAAGATCTATATTTTTCTCTCCTAACACAAAGGAGAAAATTGATGAAATTCATCACTATCAGAAACAACAAATAGATCTTCAACAAGAACTATATTTTGAACAAAAAGTTACAGCACGTCGGCTAAGCTTTTTGGGGCAAGTAGCGATGAAGTTTTGTACGTCATGGAAGAAAGATGTCCATGAACCGCTTCCAAAGCCTTGCAGTTCTTTAGATCCCTCGTCTTCATATCGTACACCTTCGGATCCTTCAACGAGACAATTTTCTGCCTCTCCAAGAACCCACGAACGTGGAAATATATGGTCTCCACTTAAACCATGAAAGGATAAAAAGTCAGGAGATCGTAAAACTCCATCGCCTTCTAAAAAAATTATTTTATGTTTGTTATTGTATGTGTCTATGTTTGTTTGTTATTTTACACAAATAAAACTACATTTTGTTTTAGAGAATCAAGAAATAAGCAAAACCATCAAATTTTAGGCTATTTTTAGAAAAATTGCCTAAATCAGACGTTTGGATATGGACCTCAGACGTCTGACACTCTGATATATGTCTATTTTTCCCACTGTTCATATATCAGACGTCTGTTATACCTCCCAAATGTCTGAAAATTTGCTCTGTCTACTCGAATTTAAAAATCAGAAGCTTTCAGACATCTGAAATTTGTTTCCAGACGTTTGAAATTTGTTTCCAGACGTCTGGTAAAACTCTCTGACTATCAAATTTTACACAATTGATCAAACCAGACATCTAATCTTATCTACTGTGTTCAATTTTGGGCAAACTAGATGTCTGATTTAGCATCCAGACTTCTGAAATTCAATCGACTCTTTAAATTAACCCAGATAACGTCATTTTTTACTTTCATCTCAAATTTTTTCATTTGCGATTTCACCATTGACGATTTTTCTCTCAAAAAATTCCTTTTTACGCGAGCTCAAATCACAATGCCTCCTTGAACATCATCTTCAAACCCCCAAGTATGTTCGCATAATCAAATTTGAAAAATGGATGAATAGAGCACCACATT
Source organism: Allium fistulosum (assembly GCA_030737815.1). NCBI lineage: Eukaryota > Viridiplantae > Streptophyta > Magnoliopsida > Asparagales > Amaryllidaceae > Allium > Allium fistulosum. The sequence goes on from CM060904.1 coordinate 796,797,377, forward strand.
CAATCAAGAGGTATGAAGATATACAAAAGAAAAAGCTTCACACAGGTCCTTTCTATAATCTACTTAAATTTCCAATGTACGATTTAGATGAAATATGTGAGAATGCCGGACTAGAAACATTAATTTTGTTCACTCCTAATGACGTCCAAATCGATCAATTAGCAATATTTCTTTTCTATGCAAACTTGGATAGCACTTCAGTGTGGAATACTGAAGATGAAGATAACTGGCTATGGTCTAGCATGTATGGCAACATGATTAGACTAACTCCTGGCATAATAGGTAGAACCAAGGATGTTCTAACACGGGCGAAGTTTTATACAACATTCCGATATGCGCTTCAAGCCAAGAAATAGTATAACACATCAAATTTGGGAAGATGAAATACCAAAGTTTTCCCCTAAATATCTACATCCAAAAGCACGACTCCTTACTCGAATGATAATCAATACCATCATTCCACGTATGGGAAGCCATGAGAAAATAACCGAGTTAGAGCACAAAGCCTTATATGCTCTATTTAGTGGAACAAGGGTGTATTGGGCCAAATTCATCTTTGACGAGCTCAAACAATTTTGGACTCGATCACGGCCATCAATCATTTACCCGACATATATTATAAGACTTCTTTGTGCACATAACATCCCATCCAACCTATCAACTTTCGAAGAAATCACACCAAAATATGCTTCCACCAAATTTTTCTCGCTTATGCACTTACCCGAGATTCCCCCGTAATTTATATCCTTTGAAGATTGGACGCACAATCGTCAAACTAGACAAGTTGAGCCTCCACCTCAACCACACACTACACCATCTCAAGAGGAGGAACACCATCGAGAAGCAACCCCACCTCCTCCTGCACCATTTGATTATCTAGGACAGGATGAGATTATGGAGACCGAACTGATACAAATCCAAATGAAAGTGTTCGAGATCTTACCCTTAGAAATCAACATATATTATCTCAAAATCAAAAACTTTTGGCTAAGCGGATTGACCAATTTGAAACATCGTTTGCTACACACCTAGCAACAGTTGAAGAACCTCTTTCGACTGTCTTATCGGTTCTCAAAGAAGTACTCCAACGGGTCCGTGGTCCAACACCACCTTCTGAAGATTGGCCAACCCCAGTACCTTCTCCTCCCGCAAAACATTCCAACCTTTCTGAGGATGAACTTCTCAAACAAGCTTTGACATCTCCTACAAAGCCTAGCATTTCTGAAAAAGAAGGAATAGGGGATGATCAGGACAAAGCTTCTCCAAAGAAATCATAGATTTTAGAATTTTAGGATTTCAACTTTTGTAAAATTGACAAAATCTATGAATGTAATCAATGTCCAATTATTTATGAAATTTTCCTTTTGCGTTTTATCTTTGACGATTGTCTTAAATGTTATAATTCTTTTTTAATAATGCCAAAGGGGGAGAAATATAAGTATAATTATAAAACATTAAAATAAGCATATATTCAGGGGGAGATTTATAAATTATATATAAGTACATTGTATAGTTGTCATCATCAAAAAGGGGGAGATTGTTAGGAAATCAAAATCTACGGTTTCGATAACAACAACTATACAATGGAAATCGAATATGAATATATATTTCTATTTGTAGGTAATTGCTAAAGTAACATCACTAGAGAGACAAGAACAAGGCTCGAAGAACGTATCAAGAGGCTACAAGTTGATAGAATCAGAAGAGCGACAACACAGATACAAGAAAAGCAACATGCACAAGATCAGATGTTTGGGTGCACAAGCCAGACATCTGAATAAATCCTCTGGATTACAAACCAAACATAATCAGACGTCTGGTTAATGTACTCAAACGTCTGAAAGTCTACAATATACAAAAATATAAAGAGCCAGACGTTTGAGACATATTCCAGATGTCTGAAACTGATCTCGATTGTTGACATTCAAATTACAACTGCCGCAATTAAAAAGACACCTTCGCTTCTCTCCGTTGCAACTCTTCATCACCATCGGAAGCGACCATAGAACACTTGTTAATGGATGCAACTACTCAAGGAATCTCTCTACCGCTATAAATAGCATAAAAAATCCAAGAGACGATCTGACCTTACTTACTTGTGCTCTTTACTCTCATACTCTGATATATTCTTTATCACTAGCAATCTATACTTGTATTCTACTCTTCCAAATATATAGTTCCTCATAGACAATACTCTCTAGATATATATTGGAAGCATTTATACTATATAGTCAAAATCCGTGTAATAGAGAACACACAGTTGACAAAGAAACTCTGTTATTGTAAACCTGTTCCTCTGGGTGAAGTGAGTGTTATTCGATGAAAGGAAATTCTGAAAAGGAGCTTCGGGACTGGACGTAGGATGGGAAGTCCGAACTAGTATAAAATCCCTGGTGTGATTATTCTTATTTACATACTTTACTATTGTTACACTATAGTTTAAATTAGTCATATACTTGTCATTTGTATAATCGATCCACCATACTATAGACTTTCATTAGAGGTAGTTTTGTGAGTGATTAACTCACCTTTTAACTTCCTATAGCTTGCTAGATCTCCAATAATCCTTGCTAAACCTTTAGCTTCACCAAAATACCTAAAACTCAAGAACAAAAATCCAACCATCAAGCAATTCTAATTAAAATGAGATCAAAGTAACTCTTTTATTGTTCTAAAAGATAGAGATAGGGTTTAGAATACTTACCCTATCATTATTGAACAAAAGCCCTATGTTTGCAAATTGATTTGGGGATGATTTTGATTCTAGGGTTTAGAGAACAAGAGTGTTTTGGTTTTAAGATTTTTGAGCAGAAGAATGAAGGGAGAAAGAAATGTATGCACTTCTTATTTCTCTCCTACATGGGCCTAATAAGGTTTGGGTAAGTATCCAATAAGAGAAATGTTGCAAAATCTTTAAGAGAAGTAAAGCGTTACTAATTTCTAATTTGTTTTATCACTTAATAAAACACCACTTTTACACTAACAATGTTTTACAAAATCATAAATTATTTTCTCCATTTATCAAAACCTATAAAAAAATAAAATCGTCATATTAAATAATAAATCACAACACTAACGTTTAATTATACTATTTCCTAAAATTAGTCTTATATTTTCAAATATAAGAATTAAGTTCATAAAAGATATTTATTGAATTTCCAATTTATTAACTCCCAAATCCAATTAATTTTGAAAATTATAAATAATAAAATTTCTAATTTTTTAATCTTAAGATTTATTGAGATAAATCAAATCAAATATTCACAAAAACTGGATTTAGTTTCACAATTAAATTTCACAAAACACAATTTGAAATTAATTATCCATAGTTAAACTTAATTAATTAGGTAATTAACAATAGGGTTGTTACAATATATATATATATATAAAGAATAAGGTAAAATAATTTCCAGTTGACTCTATACAAACATCCAAATTGCATTAAACCTTTCTAATGTATATGCAGTTATATATACAAGCATGTATATGTATAAGTTTCAACCCAATAATAACAATTATTTTTTTAAACAATCAAAATATTATTCAAACAAAATTGCATACATTAAAGCAAAATAAATATGAACAATTTTATATTTTAGATTAAATAAAAATTCAAACATGAACATTTAAATCATTAAATTATATAATATATTTAGAATATTTTTATAGGTAAGTTCAAAATGCAGACTCATAATAAAAACATTACTTTATGCACATATAAATTTTTGTTTCAATTTATCGAATTAAAATACATCAAATCATTTAACAAGTTATTTAAATTATATTACTAATTTTAAATCAAGGTGAGGTAATAATATGTATATATAAAATTATGATAAGTATATTACATCTAGGAAAACACATTAATTAGAATATACCCTTCAAGTAAAATTTTAAGAATTTCTCAAACTAAGAAGCATTTATATTACTTATATCAGGCACTAATAAAAATTTAAATAAAGAGGCATATGAATTTTTTTTGGGAAAAAATAAGTTGAATTAAAAGAATATTTTGGGGGTTTGAAATTTTTATTTAAATGAGATTATACAAGATAAAGTTAATTATGATAAGTATTTTGAATTAAGGAATGAAAGGAGAGAAAACCCAATTTTGTTTTCTATAACAACTTATTATTAAAAAAAATAGGAATCTAAAAGTTTTGATTTTTGGAAAAGTGGATTTGAAAGTAAACAACTTTGGTGTAAGGTAATTTATTTGGTTTAAAGATTTTCCAAGTAAGAAGTTGATTTGAGTGAAATCAAATTTTTGGACAGGATTTTGGTGATATTTCATTGAATTGAAATGTATTTTTGTAAAGAGAAACTTTTGTCTTAAATACTTCTTGAAATTATGAGGTTTTACAGGTGTTAATTTATTTTTGGGAAGAATTATATTCCTTTCCAACTTTTCTGTATACAAATGTTGAATTACTAGATCATAACTTTTAAATAGTTAATATGCTTTTATGATTTTACATTTTTTGGAAAGCTGTGATTGTAAGAAAGAACTTTTATTTAAAAAAATTAATTTTTTGGAGTTTATTATATGGAAACTAAAATTTGAAGAAGAGGACCTGCTTTTGAGAAAGTAAATAAATTTTCAAATTTGAAGTATTGAGTTTTATAAATATATTTTGAGTCCTCTATATTGTATATATGTGTTGGAAAAGTTTTGGAAAGTAAGAATAATTACAGGTTATTTTATACCTTCATCTTTGAAAAGTAATATATAAGTAAGATGTTTTAACACCTTGAAGTTAAATAAGGGGTTTGTGTATGATGTGTTTGTATAATGGGTTTTGGAGTTATGGATTATCGGAATACACTTCCTACTATTGAGACTACCTTAAAGTTTTTTGAAAATTCTGACATGTAAAGTGTATTTTGGTTCTGGGACTTTGATATCTTCCTAAGACTCATAGCCTATCACTTCAGACAATCGGAAGGAATGATAATCCATTATTTAGGAAAGCCATCATAAGCGTCTAATAAGTTGTTATGGTATTGGTTGAGCTTCGAAAAATTGTTTATTTGATATAACAGGAGATATATGCCTAAATAGGGGATAAAACCTAATTATTGAATATTTTGGGTGTGTGTTAATTGCTCTATTTAGTATTTGATGGGCCAAAGCTGTACACTTTACGAACTAACCCGAGAAAGTATATAGGAGGCTTTGTGTAAAATATTTATGACTGGCATTGATTGTGTGATTTGTTCGATAGTTGATTATTGTGTATGTATGTAACTTATAGATGGGTGCAGAACAACAAGGGGTATTAGCTCATTACATATTTTCCCGAGGGAGTTGCGAGGATGCAATTTTCTTAAAGGGAGAAGTGTGTAACAATCCAATGTTAAAAGGTGATTAAATAAATTTAATAATCGAGATTTAATCAATTAAGTGGGTTTTAAATGCTAAATTTAAAATGGTTTGGATTGACATATTAATATTGGAGATCTATGATGATTTGGAAATATAAATTTTATTTAGGATTTAAATGGTGAAGTATTTGTGAAGCTAAGAATTTTAATTGTAAAGTATTTTACTATTGTGATTTGGTAAAAAGATAATTTTGATTGGAGATATTTTATATATGCTAGAAGGAATTATTTTTTAATGAGATTATTATATGAATTATTTTGGTGATAATTATTTTGAAGTGATGAATTATCGATAAAGGTGATTTTTGGTAATTTTAGATTCAGATTGATATTTATAAAGTTGGAATGATTTTTAAAATAGATTAAAAGTGGGTTAACAATTTTAAAAGGTTAAATAATGACCAATAAAATAATTTTGGGACTAATTACCGTAAAGACTAAATTTTTCTTTCATTATTGCGATTAATAAAGAATCTTTATTAAAATGGGCCTAAAATGTATTTAAGAGACAATTAATTAAATATGAGTTAAATTGTGGAAATTAATATACGTACATACATACATACATGTATATATATATATATATGTATGTATATATGTGTCTATATATATAGTTGCTTAAACAATGTTAAAAGAAAAAATAAAAAATTTCCATGGGATTTAAAGGGGTTTTAAGTAATGTACAAAAATGGTTTTGCAAAGGAAAGAAGGGAAATGGAATAAGTTGGAGATTGTTTTTGGCTAATTTAACCTAAACAAACGAGAAGAGAAGCCAAGATATTTTTCTTTTATTTGTTATCCTGAGAATTCTAGAGACTTTGTTACTTTACTTCATAAATCATCCCCTATATCTCGTTTTTCATTTTCCTAAAGAAAAACTTCACCCAAGCCTCTTCTTTTAAACATCATATCAATTGAAATAAAATTCCAAAAATCCTGAAATTCAAATATAAGCTTCTCAACAAGGATCTACACCCTTAAGTGCAATCAAAGTTGGATTTCAAGCAAGTTTGGAGTTAATTTCAATTTGCAGTAAATGGAGAAGAAGATGAGCGAAAACGTAGCAAAGCACTGAAGGCTTTTTGGTGCTTGCCAGTGCTAATGCGAGTGTTATCACTCAAAAAATATAAATCTAGATTTAATGAATGCATTGCTCTGAGATGATTTGTTTGTGCATTAATTTTGCTTTGTGTGTGAACCCAATTATTAACCCTTGTCAACTTCAATATTCTTTGATTTTGTGATGATTGTTATGCAATATTTGGTGTGGAATAGTTGTTTTGATGTGCGTATGAAGTTGTTTTTTATTGGAGAAGGAAATGGGCAAAGAAACGATGACCAAAGTTGGATATTGTCTCACGGCCTTGAGCTTAACCACTCCGGGCCCGTCACCAGCGGTCGACCCCTGGTCGAGCCTAAAGCAAGCACCACGCAGCGAATGTTTGGGCATTGTTTAAAAAGAAAAATCTTTTTCCAATTTCATTGAAAATTTAAAGTGTTGAAGTAAAAATTTGATGCATTCCAAATACGAAAATATTTTTCTAAAAAAGTTTTATCTTATTTAATTATTAATTATTTACTTAATTGAGTTTTAAAATGACTATAAATTTTTCCCAGCTTTAAATATTCATTTTAAATCCTAGTTAATTCTAGGAACTTATGGAATGCTTTATAATAAAGATTATTTGATTTTAAAAAAGTTTTCCAAGATATTAAACCATGAGGCAAATCAATTGAAACGTTAGGGGCTTACACGATATAGGAAAATGTAATAAAATAAGGTCAAATTTTAAAGGTAATAACATTAATATTATTATATTACAAGAAACAAAAATTGAACACCCTGAATTATGATTTTATAGGAGTTTATAGGATCTATATATTAGTTATTGGGTTCATCTTCCTGCTAAGGGTACCTCGGGAGGTATAATAGTTGGTTGGAAAGATAACCCTGTTAAACTTTTACAATCTATTGTTAAATATCATTTGATACATCTTATTTAATCTGACCTTAGTGATGGATCATTATTAAATGTTACTAGTGTTCACGGACTGTAACGACCCGTAAATTTCGTGGATTTAATTTGGTTGAATTAATGAGTTGTGTAAATTTCATTTAGTAGAAAAAAAGAAAAGGGATAATGAAATGAACGCTAATAAAATATAAGTGGTGATTTAAAACCTATTTACTAGCAATTTGAATAAATTTTAATAAATTAAATGGGTAAGTATTATACCTGGATATAAATTTCATTTAAAGGAATTAACTAATATGTTAATGTAAAGTTAGAAAACATTGAAATAAATGATAATTCTATTCATACTTGTAAGCAGTTATTATAAGTTGCAAGTCGAAAGGGTTGATTGATTTAGAATTTATATTTAATTTAAATGGAAATATTAGAGGCTTACAACAACGGAAAATTTAGGTAATAAAAGTTAGCATAAGGGAATGGGATTAATATAAATTAAGTTGGAACAAATTGGATGTAGAGAAATAAATGTAAGCATTTAATATATTAATTAATGTTGGTTTGATGATAACGTTACTTAGTGATTTATTATAGAGTAAAGTATGAACGTAAAGTAATAAAAGAATAGACTTATGTTAAGTAATAATTTGTGTATACACGGGATTTTAAACGGTGATTGTTAAGTGATAAACCTATATAGGCATGTAGGGAAATAGGTAACAATTTATATGTTGTTATTTTATTTAGTATGAAATAAAGGTTGGAATTGAAATCACAATTAGAGGAGAGTAGGTAGTACCTTATTAGGAAATAAATATAAGGGTAGATAACAACTATTATGAATTCCCTAATTAATTGGTTGATAAATTTATTTGAAATAACAATCATTTGAATGTGAGTAATTTCAATGTAGTTATTGATTTCAAGCGTTACTTTAATTTGAAATTCCTCACTATCAGAAACAACAAATAGATCTTCAACAAGAACTATATTTTGAACAAAAAGTTACAGCACGTCAGCTAAGCTTTTTGGGGCAAGTAGCGATGAAGTTTTGTACGTCACGGAAGAAAGATGTCCATGAACCGCTTCCAAAGCCTTGCAGTTATTTAGATCCCTCGTCTTCATATCGTACACCTTCGGTTCCTTCACCGAGACAATTTTCTACCTCTCCAAGAACCCACGAACGTGGAAATATTTGGTCTCCACTTAAACCATGAAAGGATAACAAGTCAGGAGATCGTAAAACTCCATCGCCTTCTAAAAAAATTATTCTATGTTTGTTATTGTATGTATCTATGTTTGTTTGTTATTTTACACAAATAAAACGACATTTTGTTTTAGAGAATCAAGAAATAAGCAAAACCATCAAATTTTAGGCTATTTTCAGAAAAATTGCCTAAATCAGACGTCTGGATATGGACCTCAGACGTCTGACACTCTGATATACGTCTATTTTTCCCACTATGCATATATCAGACGTCTGTTATACCTCCCAAACGTCTGAAAATTTGCTCTGTCTACTCGAATTTAAAAATCAGAAGCTTTCAGACGTCTGAAATTTGTTTCCAGACGTTTTAAATTTGTTTCCAAACGTCTGGTAAAACTCTCTGACTATCAAATTTTACACAATCGATCAAACCAGACATCTAACTCATAAACCAGACATTTGATCTTATCTACTGTGTTCAATTATTGGCAAACTAGATGTTTGATTTAGCATCCAGACTTCTGAAATTCAATCGACTCTTTAAATTAACCCAAATAACGTCATTTTTTACTTTCATCTCAAATTTTTTCATTTGCGATTTCACCATTGACGATTTTTCTCTCAAAAAATTCCTTTTTACGCGAGCTCAAATCACAATGCCTCCTAGAACATCATCTTCAAACCCCCAAGTTTGTTCGCATGATCAAATTTGAAAAATGGATGAATAGAGCACCACATTCAATCAAGAGGTATGAAGATATACAAAAGAAAAAGCTTCACACAGGTCCTTTCTATAATCTACTAAAATTTCCAATGTACGATTTAGATGAAATATGTGAGAATGCCGGACTAGAAACATTAATTTTGTTCACTCCTAATGACGTCCAAATCGATCAATTAGCAATATTTCTTTTCTATGCAAACTTGGATAGCACTTCAGTATGGAATACTGAAGATGAAGATAACTGGCTATGGTCTAGTATGTATGGCAACACGATTAGACTAACTCCTGGCATAATAGGTAGAACCAAGGATGTTCTGACACGGGCGAAGTTTTATACAACATTCCCGATATGCGCTTCAAGAAAAGAAATAGTATAACACATCAAATTTGGGAAGATGAAATACCAAAGTTTTCCCCTAAATATCTACGTCCAAAAGCACGAGTCCTAACTCGAATGATAATCAATACCATCATTCCACGTATGGGAAGCCATGAGCAAATAACCGAGTTAGAGCACAAAGCCTTATATGCTCTATTTAGTGGAACAAGGGTGAATTGGGCCAAATTCATCTTTGACGAGATCAAACAATTTTGGACTCGATCACGGCCATCAATCATATACCCGACATATATTATAAGACTTCTTTGTGCACATAACATCCCATCCTACCTATCAACTTTCGAAGAAATCTCACCAAAATATGCTTCCACCAAATTTTTCTCGCTTATGCACTTACCCGAGATTCCCTCATAATTTATATCCTTCGAAGATTGGACGCACAATCGTCAAACTAGACAAGTTGAGCCTCCACCTCAACCACACACTACACCATCTCAAGAGGAGGAACACCATCGAGAAGCAACCCCACCTCCTCCTGCACCATTTGATTATCTAGGACAGGATGAGATTATGGAGACCGAACTGATACAAATCCAAATGAAAGTGTTCGAGATCTTACCCTTAGAAATCAACATATATTATCTCAAAATCAAAAACTTTTGGCAAAGCGGATTGACCAATTCGAAACATCGTTTGCTACACGCCTAGCAACAGTTGAAGAATCTCTTTCGACTGTCTTATCGGTTCTCAAAGAAGTACTCCAACGGGTCCGCGGTCCAACACCACCTTCTGAAGATTGGCCAACCCCAGTACCTTCTCCTCCCGCAAAACATTCCAACCTTTCTGAGGATGAACTTCTCAAACAAGCTTTGACATCTCCTACAAAGCCTAGCACTTCTGAAAAAGAAGGAACAGGGGATGATCAAGACAAAGCTTCTCCAAAGAAATCATAGATTTTAGAATTTTAGGATTTCAACTTTTGTATAATTGACAAAATCTATGAATGTAATCAATGTCCAATTATTTATGAAATTTTCCTTTTGCGTTTTATCTTTGACGATTGGCTTAAATGTTATAATTCTTTTTTAATAATGCCAAAGGGGGAGAAATATAAGTATAATTATAAAACATTAAAATAAGCATATATTCAGGGGGAGATTTATAAATTATAGGACAAATTTTCGAAGTAGGCTAGTTTATAAAACTATTTCGCGATAGGAGTTGGTTTTGAAACTTATTACCAAACAAGGCTGGTTTCCGCCTAGTCAGCAGCCAACTCAGCCATCTTATAACTGCCACGAGAAAGCGCAACTATGAGTTGCGCTATTCTTATTTTGTTCTTGGCGCAACTTTGAGTTGCGCCAATTTTTTTTTTATTTTTCCCGTATGCGCAACTCCAAGTTGCGCATACTTCTACCTTTAAGCATGCGCAACTCATAGTTGCGCCTGCTGTAATATAGCGTAGGCGCAACTATGAGTTGCGCCTGCAGGTAGCTGCTGTTAAAACAGAGACAGCAGCTACCCCCTCTCTTCATAACCCCAAAAACATTTCCAAACTCCAAAACCCCTCTCATGCCCGAACCCACCACTTCCAAACCCAAATTTTAGCCAAACTCCACCAATTTTTCACAAAATTTACAAATTTCTTCTTCATTCTTCGATTAAACCAAAGCTACAACAATGGAAGCGGGATCCTCTTCAACACAAATAGATTTTGGTAATTTCTAAACCCTAGTTTTTTTGATTTATTTGTTATTTGCTTATAATTTGGTTGTATTTTGGTAATTTCAACACAAATAGCATGTTGTACATCTTAGTAATCCAATGTGAACCGTTAAATCACTAATTGGTTGTAAACGATTTGTAAAAAATGGTTTTTTTTTGCATGAACTTTGAAGAACCGGAAAGCGGACCGGTAGACGGTAGCGTGCTTTATATGCAGGATAATCACCGCTCTAATGTTGAAGAGTTAATGAGGGTAATATTATTTGTTTTGTAATTGTAGTAAATTTTTGCAAGCTATTTCGCATTTTGAATAAAATGTATGTTATAATCCTTTGTTTGCAGAGTGTAAAACCGGTGGATTGTCTGGATCATTCGCAAAGTTTTGAAGACTTGATGGAGATGGTTGGAGATCAACGTGTTCAACAATTACTACATCAAGCTGGATTCTGGTATTTCATGCAGATCAAATATATCAGATTCGACAGGTCATTAATCACAGCTTTAAGCGATAGATGGAGACCTGAGACTTGCACTTTACATTTTTCGGTGGGAGAAATGACAATTACACTGCAAGATGTATCTATTTTGCTTGGCCTTCCCATTGAAGGCGCCGTGTTGAATTACGGTGGTAACGTGGACGCCGAGGAGGTATGCCAACGTTTGCTTGGCGAAATTCCACCACCTGAAGCGGTTGTCAATAGAAGAGAGTTGAAGGTCAAATGGCTAAATGACCTTATAATCGGCAGGGAGATTTCAGTCGATTCGTCTATTGAGGAGATAGAACAGTTTACACGGGCTGTCATATTGCTTCTTATAGCATCCCGTCTTTTTGCGAACCATTCGAAGGGTAGAGTTAGCGTTAAATGGTTGTACTTGCTGGAGGATTTTACTACCATTTCGGATTATTCATGGGGTAGCGCGGTTTTGTGCGCATTGTACAAGGAGTTGGATAATGTGGCACTAAGAAAAACGAACGGGTTAGCTGGTTGCCTAACACTTCTGCAGGTATGTTTGTTTTGACTTATTGGTGTACCAAATTTATGAAATATTTTGAAAGACGTTTCTTAACACTGATAATATGCAGGTATGGTCTTGGACGCGTATTTCTATTGGACGACCAAATGTTCGTGCCAACGTCGCTCCAGGATTACCTTATGGGGCAAGGTAAAAGCAACCTGAAACTTACAGTGAATTTTTTTTTGATTTCTACCAATATTCACACACTTTTTTTATAATGACTGTAGATGGACCGGAGATAGATGTTGGCGAGATAATCCGGCACGTCATCCTACATTCTATCGCAATGAGCTCGATGTTATGGGCGAGCATGCTGTTGACTGGACGCCATACACGGCTGAGATCGTACAGGATCTGCCGCCTATTTGCTTGGACGGGGAGCATAGTTGGTATGCAAGGACCCCGATTATTTGCTTGCAAAGTGTAGCCATGCACTACCCCGACAGAGTGCTGAGGCAATATGGCCTTCGTCAGCATATACCGGATCCAGCCGAACAGATTTTTCCGCACGGTTGGAATAGAGACTTGTACAACACGTACGTCGCAAGGTGGGATCACAGGTTGGATCACGTTCAGGCTGAACGCGTACCAAGAATTTCAATCGAACAATACTACAGTTGGTACTGGCATATCACACGGCGATTTGTTCTTAAAGAATCGTCAACCAGACTGCCCAGATATGCTCCACGGGGACCGGTGGAACGTGATTTGGTACGTGTTTATAAGTTTAAACCTTTGAACTTCCGTATAAAGCTTTACTTACTTGCATCATTGATTTTTGTGTTTTAGGTTCAAGGGTTGTATATGATTTCCAATGAAGTTGACGATGTCCTGGCAGATCCTGCAGATGAGGACAGAGTACAAGGAAAGTGCTTCAACATCAAGGAGATTATCAAGTCGCTTCTTGGTAGGCATAAGCTGGAAAGACCACCACCGTATGTGCCTCGTCCGCCCCAGGCTTTTGGTCGTACCTACCAAAGAAGACGTTTTAGAGGCACGGGGGGTCCTTCACAAGGTAGTCAGCCGGGGCAGGAAATAGTTGAAGCCGGACCATCTCAACCGCCTCCGACCCAAACTCAAATGACACTACGCGATCGCAGAAACATAAGAAGATAGGGTTATGTTGGTCTGTATTTTGGTTGCTTTGTGTTGAAGTTGTAATGGCTTGAAACTTGCTGGTATGTTGGTGTTTCGATGTTGTACTATTGACTTAAAACATGTTGGTATATGAAATATGATGTTCCGTATGAAATATTTCACTTATTTGAATGAAATGTTGTTATTTGAATGAAATGTTGTTATTTGAATGAAATGTTGTTATTTGAATGAAATGGTGTTGTTGTTATTAAAATGATATGATGTTATACGAAAATTGATGGAAATCTGGAAAGCCCATATATCTCTCTGGAAAGTTGCAGGCGCGACTTGTTGTTGCGCATTCAAGAATATACTAGGCGCAACTATGAGTTGCGCCTATCAATTTCGTTCGTGCGCAACTTTGAATTGCGCCTGTATACTTGGGCTATCTCCTGGCCCAACAGCAGTATATAAACATCACAACTCCACAAACCCATTTTCTTTCAGAAACCCTAGCCTCCATTTCCATTATTTTTACTACCAGCAACACAACATTCCACTCAAACTCATTTAATTGTATGAAGGTTAACAAAAGATTGCACGTTCATCTACACTTGAGGTAAATATTTGAAACCCTATTCCAGTAATGTTTGATAGATCTAGTGTTGACATTTAACTTTCTGTAATTTCGATAGATCAATGACTACCGTGCCGATTATTTGTCACTATGACGGCGATTTAGTCGTCGATGAAAATAGCAAGCCAACCTATGTTGGCGGAAAACATAAGGGATCGAAAGTCAGGAGGGGTTGCAATTTTCTTGAGCTGAAAACTGCAATTTACAAAGCTACAAAGATTGCTTCTACGGAGTTCGACATCTCGTTGGTAAGTAAATGGGTAACGGATGACGGACCAATTGCTATTGAGGTAAACGACGATGACGACGTCGATTCTATACAGAAATGGGCAAAGCGGTGTCTACAATATTTGGCGATTGGGAATCTTCGTACAATGACTTGCCTCAGTATCTTCGTGCTATACAGAAATGCAATACAGGTACTGTTTATCATGTACATACAGAAGGAGTACAATTTTGGTGGGCTTTTTGGGCATTCGGACCGAGCATTGCAGGTTTCAAGCATTGTCGTCCGGTTCTTTCTATTGACGGAATACATCTGTATGGTAAATATCAAGGTACATTGCTTGTAGCTACAGGAGTTGATGCGAACAACTCTCTTTTCCCTTTGGCATTCGCTATTGTAAGGACGGAGTCGGCGGAAACTTGGGGTTGGTTTTTTTCATGCATGGGACACTTAATTCCATCTTTAAATGCAAGATGCATTACATTCATTTCCGATAGAATGAAAGGAATTCCAACCGCCTTGCAAGAGAAGTGGAGAAGAGCACATCATCATCGCTTCTGCCTACGCCATTTGAAAGCAAACTTTAAAAAAGCTGGTTTTGGTAGTAAGATTTTGCAAAACTTATTTCATGCTTCTGCTGAAGCAAGAGATGAGTTAACATACAAAGAACTCAGAGACCAACTAAAAAATGTGAGTCCGGCTGCTGACAGATGGATTGATAGAAGTCTCCGACATAAGGATGAACAGTGGACTCTTTACAAGGACAACGGTGAACGTTTTTGTATGATGACTACCAATGCTTCGGAGAGTTTCAATGGAGTTCTTAAAGGTGCAAGATCGTTACCGGTAAAGGCGTTAGTGGCACGTACCTTTCATCGTCTTAATAGCTACTTCTACAGAAGACGTACGTATGGAATGGATTACGCATCTACACTAACGCCTAATTATGACAGAATGATGGAAAAATATTCAACAGAAGCACGTACTATGAGCATTAACAGGTTCAACTTAACGGAGTGGCAAGTAACAGACACAAACGCGTGCAACTACACAGTAAATATTGCCAATGACAGCTGCAGCTGTTCATGCAATATTCCTATTCTAACCCATTTTCCATGTCCCCATGTTTTAGCTGCATGCGCACGATGTAGAGGAGGAGCTAACAGAGCTTACCATGATCTTATTTCTTCCTGGTTTACGGTAGATAGTTATAGACATAGTTATTCTCCGGTCTTTCATCCAGTACCCGACAGCAGATATTGGGATGTACATGAAGGACCTACTATAATCCCGCCGCCAACGTGAAGGAATACAGGAAGACCGAGGTCCATAAGAATAAGGGGAGTCATGGACGAAATGGATGACAGAAGACAGGACAGATGTGGACAATGCGGTAACTTGGGTCATAAGAGAAGAACGTGTGGGAAACAATAAATATTTTACTTGTTTCTAATACTTCTGTCAATCCTGAACTGGATAACTTGTATTTTTATTCTGTACGCAACTTTGTTATCAAAAACTATCCTATGTCAAACATTTACATTACTTGCTATGTTATGTTACTTAGATTTTATTTATACCCAGCTTCTGTATGAATTTTCCGCAGTTTTACATCTATCGTCAACTAAACATAACAGACAAACAATAATACATCATCTATTGCATATCCATTACAACAACCAAGCAAAAATAGAACCAAGTAATACAGCATTCATTAAAACTAAAGCATACATTACTCAATTGAACAAGTCTGATACACATCCATTACATTACAGTTGCATTACCCAGTTTACTAGACCCCTTTCCAAATTGGATTTACGGACTGCAAATATTCTACTTGATGTCGAAGCTGGCTTTTTTCCTTTTCCAAACGTCTCACTTCGGCTTGCATCTCTAGCGCATACTCCACTCCACTAGGGGTCAACGGACGATCTAGCCATTTGAAGAAATTACAGCACTCAACACCTTTCGGGTTAGTTATATGATCAAGGTAACCGGCACATCCGTAAAACCGACGTCCAACATTTGTTTGAGTCTTGCATACAACTACCTCACAAACATCTCCACAGTGGCAAAGTGGATGTCTATCTTGTCTCACTCGTCCTTCGCCGCTAATTTGTTTCCCCGGTCTTTGATTCATTTCCCCTAAGCAGATTTGATTATCCAAAGCAGATTGAACAACAACACCATTAGCCAGCAGAACTATATCAAATTGAGCTTCAGGAACTGTTTCAAACTGAGTTTCGGGAACAAATTCATTTTCAGCTTCCATCCGTTCAACAAATTGAACCAAAACTTCATCTGGAATCTCCCAATTATCCATAAAAATTAGTGGTACTATAAGTGTGGGTGAGGGGATTGTTGTAGCTTTGGTTTAATCGAAGAATGAAGAAGAAATTTGTAAATTTTGTGAAAAATTGGTGGAGTTTGGCTAAAATTTGGGTTTGGAGGTGGTGGGTTCGGGCATGAGAGGGGTTTTGGAGTTTGGAAATGTTTTTGGGGTTATGAAGAGAGGGGGTAGCTGCTGTCTCTGTTTTAACAGCAGCTACCTGCAGGCGCAACTCATAGTTGCGCCTACGCTATATTACAGCAGGCGCAACTATGAGTTGCGCATGCTTAAAGGTAGAAGTATGCGCAACTTGGAGTTGCGCATACGGGAAAAAAAAAAATTGGCGCAACTCAAAGTTGCGCCAAGAACAAAATAAGAATAGCGCAACTCATAGTTGCGCTTTCTCGTGGCAGTTATAAGATGGCTGAGTTGGCTGCTGACTAGGCGGAAACCAGCCTTGTTTGGTAATAAGTTTCAAAACCAGCTCCCATCGCGAAATAGTTTTATAAACTAGCCTACTTTGAAAATTTGTCCTAAATTATATATAAGTACATTGTATAGTTGTCATCATCAAAAAGGGGGAGATTGTTAGGAAATCAAATCTACGGTTTCGATAACAACAACTATACAATGGAAATCGAATATGCATATATATTTCTATTTGTAGGTAATTGCTAAAGTAACATAACTCAAGAGACAAGAACAAGGCTCGAAGAACGTATCAAGAGGCTACAAGTTGATAGAATCAGAAGAGCGACAACACAGATACAAGAAAAGCAACATGCACAAGATCAGATGTCTGGGTGCACTAGCCAGACATCTGAATAAATCCTCTGGATTACAAACCAAACATAATCAGACGTCCGGTTAATGTACTCAAACGTCTGAAAGTCTACAATATACAAAAATATAAAGAGCCAGGCGTTTGAGACATATTCCAAACGTTTGAAACTGATCTCGATTGTTGACATTCAAATTACAACTGCCGCAATTGAAAAGACACCTTCGCTTCTCTTCGTTGCAACTCTTCATCACCATCGGAAGCGACCATAGAACACTTGTTAATGGATGCAACTACTCAAGGAATCTCTCTACCGCTATAAATAGCATAAAAAATCCAAGAGACGATCTGACCTTACTTACTTGTGCTCTTTACTCTCATACTATGATATATTCTTGATCTCTAGCAATCTATACTTGTATTCTACTCTTTCAAATATATAGTTCCTCATAGACAATACTCTCTAGATATATATATTGGAAGCATTTATACTATATAGTCAAAATCCGTGTAATAGAGAACACACAGTTGACAAAGAAACTCTGTTATTGTAAACCTGTTCCTCCGGGTGAAGTGAGTGTTATTCGGTGAAAGGAAATTCCGAAAAGGAGCTTCGGGACTGGACGTAGGATGGGAGGTCCGAACCAGTATAAAATCCCTGGTGTGATTATTCTTATTTACATACTTTACTATTGTTACACTATAGTTTAAATTAGTGATATACTTGTCATTTGTATAATCGATCCACCATACTATAGACTTTCATTAGAGGTAGTTTTGTGAGTGATTAACTCACCTTTTAACTTCCTATAGCTTGCTAGATCTCCAATAATCCTTGCTAAACCTTTAGCTTCACCAAAATACCTAAAACTCAAGAACAAAAATCCAACCATCAAGCTATTCTAATTAAAATGAGATCAAAGTAACTCTTTTATGGTTCTAAAAGATAGAGATAGGGTTTAGAATACTTACCCTATCATTATTGAACAAAAGCCCTATGTTTGAAACTTGATTTGGGGATGATTTTGATTCTAGGGTATAGAGAACAAGAGAGTTTTGGTTTTAAGATTTTTGAGCAGAAGAATGAAGGGAGAAAGAAATGTATGCACTTCTTATTTCTCTCCTACATGGGCCTAATAAGGTTTGGGTAAGTATCCAATAAGAGAAATGTTGCAAAATCTTTAAGAGAAGTAAAGTGTTACTAATTTCTAATTTGTTTTATCACTTAATAAAACACCACTTTTACACTAACAATGTTTTACAAAATCATAAATTATTTTCTCCATTTATCAAAACCTATAAAAAAATAAAATCCTCATTTTAAATAATAAATCACAACACTAACGTTTAATTATACTATTTCCTAAAATTACTCTTATATTTTCAAATATAAGAATTAAGTTCATAAAAGATATTTGTTGAATTTCCAATTTATTAACTCCCAAATCCAATTAATTTTGAAAATTATAAATAATAAAATTTCTAATTTTTTAATCTTAAGATTTATTAAGATAAATCAAATCAAATATTCACAAAAACTGGATTTAGTTTCACAATTAAATTTCACAAAACACAATTTGAAATTAATTATCCATAGTTAAACTTAATTAATTAGGTAATTAACAATAGGGTTGTTACAATATATATATATATAAAGAATAAGGTAAAATAATTTCCAGTTGACTCTATACAAACATCCAAATTGCATTAAACCTTTCTAATGTATATGTAGTTATATATACAAGCATGTATATGTATAAGTTTAAACCCAATAATAAAAATAATTTTTTTAAACAATCAAAATATTATTCAACCAAAATTGCATACATTAAAGCAAAATAAATAGGAACAATTTTATATTTTAGATTAAATAAAAATTCAAACATGAACATTTAAATCATTAAATTATATAATATATTTAGAATATTTTTATAGGTAAGTTCAAAATGCAGACTCATAATAAAAACATTACTTTATGCACATATAAATTTTTGTTTCAATTTATCGAATTAAAATACATCAAATCATTTAACAAGTTATTTAAATTATATTACTAATTTTAAATCAAGGTGAGGTAATAATATGTATATATAAAATTATGATAAGTATATTACATCTAGGAAAACACATTAATTAGAATATACCCTTCAAGTAAAATTTTAAGAATTTCTCAAACTAAGAAGCATTTATATTACTTATATCAAGCACTAATAAAAATTTAAATAAAGAGGCATATGAATTTTTTTTGGGAAAAAATAAGTTGAATTAAAAGAATATTTTGGGGGTTTGAAATTTTTATTTAAATGAGATTATACAAGATAAATTTAATTATGATAAGTATTTCGAATTAAGGAATGAAAGGAGAGAAAACCTAATTTTGTTTTCTATAACAACTTATTATTAAAAAAAATAGGATTCTAAAAGTTTTGATTTTTGGAAAAGTGGATTTGAAAGTAAACAACTTTGGTGTAAGGTAATTTATTTGGTTTAAAGATTTTCCAAGTAAGAAGTTGATTTGAGTGAAATCAAATTTTTGGATAGGATTTTGGTGATATTTCATTAAATTGAAAGGTATTTTTGTAAAGAGAAACTTTTGTCTTAAATACTTCTTGAAATTATGAGGTTTTACAGGTGTTAATTTATTTTTGGGAAGAATTATATTCCTTTCCAACTTTTCTGTATACAAATGTTGAATTACTGGATCATAACTTTTAAATAGTTAATATGCTTTTATGATTTTGCATTTTTTGGAAAGCTATGATTGTAAGAAAGAACTTTTATTTAAAAAAATTAATTTTTTTGGAGTTTATTATATGGAAACTAAAATTTTAAGAAGAGGACCTGCTTTTGAGAAAGTAAATAAATTTTCAAATTTGAAGTATTGATATCTATAAATATGTTTTGAGTCCTCTATATTGTATATATGTGTTGGAAAAGTTTTGGAAAGTAAGAAGAATTACAGGTTATTTTATACCTTCATCTTTGAAAAGTAATATATAAGTAAGATGTTTTAACACCTTGAAGTTAAATAAGGGGTTTGTGTATGATGTGTTTGTATAATGGGTTTTGGAGTTATGGATTATCGGAATACACTTCCTACTATTGAGACTACCTTAAAGTTTTTTGAAAATTCTGATATGTAAAGTGTATTTTGGTTGTGGGACTTTGATATCTTCCTAAGACTCATAGCCTATCACTTCAGACAATAGGAAGGAATGATAATCCATTATTTAGGAAAGCCATCATAAGCGTCTAATAAGTTGTTATGGTATTGGTTGAGCTTCGAAAATTTGTTTATTTGATATAACAGGAGATATATGCCTAAATAAGGGATAAAACCTAATTATTGAATATTTTGGGTGTGTGTTAATTGCTCTATTTAGTATTTGATGGGCCAAAGCTGTACACTTTACGAACTAACCCGAGAAAGTAAATAGGAGGCTTTGTGTAAAATATTTATGACTGGCATTGATTGTGTGATTTGTTCGATAGTTGATTATTGTGTCTGTATGTAACTTATAGATGGGTGTAGAACAACAAGGGGTATTAGCTCATTACATATTTTCCCGAGGGAGTTGCGAGGATGCAATTTTCTTAAAGGGAGAAGTGTGTAACAATCCAATGTTAAAAGGTGATTAAATAAATTTAATAATCGAGATTTAATCAATTAAGTGGGTTTTAAATGCTAAATTTAAAATGGTTTGGATTGACATATTAATATTGGAGATCTATGATGATTTGGAAATATAAATTTTATTTAGGATTTAAATGGTGAAGTATTTGTGAAGCTAAGAATTTTAATTGTAAAGTATTTTACTATTGTGATTTGGTAAAAAGATAATTTTGATTGGAGATATTTTATATATGCTAGAAGGAATTATTTTTTAAGGAGATTATTATATGAATTATTTTGGTGATAATTATTTTGAAGTGATGAATTATCGATAAAGGTGATTTTTGGTAATTTTAGATTCAGATTGATATTTATAAACTTCGAATGATTTTTAAAATAGATTAAAAGTGGGTTAACAATTTTAAAAGGTTAAATAATGACCAATAAAATAATTTTGGGACTAATTACCGTAAAGACTAAATTTTTCTTTCATTATTGCAATTAATAAAGAATCTTTATTAAAATGGGCCTAAAATGTATTTAAGAGACAATTAATTAAATATGAGTTAAATTGTGGAAATTAATATACGTATGTACATACATACATACATGTACATATACATACATATATATGTATGTATGTATATATGTGTCTATATATATAGTTGCTTAAACAATGTTAAAATAAAAAATAAAAAATTTCCATGGGATTTAAAGGTGTTTTGAGTAATGTACAAAAATGGTTTTGCAAAGGAAAGAAGGGAAATGGAATAAGTTGGAGATTGTTTTTGGCTAATTTAACCTAAACAAACGAGAAGAGAAGCCAAGATATTTTTCTTTTATTTGTTATCCTGAGAATTCTAGAGACTTTGTTACTTTACTTCATAAATCATCCCCTATATCTCGTTTTTCATTTTCCTGGAGAAAAACTTCACCCAAGCCTCTTCTTTTAAACATCATATCAATTGAAATAAAATTCCAAAAATCCTGAAATTCAAATATAAGCTTCTCAACAAGGATCTACACCCTTAAGTGCAATCAAAGTTGGATTTCAAGCAAGTTTGGAGTTAATTTCAATTTGCAGTAAATGGAGAAGAAGATGAGCGAAAACGTAGCAAAGCACTGAAGGCTTTTTGGTGCTTGCCAGTGCTAATGCGAGTGTTATCACTCAAAAAATATAAATCTAGATTTAATGAATGCATTGCTCTGAGATGATTTGTTTGTGCATTAATTTTGCTTTGTGTGTGAACCCAATTATTAACCCTTGTCAACTTCAATATTCTTTGATTTTGTGATGATTGTTATGCAATATTTGGTGTGGAATAGTTGTTTTGATGTGCGTACGAAGTTGTTTTTTATTGGAGAAGGAAATGGGCAAAGAAACGATGACCAAAGTTGGATATTGTATCACGGCCTGGAGCTTAACCACTCCGGGCCCGTCACCAGCGGTCGACCCCTGGTCGAGCCTGAAGCAAGCACCACGCAGCGAATGTTTGGGCATTGTTTAAAAAGAAAAATCTTTTTCCAATTTCATTGAAAATTTAAAGTGTTGAAGTAAAAATTTGATGCATTCCAAATACGAAAATATTTTTCTAAAAAAGTTTTATATTATTTAATTATTAATTATTTACTTAACTGAGTTTTAAAATGACTAGAAATTTTTCCCAGCTTTAAATATTCATTTTAAATCCTAGTTAATTCTAGGAACTTATGGAATGATTTATAATAAAGATTATATGATTTTAAAAAAGTTTTCCAAGATATTAAACCATGAGGCAAATCAGTTGAAACGTTAGGGGCTTACACGATATAGGAAAATGTAATAAAATAAGGTCAAATTTTAAAGGTAATAACATTAATATTATTATATTACAAGAAACAAAAATTGAACACCCTGAATTATGATTTTATAGGAGTTTATAGGATCTATATATTAGTTATTGGGTTCGTCTTCCTGCTAAGGGTACCTCGGGAGGTATAATAGTTGGTTGGAAAGATAACCCTGTTAAACTTTTACAATCTATTGTTAAATATCATTTGATACATCTTATTTTTTCTGACCTTAGTGATGGATCATTATTAAATGTTACTAGTGTTCACGGACTGTAACGACCCGTAAATTTCGTGGATTTAATTTGGTTGAATTAATGAGTTGTGTAAATTTCATTTAGTAGAAAAAAAAGAAAAGGGATAATGAAATGAACGCTAATAAAATATAAGTGGTGATTTAAAACCTATTTACTAGCAATTTGAATAAATTTTAATAAATTAAATGGGTAAGTATTATACCTGGATATAAATTTCATTTAAGGGAATTAACTAATATGTTAATGTAAAGTTAGAAAACATTGAAATAAATGATAATTCTATTCATACTTGTAAGCAGTTATTATAAGTTGCATGTCGAAAGGGTTGATTGATTTGGAATTTATATTTAATTTAAATGGAAATATTAAAGGCTTACAACAACGGAAAATTTAGGTAATAAAAGTTAGCATAAGGGAATGACATTAATATAAATTAAGTTGGAACAAATTGGATGTTGAGAAATAAATGTAAGCATTTAATATATTAATTAATGTTGGTTTGATGATAACGTTACTTAGTGATTTATTATAGAGTAAAGTGTGAACATAAAGTAATAAAAGTATAGACTTATGTTAAGTAATAATTTGTGTATACACGGGATTTTAAACGGTGATTGTTAAGTAATAAACCTATATAGGCATGTAGGGAAATAGGTGACAATTTATATGTTGTTATTTTATTTAGTATGAAATAAAGGTTGGAATTCAAATCACAATTAGAGGAGAGTAGGTAGTACCTTATTAGGAAATAAATATAAGGGTAGATAACAGCTATTATGAATTCCCTAATTAATTGGTTGATAATTTATTTGAAATAACGATCATTTGAATGTGAGTAATTTTAACAGGAAATTTTCTTCAAGGACACATTTTGGGGCTTTTTTTATGAAGGACGGCCCATAAATATTTTTCTCCCAAGGACAAATTATCGTTTTTAGTTCTCCGGCCCAATTCTCGCGCGCTTATTCTTCTTCTTCATTCGATCAAAATTTTGAGTCGCGATCAAATATTTTCCTCATAATTGTAATATCAATCAACGTTATTCGTTTATTTCAATTTCGTCCACTTCAACGATTATTATTTTTTCCTTCCGTTCTTTTGTTGATCTCGTTCTTTTCATATCTGTACGGTGATCTCGTTTTTCTCAGGTATGCTTATATCAATCTGTTTTTTTGATGTTTTTCAATTCGAGTTAAATAAAATTGTTCCTGATTTATACTTGTGTTTATTATTATGCCTGATATGCAGTGTTGTTCTTCTCTTTGTTTTTTCATTCGTCGATGGATGACTGTGGAAGTACCAGCAGGTTTTTTATTGTTATACTCGTTTCTTAATGCAGTGTTGTTTTGTAGTTACTTTTCATTTGATTTATTTTGCATTCTCTTGCATTAATGTTGGGATGATTGGAGAAGTATCGTTGGTTGGGTTGTATATTAATTTGTTATTGATTGGAAAACTATTGTTTTTTAGGTTCAGTTTCTGGGTATCATTTTTATATTTTCTTAGTATCATTTTTTTCCTTCAGTATCTAGGTATCAGTTTTATCTACGGTAGGTATCAGTTTTGTAAAATTGAATAATTACTGTTCTAAAACGTACATATTTTTACTGATGTTTATTATTATTATTATTTTTTGCAGTGGGGATAACAGCCTTCTTTGTTTGTTTGTGTTGAATAATAATACTTTTAGCACTCGATTGTTTATCGATTGCTCTTTGTATGATTTGAAGAGTGAGATATGCCGATATTGGTCTCAATTAACTCCTTCTTCTATTCAGATTTCTTATGTACTTGAGGACAAAGTTATTATGGTTGACACTGATTTTGATATTCAGAGCATAATTTGTTTTCAGTTACACAAGAAAAATTCTTTCTTTGGTTTTACTATTAAGGTTAAGGGTTGTGAATTGGAAGTTGTTGATGGTGCTTGTATTTCAATTTCATCCTATGTTCCTGCTTCTTCATCTTCTATTGTATCTGTCTGTTTAAATGTTGTTAATGGTAAAAGTTATTTAAAAGATATGTTGAGGAGAGGGTCGACATTAAGCATTTCCAATTTTGTTTGTTTTTGTTTTGGAGGTGCTGAACATTTTAGAGAGTTTTTGATAGCATATCAAATTCAAAAGGGGTATGAATTAGTATTTTTAAAGAATTGTGCTACAAGAGTCACTGTGGTTTGCTCTTCGTATAAGAATGGTTGTCTTTTCAAAGTCCATGCTTCATGTGATTCTAGAGAATTGAAAAGGTTCTTTATGAGAAATTTGGTTTCTGATCATTCTTGTGGGGCTGGTCTAGGACATGTGAATAATCCACATATATCTAGTTCTTTTGTTAAATCGATGATTATTGATGAGATCCGCGATTGTCCAAGTAAAAAGCCTAAGGATATTGTGACGACCGCCCATGACCCCTGCACCGAATCTAGAGAAAGTGCGCTGTAAAGTGTGCCAGGCAACCATGGACGATTGTCAAGGTAAATTAAAATAATAGAATCTATCGTATTACTCACAGCGCATGGACAAAATACAATAGAACATATGTATAGTGAAGCTTTACAGAACAAAATGCCATCATATAAAACTCCATAATAGTTGAATACAAACATCCAAATAGTCAATACATCAAGCCTCACTACATAACACTCAGAGAATACAAACAGCGGAACCTCTAGTACATATAATAAGAAGATAATATGCAACCCTCCAAGCTCGTCTTCGATATCAGCATCGCGAGAAGAGAACAACACCTGTCACCTGCTACCTAGTCTGCCCATTCCAAAAATGGACGAACAGCCCAAGGCAATAAGAATTAAAAACATAAAGCCTTGAGTCAGACAACAGTCTTAGTGAGCAGTAAATTAACTAACAACATACCAAAAGAGCATAAAGGAAAAGGAATAGGAATACAACCCTCCCACTCCACCTCTTTCTACAGTGATAGCCCCCAGACACACACTAAGCAGAAGCACATAGCAGAGCATACAACTTAAAGTAAAGTAATAATCATTCGAGTCAAGGGCGATGTTTTCCAAGTACCAAGGCCTAAATCAGATAAGCACCCAGAAAATACCGCTCTTGAGTCCGAATGACGATACAACCAAACATCCATGACTCTGGCTATCACTGTTATCATTGCTTCGATATCACCGTTAATTGAATGACCGGCACATTCTTTCAGCCGTCCGTCAAGGGCTAATGGAAACCCCGGTTCTAGACATAACTCCCGCAAGTCGTCGCAGCCCGTGCCTAGGACTATCGAATCTGCCCAGAGTACTCGACCATCAACAGTTGGCCGTTGGGACTATCGAATCTGCCCAAACGTACTCTTGCTTAGAGCATGCTAGAACCTTCAACAACGATGCTATCCAAGCCTCCTAGTCATCCTCCTCGACGACTATTCTCATATCCATTCATTATCCTCAACTCGAATCATATCACCGAGTTATCAACATGCTTGGAATGATCCCGTCTGGATTAGACCATGTCTTCATCACATGATTGCCTCGCTTCATCACATCCTCGCAAAGCCTCATCTCAACATCACATCATCAAATCTACGCATAAGAGCTTCATCATCCCGCTACATATGCAACGAGCAGCTTACCCAATTCAAGAGCCTTTCTCCTAGCTTTTGAATCATCTTCGGTCTAAATCAAACCATCAATCATCTAATTCATAACAATCAATCAAACCAAACATTAATCCAAGCAATCAAGCATTCAAATATGATCTAAGTAGAGAATTATAACAATAATGGCACTTTCGTAATTAAAGAGTTGAAAGTCTAACATGCATGAGATTGTAAGAAATATCTCTACAATCTTGATGAATGAACTTGCATAGGTTAACACTTAGTAAAATGGTTGTCAAATCATCATGAACTATGGATCTACACTTAGGTTGAAGAAAATGCATGAAAATCACTATTTTAACACCAAATCGAGCCAACAATCCGATATACTCCTTTGGATCCGTGTGAGAGATAATCACCACTCACCAAATCACCAAAACAAACTCAAATCAACACGCTTCAGATCTGGACAGCAAGGGATCAAGCTTGATCTATCACGAATCCGCTTCAAACGAAGAAATCTCTCTTGAAAAGGTGAAGACCTTCAATCTATGCTCTTGAATCTTCAATTTGATCTTCAACTTGGATGGATGGAAGCACTAGATTAGAGTGGAGGAAAGAAGTGAAGAAGTGTAGAAGTCGAGCTCTCAAATTGGCAGCACTTCGTCGCTTCAAAATCCGGTTCTCAAAAAGTGAGAACAACCCCCTATTTATAGCAGAAATCTCTCTAAGTCGTAACTCGGCTAACTCCATAGGTCGTCTCCGACTTACGACCTAAGACTCCCACCGACCTAAGCCTTAGCCAACAACTCCGACCTAACAGACCAAGCCTACGACTTAACATGCGCGCGACCTAACTTATTCGCGCTACACGACCTAACACACGCGCGTTCCCTCCTAAGTCGCCTGGACGACTTAACAACTTAGCACCATTCGACTTAACACTACGCGACTTAACTATGCACGACTTAACACTTATACGACTTAACAGGGTATACGACTTACGACTTATAAAACCTTGCGACCTAACAACCCACGACCAAACTCCTAAGTCGTCTACGACTTACTCCTTAGGTTGCTCACTATTAACCCAGCTTCCTTAGGTCGTTGCCAACCTAACTATGCTAACCCGGTAACCACTAGGTCACTAACTCTATTAAGTCGGTCACTTCCTTAGGTCGTTAACTCGCCTTGCCGACCTAACACTTAACTCACCAAAACTCTTAGGTCACCAACTTCCTTAAGTCGCCTATGTCTTAAGTCGGTAACTACTGGGTTGTTAACTCGCTAACTCGTCCAACCGACTTACCCCTTAAGTCACCCACTACCTTAGGTCGCTCCAACACCCTACGACCTAAACTACTACGACTTATCTCCTAACTCGCCGAATCCCTTAAGTCACTGCCGACCTACCCCTTAGGTCGCCAATCCTATAAGTCGGTCACGACTTAAGACTTAACCAAATTCTTCCCAAAATCTGAAACGACCTAAAATGCTGAAAATTCCAGATTTGAACGAACTTTTCGATCCGTAAAAATACGGTTCGTTACATTCTCTCCCCCTTAGGAATTTTGCCCCCGAAATTCCAAACAAACAAAGCAATCAAAAACTATTCTGCACGCCTACCATCCATAGCAATCAACAAACCATGCATCCAATTCTAGCTTAGCATGCAGAATTCTAAAACTAGAACAAGTTACAATTTCGTTAGATGACACGACACCTTAGGGCCATACCTCAAAGAGTTCAGGATGAGCTGCTTTCATCCTCTCTTCCACTTCCCACGTACAGTCGTTATCATCATCACTCCATTGTATCTTGAGAAACATAACTACCTTCCTCCTAAGCTGTTTCGTGTCGGTTTCAACAACACGAAGCAGCTTACGAGGTCTTCAATCAACTGGATCAACTTCGAAATCTTCACAGCTATCAGCAGAAACCACTGTATTCGAGTCGTGCACATACTTCCGTAGATATGATACATGAAAAACATTGTGCACACTCGACATCTTCTCTGGTAACTCCAATCTGTAGGCGAGCTTCCCAATTCGCTCGATGATCGGGAATGGTCCAACAAATCTCGGAGTCAATTTTCCTTTCTTCCCGAATCGAATAACATTCTTCAGTGGAGAAATCTTCACGAAAACCATATCACCTACGTCGAACTCCAAATCCTTACGATGCTTATTAGCATAACTCTTCTGACGGTCTTGGGCTGCCTTCATTCGTTGCCGAATGATCTCTATACAATCTGAAGTCTGCCGAATCATCTCTGGCCCAAGTATCATCTTTTCTCCAGTTTCCAACCAACATGTCGGAGAGTTACACGGTCTTCCATACAATGCCTCATACGGTGCCATACCAATGCTTGACTGGTAACTGTTGTTGTATGCAAACTCCACCAAATGAAGGTGATCTTCCCATGATCCTCCGAAATCCAAAACACAAGCTCTAAGAAGATCTTCCAAAACTCGGTTGACTCTCTCAGTCTGACCATCTGTTTGAGGGTGATAAGCTGTACTCAAACACAACTCGGTTCCCAAAACTTCCTGGAAGCTCTTCCAAAATCCACTAGTGAACAATAGGTCTCGATCGCTCACTATACTCTTCGGAATACCATGGAATCGAACTATCCACTTAACATACAACTCAGCCAACTTTGATGCAGTCCTAGTCGATCGAACAGGAATGAATCTTGCACTCTTAGTCAGACGATCTACAATGATCCAAATCCCTTCATTTCCCGTTCTGGTTCTAGGCAATCCATCGATAAAATCCATCGATACCTGCTCCCACTTCCATGTAGGAACTTCTAATGGCTGTAGTAATCCACTTGGCTTCTTCTGCTCGGCCTTTACCAACTGGCAGTTCATGCATTTGGAAATAAAATTTCCAACATCCTTCTTCATGCCTTCCCAGTAGTAGGTTCTCTTCATATCCCGATACATCTTATTTCCACCTGGATGAATTGTCAGCTTCGAGTGATGACTTTCCTTTAGAACTTCACTCCTCAATTCATCTATATCAGGAACAACTAGTCGTCCTTGCTTCCGAAGCCAACCCTCTCGATCGACCTCGAGTCCTTTATCCTTTTCTGGATCCAATCCAGATTCCAAATCATGGATAATCTTGACAAGCTTATCATCTCGCTTTTGGCCCTCGCCAATCCTTTCCACAAGAGTGGGTCTTATTGATAAGTTTGCCAACATCTCAGGCTCCAATTCACATCTAGGCCTGAAGTCAAATCCAGCTAAATACTCGAGATTCTTCCACTCTGAAAACATGGCTCCCAATCCTGCATGTCTTCGACTTAACGCATCTGCCACTGCGTTACCTTTTCCCGGAGTATAAGCTATACCAAAATCATATGATGCCAAAAACTCTAGCCAACGTTGCTGCCGAAGATTCAAATCCTTTTGGGAGAAAAGATACTTCAACGGCTTATGATCCGTAAACAACTCAAATCGAACTCCCAATAGATAATGTCTCCACATCTTCAGAGCAAAAACAATCGCCGCTAACTCCAAATCATGAGTCGGGTAATTCCTTTCATGCGGCTTCAGTTGTCGACTTGCATACGCAACAACTTTATCCCTCTGCATCAGCACTGCTCCAAGTCCAGTACCACATGCGTCGGTGTAAACCACCATCTCATCATTCCCACTAGGAATAGTCAGAACAGGAGCACTCGTCAATCTCTCTTTCAGGATTCCGAAAGCTTGCCCACACTTAGCATCCCAACTGAAAACTTGGTTCTTCTTCGTCAATCCTGTTAACGGTGCAGCTATCTTGGAGAAGTCTTTGATAAACCGTCGATAATATCCTGCTAATCCAAGAAAACTTCTCACATCAGATGCATTCTTAGGTCTAACCCAATCCTGGATTGCTGCCACCTTAGCGGGGTCAACCGCTATTCCACTTCCAGAAATCACATGGCCTAAGAACCTCACTTCACTCTTCCAGAAGTGACACTTCGAAAACTTAGCCTTCAGCTGATGTTTCTGCAAGATTTCCAAAACAATGCGCAAGTGCGTCTTGTGCTCCTCTTCCGTTCTGGAATAAATCAGAATATCATCCACGAACACAAGTACGAACTTGTTCAATTGATCTCTGAACACTCTATTCATAAGATCCACAAAATATGCTGGCGCGTTAGTCAATCCAAACGGCATTACCAGCCACTCAAAGAAACCAGATGGTGTCCGGAAAGCAGTCTTCGGCACACTATCCTTAGCTACTCTCAACTGGTGAAATCCCGTTGCCAAATCCATCTGAGAAAACACCTTAGCTTCGTGAAGTTGATCAAACAAGTCATCTATTCTCGGCAATGGATACCTGTTCTTCTTAGTCACCTTATTCAGCTCACGATAATCCACACACAATCTCAACGATCCATCTGCCTTGGTTGCGAACACAACTGGTGCACCCCACTTGGACACACTACGCCGAATGAATCCTTTCTGAAAATGGTCATCAACTTGCACCTTCAACTCATGCTGTTCCTTAGGCGCCATCCGCCTAAGAGGCATCACAACAGGTCTGGCTCCTTCAACTAGATCTATACAAAACTCGATCTCTCTATGCGGCGACAACCCTTTGACTTCGTCAAAGACATCCTCGAATCCATTAGCGATTGGCACTGATGACAGTCCATCCCATGGAACAACCAGCGAATACATGAAGCTCATGAAGACGCCTTCTTCATGCTTACATCGTATCACAACCTTTCGCCCCTCCACATTCTCGACTGTCACTTCCAACCTCTCGCAATCAACCTTTGTCGCATACCTCCTAAGCAAGTCCATACCCAAAATAATTCCGAACCCTGCAAAGTTCAGAACAAAGCAATCACAAACAAAAGAGAAACCATGACTCGATACAACTAGACCACGGCATAACATACACAAACAAGACGAACCCCCAACTGGATTAGTCACAACCAATGGCCTATCAACAATATCCGGTTCCAAACCTAACCGGCCTACAAGTTCATTACAAACAAACGAATGCGACGCTCCAGTATCAAACAGAACTCTAACTGGAACACCACATAGGAAAAGAGTACCTTGAACAACCACACTCTTCCCTTTCTCTTCAGCGGTAGGAGCTTTCGAAGAAAACGGAACAGCTCCCAAAGCATAAGCTTGCACAATCTGCTTGTCCCTCCTCGGTTCTGGACAATTCTTCCTGAAATGCCCTGGGTTGTCACAGTTGTGACACTTCATTGGCACCTTCGGATTCTTACAATCCTTAGAGAAATGGCCCTTCTGCTGACAATTGTAGCAAGTCACCTCGCCATTCGGCTTCTTTTGGCCATCCTTTCCCTTCTGCTGCTGCTGCTTCCTCTTCTTGTTTCCACCCTGTTGGGGTTTAGACTCTTCCCTGGTCATAGCAACAACAGATCCTTCCTTAGGAAACAGACTCTCATGCCTGAGAGCTTTCTCCACAAGCTTCTCAAATGAATCGTCCAAATGATCCACCAACTGTCTCCCAAGATAACTGTCCAAGCCTGTCACGAACTTCTCATTCTTCTGATAAGCAGATTCAATATACGACCGGGCATACTTGGACAAAGCTTCGAACTCAGAAACATACTCAAGAACAGATCTTCCACCCTGCTTGAGCTCCACAAACTTCTTGAACAGAACAGACTTCTGAGCTGTAGAAATGAACTTAGCTTCAAATCTGACTTGGAATTGCTCCCAAGTAATCTATTCTTCCGGAGTATTGATGGTAATAGAGTTCCACCAATCAGAAGCTCTCCCTTGAAGCTGCCTTGATGCTAACTTCCTCTTAGTTGCATCCTCAATTCCCAAGTCACCAAAGATCCTTCTACAAGCATCTATCCAACTCTGGACCTCAATAGTTGATTCCGTTCCCAAGAAAACCTTCCCTCCAAGAGCAGTATAGTCTTTGCACAACTTAGCAAAATCCACCGGCTTTGGAGTTTGGACTTGAACTCCAACATCAACTGCTGCCCCTGGAACTGGTATCCTTCTCATGATCGAAGTCAACATAGCTTCGAACATAGCCGCATAATCAGCAGCCCCCTCAGTAGCACGGCCTTCCCTAGCAGCTGGTCTTCCTCTTCGACTCATTCTCAATATCTATAAAAAGGAATGATCAGAACATCTAGAGAAACAACTGCATAAAGGACTAACTTACTGCTAAACTACTATATTATATATAGTAATCATCCATCAAAATACAATTACGTCTCTCATACGTAGTTACGTCAGCGAGCGTTGGTTAAAATCGATTAACCAATGCTCTGATACCAAATGTGACGACCGCCCATGACCCCTGCACCGAATCTAGAGAAAGTGCGCTGTAAAGTGTGCCAGGCAACCATGGACGATTGTCAAGGTAAATTAAAACAATAGAATCTATCGTATTACTCACAGCGCATGGACAAAATACAATAGAACATATGTATAGTGAAGCTTTACAGAACAAAATGCCATCATATAAAACTCCATAATAGTTGAATACAAACATCCAAATAGTCAATACATCAAGCCTCACTACATAACACTCAGAGAATACAAACAGCGGAACCTCCAGTACATATAATAAGAAGATAATATGCAACCCTCCAAGCTCGTCTTCGATATCAGCATCGCGAGAAGAGAACAGCACCTGTCACCTGCTACCTAGTCTGCCCGTCCCAAAAATGGACGAACAGCCCAAGGCAATAAGAATTAAAAACATAAAGCCTTGAGTCAGACAACAGTCTTAGTGAGCAGTAAATTAACTAACAACATACCAAAAGAGCATAAAGGAATAGGAATACAACCCTCCCACTCCACCTCTTTCTATAGTGATAGCCCCCAGACACACACTAAGCAGAAGCAACATAGCAGAGCATACAACTTAAAGTAAAGTAATAATCATTCGAGTCAAGGGCGATGTTTTCCAAGTACCAAGGCCTAAATCAGATAAGCACCCAGAAAATACCGCTCTTGAGTCCGAATGACGATACAACCAAACATCCATGACTCTGGCTATCACTGTTATCATTGCTTCGATATCACCGTTAATTGAATGACCGGCACATTCTTTCAGCCGTCCGTCAAGGGCTAATGGAAACCCCGGTTCTAGACATAACTCCCGCACGTCGTCGCAGCCCGTGCCTAGGACTATCGAATCTGCCCAGAGTACTCGACCATCAACAGTTGGCCGTTGGGACTATCGAATCTGCCCAAACGTACTCTTGCTTAGAGCATGCTAGAACCTTCAACAACGATGCTATCCAAGCCTCCTAGTCATCCTCCTCGACGACTATTCTCATATCCATTCATTATCCTCAACTCGAATCATATCACCGAGTTATCAACATGCTTGGAATGATCCCGTCTGGATTAGACCATGTCTTCATCACATGATTGCCTCGCTTCATCACATCCTCGCAAAGCCTCATCTCAACATCACATCATCAAATCTACGCATAAGAGCTTCATCATCCCGCTACATATGCCACGAGCAGCTTACCCAATTCAAGAGCCTTTCTCCTAGCTTTTGAATCATCTTCGGTCTAAATCAAACCATCAATCATCTAATTCATAACAATCAATCAAACCAAACATTAATCCAAGCAATCAAGCATTCAAATATGATCTAAGTAGAGAATTATAACAATAATGGCACTTTCGTAATTAAAGAGTTGAAAGTCTAACATGCATGAGATTGTAAGAAATATCTCTACAATCTTGATGAATGAACTTGCATAGGTTAACACTTAGTAAAATGGTTGTCAAATCATCATGAACTATGGATCTACACTTAGGTTGAAGAAAATGCATGAAAATCACTATTTTAACACCAAATCGAGCCAACAATCCGATATACTCCTTTGGATCCGTGTGAGAGATAATCACCACTCACCAAATCACCAAAACAAACTCAAATCAACACGCTTCAGATCTGGACAGCAAGGGATCAAGCTTGATCTATCACGAATCCGCTTCAAACGAAGAAATCTCTCTTGAAAAGGTGAAGACCTTCAATCTATGCTCTTGAATCTTCAATTTGATCTTCAACTTGGATGGATGGAAGCACTAGATTAGAGTGGAGGAAAGAAGTGAAGAAGTGTAGAAGTCGAGCTCTCAAATTGGCAGCACTTCGTCGCTTCAAAATCCGGTTCTCAAAAAGTGAGAACAACCCCCTCTATTTATAGCAGAAATCTCTCTAAGTCGTAACTCGGCTAACTCCATAGGTCGTCTCCGACTTACGACCTAAGACTCCCACCGACCTAAGCCTTAGCCAACAACTCCGACCTAACAGACCAAGCCTACGACTTAACATGCGCGCGACCTAACTTATTCGCGCTACACGACCTAACACACGCCCGTTCCCTCCTAAGTCGCCTGGACGACTTAACAACTTAACACCATTCGACTTAACACTACGCGACTTAACTATGCACGACTTAACACTTATACGACTTAACAGGGTATACGACATACGACTTATAAAACCTTGCGACCTAACAACCCATGACCAAACTCCTAAGTCATCTACGACTTACTCCTTAGGTTGCTCACTATTAACCCAGCTTCCTTAGGTCGTTGCCGACCTAACTATGCTAACCCGATAACCACTAGGTCGCTAACTCTATTAAGTCGGTCACTTCCTTAGGTCGTTAACTCGCCTTGCCGACCTAACACTTAACTCACCAAAACTCTTAGGTCACCAACTTCCTTAAGTCGCCTATGTCTTAAGTCGGTAACTACTGGGTTGTTAACTCGCTAACTCGTCCAACCGACTTACCCCTTAAGTCACCCACTACCTTAGGTCGCTCCAACACCCTACGACCTAAAATACTATGACTTATCTCCTAACTCGCCGAATCCCTTAAGTCACTGCCGACCTACCCCTTAGGTCGCCAATCCTATAAGTCGGTCACGACTTAAGACTTAACCAAATTCTTCCCAAAATCTGAAACGACCTAAAATGCTGAAAATTCCAGATTTGAACGAACTTTTCGATCCGTAAAAATACTGGTCGTTACAGATATTATACTTGATTTTAAAAGAGAATACAATTTTCAGTTGTCTTATGGTTATGCTTATCATGGGAAACAACTTGCATTGATGGAGTTGCACGGTAATGATGCTTTGTCTTATAATGATTTGAGTTGGTATTTGGAAGCAGTGAAGAAATCTAATCCAGATAGTTATGTTGATATGGATGTTGATCCTTGTAGTAATGAATTTCAAAGGGTGGTTATTTCCTTTGGCGCTTGTTTACTTGGTTTCAAGTCTTGTCGTCCTATGATATTCTTAGATGCTACTCACTTGAAGGGACGTCCTGGTGTATTGATGGGTGCAACTGCAAAAAATGGTGATCAAGGTATGTGTTTGTTTTCAAACTTGATTTGTTTATATTGAGATTATAATACTTGGCATAATTATTAATGTACATTCTTTTATCATAATTTGTATTCTGTTGGTATCAGTTTTAAGAAATGTACTTTATAAGTAGCTAGTTTCTAGTATCAGAATTTTTATTGTATTAAATTGTATGTTTGTACTTCGTATAATATGTTCATACTGCTAAACAGGAGATTAGTATCAGTTTTTGTATATTATTAGTATCAGTTCTAATTAGTTCATATATGGTATCATTTATAGTTATGTAGTATTGGAATTTGCTTTGTATCGAAATATATGTCATTATTTTTGTTTCTTTGTTGTTTTAGAATGAAGATTAATGTGCATAATGTTGTGCTTATCAATATTTTTATAATGGTCATATCAGGTTTTAGGTATCAGTTTTGTTACTGTTAGTATCAGTTTTATAAATTGTTTTATATTTATGGTTGTATTTACTTTTTTTTAACTAATTAATTTTGCATTTGTAGGTTTCTTCCCTTTAGCTATGAGTGTAGTTTCTGTTGAAAATGTGGATAACTGGACATGGTTTTTGAACCATTTAAAACAAATGCTTCAAGAAGAGCGTACTTTAGTTTTTATGTCCGATCGCCACCAAGGTTTGCTTTCAGGTGTTCGTCATGTTTTTACTTCAGATTATCACAGTTATTGCTACTTGCATATGGAACAAAATCTTCTTTCTGTAGTGAAAGCCAAAAATGCAAATGTGTCTATTGTTGATTTATTCAAAATGTGTTCTAGAGCTTCAAATCTATATGAATTTGACGGAGCATATTCTAAGTTTTGTCAAATTGGTGGTGTTGCTGGTGTTAATTTTTTAAAGGATAAGCCATTTGATAAGTGGGTGGATTTAATTTTTCCAGGGAAACGTTATGGTGAATATAGTTCCAATGTTGCAGAAAGTTTTAACAGTTGGATTTTAAATGAACGAGCATTGCCTATTACTTTGTGTTTAGATGGTATTCGTATTAAGATTATGGAACAAATGGCTAGAAGAAGAGAAGAATGTCGTTTGTGGAGAACAAGTCTATGTCCTTCTATGGAGTTACGATTAGATGAATTGATTGAAGAAGGGTTTGGATGGGATGTATATAAATCTTCTCATTTTGCTTTTGAAGTGAAATCTCCAAACTCTCATTGTGTTGATTTGAAGGAGCGCATTTGTAGTTGCAACAAGTGGAAAATTACAGGATTTCCTTGTGCTCATGCTATAAAGTGTATGAACAAGTCTAAGTTGTCTGTATATGATTTTGTTGAGAATTATTTCACTGTTGATTCTTATCGATGTTCTTATGCCAATGCTATAAATCCTATTCCAAATTATGATAGGCCCATTGTTGATGGTAGCATACAAGATGTTATTAAGCCACCAAAGGAGAAACGTGGCGCTGGCAGACCATCATTGAAGCGCAAAGGAGGATTTTCATATTTTCATAACAAGCAAAACAGATGTGGCGAGTGCAAGCAATTCGGTCATAATAAACGGAATTGTCAAGCTTCAAAGAGGATATGATTTGATTTTATATTTTTAATTTGTTTATAGTAATAAGTGTATGTGAGACTTGTTTCAGTGGTCTGTAGTAATTGAACCTTTTGTTATTACTTTGTATTTAGTATAGCATATTATGGAATTGATTATAATTTCAGCTATTTTTAGTATAGATGATAGTATCATTTTTTTGTTTTTGCAGTATGATTTATGTTGTTTGTTTGTGGAAGTTTTGGTATCAGTATCTTTTTTACAGTATCTTTTTTACAGTATCATTTTTTACAGTGCCAAATATTATCAGTTTATAGCTGCATCAGTTTTTTTTAAGTTTTGGTATCATTTTTTTATTTTGGTATCACTTTTACAGTTTTTGTATCAGTTAATTTGGTTGGAGATAATGTTTCATTGATTGGATATAAATGGTTTTATTATCAGTTTTTGTTTGTTTTTATAATCAGTTTTGTGTATTATAATATGTGCTATAATTTACAGCAGTAGTCCTTAATAATTATAATAATATATGGTGTTTGCAAAACCTGATACCTAAACTAATTGTTGTTTCATACAGTATGTTGAGTATAAGTTTTGACAAAAGTGATACTATCGGTCATACGAAGTGATGCCCAGTTACTGTTTTGTATTGTAATATTACATGAAATTTGATAATATCATTTTACAACTGAAAGTTGTATCATAGAACTGATAATATTATGTTGGATCCATAGTTGGATGATAGAACATACACTATTTAATTTTGTTATAATATAAACAACAGGAAATAAAAGAACATCACCACAACATATCATTCCAGGAGACGAGAATAGTTTTTACAAGTAAAAGCAGCAGTGTTTTGCTTACAGAACAACATTACTTCATAAGTATGAAATTACAACATAACATCATTAATTCGCAACTATACATTTTAACATAACAACATTACATCACAGGTATCAAATTTAATTGTGAAATAATGCAATGTGAACTCATTTCCTTTCTTTTCTATGTTCTTCTAGGCTCGACATGTATTTTGACAGATTCCAGCAGTGTTCATCGTCTGTTAATATTGCATGTGCAATTCTTGCTCTTGTTGATAATACATCTTTCTTTTCAATTTTTATCGGTATCCTACTTCTGTTCAGCGAAATGATGAATATCATTACAAAAATTCCACAGTCAAGCCTGTTGAAACCAAGATGAAATATTAGTATAAATTTTCATTTGCTTTATTAATAGGTTTATAATTAGTACAAAAATTTGAATTTTAGAAAAAATGGTACAACAATACAGTATGGTTTGAATTAAAATATTTAGCAGTTATACTAGTGCACTATGTACTTATTTCTGTAGGTATCAGTTTATTTTTTGTAGGTGTCAGTTTTATTTGTGTAGGTATCAGTTTCTTGTTATGTAGGTATCAGTTTTTTTCCTGTAGTAAATGTTTATTTGTATTTAAAGTTTATTGTATTGAGGGATAATAATTCTCAATATTTTTATTACGAATGGAATTCAATTAAATATAAACGGTATACAATGATGTCTAGAAGTATGTATGGAAAATTATAATGCAAAAACAATTTTTATAATGGAAAAAACTTATGTGTCTGCTCCCTGCTGTGCACATTTTATTTGATGCATTTCATCTGGTTTCACTGCCATGTCTTTTATGTCACTGCTTTTCCAAATTTCTTGGAGCATTTCCTCTATTTCATGTCTCTAAAACAGATAATATATTAAAATTTTAGCTCATATTCACGGTGATAAGTATTTTTTTAAAAGAAATATAAATCTCATACCAATTTTATAGCCTCCTTTAAACTTGAATTATTTCTTTCGTTTGATCTTCTAGGGCGGTTAGAATCTAAGTGGCACCATTGCATTGTTGGGTATGTTAAAGTTACTAATGTCCAGTGGTTCTTACAATGCAAAGGAAAATATATACTTTCAGTAAATTTGTCGTGCACAATAGATTCTAGCATAGGGAGAATGAGACTTTTCTTCACACTCTTCATATCACACACAATTGCTTTCTGTTTTATATGAAAATAAGTTATGATATAATAAATGAAGCAATTATTATGTACTTGAATATTAAAGTTTTATTTACCGTCATTGTAGTTGTGAAAGCAAAGTTGTGGTCTTCTATTCCACATTTTGAAATGTACCAATCTATGATCTGTATTAAAATCAGAAATGTATACAATTTAAAATTTGTGGAGCAATTTTAAATTGTTAATAGTTTCAGTACTCTTAGTAGTTGCTGTGTATGTTGATAATTATAGAAATAATAAAGCATAAGGTCAATTTAAGCATGTTGTGGATTTTGGTATCAGTGTTGACGTAAAGAAAAAAATTATTATGTACCTGCCCTTCTGTTTCGCCTCCTTCTAGTAGATGTTTTAGTGCATTCTTTGTTATGACACAACCTCCTCTGATTGTGTCATTGTCTTCCCATGCTACTACACTATTTTGATAAAAACAATTTGTATATGTTAGATAAACTTAATTTCATATTTAAAATTAATAAACATATTTGTACACTTACTTTTGTGATGATGTTGTTAATGAAAAGAAAGATTTGATCACATTTTGTTGCTCAACGTTGAGGTAGATCAAACATTTGCAATGACCAAGCCCCATCTCGTAAAGTGTTGGCTCTATTACTGCAAGTGGCTTTGGATTATTGTCTTGTTCACTTTGGTTTTCAACATTTTCTTTTTTTTCACGTTCCTGTTTTTGCTTATTTGCAACTTTCTTTTGTTTCATCCCATATTCAAAGCTATCACTTTGTTTTTTCACTCTTGTTCTTGCCTTTAATCTTTGAATATAGGAAGCTGTCCCTTTTTGTTTTGCTTTGATTTTTTTGTCAGTTGATTTTATGACTTTTTGTTTCCCTTTTCTGGCAGCTTTTTTCCCATGTTCCTCTGCATCTTTTTTTTCAGTTTTTTCGCTTTCAAAGTCTTGTGTGTCGTAAAGTTGGAAAGATGGAGGGGTAAAGTCTAGCACATACGGTATACTTTTGTTTTTTACATCTGTATCCTGTTGAACAGTTTGAGTATCTTCTGAGTTGTCACCCTGCACTTCAGTTTCTTTTTCCATCTCTTCTTTTGTTGGAGTCTGTTTTTTTTCTTCATGGTCACATTGTCTTTCTTCACTGCTTGTTTTTTTAGCCAATTCACTTTCTATTTCGATTGGCATTTGTTTGTTCATTTCTTCTGTTTTATCTGCTGTCTTTTGTACACTCTCTTCAGCTATTTCTTCATTTTTTTCTTTTTCCATTTGTACAAAAGTATCTGTATCTAGTTCAGTTTGTAAAATGTTGCTTTGTAGGTTGAAACTTTCCTTTTTATTTTCACCATTTTCTTCACTGTCATTCAAAACATCTTCAACTTTGTTGGTGTTGTCTTAAGCCTGTGATGTTTTCTCTTCATTATCATTCAGTTTTAACTTTATTTCTTTCAACTCTTGTTTCAACCTGAAAACTTCTTGCTCTGCTTTAATTCTTTTCTTTTTTTCCACTTCTAATTCTTTTTTTGTTTTCTTTGTTTCTTCTTCCAAATCTTTTATATGCATTTGGAAGATCCTGATGCTTACGTCTTCCTCAAATGACTGTGCAGTTTCTGTGGTTTCTTCAAACTTTCTTTTCTTTCCATGCTTTTCTTTTTGAATTTTGGGGAATTTGTGTTGAACAGTCTCTGTTTGAAGCAGACTTTCTTCATATGGGCTGAGATTTGTGATTTCTTTCACCTATAAAATTGGTATTGGAAAATTTGTTTCAGTTTTAAGCTATGATATCAATTTGCAATGATAATTGAATTTTTACTATAATGAAAAAAAAAATTGTATTCAATACAATAAATATGTATTCATTTTTATTTTCTGATACTATTAATATCAGGTTCAATCATATTAGTATCAATTTCTTATACTATAAGTATCAGTTTATAATCATATTAGTATCAGTTTATAATCATATTAGTATCAGTTTCTTATACAATAGTATCAGTTTCTAATATGTAGAACTATGGTATCAGGTATTGGACTGTAGCATCAGCGTAAATTGTGAAATTATAAGGTATCAGTTTTTGCATTCTAGTATCAGTTTTGAATACATCCACATTTAGTTTCAAGCATGTACTCATTTGTTATCAGTTTTTGCATTTTTGTCTCAGTTTATGATACTTTTAGTATTTGTTTCAAGCAATTAAACATATGGTATCAGTTTTTTTCATTTTATTTTTTGTTATTGATACTATTTACTATGTTTTGATATGGTATCATTTTTTGATCACTGTAGTATCAGTTTTATGGTATAGGATAAATCATCAACAATAAAACTTTATTCTGCATAATAGTTAAAGCATATTGATTAACAAAAAATGAAATGGAATTTTTACTTACATCACCCTCTTTCACGCTATCAAAAACTGCTTTGACTGCTTTGTCTTTGAGTTTCCTTAAATCCCATTTTGCAAATCTTGGTAAGGCTGGAGTATAATATTGCCTTTGTTGAAAAAAATGCAATACTGTTAACATTAAAAGAATTGATTAGATATGTTTGTTAAAAAAAATAACTAATAAATTTTTAAATAAGAAATCTTACCAGTGGAAGCATGGAGCATCCCGACATATTTCTTGGATTATGAATGAACTTCTTAACAAATTTATTGAAATTCTTTTCTATCGTCAGTGGCCAAGAAACTAATTGCATTGTCTCTACATTAATTAAGTATGGCAGAAGTCCCCATCTTAATTTTTGTTGGTTGTTTGGAAAGAAAAATGTTAATAGTATTTCAATTACTATTAACATTGGCAAGTCTTCTTCGTACTCCTTTTTCTTTTTTGCAACTTCTTGCTTTATTCTTTTTTCCACTACGTTTCTTGTTATATAAGTGCTGTTGCCAAAGTTTCTGTTTGCAAATTCTTTACAGTGCACTGGAATTGTTTTGTTTGTCATTTTTTGAGTCGGCTCAATGTTAATTCCTTTTAGTGGTAGGCCAAATAACAAACTTATATCCATTGCTGTAAATTTTATTCTTTCTGTGGAAAATAAGAAAGCATCTTCGACAATTGAGTAGCATTTGTATAAAGCATCCAAATTGTGTTGATGCTTTTTGCATTCTTTCATTACAATTTTCTCTTCATAGAAAACTCTGAAGAAGTTGTAGAAAGGAGTGCTCTTCATTATATCCATTTGCTTATTTGATAGAGCATTTTTTTGTTTTATCATTTTAACTGTTTTGAATATTGCCTGCAGTCCACATCTGTAAGTTGTTTCATGCTTTTTATCTGCAGATTGCTGTTTTGTTTCTGATCTTTCTTTCATGTATTTTGGATGAGCATCAACAAACTCATCATCATCCTATTTGTTCAAAATAAAGACAGTAAGTTATTTGTCAAATAAATTATGTTTAAAACAAACAATAGATTCAGGTATTTGTTGTAGTGAAATATCTTCTGTCAAATATATAACAATTTCAAGTTTGAAGTAACTAAGTATCAGTTTTACATTACCTAAGTATCAGTTGGTACAAAGTAGGTATCAGTTTTCTCTAATCAGGTGTCATTTTTTCAAGTAGGTATCAGTTTTTTGTAACTAGGTATCAGTTTTCTGTAAATAGGTATCAGTTTTGTAAATAGGTATCAGTTTTTTGTCTGTTTCATATTTCAACTAAATTATACTGACTATTATTTTATCAAACAATTTATGTTTACTGATAAACACTATTATTACTTGTTACTAGGTATCAGTTGGTACTAATTAGGTATCAATTTTCAGTAATCTGGTATCAAGTAGGTATCATTTTTATATAACTAGGTATTATTTTTTGGTAATTAGGTATCAGTTTTTGTTAGTAGGTATCATTTGTTTGTTTGTATCATATTTGAAATAAATTTCACTGACTATTGTTTTATCAAACAATTTATGCTTAATTATAATGACTATTATACTACTAATTGGGTATCAGTTTGTTATACCTATCAGCCTTTTCTTTTACCAAATAATTTACAGGTAGTATTTTTGAAATATACATTATGGTATAAAGTTATGATGTTTTATACTTTACCGAGTTGAGTTGTTCTTCTTCCAGTTCTTGATCCGCAGCTTCTTTATCTTCTTTTTGCTGAGATTTAACAAAATGAAATTATTAGTATTTCAATGTTGCTATAACAAAACTATACTAATTTTGTTGTGTTTGATTTTATATTTAACAGTTACCTTCTTTGATATACTTTCACTTATCTGTCGTTTGCATGTTCTTGCTGTCATTTTTTCTTCTCTTCTCTTTGTCCTTTTTTCTCTATTTTGGTTTTGTTCTTCTGTTGCTGTAGGTTTTTTAAGCCTTAATTTGTTGCTTTTTCTCTTTAGTTCCGACACTATCGTTTGTGCTAAAGGAAGGTTTTCCTCTTCTACCTCTGCATTTTCATTTTGAACATCAGCTTCGTCGACATTTCGATTTTCGTTTTGTTGATTCGCTGTCGACTTAGTTAGGTTTTCTTCGGCTTTCGATTGTTGTGGTTGTTCTTCATCTACAGTCGATTTGTGAGGTTTATTTCTTGTTTACGATGCCATTTTTTTACTGTCGAGCAAAATTAACGTGAATCTTTTGTTTCGAGCAAAATTACCGATTGTTGGAGTGTAAGGAAGGAGGAAGAAGATGGACATAATTATTCGTTTTGTTTGAAATTCTTTCTGGGCTTTGGGCTTTGTCCTTGCGATAAAAGTAATATGCACGTGTCCTTCTGGACAAATATTTATTATAATTTATCCTTAAAAAAAATTTCCCCTAATTTCAATGTAGTTATTGATATCAAGCGTTACTTTAATAATAATTGTGGATAGGGGTATGTTAATGCAAGGAAATAAATCGGGGCTATATATTGAAATTTTGTTAGTGTTACAATAAGTAAAATTGAAATAGTTAATACGGATAAAAGTGAAACGGAAAATATGAATGCAGTAGTGTGAGTCCAATATTTAATCCATCTAATTCAAATTTAAAGATTCGTTAATTTAATAGATAGTCTCTGAATTTAAATGGATTTAAGGGAAATTTATGAAATCGATATTAGCTACTTTCAAATTTTTTAAACTATTGTAATTGATTTAGGAATATAAAATGTTGTTTATTTATTTGAGGTTAAATTGTGAAATTGGGTTATTTCAATTAAATGGGAATTTAACGTTAAATATTACGTTAGTGGAGTTTTAGTTGGAAATCTAGAATAACAATATATTAGACCATTAACCAATGCCAATTTATCTACTTGGTGATAGTGGAGTG
This sequence comes from Allium fistulosum, assembly GCA_030737815.1. NCBI lineage: Eukaryota > Viridiplantae > Streptophyta > Magnoliopsida > Asparagales > Amaryllidaceae > Allium > Allium fistulosum. Next base: position 796,842,232 of record CM060904.1, read on the forward strand.
AATAAAAGAATTTAAAAAAACCAAATAAATGGATTTCATGGGCAATTAAGTTTAATTACTGGATAAATTGAAAATTTAAAACTAAATGTTGTGAATTCGGAATTTTTAACGATAAATGAATGTAGAGATTTATTAAAAGATTCTAGATTTACCAAGTAATCCAAACTGATAATTTTTTTGATAATTTAGAGTTGAAGTGGTAAATTTGATTTAATTAATTTATTTTGAATTTATTTAATTTAGCTAACAGCTGTTATAGAAATTCCCTAATTGATTGATGAATAAATATATATGGAATAGTGATGGAATGTAAAGTTAATGGTAATTGTATAAAATCAATACAAGATAATGAATTGCATATTTTAGGTCTATAATAAAGTGTGGATGGAAATTTGATTGGTTAGATTAATTGAAGGGAATTCAAATTTAATGGGAAAGGTAAATGGATATTTGGTAATAAATTTGAACGGACTTAAAAAGTGAATTTATTTAATTAAATATATAATAAATAATGATTTAATGAAAACCAATACTTTGTATATATCTATAATATTTGAGCGGAAATAATATACTTATAAATGTGGGATTGAGAGTATTGCAACAATTATTAGGAGTTATATATAATTAGTTCATTCAACTAAATTGGAAATCATTGCGATAGATGTAAATTTAATGTTACGTTAAATAAATTAAGGTCATAAATGGGAAATAACGTAAATGAATTCTTCATTAAATGATGGTTAGTGTATATAAAAAAAGATGGAAATAAAGTTTTTTAAGATATCGGAATTTAATTTATTATAAATAGGTTAATTGCAATCAAATGAGTTAAGTGTTTAAACGGGAATCAAGCTTTATGTATCTATTTGGATTTATTGCAATTAATTTAAAATTAAATATGTAATTATTACGTTAATTTAAATTATCGTTCAGCGCGTTTGTTTATCAGATCCATCTACTCTAATTCTAACCTATCTATATAAACCCAATTATAAACCCTAGCCTCCATCTATTCTCATTTATTTGTGCGTTCATTTTCTTCAATTCTTTCTCTTCCTAAATGGATGCAAATTTCAGATCCAATTCTATTCAAAAATCAAATAAAATTCAAAGTCCTCAGAAAATTCCAAAAAAAATTATGTTGTAGTTTTCATCGATACGGATCTAAGCGCAGTCTCTGTTTTTGCAATAGTCGCTTGAGTCAACCAGAAATCACGGTCCAACGTGTAAAATTCAAAACCCAAAAGGTTGAATTGGGGCTTTTTGATTTCTTCATCAATTTGTGAAATTGGAACAAGGGTTTGGTGAGATTCGTCACTAGGGGTGCACAGGAAACGCTGACGTGGCAAGTAGTAATAGGTAGGTTTGTTTTGTTTTGAATTTAATTTAATTTTGATTTCTCAAACGCGTTAATACGAATAACTTCCACATACGTACTCCGATTCACGCACGATTTTTTTTGTTAGGATCGTAATTAAATTCCAGATCTTTTGATGTGATTTAAAATTAAATTTCTTATTGTAATTAAATTCCAGATCTAAGATTTCTTATGTTTGTTAAATTAAATTTTGATGTGATTTAAAATTTATCTATGATTGTTTAGGCATATATTTAATCATCATCTCAGTTAGATAGCATTTATTTAAATTAAATTATTATTTAATTTTATTATTGCATATAATTTGACAGTTAAATTTATTTATTATTGCATATAAACTGCCAGTTTAACAATTATTAATTTTTATTGAATATAAACTATTCATCGATGCCTGTTATATTTTATATGCTTTATATTGATGTTTTGTTTAAATTGGATGATGATTGTAATAAATGGTTGTTTATTGATATTTGGATGAATGGATGCTATATTTTATATAAACTGCAAGTTATTATGCATTTTCATTCCATTCGGGATTGCGGTTTGAAATGATATACAACCGTAAACTTTTATTTTTAAAATTACGGATTGAAATGATAAATATCTGTATCACTTGACCATAGGATAGAAAATTATATACAGGCACCGTGGTCTATATATAAATTATTTTAAAGTGATTTTCTACGGCTTGGAAAGAAATATACGGTTTAATAAATATTAAATTTTGATATTATATAAATATTATATTTTTATATGGTTAAATTCTAAAATTTAAGCTATGTATAACTTGATGATGTTTTAAGTTTGATTTACGAATATTTCAAGTTTGAGCTTTATTTAAATGCTATGGAATTTATTTAATAAATAATTTTAAACTAAATAATAGTAAATTGAATTAAGAAATATATGAGATTATCAGATTTGGCTTGGAAATTTTGGAATATTTAAAGACTTGAAATATATCAAAATTGAAATGTTTTATTGAAATTAAGGTATTATTGTTTTCAAAGTATTGTTTTTCGAAATTGTTATAACTTTGAAAGTAATATGGTTTGAAAAAAAGAATTTAATTGAAATGGAATTTATTTAAGAATTATCTGTGAATATATTGATTGGAAACCTATTGAAATTGAAAATTTAGAATATGACTTCAAAATATGGTTTGGGTTTAAGATGATTTAAAAGAATATTTCAAGTTTATATAAATTTAAGAAAGACTAGTGATTGGAAATTGGGTTTTATTTATATAAGATATTATTGAATTGTTTTGGAAATGGGAATGATATATTTTTGAGTTGGTTTTGAATGGCAATAATATTTTGGTTTTAAAGTATATACTATTTTTTTAAGTAAAGGATATGGTTTTGAAATGGCAAAAAAATATTTTGGTTTTAAAATATATACTATTTTGAAGTAAAGGATATGGTTCTGAAATGGCAATAATATTTTGGTTTTTGAAGTATATACTATTTTGAAATAAAGAATATGTTTTGAAAGGGCAATGATTGTGTTTAAAAGTATATACATTTTTAAATGACCACGGTGTTATAATAACGTTTGGTTGTTAAAGAGACATGGATCGGTTATGGACATACTCTCTGTCGATACCGAAAACCACTTTGACAACTGTGTACGCGGTGGAGTTTCCAGAATGAAGTAGGATGGTGGCGACGATCCTAAGGTATATACGTGGACCCAACTCCCGTGAGTTGGCATAAGGTGGCTAAAACAGGAGCGATCGACGGGCCAAGGAGGTAGCACCGTAGCACCTCTTATCGGACACACTTCTTCGATACCATTCTATTACTTGTGATTGATTTGGTGCGCACCCTTGATTTGGGAGTGTTGTTCGAGGTGGGCGGTAGTGGCTGCTTTGCGTCACCACCAGTCCGTATGCGTAATTATCTACCCTGGCATTGCCTTGTGTGCCATGTCACCTACCATATCGAGCTTTACTACGATTTGTGATTTCTCCCGTAGCCTATGGAGTATCGAGGGTAGCCCCCATTTATGGGAGTATGCTAATACTGGATAGACTACTAGGACTATTACGTGTTAAGGGGAATATTGGGTCACTCCTTAATGCTATTTAAAAGTATGTTTATTTTATATTAGACATTATTATAATAGCGAATATTAATACATAGTAGATAGTTTAACGGATCCTTAAGAGATGTGAATCCCGAACATTTCTTAAGTTACTACACTCACGTTAGACACTGGATAGGAGATGTCAAACCCCGTAAACATCTCTGACGCCGTTTACACTCATATTTTTTTCATTGATTTAACTTACATAAGATCTTTTAGTTCTGACTCGAGTGTTTTGTCTTTTCAATTCGCTCGGGTCAGCCTGAGCATTTCAGGATTTGAAGGCCTTTTTTTTTTAAGGACGAAGACGAAGATTTTATTATTACTATTTGTTATATATTCCACTACACCATTGTATTCCACTGCATTAATTATCATTCTCTGGTATGTGTAACTCTGATATGTATTGTATAAGTATAGTCAAATGTTTTGTAAAACAGCTTCATGAACTATTATTTGATTATTATATTTTATCGTTCCGCTGCAAGATTCTATTTTGTTTCTTTTACTTCTCCACTTTTTCTTATTTACCCCATAACAATCCACCCTTCTGTATGGTTTAAGTTGGCACGTGTGTCTGCTTAAGCATACAAAAAGGTGGGGCGTTATAGTTGGTATCAGAGCTTTGGTTTAGCGATAAACCTTAGCTTTGCGGGGTCTGACTCTTTATTAATAGGGTAGTAATACCCTATGGGAGTCGTTGAGTGTATATATAGGAGAGAGCATATTTGTTAGTGTTATAAAAGGTTTTAATATTGTGTTAATCTGTTCAGTTTTGTATTTATAAATTTTGGTTGATGCATGGGACGCTGTGACATCAATAGGGATTTCTAAACACTTAATAGGACAGACCGACATAATATTTGTTTTTAATATAGGTGAATGAAATAATTTTGCCTATTATATTTTCTATATATAAAAAAAGTTATTTTATAAGAATATATATTTGGTTGCAATAGACTGGGTGTTAGGAAATGAAATTTATAAATAATAGTTGAAATAAAATGTAGGATAAAATAAGTGAAATTTTGGAAATTTAGAACTTAAGTCCAGGTTTTTGAAGATTTCTTTCAATTGATTTTGGAATATAATAATAATATTGTTAGAAGTATTTTCTGATATAAATATTTCAATAGAATTTGAAAGAAATGTTTTAAAAGAAATTCCGCAAAGAAATAAGTTGTACTCCCCTCTTTGTCGCTGGAAAATAATTTCAGTGATGGCGGCCGCACCATCGACATTCATTTTCGAGTTTCAAAGTGGGAAGGCCACTGTAGTAGTTTTACTACAAGATTATTTTATTTTAAATTGTTTTAAATATAATTGGATATAAATTATAAGTATATATATTATCTATTATTTTAAAATGATTTTTGAATAAAACCCGGTATTTAATTCTTAAGTTTCCATTAACAAATAGTCCTAATTACTGAAGTGAATTGGAACGTAGGTAATGAATAAATTGAAACCTCTAAAAGGTAAGAGATTTAATGCTAAGTTATAATGGAAATAAAGAGAAAGTTGAAATAGTAACTTATAAGACAAAGGTAAAAATTTATTGAACAATGAATCAATTAAAAGAAATGAGAAACTTGTATAACTTTCAATTACACCTTTAAATAACATATATAACTTACCAAATATTAATAGTTGAAGTGTTTAAATTATAATAGAATATTATACAAGTAAAAATTTGAAATAATGAAAGTATTCAATGAAATTGCTGTTAAATGAGAATTTAATGTTATAAGCTTAAGTATAATTGAAATTTTACCAAGTAAATATAATTAAAGGTAAGTATGGAAAATAGATGATTATAAACTTAAGTAATTAAAGTATAAATAGATGAGGTCATACAATTATAAATGAATGTAATATAATAAAGATAAATTGTTAACTTAAGAAAAGGATTGAAGTTATTTGAAAATAAAATTGAAAGGAATAAATGAAAATAAATAAAAAGATAGGCCGTTATGTGAATAAAAAGAATCAAACAACAAATGTATGAATTGAATGAATAAGAATAGACTAAAACTATTGCTGAAATTGTTGTTTGTCGTGGTTGTGGTTGATGGGTAAGGGAACTTTAATTTTGTTGGGATGGATGAATAATCCATTGTGTTAAATCTAAGACTGTTGAGTAAATGATGCACTTGATGGTTTATTCTTCATTCCGTACAATTTAAAAGTTTTGAACCCGAACAACTATTTGTTGTTGGATTAAATGGTTGCTTTGTTTTGTGTGTGTGTTGTTTGTTGAAATTGATGGTTGTTGTATTGATTTGTTGTTAATGATTGAAACCACTTAAATATTTCACTTTATATAAATTGTTAACCCTTTGGATTTAATAAGTGAAATGCAGGTTATGGAAGCAATTGCTACTACTTTTGGTTCCATAAATAAGCGTAAATTGCCGACAAATAGGTACGTTTCAGATTACGGTTTATAGCGCTATTTTATATATATTTCCCCTAGTTGGGATATAATATTTTGGATAATATTTGTAATATAAATTGTTATATTTTGGATATTATATTTTCTCCCGAGCTCTCCGTATAAAGGAGACTCTACCGAAATTTTTCGTAAATTTTTGGACTTAGAAAATTATTTTGAAATGCTTCTCCAAACTTTATTTATTTAAGTATAAAAAGATATAATGATTAAAATGGGTATATTTTATTTAAAGTAATAAATTTTGTAAATTATTGTTTATAAAGTTAATATTTTGAATAAGATGTATTGTTTATCTAATTCTTCTGTAACAACCCAGAGTTTTATAGCCGTTGAATCTCGTCAAATGACGATTTAATTCGATTAGCAATTGCAATTGAAGTTTTTTTAAATTTGAGTGAAATTCTTTTATAAATTGTTATTAAAAAGAATTTATGGGCTTTAGAATATAGGCCCATACCTTTTTCTTTTGATACCGTGATAAGGGTATAACCCGATCCCCCCTTTCTTTTTTTCCTTCCATTCTGATTCGAACCCCAAAAGCATACGAAAGAAAATAAAATGGCAGCCTAGCTTCTTCGTCTTCGTCCCTAAACATCCAAATTAGGGCTTCCGAGAAATCATTCGAAGTCGTGCCTCTATCGATCAATGTTCCTTCGAGCTTGCTCAGTGGCTTCAGATTGTTCGAATCACAGGTGAGTGATTTAATTCGCTCACATCTATTTCAAATTCTCGGCTTGAACTCTCTGATATTTTGTCGACTTCGTCAGTTCATGTTACTTCTGCAGTTCGATTTTTGTTTTGGTGATTGGTGATTTTCTTTTCTTTCTGACTTGGCTTCGTGAAATTTTTCTGTTGACTCGATTGCAGTATGTTTTGAATTTGTTTACCATGGGCCACGGTTTCGAATTTTTCTTGAATAACACTATGTTAATTTTACTGACTTTGGATATACACTCATCTATATTGCATATATATATGCTCGAGTTTGCAGACTACCTCTTAGAGGCAATTGATTCTGGTGCACTGCCTTCGTATTCCTCACTACTGAATGGTCTGCATTGTTTGTTTTCATTGATGTTGTAGATGTTCTCTAGTCTGTTAGTATAACCTGATTACTTGAGTGTGTTCGCATGTCGCACTCAATCATATTGACATGACTTGTATTTGCTGTATATGACTTCCACCTGAGTCATTTGAAATTTGTGTGCATATTGCTGAGGTCTGGTTCACTTGCTCAGTTGATTTTCACTGTTGCACTTGCATTTGATCAGGTTGCATTTGTAGATTTATCTTGTTTGCACTCATTTGTAGTCTACACCTCATATTGAAAAGAGGTTGGATTTAAAATGGAATTTGAAATTTACTTTCCTAGACTTGATCATTCTCGACCTCGACTTAGCTATATGTTTTGATTTATCGGCTCAGTCATTGGTACTTTGTAAACTTTGCATTCTGGTCTACCTGGAATTTGTGTATATTGTTCTGGTATGTGCCATTTGAAATTTATATTGGTTCATTGTCTCATTCCACTGTTGCACATTCATGTGTTTGCTGTCTTATATGCTGGCACTTGACTTATAGTCTATTTTGTTTTAATGATGTATTCATTTGTACATCACTTGTAGCCTCTTTTACTGCCTGCATTGTTTCATTTCACTGTTGCAGTCTTGCCCATAAATGTTTGTGGTGGTTGCAGTGCTTTTTGTTGAGATTTTTGCCCTGGTTGAGTTTCATTGCATTGATGCAATGATTTTTATTTGCAGTTTGATTTGTTGTCCCTTGTACTGGCCATAGTATTCAAGTGGTGGCTGCAGTACATGTTGTAGTTTGCCCTTGAGTTCAAAATGGGGCTGTAGTTCATTTATATAAAAAAAATTGCACTTGATGAAGTGTGCAGTAATGAATCGTTTGGGAACTTGTTTTCTTGAGTTTACTTGAGTATATGCAAATCAGTTGCATTTTCGACCCTGTCATGTTGCATGGGTTTTGGTGTTGCAGCTACGTTGAGTCACTAACTTGACCTCTGCAGCTTCGTTTGCTGTCAATATTCACTGTTGTGATGATTTGTAGCGCCTGTGTTGAATCCAGTACTTGGGTTTGACCTTGTGTTCGTTGTAAATCTTCATTGTGTACACATATGCGCATTGTTCCAGGTCTATTTGCTTTGACCCTTGAGGCCGTGGCATTGATATTTCAATCTTCATTTGATTTTTGGTTTGTTGATCTTTTGGGAAATTTATCACAGTAGTGGCGAGGCTGTACACATTAGTGTGTACTGCAGTCACTCAGTGTAAATTTTAAATTGATTTTTCCTTTGTTTTTGATTCATTGATCTTTTGTGTTTTTCGTATGTCGTATTGGCGAGGCCGTACACGCGTGCGTGTACGGCAGCCGATCAAATTATTGAGATGGTTTTAAAGTGACAATTTCGATTGTTTTAAATTGATTTAGTTGATTTGATAAATTGTTATTTATCTCTGTTGATGATTTAAATCTGCTGATTTATTGTTTAACACTGTTAAGTGTTATATTTACTGTTATCTGATTTCTTTGTTTAAAGAATCGGATAGACGGGAATTATTGTGACTGTCGTCTATTTAAATTATTATTGCTTCTATGCACTAATAGCTAAGTTTGAATTAGACTGACCCGTGTATTATTTTCTTTTGAATATAATACTCGGGTCAGACCCGAGTTATTTCAGGTTGTAGATTTCCTGCTTTGAGTTGTTGTTTGAGCTATGAAGACTTTTTATATCATTTGAAGTGGTCTTCGTCTTGTTGTAGTAGTCAGTGTGTCTGTTTTAAGATGATAATGTATTCATGTATATTAGTCGATAATGTACTTGTATATATATATATAACTTCCAGAGTCGACAGTTATAGTTGTATCATTTGTATTGTGTCAAATGTATTGTAACTGATATCAGTTATTATATATATGAGACTTTTCGTTCCATCTGTATTCCGCATTTATGTTATCTGTGTTAATTTTATATCTATTGTCCTAAACTATTATAGCCACTGTGTAGTAGCTTTGAGTTTGTATTGGTATGTCGGATTTCCTCCTGAAATAAAAATGCATGCATTACTATCTGACATATCGGTGCTCGCACAAAGCAATTACATAGATGGTCGCTCCTCAACAGCCTTATTCTCCGTGCTAGTTGACAGCACTACACTGTAGTGTTCTTGGCTAGCGTGGGTATAGAGGCGGGGCATCACAGATTGGTATCAAAGCCTGGGGTTTAGGATAATTATAAAATATAACTTAGATGGAGCATGTGTTACAACTATTTGTCGATGTTTTATCTCCCATCTTTTTATATGATTATCTTTGATTTTTAGGAATGAATTCCTAACGCTTATTCATGTGTATTTGATTTTGATTTCGTGAAAGTATTTTGACTTCTGTCTCCGTTTGCTTTACGAACTCAAGTTGGATTTTTGATGATGAGGATTTTGTTCTTGTGTTTTCGGTTTGAATTGATTTAGCCAATGTTGATTTTGTTCTAATTTGGCCAATTTAAGCTATTTTGACTTTTGGACTTTGTTCCACTTTTGTGCTATGCTATGGGTGTCATTGTTTACCTGTTACACTGTGATGAAAAATTTCACGAAGCCAAGTCAGAAAGAAAAGAAAATCACCAATCACCAAAACAAAAATCGAATTGCAGAAGTAACATGAACTGACGAAGTCAACAAAATATCAGAGAGTTCAAGCCGAGAATTTGAAATAGATGTGAGCGAATTAAATCACTCACCTATGATTCGAACAATCTGAAGCCATTGAGCAAGCTCGAAGGAACATTGATCGATAGAGGTGCGACTTCGAACGATTTCTCGGAAGCCCTAATTTGGATGTTTGGGGACGAAGACGAAGAAGCTAGGCTGCCATTTTTATTTTCTTTCGTATGCTTTTGGGGTTCAAATCAGAATGGAAGGAAAAAAAGAAAGGGGGATCGGGTTATACCCTTATCACGGTATCAAAAGAAAAAGGTATGGGCCTATATTCTAAAGCCCATAAATTCTTTTAATAACAATTTATAAAAGAATTTCACTCAAATTTAAAAAAACTTCAATTGCAATTGCTAATCGAATTAAATCGTCATTTGACGAGATTCAACGGCTATAAAACTCTGAGTTGTTACAGACTCCCCTCCTTAAAGAAATTGCGTCCTCGCAATCATAAGGAATAAATGGATAAAAGGTAACAACCATAAGGGCATGGCAATGTCGAATGCATAAGCAAGGCAAATGTCAACAGGAAGTATTGAAATCATGGAAGTATCAGATATAAAATCAAAAGGTTCGACTGCTTCAAATCAAAAGAATCAACATCATGGGGATCAAGGAATCAAAATCAGACGACTAACAAAAGCAAGAACAATCGAGTTCCAGCAATTAAAAGAAAAGGAATCAGAGCAGAAATCACCTACTGAGCACGAATTGAATGTGAGTAAACCAAATTACTCACCTGAATCGCCAGAGAAAAAGACGAAGCTCAAATCTCAAAATTGAAAATATTCAATCATCAAAAACGATAATCGAATATTCAAATCGCAAATATTTACTTATCTCAAACGATAATCAAATCGAAAAAATATTTAATTATCACAAATGATAATCAAATTTCACAAATATCTGATTATCAAAATCGATAATCAGAAACACAAATATCCGATTATCAAAAACGATAATCAGAAATCAAAAATATTCGATTAATCAAATCGAAAAATATTTAATTATCTCAAACGATAATTAAATCGAAAAATATTTAATTATCACAAATGATAATCAAATTTCACAAATATCTGATTATCAAAAACGAAAATCAGAAACACAAATATCCGATTATCAAAAACGATAATCAGAAATCACAAATATTCGATTAATCAAATCGAAAAATATTTAATTATCTCAAACGATAATTAAATCGAAAAATATTTAATTATCACAAATGATAATCAAATTTCACAAATATCTAATTATCAAAAACGATAATCAGAAATCACAAATATTCGATTAATCAAATCGAAAAATATTTAATTATCTCAAAAGATAATTAAATCGAAAAGTATTTAATTATCACAAATGATAATCAAATTTCACAAATATCTGATTATCAAAAACGATAATCAGAAACACAAATATTTCAATTAACGAGTCCGGAATTAACCGAAATAGTAAAACTATGGTTCCATACTCCGTACTTTTGCTAAATCGTTTAAATCTCTTTATCGTTTCCTTGAAAGCGCAAAATTATGTATTCTAAAAATAACATTCCACATTCTCAAACGGACAAGTCCGGAATTAAGCGAATCAGTAAAAGAAAGGGGTCATAGTCCTCGATTTTGCTGAAACGTTTAAACCGCTTCCTCGTTCTTTTGAAAATTGTAAACTGTAAAAATTTTGAAAACAATTTTAATTTATATTTTTGAAACAACTTTTTAAAATAAAGAATTTTGAAAACACGTGATTAAATTAGCAATATCAGTAGTAACTTTGATAAGGAAGTTGCACTTTTCAAAATACCGTAAAAACGGACAACAAAATCAGCATTGCGGGGGACCCGCATGTAAATCCATTTCAAAATTGACGGTTAATGAAGTTAACACGTCAGAATCTCATCAAAATAACTAGCATCAAAATATGATACCAATGAATTTTCATTCATCAAAAATGTCACAAGAATCTTCTCAAAGATAGAAAGGGATTCCATACCCTAACTTGTATTCATAACAAGTCAATAACACATGAATTCACCAATGCACAAAAATTGATAAAACTTATCAATAGAAATCACGAAAATTGGTGAAGCACAAATTCTAGAAATCTAAACACGAAATCCAGAAATCACAAAGAGGGGGAGGCCTAACAGAAAACGGGAGTATGAAAACTCCAAAACATCGGTATCACAAGAATGAGAAGCTATCTCATGGAAGTTATCCATTAAATTTTTCACACAGGAATGGCCCGAAGACCGTGGGTCGCTATCCCACATATGTGATGGCGAAACATCATAAAAAGCGGGGTCTAGTCTCCCTCGCAGACAAAGAGACATCGCACAATCGCTAGTCTAAATCATAAAAAGGGGGAAAGGCCTATCACAAAATGGGAGCATGAAAACTCACCGACCGGTATCACATGAATCTGTTCAAAGATAAAATAGGGTATCATACCCTAAACTTGTACTCATAACAAGTTATTGGCATATAATCCAGAAATCCATACAAGAAATTTCAGAAACCATAAAAAGGGAAAGAAAGAGGCCTATCACATGACGGTCCGAAGACCATGGGGAGATACCCCATATGTGTGAGTCGGAATCACACAGATTGAGGTCTAGACTAACCAAAAAGCAAAAAGGTATGTGTGAGTGGAATCACACAAGTGGTGTCTAGTCTAACCTCGTAAACAAAAAGGTATGTGTGAATGGAATCACACAAATGGTGTCTAGACAATCCTCAAAGCCCAAGAGATATGTGTGAGACGAAATCATGTCTAGACAACCCTCAAAGCCCAACATATTCATGTGATACCGGTCGGTGAGTTTTCATGCTCCCATTTTGTGATAGGCCTTTCCCCCTTTTTATGATTTAGACTAGCGATTATGCGATGTCTCTTTGTCTGCGAGGGTGACTAGACCCCGCTTTTTGTGATGTTTCGCCATCACATATGTGGGATAGCGACCCACGGTCTTCGGGCCATTCCTGTGTGAAAATTTTAATGGATAACTTCCATGAAATAGCTTCTCATTCTTGTGATACCGATGTTTTGGAGTTTTCATACTCCCGTTTTCTATTAGGCCTCCCCCTCTTTGTGATTTCTGGATTTCGTGTGTAGATTTCTAGAATTTGTGCTTCACTAATTTTCGTGATTTCTATTGATAAGTTTTATCAATTTTTGTGCATTGGTGAATTCATGTGTTAATGACTTGTTATGAATACAAGTTAGGGTATGGAATCCCTTTCTACCTTTGAGAAGATTCTTGTGACATTTTTGATGAATGAAAATTCATTGGTATCATATTTTGATGCTAGTTATTTTGATGAGATTCTGACGTGTTAACTTCATTAACCGTCAATTTTGAAATGAATTTACATGCGGGTCCCCCGCAATGCTGATTTTGTTGTCCGTTTTTACGGTATTTTGAAAAGTGCAACTTCCTTATCAAAGTTACTACTGATATTGCTAATTTAATCACGTGTTTTCAAAATTGTTTATTTTAAAAAGTTGTTTCGAAAATATAAATTAAAATTGTTTTCAAAATTTTTACAGTTTACAATTTTCAAAAGAACGAGGAAGCGATTTAAACGTTTCAGCAAAATCGAGGACTATGACCCCTTTCTTTTACTGAATGGCTTAATTCCGGACTTGTCCGTTTGAGAATGTGGAATGTTATTTTTAGAATACACAATTTTGCACTTTCAAGGAAACGATAAAGAGATTTAAACGATTTAGAAAAAGTACGGAGTACGGAACCATACTTTTACTATTTCGGTTAATTCCGGACTCGTTAATTGAAATATTTGTGTTTTTGATTATCGTTTTTGATAATCAGATATTTGTGAAATTTGATTATCATTTGTGATAATTAAATATTTTTCGATTTAATTATCGTTTGAGATAATTAAATATTTTTCGATTTGATTAATCGAATATTTGTGATTTCTGATTATCGTTTTTGATAATCAGATATTTGTGAAATTTGATTATCATTTGTGATAATTAAATATTTTTCGATTTAATTATCGTTTGAGATAATTAAATATTTTTCGATTTGATTAATCGAATATTTGTGATTTCTGATTATTGTTTTTGATAATCGGATATTTGTGTTTCTGATTTTCGTTTTTGATAATCAGATATTTGTGAAATTTGATTATCATTTGTGATAATTAAATATTTTTCGATTTAATTATCGTTTGAGATAATTAAATATTTTTCGATTTGATTAATCGAATATTTGTGATTTCTGATTATCGTTTTTGATAATCGGATATTTATGTTTTTGATTATCGATTTTGATAATCAGATATTTGTGAAATTTGATTATCATTTGTGATAATTAAATATTTTTTCGATTTGATTATCGTTTGAGATAAGTAAATATTTGCGATTTGAAAATTCGATTATCGTTTTTGATGATTGAATATTTGCAATTTTGAGATTTGAGCTTCGTCTTTTTCTCTGGCGATTCAGGTGAGTAATTTGGTTTACTCACATTCAATTCGTGCTCAGTAGGTGATTTCTGCTCTGATTCCTTTTCTTTTAATTGCTGGAACTCGATTGTTCTTGCTTTTGTTAGTCGTCTGATTTTGATTCCTTGATCCCTATGATGTTGATTCTTTTGATTTGAAGCAGTCGAACCTTTTGATTTTATATCTGATACTTCCATGATTACAATACTTCCCTGTTGACATTTGCCTTGCTTATGCATTCGACATTGCCATGCTCTTATGGTTGTTACCTTTTATCCATTTATTCCTTATGATTGCGAGGACGCAATTTCTTTAAGGAGGGGAGTCTGTAACAACTCAGAGTTTTATAGCCGTTGAATCTCGTCAAACGACGATTTAATTCGATTAGCAATTGCAATTGAAGTTTTTTTAAATTTGAGTGAAATTCTTTTATAAATTGTTATTAAAAGAATTTATGGGCTTTAGAATATAGGCCCATACCTTTTTCTTTTGATACCGTGATAAGGGTATAACCCGATCCCCCCTTTCTTTTTTTCCTTCCATTCTGATTCGAACCCCAAAAACATACGAAAGAAAATAAAAATGGCAGCCTAGCTTCTTCGTCTTCGTCCCCAAACATCCAAATTAGGGCTTCCGAGAAATTGTTCGAAGTCGCACCTCTATCGATCAATGTTCCTTCGAGCTTGCTCAATGGCTTCAGATTGTTAGAATCACAGGTGAGTGATTTAATTCGCTCACATCTATTTCAAATTCTCGGCTTGAACTCTCTGATATTTTGTCGACTTCGTCAGTTCATGTTACTTCTGCAATTCGATTTTTTTTTTGGTGATTGGTGATTTTCTTTTCTTCCTGACTTGGATTCGTGAAATTTTTCTATTGACTCGATTGCAGTATGTTTTGAATTTGTTTACCATGGGCCACGGTTTCGAATTTTTCTTGCATAACACTATGTTGATTTTACTAACTTTGGATATACACTCATCTATATTGCATATATGCTCGAGTTTGCAGACTACCTCTTAGAGGCAATTGATTCTGGTGCACTGCCTTCGTATTCTTCACTACTGAATGGTCTGCATTGTTTGTTTTCATTGATGTTGTAGATGTTCTCTAGAGTGTTAGTATAACCTGATTGCTTGAGTGTGTTCGCCTGTCGCACTCAATCATATTGACGTGACTTGTATTTGCTACTTGTATTTGCTGTATATGACTTCCACCTGAGTCATTTGAAATTTGTGTGCATATTGCTGAGGTCTAGTTCACTTGCTCAGTTGATTTTCACTGTTGCACTTGCATTTGATCAGGTTGCATTTGTAGATTTATCTTGTTTGCACTCATTTGTAGTCTACACCTCATATTGAAAAGAGGTTGGATTTAAAATGGAATTTGAAATTTACTTTCCTGGACTTGATCATTCTCGACCTCGACTTAGCTATATGTTTTGATTTATCGGCTCAGTCATTGGTACTTTGTAAACTTTGCATTCTGGTCTACCTGGAATTTGTGTATATTGTTCTGGTATGTGCCATTTGAAATTTATATTGGTTCATTGTCTCATTCCACTGTTGCACATTCATGTGTTTGCTGTCTTATATGCTGGCACTTGACTTATAGTCTATTTTGTTTTAATGATGTATTCATTTGTACATCACTTGTAGCCTCTTTTACTGCCTGCATTGTTTCATTTCACTGTTGCAGTCTTGCCCATAAATGTTTATGGTGGCTGCAGTGCTTTTTGTTGAGATTTTTGCCCTGGTTGAGTTTCATTGCATTGATGCACTGATTTTTATTTGCAGTTTGATTTGTTGTCCCTTGTACTGGCCATAGTATTCAAGTGGTGGCTGCAGTACATGTTGTAGTTTGCCCTTGAGTTCAAAATGGGGCTGCAGTTCATTTCTATAAAAAAAATTGCACTTGATGAAGTGTGCAGTAATGAATCATTTGGGAACTTGTTTTCTTCAGTTTACTTGAGTATATGCAAATCAGTTGCATTTTCAACCCTGTCATGTTGCATGGGTTTTGGTGTTGCAGCTACGTTGAGTCACTAACTTGACCTCTGCAACTTCGTTTGCTGTCAATATTCACTGTTGTGATGATTTGTAGCGCCTGTGTTGAATCCAGTACTTAGGTTTGACCTTGTGTTCGTTGTAAATCTTCATTGTGTACACATATGCACATTGTTCTAGGTCTATTTGCTTTGACCCTTGAGGCCGTGGCATTGATATTTCAATCTTCATTTGATTTTTGGTTCGTTGATCTTTTGGGAAATTTATCACAGTAGTGGCGAGGCCGTACACATTAGCGTGTACTGCAGTCACTCAGTATAAATTTTAAATTGATTTTTCCTTTGTTTTTGATTCATTGATCTTTTGCGTTTTTCGTATGTCGTATTGGCGAGGCCGTACACGCGTGCGTGTACGGTAGCCGATCAAATTATTGAGATGGTTTTAAAGTGACAATTTCGATTGTTTTAAATTTATTTAGTCGATTTGATAAATTGTTATTTATCTCTGTTGATGATTTAAATCTGCTGATTTATTGTTTAACACTGTTAAGTGTTATATTTACTGTTATCTGATTTCTTTGTTTAAAGAATCGGATAGACGGGAATATTTGTGACTATAGTCTATTTAAATTATTATTGCTTCTATGCACTAATAGCTGAGTTTGAATTAGACTGACCCGTGTATTATTTTCTTTTGAATATAATACTCGGGTCAGACCCGAGTTATTTCAGGTTGTAGATTTCCTGCTTTGAGTTGCTGTTTGAGCTACGAAGACTTTTTATATCATTTGAAGTGGTCTTCATCTTGTTGTAGTAGTCAGTGTGTCTGTTTTAAGATGATAATGTATTCATGTATATTAGTCGATAATGTACTTGTATATATATAACTTCCAGAGTCGACAGTTATAGTTGTATCATTTGTATTGTGTCAAATGTATTGTAACTGATATCAGTTATTATATATATGAGACTTTTCGTTCCATCTGTATTCCGCATTTATGTTATCTGTGTTAATTTTATATCTATTGTCCTAAACTATTATAGCCACTGTGTAGTAGCTTTGAGTTTGTATCGGTATGTCGGATTTCCTCCTGAAATAAAAATGCATGTAGTACTATCTGACATATCGGTGCTCGCACAAAGCAATTACATAGATGGTCGCTCCTCAACAGCCTTATTCTCCGTGCTAGTTGACAGCACTACACCGTAGTGTTCTTGGCTAGCGTGGGTATAGAGGTGGGGCGTCACATCTTCCTTCTCCCTTTTTTTTTCCCTTTTCGGGGACGAAAAGTTTTGAGTGGGGGAGAGTGTAACGACCCGTAAATTTCGTGGATTTAATTTGGTTGAATTAATGAGTTGTGTAAATTTCATTTAGTAGGAAAAAAAGAAAAGAAAAGGGATATGAAATGAACGCTAATAAAATATAAGTGGTGATTTAAAACCTATTTACTAGCAATTTGAATAAATTTTAATAAATTAAATGGGTAAGTATTATACCTGGATATAAATTTCATTTAAGGGAATTAACCAATATGTTAATTTAAAGTTAGAAAACATTGAAATAAATGATAATTCTATTCATACTTGTAAGTAGTTATTATAAGTTGCTTGTCGAAAGGGTTGATTGATTTGGAATTTATATTTAATTTAAATGGAAATATTAAAGACTTACAACAACGGAAAATTTAGGTAATAAAAGTTAGCATAAGGGAATGGCATTAATATAAATTAAGTTGGAACAAATTGGATGTTGAGAAATAAATGTAAGCATTTAATATATTAATTAATGTTGGTTTGATGATAACGTTACTTAGTGATTTATTATAGAGTAAAGTGTGAACATAAAGTAATAAAAGAATAGACTTATGTTATGTAATAATTTGTGTATACATGGGATTTTAAACGGTGATTGTTAAGTAATAAACCTATATAGGCATGTAGGGAAATAGGTAACAATTTATATGTTGTTATTTTATTTAGTATGAAATAAAGGTTGGAATTCAAATCACAATTAGAGGAGAGTAGGTAGTACCTTATTAGGAAATAAATAAAGGGTAGATAACAACTATTATGAATTCCCTAATTAATTGGTTGATAATTTATTTGAAATAACGATCATTTGAATGTGAGTAATTTCAATGTAGTTATTGATATCAAGCGTTACTTTAATAATAAGTGTGGATAGGGGTATGTTAATGCAAGGAAATAAATCGGAGCTATATATTGAAATTTTGTTAGTGTTACAATAAGTAAAATTGAAATAGTTAATACGGATAAAAGTGAAACGGAAAATATGAATGCAATAGTGTGAGTCCAATATTTAATCCATCTAATTCAAATTTAAAGATTCGTTAATTTAATAGATAGTCTCTGAATTTAAATGGATTTAAGGGAAATTTCTGAAATCGATATTAGCAACTTTCAATTTACTTTCAAATTTGTTAAACTATTGTAATTGATTTAGGAATATAAAAGGTTGTTTATTTATTTGAGGTTAAATTGTGAAATTGGGTTATTTCAATTAAATGGGAATTTAATGTTAAATATTACGTTAGTGGAGTTTTAGTTGGAAATCTAGAATAACAATATATTAGACCATTAACCAATGCCAATATATCTACATGGTGATAATGGAGTGAATAAAAGAATTTAAAAAAACCAAATAAATGGATTTCATGGGCAATTAAGTTTAATTACTGGATAAATTGAAAATTTAAAACTAAATGTTGTATATTCGGAATTTTTAACGATAAATGAATGTAGAGATTTATTAAAAGATTCAAGATTTACCAAGTAATCCAAACTGATAATTTTTTTTGATAATTTAGAGTTGAAGTGGTAAATTTGATTTAATTAATTTATATAAAAGTAGCTAACAACTGTTATAGAAATTCCCTAATTGATTGATGAATAAATATATATGGAATAGTGATGGAATGTAAAGTTAATGGTAATTGTATAAAATCAATACAAGATAATGAATTGCATATTTTAGGTCTATAATAAAGTATGGATGGAAATTTGATTGGTTAGATTAATTGAAGGGAATTCAAATTTAATGGGAAAGGTAAATGGATATTTGGTAATAAATTTGAACGGACTTAAAAAGTGAATTTATTTAATTAAATATATAATAAATAATGATTTAATGAAAACCAATACTCTGTATATATCTATAATATTTGAGCGGAAATAATATACTTATAAATGTGGGATTGAGAGTATTACAACAATTATTAGGAGTTATATATAATTAGTTCATTCAACTAAATTGGAAATTATTGCGATAGATGTAAATTTAATGTTACGTTAAATAAATTAAGGTCATAAATGGGAAATAACGTAAATGAATTCTTCATTAAATGATGGTTAGTGTATATAAAAAAAGATGGAAATAAAGTTTATTAAGATATCGGAATTTAATTTACTATAAATAGGTTAATTGCAATCAAATGAGTTAAGTGTTTAAACGGGAATCAAGCTTTATGTATCTATTTGGATTTATTGCAATTAATTTAAAATTAAATATGTAATTATTACGTTAATTTAAATTATCGTTCAGCGCGTTTGTTTATCAGATCCATCTACTCTAATTCTAACCTATCTATATAAACCCAATTATAAACCCTAGCCTCCATCTATTCTCATTTATTTGTGCGTTCATTTTCTTCAATTCTTTCTCTTCCTAAATGGATGCAAATTTCAGATCCAATTCTATTCAAAAATAAAATAAAATTCAAAGTCCTCAAAAAATTCCAAAAAAATTATGTTGTAGTTTTCATCGATACGGATCTAAGCGCAGTCTCTGTTTTTGCAATAGTCCCTTGAGTCAACCAGAAATCACGGTCCAACGTGTAAAATTCGAAACCCAAAAGGTTGTGTAACGACCCGCCATTTTGGACCATTCGTATCCATTATAAGTGTATAGGAAGACACTCATGCCGGAGTTGAATTGCTCAAAA
Organism: Allium fistulosum; assembly: GCA_030737815.1. NCBI lineage: Eukaryota > Viridiplantae > Streptophyta > Magnoliopsida > Asparagales > Amaryllidaceae > Allium > Allium fistulosum. The sequence continues at coordinate 796,862,326 of CM060904.1, forward strand.
TACCGCGTTGTTAATTTAAATTTGGCAAAACTGAACATATACAGTAAATAAATAATCACAGATCACAGACACAGAGTAATAAGTGCAGCGGAAATAAAAGAGATAGTAGTTCATGAAGCTACTATATAAATGTATAAGTTACATCAGAGTTTATAACAGAAGAGTAATACGATACATCAGATACAAATCAGAATACATCACTGGAATCATCGAATACTGAAAGCAGAATAGATGGCTGGATCTTCAAGCAAAGCTCCAACTCCAAAGGTGAGTCTCGAAAGCTGAACTACTTAGTCTGACCCGAGCGTAAAGCAAAACACAAAACACTCGAGTCAGGATTAACATTCTTATATTAATAAATCCAACTCAAGTGAAATAGCAATTGAAATACAAGTAACTGAAAGGATGTTTGGAATAACCATCCTTTAAGGATCCGTTAAACTATCTACTATGTAGTAATGTACGATAAGTAGATAATGTCTATCAGTAATAATAAGATATCAAAATAGCGTTAAGTCATGGCCCATTCCACCCTTAACACATTTTTATTCCCAAAAGCATATTGTAACGCCCCACCTCTATACCCACGCTAACCAAGAACACTACGATGTAGTGCTGTCAATTAGCGCGGAGAATAAGGCTGTGGAGGAGCGACCATCCATGTAACTTCTTTGTGCGAGCATCGATACGTCAGATAGAATAGAATGCATATCTTTTAAGGAGGAAATCCGACATACCGATACAAACACAAAGCTATCACACGGTGGCTATATATAATCTTCGGGAACAAACATAGAAATAATCATAACATAAATCAGTCACAGACATCCATATCACAAAGGCGGAAGAAGATATGAATAAATATATATATCACATGAAAGTGTACATCAGAGTAGTGGTCGGAAAGATCCACGATAATACAAAAGAATAGCATCACGTGCTATACAAAAGAATAAGTACACAACATAGAGTCTATATCTCAAAGGTGTACATCCAAAACTACTAATCTAGGTAGTTAGCCAAAAGTCAGAATAATCCTGAAGAGAAGTCAAGCAGAAGCACCTGTAACATCTCGGTCTGACCCGAGTATTATTTATAAGAAAATAATAAACGGATCAGTCTAACTATAAATATCAGATGATATGGTATACAGTAAAAGGCATGACATGAACATGTAATAACCATAGCGACATACTACTATAAGTATGTAAATGATAATCAACAAAAGATTAATCAATATCACAAGAATCTTCTCAAAGATAAAATAGGGTATCATACCCTAAACTTGTATTCATAACAAGTCAATAACACATGAATTCACCAATGCACAAAAACTGATATCATATCAATGAAAATCATGAAAATTGGTGAAGCACAAAATTCCAGAAATCATCATCAGAAATCCAGAAGACACATAAAAAGGGGGGAGGCCTAACACATGAATGGGAGCATGAAAACTCACCTACGCGTAAACACATGACGAGAAGATATCTCATGGAAGCTATCCATTAAATTTTCACACAGGAATGGCCCGAAGACCGTAGGAAATGTGATGGCGAAACATCACATAATCGGGGTATAGTCTCCCACGTAGACAAAGAGACATCGCTAAATCGCTAGTCTAAATCACAAAAATGACCGTCATGATCATAAGGAAGTGTCAATCACACCAAGCTAGTAAATATATGAGTTTAGCTTCATGTCCCATAACCACTTGCTTAACTTAAATATTTACGAACAAGCTGTAAATCTTCACTAGGAAATTGTCACAAAAAGGGTTCAATCGAACAAGTCCAAGAGCTAACCGACGAAGTGAACGCAAGCGTTTCATACCACTCGTTTTACTAAGTCGTTTAAGTCGATTTCTCATTCGAGTGAAGTAAAGGCTTGTATATACTAGTAGATTGAAAATCGGTTTGAGAAAACGAACTTTTGATATTTAAAATAGTGTTGAAATCGCTTTGATGAAAGAGTTTTGATATTTACTATTAGTATTGAAACCTTCATATATCTTTAAAATGACAAGTCATTAAAACGATTGTAGAAACAAATCAATTCACGTTCGAAGACGTGAGTAAAGTCCAAAGAAGTCAATCCCAAAACCATCAAAGTAGAAATTCTGATAAATGCTTTGTCAGATAAGATTGCCTACGCAGCGCCCCGTCACGGTACGACCTAGTGAAGGCAAGCGGTCCAGCGACCTAAGGAAAAATAGGTCATACGACCTAAGGAATTCGCGAACTCAAAAGACCAACTGTAAGGTCGGCGACGACCTAACTTGAACGACTTAACTGGGGGATAAGTCGGAGACGACCTACGACTTAAGGTTTAACTCGCGAACGACTTAACTTGGCCTGGGGATTATAGGTCGGCAACGACCTAAGACATAAGGTTTAACTCGCGAACGACTTAACATTTTTGCCTGGGAATTATAGGTCGGCAACGACCTAAGACTTAACAAAATTCGAGCGACTTAACTTTGCCTGGAGATTATAGGTCGGCAACGACCTAACGTTTTGCCTGGGGATTTTAGGTCGGCAACGACCTAACGTTTTGCCTGGGGATTTTAGGTCGGCAACGACCTAACGTTTTGCCTGGGGATTTTAGGTCGGCAACGACCTAACGTTTTGCCTGGGGATTTTAGGTCGGCAACGACCTAACGTTTTGCCTGGGGATTTTAGGTCGGCAACGACCTAACGTTTTGCCTAGGGATTTTAGGTCGGCAACGACCTAAGATTTTGCCTGGGATTTATAGGTCGGCAGCGACCTAAGTTTTTGCCTGGGATTTATAGGTCGGCGACGACCTAAGACTTAACTCGCAGGTGACCTAAGACTTAACTCGCAGGTGACCTAAGACTTAACTCGCAGGTGACCTAAGACTTAACTCGCAGGTGACCTAAGACTTAACTCGCAGGCGACCTACGACCTATGGATGGACGACCTAACTCCGAACGAGCTAAAAATGGCCAGAACGACCTAGTAGCAGTATTTTCACCAAAATCACTAAAATTTGGAATTTTTCGCCAATCCAATCCAAACCAAATGCAACAAACATGCTAAAGTGATGAGGAATCATTCCCAACAGTCCAATGACGATTATAGGCAAGATGTGAGATCAAAAATCTCACCTTTTCCACGAAATTGATGAAGATGAAGATTGAAAGCAAGGAGAAGCAATCCAAAGCTTGAATCCACAATCTTCTACTTGAATTTGATGTTGAATCTCGGATTTGCAATAGAATTTGAGTTGGGAGTTTTAATTTCTCTTTCCCTCCACCATTTTTGAAGAAGCTTGAAGTATTTGATGAAGTGATGAAGAGAAGAGGGGGTTGGGCTGAGTTAAGAAGGTGCAGTCCAAACCAAAGTCTCAAGCGGGAAAAGTGACGAAAATTTCACTATCTCCAAACATATCGAAGTTTACACTCAAAAAGATCGCAAACGTCATTTTGAACTCAATGGGGGTGGTCTCGAGTCCTAATTTGACCGTATGCAAAAAGTAGCTTTTCGGACTAACATCCGACTAACGATAAAATATTTAAATATAAAATCGATAGATATGCGGGTTGTTACACATATACAAGACCGTAGTTTCCCCAAAACCGGAAGTCACCAGAGGGCAATCCATATACTAAAGGTACAAATCAAAATCGTAGTGGTCGCGCATAAATGGAATACAAGTATGACAAGGCACATGAGGCTATACCCAAGGTAGTGATACTACCGTTCGCCTGATCCGGACTGGTGAGAACACAACGCCGCAGCGCCCGCAACACCGTGAAACACACTCCCAAAATCAAGGGTGCACCAATCGACAACAAGTATAAGTAGTTCGAAGAAGTGTGTCCACTTGAGGTATCAATCCTCCATTGGCCCGACACAGCTCCTGTTTTAGTCATTTCCAATTTGACACAAGTGTCAAGGCTATCCATTATCGTTCTCTTTCTTCAGTCAACACGTACATCATTCCAACCACTTCATTCTGGATCATCACTCCGCGCATAGTTATTAAAGTGGTTTTCGGTTTAGATAGAGAGTATACCCATAACCGAATTCCGGTCTCTTTAATAACTTTCGTAATTATTACACCGATTGGTCGTTTAATATATCAAAACCAAATCAATTTCAATTTCAATTTCAATTCGTAAATCAACATTTCGTTTGTCTTTCAAAACCAATTCCATAAATTTACGTTTCAAAACTTCCAAATAATAATTTCAAAATCTTATAATACAATTTTCAATTTCTTATTAAACCAATTCAAATATTGATTCAAGTTCGTAAATAAGTTTCATTTCGAAAATATTTAAATCAATTTAATTTAACATTCAAATCAATTTAACTCATTTATCGATTTCATTCAATATTCGTTAAGTTACTTTATCATTCAAAACAATTTCTATTAAATTTCCAATTCATTAAATCAATTCTTAAGTTCAACTTTCTTATTTCAAAACTTACAATTTGAATTAAATTAAATTCATCAAATCAAATTCTTTAAATTTCAAGTCTTACATTAATTGCAATAAATCGCATTTTCATTTCTTGTTAAAGAAATTCAATTTCACTTTTTTTTTACTTTCTTAAATAATTTTCCAAAAACTTACTTAATCAAGAAAACTCAATTTCAATTATTTACGAAGTAAAATTTACTTATTCAAAAATCCAATTTTACTTATTAAAGAATTCAATTCAATTAATCATTAAATAATTCAATCTTATTTAATTATTAAATAATTCAAAACTTAATTATTAAATAATTTCAAAGTTTAATAATTTCAAACTTAATTATAATTTCAAACTTAATTATTAAATCATTTCAAAGTTTAATAATCTCAAACTTAATTATAATTCCAACTTAATTATAATTTCAAACTTAATTATTAAATCATTTCAAAGTTTAATAATTTCAAACTTAATTATAATTTCAAAATTAATTATTAAATCATTTCTCAAATTAAACAACATTCTTTCATCGATTACATTGTAAATATTTTGTTTCAGATTATTAAATATTACAATTTCCTTCCAATAAAATTCAAATTTCAACTTCATTTCAAAACTATATTATCTATTCAAATAAAATCTTCGTTTTATTTTTTTTTATCAAATTATTGACAAATCGGGTTTTATTTAATTTTCTATCCTAGGTCAAAATTCAATTTTGGGTATTTATCATTTCAACCCGATTCCAATTCAATTCAAAACAAAGCATAACAAAGGGAACTTGCAGTGTGATAACTGGGATGGTGTCAAAGTAAATAAACAAGCAATAACAACAAACAATAACAATCCAATAATCAATTCAGATAATCCCGAAATAACCGTATTAATTCGCATTGTTATTTGTACGAATTAATATAATTATTTCTAGAATCTAAACTATCATTTCATGTAGATTAAAGATTATTACATTTATTACTTATACGGTTTTTCACTTGTCATCTATTTACCGTTTCATACATCGTCAATTTACAACATACATTTAGTAGTTCAAAATGTAATTAAACAAATCCAACGTGTCAATAAATTCAACAGTTAAAGGTGTCATATTATACAAATGTCAGTTAATCAAATTTAACATTTAATTATCCTATATCAAGTGCAATTTCATACTATTTATCATTTAACATTAACAATTTAACGTCCAATATAAACATCAACAATCAATCTATTATCAGCCAAACTGTATTATCATCGCATAAATAATTAACAGATAATGGTGTCAGATGTCACAGGTGAACTGATACAGGTAATAGCATATATAACAGTGTAATTAACTAACAGCAGTATATTTCAATTGTCGTTTCAATTGAAATCAGATTTAATAAATAAAAGAACGTTAATCGTGAGTGAGTGATCACCTTTCGAGGCTAGAGATGAACGAGAATGAAACGAGTCATGAATCCAAGCACGAGATTCCAAAACAAAGCAAGATTGGCCCGAGTTTGACGGATAGAGCTGATAACAGAAATCGATGAGATGATTAGAATCGGCTTGATAGAGATAGAAATATATATTTTATTATTTCCTTGAAATCAATATTAAATTTAAGATGAATATTAAAATAAAATATTTATATATAATTAAAATCATTGTTTACAGTTAAACACGTATAACAAAGTATTAACATACATGTAGTTTCAAAAAAATGAAACACTTATCTACAACGTATATACTTAAAACGGTAATATGTTTATTTTTCAACTATCAACCATCATTAAACTTATATATGTGGATCAAAATTTTTTTTTTCAGCCATAGAGTTACGTCTATAATATAACAAAGAAAGCCATAAAAGATTACACTTTTAACATTAGTTGTTCGGTTAACAAACAAAAGCAAAAAAATAAATATGCCAACTAATACATGTAAGATGTATAACAAATACAACAATATGTAGACACGATGCATGGTGTATTTCTCATTGCCCAAGTGTTTGTTGTGCACGACCATGGATCTACCTCGTTAGAAATTTGTATGTTGTATTCATTTCTTATAAATGTGGATCAATATATCTATATGCACTATAACAGTAAAATGTAAGATAAAGAAACAAAACAGCTTCAGGCTAACATATCTGTGACTACAGGTTTCAATATACAGCTCATAACTCATACAGTAACACATATGTGATCCACTACTCAAATGCCAAATACAACCTTCGATATCCAACATATATATAACATATTATATAATGTATAAACTAACATATTATGAACTAATATTACCAGCTAGATGTTTACTGACCGAATACAAACGCATATAACTTTTAAAATAATATACATAATACTTTCATATTACACTTTACATAACCGACATTTTACATACATATTATTATATCCATATTATATATATAACTTGATATACATAGTATATATTATCCTAAAAAAATATATTAACTTCACTTTATACTATACTTTAAACATACAATAGTATATACTGACAGCACATACCCTAACAACTTTTTATATATATAAACCGAACTCAAGTGATTGCAAACAACTATATACGCTGATTATTAATTTATATTATACTAAAAAAAGAACGATGATATGCATGTGACAAGGTTTTGTTTACTAGACATAGAAACATATATTCTTTGATATTTATATAGATTTACATATACCATTTTCATATAAAATTTGGAAAGAAATAATGGAATACCAATAGGCAAATGAATATAGGCTACAGTATATAAGCAAAAGTATAAAACAGGCATAGAAAGGATTAAGGGCTTGCCTTGGCGAATGGTCTGGCTGCGAAAGGCTGGGCGAAAGGTGAAGGCTGTTGTTAGGTGCGGTGAGGTGTTGTGGTCGGAGGCGCTTGGAGATGGTGACCGAAGCCATAGGGTCGGCGTGGGTTTTTGCTCTCGGTGGTCGGAGTGTTGGTGGTATGATCGGCGACACGTTGGGGTTCGGCAGGTCGAGATGGAAAGATGGCGTCGGAGGAGTGGGGTGATGACAGGCTGTGAATGGTCTCGGCTGCAAGGCTCGTGATGGGGTTGTCAAACGATAAGGGATTGCTTCAAAAATAATATGGGAAGGCATGGTCGGTAATTTTTGGACGAGCAGCTTTGTGAGAAAAAGGGTAGGCATCTTCAAAAGTAAGTATAACTCGAATATAATAATATAATTTTTAGAACGAAGAAAAGAAGGAGGAGGTTTGGGTTATGAGTGTGTTGAATGGGAGAGTAGGGACTGATTGAAAAGGAACAACAGCCCAATATTCTTTGGTTCATAATTTAAAACACAGAGGAACGAAAAGACACCCGTGGTAATGAATTGGAACTAGGGACATAGTTAAAGCCAGCGCATGAATTCAAAGAAATAATAATAATAAAAGCTGATGACCTTTGAATTCTGGAACAGTGGAATATAAAAAGTAAGGAAAATCAAAAGATTTAAAACCAGTACGAAATCATTTCTTGTTGATTTCGTTGCGTATCATATCTCGAAACACAGAGTTGAATATACCGCAGAGATCAGCATGACGAGACGATCAAAACGATATACAGATATCAGTTGTACGATCATCCGATAAAAAGTCGATATCGGTACCAGAATGCTGCTATTTTGCAGAAAATAAGAACGACGGAGCAATAGATGTCCAAATTTGGAAAAACGACAAACTGATATCTTGCTCAGAAGATGGTTTAGAATTTTTCTATGTAAAAATATTTAGGTTTCGGAAATATTTTATTTTCACTGTTTTTTAACTGATTAAATTGAAGTGAAATTACGCGCGAAATAAACATTCATATTTTCGGACGAAAATTTACTAGTTGCTATGTTTAACTAGACGTATTCCAAATATTAAATTTTATTTCAAAATTTTATCGTTTAAAATTTTCACAAAATTTCAACTAATTACGTTATTAAAACAGTTGAAATTTACGGGTCGTTACAGGTTGAATTGGGGCTTTTTGATTTCTTCATCAATTTGCGAAATTGGAACATGGGTTTGGTGAGATTCATCACTAGTGGTGCACAGGAAACGCTGACGTGGCAAGTGGTAATAGGTAGGTTTGTTTTGTTTTGAATTTAATTTAATTTTGATTTCTCAAACGCATTAATATGAATAACTTCCACATACTTACTCCGATTCACGCACGATTTTTTTTGTTAGGATCGTAATTAAATTCCAGATCTTTTGACGCTGGTTTGGACAAATTTGGAGATCGTCAAAATTTTGGGTTTAAATCGGATTTAAATTCGATTTAAATTCAAAAGGTGAGTGTTTTAACCCACTCATAACTTCTAAGATTTCTTATGTTTGTTAAATTAAATTTTGATGTGATTTAAAATTTATCTATGATTGTTTGGGCATATATTTAATCATCATCTCAGTTAGATAGCATTTATTTAAATTAAATTGTTATTTAATTTTATTATTGCATATAATTTGACAGTTAAATTTATTTATTATTGCATATAAACTGCCAGTTTAACAGTTATTAATTTTTATTGAATATAAACTATTCATTGATGCCTGTTATATTTTGTATGCTTTATATTGATGTTTTGTTTAAATTGGATGATGATTGTAATAAATGGTTGTTTATTGATATTTGGATGAATGGATGCTATATTTTATATAAACTGCAAGTTATTATGCATTTTCATTCCATTCGGGATTGCGGTTTGAAATGATATACAACCGTAAACTTTTATTTTTAAAATTACGGATTGAAATGATAAATATCTGTATCACTTGACCATAGGATAGAAAATTATATACAGGCACCGTGGTCTATATATAAATTATTTTAAAGTGATTTTCTATGGTTTGGAAAGAAATATACGGTTTAATAAATATTAAATTTTGATATTATATAAATATTATATTTTTATATGGTTAAATTCTAAAATTTAAGCTATGTATAACTTGATGATGTTTTAAGTTTGATTTACGAATATTTCAAGTTTGAGCTTTATTTAAATGCTATTGAATTTATTTAATAAATAATTTTAAACTAAATAATAGTAAATTGAATTAAGAAATATATGAGATTATCAGATTTGGTTTGGAAATTTTGGAATATTTAAAGACTTGAAATATATCAAAATTGAAATGTTTTATTGAAACTAAGGTATTATTGTTTTCAAAGTATTGGTTTTCGAAATTGTTATAACTTTGAAAGTAATATGGTTTGAAAAAAAGAATTTATTTGAAATGGAATTTATTTAAGAATTATCTGTGAATATATTGATTGGAAACATATTGAAATTGAAAATTTAGAATATGACTTCAAAATTTGGTTTGGGTTTAAGATGATTTAAAAGAATATTTCAAGTTTATATAAATTTAAGAAAGACTAGTGATGGGAAATTGGGTTTTATTTATATAAGATATTATTGAATTGTTTTGGAAATGGGAATGATATATTTTTGAGTTGGTTTTGAATGGCAATAATATTTTGGTTTTAAAGTATATACTATTTTTTTTAAGTAAAGGATATGGTTTTGAAATGGCAAAAAAATATTTTGATTTTAAAATATATACTATTTTGAAGTAAAGGATATGGTTCTGAAATGGCAATAATATTTTGGTTTTTGAAGTATATACTATTTTGAAATAAAGAATATGTTTTGAAAGGGCAATGATTGTGTTTAAAAGTATATACATTTTTAAATGACCACGGTGTTATAATAACGTTTGGTTGTTAAAGAGACCGGGATCGGTTATGGACATACTCTCTGTCGATACCGAAAACCACTTTGACAACTGTGTACGCGGTGGAGTTTCCAGAATGAAGTAGGATGGTGGCGATGATCCTAAGGTATATACGTGGACCCAACTCCCGTGAGTTGGCATAAGGTGGCTAAAACAGGAGCGATCGACGGGCCAAGGAGGTAGCACCTCTTATCGGACACACTTCTTCGATACCATTCTATTACATGTGATTGATTTGGTGCGCACCCTTGATTTGGGAGTGTTGTTCGAGGTGGGCGGTAGTGGCTGCTATGCGTCACCACCAGTCCGGATGCGTAATTGGTATATCTACCCTGGCATTGCCTTGTGTGCCGTGTCACCTACCATATCGAGCTTTACTACGATTTGTGATTTCTCCCAAAGCCTGTGGAGTATCGAGGGTAGCTACCATTTATGGGAGTACGCTAATACTGGATAGACTACAGGGACTATTACGTGTTAAGGGGAATATTGGGTCACTCCTTAATGCTATTTAAAAGTATGTTTATTTTATATTAGACATTATTATAATAGCGAATATTAATACATAGTAGATAGTTTAACGGATCCTTAAGAGATGTGAATCCCGAACATTTCTAAAGTTATTGCACTCACGTTAGACACTGGATATAAGATGTCAAACCCCGTTAACATCTCTGATGCCGTTTACACTCATATTTATTTCATTGATTCAACTTACATAAGATCTTCTAGTTCTGACTCGAGTGTTTTGTCTTTTCAATTCGCTCGGGTCAGCCTGAGCATTTCAGGATTTGAAGGCCTTTTTTTTCTAAAGGACGAAGACGAAGATTTTATTATTAATATTTGTTATATATTCCACTACACCATTGTATTTCGCTGCATTAATTATCATTCTCTGGTATGTGTAACTCTGATATGTATTGTATAAGTATAGTCAAATGTTTTGTAAAACAACTTCATGAACTGTTATTTGATTATTATATTTTATCATTCCGCTACAAGATTCTATTTTTTTTCTTTTATTTCTCCATTTTTTCTTATTTACCCCATAACAATCCACCCTTCTATATGGTTTAAGTTGGCATGTGTGTCTTCTTAAGCATACAAAAAGGTGGGGCGTTACACGGACCGAATTCCAAATTAGATCATAGGGTTCTTTAGAGTGAGTGTTTGATGTTTAGGTCACTCACTCCAGGTTCTTGGGTAATGGGCGGAGACTTTGATGTCATAAGATTTCTAAGAGAACGATCTCCTAGAGAAGGAGATTTTTCATCTATGGAAAAATTTGATCAATTCATTATTGATAGTAATTTAATTGAACTACAATTAAACAATAGATGGTTCATGTAACAACCCATAAATTTTTAATAATATTTATTTGTTTTTTATTTATATATTTAATTAGAATTTTGTGAAATTTTAAATAATAAAAATTTTGAAATAAAAATTTGATATTTGGAATGCGCCTATTTTAATATAGCAATTGGTAAATTTTCATCAGATAATATTTAAGTTTATTTTCTTGTGCAATTTTTATTTCAATTTAAATCAGTTAATAACAGTTGAATTTAAAAGTGTTCCGAAACCTAAATAGGCCAACATGAGAAAATTTATTTAGAACACTCTGAATAAGACTGCGTAATTCGATTCGCAAATTTTGGACGTTTCTAGCTCCATTTGGATTTATCCGTATGGAATAGAAACGTATAACAGTGTCTGTATCGACTTTTGATCGGATGATCGTACCACTGATATCTGTATACCGTTTTGATCATCTCGTCAAGCTAATCTCTACGGCATATTCAATTCTATTTTTTGAAGTTCGGTCCGCTGCGGGATCGATGAAACAATTTTCAGTATCGTTACGGTTTCTAGCATTTCAAATTTCCTGTGACCATCCAAATAACACCGTATATCAATCCAATTGCCACCAACCATTTATATCCCCATAAATTTAGTTTTTGACTTTTGTTATTCCCAAAGTTGCTTGGCCTTTCATTTGCATTGCTCGCCTTTTCAGTTGGTTCTACACGTTTCTATTGAGAAAAAGGAAACATATACTTTGATATAAGTTATATTTATACTGGTTTGCCTACACATCATCTTCCTAGCCTTTGTTCTTCTCAAACTCTCCATAACCCTTCTGCACATACGAAGCCATCACCTTCTGCAGATTCTTTTCATTTTCTTCACTAACCTTCCTCCCTTCTTTTCTAGCATCTCCGCCACACGTTCTCCACTGATGCTAGCATCTCCTCACCATCGAACAGCGTCTTAGCTCATCCACGCGTCGCAGCCTCACCCATGCGTGCAACTTCAGCCACCAAACTCTACAACTTCCAACCAGCCTTCCTTCTCTCGTTTATGGCTCACGCATATATTATAGGTTAGTTTATTTTATTGCTTCAAAAGTTTATTTACCTGAAGGTGTTTGTTCCTCTGTTTTACATCTTACTTTTATATATGTAAATATATATATTTGCCTGTGTAGATGAGTATAAGCTATATATGATAGTTTTTTATATTTAACTTAATACATATATGGAGTAATGTGTATATATATATACTTGATTTTAATAACCGTAGTTTATAAAAGCTTATGTGAATTGGTTTACGTCTTATATACATTAGTGTTATATCTATCTGTTTTAAAATTTTATATGTTGATAAACTATACTAATTTAAATTCAATCGTATATATATGTCTATATAGATATATTAGATCTTGAAAATATTCTCTGGGTTTACTATATGTAAGTTACAGTACGTTTTTATAAAGGAAGTATTCTAAGAATTATGATAGTTGTTCTAGTCTAGATTTAAGTATATGAATACGAAAGTATAAATATAAGATATGTTTATATATAAGTTTGTATAAGATGGGAATTATTGGTTTGGGTCAATATATATATATATATATATGTTATATTACTTTTATGATAGGTTAGCTTATACAGGTAAGTTATATAAGTCGTTTTATAATGTGTATATCTACATAAGTACTTATTTTAAATCATAGTACATATACATATTTGATTTTAGTATATGCGATGTTAATTTAAAAAACAATGATTTTTATTTTATATTTGCCTTAAATTTAAATTAATGATTCCAAGATATTATATATATATATATGTTTATTTAAAATTTTATTTGATTTTTAATTTATGTGTTACAATTTAAATAATGATTTTTGATATATATACATAAGTTCACTTATACTATTTAGCTTCATTGATCCAGTTCTGATTTGATTTCGTCGATTCTTATCTATCAGCTTTGTCGAATTCATGCCAATCTAGTCGTGCCATTTCGTGCTTTATAGAGTTGGATTTGTGTTTTGAATTTGATCTCTAGCTTTAGAGGTGAGTTTATCACTCTCGACATACGTACTTTTACAGTTGTGAAACAATGGCATGTGAATTGTATAAAATTTATATGTTATGTTAATATGTTCATATATGCTTATGATATGATTATATGATGTTAAATTCTGTTTATATATTTGTTACATCATCCCATATGATTATATGTTCTACTGTTCATTTATTTACTGATTCTCACACTACAAGTTCCCTTTCACTATGGGTTGAAATGATACATACCCGAACGGACTTTAGAATAAGGAAAAATCATTATGAGCTGAAATGATAGGCTCGAGTGATTTTTATTGTATTTTAGTTGACTTGGAATTACGGGTTTGAAATGATAGAACCCAGATTTTTCTTTTTAAATTACGGATTGAAATGATACATATCCGTATCACTTAACCTAGGTTAGAAAATATTATACAGACCCTTGGTTATATATTTTAATATTTTCTTAAATTTTTTTAAATATTTTTAAGTTTTAAGATATATGAAAATTTTACTTAAAAATTTGATTCAATGATTTAAATATATGGAATTTTATAAGTCAATAAGTGGTTTGATTTTAAATTATAAAGTTATATTGGTTTCCTATATGTTGGAATCTTTATATATCAATAATTGGTTTAAATTGCAATTTAAAGATCTTTATTGATGATAAATAACTTAATAATTAAAATTGATTTAATGTGGAAATTTTTAAATCTAACCTAGTGATGGTAATAGATTTTATTTTATGAAATAGATATGTTTTATAAAATAAATAATTATGATTTAAAATGGTAAAATGTATCTTAAATTATGACTTAACTTTATAATGGAAAACTTGGTTTCAATTGGAAATGTGAAGTTTGACTTATTAAAAGAATATTTTATTTATGAAATGTGTATTTTAATTTAAGTATTAAGTTATTTGTTAAAATAAAAGTTAGGTAAATTAATGTATTTTGACTTGATAAATGAATTATAATTTAAATTGGATATTGGTTAATTAAATGTTATTTTATTTAAATTATAAGTAAAGTAATATCCAAATAAATAATCTTGAAAAGTGAAATAAGTTTAATAAGTTAAAAATGATAAAAGTTGAAGATATATTGTTTTTAATTGTTATAGTAAAAACTTATAATAGTATTTTTAGCATTTCCGAAATGGGTAACATTCTATAAGTGCTACCGTTGCTGGAAATGAACTATTTTTGAAATACTAATATATCTACTGCAGCAGTTTATATGTGCTGTTGTTTCTGAAATTAAACTAGGTTTTGAAATACTAAAATACTTACTACAGCAGTTTATAAGTGCTGCTGTTTCTAAAACTAAACTGTTTTGAAATACTAATACCTACTGTAGCACTTTATAAGTGCTGCTGTTTTAAAATTTGACAATGTTTTTGAAATGTTAAAATATTTACCGTAACACTTTATAAGTATTGTTGTGGCTGAAATTACAATGAACTTTGGAAATGAATATTATTTTGGAAGATTTTGACATTGAATTCAAATGGCTTAAATGAATATGTTTTGAGGTGTAACATAAACTATTTTTGAAATTTATAAGTTAATACAATGTTTTCGAAATTGGTATAATTGAACGAATGAACTTAATAATGTTATAACTTTGGTAATGAATATTATTTTAAGGGTGTTATTATTTTTCTAAATATTATGATTTCCAAATGATAACATTTTAAATTTGATATGGTTTCAAAGTATTATGGTTTCAAAGTGTTTGGTTTCAAAGGTGTTATAACTTTGAAAGTACTATGATTTTGGAAATGAAATTATTTGAAATAGTATTTAATTAAGAATTGTTTTGAAAATATTGATTTGCAATTTAAGATTTAAGAATATGGCTTTATAAAGTGGTTTTGGTTTAAGATGATTTAAAAAGGAATATTTCAAGTTTAAATAAATTGAAAGAAATATTCAGTGATTGGAAATTTGGGTTTGTTCAAATGATATTTTGGTTTTGGAGTATAAACTAGTTTTGAATATGATATTTTGGTTTTGAAGTATAAACTAGTCTTGAAATTGATATGATATTTTGGCTTTGAAGTATAAACTAGTTTTTGAAATGGATATGATATTTTGTTTTGAGGTATAAATTATTTCGAAATAAATATTCATGGGTTATAATAACGATTGGTTGGTAAAGAGACCGGGATCAGATATGGGCATACTCTCTGTCGATACCAAAAACCACTTTGACAACTGTGAAAGCGGTGGAGATTCCAGAATGAAGTACGATGGTGGCGACGATTCCTATTGAGGTATATACGTGGACTTGACTCCCGTAAGTTGGCATAAGGTGGCTAAAACAGGAGCGATTGACGGGCCAATGAGGTAGCACCTCTTATCAGATTCATTTTTCGGTGCAATTCTATTAATTTGTGATTGATTTGGTGGCCACCCTCCGATTTTTAATTTGGGAGTGTGTTCTGAGGTGGGCGGTAGTGGCTGCTATGCGTTACCACCAGCCCGGATGCGTAATTGGTATATCTACCCTAGCATTGCGTAGTTGTGCCGTGTCACCTACCATATCGAGCTTTAATACGAGTTTGATTTTGTGCCATAGCATGTGGAGTATTTAGGGTAGCTCCTGATCTGGGGGTACGTTGATACTGGATAGACTACTGGCACTATTATGTGTTAAGGTGGAAAATGTAAAGCTTTAACGCTATTTAAAAGTATGTTTATTTTACTATTAGACATTATTATAATAGCGTATATTACTACATAGTAGATAGTTTAACGGATCCTTAAAGAATGGGCATTCCCTAGCATTCTTTAAGTTACTTGTGCATTTCTATTACAGTTTAGTTGAGTTGGTTTACATTGTATAAGTATGTATGTCCTGACTCGAGTGTTTTGTATTTTGCTTTACGCTCGGGTCAGACGGAGTTGTACCAGTATTCGAGACTCACCTTTGGAGTTGGAGCTTCGCTTGGATCCATCTATTGATTATGCTTTCAGTCATTCAGTTGATTCCAGTGATGTATTCAGATCTTGTTTTCGACTATTCTATTGAGACATCTTTGTATTCGTGATTTCTGTTGTATCT
Source organism: Allium fistulosum (assembly GCA_030737815.1). NCBI lineage: Eukaryota > Viridiplantae > Streptophyta > Magnoliopsida > Asparagales > Amaryllidaceae > Allium > Allium fistulosum. The sequence goes on from CM060904.1 coordinate 796,878,929, forward strand.
TGTTGAACTCTGTTATATTATATATAGCAGCTTCATGAACTACTATTCTTTGTTTCCGCTGCATTGTTATATTACTCTGTGTCTATGATCTGTGATTATTATTTACTGTATATTCTGAGTTTTGCCAAATTTATATTTACAATTCGGTATTTTGAGCAATTCAAGTTCGGCATGTGCAGATGCGAATGGTTGAAAATATTGGGTCGTTACAGTTCACTTGGTCAAATAAAAGGGATGACCCATCGATAGCTCTTTTAGATAGATTTTTTACCAGTGATGATGTTAAAGATAAATATCATGTTTGTAAGGTGGTTGGGCTGTCGATTACTTACTCAAATCATTGTCCAACTATTTTATCTTGTGATAACCAAAATAATAGAAATAAAATACTTAGATTTGAAAAAATGTGGTTGTTAGAAAATAATTTTTTAGAGTTAATTGCAATTAAATGGTTTTCTCCAAGTAAGTGTAATTATAAATTTTTAGGAAATACAGCTAATATTTGTAAGTAAAATTAGAGATTTAAGAATTTTTTAGAGAAATGGAATGAAGATGTTTTTTATAATATTAAAAATAAATAGATAAATTTCTAAATGATATTCTAAAGCTGAATAAAATAAAATAACTCAGGAATTTAAATATTTCAAAAAAACATGCTTTCAAATTTAAAAGATGAATTAAATAAAATTCGGACACAAGAAGAAGTAATATGGAAACAAAGATCTAGGATTTAATGGATGGATAAGGATGATATGAATACTATTCTTTTTCATAAAGTAGTAAATGGTAGAAAATGCAGTAATACCATTAACTCTATTTTAGTCAATAATGTCGAGATCTTTGATCAAAAAAATTAAATGAGGCATTTACTAACCATTATAAAGAAATATTTGGAACTAAAAATGAGCATAAGAGTAGAGCTACTGAGATGAATTATATCCTAATGCCACTAGGATTGATTTAGATGGATAGGATTTCCATTTATGAAAGAGGAAATTTTAAGGGCTATAAAAGGTATGCCAAATGATAAGTCATCTATCCCTGATGGGTTTCCTATATTATTTTACTAAACTTTTTGGTGTATTTTAAATATGATTGAATTAATACGTTTAACGAATTTTATGATGGTTCATTACAATTAGTTAGGTTTAATTTTGCTAAAGTTATCTTATTACACAAGAAAGTAGGTGCAAATGATTTCAAACCTATTTCATTATTAAATTGTCCTTTCAAAATTATTTTTAAGGTTTTAGCTAATAGGTCAAACACTAAAATGAATGAATTAATTGATATTACTTAAATTGCATTTATTAGGGGTTGAAATATTATAGATGGGGTAACAGCAGTTCAAGAATTTATTAATCATCGTACTAAAAATTATATCACCCATGCGCTTTCAAAACATGACTTTGAAAAAGTTTTAATTCAATTGTTTAGTATTTTCTTAAAGATTTATTACTGGCTAGGGGTTTTAGTGTTAGATGGATAGGCTGGATTATGTCTTTACCTAAAACTAGAAATTCAAGTATTATGGTTAATGGTATATTAGGAAATAAAATTCAATCGAAACGTGGACATAGGCAAGGTGATCCATAGTTACCTCTTTTGTTTAATTTAGCTACATATGTTTTTTAGGATTATCGAACAAGCCACCAGTAACGAGATATTAAATAATGTTGGAAATGAGAATACGAGTAACTATGTTTCTATTCTTCAGTTTACGGATCACACATTGCTCTTTACATCTCACTTACCTAGACATATTTATTTAGCACTTAAAGTTTATCTTATATAGTTTTGAATTACTCTTTGTACTAAAGATTGATTTTGATAAGAGTTCCATGTTAGTATTGAATGATATAGATAAGATAGAGAATCAAGTCATTTGTACATTAAATTATAAAATTATGAAATTTCCTATAGAAATTTAGGTCTTTTAATAAGACCAACTAAATCCAAACATGATGATTATAATGATAGTTAAAATTAACAAAAGGTTAACTAAACAAAATGGTGGATTTTATCAAGGATGGGAAGAACAGCCCTTATTAACTCTACTTTGTCAGCATTACTAGTATATTAAATGTCGTTTTATTGCTTTCCAAAATGGATTCACAAAATAGATAAAATCAGGAGAGATTTTTTATGGTGTGGTGATAATTCTAATAATATTTCAAAATGTTTAGTTAATTGGGAAATTGTAACACCCCCACCTCTATACCCATATTATCCAAGAGCATTACTAAGTAATACCGTCAGAAAATACGGAGAATGAGGAAATATGGGGTACACATGTGAATATTCCGTCGGGCTAACACTGGTACATATTAAAACATCGTATATAACTATCCAATAAACGTACACAGTATCAACACAAAGCAATGAACACGTGTGTCATCAGGATAGAACAATACACAATCTACAATGAGTAAAAGAGAACACAGAGTCGGTCGCAGCGATAATATATAACATATATATATAATCCAATAATATTATAAGAATACAATACAACTCAAATGCCAACTATATATATATATACACATATAATAAATCAATATCATACAAATATCAGGTAGCCATCCTAATATAATACTCCTATAAGCCCAAAGTAAACAAATGTCGGTCATATCGTCCCTGTACCTGGTATGTCTCGGAGTGACACGAGTATTATATAAATAACACATGGGTCAGACTATATCTAAATCAGGAGTAAAATAATATGATAACATGCATAAGGTCAAAAGTATACAGTAGTTTATGCATGGTGTGTGTGTATATATATAATTATAATATCATAGACAATCACAGATGCATCTCATAATCTCAAATATCATGGAATCATGTATAAAAATGTCATCACCATATAAAAACTCATCAAATAAGAATCCACAAAATCAACTCAAATGGGAGAATCATACATATCCAGAAATCATCACGAGATATAAGGTAAGATAGCCTACAGTATCATCCCATCAAATTCAACATCATAAAATCATAGATATGAATCAATCACGTACCAAATCACATCAATAAACAAAGTCTATCTCTAAAATATCAATTCAGAAAAGAATGGACATACAAGGACATACTACATTTTAGACTTGACATGTCTCTAGTGTAGTAAACTCATTATAGGAAAGAGAAATATATGCCAATCCACTATAAACATACCCTGAACTAGATAGGGAGACTAACAGCTGCCTACAGTAAGCCTGCTCCAGGAACCCAGGTCTACTTGCCTACCGTAGAGTACCGTCTATTCCTCTAGCCTTCAGTTACCTCGACAGACATCATGACCCCATCCACCATTGACTCATCTATGCATAGCCCTGATCACAACCCTGCTTTGCACCTAATGGTAACAGATTATTGACCTAAGCCACACAAAGGGTTGTAGGTCACCCACCCTACCAACTACCAATACTGCGATGTGCATCAAAAGGACATGTAACTACGTTGTTGCAGATCGGGGGTGCGACCCCACGATCAAGCCGCCAGGGTGGATACTGTCCAATCTGGTTCACTTCCAAAAAATAAAGGAAATTGAATATAAATGTGGATGCTCATATAGCACTCATATCGTATCGCTAAACAAATCTCTAATAATAAGCCGACATGCGGCTCTCACACAAATATCTATCAATAGGAAACTCCTCACCGAGTATCACATGGACCTATGATTATAATCCCCTTTGAATGAAATTTACTTACAACGAATAATCAAACAAATAACATAACGGTGCCCATACCACCGCATGTTATTCGAATAAATATTCAATACTAATAAACTACAGTCGATCCATACTAGATATTTCTATATGAAAAGTCCAATGAATAACCGAAAAAGTGTTACCGAAAGTCCCATACCAGACAGTATGACTAAAACATTTATTTAGATTTCTCATTACACCGATATAAATAACAAAATAAATATAAAATTTAATAAATCCATTCAGAAGGACATCATCACTGTACCATATCGAAACAGTAATCAAATCAACGGTGATTCATTCATGATATTGATCAGTATAGGATTATGACATTTCAGAAATATAGAATCCATACATAAAAATTGTAAGTCGATTCAAAAATGAGATAATAATGTATTTTCAATAAATCTTTCCGTAAACAATTAAATTATATATATAAAACATACTTTATTAACCCATAAGTAACCTCATTATTTGTGAAAATAAACTTTAAAATATCTATGATATTAATCAGCAAATGTCTTTTATTTCTAGAAAATATATAAACTTTTTAAATAACTATTTAATATAAGCTATAGATTACTTTTTAATAAGTTAATAATTTTGAACAGAAATTTCCATCAATAAATTTTATATTTCTAAAATAATAAAATATGGTAAAACCTTTATATCAAATAAGTTTACCATATATTTATTTAATAATTATCCAGAATAAAGATTAAAACACTATTATTTACCTTTAATATATATTTTGAATCCAATTATTTATATCTCAAACCATAATATAATTTCAAAATATTTACATATAAATAAATTACACTACTTAAAAATACAAATAGACAGAGTTCCGTTTGTAGATCAACATTTCCAACCAACACAATCAACGAACATCCAATACTAATATACCCAACAATCCAAACAAACAACGACAATCGCAACAAATCAATTCAACCTATTTATCATCCAATTCCAAATCAATATTGCCAATAAGTCAATTAAAAAATGCTCCCAAACAATTATTTAAACCCATTTATTCCATCCAAACAATTCAAATAATAACCAAAAGGATATATGTACATATATACGTGTGTGTAGCAAACAATAAATTATAGACATAGTTGTGAGATTGAAACTCACCAAACGACGATTATCTGACCAAATAAGTGACTATCCTTTTCTTTTACTACTATACCATCACATGTTATCACTAAAGACGTGCTAAACTCTAAACCATCGCTTCCATATTATCTAGCCAGCCCGCCTAAAACAACCCTCAGTTGCACCATTGACGCCGAGCACAAAAACCAACCACACACATCACCAGTCCTATTTTCAGATCGACCTCGACCTATTTTGCTGCTCCAACATCGTGCGTCCAATTTCCTAGCACCACTAACGATGTTGTTTTGCTCTTAAGCATAAGATGTCAAAGAAAATGTCTCCAATCGTGCGCCTCTCCTCTAGGTCATCATGCTACCCTAACTTTGACGCTACAGCCCCAATAACGGCGGCAACAGATTCCAGATCGCGATTCCTCAATGTCGTATGCGACTTAGTTGCGACTCTCCCTCCATCAATGATCGTATGCGAATTCCATTGCCAGTTCATGTGATATCAAGGAGAGCGATTCTTATTTATTTGTTGTGTTTTTTTCCTTTTGAAGTGATTACATGAGTTCACCCCTTCTTTGGATAATTAGGGCATAAAGGGAAAAAAGATTTCAGGTTAAGTCTGAAGAGTATGAAGAATATTCCAGAATGAAAAGGAGAAAAGAAAATGGCTTGGGCTTCTAATCACTTTGGCCTGATCACCAATACAATTTGAATTCCTATTTATTTATTATAGATATTTTCCAATACAATTCAAATTAATTTATACTACATTCTACAAAATATATTTTAATACTCGGATAACTTTATTCAATTTAATATTTATTTATTTTTATTTAATTATTCATTGTATTGTCATAAATTTATTTTCATTTCGAATATCAAATTAAACCATTTTTAGTTTAATTTAAATTTATTTAATTTGCACGGTGTCGAAAACAGGGTTGTTACAGACTTCCCCCTTACAAAAATTATGTCCTCCCAATTTTTTACTGGGAGACATCAAACTACTCATACCCTGATTTTCCCCGTATCTACCACTTGTCCATCAGACTCAACAATTCAATCCTCTATATGGCTCGAACACTCCAGTCTCATTTTATCGTATGCTTAAAATAGATTTATTTTAACATCTTTTATTTTTCACATAAATGTAATTCTATGAAAATTTTCTAACTTCTGAAATTTTTAAATTTTTTGGCAGAGTCTCCATACCGAGGGACTTTTACAATTTCACAAATATACTAAAATCAATATACATCGACCACACAGTCGAAAACATAATATATCACAAAATCTTGCCACATGGCATACATATATCACTCGTTTAATTAGAACATACCTTATTTTGCATTATTAAGCGAGTTCGCTTAATTTATATGCATTTATGCTCCAAATTTGTCCATATGATCTTCATGTACATATACTTAACTCAATTTTAACATTAGTCTCATTTAGAGTTAAGTAAATATTGCATTTTTAGTTCACATCATTTCAACTACAACGTTATTAAGCATAACATATATGTGAATCTAATCTACTATTATCAATTAACTAAAAAAAGAAAGAAAATAGTTTAACTAAAACATTCACCCATTAGCCCATATCTGTATGGATGACTAATTTGTTTGGTTCAAAATTATATAGGAAAAGTGCAAAAATAATTTTGTAGATGCACAAACATCGTCGTGTTTGTTATATGAAAAGTTCACTTACACTAAATAGACACGAAAGTCATAGTTAATGCATGAGAAATTAATTTTTTAACTAACATTAAAACGTGGTTCATGATTAGTCCAACATTCATATGAAAACAAACATGTGTTGTAGCTATTCAAAATCATTAAAATAGTTAATCGGTGTCGAAAACTGAAATCAAATTCTTCGTGTTGAACACAATAATAATAACAAAATTATACCATAAATCTGGTATAGTAACCCAGTCTAGGAACTGCAAGTCCCTAAGGCTAAATGCCTTAAGGCAGCAGTTGCATGCCGCTGCTGTTAGCAGCAGCTCGCCACTGCTAGTGGCGGCAGCAAGCTACTGCTGCTTGCAGGCAACATTATATTAACTTTTTCTTCTAGTTGTTGAGGGCCTTGAAACTTTGTCAATCTTTTGTCTTGACTTATACTTGAATGTTATTATCAAAAAAGTTTTGAAGTTCATTCAAGTCTCTACCCATAAGTGAATGTAACCGAATTGCAAATTTTAAGTTTACTGCAAACAATAATTTACATTACCAAACATTGAGAAGTTCAACATTTGTTATTGATAAAGAACTAAATATCTAACATTAAAAAGCATGAATATATCTATGGAAGAACATGTTCAAATATTTATTATGCAAACAAAATATTTAGTATCCGAGTATCATGATCCATTAGTTGTTACCAAGGAGGATTTTATCCCTTTCAATGGTAAATATGCTACTACAAAATACTTTAACAAAGTAATATACTAACATAATTGCAACAAGGTGACCCTTATGGAAGCTGAATTGATACTTAACTTGAAAATAACTTTCTAAAAGTTTTCAAACAAAATTAATTGATGTCATCAACATTATATCTAAAAACAAATATAAGAAGTACGTGTATGGTTTGCATGTGTTGATTTCCTACGAGTATGATATCCATTGCATGAAAACCAATGAAATAAATAATTAAATCTGAAATAATAACATAGTGACCCGAGCAAAAAACAAATATATATATATATATATTGTTACCTCTCTTTTTGGCAAGGCTGTGACACCAAGAACTTGACTAGAGACCAAAAACAGTTCGTCTAGAAAGTCGGTTACACGCAGGTTCACTATGGATATCAACGAATTTTGTCCGAGCCCGGATTGAGCTAAAATTGATATGACATGACAAGCAAAGCTATTGGAGTCAATGTTCCAAATTTCAAGTCAATCCGAGTTTGTATGCTCATGTTATGATCGATGCAAAAATTGAATAAGAACAACCTCGCGTTCGACTCGCTCAGTTTGCATGCCTCAGAAATGCCAACTTCGACTCGCTCTGCCTCGAGCCCACTTCGACTCGCTCTGCCTTGAGCCTACTTCGACTCGCTCTGCCTCAAGCCCACTTTGACTCGCTCTGCCTCGAGTCTACTTCGACTTGCTCCACTCCACATCCATCAGAAAGTCTTCTTCGACTCGCTCCACTCCACATCCATCAGAAAGTCTTCTTCGACTCGCTCCACTCCACATCCATCAGAGAGTCTACTTCGACTCGCTCCATAGCCTTCAAAGAACCACTGTTCGACTCCATCTAGTTTGACTCCACTAAAAAGCCATGTCACCAAGTCGAACGAAAGCGAGTCGAACAGAGCAATACGAACAAAACAGCCAACCGGAAGATTTCAATTCGTATCGATCATATCTCCTAATCTACAAGTCCAAATGCTATGTAATTTTCATTGAAGACTACGTGCATGCTAAAGAATGTCCACGCCAAATTTCGACTCCATTGGATGAAACCTTGAGCGAGTCGAAATCTGTTCGTGTCGATCGCGGATCGGACCGAAACTTCATGGGCTTGGGCGTACGGGCCTGGTCATGTGCCAGAGAGTGTCTCCCGAGATCTGAGCAGAATACCAGCCTCCTACACCTATAAATAGACCCCCAAAGCCAACAGAAAAGGGGTTCTTCTTCTACTTTGAGATCTCCAACGCCTAGACTCTGTCGGATCCAGATCCAAACTCCATTGCTACTGCTACCAATGAATTCCACTGCTGCAAATCATAATTATCTGCTGTAATTCATTGAATTCACTTATAAACATCAAAGAAAGATCAATAAAGCAAACTACTTCAGAGTGGACGTAGGCAAGATCGCCGAACCACTATAAATCTTGTGTCTCTGTCTACTTTTTTCTGTTTTAAGTTTATTATTCTTCATTTTTATCCTCTACAACACTTAGATCTGAGATCTGTGATTATATATTGCTGATTTGTGTTCATACACTAGTTCTTTCACGATATTTGGGGTTTGTGACCATTTTTGGCGCAAACACTTTGGTGCTTTCATTGAGAGGAACTAGCACCCGCTATACCAAATCTGGAGTTCAGACTTGGAAGCTTGAAGAATTCAGATCTGAAGAGCGATGACATGGCAATCAAATAGAAGACAAAGACCAGAGAGAAGTCAACATGAAGGGAGTCAAGAGGCTTCTTCAGGCACAAATCCGACATCGATCTTCATCACTAGGGACGAGATGGAGACAATGATGAAAAGGCAAGAGGAAATGATCCAGAACTTGCTTCTTCAGATTGGGCAACTTGGAGCACAAAATCAAGGAGCAACCAGAGTTCAGAACGGAGCAGGACCATCTGGCACAGCGCCAGAGCTAGGGGGCAATGAGCATGTTGGCCCGATCCCTGGCGGGGTACCAGGTGGAACTGCACAGCGTGGCGTTGATAGAGAGGCAAATGCTCATTCAGGAGAGCAGACTCCAGGAATCACTCGTGAACTCGGGGGCAAATCGGAAACGACGGACAAGGACTGCAACTTGGAGATAGTGATAGGTTGGCGGAGATGGTCAGACGAGCCATGAGAGGTGGACTAGTGAATAGAGATCTGGAGGATGTGAATAGGAGTCCCTTTGCTCCTACGATCAGGCAAGCCAGGAATCCACCAGAGTTCAAGCTACCGACATTGGAGGTGTATGATGGAAGGACAGACCCTGCTATTCATCTGACGAGGTATATGCGACACATGGAGGTACTGGGGGCATCAGAGGAAGTTATGGCCAGGTGTTTCCCGTTGTATCTGACAAACATAGCAGCATTATGGTTTAGACAACTGGAGAGTGGCTCCATAGGAACATGGACCGATCTGACTGAGAGGTTTATGATGCAATTCAGAGTTCACATTTCAAGACCCATGAATGTGATGAGTTTAGCAGCGCTAAAACAAAGAACCGGGGAATCTTTTAGGAACTTTCTAACACGATTCAATGTGGTGGCAGCATCGGTGGATCGACCCGATCCATCCATGGTTTTGATGGCAGATGTATCTGGCATAGCTGATGGCACAGTGTTCAAGAATTCGTTAAAAAGGGATCCCCCTATGGATCTAGGAGAGTTTTATCACGAGGCTGAAGGATTTTTGCGATTAGAGGATGCAAGTGCTGAAAGAGAGGAAGGAGAAGGAGTTGATGTTTATGCAGTCAAGGGTGAAAATCCTCATAAAACAGATTCAAGAACTGACAGAGGGAAATGAAAGGCTGAGGATAACAATGGTGAACCGACGCGACCTCGAAAGGAACCAAGATTCACCTCTCACATGGAGTTGAATGAGACTTTGGAGCGAATCTACCAGGATACTAGAGGGAAGATCCCCTATCGAAGGCCAATGAGAAGGGATCCAACCAACAATGAAAGAAGGTCCGATAAGTATTGCTTATTCCACGAGCTGAACGGTCATATCATGAATGACTGCAGACACTTGAAGGATGAGGTTGAAGGACATATCTGGAATGGTATGCTACCACAGTATGTAAGAAGGGGAACGACAACGGTGGAACGGGAGCGACCACCACCTGCACCTACCGGGGACGACTCAGGATCGAGGTGTCAACTTGTCATCAATTGATTGGGGTATTGATGAATAGGTAGCAAACTCCACACCAACGCGACTTAGTCTTTTTACACATGTACAGGACCGCGAACGATCCTCAGGCATGCTCTGATACGACTACTAGTCGCAACGGTATATGTGTTTGCACTTTGATGTCCCTTGTTTTACTTTAATTTTCCATTTCTGATGTTGAACTGGATTTCGTTGAACAATTCTGTTGAAAAACTCATTTTGAATAAAATTATGCCATTTGTGATGCCATGACGACTAAGCTACTTACACATGTAAGGGATCACGAACGGTCCTCAGGCATGCTCTGAGATGGCAATAAACTACCACCACAAACAATTCAGAAACTCACTCGAACGTGAAATCTGACATTGATAATACTAAGTCCCTCCCCGCGCACACATATTTCGCCGCGAACGGCATCCGACCGCGAATAGTCAAAAATCGCCTCGAACGGCACCCGACTGTGAACGGTCACCAATCGCCTCGAACGGCACCCGACCGCGAACGGTCACAATTCGCCTCGAACGGCACCCGACCACGAATGGTCAAAAATCCTCGAACGGCTCCCGATCGCGAACGATCACAAATCGCCTCGAACGGCACCCCGACCGCGAACGGTCACCATTCGCCGCGAATGGCATCCGACCGCGAACAGTCACATATCACCTCGAATGACATACGATCCCGAACGATCGTCATTCGTGGTCAAATAAAACTATCAATTACTTTGCAGGTCATCAACAAGATATGAACCGCCAGCTCATGGCATTACAAAACAAACAGCCTCCATCGAAGAAACGATGGCTATTCAGAATGAAGATTGCACCATTTCAAAGTACATCATGTTTCCACAAGACGTACTTTGGGGGGCAAATGTTACCCCGCTTTTTGGCAAGGCTGTGACACCAAGAACTTGACTAGAGACCAAAAACAGTTCGTCTAGAAAGTCGGTTACAAGCAGGTTCACTATGGATATCAACGAATTTTGTCTGAGTCCGGATCAAGCTATAATTGATATGACACGATAAGCAAAGCTATTGGAGTCAATGTTCCAAATTTCAAGTCAATCCGAGTTCGTATGCTCAAGTTATGATCGATGCAAAAATTGAATAAGAACAGCCTCGCGTTCGACTCGCTCAGTTCGCGTCCCTCAGAAATGCCAACTTCGACTCGCTCTGCCTCGAGCCCACTTCGACTCGCTCTGCCTCGAGCCCACTTCGACTCGCTCTACCTCGAGTCAACTTTGACTCACTCCACTCCACATACATCAGAAAGTCTTCTTTGACTCGCTCCACTCCACATCCATCAGAAAGTCTTGTTCGACTCGCTCCACTCCACATCCATCAGAGAGTCTACTTCGACTCGCTCCATAGCCTTCACAGAACCACTGTTCGACTCCATCTAGTTCGACTCCACTAAAAAGCCACGTCACCAAGTCGAACGAAAGCGAGTCGAACAGAGCGATACGAACAAAACAGCCAACCGGAAGATTTCAATTCGTATCGATCATATCTCCTAATCTACAAGTCCAAATGATATGAAATTTTCATAGAAGACTACGTGCATGCTAAAGAATATCCACGCCAAATTTCGACTCCATTGGATGAAATCTTGAGAGAGTCGAAATCTGTTCATGTCGATCATGGACCGGACCGATACTTCACGGGCTTGGGCGTACGGGCCTGGTCACATGCCAAAGAGTGTCTCCCGAGATCTGAGCGGAATACCAGCCTCCTACACCTATAAATAGACCCCCAAAGCCAACAGAAAAGGGGTTCTTCTTCTTCTTTGAGATCTCCAACGCCTAGACTCTGTCGGATCCAAATCCAAACTCCATTGATGCTGCTACCAATGAATTCCACTGCTGCAAATCATAATTATCTGTTGTAATTCATTGAATTCACTTGTAAACATCAAAAAAAGATCAATAAAGCAAACTACTTCAAAGTGGACGTAGGCAAGGTCACCGAACCACTATAAATCTTGTGTCTCTATCTACTTCTTTCTATTTTAAGTTTATTATTCTTCATTTTTATCCTCTATAACACTTAGATTTGAGATCTATGATTATATATTGCTGATTTGTGTTCATACACTGGTGCTTTCACGACATTTGGGGTTTGTGACCATTTTTGGCGCAAACATATATATATATATATATATATATATAAAGTTAAATAAATGATGATATACATGTTATCTAAGGAAAGATGTAATTAATTCACATGTTTGTTTTTTTCTCCTAAATTACATGACCTAATTTCTTCCTATCGAGGCTTTTTAAAACAAACAACCATTAATTTTCTGCCTTTTATTTTGAAACATGCAGTATCTCATGAAATTGAAACATACAAGTTTTTGTCAATTTTGTACACTGTCTTACCACTATTTTTAGTTTATTTCCTTTCAGTTTGTAAATTGCAGAATTGACACCATGATTTTTCTTTTAAAAAAGAAAGATTGATCAAAACTCTTTTTTGTGGAATTAATAATGGTTAATTTTGAGTCCAACTAGGACTTCAGTGCTTAAAAGCTTTGGTTTTAATTTGCAATGAATCATATAAAAAACTCATAAAAGGTGTTGAAATCTTGCCTAAAATTAAGTGCTTGGTCCTTGATTTTGCTCAATCTTTTATTAACATTAATTGAGCAATTTCTTCTTATGTTTTACCTTCTATTCTACCTTCCTCCTTTGACTTGCTGCTTAATAACATCCTATGTAAATCATATTATTTTAGCAAGTTGTTCTGTTTAAACATTTAACTTATGATATTAAACGATAATTTGTCACATGTTTTGTTTGCTGTAGGAAACCAATTGCCAAATTACGATAAATTTAATAAAGGTAATAAGTTCATCCTAAAATAAAATGTTTTTTTTCATGCACAATTTGAAACATAACCATTTACTAAGACTAGTGTGAACCCATGCTACGCACATGGTGTTTATCATATTATATGATTAAATCAAAGCATTTTGCGATAAGGGGAACAAAAAATTGAAATTGTCTTGGGCAACCCAACTTTATGAACCGGCCCTGACTACAGTGGAAGACATGTACACCTACAGATAGTTTGATTTCATAGTAAATAATATCTCAATTAAGGAAAATAGTAATACTGATACTAACACATCTGACAACGAAGACAACATAATCAGGTTGATCAGTAACAGTATTAGTAAACATGCATCGATACTCGATTTGGTAGTAAGAAATTTACCAATTAGTAAATGAAATACACTTATATAATTAAAATGAAAACCTTTATTGTTGTTTCTTTCAATATTTATTGTCTTGAATGCTATTACCCTATTAATGCATAATCAGGTACTACCATAATAAGTTAATACCATAATGTAATGAAAATCACTTTATGCGTAAAAAACGAAAACTTATATAAAGTATTTAATATACTATACTGCATTTAAACTTAATACCAGAAAACATAAACAGTAAGAAGTTTGAAAATTGGAACATGTATAGAAAAAGCTTAAAGAAAACTCACTGCTCTATACATAGGAAAACATGTAGGAAAAGCTATTTTGAAGAATTTAAATATAATAATGCGTTATTAAAAGTTCATTATGAAAAATACAGATCCATAATTGTTGCTACACTAATAATGCACATTTATCTATGTCAGTAATTGACGAATTTAAAAATAATCTCATTAAAATGCTACCCGTGCTTCGCATGCGGTCTATTAAAATTAATTTGATTCCTAACATATCATGACCATCTACAATATAAAAGATGGTTTGTATTTTTGTTATATAGCTATACCAATGCGATAAAAATGATACCAAAAGTTGTGCAAATAAAATTTTATAAGATACAAAGATAATGGATCCATGCATTTGTATCATATAAGGAAAATGAAAAATAAAGAAAATCGTTCATTTATCTTTAGTGCACTTTTGACGGAAGGAACTATGGCAGAAGTAAAAAGTGAAGCGCACCGGACAGTTTTGACAATATTAGAAGTTGTTAAATATGCAGTATTAGCAATATCAATTTAGCACAATATTATTAATACATATAGTTTTAACTATTTCAGGAAGACTGTCAAACAATTCCAGGGTTACAAATGTGAAAATTTTGACATGAAATTTCTACATCACATTTAATAGAATTTGCATCAGCGTAGAACATGAAATTTCTACATCATAATTATAACAATCTCATAAACCCAATTATAAATATTTTAAACCAGAGTTACATGTTTCGTTTTTCATTGCATGGAACTTAAAGTATCGTTAGTTTTGAATCCACTTTCAGAACTTTAGTTGCAACATTTTCCACCCCACTTTCAATGCTTTCTTTCCTTCTCTCTCCAGTAACGTTGTTGTATCAGTGGTAGCACCATCAAGTAGAAGGAATGCAATTCTAGTAAAGCAAAAACAGCAGACGGTCAGTCACACAAAGCATAATATGAATATGAAAAGGTGGAAATGGAACCAATAACTATAACGGTACACAGATGGTAGCTGATAAATAACAATATAATATAAAATTAATTCACTATGATGGTAGGAAGTTATCATTCAATCCATGAAAAATTTAAAGTAAACATCAATCCATTAAGCATGAGTATAGAAGCAAATGTTAGAAAGGGAAAGGATGCCAAAATTAGCAAAAACAAAATAAAAATGATGATGGTGATGGTGATCGTGATGGAAAAGAAAAAGTTGCTTTCAGCGCATTGTTTTCTGTTCCGGCATCTTATTTCATTTAAAGATGGCTATAGTGGAGAAAGTGTATACAAATTAAAATAAAGATACTGGAAAGGAAATATTTAGATTTTAGGAAAAAATATTAACAATTTTTAGGGGATAAATTATGTCATAATTTTTTGAGAACTTACTGTTATAAAATATAACCAAGTACATGCACGAGTTGGTCTACAGAATAGACTTGAATTGAATGTAGATTTTAAAAAAAATCTGATTTCCACAGGATCAATAACCTTAATTGCTGACCTGGTCGTAGTACATTCAATTAATAAAATTTTTTATAGTATGTAATCATAGTTTGCAATGGGATACAAACATTCAAAAATATCATTGAGCTAGCTCTACTGATTAAAATGCAATGAATCACTCCAACCATAAACACAGGGTGCTAGAAGTTCTTATAAAATTTATTTATGCAATTATCAAAGCAAATAAACACCAAAAAATATAGTAGTAGAAGTTTGCAACTTCTTTGAACAAAGTATTATAAAGGGAAGTAGGATACAAATTCAAAAGAGTGCACTGAATTTTTTATACCTTTGTATAAGCATTGATTTCAGAGCTCAAACTTTGATCAGTAGAATGAGTTAAAGAGTCGTGCTTGCCTTATCACATGAGAGTTATATTTTGATCCTAAACTCAAACATGGATATGAAAGGGACTAGTAAACATGCTGATTTAAACCTAAATATATCATGGGGATTCTTATGCATGTGGATTACAAAGGACCCAAAATTAGACTTTAACCCAGTATTTTTACTTGCATTGTATCACAGCTTCCACAAATATGTTAATAATTAACATTTTATAGGCCAAAAAGAAGTGACAATGTAACAGCCTAGAATATTACTTGCATCCTCCCTCGAAATAAGTTATGTTGTATCGCATTGTTTATGTGCGCTAAGATTTGATAACCTGCTCTTTTACCAATAAAATAAGCAACTTTCATTATTTACACATCTCCTTCCCTTCCGCTAGTATTACACTTTTCAAATTGCTTTATATGGTATATATGCACAACATAAGAACCGAAAAACATTCAGATAGCAGTAAATACTGATCGTGGTCCAGCGAGCTCGACCGCCCTGCTTTGCTTGCTCTTCCAACGGTAGCAACTCAACCAAGTATGGGCTTGCTTCTGCCTTTTGTTGACCTTGTTCTCTAACCTATTGGATAGTTTAAGCAACAAAAAGGTGAATTTTTTAGCATTACTCAATTCATGTTAGTAAAATGCAGCCATGTCATAATATGAATTACAAATAAAAAGTCAAATATACAGGTAACAATTTCCTTTGCCCATCCTTGTTCAACGATTAATTTTGCAACATTCTTAACACCAAGAAAAACAGAGCCAAACTCCCTTCATATTGATGGGACGGTATATTCTACTCTGAAAGTAACATCCTACAAAAAGAATTAAACCAAAAAAGATCAATATCATCTTTGCACTCAAAATATCAATTGTATAGCATGAAAATTAAATTCAAAAAAAAAGAGACCTTTCCAATGCATAGTTGCCTTAGGTACTCTCTGCTCTCCCATGCAAAAGGCTCATCAACTCCACCACGACATGCCTGTCATGTAACAGTATAAGTAGGATGTACTATAAAATAAAAGACAAATGTTATACAAGTAGCAGTTTGTGCCTATACAGTAAATAAATGGAAGAAAATGCAAGGATAAGAGGCCTTTGGTTCAAGGATGCTCAGATACCAATTTCAGTGACACCATGGTTTGGAAGAAAAAAACAAAGTCTATTGTCATCTGCCATCTATAAATGTGTTGTGAATATTTGTAAGTTTCGGCACAAAGCACGGTAAATATATGTAGAGAGAATGCTATCAAAAATAGTTTGTTGTAAAAAAAATATACATTTCTCGATGCATTTTCTACAATTATTGCATAACTATAAATATAATTTAAAAATTCAAATTTTCAAGTTGAACGTCAAGAGATATATAGAGTATCAAGCATTTTGTTAGTATTTAAACTATATAATCTTTTCAACTATGCCAAAGAATAGCATGATAAGAATCCTCTTGTACCAGTCTTGGAGCGATAATGGAGGACAAAGTGATGGTTTTTTCAAGTGGAATTTCTGATTTGGAGATTGCCATTATCACCAAGCAATCTCCCGAGGGAACAGCCTTCACTTTCCCCCTGAGTCACCCTGTTACTCCTTGTGTTGACGCCATTATCTGCTGACAGTAGAACTTGGAATAAGTATGCAATTTTAAGTTTCAATGTACTAAGTTAAGAAAACATGTTTCAAAATGAATGCTTAGTTAAGCTTTAAATTATGTACTCATAGATTAGCCTAACTAATTAAAATAAATATGATTTTACTTAAATAAGTATGCAATTTTAAGCTTTGAATGTTGTGAAATTATGTACCTATCGACTAAATAAATATAATGGTAGTAAATTGCTAGAATTAATTATTCCATTCAGCCAACAAAATGACATTTTCCCGATAAAATAATAAAATCTAAACGCTAAAATTGTTCATTTCATCGAACAAATGGAACGAACATTTCATGCAAAAATAAAAATTGTACAATCAACAATATTTCACAAATAAATGCTCCAATAATCTCGATCACCATCAAAAACATAAATCACATGTGGTCTACCCATGAAATTCAAATTCAAAAATCATTCTACATTCTTTCCAAAATCAATCCAGATCTACAAAGTTCAACATCATAAAAGATCAGGTAAGATAACGTAAACAATCCACAGACAATGACAATAACAGAAGCCAAACAATCAATCAACAAATGTATGCAGATCGGATTAAAACATAGGAAGCCTTAATAGATCTACCTCAATTTAAAACAGATCTAAAAATTTATCACCTCCAAGCTCGAACAAATCGAAACTCGATCTCAGGCAGCTTCTGTCTCAGCCGTAGATGCTAGAAATTCTTGAATTCGGTCTAATTAGATGACAGAAGATGAACAAAAATGAAAAAAAGTAACAATTCGAATCTGAGAAGCCCTAGAAAAACGAACTCAATCTGGCAGAACCGCCTCGGATATCATATCATTTTCTGTATACACAAAGGAGGAAGTAGATTGGGCGGAGGTTTGGAGCTGCAGGGAAACGACTGTTATCAGAGGAAAAGCCAACTTCGATATATTAGCAAAGGAGGGCGTTGATATTTAGGGTTTGGAGGATAAAAGAACGAAGCGGAGTGTTGGGTACGAACAGGAAGAAATAAGAAACGCGACTGTTGAGTTGAGAAAGAGAAAGAATGATTTAGGGTTAACTTGGAGATGGTTCAGTTGCCAAATTTCAAGAGGGCCTGTGTGAGCTTGAAATTTAACTCACTAATAATAATATAGTATAGATCAACTTACCATATGCATAGCACACATGGGCACAAGTATAAATGAACTAAGTTATAAGAAAAAACTGGTCAGCTAAATATTTTGGAAGTGCTTTTTGTAACGAATTAACATAGCATTAATCACATATTTGGTATTTTAAATGTTATTGTATGTAATAATATCCTATCCATATAAAAACAGAATTATCATTTACTATATTACTGACAGTAAATATCGACACAGCAATAGATTCACAAAATAGAATTCATATATCATTCTTTATCAAAATATTTTATACTCCTGCATAGAACTTTATCAAAAATTCTTTTCAAAACATAATTCAACCGATTTCATCACCTTATAAAGCTTTATAAAACATTCAAAAATTTACAATGCTTTTCAAACTTCACAAGACTTTTCAAAACTCTATGTCCATCTGCCTCGTCTGAGTATTTAGGACTCCCTATCGATAACGTTGGCCAGATGCATCGATCAGAATTCTTAAATCACTTGACGAACAAATTAACACAAAAAATAAACTACTATAGTACTTTCAACACTTCAAAAAAAATAATTTCATATATTTTATTAAATCATATACTTGTTTAAATAAAATTGTTATTTTCAAAGCTCATATATTCATCCAATCCATCATATCAACCTTAAGAAAAATCAAACAAGCATAAAACAACAATGCACGCATTTTCAAACGCTTTCAGTGGAAAAATATCTATCAGTTGTCACTACGCAACTCTGATCACTACTGTATCAGGCTACTCTATTCAAAGCCACACAGAGGTTTATTCAATAACATCAATGCCGACAGTACTGGTGGAATTAACTACTTTTATCTTCACTACCTTCATCAACAACTTACACTCAGCGATTAACACTCAAATATGATAAGGAAAAATAATATATATTGTAGGAAAAATAACAAGTATGTCTCTAGATAATTACTCCATTAATTATCGTTTACTCCTATTATCCCTTTAATCTAGAGTAACTACTCGAGGGGAAAGGGGCACTAAGTCTCTCTAGGTCTTGACTAGTGTCTCTTATATATAATGTATTGTTCTGAACATGCTTCGATACCATTTTGTAACACCCCCACCTCTATACCCATCAAGAGTATTACTAGGTAATATTGTCAAATAATACGGAGAATGGGGCGATATGGGGTACACACGTGAATACTCCCTTAGGATAATACTAGTACGTATTAAAACATCGTATATAACTGTCCAACAAATGTATACTGTATCAACACAAAACAATGAACATGTATGTCTCCATGATAGAACAATACATAATATACAATGAGTAAAAGAGAACATAGAGTTGGTCGCAGCAACAACATATAACATATATATATATAATATTATTATAAGAATACAATACAACTCAAATGTCAACTATATATATACATACAATGAATCAATATCATACAAATTTCAGGTAGTCATCCTAATATAATACTCCTCTAAGCCCAAAGTAAACAAATGTCAGTTATATCGTCCCTGTACCAGGAATGTCTCGGACTGACACGAGTATTAGATAAATAACACACGGGTCAGACTATATCTAAATCAGGAGTAAAATAAAATGATAACATGCATAACATCAAAAGTACGCAGTATTGTATGCATGGTGTGTGTGAGTGTATGTATAATTATAGTATCATAGACAATCACAAATGCATCTCATAATCTCAAATATCATAGAACCATGGTGTAACGACGCGTATTTTTCGATAATTGAAAAAATTAAATTAAATAAGATTTTTGAATTTAATATTGGAAGAAATTAGAATTTGTGATTTATTAATGAGAAAAATAACTAGAATGCAATTTAATAATGTTGATTTAATTTAATTGATAACTATTTTAATGTAATTTAAATCAATTGAAATAATTGTAAAGTTAATTGGGTTATAATTGTAAATAAGGAATAAATTAAATGTTGGATTTAATATTAAAATTATATGTTATAAATTAGAATAGGTTAATTAAGGAATATGAAATCAATTAATTAGTATGTGAATTTATTAGCTTTGTTTGTAAACAGTAAACATAGAAATGTGTCTGAATTATTAATGTGTAATAATTTTTTAATTATCATTTCATTATTTAATCCGTTGAAATTAATTTGGAAATCAATGTGAATTAATATAATTAAATATTGTAGTTAATATGAGTTAAGATGAAATTGTTGAATATGAAAGTAATAAAATGTAAACTTATGTTAATAAAATTCATAGGTATTATTGATCGAATAATAAGAGTGAAATCAAAATAAAAGAATTTGATTGAAATTAAAATATAATCAACTAGGATTTTATTACAATTGCAATTGAACTATGAAATTTATGTAATATTTAATTAGTGGATTGAACATGGAAATTTTATTTTAATAGGTTATTGATTTCTATGTAATCAAGAGTGATAAATTTTTTAACTTTTAAATTTGAATTTAAAAGTGATTAAATCCATTTAATAATAATTTATTTATTAACGTGAAAATTAGCCATTTTGGCCACTGTCTCGGATTTCCACAAAACCTGTTTCATCGGATCCGTAACAGTGAATTATTATATAATTTCAAGTTTCGTAGCGATCAGACTTGTTGGTTGATTGTGCAAGCTCGAAACGCGTAGAAATCAAATAAAAGAATTTAATTAATTATAATCTGATTTTGAAAGCTAACTTCTGTATACAATGGAATTAGGGTTTGAAACTAGTTCCACTGAGTTTAAAAATATCGAAAACATATTGTAACAACCCGCATATTTTACGATTGAATATTTAAATATTTTATTTAAATATATCATTAATCGGATTAAAGTCCGAAAAGCTGCTTTTTGCAAACAGTCGAATTAGGACTCAAGACCATTTCCATTGAGTCCAAAATGGCGTTTGCTACTTTTTTGAGTATAAGCATCGATATGTTTGGAGTAAGTTGAATTTTGCTATTTTCTGTTGGGCTTTTTTGGTTTGGGTTTCAACCCTACTTATTACTTTAACTCAGCCCCTTTCTTCAACCATTCACTCTCATTTCATTTCTTTCTTAGGCTCAATTGATAATGGTGGAAAAAGATTGGAAATAGAAATTCAAAACCCTAGTTTCCTTCTACAAGCTTCAATTCTTGCTCCGAAATCAAGGCGAAGCTTAGGTAAGCATCTCCTTCATCTTCTCCATCTCATTTCCTCCTCGATTTCTGAAATGTTCTAAACCCTAACTTAGGAAATGTTTCCTTTTGAGCTTTAGATTGAAGCTCCTTGGGTTGAAATTGAAGAGTGATTGTTCTAGCCTTGCTCGGCAGCTTCTTTCTTGTGTTTTTGGGGTTTAAAGGTGAGTTTTTGAACTCACATCTAAGCCTATAGCTTTTGTTGTTGTTAGGTATGAATTCCTAACATCTATTCATGTTCATTTGTTTTTGATTTGGATTGATTTGGTGAATTTTCTAAATCTTAGTGTTTTGGTTCAATTTTATGAAAATCCTTTTAAGGATGGTTGGACATTGATATTTAGGTGTATCTAAGAGCCTATAAGGCTGGGTTGTTGCTTGGCGTAAATCCTTAGTCGTCGTTGCTCGTTCGATCGCTCCCGATACGTTTTGGCCATCATGGCCTAGGAAAAGTATTGCCCAGACAAGGTCTTCAGACGTCTGAAATGCAAGTTCAGACGTCTGGTTTTAAATCTGGAACAAAAATATATACGGCAGAATTTATAGAAATTGCAGAAAACAGAATCAGACGTCTGAAGCATCCTTTCAGACGTCTGAAACACCTTGTTAGATGTTTGATACCACCTTTCAGACGTCTGAACCAACCTGTCAAACGTCTAAAGCCACCCTCCAGACTTCTGGATGGTTTCTGAATTTCCAAAACCTAAATCCAAACGTTTGGATTGTCCCCAGACGTCTGGATCTGCCTATTTTTGCCTATTTGCCTATTTCTTTAATGAATTTCCATTGTTTATCGATTTTGGTTGCTCCAATTAGTTGTTTTTGCATTTTTGACTTTGATGATTCCTTTTTGAATTCATACATGGGTTTTTATAAAATGATCTTTTTAAATTGTATTAAAAGCTCGTTTCTCCGATTTATAATTTCTATTTAAAACAAACAATTTTGCACTACGAGCGAAGAGGGAGGAGAATTAAATGATTAGATAAAACGCATGCTATGAACATGTGCGTTCATCTTTTCAGTTAATTCCTAATCTATTCGTTTGATCGTTTTGACCTTCGGGTCTGGTTTACCGATGAGATGAGGTGAACATTGTACTGCTTTGAGTGTGAAATTGACTAACGGTTAGTAAACCGTTTAGTGCGAACGTGGGGTATAGGACTCACGTTAACATTTTCCGGGTTCCATTCTGAGAGTTGTGACACATTCCGCCAGACAGTGGTGTCCGATACCGCCACTACGGTTTGTTGCCTTCGAACGTTGCCTTCGGGGTTTGTTGCCTTCGGGCTTGAGCATTCGGGGTTTGTTGCCATTGGGCGTATGGCTTTGTCTATGTGGAAAATTGCTCCTATGTAGGAGTAGAGTCTTCGTGCGTATCGCCTCTGGGCTTGTGGCTTTGTCTATGTGGACAATTGCTCCTATGTGGGAGTAGAGTCTTCGTGCGTATTGCCTTCGGGCGGGTGGATCCTTGTTATACAGTACTGAGCTCGAGCATCTTTTGTTTCCTTGAAAATTATATTTTCCTAACGTATCGCCCTTCGGTGTAGGTTCTTTGAACCACACGATATATAGCGATTACCTTGTGGAAACTTGTGTTACCTTTATTGGTATTTGTTATTTTCCTTTTGGCTTGTTTTGGGATATGATATCCTTGGTTTATTGGGATTGCCGATTATATAAGGCTTGTTTTGATTCATCTTATGTTAGATGATCTGGTTATCTCTTTTGGAGATATTTATGGTACTTTATGATTTTGTATGTTCATTACCATTAGTATATCTAACTGATTTGTTTAGCCAGACTGACCCGTGTATTTATACTCGGGTCAGACCGAGATGTTTCAGGTTAGGTACTTTGGACTTAGCCTCTTTTGCTTCCGCATGGACTATTCCGCTATCTCCTTTTGGTTATTGCTTTTTGTGTAGTCCTTTTGACTGTAACTCTGATATGTATTCTTTTGACTCGCCTGTATATTGGGGTTTTGCTTTACCACTTGACATGTATCATTTTGTAAACTCTGTAACGTATCTGTATATGTGAAAATGTATGTGATGATCTACTGTTCTATGATGTGTATTACATTTGAGTTTTTATATTTTATTCCGATAGATCCTCAGCCACCTATGGCTTTGTATTAAGTATTTATTAGATATGTCGATCAATTTAAGTAAGAAGTGTCATTGTCGACGTATTCAATAGATAATTAAGACGAGGCTATAGATGGTCGCTCCTAACCAGCTCTATTCTCCGCATTAGCAGACGGTGTTACCTTGTAATACTCTTTGCTAATGTGGGTCTCAGAGTGGGGCGTTACAGCTTGGTATCAGAGTTGAGTTCAGTACAAAATATGATAAACATAGAACAGAGACACATATTACGGTACATCAAAGGGTAGTACGAATGTTACCAATCTTTGAATCATCGTGCTTTTATTCTTTCCGTGCCTTTGGGGTAGATAGAATTTTGGGAATACGTCTAGGAATGCATTTTATTTCGTAGTATTCCATATTTGAATTAACGATATCTACCTTGTGAATAATCTTATCTTATCTTTCAGCTAATGGCCGAAAGAGGCAGAGGACGACGCTCGGATGCTGGGCAATCCAATGGCTTGCATCCGGACGACATTTATATGTCTACCGATCAGTTTTTGGAATTATTTAGGAGAACTCAACCTCCAGCTCCTATTCGTGCGTCTCCTCCATGCAAGTCTGTCTTTGCACGCCTGTGAAGTGATTTCTCTCATCTAGGAGGAAAGCCATTCAAAGGCTCTGAGTCCGTTCTTAAGGTCCAAGCTTGGATTCGCACATGCGAACGTATCTTCTCTCGCATGGATCTTTCTGGCCATGATCGAATTCTTATAACTTCTAGCTTGTTGCAAGAGCATGCCCTTGATTGGTACGAGCTTCTTGTAGCTGAACTTGATGAGTCTGTTCTTTCTTGGGCTCAGTTTCGGGAACTGTTCGAACTCAAATTCATTCCTGAATCTGAGTAAGTTTTACTGGCCTGTCTCTTTCTTGAGTTGAAGCAAGGGAAGTGCTCCGTCTCTGATTATGTCGAGGCCTTATCTAAGTATGGTCTTGAATTCATTAGCACTCCTTATAAGAAGAATCTGAAGTTTGTCTCTTGCCTTAAGAAATATCTTAAGAAATCTTTAATGCTTCAACTTAAGCTTTCTTTTGAGGAGTTAGTGACTCGACACTTCATCTCGAAGCCATCGAGAAGGAGTACGTTAGTGGTGATGATATTGAGGTTCGCGAGAATCCTAATAAGAAGAAGTTTCCATTTCATAAGTAGGAATTTCTCCCTTCCAAGAAGAAAAAGCCTGTTGAATCTAGTTCTAACTCTCAATCTACTGGAACACCTTCCATTCAAAAGTGTTTCAATTGTGGTTCTCCTGATCATATAATCTGAGATTGTCCTAAGCCTTTCTTCTACCGTTATTGCAAGAAGGAAGGTCATCGTATTTCCACCTGCCCTACTGCTCCTGCTAGTGCCAAGCCTGGCAAGCTTTAGGTTGCTAAGGCTCTTGGAGGTTCCTCTCAGTCCAGAGGTATTTATCCTTCTATCCTTGATGGCATTATTTTATTTCATGATCTTCCTATTTGGTTTCTTTTTATATGGGTGCGTCCCACTCTTCTATATCAAAAGAACTTGTTGATTCTTTTCTTTAAATATTTTGGTTTGATGACTTCACTGAGAATTGCGAATCCGGTTGGTGGATCCGCAACACTCAGTTTGCTTTGTGAAAATGTCGAGATTATTTTTGTGATTATTCTTTTCTAGCCGATTTGCGTGTTATGCATTACTTAGGCTTCGAAATTGATTTTTGGGAAAGGATTGGCCTAATCATAATGAAGCCCATATCCTATGTCCAATGCGGACTATTCATCTTCGACATCCTCAATCTGTAAGCAGATTTCTTTTGTTCTTAATGATCTTGATTTCTAGATTCGGTGTTATCATTTTAATTCTTTAAACCTATGGGATGAGGAGAATATTATTTCTCTCATTCAGGTAGTTTGTCAATTTTCCGGTATATTTGAGCTTGTCTTAGGATTATCACCTAAGCAATCTTTTGTGTGGTGCTAAGGTCTTTTCAGCTCGACCTTGCCACCGATTTTCTTTAGCTACAAGTTGCGGAAGGTAGCATCCTCTTACCGTATTCCACACACGTTGTGATTTTTGTGTTTGGTTCGTTATGTCATTCTTATGACGAACCTTCTACCTTATTTCATCCATTTTGAGAATCGAGTATTCTACGAATATCTCAATTAGTTTATCCCTATATTTCTTGATAATTAGTGAAGATAAAAAATTTAAAATTTGTAAATCTTTTTAATAAGATATTTATAATTATGTTTTGGTTTTATTCTTAAAACAAGCAAAGAATATTTGTAAATTTCATAAGAGACATGGTTATCATATATAAGATGATTTTGTGTTGTTTTGCCCATCGAGTGCTTTAAGAATTCTGGTCGATGGCTTGATCAACGCTATCGATAGGAATCTCCTAAACGCTATGATGAGGCAGTCAAACACAGTAAATTCTTGTAAAAAGTTAATTTTTCGAAAAAGGATGAATATATATAAAGTTAATTATAATTTAGAAAGTTTTAACTTTTCGGGAAAGAGAAGGAACTCTTTTCTAATGCTTTTATTCTTGCGGTTCCCGAAGGGAACCAAGGCTTTATTGTTTGTACCGATACTGGTCGTATTGGTTCTGGTGTCATTCTCTTGCAAAGGGAATGTGTTATCGCATTTGTTTGTTTAAATAAAGCCCATCGAGACTAGATATGCCATTCATGATCTGGTGCTTACGGCTATTGTTTTCGCTCTTAGATTTTGGCTCATTATCTTTTGGGAGAGAAATTTGTTCTCTACACCGATCGTTAATCTACGAAGTATTTGTTTTCTCAAAAGGAACTCAATTTGCATCAACAACGTTGGCTCGAGTTCCTTGCATCTTATGATCTTGATCTTCTTTGTACTCTGGAAAAGGGTAATCGGGTTGCCGATGCCCTTAGCCGAGAGCAATAGGCGGATGTTTCTTTGTTGATATCTGAATGGAATGATCTCGAGACTTTATCCATGTGTGAGATTCGAGATTGTGAATCTAATTCATGTTCATCTCTTGTTTTGTGTAGCCTCGAGGCTCATCCTTCTCTTTTTGACTATACCTCTTTTGGCTGAACTCTATGTCCTGTTATACTGCATGGAGTTCCTACTTCTATTGTTAGCAATCGTGATCCATTGTTTTTCTAGTGGATTTTTGTAGAGTCTTCAAAAGGTTTGGGAACAAAGTTTAGTTTTAGCACCGCTTATCGTCCTCAATCCGATGGACAAATAGAGCGTGTGAATCAACTCTTGAAGATCTCTTTCGTGCATGCGTTCTTGTTTTTGGTGGAAGTTGGGAAGATCATGTTTCTCTTGTTGAGTTTTCTTCCTATAATAGCTTCCAATCCTGTATTGGTATGGCAACTTTCGAGGCACTCTACGGAAGGCCGTGCCGATTTCCTTCATGTTGGATTGAAGCGGTGAGAAGCTGGTATAGGGTCCAGATTTTATTTGTGTTCATTCGTGTTTCACCTTTGATGGGTGTTGTGCGTCTCAATCGATCGGGAAATTAGCACCTCGATATGTTGGTCCATTCCCCATCACCGAACGCATTGTTTTCGTGGCTTATCACCTCTTTTATTACCGGCTCAATTCTTTTGCTATTCTTGACGTTTTCCAAGTCTGTCAACTACGGAAATACCTTAGGGATTCCGATTCTGTTCTTGAGCCCGGTGTAATTGAAGAAATTGAAGTTTCACCAAATTTGACTTATGAGCAACATTCTATTCGTATCATTACTTCGGAGGTTGAATGCCTTCGAAATAAAGATGTTCTTTTTGTGAAAGTTCAATGGTCCTCAAATCCTAAGGATTGCTCCTGGGAATGTTAAGAATCCATTGAGCAAACACATCCGGACTTACTCTTTCGTGCTCTTTCTGGTGAACTTCTTATTTCTGATTTTCTTTTGTGTTGATATGCTTTTATGGTTGTTACTCTTTACTTTCTTCTTAAGTATTACGAGGACGCAATTTCTTTAAGGAGGGGAGTCTGTAACAATCCGCATATTTTACGATTGAATATTTAAATATTTTATTTAAATATAGAATCGTCAATCGGATTGAAGTCCGAAAAGCTACTTTTTGCAAACAGTCGAATTAGGACTCAAGACCATTTCCATTGAGTCCAAAATGGCGTTTGCTACTTTTTTGAGTAGAAGCATCGATATGTTTGGAGTAAGTTGAATTTTGCTATTTTCTGTTGGGCTTTTTGGGTTTTCGTTTCAACCCTACTTATTACTCTAACTCAGCCCCTCTCTTCAACCATTCACTCTCATTTCATTTCTTTCTCAGGCTTAACTGATAATGGGGGAAAAAGATTGGAAATAGAAATTCAAAACCCTAGTTTCCTTCTGCAAGCTTCAATTCTTGCTCCAAAATTAAGGCAAAGCTTAGGTAAGCATCTCCTTCATCTTCTCCATCTCATTTCCTCCTCGATTTCTGAAATGTTCTAAACCCTAACTTAGGAAATGTTTCCTTTTGAGCTTTAGATTGAAGCTCCTTGGTTTGAAATTGAAGAGTGATTGTTCTAGCCTTGCTCGGCAGCTTCTTTCTTGTGTTTTTGGGGTTTAAAGGTGAGTTTTTGAACTCACATCTAAGCCTATAGCTTTTGTTGTTGTTAGGTATGAATTCCTAACATCTACTCATGTTCATTTGTTTTTGATTTGGATTGAATTAGTGAATTTTCTAAATCTTGGTGTTTTGGTTCAATTTTATGAAAATCCTTTTAAGGATGGTTGGACATTGATATTTGGGTGTATCGAAGAGCCTATAAGGCTGGGTTGTCGCTTGGCGTAAATCCTTAGTCGTCGTTTCTCGTTCGATCGCTCCCGATACGTTTTGGCCATCATGGCCTATGCAAAGTATTGCCCAGACCAGGTCTTCAGACGTCTGAAATGCAAGTTCAGACGTCTGGTTTTAAACCTGGAACAAAAATATATACGGCAGAATTTATAGAAATTGCAGAAAACAGAATCAGACATCTGAAGCATCCTTTCAGACGTCTGAATCACCTTGTCAGACGTCTGATACCACCTTTCAGAAGTCTGAACCACCCTGTCAGACGTCTGAAGCCACCCTCCAAACGTCTGGATGGTTTCTGAATTTCCAGAACCTAAATCCAGACGTCTGGGTTGACCCCCAGACGTCTAGGTTGACCCCCAAACATCTAGATCTGCCTATTTTTTCCTATTTGCCTATTTCTTGATTGATTTTCCATTGTTTATCGATTTTAGTTGCTCCAATTAGTTGTTTTCGCATTTCTTACTTTGATGATTCCTTTTTGACTTCGTACACAGGTTTTTATAAAATGATCTTTTTAAATTGTATTAAAAGCTCGTTTCTCCAATTTATAATTTCTATTTAAAACACACAATTTTTCACTCCGAGCGAAGAGGGAGGAGAATTAAATGATTAGATAAAACGCGTGCTATAAACACGTGCATTCATCTTTTCAGTTAATTTCTAATCTATTCGTTTGATCGTTTTGACCTTTGGGTCTGGTTTACCGATGAGATGAGGTGAACTTTGTACTGCTTTGAGTGTGAAATTGACTAACGGTTAGTAAACCGTTTAGTGCGAACGTGGGGTATGGGACTCACGTTAACATTTTCTGGGTTCCTTTCTAAGAGTTGTGACACATTCCGCCGGACAGTGGTGTCCAATACCACCACTACGGTTTGTTGCCTTTGGGCATTGCCTTCGGGGTTTGTTGCCTTCGGGCTTGAGCCTTCGGGGTTTGTTGCCTTTGGGCATATGGCTTTGTCTATGTGGACAATTGCTCCTATGTGGGAGTAGAGTCTTCGTGCGTATCGCCTCTGGGCGTATGGCTTTGTCTATGTGGACAATTGCTCCTATGTGGGAGTAGACTCTTCGTGCGTATTGCCTTCGGGCGTGAGGATCCTTGTTATACAGTACTGAGCTCGAGCATCTTTTGTTTCTTTGACAATTATATTTCCCTAGCGTATCGCCCTTTGGTGTAGGTTCTTTGAACCACACGATATATAGCGATTACCTTATTGAAACTTGTGTTACCTTTATTGGTATTTGTTATTTGCCTTTTGGCTTGTTTTGGGATATGATATCCTTGGTTTATTGGGATTGCCGATGATATGAGGCTTGTTTTGATTCATCTTATGTTAGATGATCTAGTTATCTCTTTTGGAGATATTTTTGGTACTTTATGATTTTGTATGTTCATTATCATTAGTATATATAACTGATTTGTTTAGCCAGACTGACCCGTGTATTTATACTCAGGTCAGACCAAGATGTTTCAGGTTAGGTACTTTGGACTTAGCCTATTTTGCTTCCACATGGACTATTCCGCTATCTCCTTTTTGTTATTGATTTTTGTGTAGCCCTTTTGACTGTAACTCTGATATGTATTCTTTTGACTCGCCTGTATATTGTGGTTTTGCTTTACCACTTGACATGTTTCATTTTATAAACTCTGTAATGTATCTGTATATATGAAAATGTATGTGATGATCTACTGTTCTGTGATGTGTATTACATTTGAGTTGTTATATTTTATTTTGATAGATCATCAGCCACCTATGGCTTTGTATTAAGTATTTATTGGATATGTCGATCCATTTAAGTAAGAAGTGGCATAGTCGGCGTATTCAATAGATAATTAAGATGAGGCTATAAATGGTCGCTCCTAACCAGCTCTATTCTCCGCATTAGCAGACGGTGTCACCTTGTAATACTCTTTGCTAATGTGGGTCTCGGAGTGGGGCGTTACAGCTTGTTATCAGAGTTGAGTTCATAACAAAATATGATAAATATAGAACAGAGACACATATTACGGTAAATCAAAGGGTAGTACGAATGTTACCAATCTTTGAATCATCGTGCCTTTATTCTTTCTGAGCCTTTGGGGTAGATAGAATTTTGGGAATACGTCTACGAATGCATTTTATTTCGTAGTATTCCATATTTGAATTAACGATATCTACCTTGTGAATAATCTTATCTTATCTTTCAGCTAATGGCCGGAAGAGGCAGAGGACGACGCTCGGATGCTGGGCAATCCAGTGGCTTGCATCCGGACGGCGTTTATATGTTTACCGATCAGTTTTTGGAATTATTTTGGAGCACTCAGCCTCCAGCTCCTATTCGTGTATCTCCTCCGTGCAAGTCTGTCTTTGTACGCCTGTGAAGTGATTTCTCTCATCTTGGAGGAAAGCCATTCAAAGGCTCCGAGTCCGTTCTTGAGGTCCAAGCTTGGATTCGCATATGCGAACGTATCTTCTCTCGCATGGATCTTTCTGACCATGATCGAATTCTTATAACTTCTAGCTTGTTGCAAGAGCATGCCCTTGATTGGTACGAGCTTCTTGTAGCCGAACTTGATGAGTTTGTTCTTTCTTGGGCTCAGTTTCGGGAACTGTTCGAACTCAAATTCATTCCTGAATCTGAGTAAGTTTTACTGGCCTGTCTCTTTCTTGAGTTGAAGCAAGGGAAGTGCTCCGTCTCTGATTATGTCGAGGCCTTATCTAAGTATGGTCTTGAATTCATTAGCACTCCTTATAAGAAGAATCTGAAGTTTGTCTCTTGCCTTAAGAAATATCTTAAGAAATCTTTAATGCTTCAGCTTAAGCTTTCTTTTGAGAATTTAGTGACTCGGCACTTCATCTCGAAGCCATCGAGAAGGAGTGCGTTAGTGGTGATGATATTGAGGTTCGCGAGAATCCCAATAAGAAGAAGTTTCCATTTCATAAGCAGGAATTTCTCCCTTCCAAGAAGAAAAAGCCTGTTGAATCTAGTTCTAACTCTCAATCTACTGGAACACCTTCTATTCAAAAGTGTTTCAATTGTGGTTCTCTTGATCATATGATCTGAGATTGTCCTAAGCCTTTCTTCTTCCGTTATTGCAAGAAGGAAGGTCATCGTATTTCCACCTGCCCTACTGCTCCTTATAGTGCTAAGCCTGGCAAGCTTTAGGTTGCTAAGGCTCCTGGAGGTTCCTCTCAGTCCAGAGGTATTTCTCCTTCTATCTATGATGGCATTATTTTATTTCATGATCTTCCTATTTGGTTTCTTTTGATACGGGTGCATCCCACTCTTTTATATCAAAAGAACTTGTTGATTCTTTTCTTTAAATATTTTGGTTTGATGACTTCACTGAGAATTGCGAATCCGGTTGGTGGATCCGCAACACTCAGTTTGCTTTGTGAAAATGTCGAGATTATTTTTGTGATTATTCTTTTCGAGCCGATTTGCGTGTTATGCGTTACTTAGGCTTCGAAATTGATTTTTGGGAAAGGATTGGCCTAATCATAATGAAGCCCATATCCTATGTCCAATGCGAACTATTCATCTTCGACATCCTCAATCTGTAAGCAGATTTCTTTTGTTCTTAATGATCTTGATTTCTAGATTCGGTGTTATCATTTTAATTCTTCAAACCTACGGATGAGGAGAATATTATTTCTCTCATTCAAGTAGTTTGTCAATTTTCCTGTATATTTGAGCTTGTCTTAGGATTATCACCTAAGCAATCTTTTGTGTGGTGCTAAGGTCTTTTCAGCTCGACCTTGCCACCGATTTTCTTCAGCTACAAGTTGCGGAAGGTAGCATCCTCTTACCGTATTCCCCACACGTTGTGATTTTTGTGTTTGGTTCGTTATGTCATTCGGTATGACGAACCTTCTACCTTATTTCATCCATTTTGTGAATCGAGTATTCTACGAATATCTCAATTAGTTTATCCCTATATTTCTTGATAATGGGTGAAGATAAAAGATTTAAAATTTGTAAATCTTTTTAATAAGATATTTATAAGTATGTTTTGGTTTTATTCTTAAAAAAGCAAAGAATATTTGTAAATTTCATAAGAGACATGGTTATCATATATAAGATGATTTTGTGTTGTTTTGCCCATTGAGTGCTTTAAGAATTCTTGTCGATGGCATGATCAACGCTATCGATAGGAATCTCCTAAACGCTATGATGAGGTAGTCAAACACAGTAAATTCTTGTAAAAAGTTAATTTTTCAAAAAAGGATGAATATATATAAAGTTAATTATAATTTAGAAAGTTTTAACTTTTCGGGAAAGAGAAGGAACTCTTTTCCAATGCTTTTATTCTTGCGGTTCCCGAAGGGAACCAAGACTTTATTGTTTGTACCGATACTAGTCGTATTAGTTCTGGTGTCATTCTCTTCCAAAGGGAATGTGTTATCGCATTTGCTTCTTGAAAATTAAAGCCTATCGAGACTAGATATGCCATTCATGATCTGGTGCTTACGGCTATTGTTTTTGCTCCTAGATTTTGGCTCATTATCTTTTGGGAGAGAAATTTTTTCTCTACACCGATCGTTAATCTTCAAAGTATTTGTTTTCTCAAAAGGAACTCAATTTGCGTCAACAAAGTTGGCTCGAGTTCCTTGCATCTTATGATCTTGATCTTCTTTGTACTCTGGAAAAGGGTAATCGGGTTGCCGATGCCTTTAGCCGAGAGCAATAGGCGGATGTTTCTTTGTTGATATCCGAATGGAATGATCTCGAGACTTTATCCACGTGTGAGATTCGAGATCGTGAATCCAATTCATGTTCATCTCTTGTTTTGTGTAGCCTCGAGGCTCATCCCTCTCTTTTTGACTATACCTCTTTTGGCTGAACTCTATGTCCTGTTATACTACATGGAGTTCCTACTTCTATTGTTAGCAATCATGATGCATGGTTTTTCTAGTGGATTTTGTAGAGTCTTCAAAAGCTTTGGGAACAAAGCTTAGTTTTAGCACCGCTTATCGTCCTCAATCCGATGGACAAATAGAGCGTGTGAATCAACTCTTGAAGATCTCTTTCATGCATGTGTTCTTATTTATGGTGGAAGTTGGGAAGATCATGTTTCTCTTGTTGAGTTTTCTTCCTATAATAGCTTCCAATCTTGTATTGGTATAGCACCTTTCGAGGCACTCTACGGAAGGCCGTGCCGATTTCCTTCGTGTTGGCTTGAAGCCGATGAGAAGCTAGTTTAGGGTCCAGATTTTATTTGTGTTCATTCGTGTTTCACCTTTAATGGGTGTTGTGCGTCTCAATCGATCGGGAAAATTAGCACCTTGATATGTTGGTCCATTCCCCATCACCGAACGCATTATTTTCGTGGCTTATCACCTCTTTTATTACCGGCTCAATTCTTTTGCTATTCTTGACGTTTTCTAAGTCTCTCAACTACAGAAATAGCTTAGGGATTTTGATTCTGTTCTTGAGCCCGGTGTAATTGAAGAAATTGAAGTTTCACCAAATTTGACTTATGGGCAACATTCTATTCGTATCATTACTTCGGAGGTTGAACGCCTTCGAAATAAAGTTGTTCTTCTTGGGAAAGTTCAATGGTCCTCAAATCCTAAGGATTGCTCCTGGGAATCTTGAGAATCCATTGAGCAAACACATCCGGACTTACTCTTTCGTGCTCTTTCTGGTGAACTTCTTATTTCTAATTTTCTTTTGTGTTGATATGCTTTTATGGTTGTTACTCTTTACTTTCTTCTTAAGTATTGCGAGGACGCAATTTCTTTAAGGAGGGGAATCTGTAACAACCCGCATATTTTACGATTGAATATTTAAATATTTTATTTAAATATAGAATCGTCAATCGGATTGAAGTCCGAAAAGCTACCTTTTGCAAACAGTCGAATTAGGACTCAAGACCATTTCCATTGAGTCCAAAATGGCTTTTGCTACTTTTTTGAGTATAAGCGTCGATATGTTTGGAGTAAGTTGAATTTTGCTATTTTCTGTTGGGCTTTTTGGGTTTGCGTTTCAACCCTACTTATTACTCTAACTCAGCCCCTCTCTTCAACCATTCACTCTCATTTCATTTCTTTCTCAGGCTCAACTGATAATGGGGGGAAAAGATTGGAAATAGAAATTCAAAACCCTAGTTTCCTTCTGCAAGCTTCAATTCTTGCTCCAAAATCAAGGCGAAGCTTAGGTAAGCATTTCCTTCATCTTCTCCATCTCATTTACTCCTCGATTTCTGAAATGTTCTAAACCCTAACTTAGGAAATGTTTCCTTTTGAGCTTTAGATTGAAGCTCCTTGGGTTGAAATTGAAGAGTGATTGTTCTAGCCTTTCTCGGTAGCTTCTTTCTTGTGTTTTTGGGGTTTGAAGGTGAGTTTTTGAACTCACATATAAGCCTATAGCTTTTGTTGTTGTTAGGTATGAATTCCTAACATCTACTCATGTTCATTTGTTTTTGATTTGGATTGATTTGGTGAATTTTCTAAATCTTGGTGTTTTGGTTCAATTTTATGAAAATCCTTTTAAGGATGGTTGGACATTGATATTTGGGTGTATCGAAGAGCCTATAAGGCTAGGTTGTCGCTTGGCGTAAATCCTTAGTCATCGTTGCTCGTTCGATCGCTCCCGATACGTTTTGGCCATCATGGCCTAGGCAAAGTATTGCCCAGACCAGGTCTTCAGACGTTTGAAATGCAAGTTCAGACGTCTGGTTTTAAACCTGGAACAAAAATATATATGGCAGAATTTATAGAAATTGCAGAAAACAGAATTAGACGTCTGAAGCATCCTTTCAGACGTCTGAAACACCTTGTCAGACGTCTGATACCACCTTTCAGAAGTCTGAACCACCCTGTCAGACGTTTGAGGCCACCATCCAAACGTCTGGATGATTTCTGAATTTCCAGAACCTAAATCCAGACGTCTGGGTTGACCCCCAGACGTCTGGGTTGACCACCAAACATCTGGATCTGGCTATTTATTCCTATTTGCCTATTTCTTGGTTGAATTTCCATTGTTTATCGATTTTAGTTGCTCCAATTAGTTTTTTTTGCATTTTTGACTTTGATGATTCCTTTTTGACTTCGTACACAGGTTTTTATAAAATGATCTTTTTAAATTGTATTAAAAGCTCGTTTCTCCAATTTATAATTTCAATTTAAATCACACAATTTTTCACTCCGAGCGAAGATGGAGGAGAATAAAATTATTAGATAAAACACGTGCTATAAACACGTGCATTCATCTTTTCAGTTAATTTCTAATCTATTTGTTTGATCGTTTTGACCTTTGGGTCTGGTTTACCGATGAGATGAGGTGAACTTTGTACTGCTTTGAGTGTGAAATTGACTAACGGTTAGTAAACCGTTTAGTGCGAACGTGGGGTATGGGACTCACGTTAACATTTTCTGGGTTCCTTTCTAAGAGTTGTGACACATTCCACCGGACAGTGGTGTCCAGTACCGCCACTACGGTTTGTTGCCTTTGGGCATTGCCTTCGGGGTTTGTTGCCTTCGGGCTTGAGCCTTCGGGGTTTGTTGCCTTTGGGCATATGGCTTTGTCTATGTGGACAATTGCACCTATGTGGGAGTAGAGCCTTCGTGCGTATCGCCTTTGGGCGTGTGGCTTTGTCTATGTGGACAATTGCTCCTATGTGGGAGTAGACTCTTCGTGCGTATTGCCTTCGGGCCTGAGGATCCTTGTTATACATTACTGAGCTCGAGCATCTTTTGTTTCTTTGACAATTATATTTCCTTAGCGTATCGCCCTTCGGTGTAGGTTCTTTGAACCACACGATATATAGCGATTACCTTTTGGAAACTTGTGTTACCTTTATTGGTATTTGTTATTTGCTTTTTGGCTTGTTTTGGGATATGATATCCTTGGTTTATTGGGATTGCCGATGATATGAGGCTTGTTTGGATTCATCTTATGTTAGATAATCTGGTTATCTCTTTTGGAGATATTTTTAGTACTTTATGATTTTGTATGTTCATTATCGTTAGTATATCTAACTGATTTGTTTAGCCAGACTGACCCATGTATTTATACTCGGGTCAGACCGAGATGTTTCAAGTTAGGTACTTTGGACTTTGCCTCTTTTGCTTCCGCATGGACTATTCTGCTAGCTCCTTTTTGTTATAGCTTTTTGTGTAGTCTTTTTGACTGTAACTCTGATATGTATTCTTTTGACTCGCCTGTATATTGTGGTTTTGCTTTACCACTTGACATGTATCATTTTGTAAACTCTGTAATGTATCTGTATATGTGAAAATGTATGTGATGATCTACTGTTATGTGATGTGTATTACATTTGAGTTGTTACATGTTATTCTGATAGATCCTCAGCCACATATGGCTTTGTATTAAGTATTTATTGGATATGTCGATCCATTTAAGTAAGAAGTGGCATTGTCGGCGTATTCAATAGATAATTAAGACGAGGCTATAGATGGTCGCTCCTAACCAGCTCTATTCTCCGCATTAGCAGACGGTGCTACCTTGTAATACTCTTTGCTAATGTGGGTCTCGGAGTGGGGCGTTACACATATATTTTGATATATGGGATGACCTATTTTTGTTTCAGGGACGAATGGGCTTTTCGGGTCGTTATTGTCGTTTCGGCCCAATTCGATATGTCCATTCATTCTTATCTATATTTTTCATATAAATAGTTTTCTTTTCTAGAAACCCTAGCAGCCTTTCCATTTTACCGTTCGTACTTTTTAGTTCCTCATCTGTTCCTCCTTTTAAAAGACAAAACATCAAAACCCTAAATCCCAATTCAATTGCAAATCAAAATCAAATCGAAAATTCAAATTCATCAAACCCTATCATATTATATATCATTGGAAAGCTCTCGAAGAGCACGATCTTCTACTTCAATTCGTTTTTTGATTCGAGTCACGGTTTGGCCAGAAATCGTAGAAGAAGTCTTGGCCGTCGACACTAGGGTTTGCTTTTTAACAGTGGATCTTCATCTAAATGGCGATCAGAGGTTGCTGCGAGGTAGAGGATGATGAGGGGGGTCGATCCATGTGGTTAGTTTGGCCTAGAATGGCGTCGAGTTGGCTAGAAAATGTTTGAAGGGGGCGGCGACGCTGGGTTCTAGGAGCGGTCGGACATGGTCGTGTCATGCTGGTGAGGGTGGCGTGGAGAGGAGGTTTCGGCGACATGGTCTGATCGTAGTCACGATGCACAAGGTGGCGTGCGGCAGTGATTTAAGGTGGCAGTTGATGGTCGAGGCGGGTTTCGTGAGTGAGGAGTAGAGTTTGTTGAGGTAGAAAATTACTATTATGCCCTTTGTTTAATATTATTTAATTTTAAATTCTCAAATGTTCTAACCTTAATAACTTTTCCATAAGAGCTCGGATTCACGCGCGGTTTTCTCCATTGCGATCGTACCGAAATTCCGAACAATCAAGATTTAGTTTGGCTGCATTCTGAGACTGTTAGAATTTCGGGCTTTACTTGGATTTTAAATCGACTAAAAATCAAAGGTGAGTGATTTAACCCACACACAACTAGTAGACCATCTTATGTTGGTTAAATTAAATTTATGATGTGATTAGAAATTTATTGATGGCTGTTTGGTATATTTAAATTGTTATTCAAATTTAATTAGAATTTATATTAAATTTTATTACCATTTAATTTAATATTGAATTTAAATTGTTAATTAAATATCTCATAAGGATAAACAATTAATTGTTGTGATTTATTGGCTTATTTGTATAATGATTATAATGGATGCTTGATTGTTATCATTTTGGATGATTGGATATTTTATATGTTGTTATCACACTACAAATTCCCTTAGTTATTGTTAGGAAAATCACTATGGGTTGAAATGATACATACCTGAATGGTCTTATAGATTAGGGAAAAATCGTTATGGGCTGAAATGATAAACTCGAGCGATTTTATGGATTTTGAATTTTACTTGGGATTGTGGGTTGAAATGATATAAATTTGTAAATTTAAATTATTGCGGGTTGAAATGATATATATCTGTATCACTTGACCATAGGGTAGAAAATTATATACGAACACCGGATTGGTTAAATTAAATGGTTTTAAATCCTTAATTTTTGAATCAAGTTAAATGATATTATGAAATATAAATTAGATTTTTATGAACTGAATTATTTTCAAAATCTAAGTTTTTAAAATGTTGAAATTGAAATTGGTTTAAATGCATTGTTTAAATAATTTAAATTGTAATCTTTAGGTTGAATTTTGAAATATAAATGAAATTTACCAAAAATTGGGTTATTGTAAATGTTTGAATATTTAAACTTTGAAACCTATTGAATTTGAAGTGGTTTAAATTTGTAGTTCAAATATGGATTTGAAATCGATATAAATTGAAATGGTTTTAATGAGAATTTAAATTGAAACCTTTAGCCTTTTGAAGTGAAATTATTGAACTGAGATTGATGTAAATTGAATTTTTGGAACTGTTTGCGCCAAAATTGGTCACAAACCCCAGAAGTAGTGAAAGCACTAGTGTATGTACACAGATTCTCAATATTCCAACACAGATCTCAGATCCAGATAAAGTAGAGAATAACAAGGAAGAAACATTAGAGTTAAAATTGAAGAAAGCAGGAAAGGACACAAGGTTTATAGTGGTTCGAAAATCTGGCCTACGTCCACTATTAACGCTAAAAAATATAACGCTAACACCCTAGTGTCTGGAGTAATCTAGTGAAAGCACCACCCGTCTACACATGAACTAAAAGTAAACAGAATAAGGGAAAAACAGTAAAAGAGACAGCAAATTTTATAGTGGTTCGGCCTAAAGTTAAGCCTACATCCACTTTACATCCTTCATTATGTTCTTTGAGCACACTCTTACAAGATTACAACACTTTTACAACACGATTTCTCAGTTACAACACTTTTACAACACTTTTCAACAATTACAACACAATCGAAGCAAGAGATTAGCACTTTGATGATGGATTGCTCTTTGGATCCATGCTGAATGAAGTAGAACTGTTGATGAAGAATCTTTGATGATTGAAGTGTTGGAGGAGTCCAAAAAATAGCAGAGTATCGATGCTTTTGAAATCCGGAAACCCCCCTCTGAATGCGGAGTAGGCGAAGTATTTATAGGAGAGGCTGGTCCTAGGTCGGCCAGGTTATAGGTCGTGGGCGACCTAAGGAGTAGGTCGTAGGTCGTTAGCGACCTAACAGAGTCAACATGGATAGGGTATTAGCTTCGAGCGACCTAATGTGTGTAGTGGAGGAGCGGTGACCTAAGGGGTAGCGGCATAAGGTTTGGTAGGTCGTTGGCGACCTAAGGGATAGGTAGAAGTGGCGACCTAAGGGAATGACGACCTAAGGAAGTGGCGACCTAAGGGAATGACGACCTAAGGGAATGACGACCTAAGGAAGTGGCGACCTAAGGGAATGACGACCTAAGGGAATGACGACCTAAGGGAATGACGACCTAAGGGAATGATGACCTAAGGAAGTTGCTGAGGATTTTAGGTCGGAGAGTTTTTAGGTTGGAGGGTTTTTAGGTCGGAGAGTTTTTAGGTCGGAGAGTTTTTAGGTCGGAGGAAGTTAGGTCCCGAGGAAGTTAGGTCGTGGAAGTTAGGTCACGAGGAAGTTAGGTCGCGGAAGTTAGGTCGCGGAGGCCACTAGGTCGCTGCCTTCTTAACTCGTTACAAGCTTAAGTCGCTAGGTCGCTTGTTCTTTATTTCGTTAACTCGCTGGAGGCTTTGATTTGTTAGGTTGCTGTAACCTTTAGGTCGTAGGTCGCTGGGACCTTTAGGTCATAGGTCGAACCCCGTAGCGGGGGTGTTGCCCCCGCACACCCACCTTGGGGGGTTGCCACCCCCCTGGACCCTCCCTCCGTAGGGGATCTTATTTGAACAAACAATCAGCAGGACTTGCTCTATTGAGATGTTGAGTTGACCAATCTTCAAGACGAACTATCTTTGGTTTCTCGGCCGATATTTTGGTATCTCGGCCTTGCTAAAAAGGCGGGATAACATCCACTTTGAATCAATCCTTTTTATTCCCTTTGTACTGTAGTTACAATTACAAGCCTTTAGTATCAATCACAAAAATGGCAGAGCTTCAGCGTCAGAGAAGGAGAAGATCCTCCTTTTAGTTACGATAGCACTCCTTTTTATAGGTGTAGATTCGAAAATATCCGCCTCAAAACCTGGAATACCTTTTCTCCTGCGCTGGTGGGCCCACATGATCGATCTGGAGTCGTTTAGGACTGATCCATGTTCAATTTGCATCGATCCAAACTACTCCAATTAAGCCGATATCGATCACGAACCTTCTTGAGTGCATAAGGAAGCTCCTGTAAAAATTTCGTGATGTTTGGACTTGTAGATCTTGAGTTATGATCGATCCAAGTTGTATTTTGCATGAAGGCTGAATCGTTCGCATAGATCTGCTCGCCTCCATCCAGTTCGTATCGATTCAAACTTCAGGCACTCCGATCCATATCCTTCGCTCCACCTCGACCGCTTCCTTGGTATCCACCGATATGAAGTAGAGAGCTTTCGTATCCATCAACATAGGGTGTTCGTATCCATCGACCAACCCTCCTTCGTATCTATGTTGTTCGTATCGATCCAAGTTTTGTTACGGATTGATACGAACAAGACCGACATGAACTGTGCCTTCGTATCCATCCCCCATGCATGTCCTTCGTATCGATCCATGTCTACTACCTTCTTCGTATCGATCAATAGGTGATCGGTACGAAATGTCCATCCGAGTGATTGAAACTGCTGCCCCACTCTAGGTATCGATCCCGGCCTTGATTGATACGAAGCATGTTGCCTACCTTTTGCCGTGTCCATCCAGATTGATGTACGTTGCATCGATACGGAACCATCGAGTCGAAACCATCGATACGAAGTATGCTACTGTTTCCATCATGATCGATACAAAACATCGATACGAACCTGCTTTCCTTGAGAAATGATCCATCCATATCTCGAGCATACGAACTCCGATTGACCTGAAATTTAGAACATAGCCTTTCCTAGCCTTATTCATCATTCCTAATCGATTCCACCTTGATCGAAGCTCGGTCAAATTTTGACGGTATCGATCCTAGCCTTGTTTCCAATCGATCTCCAATCCTATTATCCATCCTTTCCAGCCAATTTTTTGATATCCCGGCCTTGGCCAAAAGGCGTGGTAACATTTTGCCCCAAAAAACATTCCTTGTAGTAAGAAGGCATGTTTTGAATAGCTCCAAATCCGACATTTGAAATCCATATTCCATCCCTATCAATACCATCTGATCCATAACCCAATCCATTACCAAGTCATCCTATCAAGTGTAGTAGCCATATCCTTATCCGAATCCATGACCACTCCAAGTCGATATCTGATTCCGAATCCAATAACCAAATCCTTAGCAAACTCCACATCCATCCGAACCCGACAACCGAGTTCTAATCCATCCATATCCAATAACCAATAACCACATCCATGACCTCTCCGGGTCAGTATCCGAATCCGGGACCGTTCCTGGTCCATGCCCAAATCCTTAGCTGTTCATAGCCAATATCCAAATCCATACTTGGCGACCTATGTTAAGTAATGCCATGGTGTTCCTGGTTCAGTGTCCCTGAATGCTAAGTAATGTCGTGGCTTAAGTCCTAAGATGAATCCTGGTCGTCCTGGACCCTTGCCGAGTATAGTCCATACCCGACAACCTAAAATAGTAACCGATAGATAATATGGAGCTTAAGTCCTAGGCCAAATCATGGTCTCTCTGGACCCTTGCCGAGCATAGTCCATACTCGACGACCCGAATAAGTCGATTTGCCATGCTCGGACGAAGCGACTTACCCCTTGCCGGGCATAATCCATACCCGACGACCATTTACCAAAAACCAGTTAAAAATCCAATCAAAATCCAATCCAAAATCTAGATCAAATCAGAAAACAAAAAATCCATTCTAGAAATCCGAAACAATATCCAAACCAGAAGGCAAACAAAACTAGGAGTTCAAACCAAACTCCAAAACCAAACCAGAAAAAAGCAAATGTCCAAACCAAAAAAGAAAAATTAGATTTCACAAACTATAGCTTCGCGGTTTATTATCATCTCAGAGCATGCCTAGGGGCTATCGCCGTCCCCGTACATGAGTAAGTGACTTGGCTGTTTGCCTAGAGTTTGATACTTATTTCATATCATCCCTGTCAGTCAATAACAAATCGACCATCATTCCTGGGCTTTATGCCTTCGTCGTTTGAGGTAGACGGTGGCTGCTCCTGTTCCACCACCGCATTTTGAGTACCGATGTATTATCGCAACTGGCCACTCCTTACATGCTCCTCGATTATATCCTTTAGATGCCTGCAGCTATTGGTATCATGCCCATCCAGGTCATGAAAGAGATAGTGCCTTCCTGATGCCCTCTCACGTTCCGTGGGTTCTCTCCATGACGGCCTTCGGTAAGGAAGGTGATCCCGAGTCTCTATGAATATCAGCTCCAATGTTTCATTCAATCCTGTGTAAGTGGAGAATTTTGGCTCTCCCCTACGTTTCCTTGCCCTGCCAAAGTTGTCATCCGACTTCCTCTTTCCTTTATCCTTGTCCTTACCCGAGCTTTCCTCGGATAGTTCTCTATCCTTAACCATATTCACCTCCTTTGGCTTCAGATCCAGACTCACGTCCTCCTGTTGAAGAAACCTTTCGGCCTCGTGAAAGAACTCCCTCAGCTCCATTGGTGGGTCCCATATCAGTGATACTTTGAACTCTGAGTTATCCCTGACTCCGGATATTACCGCCATTAAGACCATTGATGGATCCAGCCGATCCACCGAAGCAAATGCTGCATTGAACCGAGTTAAGAAAGCCCTGAGTTATTCTCCCGTCCTTTGCTTTACCGATGTTAGTGTCATTACATTCTTCGGTTTTTTGATATGAACCCGAAACTACTTCAAAAACCTGTCTACCAACTCTGTCCATGTCCTGATAGATCCATCTTCTAGCTGCTGAACCACATACCAGCTATGTCCGTCAAGTACAGAGGGAAACACCGGGCCATAACTTCCTCCGATGCCCCCACCACTTCCATGTGCCTTGTATACTTCAGATGATCGGTAGGATCAGCCCTGCCGTTGTATACCTCCAAAGTAGGTAGCTTGAACTCCAGTGGATTCCGAGCCATTCTGATGACATGGGTAAACATACTCTGGTTTACTCCTTCCAGATCTCTGTTTTCTAAACCTCCGTGCATAGTTCGCCTGATAATCTCAGCTAGTCCAGTATTATCCACCAATGGTTGCCCCCCGGGTCCTTGATGGAATACTAGTACATACTCTTCATCACGAACTCTTGTGCTCCTGCTAGCATCTTGTTGTCTGGTGTCACCTAGAATTCCTCTATGAATCAGTCCATCGTTGCCAGGTGGTGTGCCCCCGAACCTGGATCCATCCAAATAAATAGTTGTGTGCTGATTACGGGCTGCACCTTATTGAGCTGCTCCATCTGCCTGCCTATTGGGTTCTTCTATTCTAGCTCCGTGGATCTGAACTCCTGAAGCTCCAGCTGTTCCTGCCTGTCTAAATGGTCTGAGAAGGTTCTGCATCATTTCCTCCTGCCTTTTCAACAATTCTTCCTACATAGTTCCCATCATCATCTCCATCTCATCTCTAGTAATGAAAACTGAGGCCTGATTCTCACCCGAGGAAGCCTCTTGACTCCCCTCCTGATGACTCATTTCTGGTAATATCTTTTTAGCTGATTGCCTAACCATGGTTTCTTCTAGATTTTATCCTTGAGCTTTTTAAATCTGAACTCCAAATCTGATGTAGCGGGCGCTAGTCGTTCTCAGTGAAAGCACCAAAGTGTTTGTGCCAAAATTGGTCATAAACCGCAAAAGTAGTGAAAGCACCAGTGTATGTACACAGATTCACAATATTCCAACACAGATCTCAGATCCTGATAAAGTAGAGAATAATGATGAAGAAACAATAGAGTTAAAATGGAAGAAAGCAAGAAAGGACACAAGGTTTATAGTGGTTCGACAATCCGGCCAACGTCCACTTTGAATCAATCCTTTTTATTCCCTTTGTACTGTAGTTACAATTACAAGCTTTTAGTATCAATCACAAAAATGGCAGAGCTTCAGCGTCATAGAAGGAGAAG
The DNA here is from genome assembly GCA_030737815.1 of Allium fistulosum. Taxonomy (NCBI): domain Eukaryota; kingdom Viridiplantae; phylum Streptophyta; class Magnoliopsida; order Asparagales; family Amaryllidaceae; genus Allium; species Allium fistulosum. Next base: position 796,923,614 of record CM060904.1, read on the forward strand.
ATCCTCCTTTTAGTTTCCATAGCACTCCTATTTATAGGTGTAGATCCGAAAATATCCACCTCAAAACCTGGAATACCTTTTCTTTTGCGCTGGTGGGCCCAGATGATCGATTTGGAGTCGTTTGGGACCGATCCATGTTCAATTCGCATCAATCCAAACTGGCTCCAATTAAGTCGAGATTGATCACGAACCTTCTTGAGTGCATAAGGAAGCTCTTGTGAAAATTTCGTGATGTTTGGACTTGTAGATCTCGAGTTTTGATCGATCCAAGTTGTAGTTTGCATGAAGGCTGAATCGTTCGCATCGATTTGCTCGCCTCCATCCAGTTCATATGGATTCAAACTTCACGTGCTCCGATCCATATCCTTCGCACCACCTCGACCTCTTCCTTAGTATCCACCGATATGAAGTAGAGAGCTTTCATATCCATCAACATAGGTTGTTCGTATCCATCAACATAGGCTGTTCGTATCCAGCAACCAACCTTCCGTCATATCCATGTTGTTCGTATCGATCCAAGCTTTGTTACAGACCGACACGAACAAGACCGACATGAACTATGCCTTCGTATCCAGCCCCCATGCATGTCCTTCGTATCGATCCATGTCTACTACCTTCTTCGTATCGATCAATAGGTGATCGATATGAAATGTCCATCCGAGTGATTGAAACTGCTGCACCACTCTTCGTATCGATCCCAGCCTTGATCGATATGAAGCATGCTGCCTTCCTTTTAACATGTCCATCAAGATTGATGCGCATTGCATCGATACGAAACCATCGAGTCGAAACCATCGATACGAAGTATGCTGCCGTTTCCATCTTGATCGATACGAAACATCGATACGAACCTGCTTTCCTTGAGAAATGATCCATCCATATCTCGAGCATACGAACTCCGATTGACTTGAAATTTGGAACATAGTCTTTCCTAGCCTTGTTCATCATTTCTAACTGATTCCACCTTGATTGGAGCTCAATCAAATTTTGAAAGTATCGAACATAGTCTTGTTTCCAATCGATCTCCAATCCTGATATCCATCCTTTCCAGCCAATTTTTTGATATCCCGGCCTTGGCCAAAAAACAGGGTAACAGGAACTAAAGTTGATTTGAATTGATTTGCGAAATTGGGAGAAACAATTCTAATTTGAAACCATTTTCGATATAAACTCTTTTAATATGCAAACTCTTTTAATGTTATTTTTCTCATATAAAGTATTTTAATCTATAAACTATTTTAATATATAAACAGTTTTTAATATATATATTATTTTAATCTATTACCTATTTTTAATATATACACTATTTTAATATACATTATTTTAATTTATAAACAACTTTTAATATATGTATTATTTTAAATTTATAAACAACTTTTAAGATGTATATTTTTTAATATCTATACTATTTTTAATTTATAACTATTCTAATATATAAACTACGTTCAATATTCAAACTGTTAAAGTTAGAACAGTTATGATTAGATTTAATTGATTTAAATGCGAATATCTTGATATGATGGTTTAACGTATTTGGTGGTTATGATTTTGAATATGAATATGAATATGATAGAAAGTGAATAATGATTTCGAAAGTGAATATCATTTCGAAAGTGATATGATTTTGAAGTGAATATGGTATTTTGATATCAATTATGAATCAGTTTTGGAAATGTAAAAGAACCAACCGGTGTGAAATAAGCATTTAGTTGTTAAAGAGACCGGGATCGGATATTGTCATACTCTCTACCAATATCGAAAACCATTTTAACAACTGTGCACGTGGTGGAGAATCCAAAACGAAGTAGGATGGTTTGGCAAATGCTACTATATGAGGTATGAACGCAGCCCTGACCCTCTCGGGTTAGCTTGATATGACTAAAACAGGAGCTATACCTGAGCCAAGTTAGGTCGCACCTCCGATCGGACATGCTTCTTCGATACCATATATGTTACTTTGTGATTGATTTGGTGGCCACCTTCGATTTGATTATGGGAGTGTGTTCCGAGGTGGTCGGTAGTAGCTGCTATGCGTTACCATCAGCCCGGTTCTGCAAAACGGTAGTATCCTACCCTACGCATTGCCTTGCGTGCCTTGTCATATGCCTTATCGAGCCTACTACGAGTTTGGATTGTGTCGTACCTATGGAGTGCTCCCTGATAGCCCACCGGTTTGTAGGAGTTTACAATACTATATAGACTACGACATATATATATAAATGTTTTAAAGGGGATATGGGTAACGCCTTAATGCTATTTTAATACTTTACTTTACTATAGACATATTATAATAGCGTATATTACTACATAGTAAATAATTTAACGGATCCTTAGGAGATGGAATCCCAAACATCTCTTAAGTTATTGCATGCACGTTAGACACTGGATAGGAGATGTAAAATCCTGTAAACATCTCTGAAGCCATTACACTCATATTTATTTATGTCAATTTAACTTCCATAAGGTCTTTTAGTTCTAACTCGAGTGTTTTGTCTCTTTATTACGCTTGGGTCAGCCTGAGCTTTTCAGTGTTGAAGACTCTATTTCCGGAAGACGAAGATGGAGATTTGTATACTATATATATATATATATATATTCCTCTGCATCATGTTGTTCCGCTGCATTATTTATTCATTCCTTCTATATGTGTAACTCTGATTTGTATTGTAAACGTGTAATCAAATGTTATTTGTAAAATAGCTTCATGAACTGTTTATTTGATTATTATATATTGTCATTCCACTATGAGATTCTGTGTTTTATTTTTCCTATTTTCTCTTATTTACCCCATTACCAATCCTCCCTTTTGAATGGTTTGAGTTGACATGTGTGGTTTATTGTTGATTTAAACCGTCTGAAAAGGTGGGTCATTACACATGTATAAAAATGTCATCACCCATACAAAAACTCATCAAATAAAAATCCACAAAATCAACTCAAATTGGTGAATCATACATATCCAGAAATCATCACGAGACATAAGGTGAGATAGCCTATAGTATTATCCCATCAAATTCAACATCATAAAATCACAACTATGAAACAATCATGTACCAAATCACATCAATAAACAATGGTTATCTCTAAAACATCAATTCAGAAAAGCATCGATATACCGGGACTGACTACATTTTAGACTCAACCAGTCTCTAGTGTAGTCAACTCATTATAGGAAAGAGATATATATATGCCAATCCACTACAGGCATACCCTGAACCAGATAGGGAGATTGACAACCGCCTACCGCAACCTTCTCTAGGAACCTAGGTCTACTTTCCTACCGTAGAGTACCGTCTATTCCTACAGTCTTCAATTACCTCGACGGACATCGTGACCCCATCCACCATTGACTTGTCTATACATAGCTATGATCACGTACCTACTTTGCCCCTAATGGTAACAAACTATTGGCCCAAGCGACACAATGGGTTGTAGGGCAGCTACCCTACTAACTACCAATACTGTGATGCACATCAAAAGGACATATAACTGCGGTGTCTCAGATTTGGGGTGCGACCCCACGATCTGGTTCACTTCCGAAAAATAAAGGAAGTTGGACACAAATGTGGATGGTCATATAGCACTCATATCCTATCGCTAAACATATCTCTAATAATAAGCCAACATACGACTCTCATACCAATATCTATCAATAAGATACTCCTCACCGAGTATCACATGGACCCATGAGTATAGTCTCCTTTGAATGACATTTACTTACAATGAATAATCAAACAAATAACATAACGGTGTCCCATACCACCGCATGTTATTCTGATAATTATTCAATGCTCATAAACTACAGTCGATCCACAGTAGATATTTCAATATGAAAATTCCAAGGAATAACTAGAAAAGTGTTACTGAAAGTCCCATACCAGACAATATCATTAAACCGTTTATCCAGATTTCTCATCACATAGAAATAAATAACAAAATCAATATAAAATATCAAAAATCCATTCAAAAGGATGTCATCAGCGTACCATATCGAAACACTAATCAAATCAACGATGATTCATTCACGATATTGAAATCAATATAGGATTATGACATATCAAAAATATAGAATTCATACTTAAAAATTCTAATTGGATTCAAAAATGAAATAATCATGAATTTTCAATAAAATCTTTCTGTAAACAATTAAATTAAATATCTAAATATATATAGCATACTTTTTTAGTTCATATGTAATCTCATTATTTGTGAAAATAAACTTTAAAATGTCTAAGATATCAATCAGATAATGTTTCTTATTTCCAAAAACTATAAAAACTTTTTAAATACTATTTAATATAAGCTATAGATTACTTTTTAATAAGTTAATAATTGTGAATAGAACTTTTATTCAATAAATTTTATATTTCTAAAATAATAATTTTTTTTAAAACCTTTATATCATATAAGTTTACCATATATTTATATAATAATTATCAAGAATAAAGATTAAAATAGTATTATTTACCTTTAATATATAATTTGAACCCAAATTATTTATATCTCAAACCATAATATAATTTCAAAACATTCAAATATAAATAAATTACACCTCTTAAAAATACAAACAGACAAAGTTCTGTTTGTAAATCAACATTTCCAACCAACATAATCAACCAACATCCAATACTAATATTCCCAACAATCCAAACAAATAACGACAATCGCAACAAATCAATTCAACCTATTTATCATCCAATTCAAAATCAATATACCTAATAATCAAATTAACAAATGCTCCCAAACAATTATATAAACCCACTTATTCAATCCAACCAATTCAAAGAAATAATCAAAAGGATATATGTACATATATGTGTGTGTGTAGAAAACAATAAATTATAAACATAGTTGTGAGATTGAAACTCACAGTAACGATGATCGTTTAACCAAATTAGCAACTATCTTTCTCCTTTACTACTGTACCATCACATGTTATCACTAAAGACGTGCTAACTCCAAACCGTTGCTTCCATATTATCTGCCCATCCCACCTAAAACAACCATCATTTGCACCATTGATGCCGAGCATAAAACCCAACCACGCACATTACCACTCCTAACTTCAGATCGACCTTGACCTATTTTGGTTCTCTAACATCGTGCATCCAATTTCCCAGCAACACCAATGATGCTATTTTGATCTTGAGCACAAGACATTGATGCAAATGTCCTTAATCGTTCACCTCTTTTCTAGGTCATCAAGCTACCCGAACGTCGACAGTGCAGCCCTAAAATAGACGGCGATAGATTCTAGATCGCGATTCCTCATTGTCGCTTGCGACTTAGTTGCTGCTCTCCCTCCATCAACGATCGTGTGCCTATTCCATTGCTAGTTGGCATGATATCAAGGAGAGCGATTCTGTGACGACCCGATATTTTCAACCATTCGCATCCATTATAAGTGTATAGGTAGACACTCATGCCGGAGTTGAATTGCTCAAAATACCGCGTTGTAAATAAAATTTGGCAAATCTCAGAATATACAGTAAATAAATATAATCACAGATCACAGACACAGAGTAAAATAATGCAGCGGAAGTAAAAGAAATAGTAGTTCATGAAGCTACTATATAAATATATCAGAGTTACATAAGATACAACAGAAGAAATAGAGTACAACAAAAGTCTCAATAAAATAACCAAGTACAAGCTGAGTAGAACAACGGAACTGGAATAGATAGGACATGACAAGCAGATAATCTCCAGCGATTCAAATCTCCAAGAGAGTGGAAATCCAAATCTGTGAATAACTCAGGCTGACCCGAGCGTAAAGCAAAACACAAAACACTCGAGTCAGGACAATATATACTTATATAATGTAAACCAACTCAAGCGAACTGTAATAAGGGTACAAGTAACTTAGAAGATGCTTGGGACCGCCCATCCTCTAAGGATCCGTTAAACTATCTACTATGTAGTAATATACGCTATATACAGTAGTGTCTAATCAGTAAAGTATAATCATATAGAAAATAGCGTTAAGGGGATGGAGAACCTTAACGCGGTCGGATCTTAAAATCATAATCGTAGTAAAGCTCGATATGGTAGGTGACACGGCACAACTAGGCAATGCCAGGGTAGATATACCAATTACGCATCCGGACTGGTGGTGACGCATAGCAGCCACTACCGCCCACCTCGAACAACACTCCCAAATCAAGGGTGCGCACCAAATCAATCACAAGTAATAGAATGGTATCGAAGAAGTGTGTCCGATCAGAGGTGCTACCTCATTGGTCCGTCAATCGCTCCTGTTTTAGCCACCTTATGCCAACTCACGGGAGTTGGGTCCACGTATATACCTTAGGATCGTCGCCACCATCCTACTTCATTCTGGAATCTCCACCGCGTACACGGTTGCCAAAGTGGTTTTCGGTAAGACAGAGAGTATGTCCATATCCGATCCCGGTCTCTTTAACAACCCAACGTTATTATAACCCGTGGTTATAACTTTTAAAAACAATACTTTACTTCAAAATAAAATATCATTTCAAACCATCTCTTTATCAAAATAAAGATTAAATCAATTCCAAATCATTTCCATATATTTAAATTTTCATATAATTTCAAAACTTCATTTCAAATCATTTTAATATAATAAAATATCATATCCTTACAAAACTTCATTTCAAATCATTTTAATAAAATAAAATATCCTATCGGTTCAAATCCAATATTCAACTTTAAATACCTTTTAAATTCAAAGATATCGTTCATTTACTATCATTTCAAATCACCTTTAAATAGTTTATATTCCAATCAAAATAATTCATTTAAACCTTTTAAAAGTGTAATTATTATATTTCAAATCAAGTATTCAATTTCCAAAGTTTCAAACCATTCTGAGTTCGTTTACTAAGTCAAAAACCCTAATTATTAAAATTTCAGCATTTCACAGCATTTAAAAACAACTGCTATAAGTTATATTTGAAAACATTTTTAATTCAGCAAAGACAGCACTTAAAACTGCTGTTAAAACTCAGTTTTAGTTGAATTATAGTTCAAAACAGAAAAGACAGCAATTCAGAAGTGCTGCGGTAGTTCAGATTTCAAAACAAGGGTTAAATTTGGTTTCAGCAAAGACTGCAGACCATTATAGCATTTTCAGAGAATGCTATAATAGACCTGGGTTCAATATTAGCCTATAAGTTCAACTGCAGCAACTGCAGCATTTCAGAAATGCTGTAGTAGCCCTTTTATTCAAATTTTAGTGTAATTCAGAACCATAGCATTTCTGAATGCTATTAAAAATGATTTCCAGTTTTTTAGTGTATTTCCAGCAATTAAATAACTTCATTTTAAACTCTTTAAACATTTTAAAAATCATAATTTAACATTTAAAATGTTTATTTACATATCATTTAACATGTATCTTTTTCACAATAAATTTCTTATAATTAAATCCAATTTTCAACCATTTACTTAATAAATTTAAGTGTAAAAGTTTCCAATTCTTCACATTTCAACAAATAACTTTACACTTCAAATTTAAATTACCATTTCACAAATTTAACTAAATTTCCAATTTTATTTAATTAACTAAAACCTTTAATTAAAACCAAATTTCACATTTCAAAGTCAAGTTATATTTTAAAAGATCACTTTTAAACATTCATTTATTTAACCACTTAAATTCATAGAAAAAAATCAATAATACTTATGTAAATCACTTAAATTCACATTTAATCAAATTATCATATTTACCATTTCCAAATAAAATTTAATATCCATTTTATTTATATAACTTAAATATCATTTTTAACCAAATTCCAAATTTCCAACTTAAGTTATATTTCAAAAATCCAGTTAAACCATTCATTAATTACATTTTTAACACATAGAAAAATCATAATTTCTTTATTTTAAAATATTTCAAAATCTATTTAAATCAAATTTCATAAATTTATAATTTTTAAAATACTTAAAAATATCCAAAACACTTTATAAAATAACCACGGGCCTGTATATAATTTTCTAACTTAGGTCAAGTGATACGGATATGTATCATTTCAATCCGCAGTTAAAAAAAAGAAAAATCCGGGTTCTATCATTTCAAACCCGCAATCCCAAGTTAAAATAAATTAAATAAAAACCATTCAGGCCTATCATTTCAGCCCATAACAATTTTTCCCTATTCTAAAGTCCGTTCGGGTATGTATCATTTCAACCCATAGTGATTCTAGTCTACAGGGAACTTGCAATGGTGATAACAGATATAAATAACAGAATAACATTAAATAACAGTAACATATGATATAACAGGTGTAATAACAGGTGTGAACATCATATGATAATAATATAGGCATATATAACATGATAATATATTTCTACAGATTCACAGGGTGTCAATTTACTAGTTATATAGGTACATATTGTCTGGTGAGAATAACTCACCTGTTTCAAGCTGGAGTTTGCAAATCAAATGACACAACGAATTCCAGGAAGCACGATATGGCACAACGATGGATTCAAGTGGATGAGAACCAAGATGTTACTCTTGTATACAAAAACAAAACAAAGCACCATATAAATAATTACAATACCAAAGTGTTGAAACAAAATTGAGATAGAATGGATAAGTGAACATCACCAAGTCTTTAAATCAACTTTGCTCGATCTTGCTTCAACTTTTGCTCGACCATACATGTATTAGGTTCGGCCTCAACATGTTTTAGGTTGAAATGGATCAGGTTTGGACCACAAATGGCACGGCTAAGTCAAGAATATGAAGAGGAAGGAGTTTGCAAGCCTAGAATGCAAAGGGACAAGGCAAAATGGAGTTTTTGGTTCAACCCTTAGGCTCGACCATAGGGTCTATGGGTTAGGTCAGATCTGGACAGAGGGGAGGGTGATGTTCAGAGGTGGTAAACAAGCTGGTGGTGGTGGCTAAGGGGGTGGCCATGGTCAACAATGAAGGTGGTGAGGTGATATGTGCTCGGGTAGGCAATGTTTTGGAGTATAGCAATGTTTTTTTGTGGTGTTTGCAACATGAGATGGTCAAGGCAACTTCAGGTCAGAGGAGGGGGATGATTTGGCCGTGGATGAAGTGGGAAAGAAGGGGTGGTGGTGGTTGGTGAAGATGTGGAGGTGTATGGCCGAACCAAGCAAGAAGAAACAAGGCAAAAATCAAGGCAAAATCAAAAGGAAAAATGAAGAGAAAAGTGAAAAAGAGAGGGGAGGCCATTACAAATCTTTGTAGCCATGAATGAAATGAGGAATGGTGCCTTTCTCACGTGAATATGAGTTAAAACTCACGGCTATCAAATGAAAATGCACGGCCAACTCAAGGCAAATGAAAAGACTTAGGAAATTGAAGAGACGGGAAAACAAAGGGACAAAAGCAACTAAAAAGACACAAACCTTTTCAAATTTCTTTTATTTATTTTTGTAATTTATAAATACATATAAAAACTGAGAAATAAAAATAACAACTCAGAAATAAAATAAATATATAAAATAAATAATTAAATTTTTGAATAAATATAATTTAAATTAAGAAAATGTCTTAAAAATGCAAACTAGGCTTTAAAATTACAAAATAACTTCAGTACACTTTGGAAAAATCTATTTTAATTTAAATACATGTAGAATGCATATAAATAAAGTAAAAACAGCAAATAAAAGTGAAGGCATAAAATAAATAAATAAATTTTAATTATATATAGTTAAATTAAGAAAATAGCAAAGAAAATAGAAATTAGGCTTTAAAATTACAAAATAAATTCAACAAGCTTTGGAAAAATTTTATAATCACTTTAAAATTATTAAAAGACAAAATTATACATAAAATAAAATATTAACATATATTAGAACAAAATATGACAAATAAAATATAATTTATATGTTTTAAAATAAATAATATTGCAAAATAAACAGTTTATACACAAAATTGAAAATTACATAACTTCTACAATATAAGTCCGTTTTCAACGAAACGAAAAGCAGTATTCATGGAATTAAATCTATTTTCATAATAAAAGATAAAATTTAAGAATTTTAAATATTTAAATTTAAAGTTTAAAAGTCAAAGTTTGACCAGTTTGAACAGAAATTCACTTTACAGTAAAATATCCAATTTTTACCAGTTTGAAATTATAATTTACATAACAATCAAAATATATATTTAGAAATGAAATATTTGAAACAAAACAAGTTTAAAATAATTTCAAATTAAAATAAAGTTTTTCAATCAGGAAATTCAATTTAACAGAAATAAAATATAAAATAAAATAAGCCTAAAATGTAGGGTTGTTACACTCTCCCCCACTCAAAACTTTTCGTCCCCGAAAAGGAATGAGGTACAGGAAAGCACAGAAAAAGAAAAAAAAATGAAATAGAATTAAGACAAGATGATAAGAAGATTGGAATTACACCTGATAACTATTGTTATAGGTAAGTTTGACAAGGTGGAGGTGATCAAATCAAGAATATAAGCACGAAAAAGATCCTCTAGAGTCTGAATCTCCCTTTTCACTTGACTGACGGTCTATGAATGGAAAAACAGTGTTCAGATCCAGATGAGTAACAAAGGTTATCAAAGATTACAGAAAGATTTCTAAACAGACTAGTATAAGCAATAGCCTTCCCATTCTATAACAAGATAAGAGAAATAAGGACAACCAAAAGGTAGTTTGAAAAACAAAATAAGATAATAGATTTGTAACCATAATGTTTTGAAATCATAACAATTTAGAGATGTTATCATTTAGAAATCGTACTACTTAAAATCATAACACTTTGGAAATGTTATTCTAAAAAAAAAAACATAATACTTTGAAAATCATAACACCTTTTTAAAAATAATCTTCATTTAAACCATTTAAATCCAATGTCAAATAATATTCATTTCAAAGCTGTAACATTTCTAAGTTCATTCAATTATAAATTTCCAAAACATTGTATTTTCAAAACAGCAGCACTTATAAAATGCTACAGTAGATATATTAATATTTCAAATCAGTTTAATTTCAGAAATATTCATTTGGATATCATTTAACTTATGACTTATTAAAACGAACCTTTATGAATGAAATATCCAAATAAACTATACTTCATTTATTAAGTCAAAAGCTCACTATTTTAGTTAGCTCTTAATTTAACACATAACCTAACACTTATTTAAAATACCCATTTCATAAATAGATATTCCTTTAATAAGTTACACTTAAAATTCCATTTGAAAACCAAATTTTCAATTATCAAATTTTAGTGATGTTAAAATACATTTTAACTATTTAAATCATAATTATTCAATTTCCAAGACATATCTATTTCATAAATAAACATTTATATAGCAAATATAACAATCAAATTTCTTTACACATTTATTCATTTAGAAATCAATTAAACTATGAATTCAAGTTAAATAAACTTTATTACCAAAAGTCCAATTCAAATGTATTTTATTTTATCTATTCAAAGATACATTATTTATTATACAACATATTCATTTCAGGAAATAACCTTTATTAAAATTCCTAGGTTAGACTTAAGGTTCCATATTAAATCAATTTGATTATTAAGCTATTTAAATAAAATCTCTTTAAATTCCTTTTTCACTATTTACCTCTGTTAATCTTTTATAACTAATATTTAAGTGTATAAAAATCCTTTTTATATTGTATATTATCCAATTACATTGTTAACTTCTAAAAAAAAATTTAAGGTAAGTTATATTTGAATGCAATTGTAATATACAAATAAAACTATCCAATTCAATTATCTCAAGTTTGAATCATTTATCCAAAATTTTGATTTTTCTTTTTATAATTGAAATTATTCTTTAAGAAAAAATTTAAGAATTTGAATCTTCGAACATCTTCAAACCAGTTGGAGATAAGTAATTATATATACATAATATGTTAAATCAAATTTAAATCATATATCTTTATATATATTATAATCCAGTCATATTTTAGAAATTCAAATCAATCAGATTTTCCAAAACAAAGCTGTAGCAAGACTACAGAATGGTTTCTTCACTTCGAAACTCGAAAATGAACGTCGATGATGCTGCAGTCATCACCGAAATTATTTTCCAGCGACAAAGAGAAGAGCACTAAATTTTTTAAACTTTAAAATTCTTTAGAGACAAATTTTTATTCAAAATACTTTAAATAATATCCCTTTAAAAATTTTAAACACAAGGTTTGAAACCATCGGAAATTAAATTCTTTAACTTTCTTGTTTTAAATTCATTTCAGTTCCCAAATAAATTTATAAACAACTATTTATAAATTCATTTGTAGAACAATAAATGATAAATCAAGTATTATCATTTCAAATTATCAATTTAAATCAATTTATTAAGTTCCATAAAATTATATATCCAAATTTATTTCATAAACCAAATTTTAAAATAATATTGTGTCAGTTTGTTCTGTCAAAGTGTTTTAGAAATCCTATCGATAGCGTTGATCAGACGAATCGATCGGAAACCCAAATCAACATTAACAACTCAAACAACACAATATAAAACAAAACATTAATTTACAAGTACAGTTCAAAATGTTTGGAAGATAGATTGGAACAAAAGACAAGATGATTAAACAGAGTAGAGAGATGGGTAAGCTTAGATAAATCGCGGACAACCTTAACCGGGTCAACCGTGACTCAATGGATAAGATCAAATGTGGATTTTCTGGGGTAAATCTACCTTCAATCTCAAGAGATAGAGTTTGGAATAATAAATGATATTAGCATCTAAACCAAGGATAAATATAAATCTCTGGTGAATCGATGCTGATTATAAAGAATTTTCACCCTTTTACAAGAAAATTAGAATATTGGCGAGACCGCCAATTCACTATAAAGATCATTGGAAGTGGAGTCATGGGATACTCCAGAATCAAAAGATGATGAATAGTGAGGGACACGAATGAATTTCGGAACCGCAGGGAACGTTCCAAAATTCAAAGGAAAACGAATCAAAGGAAGAGATTCAAACTCGAACGAAAGTGATTCTGTAAATAAATTTACCATACATTCTAAGTTTTGCCTCAAAGCCAAAGCTCTGATACCAACTGTGACGACCCGATATTTTCAACCATTCGCATCCATTATAAGTGTATAGGTAGACACTCATGCCGGAGTTGAATTGCTCAAAATACCGCGTTGTAAATAAAATTTGGCAAATCTCAGAATATACAGTAAATAAATATAATCACAGATCACAGACACAGAGTAAAATAATGCAGCGGAAGTAAAAGAAATAGTAGTTCATGAAGCTACTATATAAATATATCAGAGTTACATAAGATACAACAGAAGAAATAGAGTACAACAAAAGTCTCAATAAAATAACCAAGTACAAGCTGAGTAGAACAACGGAACTGGAATAGATAGGACATGACAAGCAGATAATCTCCAGCGATTCAAATCTCCAAGAGAGTGGAAATCCAAATCTGTGAATAACTCAGGCTGACCCGAGCGTAAAGCAAAACACAAAACACTCGAGTCAGGACAATATATACTTATATAATGTAAACCAACTCAAGCGAACTGTAATAAGGGTACAAGTAACTTAGAAGATGCTTGGGACCGCCCATCCTCTAAGGATCCGTTAAACTATCTACTATGCAGTAATATACGCTATATACAGTAGTGTCTAATCAGTAAAGTATAATCATATAGAAAATAGCGTTAAGGGGATGGAGAACCTTAACGCGGTCGGATCTTAAAATCATAATCGTAGTAAAGCTCGATATGGTAGGTGACACGGCACAACTAGGCAATGCCAGGGTAGATATACCAATTACGCATCCGGACTGGTGGTGACGCATAGCAGCCACTACCGCCCACCTCGAACAACACTCCCAAATCAAGGGTGCGCACCAAATCAATCACAAGTAATAGAATGGTATCGAAGAAGTGTGTCCGATCAGAGGTGCTACCTCATTGGTCCGTCAATCGCTCCTGTTTTAGCCACCTTATGCCAACTCACGGGAGTTGGGTCCACGTATATACCTTAGGATCGTCGCCACCATCCTACTTCATTCTGGAATCTCCACCGCGTACACGGTTGCCAAAGTGGTTTTCGGTAAGACAGAGAGTATGTTCATATCCGATCCCGGTCTCTTTAACAACCCAACGTTATTATAACCCGTGGTTATAACTTTTAAAAACAATACTTTACTTCAAAATAAAATATCATTTCAAACCATCTCTTTATCAAAATAAAGATTAAATCAATTCCAAATCATTTCCATATATTTAAATTTTCATATAATTTCAAAACTTCATTTCAAATCATTTTAATATAATAAAATATCATATCCTTACAAAACTTCATTTCAAATCATTTTAATAAAATAAAATATCCTATCGGTTCAAATCCAATATTCAACTTTAAATACCTTTTAAATTCAAAGATATCGTTCATTTACTATCATTTCAAATCACCTTTAAATAGTTTATATTCCAATCAAAATAATTCATTTAAACCTTTTAAAAGTGTAATTATTATATTTCAAATCAAGTATTCAATTTCCAAAGTTTCAAACCATTCTGAGTTCGTTTACTAAGTCAAAAACCCTAATTATTAAAATTTCAGCATTTCACAGCATTTAAAAACAACTGCTATAAGTTATATTTGAAAACATTTTTAATTCAGCAAAGACAGCACTTAAAACTGCTGTTAAAACTCAGTTTTAGTTGAATTATAGTTCAAAACAGAAAAGACAGCAATTCAGAAGTGCTGCGGTAGTTCAGATTTCAAAACAAGGGTTAAATTTGGTTTCAGCAAAGACTGCAGACCATTATAGCATTTTCAGAGAATGCTATAATAGACCTGGGTTCAATATTAGCCTATAAGTTCAACTGCAGCAACTGCAGCATTTCAGAAATGCTGTAGTAGCCCTTTTATTCAAATTTTAGTGTAATTCAGAACCATAGCATTTCTGAATGCTATTAAAAGTGATTTCCAGTTTTTTAGTGTATTTCCAGCAATTAAATAACTTCATTTTAAACTCTTTAAACATTTTAAAAATCATAATTTAACATTTAAAATGTTTATTTACATATCATTTAACATGTATCTTTTTCACAATAAATTTCTTATAATTAAATCCAATTTTCAACCATTTACTTAATAAATTTAAGTGTAAAAGTTTCCAATTCTTCACATTTCAACAAATAACTTAACACTTCAAATTTAAATTACCATTTCACAAATTTAACTAAATTTCCAATTTTATTTAATTAACTAAAACCTTTAATTAAAACCAAATTTCACATTTCAAAGTCAAGTTATATTTTAAAAGATCACTTTTAAACATTCATTTATTTAACCACTTAAATTCATAGAAAAAAATCAATAATACTTATGTAAATCACTTAAATTCACATTTAATCAAATTATCATATTTACCATTTCCAAATAAAATTTAATATCCATTTTATTTATATAACTTAAATATCATTTTTAACCAAATTCCAAATTTCCAACTTAAGTTATATTTCAAAAATCCAGTTAAACCATTCATTAATTACATTTTTAACACATAGAAAAATCATAATTTCTTTATTTTAAAATATTTCAAAATCTATTTAAATCAAATTTCATAAATTTATAATTTTTAAAATACTTAAAAATATCCAAAACACTTTATAAAATAACCACGGGCCTGTATATAATTTTCTAACTTAGGTCAAGTGATACGGATATGTATCATTTCAATCCGCAGTTAAAAAAAAGAAAAATCCGGGTTCTATCATTTCAAACCCGCAATCCCAAGTTAAAATAAATTAAATAAAAACCATTCAGGCCTATCATTTCAGCCCATAACAATTTTTCCCTATTCTAAAGTCCGTTCGGGTATGTATCATTTCAACCCATAGTGATTCTAGTCTACAGGGAACTTGCAATGGTGATAACAGATATAAATAACAGAATAACATTAAATAACAGTAACATATGATATAACAGGTGTAATAACAGGTGTGAACATCATATGATAATAATATAGGCATATATAACATGATAATATATTTCTACAGATTCACAGGGTGTCAATTTACTAGTTATATAGGTACATATTGTCTGGTGAGAATAACTCACCTGTTTCAAGCTGGAGTTTGCAAATCAAATGACACAACGAATTCCAGGAAGCACGATATGGCACAACGATGGATTCAAGTGGATGAGAACCAAGATGTTACTCTTGTATACAAAAACAAAACAAAGCACCATATAAATAATTACAATACCAAAGTGTTGAAACAAAATTGAGATAGAATGGATAAGTGAACATCACCAAGTCTTTAAATCAACTTTGCTCGATCTTGCTTCAACTTTTGCTCGACCATACATGTATTAGGTTCGGCCTCAACATGTTTTAGGTTGAAATGGATCAGGTTTGGACCACAAATGGCACGGCTAAGTCAAGAATATGAAGAGGAAGGAGTTTGCAAGCCTAGAATGCAAAGGGACAAGGCAAAATGGAGTTTTTGGTTCAACCCTTAGGCTCGACCATAGGGTCTATGGGTTAGGTCAGATCTGGACAGAGGGGAGGGTGATGTTCAGAGGTGGTAAACAAGCTGGTGGTGGTGGCTAAGGGGGTGGCCATGGTCAACAATGAAGGTGGTGAGGTGATATGTGCTCGGGTAGGCAATGTTTTGGAGTATAGCAATGTTTTTTTGTGGTGTTTGCAACATGAGATGGTCAAGGCAACTTCAGGTCAGAGGAGGGGGATGATTTGGCCGTGGATGAAGTGGGAAAGAAGGGGTGGTGGTGGTTGGTGAAGATGTGGAGGTGTATGGCCGAACCAAGCAAGAAGAAACAAGGCAAAAATCAAGGCAAAATCAAAAGGAAAAATGAAGAGAAAAGTGAAAAAGAGAGGGGAGGCCATTACAAATCTTTGTAGCCATGAATGAAATGAGGAATGGTGCCTTTCTCACGTGAATATGAGTTAAAACTCACGGCTATCAAATGAAAATGCACGGCCAACTCAAGGCAAATGAAAAGACTTAGGAAATTGAAGAGACGGGAAAACAAAGGGACAAAAGCAACTAAAAAGACACAAACCTTTTCAAATTTCTTTTATTTATTTTTGTAATTTATAAATACATATAAAAACTGAGAAATAAAAATAACAACTCAGAAATAAAATAAATATATAAAATAAATAATTAAATTTTTGAATAAATATAATTTAAATTAAGAAAATGTCTTAAAAATGCAAACTAGGCTTTAAAATTACAAAATAACTTCAGTACACTTTGGAAAAATCTATTTTAATTTAAATACATGTAGAATGCATATAAATAAAGTAAAAACAGCAAATAAAAGTGAAGGCATAAAATAAATAAATAAATTTTAATTATATATAGTTAAATTAAGAAAATAGCAAAGAAAATAGAAATTAGGCTTTAAAATTACAAAATAAATTCAACAAGCTTTGGAAAATTTTATAATCACTTTAAAATTATTAAAAGACAAAATTATACATAAAATAAAATATTAACATATATTAGAACAAAATATGACAAATAAAATATAATTTATATGTTTTAAAATAAATAATATTGCAAAATAAACAGTTTATACACAAAATTGAAAATTACATAACTTCTACAATATAAGTCCGTTTTCAACGAAACGAAAAGCAGTATTCATGGAATTAAATCTATTTTCATAATAAAAGATAAAATTTAAGAATTTTAAATATTTAAATTTAAAGTTTAAAAGTCAAAGTTTGACCAGTTTGAACAGAAATTCACTTTACAGTAAAATATCCAATTTTTACCAGTTTGAAATTATAATTTACATAACAATCAAAATATATATTTAGAAATGAAATATTTGAAACAAAACAAGTTTAAAATAATTTCAAATTAAAATAAAGTTTTTCAATCAGGAAATTCAATTTAACAGAAATAAAATATAAAATAAAATAAGCCTAAAATGTAGGGTTGTTACAGATTCTTATTTATTTATTTATTTTTTGTTGTATTATTATTTTTTCCTTTTTCACTGAAGTGATAATTGCGTGAGTTCCACCCTTCTTTGGATAATTAGGTCATGATGGAAAAAAAAGAGTTCAGGCTTTAGTCTCGAGAGTATGGAGAGTATTCCATAAAGAAAAGGAGCAAAGAAAACGGCTTGGGCTTCTAATCACTTTGGCCTAATCACAACACAATTTAAATCCTATTTATTATTTATAGATATTTTCCTATGCAATTCAAATTAATTTACACTACATTCTATAAAATATATTTTAATAATTGAATAAATTTATTCAATTTAATATTTTTTATTTCTATTTAATTATTCATTGCATTGTCATAAAGTAATCTTATTTTCAATTAATTTTCAAATATCAAATTAAACCATTTTTATTTTAGTTTAAATTTATTTAATTTGCACGGCACAGAAAACAGGGTTGTTACAGAAATATTATGTAAATCTAAAGATGAGGAAGAGTTAGGTATTATAAATTTACATAATTTAAACACATCTTTATTAGGAAAATGGATATGGAAGTTTACTAATAATAATGGGAATTTCGATTTGGAAAAAAATAATATCGAATCAATGATATAGTGGTACATATAATTTACAGCATATTTCTACTAATATTACAAATAATATTTCTCTTTTTCAGAAATTGATAAGAAAATTTTGTTATTTATAAATTAGGAATTAATAATGTAGTACATTCAGGGAATAATACCTCTTTTTGTCATGATAGTTGGATATCAGTAATTCATCTTAAAGTTGAATTAAATAAACTTTATAAATTTGTAATTTTAAAGATGTGTTGATTTTAGAAATGTATAGATCAGATTTACATTTCCATGGGAATTTATTTTTAATCATATTTTAACTGAAAATACATTATCTAAGTTTGTCTTACTTTGTGCTAAATTAGAATTATATAACATTGATAATGAAAATGACATTAAAATATGACGTTGGGATAATAATAAAATCTATACAACATATTCTGTTTATAAATTTCTTATTTTTTTAGGTACAAATTCGAATATATTTTGATAAATTTGGAAAGGTAATACTCTAACCCAAAGCTAAATTACATATGTGGTTAATTATGCATGGAAAATTAAACACCGTATAACTAACTAAAAAGAAAAATATGATTATTGATAATAATTGTTTTTCTATAATATAGGAATGGAAAATATTTTGCAATTGTATTTTGAGTGTCATATCACTAATTATATTCTTATAAATTGCTTTAATTTTTTTTACTTAAATATAACAAATAATGATAATAATTATGTATTATTTTGGAATAGGCTTATGTTAGTTATAATGGATTTCATAGATCAATAATTGATACTATTTTTACTATAATATGTTGGTATATATGGTTTGAGAGGAACCAAAGTTATTTTAACAATATAAATACTCCAAAAGATAATCTAATATACATCATTGCTTTATTTTGTTTTAGTTGGATTTCAAACCCTACTTATTATATAGATAATAATATTAGTTTCAATGAATACCTTAAAAAAGATCAATATCATATTAATCTAGTTAAGAAAAATGTTGTATTTAAAAGAAGAACTAACAATTACACCGTAAATACCTTTTTAATTGATAAATATGCCAATGAATCCGACCCTATATTATATTTAGGAAACTAGCTAAATTTTAAAATGTTATAATTTTATATATAACATTCATATTAAAAATTATGATGTTTAGGAGTCGTAGTCTTACTTCTAAGAGTTTAGTTGATAAAACTCATTAACATATTTGTCCATAAGTCTATTTGAGTTATGTGTACGCCTATTTCCTCATATGATTCACGTCATATCTAGGTTACTATTTCTTGTACACGATACTTCTTCTCCTCTTGCATATATATTTATATAATGGAATTATATGCATATATATGTTTAAGCCTCACATTGTCTATTGAGTTTTTTCAATTTTAGCTATTGACATGGGATGTTTGACTCGAATGTTCTCATTCCTTTGATGAGCTTGGACGAGCTGAGCTTTGATATGCTATAGGGCCTTCTACATCTTATTTGGATTTTGTGGATAGTTATTCATAATATTCAGTTTCACTTTGGGGACTGGACGAGGCTTTTTCTCTCATTACGGACCTTTATCAGTTGCTATTTTCTGCTTTACTTGGTCAGCATTTTGTTTTTTTATTTCTTTTCATGATTTTTAGAATTTTCTAGGTTTTCTTAAGGGGTTTAATTTTATTTTATTTGTACGGGTTCATGGGGAATAGTCGCCTACCAGGCTTGTTGGTTACTCCTTTTTAAGTGTAAAATAAAATTACATGAGTGCTCTTTTCCTCATGGAGGATCACTCGTTTTTCTCACAAAAAGTTTTCCATGATTTTTGACTATATGGAATTTTTTTAAAAGTATACTCTATAGTTTAAAGTAAATGAAAATTGATTTAAGGGTTTGTAAATTCATTTAAAAACTGTATTTAATTACATAAAATTATGTGATGCTTTTTATAAGTAATATTTGATTATTAAAGTGATTTCTATGATTTTAAAAATATAGAGAAGAGCTTTGGAAATTGTTTATAGGTTTAAAACCTTTATTTCAAGTTCAAATAGATGGAAGAAATTATATTTTATTCACTTTTAAATAACATTAATGCTTTTGAAACTTTTAGTATGTTTTCATACAAATAAAATCTCTTTTGTAAAGGAAATGCATGTTTTGTTTGATTTATTTTTTATCTGATGAGAATATCGGATAACTGGGATTGTAATACTATTTGGTATATCACTTTTAGTAATATTTATTTGCTTATCCTTTGGACTTATTATATTCAATATTATCATGTGGAGAGAGTGTAGTTTATGAGAATGAATAAACAAGTGAGTAACACTAGGCAGTATGGGACATCTGAGTTCATATTGGTTCGATTACTTATTGTGAGTAGATGTCACTCCTATGGGGTTGCCTAATACAAGGTAATCAAATATACATATACATATACATATACATATACATATACATATACATATACATACACATACATACATACATACATATATATAGTCTGACAAACTTAGAGTGAGCATGTTGATTGCCATAAGTGTATCTATTTATTATGAGCACACCTATTATTTTCGTGAGGAGTAAAGTGAATAGGCTAGTATCCGTCCTAACGGTCATGCTATGAATCTGTGACATGCAATTTTGATGTGTATGGCCGAGTGCCACTGCTCCATGTCACATAGGCTAACAATCTGTTACTGTTTGCGGGCACTTGCAGGGTCATAACCATTGCGTAGCATAGACATGCACTTGATGTATATTGGGTCACGATGGTCGTCGAGGTAACTAAAGACTATCAGAGTAGCACTAAATCATAAAAGGAAGGCTCCTAGGGCAGATTTAGAGCTTTCAGTCTCCGACTGGTTATTGATGTAAGTATATAGACACATCCTTATTCACCTTTATGTAACCATTGAGTATTCGGTTGAGAGCTGACCTGATATGATTTGGCTGATGCTAAAATAGTTACTTACGAGGCTGAGAGCCCTTACTATTACTTTTAGGACTAAGAGTCTATAAGAATATATTTGAGATTAAGAGTGTATTAGATTACCGAGGGGTGGAGTGCCTATACGATTATTCATGAGGCTAAGTGACAAGTTGAGTAACTATGAGGCTGATAGTCTAGATGATTAGTTTTGTGATTATGGATTATTTGGGTTATTCATGGGAGTACGTCCATGAATTTTGTGACCTCATGGACAACTATCATATGGCTATCAAGGATAGCTATAGATGTTGAGAGCAAGAAGTTGGTCCACATACTTATCTTTATATGGTTATTTAAGAGGTAACCTTAGTTGCTGAGTGTATGCCATGTTTGTATTTTATGTGTGGATGGTTTAGATGTTGTTTGTGTATTTTCATATGTGTTGAGTATGATGGACCCTTAGTATGTTTACTTTATGATTATTTGAGAGATAATCATAGCATTGTTGTGTGCATGCCATGTAGTACTTGATGATACTTATATCTTTATATGTTTGGTTGTGTGTTACTTTACCCACTTAATTATGTGCCATTTCATGTGTTAATTGACTATACTTAGTGATGGGTGATATTCTACATGCATGGTTTTGACATACGTTGATACACTTGAGATATGTATATGCCATTATGAGTTACACTTGTTTATGCCATGTCGGTTGTTTTATATATTGACATCTGCATTCTAGACATAGCATGACTTGTGTGTTATTTATGTAATACTCGGGTCTATCCGAGATATTTCAAATTTACGGACTAAGTGACCAACTAGTGCTTCTTGGACATAGTTAGAGGCTTGTATATTTTTAGATTAGTTTTCCATTATATTGATGTAGCCTCTTATGTATTTAAGTTTATGGGATATATATGTTGGACTTAATTTGTATATTTGAATAATAATGCGCAATTGACATTTTTGTAGGCACACATGAACTTATGTATTTCATCTATTGTATATTATCGCTATATTGATGACTTTGTGTTCACTATTTTCTATTGTGTATTGTTCTATCCTGGAAACACACGTGTTTATTGCTTATGCCGATACCAATTATGTAAT
This sequence comes from Allium fistulosum, assembly GCA_030737815.1. Classification (NCBI taxonomy): domain Eukaryota; kingdom Viridiplantae; phylum Streptophyta; class Magnoliopsida; order Asparagales; family Amaryllidaceae; genus Allium; species Allium fistulosum. The sequence continues at coordinate 796,946,169 of CM060904.1, forward strand.
TTCTATTGTGTATTATTCTATCATGGAAACACACGTGTTTATTGCTTGTGCCGATACCAATTATGCATAGGTGAGTAGTTTATGATTTTGAAATATACATCAATGTTAGCTCAAGGAAATATTCATGTGTGATAGCACAATATCGCCTCATTCTCTGTATTGTCAGAAAACAATACCTAGTAGTAATCTTAATTAATGGTACTAATGGAGGCTAGAGAGCTATTTGAAAATGCATAGAAAATGGCGTGTGGAGGCTATACGTGAAAGTCTATAGGATCTTTACAATTAATGCAGTTTATACGTATATGTGTGAGGGTGTATATTACTAACTCTGTTAAGCAGAGAACAATAATTAAATATAAATAAGATAGATAATAGAAACGATCACACTAGATATTTTATATAGGTTTGGACCTCCCGTCCTATGTCCAGTCCCGAAGCTCCCCTTTGGTATTTCTTTTAACCAAGTAACCCTCGCTTCGCCCGAAGGAATAGGCTAATACAAAAGAATATCTCTGACAATTTAGTGTTCCAAATAAATGGATTTTGACTGATAGTACAAATCTTCCAATGATCTCAAGTATGTGAATGTGAATGCTTTGAGTTGTAGGAAGTGGTTTAACCAAAATTATATTTTGGTTATGATAGATTGAGAGTACGTAAGCAATTGTATGCACAAAAGAGTAATAAGAAATCAAGAGAGAATAGTTTTTTAGTTAGTTCAATTCAGTTAATCTCTAAATCTCAATCATGGTAGTATTTATAGATTTAAAGAGATGCAGATGAAGAGTTGTTACTATTAGATAAGGTCTATTCATTTTATTGGCTGCAACCTTTCGATGAAGAGTTAATTACTATTCGATCAGCAGAAGTGTCTATTCAGAATTGAGCATTTTTTTAGATGACATATGTCTATGGTAAAACCTCAGACGTCTGTGACTTCAGGAAATAATTTCCTAAGGATTGTCAAAGACGTCTATGATTTTTCCTCAGATGTCTGTGAATGTTAAATGCATTGTTTCACTTTATGTTCAGTGTATATGAAATCATGTGTGATCATGAATGCATATATGCTCAAGGAGACCTTACAACATTTTATCTAAGACTCTTTTAAACTAGAATAACCTTACTAATTATAGTATGGTTGATAGATCTTTGTTTGTCTTCGAGTCCCAATATCTTTGAGTACGATGTCTTCTTATAGATGCCTGTTATTTTGATAAGATGTATATAATATATATGATTGTATAGTTGTTGTCATTGAAACATTGAATGGAGGTTCTAACAATACTATTTATAGCCAGAGATATGCACCTTTTCCTCCCCCTTTCCCTCTAGCTCTTAAGACCAAACAAGTCTCCCATTTTTGAATTGTATAGCCAGCCTAGGCTTGACCAAGCATGGTCAAAGTCCCCATTAACTCCTATTTGAATTATTGTTTAATTATTTTATTCAAGCTCCTTAACCGATCGAACAGTTGTATGACTTTTATACATCGTTGTGACCACTTTTAAGCGTAAAAAACAATTAAAATGCCACAAAATATTAACACAACATATGTATTTACTTATTATTATACAAAACATTTATAAATTAATTTTCCTAATGTCGGATTTGGAAATAACTAACAATGTAATTGAGTTGATTCTCTAGTGTGAATTCGATCCTCGGTCGATATTTAAACAATTTAAATACTAAAGTATGTATGGACTTTGCTTAAGCACAGTTCTGAGCTAAGTTTAACGCTTATAGACTATTTAGGTGAAATTCGGTTTTTGACCTAAAATAAGGTCATTTAGTAATGGCACTTTGTACACATATTCTTTTCGTCCTCACTATATCATATGGATATCTTTAGTTATGTCAATTACTGTAAAGTCCATGGTCCAACCTGTTAACATTTATCAATTAACTGATTTATTCTAGTCTTAGATTTTAACTTTAAGTTTACTACAAATTACGTTGATACTAACCTTATATAATGAAGAAGACGAATCCTCTATTGGGTAATGTTTCGATTGAAGCAGTTCAACTTGTACCCAACCATGGCAGTAACATGGTTGCCATGCCATGTGTTGACCATAATCGAAGTACATTCTGGTTACATAAGATCGACAATACCCTCAAGTCTGAAGACTACTGTACGTTACTTGAAAATCTTCTATTTTAACTTAGTTATATTACCCTATAGGAGACTCTCATTGAGTCGCTCTATGATTGTTACAAATAACCACAAGTATATTACTCCTTGGTGTCCCCAATGGTCATGAGTAAATCACTATCCATCATATGTAGCGTGTTACGTACACTAGTCTTAATAGACTTATCGATATCCGTTTATCGATACATCTTGTCCAGGAACATTTAAGGAGTAAATGTTTTATTTATATATCTATATATATGTATCAATTCCATACTCATGGTTATGAGCAAATTTTTAACAATAATTGATAAAATACTTGTCCTAATGATTTTCCTACTTATATATGTTTAATGTATTTAATTAATTATTTATATCTCTCTCTATAACAGCATATATGAAAGAAAATAAACCATATGCATACATCATTTCAAACAAGATTATTTTATAAGAGTTAAGTTGTAACAACCCGTATATTTGGACCATTTAAATTGACAATAATCCACATATGTCAACTTAAATAGTACAAAACACGAATCATAAATGGAGTATATGTATATAAATGAGAATCATCACAGAATCACAGAAAATATAACATAACAGAATAATGCAGCGGAATTACAACAATGTCATAGTAGTAGTTCATGAAGCTACTAAGAAAATACAACAATGTCTCAAATAAAGGAAATTCAACAACATAGATGTCCAAATGGAAAGAACAAGACTGATAAAGATAAGATAGTCTTCAAGTCTTCAGCTCCAAATAAGCAGCAGCAGCATTCCTCAGTCTGATCCGAGCATATGCACAAACAAACACTCGAATCAGGACATATATTCTTATACAGATAATATGGTTAAAATTTTGAAATAACAATAACTCAAAGATGATTGGAATAAACATCTTTCAGGATCCGATAAATTATCTATATATAGTAGAGTACGATAAGTAGATAATGTCTATCAATAATATAAAGATATCAAAATAGTGTTAAGTCATGGCCCATTCCACCCTTAACACATTTTTATTCCCAAAAGCATATACAAGACCGTAGTTTCCCCAAAACCGGAAGTCACCAGAGGGCAATCCATATACTAAAGGTCAGTGTTTTAAATCTCGGATTTTGGCCAATATCTCGGGAAAATATCTCGGCTATCTCGGGCGATATTTAAAACACTTATAACTAAATAGGCTGCCAAATCTCGGATTTTGGCTGATATCTCGGATTTTTCATCTCGGCCATCTCGGGGAGATTTAAAAGCCTGCTAAAGGTACAAATCAAAGTCGTAGTGGTCGCGCATAAATGGAATACAAGTATGACAAGGCACATGAGTCTATACCCAAGGTAGTGATACTACCGTTCGCCTGATCCGGACTGGTGAGAACGCAACGCCGCAGCGCCCGCAACACCGTGAGACAACACTCCCAATTCAAGGGTGCGCACCAATCAATCACAAAGTAAAAGAATAGTTTACGAAGAAGTGTGTCCACTTGAGGTAGCTAATCCTCCATTGGCCCGGCACAGCTCCTGTTTTAGTCATTTCCAATTTGACACAAGTGTCAAGGCTATCCATTATCGTTCACTTTCTTCAATCATCAACGTTCGTCAATCCAACCACTTCATTCTGGATCATCACTTCGCGTATAGTTATTAAAGTGGTTTCCGGTTTAGACAGTGAGTATGTCCCAAACCGATTCCGGTTCCTTTAATAACCTTCGTGATTATAACACCGATTGGTCGTTAATATATTTCAAAACCATTTCAATTTCAATTGGAATTCCTAAATCGACAATTCGTTAGTCTTTCGAAATCAATTTCCAAAATTACATTTCAAACTTTCCAATTTCAATTTCAACATTTCTATATTTCAATTTCAAAGTTTCAATTAAAACAATTCAAATATTCATTGCATTTCGTATATAAGTTCATTCTAAAACATTTAACTAAATTTACGTTCAAAATGATTTAAATCAATTATCGCTTCCATTCGATATTCATTAAATTAATTTATCATCAATCAATTTCAATTCAATTTCTAATTCATTTCGTTACGTCTTAAGTTCGATTTCATTATCAAAGTTTACACTTATTTACAATTACACCTATCAAATCCAATTCTTTAAATTACAAGTCTTTCATTTGTTTCGAAAAACGCATTCTATTTCTTATCAAAGATATTCCTTTCAAATTTCAAACTTAGTTAAAACTTAATTTCACTTGTTCAAAATTCAATTTCTCTTAATAAAGAAATTCAATTCAATTTTAATTGTAATTCGATTTCATCATATTTCAATAATTTTAAATCTTAATTATTAATCATTTCAAACTCATTCATTAATAATTCCAACTTAATTGTTAATAAATTCAAAATTCAATTATTAATTATTTCAAACTTTGTTATTAATAATTTCACAACTTAACTATTAATAATTTCAAAAGTTAATTATTAATAATTTCAACACTTAATTTTTTTTATTATTTCAAAAATTTATTTTCAATAATTCTAAATTTAATTATTAAATAATTAAATTTTAAACAATATTCTTTTTGCCAATTACTACTTTAATATTCGTTCCAAATTCAAATATTCACATTTACATTTATTCCAATTTACATTCCAAATTATTCAAAACTTTGTTATTCGTCAAATAAAACTTTATTTTTATTTAAATCAAAACATTTGACCAATCGGGTTTTATTTTAATTTTCTATCCTAAGTCAAATTGTTTGGGTATTTATCCTTTCAACCCGATTCCATTTAAATTCAAAATCAAAACATACAAAGGGAACTTGCAGTGTGATAGCTGGGATGGTGTCAAAGTAAATAAACAAACAATAGCATCCATTCACAACAATTCAACAAATTTCAAATAATCCCGAAATAATCGTATTAATTCGCGTTTGTTATTTACGCCAATTAATATAACTATTTCTAGAAACTACTCTATCATTTCAAGTAGATTAAAGATTATAACATTTCGGTTTCACTTGTCGTTCAATTTCAATTACAACAGTTAATTCAATATACGTTCAACAGTCCAAAGTGAAATTTGTCGATTCTACGTGTCAATTAACTTAACAATTTAAGGGTCAATTCAATTAATCAATATTCATCATAAAAGGGGTCAAGTTAACAATCAAATTCGACATATGTAATTCATTTAAATCGTTAATCATCCTATATCAAATTTTTAACTTGCAATTAATTTATCACTTAACAATAACAATTTACATCCAATTCAACATCACATAGCAATCATTTATCAATTCAAACTTGCATAAGAATATAGTCGTGAAAATTAATTCACCTTTCGTGGATAAAGAAATTTGACGACGAAGCAAAAGAAGCACGAAAAGAATCGGTACAGCACGAACAACAGACACTGTAATATCGACAAAAGAAAACGATATTAATAAAATGAATGTTGTATATAATTTAATAAATTTATATAAATGCGCTTACCGAAGATGGAGGAAAGAACAAAAGCTGAAAATTATCTCCTGCGAAAGAAGTCAGTCGGTTGCTTCTGCACACAGCAAAGAAAAGAAAAGTGGTTACTATACTTCAGTAACAAAATAGATGCTGCTAATATATTCTTTCAGCATGCAGTGCACTGCCTCCATTGTATAAAGCAACAGTACATTGTCCATTTCAAAACTGAGACTTCTACTTCCTTTTTCTTCTGACACAACCCATTCCTTTATAAACTATGATTAAACAACACTTATATGCCCAGCACTATCATACATTTTTCCTTTCCTTTCAAAATGAAAATGAGACTTCTTCATTCCAAAACACTCTTTAATTTAGCACACATACTCGGCATGCACTCACATACATACACCTTCACTCACCCAACGCACCAACACACACGCACACGACGAGAAGAAAGGAAGTCCGGGTTCGTCAATGGTTGGGTGGTTGGGCGGTAGACGTGGAGGGAAGATGCCTGGGTGCTGGCGTGAGGCTGGGTGGCCGGGAAGCTGAGGTGGCGGAGGAACGACAGCTAACGGGTTGTCGAGTTGTGGCGATGCGGTTGTCAGTAGAAGTTGCTTAGAAAGGAACCTGGGTCTGCTTGTGGGCGTGAGGATAGGCGGAAAATGAAGGGCTTGTGTGGGCCGATCTGCTTGCGGGTTTCAGGAGATTGGCAGAGGAGGTTGAGATAGGTGGAAGAGGGTATGGCAAAAGGCAGGTTGTGTGGAAAAGTGGAAGGGAAGAAAGGTTGCTAGTCCGGTGGTTCGGTGATGGATATAGGTGGTGGGCAAACTGACAAGGTGGTGTAAGGCGAGCTCGTGTGGTGGAGATCTGGTCGTGATAACTAGGCCTATGATAATATGGAAATGGGTTCGTGGGTTTTCGCGCAAGGTGGAGGGTGAATGAAGGTGACGTGGCGACTTTATATATTTTCTTTCTCTTCTGACAAAACAAGAACAAAAGAAAAGGAAAGAGGGGAGAGTTTACCTGATGCTTGGAAGCAGAGAGAAGGAGAATTGAATAAACAGCGAATGGTACTTGGTCTTTGAAAATATAGGAACAGTAAACACTACTAAAAATCCCAAACGTTTCACCTATTCCCAACGCAACCCTTCACACTTCATCTCCCCACTAACCCATTTAATATCAGCTGGGATAAATTTTTGTATTGCTTGTAAACGGCTGAAGGAAATTTGGGCTGAGTATTATTTAATTGGTCCGTCTGGAACCGATGAATTAACACGAATAATTTTACGTCGGACTCCGATTTACACAAATGAGTATACTGTTTTGATCAGTGCGACGATGCGGTTCCAACGGTACACAGGTTATTGCGATACGATGATTTTATAAAAATTGCATTTACGCCGCTTAAATTGTACGTTTTGCAAAATAATATAAATGGAGCAGGCGATGACAGTTTTAGACGAAACGAATTATAAAATCTTGATCAGAATAATTTTTACAAGCGGACAGTGTAAAAATATTTGGATTTGGAAGATAAATTTTACGCACCTTTATATGGACTGATATACAGTAAAACGCGGACGGACTTTATTGTAATATTTTTCACGAAACTTTTTCTATGTCCATATCTAACTAGACGTATGTCACAAATAAAGTTTGGACGTGAATTGAGATCGTTTAAAATTACAAAATTTTTATTGAAACGATGAATTTTAAAATTTTAAATCGGGTCGGAAATTTAGGGTCGTTACATAAGTTATGTGATAAATTAAATAACTAGCCCTAGGCCACATCCATAACTTTATCACCTTCTTCCTGCCACTAGTTAGGAGGAGGCGTAATGTCCAAACTAAGGGTAGACAGAATTCCCCATTAACTTTGTCTGTAGTCCCTTGTTACTTGCAACTTATTGTGCTTCTCTTCTTACTACCTGTTATGTTATAAACTTATAATAATTGCTAACTTTAGTTCTTTGCTATTGTTTATGCAGTGGTCCACCTTAACTTTGTTGTTATGGACGACTCTTCCTATGCCAGTATGGCTTATACTCAGACCCATCAGAGCCTCCCCCAACCTATCTGGAGGGATCTTTCATCATCCTTGCCCCTCTGTCCCACCATAGGAGTACATAAATGTCACTACCTCTTTGTTAAAACCATAGATATTGATTTTGATGACAATAACCATATAATATATAATACTAATGTTTTTCCAAGTTGTATAGAATATTTTGCAGGATATTATAAAGGTTTATACAAGTATAGGATAATCGAGTTTTAAGATTGATCAGTAAAAAGACTAGAGATCAAAGTCTAGAGATAATCAAGATATTTGAAGACTCATGAGTTTAAAGACAAATGCAAGAAGAGTTCCAGACTATAGTTTATAATTAATAGACATTAGATCAATTTGTTAAACACCTAAAAATATCAACTTTCTTTTCTTTGAATACTCTGTTATCAAAGTATTTAATTATTTATTAAAATATTTATTTTGTCTTCAAAATATATATATTTACAAATATTTTATAAGGGTTTTATATATTTAACTATTTAAAAACTATGTTTAAATGATTTTCCAAAATATTAGAATTTATAACACTTTAAATGTATTATTGTTTTTCAAAGTAAACAAGGGTATTTGAACATACCCTACCTTTGTATGTCGACATATGTACCGTTGAAGTGGTTCTTTGAATTTTGAATAGCTATGATTTTTGGTTACGCCTCTTCATAAATAGACACTTTCCTTCAAACATTATATAAAGTGGAATAGAAATTAAATTTTAATAACTATGTTCTCTATATTCTTCTTACTCTAAATTTTCACTATATGTTTCACAAAATCCACTTTCTATACACTTCAAGTTCACTCAAATTCAATCTTTACATTACTACATTCATTCTCTAGAATCTACTCACTGATTTGAAAGCATTATCTCATCAATTCAAAGATAAAAGTGCTACCAAAGGGCTATAAGGTATTTTGTATCAAAGGTACAACTATTTGTATTTGGATCAACAACTCTCCACTACTATTTGTATGAGCATGCTTGTTACCCATTCAAATCAAGTGGGTGTGCTTGTTGCCTATTCAAATCAAGTAGGTGTGCTTGTTGCCAGTTTAAATCAAGTGGGTGATTTTATTGCCCGATTAAATGAAAAGAGGTTACCTTGAGCTCGAAAAGTAAGGACGGTGTATCATTTTGCATTGAAATCAAGATTGTATTCTGGTTTGCTTGCTACTAGATTAAAGTTGGCATTGGAAAGGAAATCTGTACATACACTATACAGGACCAGATGTAGGATTGGTTAATACGAACAAAAATAAAACTCCTGGTGCCATCTCTCTTACTTTTATTTTATTTTTACTACATATATATATATACACACACATGTGATTGTCTATTAATATATATCTGTGTTAATTATCTGTGTTTGGATTTTAATCTTGAAATAATTTAGAAAATTTCAGTATAAGTTATAAAATACTATTCACCCCCCACTAGTGTTAATATAGCCTTAAGGACCATTCACATTAGTACAATATATACTACACTGTTTCCCACACCTTTTACCTCTAAGAGCCTCTATTGGGCTTGACAGTGTTAGCCTTTGCAAACAAGCGATAATGGATGAGGAGGAGGTTCAAGCGAGGGCACATCTTATTCGTTTTTTATGTAAGGGAGGCTGAGCTGTTGGACAGTAAGCAAAGACCTATAGAGGTGACTTTCCTTATGTCAAACAAAAGATGGATGAGGAAGGATTCAATTGGTTTCTCCCGTCGCTTGTTGGGACTTCCACTGAAGTGCTTCAATAGGCCTATTGATCGAAGTTAAGGTATCTCGGGAATGAGTTAGAGGTGTTCCTAGACATTAACCTCCAGGTGGTTTTTCTGGTGAGTCCCCCTTGTATTTATAAGTTCCTTTTCTTTTGTTTCTAACTATTACCTCCACAGGCCGGGGCATGTGCCTTTAATATTCATCAAAATTATATTGCACTAAAGAAGAACACCTCGAGGAAGTCGAAGAATTAGTTCTTATAACACCACGTAGTTTTGACGATAATTAATCAAAGAAATTAATAAACAGTAACGTACAAAAATAGAACTTTTACAAACATCAAAATTTTGTTACGAAACTTGCACCATTGGGTTTATAGCAATTTTTTGATCATTTTCGTATATAAAGTTTCCCGATTGGAGTTTAAACGAAAAGATTATTAACATTTGAAGTTTTCAAATTGGAAATAATTATATACGTAACTAAGGTAATAAAAATAATTAACTAATGTTAATTACTGTCATTTAGAAATTAACCGATAGTTAACTTTACTTAAGCATTATGTAAGTTAATAGTGGAAAGAAATTGTATCGATCAGTTTTAAAAGGAATTAAATCAACGAAATTAAACGACATAGGTAATTAAAATAATTCATATCGATCGATCAACCCTAGCTTGGGTTGTTCAACTGCTAGCAGTCGACTGGTAAGGGACGGTGGTCGACCAATTGAGTTATCGAATTGAGAATTCTGAAGTAACCGAACTGCTTAGATTTAAAGCAGAAGAATATAACAGCTGGCATTGATTCGAACTCCTATAAATGCGGGCCTAACCACTCACTTTTCTTCTCATATTTTTCGAAGCAACGACAAAGCTCTGCCATTTTTTCTTCTCTACAAAATTTTTAATTCTTAAAAATAGTTATAGTTTACATATATATATACAAATTGAGAATAGTTGAGGATGATTGAGAAGAAGAATAGGGTCAAATCAAATCGTCAAAGCCAAGGTAAATGATAAATCTGGATCTAAAATCCAAACTAAATCCAAATCTCTTCTCTGATCAAGATTTCTGATAGATACATGTATGCTTATGGTATACGTATTCAAATAAGGAGAATAAGGGGAGCCAAACTGGAATGACAAGGATTAGGTCTAGAGATTTGGAAAGCTAATAAGGTGAGTGAGAAATTATATATTTTTATATAGTATTAGATTTATATCATTGTAAATCTATTTCTGTATGCCTAAATGTAAACATGGAGTTGTAGACTAAAATTATATGCGTGTAATGAATTTATAAATCCTATTCTACGATTGATAACTTAATTTTAATATTGCACGTATGAAAATCTGGAAAGCATTGTGTAGTAGTAGTCCCTGAAATTTACAAATTATATTGTAGTTCCAAATTTGCAGATTTAAATGTCTTGTGCAAGTAAAATTTAAATTAGAGTTATCACAATAAATTATGGGGACTTGGGTAGTATTTTAATACATTGGACTGTAGTGTGTTGTAATGTAAATTTCTATAGATTATCAAGTTCTATTTCATAAATAAAAGTGCATCGTTTGAAATAACAAGGAATATGCCTAAAAAAGAGGTGTATAAAATAAGGATATTTTACATATTTTGTATTGTCTATTTCAATAACTATAAAATATAATTTCTTGTAATTCCGAACGTAACACAAATTTCCTTATTGGATAAGATATAGAGATACAGTGTTAAGCTTTCCTGTTGAGGGAGATGTAATTCCAATGCATTAAAATGTAGAAATCCCTAAGTATGAATTAAAAAATTGAAGCTGTGATAATAATGACGGTTAAATTTTAAAATTAACACACACACACACACACACATATATGCAATAGGGACAATATGGAAACCAAGTAAACGATAACAAGGTAGGCAAGTAATAAAATGTATAAAAGCAAGAGGTATATAAAATATATAGGTATTGAAAGTCCACTAAACAAGGGAGGGTGGTAAAAGTTAAAGAGAAATAAAAATTTCAATACTGAGAAAGGAAAGTAAACAGGAAAAGATATTTAGGTCTTTAATGAAAGCAGTAAATAACATTAAATTGATATTAAAAAAATAAGAAGTAAACGCATAAAAAAGTAGAGAAATATAATGAACTGTTGAACATTAGAGGCATAATAATTGAACCATTATGAATATGTATAAGTAGCCTCAAGTATGCATTTATGATGGAAGCTAGCTAATAACTTAGATAGAGAAGAATGACATAGTCATTAAAATATGTTGGAATTCGAGGTTGGTAGTGTTACACCACAGATGTTTGTCCCTTGCAAGGGGCTACTAATGGTTGTCTATACATTATACTTACGTGGGACATATCCAATTTTAGGACCCATAGAATTATATATGCTCACGTATAGGTGAAGGAATACCTTAGTAAGGCATGCTTCAACTTTTTTTAGTAGGGGTATTGCCTTGATTGCATTAGGTAACCTAAATGGGACGGTGAGCAAGGCTCGACGCTATATCCATGTGTTTGGTACCATATTAAGGAGTAAGAGTTGTACATAGATCGAGAACGTCATCAATCCTGAGCGGTCGAAGAAAAGACGAGGGTTATACTTAAATGGTCTACACCTCCTACTAGTGTAAGTCACGTTTAGGTTATGCACCACCATAGTTGTTTGCTAGTTTGTTTGTTAGGAGGCAAAGCTATATAACCCTTAGGTTCAATCTTTCAAAATGAGTGAGGTAGTCCGAGGAGCCGAGTCCTCAATAGTCCATGGAGTTGAGTCCATAACAGGCAGTAGACAAGTAAGCTAATCCCTAAGGCGAGATAGAATATGGCTAAACCTTTGTGATGCTGTTATTAGGCACTTTTGGAGTTCCTTAGCATGCACAATGACAAGGACGTGATACTGAGTTGATGATGGATCCTAATAGGGTGCTGGGTTAGAGATATTAACGGGGATAATATCTTGGTCCAAAGGAGACTATGGGGTGTGTGTGTGTGTATATAAACACACACTTACACATGTATGTAGTTATAGCCTACTTAGGGTAGATGGGGCATATCTTATGCACACGTGGAGTCGAGATGACCGACTAAGTAAAATACAATGTAATATATGGTGGAAGGAAATCAACATAAACTAGTATTATGTATAAAGCGTATAATTTACCAGTCCCTAGAACGTTATTCTAACTCCTCCTCGTTGCAACCCACAAGATAGCTTTAGAGAGACAAGTAGTGATGCAAGGTGAGAATAGTGGTAGGATAGGTTTCCTTATGCATGCTCAACACTAATAAGGATATTAGAAGTGTCAATCTTAGTCAATAACTATAGGATTTATTATAGTTTACTATTCTGCCGTGAGTTATATGGATAGTGGTTTGATATTTATTTATTTGTAGGATATCAAATCAACGATCCGTACTTTGCTGGACTTGGGTTTTCCATTTAACGAAATTCCGGTCCACTAGGGTGTGATTTGTCACATTTGGTATCAAAGTTTAGGTTAGTCAATCTTAAAATTTAGGATACAATGAGTGAACGTATTTGTATTTTTACCTATAATTATATGTATTATAAACCAAATCCTACAAATCCAACTATAGAAGTAGTAACAACCATATTCTAAAAAGGAGGATAATACGACTATGAGTTGGAACAATGGATGAAGTTGAAGATTGTACACTTACCCCGATTACCCCACATGAAATAGGTCGTATAGAAATGCGTTGACTTAAGAAGAACATGAGTGCAACATATGTGTAATGACCCTGAATTTCTGACCCAATTTAAAATTTTTAAATCCATTTATTTAATATAAAAATTTGAATTTTATATACGATCTCAATTAACGTCCAAACTTCGGTTATAAGATGCGTCTATTTAGTTATGGATATGGAAAAGTTTCGTCGCAGATTATTGCAATAAATTTCGTTCGCATTTTGATTGTATATCGGTTCATTTTAAACTGCGGGAAATTTATTTATTGAATAAAATATTTTTACACAGCAATGTTGTAAAAATTTATCTGATCAAGACGTCGCATTCCGTTTGGTCTAATTTCGTAATCGCCTGCTTCATTTAAATTGTTTTGCCAAACGAACAATTTAATTGGTGTAAATTTCGAGTTTTGATAAAACTGTCGTATCGCAATTATCTGTGTACCGTTGGAAGCGCCTCGTCGCACTGATCAAACGGTATATTCATTTGTGCAAATCGGAGTCCGTCATAAAGCGTCGCGTTGATTTAACCATTCCAAACGGACCGGTTAAACCATATTCAGCCCAAAACAAACAACCCGTATCCATTCAACAATTTGAAAATAAAATTTGGCTGAGGTGCATTCAATGCGGCAGTTGGAAGATGGGAGATGTGACTTGGGAATAGGTGTGATGTTTAGGAATTAGAAATATCATAATTGCTGCAATTTATAAAAAAAAAGAAACAAACATCTCCATTCATTCACTCTGCCAGGTACGAACTCTCCACCTCTCCTCTTCTCCTCACCTTTGTTCCTTCTCTTTTCTTTTCATGTCTTCACTATAAAAAAAAATTTGCAAAAGAAATGTAAACCCAGACCTTCACCGCCCTCATCTCCCTATATGCGCACGAGTTCACCACCTCCGCCAGTTGTGCGTCATCTCCATCATCCCTACGTTTAGCCGCGAGCACCACATCTACGCACTGGCCGCGCCACTACCCCAATCACCGCCTTCCACCATGCGCACTGCCTCCCCTACCTCCCAGAAACGCATACACCCCTCCGGCCGCCTGTACCGAGCCCATCAACCTCCACCATCGCTCGCCTCCAGTGCACACCACGACCTGCCCCTCCTCCTACGCGCGCACGCGCGACATCCCAGTCACCGCCGCCACTCCAACGTCCCCTGCCTCGCAACGCATCACTACCCAGTCCGACTTCGCGTGTGCATACTGTGTATACACCAATGTGTACATGCGTGGGAATGGGAAAATGCAGGCTTGCATTTATAAAATGAAAAGTCTCGGTTTTGTAAAAAAAAGGAAACAGATGTTGTTTATAAAAATAAAAGGTGAAGTGAACAGTATTGCTTCGTGAAAAAGGAAGTGTACTGTTGTTTGAAGTGATTGTTGAAACTATATATATATATATATATGCAGTGTATGTATATTTTTTTGTCGAATAGTAACCCTCTTCTTCTTTGTTGATACAGCAGCAACCAGTTGATGTTCCATTTGCAGCAGCATCAAAATTCTCAGCTTTCTTCTTTTTCTTCATCGTTGGTAAGCGCATATATAATTTTATAAAATATATATGAGCGTCCATTTGAAATTAATACCATCTTTCTTTTGTCGATGGTTGCAGTGTTCCATTGTTCGTGTTTGAGCTGTGTTGAACCAATTCCATTCGTGCTTCTTCGTGCTTCGCCGTTCAATTTCTCTAACCACGAAAGGTGAATTAATTTCACGACTTATATTCTTATACGATGATAATCAAGTTTGGTTGATAAATGATTGATTGTTTGATGTTGATATTGGACGTTAAAAATGGTTAATGTATGAAGCGATAAATAATATACGATTGAATTTGACGTAGGATAGTTAACAATTTGGAATTGATATATGTGTTGAATTTGATTAGATAGAATTTGTATAATATGACCCTTTTAATGTCTATTGAATTGACACGTAGAAATATGGTTAATTACACCTTGAATCATTTAAATTTATGTGGTGTAAATTAATATAGTATGAAATTTAATAAGTAGAAACCAAGTGTAGAATTGCATAAAATAATAAGTGTAATGATCTTTAATCTACATGAAATGATAGTGTAGATTCTAGAAATAATTATATTAATTTATATAAACAACAATGTAAATTAATACGATTATTTTGGGATTATTCGAATTGATTATTGGATTGTTATTGATTGTTGTTATTGCTTGTTTATTTACTTTGACACCATCCCAGTTATCACACTGCAAGTTCCCTTTATTATGTTTTGATTTTGAATTGAAATGGAATCGGGTTGAAATGATAAATACCCAATAAAACATTGACTTAGGATAGAGAATTAAAAACCTGATTGGTCAAATAATTCGATTTAAATAAATAAATAAAGATTTTATTTAAATGAAATAATAAGAATTTAAAAATGAAACTTGGAATTTGAATTCTAGTGAAATTTAAATGTTAATATTTAATAATTTGAGACAAAATATTAACAAAGTGTTTGATGAAAGAATGTGTTTAAATTTAAGTAAATTATTAAATTAAGTTTTGAAATTATTTAATAATTAAATAAAATTGAATTATTGAATTCCTTAATAAGTCAAATTTGTTTAAATTAAATAAGTAAATAAGGGAATTTGAATTTCTTTAATAAGAAATAAAATGTGATTTATTGAAATTAATATAAGACTTGTAATTTAAAGAATTTAATTTGACAAATTTAATTTAATTAAATTTGCAAGTTTTGATATAATATAGGTAAACTTAAATTGATTTAATGAATTGGAAGGTTAATGGAAATTATTTCGAAAGGATAAAATTACTTAATTTAAATGATCACTGAATGAATCCATCAATGAATCTAAATTGTTTTGAATGTTAATTAACTTAATTTAAATGATTATGGAATGATCTTATATATGAATTTAAATCGATATTTGAATTTTTTAATAAAATTTGAGTTGAATTATAAAATTTTGAAATGGAAAAAAATTGGAAGATTTGAAATGTAAATTTTGGAAATTGATATAGAAAGAGAAATGAAATGTTGGCCTTCAAATTCCAAGGGAAATTGAAATTGATTTAGTTTTGAAATTTATTAAATGACCAATCGGTATAATAATTATGAAAGTTACCAAAAAGACCGGAATCGGTTAGGGACATACTCACTGTCTAAGCCGAATACCACTTTAATAGCTATACGCGGAGTGTGATCCAGAATGAAGTGGTTGGAATGATGTACGATGAAGACTGAAGAAAGAGAACGATAATGGATGACCTTGAAACTTGTGTCAAATTGGAAATGACTAAAACAAGAGCCGTGCCGGGCAAAATGGGGGTAGCTACCTCAAGCGAACATACTTCTTCGTAAACTACTCATTACTTGTTATTGATTGGTGCGCACCCTTGAATTGGGAGTGTTGTTTCGCGGTGTTGCGATCGTTGCGACAATGCGTTCTCACCAGTCCGGATCAGGAAAATGGTAGTTTCACTACCTTGGGTATTGCCTCGGGTGCCTTGTCATACTTGTATCCCTATGCGCAACCACTACGATTTGTTTTTGTGTTATACCTATGGAGTACTCCCTGATAGACCACTAGTTTACGGTGGAGTTTATAGTGCGGTAGAGACTATGATGCTTATATAAAATGTGTAAAGGGGGATAATGGTAACGCCTTAACGCTATTTTGATACTTTATCTTACTGATAGACATTATCTATTTAGCATACACTATTACATAGTAGATAGTTTAACGGATCATGAAAGATGTTATTCCATTCATCTTTGAGTAATTGTTATTTCAAATTTGAACCATATTATCTTGTATAAGAATATATGTCCTGACTCGAGTGTTTGTTTATGCTTATGCTCGGGTCAGCCTGAGGATTTCTGTTGCTGTGCTGCTTGGAAGCTGAAGACTTGAAGACTATTATTTATCTTTATGTTTATCAGTATTGCTCCATTCTATTTTGATATTGTATCGGACATCTATGTATTTCTATTTCACTATTTGCTTGAGACATTGTTGTATTTACTTAGTAGCTTCATGAACTACTATTATGACATTGTTGTAATTCCGCTGTGTTATTCTGTTATTGTATCTGTCTGTGATTCTGTAATGATTCTCATTTATATACATATACTCCATTAATGATTCGTGTTTTGTACTATTTAAGTTGACATGTGTGGATTATTGTCAATTTAAATGGTCCAAATATGCGGGTTGTTATAGTTGGTATCAGAGCTTTGGTTCCCGAAAACCTTAGCCTGTGGAGTTTTAAGCTCATTAGAGATAGGGTAACCATACCCTCGAATGAGGAGAATCATTTAAGAATCTATATCCTTTGATTCCATCCTCCTTATTGAATTCATTTGATTAGAATTTCCTTAAGTTCTATAAAATCTCTATCTTTGATTCTAAATAAATTTTGGTATTCCAGGATGAGTACCGAAGGAATACTAGAGGTGGGGGTAGAGGAAATGCTCCCGGACCACGTGCCCCAGCTCCCGCAGTCAAGTTTTCTACTCTTAGCAAGGAATACACCTAGCTTGGCGGCATAAAATTCTCTGGATCCGAGAGCATCATTGGAACGCAACAGTGGCTGAAGAGCCTGGAAAGGATCTTCACTGGCCTAGAGATTACTGACGCACAGAAGCGTCAATTGGCCGCTTGGCAGCTTCAGGATGCGGCACAGGATTGGTGGGAGTCAGTAACCTCCCGTATTGACGAGGAAACCATCACCTGGGCCCAGTTTAGGTAAAATCTAACTGAAATTTCATTCAAATAATTCCTTCTTTCTCTTAGAATATTGACTCATCTTTGTCTCGCTTGTGAATAGGGATTCATTTTCGGCTCAGTGGATGCCAGCAGCCGAAAAACTCAGCTTTACCGATCATTTATGGATATTAAACAGGCTAACATGACTTTCTCTGAGTATGAAAGGAAGTTTAACGAAATCTCCAAGTTCAGACCTGGTTTGATTGATACACCACTTTTGAAAAACGAGAAGTTCATTCATGGAGCACGTCCATAGTACTATGATCTCCTCATAGCCCATGTCCATGGAACTTTCACCGAGCTGATGGATTATGCACTTAGATATGAGGGAAAGCCGAAGGGTGCATCTGCCACCAAGGCGCTAGTTGTTCAGCCATCTTCTAGTCAGCCTGGAAAGAGGAAGCCGAATTTCGAGCAGCAAAGGAAGAACTGGCAGAAGACTACCAGGCTTGGCTATTCTAAGAAGAAGCCCATTGACTTATCCTCCATTACCTGTTTCAAGTGCGACCAGAAGGGTCACTATGCCAACAGTTAACCAACATTTGTCAGTGCCATCATTCCTTCACCTCAGGATACCAGGAACAACCTCTGCCATGTCTATTTGCAGCCTGGCCATTTCAAGAAGGATTGTCCCTTGTATCTAAAGGGCAAGACATCTGGAGTATTTTCTTTGACTTCTTCCACCCGTGATCCACCTACCCCACCTGCTCCTAGTGATACTCAAGGTACATTACAGAGTACTTTTATGTTGCATACTTTACTTGTTAGAATTCTATTTGGCACCGGAGCAACACATAGTTTCATATATATTGATTTGTGTAATAAACTCGGATTGGAACCCATCCTTGCATCTACTTCTTATGTGTATCAAATCCCATTGGAGGACCCGCTAACCTTAAAAGGGTATGCAAATATGTCACGCTTATGTATGGCATGCACCGTTTCACATGGGATTTCTATGTCCTTGGATTCGAGGCATTTGATATAATATTAGGTGTTGATTGGCTACAAAAATTCGAAGCCGTTATCTCTTGCAAAGCTCGAACCGTCTCTCTAATTGATGATAAGAGTGAATCTTTAATTATTGAAGCAAAATCGCCTCAGGATTGTGCTGGAAGTTTTATATTCTCTCTTGACTCTCATCCGAATGATCTAAGCTCTACCCCGATTGTTCTACTCTTTTCTGATGTGTTTGGAGAAGTCAATTCTCTACCACCTCTACGGGAAATCGAATTCCGCATTGATCTTATCCCTGGTGCTCGACCAGTAGTTCACCCTCCTAGGAGAATGGCTCCTAAAGAGAAGGCAAAATTGAATGCTCAAATTGAAGATTTATTTGCTAAAGGCTTGATACGGCGAAGTCATTCAGAATGGGGAGCTGCAGTTGTATTCGTCACAAATTCAGATGGTTCTCTCAGAATGTGTGTGGACTATAGAGAGCTAAACAAGCTCACACACAAGAACAGATATCCAATGCCCCGCATTAATGATCTATTGGACCAGCTCCATGGAGCTAAAGTTTTCTCTCTACTCGATCTGGCTACCGGCTTTCACCAACTCAGAATTGCTGAGGAGAGTATTCCTAAAACAACATTCCGCACTGAAAATAGTTTCTTTGAATGGCTGGTTATGCCGTTCGGTCTTACTAATGCTCCAGCTTATTTCGTTGACTTAATGAATAAAGTTTTCTGTGATGTTCTTAACAAGTTTGTTCTTGTTTTCATCGATGATATTCTCGTCTTCTCTAAAGATGAGAAAGAGCATAAGTCACATTTAGATTTTGTTCTTGAAACTCTTCGTAGTCATCAGCTTAAAGCCAAGTTCTCGAAATACCACATTTGGAGAGATGAAGTTTGATTTCTTGGCCATATTGTTTTGGAGAATGGGATTTCGGTCGATCCAGCTAAGATTGCCGTAATCAATGTAAGTTCTAACCTTATTCGTCGTTTCTATCCGAACATCTTATCTCTATCTAAATTCGAATCCTTTGAATTTGCAGGATTGGGAGACTCCCAAAACTCCTACAGATATTCGTAGTTTCTTGGGCTTGGCCGGCTATTATCGCAGATTTATAGAAAATTTTGCTCATATTGCCGCACCACTCACCGCACTGACCAGAAAGAATGTCAAATTTAATTGGAATGAAAAGTGCGAATCAGCTTTCAATGAGATGAAGCGGAAGTTAACCTCTGCCCCAGTTCTCACAGCTATTGACGGAAGCGAAGGTTTGACCGTCTATACTGATACCTGCCGTGATGGATTAGGAGCAGTTTTAATGCAGAAAGGAAAGGTTGTTGCCTATGCTAGTCGCCAGTTAAAGACCCATGAAGCAAATTACGCAACTCATGATTTAGAGCTTCTTGCGGTTGTATTTGCTTTAAAGCTATGGAGGCACTATCTATTGGGGACAAAATTCGAGTTATTCACTGACCATAAGTCATTGAGATATATTTTCTCACAAAAGGATTTGAATCAGAGATAAGTCCGATTGCTCGAAATCTTAGCTGCATATGATCTTGATATTAACTACACCCCAGGGAAAGCAAATGCTATAGCCGATGCTTTGAGCAGAAACAAAGTAATGGCATGTTGTAATCTTGTTGAAGGAATGTTATTCCAGCTCGTCGTCTCCCCAGCTCTTATGGATCGCATTATAACTAAGCAATATGAAAACACTCTGCTCTATCGTATCAAGGAAATAGTTCTCGGTAGAGTCGGAAATGCAGATAGTAAAATGGGTGCACAAGTTGATAGTAATGGAGTCTTGAGGATCGACAATAGAATTTGTGTTCCAAATGTTGATGGTCTAAGACAGGAAGTGCTGAGAGAAAACCATCAATCTTCGCTTTCATTTCATCCAAGAGTCACAAAGATGTATAAAATTATGAAGAAGTTATATTGGTGGAGTGGGATGAAGCATGATATTTCTACCTATGTTAGTAGATGCACAACTTGTCAACAAGTTAAGGCTGATCACAGAAAGACGGGAGGATTGCTTCAACCTCTAAAGATTCCAAGTTGGAAGTAGGAGCAGATTTCTATGGACTTTATTACCAAGGACTAGAGAGGGTAACGAGAGCATTTGGGTGATTGTCGATAGATTGACGAAATCTGCTCATTTTATTCCAGTCAAGACCACTCGTATTGCTTCGAGTTTGGCCGAGATATACATGAGAGAAGTTGTTAAACTTCATGGTGTACCATCTAGTATCGTATGCGATAGAGATCCTATTTTCAGTAGTAAATTCTGGAAGGCATTTAAGGATACTTTGGGCACTAAACTGAATTTGAGCACAGCTTATCATCCTCAGACAGATGGCCAAACTAAGAGGGTGAATCGGATTTTGGAAGATCTTCTCCGAGCATGTATTATAGACTTTGGTGGATCTCGGGAAGACCATCTCCATTTGGTTGAATTTACCTATAATAATAGTTATCAGGTAAAGAAATCGAATTTCAAATTTGATTAAGTATTTTTGAATTGGAATTAATTATCTTAAATTAAATCAGGCAAGCATTGGTATTGTTGAATATGCAACTATATGATTTTTGTTTGATGATAATAAACATATACATATTCATTTAAATGTATTTGATATTGTACTATTTTATTTTCACAGATTAAATAGATATTTGCTGAATAAAATAAATAACACAAAATTTGAATTCAAACAGAAATTTTATTCAAACAAATATTTATTACAATTTTGAATAGTACAAATTCAAGCTCTCACTATATACATACAATTTCAGTTACAATACAATACAATTCATATTTACATCAGGACCTCACTACATATCACTCACACTCGTATTTATCTTCAACTTCATTCTAGTTTGAATCCACCATCTGAGCAATCTGCAAAAATACATACTGACGCAGTAAAATTGAAAATAAAATATTTTTGCAATATAAAATAAAATGTGATTTTTGAAAATAATATTTGCCTCAGTTATTTGGGTTGTTCGTCATCATTTATATTTGAATTCATCACACACGAACAATGTGACATGCATAGTGTATCACTGTACATGCCACAAGGCCGTGCACACCGATATACACTTGATAATGCTACAGGGATAGGCGAGCACAAGGTCAAACCCAAATAAAAGACGGGTTCAACTCAGGTGCAATATAAATAAAGTCAAGACATCAGCACAAGGTTAAACCCAAGTTATGAAACTGGATTCAACACAGGACAGTTGTATAGGATACGACTTCAAGCATGAGAACAGGCAAGCCCAAATTAATGCACAGACTCAAGTCAAACCAGTGAACAACATAGTGGCACATGTCAACAAGGAAAGGCAATGCACTTCAATGAATCAGGTCAGAACAACTCAGAGGCATGAAGCAATATAAAGACAATTCACATATGTAATCGATGGAAGAGTCAATAAATACAACAATGTACAAACATGCCCAGAGTGCAACCAGATCAGACCAAACAGCAGTCGATAGTGTTCACAAATGCAACTCACTAACAAGCTCGAAGAACCAGAGTACAAATCCAGACCAGGCAATAGTGAAGTATGACATCACTAACAAATGCAAGCCCAAGTAATCAAGTGAACACAATATGGCAATAAACAGGTCTGGCAACAAATATCATGAACCAGACTTCGTATCAAGCAATGCAAACTACAGGGTTTAAGTCAATACGCAATGAAGACTACAACGTACTCAAGTGATTGAAACTGCGAGATGTAACAAATGCACATGTACCAGTGAAATAGAGTGATACCAAAGCCAACTTATACAACAAACACACAGTGAGTACAACCTGATATGCAAAACACACAATTGTCAACAATCAATGATGAAGCAATGCAATATGAATCAAATAGCACACAACAGTGACAGAACAACCATGACACAAAACATATACAAGACTGCACAGTCAGGTCTGGACACACATGAATACAAACCAAATGCAAATGCAGACTAGAGTACACAGTGAAGACTACAAGTTCAAGTCCAGTTACAACAAAGATCAAAGCAATGGTGATGGCCGAAGTCAGGAAATCGCTACACAAAGTCAAAGCCGAAGTCAACATAAATTTAAATACCGGAGAATTCGAAACCGTGGTCATCAAGAAATTACAAATTCGAAATCAATGCAGTGGAAACCAAGTAACCAAAAATACGCATATGAACAAGTCAGAGACGTGCTGAATAGTTCAGATTCAAAGTCGTGGGAAACAAGTATCGAACGATACGAAAATATACAAATTTGAATCAATTAGTGAAATCTCAAGCATGCAAGCAATGATCAAATGGTTGAAAACATAATATTGAAAAAATCAGATGAACAAAAATTTAGAAGTTCGACTCCTATAAATTGAAATCAACATCATCGGCAAATTTAATTGAGTTGGTAGCATAACAGAGAACAAGTAAATCATCAACTCAAATCAAAGTCGAGAGTAACATAAATCGAAAAGGGGACAAACATACCAATTCATAGAATTATTCAATCTCGACTAATTGGAAGCGACCGTAAGCCAAATTGAAGGAGCAATCAGCAAATCATATAGCATCGAAGATCGAACGACAATCTACGCTCCTAATTGCAAGCCCTAATTTCAAGAGCAAGAGAGGAACAAACGAGAACGAACAAGCCACCATTTTCACAAGAGAAAGAACGGGCCAAAATTAATAAGGAGAAAGAATTATTTGGGACCGACCTTGTTTTTATTAAAGGGCTTTAGTTTGTTTTTAAATTAGGGTGTTTTGTTTTAAATTTGTTTTTAATTTAAATTTTCTTTTAAACCGTTATAATTACTAGTGGTGTGACTAGGGGACAAACTACGTGGCGTAGTTTGAGAATTCGCAACTCAGTGACTGAGTTGGGGCAGGGTTTTGAGCGTAGAGTTAGGATAGTCAATAGCGGGTATAGCGAGTTTACGCGTGTAAGCGTCTGACTATCTAATTTCTAGTAGGAAACCTTGGGGGCAGCACGTAGGAAGGGTTTTGCCGAAGCTGGGTAAATTCTGTGTTGTTCTGTTCTGCTATTATCTGTGTTGTTATTATCTGTGCTGAAATCTGTGTTGAAAATTATTTTAAACTTCCACAATAATTTTTATAATTAACACTATCACCCTATTCACCCCCCCTCTAGGGTGAAATCGATCCTACAAGTGGTATCAGAGCTAGGAATAGAGTCAAATTTTTGATTTAAAAATTCAATTTTTTTCAAAAATCAGTTTTTGTTTTAAAAATTTGAATTTTTAAAATGGCTTCTTTTAATAATGCTTTTGCTGAGGGTCAGTCGATAGTTAGACTTCCAATGTTCAATGGTGAATATGCTTATTGGAAAAATAGGATGAAAATTTTTCTAGAAACCATTGACGCTTGGAATATTGTTGAGATAGGTTATAGAACTCCAACTATAACTGTAGATAATCAGGAAATTAAAAAACCGAAGGAACAATGGACAGAGCTAGAGAATAAATTACAAAATATTAACGTTAAAGCTATGAATTCTATAAATCTGTTCATTAGATCAATTTGAATTTAATCGTGTCTCACATTGTCTAACTGCGCAGGAAATATGGCACACACTCGAAGTGACTCACGAAGGAACATCTCAAGTCAAAGAATCTCGCCTTGCCATGCTAAGCAGCGAATACGAGAACTTCACTATGGAAAAAGAAGAAAATGTTAAAGAGATGTTTGGATGACTTTCCAATATCGTATACAAATCAAAAGCTCTCGGAAAATCATACACATAATTGGAAATAGTCCGGAAAATCCTCAGAGTCCTTCCACGAAGCTTTGAAGCGAAAGTGACTGCCATTCAAGAATCAAAAGATTTGAAACAAATGAAATTTGAAGAACTCATCGGAAATCTCACCACTTATGAGCTAGAGATGAAATTCAAAGAAGATCGTGAAGGAGGAGATACTCGAAAGAAATCGATAGCTCTCAAAGGAACAACTGAAAGTGATGATGACGACGACGATGATGGTGTAGCAGAACTGGAGTTAATAATAAAGAAATTCAAAAAGTGGAATCACAAACATGGAAATTCAGCTCTAAATCAAAAATTAAAAAGCAGAATAGCCAAAGCACTAGACTACTCGGAAGAACAGAAGATCATCTATTATAAGTGCAACAAACCCGGTCATATTAAGCCCGATTGTCCACAAAACAATTTCAGCCATGGAAAGAAACAGAAAAGGAGAAGTTTTGTAGTCACTTGGGATGAAACGGATGAGGATGATAAAAGCACTAGCAGTGAAAGCGAAAAAGCGGATTTGTGCCTTCAAGGTAATATAATTGACACTGACGATGACGAGCCAAGTGAGGTATCAAAACTTACCATTCTGAGTTGCTTATTTATTTCCACGAAGTAAACGGTTGTTTTGAACGACTTAGGGAAAGATACGCCAAACTTGAATCACAAAAAGATACTTTGATAGAATTAAATAAACAACTTGATCAATTACTGGAAAACTATCAAAGTAGGATCCCTAAGTGTGATAAGTGTCCATCACTCGAAGAAGAAATTAAAAAATCAGAAATTAATATAAAAACACTTGAAAATGAAATTCTGATTTTGAAAGAAAGTGAAAACACTAGGAGAGAAAATTCTATCAAAAAGTGCACTCAACTATTAAATGGAAATGAAACTCTCAAAACACAAGTCCAAAAATTATCTACTACTTTAGATAAATTTTCCAAAAGTGAAAGATCATTGAATATGCTATTAGGGAAACAAATATCAACATTGATAGACAAGGACTTGGGTATACTAAAAAAGAACGTTATAGAAGTGAATTAAAAGTTCGATGTGCACTATTTGTAGAAAATTTGGACACAATCATAATAGTTGTTGGAATAGACCCAAGAACATAAAAACAATTCTAGTTTGGGTTCCAAAAGGCACAAATATAGAATCTCTCAAAGTTAAACAATTCTGGGTGCCAAAAGGAACATATATAAATAGTTATGGGTCTCCACAAAATTATTTTTCAAATTATTTTGCCACTAACAACCGTGGACCTATAAAAACAAATAGGTCACAAAAATATTTTACCGTGTAGGTGTGGTGGCAGGCTAAGGAACAACATCGGTGTTATCTGGATTCTGGCTGTTCCAGACACACAACAGGCGACAAATCAAAGTTCCTTAGCCTAGTATAAAGGCGACAGATTCACAATGGGCAACAACGAAAGATTATTGTATAGGTAAAACAGGTAATTGTGTTTATTTTCAAACAATAGTTTAAATGTGATGATCTGCATCATAATCTGAATTAAATCAGCCAGTTATGTGAAATGATTGATGATGTTAATTCTGACTTATTAAAAATGTTGACCAATCATCTTTGAATAAAATTGCTTGGATTAATTGTGACGTTGATTGATTACTGATTTCTCATGCTACAAGTAGATATATTTGTTTACTTGTTTCAACGGCTTCAATTCAATTTCAAGAGAACTTCATTCAAAAAGATGTTACAAATGATTTTATGAAATTTGTTGAATTTTCACAAGCCTGGTTTATAACATTTAAACAATGATAATGTTGAGTGAAAGAAAAATTCAGATGAAGATTACACTGGCAATCTAGTTGATGAAAAATTACTAGTGGAACGTGATTTAACATTCAGTAATTGCATCGTTTTTCAAAGAAAATATCTTCATATTTTTCATTTCAAATAATTAACAGATATTCTTCTTAAATAAACCCTTCTAGAAAATAATTTTTGTTGACCTTGTTTCAGATTGGTTATTTCAGAAAATTGATTTTATAATTATTTTTGAAATTGATTTTAAATCACTACGTTAACTAATCTGACCCCCTACTAATTATCAAAAAGATAAATAGTGATTGAAAAAGTGATGAGGGTTGATATTAATCATATATTATAACTCGATACAGTATATTTAGTAAATTTCTTTAGAAATTTAAACAAGAGTTATAAAAACTTTTTGTTGGCAAAAATTCCATGACCATTTCTATTTCTATCATATTTCTATCGACCATCACTCATCAAAATCCATTTTTCATTATGTCAATATGTGGTATTTTAAACGGGAATCATTCATTTTTCATTTTATTTTATTTTTAACAAATAAAAACATCCAAAGTATTCACTCTCATTTAAAAGTCCTCACGGTTATGCATTGGTGAATTACTTGGATTTTTGATTATGTGCTTCCATGCTCATTTAAAAGTCCTCACGGTTATGCATGTATGGAACGCATAACAAAATTGATTAATTAAATAGACAAGTTGATTCTAATCCCATTTAAAAGTCCTCACGGTTATGCATAGTTAGAAGATACTTGAATTCATTTATTTATTTTAAACTGTGGAATACTACTAACCTCATTTAAAAGTCCTAACAGTTATGCATGGTTAGTAGATATTCAAATTCCTGATATAAATATACCACAAATAGACAAAACTATTTGGTTTTATATGATGACATCATCCCTATCATTCTAAAGTGGAATATGCGTCAAACAGAGTATTTATGATTTTTGTTTGATTTTTTTATTGAAATTTAATATTTATACTCGATTGGGAATTAATATTGTTTTAATGTCTATCACTTTATCTCTATTTTTTTCTAACACTATTACTCTTTTGCTGATAACAAAAGGGGGAGAGAAAAGTTAAGATTTTGGTAAAATAAAGGTCAAATATTTTCAATTTGCATCTAAGCACATTTGCATATTTTTATTCTCATGCATATATGAATGGGGAGTATTGTGTAGAGAGGGAGCATTTAAATAGGGAAGCAAATTGAATGATCAAATACATTTAACAAATTCAAATTCAAAATCTTAAATATATGTTTGTTATCATCAAAAGGGGGAGATTGTTGAATATGCAACTATATGATTTTTGTTTGATGATAATAAACATATACATATTCATTTAAATGTATTTGATATTGTACTATTTTATTTTCACAGATTAAATAGATATTTGCTGAATAAAATAAATAACACAAAATTTGAATTCAAACAGAAATTTTATTCAAACAAATATTTATTACAATTTTGAATAGTACAAATTCAAGCTCTCACTATATACATACAATTTCAGTTACAATACAATACAATTCATATTTACATCAGGACCTCACTACATATCACTCACACTCATATTTATCTTCAACTTCGTTCTAGTTTGAATCCAGCATCTGAGAAATCTGCAAAAAATACATACTGACGCAGTAAAATTGAAAATAAAATATTTTTGCAATATAAAATAAAATGTGATTTTTGAAAATAATATTTGCCTCAGTTATTTGGGTTGTTCGTCATTATTTATATTTGAATTCATCACACACGAACAATGTGACATGCACGGTGTATCACTGTACATGCCACAAGGTCGTGCACACCGATATACACTTGATAATGCTACAGGGACAAGTGAGCATAAGGTCAAACCCAAATAAAAGACGAGTTCAACTCAGGTGCAATATAAATAAAGTCAAGACATCAGCACAAGGTCAAACCCGAGTTCTGAAACTGGATTCAACACAGGGCAGTTGTACAGGATACGACTTCAAGCATGAGAACAGGCAAGCCCAAATTAATGCACAGACTCAAGTCAAACCAATGAACAACATAGTGGCACATGTCAACAAGGAAAGGCAATGCACTTCAATGAATCAGGTCAGAACAACTCAGAGGCATGAAGCAATATAAAGACAGTTCACATATGTAATCGATGCAAGAGTCAATCAATACAACAATGTACAAACAAGCCCAGAGTGCAACCAGATCAGACCAAACAATAGTCGACAGTGTTCACAAATGCAACTCATTAACAAGCTCGAAGAACCAGAGTACAAATCCATACCAGGCAATAGTGAAGTATGACATCACTAACAAATGCAAGCCCATGTAATCAAGTGAACACAATATGGCAATAAACAGGTCTGGCAACAAATATCATGAACTAGACATCGTATCAAGCAATGCAAACTACAAGGTTTAAGTCAATACGCAATGAAGACTACAACGTACTCAAGTGATTGAAACTGCGAGATGTAACAAATGCACATGTACCAGTGAAACAGAGTGATACCAAAGCCAACTTATACAAAAAACACACAGCAAGTACAACCTGATATGCAAAACACACAACTGTCAATAATCAATGATGAAGCAATGCAATATGAATCAAACATCACACAACAGTGACACAACAACCATGACTCAAAACATATACAAGACTGCACAGTCAGGTCTGGACACACATGAATACAAACCAAATGCAAATGTAGAC
This sequence comes from Allium fistulosum, assembly GCA_030737815.1. Taxonomy (NCBI): domain Eukaryota; kingdom Viridiplantae; phylum Streptophyta; class Magnoliopsida; order Asparagales; family Amaryllidaceae; genus Allium; species Allium fistulosum. The sequence continues at coordinate 796,975,283 of CM060904.1, forward strand.
TCGAGTACACAATGAAGACTACAAGTTCAAGTCCAGTTACAACAAAGATCAAAGCAATGGTGATGGCCAAAGTCATGAAATCGCTACACAAAGTCAAAGCCGAAGTCAACATAAATTTAAATACCAGAGAATTCAAAACCGTGGTCATCAAGAAATTACAAATTCAAAATCAATGTAGTGGAAACCAAGTAACCAAAAATATGCATATGAACAGGTCAGAGACGTGCTAAACAGTTCAGATTCAAAGCCGTGGGAAACAAGTATCGAACGATACAAAAATATACAAATTTGAATCAATCAGTGAAATCTCAAGCATCCAAGCAATGATCAAATGGTCGAAAACATAATATTGAAAAAATCAGACGAACGGAAATTTAGTAGTTCGACTCCTATAAATTGAAATCAACATCATCGGCAAATTTAATTGAGTTGGTAGCATAACAGAGAACAAGTAAATCATCAACTCAAACCAAAGTCGAGAGTAACACAAATCGAAAAGGGGACAAACGTACCAATTCACAGAATTATTCAATCTCGACTAATTGGAAGCGACTGTAAGCCAAATTGAAGGAGCAATCAGCAAATCATATAGCATCGAAGATCGAACGACAATCGGCGCTCCAAATTGCAAGCCCTAATTTCAAGAGCAAGAGAGGAACAAACGAGAACGAACAAGCCACCATTTTCACAAGAGAAGGAACGGGCCAAAATTAATAAGGAGAAAGAATTATTTGGGACCGGCTTTGTTTTTATTAAAGGCTTTAGTTTGTTTTTAAATTAGGGTGTTTTGTTTTAAATTTGTTTTTTATTTAAATTTTCTTTTAAATCATTATAATTACTAGTCATGTGACTAGGGGACAAATTACGTGGCGTAGTTTGAGAATTCGCAACTCAGTGCTGAGTTGTGGCAGGGTTTTGAGCATAGAGTTAGGATAGTCAATAGCGGGTATAGCGAGTTTACGTGTGTAAGCGTCTGACTATCTAATTTCTAGTAGAAACCTTGGGGGTAGCACATAGGCAGGGTTTTGCCGCAGCTGGGTAAATTCTGTGTTGTAAAGTTCTGCTATTATCTGTGCTGTTATTATCTGTGCTAAAATCTGTGTTGAAAATTATTTTAAACTTCCACAATAATTTTTATAATTAACACTATCACCCTATTCACCCCCCCTCTAGGGTGAAATCGATCCTACAGGTATGGCACCGTTCGAAGCTTTATATGGACGGCCATGCAAATCGCCAGCTTGTTGGATTGAGTCTAGAGACCGATTGGTGCTTGGTCCAGAAATGATTATGGAAGCTTCCGAGAAAGTTGAAGAAATCAGGAAGAAAATTAGGACGGTGCAAGACAGACAGAAGTGCTACGCTGACAGAAGGAGGAGAGATCTCGAATTCAGTGTAGGAGATGAAGTATTTCTGAAACTGTTACCCTTGAAGAATGTTATTCGATTTGGAAGAAAAGGGAAGCTTGCTCCCAAATTTCTTTGTCCGTTTGAAATTACGGAAAGGGTTGGAACTTTGGCCTATAGAATTGCATTACCAGAAAAGATTGCCGGTGTGCACAATGTGTTCCACGTCTCACATCTTCGCAATGTTGTGCGCGAACCATCTATGACCATTCCCACTACTCGGTTGGAATAGATAGTTATTGAGCCTGACTTGACTATTGAGCGAAAGCCACTTCGGATAGTCGATCGTGAGACAAAGAAACTTAGAAGGAAGTTGGTCAGTCTCGTCAAAGTGGAGTGCAGATGACCGAGATTGTATATGGAAAACTAAGGATAGTATTCGGGATTCAAACCCCGAATTACTAATTTCAGGTATAATTCAAATATTCTTAAATCTATCTTGATTTTTCTGCTTGTTTCTTTCCTACTTCTCCCGTCTCGTTCCTTTTCGAGGACGAAAAGTTTTGAGTGGGGGAGACTGTAACGACCCTGAATTTCCGACCCAATTAAAATTTTTTAAATCCATTTATTTAATATAAAAATTTGAATTTTATATACGATCTCAATTAACGTCGAAACTTCGGTTATAAGATGCGTCTATTTAGTTATGGATATGGAAAAGTATCGTCGCAGATTATTGTAGTAAATTTCGTTCGCGTTTTGATTGTATATTAGTTCATTTTAAACTGCGGAAAAATTTTCTATCGAATACAAATATTTTTACACGGCAATGTTGTAAAAATTTATCTAATCAAGACGTCGCATTCCGTTTGGTCTAATTTCTTCGTCGCCTGCTTCATTTAAATTGTTTTGCCAAACGAATAATTTAATCGGCGTAAATTTCAAGTTTTGATAAAACTGTCGTATCGCAATTATCTATGTACCGTTGGAAGCGCCTCGTCGCGCTGATCAAACGGTAAATTCATTTGTGCAAATCAGAGTCCGTCGTAAAGCGTCGCGTTGATTAAACCGTTCTAGGCGGACCGGTTAAACCATATTTTGCCCAAAACAAACAGCCGTATCCATTCAAAAATTTGAAAATAAAATTTGGCTGAGGTGCATTCAATAAGGCAGTAGGAAGATGGGAGATGTGACTTGGGAATAGGTGTGACGTTTAGGAATTCGAAATAACATAATTGCTGCAATTTATAATAAAAAAAAAAGAAACAAACATCTCCATTCATTCGCTCTTCCAGGTACGAACTCTCCACCTCTCCTCTTCTCCTCACCTTTGTTCCTTCTCTTTTCTTTTCATGTCTTCACTGTAAAATAAAACATTTTGCAAAAGAAATGTAAACCCAGACCATCACCGCCCTCCTCTCCCTACACGCGCATGAGTTCACCACCTCCGCCAGTTGCGCGTCATCTCCATCTTCCCTACCTTTAGCCGCGAGCACCACATCCATGTACTGGCCGCGCCACTACCCCAGTCACTGCCTTCCACCACGCGCATTGCCTCCCCTACCTCCCAAAAACGCACACACCCCTCCGGCCGCCTATACTGAGCCCATCAACATCCACCATCCCTCGCCTCCAGTGCACACCATGACCTGCCCCTCCTCCTCCTACGCACGCGTGACATCCCAATCACCGCCGCCACTCCAACATCCCCTGCTTCGCAGCGCATCACTACCCCAGTCCGACTTCGCGTGTGCATACTGTGTATACACCAATGTGTACATGCATGGGAATGGGAAAATGCAGGCTTGCATTTATAAAATGAAAGGTCTCGGTTTTGTAAAAAAAGGGAAATAGATGTTGTTTATAAAAATAAAAAGTGAAGTGAACAATATTGCTTCGTGAAAAGGGAAGTGTACTGTTGTTTGAAGTGATTGCTGAAACAATATATATGCAGTGTATGTATATTTTGTTGTCGGATAGTAACCCGCTTCTTCTCTGTTGATACAGCAACAACCAGTTGAAGTTTCATTTGCAGCAGCAGCAAAATTCTCAGCTTTCTTCTTTTTCTTCGTCATTGGTAAGCGCATATATAATTTTATAAAATATATATGAGAGTCCATTTGAAATTAATACCATCTTTCTTTTGTCGATGGTTGTAGTGTTCCATTGTTCATGTTTGAGCTGTGTTGAACCAATTCCATTCGTGCTTCTTCGTGCTTCGTCGTTCAGTTTCTCTAACCACGAAGGTGAATTAATTTCACGACTTATATTCTTATACGATGATAATCAAGTTTGGTTGATAAATGATTGATTGTTTGATGTTGATATTGGACGTTAAAAATTGTTAATGTATGAAGCGATAAATAATATACGATTGAATTTGACGTAGGATAGTTAACAATTTGGAATTGATATATGTGTTGAATTTGATTAGACAGAATTTGTATAATATGACCCTTTTAATGTCTATTGAATTGACACGTATAAATATGGTTAATTACACCTTGAATCATTTAAATTTATGTGGTATAAATTAATATAGTATGAAATTGAATAAGTAGAAACCAAGTGTAGAATTGCATAAAATAATAAGTGTAATGATCTTTAATCTACATGAAATGATAGTGTAGATTCTAGAAATAATTATATTAATTTATATAAACAACAATATAAATTAATACGATTATTTCGGGATTATTTGAATTGATTATTGGATTGCTGTTGATTGTTTTTATTGCTTGTTTATTTACTTTGACACCATCCTAGTTATCACACTGCAAGTTCCCTTTATTATGTTTTGATTTTGAATTGAAATGGAATCGGGTTGAAATGATAAATACCCAATAAAACATTGACTTAGGATAGAGAATTAAATAAAAACCTGATTGGTAAAATAATTCGATTTAAATAAATAAATAAAGATTTTATTTAAATGAAATAATAAGAGTTTAAAAATGAAGCTTGGAATTTGAATTCTAGTGAAATTTAAATGTTAACGTTTAATAATTTGAGACAAAATATTAACAAAGTGTTTGATGAAAGAATATGTTTAAATTTAAGTAAATTATTAAATTAAGTTTTGAAATTATTTAATAATTACATAAAATTGAATTATTGAATTCCCTGATAAGTGAAATTTGTTTAAATTGAATAAGTAAATAAGGGAATTCGAATTTCTTTAATAAGAAATAAAATGTGATTTATTGAAATTAAAATAAAACTTGTAATTAAAAGAATTTAATTTGAAAATTTTAATTTAATTAAATTTGCAAGTTTTGATATAATATAGGTAAACTTAAATTGATTTAATGAATTGGAAGGTTAATGTAAATTATTTGGAAAAATTACTTAATTTAAATGATCACTGAATGAATCCATCAATGAATCTAAATTGTTTTTAATGTTAATTAACTTAATTTAAATGATTATGGAATGAACTTATATATGAATTTAAATCGATATTTGAATTGTTTAATAAAATTTGAGTTGAATTATAAAATTTTGAAATGGAAAAAATTGGAAGATTTGAAGCGTAAATTTTGGAAATTGATATAGAAAGAGAAATGAAATGTTGGCCTTCGAATTCCAAGGGAAATTGAAATTGATTTAGTTTTGAAATTTATTAAATGACCAATCGGTATAATAATTACGAAAGTTATCAAAGAGACCGGAATCGGTTAGGGACATACTCACTGTCTAAGCCGAATACCACTTTATTAACTATACGCGGAGTGTGATCCAGAATGAAGTGGTTGGAATGATGTACGATGATGACTAAAGAAAGAGAACGATAATGGATGACCTTGACATTTGTGTCAAATTGGAAATGACTAAAACAGGAGCCGTGCCGGGCCAAATGGGGGTAGCTACCTCGAGCGAACACACTTCTTCGTAAACTACACATTACTTGTTATTGATTGGTGCGCATTCTTGAATTTGGAGTGTTGTTTTGCGGTGTTGCGATCGTTGTGGCGATGCGTTCTCACCAGTCCAGATCAGGCAAACGGTAGTTTCACTACCTTGTGTATTGCCTCGGATGCCTTGTCATACTTATATCCCTATGCACGACTACTACAATTTGTTTTTGTGTTATACCTATGGAGTACTCCCTGATAGCCCACTAGTTTACGGTGGAGTTTACAGTGCTATATAGACTATGATGCTTATATAAAATGTGTTAAGGGGGATAATGGTAACGCCTTAACGCTATTTTGATACTTTATCTTACTGATAGACATTATCTACTTAGCGTACACTATTACATAGTAGATAGTTAACGGATCCTGAAAGATGTTATTCCATTCATCTTTGAGTTATTGTTATTTCAAATTTGAACCATATTATCTCGTATAAGAATATATGTCCTGACTCGAGTGTTTGTTTATGCTTATGCTCGGGTCAGCCTGAGGATTTCTGTTGCTGTGCTGCTTGGAAGCTGAAGACTTGAAGACTATCATTAATCTTTATCTTTATCAGTATTGCTCCATTCTATTTTGCTATTGTATCGGACATCTATGTATTTGTATTTCACTATTTGCTTGAGACATTTTTGTATTTACTTAGTAGCTTCATGAACTACGATTATGACATTGTTGTAATTCCGCTGCGTTATTCTGTTATTGTATCTGCCTATGATTCTGTAATGATTCTCATTTATATACATATACTCCATTAATGATTCGTGTTTTGTACTATTTAAGTTGACATGTATGGATTATTGTCAATTTAAATGGTCCAAATACGCGGGTTGTTACAATATGGAGGATCCCTGAAGTTGGGTAGTAGTGACTCCTTAGTTGGGCCCTTGATAGACTAATGGTTGTCGATCTCTATAGGATTACTGATTGATGATGTACAGTTAGTAAAGATAAATGGGAAAGTTAGAGTCTATATATTACAGATATTTGGAAGTAAGAATTAAACAAGTTCCCAAAGGAAGGTGTGTAGTAATCACCCCAAGATGATAGCCGAATTTCTAATATATTCTAAATGAAGACAAGTCAGTAAGTAAGAAGTAGAGAAGAAAAGTCTGAAAGAAGGGGCAAATAAAAATCCACTCTAATTCCGACCCCATATGATAGAATTTAGTGTAAAAATTGAAATGACTTTAATATAAAAGTTTGAAAAAATATATAAATAATATGTTTGAAATGATTTCAAAGGAGTTATTCGAAGGTAGGAAAATCCTATTTTTTAAAAGTAAGTAAATATGAAACTTTCAAAAAAATAAAATATCAACATTTTATTTAAATTTAATTTTTAGTAGAAATTAAAATTGGTTAATTTGAAATTTCGGTAAATAGAGTTTTAAATAAAAAGTTATTTCTTTTGAAAAGAACATGCATAAAGCGTGTGTATAGCTTGTTGATTTTTTTGAAAGAAAAAATTTTAGTTGTAAACTTTCTTTTAGGGGTGCATAATAGAAAGTGGTACTAGTTTTAAATGGGGTAAGTAGTATAGGAAAGAAGATTAGATCCCGAAAATAAAAATAGTAGGCGAACGCACTGCAATGGTTAAATAAGAAGACAGTTAAATAGTAGTAACGTTATGAAATATTAATAGGAACAATACTAGAAATTGATATAAAATAATGTTAGTGATTAGAAATGACGTTAGGAGATTATATTAAAAATTATGCTAGCATTCTAATCAGAAGCAACATAGGAAATTAAAGGCAAAACAAAGAAAAATGATATTTTCCATTGTTGGGCGCGTTGATTGCACACATCTTTTAAAAAGTCTCCCTCACATGATATTAGAGACTCTGCCAGGGATTAGAAGCGGAGATAGAATGAGTAATAGGAAAATAATAGGATTGAAGAATCAATTTCTACTTTAGCTTTTATTGTTTAAAATTGTAAAATATGTTTTGGAAACATTATAAAGTGTACTTTTAAAGAAATGGTTTGGTATAAGAATTTAGTTTTTAGATGCAAAACTTAATTAATGGTTTAGTTAAGAAATCCTTGTTGTTCAAAAAGGGTTTTAAAAGAAAAGGTTGGTTTGAAGGAAAAGGAAAGGAACTTTTTATAAATTAAATTACTAACATTTTATTTTGGACGTGACGAATAAGCTTAATTCAAAAATCCTAAATTATAGTTTTAAACGTTAAGGCACCAAGTTTATTTTGAATTTAATAAAAGCTCTCTAAGTTTGTACATTTAAAGGTAAAAGCTTTGGGATTAAGTGCTTCAAAATTTTGAAGTTTTAATTTTAAAAAGAAAAGGCGAAAACCAAACCAAAATTTTAATGTGGAGTAGAAAGGGATGACTGCCTAGGTAAGACAGGATAAAAGATAAGACTATGAAGAAAGTAGAAGTGGTTACTTAAAAAGTAGCAATAAGGAATCCCCATAGAGTATAAGGAATATTGATGAGAACCTAGGAATGCTTTATTAGATATGTATGCAAGTCATATGAAGAACCTACAAAGGAATGATGAATGGTATCAAAGTACACTTCTGTGTGTTCTAGATCAAGCTCGTAAGCAAGGTCAAGGGTAAAGAAAGTAAATACCAAAAACTTGAGAATACTATTAAGTGATTTGGATTAAGGGAAGATAGTAACAAAGGATAATAAGATGGCAAACACACGTAGAGGATGTTGATAGACTTAAGGTTAAGGAAGGCAAGATAGATGGTGGAAAAGTTATTCCGCCAAGTCAATTTGTCAACGAGTTATTCTAAATGTGCATAATTATATTTCTTACCCACTACAGTGTGAGGATGCACAGTTTACACCATAATGAGCTGTGATAATGGAAGTAACGGATGGACCTTATTTAGTAGAAGCCAAGAAAAAGTTAAGGTACATGGGTTCCAATGGAATGGCATGTTAGAAAGGTTCATTTAATTTTAGTAGGGTAATTAGGCTATAACATCATAATGTCAGCTGATGTTGAAGGGCAGCTTCCAACAATTGTTTCTTTTATGTTTTGGTAATAAGCAATAGTTGTTTCTGTTGTATAAAACACGTATGATATCATGATAAATATTCCTTTGAAAATTTGTTTTCTGGATGGACTGCTAGATTAATTGGAAAACAGTGTAAGAAAATCTCATGTAGACACTTGAATAATGCAAAATAAATAAATAAAAGGCTAGAAGTTTATAAAATAAGTTAGGGAATTTATTACATTAGCTACTAAAAGAAAAGAAAAGTTAAGTCCCAAAAAGTAATAAAGGTTTGGGGGATAAATTTTGACGAGCGAAGGATAGGTAAAGGTTGTTGTGATACCACAGCTCACTGTCCCTACACCTTAAAAACCAAAATTTATATATGAACCTATGTGTTGGTTGTTATTTTAAAATAAATGATTTTTTTTGAATTTAGCATTTACAGTGTAATAAAATATAGTCCATTACAGACGTCAAACTATTGGCTAAACCCTGACTGCGTAGGATGTGGCATGAATTATTTTGAAAGAAAAAAAATACTTTTGGGAATTTTTGTTCAAAATACTTCGATTTATAAATAAAATGCTTTTATGAAAAACTTTCAAAAATGAACCTTGAATGATTTTCCTACTATTTCAAAATTTTAATTTAAAAAGGTTTTGAACAGAAAAGAGAAAAATTTTTTATTTTGAAATGCCACATGCTTAGCATAGAGAAAAGTTGATGGGTTAAAAAATATGAATTTAACTATGCAGCAGAAGTGACAATAAAGTGAAAGGTAGTTAGTGATAAGGGGAAAAGTTGTTTTAGCTACGAATCCTCTTTTTCTGTACATTGTCAGTTGGTGAACCAAACTTGTTTTAAAATTTTAAAATTTTAAAAGTAAATTTCCTTATGTGGACTGTACTTGAAAAAGTTAGAAAAGGATTGGGGGCAAAAGAGAATTTCAAAGGTACAGCGGAAAAGGGGACACAAGAGAAGGATGAAAATATGGAGTTCTCTATCTGAACCCTTTTTCGGACATAAGAGTATAGGTTTAGGAAACTGGATTTTCAAAATTTTGATGTTAGAAAATTGTGTGCTAGGTATTGGGTGGTAGAGATTGGATGCAAAATTGATTGAGTTATACTTCTACTCGTAGAAGTGTGGGAAAACGTGGATGCGAAAACAAATATTTTGATTTTCAAAATGTGAATACATATAGAACTGCCAATATATATAGGTTGTTTGCATCATATTTTCAAAATTGATTTAAGAGATGCATTCATGTAGGAGGCACCGATTTAGAATTAGTCTGAATACATGCCATATATGTTGTCATACACCGTGCACTTATACACTATTTGCAAAATTGGTTGCACACTCATTGGCTGGTTAGTTAGATTGTTTACACGCTATGTTACATAATTCAGCCCTTGAGAAATTTCGGGGACAAAACTCTTTTAAGGGGAGTGTTAACCCAAAAAATGGATCAACACCCTAGTTTTAATACGAAAGCACCAGCCCTGTTCTGACAGAGCAATAATATAGATAATAGGTATAGGAAAGAATAGTACAAGAAAGAAGACAAGAAGATTTATATAGTGGTACGGTAATTAACGAAGCCAACGTCCACTTTATAGTATTTATTACAAACAGATTGTTGTTACAAGTAGTGTTTGATTTCAAGGCTTTTGATTATCCTTAGCTAGATTGAATCCCTAGAGTTGGAATCCACTGGAGAATCACAGTGAATCCCTTTGAGATTGTTGCGAGGGAGATGAAGAGTGAAGAAAGTTTCCAACAGAGCTTCAAAACCAGTCCGGAGCCGATCCCATTTGTGTTGCAGGTAGGATGGTATTTATAGAGATCCGAGAGCTTCTAGGCCAGGCCTATTCACTAGCTGCTTACAGATGGTCCTAGGAAGATGCCACGAAGCTTAGCATGTGACCCGAGCCAAAAACATGGATTGCTAGCGATCCATGGTCTATGGATCGCTAGCGATCCATAAACTTAGCTCGGATGCGAGCCAACCAATTGGCTCCTTCTTCCCTATGCTTTGTTGTGTTGGATCATACTTGCTCCATGGTTAAGTATGGATCGCTAGCGATCCATAGTGTTAGCGTGCTTGTACATTCTGTCTTCTTGGCCTTCTTTGCTCCTGCATACCATGATGACTCATTGGTGTTGTTTGGATCGCTACCGACCCATGCACTTAGAGTTTTTCTTGACTTTGATGTATGGACTTGCCTTCATTGCCCTGTATCAACGTTGGTCGTGTTATCTCTTTGCTCATTGCTTTGCTTTGCATGGATGACGATCTACTTGCTAGTTGTGTTTGTCTGCTGATTGGACTAGACAATTGCTGGTCTCTAGGTTTAGACAAACTCAGTCGTTTCTTTTGTAGTAGGACTTGGCTTTATTTAACTTGTTGCTTTAGCCCTTTTGATTGAGTCCTGAGCCATTCTGATTCCATCAAGTTGTTCCATCTTCTCTCAGATCCTGATAGGTTAAAAACCCGGATAACATTTGCCTCCCGGAGTACGTCTTCGTTGGAAACAAGGCGTGCTCTGGTAGTTTTCATTTTTAGTCTCTGCTTGTTAAATTCCAAGTAACCATGTCAGAGTTATGCGGACGTGAGCTAGGCCGCGTTGCTGCTCGCTTAGTTTTGACCTCGACTGCTACTATTTGTCATTACATATCGGATTTTTCTCTATAGCTTCTTGAGATGCTCCGGAATGTTATGTAAATGTCGCTGGGGAAATCAGAAAAAAGTCCACGTAACTTCATGGATCGCAAGCGATCCATAAATAATGGATCGCTAGCGACCCGATAAGAATTTTGGCACGTTATGGATCGTTGGCGATCCATAATTGATGGATCGCTGGCTACCCGATAACTTAGCGAAATTTTGGCATTCTCACTTTTATTTCCATACTTAAGCCAGTCGAGCCGACTCATTTCATTACTTCTATGTGACCCAAATCCTTCTTCCTTCATGCGATTTGAGCCTTCTTGCAGCGATTCGATCCATACACTTTAGCGATTCGATCTAGTGTTTTCTAAAGATTCAACATTGTTCACCATCGTGATTTCTTCCACGTTGCCTCCAATCGAAACCCTAGTCTTGCTTGCACTTTGAATCGCCTTCGACCTACCCTTAGATCGTTGTTGGCCTGATTCTTAGCTCGCCACCAGCTTGTCTTTCGTTTATTGATTAAGTCTTCGACCAATTTCGTGTTTAGAGTTTAATCCAAGGTGGGTCTGCTATCATAGTGTTCATTTAACGATTCGATGGCAAGGTCACGTTTGTGATGTTGGTTGCGAGAAGTTTGAGTTGATTGCGGTTTAATGGAGGAAGATAGTAAATCGAGTCTTGAGTTTCTCTCGGAACGACATTCGGGCCTTGTCTCGGTGATTGACACGTTTTTCTATCTTCGTCCATTAAGGCAGAATTGACTTGTGCCAAGTTCCAAAGCTGATATTGCACGACACATTGCGAATTGGTCCTAGCTTTTCCAAAGAATTTGGACTTGCCTTACTTGCTTTTTACACGCTCGGTGTCCCTGTAATGAGAAGAATTTTCCATGTCGCTTTGAACAACGGATCCATTATCGATCATTGATCGATAACGGGTAAGTGTACATGAAGTAAAAGCAAATGGAAACGATACAGGAAATTCTTTTCCTTTTCCACTGCGAGCGAAGTATCTACATGGGATAGAGCATTTGTAGTGCTTAAGACATCGAGCTCACCCCTATAGACAACACACTGCACTTGCCCCAGTACATACTTTAAATCCGTTGTGTCGGCACGAATCGATATATCTCCGAAGTTCAAGTGTTGTATGGGAAATCATTAGTTTAGAATAGAATCACCTAATCATTTTGAATGCGAGTTCTATTGCTTTATAATGAACCATCAATCTTCGCGCCGTAAATCAAGAGGAGGAAGCCCGACAATTTCGGCAGCCGAGTCGTCGTCCATTGCCCTTCCTCATTCCACTTCACAAGCAGAATATGGCCAGTTGGTCCCGGTAGGTTCGGTCTTGGATCGTACTCCTCCCAATTTGAGGTTTCTTCTCAACCCACCAGAAAGAGCTTCTTCCATGGTTTCCACTAAGGTTCTGCAAAATATCTGCATGCAGCACGGCATACCAGAGGAGGATGTACGCCACTTAAGAAAGAACAAGTTTGCTCACATGCCTCCCCCAGGATATACCGCTTGCCATTGGTATATGCATCTGAATGTAGTTATGCCCTCTTTTAATGACTTTTTGTGCAAGTCTCTCTCAAATCTGGGCATTTCTCTGTTCCAGATTCATCCCAACGGCTACGCCATCCTGAATTGTTTGCACGTCCTCTTCATGTGCACATTCAATCGCGCTTCGAGCTTCGACGGGTTGCAGTATTTTCTTTCATTCAAGAGAAGGGATGAGTGTCCGTCTTTGGTCATAATCGAAGCTCAAAGGAAATGAAAAATCGTACTATGACTGCAGAGCAACCTATCCCAATTTAAGACCTAATATTTCTTTGTCAAGTGTCCTGAAGGGTTTAACCATCTATGGATGACAGGGGGTTAGTTCGTTTCCCTATTTATTAAGTTTCAACATGTCGCTATGGAGTTTCTAACGAGTTGAATGTTTCTTGCAGTTATCCCGAGGTCGAATAGGGACTTGTCTCTTGATGAAGTTTGTCAATCCCTGAAGGCTATCGGTGCTAAGGAGAGGTCCGTCAAAGTCCTGCTGACTGACGAGAACTTACTCCGATATAAATTATTACATCCAGGGAGGTCCGCCGTTCTAGTTAAAGCCCCATCTCCTTCTAGATCCAGGGTTCTCATGCGATCCACTTCCTCTTCTCACGGGTCCGAAGAAGCCGCTTGTCAAGAGTGAGAGGGCTAATCCAGAATCGGCCGAAGAGGCTCGTGATGGAAGAGACGTTGCTACAACCGGAGTTAGTCGCCCGACCAGAATGCCTCTGATCCTAGAGAAAAGAGAATAAAAGTTCAAACAGAGGGAAGGCAAAGCCGCCTTGGACTTCGAAAGAGAGGAGGGGGAAGTTAGAAGTAGTAGTGACGGGTCTGCTTCTAGCAATGACTTCTACACAAAATCCAATGATTTGGATTCCGAATCGTGTGATGAAACTCCAGGGATGAGCCCCGTTATTCCGAGCCCGCCTCCTCAAAACACAAGTGATAAAGACAATGCCCCAAGGATTGGGGGACGTTAGGATTCTCCAAGCAAAGATGCTGGCATGGTGTTTGGTGATTTGAGCGATGTTTATGTCGATTTTGACACGCTTATGGGGGAAGATTTTAGATTTGCGGAAGTGCCCCTCACTCAAGCCATGTCGCATCCGAAGTTAGTCCGATTCCATTCGCGGCACCTACCCGATCCGGTTTGTGACATCTTTCTAGGCTATCCTCCCAAACACTCCACACGCTTCACTAGGGCCCCACTCACTTGTACACACTTTCCATGTTTTATTTTCTTTATACTTCATGTCAGGTATGACGAGAGGACACGGCCTTTATGACGACTTCAAAGAATTTATCGACTCCCAGCGCTGGTTTAAGAATCCTTCCGACATTCATCAGCCTCGAGAAACGGAGGAAGAGTACAGGAGAAGAAAGGGTCTAGAGGCCGAAGCCCGTCGCCAAGACGAGAAAGAGCCATCGAAGAGGTCAAAATTCGATCATCGTTCACAAATATTTTGATTTTCAAAATTTGAATACATATAGAACTGCCAATATATATAGGTTGTTTGCATCATATTTTCAAAATTGATTTAAGAGATGCATTCATATAGGAGGCACCGATTTAGAATTATTTTGAATACATGCCATATATGTTGTGTTACACCATGCACTTATACACTATTTGCAAAATTGGTTGCGCACTAGTTGGCTGGTTAGTTTAGATTGCTTACACGCAATGTTACATAATTCAGCCCTTGAGAAATTTCGGGGATGAAACTCTTTTAAGGGGACTGTTAACCCAAAAAATGGATCAACATCCTGGTTTTAATATGAAAGCACCATCTCTATTCTGACAGAGCAATAATATAGATAATAGGTATAGGAAAGAACAGTATAAGAAAGAAGACGAGAAGATTTTAATAGTGGTTCGGTTGTTAATGAAGCCTACGTCCACTTTATAATTTTTATTATAGATAGATTGGTGTTGCAAGTAGTGTTTGATTACAAGGCTTTTGATTAACCTTAGCTAGATTTAATCCTCAGAGTTGGAATCCATTGGAGAATCAAAGTGAATCCTTTTGGAGATTGTTGTGAGGGAGATGAAGAGTGAAGAAAGTTTCCAGTGGAGCTTCAGCAACCAGTCTGGAGCCGATCCCATTTTTGTTGCAGGTAGGATAGTATTTATAGAGATCCGAGAGCTTCTAGGCCAGGTCTGTTCACTAGTTGCTTACAGATGGTCCTAGGAAGATGCCACGAAGCTTAGCATGCGACCCGAGCCAAAACCATGGATAACTAGCGATCCATAGACTTAGCTCGGATGCGAGCCAACCACTTGGCTCCTTCTTCCCTATGCTTCGATGTATTGGATCGTACTTACTCCATGGTTTAAGTATGGATCGTTGGTGATCCATAGCATTAGCATGTTTCTACATTCTGTCTTCTTGGCCTTCTTTGCTCCTGCGTACCATGATGACCCATTGGTGTTTTTTGGATCGCTACCGATCTATAGAGTATGGATCGCTAGTGACCCATGCACTTAGAGTTTTTCTAGACTTTGATGTCTGGACTTGCCTTCATTGCCTTGTATCGACGTTGTTCGTGTAATCTCGTTGCGCGTTGCTTTGCTTTGATGACAATCTACTTGCTAGTTATGTTTGTCTGCTGATTGGACTAGACAGACGCTGGTCTCTGGGTTTAGTCAAACTAGTCATTGCTTTTATAATATAACTTGGCTTTCTTTAACTTGTTTCTTTAGCCCTTTTGGTTGAGTCCTGAGCCATTCTGATTCCATCAAGTTGTTCCGTCTTCTCTCGGATCCTGATGGGTTAAAAAACTGGATAACTGGAAGGAGAATGTAACATCTCATAATTTTAACGATAATTAATCAAAGAAAATAATTAATAAATAGTAATGCCAAAAAATAGAATAGTTACAAACATCAGAATTTGGCTATGAAACTTGCACCATTGGGTTTGTAGAAATTTTCTGATCAATTTTCATATAAAAAGTTTCTCGATTGGAGTTCAAATGAAAACGATATTAACATTTGAAGTTTTCAAATAGGAATTAATTATAGATGTAATTAAGGTAATAAAAATAATTAACTAGTGCTAATTATCGTCGGTTAGAAGTTAACTAATAGTTAACAATACTTAAGCATTAAGTAAGTTAACAATGGAAAGAAATTGTATTGATTGATTTTAAAAGGAATTAAATCAACGAAATTAAATGACATAGGTAATTATTTCATACCGATCGGTCGACCCCTAGCTTGGGCCAATTGACTGTTGGCGGTCGACCAGAAGGGATGACGGTCCAACAGTTGAGCCGTCAAATTAAGAAATCTGAAGTAACTATACTACCCGGATTTAAAATAAAATAATATAATGGTTGGCATTGGTTTGAAACACTATAAATATGGGCCTAACCCTTCACTTTTCTTCTCATTGAAGCAATAGTGAAGATCTGTCATTTTCTCTTCTTCATAAAATTTTTAATTCTTAAAAATAGTTATAGTTTTCATACGTATATACAAATGAAGAATAGTAGTGGTTGATTGAGAAGAAGAATAGGGTCGAATCAAATCGTCAAAGCCATGGTAAATTAATTCCAAATATCTTCTCTAATCTAGATTTCTGATAGATATATGTATGTTTACGGTATATGTATTCAAATAAGGATAATAAAGTGAGTCAAACTGGAATAGCAGAGATTAGATCTGGAGATTTGGAAAGCTAAAAAGATAAGTGGGAAATTATATATTTTTATGTAATATTGGATTTATATCGTTGTAAATATATTCCTATATGATTAAATGTAAATTTGGAGTTGTATGCTAAAATTGTATACATGTAATGAATTTATAAATCCTACCTACCTTTCTATGTTTGATAACTTAATTTTAATATTGCATATATGAGAACTTGGAAAGTATTGGGTAGTAGTAGTCCATGAAATTTATAAATCATGTAGTAGTTTCAAATTTGTAGATCTAAATTTCTTATGCAAGTAAAATGTAAATTAGAATTGTCACAATAAATTATGAGGATTTAGTTAGTATTTTAATTCATTGGACTGTAGTGTGTTGCAATGTAAATTTCTATAGATTATCAAGTTTAGATTCATAATAAAAGTGTAACATTTGAAATAACAAGGAATAGACCTAAAAGAAAGATATGTATAAAATAGAGATATTTTACACATTTTGTACTATCCATTCAATAACAAAAAATATAATTCCTTGTATTACTAAACATAATACAAATTCCCTTATTGAATAAGATATAGATATTTATTGTGTTAACCATTCATTTTGAGGGAGATGTAATTCCAATGCATTAAAATGTAGAAATCCCTAAGTATGAATTAAAGAATTGAAGTTGCGATAATAGTGACAGTTTAATTTTAAAATTAATATATATATAAATAAATGCAATAGAGACAATATGAAAACCAAGTAAACGATAATAAGGTAGGCAAGTAATAAAATGAATAAAGGCAAGAAGTATATATAACATACGAGTTTGGAAAGTCCACTAAACAAGGAAGTGTGGTAAAAGTTAAATAGAAATAGAAATAAAAAAATCAATAATGAGAAAGGAAAGTAAGCAGGAAAAGATATTTAGGTAATTAATGAAAGTGATAAATGACATTAAATTAATATTAAAAGGATAAGAAGTAAATGGATAAAAAAGTAAAGAAATATTATGAACCATTCAACATTAAAGGTGTAATAATTAAACAAGTATATATGTATACACACACACAGGTAGCCTCAAGTAGGCGTTTATGACGGGTGTAATTATTAAAGTTAGCTAATAAATTGGATAGATAAGAATGACAAAGCCATTAAAATAGGTTGGAATGCGAGGTCAGTACTATTACACAACAAAAGTCTACCTACCGCATGGGGATACCAACGGTTCTGCATACATTATGCTAATGTGGGACATTTCCAACTATAGGACCCATGGAATTATATGCACTCACATATAACTGAAGGAATATCCTAGTAGGGTCTGCTTCAACTTTTTTTAGTATAGGTATTTCCATGATTGCGTTAGGCAATCTGAATGGGATAGTGAGTAAGATTCAGCGCTATGCCGTTGTGTCTGGCACCATATTTGGGAGTAGTGGCCCAACATAGGCCGAGAATGTCATCGGTCCTGAGCGATCATCGAAAAGACAAGGTTTACACTTAAACGGACTACACCTTCTACTAGTGTAGGTCATGTTTAGATCATGCACCGCCACCGTTGTTTGCTAGTAGGAAAGGCTAGATAACCCACAAGGGAGGTCTTTCAAAACAAGTGGGGTGTCCAAGGAGTTGAGTCTTCTATAGTCCATGGAGCTGAGTCCATAATAGGAAGCATACAAGTAAGTAAATCCCGAAGACGAGATAAAATACGACTAAACTAATATGACTTCGTTATTAGACGTTGTGAGAGTTCCTTGATATGCACGACAACGATGACATGGTACTGCATTGATGAGGGATCCTGACGGGGTGCTGGGTTATAGAAACTAGTGGGGATAGTATCTTGGTCCAAGTGGGGACTATGGTACTTACACACACACACACACATATGTAGTGCTGGTCTACTTCGGGTAGATGGGGCATATCGTAGCTTACGTGGAGTTGAGATAACTAAATAAAATAAAAAAGACATAACATGTGATGGAAGACAAATGGCATAAATCAGTGTTATGTATAAAGTGTATAATTTACCAGTCACCAGAATGTTGTTCTGACTCCCTCCTCATTACAATGCATAAGATAGCTTTAGAGGGACAAGTACTGGTGCAAGGCTGGAACAGTGGAAGGATAGGTTTTATTATGCATGCTCGGCACTGACAAGGACACTAGATATTGGAAGCGTCAATATTGGTTCGTAACTATACGATTTGTTATACTTTACTATTTCATTGTGAGTTATAACGATGGTGCTCTGATCTGTATTTAATTATTTATTTGCAGGACACCGAACTAGCAATTCGTACTTTGGTAGACTTGAATTTTTAATTTAGCAAAAATTTAGGCCCATTGGGGGATGGTATGTCACATTGGTATCAGAGCTTAGGTTAGTCTATCTTAAAAATTAGGATACGATGAGTGAACGTATTTGTATTTTTATTATTTTTATCTATAATTACATATGTTATACACCAAATCCTACAAATTCCAACTATAAAAGTAGTTGCAACCATATCCTTAAAAGATGAATAATGCAACTATGAGTTGGAACAATGGATGAAGTTGAAGATTGTACACCTACTCCGATTGCTCCATGGGAAATCAGTCGTATGAAAAAGTGTCAACTTAAGAAGAGCATGAGTGTAGCATATGGAAGGTTCGCAAAGTTGGATAGTATGTGACTCCCTAGTTAAGCCTCCAATAGCCCAATTGATGATCTGTAGTAGGTTTAGATAAATAGGAAAGTAAGAGTATATATGTTGTAGATAGCCAGAAGTAAGAATTAAAAAGTTCCCGAAGGAAAGTGTGCACTAATCACCCATAGATGATGGCCAAATGTCTATTATATTCTAAAAGAAGATATGTCCGTAAGTAAGAAGATTAGAAGAAAAGTCCAAAAGAAGGGATAAATAAAAATCCACTCCGAGTCCAACCCCATACGGAAGCATTTAGTGTTAAAGTTGAAATGATTTTAATATGTAAGTTTGAGAAAAATATATAATATTATGTTTGAAATGATTCTCAAAGGATTTATTTGAAGGTAAAATCATATTTTTGAAAAGTAAGTAAATATTAGTCTTTCGAAAATAATATATCCACATTTATTTAAATAAATTTTTTAGTAGAAATTAAAATGAGTTAAATTGGAAATTTTAGTAAATGGGGTTTTAAATAAAAATAAAAAAAGTGTATAGAGCGTACATATAACTCGTTGATTTCTTTGAAAAAAAATTAAGTTGTAAAATTCT
Source organism: Allium fistulosum (assembly GCA_030737815.1). Taxonomy (NCBI): domain Eukaryota; kingdom Viridiplantae; phylum Streptophyta; class Magnoliopsida; order Asparagales; family Amaryllidaceae; genus Allium; species Allium fistulosum. Next base: position 796,994,645 of record CM060904.1, read on the forward strand.
TTTTAGACAATGGGAAGTGGTACTAGTTTCAAATGGGGTAAATAGTACGGGAAAGAAGACTAGATCCCGAAAATAAAAGTAGTAGGCGAATACACTACAATGGTTTAATAAAAAGATAATTAAATAGTAGTAACATCATGAAACATAAATTGGAACAATATTAGAAATTTATGTAAAATAATGTTAGTGATTAGAAATGACATCGATTCTGAGTGGTCGGCGAAAAGATGAGGGTTAAACCTAAATAGGCTACACCTCCTACTAGTGTAGGTTACATTTGGATCATGTATCGCCATAGTTGTTTGCTAGTTTGTTTGTTAAGAGGCAAGGATAGATAACCCTTAAGTTTGGTCTTTCAAAACGATTAGGGTAGTCCGAGAAGCCGAGTCCTCTATAGTCCAAAGGGCCGAGTCCATAATAGAAAGCATATAAGTAAGTAAATCCCTAAGGCGAGATAGAATACGACTAAACTATTGTGACTTCGTTATTAGTCACCAAGGGAGTTCCTTGGTATGCATGACGATGAGGATGTTATACTGCATTGATGATGAATCCTAATGGGGTGCTGGGTTATGGATACTAGCTGGGATAGTATCTTGGTCCAAAAGGGGACTATTGTACTCATATACATACATCCATACACACACACACATATGTAGTTATAGTCTAGGGTAGATGGGGTGTAGTGTGTATGTACGTCGAGTTAAGATGACCAACTAAAATAAAAGGACATAACATGTGATGGAAGGCAATCGGCATAAACTAGTATTATGTATGAAGTGTATAATTTACCAATCACCAAAACGTTTTCCGACCCCTCCTCATTACAGCCCATGAGTTAGCTTAAGGGTGAAAGATATGGGTGCAAGGTGAAAACAGTGGTAGGACATGTTTTCTTATGCATGCTTGGCACTAACAAGAACATTAGATATTGGAAGTGTGAATATTGGTTAGTAACTATATGATTTATTATACTTTACTATTCCACTGTGAGTTATATCGATAGTGCTCTAATATGTATTTATTTATTTATTTGCAGGATGTTAAACTAACAATCCATACTTTGGTGGATTTTTGTTTTCAGTTTAGCAAAAATTTAGACCCACTAGGGTGCAGGTTGTCATAGTTCTAGAGGAGAAAAGGTGAGAGAGGGCTTAGAAGAGGTTGGAGGAAGCAGCTAAGAGCAAGGGAAGTAGGGGTGGTAACAAATATCGAGGTGGCGGCCTAAGTAGTTGACAAAGAGGCTTGGGAGGTGGTAGAAAAGGCGCAATGAGAGGAGATCTCCTGCTGTGAGGGACTAAAGCAGGAAGTGTAGCGGCTAAAGACTCGGTTGAAGAAAGAGAAAAGCATTTTGGCGATCTATAGAACTTTCTTCCATAGCATCAACATTGCACAACCGTAGAGGTCCGTAAGGCAGAGGCGAAGAAGACGATGGTGGTTTGGTATGGCCAGCTAACCTTGATACCGAAGAGGATCATCTTGGCCAACTTCCACTTGTTGCAAGTCATTGACTTTCTCAATGCCTAAACCATGGTGAGGTCTTGAAAGAGGTGATGAGGGAAATGATCAATGCTAGCGGTGTTGGATCAAGTGCATTGTAGTGGGGTAAAAGTGGGAAATTATAAAAAATCCTTTTATTAATTTGCATTAGATCTTATTTTTTGTTTACATTAATAATATATTTGCACTAAATCATATTTAGTAGTTATTACTAAAGGGGTTTAGTGTTTTAATTTTGATTTAATCAATTTACAGTAAAACTTTTATGTTTGTATATTATTATTTAAATTTACTATACATAATATATGTTGTTATCCCACCTTTTGGCAAGGCTGTAACACCAAGGAATTGACTAGTAACCAGTGACGGCCCGTCCCAGCGATTAGTTATATGCGGGCTCACTACGGATATCGATGAATTTTGTCTGAGTCCGGATGAGCCAAAATTGGTAGGACATGACAAGCTAAGCCATGAGAGCCAACGTTTCAAATCTCAGGTCAATCCGAGTTCGTATGCTCAAGTTACGAGCGATACAAGATGGGGTGAAAATCAATTGCCGGTCGACTCGCTTCGCAACACTCAGGAGAAGCCAACTTCGACCAGCTCCACGTCCTTCAGGGTTGCTCTCTTCGAATCGCTCCAGTTTGAAACCCTCGAAGGTGCACACTTTGACTCGCTCCGCTCAAACAACTGTTCGTCTCCATCAACTTCGACTCCACTACTCAAACCTCCCAGGACGCTCCATTTCGACTCGCTCGACCAATGCTTGCTTCGACTCACTCGACCAATGCTTGCTTCGACTCGCTCACCCAAGTGCTTACTTCGACTCGCTCGATCTAGGCACACTTCGACTCGCTCAATCAATGAACAGTTTGACTCGCTCGAAGCAACATCCAGGACAGAGTAGGAATCAAGTGCCCCGTCATCGAGTCGAACGAAAGCGAGTCAAAACAGGAACGAGTCGAAGGAAACAGCCTACCGAAAACTCTATTTCGTATCGATCATATCTCCCAATCTACAAGTCCAAACGCTATGAAATTTTCACAGAAGACTATGTGCATACTAAAGAATGTCCACGCCAAATTTCGACTCCATTGGATGAAATCTTGATTGAGTCGAAATCTGTTCATGTCGATCACGGATCGGACCGAAACTTCACGGGCTTGGGCGTACGGGCCTGGTCACGTGCCAGAGAGTGTCTCCCGAGATCTGAGCGAAATACTAGCCTCCTACACCTATAAATAGACCCCTAAAGCCAACAGAAAAGGGGTTCTTCTTCCTCTTGGAATCTCCAACGCCCGGACTCCGACAGATCTAGATCTGAACTCCATTGCTGCTGCTACCAACGAATTTCACTGCTGCAAATCATTGTTATTCACTGTAATTTGTTGAAATCAATTGTAAACATCAAAGGAAGATCAATAAAGCAAACTACTTCATAGTGGACGTAGGCTATACGCCGGACCACTCTAAATTCTTGTGTCTCCCTGCACTTTACTTATTCTCATTTCTGAAATTTGGAGTTTTTGGTAGATAATTCCTCTTTTTTCATTTAATTTCTTCATTTTATCTCTTCAAAAACTTCCGAAGAGTGTTGTGCCTAATTTTGGTACAAACACTTTGGTGCTTTCACCAAGAAAACCAATTTTTCTCATGCTCTTTGGATCTCCTATCCATATTGGATTGCATAAATCTAAGAAGAAGATGCAGATCTGGAACTTTGAAGCCCTTCCATTCTATTCAGATTTGTATCAGATCTAGGAAAGGACTTCCATCTCCTCACCATGGTGAGCACATGTACCACTTCTACAGCTGCTGATCAAGGAGCACGGGACCGACAAAATCCCGAGCAATCGCCTCCATCCAACCAAAATGCTGCAGGACCTTCAGATCCGTCTGGTCCAATCACTAGACAAGAATTTCAGACATTGCTTCAAGAGTTGACCCAAAGTCGACAGCAGCTAGCGGAACAACTACGCGCCAACACAGAGTTGACTAACCAGCTAAATCGCCAAAGGCGGAGAAGATCCAGAAGAGACCAAGGTTCTCACTCTTCCACAGAAAGTTCAGCCTCCTCCGATGGCCAAACTAGATCCACACGTCCACGGTTAGGTGGAAGCTACACCCAGGCCACGGGACACCAAGCTTCTTCGAACCTTGGGCAACCTAGAGCTGGACCATCCGCTAGCCTCCGCACAGAACCTTCAACTCGGGGAGGAACTGCTCCTTATCATGTTACCGGCAACATTGCTACTACCACCAATGCCGGACGGGGAAGTGATGTAGAAACCAAGCCGATCCTCAACATAGCCAATGAGAGCAAACTCCTGAATCTTATGTCCCTGAGGATGTTGAACCAAGGAGGCGAGGCATGGACCGTCGACCGCGTCCGGTCTAGACTCGCGCTGTGGAACCCGACCATACCTTGGCACAACATGATCCAAGTGTCCGAACGCCAGATATACCAGCGATGATCCGCCAAATGATCCGTGAAAGTCAGGGTCTCTCTAATGACGACTGGGGAATCTCCCGAAGTCATACCCCTTTCATCGATGACGTCTTATATGCTGAACCACCTCGACGCTTCAGGATGCCAGCTTTGCCAGTTTACGAAGGGAGTTCTGATCCCAATCAACACGTCCTGAAATACAAATGGATGATGAATGCTGCTAGAGCTAATGACGCAGTAAAGTGCCGTAGTATCTCTATTTCCTCAAGGGGCATCGCTACCATGTGGTTCACTCGTTTGCCACCGCAATCCATCTCTAACATTGACCAGATGGCCACCAAGTTTGTCGAACAATTCCGTATGCATGTGGCGAGGCCAAAGGAGGTTAACACTCTGTCTAGTGTTACGCAAGCTCCCGAAGAGACGCTTAGACGTTATCTGGAGCGATTCCATGCTGCGTGTGCCGAAATAAGCAATCCCAATGATAACTCTATCCTAATGGCTCTGACTAAGGGGATTAATGTTGATTCTGAGTTCGGAAGTGGTTTGTTGGGAAACCACCTGTGTCATTAGACCGTTTCTATTCCAAGGCAGCCCAATTCCTGAGAAGGGAGGATGCGAAACAGTCTAGGAAGCAGGATGACACAGGGCCTAAAATCGAAGGTATCCAGAGTAACGTCGCTGTTAAACAGTCCGGGGACAGTTCTGGAAAAATTCAGTTAAACGTCCAAAATAAACAGAATCAGCAGAGGGACAACAAAAACCAGAACAAAAAACGCGATCAGGATCGCGGACCACGGCGTAGAGCTTCCATATACGATAATTACACTCCATTGAACACGTCATTGGAAAATGTGTATTTGCAAACCTGCAATACCATGCAGTATAAGAAGGCTGCCATGAAACCACCAACTGAAAGAAAAATCCAAACACCAATGAGTGCCGTCACTTACAAGACCTCATTGAAAAATTGATACGTGAACGAAAGTTGGATCAGTATGTGCGGGCGCTGTAGTCCGGAGGCGCGGGCCCATCCAATCAAAATCATGCGCCGAATCAAGAAAGACATGAGGAACCCACTCGTACAGGCGGGAGGTTGTTCATTAACACAATAAGTGGTGGTCCTCACCCAGCCGATCGAAGCTGGAAGGAAATGGAGTCTTATGCTAGTTCTATCAGGTACGCAGACTTCGAATGTTATAGTAATTCTGATGAAGGGGCTCCGGCCAAGCAACAGAAAATGATGACGGATGACATCGTGTTCTGGAGCAGAGACACAGATAAAATCGAAGCTCCCACTATCGATCCATTGGTCATCTCAGCACAAGTAGGCCCCGCTTGGATAAAAAGGATCTTAGTTGACAGTGGAAGCTTTGTGAATATTTTGTTCAAGCGAGCTTATGATCAAATGAAGATGGAGGCCGCAGACTTGAAGCCTTGTTAATCTCGAGTCCATGGTTTCAACGGAAGTGCCACAATCCCCACTAGGATGGTGGAACTACCAGTAGAGTTGGGAGTTGGAGAACGTCGGAGAGTACGGATGTTGCAGTTCATCGTTTTGGACATAGACTCCCCTTACAATGCTTTCTTGGGCCGACCGGCCCTCGCTGAATTCAGAATTGCCATTTCCCCATGGTGTTTGACCTTAAAATTTCCCACTGATCATGGAATAGGAATCGTTCAGGGAATCAGGCCACTGCCAGAGCCTGTTATGTTGCTGAGCTGCGGGAGGTGCAGCGAAAGGAGAAGGGAAAGGGCGTAGAGGAATCTCTCTGTGTCCGTTTCACCTATAATTGACAATTAATGCCCGGGTCCAGGCCCGGGCACCCCATACAATTCCTCAGCGATCTTGACCGAAGAGAAACTAAAGACGAAGGAGAATCCAAAGAAAGTCAAGCATCCTCGGCTGAACTGACAATTAATGTCCCAGTTGACAGTGACGATGATTCAAGAATGATAAAGATTGGGTCTCAGCTAAGCCAGCAAACTCAAGAGGAATTGGTCAAATTTCTGCGGGCGAATCTTGTTGTATTTGCCTGGACACACTCTGATATGTGCGGGATCTTGCTGGACATCGTGAGCCACACTCTGAACATTGACCCACGGCATGTCTCGGTCAAACAAAAAAGGCGCGGTATGGATCCAGAGAGATCTGCCGCCCTTAAAGAGGAAGTAGAAAATCTTGAAGCGAACGGATTCATTCGAGATGCGCTATATCCTGAATGGGTGTCGAATCCCGTGCTTGTCCGAAAGCCGAATGGAAAGTGGAGAACGTGCGTCGATTATTCCGATCTGAATAAAGCATGTCCCAAAGATAGTTTTCCACTTCCCAGAATAGATCAGCTAGTAGATTTGACAACTGGGCATGAACTCTTATCCTTCATGGATGTGTACTCCGGCTACAATCAGATACCGATGCATTTACCCGATCAGGAGCATACCAGCTTCGTGACCAACCTAGGACTTTACTGCTACAAGGTAATGCCATTCGGACTCAAGAACGCCGGAGCTACATATCAACGATTGGTTAATCGAATGTTTGCCAATCAAATCGGAAAACCCATGGAAGTATAGTAGACAACATGCTTGTGAAGTCACAACTCTCCACTGACCATGTTAAGGACCTGGAGAGTATGTTCGACATACTTCGAGAATACAAAATGAAGCTAAATCCACTGAAGTGTCACATTGGAGTTGCATCCGGGAAGTTCCTTGGGTTCATCGTTAACCCTCAAGGAATCGAAGCTAATCCTGAAAAGATTTGGGCAATCAGAAATCTTGAAACTCCTAAGACCATAAAGCAAGTCCAAAGTCTCAATGGGAAAGTAGCAACATTGAGCAGGTTCATTTCAAAGTCCAAAGACAAATGCATTCCCTTCTTCGATCTGATCCGAAAAGGAAAACACAACTTTGAATGGACCACGGAGTGCGAGGGCGCTTTCCGAGCGCTAGTCCAACATCTGGCCACACCACCTTTCCTGTCGAAGCCCATCGACCATGAGAAGTTGTTCGTATACTTGGCGATATTAGAGAACGCTATCAGCGCTGCATTAATTCGAGAAGAAGACAAAATATAGAAGCCGGTATACTACGTCAGCAAACGATTAACTGGGGCTGAAAGGAACTACCCGAAGCTAGAAAAGTTGGCCTATTGCCTTGTCATTGCATCAAGAAAACTCCGACCATACTTCCAGGCAGATCCCATTTTTTTTACACCGACCAGCCGTTACGACAGGTCCTTTCGCGGCCTGAGACGTCTGGTAGGTTACTCAAGTGGAACATCGAACTGAGTCAGTTCGATATTACTTACACTCCAAGGCCAGCAATCCAAGGATAAGTCCTCGCCGATTTCATAGTTGAATTCACCATTCCAGAGGACTTGCCCAAAACCAGTAAATCCCCCGAATCTGTTTGGAAGATGTATACTGATGGTTCATCGAATGACCGATGTTTAGGCGCTGGTGTTGTGCTCGAAACCCCCGAAGGTCGATCTATATGCTACACTTTGACGTTTGACTTTCGTGCAACCAATAATGAAGATGAATACAAAGCCCTCTTAGCTGGTTTGAAACTCGCCAGGGATCTGAAAATCATCACTGTGGAAATTTACTATGATTCACAATTGGTTGTGTGTAAAGTATGGGGAGAGTATCAGGCAAGAGATCGAAGGTTGGCTGCTTACTTAGCTCGAGTTCAGGAAGTACTGAACCAGTTCGACTACTACGCCATCTATTGTATACCTCGGGAGCGCAACCAAAAGGCCGATTCATTGGCAAAGCTAGCCAGCATAGGCGAAGCTCAGCAAATGGGACTCGTTGCCGCAGAAACGCTACCTTCCCCAAGTATCGATCGGAAGAAATAAACCGGGTATGCGAAACCGTTCCTGAAAAGGACTCATGGATGACTCCGCTCAAAAATTACATCGAACACGGAATCCTGCCGGAACGTAGGAGTAGAAAGAGACAAGTCCTCCGAAAGGCCTCGCGATCCGTCATTCAGGATGGGGTCATGTATTGAAGAGGGTACTTTGTTCCTCTACTCTGGTGTATTGCTCACGATGAAATCAAACGAGTATTGCACGAAGTGCATGAGGGAGAATGTGATGATCACACCGGGGGGCAAGCACTTGCCAAGAAAATACTTCGATACGGGTATTACTAGCCAACCGTGAATTGTAATGCGTCAGATTATGCAAAGAAATGCGATAGGTGTCAGAAATATGGCCGGATTCCTAGAGCTCCTCCTACCGAAATAACACAAATGGTCAGCCCATGGCTATTCGCAATGTGGGGCATCGACATCATCGGTGCTCTACCTCTGGCAAAAGGTGGTGCGAAGTACGCCATCGTCGCGGTCGATTACTTTACAAAGTGGGCTGAAGCCGAGGCTCTCACTACAATTACAACGAAGAAAGTAATCAACTTTGTAGTTCGTAACATCATCTGTCGATTTGGTCTCCCACACGCCATTATTACGGACAACGGAACCCAATTCAACAGTGCTGAATTTAAAGATTTCTGCAAACGATTTCACATCCAGAAGAAATTCTCTGCAGTTGCACACCCTCAGGCAAACGGACAGGTCGAAGCTGTTAACAAAGTCATAAAATCCATTCTGAAAAAACGACTGGAAAAGATCGGTGGCAGGTGGGTTGATGAACTTCCTATGGCTTTATGGGCTTACCGAACCACTCACAAGACTACGACCGGTCACACTCCGTTCTCTCTTTCTCACGGTTCAGAAGCCGTTATTCCAATCGAGCTAGAAGTACCTTCTCATCGTGTGACATACTATGATCCGAAGACGAATGCTATACTACTTGCTGAATCTCTCGACCTACTGGATGAGAAGCGTGAAGAGGCTGATTTGAGGGCAGCTGCGCATCGAAGTCGAGTCGCCCGATTGTACAACGCCAAGGTCCGTCCGTGAACCTTCGAACTAGGCGATCTCGTCTTAAAAAGAATCTATCTGGTTCCTTCACATATGAAGCCAACATGGGAAGGACCGTATGTTATTGAACGAAGGCTCGGAGATGGCACAATCAAATTATCGACCGTCGACGGTCTTACCCTACCAAGAGCATGGAATAGCGAGAGCCTTCGCCGCTATTACACATGACAGGCTATCTCTATCAATTTAGTTTACTTTCCTTTTCTGCAATTTGTTTATGCATTTCGAAATTAGAACTTGTAATAAGGCAACTGACTTTGCCATACTTTCTTATTTCAGCAATAAAATGCAACCTCTTCGAGCCAGAGCTGTGATTTACTTGAAATACTTCATATGACCATCATCATGCATGGAGAGCTAAGTCTCATCATACGGTGGGATTTATTCAAATAGAGAGTGACTGTGATACAACCAATCACTCGCTAAGTGAAACCCGAGCTCGGGGGCAAGCCATCACAAAAAAGTCAAAAAAGGATTGATACACGACAATCCTTCATTAACTCCGTATTCCCAGAGTGCGAAGTGGAGTATAAATATTCAACTTCGAATTCCCAGAGCGCAAACCGGAGTATAAACATCCAACTCCGTATTCCCAAAATGCGAAGCAGAGTATAAACATTCAACTTCGAATTCCCAAAGCGCGAACCGGAGTATAAACATCCAACTCCGAATTCCCAGAGCGCGAACCGGAGTATAAACATTCAACTCCGTATTCCCAGAGTGCGAAGTGGAGTATAAACATTCACCTCCGTATTTCCAGAGTGCAAAGCGGAGTATAAACATTCAACTCCGAATTCCCAGAGCGCGAACCGGATATAAACACCCAACTCCGAACTCCCGAAGCGCGAACCGGAGTATAAACATCGACTTCGTATTCCCAAAGTACGAAGCGGATTATAAACATCCAACTCCGCATTCCCAGAGTACGAAGCGGAGTATAAACATCAACTCCGGACTCCCAGAGTGCAAATGCCAATTCCCAGTCTCCCGATCGTGGATATATGATCGAAACTTAAGCTGGCATAACCAGCCGTTGATGAACGAATGGGAATCCCCGGAGTACGAAAATGATCGTCGACAATCAAACAAGCATGGATGCATTACTCAATCTCCGCTTGCCTCAGACGTCCATTTGGTGGCACAAGACTCAACATGTTATAAGTAAGAAGCGATCGTCGACTGACGGTCTATAGCTCATCCCCAAGACTGGGGGGAAGAACTTAAGCATCAACCATTGATTGAAGCGATGTGACGTCGGAATTCAACTCGCTTCCCGGTCACAAGCCATGTCCACAACTTCCGAACTTGGCAAACTAAAACAAACTTGGTCCGGCACCTGAAACTTCACAAGTACACTCCAGATATTTAAACACTTAGTCAAATACACAATGACAGAAAAGAAGCCAAAAGAGAAAAGTTTCATTTCTATTGTTTATAAAAGAGATTCGTGTACAAGTTACAAAAATTCCTACTAACAGGGGCCGAACCCGCATCTATACACGGCTAGCAAAACGCAAAATCAAAATACATCAGATGAACATGCCTAGTCTTTCTTCTTCCTTGGCTTCCTCCTCAATGTGGACCCGCTGGAGCCATCGCCAATCTTCCTCTTCAGGCCTGTGCTTTTCGGCGGTTGGTCTTCAGGCGAGGGCATTATGCCGACATCCTCCTCCGAACTCAAATGAATAGAAACGCTCCCTGCGAGCAGAGTCGGAGGAACAATATCAAATACAGAAGGCGGAACGGGCATGCTGCTAAGAAAAACAGCACCACCGGGAGATATCATTCTAAGCGGAGCAGGCCCTGATGTTGCCATCCCACCTCCAAAGCTTCTACCCTGAGCCGCTGCTACCATTTCAGCGTCAATTTGAGCGAACATATCCTCTTCGGTTATCGCTCGAGCCCCACTGGGTGCATCGACAATCCGCATCGAGGAACTTGTAGCAGGATCAGTTCTGCTCATGACAGGTGGCAAGTCAGCAAGAGGATCGCCATGATGGCGAAAAAGTTCGTCCATCAGTTGCTCATCAAACACCATTGAACTCCCCTGCATATCATCAATCGGGGCAGCTGCGCTCACGATGATCGCTTTGGTCACGATAGCCTCCTGCGTTTGATATAATTCTTGAGTAACAGGAGGCTTGTGCGATGCAACGTCGATCACTGGACAAAGAATAAAAGAATTGTTAGAACTTAAACTCGATCGAAGACTTCGACTCATGAAAGACATGTGGAATGTTCAGAGTACCTTCCTCAGTTTAGCTTGTAAGCGACGGGGCGGCATCAGTCGCTTGCGCTATAGTCGGAGACATTTGCGGCTGATCCGGATTATAGGCAGGAACAGTTTGAGGATCAACCGCAGGTAAAGATTCAGGCTGGGTTGACACCGGAAGATCAAGACTTGCATCATGATGTCCAACCCCGGAGCCTTCTCCTACTTCCAGGTGCTGGGTGCCGAGCCTCTCCTTCTCATAAGAGATCATTGAATCATGGAGAATCTTCTTTTCGTCATCAGTTCACAGACGATTCTTGAGCTCGAATTCATCCACAGACTCACCATGGTGCGCCTCTTTCTCTTCCTCAACCAGTCGGCCCCAAGCACTGTGGAGATGCGTCTGGTAATCATCGAGCTAGGCTAGGCCCTTATGCCTCAGCACGTTAGCGTTATAGACCACAAGAAGATCTTCAATGTCAGCCTCTAGCCTGGACTCGACCAACTTCACCCTCTCCTCGACCTTAGTCTCCACTTTCTGGACTTTAGCCACGGTCGCATCCCGTTCGTCCCTGAGCAGGACAACTTGTTCACACGCCTCCTGGGCTGCGTTGTTTGCGTCATCTTTCTCCTTGGCCATATCAGCAGATTTGGCCTTGAGTTCATTAAGCTCCTTGACCGCCGAGTCCCGCTCAGCAATGACTTTGGTGTTCCGTGGCCCATCTCCTCCACCAGGGCAACGTGTGTTTGCCACAACCTCTCCATTTCTGCCTTCGCTTCGTCAGCCTTCTTAATGGCCTCAATCTCAGATTTCCGAGAAGACTCGGACTCAGCAGAGATTACTTAGATAATGCGATCCCTTTTCGCGAGCTTGGTCTCCATCTTTTCGATCTCTTTGGCCCGCTCAAAGGCCACTTTGGAAGCTTTTTCAATAGCCTTCGCCCACTCTCGATATTGGGTGTAGATGTCGTGGACATAATCATGCATCATGCCTTCTACCCCTCATGGAATTCTCTTCAAGTGGGGAGGGAAGACATAAGCGTCGAAGCAAATATTTGGAAAATCCTTCTTCATTTGAGCCAACTTAAGGGCCCCTTCTCCAGTGGGATCAGCGGGGCCTTCTTTGTAACCATGGAAGATGTACTCTCGACTCTCTGAAGATGAGTCTCATATCTGGAAGAGTGGGAAGACAGCCTGTGGCGAGGAGGTTCAGACGGGTATGAGGCAGAAACAGGGGGTGGAGACGGAAGTCTGGGAGGAGGAGAGCGTGATCTGGATCGATGTCTATACTCTCTGTCACGCCCATGCCTGTCCTGGTTAGAATAATCGCGAGCGCGATCTCTGTCCGAATCCTTCCTACGGGAATCATAGTAACCAGAAGCTTTTCGGGCAGAGCGAAGATTACCAAGCATCAATCCCCTTCCAGACATAGTACCTGAAAAATGATAAACGAAGAAAGAGTTAGTAACTTCCTAAGACGGACGAAGTACAATTGTGAATCATGTAGTGTAGTGAAGTGTATGCATGTGCAATCCCCCGACCAACCGGAAATGTAGGCCGCACTCGTAGCAAGCGACCCGCTCGGTTCATGAACACTATCGAGCTCCTCCATCCCGGTGTCGTGTTGAGACGACAAAAAGTCCGAAATCGGAACATCGGCAAGTCCCTCAAAAAGATTAACTGGCGGGGGAGAAGCCTCTGCAATTCTAATCCTCGGGACGAGCAAAGACACGACCATGGATTAAAATCTCCCGGATTTAGAGCGCTTGTGAGCAGCAGCCTTGCCTTGTCTTTTTCCTCCGGAATCCTGAACATCGGAAGGAGGCCCGGCCGGGAGCTCAGTGTCGATGGGCGTTCTTTCTGGATCAATTTCTTCGGTGATCACAACTACGGGCGCTTTGCGCTTCACGCGTTTCTTCGGGGCCACTCTATGTATCACTTCCAGGTGTATGCTCTATCTTCGTTCTATCAGCCCGATAGCCCTCAAATTCCTGTCAGTCAGGACTAAGTCTATGTGCCTCTCTTTGCCCAGAAATGCTTGAAGAATTCGAACAAGCTCTCTGAAATATGCGCCATCGGGGCGAGAGATTGCGGCTATAAGAAAGGAAAAGTATGTCAGTTTTTGAAGTTGGTTACTAACATCTCAGTGATTCAAGAGGAGATGGCGACACTTACGTCTATCTAACCACCGCCTAGCAAATCTAGGAGGGCACCAAACATAGAACCATTCGGATTTATAATAACTTAGCCTTCCCCACGAACCCAGCACAATGTGGCAGTTTCTGACTACCTCCAGGAAGGTGAAAGAAGGGCAATCTCCGCGGCTCTTGACGTTGAATAAATATCTGATTTCGATCGGCTTCGGCGGTCGAAAGAGGATCTCCACAAACAGGATGAAGGTGTTGTTCAGCAAGGCATACCCGTTGGGATGTAGCTGAGACGGAGCTATGCCAAGAAACGATAACGTCTCCCTTATATAGTCATTAAAGGGAGGAAGTGTCCCCGCCGTGTAAGCATGACGGTTGAAAGCAGTAAACACTTCCGTGGGATAATGTGGCATGTCCTTCGGCGCAGGAAGTAGCACGTCGTCAAGCGACAAACCGTGCCTTACGCAGATCTGGCCTAACATGTCTTCAGAGATACCCGACGACACCGAATCGGGTGGACTACAAATAAACCGAGCCCTTAGATGCTCGTCCGGAGCTTGCTCAATAACTTCGGCTTCTATAACCGGTATCTCTATAGTTGGAGGAACAAAACTTGGGAATTCCGGCTGCTGAGAACTTGAAGGGTCCATGACTGGCTAGCTTATAAAAAATCATTGTTAAACTGACAAATAACACTCGTGCATCCCCCAGTGTAAAGTGTGTGAGTGTGTGCTGTGCGGTGCAGTATTGTATATCATTTGGAGAAAATCTACAGGATTAAGGGAAGCATGTAAACGACGAGACTTCGGAATTCAGTCGGAAGGACCGTCATCGCTGACCGTCACAACCGTGCCATTAACTATCAGTCCGAGTTAAAATGTGTTATTATTTTAGTATGTTCCAGTTTCATCGACGAACTTCAATAGGCAATTAGGTGTGCGGTGCAACAATTAAGTCCGGTTAAGCAAGTTTGAAGCACGTCGGAGTTAAGTGGTCAAAGGCACTAGAATTTTCGGTATCATCAAAATTAAATTAATGGTCAATCATTAAAAGGTCAAGTTCAAGACAATCACTTAGGTTCAGGTTCGAATCAGGCTCGAGTTTGAATCAATTGTTCAGGGTTATGCAGTTCGACTCGGTCCAAGACCACGTCCTTCGACTCGGTCCAAGACCACGTCCTTCGACTCGGTCCAAAGCCACGTGCTAAGACTCGCTTCAAAGCCTCGACTACGACTCGCTCCCAAGGCCACGCACTTCGACTCGATCCAAAGCAGCCACTTCGATTCAAAATGACAGCTGCTTCGACTCGACCCAAGGCCATTCGCTTCGACTCGATCGAGAGCCACCATTTCAAATCGGTCAGACACAGCCCCTTCGTATCGATCCATAGATGCCAAGCATTTGACTCAATGCAAAGCTCCACCATCGATCGATACGAAGGCCTCCGCCTCATCCTCTCGAAACCCCCAACTCCAGATCGACACGAAGCTAAGGCCAAAGATTTTTCGATCGATCGCGACACTAATGGATTTGGTGTTAAGAATCAAGTCGCCTCGTTTACATGTAGATTCGCTTATTGGATTACCTAAATTTGTTAATTGGTTCGAGTAATTGAAGATGCAAATCAGTTCTAAGGCGAGAGTGTTCTTTCTTCTTTGTTTTCTCTAAGTCCCAGAGCGATACGAAAGCAAGGTAGATAAATATGAAAGGTAAAAAGTGAAAAAATGGCTAAGTGTGAAGTATTTATATGGATACGAAAGTAAGGGGAATAAACGATTTGAATCCCAGTGGAGTCGGACGCATGCTTCGACTCCCTCTTCAGTGCGTGGATACAGGGCTCCCCTTCGAATCGCTTCCCTTCGACTCCATCTCCGATGCAGCATTACAAGCCATCACTTCGACTCGCTCCTTCGACTCGCTCCCTTCGACTCGCTCCCCTTCGACTCCGTGTGCATTTCAACTCCGGCTCCTATGCTGTACGAATTCAAGACAGAGTCGAACAAAGTAGTTTAAACCAGGACCGAGTCAAACAAAGCAGTTCGAATCAAAACCGAGTCGAACAACCAATTCGAATCCATGAAATTATGGTTTCCAGAGATCAACTCCATCAATTCGACATACTTACCTCGCATCCGTAAATCCAATGAAAATTATCTTCGATGCTTCAATCCTTCACATCGATTCAGGAGAGGATCGTTACGAAGGAACATTCAAAAACAGCCGTCAAGTGTTGTTGCAATGAATTTCACATTGGTTCAGGAGAGGATCGATACGGAGTTGAAAAACAATAAACTGACAACGACTCAAGAACATACAAATGAACTGTATAATTAACCATTGGAATATATGGGTAATATATAGGGTAATTTAACGCCTTGCAAAATTTACTGAAAATTTATTAAGGGATATTAATTTATTAATAAATAAAAATATGAAATTTGAGAAAACGTCAAAAAATTTCTTCAAAACTTGCACCGTTGCGTTCTTAGCGATTTTCTGGATAACTTTCATATATAAAGTTTCATAATCGAAGTTCATACGGAAAAGCTATTGAAGTTTAAAGATTTGAAATCAAAATACATTAATATATATAAAGGAAAGTTAATGTAAATTTAAGTAACATTAATCAGTTGACGACTGGATTAGGATCAGTAGACCCCCAATGGTCGGCTGCCCATCATCAACCAATCGACTAGTCGAGAATTGTCGGCTAGGGTTAACCTAGGTCAAACGGTGCAACTTTAATTATAACAAATTAGATAGATGTGGCTATTAACTGCACCTATAAATATGATGTTAACCCTCACTATAATTGTTAGAGAAACCCTAATCTGAACAATATGTCTCAACTTTGCTTCTAAAATTTTCTGTGTCTCCTCAAAAATTTCTAAAATAAAATAAAAACAAAATTTAAGATAAAAATCAAAGATTAAGGAAGAAAGAAAGATTATCAAATTGAAAATAAAATCAAAATAAAAAAAGGATCAACAAATCAAAGAGGAGGAGGTTCAAGTTAAAATAAGAGGGAAAAAGCTCTTAAGAGTGAGTGGGTTGATTATTAAATATTTTGATATACAAGTAATTGGACTTATTTATATCTCTATTTGATCTGAAAATTATATGATTTGAATCCAAGATAAAAATTTAATTTGAAGATTAAAAGATAATTTAAATCGTAAATATTATTTATTCAGTAATTGTAGTTATATGGAAATCTGCTATTTGATTTAACTTGATTAAAATGAGAAATTGATTTGGATTTGAAGTAATTTTGAGGAATGATTTGAATTGATTTAACTTGATTTTAATATGGATACACCTTCTTATTTAACTTGAATTGAAACTAAGATTTAATATGTATACACCCAGTTGATTTCACCCTGAACTGATTTTGACATGTAGACATTCCTATGTAATTACGAAATTGATAAATTAAAATTATGTAAATGAAATTATAGATTATACATGAAAATTATTGGAATTATATGCAGAATTGTGGACTTAAACAAATATGTGAAATCTTGTAAGAAATTGGGAGATAATAATCGTTAAATAGAACATGATTTGCTGTTAAAAACGATTAACATCAGCTAAAGAAAAATATATATAATAATTTACCTAAATCAAATCTGATTGGTCGATGGCTCAATGTAGCCTATCGACTTCTATAGTAGTAGGTGGTCGACTAGCAAGCGTATTCTCTACACGGATTGAACTATGACCTATGGCCCAGATTTATATATATTACTATATATAATAGTATATATGTATATTAGTATGGGAAGTCAGTTCCCTAATCCTTGACTTTTGAATACTAAGAGACTGAAGTAGACATGCATGTGAGCAATTAGGCCTATACACTATTTTTTCTGCAAGTTTGATATTTGACATAAGGCAGTTCGATCGCGAGGGTATGCTAGGCACATGGCACTAACATGAGGTTTCTCGGTGTATGCGATGTTGTTGGTGGATGCCTAGTGCAGTGCATGGTCTGGCACTAATAGAAGGTTTCTCAGTGCATACTACGATCGGGAGATTGTTGGTGGATGCCCAATGTGGTGCAATAAGTGGCATTACCTCTAAGTTATTAAACACAGATGCTTCAGTAGATGTTAACTGGGTTTTTAACCTAATTGAATTCAAAGGAAGTTAGAACATCTATGAAAAGTCAAAAAAAAACACAAGAATCAAACAAAAGGACCAGAAGAAGGAACTAGGAAGGACCCAAAAGGAAAGGAGAAAAAATAGGCTAAGGGGATGGACCGCTAGCGATCCATCACCCATGGACCGCTAGCGATCCATGAGGATTGCTCATGAATCCTCCAAACCTCTTGCATCATGAACCAATATCTTTTCAAAGGATATCTGCCAAGTTTCATGGTATTCTAAGCAAATTAGTTTGAGAAGTAAGCATTCATCTGATTCCAGTCATAATTTAATGCAACCTGTATACAAATCACCATCAAAACAAGGCAACTAGTTACCAAATTAAATGGAGAGCATCTACATAAGGCAAGCAGCACAACCCAAGTGAAATGATGCAAGAATATTCTAACTACATGCATCGCCAGCAATCCATGCCCTATGGATCGCTAGCGATCCATCAATTAAGTTAGATCACTGTGAAATTTTTGAAGCACCTTCGTATCATTATGTTTAGGTCTTTGGCAAAGCAGCCTAGCCCAATTGCTCTCCAATCCCTATAAATACTCACCTATCTGCAACATAAAGAGGATCTTCTAGACTGGCTGCTAAAACTTCGCAGAAACTATTCTTCAGTCTTCTCCTCCCACACAACAGTCACCTAGGGGTTCACTATGATTTTCCAATGAACTCTTACACTTGTGACTTGATCTAACTTAGGAGATTCAATCATATTGTACTCTGGTTCCACTTGTAATAGCAGTCAGTTAATAGAAAGTTATAAAGTGGACGTAGGGTTCATTAACAGCTGAACCACTATAAAAATCTTCTTATTCCTTTTCTTTTTCTACGATCTACTATTGCTTTTTCTATTTTATTTGCCTTGATAAACAGGGCTGGTGCTATCACACTCAATCCAGGATGTTGATCCATTTTTTGGGTCAACATTTTGGTGCTTTCAATAAGAGCCCAACTCAGGCTCAGATCTAGCTATCTACTGTTGGGTGTGTTTCGACCGGCTCCTTCCCTACCACCGAATCAACGTCTCACCGGACCGGCTCCATCCCTACCACCGAACTAGCTCTCTCCCAAGCTACCACCTGTCCAATTCCCCTAACTACCGAACCAACCCACACTCCACCTACTACCGGTCCAAACAACATACCACCTCCTACTGAACCACCTATCACCGAATCACCTACAACCGGTCCACTCTATGCTCCAACCATCACCGAACCAGGGAGTACCGAACCAACATTGCCAGGCCAGATTGCATCAGCCCAGGCCCACCAGCAGCTTTATACATCCAAGACCCCTACCCCAAGCCTCACTCTATAAATAAGGGGGCAGGGGTACAACAATGGCGGACAAGTTTGAGAGCTCAAGCAAGGATAGAACTTTCGAACAACTTTCATATACTTGTATCAAAGCTTTGTACTTATAATCTGAACAAGAAAGGAGAAATAATATATAAAGTGGACGTAGGCACATTCTGGCTGAACCACTATAAATCTGCGTGTCTTTTACAGTTTAGTCCCCGCTTTTTACATATTTGCATAAATCACCCAGATCACTAAAAACAACATAAAATCAACTAAACCATACGACTTGGAGGTGTTTGCCCATTTTTTGTGCAAACATTTTTGGTGCTTTCACTGAGAAATAGAAGCTCGAAGCTTCAGCTTCTTCCACTTAACCTTCTTCCTAACAGCATCTTTCATTGCTTGGAAAACATGCCTCCCAAGCAGAAGAAAGATGTTAACAATGGAAAAAACATCGCAACCAGCAGTCTTCCAGATCCAGTGGTCACAGATCAAGTAAATCGTCACCCTCCAGCAGTAGTACCGAATGAAGGTCAGGCAAATCCGACCACCCCTGCCGCGGAACAGCCGGCAGCAATTACTAGGGCAGATCTAGACAGGGTTGTGGCTGAAGTGACTAACCGCTTCACGTCCCAGCAGGAAGCCTTGGTGGACCATCTCATGTCACGCTTAAGGGATGCTGAAGAGTCCAACCGCAACGCTGAATCATGGGGTGAGTCCCAGTCTGGAGGATCTCAGAGACAACAAAGAAGTTCCTTCTTCGAAGGAGCTAACGGCAGAAGCAGCCATGGTAGGAGCCGAGATCGAGCACAGCCCGAAGTTAGGCCTGAGGAAACACTTGGAACCGAACCCAACGAGGGAGGTACCGGGCGGAGGTCAACTGTAGCTGAGCCGGTCATACTGCCTAACCACGGAAACACCAATGAACGGGGCCGAGCTAGAGTCCAGCCCGAAGTTGGACCCGAGGAAGTGCTTAGATCAGAACCCAGCAGGGGAAGATCAAGGCAAGGGCCAACTGTAGCTGACCCTAGCATGCTCCCGGAAGACCAAAGGTAGCCACTGGAAAATATCAGGAATGATAGACGATACCATCCCTATAGGTCATCCGGACGGGATCAGTCCCACAGAGCAGAACCGAACTCATTCCTGTCTGCTCCAAATTCTGATGAAAGGATGGCACGCTTGTTCAGAGAATGCGTCCAATGGGATCAAAGAGATCGGGGGATAGGCGCTAGGGTAACCAGCCCCTTCGCCCGCAATATCGAAATTGCCATCACCCCCCAAGAATGGAAAATGCCAACAATGGAACCTTACAAAGGAACCTCTAACCCCGTTGTACACTTACAGAGATACACACAGCATATGCTCATGAGTGGAGCAATAGAGGGAGTACTGTGCAAATACTTTCCACTATTCTTAGCAGATCTAGCTACCTCCTGGTTCTGTCATTTACCCCAAGGATCCATCAGCTCGTGGGAAATGTTGAAAGAAAAGTTTATCAACCAGTTCCGCATTCATGTGGAACAACCCAAGGACGCTTATTCCTTATCCAGTATCAAACAGAAACCTGGAGAGAAGCTGCAGCAATACCTAACCCGATTCAATGCCGCAGCGGCCGCAGTCCAAGATGCCGATGAGAAGCTTATCCTAATGGCCCTCTATAGTGGAGTGCATTCGGATACTAAATTTGCTAGAAGATTGACAAAAGAAAAACCGGCTACTTTACCCGATTTCTTCCATGAAGCTGGGAAATACATGAGGCTTGAAGATGCTGCCACTGAGGGGCACTCAGGGCAACAAAATAAGGCAGCTCACGGCAACACGCCCATTGTAGTGAAGGACGTTCAAAGAAATGATTCTAGAGACAATGCTGGGGGCAAGAAGGGAGAAAAGCGCCTATATCGGCCAGGACCGAGATTCGACACTTACACTCCTTTGAATGAAACCATTGAAAACATTTTCCTTGCCACCCAAGATGAAGTTAGATACAAATGCCCACCATACAAGAAGAAATCAGATAATGCACAAAAATCTGGAAAGTTATTCCGCTTCCACGAATCTCATGGGCATGACACCAATGAATGCCATCATCTCCGGGACTTGATTGAAGAACACATCAGAAGGAAGAGACTGGAACGCTATGTAAAAGGTCAGAACAGGACTCCAGCTCTTGCCAATGAGAACCCAAGGCTACCCTCACCAGAGATAGGCAGAGGAAATCGCAACACTAGCGGCTCCAGTCAAGAGAAGATAGTGGTCCATACCATCTCGGGAGGACCGCACATCGCCGGCAGAAGCTGGGCAGAAATGGAAAGATATGGAAAGTCGCTTAGAAACAATTAAGACTTTCTTAATTCTGTTATGGAAGAACGCCACCCGAAGCGGAAAGAGAGTGATGACATCACATTCAGTAGCCGTGACCTAGAGGGAAGGCAGTACCCTCACATGGATCCCATGGTTATCTCTGCCCGGCTCGGTCCAACCGAAGTTTTCCGAATTCTAGTAGACACTGGAAGCTTAGTAAATATCTTATTCAAGCATGCATTCGACAAAATGAAACTATCAATAAAGGAAGTTTCTCCTTGCAATAAACCATTACACGGTTTCACTGGAGATGCGAAGATGCCCCTCGGGCAACTGGACCTCTTTGTTGAAATTGGAGGTCACCCCCGCTCCATTGTGCGGAAACAGACATTTGTGCTGATAGAAAACCACTCCGCCTACAACGCCTTCTTAGGAAGGCCAGCCTTGTCTGACTTCCAAATTGTCCTGGCCCCATGATGCCTAAAGATGAAATTTCCAACGGACAATGGAGTAGGGGAAGTAGAAGGAGACCAGGACGTTGCTCGAGACTGCTATGTAACTGAACTTCGCAACAACCACAGGAAGGATAAAGGGAAGAGTGTAGAGGTTGCCCTCTGCACAAAAAGTTTGGAAGCATAGCAACTAAAGAAAGCCCCTCCTCTTCGATATACCAGCAACCCTTTCAATGAATTAGACCCTAGGGACAAAGAGGAGGAGGCCACTGCCGAGCCTGCAGAGGCTATGGAATTTGTGTCTGTAGACAAACATGACTCGAGTAGACTATTGAAAATCGGGTCCCAACTAAAAGCAGAGCTGAAGGAACAACTCATTGACTTTCTCCGCCACAACTTGGATGTATTTGCATGGTCACATGCCGACATGACCGGAATCTCCCCTGACATAGCATGCCACGTACTAAACATTGATCCTACCAAGGCGCCCGTAAAACAAAGAAAGAGAAGCATGGGGGCAGAACGATCAGCAGTCCTCGATTAAGAAGTAAGGAATCTACTTGCCAATGACTTCATACGAGAAGCCATCTACCCAGAGTGGATCGCCAACCCGGTGCTGGTAAAGAAGGCTAATGGGAAGTGGCGAACATGCATTGACTTCTCCAACTTAAATGATGCCTGCCCGAAGGATTGCTTCCCACTTCCCCGAATCGATCAACTTGTAGACATCACAGCCGGGCACGAGCTCTTATCTTTTATGGACGAATACTCAGGATACAACCAAATTCCCATGCATGCTCCCGATCAGGACCACACTAGTTTCATCACTGACCGGGGTTTGTACTGCTACAAGGTAATGCCTTTCGGACTTAAAAACGCAGGAGCCACCTACCAGCGCCTCGTCAACAAGATGTTTGCAGGGCTAATAGGACAAACTATGGAAGTGTATGTGGATGACATGCTGGTAAAGTCAAGGAAAGCCGACAATAACGTAAGCCACCTGGGAGAGATGTTTCAAGTACTTTGCCAGTATGGAATGAAACTTAATCCCCTAAAATGCTCCTTTGGAGTATCATCAGGAAAGTTCTTGGGATTCATCGTCCATGCTAGAGGGATTGAAGCAAACCCTGAACAAGTCCGAGCTCTAAAAGATATCAAAATACCTTCCACTCGAAAGGAAATGCAAAGCCTAAATGGGAAAGTGGCCGCCCTAAGCCGATTCATCTCCAAAGCAACGAACAAGTGCATCCCCTTTTTCGAAGCTCTAAAGAAAGACAAAGGAAAGTTCGAATGGACTGACGAATGCTTAACCGCCTTCCTTAACTTAATCGAACACCTCCAGAAACCGTCGGTACTCTCGACTCCAAACGAAGGCGAAGAGTTATACATGTACCTTGCTATATCATCTCATGCTCTAAGCGCTGCTTTGGTAAGAGAAGACAACCGCACACAGCGGCCAGTATACTTTGTAAGTAAGAGGTTTATAGAGGCAGTAGTCCAATATCCCAAACTTGAGAAGCTAGCATACTGTCTACTAATCACATCATGAAAACTGCGACACTATTTTCAATCCCATTCCATCAGAGTTCTGACCGATCAACCGCTGAGGCAGGTACTCCATCGTCCCGACACTTCTGGGCGACTACTTAAATGGTGCATTGAACTAAGTCAATATGATATTACCTACCATCCTCACACCGCCATCAAGGGGCAAGCCATGGCCGATTTCATTGTCGAATTCACTACCAGCGAAAGTGAGGAGCAATCAGAAATAGCAGAAGGCATCAAGTGGAACCTCTTTATGGATGGTGCATCAAACGAACAAGGCTCTGGGGCAGGTGTGGTAATAATTACTCCTAGGGGAAATAAGCTGCACCATGCTATAAAGTTGGAATTCGCTGCCACCAACAACGATGCGGAGTATGAAGCAGTGATAGCTGGATTAGAACTTGCCTTAGAGATCGGAGCCAATTCTTTGTGTCTTCATAGTGATTCTCAACTTATTGTTAATCAAATACTAAGAGAATTCCAGGCTCGAGAAGAACGACTCATAGCATATCTAAAGAAGACCAAGTTACTTCTCAGTCGATTGGACCACTACCTAGTCAAACACATCCATCGGGAAGAGAACCAAGAGGCCAACGAATTGGCAAAGCAAGCCAGCATGAGAGACGGTGCTATTTCTGGAGCAGTAGCCATTTCAAAGCAATTGACCCCAAGTTTTGAGCAAGTGAATCTGATAGCTGCCACCGAAGAAGCAACTTGGATGACTCCCATCCGAGACTACTTACAAAATGGCACGCTACCTGACGGACGTAACGAAGTCAATAAAATCTTAAGGAAAGCTTCCCGCTACACAATACAAGAGGACACCCTCTATCAGTGCGGCTTCTCTAACCCCTTATTAAGGTGTGTCGCTGGAAGGGAAGCTAAGGAAATCTTATCCAACATTCATCATGGAAGCTGCGGAGATCACACCGGAGGGAAAACTTTAGCAAAAAAGATACTCCGATATGGATATTTCTGGCCCACCTTAAGCAAGGACGCCTTAGATTTCGTCAGAAAATGTGACAGATGCCAGAAGTTTGCTAAGATTCTGCGGCTACCAACAACTGAGATTACTCAAATGACCAGCCCTTAGCCCTTTGCATTATGGGGAATTGACTTAATCGGCGAACTACCAATGGGCCGAGGCGGGGCCAAATATGCTATAGTGGCAGTCGACTATTTCACCAAATGGGTGGAAGCAGAACCCCTGAATAAGTATCTTCAGCGAAAATTATTAACTTCTTGATCAAAAATGTTCTATGCAGGTACGAAGTCCCATTCAAAATTATATCAAACAATGGACTTCAGTTTGACAGCGAAGAGTTTGCCAACTGGTGCCAAGAGCATGGAATTCACAAAAGCTTCTCATCCGTAGCTTATCCCCAGGCAAATGGACAAGTCGAAGCTGTCAAAAAAATTCTGAAAACTCTAATAAAAAAGAAATTCGAAAAGTCAAAGGGCGCTTGGGTGGACGAACTCCCTACGGCACTGTGGGCCTATCGCACATCTTTCAGAACATCAACGGGGCATACTCCTTTCTCTTTGGCATACGGATCGGAAGCTATACTCCCAGTTGAAACCATCGTGCCTTCCCACCGTAGGATCCACTATAACCCAGAAGAGAACGAAGAACTCCTTCACATGTCTTTGGACCTAATTGAGGAGAGAAGAAATGATGCAGCCCTCAAAGCGGTAGCCCACAAGCAAAAAGTAGCAGCACAATACAACTCCAAAGTCAAGCATCGTACCTTACAAGAAGGAGATCTTGTCCTCAAGCGAATCTTCCCTCGCCCCGGGGCACTAGATCCAATTTGGGATGGACCATATGTAATTCATAAAGATCTCCACAACGGAGCTTATATTTTGTCAATAGTGGACGGAGAGGTTCTCCAAAGGGCATGGAACATCCAACACCCTCCGTCGATACTTTTCTTAACTTGTACTGCCCATATGAAGTAAATTAACAAAGAGAATCAGTGGACGTAGGCATTTTCATGCCGAACCACTTTAAAAAACCTTGTCTCTTTTTTAACTTGTTCCTTTATATCTTGGCTGGCTGTTAACTTTATCATTTTCTATTGGACAAAATCCTATGCGTATAGCATTTCCATTCAAGGCACTCCACAGCGCAACTTCACCTGGATAAGACCTAACAGGTACTATGCGAATCTATGCCCTCACCAATGAGACACTTTTGCTCTGGCATCCCTCTGCTGTGGGTTAACTCATTGCTCGCGATGGCCCTTAAAGCCAACTGTAATGAGCCGATTATAAGCCACCGAGAAGGCCGACTATAGCCAAGGCAGCTCATTACGGCGTTCGGCTCGCCGACAACTGTGAACCTACTTTAAGCCCCAACATAAGGTGTGGCCAGCCAGGGGTAGTTCACGGTTGACGATCGGCACCCACGCTAGCCGGCCATAGTAAATCGAATAATACCGACGATTACGGGCCATAATGGCCCGGGTAGTTACTGTGCGCGATCTCGGCTCCGATGTGTCTTAAGTACGGCTGTGGTAAAAAAGATTAACTCCCCACGGAGGCGTAAGATGGGTGACAAATGTCTCCAAGACCCACAGCTAGGGAAAGTGACTACAAAGCCCGTTTGCCATGAACTTAAGCACATCGAAGGCCTTCCGTGATTGGAAGTTTTACTTTTTCTCATATTTCAATTTTATTTAAAAAAAGCTTTTCTCCTATCCTTCGTAACAATCCCTAAAGTACAGGACACAGAATAGGAGACATTCGCTAATGGAAGCGGGTACTCACAACAAGACACTGGACCGCGTTCCATACTCGGTCACACAGGACATTCAAAGCTTCCATCTACAAGTAGAATATGAAGGGTGGTATTTTCTTCTTTCATGAATAAACACGTGGCTATAATTTATTCACACATCACACTAACACTACAAGACATGAAATTATGTTTTAAAACAAGAACTTGACATCAAACGCAATTGAATTACAAGCATACGCATAGCTATATTTCTCATATAACATGTCAAAATAGCAAAAACATTCAAAAAAGACAGAACCAGCTTAAGTTAAAAAATTACATGTCGAGAATAATGTTGTTTATTACAAGTAGCATAATTACAGCCTAAGAGTTACGTTACTGTTCTGAGACTAACATACACAACAATGTCAAGTTCACAAAAGGATATCCCGGTCAAATCAAGGAGCCGGCTGCGTCGGAGTTTTATCCTTGTCCTGTTGCCCACCTGTCCGATCAAAGAAAGAATTCATTAATGATAAGCAACCAAGTTAACGAAAAGACTAGAAAGGAAGACTTACCAACATCTGCTCCTTGATCATCTTGATCATCATCCTCTACTTGCACACCTGCCTCCTCAGCAGCAAGCAACCACATGCCCTCCTTCACCGCCACCTTCTCCTCCTTGGTAAACTGGGCAGTAACCACATCCATCCTGAAGGCCATGCCACCCTCCTTATCCGCCTCAGCCTTGGCCTCCTCTTGAGCCCTGAGATAGATCCTAGCCATAACCCGGGGGTAATCATGCATCCAGGACAAGTTACCCTGCGTCCAAGTACGGAAGTACATATCCTGGAGCATCCCATCCATCATCCCCTCGTTCTCCTCAAACTCCCTCATTCGGACCTCAGAAGCCCGTAGCTTCGCAACGACAGCATCACTCTCCGATCGATACCGTAGATGGTCAGCCTGAAGGGACCTCCTCATCGCCTCCATCTCCTCCTTCAACTTAGCCTGAGCAAGCTCCGCGGCCTCAAGTCTCCCCAATAGTTCCTCTACCCGCTCGAGGTCCGCTTGCCGAACCTCATCCACTATGGCAATGGCCATGTCAATCCGCTCCTTACAGACGGCCTCCATCTTCCGCAACTCTGCCCTATTGGCCTCTTCTATAGTCTTCCTCAATTATCTGGAAGCGGCCTCATGCTGAGAGATTTGGATGGCTTGGTCGGCAAGTTGCTTAGCCTGGTCGGAAACCATCAACCGTAGCCGAATGTTGGCGCTCCCTATCTCTTCCCCAGCCTTGACCAGTTGGGACTTAGCTTCGTCAAGCACTCGTACCATAGGATTGCGAGGGAGAAGATGCTCACCGGTAACCTCATCGAAGGAGATATCATGAGATGCCGGTTCCAGGTCCGGATGACCCGCAAACGGATTGCGAACTAGGCCAGGGTGATATATCGGGGTGAAGGTTGGATTCTCAGATGGATGTGGGAAAGGCCTAAAACTCAGTATCATCCTCTGTAATATCGTGAATAGGCTGGAGTGGGGCCGGAGGACTAGGAAGAGATTCAAACGTAGATCGACTACTCTTCTTCTTTTGTATATCTTCTTCGATAACTCCAAGAAGAGGACGATAGCCGACTACGTCTCCAGGACGGTTAGTAGAAGGCTTCGGCTTGGCGGAAGTTTTGAGGAGTTTGTATTGTTCAAGCCTGTGCCGAAGATCTGAGGTCTTGGCCGTTTTGCCCACTCCTGGAGTAAAAATCAAGTGTCACCAGCATGCATTGAGCCATCATTCGAGAATTAAAAAGAATAGAGAGAAATTCACCATGAACTGCAAAAGTTGCCTTAGTAGGAGCGCTTCCGGAAGATAAATCGACGCCGGTCTCAACCTTATCAACTCTCTTGGACTTCTCCGTTTCCTCCAAGCCTTCGAAGGCTTGGTGGAAAGCGTCATCCGTCCACTCTTGCATCTCTCCTACTTGCCCAGAAGACAAAACCCCGGTGCCATCGCCACCACCATCACCTCCTCCTTTACTTCCGCTCTCACCTCCTTCATCTCCGCCATTCCCCTCCTCCACATCTCCCTCCTCCGGAATATCTGGACATGTACTGGGAGAGGGACCGTTAGACTTCTTGAGTTTCTTTCCCTCGGCGGCTGGAGGTATCAAAAAGGGTCTCTTTTTTCTACTCTTCGATGAAGCCCCTCCTTTAGCTTGGGCAACCCTCTCTTCCGCCGTATCCCTCTGCTTGACCACAGACTGATGTGGTAAGATCAGGTTGTGCCCCAGAAGTGTAGCGTTCCTGATCAAGTAAGCAGCCGACCTATCTCTTCCTGAAATAGCCTTTATTTCTGCTGCCATCTGAACCAGGCGATCATTCTCCACGACCGTAAAACCACATGTCGCTAGCAAGAAATAAAAACACATAAGAAGAAGCATTGCAACCAGAGCGGAAATTGTAAATAAGCTTTGACTTACATTCCGGAGGTGAAGCGACGGATAGAAACAGAGTCGTCCCTGACAAAAAACCATTCCTTTTTAAACATGTTGTACTTCGAGTACAAGTCCAGGACTGGCTTAAAGGATACGGCCGATTCCAAGCTGATATACGGAGATCCCTTCTTATAGCCCCTCAAGTTCTACAAATACCGGATCTCCCGGTTGGAAGGAGGACGCCCGTATCTCCTCTGGAAGATGACAAAAAGGCTCACCAGAATGGCATAAGAGTTAGGCTGAAGCTGAAGTGGAGCCACCTTCAGGTATGTGACGAAGCTGACTATCCAGGCATTGACAGGCGGGATGGCACCACACATACAGTGATACCTGCTGTAAGCAAAGTAGCCTTCAGGGGGGTCATACGGCATCACTCCTTCCCCTGACAATAGCATGTGTGCTCTGTCAATCCCAAAGGAGCGAGAAATAACATCAAGTTGCTCCACTTTGAGTGAGCTAGGGAAACAATCAGGAGGTGAGTTCAGAAGCTCCTGAGGACCATATCCATCTACCAATGATCTCGGGGTGGGCCCATAACGTCCCGGTCCTGAATGGACTGGGGGCACGACAGAAGGCTCTTCTCTGTCCTAGGATCTCTTCTTTTCTAATCGGGTTTCCACTTTGTGAGACATTTATCTGCAAGCACAGAAAATCACGATGTTAAAACGAAGGATGTAGAAATATAAAACAAGCAGGTTTTTTCAGGTTCATTCGATATCAAGTTCATTCGGTATCAGGACCATTTGGTAGTCCAGAATGAAAACACATTCGGCAGAAAAGGATCTCACCTGGTTCGGCAAAAGATTCTGGTTCGGCTAACACGTTTGATTCGGCGGAGATCAGAGTTTGATTCGGCAAAGACAAGGGTTTTTGTTCGGCTGATAAGAAAAAACGGAAGCGTTAGGCCCCTACTTATAAGCAAATATCAATGACCGGACCAGTTGGTTCGGCACTAGAGACCAGATGATAGCATGAATGGCTTAAAACAAAGCACGCCATATACAGGCATATGCCCTACTTTGGGGGGCAAATGTTGGGTGTGTTTCGACCGGTTCCTTCCCTACCACCGAATCAACGTCTCACCGGACCGGCTTCATCCCTACCACCGAACCAGCTCTCTCCCAAGCTACCACTGGTCCAATTCCCCTAACTACCAAACCACATACTACCGAACCAACCCACACTCCACCTACTACCGGTCCAAACAACATACCTCCTACCGAACCACCTATCACTGAATCACCTACAACCGGTCAACTCTACACTCCAACCATCACCGAACCAGGGAGTACCAAACCAACATTGCCAGGCCAGATTGCATCAGCCCAGGCCCACCAGCAGCTTTATACATCCAAGACCCCTACCCCCAGCCTCACTCTATAAATAAGGGGGCAGGGGTACAACAATGGCTAACAAGTTTGAGAGCTCAAGCAAGGATAGAACTTTCGAACAACTTTCATATACTTGTATCAAAGCTTTGTACTTGTAATCTGAACAAGAAAGGAGAAATAATATATAAAGTGGACGTAGGCACATTCTGGCTGAACCACTATAAATCTGCGTTTCTTTTACAGTTTAGTCCCCGCTTTTTACATATTTGCATAAATAACCTAGATCACTGAAAACAACATAAAATCAACTAAACCATACGACTTGGTGGTGTTTTCCCATTTTTGTGCAAACATCTACTTTGGATCAGACAGATTCAGAAGTTAGATCCTCAATCTTGGCTTAGAAGATTTACTGTTGAGAATCAATGGAACTAGGAAGAAAAATAACCACTTCTGGAAGATCCATAGGGGCTGTAACAGCTAGAGGGGAAACCAATCCTCAGCAAATTAAAGTCAATGCGCCAACAACCCAGTAATCAGAGCAAATTCTGGGCCAACACAGGAGATCAGGTGCCAGGATCTTCTATCAAGCATGAAGTTGTCACTAGAGGTGAGTTAAACAAGATGGCTGATGAAATCAATAAAAAGATGGAGAATACCCAAAAAACTCTAATGGAAAATTTGAATGCCCTCCGGACCTTGCAGTCTCTACTGCTCCAAGAGCCATGCCAGGGCCTGCTACTTCCATGGAGCAGGAAAACTCTTTCATTTCTGGCTAAATAAGAGAAACGGAAAGCATCAGCAAAAAACGTAGTAGGTGGAGCTGTAAGAGTCACCATTGAAGGAAACGCAAGCACTCCACCATCTGCAAAGTAACCCACCATGAACTTAAATCTGGGGACGAAAACCCATGGGAAGATATAACAATGGATCTCTCCGACTCCGAAAATGGTGAACGACTTGACGACGACGAATAGAAACAAAACACTAATGCACTCAATACCGGTATTGAGGTCCAAACTGCCACTATATGACAAACCGCAAGCGAACAGAACTCCGGGGGAGTGGCTCTCCCGAAGACAAGAGAGTCTAGGCTTCAGCCCACTTACCAAGACCATTTGTAAAACCAAAAACTTGTTATAGTCACTGACAGCCAACCCACAGATTATCAGACATCCGAGGCATATACCGCGGACATGATCAAGCGCCTAATGGACTAAAGTAAGAATAGGAGAGCTGGTGAATGGGGATCTTCTCATGACGAATAAACATACGCTCCAAGCCGGACTCCTTTCAATGATGACATTCTGAGTGAACGATATCCTAAAAAGTTCACTATGCTGAATATTTCATCCTACGATGGAACTAGAGACCCGAAACCTCACTTGTACAAGTACAGTTGGTACATGGATGGAGTGAATGCTACAAATGTTATTCGATGTAGATGATTTCTAATCTTTCTAGAGGGAATTGCTTCCATGTGGTTCACCAGGTTCCCACCTAAATCCATCTCCACTTTCGGTGAATTAGCAACAAAGTTCCTTGATCAGTTTAGGCTTTACACGGCATAAATGAAAGACGTGATGTCCTTATCGGGCCTATTTCAAGGAGGAAATGAATCTTTGAAATCCTTCATGAGTCGATTTAATACCGCGATCACTGAAGTAAGTAACCCAAACAAAGTTCTGGTGTTCATGGCCCTGGTCAGAGCCATCCATCCCGACACTGAATCCGAAAAATGGATCAAAATGAAACAAACTACCACCTGAAAGGACTTTAATCGAAAGGCGAGCCAGTACTTGAGATTTGAAGAGGCATAGGAGCTAGAAGGAAAACCTGCTAACCTACAACCAACCAACATTGGGTAGAATGGTATGGCAGTAAACCAAGACACAAATACCTCTAGGACCGCTGCAGGAAACACGGTAAGGACGAGAATCAGAAAAGGAAGAATTGGTATTCCAACAAGCAAAATGGAAGTAATAAGCGACATAAAGGCTTGAGGCCCGAAGACTCCACTCAATGATACTCCAGAGAACATCTACCTTGCGACACAAGGGATGGATGATTACAAGAGGCCACCTAAAAATGAGGTAACTAAACAGCAAAAGCGTTCTGGAAAGTAGTGCCAGTTCCATGAAACTAAGGGCCACAACACGAATGAGTGCCATCACTTGAAGTACCTGATTGAAAAGCTGATTCGTGAAAACAAGCTTCAACGATATGTGAGGAAACCGTAAAATCCTAACCAACCTGCAGCATCCCAAGGTCTTAGAGACCGAGTAAACCAAGCTGGGACCAGTGAAGAGGGATCTAGACATACCGAAAAAAGACTCATCATCGAAACAATATCTGGAGGACCTCATCCCGCACAAAAGAGTTGGGGAGAAATGGAGTGATATGTAAGCTCACTAAGACACGCTCCGAAAGATTTGTGATTCATGATCGAAGATGGAACTACTGCTAAGCAGCAGAGAACCTTGAACGATGATATAGTGTTTTGGAATCAAGACACTAAAGGAATAAAAGCTTCGACCCTCGACCCTGTGGTCGTGACGGTAGGAATTGGACCGTCCATGGTCCAACGTGTATTGGTGGACAGTGGCAGCTCTGTGAATATCCTGTTCAAACACAC
Organism: Allium fistulosum; assembly: GCA_030737815.1. NCBI lineage: Eukaryota > Viridiplantae > Streptophyta > Magnoliopsida > Asparagales > Amaryllidaceae > Allium > Allium fistulosum. Next base: position 797,026,849 of record CM060904.1, read on the forward strand.
GTTTGACCAAATGAAGACCAATATAAAGGACCTATCCGCTTGCCAAACAAAGATTCAGGGATTCACAGGTGAACCTAAGCAACATGTCGGAATAATCGATTTGCCCATCGAACTGGTAGAGGATGACCGAAGAGTCGTCCTTATCCAAACCTTTGTGATTGTAGATGAAATATCCACCTATAATGCTTTCTTGGGTCAGCCCGCTTTGGCAGATTTCAGGATTGCTTTAGCTCACTGGTGTCTAACCCTGAAATTTCCGATAGAGAATGGAGTTAGGGTGATCAAAGGATAATGAAGTGCTGCTAGAGAATGCTACATCGTAGAACTACACGAGTCTAGAAGAAAAGAAAAAGGGAAGAATGTGGGTAGAACTCTCCACATTCGTAAACCTACCGAATAACAACTACAGAGCCGCCCTTGGCTTGGGGACCATAGCCCATTCGACAAGGCTTTAGACCCTAGAATGAAGAGTTCAGAAGAGGAACGGGAAACACTGGCAGAATTGACGGCGTCTGTCCTAGTCGATATGGATGACCCAATATGGGTCCTGAAAATTGGGTCACATCTTGGAAACAAGATGCGACTGGAACTCATCAAATTTATTTTCTTCAACCTGGACGTATTCGCTTGGACACATTCCAATATGTGCGGGATTTCGCCGGAGATTGCATGCCTGTCACATCCCCTATCTAGAGGCCCAAAGTTAAGCGCTACGGATTCTGTAGTCATCCATAGTATTAACTTCCGGTGACTAAATACGGCTATGTTGATGGTATCCATAATATTAGAAGCACTTGAATATGAAACAAAATCACCGATTTCCAAAAACAACATTTTACTGATTACATTTCAAAACATATGTTTATCATTCAAATTACATAATCCCGTAATCGTTTCCTAGGTTCAAATAAAATATAATTATTACATAAATACGTCAAGAGCGACATATGATGATGACCCTTTGGTTGACCAGAGTACCATATAGACATAACTATCTTAAATACAACACAATGGAATAAAGCAGAACAAAACAACAACTCCTAAATAGATATCCGTCAGCCACCTGCTTATCTCCGAAAGCTTTATACGTCAACCTACTAAAACCTGTAAAACCACAACACTCAGCCTATTTAAATAAATTTTGAGCATCTGAGAGTTTAAGGGGAAAACATAACATTCGAGTTAGACATACAGCTTGGTGTGAATAATACTATACATTTCGGTTATTTAATATTAAGTGAGACCACACCGCTTAGCTAATGGGTTTACCCTAACTAATACCCTTTAATAACATATCTTTTGCAAACCTTAATCCTGCAACCAAAATTGGTTAAAACTATAAAGCATTATGTAAACATACATATTTGGTAATAAATGAACTATCTGTCCGAACACTATAGTTTTGTTTGGCTAACTATTAACCTTTGTGTGACTCGGGCCTACCAGATAATATAATCAAAATAATCTAACACCTGTAAGACACTCCTCCTTTGGATAGTCTGTCCCTAACTATCTGTTAAATACTCATCTTCTGGACGGTCTTTCCCTAACTTAACATCTCCCAGGGTCACCTAATCCTATGGTTTTGCGGGCTCACTAATAACCAATCTGTATACAAATATATATTCCTTTCTACGTGAATCATAATTTTAGTCTTACCTGTAACAATGCCCTACACACTGGAATTTTGGACTGAATTAGCTGGGGCTATTAGCTAATGTATAGTACGCGACTCTATACCAGTCCCATCTGGTATTCTAATATCTGACTCATTTTACTTAAATTTTCATTGAAGACATTTTCATCTCAAATTGATTTAAAACCTTCAAACCAAACTTAAAAAAGGAAAATATATACTCTATGCTTTACTCAAAATCACCTTTCCATGTTATATATACTTTACCAAAATCTTTGTTGATGAAAACATTTAAACCTTTGAAAGTACCCCTTTCGATCCTATTGAAAGTATCCCTTTCGTAACCAAATAAATCCTTTCTTTCATCCAGGGCGAAAAGTCAAAACCTTCCTTTCGAAACCATTTACATAAACCTTTTGAAACCATTGAAATGCCTTTTCCTTCGAAAGCTTAAAATCTTAGACATCCTATCTTTAAAACCTTTAAATATGGCCTTTCAAAACCATTGGAAAAACCCTTTCCTTTAAACCCTTCGAAACCATCGGGGAACCACCCCTTATAAACCTTCCCTAAAAACCTATCGAAAGCATCAAAACCTTAAACCTTTCGAAATCATTTGGGTTCAATTTTAAAACATGTGTAAACAACTTTTGAAACCATTAAGAAATATCTCTTTCGAAACCTTTAGGTTAATCTTTAAAAATTTCTAAGGGTCACAAACAACAGGTTCGAAAGCAACTCTTTCGAAAGCCAAAACCTAAATGATGAAGTGATGGTATCGAAACCATCCTTCCGAAAGCATTGGATAAGCGGCAGCAAAAGGGCTTCGACCTAGTCGAAAGCATATACTTAAAAACAAAAGCGCAACCTCTTTAAAACCATTCTTTTAAAACTATTGACCTAGTCGAAAGCAAACCAAGTCAAAAGTTATACTATCGAAAGAAAAGCGGGAACATTTTTTATTTAAAACAAAGCAACGCTTCGATCTCTTTGGAACCCCTGGTTTCGACCTCATACCTTCCGTTTTCTTTCCAATTCGCTACGCACCAAGCCTTTGCTGCCATGCGCATTGGTTTCGATGGTAATGGAGGCGGAGGAACTAAGTCGAAAGCCATCTAAGGTGGAAGAAGGGTGCCGAAAGTGGCGAAACATACATTTTACATGTAAAACTGATTTTTAACCTTTTTAAGTAATCTTTTTAACTAACCTGCCTTATTTGTCTAAATCTTATTGGCTGCAAATTTTCTTTTCTAAAAGCACTGCAAAAATTTCAGAAATAAACACTTTAATTTATTTACAAAATACCTCTTCTCCTTTTATAAATATATAAAACATTTAAGTCCCATACCTTAAATAATTTTATATATTCATCAAAACACTTAGGAAAATTAGACAAAAATTCCAGAAAATCCTTTTTAATATGTTTTCTAACATATAAATTTCAGACCAAAATTATATATAATTTAACCGTAAATCATTTTAAACCCAATAAATCATTTTCTTCACTAGAAAATTAATATAAAATCCATATTGATTCGCAAAATTATGAAAATTGAAACCCATCTCTGAAAATATCATTTCTGATCTACGCCTAAACTCATAAGGTAATGTCATTAAATAGGGTTTTCACATCAAAACATATCATAAAATCTATGTGAATAAGCATAAATAATCAACAAGCATATATAAACCTTTTTTTCTTCAAAATCATGGCTAAACTATGCAAGATAAATTCGGATTTCCTTAAAACCAAAAACATTTAAGAAATAAGAGATGTAGTCATTATTCACCTTAATTTTGTGATTTAGGATGTGAGATTTGACGTTGATTAAGTGATTTGATTCTTCCTCTAGAATCCTAGCTTTATTTTCTTCCTCTTTGCTAATGGTGTTCGGCCTTAGACTTATAATTTTTTGCATGTGAATGTATAAATAAACGTGTGGAAGTAAATTGCTAAGGGTTTAAGGTATTAGAATTCTCTATTTTACCCGTCCTCTATTTTCCTTAACACTTCATTCTTTAGTTCATTTGTTTATTCATTAACATGGCAAGACTATCCCTTAATTAAATCACAAATCTTAATCCATTGATATACCTGCATTATTTAATTTAATTTAGCTAATTAAATTCCCTAAATAATGTTACTAAAAATATGGGTTGTTACAAACTCCCCTCCTTAATGAATTTCGTCATCGAAATTACGATAAGGTACACATTAAAACAATCAAAGGTAAATCATACCATCAACAAATCAAGATAAGCATCTCTAATCCTGCTCTTAGTCTCCCAAGTATAGTCTCTATCATCGTCACTCCACTGGACCTTCACTAATCTGACTGTCCTATTCCTCGACTTCTTCTCATCTCTCGCGACTATCCGGATAGGCTTCCTAAGTATAATAAAATCCGGTTCCACTACTAAACCTCTAACACAGTCGGTGCTGTAGTAATGTCTGGATCCCTAACACACTTCCTCAGATGAGATATATGGAAAACATCGTGGACTCCTACCAAACTACTTGGTAACTCTACTCTATACGCGAGTTTCCCAATCCTCTCTAAAATAGGAAACGGTCCTACGAACTATGGTGCTAACTTCCCTGTCTTCCCGAACCAGATAACACCTTTCATCGACGATACTTTGACAAAAACACGATGTCCAACAAAGAACTCTGAATCTTTCCGTCTTCTATCTACATAGCTCTTCTACCTAGACTGAGCTTCCTTCATTCTTGCCCTTATCAGCTCAATATTTTCTGCAGCTTCTCTTTCCAAATCAGGACAAAGGGCTAATCTATCTCCAGTCTCTAACCAACATGTGGGAGATTTGCATGGTCTTCCGTACAAAGCTTCAAGCGGTGCCATCCCTATACTAGTCCGATAACAGTTGTTATACGAAAACTGGACTAGGTGTAGGTGGTCTTCCCATGATCCCCCAAAGTCTCATACACAAGCTCTTAGCAAGTCTTCCAAGATCTTATTAACCCTTTCCGTTTGCCCATCTGTCTACGGATGGTAAGCGGTACTCATCTTAAGCTTGGTTCCTAAACTCTCCTGGAGACTCTTCCAGAACTCGCTAGTGAATAAGGAATCTTTATCACTAACAATACTACTAGGAATTCCATGCAGTCTAATCACATTCTTCATAAATAACTTAGCCAATACATGTGCCGTCCTATTTGACTTAACGGTAATGAAATGGGCACTCTTGGTCAATCTGTCCACCATGACCCGTATACTTTCATTTCCTCTATTAGATCTCGACAACCCATCTATGAAATCCATAGAAATAGAATCCTACTTCTATACCGGAATATCCAATGGCTGAATCAACCCACTTAGCTTCTGATGCTTGGCCCTCACCTATTGATAGTTCAAACACTATTTCACCCATAAGCCAACAATCCTCTTCATTCCTTCCCAGAAGAAACTTCTCTTCATATCTTGATACATCTTCGTTCCTCTTGGATGAATAGTGAACTTCGAACGATGGCATTCCTCTAAAACTTCCTTATGTCTCCCACATCTGGAACGGACAATCTACCCTTCTTTCTCAACCATCCACTTTGGTCAAGACTGAAATCCTTCAAGTCATCACTCTCTGTTCCATCCCTTAACTTCCTGATCCTTTCAGCTAACACTAGATCCTCTTCGTGTTTAGAAGCAATCTTTTCAACCAATACCGGTCGGACTTCTAAACAAGATAACGTAGCAGATTCCCCACTAGACCCAGCCTTGGATCTCCACTGCACTCTATAAGTCGACAACGCTTCCAAGTCTTTCCATTTTGCTATTATAACCAACACCGCATTTTGATGCTTTTTACTAAGCGCATTTGCAGCCTTGTTGCCTTTCCCTACTGTGTACTCAATTCCAAAATCCTAAGCAGCAATAAACTCTAACCATCTCCGCTTTCTCATGTTTAGCTCCTTTTGAGAGAACAAGTATTTCAATGACTTATGATTCATATAAAGCTCAAACCTCTCTCCTTACAGGTAATGTCTCCATGCCTTCAAAGAAAAAATAACTGCAGCTAACTCCAAATCATGAGTCGGGTAGCTAACCTCATGCGATCTACGCCGTCTAGAAGCATAGGCAATCACTTTACCTCTCTTCATTAACACTGCTCCTAATCCAGTTCCACACGCATCTGTTTAAACGACCAAATCTTAATTCCCCTCCAGAACAACTAATACAGGTGCATTGGTCAATAAGTGTTTCAAGCTCTATAATGCTTCCTCACGGTTATCGGTCCAAACAAACTTAAACATCTTTTCGCGTTAGCTTGGTCATCGGCGCTGCTATCCACGAAAAATCATTTATAAACCTCTGGTAATATCTAGCCAATCTAAGAAAACTTCTTATCTTGGTCACTGTTTCTAGTCTCTTCCAACTATTCACTGCTTCGATCTTAGTTGGATCTACTGCCATCCTCTTTCTGAAACTACATAACCAAGAAACTTCACCTCCTTCTTCCAAAAATGACACTTCAAAAACTTCGCCTTCAGTTGATGTTCTCTCAAAGTCTCAAGAACCACTCTAAGATGAACTTCATGCTCTTTCTCATCCTTAGAGTATATCAAAATATCATCTATGAACACCAACACGAATTTATCTAAGTGAACTCTGAAAATTCGGTTCATCAAGTCTACAAAGAATGTCGGCGTATTAGTTAGTCCGAGTGACATAACTAACCGTTCGTACAATCCATATTTTGTCCTAAACGCCATCAAAGGTATACTATCTTCTGCTGCTCTAAGCTGATGGAAACCTGTAGCCAAATCCAACTAAGAAAATATCTTAACTCCACTCAACTGATCGAACAAATCGTCAATTCTAGGCGATGTGTTATCCCGCCTTTTGGCAAGGCCGTGACACCAAGGAATAGACTAGTAACCAACGACGGCCCGTCCAAGAGATTAGTTGTACACACGCTCATTATGGATATCGATGAATTTTTTCCGAGTCCGGATCGAGCATAAATTGGTAGGACAAGACAAGCTAAGCCATGAGAGTCAATGTTCCAAATCATAGGTAAATCCGAGTTCGTATGCCTAAGTTATGAACGATACAAAGTTAGATGAAAACCAATCACCGGTCGACTCGCTCCCTTCGACTCGCTGCCTTCGACTCGCTTTGCATCCCTCAGAAATGATTATTTTGACTCGCTCGCATTCCTTAGAGGAGCCCGCTTCGACTCGCTTCGCCTCGAGCCACATTTCGACTCGCTTCACTTCGTGTCCATCGTATAGCCTTCATTCGAACCCTTCAGATAGGTCTCCTTCGACTCGCTTTGCGACCCCCAGATAAGCCTCCTTCAACTCGCTTCGAATCCACCAGAAAGGCTTCCTTCGACTCGCTCATTCAATGCAAAGATTCCACTCGATCAAAACAGTGTCAAGAGTAAAGTGAAACTCAAGCGCCACGTCACCGAGTCGAACGGAAGCGAGTCGAAACAGAAGCGAGTCGAACCAAACAGCCACCGAGAATCGCATTTTGTATCGATCATATCTCATAATCTACAAGTCCAAAATCCATGCAATTTTCACAGAAGACTACGTGCATGCTAAAGAATGTCCACGCCAAATTTTGACTCCATTGGATGAAATCTTAAGCGATACGAAATCTGGTCTTATCGATCACGGATCGGACCGAAACTTCACGGGCTTGACGTACGGGCCTGGTCACGTGCTAGAGAGGGTCTCTCAAGATCTGAGCGAAATATCATCCTCCTACACCTATAAATAGACCCCCAAAGCCAACAGAGAAGGGGTTCTTCTTCTTCTTTGAGATCTACAATGCCTAGACTTTGCCAAACACGGATCTGAACTCCATGGCTGCTGCTACCAACGAGATTCACTGCTGCAAATCATAATCCCCTCTTGTAATTCATTGAATTCACTTGTAATCTTCAAAGAAAGTTCAATAAAGCTATCAACTTCATAGTGGACGTAGGCGATACGCCGAACCACTATAAATTCTTGTGTCTCTTTGCACTTTAATTATTTTCATTTCTGAAATTTGGAGTTTTTGTTAGATAAATCCTCTTTTTGCATTTAATTTCTTCACTTCATCTCTTCAAAAACATCCGAAGAGTGTTGTGCCCAATTTTGGTACAAACACTTTGGTGCTTTCACTAAGAAAAACTCAATTTTCTCCTGCTCTTTGGATCTCCTATCTATATTGGATTGCATAAATCTAAGAAGAAGATCCAGATCTAGAACTTTGAAGCCCTTCCATTCTATTCAGATTTGCAATCAGATCTAGGAAAGGACTTCACCAATTCATTATGGTGAGCACATGTACCACTGCTACAACTACTGATCAAGGAGCACGGGACCGATAGAATCCCGTGCAATCACCTCCCTCCAACCAAAATGCTGCAGGACCTTTAGATCCATCATGTCCAATCACTAGACAAGAATTCCAGACATTGCTTCAAGAGTTGACCCAAAGTCGACAATAGTTAACTGAACAACTGCGCGCCAACACAGAATTGTCCAACTAGCTGAATCGCCAAAGTCGCGGAAGATCTAGGAGAGACCAAGGTTCCTATTCTTCCACAGAAAGTTCAGACTCCTCCGATGGCCAAACCAGATCCACACATCCACGGCTAGGTGTAAGCTACGCCCAAGCCACGGGACACCAACCTGCTTCGAACCTTGGGCAACCAAGAGCTGGAGCATCCGCTAGTCTCCGTACAGAGCCTTCAACTCGAGAAGGAGCTACTCCTTACCGTGTTACCGGCAACATTGCTACTACCACCACTGCCGAACGGGGAGGTAATGCCAGAAACCAAGCTAATCCTCAACGTAGCCAACGAGAGCAGACTCCCGAGCCTTATGTCCCTGAGGATGTTCAACCAAGGAGGCGAGGCACGGACCGTCGACCGTGTCCGGTCCAGACTTGCGTTGTGGAAACCGACCACACCTTGGCACAACATGCTCTAAGTATCCGAACGGCTATACCAGCGATGATCCACCAAATGATCCGTGAAAGTCAGGGTCTCTCTAATGACGACTGGGGAATCTCACGAAGTCATACCCCATTCACCGATGACGTTTTATATGCTGAACCACCTCGGCACTTCAGGATGCCAGCTTTGCCAGTTTATGAAGGAAGTTCGGATCCCAATCAACACGTCCTGAAATACGAATGGCTGATGAATGCTGCTAGAGCTGATGACGCAGTAAAGTGCCGTAGTTTCCCCATTTCCCTAGGGGGCATCGCTATCATGTGGTTCACTCGTTTGCCATCGCGATCCATCTCTAACTTTGACCAGATGGCCAAAAAGTTCGTTGAACAATTCTGTATGCACGTGGCAAGGCCTAAAGACGTTAACACTCTGTCTAGTGTTACGTAGGATCCCAGAGAAACACTTAGATGTTACTTGGAGCGATTCCATGCCGCATGTGCAGAAATAAGAAATCCCAATGATAACTCTATCCTGATGGCACTAACTAAGGGGATTGATGCTGATTCTGAGTTCGGAAATTGGTTAGCTGGAAAACCACATGCGTCATTGGAGTGTTTCTATTCCATGGCAGCCCAATTCTTGAGAAGGGAGGATGCGAAACAGTCTAGGAAGCAGGATGACACAGGGCCCAACATCGAAGGAATCCAAAGTAACATCGCTATTAAACAGTCCGGAGGTAGTTTTGGGAAAGTCCAGTCGAACGTACAAAATAAAAAAAATCAACAGAGGGACAATGGGAATCAAAACAAGAAACACGATCAGAATCGCGGTCCACGGCATAGAGCTTCCATGTATGATAACTACACTCCGTTGAACACGTCATTGGAAAATGTATATTTGCAGACCTGCAATACCATGCAGTATAAGAAACCTGCCCCTAAACCACCAACTGAAAGACAAACCCAAACAAGGAAATTTTGTAGATTCCATGAGAGTTATGGCCACAACACCAATGAGTGCCGTCACCTGCAAGACCTCATTGAAAAACTGATATGTGAACGGAAGTTGGATCAGTATATGCGGGCGCCGCAGTCTGGTGGTGCGGGCCCGTCGAATCAGAATCGTGCACCGAATCAGGAAAGACAGGAGGAACCCGCTCTTACAGGCGGGAGGTTGGTCATCAATACAATAAGTGGTGGTCCTCACCCAGCGGATTGAAGCTGGAAGGAAATGGAGTCGTACGCTAGTTCTATCAGGCATGCTGACTTCGAATGTTATAGTAACTCTGATGAAGGGGCTTCGGCCAAGCAGTAGAAGATGATGGCAGATGACATCATGTTCAGGAACAGAGACGCTAATAAAGTCGAAGCCCCCACTATCGATCCACTGGTCATCTCAGCATAGGTTGGTCCTGCTTGGATGAAAAGGATCTTAGTTGACAGTGGAAGCTCTGTGAATATTTTGTTCCTTCGCATATGAAGCCGGCATGGGAAGGACCGTATGTTATTGAACGAAGGCTCGGAGATGGCACATTCAAATTGTCGACCGTTGACGGTCTTACTTTGCCAAGAGCCTTGAATAGCGATAGTCTTCGCCGCTACTACACATGACAGGCTATGTTAATCCATTTAGTTTATTTTCCATTTCACAATTTGTTTCTGCATTTCGAAATTAGAATTTGTAATAAAGCAACTGACTTTGCCATATATTTTTATTTCAGCAATAAAATGCAATCTCTTCGAGCCAGAGCTGTGATTTACTTGAAATGCTTCATATGATCATCACAATGCACAGAGAGCTAAGTTTTGCCATGCGGTGGAATTTATTCAAATAGGGAATGGATGCAACATAACCGGTCACTCGCTAAGTGAAACCCAAGCTCGGGACAAGCCATCACATCAAGGCCAAAAAGGGATTGATACACGACAATCCCTCTCTTAACTCCCGGTTCCTAGAGTGCGAACTTGAGTACTGAAATACGTCTACGAAGAGGGTGGATCTGTCCACCTAATGACTTCATTTGTATCTGCACAAAGTTTGAGGAGGATGGACCCGTCCATCTAACGACCTCACTTGTCAACTCAAGGTGGAAGTGATCCGACCATCCATGATCCTGATACATCTTTCGTTCCCAGAGTGCGAGCGAAATCCAAAAACATACAGCAGATGTGACTGACCGTCTGCTTATCAACTCCGTATTCCCAGAGTTAGAAGCGGAGTATAAACATCAACTCCGAGTTCCCAGAGTGCGAACCGGAGTATAAAACATCAACTCCGTATTCCAAGAGTGCGAAGCGGAGTATAAACATCAACTTTGTATTCCCAAAGTGCGAAGAGGAGTATAAAAAATCAACTCCGTATTCCTAGAGTGCGAAGTGGAGTATAAACATCAACTCCGAACTCCCAGAGCGCGAGTTGGAGTATAAAACATCAACTCCGTATTCCCAGAGTGCGAAGCGGAGTATAAACATCAACTCCGAGTTCCCAGAGTGCGAACCGGAGTATAAAACATCAACTCCATATTCCCAGAGTGCGAAGCGGAGTATAAACATCAACTCCGTATTCCCAGAGTGTGAAGCGGAGTATAAACATCAACTCCGAGTTCCCAGAGTCGGAACCGAAGTATAAACATGAACTCCGTATTCCCAGAGTGCGATGTGGAGTATAAACATCAACTCCGTATATCCATAGTGCGAGTCGGAGTATAAAACATCAACTCCGTATTCCCAGAGTGCGAAGCAGAGTATAAACATCAACTCCGAGTTCCCAGAGTGCGAAACAGAGTATAAACATCAACTCCAAACTCCCAGAGCGCGAGTCGGAATATAAACATCAACTCCTGATTCCCGGAGTACAAAACGGAGCGTAAACACCAACTTCGAGTTCCCGAAGCATGAATTGAAGTATAAATGTCAACACAAAACTCCCGGAGCGCAAGGCGGAGTGCAAGTGTCGATTCCAAGTCCCTTGATCGCAGACATATGACTGAAACTTAAGCCGGCGTGGCCAGCCACCGATAAACGAATGGGAATCCCTGGAGTGTGGATATGATCATCTACAATCAAATGAGCATGGATGAACTACTCAATCTCCGTTCGCCTTAGACATCCGTTCGGTGGCACTAGACTCAACATGTTATATATAAGAAACGATCATCGACTGATGATCTACAACCCACCATCAAGACTGAGGGGCAAGGCTTAAGCATCGACTATCGATTGAAGCAATGCGATGTCAAAATTCAACTCGCTTCCCGGTTGCAGACCATGTCCGCAGTTTTCGAACTTGGTAAACAAAAACAGACTTGATTCAAAAGCTAGAACTTCACAAGTACATTTCAGATATTGAAACACTTAGACAAATACACAATGACAGAAAAGAAGCCAAAAAAGAGAAGTTTCATTTCTATTGTTTATAAAAGAAGTTCGTGTACAAGTTTCAAAAATTCCTACTAGCAGGGGCCGAACCCGCATCTATACACGGCTAACAAAATGCGAGTCAAAATACATCGGATGAGCATGCCTAATCTTTCTTCTTCCTTGGCTTCCTCCTCGGTGTGGACCCGCTAGAGCCATCGCCAATCTTCCTCTTTGTGCTTTTGCTTTTCGGCGGTTGGTCTTCAGGTGAGGGCATTATGTGGACATCCTCCTCCGAACTCAAGTGAATAGGAATGCTCCCTGCGGGCGGAGTCGGAGGAACAGGATCGAATATAGAAGGTGGAACGGGCATGCCGGTGAGAAAAACAGCACCACCAGGAGATATCATTCTGAGCGGAGCAGGCCCTGGTGTTGCCATCCCACCTCCAAAGCTACCACCATGAGCCGCTGCTGCCATTTCAGCGTCAATTTGAGCGAACATCTCCTCTTTGGTTATTACTCGAGCCCCGCTGGGGGCATCGACAGTCAGCATTGAAGAACTTGTAGCAGGATCAGTTCCGCTCATGACAGGTGGCAAGTCAGCAAGAGCATCGCCATGACGGCGAAAGAGTTCATCCAGCAGTTGCTCGTCAAACGCCATTGTACTCCCCTGCATATCCTCGATCGGGGCAGCTGTGCTCACGGTGGTCACTTCGGTCATGATAGCCTTCTACGTCTGATATAATTCTTGAGTAGCAGGAGGCATGTGCGGTGCAACTTCGATCACTAGACAAAGAATAAGAGAATTGTTAGAACATAACTCGATCAAAGACTTCGACTCAGGAAAGATATGTGGAATTTTCGGAGTACCTTCCTCAGTTTGACTTGTAAGCGACGGGGTGGCTTCAGCCGCTTGCACTGTAGCCGGAGACATCTGCGGCTGATCCAGATTATAGGTAGGAACAGCTTGAGGATCAACCGCATGCAATGATTCAGGCTGGCTTGACGTTGGAAGTTCAAGACTTGCATCGTGATGTTTAACCCCGGAGCCTTCTCCTACTTCCAGGTGCTGGGTGCCGAGTCTCTCCTTCTCATAAGAGATCATTGAGTCATGGAGAATCTTCTTTTCATCATCGGTTAACAGACGATTCTCGAGCTCGAATTCATCCACAGACTCACCCTGGTGCGCCTCCTTCTCTTCCTCAACCAGTCGGCCCCAAGCACTGTGAAGATGTGTCGAATAATCATCGAGCCAGGCTAGACCCCTGTGCCTCAGCACATTAGCGTTGTAAACAACGAGAAGGTCTTCGATGTCAGCCTCTAGCCTGGACTCGGCCAACTTCACCTTCTCCTCGACCTCAGTCTCCACCTTCTGGACTTTAGCCACCGCCGCATCCCGTTCACCCCTGAGTAGAACAGCATGTTCGCATGCCTCTTGGGCTGCGTTTTTCGCATCATCTTTTTCCTTGGCCAAGTCGGTGAATTTGGCCTTGAGTTCATTCAGTTCCTTGACCGGCGGATCCCGCTCGGCGGTAACTGTAGTATTCCGGTGGCCCATCTCCTACACCAAGGCGACATGCGTCTGCCTCAACCTCTCTATGGCCACATTTGCTTCGTCAGCCTTTTTAATCGCCTCAATCTCAGATTTCCGAGAAGACTCGGACTCAGCGGAGAGTACCTGAATAATCCGATCCCTTTTTGCGAGCTCGGTCTCCATCTTCTCGAGCGCTTTGGCCTGCTCAAAGGCCACTTTTGAAGCTTTTTCGGCAGCCTTTGCCCACCCTCGGTACTGGGTATATATGTCGTGAACGTAATCGTGCACCGTGTTTTCCACCCCAGAGGGAATTCTCTTTAAGTGTGGTGGGAAGACATAGCCATCAAAATAGATATTCGGAAAATGCTTCCTCATCTGAGCCAGCCTAAGAGCCCCTTCTCCTATGGGATCAACTGGGACTTGCTCTGTAATCATGGAAGCCGTAGTCTCGACTCACTTGAGATGAGTCTCAGATCTAGAAGTGTGAGAAGAAGGCATGTGACGAGGTGGCTCTGGCGACTGTGGAACATGAATGGGAGGTGGAGATGGAAGCCTAGGAGGAGGAGAGCGTGATCTAGACCAATGTCTGTATTATCTATCCCTATCATGCCCATACCTATCCAGATTAGAGTACTCGCGATCGCGATCTCTATCAGAATCCCTCCTGCGGGAATCGGAGTAAGAAGAGGCCTTTCGGGCCGAGCAGAGATTCCCTAGCATCGATCCTCTTCCAGACATAGTACCTGAAAATGAGAAACGAAGAAAGAGTTAGTGACTTCCTAAGTTGAGCGATTTACAGTTGTGAATCATGTAGTGTAGTGAAGTGTATGCATGTGCAATCCCCCGACCAACCAGAAATGTCGGCAGCACTCGTAGCAAGCGACCCGCTCAGTTTGAAAGCACTGTCAAGCTCCTCCATACTAGCGTCGTGTTGAGATGACACAAAGTCCGTCAAAAAGATTCTCTACTGGCGAGGAAGAGGCCTCTGAAATTCTAATCCCCTGAGCAGGCAGGGACATAACAACAGATTTAAATATCCTGGATTTAGAATGCTTTTGAGCAGCAGCCTTGCCATTTCTTCTTCCACCTGAATCCTGGACATCGGCAGAAGGCCCAGCTGGGAGCTCGGTATCGGTAGGCGTTCTTTCTGAATCAACTTCTTCGGTGATCACGACTACGGGCGCTTTGCGCTTCACCCGTTTCTTCGGGACCACTCTATGTGTCCCTTCCAGATGTATGCTTTGCCTCCGCTCTATCAGCCCGACGGTCCTCAAATTTCTATTAGTCAGGACCAAGTCGACATGCCTCTCTTCGCCCGGATACGCTTGAAGAATCCGAACAAGCTCTCTGAAGTATGCGCCGTCAAGACGAGAGATCGCGGCTGTAAAGAAAGAGAAAGGTATGTCAGTTTTGAAGTCGGTTACTAACATCTCAGTGATTCAAGAGAGAGATGGCGACACTTACGTCTATCCAACCACCGCCTAGCAAATCCAGGGGGGCACCGAACGTCGAACCATCCATTTTTATAATAACTGAGCCTTCCCCAGGAGCCTAGTACTATGTGGCAGTTTCTAACCGCTTCCAGGAAGGTGAAAGAAGGGCTATCTCCACGGCTCTTGACGTTGAATAAATATCTGATTTCGATCGACTTCGACGGTCGAAAGAGGATCTCCATAAACAGGATGAAGGTGCTGTTCAACAAGGCATACCCATTGGGATGTAGCTGAGATGGAGCTATGCCAAGAAACGATAACATCTCCCTGATATATTGGTTGAAGGGAGGGAGTGTCCCCGCTGTGCAGGCGTGATGATTGAAAGCGGTAAACCCCTCCAGAGGGTAATGTGGCCTGTCACTTGGTCCAAGTAGTAGCACGTCGTCAAGCGACAAACCGTGCCTTAAACAGATCTGTCCTAGCATATCTTCGGTGATACCCGACGACACTGAATCTGGTGGACTACAAATAAACTGAGCCCCTAGACGCTCGTCCGGAGCTGGCTCTATAACTTCAACTTCTAAAACCGGTATCTCTATGGTTGGAGGAATAGAACTCGGGAGTTCCTGTTGTTGAGAACTTGAGGGTCCATGGATAGCTAGCTTATGAAAAATCATTGTTAAACAAACGATAACGCTCATACATCCCCCAGTGTAAAGTGTGTGAGTGTGTGCTGTGCGGTGTAGTACTGTATATCATTTGAAGAAGATATACAGGATTAAGGAAAGCATGTAAATGACGAGACTTCGGAATTCGGTCGGAAGGACCGTCATCGCTGACCGTCACAACCGTACCATCCAACTATTGACTATCATTCCAAGTTAAAGTTTGTTGTCATTTTGTTAAGTTTCAGTTTCATCGACGAGCTTCAATAGGCAATTAGATATGCAGTGAAACGGTAAAGTCCAGTTATGCAAACTTGAAGCTCGTCGGGGGAAATTTTTCAAGTGTGTGAGAAGTTTCAAACTTTTTAATAATCAAATTTGTATCGCTCACGGGAGTCGTGTTCACATCAATAAGTCATGATCATCTGCGTGCGAGTAAGGGTCGGTCAGAAGGTTGACATACAAGTTCGGCTCAAACTAGAGGCTGGGGATTTCGAATCGATCAGAGCACAACCCTCCGAATCGATTAAAAGCCTCCAGTTCGACTCGCTCCCCAAGACCATCGAGTTCGACTCGGTCCCATGAACACGGAGTTTGACTCGGTCCCATGAACACACAATTCGACTCGCTCCCAAAGACCATCAAATTTGACTCGCTCCCAAGGCTATACACTTCGACTCGATCTAGAGCCATCCACTTCGACTCGCTCCGAAGCCACCCACTTCGATTCGATCGAAGGCCATCGTTTCTAATTGATCAGACACAGCCCCTTCGTATCGATCCATAGAATCAAAGCATTCGACTCGATGCGAAGATCCACCATCGACCGATACGAAGGCCTCCGCCTCATCCTCTCGAAACCCCCACTCCAGATAGACACGAAGCTAAGGCCATGAAACTTTCGATCAATCACGACTCAGGTTGATTTGGTGCTAGAAAACCGAGTCTCATCGTTCACATGTTGGGTTCGCTTAATGGATTACCTAGATCTGTCAGATTAGTTCGAATAAGTGATGGTCTGAATCGGTTCGAAGGAAAAGTTATTTTCTCCTTTGTTATCTCGAGTCTCGGAGCGATGCGAAAATAAGGCAGGGAAACGAAAGATAAAAAGTAAAAAATGGCTAAGTACAAAGTATTTATATGGACTTGGAAATAAAGGAAATAAACAATTCGTATCCCAGTGGACTCGAACGCATGTTTCGACTCCCTCTCCAGTGCGTTGATGCGAGGCTCCCCTTCGTATCGTTTATCTTCGACTCCCTCCCCGATGCAGCAATAAAAGACATCACTTCGACTCCGTCTTTCCTTCGACTCGCTCCTCTGTCTCCTATGCATTTCGACTCGCTCCTCTGTCTCCTGTGCATTTCGACTCGCTCCTCTGTCTCCTGTGCATTTCGACTATGACTCCTATGCATTTCGAATCCAAGACCGGATCGAACGACCAAATCGAATCCATTAAACCATGACTTCCAGTGGACAAATCAATCGATATGAATTGCCTATTCATATCCAGTGACTCCATCTATATCGACACGAAATACTTACTCCGCATCCATAAATCCAACGAGAATCATCTTCGAATGTTTCAACCCTTCACATCGGTTCAGGAGATGATCGTTACGAAGGATCATTCAAAAGCAACCATCAAGCATTATTGCAGCGAATTTCACATCGGTTCAGGAGAGGATCGATGCGTAATTCAAAAATAAAATGAACTGACAACAACTCGTGGATGTGCAAACATCAACAAGAGTCAGGTTAACACATATGCATGAATGTCGGGCTAATATATGGTATTCCAGATTTTCAGGAATTAGAGACTCATCTAGTGACGATTGCAGCAACAAACGGGTAACCACTAGCATATAACAATCAGTTGCAACAATACATGATACAGCGGTTGACAGTCAACAGTTTACATTATAAAGAAAAACAGTCAAAGGTTACAGCTTCCACCGAAAAGACGATAACTATTCAGAGTAAAGATGGCAGCATTTCAAAGCACATCGTGTTTCCACAAGACGTACTTTGGGGGCAAATGTTATCCCGCCTTTTGGCAAGGCCGTGACACCAAGGAATAGACTAGTAACCAACGACAGCCCGTCCTAGAGATCAGTTGTATACGGCCCGTCCTTCGACTCGCTCAATCAATGCACAGATTCGACGCGATCAAAACAGCGTCAAGAGCAAAGCAAAACTCAAGCGCCACGTCACCGAGTCGAACGGAAGCGAGTGTAAACAAAAGCAAGTCGAACCAAACAGCCACCGAGAATCGCATTTTGTATCGATCATATCTCATAATCTACAAGTCCAAATTCCATGCAATTTTCACAGAAGACTACGTGCATGCTAAAGAATGTCCATGCCAAATTTCGACTCCATTGGATGAAATCTTGAGCGATACGAAATCTGGTCGTATCGATCACGGATCGGACCGAAACTTCATGGGCTTGGGCGTACGGGCCTGGTCACGTGCCAGAGACGGTCTCTCGAGACCTTAGCAAAATATCAGCCTCCTACACCTATAAATAGACCCCCAAAGCAAACAGAGAAGGGGTTCTTCTTCTTCTTTGAGATCTACAACGCCTAGACTCTGCCAAACACGGATCTGAACTCCATGGCTACTGCTACCAACGAGATTCACTGCTGCAAATCATAATCCCCTATTGTAATTCATTGAATTCACTTGAAATCTTCAAAGAAAGGTCAATAAAGCTATCAACTTCATAGTGGACGTAGGCGATATGCCGAACCACTCTAAATTCTTGTGTCTCTTTGCACTTAAATTATTCTCATTTTTGAAATTTGGAGTTTTTGTTAGATAAATCCTCTTTTTGCATTTAATTTCTTCACTCCATCTCGTCAAAAACTTCCGAAGAGTGTTGTGCCCAATTTTGGTACAAACACAATGCATATCGATTCTTTATGTCTTCTCATTTAGCTTATGATAATCGATACATAACCTTAACGATCCATCTAGCTTCTTAGAAAACACTACGGTTGCTCCCCAAGGTGAACTACTAGGTCTGATAAAACTCTTCCCTTCCAAATCCACCAACTGCACCTTCATCTCTCTCATCTCTGTAGGTGACATCCTACTTGGCGGCCTACTAACAGGTTCTGCTCCAGGCACCAAATCTATTCGAAACTCAATGGCTCGTTTCGGTGGCAATCCTACTAACGGCTCGAAGACATCCGTGAATTCTCTAATCACGAAAACTCGATTCAACTCGTCTTCTAACTCCATAACTCCCAATATAGCATTCACCTCACAGCTAGGGCTTTCTACGGTATACACAATCCAATCACTATAATCAGGGTGTCTAAGTGATATTTTCCTATAATGGCAAAATATCCTGGCATCATACTTACTTAACCAATCCATGCCCAATATAATTCCAAACCGTACAAAGTCAAATATATGCAAACTGCAAACAAAGGTGCAAACTAGAAAGTGAAACTCTAAGTGGGCACACTTCATCCCAAGTGTTGCATACCCTCCTATCGGATTTGCAACTCTTAAGGAAGTAACTAAATATGTGGAATCTAGGTTAAGCTTATCTACCAAACATCGAGATATAAAATAATGGGATGCACCAGTATCAAACAAAACACTAACAGACATACCATGGATCTGAAGCGTACCTCCTAATACTGATTTTGCCTTTCTCCTCAGTTGTTGGCCTAGAGGTAGCTGGTTCCAACGAAAACACCTTTCCTTTACCATCCTTAGCAGGCTCCTTTCATTGGTTCTTATAGTGGCCAATCTTATCTCAATTGAAGCACTTGATGTTGTTCTTCCTAATCACTTCCTTCACCTTTCCCATACGACATTCATTAGCAAAGTGCCCCTTCTTGTCACACTTATAACAAACCACCTCAGACTTTCCTTTCTTTACGGCTGCACCTTTAGGAGCACCCTCCTTATGAAAGAATTTTCTTTTCTGACTCTGCCCCACCTAGACTTCCTTTGCCTTACTCTTCTCCAACAAATCAAGCATCTCCTCGTGTCTCAAATCCATCTCTACAACCACATCACAAGGGTCTCTGATATGTGGTAATGTAGCCATTGCCAATTCAGGCTTCAACCCCCTTATGAACTTCTCATTCCTCTTCAACACAGTATCCACAGTAGCATAGGCATACCTAGCCAACTCCTCAAATCTTCTAGCATACTCCAAAACATACATCTCCCCTTGCTCCAATTCAGCAAAATTCCTGAGCAAAGAAGACCGCACCATTAAAGACATGAACCTCTCTTGAAACCTTCTCTTAAACTCAGTCCATGTCATCTCCTCTTCATTTACTCCAGCCGTCACACTATTCCACGAAAATAAAGCTGCTCCCTGAAGCTGTCTCGAACCAAGCCTCCTCTTCTTCTCATCATTGAGCCCCATGTTTGTAAAGATCCTCCCATAATGCAACAACCAGTTCTCTACTTCTATAGCATCCTCAGTTCCAATAAAAGGCTTCCCTCCAAGCCTAGCATAATCTCTGCACAAGATAGCATAATGGTTCACCACCGGAGCTTCTTGAACTCCTACTCCAACATTTCCTCCAACCATTCCAGTAGCAACACCCGCCTGCATCATATTCATGAAAAAATGATACATAGTTCTGGGGACACTTGTGGGACTCCAGCACCAACATTCCCTACTTGTGCCTGACCGTGGTTTCTCCTGGTATTTGGTCTGGCATTTCCATTTGTGGTGGTCCTTCCTCCAAGATTCACTCTTCCACTTCTAGCATCCATATCTGTATTCAAGCCTCGTGAGATATAAAAGAATACCCTGAGAGAGATAGAAAACTAAAGATATAGCGTATACTTATCTATAGCAAACACAAGTATGTTACTATAGCGTTATCCCATATCCCATCTTTTCTCTAATTCCTTAGGATTATGTTTTCAAAAACCATTTTAGTTTAAAGTTTTTCATAAACCTATGCTCTTATACTAAGTTATTACATCCCCTATCTAGAGGCCTAAACTAAGCACTGCAGATGCTGCAGTCATCCATAGTATTAACTTCCAACGACTAAATACAGCTATGTTGATGGTATCCATAATATTAGAAGCACTTGAATATGCAACAAAATCACTGATTTCCAAAAACAACATTTTACTAATTACATTTCAAAACATATGTTTCACATTCAAATTACATAATCCCATAATCGTTTCCCAGGTTCAGGTAAAATATAATTATTACATAAATACGCCAAGAGCAACATATGATGATGCCCCCTTGGTTGACCAGAGTACCATATAGACATAACTGTCTGAAATACAATACATCGGAATAAAACAAAACAAAACAGCAACTCCTAAATAGCTATATGTCAGCCACATGCTTGTCTCTGGAAGCTTTATTCATCAACCTACTAAAACCTGTAAAACCTCAACCCTCAGCCTACTCAAATTAATTTTGAGCACCCGAGAGTTTAAGGGAAAAACATAAACTTCAAGTCATACATACAGCCTAGTGTGAATAATACTATACATCTTGGTTATTTGATATTAAGTGAGACCATACCGCTTAGCGGAACGGGTTTCCCCTTACTAATATCCTTTTAAAACATATCTTTTGCAAACCTTTATCCTGCATCCAAAACTGGTTAAAACTATAAAGAATTATTATGTAAACATATATATCAGGTAATAAATGAACTATCTGTCCGAACACTATAGTTTTGTTTAGCTAACTATTAACCTTTGGCTGACTCCGGTGTTATACGGATTTTTACCCCATTAGGATCCAGGAGAATATGGAACGACTTGTTGGAGTCAAAATGGCTCAGAACTCAACCAAAAAGGGCTAAAGCAACGACTGAGTATAACGAAACCAAGAGACCAACATCCGTCTAGTCCAATCAGCAACCAAAGCACAACCAGCTAGTAGATCATCGTCAAAACAGAGAAACGTGCAACGAGACTATGCAAACAACAACGATACAAGGTCATGGAAGCATCCCAAACTTTAGACTCCAAAAATACCCTGAGTACTTAGATCGCCAGTGAGCCATAACCTATGGATCGCTAGCGATCCATGCAAGATAGTGGATCGCTATGGCACAAAGGAAGTAAAAGAGACATAGAAGATACGGCAAACAAAATACTAACTCTATGGGTCGCCAGCGATCCATACTGGACAGAGGATACTTAGAGAGCTAGCACACCGAAGCAATGAAAAGGAGCTAAGCAAGTAGCTCGCACACGAGCCATAATCGATGGATCGCCAACGATCCATAGACCATGGGTCATTAGCGATCCATGGTTTTGGCTCGAGTCGCGAGCTAAGGTCCGTAGCCTCTTCCTATGCCCATCTGCAAGTAGTCAGCGAACAGACCTGGCCCAGAAGATCTCCGATTTCTATAAATACCATCCTACCTTCAACATAAACTGGATCTTCTCCGAACTGGTGGCTGAAGCTCTATTGGAAACCTTCTTCACTCTCTATCTCCCTCACAACAATCTTCAAAGGGATTCACTATGATTCTCCAATGGATTCCAACTCTGGAGATTCAATCTAGCTAAGGAAAATCAGAAGGCTTGTAATCAAACACTACTTGTAACAACAATCAGTCATAATAAAACTATAAATTGGACGTAGAATTCATTAACAGTCGAACAACTAAAAAAATTCCTTGTCTTCTTTCTTTTACTGTTCTTTTCTATACCTATTACCTATATTATTGCTCTGTCAGAATAGGGCTGGTGCTTTCAAAATCAAACCAGGGTGTTGATCCATTTTTTGGGTCAAAATTTTGGTCTTTCGTTGAGAATTCCAACACAGGGTTTAGATTTTGCCATCTACGTTGGGTCCCATAGGTCCAAAAGTTAGATCCTCAATCTATACTTAGAAGATTTGTTGTTAGGAACACAAGAACCAACCAAGAAGGATCGAAGAAAAAGCAAGCAAACACATGCTAAGGTGATGGGTCATTGGCGATCCATCTCCCACGGATCGCTAGCGATTCATGATGTTCGTGGGTCAATCAACTCTCCCGCATCATGATCCAATAGGCACCCCAGAAGACAAAGTACTGAAACACTACGCCATAGATGGCCTACTGCAACGAAATTACAAGGTGTTGCTAGCTATAATGTAACGATAGGTATGCTGATTTTTGTCTATTACAACACTCGCTTCAAGGTGTTAGCATAGGTATCAACAAGATGTTGCAGTAGCTATAGATGTATACAAATTAAAAAATTAATAAAATTAGCAATCCGCGTGAATACGATCCAACGGTCTACATTTAATCCAACTGTTAAAATGGATCACCGCTGCACTTTTTACCAAATTTTCGTTTTCCCGCTTATGTTGGTGTAGATCCCCTTTCAGTTTACCATATTCACGAAATCCCCAAATTCATACTTCCAGCAAATTCACGAAATCCCCAAATCAGGAAAATTCACGAAATCCAGCAAATTCACGAAATCCAATTCGCGATTAGAATCAATTCATAATTCTCAAATCAATTCGCGTGGAGATGGAAGATGATTTCAGGCGATTAGAATAAATCAAGTATCAAGTTCCAATTCGCGATTCATCTTCTTTGGGGATTCGCAAGTCTGATTGATGAAGTTCCAATTCGCGATCCATCCCTCTTCTCTTCGTGCTTGCTATCATTATTCATCGTCGATTTGGATGCCAAGGAACAATAATGAGAAAAAGTGATTTGACGATGCCAACGGCTCTGGTAATGAAGTTTCTTTAGCATACTGTAGTCTTGCTTTTGCGCCAATAGTCATCCTGCCTTCCTCCCTTCGCGTGCCTGCTCATCCCCGATTCACTGACACTACTTCTAGGATTTTAGCCGATGTAATTTTTGTTTCTAAACTTGAATCGATGACTGCCTATCCTTTAATCGGTGGAGTGCCTACTGACGAAGCTTTGATTTTTGATGAAAGACTTTGTCGCTAGTGGGAGTGATGTTGTTTCTGTCATAGGTGTTAAACCCATTTTTGTTGTTCCTAAGAGCCGGGATGATGGTAATTTTTTTGCTGCTGCTCAACCAAGATCGTTTCATTATGATTCTGATGCTGCAAATGCAACTTCCTTTCAACAAACTACAACTGCCTATTCTGGGATTATTTCTGTAGGCTATAACAATACACCTTCTACAGTTGAATTCAGTGACCAATGTAAGTCCCTTAAGCTATCTCATGCCCCACCTATCATGAATTGGTCATTATTATTTACATATAAGCCGCGTAAAGTTAATGTATACATATATCTCCCCTTGGTAGCAACTACTTTACGACGTGGTCCGGGTGGAGTTTCATTCACAGCAAGTAAAGCATTACCTAATATCTCTTTATCTTCTTTAACGTGAATCTCCTTTATCTCTGTAGAACCACCAAATATACTTGCATTTAATAGTAGTAGAGCTTTTTTTGTAGCTTCAACCTAATAAAGTATCCAATGGCATTTGTGTTTCAGGTAAGTGGTAGATGGGCAGTAGTTCCGATGGGTGATGAAGTTGCTGAGGATGGGGTTTGCTAAGTTCAGTCTTCATTTGTGCATCATTTTACGTCGTTTCAAAGAAGGTCGATCCCCGCCGGGACTGCGGTGCCCCGGACCCCCGCCGGCGCTGCGCCCGGACCCGCTTCTCGGCTCGCCTTCGGCTCGGCACTCGGCTCGCCTTCGGCTCGGCACTCAGCTCGTCATATATTTATCAGTGTCGGTGTCTGTATAAATTGAAACTGCATATGTAATGAGTGAACTGAGTGATGTAGTGAGGAATATCTGTATATGTGAATATCAGTGTTATTTATCATTGAATTGTAAAATAGTGGAGTCGGGAATTTGTACTATTTTAAATGTTGAAATAAAATATTTATTTAAATAAATTACTGTTTGAATATCAAATTCTGTGCAATAGCATTTTATTAAATAAATATTTATTTCTATTAAAAAATCAAATATGTTCTACATTGTGGGCCCCACAAATTCAGAAAGTTAATATCTATAGCAACATTTTGAAATGTTGGTACAGACACCTATGGATGTTGCCATAGACCCAAATAGGGTTCTATTGCAACAATATTTCTTATGTTGCCTTAGATAGTCAAAATGTTGCCTTTGAGGTCTGCAGCAACGCGGCAAAATGCAACACCGAGAAAGTGTTGCCTTTGCCCTTTTTTAGCCTTCAGCAACATTTTTTGGCACATCCTGCATCACTTCTTTGGTGTTGCAGTATGCAATCTATGGCGTAGTGAAATCAGTTAAGTACATGAATTGCTAGAAGTTATGGATCGCCTGAAACTATGGATCGCCGTCTGGGTCATTCGAAGGGGATATAATCGAAAGGAAGCAATGGGCGGAGCTCCAAGAATCATGACGGAAG
This sequence comes from Allium fistulosum, assembly GCA_030737815.1. Taxonomy (NCBI): domain Eukaryota; kingdom Viridiplantae; phylum Streptophyta; class Magnoliopsida; order Asparagales; family Amaryllidaceae; genus Allium; species Allium fistulosum. Next base: position 797,051,742 of record CM060904.1, read on the forward strand.
AAAACGTTAACACTCCACCTACTGCAAAAGCACCGGTTACAAACCCGAACTTAGGGTTGAAAACCCCACGGAAGGATATAACGATAACTCTCTTCGGCTCTGAAGATGACAAACAATTTGAGGAAGACAAATTGGATGAAAATGCTAACGTGCAAAATGCTAGAAGAAGCTCTAAAACCCATGCCGTAGCATAGTGCTAATCAATGGATGAGAACTACTACACAAACGATACTCCTAGAGGCAGGAGAACCAAGAATATATGCTATAAACCGAAATCGATTACAAGGCCAAGCTCCCATAGGATATGGTGACCACTCCCAACTGACCAGCTTTGAATCCCATCATAGAGCTCTTATCAAGAATGGTCATTGTCAAAAATCATCAAAAAACGTCAAATGGTCGTTATAACTCACTTCAAGATTGACTCGAAGACAAAATCGGTTAATCGCCGATTTGACTCGAAGTAGATTCTGGAAGTCCCGACTCAAAGTCGTACTTGGGTAATCACCCATTTCACTCGAATTAAACCTAGGAAATTCTGGCCTAAAACTAGACTGGGGTAAAACCATGATTTTTCTCCAAGCAAACATGCAAATGACTCCAAGCAATGTTTGTCACCAACCCAGCACTTCAAATTCTGTGACCGCAAGCGAATCATGTGCTGTCTCCAAGCAAATGAAAATTTTTCTTAGGTCGGACCCCAAGTAAAACACCACCAGTCCATCAATGCCGATCCATCTTCTTTTGCCCATAACTCGAACGTGCGAACTCCGAATACCTTAAAATTTGGAATGCAACCTTGTAGGGGCCTTCTTTGTCGCCCCAGACCGATCTCACCTAGTTTGAAATTTTTTGGGATAGTCGTTGATCCATGACCCCATCATAAGTGATTTGTCATTCAATAGACATTCCCAATCATTCAAGCATATAAAATCATGCATATATCATTCTCAAGCATTATAAACTGCCGTAACTTTAAAATGGACAAATCTGAGAAAGATTAGAGCATCTTCCATAATCGAAACCCATTCACCGAAGCCGTTCAACATGTAGAATATCCATAGAACTTTATCATGCCAACTATACCTTTTATACAACTGTACAACTGATTCAAAATTGCTTCTTTACAGGTATGACTAGTATATGGACGAAGCGAGGGCGACGGATGCAGTTTACTGCAAGGAGCTCAGGAATCATTAAAGGATGAAACAACCGCTACCCAGGAAGAGGTCTATGGGAAGGCAAACCGATTCTAAACACTAGAAGTAGTGCAATTAGAAGAAGGCAAACCCGGCAGTGTGCCAAAGAACATACCAAATGGTGAAGGAGCTACAGGACCTCAGTGACCTTCTGCCCAAGCAAGGCTACTAAGACCCAATAGAAAAGTGCTCCAACTAACTGATGAAATCGGATGAAAAGATGATTATCAAATAACACTCTAGCTAGCTAGCAACTAAAGAATGAGACAGCAACCTAAAGCGATGCCTTCTCATCCATCCTTGTCTACTCTCCTTTTCCAAATGAGCCGTACCGGGACACTAGGGGCATTGCAAACAGCACGGTGAAAGAAATGCTTTTATGCCCCCGACGAGTCATGCTAATCCCCCTTCTAAAGGATCGCCGAATAAACAGATCCAACACCTTAGCCTACAGGAACTGATAAAACTGTGTTTTCTCGAGCTGAATCCGAAAAATTCCTCTTGAAGTCGAAGAATCATTGTTTTAAGACCACCGGGCCATCGGACACATGACCCAAAACTCCTCTCAGAATCGATAAATTATCATTCCTAGGCCGTATGGTCGTCGGACATCCGACCAAAAAAAACCCATCGCGAACGTGAACGTCTTTCATAAACAAAAGCGTCGTGAAGGTGAACCGGTAGATCAGCGGTCATCTGATCCAAGAAACCCTTTGCGAACGTGAAGGTCTTTCCCAAACTAAAGCATCGTGTAGGTGAACCGGTAGACCATCGGTCATCTGATCTAAAAAACCCTTTGCAAATGTGAAGGTCTTTGACAAACTAAAGCGTCGTGAAAGTGAACTGGTAGATCAGCGGTCATCTGATCCAAAAAACCCTTCACAAACGTTATACATACTTTACCAAAATCTTTGTTGACGAAAACATTTAAACCTTTGAAAGTACCCATTTCGATCCCATAGAAAGTATCCCTTTCGTAACCAAATAAACCCTTTCTTTCATGTAGATCGAAAGGTCAAAACCTTCCTTTCGAAACCATTTACATAAACCTTTTGAAACCATTGAAATACCTTTTCCTTCGAAAGCTTAAAACCTTAGACATCCTATCTTTAAAACCTTTAAACATGGCCTTTCGAAACCATTGGAAAAACCCTTTCCTTTAAACCCTACGAAATCATAGGGGAACCACCCCTTATAAACCTTCCCTAAAAACATTTCGAAAGCATCAAAACCTTAAACCTTTCGAAAGCATTTGGGTTCAATTTTAAAACATGTGGAAACAACTTTCGAAACCATTCAGAAATATCTCTTTCGAAACCTTTAGGTTAATCTTCAAAAATTTCTAAGGGTCACAAATAACAGGTTCGAAAGCAACTCTTTCGAAAGCCAAAACCTAAATGATGAAGTGATGGTGTCGAAACCATCCTTCCGAAAGCATTGGAGAAGCGGCAGTAAAAGGGCTTCGACCTAGTCAAAAGCATATACTTAAAAATAAAAGTGCAACCTCTTTAAAACCATTCTTTTAAAACTACTGAACTAGTCGAAAGCAAACCAAGTCGAAAGCTATACTATCGAAAGAAAAGCGGGCACATTTTTTATTTAAAACAAAACAACGCTTCGATCTCTTTGGAACCCCTGGTTTCGACCTCATACCTTCCGTTTTCTTTCCAATTCGCTATGCACCAAGCCTTTGATGCCATGTGCATTGGTATCGATAGTGATGGAGGCGAAGGAACAAAGTCGAAAGCCATCTAAGTCGAAAGCAGGGTGTCGAAAGTGGCGAAACCTACATTTTACATGTAAAACTGATCTTTAACCTTTTTAAGTAATCTTTTTAACTAACCTGCCTTATTTGTCTAAATCTTATTGGTTGCAAATTTTCTTTTCTAAAAGCATTGCCAAAATTTCAGAAATAAACACTTTAATTTATTTATAAAATACCTCTTCTCCTTTTATAAATATATAAAACATTTAAGTCCCATACCTTAAATAATTTTATATATTCATCAAAACACTTAGGAAAATTCCACAAAAATTCCAGAAAATCCTTTTTAATATGTTTTCTAACATAAATAAATTTCAAACCCAAATTATTTATAATTTAACCGTAAATCATTTTATACCCAATAAATCATTTTTTTCACTAGAAAATTAATATAAAATCCATATTGATTCGCAAAATTATGAAAATTAAAACCCATCTCTAAAAATATCATTTCTAATCTATGTCTAAACTCATAAGGTATTTGGATGTCATTAAATAGGGTTTTCACAACAAAACATATCATAAAATCTATATGAATAAGCATAAATCATCAACATGCATATATAAACCTTTTTTTCTTCAAAATCATGGCTAAAGTTTGCAAGATAAATTTGGATTTCCTAAAAACCGAAAACATTTAAGAAATAAGAGATGTAGTCATTATTCACCTTAACTTTGTGATTTAGGATGTGAGTTTTGATGTTGATTAAGTGATTTGATTCTTCCTCTTGAATCCTAGCTTTTTCTTCTTCCTCTTTGCAAATGGTGGCTGGCTTTAGACTTATAATTTTTTTGCATGTAAATGTATGAATGAACGTATGGAAGTAAATTGCTAAGGGTTTAGGGTATTAGAATGCTCTATTTTCTATTTTACCCCTCCTCTATTTGCCTTAACACTTCATTCTTTAGTTCATTTGCTTATTCATAATCATGGCACGGCTATCCCTTAATTAAATCACAAATCTCAATCCATTGATTAACATACATTATTTAATTTAATTTAGCTAATTAAATTCCCTAAATAATGTTACTAAAAATATGGGGTGTTATAGACTCCCCTCCTTAAAGAATTTCATCATCGAAATTACGATAAGGTACACATCAAAACAATCAAAGGTAAAAAATACCATCAACAAATCAGGATAAGCATCTCTAACCCTGCTCTCAGTCTCCCAAGTATAGTCTCTATTATCGTCATTCCACTAGACCTTCACTAATCTGACTGTCCTGTTCCTCAACTTCTTCTCATCTCTCGCGACTATCCGGGCAGGATTCCTAACTATAGTCAAATCTAGTTCCACTACTAAACCTCTAACACAGTCGGTGCTATATTAATGTCTGGATCCCTAACACACTTCCTCAGATGAGATATACGGAAAACATCATGGACTCCTGCCAAACTACTTGGTAACTCTACTCTATACGCGAGTTTCCCAATTCTCTCTAAAATAGGAAACGGTCCTAAGAACCTTGGTGCTAACTTCCCTGTCTTCCCGAACCTGATAACACCTTTCATCGACGATACTTTGACAAAAACATGATCTCCAACAAAGAACTCGAAATCTTTCCGTCTTCTACCTAGACCGAGCTTCCTTCATTCTCGCCCTTATTAGCTCAATCTTCTCTACAGCTTCTCTTTCCAAATCGGGACCAAGGGCTAATCTATCTCCAGTCTCTAACCAACATGCGGGAGATTTGCATAGTCTTCCATGCAAAGCTTCAAACGGTGCCATCCCTATACTAGTCCGATAACTATTGTTATACGAAAACTCTACTAGGTGTAGGTGGTCTTCCCATGATCCCCTGAATTCTAATACACTAGCTCTTAACAAGTCTTCTAAGATCTTATTAACCCTTTTAGTTTGTCCATCTATCTGCGGATGGTAAGCGGTACACATCTTAAGCTTGGTTCCTAAACTCTCCTGGAGACTCTTCCAGAACTCGGTAGTGAATAAGGAATCTCTATCACTAACAATACTACTAGGAATTCCGTGCAGTCTAATCACATTCTTCATAAATAACTTAGCCAATACATGTGCCATCCTATTTGACTTAACGGGAATGAAATGGCCACTCTTGGTCAATCTGTCCACTATGACCCATATACTTTCATTTCCTCTATTATATCTCGGCAACCCGTCTATGAAATCCATAGAAATAGAATCCTACTTATATACCGAAATATCCAATGGCTGAATCAACCCACTTAGCTTCTGATGCTCGGCTTTATCCTGCTGATAGTTCAAACACTATTTCACCCATAAGCCAACATCCCTCTTCATTCCTACCTAGAAGAAACTTCTCATCATATCCTGATACATCTCCGTTCCTCTTGGATGAATAGTGAACTTCGAACGATGGCATTCCTCTAAAACTTCCTTATGTCTCCCACATCTGGAACGGATAATCTACCCTTCTTTCTCAACCATCCACTTTGGTTAAGACTAAAACCCTTCAAGTCATCGCTCTCCGTTCCATCCCTTAACTTCCTGGTCCTTTCAGCTAACACTAGATCCTCTTCCTATTTAGAAGCAATCTTTTCAATTAATATCGGTCGGACTTCTAAACAAGATAACGTAGCAGATTCCCCACTAGACCCAGCCTCGGATCTCCAATGCACTCTGCAAGTCGACAATGCTTCCAAGTCCTTCCATTTTGCTATTATAACCAACACTGCATTCTTATGCTTTCTATTAAGCGCATTTGCAGCCTTGTTGCCTTCCCTACTGTGTACTCAATTCCAAAATCATAACAACAATAAACTCTAACCATCTCTGCTGTCTCATGTTTAGCTCCTTTGAGAGAACACGTACTTCAATTACTTATGATCCGTATAAAGCGATCAAACCTCTCTCCTAACAGGTAATGTCTCCATGCTGTAACAACCTGCAAATTCGTAAATTTTAATTATCGACAAAATGACGATTTAATCTAGTTGACAATTGATATTGAGTTTTAAATCGTATTTAAAATTCTTTAATAAAATTGTTAATCGTTGTTTGGGACTTTAAATCAAATTTGAAAGTCTTTTTAGTATTGGCAAAATTCTCTTTAAATCCTCTATTATATAAATTGATTAAGAATTGGTTAAAATTATTGCCGTGAGAAATTTCTAAAGCTCTAAAACCCGTTTCCCCTCTCACATTTTATCGTGCAAACCCTAAAGGAATAAGCAATCGAACGAGAGATTAAAAATGGCGGCCTCGAAAGCTAGGGCCTCAAAATTTAGGGCTGCTCGTCAATTCTTTCGCTCGTTCTTCAATTGGGCAGCTGGGGCTTTGGAAAAAAATTGAAGGTGCCGACTTCAATCAGATCGATCGAAAGCTCCGGCGATCGTCGTGTCCTTCTCTTCGATAGAGGTGAGTGAAAGCTCACATCTAATTCACTCGACCCTGTTGGTTTTCGTTCGTTTCTAGATAGCTTCGATTTGTTAGTTTTTCCTTCGTTCTCTCGATTTCGATTTTGAACTGTTAATTGCTTTATCTCAACCATCCACTTTTATGTGTTGAATTGTTCGACCTTTAAAATCTTAACCTTGTTCGAAATTATTGAGTATCACCATTTTGATTTCCATTCGATTTCGTTTCCTCGATTGATGATTTTCGGCCGTATAAGTTTTCTGAGATTTGTTGTTTACCCTTCGATTTCGTTTGGATATTGATGACTTTCCCTACTTTGTTCGATTTTTGTCGGGTTGTTTTTGATTTGGCTCGACACTGTGACATCGTGACATTTGCTTAGTGCATTTCTCCCTTGCATGCTTTGTCACTTAAGTTTGTGCATTTTTGTTGTTGTCTGGACACTTGCATTTTGACCTGTAGCTTCACTGATTGATTTGATGGAGTCATGTTCATATAGCTCCACTGCTCCACTTTGTATTTTACTTGCATGCTTATCGAGGCTTTGGTAGTTCCAGTTACAATTGTTATGTTGATATTGTCTGCATATATGTTCATTTAGGTTGGCATTTTGTAGCTTGGTTTTGCTGTAGTTGTTATGCTTGCCACTGTGTTCATTTAAGTAGCATTTCTCTACACCCTGTTGCATTATTTCTGTGCACATGAGATGTATTATGTTGTCTGGTTCCCTGCATTTGTGTAGTTGCCACTATTTTTTACTTCCTGTGTCTGCTGTAGCTTGCTGGTCCATTTGAGTCAGTGGTCTCGATTTTGTACAAATTGTTAGCATCCCTGATTTATTTTAAGTTGCAGTTTTTCATTACTAAGGTGCATTCATATTTGCATTTTGGTTTCATGCCCTATGCTTGCATACAGTTTTTTGTACATATGAACTGCAGTGCATGTGCATTCCAGTATAGTTGCAAAGTGATGTTGCCTGGGCTTCTTTGTGTGTCATTGCATAATCGATTTCACTGTCCACATGAGTTTGCTTTGATTTCATTCTTGAGCTTTTGCATTCTTTTACCTTTAGTTATATTCCTGGTAGTCTGATACTTGTTTCAGTTTGTTGTATACTACTCTTTTGATATTGCAGTCTTCATTCTGGCCATACTGCATCCTTTCAGTTGAGCCTTGTTTAGTTGGTCTGCATCATTGCTTGTATCTGTTAGATTACTTCAATAAGGCCTGTACTTGGTGCCTGGTCTTGTGTTATGATTATAGCCATAGTTGCTGGTTCCATAGCTTGGTTGTCTGCATTAGGACATTCTGTAGCCTGGTTGGATGTACTTTGTTGAAAATGTGTTTTGGCCTCTGACTTGTGTCCCATAGTTTGAATCTGATACATTGCATTGATGCCTTGTATCATTTGCATTTTTTCATTTTGCTTCACTGATGACCTTATCTTCTAATGAGGCTGATCTGCGTCTTTTCTGTTGAGTGTTGTAGTTCCATATCTTTGGTGCTCTCGCCTTCAGTTTGCTATTTCCCTGTGCCTTGCTTTGCGACATGTTGAACTTGTTTCACTTGTTGTCTCTCTTTCATTGGATACACTGTTTCATTTCACTGATGCAGCCTTGCCCTTAAATACAAGTGGTGGCTGCATTTTCGTAGCAGTTTTACCCTTGTCCCTTATGGTGACTTTATATTCTGTTGTGGCGAGGCGGTGCACGCGTGCGTGCACTGCAGCCACACTGAATTGACGGATTTTAATCGATATTTCTTTTGTTCTTGATTCATCGACCTGTTGCGTAATTCGTAGGCTGTATTGGCGAGGCAGTACACGTTAGCGTGTACTGCAGCCAATTAGCATTGATGTTTTTAAATTGACATTTCAATTGTTTAAACTGCTTTGGATTTCTGTTTTGTGGATTAACACTGTTTAGTGTTATATCTGCCGTTATCCAGTTCTCTTATCGAGAAGTTGGGTATACGAGATTTCTGTGACTGTCGTCCATATGATATTTGATTATTATTGCTTCCGTGCATTAATAACTGAGTTTGAATTAGACTGACCCAGGTATTATTTTCTTTTTAATTTAATACTTGGGTCAGACCGAGTATTTACAGGTTGTAGATTTTTAGCTTTGGGTTGCTGCTAGAGCTATGAAGACTTTTTATATCATTTGAAGTGGCCTTCGTCTTGTTGTAGTAGTCAATGTGTCTGTTTTAAGATGATAATGTATTCATGTATATTAGTCGATAATGTACTTGTATATATAACTTCTTGAGTCGACAGTTGTAGTTGTATCATTTGTATTGTGTCAAATGTATTGTAACTGATATCAGTTATTATATATATGAGACTTTTCATTCCATCTGTATTCCGCATTTATGTTATCTGTGTTATTTTTATATCTATTGTCCTAAACTATTATAGCCACTGTGTAGTAGCTTTGAGTTTGTAACGGTATGTCGGATTTCCTCTAAAAAAATGAAATGCATGTTTTATTATCTGACATATCGGTGCTCGCACAAAGCAATTACATAGATGGTCGCTCCTCAACAGCCTTATTCTCCGTGCTAGTTGACAGCACTACACCGTAGTGTTCTTGGCTAGCGTGGGTATAGAGGTGGGGCGTCACAGCTTGGTATCGGAGCCTGGGGCTTAGGACAATTATAAAACATAACTTAGATGGAGCATGTGTTACAACTATTTGTCGATGTTTTATCTCTCATCTTTACATATGATTATTTTTACTGTTAGGTATGAATTCCTAACGCTTATTCTTGTGTTTTCGGCTTTGAATTGATTTAGCCGATGTTGATTTTGTTTTAATTTGGCAAATTAAAGCCATTTTGACTTTTGGACTTTGTTCCACTTTTGTTCTATGCTATGAGTGTCATTGTGTACCTGTTACACTGTGATGAAAAATAGCTGGACCAGTTGCAAATTGAGTGATTTTGATTTCCCATTCACATCTAGTATGAATCTCAGCGATTTTGAACTTGATATTTTGTGTTTTCCTCATCTAGATTTCCCTTCGACTTCGGTCACTTTGTTTTTGAGAAATTGCTAATTTCTTGGTTTTCAAGACTCTGATTTTGTTTGCCGTTGGTTTCTTTGATAATGATGATTGATTCATTTTGTACTCGACTGCGGCTATTAATTGCTTCGACATTGACTTAATTCTTACTTTTGTTGAAGTCATTTATGCATTTCTGCTCGTTTTGCTTTGTTTTTCCAGTTGATAATCGATTCTTCTTTTCTAATTAGTTGTTATCACCTTTGTCGATTTTGATAACTTCTATTTCTGGAATTTTTGGTATTCCTACTTTGATGAATTTGGAATCGAATTCTTTGGATTCTATTCACATCTTCGTATGTGAATTCTTGTGATTGATTGTTTCTACAATCATTTTTGTGATTTGTCACTTTAAAAATATAAAGGTTTTCTATACTAGTAGTAAATATCAAAATCCTTTTCTCCAAACGATTTGAAAACTATTTTACTACAAAGCTCTTTTTCTTAAACCGTTTTCCAATCTATTAGTATATACAAGCCTTTATTTCACTCGTATGAGAAATTGAATTAAACGGCCTAGTAAAACAAGTGGTATGAAACGCTTGCGTTTACTTCGTCGGTAAACTCCTGGACTTGTTCGATTGAACCTTTTGGGACAATTTTCTAGTGTAGATTTACAGTTTGTTCATAAATATTTAAGTTAAGCAAGTGGTTATGGGACATGAAGCTAAACTTTTATATTTACTAGCTTAGTGTAATTGACACTTCTCGTTGATCATGACGATCATTTTATGATTAGACTAGCCATTGTGCGATGTCCTTTTGTTTGCGAGGTTAGACTAAACACCACTTGTGTGATTCCATTCACACATACCTTATTGCTTTTTGGTTAGTCTGGACCTTAATTTGTGTGATTCCACTCACACATGTCTTTTTGTTTGCGAGGTTAGACTAGACACCACTTGTGTGATTCCATTCACACATACCTTTTTGCTTTTTGGTTAGTCTGGACCTTAATTTGTGTGATTCCACTCACACATATCTTTTTGTTTGCGAGGTTAGACTAGACACCACTTGTGTGATTCCATTCACACATACCTTTTTGCTTTTTGGTTAGTCTGGACCTTAATTTGTGTGATTCCACTCACACATATCTTTTTGTCCGCAAGGTTAGTCTAGACCGCAGTAGTGTGATTCCGACTCACACATATCTTTTTGTTTGCAAGGTTAGACTAGACCGCAGTAGTGTGATTCCGACTCACACATATCTCTTTGTTTGCAAGGTTAGACTAGACCGCAGTAGTGTGATTCCGACTCACACATATCTCTTTGTCCGCAAGGTTAGTCTAGACCGCAGTAGTGTGATTCCGACTCACACATATCTTTTTGTTTGCAAGGTTAGACTAGACACCACTTGTGTGATTCCATTCACACATACCTTTTTGCTTTTTGGTTAGTCTAGACCTTAATTTGTGTGATTCCACTCACACATATCTTTTTGTTTGCGAGGTTAGACTAGACACCATTTGTGTGATTCCATTCACACGTACCTTTTTGCTTTTTGGTTAGTCTAGACCTTAATTTGTGTGATTCCACTCACACATATCTTTTTCTCTGCGAGGTTAGCCTAGACCTCAATCTGTGTGATTCCGACTCACACATGTGGGATAGCGACCCACGGTCTTCGGACCATTCCTGTGTGAAAATTTAATGGATGGCTTCCATGAGATAGCGTCTCGTCTTGTGATACCGGTGTTTTGGAGTTTTCATGCTCCCATTTTGTGATAGGCCTTCCCCTTTTCCTTTTTATGATTTAGACTAGCAAATGTGCGATGTCTCTTTCTCTGCGAGGTTAGCCTAGACCTCAATCTGTGTGATTCCGACTCACACATGTGGGATAGCGACCCACGGTCTTCGGACCATTCCTGTGTGAAACTTTAATGGTTAGCCACCATGAGATAGCGTCTCGTCTTGTGATACCGGTGTTTTGGAGTTTCCATACTCCCATCTTGTGATAGGCCTCCCCCCCTTCTTGTGATTTCTGGATTTCTTGTGATGATTTCTGGAATTTTGTGCTTCACCAATTTTCGTGATTTCTATTGATATGTTTATCAATTTTTGTGCATTGGTGAATTCATGTGTTATTGACTTGTTATGAATACAAGTTTAGGGTATGATATCCCTTTCTATCTTTGGGAAGATTCTTTTGACATTTTTTTATGAATGAAAATTCATTGGTATTATACTTTGATGCCAGTTATTTTGATGAAATTTTGACGTGTTAACTTCAGTAACCGTCAATTTTAAAATGGATTTACAAGCGGTTCTCCCGCAATGCTGAATTTGTTGTCCGTTTTACTGTACTTTGAGAAGTGTAATTTCCTTATCTAAGTTGCTACTGATATTGCTAATTTAATCACGTGTTTTCAAAATTCTTTATTTTTAAAAGTCGTTTCAAAAATATAAATTAAATTTGTTTTCAAAATTTTTACAGTTTACATTTTCAAAAGAACGAGGAATCAATTTAAACGTTTCAGAAAAATCGAGGACTATGACCCCTTTCTTTTACTGATTCGCTTAATTCCGGACTTGTCCGTTTGAGAATGTGAAATGTTATTTTTAAAACACACAATTTTGCACTTTCAAGGAAACGATAAAGAGATTAAACGATTTAGCAAAAGTACGGAGTATGGAACCATACTTTTACTACTTCGGTTAATTCCGGACTCGTTAATTGAATATTTATGACTTCTGATTATCGTTTTTGATAATCAGATGTTTGTGTTTCTGATTATCGTTTTTGATAATCAGATATTTGTGAAATTTGATTATCGTTTGAGATAATTATATTTTTCGATTTGATTAATCGAATATTTGTGATTTCTGATTATCGTTTTTGATAATCAGATATTTGTGAAATTTGATTATCGTTTGAGATAATTAAATATTTTTCGATTTGATTAATCGAATATTTGTGATTTCTGATTATCGTTTTTGATAATCAGATATTTGTGAAATTTTATTATCGTTTGAGATAATTAAATATTTTTCGATTTGATTAATCGAATATTTGTGATTTCTGATTATCGTTTTTGATAATCAGGTATTTGTGAAATTTGATTATCGCTTGAGATAATTAAATATTTTTTTGATTTGATTAATCGAATATTTGTGATTTCTGATTATCGTTTTTGATAATCAGATATTTGTGAAATTTGATTATCGTTTGAGATAATTAAATATTTTTCGATTTGATTAATCGAATATTTGTGATTTTTGATTATCGTTTTTGATAATCAGATATTTGTGAAATTTGATTATCGTTTGAGATAATTAAATATTTTTCAATTTGATTAATCGAATATTTTTGATTTCTGATTATCGTTTTTGATAATCAGGTATTTGTGAAATTTGATTATCGCTTGAGATAATTAAATATTTTTTTGATTTGATTAATCGAATGTTTGTGTTTCTGATTATCGTTTGAGATAATTAGATATTTGATTTGTTTTCTGATTATCGTTTGAGATAATTAGATATTTGATTTGTTTTCTGATATCGATTGAGATAATTAGAAATTTGATTTGTCTTCTAATTATCGTTTTTGATAATCAGATATTTGTGAAATTTGATTATCGTTTGAGATAATTGAATATTTTTCGATTTGATTAATCGAATATTTATGATTTCTGATTATCGTTTTTGATAATCAAATATTTGTGAAATTTGATTATCATTTTTGATAGTTAAACCTATTTGCGATTTGAAAATTCGATTATCGTTTTTGATGATTGAATATTTGCGATTTTGAGATTTAAGCTTCGTCTTTTCTTTGGCGATTCAGGTGAGTAATTTGATTTACTCACATTCAATTCGTGCAGTACGTGAATTCTGCTCTGTTTTTCCTTTTCTTTTAAATGCTGGAACTCGATTGATTCTTGCTTTTGTTAGTCGATGATGATGTCTGGGGTTTCTCATATAGTCATCTAATTTTGATTCCTTGATCCCCACGATGTTGATTCTTTTGATTTGAAGCAGTCGAACCTTTTGATTTCATATCTAACACTTCCTTGATTTCAATACCTCTCTGTTGACCTTTGCTTTGCTTATGCATCCGACATTGCCATGCTCTGTTGGTTGTTACCTTTATCCATTTATTCCTTATGATTGCGAGGACGCAATTTCTTTAAGGAGGGGAGTCTGTAACAACCCGCAATTTCGTAAATTTTAATTATCGACAAAATGACGATTTAATCTAGTTGACAATTGATATTGAGTTTTAAATTGTATTTAAAATTCTTTAATAAAATTGTTAATCGTTGTTTGGGACTTTAAATCAAATTTGAAAGTCTTTTTAGTATTGGCAAAATTCTCTTTAAATCCTCTATTATATAAATTGATTAAGAATTGGTTAAAATTATTGCCGTGAGAAATTTCTAAAGCTCTAAAACCCGTTTCCCCTCTCACATTTTATCGTGCAAACCCTAAAGGAATAAGCAATCGAACGAGAGATTAAAAATGGCGGCCTCGAAAGCTAGGGCCTCAAAATTTAGGGCTGCTCGTCAATTCTTTCGCTCGTTCTTCAATTGGGCAGCTGGGGCTTTGGAAAAAAATTGAAGGTGCCGACTTCAATCAGATCGATCGAAAGCTCCGGCGATCGTCGTGTCCTTCTCTTCGATAGAGGTGAGTGAAAGCTCACATCTAATTCACTCGACCCTGTTGGTTTTCGTTCGTTTCTAGATAGCTTCGATTTGTTAGTTTTTCCTTCGTTCTCTCGATTTCGATTTTGAACTGTTAATTGCTTTATCTCAACCATCCACTTTTATGTGTTGAATTGTTCGACCTTTAAAATCTTAACCTTGTTCGAAACTATTGAGTATCACCATTTCGATTTCCATTCGATTTCGTTTCCTCGATTGATGATTTTCGGCCGTATAAGTTTTCTGAGATTTGTTGTTTACCCTTCGATTTCGTTTGGATATTGATGACTTTCCCTACTTTGTTCGATTTTTGTCGGGTTGTTTTTGATTTGGCTCGACACTGTGACATCGTGACATTTGCTTAGTGCATTTCTCCCTTGCATGCTTTGTCATTTAAGTTTGTGCATTTTTGTTGTTGTCTGGACACTTGCATTTTGACCTGTAGCTTCACTGATTGATTTGATGGAGTCATGTTCATATAGCTCCACTGATCCACTTTGTATTTTACTTGCATGCTTATCGAGGCTTTAGTAGTTCCAGTTACAATTGTTATGTTGATACTGTCTGCATATATGTTCATTTAGGTTGGCATTTTGTAGCTTGGTTTTGCTGCAGTTGTTATGCTTGCCACTGTGTTCATTTAAGTAGCATTTCTCTGCACCCTGTTGCATTATTTCTGTGCACATGAGATGTATTATGTTGTCTGGTTCACTGCATTTGTGTAGTTGCCACTATTTTTCACTTCTTGTGTCTGCTGTAGCTTGCTGGTCCATTTGAGTCAGTGGTCTCGATTTGGTACAAATTGTTAGCATCCCTGATTTATTTTAAGTTGCAGTTTTTCATTACTAAGGTGCATTCATATTTGCATTTTGGTTTCATGCCCTATGCTTGCATACAGTTTGTTGTACATATGAACTGCAGTGCATGTGCATTCCAGTATAGTTGCAAGGTGATGTTGCCTGGGCTTCTTTGTGTGTCACTGCCTATTCGATTTCACTGTCCACATGAGTTTGCTTTGATTTCATTCTTGAGCTTTTGCATTCTTTTACCTTTAGTTATATTCCTGGTAGTCTGATACTTGTTTCAGTTTGTTGTATACTACTCTTTTGATATTGCAGTCTTCACTCTGGCCATACTGCATCCTTTCAGTTAAGCCTTGTTTAGTTGGTCTGCATCATTGCTTGTATCTGTTAGATTACTTCAATAAGGCCTGTACTTGGTGCCTGGTCTTGTGTTATGATTATAGCCATAGTTGCTGGTTACATAGCTTGGATGTCTACATTAGGACATTCTGTAGCCTGGTTGGATGTACTTTGTTGAAAATGTGTTTTGGCCTCTGACTTGTGTCCCATAGTTTGAATCTGATACATTGCATTGATGCCTTGTATCATTTGCATTTTTTCATTTTGCTTCACTGATGACCTTATCTTCTAATGAGGCTGATCTGCGTCTTTTCTGTTGAGTGTTGTAGTGCCATATCTTTGGTGCTCTCGCCTTCAGTTTGCTATTTCCCTGTGCCTTGCTTTGCGACATGTTGAACTTGTTTCACTTGTTGTCTCTTTCATTGGATACACTGTTTCATTTCACTGATGCAGCCTTGCCCTTAAATACAAGTGGTGGCTGCATTTTCGTAGCAGTTTTACCCTTGTCCCTTGTGGTGACTTTATATTCTGTTGTGGCGAGGCGGTGCACGCGTGCGTGCACTGCAGCCACACTGAATTGACAGATTTTAATCGATATTTCTTTTGTTCTTGATTCATCGACCTGTTGCGTAATTCGTAGGCTGTAGTGGCGAGGCAGTACACGTTAGCGTGTACTACAGCCAATTAGCATTGATGTTTTTAAATTGACATTTCAATTGTTTAAACTTCTTTGGATTTCTGTTTTGTGGATTAACACTGTTTAGTGTTATATCTGCCGTTATCCGGTTCTCTTATCGAGAAGTTGGGTATATGAGATTTCTGTGACTGTCGTCCATTTGATATTTGATTATTATTGCTTCCGTGCATTAATAACTGAGTTTGAATTAGACTGACCCGGGTATTATTTTCTTTTGAATTTAATACTCAGGTTAGACCGAGTATTTACAGGTTGTAGATTTTTAGCTTTGGGTTGCTGCTAGAGCTATGAAGACTTTTTATATCATTTGAAGTGGCCTTCGTCTTGTTGTAGTAGTCAGTGTGTCTGTTTTAAGATGATAATGTATTCATGTATATTAGTCGATAATGTACTTGTATATATAACTTCTTGAGTCGACAGTTGTAGTTGTATCATTTGTATTGTAACTGATATCAGTTATTATATATATGAGACTTTTCGTTCCATCTGTATTCCGCATTTATGTTATCTGTGTTATTTTTATATCTATTGTCCTAAACTATTATAGCCACTGTGTAGTAGCTTTGAGTTTGTATCGGTATGTCGGATTTCCTCTAAAAAAATGAAATGCATGTTTTATTATCTGACATATCGGTGCTCGCACAAAGCAATTACATAGATGGTCGCTCCTCAACAGCCTTATTCTCCATGCTAGTTGACAGCACTACACCGTAGTGTTCTTGGCTAGCGTGGGTATAGAGGTGGGGCGTCACACATGCCTTCAAAGAAAAAATAACTGCAGCTAACTCCAAATCATGAGTCGGGTATCTAACCTCATGCGATCTAAGCCGTCTAAAAGCATAGGCAATCACTTTACCTCTCTGCATTAACACTGCTCCTAATCCAGTTCCACACGCATCTGTTTAAACGACCAAATCTTAATTCTCCTCCAGAACAACTAATACAGGTGCATTGGTCAATAAGTGTTTCAAGCTATTGAATGCTTCCTCACACTTATTGGTCCAAAAAAACTTAAACATCTTTTCATGTTAGCTTGGTCATCGGCGATGCTATCCACGAAAAATCCTTTATAAACCTCCGCTAATATCTAGTCAGTCTAAGAAAACTTCTTATCTTAGTCATTGTTTCTGGTCTCTTCCAACTATTCACTGCTTCGATCTTAGTTGGATCTACTGCCAATCCTCTTTTTGAAACTACATAACCAAGAAACTTCACCTCCTTCTTCCAGAAATGACACTTCGAAAACTTCGCCTTCAGTTGATGTTCTCTCAAAGTCTCAAGAACCACTCTAAGATGAACTTCATGCTCTTTCTCATCCTTAGAGTATATCAAAATATCATTTATGAGCACCAACATGAATTTATCCAAGTGGTCTTTGAAAATTTGGTTCATCAAGTCTACAAAGAATGTCGGCGCATTAGTTATTCCGAGTGACATAACTAACCATTCGTACAATCCATATCTAGTCCTAAACGCCATCAAAGGTATACTATCTTCTGCTGCTCTAAGCTGATGAAAACCTATAGCCAAATCCAACTGAGAAAATATCTTAACTCCACTCAACTGATCGAATAAATCGTCAATTCTAGGCAATGCATATCGATTCTTTATGTCTTCTCATTCAGCTTATGATAATTGATACATAACCTTAACTATCCATCCGGCTTCTTAGAAAACACTACGGTTGCTCCCCAAGGTGAACTACTAGGTCTGATAAAATTCATCCCTTCCAAATCCACCAACTGCACCTTCAGCTCTCTCATCTCAGTAGGTTTCATCCTACTTGGCGGCCTACTAACTGGTTCTACTCCAGGCACCAAATCTATTCGAAACTCAATGGCTCGTTTCGGTGGCAATCCTACTACCGGCTCAAAGACATCCGTGAATTCTCTAACCACGAAAACTTGATTCAACTCGTCTTCCAACTCCATAACACCGAATAAAGCATTCACTTCATAGCTAGGGCTTTCTACCATATACAATCTGATTACTACAATCAGGGTGTCTAAGTGATATTTTCCTATAATGGCAAAATATCCTAGCATCGTACTTACTTAACCAATCCATGCCAAATATAATTCCAAACCCTACAAAGTCAAATATATGCAAACTAAAAACAAAGGTGTTACCTAGCAAGTCAAACTCTAAGTGGTGACACTTCATCCCAAGTGTTGCATACCCTCCTATTGGATTTGCAACTCTTAAGGAAGTAACTAAATATGTGGAATCTAGGTTAAGCTTATTTACCAAACATCAAGATATAAAAGAATGCGATGCACGAGTATCAAACAAAACACTAACCGACATACCATGGATCTGAAGCGTACCTCCTAATACTGATTTGCCTTTCTCCTCCGCTGTTGGCCTAGAGGTAGCTGGTTCCAACGCAAACACCTTTCCTCTACCATCCTTAGCAGGCTCCTTTCATTGGTTCTTATAGTGGCCAATCTTATCTCAATTGAAGCACTTGATGTTTTTCTTCCTAATCACTTCCTTCACCTTTCCCATACAACATTCATTAGCAAAGTGCCCCTTCTTGTCACACTTATAATAAACCACCTCAGACTTTCCTTTCTTTACGGCTGCACCTTTAGGAGCACCCTCCTTATGAAAGAATTTTCTTTTTTGACTCTGCCCTACCTAGACTTCCTTTACCTTACTCTTCTCCAACAAATCAAGCATCTCCTCGTGTCTCAAATCCATCTCTACAACCACATCACAAGGGTCTCTGATATGTGGTAATGTAGCCATTGCCAATTCAGGCTTCAACCCCCTTATGAACTTCTCATTCCTCTTCAACACAGTATCCACAGTAGCATAGGCATACCTAGCCAACTCCTCAAATCTTCTAGCATACTCCAAAACATACATCTCCCCTTGCTTCAATTCAACAAACTTCCTGAGCAAAGCAGACCGCGCCATCAAAGACATGAACCTCTCCTGAAACCTTCTCTTAAACTCAGTCCATGTCATCTCCTCTTCATTTACTCCAGCCGTCACACTATTCCACCAAAATAAAGCTGCTCCCTGAAGCTGTCTCGAATCAAGCCTCCTCTTCTGCTCATCATTGAGCCCCATGTCTGTAAAGATCCTCTCACAATGCAACAACCAGTTCTCCACTTCTATAGCATCCTCAGTTCCAATAAAAGGCTTCCCTCCAAGCCTAGCATAATCTCTGCTCAAGATAGCATAATGGTTAACCATTAGAGCTTCTTGAACTCCTACTCCAACATTTCCTCTAACCATTCCAATAGCAACACCTGCCTGCATCATATTCACGAAAAACTGATACATAGCTCTAGGGACACTTGTGGGACTCCAGCACCAACAATCCCTACTTGTGCCTGACCTTGGTTTCTCCTGGTATTTGGTCTGGCATTTCCATTTGTGGTGGCCCTTCCTCCAAGATTCACTCTTCTACTTCTAGCATCCATATTTGTATTCAAGCCTCGTGAGATATAAAAGAATACCCTGAGAGAGATAGGAAACTAAAGATATAGTGTATACTTATCTATAGCAAATACAAGTATGTTACTATAGCTTTATCCCATACCCCATCTTTTCTCTAATTCCTTAGGATTATGTTTTCAAAAATCATTTTAGTTTAAAGTTTTTCATAAACCTATGCTCTGATACTAAGTTGTTACATCCCCTATCTAGAGGCCTAAAGCTAAGCGCTACAGATGCTACAGTCATCCATAATATTAACTTCCGGTGAATAAATACGGCTATGTTGATGGTATCCATAATATCAGAAGCACTTGAATATGCAACAAAATCACTGATTTCCAAAAACAACATTTTACTAACTACATTTCAAAACATATGTTTCACATTCAAATTACATAATCTCATAATCATTTCCCAGGTTCAGGTAAAATATAATTATAACATAAATATGCCAAGAGCAACATATGGTGATGCCTCCTTGATTGACCAGAGTACCATATAGACATAACTGTCTAAAATACAATACAGCGGAATAAAACAAAACAAAACAGCAACTCCTAAATAGCTATCCGTCATCCACATACTCACCTCTGGAAGCTTTATTCGTCAACCTACTAAATCCTGTAAAACCTCAACCTTCAGCCTACTCAAATTAATTTTGATCACCCGAGAGTTTAAGGGGAAAACATAAACTTCGAGTCAGACATTCAGCTTGGTGTGAATAATACTATACATCTCGGTTATTTGATATTAAGTGAGTCCATGCCACTTAGCGGAATTGGTTTCCCATTACTAATATCCTTTTAAAACATATCTTTTGAAAATCTGTATCCTACAACCAAAACTGGTTAAAACTATAAAGCATTATTATGTAAACATACATATCAGGTAATAAATGAACTATCTGTCCAAACACTATAGTTTTGTTTAGCTACCTATTAACCTTTGGATGACTCGGGTGTTATATGGATTTTTACCCCATTAGGATCCAGGAGAATATGGAACGACTTGATGGAGTCCGAATGGCTCAGAACTCAACTAAAAAGGGCTAAAGGAATGGCTGTGTATAACTAAACCAAGAGATCAACGTCCGTCTAGTCCAATCAGCAGCTAAAGAACAACCAGCTAGTAGATCATCGTCAAAACAGAGCAATGTGCAAAGAGACTATGCAAACAACAATGACACAAGGTCTTGGAAGCATCCCAAACTTCGGAATCCAAAAATAGCCTAAGTACTTGGATCGCCAGTGAGCCATACCCTATGGATCGCTAGCAATCCATGCAAGATAGTGGATCGTTATGGCACAAAAGAAGTAAAAGAGACATAGAAGATACAACAAAAAAAATACTAATTGTATGGGTCGCCAGCGATCCATACTAGACAGATGATACTTAGAGAGCTAGCCATCGAAGCAATGAAAAGTAGCTAAGCAAGTATGTAACGACCCGTATTTTTACGGATCGAAAGATCGTAAAACTGTTGTCATTAGGACGTAATGTTGTTAGAACGTTCAGAGTTTAATTCGGCCAGAGCTTGAGTCGTCCAGGGATAAGTTGCGTAGAAGTTAGGTCGGGTGAGCGACCTAAGGAGTTTGGTCGTATTGGGACTTAGGTCGTGAAGAAGGTTAGGTCGTGGAGCGACTTAAGGGTTTAGACGACCTAAGGAAACTAGCGGCATATGTGAGCGACTTAAGGAGTTGGCGATTTAAGAGTGTAGACGACTTAAGGAATTGACCGACCTAAGAAGGTTAACGACCTAAGGAATGGAGCGAATTAAGTAGTGGGCGACTTAAGAGAGTTGGCGACTTAAGGGTTAGCGGCATAGGGATAGCGACCTAGTAGACTGTATGAGTTAACGACCTAAGAAAGTTAGGTCGTGGACGAGATAAGGCTTAGGTAGTCATAGATAGGTCGTGAGATTCTATGATGGAGTTAGGTTGTAAGTCGTTGGGGCTTGGCTTAGTGTAAGGTCGTTAGACGACCTAAAGGTGTTAAGTCGTGAGTCGTTAGGTCACGTAGATGTTAAGCCGCATCTTAGGTTAGGTCGCGTGGGTGCTTAAGTCGTTAGGTCGGCATCTCAGTTAGGTCGTGTAAGCGTTAGGTCGCTAAGCTGCATATGTGTGTTAGGTCGTAGGTTGTGAGGATTGTTAGGTCATGGAAGGTTATGTCATTAGGTCGGGGTTTTTAGGTCGGCAACTGTTAAGTCGGCAACTCTTAGGTCGTGGACGACCTAAGGGCGAACGACCTAAGAAAACTGCCTATAAATACGCTGGTTTTTCCTCACTTTTTGGGATCTGGATTTTGAAGCGACGAAGTCCTGCCATTTTGAGACCTCGAGTGTTGCACTTCTTCACTTCTTTTCTCCACTCTAATCTTATGATTCCTTCCATCCAAATCGAAGATCAAATCGAAGATCCAAGAGCTTAGATTGAAGATCTTCATTCTTCGAAAAGAGATTTCATCGTTTGAAGCGGTATTTTGGTAGATCGAGTTAGATCCTTCGCTGTCCAGATCTGAAGTGTGTTGCTTTTAAGGTGTTTAGGTGATTTGGTGAGTGGTGATTATCTCTCATACGGATCCAAAGGAGTATATCAGATTATTGGCTTGATTATGTGTTAAAATAGAGATTTCATGCATTTTCGTAAACTTAAGTATAGATCCATTGTTCATGATGACTTGACATCCATTTTACTACATGTTAATCTATCCAAGTTCATTCATCAAGTTGTAGAGATATTGCTCATGTTTCATGCTTGTTAGATTTGGACTCTTTATTTACAGATTTGCCATTATTGTTATAATTGTTTATTAGATCATGATTGAATGCTTGATTATTTGGATTAATGATTGACTTGATTGATTGTTGTAAATTAGTTGATTGATGATTTGATTTAGACAAGATGGTCGAAGATGATTCAAAAGCTAAGGGAAAGGCTCTTGGATTGGAAAAGCTGCTCGTGGCATATGTGGCGAATGATGAAGCCCATATGGATAGATTTGATGATGATGTTGAGATGGGGCTTTCCTATGATGCGATGAAGCGAGGCATGATGTGAGATAGCCTTGGTTTAATCCGGATGGCATCATTCCAAGCATGTTGATAACTCGGTGAAATGGTTCGAGTGTGAGGATAATGGTTGGCTTGAGAGGCGCTTGAGCTAGTATGAGAATAGTCGTCGAGGAGGATGACTAGAAGGCTGAGATTTCATCGTTGTTGATGGTTCTATTAGGCTCAAAGCAAGACTACGCTGGGCAGATTCGATAGTCCCAAAAGACTACAGTTGGTAGTCGAGTACTTTGGGCAGATTCGATAGTCCTAGGCAAGGGCTGCGACGACGTGCGGAGTTCTATCTAGAACCGGGGTTACCATTAGCCCTTGACGGACGACTGAAAGAATGTGCCGGTCATTCAATTAACGGTGGTATCGAAGCAATGATAATGGTGATAGCCGGAGTCATGGATGTTTGGTTGTATCGTCATTCGGTCTCAAGAGCGATATTTTCTGGGTGCTTATCTGATCTTGGTTTAGGCCTTGGAGGTTTGTGCTTGGAAAACATCGACCTTGACTCGAGTGATAATTGCTTTACTTTAAATATCTGCTTTGCTATGTTTATTTCTGCTTAGTGTGTCTGGGGGCTATCACTGTAGAAAGAGGTTGATTAGGAGGGTTGGATTCCTATTCCTTTTACCTTTATGCTCTTTTGGTATGTTGTTAGTTAATTTACCGCTCATTAAGACTGTTGTCTGACTCAATGTTTTATGTTCAACTCTTATTACCTTGGGCTGTTCATCCATTTTGGGATGGGCAGACTAGGTATCAGTTGACAGGTGATGTTCTTAGTTTCCAACGATGCCGATGACGAAGACGAGCTGGAGGCTTGCATATTAATTTCTTACTATATGTACTGGATGTTCCGCTGCTTGTATATT
The DNA here is from genome assembly GCA_030737815.1 of Allium fistulosum. Classification (NCBI taxonomy): domain Eukaryota; kingdom Viridiplantae; phylum Streptophyta; class Magnoliopsida; order Asparagales; family Amaryllidaceae; genus Allium; species Allium fistulosum. Next base: position 797,074,989 of record CM060904.1, read on the forward strand.
CTCTGAGTGATATGTAGTGAGGCTTGATGTATTGACTGTTCAGATGTTTGTATTCAACTATTATGAAGCTTAATTGATGAGATTCTATTTTGTGAAGCTTCACTATGTATATTCTCTATTGTATTTTTATCCATGCGCTGTGAGTAATACGATAGATTCTGCTGTTTTAACTTACCTTGGCAATCGTCCATGGCTGCCTGGCACACCCTTCAGCACACTATTCCTATGTTTAGTGCAGGGGCCATGGGCGGTCGTCACATTTGGTATCAGAGCTTTGGTTAATCGATTTTACCCAACGCTCGCTGACGTAACTACGTATGGGAGACGTAATTGTATTTTGATGGATGATTACTATATACAATATAGTAGCTTAGAAGGATTTGAGTCCTTTATGCAGTTGTTTCTCAAGGTGTGCTGACCATTCCTTTTTATAGATATTGAGAATGAGTCGAAGAGGGAGACTAGCTGCTAGGGAAGGCCGTGCTACTGAGGGGGCTGCTGATTATGCTGCTATGTTCGAGGCTATGATGACTTCGATCATGAGAAGCAACTCCGGGGCGATCAATAGATGTTGGAGTTCAAGTCCAAACTCCAAAACCAGTGGATTTTGCTAAGTTGTGTAAAGACTATACTGCTCTTGCAGGAAGGGTTTTCTTAGGAATGGAGGCAACTATTGAAGTTCAGAGATGGATAGATGCTTGTAGAAGAATCTTTGGTGATTTGGGAATCGAGGATGCAACCAAAAGGAAGCTTGCATCAAGACAGCTTCAAGGAAGAGCTTCTGATTGGTGGAACTCTATCACCATTGATACTCCGGAGGAAGAAATTACTTAGGAGCAATTCCAAGCTAGATTTGAAGCTAAGTTCATTTCTACAGCTCAGAAATCTATTTTGTTCAAGAAGATTGTGGAGCTTAAGCAAGGTGGAAGACCAGTTCCTGAGTATGTTTCTGAGTTTGAAGCTTTGTCCAAGTATGCCCGGTCGTATATTGAATCTCCTTATCAGAAGAATGAGAAGTTTGTGACAGGCTTGGACAGTTATCTGGGGAGGCAGTTGGTGGATCATTTGGACGATCCATTTGAGAAGCTTGTAGAGAAGGCTCTCGGGCATGAGAATCTGTTTCCTAAAGAAGGAACTGTTGTTGCTGTGACCAAGGAAGAGTCTAAACCACAGCAAGGTGGAAACAAGAAGAGGAAGCAGCAGCAGCAAAAGGGTAAGGATGGCCAGAAGAAGCCGAAGGGTGAAGTGACCTGCTACAATTGTCAGCAGAAGGGCCATTTCTCCAGAGATTGCAAAAATCCAAAGGTGCCGGTGAAGTGCCACAACTGTGACAAGCTGGGGCATGTTAAGAAGAATTGTCCAGAACCGCGGAGGGACAAGCAGATTGTGCAAGCTTTTGCTTTGGGGGCTGTTCCATCATCTACAAAAGCTCCTACCGCTGAAGAGAAAGGAAAGAGTGTGGTGGTTCAAGGTACTCTTTCCATATGTGGTGTTCTAGTTAGAGTGTTATTCGATACTATAGCGTCGCATTCTTTTGTTTGTAATGAACTTGTAAGCCGGTTGGGTTTAGAACCGGATATCGTTGATAGGCCATTGGTTGTGACTAATCCAGTTGGGGGTTCGTCTTGTTTGTTTATGTTATGCCGTGGTCTGATTGTATCGAGTCATGATTGCTATTTTGTTTGTGATTGTTTTGTTCTGAACTTTGCGGGGTTCGAAATTATTTTGGGTATGGACTGGCTTAGGAAGTATGCGGCAAAGGTTGATTGTGAAAGGTTTGAGGTGACAGTCGAGAATGTGGAAGGGCGAAAGGTTGTGATATGATGTAAGCATGAGGAAGGTGTCTTCATGAGCTTCATGTATTCGCTGGTTGTTCCACGGGATGGACTGTCATCGGTGCCAATCACTAATGGATTTGAGGATGTCTTTGATGAGGTCAAAGGGTTACCGCCGCATAGAGAGATCGAGTTTTGTATCGATTTAGTTGAAGGAGCTAGACCTATTGTGATGCCTCTTAGGCGGATGGATCCTAGGGAACAGCAAGAGTTGAAGGTGCAAGTTGATGATCTTTTGCTGAAAGGATTCATTCGGCGTAGTGTGTCCGAATGGGGTGCACCAGTTGTGTTTGTAACCAAAGCGGATGGATCGTTGAGGTTGTGTGTGGATTATCGTGAGCTGAATAAAGTGACTAAGAATAACAAGTATCCATTGCCGAGAATAGATGACTTGTTCGATCAGCTTCACGAAGCTAAGGTGTTTTCTCAGATGGATTTGGCAACAGGATTTCACCAGTTAAGAGTGGCTAAGGATAGTATGCCGAAGACTGCTTTCAGGACACCATCTGGTTTCTTTGAGTGGCTGGTAATGCCATTTGGATTGACCAATGCACCAGCATATTTTGTGGATCTTATGAATAGAGTGTTCAGAGATCAGTTGAACAAGTTCGTACTAGTGTTCGTGGATGATATTTTGATTTATTCCAGAACTGAAGAAGAGCACAAGTTGCACTTGCGTATTGTTTTAGAAATCTTACGGAAACATCAGCTGAAGGTTAAGTTTTCGAAGTGTCACTTCTGGAAAAGCGAAGTGAGGTTCTTAGGCCATATTATTTCTGGAAATGGAATAGCGATTGATCCCGCCAAGATAGCAGCAATCCAGGATTGGGTTAGACCTAAGAATGCATCTGATGTGAGAAGTTTTCTTGGATTAGCAGGATACTATCATCGATTTATCAAAGACTTTTCCAAGGTGGCTGCACCATTAACAGTATTGACGAAAAAGAATCAAGTATTCAGATGGGATGCTAAGTGTGAGCAAGCTTTCGGAATCCTGAAAGAGCTACTGACAAGTGCTCCTGTTTTGACTATTCCAAGTGGAAATGAAGAGATGGTGGTTTACACTGATGCATGTGGTACTGGACTTGGAGTAGTGCTGATGCAGAAGAATAGAGTTGTTGCGTATGCAAGTCGACAATTGAAGCTGCATGAAAGGAATTATCCGACTCATGATTTGGAGTTGGCGGCGATTGTATTTGCTCTAAAGATGTGGAGACATTATCTATTGGGATTTCGATTCGAGTTGTTTACAGATCATAAATCGTTGAAGTATCTTTTCTCCCAAAAGGATTTGAATCTTCGGCAACAACGATGGCTACAGTTTTTGGCATCATATGATTTTGGTATAGCCTATACTCCGGGAAAGGGTAACACAGTGGCAGATGCATTAAGTCGAAGACATGCAGGATTGGGAGCCATGTTTTCTGAATGGAAGAATCTCGAGTATTTGGCTAGATTTGACTTCAGGCACAGATGTGAATTGGAACCTGAGATGTTGGCAAACTTATCGATAAGATCGACTCTTGTGGAAAGAATTGGCGAGAGTCAAAAGCGAGACGATAAGCTTGTCAAGATTATCCGTGATTTGGAATCTGGATTGGACCCAGAAAAGGATAAAGGATTCGAGGTCTATCGAGAAGGTTGGCTTCGGAAGCAAGGACGACTAGTTGTTCCCGATATAGATGAATTGAGAGATGAAGTTTTGAAGGAAAGTCATCACTCGAAGCTGACAATTCATCCAGGTGGAAATAAGATGTATCGGGATATGAAGAGAACCTATTACTGGGAAGGTATGAAGAAGGATGTTGGAAATTTTATTTCCAAGTGCATGAACTGCCAGTCGGTAAAAGCCGAGCAGAAGAAGCCAAGTGGATTGCTTCAGCCATTAGAGGTTCCTACATGGAAGTGGGAGCAAATATCGATGGACTTTATTGATGGGCTACCTAGAACCAGAACGGGAAATGAAGGGATTTGGGTCATCGTAGATCTTTTGACTAAGAGTGCAAGATTCATTCATGTTCGATCGACTAGGACTGCATTAAAGTTGGCTGAACTATATGTTAAGTGGATAGTTCGATTTCATGGTATTCCGAAGAGTATAGTGAGCGATCGAGACCCATTGTTCACTAGTGGATTTTGGAAGAGCTTCTAGGAAGTTTTGGGAACCGAGTTGTGTTTGAGTACAGCTTATCACCCCCAAACAGATGGTCAGACCGAGAGAGTCAATCGAGTTTTGGAAGATCTTCTTAGAGCTTGTGTTTTAGATTTCAGAGGATCATGGGAAGATCACCTTCATTTGGTAGAATTTTCGTATAATAACAGTTACTAGTAAAGCATTGGTATGGCACCATATGAGGCGTTGTATGGAAGACCATGTAACTCTCCGACATGTTGGTTAGAAACAGGAGAAAAGTTGATACTTGGGCCAGAAATGATTCGACGGACTTCAGATTGCATAGAAATCATTCGGCAATGAATAAAGGCAGCCCAAGACCGTCAGAAAAGTTATGCCGATAAGCGTCGTAAGGATTTGGATTTCGACGTAGGTGATATGGTTTTTGTGAAGATTTCTCCACTGAAGAATGTTATTCGATTCGGGAAGAAAGGAAATTGACTCCGAGATTTGTTGGACCATTCCTGATCATCGAGCGAATTGGAAAGCTCGCCTACAAATTGGAGTTACCAGAAAAGATGTCGGGTGTGCACAATGTTTTTCATGTATCATATCTACGGAAGTATGTGCACGACTCGAATACTGTGGTTTCTGCTGATAGCTGTGAAGATTTTGAGATTGATCCAGTCAATAAGAGACCTCGTAAGCCGCTTTGTGTTGTGGAAACTGACACGAAACAGCTTAGGAGGAAGGTAGTTAGGTTGCTCAAGATAAAATGGAGTGATGATGTTAACGACTGCACATGGGAGGTGGAAGAGAGGATGAAGGCAGCTCATCCTGAACTCTTCAAGGTATGACCATAAGGTGTCGTGTCATCTCACGACATTGTAACTTGTTCTAGTTTTAGAATTCTGGATGCTAGGCTAGAATTGGATGCATGGTTTGTTGTTTGCTATGGATGGTAGGCATGTAGAATAGTTTTTGATTGCTCTTGTTTGTTTGGAATTTCGGGGGCGAAATTCCTAAGGGGGAGAGAATGTAACGACTCGTATTTTTATGGATCGAAAGATCGTAAAACTGTTGTCATTAGGACGTAATGTTGTTAGAACGTTCAGAGTTTAAGTCGGCCAGAGCTTGAGTCGTCCAGGGATAAGTCGCGTAGAAGTTAGGTCGGGTGAGCGACCTAAGGAGTTTGGTCGTATTGGGACTTAGGTCGTGAAGAAGGTTAGGTCGTGGAGCGACTTAAGGGTTTAGACGACCTAAGGAAACTAGCGGCATAGGTGAGCGACTTAAGGAGTTGGCGATTTAAGAGTGTAGACGACTTAATGAATTGACCGACCTAAGAAGGTTAACGACCTAAGGAATGGAGCGACTTAAGTAGTGAGCGACTTAAGAGAGTTGGCAACTTAAGGGTTAGCGGCATAGGGATAGCGACCTAGTAGACTGTATGAGTTAACGACCTATGAAAGTTAGGTCGTGGACGAGAAAAGGCTTAGGTCATCATAGATAGATCATGATATTCTGTGATGGAGTTAGGTCGTAAGTCATTGGGGCTTGGCTTAGTGTTAGGTCGTTAGACGACCTAAAGGTGTTAAGTCGTGAGTCGTTAGGTTGCGTAGATGTTAAGCCACATCTTAGGTTAGGTCACGTGGGTGCTTAAGTCGTTAGGTCGGCATCTCAGTTAGGTCGTGTAAGCGTTAGGTCGCTAAGCTGCATATGTGTGTTAGGTCGTAGGTCGTGAGGATTGTTAGGTCGTGGAAGGTTAAGTCGTTAGGTCGGCAACTGTTAAGTCGTCAACTTTTAGGTCGTGGACGACCTAAGGGCGAACGACCTAAGAAAACTGCCTATAAATACGTGGGTTTTTCCTCACTTTTTGGGATCCAGATTTTGAAGCGACGAAGTCCTGCCATTTTGAGAGCTCGAGTGCTGCACTTCTTCACTTATTTTCTCCACTCTAATCTTTTGATTCCTTCCATCCAAATCGAAGATCAAATCGAAGATCCAAGAGCTTAGATTGAAGATCTTCATTCTTCGAAGAGAGATTTCATCGTTTAAAGCAGTATTTTGGTAGATCGAGTTAGATCCTTCGCTGTCCAGATCTGAAGTGTGTTGCTTTTAAGGTGTTTAGGTGATTTGGTGAGTGGTGATTATCTCTCACACGGATCCAAAGGAGTATATCGGATTGTTAGCTTGATTATGTGTTAAAATAGTGATTTCATGCATTTTCGTAAACTTAAGTATAGATCCATTGTTCATGATGACTTGACATCCATTTTACTACATGTTAATCTATCCAAGTTCATTCATCAAGTTGTAGAGATATTGCTCATGTTTCATGGTTGTTAGATTTGGACTCTTTATTTACAGATTTGCCATTATTGTTATAATTGTTTATTAGATCATGATTGAATGCTTGCTTATTTGGATTAATGATTGACTTGATTGATTGTTGTAAATTAGTTGATTGATGATTTGATTTAGACAAGATGGTCGAAGATGATTCAAAAGCTAAGGGAAAGGCTCTTGGATTGGAAAAGCTGCTCGTGGCATATGTGGCGGATGATGAAGCCCATATGGATAGATTTGATGATGATGTTGAGATGGGGCTTTCCTATGATGCGATGAAGCGAGGCATGATGTGAGATAGCGTTGGTTTAATCCGGACAGCATCATTCCAAGCATGTTGATAACTCGATGAAATGGTTCGAGTGTGAGGATAATGGTTGGCTTAAGAGGCGCTTGAGCTAGTATGAGAATAGTCGTCGAGGAGGATGACTAGAAGGCTGAGATTTCATCATTGTTGAAGGTTCTGTCAGGCTCAAAGCAAGACTACGCTGGGCAGATTCGATAGTCCCAAAAGACTACAGTTGGTAGTCGAGTACTTTGGGCAGATTCGATAGTCCTAGGCACGGGCTGCGATGACGTGCGGAGTTCTGTCTAGAACCGGGGTTACCATTAGCCCTTGACGGACGGCTGAAAGAATGTGCCGGTCATTCAATTAACGGTGGTATCCAAGCAATGATAACAGTGATAGCCAGAGTCATGGATGTTTGGTTGTATCGTCATTCGGTCTCAAGAGTGATATTTTCTGGGTGCTTATCTGATCTTGGTTTAGGCCTTGGAGGTTTGTGCTTGGAAAACATCGACCTTGACTCGAGTGATAATTGCTTTACTTTAAATATCTGCTTTGCTATGTTTATTTCTGCTTAGTGTGTCTGGGGGCTATCACTGTAGAAAGAGGTTGATTAGGAGGGTTGGATTCCTATTCCTTCTACCTTTATGCTCTTTTGGTATGTTGTTAGTTAATTTACCGCTCATTAAGACTGTTGTCTGACTCAATGTTTTATGTTCAACTCTTATTACCTTGGGCTGTTCATCCATTTTGGGATGGGCAGACTAGGTAGCAGTTGACAGGTGCTGTTCTTAGTTTCCAACGATGCTGATGACGAAGACGAGCTGGAGGCTTGCATATTAATTTCTTACTATATGTACTGGATGTTCCGCTGCTTGTATATTCTCTGAGTGATATGTAGTGAGGCTTGATGTATTGACTGTTCAGATGTTTGTATTCAACTATTATGAAGCTTAATTGATGAGATTCTATTTTGTGAAGCTTCACTATGTATATTCTCTATTGTATTTTTATCCATGCGCTGTGAGTAATACGATAGATTCTGCTGTTTTAACTTACCTTGGCAATCGTCCATGGCTGCCTGGCACACCCTTCAGCACACTATTCCTATGTTTAGTGCAGGGGCCATGGGCGGTCGTCACATTTGGTATCAGAGCTTTGGTTAATCGATTTTACCCAATGCTCGCTGACGTAACTACGTATGAGAGACGTAATTGTATTTCGATGGATGATTACTATATACAATATAGTAGCTTAGAAGGATTAGAGTCCTTTATGCAGTTGTTTCTCAAGGTGTGCTGACCATTCCTTTTTATAGATATTGAGAATGAGTCGAAGAGGGAGACCAACTGCTAGGGAAGGCCGTGCTACTGAGGGGGCTGCTGATTATGCTGCTATGTTCGAGGCTATGATGACTTCGATCATGAGAAGGATGCCAACTCCGGGGCCATCAATAGATGTTGGAGTTCAAGTCCAAACTCCAAAACCAGTAGATTTTGCTAAGCTGTGTAAAGACTATACTGCTCTTGGAGGAAATGTTTTCTTAGGAACGGAGGCAACTATTGAAGTTCAGAGATGGATAGATGCTTGTAGAAGAATCTTTGGTGATTTGGGAATCGAGGATGCAACCAAAAGGAAGCTCGCATCAAGACAGCTTCAAGGAAGAGCTTCTGATTGGTGGAACTCTATCACCATTGATACTCCGGAGGAAGAAATTACTTGGGAGCAATTCCAAGCTAGATTTGAAGCTAAGTTCATTTCTACAGCTCAGAAATCTGTTTTGTTTAAGAAGTTTGTGGAGCTTAAGCAAGGTGGAACACCAGTTCTTGAGTATGTTTCTGAGTTTGAAACTTTGTCCAAGTATGCCCGGTCGTATATTGAATCTCCTTATCAGAAGAACGAGAAGTTTGTGACAGGCTTGGACAGTTATTTGGGGAGGCAGGTGGTGGATCATTTGGACGATCCATTTGAGAAGCTTGTAGAGAAGGCTCTCGGGCACGAAAATCTGTTTCCTAAAGAAGGATCTGTTGTTGCTATGACCAAGGAAGAGTCTAAACCACAGCAAGGTGGAAACAAGAAGAGGAAGCAGCAATATCATAAAGGTAAGGATGGCCAGAAGAAGGCGAAGGGCGAAGTGACCTGCTACAATTGTCAGCAGAAGGGCCATTTCTCCAGAGATTGCAAAAATCCAAAGGTGCCGGTGAAGTGCCACAACTGTGACAAGCTGGGGCATGTTAAGAAGAATTGTCCAGAACCGCGGAGGGATAAGCAGATTGTGCAAGCTTATGCTTTGGGGGCTGTTCCATCATCTACAAAAGTTCCTACCGCTGAAGAGAAAGGAAAGAGTGTGGTGGTTCAAGGTACTCTTTCCATATGTGGTGTTCCAGTTAGAGTGTTATTCGATACTGGAGCATCGCATTCTTTTGTTTGTAATGAACTTGTAAGCCGGTTGGGTTTAGAACCGGATACCGTTGATAGGCCATTGGTTGTGACTAATCCAGTTGGGGTTCGTCTTGTTTGTGTATGTTATGCCGTGGTTTGATTGTATCGAGTCATGATTGCTCTTTTGTTTGTGATTGTTTTGTTCTGAACTTTGCGGGGTTCGGAATTATTTTGGGTATGGACTGGCTTAGGAAGTATGCGGCAAAGGTTGATTGTGAAAGGTTGGAGGTGACAGTCGAGAATGTGGAAGGGCGAAAGGTTGTGATACGATGTAAGCATGAGGAAGGCGTCTTCATGAGCTTCATGTATTCGCTGGTTGTTCCACGGGATGGACTGTCATCGGTGCCAATCGCTAATGGATTTGAGGATGTCTTTGATGAGGTCAAAGGGTTACCGCTAATGATTTTTTGCAGTCTCATAAGTGATTTGTCATTCAATCGACATTCCCAATCACTCAAGCATATAAAATCATGCATATATCATTCTCAAGCATTATAAACTGCCGTAACTTGAAAACGGACCAATCTAACAACAATTAAAGCATCTTCCCTAATCGAAACCCATTCACCAAAGCCGTTCAACATGTAGAATATCCAAAGAAGTTTATCATGCCAAATATACCTTTTATAGAACTGTACAACTGATTCGAAATTGCTTCTTTACAGGTGTTACTAGTATATGGACGAAACGAGGGCGACGGATGTAGTCTGCTGCAAGGCCCTCAGAAATCATTAAAGGATAAAACAACTGCTACCTTGCAAGAATTCTATAGGAAGGCAAACCGGTTCTAAACACTAGAAGTAGTGCAATTAGAAGAAGGCAAACCCGAGAGTGTGCCAAAGAACATACCAAACAGTGAAGGAGCTACAGGACCTCACGGACCTTCTGCCCAAGCAAGGCTACTAAGACCCAGTAGAAAAGCGCTCCAGCTAATTGACAAAATTAGACGAAAAGATGATTATCAAATAACACTCTAGCTAGCTAGCAACTAAGGAATGAGACAGAAACCTAAATCAATGCCTTCTCATCCACCCTTATCTACTCTCCTTTTCCAAATGAGGCGTACCGGGACACTAGGGGCATTGCAGACAGCACGGCGAAATAAATGCTTTTATGCCCTCGACGAGTCATGTCAATCCCCCTTCTAAGAACCGGCGTTGCTGGTGGCATCGAGAAGTCTTGTCCAAAGGATCGTCGAATAAACATATCCAACACCTTAGCCTACAGGAACCGATAAAACTGTGTTTCCTCGAGCTGAATCCGAAAAATTCCTCTTGAAGTCGATGAATCATTGCTTTAAGATAACTGGGCCATCGGACACACGTCCCAAAACTTCTCTCAGAATCGATAAATTATCATTCCAAGGCCGTTTGGTCGCCGTACATCCGACCACAAAAAACCCGTCGCGAATGAGAAAGTCTTTCACAAACTAAAGCTTCGTGAAGGTGAACCGGTAGATCAGCGGTCATCTGATCCAAAAAACCCTTTGCGAACGTGAAGGTCTTTCCCGAACTAAAGCATCATGAAGGTGAACCGGTAGATCAGCGTTCATCTGATACAAAAAACACTTGGCAAACGTGAAGGTCTTTCACGAACTAAAGCGTCGTGAAGGTGAATCGGTAGATCAGCGGTCATCTGATCCAAAAAACCCTTCGCGAACGTGAAGGTCTTTCACGAACTAAAGCATCGTGAAGGTAAACCGGTAGATCGGCGGTCATCTAATCCAAAAACCCTTCACGAACCTGAAGGTCTTCCAGGAACTAAAGCGTCATGAAGGTGAACCAGTAGATCATCAGTCATCTGATCCAAAAATCCCTTCGCAAATGCGAAGGTCTTTCACGAACCAAAGCATCATGAAGGTAAACCGATAAATTAGCGATCATCTGATCCAAAAAGCCCTTCGCGAATTCGAAGGTCTTTCACTAATCAAAGCGTCGTGAAGGTAAATCGGTAGATCAGCTATCATTTGATCCAAAAAAACCCTTCGCGAACGGTAGATCCGCGGTCACTAACCGAAGCCAACGAAGTCATGCTCCGGGGCCACAAATCGACAATTATACCAATCACTTCGAAAAATCAATGGAATCTGCAACGACCCACAGTTCAGAAGGTTTAAATCGATAATAATCCACACATGTCCAACTTAAAAAAATCTGAAACGTTGATAATCAATGGGGACAATTAAGAAAATAAGGAAAGAAGAAGAAAACAAACACAGAATCTCACAGCGGAACAACAAAATATAATAATCAAATAACAGTTCCTGAAGCTGTCTATATTATACATTTGATTATAATCTATACAACATTTATCAGAGTTATATATATACATCAGGGATAAATAAACAATGCAGCAGAATAGCATGATGCGGAAAATAATAATAGTAATAATATACCAAATCTTCATCTCCGTCCTTCGGAAAACGATCTTCATTATGCTGAAAAACCTCAGGGCTGACCCGAGCGTAATGGAAAGACAAAACACTCGAGTCGGAACTAAAATAATCTTATGTAAGTCAAATCAATAGCAATAAATCTAAGTGTAACAGCGTCAGATTTTTTTAGGGATTTTACATCTCCTATCCAGTGTATAATGTGCGTGGAATAACTTAAGATATGTTACAGGATTTTCCATCCCCTAAGGATCCGTTAAACTATTTATATATAATAGTATACACTGTAGTAGGTAATGTCTATCAGTAAAATAAATATCAAAATAGCGTTAAGGCTTTACATTGATCAACCTTAACACATTTTTATAGTACTAAACCAAAGTCATAATGGGCACACATAAGGATAAATATGACAAGGCATGTGAGGCAATGCCCAAGGTAGGATTATACCAGTTTACCCTTTCTGGCTGGTCGTAACCCATCCGTGGCCGACCGCGACAATCAATCCAAATGAAAAAGATGCTCAGGACTGACCCGAGCGTAATGGAAAACAAAACACTCGAGTCCGGACTAAATTACTCTTATGTAAGTCAAATCAATATCACGAAATATGAGTGCAATAACTTGAGAAATGTTATGGGTTTTTCCTTCTCCTAAGGATCCGTTAAACTATTTATATATAATAGTATACGCTATATAGATAATGTCTATCGGTAAAATAAATAAAAAAGTAGCATTAAGGCTTTACATTGATCCACCTTAACACATTTTTACAGTTCTAAACCAAAGTGGTAATGGGCTCGTATAGGAATAAATATGACAAGGCACGTGAGGTAATGCCGAAGGTAGGATTCTACCAGTTTACCCTTTCAGGCTGGTCGTAACACATATGTGGCTGACTGTGACAGCCAATCCAAACGACAAAAAGGTGCACCCATCGAATACGAAATCACGATAGTAATACGAGGGATTAACATTGCTAGAGGTAGATAACCTCATTGGCCTGACATGGGATCCTGTTTTAGTCATTTTAATTATGACACGAGTGTCAAGGCTATCCATCATCGTTCTCTTACTTCATTCCAATAAACGATTGCCAATTCAACACTACATTCTGGATATCATCCACCGCGTACACAGTTGTTAAAGTGCTTCCAATATTGATAGAGAGTATGCAAATAAGAGGCCCGGTCTCTTTAACAACCAAACGTAATTTTACACACCGGTTGGTACTTTTAAATTTCAAAATAAATTCGTACTTGATATCAAAATATCATATTCGTTTCAAAAATCAAATCTATTTCGAAATCATCATATTCGTATAAAAATCAATCCATTTCAAAATCATCATATTTGTTTCAAAAATCAAAACCATTTCAAAATCATCATATTTGCTTCGAAAATCATATTTTACTTCAAAATGTCAATTCAGCTCGATATATCAATTTCACTTCAAAATTTTAATTCGAGTTTCAATTTTGGTTATAACTTCACTCTAACCCAATTCTCATTTAATTCCAAGATTTAAATATAAACATTCCACCCTTTTGACAAGTTTGAATTTTAGAAAAATAATTTAAATAGTTTTAAAAATAGTTAAATAGTTAAAATAGTTTATATAAACTAGTTTGAGTAATAAAAATGGTTTATATAGTAAAATAGTTTGGAAAATAAAAATAATTTGAATATTTAAAGAATATATATTTTAAACCATTTATACTAAAATAATTCATTTGAAAATAGTTTCAAAGTCAAACCGATTCAATTCCAAATTTCCCAATTCAAATCAATTCCAATTTCCATTTCGATTGAATCGATTCAATTTCGATTTCAAGTCAAATTTTTAATTTGATTCCAAATTAATACCGATTTCAATTCCAAATTAATTTCAACTCCATTTCCAAATTAATTTCAATTCCAACCCAAATTAATTTCAATTCCAATTCCAAATTAATTTCAAATTCCAATTTCAAATTAATTTCAATTCCAATCCAAATTAATTTCAATTCCAATTCCAAATTAATTTCAAATTCCAATTCCAAATTTTGTTTCAATTCGAATTCCAAATTTTGTTTCAATTCCAATTCCAAATTTAAACCATTTTGATTTATATCAATTCCGAGTTCGGTTTCCAAAATATCGATTCAAAACACTTAAATCAAATTTTCCTTCAATATCCAATTTAAAAGTCCAAACCTTCAAATATTATTAAATTCCAAGCTCAATTTCTTAATATCATTTTATATCATTTTTACTTAGCTATATCTAAAGTTCGAATTAAAGTCAAATCTTTTAAAACAAATCGATATCTGAAATTCACGTCATATTTAGATTATAACTTCAAAATCTCAACTTTGATTATTTAAACAATTTCGTTTACCAATTTTAAATTCCAACATTTCGAGCTCTAGTGCGAAATAATTCAATTCCCATAAATTTGATTTTTATTCCTTTAAATCAAATCATTTTAAATAATTTCAAATCGAAACTTTCAAAATCATTTAATTTACCAATCCAATGTCCGTATATAATTCTCTATCCTATGGCTAAGTGAATCAATTATTTCAATTTAATTCAGGGATGGATATATATCATTTCAATCCAAAATAATTGCCATAGGCATATATCATTTCAACCTATTTCTTAATTTATTCGAAATAATTCAATTTACAGTTTTATATACTGTAAGTAATATACGGGATGATAACATGATATATTAAAGATAAATAAACATTCAAACATCCAAAATATCAACCAATAACATACATCACAATCAATCATCCAAAAAGTCAATAAAATTCACAATAATTTCATAGTTATCAATATCGGGTATTTTACTGGCAATTAAATTCTAATTCAATTTAACTATTCAATTCAAATTCTATCAATTAATTCAGATGTCAATTTAAATGTCAACTAAATTTATCAAACAAAAATCAATAAATTCAATTCACTTCACGATAAAAATTTAACCACGTAAAAAAATATTTTAGTGCTTGTGAGCGTATAAACACTCGCCTGTATATGAAACTAAAAATATTTCAGTTACAAATAAATTCCAAATCTTCTCCATGCTATAGTCGACGTTGATACGATTCCACAACACTTTGTTTCGTCCAAAACGGGCATCGTAAAAAAAGGTTATGAATTAATTTGCATTCGATATAATTTAAACTAAACTAAAATTAACTAATGTTAACGCTAAAAAGTGAACGCTAACACCAGGTGTGTGTAATAGATTCGTGAAAGCACCACCCGTTGGTACAGGAACAGAATACAAGCTGAAAATATCGGTAAAACGGTAAAGGAACAACAGATTTATAGTGGTTCGACCCGTAATTGAGTCTACGTCCACTTTTTAGTCTTTTATTACTGAATCTGGTTACAAGACGATACAAAACACTTGTGAAATACAGTACAATTCGATCACAAAACAATCTCGACTACTAGCTCAAACTTCGATGATGAAACTTGCTGAACCCGTGTCGGATAAATGAAATTCCTCACGAAGCTTGTTGTAGTGTCTTGAGCGTTTGGAGATCTTCAATTGTCGAGTGAGTTGAGAGTTCGGTAGAGTAACGACGCTTCAGAAAATGAGTGGCCAAAAGTCCCCTTCATGTTGAGGGTAGTGGTGTATTTATAGGGGCTGAAATCTGGACAGAAGTTTACCCAAGTCTTAGGTCGCGTACGACCTAAGTTAGGTCGTAGGTCGCGAACGACCTAAGCTAGGTCGTAGTCTTCTCTCAATTTAGGAAACAAGCCTGATGCAGCTTCATTTGGTTTCATCTGATGAAGTGGTAGGTCGTGAACGACTTAAAGTAAGTCGTGCTCCATTCTTTGCTTTTAGCTCGTGAAGTTCTTAGGTCGTTAGCTTTTAGGTCGCTGGGTTTGCTTTTGTAAGTAAGTCACTAAGTCTTCTTAGGTCGTGAACCCACTTAGGTCGATAGGTCGTAGAGTCTATTAAGTCGTTAAGTCCCTTAGGTCGCTAACTATCTTAAGTCGTTAAGTCCCTTAGGTCGCTAGCTTCCTTAGGTCGTTAAGTTTCTTAGGTCGCTAACTATCTTAGGTCGTTGAGTGCTGTTAGGTCACAGAGCCTTTTAGGTTGTTGAGTGCTGTTAGGTCGCAGAGTTTTAGGTCGCCGAAATAAAGGAGTTAACATTTGCCCCTCGAAGTATATGCCTATGCCATAGGTCGTGTGCTTCGACTTAACTTCGCTAGGTCGTGAACGACCTAAAACTCATGCTAACTTGTACGCCTACTCACCTTCCTCCCTCAGATCCATATAAATTTGTTAGGTCGCTGCTTCTTCCCCACTTAATTGCTTCAATTTCCCGCCTTGCTGTTATCAGAAATTTGTGATTTCAAAGGCGAACTCAAGTTAATCATTCAACAATTCGTCCTTGCTACCCGATTGCGTAAGTTTCATCTACCTTTGTCCATCCACGATTACTATTGAACAGCGAGTTCTAATCCCTGAACCTCAAACCACTTGCGTACATCGTTCTTCAGTTTGAGTCGTGTTGTGATCGATTAGTTGTTGTTGTTGTTGTTGTGATTCACGAACGCACAGCAGTGAGAGGGATCGGAGATATGTGAATCGATTTTTCGAAGGATTCGGTGGTATGAAAAGACGATGATTTCTTACGAGTAGGATGATGGGTTTTTACGAGGCGGATGATGGGTTTTTACGAGTAGGATGATGGGTTTTGTTGTATCGGTGTTAACGGGTTATCGGGTTTGACAAGCTATTGCGTGGAGAGGAAGTCAGTGACTTAACAGATCTGAGCGACCTAACAATTTGGTCGTGTTTGGATTTCTCGCGACCTAAAACTTGCACGAACTAAGAACTGAGCGACCTAAAAAATTCCGACCTAAGAATCGTACAACCTGAAAAAACTGCACGACCTAACTTTCTCGCGACATAGGATTTAAGTCGCTGCCGAGCTAGGACTTGAATAAACCGCATTGCTTTGAACCTTTCAGTTGCACTTGTGCGACCTAAAGATGCCCCGACCTATGATAGGTCGCCGAACGACCTAGAACTTGAACCAACTCCGCACTGCCTTGAATATTCTGATTCGCACAGTACGACCTAAAATTGCCCCGACCTATGATAGGTCGTTGGACGACTTAGGACTTAGGGAATTTTGAGCAGAACTTGACTGAATTTTTGAATTCGAACTGTATTGCATTTTGTTGACCTTAATTGTACTTTTTCACAGATTATACCATCCTTTAAAGCTGTCAACCTGTTAAACATAACATTTGCAAAGAACTGGGACAAATATACTGCCATTGACTGCCCACATCGCATGACAGATTAGTCGACAAAGAACAATTAATTTACATTAATTTTGTGAATGAAATGCTGTGAAATGATAAAATTTTAAATGAAGTATTAAAGCAAAGCTGAAATGATCAACCTAAGCTGATTTGTCTACATTAACAAAACATTGTATTTGAACTTAAAACGACAAGCCTCGAAACTTTATAATCGACAAATGTCAACTATCTCGATTTCAGTTATACTTGCTTGTTTATCATTTTATCTTTGCACAACACTTAACACTTTTTAGGAAATGTGCACCTTTATATTTAAATATCCAGTTGATTGTGTAGAATGACGTCCCAACAAGAAGATTCAGGACCAGTTGAAGAAGCTTTCCCGATTGCCAATCCACTGATCCATCCTCCGGAGAGAACTCCGACTACTCTGAGCCACAAAATTTTTGACAACTGTGTACCCAATTCGGTATTGCCGATTCAGACGCTATATTCCTTGGAGCAAGTGATACAACTGACAGGCCACCTCTTGGTTTTGTCGCAGTGAATCGCCACATGTGTTTAAACGGAGCTATTCCGCCTTTCAATGAATTTCTCCGAGAACTTTTCCTTCGATTAGCTATCTCTCCTTTCCAGCTACACCCGAACGGTTACGCCGTTCTGATGGGGTTGTGTGTTCTGTTTAGGAGGACGCTTGACCGTCTTCCGAGCTTTGACGAAATTTGCTATCTATGCACCTTCTCTAAGAATAAAGATCATCCTTCGATCGTACTTGTAAGGGGTGCCAGAAATCGGAAATTGATTTTGGATTTGCCTGAAAGTGCTCACGGTTTTCTAAACCAATTATTCTTTGTTCGATGTCCTCCGGGATTCTACGCAGTTTGGAGAATCGGGAGTAAGATTGCCTTTCTCTGTTCATCTTATAAGTTTTCCGAAACCCGAATTATCAAATGCTTATCTTCATTCTTTTCCTTTTTCCAGCACATCCTCCTCCGCTCAGAAATCCCAGCCTCAAATCGATCCTTGAAACTTTAAATGCAGTGGCTGCAGAAGAAAGAAGCACCAAATTTTTGCTGAAAGATGAATTTTTGCACCAGTATGGGCTTTTCCACTCTTCTCGTTCCACCCAGCCTCATGAGATTCCTGATCTTCCTACAACAACGTCAGATGCCCCAAAAGAACTTTCACTGAAAGAAACCACCGCTGAGACGTCACTAGTGAAGTGCTCTACTTCTACTAATGTTGCGGAGTCGTCTAGCAGGCTTGCACTTGCCCCGGTTGTTGAAGAAGAAGAAGAAGGAAAAGAATCTCCCCGCCATTCCGGAGAGGCGGCCAATGTAGAGGCTGAAGGAAAAAACTCCGATGGGCATAACGGCGACGACATTTTTGAGTGGTTAAGTGACTTGATGGTAACCTCTCATGAACTATTCAAAGACGATGGTTCAAAAACGATCTCTCCTGTTGTCGAGGCAACTTCTTCCTTGTGACAAACCACAACGCCTTCTACACAAGCCGTTGCCACTCCCACACCACAGAGTGGTTTGTAATCTGATGCGCGTAGCTTACACGCCACACACACTTAGGATGCTAAGCACTTATATGCACTTAAATTCTCTACTTCGAAGATTTCTAAGACTTGCTTTTTCTTCAATTTCAGGTTCTACAATGGGGCGAAGTGGCTCATATTATGACAACTTTCGGCGCTACGGAGGGCGCGATTCATACGATTACGGACGTTACCTCCCCACTCGCAAAGAATCTGACGAAGAGCGAGCGATTAATAAAGCTCAAGAGAGGCGAGCTTATGAAGAGCAGCAAAGAAGGAGAGACGATGACTCTCACAAAAGAAAATATCATGACGATAAAGGGAAGAGGCATGCTACCGATGACCCGAGTAAACGGGTTAGACTTGATGAAAAGGACGCGTCTGCAATTTCTGAAAAAGCTGACGCTCCTATCTCTTCTAATATACCGACCGGCTCCCCTCCTTTAAAGAAATCCGATATTCAAGCGATCATCAGCAGGCCTCAATACCAAGTCAAAGACGGCCCTCCAACACTTCAAAGCCGATTTCCGAATTGGTGTCTAAAAGGAGTGCGCTTTGATCTAGGTTTGGTCCCGATTGATAAACAAGCCATGCTTAGAAATCTGGATGCTGTCAAGCTTGACATTGAGAGGATGTCGCAATGGCAAAAACTCGTTGATGAACTCCAAAGAGTCAACCACATGAATCTCGAAAACATGCTGACTCTGGAGAATGATAAAGCTGAATGGGATAAATGGTGCAAGCAGCACGATGCAGAAATGACGAGCATCGCAGATGACAACGCAAAGCTTGAATCTGAAGTCAAGCGACTTAAGGAAGATCTCGCCTCTTCTTCTGCATCGCATACTCAAAAGGAAGAAGTTTTCAAAAGCAAGTGCGGGACGCACATGCTACACAAAGTGATGCCGAAATGAAGCTTGCAGCTAAGCAGCACATTACCGAGAAATATCGCACAGAAAACGCTGAACTGCGGGAAAAATTTCACTCCCAGAACGCAGAGATTGAAATGCTAAAAGCTAGGCTTCTTAAAGTTGAGAAGGAGCGTGATGATGCGGTTGCTGGACAGGTTACGGCCGAAGAGTCTCACGAAGCTACCAAAGCAAGCATCGACTCCACTCTATTCGACTTTTACATTCACAGGGTCTTGGGGCGTGGAAGTCTAGCATTTTTGGGGCCAAAATATGAGATCACTCTAGCCGAAGTATGGGAGGCTGTGATTGATATGCTTAGGGGAGCCGGCTACAATGAGACGGCGCTTGAGGAAATTTATCTTGATGATGATGCTCGCGCCGCTCTTGCTAGAGGAAAAGAGCAGCTCGCTGAAGCTAGAGCTAGAACAGTGGCGGAAGAACACTTAGAAAAGAAAACGTCTTTAACTGCCCCTGTCCACACTTCGATTTCAATCGACGTTGATATCGTTGGTTCCAGCTCTCACTCTCCTCTTCCTGCAAAAGATGCTGAAGCTAAGCCTGCCACTGCTGAGTCTCCCCTTACCCAAATTGAGGAAAGAAGCCAAGAAGACATCGAGGCTGAGAAATTTGAAATTGACTTGTCAAAACCAACTTCTTCAGGTAACTTCAATTCAGATCTGGCTCAAGTGGATTATTCATTCGATTCAATTGATTTGGATGAATTTCTCACTTATTACTTAAGTCCTGGCGATCCAATATCTTCTCTTTTTTCGGAGAATACTGATTTTGGCTTCTTTTCTTCTGTAGCGGAAGCACCGATCAATGTACATTCTTCTCCTCTTCCGGCCGTTCCTCCTCCGTCTCTCCAGGTCACTCCTACTTCTCAACCAGGGTCGCAGGAAGAAAAGATAGAAGCTCTCCAAGACTTGGAGGATCCACCCGCTTCTCAAGAACAGAGAGCGGAAGAGACGGAGGATAGTGAGAAGACTCCGAAGCAATCACTTGATGATGATACAAAACTTTCCATGCTGCTGTCTCTGGGAAATGAATCTTCTTCAAAGAGAAAAGGAAAGCGTGCATTAAAGAAGAAGAAGAGAAGTGCTTCTGCTGGGAAGGACAAAATAGAAGAAGACCCAACCACTCCTCCTTCTCCATCCCGCCCACGCCGGATTCCAGAATTAACTATCAAGCCAGGCAAAGGCTCCAAAGGTAGCGGGCAGAAGGAGTGATAGACTGGATTTTCAACTTCTTATTTTGCTTTTTGCATGTATCGACCAGAGATTGTGCGGGTACCAGTCCCCGCTTTTTGATATCTGCACATGTAGAAAATTTTCATAGTATTGAATAAAATAATTCTTTTACTTGTACAAATTCTTGTGTATATAAGAATACATCTGTTTCTCATTTTCAGTGTAGAATAAACGATTCTTTCTACTTATACAAACTTTTTGTCTGTGTTTGAGAATGCATTTATTCCACATCTTTTTTATGTGATATTGCAATGAACTTGTGGTATGTTGCTTGTATATTACTTCTATTAATGTAACTGAATTGTATAATGTTGCCCCCATACCACAAGTGTATTGCAATATTTCTTGCTTTTACAAGACTAATACTCTTATTTTAGAGAATAACTATGACACTTTTAAGGGAAGTATCATTCTGCTTTTAATAGAGTGTATCTCGTTTCTTTTTTGGAGAAATTTTTACTTTCTCTTTCTTTCTTGAAGAACACTTCAACTTTCAGGGATGATCACTTTTATTTGTTAAAAAGTGGATTTTCCTATGTAGTGAAATGAGCTTCTGAAGAAAGTTTTGATTTTGTGCCCCGGTGAAGGGCTTATTTTTGGTACTTCGAGCACGGTGAAATATGCCCCCGAAGAGGTCTTTTTGTAGCGTCTCAACTTTTTAGGAAGAAATTTTTTGAAATGGATAAGTTAACTTTCCTTTGAGAGTTGAAATGTGCTTCCGGAGAAGGCTTTTTGTTTGAGCATTCTATTTTGGGACATGCCTCCGAAGAGGGCTCCTCTAAAGAGTTGTGCCTCCGAAGAGGGCTTGTGGTGCCTCGGGAGAGGGCTTTGCCTCCGAAGAGGTCAGGTGCCTCCGAAGAGGGCTTGTGGTGCCTCGGGAGAGGGCTTTTCCTCCGAAGAGGTCAGGTCCCTCCGAAGAGGGCTTGTGCCTCCGAAGAGGGCTTTTTTGATTGCTGGGAAGTTACTTTCTCATGGTTGGATGGATCCACGGGGCGGACGCAAGTTGCTTGATCGGATGTTCGTTTGCACAAACGATCGCAATCAATTAACAAGGGCCCTGTTCCTTCAGCTTGGGAAGGTGCCCCTCCGGTGGTCCCACCAATCTTTTTTGATTGAGGAAAGCACTTTCATTTTTTGGCATGCCTCGTTAGAGGGCTTTATTGGCTTCTGGAGAGGAGCTTTGGTTGATTGGTGTGCCAGGAAGGTTGCGTCTCAAGGGCGAGTGGATCCACGGGACGGACGCAAGCTGTCTGATCGGATGCATCACGACCAGTTAGCAAGGGTCCTGCTCCTTCTGCTTGGGAAGGTGTCCCTTTAGTGGATCTACCGGCCCTCTTGTCGAGAGGCATACCTCCTTTTGGCTGCTTCTACGTTTGCTGGCCCATGTTTCCTCATCATCTGCTCATCAGCGATCCTTTATTATTGTCTCCAAGCGCATCTTCCTTCTCCTTTGCAAGTAAATTGCTTTATCCAAAGAAGTGGACTTCACTGTTGAATGACTTCACGGAACAAACGCAAGTTATTTAGCTGGATGTCTGGTTATACAGACGATCACAACCAGTTAACGAGGGCTTGATACAGTGGAGTCGCCAACTTTTATGTGAAGTTCTTCTTGTATGGAATTTGAATTTGGAATTTTTGTCACTTGGAATTTGCTTAACAATTGATTTATAGGGCTTGCTTAGCTTTTGTGACGAGTAAGCCTTGTTTTAATGTCCTGCAATTTTGAATCGACATTTTAGCGATACATTTAAAGTATTTGCATATCGAAATAAAACAGGCATTATAAAATAGTAAAGAACACAAGATTTATAGTGGTTCGGCCAAGACTCGGGCCTGCATCCACTTAATAGCTTTTATTATCTTGCACTGATTTACAATGTTTTACAATACAACTGATACATCCATCACTATTTTACAATTTTGAGCAAAGCTTTTTTAAGTAAAATAAGGACGCAAATGGTTGCTGTTCCAGGCTCTTGGAATTGGATCTCCTTCAACAGTTATGAGTTTGAAAGTGCCATCAAGAAGTTTATTGCCTATGACATATGGCCCCTCCCAGTTTGGCCCAAACACTCCAGTTGCTGTCATGATCCTTTTCAAGACTAAGTCTCCGATCTCAAAGCTGCATTGGCGGACTTTAGAGTTGAAGTGCCTGGCTATCCTCTGCTGGTAAGCTAAAACTCTGAGCCTAGCTTCCTCTCTTTTTTCATCAAGAAAATCAAGTGCTTCAAGCTGCAGCTTTTCATTTTCAGCCTCGTTGAAATGAATTCTCCTGTGTGAAGGAACTTCTACTTCCACTGGAATCATTGCTTCCGATCTGTATGCCAGTGAAAATGGAGTGTGCCCAGTTGCAGTTTTATGAGTAGTTCTGTAGGCCCATAGTGCTAATGGAAGCTTATCGACCCAACCACCTTTTGCTTTTTCTAGTTGCTTTTTGATGGTTGACTTGATAATTTTGTTCACCGCTTCCACTTGTCCATTTGCCTGCGGATGAGCTACTGCTGAAAAGCTTTTTCGAATTCTAAACCGTTTGCAAAAGTCCTGGAACTCTTCACTTTCAAACTGAGTACCGTTGTCTGTGATTATCTTCAGCGGCACACCATACCTACAAATGATGTTCTTAGTTACAAAATTTATCATCTTTTTAGAGGTAATAGTGGCTAAGGGTTCAGCTTCAACCCAATTGGTAAAATAATCAACAGCGACAATAGCATATTTGATCCCAGATTTAGCGATCGGTAAAGGTCCATTCAAGTCTATTCCCCAAATGGCGAACGTCCATGGGCTGACCATTTGTGTGAGTTCAGTGGAAGGCGCTTTTGGGAGTTTTGCAAATCTTTGGCACTTGTCGCACTTCCGGGAGTAAATAGCAGCATCTCGATTGATATTTGGCCAGAAATATCCATATCGGAGAACTTTCTTAGCTAGAGTTTGACCACCTGAATGATCCCCACATTCTCCTCCGTGTACCTCAGCTAGAATTGTCTTGGCTTCTTCCTTGGTTACACATCGAAGTAATGGCATTGAGAATCCCCGTCTGTATAATCGACCATCTTGAATTATATATCTTGATGCTTTCCTCAATAGTTTTCGTCGCTCTTTTGAACTTTCTGGCAGGGAACCATTGAGTAGGTATTCTTTGATTGGAGTCATCCATGATTCATGTTCTTGAGACGCAGCCATAATCCAATCAACATCCATCTCACCAATGCTTGGAGCTGACAAAACTTCCACAGGAACTAATCCCAGTAATTGAGCTTCCCTAGAACTGGAGTATTTTGCTAGAGAATCCGCCTTCATATTTTCTATCCGTGGAATGTGACTTATTGTGTAATGATCGAAGTCTTCGAGAAGTTCACATGCCTTTGACAGGTATGCGGGCAGATTTCCACCTTTAGCTTGAAACTCCTTCTTCACCTGGCAAACAATAAGTTGGGAATCGTTGAAGATTTGTATCACTTTGATATTTAGTTCCTTGGCAATTTTTAATCTGGCAATGAGAGCTTCATATTCTGCTTCATTATTTGTTGAAGGAAATTCCAATCTCAATGCATAACACAATGATCGCCCTTCGAGGGTTTCAAGCACGACCCCTGCCCTAGAACAATAATCATTTCTCGAACCGTCAACATACAACTTCCACTGGATTGGAATGCATTCAGTTGTTTCTTTCTCAATGTCGCCTTTGTCAGTAGATTTGGCAATGAAATCCGCTAAAGCTTGTCCGTTGATTGCTCTTCGGGGATGGTAAGTGATATCATATTGGCTGATTTCTATGTTCCATTTCAAAAGACGACCCGAAGTTTCAGGGCGAAACAAGACTTGCTTTAGAGGTTGATCAGTAAGGACCTTGATAGGATGAGTGTTATCCCGCCTTTTAGCAAGGCCGTGACACCAAAAAGTTGACTGGAAAACTAAAGACAGTTCGTCGTAACAGTTCGTTATACACAGTTTCACCATGAATATCGATGAATTTTGTCCGAGTCCGTATCGGGCTACAATTGGTGAGATACGTCGAGCAAGGCCAGGAAAGGCAACATTCCAAATTCCGAGTCAATTCGAGTTCACACACTCAAGATATCATCGATACACGTTTGGGAAAATGGCCCTAAGTTCGAACCCAACAAAATCGACTCCATCAGGATCGACTCCAACAGGTTCGAATCCATAGGCAAAGATACCATTCGAATCCATTAAGATAAGCTCTGTTCGAATCCATGAAGCTAAAGCCATTCGAATCCCTCATGTCAAGGCACTTCGAATCGATGAGGCAATAATCGTTCGAATCCATCAGTTCAACTCCATGTGGTTCGGAACCATCAAAAAGCATTTGTTCGAATCGATTCAGACGAGCCACTTCAAATCGATGAAGCTACACCACTCCGCATCCATCCAGGACACCACGCTTCGAATCCATCCTGCTATGATGACTTCGTATCGATCGGCTAGAACACATCACGATCGATACGAACGAACCCTTGTTCGAATCCAGGTACGATCACTGTCTTCGAATCCATTAAGTCAACGCGGCGAAATCTCAGAACGACTCGATCAAACCCAGAGAAAAAGGAGGATCGACCCGAGAGACACGCACCACGTCAACACCTTCGCTCTCCAAGTCATCGATTCGACCCTATCGATACGAAGGGGATCGATTCGAACAGACCACATCAACCAGAAATGAAATCTTGAATCGATCATAACTTGAGATCTATAAGTCCAAATGCTATGAAATTTTCACAGTAGCTTACCGGCAACCTAAGGAATGTTCATGCCAAATTTCATCTCAATCGGAGCAAAACTTGATCGATTCGAAGCAAGGGTCGAATCGATCCCAAAGTGGGCCCGGATTTCCAGAGAGCGGGCATTTGTCCCCCTGACGTGCCAGAACTGGTCTCCCTTCAATTTAGGCGAAATATCAGCCTCCTACACCTATAAATAGATCCCCTGGTCATTCAGAAAAGGGGTCAGACAATTTTGAGAGCTAAAGAGCGCCTAGACTCTGCCATATTTACTCAGAATCACCACTGCTTTCTTAGATTCAGACTTAGCTCAGAAAATCAGTTGTACTACATTAGAAGAAATTGTAATCTTCAAGTGAACATCAATAAAATCATCAACTTCAGAGTGGACGTAGGCAAGATCGCCGAACCACTATAAATCTCTTGTTTATGTTCATTATTTCTGAATTGTGATACTCTGTTACTTAGATTTGAGATTCGTGTGTGAATATTGTTGATTTATATTCAAACACTGGTGCTTTCACAACATTCGGGGTTTGTGACCAATTTTGGCGCAAACACTTTGGTGCTTTCACTGAGAACTGAACTCAGGAGTTCTATCATTTGAAAGTTGAATCAGAAGGCTAAGAGATTCAGATCCGAGGAATCATGACAAGACAAACAAGTAGAAGGCAGAGGCAAGAGCGAAGTCAGCACGAAGGGAGTCAAGTGGCTTCCTCGGGAGCAAACCAAGCTTCAGTTTTCATCACTAGGGATGAGATGGAGACAATGATGAAGAGACAAGAGGAAATGATCCAGAATATGCTTCAACAGATTGGACAACTTGGAGCACAAAATCAAGGAGCAACCAGAATCCAGAACGGAGCAGGACCATCTAACACAGCGCCGGAGCTGGGGAGCACACACTTAGGACATGTTGATCCGAACCTGGGAAGAGAGACAAGGACATCCGAGCAACCTGGCGGCAATAGAGGGATGAACGCTCAGCCAGGGGGGCAGACACCCGAAAGCTCACACGGACTCGGGGGGCAGATCGAAGGTAGCGAACAAGGACTACAGCTTGGAGACAATGATAGATTGGCAGAGATGGTCAGGCGAGCCATGAGAGGCGGATTAGTAAACAGAGATCTTGAAGACGTGAACAAGAGTCCCTTTTCTCCTGCGATTAGGTTGGCTAGTAACCCACCAGAATTCAAACTGCCAACAGTAGAAAGGTATGATGGGAGGACAGACCCTGCGGTCCATCTAACGTGGTATATAAGGCACATGGAAGTGCTGGGGGCATCACAGGAAGTCATGGCCCGATGCTTCCCATTATATTTGACAGACATAGCAGCTTTATGGTTCAGATAGCTAGAGAGCGGCTCCATTGGGACATGGACCGATTTGATTGAGAAATTTATGAGGCAATTCAGGTTCACATTTCAAGACCCAAGAATGTGATGAGTTTGGCAACGCTAAAACAGAAAGCTGGAGAGTCTTTGAGGAATTTCCTGACGCGATTCAATGCGGCAGCAGCATCAGTGTATCGGCCAGATCCATCCATGGTTATGATGGCAGCTGTGTCCGGAATAGCTGACGGCACAGAGTTCAAAAATTCATTAACAAAGGATCCACCTATGGATCTAGGGGAGTTCTATCACGAGGCAGAAAAGTTTTTGCGATTGGAAGACGCTAATGCTGAAAGAGAAGAAGGAGAGGGAATAGAAGTTTATGCACTTAAAGACAAAAAGCCTCTCGAAAATGATTCAGGCAAGGATAAAGGAAAACGAAAGGCTGAGGACAATGGTGACAGGTCAAAGCGACTGCGGAGAGAGCCACGATTCACCACTTATTCAGAGCTGAATGAGAGTTTGGAGCGAATCTACCAAGATACACGAGAGCAAGTTCCCTACCGTAGGCCAATACGAAGGGATCCCACTGTTGACGAGAGGAAATCAGACAGATACTTCTTATTCCACGAACTGAATGGTCATAACACTAACGACTGTAGACATCTGAAGGATGAGGTGGAAGGGCACATCAGGAACGGTATGCTACTTCAGTATGTGAGAAGGCGAGCTCCAGCAGTGGAGCCAGAGCGACCACCATCTACATCAGCTAGGGGTGCCCCCGAGCCAGGACATCGTATGATTATCAATTAATTGAAATAACGATGAACAAGTCGTGAACCTCTCACCAACATGGGTAAGTCATTTACACATGTGCGAGATCACGAACGGTCCATAGGCATGCTCTAAATGACTACTAACCCTATCGTTGTGGGAGTTTACACTTCGACATCCTTGCTTTGCTTTTGTTTCATCTTGATTTGAATATTTGAACTTGATTTTGTTTAACATTTCTGCTAAAGACTTATTTTCAATGAAAAAATGCTACATGTGATTTCATAACGGCTAAGCCACTTACACATGTACGGGATCACGAATGGTCCCTAGGCATGCTCTGAGATGGCGATAAACCATTGCAACAAACAATCCGGGAATTCACCCGAACGTGAAACCTGGTATTGATGATACCAAGTCCCTCCTCGGGCACACTCAATTCGCCTCGAACGGCACCCGACCGCGAACGGTCACAAGTCGATCACGAACGATCACACTTCGCCACGAACGGCACCCGACCTTGAACGGTCACCATTAGCCTCGAACAACACTCGACCACGAACGGTCACAATTCACCTAATACGACATTCGATCGCGAACGATCACATTTTTTCCTCGTACGGCACACGATCGCGAACGATCACATTCCTCTTTCCACGTCACCCGATCGTGAATGATCACAACTCGCCTCGAACGGCACCCCTCACCTCAAATGGCTTGATCGCGAACGGTCGTCATTTGGGGCCATATAGAAATGCTAGATCGCGAACGGTCGCATTCCACCTCAAATGGCTTGATCGCGAACGGTCGTCATTTGAGGTCATATAAAACTGTCAAACTCTTCGCAGGTCGTACCACAGGTCATCAACAGGATATGAGCATCCAACTTATGGAACTACAAAACACACCTTCCTATCGCAAGGCATGTTTTGGGGGGCAAATGTTATCCCGCCTTTTAGCAAGGCCGTGACTCCAAAAAGTTTACTGGAAAACTAAAGACAGTTCGTCGTAACAGTTCGTTATACACAGTTTCACCATGGATATCGATGAATTTTGTCCGAGTCCGGATCGGGCTACAATTGGTGAGATACGTCGAGAAAGGCCAGGAAAGGCAACATTCCAAATTCCGAGTCAATTCGAGTTCACACACTCAAGATATCATCGATACACGTTTGGGAAAAATGGCCCTAAGTTCGAACCCAACAAAATCGACTCCATCAGGATCGACTCCAATAGGTTCGAATCCATAGGCAAAGATACCATTCGAATCCATTAAGACAAGCTCTGTTCGAATCCATGAAGCTAAAGCCATTCGAATCCCTCAAGTCAAGGCACTTCGAATCGATGAGGCAATAATCGTTCGAATCCATCAGTTCAACTCCATGTGGTTCGGAACCATCAAAAAGCATTTGTTCGAATCGATTCAGACGAGCCACTTCGAATCGATGAAGCTACACCACTCCGCATCCATCCAGGACACCACGCTTCGAATCCATCCTGCTGTGATGACTTCGTATCGATCGGCTAGAACACATCACGATCGATACGAACGAACCCTTGTTCGAATCCAGGTACGATCACTGTCTTCGAATCCATTAAGTCAACGCGGCGAAATCTCAGAACGACTCGATCAAACCCGAAGAAAAAGGAGGATCGACCCGAGAGACGCGCACCACGTCAACACCTTCGCTCTCCAAGTCATCGATTCGACCCTATCGATACGAAGGGTATCGATTCGAACAGACCACATCAACCAGAAATGAAATCTTGAATCGATCATAACTTGAGATCTATAAGTCCAAATGCTATGAAATTTTCACAGTAGCTTACTGGCAACCTAAGGAATGTTCATGCCAAATTTCATCTCAATCGGAGCAAAACTTGATCGATTCGAAGCAAGGGTCGAATCGATCCCAAAGTGGGCCGGGATTTCCAGAGAGCGGGCATGTGGGCCCCCTGACGTGCCAGAAGTGGTCTCCCTTCAATTTAGGCGAAATATCAGCCTCCTACACCTATAAATAGAGCCCCTGGTCATTCAGAAAAGGGGTCAGACAATTTTGAGAGCTAAAGAGCGCCCAGACTCTGCCATATTTACTCAGAATCACCACTGCTTCCTTAGATTCAGACTTAGCTCAGAAAATCAGTTGTACTACATTAGAAGAAATTGTAATCTTCAAGTGAACATCAATAAAATCATCAACTTCAGAGTCGACGTAGGCAAGATCGCCGAACCACTATAAATCTCTTGTTTATGTTCATTATTTCTGAATTGTGATACTCTGTTACTTAGATTTGAGATTCGTGTGTGAATATTGTTGATTTATATTCAAACACTGGTGCTTTCACAACATTCGGGGTTTGTGACCAATTTTGGCGCAAACAGTGAGATTGAAAATATGGTCTCAACTTCCTGGAAGCAATTAGCAAACAAAAAGCAAGCTTCTCTATTTTTTAATAATTCATCTCTGCCCCAGTGAATCGTTTGCTAATGTAATAGACTGGACGCTGTATTTTCATATCTTCCCGTACAAGTGCTGCACTGAGAGCATGAGACGAAATTGCTAAATAGATGAAAATATCTTCACCATTACTAGGCTTGGAGAGGATTGGAGGCGTTTCCATATGACGAATTAGTTCATTGAAAGCATTCTGGCATTCGGGAGTCCATTCAAAAAATTTCTTTCCTTTCTTTAGAGCATCGAAGAAGGGAATGCATTTGTCTGTGGCCTTGGAAATGAAGCGACTCAGAGCAGCGACTTTTCCCTTAAGACTTTGTAGTTCTCTCTTTGTTTTAGGGGCTTTGACCTCTCTTAGAGCTGTGATTTGAGCAGGATTGGCCTCGATGCCCCTAGCGCTCACGATGAAACCCAAGAACTTTCCGGACTCTACCCCGAATGAACATTTCAGCGGATTGAGCTTCATTCCGTACTTTCGAAGAATTGTGAACATTTCCGCCAAGTGATCCATGTGGTCTATGGCTTTCTTTGACTTTACTAACATATCATCAACATAAACATCCATAGTTTTGCCAATCTGAGGTTTGAACATAGCATTGACAAGTCTTTGGTAGGTTGCCCCTGCATTCTTCAATCCGAAAGGCATAACTTTGTAGCAGTAGAGACCCACATCTGTGATAAAGCTTGTATCTTCCGGATCTGGCTCATTCATCATAATCTGATTGTATCCGGAGTAAGCATCCATAAAAGATAACAACTCATGCCAAACCGTTCCATCCACCAACTGACCAATTCTGGGCAGCGGGAAGCAGTCTTTGGGGCAAGCTTTGTTTAAAACTGAGAAATCAATGCATACTCTCCACTTTCCATTTGACTTCTTAACTAGCACTAGATTTGAAACCCAATTTGGATAAGTGGATTCTCTGATGAAACCGTTCTCCATGAGCCGATCAACTTCTTCCTTTAACGCTGCTGACCATTCTGGACCTTGAGTTCTTCTTTTCTGTTTCACTGGTGTGAATTTCGGGTCGATATTCAAAGTATGCACAGCAATTTCTAGAGAGATCCCACACATATCAGCGTGACACCAAGCGAACACATCCAAATTTGCTTTTAAAAATGATATCAGCGTGTTTTGAACTGTTATGCTTAGTTGTGAGCCCACATTGAGTACTTTGTTTGGGTCCTTCGAGTCAACAGGTATTGGTACCGTTACTTCCACAGGTACCACTCTATTCTCCCCCGCACTGGCTTATCTGGGGTCCATTTCTTTCCTTGCATTGCTGTGTTCGCCAGTACAGGGGCCACTCCGTAGTTGCTACAAGGTTGGGGCTTTGATGCGGAGCGGAGCTGCCGCACCCTTTCCCATTTCTCTTTTCCTGGATTCTCGGAGTTCAACAAGATAACATTCTCGTCCCGCATTCTGATCTCCCTTAATGGCAGCAACCCCATTATCAGTGGGGAACTTCATTGTCAAGCACCACGGGGCGAGGATGGCCTTGAGAGCAGCAAGAGTAGGCCGACCCAAGAAGGCGTTATAGGCGGAGAATTCATCAAAAATTATAAAAGTTTGCTTCCGAACCACCTTCTTATGTCCTTCTCCCAATTCAACAAACAAGTCTACTGTTCCAATTGGTTGTTTCGGCTCTCCTGTATATCCGACAATTTTCTAAGATGAAGCTTGCACGTCTGCCATTGGAATTTTCATTTGGTCAAACGTTTTTTTAAAGAGTATGTTGCATGAGGCGCCGCTATTAACCAGCACTCTCCTTACAATAGCCGGCCCAATACCGACTGAAATAACCAAAGGGTCCTCAGTAGGAGCCTCCACACCAACAGAATCCCTGGTTCTGAATATGATATCATCATGAAAAGTCTTTTGCTGCTTTAGAGGCGCAGCATTTTCCAAAGCCAAGACACTTTCTTCAACCGGGGCATGTTTCAAAGCTCTAGCATACCTTTCCATCTCACCCCAACTCTTGCCAGCCGGATGGGGTCCTCCTGTGATCACATTGATAACAGGTCTTTCCGTTTCTTGTGTAGTAGGCCTCTCTCCTGAACCAGATGCATGAGCTGGAGGTTGCTGCCCCTGGTTAGACGAAGACGGGTCTTTTCTATTTCTTTTCACAAATTGCTGCAACTTATTCTCTCTTAACAACTCTTCGATCTGGCTTTTCAAGTGACGACACTCATTAGTATCATGGCCTGGTTGGTTATGAAATTTGCAAAATCTTCCGCTCTGAACAGCACTTTTCCCGACTTTTACCGCTTGTGGTTTTGGAAATTCAACAGCATCCTTAGTAGCAATGAAATATTCTATGGTGTATCAGTTAGAGGGGAGAAATCCGAAGGCTTGAGAAAGCGGGGCTTTTTGAGATCCTTCTGCTTCTTTCCACCATTATTCTCCCTTTTCTGATTTACAGGTTCCTTTTTGCTCTGAGCTGCAGTGTTATTTTCCACCGCTGTTGTCACAAGTTTGGCTGACGCGGAGAGATTTTCTAGACGCATGAACTCATCAGCTTTTTTGTAGAACTTTTCAAGCGAGTTTGGTTCTTTCATCTTCAACCATTTTCCAAATTCGCTTGATTTATCGATAGCCCGCATTAAGTAGGTTTGAATCATTCGCGGCTCTACGTTATCGACTTCAGCTAGGGCTAAATTGAAGCGATTCAAAAAGGATTTGATGGGTTCTCCGGGGTTCTGTTCGAGACTTTAGAGAGACATTATATCCTTTGCTATTGAAATGTACAACCTGAATTGTTCCTTGAATTTTCGAGTCAAATCAGAAAATTGATCAACAGAGCGCACATGAAGCTTAGTAGACCAAAGTAATGCCACTCCTTCCAAGTATACCGGGAAATACCGGCATTTAATTTCATCAGTTGCTCTAGCACCAGTCATGTGCCAATCATATTTATACAAGAATTGATTCGGATCACTTGTTCCTCGATAAGCAGGAATGGTAGGAGGAGCAAACTTTCTGGGAAACTCAGCCTTTAGAATCCTCTCAGTAAACGGAGTTTTACTCGGAGCAAATCCCCAATCATTCTCATCTTCGTTTCTCTGCATGCTTTCTTTCATTATTTGCCAGATCATGCCGGAAAGATACTCCTCATTGTTTAATGACTTTGCGGAATAGGCTTCGGCCATTTTCTCAGAATTTTGTCCGGGCAAACGTTCGGGAAGAGCTGGCGATGGCCTGGAACCTTCAGCTTGGAGAGGTACCCCTTCAGCGGCACCAGATCCTCCTTGAGGAATATTTCTTCCTTCGGAGTTGGGAATAGCATCAGCAAAGTTTTCTTCGTTATTAACTGGTCTTTGATTTGCCCCGAGCAGAGCATTCAATTTTTCCATCATCAGATTATTCTGAGTTTCGATCAGCTAGTACATTCTGGACACATCATCATCTAACTCTTCTCACGTCACTCCGATGCTTGGAGCTGCTTGACTTGGAGAAATAGAGGTGGCGGTGTTGTCGCGGTCATCATTAGATCTGACAGCCTTACGCTTTCTTCCAGGAGCCATTATATCAGATAGACTTCTGGTTTTGAGGGAAACCCTTTCAATAAACTTCCGTGAAGCAATGGTGAATGATCGCCTGAGTTGGGTTCTTAGTGAAAGCACCAAAATGTTAATGCTAAAAAGTGAAAGCTAACACCAGGTGTGTGTAATAGAGTCGTGAAAGCACCACCCGTTGGTATGGGAACAGAATACAAGCTGAAAATATCGGTAAAACGGTAAAGGAACAACAGATTTATAGTGGTTCGACCCGTAATTGAGTCTACATCCACTTTACAGTCTTTTATTACTGAATCTGGTTACAAGACGATACAAAACACTTATGAAATACAGTACAATTCGATCACAAAACAATCTCGACTACTAGCTCAAACTTCGATGATGAAACTTGCTGAACCCGTGTCGAATGAATGAAATTCCTCATGAAGCTTGTTGTAGTGTCTTGAGCGTTTGGAGATCTTCAATTGTCGAGTGAGTTGAGAGTTCGGAAGAGTAACGACGCTTCAGAAAATGAGTGGCCAAAAGTCCCCTTCATGTTGAGGGTAGTGGTGTATTTATAGGGGCTGAAATCTGGACAGAAGTTTCCCCAAGTCTTAGGTCGCGTACGACCTAAGTTAGGTCATAGGTCGCGAATGACCTATGCTAGGTCGTAGTCTTCTCTCAATTTAGGAAACAAGCCTGATGCAGCTTCATTTGGTTTCATTTGATGAAGTGGTAGGTCGTGAACGACTTAAAGTAAGTCATGCTCCATTCTTTGCTTTTAGCTCGTGAAGTTCTTAGGTCATTAGCTTTTAGGTCGCTGGGTTTGCTTTTGTAAGTAAGTTGCTAAGTCTTCTTAGGTCGTGAACCCACTTAGGTCGATAGGTCGTAGAGTCTACTAAGTTGTTAAGTCCCTTAGGTCGCTAACTATCTTAGGTCGTTAAGTCCCTTAGGTCGCTAGCTTCCTTAGGTCGTTAAGTTCCTTAGGTTGCTAACTATCTTAGGTTGTTGAGTGCTGTTAGGTCGCAGAGCCTTTTAGGTCGTTGAGTGCTGTTAGGTCGCAGAGCCTTTTAGGTCGTTGAGTGCTGTTAGGTCGCAGAGTTTTAGGTCGTCGAAATAAAGGAGTTAACAACTAATCAATATAACCTTACTGCGTTTGATCCGAATCCCTCCTCACGTGCTCTATCTTCTTACCAGTCGCATATTTTTTATAAGATGAATGATCGACGTTGCTCAATTCCACACCGCGCCGCCGTACCATGCTACTCAAGCCTAAAGCCCTAACCTCCCTCCTTCGCACGTGCTTAGGCGTCACTGCCTCGACGAACCCTAACGTCGTAGCGCAAAACTCCCCACGTGCCACCAGCGTTCGCCATCGCTGTGATGCATTCATTTTTTCGGCTGTTATTTTTCCTTTTGATTTCTTTGATTGATTTGTTTTTTTATTCTCTTCGATCGGATCTGCTGTAATGAAATAAAAAAAAGGCAAAGGAAATGGTATACGGTGGAGATAACGAATGTGGCTTGGACGAGTTGAAAAGATAGAAGACATATTATTATGTTAAAAAAATATTTATCTTACAACGTCCGAAATTCTTGAGCTCCAAACAAAGCGTGCCGCCTGGCAATTATAATGTTTTACCCCCATTCCGAACACAATAGAACTAGTTTCGGAAGCCAATTCGATTGTACGCAGAAGATAGCTTTTCAAATCAAATTATTTAATTCAATTCTGAAATTAAATTTCTATCTGTTTCAAGCTCGCACGGCCAAATGACAAGACCGATCACTACAAATTTTGAAATCCTATAATAACTCACTATTACAGATTCGATGAAACTAGTTTCGTCGAAATCCGAGACAGTGGCCAAAATGGCTATTTTTTACTCATTAATTATAATATAAAATTTCCAATTTCTAATTATTCACTTTTAAATTCAATTTTAAAAGTAAAAGATCTTCATCCTTGTTTAAATAAAATATAAATCAATTTTTGATGTAATTCCCATTTACATTAATTCATGAATTCAATTATTCAAATAATTTCCAATATTAAATTTAAAAAATTTAATTATCCGATAAATTACAATAATAAGTCATTAAATTTGATCTCTAACAATTTTTATCCAATAATCACTTTAAAATTAATAATTTAAAATAGCTAAAAATACGGGTCGTTACATACTCCCCCACTCAAAACTTTTCCTCCTCGAAATGGCGTTAAGTACGGAATTTAACATACAATATTTTATTCAAACTATCAACTTATGAAACATTAAAATCATATTTGCAAAACTATTTCTATACTTCTACTATGCCACTCCGATCGGATTACGAAATTTACGTGATATTTAACAGAATAAGTTATAAAAAATTTAAAACTTCAAAAATTTTCTAATACCTGGATTTAAGGAAAATTTCGGCAGAATCTCCTTTGCGCGGCTCGATCGGAATTTTTTTACAATATAATATATTTCACAAATATACCAAATAGATATCAAATATACATCTCATCTCAATGATGATGTAAAAACCCGAGATTTTATAACAATTAATTATCGTCAAAGTGTCGATTAAATTGTTTGTTTAATTCAGCTGGAGTTTTAATCGTTTGAGTTTCTTTTGATAAATTTATAAAACAGTTCGGGCTTTAAAATTTATAGAAGCCCATGTTTTAGTTTAGAACTGCCTTATCTAAAGAGAATAAACGTTCCTCCCTCCTTCATTTTTCGAATACCTGACCCAATTCATTTTTTTGTGGAAAAACCCTATGTCTAAGAAAGAAAAATGCGGGCGGCTCCATTTCTTCTCCGTTCGCTCGTTCGAAATTAGGGCTTTCGGCGATGATTCTCTGTTGAATTTGAGCTTCGGCTTCTTCAACGCTTGCTCGACTAAATTAGGGCTACGGCGATTTCGCTTTGTTGTATCTCTGGCCCTTTTTTGATGTTGATTCTGGAATTGTGGCTTTTGTTATAGTCGACTTTTCTTCGAGATGATCGAGTTTGCTTTGTCAATCAACGACTCTTTGTAGCTTCACTTCGACTGCTCCTTGTTTGATGATCGAATTCGACTCATGACTTTGGTCTTGCTCGTTGATGCTAAGGTGAGTACTCACTCACATCTAATTCAAGCACACATATCTATGAGTTGTGATTTTCACTGCTTTGAATTCTTGGGTTTTCGTTTGTATGCAAACGTTTGAGTTCGTTTTGATTTACCGTGGCCATTCTATTTTGTTTGAACACTTAGATGGTTTCTCTGACTTTAGTAGTGGTACAAAACTTTATGCCTAATTCATTTGCGTATACTGGATATGCTCGGTTGTCTTGGTTTTGAAATTATCGGCTTTAACTTCGATACTTGACTGATTCAAATGCGTATTTTCATTGGCTTTGATTTGGTTTTAAAATACTTCGACGTTGGTAATTCCTTTGAGATTACCACGGCTTGACTGTTTTTCAAAACACTTCGGTTTTGAACCAGCTGCTTAAAAACTTTGTATTGCACTGCATCACCCCTGAGTCTAGTTTCAATTCCTGGTCTTTTGTTTTGGATGATGCTGAGGCTGATGCATCTGCTTGTTTTAGTTGATTTACTGATCCATTTTGGGTTTGTACTGAACTCTGTTGTTTTCTTTGGAGAGTGGGCTGCACTGTGCTTTGCTCACTGATTCCTTGTTTGAGTTTGTTTCTATTATCATTTCTCGGCCATCTTGGTTTCATATGCATTCTGGTTTGTAGTCTTACTTCAACCACAGTGTAACTGTATATATTGTTACTTGATTCTGCATTTTGTACTTTAGTCTGCTTTTGCATTTGGTACATCTTGCAGTTTGAATCACTTGAGTACATTGTAGTCTTCATTGCACTTGATTGTGATGTTGTGATGATATTATCTGGCTTCGAATTTCTGGCATGTATGGCTTTGCTTTGCCTTGATTATTTTGTAAATGTTCGACCATGACTTTATTCATCTTTGATTTATATTACACTCGACTTTGCATTAGCTTTGAGACTTTTTGCATACAGTTGCACTTGTGAACACTGATTCATTGAAGTGCATTCCTTGAGTTTCACTGAGCTTTGGCATTTCAGTGTTTCATCCCTTACCTGTAGTTGTGTTACCTCTGTCTAATTCCCTCTGGTTTCTTTATTATTGTTGTAGACACTTGATCATTCAAGTCTGATGTTTTGGAGTCTTGAACTGTCCTGTTTCACTGTTGCACCTCAGTTTCATTTGCCATGTGCAGTTCGTTATGTACCATCACTTGTGTACATATTTTATATTCACTGGATTGCACAGTGAAATCTTTATGCACTGGTTATCTCCTTTGCACTCGGTGCTACATATAGCCTGCACTTGCATTGTCTACGTTGGTTGTACACTTCACTTGTACTAGCACTGTGAAGTCTGCTCTTTTCGATAATTGATATGCATTGATTGAGTCACCATGTATGTTTCTTTCTGGTGATCCTGGGTCTGGTTTCTTGACCAGGCTTGTTCGAGTTGCTTTGGCTATTGACTACGGTCATGGCTTGTTCGATATCACAGTTTTGATCTGAAGCGTGAACTTGTTCACCGCTTCCTTTTCTCCTGAGTTGGTTGAGTTTGGTTTGTTGGTTCTTGATTGTTTCAAGTTGATTTGTGAAATTTTACAGCGAGTTGAATCCGGTCTCAAAGACCCGGGTTTGACCCTGTAAGTTTATTTATGTTGACTTCTACAGTTTTGATTGCTGTTAGTTTTCACCGTCGTGATGATTTCACGTACTGTGTAGCGAGGCAGTGCATGCGTGCGTGTACTGCAGCCACATAGAAATTTGATTTGATTGATCTTTTTGAGATTGCTGATTTTTTGATTTACACTGTTTAGTGTTACATCTGCCGTTATCCGATTCTCTTATCGAGAAGTTGGATGTGCGAGATTTCTGTGACCTTCGTCTATTTGATATTGATTATTATTGCTTCTGTGCACTAATAACTGAGTTTGAATTAGACTAACCTGTGTATTATTTTCTTTTGAATTTAATACTCGGGTCAGACCCGAGTTATTTCAGGTTGTAGATTTCCTTCTTTGAGTTGCTGTTCGGGCTATGAAGACTTTTTACATCTTTTGAAGTGGTCTTCGTCGTTTTGTAGTAGTCGTGTCGTTGTATAGGATGATATGTATTCATGTATATTAGTTGATAATGTACGTGTATTTATAAATTCCAGAGTCGACAGTTGTAGTTGTATCATATGTATTGTGTCAACTATGTTGTAACTGACATCAGTTATATATATATATATATATATATATGAGACTTTTGTTTTTATCTGTGTTCCGCATTTATATTATCTGTGTTACTGTTATATCTAATGTCCTAAACTATTATGAACCATCGTAGTTTGTTTTATACTGATAATTGGGTATGTCGATGGGAGTAAATAAATAAGATGAAAAATGAAAAGTATATACCACTCCTATCGAGGTAACCAATATTAGCGTAAGGCCAACTACGGATGGCCGCTCCTATCTAGCCTTATTCTTTATAATAATAGACAGTATTTCTTTTAATACTCTTTGTTATTATGAGCATAGAGGTGGGGCGTCACAGTTGGTATCAGAGCTTGGGGTTTATGGACATAATATAAAACATAACTTGGATGGAACATATGTTACAACTATTGGTCGATGTTTTATTATGCTTTGAGTCAAAACTAACGTTTTGAATTTAGATGTAAATTTTTAAATATCTTTATTTAAAAATAAAAGTGAAACTGTGTTTTGTTGTTTTGATTAAATTGTGTTCTGTTTATCAGAGTGCGCAGCGGAAACAGTGACACTGTCTTCTCTGAGTACAACTGATAATCTTTTTGATTTAAAAATCAAAATACGAAATTGATATGAATTTCATTTGTTGTTTACATAGCTGTAATTATTTTGTTTCTTTGAGAATTTCGAATCCGAATTGAGGGTTCGAAGAATTTGCAGATATGTGATTTTTGTTGAAATTTCCACTGGCTTTCTTTTGTACTAATCATCTATTGATTAGATTTTGCTGTTTTGAATTGTCTTCATTGAAGATACATTCGAATGATTTCTTTGTTTATATTGTAATGTGCGTGCAAATGAATTGCACGTTACTGCATTTATTTTACGTTGAACCGGTGCTTGGTTATGAAACGTATTTTGTTGCCGTTATTTTTATAACGGGATTTTTACATCGATGCTAAATTTTGAGGCACGGTGTTTTGTTGGCATTTTGATGAATGAAAATTCACTGATATTACATTTTAATGTAAATTGTTTTGATGTGATTTTGACGTTTTAAAATTTATTGTCGCTTTGGCTTCAGTAACCGTCAAATTTTTAAAAGTCGATTTTCAAGCGGTTATTCCGCAAAGCTGATTCTGAGATTCGTTTTACGATGTTCTGGAGAAGTACAATTTCCTTTTCGAAATTGTTACTAATATTGCTGCTTTAATCATGTGATTGGAAAATCGTTTTAAAAATAAAAATTGTTTTATAAATTTTTAACAGTTTGCGTTTTCAAAAGAATGAGAAAGCGACTTAAACGATTCAGCCAAATCGAGGATTATGACCCCTTTCTTTTACTGTTTTGCTTAACTTCGGACTTGTCCAGTTGAGAATGTGAATTGTTATTTTTACAAAATAAATAAAATTGTTTTCAGGATTTTTAACAGTTTGCGCTTTCAAAAGAATGAGGAAGCGATTTAAATGTTTCAGCAAAATCGAGGACTATGACCCCTTTCTTTTACTGATTCGCTTAATTTCGGACTTGTCCGTTTGAGAATGTAAAGTGTATTTTTACAAAATACACGATTTTGCACTTTCAAGGAAACGATGAAGAGAATCAAACGATTTAGTAAAACACGTGGTATGGGATATGTGCGTTTGCTATTTCGGTTAATTCCAGACTCGTTAATTGAAATATTTGTTGTTTTGATGATTTGATGATTTTACACTTTCAAGGAAACGATGAAGAGAATTAAACAATTTAGTAAAACTCGTGGTTATGGGACATGTGCGTTTGCTATTTTGGTTAATTCCGGACTCGTTAATTGAAATATTTTGATGCTTTCGTGTTCTTTCGAGCCACTATGAGGACCTTCGGTCATTTGTTGGACCTTCGGGTCATTTGTTGGGCTTTCGGGCCACTCTGATGGACCTTCGGGTCAAATACCAGTACTAGACCTTCGGGTCACTCTGCGGACCTTCGGGTCATTTGTTGGGCGCCAAAATTATGTTGAGTACTTGGTAGGCTTCGGCCATTTGTTGATGCACATGCGGCAAATTAAAAACTCGCCATCTGATGGGATCGATCCAAGCTTTTATGTTGAGTTTCTAGTCTTCTTAATTGATTTCTAGATATTTGTTGTTTCCAATTATCTGCAGGTAATTGGATATTTGTTGATATGAGTTCTGATTATCGTTTTTTATAATCGGGTAATTGTAGTTTTTAATTATCACTTGTGATAATTAAAAATTTGTTGGTTTGAGATTTAATTATCGCTTTTGATAATTAAATAATTGTTGATTTAGAAATTTGATTATCGTTTTGTGATAATCGAATATTTGTTGAAATTGAAATTTGATTATCGTTTTTGATAATCGAATATTTGTTGAATTTGAAATTTGATTATCGTTTGTGATAATCGAATATTTGTTGAATTTGAAATTTGATTATCGTTTTTGATAATCGAATATTTGTTGATTTGGAAATTTGATTATCGTTTGTGATAATCGAATATTTGTTGAGTTTGAAATTTGATTATCGTTTTGTGATAATCGAATATTTGTTGACTTAGAAATTTGATTATCGTTTTGTGATAATCGAATATTTGTTGAATTTGAAATTTGATTATCGTTTTTGATAATCGAATATTTATTGATTTGGATGTTTGATTATCGTTTGTGATAATCGAATATTTGTTGAATTGAGATTTGATTATCATTTTTGATAATCAAATATTTTTTGATTTGAAATTTGATTATCGCTTGTGATAATCGAATATTTGTTGAATTGAGATTTGATTATCATTTTTGATAATCGAATATTTGTTGATTTGAGATTTGATTATCGTTTTTGATAATTGAATATTTGTTGAATTTGAAATTTGATTATCGCTTTTGATAATCGAATATTTGTGATTTGAAATTTGATTATCGCTTTTGATAATCGAATATTTGTGATTTGAAATTTGATTATCGTTTTTGATAATCGAATATTTGTTGATTTGAAATTTGATTACTGTTTGTGGTAATTAAATATTTGTTGATTTGTTTTCTGACTATCGTTTGGATAATTGGATGTTTGTTGATTTTATTGATAAGAAATTTTCTAGTCTCTAATTTAGTCTAGATTATGTTGATTTTATTGAATTGCCATTTTCTATCTATCACTGTTGATAGTTAGTATTTGCTGATTATGAAGTTCGTGTTTTCTATTTATCCATTAGATAACTAGATATTTGCAGTTTTGCAAATTGTGATTTGTGCTTTCTAATCATCTCTGTTGATAATTAGCTTTTGTTGTTTTTCTAATTATCGTATCGATGATTAGACATTGTTGCTTTATGATTCTCTGTATTTTAATTATCTTGTTGATAATTGAATATCGCTGATGATTGCATTTATTCAGTTTTGTTGTTTTCTGATTATCTATTGATAGTTAGATTTTGTTGAAAATTTGTGAATCTCTTTTATGAAGATAAAAGATTTCTGAGGCATTTGAATTCACGACTTTTATTTTTCTAGCTTAACTAGTTTATGTTGGAAGAATAATAGTTGTTGATGACCTTCAGTATGAAAATTGCGGGGACGCAATTTTTATAAGGAGGGGAGTCTGTAACAACCCAAGATTTTATAACAACTAATTATCGTCAAAGTGTCGATTAAATTGTTTGTTTAATTCAGCTGGAGTTTTAATCGTTTGAGTTTCTTTTGATAAATTTGTAAAACTGTTCGGGCTTTAAAATTTATAGAAGCCCATGTTTTAGTTTAGAACTTCCTTATCTAAAGAGAATAAACTTTACTCCCTCCTTCATTTTTCGAATACCCGACCCAATTCATTTTTTGGTGGAAAAACCCTAGGTCTAAGAAAGAAAAATGGGGGCGGCTCCATTTCTTCTTTGTCCGCTCGTTCGAAATTAGGGCTTTCGGCGATGATTATCTGTTGAATTTGAGCTTCGGCTTCTTCAACGCTTACTCGACTAAATTAGGGCTATGGCGATTTCGCTTTGTTGTATCTCTGGCCCTTTTTTGATGTTGATTCTGGAATTGTGGCTTTTGTTATAGTCGACTTTTCTTCGAGATGATCGAGTTTGCTTTGTCAATCAACGACTCTTTGTAGCTTCGCTTCGACTGCTCCTTGTTTGATGATCGAATTCGACTCGTGACTTTGGTCTTGCTCGTTGATGCTAAGGTGAGTACTCACTCACATCTAATTCAAGCACACATATCTGTGAGTTGTGATTTTTACT
Source organism: Allium fistulosum (assembly GCA_030737815.1). Lineage (NCBI taxonomy): Eukaryota > Viridiplantae > Streptophyta > Magnoliopsida > Asparagales > Amaryllidaceae > Allium > Allium fistulosum. The sequence goes on from CM060904.1 coordinate 797,117,680, forward strand.
GCTTTGAATTCTTGGGTTTTCGTTTGTATGCGAACGTTTGAGTTCGTTTTGATTTATCGTGGCCATTCTATTTTGTTTGAACACTTAGATGGTTTCTCTGACTTTAGTAGTGGTACAAAACTTTATGCCTAATTCATTTGCGTATACTGGATATGCTCGGTTGTCTGGGTTTTGAAATTATCGGCTTTAACTTCGATACTTGACTGATTCAAATGCGTATTTTCACTGGCTTTGACTTGGTTTTAAAATACTTCGATGTTGGTAATTCCTCTGAGATGACCACGGCTTGACTGTTTTTCAAAACACTTCGGTTTTGAACCAGCTGCTTCAACTTTGTATTCCACTGCATCACCCCTGAGTCTAGTTTCAATTCCTGGTCTTTTGTTTTGGATGATGCTGAGGCTGATGCATCTGCTTGTTTTAGTTGATTTACTGATCCATTTTGGGTTTGTAGTGAACTCTGTTGTTTTCTTTGGAGAGTGGGTTGCACTGTGCTTTGCTCACTGATTCCTGGTTTGAGTTTGTTTCTGTTATCATTTCTCGGCCATGTTGGTTTCATATGCATTCTGATTTGTAGTCTTACTTCAACCACACTGTAACTGTATATATTGTTACTTGATTCTGCATTTTGTACTTTAGTCTGCTTTTGCATTTGGTACATCTTGCAGTTTGAATCACTTGAGTACATTGTAGTCTTTATTGCACTTGATTGTGATGTTGTGATGATATTATCTGGCTTCGAATTTCTGGCATGTCTGGCTTTGCTTTGCCTTGATTATTTTGTAAATGTTCGACCATGACTTTATTCATCTTTGATTTATATTACACTCGACTTTGCATTAGCTTTGAGACTTTTTGCATATAGTTACACTTGTGAACACTGATTCATTGAAGTGCATTCCTTGAGTTTCACTGAGCTTTGGCATTTGAGTGCTTCATCCCTTACCTGTAGTTGTGTTACCTCTGTCTAATTCCCTCTGGTTTCTTTAGTATTGTTGTAGACACTTGATCATTCGAGTCTGATGTTTTGAAGTCTTGAATTGTCCTGTTTCACTCTTGCACCTCAGTTTCATTTGCCATGTGCAGTTAGTTATGTACCATCACTTGTGTACATATTTTATATTCACTGGATTGCACAGTGAAATCTTTATGCACTGGTTATCTCCTTTGCACTCGGTGCTACATATAGCCTGCACTTGCATTGTCTACGTTGGTTGTACACTTCACTTGTACTAGCACTGTGAAGTCTGCTCTTTTCGATAATTGATATGCATTGATTGAGTCACCATGTATGTTTCTTTCTGGTGATCCTGGGTCTGGTTTCTTGACCAGGCTTGTTCGAGTTGCTTTGGCTATTGACTACGGTCATGGCTTGTTCGATATCACAATTTTGATCTGAAGCGTGAACTTGTTCACCGCTTCCTTTTCTCTTGAGTTGGTTGAGTTTGGTTTGTTGGTTCTTGATTGTTTCAAGTTGATTTGTGAAATTTTACAACGAGTTGAATCCGGTCTCAAAGACCCGGGTTTGACCCTGTAAGTTTATTTATGTTGACTTCTACAGTTTTGATTGTTGTTAGTTTTCACCGTCGTGATGATTTCACGTACTGTGTGGCGAGGCAGTGCATGCGTGCATGTACTACAGCCACATAGAAATTTGATTTGATTGATCTTTTTGAGATTGCTGATTTTTTGATTTACACTGTTTAGTGTTACATCTGCCGTTATCCGATTCTCTTATCGAGAAGTTGGATGTACGAGATTTCTGTGACCGTCGTCTATTTGATATTGATTATTATTGCTTCTGTGCACTAATAACTGAGTTTGAATTAGACTGACCCGTGTATTATTTTCTTTTGAATTTAATACTCGGGTCAGACCCGAGTTATTTCAGGTTGTAGATTTCCTTCTTTGAGTTGCTGTTCGGGCTATGAAGACTTTTTACATCTTTTGAAGTGGTCTTCGTCGTTTTGTAGTAGTCGTGTCGTTGTATAGGATGATATGTATTCATGTATATTAGTTGATAATGTACGTGTATATATAAATTCCAGAGTCGACAGTTGTAGTTGTATCATATGTATTGTGTCAACTATGTTGTAACTGACATCAGTTATATATATATATATATATATATATATATATATATATATATATATATATGAGACTTTTGTTTTTATCTGTGTTCCGCATTTATATTATCTGTGTTATTGTTATATCTAATGTCCTAAACTATTATGAACCATCGTAGTTTGTTTTATACTGATAATTGGGTATGTCGATGGGAGTAAATAAATAAGATGAAAAATGAAAAGTATATACCACTCCTATCGAGGTAACCAATATTAGCGTAAGGCCAACTACGGATGGCCGCTCCTATCTAGCCTTATTCTTCGTAATAATAGACAGTATTTCTTTTAATACTCTTTGTTATTATGAGCATAGAGGTGGGGCGTCACAGATGAGGCTTACCGAAGGGCAAAAATATAAAATCATGGCCGAGATACGTACCTTATTATTAATAATACGAGCGAGTTCGCTCGTACTAAGCAAGCAAAAGCAATCCTAATGTGCAATCGAGCTCCAAAAGCGAGCATATGTCCTTCCGTGGCAACTAAACACTCAATAACCAAATGAGAATATATATATATAGACTAAAGTCGATATATAACATGGATTATGCAATAACCATAAAAGAATATAGCAAATGCAACAAAACCAACATCCAACAAACACTATCCATACAATCTTATTCACAACAATACCAATTCACAATTCCTAATGTCAATATACAGCTTATTATACTGTCATATTCTATCAATATTAAATTGATTTACTTTTAATTCATTGACATTTATTTCATTTATATACAATTTGTTTGCTTTCAATTGATTCAGATGGATCTCTTCCGGATTAATTGGTTCACCTTAAATTTATTCACGTTCAATTGATTAACATTCATATTCTTAATCATTTAATGGATTTATATTTAATTCATACGCTTTTTATTTTACATTCAATTAATTTGGTTTCAATCCATTTTTATTCAATCAACCAATCTTCATTTCATTCACTTATTTACATTCATTGAAATCAATTGCTCTTATATTCCAACGATTAAAGCTATTACATTCAATTGATTTCTTTTAATTTATTAACATTTGTTACAAATTTATTTTTTCAATTTATTCAATCCAATTTGTGAAATTTGAATAGTTTCACTTTTTTGTCTAACTTATTTCATATAAATTCATTTATGAACCATTTATAAAATCATTCCACTTAACCTTGCTTAAGTTAAATTTTGTTTCATTTCCACTTTGTATATCCTCTTCTTCTTTTTTATACTAACATCATTATTACTTTAGATCTTAAGCACCGATTCACTTCGTTTATTCAAATTCGTATTATTAATTTACTAAAGTAAATTTTATTCCATACTCAATTCATATTAATAATTTTTCCCTCACAATCTATTCATTCAACTTCTCTTAAGTTAACTTCAATTTATAATTTATTCTAATAACTTATTCCATACTATATTAGTTAACATTCAATTTTATTGAAACTCGTTCCATTAGCATTTAATTTATTTACATCCAATCTAAGTTAAATTCAATTTCTCATAATAATTTTACTTACACTCGTTTATTTTATTTTGTTTCTTTCACACTTAAATTACATTTCATTTTAAAATTCAAGTTCGTATTCATTTATTAATTCATTTTATAGCTCAAGTGAAAATAATTCGCTTTATTAATTCCTCTATTTCAATTCAAATCCAAAACAACTCATTTATTCTTTATTAAGCGAAATTCTATTTCATTTAATCCATTTCTCATTTTATTTCACTCTCTTTTATCACATTCAACCAAATTTAAAATTTTTTCTTAGCTTAATATTCTCAAATCTATATATTATACAATTTATTCATTTAAAATTTCATCTTATTATTTTATCTAATTCATTTCAGTTACATTTCATTTTATTTAAGCTTTCTTAATTTAGACTTCATTTTATTTACTTAATTTCACTAACTCCATTTAATTAACATTTCTTTGGTTAATTCTTTTTTTTTCATATCTTAATTTTGAATCTTCTTTTGTTTGCTTAACCAAAAATATTCAACAGTTTTAAAATTTAATTTTACTTTCCTGTTCAAATCTATAAATTATAACTTATTTCTTATATATAATTACTTTAATTCATAAGTGAAAAAATTATTTCATATATTAATCAAATCATACTTTGGAATATTTTTTTCCACAATCAAACTTGTTTAAACTCGAAAATAAATTTCTTTTGGTAGAAGTTCTCACTCAAAAATGAATACTGGCGATGTTGTAGTCATCCCTAGAATTATTTTCCAACGACCAAGCTAGTTTAATGCTTTTATTTTCTTCAAAAATCTTTCAAAATATTTTTTTTCTAATCAAAACTCTTTCAAATAATATTATTATTAAATTTGAAGGTTCGAAAACAATTTTGAAAATAGAAGGATTTTAAATTCTGAAATTCTCAATTTTTAAATCTCTTCCATTTATAAGCTATATTATAAATATATTTATACCAATTCCATTACCTTATTACCAAAACATTTCAATAATTTACAACTTTTTTATTCCAACAATTTTTATTTTTATTAGATTTCAATTCAATTTATTTATCAAATGCTGCATAAAATAAAATTCATTAAGTATTCATTTTATTTTAATTCAACTAATAATCGATGATAACTAAATATTATCATCGCCTAACAACTAACATTCATTAATAATTAACCTTTTATATATACAATATAATTTAGGTAAAATTATTTCATTCACTCAATTTTAAAATAATATTATGTCGACTTGCTTCGTTTAAGTGTTTAGAAACCTCTATCAATAACACATCGTCCTTCGCATCGACCAGAATTCATAAACAACTCAACAAATAAGTAAACACAATATAAAACATTTTTATAACACTAACAAGTACACTCTTTCAAATATATGCACACTCAACAGACTCATTCTAGGGATTTACTATCCTATCTCTAATGAGTCAAACCCCACAAAGCCAAGGTTATCGCTAAACCAAAGCCTTGATACCAACTGTGACGACCCACGTTTCAGAAGGTTTAAATTGACAATAATCCATACATGTCCGACATAAAACAATCCGGAACATAGATAATCAATGGGGGTAATTAAGAAAAATAAGGAAAGAAGAAGAAAAAAAAACACAGAATCTCACAGCGGAACGACAAAATATAATAATCAAATAACAGTTCGAGAAGGTGTCTATATTATACATTTGATTATAATCTATACAACATTTATCAGAGTTATATATATACATCAGGGATAAATAACAATTGAGCAGAATAACATGATGCAGAAAATAATAATAGTAATAATATACCAAATCTTCATCTCCGTCCTCCGGAAAACGATCTTCATTATGTTGAAAAAACTCAGGGCTGACCCGAGCGTAATGAAAAGACAAAACACTCGAGTCGGGACTAAAATACTCTTATGTAAGTCAAATTAATAGCAATAAATATGAGTGTAACAGCGTCAGAGATGTTTATGGGATTTTACATCTCCTATTCAGTGTATAACGTGCGCGCAATAACTTAAGAGATGTTACGGGATTTTCCATCTCCTAAGGATTTGTTAAACTATTTATATATAATAGTATACGCTATAATAGGTAATGTCTATCAGTAAAATAAATATCAAAATAGCATTAAGGCTTTACATTGATCCACCTTAACACATTTTTATAGTACTAAACCAAAGTCGTAATGGGCTTGCACAAGGATAAATATGATAAGGCATGTGAGGCAATGCCCAAGGTAGAATTCTACCAGTTTACCCTTTCTGGCTGGTCGTAACCCATCCATGGCCGACCACGACAATCAATCCAAACGAAAAAGGCGCACCCATCGAATACGAAATCACAATAGTAATACGAGGGATCAACGCCACTAGAGGTAGCTAACCTCACTGGCAAGACATATGCTCCCGTTTTAGTCATTTTAATTATGACATGAGTGCCAAGGCTATCCATCATCGTTCTCTTACTTCATTCCAGTAAACATTCGCCAATTCAACCACTACATTCTGGATATCATCCACCGCGTACACAGTTGTTACAGTGGTTCCAATATTGACAGAGAGTATGCCAATAAGAGGCCCCGGTCTCTTTAACAACCAAACGTCATTTTACACACCAGTTGGTACTTTTATATTTCAAAACCAATTCGTACTTGATATCAAAATAACATATTCATTTCGAAAATCAAATTCATTTTGAAATCATCATATTTGTTTCAAAAATCAATCCATTTCGAAATCATCATATTCGTTTCAAAAATCAAAACCATTTCGAAATCATCATATTCACATCAAAAATCATATTTTACTTCAAAATGTCAATTCAGTTCGACATATTGATTTAACTTCAAAATTTGATTCGAATTTCAATTTTGGTTATAACTTCGCTCTAACCCAATTCGCATTTATATCTAAGACTTAAATATAAACATTCCACCCTTTTGACCTGTTTGAATTTTAGAAAAATAATTTAAATAGTTTTAAAAATAGTTAAATAGTTAAAATAGTTTATATAAAATAGTTTGAGTAATAAAAATGGTTTATATAGTAAAATAGTTTGGAAAATCAAAATACTTTTAACATTTAAAGAACATAGATTTTAAACCATTTATACTAAAATAATTCATTTGAAAATAGTTTCAAAGTCAAACCGGTTCAATTCCAAATTTCTCAATTCAAATCAATTCCAATTTCCATTTCGATTTAATTGATTCAATTCCGATTTCAAGTCGAATTTTTACTTCGATTCCAAATTAATACCGATTTCAATTCCACTTTGTTTTCAACTCCATTTCCAAATTAATTTCAATTCCAACCCAAATTAATTTCAATTCCAATTCCAAATTAATTTGAAATTCCAATTCCAAATTAATTCCAATTCCAACCTATATTAATTTCAATTTCAATTCCAAATTAATTTAAAATTCCAATTCCAATTTTTTTTTCAATTCCAAATTTAAACCATTTCAAGTTATAGCAATTCCGAGTTCGATTTTCAAAATATTGATTCAAAACACTTAAATCAAATTTTCCTTCAATATCCAATTTAAAAATTCAAACCTTCAAATATTATTAAATTCGGAGCTCAATTTCTTAATATCCTTTTATATCACTTTTTACTTAACTATATCTAAAGTTCGAATAAAAGTCCAATCTTTTAAAACAAATCAATTTCTGAAATCTACGTCATATTTCGATTATAACTTCAAAATCTCAACTTCGATTTTTTAAACAATTTCGTTTACCAAATTTAAATTTCAAAATTTCGAGCTCCATTGCGAAATAATTCAATTCCCATAAATTGGATTTTTATTCATTTAAATCAAATCATTTTAAATAATTTTAAATCGAAACTTTCAAAATCATTTAATTTAACCAATCCCGTGTCCGTATATAATTCTCTATCCTATGGCCAAGTGAATCAATTATTTCAATTTAATTCATTGATGGATATATATCATTTCAATCCAAAATAAATGTCATAGGTATATATCATTTCAACCTATTTCTTAATTTATTCAAAATAATTCAATTTATAGTTTAATATACTGTAAATAATATACGGGATGATAATATGATATATTGAAGATAAATAAACATCCAAACATCCGAAATATCAACCAATAGCATACATCACAATCAATCATCCAAAAAGTCAATAAAATTCACAACAATTTCATAGTTATCAATATCGGGTATTTTACTGGCAATTAAATTCTAATTTAATTTAACTGTCAATTCAAATTCTATCAATTAATTTAGATGTCAATCTAAATGTCAATTAAATTTATCAAACAACAATTAATAAATTCAATTCACTTCACGATATAAATTTAACCACATAAAAAATATTTTAGTACTTGTGAGCATATAAATACTCACCTTTATTTGAAACTGAAAATATTTCGGTTTCAAATAAATTCCAAATCCGCTCCATGCTGTAGACGACGTCGATATGATTCCACTGCACTTTGTTTCGTCCAAAATAGGCATCGTAAATAAAAGTTACGAATTAATTAGCGTTCAATATAATTTAAAACTAAAAAAAAATTAAAAAAAAATTTAACTAATTATTATAATAAACTAAACCCTAACCTTGCTGCGTTCGACCCCAATCACTCCTCACGCACTCCATCTTCTTCCCAAGTCGCGTATTTTTTATAAAATGAACGATCGACGTCGCTCAGTTCCACACCGCGCCGCCGTACCACGCGACTAGAGCCCAAAGCCCTAACCTCCCTTCTTCGCGCATGTGTATGCGCCACTGCCTCGATGAAACCTAACACCGCAGCCCAAAACTCCCCTCGCGCCCCCAGCGGTCGCCATCGCTGTGATGCATTCTTTTTTGGCTGTTATTTTTCTTTTTAATTTCTTCGATCGATTTGTTTTTTTTATTCTCTTCGTTCGGATCTGATGTTATGAAATAAAAAAAATGGGCAAAGGAAATGATATACGGAGGAGATAACGAACGTGGCTTGGACGAGTTGAAAAAATAGAAAATATATTATTATATTACAAAAATATCAAGCTTACAACGTCCAAAATTCTCGAGCTCCAAACAAAGCGTGCCGCCTAGCATTTATAATGTTTTACCTCCATTCCGAACACAATAGAACTAGTTTCGAAAGCCAATTCGATCGTATGCAAAAGATAGCTTTTCAAATCGAATTATTTAATTAAATTCTAAAATTAAATTTCTATGTGTTCCAAGCTCGCATGGCCAAACAACAAGTCCGATCTCTACGAAACTTGAAATCCTATTATAACTCACAATTACAGATCCGATGAAACTGGGTTTCGTCGAAATCTGAGATAGTGGCCAAATTGGCTATTTTTTACTCATTAATTATATTATAAAATTTCCAATTTTAATTATTCACTTTTTAATTCAATTTTAAAATTAAACGATTTTCATCCTTGTTTAAATAAAATTTAAATCAATTTTCGATGTCATTCCCATTCACATAAATTCAAGAATTCAATTATTCAAATAATTTCCAATATTAAATTTAAACAATTTAATTATTTGATAAATTACAATAATAAGTCATTAAATTTGATCTCTAAACATTTTTATCAAATAATCACTTTAAATTTAATAATTTAAAATAGCTAAAAATACGGGTCGTTACAGAATCACTTCCAACGAACAATGAGACAAATAGTGCTAAATTACAGAGCTTCAAAGTCGCTCAAAGAAACCAAGCCAAAACCGAACTGACCTTGTGATCAATCAGAGGCAAACTCAAATCAAGCCCAGATTCGGCACCTGGGAAAACCGCACCCACTGGACCAGGGGAAACAAACCAGTTGTGGAGAGACCATGGATACAGTTCAAGCACACCAACAGCCCTGCGGCATGAGGGGCACCGCACACACTTGAATAGCTGCAAGAAAGTCCAAGACTAATCATACCATAGTTCCGTTATTCCCGATCAAAAATTATGGCATTCTGACAACCGCAGACTTAATGACCTAGATAGTGCAACAAACGAAATACTAGCATAATACTTGCCCACTTCTTTCCAACTACTATTTTACCACTCTTGGTGACCAATATCTCTTCCTCTTAGACTGTATGCCAGTTAAAGACCCATTGTATAAAGGCAGTTTGGACCAAGAGCTAAGATTCATGTCCTGAACTCCTATAGGCTCTTTCTTCAATCCATCTTCATGAGGTCAGCTATAGATCTCTCCACCATGGCAGCCTGATCTATTTGGACGTGTACATCTTCCAAAACACGGAAGGATCATCCAAGCCATAGTTACCCAAACCAAAAACTATTTAGATTCTTGAACCAATAAAACCGTGTTCATGTAAGCAACCTGCTGAGTTGACGGGGTCAAATTGACTCGAAAATCATTGTTTAGCTGCTTGGACCAGTCAAACTGTGCCCGAGTATGTTCCATCAACCCGCTGTGTTGACGGGAGTAAATCAACTCAAACCGTTGGATCGGCGGAACCCGATCTTTGCCTTCTAAGAACTAGTGATGCCTCGGCAGCATCGGGAAGGCTAAAATAAACACTCCTTACATTGCCCGAAGATAGGCAACACCGAGGAGTTCAAAAAGCCACACACTTCATAAGTCGCGCACTAAATTTCAAAATACTAGTTCCTCACGTTGCCCGAAGGTTGGCAACACCGAGGAGTATAAAAGCCATGCACTCTATAAGCCACACTAACTCTTAAAAATTTCACCCCTCACGTTGCTCGAAGTTAGGCAAAACCGAGGAGTACAAAAAGCCGCGCATTTCATAAGCCTCGCCAAAACATACGCTCCTCACGTTGCCCGAAGATAGGCAACACCGAAGAGTACCATAAGCCGCGCATTTATAAGCCGCGCCAAAACATACGCTCCTCACGTTGCTCGAAGATAGGCAACACCGAGGAGTACCATAAGCCGTGCATTTCATAAGCCGCACCAAAAAATACGCTCCTCACATTGCCCGAAGATAGGCAACACCGAGGAGCACAAAAAGCCGTACATTTCATAAGCCGCGCACCAACTCCTTGACATTGCCCGAAGATAGGCCACACCGAGGAATATCGCCGAAAAATCACGCTCCTAAAGCGTAAACTGCTCATGTTGCTCGAAGAAGGCAGCGTTGAGGAGCATCAAAACAGGATCAATGGGCCATATCGATCCCAAACACCATGTATCTGATAACGAGTGCAAATCACTTCTATGATTGGGAATAATGGCCACGACTACAACAAAATTGGAGTGCTACAAACCAACAAAAAAGTTTCACCTGACGACATTTAAGGATTAAAACTGTCCTCAGTTAACCCTTGCAATGTGCTCCTCTATAACACACATATATCGCATACTTGCCAAAATATCGCAAGAAACTTAGATTACATGCTAAAGTTGCAAAACCTCCGAAAGAAGGAAAATCAAGCTGCGACTTAGCCAAATTTCAAGTTTAATATGAAATTTATCTAAACTATAAGTTACCGATCATTTGAAGTAAACAACCCTGTGAACTGGGGAGCACACACCAATACTTAAATAAAAACAATTGAAAACAATAAGTTCACAAGTTCTGTTACTCCAAACAAAGAATTGTTGCTCCAAATAAAAATTTTGGCGGCAATCACAAAAATTGGATAAGTGCAAACAAAACAAGCACAAGTGCACTAACACATATGAACAGGTAGAAAAGAGTACAGTCAAAATATCATTATATGCTTATAATTTTCTTTACACAGGGTCAAAATGTGGGGGTCGTACCCACACAACACCGGCCATCAAAAAGAAAATACAGACTCCACGACAAAAACACTAAGTGTAGACTCTGCACTTGAACAAAATGACTCAAAAAGAACCAAAATCAGATCAGTCTCCACACAAGCTCATCGGTGCTTTCTTCCACCGCTCCCCTTTCCACCGTTGTTTGCAATTTCTGCCTTGTCTCGGGAGTGGTGTCGCTGCTGGTAATATCAACAAACTCCTCGGTGACAACATCCTCCTCTTGCTCCACTGCCTTTTCAGAAGATTCTCCCTTTGCTTTGCGCTTTCGTGATTTGCGTGAGCTCTTTGAGACTTCAGTCACTTCAACCTTCTCCTTCTTGATAACGACCAATTAATGTTGAGTCTTACGAGGCTGCTCCGTTTGAACTTCCCACTCCTTAACTTCTGCCGCTGTTACGTCAACCTCCAAAGAGATAGAAGGGTTATCCAAGCCATGAAGCATGGCTATCTTTTCAGATTCCGTCCCTGGCTGCGAGCCAGACACGGACATGGAAACTGGAATAGGAAGAGAAACAAGCACGGAGGCTTTGGAATAGCAGCAAGTTCGAACATTGAGCAAGTTGGCATATCAATAGGAAATCTCTATCCCAGCCTTTTGAGAGCTAATGTTGCTCCGGCAACATCGGGTATGCCCAAAACCATCCTGCATCACTTCTTGAGCCGTGGAACCATGCTCTTGAAGCGGGAAGCCCAAACCCTCGTGCATCACTTCTTGAACTGTGGAACGATGCTCTTGAAGCATGATCATCTCACGTTACCCAAAGATTGGCAATGTTGAGAAGTTCCAAACCTTTTTGGATCAACGGGTCGTATCGATCCCATAAGCTGCGCATTTCATAAGTCGTGCACCCCCAAAAGCTGTGCATCCTATAAGTCGCGCACTCTCTTAAGCCGCGCCACCCATAAGCCGTGCACTACCAGAAGCCGCGCATCTCGTAAGCTACACACTCTCATAAACCACACGTCTCATAAGCTGCGCAGAAACTGCCCAATGTCGCTATGGCATCATCACCGGACCATCAAAATTCTCTAAGTATCGGTGTTGTCTTAACAACACCGGGAAACTTGTTTATTTCAGGATTAACAGGGACCGATCCCTACCCCACAAAAGGATCGACATTGCTTTGGAATGCCACAAAGTCCCCAAACCAAGATTTCAACAAAGAATTCCGATCTTTGGCCAAAACGTCTAAAGTTAAGACATTCAAATCACGAGCTCCAAAAGATCAGAGCTGTGACACAACTATGACTAGGGGCATCCAGAGAGCCGCCCAGAACATCAAGTCTCACATCAAGTATTTAGAGTAACCAGCCACGTGGATCGGCGACACATAACATAATAACACTTGGTTGGGACCAAAAATCTCTCCTAGGTTCTGTTATACCGAGCAGAGAATTCAACAATCGCAAAAAAACTAAGCAATATAGTAGGCTAGACGAATACCGAATTAAAAACGAAACTGCTCCAATCTGCTAGACACCGATATTGCCTCAGCAACATCGAGAACTCGAGACCGTCATATAACTAAGAAAATCGTACTCCTTAAAGTTCATCATCGCTTAGAAATAGGTATAAAAGGAGAAACTTACCAACGGTTAGAGATAGATAATGATGGAAGACATTTCCAGAATCAAGTCATTGACCCAGCGGATTCCAAAGACAGAAGCAAGTGCTCGAATAAGGTCTCAAACCCTAACTTGCAAAAAACCAGCTATTATGCGAAGACAGACAATGGCAAGGAGAGAACGCTCAAAATCGAGCAGCTAAACCATTTATTTCCGAATATTGGAACCAACAAATAAGGTTGATATCTGCAACAATGCTATTAGTCCAGCATAATGCATATGGCCTAAAACAAGCAAGGTTAGGTGATAGGGACTCAAGACAAACACTACCGAACTATACCGATCCATGATCAGTTTAGGAATAAACATGGTCGTACCGGGGGCAATGTGATGACTTGCTCCACAATTTCAAATTTTCTATAAAAACTTGGAGTTGAGACCTAGAAATGAAGGGTTCCGCTAATAGTCGTCAGATCATAACAAAAACCGGTTGGAGGAAGTTCGTTTTTTCTTGAATAAAAATAATTATGGAATGGTTAAGCAACAACCTTGCATCTCCAAGGGTAATACTTGATGGTTAAACAAAGTAGGCAACGGAAACGCTATGGACTCTCACCCTTCCAGAACGTGGCGTATCCTATATTTAAGCAACATTGACAAAATAGCCACATTGGGTTAAAAGGAATCTACTTAACTCTACAGGATCAGTTGAATGATTCAACCCTCACCAACGTGACTTTAACACTGCCCGAAGATAGGCAGCTGTAAGAAAATACATATAAAATCCAATCATTAAAGAGCTAATTTCTGAAGTCCGAAATTAGTACCCTAATAGACTAAAAGTACAGCCAAATCGACGGGGAAAATCGATCCCAAACTCCTAAGTGTCGGTGTTGCCTCAGTAATGCTAAGGCCTTCTTTTATCTTTCAAGTACTGGTGTTGCATTAGCAACGCCGGGAAAATTTTCTATTTCCTAAGTACTAGTGTTGCCCTGGCAATTGTAGGAAACTTTCTATTTCATAAGAATCGTGTTGCCCCGGCAACTCCGAGAAACTTTCTACTCACTACATACCGGTATTGTCCCGGTAATGCTAGGAAAACTTTAATCTATAGGGCTAATGAGAAACACACATCATAGTGACACATCGATGCACCAGCTTCCGGAGATAGATGTTGGACGTCAACTGAGTTTCTACCCCTATCTTTAGAAAACTACTATTGCCCGATGACAGGCAATGACCAGAAGACATATCCTTTCATAGGTCAGCCGGATGGTTCGACCTTTCATCATAGGAATCAGCCACTTCATAGGAATAAAGCAGCGTCAAAAGGAAATCCTAGGACTAAATTTCCCGTGTACTAATTTCTAAGGATGAAAGCTGGTGCACAACCGAATTTCCTAAATTCAACTTAGAAAGAATTCAGATACAGCCAAAAAATAGGCAGCCTCGAGGAGATGTTGCTCAGAAACTAGGTTATCAATTCACAAAGAGAGGAGTTGACATATGAGCAAAACTTCCATGACAACGCCATCAACTAAGAAAAGCATGCATGGCCAAGGACCGGCGGGAACAATCATGGAAGGTCTGAAATAAAATCCACAAACTTCCTCAATTCTAGAATGGGATTGAGACCCAGACTGGGGGCAATTGAGGAATTTGCCCCACAGATCTCCATCCCTCACAATCGCCCAAATACACGCGTTCGAAATAGCTAGTCCCTCAAGATGGGATAGACACACAAATACTTGATCGAAAGAAATGTTTCAAAGTCCAAACACGAATAACCGCGAGGTTGGTTAGATCACGGTTCTGTATCACAACAGAGCATTCTGGCAACAAAATCACCAACAAAGGAAATGAAGGATTTAACATTCAGAAGTCAACCATCGCTCATAGTCTGGCGATGAAGAGAAGTATCGATGACCTTCTTACAGTCTAACTAGATCATTTGGTTCCAACTTGCAGGAATATGCCATTACTCGAAGTTTGGTGATGCTAAGAAGAAACTCCCAGAGTGAAACTATCGATACATCGTCTTTCGAAAATAGAAGCAAAAGCTTGATCGACTCTTTAATCCTACCTTCTGGAATCTTATGTTATCCAAAGGTCCGCTACATCAAGGAAAAATCCACAGGTTTGAGTCATCTGTACATGAGTCTACGAAGATAGAAACCAACACATAAATAGGATCTCAACGCGGGCTCGGAAGAATTTACTTTAGCAAAATATGCTAGAAACGCATCTTTCTAATACATACCGATATCATTACAAAACTCAGATCTTGGGATCAAGCAACAAAGTCCCTAATTCTCGAAGATAGGAGCTATCGTGTCAATCAAACTGGGCAGTCGAACTTATTTTTTAGGAGACCTAGTCTCCCAAAACATGTTGGTTCAGTAGTCAAAGTAATCAGCCCTACGGACTAAGGCATTTACACCAAGACTTTGTTGAAACGAACTCAATTGAGCAAAAGTAGGGATTAGCTACAGAATTGGCTAGACCAAGGTACTTCATAATTCTGAACAAAGCTATGAAATAGAATATGCCAAAATGACCGCAGAAAAATTACTTTCATGTATAGAATTACAGTAAACGAATATGCTACACATGAACACAAGAGGTGCAACAGCGAGAAAAAGCAATGCTCGGAATCGAGCAATTAAACCAATAGTCCCCGGAGACAGAGGCTGGTGTGCAGGTCGAATTCCAAAAAAACCAAAGGAAGGATAATCGCAATCGAATAACTCATGTGCTAGTTTCCGAAGACAGAAACGGTGCCTTGTAATGACTGTAACCAATCATCCCAATTTGATAGGAATAATAAGAGAAGCCTAAGTGGCGAAGGACCCAGCCTCTAGAGGAGTGGAATTTCCTCCGCCAAACTAAAGATTGGATGACCGAAAAGTCATTTTCAACAACAAAACTTGGCATTCAACCCCACTAGGTATGTTCTACTTTAAATAATATTCTCATATAACCAATGCCCGAAATCCAAGGTAAATCGACGTATGTTGACCAATCGTGTTCTAAGCGATGACCAGGGGAGATGCAGTGTGTTATCTACATGAGAAGAGTCCAGTATCCGAATACTACAAACAAACAATCTAGTGTAGATAGCTTGCTTACATTTGAAAAACAATCCATATCGTCCTGTGACATTATCTCTTCCACACTTAACCGTTATCGATCAATGATCGAAAACGGAGCCGCCGTCCAAAGTGACGCGGGAAGCTTTTCTTTTCAGGATCACTGGAGTACAGAAACGGGAAGAGCGATATGATCGAATCATCCACTATATCTGATTTTGGAATAAATCGTCGCATTGGAATTCAATACTCCTCTTTTGGACGGTCTGTCCCTAAATATTTGTTAAATACTCCTCTTCTGGATGGTCTGTCCCTAACTTAACATCTACCAAGGTCACTTGATCCTAATGGTTTTGCGGGCTCACCAATAACCTATCTGTATACAAATATATATTCCTTTTTATGTGTAATCATAATTTTAGTCTTACTTTAGACAAAGCCCTACACATTGTAATTTTGGAATAAATTAGTTGAGGCTAATAGCTAATGTATAGGGCACGATCTTATACCAGTCCCATCTGGTAATCTAATATTTGACTCATTTTACTTAAATTTTCCATGACAACCTTTTCATCTCAAATCGATTTAAAATCTTTAAACCAAACTTAAACAAGGAAAATATATACTCTATGCTTTACTCAAAATCACCTTGCCATGTTATATATAATTTACCCAATTCATTGTTGATGAAAACATTTAAATCTTTGAAAGTACCCCTTTCGATCCCATTGAAAGTATCCCTTTCGTAACCAAATAAACCCTTTCTTTCATTTAGGCCGAAAGGACAAAACCTTCCTTAAGAAACAATTTACATAAACCTTTCGAAACCATTGAAATACCTTTTCCTTCGAAAACTAAAAACCTTAGACATCATATCTTTAAAGCCTTTAAATATAGCCTTTCGAAACCATTGGAAAAACCCTTTCCTTTAAACCCTTCAATACCATTGGGGAACCACCCCTTAAAAACCTTCCCTAAAAACCTTTGGAAAGCATCAAAACCTTAAACCTTTCGAAAGAATTTGGGTTCAATTTTAAAACATGTGGAAACAACTTTCGAAACCATTCAAAACCATTTCTTTCAAAACCGTTGGGTTAATCTTTAAAAATTTCTAAGGGTCACAAACAACAGGGTCGAAAGTAACTCTTTCAAAAGCCAAAACCTAAGTGAAGAAGAGATGGTGTCGAAACAATTGGAGAAGCGGCAGCAAAAGGGCTTCGACCTAGTCGAAAGCATATACTTAAAACAAAAGCGCAACTTCTTTAAAACCATTCTTTTAAACCCATTGACCTAGTCAAAAGAAAACCAAGTCGAAAGCAATACTATTGAAAGCAAAGTATACACATTTTTTATTTAAAACCAAGCAGCGCTTCGATCCCTTCGGAACCCCTGGTTTCGACCTCATACCCTCCGCCTTCTTTCCAATTCATTGTGCACCAAGTCTTTGATGCCATGTGCATTGGTTTCGATAGTGATAGAGGCGGAGGAACTAAGTCAAAAGCCATCTAAGTCGGAAGAAGGGTGCCGAAAGTGGCGAAACATACATTTTACATGTAAAATGGATTTTTAACCTTTTTAAGTAATCATTTTAACTAACCTGCCTTGTTTGTCTAAATCTTATTGGTTGGAAATTTTCTTTTCTAAAAGCACTACCAAAATTTCAGAAATAAACACTTTAATTTATTTACAAAATACCCCTTCTCCTTTTATAAATATATAAAACATTTAAGTCCCATACCTTAAATAATTTTATATATTCATCAAAACACTTAGGAAAATTCCACAAAATTCCATAAAATCCTTTTTAATATGTTTTCTAACATATATAAATTTCAGACCCAAATTATATATAATTTAACCGTAAATTATTTTAAACCCAATAAATCATTTTCTTCACTAGAGAAGTAATATAAAATCCACATTAATTTGGAAAATTATGAAAATCGAACCCCATCTCTAAAATATCATTTCTGATCTATATCTAAACTCACAAGGTATTTGGATGTTATTAAATAGGGTTTTCACATCAAAACATATCATAAAATCTACAATAATAAGCATAAATCATCAACAAGCATATATAAACATATTGTCCTTCAAAATCATAGCTAAACTATGCAAGATAAATTCGAATTTCCTTAAAACCGAACATTTAAGAAATAAGAGACGTAGTCATTATTCACCTTAGCTTTGTGATTTAGGATATGAGATTTTATCTTGATTAAGTGATTTAATTCTTCCTCTTGAATCCTAGCTTTATCTTCTTCCTCTTTGCTAATGGTGGCTGGCCTTAGACTTATAATTTTTTACTTGGGAATGTATGAATGAACGTTTGGAAGTAAATTCCTAAGGGTTTAGGGTATTAGAATGCATTATTTCCTATTTTACCTCTCCTTTATTTGCCTTAACACTTCATTCTTTACTTCATTTGTTTATTCATTAACATGGCATGGCTATCCCTTAATTAAATTGCAGATCTCAATCCATTGATCAATCTACATTATTTAATTTAATTTAGCTAATTAAATTCCCTAAATAATGTTACTTAAAATATAGGGTGCTACAATGACACACACTTAATATTGATCCTAGGTATACACCAACGATGTAGAAGAGACGTAGCCTAGAACCCGAATGATCCAAAGCGTTGAGAGAAGAAGTAGGTAAGCCGATTGCGAATGGTTATATCCGTGATGCAACTTTCCCCGAATGGGTATCCAACTCGGTCTTGGTCAAAAAGTCCAATGGAAAATAGCAAACTTGTAACGACTACTCGAACCTAAACTGAGCTTTCCCAAAAGATAGCTTTCCTCTGCCATGAATCGACCAGCTTGTGAACGTGACAGCTTGAAATGAACTACTACCATTTATGGATGCTTATTCAAGGTTCAACCAGATCAAGTTGCATGAACCTGACCAGGAAAATACCAGTTTCATTACTAATTTAGGACTATACTGCTACAAAGTGATGCCATTCGGCTTAAAGAATGCTGAGAGAACCTACCAACGAATAATGAACGCCATGTTTAAACATCAGATTGCGATGATTATGGAGTTTATGTAGATGATATGTTGGTTAAATCGCGCATAACTAAAAAATCACTTGGACAACCTCATCGAAATGTTTGAAATACTCTGCAAATATGGAATGAAACTCAATACACTTAAATGTCACTTCAGGGTAGCCTTTGAAAAGTTCTTGGGATTCATAGTAAGCGCTAGAGGCGTCGAAGCAAATCCCGAAAAAATAACCGCTTTACGGGAAGTCGAGGCCCTTTGGAATAGGAAGGAGCTACAAAGCTTGAATGGAAAAGTCGCAGCGATAAGCCAGTTCATCTCAGAAGCAACTGACAAATGTACACCGTTCTTTGATGCGCTAAAAAAAGGAAAGAAGAGCTTTGAATGGAATCAAGCTTATCAAACTGCATTCAAAGAGCTACTATGATATATGGAGTCCCGTCAATCCTGTCCAAGCTGGTAGACGGAGAAGACTTGTACATCTACTTAGCAGTCTCGCTCCATGCATTAAGTGACACGCTCATACGAGAAGAAGCTAAGATCCAGCGATCCATATATTACATCAGTAAACGGTTCACTAGAGCCGAGAAGAACTATCCAAAATTGGAAAAACTGGCATATTGCATCTTGATCGCATCTAGAAAGTTACGATCATACTTCCAGGCACACATGATCAAAGTGTTGACAGATCAACCCTTGAAGCAAGTGTTATACCACCCCGAAACCTCTAGATGGATTATCAAATGGAACATCGAATTAAGTAAATACGAAATCACGTACCATCCTCGGAAGGCGATCAATGGGCAGGCGTTGGCAAACTTCATTTTCAAGTTTACGATACAAGATAACGAAGAAGAAATTACTCTGGTAGTGGAGACACGTCGAAAGTTGTTCGTCGATGGTGCATCTAACAACTTCTGCTCGGGGGCAGGAGTAGTGCTCGAAACTCCCGAAGGACGATCCGTTTGCTATGCCTTGCGCTTGAAATTCATCGATGGTCCATCTAACTACTTCTGCTCGGGGGCAGGAGTAGTGCTCGAAACTCCCGAAGGACGGTCCATTTGCTATGCCTTAAGCTTGGAATTTCATGCAACAAATACGAAGCGGAATACGAAGCATTAATAACCGGGCTGAAAGTTGTGAAGGAACTCGAGATAAAGTCCGTACACATCTATAGTTACTCTCAACTCGTCGTCTGCCTGGTGAAAGGCGAATACTAAGCCCAGAGAGAGAATCTTGCCCCATATCTATCTAAAGTGCAGGAACTGCTAAATGACATCGAACACTACACCATAACTCATATCCTGAGGAAATAAAACACGAAGGCAAACTATCTAGCCAAACTGGCCAGTTCTGGAGAAGCTCAGTCATTGGACTGGTCCCAGTTGAAATGGTAACTTCTCCAAGCATAAGCGAGATGGATATCGACTAGATCTCTGAGACAACCGGAGAACCAAAAACATGGATGACACCAATCAAAAACTGCCTGCTCAGAGTAACACTCCCCGTAGACAAGAATCAATGGAAAAAGCTCCTTTGAAAGGCACAACGGTTTGTTGTACATGATGGGATGCTCTACCAAAGGTGCTTCTCTACCACCTTGCTTAGGTATGTGACCAATGATGAAGCTCGAAGAATCCTGAGGGAAATTTATGAAGGCGACTACGGAGATCACACTGGGGGGCAAACCCTCGCAAAGAAAGTTCTCCGATATGGGTATTTTTGGACAACAGTAAACTTCAATGCAGCAAATTATGCCAGACGGTGCAACCAATAGCAAAGATTCGATAAGATCAAAACAACTCCTTCGACAGAGATGACACATATGGTCAGCCCATGGCCATTCACGATCTGGGGAATCGACCTGATTGGTCTGTTAAAAATGTCCAAAGGAGGAGCCAAATATGTTATCGTTGCTATTGACTATTTCACCAAATAGGCTGAAGCGGAATTGCTAGCCGCAATTACCACAAAGAAAGTTATTGGTTTCGTCACTAAAAACATTATTTGGAGGTTTGGAGTGCCATAAAAAATCATCACGGTCAACGGAACTCAATTTGGAAGCGCCGAGTTCAAATACTTTTGCAAATGTTCCTAATCGAGAAAAGAATTTCCGCTATTGCGCATTGACAGGTAAATGGACAAGTGGAATCAGTGACAAGATCATCAAGTCCACCATCAAAAAGCAATTGAATAATGGTAAAGGAAATTAGGTTGATGAACTTGCACTCAGGCTATGGGCTTACAGTACAATGCACAAATCTGCAACCGGTCACTCCCCATTCGCCCTGGCATATGGTTCAGAAGCAACGATCCTAGTCAAGCTAGAAGTTCCCTCTCATCGAAGGAAAAACTTTAAGCAAAGTCAAAATGAGAAGCTTCTACTCGAGTCACTTGATATGGTCGATGAGAAGTGGGAAGAAGCCGAGTTAAGGGACCGCCGCTCACCAGAAAAGGGTCGCACGATATTTCAATTTCGAAGACTGTAACCATACTTTTGAAGTGGGAGACCTTGTCCTCAAATGGGCCTACTTTGTACCAGGAACATTCGGACCAAACTGGGAGGGGCCCTATGTGATCAGCCAGAAGCTAAAGGATGGCACATTCAAGCTAAAAAAGCATTAATGGAACCTAAATACCCCGAGCTTGGAACAGGGAATTGCTGCGTCGTTATTTTATCTAAGACTGTCTTATGTATTTCCTATTTCCCACAAAAAAGCCATCCCGGAATGCCGGAGGCATTGTAAATAGGCAGAACTTACCCAACGATTATTAATAAAATTGATTTTCTTTCTGAAGCAATAAAACCATGTTCACAAAAGTAACTTACTGAGTCGACGGGGTCAAATCGACTCAAAACCATCTAATCGCTGCTTGAGATAGTGGAACCACGCTTAAGTACACCTCATCAACCCACCGAGTGGACGGAAGCAAATCGACTCAAACTGTTAGATCGATGGAACTCAATCCCTGCCTTCTAAGAACCGATGTTGCTCTTGGCAAAATCGAGAAGGGCCAAATCCAAGACGCGCATTTCATAAGCCGTGCACCGCTTCTTGGGTTATGGAATCACGCCCAAGCAAATATAATTACTTAAGCTGTGCACTCACATAAGCCGCGCATCACTTCTTAAGCCATGGAACCACGCTCTTGAATCACAAACTCTTCACATTACCTGAAGATTGGTAGCATCGAGAAATTCCAAACCATTCCACATCGACGGGTCATATCGATCCCATAAGCCACGCATTTCATAAGCCGTGCACTCCTAAATTTCGCACATTTTGTAAGCCGCGCACTCTTAAAAGCCGCACATTTCGTAAGCTGTGCATTCCGTGCAAGCACTACTTGATGTTACTCCAGTACCATCAGCAAACCATTAAGATCTTTTATGTACCGGTATTGTCCTGAAAACACAAGGAAACTGATCTATTGCAAGATTAACAAGAATCCACTCCCACTATCAAAAGTAATTCATATGAATTCAACAATATCGCACAGCAAGAAATCAGCAAATAATTCCGATCATTGACTAACATAAGCTTTGGAATCGAGATGCTTGAGTTACAAGTTCCCGAAAATAGGAACCGCAAAGTAGATTCTGTTACAAACATCTGAGGAATCGCTCGGATCAATCGATCATTTGTCAAGTGTTCGGAGAAAACAACCCTATAAAATAGGGGGGCACATATAACAACATTTAGTTGAAAGGAAAACTACTCCACAGACTCTTTTCTCCAAACAAAGAATTTTACCAATCATAATGGATCTAGCTGTAAAATTAAAAAATGCATACATAATCCATGAAATCATGAAAATGAAGGCATCATATACTATGAAACATGGCACGACAATGTGAAGTATAAAAATTGCAGAACAAGCAATCGTGCCATGTGCAAACATAAGCAGTATAAAAACAAGCTAAGTACATGATAAATAAGGAAGAACATAGAAGAGATGACAATTGAAACATTAATCTTTTCATTCCTTATAGCATTTTCTATACAAAGTCAAAATATGGAATGTTTGTACCAAAATTGGGCACAACACTCTTCGGAAGTTTTTGAAGAGATAAAGTGAAGAAATTAAATGAAAAAAGAGGAATTATCTCACAAAAACTCCAAATTTCAGAAATGAGAATAAGTAAAGGGCAGGGAGACACAAGAATTTAGAGTGGTTCGGCGTATAGCCTACGTCCACTATGAAGTAGTTTGCTTTCTTGACCTTCCATTGATGTTTACAATTGATTATAACAAATTACAGTGAATAACCATGATTTGCAGCAGTGAAATTCGTTGGTAGCAGCAGCAATGGAGTTCAGAACTAAATCTGGCGGAGTCCGGGTGTTCGAGATCTCAAAGAGGAAGAAGAACCCCTTTTCTGTTGGCTTTGGGGGTCTATTTATAGGTGTAGGAGGATGGTATTTCACTCAGATCTCTGGAGACACTCTTTGGAACGTGACCAGGCCCGTACGCCCAAGCCGGTGAGGTTTCGGTCCGATCCATGATCGACACGAGCAGATTTCGACTCGCTCAAGATTTCATCCAATGGAGTCGAAATTTGGCGTGGACATTTTTTAGCACGCACGTATACTTCTGTGAAAATTTCATAGCATTTGGACTTGTAGATTGGGAGATATGATCGATACGAAATGGAGTTTTCGGTTGGCTGTTTCCTTCGACTCGCTTCCTGTTTCGACTCGCTTCTGTTCGACTCGATGACGTGGCACTTGATTCTTACTCTGTCCTGGATGTTGCTTCAAGCGATTCGAATTAAATACTTGGTCGAGCGAGTTGAAGCAAGCATTGCTTCGAGCGAGTCGAAGCAAGCACTGCTTCGAGCGAGTCGAAGCTAGAACTGGTCGAGTGAGTCGAAGCTATCACTGGGAGAGCGAGTCGAAATGGGGCGTCCTAGGAGGTTAGAGCAGTGGAGTTGAAGTTGATGGAGTCGAATAGTTATTCGAGCGGAGCGAGTCGAAGTGTTTGCTTTCGATGCTTTCGAACTAGAGCGAGTCGAAGTGAGCAGCTCTAAGGGACTTGGAGCAAGTCGAACCTGATTGACTCGAAGTTGGCCTTTGAGCGAAGCGAGTCGAAGTTGGCTTCTCTTGAGTTTTGTGAAGCGAGTCGAAGGAGCGAGTCGACCGGTAATGGATTTTCATCCAATCTTGTATCGCTCATAACTTGAGCATACGAACTCGGATATACTTGAGATTTGGAATGTTGGCTCTCATGGCTTAGCTTGTCATGTCTTACCAATTCTAGCTCGATCCGGACTCAGACAATATTAATCGATATCCGTAGTGAGCCCATGTATAACCGCTCTCTGGGATGGGCCATCACAGGTTACTAGTCAATTCCTTGGTGTTACGGCCGTGCCAAAAGGCAGGATAACATTTGCCTCCCAAAGTACGTCTTGTGAAAACATGGCTTGCTTTGAAATACTGCCACCTTTTCTCTGACTAGTCATTGTCTTTTTGATGAAAACTGTAACCTTTTACCGTTTTTCTTAATAATGTAAACTGTTGAATGTCGACTGCTGTACTATGTATTGTTGCAACTGATTGCCATATGCTAGTGGTAACTCGTTTGATGTTGTAATCATAAATGGATGAATTTCTTATTCCTGAAAACCTGGAATATTGAATATTAGTCCGACATTCATGCACATATGTTAATCTGACTCCCGCCGACGTCTGTGCGTTCTCGAGTCGTTGTCAGTTTATTGTTTTTGAATTCCGTACTGATCCTCTCCTGAACTGATGTGAAATCCATTGTAACAATGTTTGACGGTTGTTTTTGAATGTCCCTTCGTAACGATCCTCTCCTGAATCATTGTGAAGGATTGAAACGTCGAAGATAATTTTTATTGGATTTGTGGATGCGAAGTAAGCATGTTGAGTTGATGACGGACTCGAACTGAGCGAGTCGAAGTGGAGTGAGTCGATGTAGACTCCCTGATGGAGTCGAACTGGTTGTTCGACTCGGTCTTGGGTTCGAATCGCAGAGAAGCGAGTCGAAACACACAAGAGGCAGTGGAGCGAGTCGAAGTGATGTCTTTTATGGCTGCATGAGGGAGTCTAACTAGTCACGGGGATGGAGTCGAAGGAGTGATACGAAAAGGAGCTCCGCATCAGTGCACTGAAGAGGGAGTCGAAGCACGTGCTCGACCCTACTGGAATTAGAATCGGTTATTCCCCTTGCTTTCGACTCCATATAAATATCTGGCACTTTGCATCTTTTTCACTTTTTACCTTTCATCCTTATTTGCCTTGCTTTCGTATCATTCCAGAGCTTTTCACGAGAAAAAACTTTGCCTTCGAATCGATTCCTATCTTCAACCACTTGAACCGATTAACAAATTGAGGTACTCCATCGAGTGAAAACATCCCGTAATCGAGGAGACTCGATTCTTAACACTAAATCGATCAGATTCGTGATCGATCGAAGAGTCCCCGGCCTTAGCTTCGTGTCGATCTGGAGTAGTAGTTTCGAGATGATGAGGCGGAGGCCTTCGTGTCGATCGATGGTGGAGCTTCGCATCGAGTCGAATGCTTTGATTCTGTTGATCGATACGAAGGGGCTGTGTCCGATCGACTCAAAATGGTGGCTTTCGATCGAGTCGAAGTGGGTGGACTTGGGTCGAGTCGAAGTAGCTGCTTTGGATCGAGTCGAAACGTGTGACTTTGGAGCGAGTCGAAGTGGTTGCTTCGGACCGAGTTGAATTGCGTGACTTTTGGATGGAGTCAAAGGAGATGGCTCTTGGAACGAGTCGAACTTGCACTCCATCCTTCTAATCGAGTATAACTCAAACGCACATGCCTATAATTCATCGATGTGAGCCTGGCTCTCGTGAGCAATACAAATTTAATCATCAAAAAACTTTAAACTTTTCACACACTCGAACAACTGCCTCCGACGAGCTTCAAATTGGCGTACTTGGACTTAACCGTTATACTGCATATCTGACTTCTTATAGAAGGTCGTCGATGAAACTACAACTTATAAAAATAACACCAAACTTCGATTTGGAGTGATAGTTAATAACTGGATGGCACGGTTTTGACGGTCAGTGATGACGGTCCTTCTGACTGAATTCCGAAGTCTCGTTCGTTACACGTTTTCCTTAATCCGATTGATCTTCTTAAATAATATACAATACTGCACTACACAACACGCTCACACACTTTACACTGGGGGATGCACGAGTGTTATTTGTCAGTTTAACAATGATTTTTTATAAGCTAGCTGGTTATGGATCCTTCAAGTTCTCAGCAGCCGGAATTTCCAAGTTCTGCTCCTTCAGCTATTGAGATACCGGTTATAGAAGCCGAAGTTATTGAGATAGCTCCGGACGAGCGTCAAGGGGCTCGGTTTATTTGTACTCCACCTGATTCGGTACCGTCGGGTATTTCTAAAGACATGTTAGGTCGGATCTGCTTAAGGCACGGTTTGTCGCTCGACGACATGGTACTTCCTGGGCCGAAGGACAGGCCACATTATCCCTCAGAAGGGTTCACTGCTTTCAATCGTCATGCTTACACGGCGGGGACACTTCCTCCCTTTAATGACTATATAAGGGAGACGTTATCGTTTCTCGGTATAGCTCCGTCTCAGCTACACCCCAACGGGTATGCCTTGCTAAACAGCACCTTCATCCTGTTTATGGAGATCCTCTTTCGACCGCCTAAGCCGATCGAAATTAGATATTTATTCAACGTCAAGAGCCGCGGAGATAGCCCCTCTTTCACCTTCCTGGAGGCAGTCAGAAGCTGCCACATTGTGCCGGGTTCGTGGGGGAGGCTAAGTTATTACAAATCTGAATGGTTCTACGTTCGTTGCCCCCTTGGATTTGCTAGGCGGTGGTTAGATAGACGTAAGTGTCGCCACTTTGCTTCTTGAATCATTGAGATAATAGCAACAGATTTGAAATACTAACGTACATTTCCTCTCTTATAGCCGCAATTTCTCGCCCCGATGGTTCGTACTTCAGAGAGCTTGTTTGGATTCTTCAAGCGTTTCCGGGCGAAGGGAGGCACATAGACTTAGTTCAGACCGATAGGAATTTGAGGGCTGTCGGGCTGATAGAACGGAGACAGAGCATACACCTGGTTGTGATACATAGAGTGGCCTCGAAGAAACACGTGAAGCGCAAAGCGCGTGCAGTTGTGATCACTAAAGAAGTTAATCCAGAAAGAACGCCCACTGATACTGAGCTCCCGGTCGGGCCTCCTTTCGATGTTCAGGATTTCGGAGGAAAAAGAAAAGGCAAGGCCGCTGCTTACAAACGCCCTAAATCTAAGAGATTTAAATCCATGGTCGTGTCTTTACCTTTCCAGGGGGTTAGAATTTCAGAGGCTCCTCCCCCGTAAGTGGAGAGTCCGTTTGCAGGGCTTGATGATATCCCAATCCCGGATTCCGTGTCGTCTCCACACGACGCTGGGATGGAAGGGCTTGATAGTGCTTTTGAACCAAGCGGGTCGCTTGCTACGAGTGCGGCCGACATTTCCGGTTGGTCGGAGGATTGCACATGCATACACTTCACTACACTACATGATTCACAACTGAACTTCATCCGACTTGGGAAGTTACTAACTCTTTCTTAGCTTCTCATTTTCAGGTACTATGTCCGGAAGGGGATCTATGCTTGGTAATCTTCGCTCTGCCCAAAAATCATCTTCTTATTATGATTCCCGTAGGAGGGATTCGGATAGGGATCGCGATCGCGAGTATTCTAATCAGGATAGATATGGATGTGACAGGGATAGAGAATACCGTCATCGGTCTAGATCATGCTCTCCTCCTCCTAGACTTCCGTCTCCTCCTCCTGTTCAAACTTCATATCCACTAGAGCCTCATCGTCATAGGCCGTCCTCTCATGCTTCTAGGTCCGAAACTCATCTTCAAAGAGTTGAGACCTCATCTTCCCTGGTTACAGAGTAGGTCCCCGTTGATCCTACTGGAGAAGGGGCCCTTAAGTTGGCTCAAATGAAGAAGGATTTTCCTAATATTTGCTTCGACGGTTATGTCTTCCCTCCCCACTTGAGGATAATTCCATCAAGGGTAGAAGGAACGATGCATGATTATGTCCACGACATCTACACCCAATATCGAGAGTGGGTGAAGGCTGCTGAGAAAGCTTCTAAAGTGGCCTTCGAGTGGGATAAAGAGATCGAGAAGATGGAGACCGAGCTCGCAAAAAAGGATCGCATTATCCAAGTATTCTCTGCTGAGTCCGAGTCTTCTCGGAAATCTGAGATGGAGGCCATTAAGAAGGCTGATGAAGTGAAAACAGAAATGGAGAGGTTGAGTCAGGCACATGTTGCCTTGGTGGAGGAGATGGGCCACCGGAACACTAAAGTCATTGCTGAGCGGGACGCGGTGGTCAAGGAGCTTAATGAACTTAAGGCCAAATTCGCTGATATGGCCAAGGAGAAAGATGACGCAAACAATGCAGCCCAAGAGGCGTGCCAACAAGTTGTCATGCTCAAGGACGAACGAGATGCGGTGGTGGCCAAAGTCCAGAAAGTGGAGACTGAGGTCGAGGAGAAGGTGAAGCTGGCCGAGTCCAGGCTAGAGGCCGACATTGAAGACCTCCATGTTGTTTACAATGCTAATGTGTTGAGGCAAAGGGGCCTAGCCTAGCTCGATGACTTTTTGACTCATCTCCACAATGCTTGGAGCCGACTGGTTAAGGAAGAAAAAGAGGCGCATCAGGGCGAGTCCGTAGATGAATTCGAACTCGAGAACCGCATTCTGACTGATGATGAAAAGAAGGTTCTCCACGAGTCGATGATTCTTCGTGAGAAGGAAAAGCTTGGCGTCCAGCATTTTGAGGTGGGAGAAGGTTCTGGAGTTGATCGCCATGAAGCAAGTCTCGAAGTTCCCGTGTCAACCCAGCCTGGATCCTCTTTTGCGGTCGATCCTCAGGCTCTTCCTGCTTACAATCCAGATCAGCCGTAGATGTCTTCGGCTGCTTCGCAGGTTACCGATGCCGCCCTGTTGCCTACAAGTTGAACTGAGGAAGGTATTCTGAACAGTCCACTTCTCTTAAATCGGAATCTTTGATCGAGTTAAGTCCTAACAGTTCTTTTATTCTTTGTCCAGTGATCGATGCCGCACCGGCCATGCCTCCTGCCACTCAAGAGTTATACCAAGCGCAAGAAGCTATTGCTATTGAAGCAACCACCATGATTACAACTGCCTTGCTTGACGATCTGTATGGAGGTACAATTATGTTTGACGAGCAGTTGATGAATGAACTCTTTGGCCATCACGGCGATCCCCTTGCTGACTTGCCACCCGTCATGAGCGGAACTGATCCTGCTGCAAGTTCTTCAACGCCAACTGTCGATGCCCCCAGTGGGGCTCGAGCGATAACCGAAGAGGATATGTTCGCCCAAATTGATGCTGAAATGGGAGCAGCGGCTCAAGGTAGAAGCTTTGGAGGTGGGATGGAAGCATCAAGGCCTGCTCCGCTTAGAATGATATCTCCCGGTGTTGCTGTTTTTCTCACCAGCCTGCCCATTCCACCGTCTGTAATTGATCACGTTCCTCCGACTCTGCTCGTAGGAAGCATTCTCATTCACACGAGTTCGGAGGAGGACGTCGACATAATGCCATCGCCTGAAGACCAACCGCCGAAAGGCACAGGCTTGAAGAGGAAGATTGGCGATGGCTCAAGCGGGTCCACACTGAAGAGGAAGCCAAGGAAGAAGAGAGATTAGGCATGATCATCTGGCGTATTTTGATTTTTGCATTTCGTTAGCCATGTATAGATGCGGGTTCGGCCCCTGCTAGTAGGAATTTTTGAAAACTTGTACACGAACGTCTTCTATAATCAATAGAAATGAAACTTTTCTTTTTTGTCATTGTGTATTTGTCTAAGTGTTTCAGTGTCTGAAATGCACTTGTGAAGTTTCAGGTTCCGAATCAAGTTTGTTTCGGTTTGCCAAGTTCGGAAACTGTGGATATGGCTTGTGACCGGGAAGCGAGTTGAATTCCGAAATTGCATCGCTTCAATCTTATAACCTGTTGAGTCTTGTACCACCGAACGGATGTCTTAAGCAAGTGGAGATTGAGTAATGCGTCCATGCTTGTTTGAATTTCGATGATCATATCCGTACTCCGGTGATTCTTATTTGCTTACTGGCGGTTGGTCATGCCGGCTTAAGTTTTAACCACATGTCCACGGTCGGGAGACTTGGAATTGGCATTTGCACTCTGGGAGTTTGGAGTTAATGTTTGTACACCGTTTCACACTCTGGGAATACGGAGTTAGATGTTTATACTCCGCTTCGCACTCTGGGAATACATAGTTGAACATTTATACTCCGCTTCGCACTCTGGGAATACGGAGTTGGATGTTTATACTCCGCTTCGCGCTCTGGGAATACGGAGTTGAATGTTTATACTCCGGTTCGCGCTCTGGGAACTCGGAGTTGTTTATACTCCGCTTCGCACTCTGGGAATACGGGGTTGAATGTTTATACTCCGGTTCGCGCTCTGGGAACTCGGAGTTGAATGTTTATACTCCAGTTCGCTCTCTGGGAATACAGAGTTGAATGTTTATACTCCGGTTCACGCTTTGGGAACTCGAAGTTAAATGTTTATACTCCGCTTCGCACTCTGGGAATACGGGGTTGAATTTTTATACTTCGGTTTGCGCTCTGGGAACTCGGAGTTGGATGTTTATACTCCGCTTCGCACTCTGGGAATACGAAGTTGAATGTTTATACTCCAGTTCGCGCTCTGGGAACTCGGAGTTAAATGTTTATACTCCGCTTCGCACTCTGGGAATACGGAGTTGAATGTTTATACTCCAGTTCGCGCTCTGGGAACTCGGAGTTAAATGTTTATACTCCGCTTCGCACTCTGGGAATACGGAGTTGAATGTTTATACTCCGGTTCGCTCTCTGGGAACTCGGAGTTGGATGTTTATACTCCGCTTCGCACTCTGGGAATACAGATTTGAATGTTCATACTCCGGTTCACGCTCTGGGAACTCAGAGTTGAATGTTTATACTCCGGTTCGCTCTCTGGGAATATGGAGTTGAATGCTTATACTCCGGTTCGCGCTCTGGGAACTCGGAGTTAAATGTATATACTCCGCTTCGCACTTTGGGAATACGGAGTTGAATGTTTATACTCCGACTCGCACTCTGGGAATTCGAAGTTGATGAAGGATTGTCGTGTATCAATCCTTTTTTGACTTTGATGTGATGGCTTACCCCCGAGCTCAGGTTTCACTTAGTGAGTGATTGGTTGCACCGTAGTCACTTTCTATTTGAATAAATCCCACCGTATGATGAGACTTAGCTCTCCGTGCATAGTGATGTTCATATGAAGTACTTAAAGTAAATCACAGCTCTGAATCGAAGAGGTTGCATTTTATTGTTGAAATAAGAAAGTATGGCAAAGTCAGTTGCCTTATTACAAGCTCTAATTTCGAAATGTAGAAAAAAATTGTACAAAATGAAAGTAAACTAAATGGATAGAGATAGCCTGTCAGGTGTAATAGCGGCGAAGGCTCTCGCTATTCCAAGCTCTTGGCAGGGTAAGACCGTCGACGGTAGACAATTTGAATGTGCCATCTCCGAGCCTTCGTTTAATAACATACGGTCCTTCCCATGTTGGCTTCATATGTGAAGGAACCAAATAGATTCTTTTTAAGACGAGATTGCCTTGTTCGAAGGTTCATGGACGGACCTTGGCGTTGTACAATCGGGCGACTCGACTTCGATGCGCAACTGCCCTCAAATCAGCTTCTTCACGCTTCTCATCTAGTAGATCGAGAGATTTAGCAAGTAATATAGCATTTTTCTTTGGATCATAGTATGTCACGCGATGAGAAGGTACTTCTAGCTCGACTGGAATAACGGCCTCTGAATCGTAAGAAAGAGAGAACGGAGTGTGGCCGGTTGCGGTCTTGTGAGTTGTTCGGTAAGCCCATAGAGCCATAGGAAGTTCATCGACCCACTTGCCCCCGACCTTTTCCAGTCGTTTCTTCAGGATGGACTTTATAACTTTATTAACTGCTTCGACCTGCCTGTTTGCTTGAGGATGTGCAACTGCGGAGAATTTCTTTTGGATGTGAAATGGCTCGCAGAAATCTTTGAATTCAGCATTGTCGAATTGGGTTCTATTTTCCGTAATTTTGGTATGTGGGAGACCCAATCGACAAATGATGTTACGAACCACAAAGTTGATTACCTTTTTCATTGTAATGGTAGCGAGAGCCTCAGCTTCAGCCCACTTTGTAAAGTAATCAACTGTGACGATGGCGTACTTCGCACTACCTTTTGCCAGAGATAGAGCACTGATGATGTCGATGCCCCACATTGCGAATGGCCATGGGTTGACCATTTGCATTATCTCAGTAGGAGGAGCTCTAGGAATTCGGGCATATTTCTGGCACTTATCACATTTCATTGCATAGTCTGACGCATCGCAATTCACGGTTGGTCAGAAATATACGTATCGAAGTATTTTCTTGGCAAGTGCTTGCCCCCTGGTGTGATCACCACATTCTCCCTCATGCACTTCGTGCAATACTCATTTGATGTCATCGTGAGCAATACACCGGAGTAGAGGAATAGAGTACCCTCTTCTATACATGACCCAATCCTGAATGACGAATCGCGAGGCCTTTCGGAGGACTTTTTCTTTTCACTCCTGCGTTTTGGTAGGATTCCGTGTTCGATGTAATTTTTGAGCGGAGTCATCCATGAGTCCTTTTCAGGAACGGTTTCGCATACCCTATCAATTTCTGTCTGATTGAAACTTGGGGAAGGTAGCGTTTCTATGAGAACGAGTCCCATTTGCTGAGCTTCACCTGTGCTGGCTAGCTTCGCCAATGAATCGGCCTTTTGGTTGTGCTCCCGAGGTATACAATAGATTGCGTAGTAGTCGAACTGGTTCAGTACTTCCTGAACTCGAGCTAAGTAAGCAACCAACCTTCGATCTCTTGCCTGATACTCTCCCCGTACTTGACACACAACCAACTATGAATCACAGTAAATTTCCACAGCGATGATTTTCAGATCTCTGGCGAGTTTCAAGCCAGCTAAGAGGGCTTCGTATTCAGCTTCATTATTGGTTGCATGGAAGTCAAACTTCAAAGCGTAGCATATAGATCGACCTTCGGGGGTATCGAGCACAACACCAGCGCCTGAACATCGGTCATTCGATGCACCATCGGTATACATCTTCCAAACAGATTCAGGGGATTTACTGGTTTGGGACAAGTCCTCTGGAACGGTGAATTTGGCTATTAAATCAGCGAGGACTTGTCCTTGGATTGCTCGTCTTGGAGTGTAAGTAATATCGAACTGGCTCAGTTCGATGTTCCACATGAGTAACCTACCAGACGTCTCAGGCCGCGAAAGGACCTGTCGTAACGGCTGGTCGGTGTAAACAATAATGGAATGCGCCTGGAAGTATAGTTGGAGTTTTCTTCATGCAACGACAAGGTAGTAGGCCAACTTTTCTAGCTTCGGGTAGTTCCTTTCAGCCCCAGTCAATCGTTTGCTAACGTAGTATACCGGCTTCTGTATTTTGTCTTCTTCTCGGATTAATGCAGCGCTGATAGAGTTCTCTGATACCGCCAAATATATGAACAATTTCTCATGGTCGATGGGCTTTGACAGGATAGGTGGGGTGGACAGATGTTGGACTATTGCTTGGAAAGCGCCCTCGCATTCTGTGGTCCATTCAAAGTTTCGTTTCCCTTTTCGAATCAGATCGAAGAAAGGAATGCATTTGTCAGTGGACTTTGAAATGAATCTGCTCAATGCTGCTACCTTTCCATTGAGACTCTGGACTTGCTTTATAGTTTTGTGAGTTTCAAGATTTCTGATTGCCCAAATCTTTTCGGGATTGGCTTTGATTCCCCGGGCGTAAACGACGAACCCAAGGAACTTTCCGAATGCAACTCCAAAGTGACACTTCAGTGGGTTGAGCTTCATCTTGTACTCCCGAAGTATGTTGAACATAGTTTCCAGGTTTTAATATGGTCAGTGGAGAGTCGTGACTTCACAAGCATGTCGTCCACATATACTTTCATGGTATTTCCGATTTGATTGGTAAACATCCGATTAACCAATCGTTGATAAGTAGCTCCGGCGTTCTTGAGTCCGAATGGCATAACCTTGTAGCAGTAAAGTCCCAGGTTGGTCACGAAGCTGGTATGCTCCTGATCGGGTAAATGCATCGGTATCTGATTATAGCCGGAGTATGCGTCCATGAAGGATAAGGGTTCATGCCCAGCTGTCGAATCTACTAGCTAATCGATCCTAGGAAGTGGAAAACTGTCTTTGGGACATGCTTTATTCAAATTGGAATAATCGACGCACGTTCTCCACTTTCCATTCGGCTTTCGGACGAGCATGGGATTCGACACCCATTCAGGATATAGCGCATCTCGAATGAATCCGTTCGCTTCAAGCTTTTCTACTTCCTCCTTAAGGGTGGCAGATCTCTCTGGATCCATACCGCGCCTTTTTTGTTTGATCGGGACATGCCGCGGGTCAATGTTCAGAGTTTGGCTCATGATGTCCGGCGAGATCCCGCACATATCAGAGTGTGTCCATGCAAATACATCAAGATTCGCCCATAGAAATTCGACCAATTCCTCTTGAGCTTGCTGCTTAGCTGAGACCCAATTTTTATCATTCTCGAATCATCGTCACTGTCAACTGGGACATCGATCGTCAGTTCAGCCGGGGATGCTTGACTTTCTTTAGGCTCTCTTTCATCTTCAGTTTCTCTTGGGTCAAGATCCCTAAGGAATTGGCTGGGGTGCCCGGGCATTAGTTGTCAATTATCAGCGAAATGGACGCAGAGAGATTCCTTTACGCCCTTTCCCTTCTCCTTTTGTGCGCCTCCCGTAGCTCGGCAACATAGCACGCTCTGGCAGTGGCCTGATCTCCCTGAACGATTCCTATTCCATGATCAATGGGAAATTTTAAGGTCAAGCACCATGGGGCAATGGAAATTCTGAATTCAGCGAGGGCCGGTCGGCCTAAGAAAGCATTGTAAGGGGAGTCTATGTCCAAAACGATGAATTGCAACGTCCGTACTCTCCGACGTTCTCCGACTCCTAATTCTACCGACAGTTCCACCATTCCAGTAGGTATAGTGGCACTTCCGTTGAAACCATGGACTCGGGATTGACAAAGCTTCAAGTCTGCGGCTTCCATCTTCATTTGATCATAAGCTCGTTTGAACAGAATATTCACAGAGCTTCCACTGTCAACTAAGATCCATTTCATCCAAGCGGGACCTACTTGTGTTGAGATGACTAGTGGATCGATAATGGGAGCTTCGATTTTATCTACGTCTTTGCTCCTGAACACGATGTCATTCGTTATCATTTTCTGTTGCTTGGCTGGAGCTCCCTCATCAAAACTACTGTAACATTCGAAGTCCGCATGCTTAATAGAACTTGCATACGACTCCATTTCCTTCCAACTTCGATCTGTTGGGTGAGGACCACCACTTATTGTATTGATG
This sequence comes from Allium fistulosum, assembly GCA_030737815.1. NCBI lineage: Eukaryota > Viridiplantae > Streptophyta > Magnoliopsida > Asparagales > Amaryllidaceae > Allium > Allium fistulosum. Next base: position 797,153,215 of record CM060904.1, read on the forward strand.
ACTAACCTCCCGTCTGTACGAGCGGGTTCTTCCTGTCTTTCCTAATTCGGCGCACGATTCTGATTTGATGGGCCCGCACCACCGGATTGAGGCGCCCGTACATACTGATCCAGCTTCCACTCACGTATCAGTTTTTCAATGAGGTCTTGTAGGTGACGACACTCATTGGTGTTGTGGCCATAACTCTCATGGAATCTACAGAACTTTCCTGTTTGGATTTGTCTTTCAGTTGGTGGTTTCGGGGCAGGTTTCTTAAATTGCATGGTATTGCAGATCTGAAAATACACATTTTCCAGCGACGTGTTTAACGGAGTGTAGTTATCATACATGGAAGCTCTATGTCGTGGACCGCGATCCTGATCGTGCTTCTTGTTTTGATTCCCATTGTCCCTCTGTGGATTTCGTTTATTTTGTACATTCAACTGAACTTTCCCAGAATTATCTCCGGACATTTTAATAACGATGTTATTTTGGATTCCTTCGGTGTTGGGCCCTGCATCATCCTGCTTCCTAGACTGTTTCGCATCCTCCCTTCTCAAGAATTGGGCTGCCTTGGAATAGAAACGGTCCAATGACGCAGGTGGTTTTCCGGCTAACCAATTTCCGAACTAGGAATCAGCATCAATCCTTTTAGTCAGAGCCATCAGGATTGAGTAATCGTTAGGATTGCTTATCTCCGCACACGCAACATGGAATCGCTCCAAGTAATGTCTAAGTGTTTCTCCAAGAGCTTGAGTAACACTAGACATAGTGTTAACGTCCTTTGGTCTCGCCACGTGCATACGGAATTGTTCAACAAACTTGGTGGCCATATGGTCAAAGTTAGAGATGGATCGCGGTGGCAAGCGGGTGAACCACATGGTAGCGATGCCCCCTAAGGAAATGGGGAAACTACGACACTTTACTGTGTCATCAGCTCTAGCAGCATTCATCAGCCATTTATATTTAAGGACATGTTGATTGGGATCAGAACTTCCTTCATGAACTGGCAAAGCTAGCATCCTGAAGTACTGAGGTGGTTCAGCATATAAAACATCATCATTGAAAGGGGTATGACTTCGGGAGATTCCCCAGTCGTCATTAGAGAGACCCTGACTTTCATGGATCATTTGGCGGATCATTGCTGGTATATCTGGTGCTTGCACACTTGGAGCATGTTGTGCCAAGGTGTGGTCGGGTTCCACAACATGAGTCTGGACCAGACGCGGTCGTCGGTCCGTGCTTCGCCTCCTTGGTTCAACATCCTCAGGGACATAAGGCTCAGTAGTCTGCTCTCGTTGGCTACTTTGAGGATCAGCTTAGTTTCTAGCGTCACCTCCCCGTCTGGCAGTGGTGGTAGTAGCAATGTTGCCGGTACCATGGTAAGGAGCGGCTCCTCCTTGAGTTGAAGGTTCTGTGCGGAGACTAGCGGATGGTCCAGCTCTAGGTTGCCCAAGGTTCGAAGCAGGTTGGAGTCCCGTGGCTTGGGTGTAGCTTACACCCTACCGTGGATGTATGGATCTAGTTTGGCCATCGGAGGAGGCTGAACTTTCTGTGGAAGAGTGAGAATTTAGGTCTCTTCTGGATCTTCTTCGCCTTTGGCGATTTAGCTGGTTAGTCAACTCCATGTTGGCGCGTAGTTGTTCCGCTAGCTGTTGCCGACTTTGGGTCAACTCTTGAAGCAATGTCTGGAATTCTTGTCTAGTGATTGGACCTGACGGATCTGGAGGTCCCGCAGCATTTTGGTTGGATGGAGACGATTGCACAGGATTTTGCCGGTCCCGTGCTCCTTGATCAGCAGCTGTAGAAGTGGTACGTGTGCTCACCATGGTGAGGAGATGAAAGTCCTCTCCTAGATCTGATACAAATCTGAATAGAATGGAAGGGCATCAAAGTTCTAGATCTGGATCTTCTTCTTAGATTTATGCAATCCAATATAGATAGGAGATCCAAAGAGCAGGAGAATAATCAGTTATTCTCAGTGAAAGCACTAAAGTGTTTGCGCCAAAATTATTCACAAACCCCAAATATCATGAAAGCACTAGTGTATGAACACAAATCAGCAGTATATTATCACAAATCATGGATCTAAGTAATGTAGAGGATAAAAAGTGAAGAAAAGATAAAAGAGACACGAATTTTTTATAGTGGTTCGGCGAAATCTATGACCTACAACCACTTTATAATTTATTTATCACTTGTAGTTTCATATTACAAGAGATTTTTGAGGAGGAGAGGAGAAGTCACATTTTCTGTTTCGGTTCCCTTTTTCTTTTGCAATGTTAGGTGTATTTATAGATGTAAGCCTTGACCAAGTGTTGGTGTTGAATTGTAGTGACGCTGACTAGGCTGATATTAATTGCACCATAATCTTCTTATTTAAGGTTAGGATGGAGGGAATCAAGGAATATTTGATATGGAAATGGTTGGCATTAATTAGTAACAAATAAGCAGGTTATCATAGCATTTGTTGGGCATTAAATCCGGCTTTGATGGGTAATGAATTGGTATTTATGGTGGAGATATGGCTGATTTTTATTAATTATTTGAGTTAATAAATGCAAGGAAATCAGGAAGTAAATCTTTAATTTCTTCTTAAGGATGGTGACTAATTTGCTGGATAACATTTGCCCCCCGAAGTATGCCTTGTTGGCAACGAGGTATTCTTCGCTCAAGAACTTGTGTTGGTGAAAGCAAATTTGTCGGCATCAAATTCTCATCTCTTTGGATGTTTGACAGATGTTAAGTGTCGGACCATTCCTGCACAAGGAGATAGAGTTAATCATTCCTATTCGAGAGCATTCATATTCAAGCGATACTTTAGAGAGCAGTTCTTAGGTCGCTTCTATAACCTTTGATTGAAAGCAAGAACGATGTTGTAAAGATTTTTGAAAGGTGTCGCCTTTAGGAACGAATCAGAGCATGGCTGTGGACCGTTCAGGGTCGCTTATCACATGTATAAGTCATTTTCTAAGCACTAAACTTTAAAACTAGTTTTATGCAAGAAATCATTTTTTATGAGGTGTACCACTTGGGAATGAATCAGAGCATTGGACCGCTTACATTCGGGATCGCTTACATGGGTAAATCGCTTCCCAAATGCTAACCTTTAAAGCATTTTTTGATGATGCACAATTCAAATGCAGAAAGGAATCTAAATTCTAGATCTCATTTTTTTTAGTTCAGTTCAGTTGATGATAATTTCTATTTGATTAGCAGACCCTAGAGTCCGGTACTTATCTGAGTGAGAGGCTTTGCATGCCCCTTGTTTCTGGTACTTGGTGGTTGTCCCCGGCTATTTACTTTATGGTAGAAGGAAAGGTTGAATGAGAAGATGCCTCTTGGCTGCCCCATTGCTGAGTTCCTTCCATAGCACTTTTCCTTGTATGAGGCTTCTTCGTCTTCTAAAAGCTAGATTTAGGAACCTGTTTTCTGGATCTAAATTTTTTCTTTCAGATCTGGAGTTGGATCTTCTTTCTAACATGGAATAAGCTTCAAATCTGAGATTCCCTTGTTCTTCTCAGTGAAAGCACCAAAGTGTTTGTACCAAAATTGGGCACAACACTCTTCGGAAGTTTTTGAAGAGATAAAGTGAAGAAATTAAATGAAAAAAGAGGAATTATCTAACAAAACTCCAAATTTCAGAAATGAGAATAAGTAAAGTGCAGGGAGACACAAGAATTTAGAGTGGTTCGGCGTATAGCCTACGTCCACTATGAAGTAGTTTGCTTTATTGATCTTCCTTTGATGTTTACAATTGATTATAACAAATTACAGTGAACAACCATGATTTGCAGCAGTGAAATTCGTTGGTAGCAGCAGCAATGGAGTTCGAATCTGGATCTAGCGGAGTCCGGGCGTTCGAGATCTCAAAGAGGAAGAAGAACCCCTTTTCTGTTGGCTTTGGGGGTCTATTTATAGGTGTAGGAGGCAAGTATTTAGCTCAGATATCGGGAGACACTCTCTGGCATGTGACCAGACCCGTATGCCCAAGCCTGTGAAGTTTCGGTCTGATCCATGATAGACACGAGCAGATTTAGACTCGCTCAAGGTTTCATCCAATGGAGTCGAAATTTGGCCTGGACATTTTTTAGCATGCACGTAGTCTTCTATGAAAATTTCATAGCATTTGGACTTGTAGATTGGGAGATATGATCGATACGAAATTGAGTTTTCGGCAGGCTGTTTCCTTCGACACGCTTCCTGTTTCGACTCGCTTCTGTTCGACTCGATGACGTGGCACTTGATTCTTACTCTGTCTTGGATGTTGCTTCAAGCGAGTCGAAGTAAATACTTGGTCGAGCGAGTCAAAACAAGCATTGCTTCGAGCGAGTCGAAGCTAGAACTGGTCGAGCGAGTCGAAGCTATCACTGGGAGAGCGAGTCGAAAAGGGGCATCCTGGGAGGTTCGAGCAGTGGAGTCAAAGTTGATGTAGTCGAACAGTTGTTCGAGCGGAGCGAGTCAAAGTGTCTGCTTTCGATGCTTTTGAACTGGAGCGAGTCGAAGTGAGCAGCTCTGAGGGATATGGAGCGATTCGAACTTGATTGACTCGAAGTTGGCCTCTGAGCGATGCGAGTCGAAGTTGGCTTCTCCTGAGTGTTGTGAAGCGAGTCGAAGGAGCGAGTCGACCGGTAATGGATTTTCATCCAATCTTGTATCGCTCATAACTTGAGCATACGAACTCGGATTGACTTGAGATTTGGAACGTTGGCTCTCATGGCTTAGCTTGTCATGTCTTACCAATTCTGGCTCGATCCGAACTCGGACAAAATTCATCGATATCCGCAGTGAGCCCGTGTATAACCGCTCTCTGGGATGGGCCGTCACAGGTTACTAGTCAATTCCTTGGTGTTACGGCCATGCCAAATGGCAGGATAACATGGAAGTTGTACCCACATTATATCTGCAAACAAAAGGAAAAGTACAGATGCTACAACAATAGTAATAAGTGCAGACTCTGCACTTGTACAAAATACATGTCAAACAAATCAGAATATTCCAATATCTAGATCCATTGTCACTCGAGCTTGTCAGTGTTTCTTTCCACCACTTCCCTTCCTGCCATTGGTCAAAAGTTTCTTCTTCTTCTCAAAATCCCTGCCATGATCGTGTCGCAACAAAAAATATCAATTATTGACTCAGTGCCCAGGTCTCCTCCTTGTTCTTCGACCCCTCGGAAGACTCGCTCTTGGTCTTGCGCTTCCGGGACTTACAGGAGCTCCTTGAAGACTTTCTTTCCTTTATCTTTCCCTCTTAAATGCCACCATTTTCTGTTCCATTTTACTTAGCTGGCCAGCTTGATCTGCCTGCTCCCAATTGTCAGCTACGGTTAAATCGCCCTCTAGAAATACGAAAAGGTCATCCAGGCTATGCATCGTAGCAATCTTCTCGGATTTCGTCCTTGGTTGGGAGCCAAACACGGGCGTGGTGATCGAAGTAGCTACAAAAACAAGCTTCGAAGCAGTCGAAATGGCAGTAGGCCCAAAGAACGAGGAAATTGGCGGTTCGATAGGCAAGGAAAACGGACCTGTAATATCAAAAATGAAAGCATTCAATTCGTCTTGTTTTTGCAGCATAAGCTGAGAGTTCTCAAACTCGGGAGAAACAAGAAGATACCTGCATCAGAAGTGTGATCAAGAATTTCGACCTCATACTCCTCACCGTCTCCTTCTTTGGATGGGTGCACGTTCTTTGGTGAAGTTCCAGGATCACCCAAAGCTCCCAAAACAGCTGGAGGGGCAGACAATAAAACATCACCGTTGAACCTGGAATAGTTCCTGACTAGTCACAAGGCTGCTTTGATGGTTCGCTAGGCCCGAAAATAAAAGGCTCTGATAGCGCATTAGCAGTTGCAGTATCATCGGCGACCTCCTACTCCCTCTCTATCTGAATAATCTCCCGACCCTCTAATAAAGGCTTCTTTGACTCTTCGTTGAGATAGGCATCCTCTAACTCTTGCTCGATGTATACATCCCTGTTTCCTCGAAAACGGGCCAGAACTTCTTCCCAAACCATAACAAGAGTACGCGGGAATTTAGGGCCCAGATAGTTGAGGCTGCCCTGATGCAACAACAAGTTAACATAGAAATTCAAGATGGTGTCATCTATCTTCTCCATCTTCCTTTTGAAAGTATCCTGCAACTCCAAGTAGTCCACTGTCACAGCGGCCTTCTCAACTTCAATTTGGGTCTTTTCAACGTTAAGCTGTGCAACTCTTTCCTGAAGCGAAGCAATTATTTGAGCCTGGTTAGAAATGGTCTTGTCACGGGACTCTACCATTCCCCCATAATCAGCAATTGTCTTTTTATGAGATTTGACAGCTTCGTTATAAACAGCAATAGTTTTCTTCTGAGCCTTGTTGTTCTCGTCTCGAATTTCAAGCTCCTTTTCAACTTAACCTAATTAGCATGGGCCTTCTTGATTTTTCTCTAAACATGATCTCTATTTTTATGTGGGCCTCTCTCAATTCCTTCAGCATACTAGCATTGCTCTTACTCCCTCGAAGTGTAGCATCCCTCTCCTCTGTCAAATGCTCAATTCTGGCATCGCATTACGTTAACATCCTCTCATAATCATCCTTTTTCGACTTGAAGGAAACGATCTCTTGGTAGTTGTTACGATTTGTGTTCGCCAGTTGCTTACATAACTTCTCCCATCCCTCAGGTTGATCCAAATCGCTCTAAATCGCCTGGAGATGCGGCATATAAGAATCTTTACGGATCGGGCGTAGGTTAAAATGAAATTTAACCCCCTTCAGAAACCATCCGAGGAGCACGGCTTCAAGCTTAGGAGGACCAGACGGGAGAATATAAGTTGACCTCTTATAGGGGCATGAAGAACCAGATGCAGGCACTACGTTAGTTGAGGGTGCCTGGGTTGGTGCATAGACTTGAACAGTAGTATTTAGAATTCCAATAGAGATTAGAGCCGGGTTAAATACTTGGTGCTCGGAAGGATGAGAACCGCGGTCTACTTTCAATTTCTTGGATGGCTCTTCCTAGTCGTCAAGAGTTTTCCTCTTCTCATAACCACTCCTATAAACTCTACCTCGGTCCCTGTTGTCCCGACGATGAACTTTGGCTTTCAAATATTTCCTCCTTCTCCACTTTTCCTTAGTTTATCTGGGCTGATGGCGGCTTGAAGTCCATCTTGACCTGCGTTGTGCATTTGTAAATTGTTCAAGGTCCTCATAAAGTCCACGACCTCTCATAGTACCTGACATAAAAAATAAATGAAGAATTTTAGCAAAAGAAAATGAACTCAAAAAGTGCATGTGTAAGTGTACGTGACCCTAGTTAAATGTGTAACATGTCGTAGGTAGCCTAAAAGGACTTCACAAACCGGATCGGGAAGCGACTACAGTGGGAGTCAGGCCAACTATATACACAACATGACCAGGGCGAGAAGACAATCCTTCGAATTCGAAATCAACTTCCATGACTTCATAGATATCAACATAAACGTTGCTCAAGTCCCAAAAGTTAATATTGGTTTCCTTTGGCGAAGAAACATGAAGTCATTCAGCTTCTGGTGGAACATCTTTAGCAATAACCGCTTGGGGAGGCAAATACGAGAGAATAGGACTCATTCCTGGAGTTTGGAAGCATGATTCGAAGTTTCCTTCACTAGAGCTTGCATCAAGTTCCTCATCATTAGAGGAATAATCATAGCTACCACTACTCTTAATTTCACCCTCCTTCCTTTCCATGATCACCACAGCCTTGCCTTCACACTGCTTGAACTCCTCTTCCTCCGGGATCAGGGGCATCCTAATCGGGCAACTGGCTTCGGTCATAACGCCTTTTCCTTCATGAATTTCTTTAGTTGATCCACCGGTTGGACTTCTCCTTCTGGTAAATCACCATCTTCGGAGTCGTGCAATGAAGAAGTGGAGCGTATTTGAATCCCAGAATGGGAAAGAGATGGAACTTCAACGGTAGGGGCAGATCTCCCAGGATGGAACAACCCATACCGAAGCAAATTATCATCCATTAGCAAAGACTTGACAGATCTCTCTAGCATCTACGGCCTTTAGAGTATGGAAGATGGGATCAAATGATGGATATTTGTTTGGACTCGGAATAACTGCAAGGAGTATTCAGTCTATTAAAAATCCTGCATCATCGTATTAAAACTCAATGAGTAAGAGTGAAGACTTACCCCCTATCATCCAAAGGCGATTAAATCACTTAGGACATCCGATGAAAAAATATCAGGTCTTGAACTTGGACAAATTGCTTTGAAGATATAGTACAATTTGGCGATTTCTTTGAGCCTTGATTATCACAAGAGATGGACATTCGTCTCTCTTCTTGAATGAGTGGAAGTATCTCAGCTCATCAAAGCTTGGGGCATGATTAAATGTCCGTATAAACAAAACGTGAAGACAAGTCAAAATCGCGTATCCGTTGGGGTGAATCTAAAATGGGGCAATTCCCAAACTCAGAAGAGTCTCTCTCAATAAAGGATTGAAGTGGGGCAGTGCTTCATTGAAGGACATGTACCGATGGCAGGTGGTGTACCCCTAAGGTGGCATATGTGTGTTAGCGCCAAAATTGGTCGCTAACACCCAAATCCAGATGAAAGCACCAATAAACGACCACAGATCATAGAAAAAATGTATGTAGAGAGTAATAATGCGAAGAACAGTAAAAATTAAAAAGAAAGCAGTAAGAATAGAAGATTTATATTGGTTCGGCTGACTCCGGCCTACGTCCACTCTGGAAATTTCCTTTTTAATTGATATGAAAATCCAGTATAGTTACAATCCAGAGTTTTTAAAACAACAATGGCAGAGTAGCCTTAGTAGAGGAGAAGAAGGGAAGCAGAATCGAGAGCCCCTTTTTTGAAGCCCCACGTTCTGTATTTATAGGCAAAGCTTGAGTTACTATACTTTCTGAGTAATCCGGGCCCATCAAGGCCACAGCCGAACCAGACTGAACACTCCGACCGACCCAGTCAAACCGATCCACTCCATAGTCAATCCTATCCAGTGCCGATCCACCTAAGCTGAGCCATATCCATACTCCAACACCGGGCCACTCAATGCCGACCCATCCCAGGCCAGTCCCTAGCCTTCCTTCTGACCGATCTTATGCTAATCCAGCCTAGTCCCCTTCATGCCGATCTACTTCCTTGGACCGACCCACGTATGCCGATCCACCACTGCTAATCCCATATCTGACTGAAACATACCTGGCCGACTGAACCATACCTCATCTTCACTCCTCGACTGATCCATACCTCCCAGGCCGAACGACACCATCTAGGCTGATCCATAACTCATCTCCACTCCTCGACCGATCCATACCTCCCAGGCCGAACGAACTTCCACCAAACAACATTTTCCAAACCCTCAGGCCGAGCCACTCATGACTTTCCATCCTTTTCAAAACGACATGACCTTCCTTCTTTGCTCGATCGATCCTCCTCAACCGAACCATGCATGACCGAATGGCCGAGCCACATGGCCGAACTTCAATGACTATGACCGAACCATGTTATGCTGAACTTCTGGCTTCGTAATCATATATATCCTTCATGCTTGATCGTCTCTCCATCTAACTGGCTCAAACCCATCGTATTCCAGTCTCGACAAACGAGTAGTCGATTTAGTTAAATCCGCCTATCAACGGCCTTGCCAAAAGGCGGGTTAACATTTGCCCCCCAAAACATGCCTTGCTATTGGAAGGTGTGTTTTTAATAGCCTCAAATCCGATATCCAAAGTCATTATTCCATTCATTATTGAGCAATTTCGTCCAGATCCGAGAGTCTACGCCACGACAGTCCCGAGTCATTATTCAATTCTGAATCCATCCTAAATCCATTAACCAAATCCACGATCTCTCCGGATCATTTTATCCAAGTTTGGGACCTCTTCGGGTCCTGTAGTCCAAATTGAGGACCTTGCCAGTTCCAAATCCTAAGCGGGGACCTCTCCGGGTCCTAAAATCCATATCCAGGACCTCATCGGGTCCTTATCCAAATTTGTAGCAGTTCGAAGCCACTATCCAAATCCATTTCACACCTTAGAAGTCAGTAATCAAATCCTACGATCTTCTGGATCGTTGATGGCTTCTTCGGACCCTTGTTAAGCTCAATCCAAGCTTAATGATTGAATAGGTAGATCCCATTGTGCCTCGGCAAAGCAACCTATCCCTTGCACTCCAGTTCAGCGTCCCAGAACATTAAGCGATGCCCTGATCCTCCTAGACCGATATCAGCCTCTCCGGGCTCTTACTGGATCCCATCCTGTCACTCTCTGGTGAAGGGGAAATGGCGTTGAGTGAGCCGATCCTGTCGCTCTCTGGCGAAGAGGCGTCACTCCCTGCAGTCCGGTTCAGTATCCCTGAACATTAAGCGATGTCATGACCTAATAGACTGATTTTAGCCTCTCCGGGCTCTTATTGGATCCCATCTTTTCACTCTTCGGTGAAGGGGAAACAACGACGAGGGAGCCGATCCTATCGCTCTCTGGCGAAGCGGCGTCGCTCCCTGCACTCCGGTTCAGTGTCCCTGAACATTAAGCAATTAATTTCCAACTGACTTCCAATATATGTCCCATAACTCTCTGGTTAGGTATTTATTGCATAAAACCAAAATCCATTTATCAAATCCAAGTTCCAAATGTTCAATAAGAAAAATATAAAAAACTAAGGGCTGCCTCTCCGAGCAAAGCAACCTATTACCATCTCAGAGCATGCCTGGGGATCACTCTGGTTCCCTTGCATATGTAAGTGGCATAGTTGTTGTTTATTTTTTAGAACAAAATCATAAAAGATTATTCAATGACCATAGTCCAAATCTCGGTCCTTGCCATCATAATCAGCGGATGACGAGTCGTGACCCCATTCCAGGGTCGTTCCTGTTTGACCCAAGCGGTAGCTGCTCATGTTCTACTACTCCAGTCCGATTTCTCACATACTGTGGCAACCTGCCACTTCTAACATGTTCCTCCACCACATCCTTCAGGTAGCGACATTCATCCGTGGAGTGCCCTTCCAGCTCATGGAATATGCAGTACTTCCCACTCCTGTGTTCCCGTTTAGTGGGATCCCTCCTAGATGGTTTCCGATAGGGGAGCTACCCCCGAGTGTCCAAGTAGATCCGTTCCAAATTATCTGTCAAGTCCGCGTACGTCGCGAATTTTGGTTCTCGACCTCTCCTCCATTTGTCCGAACCACCAGGTCCATCGTCCAGCTTGCGCTTTCCTATATCCATTCCTCGTCCTTCATCAGACGTTACTTCACCTTGCACAACGTTTATCTCTTGCCTTTCAGCACGTGAGTCCTCTAACCAAATGAATCTCTCTGCATCATGATAGAACTCCCCAAGATCCTATGGTGGGTCCCGTGCCAATGAGTCCTTGAATTCAGTGCCCTCAGCAATCCCTGCTACCACCGCCATCAAAATCATTAATGGACCTAGGCGATCTATTGAAGCTACGGCTGCATTGAACCACGTCAAAAAACCCCTCATGGACTCTCCGGTCCTCTGCTTCATTGATGCCAATGTCATCACATTCTTGGGTCGCATCACGTGGACCCTGAATTGTCTCATGAAGTGTGCCACTAGCTCGCCCCATGTCCTGATCGATCCGGTTTCTGGCTGCCTAAACCAGAGTGCAACCAAATCCGTCAAATATAGAGGGAAACATCTTGCCATCACTTCCTCATATGCCTCCAGCACTTCCATATGTTTGATGTATCTTGATACATGCATAGTTGGGTCTGATTTTCCATCGTAGGCCTCTAGTGTTGGAAGTTTGAATTCTGGAGGGTTCCTTGTATTCCTGATTTCCGGAGTGAACGGACTTCAACTGACTTCCTCCAAGCCTCTGCTCGGTAGTCCTCCTCTCATAATCCTTCTTATTAACCCAGCCATCCGCTCATCTCCATCTGGGGGTAGTCCCATGTTCACATCTCCACCTTGTCCTCCATGTCCTGGAGGCTACTCTGGGTAGTACTCTTCATGTTGGCAATTTACGTTCATGTTGGTCCCTGCTCGCCGAGCTTCATTGATAGCTATTTCAGTGTCCAATCCCGGGGGTCTGCCCCCAGGCCTTTACTGATTCCCTTCAATCCCTCCAGTCTGGTTCCGGTTTTAACCGCCAGAAACTTCTACAGCTCCGATTCCTTGTTCTGCATTACCAGCAGCCGCAGTTGGTCCATTCCCTTGACTTTGTGCTCCAGCTTGTCCAACTTGTTGAAGTAGGTTCTGCATTACCTCCTCCTGTCTTTTCAGCAATCCTTCCTACATAGCTCCCATCATCATCTCCATCTCGTCCCTAGTGATGTAGATGGAGGCTTGATTAACTCCGGAGGAAGCCTCCTGACTTCCCTCTTACTGATCCCTCTCTGTCCTTTGCCTCCTGGTTGATTGCTTTGCCATAGTCTCCAGAATCCAAGTTCCTAAGCCTTAAAATCTGAAATCCAAGCTTCAAAATCCCTGAGTTCAATTCTCAGTGAAAGCGCCAAAATGTTAGCGCCAAAATTGGTCACTAACACCCAAATCCAGATGAAAGCACCAATCAATGACCACAGATAACATAAAGAATATATGTAGAGAGTAATAATGTGTAGAACAATAAAAATTAAAATGAAAGCAGTAAGAACAGAAGATTTATAGTGGTTCTGCTGACTCTGGCCTATGTCCACTCTAGAAATTGTAGGATCTAGATTAACCCTAGAGGGGGGTGAATAGGGTTATAGAAAATTTTCTCTAATTTAAACAAACTGCAGAAAAGTAAATAAGCTGTAAAGTAAATCACACACAAAATTTACCCAGCTTCGGCAATCCCTGCCTACTGCTGCATTCCCTGATTTCTATTAGAATTAAACAGTCTCCCGCTTACAAACACTCTAACAGACTCGCAAACCCTGCTACCGCCTATAGAGTTTTGCAAACATGCAAACCCTACTTACTGAACTAATCCTAACTAGACAATCTGACACAACCTAAACTCTACGTGGTGATTTACCAAAGTTTAATTCGAAAAGTACAGAAAATTAAAAACAAATTAAAAACAACTTAACACCCTAATTTAAAAAATACCAAAGCCTTATTAATTAAAACAATAAGTCCAAACTATTATCACTTAAGAAAGAATACGGCCCTGTTTGTTTTCTTTTATCATTGTCGATCCGTTCCTTCTTGAGATAATGGCGGCTCTCGTTCCTCTTTGCAACTGAATTTGGGGCTTCTGATAATTTTGACGATGCCGATCGATTTTATTTCTCTGTCGATTGATCGTCTCACTGTTTACTACACTCAACAGCTTCAATTTCATTCTTTGATCAATTCGAATGTTTGCGACTCCTCTTCTCGAGTTCGTCTACGATATTGGTATGAGATTTTCTCTTTTTTTTGCTTTTCTAGTTTTGGCTTGATTGAACTCGATACCTAATTGCCAGTGATGATTGGGTTTAAATAGGATATGAAATCCTTGATTTTCGTCTGATTTGATTTCTTTGAATTTTTCAAATCTTTTGCTCGTCCGTTCGATTATTGTTGGATGTTGAGATGATTTTTGACTGCTTCAAATCCCATATATTTTTGTTGCTAGATTCCCACGTCATTGAAATTTAACTCGTGATATTTCATACTTGTTCGACTTTGTGATTGCCACGGCTTTGGTTTGAAATTGTTTGATCTTTTACCTTTGACTTTGTCACAACATTGTTTGTGTGATGATATTATCCGGTTGACTTCGACTTTCTGGCCCTTGTGAGCTTCGTCTCTGGCCATCTTCTCTGGTTGTCATGTTTCTGACTTCGATTCGTATTTCTTTGTTGACATCATTAATGGTTCATCTGTGTTCTTCCTTGAGCATTACTGTTTTGTTTCCATGCTGTGCTGTTTATACCAACTTGAGCATGTGTGTCTGGTCATTGCATTTGTTATCTTCATTATGACTTGTTTCACTGATATGTTTACATTTGAGCTCTTTGAGTTGCAGTGCTTCATCACTTGAACTACTCTCTGACTTTTGGCTGGGTTCACTACTGCATTGTGTTGAGTTTCTTTTTGTAGTGTGGTCTTGATACATGCTCTTATACATATGTATATTGCACCACTGTTGTCACACTGGTAGTTTGAAACTGTTACATGCAGTGTGCACTACTTCCATGTTATCTCGAGTACATGTACAGCTCTGTTTTGATCTAGTTCATTGCTGTATACTCGCTTGGCCATTTTGTACTTCTAGTCTTTGCTTGTTCATCTTGTATATATGTATACAAGGGTGCATTTGGTTACTTTACTGTTTATTATGCTGCATCACTTGTATACCATCTGAAGCTTGATATGTTAGCTTGTAGTTCATGTGTTCACTCTGATGTATAAGCATTTTCCACTGTTTGTTCTTCATGTAGCTTGTTTACTTCATTCCTCACTTGTGTACTATCTGATTTGACACTGTTGTGTGTTTGTTCGAGCATTGCCTTCATATGATCTACACTTTTTCATTCCACATGCTTGTTGTGAGTTTGAAGTTAAAGTAGTCATGTGTACTTTCTGGTCTTGTTCCACTGTTGGTGTTGGTATTGCATTTGTGTTGAATCTCGCTTGTCTTTTGGCTCGACTGTACACACGAGTTGGCGAGGTAGTGCACACGTGTATAAATGTACACGTGTGTATTGCAGCCACTCATAATTACATGTCCCTGGTAAGAATACTGATATGCACAGATATTACACAAACGAATATGATGAAAATAACCCATATATCTGAGGCACCACTAAAAACAAATTTATATTTTTGCAAATTCAAATTTGGTTATTTTCAGATTACTACTGTAGTTGCTAATTATACAGGTACACAGAAGACAGGACAAGAACTGGAGCTGGACAATGCAGATAGATGCAGATGTGCAGATAGAGTGAAAAACTGAGTGTTGAGTGTTGTAGTGAGAAAGTAATGTAAATGTGAAATGTATGAAAACAGTGTATGTATATAGAGAGAGCTGAAAACTTTGTATTGTTTAAGTGTTGAAATAAAATATTATTTTGAATAAAAATACTGATTGAATTATATAAATTCTGTGCAATAGTATTATTATTCAATATGAATATTTATTCCTATATGTGTATAATACAATCTGCAAACACATTGATATATTGATATATGTTTGTTATCATCAAACAAAAAATCACATCAAACAATCTCCCCCTTTTGATGATGACAAACATATATATTAAAGATTTTGAAATTCTGATAAATGTGTTTGAGCATGAAATATTTAGCTCCCCCTATATGAATGCTCCCCCTACAACTGAGACCACTCCCTATTCAGAAGATTTAGAAAATTACAGAAGAATAAAAGAACTAAAGAAAATTAACTAACAACATTTAAAAAATTTGTTAAAGTATTCCAAAAATATTTAATTTCTTAATAAAATCTTGTTCTTCTCCCCCTTTTGTTATCATCAAAAGACTGATAAAACTAATGAAACAGTAATGGAAAAAAATGTTGTTTTTTTTAAACAAATGCAAAACAAATAAAAATCATAATAAACCATAATGAGATAACAATTTCCACATTGTAGAGAATGGATCGATGATTCGGTTTTTATATAATGAGAAGAGAGAAATTTTAAAAATAATTTGACATTTAAGCACAAAAATAAGCACTTACTAACCACGCATAACCATAAGGACTTTTAAATGGGATTAGCAGTTACTTATTAGTCTAAGCATCCGTAAAATACTTAGCTATCATACTCCATCCATGCATAACCATAAGGACTTTTAAATGAGAATGGAAATTTAGCTTCATGTTTCTTTTTCTTTTTCCCCTTTATATTTGTTTTCCAGAACCCCCCTTTAGATGTCTGGTATAGTAACCAGACGTCTGATCAAAGCTCTGCCCTTTTTTCCTTCTACCGAATCTCCTTTTATTTTCTTCTGTTGCCCAAACCAGACGTCTGAGTTCTTCAACTAGACGTATTGTTGCATGTACTAGGTAATAGTTTGCCTAGGCCATTGATGGCCAAATCAATTTAGAAGAGATCGGACGAGTGACGTAGGCTAGGGATTTATGCCAAGCGACAACCCAGCCCTATAGGCTCTTCGATACACCACCAATAACATGTCCAAACATCCAGTATAGTTGCTAATTATACAGGTACACAGAAGACAGGACAAGAATTGGAGCTGGACAATGTAGATAGATGCAAATGTGCAAACAGAGTGAAAAACTGAGTGTTGAGTGTTGTAGTGAGAAAGTAATGTAAATGTGAAATGTATGAAAACAGTGTATGTATATAGAGAGAGCTGAAAACTTTGTATTGTTTAAGTGTTGAAATAAAATATTATTTTGAATAAAAATACTAATTGAATTATATAAATTCTGTGCAATAGTATTATTATTCAATATGAATATTTATTCCTATATGTGTATGATACAATCTGCAAACACATTGATATATTGATATATGTTTGTTATCATCAAACAAAAAATCACATCAAACAGAAATTTCCTTTTTCATTGATATGAAAATCCAGTATAGTTACAATCCAGAGTTTTTAAAAAAACAATGGTAGAGTAGCCTTAGTAGGGGAGAAGAAGGGAAGCATAATCGAGAGCCCCTTTTTCTGATGACCCACATGTTGTATTTATAGGCAAAGCTTGAGTTATTAGACTTCCTGAGTAATCCGGGCCCATCAAGGCCACGGCCAAACCAGACTCAAAACTCCGACCAACCTAGGCAAACCGATCCGCTCCACAGTCAATCCTACCCAGTGCTGATCCACCTAAGTCGAGCCATATCCATACTCCAACACCGTGCCACTCAATGCAGACCCATCCCAAGCCAGTTCCTAGCCTTCCTACCGACATATCTTATGCTAATCCAGCCGAGTCCCCTTCATGCCGATCTACTTCCTTGGGCCGACCCACATATGCCGATCCACCACTGCCAATCCCATATCTGACCGAACCATACCTGGCCGACCGAACGACCATCTTGACTGAACCATACCTCCTCTCCACTCCTCTACTGATCAATACCTCCCAGGCCGAACGACACCATCTAGACTGATCCATACCTCTCAGGCCGAACAACACCATCTAGACCGATCCATACCTCCTCTTCAGTCCTCGATCGATCCATACCTCGGTGGCCGAACAAACTTCCATCGAAACACATTTGCCGAACCCTCAGGCCGAGCCACTCATGATTTTCCACCCTTGTCCGAATGGCATGACCTTCCTTCCTTTGCTCAATCGATCCTCCTCAACCGAACCATGCATGACCGAACGACCGAGCCACATGGCCGAACTTCAATGACTATGACCGAACCATGTTATGCCGAACTCCTGGATTCGTAATCATATATATCCTCCATGGTTGATCATCTCTCTATTTAACTGGCTCAAACCCATCCTGCTTGAGTCTCTAAAAACGAGTATCGATTTAGTTAAATCCGCCTGTCAATGGCCTTGCCAAAAGGAGGGTTAACAATGTGCAAACTTGTTTTTAATGGAAGGCGTACGTCATCATCCAAAATGCCATGCTATAAACAAATGTTATGTAGGAGGAAGCTCTCTCAGGAGGGTTGAGTAAAACTCTAAAGTTCGGAGGAGTTCGATCTACAACAGGACATACTAAAACAAGTTGACCATATTCAGCCGGTGGTGCCAAAGAAGTAGGCGCTGCTGAAACCATTTGAAAAGGCATAACTGATGTTGATTAGGCTTTTAAGAGTGCCGAACTTCCTCAATGGATTTATGATGGGATGACGGGTGCTTCATTCTATATAACAGAATTTGTATCTAACGCGATCAGGTAATTCTATTTATAACCAAAAGTCCCTCTACACTTAAAACTTGAATTCCGAAAAAATATTAATTTAAGACAACAAGCGTTGACTTGGGTAAGTGCGGTGTGTTATCTAGGATGGGTTGGGTGTCCTGAACACTTCGAACGCTCTTTCCTACGTAGATAGATCACTCATAGAGAAGAAAGGAAAAAGCTTTTTGTATCATTTATTAAAGTTATTTCTCCTACACTTACCCGTTACTGATCAACGATCGATAACGGATCCACTGTCCGAAGCGACATGGAAAGCTCTCCCTATTCCAGGTACACCGACTGTGCAATGACAAGACCAATCCAAAGTGAGCAACTATAGATCAATGTGTTCGAATCGAGTAGAGTATTCTCAGCATAAGTCGATTTCAGTTCTCTGGAAAGTGATAACATCATGAGTTGCA
The DNA here is from genome assembly GCA_030737815.1 of Allium fistulosum. Classification (NCBI taxonomy): domain Eukaryota; kingdom Viridiplantae; phylum Streptophyta; class Magnoliopsida; order Asparagales; family Amaryllidaceae; genus Allium; species Allium fistulosum. The sequence continues at coordinate 797,171,409 of CM060904.1, forward strand.
TACGAGATGCTACCCTAAGCTATTATCACCTCCCAAAAAAAACCAAAATCAATCCACAAGATGCCATGCCAGATTAACGATGTAACTAGGTGCAAGTTAATTCTAACTTTGTGGATGAAGATAGCAAAACATGTCAAGCACCGGAGCAAAACTCGGGTTTCTTTCCATGAAGAATTCAAGACTCGATTTACTATCTTCTTCCACAAAGTCCTAATCAACTCGAATTCTCCATTGCATCCGTCGCCAACACAACTTCATCACCAAATCGCTAAATAAACACCAAAATCAACATCACCAACCTTAAGTCGGAAGGCAAATACAGTCAATCTCAAGTTGTTGGAAATCCAAGGTGGGCAAGGTCAGCGACGATCCAAATAGGTGATGTTTCAAGCACTAAGGGTTGGCTTGAGATGACGGCGAAGTCAAGTGGGGTCGAGGGTAGGAAGCTTCGACGATGGAGATCGACGACGACGATGGTGGGAGCAAGTTTATGGTTTGGAGGCATTTGGATCGGTTGCAAGGTAAATAACTTGGCTCGCAAATGAAATCATGGAATGATGGAAGGTCGGCTTAAATGAAGTTAAGTAGGAGATGCATGAAAAAAATTCTGCTAAGTCCTTGGATCGCTAGCGATCAATGGACTATGGATCACTAGCGATCCATCAAGTTGTAGTCAATTTTCTCCAAACTCACAAAGTATGATCTAAGTGTTGTTTGCAAGCATTTGAAAAGTCGAGGGATTGAAATTGGTTTATCATTATGAGCAACGATGATTCACATCGGAACTCAATAGACGGCTGAATAACCAAAGCCAAATTTGCGTGATAGCCTCAACACGATCAATTAAACTTCACAAATTGGGAGCTCAAAAGTAGTTACTTCCAGAGCACACCTTGTTTCAAATAGAGGCATACTATAGGGGGAATGTAAATCGGGTTTTTAACCCAATAGAATTCAAAGGAACTTAGAACATTTATGACAAGTCAAAACAACTCAAGAATCAACCAAAAGGACCAGAAGAAGTAACTAGGAAGGACCCAAAAGGAAAGGAGCAAAAATAAGCTAAGGGAATGGATCACTAGCGATCCATGAGGATTGCCCATGAATCCTTCAAACCTCTGGCATCATGAACCAATATCTTTTCTAAGGATGTCTGCCAAGTTTCATGGTATTCCAAGCAAACTAGTTCGAGAAGTAAGCATTCATCTGATTCCAGTCATAATTCAATGCAACCTATATATGAATCACCGTCAAAATAAGGCAACTGGTTACCAAATGACATGGAGAGCATCTACATAAGGCATGGAGCATCTAATGATCTAAGAATATTCCAACTGCTTGGATCGCTAGCGATCCATTCACTAGCAATCCATTCGCTAGCGATCCATCAATTCAAGTCCGGTCGCTGTGAAATTTTGGAGCACCTTCGTACCATTAAGTTTAGGTCTCTGACAAAGCGGCCTAGCCCAAAAGCTCTCCAATGCCTATAAATACTCACTTATCTGCAACATAAAGAGGTTCTTCTAGATTGGCTGCTAAAACTCTACATAAATTATTCTTCACTCTTCTCCTCCCACACAACGGTACCTAGGTGTTCACTGTGGTTCTCCAGTGAACTCTTAGACTTATGACTTGGTCTAACTTAGGAGATTCAATCATATTGTAATCTGGTTCCACTTGTAATATCATTCAGTTAATAGAAAGTTACAAAGTGGATGTAGGCTTCATTAACTAATAGTCGAACCACTATATAAATCTTCTTGTTCCATTACCTTTTCTACGATCTACTATTGCTTTTTCTATTTTATTTGCCTTGATAAAATGACTGGTGCTTTCACACTCAATCCAGGGTGTTGATACATTTTTTGGGTTAACATTAGACACTATGTCGTCTTTAACATAAGTCGACGTTGCGGGATCCTCTCAATGTGTAAGTATGATACATGTAGTCGTTTTTTCGGTAATGCAATCCAAAAATTGATATTTTTTGCGATCTTATGTTAGGAGTAGTCCAAGAGATTATTAGTTCGATCCATTGTTGATCAGTTGTCAGATTCATTTATGATTAGTGGGTTGATTTGTTGTTCGACCCTAAGTATAAACCTCCATAAGATGTTTGAGTCTAGGTGTATTAGGAACCATATTCCTTAGGTTAATGTGACCAACCTTAGTAAGTAATTCACAAACACCAGTAGGACACTCTAGGTTACATAGGTTATAAATGAAGTTAAATGTCTGTGATCACCATATTTTAGCAATGTAACTCATTCACCAGACTTTTGTCTGACCCACTCTTATCATTTCACCCCACCACAGGAAGACATGGCAGTAGTTGATTTGGCCCCAAACATAATACGTGGAGAAAGGAGCTAAGCGTTGGAGTTACATTATTCTTAGTTTTTCCCCATGTAGCTATTTATTGTATTAAATGTCTTTAGACTTTATATTGTACTTTGGGAACATAGTATATGAGCTAAATATTTTTAGAGACTGTTTTTTATTTTCTAAAATGTCTATTTTTGATAATCGTATTTTATTTTCTTCCACTATGAGATTTGAATGTGTAGAATGTTTTAGATTCTTATCTCTGTCATTGCATCATGTAAAATGTTTAAAAATCAACAGCTACCATTTCTTGGTGCGACGCGAGTCCGAAAATCACACTAGGCTTTGGGTCGATGCATTCAGAGGTGCGGGTTGTTACATATAATGTTAAGGATGAAAACTTTTAATATGGGAAACATCACATATATAATCAATAAACATACATACTTACATATGTATATGTGTGTATATATATATATATATAATTTTTTAATTTTTTTGCTATTAACTAATTTAATATATTATTTTATATTTATTAAATATTATATATATCTTTGAATTTAAAATTAAAATAATTTTTTTAAATGAATGCCTAACTACATACATACATATACATATACATATACATGTGTGTGTGTGTGTGTATTATAAAATATTTGTTTTAAATTTTGAAATTTTAATATATTTAACTTATTTCAAATTCAAGTATATTTGATTTATTCGAATATTTTATTTTTTTACTTCGACAAAACTGTTATATTTATACAACCTTAATTATATATATTTATATACTGATTTCAATCAAACTGAAATATATATATATATATATATATTTAATTTTAAATCTAGAATAAAAATATTTTTAAAAATCCTAAAAAACAAAATCAATATTTTAATAAACTGAAAAGATTAATATATATATATATATATATATTGATTTGTAAAGTCGAAAACAATTTATATGTACACATATATCCAAGTTGTGAGATTTTCTATATACGACAAGTATTTAAACTATATATATAAGCATATACATTAATTAAAATATATCCATAAGTATTAATTATAATTTTCAGAATTTTAAAAATTAATTTTTTTATTGGCAACAAATTGAAGATGATAGATAAATTATTTAATCTATATATGTTTATAAAGAAATAAATTACCTTCTTTACAATCATGTTGGTTGCTAACACCATTGTTTGCACAAAAAATGAACAAACACCTCAAAGTTGTATGATTTAGTAGATCTTATGTTGTTCTTAGTGATTTGGGTGATTTATGCAAATATATGAAAAGCAGGGGCTAAACTGTAAAAAGACACGCAGATTTATAGTGGTTCAGCCAGAATGTGCCTACGTCCACTTTATATGTTATTTCTCTTCTCTTGTTTTGATTACAAGTACAAAGCTTTGATACCAGTAAAAGAAAGTTGTTTGAAAGTTCTCTCCGTGCTTGAGCTCTCAAACTTGTCCCCATTGTTGTACCCCCGCCCCTCTATTTATAGAGTGAGGCTGGGGGCAGGAGTCTTGGATGTATATAGCTGCCTGTGGGCCTGGGCTGGAGCAATCTGGCCTGGCAACGTTCTGGTTCGGTGAAGCTTCGGTTCGGTAGTGGTTGGAGCAGTGGTGGTTCGGTATGTAGTGCTTTGATTCGGTTCGGCGAGGCTTCATTCGGTAGTGGTTGGAGCAGTGGTGGTTCGGTATGTAGTGCTTTGATTTGGTTCGGCGAGGCTTCATTCGGTAGTGGTTGGAGCAAGCTGGTTCGGCAATGGAATGGAGGAGGCTGGTTCGGTAGCTCCCTGGTTCGGCGGTAGTTGGGATAGGTCTTGGTTCGGCGAGGGGGATATGCCTGGTTCGGCTGTTGTTTGGACCGGTGGTAGGAGCTTGGTTCCTTCTGGCTCGGTAGGGGTGAAAACACACCCAACATTTGCCCCCCAAAGCGAGGTATATGCTGGTATATATCTTGCTTTGTTTGATCCTGGTTGTTCTCGTTCGGTCTTGTGCGCTGCATGTTTTGGTTCGGTGGCCTTTCCCCTGCCTATAAATATGGGAGTTATGCTACCGTCGTCTCCTCACCGTTTGAGATAGCCGAACCGATTGATTTTACCGAATCAAAATTTCTGCCTTCTGCCGAATCAGCTGTGCTAGCCGAACCAGGTGATTTCTCTTTACCGCCAACTGAACCTTTGTTACCGAAACTAACACCGAACGAACTTGAAAACTTGAACATTAGGAGTTCGAATACCGAACGAACCTAACACCGAACGAACTTGAAAACTTCCCGTGTCGAATGGACTTGAGAATTTTTCTGTACCGAATGATTTTTTATGCTTCGAATGACAACTTAAATTCCAGAAATCATATACTTGCTTGTTTTATAATTTCGTATCTTTTGTTTTGAAGATAAATGTCTCGCAAAGTGGAAACTCGTTCGGATAAAAGGAAGTCCGGGGGCGAAGGAGAGTCCTCGGCCGTGCCCCCGGCTCAATCAGGATCGGAGCGTCATGGGCCCGCCCCAAGGTCATTAGTGGATGGACATGGTCCCCAGGAGCTGCTGGATTCCCCGCCTGACTGCTTTCCTAGCTCTCTCAAAGAGGAGCAGCTCGATGTTATATCTCATTCCTTTGGGATCGATAGAGCCCTCATGCTGTTGCCGGGCCCAGGGGTCATGCCATACAATCCTCCCGAAGGGTACTTTGCTTATAGTAGGTACCATTGTATGTGTGGTGCTATCCCGCCTCTCAATGCTTGGGTAGTCAGCTTCCTCACGTATCTAAAGGTGGCCCCATTCCAGCTTCAGCCCAACTCTTATGCCATACTGGCGAGCCTTTTCGTCATCTTTCAGAGGAAGTACGGGCGTCCTCCTTCCAACCGGGAGATCCGGTACTTATATAATTTGAGAGGCTATAAGAAAGGATCCCCATACATTAGCTTGGAGTCAGCCGTGACCTTCAAACCGGTCTTGGATCTGTACTCTAAATTCAGCATGTTCAAGAAAGAGTGGTTCTTTGTTAGGGACGACTCCGTTTCGATCCGGCGCTTTACCTCTGGATGTAAGTTGATGCTTTTACTTATAATTTCTATTCCGATTGCGATGCTTCTTCTCATACTTTCTCATTTTTGCTAGTGACAGGTGGCTTTCCGGTTGTGGAGACTGACCGCCTGGTTCAGACGGCGGCTGAGATAGAAAACATTCTTGGGAAATATAGATCATCTGCCTTCTTGATTAGAAATGCGATTCTTCTGGAAATAACTTAATCCTTCCGCAGCAGTCTGTAGTTAAGTTGAGGGAAACGGCGGAGGAGAGGGCGGCTGCTCAGACCAAGGAAGGTGTTACGGCAGAGGGTAGCAAGAGGAAACCTTTCACAAAACCTCCAGCTGTCGGAGGTAAGAAACTCAAGAAATCGGACGGTCCCTCCCCCAGCAATTGTCCACTTACCCGGGAGGAGGAAGACATAGAGGAGGAAAGAGGCGAGGGTGGAGATGGTCGGGATGGTGACAAAGGTGGTGATGGCATCGGGGCCCTACTTCCTGGGCAAGCGGGCGAGATTCAGGAGTGGACGGATGATGCGTTCCACCAGGCTTTTGAGGGGTTGGATGAGGATCCGGCTTTGGCAGAGAAGACCGGGAAGGCGGACAAAGCCGGGACTGGTGCAAGTGAGTCTTCTCCGACCATTCCAGCCAAGGTGGCTCCGACGACTCAAGGTGAACTCTTGACTCCTGCATGCTTCATTAATGATAGGGACTTAGGAATATTTTATGACCCGCTCCCGTCCTGGAATGAAATCCAGGACTTATTGCAGTATCCCACTCCTCCCTAGGGTTTGTACAACCACAGCTGTGTTTCTTTTCCTTTTTTAACTTGTAATTTACCGCGTTTCTCGAATCGTATAGTAATGTAAGAGTGTGACACTTGTTCTTTATATCAGGAGCAGGCAAGACGTCCAAAGCTTCAGACCTTCGACACAGGCTTGAGCAATATAAACTTTCCAAAATTTCTGCTAAGCCGAAGCCCCCAACCCAACGGTCCGGGGATGTAGTCGGCTACCGCCCTCTTCTTGGGGTCATCGAAGAGGGTATTCAGCAGAGGAAGAGGAGTCATCCTTTATCTGAAACTTCGCCCGGTCTTCAGCCTCCGGCTCAGCCTATTCATGATATTACTGAGGAGGGTAGCGAGTTTGTACCTTCTCCGCACCCGTCCGGAAACCCTTCTGTTATTCATATCGACCGTCCCGACTTGGCCCGTAATCCATTTGCGGGTCATCCTGATCTGGATCCAAGTTCTCATGATATTACTTTTGACGAAGTCACTGGCGAACACCTTCTCCCCCGTAACCCCATGGTACGAGTACTTGATGAAGCCAAGTCCTTAGATCTCGATCTACTCACTACTCGTATAGTCACTATGGGAGACGAGGCCAAGGCTAATATTGATCGGGTGGCAGAGGAGACCAAGAAGCTGATGGGGCATCATGCTCGGCTGGTTAAGGCCGGAGAGGAGATTGGGAGCGCCAATATTCGACTTCGATTGGTGGTTTCGGATCAGGCCAAACAGCTTGCGGATCAGGCTATTCAGATTTCTCAGCATGAGGCTGCTACTGGGCGACTAAGGAAAACCATGGAAGAGGCCAGTCGGGCTGAATTGCGGAAAATGGAAGCTGCTTGCAAAGAGCGGATTGACATGGCTATCGCCACGGTGGATGAGGTTCGGAGAGCGGATCTCGAGCAGGTGGAGGAATTGTCCGAGAAACTTGAGGCTGCAGAGCTTGCTCAAGCTAAGTTGAGGGAAGAGATGGAGGTGATGCGGAGGTCCCTTCAGGCTGATTGCTCGAGATACAGATTGGAGAGAGATGCTGCCGTCGAAAGGTTGTCGGCTTCCGATGCCCGGATGAGGGAGTTTGAGGAGAATGAGGGAATGATGGATGACATGCTCCAGGACATGTATTTCCGAACTTGGAAGCAGGGCAATCTCTCTTGGATGGATGATTATCCCAGGGTCATGGCTAAGATCTATCTTCGGGCTTTGGAGGAGGCTAAGGCTGATGCAGATAAAGAGGGTGGATCGGTCTTCAGTATGGATGTGGTCACTGCCCAGTTCACCAAGGAGGAGAAAGTGGCGGTAAAGGAGGGTATGCGGCTGCTTGCTGCTGTGGAGGCAGGTGTGCAGGTAGAGGATGACGACCAGGATGGTCAAGAAGCAGGTGCTGGTAAGTCTTCCTTTCTAGTCTTTCTGTTAACTTGGTTACTTATCACTAATGAATCCTTTTTATGACCGGACAGGCGGGCAACAGAGCAAGGACAAGACTTCGACGCAACCGGCTCCCTGATTAGACCTGGAAAATTCTTTTTGTAGGCTTGGCATTGTTGTATCTGTTAGTCTTAAGACAGTAGAGTAACTTCTAAGTTGTAATTCTTGCTACTTGTAATAATTAACATTATTCTTGACGTGTAATTTTTTAACTTAAGCTGATTTTGTCGTTTCTTGAATATTTGTTGCTATTTCGACATATCGTATGAGAAATGTAGCTATGTATATTCTTGTAATTAAATTGTGTTTGATGTTAGACTCTGGTTCTACACCATAATTTTATGACTTACAATACTAGCGTGTGGTGTGAACAAATTATAGTCATGTATTTGTACATAAAAGAAGAAAATACCGCCTTTCATGTTTTAATCGTAGATGGCAATCCTGAATATCTTGTAGGACCGAGCATGGAATGTAGTCGAATGTCCTGCCACTGTGAGTCCCTACACCCATTGGCGAGTATCTCCTACTCTGTATCATGTACTTTAGGGATTGTTATAGGGGATAGGAAAAAAAAAGCTTTTTAAGTAAAATTGAAATACGTGAAATAGTAAAACTTCCAGTCACGGAAGGCCTTCGATGTGCTTAAGTTCGTGGCAAACGGGTTTTGTAGTCACTTTCCCTAGCTGTGGGTCTTGGAGACATTTGTCACCCATCTTACGCCCCCGCGGGGAGTTAATTCTTTTTTACCACAGCCGTACTTAAGACACATCGGAGCCGAGATCGCGCACAGTAACTACCCGGGCCATTATGGCCCGTAATCGTGGGTATTATTCGATTTACTGTGGCCGGCTAGCGTGGGTGCCGATCGTCAACTGTGAACTGCCCCTGGCTGGCCACACCTTATGTTGGGGCTTATAGTCGGTTTACAGTTGCCGGCGAGCCTAACGCCGTAATGAGCTGCCTCGGCTATAGTCGGCCTTCTCGGTGGCTTATAATCGGCTCATTACAGTTGGCTTTAAGGGCCGTCGCGAGCAATGAGTTAACCCGCAGCAGAGGGATGCTGGAGCAAAAGTGTCTCATTGGCGAGGGCATAGATTCGCATAGTACCTGTTAGGTCTTGTCCAGGTGAAGTTGTGTTGCGGAGTGCTTTGAATAGAAATGATGTATACTCAGGATTTTGTTCAACAGAAAAGGATAAAGTTAACAAGCAGCCAAGATACAAAGGAACAACAAAAAAAAGAGACAAGGTTTTTTAAAGTGGTTCGGCACGAAAAGGCCTACGTCCACTGATTCTCTTTGTTAATTCACTTCATATGGGCAATACAAGTTAAGAAAAGTATCGATGGAGGTGTTGGATGTTCCATGCCCTCTGGAACACCTCTCCGTCCACTGTTGACAAAATATAGGCTCCGTTGTGGAGATCTTTATGAATTACATATGGTCCATCCCAGATTGGGTCTAGTGCCCCGGGGCGAGGGAAGATTCGCTTGAGGACAAGATCCCCTTCTTGCAAGGTACGATGCTTGACTTTGGAGTTGTATTGTGCTGCCACTTTTTGCTTGTGGGCTGCTGTTTTGAGGATGGCACCGTTTCTTCTCTCCTCGATTAGATCCAAAGACATGTGAAGGAGTTCTTCGTTCTTTTCTGGGTTATAGTGGATCCGACGATGGGAAGGCACAATAGTTTCAACTGGGAGCATAGCCTCCGATCCGTATGCCAAAGAGAAAGGAGTGTGCCCTGTCGATGTTCTGAAAGATGTGCGATAGGCCCATAGTGCCGTAGGAAGTTCATCCACCCAAGCGCCCTTTGACTTTTCGAGCTTCTTTTTTATTAGAGTTTTCAGAATTTTGTTGACCGCTTCGACTTGTCCGTTTGCCTGGGGATATGCTACGGATGAGAAGCTTTTATGAATTTTGTGTTCTTGGCACTAGTTGGCGAATTCCTCGCTGTCAAATTGAAGTCCATTGTCTGATATGATTTTGAGTGGGACTCCGTACCTGCACAGAACATTTTTGATCAAGAAGTTAATAACTTTTGCTGAAGATACTTTATTTAGAGGTTCCGCTTCCACCCATTTGGTGAAATAATCAACTGCCACTATAGCATATTTGGCCCCGCCTCGGCCCATTGGTAGCTCGCCAATTAAGTCAATTCCCCATATCGCGAAGGGCCAAGGGCTGGTCATCTGAGTAATCTCGGTTGTCGGTAGCCGAGGGATCTTAGCAAATTTTTGGCATCTGTCACACTTCTTGACGAAATCTAAGGCGTCCTTGCTTAAGGTGGGCCAGAAATATCCGTATCGGAGTATCTTTTTTGCTAATGTTTGCCCCCCGATGTGATCTCCACAGCTCCCCTGATGGATGTTGGATAAGATTTCCTTGGCTTCCCTTCCGACGACACACCTTAATAATGGGTTAGAGAAACCGCGCCGATAGAGGATGTCTTCTTGTATTGTATAGCGGGACGCATTCCTTAAGATTTTCTTGACTTCATTACGCCCGTTGGGTAGTGTGCCACCTTGTAGGTAGTCTCGGATGGGAGTCATCCAAGTTGCTTCTTTGGCTGCGGCTATCAGATTCACTTGCTCAAAACTCGGGACCGTTTGCTTTGAGATGGTTACTGCCCCGAAGATGGCGATGTCTCTCATACTCGCTTGCTTTGCCAATTCGTCGGCCTCTTGGTTCTCTTCCCGAGGGATGTGTTTAACTAAGTACTGATCCAATCGGCTGAGAAGCAACTTGGTCTTCTTTAGATATGCTATGAGTCGTTCCTCTCGAGCTTGGAATTCTCCTAGTATTTGATTAACAATGAGTTGAGAATCGCTGTGAAGATACAAAGAATTGGCTCCGATTTCTATGGCAATTTCTAGTCCAGCTATCACTGCTTCATATTCTGCATCGTTGTTGGTGGCAGCGAACTCCAACCTTATAGCATAGTGCAGTTTATTTCCCCTGGGAGTGATTATTACCACACCAGCCCCCGAGCCTTGTTCGTTAGATGCACCGTCCACAAAGAGATTCCACTTGATATCTTCCGTTATTTCCAGTTGCTCCTTATCCTTGTTGGTAGTGAATTCTGCAATGAAATCAGCCATGGCTTGTCCCTTGATGGCGGTGCATGGGTGATAGGTGATATCATATTGACTCAGCTCGATACACCATTTAAGTAGTCGCCCGGAAGTGTCGGGACGATGGAGTACCTGCCTCAGTGGTTGATCGGTCAGAACTTTGATGGAATGGGATTGGAAGTAATGACGTAGTTTTCGTGAAGTGATTAGTAAACAGTATGCTAACTTTTCAAGTTTAGGATATCTGACTTCTGCCCCAGTAAACCTTTTACTGACGAAGTAAACTGGTCGTTGCGTGCGGTTGTCTTCCCTTACCAAGGCAGCGCTTAGAGCGTGAGATGACACAGCAAGGTATATGTATAATTCTTCGCCTTCGCTTGGGGTCGAGAGTACCGGTGGTTTCTGGAGGTGTTCGATTAGGTTAAGGAAAGCGGTTAAGCATTCGTCCGTCCATTCGAACTTTCCTTTATCTTTCTTTAGAGCTTCGAAAAAGGGGACGCACTTGTCCGTTGCTTTGGAGATGAATCGGCTTAGGGCGGCCACTTTTCCATTTAGGCTTTGCATTTCCTTTCGGGTGGAAGGTATCTTGATGTCCTTTAATGCTCGGACTTGTTCAGGGTTTGCTTCAATCCCTCGGGCATGGACGATGAACCCTAAGAATTTTCCCGATGACACTCCGAAGGAGCACTTTAGTGGATTCAACTTCATTCCATACTGTCGAAGTACCTGGAACATTTCGCCTAGGTGGCTTACGTGATCTTTGGCTTTCCGTGATTTCACCAGCATGTCGTCTACATATACTTCCATAGTTCGTCCTATTAGCCCTGCAAACATCTTGTTGACGAGGCGCTGGTAGGTGGCTCCTGCATTTTTAAGTCCGAAGGGCATCACTTTGTAGCAGTATAAACCCCGGTCGGTGATGAAACTAGTGTGGTCTTGATCGGGAGCATGCATAGGAATTTGGTTATATCCTGAGTATGCATCCATAAAAGATAGGAGTTCGTGCCCGGCTGTGCTGTCTACAAGTTGGTCGATTCTGGGAAGCGGGAAGCAATCCTTTGGGCAGGCGTCGTTTAGGTTGGAGAAGTCAATGCAGGTCCGCCACTTCCCATTAGCCTTCTTTACTAGTACCGGGTTGGCGATCCATTCTGGGTAAATAGCTTCTCGTATAAAATCATTGGCGAGTAGATTCTTTACTTCTTCATCGAGGGCTGCTGATCGCTCTGCCCCCATACTTCTCTTTTTTTGTTTTACAGGCGCCTTGGTAGGATCAATGTTTAATACGTGGCATGCTATGTCGGGGGAGATTCCGGTCATGTCAGCGTGTGACCAAGCGAATACATCCAAGTTGTGGCGAAGAAAATCAATGAGTTGTTCCTTCAATTCAGCTTTCAGCTGGGACCCAATTTTCAGTAGCCTACTTGAGTCGTGCTTGTCTACAGATATAAACTCCATAGCCTCTGCAGGCTCGGCGGTGGCCTCCTCCTCTTTGTCCCTAGGGTCTAATTCGTTGAAAGGGTCGCTGGTGTATCGAAGAGGAGGGGCTTTCTTTAGTTGCTATGCTTCAAGGCTTTTTGTGCAGAGGGCAATCTCTACACCTTTCCCTTTATCTTTCTTGTGGTTGTTGCGAAGTTCGGTTACATAGCAGTCTCGTGCAATATCTTGGTCTCCTTCCACTTCTCCTACCCCATTGTCTGTTGGAAATTTCATTTTCAGGCACCATGGGGCTAGGACAATCTGGAAGTCAGACAAGGCCGGTCTTCCTAAGAAGGCGTTGTAGGCCGAATGGTTTTCTACCAGCACAAACGTTTGTTTCCTTACAACGGAGCGGGGATGGCTTCCAATCTCAACAAAGAGGTCCAGCTGCCCGAGGGGCATCTTCACATCTCCAGTGAAACCGTGTAGTGGTTTATCGCAGGGAGACACATCCTTCATTGATAGCTTCATTTTGTCGAATGCGTGTTTGAACAGGATATTTACAGAGCTGCCAGTGTCTACCAGGATTCGGTAAACTTCGGCGGGACCGAGTCGGGCAGAGATAACCATGGGATCCATGTGAGGGTACTGCCTTCCTTCTAGGTCGCATTTACTGAATGTGATGTCATCACTTTCTTTCCGCTTTGGGTGGCGCTCTTCTATAACCGTATTGACACAGTCTCTATTGTCTCTAAGCGACTTCCCATATCTTTCCATCTCTCTCCAACTTCTGTCTGCGATGTGCGGACCTCCTGAGATGGTATGGACCACTATCTTCTCTTGACTAGAGCTGCTAGCGTTGCGGTTTCCTCTGTCGGTCCCTGGTGAGGGTAGCCTTGGGTTTTCATTGGCAGGAGCTGGAGTCCTGTCTTGACTTTTTACATAACGCTCCAGTTTCTTCCTTCTGATGTGTTCCTCAATCAGATCTCGGAGATGATGGCATTCGTTGGTATCATGTCCGTGAGATTCGTGGAAGCGGCAGAATTTTCCAGACTTCTGTGCGTTATCTGATTCCTTCTTGTATGGTGGGCGTTTGTATCTAACTTCGCCTTGGGTGGAAAGGAAGATATTTTCGACGGTCTCGTTCAAAGGGGTGTAAGTGTCGAATCTTGGTCCTGGCCGATATAGGCGCTTTTCTACCTTCTTGCCCCCAGCATTGTCTCTGGAATCATTTCTTCGAACGTCCCTTGCCACAGCAGGGGCGTTGCCATGGGTCGTCTTACTTTGCTGTCCTGACTGCCCCTCAATGGCAGCATCCTCAAGCCTCATGTATTTCCCGGCTTCATGGAAGAAATCGGGTAAAGTAGCTGGTTTTTCTTTTGTCAATCTTCTAGCAAATTTAGTGTCCGGATGCACCCCACTACAGAGGGCCATTAGGATAAGCTTCTCATCGGCATCTTGAACTGCGGCTGCTGCGGCGTTGAATCTGGTTAGGTATTGCTGCAGCTTTTCTCCAGGTTTCTGTTTGACGCTGGATAAGGAATAAGCGTCCTTAGGTTGCTCCACATGAATGCGGAACTGACTGATAAATTTTTCTTTCAACATTTCCCATGAGCTGATGGATCCTTAGGGTAGATGATAGAACCAGGAGGTAGCCAGATCTGCTAAGAAGAGCGGAAAGCATTTGCACAGTACTCCCTCTGTTGCTCCACTCATGAGCATATGCTGCGTGTACCTCTGTAAGTGTACAACGGGATCGGAGGTTCCTTTGTAGGGTTCCATCGTTGGCATCTTCCATTCTCGGGGGGTGATAGCAATTTCGATACTGCGGGCGAAAGGGCTGGTTACCCTAGCGCCTATCCCTCGATCTCTTTGCTCCCGTTGGACACACTCTCTGAATAAGCGTGCCATCCTTTCATCAGAACTTGGAGCAGATAGAAATGAGTTTGGTTCTGTTCTGTGGGATTGATTCCGTCCAGACAACCTGTAGGGATGGTATCGTCTATCATTCCTCATATTTTCCAGTGGCTGCCTTTGATCTTCTGGGAGCATGCTTGGGTCAGCTACAGTTGGCCCTTGCCTTGATCTTCCCCTGTTGGGTTCTGATCTAAGCACTTCCTCGGGTCCAACTTCGGGCTGAACTCTAGCTCGGCCCCGCTCACTGGTGTTTCTGTGGCTAGGCAGCATGACAGGCTCAGCTACAGTTGACCTTCGTCCGGTACCTTCCCTGTTGGGTTCGGTACCAAACGTTTCCTCAGGCCTAACTTCGGGCTGTGCTCGGTCTCGGCTCCTACCACGGCTACTTCTGCCGTTAGCTCCTTCGAAGAGGGAAGATCTTTGCTGTCTCTGAGATCCTCCAGACTGGGACTCGCCCCATGATTCAGTGTTGCGGTTGGATTCTTTAGCGTCCCTCAAGCGTGACATGAGATGGTCCACCAAGGCTTCCTGCTGGGACGTGAAGCGGTTAGTTACTTCAACAACAACTCTGTCCAAATCTGCCCTAGTAATCGCTGCAGGCTGTTCTGTGGCAGAAGTGGTTGGGTTAGCCTGCCCTTCATTTGTTACCGTTGCTGGAGGAGGACGATTTACTTGATTCGCGACAGCTGGATCAGGAAGACTGCTGGATGCGATGTTTTTTCCTTTGTTAACATCTTTTCTCTATTTGGGAGGCATGTTTTCCAAGTGGCGGACGATGCTTGTTAGGAAAACTCGTTAAGTAGATGAAGCTGAAGCTTCGAGCTTCTAGTACTCAGTGAAAGCACCAAAAATGTTTGCACAAAAAATGGACAAACACCTCAAAGTTGTATGATTTAGTAGATCTTATGTTGTTCTTAGTGATTTGGGTGATTTATGCAAATATATGAAAAGCAGGGGCTAAACTGTAAAAAGACACGCAGATTTATAGTGGTTCAGCCAGAATGTGCCTACGTCCACTTTATATGTTATTTCTCTTCTCTTGTTTTGATTACAAGTACAAAGCTTTGATACCAGTAAAAGAAAGTTGTTTGAAAGTTCTCTCCGTGCTTGAGCTCTCAAACTTGTCCCCATTGTTGTACCCCCGCCCCTCTATTTATAGAGTGAGGCTGGGGGCAGGGGTCTTGGATGTATATAGCTGCCTGTGGGCCTGGGCTGGAGCAATCTGGCCTGGCAACGTTCTGGTTCGGTGAAGCTTCGGTTCGGTAGTGGTTGGAGTAGTGGTGGTTCGGTATGTAGTGCTTTGATTCGGTTCGGCGAGGCTTCATTCGGTAGTGGTTGGAGCAGTGGTGGTTCGGTATGTAGTGCTTTGATTTGGTTCGGCGAGGCTTCATTCGGTAGTGGTTGGAGCAAGCTGGTTCGGCAATGGAATGGAGGAGGCTGGTTCGGTAGCTCCCTGGTTCGGCGGTAGTTGGGATAGGTCTTGGTTCGGCGAGGGGGATATGCCTGGTTCGGCTGTTGTTTGGACCGGTGGTAGGAGCTTGATTCCTTCTGGCTCGGTAGGGGTGAAAACACACCCAACAACCATGGTTGTTAGTAATATCTTCTCTGGACTCCTTTTTCTCTATCCTTGAGTATGAGTGCAAGTTCATCTTCTAAGCTTCACCAATTTGTAATAATGGAGGCTATGGTTTCTATTATATCTATGGAAAACATAGATAGCAAGCTATTATAGCAAATCAAATAACAAATATTTGCACCTATTTCTCCATATCTAGGGTCTAAGTCTCTTACCCCTTCTCCCCTCACTGTTTGGCCGACCCCACCTTTATTTGGGCTTCTAGACTTCAGTCCTAATTAATATATAATATATATTAATTGTATAACTAGCTATTTAGCTTATATATTTAATTAAATCAATATATAACAATTATATATTATTTAACTACTTTTAACGCTTTAAAATATAACTAAAATGCCATAAAAAATCAAATAAAACAATTTTTTTAATTTTATTGTTAATTTATAATATTTATAAATTGATTTTAAATTAGATGAACTTGGAAATCAACTAATATTTACACAATTTAAATGTCGAATCTTGTACGAACTTTGCTGACAGTATTCGACACAAGTTCAATCGCTTAGGAATCATTTTGGTTAAATCCAAGTCCTGATCTTAATTAATTCGCACCTTGTAAGATATTTTGGTGCCATTTTCTTTTCATCATTATTGTATCACTGACATATCTGGAGTATGTTACTGGGCTAAAACATTACTCAGGCAAAAGATCTTGACTTTAAGTTGACGGCCGATTGCAGTGATACTAATATTCTGTAACAAAGGAGATGAATCCTCTTTTGGGTAGTGTTTCACTTCAAATTGTTCAACATATACCCAACTATGTTCATAACTTGATCGCTATGTCATGTAATTGACCATAATCAAAGTATAGTCTAGTTAATTAAGATCCACCTTACCCTTAAGTCTGAAGACTATTTCACATCGTTACATGAGATCTTCTATTTTGATTTGGTTGTACCAATCTATAGAAGACTCTCATTGAGTCGTTCTACCATTGTTCCAAATAACAATAATTATTCCACCACTTATGTCCACAAAGGTCATGGGTAATTCACCGTTCATTGTATAGAGATCACTACATATACTATTCTCAATGGATGTATTGATAGTATACATATACGCTTCCTTGTTCTTTCGTATACACATATGCTTCCTTCGTGTTTTCACAGAAACCAAATTGTTTGATTTTCATGTCAAAACATTTATTCCAACTTCTAGATGCTTACTTAATACCATAAATTAACCTTAAGTGTCTAAATGCCTTACTGTCACTCCCATTGACCATGAAACACTTTGGAAAGTCTCTTCAAAATTACCAATTAGAAATGCAATTTTAATGTATATCTACCATATTTCATAGTCATAATAAGTAGTGGCTACAAGTAGAATCCGTGTCGCCCCGCTATTTTTTAACATGTAAAATTAACAAGCATCAATTCATGCTTACACACTAATCTTAAACATTAAAAACAGTGAATCGCTGGTTATATGATTCAAAATTTCAAACTATTAAAATAAATAGGGAAAACCTCATAGTGGAATTAAACACTAGTTTGTATACATTATCTCAACAATCAATTATCAAACAAATTCAATACATCAAATAACATCCATATTTTTAATATGTTAATCATCACTAATCAATAACAATGTAACTATGACGCAAGTGAGAAATTTCGAGTCAATGCCGATGGATATGACCAATATCCAGACCTTTTCTTATCTTGTGTTCCCACCTTCTATTTTGGAGATACATGCATACATACATATACATAAATACATACACACACAAACATATATATATATACACACACACACATAAAGGAAAAAGGTGATCAACTATGTTTGGTTTGCGTCTAACCCTCTACACCCCAACAGTAAGGGAACCATGAGCCATTGCTTAGGAAAACACTACCTATGTACCCTTTGGGGATTAAGCCCACTTAGTTCTATTTCCTATTCTTCTCGTGCATCAAATATTTGTCAGCACGTAACATTACACAACGACAACCAAGCAACCAATATAAGTAGAAAACGTCATATTTTACCATGACACCATAATCAACCATCATTAATAAATATGGGATAACAATAATAATAGCAACATAACTGTGACGCCCCACCTCTATACTCACACTAGCCAAGGACACTACGGGGTAACGCGGTCGACTAGCACGAAGAATAAGGCTGTTTAGGAGCGACCATCTGTGTAATTGCTTTGTGTGAGTACATATATGTCAGATAACATGACTTGCATTTCATTTCAAAAGGAAATCTGATATATCAAATACAAACTCAAAGCTACTACACAGTGGCTATGTGGGCTTCGGAAACGAATATAGAAATAAGCATACAACAAATCAGTCATAGATATTCATATCACAAAGGCGGAAACAGATATGAATATAACCCACATA
The DNA here is from genome assembly GCA_030737815.1 of Allium fistulosum. Lineage (NCBI taxonomy): Eukaryota > Viridiplantae > Streptophyta > Magnoliopsida > Asparagales > Amaryllidaceae > Allium > Allium fistulosum. The sequence continues at coordinate 797,189,386 of CM060904.1, forward strand.
AGTGTACATCAAAATAGTGGTCATACAAGATCCACTACATCACAAAAGAATAGGTACAAGTGTTAAGCAAAAGAATATGTATACATCAAGATTCTCTATCTCAAATGTATAAAAGCAAAAACTACTAGGCTAAAGTAGTTAGCCAAAAGTCAGAAGCTAGCCCCTGCTAAGAAGTCAAGTGGAAGCACCTGTAACACCTCGGTCTGACCCAAGTATTATTTAAGAAGAAAAATAATAAACGGATCAGTCTAGCTATAAATATCATATGAGATGAGAAAGGATAAGAGATACCACAAAAATGTATGATAACAATAATGCCATACCATGATAAGTATATATTCGATAACAATAAAAATCATACAATATCTCAAATCTCGTCAAATATCCAAAAAGAATGTCATATTCTTTAGCTTATTCACCAAATCCCAAATATTGACAAAACATATCAATGTCAATCGAAAAATTGGAGAAACACAAATTCCAGAAATCAACAATTAGAAATCCAGAAAACACAAAGGGGGAGGCCTATCACAAACGGGAGCATGAAAACTCACCAATATGTGTATCACAAACGGGTCGCTATCCCATGGTCGCTAACCATAGAGCCGGTGCAACGGCGTAGTACAATAACGGTATGCCCGAGGAACCTGAAACTCAAATGTATCAGAACAACGACGTAGTACAATAACGGTACGCTCGATGAACCTAAAACTCAAATAATTCGGAACAACGACGTAGTACAATAACGGTACACCCGATGAACCGAACTCCATAAATCCCATAGGTCGCTGGCCTATAAAAATGAGATGAAGCTCAATAGAACGGGGTACAGTCCCCCTACGCGGACAAGGAGACATCGCATATCGCTAGTCTAAATCATAAAATGATCATCATTGATCAATAAGAAGCGTAAATTACACTAAGCTAGTAAATAAATGAGTTTAGCTCATGTCCCATAACCGCTGACTTAACTTAAATATTTACAAACAAATTGTAGATTTCCACTCGAAAATTGTCAGAAGATCTCAATCGAACAGGACTAAAGATTAACCGACGAAGTAAACGCAAGCGTTTCATACATTGCTAAGTCGTTTAGTTGGATTTCTCGTACGGATGTGGAAAAGGTTTGTATATACTAATAGATTGGAAAATGATTTTAAAAACAAGCTTTGTATTTAAAAGTAGTGTTGAAAGCGTTTTTGTGAAAGAGTTTGAGTATTTACTTCTAGTATAGAAACCTTTGTATTTTAAAGCGACCAATCATAGAAACGATTGTAAATACAATATGTCACCAAAAATTCACATTCGATGACGTGAATTAAAACCATAAAAATCGATATCAAATCCATCAAATGGATATTCCTAAAAATCTAGAAAAGAAGTCATCAAAGTCAATAATAAACGACAACAACTAATCGAATCAACAAAAATCGATAAGAAAATGGAAATTCGCATAAAATAGGCAAAATGGGCAAAAACCAATTGGACCAGACGTCTAGTTGGTTCGACCAGACGTCTGACCTAGGGTTCTGCCATTTTCTGTTTCTTTTTCCCCTTTTTATTTTTTTTTCCAGAACTTCCCTCCAGACGTCTTGTATAGTAACCAGACGTCTGGTCAAAGGCTCTGCCCTTTTTTCCTTCTACCGAATCTTCATTTATTTTCTTTTGTTGCCCTAACCAGACTTCTGAGTTCTTCAACCAGACGTCTGGTTGCCTGTACTGGGCAACAGTTTGCCTAGGCTATTGATGGCCAAATCAATTCGGAAGCAATCAGACGAGCGATGGAGGCTAGGGATTTATGCCTAAGCGACAACCGAGCCCTGTAAACTCTTCGATACACCACCAATAACATGTCCAAACATCCAAGATAGGATTTTTAAATATTTTGACTTCAAAATACCAAAAATTGGAAAATTCACCAATCCAATTCATTTCAAAAGGAAATGAACATGAAATAGATGTTAGGAATTCATACCTAACAACTATCAAAGGTATAGATATAGATGTGAGTTCAAGAACTCACCTTTAAACCCAAAAACAATGAATGAGAAGCTTTAAAACAAGGTAAGATCAATCTCTCCTCCACTTAACATCAAGAACCCTCAATCTATGATCAAATGAAAATATTACGTAAATTAGGTTATAGGATTTTCTGGAAATTGGAGAGAGATTGAGGTGGAGAAGAAGAAGAGGATGCTTACCTAAGCTTCTCTTTGATTTTGGAGCTTGAATCTAGAATTTCCAAGTAATCTAGGGTTTAGGAATTTTAATTTCCCTTTCTTTCCCCAATTTTCCTTTAGCTTGAGTGTTAAGAAATAATAGAATGAATGAAGAGGAGTTGGAGGAGGAGTTAGCGTATTAGATGAGTTGGTGGGCTGAAACCCAAACCCAAAGCCCAATAGAAAAATAGCAAAATTCTACTCAACTCCAAACATATCGATGTTTATACTAAAAAAGGCCGCAAACGCCTTTTTGGACTCAACGGAAGTGGTCTCGAGTCCGGATTTTACCATTTACAAAAAGTCATGTTTTGGACTTTTAAATTTAACTAACGATGCTATATTTAAATAAATCATTTAAATATATTATCGTAAAAATATGTGGGTTGTTACAGACTCCCCTGCTTAAAGAAATTGCGTCCTCGTAATACTTAAGAAGAAAATAAAAAGTAACAACCATACTAAGGCATAACAGCAAAAAAGAAGAAATTTTGAAACGAGAAGTTCACCTTAAGGAGAACGAGAGAGTAAGTTCGAATGTGTTCGCTCGATGAATTCTCTGGATTCCCAAGAGCAATCCTTAGGATTTGAGGACCATTGAATTTTCTTAAGAGGAACATCTTTATTTCGAATGCGTTTAACCTCCGTAACAATGATACGAATTGGATGTTGCTCATAAGTCAAATTAGGTGAAACTTCAATTTCTTCAATAACACCGGGTTCAAGAATAGAATCAGAATCTCTAAGGCATTTCCGTAGTAGAGAGACATGGAATACGTCATTAATAGCAAAAAATTGAGCCAGTAATAAAAGGTGATAAGCCATGGAACCAATGCGTTTGATGATCGGAAATGGACCAATGTATCGAGGTGCTAATTTTCCCGATCGATTGAAACACACAACACCCTTCATAGGTGAAACACGAATGAATACCAAATCTCCCACAGAAAATTCCAAATTCCTTCTTCGGTTAATGGCATAGGATTTTTGTATACTTTGAGCTTCTTTCATCCTATGACGAATAAGATCAATCTTTTCTGTGGCATCACGAATAAAATCTGGACCTAAAACCAGCTTCTCACCGGCTTCAAGCCAACATGAAGGAGATCGGCATGGCCTTCCGTAGAGTGCTTCGAAAGGTGCCATACCAATACTAGATTGGAAGCTATTATTATAGGAAAACTCAACGAGAGAAATATGATCTTCCCAACTTCCACCAAAATTAAGAACACATGCACGAAGAAGATCTTCAAGAGTTTGATTCACATGGTCCATTTGTCCATGCTGAGGATGATAAGCGGTGCTGAAATTAAGCTTCGTTCCCAAAGCTTTTTGAAGACCCTTCCAGAATCCACTAGTAAATAATGGATCACGATCACTAATAATAGAAGTAGGAACTCCATGCAATTTAACAATTTCTTTAACATAGAGTTTGACCAAAAGAGGTACGGTCCGATTGGACCGAATGGGAATAAAATGGGTGGATTTTGTAAGTCTATCTACAATTACCCATAAACTGTCATGACCAAAACGAGAACGGGGAAGACCGTCAATAAAGTCCATGGAGACTTGATCCCACTTCCAAACTGGAATGTCCAAAGGTTGCAATAACCCACCGGGCCTTTGATGCTCGGCCATTACGTGTTGGCAAGTCATGCAACGCTTAATAAAGTTAGAAATATCAGATTTCATTCCATCCCAATAATAAAGTCGCTTCAGGTCCACGTACAGTTTACTACTATCGGGATGAATGGTAAATTTTGAATGATGAGAATCTTCTAAAATGTCTTTACGAAGATCACTAATATTCGGCACGATAAGTCTATCAAATTTTCGAATGCCTCCACGAGCATCAATATCAAAGTCCTTCAGACCATCAACATTATTTTTTTACCTACAACTTTGGCTAAGAAGGGCCAATTCTGGATCATGCTTTTGAGCTTTAAGGATGCGGTCTAAAAGAGAAGGATGAGCCTCAAGGCTACATAAAACAAGAGATAAACAATCGGATTCACGATCTCGAATCTCACAAGTGGCAAGAGTCTCGAGATCATTCCATTCAGATATCATCATGGAAACAACTGCTTGTTGCTTTCGGCTAAGGGCATTGGCAACACGATTTATATTTCCAAGAGTATAGAGAATATCGAGATCATAAGATGCAAGGAATTCGGGCCAACGTTGTTGCCGCAAATTAAGTTCCTTTTGAGAGAACAAATACTTCAAAGATTTATGATTAGTGTAGAGAACAAATTTCTCTCCCAAAAGATAATGACGCCAAAATCTAAGGGCAAAAACAATGGCCGCGAGCTCTAAATCATGAGTGGCATATCTAGTCTCGGCATGCTTTAATTGCCTAGAAGCATAAGCAATAACACGTTCCCTTTGCATGAGAACGACTCCCAAACCAACATGACTAGCATTGGTATAAAAATCAAAGTCTTGGTTCCCCTCGGGAATCACATGAATAGGACCATCGGAAAGGAGTTCTTTTAATTTTTAAAAAGCAGCTTCACATTTGTTTGACCAAATGTATTTAACTCCCTTCTTTGTCAAACTAGTAAGAGGTACGGAAATTTTAGAAAAGTCTTTTATGAATCGACGATAATAGCCTGCCAATCCAAGAAAACTACGGATTTCCCTCACACTCTACGGTCTCTTCCAATTTTGAATCGCTTCAATCTTTGAAAGATCCATGGAAATTCAAAATTCAGAAATAATATGTCATAAAAATTTCACACGAGATTGCCAAAAGTGGCACTTAGAAAATTTTGCTTTCTATCGATTGCTCCTAAGGGCTTCTAACACAATTCGAAGATGTTTTTCATGCTCTTCCTCGGTTTTAGAATATACAAGAATATCATCTATAAAGATGAGAACAAATCGATCGAGGAATTCTTTGAAAACTCGATTCACAAGGTCAACGAAATAAGCTGGAGCATTCGTTAAACCAAATGGCATAACAAGCCATTCATAAGATCCATACTGAGTACGGAACGATGTTAAAGGAATATTATCCTCTGCAAATCGAAGCTGATGAAAACCGGTTGCTAAGTCTAATTGTGAAAAGACTCTAGCACTGCTAAGTTGATCGAATAGATCATCAATCCGAGGCAAAGGATATTTATTCTTGATGGTGAGATCATTAAGCTTATGGTAGTCAACTCAAAGCCTGAGTGTACCATCGGATTTCTTCACAAAGATAGCTGAAGCTCCCCATGGAGAGGAACTAGAACGAATAAATTGCTTCGCTTCCAATTCAGAAAATTGTTTGCGCATCACCTCATTTTCCTTATTGGACATCAATAAGGAGGACGAGTGATAGGTAGAGCTCCAGGGATTAGATTAATTCTGAACTTAATTGCTCGCTTAGGAGGTAATCCTAAAACGGGCTCAAATATATCGGGAAATTCACGAATAATGTGAATGAGGGCAATAACATCTTCCTCATCATAATTATCGTCCGCATGTGGATTTAGAGAATATAAAGATGCTACCGAATTGGAATCTGAATCTCTAAGTATAATAGAAATCTGCTTAACAAATTGAGGATGTCGCAGATGGATAGTTCTCTCAGGACATAGGATGTGGGCTTCATAATGATTAAGCCAATCTATTCCCAAAATCATTCTGAAACCTAAGTAACGCATAACATGCAAATCGACACGGAAAGCATAATCACATAAAGTAATCTCGACATCTTTATAAAGTAAACTGAGTGTTGCGGATCCACCAACCGGATTCGCAATTCTCAGTGAAGTCATCAAAGCCCATAACATTTAAAGACAAAATATAAACAAGTTCCTTTGATATAAAAGAGTGAGATGCACCCGTATCAAAAAGAACTCGAATAGGATGATCATGAAATATAATAATACCATCAAGGACAGAATGAGAAATACCTTGACCAAGAGAAGTGTTACTAGGGGATTGCACAACATTTAGCTTTCCCTCTTTCTTGTTTGGATGTTTGGGGCATGAAGATAAAAGATGTCCCGAACTTTTGCAATAGCGACAAAAAAGAGGTTTTGGCCACCTATTTGCATAATGGTCCTTAGAACCACAATTGTAGCATTGCCCATGACTAGAGGTAGTAGTCTTTGCTACCGAAGTTGCTTGCTTCCCTTTCTTGTTGGGATTAGGGCCTTTGAACTTAATAGGCCTCTTCTTTTTGATGTTGAAGTTTTGTTTGGCACCCACAACTTCAGCATCACTTTCTTTATCGGCCTCTTCAAGTCGAATAGCGATATCAACAAGCTGATCGAAAGAAACTTCTAGTTTCAGATGTAAAGGCTTTTTGAGGTTCTTATTCAACCCATAGACAAACCTCTGATTTTTCTTCAATAGGTTATTAATATACTCGACCTCATATTTAGAAAGGGATTCAAAAGATGCAACATAATCTGTCATAGAAGATTCACCTTAAACAAGGTCGATAAAGCGTCGAGCTAAAGATACTTTTTCAGCTTCCGGCATAAACTTTAACTCGAACCTTTCCCGAAATTGCTCCCAAGTATGATCTGCTTTAATAATTTCCGTAATCAAAAGCTCATACCAATCTAATGCTCTCTCCTGGAGCATGCTAGAAGCCACATGCACTTGATATAGATCCACAAGATTCATGCGAGAAAAGATGCGATCGCATGTTCTAAGCCAAACTTGGACTTCTATAATGCTTTCGAAACCCTTTAATGGCCTTCCACCCAAATTGGTGTAATCACTAAACAAGCATGCAAACCCTGATTTAGGATGAGTAGGCTCTGGAATGGGTCCGGCAGCTTGGGAATTCTTTATAAGATCTAGAAGCTGTTGGGCAGACATAAATACACCATCCTGAGGAGTAGCACTGGATTGACCGGCGCTGGGACGGCCAGGTCTAACCATTTCTCTTGTTTAAGAAAGAAAGAAAGAAAGAAGAGGAAAAAGTTTATTCTCAGAATGAATATCAAACAAACTTTACTGATAAAACAAGACATCACAAAAGAAAATAGGATAGAACGGGTCCAATGACTCGAATTAAATCCTAAGGCACGACTCCAAAGAAAGACTTAGGACAATGATCCTTGATAGATTATTCTACATTATTCCGAAGTTTGGCTCCGATACCAAGTTGTGACACCCCACCTCTATACTCACACTAGCCAAGGACACTACGGGGTAATGTCGTCGACTAGCACGAAGAATAAGGCTATTGAGGAGTGACCATCTATTTAATTGCTTTATGCGAGTACCGATATATCAGATAATATGACTTGCATTTCATTTCAAGAGGAAATCCGACATATCAAATACAAACTCAAAGCTACTACACAGTGGCTATGTGGGCTTCAGAAACGAATATAGAAATAAGCATAACACAAATCAGTCATAGATATTCATATCACAAAGGCAGAAACATATATGAATTAACACACATAAGTGTACATCAAAATAGTGGTCATACAAGATCCACTACATCACAAAAGATAGGTACAAGTGCTAAGCAAAAGAATATGTATACATCAAGAGTCTCTATCTCAAATGTATAAAAGCAAAAACTACTAGGCTAAAGTAGTTAGCCAAAATTCAAAAGCTAGCCCCTGCTAAGAAGTCAAGTGGAAGCACCTGTAAAACCTCGGTCTAACCCGAGTATTATTTAAGAAGAAAAATAATTAACGGATTAGTCTAGCTATAAATATCATATGAGATGAGAAAGGATAAGAGATACCACAAAAATGTATGATAACAATAACGCCATACTATGATAAGTATATATTCGATAACAATAAAAATCATACAATATCTCAAATCTCATCAAATATCCAAAAAGAATATCACATTCTTTAGCATATTCACCAAACCTTAAATATTGACAAAACATATCAATGTCAATCACAAAAATTGGTGGAACACAAATTCTCAAAATCAACAATTAGAAATCCAGAAAACACAAAGGGGGAGGCCTATCATAAACGGGAGCATGAAAACTCACCAACACGTGTATCACAAACGGGTTGCTATCCTATGGTCTCTAACCATAGAGCCCGTGTAACGGCGTAGTACAATAACGGTACGCCCGAGGAACCTGAAACTCAAATGAGCCGGAACAACAACGTAGTACAATAACGGTACGTCCGATGAACCTAAAACTCAAATAATTCGGAACAACGACGTAGTACAATAACGATACGCCCGATGCACCGAACTCCATAAATCCCATAGGTCGCTAGCCTATAAAAAAGAGACGAAGCTCAATAGAACGGGGTACAGTTCCCCCACGCAGACAAGGAGACATCGCATATCGCTAGTCTAAACCATAAAACGATCATCATTGATCAGTAAGAAGTGTAAATTACACTAAGCTAGTAAATAAATGTGTTTAGCTTCATGTCCCATAACCAATGGCTTAACTTAAATATTTACGAACAAATTGTTGATTTCCACTCGAAAATTGTCACAAGATCTCAATCGAACAAGTCTAAGGATTAACCGACGAAGTAAATGCAAGCATTTCATACCACTTGTTTTGCTAAGTCATTTAATTGGATTTCTCGTATGAATGAGGAAAAGGTTTGTATATACTAATAGATTGGAAAACGATTTTAAAAACGAGCTTTGTATTTAAAAGTAGTGTTGAAAGCGTTTTTGTGAAAGAGTTTGAGTATTTACTACTAGTATTGAAACCTTTGTATTTTAAAGTGACCAATCATAGAAATGATTGTAAAAATAATCTATTACCAAAAATTCACATTCGAGGACGTGAATTAAAACCATAAAAATCAATATCAAATCCATCAAATGGATATTCCCAAAAATCTAGAAAAGAAGTCATCAAAGTCAATAATAAACAACAACAACTAATCGAACCAACAAAAATCGATAAGAAAATGAAAATTCGCACAAATAGGCAAAATGGGCAAAAACCAACAGGACCAGACGTCTGGTTGGTTCGGCCAGATGTCTAACCTGGGGTTCTGTCATTTTCTGTTTCTTTTTCTTTTTCCCCTTTATATTTTTTTCCAGAACCCCCCTTTAGACGTCTGGTATAGTAACCAGACGTCTGATCAAAGCTCTGCCCTTTTTTCCTTCTACCGAATCTCCTTTTATTTTCTTCTGTTGCCCAAACCAGATGTCTGAGTTCTTCAACCAGACGTATGGTTGCCTGTACTAGGTAATAGTTTGCCTAGGCCATTGATGGCCAAATCAATTCAGAGGAGATTGGACGAGTGATGTAGGCTAGGGATTTATGCCAAGCGACAACCCAACCCTATAGGCTCTTCGATACACCACCAATAACATGTCCAAACATCCAAGATAGGATCTTTAAAGATTTTGACTTCAAAATACCAAAAATTGGTAAATTCACCAATCCAATTCAACTGAAAAGCAAATGAACATGAAATAGATGTTAGGAATTCATACCTAACAACTATCAAAGGTATAGACATAGATGTGAGTTCAAGAACTCACCTTTAAACCCAAAAAAAACGAATGAGAAGCTTTAAAACAAGGCAAGATCAATCTCTCCTCCACTTAACTTCAAGAACCCTCAATCTATGATCAAATGCAAATATTACCTAAATTAGGTTATAGGATTTTCTGGAAATTGGAAAGAGATTGAGGTGGAGAAGAAGAAGAGGATGCTTACCTAAGCTTCTCTTTGATTTTGGAGCTTGAATCTAGAATTTCCTAGTAATCTAGGGTTTAGGAATTTTAATTTCCCTTTCTTTCCCTTATTTCCTTTAGCTTGAGTGTTAGGAAATAATAGAATGAATGAAGAGGAGTTGGAGGAGGAGTTAGGGTATTAGATGAGTTGGTGGGCTGAAACCCAAACCCAAAGCCTAGTAGAAAAATAGCAAAATTCTACTCAACTCCAAACATATCGATGTTTATACTCAAAAAGGTTGCAAACGCCTTTTTGGACTCAATGGAAGTGGTCTTGAGTCCAGATTCGACTATTTACAAAAAGTGACGTTTTGGACTTTTAAATTCACCTAACGATGCTATATTTAAATAAATCATTTAAATATATCATCGTAAAAATATGCGGGTTGTTACAGAACCATTAAACATCACACAATCCTATAACACTCAATGTCAACCCTAAACATCAAATGAATTAACTAAAACGAATATCCTCAAATGTGTACTAATCGTCCACCATTAGTAACACATCATCAATAACATCAATGTATTATGGAATCGAGCACCTCACTACATCATCGAACAAGCCAAGCCATAAGTAGGGTTTTGTGTATTTGCTTTGACTTTGGTTCTACAACCCATGCCTGGACTTATTTAATAGAATATAATACTCTAATCTTTGCTTGATTTAATGCATTAAGGTGTGTGTTACTAATTTAAATTAGACTTAAAAGGCTAAGCGTAACACGAGAATCTCCCTCGGTTCTCTACTAGTATCAGTTCAGCCAGTAATGGTTCACTGGTAGTATAATCAAATAATTGTGCACTAAGTAGTTCATATTAGCAGTACAATATCAGTCTCATCAAATATATAATAACTACTCAACATTAGTAATACAAGCATCAAATTTATCAAGTATGTACTAAATATTCAACATAGTAACACAAATATCGTATTCATTACAAACTACTCAACATGAATAACACAACATCTAATTCATCAACAAAATAAAACTATAATTGACCACTCATCGTTCTGTAATAATAAAAAAATAATTTCGCATACTCATCCTTATACAATTCCACCATCATATAGCTAGCAAATATATATAATAATTTCAATTAGTAATTAATCATATATGTTACAACAATCTAGAATAATGTATTTATGACCATTATTTCCTTTTATGTATAATATCGTCTTATTATTGTTTATTATAAAAACATGTTTATTTACTTTATTTCAAAACAATAATAATTTCTTAAAAATGATAATATATCTAAGAAATTCTATATTGTACATTTATTACCTCAAATACCCTAAAACACCATATTTAATCGAAAATAGTAATTTACATCTTACTACTCTCAAAAATCTAATATTATTACTTTACATCAAAATGATGATATTTACTCAAATCACTTAATTATCTTTCACAACCAATTTATCACTATGTCACTCAATAACAATATTATTCAATTAAATGTCAAAAACTCTATTTATTGTTATTTACCTAAAAATAGTAATTATTTACCCCAAAATACTTTTGGAAAATAAATCTTCATTATTATCATTTCTATTACAATTTTTTTCTTTATTACTCAAATAATAATAATAATAATAAATTCTATAAGCACTGCATAATAATTACACTGTCATTTACTCAAAGCAATACAGTCTTTTCAAAATCATGTTATTATTCATCAAATTATAATTTATTAATAACCATAAATTCCCCAAAATTCAATTTAAAATAGATTTTTCATTATGCATTTCCCTAGAAAATAATAAATAATCACGTTATTAAAAATTTAACATCAGTTTTAGTATAAACCATTAAATCACTATTATCTACAAGCATTCTCAAAAATTGTTAATAATCCTATCTTTCATAATTACAAAATTTTACCCATTTTCTATTAGTTAATTATTTCCATTTTAAATCAACAATTAACTATAATTAAACATCCAAAGCATAATATTATAGCAATTAATAATAAACAATTAATTCAAGACACAATATATTAAAATACCACAACAACTAAACATTCACCAATATAACATAGCATAAACCAACAAATGTAAATATCCATCAATGAATAGTTGTTTATTATTTTTTTAAAATATAATCAAATTAAAAATAGTTAACCACACCAACATGCTTTTCACACAGCTCCAAAAGCCAGCAAACCACTTGCCAAATTGTTGGAAATTGAACAAACCATCGTGAAACAGAGATGGTGTGCAAAAGTTATTCAAAATGTAAATTCCAATGGAAATATTGTAACCAAAATGTACATTAAATATTAATTAATTTGTTTTGTTACCTTCATTCTCGTGCACGAGTGTTGCCGGTAACCAACGATACCACCTTTGATTGAAAAATTCTCTACTTTATGCTATAATCGAATCGTTCACCAACCTCGACCGACTCCCCTTGTCTTGCATAACCACCCAGTGCTAGAGCTGCCGCCTACCAAAGCTGAATTCAACCGCCTCTATATTGATCGCCCCTATCTTCTAGCTCAAAATTTACCCACCTTTGTTGCCTATTCGTGCCATTGAAACTATCACTGAGTTTGTATCGTCGAGCTCTAAAAATATAAGTAGTCAATTTCACCAGTTAGTGCTTCATCTGAAATGCCAAATTTGCACTTAAGGTTCATTGCACTTCTCCTTTAAAAAACAATTTCAGCTGATTTATCGGTTTTATAACAAATGACCACATGCCATTGATTCCTCTTATCAAAGCTAATCATTTTGATATATAATTCAATGGATATTTGACATTTTGAATTTATACACATCTGTATAGAGGTAATTATCTACCATTAGCAGGTAAATAAGCAATTTTGGGATGGTAGATAAATGAAGATGAAGTTTATGTGTAGGGATCCATAGCTTTATTTAAATAGTCATTTAGTTGGGTTGTGGGTTAAACACGAAATAGTTATGTATGTCGTATATAACTTGTAAAACCTATTTCTTCCAAACTTTAACTACTAATTTAACAAATCTACAGTAGAAAATGATCGAATCTGAAAGATCTATTCAACTGTTATAAATTCAATACCAAATTTCCATTTAATTAAAATTTTATTTTAATTCATTTAATACTAAAAGCATCAAATTTGTGGGTCGTCACTCCCTCCTTAAAAGAATTGCACCACCGTAGTGCCCTAATAAAATATTTAAGCAAATCGACAAAGTACCATCATGGGTTCAATCACAAAACATGGAGAAGTATATTAGTCATAAGCTAACTACATATAAAGTAGTATACAACAACTGTTGGTCAGATTTTTCATTACGCACTAAAACTCCATAGTCCGAAGGATGAGGTTCGATCGGATTATTTGTTGAATTCTATCATAAGCTACATCTCGAATATTTTATATAAATGCTGGAAGTTAACTTGAATTCTTAAGGTTTGACACTAAGGGGAATAAGTATTTGAAAAAGCCAAAACTGTATGTGGTAAATAAAGCCGAGAGTAAAAGTACTGAAAGTAAGGACGCCAGGAGTTATAGTGGTTCAGGTTAAAATCTCAACGCCCATTATCCTTTCCTTCTTTAGAGTTCTATTATATAGCCAAGCGGCTATTATAATGATGATTTGGCTAAGTCTGCCATTAAAGAGTTTTTAATATGAGCTCTAATGTAGGAAAGTGCAATTTTCTTAGTATTTGAATTATGTAGGTGACAATAAGATCCTTGATGCATCAAGATCGAAACCTATTTTTAAGCATTTTGTTTCTCTATCATTAATGGAGTGTTTTCTCCTTAGATTAATGACCTGACCTACCTATAGGGCTAAGACTAGAATGCGTGTTGTCATCTGGAATGTTTATGTGGATTGCTGACCTGGCTTTCTATTTATAGCTTTTGGATGTGGCAATCTATATGCGATGCATAACTTTATGTTATGTGGGCCATTAACGCACTTAAGGGCTATCTTAGTAGTTGATCATGGTTTCCTTTTGGATAGATTTTGGCTTTGAAGCTTTGCATTGGTTTTAAATTATGGTTGGTGCCTATCTAGGGGTTGAGTTAGCTGAGTTACCATTCCTTTTGAATATCGTCTATGCTTTGGCATATTGGCTTATCCTTTAGTTTCATATGTCGAGAGCTGCTATGTTAAAGTATATACAATATATTCGTTGACATTTAATACTCATGGGAAATTTGACATAGGGAAAAGTTTATATGGTTTGGAAGTGGAATACAACCGAGTAAAAATTATGGTATAACACATTCCTCCCAAAGGTCATTTCGTACAATGAGTATGGGGTAGAGTTTAGTTTTTTGTAGGAAGAGTTAGACCATACTTTTGTACTTAGTTATTTTTCTCTTTCCTTATTCTATTATATTGGTTTCCCATAATCTTTAAACTTGATTAATGTCCAACATAATTTGAGGATCTTATTATGTAACAAAGATTTGGAGGTCGAACGCTATGTCTAGTAGAGTGCCGTAAAAGCGAAAGAAGTTGGATGCCGAAGGCTTTGTATATTAGAGTGTTGTAAAGGCAAAAGTATTTGGATGCCAAAGGCTATGTATAGTAGAGTGTCATAAAGGAATAAATAGTTGGATGTCTAAGGTTATGTATAGTAGAGTGCTATAAAGGCAAAACTTGTTGTATGCCAAAGGCTACATTTAATAAAGTGCCATAAAGGCAAAAGTAGTTGCATATTGAAGGCTATATATGGTAGATTGTAGTAAAGGCGAAAGTAATTGTATGCCGAATGCTATGTATAATAGAGTGCCATAAAGACAAAGGTCATTGTATATCGAAGGCTATGTATAATAGAGTGGCGTAAAGGAAAAAGTAGTTGTAAGTTGAAGACTACATTCAATAGAGTGCTGTAAAGGCAAAGTACTTGTATTATGAAGGTTACGTATGGTATACTTTAGTAAAGGCAAAAGTAATTGTATGCCAAATACTATGCATAGTAGACTTCCGTAAAGGTAAAAGTAGTCATAAGCAGAAGGCTATGTATAGTTGATTGCAGTAAAGGCGAAAGTAATTGTACGCCGAAGGCTACGTATAGTAGAGTGGCGTAAAGATAAAAGTAGTTGTATTCCGAAGGCTATGTAAAGTAGAGTGTTGTAAAGGTGAAAGCACTTTGATGCGAATGGCTATGCACAATAAAGTGCTATGAAGGCAAAAGTAATTGTATGTCAAAGGCTATGTATAATAGAGTGCAATGAAGACAATATTAATTGCATGTCGAAGGATACGTATAGTAGAGTGCCGTAAAGGCAAAAGTAGTTGAATGTTAAAGGCTATGTATAGTAGAATACCACAAAGTAAAAAGTAGTTAGATGCTGAAGGAAATGTTTAGTAGAGTGTCGTAAAGGAAAAAGTAGTTGTATGTAAATGCTATGTATAATAGAGTGTCGTAAAGGCAAAAGTAGTTGGATGCCTAAGGCTATGTATGATAGAGTGCTATAATGGCAAAAGTAATTGTGAAATTTTTATCTGGGTTTTTAATCTAATAGAATTCAATGGAAGTAAGAACATTTGCATCAAGTCAAAACGACTGAAGAATCAACCAGAAGGATCAAAAGACGGAACCAAGAGGGACTCAAGAGAAAAAGAGCAAAATTAGCCTAAGGGGATGGATCGCTAGTGATCCATCACCCATGGTTCGCTAGCGATCCATAAATATTGCTCATCGGTCATTCATTCTTGTCGCATCAAGAAGCATTATCTTTTCTAGGGAGGCCTGCTAAGTTTCATGATATTCCAAGCAAGCTAGATCGAGAAGTGGGCATTCATCTGATTCCAATAATAGTCCAATGCAACCTGCACATGAATCATCAACAAAACTAGGCAACTATTCACCAAATTGCATGAATGGCATCTACAAAAGGCATGGAGCATGGTATAATTGAAGGAGCCAAAAATAAGCTAACTACATGGATCGCTAGCGATCCATCATATTAGCTCGGCTCGCTATGAAATTTCCTAGGCCCCTTTCTATCTTTAAATGCAAGCTTTTGGCAAGGAGGCCTAGCCCAATAGCTCTCTAATCCCTATAAATACTCATCCATCTGCAACATCAAGGGGATCTTCTAGATTGGCTGTTGGAACTTTACAGAAATTGTTCTTCACTCTTCTCCTCCCACAAAATAGTCATCTAGGGGTTTACTGTGATTCTCCAGCGAACTCTTGCACTTGTGACTTGACCTAACTTAGAAGTTCAATCAAATAGTAATTAGATTAAACTTGTAACAGTAGTCAGTCAATAACAAAAGTTATAAAGTGGACATAAGCTTCATTAAAAGCCGAACCAATATAAAAATATCTTGTCTCTTTACTTTATCTACAAGTTAGTATTCCTCTTTTCTCTATTTTGTTTGCCTTGATAAACAAGGCCGATGCTTTCACACTTAATTCAGGGTGTTGATCCATTTTTTTTCTTAACATTTTGGTGCTTTCACTGAGAAAACTAAATTCAGGCTTAGATCTAGCTATCTACTTTAGATCAGATAGGTTCAGAAGTTAGATCCTTAATCTCTGCTCAAAAGATATATTGTTGAGAATCAATAGCACCTGGAAGGAGGAGAACTACCTCCGAAAAATCCGTAGGAGCTACCATTGCTGGAGAAGAAACAAACCCTTAGCAAATTGAAGTCAATAACCCCAATAACCTACACTTAGGAGCTAACTCTTGAGATCAGGTTCCAGGATTCTCCACACAGCATGAAGTTGTGACTAAGGGAGAATTGAACAAGATGGTTGATGAAATTAATCAGAAGATGGAAAATAGCCAAAGAGTATGGACAAGTTGAATGCTTTATTGACCTTACAGTATAGGCTGATCCAAGAACCATGACAGAGCCCGCGGCTGCCATGAAACAAGAAAAATCTTCTGTCTCTGACCTAAATAGGAGAAACGGAAAGCACCATCAGAAAGGAGTGATAGGTGGAACCGTAGGAATTAATATGGAAGGAAATGCAAACACTCCACCAACTGCAAGGCAACTAGCTACAAACTTGAACCTAGGGAAAAAACCCCACGGGAAGATATAGCAATGGATCTCTCGACTCAGAAGATGGTGAGTGACTTGACAATGACAAGTTGAAAGGAAATACCAATGCATTCAATAACGCCAAGGAGATCGAAACTGCCCCCACCAGACCAACCGCAAGCCAACTGAACCCTCAGGGAGTGGCTCTCCCGAAGACAGGAGAGCCTAGGCTTCAACCACTTACCAAGATCATTTGCAAAATCAAACACTCGGTGTAGTTACTGATAGCCAACCTGCATACCGGACATCTGAGACATATATCACGGATAGCCTAGGCTTCAGTCCACTTACCAAGATTGTTGCAAAATCAAACACTTGGTGTCGTCACTGACAGCCAATCTGCATATTACCAGACATCTAAGGCATATATCGTAGACATGGTCAAGCGACTAATGGATGAAAGTAAGGATAGAAGGGATAATGAGTGGGGTTCCACTTCTAGTTGGACCCATTCACTAATGACATTCTGATTGAGTGGTACCCTGAAATGTTCACCATGCCAACTATTTCATCTTATGGTGGAACAAGAGACTCAAAACCTCACTTGTATATGTACAGTTGGTACATGGATGGAGCAATTGGTTCGGATGTGTTCGATGTAGATGTTCCCAATTTTCCTAGAAGGAATTGCTCCCATGTGGTTCACCAGGCTTCCATCAAGATCCATCTCCACCTTCAATCAACTAGCAACAAGATTCCTTGATCAATTTTGGCTTCACATGGCACAACCAAAAGATGTGATGTCCTTATCCAGCCTATTCCATGGAAGGAATGAATCTTTGAAGTCCTTCATGAATCAGTTCAACACTACGGTGGTTGAATTCAATAACCTAAACGAGGATATGGTTTTCATGGACTTGGTCCATGCTATCTACCATGAAACTGAATTCGGGAAATGGATCAAAATGAAAAAAATCTACCACTAAGGAGGACTTCAATCGAAAGGCGAGCCAGTATTTGAGATTAGAAGAGGCACTGGAATTAGAAAGGAAATCTGCTAACTTACAACCAACCAACATTGGGTAGAGTGGTACGGTGGCAAACCAAGACATAAATACCTCAGGGAACGCTAAGGCGATCGTAGGAAAAAATGGGAATCAGAAAAGAAAGAACCAGAATTCCAACATGTGATATGGAAGTAACAAGCGACTCAAAGGTTTGAGGCCCGAAGAATACACCCCACTCAACGATACTCCAGAAAGTATCTATCTCGCGACACAGGGGACAGAAGAGTACAAGAAGCTGCCTAAAAAGGAAGAAACTAAATAGTAACAACATTCCGGAAAGTACTACCGCTTCCATGAGACACATGGTCACAACACAAATGAGTGTCGTCACCTAAAGAACTTGATTGAGGAGCTGATTCGGGAAGATAAGCTTTAATAGTATGTGAGGAAACCACATAATCCTAACCAAACTGTAGCGCCTCAAGCTCCTAGAGATCGAGGGAATCAAGCTGGAACTAGTAAAGAGGGACCCAGATGGACCGACCAGAGACTCGTATTTTGAACGATATTTGGAGGACCTCGTCCTGCGTAGAAGAGTTGGAGAGAAATGGAGCGGTATGCAAGTTCATTAAAGCACGCTCCGAAAGGTTCGTGCTATGCGATCGAAGATGGGACCCCTACTAAGTAGTAGGGAACCCTGATCGATGACATAATATTCTAGAATCAAGACACTGAAGGAATAGAAGCTCCAACACTCGACCCCATGGTCGTGACAGTAGGAATCGGACCCGCCATGGTCCAACGAGTGTTGGTAGACAGTGGCAGTTCTGTGAATACCCTTTCCAAATGCACCTTTGATCAGATGAAGATCAATATATGTATCCGCCTATTGAAAAAAGATCCATTGATTCATCGATGAACCCAAACAACCAGTCAGAATGATTGATTTACCCGTAGAACTCGGAGAAGGCAACCGAAGAGTCATCCTCATCCAAACCTTTATGATCGTAGATAAAATTTCTACCTACAATGCCTTCCTGGGCGGCCTTCCTTGGCAGATTTCCGGATTTCTTTGGCTTAATGTGTCTCTGACTATGAAATTTCAGATGGAAATTGGAGTCGGGGTGATCAAAGGAGACCAAAGTGCCGCTAGAGAATGTTATATCGCTGAACTACGCGAGTCTAAAAGAAAAGAAAAGGGGAAGAATGTGGGAGAACTCTCCACATTCATGAACCTTCCGAATAGAAACTACAGAGAAAGCCTCTGGCTTGGAGACCATAGCCGATTTGATAAGGCTTTGGACCCTACAAAGAAGAGTTCATGGGAGGAATGGGCAACACTGGTAGAATTAACGGTGTGTGTCCCAGTTGATATGGATAACTCAACATGGGTCCTCAAAATCAGATCACATCTTGGAAACAGGATGTGATTGGAACTCATCAAATTTCATCATGCTAATATGGATGTATTCACTTAGACACATTCTGATATGTGCAGGGTGTCACCAAAGATCACATGCCATGCACTTAACATTGTTCCCAAGTATACGCCAGTGAAGTAGAAAAGGCGCAGCCTAGGACCCGAGCGGTCCAAAGCGCTGAGAGAAGAAGTGGATAAGTTGATGGTAAATGGTTTTATCCATGATGCAACTTACCTCGAATGGGTATCCAACCCAGTCTTGGGCAAGAAGTCCAATGGAGAATGGAAAACCTGTATCGACTATACAGATCTAAACAAAGCATGCCCGAACGATAGCTTTCCTCTCCCAAGAATCATCAGCTTATGGACAGGACGGTTGGAAATGAACTACTTCATTTATGGATGCTTACTCAGGGTACAACCAGATCATGATGCATGAACCCGATCAAGAAAATACTAGTTTCATTACTAACCTGGGATTATACTACTACAAAGTAATGCCATTCGGCTTAAAGAATACTGAGGAAACCTACCAACGGCTGGTGAACGCCATGTTCAAACGGCAGATCGGGAAAACTATGGAAGTTTATGTAGATAATATGTTGGTTAAATCATGCATATCTGCAAATTACTTGGATAATCTCGCCGAAAGGTTTGAAATACTTCGCAAATACGGAATGAAGCTCAATCCACTTAAGTGTCATTTCGGGGTAGCCTTTGGAAAAAATTTGGCAGTCATGGTAAGCCCTAGAGGCATCGAAGAAAATCCTGAACAAATTGCCTCTTTAAGGGAAATTGAGGTCCCGAGGAATAGGAAAGAGTTAAAAAGCTTGAATGGAAAGGTTGCAGCACTAAGCCGGTTCATCTCAAAAGAAACGGACAAATGTGTACCGTTCTTTGACCCGCTAAAGAAGGGAAAGAAGAACTTTGAATGGAATTAAGCTTGTCAAATTGCATTCGAAGAGACTGCTTGGATGGAGAAGGAAACCCCGCCATGCATTCGAATGGAATTAAGCTTGTTAAACTGCGTTCAAATGGAATCAAGCTTGTCAAATGCACTAAAGAAGGAAATTCCGCCAATCTTGTCCCAGCCGATAGACGAAGAAGATTTGTACATCTACTTAGCAGTCTCGCCCTATGCATTGAGTGTTGTTCTTGTACGAGAAGAAGCTAAAATCCAGCGACCCGTATATTAAATCAGTAAACAGTTCACTGGAGCAGAAAAGAACTATCCGAAATTGGAAAAACTGGCATATTGCCTCTTGATCGCATCCAGAAAGTTACGACCGTATTTCCAGGCTCACCCGATCAATGTGCTAAAAGATCAACCCTTGAAGCAACTGTTATACTACTTCGAGACCTTTGGACGACTTATCAAACGGAAACATCAAATTAAGTCAATACGAAATCACATACCATCCTCGAAAGGCGATCAATGGGCAGATGCTGGCAGATTTCATTATCGAGATTCCAATATGAGATAACGAGGAAGAAATGACTCCGGAAGTGGAGACACGTTGGAAGTTTTTCATCGATGGTTCATCTAACAACTTCTGTTCGGGAGTAGGGGTAGTGCTTCAGACTCCCCAAGGACGATCCGTTTGCTATGCCTTATGCTTGGAATTCCCTCCCAACAGATAACGAGGTAGAAACGAACCATTGATAGCCTGGCTGAAAGCTGTGAAGGAACTCAGGATAAAGTCCATACACATTTATAGCGACTCTTAGCTATTCGTCTTTTAGGTGAAAGGTGAATACCAGGCTCGAGGGGAGAACCTCACCCCGTACCTATCTAAATTGCAAGAACTACTAACAACATCGAGCATTGCACCAAAACTCATAACTCGAGGGAACATAACACGAAGGCAGATCATCTAGCTAAACTGACCGGTTCTGGAAAAGCTCAGTCATTGGGACTAGTCCTAGTGAAAACCCTGACCACTCCAAGCATAAGCAAAATGAACATCAATTGGAGTTTTGAGACAAGCAATGAACCAGAGACATGGATAATGCCAATCAAGGACTACCTGCTCACAGGAACCCTACCCGCAGACTAGAATCAGTGGAAAAAGCTTCTTCGAAAGGCACCACGATTCGCAATATAGGAAGGGGTACTCTACCGAAGGGGAGACTCTACCCTAATGCTCAGATGTGTGACCAACAACGAAGCTCAAAGGATCCTAAGAGAAGTTCATTAAGGCGATTGTGGAGATCATACCAGGGGCAAACCCTTACAAAGAATGTTCTCCGATATGGGTACTTTCAGCCAACATTAAATCGTGATGCATCGGATTATGCTAGATAGTGTGATTAATGACAAAGAATCGGCAAGATCAAAAGAACCCCCTCGATGGAGCTAATACAGATGGTCAGCCCATGGCCGTTCGCAATCTGGGGAGTCGATCTGACTAGCGTTTTACCAAATGCTAAAGGACGAGCCAAATATGTTGTCGTTGTTGTTGACTATTTCACCAAATAAGCTAAAGCAGAACCGCTGGCCACTATTACCACAAAGAAAGTCATTAACTTTGTACTAAAAATTATTATTTGCAAATTTGGTGTGCCATAGAAAATCATCATGGACAACGGGACTTAATTCGAAAGCGCCGAGTTCAAAGAATTTTGCAAACGCTTTCGAGCTGATAAAAGCTTTTCCACTGTCGCACATCCACAAGCAAATGGGCAAGTGGACGCAGTAAATAAGATCATCAAGTCTATCATCAAAAAGCGGCTAACTAAAGCAAAAGGAAATTGGGTCGATGAACTTCCACTCGCACTATGGGCATACATGACAATGCACAAATCTGCAACTAGGCACTTTCCGTTTGCCCTGGCATATGGTTCAGAAGCAATTATCCTAGTTGAGCTGGAAGTCCCTTTTCATCTAAGGCAAAACTTTGATAAAAAAACAGACGAGCAGCTCTTACTCGAGTCGCACTACGCCATAAATGACCTTCTGCAACATTTTTGCAAGGTGTTGCCAGCTAAAATGTTGCGATAGATATAAAATTTTGGTCCTACTGCAACGTTGTATTTATGGTGTTACCTTAGCCATAAAAATGTGTTGCTCTAGCTAAACAAGTGTAACACGATGCAACATTTTTATATAGTGTTGCCATAGATGTATTCAGATTAAAAAATTAATAAAATTAGCAATCCGCGTGAATACGATCCAACGGTCTACATTTAATCTGATTGTTAAACTGGATCACCGCTACAATTTGCCACAAATTTTCGTTTTCCCGCTTTACTTTTCATATCATTTTCGTTCTCACCCCCAATTTCCGAAATCCCTAATTTCCAAATCATATTTTCGTTTCTTTTTTTTCTTCCAAAAATCCCTAATTCCCAAATCCTACCAACCGCAGCCCCCAACAAAACTCCACTACCCCACCACCGTTTCTACAGCCTGATTCCGATGGCCATCGAGCACATATCCCATGGCGATGGAGTTCGGATTTAGTGATGGAAATTGGCGATTGGTGGTTATAATTGGGTTCGCTGCTGCTATTAATTTGCAGAGGAAGTCAAAGTTTGAAGTAGGTCGTTGGTTGGGTTGCGATGCTGCCGATTGAGGGTCAATTGATGGTTGTTGGCAGTTGACTGGTTGAGTATTGTGGTGGTATGGCTGCAGTTACTGGAAATGGCAGCTGTGTATAATGTTCTGTTGATTGAAGCTGGTTCGAAGTGTTGTCGAAGTAGTGTTGAAGTTTGATGGGCAAGTGGTAATTGAGGCTGACAGTGGTAATTGAGGAAGTAGTGTTGAAATGGCAGCTGCTGTTCCTCGAATCTGAGAATCCGTCTAAGGCGCTTTCTCTCTATATCAATTCACCTGGTGGTTCCGTGATGGCTGGGTTGGCAATTTATGATACTATGCAGTATATTCGATGTCCCGTCTCTACTCTCTGTGTTGGCCAGGTGATGTTTTGTTATATTTATGGAAAAGTTGTGAACTTTAACATTGGATTTACATTTACCGACGAATAGGCTTACATGTTTTTGTTGATTGGTAATTGTGGTGATATGCTAGTTCAGCACGAGTTGCCACTTTGTCCTCCTCTTGGCTTATGACTAATTATGTGAACATACTACTGCTAAGATTAGCTCTTTGATTACATTCAGTTCCAATCTCAGTATAGATTGCACGTGCTTATACTAGAAAGTAGCCAACTAGATTGCAGGCTGCAATTTCATATCCTGATTCAAAATGTACCAACTGTTGTTAAGGGCTGTAGGGGATGTAAGTTGCAGCAGTTTGGGGAGTGGATGGTGGCAGTGTAGAGGTTGAAGTTTGGTAGTATTCAAGGAGAAGGAGTTGATGTCTAGTAGGATGTTTAGATGAGTGAACTGTGGTAATGTATTACTTATTAACACGCAACCTGTTCGATGAAATGTTAATTTTTATTTATCATGGTTTCAGGTCTTTTACCAAGGCAGAGCTAAAAGTAAGGTCAGATGATTCAGAAGAAGCCATGAAAGAGTTGCAAAAGTCAATCATCGAGGAGGTGTTCAAATTCGCAGGAGGTGTTCATTTGTGCATCATTTTACGTCGTTTCAAAGAAGGCTCGATCTTCCGAAATCGGATGAATCGGGCGGTGCCCACTTGTTCGACCTAACCGGGACTGCGGTGCCCCGGACCCCCGCCGGCGCTGCGCCCGGACCCGCTTCTCGCCTCGCCTTCGGCTCGGCACTCGGCTCGCCTTCGGCTCGGCACTCAGCTCGTCATATATTTGTCAGTGTCGGTGTCTGTATAAATTGAAACTGCATATGTAATGAGTGAACTGAGTGATGTAGTGAGGAATATCTGTATATGTGAATATCAATGTTATATATCATTGAATTGTAAAATAGTGGAGTCAGGAATTTGTACTATTTCAAATGTTGAAATAAAATATTTATTTAAATAAATTACTGTTTAAATATCAAATTCTATGCAAAAGCATTTTATTAAATAAATATTTATTTCTATTAAAAAATCAAATATGCTCTACATTGTGGGCCCCACAAATTCAGAAAGTTAATATCTATGGCAACATTTTGGAATGTTGCTACAGATACCTATGGGTGTTGCCATAGACCCAAATAGGGTTCTATTGCAACAATATTACTTATGTTGCCTTAGATAGTCAAAATGTTGCCTTTGAGGTCTAAGGCAACGGCAAAAATTGCATCACCCTAAAAGTGTTGCCATAGACCTATGGCAACATTTTTCGGGCCTGAGCCAACATTTTTTTTGTGTTGCAGTAGGCCATTTATGGCGTAGTGTCGCTTGATATGGTCGATGTGAAGAGGGAAAAGGATGAATTAAGGACTGCCGCTCACCAGAAAAGGGACGTATGGTACTTCAACTCCAAAGTTCGTAACCATACCTTTGAAGTGGGAGACCTTGTCCTCAAGAGGGTCTACCGCATTCGGACTAAACTGGGAAGGACCCTATGTGATCGGTCAGAAGCTAGAGGATGACACATTCAAGCTAACAACCATTGATGGAGCCCAAACTCGTCGAGCATGGAACGGTGAATCGCTACGTCCTTACTTTATCTAAGACTAACTTATGTATTTCCTATTTCCAACAAATAAGCCATCCGGGAATACCGGAGGCATTGTAAATAAGCAAAACTTGCCCAACTTTTATTAATAAAATTGCTTTGCTTTCTGAACCAATAAAACCATGTTCACAAAAGTAACCTGCTGAGTCAACGAGGTAAAATCGACACAAAATCATACGATTTCTGCTTGAGATAGTGGAATCACGCTTAAGTACGACCCATCTACCCGCCGGGTCGACGGAAGCAAATAGACTCAAACTGTTGGATTGATGGAACTCGATCCCTGCCTTCTAAGAACTAGTGTTGCTCCGACAACACCGAGAAGGCCCCAATCAATGTCGCGCACCTCCATAAGTCGCGCATTGCTTCTTAAATCATGGAACCACGCTCTTGAAACATGTACTCCTAATTTTGCCGAAGATTGGAAAGGTCAAGAAATTCGACACCATTCTGGATCGATGGGTTATATTGATCCCAATAGTCGCGCATCCCATAAGCCATGCGACTCCCAAAAGCTATGCTTCTCATAAGCCACAGACACTCTTAAAAGCTGGGCATTTCATAAGCCATGCACAGTCTTAAGTACTGGCATTATCCCGACAATGCTGGGAAAATCGTCTATTGCCTGGCTAACAAGAATCCACTCATACTATCAGGAGTAATGGACACGAATCCAGCAATGTCGCATGACTACGAATCGGCAAAGAATTTCGATTGTTGGCTGAAAAAATCTCTGGAATCGAGACAATCAAATCACAAGTTCTTGAAGATAGAAATCGCAAAATAGACTCGGTTATAGACATCTAAAGAATCGCATGGATCAACCGGTCATTTGTCAAGTGTTTGAAGTAAATAGCCCCATGAATTGGGAGGCGCACATACCCCACACACACACACCAATACTCAACAAAAAATACCAATTACTTCACAGTTCTGTTACTCTAAACAAAAATTTTGGTGGTAATTACAGGACTAGATAAAATAGTAATAAATAAAATTGGCATAGTGCATAAAACATAGATAAGTAGACAAATAGAGTTATAATCAAAGTGCCAACATTACATTACTTATAACACGTTCTATACAGAATCAAAATGTAGGGGCTGTACCCATACAATATTGGCCAACAAAAAGGAAAATATAGATGCTACAACAATAAAAGTAATAACTGTGGACTCTGCACTTGTACAAATACATATCAAACAAATCAGAATGTCCCAATATCCTGCTCTATTGTTACTCGAGCCTGTCAATGTTTGTTTCCACCGCTCCCCCTCCCACCTTTGGTTAGAATTTTCTTCTTCTTATCAGAATCCTTGCCATGAGTTTTGTCGCTGCCTAAAATATCAACTATCTCCTCCGTGCTAGCATCTCCTCCATGTTCTTCGATCATCTCGGAAGACTCCTCCTTGGTCTTGTGCTTTCGAGACTTGTAGGAGCTCCTTGAAGACATTCTCTCCTTAATCTTTTCCTTCTTAACGGCCACCGTCTGCTGTTCAGTTTTACTTAGCTGGTCGATTAGGTCTTCCTGCTCTCGAGCTTCAGCTACTGTGAAATCGCCCTCCAAAAATATGGAAGGGTCTTCCTAACCGTGCAACGCAGCAATCTTCTCGGATTCTTAACCTGGTTTTGAGCCAGACACGGGTGCAGCGATTGAAGAAGGCTATAGAAACAAGCGTCGAGGCAGTTGAAATAGCAGCATGCCCTGGGACCAAAGAGATCGGTAGGTAAAGAACACAAACCTATAAGATCAAAAATGAAAGCACTCAGTTCATCTTGTTCTTGCGACGTAAGTTGAAAATTCTCAAATTCGAGGGAAGAAGGTTAACTGCAGTAGAAGAGTGGTCGAAAATTTCAATCTCGTACTCCCCACCTTCTCCTTCTTCGGATGGATGCACGATATTTGGAGAAGTTCCTCGATCACCCGAGGCTTTCGTGACGGCCGGGTCACTAGGTCCGAAAATGAAAGGCTCTGATAGCACTTTAGCAATCGTAGTTGTAGCAACATCGATGGCCTCCTGCTCTCGCTCAATTCAGATGATCTCCCTACATTCTATCAAAGCCTTTTTCGACTCTTCGTTGAGATAGGCAACCTCCAACTCTTCCTCGGTGTATACATCCCTGTTCTCTCAAAAATGAGCCAGAACTTCCTCCCAAACCACAGCAAGAGTATGTGGGAATTTGGGGCCCAGATAGTTGAGGCTCCCGTGATGCAACAAGGAGTTAACATAGAAATTCAAGACGGTGTCATCCATCTTCTCCATTTTCCTTTCAAAAGTATCCTACAACTCCAAGTAGTCCGCTGTCACGGCGACCTTCTCAACTTCAACTTGGGTCCGCTCAGCGTTAAGCTGCGCGACCCTTTCCTGGAGCAAAGCAATCATTTGGTGATCAGAAATGGTCTTGCCACGGGATTCCATCATTCCTGTATAATCAGCAATTGTCTTTTTATAGGTTTCGACAACTTCGTTATGACCAGCGATAGTTTTCTTCTAAGCTTCGATGATCTCGTCACGGGCTTCAAGCTCCTCTTCCAACTTAACCTCATTTGCATGGGCCTTCTTAATTTTGTCTCAGAACATGATTTATATTTTTGTGTGGGCCTCTTTCACATCCTTCAGCAAGCTGGCGTTGCTCTTACTCTCTCGGAGTGTAGTGTCCCTCTCCTTTGTTAACTGCTCGATTCCAGCATCACATTCCATTAACATCCTCTCATAATCATCCTTTTCTGACTCAAAGGAGAGTATCTCTCAGTAGCTGTTACAGTTGGGGTCTGCCATTTGCTTGCAAAACTTCTTCCATCCTTCAGCTTGATCCAAATCGTTTTGAATCGCCTGGAGATGAGGCATATAAGAATCTTTGCAGGTTAAGTGCAAGTCACGATCAAATTTAACTCCCTTTAGAAACCATCTGGAGAGCGCAGCTTCGACTTTAATGGGACCGGACAGGAGAGTATAAGCTGGTTGCAAGGACATGAAGAACTAGAAACAGGCACTTCATGAGTTGACGGGGCCTGGGATGATTATGAAACTTGAACAGTGGAAGTCGGAACTTCAATTACAACTGAGACTGGAGTCGGGGCAAATGCTTGGTGCTTGGAGGGATGAGAACTACGATCTACCTTCTACTTCTTGGACGTCTCTTCTTGGTCATCAGGAGTTTTTCTCTTCTCATAACCACTCCTGTAAACTCTACCCTGTTCTCTATTGTCTTGATAACGTACTTCAGCTTCCAAATCTTTCCTCCTTCCCCACTCTTCCTCGGTTTCTCGAGGATGATGGCAGCTTGAAGTCCGTCTTGACCAGTGTTGCACATCGGTAAATTATTCAAGATCCTGGTAAAGTCCATGGTCTCTCATAGTACTTGATATAAAAATAAATAAAGAACTTTAGCGATAGGAAATGAACCTAAATAATGCACATGTAAGTAAACGTTACCCTAGTGAAATGTGTGATGTGTCATGGGCGGCCTAAAAAGGCTTCACAGATCGGATCAGGAGGTCACCATAGTGAGAATCGGGCTAACTCTAGACACATCATGATGGGGTGAGTAGACAATTCCTCGAACTCGAAATCTTCTCCTATGAGTTCATCGATATCTACATAAACATTGCTCAAATTGCCAAAGTCAATACCAGTTTCCTTAAGCGGAGAACCATAAAATCGCTTGGCTATTGGGAGAGCATCTTTAGCACGAAACACTTGAGGAGGCGAATTCAGGAGAATAGGTCACATTCCCGAAGTTTCATCACATGATTCGAAGTTTCCATTACTAGATTTCGCACCGAATTCATCATCACTAGAGGAAGAATCATAGCTGCTGCCGTTCTCAATTTCACCCTCCTCCTTTTCCATTATCACCACAGCCTTGCACTTACGCTGCTTGAATTCTTCCTCCTCCTTCGGGTTTGGGGGCATCCTAGGCGGGAAGCTGACTTCAATCGTAACACCTCTTCCTTTATGAATTTCGTAGGTTGACCCGCCAGACAGACCTTCTCCTTCCGGGAGGTTTTCCTCTTTAGAGCTGTATAATGAAGAAGTGGAGCGTATTCGAATTCTAGAACGGGAAGGAGATCAAACCTCAACGGTTATGGTAGATCTCCCAGGATGCAATTACCCGTACCGAAGTAAATTATCATCCATTAGCAAAACTTGACAAATCTCTCTTTAACGTCTATGGCCTTCAGAGTATGGAAGATTGGATTGAGTCATGGATCTTTGTTCGGTCTTGGAATAACTGCAAGAAGTATTCAATTTATCAAAACTCCCATAGCGATGTATTAAATCTCAACGAGTAAAAAGAAGACTTACCCCCCATCGTCCAAAGACGATTAAATCCCTCAGGACACCTAACGAAAAAATATAGGGTAAAAAACTGGGACAGGTTCTTTTGAAGCTCCAACATGATTTTGTGGTTCCTTTAAGCCTCGATGACCACGAGGGACGGACATTCATCTCTCTTCTTGAATGAGAGAGAATATCTCAAATCACCAAAAGTTGTGGCATGATTGAATGTCTTCATAAACAAGACGTGAAGGAAATTCAAGATCGCATATCCATTGGGGTGAATCTGAAATAGAGCAATTCCTAAGTTCATAAGAGTTTCTCTTAAGAAGTGATTGAAGGAGGGCACTGCTCCATTCAATCACATATATCGACAGCAAGTAGTGTACCCCGAAGGTGACATATGTGCGAACTTATTTTTTGATGGAAGGCGTACGCCACCGTCCAGAATACCACACTGTAAACAAATGTTATGCAAAACTTTAGCAAAGATTATGGAGGACGCTCTCTAGGAGATTGAGGAGAACTCTAAAATTTTGAGGAGTCTGATCTACAACCGGATCAACCGGAAATAATTGATCGTATTCAGCTGGCAGTACTGAAGAAGTAGGTGCTACTGAAACAGTTTGTGAAGGCGCAACCACTAACAATTCGGTTTTTGAGAGTACCGGAGTTACTCCACTGGATTTACGATGGGATGATGGGTGCTTCATTCTATACAACAGAACTTGTACCTAACGCGATCTGGTAATTCTATTTTTTACTAAAATTCCCCCTACTCTTAACACTTGAACTCCGAAAAAATATCGATTTATACTGATACAGCAGGTTCCAAGTGTTGACTGGGGCAAGTGCAGTGTGTTATCTATGTGGGATGACCTCGGTGTCCTGAACACTAAAACGCTCTATCTTGTGTAGATAGTTCACTCACAGTGAAGAAAGAAAAGAGCTTTTCGTATCACTCATTAAAGTTATTTCCCCTAGACTTACCCGCTATCGACCAATGATCGATATCAGATCCGCTATCCGAAGTGACAAGGGAAGTTCTTCCCATTCCAAGTACACCGATTGTGTAATGATAGGACCAATCCGAAGTGAGCAACTATAGATTGATGGGTCCGAATTGAGTAGACAATTCTTAGCATAAGTCAATTTCAGTTCTCTGGAAGGTGATAGCAGCAAAAGCTGCATACAGGACACTACCCTAAGCTATTATCACATCCAAGAAAAACCAAATCAGTCTGCAAGACGTTATGTCGGATTAACGATGTAACTCAGTGCAAGTTAATTCTAATTCTATGGACGAAGATAGAAAAACATGTCGAGCACCGAGGCAAAACTCGGATTTCATTCTGTAAAGAACACAAGACTCGATTTAATATCTTTTTCCACAAAACTGCAATCAACTCGAGTTCTCCGTTACGTCCATCACCAATATAACCTCATCACCAAATCGCTAAAAAAAGGCCAAAAATCCATACCACCCACTTCAAGTCAAAAATCAAAAGGCGAATATGGTTAAACTCTAAATCGGCGACGATCCAAGGTGGATAAGTCAACGACAATCCAAGTGGATAAGGTTGATGGTGATCCAGATTGATGAAGTTTCAGAAGCTAGGGGTAAGGTCAAAGCGACAGGAAATTCTAATAGGGTCGATGGCAAGAAACTCCGATGGCAGAGATCAGCGGCGGCGATGGCAGACGTGAAGTTAGGGTTTAAATACTGTGGATCGGGTCGTGACGCAAAAGGATTGAGTCGCAAATTAAAATTTTGAATGAAGGAAGGTCAACTCGTGTGAAGCTAAATAGGAGGTTGCGCAAGAAAATTCTGCTAAGTCCTTGGGTCGCTAGTGATCCATGGATTATGGATCGCTAGTGATTCATTAAATTGCTACCGATTTTCTCCAAACTTGCCAAGCATGACCCACTTGTTATTTGCAAGCATCGTGAAAGTTGTGAACCGAAATTGATTTATTTTTCTGAGCAACGACAATCCATATCAAAACCCAATAGACAGATGAATAACCAAAGCCAAATTCACATGATGGCCTCAACACAATCATTTGAACCTCACTAAATGGGAGCTCAAAGGCAATTACTTCAAGAGCACGCCTTGTTTCCAATGAAAGCATACTCTGGGGGCAAATGTTGTTCGAGTTTTTAATCTAATAGAATTCAATGGAGGTTAGAACATCTGCATTAATTCGAAACGACTCAAGAATCAACCAGAAGGATCAAAAGAAGGAATCAAGAGGGATTTAAGAGAAAAAGAGCAAAATTATCCTTAGGGGATGGATCGCTAGCGATCCATCGCCCATGGATCGCTAGCGATCCATAAATATTGCTCATGGGTCGTCCATTCTTCTTGCACCATGAAGCATTATCTTTTCTAGGAACGCTTGCTGAGTTTCACGATATTCCAAGCAAGGTAGATCGAGAAGTGGGCATTTGTCTGATTCTAGTAATAGTTTAATGCAACATGTATATGAATCAACCTCAAAACAAGGCAACTATTCACCAAATTGCATGAATGGAATCCACAAAAGGCATGGAGCATGGTACAATTGAAGGAGGCAAAAATAAGCTAACTACATGGATCGCTAGTGATCCATGCCATATGGATCGCTAACGATCCATCATATTAGCTTGGCCCGCTATGAAATTTCCTAGGCGCCTTCGTATCTTCAAATGCAAGCTTCTGGAAAGACATTCTAGCTCAATAGCTCTCTAATCCCTATAAATAATCATCCATCTGCAACATAAAGGGGATCTTCTGGATTGGCTGCTAGAACTTTGCAGAAATTATTCTTCACTCTTCTCTACCCACACTATAGTTATCTAGGGGTTTACTGTGATTCTCCAGTGAACTCTTGCACTCGTGACTTGATCTAACTTAGAAGTTCAGTCAAATTGTAATCAGATTTAACTAGTAACATAAGTTAGTCAATAAAAAAGTTATAAAGTGGACGTAGGCTTCGTTAACAGCCGAACCACTATAAAAAGCCCTTGTCTCTTTACTTTATCTACAAGTTACTATTCCTCTTTTCTCTATTTTTTTTCCTTGATAAACAGGGCTGGTGCTTTCACACTTAATCTAGGGTGTTGATCCATTTTTTGGGTTAATAGAAATCAAACCTCATGGTGAGTGTTTTTTACAATGAGTTTGGAAATTATTTGTCTCGTCATTTTGATGAGGACTTGAAGGTTTGAACCTCAAGATTTGTCTCATTATTTTTTAATAAAGACTTGAAGGTTTGAACCTCTATGGATTTGCCTTATAGTTTTAATGAGGACTTAAAGATTTGAAACCTTAGGATTTGCCTTATCGATTTAATGAGGATTTGAAGGTTTGAACCTCACGATTTGCCTCACAGTTTTAGTGAGGACTTAAAGGTTTAACCTCAGGGTTAATGAATCTAGCCTTATTACATAGTAAGGATTTGATAATTTGACCTTATATCATCGTAAGGATTTGGTAGCGAATGCTAAGTTGTTTGTTTGTCATAAGCCTACGTAGATTGAATGTTGTTAGGCTTAATATTTGATTTGTGCCATAAGTCTTTGCCAATAGCGTGTTTTAAGGAGTAGTTGATTGACTACTGTAAGGCTTAGTATTTGGATTGTGTTGTAGGCTAGTATTTAATTATGTCGTTAAGCTTTGTCGATATTGTTCTGTAGGATGTAGTTGATTGGTTGTGTTAAGGCTTAGTATTTGAATCATGCTACAGGCTTAGTATTTGAACTATACCATAAGGCTTTGTCGATAAAATGTCGTAAGATGTAGTTGATTGATTACCGTAAGCTTAGTATTTGAATTGTGCCATAGGATTAGTATTTGAATTGTGCCATAAGGCTCTGTTGATAGTATGTCATAAGGCATAGTTAATTAACTGCTGTAAGGTTTAGTATTTGAATTATTCCATAGGCTTAGTATTTGAATTGTGCCGTAGGCTTAGTATTTTAATTGTGCCATAAGGCTTTGTCGATGGCGTGCTGTAAGTCATAGTTAATCTACTATCGTAAGGCTTAGTATTTTAATCATGTCATATGGCTTTGTTGAAGGCGTGCCATAAGGCATAGTTGATTGATTGCCATAAGGCTTAGTATTTGAATTGAGTCGCAGGCTTAGTATTTGATTTGTGCCATAGGCTTAGTATTTGAATTGTCCTGTAAGGCTTTGTCAATGGCATGCCATAAGGCTTAGTATTTTAATTGTGTCATAGGCTTGGTATTTGAATTGTGTCATAAGGCTTTGTTGATAGTGTGCCATAAGGTGAAGTTGATTAACTGATGTAAGGCTTAGTATTTGAATTGGGTTGTAAGCTTAATATTTGAATTGTGTCGTAAGACTTTGTCAATAACACCCGTAAGGCGTGGTTTTTAACTGTCATAAGGCTAACTATTTTGTGAACCGAAGATGAATTCTAAAGAGCGAGGTGATGGGTCTACTATGCATTTAATGTAGCTACCATATGGTATTTTTTTATTGTCCTTTTTGAAAAAGTGCTTTCCCTTTTACTCTGCATAGGCAATTTGCTTTTTGACTTTAGCAGCTTTTGAATAACAGCTGTTTAATCATGCAGCTGATATTTCTTAGTTCATTATTTTATGAATTAAATAGTAAGGTATAATAAGTTCTATTCTTCTTCTTTTCTAATTTACCTTCGCAGAATTTCTCTTGCTATTGCTTTGAGAGCTTACTATAAATGTGGAAATTCCTTTTTTTATGAAAATTAGTAAGTTCTTTGATCTTTTCTTCTAGTACTTTGATCAATATGCTTATTTCGTACTTTAGTTGGTATGTGATTTTGCTTTAGTAACTATTTTTATAGAACATAAGGCATTCATGTCGTATAGTGAATCTTGGTTTTATTAAAAACCGTAAAGAGTTTGATGCTGCTATCTTCTTCTTTCTATTTGAATTGATAGTCAATTTCTCGATAATCAATTTAAATCCAATTAGTTGTGATTTATTTCCTTCTAATTTTTATCTGTTATGAGAGATACCCACTTATCCTATAGTTAATTTGTTGTGGTAGTTTGGGAATTGATTAATCGTAACTTTGGACTTCGTTTAATTAATTGATATTTTATGGTTCCATAATTGAATGCTTGGGTTTTCTAAAACATTGTAGAAGATACCGATTGTGAAAAGTTAGATTTCATTTGAGTTTCTTGACATAGATTTGACTATGTCAAGAGTAGGGTGCTTAATCTACAGTAACAATTTCAATTTTTGTTTGCTTGGTTTTGAGATTCACTATAAAGCTAGGGTTTGATTTCCCTCCATTTAGTTTGAGCTAAATCATTGATGCGTTTAGTCCTCTTAGATCAAAAGATGGATTCTCGTGTAGATATACAAGCTAATCGTGACAAGATTCTTCATGATTTCGGTATCTCAAATATAGAAGCTATTGCTCCAGGCCCTAATGATGTTTGGGATACCAGTAGAGGGATGCTTTCTGTGGGTTGTGCAGTACTTATCGAATGAATATCTCTCCCTTTGCTCCTTTCTTCGTTGATTTTTTTAGAATTTTATAATCTTAACCCGTACTAGCTTCCCCTGGTATCATACAATACTCTTTCGACCTTAAAAGTAATGTATTTATAAAGGGGTTATACCGACATATCATCGATGGAGATAAATTATTTATTTGATTTAAAAGGTGCAAAGTCTCTTGCCCCTGTCATGATGTATTTTCTACAAATTAGGAAGAGGCAGCCTTTAATCCTTTATATTAGCAAAACTGCAGCAAAAAGGTTGTTTTACATCAAAGCTAACAACTCTCGGATCGTCGCTACTTTTATGAAGGCTGGTAAGCTGGTTTTACCCTTGGATAGTTGTATTAGTCATGGTCCTAACTTTGATATTTAATTGTTATAAAGGAGACCCGGGAGGACACAAGATACCAAGAGGTTCTTGACTCATTTTAATAATGTATTGAACCTTCTTGAGGTTCAGTGACCACACCACTTAGTGCCAACAGCTGATAATTTGGAAGTGTGTGGTTTAATGTGCCATAATACTCCATTTATAGGGTATTCTCAGCTGAGGGTACCTAAGACTTCTCGAAAAGTAGTCTTAGTTGAAAGTTCAAAAGAAGGAGATGAATCTTGTTATCCAGCTTTTTGACCAAGCAGATTTTCACTAGAGTCAAAACACCAAGATAAAGATGAACCGATTCACGGACTTAGGAGTATGGTTAGAAAGGCAATTGGAGCACACTCAAGAAATTCCTGAATATTTAGAGCAAAGGGGACCATTCGTATTGAGGCATACCACTTGGTACTGGGTGCTTTTTATTGCACTTTGGACCACTAAAACCACTTGTACATGGAGCTTTGGCCTGAGTGGTTGCATGAGGAGTTTTTCTTAAGGAATAGAAGAAAAACTCTAAGGATTTATAGGAAGAAAGCAAAGAAAGTAGGCAAGGACGAGCGGTATCATAACATATCAGACATAACTCAGTCTCAAAGGAAAAGTGCTCAGAAAGCAATGGATCATAGGAAAAAAGCCAGTTAGAAGATGTATGGGCGAATTCCCCCCATAAAACTGATCGGTACCGAGTGGTACCACTCGGTACCAAGTGGTTGCTGAACATGTCATATTTCTCACTTCTGCATACTAGGACTTGGATTTGGACCTAATATTTCGTGCCATGAAGCAATAAAAACTACTCGGTACCGAGTGGTTTTTGTTGCAGAATGGACCATGTTTCTCACTTCTGCATACTTGGACTTGGATTTGGACCTAATATCTCATGGGCCTCCTACTAAATGATTTCCCTATAAATACAAACCCTATGGCTACTAGAAAAGGACATTTTAGACCTTTTGATTTCTTCATCTCCTATCTTTCCTCCCCATAATCAGTAAGGCATGTATTATTGGTTGTTCTAGGCTTTAAAAACTTGTCAATCGTATATGCTAATGACTATAAATCTCTATCAAATCTATAATCAATAAAAACTATAATGGACGGAGGCTAGAGATTGTTGGACCACTATAAAATTCATCTGTTCTCTTTACTTATCTTATAGTTTTTACTAGATCTTAATTTTTCTACAGGTCTTTGGGTGTTGATCGCTTTTTTGCATCCAAAAATTGGTGCTTTCATTGAGAGACTAAACTAAGGTTTAGATCTAGCTTGCTATTTTTGGTTTTGAGTAATTAAGTGGTTAGATCAAGCAGATCTACTTTAAAAAATTTAGAAACTTTGTAATAGGAATCAATGGTGCCTAGGAAACCTGGAAGATCAACTAGGATAGTTGCTGGTATAGAAGGAGCAGTAGCGGGTAGTGATGAAGGAAATGCTCAATAAATGGAAATCAGTAAGCAGCAGGCAGTACCATGATTGTTTGCTCAACAGAAGATGGTTACTACGAGCAAGTTTGACAAGAATATGCAGGAACTAAATTAGATGTTGGTTGAT
Source organism: Allium fistulosum (assembly GCA_030737815.1). Classification (NCBI taxonomy): domain Eukaryota; kingdom Viridiplantae; phylum Streptophyta; class Magnoliopsida; order Asparagales; family Amaryllidaceae; genus Allium; species Allium fistulosum. The sequence goes on from CM060904.1 coordinate 797,225,897, forward strand.
AGTCAAAAGGATTTAATAGAAAAGATGGATGCTAGCATAACACTACTGACCCAGCAACCATAGAGGACTAGGAGGAGTAGGAGGGAAGTTTCTCCTTTTGGATCTAAGGAAAATTCATCTGTTTCTAGTCAGAATAGGCGAAATGAAAGACAAAAACAGAATGAAGGAGTTGATGGAGCGGCAAAATGAGTTACTGGAGGAAGTTGAGCGCTCCCTCTAGGAGGAATAAAATCAGTATCGACCATAATCAGGTTGGTATCGAGATGAATTCTAGAAGACTTGTTGAATGAAGTGCGGAGGCGGTGGACTTATCTAACTTAGAGGATGATCTATAGCATGAAAATGATGATTACGAGCTGGATGCTGGAGTTAGTGGTGTTGGAGTTCAAATAGCTACAACGGAACTAACTGGGCATCAATGGAGGATCGGGTAGTGGTTCTGCCAAAGGATGAAAAACCTAAACATCAGTTGGAAAACCATGATCGTTTGTGTGATAACCGCCCTACACCACCGGCACCCAATATACATAAGATTGTGCACTGCAGATGTGCCCAACCGAAGTAGAACAATCATCAAGGTTTTAAAATGAAATAAACATCACAGAACCTATCGTATACCTTACAGCGCTTGGAATAAAATGTAATATACACCACAGATATAAATAGGAGAGATGGTAATAACCAAGTGATCGAAATATCAGAGTACAAGTTCACAGAGTTATAGATCGAATAATAGAGTTTATACAATAGAAACAAACTCAAATAATTGTTGCATAATAATAAGCAAGCACTATCAAGGCTCCATAATCCTGCATGGTGGAATAAGTATAGAAATCCATATATAATACAAGATAGCTCCATCCAGCTCGTCCTCTGGACAGCTACTGCATCGCACCTAGACCTCATATCTAGTCTACTCATTTAAGAGAAAGAGTACCTAAGATAATAAGAAGAAAAGCATAAAACTTCGAGTCAGATAACAGTTTGGTGTGAGTGATAAATGAATCTCAAAATACTATACAAGTTGATATATTAAGGATTAAGGGTATATGAATGTAACATCCCCTGTCCCGAGGTCTGAAGCTAAGCGCTACAGATGCTACAATCATCCATAGTATTAACTTTCGGTGACAAAATACGGTAATGTTAATAGTATTCATAATATCAGAAGCACGTAAATATGAAATAAAATCAACATAGATCTCAAAACTGCTTTTAGATTACATTTCAAATCAATATTTCATATTCAGTTACATAATCCCAAACGATTCCCAGGTTTTGATCAAATATAATTATTACAAATTACGCTAAGAGCGACATATGAGGATGACAGAGTATTAAATAGACATATCGGTCATCATACATCACAGCGGAAATAAAACTAAATAGCTCCTAACTTTGCCTCCTGCAATCCTTCGGAAGCTTATTCGTCCAACCTACTAAACCTGAAAAACCTTATATCTCAATCTACCAAAATTAAATTTTGAGCACCCGAGAGTTTAACGGGAAAACATAAACTTCGAGTCAGATATAAAGCCTAGGGTGAATAATACTATTACATCTTGGTTTACTAATATTAAGCGAGACCACGCCGCTTAGCGGAACGGGTTTCCCCTCACTAATATCTCTTTAAAAACATATTCTTTTGCAAATCAGAATCCTGCAATCAAACTGATTAAAGCAATAATAGCAATATCATATATGCACATAAATTAGGTAATCAATGGAATATCTGTCCGAACAATATAGTTTTGTTTGGCTATCTACTAACTATTGGCTCACTTGGGCCTACTAGACAAAATAAATCATCTAGCTTCTGTTACACACTCTTCTAAATGGTTTGTCCTTAACTTACCTCTCCCAGGGTCAACTGATCCTAATGGTTTTGCTGGCTCACCAATAACCTATCTTTCTCTGTATATTCCTTTCTGTGTGTAACATCATTTTAGTCTTACCTGTGACAAAGCACTACACACTAGAATTTTGGACTTATATTAGCTAGGGGCTACTAGCTAAATTATAGGGTGCAACCCTATACCAGTCTCATCTGTTATTCTAATATCTGAGTCATTTACTTAGGGTTAACTACCTCATTAAATTTTCCTTGAAAACATTTCTTTCAAATTGATTTAACCCTTTAAATCATACTTAAACAAGGAAAATATAATTTTTGCTTTACTCAAATATCTTTGGCATGATATATGCTTTACACAAAACAATGTTAATGAAAACCTAAATCAATAGGGTTATCTATCCCTTTAAAACAAGTTAAAGCCCTTCTATAACTTAGAAAATATTAGATTTCAAATCCAAGATATCATCTTCGAAATCCTTGTTTAAAAACTTTAAATAGTCCCTTTCGAATCCATTGAAAGTATCCCTTTCAAAATAGGTTAACAACTTTACCTTGAAATACTAGGCCGAAAGGCCAAAACATACCTTTCGAAACCTTTAAAAATAGACCTTTAGAAAACATTAAGGAATCTCCCCTTCGAAACCTTCATTATATATTTTTCAAAAGCATTAAATTCCTTTATATAAAAAAACCTTTCGAAAGCACTAGTTCAAGTAAAATCTATGGAACATAGCTTCGAAACAATTTATAACCATTCCTTTCGAAACCTTTGGGTTTAACTTTCAATATATCTAAGGGTCTTAAAAGAACTGGGCGAAAGCGTTGCTTTCGAAAGCATTAATCCTAAGTATAAGAAAGTGGATGGTTTCGAAACCAACCCTTTCGAAAGCATGGTGAAGTGACTTCCAAGTTTAAAGGCATAAGCACCCTTTCGAAAGCATTGGTTCGAAGGGTTGAATGCGGCAGCAGGGGTTCCGACCCCTTCAAAAGGTTGTTTTTAAAATAAAAGGTGGTAACCCATTCGAAAGCCCTTTCTTTATATAAACAGAAGCAAGTTGGTTAAGTTGAAAGCAAACTCCAACCCCTTCGAAAGCCTCATTTGTAATCAAAATAGTTCCAAGTTTATAAGAGCTACTTCTACCCTTTCAAAAATATGTTTCAACTCTATACCTTCCACCTTCCTCCAATCCACTACGTACCAAGGCATTGATACCATGTGTATTGGTTTCGACATGGTTGGAGGCCGATGTATGGGGTCGAAAGGTGGCTGTTGTAAGTGGCGAAGCAGTAACCCTTTACAAAACTGATTTTTACCCTTTTAAAGTAATATCTTTCCAACTAACTTGCCTTATTTGTCAACATATAATTGGTTGCCAATTCGTTTACAAAACCTTTTTCTAAAAGTGCTGCCGAATTCAGTAATTAACCATTTTAAAACATTTAACAAATTGCCCCTTCTCCTTTTCTAAACATATAAAACATTTAAGCCCCATACCTTAAATAATTTTATATCTTTAATAAAATACTTAGGAATATTCTCCAAAAATTCCCATAAATCACTTTTAATATGTTTTTTAACATATTTAAATTTTTGACCCAAAGCTAACATATAATAGCCGAAAATAATTTAAACCCAATTTAACCATTTTCTTTACTAGAAAATTCATAATAATTCCACAGCAACTTAGAAAATTATGAAAATTGAAACCCATCTATAAAATAATGTTTCCGGCCTTATATCAAAAGCGCAAGCCATTTGGATGTCATGTAATAGGTTTTTCAAATCAAATCTTATCATAAAATCTATGTTAAACAACATAAATCGTCAACAAGCATATATATATATATATCCATTTAAACAATCAAAACATGGCATTTTTCTTGTAAAATAAATTTGCATCTCATCTAGAAACAGAAAGTAATAAAAATGAGATGTAATCTATTATTCACCTTAGCTTGTTGTTAAGAAGTTTGAGATTTGCCCTTGAATTGATTTGATTAAGCTTCCTTCTTGAATTCTTGCTTATCTTTCCCTTGTTTTCTTCTAATGGTGGCCGACCAAGCTCTAGACTTAGTTTTTGTTTGTAAATATTGTAAATGAAATTGGAATAAGTGTTTAGGTTATAAGAACTTAGTTTATTCCTATTTTGCCCTAATCTTATTACCCCTTCTTTCTTCATTTTAATTCTCTTTGGCTTATTGATTAGTTAAGGCACGACTACCTTATAAATATACAAACCTCAATCCCTTAACCATTTACATTATTTAATTTAATTTATCTAATTAAATGTCCTAAATAATGCTAGTCAAAATTAGGGTCGTTACGGACTCCCCTCCTTATAGAATTTTTGTCCTCGAAATTTCGATAAGATACTCATAACAATCAATCATAAAGGTAAAACATACCATGGAATAAGTCAGGATAACTATCTCTAATCCTACTCTCAGTTTCCCAAGTACAGTCTCTCTCGTCGTCACTCCACTGGACTTTGATTAGTCTAACTGTCTTGTTCTTTAACCTCTTCTCATCCCTCGCGACTATACGAACTGGTTATCTAACTATAGTCAAATTTGGTTCCACTACTAAGTCATCTAACACAATCAGTGCTATAGTAATCTCTAGATCTCGAATACACTTCCTTAGATGATAAATATGAAAACCATTGTGGACTCCTGTCAACTACTTGGTAACTCCACTCTATACGCGAGATTCCCAATCCTTTCTATAATAGGAAATGGTCCAACGAACCTCAATGCCAATTTTCCTGATTTTCCAAATCGAATTACACTTTTCATCGGTGATATCTTGATGAAAACATGATCTCCAACTGAGACTCTAAGTCTTTACGTCTTCTATCCACATAGCTCTTCTACCTAGACTGAGCTTCCTTCATTTTGGCTCGAATGAGATCAATCTTTTCTACAACTTCTCTAACCAAATCTGGACCAAGAACTAACCTATCCCTGGACTCTAACCAACAAATGGGAGATTTGCATGGCCTTCCATACAAAGCTTTAAACGGTGCAATCCCTATACTAGCCTGATAACTGTTGTTATATGAAAACTCGATAAGTGTAGATGGTCTTTCCATGATCCTTCAAAGTCTAGCACACGAGCTCTTAACAAATCTTCTAAAACTTTGTTTACTCTTTCGTTTTCCCATTTGTCTGCAGATGGTAAGCGGTACTCATCTTGAGCTTGGTAACCAAAGTCTCATGCAAACTCTTTCAGAACTCGCTAGTCAATAAGGAATCTCTATCACTTACTATACCACTAAGAATTCCATGCAGTCTAACTATATTCTTCATAAACAACTTAGCGAAAACAGGTGTCGTCCTGGTTGAATAAACGAGAATGAAATGGGCACTCTTGGTTAATCGGTCCACTATAACCCATATGCTACATTTCCGCTATTTGACCTTGGACCCGTCTATAAAATCCATTGAGATAGAATCCTATTTCCATACTGGAACATCTAAAGGCTGAAGTAACCCACTTAGTTTTTTATGTTCAACTTTTACCCGTTGACGGTTCAAACACTGTTTCACCCGTAAACCTACATCTCTCTTCATGCCTTCCCAAAAGAAACTTCTTTTCATGTCGTGATACATCTTAGTTCCTCCTGGATGAATGGCGAACTTTGAACAATGGTATTCTCCAAGAACTTCCATCCTAATGTTTCCTACATTCGAAACACATTGTCTTCCTTTCTTCCTTAACCACCCATTCTGTTCAAGACTGAAGTCTTTCAAGTCATTGCTCTTTGTTCCATCCCTTAACTTTTTGATCCATTCAACTTATAATGGATCGTCCTTCTGCTTAGAAGTAATTTTTTCGATCATCGCCGGTTGAACTTCTAAACATGACAACATAGTGGTTTCCTTACTACATCTAGCTTCATATCTCTAGCGTATTCTGCATGTAGTCAATGCTTCTAAATATTTCCACTCTGTTGTCATTGCCAATACTGCATTCTGATGTTTCTTGCTAAGTGCATCCGCAACCTTGTTGCCTTTTCTTGGTGTGTACTCAATACCAAAGCCATAAGCGGCTAAAAACTCTAACCACCTCTACTGTCTCATATTCAACTCCTTCTTGGAGAATAAATACCTCAGTGACTTATGATCCGTATACAACTCAAATCTTTCTCCCAAAAGGTAATGTCTCCACACCTTCAATGCAACTAATATCAAATCGTGTGTTGGATATCTAACCTCATGCGATCGAAGCTGTCGAGAAGCATATGCTATCACTTTACCCCTATGCATTAAAACAACTCTTAATCATGTTCCACATGCATCCGTATACACTACTTGTTTGCACAAAAAATGGGCAAACACCTCCAAGTCGTATGGTTTAGTTGATTTTATGTTGTTTTTAGTGATCTGGATGATTTATGTAAATATGTAAAAAGCGGGGACTAAACTGTAAAAGACACACAGATTTATAGTGGTTCAGCCAGAATGTGCCTACGTCCACTTTATATATTATTTCTCCTTTCTTGTTCAGATTACAAGTACAAAGCTTTGATACAAGTATATGAAAGTTGTTCGAAAGTTCTATCCTTGCTTGAGCTCTCAAACTTGTCCCCCATTGTTGTACCCCTGCCCCCTTATTTATAGAGTGAGGCTGGGGGTAGGGGTCTTGGATGTATAAAGCTGCTGGTGGGCCTGGGCTGATGCAATCTGGCCAGGCAATGTTGGTTCGGTACTCCCTAGTTCGGTGATGGTTGGAGCGTAGAGTGGACCGGTTGTAGGTGATTCGGTGATAGGTGGTTCGGTAGGAGGTGGTATGTTGTTTGGACCGGTAGTAGGTGGATTGTAGGTTGGTTCGGTAGTATGTGGTTCGGTAGTTAGGGGAATTGGACCGGTGGTAGCTTGGGAGAGAGCTAGTTCGGTGGTAGGGATGGAGCCGGTCCGGTGAGACGTTGATTCGGTGGCAGGGAAGGAGCCGGTCGAAACACACCCAACATTTGCCCCCCAAAGTAGGGCATATGCCTGTATATGGCGTGCTTTGTTTTAAGCCATTCATGCTATCATCCGGTCTCTAGTGCCAAACCAACTGGTCCGATCATTGATATTTGCTTATAAGTAGGGGCATAACGCTTCCGTTTTTTCTTATCAGCCGAACCAAAACCCCTGTCTTTGCCGAATCAAACTCTCATCTCCGCCGAATCAAACGTGTTAGTCGAACCAGAATCTTTTGCCAAACCAGGTGAGATCCTTTTCTGCCGAATGTGTTTTCGTTCTGGACTACCGAATTGTCCTGATACCGAATGAACCTGAAAAAACTTGCTTGTTTTATATTTCTACATCCTTCGTTTTAAAAACGTGCTTTTCTGTGCTTGCAGATAAACGTCTCACAAAGTGGAAACCCGATCAGAAAAGAAGAGATCCCAAGACAGAGAAGAGCCTTCTGCCGTGCCCTCAGTCCAGTCAGGACCGGGACGTTATGGGCCCACCCCGAGATCATTGGTAGATGGATATGGTCCTCAGGAGCTTCTGAACTCACCTCCTGATTGTTTCCCTAGCTCACTCAAAGTGGAGCAACTTGATGTTATTTCTCGCTCCTTTGGGATTGACAGAGCACGCATGCTATTGCCGAGGGAAGGAGTGATGCCGTATGACCCCCCTGAAGGCTACTTTGCTTACAGCAGGTATCACTGTATGTGTGGTGCCATCCCGCCTCTCAATGCCTGGATAGTCAGCTTCGTCACATACCTGAAGGTGGCTCCACTTCAGCTTTAGCCTAACTCTTATGCCATTCTGGTGAGCCTTTTTGTCATCTTCCAGAGGAGATACGGGCGTCCTCCTTCCAACCGGGAGATCCGGTATTTGTACAACTTGAGGGGCTATAAGAAGGGATCTCCGTATATCAGCTTGGAATCGGCCGTATCCTTCAAGCCAGTCCTGCACTTGTACTCGAAGTACAACATGTTTAAAAAGGAATGGTTTTTTGTCAGGGACGACTCTGTTTCTATCCGTCGCTCCACCTCCGGATGTAAGTCAAAGCTTATTTACAATTTCCGCTCTGGTTGCAATGCTTCTTCTTATGTGTTTTTATTTCTTGATAGCGACATGTGGTTTTGCGGTCATGGAGAATGATCGCCTGGTTCAGATGGCAGTGGAAATAAAAGCTATTTCAGGAAGAGATAGGTCGGCTACTTAGTTGATCAGGAACGCTACACTTCTGGGGCACAACCTGACCTTACCACTTCAGTCCGTGGTCAAGTAGAGGGATACGGTGGAAGAGAGGGCTGCCCAAGCTAAAGGAGGGGCTGCGTCGAAGAGTAGCAAAAAGAGACCCTTTTTGATACCTTCAGCCGCCGGGGGAAAGAAACTCAAGAAGTCTGACAGTCCCTCTCCCAGTACATGTCCAGATATTCCGGAGAAGGGAGATGTGGATGAGGGGAAAGGCGGAGATGAAGGAGGTGAGAGCGGAAGTAAAGGAGGAGGTGATGGTGGTGGCGATGGCACCGGGGTTTTGTCTTCTGGGCAAGTAGGCGAGATGCAAGAGTGGATGGATGACGCTTTCCACCAAGCCTTCGAAGGCTTGGAGGAAACGGAGAAGTCCAAGAGAGCTGATAAGGTTGAGACCGTCGTCGATTTATCTTCCGGAAGCGCTCCTACTGAGGCAACTTTTGCGGTTCAAGGTGAATTTCTCTCTATTCTTTTTAATTCTCGAATGATGGCTCAATGCATGCTGGTGACACTTGATTTTTACTCCAGGAGTGGGCAAAACGGCCAAGACCTCAGATCTTCGACACAGGCTTGAACAATACAAACTCCTCAAAACTTCCGCCAAGCCGAAGCCTTCTACTAACCGTCCTGGAGACGTAGTCGGCTATCGTCCTCTTCTTGGAGTTATTGAAGAAGATATACAAAAGAAGAAGAGGAGTCGATCTACGTTTGAATCTCTTCCTGGTCCTCCGGCCCCACTCCAACCTATTCACAATATTACGGAGGATGATACTGAGTTTAGGCCTTCCCCACATCCGTCTGAGAATCCAACCTTCACCTCGGTAGATCACCCTGGCCTAGTTCGCAATCCATTTGCGGGTCATCCGGACCTGGACCCGGCATCTCATGATATCTCCTTCGATGAGGTTACTGGTGAGCATCTTCTCCCTCGCAATCCTATGGTACGGGTGCTTGATGAAGCTAAGTCCCTGGACCTTGATTTGCTTACTACCCGGGTTGTAACTCTGGGGGATGAGGCTAAGGAAAATTTTGACCAAGTTGCTGAGGAGACCAGGAAATTGATGGAGCACCACGCCCGACTGGTCAAGGCTGGGGAAGAGATAGGGAGCGCCAACATTCGGCTACGGTTGATGGTTTCCGACCAGGCTAAGCAACTTGCCGACCAAGCCATCCAAATCTCTCAGCATGAGGCCGCATCCAGACAATTGAGGAAGACTATGGAAGAGGCCAGAGGGCAGAGTTGCGGAAGATGGAGGCCTTTTGTAAGGAGCAGATTGACATGGCCATTGCCACGGTGGATAAGGTTCGGCAAGTGGACCTCGAGCGGGTAGAGGAACTATCGGGGAGACTTGAGGCCGCGGAGCTTGCTCAAGCTAAGTTGAAGGAGGAGATGGAGGCGATGAGGAGGTCCCTTCAGGCTGACCGTCTACGGTATCGATTAGAGAGGGATGTTGTCATTGCGAAGCTGCAGGCTTCTAAGGTCCGAATGAGGGAGTTTGAAGAGAACGAGGGGATGATGGATGGGATGCTCCAGGATACGTACTTCCGTACTTGGAGGCAGGGTAACTTGTCCTGGATGGATGATTACCCCCGGGTTATGGCTAGGATCTATCTCAGGGCTCTAGAGGAGGCCAAGGCTGAGGCGGATAAGGAGGGTGGCGTGGCCTTCAGGATGGATGTGGTTACTGCCCAGTTTACCAAGGAGGAGAAGGTGGCGGTGAAGGAGGGCATGCGGTTGCTTGCAGCTGAGGAGGCAGGTGTGCAAGTAGAGGATGATGATCAAGATGATCAAGGAGCAGATGCTGGTAAGTCTTCCTTTCTAGTCTTTCCGTTAACTTGGTTGCTTATCATTAATGAATTCTTTCTTTGACCGGACAGGTGGGCAACAGGACAAGGATAAAACTCCGACGCAGCCGGCTCCTTGATTTAACCTGGATATCCTTTTGTGAACTTGACATTGTTCTGTATGTTAGTCTCAGAACAGTAACGTAACTCTTAGGCTGTAATTATGCTACTTGTAATAAACAACATTATTCTCGACGTGTAATTTTTTAACTTAAGCTGATTTTGTCGTTTTTGAATGTTTTTGCTATTTTGACATATTATATGAGAAATATAGCTATGCTTATGCTTGTAATTCAATTGCGTTTGATGTCAAGTTCTTGTTTTAAAACATAATTTCATGTCTTGCAGTGTTAGTGTGATGTGTGAATAAATTATAGCCACGTGTTTATTCATGAAAGAAGAAAATACCACCCTTCATATTCTACTTGTAGATGGCAGCTTTGAATGTCCTATGTGACCGAGTATGGAATGTGGTCCAGTGTCTTGTTGTGAGTACCCGCTTCCATTAGCGAATGTCTCCTATTCTGTGTCCTGTACTTTAGGGATTGTTACAGAGGATAGGAAAAAAGCTTTTTTTTAAATAAAATTAAAATATGAGAAAAAGTAAAACTTCCAATCACAGAAGGCCTTCGATGTGCTTAAGTTCGTGGCAAACGGGCTTTGTAGTCACTTTCCCTAGCTGTGGGTCTTGGAGACATTTGTCACCCATCTTACGCCTCCGCGGGGAATTAATCTTTTTTACCACAGCCATACTTAAGACACATCGGAGCCGAGATCGCGCACAGTAACTACCCGGGCCATTATGGCCCGTAATTGTGGGTATTATTCGATTTACTGTGGCCGGCTAGCGTGGGTGCCGATCGTCAACCGTGAACTACCCCTGGCTGGCCACACCTTATGTTGGGGCTTAAAGTAGGTTCACAGTTGTGGGCGAGCCGAACGTCGTAATGAGCTGCCTTGGCTATAGTCGGCCTTCTCGGTGGCTTATAATCGGCTCATTACAGTTGGCTTTAAGGGCCGTCGCGAGCAATGAGTTAACCCGCAGCAGAGGGATGACGGAGCAAAAGTGTCTCATTGGCGAGGGCATAGATTTGCATAGTACCTGTTAGGTCTTGACCAGGTGAAGTTGCGCTGTGGAGTGCCTTGAATGGAAATGCTATATGCACAGGATTTTGTCCGACAGAAAAGGATAAAGTTAACAGGCAGCCAAGATATAAAGGAACAAGTTAAAAAATAGACAAGGTTTTTTAAAGTGGTTCGACATGAAAATGCCTACGTCCACTGATTCTCTTTGTTAATTTACTTCATATGGTCAGTACAAGTTAATAAAAGTATCGACGGAGGTGTTGGATGTTCCATGCCCTCTAGAACGCCTCTCCGTCCACTGTTGACAAAATATAAGCTCCGTTGTGGAGATCTTTATGAATTACATATGGTCCATCCCAGATTGGATCTAGTGCCCCGGGGCGAGGGAAGATTCGCTTGAGGACAAGATCTCCTTCTTGTAAGGTACGATGCTTGACTTTGAAGTTGTATTGTGCTGCCACTTTTTGCTTATGGGCTGCCGCTTTGAGGGCTGCATCATTTCTTCTCTCCTCAATTAGATCCAAAGACATGTGAAGGAGTTCTTCGTTCTCTTCTGGGTTATAGTGGATCCTACGGTGGTAAGGAACGATGGTTTCAACTGGAAGCATAGCTTCCGATCCGTATGCCAAAGAGAAAGGAGTATGCCCCGTTGATGTTCTGAAAGATGTGCGATAGGCCTACAGTGCCGTAGGGAGTTCGTCCACCCAAGCGCCCTTTGACTTTTCGAGTTTCTTTTTGATTAGAGTTTTCAGAATTTTGTTGACGGCTTCGACTTGTCCGTTTGCCTGGGGATAAGCTACGGATGAGAAGCTTTTGTGAATTCCATGCTCTTGGCACCAGCTGGCGAACTCTTCGCTGTCAAACTGAAGTCCATTGTCTGATATAATTTTGAATGGGACTCCGTACCTGCATAGAACATTTTTGATCAAGAAGTTAATAATTTTCGCTGAAGATACATTATTTAGGGGTTCTGCTTCCACCCATTTGGTGAAATAGTCGACTGCCACTATAGCATATTTGGCCCCGCCTCGGCCTATTGGTAGTTCGCTGATTAAGTCAATTCCCCATACTGCAAAGGGCAAAGGGCTGGTCATTTGAGTAATCTCAGTTGTTGGTAGCCACGGAATCTTAGCAAACTTCTGGCATCTGTCACATTTTCTGACGAAATCTAAGGCGCCCTTGCTTAAGGTGGGCCAGAAATATCCATATCGGAGTATCTTTTTTGCTAAAGTTTGCCCTTCGGTGTGATCTCCGCAGCTTCCTTGATGAATGTTGGATAAGATTTCCTTGGCTTCCCTTCCAGCGACACACCTTAATAAGGGGTTAGAGAAGCCGCGCCGATAGAGGGTGTCCTCTTGTATTGTGTAGCGGGAAGCTTTCCTTAAGATTTTCTTGACTTCGTTACGCCCGTCAGGTAGGGTGCCATTTTGTAAGTAGTCTCGGATGGGAGTCATCCAAGTTTCTTCTTCGGTTGCAGCTATCAGATTCACTTGCTTAAAACTTGAGGTCAGTTGCTTTGAAATGGCTACTGCTTCGGAAATAGCGTCGTCTCTCATGCTGGCTTGCTTTGCCAATTCATCGGCCTCTTGGTTCTCTTTGCGAGGGATGTGTTTGACTAGGTAGTGGTCCAATCGACTGAGAAGTAACTTGGTCTTCTTTAGATATGCTATGAGTCGTTCTTCTCGAGCCTGGAATTCTCCTAGTATTTGATTAACAATAAGTTGAGAATCACTATGAAGACACAAAGAATTGGCTTCGATCTCTAAAGCAAGTTCTAATCCAGCCATCACTACTTCATACTCCGCATCGTTGTTGGTGGCAGCGAATTCCAACTTTATAGCATGGTGCAGGTTATTTCCCCTGGGAGTAATTATTACCACACCTGCCCCCGAGCCTTGTTCGTTTGATGCACCATCCACAAAGAGGTTCCACTTGATGCCTTCTGCTATTTCTGATTGCTCCTCACTGTCGCTGGTAGTTAATTCGACAATGAAATTGGCCCTGGCTTGCCCCATGATGGCGGTGCGAGGATGGTAGGTAATATCATATTGACTTAGTTCAATGCACCATTTAAGTAGTCGCCCAGAAGTGTCGGGACGATGGAGTACCTGCCTCAGCGGTTGATCGGTCAGAACTGTGATGGAATAGGATTGAAAATAGTGCCGCAGTTTTCGTGATGTGATTAGTAGACAGTATGCTAGCTTCTCAAGTTTGGGATATCGGACTTCTGCCCCTATAAACCTCTTACTTACAAAGTATACTGGCCGCTGTGTGCGGTTGTCTTCTCTCACCAAAGCAGCGCTTAGAGCATGAGATGATATAGCAAGGTACAGGTATAACTCTTCGCCTTCGTTTGGAGTCGAGAGTACCGGCGGTTTCTAGAGGTGTTCGATTAAGTTAAGGAAGGCGGTTAAGCATTTGTCAGTCCATTTGAACTTTCCTTTGTTTTTCTTTAGAGCTTCGAAAAAGGGGATGCACTTGTCCGTTGTGTTGGAGATGAATCGGCTTAGGGCGGCCACTTTCCCATTCAGGCTTTGCATTTCCTTTTGAGTGGAAGGTATTTTGATATCTTTTAGAGCTCGGACTTGTTCATGGTTTGCTTCAATCCCTCTGGCATGGACGATGAATCCCAAGAACTTTCCTGATGATACTCCGAAGGAGCATTTTAGGGGATTAAGTTTCATTCCATACTGGCGAAGTACTTGAAACATCTCGCCCAGGTGGCTTACATGATTGTCGGCTTTCGTTGACTTTACCTGCATGTCATCCACATACACTTCCATAGTTTGTCCTATTAGCCCTGCAAACATCTTGTTGATGAGGCGCTGGTAGGTGCCTCCTGCGTTTTTATGTCCGAAAGGCATTACCTTGTAGCAGTACAAACCCCGGTCAGTGATGAAACTAGTGTGGTCCTGATCGGGAGCATGCATGGGAATTTGGTTGTATCTTGAGTATGCGTCCATAAAAGATAAGAGCTCATGCCCGGCTGTACTGTCTACAAGTTGATCGATTCGGGGAAGTGGGAAGCAATCCTTTGGGCAGGCGTCATTTAAGTTGGAGAAGTCAATGCATGTTCGCCACTTCCCATTAGCCTTCTTTACCAGCACCGGGTTGGCGATCCACTCTGGGTAGATGGCTTCTCGTATGAAGTCATTGGCGAGTAGATTCCTTACTTCTTCATCGAGGGCTGGTGATCGTTCTGCCCCCATGCTTCTCTTTCTTTGTTTTACGGGCGCCTTGGTAGGATCAATGTTTAGTACGTGGCATGCTATGTCAGGGGAGATTCCGGTCATGTCGGCATGTGACCATGCAAATACATCCAAGTTGTGGCGGAGAAAGTCAATGAGTTGTTCCTTCAGCTCTGCTTTTAGTTGGGACCCGATTTTCAATAGTCTACTCGAGTCATGTTTGTCTATAGACACAAAATCCATAGCCTCTGCAGGCTCGGCGGTGGCCTCCTCCTCTTTGTCCCTAGGGTCCAATTCATTGAAAGGGTCGCTAGTATATCGAAGAGGAGGGGCTTTCTTTAGTTGCTATGCTTCCAAACTTTTTGTGCAGAGGGCAACCTCTACACTCTTCCCTTTATCCTTCCTGTGGTTGTTGCGAAGTTCAGTTATATAGCAGTCTCGAGCAACGTCCTGGTCTCCTTCTACTTTCCCTACTCCATTGTCCGTTGGAAATTTCATCTTTAGGCACCATGGGGCCAGGACAATTTGGAAGTCAGACAAGGCTGGCCTTCCTAATAAGGCGTTGTAGGCCGAGTGGTTTTCTATCAGCACAAATGTCTGTTTCCGCACAACGGAGCGGGGGTGACTTCCAATTTCCACAAAGAGGTCCAGTTGCCCGAGGGGCATCTTCGCATCTCCAGTGAAACCGTGTAATGGTTTATTGCAGGGAGAAACGTCCTTTATTGATAGTTTCATTTTGTTGAATGCATGCTTGAATAAGATATTTACTGAGCTTCCAGTGTCTACTAGAATTCGGAAAACTTCGGCTGGACCGAGCCGGGCAGAGATAACCATGGGATCCATGTGAGGGTACTGCCTTCCCTCTAGGTCACGCCTACTGAATGTGATGTCATCACTCTCTTTCCACTTCGGGTGGCGTTCTTCCATAATAGAATTAACACAGTCTTCATTGTTTCTAAGCGACTTTCCATATCTTTCCATTTCTGCCCAGCTTCTGTCGGCGATGTGCGGTCCTCCCGAGATGGTATGGACCACTATCTTCTCTTGACTGGAGCCACTAGTGTTGCGATTTCCTCTGCCTATCTCTAGTGAGGGTAGCCTTGGGTTCTCATTGGCAAGAGCTGGAGTCCTGTTCTGACCTTTTACATAGCGTTCCAGTCTCTTTCTTCTGATGTGTCCTTCAATCAAGTCCCGGAGATGATGGCATTCATTGGTGTCATGCCCATGAGATTCGTGGAAGCGGCAGAACTTTCCAGATTTTTGTGCATTATCTGATTCCTTCTTGTATGGTGGGCGTTTGTATCTAACTTCGTCTTGGGTGGCAAGGAAAATGTTTTCAATGGTTTCATTCAAAGGAGTGTGAGTGTCGAATCTCGGTCCTGGACAATATAGGCGCTTTTCTCCCTTCTTGCCCCCAGCATTGTCTCTAGAATCATTTCTTCGAACATCCTTCGCTGCAGCGGGCGTGTTGCCGTGAGCTACCTTATTTTGTTGCCCTGACTGCCCCTTAGTGGCAGCATCTTCAAGCCTCATGTATTTCCCGGCTTCATGGAAGAAATCGGGTAAAGTAGCCGGTTTTTATTTTGTCAATCTTCTAGCAAATTTAGTATCCGGATGCACTCCACTACAGAGGGCCATTAGGATAAGCTTCTCATCGGCATCTTGGACTGCGGCCGCTGCGGCAATGAATCAGGTTAGGTACTGCTGTAGCTTCTCTCCAGGTTTCTGTTTGATACTGGATAAGGAATAAGCGTCCTTGGGTTGTTCCACATGAATGCGGAACTGGATGATAAACTTTTCTTTAAACATTTCCCATGAGCTGATGGATCCTTGGGGTAAATGACAGAACCAGGAGTTAGCTAGATCTGCTAAGAATAGTGGAAAGCATTTGCACAGTACTCCCTCTGTTGCTCCACTCATGAGCATATGCTGTGTGTATCTCTATAAGTGTACAACGGGGTCGGAAGTTCCTTTGTAAGGTTCCATTGTTGGCATTTTCCATTCTCGGGGGGTGATGGAAATTTCGATATTGCAGGCGAAGGGGCTGGTTACCCTAGCGCCTATCCCCCGATCTCTTTGATCCCGTTGGACGCATTCTCTGAACAAGCGTGCCATCGAATTTGGAGCAGATAGGAATGAGTTCGGTTCTGCTCTGTGGGACTGATCCCGTCCGGATGACCTGTAGGGATGGTATCGTCTATCATTCCTGATATTTTCTAGTGGCTGCCTTTGGTCTTCTGGGAGCATGCTAGGGTCAGCTACAGTTGGCCCTTGCCTTGATCTTCCCCTGCTTGGTTCTGATCTAAGCACTTCCTCGGGACCAACTTCGGGCTGGACTCTAGCTCGGCCCCGTTCATTGGTGTTTCCGTGGTTAGGCAGTATGACCGGCTCAGCTACAGTTGACCTCCGCCCGGTACCTCCCCCGTTGGGTTCGGTTCCAAGC
This sequence comes from Allium fistulosum, assembly GCA_030737815.1. Lineage (NCBI taxonomy): Eukaryota > Viridiplantae > Streptophyta > Magnoliopsida > Asparagales > Amaryllidaceae > Allium > Allium fistulosum. The sequence goes on from CM060904.1 coordinate 797,242,515, forward strand.
GTTTCCTCAGGCCTAACTTCGGGCTGTGCTCGATCTCGGCTCATACCATGGCTGCTTCTGCCGTTAGCTCCTTCGAAGAAGGAAGATCTTTGTTGTCTCTGAGATCCTCCAGACTGGGACTCACCCCATGATTCAGTGTTGCGGTTGGACTCTTCATCATCCCTTAAGCGTGACATGAGATGGTCCACCAAGGCTTCCCGCTGGGACGTGAAGCGGTTAGTCACTTCAGCCACAACCCTGTCTAGATCTGCCCTAGTAATTGCTGCCGGCTGTTCCGCAGCAGGGGTGGTCGGATTTGCCTAACCTTCATTGGGTACTGCTGCTGGAGGGGGACGATTTACTTGATCTGTGACCACTGGATCTAGAAGACTGCTGGTTGCGATGCTTTTTTCCTTTGTTAACATCTTTCTTCTGCTTGGGAGGCATGTTTTCCAAGCAATGAACGATGCTGTTAGGAAGAAGGTTAAGTGGAAGAAGCTGAAGCTTCGAGCTTTTATCTCTCAATGAAAGCACCAAAAATGTTTGCACAAAAAATTGGCAAACACCTCCAAGTCGTATGGTTTAGTTGATTTTATGTTGTCTTTAGTGATCTGGGTGATTTATGCAAATATGTAAAAAGCGGGGACCAAACTGTAAAAGACACGCAGATTTATAGTGGTTCAGCCAGAATGTTTCTACGTCCACTTTATATATTATTTCTCCTTTCTTGTTCAGATTACAAGTACAAAGCTTTGATACAAGTATATGAAAGTTGTTCGAAAGTTCTATCCTTGCTTGAGCTCTCAAACTTGTCCCCCATTGTTGTACCCCTACCACCTTATTTAAAGAGTGAGGCTGGGGGTAGGGGTCTTGGATGTATAAAGCTGCTGGTGGGCCTGGGCTGATGCAATCTGGCCTGGCAATGTTGGTTCGGTACTCCCTGGTTCGGTGATGGTTGGAGCGTAGAGTGGACCGGTTGTAGGTGATTCGGTGATAGGTGGTTCGGTAGGAGGTGGTATGTTGTTTGGACCGGTTGTAGGTGGAATGTGGGTTGGTTCGGTAATTAGGGGAATTGGACCGGTGGTAGCTTGGGAGAGAGCTGGTTCGGTGGTAGGGATGGAGCCGGTCCGGTGAGACGTTGATTCGGTGGTAGGGAAGGAGCCGGACGAAACACACCCAACACTACTAAATCTTGATTTCCTTCTAGTACAACTAACACAGGTGCATTAGTCAATAAGTGTTTCAATCTCTGGAATGCTTCCTCACACTTATCGATCCAAACGAACTTCACATCTTTCCACGCTAGTTTGGCCATCGGTGCCGTTATCCGCAAAAATCCTTTATAAATCTATCGATAATAACCAGCTAATCCAAGAAATCTCTTTATCTCAGTCACTGTCTCAGGTTTCTTCCCATTATTCACCGCCTCGATCTTAGCCGGATCTATAGACAACCATTTTTCTGAGACTGCATGACCAAGAAACTTCCCTTCCTTCTTCCAGAATTGACACTTCAAAAATTTCGCTTTCAGTTGGTGCTGCCTCAACGTCTCAAGCACCACTCTAAGATGAATTTCATGCTCTCTTTCATCTTTATAATATGTCAAAATGTCATCTATGAATACTAATGTGCACGTAAAAGTGCATACTTTTACTTCCATATTTAATCTACTTTTATTTAAATAAATGAGCATATTAGGGTATTTTACATTTTTAAACCAAAATTTTAATTGTTTTAAAATCATCATTTGTTCATCTTCATTTGGGGAATAAAATGGTAATTTCGTGTATGATTTAATTTGAGAAAATTTATTTGCACACTTTTATTTTATTTGTAGGAAATGGAGTGCAAATATGAAGAGGTTTCATGGATGAAAGCATGCACACATGTTGAGAGCTAATGAAGAATGGAAATAAAAGAATTCATGCAACATGGAGGAGCTCATATACCCACTACCATATGGTCCATAATTAAAACATATGCACATGTTAATGGAGGCTTAAAGGCATGTTAGTGGGGATTACTTATTTTCCTAATGATTACTTGGAGGTTACACCTTCTCAAGGGTATTTTAGGTAGTAAATTAAAAAAGAATTAGGGTTTTAAGCATGTATAATTACCCCTTATGTTTCATGTAACTATTTTTTTCTTTTCATGCAAGATTGTAACCACAAATCAAAGTTAAATAAAAATTTCATTCTTGGCTTCTTAGCCTTGTTTTTACTTTCATGCAATTTTTATTTGTGCTTTCTTTTCATGCTCTTTTTATTTCATGCTCTCTCTTACTTAGTTTATGCTTCTCTTATTTAATGTTAGTAGCATAGATTTAATTTTTGTAATTAGTTTAGTTTTATATCATGCAAGTAGTTAGCTCTCTTTCCTTTTAATAAGCTCTCATTTTTCTCTTCTTTTGTGTTGAAATCATTTTATGTTGACATGTTTTCAAATACGAGTAGCTAAACCCCTTCAATTTAGGGATAATGAAGCTCTCATGAAATATATTAAATCAACATAATGATTTCTTTTATGATCTTTCTTATGTGCTTAATGGAAATTATGAATGGTGGTGGTTTATGTTTCTTTTTTATTGAATTTTGATAGCCTATGTTGACATCTCAAATAGGTTATTCTTAACTCCATTTTAAACATAAATAATTTGATCATTTGCCTAAGTGATTTTGATAATGAAAGTCAAACTAGAATCTAAATTTGATGGTTTATGTTACTAATTAATAGTAAATAGATCATGCTTAAAATAGATTTTATTTTTAATTTCATGTCAATTTCAAGAGCTTTGATAAGTGGATATGAATGGTACGTTATAGTTTGATGATTTCAGTTGTGCTAATTAATAACACAAATAAGTTTTACTTATAATAAGCACATCTATCATTTCTACTTAATATTTTAATGAGGTATTATAAATGAGTTTTGTGTTGATTTATATGAATGATTGAAAGTGGATTTGCCTCTAAATTGTTCCTTAATCAGATAGTTTTATTCATGATCTAGTTTAATTTTTACAATTTTTCTTAGTTTAAAACCACTTCAAAACTTTGGGCTAATTTGATTGAGTAATATTGAAATTTAATTCTTTCCCTGCGGATCAACTCGAACTGGCATACGTACTATAATTGTATGGCGTTTTCTTACGTTTTTATAACGATAATATTTTTAACGACATTTTTTTATTTGATATAAATTTCCATCGTTAATCAAATACCAATATGTATCTATCCTAATGCTCTCGGAAAACTCGGTTCATCAAATCTACAAAGAATGTTGGCGCATTAGTTAGTCTGAATGACATTAGTAACCATCCGTACGATCCATATCTGGTTCCAAACGCCATTAAAGGAAAACTATCCCCAGCCACTCTAAGCTGATGGAACCTTGTTGCCAAATCCAATTAGGAAAATACTTTGCTCCACTCAACTGGTCGAACAAATCGTCAATTCTAGGTAATAGATATTGATTCTTTATCGTCTTCCCATTCAACTTACGATAATCTATACATAACCTTAATGATCCTTCCGGTTTCTTTGTAAACACTGTGGCTGCTCCCCAAGGCGAACTGCTTGGTCTGATAAAATCCTTACTTTCCAAATCTACCAACTACACATTTAGTTCCCTCATCTCGGTAGGTTTCATTCGACTTGGCGGTCTACTCACCAGTTCTACTTCTGGTACTAAATCTATCTGAAACTCAATAGCTCATTTAGACGGCAATCCTACTACGGGTTCAAAGACATCTACGAATTCTCTAACAACGAAAACTCGATTTAACTCATCTTCTGCCTTCACAACACCCGACAAAGCATTATCCTCAAAACTAGGGTTTTCTACGGAGTATATAATCTGATCACTACAGTCAGGGTGTCTAAGCAATATCTTCCAATCATGGTAAATTATCCTAGCATCGTATTTACTTAACCAACCCATACCCAAAATAATTCCGAACCCTATGAAATCAAACACATGCAAACTGCAAACAAATGTATGACCTAACAATTCAAACTATAACTGGTCACACTTCATACCAAGTGTCGCATATCTTCCTATCGGATTCGCAACCCTTAAGGAAATAACTAGGTATGAGGGTTCTAGGTTATGCTTATCTACCAAACAATGAGATAAAAAAGAATGCGATGCACCAATATCAAATAGAACTCTAACTGATACACCATGAATTAAAAGCGTATCTCCCAATACAGCCTTTACCTTCTCCTCTACTGTTGGTCTCGAGGTAGCTGGTTCCAATGCAAACATATTGCCTTTTCCATCCTTGGCTGGGTCCCTGTACTGGTTCTTATAACGTCCAATTTGATCGTAGTTGAATCATCTCACTCCTTTCTTGTCAACAACTTTCTTCCTTTTGCCTGTGATGTGCACGTAAATGTACATATTTTTACCACAATATTTAATATATTTAAATTAAATAAATAATCATATCGGGTATTTTAACTTGTTTAAACCAAAATTCATATTATTTTCAAATCGTCACATATTCATCTTCATCCAAGGGAAAAATGGTCATTTTTATGCATATATTAATTTGAGAAAATTTAATTAGAAATTTCTATATTATTTTATAGGAATTTGGCTTCATATACAAGTGCGTTCATGAAGATGTATGCATGCATAAGAGTGAAGATAAATAAATGAAGATGGAAATAATTCAAAGGCATGATAATGGAGGACCCCACCTACCTACCTACCTTAATGTACAAATTAGAGGCTAATGCACATGCTTATGGAATTAATGGCTTCATGTACACTTAAATGATGATTAGTAGAAGCTAATGATTACTTGGCCTCCACACTTTCTCAAGGGTATTTTGGGGATTCCCCAAAAATATGAATTAGGGTTTCATACATGTATAAAGACCCCTTATATTTCATGTAACCCTCTTCTTTTAGTCTCTCTTTTAGGCTCTCTTCTCTTAGTCTCATCTCTTAGGAAAATAAAAAGAAAGCTCTCTTTCTCTTTTCATGGCTACTTAGCCAATTTTAATTTATGTAATCTTCTTTTCTTTTTATGCAATGTTAATTATTATTTCCTTTTACTTACATGTTCATTTCCTTTCATGCTAGTAGTGTAGATTTTCTTTTATGCAAGTAGATTAGTTTTTTCTTTCATTTAGCTCTCTTTTCCTCTTTCTTATGTTCTATGTTGCAAGCTATAATTGTTGATATGATAACAAATATGAGAAGCTAAACCCCTTCATTTCAGGGGTAATGAAGCTCTCTAATTATATAGCTTCAACATTTTGATAAATGTTATGCTCTCTTTTTGTGCTTCATGGAAAATGATGTTTATGTAATTTTGTGCTTATTATTGAGTTTGATAGCTTATGTTTTTCAAAACAAATAGGCTATGCTTATTCATATGAATCACAAATAGCCTCTTCATCTATATATGATTATGTCAAAGAAGTGAATGTTTAAATCAAAATTTGATGGCCTATATTTCTAAACAATAGTTAATAGGCCATGCTTAAAATAGATTTTCAATTTCAACTTTGTTGTCATTTTCATGAGAATTAAAAGTGTTTTAAAGGTTGTGTTATTGTTTGATGGCTTATGTTGAGCTAATTAATAGCACAAATGAGCCATACTTATTATAAGCATATCAATTAAGCTAACTAATGACAAAGAAAAGAGAGATCATAACTTCATTTTGTTTATTTATGTGATCTAGAGAGTAGAAGTTGCCCCTAAATTGTCTTAACACTCTCATTTTTTTATCTATTTTCTTTTAGCTTGTTTTTACTTTCTTTTAGTTAGTTAAAAATCCCTTGACTTTGGTTTAATTTGATTGAATATATTTTTAAAATCTAACAATTCCCTATGGATCGACCCGTATTCACAACATACTACAAGTGTACGTCGTGCGCTTGCGGTAAAATTTATTTCTAAATTTGTTTGATGGTTTTCTAAACCGATAGAAAATCCGTCGAAGAACAAGTTTTTGGTGCCGTTTTCGGGGAATAGTTTTGTTTTGAATTTCTGCTCTTCGAATTATTTTTGTTTGATTTTTGTGTGATTTTATTTTGTGTGTGTTTGCGATTAAAAAAAAATTTGTGTGTGCGTTTGTTGTTTTATTTTAGTTTTCAATTTGTTTTGTGCATATTGATCTAGTTTTACCTTTACATTTTCATTTCTACAAAAAGAAAAAAAAGCATACAAAAATTCTAAAACAATATTCTATTTCAATTGTATTTTTTATTTACATTTTACATTTTTATTTACATTGTTTTTCAGAAAAAAAAACTTTACATTGCACATTTCTGTGCACTGTTCACTGTGAATATACAGTGAAAACTCTTCTTGCCATCACCAGCACCTCCATTTCACTTACCACATCTTGCCTACCTCTGTCAACAACTTCAATCCCATTCTCCACTGTCTTCCATCCTCCCGTGCACATCAACTCCACTGCCGCAACACTACAGCTTCACTGTGCACATCAGTGCAGACTACAACCCCACTGCATATTGCCTAGACAAACCACCATACCCCATAGTACAACTTCACCCTACATGCAACTTCACCCTACCAACATCATCACAGTGCAACCATACACTGACTGGCCACATCCCAGCAGCCACCATCACTGTTCCATAACCAAGCAGTTTCTACCATCATTACTCATCATTTCTGCAACATAATACTGCCAATACTGCTAATAACATATCATTGGATATCACATTATTCCTACCCAATTCTGCCATTGCTTTCTACCCAACAACTACACAACCTTCATACACATACAAAACTGCCTTCACAAAAAACAGTGCTTCACAACTACATACATACTGCTATCCCCTCCCTACACCACCCCGTCATCTACACTTCCATTGTCGCCATCATTCCTTAACTGCTTGCAGACGGTTACATCCTCTATCTTAGCTTCACCAACCTTTCCCACAATAACAATTCTACACTTCCTGCCCATGTCACCCATTATCCCACATACCAGTTACAACTACCCCCTTCCTCACTTGCTAGAGAATCACCACCAATTCACTAAGCATACCTCATCTCCTCTTCTGGTTTCATTCTCCCACAGAACTCTACTGCTTTCATCAACATAAGCCCTGCTTTCATTCTCTACTGCTTGCTCAAATCATTCCTTGCCTCTCCTCTACCAAAACTTCCATGGCCTAAATTCTAAATCGCTCCAAACCCGAACAGAGCCAATATGAACCACTTCATCAACATACGGCCATCCAAAACAACCATCTTGAACAAGTCTGCAATCCATAAACACAAACCACCACCACCATATCATCAATCTCACATCCATACAACCATGCCATACTGCTAGCATCCTGCCTTCCTACAATTCAGTAGCCACCCACCAATACTACAGCTCGCCTTAACTTTGACTGAACTGCTTCCACACCTACCATTCAACCACCCTACAAATACAGTTCAACTGCACTGCATATAACAACTGCAGTCTACCCCATCATCAATCCTTCATCAACATTCAAACTGCAACATGCCTTCTCCTAACAATCATCAGAATTCGCCATAAACTGACCTGCTTTCATTGTCCACTATGCCATCACTACATAGTCTTTGACTTCTTATCACCATCAAACAGCTGCACCCCCAAGCTGCTACGTCACTTTACTGTGCCTCTGGTCAAAACAGCTGCTACATCACTTCCACTCCACCAATTTCACAAACCATCAATACAAACTCCTACTTCATCACAAACAACCCCACCTGAAACATCTTCCACCATCATACCATATTACGTCACAGTGCACACATCACTCAAACACCACAACCCCCCAGCCACTGTCATCTGATATAGTCACTGGCCTTACTACCAGAAACCACTATCTTTTGCAATCTACCAACAACAACTCCACCACACTTACAATACTTCAGCCACCAACAAACCATCCTACAACTGTAAAAAACAACACTACCTGTTATCACCTGAATTCACTTCTGCCCTGTGAACCATCTCCAAACAAAAACCCACTTTCGTTCATATATCACTGCCTCACTCACACTGTCTATCCATCATCTACCCATTCAATCCTACCATTCGAACATTGCAAAAAAAAATGGTCAACAATCCCATACCAGCGTCTGCCTTAAGCCTACGTACTTGCCACTCCACACTACATACAATCTTACTACAGCCTTGCAGTCTCAATTCCCCCAATTGAACTCCACCGCATCACAAAATCATTACAACCCCTTTAACAAAGACCCTCAATGTTGAAAACACTATCGTGAAAACGAGAATTTCTGATTTGATTGCGATTTTAAGTGGGAAGTGAAATCGGAATTTTCTGCAGTTTATCGTTCAATTTGATAATCGCGATTTTTAATTTGTGATATTGCAGTACTTGTTAGAGAATATAATATCGGGTGATATTTGTGTGAACTGGGTTGAAAGTTGTGGATTTGTCTTCATTTTTATTTTATTTTTATTTTGTATTTTTTTCAGTTATTTTAATTAAAAGAAAAAAACATCAAGTTTCAATTTGTTTTGTGTTTCATTTTGATTTGTTTTGTTTTGATTTAATTTTTTTTAAGTAAAACTTCACTTTTAAGTTTCCTTTCAAAAAAAGAGTCTCTCCCTTAAAAAAAGTTTTTATAGTTTTGTTTGTTTTATTTCTTAATAAAAAAACCCAAGTTGCTTAATTTTAATGTGTTTTACTTCTTCCTTTAAAAAAAACAAGTTAGATTTAATTTTGTTTTCATTTGTTTAGTTTCATTCGTTTTGTTTTAGGTTCATTGCTGTTTTGTTTTCGTTTTTCTTAGTTCCTTCTTTGATATATATATTTGTAACTATATATAAATAAATAATTTGTGTATATATCTTTGTTTTATCTTTCATGTTGCAAAAACAGAAGGAGAAGAATTGTACTGCTAAGCTTACCAAAAAAAAATGTGGCTCTCTGATGGATGCGAAGCGGAGCGAGTCGAACAGAGGCTATTCAATGGATTCGAACGGGAGGCTGTTCTTAGTCAATTTTGCATTGATCGTAACTTGAGCATACGAACTCGGATTGACTTGAAATTTGGAACGTTGGCTCTCATAGCTTCGCTTGTCGTGTCATATCAATTTTAGCTTGATCCGGACTCGGACAAAATTAGTTGATATCCATAGGGGGCCTATGTATAACCGATCTCTAAAACGACCCGTCATTGGTTACTAGTCAATTCCTTGGTGTCACGGCCTTGCCAAAAGGCGGGATAACACTTGTTCTCTAGGCTACGGCAGAGTAATAACCATTTATAAATATTACGGTGATTCATAAATATTATAGTGGTTGTTCCTTTGAAGTTACTTAAACCTTCGGCTGCATTGCTACGGTGATTCGTGGTGCACGGATAACTCCTGCCCATTACCTGGCTGAGAACTATCTTGTTGATTTAAGACAAAGTGTGATTATACAATTTTGGGTTAACTTAGGATAAATCATTTGTAATTAACTTTGCATTCATTTAGTTGCATTAGTTCATGCATATTTTAAAAAAAATTCGAAATCCAAAACTAAAAAAAACTTGTAAATATTCCTCTTCTTTTTCTTTGAAATTTCAAAAATCCAAAAAAAATTTAGAAAAACCAAAACCAAAAAAAAATTATAAAATCTTTTGAAAAACAAAAAAAAAATTTGAAAAATCAAGAACAAAAAAAAAATCAATTTCCCTTTTGAAAAATAAATTTTATTTGTAAATATTTTTCCTTTAAAAAAACAAAAACATTCTTAAAAATGTCCGAGTTTCCCGACTCACTTGAATTTTAAAATAGTTGTGAAAATCAATTTAATCCATATGATTTCACTCCAAATTCGTATGAATATTTTAATGACAACTATTCATTAAACAATTCGTATTTTGAACAACAAAGTTTTCAAAACGATGACCAACCCTCAAATCTCGAAAATAGCATTTCATCTTTACTTGAACTCTGTAACGACCCAGAATTTCAAACAAATTAAATTGAAAATATTTAATTAATTTTAAATATTTGAATGATGATTTAATTTGAATCCCCGATATAAATTTGAATTTGGCGATTAAATTATATAATTTAATCTATTGAACTAGATAAAAAAAAATTTTGAATCTTCAAATTTAAGCCGATTAAAAATATTTCAAAAGCTTGTAAAATTCATATTGATGATACTGAAGATAATAGAGGCTTCAGAAACGAATTTGAAAGTGATTTGTTCAGATTTGAAATTTTTTTTGTTCGAATCGATATTTAAAAATAGTCAATTTTCACACGGTCTCGGAATTCGACGAAACCAGTTCCATTGGGTCCGTAACGTTGAATTATTGTCGGATTTCAATTTTCGTATTTTTCGGAGTTAATACGTGATCGTACGGCGAGCAAACGCATTGAAATCAAATCAAATTCAATTTAAATTTAATATTTAAATTTGTCAAACATCAGCCACGTTCTCTTCCTTAACTCACGCCTTACATCACGCTGAAGACCATGAAATTATCGTGCAACCCATGCCTCCTTCCCATTTTAAATATTCCTCCCTCTTCAGTTCGAAATGAAACCCGTTTCACTCTTCATAAATCAAACAAAACAATGGCCGCAAATTCCCTGTGAAATTTAAATCGAAACAAACGAAAATATTTTCGTTCAAAAGGAAATGTCAGCGTGCGTTCGTTCCCTCTTCCTCCCCCACTTTCTCAGTTCAAAAAAGAAAATTTGGCCGCCTCAATTTACAAATTCAAGTACAAATAAAAATAAATAAGGGAAGGAGGGGATTCGCGAATCTCGCGAGGCTGGGGCGAATCGCGTTCGTCAAAGGGGAAGCTCGACTACCGAGCTCGAAGGGAAGAGGGTCGGCATAGATGGAGGGAGTGTCGCTCGTCTCGAGCTCGACTAGGGTAGAGGCGTGGTCGCACGCGCTCGCAAAAGGAGCTGGAGGCTCGGCAGAACGGCAACGTCGCGAAGGTACGACGTCGAAGGCAGCGGCGACTTGGTGGAATCGAAGTCAAGCTCGCGATTGATTTGGGCCCTCGTGATCGATAAGAGGTGCGATGCCTGGGGAGGTTCGATGTCGAGGTGGTATTCGTGCTAGTGTCGCATGGCTGTGAGCTCAAGTTCGAGCTTGGTGATTTCACAGTCTATAAATCGAGAAATCAAGCTGGAATAAAAAATGGATGGCAAATTAAAAGCTAAGGTGAGATCTTCTCACTCAAAATTAATTTGGATTACAGTTATTCATTTGATTGTTTGACTGTTTGGATTGGTGATATTAGATATAGTAGGATATATCAATACATATATAGCAATATATACATATTGGCATATGTATATATTGGATTGATTGATTTCCCGCACTATATAGCGGATGAGACCCTATTGCGCCGTTATTAAGCGGATGATATTTTTATTAAATCCCATATACCGCGATATTCCACCTCGAAGTGGAATTGGTATTGTGCTAACGTCTGTGGATGCAGGGAAACAGGTTGGAGGGATCCAACTGGATTCCTCACCAATATTTATTTGATTTCAGATATTATGATTTTTGTTGATTATCACGATTGATATATGATGTTGTTGTCGTGATTGACTAATTGGTGCGTTGCATCATCAGATTCAATTTAGAAGTTTAAAAATAACGATTTTTACTTTAAAAAGAGATTTTGAAGTGATCTTTGAAAAATATACGTTTTATTAAATTTTTGAAGTGATTTATTTTAAATAAATAAACGTTTAAAATTTTAAAGTTATAAAAGTTAAGATATTTGTGAAATATAATTAAATTGAGATTTTTAAAGTATTATAAACGGTTTATTTAAAAAGATGAAAAAAATTGATATTTATAACTTTAAAATATTGGGATTATAAAACGAGTTTGTATAAGCATTAAAATGAATTTTTAAGAATTTATAAGTGAATGAAATTTATAAATTGTGAATGGAAACGATTTTGTAAAATAAATGAATTATAAGTATTTAACTTATAATATGGATAGTTGGTATAAAAAATTTAGTTAGGAATTGAATTGGTTAACAAAGGAGATTTATAAATTGAAGTTTTTATAAATAGAATTGAAATTTATAAACATTGTTTTATAAATCCGAAATCACTTATTTTGATAAGTGAATTATAGAAATTAATAAAATGAGATTTATAAACCGAAGTTGTTATAGAGAATAGAAAGTGGAATTTATAAACGTTGTTTTATAAATTCGAAAATCAATCAAATTTGATGAATTTAATATAGAAGGTTATTAAGGGAATTTTATCCACGATTTTGGATAGTGGATAATTCTTGAAATATAAATGTGTAGAAAATATTGAAATTTGGTTAGTGAAGTATATTCACGATTTTGGACAGTGAATATATTTATTAAGTAAAATGGTTATGTTTTTGGAAAAGTGACATTGAAAATGAAGTTAATTGTTTTAAACGATGTTTTAAAATGTGGTAAATATCGAAACCATAGATTTCAATATTTTATTGTTGAAATAGACGTTTTCGAGAAATAAGGAAATGATGGACTATAACACTGTTGTTATAGTAAATGATTTTCGAAAGAAAATGTTTTATGTAGTATTGGGATTTATATATCTATCTTAAAATCCGAATCCCTATACTAGTGATTTTGGGTCGTCGTAACGATGTTTTACGCAACATTCATTTTGACCCAAATAAATGTGTTAAAAGAATAGATTTCCTTAAAGAATGAAATGTATACTTAATATTGATTTAAGTATATCGAATATTTTCCAATGTTGAAAATAAATAGATTTGTGAACACTTATTTTTAAATAAGTATCGAAATGCTTTTCCCAATATGAAAATGAAACGCTTTAGAAAATTTATCTGTGAAAAGATAAATTGAAAGTGAATATTTAAAATCGATTGAAAATCGTATATCAGTAGATAATTTGAAATATAAATTCACTATGGAATTTATAAAAGAAATGGAAATTCGTTTTGAAAATAAATATTGATTTATTTTGAAGTGTGGAAATTTTATATCTAGTAAAGAGATTTTGGAGATTAAATAATTTGGAAAATTATTTGGAATCTGATGATGTTGCACATCTTTATTGATAGTTAAATAACCGACTATTAATAATTACCTTGAATGGGTATTTGTGGTGATTGGATGAATTTGAATGCCACACTTATATTTTGAGTAAGCGCTCACTATTCGGGTTAGCCGGGAAAGGACCATGGGGTCGTATAACCCATTCCGAATATGTGATACGTCGTTATGAATCGCATTTGATGACCGGTGTTGAAGACCGGATATTTTTGAAAACGGAAGGATTACCGTCGAGTTACTCTACATCGACTGATCTTCGATTTAGAGGTTTTATCACCCTTAGTGACGGGAAGTCCGGACGTGATTGAAAATTATCCGGAATTGCAAGGGCTTCGTGAGAAGTGCCTTCGGTTCTGTTCGATCCCGGAACAGACTTGTATGGATTTTGTGTCTGACGTTACAAATTGAGATATAAAGCTGATTTCTTTCAAATACATTTCTGTTGGTGGCGGGGAATTTATTCTCTTAGCTTAACACCCTTCTCTGAGACGTACGAGCTCAGAGGTTATGTAGTTGAAATTTATCAGCGATATATTCCCAATTTGGTAACGTGGCATACTGAGTGTTGCTGTGAAATGATCAGTGTTTGGTCATTGTGATATGATCATTTATCTTTGTGATCATAGGTTGATCATTTGTTGACCCAAGGCATGGCTTTGTGAACAAAGCGTAGCTTTGTGGACGAGACTTCGTCGAGCCTCACACCCCGAAAATGGTCAAAACAGGAAGGATGCGGCAAGGTTCTAGGGAGTAGCTCCCCTTAGTGTATGTCATTCCTTCTGGATAAAGGTGGTATCATGGTATGGAGCCCAGATACTTAACCTCTGTAGATGCTGCGAGTTTATTACTTTGTGGTAGTTGGAAATCGAGGATCCTAGGAAAGATCGGTGACGATCGGGGGATGGCATACGCGTGTCAGTAGTTACCTATTTTTGCAGAGGTAACCCGGCCTTGTGTTGGCAGAGATCCGGTTAGGTTCTCGGGTCGTCTTTTCCAGGGGCGTACCCATCGTGGCATAGGAAGTTCCTTAGCCTGACTATTTGTTGGAAATCCAAAGAAACAATACGTGACTTGTACGGTTTTAGTTGTAGAACCTGCCATTTAATATGGTAGCTATAGTAGGCGTACTATAATGGTACCTATGTCGGCTAAGATTTATATTCTACTTTCGAAATGTTTTCTACACTATGCACTAATAATAATATCAAAAAGGATTTGATTTTTGCGTAGTAAGCATCTTTGACTATCATAAGGAGAAATCTTCTCCAATTTTGCGTTTGCATTGTGTGTGTGGCAGGAGGCCTTATGGTAGTTTCATTTTCAAAAGCATTGCGAAATTGACTTTAAAATTTCCTGTTGTTTATTTTTAAAGATAAACTGTTTTACGATCTCACACCAGTCACCATGACTGACTCGAAGTTTATTGTTTCCCTTCTAAACTCTAGGTGCCCACCAATTTCCACACGGGCAGTCTAGAGTTATGTTATCAGGATAATCTGGATATTCTGGAGCTTTGGAAGCAAGCTGGATGGCGAGACGTAGTAGTTGTATCTGATATTATTTATTCCACTGTGTATTCTGTATGAGGACAAGTTATACAACTGTCCATTGATTTGCTGTGTTGTATTGAGTTGTATATTGACTCTGTTGATATATGTATAAACTGGTAAAATTCTTTGTTTAAAAGATTACTGATTTATCTATTATATATTGTTCCGCTGTGAATGTGAGATTCTGATATTGGTTCTGTTTCTGTTCTGTGTTTTCTTTAGTTATTGTTCTCCTTTCTCTTTTTCTTCTATCTTTTCTTCTACCCCTTCTTTTTCACCCTAAGGATTCGGTTTTCCGGCATTCGTTTGCTCGGTAGTCGATAAAGTGAGTATCGATGTTTAATATTCGGAAGTCGAAGAATCGGGTCCTTACAACGTGGTATCAGAGCATATGGTTAAGCGACAACCCTGCTCTGTTGGGTGTTACTCATTAGAGATAGAGTCAGTAGTACTCTAGAATGAGTTGAGTGTAATAATAGATATGAGCGCGTATTTGTTAGTGAATATAAAAATGTTTTATATTGTGTTTGCTTATCCGTTGAGATGATTGTGAATTTTGGTCGGTATATGGGACGCCATATTATCGATAGGGATTTCTAAACACTTAAACAAGGCAAGACGACATAGTATTGTTTTAAATAGGGTAAATGAAATAATTTTGCCCAAAACTATTTTTGTATATAAAAGAAATGATTTTCTATGAATTATCATAGTATATGATTGCTTGGTTGTTAGAAGTAATAACATTGAAATATTCTCATTGTTATATTGAAATTGAATAAGAAATTGAAATCATAACTTCAAAGTTAAGAAATAAATTCACATACAAATGAAATTTGAGAATGTAAACAAAAAAAGTGATTTGTAATTTGAAATAGAATTCTAGAGAAGTATTTGGAAATGTTTTGAAAAGAATTTGAAAATTTTGGAGATTTGGAAAGTTTAAATCCTTTTTGATTTAAAAAATGAATTTCAAAGGTTTTGAAAAGTATTTTGGAGAGATGAAAGCTCTAAACTCTTTTCGGTCGCTGGAAAATAATTCCGATGATGACCGCGGCATCATTGGTGTTCATTTTCGGGTTTCCAAAAGAGGAATTGCTGCCAAATTGTTTTAAATGGAAGTTGTTTGAAAATTTTGGGTTTTATTTTGGAAATTCAAAGGATAATTTGAATTGTTTTCAAAATGGCTTTGAAATGTTGAAAAGACTCTGGAATACTATATAAAAATATTTATGAAATATTATGAAGTTTATAACTTGTAAAGTTTAAAGTTTAAATAAAAATCTAACTTAATGAAATAAAATCCATATACAAATAGAATTTGTGAATATGAAATATTAATGTGATTTTTAATCTGAAAATAGAGTTTCAGAAGAATATTTGCAACAAAATTCAATAATGAAATGTGAACAAGTTGATAACTTATAACATATTTGAAATCTGATTGGAATTAAGTTAAATGAAATTAAATTGTGTTTGTAAATGAACAAATGAGATAACATTTGTAAATAAATAAATTGAAACTTGAATTGTGAACAAAATAAAAGAATGGTTCGAATTTGCAAATATATTCAAGTAAGTAGAAATAAATTTCTGAATGAATGGAATTTACAGTTGCTAGTAAATAAAATTAAAGATGAATGTTAAACTTTGTTTTGAATTTGTTAGTAAATGTAATTCAAGCTGAATATTTGAAATTGAAATTTAAAATGAATTAGTGAATGAAACTAATATAAAGAGTGATATGAATTAGTAAATGAAAGATAATCGATAAAAATTCAGTATTCAGAATAGAAGTTAAACTGAATTCAAATAGAATTGAAATTGTGAATTAAATTCAAATGAATTTGAAATGTAAAATTGAATGATAATGAATATGTAACTTCAATAGTAAGCTAAAAATGTATAAGCAGTTTATATTGAAAAATTTTGTAGTGAAATGTGCAAAATAATTTAAATGCTGTAGCTAGATACTACTGCTAGTAGGATATACAGGTTTATAAAGGAATTGGATTAGATTTCAAAGATAAATTTGAATTGCTCGACAAAAGGTAAGTATTTAAATTTCTATATGAGATTTGCTGATTTCTTCTCTAGCCGCTTGGCATTTTTCTTTTCTTTTTGAAATTTGAGAGTCCGTAGGGACGTTTTGTAGTCGTGTCGTATTAGCCGCGCAAAGGAGACGCTGGCGAAATTTTTCAAAAATTTAGAGTGTTAGAAAATTTTTGAAAAAATTTTGAAAGTTAAAATTTGAATTTGAATTTAAATTTGAATAGAGTAGTAAAACAATGTTGTTTTGAACTGATAATTGAAGTTGGAAATTTAGTAGAATTGATAACGAATCTTTAATAGAAAGATTTGTTTTGATAAATTGATAAAACTATTAGATTGTGAAAAATAGTAGACACGTTAAGGACTTCTTTTCCTAACTTGTAATTTCGGGACGAAATTCTTTTAAGGAGGGAAGTTTGTAACGACCCAGAATTTCGAACAAATTAAATTGAAAATATTTAATTAATTTTAAATATTTGAATGATGATTTAATTTGAATCCCCGATATAAATTTGAATTTGGCGATTAAATTATATAATTTAATCTATTGAACTGGATTAAAAAAAATTTGAATCTTCAAATTTAGGCCGATTAAAAATATTCAAAAGCTTGTAAAATTCATATTGATCATACTGAAGATAATAGAGGCTTCAGAAACAAATTTGAAAGTGATTTGCTCAGATTTGAATTTTTTTTTGTTCGAATCGATATTTAAAAATAGTCAATTTTCACATGGTCTCGGAATTCGACGAAACCAGTTCCATTGGGTCTGTAACGTTGAATTATTGTCGGATTTCAATTTTCGTATTTTTCGGAGTTAATACGTGATTGTACGGCGAGCAAACGCATTGAAATCAAATCAAATTCAATTTAAAATTAATATTTAAATTTGTCAAACATCAGCCACGTTCTCTTCCTTAACTCACGCCTTACATCACGCTGAAGACCACGAAATTATCGTGCAACCCATGCCTCCTTCCCATTTTAAATATTCCTCCCTCTTCAGTTCGAAATGAAACCCGTTTCACTCTTCATAAATCAAACAAAACAATGGCCGCAAATTCCCTGTGAAATTTAAATCGAAACAAACGAAAATATTTTCGTTCAAAAGGAAATGTCAGCGTGCGTTCGTTCCCTCTTCCTCCCCCACTTTCTCAGTTCAAAAAAGAAAATTTGGCCGCCTCAATTTACAAATTCAAGTACAAATAAAAATAAATAAGGGAAGGAGGGGATTCGCGAATCTCGCGAGGCTGGGGCGAATCGCGTTTGTCAAGGGGGAAGCTCGACTGCCGAGCTCGAAGGGAAGAGGGTCGGCATAGATGGAGGGAGTGTCGCTCGACTCGAGATCGACTAGGGCAGAGGCGTGGTCGCGCGCGCTCGCAAGAAGAGCTGGATGCTCGGTAGAACGGCAACGTCGCGATGGTACGACGTCGAAGGCAGCGGCGACTTGGTGGAATCGAAGTCAAGCTCGCGATTGATTTGGGCCCTCATGATCGATCAGAGGTGCGATGCCTGGGGAGGTTCGATGTCGAGGTGGTATTCGTGCTAGTGTCGCATGGCTGTGAGCTCAAGTTCGAGCTTGGTGATTTCACAGTCTATAAATCGTGAAATCAAGCTGGAATAAAAAATGGATGGCAAATTAAAAGCTAAGGTGAGATCTTCTCACTCAAAATTAATTTGGATTACAGTTATTGATTTGATTGTTTGACTGTTTGGATTGGTGATATTAGATATAGTAGGATATATCTATATATATAGCAATATATACATATTGGCATATGTATATATTGGATTGATTGATTTCCCGCACTATATAGCGGATGAGACCCTATTGCGCCGTTATTAAGCGGATGATATTTTTATTAAATCCCATATACCACGATATTCCACCTCGAAGTGGATTTGGTATTGTGCTAACGTCTGTGGATGCAGGGAAACAGGTTGGAGGGATCCAACTGGATTCCTCACCAATATTTATTTGATTTCAGATATTATGATTTTTTTTTATTATCACGATTGATATATGATGTTGTTGTCGTGATTGACTAATTGGTGCGTTGCATCATCGGATTCAATTTAGAAGTTTAAAAATAACGATTTTTACTTTAAAAAGAGATTTTGAAGTGATCTTTGAAAAATATATGTTTTATTAAATTTTTGAAGTGATTTATTTTAAATAAATAAACGTTTAAAATTTTAAAGTTATAAAAGTTAAGATATTTGTGAAATATAATTAAATTGAGATTTTTAAAGTATTATAAACGGTTTATTTAAAAAGATGAAAAAAATTGATATTTATAACTTTAAAATATTGGGATTATAAAACGAGTTTGTATAAGCGTTAAAATGAATTTTTAAGAATTTATAAGTGAATGAAATTTATAAATTGTGAATGGAAACGATTTTGTAAAATAAATGAATTATAAGTATTTAACTTATAATATGGATAGTTGGTATAAAAAATTTAGTTAGGAATTGAATTGGTTAACAAAGGAGATTTATAAATTGAAGTTTTTATAAATAGAATTGAAATTTATAAACATTGTTTTATAAATCCGAAATCACTTATTTTGATAAGTGAATTATAGAAATTAATAAAATGAGATTTATAAACCGAAGTTGTTATAGAGAATAGAAAGTGGAATTTATAAACGTTGTTTTATAAATTCGAAAATCAATCAAATTTGATGAATTTAATATAGAAGGTTATTAAGGGAATTTTATCCACGATTTTGGATAGTGGATAATTCTTGAAATATAAATGTGTAGAAAATATTGAAATTTGGTTAGTGAAGTATATACCCGATTTTGGACAGTGAATATATTTATTAAGTAAAATGGTTATGTTTTTGGAAAAGTGATATTGAAAATGAAGTTAATTGTTTTAAACGATGTTTTAAAATGTGGTAAATATCGAAACCATAGATTTCAATATTTTATTGTTGAAATAGACATTTTCGAGAAATAAGGAAATGATGGACTATAACACTGTTGTTATAGTAAATGATTTTCGAAAGAAAATGTTTTATGTAGTATTTGGATTTATATATCTATCTTAAAATCTGAATCCCTATACTAGTGATTTTGGGTCGTCGTAACGATGTTTTACGCAACATTCGTTTTGACCCAAATAAATGTGTTAAAAGAATAGATTTCCTTAAAGAATGAAATGTATACTTAATATTGATTTAAGTATATCGAATATTTTCCAATGTTGAAAATAAATAGATTTGTGAACACTTATTTTTAAATAAGTATCGAAATGCTTTTCCTAATATGAAAATGAAACGCTTTAGAAAATTTATCCGTGAAAAGATAAATTGAAAGTGAATATTTAAAATCGATTGAAAATCGTATATCAGTAGATATTTTGAAATATAAATTCACTATGGAATTTATAAAAGAAATGGAAATTCGTTTTGAAAATAAATATTGATTTATTTTGAAGTGTGGAAATTTTATATCTAGTAAAGAGATTTTGGAGATTAAATAATTTGGAAAATTATTTGGAATCTGATGATGTTGCGCATCTTTATTGATAGTTAAATAATCGACTATCAATAATTACCTTGAATGGGTATTTGTGGTGATTGGATGAATTTGAATGCCACACTTATATTTTGAGTAAGCGCTCAGTATTCGGGTTAGCCGGGAAAGGACCATGGGGTCGTATAACCCATTCCGAATATGTGATACGTCGTTATGAATCGCATTTGATGACCGGTGTTGAAGACCGGATATTTTTGAAAACGGAAGGATTACCGTCGAGTTACTCTACATCGACTGATCTTCGATTTAGAGGTTTTATCACCCTTAGTGACGGGAAGTCCGGACGTGATTGAAAATTATCCGGAATTGCAAGGGCTTCGTGAGAAGTGCCTTCGGTTCTGTTCGATCCCGGAACAGAATTGTATGGATTGTGTGTCTGACGTTACAAATTGAGATATAAAGCTGATTTCTTTCAAATACATTTCTGTTGGTGGCGAAGAATTTATTCTCTTAGCTTAACACCCTTCTCTGAGACGTACGAGCTCAGAGGTTATGTAGTTGAAATTTATCAGCGATATATTCCCAATTTGGTAACGTGGCATACTGAGTGTTGCTGTGAAATGATCAGTGTTTGGTCATTTGTGATATGATCATTTGTTTGATCATTTATCTTTGTGATCATAGGTTGATCATTTGTTGACCCAAGGCATGGCTTTGTGAACAAAGCGTAGCTTTGTGGACGAGACTTCGTCGAGCCTCACACCCCGGAAATGGTCAAAACAGGAAGGATGCGGCAAGGTTCTAGGGAGTAGCCCCTTAGTGTATGTCATTCCTTCTGGATAAAGGTGGTATCATGGTATGGAGCCCATATACTTAACCTCTGTAGATGCTGCGAGTTTATTACTTTGTGGTAGTTGGAAATCGAGGATCCTCGGGAAGATCGGTGACGATCGGGGGATGGCATACGCGTGTCAGTAGTTACCTATTTTTGCAGAGGTAACCCGGCCTTGTGTTGGCAGAGATCCGGTTAGGTTCTCAGGTCGTCTTTTCCAGGGGCGTACCCATCGTGGCATAGGAAGTTCCTTAGCCTGACTATTTGTTGGAAATCCAAAGAAACAATACGTGACTTGTAAGGTTTTAGTTGTAGAACCTGCCATTTAATATGGTAGCTATAGTAGGCGTACTATAATGGTACCTATGTCGGTTAAGATTTATATTCTACTTTAGAAATGTTTTCTACACTATGCACTAATAATAATATCAAAAAGGATTTGATTTTTGCGTAGTAAGCATCTTTGACTATCATAAGGAGAAATCTTCTCCAATTCTGCGTTTGCATTGTGTGTGTGGCAGGAGGCCTTATGGTAGTTTCATTTTCAAAAGCATTGCGAAATTGACTTTAAAATTTCCTGTTGTTTATTTTTAAAGATAAACTGTTTTACGATCTCACACCAGTCACCATGACTGACTCGGAGTTTATTGTTTCCCTTCTAAACTCTGGGTGCCCACCAATTTCCACACGGGTAGTCTAGAGTTATGTTATCAGGATAATCTGGATATTCTGGAGCTTTGGAAGCAAGCTGGATGGCGAGACGTAGTATTTGTATCTGATATTATTTATTCCGCTGTGTATTCTGTATGAGGACAAGTTATACAACTGTCCATTGATTTGCTGTGTTGTATTGAGTTGTATATTGACTCTGTTGATATATGTATAAACTGATAAAATTCTTTGTTTAAAAGATTACTGATTTATCTATTATATATTGTTTCGCTGTGAATGTGAGATTCTGATATTGGTTCTGTTTCTGTTCTGTGTTTTCTTTAGTTGTTGTTCTCTTTTCTCTTTTTCTTCTATCTTTTCTTCTACCCCTTCTTTTTCACCCTAAGAATTCGGTTTTCCCGCATTCGTTTGCTCGGCAGTCGATAAAGTGAGTATCGATGTTTAATATTCGGAAGTCGAAGAATCGGGTCCTTACAAACTCACTACACAACAAAATCAAATGATAAATGATTTGTTTAACTCATATTTGTGCAACAATTCAAGTCAAATTTTTCAAAATGATCAAAATTTGAATTCAATTCAAAATTCGAATGATTTTGAGTATAACCAATGCCAATTCAATTTCGAGCTTCAAAATGAATTTCAAATTCAAAATTAAAATATGAACCAATTTTTAAATAATTATGGCAGTGGGAATAATTTCGACCACGGTATAATTGAAAACTTTGGTTATCAACAAATTCAAAGTGAAAATTTTCAAACTAATAATCATGAATTTGACTTTGTTGAACAAATGAATGAAATGCACAATGATCACATGGATTTGGTGTTCGAAACATATTTGAATCAACGTGATAAACATACTCAAATCCCAACGTGTGACGAGTCAAGCGATAATCCATCTTTTACCCAAATCGACGATTTTCAAATAACAACTTTTGAAATGGAAAATAATGATCTTAATGAAGTTGTTGAAAATTTGGTAATTGAGTTGGATTTCAATTCTTTTGAGGGAGAGAAACTCGATTTAAATTTCGATCTTCCTTTTCTCGATTTTGAAAATTTGAATACAACAACTTGGGATTTTGAACTTGAGACATGTACTGAAGTTGTTGATAATCCAACGAAGGAAGATGAATTTAACGAACATGAGTTTTATGGACTTTTCGAAAATGAGTCATTAAATTCTGATGGGGAAGGTTTCTATCACCATTTTGACTTTGAAATCGATAATTTGGAAGAAGTTTTCAATGATAAACTTGAATTTCAATTTGGTGAAAATAAATGTGAATTCCAATCAATCGTTTTATCAACCCCAAAAGCCATTGAAAATAAAACGGCTCGTACAATTTTTATTAAAACGGCATTCGTTTTTCCAAATCCGAATTCTACTTCAAAGTCTTTTATGATTTGGTTTTCTGAGCTTAAGCCGTGTCTCACATATTTGACGAGACAAATGAATCGGTCTTTGGAAGACCGTTTCCTTTACTTTTTAACGATATACTTTCCGATGTCATGTAAATAATCATCTTTTCATTTTCATTTAAGTAAAGGTTATGTTTTTATTTTCTCCATCCAATTGGGTTGACTGTGGGAACACAGTGAAAATCAAGTGTGGGGAGGAGACTCATGTTCATTTTTATTTTTTTCATGGTTTATTTTTTCGTTTTCTTTTAAAACTCAAAAAAAAATTCAAAAACAAAAGTTCTTTTGATTTATTTTTAAAGAAACACTTTAGGTAAATATATGGTTTTGGTTTATTAAATTGAAATTTTTAAAAATTTATTTGTCTTAACAAAAATAAAAATAAAGTTTGATTACAAATAACGATAGTTTAACTAGTATATAGGAAGGTTCATACGTGATAATTATGAATATATCCTAATTGAAAATCATTGTTTTAAAAAGTGGTTAATTTAAAGTAAAGAATATAACATTTTTTTTGTCTTCTAAATTAAGTGGTGCTAAAATGATTTTGCAAAACTCTCTCTTTCCAAAAAATAAAAAAATAAAAAAATAAAAAAAATTTGAAAAAAAAACAAAACATTTGTATATATGTAAATATTTTCTTTTAACACCTACAGTCGATAGGTGTTCACACTTTTGTGTTCACTCGCCATGCTTTGTACCCTTCTCACGTAAGCCCGAAAGGCGGTGCACGATCGGTATATCTGGCCTCATTTTATCTGAGCTAAGTGTATGTATATAAAAATTCTTTTATTAATAATGCCTACAGTCGATAAGTGTTCGCACTTGTGTGTTCACTCACCACGCTCTGTATTCCCCTCACATCAGTCCGCAAGGCAGTGCATGGGTAATATATCTGGCCTCAGTTTATTTGAGTTAGGCATATGTAAATATTGTTAATATTAATAAAATTTCCAAAAAAAAAGAAAAAAATGGAGAGAGTAAGCAAATGAAATCCAAGCACTATTTTAACTTGTATGATTTGACTTGTTATTGAAAAGAAATGAAAATACCACTTTGATAAACTTTGATAATCAAATAAGGATCCATTTTATAATTACACTTTGTTATCAACCGAAACAATGAGTTAAACTATAGTCTATTTGTTATGATAACTTAATTTTTGTTGGAAATTTTGACGAGTAAATGACTTAAATTTCAAGATAATGACCAAAACCTATATTTAACATATTTGTGTCGATTTAAAAGTAAACCCTTCATTTGTATATATTTTCAAAAACTTGCATTCATCTCTTTGTAAATAAATCTTGCATTTTGTAAATATTTTCATCCTGCATTTGGATTTTGTGGGTAGTATCCGCTTAAAACCCTCATGAGACAACACTCATCCTACTAGGGACACCTAGAGGTTTAACGGCTTGTTGCATACGCTCAGTGCAATCGTGCTCCCTACGAAAATGGATTTATCTTAGTTTTTCCTTTATTCGAGGACGAATAAAAATATAAGTGTGGGGGTATTTGATGTGCACGTAAATGTACATATTTTTACCATCATATTTAATCTATTTAAATTAAATAAATGGTCATATCAGTTATTTTAACTTGTTTAAACCAAAATTCATATTATTTTCAAATCGTCACATATTCATTTTCATCCAAGGGCAAAATGGTCATTTTTATGCATATATTAATTTGAGAAAATTTAATTAGAAATTTCTATATTATTTTATAGGAATTTGGCTTCATATATAAGTGGTTCATGAAGATGTATGCATGCACAAGAGTGAAGATAAAGAAATGAAGATGGAAATAATTCAAAGGCATGATAATGGAGGACCCCACCTACCCACCCACCTTAATGTACAAATTTGAGGCTAATGCACATGCTTATGGAATTAATGGCTTCATGTACACTTAAATGATGATTAGTAGAATCTAATGATTACTTGGCCCCCACACTTTCTCAAGGGTATTTTGGGCATTCCCCAAAAATATGAATTAGGGTTTCATACATGTATAAAGACCCCTTGTGTTTCATGTAACCCTCTTCTTTTAATCTCTCTTTTAGGCTCTCTTCTCTTAGTCTCTTCTCTTAGGAAAATAAAACGAAAGCTCTCTTTCTCTTTTCATGGCTACTTAGCCATTTTTATTTTATGTAATCTTCTTTTCTTTTTATGCAACGTTAATTATTGTTTCCTTTTACTTACATGTTCATTTCCTTTCATGCTAGTAGTGTAGATTTTCTTTTATGCAAGTAGATTATTTTTTCTTTCATTTAGCTCTCTTTTCCTCTTTGTTTTGTTCTATGTTGCAAGTTATAATTGTTGATATGATAACAAATATGAGAAGCTAAACCCCTTTGATTTAGGGGTAATGAAGCTCTCTAATTATATAGCTTCAACATTTTGATAAATGTTATGCTCTCTTTTTGTTCTTCATGGAAAATGATGTTTATGTAATTTTGTGCTTATTATTGAGTTTGATAGCTTATGTTGTTCAAAACAAATAGCTATGCTTAGTCATATGAATCACAGATTGTGTAACGACCCGGAATTTTGGACCATTCGCATCCATTATAAGTGTATAGGTAGACACTCATGCCGGAGTTGAATTGCTCAAAATACCGCATTGTTAATTTAAATTTGGCAAAACTGAACATATACAGTAAATAAATAATCACAGATCACAGACACAGAGTAATAAATGCAGCGGAAATAAAAGAGATAGTAGTTCATGAAGCTACTATATGAATATATAAAATACATCAGAGTTAGAACAGATACAACGGAAGAGTAATACAATACATCAGATACAAATCAGAACACATCACTGGAATCATCGAATTCTGGAAGTAGAATAGATGGCTGGATCTTCAAGCAAAGCTCCAACTCCAAAGGTGAGTCTCGAAAGCTGAACCACTCAGTCTGACTCGAGCGTAAAGCAAAAACTCAAGACACTCGAGTCAGGATTAACATTCTTATATTAATAAATCCAACTCAAGTGAAATAGCAATTGAAATACAAGTAACTCAAAGGATGTTTGGAATAAACATCCTTTAAGGATCCGTCAAACTATATACTATGTAGTAATGTACGATAAGTAGATAATGTCTATCAGTAATAATAAGATATCAAAATAGCGTTAAGTCATGGCCCATTCCACCCTTAACACATTTTTATTCCCAAAAGCTTATACAAGACCGTAGTTTCCCCAAAACCGAAAGTCACCAGAGGGCAATCCATATACTAAAGGTACAAATCAAAATCGTAGTGGTCGCGTATAAATGGAATACAAGTATGACAAGGCACATGAGGCAATACCCAAGGTAGTGATACTACCGTTCGCCTGATCCGGACTGGTGAGAACGCAACGCCGCAGCGCCCGCAACACCGTGAAACAACACTCCCAAAATCAAGGGTGCACCAATCGACAACAAATATAAGTAGTTCAAAGAAGTGTGTCCACTTGAGGTAGCTAATCCTCCATTGGCCCGGCACAGCTCCTGTTTTAGTCATTTCCAATTTGACACAAGTGTCAAGACTATCCATTATCGTTCTCTTTCTTCAGTCATCACGTACATCATTCCAACCACTTCATTCTGGATCATCACTCCGCGTATAGTTATTAAAGTGGTTTCGGTTCAAATAGAGAGTATATCCATTACCGATCCCGGTCTCTTTAATAACTTTCGTAATTATTACACCGATTGGTCGTTTGTTTATTTCAAAACCAAATCAATTTCAATTCGTAAATCAACATTTCATTTGTCTTTCTAAACCAATTTCCAATATTTACGTTTCAGAACTTCCAAATTCACCATTTCAAAATCTTATAATTCAATTTCAATTTCTATTTAAAACAATTCAAATATTTATTCAAATTCGCATATAAGTTTCATTTCGAAAACATTTAAATTAATTTAATTTAACATTCAAATCAAATTTAAATTCATTTATCGATTTCATTCCATATTCATTAAGTAAATTTGCCATTCAAAACAATTTCTATTAAATTTCCAATTCATTAAATCCATTATTTAAATTCAACTTCATTATATCAAAACTTACAAATTGAATTAAATTAAATTCATCAAATCAAATTCTTTAAATTTCAAGTCTTGCATTAATTTCAAAAACATCACATTTCATTTCTTGTTAAAGAAATTCAATTTCACTTATTTACTTTCTTAAAAATTTTCCAAAACTTACTTAACAAGAAAACTCAATTTCAATTATTTACAAAGTAAAATTCACTTATTCAAAAGTTCAATTTTCTCTTATTAAAGAATTCAATTCAATTTAATCATTAAATAATTCAATCTTATTAATTATTAAATAATTCAAAACTTAATTATTAAATAATTTCAAAGTTTAATAATTTCAAACTTAATTATTAAATCATTTCAAAGTTTAATAATTTCAAACTTAATTATAATTTCAAACTTAATTATTTAATCATTTCAAAGTTTAATAATTTCAAACTTAATTATACTTTCAAACTTAATTATTTAATCATTTCAAACTTAATTCAATCATTTCTCAAATTAAACAACATTCTATCCTCAATTACATTGTTAATATTTTATTTCATATTTATTAAATAACAACATTTTCCTTTCATTAAAATTCAAATTTCAACTTCATTTCAAAACCATATTATTTATAAATAAAATCTTTGTTTATTTTTAAATCAAATTATTGACCAATCAGATCTTATTTAATTCTCTATCCTAGGTCAAAGTTAAATTTTTGGGTATTTATCATTTCAACCCGATTCCAATTCAATTCAAAAATCAAATCATAACAAAGGGAACTTGCAGTGTGATAACTGGGATGGTGTCAAAGTAAATAAACAAGCAATAACAACAAACAATAACAATCCAATAATCAATTTAAATAATCCCGAAATAACCGTATTAATTCGCATTGTTATTTGTACGAATTAATATAATTATTTCTAGAATCTACACTATCATTTCATGTAGATTAAAGATTATTACATTACGGTTTTCACTTGTCATCTATTTACAATTTCATACATCATCAATTTAACAACATACGTTCAGTGGTTCAAAGTGTAATTAAACAAATCCTACGTGTCAATAAATTTTGACAGTTAAATGGGTCATATTATACAAATGTCATTTAAATCAATTTTAACATTTAACTATTCTATATCAATTTCAATTGCATACTATTTATCATTTTAACCTTAACAATTTAACGTCCAATATAAACATCAAAATCAATCAATTATCAGTTAAACTGTATTATCATCGCATAAATAATTAACAGATAATGGTGTCAGATGTCACAGGTGAACTGATACAGATAATAGCATATATAACAGTGTATTTAACTAACAGCAGCATATTCAATTGTCGTTTCAATTGAAATCAAATTTAATAAATAAAAGAACGTTAATCGTGAGTGCGTGCTCACCTTTCGAGGCTATAGAATAGACAATGAAGTTGAGTTACGAAATGCAAGCACGAATCCCAATGCAAAGCTAGATTGATAGGAATCGACGATAAAGCTGATAGTTTGAATTGACGAGAACGAATCATCTAGATAGAAAGAGAATATATACTATTATTATTTTCCATGAAATCAATATCAAATTTAAGGCGAATATAAAATAAAATATATATAATTAAGATCGTTGTTTCCATTTAAAACACGTATATAAAATAAGACCTCCTTATATACTTGAAACCAACCCATGTACTTATATAATTATATCCAACTAATATGTATAAACCTTTATAATCTAATATACTCTATTTGACTTATATACGTAGCAGGCTTAATACAACTTAACATATATAAACAATACACTATAGATATCATGTATTTATTTTTCAACTATCAACTTTATAACTCAGACAATACATACTCGGTTTTATTAGAAATCAACAAAGTACCTTTCAAGACATTTTTTTTAACACCACAATTGGCAATTGGGAGAAGATACAATATATGTGAACATACAAACGTGTATGTATAGTTGTATATATGTAAATATCTATGGTGCCTTCCTTTTTAACCCCTAACCCCTTGATATCATCCATAGATGCAAGTCAGCACACCAAATGCATAGATGGATATATTATCCCTTTCTGTTAAAATAAACTCTTGGTATTGCTTTTAGTTTTACACATTTGACCAATTGACAACTTTATTATAGGGATTATTTTCAACAAAACTGTTCATGTGCAGGCAATTTGTCTCCTTTTTGTCAACTTCTTTCATAAAACAACAGCCATAACATAGGTACCAAAACCACTTATATCATAAACTAAGACATAAGCTTCATATATACATAAACAGGAGAATAATACATGAAACTAATTCTTTAGTACCGAGTCTTGCATGCAAACACATACTATTTATTACATACATATAAATGCTGTATATATTCTATACTAAACAGTACTTTATACCTAGACAATATTTATAAGGCACATGTATGCTTGTTTACATTATAACATAATTTAATTAAATAAAATATTTAAAACTAATATATATAATAAAACTCAACAACCAAAGACTGAACAAACTTCATTTTTACTTTGTAAACCTTTACATGTTACTGACCAATATATAAACAAAATAAAAGAATATGGTAATATAATATGTAACAACTCTTTATATATATCTTCATAATATAACATATATCTTTATAATAAATAAAGTATTCAAAAGAACAAGAAGAATGACAGGCTTCAAAGCAACAGGGATGATAAAGAAGTAGGGAGAAAATACAAGGAAGAGCAGGTTCCTTCTAGAAGTTTAAGCATAGAACTACATATAGCATATATGACTTAACCCCATCACTGATCACTAATGTGCACAGCAACGAGTATAAATGCAAATTGATTTACCTTAACAAATATACGTATGATACTCGGCAAGCAAGCGGAGGGTTGGTGACG
This sequence comes from Allium fistulosum, assembly GCA_030737815.1. Lineage (NCBI taxonomy): Eukaryota > Viridiplantae > Streptophyta > Magnoliopsida > Asparagales > Amaryllidaceae > Allium > Allium fistulosum. The sequence continues at coordinate 797,272,519 of CM060904.1, forward strand.
CGATGAGGTGACTGGTTGGTAGTAGGGTAGGCAAATGGTGGCTCGGCCAAACTGAGGTGGTGGCTGTTGGCGGAGCTAGCTGCTCTCGGCTGGACAGGTAGTGAGGGGCGGTGGATGGAGAGGCTCGGCAATGTGGCAGCAAGCGGTCGGTGGTTGACCGGAGCAGGGTGTTGTGGTTATTGGTAGAAGGTGATGGGTTGGGTGGCGAATTGATGTGGGTAACGGCCGAAGGTGATGTGGTCGAGGGTTCGCTTGGTGGTGGTGAGAAGTCGGAGACGGGGGAGGTTCAATTTTCTGTTTGTGGGGCTTCGGTGGGGAAAGCTTTTCTTCATCCTCTTTTTTTTTATTTTTTAGGGAGATGGGTTTTGAGGATGAGAGGTGCAGGCAAAAAAAAAAAGAAAAGAAAATGCAAGTGGGAAGAAGACCCAACAGACATGCACTAACATGAATACGTATATATTTATTTTCTTTTAACTAAAAGTGGAGGAAAGGTTGGATGTTGCTTTGGAAAACAAAGAGACGGGCTGGTTGATAAAAGTCACGCAAGCTAATTTAAGAAGTATTAAAGACAGCCAACCGATTGAAAGAATTTAAATGGACAAAGTAAACAAAAGGCTCCAAATGCGTACCGTTACATCGAACTATTCAATCGCCTCGTCGCGCATCCGAACTCAAAACACAGAAATGAATATCCCGTAGAGATCAGCACGATGAGACGATCAAAACCGTATACAGATATCAGTAGTTTGATTGAATTATAAAAATTCAAATTTTTCTACTACGGAAAATGCAAGAAATACGCTGAAAAATAAGATCGACGGAGCCAAAGATGTCCGAATTTGGAAAAACGACAAACTGACATTTTGCTCAGAAGATGGTTTAGAATTTTTCTATGTAAAAATATTTAGGTTTCGGGAACATTTTATTTTCATCGCTTTTTAACTGATTAAATTGAAGTGAATTTACGCGCGAAATAAACTTTCGTATTTTCGGACGAAAATTTACCAGTTGCTATGTTTAACTAGACGTATTCCAAATATTAAATTTTTATTTCAAAATTTTATCGTTTAAAATTTTCACAAAATTTCAACTAATTACGTTATTAAAACAGTTGAAATTTACGGGTCGTTACACTCTCCCCCACTCAAAACTTTTCGTCCACGAAAAGGAACGAGGTAGGAGAATAGAAACAACCAGAAAGAAAAACAGATTTGAAATACAATTAATTTAAACCATATAAATTCAAATTTTAAATTAATTGATATTCAACAATTGATTTAATCCATTTGATTTCACTAAAATCAATCTCAACTATTTCTAAATTTATTATCTTATTATCCCAATTTCTTCAATAATTTTAAATTCTTCTTTATTCCAAATTATTGTTATATTTATTCTACTTAATATATCTACTCATATATATTTAACCCATTAATTTAAACCATAAAAGTTTCGATTTAAATTAATTTACATCTATTAATTTCTTTTAAATTCAAGGTATTTTCATATGTTGATCAAATTTCAATTTATTAATTCTTTCAAAACAAATTTATTTCATTATTAACTGAGTTTACTTATTATCTTATCTAACTCTATTAACATCTTTATAATCTAAATTTAGTGTATAACATTTATTATAAACACTCAAATTTTATTTATAAATCATTTTATGTTGTATATTATCCAATTACATTTTAACTTCCGAATAATTTAGGTAAATTGTATTAGAATGCAGTTGAACAATATACAAATAAAATTTTCCCAATTCAATTATTCAAGTTTAAATATTTATTCCAAAATTTAAAAATTTAAGAATTAGATTTCCGATTAACTTTAAACAATTTAGAGATATATATAATATTATTTATATCAAATCAAATTAAATTTTAAAATAAGATACCCATATATATGTAAATCAAAATATACTGAAGAAATTCAAATCAAAATAATTTTTCTTTTCGAAACAAAACCGTAGCAAAGCTACAGAATGGTTTCTCCACTTTGAAACTCGAAAATGAACGTCGATGATGCGGCCGCCATCATCGAAATTATTTTCCAGCGACAAAGAGAAGAGCACTGATTTCAACATTTTCAAAGTTCTTTGAAAACGATTTCTATTCGAAAATACGTCCAATAATATATACTTTAAAATTTTAAAACCAAAATTCGAAATCACCGGAAACTAAATTCTCAAATTTCTGAATTAAATTCATTTCAAATTCCAAATCAATTTAAAAACCGTAATTATAAATTCATTTAGAATAATAAATGATAATCAAATATTATCATTTCAAACAACCAATTTAATTAACCTCTAAATTCCAGAAAATTTTACTTATATTTTTACAATATAATCAAACAAATTTGAAAACAATATTGTGTCAGTTTGCTCTGCTCAAGTGTTTTGGAAATCTTATCGATAGCGTTGATCAGACGAATCGATCGAAAACCCAAATCAACATCAGCAACTCAAACAACACAATATATAAAACATTATTTTATATAAATTTACAAATACACTTCCTCGCTTGACTATACAAGGACAGATTTCAAACATGTATAGAGATTCAACTTTGATGGAAATCAAATCAAAGAGAATTTTGATTCGAAAAATAAGTTTGAAACAGAAGATAAGATAATTCAATTTCCAAAATCGGGAGATGGATGAGTTTATTTAATTCACGGGCAACCTTAACCGAGTCGTCCGTAACTTCAAGAATAAGATCGATGCTGAATTCCGAGGTAAATCAACATTTGATCTCAAGAGATAGAATTCAGGTATAGCAGGAGATAGATAGCATCGTAAACCGAGGATACAGAAATCTCCGGTAAATCAATGCCTATTGTAAAGGAGTTTTGCTCCTTTACGAATCATTTGAAGATTGGCGAGACCGCCGGTCTATTATAGATATCATTCAAAATGGAGTTATGGGGTGCTCCAAAATTGAAAGAAGACGAATGGTGTAGGACACGAATGAATTTCGGAATCGAGGGGAACGTTCCAAAATTCAAAGGAATTGAGTCAAAGGAAGAGATTGAAACTCGAATGAGAGTGATTCTGTAAATACATTTACCCTATATGTTAAGTTTGCCTAGAGCTACCAAAGCTCTGATACCAACTGTAACGGACCGCGTCAGTGGGGTAACGCCCACCGTAGCATACAGTAGTACCTGTGTTCTGCCTTTACAGCCAGCCTCTCGACTGCACCAACCCCGCAGGGACATGTAGGAGTACGAGTCATCCGCTCGCTACCAAACCAAATGCGAGAACCCCCTATCATGCTGCACCCGCCAAGTGCATAGGTAGACACACATGTCGGAGTTGAATTGCTCAAAATACCGCGTTGTTAATTTAAATTTGGCAAACCTGAACATATACAGTAAATAAATAATCACAGATCACAGACACAGAGTAATAAATGCAGCAGAAATAAAAGAGATAGTAGTTCATGAAGCTACTATATGAATATATAAAATACATCAGAGTTAGAACAGATACAACGGAAGAGTAATACAATACATCAGATACAAATCAGAACACATCACTGGAATCATCGAATTCTGGAAGCAGAATAGATGGCTGGATCTTCAAGCAAAGCTCCAACTCCAAAGGTGAGTCTCGAAAGCTGAACCACTCAGTCTGACTCGAGCGTAAAGCAAAAACACAAGACACTTGAGTCAGGATTAACATTCTTATATTAATAAATCCAACTCAAGTGAAATAGCAATTGAAATACAAGTAACTCAAAGGATGTTTGGAATAACCATCCTTTAAGGATCCGTCAAACTATCTACTATGTAGTAATGTACGATAAGTAGATAATGTCTATCAGTAATAATAAGATATCAAAATAGCGTTAAGTCATGGCCCATTCCACCCTTAACACATTTTTATTCCCAAAAGCATATACAAGACCGTAGTTTCCCCAAAACCGAAAGTCACCAAAGGGCAATCCATATACTAAAGGTACAAATCAAAATCGTAGTGGTCGCGTATAAATGGAATACAAGTATGACAAGGCACATGAGGCAATACCCAAGGTAGTGATACTACCGTTCGCCTGATCCGGACTGGTGAGAACGCAACGCCGCAGCGCCCGCAACACCGTGAAACAACACTCCCAAAATCAAGGGTGCACCAATCGACAACAAATATAAGTAGTTCGAAGAAGTGTGTCCACTTGAGGTAGCTAATCCTCCATTGGCCCGGCACAGCTCCTGTTTTAGTCATTTCCAATTTGACACAAGTGTCAAGGCTATCCATTATCGTTCTCTTTCTTCAGTCATCACGTACATCATTCCAACCACTTCATTCTGGATTATCACTCCGCGTATAGTTATTAAAGTGGTTTCGGTTCAAATAGAGAGTATATCCATTACCGATCCCGGTCTCTTTAATAACTTTCATAATTATTACACCGATTGGTCATTTGTTTATTTCAAAACCAAATCAATTTCAATTCGTAAATCAACATTTCATTTGTCTTTCTAAACCAATTTCCAATATTTACGTTTCAGAACTTCCAAATTCACCATTTCAAAATCTTATAATTCAATTTCAATTTCTATTTAAAACAATTCAAATATTTATTCAAATTCGCATATAAGTTTCATTTCGAAAACATTTAAATTAATTTAATTTAACATTCAAATCAAATTTAAATTCATTTATCGATTTCATTCCATATTCATTAAGTAAATTTGCCATTCAAAACAATTTCTATTAAATTTCCAATTCATTAAATCCATTATTTAAATTCAACTTCATTATATCAAAACTTACAAATTGAATTAAATTAAATTCATCAAATCAAATTCTTTAAATTTCAAGTCTTGCATTAATTTCAAAAACATCACATTTCATTTCTTGTTAAAGAAATTCAATTTCACTTATTTACTTTCTTAATAATTTTCCAAAACTTACTTAACAAGAAAACTCAATTTCAATTATTTACAAAGTAAAATTCACTTATTCAAAAGTTCAATTTTCTCTTATTAAAGAATTCAATTCAATTAAATCATTAAATAATTCAATCTTATTAATTATTAAATAATTCAAAACTTAATTATTAAATTATTTCAAAGTTTAATAATTTCAAACTTAATTATTAAATCATTTCAAAGTTTAATAATTTCAAACTTAATTATAATTTCAAACTTAATTATTTAATCATTTCAAACTTAATTCAATCATTTCTCAAATTAAACAACATTCTTTCCTCAATTACATTGTTAATATTTTATTTCATATTTATTAAATAACAACATTTTCCTTTCATTAAAATTCAAATTTCAACTTCATTTCAAAACCATATTATTTATAAATAAAATCTTCGTTTATTTTTAAATCAAATTATTGACCAATCGGATCTTATTTAATTCTCTATCCTAGGTCAAAGTTAATTTTTTGGGTATTTATCATTTCAACCCGATTCCAATTCAATTCAAAAATCAAATCATAACAAAGGGAACTTGCAGTGTGATAACTGGGATGGTGTCAAAGTAAATAAATAAGCAATAACAACAAACAATAACAATCCAATAATCAATTTAAATAATCCCGAAATAACCGTATTAATTCACATTGTTATTTGTACGAATTAATATAATTATTTCTAGAATCTACACTATCATTTCATGTAGATTAAAGATTATTACATTACGGTTTTCACTTGTCATACTATTTACAATTTCATACATCATCAATTTAACAACATACGTTTAGTGGTTCAAAGTGTAATTAAACAAATCCTACGTGTCAATAAATTTTGACAGTTAAATGGGTCATATTATACAAATGTCATTTAAATCAATTTTAACATTTAACTATTCTATATCAATTTCAATTGCATACTATTTATCATTTTAACCTTAACAATTTAACGTCCAATATAAACATCAAAATCAATCAATTATCAGTTAAACTGTATTATCATCGCATAAATAATTAACAGATAATGGTGTCAGATGTCACAGGTGAACTGATACAGATAATAGCATATATAATAGTGTATTTAACTAACAGCAGCATATTCAATTGTCGTTTCAATTGAAATCAAATTTAATAAATAAAAGAACGTTAATCCTGAGTGCGTGCTCACCTTTCGAGGCTGTAGAATAGACAATGAAGTTGAGTTACGAAATGCAAGCACGAATCCCAAAGCAAAGCTAGATTGACAGGAATCAACGACAAAGCTGATAGTTTGAATTGACGAGAACGAATCATCTAGATAGAAACAGAATATATACTATTACTATTTTCCATGAAATCAATATCAAATTTAAGGCGAATATAAAATAAAATATATATAATTAAGATCGTTGTTTCCATTTAAAACACGTATATAAAATAAGACCTCCTTATATACTTGAAACCAACCCATGTACTTATATAATTATATCCAACTAATATGTATAAACCTTTATAATCTAATATACTCTATTTGACTTATATACGTAGCAGGCTTAATACAACTTAACATATATAAACAATACACTATAGATATCATGTATTTATTTTTCAACTATCAACTTTATAACTCAGACAATACATACTCGGTTTTATTAGAAATCAAAAAAGTACCTTTTCAAGACATTTTTTTTAACACCACAACTGGCAATTGGGAGAAGATACAATATATGTGAACATACAAACGTGTATGTATAGTTGTATATATGTAAATATCTATGGTGCCTTCCTTTTTAACCCCTAACCTCTTGATATCATCCATAGATGCAAGTCAGCACACAAAATGCATAGATGGATATATTATCCCTTTCTGTTAAAATAAACTCTTGGTATTGCTTTTATTTTTACACATTTGACCAATTGACAACTTTATTATAGGGATTATTTTCAACAAAACTGTTCATGTGCAGGCAATTTGTCTCCTTTTTGTCAACTTCTTTCATAAAACAACAGCCATAACATAGGTACCAAAACCACTTATATCATAAACTAAGACATAAGCTTCATATATACATAAACAGGAGAATAATACATGAAACTAATTCTTTAGTACCGAGTCTTGCATGCAAACACATACTATTTAGTACATACATATAAATGCTGTATATATTCTATACTAAACAGTACTTTATACCTAGACAATATTTATAAGGCACATGTATGCTTGTTTACATTATAACATAATTTAATTAAATAAAATATTTAAAACTAATATATATAATAAAACTCAACAACCAAAGACTGAACAAACTTCGTTTTTACTTTGTAAACCTTTACATGTTACTGACCAATATATAAACAAAATAAAAGAATATGGTAATATAATATGTAACAACTCTTTATATATATCTTCATAATATAACATATATCTTTATAATAAATAAAGTATTCAAAAGAACAAGAAGAATGACAGGCTTCAAAGCAATAGAGATGATAAAGAAGTAGGGGGAAAATACAAGGAAGAGCAGGTTCCTTCTAGAAGTTTAAGCATAGAACTACATATAGCATATATGACTTAACCCCATCACTGATCACTAATGTGCACAACAACGAGTATAAATGCAAATTGATTTACCTTAACAAATATACGTATGATACTCGGCAAGCAAGCGGAGGGTTGGTGACGCGATGAGGTGACTGGTTGGTAGTAGGGTAGGCAAATGGTGGCTCGGCCAAACTGAGGTGGTGGCTGTTGGCGGAGCTAGCTGCTCTCGGCTGGACAGGTGGTGAGGGGCGGTGGATGGGGAGGCTTGGCAATGTGGCAGCAGGCGGTCGGTGGTTGACCGGAGCAGGGTGTTGTGGTTATTGGTGGAAGGTGATGGGTTGGGTGGCGAATTGATGTGGGTAACGGCCGAAGGTGATGTGGTCGAGGGTTCGCTTGGTGGTGGTGAGAAGTCGGAGACGGGGGAGGTTCAATTTTCTGTTTGCGGGGCTTCGGTGGGGAAAGCTTTTCTTCATCCTCTTTTTTTTTATTTTTTAGGGAGATGGGTTTTGAGGATGAGAGGTGCAGGCAAAAAAAAAAAATTGCAAGTGGGAAGAAGACCCAACAGACATGCACTAATATGAATACGTATATATTTATTTTCTTTTAACTAAAAGTGGAGGAAAGGTTGGATGTTGCTTTGGAAAACAAAGAGACAGCCTGGTTGATAAAAGTCACACAAGCTAATTTAAGAAGTATTAAAGACAGCCAACTGATTGAAAGAATTTAAATGGGCAAAGTAAACAAAAGGCTCCAAATGTGTACCGTTACATCGAACTATTCAATCGCCTCGTCGTGCATCCGAACTCAAAACACAGAAATGAATATCCCGTAGAGATCAGCACGATGAGACGATCAAAACCGTATACAGATATCAGTAGTTTGATTGAATTATAAAAATTCAAAATTTTCTACTACGGAAAATGCAAGAAATACGCTGAAAAATAAGATCAACGGAGCCAAAGATGTCCGAATTTGGAAAAACGACAAACTGACATTTTGCTCAGAAGATGCTTTAGAATTTTTCTATGTAAAAATATTTAGATTTCGGGAACATTTTATTTTCATCGCTTTTTAACTGATTAAATTGAAGTGAATTTACGCGCGAAATAAACTTTCGTATTTTCGGACGAAAATTTACCAGTTGCTATGTTTAACTAGACGTATTCCAAATATTAAATTTTTATTTCAAAATTTTATCGTTTAAAATTTTCACAAAATTTCAACTAATTACGTTATTAAAACAGTTGAAATTTACGGGTCGTTACAGATTGCCTCTTCATCTATATATGATTATGGCAAAGAAGTGAATGTTTAAATCAAAATTTGATGGCCTATATTTCTAAACAATAGTTAATAAACCATGCTTAAAATAGATTTTCATTTTCAACTTTGTTGTCATTTTCATGAGAATTAAAAGTGGTTTAAAGGTTGTGTTATAGTTTGATGGCTTACGTCACTACAACAAAAAAGAATTTTCACAGCGTTTAAAAAACGCTGTTAAAAGTTTTCACAGCATTTTTAAAAACGCTGTATAACAACATGCGGTCGTTGACCCTAAATTTTTAACTGCAAAATATAAACGCTGTCAAAAACCCACTTTCTACAGCGTTTTTAAACGCTGTTAATAATTTTTCTACTGCAAGGTATAAACCCTGTTAATAGTTTTCTACTGCAAGGTATAAACGCTGTCGTAGGGATATGCATTTTTTTTCCCAATGAATTGACAGCAATGTATAAACGCTGTCGTAGGGATATGCATTTTTTTTCCAAAGAATTGACAGCAATGTATAAACGCTGTCGTAGGGATATGCATTTTTTTTCCAATGAATTGACAGCAATGTATAAACGCTGTCGTAGGGATATGCATTTTTTCCCAAAGAATTGATAGCAATGTTGTGCCATTGCAATATTCACAGATATCATTAATATAAACTAAATTTAATGATATTTTAATCAGTTAATGTACATAACATAAACAAATTAAACTAAAAATTGTAAAATAAAAGCATAACTATTAATCACTTCCATAAAATAAGTTGAACACAATATCCATAAACAAAGTTTACATAAACATGTAAAGAGAGATAAAATTTATAAACCAACTGCATACAAAATTAGACAAATGCACAATATCTAGAAAGCAAGTTTGCATCTAATATTATCGACAAAACGTGCATAAAAGTAGTTCAAATACAGGCTGAAAATGAAAAGTGGCAGTACGAAGATAGTTAGACATTGGTTTACTGAATTGTTGCCAACAGGGCAGTCTGAACTCGGCAAGATTCCTCCTTCCGTCTTTTTTCTTGACTTTTTGTTGTTGAGCTATCACTGACCATGGCTTTGTCAACATCCTGTGAGTAGTAATTACAGTAAGCTTTAGACGTATAACTGTTAGTTAAATATAAAGAGTACAATTTCCAGTTGAAAAAAATGTGTTTTTCAATAAACATGTAACTGGAAGTTCTATGCAATATTTGCACAGTGATATATTTAATGCATATTTTTCAAGTTGTAGTAATTTTATCAGTCACATACTTTTGCTAGATGCCAAACAATTCTTTTCCCCTAGGTGCTAAATTTTCAGTAAATAACCATCTTCCTTATAGAAGGTTATCTAACTCAATAAAGAATAAGCGAATAATGTGCCGAATATTTCCTAACAAGTCTCAAATTGAAAATAAGCAATTTCCCACTTTGGTCTGCAATTCAGCCTCTCCCAAGCTGTGGCAGTAATAAGGTATAAATTTACAACGTTGATAGCCGAGTTGAGAAAATTATTATTGATGTTTTTTGGCAGTATTTACGTTTGCTAAAAAAATCTTTCATTTTTTTCATTTGATGTGTAGGATCAGCAGTAACTGGGATACTGAAACTGAAAATTCACATATTAACTGTTAGAGAAAACCATAAACTGTATCAACTAATAGACATATTGTCCAGAAATAAGCTAAATGTTACTTGCTGTAAATTAATCTACAAAGGTAGCACAACATAAACTACTTCTCTTGATAAATTATATTATTCAGAAATACATTAAATTATATAAAAATTGATAAAAATTCTACTTCTCTTGATTACATTTATATATATTACCCACAGAGTTGTTTTTCACAAATCTTCTTAATTTTATAAAATTCCTCATCTGCATTTTAATATTCAGATCTCTTTGACGGGTTGTGATGCATTTTTTTTATCTAATAAAAGTTTTTAAGACTTGATGTACCCTCCCGAGCATATTAAATAACTTGAAGTTCAAGGGTAGTTACCTGAAAACTGCCAAACTATACAAATATTTCAAACTGCTGAAGTTGTGTCCACACTAACATTCGCAGTAGGCCATGCTACCATCGAACCAATAGCATCTGATAAGCATTCCATGAATGATGTAGGTCTCCATAAAGACGCATTCGGGTCTTTGACAATATCCACCCAAACTCTTATTGCATTTGGTCCTAGTGGAATAGAATGAACCAAATCATTTGGATTAGTTGAAGATATGGTGCCTTCAGCTACAATTTTTCCTGTGCCCTCCACAGCAAATAACTTGCACTTGTTATTCATCACGTAATTTGCACTCTATGATATTAAAAAAAGTATTGATACATTATCAATAAATCGTATATATAAATATTAGCAATATAATATATTACCGTACGAGATGTTGGAACGTTGCTCATAGGAGTGGATGGTATTGTGTTTTCAAAAACCAATTTTGATGATGGCCATGCTATTGTCTTACCGACGGCTTCTCCGATACATGTCACACCTGCTATGGGCCTCCACAAAAAGGCATCTTCTTTTATCGGATTGTCCACCCAAACTATTGCGGCTTCTGGTCCAAGAGGAACACCATTAATAATCTGATTTGAATCACTCGAGTGCACACGTCCTTCGACAACCAATACTTCAGTTCCACCCCAATCGAACAACTTGCATTTGTTTTCTGTGCTATTGGTTTTGCTCTATCAAAGAAAAAAATTATAGTCATCTAATAAAAGTCTTGTTTCTATAGTCTTACTGCATTCAACATTTTATCATGTGTCAACCAATTCAATACAAAGCAAATCAACATTGTTAAATTTTCAATAATCATTTGTCAAACTTTAAACTTGATTTCACCCACCAAATGTTATTAAAAATAAAAATACTAACATAGCTAGAAATGTGTAATAAATTAGTATTCGACTCTATGGAACTGATGCTTCCGGTAGTTGGATTTTCACATATTTTAGTTTTAATATGTAAAAGAATGTACTAATCTAATGGGAACATGGACTAGTTTGGATAATATCAATGTTAATTCCACGGTTCTCTTATAAATATATTTTTACTGTTGCATTATACAGATTTTTAATGTGCAGATGCTAAACAAATCTTATTATTTACCACATCGTTTCCTAGATGACGATAACAAAGCTCTGAATAGTGGCAAAAACATGACTAGGAATCTGCCACCTCCAGTTCAAAAGGGTGGATGCAGAGACACATATCAATGCTATATTTGTAGAGAGTTTTTCATACCTCGTTTTCTTTTTCGGAGTTTTCTTTTATGCGGATAACAACTCTATCAGCTGGCCATGCTATCTTCTCATTCTTGGCGTCTCCTATGTATACCATACTAGGTGAAGGCCTCCACAAAAAACATCGGATTTTTTAGGATGGACTACCAAAATTTTCTTGCCATTCGGACCTAAAGGTACTCCATTGAGAAGATCGTTTGGATCACTTGACACGATTTTTCCTTCGGCAATTACCTCATCATCATTCCCGTGCCAATTCAGCAAACTACAACCGTCACCTATTTCATTATGCTTACTCTGCAATTAATAAAAAATAAAATACATAACTTCTGATTTAGATATCAAATTATGTATGATGTTTTAACCTTAATATCGTATATTTTTACTGTTTGAGATACGTTCTCTCCTCCACAATTTTCTTTATCCTGCAAATCAATAATATTACAAAAATATTAGAGAATTTGAACCTGCAGTGAAATTGTAGTGAACCTGTAGTGAACTTGTATATTTATTCCACTTATGATGAAAACAAGTACACATTTCAAAGAGAATACATTTTCAGAATGAATTTTGATATAACAATTGACAAACTTATGTATGGAAATGATACATCATTTGTAGAGTAACCAGATAAGGATATTTTTATTTTGCAGATGGATGAGGAGTCAGCAATTTAATCGTAAGTAAAAGGTATTTTTGTTTTGCAGATTGGTCGAGTTGTAGCGGATGGTTTAAAATCTCATATGGATAAAAATATATTATGCTTTAATTTAAAAGTGTTGAAAAGACAATATTGGTTTAGTGTTGAAAAGACAATATTAGTTTAGTGTTGAAAATACATTACTTTATAATTGTTGAAAAGACAATATTGGTTTAGTACATATTATGCTTTAATTTAAAAGTGAATGCTTTAAAATCTCATAAGGATAAAAATATATTGCAAAATCGCATTTGTACTCTCATAAGTATAAAAATTCAAAGTTAGGCCAGCAACCAAAGACAGCAAATACATATAATAAATTTAAAATCTGAAGCTACGCAACTCAGTAATTTTTATAAACAAATTTTCACAATTAATTTTTAGAAAACTAAAAATAAAAGTTTAATTTAAAACATGTTTTGAGGAAAATAAGAGGTGGAATTAAATTTTAACTTCTTATTTAGCATGTAGCTTTTAATAAGAGAATGATTACACAAATTAAGTCGAAAATAATACAATGCAAGGATCACATACATGCTAACTAAGCTTTCATATGTACACAAAGTGATTATCGACATACCTGACGTTTCATTACGGTGTGAATCAACTGCTCTAGCTCTGAAATCCTATGCTGACATTGAGCTACTTGTTTATCTTTGATTTGTGACAAAACTGCAGTGGTCATGGTTACACCCCTTCCCATTCCTCGTAGTCGTCCCGGTCTATCTTTTCCCAACACCAATGAGAGGGCATCTTCTTTGATCTTACAAGTTAAGTTAGACGGTGATTCCTTTTCAGCATTCTTTATTTTCTCCTACAAAGTGAACACAAATTATATTTTGTAGAAGAGTTCAAAATTATATATTTTCCAAAAATTACGCTTAAACAAAAACAACATAGCACTTACGATAGTATCTGCAACATGCGGGTTCACTGGTTCACCATTTTTTCGAGTGTGAGATTTAATCCAAACATCAGATCTACAAATGGAAGAAGGACTGCTACTTTTCTCTTTCTGCATTAAAGGAAACATAACATTAACAAAACTATTAACCATAGGTAATAAATCAAATATATTTCTCACTAAATCTTCAGTTAGTCGAGCCATTCCTCGACGACTACACGTGTGTGGTATTTGTTTGTCCTTCATGGATTTAAATTTATCACTTCGTAGCTAGATTACAAGATTTATCACATTGATTAGTTAATTTGCATTTTACGTACGCTTAAATTTCATATATACAAGGTTCGGCCATCACAGCATAAAATCTTAATATACAAGGTAGCTAGGTTACCTTTGCGCCATCACAGCATGAACCGGAGTCCCACACATAGGGTGAAGCAACACATCCAGCCCAGTAAAGGCGCTTAACCAAAGTCCACAATCTTCATATTACCTATGATATTGATAAGGCAAGAGTTAAATAGCATAAAATTTAGGAATTTTCCCAATTTTTATGCTATTTAACTATGCCTCATCAATATCATTTAGACCTTATACCATAGTGACAACATCTATGATTGATGTAAACGCACCTGTGTTAAAATTTATAATTCAGATTTTACCAAATTGGGATTATTTGTTGTAAACGCACCTGTGTTAACATTTATATTCATTCACAAAACATATCATAGGTTCAGTCTCCACAGTCCAGGCCACTTGAGCACAACAAACACACAATAGAAAAAAACATATATAATGATAATATTTTCTATCCATAGCCCATGCCCATCCACGTGTTAAAAGAAAAGCAGATTCAGAACTTGAAGAGCTATCACCGGCTGCCAAGTTCGGATGCTGCAATTTTTTCCAAGTAAATTTTTGACATAAGAACCTCACTATTAAGATAAATGTATAATACTATGTTAAAACATGTAATATTGTAGCAAATTAGGTTGAAGATGCCAAATGCTCTTCAATTTAGCTTATAAACATATTCTTGTGATTGGCATATCTCCATCAACTAAATTTATAAAAAGATCATGTGAGAAGCATATCCTAATATGCATTATGATGTAACTAAGAAAATTACGAGTTGAAACTTAAAAGGCTCAGCTTAAATGGGGCTAATTTTTTCCAGTAGAAAATCTAAACAAGACTGCATCAAACTGTAGTGCTCAAAGTCACAAAGACAGCTGCAATAATTAAAAAATTGATCAGACCAATTCCAAAATAAGTTTCATTCAACTTAAAATGAAGTTTTATACCTGATTATTTCAGTAAGGAAATTAAATTAAAATGTACTTGCTTATGGTGCATGGAGTGACGTAGAATACTATGCAAGTATGGTTAGGAGATACAACATGAATAGTGTTGAATAGAAAGCAAGGGTTCTACCAAAGATCCGTGAAGTTATTATAGAAAACACATGGTTTGTTGTAGTATCAAATTATTTGTAGTAAAAATTGATTTACCTTTCCTGTTGTAGTAAAAAAAGAAAAGGTGACGTGGTAGATAAACTAATTATTTTTTAAATTATGTAAATAATCAAAGATGCCATTTTTGTGGATGGATCAGGAAACTAAAAACACAGGTTCATATACAACTTACCATTTCATTAAAATTTATAACTACATTTATAATCCTACATCTCAACTGCAGTCAAAGTTTAAAATGATAGAAACACAAATTTCACAAAACCATAATTCACTAAACCAACTTTTACTTAATTCTGTGCATGTACCCTAAGTTCTATCTCAATCAGGCAGTGGGCAGTATGCCACAATCAGATACTTCAACAAATATCACTGACGAGTTCCAAAATCCTAACCAGATAAAATCAAACAAGCAATTCTCCTCTTCGAAAACAACCTTCTGGCATTCATGTGAATTTTTAAGTTTGGTTGAACGAATAAAACAATAATGGAAAAACTACATATTAGTCTGGTATGAAGGCAAATAGATTTTGTTGAACTCTAAACATGTAAAATCTGGTTTTTGTTTAACTTCATAAGAATGTCTAATCGAATTAATTTTTATTACTATCACTGTTTAAAAGCAAAAAACATTATATATTTGCACTTAATGTAGTGATGCTGGAGAAGGAGAAGGGTTAGGAAAAGGGAGTCTGGTGATTGAATTGAGGTCGGCAGAAGTGATATGCACAGTGCAAATGTTATCAGAAAACAAAACAAATGCAATTTGTAAAAGAGAACTTTGATTCAAATGCAATAAAATGTTTGTTTTTTTAGCACTGTGATTCAATTTGTAAAAGTAACAAAATAGAGGAACAAAAGAAAATAGGGACAGGATTAACAAGTGCACAATGACAAGAAAATGCAACAGTGAATCAAATTGCAACAACTAACCACAAAATGAATGCATGCAGAAAACTAAACTAATAGAGAACAGTATGTTGTAACACAGAATGAACAGTAAATTCAAAACAAAAATTCAATTTTTTTTTAAACTAAAGTAGAAGATGCAAAATAAAAGAAAACAGATCACAAATTGAAACTAACACATGCAAATAAAAATGGACTTTTTTATGAAAACTAACACAAATTAAAAGAAAATAAAAATTAATCTAAAGAGTAATATGTTTGAATGCCGTTATAGTTTGATTATTTGTTTTGACAAAATTTAACTTGTCATACAGAAGATAAGGGTATTACATTTCCATGACTCTTTTTAAAATAGTATAAAAGATTAGCAGTACTCTTAGGATTATGGTTTTCGGAAAGACATTTTTAAAATGTTTATTTTAGTATATTTTGAGTTTTCTATGCCAACAAATGTACTCTAGTCTTCTTAAAACTGGTTCATTAGGTGAAACACTTGTTCGTGGTCTTTATTTTGGCAACAAATATAAGTTGTTTAACACCATTTTGCTCTAAATTTTAAATTTTTATCCATTAACACCTTTCATGCAAATTGAAAAACATAGCATAGCTGAAAAGAGAAACTTACAGGCAAATCAATTATTAAAAGTTATTTGCCTTCATAGTATGAATTGTAGTAAGCAACATGGTATCCTATAAAACAATGTTAAGCCTACAGGCAAATCAATTATTAAAAAATACTTGATTGATACAAACTGTCATAGACTGTATGGACCAAGCAAATGACCTTTTTCCAAACATGAAACCTTATCAGTTCACTCTTTATGATTACGGAACAAAGCAAGTGCTTCAGGTTGATGGGTCAAAATGAAATCGGTATTAAGAACATGTTTCACTGCTGAAATAACATATATGAAAAAATCAATCATAAATAAGAAAGTAGGAAATACACAAGTAAAAAAACATTGACTTATTCAATAGTTATCATACAAAGTCATTTGGCATGCCATGACTAACGAGCAACTTCCATATATGAAGATGAATAATGATGGTGGTCAGGTTTAAAACTAGATGTAGCAAACATACATCACTAAATTGAAGTGACAATTTTAGCAATCTCCTAGCTAGTTTAAAAGGCAACACATGCAAATCATATTTCTGTATTTTATTTTCTCTTTCTGAATTACTAAGAGTATTGTACATTAGTTGAGTATGTACAACAATTAGTGGAGAAATTTATATCAGACTACATATTGTATCCTTACTGTTGAAAGCTTATCTACATTATACAACCATCTCAATCAATAAGTTTTAATCAAACTGTTAGATTCAGAACGACACATGAAGCGGTTCAGGATTCCTAATTAAAGTTCTGCTAAGTTGTTTAGTCCCAACACTAAAAGATCCAACCTCAATGATATATTATAAAATTGGAATGACACAGGAAGTAATTATAAACTTCCAGTTTATATTTACAAACATTCTTCATAACAACAACAACAAAAAATTGTTATGGAAGATATTTGATAAAGTAGCAGATGAGTAGTTAAACAAGCCAGGAAGGTTTGTTTTCATGGAATACAAAACATTTTAATGAAAATCACGTGAACCTTACAAATCCAAATCTAATAACTGAAACGCATCAAATAACTGAAACGAATCTAATATACCTCAACAGCGCACTATAATTACCATTCGAATCTGAAGCGAAACTGAATCAAATCACGTGAACCCTACAAAATCCAAATTCTGAGTTAGGGCTTGTCGATGAGCAACTCAATCGAATGGCAGAAGGAAGAAATGAGATGATGAGAAGAATCACAATCAGAATCAAAATCTAACGGGAATTAATTTGGTACGTACCTCAAAACCTAGAATTTACGATGAGAAGAAATGAGATGACGAGAGTAGGAAGAGAGGAGAATTAATGGCAGGAAATTAACAGAAAGAAGGGGGAAAATTAAAATAGGGGACGAAGATGAAAATAGAGGGAAGAAGGCAATGACGGAGGGAAGAAAACGAAAAAAAGGGGAAGAAAAATAAAATACGAGGGAAGGGAATTTTTTTTTACTAAGTACGCGGCAAATTTTTTTCTCAGCGGTATACGAAACAGGTTTACACGTACAAAATTTTATCTCAACGTTTACACAAATTGTCCATATCATCCAAAATTACTTTTGACCGCATTTGCTCCCTAAACGCTGTTAGTAATTGCTGTTGAAACTAAATTTTGTTGTAGTGTGTTGAGCTAATTAATAGCACAAATGAGTCATACTTATGATAAGCATATCAATTAAGCTAACTAATGACAAAGAAAAGAGAGATCATAACTTCATTTTGTTGATTTATGTGATCTAGAGAGTGGAAGTTTCCCCTAAATTGTCTTAACACTCTCATATTTTTATCTATTTTCTTTTAGCTTGTTTCTACTTTCTTTTAGTTAGTTAACAATCCCTCGACTTTGGTTTAATTTGATTGAATAGATTTTTAAAATCTAACAATTCCTTGTGGATCGACCCGTATTCGCCACATACTATAAGTGTACGCCGTACGCTTGCGGTTATAATTTAAATTTAAATTTTTCGATGGTTTTCTAACTCGATAGAATTTCCGTCGACGAACAACCTCTCCGTCACTCATAAGCATAGTGTCCCTTCTTATCACACTTATAACAGATAACTTCTGTCTTTCCCTTCTTAACAGCTCCACTCTTCTGAGTTCCCTTCTTATGGAAAACCTTCCTCTTCTGGCTCTGCCCTCCTTGAGCTTCCCCGCCTTCTTACCCTTAAGAAAAGCAAGCACCTCTTCCTGCCTCAAAGCCATCTCAACGACTACATCGCATAGATCTCTAGTATGTGATAATGTGGCCTTAGCAAGCTCAGGCTTCAATCTGCGAATGAACTTCTCATTCCTTTTAATAACCGTATCAACCGTATCCAACGAGACTCTAGTGGTGTCTTTACCGGCCTCTGGCGTTAGAATCTCAGAGGCCTCTTCCTTGCCAATAGAGAGTCTTTTTGAAGGGCTTGCCGACATTCCGATTCCGGACGACGTGTCGCTCCAATATGACACCAGATTAGAAGGGCTTCAGAGCGCCCTAGATTTAGGCGAGGCACTTCCTGCAAATGTAACCGATACAACCGGTCGGTCGGGAGGGTTTACACACATATATACACTTCACGGAACTACACGATTTCTGGCCTTTAGTTGCTTGCTTTGAGAATTCTCTAACTATGTTCTCCTTTTTCTTTACAGATACGATGAATAGGGGAGAGTCTATGCTCGGCAGTCTCCGTTCAGCTCGCCAATCATCGAGCTCATATTATGAGTTTCTTTGGAGGGAGGATGATAGAAACCACGATCGCGGTTATTCTAGTCAGGAACGCTATGAGAGGGATAAAGACAGGGATTACAGAGAACAGAGGTATCGATCTCGATCGCGTTCTCCACCCCCTAGACCCCCATACAACCTTCAGGCCAGGGAAAACAACCGATAGAGCCCCCTCGTCATAAACCATCTTCGCAAACTTTTCGGTTTGAGTCGCAACACCACATAACTGAGGTTGAACCTCCAACCGTCGCTGAACAAGCTATCACTGAGCCTACTGGGGAAGGGGCTATTAGAATTGCTCGGTTACAGAAAGATTTTCCAAATATATGCTTTGACGGCTATATCTTCCCTCCCCACTTAAAGAGAATTCCATCGGAGGCAGAGAGCACAATGCATGATTATATTCATGACATCTATACTCAGTATAAAGAGTGGGCGAAAGCTGCAGAGAAAGCATTGAAGGTGGCCTTCGAGCGGGCTAAAATAATCGAAAAGTTAGAATCTGATCTCGCCCAGAAGGACCGCATCGTCCAAGTGCTTAATGATGAAGCCGATTCCTCTTGGAAATCAGAGATAGAGGCCATCAAAAAGGTCGATGAGGCGAACTTGGCCATGGAGAGGATGAGGCAGACACACTTTGCCTTGGTGGAACAATTGGGCCACCGAAACACCACTGTCACAGCTGAACGAGACGCTGCTCTGAAAGAACTTAACGACCTGAAAGCTAAATTTTCTAAAATCATCAAGGAAAAAGATGATGCAAATAGAGCAACCCAAGAGGGTTATGAATAGGTCGTGGTGCTTTGAGACGAGTGGGATGCGGCAACAACTAAGGTTCGAGAGGTGGAGACTAAGGTCGAGGAGGAAGTTCGAATGGTGGAGTCTAGGCTAGAAGCTGATATCGAAGATCTCCTCATTGTTTATAATGCTAACGTCTTGAAGCACAATAATCTAGCCTGGTTAGACAATTATCCAATGCATCTACACAACGCCCGGGGTCGATTAGTAGAAGATGAAAAGGCTGTGCATTAGGGCGAATCAGTTGATGAATTCGAGCTTGAAAATCGATTGTAGAGTGAAAACGAGTGGAAAGTTCTCCACGATGCCACGATTTCATATGAGAAGGAGAAGCTTGGCGCTCAATATCCGGAAGTTGGAGAAGGTTCTGGCGTCGGGCATAATGATGCAAGTTCTGAAACTCTTGTGCTGACTTCGTTCGAATCCACACCTACGGTTGATCTTCAGCCAGTTCCTGCTTATAATCTAGATCAACCGCAGATGTCTCCAGCTCGCGAGCAAGTCTCTGAGGCAGTTCCGCCACCCACGAGCCAAACTGAGGAAGGTACTCCGAACATTCTCTATGCTTATCCAAAATCGAAAGTGTCGTTTGAAGTAATTATTAATAGTTTTTTTTATCTAGTGATTGAAGCTATACCGGTTGTGCATCCCGCAACTCAAGAGCCACATCATATGCAGGAGGCCATTATAACTGAAACGACCACCACAACGGCCATAGCACCGACCGATAGAGCTTAGGGGAGTACACTTATATTTGATGAGCAGATGATGGAGGAACTCCTCGGTCGTCATAGTGACCCTTTTGCAGACTTGCCGTTCGTTATGGGTGGAAGCGCACTGACGACAACTTCTTCGGCTGCAACTGCTAGAGTTCCTGACGATGCACAAACGCTTCATGAGGCGGAAATCATAGCTGAAATCAATGTCGAAATGGAGGTAGTTGTGCGGGGCCGTGGTTTTGGCGGTGGAATGGCTGGACCTGGTCCGGCTCCTTTGCGGATGATATCTCCGAGAGGAACGGTTATTGAGACGAGCGCGCCTGCCCCAACTCCTTCTGTTGATCCTGTTCCTCCGACTCTGCCTATAGGAAGCATTCCAATACATTTGAGTTCAGAGGAGGATGTTGACAAAATGCCCTCTACTGGAGACCGGTCGCCGAAAGGCAAAGTCTCAAAGAGAAAACTAAGCGGAAGCTCCAGCGGGTCTACACCGAAGGGGAAACCGAAGAAGAAGAAAGAATAGACATGCTTCTTTGGTGAAATTTTGAGTAGATAGGAATTTCTTTTATTCTTTTTTGCTGGCCGTGTATAGATGCAGGTTAGGCCCCTGCTAGTAGAATTTTTTGGATAAACTTGTACTTAGTTTCTTTCTACAAACAGTTGAAATGAAATTCCATTTTGTCTTTAACTCTCCATTTTGTCTTTAACTCAATTTTCGTTTATTTGCTTAAGTTTTCAGCAGTTGAACTCCAGTCTTGTATATTTGTTGAGTTTTGACCTTTGTATTGGATCTAAGTTTAGTTGTTAAGTCCTGAAATCATGACTATGAGTGGTGACTAAATGTTAAACTAGACTCCGATACTGCACTGTATCAATCAGTGATCGATGCTTAAGTTTTGCCCCCAATTTCAGGGACGGATTATAGAGATCAAGTGGCAATTGTACTCTGCTTTCAACTCATCGATCTTAGCATCGTCGAATTGATGTTGAAACAATGAAACTCGAGTGGTCGAATCCCACTTATTCATTCATTGACGATTGCATCCACACTCCGAGGATTTGCATTCGTGCGTCGGCGGTCGGGCACGCCTGCTTGAGTTTCAAGGATGCGTCCACGCTCCGGGGACCTAAGTTATCTTCACGGGTGGTCAGTCGCACCCATTTTTCATTTACACTCTAACCGCGCTCCGGGGACTTAGGGTTGTTTTACGGACGTTCAATCCCAATCCGGTATGTGTTCAAACTTCAATCCACTCTCCAGGGATTGTGAGTTAATGTTTATACTCCAATTCGCGCTCTGTTAAGTTGGAGTTGGTGTTTATGTTGATACTCCGGTTCACACTCTGGGAATCCGGAGTTAGTTAATGTTTATACTCTAGTTCGCGCTTCGGGAATTCGGAGTTAACCGAAAGATGGTCAGTCACATCTATTCAGGCTTTAGAATTTCGTTTGCACTACGGGAACGACGAATTTATCAGGATCATGGATGGTCGGTGCACACCCTGATTTTACAAGCGAGGTCATTAGATGGACGGATCCATTTTCCTCAAAATTAGTCGAGGTACTGGCGAAGTCGTTAGGTGGACGAATCCACCCTCTTCAAAACCACATTTGTAAGTTTATACTCCAGTTCACACTCTAGGAATATGGAGTTGGTTAAAGGATTGTCGTGTATCAATCCTTTTTTGACTTCAGTGTGACGATTTGCCCCCGAGCTCGGGTATCATCTAGCGAGTAACCTGTCATATCACAGTCACTCCCTATTTGAATAAATTCCACCGTTGGGTGGAATTTAGCTCTCCGTGCATAGTGATAGTTGTATCACGCTTTCAATAAATCATAGCTCTGGCTCGAAGAGATTGCATTTTATTGTTGAAAGAAGAAATACAGCAAAGTTAGTTGCCTTATTACAAATTCAAATTTTTAAATGCAGAAACAAATTGTAAATGAAAATAAACTGATTAAATAAATAGAGCATGTCATGTGTAGTAGCGGCGAAGACTTTCGCTATTCCAGGCTCTCGGAAGAGTGAGACCGTCAACGGTCGATAATTTGAATGTACCATCTCCGAGCTTTCGTTCAATAACATACGGCCCTTCCCAAGTTGGCTTCATATGTGAAGGGACCAGGTAAATTCTTTTAAGGACGAGATCACCGAGTTCAAAGGTTCGGGGTCGGACCTTGGCATTATATAGTCGGGCGACTCGACTTCGGTATGCGGCTGCCCTCAAATCAGCCTCTTCCCGCTTCTCATCCAATAAATCCAGAGATGCGGCAAGTAATATAGCACTTGTCTTCGGATCATAGTATGTCACATGATGAGAAGGCACTTCTAATTCAACTGGAATAACAGCTTCTGAACCATAAGAAAGAGAAAAAGGAGTGTGGCCGGTCGCAGACTTGTGGGTTGTTCGGTAGGCCCATAAGGCCATAGGAAGTTCATCGACCAATTTGCCCCTGGCCTTTTCCAGTCGTTTCTTCAGAATATACTTTATAACTTTATTTACAGCTTCGACTTGTCCATTCGCTTGAGGGTGTGCGACTACGGAGAATTTCTTCTGAATGTGGAATCGTTGACAGAAATCTTTAAATTCAACACTGTCGAATTGGGTCCCGTTATCAGTGATGATAATATGTAGGAGACCAAATCTACAGATGATGTTGCGCACTACAAAGTTGATCACCTTCTTTGTTGTGATTGTAGCAAGGGGTTCAGCTTCCGCCCACTTGGTAATGTAATCAACTGTTACGATGGCGTGCTTCGCACCACCTTTGGCCAGAGGTAAAGAGCCAATAATATCGATGCCCCATAATACGAAGGGTCATGGACTGACCATCTATGTTATCTCGATAGGTGGGGCTCTAGGAATCCGAGCATGATTCTGAGACTTATCACATCTCTTTGCATTATCCGATGCATCACAATTTACAGTTGGCCAATAATATCCATATCGAAGTACTTTCTTGGCAAGAGCTTGCCCCCCGGTGTGATCGCCACATTCTCCCTCGTGTACATCATGCAACACTCGTTTAATTTCATCGTGAGCGATACACCGGAGTAAAGGAACTGAGTATCCTCTTCTATACATGGCTCCATCCTGAATAGTGAACCGTGAAGCTTTTCGAAGAAATTGTCTCTTTTCACTCATGCGCTCTGGCAAGGTTCCGTGCTCAGGATAATTTCTGTACGGAGTCATCCATGACTCCTTCTCGGGATTGACTTCTAGTACTCAGTCGGTTTCCATCTGATCGATGCTTGGCGAAGACAATGTCTCCACAGGAACGAGTCCCATTCGCTGCACTTTGCCTGTACTAGCTAACTTTGCTAACGAGTCGGCTTTCTAATTGTGTTCTCGTGGTATGCAATAAATGGCATAATAATCGAACTGATTCAATATCTCCTAGACTTGAACAAGGTAAGCAGCCAGTCTTCGATCTTTGGCTTGATACTCCCCCCGAACTTGACATACGACCAATTGTGAATCATAAAAGATTTCCACAGCAATGATTCTAAAATCTATGGCAAGTTTCAATCCAGCTAGTAGGGCTTCATACTCGGTTTCGTTATTAGTTGCACGGAAGTTGAACTTTAGAGCATAGCATATAGATCGTCCTTCAGGAGTTTCAAGTACAACCCCTGCACCTGAGGAACGGTCATTGGATGCACCATCTGTATGCATCTTCCAAATATACTTGGGAGACTCACTTGTTTCGGGCAATTCCTCTGGGATGGTAAATTCAGCTATGAAATCTGCTAGGACTTGCCCTTGAATGGCTCACCTTGGAGTGTAAGTAAGGTCAAACTGACTTAACTCGATATTCCATTGGAGTAACCTATCAGACGTCTCAGGACGCGTAAGGACCTGTCGTAACGGCTAGTCAATGTAAACGGTGATTGGGTGAGCATATAAATACGGACGGAGCTTCCTCGAGGCAATAACAAGACAGTAAGCCAATTTCTCTAGCTTTGGATAATTTCTCTCAGCTCAGGTTAGTCGTTTGCTAATATAATAGACCGACTTTTGTATTCGGTCTTCCCCCCGAATTAGGGCAGCACCGATTGCGTTTTCTGATACCGCCAAGTAAATGTACAATTTCTCATGATCGATAGGCTTTGACAAAATTGGTGGTGTGGAGAGATGTTGAATTAGTGCTTGGAATGCGCCCTCACATTCCGTAGTCCATTCAAAGTTTCGTTTTCCCTTTCGGATCAGATCAAAGAAGGGAATGCATTTGTCAGTGGACTTTGAGATGAACCTACTCAGTGCTGCTACTTTCCCATTGAGACTCTGGACTTGCTTTATAGTTTTCGGAGTTTCAAGATTTCTAATCGCCCAGATCTTTTCGGGATTGGCTTCGATTCCTCGAGCATTGATGATAAACCCAAGGAATTTTTCGGATGCGACCCCGAAGTGACATTTCAACGGGTTGAGCTTCATTCTATATTCTCGGAGGATATTAAACATTGACTCCAGGTCTCTGATGTGATCAGTGGAAAATCGTGACTTGACTAGCATGTCGTCTACATACACCTCTATGGGTTTTCCAATCTGGTTAGCGAACATTCAATTAACTAACCGTTGATAAGTTGCCCCAGTATTCTTGAGTCCAAAAGGCATAACTTTATAGCAATAGAGTCCCATATTGGTTACGAAGCAGGTATGCTCCTAGTCGGGCAAGTGCATGGGTATTTGATTATAGCTAGAGTACGCATCCATGAAGGATAAAAGTTCATGTCCAGCCGTTGAGTCTACAAGTTGATCAATTCGTGGAAGTGGAGAACTGTCTTTGGGGTAAGCTTTATTCAAGTTTGAGTAGTCAATACATGTTCCCTATTTCCCATTTGGCTTTCGGAAAAGTACAGGATTGGATACCCATTCCGGGTATAATGCATCTTGAATGAATCCATTCGTTTTAAGCATATCTACCTCTTCTTTAAGGGTGGCAGATCTCTCTAGATCCATACCATACCTTTTTTGTTTGACTGGGACGTGCTGCGGGTCAATATTCAATGTGTGGCTCGCGATGTCCGGCAAGATCCCACACATATTAGAGTGCGTCCAGGCAAACACATCAAGGTTTACCCGGATAAATTCAACAAATTCCTCTTGCATTTGTTGGCTTAGATGAGATCCAATCTTTATCATTTTCGAATCATCATTATCGTCGATTGGAACATCGATCGTCAGTTCGGCTGGGGAAGCTTGACTGTCTTTACTTTCATCTTCACTTTCGGTATCTCTCGGGTTAAGATCTCTTTGGAATTGGTTGGGGTGCCCGGGCCCGGGCCTAGGTGTTAATTGTCAATTATCAGCAAAGCGGACACAGAGAGATTCCTCTACGCCCTTCCCTTTTTCTTTTCGCTGCGCCTCGCGCAGCTCAACAACGTAACAAGCTCGTCCTTCGGCCTGATCCCCCTGAACAATTCCGACACCATTGTTGGTAGGGAATTTCAAAGTCAAGCACCATAGGGCAATGGCAGCCCTAAACTCAGCTAGGGCTGGTCGGCCCAAGAAAGCATTATATGGGGAGTTTATATCCAAAACAACAAACTACAGTATTCGGACTCTCCGGCGTTCACCAATTCCTAACTCCACTGGCAGTTCCACCACTCCAGTGGGTATAGTTGCACTCCCATTGAAGCCATGAATACGGGACTTACATGGCTTCAAGTCTTTAGTCTCCATTCTCATCTGGTCATAGGCTCGTTTAAACATGATATTCATAGAACTTCCATTGTCTACCAAAATCCTCTTCATCCAAGCAGAACCTACTTGAGCTGATATGACACGTGGATCAATAATGGGGGCCTCGATCCTGTCGGCATCCCGACCTCGAAATAAGATGTCATCTGCCATCGTTCTTTATTGCTTGGCCGGAGCCCCATCTTCGAAATTACTACAACATTCAAAGTCTGCATGCCTGATAGAGCTAGCATACGACTCCATTTCCTTCCAGCTTCGGTCTGCTGGATGAGGACCACCACTAACAGTGTTTATCACCAACCTCCCGCCAAAACAAGCTGGTTCTTCCTATTTATCCGGATTCGATACATGATTTTGATTCGATGGGCCCGCACCTCCAGACTGCGGCGCCCGCACAAACTGTTCTAACTTCTTCTCCCTTATCAACTTTTCGATGAGATCCTGCAAGTGATGGCATTCATTTGTGTTATGGCCGTAGCTTTCATGGAATCTACAAAACTTTCCCGTCTGTATTTTCTTCTCTGATGACTATTTTGGAGCAGGCCTTTTGTACTGAATAATATTGCAGGTTTGTAGATACACATTCTCCAGTGACGTATTCAGAGGAGTATAATTATCAAACATAGGAGCCCAACACCGTGGACCATGATTTTGATCCCGTTTCCTATTCTAATTACCATTGCCTTTCTGTTGACCTAGTTTATTCTGAATATTCAATTGCAGTTTCTCGAAGCTCTCCCTGGATTGTTTAACAGAAATATTACTTTGAACTCCTTCCATGCTAGGCCCCGCATCATCCTTCTTCATAGACTGTTTCACATTCTCCCTTCTTAAGAATTGGGCTGCCTTGGAATAGAAACGGTCCAATGATGCGGGGGGTTTTCTGGTCAACCAGTTGCCGAACTCAGAATCGGAATCAATCCCTTTAGTTAATTCCATTAGAATGGAGTTACCATTAGGGTTGCTGATCTCAGCGCATGCAGCATGAAATCTCTCTAAATAACGCCTGAGTGTCTCTCCAGGAGCTTGAGTGACACTAGATAAAGTATTAACATCCTTCGGTCTTGCGACATGCATACGGAATTGCTCGATAAACTTTGTTGCCAACCGATCAAAACAAGAGATAGATCGAGTGGCAGTCGGGTAAACCACAAAGTCACTATGCCCCCTGGAGAGATCGGAAAGCTTTGCCACTTAACTGCGTAACCAGCTCGTGCATCATTCATCAACCATTCTTATTTCAAGATATGCTGATTAGGATCTGAGCTTCATTCATAAACGAGTAAAGTCGGCATCCTGAATCATCGAGGTAGTTCAGCATAGAGTATCTCATCAGTAAAAGGGGTATGACTCATGGAGATCCCCTATTCATCATTGCTAAGACCCTGACTTTCACGGATCATTTGAAGGATCATTGTTGGAAGGTCGGGTATCTGGACATTTTGAGCGTTTTGGGCCAAGGTGTGGTCGGGTTCCACAATGCGAGGAGGGGCCGGTCGCTGTCGACGGTCCATGTCTCGCCTCCTTGGTTCTATGTCCTCAGGGACGTAAGGCTCAGGAGTATGGTTGCGTTGATGGTAGGTTGGATCCGTTCGGTTCCGAGGGTCAACTCCCAGATCAGTAGATATTGCAGTACGGTTATCAGTAATATGGTGTATGGTAGCGCCTCCTTGGGAGGAGGGTCCAGTCTGATGGCTGGTTGACGGTCCAACTCTCGGTTGCCCAAGACTCAATGTATGCTGACGTCTAGTGGCCTAAGTGTAACTCCCATCTAGCCTTGGGCGCGTAGATCTATGATGGTAATCCGAAGAAACTGAACTCTTTGTGGAGGAATAGGAAGCTTGATCCCTCCTGGATCTCCTTCATCATTGACGGTTCAGATGGTTGGTTAGTTCCGCATTAGCATGGAGCTATTGAGTGAGCTGTTGGTGGCTCTGAGTCAATTCTTGCATTAACATCTGAAATTCTTCCCTGGTGACAGGGCCTTGTGGATCTGATGGTCCGGCAGCATTCTGGTCGGTTGGAAGTGATTGTACGTGATTCTGTATGTCCCGTCCTTTTGGATCTGCAGCTATAGAAGTTGTCCTTGTATTAACAATGATGAGTAGTGAAGCTCTTTCCTAGACTTGATGCAAATATGAATAGGATGGAAGAACTTTAGTCTTTTAGATTTGGATCTTCTTATTAGATTTGTGCTATCCGATATTAATAGTAGATCCAACGAGCAGGAGAAAAAATGTGTTTTCTTAGTGAAAGCACCAAAATGTTTGTACCAAATTGGGCACAACACTCTGCGGAAGGGTTTGAAGAGATAAAATGAAGAAAAAAGGATTATCTAACAAACACTTCAAACAATAATCAGAAAAACAACAAAGGAACACAGAGATTTAGAGTGGTTCGGTGTGTTGCCTACGCCCACTATGAAATGATTGATCTCTACTAACTTTTTCATGCTGGCTACAGCGAATTACAACAGTAAATCTTAAGTACAACAGTGAAATTCAAGTACAAAGGTGAATTCGGTAGAGTCTGGACATCAAAGAGCCAAAAGCCCTTTTTTGTAAGTTCTAGGCTGCTATTTATTGGCGTAGGTTGCAAATATCTTGCTCAGATCTCGGGAGACCTCTTCTGGCACGTGGGTGGGCCCTCGCGATCGATCCCATGGGATTTGCACTCGGTCCGTGGTCGATATGAAAGAATTTCGTATCGATCAAGAATTGACCCAATCGAGTCGAAATTGGGCATGAGCATTCCTTAGGTGGTACGCAAGCTTCTGTGAAAATTTCATAGCATTCAGACTTGTAGATTGTGAGTTATGATCGATGCAAGCTCGGGTTTTATGTAGGCTGCCTTGTTCGAATCGATACCTTCGTATCGATCAGTTTGAATCGCTTTTTAGCACGTGCCTGCAAGTTGACGTGGCGCTAACTCCTCGGATCGATCCACTTTTCATGCCATGTTGACTACTTCCTTATTTGTATCCATAATCTAAGCCTTGTTAGTATCGATCTGAATGGTTTCGTTTTGTTCGTATCAGTCGCCTTGTTTTATTCGTATCGATCAGTTGCTCTGTCATATTCGTACCGATCGATAGTTCTGTTATATTCATACTGTTTGTACCAAAATTGGGCACAACACTCTTTGGAAGTTTTTGAATAGATAAAATGAATAAATTAAATGTAAAAAGAGGATTATCTAACAAAAACACCAAATCTCAGATATGAAACTAATTAAAATGCAAGGAGACACAAGAATTTAGAGTGGTTCGGCGTATCGCCTACGTCCACTATGAAGTTGATAGCTTTATTGATCTTTCTTTGAAGATTACAAGTGAATTCAATGAATTACAACAGATAATTATGATTTGCAACAGTCAAATTCGTTGGTAGCAGCAGCAATGGAGTTTAGATCTGGATTCGGCGGAGTCTGGGCGTTCGAGATATCGAAGAAGAAGAAGAACCCCTTTTCTATTGGCTTTGGGGGTCTATTTATAGGTGTAGGAGGCTGATATTTCGCTCAGATCTCGGGAGGCTCCTTCAGGAACGTGACCAGGCCCGCACGCCCGAGCTCGTGAAGTTTCGGTCCAATCCGTGATCGATACGAACGGATTTCGTATCGATCAAGATCGCGGCCAATGGAGTCGAAATTTGGCATGGACATTCTTTAGCATGCACGTAGTCTTCTGTGAAAATTTCATAGCATTTGGACTTGTAGATCAGGAGATATGAACGATACGAATTGGTATCTCCGGTTGGTTGTTTCGTTCGACTCCCTCTGTTCGACTCGCTCTTATTTCACTCGGTATTGTTCGAATCGGTGTTCGACTCGATGACGTGGCGTTTGAATATCTGGATCACTCCGTCCTTGATGCTGTTTTGATCGAGTCGTTCTAGGACTTCCGCTCTGCTCGTATCAATGCAATTGCTTTGTTCGTATCGATAGAGGTAGCCTTTATTTGTATCGTTTGCTATGCCTTGCTTTGTATTGGTGGACATGAAGTAGGAGTCTTTGGATGGATGCAAAGTTGACGTTGGATGATTGAGTCGAACTGTGGCTTGAAGTGGAGCGAGTCGAATAAGTGCTTTCTGATGGCTTGAAGCGGAGCGAGTCGAACAAGTGCTTTCTGATGGCTTGAAGCGGAGCGAGTCGAACAGAGGTTCTGAGATGGAGTCGAAGTGGAGCGAATCGAAGTAGGCACTCCTGATGGATGTGAAGCGGAGCGAGTCGAAGTAGGAATTCTTGATGGATTCGAACTGAGCGATTCGTATAGAGGCTGTTTTTATCCAATTTTGCATTGATCGTAACTTGAGCATACAAACTCGGATTGACCTGCAATTTGGAACCTTGACTCACATAGCTTCGCTTGTTGTGTCATATTAATTTAAGCTCGATCCGGACCCAGACAAAATTTGTTGATATTAATGGTGGGCCTGCGTATAACCGATTTTCTTAGACGAACTTTCTTTGGTTTCTAGTCAAGTTCTTGGTGTCACGGCCTTGCCAAAAGGCGGGATAACATTTGCCCCCCAAAGTACGTCTTGTGGGAACATGATGTGCTTTGAAATGCTGTAGTCTTCATTTTGAATAGTTATCGTCTTTTCGATGAAAGCTGTAACCTTCGACTGTTTTTCTTGATAATGTAAACTATTGACTGTCAACTGCTGTACCTCGCATTGCTGAAACTAATTATTGTATGCACACGATTAGCCGTTTGTTGCTGTAATCGTTATCAAATGAGTTTCCAATTCCTGGAAATCTGGAATATTGAATACTAGTCCGACATACATGCATATATGTTAATCTGACTCTCGTTGACGTTTGTACGTTCACGAGTCATTGTCAGTTTACTTTATATTGAATTTCGTATCGATCCTCTCCTGAACTAACGTGAAATTCGTTGTAACAACGCTCGATGGTTGTTTTTGAATGTTCCTTCATAACGATCTTCTCCTGAATCGATGTGAAGGGTTGAAACATTGAAGGCGATTTTTAGTGAATCTAGGGATGCTAAATGAGCATTTCGAATCGATGGATGTGGGGTTCGATGGATACGAAGTTGTTGTTCGTATCGATAGAGTTAATGCCTTCAGAACAGCCCCTGTGGTGTATTTCGAATCGATTGGTCTGGTGTCACTGGATATGAACAGGCAATTCATATCGATGGAGTTGGCCTCTGGAAGCTGTGATTCGATGGGTTCGAGCTGCATAGGAGACGGAGTCGAAGATAAACGATACGAAGAGGAGCTTCGCATCGATGCACTGGAGATGGAGTCGAAAAGCTTGTTCAAATCGTTCCCATGGTGATGTCTTGTAACCGGTCGAATCCACCGGGATGCGAATCGTTTATTCCCTTTGCTTTCGAGTCCATATAAATACTCTGTACTTAGCCATTTTTTCACTTTTTACCTTTAATTTTCCTGCCTCGCCTTCGTATCGCTCCAGAGCCTCTCAAGAGAAAAACCTTTGCCTTCGAATCGATTCAGAAACCTTTAATTCCCTCAACCATTTATCGAAATCAGGTAATCAGTTGAACAAATCCAGTCGTGACATGAAGAGATCCAAATTCTCATGTCGTTCCATTTGAATCTGTTGTTCGTACATCGCTCGAGGAAGGAGATAACGTGCGAGGTCGAGAAAGGATAGAATGGAGTTCGAATCGATCTAGGGAAGAGGGAGTGTTGAGGAACATAGCTTGGTCCTCATTTTCGTGTCGATCTAGAGGGTTTCGAGATGATGAGATGGAGGCCTTCGTATCGATCGATGGCGATGCTGTTGCATCGAGTTGAGATGATTGACGCGATTTTTTTGGGCGTGTTGATCGATACGAAGGGGTTGCATCTGAAGGATTCAAAACCCAGAGTTTTTCGATCGAGTCGAATTACGCGCCAGGGGATCGAGTCGAAAGCGACCCAGTTGACCGATACGAAAGTGTTGCGCTCCGATCGATTCGAAATCCCCAGCCTTTTGACCGAGTCAAATTTCCACGCCAGCCTTTTGACCGAGTCGAACTTGCACGCTAGCCTTTTGACTGAGTCGAACTCATATGCAGATGACCATGATTTATCGATGCGAACAAGGCTCTTGTTAGCGTTACGAATTGAACATTAAAATTTTTGTAATTCCTTGCACATTTGAACAACTGACTCCGACGAGCTTCAAACTTGCATAACCGAACTTAATCGTTTCACCGCATATCTGATTGCCTATCGAAGCTCGTCGATGAAACTGGAACTTATCAAAATGATAACAAACTTTAACTTGGACTGATAGCAAATAACTGGATGACACGGTTGTGGTGGTCAGTGATGACGGTCCTTCCGACTGAATTCCGAAGTCTTGTCGTTTTCACGTTTTCTTCAATCCTGTAGATTTTCTCAAGCGATATATAGTACTACACTACACAACGCACTCACACACTTTACACTGGGGGATGCACGAGCGTTATTTTCTGTTTAACAACGATTTTTCATAAGCTAGCTTGTCATGGAACCTTCAAGTTCTCAGCAGCAGGAACTCCCGAGTTCAATTCCTCCAACCATCGAAATACCGGTCATTGAAGCCGAAGTTATAGACCCAGCTCCGGACGAGCGTCTAGGTGCCTGGTTCATTTGTCGTCCATAAGATTCTATGCCGTCTGGTATCCCCGAAGATACGCTAGGACAGATTTGTTTAAGACACGGCTTGTCGCTCGACGACGTATTACTGCCTGGGCCAGATGACAGGCCACATGATCTCCCAGAGGGGTTTACTGCTTTCAACCGTCACGCTTGCACAGCGGGGACACTTCCTCCCGTCAATCAATATATAAGGGAGATGTTATCATTCCTTGGAATAGCTCCATCCCAGCTGCACCCCAACGGGTATACTTTACTGAATAGCACCTTTATCCTATTTATGGAGATCCTCTTTCGACCACCAAAGCCGATCGAGATCAGATATTTATTTAATGTTAAGAGCCGTGGAGACAGCCCTTCTTTCACCTTCTTGGAAGCGGTCAGAACTACCACATTGTAATGGGCTTCTGGGGAAGGCTAAGTTATTTCAAGGCCGAATGGTTCTACGTTCGGTGCCCCCTAGATTTGCTAGGCGATGGTTGGATAGGCGTAAGCGCTGCAATCTTTGTCTTGAATTATCGAGATAATAATAACCGATTTCAAAACTGACGCACTTCTCTACTTTTACAGCCGCAATTTCTCGGCCTGACAGTGCATACTTCAGAGAGTTAGTTCGGATCTTCCAAGTGGTTTCGGGCGAAGAGAGGCATATCGACTTGGTCCTAACCGATAGAAACTTGAGGACTGTCGGGCTGATTGAAGGAGGCAGAGCATACGGCTAGAAGGGACACTTAGAGTGGTCTCGAAGAAATGGGTGAAGCGTAAAGCGCCCGCAGTCGTGATAACCGAAGAAGTTGATCCGAAGAGAACGCCTACCGATACCGAGCTCCCAGTTGGGCCTTCTTCCGATGTCCAGGATTTAGGAGGACAGATAAAAGGCAAGGCTGTTGCTCACAAGCGTTCTAAATCCGAGAGATTTAAATCCGTGGTTGTGTCCTTGCCCGTCCGAGGATTAGAATTTTGGAGGCTCCTCCCCCACAAGTAGAGAATCCTTTTGAAGGGCTTGCTGATATTCCGATTCCGGATTTTGTATCGTCTCAACACGACACTGGGATGGAGGAGCTTGATAATGCTCTTGAACTAAGCGGATCGCTTGCTATGAGTGCGGCCGACATTTCTGGTTGGTCGGGGGGTTGCACATGCATACACTTCACTACACTACATGATTCACAACTATAAATCATCCAACTTAGGAAATCACTAACTCTTTCTTCGTTTCTCATTTTCAGGTATTATGTCTGGAAAAGGATCGATGCTGGGGAACCTTCGCTCTACCAGAAAAGCTTCTACTTATTATGATTCCCGTAGGAGGGATTCAGATAGATATCGCGATTGCGAGTACTCTAACCAAGATAGGTATGGGTGTTATAGGGACAGAGAATACATACATCGGTCAAGATCATGCTCTCCTCCTCTCAGACTTCCATCCCCACCTCCCGTTTTTGTTCCACACCCACCAGAGCCTCCTCGTCACATGCCATCTTCTCATACTTCTAGATCTGAGACTCACCTTCAGAGGGTCGAAACCACGGCCTCCATAATTATAAAGCAGGTCCCAGCTGAGCCCACAGGAGAAGGAGCCCTTAAAATAGCTCAGATGAGGAAGGATTTCTTGAATATTTGTTTCGATGGTTATGTCTTCCCACCACACTTAAAAAGAATCCCATCTGGAGTGGAAAACACGATGCATGATTACGTTCATGACATCTACACCCAGTATAGAGAGTGGGTAAAGGCTACAGAGGAAGCTTCTAAGGTGTCCTTTGAGCGAGCCAAAGTGCTGGAGAAAATGGAGACCGAACTCGATCAAAGGGACCGAATAATTCAAGTGCTTACTGCTGAGTCTGAGTCTTCTCGGAAATCTGAAATTGCGGCTACCAAAAAAGCTGACGAAGCGAATGTGGCAATGGAGAGGTTGAGGAAGACGCATGTTGCCTTGGTGGAGGAGATGGGCCATCGGAACACTAAAGTTACCGCTGAGCGGGATGAGGCGGTCAAGGAACTCAATGAGCTAAGGCTAAATTTTCCGACATGGCCAAGGAAAAGGATGATGTGAATAACGCAGCCTAGGAGGCGTGCGAGCAGGCTGTTCTGCTTAGGGGTGAACGGGATGTGGCTGTGGCTAAAGTCCGCAAGGTGGAGACTGAGGTCGAGGAGAAAGTGAAGTTGGCCGAGTCCAGGCTAGAGGCTGACATCGAAGACCTCATTGTTTACAACGCTAACGTGCTGAGGCACAGGGGTCTATCCTGGCTCGATGATTATCCGACGCATCTTTACAACGCATGGGGCCGACTGGTTGAGGAAGAGAAGGAGGCGCATCTGGGCGAGTCTGTGGATGAATTTGAACTCGAGAATCGCATTCTGAATGAAGATGAAAGGAAAATTCTTCATGATTCAATGATTCTGCATGAGAAGGAAAGACTTGGCGCCCAGCAGTTTGAGGTAGGAGAGGCTTCAAGGGTTGACCATCATGAGACGAGTCTTGAATTTCCAGTGTCAACCCAGCCCGAATCCTCATCCGCGGTCGATCCCCAAACTATTCCAGCCTACAATCCGGATCAGCCGCAGATGTCTTCGGCTATAGAGCAAGTTACTGAAGCCGCTCTGCCGCCTACGAGTCAAACTGAGGAAGGTATTCTGAACATTCCGCATATCTTTCTTACGTCGAAATCTTCGTTCGAGTTAAGTTCTAACAGTTCTCTTATTCTTTGTCCAGTGATTGATGCTGCGCCGACCATGCCTCCTGCTACTCAAGAATCATATCCAAAGCAAGAGGCTATTATGACCGAAGCAATCACCGTAAGTACAGCTGCCCCACTTGACGATACGCAGGGGAATACAATTGTGTTTGATGAGCAGCTGATGGAAGAACTCTTTCGCCGTCACAGCGATCCTTTAGCCGATTTACCATTTTCCATGGGTGGGGGCGCTCCTACTACAAGTTCTTCAATGCCGACTACTGTTGCCCCCAGTGGGGCTCTGGCAGTTACTGAAGAGGAGATGTTCGCCCAAATCGACGCTGAAATGGCAGCAGCTGCTCATGGAGGCAGCTCTGGAGGTGGGATGGCAGCACTGGGACCAGCTCTGCTTAGGATGATATCTCCTTGTGGCACCGTTTTTATTACTAGCATGCCCGTTCCACCTTATGTACTTGATCATGTTCCTCCGACTCCGCCCGCATGAAGCATCCCTATCCACTCGAGTTCGGAGGAGGATGTTGATATCATGCCCTCGCTTGGAGACCAACCACCGAAAAGCATAGGCTCAAAGAGGAAGGATAGCGGCGGCTCCAGTGGGCCCGCACCGAAAAGGAAGCCGCGGAAGAAGAAAGATTAAACATGCTTCCTTGGTGTAATTCTGACTTTCATTTTGTTGGCCGTGTATAGATGCGGGTTCGGCCCCTGCTAGTAGCAATTTTTTGAAACAAGCTTGTATACGAACTCTTTTTACAAACAATAGAAATGAAAGTTCTCTTTTTTGACTTCTTTTCTGTCATTGTGTATTTGCCTAAGTGTTTCAATGTCTGAAGTGCACTTGTGAAGTTCCAGCTTCCGAATAAAGTTTGTTTTTGTTCGCCAAGTTCGGATACTGTGGACATGGTTTGCGACCAGGAAGCGAGTTGAATTTTTATGTCGCATCGCTTCAGTAAATAGTCGATGCTTGAGTCCTTCCCCCCAATCTTGGGGGTGAGTTGTTGAACATCAGTCGACGATCGCTTCTCTCTTATAGCATGTTGAGTCTATTGCCACCGAATGGATGTCTGAGACAAGTGGAGATTGAGTAATTCATCCATGCTTGTTTGATTGTCGATAATCATATCCGCACTCCGGGGATTCTCCTTTGTTCATCGGCGGTTGGTCACGCCAGCTTGAGTTTAAATAAAACGTTCGCACTTTGGGACTTGGAATCGACCTTTGTACTTCGACTCGCACTCTGGGAGCTCAGAGTTGATATTATACTTCAATTCACGCTCTGGGAACTCCATGCTGATGTTTTATACTCTGTTTCACACTCTGGGAATCTGGAGTTGATGTTTATACTCCGACTCGCGCTCTGGGAGTTCAGAGTTGTTGCTTATACTCCGTTTCGCACTCTGGGAATCCAGAGTTGATGTTTATACTCCGTCTCGCACTCTGGGTGTTCGGGGTTGTTGTTTATACTCCGTTTCGCACTCTGGGAATCTGGAGTTGATGTTTATACTCCGACTCGCACTCTGGGAGTTCGGAGTTGTTGCTTATACTCCGTTTCGCACTCTAAGAATCCAGAGTTGATGTTTATACTCCGACTCGCACTCTGGGAGTTCAGATTTGTTGTTTATACTCCGTTTCACACTCTGGGAATCAGGAGTTGATGTTTATACTCCGACTCGCACTCTGGGAGTTCGGAGTTGATTTTTATACTCCTTTTCACACTCTGGGAATCTGGAGTTGATGTTTATACTCCGACTCGAATCTGGGAATCTGGAATTGATGTTTATACTCCGACTCGCACTCTAGGAGTTCGAAGTTGTTGTTTATACTCCGACTCGCACTCTGGGAGTTCGGAGTTGATGTTTATACTCCGTTTTGTACTCTGGGAATCCGGAGTTGATGTTTATACTCCGATTCACACTCTGGGAGTTCGAAGTTGTTGTTTATACTCAGTTTCGCGTTCTGGGAGTCTGGAGTTAAGTGAGGGATTATCGTGTATCAATCCATTTTTGACTTTGATGTGATGGTTTGTCCCCGAGCTCGGGTTTCGCTTAGCGAGTGACCGGTTGCATCATAGTCAACCTCTATTTGAATAAATTCCACCGTATGGTGAAACTTAGCTGTCCATGCATAGTGATGATCATATGAAGCATTTCAAGTAAATCACAACTCTGGCCCGAAGAGATTTCATTTTATTGCTGAAATAAGAAAATTTGGCAAAGTCAGTTGCCTTATTACAAATTCTAATTTCGAAATGCAGAAACAAATTGCAAAATGGAAAGTAAATTAAATGGATAAACATAGCCTGTTATGTATAGTAGCGAAGAAGAATCTCGCTGTTCCAGGCTCTTGGCAGAGTAAGACCGTCAACGGTCGATAATTTGAATGTGCTATCTCCGAGCCTTCGTTTAATTACATACGGTCCTTCCCATGTCGGTTTCATATGCGAAGGAACCAGATAAATTCTTTTCAGGACGAGGTCGCCTAGTCCAAAGGTTCGTGGGCGGACCTTGGTGTTGTACAATCGGGCGACTCGACTTCGATACGCAGCTGCCCTCAAATCAGCTTCTTCACGCTTCTCATCTAGTAGATCGAGAGATTCAGCAAGTAATATAGCATTTGTCTTTGGATCATAGTATGTCACACGATGAGAAGGTACTTCTAGTTCAACGAGAATAACGGCTTCCGAACCATAAGAGACAGAGAATGGAGTGTGGCCGGTCGCGGTCTTGTGGGTTGTTCGGTAAGCCTATAAAGCCATAGGAAGTTCATCGACCCACTTGCCCCCGACCTTTTCTAGTCGTTTTTTCAGAATGTATTTTATAACTTTATTAACTGCTTCGACCTGTCTGTTTTCCTGAGGGTGTGCAACTGTAGAGAATTTCTTTTGGATGTGAAATCGTTTGCAGAAATCTTTAAATTCAGCATTGTCGAATTGGGTACCGTTGTCCGTAATAATGGTGTGTGGGAGATCGAATCGACAGATGATGTTGCGAACTACAAAGTTGATTATTTTCTTCATTGTTATGGTAGCAAGAGCTTCGGCTTCAGCCCACTTTGTAAAGTAATCAACTGCGACGATGGCGTATTTCGCACCACCTTTTGCCAGAGGTAGAGCACCAATGATGTCGATGCCACACATTGCAAACGGCCATGGACTGAGCATTTGCGTTAACTCGGTAGGAGGAGCTCTAAGAATTCGAGCATATTTCTGGCACCTATCACATTTCTTTGCATAATTTGACGCATCGCGATTCACGGTCGGCCAGTAATATCCGTATCGAAGTATGTTCTTGGCAAGTGTTTGCCCCCCGGTGTGATCGCCACATTCTCCCTCATGCACATCATGTAATACTTGTTTAATTTCGTCGTGAGCGATACACCGGAGTAAAGGGACTGAGTACCCTCTTCTGTACATGATTCCATTCTGGATGGTAAATCGTGAGGCCTTCCGAAGGACTTGTCTCTTTTCACTCCTGCGCTCCAGCAGGGTTCCATGCTCAATGTAATTTTTGAGTGGGGTCATCCATGAATCCTTTTCGAGGACGGTTTCGCATACCCGGTCTATTTCTGCCCGGTCAATGCTTGGGGAGGATAACGCTTCTACGGGAACGAGTCCCATTTGCTGAGCTTCACCTGTGCTGGCTAGCTTCGCCAGTGAATTGGCTTTTTGGTTGCGTTCTCGAGGTATACAATAAATGGCATAATAATCAAACAGATTTAGTACTTCCTGAACTTGAGCTAAGTAAGCAGCCAACCTTCGATCTCTTGCTCGATACTCTCCCCGTACTTGACATACAACTAATTGTGAATCACAATAAATTTCCACTACGATGATTCTCAAATCTCTGGCAAGTTTCAAGCCAGCAAAGAGGGCTTCATATTCAGCTTCATTATTAGTCGCATGAAAATCGAACTTCAAAGCATAACTTATGGATCGACTTCGGGAGTTTCAAGTACAACACCAGCGTCCGAACACCGGTCGTTTGATGTGCCATCGGTATAAAGCTTCCAGATGTATTCGGGGGATTCACTGGTTTCGGGCAAGTCCTTTGGAATGGTAAATTCAGCTATGAAATCGCCTAGGACTTGTCCTTGTATGGCCCGTCTTGGAGTGTAAGTAATGTCAAACTGGCTCAGTTCGATGTTCCACTTGGGTAACCTACCAGACATCTCAGGCCACGAAAGGACCTGTCGTAACGGCTGGTCGGTGTAAACAATAATGGGATGTGTCTGGAAATACGGTCGGAGTTTTCTTGATGCAATAACAAGGAAATAAGCCAACTTCTCTAATTTCGGATAATTCCTTTCAGCCCCATTCAATCGCTTGCTGACGTAGTATACTGGCTTCTGTATCCTGTCTTCTTCTCGAATTAAGGCAGCGTTGATAGCATTTTCTGATATCGCCAAATATACGTACAACTTCTCATAGTCAATGGGCTTCGACAGGATAGGTAGTGCAGATAGATGTTGGACTAGTGCTTGGAAAGCGCCCGCACAATCCGTGGTCCATTCAAAGTTTCGTTTCCCTTTTTGGATCAGATCAAAGAAGGGAATGCATTTGCCAGTGGACTTTGAAATGAACCTGCTCAATGCTGCTACCTTTCCATTGAGACTCTGGACTTGTTTTATGGTTTTCGGAGTTTCAAGATTTCTGATAGCCCAGATCTTTTCAGGATTATCTTTGATCCCTCGAGCGTTGAAGATGAACCCAAGGAATTTTCTAGATGCAACTCCAAAGTGACATTTCAGTGGATTTAGCTTCATTCTGAATTCTCGAAGTATGTTGAACATAGTTTCCAGGTCTTTAACATGGTCGGTGGAGAGGCGTGACTTCACAAGCATGTCGTCTACATATACTTCCATTGTTTTCTCGATTTGATTGGCAAACATCCGATTGACCAATCATTGATAAGTAGCCCCGACATTCTTGAATCCGAATGGCATAACTTTGTAGCAATAAAGTCCCAGATTGGTTATGAAGCTGGTGTGTTCTTGATCGGGTAAATGCATCGGTATCTGATTGTAGCCAGAATACGCGTC
The DNA here is from genome assembly GCA_030737815.1 of Allium fistulosum. Lineage (NCBI taxonomy): Eukaryota > Viridiplantae > Streptophyta > Magnoliopsida > Asparagales > Amaryllidaceae > Allium > Allium fistulosum. The sequence continues at coordinate 797,313,375 of CM060904.1, forward strand.
CATGAAGGATAAGAGTTCATGCCCAACTGTCCAATCTACTAGCTGATCAATTCTGGGAAGCGGGAAACTGTCTTTGGGACATGCTTTATTCAGATCGGAATAATCGACACATGTTCTCCACTTTCCGTTTGACTTTCGGACGAGCACGGGATTTGACACCCATTTAGGATATAGTGCATCCCGAATGAACCCGTTTGCTTTAAGCTTTTCTACTTCTTCTTTAAGGGCGGCAGATCTCTTTGGATCCATACCATGCTTTTTCTGTTTGACCGGGACATGCTGTGGGTCAATGTTCAGGGTGTGGCTTGCGACGTCCAGTGAGATCCCACACATGTCGGAATGCATCCAGGCGAATACATCAAGATACGCCCGTAGAAATTCAACCAATTCCTCTTGAGTTTGCTGGCTTAGCTGAGACCCAATCTTTATCATTTTTGAATCATCATCATTGTCAATTGGGACATCGATTGTCAGTTCGACCGGGGATGCTTGACTTTCTTTAGATTCTCCTTCGTCTTCAGTTTCTCTTGGGTCAAGATCCTTGAGGAATTGGCTGGGGTGCCCGGGCCTAGGCCCGGGCGTTAATTGTCAATTATCGGCGAAACGGACGCAAAGAGATTCCTTTACGCCATTTCCTATCTCCTTTCGCTGCACCTCTCAGAGCTCAGCAACATAACAGGCTCTGGCAGCAGCCTGATCTCCCTGAATGATTCCCACTCCATGATCAATGGGAAATTTTAAAGTCAAACACCACGGGGCAATGGCTGCCCTGAATTCAGCGAGTGCCGGTCGGTCCAAGAAAGCATTATATGGGGAGTCTATGTCTAAAATAATGAACAACAATATCCATACTCTCCGACATTCTCCAACTCCCAACTCTACTGGCAGTTCCACATTCCGGTGGGTATAGTAGCACTTCCATTGAAACCATGGATTCGGGATTGACACGGTTTCAAGTCCGTGGCTTCCATTCTCATTTGATAATAGGCTCTCATAAACAAAATATTCACAGAGCTTCCATTGTCAACTAAGATCCTCTTCATCCAAGCGGGACCTATTTGAGTTGAGATGACCAGTGGATCGATAGTGGGGGCTTTGACTTTATCAGTGTCTCTGTTCCTAAACACGATGTCATCCGTCATCGTCTTCTGTTGCTTGGCCGGAGCCCCTTCATCAAAACTACTACAACACTCGAAGTCCACATGCCTGATAGAACTGGCATACGACTCCATTTCCTTCCAGCTTCGATCTGCTGGATGAGGACCACCACTTGTTGTATTGATAACCAATCTCCCGCCTGTACGGGCGGGTTCCTCCTGTCTTTCCTAATTCGGCGCACGATTCTGATTTGATGGGCCTGCATCACCAGACTGCGGTGCCCGCACAAACTGATCCAATTTCCGTTCACGTATCAGTTTTTCAATGAGGTCTTGTAAGTGACGACACTTATTGGTGTTGTGGCCATAACTCTCATGGAATCTACAATGTTTTCCAGTTTGGATTTGTCTTTCAGTTGGTGGTTTTGGGGCAGGTTTCTTGTATTGCATGGTATTGCAGGTCTACAAATACACATTTTCCAACGACGTATTCAGTGGAGTGTAATTATCGTACATGGAAGCTCTACGCCGTGGACCACGATTCTGATCGCGTTTTTTGTTTTGATTTCCATTGTCCCTCTGCTAATTCTGTTTATTTTGTACGTTCAACTGAACTTTTCCAGAACTATCTCCGGACTGTTTAACAGCAATGTTACTTTGGATTCCTTTGGTGTTGGACCCTGCGTCATCCTGCTTCCTAGACTATTTTGCATCCTCCCTTCTCAAGAATTGGGCTGCCTTGGAATAGAAACGGTCCAATGACGCAGGTGGTTTTCCAGCTAACCAATTTCCGAAGTCGGAATCACCATCAATCCCCTTAGTCAATGCCATCAGGATAGAGTTATCATTGGGATTGCTTATTTCTGCACTCGCAGCATGGAATCACTCCAAGTAGCGTCTAAGTGTCTCTCCGGGAGCTTGTGTAACACTAGACAGAGTGTTAACATCTTTAGGCCTCGCTATGTGCATACAGAATTGTTCATAAAACTTGGTGGCCATCTAATCAAAATTAGAAATGGATCGTGGTTGCAAACGGGTAAACCACATGGTTGCAACGCCCTTAGGGAAATGGGGAAACTATGGCATTTTACTGCGTCATCAGCTCTCGCAGCATTCATCAGCCATTCGTACTTCAGGATGTGTTGATTGGGATCAGAACTCCCTTCATGGACTGGCAAAGTTGGCATCCTGAAGCGCCGAGGTGGTTCAGCTAACAATATGTCATCGGTGAAAGGGGTATGACTCCGGGAGATTCTCCCGTCGTCGTTAGAGAGACCCTGACTTTCACGGATCATTTGACGAATCATCGTTGGTATATCCGGCATTTGGGTACTTGGAGCATGTTGTGCCAAGGTGTGGGCGGGTTCCGCAGCGCGACCTGGACCGGACGCGGTCGACGGTCCGTACCTCGCCTCCTTGGTTCAACATTTTCTGGGACATAAGGCTCTGGAGTCTGCTCTCGTTGGTTACGTTGGGGATCAGCTTGGTTTCTAGCATCAACCCCTTGTCCGGTGGTGGTGGTAGTAGCAATGTTGCCTGTGACATGATAAGGAGTAGCACATCCTCGGGATGAAGGTCGGGTATGATGACTAGTGGATGGTCCAGTTCTAGGTTGTCCAAGATTCGAAGCAGGTTGGTGCCCGGTGGCCTGGGTGTAGCTTACATCCAACCGTGGGTGCGTGGATCGGTTATGACCGTCAAATGAGGCTGAACTCTCTGTGGAAGAATAAGAACCTTGGTCTCTTCTGGATCTTCTGCGCCTATGGCGATTTAGCTGGTTGGACAACTCTGTGTTGGCGCGCAGTTGTTCAGTTAGCTGTTGGCGACTCTGGGTCAACTCTTGAAGCAACATCTAGAATTCTTGTCTAGTGACTGGGCCTGATGGATCTGAAGGTCCGGCAGCATCTTGGTTTGATAGATGCAATTAAACGAGATTTTGTCGGTCCTGTCCTACTTGATCAGCAACTGTAGAAGTGGTATGTGTACTTACCATGGTGAGGTGATGAAAGTCCTTTCCTAGATCTGATGCAAATCAGAATAGATTGGAAGGGCTTCAAAGTTCTAGATCTGGATCTTCTTCTTGGATTTATGCAATCCGATATAGATAGGAGATCCAAAGAGCAGGAGAAAAATTTGGTTTTCTCAGTGAAAGCACCAAAGTGTTTGTACCAAAATAGGGCACAACACTCTTCTGAAGTTTTTGAAGAGATAAAATGAAGAAATTAAATGTAAAAAGAGGATTATCTAACAAAAACTCCAAATCTTAGATATGAAACTAATTAAAATGCAAGGAGACACAAGAATTTAGAGTGGTTCGGCGTATCGCCTACATCCACTATAAAGTTGATAGATTTATTGATCTTTCTTTGAAGATTACAAGTGAATTCAATGAATTACAGCAGATAATTATGATTTGCAGCAGTCACCTTCGTTGGTAGCAGCAGCAATGGAGTTTAGATCTGGATCCGATGGAGTCTGGGCGTTCGAGATCTCAAAGAAGAAGAAGAACCCCTTTTCTGTTTGCTTTGGGGGTCTATTTATAGGTGTAGTAGGCTGATATTTCGCTCAGATCTCGGGAGGCTCCTTTTGCCACGTGACCAGGCCCGCACGCCCGAGCCCGTGAAGTTTCGGTCCGATCCGTGATCGATACGAACGGATTTCGTATCGATCAAGATCACGTTCGATGGAGTCGAAATTTGGCGTGAACATTCTTTAGCATGCACGTAGTCTTCTGTGAAAATTTCATAGCATTTGGACTTGTAGATTAGGAGATATGATCGATACGAATTGGGAGCTCCGGTTGGCTGTTTCGTTCGACTCCCTCTATTCGACTCGCTCTTATTCGACTTGGTATTGTTCGAATCGTTGTTCGACTCGATGACGTGGCGTTTGAATCTCTGGATCACTCCATCTTTGATGCTATTTTGATCGAGTTGTCTAGGACTTCCGCTCTGCTCGTATCGATGGAATTGCTTTGTTCGCATCGATGGAGGTAGCCTTTATTCGTATTGATTGCTGTGCCTTGCTTTGTATTGAGGGACACGAAGTAGGAGTCTTCGGATGGATGCGAAGTTGACGTTGGATGATCGAGTCGAACTGTGGCTTGAAGCAGAGCGATTCGAACAAGTTCTTTCTGATTGCTTGAAGCAGAGCGAGTTGAACAAGTGCTTTCTGATGGCTTGAAGCGGAGCTAGTCGAATAAGTGCTTTCTGATGGCTTGAAGCGGAGCGAGTCGAACAGTGGTTCTGAGATGGATTCGAAGTGGAGCGAGTCGAAGTAGGTACTCCTGATGGATGTGAAGCGGAGCGAGTCGAAGTAGGCATTCCTGATGGATTCGATCAGAGGCTGTTTTTATCTGATTTTGCATTGATCGTAACTTGAGCATACGAACTCGGATTGACCTGAAATTTGGAACGTTGACTCTCATAGCTTCGCTTGTTGTGTCATATCAATTTAAGCTCGATCCAGACTCGGACAAAATTTGTCGATATTCATGGTGGGGCTGCGTATAACCGATTTTCTTAGACGAACTGTCTTTGGTTTCTAGTCAAGTTCTTGGTGTCACGGCCTTGCCAAAAGGCAAGATAACATGTACCAATCGAGTGCTTGGGTTTGTTCGTATCGATGGGAAGTGTCTACTTCGTATCGATCTGTGGTTGATCGATATGAAATATGTATGATGTTTGATCGACACGAAGTAGACACTTGTATTGCAGTTGATGGATACGAAATGGGCAATAGCCAATCGATTCGAAGTGGGCCTGCCTTCTGATGGATACAAAGAAGGCCATCCTCGATTTATACGAACAAGACAACTACTGATCGATACGAAGTGGAGTTGTTTGCTGATGGAGTCGAATAAATCGATACGAATAAAGCATATTCCCCTGATGGATACAAAGTAATGCGTTTTGATGGATACAAAGTAATGTGTTTCGATGGATATGAATAGATGGACGCAAATTGATGGAGACAGCCTAACTGATACGAAATGATGGATGCGATTGAGGTGATTTCTTTGCTTTGCATCGATCATATCTTGAGCATACGAACTCGGATTGACTTGAAATTTGGAATGTTGGCTTTCATAGCTTTGCCTGTCATGTCTTGTCAATTGTAGCTTGATCCGGACTAGGACAAAATTCATCGATATCCATAGTGAGCCTGCGTATAACCGATCTTCGGGACGGACTGTCCTTGGTTTCCAGTTAAGTTCCTGGTATCACAGCCTTGCCAAAAGGTGGGATAACAGTTATACCTTTCGACAAGGTCAAACCAATGCATATGGTATCAAGCATCTTGGTACATAATGAATTGGACAGAGTCGAAGGGTTCTTAGTTGAAAGTTTGATGGCCAAAGAGGTTGGGGTATGTTTGTTTTATAAACTTAAGCTTTCACCTGCTTTGCTTTCGAATTAGAGCTTTCGACTTGGTTGCCTTTAACCAGGTCAAATGTTTAAAATAAAGGTTTTAAACCTTTCCACAAAGTCGAAAGGTTGCCGCTTTTTTACTTCTATTTTTTTTTAACCTTCCGATGCAGTCGAAGGTTTGGTTTTCAAAAGGTTGTTTTAAGAGACCTTTCAACAAGGTTGAAAGGTTTGGTTTTTATAAGTTGTTTTTATATAAGACCTTCTGACATAGTCAAAAGGTTTGGTTTCAAAGAGGATGTAAGAGACCTTTCGACAAGGTCGAAAGGTTGTTTCAAAGAGGATTTTGAAAAGAACTGCCGCCTTTATTTTTATTCAACCTTCCGAAGGGGTCAAAAGCAGGAGATTCGACACAATCGAAAGGTTTAAATGTTTTCCCTAATGTTTTATAAAGCAGAGAGTGGTTTTGAAAACATTCTCCTATGACCCAAATTAATATTTTTAAGTAAAACCTAATGCTTTTGAAACGTTTGAATTTCAATGTCTTCAAAAGGTTTATAGTAAAGGGTTGAATGCTTTCGAAAGGTTTAATTGCTCAATAGTTTCAAAAGTTTTAGATTCAAAACATTGTTTTTAAAACCATTCGACGAGGTCGAAAGGTTTGGTTTTAAAAAAAGGCTTGAAACCCCATACTCTAAATTTTTTAAAGAAAACCCACGGCTTAAATAAAGGAGTTTTGTAATGACTTTAAGTAGGTGACTTTGAAGAAGTTTTTCCTTGATAAAAATATAGGTTAAAAGGTGTTAACTATATTTGATGAAATGTATTTGAAGGACCTTAAACCCATAGGAGCGGTATTGTTAAGTTGTTATTTTACTTTTTCAAATATGAATATATTCACATGATAGCCCATTACTGTATTTTGGAGAAAAGGGGTAGAAGAACCATCTAGGTTAACTCAATAGTGAATATAAATTGCTTAAACTCCTGAATGAGTAGAATTGCATCCATGGAGTCAGGGTGACCAAAAATATAGGATGCCTAAACTTAGTAGTTATTAGAGGACACCAAAAGGTTCATGGTAAGCCCATGAAAACTATGATAAGGTAGTTATTGTTGTCTACCAAAAGGTTCATAGTAAACCCATGAAAACTATGATTAAGTAGTTATTGGAGGAAACCAACAGGTTCATAGTTAACCCATGAAAACTATGCACTAAGGACAGTTGGCAGGGGCTAATTGGTTTGTAGTGAACCCATGAAAACTATATCCGGACTAAGAATTGACATTAGTCAATAGGTTCCTAGTAAACCCATGAAAACTAGGATAAGAAAGTAGCTAATGGAAATATCAGTAGGTTCCTAGTCAACCCATGAAAACTTGGATGTGAAGTGAGTTATTTGATAAATCCATAGGTTCCCACTCAACCCATGAAAACTAGGATAACTTGAATAGTTATTGGAAGGACTAATAGGTTCAGGAGGACCCATGAATTAATTAAGTTAACTGGCAGAAGCCTATAGGTTTATAGTGATCCCATGAAAGCTATGAATAGGACAGGGTGTCTAATAGTTATAACAAGGTTATTAGTAAATCCATGAAAACTAAAGAGGTTAATAGTCCCTAGAAACTATAATTATGACAAGGTGTCAAATTAAATTGGAAATGGTAAATCCTAATGATTTTCAAGTATGCATATCATCGTAATATTTTAAAAATGTATGTTTTAACCATTATGGATGTAGGAGTACAGTATATGGTTTTATAAAGGCTTTAGGGTACTATTGAGGGGAAAACCCATTCCGCTAAGAGGCATGGTCTCACTAGATATCTAAAAGGATTGAGATGTTAGATTATTATTCATATCAGGCTTTATGTCTGACTCGAAATTTTTGTTTTCCCCTTCAACCATCGGGTACTCAATTGATTTTGAGTAGTTAGAGGTTTACGGTTTTCAGGTTCTCTTCTTAGACGAATAAAGCTTCCAGATATGCGCAGGAGGTAGATAGTTATTTATTGTTTTTTTTTCGCTGTGTGTTTTTTCGTAAAGGCAGATTTATTAGCTTTACTATATACTCTGATCAACCAAGGGAGCATCTTCATATGTTGCTCTTGGCGTAATTGTAATAGTTATATTTTGCTAAATGTGGTTAACGTAATTTTGGATTATGTAATGAACATGAAATGTTGTAATTTGAATGTGGAAATATGTTTTTTATTTGTTAAAAATTTTCCATACATCTGTGATCTGTGTACCAATGAATCAAGCATCGCCGTATTTGGTCGTTGAAGATTAATAATTATCGATGACTGCAGCATCCGTAGCCGTTAGTTTTGGGCCTCCAAGTATGGGGATGTTACAAGTTGGTATCAAAGCGTAGGTTTATGAAACTTTAAAAGAAAAGTTAAACCTAAAATCTTTTTCAAACATAATCCAATGAATTTAAAAAAATATGATCGGGGTTTAGGTTAACGCTATATTATCGTACTTGTATTTGATATATAGGTATATATCTAAGTACGTATTCCCCTCTCTCTTAGACCATTCTTCTCTATCATACTAAGGATCGTATGTAGATATACGAGAAAGAGGATATGGAGGCAGGAAACGGAAGAGGAAATCTAGGTTGAGGAAGCACCACAACTAATGCAAATGCTCGACCTAATACCAGGAGAAACCAAGGTCGATAGGCTAATGCTAATCAAAAGGTCGAGGCCAATGTAGGTGCTGGAAATCCGCCAGTAGATGCAAGGATGGTGTATCAGTTGTTGGCTAATCTGTTGCAAGCAGGAGTTGCTGGGAATGTTGGTGGAGTTAATCTTGTAGTTCCAGTTGGTTATAATTATGCTAAAATGAGTAGAGACTATGTCAGTCTGGGAGGAAAGCCGTTTGCTGGAACGCAAGATGCTATTGAAGTAGAGAATTGGCTGTTGAATTGTGAAAGGATATTTGCAGACCTAGGCTTGAATGATGGAGAGAAGAGAAGGCTAGCATCTAGAAAGTTTCAAGGGTTAGCGCTTCATTGCTGGAACAGTGTGATGGCAGGAGTGCCGGAGGAGGAGTTGACGTGGGCTGACTTTAGGAGGAGGTTTGAGCAGAGGTTCTTATCTGAGGATGCCAAATCGGCGTTGATGAGGAAGTTTATGGATCTTGTCCAAGGATAGATGTTTGTGACCGAGTATGCTGCTAACTTTGATGAGATATCTCGATATGGTTATGCTTTGGTCGACACTGATGTCAGGAGGAATGAGAGATTCATTAGAGGTATGAGGCCAGAGCTAGGCAGAATGGCTATGACTTACATTAGGGAACCTTATCATGTGATGGTGGAGATGACCGTCCACCATGAGGAGATGCTTGTTGTTTCAGCTAGGGATATGCCAGTTGAGTTCCAAGGTTCTCAGGGAAGGAAAAGGAAATTCTTTATGAAGAAAGGAGCCCAAAAAAAGGGAGGCTGCCAAGAAGGCAAACGCCGATTTGGTGTGTTATAAGTGTGATAAGAAGGGCCATTATGCCCACAAGTGTAGAACTGGTAAGGAACAGAAGCCAGCAGAGAAGAAGAACGTGAAATGGTTCAACTTTGACCAAGTTGAGCATTATAAGAACCAGTGTCCAGAGCCGGTCAGGGCGGACAGAGGGAAGGTGTTTGCTATTAGACCACCGTCTTCTTCTAGACCTACTGCAGTAGAGAAAGGGAAAACTGTGTTGGAAGGTATGCTTTTAATATAGATTATACCAATTAGGGTACTTTCTGATACCGGTTCATCACATTCATTTATATCTCAGTATTTGGTTAATAAGTTAGGTATAGAACCCACATACCTTGTTACTTCCTTAAGGGTTGCGAATCTAATAGAAGGGTATGCAACTTTTGGGATGAGATGTGACCAGTTAGACCTTGATTTGTTAGGTTACAAGTTTGCATGCAACTTGTATGTTTTTGATTTCGTAGATTTCGGGATCATCTTAGGCATGGATTGGTTAAGTGAGTATGAGGCTAGGGTATTTTGCCAGGATCGGAGAAATATCATTGGGACAACCAGATAGTCATGACTGAATCATTTTCTCAGTGGAGAAGTCTAGTAAGAGTGTTTGTGCTTTGTTGAGTGCCACGGAGGTTGGAGAAGAGTTTTGTCAAGTTTGTGTAGCCAGAGAATTTGTAGATATCTTTGAAACGGTTACTGGACTACCCCTGAAACGAGCTGTTGAGTTTCAGATAAACCTTGTACCGGGAGCTAAACCCGTCAATAGACTACCTAGTAGGATGACACCAACAGAGATGAAGGAATTGAAAGTGCGGATAGTGGATCTTGAGGGAAGGAATTTTATCAGACCGAGCAGTTCGCCTTGGGGAGCAGCTGCGGTGTTTGTGAAGAAACCAGATGGGGCATTAAGGATGTGCATCGACTATCATAAGTTAAACGAAAGGATGATCAAGAATAGGTACCCTCTGCCGAGGATAGATGATCTGTTTGATCAGTTAAGTGGAGCCAAAATATTTTCCCAATTAGATTTGGCGACGGGGTTCCATTAGTTGAGAGTGGCGGAGGATAGCATTCCTTTGATGGCATTTCGTACTAGGTATGTTTCGTATGAGTGGTTAGTAATGCCATTCGGATTGACGAATGCACCTACTTTCTTTGTTGAACCAGGATTTCAGAGAGCACTTAGATAGGTTTGCGTTGGTGTTCATAGATGACATTTTGGTGTACTCTAAAGATGAAAGAGAACATGAGATTCATCTTAGACTAGTGTTGGAGACGCCGAGGCAGAATCAGCTGAAGGCGAAGTTTTCCACGTGTCATTTTTGGAATAGAGAAGTTAAGTTTCTTGATCATGTGGTTTCAAAGGAAAGATTATCAATTGATCCAGTAAAGATCGAGGCAGTCAATAATTAGAAGTGACCAGAGACGGTAACTGAGATCAGGAGTTTTCTTGGACTTGCTGGCTATTACCGGAGATTCATCAAGGATTTCTCGCGAATAGCAGCGCTTATGACTAAGTTGACCAGGAAGGACATGAAGTTTGTTTGGTCCGACAAATGTGAGGAAGCATTCCTTAAGTTAAAACATTTGCTAACCAATGCTCCAGTGTTAGTAGTTTCGGATGGTAACCGAGGGTTGGTAGTATACACAGATGCATGTGGTACTGGATTGGGAGCAGTGTTGATGCAGAAGGACAAAGCTATTGCATACACATCTAGGCAGCTTAGACCGCACGAAGTTAGATATCGTACTCATGATTTAGCGTTGGCTGCGGTGATATTTGCCTTGAAGGTTTAGAGGCATTATCTTTTGGGAGAGATATTTGGGTTGTTTACCAATCATAAGTCATTAAACTATTTATTCTCTCAGAAGGAGTTGAATATGAGTCAGCAGAGGTGGCTGGAGTTTTTGGCTGCTTATGATTTCGGTACAGAGTATACTCTGAGGAAAGTAAATAAGACAGCTGATTCTCTCAGTAGAAAACATTAGAATGTTGTTTTAGCAATGTTGGCAGAATGAAAAGATCTAGAAGCTTTAGCCAGTTGTGGTGTGCGGTTGAGATCTACTATAAGTTCTAGTCAGGGTACTGCCATATTGTCTTATTTAGAAGGTCGACCGGTGATGATCGAGAGGATAGCTTATAAGCAAAGTGAAGATCCAGTGTTAGCCGAGAGGATTAAAAGACTTGTGGAAGGATTAGAGATTGATGACCTAAAGGATTTTAGTCTTGACCAAAGAGGATGGTTGAGAAAGAAGGGAAGGTTGTGCGTTTCGAATGTAGAGAACTTAAGGAGGGAAGTTCTAAAGTAATTTCATCGATCCAAGTTTATGATTCATCCTGGAGGGACTAAGATGTATCAAGATATGAAGAGGAGCTTCTATTGGGAAGGCATGAAGAAAGATGTTGGCTTGTGGGTTAGGCCGTGTGTTAACTGTCAACAAGTGAAAGCCGAACATCAGAAGCAAAGTGGGTTACTTCAATCTTTAGACATTCCAGTTTGGAAATGAGATTCGATATCGATGGATTTTATAGATGGGTTGCTAAGGTCAAATAGAGGAAATGAAAGCATATAAGTTATAGTGGACAGGTTGACCAAGAGTGCCCATTTTGTTGCGGTAAAGTAAACCAGGAATGCACCTGTTTTAACAAAGTTGTTCATGAAGAATATAGTTAGATTTCATGAGATTCCTAGTAGCATAGTCAGCGACAGAGATGCATTATTCACTAGTGAATTTTGGAGGAGTCTACAAAAGATATTAGGTACCAAGCTCAAGATGAGTACAGCATATCACCCACAAACGGACGAGCAGACAAAGAGAGTCAATAAGGTACTCGAAGATTTATTGAGAGCTTGTGTGCTGGACTTTGATGGTTCTTGGGAGGATAGCTTTGTATGGAAGACCATGCAAATTGCCAGAATGTTGGTTAGAGACTGGAGACAGATTGGTCTTAGGTCCAGATTTGGTTAGGGAGAAGTCAGAGAAGATTGAGTTAATCCGAGGACGGATGAAGGAAGCTCAATCCAAGAAGAAGAGTTACGCAGATAAGAGGCGTAAAGACTTAGAGTTCTCAGTGGGAGACATGGCTTTCATTAAGGTATCATCGATGAAGGGTGTAATACGATTTGGAAAGTTGGGAAAGTTGACCCCGAGGTATGTTGGTCCATTCCAGATTACAGGAAGAATTGGAAAGCTTGCTTATAGAATAGAGTTTCCAAGCAGTATGGCAGGTGTCCATAATGAATTCCATTTGGCTCATCTTCGTAAGTATGTGCATGATCCAGAGTCTACTATTGGAAAGCTTGCTTATAGAATAGAGTTTCCAAGCAGTTGGATGATTTGGTAGTAGAGCCTGATTTGACTTTTGTTAAACAACCAGTTCAGGTTGTAGCAAGAGATGAGAAGAGGTTGAGGACCAAGACAGTCGAGTTGGAAAAGGTTCAGTGGAGCGACAACGAGAAAGACTGTACTTGGAAGACAGAAGATAGGATTCGAGAGGCTTATCTTGATCTGCTTTGAAAGTATGTCTATATCAGATTTATATTGATTGTGATAGTTAGGTAGGCTAGTATGGTTGTTAGGAGATGTTACAGATGATTGCTATGCTGGCTAGTTAGTCCTTATTGAATTTCGAGGATGAAATTATTTAATAAGGGGAGCCTGTAACACCCCTAATTTTTGTGACATTATTCAGGAAATTTAATTAGAGTAAATTAAATAGAATAATGTAGATAAGGAGATTGAGGTTGATTAATAAACTAGGTGGTCGTGCTTATTTAAAAATTAATGAACTTGTATAAATGGTTAGGAAATTAACACAAGGGCATTAGGGTAAATAACCACCCCATACTTCCCATCCATATACCATTACCATTAGGTTTTACATGTTCATTTTATCTCAAACAAAAATATTTATAACCGTGAGAAACAAGGCCGGCCATTAGGAAGGAAGAAGAGAAGAGAAAATCAACTAAAAGCTTAGGATTCAAGTTAGAAGGAATCAATCTCAATCATACTTCAATTTCCTTATCCAATCTAAGGTGAAAAATAATTTCTACATCTCTATTTTGATTTTTGCATCATATGGTTTCGAATTTAAGGATAAATCTGTTTTATGATATATCTTGATAATGATATGCTTGTTTATTATTTATATGTGTTTAAACAAGGTTGTTTAATAAGGGATATACACGGGTTTAGGGAAAAACCAAGACGAAATGGTTTTTAAATGCCATGGGAAAATTTTATGTTATAGAAAACATGATTTTGGAGACGGGTTTCAATTTCCATAATTTTCTGAGTTTATGTGAAATTTATATAAATTTTCTAGTCAAGAAAATGATTTATTGGGTTATAAATTATTTACGGCTAAAATAATTATAAATTAGGTTTGACATTTTTGTATGTTGGAAAACATATTAAACTAGATTTTCTGGTATTTTTCTAGATTTTTCCTAAATGTTTTGATGAATATATAAAATTATTTAGGGTATGAAACTTAAATGTTTTATATATTTATTAAGGAGAATGGGCCATTTATAAAACAAAATTATTATTTATTTCTGAAATTAGTGGCAGCACTTTTCCGAAAAGTATTTGTTAACCAATGAAAATTTGATAAACAAAGGCAGGTTAGTTGGAAAATTATCCTTTTTAAGTTAAAAACAAAGAAATCATATTTTTAGCATGTTTCGGCCTTTTACAACATTAAACCTTCCGACCCAGACCTCTCGACTAAGTCGAAAGGTTATACCTTTCGATACGGTCAAACCAATGCATATGGTATCAAACATCTTGGTATGTAATGAATTGGACAGAGTTCATTAAGGCGATTGTGGAGATCATACCAGGGGCAAACCCTTACAAAAAAAGTTCTCCAATATGGGTACTTTCAGCCAACATTAAATCGTGATGCATCGGATTACGCTAGATGGTGAAATCAATGACAAAGATTCAGCAAGATCAAAAGAACCCCCTCGACAGAGCTAACACAAATGGTCAGCCCATGGTCGTTCGCAATCTTGAGAGTCGATCTGACTAGCGTTTTACCAAAGGCTAAAGGACGAGCCAAATATGTTGTCGTTGTTGTTGACTATTTCACCAAATAAGCTGAAGCAGAACCGCTAGCCACTATTACCACAAAGAAAGTCATTAACTTTGTACTAAAAATATTATTTGCAAATTTAGTGTGCCACAGAAAATCATTATGGACAACGGGACTTAATTCGAAAGCGCCAAGTTCAAAGAATTTTGCAAACCCTTTCGAGCCGATAAAAGCTTTTCCACAGTCGCACATCCGCAAGCAAATGGGCAAGCGGACGCAGTAAATAAGATCATCAAGTCCATCATCAAAAAGCGGCTAACTAAAGCAAGAGGAAATTGGGTCGATGAACTTCCACTCGCACTATGGGCATAGATGACAACGCACAAATCTGGAACTGGGCACTTTTCGTTTGCCCTGGCATATGGTTCAGAAGCAATTATCCTAGTTGAGCTCGAAGTCCCTTTTCATCTAAGGCAAAACTTTGATAAAAAACAGAATGAACAGCTCTTACTCGAGTCGCTTGATACGGTCGATGAGAAGAGGGAAAATGATGAATTAAGGACCGTCGCTCACCAGAAAAGGGACGTATGGTACTTCAACTCCAAAGTTCGTAACCATAACTTTGAAGTGGGAGACCTTGTCCTCAAGAGGTTCTACCCTATACCGGGAGCATTCGAACTAAATTGGGAAGGACCCTATGTGATCGGTCAGAAGCTAGAGGATGACACATTCAAGCTAACAACCATTGATGGAGCCCAAACTCCCTGAGCATGGAACGGTGAATCGTTGCGTCCTTACTTTATCTAAGACTATCTTATGTATTTCCTATTTCCAGCAAATAAGTCATCCCGGAATACCGGAGGCATTGTAAATAAGCCAGACTTGCCCAACTTTTATTAATAAAATTGCTTTGCTTTCTGAACCAATAAAACCGTGTTCACAAAAGTAACCTGCTGAGTCAACGAGGTAAAATCGACACAAAATCATACAATTGCTGCTTGAGAAAGTGGAATCAAGCTCAAGTATGCCCCATCTACCCGCCGGGTCGACGAAAGCAAATCGACTCAAACTATTGGATCGATGGAACTCGATCCCTGCCTTCTAAGAACCAGTGTTGCTCCGACAACACCAGGAAGGCCCCAATCAATGTTGTGCACCTCCATAAGCCGCGCATTGGTTCTAAAATCATGGAACCACGCTCTTGAAACTTGAACTCCTCATTTTGCCGAAGATTGGAAAGGTCGAGAAATTCGAAACCATTCCGGATCGACGGGTTATATCGATCCCAATAGTCGCACATCCCATAAGCCACGCGGACTCCCAAAAGCCGTGGATCTCATAAGCCACGCACACTCTTAAAAGTCAGGAATTTCATAAGCCGTTTATAGTCTTAAGTACTAGCATTGTCCCGACAATGCTGGGAAAATCGTCTATTGCCTAACTAACAAGAATCCACTCCTACTATCAGGAGTAATGGACACGAATCCAGCAATGTCGCTTGACTACGAATCGGCAAAGAATTTCGATTGTTGGTTGACAAAATCACTGTAATCGAGACAATCAAATCACAAGTTCTTGAAGATAGAAACCGCAAAATAGACTTGGTTATAGACATCTGAAGAATCATATGGATCAACGGGTCATTTGTCAAGTGTTTGAAGTAAATAGCCCCATGAATTGGAGGGCGCACATACCCCCCCATACACCAATACTCAACAAAAAACCAATTACTTCACAGTTCTGTTACTCTAATTACATGACTAGATAAAATAGTAATAAATAAAATTGGCATAAGTGCATGAAACATAGATAAGTAGACAAATAGAGTTATAATCAAAACGTCAACATTACATTACTTATAACACGTTCTATACAAAATCAAAATGTAGGGGCTGTACCCATATAATATTGGCCAACAAAAAGGAAAATATAGATGCTACAACAATAAAAGTAATAAGTGCAGACTCTGCACTTATACAAAATACGTATCAAACAAATCAGAATGTCCCAATATCTTGCTCCACTATTACTCGAGCCTGTCAATGTTTGTTTCCACCGCTCCCCCTCCCACCTTTGGTCAAAAGTTTCTTCTTCTTATCTGAATCCTTGCCATGAGTTTTGTCGCTGCCTAAAATATCAACTATCTCCTTTGTGCCAACATCTCCTCCATGTTCTTCAATCATCTCGAAAGACTCCTCCTTGGTCGTGAGCTTCTGAAACTTGTGGGAGCTCCTTGAAGACTTCCTCTCCTTAATCTTTTCCTTCTTAACGGCCACCGTCTACTGTTCAGTTTTACTTAGCTGGTCGATTAGGTCTTCCTGCTCTCGAGCTTCAGCTGCTGTGAAATCGCCCTCCAAAGATACGGAAGGGTCGTCCTAACCGTGCAACGCAGCAATCTTCTCGGATTCTTACCCTGGTTGTGAGCCAGACACGGGTGCAACGACTGAAGAAGGCTATAGAAACAAGCGTCGAGGTAGTTGAAATAACAGCAGGCCCTGGGACCAAAGAGATTGGTAGGTAAAGAACACGGACCTATAAGATCAAAAATGAAAGCACTCAGTTCGTCTTGTTCTTGCGACGTAAGCTGAATATTCTCAAATTCGAGGGAAGAAGGTTACCTGCAGTAGAAGAGAGGCCGAAAATTTCAATCTCGTACTCCCCACCTTCTCCTTTTTTGGATGGATGCACGATCTTTGGAGAAGTTCCTCGATCACCCGAGGCTTTCGAGACAGCCGCAGGAGGGGCAGACAACAAGGCAGCATCGGCTGAACTCACTAATTGATCGCAAGGCTGTTTTGATGATTCTCTAGGTCCGAAAATGAAAGGCTCTGATAGCGCTTTAGCAATTGTAGTTGCAGCAGCATCGATGGCCTCCTACTCTCGCTCAATTCGGATGATCTCCCTACATTCTATCAAAGCCTTTTTCGACTCTTCGTTGAGATAGGCATCCTCCAACTCTTCCTCGATGTATACATCCCTGTTCTCTCGAAAATGAGCCAGAACTTCCTCCCAAACCACAGCAAGAGTATATGGGAATTTGGGGCCCAGATAGCTGAGGCTCCTATGATGCAACAAGGAGTTAACATAGAAATTCAAGATGGTGTCATCCATCTTCTCCATTTTCCTTTCAAAAGTATCCTGCAACTCCAAGTAGTCCACTGTCACGGCGACCTTCTGAACTTCAACTTGGGTCCTCTCAGCGTTAAGATGTGCGACCCTTTCCTGGAGCAAAGCAATCATTTGGTGATCAGAAATGGTCTTGTCATGGGATTCCATCATTCCTGCATAATCAGCAATTGTCTTTTTATAGGTTTTGACAACTTCGTTATGACCACCGATAGTTTTCTTCTGAGCTTCGATGATCTCTTCAAGGGCTTCAAGCTCCTCTTTCAGCTTAACCTCATTTGCATGGGCCTCCTTAATTTTGTCTCGGAGCATGATTTATATTTTTGTGTGGGCCTCTTTCACTTCCTTCAGCAAGTTGGTGTTGCTCTTACTCTCTTAGAGTGCAGTGTCCCTCTCCTTTGTTAACTGCTCGATTCTAGCATCAAATTCCATTAACGTCCTTTCATAATCATCCTTTTCTGACTCGAAGGAGAGGATCTCTCAGTATTTGTTACAGTTGGTGTCTGCCAGTTGCTTGCATAACTTCTCCCATCCTTCAGCTTGATCCAAATCGCTTTGAATCGCCTGGAGGTGGGGCATATAGGAATCTTTGCAGGCTGAGTGCAAGTCACGATCAAATTTAACTCCCTTTAGAAACCATCTGGAGAGCGCAGCTTTGAGTTTAAGGGGACCGGACAGGAGAATATAAGCTGGTTGCTACGACGTGAAGAACTAGAAACAGGCACTTCATGAGTTGACGGGGCCTGGGATGAAGATGAAACTTGAACAGTGGAAGTCGGAACTTCAATTACAACTGAGACTGGAGCTGGAGCAAATGCTTGGTGCTTGGAGGGATGAGAACTGCGATCTACCTTCGACTTCTTGGACGGCTCTTCTTGGTCATCAGGAGTTTTTCTCTTCTCATAACCACTCATGTAAACTCTACCATGTTCTCTGTTGTCTTGATGACATAATTCAGCTTCCAAATCCTTCCTCCTTCTCCACTCTTCCTCGGTTTCTCGAGGCTGATGGCGGCTTGAAGTTTGTCTTCACCGGTGTTGCGCATCGGTAAATTGTTCAAGATCCTCGTAAGGTCCATGGTCTCTTATAGTACCTGATATAAAAAAAATAAAGAACTTTAGTGATAGGAAATGAACCTAAATAATGCACATGTAAGTAAACGTGACCCTAGTGAAATGTGTGATGTGTCATGGGCGGCCTAAAAAGGCTTCACAGATCGGATCAAGAGGTCACCACAGTGGGAATCGGGCTAACTCTAGACACAGCATGATGGGGGTTAGGAGACAATTCCTCAAACTCGAAATCTTCTCCCATGAGTTCATCGATATCTACATAAACATTGCTCAAATTGCCAAAGTCAATACCAGTTTCCTTAAGTGGAGAACCATAAAATCGCTTGGCTATTGTGAGAGCATCTTTAGCACGAAACACTTGAGGAAGCGAATTCAGGAGAATATGACACATTCCCGAAGTTTCATCACATGATTCGAAGTTTCCATTACCAGATTTTGCACCGAATTCATCATCACTAGAGGAAAAATCATAGCTGCTGCCGTTCTCAATTTCACCCTCCTCCTTTTCCATTGTCACCGCAACCTTGCCCTTTCACTGCTTGAATTCTTTTCCTCCTCCTCCGGGTTCGGGGGCATCCTAGGCGGGAAGCTAACTTCAATCGTAACACCTCTTCCTTTATGAATTTCGTAGGTTGACCCGCCAGACAGACCTTCTCCTTCCGGGAGGTTTCCCTCTTTAGAGTCGTATAATGAAGAAGTAGAGCGTATTCAAATTCTAGAACGGGAAGGAGATCAAACCACAACGGCTATGGTAGATCTCCCGGGATGCAATTACCCGTATCGAAGTAAATTATCATCCATTAGCAAAACTTAACCAATCTCTCTTTGGCGTCTATGGCCTTTAGAGTATGGAAGATTGGATTGAGTGATGGATCTTTGTTCGGTCTTGGAATAACTACAAGAAGTATTCAATTTATCAAAAATCCCATAGCGATGTATTAAATCTCAATGAGTAAAAGAGAAGACTTACCCCCCATCGTCCAAAGACGATTAAATCCCTCAGGGCACCTAACGAAAAAATATTGGGTCTTGAACTGGGACAGGTTCTTTGAAGCTGCAACATGATTTTGTGGTTTCTTTGAGCCTCGATGACTATGAGGGATGGACATTCGTCTCTCTTCTTGAATGAGAGAAAATATCTCAACTCATCAAAAGTTGTGGCATGATTGAATGTCTGCATAAACAAGACGTGAAGGAAATTCAAGATCGCATATCCATTGGGGTGAATCTGAAATAGAGGAATTCCTAAGTTCATAAGAGTTTCTCTTAAGAAGTGATTGAAGGAGGGCACTGCTCCATTCAAGCACATATATCGACGGCAAGCTGTGTACCCCGAAGGTGACATATGTGCGAACTCATTTTTTGATGGAAGGCGTACGCCACCGTCCGGAATGCCATGTTGTAAACAAATGTTATGCAAAACTTTAGTAAAGATTATAGAGGATTCTCTCTAGAAGATTGAGGAGAACTCTAAAATTTTGAGGAGTCTAATCTACAACCGGATCAACCGGAAACAATTGATCGTATTCAGCTGGTGGTACTGAAGAAGTAGGCGCTACTGAAACAGTTTATGAAGGCGCAACTGCTAACGATTCTGTTTTTGAGAGTACCGGAGTTACTCCACTGGATTTACGATGGGATGATGGGTGCTTCATTCTATACAACAGAACTTGTACCTAACACAATCAGGTAATTCTATTTTTTACTAAAATTCCCCCTACTCTTAACACCTGAACTCCAAAAAAATATCGATTTATACCGATACAGCAGGTTCCAAGTGTTGACTGAGGCTAGTGCAGTGTGTTATCTATGTGGGATGAGCTCGGTGTCCTGAACACTAAAACGCTCTATCTTGTGTAGATAGTGTTATCTCGCCTTTTGGCAAGGCCTTGACACCAAGAACTTGACAAGAAACCAATGACAGTTCGTCTTGGAGATCGGTTATACGCAGGCTCACCCTGGATATCGATGAATTTTGTCCGAGACCAGATTGAGCTATAATTGGTAAGACATGACTAGAAAAGCAAAGGGAGCCAACGTTCCAAGTTTCAAGTGAATCCGAGTTCATATGCTCAAGTTATGATCGATGCAAGTTGAAGGGAAAAATCACAATTTCGTATCCATCAAATGGCCTGATTTCGTATCGATCAATATTGACCTCTTCGTATCCATCGGCAGAAGGTGTGGTCGAATCCATCAAGTTTCTCCTACTTTGAATCCATAACTGTAGCTAGACTTCGTATCCATTACATTCGCATTAGAAAGGAGTTAGCCTCACGCCTACATGGTTCGTATCGATCAAGTTGAAGTCCTTCGAATCCATCAAGTACAGTCATTTCGTATCGATCGACTGAAGCACATCACGATCGATACGAATGAAACCACGCTCGAATCCATATGTTATTGATACCACTAAATCCATCGAGTCAAGGTGGTGAAGTCTCCAGGATGACTCGATCAAATGGGCGAAGAAAGCGGATCGATGCAGATGTTACGCTCCACGTCATCACGAAAGCACGTGACACCATCGATTCGAAGCAATCGATTCGAATGAATCGATTCGAACAAAGCAGCCTGATGAAGATCATCATTTCGAATCGACCATATCTCAAGATCCATAAGTCCAAATGCTATGAAATTTTCACAGAAGCTTATGCACATGCTGAAGAATGTTCCCACCAAATTTCAGCTTCATCGGGTGAATTTTTGATCGATTCGAACGGAGTTCGAATCGATCTCGAAGTGGGCCCAGATTTCCTGAAGTCGGGCGCGTGGGCCCCCTCACATGCCAGAAGTAGTCTCCCGAAATTTAGGTGAAATTTCAGCCTCCTACGCCTATAAATAGAGCCCCAGAGCCTGCAGAAAAGGGGTCTTTTTTTCTGAAGCGCCCAGACTCTACCGGATTGAGATTTGCATCTTATTCTTACTGCTAAATTCGAATTCCAAACTGTAATTCGTTGGTGTTTGCTGTAATCGCTTGTAATCATTGAAAGAGGATCAATAAAATCATCAAAACTTCATAGTGGACATAGGCGATATGCCGAACCTCTCTAAATTGCTTGTATGCGTATTTACAATTCTGTTTATTGGAGTTTTTGTTAGATAATCTCTTTTTTGCAATTTATTTTCTTTATTATTATCTCTTCAAAAACTTCCGAAGAGTGTTTTGCCCAATTTTGGTACAAACACTTTGTTGCTTTCACTAAGAAAACCTTGCTTTTCTCCTGCTCTGTGGATCTACTACCGTAATTGGATTGCAAAAATCTAAGTAGGAGATCCAGATCTGTCGTCAAGTGGTTCCATCTATTCTATTCAGATTTCTTCAGATCTAAGAGGAACTGCATCCATCAATCATTTTGTATCCATATTTTCGTATCCATGAAAGTATGGTATATTTCGTATCTATATTTTCGTATCCATGAAAGTATGGTATTTTTCGTTTCCATGTTTTCGTATCCAGAAAATATGTCAAAGTTCGTATCGATCAAGAGTGCTCTATTCGTATCGATCTGCTTCGCATCGCGCTGTTCGTATCGATCGCCTGTGCTCTGTTCGTATCGATCGCTTGTGCTCTGTTCGTATCAATCGCATGTGCTCTGTTCGTATCGATCGCAACTGCTCCAATTCGTATCGATACTCACATGCTGTTCGTATCGATCCATCTGCGTCAAATTCGTATCGATATGAAATTTTGAAAAAAAAAAATATTTTTCGGGTACGACCCAGATTTCCTAAAAAATATATTTTTCGGGTACGACCCCGAACCCTAGCCGCAGTACAGAGCACCCGCATTATGAATTCAAAGCTCAATTTAATGAAGGAACATTCCATCCGTGCTTCTAATTGTTCCATGACTGAACAATACATAGGAGGTCACAACAACAAATGTTGAGTTGCAATCAAGGAATGGGTAAAGAAATACTACTCAACCGTACTCCCAGAGGCTGGAGAACCTAGCTAATATGCCAAGAATTGGAGTTGATTAATATATCATGCTTTTAAGGTGGAATGCAACTTCCTCCAATTGACCAGCTTTTAAACTCATGAATTGACAACTATAGTACGATGGCTAATATGACGATTACCCTACAATGTCTACTCTGCCAACTCAAAACATAGCTGGTCACCGATGAACCATCTTCAAATGCCCGCATCTTAATCATTCCACGTCCACATGACTAAAAGCACGACATACAACCTCAAGAGGACTTCCTTAATACTCTATATAGGTCTCCTATTTGGATGAAAGTTTGGGATAAACACCAATCTATTAGCCTATTTTAACCGCCGTCCAATCGGCATTACCGACCACTCAAACGATGGACAATCGTGCATACATCATTCACCAGTGTTACAAGACCCCTTGGCAATAAAATGGACCTAATCATAATGTCGATTGGAGAATCTTTCCCAGTTAAGACCTATCCGTTGAAACCATCCTACATGCAGTTATTACAATGAAAATTCAACATGTTAACTATGTCGGTTTACTATGGAAATACGACCCCTGACACTACCTTATGAAGTGTGAATGACGCGTGGAATTCTCCAAGGGTGACGTGTGCCATCAAACGCAGATGTCTTCCCCCATTCCTCAGAGAAGACTGTCAATCACTCTTAGACATACCAGTTATACTTCTCATATTGTTGAAGTAAATGAAGAAGCTGGCAGCCAACGAATTTATCCAAAGCCCGCAGCCAGTTGTTGCTGATACCCATAAATGAATTGATCACCAGTGCTTATTTCTAGACTTTAACAAGAGAACTGGTGGACCATCGCCGACAACTACACCAACGTGTCTAGGCCAATTTTGAGTTGATGAATCTGATGAAGGATCAACATAGCAAGATAAGGAGGGGACCTGCTCCATACTCTAGATCGGAAAACTCCTCTTTTCTAAATGGCTACCGTAAACGCCAACGCCATAAGGCTGCTTTGGGAAAGATAGCTTCGATAATATGTGCAAGCCCCATAAAACGAAGGACTGGGAACATCCGACCCCTATCGATCAAGGACTTTGATCAAATTGAACCATTTGCGTTAGTCTTCCAACGGAGAAGGGCTGGACTGAAGTGCAATAGCGGGCATACGACGCTGCCTCACTTATTAATGAGATTTGATCTGATCTCTTTTGAATTATTTCTAATTCAATTTCATTTACGTTGCGAAATATGACCTACTTGAATTGAACTACTTGCAAATGATACAGGTAACCGAGTACTTAAGATTGGGTGCGAAACAACCTCCGTGGACTATGATCAAATCATCGAGGTATCATCATGACGAGCATGATTCAACCACTCATCCGCCTATGCAATTTAATTGGAGATCTGGGAAAGACTTGGAGTGATATATCCCAACAATGTACTCTCCATCTCATACTTGAAGCTCGCCAACATACTTACTCTTCTTCTGATGCCCGATAAAATCGGAATCACACCAAGGGTGGACGCAACGTCATCATCCATGCATCCAATCCTACATTAGACACTTGGGGTTATTTGAGAACACATGTTTAAAGTGGATATGATTTGACCGTTCACTTCTTAATTTGCGTCTGTGATTCGGCAAAACAATCATGCCTTAAACCGACTTCATCAGGGGCCAACCCTCAATTTAAAGTCATTAACGACTGACTGCCTACTCGCTAACCGTCATGAGCTATAATTTCAACTCTCTTCCTTAGCTCAATCGAAAGAATGCAAAGTATAAATTGGACGTGACTCGACTGTCTGCTCTCCAATTCTTGCACCCGACTTAAGGGAAAATATACAACTCAAAGTGGATGTAGTTCGACCATCCTTTCCTATGCTCGAGCACAAAGCTTTCTAGAACACTAATCTTACTCCTTAGGCTTAGTAAAAGTGGAATCCAAACGAACATGGACGTGATCCAACCGTCCATAAACTAAATCTCATCCTTCGTTGAGGGGCCTATAAGTGGAAGTTAACCGGGATCCTACCGATCACTCGCTAGGTGAAACCCCAAGCTCAGGGACAAGCCATCACACTACGACAATAAGGTATTGATACACGAAAATCCTCTAATTAACACCGCCTCCCAAAGTGTGAGCTGGAGTATAAACTTATGGACATGGGCTCGAGGAGGATGGATCTGTCGATCTAACGACTTCGCCCATGTTCAACCTAAACCCGAGGAGGATGGATCAGTACATCTAACGACCTCGCCTTCCATATTTACAAGCTCGAGGAGGATGGATCTGTCCGGATTCCCAGAGTGCGAAATGGAGTATAAACATTAACTCCAGATTCCCAGAGTGCGAACTGGAGTATAAACATCAAATCCAGATTCCTAAAGTGCGAACTGGAGTATAAACATCAACTCCGAGCTCCCAGTGTGCGAGTCGGAGTATAAACATCAACTCCAGATTCCCAAAGTGCGAACTGGAGTATAAACATCAACTCCGAACTCCCAGAGCGCGAGTCGGAGTATAAACATCAACTCCGAGTTCCCAGAGTGCGAACCGGAGTATAAACATCAACTAACTCCGGATTCCCAGAGTGCGAAACGGAGTATAAACATTAACTCCAGATTCCTAGAGTGCGAACTGGAGTATAAACATCAACTCCAGATTCCCATAGCGCGAGTCGGAGTATAAACATCAACTCCGAGCTCCCAGAGTGCGAACCGGAGTATAAACATCAACTAACTCCAGATTCCCAGAGTGCGAACTGGAGTATAAACATAAACTTACTCTAAGTCCCTAGAGTGTGGACTGGAGTATAAACACCAACTGGGTACGAATGACCTCCCATCAACTCACTTCGGTCCCGAGAGCGCAGGCTAGAGTATAAACACCAAATGGGTGTGACTAACAACCCATCAACCAACTCCAGTCCTCAAAGCATGGTTTGGAGTATGAATACCAAAAGGAATGTGATTCGACTATTCATCTATCGGCTATGGTTCCTCATCAAGTTCTCTAATACAAAAAGCGGATGTGGTTCGACCGTCTGCTTTGCAATCTTCCCCTTACACGGGGTCACACTTAACACACAAAATTGGATGCGATCAGACCATCCAGCACTAAGTGGGCGTGACCCAACCGTCCATGCATAACCTCTTGTCCCCGGAACGGGACCCATAACATAATTTTATAGGGATGCACTCCAACCCCACAAGACAAAATTTCTTCCTTGATTCGACAGGGAGACGTAGATTCGCAAAACGAACCTAGCTGAATGTTCTATTCTAAATGGATGTGACTACCCGTTCTACTGCAAACAAACGTGGCACGACCGTTCGTCCGCTAACTCTCCCCTATGATCCAATAGGCTGTTCGTGCAACATGGACGGATGCGACCTAACCATCTACCAACCGATTCCTTCCTACAGTTCAGTGGGAGAAGCATCAAATTAAAGTTGTTGTAAAGTGATCGACCACACTTCGACTTTCGCCATTGACTAGTGCTAGATGGATTAATTGAGGAAAATGCGGTCCGACCATTTTCTACTAAAACTCTTAGTCCCCAGAGTATGGACAGGGGTATAAACATCAAATAGATGTGATGAATGGCCCTTCAACTGACTCTGATCCCCAAAGTGTGGCTACAAGAATAGACAAACGAATGAATGAGATTCCACCATTCATTCACCAACTCTGACCTGAACACGACGTGAGGAGTGTAAACTCACTACAGGTGCAATTAGACCACCATGAACTAACTCTGCTAACCCAAGACTGGGGGCAGAAGTGCAAATCACCGAAAGAAGAGAAAGGTGACTCGCTACATCTCCAACTTAGCGTCCCTTACAACTTAAGGAAATGACTACAAGGAGACCTTAATGCTAACCAATCAGAGTGATGCACGAAGTTCTGGGCAACCAATTATATCGTACCACCGGATCGACGGGCAATATCGATCTGCACCTTTCATATCATACCATCGGATCAATAGGAAATGAGGTCCGGGCATTCTACATCGTGCCGTTGAATCGACGGTCAATATCGATCCTCTTCGATTACAAATCGATGTGACCCAAACGTCCATCGAATACCTTTGACCAACAGAGCATGGATAGAAGAATAAACCACGAATGAGTGTGACTTGACCATTCGTCCTACGTCGCCTTCCTTCGATCCGTTAGGAAAGGCATGATACCAAATGAGCATGACATGACTGCATTTGAGCTAACTTTATCCCTAAATCTGATAGGAGAACGTAAATCGAAATGGACATGGTTGATCACCCAACTCCAAATGAATGCAACGCGACCATTCATTCATTGACTCTTACCATGATCCAACTAAAAGAGCAATTCAAAATAAGTGCAACCTAAACATCTGCACACTGATTCTTACCCTGAATTCGACAAGGGAAGCATCAATCCTACATTGGATCTGATTGGACGATTCACTCTTCAGTTTTTTCCCAAAGTATGGCGACATAAGCAGCGAAGTGAATGTCGTTGACCGTCCAGAATCTAGCTCATGTCCTAATGTAGGAAAAGTAACAACATATCCCGCTAAGAGGAATGAACTAGAACATAATACAGGATAGGCATGACTCAGCCTTCCATCGGTTAACTCGATCCCATGGTTCAATGGGATAGAATACAAAATTGAAGCGGACATTATCTACCCTACCACTTAACGAGATATTCCCCAGACTTGGGGGCACGAACAAAACGATAAGATAATATGATTCAACCATTCATCAGTCAACTATGGTTTTAAAGCTTGAACTATAGTATAGACATAGCTAGGACGAGACTAGATCGTCCACATAATGCATCCGCCAACCCGAGACTGGGGGCAAAAGAGTAAGTATCCGAGAGTTAACTATGACAACTTGAATCTATGACCCATGCCTGATATTCATAACAACTCTAGGTTGCGACCGAAAGGATGCCTAGAGATAGAGTCATCAGATCAATACCAGGACTTATGGGTGACTGATCATCATTCTGACCTTTCCGATGAGCAATGGATCACGAGTACATTAAATGAAAAGCGCATCATTCGGAAACACAAGTAACTTCAAACTCAAAGCTGGAGCCAGCTATGTTGCAGCATGTAGTACAAGGCTAAGTTCTACTAATCCTTTGATTCAACGTCCTTATAAGCCTGATCATTTACCATTGCATGTAAACACATGAGGCACCTACAACCCATCATGAGTATTGCAGATCAGCTCACAACTTTGCACAATGATGAAGAAAGAGTCAACTGTTTTACTTCAGGTTAATCTTGATGTGTTCGCTTGGACTCGATCTCATATACATACATACATATATATATATATATATATATATATATATATATATATGGACTCTCGCTAGCCATGAAGGACTCTACATCAAATGTCGACCCGAGGCATGTCTCGGTGAACAAAAACGATGCGACATGGATCCAGAGAGATCTGTTGTACTTAAATAGGAGGCGAATCTGCTCAAAACCAGTGGGTTTATCCATGATGCCCTCCAACCAAAATGAGTATCCAATCCTTTACTTATAAGAAAAACGAACAGAGAGTGGAGGACATATGCCAACTACTCAGATTTGCATGGGGTATGACAAAGCATAGCTTTCCACTTCCAATGATCAACCAACTGATGGACCTGACCATCAGACATGAATTACTCACATCCATGAATGCAAACTACAGATAAAATCGGATACTAAATCATTCCCTAGACCAGGAATACAACTGTTACATTATTGACCTGGGCCTATAGTGCTATGCTGAAATCCCTGGATTCAAACTTGAGAACGCTTATGCTACTTACCAAAAGACGATTAACAGATCATTCAAAAATCATGTCGGCCGGTCGATGAAAGTAGATGTGGTTAATATGCTCGTGAGATCACGACTACCAATGACCATATTGATGACTTGATAGAGGTATTCAGTGCTCTCTAAAAAATGCAGGATGAAACTCGATCCTTTGAAATGCTCTTTCACTATTACATCAGAAAGACTCTTCGTTTTCATCATAAATTCTCATCGAATCAAGACTAATTTCTAGAAAATTCCGACAATTAGAGACACCCATGTACCGAGAACAACCAAGAAGGTACGGAGCCTAAGTCGAAAGATTACCGTCCTAAGTTGATTTGACTCCCGGACCATCTACAAGTGCATTCTCTTCTTCAACCTGACCAAGAGAGGGAAGAGAACTTTTCAATGAACTAACAACTGCGTTGATGCACTTCCAGCTTTGATAGATCGCTTAAAGAGACCTCTCATTTTACCCAAACCTTTGGATCGCGAAGATTTATACATCAATTGGGCCGTGTCAACACACGCCATAAGCGTCGCAATGCTATGTGAAGAGAAACGAATCCAAAGACCAGTATATGATGAAGGCTGGCAATTGACAAGCTCACCCTGTTAACTTCTATATCGACCAGCCGTTATGATAGGTCCAATAGAAACCTTAGATGTCTGAAAATTTACTCAAATGGAGTATCAAGCTAAGCCAATTTGATATCACTTATCTCCCTCGGAGAGCTCTCTATGGTCAAACGTTAGCATACTTCATATCTGAATCCACCACATTAGATGACTATCCGAAGAACAGTGGAGAACCGTCCAACCGATGGAGAACGTACACCGATGGAACTTCCAATAATCGGCTTTCTAACATCGAAGTTGCGTTAATGACTCCTGAGGAACGAACGATCTGCTACGCCCTGAAACTCAACTTCCCTGCAACAAATAATGAAGCTAAGTATGACGCCTTGGCGCTCAAACTTGCTAGAAAACTACGAGTGGAAACTTTACATGTCTTATGTGATTATTGGTTAGTAGTACGCCAAGTCAGGGAAGATTATCTGATTAGGGGGCATCGTCTTGCTCTTATCTCAACCGGGACCAAAAGCTACTAGCCGGCTTCGACTATTACACCACTACGCAAATCCTTAGAGAACTAAACGAAAAGGCCGAATCACTCGCCAAGCTAGTCAGTTATGGGGATGCGCGACAAATGGACTTTGTCTCAGTTGAAATGCTTATTATTCCAGGCATTGACATATGAAGATCAACTAGATCTTGGGGACATATCTAGAAAAAGAGTCATGGATGACTTCTATCAAGGATTACCCACAATCGGGGATTCTTATTGCATAAAGGAATGAGAAATGGCATATCCTCCGTGAAGCACCACTGCATGATTATGTCTCGATCGTTCGACTCCATCGATACAAAGCATTACTCCTGTATCCGCCAGTCCAAGACCCAATATGACGTATCCATCGATACGGAGCATACATTCCAACATCTCAGATCGATCCAGGAGAGGATCGATACAAAGGAAGGACTTAAAACAACCATCAAATGTTATTACAACTTGAACTTCACATCGATCCAGGAGAGGTTCATTACGAAACTCGATAAAAAAAACTTGACAATGACCCATGAATGTGCAAACGTTGACGGGAGTCAGGTTAACATACGTACACGTATGACGAACTAATATTCAATTTTCAAAATTTACAGGAATTGAACGCTCACCTGATGACAATTACAACAACGAACAACAAATCGCTAGCACTCGACACTCAGTTACAACATTGCACTACATAATCATTGATAGTGGTTCAATCAACATTTATATTACTGGAAATCAATCGAAGGTTACATCTTTTGACGAAATGATAGCAACTACTCAGCGAATCAGATAGAACTTTTTCAGAATGAAGGATGCAGCATTTCAAAGCACGTCATGTTCACACAAGACGTACTATGGGGGGAAAATGTTATCCCGCCTTTCGGCAAGGCCGTGACACCAAGAACTTGACTAGAAACCAATGACAGTTCGTCTTAGAGATCGGTTATACGCAGGCTCACCCTGGATATCGATGAATTTTGTCCGCGACCAGATTGAGCTATAATTGATAAGACATGACTAGAAGAGAAAAGAGAGCCAACGTTCCAAGTTTCAAGTCAATCCGAGTTCATATGCTCAAGTTATGATCAATGCAAGTTGAAGGGAAAAATCACAATTTCGTATCCATCAAATGGCCTGATTTCGTATCGATCAATATTGACCTCTTCGTATCCATCGGCAGAAGGTGTGGTCGAATCCATCAAGTTTCTCCTACTTCGAATCCATAACTGTAGCTAGACTTCGTATCCATTACATTCACATCAGAAAGGAGTTAGCCTCACGCCTACATGGTTCGTATCCATCAAGTTGAAGTCCTTCGAATCCATCAAGTACAGTCATTTCGTATCGTTCGACTGAAGCACATCACGATAGATACGAATGAAACCACACTCGAATCCATATGTTATTGATACCTTCGAATCCATCGAGTCAAGGCAGTGAAGTCTCCGGGATGACTCGATCAAATGGGCGAAGAAAGCGGATCGATGCGCATGTTACACTCCACATCATCACGAAAGCGCGTGACACCATCGATTCGAAGCAATCGATTCGAATGAATCGATTTGAACAAAGCAGTCTGACGAAGATCATCATTTCGAATCGACCATATCTCGAGATCCATAAGTCCAAATGCTATGAAATTTTCACAGAAGCTTACGCGCATGTTGAAGAATGTTCCCACCAAATTTCAGCTTCATCGGATGAATTTTGATCGATTCGAACGGAGTTCGAATCGATCCCGAAGTGGGCCCAGATTTCTTAAAGTCGGGCGCGTGGGCCCTTTCACATGCCAGAAGTAGTCTCCCAAAATTTAGGCGAAATATCAGCCTCCTACGCCTATAAATAGAGCCCCAGAGCCTACAGAAAAGGGATCTTTTTTTTCTGAAGCGCCCAGACTCTACCGGATTGGGATTTGCATCTTATTCTTACTGCTGAATTTGAATTCCAAACTGTAATTCGTTGTTTTTTGCTGTAATCGCTTGTAATCATTGAAAGAGGATCAATAAAATCATCAAAACTTCATAGTGGACGTAGGCGATATGTCGAACCACTCTAAATTGCTTGTCTGCGTATTTACAATTCTGTTTATTGGAGTTTTTGTTAGATAATCTCTGTTTTGCAATTTATTTTCTTCATTATTATCTCTTCAAAAACTTCCGAAGAGTGTTGTGCCCAATTTTGGTACAAACAGATAGTTCACTCACAGTGAAGAAAGAAAAGAGCTATACGTATCACTCATTAAAGTTAATTTTTCCTACACTTACCCGCTATCGACCAACGATCGATATCAAATCCACTATTTGAAGCGACAAGGGAAGCTCTTCCCATTCCAAGTACACCGATTGTGTAATGATAGGACCAATCCGAAGTGAGCAACTATAGATTGAGGGGTCCGAATCGAGTAGAGAATTCTCAGCATAAGTCAATTTCAGTTCTCTGGAAGGTGATAATAGCAAAAGCTGCATACATGACACTACCCTAAGCTATTATCACCTCCCAGAAAAACCAAAATCAATCTGCAAGACGTTATGTCAGATTAACGATGTAACTTAGTGCAAGTTAATTCTAATTCTATGGACGAAGATAGCAAAACATGTCGAGCACCGGTGCAAAACTCGGATTTCATTCCGTGAAGAACACAAGACTCGATTTAATATCTTCTTCCACAAAACCGCAATCAACTCGAGTTCTCCGTTACGTCCATCACCAATATAACCTCATCACCAAATCACTAAAAAAAGGCCAAAAATCCATACCACCCACCTCAAGTCAAAAATCAAAAGGCCAATATGGTTAAACTCTAAATCGGCGGCGATCCAAGGTGGATAAGTCAACGGCGATCCAAGTGGATAAGGTTGACGGTGATCTAGATTGATGAATTTTCAGAAGCTAGGGGTAAGGTCAAAGAGGCGGGAAAGTCTAGTAGGGTCGATGGCAAGAAGCTCTAATGGCAGAGATCAGCGGCGGCGATGGTAGAAGCGAAGTTAGGGTTTAAATACTGTGGATCGGGTCGTGAGGCAAAAGAATTGAGTCGCAAATGAAAATACGGATGGGAGGAAGGTCAACTCGTGTGAAGCTAAATATGAGGTTGCGCAAGAAAATTCTGCTAAGTCCTTGGGTCGCTCGTGATCCACAGATTATGGATCGCTAGTGATTCATCAAATTGCTACCGATTTTCTCCAAACTTGCCAAGCACGATCCACGTGTTATTTGCAAGCATCGTGAAAGTTGTGAACCGAAGTTGATTTATTGTTCGAAGCAACGATAATCCACATCAAAACCCAATAGACGGCTGAATAACCAAAGCCAAATTCGCATGATGGCCTCAACACAATCATTTGAACCTCACTAAATGGGAGTTCAAAGGCAGTTACTTCAAGAGCAGGCCTTGTTCCTAACGAAAGCATACTCTAGGGGCAAATGTTGTCCGAGTTTTTAATCCAATAGAATAAATGGAATTTAGAACATCTGCGTTAATTCGAAACGACTCAAGAATCAACCAGAAGGATCAAAAGAAGGAACCAAGAGGGACTCAAGAGAAAAAGAGCAAAATTAGCCATAGGGGATAGATTGATAGCGATCCATCATACATGGATCACTAGCGATCCATAAATATTGCTCATGGGTCGTCCATTCTTCTTGCACCATGAAGCATTATCTTTTCTAGGAACGCTTGCTAAGTTTCAGGATATTCCAAGCAAGCTAGATCAAGAAGTGGGCATTTGTCTGATTCTAGTAATAGCCCAATGCAACATGTATATGAATCAACCTCAAAACAAGGCAACTATTCACCAAATTGCATGAATGGCATCCACAAAAGGCATGGAGCATGGTACAATTGAAGGAGCCAAAAATAAGCTAACTACATGGATCGCTAGTGTTCAATCCCCTTTGGATCGATAACGATCCATCATATTAGCTCGGCCCGCTATGAAATTTCCTAGGCGCCTTCGTATCTTCAAATGCAAGCTTCTGGAAAGACGTCCTAGCTCAATAGCTCTCTAATCCCTATAAATACTCTTCCATTTGCAACATAAAGGGGATCTTCTGGATTGGCTGCTAGAACTTTGCAGAAATTGTTCTTCACTCTTCTCCTCCCACACTATAGTTATCTAGGGGTTTACTATGATTCTCCAGTGAACTCTTGCACTCGTGACTTGATCTAACTTAGAAGTTCAATCAAATTGTAATCAGATTTAACTAGTAACAGCAATTAGTCAACAAAAAATTTATAAAGTGGATGTAGGCTTCGTTAACAGCCGAACCACTATAAGAAGCCCTTGTCTCTTTACTTTATCTACAAGTTAGTATTCCTCTTTTATCTATTCTGTTTGCCTTGATAAACAGGGCTGGTGCTTTCATACTTAATCTATGGTGTTGATCCATTTTTTGGGTTAACAGAAATCAAACCTCATGGTAAGTGTTATTGACAATGAGTTTGGAAATTATTTGTCTCGTGATTTTGATGAGGACTTGAAGGTTTGAACCTCAAGATTTGTCTCATTATTTTTTAATAAAGACTTGAAGGTTTGAACCTCTAGGGATTTGCCTTATAGTTTTAGTGAGGACTTAAAGATTTGAAACCATAGGATTTTCCTCATCGATTTAATGAGGATTTGAAGGTTTGAACCTCAGGATTTGCCTCACAGTTTTAGTGAGGACTTAATGGTTTGAACCTAAGGGTTAATGAATCTAGCCTTATTATATAGTAAGTATTTGATAATTTGACCTTATAGCATCGTAAGGATTTGGTAGGGAATGCTAAGTTGTTTGTTTGTCATAAGCCTACGTAGATTGAATGTTGTTTGGCTTAATATTTGATTTGTGCTATAACGCTTAACCAATAGCGTGTTTTAAGGAGTAGTTGATTGACTACTGTAGGGCTTAGTATTTGGATTGTGTCGTAGGCTAGAACTTGAATTATGTCGTTAAGGCTTTGTCTATATTGTTCCGTAGGATGTAGTTGATTGGTTGTGTTAAGGATTAGCATTTGAATCGTGCTACAGGCTTAGTATTTGAACTATGCCATAAGGCTTTGTCGATAACATGTCGTAAGATGTAGTTGATTGATTACCATAAGCTTAGTATTTGAATTGTGCCAAAGGATTAGTATTTGAATTATGTCGTAAGGCTCTGTTGATAGTATGTCGTAAGGCGTAGTTAATTAACTGTTGTAAGGTTTAGTATTTGAATTGTGCCATAGGCTTAGTATTTGAATTGTGCTGTAGGCTTTGTATCTTAATTGTGCCATAAGGCTTTGTCGATGGCATGCTGTAAGGCATAGTTAATCTACTGTCGTAAGGCTTAGTATTTTAATCATGTCATATGGCTTTGTTGACGGCATGCCATAAGGCATAGTTGAGTGATTGCCATAAGGCATAGTATTTGAATTGAGTCGCAGGCTTAGTATTTGATTTGTGCCATAGGCTTAGTATTTGAATTATCCTGTAAGGCTTTGCCAATGGCATGCCATAAGGCTTAGTATTTGAATTGTGTCGTAGGCTTGGTATTTGAATTGTGCATAAGTATTTGTTGATAGTGTGCCATAAGGTGCAGTTAATTAACCGCTGTAAGGCTTAGTATTTAAATTATGTTGTAAGCTTAATATTTGAATTGTGTCGTAAGACTTTGTCGATAACACCCGTAAGGTGTGGTTTTTAACTGTCATAAGGCTAACTATTTTGTGAACCGAAGATGAATGCTAAAGAGCGAGGTGATGGGTCTACTATGCATTTAATGTAGCTACCATATGGTCTTTTTTGATTGTCCTTTCTGAAAAAGTGCTTTCCCTTTTACTCTACATAGGAAATTTGCTTTTTGACTTTAGCAGCTTTTGAAAATATTATATTTTAACAGCTGTTTAATCATGCAGTTGATATTTCTTGGTTCATTATTTTATGAATTAAATAGTAAGGTATAATAAGTTCTTTTCTTCTTCTTTTCTAATCTACCTTCGCAAAATTTCTCTTGCTATTGCTATTAGAGCTTACTTTAAATGTGGAAATTCCTTTTTTATGAAAATTAGTAAGTTCTTTGATCTTTTCTTCTAGTACTCTGATCAATATGCTTATTTCGTACTTTAGTTGGTATGTGATTTCGCTTTAGTAACTATTTTTATAGAGCATAAGGCATTCATGTCGTATAGTGAATCTTGGTTTTATTAAAAACTGTAGAGCGTTTGCTGCTGCTATCTTCTTCTTTCTATTTGAATTGATAGTCAATTTCTCGATAATCAATTTAAAACCATGTCATATTTCTCACTTCTGCATACTAGGACTTGGATTTGGACCTAATATTTTGTGCATTGAAGCAATAAAAACTACTCGGTACCGAGTGGTTTTTGTTGCAGAATGGACCATGTTCCTCACTTCTGCATACTTGGACTTGGATTTGGACCTAATATCTCGTGGGCCTCCTGCTAAATGATTTCCCTATAAATACAAACCCTATGGCTATTGGAAAAGGACATGTTAGCCCTTTTGATTTCTTCATCTCCTATATTTCCTCCAAATAATCCAGGTATTATTGGTTTTTCTAGGCTTTAAAAACATGTCAATCCTATATACTAATGACTATAAATCTCTATCAAATCTATAATCAATAAAAACTATAATGGACGTAGGCTAGAGATTGTTGGACCACTATAAAATTCAGCTGTTCTCTTTACTTTTCTTATAGTTTTTACTAGATCTTAATTTTTCTGCAGGTCTTTAGTTGCTGATCGCTTTTTTGCATTAAAAAATTGGTGCTTTCATTCAGAGACTAAACTAAGGGTTAGATCTAGCTTGCTATTTTGGGTTTTGAGTAATTAAGTAGTTAGATCAAGCGGATCTACTTTAAAAAAATTATAAACTTTGTGATAGGAATCAATGGTGCCTAGGAAACCTGGATGATCAACTGGGATAGTTGCTGGTACGGAAGGAGCATAGCTGGTACTAATGATGGAAATGCTCAATAAATGGAAATCAGTAAGCAGCATGCAGTACCATGATCGTTTGCTCAACAGAAGATGGTTACTACGGGCAAGTTTGACAAGACGATGCAGAAACTAAATTAGAAGTTGGTCGATAGTCAAAAGGATTTGATGGAAAAGATGGATGCTAGCATAGCACTGCCGATCCAGTAACCATAGAGGACTAGGAGGAGTAGGAGGGAAGTTTCTCCTTTTGGATCTAAGGAAAATTCATCTGTCTCTAGTCAGAATAGGCGAAATGAAAGACAAAAACAGAATGAAGGAGTTGATGGAGCAGAAAAATGAGTTACTGGAGGAAGTTGAGCGCTCCCTCTTGGGGGAATAAAATCAGTATCAACCATAATTAGGTCGGTATCGAGATGAATTTTGGAAGACTTGTTGAGTGAAGTGCGGAGGCGGTGGACTTATCTAACTCAGAGGATGATCTATAGCATGACAATGATGATTACGAGTTGGATGCTGGAGTTAGTGGTGTTGGAGTTAAAATAGCTGCAACGGAACTAACTGGGCATCAACGGAGGATCGAGTAGTGGTTCTGCCAAAGGCTGAAAAACCTAGACATCAGGTGGAAAACCATGATCGTTTGTGTGACGACCGCCCTACACCACCGGCACCCAATTTACATAAGATTGTGCGCTGCAGATGTTCCCGACCGATGTAAAATAATCATCAAGGTTTTAAAATGAAATAAACATCACAACCTATCGTATACCTTACAGCGCATGGAATAAAATGTAATATACACCACAGATATAAATATGAGAGACGGTAATAACTAAGTGATCGAAATATCAGAGTACGAGTTCACAGAGTTATAGATCGAATAATAGAGTTTATACAATAGAAAAAAAACTCAAATAAATGTTGCATAATAATAAGCAAGCACTATCAAGGCTCCATAATGCTGCAAAGTGGAATAAGTATAGAAATCCTTATATAATACAAGATAGATCCATCCAGCTCGTCCTCTACACAGCTACTGCATCGCACCTAGACCTCATATCTAGTCTACTCATTTAAGAGAAAGAGTACCTAAGATAATAAGAAGAAAAGCATAAAACCTCGAGTCTTATAACAGTTTGGTGTGAGCGGTAAATGAATCTCAAAATACTATATAAGTTGATATAGTAAGGATTAAGGGTATATGAATGTAACATCCCCAGTCCTGAGGCCTGAAGCTAAGCGCTACAGATGCTACAAACATCCATAGTATTAACTTTCGGTGACAAAATATGGTAATGTTAATAGTATTCATAATATCAGAAGCACGTGAATATGAAATAAAATCAGCATAGATCTCAAAACAGCTTTTCAGATTACATTTCAAATCAATATTTCATATTCAGTTACATAATCCCAAACAATTCCCAGGTTTTGATCAAATATAATTATTACAAATTATGCTAAGAGCGACATATGAAGATGAAAGAGTACTAAATAGATATATCGGTCATCATACATCACAGCGGAAATAAAATTAAATAGCTCCTAACTTTGCCTCCTGCAATCCTTCGGAAGCTTATTCGTCCAACCTACTAAACCTAAAAAACCTTAACTCTCAATCTACCCAAATTAAATTTTGAGCACCCGAGAGTTTAACGGGAAAACATAAACTTCGAGTCAGATATAAAGCCTAGGGTGAATAATACTATTACATCTCGGTTTACTAATATTAAGCGAGACCACGCCGCTTAGCGGAACGGGTTTCCCCTTACTAATATCCCTTTAAAAACATATTCTTTTGCAAATCAGAGTCCTGCAATCAAACTGATTAAAGCAATAATAGAAATATCATATATGCACATAAATTAGGTAATCAATGGACTATCTGTCCGAACAATATAGTTTTGTTTGGCTAAGTACTAACTATTGGCTGACTTGGGCCTACCAGACAAAATAAATCATATAGCTTCTGTTACACACTCTTCTAAATGGTCTGTCCTTAACTTACCTCTCCCAGGGTCAACTGATCCTAATGGTTTTGCGGGCTCACCAATAACCTATCTTTCTCTGTATATTCCTTTCTGTGTGTAACATCATTTTAGTCTTACATGTGACAAAGCACTACACATTGGAATTTTGGACTTATATTAGCTAGGGGCTACTAGCTAAATTATAGGGAGCGACCCTATACCAGTCTCATTTGTTATTCTATTATCTGATTCATTTACTTAGGGTTAACTACCCCACTAAATTTTCCTTGAAAACATTTCTTTCAAATTTATTTAACCCTTTAAATCATACTTAAACAAGGAAAATATAAATTTTGCTTTACTCAAATATCTTTGGCATGATATATGCTTTACACAAAACAATGTTAATGAAAACCTAAATCAATAGGGTTATCTATCCCTTTAAAACAAGTTAAAGCCCTTCTTTAACTTAGAAAATATTAGAGCCTGTTTGGTTTCGTTTTGAGTTTTGTGTTTTGTGTTTTCAACCCACATTACAAAATACAAAAAAATGAGGGAAATTTTTTACAATTCTTAGTCATTGCGACGATGGACGAAAAATGGAGGAGATGAATTGTTTTACGTTCTCTTGTTATGTCTCAAACACAAAAAATCATATAAACTTGTTTTCTATCTTCTATGTTAATTTCGTTTTTCAAAATTGTGTGTTTTCCAACAATACATAAGGAATGCGCATTTTTGTTTAGACGAAAACACAAAACTAAAAACAGTAAGCCAAACAGGGCCTTAGGTTTTAAATCCAAGATATCATCTTTGAAATCCTTGTTTAAAAACTTTAAATAGTCCCTTTCGAATCCATTGAAAGTATCCCTTTCAAAATAGGTTAATAACTTTATCTTGAAATACTAGGCCGAAAGGCCAAAACATACCTTTCGAAACCTTTAAAATAGACCTTTAGAAAACATTAGGGAATCTCCCCTTCGAAAATTTCATTATATATTTTTCAAAAGCATTAATTTCCTTTATATAAAAAAAACCTTTCGAAAGCATTGGTTCAAGTAAAAGTCTATGGAACATAGCTTCGAAACAATTTAAAACCATTCCTTTCGAAACCTTTGGGTTTAACTTTCAATATATCTAAGGGTCTTAAAAGAACTGGGCGAAAGCGTTGCTTTCGAAAGCATTAATCCTAAGTATATGAAAGTGGATGGTTTCAAAACCAACCCTTTCGAAAGCACGAAGAAGCGACTTCCAAGTTTAAAGGCATAAGCACCCTTTCGAAAGCATTGGTTCGAAGGGTTGAATGCGACATCAGGGGTTCCGACTCCTTCAAAAGCTTGTTTTAAAAACAAAAGGTGGGAACCCATTCGAAAGCCCTTTTTTTATATAAACAGAAGCAGGTTAGTTAAGTTGAAAGCAAACTACAACCCCTTTGAAAGCCTCATTTGTAATCAAAATAGTTTCAAGTTTATAAGAGCTACTTCTACACTTCCAGAAATATGTTTCAACTCTATAGCTTCTGCCTTCCTCCAATCCACTACGTACCAAGGCATTGATACCATGTGTATTTGTTTCGACTTGGTTGTAGGCCGATGTATGTGGTCGAAAGGTGGATGTTGTAAGTGGCGAAGCAGTAATCCTTTACAAAACTGATTTTTACCCTTTTAAAGTAACATCTTTCCAACTAACTTGCCTTATTTGTCAACATATAATTGGTTGCCAATTCTTTTACAAAACCTTTTTCTAAAAGTGCTGTCGAATTCAGTAATTAACCATTTTAAAACATTGAACAAATTGCCCCTTCTCCTTTTCTAAACATATAAAACATTTAAGCCCCATACCTTAAATAATTTTATATCTTTAATAAAATACTAAGGAATATTCTCCAAAAATTCCCATAAATCACTTTGAATATGTTTTTTAACATATTTAAATTTCTGAACCAAAGCTAACATATAATAGCCGAAAATAATTTAAACCCAATTTAACCATTTTCTTTACTAGAAATTTCATAATAATTCCACAGCAACTTAGAAAATTATGAAAATTGAAACCCATCTCTAAAATAATGTTTCTGGCCTTATATCAAAAGCGCAAACCAGTTGGATGTCATGTAATAGGTTTTTCAAATCAAATCTTATCATAAAATCTATATGACACAACATAAATCATCAACAAGCATATATATATATATATATCCATTTAAACAATCAAAACATGGCATTTTTCTTATAAAATAAATTCGGATCACATCTAGAAACCGAAAGTAATAAAAATGAGATGTAATCTATTATTCACCTTAGCTTGTTGTTAAGAAGTTTGAGATTTGCCCTTGAATTGATTTTATTAAGCTTCCTTCTTGAATTCCTGCTTATCTTTCCCTTGTTTTCTTCTAATGGTGGCCGGCAAAGCTCTAGACTTCGTTTTTGTTTGTGAATATTGTAAATGAAATTGGAAAAGGGTTTAGGTTATAAGAACTTAGTTTATTCCTATTTTGCCCTCATCTTATTACCCCTTCTTTCTTCATTTTAATTCTCTTTGGCTTATTGATTAGTTAAGGCACGGCTACCCTATAAATATGCAAACCTCAATCCCTTAACCATTTACATTATTTCATTTAATTTATCTAATTAAATGTCCTAAATAATGCTAGTCAAAATTAGGGTGGTTATGGACTCCCCTCCTTATAGAATTTCGTCCATGAAATTTCGATAAGATACTCATAACAATCAATCATAAAGGTAAAACATACCATGGAATAAGTTAGGATAAGTATCTCTAATCCTACTCTCAGTTTTCCATGTACAGTCTCTCTCGTGGTCACTCCACTGGACTTTGATTTGTTTGACTGTCTTGTTCTTTAACCTCTTCTCACCCCTCGCGACTATACGAACTGGTTTTCTAACTATAGTCAAATACGGTTCCACTACTAAGTCATCTAACACAATCGGTGCTATAGTAATCTCTGGATCTCGAATACACTTCCTTAGATGATAATATGAAAAACATTGTGGACTCTTGTCAACTACTTGGTAACTCCACTCTATACGCAAGATTCCCAATCCTTTCTATAATAGGAAATGGTCCAACGAACCTCAACGCCAATTTTCCTGATTTTCCAAATTGAATTACACTTTTCATCGGTGATATCTTGATGAAAACATGATCTCCAACTAAGAGCTCTAAGTCTTTACGTCCTTTATCCGCATAGCTCTTCTGCCTAGATTGAGCTTCCTTCATTTTGGCTCGAATGAGATCAATCTTTTCTGCAACTTCTCTAACCAAATTTGGACCAAGAACTAACCTATCCCTGGTCTTTAACCAACAAATAGGAGATTTGCATGGCCTTCCATACAAAGCTTTAAACGGTGCCATCCCTATACTAGCCTGATAACTGTTCTTATATGAAAACTCGATAAGTGTAGATGGTCTTTCCATGATCCTCCAAAGTCTAGCACACGAGCTCTTAACAAATCTTCTAAAACTTTGTTAACTCTTTCGTTTTCCCATTTGTCTGCAGATGGTAAGCGGTACTCATCTTGAGCTTGGTACCCAAATTCTCATGCAATGGGCACTCTTGGTTAATCTGTCCACTATAACCCATATGCTACATTTCCTCCATTTGACCTTGGACCCGTCTATAAAATCCATTGAGATAGAATCCTATTTCCATACTGGAACATCTAAATGCTGAAGTAACCCACTTGGTTTTTGATGTTCAGCTTTTACCAGTTGACGGTTCAAACACTGTTTCACCCGTTAGCCTACATCTCTCTTCATGCCTTCCCAAAAGAAAATTCTTTTCATGTCCTGATACATCTTAGTTCCTCCTGGATGAATGGCGAACTTTGAACGATGGCATTCTCCAAGAACTTCCATCCTAATGTTTCCCACATTCGAAACACATTGTCTTCCTTTCTTCCTTAACCACCCATTCTGGTCAAGACTGAAGTCTTTCAAGTCATTGCTCTTTGTTCCATCCCTTAACTTTTTGATCCATTCAACTTATAATGGATCGTCCTTCTACTTAGAAGCAATTATTTCGATCATCACCGGTTGAACTTCTAAACATGACAACATAGTGGTTTCCTTACTACATCTAGCTTCAGATCTCCAGTGTATTCTGCATGTAGTCAATGCTTCTAAATATTTCCACTATGTTGTCATTGCCAATACTGCATTCTGATGTTTATTGCTAAGTGCATCCGCAACCTTGTTGCCTTTTCTTGGTGTGTACTCAATACCAAAGCCATAAGCGGCTAAAAACTCTAACCACCTCTGCTGTCTCATATTCAACTCCTTTTAAGAGAATAAATACCTTAGTGACTTATGATCCGTATACAACTCAAATCATTCACCCAAAAGGTAATGTCTCCACATCTTCAATGCAACTAATTTCAAATCGTGTGTTGGATATCTAACCTCATGCGATCTAAGCTGTCGAGAAGCATAGGCAATCCCTTTACCCCTTTGCATTAACAGCTCTTAACCCTGTTACACATGCATCCGTATACACTATTAAATCTTGATTTCCTTCTGGAACAACTAACACAGGTGCATTAGTCAATAAGTGTTTCAATCTCTGGAATGCTTCCTCACACTTATCGGTCCAAACGAACTTCACATCTTTCGGCGTTAGTTTGGTCATCGGTGCCGATATCCGAAAAAAATCCTTTATGAATCTCTGATAATAACTAGCTAATCCAAGAAAACTCTTTATCTCAGTTAATGTCTCAGGTTTCTTCCAATTATTCACCGCCTCGATCTTAGCCGGATCTATAGACAACCATTTCTCTGAGACTGCATGACCAAGAAACTTCCCTTCCTTCTTCCAGAACTGACACTTTGAAAATTTCGCTTTCAGTTGGTGCTACCTAAATGTCTCAAGCACCACTCTAAGATGAATTTCATGCTCTCTTTCATCTTTAGAGTATGTCAAAATGTCATCTATGAATACTAATGTGCACGTAAAAGTGCATACTTTTACTTCCATATTTAATCTACTTTTATTTAAATAAATGAGCATACTAGGGTATTTTACATGTTTAAACCTAAATTTAAATTGTTTTAAAATCACCATTTGTTCATCTTCATTTGGGGAATAAAATGGTAATTTTGTGTATGATTTAATTTGAGAAAATTTATTTGCACGCTTTTATTTTATTTGTAGGAAATAGAGTGCAAATATGAAGAGGTTTCATGGATGAAAGCATGCACACATGTTGAGAGCTAATGAAGAATGGAAATAAAAGAATTCATGCAACATGGAGGAG
Organism: Allium fistulosum; assembly: GCA_030737815.1. Taxonomy (NCBI): domain Eukaryota; kingdom Viridiplantae; phylum Streptophyta; class Magnoliopsida; order Asparagales; family Amaryllidaceae; genus Allium; species Allium fistulosum. Next base: position 797,356,582 of record CM060904.1, read on the forward strand.
CCCATATACCCACTACCATATGGTCCATAATTAAAAGCACATGCACATGTTAATGGGGGCTTAAAGGCATGTTAGTGGGGATTAATTATTTCCCTAATGATTACTTAGAGTTTACACCTTCTCAAGGGTATTTTAGGTAGTAAATTAAAAAAGAATTAGGGTTTTAAGCATGTATAATTACCCCTTATGTTTCATGTAACTATTTTTTTTGTGCAAGATTGTAGCCACAAATCAAAGTTAAATAAAAATTTCTTTCTTGCCTTCTTAGCCTTGTTTTTACTTTTATGCAATTTTTATTTATGCTTTCTTTTCATGCTCTTTTTATTTCATGCTCTCTCTTACTTAGTTTATGCTTCTTTTATTTAATGTTAGTAGCATGATTTAATTTTTGTAATTAGTTTAGTTTTATATCATGCAAGTAGTTAGCTCTCTTTCCTTTTAATAAGCTCTCATTTTTCTCTTCTTTTATGTTGAAATCATTTTATGTTGACATGTTTTCAAATACGAGTAGCTAAACCCCTTCAATTTAGGGGTAATGAAGCTCTCATGCAATATATTAAATTAACATAATGATTTCTTTTGTGATATTTATTATGTGCTTAATGGAAATTATGAATGGTGGTGGTTTATGTTTCTTTTTTATTGAATTTTGATAGCCTATGTTGACATCTCAAATAGGCTATTCTTAACTCCATTTTAAATATAAACATTTTTATCATTTGCCTAAGTGATTTTGATAATGAAAGTCAAACTAGAATCAAAATTTGATGGTTTATGTTACTAATTAATAGTAAATAGATCATGCTTAAAAAAGATTTTATTTTTAATTTCATGTCAATTTCAAGAGCTTTGATAAGTGGATTTGAATGGTACGTTATAGTTTGATGATTTCAGCTGTGCTAATTAATAACACAAATAAGTTATACTTATAATAAGCACATCTATCATTTCTACTTAATATTTTAATGAGGGATTATACATGAATTTTGTGTTGATTTATATGAATGATTGAAAGTGGATTTGCCTCTAAATTGTTCCTTAATCACATAGTTTTATTCATGCTCTAGTTTAATTTTTACAATGATTGAAAGTGGATTTGCCTCTAAACCATTCGTATGATCCATCTCTGGTTCCAAACGCCATTAAAGGAAAACTATCCCCAGCCACTCTAAGCTGATGGAACCTTGTTGCCAAATCCAATTAGGAAAATACTTTGGCTCCACTCAACTGGTCGAACAAATCGTCAATTCTAGGTAATAGATATCGATTCTTTATCGTCTTCTCTTTCAACTTACGATAATCGATACATAACCTTAACGATCCGTTCGGTTTCTTTGCAAACACTGTGGCTGCTCCCCAAGGCGAACTGCTTGGTCTGATAAAATCCGTACTTTCCAAATCTACCAACTGCACATTTAGCTCCCTCATCTCGGTAGGTGTCATTCGACTTGATGGTCTACTCACTGGTTCTACTTCTGGTACTAAATCTATCTGAAACTCAATAGACCGTTTAGAAGGCAATCCTACTACAGGTTCAAAGACATCTGCGAATTCTCTAGCAACGAAAACTCGATTTAACTCGTCTTCTGCCTCCACAACACCCGACAAAGCATTATCCTCAAAACTAGGATTTTCTATGTAGTATATAATCCGATCACTACAGTCAGGGTGTCTAAGCAATATCTTCCTATCATGGTAAATTATCCTAGCATCATATTTACTTAACCAATCCATACCCAAAATAATTCCGAACCCTATGAAATCAAACACATGAAAACTGCAAACAAATGTATGACCTAACAATTCAAACTCTAACTGGTCACACTTCATCCCAAGTGTCACATATCTTCCTATCAGATTCGCAACCCTTAAGGAAGTAACTAGGTTTGAGGGTTCTGGGTTAAGCTTATCTACCAAACAATGAGATAAAAAAGAATGCGATGCACCAATATCAAATAGAACTCTAACTGATACACCATGAATCAAAAGCGTATCTCCCAACACAACTTTTCCTTCTCCTCTGCTGTTGGTCTCGAGGTAGCTGGTTTCAATGCAAACATTTTTCCTTTTCCATCCTTGGCTGGGCCCTCCACTGGTTCTTATAATGTCAAATTTGATCGTAGTTAAAACATCTCACTCCTTTCTTGTCAGCAGCTTTCTTCCCTATGCATGTGATGTGCACGTAAATGTACATATTTTTACCACCATATTTAATCTATTTAAATTAAATAAATGATCATATCGGGTATTTTAACTTGTTTAAACCAAATTCATATTATTTTCAAATCGTCATATATTCATCTTCATCCAAGGGCAAAATGGTCATTTTTATGCATATATTAATTTGAGAAAATTTAATTAGAAATTTCTATATTATTTTATAGGAATTTGGCTTCATATAAAAGTGGGTTCATGAAGATGTATGCATGCACAAGAGTGAAGATAAAGAAATGAAGATGGAAATAATTAAAAGGCATGATAACGGCGGACCCCACCTACCCACCTACCTTAATGTACAAATTAGAGGCTAATGCACATGCTTATGGAATTAATGGCTTCATGTACACTTAAATGATGATTAGTAGAAGCTAATGATTACTTGGCCTCTACACTTTCTCAAGGGTATTTTGGGCATTGCCCAAAAATATGAATTAGGGTTTCATACATGTATAAAGACCCCTTATGTTTCATGTAACCCTCTTCTTTTGGTCTCTCTTTTAGGCTCTCTTCTCTTAGTCTCATCTCTTAGGAAAATAAAAAGAAAGCTCTCTTTCTCTTTTCATGGCTACTTAGCCAATTTTAATTTATGTAATCTTCTTTTCTTTTTATGCAATGTTAATTATTATTTCCTTTTACTTACATGTTCATTTACTTTCATGCTAGTAGTGTAGATTTTCTTTTATGCAAGTAGGTTAGTTTTTATTTCATTTAGCTCTCTTTTCCTCTTTATTCTGTTCTATGTTGCAAGCTATAATTGTTGATATGATAACAAATATGAGAAGCTAAACCCCTTCAATTTAGGGCTACTGAAGCTCTCTAATTGTATAGCTTCAACATTTTGATAAATGTTATGCTCTCTTTCTGTGCTTCATGGAAAATGATGTTTATGTAATTTTGTGCTTATTGTTGAGTTTGATAGCTTATGTTGTTCAAAAAAAATAGGCTATGCTTAGTCATATGAATCAAAAATTGCCTCTTTATCTATATATGATTATTGAAAAGAAGTGAATGTTTAAATCAAAATTTGATGGCCTATATTTCTAAACAATAGTTAATAGGCCATGCTTAAAATTGATTTTCATTTTCAACTTTGTTGTCATTTTCATGAGAATTAAAAGTGGTTTAAAGGTTATGCTATAGTTTGATGGCTTATGTTGAGCTAATTAATAGCACAAATGAGCCATACTTATGATAAGCATATCAATTAAGCCAACTAATGACAAAGAAAAGAGAGATCATAACTTTATTTTGTTGATTTATGTGATCTAGAGAGTGGAAGTTGCTCCTAAATTGTCTTAACACTCCCATATTTTTATCTATTTTTTTAGCTTGTTTTTACTTCCTTTTAGTTAGTTAACAATCCCTCGGCTTTGGTTTAATTTGATTGAATATATTTTTAAAATCTAACAATTCCCTGCGGATCGACCCGTATTCGCAACGTACTACAAGTGTACGTCGTGCGCTTGCGGTAAAATTTATTTCTAAATTCGTTCGACGGTTTTCTAAACCGATAGAAAATCCGTCGACGAACAAGTTTTTGGCGCCGTTGCCGCGGAATAGTTTTGATTTTGAATTTCTACTCTTCGAATTATTTTTGTTTGATTTTTGTGTGATTTTATTTTGTGTGTGTTTGTAATTAAAAAAAATTTATGTGTGTGTTTGTTGTTTTATTTTTGTTTTCAATTTGTTTTGTGCATATTGATCTAGTTTTCCCTTTGCATTTTCATTTCTACAAAAAGAAAAAAAAGCATACAAAAATTCTAAAAAAAATTTCTATTTCATTTGCATTTTTTATTTACATTTTACATTTTTATTTACATTGTTTGTAAGAAAAAAAAACTTTACATTGCACATTTATGTGCACTGTTCACTGTGAATATACAGTGGAAACTCTTCTTGCCATCACCAGCACCTCCGTTTCACTTACTACATCTTGCCTACCTCTGTCAACAACTTCAACCCCATTCTCCACTGTCTTCCATCCTCCTGTGCACTTCAACTCCACTGCAGCAACACTACAGCTTCACTGTGCACATTAGTGCAAACTACAACCCCACTGCATATTGCCTCAACAAACCACCATATCCCACAGTACAACTTCACCCTACATGCAACTTGACCCTACCAACATCATCACAGTGCAACCATACACTAACTGGCCACATCCCAGCAGCCACCATCATTGTTCCATAACCAAGCAGCTTCTGCCATCATCACTCATCATTTCTGCCACCTAATACTACCAATACTGCCAATAACATATCATTGCATATCACATACTTCCTACACAATTCTGCCATTGCTTTCTACCCAACAACAACACAACCTTCATACACATACAAAATTGTCTTCACATAAAACAATTCTTCACAACTACATACATACTGCTATCCCCTCCCTACACCACCCCATCATCTACACTTCCGTTGTCGCCATCATTCCTTAACCGCTTGCAGACGATTACATCCTCTATCTTAGCTTCACCAACCTTTCCCACAATAACAATTCTACACTTCCTGTCCGTGTCACCCATTATCTTACATACCAGTTACAACTACCTCCTTCCTCACTTGCTAGAGCATCACCACCAATTTACTGAGCATACCTCATCTCCTCTTCTGCTTTCATTCTCCCACAGAACTCTACTGCTTTCATCAACATAAGCCCTGCTTTCATTCTCTACTGCTTGCTCAAATCATTCCTTGCACCTCCTCTACCAAAACTTCCACGGCCTAAATTCTACATCGCTCCAAACCCGAACAGAACCAATCTGAACCACTTCATCAACATACGACCATCCAAAACAACCATCTTGAACAAGTCTGCAATCCATAAACACAAACCACCACCACCATATCATCAATCTCACATCCATACAACCTTGCCATACTGCTAGCATCCTGCCTTCCTACAATTCAGTTGCCACCTACCAATACTACAGCTCGCCTTAACTTTGACTGAACTGCTTCCACCCCTACCAATCGACCACCCTACAAATACAATTCAACTGCACTGCATATAACAATTGCAGTCTACCCCATCATCAATCCTTCATCAACATTCAAACTGCAACATGCCTTCTCCTGACAATCACCAGAATTCACCATAAACTGACCTGCTTTCATTGTCCACTGTTCCATCACTACACAGTCTCTAACTCCTTATCACCATCAAACAGCTGCACCCCCAAGCTGCTACATCACTTTCCGGTGCCTCTGGTCAAAACAGCAGCTACATCACTTCCACTCCACCAATTTGACAAACCATCAATACAAACTCCTACTTCATCACAAACAACCCCACCTGAAACATCTTCCATTATCATACCATATTACATCACAGTGCACACATCACTCAAACACCACAAACCCCCCCCAACCACTGTCATCTGATATAGCCACTGGCCTTACTACCAGAAACCACTATCTTTTTCAATCTACCCACAGCAACTCCACCACACTTACAATACTTCAGCCACCAACAAACCATCCTACAACTGTAAAAAACAACACTGCCTGTTATCACCTGAATTCACTTCTGCCCTGTGAACCATCTCCAAACAAAAACCCACTTCTATTCATATATCACTGCCTCACTCACACTGTCTATCCATCATCTACCCATTCGATCCTGCCATTCGAACATTGCAAAAAAAAAACGGTAAACAATCACATACCAGCGTCTGCCTTAAGCCTACATACTTGCCACTCCAAACTGCATACAATCTTACTACAGCCTTACAGTCTCAATTCCCCCAATTGAACTCCACCGCATCACGAAATCATTGCAACCCCTATAACAAAGACCCTCGATGTTGAAAACACTATCGTGAAAACGAGAATTTCTGATTTGATTGCGATTTTAAGTGGGAAGTGAAATTTGAATTTTCTGCAGTTTATCGTTCAATTTGATAATCGCGATTTTAATTTGTGATATTGCACTGCTTGTTAGAGAATATAATATTGGGTGATATTTGTGTGAACCAGGTTGAAAGTTGTGGATTTGTCTTCATTTTTATTTTATTTTTATTTTGTATTTTTGTTCAGTTATTTAATTAAAAGAAAAAACATCAAGTTTCAATTTGTTTTGTGTTTCGTTTTGATTTGTCTTGTTTTGATTTAAAAATTTATTTTTTTTAAGTAAAACTTCACTTTTAAGTTTCCTTTACAAAAAAAACATAGAGTCTCTCCCTAAAAAAAGTTTTTTTAGTTTCGTTTGTTTTATTTCTTAATAAAAAAAACCAAGTTACTTCATTTTAATGTGTTTTACTTCTTCCTTTAAAAAACAAGTTAGATTTAATGTTGTTTTCATTTGTATAGTTTTATTCGTTTTTTTTATGTTCATTGTTGTTCTGATTTCGTTTGTATTAGTTCCTTCTTTGATATATATATATTTATATATATATATATATAATCTGTGTATATATCTTTATTTTATCTTTCAGGTTGCAAAAACCGAAGAAGAAGAATTGCACTGCTAAGCTTGCCAAAAAAAATTAATAATAATTGCTCCGCTTGCTTATATAAATTTTTTGCTGCTTTTAACCCATATCTATTATTTTTATTTGTCTTGCATTGTTCTTTGCTTGCATTTAAAAAAAATTCAAAAAATAAAACCAAAAACAAAAACCAAAATCATTTGTAGTTGCATTGTTTATACACATTTTTTCTACTTTGCATTTCATCCTAGATTTTGATTAATAATAACGATTAGACATCGATAACTTTTAATTTTATATTGACAAGTTATCTTCTTTGAACAATTTAATTTCTTGGTGTTTGTACCAAAATTGGGCACAACACTCTTCGGAAGTTTTTAAAGAGATAAAGTGAAGAAATTAAATGGAAAACGAGGATTATCTAACAAAAACTCCAAATTTCAGATATGAAAATAGTTTAAATGCAAGGAGACACAAGAATTTAGAGTGGTTCGGCGTGTTGCCAACGTTTACTATGAAGTTGTTTGCTTTATTGATGTTTCTTTAACGATTACAAGTGAATTTAGTAAGTTACAGCAGATAATTATGATTTGCAGCAGTGAATTTTGTTAGTACCAGCAGCAATGGTGGTCCAAGCTTAATCCGGCAGGGTTTGGGCATTGGTCCATTCAAAAAAGAAGAAGCCCCTTTTCTGTATGCACTGGGGCTCTATTTATAGGTGTAGGAGGCTGATATTCCACTCATTCTCGGGAGGCTCCTTCTGGCACGTGACCAGGCCTGCGCGCCCAAGCCCGCGAAGTTTCGGTCCGATCCGTGATCGATACGAACAGATTTCGTATCGATCAAGATTGCCTCCGATGGAGTCGAAATTTGGCATGGACATTCCTTAGCATGCACGTAGGCTTCTGTGAAAATTTCATATCATTTGGACTTGTAGATTAGGAGATATGATCGATACGAATTAGGATCTTCAGTTGGCTATTTCGTTCGACTCGCTTATTTCGTCTCGGTCCTATTCGACTCGGTATTGCCTGAATCCCTGTTCGACTAGGTTTTGTTCGAATCGCTATTCGTCTGTACCGATGATGGTGACTCTGTTCGCATTGATGAAAGGTGCACAGTTCGCATTGATGGTTGTGCTCTGTTATTCGGATACGAAGTGGACATTTGATGATCGAGTCGAACAGAGGCTCTCTGATGGATGTGAAGCGGAGCGAGTCGAAATGTGGCTCTCTGATGGATGCGAAGCAGAGCGAGTCGAACAGATGCTCTCTGATGGATGCGAAGCGGAGCTAGTCGAACAGAGGCTATTCAATGGATTCAAATGCGACGCTGTTTTTAGTCAATTTTGCATCGATCGTAACTTGAGCATACGAACTCGGATTGACTTGAAATTTGGAATGTTGGCTCTCATAGCTTCGCTTGTCGTGTCATATCAATTTTAGCTCGATCCGGACTCAGACAAAATTTGTTGGTATCCATAGGGACCTGTGTATAACCGATCTCTAAGACAACCCGTCATTGGTTACTAGTCAATTCCTTGGTGTCATGGCCTTGCCAAAAGGCGGGATAACATTTGCCCCCCAAAGTATGTCTTGTGGAAACATGATGTGCTTTGAAGTGCCGCAATCTTCATCCAGAGTAGTTATCGTCTTTTCGACGGAAGTTGTAATCTTTGACTGATTTTCTTGATAATGTAAACTGTTGACTGTCAACTGATGTACCCTATATTGTTGAAACTGATTGCTTTATGCTAGTGATTAGCCGTTTGTTGTAATCGTTATCAAACGAATTTTCAATTCTTGTGAATGTCAAAAATTGAATATTTGTCCGACATATATGCATATATGTTAATCTGAATCTCGTTGACGTTCACGAGTCGTTGTCAGTTTATTTTATATTGAATTCCGCATCGATCCTCTCCTAAACCGGCATGAAATTCATTGTAATAACGCTCGATGGTCATTTCTGAATGTTCCTTCATAACGATCCTCTCCTGAATCGATGTGAAGGGTTGAAATATTGTCTTTTCCTCGGTATTCACTGATGGATACGAAATGAGCATTTCAAATCGATGGATGTGGGGTTCGATGGATACGAAGCGGTCGTTCGTATCGATATAGTTTAATGTCTTCAGAACAGCCCCTGTTGTGTATTTCAAATCGATGGACCTGGAGTCACTGGATACAAACATACAATTTGTATAGATGGAGTTGGCCTCTGAGAGCCGTGATTTGATGGATTCGAACTGCACAGGAGACGGAGTCGAAGGTGATCGATACGATCTGTGGTTTCGTATCGATGGACTTGGGTGACTCAGAAAAACCGTCGTTGGCAACTTCATATCGATAAAGTCTCATGTAGATGGATTTGAACAGCGCAATACTCAATGGACTTGAACAGAAGTCCCACGATCGATACGAAATAGTAGTCATCTGAAGGTTGATGGATTCGAAGGGCCTGTTTGAATCGATCCCGGGGTGATGTTTTGCAACTGGTCGAACCTACAAGGATGCGAATAATTTTTTGCCTTCAACTTCGAGTCCATATAAATACCATGGACTTAGCCACTTTTCACTTTTTCCACTTTAGTCTCCTGCCTTGTCTTCGTATCGATAAAAGAACTTGAGAAAGAAACATTGCCTTCGATCCAAACAATCCATCGATCCTTCGAATCGATCCAATTCATTCCTTAATCTAGCATGACAACATCTAACTTTAGGTAAATAAACAACGAATCCATTCTGAGAATGATGAGACTCCAATCTCAGTGCCAATTCGCTCGACGTCATCGCCGATTCCGTCACTGTTGATGCCGGGACTTGGTCGTCGTTGAATCAAGAAGGAGTAAGGAGGGATGCGAAGAAAATGGTCATTTCGGATTTCGTATCGATCTGTTGGGGAAGAAGGTGTTCTACCTCGTATCGATCTTGAAGGGAAATTTCGCATTGTTGTCTTGCTTTGGGCTTCGTATCGGTCACGGAACAGTTGCCGAGTGTTGGTTGTTTCGAGTCGATATCGATCGATACGAAATGGATGTCTTCTGATCGATACGAAGTAGGTGCCTTTCTGATCGATACGAAGTAGTACGCCTTGATCGATTCGAACTACGTAGCCCTGGGATCGATACAAAAGTGTCCCTGAGCGATCGATACGAAATCAAACCTGATCGATGCGAACTTGAACCTAAGCGATCGATTCGAACTTGAACTTGAGCGATCGATTCAAACTTGAACTTTCGATGATTGACAATGAACCTAACTTCGATGACATCGAAAACTCTTGTGCATTTGAACATCTAACTCCGACGAGCTTCACTTTGGCATAATTAGACTTGACCTTTGGACTGCATACTTGATTTCCCTTCGAAGCTCGTCGATGGATCTGCAATTTTAACAAAATTTTAACAAACTTTAACTTGGACTGATAGTTAATAACTGGATGGCACGGTTGTGATGGTCAGCGATGATGGTCCTTCCGACTGAATTCCGAAGTCTCGTCGTTTTCATGTTTTCTTCAATCCTGTAGATCTTCTCAAGTGATATACAGTACTGCACTACACAACACACTCACACACTTTACACTGGGGGATGCACGAGCGTTATTGTCTGTTTAACAATGATTTTTCATAAGCTAGTCAATCATGGAACCCTCAAGTTCACAGCAGCATGAACTCCCGAGTTCAATCCCTTCAACCATCGAGATACCGGTCATTGAAGCCGGAGTTATAGACCCAGCTCCGGACGAGCGTCCAGGTGCCCGGTTCATTTGTCATCCATAAGATTTTGTGTCGTCCGGTATCTCCGAAGATATGTTGGGGCGGATTTGTTTAAGGCACGGCTTATCGTTGGACGACGTGTTACTGCCTGGGCCGAATGACAGGCCACACGATCCCCCGGAGCGGTTTACTGCTTTCAACTGTCATGCTTGTACGGCGGGAACACTTCCCCTTTCAATCAATATATAAGGGAGATGTTATCATTCCTTGGCATAGCTCCATCCCAGCTACATCCTAACGGGTACGCTTTGTTGAACAACACCTTCATTCTGTTTATGGAGATTCTCTTTCGACCACTAAAGCCAATCGAGATCAGATATTTATTTAACGTTAAGAGCCGTGGAGACAACCCTTCTTTTACCTTCTTGGAAGCGGTCAAGAACTGCCACATTGTAATGGGCTCCTGGGGAAGGCTAAGTTACTTTAAGACTGAATGGTTCTACGTTCGGTGCCCCTTGGATTTTCCATGCGATGGTTGGATAGACGTAAGCGTTGCCATCTTTCTCTTGAACTATCGAGATAATAATAACTGACTTCAAAACAAACATACCTCTCTTCTTTTACAACCGCAATCTCTTGACCTGACGGTGCATACTTCAGAGAGCTAGTTCGGATCATCCAAGCGGTTCCGGGCGAAGATAGGCATATCGACTTGGTTCTGACTGACAGAAACCTGAGGACTGTCGGGCTGATTGCACGGAGGCAGAGCATACGGCCGGAAGGGACGCTTAGAGTGGTCTCGAAGAAACGGGTGAAGCGCAAAGCGCCCGGTGTCGTAATAGCCGAAGAAGTTGACCCGAAGAGAATGCCTACTAATAATGAGCTCCAAACTGGGCCTTCTTTTGATGTCCAGGATTCAGGAGGAAGGAGAAAAGGCAAGGTCCTTGCTCACAAGCATTCTAAATCAATGAGACTGAAATCTGTGGTTATGTCTTTGCCGGATCAGGGGATTAGAATTTCGAACGCTCCTCCCCCGCAAGTAGAGAACCTTTTGAAGGGCTTGCTGATATTCTGATTCTGGATTATGCATCGTTTCAACACGACACCGGGATGGAGGAGCTTGATAGTGCTCTTGAACTGAGCGGGTCGCTTGCTATGAGTGCGGCCGACATTTCCGGTTGGTCGGGGGGTTGCACATGCATACACCTCACTACACAGCATGATTCATATCCGTAAATCGTCCAACCTAAGAAATCACTAACTCTTCCTTCGTTTCTCTTTTTCAGGTACTATGTCGGGGAAAGGATCGATGTTAGGGAACCTTCGCTCTGACCGAAAAGCTTCTACTTATTATGATTCCCGCAGGAGGGATTTAGATAGAGATCACGAGTACTCTAACCAAGATAGGTATGGGCGTGACAGGGACAGAGAATACAGACACCAGTCAATATCACGCTCTCCTCCTCCTAGACTTCCGTCTCCACCCCCTGTTCTTGTTCCACATCCACCGAAGCCTCCTCATCATAGGCCATCTTCTCATACTTCTAGATTCGAGACTCATCTCCAGAGGGTCGAAACCACGGCCTCCATAATTGTAGAGCAGGTCCTAGCTGAGCCAACATGAGAAGGGGCCCTTAAATTAGCTCAGATGAGGAAGGATTTTCTGAACATATGCTTCGATGGCTAAGTCTTCCCACCTCACTTAAAGAGAATCCCATGTGGAGTGGAAAACACGATGCATGATTATGTTCATGACATCTACACCCAGTACAAAGAGTGGGTAAAGGCTGCAGAGAAAGCTTCCAAGGTGGCCTTTGAGCGAGCCAAAGCGCTTGAGAAATTGGAGACTGAACTCGCTCAAAGGGACCGGATCATTCAAGTGCTCACTGCTGAGGTCGAGTCTTCTCGGAAATTTGAAATTGCGGCCACCAAAAAAGCTGACGAAGCGAATTTGGCAATGGAGAGGTTGAGGCAGACACATGTTGCCTTGGTGGAGGAGATGGGCCATCGGAACACTACAGTTACCGCCGAACGGGATGCGGCGGTCAAGGAACTTAACGAGCTCAAGGCTAAATTTTCCGACATGGCTAAGGAAAAGGATGATGCAAACAATGCGGCCCAGGAGGCGTGTAAGCAGGCTGTCTTGCTCTGGGGTGAAAGGGATGCGGCTGTAGCTAAAGTCCGCAAGGTGGAGACTGAGGTTGAGGAGAAAGTTAAGTCGGCCGAGTCCAGGCTAGAGGTTGATATCGAAGACCTTCTCGTTGTTTACAACGCTAACGTGCTGAGGCACAGGGGTCTAGCCTGGCTCGATGATTATCCGGCGCATCTCTTCAACGCCTGGGGCCGTTTAGTTAAAGAAGAGAAGGAGACGCATCTGGGTGAGTCCGTGGATGAATTTGAACTCGAGAATCACATTCTGAACGAAGATGAAAGGAAGATTCTTCATGAGTCAATGATTCTGCATGAAAAGGAAAGACTCGGCGCCCAGCACTTCGAAATAGGAGAGGGTTCAGGGGTTGAACATCATGAGGTGAGTCTTGAAGTTCCAGTGTCAACCCAGCCTGAATCCTCGTCTACGGTCGATCCCCAAGCTGTTCCAGCTTAGAATCCGGATCAGCCGTAGATGTCTCCGGCTACAGCGCAAGTGACTGAAGCCGTTCTGCCGTCGACAAGTCAAACTGAGGAAGGTATTCTGAACATTCCACATATCTGCCTTAGGTCGGAATCTTTATCTGAATTAGGTTCTAACCGTTCTCTTATTTTTTTGTCCAATGATCGATGCTGCACCGGCCATGCCTCCTGCTACTCAAGAATCATATCAGACGCAGGAGGCTATCGTGAACGAAGCAATCATCGTAACTACAACTGCCCCAATCGACGATGCGCAGGGAAGCACACTTGTATTTGATGAGCAGTTGATGGAAGAACTCTTTCGCCATCATGGCGATCCTTTAGCTGACTTGTCATTCGTCATAGGTGGAGGCGCTCCTGCTACTAGTTCTACAATGCCCACCACTAATGCCCATAGAGAGGCTCGAGTGGTTACTGAAGAGGAGATGTTTGCACAAATCGACGCTGAAATGGCAGCAGCGGCTCATGGTGGCAGTCTCGGAGGTAGGATGGCGGCGCCCGGTCCAGCCCCGCTCAGAATGATATCTCCTGGTGGCACGGTTTTTATCACCAGCGTACCCATTCCACCTTCTACACTTGATCATGTTCCTCCGACTCCGCCCACAGGAAGCATTACTATTCATACGAGCTCGGAGGAGGATGTTGAGATCATGCTCCCACCTGGAGACCAGCCACCGAAAGGAAAAGGCTCAAAGAGGAAGGATAGTGGCGGCTCCAGTGGGCCTACACCGAAAAGGAAGCCGCGGAAGAAGAAAAATTAGACATGCTTCCTTGGTGTAATTCTGACTTTCATTTTGTTGGCCGTGTATAGATGCGGTTTCGGCCCCTGCTAGTAGGAATTTTTTGGAACAAACTTGTATACGAACTCCTTTTACAAACAATAGAAATGAAACTTCTCTTTTTTGGCTTCTTTTCTGTCATTGTGTATTCGCCTAAGTGTTTCAATATCTGAAGTGCACTTGTGAAGTTTCAGCTTCCGAATCAAGTTTGTTTTTTGTTCGCCAATTTCGGAAACTTTGGACATGGTTTGCGACCGGGAAGTGAGTTGAACTTTGACGTCGCATCGCTTCAGTCAATGGTTGATGCTTAAGTCCTGCCCACCAGTCTCGGGGATGAGTTATGGAACATCAGTCAGCGATTGATTCTCGCTTATAACATGTTGAGTCTGGTGCCACTGAAGGAATGTTTGAGACAAGCGGAGATTGAGCGGTTTATTCACGCATGTCCGATTGTTGATGGTCATCTCCGCACTCCGGGGATCCTCATTTTTTGCTGGTGGTTGGTCACACCTACTTAAGTTTAATCATACGTTCGCGCTCTAGGGACTTGGAATCGACCTTTGTAATCCGTCTCGCACTCTGGGAGTTCAGAGTTGATATTATACTTCAATTCACGCTCTGGGAACTTAAAGTTGATGTTCATACTCCGTTTCACACTCTAGTAATCCGGGGTTGATGTTTATGCTCCGTCTCGCACTCTGGGAGTTCGGAGTTGTTGTTTATATTCTATTTCGCACTCTGGGAATTCAGAGTTTGATTTTTATACTCCAACTTGCACTCTGGGAGTTCGGAGTTGTTGTTTATACTCCGTTTCGCACTCTGGGAATTCAGAGTTTGATGTTTATACTTCGACTCGCACTTTGGGAGTTCGGAGTTAATGTTTATACTCCGTTTCGCACTCTGGGAATTCAGAGTCTGATGTTTATACTCCGACTCGCACTCTGGGAGTTCGGAGTTGTTGTTTATACTCTGTTTCGCACTCTGGGAGTTCGGAGTTAATGTTTATTCTCCGACTCGCACTCTGGGAGTTCGGAGTTGTATCAGGATCATGGATGGTTGGATCACATCCACCCTGAGTTAACAAGTGAGGTCGTTGGATGGACGGGTCCACCCTCCTCAAACTTGGTTCAGATACGGACGAAGTCGTTAGGCGAACGGATCCACCCTCATCATAGATGTATTTTTAATACTCAAGTTCGCACTCTGGGAACCGGGAGTTAAGTGAGGGATTGTCATGTGTCAATCCGTTTTTGACTTTGATGTGATGGCTTGTCCCCGAGCTCGGGTTCCGCTTAGCGAGTGATCGGTTGCATCACAGTCACTCTCTATTTGAATAAATTCCACCGTACGGTGAAACTTAGCTCTCCGTGCATAGTGATGATCATATGAAGCATTTCAAGTAAATCACAGCTCTGGCTCGAAGAGATTGCATTTTATTGCTGAAATAAGAAAATATGGCAAAGTCAGTTGCCTTATTACAAATTCTAATTTTGAAATGTAGAAACAAATTGCGGAATGGAAAATAAACTAAATGGATAAACATAGCTTGTTATGTGTAGTAGCGGAGAAGACTTTCACTGTTCCAGGCTCTTGGCAGAGTAAGACCGTCAACGGTCGATAATTTGAATGTGCCATCTCCGAGCCTTCGTTCAATAATATACGGTCCTTCCCATGTCGGCTTCATATGCGAAGGAACCAGATAAATTCTTTTCAAGACGAGATCGCCTAGTTTGAAGGTTCGCGGGTGGACCTTGGCGTTGTACAATCGGACGACTTGACTTCGGTGCGCAGCTGCCCTCAAATCAGCCTCTTCACGCTTCTCATCTAGTAGATCGAGAGATTCAGAAAGTAATATAGTATTTGTCTTCAGATCGTAGTATGTCACACGATGAGAAGGTACTTCTAGCTCAACAGGAATAACGGCTTCTGAACCATAAGAGAAAGAGAATGGAGTGTGGCCGGTCGCGGTCTTGTGGGTTGTTCGGTAAGCCCGTAAAGCCATAGGAAGTTCATCGACCCACTTGCCCCCGACCTTTTCGAGTCATTTTTTCAGAATGGATTTTATAACTTTATTAACTGCTTCAATCTGTCAGTTTGCCTGAGGGTGTGCAACTGCAGAGAATTTCTTTTGGATGTGAAATCGTTTGCAGAAATCTTTAAATTTAGCACTATCGAATTGGGTTCCATTGTCTGTAATAATGGTGTGTGGGAGACCGAATCGATAGATGACATTGCAAACTACAAAGTTGATTACTTTCTTCATTGTTATGGTAGCAAGAGCTTCAGCCTCAGCCCACTTTGTAAAGTAATCAACTGTGACGATGGCGTATTACGCACCACCTTTTGCCAGAGGTAGAGCACCAATGATGTCGATGCCCCACATTGTAAACGGCTATGGGCTGACCATTTTCATTATCTCGATAGGAGGAGCTCTAGGAATTCGTGCATATTTATGGCACCTATCACATTTCTTTGCATAATCCGATGCACCGCGATTCACGGTCGGCCAGTAATATCCGTATCGAAGTATTTTCTTGGCAAGTTCTTGCCCCCCGGTGTGATTTCCACATTCTCCCTCGTGCACATCATGCAATACTCGTTTAACTTCATCGTGAGCGATACACCGTAGTAAAGGAACAGAGTACCCTCTTCTATACATGACTCTATTCTGAATGGTGAATCTTGAGGCCTTTTGAAGAACTTGTCTCTTTTCACTCCTACGTTCCGGTAGGGTTCCGTGCTCGATGTAATTTTTGAGTGGAGTCATCCATGAATCTTTTTTGGGGACGGTTTCGTATACCCAGTCTATTTCTGCCCGGTCAATGCTTGGAGAAGATAACGTCTCTACGGGAACGAGTCCCATTTGCTGAGCTTCACCTGTGCTGGCTAGCTTTGCCAATGAATCGGCCTTTTGATTGCGTTCTCGAGGTATACAATAGATAGCGTAATAATCAAACTGATTCAGTACTTCCTAAACTCAAGTTAAGTAAGCAGCCAGCCTTCAATCTCTCGCTTGATACTCTCCCCGTACTTGACACACAACTAATTGTGAATCATAATAAATTTCCACTGCGATAATTCTCAAATCTCTAGCAAGTTTCAAGCTAGCTAAGAGGGCTTCATATTCAGCTTCATTATTAGTCGCATGAAAATCGAACTTCACAGCGTAACATATGGATCGACCTTCGGGAGTTTCAAGTACAACACCAGCACCCGAATACCGATCATTTGATGCACCGTCGGTATAAAGCTTCCAGACGTATTCGGGGGATTCACTGGTTTCGGGCAAGTCCTCTGGAACGGTAAATTCAGCTATGAAATCGGCTAGGACTTGCCCCTGAATGGCTCGCCTTGGAGTGTAAGTAATATCGAACCGGCTCAGTTCGATGTTCCACTTGAGTAACCTACCAGACCTCTCAGGCCGCGAAAGGACCTGTCGTAACGGCTGGTCGGTGTAAACAATAATCGGATGTGCTTGGAAATATGGTCGGAGTTTTCTTGATGCAATAACGAGGAAATAAGCCAACTTCTCTAATTTCGGATAATTCCTTTCAGCCCCAATCAATCGCTTGCTGACATAATATATCGGCTTCTGTAACCTATCTTCTTCTCGAATTAAGGCAACGCTGATAGCGTTTTCTGATATCGCCAAATATACGTACAACTTCTCATGATCAATGGGCTTTGATAGGATAGGTGGTGTCGATAGATGCTGAACTAGTGCTTGGAAAGCGCCCTCACACTCCGCGGTCCATTCAAAGTTTCGTTTCCCTTTTCGGATCAGATCGAAGAAGGGGATGCATTTGTCAATGGACTTTGAAATGAACCTGTTCAATACTGCTACTTTCCCATTGAGACTCTGGACTTGCTTTATGGTTTTTGGGGTTTCGAGATTTCTGATAGCCCAGATTTTTTCAGGATTAGCTTCAATCCCTCGGGCATTGACGATGAACCAAAGTAATTTTCCGGATGCAACTCCAAAGTGACATTTCAGCGGATTTAGCTTCATTTTGTATTCTCGAAGTATGTTAAACATAGTTTCCAGGTCTTTAACATGGTCGGTGGAGAGTCGTGACTTCACAAGCATGTCGTCTACATATACTTCCATTGTTTTCCTGATTTGATTGGCAAACATCTGATTGACTAATCGTTGATAAGTAGCCCCGGCATTCTTGAGTCCGAATGACATAACCTTGTAACAGTAAAGTCCCAGATTGGTTATAAAGCTGGTATGTTCTTCGTCGGGTAAATTCATCGGTATCTGATTATAGCCAGAATACACGTCCATGAAGGATAAGAGTTCATGCCCAGTTGTCGAATCTACTAGCTGATCAATTTTGGGAAGTTGGAAACTGTCTTTGGGACATGCTTTATTCAGATCGGAATAATCGACACATATTCTCCCCTTTCCGTTCGGCTTTCAGACGAGCATGGGATTCGACACCTATTTAGGATATAGTGCATCTTGAATGAATCAATTCGCTTTAAGCTTTTCTACTTCTTCTTTAAGGGCGGCAGATCTCTCTGGA
This sequence comes from Allium fistulosum, assembly GCA_030737815.1. Lineage (NCBI taxonomy): Eukaryota > Viridiplantae > Streptophyta > Magnoliopsida > Asparagales > Amaryllidaceae > Allium > Allium fistulosum. The sequence continues at coordinate 797,374,897 of CM060904.1, forward strand.
TCCATACCATGCCTTTTCTGTTTTACCGGGACATGCCGCGGGTCAATATTCAGAGTGTGGCTCGCGATGTCCGGCGAGATCCCACACATGTCAGAATGCATCCAGGCGAATACATCAAGATTCGCCCGTAGAAATTCAACCAATTCGTCTTGAGTTTATTGGCTTAGCTGAGACCCAATCTTTATCATCTTCGAATCATCATCATTGTCAATTGGGACGTCGACTGTCAGTTCGGCCGGGGATGCTTGACTTTCTTTAGATTCTCCTTTGTCTTCAGTTTTTCTTGGGTCAAGATCCTGGAGGAATTGGCTGGGGTGCCCGGGCCTAGGCCCGGGCGTTAATTATCAATTATCGAGAAAATGGATGCAGAGAGATTCCTCCACGCCCTTTCCTTTCTCTTTTCGCTACTCCTCCCGCAACTCAGCAACATAATAGGCTCTGGCAGTAACCTGATCTCCCTGAATGATTCCCACTCCATGATCAGTGGGAAACTTTAAAGTCAAACACCACGGGGCGATGGCTGCCCTGAATTCGGCGAGGGCCGGTCGGCCCAAGAAAGCATTGTAAGGGGAGTCTATGTCCAAAACATTGAACTACAACATCCGTATTCTCCGATGTTCTCCAACTCCCAACTCTACTGGTAGTTCCACCATCCCAGTAGGTAAAGTAGCACTTTCGTTGAAACCATGGATTCGGGATTGACAAGGTTTCAAGTCTATGGCTTCCATTCTCATTTGATCATAGGCTCGCTTAAACAAAATATTCACAGAGCTTCCACTGTCAACTAAGATCCTCTTCATCCAAGCAGGACCTACTTGAGATGAGATGACCAGTGGATCGATAGTGGGGGCTTCGACTTTATCAGCGTCCCTATTCCTGAACACGATGTCATCTGTCATTTTCTTTTGTTGCTTGGCCGGAGCCCCTTCATCAAAACTACTATAACACTCGAAGTCCGCATGCCTAATAGAGCTGGCATACGACTCCATTTCCTTCTAGCTCCGGTCTGCTGGATGAGGACTACCACTTATTGTATTAATAACCAACCTCCCGCCAGTTCAAGCGGGTTCCTCTTGCCTTTCTTGGTTTGGTGCATGATTCTGATTTGATGGGCCCGCACCACCTGACTGCGGCGCCCGCACATACAGATCCAACTTCCGCTCATGTATCAGTTTCTTAATGAGATCTTGTAAATGACGACACTCATTTGTATTATGGCCATAACTCTCCTGGAATCTACAAAACTTCCCTGTCTGGATCTGTCTTTCAGTTGGTGGTTTCGGGGCAGGTTTCTTGTATTGCATGGTATTGCAGGTCTGCAAATACACATTTTCCAACGACGTGTTCAATGGAGTGTAATTATCATACATGGAAGCTCTACGCCGTGGACCACGATTCTGATCGCGTTTTTTGCTTTGATTTCCATTGTCCCTCTGTTGATTCTGTTTATTTTGTACGTTCAACTGAACTTTTCCAGAACTCTCTCAGGACTGTTTAACAGCGATGTTACTCTGGATTCCCTCGATGTTGGTCTCTGCGTCATCCTGCTTCCTAGATTGTTTCGCATCCTCCCTTCTCAAAAATTGGGCTGCCTTGGAATAGAAACGGTGCAATGACGCAGGTGGTTTTCTAGCTAACCAATTTCCGAACTCGAAATCAGCATCAATCCCCTTAGTCAATGCCATCAGGATAGAGTTATCATTGGGATTGCTTATTTCTGCACACGCAGCATGGAATCGCTCCAAGTAACGTCTAAGCATTTCTCCGGGAGCTTGAGTAACACTAGACAAAGTGTTAACATCCTTAGGCCTTGCTATGTGCATACGGAATTGTTCAACAAACTTGTTGGCCACCTGATCAAAATTAGAAATGGATCGTGGTGGCAAACGAGTAAACCACATGGTTGCAATGCCCCCTAAGGAAATGGGGAAACTACGGCATTTTACTGCATCATCAGCTCTCGCAGCATTCATCAGCCATTCGTACTTCAGGATGTGTTGATTGGGATCAGAACTTCCTTCATAAACTGGCAAAGTTGGCATCCTTAAGCGCCGAGGTGGTTCAGCATACAATATGTCATCGGTGAAATGGGTATGACTCCGGGAGATTCCCCAGTCGTCATTAGAGAGACCCTGACTTTCACGGATCATTTGGCAGATCATCGTTGGTATATCCGGCATTTGAATATTAGGAGAATGCTGTGCCAAGGTGTGGTCGGGTTCCACAGCGCGAGTCTGGACCGGACGCGGTCGACGGTCCGTGCCTCGCCTCCTTGGTTCAAAATTCTCAGGGACATAAGGCTCTGGAGAATGCTCTTGCTGCCTTCGATGAGGATCAGTTTGGTTTCCAACATCAACCCCTTGTTCAGTAGTGGTGGTGGTATCAATGTTGCATGTGACATGGTAAGAGGCAGCACCTCCTCGGGATGAAGGTCCTTTATGATGACTAGTGGATGGTCCAGTTCTAGGTTGCCCAAGATTTGAAGCAGGTTGGCGTCTTGTGGCTTGGGTGTAGCTTACATCCAGCCGTGGGCGTGTGGATCTGTGATGACCGTCAGATGAGGCTGAACTCTCTGTGGAAGAATAAGAACCTTGGTCTCTTCTGGATCTTCTTCACCTTTGGCGATTTAGCTGGTTGGACAACTCTATGTTGGCGCGCAGTTGCTCAGTAAGTTGTTGTCGACTCGGGGTCAATTCCTGAAGCAACATCTGCAATTCTTGTCTAGTGACCGCGCCTGATGGATCTGAAGGTCCGGTAGCATCTTGGTTGGATGTAGGCAATTGCACGGGATTCTGCCTATCCCGTCCTCCCTGATCTGCAGCTATAGAGGTAGTTCATGTACTTACCATGGTGAATTGATGAAAGTCCTTTCCTAGATCTGATGCAAATCTGAATAGAATGGAAGGGCTTCAAAGTTCTAGATCTGGATCTTCTTCTTGGATTTATGTAATCCGGTATCGATAGGAGATCCAAGGAGCGGGAGAAAAATTGGGTATTCTCAGTGAAAGCACCAAAGTGTTTGTACCAAAATTGGGCACAACACTCTTCGGAAGTTTTTGAAGAGATAAAGTGAAGAAATTAAATGGAAAAATAGGATTATCTAACAAAAACTCCAAATTTCATATATGAAAATAGTTTAAATGCAAGGAGACACAAGAATTTAGAGTGGTTCGGCGTGTTGCCTATAGCAGATAATTATGATTTGCAGTAGTGAATTTCGTTAGTAGCAGCAGCAATGGTGGTCAGAGCATGATCCGGTAGGGTTTGGGAATTGGTCCATTCAAAGAAGAAGAAGCCCCTTTTCTGTATGCCCTAGGGCTCTATTTATAGGTTTAGGAGGCTGATATTCCGCTCAGATCTCTGGAGGCTCCTTCTGGCACGTGACCAGGCCCGCGCGCCCAAGCCCGCAAAGTTTCGGTCCGATCCATGATCGATACGAACGGATTTCTTATCGATCAAGATTGCGTCCGATAGAGTCGAAATTTGGCATGGACATTCCTTAGCATGCACGTAGGCTTCTATGAAAATTTCATATCATTTGGACTTGTAGATTAGGAGATATGATCGATACGAATTAGGATCTTCGGTTGGCTGTTTCGTTCGACTCCCTTATTTCGACTCGGTCCTGTTCGACTCGGTAATGCTTGAATCCCTGTTCGACTTGGTCTTGTTCGAATCGCTGTTCGTCTATACTAATGATGGTGACTCTATTCGCATTGATGAAAGGTGCACAGTTCGCATCGATGGTTGTGCTCTGTTATGCGGATACGAAGTGGAGATTGGATGATCGAGTCGAACAGAGGCTCTCTGATGGATGCAAAGCAGAGTGAGTCAAAATGTGGCTCTCTGATGGATGCGAAGCGGAGCGAGTCGAACAGATGCTCTCTGATGGATGTGAAGCGGAGCGAGTCGAACATAGGCTATTCAATGGATTCGAACGAGAGGCTGTTCTTAGTCAATTTTGCATCGATCGTAACTTGAGCATACGAACTCGGATTGACTTGAAATTTGGAACGTTGGCTCTCATAGCTTCGCTTGTCATGTCATATCAATTATAGCTCGATCTGGACTCGGATCAAATTAGTTGATATTCATAGGGAGCCTGTGTATAACCGATCTCTAAGACGACCCGTCATTGGTTACTAGTCAATTCCTTAGTGTCACGGCCTTGCCAAAAGGCGGGATAACACTTGGTGTCTAGGCTACGGCTGCATTGCCAAAAGGCGGGATAACACTTCGTAAATATTATAGTGGTTGTTCCTCTGAAGGTACTTAAACCTTCGGCTGCATTGCTATGGTGATTCGTGGTGCACGGATAACTCCTGCCCATTACCTGGCTGAGAACTATCTTGTTGATTTAAGACAAAGTGTGATTATACATTTTTGGGTTAACTTAGGATAAATCATTTGTAATTAACTTTGCATTCATTTAGTTGCATTAGTTCATGCATATTTCAAAAAAAATTAAAAATCCAAAACTAAAAAACTTGCAAATATTCCTCTTCTTTTTGTTTGAAATTTCAAAAATCCAAAAAAAATTTAGAAAAACCAAAACCCAAAAAAAATTATAAAATCTTTTCAAAAACAAAAAAATTGAAAAATCAAGAACAAAACAAAAATCAGTTTCCCTTTTGAAAAATAAATTTTATTTGTAAATATTTTTCCTTTAAAAAAACAAAAACATTCTTGAAAATGTCCGAGTTTCCCCACTCACTTGAATTTTTAAATAGTTGTGAAAATCAATATAATACATATGATTTCACTCCGAATTCGTATGGATATTTTGATGACAACTATTCTTTAAACAATTCGAAATTTGGACAACAAAGTTTTCAAAACGATGACCAACCCTCAGATCTCGAAAATAGCATTTCATCTTTACTTGAACTCACTACACAACAAAATCTAATGATAAATGATTTGTGTAACTCATATTTGTGCAACAATTCAAGTCAAAATTATCAAAATGATCAAAATTTGAATTCAATTCAAAATTTGAATGATTTTGAGTATAACCCATGCGAATTCAATTTCGAGCTTCAAAATGAATTTCAAATTCATAATGAAAATGTGAACCAATATTTAAATAATTATGGCTATGGGAATAATCTCGACCACGATACAATTGAAAACTTTGGTTATCAACAAATTCAAAGTGAAAATTTTCAATCTAATAATCATGAATTTGACTTTGCTGAACAAATGAATGAAATGTACAATGATTACATGGATTTGGTGTTCGAAACATATTTGAATCAACGTGATAAACATACTCAAATCCGAACGTGTGACGAGTCAAGCGATAATCCATCTTTTACCCAAATCGACGATTTTCAAAGAACAACTTTTGAAATGGAAAATGATGATCTTAATGAAGTTGTTGAAAATTTGGTAATTGAGTTGGATTTCAATTCTTTTGAGGGTGAGAAACTCGATTTAAATTTCGATCTTCCTTTTCTCGATTTTGAAAATTTGAATACAACAACTTGGGATTTTGAACTTGAGACATGTACTGAAGTTGTTGATAATCCAACGAAGGAAGATGAATTTAATGAACATGAGTTTTATGGACTTTTCAAAAATGAGTCATTAAATTCTGATGGAGAAGATTTCTATCACCATTATGACTTTGAAATCGATAATTTGGAAGAAGTTTTCAATGATAAACTTTAATTTCAATTTGGTGAAAATAAATGTGAATTCCAATCAATCGTTTTATCAACCCTAAAAACCATTGAAAATAAAACGACTCGTACAATTTTTAATAAAATGGCATTCGTTTTTCCAAATCCGAATTCAACTTCAAAGTCTTTTATGATTTGGTTTTCTGAGCTTACGCCGTGTCTCACATATTTAACGAGACAAATGAATCGGTCTTTGGAAGACCGTTTCATTTACTTTTTAATGATATACTTTCTGATGTCATGTAAATAATCATCTTTTCATATTCATTTAAATAATGGTTATGTTTTTATTTTTCTCCTTCCAATTGGGTTGACTGTGGGGACACAGTGAAAATCAAGTGTGGGGGGAGACTCATCTTCATTTTTATTTTTTTTCATGGTTTATTTTTGCTTTTTCTTTCAAAACTCAAAAAAAAAAATTCCAAAAACAAATGTTCTTTTGATTTATTTTTAAAGAAACACTTTAGTTAAATATATGGTTTTGGTTTATTAAATTGAAAATTTTGAAAATTTATTTGTCTTAACAAAAATAAAAAAGAATTTTGATTACAAATAACAATAGTTTAACTAGTATATAGGAAGGTTCATACGTGATAATTATGAATATATCCTAATTGAAAATCATTGTTTTAAAAAGAGGTTGATTTAAAGTAAAGGATATAACATTTTTTTGCCTTCTAAGTTAAGTGGTGCTAAGATGATTTTGAAAAACTCTCTCTTTCAAAAAATTAAAAAAATTAAAAAATTTGAAAAAGAACATATATAAAAAACAAAACATTTGTATATATGTAAATATTTTCTATTAACACCTACAGTCGACAGGTGTTCACACTTGTGTGTTCACTCGCCATGCTATGTACCCTTCTCACGTAAGCCCGAAAGGCGGTGCACAATCGGTATATCTGGCCTCAGTTTATCTAAGCTAGGTGTATGTATATAAAAATTCTTTTATTAATAATGCATACAGTCAATAAGTGTTCACACTTGTGTGTTCACTCGCCACGCTCTGTATTCCCAACACATCAGTCCGCAAGGCAGTGCATGGGTAATATATCTGGCCTCAGTTTATTTTAGTTAGGCATATGTAAATATTGTTAATATCAATAAAATTTCCAAAAAAAAAGAAAAGGAAAAAAAATGGAGAGAGTAAGAAAATGAAATCCAAGCATTATTTTAACTTATATGATTTGACTTGTTATTGAAAAGAAATGAAAATACCACTTTGATAAACTTTGATAATCAACTAAGGATCCATTTTATAATTACACTTTGTTATCAACCGAAACAACGAGTTAAACTATAGTCTATTTGTTATGATAACTTAATTTTTGTTGGAATTTTTGACGAGTAAATGACTTAAATTTCAAGATAATGACCAAAACCTATATTTAACTTATTCATCTCTTTGTAAAAAATCTTGCATTCTATAAATATTTTCATCCTGCATTTGGATTTTGTGGGTAGTATCCGCTTAAAACCCTCACGAGACAACACTCATCCTACTGGGGACACCCAGAGGTTTAATAGCTTGTTGCATACGCTCAATGCAATCGTGCTCCCTACGAAAATGGATTTATCTTAGTTTTTCCTTTATTCGAGGACGAATAAAAAGATAAGTGTGGGGGTATTTGATGTGCACGTAAATGTACATATTTTTACCACTATATTCAATCTATTTAAATTAAATAAATGGTCATATCGGGTATTTTAACTTATTTAAACCAAAATTCATATTATTTTCAAATCTTCACATATTCATCTTCATCCAAGGACAAAATGGTCATTTTTATGCATATATTAATTTGAGAAAATTTAATTAGAAATTTCTATATTATTTTATAGGAATTCGGCTTCATATACAAGTGGGTTCATGAAGATGTATGCATGCACAAGAGTGTAGATAAAGAAATGAAGATGGAAATAATTCAAAGGCATGATAATGGAGGACCCCACCTACCCACCTACCTTAATGTACAAATTAGAGGCTAATGCACATGCTTATGGAATTAATGGCTTCATGTACACTTAAATGATGATTAGTAGAAGCTAATGATTACTTGGCCTCCACACTTTCTCAAGGATATTTTGGGCATTCCCCAAAAATATGAATTAGGGTTTCATACATGTATAAAGACCCCTTATGTTTCATGTAACCCTCTTCTTTTAATCTCTCTTTTAGGCTCTCTTCTCTTAGTCTCTTCTCTTAGGAAAATAAAAAGAAAGCTCTCTTTCTCTTTTCATGGCTACTTAGCCATTTTTATTTTATGTAATCTTCTTTTCTTTTTATGCAATGTTAATTATTGTTTCCTTTTACTTACATGTTCATTTCCTTTCGTGCTAGTAGTGTAGATTTTCTTTTATGCAAGTAGATTAGTTTTTTCTTTCATTTATCTCTCTTTTCCTCTTTGTTTTGTTCTATGTTGCAAGCTATATTGTTGATATGATAACAAATATGAGAAGCTAAACCCCTTCAATTTAGGGGTAATGAAGCTCTCTAGTTATATAGCTTCAACATTTTGATAAATGTTATGCTCTCATTTTGTGCTTTATGGAAAATGATGTTTATGTAATTTTGTGCTTATTATTGAGTTTGATAGCTTCTGTTGTTCAAAACAAATAGGCTATGCTTAGTCATATGAATCACAAATTGCCTCTTCATCTATATATGATTATGTCAAAGAAGTGAATGTTTAAATCAAAATTTGATGGCCTATATTTCTGAACAATAGTTAATAGGCCATGCTTAAAATAGATTTTCATTTTCAACTTTGTTGTCATTTTCATGAGAATTAAAAGTGGTTTAAAGGTTGTGCTATAGTTTGATGGCTTATGTTGAGCTAATTAATAGCACAAATGAGCCATGCTTATGATAAGCATATCAGTTAAGCTAACTAATGACAAAGAAAAGAGAGATCATAACTTCATTTTGTTGATTTATGTGATCTAGAGAGTGGAAGTTGCCCCTAAATTGTCTTAACACTCTCATATTTTTTATCTATTTTCTTTTAGCTTGTTTTTACTTTCTTTTAGTTAGTTAACAATCCCTCGACTTTTGTTTAATTTGATTGAATAGATTTTTAAAATCTAACAATAACCTATGGATCAACCCGTATTCGCCACGTACTATAAGTGTACGCCGTGCGCTTGTGGTTATAATTTAAAATGAAATTTTTCGATGGTTTTCTAACTCGATAGAATTTCCGTCGATGGACAGCCTGTCCGGCACTCATGAGCATAGTGTCCCTTCTTATCACACTTATAATAGATAACTTCAGTCTTTCCCTTCTTAACAGCTCCACTCTTCTAAGCTCCCTTCTTATGGAAAAACTTCTTCTTCTGGCTCTGCCCTCCTTGAGCTCCCCCGCCTTCTTACCCTTAAGAAAAGCAAGCACCTCTCCCTGCCTCAAAGCCATCTCAACGACTACATCGCACAGATCTCTACTATGTGATATTGTGGCCTTAGCAAGCTCAGGCTTCAATCTGCGAATGAACTTCTCATTCCTTTTAATAATCGTATCAACTGTATCCAACGGGACTCTAGTGGTGTCTTTACCGGCCTCCAACGTTAGAATCTTAGAGGCCTCTTCCTCGCCAATAGAGAGTTCTTTTGAAGGGCTTGCTGACATTCCGATTCCGGACGACGTTTCGCTCCAATATGACACCGGATTGGAAGGGCTTCGGAGCACCCTAGATTTAGGCGAGGCACTTCCTGCAAATGTAACCGATACAACCAGTTGGTCGGGGGGGTTTACACACATATATACACTTCATGGCACTACACGGTTTCCAGCCTTAAGTTGCCTGCTTTAAGAATTCACTAACTCCGTTCTCCTTTTTCTTTACAGATATGATGAATAGGCGAGAGTCTATGCTCGGCAGTCTCCGTTCAGCTCGCCAATCATCGAGCTCGTATTATGAGTCCCGTTGGAGGGAGGATGATAGAAACCGTGATCGCGGTTATTCTAGTCAGGAACGCTACGAGAGGGATAAAGACAAGGATTACAGAGAATAGAGGTATCGATCTCGATCGCGTTCTCCACCCCCTCGACCCCCAACACAACCTTCAGGCCAGGGAAAACAACGGGTAGAGACCCCTCGTCATAAACCATCTTCGTAAACTTTTCAGTTTGAGTCGCAATGCCACAGAACTGAGGTTGAACCTCCAACCATCGCTGAACAAGCTACCACTGAGCCTACTGGGGAAGGGGCTATTAGAATTGCTCAGTTAAAGAAAGATTTTCCAAATATATGCTTTGACGGCTATATCTTCCCTCCCTACTTAAAGAGAATTCCATCGGAGGCAGAGAGCACAATGCATGATTATATTCATGACATCTATACTCAGTACAAAGAGTAGGAAAAAGCTGCAGAGAAAGCATCGAAGGTAGCCTTCGAGAGGGATAAAATAATCGAAAAGTTAGAATCTGATCTCGCCCAGAAAGACCGCATCGTCCAAGTGCTTAATGATGAAGTCGATTCCTCTCGGAAATCAGAGATAGAGGCCACCAAAAAGGCTGATGAGGCGAACTTGGCCATGGAGAGGATGAGGCAGACACACTTTGCCTTGGTGGAACAGATGGGCCACCGAAACACCACTGTCACAGCTGAACGAGACGCTGCTCTGAAAGAACTTAACGAGCTGAAAGATAAATTTTCTGAAATCATCAAGGATAAAGATGATGCAAATAGAGCAGCCCAAGAGGCTTGTGAACAGTCCGTGGTGCTTCGTGGCGAGCGGGATAGGGCAACAGCTAAGGTTCGAGAGGTGGAGACTAAGGTCGAGGAGGAAGTTCGAATGGTGGAGTCCAGGCTAGAAGCTAATATCGAAGATCTCCTTATTGTTTATAATGCTAACGCCTTAAAGCACAGAAATCTAGCCTGGTTCGACAATTATCCGACGCATCTACACAACGCCTAGGGCCGATTAGTAGAAGATGAAAAGGCTACGCATCAGGGTGAATCAGTTGATGAATTCGAGCTCGAAAATGCATTGTTGAGCGAAAACGAGTGGAATGTTCTCCACGATGCCACGATTTCATATGAGAAGGAGAAGCTTGGCGCTCAGCATCCGGAAGTTGGGGAAGGTTTTGTCGTCGGGCATCATGATGCAAGTTCTGAAACTCTTGTGCTGACTCAGTCCGAATCCACACCTGTGGTTGATCTTCAGCCTGTTCTTGCTTATAATCCGGATCAACCGCAGATGTCCAGCTCGCGAGCAAGTCTCTGAGGTAGTTCCGCCACCCGCGAGCCAAACTGAGGAAGGTACTCCAAACATTCTCTATGCCTATTCGAAATCGGAAGCGTCGTTTAAAGTAATTATTAATAGTTTTTCTTTTGTTTTTATCCAGTGATTGAAGCTACACCGGTTGTGCCGCCTGCAACTCAAGAGCCACATCATATGTAGGAGGCAATTATAACTGAAACGACCACCACAACGGCCACGGCATCGATCGACGGAGCATAGGGGAGCACACTTATATTTATTGAGCAAATGATGGAGGAACTCCTCGGTTGTCATAGTGACCCTTTTGCAGACTTGCTGTTCGTTATGGGTGGAAGCGCACTGATGACAAGTTCTTCGGCTGCAACTGTGAGAGTTCCTGACGATGCACAAACGATTCATGAGGCGGAAATCATAGCTGAAATCAATGCCAAAATGGAGGCAACCACGCGGGGCAGTGGTTTTGGCGGTGGAATGGCTGGACCTGGTCCGGCTCCTTTGCGGATGATATCTCCGGGAGGAACGGTTATTGAGACGAGCGCGCCTGCCCCACCTCCTTATATTGATCCTATTCCACCGACTCCGCCTGTAGGAAGCGTTCCAATACATTTGAGTTCAGAGGAGGATGTTGACATAATGCCCTCTACTGGAGACCGGCCGTCGAAAGGCAAAGGCTCAAAGAGAAAACTAAGCAGAAGCTCCATCGGGTCTACACCGAAGGGGAAACTAAAGAAGAAGAAAGAATAGACATGCTTCTTTGGTGAAATTTTGAGTAGATAGGAATTTCTTTTGTTCTTTTTTGCTGGTCGTGTATAGATGCGGGTTAGGCCCCTGCTAGTAGAATTTTTTGGATAAACTTGTACTTAGTTTCTTTCTACAAACAGTTGAAATGAAATTCCATTTCGTCTTTCACTCAATTTTCGTTTATTTGCTTAAGTTTTCAGCAGTTGAACTCCAGTCTTGTATATTTGTTGAGTTTCGACTTTTGGATTGGATCCAATATTAGTTGTTAAGTCCTGAAATCATGACTATGAGTGATGACTGAATGTTAAACTAGACTTCGATACTGCACTATATCAATCAGTGATCGATGCTTAAGTTTTGCCCTCAATTTCATGGATGAATTGTAGAGATCAAGTGGCAATTGTACTCTGCTTTCAACTCATCGATCTTAGCGTCGTCGAATTGATGCTGAAACAAGGAAACTCGAGTGGTCGAATCCCACTTATTCATTCATTGACGATTGCATCCACACTCCGAGGATTTTCATTCGTACGTCGGCGATCGGGCACGCCTGCTTGAGTTTCAAGGATGCGTCCATGCTCCGGGGACCTAAGTTATCTTCATGGGTGGTCAGTTGCACCCATTTTGCAGTTACACTCTAACTGCGCTCCGGGGACTTAGGGTTGTTTTACGGACGGTCGATCCCAATCCGGTATGTGTTCAAACTTCAATCCACTCTCCGGGGATTTTGAGTTAATGTTTATACTCTAATTCACGCTTCGGGAAGTTGGAGTTAGTGTTTATGTTGATACTCCAGTTCACACTCTGGGAATCCAGAGTTAGTTAATGTTTATACTCCAGTTTGCGCTCCGGGAATTCGGAGTTAATCGAAAGATGGTCAGTCACATCTGTTCAGGCTTTAGGGTTTCGTTCGCACTCCGGGAATGACGAATTTATCAGGATCATGGATGGTCGGTTCACATCCACCCCGATTTAAGAAGCGAGGTCGTTAGATGGAAGGATCCATTTTCCTCAAAATTGGTCGAGGTACGGGCGAAGTCTTTAGGTGGACGGATCCACCCTCTTCGAAACCGCATTTGTATGTTTATACTCCAGTTCACACTCTGGGAATCTGGAGTTGGTTAAAGGATTGTCGTGTATCAATCCTTTTTTGACTTTAGTGTGACGATTTGCCCCGAGCTTGGGTATCATCTAGCGAGTAACCGGTCGTATCACAGTCACTCCCTATTTGAATAAATTCCACCATCGAGTGGAATTTAGCTCTCCGTGCATAGTGATAGTTGTATGACGCATTCAATAAACCATAGCTCTGGCTCGAAGAGATTGCATTTTATTGCTGAAATAAGAAAATACGGCAAAGTCAATTGCCTTATTACAAATTCAAATTTTGAAATGCAGATACAAATTGTAAATGAAAAACAAACTGATTAAATAAATAGAGCATGTTATGTGTAGTGGCGGCGAAGACTTTCGATATTCCAGGCTCTCGGAAGAGTGAGATCGTCAATGGTCGATAATTTGAATGTACCATCTCCGTACTTTCGTTCAAGAACATACGACCCTTCCCAAGTTGGCTTCATATGTGAAGGGACCGGGTAAATTCTTTTAAGGACGAGATCGCCGAGTTCAAAGGTTCGGGGTCGGACCTTGGCATTATATAGTCGGGCGACTCGACTTCGATATGCGGCTGCCCTCAAATCAGCCTCTTCCCGCTTCTCATCCAATAAATCCAGAGATGCGGCAAGTAATATAGCACTTGCCTTCGGATCATAGTATGTCACATGATGAGAAGGCACTTCTAATTCAATTGGAATAACAGCTTTTGAACCATAAGAAAGAGAAAAAGGAGTGTGGTCGGTCGCGGACTTGTGGGTTGTCTGGTAGGCCCATAAGGCCATAGGAAGTTCATCGACCCATTTTCCCCCGGCCTTTTCCAGTTGTTTCTTCAGAATAGACTTTATAACTTTATTTACAGCTTTGACTATTCCATTTGCTTGAGGGTGTGCGACTACGGAGAATTTCTTCTGAATGTGGAATCGTTGACAGAAATCTTTAAATTCAACACTGTCGAATTGGGTCCCATTATCAGTGATGATAATATATGGGAGACCAAATCTACAGATTATGTTGCGCACTACAAAGTTGATCACCTTCTTTGTTGTGATTGTAGAAAAGGGTTCAGCTTCCGCCCACTTGGTAAAGTAATCAACTGCTACGATGGCGTACTTCGCACCACCTTTGGCCAGAGGTAAAGAGCCAATAATATCGGTGCCCCATACTACGAAGCGCCATGAACTGACCATCTGTGTTATCTCGATAGGTGGGGCTCTAGGAATCCGATCATGCTTCTGACACTTATCACATCTCTTGGCATAATCCGATGCATCACGATTTACAGTTGGACAATAATATCCATATCGAAGTACTTTCTTGGCAAGAGCTTGCCCCTAGTGTGATCGCCAAATTCTCCCTCGTGTATATCATGCAACACTCGTTTGATTTCATCGTGAGCGACACATCGGAGTAAAGGAACTGAGTATCCTCTTATATACATGACTCCATCCTGAATAGTTAACCACAAAGCTTTTCGAAGAATTTGCCTCTTTTCACTCCTGCGCTCTGGCAGGGTTAAGTGCTCAAGATAATTTCTGTAAAGAATTCATCCATGACTCCTTCTCGGGATTGACTTCTAGTACCTAGTCGGTTTCCATCTGATCGATGCTTGGTGAAGACAATGTCTCCATAGGAACGAGTCTCATTTGTTATGCTTCGCCTGTAGTGGCTAACTTTGCTAACGAGTCGGCTTTCTGATTGTGTTCTCATGGTATGTAATAAATGGCATAATAATCGAACTGATTCAGTATCTCCTGGACTTGAACAAGGTAAGCAACCAGTCTTCGATCTTTGGCTTGATACTCCCCCCGAACATGACATACGACCAATTGTGAATCACAATAGATTTCCACAGCAATGATTCTTAAATCTCTAGCAAGTTTCAATCCAGCCAGTAGGGCTTCATACTCGGCTTCGTTATTAGTTGCACGGAAATTGAATTTTAGAGCATAGCATATAGATCGACCTTCAAGAGTTTCAAATACAACCCCTGCACCTGAGGAACGGTCATTGGATGCACCATCTGTATGCAGCTTCCAGATATACTTGGGAGACTCACTTGTTTCGGGCAATTCCTCTGGGATGGTAAATTCAGCTATGAAATCTGCTATGACTTGCCCTTGAATGGCTCACCTTGGAGTGTAAGTAAGGTCAAACTGACTTAACTCGATATTCCATTGGAGTAACCTACCAGACGTCTCAGGACACGTAAGGACCTGTCGTAACGGCTGGTCATTGTAAACGGTGATAGGGTGAGCCTAGAAATACGGACGGAGCTTCCTCGAGGCAATAACAAGACAGTAAGCCAATTTCTCTAGCTTCGGATAATTTCTCTCAGCTCCGGTTAGTTGTTTGCTAATATAATAGACCGGCTTTTGTATTCGGTCTTCCTCCTGAATTAGGGCAGCACTGATTGTGTTTTCTGATACCGCCAAGTAAATGTACAATTTCTCATGATCGATAGGCTTTGACAAAATTGGTGGTGTGGAGAGATGTTGAATTAGTGCTCGGATTGCGCCCTCACATTCCATAGTCCATTCAAAGTTTTGTTTTCCCTTTCGGATTAGATCAAAGAAGGGAATGCATTTGTTAGTGGATTTTGAAATGAACCTGCTCAGTGCTGCTACTTTCCCGTTGAGACTCTGGACTTGCTTTATAGTTTTCGGAGTTTCAAGATTTCGGATCGCCCAAATCTTTTCGGGATTGGCTTCGATTCCTCGAGCGTTGACGATAAACCCAAGGAATTTTTCGGATGCGACCCCGAAGTGACATTTGAACGAGTTGAGCTTCATTCTGTATTCTCGGAGGATATTAAACATTGACTCCAGGTCTCTGATGTGATCAGTGGAAAATTGTGACTTGACTAGCATGTCGTTCACATACACCTCCATGGTTTTTCCAATCTGGTTAGCGAACATTCGATTAACTAACCGTTGATAAGTTGCCCCAGCATTCTTGAGTCCAAAAGGCATAACTTTATAGCAATAGAGTCCCATATTGGTTACGAAGTTGGTATGCTCCTGGTCGGGCAAGTGCATGGGTATTTGATATAGCCAGAGTACGCATCCATGAAGGATAAAAGTTCATGTCCAGCCGTTGAGTCTACAAGTTGATCAATTCGTTGAAGTGGAGAACTGTCTTTGGGGCAAGCTTTATTCAAGTCTGAGTAGTTAATACATGTTCTCCATTTCCCATTTGGCTTTCGGACAATTACAGGATTGGATAACCATTCCGGGTATAATGCATCTCGAATGAATCCATTCGTTTTAAGCATATCTACATCTTCTTTAAGGGCGGCAGATCTCTCTAGATCCATACCATGCCTTTTTTGTTTGACCGGGACGTGCTGCGGGTCAATATTCAATGTGTGGCTCGTGATGTCCGACAAGATCCCACACATATCAGAGTGCATCCAGGCAAACACATCAAGGTTTACCCGGAGAAATTCAACCAATTCCTCTTGCATTTGTTGGCTTAGCTGAGATCCAATCTTTATCATTTTCGAATCGCCATAATCGTCGATTGGAACATCGATCGTCAATTCGGCTAGGGAAGCTTGACTGTCTTTACTTTCATATTCACTTTCGGTATCTCTCGGGTCAAGATCTCTTTGGAATTGGTTGGGGTGCCCGGGCCCGGGCGTAGGCGTTAATTGTCAATTATCAACAAAGCGGACGCAGAGAGATTCCTCTACGCCCTTCCCTTTTTCTTTTCGTTGCGCCTCGCGCAGCTCAGCAATGTAACAAGCTCGTCCTACGGCCTGATCCCCTAAACAACTCCGACACCATTGTCGGTAGGGAATTTCAAAGTCAAGCACCAAAGGGCAAGGGCAGCCCAGAACTCAGCTAGGGCCGGTCGGCCCAAGAAAGCATTATATGGGGAGTTTATATCCAAAACAACAAACTGCAGTATCCGGACTCTCCGACGTTCACTAATTCCTAACTCCACTGGCAATTCCACCACTCCAGTGGGTATAGTTGCACTCTCGTTGAAGCCATGAATACGGGACTGACATGGCTTCAAGTCTTTAGTCTCCATCCTCATCTGGTCATAGGCTCGTTTAAACAAGATATTCACAGAACTTCCATTGTCTACCAAGATCCTCTTCATCCAAGCAGAACCTACTTGAGCTGATATAACAAGTGGATTAATAGTGGGGGCTTCGATCCTGTCGGCATCCCGACCTCAAAATTCGATGTCATCTGCCATCGTTCTTTATTGCTTAGTCGGAGCCCCATCTTTGGAATTAATACAACATTCAAAGTCTGCATGCCTGATAGAGCTGGCATACGACTCCATTTCCTTCCAACTTCGGTCTGCTGGATGAGGGCCACCACTAACAGTGTTTATCACCAACCTCCCGCCAGTACGAGCGAGTTCTTCCTGTTTAGCCGGATTCGGTACATGATTTTGATTCGGTGGGCTCGCACCTCCAAACTGTGGCGCCCGCAGAAACTGTTCTAACTTTCTCTCCCTTATCAACTTTTCGATGAGATCCTGCAAGTGATGGCATTCATTTGTGTTATGGCCGTAACTTTCATGGAATCTACAAAACTTTCCCGTCTGAATTTGCTTCTCCAATGACTGTTTTGGAGCAGGCTTTTTGTACTGAATAGTATTGCAGGTTTGTAGATACACATTCTCCAATGACGTATTCGGAGGAGTATAATTATCAAACATAGGAGCCCAACATCGTAGACCACGATTTCGATCCCGTTTCCTATTCTGATTACCATTGCCTTTCTGTTGACCTTGTTTATTCTGAATATTCAATTGCACTTTCCCGGAGCTCTCCCCAGATTGTTTAACAGCAATATTACTTTGAACTCCTTCCATGCTAGGCCCCACATCATCCTTCTTCCTAGACTGTTTCGCATTCTCCCTTCTCAAGAATTGGGCTGCCTTGGAATAGAAACGGTCCAATGATGCGGGGGGTTTTCCGGCCAACTAGTTGTCGAACTCAGAATCGGAATCAATCCCTTTAGTGAATGCCATTAGAATGGAGTTATCATTAGGGTTGCTGATCTCAGCGCATGCAGCATGAAATCTCTCTAAATAACGCCTGAGTGTCTCTTCAGGAGCTTGACTGACACTAGATAAAGTATTAACATCCTTCGATCTTGCAACATTCATACAGAATTGCTTGATAAACTTTGTTGCCAATTGATCAAAAGAAGAGATAGATCGAGGTGGCAGTCAGGTAAACCACATAGTCACTATGCCCCCCAGAGAGATCGGGAAGCTTCGGCACTTAACTGCGTCATCAGCTCGTGCAGCATTCATCAACCATTCATATTTTAAGATATGCTGATTAGGATCCAAGCTTCCTTCATAAACGAGTAAAGTCAGCATCCTGAATCGCCGAGGTGGTTCAACATAGAGTATCTCATCAGTAAAAGGGCTATGACTGAGGGAGATTCCCCAGTCATCATTGCTAAGACCCTGACTTTCACGGATCATTTGAAGGATCATTGTTGGAAGGTCGGGCATCTGGACATTTTAAGCGTGTTGGGCCAAGGTGTGGTCGGGTTCCACAATGCAAGGAGGGGTCGGTCGCTGTCGACGGTCCATGTCTCTCCTCCTTGGTTCTATGTCCTCGGGGATGTAAGGCTCAGGAGTATGGTTGCGTTGATTGTGGGTTTGATCCGTTCGGTTCCAAGCGTCAACTCCCAGATTAGTAGCTGTTGTAGTACGGTTATCAGTAATATGGTGTAGGGTAGCGCCTCCTCGGGAGGAGGGTCCAGTCTGATTACTGGTTGACGGGCCAACTCTCGGTTGCCCAAGACTCAATGTATGCTGACGTCCAGTGGCCTGAGTGTAACTCCCATTTAGCATTGGGCGCATAGATCTATGATGGTAATCCGAAGAAGCCAAACTCTCTATGGAGGAATAGAAAGCTTGATCCCTCCTGGATCTCTTTCGTTGTTGACGGTTCAGTTGGTTGGTTAGTTCCGCATTAGCATGGAGCTGTTGAGTGAGCTGTTGGTGGCTCTGAGTCAATTCTTGCATTAACATCTGAAATTCTTCCCTGGTGACAGGGCCTTGCGGATCTGATGGTCCGGCAGCATTCTGGACGGCTGGAAGTGGTTGTACGGGATTTTGTATGTCCCATCCTTCTAGATCTGCAGCTGTAGAAGTAGTCCTTGTATTAACCATGATGAGTAGTGAAGCTCTTTCCTAGACTTGATGCAAATCTAAATAGGATGGAAGAACTTTAGTCTTTTAGATCTGGATCTTCTTCTTAGAATTGTGCAATCCGATATTGATAGTAGATCCAACGAGCAGGAGCAAATTGTGTTTTCTTGGTGAAAGCACCAAAATGTTTGTACCAAAATTGGGCACAACACTCTTTGGAAGGGTTTGAAGAGATAAAATGAAGAAATAAGGATTATCTAACAAACACTTCAAACAATAATCAGAAAAACAACAAAGGAAAACAGAGATTTAGAGTTGTTCGGTGTGTTGCCTATGCACCCTATGAAATGATTGATCTTTATTAACTTTTGCTTGCTGGCTACAGCGTACAACAGTAAATCTCGAGTACAATAGTGAAATTCAAGTACAATGGTGAATTCGGCAGAGTCTGGACATCAAAGAGCCAAAAGCCCCTTTTTTGTAAGTTCTGGGCTGCTATTTATAGGCGTATGTTGCAAATATCTCGCTCAGATCTCGAGAGACCTCTTTTGGCACGTGGGTGGGCCCTCGCGATCTATCCCAAGCGATTTGCACTCGGTCCGTGGTCGATACGAACGAATTTCCTATCGATCAAGAATTGACCCAATCGAGTCAAAATTGGGCATGAGCATTCCTTATGTGGTATGCAAGCTTTTGTGAAAATTTCGTAGCATTTGGACTTGTAGATTGTGAGTTATGATCGATGCAAGCTCGGGTTTTATGTAGGCTGCCTTGTTCGAATAGATACCTTCGTATCGATCATTTTGAATCGCTTTTAGCACGTGCCTGCAAGTTGACGTGGCGCTAACTCCTCGGATCGATCCACTTTTCATGTCGTGTTGACTACTTCCTTATTTGTATACATAATCTAAGCCTTGTTCGTATCGGTCGCCTTGCTCTATTCGTATTGATCGGTTGCTCTATCATATTCATACTGATCGATAGTTCTGTTATATTCGTACCAATCGAGTGCTTAGGTCTGTTCTTATCAATGGGAAGCGTCTACTTCGTATCAATATGTGGTTGATCGATACGAAATATGTATGATGTTTGATCGACATGAAGTAGATATTTGTATTGCAGTTGATGGATATGAAATGGGCAATAGCCAATAGATTCGAAGTGGGCCTGCCTTCTGATGGATACGAAGAAGGCCATCCTCGATGGATACAAACATGACAACTGCTGATCAATACGAAGTGGAGTTGTTTGCTGATGGAGTCGAATAGATCGATACGAATAAAGCATATTCCCCTGATGGATACGAAGTAATGCATTTTGATGGATATGAACAGATGGACGCGAATTGATGGAGACGGCCTAACCGATACGAAATGATGGATGCGATTGAGATGATTTCTTTGGCTTGCATTGATCATATCTTGAGCATACGAACTCGGATTGACTTGAAATTTGGAACGTTGGCTTTCATAGCTTTGCTTGTCATGTCTTGTCAATTGTAGCTTGATCTGGACTAGGACAAAATTAATCGATATCCATAGTGAGCCTGCGTATAACCGATCTTCGGGACGGACTATCCTTGGTTTCCAGTTAAGTTCCTGGTATCACAACCTTGCCAAAAGGCGGGATAACAGTTATACCTTTCGACAAGGTCAAACCAATGCATATGGTATCAAGCATCTTGGTACGTAATGAATTAGACAGAGTCGAAGGGTTCTTAGTTGAAAGGTTGATGGCCAAAGAGGTTGGGGTATGTTTGTTTTATAAACTTAAACTTTCACATGCTTTGCTTTCGAATTAGAGCTTTTGACTTGGTTGCCTTTAACCAGGTCAAATGTTTAAAATAAAGGTTTTAAACCTTTCAACAAAGTCGAAAGGTTGCCGCTTCTTTACTTCTATTTTGTTTTGAACCTTCCGATGTAGTCGAAAGGTTTGGTTTTCAAAAGGTTGTTTTAAGAGACCTTTCAACAAGGTCGAAAGGTTTGGTTTTTATAAGTTGTTTTTATATAAGACCTTCTGACACAGTCAAAAGGTTTGGTTTCGAAGAGGATTTAAGAGACCTTTCGACAAGGTCGAAAGGTTTGGTTTTGAAAGGTTGTTTCAAAGAGGATTTTGAAAAGAACTACTGCCTTTATTATTATTCAACCTTCCGAAGGGGTCGAAAGTAGGAGATTTCGACACAATCGAAAGGTTTAAATGTTTTCCCCAATGTTTTATAGATTAGAAAGTGGTTTTGAAAACTTTCTCCTATGACCCAAATTAATATTTTTAAGTAAAATCCAATGCTTTTGAAAGGTTTGAATTTTAATGTCTTCAAAAGGTTTATAGTAAAGGGTTGAATGCTTTCGAAAGGTTTAACTGCTCAATGGTTTCAAAAGGTTTAGATTCAAAACGTTGTTTTAAAAACCTTTCAACGAGGTCGAAAGGTTTGGTTTTAAAAAAAGGCTTGAAATCCCATACTCTAAATTTCTAAAGAAAACCCACGGCTTAAATAAAGGAGTTTTGTAATGACTTTAAGTAGGTGATTTTGAAGAAGTTTTGCCTTGATAAAAATATAGGTTAAAAGGTGTTAACTATATTTGATGAAATGTATTTCAAGGACCTTAAACCCATAGGAGCGGTATTGTTAAGTTGTTGTTTTACTTCTTCAAATATGAATATATTCACATGATAACCCATAACTGTATTTTGGAGAAAAGGGGTAGAATAACCATCTAGGTTAACTCAATAGTGAATATAAACTGCTTAAACTCCTAAATGAGTATAATTGCATCCATGGAGTCAGGGTGGCCAAAAATATAGGATGCCTAAACTTAGTAGTTATTGGAGGAAACCAAAAGGTTCACGGTAAACCCATGAAAACTATGATAAGGTAGTTATTGTTGTCTACCAAAAGGTTCATATTAAACCCATGAAAACTATGATTAAGTAGTTATCGGAGGAAACCAACAGGTTTATAGTTAACCCGTGAAAACTATACACTAAGGACAGTTGGCAGCGGCTAATTGGTTTGTAATGAACCCATGAAAACTATATCCGGACTAAGAATTGACATCAGTCAATAGGTTCCTGGTAAACCCATGAAAACTAGGATAAGAATGTAGCTAATGGAAACATCAATATGTTCCTAGTCAACCCATGAAAACTTTGATGTTGTTATCCCGCCTTTTGGCAAGGCCGTGACACCAAGGAATTGACTAGTAACCAATGGCGGCCCATCCTAGAGATGAGTTATACACAGGCTCACTATGGATATCGACGAATTTTGTTCGAGTCCGGATCGATCCAAAATTGGTAAGACATGACAAGCTAAGCCATGAAAGCCAACGTTCCAAATCCCAAGTCAATCCGAGTTCGTATACTCAAGTTATAAACGATACAAAATTGGGCGAAAATCAATTACCGGTCGACTCGCTCCCTTCGACTCGCTCCACATCCCTCAGATGCCAACTTCGACTCGCTTCGCAACACTCAGAAGTGACAACTTCGACTCGCTTCGCTCAGAGGCCAACTTCGAGTCGTTCAGGTTCGACTCGCTTCACAGCCATCTGAAGTACCTACTTCGACTCACTTCGCTCAGATGCCTCCTTCGACTCGCTCCATTCGAACCACTGATCAACTCCATCAACTTCGACTCCATTGGCGAAGCCACTGCTCAAACCTCTCAGGACGCTCCGTTTTGACTCGCTCGACCAGTGCGTACTTCGACTCGCTCGATCTAGGCACACTTCGACTCGCTCAATCGGTGAACATTTCGACTCGCTCGAAACAACATCAAGGGCAGTGTGAGATTCAAGCGCCACGTCACCGAGTCGAATGGAAGCGAGTCGAAACAGAAGTGAGTCGAAGGAAACAGGTTACCGAAAACCTCATTTCGTATCGATCATATCTCCTAATCTACAAGTCCAAATGCTATGAAATTTTCACAGAAGACTACGTGCGTGCTAAAGAATGTCCACGCCAAATTTCGACTCCATTGGATGAAATCTTGATCGATACGAAATCTGTTCGTATCGATCACGGATCGGACCGAAACTTCACGAGCTTGGGCGTACGGGCCTGGTCATGTGCCAGAGAGGGTCTCCCGAGATCTGAGCGAAATACCAGCCTCCTACACCTATAAATAGACCCCCAAAGCCAACAGAAAAGGGGTTCTTCTTCTTCTTTGAGATCTCCAACGCCTAGACTCTGCCAAACACGGATCTAAACTCCATGGCTGCTATCACCAACGAATTTCACTTCTGCGAATCACTGTCATTCACTGTAATTTGCTGAAAACAATTGTAAACATCAAAGAAAGATCAATAAAGCAAACTACTTCATAGTGGATGTAGGCAATACGCCGAACCACTCTAAATCTTTGTGTCTTCTTGCACTTTAATTGTTTTCATCTCTGAAATTTGGAGTTTTTGTTAGATAAATCCTCTTTTTACATTTGATTTCTTCACTTGATCTCTTCAAAGACTTTCGAAGAGTGTTATGCCTAATTTTGGTACAAACACCTTGGTGCTTTCATTGAGAAAAACCCAAATTTTCTCCTGCTCTTTGGATCTCCTATCTATATTGAATTGCATAAATCTAAGAAGAAGATCCAGATTTCGAACTTTGAAGCCCTTCCATTCTATTCAGTTTTTCAATCAGATCTAGGAAAGGACTTCACCAATTCATCATGGTGAGCACACGTACCACTGCTACAACTGCTGATCAAGGGGCACGAGACCAACAAAATCCGGTGCAATCACCTCCCTCCAACCAAAATGCTGCAGGACCTTCAGATCCATCCAGTCCAATCACTAGACAAGAATTCCAGACATTGCTTCAAGAGTTGACCCAAAGTTGACAGCAGTTAACTGAGCAACTGCGTGCCAATACCGAATTGTCTAACCAGCTGAATCGTTAAAGGCGTAGAAGATCTAGGAGAGACCACAGAAAGTTCAGCCTCCTCCGATGGCCAAACCAGATCCACACGTCAATGGCTAGGTGTAAGCTACGTCCAAGCCATGGGACACCAACCTGCTTCGTACCTTGGGCAACCTAGAGCTAGACCATCCGCTAGTCTCCATACAGAGCCTTCAACTCGAGGAGGAGCTGCTCCTTATCGTGTCACCGGCAACATTGCTACTACCACCACTACCGAACGGGGAGGTGATGCTAGAAACCAAGCTGATCCTTAACGCAGCCAACGAGAGCAAACTCCCGAGCCCTATGTCCCTGAGGATGTTGAACCAAGGAGGCGAGGCACGGACCATCGACCGTGTCCAGTCCAGACTCGCACTGTGGAACCCGACCACACCTTGGCACAACATGCTCCAAGTATCCGAACGCCGGATATACCAGCGATGATCCGCCAAATGATCCGTGAAAGTCAGGGTCTCTCTAATGACGACTGGGGAATCTCCTGAAGTCATACCCCTTTCACCGATGACATTTTATATGTTGAACCACCTCGGCACTTCAGGATGCCAGCTTTGCCAGTTTATGAAGGAAGCTCTGATCCAAATCAACACGTCCTGAAATACGAATGGCCGATGAATGCTGCTAGAGCTAATGATGCAATAAAGTGCCGTAGTTTCCCCATTTCCCTAGGGGGCATCGCTACCATGTGGTTCACTCGTTTGCCACCGCAATCCATCTCTAGCTTTGAACATATGGCCACCAAGTTTGTCGAACAGTTCCGTATGCACGTGGCGAGGCCTAAGGACGTTAACACTTTGTCCAGCGTTACACAAGCTCCAGGAGAAACACTTAGACATTACTTGGAGCGATTCCATGCTGCGTGTGCAGAAATAAGCAATTCCAATGATAACTCTATCCTGATGGCATTAAATAAGGGGATTGATGCTGATTTCGTGTTCGGAAATTGGTTAGCTGGAAAACCACCTGCGTCATTATATCGTTTCTATTCCAAGGCAGCCCAATTCTTGAGAAGGGAGGATGCGAAACAATCTAGGAAGCAGGATGACGCAGAGACCAACATCGAGGGAATCCAGAGTAACATCGCTGTTAAACAGTCCTGAGAGAGTTCTGGAAAAGTTCAGTTGAACGTACAAAATAAACAAAATCAACAGAGGGACAATGGAAATCAAAGCAAAAAACACGATCAGAATCGTGGTCCACGGCGTAGAGCTTCCATGTACGATTATTACACTCCATTGAACATGTCGTTGGAAAATGTGTATTTGCAAACCTGCAATACCATGCAATACAAGATACCTACCCCGAAACCACCAACTGAAAGACAAATCCAGACAGGGAAGTTTTGTAAATTCCATGAGAGTTATGGCCATAATACAAATGAGTGTCGTCATTTACAAGATCTCATTAAGAAACTGATACGTGAGCGGAAGTTGGATCTGTATATGCGGGCACCGCAGTCAGGTGGTGCGGGCCCATCAAATCAGAATCATGCACCAAACCAAGAAAGGCAAGAGGAACTTGCTCGAACTGGTGGGAGGTTGGTTATTAATACAATAAGTGGTGGTCCTCATCCAGCAGACCGGAGCTAGAAGGAAATGGAGTCGTATGCCAGCTCTATTAGGCATGCGGACTTCGAGTGTTATAGTAGTTTTGATGAAGGGGCTCCGGCCAAGCAACAGAAGACAATGACAGATGACATCGTGTTCAGGAATAGGGACGTTGATAAAGTCAAAGCCCCCACTATCGATCCACTGGTCATCTCATCTCAAGTAGGTCCCGCTTGGATGAAGAGGATCTTAGTTGACAGTGGAAGCTCTGTGAATATTTTGTTTAAGCGAGCCTATGATCAAATGAGAATGGAAGCCATAGACTTAAAACCTTGTCAATCCCGAATCCATGGTTTCAACGGAAGTGCTACTTTACCCACTGGGATGGTGGAACTACCAGTAAAGTTGGGTGTTGGAGAACGTCGGAGAATACGGATGTTACAGTTTAATGTTTTGGACATAGACTCCCCTTACAATGCTTTCTTGGGCCGATCGGCCCTCGCCAAATTCAGGGCAGCCATCGCCCCGTGGTGTTTGACTTTAAAGTTTCCCACTGATCATGGAGTGGGAATCATTCAGGGAGATCAGGCTGCTGCCAGAGCCTATTATGTTACTGAGCTGCGGGAGGCGCAGCGAAAAGAGAAAGGAAAGGGCGTGGAGGAATCTCTCTGCGTCCATTTTGCCGATAATTGACAATTAACGCCTGGGCCTAGGCCCGGGCACCCCAGCCAATTCCTCCAGGATCTTGACCCAAGAAAAACTGAAGACGAAGGAGAATCTAAAGAAAGTCAAGCATCCCCGGCCAAACTGACAATCGACGTCCCAATTGACAATGATGATGATTCGAAGATGATAAAGATTGGGTCTCAGCTAAGCCAACAAACTCAAGAGGAATTGGTTGAATTTCCTCATGGGGCATCGCTACCATGTGGTTCACTCGTTTGCCACCGCAATCCATCTCTAACATTGAACAGATGACCACCAAGTTTGTCGAACAGTTCCATATGCACGTGGCGAGGCCTAAGGACGTTAACACTTTGTCCAGCGTTACACAAGCTCCAAGAGAAACACATAGACGTTACTTGGAGCGATTCCATGTTGCGTGTGCAGAAATAAGAAATCCCAATGATAACTCTATCTTGTTGGCATTGACTAAGGGGATTGATGCTGATTCCGAGTTCGGAAATTGGTTAGCCGGAAAACCACCTGCGTCATTGGACCGTTTCTATTCCAAGACAGTCCAATTCTTGTGAAGGGAGGACGCAAAACAGTCTAGGAAACAGGATGATGCAGGGCCCAACGTCGAAGGAATCCAAAGTAACATCGCTATTAAACAGTCCGGAGACAATTTTGGAAAAGTTCAGTTGAACGTACAAAATAAACAAAATCAACAAAGGGACAATGGGAATCAAAACAAGAAACGCGATCAGAATCGCGGTCCACGGCGTAGAGTTTCCATGTATGATAACTACACTCCATTGAACACGTCGTTGGAAAATGTGTATCTACAGACCTGCAATACCATGCAGTACAAGAAACCTGCCCCGAAACCACTAACTGAGAGACAAATTCAAACAGGAAAATTCTGTAGATTCCATGAGAGTTATGGCCACAACACCAATGAGTGTCATCACTTACAAGACCTCATTGCAAAACTGATACGTGAACGGAAGTTGGATCAGTATGTGCGGGCTCCGCAGTCCGGAGGGGCGGGCCCATCAAATCAAAACCGTGCGCCGAATCAGGAAAGACAAGAGTAACCCGCTCGTACAGGCGGAAGGTTGGTCATCAACACAATAAGTGGTGGTCCTCACCCAGCAGATCGAAGATGGAAGGAAATGGAGTCGTATGCTAGTTCTATCAGGCACGTAGACTTCGAATGTTATAGTAACTCTGATGAAGGGGCTCCGGCAAAGCAACAGAAGACGATAACAGATGACATCGTGTTCAGGAGCAGAGAGGTTGATAAAGTCGAAGCTCCCACTATCGATCCACTGGTCATCTTAGCACAGATAGGTCTCGCTTGGAAGAAAAGGGTCTTAGTTGACAGTGGAAGCTCTGTGAATATTTTGTTCAAACGAGCTTATGATCAAATGAAAATGGAAGCCACGGACTTGAAGCCTTGTCAATCCCGAGTCCATGGTTTCAACGGAAGTGCAACTATACCCACTGGAATGGTGGAACTGCCAGTAGAGTTGGGAGTTGGAGAACGACGGAAAGTAGGGATGCTTTTGTTCATTGTTTTGGACATAGACTCCCCTTACAATGCTTTCTTGGGCCGACAGGTCCTCGCTGAATACCGGGCGGCCATCGCCCCATGGTGTTTGACTTTAAAGTTTCCCACTGATCATGGAATAGGAATCGTTCAGGGAGATCAGGCTGCTGCCAGAGCCTGTTATGTTGCTGAGCTGCGGGGAGCACAGCGGAAGGAGAAACGAAAGGGCGTAGAGGAATCTCTCTGCATCCGTTTTGCCGATAATTGACAATTAACGCCCGGGCCCAGGCCCGGGCACCCCAGCCAATTCCTCAGGAATCTTGACCCAAGAGAAACCTGAAGACGAAGGAGAATCTAAAGAAATTCAAGCATCCCGGTCGAACTGACGATTGATGTCCCAGTTGACAGTGTCGATGACTCGAGAATGATAAAGATTGGATCTCAGCTAAGCCAGCAAACTCAAGAGGAATTGGTTGAATTTCTGCGGGCAAATCTTGACGTATTTGCTTAGACACATTCTGACATGTGTGGGATCTCGCCAGACATCGCAAGCCACACTCTGAACATTGACCCGCGGCATGTCCCGGTCAAACAGAAAAGGCGTGGTATGGATCTAGAGAGATCTGCCGCCCTTAAGGAAGAGGTAGAAAAGCTTGAAGCAAACGGATTCATTCGGGATTGCTATATCCCGAATGGGTGTCGAATCCCGTGCTCGTCCGAAAGCCGAATGGAAAGTGGAGAACATGTGTCGATTATTCCGACCTGAATAAAGCATGTCCCAAAGACAGTTTCCCACTTCCCAGAATTTATCAGCTAGTAGATTCGACAGTTGGACATGAACTCTTATCCTTGATGGACGCATACTCTGGCTACAATCAGATACCGATGCATTTACCCGATCAAGAACATACTAGCTTCATAACCAATCTGGGACTTTATTGCTACAAAGTTATGCCATTCGGGTTATGCCATTCGGACTTAAGAATGTCGGGGCTACTTATCAACGATTGGTAAATCGGATGTTTGCCAATCAAATGGGGAAAACCATGGAAGTATATGTAGACGACATGCTTGTGAAGTCGCGACTCTCCACTGACCATGTTAAAGACCTGAAGACTATGTTCAACATACTTCGAGAATACAAAATGAAGCTAAATCGACTAAAGTGTCACTTTGGAGTTGCATCCGAGAAATTCCTTTAGTTCATCATTAACGCTCGAGGAATCAAAGCTAATCCTGAAAAGATTTCGGCAATCAGAAATCTTGAAACTCCCAAGACCATAAAGCAAGTCCAAAGTCTCAATGGGAAAGTAGCAGCATTGAGCAGGTTCATTTCAAAGTCCACTGACAAATGCATTCCCTTCTTCGATCTGATCCGAAAAGGAAAACGCAACTTTTAATGGACCATGGAGTGCGAGGGTGCTTTCCAAGCCCTAGTCCAACATCTATCCACACCACCTATCCTATCGAAGCCCATCGAACATGAGAAGATGTTCGTATATTTGGCGATATCAGAGAACGCAATCGGCGTTGCATTAATCCGAGAAGAAGATAAAATACAGAAGCAGGTATACTACGTTAGCAATCGATTGACTCGGGCTGAAAGGAACTATCCAAAGCTTGAAAAGTTGGCCTACTGCCTTGTGATTGCATCAAGGAAACTCCGACCGTATTTCCAGGCACATTCCATTGTTGTTTACACCGACCAGCCGTTACGACAGGTCCTTTCGCGGCCTGAGACATCTGGTAGGTTACTCAAGTGGAACATCGAACTGAGTCAGTTTGATATTACTTACACTCCGAGACGAGAAATCCAAGGACAAATCCTCGCTGATTTCATAGTCGAATTTACCATTTGTTAATCCTCTTTTGGCTCGCGACTTAATAGGTCACACCTTACGACCTAAGAGGCGTGCCGACTTAACAATTAGCCGACTTAAAAGATGCTCCGACTTTGGAGTATACGAGATAAGGAAGGGCTCCGACTTAAGGCTGTTGCCAACCTAACTACTAAAAGGAGCTCCAACTCAGCAGACTCCGACTTAAGGGGGTCTCCGACTTAACAGTTTACGACATAAGGAAGGGCTCCGACCTAAAGAAGTCTCCGACTTAAAAGCCTAACGACCCAAGAACTTACGACCTACCGAGTCAAGGGAGTTCCGACCCAAGATCTAAGAAAGCTCCGACTTAACTACAGAACCGACCTACGACGTATGACTAAGTCGCTGCTGACTTATAGCTTTAGCTCGTTCTGGACATGTTAGTTCAAGTGCTCATATCTCGACACCAACTTAGGACCTACGACTTACGTTAAGTCACTGCCGACTTATGACTTCAGCCCGTATTCAGGAGTAACTAAGTGCAAGAGCTCCTATCTCCTCGCCGACTTACGACCTAAGACTTCCTATAAGTCGGCCACGACTTAAAGACTTAGGAAAATTTCCTGAGTCAGATTCTACCCTATAAATACCCCCTACCCTCAACATGAAGAGGACTTTTGGCCATTCATTTTTTGGAGCATCGTTACTCTGCTGCACTCTCAACTCACTCGACAAGCGAAGATCTTCCAACACTCAAGGCACTACAACAAGCTTCGTGAAGGACTTCATTCATTCGACACGGATTTAGCAAGATTCGTCACCGAAGTTTGAGCTAGTAGTCGAGATTTTTGTGTGATCAAATTGTAATGTGTTTGACAAGTGTTTTGTATCGTTTTGTAACCCGATTCAGTAATAAAGACTATAAAGTGGACGTAGGCTCAATTGCGGGCCGAACCACTATAAATCTGCTGTTCATTTACTATTTACTGCTATTTTCAGCCTGTATTCTGTTCCCGTACCAACGGGTGGTGCTTTCACGAATCTATTACACACACCGGGTGTTAGTGTTCACTTTTTAGCGTTAACATTTTGGTGCTTTCACTGAGAACCCAACTCAGGAAGATTTTCAACGTTGCTTCATAAAAACTTGTGAAAAGAACCTCTCTTAAAACAAGAAGTTTATCCGAGACAATGGCTCCTGGAAGAAGAGGTAGACCTACCAGATCCGGAACTGCTCATGAAGGAACCTCCGCTTCCCCAACAGCAGACCAAGCAACTCCTACCGTTGGAGTCACCAGGGCTGAATTAGATGAGGCAGTTTCTGGATTATATCAACGAATTGAAACTCAAAACGCTTTGGTAATGGATAGATTAACTGCTCTGCTTGGGGCAAATCGTCAACCAGAAAACCATCAAACAACTTTTCCTGAAATGCCACCTTTCCAAGCTGAAGGTTTTATGTCACAGCCAACTTGTCACGAACATGTGCCCAGGCAAGCTTCCGAGAGAAGGGCTGATACCTGTCCGGAGATGTCTCTGAACGATAAAGAGTACCTGTCCGAAATGGTGGGCCGCATCATGAAAGAGAGCATGCAGAGGGAAGAGAATGAGAGTGACTGGGGATTTGCACCAAGCAGAACTCCGTTTACTGAAAGGATCTTAAAAGCTGAATTTCCAAGGAAATTTGCACCTCCTACTATCCAAGCCTATAGGGGAACGAGTGACCCTAATCATTTCCTATACAAATACGATTGGCATATGACCGGTGCGAGAGCATCAGATGAGATCAAGTGTCGATACTTTCCAGTATACTTGGAAGGTGTGGCTTTACTTTGGTTCACAAAGCTTCCGGTTCGGTCTGTAGATAAGTTCTCCGACTTAACGCAAAAGTTCAAAGAACAGTTCAGATTGTATGCTTCAAAAGCTAAGGATATAATGTCACTGTCTAACCTTGAACAAGCGCCCGGAGAATCAATCAAATCTTTCTTGAGCCGTTTCAATATAGCTTTAGCCGAAGTAGAAAATGTAGAGTCGTGCATGATCCTGACTTATTTGATGCGAGCCATTGATAAATCAAGCAAATTTGGAATATGGCTAAAGATGAAGGAACCGAACTCGCTTGAATTTTTTTATAAAAAGGCCGACGAGTTCATTCGCCTTGAAAGCCTTTCTACGACATCAAAAGTAGTTGTTGCCCAAGCTAACAATAACAATGCCGCATCTAATAAAAGAGAATCTGAAAGTCAGAAAAGGGAAAATGAAGGAGGAAAGAGCCAGGGAAATGAGAAGAAACTCCGTCGCTTTAATCCTTCGAACTTTACTCCTTTAACTGACACCCCGGAAAATATCTTTTTTGCAACAAAAGATGTTGTCATGTATCCTAAGCCACCGGAGATGAAAAGAGGTGATGTGCGTAATGGGAAATTCTGCCAATTTCACAATCAACCAGGCCATGGCACTGATCAATGTCGCCAGTTAAAAAGTGTGATTGAAGAATTGTTGAAAGAAGGTAAACTTCAACAGTATGTGAAGAAAGGCGGAGTTGACCCAACCTCATCTATTCGGGGACAACAACATCCTATCCATCAATCCGGCTCTCGCAACAACACAACAGTGCAAGAGTCCGAGTAGCTTATCATTAATGCTGTCATTGGAGGTCCATACCCAGCAAGCAGAAGTTGGGACAACTGCTAATTACCCACAAAACTGCGACTGGGGCATCTTTCACTTTCTCTGGCATAAAAATCCAAAAGCTATGAATCAAGCGCAAATGGAAATCCAGCATGGAGATCCTGAAACAACAATTACTTGCATCTGTTTTTACTTAATAACATTGCTTAAATCTGTAAAATCATGATGAATGTATAACTTTTGCATTGTAAACCGCTGAGAAATCAGTGTGATTCAATAATGAAAAACTATAAATTTTGTGTTCCTTATTACAAAATGCCTGTTATATTTCGACGTGTAAATACTTTAAATGTATTGCTAAAATATCGATCTAATATTGCAGGTCATTAAAGCAAAGCTCACCCATCACAAAGCCAAGCGAGCCCTATAAGTCGCTCAATAAATGAATTTCAAGCAACAAAAATTCCAAATTCAAATCCCATACAAGAGAAACTTCACATAAAAAGTTGACGACCCCACTGTGTCAAGCTCTTGTTAACCGGTTGCGAACGTTGATATAAAAAAAAATCCAACCAAGTAACTTGCGTTTACCCTGTGGAGTCGCTCAACAGTAAAGTTTACTTCTTCGGATAAAGCAAATTACTTGCAAAAGAAAGGAAGATGCGCTTGGAAACAATGATAAAGGATCGCAGATGGGTAAATGATGGAAAAACATGAGCCGGCAAACATAGAAGCAGCCAAAAGGACATATGCCTCTCAACAGGAAAGCCGGTAGATCCACTAAAGGGACACCTTCCCAAGCAGAAGGAATAGGACCCTCGCTAACTGATTGTGATGCATCCGATCAGGCAGCTTGCGTCTGTCCCGTGGATCCACTTGCCCCTAAGACGCAACCTTCCTAGCACACCAACCAACCAAAGCCCTCTAACGAGGCACGCCAATAAATGGGAGTGCTTTCCTCAATCAAAAAGATCGGTGGGACCACCGAAGGGGCACCTTGTTAATTGATTGCGATCGTTTGTACAAACAAACATCCAATCAAGCAACTTGCGTCCGCCCCGTGGACCCATCCGACCATGAGAAAGTAACTTCCCGGCAATCGAAAAGCCCTCTTCAGAAGCACAAGCCCTCTTCGGAGGCACAAGCCCTTTTCGGAGGCACAAGCCATCTTCAGAGGCACGCTTCACCATGCTTGAAGCATAAAATCAAAAGCCCTCTTCGGAGGCACAAGCCCTCTTCGAAGGCACAAGCCCTCTCCGGAGGCACAAGCCCTCTTCAGAGGCACAACTATTCGGAGGAGTCCTCTTCGGAGGCATGTCCCAAAATAGGATGCTCGAACCAAAAAGCCTTCTCCGGAAGCACATTTCAACTCTTAAAGGAAGATTAACTTATTCATCTCAAAAAGTTTTTCCTAAAAAAGTTGAAGTACTACAAAAAGACCTCTTCGGAAGCACACTTCAATGTGCTCGAAGTACCAAAAATAAGCCCTTCACTGGAGCATAAAATCAAAGTCTTCTTCAGAAGCTCATTTCACTGCGTAGGAAAATCTACTTTTTAACAAATAAAAGTGGTCATCTCTGAAAGTTGAAGTGTTCTTCAAAAAAGAAAGAGAAAATAGAAATTTCTCCAAAGACAAGATATACTCTATTAAAAGAAAAATAATTCTTCCCTTAAAAGTGGAACAGTTATTCTCTGAAAAAAGAGTATCGGTCTTGTAAGAGCAAGAAATATTGCAATATACTTGTGGTATGGGGGCAACATTATACAATTCAGTTACATTAATAAAAGTGATATGCAAGCGACATACCACAAGTTCATTGCAGTATCATGAAAAGAAGATGTGGAATAAATGCGTTCTTGAAACACAAACAAAAAGTTTATACAAGTAA
The DNA here is from genome assembly GCA_030737815.1 of Allium fistulosum. NCBI lineage: Eukaryota > Viridiplantae > Streptophyta > Magnoliopsida > Asparagales > Amaryllidaceae > Allium > Allium fistulosum. The sequence continues at coordinate 797,408,813 of CM060904.1, forward strand.
AAAGAATCGTTTATTCTACACTAAAAATGACAAACAAATGCATTCTTACATACACAAGAATTTGCACGAGTTAAATAGCTATTTTATTCTATATTATGAAAACTTTTTACATTATGCAGATTACAAAAAGAAGCAGAGACCGGTATCCGCACAACTTCCGGTCAATACATACAAAAACAGAAAAGGCAAAATCAGGCTCATTTCTCCTTCTTCCCGCCTTTAGATCCTCTACCCGACCTGATAATTAGCTTCGGAGGCCGTTGTGGATGAGTCGGAGAAGAAGGAGAAAGAGGCACAGCCGGATCAACTTCTGCTTCCTCTCCAGCGGCAGAAGAGCTTTTCTTGCCTTTCTTCGAAATTACGCGTTTCCCCTTCTTTTTCGAGGAAGACTCGCTGCCTGGAGTAAAACATTCTGAAAGCTTAGCGTCGTCGTCACAAGACTGCTCCGGAGTCTTCTCGCCTTCTTCAAGTTCCCCAGTTCTTGGCTCTTGTGAAACAACCGGATCGTCCAAGTCTTTAAGAGCTTCAATTTTCTCTTCTTGTGATCCTGGTTGAGAAGCTAGAAGAGGAGTAACTTGAGAAGGAGGAGGAACGAGAGCTGCAGAGGGAGAAGTAGGCACAGCTTTCGGTGCTTCCGCTACAAAAGAAAAGAAGTTAAAATCAGTATTCTCAAAGATAAGAGAAGATATTGGTTCGTCCAGGCTTAAGTAAATAAGTGAGAAGTTCATCGAGCTCAGTCAAATCTAATAAGTAATTCACTGGAACTGGGTCGACGTCAAAGTTACCTGGAAAAGTCGGTTTGGCAAGATCGATCTCAAAATCCTGAGCCTGGAAGTCCTTCATAGCCTCTTCCTCTGTAGGAGTGGTCACAATTTCTTTGTCGACTTTAGTAGGAGGCGAAGAGTGAGAACTAGAGCCAGCAATATCAACATCAACTGAAACCGAAATGCGAACAGGAGCAATAGGAAGTATTTCTTTCTCAGGAAGTTTCTCTCCCGTCGTTTCGGCTCGCACTCGGGCAAGCTGTTCTTTTCCTTTGGCAAGGGCAGCACGGGCGCTTTCATTTAAATAAGTAGCTTCGAGATCTGCTTCAGCATAACCGGCGCCGCCCAGCATATCAATGATCGCCTCCCATACCTCAGCTAAGGTGACTTCATATTCCGGTCCCAAAAATGAAAGGCTCCCACGCCCCAAGACACAATGGACGTAAAATTCGAATAAAGTCGTGTCAATGGTGGCTATGGTTGCCTTGTGGGATTCTTCAGCTGCAGCTTTACCAGCGAGAGCTTCATCACGCTCTCTTTCGGCCTTCAATAACTGAGACTGCAGTCTTGCAATTTCTAAGTCTTGAGAACTGACTTTCTCCCGAAGTTGAGCAGCGTCATCGCAATATTTTCTAGAAACCTACTGCTCTGCTTCAAGTTTCACTTCAGTATCTCGCTGAGCAGCATGAGCGTCTCGAACTTGCTTTTGGAGCATTTCTTCCTTCTGTGAATAAGAAGTGGAGGAAGTAGCAAGCTCATTTTTGAGTCTTTCAACTTCGGCTTCAAGCTTCCCGTAATCATCAGTAATGCTTTTCATTTCAGCATCGTGCTGCTTACACCATTTGTCCCATTCAGCTTTATCGTTCTCCATGGTCATCATGGCTTCAAGATTCATGCGGTTGACCCTTTGAAGTTCATCGACCAGTTTCTGCCATCTAGACATTCTTTCAATGTCGAGCTTGACAGCATCTAGATTTCTGAGCATGGCTTGTTTATCAATGGGAACTAAGTCTAAATCAAAGCGAACCCCTTTTAGACACCAATTTGGAAATCTGCTCTGTAGTGTGGAAGTTCCATCCCCGGCTTGGTACTGAGGCCTATTAATAATTGCCTGGATGTCAGACTTCTTAAGTGCAGGAGAACCGGAAGAGGTATCAGGAGGAATAGAAGCGACAGTCTTTTCCGAAATGGTAGACGCTTCCTTTTCGCCGAGTCTGATCCGCTTACTAGAATCATCGGCAGAGTGGCTTTTCCCCTTGTCGTCGTAAGTTTTCCTCTTGTAAGAATCGTCGCTTCTGCGGGAAGAGTCGTGTCACTCGTCCCTACTCCCATAGTACTGTTCATCTTCTCTTCGGCGGCGCTCTTCATAAGCTCGCCTTTCGTGAGCTTTTCTCTCAGCCCTTTCCTCATCAGTTTCCCTTGGGGCATTGAGATAACTCCTAAAGTCGAAAGCATCATGGCATCCGTGGCGCCGGAATTTGTCGAAGTAAGAGCCACTTCGCCCCATTGCAGAACCTGAAATTGAAGAAAAAAGCAAGTCTTAGAAATCTTCGAAGTAGAGAATTTAAGTGCATGTAAGTGCTTAGCATCATAAGTGTGTGTGGCGTGTAAGCTACGCGCATCAAATTACAAACCACTCTATGGTGTGGGAGTGGCAATGGCTTGTGTAGAAGGCGTTGTGGTTTGTCGCAAAGAAGAAGTTGCCTCGACAACAGGAGAGATCGTCTTTGAAACATCATCTTTGAAGAGCTCCTGAGAGGTTATCATGATATCGCTCAGATTGTCAAAAGTATCGTCACCGTGATGCACGGGAGAATTATCTTTTTCAACTTCTGCCTCAGCCGTCTTTTTAGAAATGCAAAGATTTTCCTCTTCTTCAATAATCGGGGCAAGTGCTAACTTACTGGACGTCCCCGCAATGTCGGTAGAAGTAGAACACTTTACCAATGAAGTCTCAATGGTAGGTTCTTTCGGTGAAAGTTCTTTAGCAGGAGCGGGGGCATCTAACTCCTTAGCTGGAGAATCAGGGATTTCATGTGGCTGAGTAAAGCGGGAAGAGTGTAGAAGCCCGAATCGATGTAAGAATTCGTCTGTCAACAGAAATTGGACGCTCCTTTCCTCGACTGGCACTGCCATAAGCCTCTCAAAAGTCGCTTTGTGTCTGGGATCTCTAGAAGGAGGAGGAAGTGCTGAAAAGAAAAAGGCAAAGTTAACACTCGACAACTCAGACTTCGGCAAGCTCGAAAAAAACATAAGAAACAGAGACAAGTGATCTTACTTCCTACTCTCCAGATAGCGTAAAATCCCGGAGGACAGCGAACGTAGAAAAATTGGCTCAAGAAACTGTGAACACTATCAGGGAGACCGATAATCAGTCTACGATTCCTGGCACTCCTCACAAGTGTGATAGAGGGATGGTCTTTGATCTTTGCAAATGTGCACAGGAAGCGAATTTCTGTAAATCTGGGAAAACGGTCCAGCATTCTCCTAAAAAGTACACACAGTCCCAGTAGGATGGCATAGCCATTAGGGTGTAATTGAAAAGGGGAGATAGATAATCGGAGGAGAAGTTCCCGAAGACAGTCGTTAAATGGGGGGATAGCCCCACTCAAGCACATTTGGCGGTTAACTGCGACAAAGCCATGGGGCGGCCTATCAGTAATGTCATTGATTCCAGGGAACAAAGCGTCAGCTTCGACAATGCCAAACTGGATGCATAATTGACGAAAAACTTTATGGCTCAGAGTGGTAGGAGTCCTTTCTGGAGGATCGTTCAATGGAGTAGCAACTGGAAAAGTCCCTTTAACTTGCTCTATTTCTTCTTGTGGAGAAGATATTCTACACAATCAACTGAATGTTCAAAAGTGAAGGTGCACGTTTCCTAAAAAGTGTGAAGTGTTGTGCGAAACTAATAAAAAATAACAAGTAAATGTAACTGAAATTGAACTAGTCGACAATCGGTTGATTATGAAATTTCAGAACTTGTTAATATCTAAGTACAGTGTTAATGCAAACAAATCAGTTTCAGTTGGCTATTACGATTTTGCTTTAATACTTCACTTGAATTGGTTATTGTGCAACATTTCATTCATGCAGTTCATTTAATTTGATTTTTTCTTTATTGACTAATCTGTCATTTGATGTGGGCAATCAGTGGCAGTATATTCGTCCCAGTATTCTGTGAATGTTGTATTAAGCAGGTTATTAGCTTTCAACAGTTCAAAGTCCAGGCAAAGTTTAAAAGTGTGAAGTGCTAAGTCGCCAATGTCTCAAGTGCTAACTCGACGACGACTTAAGAAAGATTTCCTATGGGTTAAGTTAGGTCGTTTGTTCTCTGATTCTTTGAGTCATCAGCCCTAACACATAAAGATATAAAGCCTTGGTTCAAGACAACATGTGCTAACTCATCAACGACTTAAAGGTTATAAGGCGAGCTAGAGTAAGTCGTTTATACTACAAGTCGTTGGCATTTCAGGTCAGCAGTCCCTAAGTCGTAGGTCAGATAAAGAAGCAAAAGCTCTAATTCGAGGCAACAAGAAATCCTCCAAGTCCTAACTCGGAAACGACTCAAACTTAGGTCGCATGAAACTGCTAAGTCGGTTCCGACTTAAACCATGAAAGTCACTGGGTCACACGAAATTGCTAAGTCGTGACCGAGCCAATATCTCAACCAGCTTCCCTAACTCTTAACCCGTTAACCCAATAGCCTCACAGTCAATGACAATCCTCGTTACCATCACACCATTAGATCACCCAAAAAGCCAATTTGAATCGCCTCAGATTTGTGGTAAATCCGATATATTAACTACAACATGGTCGATGGCAATTGCGGGCCAATTGAAGAGTTATGAATCGCGGCACCAAAAAACAAATGGAAGTCGAAAAATGGGGAGTTATCAATTCGACAATGGGCATAGGTGAACGAAGATCGGATCGACTTACGAAGTATAACAGGTAGATGATCGGCGATTGGATGTTTGGAATTTGTCTCTGAAAGCTCGGAATTGCGTCAATGGCTGATTCGAATAAAAGAACAAGTGAAGAAGAAGAACGGTTCAACTATTTATGTGCTGGAAGGCAAGCCGACCTACACGATGTACGACCTAAAACTTATATTAAGTCGCTTTCGACCTAACCAAAAAGAGTTAAGAAGAATCGAAGCATATGACCTACGACCTAGGCATATACTTCGAGGGGCAAATGTAATCCTCTTTTGGCTCGCGACTTAATAGGTCACACCTTACGACCTAAGAGCCATGCCGACTTAACAAATAGCCGACTTAAAAGATGCTCCGACTTTGGAGTATACGAGATAAGGAAGGGCTCCGACTTAAGGCTGTTGCCAACCTAACTACTAAAAGGAGCTCCAACTCAGCAGACTCCGACTTAAGGGGGTCTCCGACTTAACAGTTTACGAGAGAAGGAAGGGCTCCGACCTAAAGAAGTCTCCGACTTAAAAGCCTAACGACCCAAGAACTTACGACCTACTGAGTCAAGGGAGTTCCGACCCAAGATCTAAGAAAGCTCCGACTTAACTACAGAACCGACCTACGACGTATGACTAAGTCGCTGCTGACTTATAGCTTTAGCTCGTTCTGGACATGTTAGTTCAAGTGTTCATATCTCGACACCAACTTAGGACCTACGACTTACGTTAAGTCGCTGCCGACTTATGACTTCAGCCCGTATTCAGGAGTAACTAAGTGCAAGAGCTCCTATCTCCTCGCCGACTTACGACCTAAGACTTCCTATAAGTCGGCCACGACTTAAAGACTTAGGAAAATTTCCTGAGTCAGATTCTACCCTATAAATACCCCCCTACCCTCAACATGAAGAGGACTTTTGGCCATTCATTTTTTGGAGCATCGTTACTCTGCTGCACTCTCAACTCACTCGACAAGCGAAGATCTTCCAACACTCAAGGCACTACAACAAGCTTCGTGAAGGACTTCTTTCATCCGACACGGATTTAGCAAGATTCGTCACCGAAGTTTAAGCTAGTAGTCGAGATTGTTGTGTGATCAAATTGTAATGTATTTGACAAGTGTTTTGTATCGTTTTGTAACCCGATTCAGTAATAAAGACTATAAAGTGGACGTAGGCTCAATTGCGGGCCGAACCACTATAAATCTACTGTTCGTTTACTATTTACTGCTATTTTCAGCCTGTATTCTGTTCCCGTACCAACGGGTGGTGCTTTCACGAATCTATTACACACACCGGGTGTTAGCTTTCACTTTTTAGCGTTAACACCATTCTAGAGGACTTGCCCAAAACTAGTAAATCCCCCGAATACGTCTGGAAGCTATATACTGATGGTGCATCAAACGACCGGTGTTCTGGCGCTAGTGTTGTACTCGAAACCCCCGAAGGCCGATCCATATGCTATGCTGTGAAGTTCGATTTTCATGCGACTAATAATGAAGCTGAATATGAAGCCCTCTTGGCTGGTTTAAGACTTGCTAGAGATTTGAAAATTATCGCAATAGAAATTTATTGTGACTCACAACTGGTCGTGTGTCAGGTTCGAGGAGAATATCAAGTGAGAGACCGAAGGCTGGCTTCTTACATAGCTCGAGTTCGGGAGGTACTAAATCAGTTTGATTACTATCCCATCTATTGCACACCTCGAGAACACAACCAAAAGGCCGATTCATTGGCAAAACTAGCCAGCACCGGTGAAGTTCAGCAAATGGGACTCGTTCCCATAGAAGCGTTATCCTCCCCAAGCATTGACCGGGCAGAAATAGACAAGATATGCGAAACCATCTTTGAAAAGGAATCATGGATGACTCCACTCAGAAACTACATCGAACATGGAATCCTGCCAGAACGCAGAAGTGAAAAGAGACACGTTCTCTGAAAGGCCTCACGATTCGTCATTCAGGATAGGGTCATGTATAGAAGAGGGTACTATGTTCCTCTACTCCGGTGTATCGCTCACGATGAAATTAAACGAGTAATGCACGAAGTGCACGAGGGAGAATGTGGCAATCACACCGGGGGCAAGAAGTTGCCAAGAAAATACTTCGATACGGATATTAATGGCCAACCGTGAATTGCAATGCGTCGGATTATGCATAGAAATGTGATAGGTGTCAGAAATATGCCCGAATTCCTAGAGCTCCTCCTACCGAAATAACACAAATGGTCAGCCCATGGCCGTTTGCAATGTGGGGCATCGACATCATTGGTGCTTTACCTCTGGCAAAAGGTGGTGCGAAATACGCCATCGTCGCAGTTGATTACTTTACTAAGTGGGCTGAAGCTGAAGCTCTCGCTACCATTACAACGAAGAAAGTAATCAACTCTGTGGTTCGTAACATCATCTGTTGATTCGGTCTCCCACACACCATTATTACGGACAACGGAACCCAATTCGACAGTGCTGAATTTAAAGATTTCTACAAGCGATTTAACATCCAAAAGAAATTCTCTGCAGTCGCACACCCTCAGGCAAACGGACAGGTCGAAGCTCTTAATGAAGTCAAAAAATCCATTCTGAAAAAACGACTGGAAAAGGTCGGTGGCAAGTGGGTTGATGAACTTCCTATGGCTTTATGGGCTTACCGAACAACCCACAAGACTACGACCGGTCACACCCCGTTCTCTCATTCTTATGGTTCAGAAGCCATTATTCCAGTCGAACTAGAAGTACCTTCTCATCGTGTGACATACTATGATCCCAAGACGAACGCTATATTACTTGCGGAATCTCTTGATCAACTAGATGAGAAGCGTGAAGAAGCTGATTTGAGGGCAGCTGCGCATCGAAGTCGAGTCGCCCGATTGTACAACGCCAAGGTCCGCCCGCGAACCTTTGAACTAGGCGATCTTGTCCTCAAAAGAATCTATCCGGTTCCTTCGCATATGAAGCCGACATGGGAAGGACCGCATGTTATTAAACGAAGGCTCGGAGATGGCACATTCAAATTATCGACTATCGACGGTCTAACTCTGCCAAGAGCCTGGAATAGCGAGAGCCTTCGCCGCTATTACACATGACAGGCTATCTTTATCCATTTAAATTACTTTCCTTTGTTGCAATTTGTTTCTGCATTTCGAAATTAGAACTTGTAATAAGGCAATTGACTTTTCCATACTTTCTTTTTTCAGCAATAAAATGCAATCCCTTCGAGCCAGAACTGTGATTTACTTGAAATGCTTCATATGACCATCACTACGCATGGAGAGCTAAGTTTCACCATACGGTGGAATTTATTCAAATAGAGAATGAATGCAATGCAACCAATCACTCGCTAAGTGAAACCCGAGCTCAGGGACAAGCCATCACATCCGAATCAAAAAAGGATTGATACACGACAATCCATCACTCAATTCTGTATTCCCAGAGTGTGAAGCAGAGTATAAACCTCAACAACGAGTTCCCAGAGTGCGAACCGGAGTATAAACATCCACTCCAAACTCCCAGAGCGCGAGTCGGAGTATAAACATCAACTCCGTATTCCCAGAGTGCGAAGCGGAGTATAAACATCAACTCCGTATTACCAGAGTGTGAAGCGGAGTATAAACATCAACTCTGTATTCCCAGAGTGCGAAGCGGAGTATAAACATTAACTCCGAGTTCCTAGAGTGCGAACCGGAGTATAAACATCAACTTCGAACTCCCAGAGCGCGAGTCGGAGTATAAACATCAACTCCGTATTCCAAGAGTGCGAAGCGGAGTATAAACATCAACTCCGTATTCCCAGAGTGTGAAGCGGAGTATAAACATCAACTCCGAGTTCCCAGAGTGCGAACCGGAGTATAAACATCAAATCTGAACTCCCAGAGCGCGAGTCGGAGTATAAACATCAACTCCATATTCCCAGAGTGCGAAGCGGAGTATATACATCAACTCCGTATTCCCAGAGTGCGAAGCGGAGTATAAACATCAACTCCGAGTTACCAAAGTGCGAACTGGAGTATAAGCATCGACTCCAGATTCCCAGAGTGCCAAATGGAGTATAAACATCAGCTTTGAGTTCCCAGAGCATGAATTGAAGTATAATATCAACTCTGAGCTCTTAGAGTGCGAGTCAGAGTGCAAAGGTCGATTCCAAGTCCCCACAGCGCGGACGTATGATTTAAACTCAAGCTAACGTGACCAACCGCCGATAAACAAAGGAGAATCCCCGGAGTGCAGATATGATTATCGACAATCAAACAAGCACGGATGAATTACTCAATCTCCACTTGTCTCAGGCATCCGTTCGGTGGCACTAGACTCAACATGCTATAAGAGAGAAGCGATCGTCGACTGATGTTCAACAACTCACCACCAAGACTGGGGGGCAGGACTTAAGCATCGACCATTGACTGAAGCGATGCGACTTAAAAATTCAACTCGCTTCCCGGTCGCAGACCATGTCCACAGTTTCCAAACTTGGCAAACAAAAATAGACTTGATTCAAGAGCTAGAACTTAACAAGTACATTTCGAATATTGAAACACTTGGACAAATACACAATGACAGAAAAGAAGCCAAAAAAGAGAAGTTTCATTTCTATTGTTTATAAAAGAAGTTCATGTACAAGTTTCAAAAAATTCCTACTAGCAGGGGCCGGACCTGCATCTATACATGGCTAACAAAATGCAAATCAAAATACACCGGATGAGCATGCCTAATCTTTCTTCTTCCTTGGCTTCCTCCTCTTTGTGGACCCGCTGGAGCCATCGCCAATCTTCCTCTTCAAGCTTGTGCTTTTCGGCGGTTGGTCTTTAGGCGAGGGCATTATGTCGACATCCTCCTCCGAACTCAAGTGAATATGAACACTCCCTACGGGTGGAGTCGGAGGAACAGGATCGAATACAGAAGGTGGAACGGGCATGTCGGTGAGAAAAACAGCACCACCGGGAGATATCATTCTGAGCGGAGTAGGCCCTGGTGCTTCCATCCCACCTCCAAAGCTTCCACCATGAGCCGCTGCCGCCATTTCAACATCAATTTGAGCAAACATCTCCTCTTCGGTTATTGCTCGAGCCCCGCTGGGGGCATCAGCAGTCGGCATTGAAGAACTTGTAGCAGGATCAGTTCTGCTCATAACAGGTGGCAAGTCAGCAAGAGGATCGCCGTGACGGCGAAAGAGTTCATCCATCAGTTGCTCGTCAAACTCCATTGTACTCCCATGTATATCATCGATCAGGGTAGCTGTGCTTACGGTGATCGCTTTGGTCACGATAGCCTCCTGCGTCTGATATAATTCTTGAGTAGCAGGAGGCATGTGCGGTGCAGCGTCGATCACTGGACAAAGAATAAGAGAATTGTTAGGATTTAACTCGATCAAAGACTTCGACTCAGGAAAGATATGTGGAATGTTCGGAGTACCTTCCTCGGTTTGACTTGTAAGCGACGGGGCGGCTTCAGTCGCTTGCGCTGTAGTCGGAGACATTTGCGGCTGATCTGGATTATAGGCAGGAACAGCTTGAGGATCAACCGTAGGCAAAGATTCAAGTCGGGTTGACGTCGGAAGTTCCAGACATGCATCGTGATGCTCAACCCCGGAGCCTTCTCCTACTTCCAGGTGCTGGGTGCCGAGTCTCTCCTTCTCATAAGAGATCATTGAATCGTGGAGAATCTTCTTTTCATCATCGGTTAACAGACGATTCTCGAGCTCGAATTCATCCACAGACTCACCCTGGTGCGCCTCCTTCTCTTCCTCAACCAGTCGGCCCCAAGCACTGTGAAGATGCATCGAATAATCATCGAGCCAGGCTAGACCCATGTGCCTCAGCTCATTAGCGTTGTAAACAACAAGAAGGTCTTCGATGTCAGCTTCTAGCCTGGACTCGGCCAACTTCACCCTCTCCTTGACCTCAGTCTCCACCTTCTTGACTTTAGCCACCGCCACATCCCGTTCACCCCTGAGTAGAACAGCCTATTCGCATGCCTCCTGGGCTGCGTTATTCACGTCATCTTTTTCCTTGGCCAAGTCGGCGAATTTGGCCTTGAGTTCATTCAGTTCCTTGACTGTCGCATCCCGCTCGGTGGTAACTATAGTATTCCGGTTGCCCATCTCCTCCACCAAGGCGACATGCGTCTGCCTCAACCTCTCCATGGCTACATTTGCTTCATCGGCCTTTTTGATGGCCCCAATCTCAGATTTCCGAGAAGACTCGGACTCAGCGGAGAGTACCTGAATAATCCGATCCCTTTTTGCGAGCTCGGTCTCCATCTTCTCGAGCGCTTTGGCCCGCTCAAAGGCCACTTTGGAAGCTTTTTTGGCAGCCTTTGCCCACTCCCGGTACTGGGTATATATGTCGTGAACATAATCGTGCACTGTGTTTTCCACCGAAGACGGAATTCTCTTTAAGTTTGGTGGGAAGACATAGCCGTCGAAGCAGATATTCGAAAACTCCTTCCTCATCTGAGCCAACTTAAGAGCCCCTTCTCCAGTGGGATCAGTGGGGACCGGCTCTATAACCATGGAGGATGTAGTCTCGACTCTCTGAAGATGAGTCTCAGGTCTAGAAGAATGAGAAGACAGCCTGTGACGAGGAGGTTCAGGCAGATGTGAGACAGAAAAAGGGGTGGAGACGGAAGTCTAGGAGGAGGAGAGCGTGATCTGGATCGATGTCTATACTCTCTGTCACACCCATGCCTGTCCTAGTTAGAGTAATCGCGATCGTGATCTCTATTTGAATCCCTCCTGCGGGAATCATAGTAACCAAAAGATTTTCGGGCAGAGTGAAGATTCCCAAGCATCGATCCCCTTCCAAACATAGTACCTGAAAATAAGAAGCAAAGAAAGAGTTAGTGACTTCCTAAGTTGAGCGATTTACAGTTGTGAAGCATGCAGTGTAGTGAAGTGTATGCATGTGCAATCCCCCGACCAACCGAAAATGTCGGCCGCACTCGTAGCAACCGACCCGCTCAGTTCGAGAGCACAGTCAAGCTCCTCCATACCAGCGTCGTGTTGAGACGACGCAAAGTCCGGAATCGGAACATCGGCAAGCCTGTCAAAAAGATTCTCTAATGGCGGGGAAGAAGCCTCTGAAATTCTAATCCCCTGAGCAGGCAGGGACATAACAACAGATTTAAATCTCCCGGATTTAGAACGCTTCTAAGCAGCAGCCTTGCCTTTTCTCCTTCCACCCGAATCCTGGACATCGGCAGAAGGCCCAACTGGGAGCTCGGTATCAGTAAGCGTTCTTTCTGAATCAACTTCTTCGGTGATCACGACTATGGGTGCTTTGCGCTTCACCCGTTTCTTCGGGACCACTCTATGTGTCCCTTTTAGATGTATGCTCTGACTCCGCTCTATCAGCCCGACGGTCCTCAAATTTCTATCAGTCAGGACCAAGTCAATATGCCTCTCTTCGCCCGGATATGCTTGAAGAATCCGAACAAGCTCTTTGAAGTATGCGCCGTGAGGACGAGAGATCACGGCTGTAAAAGAAGAGAAAGGTATGTCAGTTTTGAAGCCGGTTACTAACATCTTAGTGATTCAAGAGAGAGATGATGACACTTACATCTATCCAACCACCACCTAGCAAATCCAGGGGGGCACCGAACGTAGAACCATTCAGTTTTATAGTAACTAAGCCTTCCCCAGGAGCCCAGTACAATGTGGCAGTTTCTGACCGCCTCGAGGAAGGTAAAAGAAGGGCTGTCTCCCCGGCTCTTGACGTTGAATAAATATCTGATTTCGATCGGCTTCGGCGGTCGAAAGAGGATCTCCATAAACAGGACGAAGGTGCTGTTCAATAAGGCATACCCGTTGGGATGTAGCTGAGATGGGGCTATGCCAAGAAACGATAACATCTCCCTGATATATTGATTGAAGGGAGGGAGTGTCCTCGCTGTGCAGGCATGATGATTGAAAGCGGTAAACCCCTCTGGAGGGTAATGTGGCTTGTCATTTGGCCCAGGTAGTAGCACGTCGTCAAGCGACAGACCGTGCCTTAAACAGATCCGTCCTAGCATATCTTCGGAGATACGCGATGGCATCGAATCTGGTGAACTACAAATAAACCGAGCCCCTAGACGCTCGTCCGGAGCTGGCTCTATAACTTCAGCTTCTATAACCGGTATCTCTATGGTTAGAGGAATAGAACTCGAAATTTCCTACTGTTGAGAACTGGAGGGTTCCATGAATAGCTAGCTTATGAAAAATCATTGTTAAACAAACGATAATGCTCGTACATCCCCCAGTGTAAAGTGTGTGAGTGTATTGTGCAGTGCAGTACTGTATATTATTTGAGAAGATCAACAAGATTGAAGGAAGCGTATAAGCGATGAAACTTCGGAATCCGGTCGGAAGGACCATCATTGCTGACCGTCACACCCATACCATCCAACTATTGACCATCATTTCAAGTCAAAGTTTGTTGTCATTTTTATAGGTTGCAGTTTCATCGACGAGCTTCGATAGGAAATCAGATATGCAGTAAAACAGTTAAGTCCAGTTATGCAAGTTTGAAGCTTGTCGGAGGCAATTGTTCAAGTGTGTGAGAAGTTTCAAACTTTTTGATGATCAAATTTATATCGCTCACGAGAGCCGTGTTCGCATCAATAAGCTATGGTCGTGTGCATATGAGTCAGACTCGGTCAGAAGGTTGGCATGCAGGTTCGACTCGAACTAGAGGGCTCGATTCGAAATCCCCAGTTCGACTCGCTCCCCAAGACCATCGAGTTCGACTCGGTCCCAAGACCACGCATTTCGACTCGCTCCCGGGACCACACAGTTCGACTCGCTCCCCAGAACCATCGAGTTCGACTCGGTCCCAAGACCACGCATTTCGACTCGCTCCCAAGACCATCGAGTTTGACTCACTCCCAAGACTGCACACTTCGACTCGATCGAAAACCACCCTATTCGACTCAATCCAAGGCCATCGCTTCGAGTCCATTAGGCGTGACTCCTTCGTATCGGTCCATGAATTCAAAGCACTCGATTCGATGCGAAGCTCCACCATCGATTGATACGAAGACCTTCGCCTCATCATCTCGAAACCCATATTCCAGAGCAACACGAAGCTAAGGCCAGAGAGTTTTCGATCGACCACGACTCTGATTGATTTGATGTTAAGAAAACCCAAGCCTCATCGTTTATGCGTGCATTTACTTATTGGATTACCTAGATCTGTCAGTTAGTTTAAATGATTGAAGATAGGAATCGGTTCGAAGGCAGGAATATTTTGTTCGTTCTTCTCGAGTTTCTGAGCGATAAGAAGAAAAGGAAGGAAAACGAAAGGTAAAAAAGTGAAAAACGGCTAAGTACAAATTATTTATATGGACTTGGAAACAAAGGGAATAAACGCTTCGTATCCCGATGGATTCGAACGCACGTTTCGACTCCTTCTTCAGTGCGTCAATACGAAGCTCTCCTTCATATCGCTTGCCTTCGACTCCATACCCGTGTCCAGTTCGACTCCATCGGTACGAGACCACCCTTTGTATCGATAACCCATTTTGAATCTGACCCCTATCCAGCTCGAACCCCAGACCGAGTCGAACGAGCAGTTCGAATCCATCAGGGAGTCTACATCGACTCGCTCCACTTCGACTCGCTCAGTTCGAGTCCGTCGTCAAGTTTAACAAGCGCTTTGCATCCCTCAAATCCATCAAATCATGACCTCCAGAGGCCAACTCCATCAACTCGACATACTTACTTCGCATCCATAAATCCAATGAAAATCATCTTCGATGTTTCAACCCTTCTCATCGATTCTAGAGAGGATCGTTACGAAGGAATATTCAAAAGCAACCATCGAGCATTGTTGCAGCGAATTTCACATAGGTTCAGGAGAGGATCGATACATAATTCAAAAGTAAAATAAACTGACAACGACTCGTGGACGTACGAACATCAATGAGAGTCAGGTTAACATATATGCATGAATGTCGGACTAGTATTCAATATTCCATATTTTCAAGAATTAGAAACTCATCCAATAACGATTGCAACAACAAACCGGTAACCACTAGCATACAGCAATCAGTTGCAACAATACATGGTACAACAGTCGACAGTCAACAGTTTACATTATCAAGAAGAACGGTCAAAGGTTACAACTTTCATCGAAAAGACAATAACTATTCAGAGTAAAGATGGCAGTTGTCAAAGCACATCATGTTTCCACAAGACATACTTTGGGGGCAAATGTTATCCCGCCTTTTAGCAAGGCCGTGACACCAGGGAATTGACTAGCAACCAATGGCGGCCAATCCTAGAGATTAGTTATACACAGGCTCAGTATGGATATCGATGAATTTTGTCCAAGTGAGGATCGAGCCAAAATTGGTAGGACATGACAAGCTAAGCCATGAAAGCCAACGTTCCAAATCCCAAGTCAATCCGAGTTCATATGCTCAAGTTATGAACGATACAAAATTGGGCGAAAATCAATTACTAGTCGACTCGCTCCCTTCGACTCGCTCCCTTCGACTCGCTCCACATCCCTCAGATGCAAACTTCGACTCACTTTGCAACACTCAGAAGTGACAACTTCGACTCGCTTCGCTCAGAGGCCAACTTTGAGTCATTCAAGTTCGACTCGCTTCACAGCCATCTGAAGTACCTACTTCGACTCGCTTCGCTCAGATGCCTTCTTCAACTCGCTCCATTCGAACCACTGATCAACTCCATCAACTTCGACTCCATTGGCCAAGCCACTACTAAAATCTCTCAGGACGCTCCGTTTCGACTCGCTCGACCAGTGCGTACTTCGATTCGCTCGATCTGCGCACACTTCGACTCGCTCAATCTATGAACATTTCGACTCGCTCAAAACAACATCAAGGGCAGAGTGAGATTCAAGTGCCACGTCACCGAGTCGAATGGAAGCGAGTCGAAACAAAAGCGGGTCGAAGGAAGCAGCCTACCGAAAACCTCATTTCGTATCGATCATATCTCCCAATCTACAAGTCCAAATGTATGAAATTTTCACAGAAGACTACGTGCGTGCTAAAGAATGTCCATGCCAAATTTCGACACCATTGGATGAAATCTTGATCGATACGAAATCTGTTCGTATCGATCAAGGATCAGACTGAAACTTCACGGGCTTGGGCGTGTGGGCCTGCTCACGTGCTAGAGAGGGTCTCCGGATATCTGAGCGAAATACCAGCTCCTACACCTATAAATAGACCCCCAAAGCCAACAGAAAAGGGGTTCTTCTTCTTCTTTGAGATCTCCAAAGCCTAGACTCTGTCAAACACGGATCTGAACTCCATGGCTACTGTCACCAATGAATTTCACCGCTGTGAATCACTATCATTCACTGTAATTTGCTGAAATCAATTGTAAACAACAAAGAAAGATCAATAAAGCAAACTACATCATAGTGGACGTAGGCAATACGTCGAACCACTCTAAATCTTTGTGTCTTCTTGCACTTTAATTGTTTTCATCTCTGAAATTTGGAGTTTTTGTTAGATAAATCCTCTTTTTACATTTGATTTCTTCACTTTATCTCTTCAAAGACTTCTGAAGAGTGTTATGCGCAGTTTTGGTACAAACAGATGTGAAGTGAGTTATTGGATAAATCCATAGGTTCCCAGTCAACCCATGAAAACTAGGATAAGTTGAATAGTTATTGGAAGGACTAATAGGCTCAGGAGGACCCATGAATTAATTAAGTTAACTGGCAGGAGCCTATAGGTTTATAGTGATCCCATGAAAACTATAAATAGGATAGGGTGTCTAATAGTTATAACAAGGTTATTAGTAAATCCATGAAAACTAAAGAGGTTAATAGTCCTTAGAAACTATAATTATGACAAGGTGTCAAATTAAATTGGAAATGGTAAATCCTAATGATTTTCAAGTATGCATATCATCATAATATTTTAAAAAAGTATGTTTTAACCATTATGGATGCAGGAGTACAGTATATGGTTTTATAAAGGCTTTAGGATACTACTGAGGGGAAAACCCATTCTGCTAAGCGGCATGGTCTCACTAGATATCTAAAAGGATTGAGATGTTAGATTATAATTCATATCAGGCTTTATGTCTGACTCGAAATTTTTGTTTTCCGCTTAAACCCTTGGGTACTCAATTGATTTTGAGTAGTTTAAGGTTTAGGGTTTTTAGGTTTTCTTCTTAGACGAATAAAGCTTCCAAAGACGCGCGGGAGGTAGATAGTTATTTATTGTTTTTTTTCGCTGTGTTTTTTTTCGTAAAGGCAGATTTATTAGCCTTACTATATACTCTGATCAACCAAGGGGGCATCTTCATCTGTGGCTCTTGGCGTTATTGTAATAGTTATATTTTGCTAAACGTGGTTAACGTAATTTTGGATTATGTAATGAACATGAAATGTTTTAATTCGAATGTGGAAATATGTTTTTTATTTGTTAAAATTTTTCCATACTTCTGTGATCTGTGTACCAATGAATCTAGCATCGCCGTATTTGATCGCCGAAGATTAATAACTACGGATGACTGCAGCATCCGTAGCCGTTAGTTTTGGGCCTCTAAGTATGGGGATGTTACAAGTTGGTATCAAAGCGTAGGTTTATGAAACTTTAAAATAAAATTTAAAACTAAATTTTTTTTCAAACATAATCTAATGAATTTAAAAAAATATGATCGGGGTTTAGGTTAACGCTATATTATCATACTTGTATTTGATATATAGTTATATATCTAAGTATGTATTCTCCTCTCTCTTAGACCATTCTTCTGTATCATACTAAGGCTCGTATGCAGATATACGATAAAGAGGATATGGAGGCAGGAAACGGAAGAAGAAATCTAGGTGGAGGAAGCACCACAACTAATGGAAATGCTCGACCTAATACCCGGAGAAATCAAGGTCGACAGGCTAATGCTAATCAAAATGTCGAGGCTAATGTAGGTGCTAGAAATTCGCCAGTAGATGCAAGGATGGTGTATTAGTTGTTGGATAATCTGTTGCAAGCAGGAGCTGCTGGGAATGTTGGTGGAGTTAATCTTGTAGTTCCAGTTGGTTATAATTATGCTAAGATGAGTAGAGACTTTGTCAGTCTGGGAGGAAAGCCGTTTGCTGGAACGGAAGATGCTATTGAAGTAGAGAATTGGTTGTTGAATTGTGAAAGAATCTTTGCAGACCTAGGCTTGAATGATGGAGAGAAGAGAAGGCTAGCCTCTAGACAGTTTCAAGGGTTAGCGCTTCATTGCTGGAACAGTGTGATGGCAGGAGTGATAGAGGAAGAGTTGACGTGGGCTGACTTCAGAAGGAGGTTTGAGCAGAGGTTCTTGTTTGAGGATGCCAAATCGGCGTTGATGAGGAAGTTTATGGATCTTGTCCAAGGACAGATGTTTGTGATCGAGTATGCTGCTAAGTTTGATGAGCTATCTCGATATGGTTATGCTTTGGTCGACACTGATGTCAGGAGGAATGAGAGATTCATTAGAGGTATGAGGCCAGAGCTAGGAAGAATGGATATGACTTACATTAGGGAACCTTATCATGTGATGGTGGAGATGACCGTCCACCATGAGGAGATGCTTGTTGTTTCAGCTACGGAGAAGCCAGTTGAGTTCCAAGGTTCTCAAGGAAGGAAAAGGAAATTCTTTATGAAGAAAGGAGCCCAAAAAAGGGAGGATGCCAATAAGGCAAAGGCTGATTTGGTGTGTTATACGTGTGATAAGAAGGGCCATTATGCCCACAAGTGCAGAACTGGTAAGGAACAGAAGCCATCAGGGAAGAAGAACGTGAAATGCTTCAACTTTGACCAAGTTGGGCATTATAAGAACTAGTGTCCAGAGCCGATCATGGCGGACAGAGGGAAGGTGTTTGCTATTAGGCCACCGTCTTCTTCTAGACCTACTACAGTAGAGAAAGGGAAAACTGTGTTGGAAGGTACGCTTTTGATATAGATTATACCAATTAGGGTACTTTTTGATACCGGTGCATCACATTCATTTATATCTCAGTATTTGGTTGATAAGTTAGGTATAGAACCCACATACCTTGTTACTTCCTTAAGGGTTGCGGATCCAATAGAAGGGTATGCAACTTTTGGGATGAGATGTGACCAGATAGAGCTTGATTTGTTAGGTTATAAGTTTGCATGCAACTTGTATGTTTTTGATTTTGTAGATTTCGGGATCATCTTAGGCATGGATTGGTTAAGTGAGTATGAGTCTAGGGTATTTTGCCACGATCGGGAAATATCATTGGGACACCCAGATAGTCATGACCGAATCATTTTCTTAATGGAGAATTCTAGTAAGAGTGTTTGTGCTTTGTTGAGTGCCATGGAGGTTGGAGAAGAGTTTAGTCAGGTTCGTGTAGCCAGAGAATTTGCAGATATCTTTGAACCGGTTACTGGACTACCCCTGAAACGAGCTGTGGAGTTTCAGATAGACCTTGTACCGGGATCTAAACCCATCAGTAGACTACATAGCAGGATGGCACCAACAGAGATGAAGGAATTGAAGGTGCGGCTAGTGGATCTTGAGGGAAGGAATTTTATCAGACCGAGCAGTTCGCCTTGGTGAGCAGCTGCGGTGTTTGTGAAGAAACCAGATGGGGCGTTAAGGATGTGCATTGACTATCGTAAGTTGAACAAAAGGATGATCAAGAATAGGTACCCTCTACCGAGGATAGATCATCTGTTTGATCAGTTAAGTGGAGCCAAATATTTTCCCAATTAGATTTGGCGACAGGGTTCCATTAGTTGAGAGTGGCGGAGGATAGCATTCCTTTGATGGCATTTCGGACTAGGTATAGTTCGTATGAGTGGTTAGTGATGCCTTTCGGATTGACGAATGCACCTGCTTTCTTTGTTGATTTGATGAACCAGGTTTTCTGAGAGCACTTGGTAGGTTTGCGTTGGTGTTCATAGATGACATTTTGGTGTACTCTAAAGATGAAAGAGAACATGAGATTCATCTTAGAGTAGTGTTGGAGTCGCCGAGGCAGAATCAGCTGAAGGCGAAGTTTTCCAAGTGTCATTTTTGGAAGAGAGAAGTTAAGTTTCTTGGTCATGTGGTTTCAGAGGAAAGATTATCATTTGATCAAGTAAAGATCGAGGCAGTCAATAATTAGAAGAGACCAGAGACGATAACCGAGATCAGGAGTTTTCTTGGACTTGCTGGCTAGTACGGAGATTCATCAAGGATTTCTCGCGAATAGCAGCGCCTTTGACTAAGTTGACCAGGAAGGACGTGAAGTTTGTTTGGTCCGACAAATGTGAGGAAGCATTCCTTAAGTTAAAACATTTGTTAACTAATGCTCCAGTGTTAGTAGTTTCGGATGGTAACCAAGGGTTGGTAGTATACACCGATGCATGTGGTACTGGATTTGGAGCAGTGTTGATGCAGAAGGACAAAGCTATTGCATACACATCTAGGCAGCTTAGACCGCACGAAGTTAGATATCCTACTCATGACTTAGCGTTGGCTGCGGTGATATTTGCCTTGAAGATTTAATGGCATTATCTTTTGGGAGAGATATTTGGGTTGTTTACCAATCATAATTCATTAAATTATTTATTCTCTCAGAAGGAGTTGAATATGAGGCAGCAGAGGTGGCTGGAGTTTTTGGATGCTTATGATTTTGGTACAGAGTATACTTCGGGGAAAGGAAATAAGGCAGCTGATGCTCTCAGTAGAAAACATTAGAATGTGGTGTTAGCAATGTTGGCGGAATTAAAAGATCTAGAAGCTTTAGCCATTTGTTATGTGCAGTTGAGATCTACTGCAAGTTCTACTCAGGGTACTGCCATATTGTCTTGTTTAGAAGTTCGACCGGTGTTGATCGAGAGGATATCTTCTAAGAAAAGTGAAGATCCAGTGTTAGCCGAGAGGATTAGAAGACTTAAGGAAGAATCAGAGATTGATGACCTAAAGGATTTTAGTCTTGACCAAAGAGGATGGTTGAGAAAGAAGGGAAGATTGTGCGTTCCGAATGTAGAGAACTTAAGGAGGGAAGTTCTAAAGAAATTTCATCGATCCAAATTTACGATTCATCCGGGAGGGACTAAGATGTATCAAGATATGAAGAGGAGATTCTATTGGGAAGGCATGAATAAAGATGTTGGCTTGTGGGTTAGGCGGTGTGTTAACTATCAACAAGTAAAAGCCGAACATCAGAAGCCAAGTGGGTTACTTCAATCTTTAGACGTTCTAGTTTGGAAATGGGATTCGATATCGATGGATTTTATAGATGGGTTGCTAAGGTCAAATAGAGGAAATGAAAGCATATAAGTTATAGTGGATAGGTTGACCAAGTGTGCCCATTTCGTTGCGGTAAAGTCAATTAGGAATGCACCTGTTTTAACAAAGTTGTTCATGAAGAATATAGTTAGACTTCATGAGATTCCTAGTAGCATAGTCAGCGACTGAGATGCATTATTCACTAGTGAATTTTGGAGGAGTCTACAAAAGGTATTAGGTACCAAGCTCAAGATGAGTACATCATATCACCCATAGACGGACGGGCAAACAGAGAGAGTCAATAAGGTACTCGAAGATTTATTGAGAGCTTGTGTGTTGGACTTCGGTGGTTCTTGCGAGGATCACCTACATTTGATTGAGTTCTCCTATAATATAGTTATCAAACTAGTATAGGATTGGCGCCTTTTGAAGCTTTGTATGGAAGACCATGCAAATTGCCAGCATGTTGGTTAGAGACTGGAGACAGATTGGTCTTAGGTCCAGATTTGGTTGGGGAGAAGTCAGAGAAGATTGAGTTAATCCGAGGACGGATGAAGGAAGCTCAATCCAGGAAGAAGAGTTACGCAGATAAGAGGCGTAAAGACTTAGAGTTCTCAGTGGGAGACATGGCTTTCATTAAGGTATCATCGATGAAGGGTGTAATACGATTTGGAAAGTTGGGAAAGTTGACCCCCAGGTATGTTGGTCCATTCCAGATTACAGGAAGAATTGGAAAGCTTGCTTATAGAATAGAGTTTCCAAGCAGTATAGCAGGTGTCCATAATGTATTCCATTTGGCTCATCTTTGTAAGTATGTGCATGATCCAGAGTCTACTATTCCACAAACAGAGTTGGAGGATTTGGTAGTAGAGCCTGATTTGACTTTTGTTAGACAACCAGTTCAGGTTGTTGCAAGAGATGAGAAGAGATTGAGGACCAAGACAGTCGAGTTGGAAAAGGTTCAGTGGAGCGACAATGAGAAAGACTGTACTTGGAAGACAGAAGATAGGATTCGAGAGGCTTATCTTGTTCTGCTTTGAAAGTATGTCTATATCAGATTTATATTGATTGTGATAGTCGAGTAGGCTAGTATGGTTGTTAGGAGATGTTACAGATGATTGCTATGCTTGCTAGTTAGTCCTTATTGAATTTCGAGGATGAAATTCCTTAATGAGGGGAGCCTGTAACACCCCTAATTTTAGTGACATTATTCAAGAAATTTAATTAGAGTAAATTAAATAGAATAATGTAGATAAGGGGATTGAGGTTGATTAATAAACTAGGTGGCCGTGCTTATTTAAAAATTAATGAACTTATATAAATGGTTAGGAAATTAACACAAGGCATTGGGGTAAATAACCACCTCATACTTCCCGTCCATATACCATTACCATTAGGTTTTACACGTTCATTTTATCTCAAACAAAAATATTTATAACCGTGAGAAACAAGGCTGGCCATTAGGAAGGAAGAAGAGAAGAGAAAATCAACTAAAAGCTTAGGATTCAAGTTAGAAGGAATCAATCTCAATCATACTTCAATTTCCTTATCCAATCGAAGGTGAATAATAATTTCTACATCTCTATTTTGATTTTTCCATCATATGGTTTCAGATTTAAGGATAAATCTGTTTTATGATATATCTTTATAATGATATGCTTGTTTATTATTTATATGTGTTTAAACAAGGTTGTTTAATAAGGGATATACACGGGTTTAGGGCAAAACCAAAATGAAATGGTTTTTAAATGCCATGGGAAAATTTTATGTTATAGAAAACATGATTTTGGAGATGGGTTTCAATTTCCATAATTTTCCGAGTTTATGTGGAATTTATATAAATTTTCTAGTGAAGAAAATGATTTATTAGGTTATAAATTATTTACGGCTAAAATAATTATAAATTAGGTTTGAAATTTTTGTATGTTGGAAAACATATTAAACTAGATTTTCTGGTATTTTTCTAGATTTTTCCTAAATGTTTTGATGAATATATAAAATTATTTAAGGTATGAAACTTAAATGTTTTATATATTTATTTAGGAGAATGGGCAATTTATAAAATAAAATTATTATTTATTTCTGAAATTAGTGGCAGCACTTTTTTGAAAAGTATTTGTTAACCAATGAAAATTTGACAAACAAAGGCACGTTAGTTGGAAAATTATCATTTTTAAGTTAAAAACAAAGAAATCATATTTTTAGCATGTTTCGGCCTTTTACCGCATTAAACCTTCCGACCCAGACCTCTCGACTAAGTCGAAAGGTTATACCTTTCGACAAGGTCAAACCAATGCATATGGTATCAAACATCTTGGTATGTAATGAATTGGACAGAGTTCATTAAGGCGATTGTGGAGATCATACCAGGGGCAAACCCTTACAAAGAAAGTTCTTCGATATAGGTACTTTCAGCACACATTAAATCGTGATGCATCGGATTACGCTAGATAGCCGTTCACAATCTGGGAGTCGATCTGATTGGCATTTTACCAAAGGCTAAAGGACGAGCCAAATATGCTGTCGTTGCTATTGACTATTTCACCAAATAAGCTGAAGCAGAACCACTGGCCACTATTACCACAAAGAAAGTCATTAACTTTGTACTAAAAATATTATTTGCAAATTTGGTGTGCCACAGAAAATCATCATGGACAACGGGACTCAATTCGAAAGCGCCGAGTTCAAAGAATTTGCAAATGCTTTCGAGCCGATAAAAGCTTTTCCACTGTCGCACATCCGCAAGTAAATGGGCAAGTGGACGCAGTAAATAAGATCATCAAGTCCATCATCAAAAAGCGGCTAACTAAAGCAAAAGGAAATTGGGTCGATGAACTTCCACTCGCACTATGGGCATACATGACAACGATCAAATCTACAACTGGGCACTCTCCATTTGTCCTAGCATATGGTTCAGAAGCAATTATCCTAGTTGAGCTGGAAGTCCCTTTTCATCTAAGGCAAAACTTTGATAAAAAAATAGAACGAGCAGCTCTTACTCGAGTCGCTTGATACGGTCGATGAGAAGAGGGAAAAGGATGAATTAAGGACTGCCGCTCACCAGAAAAGGGGCGTATGGTACGTCAACTACAAAGTTCGTAACTATACCTTTGAAGTGGGAGACCT
The DNA here is from genome assembly GCA_030737815.1 of Allium fistulosum. Taxonomy (NCBI): domain Eukaryota; kingdom Viridiplantae; phylum Streptophyta; class Magnoliopsida; order Asparagales; family Amaryllidaceae; genus Allium; species Allium fistulosum. The sequence continues at coordinate 797,432,796 of CM060904.1, forward strand.
TGTCCTCAAGAGGGTCTACCCTGTACTGGGAGCATTCGGACTAAACTGGGAAGGACCCTATGTGATCGGTCAGAAGCTAGAGGATGACACATTCAAGCTAACAACCATTGATGGAGCCCAAACTCCTCGAGCATGGAACAGTGAATCGTTGCGTCCTTACTTTATCTAAGACTATCTTATGCATTTCCTATTTCCAGCAAATAAGCCATCCCGGAATACCGGAGGCATTGTAAATAAGCAAAACTTGCCAACTTTTATTAATAAAATTGCTTTGCTTTTTGATCCAATAAAACCGTGTTCACAAAAGTAACCTGCTGAGTCAACGAGGTAAAATCGACGCAAAATCATACGATTACTGCTTGAGATAGTGGAATCAAGCTCAAGTACGCCCCATCTACCCGCCGGGTCGACGAAAGCAAATCGACTCAAACTGTTGGATCGATGGAACTCGATCCTTGCCTTCTAAGAACCAGTGTTGCCCCGACAACACCGGGAAGGCCGCAATCAATGTTGCGCACCTCCATAAGCCACGCATTGCTTCTTAAATCATGGAACCACGCTCTTGAAACATGAACCCCTCATTTCGCCGAAGATTGGAAAGGTCGAGAAATTCAAAACCATTCTGGATCGACGGGTTATATCGATCCCAATAGTCGCGCATCCCATGAGCCACGCGGACTCCCAAAAGACGTGCATCTCATAAGCCACGCACACTCTTAAAAGCCGGGCATTTCATAAGCCGTGCACAAACTTAAGTACTGGTATTGTCCCGACAATGCTGGGAAAATCGTCTATTGCCTGACTAACAAGAATCCACTCCTACTATCAGGAGTAATGGACACAAATCCAGCAATGTCGCATGACTACGAATCGACAAAGAATTTCGATTGTTGGATGACAAAATCTCCGGAATCGAGATAATCAAATCACAAGTTCCTGAAGATAGAAACCTCAAAATAGACTCGGTTATAGACATCTGAAGAATCACATGGATCAACCGGTCATTTGTCAAATGTTTGAAGTAAATAGCCCCATGAATTAGGGGGGCGCACATAACCCCCCCCCCCCCCCACACACACACACACCAATACTCAAAGTGTCAACATTACATTACTTATAACATGTTCTATACATAATCAAAATGTAGGGGCTGTACCTAGACAATATTGGCCAACAAAAAGGAAAATATAGATGCTACAACAATAAAAGTAATAAGTGCGGACTCTCCACTTGTACAAAATACGTATCAAACAAATCAGAATGTCCCAATATCCTGCTCCACTGTTACTCGAGCCTATCAATGTTTGTTTCCAACGCTCCCCCCCACCTTTAGTCATAAGTTTCTTCTTCTTATCAGAGTCCTTGCCATGAGTTTTGTCGCTACCTAAAATATCAACTATCTCCTCCGTGCCAGCATCTCCTCCATGTTCTTCGATCATCTCGGAAGACTCCTCCTTGGTCTTGTGCTTCCGAGACTTGTGGGAGCTCCTTGAAGACTTTCTCTCCTTAATCTTTTCATGCTTTCAGTTTTACTTAGCTGGTCGATTAGGTCTTCCTGCTCTCGAGCTTCAGCTGTTGTGAAATCGCCCTCCAAGGATACGGAAGGGTCGTCCTAACCGTGCAACGCAGCATTCTTCTCAGATTCTTACCATTGTTGTAAGCCAGACACGGGTACAGCGATTGAAGAAGGCTATAGAAACAAGCGTGGAGGTAGTTGAAATAGCAGCAGGCCCTGGGACCAAATAGATCGGTAGGTAAAGAACACAGACCTATAAGATCAAAAATGAAAGCACTCAGTTCGTCTTGTTCTTGCGACGTAAGATGAAAATTCTCAAATTCGAGGGAAGAAGGAAACCTGCAGTAGAAGAGTGGCCGAAAATTTCAATCTCGTACTCCCTACCTTCTCCTTCTTTGGATGGCTGCACGAACTTTAGAGAAGTTCCTCGATCACCCGAGGCTTTCGAGACAGCCACGGGAGGGGCAGACAACAAGGCAGCATCAGCTGAACTCGCTAACTGATCGCAAGGCTGTTTTGACGATTCTTTAGGTCCGAAAATGAAAGGCTATGATAGTGCTTTAGCAATCGTAGTTGCAACAGCATCGACGGCCTCCTGCTCTCGCTCAATTCAGATGATCTCCCTACACTCTATCAAAGCCTTTTTCGACTCTTCGTTGAGATAGGCATCTTCCAACTCTTCCTCGGTGTATACATCCTTGTTCTCTCGGAAATGAGCCAGAACTTCCTCCCAAACCATAGCAAGAGTATGTGGGAATTGGGGGCCTAGATAGCTGAGGCTCCTGTGATGCAATAAGGAGTTAACATAGAAATTCAAGATGGTGTCATCCATCTTCTCCATTTTCCTTTCAAAAGTATCATGCAACTCCAAGTAGTCCATTGTCACAACGACCTTCTCAACTTCAACTTGGGTCCTCTCAGCGTTAAGCTGCGCGACCCTTTCCTGGAGCAAAGAAATCATTTGGTGATCAGAAATGGTATTGCCACAGGATTCAATCATTCCTGCATAATCAGCAATTGTCTTTTTATAGGTTTCGACAACTTCGTTATGACTAGCGATAGTTTTCTTCTGAGCTTCGATGATCTCATCACGGGCTTCAAGCTCCTCTTTCAGCTTAACCTCATTTGCATGGGCCTTCTTAATTTTGTCTCCGAACATGATTTATATTTTTGTGTGGCCCTCTTTCACTTCCTTTAGCAAGCTGACATTGCTCTTACTCTCTCAGTGTGTGGTGTCCCTCTCCTTTGTTAACTTCTCGATTCCAGCATCACATTCCATTAACGTCCTCTCATAATCATCCTTTTCTGACTCGAAGGAGAGGATCTCTCAGTAGTTGTTACGGTTGGTGTCTTCCAGTTGCTTGCATAACTTCTCCCATCCTTTAGCTTGATCCAAATCGCTTTGAATCGCCTGGAGATGGGGCATATAAGAATCTTTGCAGTCTGAGTGCAAGTCACTATCAAATTTAACTCCCTTTAGAAACCATCTGGAGAGTGCAGCTTCGAGTTTAAGGGGACCGAACAGAAGAATATAAGATGGTTGCGAGGACGTGAAGAACTAGAAACAGGCACTTCATGAGTTGACGGGGCCTGGGATGAAGATGAAACTTGAACAGTGGAAGTCAGAACTTCAATTACAACTAAGACTGGAGCCGGGGCAAATGCTTGGTGCTTGAAGGGATGAGAACTGCGATCTACCTTCGACTTCTTGGACGGCTCTTCTTGGTCATCAGGAGTTTTTCTCTTCTCATAACCACTCCTGTAAACTCTACCCTGTTCTCTATTGTCTTGATGACGTACTTCACCTTCCAGATCCTTCCTCCTTCTCCACTCTTCCACGGTTTCTCGAGGCTGATGGCGGCTTGAAGTCCGTCTTGAACAGTGTTGCGCATCGGTAAATTGTTCAAGATCCTCGTAAAGTCCATGGTCTCTCATAGTACCTGATATAAAAAAATAAATAAAGAACTTTAGCGACAGGAAATGAACCTAAATAATGCACATGTAAGTAAACGTGACCCTAGTGAAATGTGTGATGTGTCATGGGCGGCCTAAAAAGGCTTCACAGATCGGATCAGGAGGTCACCACAATGGGAATCGGGCTAACTCTAGACACAGCATGATGGGGGTGAGGAGACAATTCCTCGAACTTGAAATCTTCTCCTATGAGTTCATCGATATCTACATAAACATTGCTCAAATTGCCAAAGTCTATACCAGTTTCCTTAAGCGGAGAACCATAAAATTGCTTGGCTATTGGGAGAGCATCTTTAGCACGAAACACTTGAGGAGGCGAATTCAGGAGAATAGGACACATTCTCGAAGTTTCACCACATGATTCGAAGTTTCCATTACCCGATTTTGCATTGAATTCATCATAATTAGAGGAAGAATCATAGCTGCTGACATTCTCAATTTCACCCTCCTCCTTTTCCATTGTCACCGAAGCATTGCCCTTACGCTGCTTGAATTCTTCCTCCTCCTCCTCCGGGTTCAGGGGCATCCTAGGCAGGAAGTTGACTTCAATCGTAACACCTCTTCCTTTATGAACTTCGTAGGTTGACCCGCCAGACAGACCTTCTCCTTCTGGGAGGTTTCCCTCTTTAGAGTCGTATAATGAAGAAGTGGAGCATATTCGAATTCTAGAACGGGAAGGAGATCAAACCTCAACGGCTATGGTAGATCTCCCGAGATGCAATTACCCGTACAGAAATAAATTATCATCCATTAGCAAAACTTGACCAATCTCTCCTTAGCGTCTATGGCCTTCAGAGTATGGAAGATTGGATTGAGTGATGGATCTTTGTTCGGTCTTGGAATAACTGCAAGAAGTATTCCATTTATCAAAAATCCCATAGCGATGTATTAAATCTCAACGAGTAAAAGAGAAGACTTACCCCCCCATCGTCCAAAGACGATTAAATCCCTCGGGACACCTAACGAAAAAATATTGGGTCTTGAACTGGGACAGGTTCTTTGAAGCTGCAACATGATTTTGTGGTTTCTTTGAGCCTCGATGAACATGAGGGATGGACATTCATCTCACTTCTTGAATGAGAGAAAATATCTCAACTCATCAAAGGTTGTGGCATGATTGAATGTCTGCATAAACAAGACGTGAAGAAAATTCAAGATCACATATCCATTGGGGTGAATCTGAAATAGAGCAATTCCTAAGTTCATAAGAGTTTCTCTTAAGAAGTGATTGAAGGAGGGAACTGCTCCATTCAAGCACATATATCAACGGCAAGCGGTGTACCCTGAAGGTGACATATGTGCAAACTCATTTCTTGATGGAAGGCATACGCCATCGTCCGGAACGCCACACTGTAAACAAATGTTATGCAGAACTTTAGCAAAGATTATGGAGGATGCTCTCTGGAAGATTGAGGAGAACTCTAAAATTTTGAGGAGTCTGATCTACAACCGGATCAACCGGAAATAATTGATCGTATTCAACTGGCGGTACTTAATAAGTAGGCGCTACTAAAATAGTTTGTGAAGGCGCAACTGCTAACGATTCGGTTTTTGAGAGTACCGGAGTTACTCCGCTGGATTTATGATGGGATGATGGGTGCTTCATTCTATACAATAGAACTTGTACCTAACGCGATCAGGTAATTCTATTTTTTACTAAAATTCCCCCTACTCTTAACACTTGAATTCCGAAAAAATATCAATTTATACCGATACAGCAGGTTCCAAGTGTTGATTGGGGCAAGTGTAGTGTGTTATCTTTGTGGGATGAGCTCGGTGTCCTAAACACTAAAACGCTCTATCTTGTGTAGATAGTTCACTCAAAGTGAAGAAAGAAAAGAGCTTTTTGTATCCCTCATTAAAGTTATTTCTCCTACACTTACCCGCTATCGACCAACGATCGATATCAAATCCGCTATCCGAAGCGACAAGGGAAGCTCTTCCCATTCCATGTACACCGATTGTGTAATGATAGGACCAATCCGAAGCGAGCAACTATAGATTGATGGGTCCGAATCGAGTAGAGAATTCTCAGCATAAGTCAATTTCAGTTCTCTGGAAGGTGATAACAGCAAAAGCTGCATATATGACACTACCCTAAGCTATTATCACCTCCCAGGAAAACCAAAATCAATCTGCAAGACGATATGTCGGATTAACGATGTAACGCGGTGCAAGTTAATTCTAATTCTATGGACGAAGATAGCAAAACATGTCGAGCACCGGGGCAAAACTCGGATTTCGTTCCGTGAAGAACACAAGACTCGATTTAATATCTTCTTCCACAAAACCGCAATCAACTCGAGTTCTTCGTTACGTCCATCACTAATATAACCTCATCACCAAATCGCTAAAAAAAGGCCAAAAATCCATACCACCCACCTCAAGTCAAAAATCAAAAGGCGAATATGGTTAAACTCTAAATCGGTGGCGATCCAAGGTGGATAAGTCAATGGCGATCCAAGTGGATAAGGTTGACGGTGATCCAGATTGATGAAGTTTCAGAAGTTAGGGGTAAGGTCAAAGAGGCTGGAAAGTCTAGTAGGGTTGATGGCAAGAAGCTCCGATGGCAGAGATCAGCGGCTGTGATGGTAGAAGCGAAGTTAGGGTTTAAATACTGTGGATCGAGTCGTGAGGCAAAAGGATTGAATCGCAAATGAAAAAACGGAATGGAGGAAGGTCAACTCGTGTGAAGCTAAATAGGAGGTTGCGCAAGAAAATTCTGCTAAGTCCTTGGGTCGCTAGTGATCCATGGATTATGGATCGCTAGTGATTCATCAAATTGCTACCGATTTTCTCCAAACTTGCCAAGCATGATCCACGTGTTATTTGAAAGCATCGTGAAAGTTGTGAACCGAAATTGATTTATTGTTCTGAGCAACGACAATCCACATCAAAACCCAATAGACGGCTGAATAACCAAAGCCAAATTCGCATGATGGCCTTAACACAATCATTTGAACCTCACTAAATGGGAGCTCAAAGGCAGTTACTTCAAGAGCTCGCCTTGTTCCCACGAAAGCATACTCTAGGGTCAAATGTTGTCCGAGTTTTTAATCCAATAGAATTCAATGGAATTTAGAACATCTGCGTTAATTCGAAATGACTCAAGAATCAACCAGAAGGATCAAAAGAAGGAACTAAGAGGGACTCAAGAGAAAAAGAGCAAAATTAGCCTTAGGGGATGGATCGCTAGCGATCCATAAATATTGCTCATGGGTCGTCCATTCTTCTTGCACCATGAAGCATTATCTTTTCTAGGAACGCTTGCTAAGTTTCACGATATTCCAAGCAAGCTAGATCAAGAAGTGGGCATTTGTCTGAGTCTAGTAATAGTCCAATGCAACATGTATATGAATCAACCTCAAAACAAGGCAAATATTCACCAAATTGCATGAATGGCATCTACAAAAGGCATGGAGCATGGTACAATTGAAGGAGCCAAAAATAAGCTAACTACATTGATCGCTAGTATCGCTAACGATCCATCATATTAGCTCGGCCCACTATGAAATTTCCTAAGCGCCTTCGTATCTTCAAATGCAAGCTTTTGGAAAGACGTCCTAGCTCAATAGCTCTCTAATCCCTATAAATACTCATCCATCTGCAACATAAAGGGGATCTTCTGGATTGGCTGCTAGAACTCTGCAAAAATTGTTCTTCACTCTTCTCCTCCCACACTATAGTTATCTAGGGGTTTACTGTGATTCTCCAGTGAACTCTTGCACTCGTGACTTGATCTAACTTAGAAGTTCAATCAAATTGTAATCAGATTTAACTAGTAACAACAGTTAGTCAATAAAAAAGTTATAAAGTGGACATAGGCTTTGTTAACAGCCGAACCACTATAAAAAGCCCTTGTCTCTTTACTTTATCTACAAGTTACTATTCCTCTTTTCTCTATTTTGTTTGCCTTGATAAACAGGTCTAGTGCTTTCACACTTAATCTAGGGTGTTGATCCATTTTTGGGGTTAACAAAAATCAAACCTCATGGTGAGTGTTTTTGACAATGAGTTTGGAAACTATTTGTCACGTCATTTTGATGAGGACTTGAAGGTTTGAACCTCAAGATTTGTCTCATTATTATTTAATAAAGACTTGAAGATTTGAACCTCTAGGGATTTGCCTTATAGTTTTAGTGTGGACTTAAAGATTTGAAACCTTAGGATTTTCCTCATCGATATAATGAGGATTTGAAGGTTTGAACCTCAAGATTTGCCTCACAGTTTTTGTGAGGACTTAAAGGTTTGAACCTCAGGGTTAATGAATCTAGCCTTATTATATAGTAAGAATTTGATAATTTGACCTTATAGCATCGTAAGGATTTGGTAGCGAATGTTAAGTTGTTTGTTTGTCATAAGCCCACGTAGATTGAATGTTGTTAGCCTTAATATTTGATTTGTGCCATAAGGCTTTGCCAATAGCGTGTTTTAAGGAGTAGTTGATTGACTACTGTAAGGCTTAGTATTTGGATTGTGTCATAGGCTAGTATTTGAATTATGTCGTTAAAGCTTTGTCGATATTGTTCTTTAGGATGTAGTAGATTGGTTGTGTTGAGGCTTAGTATTTGAATCGTGCTACAGGCTTAGTATTTGAACTATGCCATAAGGCTTTGTCGATAACATGCCGTAAGATGTAGTTGATTGATTACCATAAGCTTAGTATTTGAATTGTGCCATAGGATTAGTATTTGAATTGTGCCGTAAGGCTCTGTTGATAGTATGTCGTAAGGCGTAGTTAATTAACTACTGTAAGGTTTAGTATTTGAATTGTGCCATAGGCTTAGTATTTGAATTGTGCCGTAGGTTTAGTATTTTAATTGTGCCATAAGGCTTTGTTAATGGCGTGCTGTAAGGCATAGTTAATCGACTGTCGTAAGGCGTAGTATTTTAATCATGTCATATGGCTTTGTTGATGGCGTGCCATAAGGCATAGTTGATTGATTGCCAGAAGGCTTAGTATTTGAATTGAGTCGCAGGCTTAGTATTTGATTTGTGCCATAGGCTTAGTATTTGAATTGTCCTATAAGGCTTTGTCAATGGCATGCCATAAGGCTTAGTATTTGAATTGCGTCGTAGGCTTGGTATTTGAATTGTGGCATAAGGCTTTATTGATAGTGTGCCATAAGGTGCAGTTGATTAACCATTGTAAGGCTTAGTATTTGAATTGTATTGTAAGCTTAATATTTGAATTGTGTCGTAAGACTTTGTCGATAACACCCGTAAGGCGTGGTTTTTAACTGTCATAAGGCTAACTATTTTGTGAACCGAAGATGAATGCTAAAGAGCGAGGTGATGGGTCTACTATGCATTTAATGTAGCTACCATATGGTCTTTTTTATTGTCCTTTCTGAAAAAGTGCTTTCCCTTTTACTCTGCATTGGCAATTTGCTTTTTGACTTTAGCAGCTTTTGAAAATATTATATTTTAACAGTTGTTTAATCATGCAGCTGATATTTCTTAGTTCATTATTTTATGAATTAAATAGTAAGGTATAATAAGTTCTTTTCTTCTTCTTTTCTAATTTACCTTCACAAAATTTCTCTTGCTATTGCTATTAGAGCTTACTGTAAATGTGGAAATTCCTTTTTTTATGAAAATTAGTAAGTTCTTTGATCTTTTCTTCTAGTACTTTGATCAATATGCTTATTTTGTACTTTAGTTGGTATGTGATTTCCCTTTAGTAACTATTTTTATAGAACATAAGGCATTCATGTCGTTTAGTGAATCTTGGTTTTATTAAAAACCGTAGAGCGTTTGCTGCTGCTATCTTCTTCTTTCTATTTGAATTGATAGTCAATTTCTCGATAATCAATTTAAAACCAATTAGTTGTGATTTATTTCCTTCTAATTTTTATCTGTTATGAGAGATACCCACTTATCCTATAGTTAATTTGTTGTGGTAGTTTGGGAATTGTTTAATCGTAACTTTGGACTTCATTTAATTAATTGATATTTTATGGTCCCATAATTGAATGCTTGGGTTTTCTAAAACATTGTAGAAGATACCAATTGTGAAAAGTTAGATTTCATTTGAGTTTCTTGACATAGATTTGACCATGTCAAGAGTAGGGTGCTTAATCTGCAGTAAGAATTTCAATTTTTGTTTGCTTGGTTTTGAGATTCACTATAAAGTTAGGGTTTTATTTCCTCCATTTAGTTTGAGCTAAATCGTTGATGCGTTTAGTCCTCTTAGATTGAAAGATGGATTCTCGTGTAGATATATAAGCTAATCTTGATAGGAGTCTTCATGATTTCGGTATCTCAAATATAGATCTATTGCTCCAGGCCCTAATGATGTTTGGGATACCACCAGAGGGATGCTTTCTATGGGTTGTGTAGTACTTTGGTCGCATGAGGAGTTTTTCTTAAAGAATAGAAAAAAAACTCTAAGGATTTATAGGAAGAAAGCAAAGTAAGCAGGCAAGGACGAGCGGTATCAGAACATATCAGAAATAACTCAGTCTCAAAGGAAAAGTGCTCAGAAAGCAATGGATCATAGGAAAAAAGCCAGGTAGAAGATGTATGGGAGAATTCCTCCCATAAAAACCGATCAGTACCGAGTGGTACCACTCGGTACCAAGTGGTTACTGAACATGTCATATTTGTCACTTCTGCATACTAGGACTTGGATTTGGACCTAATATTTCGTTCCATGAAGCAATAAAAACTACTCAGTACCGAGTGGCTTTTGTTGCAGAATGGACCATGTTTCTCAATTCTGCATACTTGGACTTGGATTTGGACCTAATATCTCGTGGGCCTCCTACTAAATGATTTCCCTATAAATACAAACCCTATGGCTACTGGAAAAGGACATTTTAGCCCTTTTGATTTCTTCATCTCCTATCTTTCCTCCCCATAATCAGTAAGGCAGGTATTATTGGTTATTCTAGGCTTTAAAAACTTGTCAATCCTATATACTAATGACTATAAATCTCTATCAAATCTATAATCAATAAAAACTATAATGGACGTAGGCTTGAGATTGTTGGACCACTATAAAATTCAGCTGGTCTCTTCACTTTTCTTATAGTTTTTACTAGATCTAAATTTTTCTACAGGTCTTTGGGTGCTGATTTATTTTTTTGCATCAAAAAATTGGTGCTTTCATTGAGAGACTAAACTAAGGGTTAGATCTAGCTTGCTATTTTGTGTTTTGAAAAATTAAGTGGTTAGATCAAGCGGATCTACTTTAAAAAAAATAGAAACTTTATGATAGGAATCAATGGTGCCTAGGAAACTTGGAAGATCAACTGGGATAGTTGCTGGTACGGAAGGAGCAGTAGCTAGTAGTGATGAAGGAAATGCTTAATAAATGTAAATCAGTAAGCAGCAGGCAGTACCATGATCATTTGCTCAACAGAAGATGGTTACTACGGGCAAGTTTGACAAGACGATGTAGGAACTAAATTAGAAGTTGGTCAATAGTCAAAAGGATTTGATGGAAAAGATGGATGCTAGCATAGCACTGCCGACCCAGCAACCATAGAAGACTAGGAGGAGTAGGAGGGAAGTTTCTCCTTTTAGATCTAAGGAAAATTCATCTGTTTCTAGTCAGAATATGCGAAATGAAAGACAAAAATAGAGTAAAGGAGTTGAAGGAGCAGCAAAATGAGTTACTGGAGGAAGTTGAGCGCTCCCTCTAGGAGGAATAAAATCAGTATCGACCATAATCAGGTCGGTATCGAGATGAATTCTAGAAGACTTGTTGAATGAAGTGCGGAGGCTGTGTACTTATCTAACTCAGAGGATGATCTATAACATGACAATGATGATTACGAGCTGGATGCTGGAGTTAGCGGTGTTGGAGTTAAAATAGCTGCAACGGAACTAATTGGGCATCAACGGAGGATCGGGTAGTGGTTCAGCCAAAGGCTGAAAAACCTAGACATCAGTTGGAAAACCATGATCGTTTGTGTGACGACCGCCCTACACCACCGGCACCCAATATACATAAGATTGTGCACTGCGGATGTGCCCGATCGATGTAGAACAATCATCAAGGTTTTAAAATGAAATAAACATCACAAAACCTATCGTATACCTTAGAGTGCATGGAATAAAATGTAATATACACCACAAATATAAATAGGAGAGACGGTAATAACTAAGTGATCGAAATATCAGAGTACAAGTTCACAGATTTATAGATCGAATAATAGAGATTATACAATAGAAACAAACTGAAATAAATGTTGCATAATGTTTGTACCAAAATTGGGCACAACACTCTTCGGAAGTTTTTGAAGAGATAAAATGAAGAAATTAAATGGAAAAAGAGGATTATCTAACAAAAACTCCAAAAACAGATAATGAAAATAATAAGAACGCACAGAAACACAAGAATTTAGAGTGGTTCGGCGTGTTGCCTACGTCCACTATGAAGTTGTTTGCTTTATTGATGTTTCTTTGACGATTACAAGTGAATTCAGTAAGTTACAGTAGATAATTATAATTTGCAGTAATGAATTTCATTAGTAGCAGTAGCAAAGGTGGTCAGAGCTTGATCCGGGAGAGTCTGGGTGTTGGTGAATTCAAAGAAGAAGAAGAACCCCCTTTCTGTATGCCCTGGGGCTCTATTTATAGGTGTATGCGGCTGATATTTCGCTCAGATTTCGGGAGATCCTCTCTGGCACGTGACTAGGCCCGCGCGCCCAAGCCCGTGAAGTTTCAGCCCGATCCGTGATCGACATGCACAAATTTCATATCGATCAAGACTGCGTCCGATGGAGTCGAAATTTGGCGTGGACATTCTTCAGCATGCACGCAAGCTTCTGTGAAAATTTCATAGCATTTGGACTTGTAGATTAGCAGATATGATCGATACGAATTAGGATCTTCGGTTGGCTATTTCGTTCGACTCCCTCATTTCGACTCGATCCTATTCGACTCGATGACGTGGTGCTTGAATCTTTGGATTACTCCTCCTTTGATGCTGAGTTGATCGAGTCGTTCGAGGACTTTTGCCCTGTTCGTATCGATGGTATTGCCTTGTTCGTATCGATAAAAGATGCGCAGTTCGCATCGATGGAGGCTCCTCAATTCGCATCATTTGTTATGCTCTGTTCGCATCGATGGTGTGGCTTAGCTAGATGGATTCGAACAAAGGCTCTGTGATGGAGTCGAATTCGATTGATTCGAACAGCGGTCAGGTGATGGACTCGAACTCGATCGAGTCGAATAACGGCTTTGTGATGGATGTGGAGCTGATCGAGTCGAAGCAGGATTTCAGATGGATACGAAGTGCACTTTCCTTCTGATGGATTCGAAGTACGCGTTTAGACGATCAAGTCGAACTGTTGCTTCCTGATGGAAGCGGATCGATACGAAGTGGTCATTGATCGATCGAGTCGAACAGAGCTTTTCCTCATGGACTCGAACCCGGTCGATTCGAACAGTGGCCACTTGATGGATTCAAACTATAGAAGCTTGATGAATTCGAACAAAGTTCTCCAGGCGATGGATGCGAAGTAGACTTTTGTGATGGATACGAACTCGATCGAGTCGAATAGAGGCTGGGTGATGGATGCGAACTCGATCGAGTCGAACAACAGCTAGTTTTCATCCAATCTTGCATCGATCGTAACTTGAGCATACGAACTCGGATTGACTTGGAATTTGGAACGTTGACTTTTATGGCTCCCCTCGTCGTGTCTTGTCGATTGTAGCTCGATCTAAACTCGGACAAAATTCACCGATATCCATGGTGAACCTGCTTATAACTCATCTCTAAGACAAACAGTCATTGGTTCCTAGTCAAGTTCTTGGTGTCACGGCCTTGCCAAAAGGCGGGATAACATTTTCCCCCCAAAGTACGTCTTGTGGGAAAATGATGTTCTTTGAAATGCTGCAATCTTCATTCTGAATAGTTATCGTTTTTTTGATGAAAGCTGTAATCTTTGACTGATTTTCTCGATAATGTGAACTGTTGACTGTCAACTGCTGTACCCTGTATTGTTGCAACGGATTGCTGTACGCTAGTGATTAGCCATTTGTTGTTATAATCATCATCAAATGAGCTTCCAATTCCTGCAAGTCTGGAACACTAAATATTAGTCCGACATATATGAATATATGTTAATCCGACTCCCATTGACGTTTGTACGTTCATGATTCATTATCAGTTTATCCCATATCAAATTTTGTATCGATCCTCTCCTGAACCGATGTGAGATTCGAATTGTAACAACGCTCGACGGTTGTTTTTGAATGTTCCTTCGTATCGATCCTCTCCTGAATCGATGTAGAAGGTTAAAGCATTGTTTTCGCATCGGTATTTATTGCATTGATGGATACGAAATGTGCATTTCGAATCGATGGAAGTGGGGTTCGACGGATACGAAGCGATCGTTCGTATCAATAGAGTTCAATGCCTTCAAAATAGCCCCCGTTGTGTGTTTCGAATCGATGGGTTTGGTGTTATAGGATACGAATAGACAATTCGTATCGATGGGTTTGAACCGATCGTTCGTATCGTTGCACTGGAGATGGAGTCGAAGATGATCGATACGAACAATGGTCTCGTATCGATGGATTTGGTGAAGACTTTGTATCGGTGCAGACTCGATTTCATGGATTCGAATAGCGCAATGCTCAATGGATTCGAACAGAAGTCCCATGATCGATACGAAATAGTAGTCGTCTGAGGGATGATGGATTCGAAGGGCTTGTTCGAATCGATCCCGTGGTGACGTTCTACAGCCGGTCGAATCTACGGGGATGCGTATCGTTTTTTGACTTCATGCTCGAGTCCATATAAATACTGTGGACTTAGCCACTTTTCACATTCTACTTTTTGTGCCTTGCTTTCGTATCGCTCTAGAGCCTCACAAAAGAAAAAAAAACCTTGTCTTCGAATCGATTTAGAATCCTTTAACCAGCTATCAAAATAAGGTAAATGATTGAAAAAAGTCACCCCTAGAATGACGAGATTCAAATTCTCATTCCCTTCCATTCGAATTCATGTTCATAAGTGGTTTGGGGAAGTAGATATTGCGTGAGGTCGAGGAAGGAGAAGATGGAGTTCGAATCGATCTGGAGTAGAAGGAGTGTGCAGGAAGATGGCTTGGTCCTCGTTTTCGTGTCGATCTGGAGGGCTTCGAGGTGATGAGATGGAGGCCTTCGTATCGATGGCTAAGCTGTTGCATCGAGTCGGGATGATTGATGCGATTGTCTCGAGCAAGTTGATCGATACGAAGGGGTTGCATCTGATGGATTCGAAACCTAGGGTTCTCGATTGATTTGAATTATGCACTAGGGATCGGTACGACGGCGACCCAATTGATGGATGCGAACACTCACCCTGGATCGATTCGAAGTCTTTAGCCTTTTGACCAAGTCGAACTCGCACGCAGACGAATATGAACTATCGATGCGAACATGGCTCTATCGATCGATACGAATTGAACGTTAAAAAATTTGTAATTCCTTGCACATTTGAACAACTGACTCCGACGAGCTTCAAACTTGCATATTTGGACTTAATCGTTTCACCGCATATCTGATTGCCTATCGAAGCTCGTCGACGAAACTGGAACTTAACAAAATTATACCAAATTTTAACTTGGACTGATTGCTAATTTCTGGATGGCACGGTTGTGATGGTCAGCGATGACGGTCATTCCGACTGAATTTCGAAGTCTCGTCGTTTACATGCTTTCTCCAATTCTGTAGAACCTCTCAAGTGATATACAGTACTGCACTACCCAACACACTCACACACTTTACACTGGGGGATGCACGAGCGTTATTGTCTGTTTAACAATGATTTTTTATAAGCTAGTTAGTCTTGGAACCCTCAAGTTCACAGCAGCAGGAACTCCCGAGTTCAATTCCTTCAACTATTGAGATACCAGACATTAAAGCTGAAGTTATAAATCCAGCTCCAAACGAGCTCCCAGGTGCCCGGTTCATCTGCCGTCCTCAAGACTCTATGCCGTTCGGAATTTCTGAAGATATGTTGTGACGGATTTGTTTAAGACACGGCTTGTCGCTTGACGACGTGTTACTGCCTGCGCCAAATGACAGGCCACATGATCCCCCAAAGGGGTTTACTGCCTTCAATCGTCACGCTTGCACAGCGGGGACACTCCCTCCTTTCAATCAATATATAAGGGAGATGCTATCATTCCTTGGAATAGCTCCATCCCTACTACACCCCAACGGGTACGCTTTGTTGAACAGCACCTTCATTCTGTTTATGGAGATTCTCTTTCGACCACCAAAGCCGATCGAGATCAGATATCTATTTAACATTAAGGGTCGTGGAGAGCCCTTCTTTCACCTTCTTGGAAGCGGTCAGGAACTGCCAAATTGTAACGGTTTCCTGGGGAAGGCTAAGTTACTTTAAAACTGAATGGTTCTACATTCGGTGCACCCCTGGATTTGCTAGGAGATGGTTGGATAGACGTAAGCGTTGCAATCTTTCTCTTGAATTATCGAGATAGTAATAACCGACCTTAAAACTGACATACTTCCCTTCTCTTACAGCCGCAATTTCTCAACCCGATGGTGGATATTTTAGAGAGCTAGTTCGAATCCTCCAAGCGGTTCCGGGCGAAGAGAGGCATATCAACTTGGTTCTGACCGACAAAAACTTGAGGACTATCGGGCTAATTTAGCGGAGGCAGAGCATACTGCTGGAAGGGACACTTATAGCGGTCTTGAAGAAACGGGTGAAGCGCAAAGCACCCGGAGTCATAATAGCCGAAGAAGTTGATCCGGAGAGAACGCCTACCGATAACGAGCTCCAAGCTAGGCCTTCTTCCGATGTTCATGATTCAGGAGGAAGGAGAAAAGGCAAGGCAGTTGCTCACAAGCGTTCTAAATTCGTGAGATTAAAATCCGTGGTTATGTCCTTGCCCGTCCTGGGGATTAGAATTTCGGAAGCTCCTCCCCCGCCAGTAGAGAATCCATTTGAAGTGCTTGCTGATATTCCAATTTCGGATTATGTGTCGTCTCAACACGACACCGGGATGGAGGAGCTTGATAATGCTCTTGAACTAAGCGGGTCGCTATGAGTGCGGCCGACATTTCCAGTTGGTCGGGGGTTGCACATGCATACACTTCACTGCACTACATAATTCCTAACTGTAAACCGTCCAACTTAAGAAATCACTAACTTTTCCTTCGTCCCTCATTTTCAGGTACGATATCTGAAAGAGGATCAATGCTCGGGAATCTTCGCTCGGTCCGTAAGTCTTCTACCTATTATGATTCCCGCAGGAGGGACTCGGATAGAGACCGCCATCGTGAGTACTCTAACCAAGATAGGTATGGGCGTTACAGGGATAGAGAATACAGACATCGGTCTAGATCACGCTCTCCTCCTCTTAGACTTCCATCTCCACCTCCTTTTCTTGTTCCACATCCACCAGAGCCTCCACGTCACAGGCCATCTTCTCACACTTTAAGATCCGAGACTCATCTCCAGAGAGTCGAAACTTCGGCTTCCATAATTACAGAGCAGGTCCCAGCTGAGCCCACAGGAGAAGGGGCCCATAAACTGGCTCAAATGAGGAAGGATTTTCCCAACATATGCTTCGATGGATGCATCTTTCCACCTCACTTAAAGAGAATCCCATCTGGTGTGGAAAACACGATGCATGACTACGTTCATGACATCTACACCCAGTACAGAGAGTGGGGAAAGGCTGCAAAGAAAGCTTCTAAGGTGGCCTTTGAGCGAGCCAAAGCACTTGAGAAAATGCAGACCGAACTCGCTCAAAGGGACCGGATCATTCAAGTGCTCACTGCTGAGGCCGAGACTTCTCGAAAATCTGAAATTGAGTCCACCAAAAAAGCTGACCAAGCGAATATGGCTATGGAGAGGTTGAGGCAGACACATGTTACCTTAGTGGAGGAGATGGGCCATCGGAATACTACTGTTACCGCCGAACGGGATGCGGCGGTCAAGGAACTTAACAAGCTCAATGCCAAATTTTCTGATATGGCCAAGGAAAAGGACGATGGGAATAACGCAGCCTAGGAGGCGTGCAAACAAGCGGTTCTGCTTAGGGATGAACTGGATGCGGCTGTGGCTAAGGTCCGCAAGGTGGAGACTGAGGTCGAGGAGAAAGTGAAGTCCGCCGAGTCCAGGCTAGAGGCTGATATTGAAGACCTTCTCGTTGTTTACAACGCTAACATGCTAAGGCACAGGGGTCTAGCCTAGCTCGATGATTATCCGGTGCATCTACACAGCGCCTAGGGCCGATTAGTTGAAGAAGAGAAGGAGGCGCATCTGGGTAAGTCTGTAGATGATTTTGAACTCAAGAATCGCATTCTGAACAAAGATGAAAGGAAGGTTCTCCACGAGTCTATGATTCTGCACGAAAAGGAAAGGCTCAGTGCCCAGCACTTCGAAGTAGGAGAGGGTTCAGGGGTTGAACATCATGAGGCGAGTCTTGAAGTTCTAGCTTCGACCCAGCCCGAATCCTCATCTACGATTGATCCCCAAGTTGTTCCCGCCTACAATCCGGATCTGCCGCAGATGCCTCCGGCTGCATCGCAAGTTATTGAAGCCGTTCAACCGCATATAAGTCAAACTGAGGAAGGTATTCTGAACATTCCACATATCTGCCTTAAATTGAAATTTTTATCTGAATTAAATTCTGACAGTTCTCTTATTTTTGTCCAGTGATCGATGCAGCACCGGCCATGCCTCCTGCTACTCAAGAATCATATCAGACGCAGGAGGCTATCGTGACCGAAGCGATCACTGTAACTACAACTGCCCCACTTGACGATGTGCAGGGAAGCACACTTGTGTTTGATGAGGAGCTGATGGAAGAACTCTTTCGCCGTCATGGCGACCCTCTTGCCGACTTTCCATTTGTTATGGGTGGAAGCGCTCCTGCTAAAAGCTCTTCAATGCCAAAATACTGATGCCCACAGTGAGGGTCGAGCGGTTACTGAGGAGGAGATGTTCGCACAAATCGACGCTGAAATGGAAGCAGTGGCTCATGGTGGCAGTTTTGGCGATGGGATGGTAGCGCCCGGTACGGCTCCGCTCAGAATTTTATCGCCGGGTGGTACCGTTTTCATCACTGACGTGCCCATTCCATCTTCTACACTTGATCCTGTTCCTCCGACTCCGCCTACAGGAAGCATTCCTATTCACACGAGCTCAGAGGAGGATGTTGAGATCATGCCCCCACTTGGAGGCCGATCACCGAAAAGCCAGGGCTCAAAGAGGAAGGGCAGTGGCGGCTCCAGCGGGTCTACACCGAAGAGGAAGCCGAGGAAGAAGAAAGACTAGACGTGCCCACTCGGTTTATTTTGATTTGCATTTTTTCGGCCGTGTATAGATGCGGGTTCGACCCCTGCTAGTAGGAAGTTTTTGGGGAACAAACTTGTACACGAACTTCTTTTACAAATAATAGAAATGAAACTTCTCTTTTTTGGCTTCTTTTCTGTCATTGTGTATTTGCCTAAGTGTTTCAATATCTGAAGTGCACTTGTGAAGTTTTAGCTCCCGAATCAAGTTTGTTTTTTGTTCGCCAAGTTCGGAAACTGTGGACATGGTGTGCGACTGGGAAGCGAGTTGAATCTTTACGTCGCACCGCTTCAGTCAATGGTCGATGCTTAAGTCCTGCCCCCCATTCTTGGGGGTGAGTTGTAGAACATTAATCAGCGATCGCTTCTTACTTATAACATGTTAAGTCTAGTGCCACCGAACGGATGTCTGAGACAAGCGGAGATTAAGTATTTCATCCATGCTTGTTCGACTGTCGATAATCATATCCGCACTCCAGGGATTCTCATTTGTTTATTGGCGGATGGTCACGCCGGCTTAAGTTTAAATCATACGTCCGCGCTCTGGGGACTTGGAATTGACATTTATACTCCGACTCGCACTCTGGAAGTTCAGAGTTGATATTTATACTTCGATTCATGCTCTGGGAACTTGAATTTGCTGTTTATACTCCGTTTCGCACTCTGGGAATCCGGAGTTGATGTTTATACTCCGGCTCACACTCTGGGAGCTCAGAGTTGACATTTATACTCCAATTCGCGCTTTGGGAATTCGGAGTTGATGTTTATACTCTGTTTCGCACTCTGGGAATTCGGAGTTAGTGCTTATACTCCAACCCGCACTCCGGGAGTTCAGAGTTGATGTTTATACTCCGTTTCGCACTTTGGGAATTCGGAGTTGATGTTTGTACTCCGACTCGCACTCCGGGAGTTCAATTCGCGCTCTGGGAATTCGGAGTTGACGTTTATACTCCGACTCGCACTTTGGGAGTTCGGAGTTGTGTCAGGATCTTGGATGGTCGGATCACATCCACCCTGAGTTAACAAGTGAGGTCGTTAGATGGACGGGTCCATCCTCCTTAAACTTGGTTCAGATACGGACGAAGTTGTTAGGCAGACGGATCCACCCTCTTCGTAGACGCATTTTTAATACTCCAGTTCGCACTCTGGTAACCGGGAGTTAAGTGAGGGATTGCCGTCTATCAATCCGTTTTTGACTTTGATGCGATGACTTGTCCCCGAGCTCGGGTTTCACTTAGCGAGTGACCGGTTGCATAATAGTCACTCTCTATTTGAATAAATTCCACCTTATGGTGAAACTTAGCTCTCTGTGCATAGTGATGATCATATGAAGCATTTCAAATAAATCATAGCTCTGGCTCGAAGAGGTTGCATTTTATTGCTGAAATTAAAAAATATGGCAAAGTCAGTTGCCTAATTACAAATTCTAATTTTGAAATGCAGAAACAAATTTTGAAATGCAGAAACAAATTTCGAAATGGAAAATTAACTAAATGGATAAACATAGCCTGTCATGTGTAGTAGCGGCGAAGACTCTCGCTATTCCAGGCTCTTGGCAAAGTAAGACCGCCAATGGTGGATAATTTGATTGTGCCATCTCCGAGCCTTCGTTCAATAACATACGGTCCTTCCCATGTTGGCTTCATATGCGAAGGGACCGGATAAATTCTTTTCAAGACGAGATCGCCTAGTTCGATGGTTCGCGGGTGGACCTTGGCGTTGTACAATCGGGCGACTCGACTTCGGAGCACGGCTGCCCTCAAATCAGCCTCTTCACGCTTCTCATCTAGTAGATCGAGAGATTCTGCAAGTAATATGGCATTTGTCATCGGATAGTAGTATGTCACATGATGAGAAGGTACTTCTAGCTCAACAGGAATAACGGCTTCTTAACCATAAGAGAGAGAGAATGGACTGTGACCGGTCGCGGACTTGTGGGTTGTTCGGTAAGCCCATAAAGCCATAGGAAGTTCATCGACCCACTTGCCCCCGACCTTTTCCAGTCGTTTTTTCAGAATGGACTTTATAACTTTATTAACCGTTTCGACCTGTCCGTTCGCCTGAGGGTGCGCAACTATAGAGAATTTCTTTTGGATGTGAAATCATTTGCAGAAATCTTCAAATTCAGCACTATCGAATTGGGTCCTGTTGTCCGTAATAATGGTGTGTGGGATACTGAATCGACAGATGATGTTGCGGACTACGAAGTTGATTACTTTCTTCGCCGTTATGGTAGCAAGAGCTTCAGCCCACTTTGTAAAGTAATCAACTGCGACGGTGGCATACTTCGCACCACCTTTTGCCAGAGGTAAGGTACCAATGATGTCGATGCCCCACGTTGCAAACGGCCATGGACTGACCATTTGTGTTATCTCAGTAGGAGGAGCTCTAGGAATTCGAGCATGCTTTTGACACCTATCACATTTCTTTGCATAATCCGACGCATCGCGATTCACAAAAGGCCTGTAATACCCATATCGAAGTATTTTCTTGGCAAGTGCTTGCCCCCCAGTGTGATCGCCACATTCTCCCTCGTGTACATCGTGCAATACTCGTTTAATTTCATTGTGATCGATACACCGGAGTAGAGGAACAAAGTACCCTCTTCTGTACATAATTCCATTCTGGATGGTGAATCGTGAGGCCTTCCGAAGGACTTGTCTCTTTTCGCTCTTACGCTCTGGCAGGGTTCCGTGCTCAATGTAACTTCTGAGTGGAGTCATCCATGAATCCTTTTCGGGGACGGTTTCGCATACCCAGTCTATTTCTGCCCGGTCAATGATTGGAAAAGTTAACGTCTCTACGGAAACGAGTCCCATTTGCTGCGCTTCACCTGTGCTGGCTAACTTTGCCAATGAATCGGCTTTTTGATTGCGTTCTCGAGGTATACAATAAATGGCATAATAATCAAACTGATTCGGCACTTCCTGAACTCGAGCTATGTAAGCAGCCAGCCTTCGATCTCTCACTTGATACTCTCCCCGTACCTGACATACAACTAACTGTGAATCACAGTAAATTTCCACCGCGATGATTCTCAAATTTCTGGCAAGCTTTAGTCCGGCTAAGAGGGCTTCATATTCAGCTTCATTATTGGTTGCATGAAATCAAACTTCAAAGCATAGCATATAGATCGGCCTTCAGGGGTTTCGAGTACAACGCCAGCGCCCGAACACCGGTCGTTTGATGCACCATCAGTGTACAGCTTCCAGACGTATTCGGGGGATTTAATGGTTTCGGGCAAGTCCTCTGGAACGGTAAATTCTGCTATGAAATCGACTAGGACTTGTCCTTGAATGGCTCGCCTTGGAGTATAAGTAATATCGAACTGACTCAGTTCGATGTTACACTTGAGTAACCTACCAGACGTCTTAGGCCGCGTAAGGACCTATCGTAACGGCTGGTCGGTGTACACAATAATAGGATGTGCCTGGAAATATGGTCGGAGCATCCTTGAAGCAATAATAAGGCAATAAGCCAACTTCTCTAGTTTCGGATAATTCCTTTCAGCTCCAGTCAATTGTTTGCTGACGTAGTATACTGGCTTCTGTACCTTGTCTTCTTCTCGAATTAAGGCAGCGCTGATAGCGTTTACTGATATCGCCAAGTATACGTACAACTTCTCATGATCAATAGGCTTTGACAGGATAGGCGGTGTGGATAGAAGCTGAACTAGTGCTTGGAATGCGCCCTCACACTCTATGGTCCATTCTAAGTTTTGCTTTCCTTTTCGGATCAAATCAAAGAAGGGAATGCATTTGTCGGTGGACTTTGAAATGAACCTGCTCAATGCTGCTACTTTCCCATTGAGACTCTGGACTTGCTTTATAGTTTTTGGAGTTTCAAGATTTCTGATAGCCCAGATCTTTTCAGGGTTAGCCTCGATCCCTCTAACATTGACGATGAACCCAAGGAATTTTCCGGATGCGACTCCAAAGTTACATTTTAGTGGGTTAAGCTTCATTTGGTACTCTCAAAGTATGTTGAACATAGTTTCCAAGTCTTTAACATGATCAGTGGAAAACCGTGACTTCACAAGCATGTCGTCTACATATACTTCCATGGTTTTCCCGATTTGATTTGCAAACATCCGATTGACCAATCGTTGATAAATAACCCCGGCATTCTTGAGTCCGAATGGCATGACTTTGTAGCAATAAAGTCCCAGATTGGTTACGAAGCTGGTATGTTCTTGATCAGGTAAGTGCATTGGTATTTGATTGTAGCCAGAATACGCACCCATGAAGGATAAGAGTTCATGTCCAGCTGTCAAATCTACGAGCTGATCAATTCTGGGGAGTGGGAAACTATCTTTGGGACAAGCTTTATTCAAATCGGAGTAATCGACACACGTTCTCCATTTTCCGTTCGGCTTTCGGACGAGCACGGGATTCTATACCCATTCGGGATATAGAGCATCTCGAATGAACCCGTTCGCTTTAAGCTTTTCTATTTCATCTTTAAGGGCGGCAGATCTCTCTGGATCCATACCACGCCTTTTCTGTTTGACCGGGACATGCCGCAGGTCAATATTTAGAGTGTGGCTCACGATGTCCGGTGAGATCCCTCACATGTCAGAATGCGTCCAAGCAAATACGTCAAGATTCGCCCGTAGAAACTCAACCAATTCCTCTTGAGTTTGCTAGCTTAGCTGAGACCCAATCTTTATCATTTTTGAATCATCGTAGTCGTCAATTGGGACATCAGTCGTCAGCTCGGCCGGGGATTCATGACTCTCTTTAGATTCTCCTTCGTCTTCAGTTTCTCTTGGGTCAAGGTCCCTTTGGAATTGGTTGGGGTGCCCGGGCCTTGGCTCGGGCGTTAATTGTCAATTATCAGCAAAGCGGACGCAGAGAGATTCCTCTACGCCCTTTCCTTTCTCCTTTCATTACGCCTCCCCCAGCTCTGCGACATAACAAGCTCTTCCAGCAGCCTGATTTCCTTGAATGATTCCTACTCCATGATCAGTGGGGAACTTTAAAGTCAAACACCATGGGGCAATGGCTGCCCTGAATTCGGCGAGGACCGGTCAGCCCAGGAAAGCTTTATAAGGGGAGTTTATGTCCAAAACAACGAACTGTAACATCCGTACTCTTCGACGTTCTCCAACTCCCAACTCCACTAGCAGTTCCACCATTCCAGTGGGTATAGTAGCACTTTCGTTGAAACCATGGATTCGGGATTGATAAGGTTTCAAGTCCGTGGCTTCCATTCTCATTTGATCATAAGATCGCTTAAACAAAATATTCACAGAGCTTCCACAGTCAACTAAGATCCTCTTTATCCAAGCAGGACCTACTTGAGCTGAGATGACCAGTGGATCAACGGTGGGGGCTTCGACTTTATCAGCGTCTCTGTTTCTGAACACGATGTCATCTGTCATCGTCTTCTGTTGCTTGGCCGGAGCCCCTTCATAAAAACTACTATAACATTCGAAGTCCGCATGCTTGATAGGGCTGGCATACGACTCCATTTCCTTCCAGCTTCGGTCTGCTGGATGAGGACCACCACTTATTGTATTAATAACCAACCTCCCGCCAGTACGAGCGGGTTCTTCCTGCATTTCCGGATTTGGCGCACGATTCTGATTTGATGGGCTCGCACCACCTGACTGCGGCGCCCGCACATAGTGATCTAGCTTCCGTTCGCGTATCTGTTTCACAATGAGATCCTGTAGATGACCACACTCATTTGTGTTATGGCCATAACTTTCGTGGAATCTACAAAACTTCCATGTTTGGATTTGTCTTTCTGTCGGCGGATTCGGGGCAGGTTTCTTGTATTACAGGTCTGTAAATAGACATTTTCCAGCGACGTATTCAATGGTGTGTAATTGTCGAACATTGGAGCTCTACGTCGTGGACCACGATTCTAATCCCGTTTCTTAGCTTGATTTCCACTATCCCTCTGCTGGTTCTGTTTATTTTGAATGTTCAACTGGATTTTTCCGAAACTCTCCCTGGATTGTTTAACGGCGATATTACTTTGAATGCCTTCGATGTTGGGCCCTGCATCATCCTGCTTCCTAGACTGTTTTGCATCCTCCCTTCTCAAGAATTGGGCTGCCTTGGAATAGAAACGGTCCAATGACGCAGGTGGTTTTCCAGCTAACCAATTTTCGAACTCGGAATCAGCGTCAATTCCCTAAGTCAATGCCATTAGGATGGAGTTATCATTGGGATTGCTTATTTCTGCGCATGCAGCATGGATTCGCTCCAAATAACGTCTGAGTGTTTCTCCGGGAGCTTGTGTAACACTATACAGAGTGTTAACATCTTTAGGCCTTGCTACGTGCATACGGAATTGTTTAACAAACTTGGTAGCCATCTGGTCAAAATTAGAGATGGATCGTGGTGGCAAACGAGTAAACCACATAGTTGTAATGCTCCCCAGGGAAATGAGGAAACTACAGCATTTTACTGCATCATCAGCTCTCGCAGCATTCATCAGCCATTCGTATTTCAGGATATGTTGATTGGGCTCAGAACTCCCTTCGTAGACCGGTAAAGTTGGCATCCTGAAGCGCCGAGGTGGTTCAGCATATAATATGTTATCGGTGAAAGGGGTATGACTCCAGAAGATTCCCCAGTCGTCATTATTGAAACCCGGACTTTCACGGATCATTTGACGAATCATCGTAGGTATATCCGGCATCCGGATACTAGGAGAATGCTGGGCCAAGGTGTGGTCGGGTTCCACAGTGCTAGTCTGGACCGGACGCGGTCGACGGTCCATGCCTCGCCTCCTTGGTTCAACATTCTCAAGGACATAAGGCTCTGGAGTCTTCTCTCACTGATTACGTTGGGGATCGGCTTGGTTTCTAGCATCAACTCCTTGCTCGGTAGCGATGGTAGTAGCAATGTTTCCTGTGACATGGTAAGGAGTAGCACCTCCTCGGGATTAAGGTCATGTATGTTGACTAGCGGATGGTCCAGTTCTGGGTTGTCCTAGGTTTGAGGCAGGTTGGTGTCCTGTGGCCTGGGTGTAGCTTACATCCAGCCGAGGGCGTGTGGATCTATGATGACCGTCTGATGAGGCTGAACTCTCTATGGAAGAATAAGAGCCTTGGTCTCTTCTGGATCTTCTTCGCCTCTGGCGATTTAGCTGGTTGGACAACTCTGTGTTGGCGCGCAGTTGTTCAGTCAGCTGTTGTCGACTCTGGGTCAATTCTTAGAGCAGCATCTGAAAATCTTGTCTAGTAACCGGGCTTGACGGATCTGAAGATCCGGTGGGATCTTGCTTTGATGGAGGCAATTGCATGGGATTCTGCCTGTCCCGTCCTCCCGGATCAGCAGCTGTAGAGGTAGTCCATGTACTTACCATGGTGAAGTGGTGAAGTCCTTTCCTAGATCTAATGCAAATCTGAATAGAATGGAAGGGCTTCAAAGTTCTAGATCTGGATCTTAGATCTTCTTCTTGGATTTATGCAATCCGGTATCGGTAGGAGATCCAAAGAGAAGGAGAAAAATTGGGTTTCTCTCAATGAAATCACCAAAGTGTTTATACCAAAAATTGGGCACAACACTCTTCGGAAGTTTTTGAAGACATAAAATGAAGAAATTAAATGGAAAAAGAGGATTATCTAACAAAAACTCCAAAAATAGATAATGAAAATAATAAGAACGCACAGAAACACAAGAATTTAGAGTGGTTCGGCGTGTTTCCTACGTCCACTATGAAGTTGTTTGCTTTATTGATGTTTCTTTGACGATTACAAGTGAATTCAATATGTTACAGCAGATAATTATGATTTGCAGCAATGAATTTCGTTAGTAGCATCAGCAAAGGTGGTCAGAGCTTGATCCGGCAGAGTCTGGGCGTTGGAGAATTCAAAGATGAAGAAGATCCCCCTTTATGTATGCCCTGGGGCTCTATTTATAGGTGTAGGGGGCTGATATTTCGCTCAGATCTCGGGAGATCCTCTCTAGCACGTGACTAGGCCTGCACGCCCAAACCCGTGAAGTTTCAGCCCGATCCGTGATCGACACACACAAATTTCGTATTGATCAAGACTGTGTCCGATGGAGTCGAAATTAAGCATGGACATTCTTCAGCATGCATGCAAGCTTCTGTGAAAATTTCATAGCATTTAGACTTGTAGATTAGCAGATATGATCGATACGAATTAGGATCTTCGGTTGGCTGTTTCGTTCGACTCCCTCATTTCAACTCGATCCTATTCGAATCGATGACGTGGTGCTTGAATCTCTGGATTACTCCGCCTTTGACGTTGAGTTGATCGAGTCATTCTAGGACTTTTCCCCTGTTCGTATCGATGGTATTGCCTTGTTCGTATCGATAAAAGATGCGCAGTTCGCATCGATGGAGGCTCCTTAATTCGCATCAATTGTTATACTCTGTTCGCATCGATGGTGTGGCTTAGCTAGATGGATTCGAACAAAGGCTCTGTGATGGAGTCGAACTCGATTGATTCGAATAGCGGCAAGGTGATGGACTCGAACTCAATCGAGTCGAATAGCGGCTTTGTAATGGATGCGGAGCTGATCGAGTCGAAGCGGGCTTTCTGATGGATACGAAGTGCACTTTCCTGCTGATGGATTTGAAGTAGGCATTTAGACGATCGAGTTGAACTGTTGCTTCCTGATGGAAGCGGATCGATACGAAGTGGTCATTGATCGATTGAGTCGAATAGAGCTTTTCCTGATGGACTCGAACTCGATCGATTCGAACAGCAGCCACCTGATGGATTCGAACTATAGAAGCTTGATGAATTCGAACAAAGTTCTCCAGGCGATGGATGCGAAGCAGACTTTTGTGATGGATACGAACTTGATCGAGTCGAACAGAGGCTTGGTGGAGGATGTGAACTCGATCGAGTCGAACAACAGCTAGTTTTCATCCAATCTTGCATAGATCGTAACTTGAGCATACGAACTCGGATGGACTTTAAATTTGGAACGTTGACTTTTATGGCTCCCCTCGTCGTGTCTTGTCGATTGTAGCTCGATCCCTCGAACAAAATTCACCGATATCCATGGTGAACCTGCTTATAACCGATCTCTAAGACAAACAGTCATCGGTTCCTAGTCAAGTTCTTGGTGTCACGGCCTTGCCAAAAGGTGGGATAACACATAATAATAAGCAAGCACTATCAAGGCTCCATAATGCTGCACAATGGAATAAGTATAGAAATCCTTATATAATACAAGATAGCTCCATCCATCCCGTACTCTGCACAGCTACTGCATCGCACCTAGACCTCATATCTAGTCTACTCATTTAAGAGAAAGAGTACCTAAGATAATAAGAAGAAAAGCATAAAACCTCAAGTCAGGTGACAATTTGATGTGAACGGTAAATGAATCTCAAAATACTATACAAGTTGATATAGTAAGGATTAAGGGTATATGAATGTAACATTCCCTGTCCTGAGGCCTGAAGCTAAGCGCTACAGATGATACAATCATCCATAGTATTAACTTTCGGTGACAAAATACGGTAATGTTAATAGTATTCATAATATCAGAAGCACGTGAATATGAAATAAAATCAACATAGATCTCAAAACTGCTTTTCAGATTACATTTCAAATCAATATTTCAAATTTAGTTACATAATCCCAAACGATTCCCAGGTTTTGATCAAATATAATTATTACAAATTACGCTAAGAGCGACATATGAAGATGACAGAGTATTAAATAGACATATCGGTCATCATACATCGCCGCGGAAATAAAACTAAATAGCTCCTAACTTTGCCTCCTGCAATCCTTCGGAAGCTTATTCGTCCAACCTACTAAACCTTAAAAACCTTAACTCTCAATCTACCCAAATTAAATTTTGAGCACCCGAGAGTTTAACGGGAAAACATAAACTTTGAGTCAGATATAAAGCCTAGGGTGAATAATACTATTACATCTCGGTTTATTAATATTAAGCGAGACCACGCCGCTTAGCGGAACAGGTATCCCCTCACTAATATCCCTTTAAAAACATATTCTTTTGCAAATCAGAATCCTACAATCAAACTGATTAAATCAATAATAGCAATATCATATATGCACATAAATTAGGTAATCAATGGACTATATGTCCGAACAATATAGTTTTGTTTGGCTAACTACTAACTATTGGCTGACTTGGGCCTACCAGACAAAATAAATCATCTAGCTTCTGTTACACACTCTTCTAAATTGCCTGTCCTTAACTTACCTCTCCCAGAGTCAACTGATCCTAATGGTTTTGCGGGCGCACCAATAACCTATCTTTCTCTATATATTCCTTTCTGTGTGTAACATCATTTTAGTCTTACCTGTGACAAAGCACTACACATTGGAATTTTGAACTTATATTAGCTAGGGGCTACTAGCTAAATTATAGGGCGCGACCCTATACCAGTCTCATCTGTTATTCTAATATCTGAGTCATTTACTTAGGGTTAACTACCCCATTAAATTTTCCTTGAAAACATTTCTTTCAAATTGGTTTAACCCTTTAAATCATACTTAAACAAGGAAAATATAATTTTCGCTTTACTCAAATATCTTTAGCATGATATATGCTTTACACAAAACAATGTTGATGAAAACCTAAATCAATAGGGTTATCTATCCCTTTACAACAAGTTAAAGCCCTTCTTTAACTTAGAAAATATTAGGGCCTGTTTGGTTTCGTTTTGAGTTTTGTGTTTTCAACCCACATTACAAAATCAAGAAAATGGGGGAATTTTTTTACAATTCTTAGTCATTGCGACGATGGATGGAAAATGGAGGAGATGAATTGTTTTCCGTTCTCTTGTTATGTCTCAAAACACGAAAAATCATATAAACTTGTTTTCTATTTTCTACGCTAATTTCGTTTTTCGAAATTGTGTGTTTTCTAACAATACATAAGGAATGTGCATTTTTGTTTAGACGAAAATGCAAAACTAAAAACAGCAAGCCAAATAGGGCCTTAGGTTTTAAATCCAAGTTATCATCTTTGAAATCCTTGTTTAAAAACTGTAAATAGTCCCTTTCGAATCCATTGAAAGTATCCCTTTCAAAATAGGTTAACAACTTTACCTTGAAATACTAGGCCGAAAGGCCAAAACATACCTTTCAAAACCTTTAAAAATAAACCTTTAGAAAACATTAGGGAATCTCCCCTTCGAAACCTTCATTATATATTTTTCAAAAGCATTAAATTCCTTTATATAAAAAAACCTTTCGAAAGCACTGGGTTCAAGTAAAAGTCTATGGAACATAGCTTCGAAACAATTTAAAACCATTCCTTTCAAAACCTTTGGGTTTAACTTTCAATTTATCTAAGGGTCTTAAAAGAACTGGGCGAAAGCGTTGCTTTCGAAAGCATTGCTTTCGAAAGCATTAATCCTAAGTATAAGAAAGTGGATGGTTTCGAAACCAACCCATTCGAAAGCACGGAGAAGGGACTTCCAAGTTTAAAGGCATAAGCACCCTTTCGAAAGCATTGGTTCGAAGGGTTGAATACGGCATCAGGGGTTCCGACTCCTTCGAAAGCTTGTTTTAAAAACAAAAGGTGGCAACCCATTCGAAAGCCCTTTCTTTATATAAACAGAAGCAAGTTGGTTAAGTTGAAAGCTTAATCCAACCCGAAAGCCTCATTTATAATCAAAATAGTTCAACTCTATACCTTCCGCCTTCCTCCAATCCACTACGTACCAAGGCATTTATACCATGTGTATTGGTTTCGACTTGGTTGGAGGTCGATGTATGGGGTCGAAAGGTGGCTGTTGTAAGTGGCGAAGTAGTAATCCTTTACAAAACTGATTTTTACCCTTTTAAAGTAACATCTTTCCAACTAACTTGCCTTGTTTGTCAACATATAATTGGTTTCCAATTCTTTTACAAAACCTTTTTCTAAAAGCGCTACCGAATTTAGTAATTAACCATTTTAAAACATTTAACAAATTGCCCCTTCTCCTTTTCTAAACATATAAAACATTTAAGCCCCATACCTTAAATAATTTATATCTTTAATAAAATACTTAGGAATATTCTCCAAAAATTCCCATAAATCACTTTTAATATGTTTTTTAACATATATATTTCTGACCCAAAGCTAACATATAATAGCCGAAAATAATTTAAACCCAATTTAACCATTTTGTTTACTAGAAAATTCATAATAATTCCACAGCAACTTAGAAAATTATGAAAATTGAAACCCATCTCTAAAATAATGTTTCTGGCCTTATATCAAAAGCGCAAGCCATTTGGATTCCATGTAATAGGTTTTTCAAATCAAATCTTATCACAAAATCTATATGAAACAACATAAATCATCAACAAGCATATATATATATATCCATTTAAACAATCAAAACATGGCATTTTTCTTGTAAAATAAATTTGGATCTCATCTAAAAACCGAAAGTAATAAAAATGAGATGTAATCTATTATTCACCTTAGCTTGTTGTTAAAAAGTTTGAGATTTGCCCTTGAATTGATTTGATTAAGCTTCCTTCTTGAATTCTTGCTTATCTTTCCCTTATTTTCTTCTAATGATGGTCGGCAAAGCTCTAGACTTAGTTTTTGTTTGTGAATATTGTAAATGAAATTGGAATAAGGGTTTAGGTTATAAGAACTTAGTTTATTCCATTTTGCCCTCATCTTATTACCCCTTCTTTCTTCATTTTAATTCTCTTTGGCTTATTGATTAGTTCAGGCATGGCTACCCTATAAATATACAAACCTCAATCCCTTAACAATTTTCATTATTTCATTTAATTTATCTAATTAAATGTCCTAAATAATGCTAGTCAAAATTAGGGTTGTTACGGACTCCTCTCCTTATAGAATTTCTTCTTTGAAATTTCGATAAGATACTCATAACAATCAATCATAAAGGTAAAACATACCATGGAATAAGTCAGGATAAGTATCTCTAATCCTACTGTCAGTTTCCCAAGTACAGTCTCTCTCATCGTCACTCCATTGGACTTTGATTAGTCTGACTGTCTTGTTCTTTAACCTCTTCTCATCCCTCGCGACTATACGAACTGGTTTTCTAACTATAGTCAAATTCGATTCCACTACTAAGTCATCTAACACAATCGGTGCTATAGTAATCTCTGGATCTCGAATACACTTCCTTAGATGATAAATATGAAAAACATTGTGGAATCTTGTCAACTACTTGGTAACTCCACTCTACACGTGAGATTCCCAATCCTTTCTATAATAGGAAATGGTCCAACGAACCTCAGCGCCAATTTTCCTGATTTTCCAAATCGAATTACACTTTTCATCGGTGATATCTTGATGAAAACATGATCTCCAACTGAGAACTCTAAGTCTTTACGTCTTCTATCCGCATAGCTCTTCTGCCTAGATTGAGCTTCCTTCATTGTGGCTCGAATGAGATCAATCTTTTCTGCAACTTCTCTAACCAAATCTGGACCAAGAACTAACCTATCCCCGGTCTCTAACCAACAAATGGGAGATTTGCATGGCCTTCCGTACAAAGATTTAAACGGTGCCATACCTATACTAGCCTGATAATAGTTGTTATATGAATACTCGATAGGTGGAGATGGTCTTTCCATGATCCTCCAAAATCTAGCACACGACTCTTAACAAATCTTCTAAAACTTTGTTAACTCTTTCGTTTTCCCATTTGTGTGCAGATGTTAAGCGGTACTCATCTTGAGCTTGGTACCCAAATTCTCATGCAAACTCTTTCAGAACTCGCTAGTGAATACGGAAGCTATGTCACTTACTATACCACTAGGAATTTCATGTAGTCTAACTATATTCTTCATAAACAACTTAGCGAAAACACGTGACGTGCTGGTTGACTAAATGGGAATGAAATGGGCACTCTTGGTTAATCTGTCCACTATAACCCATATGCTACATTTCCTCCATTTGACCTTGGACCCGTCTATAAAATCCATTGAGATAGAATCCTATTTCCAAACTGGAACATCCAAAGGCTGAAGTAACTCACTTGGTTTTTGATGTTCAGCTTTTACCTGTTGACGGTTCAAACACTGTTTCACCCGTAAGCCTACATCTCTCTTCATGCCTTCCCAAAAGAAACTTCTTTTCATGTCCTGATACATCTTAGTTCCTCCTGGATGAATGGCGAACTTTGAACGATGGCATTCTCTAAGAACTACCATCCTAATGTTTCCCACATTCGAAACACATTATCTTCCTTTCTTCCTTAACCACCCATTCTAGTCAAGACTGAAGTCTTTCAAGTCATTACTCTTTGTTCCACTACGCCATAAATGGCCTTCTGCAACATTTTTGCAAGGTGTTGCCAGCTAAAATGTTGCGATAGATATAAAATTTTGGTCCTACTGCAACGTTGTATTTATGGTGTTACCTTAGCCATAAAAATGTGTTGCTCTAGCTAAACAAGTGTAACATGGTGCAACATTTTTATATAGTGTTGCTATAGATGTATTCAAATTAAAAAATTAATAAAATTAGCAATCCGCGTGAATACGATCCAACGGTCTACATTTAATCTGATTGTTAAACTGGATCACCGTTACAATTTGCCCCAAAATTTTGTTTTCCCTCTTTACTTTTCATATCATTTTCGTTCTCACCCCCAATTTCCAAATCCCTAATCCCTAATCCCTAATTTCGTTTCGAAAGAGGCAATCTGATGCTATTACATTTCTATTCAATCTTCCACTCCAGTATTCAGAGGACACAACTTTGTTTTCTATTCAATTGGCAGTTGAAGTAGTTCGTTTAGCTCCACACCCGAAGTACAAGAGAAGAGTTCGAATCAAGAAGAGGTACCAAGCACACGATCCTGATAATAAATTTAAAGTCGGAGATTACGTGGGGCTTGAAAAGATTAGGCCGATAAGCAAGACCAAGACTTTTCTAGCTGTTCCTGTTGCTGCCAGGAACACACCTAAGAGCGTCGACACTGTGCTTCTTGAGTTGCTTGAGATACCACTGCAGTCCAATGAAGAGCAGGCTGTCTAATTTCCGGTTTGTTTTGACCTTTTTTTTTCATTTTGTGATATTTGATACTGTGGATTTATGCATTTTCTGTATCTGAATGGTAAGTTTCAAAATTTCATCTTGCTTCATGTATTTTGAGGTCTATTGTTGAATTTGGATTGGAGTGGTCTTCCATATTGCACCTTGAAGATAGAATAGAGAATGACTGGAAGAGCTATTTTGTAATGCACTAAAAGTGTTCGATACTTTGTGTGAATGGTACTGTTTTCAAAATGTCCGGTTTCCTGTAGTTTCACATTGATATACTTCAAATTTTTCACTGCATTTTGTTCTTTCATGTTCGAAAAATGACATATCATGTATATATAAGCTTTCTACTATTGTAAAACCACTTATCTGCACCACAAACATTTGGCGTAGTGTCTGGATGCGGTCGGTGAAGTGATGTAGCGGGCTATGGTTGTTCCAGTTTGGATGCGGTCAGTGAAGTGATGATGGGTATGAATTGTAACTGAATTGAATTGAATTTGTATGAATTTTAATGCTTGAGTAAACGAGTTTGGTTTTTCTTTTGTAGGCTAATTTGTACGAACTGACCTTTGATTCTCTTGTTGATGAAAGGCGAAGCAGTCTGCTTAGAGTTGATGGTCCAAATCTGTAGATATATAGATTGCAGTGAGAAGCAATGTTGTTTGCTATCAGCCAAGGGTGGTGCTTGGTTTTGTTGTGAATTTGCAGTGTGAAAGTTTGATGATGTTTGGGTTGTCGGAATGGGTAATCATCGACTGTGATTAGGCGATTTGGCAACCTGAAGTCGAATTTGGCAACTGAAATAGTTTGTTGGTGAGGCAATTAGAGGAAGGAGGCTGGTGGTTTAGAAGTATGTGTGGTGCATCATTTTACTGCGGTGCCCCGGACCCCCGCCGGCGTTGCGCCCGGACCCGCTTCTCGGCTCGCCTTCGGCTCGGCACACGGCTCGCCTTCGGCTTAGCACTCAGCTGGCCATATATTTGTCAGTGTCGGTGTCTGTATAAATTGAAACTGCATATGTAATGAGTGAACTGAGTGCTGTAGTGAGGAATATCTGTATATGTGAATATTAGTGTTATATATCATTGAATTGTAAAATAGTGGAGTCAGGAATTTGTACTATTTCAAATGTTGAAATAAAATATTTATTTAAATAAATTACTGTTTAAATATTAAATTCTGTGCAATAGCATTTTATTAAATAAATATTTATTTTTATTAAAAAATCAAATATGCTCTACATTGTGGGCCCCACAAATTCAGAAAGTTAATATCTATAGCAACATTTTGGAATGTTGCTACAGATACCTATGGGTGTTGCCATAGACCCAAATAGGGTTCTATTGCAACAATATTACTTATGTTGCCTTAGATAGTCAAAATGTTGCCTTTGAGGTCTAAGGCAACGGCAAAAATTGCATCACCCTAAAAGTGTTGCCATAGACCTATGGCAACATTTTTCGGGCCTGAGCCAACATTTTTTTTGTGTTGCAGAAGGCCATTTATGGCGTAGTGTTCCATCCCTTAAATTTTTGATCCATTCAACTTATAATGGATCGTCCTTCTGCTTAGAAGCAATTTTTTCGATCATCACCGGTTGAACTTCTAAACATGAGAACATAGTGGTTTCCTTACTACATCTAGCTTCAGATCTCCAGTGTATTCTGCATGTAGTCAATGCTTCTAAATGTTTCCACTCTACTGTCATTGCCAATACTGCATTCTGATGTTTCTTGCTAAGTGCATCCGCAACCTTGTTGCCTTTTCTTAATGTGTACTCAATACCAAAGCCATAAGTGGCTAAAAACTCTAACAACCTCTGCTGTCTCATATTCAACTCCTTTTGAGAGAATAAATACCTCAGTGACTTATGATCCGTATACAACTCAAATCTTTCTCCCACAAGGTAATGTCTCCACACCTTCAATGCAACTAATTTCAAATCGAATGTTGGATATCTAACCTCATGCGATCTAAGATGTCGAGAAGCATAAGCAATCACTTTACCCCTTTGCATTAACACAGCTCTTAACCATGTTCCACATGCATCCGTATACACTACTAAATCTTGATTTCCTTCTGGAACAACTAACACAGGTGCATTAGTCAATAAGTGTTTCAATCTTTGGAATGCTTCCTCACACTTATCGGTCCAAACGAACTTCACATCTTTCCGCGTTAGTTTGGTCATCGGTGCCGTTATCCGCAAAAAATCCTTTATGAATCTCCGATAATAACCAGCTAATCCATGAAAACTCTTTATCTCAGTCACTGTCTCAGGTTTCTTCCAATTATTCACCGCTTCGATCTTAGCCGGATCTATAGACAACCATTTCTCTGAGACTGCATGACCAAGAAACTTCCCTTCCTTCTTCCATAATTGACACTTTAAAAATTTCGCTTTCAGTTGGTGCTGCCTCAACCTCTCAAGCACCACTCTAAGATGAATTTCATGATCTCTTTCTTCTTTAGAGTATGTCAAAATGTCATCTATGAATACTAATGTGCACGTAAAAGTGCATACTTTTACTTCCATATTTAATCTGCTTTTATTTAAATAAATGAGCATATTAGGGTATTTTACATGTTTAAACCTAAATTTAAATTGTTTTAAAATCACCATTTGTTCATCTTCATTTGGGGAATAAAATGGTAATTTTGTTTATGATTTAATTTGAGAAAATTTATTTGCACATTTTTATTTTATTTATAGGAAATGAAGTGCAAATATGAAGAGGTTTCATGGATGAAAGCATGCACACATGTTGAGAGCTAATAAAGAATGGAAATAAAATAATTCATGCAACATGGAGGAGCCCATATACCCACTACCATATGGTCCATAATTAAAAGCACATGCACATGTTAATGGAGGCTTAAAGGCATGTCAGTGGGGATTACTTATTTCCCTAATGATTACTTGGAGGTTACACCTTCTCAAGGGTATTTTAGGTAGTAAATTAAAAAAGAATTAAGGTTTTAAGCATGTATAATTACCCCTTATGTTTCATGTAACTATTTTTTTCTTTTTATGCAAGATTGTAGCCACAAATCAAAGTTAAAGAAAAAATTCTTTCTTGCCTTCTTAGCCTTGTTTTTACTTTCATGCCATTTTTATTTATGCTTTCTTTTCATGCTCATTTTATTTCATGCTCTCTCTTACTTAGTTTATGCTTCTCTTATTTAATGTTAGTAGCATAGATTTAATTTTTGTAATTAATTTAGTTTTATATCATGCAAGTAGTTAGCTCTCTTTCCTTTTAATAAGCTCTCATTTTTCTCTTCTTTTATGTTGAGATCATTTTATGTTGACATGTTTTCAAATACGAGTAGCTAAACCGCTTCAATTTAGGGGTAATGAAGCTCTCATGAAATATATTAAATTAACATAATGATTTCTTTTGTGATCTTTCTTATGTGCTTAATGGAAATTATGAATGGTGGTGGTTTATGTTTCTTTTTTATTGAATTTTGATAGCCTATGTTGACATCTCAAATAGGCTATTCTTAATTCCATTTTAAACATAAAATATTTGATCATGTGCCCAAGTGATTTTGATAATGAAAGTCAAACTAGAATCAAAATTTGATGGTTTATGTTACTAATTAATAGTAAATAGATCATGCTTAAAATAGATTTTATTTTCAATTTCATGTCAATTTCAAGAGCTTTGATTAGTGGATTTGAATGGTACATTATAGTTTGATGATTTCAGTTGTGCTAATTAATAGCACAAATAAGTTATACTTATAATAAGCACATCTATCATTTCTACTTAATATTTTAATAAGGGATTATAAATGAATTTTGTGTTGATTTATATGAATGATTGAAAGTGGATTTGCCTCTAAATTGTTCCTTAATCACATAGTTTTATTCATGCTCCAGTTTAATTTTTACTATTTTTCTTAGTTTAAAACCACTTCAAAACTTTGGGCTAATTTGATTGAGTAATATTGAAATTTAATTCTTACCTTGCGGATCGACCCGAACTGGCCTACGTACTATAATTATATGGCGTGCGCTTATGGTTTTATAACGATAATATTTTTAACGACATTTTCTTAGTTGATATAAATTTCCATCGTTAATCAAATACCAATATGTACCTATCCAAGTGCTCTCGGAAAACTCGGTTCATCAAATCTACAAAGAATGTTGGCGCATTAGTTAGTCTGAATGACATTACTAACCATTCGTACGATCCATATCTGGTTCCAAATGTCGCTAAAGGAAAACTATCCCCAGCCACTCTAAGCTGATGGAACCTTGTTGCCAAATCCAATTAGGAAAATACTTTGGCTCCACTCAACTGGTCGAACAAATCGTCAATTCTAGGTAATAGATATCGATTCTTTATCGTCTTCTCATTCAACCTACGATAATCGATACATAACCTTAACGATCCGTCCGATTTCTTTGCAAACACTGTGGCTGCTCCCCAAGACGAACTGCTTGGTCTGATAAAATCCTTACTTTCCAAATCTACCAACTGCACATTTAGCTCCCTCATCTCGGTGGGTGTCATTCGACTTGGCGGTCTACTCACCGGTTCTGCTTCTGGTACTAAATCTATCCGAAACTCAATAGCTCGTTTAGACGGCAATCCTAATACAGGTTCAAAGACATCTGCGAATTCTCTAACAACGAAAACTCGATTTAACTCGTCTTCTTCCTCCACAACACCCGACAAAGCATTATCCTCAAAACTAGGGTTTTCTACGGAGTATATAATCCGATCACTACAGTCAGGGTGTCTAAGCAATATCTTCCTATCATGGTAAATTATCCTAGCATCGTATTTACTTAACCAATCCATACCCAAAATAATTCTGAACCTTATGAAATCAAACACATGCAAACTATAAACAAATGTATGACCTAACAATTCAAAATCTAACTGGTCACACTTCATCCCATGTGTCACATATCTTCCTATCGAATTCGCAACCCTTAAGGAAGTAACTAGGTATGAGGGTTCTAGGTTAAGCTTATCTACCAAACAATGAGATAAAAAAGAATGTGATGCACCAATATCAAATAGAACTCTAACTGATACACCATGAATCAAAAGCGTATCTCCCAACATAGCTTTTCCCTTCTCCTCTGCTGTTGGTCTCGAGGTAGCTGGTTCCAATGCAAACATCTTGCCTTTTCCATCCTTGGCTGGGTCCCTGCACTGGTTCTTATAACGTCCAATTTGATCGTAGTTGAAACATCTCACTCCTTTCTTGTCAGTAGCTTTCTTCCCTTTACATGTGATGTGCATGTAAATGTATATATTTTTACCACCATATTTAATCTATTTAAATTAAATAAATGATCATATCGGGTATTTTAACATGTTTAAACCAAAATTCATATTATTTTCAAATCGTCACATATTCATCTTCATCCAAGGGCAATATGGTCATTTTTATGCATATATTAATTTTAGAAAATTTAATTAGAAATTTCTATATTATTTTATAGGAATTTGGCTTCATATACAAGTGGGTTCATGAAGATTTATGCATGCACAAGAGTGAAGATAAAGAAATGAAGATGGAAATAATTCAAAGGCATGATAATGGAGGACCCCACCTACCCACCTACCTTAATGTACAAATTAGAGGCTAATGCACATGCTTATGGAATTAATGGCTTCATGTACACTTAAATGATGATTAGTAGAAGCTAATGATTACTTGGCCTCCACACTTTCTCAAGGGTATTTTGGGCATTCCCCAAAATATGAATTAGGGTTTCATACATGTATAAAGACCCCTTATGTTTCATGTAACCCTCTTCTTTTAGTGTCTCTTTTAGGCTCTCTTCTCTTAGTCTCATCTCTTAGGAAAATAAAAGGAAAGTTCTCTTTCTCTTTTCATGGCTACTTAGCCAATTTTAATTTATGTAATCTTCTTTTCTTTTTATACAATGTTAATTATTATTTCCTTTTACATACATGTTCATTTCCTTTCATGCTAGTAGTGTAGATTTTCTTTTATGCAAGTAGATTAGTTTTTTCTTTCATTTAGCTCTCTTTTCCTCTTTATTTTGTTCTATGTTGCAAGCTATAATTTTTGATATGATAACAAATATGAGAAGCTAAACCCCTTCAATTTAGGGGTAATGAAGCTCTCTAATTATATAGCTTCAACATTTTGATAAATGTTATGCTCT
The DNA here is from genome assembly GCA_030737815.1 of Allium fistulosum. Taxonomy (NCBI): domain Eukaryota; kingdom Viridiplantae; phylum Streptophyta; class Magnoliopsida; order Asparagales; family Amaryllidaceae; genus Allium; species Allium fistulosum. The sequence goes on from CM060904.1 coordinate 797,472,676, forward strand.
CTTTTTGTGCTTCATGGAAAATGATGTTTATGTAATTTTGTGCTTATTCTTGAGTTTGATAGCTTATGTTGTTCAAAAAAAATAGGCTATGCTTAGTCATATGAATCACAAATTGCCTCTTTATCTATATATGATTATGGCAAAGAAGTGAATGTTTAAATCAAAATTTGATGGCCTATATTTCCAAACAATAGTTAATAGGCCATGCTTAAAATAGATTTTCATTTTCAACTTTGTTGTCATTTTCATGAGAATTAAAAGTGGTTTAAAGGTTGTGCTATAGTTTGATGGCTTATGATGAGCTAATTAATAGCACAAATGAGCCATACTTATGATAAGCATATCAATTAAGCTAACTAATGACAAAGAATAGAGAGATCGTAACTTCATTTTGTTGATTTATGTGATCTAGAGAGTGGAAGTTGCCCCTAAATTGTCTTAACACTCTCATATTTTTATCTATTTTCTTTTAGCCTGTTTTTACTTTCTTTTAGTTAATTAACAATCCATCGACTTTGGTTTAATTTGATTGAATAGATTTTTAAAATCTAACAATTCCCTACGGATCGACCCGTATTCGCCACGTACTACAAGTGTACCCCGTGCGCTTGCAGTAAAATTTATTTCTAAATTCGTTCGGCGGTTTTCTAAACCGATAGAAAATCCATCGACGAACAAGTTTTTGGTGCCGTTGCCGGGGAATAGTTTTGATTTTGAATTTCTACTCTTCGAATTAGTTTTGTTTGATTTTTGTGTGATTTTATTTTGTGTGTGTTTGCAATTAAAAAAAATTGTGTGTGTGTTTGTTGTTTTATTTTTGTTTTCAATTTGTTTTGTGCATATTGATCTAGTTTTCCCTTTGCATTTTCATTTCTACAAAAAGAAAAAAAAGCATATAAAAATTCTAAAAAAATTTCTATTTCATTTGCGTTTTTTATTTACATTTCACATTTTTATTTACATTGTTTTTAAGAAAAAAATAACTTTATATTGCACATTTCTATGTACTATTCACTGTGAATATACAGTGAAAACTCTTCTTGCCATCACCAGCACCTCTGTTTCACTTACCACATCTTTCCTACCTCTGTCAACAACTTCAATCCCATTCTCCACTGTCTTCCATCCTCCTGTGCAGTTCAACTCCACTGCTGCAACACTACAGCTTCACTGTGCACATCAATGCAGACTACAACCCCATCGCATATTGCCTCGACAAACCACCATACCCCACAGTACAACTTCACCCTACATGCAACTTCACCCTACCAACATCATCACAGTTCAACCATACACTGACTAGCCACATCCCAGCAGCCACCATCACTGTTCCATAACCAAGCAGTTTCTGCCATCGTCACTCATCATTTCTGTCACCTAATATTACCAATACTGCCAATAACATATCATTGCTTATCACATTCTTCCTACCCAATTCTGCCATTTCTTTCTACCCAACAACTACACAACCTTCATACACATACAAAACTGCCTTCACATAAAACAGTGCTTCACAACTACATACATGATGTTGTCCCCTCCCTACACCACCCCATCATTTACACTTCCATTGTCGCCATCATTCCTTAACCGCTTGCAGACGGTTACATCCTCTATCTTAGATTCACCAACCTTTCCCACAATAACAATTCTACACTTCTTGCCCGTGTCACCCATTATCCCACATACCAGTTACAACTACCCCCTTCCTCACTTGCTAGATCATCACCACCAATTCACTGAGCATACCTCATCTCCTCTTCTGCTTTCATTCTCCCACAGAACTCTATGCTTTCATCAACATAAGACCTACTTTCATTCTCTACCGCTTGCTCAAATCATTCCTTGCATCTCCTCTACCAAAACTTCCACGGCCTAAATTCTACATCGCTCCAAACTCGAACAGAGCCAATCTGAACCACTTCATCAACATACGACCATCCAAAACAACCATCTTGAATAAGTCTGCAATCCATAAACACAAACCACCACCACCATATCATCAATCTCACATCCATACAACCCTGCCATACTGCTAGCATCCTGCCTTCCTATAATTCAGTTGCCACCTACCAATACTACAGCTCGCCTTAACTTCGACTGAACTGCTTCCACCCCTACCAATCGACCACCCTACAAATACAGTTCAACTTCACTACATATAACAACTGCAGTCTACCCCATCATCAATCCTTCATCAACATTCAAACTGCAACATGCCTTCTCCTGACAATCACCAGAATTCACCATAAACTGACCTGCTTTCATTGTCCACTGTGCCATCACTACACAGTCTCTGACTCCTTATCACCATCAAACAGCTGCACCCCCAAGCTGCTACATCACTTTACTGTGCCTCTGGTCAAAACAGCTGCTACATCACTTCCACTCTACCAATTTCACAAACCATCAATACAAACTCCTACTTCATCACAAACAACCCCACCTGAAACATCTTCCACCATCATACCATATTACATCACAGTGCACACATCACTCAAACCCCACAAACCCCCCCCCCAGCCATTGTCATCTGATATAGCCACTGGCCTTACTACCAGAAACCATTATCTTTTGCAATTTACCCACAACAACTCCACCACACTTACAATACTTCATCCACCAACAAACCATCCTACAACTGTAAAAAACAACACTACCTATTATCACCTGAAGTCACTTCTACCCTGTGAACCATCTCCAAACAAAAACCCACTTATGTTCATATATCACTGCCTCACTCACACTGTCTATCCATCATCTACCCATTCGATCCTGCAATTCGAACATTGCAAAAAAAAGGTCAACAATCCCATACCAGCGTTTGCCTTAAGCTTACATACTTGACACTCCACACTGCATGCAATCTTACTATAGCGTTGCAGTCTCAATTCCCCCAATTGAACTCCACCGCATCACGAAATCATTGCAACCCCTTTAACAAAGACCTTTGATGTTGAAAACACTATCGTGAAAACGAGAATTTCTGATTTGATTGCGATTTTAAGTGGGAAGTGAAATCAGAATTTTCTGCAGTTTATCGTTCAATTTGATAATCGCGATTTTTAATTTGTGATATTGCAGTGCTTGTTGGAGAATATAATATTGGGTGATATTTGTGTGAACCGGGTTGAAAGTTGTGGATTTGTCTTCATTTTTATTTTATTTTTATTTTGTATTTTTGTTCAGTTATTTTAATTAAAAGAAAAAAACATCAAGTTTCAATTTGTTTTGTGTTTTGTTTTGATTTGTTTTGATTTAAAAAAAAAGTAAGTAAAACTTCACTTTTAAGTTTCCTTTACAAAAAGAAACAAAGAGTCTCTCCCTAAAAAAAGTTTTTTTAGTTTCGTTTGTTTTATTTCTTAATACAAAAATCCTAAGTTGCTTCATTTTAATGTGTTTTACTTCTTCCTTTAAAAAACAAGTTAGATTTAATGTTGTTTTCATTTTTATAGTTTCATTCGTTTTGTTTTAGGTTCATTGCTGTTCTGTTTTCATTTTTCTTAGTTACTTCTTTGATATATATATATAATCTATGTATATATCTTTGTTTTATCTTTTAGGTTGCAAAACCAGAAGGAGAAGAATTGCACTGCTAAGCTTGCCAAAAAAAATTAATAATAACTGCTCCGCTTGCTTATAAAAAATATTTGCTGCTTTTAACCCATATCTATTGTTTTTATTTGTCATGCATTGTTGTTTGCTTGCATTTAAAAAAAATTCAAAAAATAAAACCAAAAACAAAAACCTTGTAGTTGCATTGTTTATACACGTTTATTTTCTGCTTTGCATTTCATCCTAGATTTTGATTAATAATAACGATTAGACATCGATAACTTTTAATTTTATATTGACAAGTTGTCTTCTTTGAACAATTTAATTTCTTGGTGTCTAGGCTACGGTGGAGTAATAACCATTTATAAATATTACGGTGATTCGTAAATATTATAGTGGTTGTTCCTCTAAAGGTACTTAAACCTTCGGCTACATTGCTACGGTGATTCGTGGTGCACCGAGAACTCCTGCCCGTTACCTGGCTGAGAAATATCTTGTTGATTTAAGACAAAGTGTGATTATAAATTTTGGGTTAACTTAGGATAAATCATTTGTAATTAACTTTGCATTCATTTAGTTGCATTAGTTCATGCATATTTTAAAAAAAAATTCAAAATCCAAAACTAAAAAAAATTGTAAATATTCCTCTTCTTTTTCTTTGAAATTTCAAAAATCCAAAAAAATTTAGAAAAACCAAAACCCAAAAAAAAATTATAAAATCTTTTCAAAAACAAGAAAATTTTTGAAAAATCAAAAACAAAACAAAAATCAATTTCCCTTTTGAAAAATTAATTTTATTTGTAAATATTTTCCTTTAAAAAAAACAAAAACATTCTTGAAAATGTCCGAGTTTCCCCACTCACTTGAATTTTAAAATGTTGTGAAAATCAATATAATCCATATGATTTCACTCCAAATTCGTGGATATTTTAACGACAACTATTCTTTAAACAATTCGAATTTTGAACAACAAAGTTTTCAAAACGATGACCAACCCTCAAATCTCGAAAATAGCATTTCATCTTTACTTGAACTCACTACACAACAAAATCAAATGATAAATGATTTGTGTAACTCATATTTGTGCAACAATTCAAGTCAAAGTTTTCAAAATGATCAAAATTTGAATTCAATTCAAAATTCGAATGATTTCGAGTATAACCTATGCCAATTCAATTTCGAGTTTCAAAATGAATTTCAAATTCAAAATGAAAATGTGAACCAATTTTTAAATAATTATAGCCATGGGAATAACCTCGACCACGATACAATTGAAAACTTTGGTTATCAACAAATTCAAAGTGAAAATTTTCAAACTAATAATCATGAATTTGACTTTGTTGAACAAATGAATGAAATGTACCATGATCACATGGATTTGGTGATCGAAACATATTTGAATCAACGTGATAAACATACTCAAATCCCAACGTGTGACGAGTCAAGCAATAATCCATCTTTTACCCAAATCGACGATTTTCAAATAACAACTTTTGAAATGGAAAATGATGATCTTAATGAAGTTGTTGAAAATTTGGTAATTGAGTTGGATTTCAATTCTATTGAGGGTGAGAAACTCGATTTAAATTTCGATCTTCCTTTTCTCGATTTTGAAAATTTGAATACAACAACTTGGGATTGTGAACTTGAGACATGTACTGAAGTTGTTGATAATCCAACGAAGGAAGATGAATTTAACGAACACGAGTTTTATGGACTTTCCGAAAGTGAGTCATTAAATTCTGATGGGAAAGATTTCTATCACCATTTTGACTTTGAAATCGATAATTTGGAAGAAGTTTTCAATGATAAACTTGAATTTCAATTTGGTGAAAATAAATGTGAATTCCAATCAATCGTTTTATCAAGCCCAAAAACCATTGAAAATAAAACGACTCGTAAATTTTTAATAAAACGGCATTCGTTTTTCCAAATCCGAATTCAACTTCAAAGTCTTTTATGATTTGGTTTTCTGAGCTTAAGCCGTGCCTCACATATTTGACGAGACAAATGAATCGGTCTTTGGAAGACCGTTTCATTTACTTTTTAACGATATACTTTTTGATGTCATGTAAATAATCATCTTTTCATTTTCATTTAAATAAAGGTTATGTTTTTATTTTTCTCCTTCCAATTGGGTTGACTGTGGGGACACAGTGAAAATCAAGTGTGGGGGGGAGACTCATCTTCATTATTATTTTTTTTCATGGTTTATTTTTGCTTTTTCTTTTAAAACTCAAAAAAAATCAAAAAAAAATGTTCTTTTGATTTATTTTTAAAGAAACACTTTAGGTAAATATATGGTTTTGGTTTATTAAATTGAAATTTTTGAAAATTTATTTGTGTTAACAAAAATAAAAATGAAGTTTGATTAAAAATAACGATAGTTTAACTAGTATATAGGAAGGTTCATACGTGATAATTATGAATATATCCTAACTGAAAATCATTGTTTTAAAAAGTGGTTGATTTAAAGTAAAGGATATAACATTTTTTTGTCTTCTAAGTTAAGTGGTGCTAAGATGATTTTGAAAAACTCTCTCTTTCCAAAAAAATAAAAAAAATTGAAAAAAAAACATATAAAACAAACATTTGTATATATGTAAATATTTTCTATTAACACCTACGGTCGACAGGTGTTCACACTTGTGTGTTCACTCGCCATACTCTGTACCCTTCTCATGTAAGCCCGAAAGGCGGTGCACGATCGGTATATCTGGCCTCAGTTTATTTGAGCTAGGTGTATGTATATAAAAATTCTTTTATTAATAATGCCTACAGTCGATAAGTGTTCACACTTGTGTGTTCACTCGCCACGCTCTGTATTCCCCTCACATTAGTCCGCAAGGCAGTGCATGGGTAATATATCTGGCCTCAGTTTATTTGAGTTAGGCATATGTAAATATTGTTAATATCAATAAAATTTCCAAAAAAAAAAGAAAAGAAAAAAATGGAGAGAGTAAGCAAATGAAGTCCAAGCACTATTTTAACTTATATGATTTGACTTGTTATTGAAAAGAAATGAAAATACAACTTTGATAAACTTTGATAATCAACTAAGGATCCATTTTATAATTACACTTTGTTATCAACCGAAACAACGAGTTAAACTATAGTCTATTTGTTATGATAACTTAATTTTTGTTGGAAATTTGACGAGTAAATGACTTAAATTTCAAGATAATGACCAAAACCTATATTTAACTTATTTGTGTCGATTTAAAAGTAAACCCTTCATTTGTATATATTTTCAAAAACTTGCATTCATCTCTTTGTAAATAAATCTTGCATTTTGTAAATATTTTCATCCTGCGTTTGGATTTTGTGGGTAGTATCCGCTTAAAACCCTCACGAGACAACACTCATCCTACCGGGGACACCCAGAGGTTTAACGACTTGTTGCATGCGCTCAATGCAATCGTGCTCCCTACGAAAATGGATTTTTCTTAGTTTTTCCTTTATTTGAGGGCGAATAAAAAGATAAGTGTGGGGGTATTTGATGTGCACGTAAATGTACATATTTTTACCACCATATTTAATCTATTTAAATTAAATAAATAGTCATATCGGGTATTTTAACTTGTTTAAACCAAAATTCATATTATTTTCAAATCGTCACATATTCATCTTCATCCAAGGGCAAAATGGTCATTTTTATGCATATATTAATTTGAGAAAATTTGATTAGAAATTTCTATATTATTTTATAGGAATTTGGCTTCATATACAAGTGGGTTCATGAAGATTTATGCATGCACAAGAGTGAAGATAAAGAAATGAAGATGGAAATAATTCAAAGGCATGATAATGGAGGACCCCACCTACCCACCTACCTTAATGTACAAATTAGAGGCTAATGCACATGCTTATGGAATTAATGGCTTCATGTACACTTAAATGATGATTAGTAGAAGCTAATAATTACTTGGCCTCTACACTTTCTCAAGGGTTTTTTGGGCATTCCCCAAAAATATGAATTAGGGTTTCATACATGTATAAAGACCCCTTATGTTTCATGTAACCCTCTTCTTTTAATCTCTCTTTTAGGCTCTCTTCTCTTAGTCTCTTCTCTTAGGAAAATAGAAAGAAAGCTCTCTTTCTCTTTTCATGGCTACTTAGCCATTTTTATTTTATGTAATCTTCTTTTCTTTTTATGCAATGTTAATTATTGTTTCCTTTTACTTACATGTTCATTTCCTTTCATGCTAGTAGTGTAGATTTTCTTTTATGCAAGTAGATTAGTTTTTTCTTTCATTTAGCTCTCTTTTCCTCTTTGTTTTGTTCTATGTTGCAAGCTATAATTGTTGATATGATAACAAATATGAGAAGCTAAACCCCTTCAATTTAGGGGTACTGAAGCTCTCTAATTATATAGCTTGTACATTTTGATAAATGTTATGCTCTCTTTTTGTGCTTATTATTGAGTTTGATAGCTTATGTTGTTCAAAACAAATAGGCTATGCTTAGTCATATGAATCACAAATTGCCTCTTCATCTAGATATGATTATGGCAAAGAAGTGAATGTTTAAATCAAAATTTGATGGCTTGTATTTCTAAACAATAGTTAATAGGCCATGCTTAAAATAGATTTTCATTTTCAACTTTGTTGTCATTTCATGAGAATTAAAAGTGGTTTAAAGGTTGTGCTATAGTTTGATGGCTTATGTTGAGCTAATTAATAACACAAATGAGCCATACTTATGATAACTTCATTTTGTTGATTTATGTGATCTAGAGAGTGGAAGTTGCTCCTAAATTGTCTTAACAATCTCATATTTTTATCTATTTTCTTTTAGCTTGTTTTTACTTTCTTTTAGTTAGTTAACAATCCCTCGACTTTGGTTTAATTTGATTGAATAGATTTTTGAAATCCAACAATTCCATGCGGGTCGACCCGTATTCGCCACGTACTACAAGAGTACGCCGTACGCTTGCGGTTATAATTTAAATTCAAATTTTTCAACGGTTTTCTAACTCGATAGAATTTCCGTCGACGAACAGCCTGTCCGACACTCATGAGCATAGTGTCCCTTCTTATCACACTTATAACAGATAACTTCTGTCATTCCCTTCTTAACAGCTCCACTCTTCTGAGCTCCCTTCTTATGGAAAAACTTCCTCTTCTGGCTCTGCCCTCCTTGAGCTCCCCCGCCTTCTTACCCTTAAGAAAAGCAAGCACCTCTTCCTGCCTCAAAGCCATCTCAATGACTACATCGCACAGATCTATGTATGTGATAATGTGGCCTTAGCAAGCTCAGGCTTCAATCTGCGAATGAACTTCTCATTCCTTTTAATAACCATATCAACCTATCCAACGAGACACTAGTGGTGTCTTTACCGGCCTTCGGCGTTAGAATCTCAGAGGCCTCTTCCTCGCCAATAGAGAGTCCTTTTTAAGGGCTTGCCGACATTCCGATTCCGGATGACGTGTCGCTCCAATATGACACCGGATTGGAAGGGCTTCGGAGCGCCCAAGATTTAGGCGAGGCACTTCCTGCAAATGTAACCGATACAACCGGTCGGTCGGGGGGGTTTACACACATATATACACTTCTCGGCACTACACGGTTTCCAGCCTTAAGTTGCCTGCTTTGAGAATTCACTAACTCCGTTCTCCTTTTTCTTTACAGATACGATGAATAGGCGAGATTCTATGCTCGACAGTCTCCGTTCAGCTCGCCAATCATCGAGCTCATATTATGAGTCCCGTTGGAGGGATGATGATAGAAACCGTGATCGCGGTTATTCTAGTCAGGAACGCTATGAGAGGGATAGAGACAAGGATTACAAAGAACAGAGGTATCGATCTCGATTGCGTTCTCCACCCCCTTGACCCCCACCCAACCTAAAGGCCAGGGAAAACAACCGGTAGAGCCCCCTCGTCATAAACCATCTTCGCAAACTTTTCGGTTTGAGTCGCAACGCCACAGAACTGAGGTTGAACCTCCAACCGTCGCTGAAAAAGCTTTCACTGAGCCTACTAGGGAAGGGGCTATTATAATTTCTCGGTTAAAGAAAGATTTTCCAAATATATGCTTTGATGGCTATATCTTCCTTCCCCACTTAAAGAGAATTCCATCGGAGGCAGAGAGCATAATGCATGATTATATTCATGATATCTATACTCAGTACAAAGAGTGGGCGAAAGCTGCAGAGAAAGCATCGAAGGTGGCCTTCGAGCGGGCTAAAATAATCGAAAAGATAGAATCTGATCTCGCCCAGAAGGACCGCATCATCCAAGTGCTTAATAATAAAGCCGATTCCTCTCGGAAATCAGAGATAGAGGCCACCAAAAAGGCCGATGAGGCGAACTTGGCCATGGAGAGGATGAGGCAGACACACTTTGCCTTGGTGGAGCAGATGGGCCATCGAAACACCACTGTCACAGCTGAACGAGATGCTGCTCTGAAAGAACTTAACGAGCTGAAATCTAAATTTTCTGAAATCATCAAAGAAAAAGATGATGCAAATAGAGCAGCCCAAGAGGCTTGTGAACAGGCCGTGGTGCTTCGGGGCGAGCGAGATGCGGCAACAGCTAAGGTCCGAGAGGTGGAGACTAAGGTCGAGGAGGAAGTTTGAATGGTGGAGTCCAGGCTAGAAGCTGATATCGAAGATCTCCTCATTGTTTATAATGCTAACGTCTTGAAGCACAGAAATCTAGTCTGGTTCGACAATTATCTGACGCATCTACACAACGCCTGGGGCCAATTAGTAGAAGATGAAAAGGCTGTGCATCAGGGCGAATCAGTTGATGAATTCGAGCTCGAAAATCGATTGTTGAGTGAAAATGAGTGGAAAGTTCTCCACGGTGCCACGATTTCATATGAGAAGAAGAAGCTTGGCGCTCAGCATCCAGAAGTTGGAGAAGGTTCTGGCATCGGCCATCATGATGCAAGTTTTGAAACTCTTGTGCTGACTCAGTCTGAATCCACACCTGCGGTTAATCTTCAGCCCGTTCCTGCTTATAATCTGGATCAACCGCAGATGTCTCCAGCTCACGATCAAGTCTCTAAGGCAGTTCCGCCACCTGCGAGCCAAACTGAGGAAGGTACTCCGAACATTCTCTATGCTTATCCGAAATCAGAAGCGTCGTTTGAAGTAATTATTAATAGTTCTTCTTTTGTTTTTATCCAGCGATTGAAGCTATACTGGTTGTGCCTCCTGCAACTCAAGAGCCACATCATATGCAGGAGGCCATTATAACTGAAACGGCCACCACAACGGCCACAGCACCGATCGATGGAGCGCAGGGGAGCACACTTATATTTGATGAGCAGATGATGGAGGAACTCCTCGGTCGTCATAGTGACCCTTTTGCAGACTTGTCGTTCATTATGGGTGGAAGCGCACTGATGACAAGTTCTTCGGCTGGAACTGCGAGAGTTCCTGACGATGCACAAACGCTTCATGAGGCGGAAATCATAGCTGAAATCAATGCCGAAATGGAGGCAGCCGCGCGGGGCAGTGGTTTTGGCGGTGGAATGGCTGGACCTGGTCCAGCTCCTTTGCGGATGATTTCTCCGGGAGGAACGGTTATTGAGACGAGCGTGCCTGCCCCACCTCCTTCTGTTGATCATGTTCCTCTAACTCCGCCTGTAGGAAGCGTTCCAATACATTTGAGTTCAGAGGAGGATGTTGACATAATGCCATCTACTGTAGACCGGCCGCCGAAAGGCAAAGGCTCAAAGAGAAAACTAAGCGGAAGCTCCAGCGGGTCTACACCGAAGGGGAAACCGAAGAAGAAGAAAGAATAGACATGCTTCTTTGGTAAAATTTTGAGTAGATAGGAATCTATTTTGTTCTTTTTTGCTGGCCGTGTATAGATGCGGGTTAGGCCCCTGCTAGTAGAATTTTTTGGATAAACTTGTACTTAGTTTCTTTCTACAAACAGTTGAAATGAAATTCCATTTTGTCTTTAACTCAATTTTCGTTTATTTGTTTAAATTTTCAACAGTTGAACTCCAGTCCTGTATATTTGTTGAGTTTCGACCTTTGGATTGGATCCAAGTTTAGTTGTTAAGTGCTGAAATCATGACAATGAGTGATGAATGAATGTTAAACTAGACTCCGATACTGCACTATATCAATCAGTGATCGATGCTTAAGTTTTGCCCCCAATTTCAGGAACGAATTGTAGAGATCAAGTGGCAATTGTACTCCGCTTTCAACTCATCGATCTTAGCGGCGTCGAATTGATGTTGAAACAAGGAAACTCGAGTGGTCGAATCCCACTTATTCATTCATTGACGATTGCATCCACACTCCGAGGATTTGCATTCATACGTCGGCGGTCGGGCACGCCTGCTTGAGTTTCAAGAATGCGTCCATGCTCCGGGGACCTAAGTTATCTTCATGGGTGGTCAGTCGCACCCATTTTTCATTTACACTCTAACCGCGCTCCGGGGACTAAGGGTTGTTTTAAGGACGGTCGATTCCAATCCGGTATGTGTTCAAACTTCAATCCACTCTTCGGGGAATTTGAGTTAATGTTTATACTCCAATTCGCGCTTTGGGAAGTTGGAGTTGGTGTTTATGTTGATACTCCGGTTCACACTCTGGGAATCCAGAGTTAGTTAATGTTTATACTCCAGTTCGCGCTCCGGGAATTTGGAGTTAACCGAAAGATGGTCAGTCACATCTGTTCAGGCTTTAGGATTTCGTTCGCACTCCGGGAACGACGAATTTATTAGGATCGTGGATGGTCGGTTCACATCTACCCCGATTTAACAAGCGAGGTCGTTAGATGGACGGATCCATTTTCTCAAAATTGGTCGAGGTACGGGCGAAGTCGTTAGGTGGACGGATCCACCCTCTTCGAAACCGCATTTGTAAGTTTATACTCCAGTTCACACTCTGGGAATCTGGAGTTGGTTAAAGGATTGTCGTGTATCAATCCTTTTTTGACTTCAGTGTGACGATTTGCCCCCGAGCTTGGGTATCATCTAGCGAGTAACCGGTTGTATCACAGTCACTCCCTATTTTAATAAATTCCACCGTCGGGTGGAATTTAGCTCTCCGTGCATAGTGATAGTTGTATGACGCATTTAATAAATCATAGCTCTGGCTCGAAGAGATTTCATTTTATTTCTGAAATAAGAAAATACGGCAAAGTCAGTTGCCTTATTACAAATTCAAATTTTGAAATGCAGAAACAAATTGTAAATGAAAAATAAACTGATTAAATAAATAGAGCATGTCATGTGTAGTAGCGGCGAAGACTTTTGCTATTCCAGGCTCTCGGAAGAGTGAGACCGTCAACGGTCGATAATTTGAATGTACCATCTCTGAGCTTTCGTTCAATAACATACGGCCCTTCCCAAGTTGGCTTCATATGTGAAGGGACCGGGTAAATTCTTTTAAGGATGAGATCGCCGAGTTCAAAGGTTTGGGGTCGGACCTTGGCATTATATAGTCGGGCGACTCGACTTCGGTATGCGGCTGCCCTCAAATCAGCCTCTTCCCGCTTCTCATCCAATAAATCCAGAGATGCGGCAAATAATATAGCACTTGTCTTCGGATCATAGTATGTCACATGATGAGAAGGCACTTCTAATTCAACTGGAATAACAGCTTCTGAACCATAAGAAAGAGAAAAAGGAGTGTGGCTGGTCGTAGACTTGTGGGTTGTTCGGTAGGCCCATAAGGCCATAGGAAGTTCATCAACCAATTTGCCCCCGGCCTTTTCCAGTCGTTTCTTCAGAATAGACTTTATAACTTTAGTTACAGCTTCGACTTGTCCATTCGCTTGAGGGTGTGCGACTACGGAGAATTTCTTCAGAATGTGGAATCGTTGACAGAAATCTTTAAATTCAACACTGTCGAATTGGGTCCCATTATCAGTGATGATAATATATAGGAGAACAGTCTTCGATCTTTGGCTTGATAATAATCTAACTGATTCAATATCTCCTGGACTTGAACAAGGTAAGCAGCCAGTCTTCGATCTTTGGCTTGATACTTCCCTCGAACTTGACATACGACCAGTTGTGAATCACAATAGATTTCCACAGCAAAGATTCTTAAATCTCTGGCAAGTTTCAATCCAGCCAGTAGGGCTTCATACTCGGCTTCATTATTAGTTGCACGGAAGTTGAACTTTAGAGCATAGCATATAGATCGACCTTCAGGAGTTTCAAGTATAACCCTGCACCTGCGGAACAGTCATTGGATGCACCATCTGTATGCAGCTTCTAGATATACTTGGGAGACTCACTTGTTTCGGGCAATTCCTCTAGGATGGTAAATTCAGCTATGAAATCTGCTAGGACTTGCCCTTAAATGGCTCACCTTGGAGTTTAAGTAAGGTCAAACTGACTTAACTCGATATTCCTTTAGAGTAACCTACCAGACGTCTCAGGACGCGTAAGGACCTATCGTAACGGCTGGTCGGTGTAAACAGTGATTGGGTGAGCCTAGAAATATGGACGTAGCTTCCTCGAGGCAATAACAAGACAGTAAGCCAATTTCTCTAGCTTTGGATAATTTCTCTCAGCTCCGGTTAGTCGTTTGCTAATATAATAGACCGGCTTTTGTATTTGGTCTTCCTCCCGAATTAGGGCAGCACTGATTGCATTTTCTGATACCGCCAAGTAAATGTACAATTTCTCATAATTGATAGGCTTGACAAAATTGGTGGTGTGGAGAGATGTTGAATTAGTGCTCGGAATGCGCCCTCACATTTCATAGTCCATTCAAAGTTTCGTTTTCCCTTTCGGATCAGATCAAAGAAGGGAATGCATTTGTTGGTGGACTTTGAAATGAACCTGCTTAGTGCTGCTACTTTCCCGTTGAGACTCTGGACTTGCTTTATAGTTTTCGGAGTTTCAAGATTTCTGATCGCCCAGATCTTTTCAGGATTGGCTGCGATTCCTTGAGCGTTGACGATAAACCCAAGGAATTTTTCGGATGGGACCCCAAAGTGACATTTCAATGGGTTGAGCTTCATTCTGTATTCTCGGAGGATATTAAACATTGACTCCAAGTCTCTGATGTGATCAGTGGAAAATCGTGATTTGACTAGCATGTCGTCCACATACACCTCCATGGTTTTTCCAATCTGGTTAGCGAACATTTGATTAACTAACCGTTGATAAGTTGCCCCAGAATTCTTGAGTCCAAAAGGCATAACTTTATAGCAATAGAGTCCCATATTGGTTACGAAGCCGGTATGCTCCTGGTCGGGCAAGTGCATGGGTATTTGATTATACCCAGAGTACGCATCCATGAAGGATAAAAGTTCATGTCCAGCCGTTGAGTCTACAAGTTGATCAATTCATGGAAGTGGAGAACTGTCTTTGGGGCAAGCTTTGTTCAAGTCTGAGTAGTCAATACATGTTCTCCATTTCCCATTTGGCTTTCGGACAAGTACAGGATTGGATACCCATTCCGAGTATAATGCATCTCGAATGAATCCATTCATTTTAAGCATATCTACCTCTTCTTTAAGGGTGGCAGATCTCTCTAGATCCATACCACGCCTTTTTTGTTTGACCGGGACGTGCTGCGGGTCAATATTCAATGCATGGCTCGCGATGTCCGGCAAGATCCCACACATATCAGAGTGCGTCTAGGAAAACACATCATGGTTTGCCTAGAGAAATTCAACCAATTCCTCTTCTATTTGTTGGCTCAGCTGAGATCAATCTTTATCATTTTCGAATCGTCATTATCGTTGATTGGAACATCGATCGTCAGTTCAGCTGGGGAAGCTTGACTGTCTTTAATTTCATCTTCACTTTCGGTATCTCTCGGGTCAAGATCTCTTTGGAATTGGTTGGGGTGCCCGGGCCCGGGCCCAGGCGTTAATTGTCAATTCTCGGCAAAGCGATCGCAGAGAGATTCCTCTATGCCCTTCCCTTTTTCTTTTCGCTACGCCTCGTGCAGCTCAGTAACGTAACAAGCTCATCCTACGGCCTGATCCCCCTGAACAACTACGACACCATTGTCGGTAGGGAATTTCAAATCAAGCACCATAGAGCAATGGCAGCCATGAACTCAGCTAGGGCTAGTCGGCCCAAGAAAGCATTATATGGGGAGTTTATATCCAAAACAACAAACTGCAGTATCCGGACTCTCCGGCGTTCACCAATTCCTAACTCCACTGGCAATTCCACCACTCCAGTGGGTATAGTTGCACTCCCATTGAAGCCATGAATACAGGACTGACATGCCTTCAAGTCTTTAGTCTCCATTCTCATCTGGTCATAGGCTCGTTTAAACAAGATATTCACAGAACTTCCGTTGTCTACCAAGATCCTCTTCATCCAAGCAGGACCTACTTGAGCTGATATGACAGGTGCATCAATAGTAGGGGCTTCGATCCTGTCGGCATCCCGACCTCGAAATACGATGTCATCTGCCATCGTTCTTTATTGCTTGGCCGGAGCCCCATCTTCGGAATTACTACAACATTCAAAGTCCGCATGCCTAATAGAGCTGGCATACGACTCCATTTCCTTCCATCTTCGGTCTGTTGGATGTGGACCACCACTAACAGTGTTTATCACCAACCTCCCGCCAGTACGAGCGGGTTCTTCCTGTTTAGCCAAATTCGGTACATGATTTTGATTCGACGGGCCCGCACCTCCAGACTTCGACACCCGCATAAACTGTTCTAACTTTCTCTCCCTTATCAACTTTTCAATGAGATCCTGCAAGTGATGGCATTCATTTGTGTTATGGCCGTAGCTTTCATGGAATCTACAAAACTTTCCCATCTAAATTTGCTTCTCCGATTACTGTTTTGGAGCAGGCTTTTTGTACTGAATAGTATTGCAGGTGTGTAGATACACATTCTCCAGTGATGTATTCAGAGGAGTATAATTAACAAACATAGGAGCCTAACATCGTGGACCATGATTTTGATCCCGTTTCCTATTCTGATTACCATTGCCTTTCTGTTGACCTTGTTTATTCCGAATATTCAATTGCACTTTCCCGGAGCTATCCCCGGATTGTTTAATAGCAATATTACTTTGAACTCCTTCCATGCTAGGCCCCGCATCATCCTTCTTCCTAGACTGTTTTGCATTCTCCCTTCTCAAGAATTGGGCTGCCTTGGAATAGAAACGGTCCAATGATGCGGGGGGTATTCCGGCCAACTAGTTGTCGAACTCAGAATCGGGATCAATCCCTTTAGTTAATGCCATTAGAATGGAGTTATCATAAGGGTTGCTTATCTCAGCGCATGCAGCATGAAATCTCTCTAAATAATGCCTGAGTGTCTCTCCAGGAGCGTGAGTGACACTAGATAAAGTATTAACATCCTTCGGTCTTGCGACATGCATACAGAATTGCTCGATAAACTTTGTTGCCAACCGATCAAAACAAGAGATAGATCGAGGTGGCAGTTGGGTAAACCAAATAGTCACTATGCCCCTCAGAGAGATCGGGAAGCTTCGGCACTTAACTGCGTCATCAGCTCATGCAGCATTCATCAACCATTCATATTTCAAGATATGCTGATTAGGATCTGAGCTTCCTTCATAAATGAGTAAAGTCGGCATCCTGAATCGCCTAGGTAGTTCAGCACAGAGTATCTCATCAGTAAAAAGGGTATGACTCAGGGAGATTCCCCAGTCGTCATTGCTAAGACGCTGACTTTCATGGATCATTTGAAGGATCATTGTTGGCAGGTCGGGCATCTGGACATTTTGAGCGTGTTGGGCCAAGGTGTGGTCGGGTTCCACAATGCAAGGAGGGGCCGGTAGCTGTCGACGGTCCATGTCTCGCCTCCTTGGTTCTATGTCCTCGTGGATGTAAGGCTCAGGAGTATGGTTGCGTTGATGGTGGGTGGATCTGTTCGGTTCCGAGCATCAACTCCTAGATCAGTAGCTGTTGCAGTACGGTTATCAGTAATATGGTGTAGGGGAGAGCCTCCTCGAGAGGAGGGTCCAATCTGATGGCTGGTTGACGTGCCAACTCTCAGTTGCCCAAGACTCAATGTATGCTGATGTCCTGTGGCCTAAGTGTAACTCCCATCTAGCCTTAGGCGCGTAGATCTATGATGGTAATCCAAAGAAGCTGAACTCTCTATGGAGGAATAGGAAGCTTGTTCCCTCCTGGATCTCCTTTGTCGTTGACGGTTCAGTTGGTTGGTTAGTTCCGCATTAGCATGGAGCTGTTGAGTGAGCTGTTGGCGGCTCTGAGTCAATTCTTGCATTAACATCTGAAATTCTTCCCTGGTGATAGGGCCTTGCGGATCTGATGGTCCGGCAGCATTCTGGTCGGCTGGAAGTGGTTGTACGGGATTCTATCTGTCCCATCCTTTTGGATCTGCAGGTGTAGAAGTAGTCCTTGTATTAACCATGATGAGTAGTGAAGCTCTTTCCTAGACTTGATGCAAATCTGAATAGGATGGAAGAACTTTAGTCTTTTAGATCTGGATCTTCTTCTTAGATTTGTGTAATCCGATATTGATAGTAGATCCACCGAGCAGGAGAAAAACTGTGTTTTCTCGGTGAAAGCACCAAAATGTTTGTACCAAAATTAGGCACAACACTCTTCGAAAGGGTTTGAAGTGATAAAATAAAGAAATAAGGATTATCTAACAAACACTTCAAACAATAATCAGAAAAACAACAAATAAACACAGAGATTTAGAGTGGTTCGGCGTGTTGCCTACGCCCACTATGAAATGATTGATCTTTATTAATTTTTGCTTGCTGGCTATAGCGAATTACAACAGTAAATCTTGAGTACAACAGTGAAATTCAAGTACAATGGTGAATTTGGCAGAGTCCGGACAACAAAGAGCCAAAAGCCACTTTTTTGGTAGTTCCGGGCTGCTATTTATAGGCGTAGGTTGCAAATACCTCGCTCAGATCTCGGGAGACCTCTTTTGGCACGTGGGTGGGCCCTCGCGATCGATCCCACACGAATTGTACTCGTTCCGTGGTCGATACGAATGAATTTCGTATCGATCAAGAATTGACCCAACGAGTCAAAATTAGGCATGACCATTCCTTAGGAGGTATGCAAGCTTCTGTGAAAATTTCGTAGCATTTGTACTTGTAGATTGCGAGTTATGATCGATGCAAGCTCGGGATTTATGTAGGCTGCCTTGTTTGAATCGATACCTTCGTCGATCAGTTCTAATTGCTTTTTAGCACGTACCTGCAAGTTGACGTGTTGCTAACTCCTCAGATCGATCCACTTTTCGTGCCGTGTTGACTACTTCCTTATTTGTATCCATAATCTGAGCCTTGTTCGTATCGATCTGAATGGTTTCGTTCTGTTCGTATCGGTCGTCTTGCTCTATTCGTATTGATCAGTTGCTCTGTCATATTCGTACCAATCGATAGTTCTATTATATTCGTACCAATCGAGTGCTTGGGTTTGTACGTATCGATGGGAAGTGTCTACTTCGTATCGATCTGTGGTTGATCGATACGAAATATGTATGATGTTTGATCGACACGAACTAGACACTTGTATTGCAGTTGATGGATACGAAATAGGCAATAGCCAATCGATTCGAAGTGGGCCTGCCTTCTGATGGATATGAAGAAGGCCATCCTCGATGGATACGAACAAGACAACTACTGATCGATACGAAGTGGAGTTGTTTGCTGATGGAGTCGAATGGATCGATATGAATAAAGCATATTCCCCTGATGGATACGATGTAATGTGTTTTGATGGATACGAAGTAATGCGTTTGGATGGATATGAATAGATGGATGCGAATTGATGGAGACGGCCTAACCGATACGAAATGATGGATGCGATTGAGATGATTTCTTTGGCTTGCATCGATCATATCTTGAGCATACGAACTCGGATTGACTTGAAATTTAGAACGTTGGCTTTCATAGCTTTGCTTGTCATGTCTTGTCAATTGTAGCTTGATCCAGACCAGGACAAAATTCATCGATATCCATAGTGAGCCTGCGTATAACCAATCTTCGGGACGGACTGTCCTTGGTTTCCAGTTAAATTCCTGGTATCACAGCCTTGCCAAAAGGCGGGATAACAGTTATACCTTTCGACAAGGTCAAACCAATGCATATGGTATCAAGCATCTTGGTACGTAATGAATTGGACAGAGTCGAAGGGTTCTTAGTTGAAAGGTTGATGGCCAAAGAGGTTGGGGTATGTTTGTTTTATAAACTTAAGCTTTCACCTGCTTTGCTTTCGAATTAGAGCTTTCAACTTGGTTGCCTTTAACCAGGTCAAATGTTTAAAATAAAGGTTTTAAACCTTTTGACAAATTCGAAAGGTTGCCGCTTCTTTACTTCTATTTTGTTTTGAACCTTTCGATGCAGTCGAAAGGTTTGGTTTTCAAAAGGTTGTTTTAAGAGACCTTTCAACAAGGTCGAAAGGTTTGGTTTTTATAAGTTGTTTTTATATATGACCTTCTGACACAGTCAAAAGGTTTGGTTTCGAAGAGGATTTAAGAGACCTTTCGACAAGGTCGAAAGGTTTGGTTTTGAAAGGTTGTTTCAAAGAGGATTTTGAAAAGAACTACCGCCTTTATTTTTATTCAACCTTCCGAAGAGGTCGAAAGCAGGAGATTTCCACACAATCGAAAGGTTTAAATGTTTTCCATAATGTTTTATAGAGCAGAGAGTGGTTTTGAAAACTTTCCCCTATGACCCAAATTAATATTTTTAAGTAAAACCCAATGCTTTTGAAAGGTTTTTATTTGAATGTCTTCAAAAGGTTTATAGTAAAGGGTTGAATGCTTTCGAAAGGTTTAATTGCTCAATGGTTTCAATGGTTTCAAAATGTTTAGATTCAAAACGTTGTTTTAAAAACCTTTCGATGAGGTCGAAAGGTTTGGTTTTAAAAAAAGGCTTGAAACCCCATACTCTAAATTTTTAAAGAAAACCCACGGCTTAAATAAAGGAGTTTTGTAATGACTTTAAGTAGGTGATTTTGAAGAAGTTTTGCCTTGATAAAAATATCGGTTAAAAGGTGTTAACTATATTTGATGAAATGTATTTCAAGGACCTTAAACCCATAGGAGCGGTATTGTTTAGTTGTTGTTTTACTTCTTCAAATATGAATATATTCACATGATAACCCATAACTTTATTTTGGAGAAAAGGGGTAGAAGAACCATCTAGGTTAACTCAATAATGAATATAAATTGCTTAAACTCCTGAATGAGTAGAATTGCATCCATGGAGTCAGGGTGACCAAAAATATAGGATGCCTAAACTTAGTAATTATTGGAGGAAACCAAAAGGTTCATGGTAAACCCATGAAAACTATGATAAGGTAGTTATTTTTGTCTATGAAAAGGTTCATATTAAACCCATGAAAACTATTATTAAGTATTTATTGGAGGAAACCAACAGGTTCATAGTTAACCCATGAAAACTATGCACTAAGGATAGTTGGCAGGGGCTAATTCATTTGTAGTGAACCCATGAAAACTATATCCAGACCAAGAATTGACATTAGTCAATAGGTTCCTAGTAAACCCATGAAAACTAGGATAAGAAAGTAGCTAATGGAAATATCAGTAGGTTCCTAGTCAACCCATGAAAACTTCGATATGAAGTGAGTTATTGGATAAATCCATAGGTTCCCAGTCAACCCATGAAAACTAGGATAAGTTGAATAGTTATTGGAAGGACTAATAGGTTCAGGAGGACCTATGAATTAATTAAGTTAACTAGCATGAGCCTATAGGTTTATAGTGATCCCATGAAAACTATGAATAGGACAGGGTGTCTAATAGTTATAACAAGGTTATTAGTAAATCCATGAAAACTAAAGAGGTTAATTGTCCCTAGAAACTATAATTATGACAAGGTGTCAAATTAAATTGGAAATGGTAAATCCTAATGATTTTCAAGTATGCATATCATCATAATATTTTAAAAATGTATGTTTTAACCATTATGGCTGCAGGATTACAGTATATGGTTTTATAAAGGCTTTAGGATACTAGTGAGGGGAAAACCCATTCCGCTAAGCGGCATGGTCTCACTAGATATCTAAAAGGATTGAATGTTAGATTATTATTCATATCAGGCTTTATGTCTGACTCGAAATTTTTGTTTTCCCCTTAAACCCCAGGGTACTCAATTGATTTTGAGTAGTTTGAGGTTTAGGGTTTTCAAGTTTTTTCTTAGACGAATAAAGCTTCCAGAGATGCATGGGAGGCAGATAGTTATTTATTGTTTTTTTTTCGCTGTGTGTTTTTTCGTAAAGGCAGATTTATTAGCCTTACTATATACTCTGATAAACCAAAGGGGCAACTTCATATGTCGTTCTTGGCATAATTGTAATAGTTATATTTTTCTAAACGTGGTTAACGTAATTTTGGATTATGTAATGAACATGAAATGTTTTAATTTGAATGTGGAAATATGTTTTGTATTTGTTAAAAATTTTCCATACTTCTGTGATCTGTGTACCAATGAATCAAGCATCGCCGTATTTGGTCGCCGAAGATTAATAACTATGGATAACTGCAGCATCCGTAACCGTTAGTTTTGGGCCTCCAAATATGGGGATGTTACAAGTTGGTATCAAAGAGTAGGTTTATGAAACTTTAAAAGAAAAGTTAAACCTAAAATCTTTTTCAAACATAATCCAATGAATTTAAAAAAAATGATCGGGGTTTAGGTTAACGCTATATTATCGTACTTGTATTTGATATATAGGTATATATCTAAGTACACATTCCCCTCTCTCTTAGACCATTCTTATGTATCATACTAAGGCTCGTATGCAGATATACGAGAAAGAGGATATGGAGGCAGGAAACGAAAGAGGAAATCTAGGTGGAGGAAGCACCACAACTAATGGAAATGCTCAACCTAATACCCGGAGAAACTAAGGTCGACAGGCTAATGCTAATCAAAATGTCGAGGCCAATGTTGGTGTTGGAAATACGCCAGTAGATGCAAGGATGGTGCATCAGTTATTAGCTAATCTGTTGCAAGCAGGAGCTGCTGGGAATGTTGGTGGAGTTAACCTTGTAGTTCCAGTTGGTTATAATTATGCTAAGATGAGTAGAGACTATGTCAGTCTGGGAGGAAAGCCGTTTACTGGAACGGAAGATGCTATTGAAGTAGAGAATTGGCTGTTGAATTGTGAAAGGATCTTTGCAGACCTAGGCTTGAATGATGGAGAGAAGAGAAGGCTAGCCTCTAGACAGTTTCAAGGGTTAGCGCTTCATTGCTGGAACAGTGTGATGGCAGGAGCGCCGAAGGAAGAGTTGATGTGGGCTGACTTCAGGAGGAGGTTTGAGCAAAGGTTCTTGTCTGAGGATGCCAAATTGGCGTTGATGAGGAAGTTTATGGATCTTGTCCAAGGACATATGTTTGTGATCGAGTATGCTGCTAAGTTTGATGAGCTATCTCGATATGGTTATGCTTTGGTCGACACTGATGTCAGGAGGAATGAGAGATTCATTAGAGGTATGAGGCTAGAGCTAGGTAGAATGGCTATGACTTACATTAGGGAACCTTATCATGTGATGGTGGAGATGACCGTCCACCATGAGGAGATGCTTGCTATTTTAGCTAGGGAGAAGCCAGTTGAGTTCCAAGGTTCTCAGGGAAGGAAAAGGAAATTCTTTATGAAGAAAGGAGCCCAAAAAAGGGAGGATGCCAAGAAGGCAAAGGCTGATTTGGTGTGTTATAAGTGTGATAAGAAGGGACATTATGCCCACAAGTGCAGAACTGGTAAGGAACAGAAGCTAGCAGAGAAGAAGAACGTGAAATGCTTCAACTTTGACCAAGTTGGGCATTATAAGAACCAGTGTCCAGAGCCGGTCAGGGCAGACAGAGGGAAGGTGTTTACTATTAGACCACCGTCTTCTTCCTGGCCTACTGCAGTAGAGAAAGGGAAAACTGTGTTGGAAGGTACGCTTTTGATATATATTATACCAATTAGGGTACTTTTTGATACCGGTGCATCACATTCATTTATATCTCAGTATTTGGTTGATAAGTTAGGTATAGAACCCACATACCTTGTTACTTCCTTAAGGGTTGCGAATCCAATAGAAGGGTATGCAACTTTTGGTTTGAGATGTGACCAGTTAGAACTTGATTTGTTAGGTTATAAGTTTGCATGCAACTTGTATGTTTTTGATTTTGTAGATTTCGGGATCATCTTAGGCGTGGATTGGTTAAGTGAGTATGAGGCTAAGGTATTTTGCCAGGATCGGGAAATATCATTAGGACACCCAGATAGTCATGACCAAATCATTTTCTCAGTGGAGAATTCTAGTAAGAGTGTTTGTGCTTTGTTGAGTGCCATGGAGGTTGGAGAAGAGTTTAGTCAGGTTCGTGTAGCTAGAGAATTTGCAGATATCTTTGAACCGGTTACTGGACTACCCCCGAAACGAGCTGTTGAGTTTCAGATAGACCTTGTACCGGGAGCTAAACCCATTAGTAGACTACCTAGCAGGATGACACCAACATAGATGAAGGAATTTAAGGTGCGGCTAGTGGATCTTAAGGGAAGGTATTTTATCAGACCGAGCAGTTCTCCTTGGGGAGCAGCTGCGGTGTTTGTGAAGAAACCAGATGGAGTGTTAAGGATGTGCATCGACTATCGTAAGTTGAACGAAAGGATGATCAAGAATAGGTAGCCTCTGTCGAGGATAGATGATATGTTTGATCAGTTAAGTGGAACCAAAATATTTTCCCAATTAGATTTGGCGACAGGGTTCCATCAGTTGAGAGTGGTGGAGGATAGCATTCCTTTGATGGCATTTCGGACTAGGTATGGTTCGTATGAGTGGTTAGTAATGCCACTCGGATTGACGAATGCACCTGCTTTCTTTGTTGATTTGATGAACCCGGTTTCCAGAGAGCACTTAGATAGGTTTGCGTTGGTGTTCATAGATGACAT
The DNA here is from genome assembly GCA_030737815.1 of Allium fistulosum. Classification (NCBI taxonomy): domain Eukaryota; kingdom Viridiplantae; phylum Streptophyta; class Magnoliopsida; order Asparagales; family Amaryllidaceae; genus Allium; species Allium fistulosum. Next base: position 797,497,055 of record CM060904.1, read on the forward strand.
TTTGGTGTACTCTAAAGATGAAAAAGAACATGAGATTCATCTTAGAGTAGTGTTGGAAACGCCGAGGCAGAATCAGCTGAAGGCGAAGTTTTCCAAGTGTCATTTTTGGAAGAGTGAAGATAAGTTTCTTGGTCATGTGGTTTCAGAGGAAAGATTATCAGTTGATCCAGTAAAGATCGAGGCAGTCAATAATTAGAAGAGACCAGAGACGGTAACCGAGATCAGGAGTTTTCTTGGACTTGCTGGCTATTACCGGAGATTCATCAAGGATTTCTCGCGAATAGCAGCGCCTTTAACTAAGTTGACCAGGAAGGACATGAAGTATGTTTGGTCCAACAAATGTGAGGAAGCATTCCTTAAGTTAAAACATTTGTTAACCAATGCTCCAGTGTTAGTAGTTTCGGATGGTAACCAAGGGTTGGTAGTATACACTGATGCATGTGGTACTGGATTGGGAGCAGTGTTGATGTAGAAGGACAAAGCTATTGCATACACATCTATGCAGCTTAGACCGCACGAAGTTAGATATCCTACTCATGACTTAGTGTTGGCTACGGTGATATTTTCCTTGAAGATTTAATGGCATTATCTTTTGGGAGAGATGTTTGGGTTGTTTACCAATCATAAGTCATTAAAATATTTATTCTCTCAGAAGGAGTTGAATATGAGGCAGCAGAGGTGGCTGAAGTTTTTGGCTGCATATGATTTCGGTACAGAGTATACTCCGAGGAAAGGAAATAAGGCAGTTGATGCTCTCAGTAGAAAACATTAGAATGTGGTGTTAGCAATGTTGGAAGAATGAAAAGATCTAGAAACTTTAGCTAGTTGCGGTGTGCGATTGTGATCTACTTCAAGTTCTAGTCAGGGTACTGCCATATTGTCTTGTTTAGAAGTTCGACCGGTGATGATCGAGAGGATAGCTTGTAAGCAAAGTGAAGATCCAGTGTTAGCCGAGAGGATTAGAAGACTTGAGGAAGGATCAGAGATTGATGATCTAAAGGATTTTAGTCTTGACCAAAGAGGATGGTTGAGAAAGATGGGAAGATTGTGCGTTCCGAATGTAGAGAACTTAAGGAGGGAAGTTCTAAAGTAATTTCATCGATCCAAATATACGATTCATCCTGGAGGGACTAAGATGTATAAAGATATTAAGAGGAGCTTCTATTGGGAAGGCATGAAGAAAGATGTTGGCTTGTGGGTTAGGCAGTGTGTTAACTGTCAACAAGTGAAAGCCGAACATCAGAAGCCAAGTGGGTTACTTCAATCTTTAGACATTCTAGTTTGGAAATGGGATTCGATATTGATGGATTTTATAGATGGGTTGCTAAGGTCAAATAGAGGAAATGAAAGCATGTAAGTAATAGTGGACAGGTTGACCAAGAGTGTCCATTTCGTTCCGGTAAAGTCAACCAGGAACGCACATGTTTTTACAAAGTTGTTCATGAAGAATATAGTTAGACTTCATGAGATTCCTAGTAGCATAGTCAGCGATAGAGATGCATTATTCACTAGTGAATTTTGGAGGAGTCTACAAATGGTATTAGGTACCAAGCTCAAGATGAGTACAGCATATCACCCACAGACGGACGGGCAGATAGAGAGAGTCAATAAGGTACTCGAAGATTTATTAAGAGCTTGTGTGTTGGACTTCGGTGGTTCTTGGGAGTATCACCTACATTTGATTGAGTTCTCCTATAATAAAGTTATCAAACAAGTATAGGAATGGCGCCTTTTGAAGCTTTGTATGGAAGACCATGCAAATTGCCAACATGTTGGTTAGAGCCTGGAGACAGATTGGTCTTAGGTCCAGATTTGGTTAGGGAGAAGTCAGAGAAGATTGAGTTAATCCGAGGACGGATGAAGGAAGCTCAATCCAGGAAGAAAAGTTACGCAGATAAGAGGCGTAAAGACTTAGAGTTCTCAGTGGGAGACATGGCTTTCATTAAGTTATCATCGATGAAGGGTGTAATACGATTTGGAAAGTTGGGAAAGTTGACCCTGAGGTATGTTGATCCATTCCAGATTACAGGAAGAATTGGAAAGCTTGCTTATAGAATAGAGTTTCCAAGCAGTATGGCAGGTGTCCATAATGTATTCCATTTGGCTCATCTTCGTATGTATGTGCATGATCCAGAGTCTACTATTCCATAGACAGAGTTGGAGGATTTGGTAGTAGAGCCTGATTTGACTTTTGTTAGACAACCATTTTAGGTTGTAGCAAGAGATGAGAAGAAATTGAGGACCAAGGCAGTCGAATTGGGAAAGGTTCAGTGGAGCGACAACGAGAAAGACTGTACTTGGAAGATAGAAGATAGGATTCGAGAGGCTTATCTTGATCTGCTTTGAAAGTATGTCTATATCAGATTTATATTGATTGTGATAGTCAGGTAGGCTAGTATGGTTGTTAGGAGATGTTACAGATGATTGCTATGCTTGCTAGTTAGTCCTTATTGAATTTCGAAGACGAAATTCTTTAATGAGGGGAGCCTGTAACACCCCTAATTTTAGTGACATTATTCAGGAAATTTAATTAGAGTAAATTAAATAGAATAATGTAGATAAGGAGATTGAGGTTGATTAATAAACTAGGTGGCCGTGCTTATTTAAAAATTAATGAACTTATATAAATGGTTAGGAAATTAACACAAGGGCATTAGGGTAAATAACCACCTCATACTTCTCATCCCTATACCATTACCATTAGGTTTTACATGTTCATTTTATCTCAAACAAAAATATTTATAACCGTGAGAAACAAGGCCGGCCATTAGGAAGGAAGAAGAGAAGAGAAAATCAACTAAAAGCTTAGGATTCAAGTTAGAAGTAATCAATCTCAATCATACTTAAATTTCCTTATCCAATCTAAGGTGAATAATAATTTCTACATCTCTATTTCGATTTTTCCATCATATGGTTTCAGATTTAAGGATAAATCTGTTTTATGATATATCTTGATAATGATATGCTTGTTTATTATTTATATGTGTTTAAACAAGGTTGTTTAATAAGGGTTATACACGGGTTTAGGGCAAAACCAAGATGAAATGGTTTTCACATGCCATGGGAAAATTTTATGTTATAGAAAACATGATTTTGGAGATGGGTTTCAATTTCCATAATTTCTAAGTTTATGTGGAATTTATATAAATTTTCTAGTGAAGAAAATGATTTATTGGGTTATAAATTATTTACGGCTAAAATAATTATAAATTAGGTCTGAAATTTTTGTATGTTGGAAAACATATTAAACTAGATTTTCTGGTATTTTTCTAGATTTTTTCTAAATGTTTTGATGAATATATAAAATTAATTAAGTATGGAACTTAAATGTTTTATATTTTTATTAAGGAGAATGGGCAATTTATAAAATAAAATTATTATTTATTTCTGAAATTAGTGGCAGCACTTTTCTGAAAAGTATTTGTTAACCAATGAAAATTTGACAAACAAAGGCAGGTTAGTTGGAAAATTATCCTTTTTAAGTTAAAAACAAAGAAATCATATTTTTAGCATGTTTCGGCCTTTTACAGCATTAAACCTTACGACCCAGACCTCTCGACTAAGTCGAAAGGTTATACCTTTCGACAAGGTCAAACCAATACATATGGTATCAAACATCTTGGTATGTAATGAATTGGACACAGTCTAAGGATTTTTAGTCGAAAGGTTGATGGCCAAATAGGTTGGGGTATGTTTGTTTTATAAACTTAAGCTTTCACCTGCTTTGCTTTCGAATTAGAGCTTTCGACTTGGTTTCCTTCAACCAAGTCAAATGTTTAAAATAAAGGTTTTAAACCTTTCAACAAAGTCGAAAGTTTACTGTTTTGTTTTGAACCTTCCGATGTAGTCGAAAGGTTTGGTTTTCGAAAGGTTGTTTTAAGAGACCTTTCGACAAGGTCGAAAGGTTTGGTTTTTATAAGTTATTTTTATATAAGACCTTCCGACACATTTGAAAGGTTAGGTTTTGAAATGATTTAAGAGACCTTTCAACAAGGTCGAAAGGTTTGGTTTCGAAAGGTTGTTTCAACGAGGATTTTGAAAATAACAGCCGTCTTTATTTTTATTCAACCTTCCGAAAGGTTCAAAAGCAGGAGTTATCAACACAGTCGAAAGGTTTAAATGTTCTCCATAATGTTTTATAGAGCAGAGAGTGGTTTTGAAAACTTTCTCCTACGACCCAAAGTAATATTTTTAAGTAAAACCCAATTCTTTCGAAAGGTTTGAATTTCAATGTCTTCGAAAGGTTTATAGTAAATGTTGAATGGTTTCAATGGTTTCGAAAGGTTTAGATTCAAAAGGTTGTTTTAAAAACCTTTCGACGAGGTTGAAAGGTTTGGTTTTAAAAAAGGCTTGAATCCCCATACTCTAAATTTTTAAAGAAAACCGATGGCTTAAATATAGGAGTTTTGTAATGATTTAAGTGGGTGATTTTGAAGAAGTTTTGCCTTGATAAAAATATAGGATAAAAGGTGTTAACTATGTTTGATGAAATGTATTTCAAGGACCTTAAACCCATATGAGCGGTATTGTTAAGTTGCTCTTTTACTTCTTCAAATATGAATATATTCACATAATAACCCATCACTGTATTTTGGGGAAAAGGGGTGGAAGAACCATCTAGATTAACTCAATAGTGAATATAAATTGCTTAAACTTCTGAATGGGTAGAATTGCATCCATGGAGTCAGGGTGACCAAAAATATAGGATGCCTAAACTTAGTAGTTATTGGAGGAAGCCAAAAGGTTCATAGTAAACCTATGAAAACTATGATAAGGTAGTTATTGGTGTATGCCAAAAGGTTTATAGTAAACCAAAGAAAACTATGATTAAGTAGTTATTGGAGGAAACCAACAGGTCCATAGTTAACCCATGAAAACTATGCATTAAGGACAGTTGGCTGGGGATAATTGGTTTGTAGTGAACCCATGAAAACTATATCAGGACTACGAATTGACATCAGTCAATAGTGTTACCCGGTTATTTAGCACGGTAATGAAAGGCTCAACACAGAGCACCGTTCTGCGTCCAAGCCTCGTTCGGCATCAGAGCATCGCTCGGCATTCGAGCCTCGTTCGGCATCAGAGCACTGCTCGGCATTCGAGCCTTGTTCGGCATCCGAGCCCCGCTCGGCATCCGAGCCCCGCTCGGCATCCGAGCCCCGATCGGCACCCGAGCCTCGCTCGGCACCCGAGCCTCGTTCGGCATATCTTCGCCGATCGGTATACGAATGTCGTTCGACCCGTATATGTGGTTCAGCAATTATGGCTCAGCATACAGAAGTCGTTTACTACTGGCCGAGGCATCTCACCCCTAGGCCCATGTGGGAAGTCCAACCCATCTTCGTCTATAAATAGAGGGGCAGGGGCACAGTGAAATGGACCTTTTTTCGAGAATACTAGGGAGACTCTACCACTTTCAAGACGCACTCTTTTCAGTTCAAACTTGTACTCAAGACATTATTGTACGGATTGTATCTGTATTTAACTATTAGGGAAAGCAATAAAGATTACAATTCAAAGTGGACATAGGCAGTTACGCGGTTATTTGGCCCGGTAACGAAAGGCTCAGCACAAAGCATCGTTCGGCGTCCAAGCCTCGTTCGGCATCAGAGCACTGCTCTGCATTCGAGCCTCGTTCGGCATCAAAGCACCGCTGGGCATTCGAGCCTCGTTCGGCATCAGAGCACCGCTCGGCTTTCGAGCCTCGTTCGGCATCAGAGCACCTCTCGGCATTCGAGCCTTGTTCGGCATCAGAGCACCGCTCGGCATTCGAGCCTCATTTTCCATCCGAGCCTCGCTCGGCATTCGAGCCCCGTTCGGCATTCGAGCCCCGTTCGGCATTCGAGCCTCGCTCGGCATTCGAGCCCCGCTCGGCATCCGAGCCCCGCTCGGCATATCTTCGTCGATCGGTATACGAATGTCGTTCGACCCGGATATCTGGTTCGGCAATTATGGCTCGGCATACAGAAGTCGTTTACTACCGGCCGAGGCATCTCACTTTTAGGCCCATGAGGGAAGTCCAACCCATCTTCGTCTATAAATAAAGGTGAAGGGGCATAGTGAAATGGACCTTTTTTCGAGAATACTGGGGAGACTCTGCCGCTTTCAAGACTCACTCTTTTCAGTTCAAACTTGTACTCAATACATTATTGTACGGATTGTATCTATATTTAACTATTGGGGAAAGCAATAAAGATTACAATTCAAAGTGGACGTAGGCAGTTACGCCAAACCACTATAAATTTGGTGTTCTAGATTTCTGTAGTTAATTTAGTCCATATCTCTCAGTTTTGATTTATCTTCTTCATTTATCTCTCTACACAATCTTTCTAAAGGGGGTTAGTGACCAATTTTGGTGCTAACACTTTGGTGCTTTCATTGAGAGTGGAATTCTCAGGCCACAAGGATTTGCTTTGTAGCTACTGGATTGAATAAATCCCCCGAAGGAGATCCAAGTCAATCATAAGACGTCCGTTGATTCTACTCAGAGTTCTTATGAATAACTCTACAATGGGAAGACCACATACCAGATTAGCCTCTCATAATGCGGACGTCAATGAGACTGCTAGCGCACAACAAATAGGACCTAGCCATCAGCAAGCAAATCTGGGTGTAGGAACTACCACCCAAGATCGAATGGAAGTTGTCACCAGAACAGAATTCAATGACTTGATGAGGGAACTCATGGAAAGCAGGAGACAACTTGGAGAACAGATTCAAGCTATTGCCAACCTTATGGCTCAGCTCACTCAACAACAGCATCAGAATGTTAGGGGTAGTCCAGCTCCTTACTCTTCATCTGATAGCTCGACTTCGTCCGATGAACCTCCCAGGCGTAGACGTCGCAAGACTGAAACCACGCAGGCAAGTGCTGCTGATCGATCTACTAGGGATCACTTACACCTCGGAGACCGCAACCAAGAAGGAACGGGAAACTTAGGATCTGGAGCGCGTGTGGAAACTGGACAACTGGCTCAGCAAGACGCCAATGATGCTGAACCTCAAGATACGTGTTTGGTAGATCGCCAGCAGAGGAGGCATCAACCTGACTGATCCCGTAGAACAGACTCCAACCTTCCATCTTTCATACGAACCTTAGACCTATCGGCTATGGTCAGACTACTGATGAGAGAAAATCAAGGCCAGACCAATTAAGATTGGGGGATATCCAAGAGTCATACTCCATTCACAGACACTGTTCTATAGGCCGAGTACCCTAGGAAGTTTAGCATGCCAACTATCCCGGCCTACGAAGGAAAGACCGATCCCCGACAACATGTGATGAGATATGAATGGATGATGGATTCAGCTAGAGCGAATGATGCAACCAAGTGTAGATGCTTCCCAATAACTCTATCTGGGATCGCTACCATGTGGTTCACTCGACTTCCTCCATGGTCCGTATCCAGTTTTGAGGAATTGGCAATGAAATTTATAGAACAGTTCAGGATACATGCTACTCGTCCAAAGGACGTGATGTCCCTATCAAGTGTAATCCAAGCTCTAGGGGAGTCATTGAACGCGTTTTTACAGAGATTCCATGTTGCGTCTACGGAAGTTAGCAACCCTAATGATCACGCCATTCTTATGGATGTGATGTGAGGTGTGGATCCAGATTCATAGTTTGGAGATTGGTTAGCATGAAATCCTCTAACTACACTAGAGCGTTTTTACTCAAAAGCTCATCAATTCATAAGAAGAGAGGAAGTTAGGTGGATAAGGCGAGATAAGGCACCAGGGCCTGTTCAGGAGACAGTGAAAAACAACATCGCTGTAAAGCAATCCGGAGACAACTCGGGGAAGGTTCAGGTCAATGTCCAAAACAAGCTCGGGCAATCTAAGGAGTCCGGAGGAGGAAATCAAGGGAAGAAAAGAGAAGCAGGGAAATGGAAGCCGAGAATTCCAACCTATAACGAATACACCCCACTAAATGCATCTCTTGAGAATATTTACCTATCGACTTGTAACACCTTTCAATACCGAAATTCGCGCCCAAAGGAGTCAACCGAGGAGCAAAAGTGGACTGGGAAGTATTGCCACTTCCATGATACTTATGGGCACAATACTGAAGAGCGTAGGCACTTACATGACGCTATAGAAAAGTTGATTAGACAGAAAAAGTTGCAGGAGTTTGTAAAGAGTCCTCAAGAGGGTGGATAGGGAATGTCCAATCTTCGTCACGCACCAGCTCCACGTCACCCTGAGGAGCCTGCTCGAACTGTGGGTAGACTGGTCATAAACACGATAGTTGGCGGACCTCATCCTGCATATAAGAATTGGTAGGAAATGGAACGATACGGTAACTCCCTAAGGCATGCAGATTTTTGGTGTTATTCAAATACTGAGGATGGGTCCCCAGCTAAGCAGCAACGGACAATGACAGATGATATAGTATTCAGGAGACGGGATGCCGACTAGGTAGAGGCTCCTACCTTTGACCCGATGGTCATATCCGCGACTATCGGGCCAGCACTAGTGAAGAGAATTTTGATTGATTGTGGAAGTTCTGCTAACATCATCTTCAAAAAGGCGTACGACCAAATGAAGATGGAGGCGAAGGATTTAAAGTCATCTAAAGCTTGTATTCATGGCTTTAACGATGCAGCGACTAATGCAATAGGGTATGTTGAGTTACCAGTTGAACTGGGACAAGGTGAACGCAGGAGGGTACGGATCCTACCCTTCATAGTCTTGGATGTAGATTCTCCATACAATGTATTTCTGGGTCGACCGGCCCTGGCTGAATTCAGGGCAGCATTGGCCCCGTGGTGTTTGACTTTAAAATTTCCGACTGACAATGGAGTAGGTGTTGTGCATGGCGACCAGGCGACCGGTCGTGAATGTTATGTGGCTGCACTTCGAGAGGCTCGGTGGAGGGAGAAAGGAAAGGTTACTGACAACTCCGTCCGCATTCAGAATACTGACAATTGACAAGTAATGCCCGAGCCCTGGCTCGGGCAACATTCTCGGATCTATAGAGACATAGATCCGAGAGACGATGATGAGGAACCCAGGGAAGAAAAAGCAGCACCGGCTGAACTGATGATTGACATTTCAGTCGGCCGAGACGATCCGTCACGAGTAATGAAGATTGGATCACAACTCAGCCCCTTGATGACCGAGGACCTTAGTGATTTCCTCCGAGCGAATCTCGATGTTTTCGCTTGGACACATTCCGACATGTGCAGGATTTCTCCTGCTATTACGAGTCATATGTTGAACATAGACCCGAGGTACGTCCCAGTTAAACAAAAAAGAGAGGAATGGACCCGGAGAGGTCCGCTGCTCTCAGAGAGGAGGTGGACAAGCTCAAAGCCAAAGGGTTCGTCTGTGACGCCCTCTACCCTGAATGGGTGTCAAACCCTGTGCTAGTGAGAAAAGCAAATGGGAAGTGGAGAACTTGCGTAGATTACTCTGATTTAAACAAAGCATGTCCCAAGGACAGTTTCCCATTACCTAGAATTGATCAGTTGGTTGACTCCACTACATGACACGAGCTATTGTCATTCATGGATGCGTACTCAGGATACAATCAGATCCCGATGCACATTCCGGACCAGGAACACACCAGTTTCGTCACAGACGTTGGGCTATATTGCTATGTAGTGATTCCTTTCGGATAGAAAAACGCAGGAGCGACTTACCAGCGTTTGGTGAATCGAATGTTTAAAGACTAGATCGGTAGAACGATGGAAGTCTATGTGGATGACATGCTCGTGAAGTCACGACAGTCAAACGACCACATTAGAGACTTAGCAGAGATGTTTGGCATACTCAAATACTATGGGACGAAGATCAACCCTCTGAAGTGTTCCTTCGACGTTGCGTCAGGGAAGTTTTTGGGATTCATTGTTAATGCCCGGGGAATCGAAGCTAACCCGGAAAAGATTCAAGCTAGTCGAGACATACAAGTGCCCATGACTATAAAACAGGTACAAAGCTTGAATGGAAAAGTGGCTGCACTGAGTCGATTCATATCTAGAGCTACAGACAAGTGTATTCCCTTCTTCGATATAATAAAGAAAGGAAAAAGGAATTTCGAATGGACATCCAACTGTGAGGAAGCGTTCCGAGCTCTTGTGAGGCATTTAGAAAATCATCCAGTGTTGTCGAAACCAGTAGACCATGAAATGTTGTACGTATACTTGGCCGTATCCCCATATGCTATAAGTGCAGATTTGGTCCACGAGGAGGACCGAGTTCAAAAGCCGGTGTATTACATTAGTAAACGTTTAACGGGGGCTAAAAGAAATTATACTAAAATAGAGAAATTGGCCTATTGCTTGGTAATTGCATCACGTAAGCTGCGTCCATATTTTCAAGCACACTTAGTCGGTATTTATATCGATCAGCCCTTGCGACAGGTACTCCAACGACCAGAAACTTCTGGAAGGATGTTAAAATGGAATATCGAGTTAAGTTAGTTCGATATTACATACCTACCACGAAGAGCCATACAAGGGCAAGCATTAGCCGACTTCATCACTGAGTTCACTGTGTCAGACGAGCCAGACAATCACAGTGTCATTCCCCCCGTTCAATGGAAACTGTACACCGATGGGGCGTCAAATGACCATTGTTCAGGGGCTGGTGTAATTCTTGTGTCTCCAGAAAATCGATCGATCTGTTATGATTTGAACCTCAATTTCCCAACTACAAATAATGAAGCAGAATACGAAGCATTGATTGCTGGCTTAAAGCTTATTGGGGAACTCGGAGTAAAATCTGTTGAAATCTTTTGTGACTCAAAGTTGGTGGTGTACCAAGTGCGAGGAGATTACCAAGCGAGGGGACAAAGCCTTGCTCTGTACCTTGCTCTGGTTTGGGAACTATTGGAGAACCTTGAACATTATGACATTTCGCATGTCCCGCGCGAACAGAACAAGGAAGCCGACACGCTGGCCAAATTTGCAAGTACCAGCGATGCACAGCAAATGGGATTAGTTCCCGTCGAAACCTTATATGCTCCAAGCATAGATGTGATGGAAGTGGATTTTGTGTTGGAAACGGAAATCGAGAAGGAATCATGGATGACCTCATTCAAACAATACCTGCTAAGCGGGACTTTGCCCGAAAGAAGAAGCGAAAGATGACAGGTCATTCGCAAAGCCGCGCGATATGTGATGCAGGGCGGAGTAATGTATCAGAGGGGGTTTTTGGTCCCTTTACTCCTATGCATTGCCCATGATGAGATAAAGTGAGCCTTGAAGGATGTTCACGAAGGAGAGTGTGGCGACCATACTAGGGGGGAGACATTCGCAAAAAAGATCCTCCGATACGGATATTATTCGCCAACTGTGAATCGAGATGTCGCAGATTATGTAAGAAAATGTGATAAGTGTCAAAGATACGTGTAAATCCCGAGAGCTCCACCGACAGAACTCACGCAAATGGTTAGTCCCTGGCCGTTTGCAGTTTGGGGAATTGACATATTCGGTTCTTTGCCTATATCCAAAGGTGGCGCAAAATATGCAATAGTTGCGGTCGACTACTTCACCAAATGGGCTGAGGCAGAGCCCTTAGCCACAATCACCTCTAAGAAGGTCATTAATTTCATTGTGCGAAACATTATATGCCGCTTCGGCCTCCCGCGAACCATCATTACAGATAATGGAACTCAGTTCGAAAGTAGGGAATTCAATGATTTCTGTTTAAAGTACGGCATTAAGAAAAAGTTCGCCGCAGTTGCTCATCCTAAGGCTAATGGAAAAGTTGAAGTCGTGAACAAAGTAATCAAGACCATACTGAAGAAGCGTTTGGAAAAGGATGGAGGCAAGTGGGTAGATGAACTTCCAACAGTGTTATGGGCTTATAGAACCACCCATAAGTCCACGACTGGCAACACTCCATTCGCATTGGCATATGGCATGGAGTCCATTATACTCGTGGAGCTTGAAGTTCTGTCACATCGGGTGACACATTATGATCCTAGGACGAATCAGGATCTCTTGTTGGAATCACTGGAGTTCGTTGATGAAAAACGTGAAGAAGCTGAGTTAAGGGCGGCAGCATATAGGCACCGAGTTATGCGATATTATAACGAAAAAGTCTGCCCAAGAATTTTTGATGTGGGTGATCTCTTTTTGAAACGGGTTTTTTCGGTACCATCATGTATGAATCCCAACTTGGATGGTCCATATGTCGTTGAACAGAAGCTTGGAGAGGGAACTTTTAAGCTAGTGACCGTTGATGGCATGACACTCCCAGAGCATGGAATAGTGAACATTTGCGACGTTATTATATTCAGCCTGTTTCTTTCGTGTTTTCGGTGCAATTATTTCCAGTATGTTTTTGTTCCATTGGTTCTTAGTTTTTTTTAGCATGTAATCAGACTATTTAGTTTGTTTTCATTAATAAAGGCTTGAAGCCATCTTTTCATGAATTATCGATGTTTCTATGCATGATAATCCGAAGGCGAACAAGTAGAGTTTCATTATTCTGTCTAACGTACGAACACGCATAAACGATTTGAGCAAATTCTTAAAGTCCCTAAAGCGAACTGGAGTACTCTGAATCCCCAGCTCGTGGGCTAGATTATAAACGACTTAAATCTCCAAGTCCCCTAAGTGCGGACTGGAGTACTCTGAGTCCCTTGAGTGCGGCCTAGAGTATAAACGACTTGACATCTCCAAGTCCCCTGAGTGCGGACTGGAGTACTCTGAGTCTCCAGAGTGCGGACTAGAGTATAAACGACTTAAATCTCCAAGTCCCCTGAGTGCGGACTGGAGTACTCTGAGTCCCCAAAGTGCGGACTAGAGTATAAACGACTTGACATCTCCAAGTCCCCTGAGTGCGGACTGGAGTACTCTGAGTCTCCAAAGTGCGGATTAGAGTATAAACGACTTAAATCTCCAAGTCGCCTGAGTGCGGACTGGAGTACTCTGAGTCTCCAAAGTGCGGACTAGAGTATAAATGACTTAAATCTCCAAGTCCCCTGAGTGCGGACTGGAGTGCTCTATGTCCCCAGAGTGCGGACTGGAGTATAAACAATTTAAAATCTCCAAGTCCCCTGAGTGCGGACTGGAGTACCCTGTGTCCCCTGAGTGCGGATTGGAGTGCTCTAAGTCTCCAGAGTGTGGACTAGAGTATAAATGATTTAAAATCTCCAAGTCCCCTGAGTGCGGACTGGAGTACTCTACGTCCCCAGAGTAAGGACTGGAGTATAAACGACTTGACATCTCCAAGTCCCCTGAGTACGGACTGGAGTACTCTGAGTCCCCAGCGTGCGGACTAGAGTATAAATGACTTAACATCTCCAAGTCCCATGAGTGCGGACTGGAGTACTCTGAGTCCCCAACGTGCGGACTAGAGTATAAATGACTTAAAATCTCCGAGTCCCCCAAATGCGGACTGGAGTGCTCTAAGTCTCTTAAGTGTGGACTAGAGTACAAGAGACATGAAATCTTCAAGTCCCCAGAGAACGGAGTAGAGGATATTCAAAGTACCCAAAGCATGAAATAAGGGATGTACGATTCCAAGGAATCTCCGGGTTATGTGAAAATGGATTGAGGGCTTATATAACTCACAAAGTTTCAGATTACGACTACAAGTTATACAGTGATCTAAACGACAGAGGTCATTTGAATGACAAAGAACAAAATTTTATTCATCAATTCAAAATAAAGTCCTACTACAACTTCTCCCAAACTCGGGGCCAAAATCTACTTACAACGATTATGAGAATAGATAAAAGTGATTACATAATCCGGGCCGATTCTCGTTGAGCAAGTATGACCATTACTTCTTCGGCTTCTTTTCTTTCTTCGATTTCTCAGACGATTCTTTCCCCACGTGTTTTCTCTTGGACGTTTTGCTCGCTAGAGAAACGGTGTCAGAAGTGGGAGGAGGACCATCCAGTGATTTGGTTCTGCCAGGAAGAATGACTTTTAGAGGCATGTTCAACGGATCATCAAGTTCTACTACTTGAGACTCGACCTTGATCTCCACTTTCTTTTTCCTCTCTTCCTCGAGCTGCTCCTTCATGCTCAGCTCTAAGGTATGTGCAGAAGCGCTGGTAATCTCAATCTAATAACTTTATTGAGTAGTCGAGGGATTCAGGTTAGTCTTGACGAATACTGGAGGAGCTGAGGAGCAGGAGGCTTCAACGTGTAGATATATAGAGTTTCCGTTGTGTTTGTATTAGTCTGTATTGTATTGTTGTAGTTGTGTTGTATAATAGACAGAAGTTTATAACTGTCTATTCTGTGATGTATAAGTTGTGTACTCTGATGTATATGATACTATGTAATATCTTATGTGATATAATATATTTCTCGTTCCGCTGTGAGATTTCTGATGTGTTGTTGTTCTTTCTTCTTTTCTTTTCTTCTTCTATCCTTTTCTTTCTTCATAATGATGCGTCTTTTTGGGCATAGAAAGGCGGGTCGTTACATTTGGTATCAGAGATTATAAACACTTGGGTACTCAAATTTTTACGAGTAGCCAAGGGATTCAGGTTTAGCTTTGACGAATTGTGGAGGAGCAATGGAGCAGGAGGCTTCAGCGTTCGTAGATATAGTATTCCGCTGTGTTAATCTCTATGATAGTGTGTGTATTGTATTGAGTTGTAATAACTAGACAGATGTTTATAGCTGTCTAGTATGTGATGTGTATCTGTGTAACTCTGATAAGTGTTGTATACTATGTAATAGTTTATGTTATTAATATAATTTATTCGTTCCGCTGTGTGAGATTTTGTTGTTATTTCTTTTCTCTTCTCTTCTTTTCTCTTTCTATCCCTTTCTTTCTTCAAAACGATGCGACTTTCTGGGCTATGGAAGTCGGGTTGTTTCATTTTGGTATCAGAGCTTGAAACAGATTTTTGAAATGAAGATTAGAAAGAAAGGAAGAGGGTGGAAACATGTTTTATAAGTATAAATGAATTTAATTTTACAATAAAAAGAAAAATTAGAACAAAATGACACTTGTCTTTCTTATATCTTAATTTCTTAACACATGTAATATTAAAGCCTTAGAAATTTACACATGTCTCTTTAATTTATTAGTATTTATTTTAAATGTAAAAATCCTTTTCTTAATTTATTAAAGTATTTTTAAACTTTAATAATGACCCGCCTTTCTATGCCCAGAAAGACGCATCATTATGAAGAAAGAAAGGGATAGAAGAAGAAAAGAAAAGAAGAAAGAACAACAACACATCAGAAATCTCACAGCGGAACGAGAAATATATTATATCACATAAGATATTACATAGTATCATATACATCAGAGTACACAATTTATACATCATAGAATAGACAGTTATAAACTTCTGTCTATTATACAACACAAGTACATCAGTGCAATACAGACTAATACAAACACAACGGAAACTCTATATATCTACACGTTGAAGCCTCCTGCTCCTCAGCTCCTCCAGTATTTGTCAAGACTAACCTGAATCCCTCGACTACTCAATACAAATTTGAGTACCCAAGAGTTTAAGAACAGATAAAAACAGGTTTAACAGCACCATGCCTCTATACATCCAACATATATATAAATTCAAACATATTTACATCCATGCAACAATTTTCACAATATTATTTCAAATATACATCACATGCAAACCAAGATTAAATCAGTTTAAGCCTTGATAAATGGGTTTACTCACTTGTTTGAAAGAACAGAATACAGGCTTGTTTATGTAAACAGACAGGGTCATATAACATATTTGAACCAATTCATATAAATTCATATTAAGAACTTCAATACAAGCAATATCATCACATGCAAGCATATATCATATACTTAAGTTTAAAAATGAAAGTTACTCACCAGATTAAAATTGATGAACAGGGCTTCCAGATTATTTAATCTCTGATACCAACTGTGACGACCCGGCTTTTTCTCCACAAAAAGTCGTATCATCATGAAGAAAGAAAGGGATAGAAGAAGAAAGAAGAGAAAGAAAGAACAACAACACATCAGAAATCTCACAGCGGAACGAGAAATATATTATATCACATAAGATATTACATAGTATCATATACATCAAAGTACACAACTTATACATCACAATATAGACAGTTATAAACTTCTGTCTATTATACAACACAACTATATCAATACAATACATCATACACAGCGGAAACTCTATATATCTACACGCTGAAGCCTCCTGCTCCACAGCTCCTCCAGAATTCGTCAAGACTAACCTAAATCCCTCGACTACTCAATACAATATTGAGTACCCAAGAGTTTAATAAAACAGAAAATAAACACTTGGGTCAGACATGGGTCTGGTGTGAGTAAACGGGTTAAAGTTGTTTAACTTAAAAACCTTTGAAAACAAAAGGTATCACGTAAGACTCCCCACAAATAAACATGGGTAAGTTTTTACCTTACGCTAACCAAAACGTTGATAGGAAATCCGATTATATTATAATAGGTCTAGGGTTTTCAAATAAATAAGAAATAGCCGAAATTGTTACATTCATTAAATTCCAGCATACATAGGTATACAATCAAGTCCGTAGGGTCTCGTAGGAAGAATGGGTTTCCATCAATGGCAGGGCTACTGGGGTACCGCCCGTCACAGTACGTGGCCTAGATCACCGTACCGAGGAGTACGCCCGCTCCCCTACAACACAAAGCCGGAACCATCCCTTACTGGATAGTCCCGAACAAGACAACCCCAGTAGTTGTCGCGAATCAACTACCCACTAAGCCGAATAAAAAGAAGGGACCTCTAGACAGGGATATATCTTGCTCTCAGTGTGCGCTACCCACGAAGCCTTGCTGCACCTCCCCTGTTTTAGCCATTCCCGGTTGATGAGGCTTGAGGCTACGATTACCTTTTATTAGAACACATCTATCTTAGAATGCTCATCGCCCTCCTGACGATGTTCTGAAAGCATTCAATCCATACAAGTTCGTTCCGGGTTCGAACGAAACCGAAGGCACTATCTCGTTACACTCGTTTTGGAATCACCCTCAGAGTTAACGACCATAGCCCTTGCACTCTGAATCTTCATCTCGAACCTATAAGTATCATCTCCGTCCAACTCATTACGGAATCACCCACAGAGTTATACTGAAAAAGAATAGTTCTTACACCTCGAGTCTTCACTTGCTCCTCTTGGATTAACGACTAACGTTTAATTGGAATCGATGTGGTTTTCGGATATCCAAATCTGGAAACCCGATCCCGGTCTCATCGAATCCAAAACGTATCTTTTAAGGCCAAGTTGTTTAAGGTTAAAACAATTCAATTCTTATCTATACTACACATAGATAGATAATTTACAATATCACAATAGATATCAACATTATTATCACAAACAGATAATCCATATCATTATCACTATGCAACCAATACATCCATATCACACAATAAAAATCTCATATCTGAGATTCAAACCATTCAAGGTAATCAATATCATCCATTTATAAGCAATGATCTATAATAACACCATTTATAATTAATTTAAAATGAATTAAATTAATTACTTCCATCTCTAATTAATTTAAAGTGAATTAAATTACTTATCTTTAATTAATTTAAAATGAATTAAATTAATTACTTCATCATTTTAAACCTTGCTTACTTAACCATCAATTGATTACAAATCAATTAGTTCATTATCCTCACATTAATCATCTTAATTAATCACCCTTGATTAATACCCCTTAATTACATTCAAGTAATTATCCTTAATTAATTTTACAAATTAATTATCCTTAATCAAATACAGTGATTAACCTTTAATTACTTCATTAATTAATTTACTATAATTAATTACATTAATCTTTAAATTAATTACATTAATTAATTACTTTATAATTACTTATTATTGATTAATTAATCTTAATTAATCAAACCTTAATTACATCATTAATTATATTAATTAATGATCCTTAATTATTACTTTAATTATTAATTATATTTAAATTAATTACATTAAGTAATTAATCTTTAATCAAACCATATTTATTAATCACTCTTGATTAACCACATTCAGTAATTAACTATCTTAAATTACTTCATTAAATAAATTAATTACTCCTTGGTTAATTTTAATTAATCCCTTGATTAATTCCTAAAAGTAATTAAATCCAAATTACTTCCATAAATATACTTAACCATTTCTATAATTGATTATCCTTAATTAATCTAATTAATTATAAAAATTAATCACATTAATTAATTACTTATCTCAACTTAATGATCTTCATCAATTCTTTAATTACTTCTCTTAAGTAATTAACTTAGATTAATCATTATTAATTACTATTTAATTTATCTTTATTAATCATTTAATTAATCACTAATTATTTATTAATTAAGTGCTTAACTATAACTTAAACAATCTTAATTACTATATTAATTATCTTCTAATCATTAATTAAAATTTAACCTTATTTAATCAATGATTCTTAAATTACAAGTTAATTATTCTAAGAATAATTAATCTTAAACCTTAAGTTTAAATCCTTAATTAATTTAAGTAATTATCCATTTCATTAATTTATAAAATAAGTTAATTATCCATTTAATTATCCTAATACTTAAATGAATAACAAAATATTAAATTCTAATTTAACTTTAAGATAAAACTTTTTCTTACCTATAGTTAAATTATTATTCACGAGTTTATTGAAATATTCATTTCTAAATCTAATTTTAAATTTCATTTTAAATTCAAGTTTTTTAAAATGAAACTCAATTTATCTTAAATAAAATTTAAATTAATTTTTTAAACCTTTACATTTACATGATAAAGAATACTCCTTCTTATAAAAGAATTTTTATAAGAGTTTAAAACCAATTTCTTTTTAAATTCGATCATTTAAAATATAACTTAACATTTAAATTTATTAAAACATTTAAACTTTAAAAAATTTATTTAAATTCTTCCTTTACATTTTCAAACTCTATTTAAAATTTAGTTTCTTTTAAATACACTTAATTCCTTAACACCTTTAAGTTATTTAAAACAATTTGAATTAAAAAAACTTAATTTATTTTCAAACTAAGATTCAAATTAAACTTGAATCTATTTTTAAATTTAAGGAGATTTAAACTTATAAACTCTTGGGTACTCAAATTTTTACGAGTAGCCAAGGGATTCAGGTTTAGCTTTGACGAATTGTGGAGGAGCAATGGAGCAGGAGGCTTCAGCGTTCGTAGATATAGTATTCCGCTGTGTAGATCTCTGTGATAGTGTTTGTATTGTATTTGAGTTGTAATGTCTAGACAGATGTTTATAACTGACTAGTATGTGATGTATATGTTGTGTAACTCTGTAAAGTGTTGTATACTATGTAATAGTTTATGTTATTAATATAATTTATTCGTTCCGCTGTGAGATCGTTGTTGTTGTTTCTTTCTTTCTTCTCTTCTTTTCTCTTTCTATCCCTTTCTTTCTTCAAAACGATGCGACTTTCTGGGCTATGGAAGTCGGGTCGTTTCATTTGGTAACGGGGGACGAAGTTTCAAACTTGTCCTCGTTAAGCGCCTCAATCACCTGAGCATCAGGACCAGGGATTACTCCCGCGTGAGTAGCCTCGCTCGCTTTGTCTCCTTGGCATCATCGCTCCTTGGAGTCGGGTTAGGATCATAATAGCCTGTGCAAAACCACAAGAGACAAACGTTATAATACAATAACCTCTCATCGTAGACGATAATTCTTTGAACTTTAAGAAGAGGAGTTATGTACCGGTTTCTTGCTGGCTCTCAACCGTCTGAGGAGTCTCACCCTCTAGAATGGGAGATAGCAAATGAATGCCGAGGCCAGGGTCTTTCGGGTCATAACCAGCATGTTGCTCGAATGGATCAAGTACTGGCCGATCAGCCGATTGAGTAGGAGGAGGAGCTGGAAACTCGGTTCCAGATGGACCAACAATGTCATTTTTCTCCTTTGATGGAGAAGAGCCTTTGCCAAAAAGAGCCATTGCTGCAGACAAGTCTGAAGGCTCGTTCCCCCTGAGAAACTCTTTTACTAAAGCATCCTCGTCAACCTCCTCGGTACCCGACTCAACCTTCCTAATCTTTATCAAAGTTTCCCATGTCTCGGCTAGAGATTCGAGGTAACCCTCGCCGAGAAAAGTCAAATCCCGATGCATAAGGACGTGAGCGTTGTATTCTGCTATAAGTGGGTCGAACAAGCACTCGGTCTCCTCTCTACCGACTTCGATAGCTGCCTCGAGGCGCTAATCGATATCAGAAAGCGCCATCTTTTTACCTTCCTTGCGGGCTATCTCATTCAGTGCTTCGGCTTTGGAAAGCTTCTAATCTAGTTATGTTTTGATAAGTTGAGTGGCAACAATCTCATTGCAGTATCGTTGGGACTCCTCCTGAGCAGCTATCTTCTCTTCCTTCTCCTTAGAGAGTAGTTCTTTCAACTCTTTGACCTGCAGGGCGAATGCATCGCTTTCTTTTTGAACGGAGTCCTTTTCTAAAGCCAGGGCCCTACAGCGTTGGACCACTTCATCAATTTCCTTCTTATGAGTTATCTCCAGACGTGTGATGGCCTCTGCAGTATCTTTATCACTTTGTTGGGCAGCCTCGAGTTGGGACTTGTATGAAGAGAGCTCTTCATCCTGAATTTTGATAATGTCTTTATCAAAAATGGCTTCAATCTTCAGGCGGTCGATTTCGTTTTGACACTCAACAGAGACTTCCGACACTTTTTCAGCTAGATGAACAAATGCGTCATGTTGAACATAAACGTCATTTTTGCAAGCAATGGCGCTCTGTTTGACATGCCCCGGAATGTGATGGATCGCCGGGAGGAACTTCAGACCATCAAAGCAGATTTTTGGGAATTTAACCTTAAGCTCGGCTATCTTCTCTGATATCGTCGGATTTGTTGCGGGAATAGGGGGAGATGGATTTAAAAGTTCTGTTCTCTTACGATGTTCCCGAGACTGCCGTGTGCTAGATGAACCGGAGTGTTGATCACGGGGGACATCAGATTGGGACCCCTTCTGCGTAGACTTCTCTCTGCCTTGCTCTGATTAAGAAGGGAGATCGTGGGAATATGAAGACTGGCTGTATGATTTCCTTCGATAAGTTGATTCTCGGGGGCGATAGTCTCGGTCTCCAGAGGCGTCTTTGTCTCGGCGCTTGTCGGTGCCCGAATCCCGACCAGAATAATGAAAAATAGATGACCCGCGAATACGACCGAGTCCGTGAGTGCGTCCTATGTCACCTGCATAGAATGAGAATAATGACAGGTTAGAAAAGAACAGAGTGATGGCTAAAATTGAAGTGCAGGGTGAAGTGCACGTGTCCGTGTGTGCCCTAGTGTTACCCCCGACGGACCGGTTTCTTTATCTTTACTAATAGGAGTTTTTTCTCCCTGGACTTGGGCCCGAGCGCCTATATCGCCTCTCGCGGGTGAATGAAGTTTAAGAGCTTCTGGATCATCGAAGCCATAGTTGAGCAAATCATCGGGAATAGTTAGGTCCGACAAGCCTTTCAGCGAACTCTCTAAGTGTTGAGAAGAAGGCTCTTTTTCTACTAGAGTAAGGGTTACCTTAGAGGTTCCACCCACCATCTTCTTCCTCAATTTGTAGGTCAACTTCTTCTTTCCCTTCGAAGGGGAAGGTGTCTTCTCGATATCGTGGACTTCGACTATCGGGTCCTAAGAAGGGCTAACATTTTCGCCATGTACTTCAAGCGTTCTGGCTTCTCTAATCTCCCCCTCCTCTGGTGTATCAGGAGCGTTACGTGCTGAAGACCTAGCTTGCTTTTTTCCTTTTCCTGAAGCAGGCCTGGGTATAGTGACGCCTTGAGGAAGGCTTATTCGGCGACCTTCCGCTAGCAGCCCAAAATTCATGAGTGATTCATTTGAAATGAGAGATCTGATGTCCCGGTCTTCTGCGGAAACGACTCGGATAGCTTCGACTGCTTCAGAATACCCGAAGCCTTCGGGACGTGGGTTGATACCTGTAAAAGTATAGAAAGAGTTAGAAAATGTGCGGTTTCCGCCAAACACGAGTATTAATCCAGAAAAAATACTTACTCCCTTCCACCCATCTCCTCGCGAAGCCGGGAGGACAACGCACGTAGAACCACTCCTGTTTATATTGAGCGAATTTGCTCCACGCTCCAGTCAAAATTTGACACTTGTTATGCGGCTCAAGAAAGACAAAAGATGGACTATCTGACCGTCTCTCGAAGCGATAGATATAATGGATATCGTCGGGTGTTGGGAGCCTGAAAAGGACACACATGAAGAGAATGCAAGTGCAGTATATGAACGCGTGGCTGTTTGGGTGTAATTGCGATGGGGCGATCTCAATATACTGTAACAGGTCCCGAAGAAAGGAGTTGAATGGTGGCACGCTACCGACCCAGCACATGAATATGTTGCAGGCTGTAAATCCTACTGGGGGCAAGTGGGGACGATCCTGTCCTGATGGAACCAACACGTCATTGAAAGGAATCCTATGTACTGAGCATATACAGTGAAGCGTGCTTTCATTAATCTTCAAGGCTTGAGAATCGATCGGATCATCTAAAAAGATCGCTGCATCCAGGGCATCGGGAGCCAAGTCGCCAGATGCGGTCGTGGGTTTCGACACATCTTATGCAGGAATAGACAACGAATTTGAAGTTCTGACTTCTTCTTGTTGAGAAGACGGCCTGGGTCTGTCCGAGATTGTAGCAGAGCTAGATTTCCTAGACATCTCTAATGTGTGTAGAGTCTGATGAAACACCTGTTTGAACTATACTTGAAAAACAATCGACATTAGACTTATCAACAAAAATACTCCCCCCGTGTAGCGTGTGAACTAGTGCAATCATTCAACTATAAGTGCCAAAGAATTACAAGTCATAAGGTTGCTGAAATGGAGTTAGGCTTTAAACTATCATCTTCGAAGACCGTCATCACTGACCGTCTCCGAGAGCTTGTCGTATAATGGTTTATACTTTTGATCTCGACTTCGACACTATGTGTTAAAGGTTATCATCTATTTTAAACAAGTTGAGTTCAGGTTTATAGTTGCCAAAACAAGGGTGTTATCAGTCTGGATTGTCCGATATGCTTAATTGTTTAAGTCCTCGTACTTGTTCACTGTCATACGATCGGGCATAAAAAATAGGTTGAGTCAACAGTGCATTATGTTCGACTAGTGTTGCTGTTGTACACCACTCTCCTACCACACATCACTACCGTTCAGCATGTGGCAAGAAAAGCCGAACCGCAATCATGTCGGACCGCAGACATGCCGAGCCACATCGCTC
Source organism: Allium fistulosum (assembly GCA_030737815.1). NCBI lineage: Eukaryota > Viridiplantae > Streptophyta > Magnoliopsida > Asparagales > Amaryllidaceae > Allium > Allium fistulosum. The sequence continues at coordinate 797,520,252 of CM060904.1, forward strand.
GGCACTTTGCCCTCAACGCCAAGTTCTTTCCTACACATCCTCTCTACCGTTCGGCATAAGTCCTTCACTTGGCATTTTCTGGTTCGACCGTCTAAACTAGATACGCCGATTCACTCAAACTATGCCGAGCCGCTAACTTCCTACCTTTATAACTCCACTCTCACAAGAAGACTACCGAGCCGCTTACTTCGTAGTTGACCGATCTCCATTCAAGATACAAGCGCCGAGCGACTTTGGACAACAGTCTCGTTCCACCTCAACATCCTAACCTCAATGCTCGATGATCTAACAGGAACCTACAACTTGGAAACGGCTGGTATCCTTTTCCCCTTTCCTCTCCATTCCACCAGCCTTGAAATCGACTAAAGTCCTACTAAGTTCTAGCCCTAAGATATGTCCGAACCTCGATTCGTCTCCCTCATCTACACGCCTCCTACCGTCCACAGTCTTTCTTTACATTCGTGAATTTGAATTTCGTGCTATACTTCCTAGTTTGAAAAGACGTTTTGAACAAGTGATTCTTACCTAAGAGAATGGTCGAAGCTTAGGAGTCTGATAGGCTTGGGATTTAAAGTCGTTCAGACTCAAATTAGGGAGGAGCTGTAGAGAGAGCCTACTAGATTCAAGGTAGGAGGGTAAGATTAGAGAGGTAGCAGAGGTTTGAAGGAAGGTAAGTTATGAGTTCTTGTAGAGTTGAGGTAAAAGTAAAGGGGAGAAGGAGAAGAAGCATCCACTTATATATGAGAAGAGGGGGAAGTTGAATAGGCATCGACCAGTAGGCTAGGTCAAGGTACGTTAATGGTTCGGATTTGGCAATCGAATGGTCAAGCACACGAGTAAACCGAGCCATAAAGAACAGAAGGAATGATAAATAAGGAGTAAGGATAGATGTGTTGTGGTTCAAAGCATACCATGATTGACTCTCATGATATGCTTTGGGGGGCAAAGTGTTACCCGGTTATTTGGCTCGGTAACGAAAGGCTCAGCACAGAGCACCATTCGGCGTCCAAGCCTTGTTCGGCATCAGAGCACTGCTCGGCATTCGAGCCTCGCTCGGCATCCGAGCCCCGCTCGGCATCCGAGCCCCGCTCGGCATCCGAGCCCCGCTCGGCATCCGAGCCCCGCTCGGCATATCTTCCTTGATCTATATACGAATGTCGTTCGACCCGGATATGTGGTTCGGCAATTGCCATTCGACAATTATGGCTCGGCATATAGAAGTCGTTTACTACGGGCCGAGGCATCTTACCCCTAGGCCTATGAGGGAAGTCCAACCCATCTTCGTCTATAAATAGAGGGGCAGGGACACAATGAAATGGACCTTTTTTCGAGAATACTGGGGAGACTCTACCGCTTTCAAGACTCACTCTTTTCAGTTCAAACTTGTACTCAAGACATTATTGTACGGATTGTATCTGTATTTAACTATTGGGGAAAGCAATAAAGATTACAGTTCAAAGTGGACGTAGCTAGTTACGCCGAACCACTATAAATTTGGTGTTCTAGATTTCTGTAGTTAATTTAGTCCATATCTCTTAGTTTTAATTTATCTTCTTCAGTTATCTCTCTACACAATCTTTCTAAAGGGGGTTAGTGACCAATTTTGGTGCTAACAAATAGGTTCCATGTAAACCCATGAAAATTAGGATAAGAAAGTAGCTAATGGAAATATCAGCAAGTTCCTAGTCAACCCTTGAAAACTAGGATGTGAAGTGAGATATTGGATAAATCCATAGGTTCCTAGTCAACCCATGAAAACTAGGATAAGGTGAATAGTTATTGGATGGACTAATAGGTTCAGGAGGACCCATGAATTAATTAAGTTAACTGGCGTGGGCCTATAAGTTTTTAGTGATCCCATGAAAACTATGAATAGGACATGGTGTCTAATAGTTATAACAAGGTTATTAGTAAACCCATGAAAACTAAAGAGGTTAATAGTCCCTAGAAACTATAATTATGACAGGGTGTCAAATTAAACTGGGAATGGTAAATCCTAATGATTTTCAAGTATGCATATCATCATAATATTTTAAAAATGTATGTTTTAACCATTGTTAATGCAGGAGTACAGTATATGGTTTTATAAAGGCTTTAGGATACTAGTGAGGGGAAAAACCATTCCACTAAGCGGCTTGGTCTCACTATATATCTAAAAGGATTGAGATGTTAGATTATTATTCATACCAGGCTTTATGTCTGACTCGAAATTTTTGTTTTCCCCTTAAACCCTCGGGTACTTAATTGATTTTGAGTAGTTTGAGGTTTAGGGTTTTCAGGCTCTCTTCTTAGACGGATAAAGCTTCTGGAGACGTGCGGGAGACAGATAGTTATTTAGTATTTTTCTTTCCGCTATGTGTTTTGTTGTAAAGGCAGATTTATTAGCCTTACTATATACTCTTATCAACCAAGGGGCATCTTCATATGTCACTCTTGGCGTAATTGTAAAAATTATATTTTTGTTGAACGTTGTTAACGTAATTTTGGATTATGTAATGAACATGAAATGTTTTAATCTGAATGTGGAAATATGTTTTTTATTTGTTAAAATTTTTCCATTCTTCAGTGATCTGTGTATCGATAATCTAGCATCGCCGTATTTGGTCGCCGAAGATTAATAACTATGGATGACTGCAGCATCCGTAGCCGTTAGTTTTGGGCCTCCAAGTAGGGGGATGTTACACCAGCGGTAACAAGTTGTACCGAGATTTGAAGTGAATTTATTATTGGGAAGGCATGAAGAGGGATGTTGGGGCATTCATCTCGAAGTGTATGAACTGCCAATTGGTAATGGTAGTGCAGAGGAAACCTAGTGGGCTGTTGCAACCATTATAGTTTCCTTAGTGGGAATGGGAGCAAGTATCGATGGATTTTATTACTGGATTTCCAAGGACTCGAGTAGGGTACGATAGCATTGGGTCTTGGTTAATCGGTTGACCAAGAGCGCTAGATTTTTATCATCAAGTCAAATAGAATGGCATTCAAGTTTGTAGAGTTGTATGTAAAGTGGATAATATGATTTCATGGTGTGCCAAAGAGCATTCTGAGTGACCGAGGTCCATTGTTCACTAGTTGATTTTTTAAGAGTTTACAAGAGGTACTAGGGACCGAGCTGCACCTTAGTACAGCTTATCACCCGCAAATGGATGGGCAAACCGAAAGATTAAATTATATATTGATAGGAGATGAGGACCGAGCTGCATCTTACTAGCATGCATTATAATTTTGGAGGATCATGGGATGACCATCTACATCTGGTGGAGTTTGCATACAACAATGGTTATCAGTCAAGTATTGGTATGGCCCCTTATGAAGCATTGTATGGTCGACCATGTACCGGTCCTTCATGTTGGTGGAAAGCGGGCGAGAAACTGATAATTGGTCCAGATATGATTAGAGAGACTTCAGAAAAGATTGAGATCATTCGACAACGAATGAAAGCTGCTAAGGATCAACAAAAAAGCTACGCTGATAGGAGATGAGGAGATTTAGAGTTTTCTGTTAGGGATATGGTATTTGTGAAGGTTTCTCCTTTAAAGAATGTAGTTTGATTCTATAAAGGGGAAGTTGGTACCGAGATTCGTACGTCCTTTTCCAATAGTTGAGAGGATAGAAACGTTAGCATATAGGATCGATTTACCTCAGAAAATGGAGGACGTGCACAACATTTTTTTATGTCTCTTATCTACAAGTGTTTGTGCATGACTCGGGCGTGATGATTACACTGGATCAGCTAGAAGATGTTGAGGTTGAACCAGAAGTTTCTAGATCTTGTAGGCCACTTCGTATTATTGGGTATGATACAAAAAACTTAGGAGAATGTTGGTGAAGTTAGTGAAGGTACAATGGAGCGAAAGTGAGATTGTACCTGGAATACTGAAGAGAGCATGAGGACTATATGTTCAGAGCTCATTGAATGGTAAGATCCACGATTTATCGCATCTACTTTCACCATTGTATATTATATTTAATAGATTAGTATTCCACATGCTAGGGTAAGTTCACATGTACCATTGATGACATGACTTCTTGTTTGAGATGTTTGATAGTTGCTTATGATTGGTGGGCATGCGAGATAACTATTGCTTATATTTTGGATTATTTAGGGATTTCGGGACGAAATTCCAAAAGGGGGGAGAATGTAATGACCTATATTTTACATACCAGAGGATCGTAAATTATTTTTTATTTTTTTCGTATGAGGTTGTCTGATTCGATGATTTTGGAAACTCTTAAGGACATTTTAAAACCTATAATTTTTTCCGAATTTCTATGCGATAATTTTGAACTTGTAAATCATGTTTGGGCTATAAATTTTGATAGGAGTCAAATTAAGGTCTCAAACTAGTATCACTACTTCAGCATGATGGTTTCCCATTCCGTAGAGTGGTCAAAATAGAAAAATGGACATACGGTTAGGAAGTTATGCATGTTTTAAGTTTAAACAGTTGTTGACTAGAATTAGTGTGTAATTAATTAAGCCCATGATTAGGCCTATTAGTCTAATCCGAGATTACTATAAATATGAGCTATAGGAGTCAAATTAAAAGCTTTTCCCTCTCTCCCAAATAACATCTAAACCCCATTAACCCTAAATTCATTAAAAATCACATGAATTACTCTCTAAATAAAATCAGATTGAAGATTAGTGAATAGATCGTTGATTAGATGATAGAGGTCCTCCTTTTGGTTGATTCGAATTGCCTTTCATCCTTGTCCACTTTGGATTGAGACTCAAATTGATTGAATTTGGTGATTGGTAAGTGATTTATGCCTTCTCACCTGTGCAGTTAATGCCCCGCTATTACCCCACTATATCCCATAGCGGGTTTCTGCCGCTACGATATTTTTATATAGCCCCAAATATAGCCTTTTCGCTTTAAGCCCCGCTATTTCCGCTATATCCCGTTATTTCCGCTATATTCCGCTGTTTCCGCTATATCTTCTGTAAAAGAAATGAATTGAAAAATGATATTTATATATTATAAAAATTATGAAATTAATTTATTTAATTGATGTTTTAATATATTTTCAGAAATGAAAATACTCTAATATTCTACTGAATTCAATTATCTTATATAACAGTTTTACGTTTATTTACAGTATATTCGCACATGTTTTTATTTAAAATTATTTATCTACTAATTATAATTCAATTGAATGTTAATTTTTCACTTAATTGCCATTTATATATTTGTAAAAACATTAAGTATGAGTTTTATATGCTATTTTAGAGTCATCCTCTATATCCCGCTATATCCTCGCTGTATCCCCGCTATGACTTTTTGCACCTCCGCCGCATTGAGTCTGCCGAGCGCTTTAACTACACAGCTTCTCACTACCTTATGCATGTTTATATGGTAGAATTATAGTTTTAACATAATTTTGGCTCTAAAAATCCTTTTCTAACCTTAATTATATGTTAACATATGCTTATGACCTAAATTGATGGATTCTAATATTATTTGCAGAAATGGTCTTGTAATTCACCTTGTTCATATTCATATGCTCATTGATTTCTTAGATTTGGATTAGAATTTGTTTGATTGCTATAATTTTATGTATTGCTTGTTTGAATGGATCTAATTGTATATTATTCGATAATTGTATGTTTGCTTTGATGTTGTTTGCTAGTGTTTTGGATGTTTAGGAAGATAGGTTGGTGAATTTGGCAAATCAAAGGCAAAGGTGATCGAAATTGGATGAAACTTGGAGGGGCGGCTCTAGAGTATGAGAGAAGTCTGAAGTTCAAGTCGCGTGCCCAAATTCCTTAAGTAGATAAGTCGGTGCCGACTTGTTCATGTCAGTATTGAGTTGTTTATGTTGCTTGAATGGGTCGGTGATTTTGGGGAAACTCAAGAGCAAGGCTAGAAAACATGAGCCAAAGCAAGAGATAGGAGATTGGCTAAGCGATGGAGGCTACACTGGCTTGTTTCTTGAATTTGAAGGTTGAATGCTTTGACATAGGGCCGAGTTGTTTTGATGGATAGGTCGGGGTCCAAAGTACTTGGAGATGGAATACTAGAAGCAAGGAAGTGGAGTTAGCCAAGGATTGGCTAAGAAAACAAGTTAGTACGGACTTGTTTATGTTGGTATCGAGTTGTTTGGGTTGGTCCAGTGATGGTGGAACTTCTAGGGAATGGAGTATAGGTTTTGTAGATCATGCTGAAGGTACTGGTTCGTTCGCATAAGGTGGGATAGCAATGTAACAGCATGATGATCTATGTATCTTCGGTTCGTGACTCATGGAGGGAGTAGGTACTGAAGGTAGCAGCCCAATAAAGGAGAAGCTATAAAATTGGGAACGTAAAGGGGTTCCTGGATAATGGATGCTAGATTGAGCAAGGGATGGGCTTGGATCTGAATAGAGCAAAGGAGAGCTCAAATGTATATGTGCTAAGGAATCGTTGATACTCGAAGTGTTTTCTGTTGTACTTGAAGTAGGAGTATTGTAAGTGGGGACGCCCATAGGTCAATTGAGGGACCTGTATACACTGGACCAGTGGCTTTGGTCTAGTGTCTAGCTTTGGGCTACGGGACACGTATCGAGCTTTAGGTTGCATGATACGAGAGTATAACAAAAACTGGGACTTCCATTAGTCCCTGGCATGGGGGTTATACGAGTTATCATATATTCAGAGCATGGGGATAAGTGATAGTGGGTATTGCTTGATGGATGTTATGGTTTCTTTCATTAGTGGGTTATCACTCGTGGATATCTTTGGGAATACGTATTAGAGATAGGGATATCTGAACATCAACAATTCTATTCTGTATAGTGCCTTTATGATATTGTAGGGTAGCATATTATATTGTTATGTGCTAACTCTTTGGTTGTAGGGACAGGTCAGTTATAATTCGAGTACTTTTGTTCCTTACTGTATTTACATATATAGTATATTGAGTTTCATTTAGCGCTCACACTAGAATGTTGTCTGACCCAATGTTTTATGCTTTGCTTCTTATTATCTCAGGTACTCTTAAATGAGTAGACTTGATAATAGAGCTAGATGATGCAGTAGTTTTGTAGAGGACGAGCTGGATGGAGCCATCTCATATTATATACTTATATGGGTTGCTACGCTTATTCCATTGTGCAATGCTGGGGAGCCTTAGCAGTGACTGCTTATTTTCTTATTATTGAGACAGTTGTTGATTTTGTTTCCGTTGTATTAACTCTAAGACTATTGATGTATAACTCCATGGATCTTATACCCTGATGATTAGTTTACATTGTTATTACTGTCTCTCTTGTTTTATATCTATGATATTATATTTTATCTATGCGTTGTGAGATATATGACAGATTATATGTTGTATTTTTTTCACTTTAAACCCTGATGATCGTCCTATATCAACCGAGCAAGATAGCAGCATAGTACTAGTTTACTATCGGTGCCGCAATGATTTGGCGGTCGTCACACTGCCTACCTAGGCAGCTTTCATTCGATGTTGAATGATCTCTATCTTCTCCGTGATTTCTCTGATTATATCTAGCCCAAGTATCAGTTTCACATCCGCTTCCCACCAACATAAAGAGGCGTTACACAGTCGGCCATACAATGCTTTGTACGATGCCATACTAATGCTAGACTGGTAGCTATTGCTATGTGTGAACTCTACCAAATGCAAATGATCATCCCACGAGCCTCCAAAATCAAGTACGCAAGCCCGAAAGAGATCCTCCAATATACAATTCACTCTCTTAGTCTGCCCATCCGTTTGCATGTAATAAGCTGTACTGAGATACAGTTCAGTTCCTAACGCCTCCTGTAAACTCTTCTAGAACCAACTAGTGAACAACGGGTCTGGGTTGCTCACAATGCTCTTCAGCACACCATGAAATCGTACGAACCATTTCACATACAACTCGGCCAGTTTGACGGTACCCAATTTGACTACCGTCCTACTTGACTTGATGGGTATAAATTGAGCGCTTTTGGTCAATCGATTGACTATGACCCAGATGTTGTCGTACCCTGCTTGGGTCCTTGGCAACCTATCAATTCTTTCTCTACTTCCATTCGGGAATATTAGGCGGTTGCAACAACCCACTTGGCTTCTTTTGCTCTGCCTTCACAAACTGGAAATTCATGCATTTCGAGATGAATGTCCTGGCATCCTTCTTCATCCCATCCCAATAATATGTCTGATTCATATCATGGTACATCTTATTACCATCGGGAGGTATGGTCAACCTAGAATGGCAGCACTCTCGTAGCACCTCATCTTGTAATCCATCAACATCGGGAACAAACAGCCTCTCATCCTTATGGAGCCAACCTTCTCGATCGAGTCTGTATTGCTTCATATCTTCATACTCTAAACCTCCTTCTATTTTTGCCCTGATCTCTACTAGTCTAGCATCTCGCATCTGACTAGGTATGATCCGCTCAATCAGAGTAGGACTGATAGTCAAACTCGCTAACATCTCTGGTTCTAACTCGCAATAGGGTTAGAAATCATAACCAGCAATATACTCTAACTATTTCCACACTATAAACATAGCTCCCAAATTGGCATGTCTTTTACTCAGTGCGACGGTGACCGCATTTCCTTTACCAAGTGTATAAGAAACGCTGAAATGATAGGAGGCCAAGAATTCCATCCTTCGTTGTTGGGGAATGTCGAGATCCTTTTGGAAGAAAAGGTACTTTAGGATTTATAATCCGTAAACAACTCGAACCTTTCTCCTAATAAGTAGTGCCTCTAAATCTTAAAAGCAAACACTATAGCCGCCTACACCAAATCATGAGTTGGATACTTCCTCTCGTGCGGCTTCAGTTATCGATTAACATAGGTGACAACTTTTCCCTTCCGCGTTAATACTGCACCTAACCCAGTACCACAAGTGTATGTGTATACTGTTAGCTCCTCATTCCCGCTCGGAATGGTCCATACTGATGCACTCGTCAACCTCTCTTTCAGACTTACAAACGCATGCTCACACTTCGCGTCCCAAAAAAAAGTCTGATTCTTCTTTGTCAAATTGGTCAATAGTGCTACTATCTTTGAGAAGTCCTTGAGAAAATTTCTATAATATACCGCCAATGCTATGAAACTCCTCACATTCGTAGCATTCTTGGGTTGGTTCCAATCTTGAACTGCTGCAACCTTGGCAGGATCTACTGCGATGCCTTACTCCGAGATGACATGACTAAAGAATCTCACTTCCCTCTTCCTTAAGTGACATTGAAAACTTCACTTTCAACTCCTGCTTCCTCAATACTTCAAGCACAAACCTTATGTGGGCCTTGTGTTCTTCCTCCATCCTAGAATAAATCAAAATATCATCCATGAACACAAACACAAACTTGTTTAGGTTCACGAGATCAACAAAGTATGCTAAAGCATTGGTTAGCTCGAACGGCATAACCAACCACTCATAAAAACCAAACGGCATACGAAACGCAGTGATCGGTACACTCCTTCACTACTCTTAACTAGTGAAATCCTATCACAAGATCCAACTGAGAGAACACTTTCGCACTATGGAGCTGATCGATCAAGTCATCAATATGTGGGAGTGGATACTTGTTCTTCTTCAACACTTTATTCAGCTCACATTAATCTACACACAACCTCAGAGAGCCATCCGCCTTAGTGGCAAATACTATGGGTGCACCCCACTTCAATATGTTCCTATGAATGAGCCCCTTCTTCAATAGGTCATTTACTTGCACCTCAACTTTGTTTTCTCTCTGGGTGCCATACACCTCAAAGGCATAACTATTGGCACAACATCCTTCACTAAGTCTATCCGAAACTTAATCTCACTATGCGGTGGTAATCCACTCACTTCCTCAAACACATCTGAATACTCTCTAATGATAGGCATAGATGATAATCCATCCTATGGAGTCTCAAGCGAATATAGAAAGCTAACCATAACCCCATCCTCCAGCAAGCAACCAATCACTACCGTCCACCCCTCCATAGCCCCAATAGTCATCAACAGCCTCTCGCAATCCACCACTACTACATACTTAGCCAATCCATTCCCAAGATAATCCCAAACTCAATGAAATTCAAAATAAAGAAATCAAAAACAAAAGAGCATCCATTAAGACCAAACAACGACAAACCATACTCAGGCTAGCTGAGCCTCCAATAGGGTTCGTCACAATCAACGGTCCGTCAACTATTTTGGATTTCAATTTCAGCCATCTACCAAATCACTAGATATGAAGGAATGCGAAGCCCTAGTATCAAATTAAACACATATAGGAACATCTGAAATAAAGCATACCTTAAATAACAACGCCCATCTCTTTCTCTTTCATCGAGGGAGCACTCGACGAAGTCGAAATGGCATCCAAATCATATTCCTTCACAACCCGTTTCTACCATGGTGGTTTCGGACAATTCTTCAGTATATGTCCGGGTTTGCCATAGTTATTCACTTCTTTTTCCCATCAGATTTGTAATCTCTGATTAGGTGGCCCTTGTCCCCACAGCTATAACAAATAGGATCCCATTTAGCCATCTTTTGAGCATTCTTTCATTGAGACTGCTTCCTCTTACCATTCCATTTCTTCTTTCTCTACCACTTTGTTACAATTTTGGCTCTTTTTAGCAACAACAGCTGATTTGGACTTTGGGTATAAACTCACCTAGCGAAAAGCTTTCTAATGGCTCATCGATATGACTAACCAACTTCTCCCCCAGGTAGTTGTCCAAACCCATAATGAACTTCTCATTCTTTCTCAACGAAGTGTCGATGAAAGACATCCCATACTTTGACAAAGCATCAAACTCAGCAATATATTCAAACAGAGACATATCTCCCTGCTTTAAATCAGCAAATTTCCTGAATAGCACTGACTTCTGAGCAGCCAAAACAAACTTCACTTTAAACCTGGCCTTGAACTGGTCTCAATTGAATTGATCCTTAGGTGTAGCAATGGTAATGGAATTCCACCAGTTCATAGTCCACCTTTGAAACTGTCTAGAGGCCAGCTTCCTCTTTATGGTATCATCTATTTTCATATCACTAAAGGTATGCTCATAGGTGTCCAACCAACCCTACACTTCGATAGTTGACTCCATTTGAAGAAATGCTTTGCCTCCCAAGGTGGAGTAATCCTTGCATAACTTGGCAAAGTCAGCTCTCGATGCCTGCACTTGAGCACCACCACCAATAGCAACATTTGGAGCGACCGCTTGAGCATTTTGAAGCATGTTTGCCATCATCGCATTGAATATAGCTTGCAAGTTAGGGTCAGCAGCCCTCGAGCCCGCTCCTTCCTCAACTCCAGAGATGGAGTTCCTCATAGTGTTTCTTGTTTGTCAACTTATTCTTGATCTACAACAAGAATGATCGGACTCTCAAAAAAAACTATGTCTATGGTATTCATATGTGCATGCGACTTATATACTATATATATATTACTATATAGTTTTGAAAACCAAAGTATATAATAAGTATGCACTCTCTCTCGTGTGTGTGTGTGTATTCTTGATCTAGTCTAGGGTGATAACTCCTTCGCTATATCTACGGGACCATGGTATCAACTCAGGTTAATTGTGTAACCTAAGCTTTGATACCAAGTGTGACAACTGCCTTACACCATTGACACCCAATATACATAAGATAATGTGCTGCTGACATGCCCAGCCGATGTAGGACGATTATTAAGGTTTTAAAATGAAATACACATCACATAAGCTGTCGTATATCTCACAGTGTATGGAATAAGATATAATATACATCAAAGATATAAAACAGGAGAGACAATAATAGCTAAATGATCCAAATATTAGAGTATAGATTCACAGAGTTATGCATCAAGTAATAGAGTTTATACAACAGAAACAAACTCAAATAACCATCTCATAATAATAAGAAAGCACTATTAAGGCTCCACAGTGTTGCACAACGGAATAAGCATAGAAATCCTTATGTAATATGGGATAGCTCCATCTAACTCATCCTTTGCATAGCTACTACGTTACACCAAGACCTGCTATCTAGTCTCTCATTTAAGAGTACCCGAGATAATAAGAAGCAAAGCATAAAACCTCAAGTCAAATAGCAGTTTGGTGAGCGCTAAATTAAACTCAAAATACTATACAAGTCAATATAGTAAGGAACAAGGATATATGAACCATACTTGACCTGCCCTTGCAACCAAAGAGTTAGCACATAATGAACATATTATGCTACTCTACAAATTGTAAAGGTACACAACAAACCAAGTGTGATGACGGGTGTCTAAGTATCCCAATCTCTAATACCAACCTATAGTGACATCCCTAGAGTGATGGACTACGAAAGAACAATCAAGACAACCACAGCATCCATCAACCAATCCTCACTATCACTCAATGTACTATGAATATATGATAACTTGCATGACCTTTCAACTATGAGAGACTAATGGAAATCTCAATTTTCAGTGTACTCTCTTTAGCCCGAAGTTGATACTAGACCCATTCAACCGGTCTAGGTTACACAGATCCATTCAACTGATCCAAGGTAGCCTTTCAACGTACCCATGAGCGTCCTCACAATACCCTTTCTTTGAGTACATCAGAAAACACTTCGACTATCAACGATCCTTTTGCATGTGTATCCGAGCGCTTTTCCTTACTTCATCCAATTTCCATTATCCTTGAGGAGCCATTATATATTCCCTCATTCAACTATTATATCCACATGTCACCTTTCTTAGAACCCGCCATTTGTTGATATCAACATCGTGCTGCCATCATCGGAACCTAACTCCTTTCACCATCGAGTTGTCACCAAAATCCCGAAACTATCATCGTGATACTGTGCCGCCATCAAACCTCAAGTGAACAAACAAACACCTTTAGTACAACCTATAGAGCCTTTACTTCCCTTCTTGGAAGTTTCACTCCAATCCCATCAATATAAATAACTCGGTACCGACCTATAATAGCTCGGTAACGACTTATTTACTTAGCCAATCTTGGCTAAGTTCAATCTCTTGCTTCTAGTACTTCATTTCCCAAGTGCTTTCGACCCCGACCTATCCTTTAAAATAACTTAGCACTAACTTAAAGCCATGGTTTCTAAGTTCTATAAATAGCTCAGCATAGTGCCCAATCCTTGGCCATTTTCTTGTAACTTACTTTTGTCCACCTCCTCTAACCATTGTCCACCGAGCCATCAAGTCGCTGATCCATTTTGGTCACTAAAAATAACTCGGCACCAACTTAAATAACTCGGTGTCGACCTATTTCCTTTGCCCCATTTCTATTGTGACTTGTAGCTTGATTCCCCCATGCTTCAGAACCCCTCCTCCAAGTTTAATCTAATTTAGACCATCTTTATCATCGACTTGTCGACTTTGCCAATCTATTCTCCAACTACCCAAAACACTAACAAACAACATCAAAGCACAATATATAATCATAGAAAACCATGCATATACATCCATTCATACAAGTAATACATAAGAATGTGATAATCAAGCAAATCTAAATCTAGATCTAACTTTTACGCTTGCATATGCATATGAATACAAGGGATTGCAAAACCATTTAAAAACTATTTTTTTGCCTTTATAATTTGTCTATAAAATGTATAAAAATGTAGTTAAGGTTAAAAAATGTTTTAAGGTCAAAATGCTGTCAAGAAAATAATTTTTAACTATATAAACATGCATAGTAGAGTGAGAGGTCAAGAACCACTCACTAAATACCCAAACTACTAATTTTTTCTCCTTATATTTGAAGTGGACAGCAAAGGAGATGAACCCAAATTAACAAAAACGGTAATATAAAGCTTTCCTATGCTAATTCACCCCTCTAATTAATGGTTTGGCAAAGATTAGTAAGGAAAATGTGTGATTTTTTATGAAATTAGGGTTAATGGAGGTTTAGAGCTATTTTAGGGAAGATTGAAATGACTTAGATCAGTTCCTACTACCTCCCCTTAGTATTGTTTTCGAGATGGGTTAATGGGTCTAGTGTAACGACCCTAATTTTGATTAACATTATTTAGGACATTAAATTAGATAAATTAAATAAAATAATGTATGTTGGTTAAGGGATTGAGATTTGTATAATAAAGGGGAGTCGTTCCTAGTTGAACTAGTTGAACTAATGAACTAAATGGAATTTAAAATGAAATAGGTTAGGGAATTAGATAAGGGGCAAAATAGGAACAAGTCTTATTCTTATATCCTAAACCCTTACTCACTCTAATTTTACACGTTCACAAATTAAAATCTAAACCTAGAGAGGTCAGCCACCATTAAGGGAAGCAAGAAGAAGAGAGGCTAAAAATCAAAAGAAGAAAGCTTAATCAAACTTATTCAAGATCAAATCTCAACCCCTTAACAAAGCTAAAGGCGAATAATTATTACATCTCATATTTTTTATGTTTCGGTTTCTATAATCAGATCTGAATGTTTTTGCAAGTACATTGCCATGTTTTGAATGTTAGTATATATATGTGTGCTTGTTGAAGAATTACGTTTATTCATATTGATTTTATGACATGTTTTGAATTGAAAAACCTATCAAATGAGATCCAAATGACTTGCGATTTTAACATATGGTCAGAAATGATATTTTAGAGGTAGGTTTCAAGTTTTATAATTTTTTGAATCAATGTGCATTTATTATTAATTTTCTAGTGAAGAAAATGGTTATTTGGGTTTAAAATTAATTACGGCAATTATATATATGGTTTGGGTCAGAAATTTAAATATGTTTGAAAACATATTAAAAGTGATTTATGTGAATTTTTTTAGAATTTTCCTAATTGTTTCAAAAAATATGTAAAATTATTTAAGGTATGGGACTTAAATGTTTAATATGTTTATAAAAGAAGAAGGGGCTATTTGTTAATGTTTTAAAATGTTAATCTCTGTAATTCGGTTGCACCTTTCAGAAAAGGTTTTGAAAAAGTAAAGGCAACCAATTGTATGATGACAAATAAGCAGGTTAGTTGAAAAGAATTACTTTTTAAAGTTAAAAATCAGATTTTTAAGGTTACGCTGCCTCACCATCTTCGGCAGCCACCTTTCGACTCAGTACCTCCGCCTCCAACTAGATCGAAACCAATACACATATTATCAAAGACTTAGTACGTAGTGAATTGAACATAGGCGTAAGGTATAAGGTCGAAACAAGGTGTTCCGAAGGAGTCGAAGCCTTGTTTTGTTTTCTAAAGGAAAAGCGCCTGTTTTGCTTTCGAATAAGATAGCCTTCGACTTGATCAGCTTTCGACTGGGTCAAAGTTGTTTTAAAGAAAGGAGCTTTCGAAACAGGTTGTGCCCTTGTTTTAAGTAAATGCATTCAAAGAGGTCGAAACCCCTACCTACCGCCTTTATACCTTTCGAAGCAATGCCTTCGAAAGGGTCCTTTTATTTTAAAATTAGAGCCGCTTCTCCAATGCTTTCGAAGGAATTGATTTCGACACCATCCACTTCTTTACTTAGGAACTTGCTTTCTAAAGAGCTGCTTTCGACTTATTTATTTTAAGACCCTTTTTGATGTTTAGAAAGTTAATCACAAAGGTTTCGAAAAGAATGACTTCAGATGGTTTCGAAAGGTCCTTCCATATATTTTAACTTGAACTCAATGCTTTCGAAAGGTTTTTTTTAAGTAGTGTACTTTAATGCTTTCAAAAGGTAGCTCATAAAGGTTTTGAAGGGGAGGCTCCCCAATATTTTCGAAAGGTATATGATAAAGGTTTCAAAGGGGTGATTCCCCAATGTTTTCGAAAGGTTCTTAAAGTATTTGGAATGGAAGGTTTCCAATATTTTCAAAAGGCATGATTAAGGTATTTTAAAAGTGGATGTCTAAGGTTTATAAAGCTTTTGAAAGATTTGTTTTCAATGTTCTCAAAAGGACTATGGTTAAAGATTTCAAAAGGTGTGTTTTAGCCTTTCGGCCTAAGGTTATAAAGTAATTTACTTGTATCGAAAGAGGTACTTTCAACTATTTTGAAAGAGATTCTTTAAAGGTTTAAACAAAGGTTTCAAATGTTTTCATCAACAATATTTTGAGTAAAGCATATATCATGGCAAAGAGATTTGAGTAAAGAAAATAGTACGTTTTCATTATTTAAGATGATTTAAAGAGTTAAATCAATTTGAAAAGGTTTTCGAGGAAAATTTAAAGGGTGGTTAGCCCTAAGAAAAATGACTTGGATATTTGTATACGAGATGGGACTAGTATAGGGTCACGCCCTATACATTAGCTGTTAGCCCCTAGTTAATTTAGTCCAAAATTCCAATGTATAGGACTTAGTCACAGGTAAGACTTAAATGATGGTTACACACAGAATAAAATATATGTACAAGGAAGGAGGATAAGTTATTGGTGAGCTCGAAAAACCATTAGGATCAGGTGAACCTTGGAGAAGTAAGTTAAGGACAGACCATCCAGAAGTATGTCTAATAGTTGTTAGATAATTTGTTTAGCTTGGCTGGTAGGCCGGAGTCAGCCAAAGTTTAGTAGTCAGCCAAACAAAACTACATTGTTTCAGATAAATGGTCCATTTATTACCTGTTTTTGAGCATATATGATATTTTCTATTATTGGTATAATTAGTTTGGTCAACCAGTTTGGTTGCAGGGTTTTGATTTGCAAAAAGATCTGTTTTAAAGGGATATTAGTGCGGGGAAACCCATTTCACTAAGTGGTGTGGTCTCACTTAATATCAGTAAACCTAGATGTAATAGTATTATTCACGCCAGGCTTTATGTCTGACTCGAAGTTTGTTTTTCCCCTTAAACTCTTGGGTGCTCAAAATTAATTTGAGTAGATTGAGAGTTAAGGTTTTTACAGGTTTAGTATATGGACAAATAAAGCTTCTGAAGACGTACGGAAGGCAAAGTTAACTATTTAGGAGTTGCAACTTAGTTTTATTTCCACTGTGATGTATTAAGACTTATATGTCTATTTAGTACTCTGATCACCCAAGGGGGCATCTTTATATGTCGCTCTTGGCGTATTTTGTAATAATTATATTTGATTAAAACCTGAGAATCAATTTTAGGACTATGTAATTTGAATATGAAATATTGTTTTGAAATGTAATCAGAAAAGTGGTTTAATATGTGTTGTTTTTATTTCATATTCATGTGCTTCTGATATTATGGATACCATTAACATTACCGTATTTTGTCACCAGAAGTTAATACTTTGGATTACTGCAGCATCCGTAGCGCTTAGCTTCGGGACTTAAGATAGGGGATGTTACACCTAGGCACGGTCTAGGTTAATTACCTTTTAAAACTAGCTAGTAGTAGATAAAACTTAAAACGGCTATAACTTTTAAAGAATAAGTCCATTTTTCTATTATGATCACTCTATAGAACGGGAAACCACTGTCCTAAAGCAATGGATGTAGTATAAGACCCTAATTTGACTCCCATCAAAATTTATAGTCCAAACAATTTTTTCAGGGTCAAACTTTCACATAGAAAATATAAAAAAATCGTAAATCTGGAAAATATCTATAAGAGTCACTTTCCAAAATTTTAGAGTCATACAACCTCATATGAATAAAATAAAAATATTTTATGATCCTTCAATACGTAAAACACGGGTCATTACATTTTGTAGAGACAAAACTTGGTGCGGCCCTTGATATTCAGCCTTCGAAATATTGTGCCAGCGAGAAATATATAACAGGTACGGTTAAGTGGTTTGTTAGGGAAAGCAAAGGTATAAAGAATGAGGATTGAGCTTCCGTCCCAAGTAGAACTCCATTCATAGAAAACATTCTAAGATAGGAGTGTCCCAAGAAATTTATGATGCCAACAATGCCATCGTATAATGGGACTACTGATCCTAGACAACATTTACTTAAGTATGAATGGAACATGGATGGTGCCAAATCAACATATGTTTGTCGATGTAGATGTTATCCTATTTTTCTCGAAGGTGTCGCATCTATATAGTTCACTAAGCTTGAACCTATGTCCATATTGACTTTTGATGAGTTTGCTAGGAAATTCTTGGAGCAGTTCTGGCTCCATGCCGCTTGTCCTATGGATGTGATGTCCTTGTCGAGCCTATCTCAAGGACTTAAGGAGTCATTGAAAAGTTTCTTGAATCGGTTTAATGTTTCCCTTACAAAAGTCAGTAATCTAAAGGAGGATCTAGTATTTACGGCATTAGTCAGAAGCATGTACCTGGATATAGATTTTGGTAAGTGATTGAAGACGAAACAACCAACGACTATAGAAGAATTCCATCAGAACGCTAATCAATTTCTACGATTAGAAGAGGCGAGTCTAGATGTAGGATAGATTGATGATGTGCAGTCAAAGGAAGTTATCCAGAGCAACGTGGGAATTTACAAAGTAGGAGGAAGATCCTGTAACATGGCGGTTATTGTTGGAAACTCTAGAACTAGAAGAAAAGGAATCAAGGCCCTAGCGGTAGGCATAGCAAAAACAAGAAATGCCCGAGAAATATGAAACAGGAAGACTAACGCCCTTATATGATATATTGGAAAACTTATACCTTACTACTATAGAAATGAAATGATACAAAAAGTCAACCAGGAGGGGGCGTGTGAGCAGGAAAGGTGCTCCGGAATGTACTGTCATTTCCATGAAACCCATGGACACAACACGAATGAGTGCCGTCATTTGAAGGATCCCATTAAAGAACTGATAAGGATGAATAAGCTCCAGCAATACGTTAAAGAACCCCAGGAAGGTGGTCAAACCGCAAGACCCCAATGGTCGTCTGCCTAAGGGAATTAACCTAGACTAAGCCGAGAAGGGCTCGGGTGAAATGATGGAAGGCTGGTTATCAATACCATAAATAGAGGACCTCATCCAATGGAGAAAAGCCAGAGGGAAATGGAATGGTATGTGACGGTATGCGATCTCGCTAAAGCACGTACCGTAAGTAGATTGCTTTACCATGTAAGATAGAGCTTCGACTAAGCAGCAAAGGGTGACAAGGGATGACATCGTGTTCAATAATTGAGATGCTGATGGAGTCAAAGCGCCAACTTTCGATCCATGGTGATAATGGCTGATATGGGACCGACAACAGTACATCGGGTCTTGGTGGATATTAGAAGTTCTACAAACATACTGTTCAGAAGAACATTTGATCGAAAGAAAATTAGCGTAAAGGAGGTTATGGCTTGTAAAACCAAGATCTAAGGGTTTACAAGCGAAGCTAACAACCGATTGGGTTGATCGATCTGCCGATGGAGTTAGGTGAAGAAGATCATAGGATAGTCCAGATTCAGAAGTTTTTCATTGTGGATGAATACTCTGCATACAATGCCTTTTTGGACCGACCGGCCCTTGCTGATTTCAGAATAGTACTAGCACATTGGTGTCTAATGATGAAGTTCTCTATGGAGAACGGGGTCGGATCAATAAGTGGAGTCCAGAGCACAGGAAGGGAATGTTATGTCGTAGAGCTGAAGGAAGCAAAGCAATGAGAGAAAGGCAAGAATGTGGAAGGGACTCTTCACATTCGATATTAGCAAGCATAGCAATTAAAGCCTGAACCCAGGCTCGAGAACCATAACAGGTTTGATTAGGCTATGGATCCTAGGAAGAAGTCAGGGGAAGGGCGAGTAGCACCAGCTGAGCTGACCGTGAATGTTCCAATTGATATGGACGATCCTACATGGCTCTACAGATCGGATCTCGGCTTAGCATTAACTTAAGGAAGGAATTGGTTAATTTCCTCCAAGGGAATTTGTATGTGTTTTTTTTGGACGCGTTAGGATAGGCGTGAGATAACTTCGAAGGTAGCATATTGCGCACTGAATATTGATCCAAAGTTTACACCAGCCAAACAGAAATAGCGCAATCTGGGTCCAAAGCAATCTGCTGCATTGAAGGAAGAAGTAGGTAAGTTAATGGCAAATGGCATTATCCACGATGTATCGATTATTTGGATTTGAATAAGGCATGCCCGAAGGATATATTTCCTCTGCCAAGGATTTACCAACTGATAGATGGGACAGCAGGGCATGAGTTACACTTGTTATGGATACTTATTAAGGTTATAACCAAATTCTAATGCATATATCAGATAAGGAGAATATCAACTTCATAACAGATTTTGGATTGTACTACTATCAGGTAATGCTATTTAATCTAAGAACGCCAGTGCCACATACCAAAGATTAGTAAATTCTATGTTCAAAAATCAAATCGGATGGATGATGGAGGTATACGTGGATGACATGCTTCTAAAGTCATGAGTATCGCAGAACCATTTAGATGACCTTTCGAAGATGTTTGAAGTTTTACGAAAGTATGGACTAAAGCTGAATTGGTTGAATTGTTATTTTGGGGTAGCATAAGGAAAATTTCTGGAATTTATTGTTAATACAAGGGGCGTCGAGGCTAATTTGGAGTAGATTGATGCCTTGAGAAATGTAACCGCTCCGGCTACAATGAATGAGTTACAAAGCTTGAATGGGAAGATCGCTGCCTTTAGTCGGTTCATCTCAAAGGCAATGGACAAAATGCATCCCTTCTTCTATGCCCTAAAGAAGGGTAAGATGAATTTTGAGTGGAATCAAGATTGTCAGAATACCTCCAAAGATTTATGGAGGCATATGGAGATGCTACCAGTCTTATATAAAGCGCTGGACGGGGAGAGCTTATTCGTCTATTTGGCGGTGTCTGCTCATACATCAAGTGCAAATTAGTATGTGAGGAGGGAGGACTCAAAGGTCGCTCTACTACATCAGCAAGTAATTTACATGACCTAAAAAGAACTACCTGAAGTTGGAAAACTGGCATATTTCTTGTTGATTGCATCGAGGAAGCTGCGGCCATATTTCCATGCTTATCCGATCAAAGTATTGACTGATTAGCCCTTGAAGCAGGTGTTACACCGACCCGAGACTTTGCGGAGACTACTGAAGTGGAATATAGAGTTGAGCCAATATTACATTACTTACCATCCAAGGAGAGAGATAAATGGATAGACATTGGCAGACTTCATCGCTGAGTTTACCACGTGAGATGGTGAAGAACAGGACGATAAGGATGAAGGTTCTCATTGGAAGTTGTTTGTAGATGCTGCTTTAAATGAATAAAATTTAGGGGCAGGAGTAGTGCTTGAAACCTCATAAGGACGGTTAATTTTTTATGTGCTGAGGTTGGAATTTCGCGCAACAAACAACGAGGCTGAGTACGAGGAGCTAATAGCGGGATTAAGGATAGCAAAGGAACTAGAGATAAGGACACTCCATATATTCAGTGATTCCTAGGGGGTGGTTTATCAAGTTAGGAAGGAATATCAGGCTAAGGGTGAGAGACTTGCCCCTTACATGATAAAAGCACTGGAAATGTTGAATGACATAGAACCCTATACGATAATGCATATCAAAAGAGAGGAAAACACAAAGGCTTATTCGTTAGCCAAGCAAGCTAGTTCTAGAGAAGCCCTAATACTGGGCTTGGCTCTAGTGGAAATTTAACGGTTCCATGCATTGATTAAATAGATGTCGACTAGATTTTGGAGACCAAGGAGTAAGAGGAGCCGTGGATGACTCCGATCAAAGAATATTTAATTAAGGGGACTCTCCTGAGAGATAGAAACGAAGAAAGAAACTCCTTCGAAAAGCATCTCGGTTCATGATGCAAGAGGAAGTGTTGTACAAGAGAGGATTATCTACCCTGCTGCTTAAGTGTGTAACCAAGGATGAGGCTAGGATAATCCTTATAGAAATCCATAAGGGCAGCTATGGTGATCATATTAGGAGGCAGACTTTGGTGAAAAAGATAGTTCTTTACGGATATTTCTGGACAATAGTAAATCGGGATGCAGCTGCTTCCACAAAACTATATGATCGTTGCCATAGATTCACAAAGATTCCAAGAGCCTCGTCTATGGAGCTTACGTAAATGGTTAGCCTATGGCCATTTGCGGTTTGGGGTATTGATCTAATCGGTGTGCTACTGATAGCGAAAGGAGGAGCTAAATATGTGATAGTTGCAGTGGATTATTTCACGAAGTGGGCTGAAGCGAGATCGCTTCCCATGATCACAACAAAAAAGGTAATCACCTTCATGACTAAAAACATCATTTGAACGTTTGGAGTACCCAAAAGATTATCATAAACAATGGAACTCAGTTCGAAAGTAACAGTTCAAGGATTCTCCAACTGGTACAAAATCGAGAAGAGCTTCTCAGTGGTAGCACATCCGCATGCGAATGGATAAGTGGAGGCGGTGAATAAAATCATCAAATCCACTTTGAAGAAATAGTTAACTAGAGCCAAGGACAACTGAGTCGATGAGCTTCTACTAGTATTATGGGTTTATAGGATGGCACACAAGTCTGCAACGTGACATATGCCGTTTTCTTTGGCATACAGATCAAAGGCTATGTTTTCAATTAAATTGGTGGTCCCTTCTCATCGTAAAAGGCATTACGATCCAAAGGTAAACAAGGAACTCTTGCTTGAGTCCCTCAATCGGTTGATGTGATTAGGGAAGATGCGAAACTGGGAGTAACTGCTTACCAGAAAAAAGTAGCTTGACAATTTAACACCAAGGTCTGGAATTGTACTTTCGAGGTATAAGATCTCATTCTAAAATGAGTTTCTCTCGGTATGGGGGTATTCGGTCTAAATTAGGAAGGTCCTTACATGATCAAACGGAAACTTAGAGATGGGACATTCAAGCTTGCTACGGTCGATGGAATCCCGATTCCACAGGCATGGAACAGTGACTTACTGCATCACCATTATACTTAGTTTTACTTAGTTTATTTTTGCAAATAAGCAACCCAAGGCTTTTAAAGGCAATGTAATAAGGCCGGACTTGTCACGTTTTTTGTTTATATATGCAATTCGCTCCTTGAACTGATGGAACCATGTCATGTAAGCAAAAATTCTATACTGCACGATTAGCAGTATGGTCGGGAACATACTCCTCTGGCCTGAGATAATGGCCGGGGAGTATGCCCTCAAGGGTCTATCGGATAATTTGACCCTATTTTATAAACACAAACTCCTTCAGCCTAGGATCATGGTCGAGGAGTATGACTCCCTATCGATCGGATAATTCGACCTAATCTTTCGAGGCCAAGCGGATAGTTTAGCCCCACCTTTGCAGGTCGATCGGGTAATTCGACCCAATCTCCTGGGGACGATAGGATAATTCGGCCCTACCATCCATGATTGATTAGATAATTCAATCCCAAACCTTTAGGTGCATGGATAATAGCACCAACCTTCCCCAACCAATATTAGGACCATGGAGTAGGACCATTTAGGGGTCGATCGGATAATTTGACCCCGACCTTCAGGAATTTTCCATTTCCCGAGGTTTGGCAACATCAACAAGGAAACCCTGTAGGGTCGATTGGATAATTCAACCCTGATCTTTAGGTATTTGCCATTGCCCGAAGTTTGGAAACATCAAGAAGGAATGCTCGAAATTAAATAATTGAAACGCTGGATTCGATACATAAGAACCAGTATGTGGTTAGAATTCTAAAAACCATGCTCGCGGCCCAATGGGATATGCTTAAGGCTAATGCCCAGGATAGGCATTCAAATCGCTGGCACCTTTAGACAGGAGTCGGTATATGGATTGGATTTCTACGACTGTGCTAGTGACCTAATAGAAAAAGCTTGCCTAAGGATAAGCAAGGATAGTCGATTAAATTTTCAAGGCGAGTGTTATCGAACTCCTTCGGTCCAGCATCAGGATTGGGAAAGTGCAATCAGATTGGGGGCAATTGAATAATTAACCCCACAATGTTTGTCTCAAACTGGTGCTTGAATTATGGAATTTAAAATAGAAACTACTATGAACAGGATTCGATTCGTGGTAGATATATGTGTAAACAGGAAGTAAATATTACAATTGATGCTCCCCGACGATAGGAAGCAACACTAAGCTTGGACAATTTGCGATAAAAACAATCGAAGGAAACTCGACCTAACCAATATAGGAATAACCATGGAGTTAGTTCAATTATGATTCTGTTTCACCAAACCATACATTTTGGCAATTATAAATAGAGCTAAATAATGGAATATAACCAAAGCAATTGCAAGAAATTTATCTATATGCATAGAGCTACAGTAGATAAATGCATTGCACAGAAGCAGACATATATAACGTAGATAAATTGTAGTACAAGAAATTATATTATATAAGCAGGTACAGTATGCAGAAGTGTGGAAAAGTAAAATTAAACAATGTCTACAGACCAAAAGGTAATTTTTTTCATTACATAAACTTTTAAGTATAAGAACCGTGGGGTCTGCTATTGCACAAGCATAGCATGTTCGCAACAAAAAGAAAAGAATAAAAGTATAAAAAATGCTAGCTATCACACCCACAAGCTTTAGGAATCCCCTATTTGTTCTTCCCTCTTCTTCTGCCCGTGCCACCAGAGCTATCGGGTTACCTCTTGTGTTGTGGATTACCCTTGATTTTGCCCTCTTTTCGAGGGTCACCCTCAAACTAGGCAGTCTCAATTCCAGTTGCAATGTGGGGCTCGTTAGACTTCTCAAAAGGGGTCTCGGACGATCTGATTTTAAGATGCTTCAGCTTAATCAGGGGAAGCTTAGTGGTAGGACTCGCAGACATGGAGCTGAAAAATTTTTCGGTACCAAGCTCTTTTTAAGCCTAGCCTTGGAAAGGTTGACTTTCAATCTCTCCACCATTGTGATAAGATCAGTCGGTCCCAAAGCGTTAGTGATCGAAATGTCTTCTCCAAGGACTGAGAAAAATCCTCTAGCCCTTCCAACGTCATGATCCATTGAGAATCAAGGCTAGGTTCAGAACTGGGAGGTAGAATTGGCACGATAAGTCCTATGGAGATGGAGGTCGACATAGTGAAAATAGCTGTGGTACCCAATCCTTGGGTGCTGGAGGTGGAGGAGGAAGATGTGAATGACCTACAAGTTGGCAAACAGAATGGTAAAGATTAAGGATTGTTTCCAACGAGAACTGAAATTTCTCAAAAACAGGATAAATATGTTATATACCTTTTCCTAGACTTTGTTGAGCAGGAGATTTTGAAATTTCACCTTCTTCGTGTGAATGTTGTATAGGTTGATTAATGGGAAGAGGAATGCAAGCCTTAAAGGAAGTGATCGATGCAGATGTCAGAATGATCTGGATGGCTTCGGTCCTGGGCCCCTCAGTCTAAAGAGTATTTATCACGGCTCCTTAAATACGGAATGGATGGTTCTGGAGGACCCAATGTACTTGGGTCAGCGGAAGCCTTGATAGCAACAACGGCATCAGTAGCCTCCTCCTAAGCTAGAATACTTTTCCCTCTTTGGGTCTAGTAATATCTTCCACATCGAGCTACTTCGTCATCAACTCTTGTTCGGTAAGGCCTTCACCGGCTGCTTCAGAGCAATGCAACCAAAAATGTTTCCTCAGGCCTAACTTCGGGCTGGGCTCGGTCTCGGCTCCTACCACGGCTACTTCTGCCGTTAGCTCCTTCGAAGAAGGAAGATCTTTGCTGTCTCTGAGATCCTCCAGACTGGGACTCGCCCCATGATTCAGTGTTGCGGTTGGATTCTTCAGCGTCCCTCAAGCGTGACATGAGATGGTCCACCAAGGCTTCCTGCTGGGACGTGAAGCGGTTAGTTACTTCAACAACAACTCTGTCCAAATCTGCCCTAGTAATTGCTTCAGGCTGTTCTGTGGCAGGAGTGGTTGGGTTAGCCTGTCCTTCATTTGTTACCGTTGCTGGAGGAGGACGATTTACTTGATTCGCGACAGCTGGATCAGGAAGACTACTGGATGCGATGTTTTTTCCTTTGTTAACATCTTTTCTCTGTTTGGGAGGCATGTTTTCCAAGTGGCGGACGATGCTGTTAGGAAAACTCGTTAAGTAGATGAAGCTGAAGCTTCGAGCTTCTAGCTCTCAATGAAAGCACCAAAAATGTTTGCACAAAAAATGGACAAACACCTCAAAGTCGTATGATTTAGTAGAGCTTATGTTGTTCTTAGCGATTTTGGAGGTTTATGCAAATATATGAAAAGCAGGGACTAAACTGTAAAAAGACACGCAAGTTTATAGTGGTTCAGCCAGAATGTGCCTACGTCCACTTTATATGTTATTTCACTTAAAAAGTTCGAAGTATGAAACACATGTTCACTCGGTACAATAGTTCATTCGGCGAGCAGATGCAACAAGTCAATAGTCCATTCGGTAGTATGATATAAAGTTCATTCGGTACTAAAATGACAAGCTCATTCGGCAATACAAGGGAACCTTCGGCATTAAAAGCCTTTCGTGTTCATTCGGCATTAGAAAGCCTTTCGTGTTCATTCGGCAATACAAAGCGAAAACTCATTCGGTATTCCCAACGCTAATCATTCGGCGAGAGAAGGTTAACTCACATGATTCGGCAACCAAACGTGATTCGGCAAAGAAGTTGATTCGGCTGGGAGGGATCTGGTTTGGCTGTTACACTTGGTAGGGAATAACGGTGGCACAAGGCCTCTACTTATAGACGAAGGTGGACTACCGGACCGGTTGGCTCGGTAATGAAAACCGGAGGAAAGCTCCTCCAAACTTAAAGCAAAGCACGCCATGCGCACGCACATGCCCTACTTTGGGGGCAAGTGTTGTGTGTATTTCTACCACCAAACCAAAACGCAAGTCCAAACTCTCCTCCAAGACTCATGACCGAACCAACCACATCCCGTCTCCCACCGGACCGCATCAGCTCACCGGTCCAACCCTACACACAACACTACTCCTTCTACCGAACCGAGATTCAACCAAGTACCCCCGAACCAAGCTACATCCGGACTCACCAAACCAACCACCGAACCAAGCTACATCCGGCCTCACCAAACCAACCACCGAACCAAGCTACATCCGGCCTCACCAAACCAACCACCGGACCAACCTCACCGAACCAAACCCCCGGACCAAGCATTACTGGTCCAAACCATCGCACTCCTACCACCGAACCATGGGATGCCGAACCAAGGTGTGCCAGGCCAGATTGCATCAGCCCAGGCCCACCAGCAACTATATACATCCAAGACCCCTGCTCCCAACCTCACTCTATAAATAGAGGGGCAGGGGTACAACAATGGGGACAAGTTTTGAGAGCTCAAGCACGGAAGGAACTCTTCAAACAACTTTCTTTTACTCGTATCAAAGCTTTGTACTTGTAATCAAAACTAGAGAAGTGAAATAACATATAAAGTGGACGTAGGCACATTCTGGCTGAACCACTATAAACTTGCGTGTCTTTTTACAGTTTAGTCCCTGCTTTTCATATATTTGCATAAACCTCCAAAATCGCTAAGAACAACATAAGCTCTACTAAATCATACGACTTTGAGGTGTTTGTCCATTTTTTGTGATGTTTGCACAAAAAATGGACAAACACCTCAAAGTCGTATGATTTAGTAGAGCTTATGTTGTTCTTAGCGATTTTGGAGGTTTATGCAAATATATGAAAAGCAGGGACTAAACTGTAAAAAGACATGCAAGTTTATAGTGGTTCAGCCAGAATGTGCCTACGTCCACTTTATATGTTATTTCACTTCTCTAGTTCTGATTACAAGTACAAAGCTTTGATACGAGTAAAAGAAAGTTGTTTGAAGAGTTCCTTCCGTGCTTGAGCTCTCAAAACTTGTCCCCATTGTTGTACCCCTGCCCCTCTATTTATAGAGTGAGGTTGGGAGCAGGGGTCTTGGATGTATATAGCTGCTGGTGGGCCTGGGCTGATGCAATCTGGCCTGGCACACCTTGGTTCGGCATCCCATGGTTCGGTGGTAGGAGTGCGATGGTTTGGACCGGTAATGCTTGGTCTGGGGGTTTGGTTCGGTGAGGTTAGTCCGGTGGTTGGTTTGGTGAGGCCGGATGTAGCTTGGTTCGGTGGTTGGTTTGGTGAGGCTGGATGTAGCTTGGTTCGGTGGTTGGAATGGTGAGGCCGGATGTAGCTTGGTTCGGTGGTTGGAATGCACACAACACTTGCCCCCCAAAGTAGGGCATGTGCGTGCGCATGGCGTGCTTTGCTTTAAGTTTGGAGGAGCTTTCCTTCGGTTTTCATTACCGAGCCAACTGGTCCGGTAGTCCACCTTCGTCTATAAGTAGAGGCCTTGTGCCACCGTTATTCCCTACCAAGTGTAACAGCCAAACCAGATCCCTCCCAGCCGAATCAACTTCTTTGCCGAATCACGTTTGGTTGCCGAATCATGTGAGTTAACCTTCTCTCGCCGAATGATTAGCGTTGGGAATACCGAATGAGTTTTCGCTTTGTATTGCCGAATGAACACGAAAGGCTTTTAATGCCGAAGGTTCCCTTGTATTGCCGAATGAGCTTGACATTTTAGTACCGAATGAACTTTATATCATACTACCGAATGGACTATTGACTTGTTGCATCTGCTCGCCGAATGAACTGTTGTATCGAGTGAACATGTGTTTCATACTTCGAATTTTTAAGCGAAATTCCAGATTACGCTGCTTGTATATTCTAACGATATACTTTTCCCATGTTTGCAGATAAATGTCTCGAAAAGTTGAAACCAGGTCAGATAAGAAGAGATCCGGGGGTGAAGGAGAGTCCTCGGCCGTGCCCCCAGCTCAATCAGGATCGGAGCGTCATGGGCCCGCCCCAAGGTCATTAGTGGATGGATATGGTCCCCAGGAGCTGCTGGATTCCCCGCCTGACTGCTTTCCTAGCTCTCTCAAAGAGGAGCAGCTCGATGTTATATCTCGTTCCTTTGGGATCGATAGAGCCCTCATGTTGCTGCCGGGCCCAGGAGTCATGCCATACAATCCTCCCGAAGGATACTTTGCTTATAGTAGATACCATTGTATGTGTGGTGCTATCCCGCCTCTCAATGCTTGGGTAGTCAGCTTCCTCACGTATCTAAAGGTGGCCCCATTCCAGCTTCAGCCCAACTCTTATGCCATACTGGTGAGCCTTTTCGTTATTTTTCGGAGGAAGTATGGTCGCGCTCC
This sequence comes from Allium fistulosum, assembly GCA_030737815.1. Taxonomy (NCBI): domain Eukaryota; kingdom Viridiplantae; phylum Streptophyta; class Magnoliopsida; order Asparagales; family Amaryllidaceae; genus Allium; species Allium fistulosum. Next base: position 797,549,148 of record CM060904.1, read on the forward strand.
CTCCAACCGGGAGATCTGGTACTTGTATAATTTAAGGGGCTATAAGAAGGGGTCCCTATATATTAGCTTGGAGTCAGCTGTGACCTTCAAGCCGGTCTTGGACCTGTACTCTAAATTCAGCATGTTCAAGAAAGAGTGGTTCTTTGTTAGGGACGACTCCGTCTCCATCCGGCGCTTTACCTCTGGATGTAAGTTGATGCTTTTACTTATAATTTTTATTCCGATTGCGATGCTTCTTCTCATACTTTCTCATTTTTGCTAGCGACAGGTGGCTTTCCGGTTGTGGAGACTGACCGCCTGGTTCAGACGGCGGCTGAGATAGAAGCCATTCTTGGGAAATATAGATCATCTGCCTTCTTGATTAGAAATGCGATTCTTCTGGAATATAACTTAATCCTTCCGCAGCAGTCTGTAGTTAAGCTGAGGGAAACGGCGGAGGAGAGGGCGGCTGCTCAGACCAAGGAAGGTGCTACGGCAGAGAGTAGCAAGAGGAAACCTTTCACAAAACCTCCAGCTGTCGGAGGTAAGAAACTCAAGAAATCGGACGGTCCCTCCCCCAGCAATTGTCCACTTACCCGGGAGGAGGAAGACATAGAGGAGGAAAGAGGCGAGGGTGGAGATGGTCGGGATGGTGACAAAGGTGGCGATGGCATCGGGGCCCTACTTCCTGGGCAAGCGGGCGAGATTCAGGAGTGGACGGATGATGCGTTCCAGCTTTTGAGGGGTTGGATGAGGGTCCGGCTTTGGCAGAGAAGACCGGGAAGGCGGACAAAGCCGGGACTGGTGCAAGTGAGTCTTCTCCGACCATTCCAGCCAAGGTGGCTCCGACGACTCAAGGTGAACTCTTGACTCCTGCATGCTTCATTAATGATAGGGACTTGGGAATAGTTTATGACCCGCTCCCGTCCTGGAATGAAATCCAGGACTTATTGCAGTATCCCACTCCTCCCTAGGGTTTGTACAACCACAGCTGTGTTTCTTTTCCTTTTTTTAACTTGTAATTTACCGCGTTTCTCGAATCGTATAGTAATGTAAGATTGTGACACTTGTTCTTTATATCAGGAGCAGGCAAGACGTCCAAAGCTTCAGACCTCCGACACAGGGTTGAGCAATATAAACTTTCCAAAATTTCTGCTAAGCCGAAGCCCTCAACCCAACGATCCGGGGATGTAGTCGGCTACCGTCCTCTTCTTGCGGTCATCGAAGAAGGTATTCAGCAGAGGAAGAGGAGTCATCCTTTATCCGAAACTTCGCCCGGTCCTCAGCCTCCGGCTCAGCCAATTCATGACATTACTGAGGAGGGTAGCGAGTTTGCACCTTCTCCGCACCCGTCCGGAAACCCTTCTGTTATTCATATCGACCATCCCGACTTGGCCCGTAATCCATTTGCGGGTCATCCTGATCTGGATCCAAGTTCTCATGATATTATTTTTGACGAAGTCACTGGTGAACACCTTCTCCCCCGTAACCCCATGGTACGAGTACTTGATGAAGCCAAGTCCTTAGATCTCGATCTACTCACTACTCATATAGTCACTATGGGAGACGAGGCCAAGGCTAATATTGATCGGGTGGCAGAGGAGACCAAGAAGCTGATGGGGCATCATGCTCGGCTGGTTAAGGTCGGAGAGGAGATTGGGAGTGCCAATATCCGACTTCGATTGGTGGTTTCGGATCAGGCCAAACAGCTTGCGGATCAGGCTATTCAGATTTCTCAGCATGAGGCTGCTACTGGGCGACTAAGGAAAACCATGGAAGAGGCCAGTCGGGCCGAATTGCGGAAAATGGAAGCTACCTGCAAAGAGCGGATTGACATGGCTATTGCCACGGTGGATGAGGTTCGGAGAGCGGATCTCGAGCAGGTGGAGGAATTGTCCGAGAAACTTGAGGCTGCAGAGCTTACTCAAGCTAAGTTGAGGGAAGAGATGGAGGTGATGCGGAGGTCCCTTCAGGCTGATTGCTCGAGATACAGATTGGAGAGAGATGCTGCCGTCGAAAGGTTGTCGGCTTCCGATGCCCGGATGAGGGAGTTTGAGGAGAATGAGGGAATGATGGATGACATGCTCCAGGACATGTATTTCCGGACCTGGAAGCAGGGCAATCTCTCTTGGATGGATGATTATCCCAGGGTCATGGCCAAGATCTATCTTCGAGCTTTGGAGGAGGCTAAAGCTGATGCAGATAAAGAAGGTGGAACGGTCTTCAGTATGGATGTGGTCACTGCCCAGTTCACCAAGGAGGAGAAAGTGGCGGTAAAGGAGGGTATGCGGCTGCTTGCTGCTGAGGAGGCAGGCGTGCAGGTAGAGGATGACGACCAGGATGGTCAAGAAGCAGGTGCTGGTAAGTCTTCCTTTCTAGTCTTTCCGTTAACTTGGTTACTTATCACTAATGAATCCTTTTTATGACCGGACAGGCGGGCAACAGAGCAAGGACAAGATTTCGACGCAACCGGCTCCCTGATTAGACCTGGAAAATTCTTTTTGTAGGCTTGGCATTGCTGTATCTGTTAGTCTTAAGACAGTAGAGTAACTTCTAAGTTGTAATTCTTGCTACTTGTAATAATCAACATTATTCTTGACGTGTAATTTTTTAACTTAAGCTGATTTTGTTGTTTCTTGAATATTTGTTGCTATTTCGACATATCGTATGAGAAATGTAGCTATGTATATTCTTGTAATTAAATTGTGTTTGATGTTAGACTCTGGTTCTACACCATAATTTTATGACTTGCAATATTAGCGTGTGGCGTGAACAAATTATGGTCATGTATTTGTACATAAAAGAAGAAAAATACCGCCTTTCATGTTTTAATCGTAGATGGCAGTCTTGAATATCTTGTAGGACCGAGCATGGAATGTAATCGAATGTCCTGCCACTGTGAGTCCCTACACCCATTGGCGAGTATCTCCTACTCTGTATCATGTACTTTAGGGATTGTTATAGGGGATAGAAAAAAAAAGCTTTTTAAGTAAAATTGAAATACGTGAAATAGTAAAACTTCCAATCACGGAAGGCCTTCGATGTGCTTAAGTTCGTGGCAAACGGGTTTTGTAGTCACTTTCCCTAGCTGTGGGTCTTGGAGACATTTGTCACCCATCTTACGCCTCCGCGGGGAGTTAATTCTTTTTTACCACAGCCGCACTTAAGACACATCGGAGCCGAGATCGCGCACAGTAACTACCCGGGCCATTATGGCCCGTAATCGTGGGTATTATTCGATTTACTGTGGCCGGCTAGCGTGGGTGCCGATCGTCAACTGTGAACTGCCCCTGGCTGGCCACACCTTATGTTGGGGCTTATAGTCGGTTCACAGTTGCCGGCGAGCCTAACGCCGTAATGAGCTGCCTCGGCTATAGTCGGCCTTCTCGGTGGCTTATAATCGGCTCATTACAGTTGGCTTTAAGGGCCGTCGCGAGCAATGAGTTAACCCGCAGCAGAGGGATGCTGGAGCAAAAGTGTCTCATTGGCGAGGGCATAGATTCGCGTAGTACCTGTTAGGTCTTGTCCAGGTGAAGTTGCGTCGTGGAGTGCTTTGAATAGAAATGCTGTATACTCAGGATTTTGTTCAACAGAAAAGGATAAAGTTAACAAGCAGCCAAGATACAAAGGAACAAAAAAGAGACAAGGTTTTTTAAAGTGGTTCGGCACGAAAAGGCCTACGTCCACTGATTCTCTTTGTTAATTCACTTCATATAGGCAATACAAGTTAAGAAAAGTATCGACGGAGGTGTTGGATGTTCCATGCCCTCTGGAACACCTCTCCGTCCACTGTTGACAAAATATAGGCTCCGTTGTGGAGATCTTTATGAATTACATATGGTCCATCCCAGATTGGGTCTAGTGCTCCGGGGCGAGGGAAGATTCGCTTGAGGACAAGATCCCCTTCTTGCAAGGTACGATGCTTGACTTTGGAGTTGTATTGTGCTGCCACTTTTTGCTTGTGGGCTGCTGTTTTGAGGATTGCATCGTTTCTTCTCTCCTCGATTAGGTCCAAAGACATGTGAAGGAGTTCTTCGTTCTCTTCTGGGTTATAGTGGATCCGACGATGGGAAGGCACAATAGTTTCAACTGGGAGCATAGCCTCCGATCCGTATGCCAAAGAGAAAGGAGTGTGCCCTGTCGATGTTCTGAAAGATGTGCGATAGGCCCATAGTGCCGTAGGAAGTTCATCCACCCAAACGCCCTTTGACTTTTCAAGCTTCTTTTTGATTAGAGTTTTCAGAATTTTGTTGACCGCTTCGACTTGTCTGTTTGCCTGGGGATATGCTACGGATGAGAAGCTTTTATGAATTCTGTGTTCTTGGCACCAGTTGGCGAATTCCTCGCTGTCAAATTGAAGTCCATTGTCTGATATGATTTTGAGTGGGACTCCGTACCTGCATAGAACATTTTTGATCAAGAAGTTAATAACCTTTGCTGAAGATACTTTATTTAGAGGTTCCGCTTCCACCCATTTGGTGAAATAATCAACTGCCACTATAGCATATTTGGCCCCGCCTCGGCCCATTGGTAGCTCGCCGATTAAGTCAATTCCCCATATCGCGAAGGGCCAAGGGCTGGCCATCTGAGTAATCTCGGTTGTTGGTAGCCGAGGGATCTTAGCAAATTTTTGGCATCTGTCACACTTCTTGACAAAATCTAAGGCGTCCTTGCTTAAGGTGGGCCAGAAATATCCGTATCGGAGTATCTTTTTTGCTAATGTTTGCCCCCCGGTGTGATCTCCACAGCTCCCCTGATGGATGTTGGATAAGATTTCCTTGGCTTCCCTTCCGGCGACACACCTTAATAATGGGTTAGAGAAACCGCGCCGATAGAGGATGTCTTCTTGTATTGTATAGCGGGATGCTTTCCTCAAGATTTTCTTGACTTCATTACGCCCGTTGGGTAGTGTGCCACCTTGTAGGTAGTCTCGGATGGGAGTCATCCAAGTTGCTTCTTCGGCTGCGGCTATCAGATTCACTTGCTCAAAACTCGGGACCGTTTGCTTTGATATGGTTACTGCCCCGAAGATGGCGATGTCTCTCATACTCGCCTGCTTTGCCAATTCGTCGGCCTCTTGGTTCTCTTCCCGAGGGATGTGTTTGACTAAGTACTGATCCAATCGGCTGAGAAGCAACTTGGTCTTCTTTAGATATGCTATGAGTCGTTCCTCTCGAGCTTGGAATTCTCCTAGTATTTGATTAACAATAAGTTGAGAATCGCTGTGAAGACACAAAGAATTGGCTCCGATTTCTATGGCAATTTCGAGTCCAGCTATCACTGCTTCATATTCTGCATCGTTGTTGGTGGCAGCGAACTCCAACCTTATAGCATAGTGCAGTTTATTTCCCCTGGGAGTGATTATTACCACACCTGCCCCCGAGCCTTGTTCGTTAGATGCTCCGTCCACAAAGAGATTCCACTTGATATCTTCCGTTATTTCCAGTTGCTCCTTATCCTCGTTGGTAGTGAATTCTGCAATGAAATCAGCCATGGCTTGTCCCTTGATGGCGGTGCGAGGGTGATAGGTGATATCATATTGACTCAGCTCAATACACCATTTAAGTAGTCGCCCGGAAGTGTCGGGACGATGGAGTACCTGCCTCAGTGGTTGATCGGTCAGAAATTTGATGGAATGGGATTGGAAGTAGTGACGCAGTTTTCGTGAGGTGATTAGTAAACAGTATGCTAACTTCTCGAGCTTAGGATATCTAACTTCTGCCCCAGTAAACCTTTTGCTGACGAAGTAAACTGGTCGTTGCGTGCGGTTGTCTTCCCTTACCAAGGCAGCGCTCAGGGCGTGGGATGACACAGCGAGGTATAGGTATAATTCTTCTCCTTCGCTTGGAGTTGAGAGCACCGGTGGTTTCTGGAGGTGTTCGATTAAGTGAAGGAAAACGGTCAGGCATTCGTCAGTCCACTCGAACTTTCCTTTATCTTTCTTTAGGGCTTCGAAAAAGGGGACGCACTTGTCCGTTGCCTTGGAGATGAATCGGCTTAGGGCGGCCACTTTTCCATTTAGGCTTTGCATTTCCTTTCGGGTAGAAGGTATCTTGATATCCCTCAGCGCTCGGACTTGTTCATGGTTTGCCTCTATCCCTCTGGCATGAACGATGAATCCTAAGAACTTCCCTGACGACACACCGAAGGAGCATTTTAGTGGATTTAACTTCATTCCATATTGCCGGAGTACTTGAAACATCTCGCCTAGGTGGCTTACGTGATCTTTGGCCTTCCTTGACTTTACCAGCATGTCATCCACATATACTTCCATAGTTTGTCCTATTAGCCCTGCAAACATCTTGTTGACGAGGCGCTGGTAGGTGGCTCCTGCATTTTTAAGTCCGAAGGGCATCACTTTGTAACAGTATAAACCCCGGTCAGTGACGAAACTAGTGTGGTCTTGGTCGGGAGCATGCATAGGAATTTGGTTATATCCTGAGTATGCATCCATAAAAGATAGGAGTTCGTGCCCGGCTGTGCTGTCTACAAGTTGGTCGATTCTGGGAAGCGGGAAGCAATCCTTTGGGCATGCGTCGTTTAGGTTGGAGAAGTCAATGCAGGTCCGCCACTTCCCATTAGCCTTCTTTACTAGTACCGGGTTGGCGATCCATTCTGGGTAAACAGCTTCTCGTATGAAGTCATTGGCGAGTAGATTCTTTACTTCTTCATCGAGGGCTGCTGATCGCTCTGCCCCCATACTTCTCTTTTTTTGTTTTACAGGCGCCTTGGTAGGATCAATGTTTAATACGTGGCATGCTACGTCGGGGGAGATTCCGGTCATGTCAGCGTGTGACCAAGCGAATACATCCAAGTTGTGGCGGAGGAAATCAATGAGTTGTTCCTTCAATTCAGCTTTCAGCTGGGACCCAATTTTCAGTAGCCTACTTGAGTCGTGCTTGTCTACAGATATAAACTCCATAGCTTCTGCAGGCTCGGCGGTGGCCTCCTCCTCTTTGTCCCTAGGGTCTAATTCATTGAAAGGGTCGCTGGTGTATCGAAGAGGGGGGCTTTCTTTAGTTGCTATGCTTCAAGGCTTTTCGTGCAGAGGGCGATCTCTACACTTTTCCCTTTATCTTTCCTGTGGTTGTTGCGAAGTTCGGTTACATAGCAGTCTCGTGCAATATCCTGGTCTCCTTCCACTTCCCCTACCCCATTATCTGTTGGAAATTTCATTTCAGGCACCATGGGGCTAGGACAATCTGGAAGTCAGACAAGGCTGGTCTTCCTAAGAAGGCGTTGTAGGCCGAATGATTTTCTACCAGCACAAACGTTTGTTTCCTTACAACGGAGCGGGGATGGTTTCCAATCTCAACAAAGAGGTCCAGCTGCCCGAGGGGCATCTTCGCATCCCCAGTGAAACCGTGTAGTGGTTTATCGCAGGGAGATACATCCTTCATTGATAGCTTCATTTTTTCGAATGCGTGTTTGAACAGGATATTTACAGAGCTTCCAGTGTCTACCAGGATTCGGTAAACTTCGGCGGGACCGAGTCGGGCAGAGATAACCATGGGATCCATGTGAGGGTACTGTCTTCCTTCTAGGTCGCGTTTACTGAATGTGATGTCATCACTTTATTTCCGCTTTGGGTGGCGCTCTTCTATAACCGTATTGACACAGTCTCTATTGTCTCTAAGCGACTTCCCATATCTTTCCATCTCTCTCCAACTTCTGTCTGCGATGTGCGGACCTCCTGAGATGGTATGGACCACTATCTTCTCTTGACTAGAGCTGCTAGCGTTGCGGTTTCCTCTGTCGGTCCCTGGTGAGGGTAGCCTTGGGTTTTCATTGGCAGGAGCCGGAGTTCTGTCTTGACTTTTTACATAACGCTCCAGTTTCTTCCTTCTGATGTGTTCCTCAATCAGATCTCGGAGATGATGGCATTCGTTGGTATCATGTCTGTGAGATTCGTGGAAGCGGCAGAATTTTCCAGACTTTTGTGCGTTATCTGATTCCTTCTTGTATGGTGGGCGTTTATATCTAACTTCGCCTTGGGTGGCAAGGAAGATATTTTCGACGGTCTCGTTCAAAGGGGTGTAAGTGTCGAATCTTGGTCCTGGCCGATATAGGCGCTTTTCTACCTTCTTGCCCCCAGCATTGTCTCTGGAATCATTTCTTCGAACGTCCCTCGCCACAGCAGGGGCGTTGCCATGGGTCGTCTTACTTTGCTGTCCTGACTGCCCCTCAATGGCAGCATCCTCAAGCCTCATGTATTTCCCGGCTTCATGGAAGAAATCGGGTAAAGTAGCTGGTTTTTCTTTTGTCAACCTTCTAGCAAATTTAGTGTCCGGATGTACCCCACTGCAGAGGGCCATTAGGATAAGCTTCTCATCGGCATCTTGAACTGCGGCTGCTGCGGCGTTGAATCTGGTTAGGTATTGCTGCAGCTTTTCTCTAGGTTTCTGTTTGACGATGGATAAGGAATAAGCGTCCTTAGGTTGCTCCACATGAATGCGGAACTGACTGATAAATTTTTCTTTCAACATTTCCCATGAGCTGATGGATCCTTGGGGTAGATGACAGAACCAGGAGGTAGCAAGATCTGCTAAGAAGAGCGGAAAGCATTTGCACAGTACTCCCTCTGTTGCTCCACTCATGAGCATATGCTGCGTGTACCTCTGTAGGTGTACAACGGGATCGGAGGTTCCTTTGTAGGGTTCCATTGTTGGCATCTTCCATTCTCGGGGGGTGATAGCAATTTCGATATTGCGGGCAAAAGGGCTGGTTACCCTAGCGCCTATCCCTCGATCTCTTTGCTCCCGCTGGACACACTCTCTGAATAAGCGTGCCATCCTTTCAACAGAACTTGGAGTGGATAGAAATGAGTTTGGTTCTGTTCTGTGGGATTGATTCCGTCCAGACGACCTGTAGGGATGGTATCGTCTATCATTCCTCATATTTTCCCGTGGCTGCCTTTGGTCTTCTAGGAGCATGCTTGGGTCAGCTACAGTTGGCCCTTGCCTTGATCTCCCCCTGTTGGGTTCTGATCTAAGCACGTCCTCGGGTCCAACTTCGGGCTGAACTCTAGCTCGGCCCCGTTCACCGGTGTTTCTGTTGTTAGGCAGCATGACAGGCTCAGCTACAGTTGACCTTCGCCCGGTACCTTCCCCGTTGAGTTCGGTACCAAACGTTTCCTCAGGCCTAACTTCGGGCTGTGCTCGGTCTCGGCTCCTACCACGGCTACTTCTGCCGTTAGCTCCTTCGAAGAAGGAAGATCTTTGCTATCTCTGAGATCCTCCAGACTGGGACTCGCCCCATGATTCAGTGTTGCGGTTGGATTCTTCAGCGTCCCTCAAGCGTGACATGAGATGGTCCACCAAGGCTTCCTGCTGGGACGTGAAGCGGTTAGTTACTTCAACCACAACTCTGTCCAGATCTGCTCTAGTAATTGCTGCAGGCTGTTCTGCGGCGGGAGCAGTTGGGTTAGCCTGTTCTCCATTTGTTACCGTTGCTGGAGGAGGACGATTTACTTGATTCGTGACAGCTGGATCTGGAAGACTGCTGGATGCGATGTTTTTTCCTTTGTTAACATCTTTTCTCTGTTTGGGAGGCATGTTTTCCAAGTGGCGGACGATGCTGTTAGGAAAACTTGTTAAGTAGATGAAGCTGAAGCTTCGAGCTTCTAGCTCTCAGTGAAAGCACCAAAAATGTTTGCACAAAAAATGGACAAACACCTCAAAGTCGTATGATTTAGTAGAGCTTATGTTGTTCTTAGCGATTTTGGAGGTTTATGCAAATATATGAAAAGCAGGGACTAAACTGTAAAAAGACACGCAAGTTTATAGTGGTTCAGCCAGAATGTGCCTACGTCCACTTTATATGTTATTTCACTTCTCTAGTTTTGATTACAAGTACAAAGCTTTGATACGAGTAAAAGAAAGTTGTTTGAAGAGTTCCTTCCGTGCTTGAGCTCTCAAAACTTGTCCCCATTGTTGTACCCCTGCCCCTCTATTTATAGAGTGAGGTTGGGAGCAGGGGTCTTGGATGTATATAGCTGCTGGTGGGCCTGGGTTGATGCAATCTGGCCTGGCACACCTTGGTTCGGCATCCCATGGTTCGGTGGTAGGAGTGCGATGGTTTGGACCGGTAATGCTTGGTCCGGGGGTTTGGTTCGGTGAGGTTGGTCCGGTGGTTGGTTTGGTGAGGCCGGATGTAGCTTGGTTCGGTGGTTGGTTTGGTGAGGCCGGATGTAGCTTGGTTCGGTGGTTGGAATGGTGAGGCCGGATGTAGCTTGGTTCGGTGGTTGGAATGCACACAACAAGTAGCCTCCTCCTAAGCTAGAATACTTTTCCCTCTTTGGGTCTAGTAATATCTTCCACATCGAGCTACTTCGTCATCAACTCTTGTTCGGTAAGGCCTTCATCGGCTGCTTCAGAGCAATGCAACATCTCCTACCGGGCGTCGACAAGGGTTTGTACATATAATTCCCCATCCACTTCAAGTTCTTGTAGTGGATTATGCTTGCGAAGGAGTGCTAGAAAGTATTATTCAACTCTTCTTTCTCTTTGGCCCTTTCCTCCTTGAGCTGTTTTAGCACTTGTGCAACGGTCGCATCATCTACTTACCGTCCAGCTTCTCGATCTTGACTAGCAACAGATCATTGGTAGGTTTCTCATTCACTGCACAGAGCTTTTGAATTTTGACTGCCTTCTCTTCTATAGTCATGTCCTTGGGCCGGACAATTTCATCTTCTGTAGTAAGGGTCAGGTCCTTCTCGACGATTTGAGTATTCAAGGCAGCACCTTCCTTGTAAGCAATCTAAAGCAGTTCTTTTAGTAGAAGCTTTGTGTTTGTATGAGCCGTCCTCATCTCTACCATCAGGCTTTCAGCATTAGCTTTTGATTGTAGGGCGTCGTCTCACTCCGCCATCATCTTCTCCAAATCTCCATTATACCCCTCGATGAGGCCGTTACAAGTCTTCAATTCAGACTCAAAAGACTAAATATTTGTATCATTGGTGCAGTTCACCTTCTAGAGGGCATAGGTGAGCCTTTTCCATTCATAACCTTAGTCAACGTGCTTTTGTATCCACTGTACATCCCTATCGGCTTCTTCCATCAAAATGTCTTAGATGTCATGGTCAAACATGACACCAACAAGAAAAGGTCAGGAAAGGCAACCTACAAGTGAGGCGGTGCACCAAGATTATGGGTTGGAGGAATGGAAATCCCTTTAGAATGAGGGGGCATAGCCGTGGTTAAGGAATGGGTTATGGAAGTTTGTTAGTGATAAGGAATTTGAGGACCAGAGTGAGGCAGAGGAATGCTGGAAGAGGAGTCGCGACGATCGTGCGAGTCTTTGTGTCGCTTTCTTGGATCACTAGGTAGCATCTCTTTAGCCTACCTTTTCTTGTCCTCTCTCTCGGAGCAGAGATCATCTTTCGCTTTTTGCTCTCTTTCTTTTCGCTTGGCCTTCTCCTCTTTGGACTCTAGTCCTCGAGATAGCTAGAGCAAGACAGAGGGATCGAGGGTTTGTCCTCTAGACTCATCCATGTTGTATTGAAGCTTTCTGTACCTATCTGTAGCCATGGAACTTGAAACAAGGAGAAAAATCATGTAAGTATTGGAACTTTAAAATGCACATCAATGCATGGATGTTTTTTCATGATCCTAGTGAAATGTAGAGTGCCGATAATCCCTTAAGTACTCTATAGGCTATGTTCGCGTGGAATTAAAGATGGAGTCTCACCATCTTCATCCAGAATTCCCCCAAGCAAGAATCTGAAATCTGGGGAACCCACTCCGAGATGATCGCCAATTGAGATATCAAAATAACTTAAGTGGACAAAGACATATCCTAAGGAGCAAGCTGGAGGATTTGTCTTGACTGATGGCAACATGCTCGGTTCCCCAGCTTTCTTAGGAGTTTTGATGACAACGTGCTTCAGACAAGGCAAAGAAGGAAGCTTGTTGCCTTCAAGGGATTTTTCTCAAAATGACTCATCTTCCTTCGCACTAATATCATAGTCGTTATTGTTATCGTCAGTGCTTTCTACTCCTTCTTTGCCTTCCTCGTCCCTCATCTCTTCTTTCCATTCTCTCCTCCATGTACTTTTACACTCCTCTGGATTGGTTGCATTCTAGCTCCTTCAGCCCCTTCTCTTCAAGCTTTACCAGCAACTTATTCTTCTATTCCCCTTTCAATGGGCTCTTCAGCCTTCAGCGTGTGTTGTATCCAATGTACCTTCAACGTCCCCTTAAAGATTATCACTGTAGCAACGAGTTGAGGTGATCCACTCTAGAGTTTCTTGATAGAGTTGATATAGGAGCAACAGATCTATTAAGAAGCAGAAGACCACACCGTTAGAGGTTCTTGTTGTTCAGGAGATATGTGGTGGTGCGATGGTGGAAACTAATCTCCTTCAGAGCTTTTAAAGTGCCAGCATGATCGTCGCGAACATCTCGAGTAGGAATGTCTATGAGGAAGTAAATATTAAGTTAAGCACTTGGACATAAGGAATCCAAGTATGATAAGTGCAAAGAGGAAGAGATCTTACTTCTAGAAAATTAAGCTCGTTGAAGTCGTACAGGCATTGGACAAAGAAGTACTCATTTTTGAAGTACGAATGGTTCTTGTGGAGTGCTTCTACAACCTTGCACCTGCTGCAATCCTCGATGATCATATATGATGGCGAGCCATGCCTTTGTTTGAAGGTTATAAGATAGGTTAACTCATAAAATGTTGGAGGCCGTTGAAACTGATTTACGAAGAGCACAAACAGGGAGCTCAAGAGAGCATACCCATTGGGATGAAGCCAGTCTAAGCTCTTAATGAATCATGGATAAAAAAGGATTGAAAGGCACAATGGCACTGTCCAGGCACATATACCAACTACATGTAGTATAGCCTATTGGAGGTTTGTGTGCTCATTGGATTTGAGTAGGAAGAAGCACGTCATCCTCAGGAATTTCATGCTGTCTACATATATTGTAAAGAATTTTGGTAGTAAGAATAGTCGGCATCTATTCTAGCAGCTCATCCAAGACACTTAAGCCAAAATACTCATTTAGAGGAGGAGGTGGATTTTGCAATGGATCTGCTGGAACGAACATGCTTTGTAACTCGATGGTGATGGAACGTTCGGGCCTGACAAGTACAGAAGGTGAAGCTTGAGTTATGTAGGACCCAACTTTGGGAGAAGTAGATGTACTGGCACCGAACTAGAAATGAGGCGATTGGCGAGTCATTCTGGATAGGAAAACTTGGTGTTCAACACGATCAAGTATGTTTTATTTCAAATATTAAACTCGTGTGACCGGTGTCCAGAATCCAAAGGATGTCAATGCGTGTTGACCAATCAGATTTTGAACGTCAACTGGGGCTAGTGAAAGTGTTTATCTATATATCGTGGGTCCCATGTCCCATGCACGATGAATGGACCATCATGTGTAGATAACTCACTCATGCTAGAAAAATGAGCAATGCTACACAACAAAAATGTGCATCGGATATTACCCGTTACAGTCGGACTATTGATAATGAAACCATTATTCAGAGTGATGGGGAAGTTTCCTTTTATAGGAACACAAGAAGTGCAGTGAATGGATATGCTTGGCAATAGAATTATCAAGTGTTAGGGCATGTCAATATGACCATTCTTCAAAATAGAACCATCCTACTAGCGAGAAAGTGACTTATGACTGATAACGCTCAGGAAAAATATTCTTGTGCATCTTGGATGAAGTTATGCTGGGGGATAATGCAAAAGGAAAAGGCATGATCGATCACAAGTTAAGTGCTCGACCGTTCATCGGTCAGAGATGAACTCCAGCTCATTTAAAATTGTTCAAATAACCAATACCTTAACCAAATCATCGATCGACAACCCACATATACCTCTTAAGCCAAAGTTTGGGATTAAGTAGGATCGGTATAAAGTGGCACAATGAGTTGGCGGTGATCCGAATGGTGATTAGAAAGTTAACGGTGGTGCAGAAGAAATGGCAGCAACCCAAGGTGATCGTTGACGATTGATTTGACTCATGGGAATGAAAGGAGTTATGGTCGTGCTGTCTTGAAATGACGGGGTTGTTGAAGTTGAGCAGTGGCAGCGAGCTAGGCATGATGGTGGCAATCAAATGAAGTCGACGATAAACAGTTCTTGTGACGACCGCCTTACACCGCCAATATTCAATATATCTGTATAGTGCGCTGTAGCAGTGTCCGATCGATGCAAGACGACCGACGAGGGTATAAGGTAAATAAAACACTACAGAACCTAGTGTATATCTTATAGCACATCGAATAAAATATAATAGTAAACGTCTCAGATATAAAACATGCAAGAACAGTAATAACTAAATGAATCACAAATGTCAGAGTAAATAGATCCATACAATATACAGCATATGCTACAAAGTTATGCATTAGATAATAGCTCATAAACAAACTGTCTCTAAATAAAAAAGGCACTACCCAGCTTCAAAGTGTTGTGCAATGGAATAGCAAATCAAAATAAATGTAGTAATACGAGAGTGTGATCTCCTGCTCATCCTCGGTCCAGCTCCATTTGTTCACCAGACCTAATATCCCTAATCTACTCATTTAAGAGTGCCTGGAATAGTAGCAAGCAAAGCATAAAATCCTAAGTCAGACAACAGTCTAGTATGAGTGATAGAAAATCTCTAAATACTAATAAACCACTAAAATTGGACAACTAGAATGGAGGATCATACCTGTCATGTCTCTGCATCTAAAGAGTTTGCAGATACACAAGATATATGCTACTCTACATCATAGTCATTATGGGTGTACTATACATCAAGGTACTAAGGGTGTCTTAATGTATATATCGACAACATCAGCATCATATAACATCCTAAGGTGATAAGCAATCAAAGCAAACATAACATCCATCATCCTTCCTTATGTTTACGCATTCAGTGCGTTGGATACATGATAATCGAATGACCCGCCATGGTCGAAGATTTCCCAATGTCCTAGTTCCATAGTACTCGAATCCATGGCACCCAGTAATCTAGGAACTAGATTACCCATCATGGCTAATCCAAGGTAAAGATCGCTCACCATGGAGATTAGATCGTCCTTCATGGAGATCAGGTTCTGTCATTGACCGAATGGGTAACCCATATTACCCTTACTTTACGAGTACTCTCCAAACCCTAGAGTTTCAATGATCCCTTTGCTTATGTCATCTATAGTAGAACTCATCCTAGGACCGATCTTACAATTTCTATCATAATGTCTCCGTAGTAGAGATAACTCTCTACAATCATCATCAGTCATAGAATATCATCATATACCCTGTAACCTTCCTCTAATAGTCCTCTCAATTCGACTCATAGTCCTCTGCTCTACATCTTGAAGTATAGATATTCATCGTCGAAGCCATCACTTCCCATAATGTAATCATCGTAATCGCATCATTGTAACATTCCCTATTTGGAGGCCCAAAACTAACTGCTACGGATGTAGTCATCCATAGTTATTAATTCTTGGTGACCAAATGCGGTAATGTTAGATACATTGATATATCAAGAACAAATGAATATGAAATTTTTTAAACTCGATTTAAAACAAATTTCTCATTTCATTACAAATAGCATTTTAGATTCATTACATAATCCAAATTCGTAAACCACCAGAGAAATATAGTTATTACAAATTACGTCAAGAGCGACATATGAAGATGCCCCATTAGTTGATCAAGGTCTAAATATAGGCAATTAAACAACTTTGACATTTCATCCAATCACACAGCGGAATCAAATAGAAAGAACTCCTAATAGTTAGCTTGCCTCCTGCATGTCTCCGGAAGCTTATTCATCTAAAGGAGAACCTAAAATCCTTAGCTCTCAAACTACTCAAAATCAATTTAGCACCCAAGAGTTTAAGGGAAAAACATTAACTTCGAGTTAGACAAAAAGTCCGGTGTCAATAATAACCTACCATCACAAACCATATAGATATCTAGCGAGACCACGCCGCTAACGGAACAGGTTTTCCCCTCACTAGTATCTTAACCCAATTTATAATAACTATATACTATGCACCTACATCCAAAATGATTAAGACGTAACATAATAAAATGTATCAGGATGTATGGAAACATGCAATATGCTCTGGATTTCCCATCACCATTCACCGGACTATTTGTCTCAAGTTATAGTTTCTATGGTCGCTATTAACCTATTAGTTTTCATGAGCTAACTAATAGCCCATTCCAAGATTACGAACTATTTATCCGGTTTCATAGTTTTTATGGGATCACTAAGAACCTATTGGTGTCTACCAATAATATCATCCAATCATAGTTTTCATGGGGTCACTATAAACCAATTGGATTCTCTAATACCATCTCTCATATCATATTTTTCATGGGATGACTATGAACCTATTGATATCTATCAACAACCTGTTCTGGATATAGTTTTCGTGGGATCACTAAGAACCTATTGGCCCCTGCCAATAACAATTTCCAAAACATAGTTTTTATGGGCTTACTAAGAACCTGTCTAAACCAATAATCTTTTGACCAGTCTTGGACATCCTATATTCTGGTCTGTCTGACCTCCTAGATGAAATTCTACTCACATAGGAGTTAATTCAATGTATATTCACTACTGGATCAACTTAGCTGTTATTCTGCCCATAACGCCCCAAAATTCCATTATGGGTTAATAATGAAGTGAATATGATGACACAAGTATACATGATAACATATCAAATAACACAACAACATAAACATTCATGCTTTAATTCATGTGATCATTTTCTAATGAAATATGGTTAATGCCCTTAACCCACTATTTTTAGCAAGGAAATCTTCCTTTGAAATTTCAAAATTAAATGTCATTTCAAAAATCTTTTACATTTCTATGAATTTACTTTAAAAATGAGATTGGGTTTGAAATTTGAAAACTAAGGCTTTTGACGATATCTTTTGGATAATTGTGACATCATGAGTTACCCTCAGTCACTCTCCCTTTCGACTTCATAGATCAACCAAGCACTCCGTCACTCTCCCTTTCGACTTCATAGAGCAAACAAGCCACTGTCACTCTCCCTTTTCGAAATCATTACTTAAAACCTTAGATATTCTTTTTCGAAACCATCCAACATACCTTTCGAACATTTTGAAAATTCATTTCTAAACACTCAAAAGCATACCTTTCGAAACACTCAAAAACATACCTTTCGAAACACTTAAGCACATACCATTCGAAAAACTCAAAAACATACCTTTCGAAAGCATTTGGTTCAAGTAAGAATCTATGGAAGCATAGCTTAGAAACCAACTATCACTTCCAAAACCATTGATTGAAAACAAAACAAACTTCAAAGTATAAAAAGGGGATACATTCGAAAGCTACCCTTTCGAAAATCACTACCTCCGAAACTATTTGCAAAGTGGCTAAATCAATCCTTATGAAAACATTGGGGAAGGTGACTTCAATGGTAGCAGAGGGGTATTGGTTTGAAACCTACCCTCCGCACTTATTGAACTAGGGTTATAAAAGCGGCTTCTAACTAAGATAGAAGTATTTGTGCGGCAGGATGAGTATCGAAGGGGTTCAAAAGTGGCAACACTTTCGAAAGCTTATTTTGAGAGCAAGGGCGGGTCAATGGGTTCGAAAGCAAAAAAAGAGGCTTCAACCCTTTCGCAAGCATGCCTTTGACACCATTCTTTCCTTCTGCCTTTCTCCAATACACTACGTACAAAATGCTTGAGACCATGTGCATTGGTTTCGAATGGATGTGAAAGGTTTTAATTGAGAGTGTATGGCGAAAGCAAGCATGGTAAGTGGCGAAGTTGTAATTCTCTATAAAACTGATTTTATGCATTTTTAAGTAATTTCTTTTTACCTAACCCCTTCTTTTGTCAATTTTCTATTGGATAACAAAACCTATATAAAATTCTTTTCAGAATTTGTTGCCGCATGTAATCCTCAGTGCTCCAATATTGAATTAAAATTATTAACTAACCTCTTATAGTTAATTAATCGTTAAATACTAATCTTTTTAATCAAATCCAAAACACACCCAAATCTCTTGAAAAAAATCTCAGAAATTCACATAAATTCCAAAATGGTAATATCTTTATCTTATAAAGTTTTCAGCCCAAAAGTAATTAATTAATTCCTCAAATTAATTAAAACCCAAAATATACCTTACTTTCACTCAAAAAATTCATAATAAATTATCCATAGCTTGGAATATTATGAAAATTAAAACCCATCTCCAAAATAACATTTTACATAACATATTCAAAAATCATGGCATTTGGAAATCATTTTGCACGATTTTAGCCTTAAAACGAACTATATTATTCTATAAAATCCTTATTTAAATTATCACATGGCATTTAAATCGAAACATATCATCATTCATCCAATCATACAGTTTTAAACCTCAAACCCAAATTTAAACATTCAAGATGACTTATATGAGATGGTTTAGATCATTATTCACCTTGTTTTGGATAAGGAACCTGAGATTTGTTCTTGATTTAATCTTCCTAGCATGAATCTTAGCCTCTAAATGGATTTTATGCTCCTCTTCTTCTTAGGGTTATAGCCGGACTTCAACTCTCTTTGTTTATGTTTTTGGTTTATGAAAATGTGAATGAGAATGAGGTAAGGGGTTTAGGGGTTATGGTATACGGTTATTCCCATTTTGCCTTTGCCTTATTCTCTTAAGTTTCTTATTTATAAATCACACTTATAATTTCATTAGTTAAAGCACGATCCTAATTAGTTTCCAAATCTCAATTCCCTTATCACTCTAACCTCTACATTATTCTATTTCATTTATCTAATTAAATCTCCTGAATAATGTTATTTAAAATTAGGGGTGTTAAAGGATCCCCTCCTTAAAGAATTTCGCCCTTGAAATTCAATAAGGACTAAATACTAAGCATATAAATCATCTATGACATCTCCTAACTACCATACTAGCCTTCCTGACTAGCAAACAGCCTATATATATAACAAACATAGAACATACCTTATAATAGATCAGGATAAGTATCTCTAATCTTGTCTTCTGTCTCCCAAGTACAGTCCTTCTCGTTGTCACTCGACTGAACTTTCACCAACTTGACTGTCTTGTTTCTTAACCTCTTCTCATCTCTCGCTACAACCCGAACTAGTTGCCTAACAATTATCAGATCCGGTTCTACTATTAAGTCTTCCAATGCAGTCGGAGGGATAGTAGCCTCTGAATCATGCATGCACTTACGAAGATGAGACACATGAAACAAATTATGGACACCTGCCAAACTGCTCGGCAACTCTACTCTGTATGCGAGCGTTTCGATCCTCTCTATAACTGGGAAAGGTCCAACATATCTCGGTGCCAGTTTCCATGACTTCCCGAATCGTACCGCACCCTTCATCGGTGATACTTTAGTGAAATCGCTATCTCCAATTGAGAACTCTAGATCATTACGCCTCTTATCTGCGTAAGTCTTTTGTCTAGACTGAGCTTTCTTCATCCTACCTCAGATCACCTCAATCTTCTCTGTTGCCTCTCTTACCAGATCTGGACCTAAGACTAATATGTCTCCAGTTTCCAACCAACATGTTAGTTACTTGCATGGCCTTCCATACAATGCTTCAAAAGGTGTCATTCCTATACTAGTCTGATAACTGTTATTATAGGAAAACTCAACTAAGTGTAGGTGATCTTCTCATGATCCATCAAAATCTAGCACACAAGCTCTCAATAAATCCTTGAGTGCCTTGTTGACTCTCTCTGTTTTCCCATCTGTCGGAGGGTGATAAGCAGTACTCATCTTGAGCTTGGTACCTAACAAATCTTGTATACCCTTCTAGAACTCGCTAGTAAACAAAGTACCTCTATTACCGACTATACTACTAGGAATCCCATGTAGTCTAACTGTTCTTCATAAACAATTTAACAGGTGCCGTCCTGGTTGACTTAACTGGAATGAAATGGGTACTCTTGGTCAGCCTGTCCACTGTGACCCATATACTTTCATTTCCTTGATTCGACCTTGGCAACCCATCTATAAAATCCATGGGTATCGAATTACATTTCTACACTAGTATCTCCAAAGTTTGAAGCAACCCACTCGGCTTCTAATGTTCGGCCTTTACTTGTTGATAGTTCACACACTGCTTTACCCACAAGCCAACATCTCTTTTCATACATTCCCAGTATAAACTTCTCTTTATATCATGATACATCTTGGTTTTCCCAGGATGAATCGTAAACTTCGATCGATGATATTCCCTAAGAACTTCTCCCCTTATGTTCCCAACATTCGGAACACACAACCATCCCTTCTTTCTCAACCATCCCCTCTAGTCAAGGCTAAAATCCTTTAGATCATCAATCTCCAATTCAACCTCAAGCCTTCCAATCTTCTTGGCCAACCATGGATCCTCTTTCTGCTTAGAAGCAATCCTTTCGATCAAAACTGGTCGAACTTCCAAGCAGGATAACATGGCAGTGCTTTGACTAGATCTAGCAGTCGATCTTAACTGCACACTACAAGTAGTCAAAGCCTCCATGTCCTTCCACTTTGCTAACATAGCTAACACCACATTCTGATGTTTTCTATTAAGAGCATCCGCTACTTTATTTCCTTTTCTAGGCGTATACTCTATACCAAAATTATATGTTGCTAAAAACTCCAACCACTTCTGTTGTCTCATATTTAACTCCTTCTGAGAGAATAAGTACCTTAAGGACTTATGATCTGTGTATAACTCAAATCTCTCTCATAAGAGATATTGTCTCCATTCTTTCAATGTGAAGTTCACCACTACCAACTTTAGATCATGAGTAGGATATCTCACTTCATGTGGTCTAAGCTATTGTAAAGCGTAGGCAATAACTTTACCTCTCTACATCAATACAACTCCTAATCTGGTTCTACATGCATCTGTATACACCACTAATCACTGATTCCCATCTGGAACTACTAACACAGGCGCATTAGTCAATAAGTGCCTTAACTTAAGGAATGCGTCCTCACATTTTTTAGACCAGATAAACTTCACGTCCTTCCTAGTTAGCTAGTCAGAGGCACTGTTATCCGCAAGAAATCCTTAATAAACCTCTGGTGGTAACCAGCAAGCCCAAGAAAACTTCTGATCTCAGTCACCGTCTCTGGTCTCTTCTAGTTGTTAACAGCTTCGATCTTATCCGGATCGACTGGAAAACCCTTCTCTGAAACCACGTGACCAAGAAAATTAACTTCTTTCTTCCAGAAATGACACTTTGAAAACATCGCTTTCAGTTGATGCTGCCTTAGCATCTCAAGCACCACTCTAGAGAAGCTTCATGCTCTCTTTCATCCTTACAGTATATTAAGATGTCATCTATGAATATCAGAACGAACCTATCCAAATTCGCCCAAAAAACCCGGTTCATCAAATCCACGAAGAAAGCTGGCGAATTCGTTAACCCGAATGGCATCGCTAACCACTTATATGACCCTTATCCGGTCCTGAATGCCATTAACGGAATACTATCCTCTGCCACTCTTGGATTATGGAAACCTATCGCCAAATCCAATTAGGAAAATACTCTAGCTCCACTCAACTGATCAAATAAATCATCGATTCTCTTCAAAGGATGCCTACACTTGATCGTCTTCTCGTTCAACTTATGATAGTCCATATGCACCCTTAACGACCCATCTGGTTTCTTCACGAACACTACGGCCGCTCCCCGAGGCAAACTGCTTGGTCTAATAAAATTCTTTCCTTCTAAATCCACTAGCTACACCTTCAATTCCTTTATCTCAGTAGGTGTCATTCTACTAGGTGGTCTACTTACAAGTTTCGTTCCTGGCATAAGATTTATTCGAAACTCAATGGCATGCTTCGGTGGTAATCCTATGACTGGCTCAAAAACATCTGCAAACTCTCTTGCTATCAATACCTGATCTAATTCTTCTTCTGCTTTCATTGCATTCAGCAAAGCACAAGCACTTGAGTCTAACTTCTCTATCGAGTATATAATTTAGTTACGACTATTAAGGTGTCTTAGCGATATTTCTCTATCTTGGCAAAATATCCTAGAATCATACCTATCTAACCAATCCATACCCAAAATGATCCTGAAGCCTATGAAATCAAAAACATACAAACTGCATGCAATCTTATGATCTGACAAATCAAGTTCTAATTGGTCACATCTCATCCCCAGAGTTGCATACCATCCTATTGGATTCGCAACCCTTAAGGAAGTAACAAGGTATGAGGGTTCTAAACATAACTTATCTACTAAACACTGAGATATAAATGAATGCGATGCACCGGTATCAAATAGTACCCTAACTGGTATACTATGAATCAAAAGCATACCTTCCATCATAGTCTTTCCCTTCACAGTAGCGGTTGGTCTAGAAGATGACGGTTCTAAAGCAAAAGCCTTTCTCTTTTCTGCTCTGACTGGTTCTGGAAATTGATTCTTGTAGTGCCCCATCTGATCACAGTTGAAACATTTCACTCCTTTCTTGTCAGCAGCCTTCTTTGCTTTGCCTGTCGACACTCGTGAGCAAAATGTCCCTTCTTATCACACTTAAAGCAAACCAGATCAGCTTTTGCCTTCTTGGAAGCTCCTCCCTTCTAAGCTCCTTTCTTATTAAAGAATCTACTCTTATTGCCCTGAGAATCCTAGGCTTCAACCTGCTTCTCTTTCCCAAAAGTATAGAGCATCTCTTCATTCCCGATTGCCATCTCTACTACAACTATACTTGGATCACGGAGATGCGGCATAGTCACCCTAGCAATTTCAGGCTTCAACCCTCTAATAAACTTCTCATTCCTTTTGATGACGCTGTCAATGGTGGCATATCCGTATCTGGAAAAATCATCAAACTTTGTAGCATACTCAATCACCGACATCTCACCTTGCACTAAGTCCATGAACTTCCTCAGCAATACTGACTTGGCAACTTTAGACAAGAACCTCTTTTCATATCTCCTTCGAAACTCTGCCTAAGTCAACTCTTGCTCGGGAACTCCCACGGTAATACCATTCCACCAATAAAGTGCTGCTCCCTGCAACTGTCTAGAAGCGAGTCTCCTCTTCTGCTCCTCATCTAATCCCAAGTCAGTGAAAATCCTTTCATAGTGCAATAACCAGTTTTCTACTTCAACAGCATCCTCTGTTCCCAAAAACAGCTTCTCACCAAAACTGATGTAATCCCTGCTCAGCTTGGCATAGTTATTGCCAACTAGGGCCACGAGATTAGCTACTCCAACATTCACGACATTTCCCCAGCTACTCTTGTAGCTACTCCGCTTGCATCAAATTGATGAAGAACTGATACATCATCCCTGTGTCTACTGGCAGGGTTCCAGCACCTAAATTGGCATTTGCGTTTGGATTAGCATTTGCCTGTTGATTCGGATTCCTCCTAGTATTGGGTCAAGCATTTCCATTAGTTATGGTGCTTCCTCCACCTAGATTTCATCTTTCGTTTCCTGCCTCCATATCTTCCTTTCTCGTATATCTGTATTCCAGCCTTAATAAGATATAGAATAACGGTCTAAGAGAGAGGGGAATACGTACTTATAGATATATATATATATATAATGCAAGAACGTTACTATAGCGTTAACCCAAACCCCGGTCTTATTTTCTGATTCATTGGGTTATGTTTTGAAAATCTTTTAGGTTCAAATTTCTTTTCAATTTACATAAACCTATGCTCCAATACCAACTTGTAACATCCCCCATTTTGAGGCCCAAAACTAATTGCTACGGATGTTGCAGTCATCCATAGTTATTAATTCTCGGTGACCAAATGTGGTAATGTTAGATACATTGATATACCAGAAATGCATGAATATGAAAAATTTTAAACTCAATTTAAAACAAATTTCTCATTTCATTACAAATAGCATTTCAGATTCATTACATAATCTCAATTCATAAATCACATTCAGAGAAATATAGTTGTTATAAATTACACCAAGAGCAACAAACGAAGATGCCCCCTTGGTTGATCAGAGTCTAAATATAAGCAATTAAACAACTTTGCCATTTCATCCAATTACACAGTGGAAGCAAACAGAAGAACTCCTAATAGCTAGCTTACCTCCTGCACATCTCTGAAAGCTTATCATCTAAAGGAGAACCTGACAACCTTAATTCTCAAACTACTAAAAATCAATTAAGCACCCCGAGAGTTTAAGGGCAAAACATAAACTTTGAGTCAGACAAAAAGTCTGTTGTGAATAATAAACTACCATCTCGAACCATATAGATATCCAGTGAGACCACGCCGCTTAGCGGAATGGGTTTTCCCCTCACTGGTATCTTAACCCAATTTATAATAACCATATACTATGCACCTGCATCCACAATGATTAAGACATAGCATAATAAAATGTATCAGGATGATATGCAAACATGCAATTTTCTCTAGATTTACCATCTCCATTCACTTGACTATCTGTCTTAAGTTATAGTTTCTAGGGTCACTATTAACCTATTAGTTTTCATGGGCTAACTAATAACCTGTTCCAAGCTTACGGACTATTTGTCTGATTTTATAGTTTTTATGGGATCACTAAGAACCTATTGGTGTCTATCGATAACATCATCCAATCATAGTTTTCATGGGCTGACTATGAACCTATTGATCTCTATCAACAGCCTGTTCTGGACATAGTTTTCATGGGATCACGAAGAACCTATTGCCCCTGCCAATAACAATTTCCATAACATAGTTTTTATAGGCTTACTAAGAACTTGTCTAAACCAATAATCTTTTGATCAATCTTAGGCATCCTATATTCTAGTCTTTCTAACCTCCTGGATGCAATTCAACTCACACAGAAGTTAATTCAATGTATATTCACTACTGGGTCAACCTAGCCTGTTATTATGCCCTTAACACCCTAAAATGCAGTTATGGGTTAATAATGAAGTGAATATGATCGCACAAGTATACATGATAATTAATCAAATAACACAGCAATATAAACATCCATGGTTTAATTCCTTGTAATCATTTTCTAATGAATTATGGTTAATACCCTTAAACCACTACTTTAGCAAGGAAAGCTTCCTCTAAAATTTCAAAGTTAAATTCCTTTTCAAAATCTTTTACATTGCCATGTATTTTCTTTAAAAATGAGATTGGGTTCTCTAATTTTAAAACTAAGGCTTTTGACTATATCCTTTAGATCATTGTGACATAATGAGTTACCCTCCCTCACTCTCCCTTTCAACTTCATAGAGCAAACAAGCCCTCTGTCACTCTCCCTTTTCGAAATCATTACTTAAAACCTTAGACATTTACTTTAGAAACCATCCAACATGCATTTCTAACATTCAAAAACATTCCTTTTGAAACACTCAAAAACATACCTTTCGAAGCACTCAAAAACTTACCTTCAAAACACTTAAAAACATACCTTTCGAAACAATAAAAACATACCTTTCGAAAGCATTGGGTCCAAGTAAGAATTTATGGAAGCATAGCTTAGAAACCAACTAAAGGTATCACTTTCAAAACCATTGACTGAAAACATAACAAACTTCAAAGGGGATACATTTGAAAGCTACCCTTTCGAAAACCACTGCCTCCGAAACTATTTGCAAAGTGGCTAAATCAATCCTTCCGAAAACATTATGGAAGGCGGCTTTAATGATAGCTGAGGGGTATTGATTTGAAACCTAACTTTCGTACTCGTTGACCTAGGGTTATCAAAGCGGCTTCTAACTAAAAGTATTGGTGCGGCAGCATGGGTATCGAAAAGGTTCAAAAGTGGCAACTCATTCGAAAGCTTACTTTTAGAACAAAGGCGGGCCAATGGGTTCGAAAGCAAATAAAAGTGGCTTCAACTCTTTCGCAAACATGCCTTCGACGCCACTCTTTCATTCCACCTTTCTCCAATACACTACGTACAAAATGCTTGATGCCATGTGCATTGGTTTCGAATGGATGCGAAAAGTTATAAATAGGAGTATGGAGGCAAAAGCAAGCATGGTAAGTGGCAAAGCTGTAATTCGCTATAAAACTGATTTTACGCTTTTTAAAGTAATTTCTTTTTGCCTAACCCCTTCTTTTGTCAATTTTCTATTGGATAACAAAGCCTTTCTAAAAATTTTTTGAGAATTTGATGCCACATGTAATCCCTAATGCTCCAATATTTAATTAAAATTATTAACTAACCCCTTGTAGTTAATTAATCATTAAATGCTAATCTTTCTAATTAAATCCAAAACTCACCCAAATCTTAGAAATTCACAAAAATTCCAAAATGATAATGTCTTTTTATAATTATAAAGGAGTTGTTTTTGTAAAAGAGGAATTTGAGATTTAAAATAAGATAAAGGAAACCCATTAGTTTTTATAAGTGGCTTTCTTCTAACAGGGGTTCAACCATATAAATTTTGGTTTTTCAAGAATTAGTTTTGAAATATCTCTGTAACAAGTTAAATATTGCTCCATATTAAGATTTTAAGATTAATAACTAATATAAGGAATCAAATTCTTGGAAATCACTTGGAAGGATATGTAAATTAGATGTTTTAATTTCTTGAAAGGCAATTAAAAGGTTTTATAAGTATAAATGCAAAAGTTTTATTGTGAATAACTTGATTGTTCGTTGTTTTGATGTTTGATAGTTGAAGTGTAAATTTTGAAAAACGAATGTATTACTAGTAGTAATATATTTCTTTAATAGACTTTTCTCTTAAATAGAATTGCGAGGATGCAATTTCTTTAGGGGGAGGCATGTAAAACCCTTGATTTTTGAGTTTCTTAAATAAAATAAATAATGAATTAAATTGGAGAAATTAATATATGGAATGAGTATTTTTGAGGTTTATAAATAAATAAGTGTTGAGGTGAAAAGGAGATACAATTTTGTTAAATTCTTTTAACCCTTATACAGTGAATTTAGAAAGATATAAAAGAGAGGTTTGAGAAGTGTTTAAATATTAAGTAATCTTTTGTTTAAATGGTTATTTGAGGTTCAAATCAAAGAAAATAAACATAAAATTAATTTGGTGTTTAAAAAAGCTTACTAGGTGGAATTATGAAGTATTAGTTTAAACGGGTTAGTATTTTATTTCATGATTTATGAACAAAGATTAGAAATATAGAAGTGGCCTTTGTAGAA
This sequence comes from Allium fistulosum, assembly GCA_030737815.1. Classification (NCBI taxonomy): domain Eukaryota; kingdom Viridiplantae; phylum Streptophyta; class Magnoliopsida; order Asparagales; family Amaryllidaceae; genus Allium; species Allium fistulosum. Next base: position 797,576,207 of record CM060904.1, read on the forward strand.
ATAATTAAAAAGATATAAAATCAAGTTCTTTTATTATTGGATTGTATAATTACCTAAGGCACAAGTAAAAATTAAACAAAAATAAACAAGAGAAGGAAGTATTCTCACTTCTTATTACCGAACGTACAATACTCAAAACCAGTAAAAGGAAAACGGGAGTTCCCTTTTTCTCTTAAAACCTAGGAGCAAGAATCAGCTAAGTGAAATCAAAATAAATTCCAGAAATTCGAGATAAGAATCAAAATAAGATTTCCAAGACTTAATTCATCTTGCAGAATTGTTGATTTCAGATTTATAGTGTCAATTTATATTTGTTCTTCTTTTAGGTGAGCTATTCTAGGGTTTACTGAAATGAGGAAAACAAGTCCAATTTGTTTAAATTGGAAAGCTTCTTCATGGAGTTAAGGTGAGTAATCCTCACCACTCTCTTTAAATCTAGTTGCAGGTGTTTATTGTTAAATTAAATTGATGCTTTCTATGGATGAATGAATTATTTGGATGTAATTTGAGTTACTGCTTATTGGAAATGTTAGTACAGTATATATTTGATAAATTAGTTGTTTGAGATCATTGTGTTAATGTATTGTTGGTTGATAAATGATGCATGCATGCTTGTAGACTCCATACTATGAGATTAACCTAAAGTATAGTCATCAGAGATCGACGAACGTCGATCGTGGTAGGTTCCTGGAGCTGAGATAGTTCTAGGAAAGATCACCACCGGTCGACCGATGGTGCTCCACCAGTCCACCGGTGGGTAATACCTAGAGCTTGCTTGGCTCCGGTAAGCTTCCTTTCTTGGTAGGTAATTCCCCTCTACTTGCATGTTTCCTCGTTTCATTTTTGGTTGATTATTTACTATGATTTCGGGGCATTTATTACACCATATTATTATAGAATTCTCAACTAATATTCCTTAAATATGATTTAGATATAGATATGTGTTCAAAGACCTATTTTATAAACCAATAAAGTTTCAATCGATTTTGAACAACCATATATCTATTGCTAGACTTTGCTTTCAAATTAGTTGTATAATCTAGTATATATCAACAAATAACACATATATTTCTATACAAGTGATTGATCGATAAAAAGTGTTTTATGGATTTAAAAAGGGAGTTTATAAAAATATATACACACATATAATATTTTGAGAGTCCTTTTTCATATAGAAGAAATCAAAACTATTTTCTTTATAAACAATTATTCCACTATTATTTTATCGCATTATGACTTTAGCTATTCGTATTCATTTGGGATTTCTATATGACCTTTGAAATAATGTTTTATTACAAACTACTAACTCTATCGAATGAGAACTCTAATTAAACGGTTTAGTAGTACAAGTGGCATGAACACTTGTATCCATTTATCGCTTAATTCTTTGACTCGTTTGATAGGCTATTTTACTTAAGTGGAATCTACAATCTTTTCGTAAATATTCAAGTATCACCGTGTTATTATGGGACATTAGGTCGATACTCGTTTGATTGCTAATTGAAAGTATTTAACACTTATCGATCAGAAATGAACACTTTTGCATGCGATGTGCTCGTCTTTTGTGTTAGCTTGCGAAGTGCTTGTCTTTAGTTTTCACTTGCGATGTGCTCATCTATTGTGTTGGCTAGCGAAGTGCTTGCCTTAAGTTATGACTTGTGAAGTGCTCGTCTATTTTGCTAACTCGTGAAGTGCTTGTCTATTATTGTAGCTTGCAATGTGCTTGCCATTTTATTGACTTGCGATGTTCTCGTCTTTATCTGTTGACATGCGAAGTGCTCATCTTTGGTTAATGACATGCGAAGTGCTCGTCAATTGCACTTTTTTATACTTGTGAATTAATAAAATATGAGGTAGTGTTATTATGATTTCAATGTTGCCATTGATGGACATAGTTTAACTTTATAACATGAAGATTTTATAAGGAACCTTATTATGTTTAGTGTAGCACACTACATGGATAATTCTATATCTTTGATGTTTATGCATGCTCATTATGTAATCTCACCTTTGATGATATTTAGAGAGAGTCCAACCCATTTATTATTTTTATAATACTCGGTTCAGACCGAGACTTGTTAGGTACGGGGACTCAACAACCTTAGATGGGGTTGGCTTAAGAAGTTATATATTATGTTACTTATATATTGTGTGCATCATTCGATTCTAGTCTATATACTTGTTGTATATTTGTATGCAGTGTAGACTTTTGTAGTCATGTATATTTTGAGACCTATAGTGGTTCATATGTTTAAGTATGTATATGTGGGTCTAGTATTTCCTTTTTGTAGACTCACACTATAGAGTGATAATTGATCTATATTGTATTTTCATTGTGATATGTGATTCTGTGTTATATATTATATGATATATTTCTTATGCCGAGACTATTTGCATCTTTATATTATGTTATGCAGTAAAAGATAACGTGGTAGTGTTAGCCCAAGGGAATAGACATGGATGATCGCTCCTATCCAGCCTTATTCTCTGTATTACTCGACAATATTACTTATAATATTCTTGGGTAGTATGGGTATAAAGGTGGTCTATTACACTACGTTACTTTAAGGATGAACTTTTCTTTGTACGTTACCCGCCTGGTTTCGCACAAAGTTGGTTATCTGGAAGCAAGTCTCAATCTCACTTTCTCTTTTCTAGTGTCGATGTCATAGTTTTAGTTATTCACATTATCACTTCTTGCATTTTTAGATAATTCAAGAAGGCCCAACGGTGAAGCCTTAGCGAGAACTCTCATAGCTCTCCATTAAGTCCCACTTGAAGAAAGGGAAATGAAATCGCTCCTCCTCGCTGATGAAAGCTTGTGTGCTTGCAACCTCTTAGAGGAAGGCCGTAGAATTGGCCATATTATGGAAGTTAGGGATGATGATGATGAGAATTCCTTGCAGGAACACGATGTTGCTGCAGATATCGATGAAGTCATGAGGTGCCCTTTGTTCTCGATCCTGTTATTGATCTTGGTACAAGGCAAAGGGCTGGAAATTTGGAGGATAAAGGCGAGCATGCCGAGGAAAGTGAGGCTAATGGTGGGGGAAATGAGGAAGCTGGCATTGACCATGAATCCTCTATTAATGGAAGTGATGATGCTCATGAGTTTCTTGCAACTTGATATCCTAAAATAAGGATTATTCCATCTCAGGTACCCAGCCTCCACTAGCTTCTATAATCAATGAGATTCCCATCCCGCCTTTTAGGGATATATTTGGTTCCTTTGGGGGTATTCCAAATGAAATTGGCTCCTTTGGCCTTGGTAATATCAGCATCAGGGATATCGGTTCCCCTACTCGTCTACCCGATGAAGCGCTTGCTAATTGTGCAGAGGAAATAACCCTTGTTGGCAAGCTTCAAGGCCACGGTCTATAGGGGGACATTAGGACACATTCACACTTACAAGACACTACACTCTTGCTCTATTTGCACTATGTTTTTCGTCTTGTTGGTGTTAACTTTTCTATGTTTCATTTAGAGATTCTATGGAGCGCAGGAATTTATACGACTCTACCTAGAATTAGGGCAGTAAATACAAAAAGCTTGGATTGTCTGGCCATTCTCGCAATTCTTTCCATGATTCTAATTCGAGAAGGTGCTTGGGTCGAGATCATAGTCGGGACAAAGGTTATAGGTCTCGTGATTCATCTCCATGACATAGGTCTCGTTCACCCTTGTCGCATGGCATGCATAAGTATTTGACGAGACTCGATCCAGTGTAGTCCATTGAGATATTGATTGCCCCTGTTTTGGTTCCTTCATCAACACAACCGATGATATCCACTCGCATGCCATGATGCTCCAAGAAATTATCTAGGTTGGTTCCATTCGATCCTCCTCACTATGGACCTGATAATGGGCTAATTCAAACCCCGACCACTACTGCAGAAATGGAAAGTGTTTCCAATCCTCATATGGATGCCATGAAGAGCGCTTTTCCAAAGATCTTCTTCTTCGATGTCTTCTTTGTTCCTCGTCTAAAGGATAACCTCCAAGGGCCAAATCCGATGACGTGGCTTATGTGGATGACGTATACGACTGATATTTCAAGTGGAAGAGAATAGCTGAGGCTATTTCTGAGGCCTCCTACAAAAAAGGTAGAGCTTGACGGGATGAAACAGATCTAAAAACACGATATGTGCATCATCTACACCCTTGACAAGGAGTTTAAAGGGCTTAACACTTCACTGGCGGATGCCAAAAACAAGCTAGAAGATCTGACTAAGTCCATCAAGGAGGATCGTCAGAACTAACAAAAGCAAATCAAGGCTTCTCATCATAGGAGCCATACTTTATCGCTGGAGAATGAACAGCTCAAGAAAGTTGGGGAAAAGCGAGCTTCGAAAATATTGAAGTTGAAATGGCTGCTAGCAGATGAGAAGAAAGAAGAGGATGAACCTCTTGTGTAAGCCCAAGGTTATTGTGAGGAGTTACTAGATGCTTGTAAAGCAAGAGATAATGTAGAGGCCAAAGCGAAGGGTGTTAAATAGCAGGTTGAGGCCACGGAGAATACAGTTAAACTTGGACTTGAGCCTATTCTTGTGTTGTACAATGCAAACACTATCAAGTTTGGCAACTTGAAATGGTTGGACGAGGGATATCCTTAAGGCTTTGGTCATGGCCTAGGAAGATATCATGAAATAGGAGCGAGGGAACTCCGATGGAGTTGAGCTCGATGAGGAGAAGCTAAACCTCGATCTTCCAGATGAAGTAGACCTAGAAGAGCTCAAGGTCGGTGAGCTTATCTTACACCCTGAAATTTCTACTGAGATTCAAAAGGATCAGGGTAAGATTTCTAGGTCTACTCCTCATGATTCAATAATAAACATTACTGCACTTTGACATCGGAGCCGATGATTATTGAAACCATCACCTCTCTTCCTAGCTCTACTGCTATTACCACTACCGAGGCAGCTTCTAGTGTTTTAACTTTTTTGGCACCTTCTTCGAATGCTTAATACAACCCTGATGAGCCTCAACTCCCAAAGTTGCCCATTTTATCTCATATTCTGGGAGGAGGTTCTGGCGGCACTCTAGATCATGCCGAGTCTACATCTCCCAAAGGTATTTGCTTCGCTTTGTCGTCTACTACCAACTCCTCCATCCTATGTTTTGCCTCCTCCAAGCGCAAATATTGGATTGTTTTCCTATAGAATTTATCCACAGTTGGTAGAGATTTCATTTTCAACTACCTTCCAAATCAGTATCTAGTATATTCCCTTGATCAAGGCCATCAAAACAATGTCTTCCTTAGCGTTGTTCACCTCCGTCACTACTGTGTTAAACCTACTTAAAAATTCCTTCAATGAATCTCTAGTTCTAAAAAGATTTGATAATGACATTACATCTTTCGGACGGGTTGTGCGCAAGCGAAACTGTTCGACAAATTTCCTAGCTAGCTGCTCAAACGAAGATAGGGAAGCCGGATGAACCACATTGTAGCAAGACCTTCTAACAATATCGAGAAACATCGACATCTAATAGCATATGTTGCCCTTATCATGTCTATATGCCACTCGTATTTCAGTAAATGCTACCTTGGGTCAATCGCCCCGTTGTAGGATGGCATTGTTAGCATAGTGAACCTTCTTGGGTACTCTTCCTATAGTATTTCTTCCGTGAATGGGTTTCTATTGGGAGAAGAGACCCAATCGTCATTATGTTTGTGCTGGTTTTCATTCACCGCCTTTCTCACCATATTTACCAAAAAATTCTAGTTCTTCTGGATCAACTGAACGACGATAATCATGGCATGCCTTAAGTGTTTGCCCTATAAACGATGTCAGTTAGTTCCATGATACCTATGTTCTCCTGTCTCTCGGAGAGCCGTTCGTCCAGATGATTGATTTCTATGTCCTGCGTGATGGATCAATGTTTAACGACAAATTTTCTATCGGTTTAAAAAATTGCCGATAAATTTCAAATTAAAATAATTGCAAGCGCACGGCATACATAAGTTAGTACGTGGTGAGTACGGGTCGATCCGCAGGGAATTGTTAGAGTTTAAAAATATTTTCAATCAAATTATACCAAATGGAGGGAAAATTTTTAACAAGAAGCAAAATGAAGCTAAAAATAGAATTAAAATGTGATTTAAAAACTATTATACTAGAGAACAATTTAGAAGCAAATCCATTCTCATATTTTTGTAAATCAACAAACAAATAATTTATGATCTCTAGTTATGATATTAAGTGAAATAATTTTTGCATTTATCATAAGTATGGTTTATTTATGTTATTAATTAACATAACTCAAACCATCAAACTATAATACAACAATTATATCACTTATAAATTCTCATGAAAATGAAGCCAAAGCAAAAGCTATTTTGAGTATAATCTATTTACTATTGTAATTAGTAAGATAGATCATCAAATTTTGTTTTTACTTTATTTTCAAAATCAAAAATCAATTAGCAAATGATGATGTAAATTGTGTTTATGTTGAATAAGAATAGCTCATTGGCTAAAGCAACATAAGCTATCAAACCGACTTGTATAAACTTACATCAAAATTCAATTTCATGAAGCTCAAACAAAAGAGATCATAAACCATAAAAATGTTGAAATTACATAAAGTTAGAGAGTTTCATTACCCCTAATTTGAAGTGGTTTAGCTACTCATTTGTGTTATCAAATCAAACTTGTAAATTTCAACATTAAAAAGCAAGGAAATGGAAACTAAGAAAAGGAAGAAAAAGAGATTAACTACTAACTACTTGCATAAAAAAGAAAAGCTACACTACTTGCATGAATGTAAATTTAATCTACTAATAAAGAAAAGAGCATAGAAATAAACATTAACATAAAAGCAAAGAAAAGCATGTAGAAAAGAAAAGAGAAAGAGGCTAGGAAGGCATTTTTATTTCATTCAACATAGAGCTTAAAACTTTCATTTTTGATTTCCTAACTAATTTCCAAGAGTAGAAGATATTTACATGTACATAAGAAGGCTATTTATACATGCATAAAACCTTAATTCCATTTTTAGGGTGCTTCCCAAAATGCCCTTTAGGAAGTGTGGCCACTAAGTAACCATTAGCCACTAATTAATCCATCATTTATTGTGCATGAAGCTTTAACCTCCACTTAGTTGTCCATTAGCTTCTAATTGTAGATTTAGGAAAGTGGGTGGGGTCCTCCATGATCATGAACTTTAATTATTTCTTCTTTATTCCTTTGTATTCCCTTGTGCATGCATATATCTTCATGAATTCCTCTTCCATATGCACCAAAATTTCCTATAAAAATCAAAAAAAATTCCAAGTAAAAATTCTCAAATTGACACATGCACAAAAATGACCATTTTACCCCTGAATGAAGATGAATATATGATGATTATAATATAATTGAATTTTGGTTTTAAACATGTTAAAATGCCCAAATATGATATTTATTTAAATAAAAAGAGATAAAATATGGATGTAAATATATGCACATTTACGTGCACACCAAATACCCCCACACTTATCTTTTTATTCATCCTCGAATAAAGGAAAACTAAGATAAATCTGTTTTCATAGGTAGCACGATTGCGTTGAGCATATGCAATAAGCCGTTAAACCTCTAGGTGTCCCCAGTAGGACGAGTGTTTTCTCATGAGGGTTTTCAGCAGATAATACCCACAAAATCCAAATGCAAAGTGAAAATATTTACAAAGTGCAAGATTTATTTACAATGGGATGAATGCAAGTTTTTAAAAATATTTACAAATGAAAGATTTACTTCTAAATAGACACAAATAAGTTAAATATAAGCTTTGGTCATTATCTTGAAAATTTAAGTCATTTACTCGTCAAAATTTCCAACAAAAATCAAGTTATCATAACAAATAGACTATAGTTTAACTCGTTGTTTCGGTTGATAACACAATGTAATTATGAAATGGATCCTTAGTTGATTATCAAAGTTTGTCAAAGTGGTATTATCATTTCTTTTCAATAACAAGTTAAATCAAACAAGTAAAAATAATGCTTAGATTTCAATTGCTTACTCTCTCTTATTTGAAAATTTTATTCATATTAACAATATTTACATATGCCTAACTCAGGTAAACTGAGGCCAGATATATTGCCCATGCACTGCCTTGCGGACTGATGTGAGGGGAATACAGAGCGTGGCGAGTGAACACTTATCGACTGTAGGAGTTATTAAAAAGAATTTATATATATATATATACACCTAACTCAGATAAACTGGCCAGATAAACTATTACTATCTTCCTTTGATTATTATAATCCTCTTGCTTACTCATTCCTTTACTTTACATATACCCTCTTCGCTTATTGTTTATTTTCTGACTTATCACATATGCTAGATTTATAATTGAATTATTGTTATTATCTCCACTTACAATGCTTTGGTTTATACTTGGCGATTTTTTATTTTAATGCATCGAAATTACATCTTTTCCAAAAGGAAACGTTAACACTGTAATTTTTCATAAATTATTTAAAAGAGGACTTGTGTTATGTTTAGAATTACAAAGAGTTATCCTTACTGTTATTACTGAAATAGATAGTACAAAATATAGTAAACATCCTTATTTTATACATCTCTTTTTTTAGATAGTCCTTGTTAATTCAAACAATACGCTTTTATTCATATTTATATAACTAGATAATTTATAGAAATTTACATTGTAACACACTTTATTCCAATGAATTAAAATTCTACTTAAATCCCAATCCAATTTATAATAACTTCTAATTTATATTTACTAACATATATCGTTCAACCAACAAACTGGAATTAATATACAATTCACTGACTTAGAGACTACTTTCACCCTTACTTTCCAAATTCAAGTACACGTTAATTCAAGTTAACAATTCACAGAATATGCATGTATGGTTTTCAAATTCATTATGTGTAAGTTTAAGCCTACAATTCTAAAATAATTATATTTAGGCATTCAAGGAACATATTTACAATGATATAAATCTAGTATTATATAAAAATATATAATTTCTCATTCACCTTTAAGCTTTCAAATCTCTAAATCTGAATTCATTCTTTTTATTTGACTTTCTTTCCTTCTACCAAAATATGTATTAAAGCATATACATATTTGTTGGAATTATAGATCTAAGAAGAAATTTGAATTGAACGCAGCCGTAAAGTTTTAGATTTAGAATTTAACTCTTCTTTGCAGAATTGATGCACCCCGTATTCTTCTTCTCTTTTATTTTCGCTATTCTCCACACACACACACAGATATATATATATATATAATAATATTTTATAAATTATATATTTTCTAGAATTCGTGGAGAAAATAAAATGGTGGAGCTTCACTCTTTGATTCGAAAAATATGAGAAGAAAAGTGAGGGGTTAAGCCTATATTTATAGGTGCACAAATCAATTTCATCTGTTGGATTATAATTTATTAAATCTAGGCTATTAGGCCTAGGTACATTCTCGCTGCCATAACAGCCATCGGTCGACTACTATGCCCCTACCGGTCGACCGGTCGCTTGTATATACATTAAGTTTTTTTTCCATTTATTTCCTTCTTCAACTAATTCTATTCCATCAGAGATTAACGTTGACGTTAATTTTAACATTACTTAGAGATGAAGTATTTGTTTACCATTAATTACAATATTTATTTCCTTTTAATCTTTGATTTGATTTGATTAGATTTATCATAGTAAATTACTTAAATGATAAGATTTAAATCTAATGGTTAGAAACTAATTTACTTATGCGCTTAATTTATTTACTTCCTTCTACGCTTTCTTAATTAGTAATTTTATTAAACGCTACTAATTTACATACATTTTTTAACAGTTTCTTAAACGCTAAGTTGATAGTATTTATTGTCTTCCTTATTTTTAAATGTTAACTTCATTACTTCACCCACATAAATTCCTATTTATTTCCTTTTCAATGCTGATTAATTAGATTACCACAACCATTTCCCTTAATGTTAACATTTATATTTAATACACATTTTAATGTTAAGTTATTAACATTTACTTCCTTAGTTGAATTTGAATTATTTGTGATTTGAAAATTTCAAAAGTTAATTACTTTTTTGTTTGAACTTGGATCGTAATACTTTTTATATGAAAATTGCCATGAACACAATGGTGCAAGTTTCGTAGCCAAATTCTATTGCTTTCAAAAATTCTATTTTTGGGTTTTAATGACTATTTATTAATTCTCTTTTATTAATTATCATTCAATTTACATAGTGTTACAAAGAGTAAATACGCTTTAGCATCTAGATTATTCTAATCATATTCACAGAGCACTTACAGCATCTAAAGTTGGTTTATGGTTTTCTTTCTATGCCTTGGAATCTTAAGAAGATGAAGTAAAGAAGATTTCAATAGTCAAAGATTTTTCTGATATATTTGTGTCAGTGACCAATTTGCCAACTCAAATGTTAGTTGGTTCCGGATTGATCCTATTACTAGTGCTCAACCATTCGTTAAGCCACCTAACCAGATGTGCCCAAAAGAAAAGGAAGAGTTAAGGTCATAATTAGAAGCTTTAGTAGAATAGCTTTATCCAACCTAGTAGATGTCCATTTGGTGCATCGACTTTATTTGTTAAAAAAGCAGATGGATCTCTTTGTCTCTGTGTAGATTACAGAGAGTGAATGATCTTACCATCAAGAACAAATACCATTATTGTGAATCAATGATTTATTTAATCAGTTAAGTAGTGCTAAAGTCTTCTTCCAGCTCGATCTTGCTACTGATTTTCACCAACTCTAAGTTGCAAAAGGCATTATTCCTCTTACTGCATTTAGGACTAGATATGATTGTATGAGTGGCTCGTCATGCCATTTAGCTTGGCGAATGCATATCTATATTTCGCTGACCTGACGAACCAAGTCTTCAAAAGCTTTCTAAACAAGTTTGTTCTAATATTTATAGAAGATACTCTTTGATATTCAAAGTCCAAAGAGGAGTGTGCTATTCATTTGACGATAGTATTGAAGTTTTTGAGAGCACATCAACTCAAAGCTAAATTTTCAAAGTGTCATTTCTAGTAAAAAGAAGTGAAGTTTGTAGGGCATATAGTTTCGAAAAGAAGCATTATACTAGATCCAGCCAAAGCTGAAGCCATCTAGAAATGGAATAGGCTAGAACTAGTGACTGGGATTCAGAGTTTACTAGGGTTAGAAGGATGTTACAAAAGGTATATCAAAGACTTCTCTAGGTTGCTACTCCACTTACCTACTTAACATAGAAGGGAGTAAAGTTTATTTAGTCGGATAAGCGTGAGAAAGCTTTTCTAAAGCTAAAGGAGTTGCTTTCTAACGCTCTGGTTTTTATTGTTCCAGAGGGAAATCATGATCTTGTGATTTATATAGATGCTTGTGAGATAGATGTTAGTGCTATGTTGATGCAGTAAGGCAGAGCGATAGCATATGCATCGAGAGAGCTTAAACCGAATACGATTTTCTATGATATGCATGATTTGTAGATGTTGTGATATTTGCATTGAATCTATGGCAAGACTATTTATCGGGTGAATAAGTTGTTCTTTTTGCTGACCATAAGTTGTTAAAGTACTTATTTTCTTAGAGAGATCTAAACATGTGACACATAGATGATTTGAATTCCTAGCCACATATGACTTTGAGATTTAGTATACCCCTGGTAAGGGAAATGGAGTTACAGATGCACTCAGAGAAAGCACCAAGCAGATGTATTGATGATGGTAGCAAAATGGAATGACTTAGAGCTATTATTTCCTTGTGATATTCAATTCAGGAGATTGGATGATTGTACAACCAATTTGGCCAATTTTGAGGTTTGTCGGAGTTTACTCAATTAAATCCGAGATAGTCAAAAAGATGATCCTATATTAGCAGACTGGTTACTTACATAATGTTTGTGTTTCTGATGAATTGAGCCTGACTTGAAAGGTTGTTTGAGATATGGTGGTAGGCTATGTGTTCCTAACATAGTTAATTTAAAGAAAAAGATATTGAATGAGTATCATCGATCCATGTTCAATATACATCCAAGTGGGATGAAGATGTATATGACATGAAGAAGATGTATTATTGGGAAGGCATAAAGTGAGACCTAGGTGAATGTAACAACCCGCCTTGTGATCCTCAGAAGTCGACACAAATACATCCACGGTATTCACATGCCGGACATCTAAGTGCTGGAATGACAAATTTTTGCGATGAAAGAAAAGAAAAAATAGAATAGAATCTTACAACATGAGGAGCAATCTATAATATACTAATGATCTTTAAAAAGAAAACTTTTATATACATACACCAACCAGAGTACAAACCTATTCAACTGGACATTTATAACGGCATGTCCTTAAAGCTCCAAAGTGTCTAGCTAAATCTGGAACATATGCTTGGGTAGGCCCGAGCATTATAAGAAAAATAACGCCTAGATCAGTCTGGTGAAACCAGTATGGGAAACACAATCAAATGGATTTTAAATACTATAAAAACCTTTCAAAATGAAGATATCTCATAAGACCATGCCATACATAAACACGAACGGGATTTTACCTTATGATGACCAAACCGTTTTATAGAAAATCTTATGATATTATAATAATGTCTAGGGTTCAAAATAAATATGAAATCATGGTTGAAATTGTTACATTGATTAAATTCCAGCATAATATGTATACAACTAAATCCGTTAGGGGCACGTATTGGAGATTGGATTTCCATCAATGACTGGGCTATTGGGGTACTGCCCATCAAAGTACACCTCTAGACAAAATGTACCAAGGTCAACAAGAACTTCTTGCACCCCTGCCTACACAGAGCTAGTTGCCCCTTTAACATGGCATACCGAATTACATCATCCTTCGGGCACCAAGGCTATAAAACATTTGCACCTAGCCCTACTCTTCCCATGCGAACGCATACCAAAACCATAAATATTAAATCTAGATTGAGGAATGATGCTCTTAATGGTGGCAAACCACATAGCACTACCGCATATCCCCTGTTTTAGTTATTATCGGGTTGTGAGGCTTATGAGGTCACATGACCTTTTACCTCTCTTAGCAAATCCTACTTGGAATATTAACACTACCATCCAAGCACAACGCAATGCCAACATTCGTCCATACAAATTGTTTAGGATAAGAACAAACCAAAGGCACTACTTCTACTACATCCATTTTGGAATTACCCTTGGGATTGGTAGTAACTAGCCATTGCACTTCAAATAGCTCCATCTTCGATCCCATCATCTCGAACCAGTTTTGAACCTCTTTCAAAGTGTTGAACGTGCATAAGGTTTTGGAATGGTTAAGGTTTCGAGACATCTTATATAAGTACACTCCCCCGCTTACCAGTCGCTCTAAAACTAACTCGATAGTTCTAGAAAACTCAATGCCGATTTTTTGGAAATAACCAGACAATACATAAGAGCGGAGATCACCTCCTAACCATTTAAGCGGACGAATTTCCTTACCATTTGTCATAGGAGAACTAAATGAGATTTATACGCATAGTACAGCATCATCGAAGATGAATGTGCCATCTAACTCCCCCGTTTCTTCTAGATAGTTACTGAGTTATATTTTGGCCATGATTTGACAGTTGGTTCTTTAGCTATCAAATAAACAATTATTCAATTCAGAGATTTTATTCCACATGGGATCCACTAAGCCTTTATTAATTAACCTTTCATTAATTAAATCTTTTTTCAAATTTTTGATTCAAGATACCTTCATAAAAGATATGTTCATAAACCCTTTATATTTCTTCAATACTTGGAAAAACATTCATATGCTTATCTCATAGGTATAAGTATATCAACAAAACATTATACTTTTAATACTTAGAATATACTTGTCTCAATGGTATAAGTATATTAACGAAACTCAAGGAAGATTTCCTTCTCCCAAATTCATATTTAAATGGGCCAGAAAAATATCATTTAAAACATTTCTTACTATAAACCAAACCACTTATCCTTCCGTGTTATATATGGAAAGAATGTTTACTTACCACCATAATTAAGAAGGATTAATTATCAAAAATCAAATCTCATCCCTTTTATAAAATTCCCTTTTATAAGCCCATTTCATATTTAGAAATCCTTTTATAAACCTCAAATTAATTTATTAACTTCCCTTATAAATCTATAAATTATTTTTAAAATTCCTTTCTATTAATAAACTCTTTTCTATTAATAAAACTCTTTTATAGATCTCCCTTTATACACTTGTTTGTAAAAATTCTTTAACCCATTTTTACAAACCTTATATATTTAACACAAATCTTTGTTATAAATAAAATATCACTTATAAACCCATTCTTTTATTTATAAATTACCATTTATAAATCTCTCCTTTTGTTTATAAAATATCATTTATAAATCTCTTTTACAAAATATCATCTATAAAACTCCTTTACAAAATATCGTCTATAAATTTCCTTTAAATTGACCCTTTTTATTAAGTAAAATCCCTTTTACAAAATAATTTATTATTAATAAACCCATTGATTAATTACCTTTAAACATCATAAATAATTAATTAATTAAATTTAAAAAATTATTAATAAAATAATTAATTTACTTTAAAACATCATTTATAAAATAATTAATCATCATTAATAAAATAATTAATCAACTTTCAAACATCATTAATAAAATAATTAATTAACTTAAAACAACATTGATAAAATGATTAATAATCTAAGCCATAATTAAACCAATTAATTTACTTAAAACAATATCAATAATATAATTAAATAACTTTAAACAAAGGTAATAATATGATTAAATAACTTTAAACAACATTAATAATATAATTAAATAACTTATTTTAAACCATCATTTATAATTATATAAACACTTAACCTTAAATTGTTATAAAACTAAAGTTAATTTAAATCCATAAATTTTTTCAAATTTGGAAAGAGGCTTAGCGACCACATTGGTACTTTATCAAGCTATCATTTAATTCAATTTAACCTTTCAAGTCACATAGCTGGTATTTACATAAGCAATATATATATAAATCAAATCCATAATTAACTATCAATAGTTAACACCTCATTCCGATATTAATTAATCTATATATTAATTAACTGGTATATGGATAAATATCCAAATTAAATTTAATATCAGAGCAGGGATGTAATTTGTTAAATAGATGTCATTAATAGTCTACATAATTTGTTTTATATCAGAACTGTGTTTTATTCTGCTCAATAAATGTCCAAAATAATCTATTTTATTAAATTTAACAGATCGGTGTTTTATTTGGCCAAATAGACATCACCAATGAAGTTAATTAATTTAAACTACATTATTATATAAACAACATAATTAAAATTCAGCAACTATTATTTAATCACAAATTTGTACTTCATTTAAACTATCAAATATTTTTATATCATAGTGTTCTACTAGTTCGTACGAACCTAGTGCAAAAACTAGCAGGCCAATCAGCTTTATAATAAATAAGACATAGCATTTTATATTCTAATATATTTGGTTAAATTAAACAACTTAAATTTAAAAGTTCTCACCAAACCCAAAGCCCAAGGCTCTTATCCAAACTCATACCCAAACCCTCAAATACCCAGTACACATCTCCCCGCTCTTTAATTTTGAAATCCCCAAATCATTTATACTTGAAACCCAAAACTCGTGCATGTACAAGGTCATCTCGAACTACCAAAGTCGATCCACCTACCACCAACAAACTTCGTTCATCGAGCTCGTCCTACTGCCACCATCCCCACTATACCCGGCGCCTCCAGCCACTTTCCATCCACTTATCCTGATTCAAAAATGCATTCTAGGAAATGACACCCCCTTGTTCAGACGCCTACCACCGCCGCTACATGCACGTAGCTCCCATGCCGCCGCCACTTGAGGAACTGCCATACCCTCACGCACCACCAGCCCCAACCTTGACCATCTCAATGGTCTCCTCCTTTGCCTACAACGTCACGTTCGAACTCATCAAACTTGAGCCCCAAAACCCTAACTCGACCTCTCTTGACCATAATCGCACCACCTGCGACTCACCAATTACCTCACCAAGTCCCCAGCATCCTCCCTGTAATGACCCGCCTTTTCGACCATCGAAAGTCGACATCAAATACATCCATGATATTCCAATGTTAAACATTGAATCGCTGGAAAGGCAGGTTATTAGGGTAAAAAGAAAAAAGAACAGAAGAGAATAGAATCTCACAACGAAACAACAACATATAATATAACAAAGATAGTAAAGCTGTCACCCTAAAATGCATGGCATATCAGAGTTAAAAACAAATATCATCAACCCGGACAGTTATAACTTCTTGACCTTACAATTGCTGATAGGTACATATAATAATACAGCGAAGATATAATATTATGATTGGTGACATCCAGCTCTACTCCATGAGATCCATGTCCTACCAACGACAACCAAGATAAATACTCGATCTGACCTGAGCATTATAATAAAATAACACCCAAACCAGTCTGCAAATACCAGCGTGAAAAACTCAAGTAATATGGTGAATATACAATAATTCTATGAGACCACGCCACTAATCATGGAGCGGGTTTTTAGCTCACAAGAACAACATCCATACGTGAAGAAATGGGAAACAAATAAGAGCAACAATCCCATCAAAAAGAATGAACAAAGACAAGATCAAATCCAAACTTAAAGAATGGACATAAATAATTAAACATCGAGAAGAACCTCAATCACTTGTCAGTGCAATTAAGAAAATAAATTCAAAGATTTGAATCAAAGGCAAGGAAAAAGAAGTTTTCCAACAACGACTAGAAGGGTGCACCCCCTCACCAAAAATATACCTCCAGAAATATACTTGAGTACTACGTTGGTTCTCAGACACATCCAAGCTAGACCCCGCCAACCTTTATAGAGAATTCGAGTATTTCACATCTCCATGCGCATACCACCAAATCTGATCTAGAGTAGATGTGAAGATACCCTAATGGGAGCATAGCTTGGCCTCTACTCGTGCTTTGGGTTTAGTCATTTCCAACAAAGGATATCAACGCTCAAATGAGCAACAAATCGTCTTAAATTGACGATACAAAAAGAAGAAAGTTGAATCAATAGTCAATAAATCTACTATCGGGAATAATTAAAAATGATCGTATATGGAAATTAAATTTACCACCACTTGTTGATTTCAAACTCGTGATATACCTCAGTTGAAAATGAAGCTGGACAAGTTGAGGTATTGTTACCTCCAAGCATTACCTTGACGACATTTTTAACCTTCGAGATTGAAACGAATCCATGCCTTGACATTTAGTGTTAAAAGTATGACTAAATCCTTTCCATATAAGCGATACCGGATTATCAAAAATTAAATTACTTATCCTTTTCATAACCGAATCAAAACTTTACTTTTAAAAACTGAACTTGTGCTTAGTATCCACATCCTGAATATTTGTAAAAAACTTTAGAAATACTCTTTAAAAATATTCCATTTAAAGGATTGCTCTCATTTATAAACTATCATTTATTAATTTCAAAAAACATTTATTTTCTCAGAAGATAATCAATCAATTTAAATACTTTTATAAATTAAAACCCACATTAATTACCCAAAAGAGAATTAATCAACTTTATAACTCCTTTAATAAATAAATCAATTATCTTTAAACACCTTCATTGAATCATATAATTAATTTTAAGCACCTTTATTCGAACCAAGTAATTAAATTTACACATCGTGTATTAAAATAATTTATTAATCTTAAATATCATTATTAAAATGATTAATTAACTTTAAAACTTTTATTAAATCAGTTAATTAACTTTAATCATTTTTATTAAATCAGTTAATTAACATTTAAACACTTTTATTAAATTAGTTAATTAACTTTAATCGCTTTTATTAAATCAGTTAATTACTTTAAACATCATTAATAAATTTATTAATTAACTTTATTATAATTAAATAATAATTAAAAATATATTTAAACCCACGATGTCTTTTCAAAAACATATACAATCCATACAAACTCATTTGAAAAGAATTTATAAAATATTTAAGGTAAATAACCTTTATTAATTTAAACAACATTAATTATCCCGAAAGATAATTAAATGCAATTTATAATATTTTATAATTTAAATCGACATTAATTATCTTGAAAGAAAATTAATCAAATTTATAACCTTTTTAAAAAACTAAAACGACGTTAATTATCCCGAAAGATAATTAATAAAATTTATAACTCCCTTTTTATAAATTTTTAATCAACACTTATCCTTTATTCTCAAAATACTTGAAAAAATGGTTTAAACAATTTTTTAAAGTGAAAAAACATGAATAAACATTTATTTTGCGAAAATACAAGCTCAAGCTCAAAGTACAACAAGGGTTTAAGGGGGTGAGATTTCATAAGTGATGGTATAGTGATAATCACTGTAAGAACACTTTTACAATCAAACAGTATGCCATAAATGTTTTAACCAAACAATAATATAAGAATCATAAGAATGTAAGTAAATAGATAAATATTGGCAAGAAAACCCTTAAGGTCTTTCTACAAATGTTCCATGTAAATTACACGTGTGAATGTGTATTTCAAAGTATTCCGTAGCGACTTATTTATTTACACTCCGAATTTTCTTTTATTTTTGTTCCCTGCAACTAACGGTTATTTATGTCATTCGCTTGTTCGAGCAAGAATTTAAATCCAAACAAACAACCAAACAACAATATAAAATATCATCCAAACATTAAATAATTAATCTATAGCAACATGGATATTATATCGTTTATTTAAAGGTGAGTGAATTCATCGAAATTCCAACGGACGCTTTCAAATTCCAGTTTGAACTAAAATCAAACGACATTCGATTTTAGCCCAAATTTCCATTAGTTCCAAATTCAACCAAACTAATTCCATCATGTAGGTAATGATCCTACGAGTATAACGCAACTGACCACGTCCGAATCCAAACTCGTACAAGCAAGATATGATTTTTATAAGCTATCGAGATTAAAATAGTCATTAATTATTTAATTAACTATTACCCCAAATTTGTTAAAAACCTTTCTTGTAACTACCCAACTTTTTAACCCTCGAATGTTGATACTAATACATCCACAATATTTGTGTGCTAAATACCCAAGTGCCGAAAAGACAAAAAGTTAGGGTATAAATAAAAAGAAAAAGAACAAGAAAGGAAGAACACAACATCGGAATCTCACGGTGGAATGATAATTTATAATATCAAAATCATGGTACAAAGGGTTACCCTGCTATGATAATTCCTAACAAGGAAGGAAGAACCAATATTATTATTAATCTATAGGATATTCCTAACAACCAATAAAGCAACAAAAGAAAATTTCGTTTAAGAAATTAATAACTTTTGATATATTAAAAGCGTACCGTTTTCTGATCCATTTCACCATTTTGTTTTGAATTATGTATTGCTATGAAGCACATGTTAGCAATTTCTGTATCCGATTCATTATCACTTGAGGATGTGTCTGAATCATCTAATTTTGCAGTGTTGGCTCTTCTCCCTTTTCTGGATGAATTATTGTTTGGTGTAGTTTTCAGTTTATTGGAATGTTGACAGTCTCGTTTTTAAATGACCAGTGTCATCGCAGTTATAACATCTATGTCCATTTCCGTTTCCACTTCTACTTCCTAAATTTTTGTTGTTATTTCTTTTGAAATTGTTCATCTTCCTATATTTTAGAAATTTTTTGAAATACCTTATCATGAAAGCAATTTCTTCATCGTCATTGCCGTTTGAATCCAGATTATCTGTCATTGCATTAAAAGCTATAGATTTCTTCCCTATTGCTTTGCTTGCTCTCCTGCCCTGCATTTGTGCTTCAAAAGTCATTAAATTACCAATTAACTCTTTAATTTTTAGAGTGCTAATGTCATTAGCCTCTTCGATTTCAAGAGTCTTTTGATCCCATTCAGGAGTAAGTGAATTGAGGATTTTCTAACTTGATCCTCTTTAGAAGAACTTTTACCCAATGCAATAAGTGAGTATACTATACCTTGGAATCTACTATACATATCAGATATGGACTCATTTTAAATAAATAAAACTAGTTTGTTAATATGTTAATTTTGGTTTGTTTGACCTTACTTGCCCCTTCATGTGTAGCTTGCAAAATTATCCAAATTTCAAATGTAGATTTACATATATATACTCTATTATATTATTTCTATCTAATAAACAAAATAATATATTCGTAGCCTTAGAGTTACTTTGTGCAACTGCTTTTTGGTCGACGGTCCATTGTGAAAATTTTGTCTTGAGTTTAGTGTACTCAGTTAGTGTGATATTCCAAGTGTCTAAACCAATTTACTGTAAATAAATTTTCATTCTACAATACCAATATGTGTAATTAGTGTCATTATAAAGTGAAGGTCTAGCAGTATTGTCCTTCGACAAATGAGTTGCTAACAAGTGTGTTAACAGTGTTGTTACCAGTGTTGGTAGCCATTTAAACTTTTTTTAAATCGGATGATGAATACTTTGAAAACCAATGTTCTGATACCAAATGTGAGTCAGCGGAATAGGGATCTTAAGGCTAAATTAACACTAGAGGGAGGTGGTGAATAGAGTTTAATGGATTATATGAATATTTTTCAAATTCTTTAAGATTCTATTTTGAATGATGTAATTAATAATCATAGAAATAACCAAAGTACAGATAAAAGTAAATGTAGTAAAAGTAAAAAGGAAAGAACACACCAGGATTTTATATTGGTTCGGAGTTACCCTACATCCAGTCCCACATAATTCCTTGTTTGTATTTCTTTTCAACTAGTAAATGCAAATACAATCTCGATTTCAAGGCTACGAGACACACCCTCTAGAATCCCAGCCTCTAGGTAGAGCCACTTGATTTCCAGGCTACAAGTACACCCACTAGATTTACGAGCTACTAAGTACGTGCAATTGATATTGACAGGTTACAATCATACCTACTTGGATTTCAAGGATACCAAGCACACCGTAAAGTATAAGAGTATGATTTGATAGATTTTACAGACTTAGATCTTCGATCTTGATTACAGTTGATCCTATAACTCTTAAATAGCAATTTGATCTTGAGAGAGATGAGAGAAATTAGAGAGTATATGAAAGAGAATTAAATTAGTAATGATTAAATTTGGTTCTGGTTGAATTTCGGCAGAGTTTCGA
Organism: Allium fistulosum; assembly: GCA_030737815.1. NCBI lineage: Eukaryota > Viridiplantae > Streptophyta > Magnoliopsida > Asparagales > Amaryllidaceae > Allium > Allium fistulosum. The sequence continues at coordinate 797,597,354 of CM060904.1, forward strand.
TAGAAATTGATTTAGAAATCAAGAGAGTGAAAAGAGGAGAGAAAAATAAGAAAGTAGTTAATAAAAATTCAAATGGAAGTCTGGTATATAAAGGAAAACAACGGTCATGTCCATTTGTGAAGAGATACGACGAAAAGACACTTTCATTCAAATTTGAATTTTGAATTTTATGGCAACTATGTCAACATATGCTTATAGAGTATGTCGACATACTTTTCACAATTTTGAATAACACTTTAAAATATTATTTTGAAAATCCATTGCTTTGTAAAATAATTTGATGCTTTGTAAAATCATTTAAATATAGTTCATACACATTTTAACCAAAGTATAAATTAATAAAACTTTATAAAATGGTTTTGAAATATTAAATAAGATATTCAATAATATATCTACAAATCAATATAATTATAACTTATTAAAATATAAACAAAAATTCAATATATATATATATGTAAAAACTTAAAAACACTAAAATGATATTTTTTAGAGGGAATTAGGGGAAACGACAAACTTTGAAGAAAAAAATAGGCTGAAGGACAAATGTTAGTTATAAGTAGCATTATATTCAACTTTTATACTATAAAAAATGCTAGTTTTATCTAGCATTATATTCAGTTTTGCACTATACAAAATGCTAGTTATGTTAGTCCTTGAGACGATGGTTTTGATGCCAACAACCTTAGGACTTGTTATAAAATATAAATACTAACGTTATGGTTTAGATACATATGTATATGCAGAATATAAACATGCAGATACCAAGAATGAAGACTATACAGTATAGAGACACAAGACTGATGAATTTAAAGATCGAAGATATCACGATTGAAGACTCATGAGTATCAAGAAATCAAGTTTTCAAGAGTTCAAGATTTCAAACAGTACAAGATAATGTAGTTAGTCTAGAATTATGTTAAAACTTCTTGAAAGCACTTACATCTTTATTCGAAATTTATTCGTGGAATGGAATCCACTTCAAGCCTGTTAAAGGGATTGAACCCTAGTGGGATGGAACCCACGACAATATCTAGTGGAACATATAGTGGTCCTATTTTGATATCCACTAATTTTATAAAAATGTTTTTCAAAAATATATCCCTTGTTTTTTAAAAATGTTTTCAAAACTTTCTTTTCAAAAAGACATCTCTCTTGTTTGAAATATTTTAGCCTCAAAACTATTTTTATCATTTTTAATATTTTGATTTTAAAATTGTCCTTCTTTTTAAACCATATCTTATTTTAAATATTTAGCTTTAAAATATTTTTATGCTCAAATTTTAAATCACTTTATAGATTAAGATTATATATATTAAAAATTATTTTCTAAACTCTTTTATATGTTTAAATATATTTACAAAGTTTAGAAATTGTTTTGACAAATTATAGGAACCAATTTTAATAAGAAAATCAAAACATTAATTTTGCCTTGAGCATGTCGACATCCCTCAACCCCCATGTCGACATGGTGTCCGTTATTTTCAAACTTCAATTTTTAAAAGAAGTGTCTATTCGTTGTATCCTTTCACGAATAGATATGGCTGTTGCTCTACTATAAATACCAGTAAGTTCTAAACGGATTTTTATCAGATTTCATTTATTTTATCTCCTCTTCATCTTCCACATTTATTCTAAAGAATCCTAAACTATACTCTACCAAAATACCAAGTGAATCAAACTTGATTATCTCTTTTTTGATTCTCTGCAAATCTCTCCATAAGATCTTCGTGCTATTCATAGTTATAGAATCTTTTGTAAATCAAACTGTTGAGTAAAAGGTGCGGTTGAGCCTTGAAATCAATTGGTGTGATTGTAGCATCAGAAATCAATTAGGTGATCTTGTAGCCTGATTAAATCAAGAGAGTTTGCCCTGGACTCGAATACAGAAGGGTGTACCTCGTAGCCTTGAAACCGAGGGTGTAATCTGGGAGATTATTTTGATAAGAAATCCGTACGATTGTACGGAACTGGATGCAGGGTAACTCCGAACCAGTATAAAATCCTGGTGTGTTCTTTACTTTACTGCTTTTATTTAGTATTTGCATCTGTGTCTGATTCTGTCATTATATATGTGTTTGCGAATTGCATTTGTCGGTGTTTAAATTGAATAAAATTCAAAAGGATTTAAAAAATCCATAAAACACTATTCACCCCCCTCTAGTGTTATTCCAGCCTTAAGATCCGTATCCGCATTTCTCACATTTGGTATCAGAGCATTGGTTTTCAAAGTTTTCATAATCTGAATTTTCAAAAGTTTTAAAAATGGCTACCAACACTGGTTCTGTTAACACTATCACCGGTTCATTTGTAGAGGGTAAGTCTACTGCCAGACCACCAATTTTTAATGGCAGTAACTATGCATATTGGGCATGTAGAATGAAAATATATTTACAGTCAATAGGATTAGACACCAGGTATATCACATGAACTGAATATGCTGAGCAAAAGACTACTGCACAAAATAATTCCAAAGCCATGAATATTTTATTTTGTTCACTTGATAGGAATGAATTCAATAGAGTATCTGTTTGTAAGTCTGCATATGATATCTGGAAAACTTTGCTAGTTACTCATGAAGGAACAAGCAAAGTCAAACAGACCAAAATATCCATACACCCAAATCAGTTTCAATTATTCAAAATGAATTCTAATGAGTCCATTTCAGATATGTATAGTAGATTTCAGGAGATTATGCATTCTCTAATATCATTGGGAAAAAGTTTTTCCGAAGAAGATCTAGTCAGAAAAATTCAAAATTCTCTTACTTCGGAATGGGACCAGAAAACTCTTGCAATCGAAGAAGCAAATGATATTAGTACTTTAAAGGTTGAAGAATTGAGTGGAAATCTAATGTCGTTCGAAGTACAAATGCAAGGAAGAAGAGATAGCAAGGCATTCGGAAAGAAGTCAATTGCGTTCAATACATTAACAGATGGATCAGACTCGGGAAGTGATGATGATGAAGAAATAGCTTTCATGGCAAAGAATTTTCGGAAGTTTCTGAAATACAGAAAGATGAACAACTTCAAAAAGAATGATCAAAGGAATTCTGGAAATCATAATGAAGTACCAAACCACGTCAAATGTTTCAACTTTGACGAACCAGACCATCTCAAAAGAGACTGTCTGCATCCTGATAAGCAAAAGTTTCCTGCAAGCAATGATTATACAAAGAAAAGGAAAAGAGCGTATACCGCTACATTAGACGATTCAGACTCAGACACATCCTCAAGCGATGATGATCAGAAGACGGAAAATTCAAATATATGCTTTACGGCTATTCATGATTCCGATGATCTCGTAGGTGCGAATCTAGAAAAAGGTACACATTTACATTATATTGGTTGAAATTGTTTTCTTAAAATTGTTTGATTGTTTGATTGTTTTTGAAATTATGTGTTGTTTAAATTTTAAATTTCAAATTATTATGTTTATTTTTATTTTTAATATTATAATATTTTTTATTAAAAGAGTATTATTATATTTAATATTACTCCAGAAAATATAGACATTAAAAATAATATATGTATATAGATATTAAAGTATATACGAAAATATAAGTCACATGAATTCTCGGACCCATGTCGATATGGCCCTAGCCATGATGTCGACCTCCCTGTCAGAAATTTGAAATTCAAATTTGAATTCAAATCTTTGAATTTCCCTCCGCCTTTTCACCAATTCCAATGTTCTGGAAAGGTACCTCTTGACCAGAGAACATGTCTATTGAATATCTATTTATTTCCATTATCTTATCATACCTTTTCACTTTCATTTTAAAATTCAAACTCTCTTTCACTCTTTCAAACTTTTTACACTCTTCAAAAATGGCTTCTTCAAGCACTCCATCCACAATGAGGCTGTCTAAAACCATTAAAGTGTATCCTCAAAAATCAAAAGATTATAGTGGAAAATCAACGGATTCTCAAAAGATCCGTTAGTAAGAAATTGGATAAAATGTCCACTAATATGAACAAATTCTTTGCTAAAGTTGGTCGAAAACTTAGCTTATCATCATCCTCCTCATGTGCTAGCACATTCTAAGAACTAGGTTGTGATGTATTAGTTTGTTTTGTGTGAGCTTGTATTGTTCTTTTTATCATATTATGCAGTATCTTATGTATCATCTATTTATAAAAATCATCTATCTTATGTTTTCCTAACTTATCGTGTCTCTGGAATAAATTTTAGTATAGTATATAAGTTTATATATACACATACTTATTCACAAAATAAATAAAGACACATAAATTAACAAACCCATGTTGACATGCCTCTACCCCTCTAAGTCGACATATAACTGTTAGATTTGGTTTTTTTAATTTTGAAATTAAAATAACTAACTCGTGCCTATTCATTTTAAACAAATTTCTGTCTATTTAAACACATGTTTCTTCCAGAAATTTATAATCTTTTCATTTCTACTTATCTCTATTTGCATCTCTTCACTACTTATCAAAAATGGCTTCCTCTTCTCAAACTCTAAGTGATAATCTTGAAGAAACTCTCAATTCATTCAAGAATATACTTACTTTTATTCTCCACAATCAAAGGCACTTAGAACTAAGTTAAATGTAGATAATAAAAGAACAAGAGAAGCATTTCGATGCCCTCCATTGGATGATTTCTTCCCTCAACAAAGATGATCTCGATGCAAATCCTGTAGGAACTTTGATTCAAGATAATGAAGATTGGGAAGTTATTAAAAAGGATCCTCTATCTTTGGAGAAGAAGGATGGGTTGAAGTTCCTAGAAATATTTGATCTCCTTATGGTTTGAATTGCTTGTTTTTGAATTATGTGATTTGATTTGATTTAATTTGCTTTGATTTGATTAGAATTGATTTGGTTTGAATGGATTGTATCTTATATGAAACATAGTATATATTTATTGGGTTTAAACTTTCATGTTTGTCATGTCTTTATTATTAACTTATATTATTATATATATATATATATATATATATATATATATATCTGTGTGTGTGTACATACACACTCCATCATAATTTGTCACAGGTACTCCAGTATAAGACTAAGGGGGAGTTATATTAGTTTAGAATTAGTTTTTTGTTGATGACAAAGGGGGAGAAGTATAAAATAGAGTAGTTAGACTTAGATTAAGGGGGAGTTATTAGTTTTAAGGGGAGTTATAGTGAAGGTGAAGTATATTTTATAAACATAGGTTGTCATCATCAAAAAGGGGGAGATTGTTAGTCCTTGAGATGATGGTTTTGATGCCAACACCTTAGGACTTGTTATAAAATATAAATACTAACGTTATGGTTTAGATATATATGTATATGCAGAATACAAACATGCAAGTACCAAGAATGAAGACTGTACGGTATAGAGATACAAGACTGATGAATTTAAAGATCGAAGATATCAAGATTGAAGACTCATGAGTATCAAGAAATCAAGTTTTCAAGAGTTCAAGATTTGTAGTAAGTCTAGAATTGTGTTACAACTTCTTGAAAGCACTTACATCTTTATTCGAAATTTATTCGTGGAATGGAATCCACTTCGAGCCTGTTATAGGGATGGAACCCTAGTGGGATGGAACCCACGACAATATCTAGTGGAACCTATAGTGGTCCTATTTTGATATCCACTAATTTTATAGAATGTTTTTCAAAAATATATCTCTTGTTTTTTAAAAATGTTTTCAAAACTTTCTTTTCGAAAAGACATCTCTCTTGTTTGAAATATTTTAGCCTCAAAACTATTTTTATCATTTTTAATATTTTGATTTCAAAATTGTCCTTCTTTTTAAACCATCTCTTGTGTTAAATATTTAGCTTTAAAATATTTATATACTCAGATTTTAAATCACTTTATAGATTAAGATTATATATATTAAAAATTATTTTCTAAACTCTTTTATATGTTTAAATATATTTACAAAGTTTAGAAATTGTTTTGACAAATTATAGAAACCAATTTTAATAAGAAAATCAAAACATCAATTTTGCCTTGAGCATGTCGACATCCCTCAACCCCCATGTCGACATGGTGTCCGTTATTTTCAAATTTCAATTTTCAAAAGAAGTGTCTATTCGTCGTATCCTTTCACGAATAGATATGGTTGTTGCTCTACTATAAATACTAGTAAGTTCTAAACGAATTTTTATCAGATTTCATTTATATTCTCTCCTCTTCATCTTCCACATTTATTCTAAAGAATCCTAAACTATACTCTGCCAAAATACCAAGTGAATCAAACTTGATTATCTCTTGTTTGATTCTCTGCCACTCTCTCCATTAGATCTCAATGCTATTCAGAGTTATAGAATCTTTTGTAAATCAAACTGTTGAGTAAAAGGTGCGGTTGAGCCTTGAAATCAAATGGGTGTGATTGTAGCCCCAGAAATCAATTAGGTGATATTGTAGCCTGATTAAATCAAGAGAGTTTGCACTGGACTCGAATACAGGAGGGTGTACCTCGTAGCCTTGAAACCGAGGGTGTAATCTGGGAGTTTATTTTGATAAGAAATCTATACGATTGTACGGGACTGGATGTAGGGTAACTCCAAACCAGTATAAAATCACGGTGTGTTCTTTCCTTTACTGCTTTTATTTAGTATTTGCATCTGTGTCTGATTCTGTGATTATATCTGTGTTTGTGAATTGCATTTGTTGGTGTTTAAATTGAATAAATTTCAAAAGGATTTAAAAAATCCATAAAACACTATTCACCTCCTCTCTAGTGTTATCCCAGCCTTAAGATCCGTAATCCACATTTCTCACATTTGGTATCAAAGCATTGGTTTTCAAAGTTTTCATAATCTGAATTTTGAAAAGTTTTAAAAATGGCTACCAACACTGGTTCTGTTAACACTATCACTAGTTCATTTGTAGAGGGTCAGTCTACTGCTAGATCACCACTTTTTAATAGCAGTAACTATGCATATTGGGCATGTAGAATGAAAATATATTTACAGTTAATAGGATTAAACACTTGGAATATCACACAAACTGAATATTCTGAACCCACAACTAGTTTTGCACAGTAAACTACTGAGCAAAAGACTACTTCACAAAATAATTACAAAGCTATGAATATTTTATTTTGTTCACTTGATAGGAATGAATTCAATAGAGTATCTGTTTGTAAGTCTGCATATGATATCTAGAAAACTTTGCTAGTTACTCATGAAGGAACAAGCAAAGTCAAACAGACCCATGTCGACATGCCTTTACCCCCCCTATGTCGACATATAACTGTTAGATTTGGTTATTTTTTTAAATTTGGAAATTAAAATAACTAACTCGTGCCTATTCATTTTAAACGAATTTCTACCAATTTAAACATTTGTTTCTTCCAGAAATTTGTAATCTTTTCATTTCTACTTATCTTTCTTTGCATCTCTTCACTACTTATCAAAAATGGCTTCCTCTTCTCAAACTCTAAGTGATAATCTTGAAGAAACTCTCAATTCATTCAAGAGTATACTTACTTTTATTCTCCGCAATCAAAGGCACTTAGAACTAAGTCAAATGTAGATGATAAAAGAACAAGAGAAGCATTTTGATGCCCTCCGTTGGATGATTTCTGCCCTCAACAAAGATGATCTCGATGCAAATCCTGTAGGAACTTTGATTCAAGATAATGAAGATTGGGAAGTTATTAAAAAGGATCCTATCTTTGGAGAAGAAGGATGGGTTGAAGTTCCTAGAAATATTTGATCTCCTTATGGTTTGAATTGCTTGTTTATGAATTATGTGATTTGATTTGATTTAATTTGCTTTGATTTGATTAGAATTGATTTGATTTGAATGGATTGTATAACATTATATGAAACATAGTATATATTTATTGGGTTTAAACTTTCATGTTTGTCATGTCTTTATTATTAACTCATGTTATTTTATATATATACATATATATATATATATATATATTCCATCATAATTTGTCATAGGTACTCCAGTATAAGACTAAGGAGGAGTTATATAAGTTTAGAATTAGTTTTTTGTTGATGACAAAGGGGGAGAAGTATAAAATAGAGTAGTTAGGCTTAGATTAAAGGGGAGTTATTAGTTTTAAGGGGAGTTATAGTGAAGGTGAAGAATATTTTATAAACATAGGTTGTCATCATCAAAAAGGGGGAGATTGTTAGTCCTTGAGATGATGGTTTGATGCCAACAACCTTAGGACTTGTTATAAAATATAAATACTAATGTTATGGTTTAGATATATATGTATATGCAGAATATAAACATGCAGGTACCAAGAATGAAGACTGTACAGTATAGAGATACAAGACCGATGAATTTAAAGATCGAAGATATCAAGATTAAAGACTCATGAGTATCAAGAAATCAAGTTTTCAAGAGTTCAAGATTTCAAACAGTACAAGATAATGTAGTTAGTCTAGAATTATGTTAAAACTTCTTGAAAGCACTTACATCTTTATTCGAAATTTATTCGTGGAATGGAATCCACTTCGAGCCTGTTAAAGGGATGGAACCCAAGTGGGATGGAACTCGCAACAATATTTAGTGGAACATATAGTGGTCCTATTTTGATATCCAGTAATTTTATAAAAATGTTTTTCAAAAATATATCTCTTGTTTTTTAAAAATGTTTTCAAAACTCTCTTTTCGAAAAGTCATCTCCTTTGTTTGAAATATTTTAGCCTCAAAACTATTTTTATTAATATTTTGATTTCAAAATTGTCCTTGTTTTCAAACCATCTCTTGTTTTAAATATTTAGCTTTAAAATATTTATATACTCAGATTTTAAATCTCTTTATAGATTAAGATTATATATATTAAAAAATTATTTCTAAACTCTTTTATATGTTTAAATATATTTAAAAAGTTTAGAAATTGTTTTGATAAATTATAGAAACCAATTTTAATAAGAAAATCAAAACATCAATTTTGCCTTGGGCATGTCGACATCCCTCAATCCCCCATGTTGACATGGTGTCCGTTATTTTCAAAGTTCAATTTTCAAAAGAAGTGTATATTCGTTATATCCTTTCACGAATAGATATTGTTGTTGCTCTACTATAAATACCTTAGTTCTAAACGAATTTTTCTTTGATTTCATTTATTTTCTCTCCTCTTCATCTTCCACATTTATTCTAAATAATCCTAAACTATACTCTTCCAAAATACCAAGTGAATCAAACTTGATTATCTCTTGTTCGATTCTCTGCCACTCTCTCCATAAGATCTCAGTGCTATTCAGAGTTATAGAATCTTTTGTAAATCAAACTATTGAGTAAAAGGTTCGGTTGAGCCTTGAAATCAATTGGGTGTGATTGTAGCCCCGGAAATCAATTAGGTGACCTTATAGCCAGATTAAATCAAGAGAGTTAGCCTTAGACTCGAATACAGGAGGGTGTACCTCGTAGCCTTGAAACCGAGGGTGTAATCTGGGAGATTATTTTGATAAGAAATCCATACGATCGTACGGGACTGGATGTAGGGTAACTCTGAACCAGTATAAAATCCTGGTGTGTTCTTTCCTTTACTGCTTTTATTTAGTATTTGCATCTGTGTCTGATTCTGTGATTATATCTGTATTTGTGAATTGCATTTGTTGGTGTTTAAATTGAATAAAATTAAAAAGGATTTAAAAAATCCATAAAACACTATTGACCCCCCTCTAATGTTATTCCAGCCTTAAGATCCGTAATCCGCATTTCTCACATTTGGTATCAGAGCATTGGTTTTCAAAGTTTTCATAATATGACTTTTGAAAAGTTTTAAAAATGGCTACCAACACTGGTTCTATTAACACTATCACTGGTTCATTTGTAGAGGGTCATTCTACTGCCAGACCGTGACTTTTTAATGGTAGTAACTATACATATTGGGCATGTAGAATGAAAATATATTTATAGTCAATAGGATTAGACACTTGGAATATCACACAAACTGAATATTCTGATCCTACAACTAGTTTTGCATAGTGGACTGCTGAGCAAAAGACTACTGCACAAAATAATTCCAAAGCCATAAATATTTTATTTTGTTCACTTGATAGGAATGAATTCAATAGAGTATCTATTTGTAAGTTTGCATATGATATCTAGAAAACTTTGCAAGTTACTCATGAAGGAACAAGCAAAGTTAAACAGACCAAAATATCCATACTTACAAATCAGTTTCAATTATTCAAAATGAATTCTAATGAGTCCATTTCAGATATGTATAGTAGATTTCAAGAGATTGTGCATTCTCTAATATCATTGGGAAAAAGTTCTTCCGATGAAGATCAAGTCAGAAAAATTCAAAATTCTCTTACTCCGGAATGCGATCAGAAAACTTTTGCAATCGAAGAAGCGAATGATATCAGTGCTTTAAAGATTGAAGAATTGATTGGAAATCTAATGTCGTTGGAAGTACAAATGCAAGGAAGAAGAGATAGCAAGGCATTCGAATAGAGGTCAATTGCGTTCAATACATTAACAGATGGATCAGACTCGGGAGGTTATGATGATGAAGAAATAGCTTTCATGGCAAAGAATTTTCGGAAGTTTCTGAAATACAGAAAGATGAACAACTTCAAAAAGAATGATCAAAGGAATTCTGGAAATCATAATGAAGTACCAAACCACGTCAAATGTTTCAACTATGACGAACCAGGCCATCTCAAAAGAGACTGTCCGCATCCTGATAAGCAAAAGTTTTCTGCAAGCAATGATTATACAACGAAAAGAAAAAGAGCGTATACCGCAACACTAGACGATTCAGACTCAGACTCATCCTCAAGCGATGATGATCAAAAGACAAAAAATTCAAATATGTGCTTTACGGCTATTCATGATTCCGATGGTCTCGGGGATGTGAATCTAGAAAAAGGTACACGTTTACAATATATTGGTTGAAATTGTTTGCTTAAAATTGTTTGATTGTTTGATTGTTTTTGAAATTATGTGTTGTTTGAATTTTAAATTTTTTATTATTATGTTTATTTTTATTTTTAATATTATAATATTTTTTATTAAAAGAGTATTATTATATTTAATATTACTCCAGAAAATATATAGACATTAAAAATAATATATGTATATAGATATTAAAATATTAAAGTATATAGGAAAATATAAGTCACATGAATTCTCTGACCCATGTCGACATGGCCCTACCCATGATGTCAACCTTCTTGTCAGAAATTCAAATTTGATTTCAAATCTTTGAATTTCCCTCCACCTTTGCACCAAATCCAATGTTCTCGAAAGGTACCTCTTGACCAGAGAACTTGTCTATTGAATATCTATTTATTTCCATTATCTAATCACACCTTTTCACTTTCATTTTAAAATTCAAACTCTCTTTCACTCTTTCAAACTTTCTACTCTCTTCAAAAATGGCTTCTTCAAGCACTCCATCCATAATGAGGCTGTCTAAACCATTAAAGTGTATCCTCAAAAATAAAAAGATTATAGTGAAAAATCAACGGATTCTCAAAAGATCCGTTTGTAAGAAATTGGATAAAATGTCCACTAATATGAACAAATTCTTTGCTAAAGTTGGTCGAAAACTTGGCTTATCATCATCCTCCTCATCCTCTAGCACATTCTAAGAACTAGGTTGTGATGTATTAGTTTGTTTTGTGTGAGCTTGTATTGTTCTTTTTATCATATTATGTAGTATCTTATGTATCATCTATTTATAAAAATCATCTGTCTTATGTTTTCCTACCTTATCGTGTCTCTGGAATAAATGTTAGTATAGTATATAAGTTTATATATACACATACTTATTCACAAAATAAATAAAGACACATAAATTAACAGACTCATGTCGACATGCCTCTACCCCCTTATGTCGACATGTAACTGTCAGATTTGGTTTTTTTTTAATTTTAAAATTAAAATAACTAACTCATGCCTATTCATTCTAAACAAATTTCTACCTATTTAAACATCTGTTTCTTCAAGAAATTTGTAATCTTTTCATTTCTACTTATCTTTATTTGCATCTCTTCACAACTTATCAAAAATGGGTTCCTCTTCTCAAACTCTAAGTGATAATCTTGAAGAAACTCTCAATTCATTCAAGAATATACTTACTTTTATTCTCCGCAATCAAAGGCACTTAGAACTAAGTCAAATGCAGATGATAAAATAACAAGAGAAGCATTTCAATGCGCTCCGTTGGATGATTTCTGCCCTCAACAAAGATGATCTCAATGCAAATCCTTTAGGAACTTTGTTTCAAGATAATGAAGATTGGGAAGTTATTAAAAAGGATCCTATCTTTGGAGAAGAAGGATAGGTTGAAGTTCCTAGAAATATTTGATCTCCTTATGGTTTGAATTGCTTGTTTTTGAATTATATGATTTGATTTAATTTGCTTTAATTTGATTAGAATTGATTTGTTTTGAATGGATTGTATAACATTATATGAAACATAGTATATATTTATTAGGTTTAAACTTTCATGTTTGTCATGTCTTTATTATTAACTCATGTTATTTTATATATATATATATATACACACACACACACTCCATTATAATTTGTCATAGGTACTCCAGTATAAGACTAAGGGGGAGTTATATAAGTTTAGAATTAGTTTTTTATTGATGACAAAGGGGGAGAAGTATAAAATAGAGTAGTTAGGCTTAGATTAAGGGGGAGTTATTAGTTTTAAGGGGAGTTATAGTGAAGGTGAAGTATATTTTATAAACATAGGTTGTCATCATCAAAAACGGGGAGATTGTTAGTCCTTGAGACGATGGTTTTGATGCCAACAACCTTAGGACTTGTTATAAAATATAAATACTAACGTTATGCTTTAGATACATATGTATATGCATAATATAAACATGCAGGTACAAAGAATGAAGACTGTACGGTATAGAGATACAAGACCGATGAATTTAAAGATCGAAGATATCAAGATTAAAGACTCATGAGTATCAAGAAATCAAGTTTTCAAGAGTTCAAGATTTCAAACAGTACAATATAATGTAGTTAGTCTAGAATTATGTTAAAACTTCTTGAAAGCACTTACATCTTTATTCGAAATTTATTCGTGGAAGGGAATCCACTTCCAGCCTGTTAAAGGGATGGAAACCTAGTGGGATGGAACTCGTAACAATATTTAGTGGAACATATAGTGGTCCTATTTTGATATCCAGTAATTTTATAAAAATGTTTTTCAAAAATATATCTCTTGTTTTTTAAAAATGATTTCAAAACTTTCTTTTAGAAAAGACATCTCACTTGTTTGAAATATTTTAGCCTCAAAACTATTTTTATCATTTTTAATATTTTGATTTCAAAATAGTCCTTCTTTTTAAACCATCTCTTGTTTTAAATATTTAGCTTTAAAATATTTATATACTCAAATTTTAAATCACTTTATAGATTAAGATTATATATATTAAAAATTATTTTCTAAACTCTTTTATATGTTTAAATATATTTAAAAAGTTTAGAAATTGTTTTGACTAATTATAGGAACCAATTTTAATAAGAAAATCAAAACATCAATTTTGCCTTGAGCATGTCAACATCCTCAACCCCTATGTCAACATGGTGTCTGTTATTTTCAAATTTCAATTTTCAAATGCAGTGTCTATTCGTCGTATCCTTTCACGAATAGATAAGGCTGTTGCTCTACTATAAATACCAGTAAGTTCTAAACGAATTTTTATCAGATTTCATTTATTTTCTCTCCTCTTCATCTTCCACATTTATTCTAAAGAATCCTAAACTATACTCTGCCAAAATACCAGGTGAATCAAACTTGATTATCTCTTGTTTGATTCTCTGCCACTCTCTCCATAAGATCTCAGTGCTATTTAGAGTTATAGAATCTTTTGTAAACCAAACTGTTGAGTAAAAGGTGCGGTTGGGCCTTGAAATCAATTGGTGTGATTGTAGCTCCGAAAATCAATTAGGTGATCTTGTAGCCTGATTAAATCAAGAGAGTTTGCCCCAGACTCGAATACAGGAGGGTGTACCTCGTAGCCTTGAAATCGAGGGTGTAATCTAGGTGATTATTTTGATAAGAAATCCGTACGATTGTACGGGACTGGATGCAGAGTAACTCCGAACCAGTATAAAATCCTGGTGTGTTCTTTCCTTTACTGCTTTTATTTATTATTTGCATCTATGTTTGATTCTATGATTATATCTGTGTTTGTGAATTGCATTTGTTGGTGTTTAAATTGAATAAAATTCAAAAGGATTTAAAAAATCCATAAAACACTATTGACCCCCCTCTAGTGTTATTCCAGCCTTAAGATCCGTAATCCGCATTTCTCACAAGTTAAAATTAGCATTGTCCTTCAGCCTAAAAAACAAATTTGTTGTCCTTCAGCCTAAATTTTTTTCTAAGTTTATCCTTGTGCCTATTTTCCTATTTTTTTATTAGTATAAGAGGTTGAAAATCATTTTAGGAAATATTGTGAAAAGATTACGTTAAAAATAGAATATTTGAAAAATAATTCAAAACAAAATTAGAGAAGGTGAGAGAGATCAGGAAAGTGCTATTATGATTTTAAAATATATTATATGACTCTATAACTTATTTGGAATATCTTGAAATCTTGAACTCTTCAATACTCATGAGTCTTCATTCTTGAAATCTTGAAACTTTATATTAGCATCTTGAATCTACTCTTGATATCAACATCTTGATACTGCATATCCTGCACTATATATATATATTGATAAAATATTAGTATCTATATTTTATATAATGTCATATAGTTTTTATCATCAAAACCAATAGCTAAGGTACTAACAATATCCCAACTTTTGATGATGACAACTCTGTATATAAAATATAATATAACTCCCCCTGGGTTACAAAACTCCCCCTTAATCTATGCCTAGATTTTATATATTTCTCCCCCATTGTCCTCAACAAAAATATCCTCCTAAAATTATAACTCTAACACTAACTCTTAATATAATCCTAACTCTAACTTCCCTAAACAAAATACTAATCAATATGTATAAGAACTATATATAATGATGATGAGAAATATTACAAAAACAATAAGTGATATGTAAAGTTAGATAATCATAAAATAATCAATCCAAATATTCATTCAATCAAGCAAAGTTTATGTCACACATCATTCAACAAATACACATAAATCAAAACCAATCAAATCCTAATCAAGTATTATTATTTATGTACAATCAAACCTATTTATACTAGAAATTTCAAAGAACTGCAACCCATCCATCAACGTTAAAGACTGGACCCGCTTTGATAACATCTCAATCTTCATCATCTTTTTTGATGGTATACTCTACATTGGTGGTTAGTTCTTCTTTATTCAAGGCAGAAAATCAACCACCAAATTGCGTAAAAATGCCTTTTTTGCACCTTGATTATCTGCATTTGACTCAATTCTAAGTGTCTCTGGTTTCTTAGGATGAAAGTAAGAATGTTCTTAAATGATTCAATAGTTTATTCAATGTTTTCGGTTAGTTTTTGGATAGGAGAAGCCATTATTTTTGTTTTAGAGTTTAGGAATGCAAAGGAAGAAGAAAGAGAGTGGAAAATAATGATTCCCTGGTCTGAACATGTATTTATAGGTGTGGAAATTCGTTGGAAATGAATAGACATTTGCGTCTACTCAATTTTCAAAATTAAAAAATTTTGAAAAATTAACGTTGTATGCCGACATACATACCTAGGGTAGGTCGACATATATGCAGACATTCTCAAACAACTTTGTTTTACTATTCTAATGTATTTATCTTATACTATTATACTTGTTATGTTTTTCGGGGATGATAAACAATATATAACAACAAGGAAACTAAATTTTCATTAATTTTTAGATAGATATTACAAAGAACACAAAGAAATGAAAAATACATAAGTTCAATGTTGGAACCTACCTTTTTCGATTTTAATGAGACAACTATATATTTCAAACTATATACTTGCTGTCAATTATTATTGCAGGAATCTACAAAGAAAAGCTATTATCATATCGTCAACAAACAAAGCTCAAGCTCTCAAGTATATTGATTATTATTTCCGGTTAGATATTTTTATACAATCTCTGATATGATGATAACAACACACACACACACAAATAGTTTTTGAAAAATACATGTTCTACAAATATAAAATATCTTTTTAAAGATATAAAAGTATTTTCAAAAATTATAAATATCTCAAGTTCAGAATTACTAAAATAAGGAAGAGGAACAAATCAGTACAAGTTCAGACGTCTGAACCTTTATTTAGCTGTCTGTCGTCAATGACAGACGTCTGATAATAAAGTTAAGACGTCTGTACTCCCTGTATTAATATTTACTATTTTAACTGAACACAGACGTCTAAATAATTTAATACAGACATCTGTCATAAACAACAGACGTCTAAATTAAACAACAGACATCTGTATTTACTGAAATTTGTTTCTTCTGCCTATTTGACTTTTTAAACTTACTTAGCCATCTGACTATTTTTTCTCAGACATCTGAACTTGACGAACTGAAGCATCTCTTCATGAAAAATCAAATTTTGAAGAGTTGTCTTCTTCACCAAGAGTTGCACTCCTAATGGTTGCAACTATTGAATTAAAACTATTCAATACTTTAAATAGAGTTGAAAATCCACTATTTCAATTACCAATTCTTTCTATCTATACTTGCTTTGTATTATCATAATCACAAGCGATTTTCAATCTCTACTTCCTACAAATTGCGCGTCCAAATCATCATATCAAGAAGATTATAGGAAGGGTGTACTACATTGACTATATTCGTGTTATTCAAAGAACACACAAGTCAAGAAACAATTTACCAAATTATATTTGAAGTCCTATTCGGTTGCTTAGGCGGAAAAGTCCTGTTCGGTTGCTCAGGCGGTGTAATACCTGTTCCTCCGGGTTAAGTGAGGGTTATTCGAGGAATTCCAGAAGGAGTCTGGGACTGGACGTAGAACGGGAAGTCCGAACCAGTATAAAAATCCTTGGTGTCATTTTTATTACTGCTATTTACTATTATTTATAATTCTGCACTTGCTAGACTAGTCCTACTATATATTATCGATCCATAGTGACTTTCATTTAGTATCAGAGCAAGGTCATCACATAACTATAAAACAGTTATCTGATATTTAAATAATATGGACAATAACACTAGCAACAGTTTTACTGAGGGACATGCCACTACACGACCACCATTGTTTAACGGATTAAATTATAGTTATTGGTCAACTAGAATGAGAATTTTTATGCAAGCTAGTGGATTTGAAACCTGGAATATCATTCAAACTGAATATACTATTCCTACTACAGAGTATGCTGCATGGTCTAATACACAAAAACTAGATGCTACTGCAAACGCAAAAGCAATGAACATGTTATTTTGCGCTTTAGACAAAAATGAATTCAATCGAGTCAGTATTTGTAAAACTGGATATGAAATTTGGAATACACTTAAGGTTACACTTGAAGGAACGAATAAAGTAAAACAAAGCAAGATTTCTATACTTAAAAACCAATTTCAAAATTTTAGAATGAAGCAAGGTGAAAGTATTAGTGAAATGTACTCTAGATTCCAGGATATCTATCATTCACTATTAGCTTTAGAAGTTACTTTTACTCAACCTGATATTGTTTCAAAAATCCTTAACTCGTTAACTGATGAATGGGAATGAAAAGTCTTAGTTATCGAGGAAGCTAATGATATTTCAACCATAAAAACAGAAGAGTTAATAGGAAATCTAATGTCCTATGAAGTAAATTTACAGGCAAGACGAGCACAAGCACAGGACAAGAAAACTATCGCTTTTCAAGCAGAAAAAGAAGACTCTGAATCAGAAGACGATATAGCATTTATAACTAAGAATTTCAAAAAGTTTTTGAAATTCAAAAAGAGCAATAAATTTGGAAATAACAAGGGTTTCAATAAGCCATCAAGCTCATCTCTTAAATGCTACGAATGTCACAAGAAGGGCCACATAAAGAAAGATTGTCTTGATCGGAAGAAAGAATATAATTTCAAATAGGACAAATATAAAAAGAAGCAAGCCTTCTCAGTTACATGGGATGATACAGAATCTTCTTCGTCAGATAGTGATAGTGATAGTGATTCAGAACAAGCCAACGTTTGTTTTATGGCAACAAATGATGATGTAAGTGATCTAACTTTTGACGATTTAATAGAAATAAACTCTGAATTGTTAGATAAACTTAGAACCCTGAAGAGTAAATATAAAGATGCTTTAGGAAAATTAAATAGAACTGAAATAGAAATTGACATGTTAAAAAAAAAGAAAATATTAGAGGAAGAGTTAATAAAATCTCAAGAATCTTATGTTAATATAACATCTCAATTCACTGATTTAAGTAGTGAAATGGAAAGATAGAAATATGAGAATGTTAAATTAGCAAAAGAGAATTATGATTTAAACTCTAATATTAAAACACTTGATATAGAAGTATCACATCTTAAAACAAAACTAGAAAATATTTCTAAAAATGTTTCTAAATTTAACAGTGGAAGAGAGAGTCTCTCTAAAATAATTGAGAATTCTCAAACCTGTTCAAATAAAAAGGGGTTAGGATATAAAAAACCGATACAAAAGCATTCTAAAAATAATGGTTCATTATATACTAAATTTAAGAAAAAGGAATCTATATCTGCTCAAAAATCTTCTTCAAAAGTTATTCATCCAAAATCAATTATGATTTGGGTTCCAAAAACTAATAATAATTTGATTAGGAATAACTACATTAAATCTTTCATTATGTCTGTACATAAGAATGAAAATTTTATTTTTAAAGGGAACTCTAAACCTAACTGGGTTTGGCTTCCTAAGATTTAGCCCTTAGGACCCTAACGGAGGAAGTGGGTACCAACAGAATTTCAATATTTTTTGCAGGTACCGATTAAGAAAAGAGGAAAATGGATTCTAGACAGTGGTTGCTCAAAACACATGACAGGCGACAAAAATATGTTAGCAAACATTATCTACTCAGATGGAGGATCTATCACTTTTGGAGATAATTCCAAAGGTTACATCATCGGCAAAGGCGATGTGAGCAATGACGGTACATCTAATTTACCTCTTATTACAAACGTTCTATTAGTTAAAAATTTAAACACAATTTACTAAGTATTAGTCAATTATGTGATAAAGGTTTTAATATAGCATTTTCTGAAAATAAATGCAATATCTTTGATGAAAATAAAAATCTTATTTTCGAAGGAATTAGAGAACGCAATATTTATATTTTGAATATGAAAATCAATCATAATACAAATATGTGCTTATTAGTCAAAGAAAATGATCCTTGGCTATGGCATAAAAGATTTTGTCATATAAATTTCGAAGCTATTAATAAATTATCCAAAAACGATTTAGTAAAAGGTTTACCTAAAATGAATTTTAAAGTAAATAGCATTTATGATGCTTGTCAACTAGGAAAACTAACTAAATCTTCTTTTAAATCTAAGAAAATCATCTCAACATTACAACCTCTTGAGTTGTTACATCTAGACTTATTTGGACCAACTCAGACTCAATCTATTAATCACAATAGATATGTTTTTATAATAGTTGATGACTTCTCTAGATATACATGGACCTTATTTATGAAAACAAAAGCGATACTTTTGAAAATTTCAAAATCTTTGTTAAACGAATTCAAAATATTAAAAATCTAAAAATTAAAAACATTAGAAGTGATCATGGAGGTGAATTTGAAAATGAAATGTTTGAGAAATTATGTAATAAGAAAGGAATATTTCATAACTTTTCATTTCCAAGAACTCCTCAACAAAATGGAGTCGTTGAACGTAAAAATAGAACACTTCAAGAATGTGCTAGGATTTTATTGAATGGAACCACTCTTCCAAAACAATTTTGGGCAGAAGCCGTTGCTACTGCTTGTTATGTCCTAAATCGTGTCTCTATTCGACCTTTAACTAAACACACTCCATATGAACTTCTCAATGGTAGAAAACCTAATATATCTTACTTTAAAGTTTTTTGTTCGAAATGTTTTGCTTTAAATACGAAAGATCAACTAGGAAAATTTGATCCAAAATCGGATGAATGTATATTCATCGGATATTCAGAATAAAGCAAAGCATATAGAATCTATAATAAAAGAACTAAAATAATTGAAGAAACACTTCATGTATCATTTGATGAAAATTTCAAAATTAACACAAATGATGATGAAGATATTATAATTAATTCTAATTCCAATATTGACAACAATATACCTGAAAACACTTCTTCTGAAAATCAAATTGAAAAGGAATTAAAATCTTCACCGAGAATTTTAAAGGATCATCCAATACAAAATATAATAGGAGAAATTGATAAAAGAGTTAAAACACGTAAGCAACTAAATCAAATGGGTCATATAGCTTTTCTTTCTAATATAGAACCTAAAAATATTAAAGAAGCCTCAACTGATGATTATTGGATTATTGCTATGTAAGAAGAACTAAATTAGTTCGAAAGAAATGACGTTTGGGATTTAGTTCCAAGGCCTAATGATCAATCAGTTATTGGTACTAAATGGGTTTTTAAAAATAAAGCTGATGAAAATCGAAATATCACTAGAAATAAAGCTAGATTAGTTGCACAAGGATATAATCAGGAAGAAGGAATTGACTATGAAGAAACATTTGCTCCTGTCGCGAGATTAGAAGCAATACGAATCTTATTAGCCTATGCTTGCTTTCATGATTTTAAACTATATCAAATGGATGTTAAAAGTGCATTTTTAAATGGGTTTATTAAAGAAAATGTTTATGTTGAACAACCTCCCTTGTTTATACACGAACAATTTCCAGACCATGTTTATAATCTTAAAAAAGCTTTATATGGTTTAAAACAAGCACCTTGTGCTTGGTATGATCGTTTAAAAAGTTATTTAATCGACTCTGGTTTTGAAATTGGAAAGGTTGATCAAACTCTTTTTATTAAGAAAAAGAAACATGATATATTAATTGTTCAAATTTATGTGGATGACATTATTTTTGGATCAACCAATGATAAATTATGTCAAGAATTTTCTAAAATAATGACAAATGAATTTGAGATGTCTCACATGGGAGAATTAACATATTTTCTTGGACTACAAATTAAACAAGTAAATAATGGCATTTTTATAAATCAAGAAAAATATTGTAATAACTTAATCAAACGCTTTGGTATGGAAAATACTTCTGCCAAATCTACTCCTATGAGTACAACCATACATCTTGAAAAAGATGAAAACGGCAAGAGTGTAGACCAAAAATTATATCGAAGTATGATTGGATCACTATTATATTTAACCGCAAGTAGACCCGATATAATGATGAGTGTTTGTTTGTGTGCACGATTTCAAGCCGATCCTAAAGAATCACACATTAGAGCAGTGAAACGTATTTTACGTTATCTCAACAAAACCAAAGATTTTGGACTATTTTATCCAAAAGACTGTCCTTTTGAATTAGTTTCATATAGTGATGCTGATTTTGGAGGAAGTCGGACGGATAGAAAAGGTACAAGTTGGACTTGTCACTTCATTGGATGGTCTCTAGTATCTTGGTTTAGTAAGAAACAAAATTGCGTATCACTTTCTACTTGTGAAGCAGAATATATATCTGCAGCTTTGGCATGTGCTCAAGTAATTTATATGCAACAAACTCTTCAAGATTTTGGTTTTAACTTATCCAAATCAGCAATTTTCTATGATAATTCTAGTGCTATAAACTTATCCAAAAATCCAGTAAATCATTCACGAATAAAACATATTGACATTCGTCATCATTTTCTTCGTGATAATATTGAAAAAGATATAATCAATCTAGAATTCGTATCTTCGGATAATCAATTGGCAGATATTTTTACAAAACCATTAAATGAAAACACTTTTGTAAAATTAAGGAGAGAACTCGGAATCATCTCCTTAACAAATTTATAAAATTCACATAAATTTACTCTTTATTAAATTTGTGATTTTGCCTACTAGGAATCAAAGTTTGATTAAACACTTAAAGATATATATATCTCTATATATATATATGAGATTTATGATTGTTCATTTTTATATGTATGTACTTTAAATATATATATGTGTGTGTGTGTGTGGTTATTTTTTATTGAATCATAAAACATAACTTAAAAAGATTCAAAAACTAAAAATCAGCCAAACAGACGTCTGATAGTTATTAACGGACGTCTGTATACCTATTTCTTGTTTGAGCCGTCTGAACATTTTGTCAGAGACGTCTGTCCTTAAAAATAGACGTCTGCTATAAAATTATTAATCGTCTGAATTTAATTAAAAATGTTATTTACTCTTTGTTCAAAATTGAGACCTCTGAGCCGTCTGAACAAAATACTTCAGACGTATGTACTCAAATACGTCTGACAACAAAAATTGAGCCGTCTGATTTTAGTCCATAAAGTCTAAAAATCTCTGGTTCTTATTTAGCCGGCTGTCTATATTATCACATACGTCTATCTATGTTGCTCTATATGTGATTTTGTTCTATAAGTGATTTATTTGTATGTTCTGTATCTTTTTGTATAAATGTGTATTTCAGTCCTATATCGCTTTTTCTCTTTGTTCAGTATATTAAGATGTGGAACCTGTTCAAACATATGTTCAAATCTATTTTTATACTCCAAATATTCTGACTCTTCCACAACAAAATTTTATCACTGGTATGTTCTGAACAAAGTTCATATTGCTGATCAACAATGTATTTTATCATCACATTTCTAACAAAACCTCTTACAAATTTCTTTTTGTTAATGACAAAGGGGGAGAAATATTAATCATTCTGCTATATAAACTAGTCATATTGACAGGGGGGAGCAAAAGGTATGTTTTATACTAATCATTGAATTATATAGTTGTCATCATCAAAAAGGGGGAGAATGTTGGAACCTGCCTTTTTAGATTTTAATGAGACAACTATATATTTCAAACTATATACTTGATGTCAATTATTATTGCATGAATCTACAAAGAAAAGCTATTATCATATCATCAACAAACAAAGCTCAAGCTCTCAAGTATATTGATTATTATTTCCGGTTAGATATTTTTGTACAATCTCTGATATGATGATAACAACACACGCACACAAATAGTTTTTTGAAAAAAACATGTTCTACAAATATAAAATATCTTTTTAAAGATATAAAAGTATTTTCAAAAATTATAAATATCTCAAGTTCAGAATCACTAAAATAAGGAAGAGGAACAAATCAGTACAAGTTCAAACGTCTGAACCTTTATTTAGCTGTCTGTCGTCAATGACAGTCGTCTGATAATAAAGTTAAGACGTCTGTACTCCCTGTATTAATATTTTCTATTTTAACTAAACATAGACGTCTAAATAATTTAATACAGACATCTGTCATAAACAGCAGACGTATAAATTAAACAACAGACATCTGTATTCACTGAAATTTGTTTCTTCTGCCTATTTGACTTTTTAAACTTACTTAGCCATCTGACTATTTTTTCTCAGACATCTGAACTTGACGAACTGAAGCATCTCTTCATGAAAAATCAAATTTTGAAGAGTTGTCTTCTTCACCAAGAGTTGCACTCCTAATGGTTGCAACTATTGAATTAAAACTATTCAATA
Organism: Allium fistulosum; assembly: GCA_030737815.1. Taxonomy (NCBI): domain Eukaryota; kingdom Viridiplantae; phylum Streptophyta; class Magnoliopsida; order Asparagales; family Amaryllidaceae; genus Allium; species Allium fistulosum. Next base: position 797,620,918 of record CM060904.1, read on the forward strand.
CTATAAATAGAGTTGAAAATCCACTATTTCAATTACCAATTCTTTCTATCTATACTTGATTTGTATTATCATAATCACAAGCGATTTTCAATCTCTACTTCTTACAAATTGCACGTTCAAATCATCATATCAAGAAGATTATAGGAAGGGCGTACTACATTGACTATATTCGTGTTATTCAAAGAACACACAAGTCAAGAAACAATTTACCAAATTGTATTTGAAGTCCTATTCGGTTGCTTTGGCGAAAAAGTCCTATTCGGTTGCTCAGGCGGTGTAATACCTGTTCCACTGGGTTAAGTGAGGGTTATTCGAGGAATTCTAGAAGGAGTCTGGGACTAGACGTAGAACGGGAAGTTCGAACCAGTATAAAAATCTATGGTGTCATTTTTATTACTGCTATTTACTATTATTTATAATTCCTCACTTGCTAGACTAGTCCTACTATATATTATCGATCCATAGTGACTTTCATTCAAACCAAATTTAAACTACAATACACTCAGAAGCAACTAGATAATTAGCTAAAAAGATATAGATGAGAAAGATTATGAAGATATCCCAAGCTTGCGTTTCATTATTTTGAAGAACTATTCCATTTTGTTGGAAATAGTGTTTAATTTCTTACTAACCGAACGCTTGAAAAACTTTTGGTTTTCTTCTTTTGATTGTTGAGAAGGTCTTGATTGGTTGGTCGGAGTGGAAAGTCAATGCTTTCTAAGGAGGTTTCCTCCTCCTCCTCTTCTTCTTCAATATCCCTATCTTCTCCTTCTTCCTCTTCCTCCTCTTCTTGAATTTCTTCCTCCTCTTCATAAGCTAACCTTTCTTCTTTCTCCGCAAGAGTGTCATATAGTTTGAAATTCTTCTCCTTTAAATTTATCACCGATGTAATTGAAGATTTGGGTAAGATACACACCATGTAATAGCATATTTTCATGATTGGAAATATTTTTAGGATGAAATTTATCCAAAATAACTTGAGGGCCCAATTTATGTCATATTGACCATAAATCGCCAAAGGAGCTTTACAAACTTTTAGAGTTGGATTATTAAAATTTCCCGATTGAGGGGTGATAGTATGTTGTAAAAGAAGATTTAGAATTCTTGCTTTTGGACGAAAGTTTCAGTTTCTAAGCTCAAAATTATCATCATCTTCGAAAACGTTGTGAAACACTTCACGATTTTGATCAATCATGTAAGATATAAGATCCATTCCGATATATTACATCCAAGAATGGTACCCAAAATTTCACAATTTAAAACAATTAAAGTTCCTTTTACACCACTCCATACTTCTCCTTCTCTTCCATCATGAAATTTTCCTTTCAAGTTTGCATAAAACATTTTGATCAAATGTGGATAGCAAAAAAATCATTTTGCAAAGCATTAATTAAACCGAGAATTCCATTTTGTAAACAAAGAGAATCAAGTTCATAAGTAGAGAAATCATTAAAAATAGCAAACATTCCCTCAGAAACCTTTCCATTATTCATATAACTAATATATGCTTCCATAACCCCTTGAACATGGAAGAATAAATTCTTGATACTTTTGGAAAGTCTCATAGATGTAGGAGTGCTTGAGGAAGCCATTGATGAAGAGTTTTGAAGAGATAAGAGAGTTAATGAAATTTTGAATTTTGAAATGCAAGTGAGAAATAAATGAATGAAGATGGAGTAAGTAAATAGAGAATTAAAGGACATGTTCGAACATAGGAGTTGGTGAAAAGGTGGAGCGAAATTCAAATTTTGAATTTGAATTTGAAATTGAAATTCAAAATTTATATACATATGTAGACATAGGTTTGTGGTGTATAGGTCGAGATTTCCACAAATGATTTTTGTTTAACTATATCCTATTTTATTATATAGTTCTATTTATATTTATTCTTTTTAGAAAAGTAATTTTAAAATAATTTTAAATATATTTTATATTATTATTTTGTTATTAAAATATATAAAATATTTATATTTATAATATAATCACACAATATTTAACCAATATTATTATTAATCTATAGGATATTCCTACAAACCAATAAAATAACCAAAAGAGAAGAAAAATTCATTCAAGAAATTTAAAAACTTTTGATATATTAAAAGCATGCCTTTTCTGATCAATTTCACCATTTTGTTCTGAATTATGTATTGCTGTGAAGCACATGTTAGCAATTTCTGTATCTGATTCATTATCACTTAAGGATGTGTTTGAATCGTCTAAAGTTGAAGTATAGTCTCTTCTTCGTTTTCTAGATGAATCAGTATTTGGCATAGTTTTCAGTTTATCGGGATGTGGACAGTCTCATTTTAAATGCCAGGGTCATCGCAATTATAACATCTAATGCCATTTCCGTTTCCACTTCTGCTTCCTGAATTTTTGTTGTCATTTTTTTTTTGAAATTGTTCATCTTCCTATATTTTAGAAATTTTCTGAAATTCCTTGTCATGAAAGCAATTTCTTCATCATCATCGCTATATGAATCCAGATTATCCATCGTTTCATTAAAAGCTGTAGATTTCTTCCCTTTTGCTATGCTTCTCTCTCGCCCTGCATTTGTGCTTCAAAAGTCATTAAATTGCCAATTAACTCTTCGATTTTTAGAGTGCTAATGTCTTTAGCCTCTTCGATTGCAAGAGTCTTTTGATCCCATTCAGGAGTAAGTGAATTGAGGATTTTTCTAACTTGACCCTCTTCAAAAACTTTTACCTAGTGCAATGAGTGAGTGTACTATATCTTGGAATCTATTATATATATATATATATATATATCAGATATGGACTCATTTGGACTCGTTTTGAATAATTGAAACTGGTTTACTAACATGGAATTTTGGTCTGTTTGACCTTACCTATCCTTTCATGTGTAACTTGCAAAGTTCTCCAAATTTCAAATGCAAACTTACATATAGATACTCTATTAAATTAATTTCTATCTAGTGAACAAAATAATATATTCACAGCCTTAGAGTTACTTTGTGCAACTACTTTTTGGTCAGAAGTCCACTGTGCAAAATTTGTCTCGGGTTTAGTGTACTCAGTTTGTGTGATATTCCAAGTGTCTAAACCAATTTGAATGTAAATAAATTTTTATTGTACATGACTAATATGTGTACTTACTGTCATTAAAAAGTGGAGGTCTAGCAGTGGATTGTCCTTCAACGAATGAGTTACTAACATGTGTATTAATAGTGTTACTAATAGTACTATTACTAGTGTTGGTAGCCATTTAAACTTTTTCAAAAATTAGATGATGAATACTTTGAAAACCAATGCACTGATACCAAATGTGAGTCAGCAGAATAGGGATCTTAAGGCTAAATCAACACTAAGGGGGTGAATAGTGTTTAATGGATTATATGGATATTTTTCTAATTCTTTAAGATTCTTCTTGGGATGATGTAATTAATAATCACAGAAATAATCAGAGAATCAAGTACAAAAAATGTAAATGCGGTAAAAGTAAAAAAGGAAAGGACAAATAAGGATTTTATACTAGTTCAGAGTTACCCTACATCCAGTCCTGCAAAATTCCATGTATGGATTTCTTTTCAACTAGTAAATGCAAATACAATCTCGATTTCAAGGCTACGAGACACACCCTCCAGAATCCTGGCCTCTAGGTAGAGCCACTTGATTTCCGAGCTACAAGCACACCCACTAGATTTATGGGCTACTAAGCACAGCCAACTGATTTTAACATGCTACAATCACATCTACTTGGATCTCAGAGATACCAAGCATACCACAAAGTATAAGAATATGATTTGATAGAGTTTACAGACTCAGATCTTCGATCTTGATTACAATTGATCCTATATCTCTTAAATAGCACTTTGACCTTGAGAGAGATGAGAGAAATCAGAGAGTATATGAAAGAAAATCAAACTAGTAATGATTGAATTTGATTCTGGTTGAATTTCGGTAGAAATTGATTTAGAAATCAAGAGATTGAAAAGAGGAGAGAAAATTAAGAAAGTAGTTAATGAAAATTTATTTGAAAGTCTGGTATATATAGGAAAACAACGGTAATGTCCATTTGCGTAGAGATTTAATGAAAAGACACTTCCATTTAAATTTGAATTTTGAATTTTATGGCCACTATGTCGACATTTGCCTATAGAGTATGTCGACATACTCTTCACAATTTTGAAAATACTTTAAAATATTATTTTGAAAATTCGTTGCTTTGTAAAATAATTTGATACTTTGTAGAATCATTTAAATATAGTTTATACACATTTTAATCAAAATATAACTTAATAAAACTTTATAAATTAATTTTGAAAGAGTTAATAAGAGTATTCAGCAGTATATATATAAAAATAAATATAATTATAACCTATTAAAAATAAACAAAAATTCAATATATATAAACTTGAAAACACGAAAATGATATTTTTATAAGTATAAGAGATTGAAAATCATTTTGGAAAATATTTTAAAAAGATTATTTTAAAAACAGAATACTTGAAAAACAATTTAAAACAAAATTAGAGAAGGTGAGAGAGATCAAGAAAGTGTTATCAAAGTTTTAACATAAATTCTATGACTCTATAACTTATCTGGAATATCTTAAAATCCTGAACTCTTAAATACTCATGAGTCTTCATTCTTGAATTCTTGAAACTTTATATTTTCATCTTTAATCTACTTTTGATATTGGCATCTTGATACTATATTATCTTCTTAATCAATACATGTCTAATATCCTGCACTATATACTATATATATCTTGATAAAATATTAGTATTTATATTTTATATAATATCCTATAGTTGTTATCATCAAAACCAATACCTAAGGTACTAACAAAGTCTACAATCAAAGCCTTCCTCCCCTGCTTTAATACCACCGTTTGCTTATCATAGTCTAAGACTGCATTATTCTGTGATAACCAATCCATCCTTAGTAGAACATCAAAACCCATAAAACCTAGGAAATATCGCAAGGAAAGAGTTTGTCAAAACAAGAAATCGGAACTCCTATGCAAACCATACTAAGATTGGCTGAGCTCCCAGCAGGGTTTGACATACAAATAGAATCTAAAGTTATAACTGGTTCAATTTCCAGTTTATCAACAAGATACGAGAAATGAAACTTAAAGAAGCACCAGTATCAAATAAGACATGAATAGGAATGCCAAAAGTAGATAGAAGACCTTCCAAAACTTGCTTCCCCTTTGCTGCGGTGGAAGTGAAAGGTGCTGAAGCTAGTGCAAAAGCTCGAGGTTGTTCCCTATTCTGGAAGATCGGACACTCCCTAGAAAAATGGCCTAGAAGATGGTAGTTGTAGCAGCTCTTGGGTGCAAACTGTGCCTTGGCTGTCTGTGGCTCTATTTTCATTACCTTAGCAATAGGTGCCTTAACCAACCGCGCTTTTGCCACTTATTTCTCCCTAACCGATGTACAGTTCCGCACAAGATGCCCCTTCTTACCACATTTATAACAAGCAAGACCAGAAATATCCCTAGGCTGTGGAAACTTACATTTGTTGTTTACAACTGGTGCAATAATAATCGTCTTTTGTGCCAAGCTCTCAAATCTCAATCCCATGTTCACCAAGTTTACATAAGACCCCAAGATGTGACTATTCGTATTACCCTTGAACTCTGGACGCATCCCTGTGATGAACATTTCATTCCTCTTCATGGGCATATCTACCAAAGCAGGCCCGAATCTAGATAAGGCAGTGAATCAGTTATCATACTTCGCCACTATCATGGCTCCCTGCTTCAAGTCGAGGAAGCTCCTAAACAACAAAGTCTTCCCGGCTTCTGGGACAAACTTCATCTCAAATCCGTCTCTAAATTGGGCCCAAAAGAAGTCATTCTCTCAGACATCAGCATTGATAGAACTCCACTAATCCATGGCTGCATCCATTAGACGTCGTGACACCAACCGACGTTTCATCACGTTTTCTAGCTCCATATCCCCAAATATTCGATCATGTAATTTGATCCAAGTCTGGACATCTATGATCGTCTCCATACCACCAAACCTCTTACCTTTTATCCTTTCGTAATTGTAGCAGAGCAAAAGCAAAATTTACCTGAGGCCTGACCTGCACGACCTCCTCCACAATATCCACCCTTAGTTCCCCGATTGGAGCAACATTCCTCGGCGCTCGATCTTCACCATTTGTGATGGTACTACCTCAACCACCTCTACCTCCTCGAGCATTGCTAGCTCTAGTACTCATGGTGCATTACCTGAATATAGCAGAATATATTTATGATATGAAAGGCTAGAGTTATTCAAAAAAAAGGATTATTCCTGAGGAAAAGCTGGAAAAAGAGGGAGTGTAGGTTTATAAAAAAACACAAATATGCCCTCTCGTATTCAATCGACTCATCCTAAGGTGTCGCTTACCCTATGCTTTGATACCAAAGCCAAGGTGTTTCTTCAACCTTATGCTCTGATACTAAATGTAACGACCCGACTTTTCGACCCTTGAATGTGGACACTAATACATCCACGGTATTCGTGTGCCAAATGCCTAAGTACCGGAAAGATAGAATGTTATGGTAAAAATAAAAAGTAAAAAAAAACAAGAAAGAAATAACACAACATCAAAATCTCACAGCGGAACGATAATTTATAATATCAAAGAACGGTACAAAGGGTTACTCTAAATACAGGATTTTCATGGTTACAAAACCTAAGTATTATCATCAGCCTAGACAGTTATAACCGCATGTCCTTACACTGTTGATATATGTACATAGCTAATACAGAATAACAGAAGTAGAAATAAATAGATGATGGAAGCCTCTAGCTCGTCTTTTGAACTCTGAAGCATCCAAGTTAAAGCCTGCCATACTCAGCCTACTCGATAGAGTATGCAAGGAATTTAGGGAAACAAAAATCAAGCATCGGACATAAGTATGGTATGAGAGAAATCGAGATACATGCAACATGTAACAATAACTATTAAGACCGTACGAATTCCTGTAATAGTTTTCCCCTCAAAAGAAACCAACAATTCATTAAGTTTAATACAGTGATATGATAGATAATGTCTAGGGTATAGAATATAAATCATATCAAATAGTTGTAATGCTTACATTGGTCACACCACAACATATTTAGGTTACACTGAAAACTGCAAAGGTGCGTGCGTATATTGGATTTTCAATGGAGATCTCTTTAGGGAAGCCGAATCTGAACTCCATGCATAAGGATCAGAAGTTACCCACCGAGCGTCGTATATCTCTAGATAAGATATATCATATGGAAAACAAAAAGGCCCATGGTCAAACATAAACATGAACCATGTGGTATCAAATACCATCAACTCCCGGTACCAACATATCGATAAGCATACTCTAGATATGGAGTTGATAATATCCTATCATGGGTTAGCCAAACACCAGATTTGCAACCTACTCTGTCTTTAGCCATTTCCAATGTCGAGGTTACATTTGGCATCTTTCACATGAGTATTCATCACTCCGACAAAACACAAATCTCAAATTGGATTCTCACATCTCGAACAGATCTAGAAACTACACCTAGATTTCCATATCTCAACCGATCTTGAAATCACAATGGTTCCCACATTCTGAATAGATCACGAACAACTACATGTGTTCGAGCATAGATTCCCTTTCTCAACTGCTTCTAAAACATAGAATTCGTAAACTAGTTTTGAAGTGGTATTTGGCAAGTAAAACACTCACTAATCCTAGACTCTTCAAAACCAATCAATGAATTTCTGGTTAACTCAGTTCTAGTTTTTTCAAAAGTAAGTAAAATCTAGAGACGTTTCATACCAACACTCCTCCTTGCATTTCTTATTGGTATAAAATCACAAAACAATTTGATAACTTCTTAAGTTACTATTTGTCAAGTTCGATAATCGACTACTCGATTATCTAGTTAAAACAATTGTTTATACAAATTATGATTCGTACACTTAACTCATTTTCGACATTCCAACTTAACTATTCCTTGCCTAAGAGTGAAGCCAGGTAAGTTTGAGCACAGGTTGCATCAAGCCTTGCCTAGACACTTCATTCTTGAATCTCACAAATAGATAAGTCTACCTCGTTGGCTTTTAGTGTTAAGTATAGTATTAATGATTTCCATAAACATAAGAAATCAATGCAATTAAAACGTTTTCGACATTTTCCGACTTATTATTCCTCGGTCAAGAGGGAGGCCTAGTAGGTTGGAGCTATGCAATTCTAAACCCCTTTTAGTATTAAATCATACAAATGGATAAGACTTACTTCATCGACTTTTAGTGTTAAGCATAGTTAATTACTTTTCAAATAAGTAATCAAATAATTAACCATTTAGCCACTATGTAATTCTAAACCCCTTTTTCAAAAACATTTATATATACTTCTAAAATACTTGAAAATACTTATAATAGGTTTTAAAACATTTATCCAAAATATTACTTGAAAATAACAACTTTGCAATTTTCCTCAAAACTGGAAAACAACATGTTTTCAACAAAATATCTCTTCTTTAAAAATTCACAACTAATTCTTAAAAATTCATAAATATCTCAAACCACTTTTAAGATACTCTAATATAAGTCAGAAAACACTTTTAAAAAGAATGAAAAAAAATACTAAATTTAAATATCTTTTCAAACCTTTTAAAGTCCAAAATCAAGTCTAAACGGGGCAGTTTTGCACAAGTAAAGTTTCGGTCATTTTTGAGATGTTACTTAAATTTTTACTATTCAAGCTTTTAATATCCATAAGCATACATATAAAAAGTTATAAATACGTTGAGAAACCCCTAGGGATCTCTCTACAAAGTACCATAGAATTCGCCACAAACAAGGCAATTCACAACTCCATCTATAGGGGTTATCGCTATAAGTGCACTTTCAAATCCAATTTATATTCAAACCAATGTTCGACTACAAACTATGTTCTTTGTTCCAAGACGTTGCTATGTGTCATACAAGTCCATTCAAGTTCATTCAAGTCCATACATATGTCGCTTGCATTTCAAAGCAATAATCAAAACTATTGTTTTCAACATATTTCCAAGTTACTATAGACAACTTTAACAAAACAAAACACAAGTACTTATGAGTTATATTTTCAATCCAAGTGGTGATTTATCTCACCTTAAAGCCAACAAACAACCAATCTTAAGCACTCAATTTCAAACCTAAGCTAGCAACACCCTTTTCTTCCCTTCCTCTCTTGCTTTTGCTTGCTCCTTTGCCTTCTAACCTTTATGATTGCTCACGGCCTATGAATAGTGGGGGAGTTTTGCTTTGATTTTTAAAATTCTAACTAGGTAGAAGGTTTTTTTATGTGGTAGTAAAGTCTCACTCCAAATTTGAGGTGATTCGGAACTGATTTGCAAATAATATGCTTTCGGAATTTTAAGATGAAGAAGAAGAAGATGACATTGATTTTGAATTCTAAACTTTGTAAATATTTATGGTTATTTCTATGGGTGTACCCCTCCTTATATAGGCTTAGTAATATGATGGGGAAAGACCAAAAGCCCCTCAAAACCCTTCGAACATTAATTACTTCTATCGTGTCTACTTTACACAACATAGGATGTGGGTATTCCCTTTGATCCAACCTTTTGAATAGGTTTCTTTTGTGGAAACTTTTCTTATTGAACTTTCGACCCAGTCAAAAAACTTGAATTCCCTTCTTTTTGGTTTATCGAGCCAATTGAAGTAATTGGGTTATCCCTTCGAAACCTTCCTTTCGAAACAGTTGCGATATGCTAAAGGAGTGGCTTTAAGGATTGAAAGGTAAGGTTTTGTCTAGGTGGGTTTCGACCTCGTCGAAAGCTAGGCTAGTTAGTGACTTTGGTTTGGTTTTGGAATCTAAGGGAAACCAGCTTGGGTTAAGGTTTCAACTCACTAGAAGGTGAGTGTTTGGTGAATGGTGGTTTGTAGCTAAGGACTTTGATTACTTGGAAAGGCTGGGGTTTCGACTCACTCGGAAGTAGCCTTTTGATGAGGTCGATACCTGTAAAATAGAGTTAAATCCAGTAAAAGAACTTCAAACAACTATATAATCAGAAATATTAAAATATTACCTTTATTGAGCCAATAATGATCGAGTTGAACAATTTTCCCCCAATTTGATTTAAAAATTAGGGTTTATAACTTTGCAAAATTGAGAAAACACAAGCCTAGAATGAATGAATTCGGATCCCCTAAAACAGACCCCTTAGGTCTTATTTATAGATGCGGGTTGGCACTTTTCGACCCAGTGCTTTCGACCTGGTCGAAAGGTAGCGTCAGATGCCTTCTGACTCCTTTGACACTTGCGCACTCCTCTACAATGTTTTCGAATGGGTTCGCATGCCTCCATCTTCGTCGAAAGGGGTGGTTGTGCCTTTCCTTTTTAGGTTGCTTTGTTGTCACAAGGCATGAAGGTAGGAGCTTTCAACTCTGATGATAGATGGTATTCCAGCGGCTTCGAATGTGTTGAAATGCTGATGGTTTCAATGCTATTAGTAGCTTCAGATCTTATGCTTGCGACTTGATGCAGAACCTTCCCTGGATATTAAGAGCTTCGACTGGTTCGAAAGGCTTGATTTTGCTTTCGAAACGGTTGTTCTAACCAAGGCGTGTTTCTGAAGGCGAAACCTTTAGTTTCAATAGTTTTGGGTGCATATGAAGGGTTATCATTCCTTATCTTCGAAAGGTGTTGCTTTAACTCCATAGAAAGGTTTTCATGCATGTGTAAGGACCTGCTTCGAAAGGGGATCTCTTAAAGCGGAAGGGTGCTTTCGACCCCTTCGAAAGGCTGTGATATTTCTAGTCTTTGGATGTGCATCCCTTCGACTCCTTCGAAAGGTCTTGCTGGAGCTTCTTTCTCTTGTTTCTATCTGTCTTCTATTCAATTGGGTTTCTACAAGGTCGAAAGGATATTTGGTAGTAACATTAGCCCCCCCCTCCCGCGAAGGGATGCCCTTGACTTTTTAAGTCAATCATCTTGAAACCCTCAATGCTTCCCGCCTTTTTGTATTCTAGCGTGAATCTGGACCGTTCATTTAAATCTGATCGGGAGGTTAGGTATCTTTGTTGACTTTTCTTATAAATATCGTTCTTCTCTTCTCCTCTTTCATTCATCTGCATTCAAAGTTAACACCGAGCAAAATCAAAGTTCTCAAACTCTCTCAAATAATTTTTATCTCCAACAAACAAGAATTCAGATTTAAAGTAAGTCTCTTTCATCTCATTTTTCTTTCTACATTTTTCATTTTACAGTGGATTTCGATCCTCAAAACATTCTTGGCTTAGATCTGTATTATTGCTTTGGATTCAGTAGATTTTGTTTAAGTTTCTATTTGCTTGGAAACATTCTGCAATTTTGTTTCTTACCACGATTTGATTTTATTTCCTGTAATTTTCATTTTAATCCTACCCAATTCAGATTTTACTATTATCGTTGTTTTTAGAGAATCCAAATCTTCATCTTGAATATTTTAAATTTAAAATAGTTGATTCGCATTTAAATCATTTGTTTATTAGCTTTTGAATTCTTGGGTTGAAATCATGTTTGGGGAAGGAGTTTCATGTTTACTTCGCCTTGAAGTTTTGAGTTGTACGAATCAAAAATTGGCGCCATGGTTTTACCTTTTTACCCTTTCGAAATAGATTAAGGCGGCAGCTTTTGATTTTCTTTCTTAGCCTCTTTCGACGAGGTCGACAAGTAACCTAACGCCCTATTTAATTGACCTCGTTGAAAGGTTGCTTAGTTAGTACGAAGCCAACCTTTCGAAAGCAGTTTTGTGCTTTTTCCCCTGATACCTTTCGAAGAGGTTGGCTATAGCATCTTACTAAATAATTATCTAGTTCATTTTTTCGAAAGCATAAACTTTGTCTCATAGGTTTCGCAACCTTTAGTATAAATTTACTTTTAATTTGTTTAAGTTAAAGGTAGATATATTTTATAAATCGGATTTAAGAAAGCATGCATTGTATTAGTTGTAGATCAAGTTAAACATTTCGACTTAGTTGAAACCTGTTGTTTCAGTTGAAATTCAATTATTGGCAAGCTTTCGGAATCATGCACTCCTTTCGGTTCTGTCGAAAACTCTCTGTAACTAATGAGTCGAAACCTTCTGTAACAAACTGATATTTGATCATTGTCTTTTTCTAATATCGTCGAAACATTCCAAGCCCCTTTTTATTTTTTATCGATATGACCCCAACTCAAAACTTTTCGACTTATTTGGTGCATAAGGTTTCGACAGCATTTCTATTCCCTTGGATAAACTAAGTTTATGGGTTTTGACAGTGTTGAAGGATCCTTTTTCCTTGTTTATTGAACATTGATAACGTATACTTTGTTCAAATTGGTTATGTAAGTTTTAACTACTTTCCTTTTAGTAATAAAACTTCTATTGAGCTTTTGACATTGTTGAAATGTGTTTATTGTACGTGTGCTTTCATCCTCCCTTTCGACTCTGTCGTAAGTTCGGTAAATTTTACCCTTGGGCTTTCAACATTGTCGATGGGTGTTAACTTTCATTTTCCTTTTCAACTCTGTCGAAAACTCAATGAATCTTATTTTCTAACTTTAACATTCTTTCAAGAATATGAAATTTCATGTTTTGCTTGTTGTTCAAATTATTGTTATAAGTTTTAAATATCCTTGAAAGGATGTTGGTTTCATAACATACTATAATTTCCAACTGAAAGGATTTCACCTGGCAGAATCATGAGTTCGCCAAAGAAGATTGAAGCCATCTCAAAACATTCCTTGATATCCACTCAAGATGAAGTGGATGCGATCCTGAATGACTTTAGAATTACTGGGGTAGAGGCTATCTCCCCTTCTGAAAACGACACCATCCACAATCCTCCTTTAGGATTCTTTGCCTACACAGTAGTTCATATTTGGCATGGAGGATTCCTTCCTTTTCCAGACTTCTTATCATAGTTCTTGGCTTATCTAGGGATTGCTCCTATTCAGCTCTCACCTAATGTCTATACATATTTCCTTTCTCTAGAACTTATGGCACTGGAATTTAGAATCCCTTCGCTCAATCCTGAAGTCTTGAATTATCTGGTACAGTTGGTCAAGCTTAGCAATCTGAACAACCAAATCTTCAAAGCCAATCCTTCCAAAAAGCTGATTTCTGAGAGAGTGAATAAGTTCAAGGACTGGGAAACACAATTTTTCTATGTTAAATGCTTTCCTAACATTAGCAAGGCTTTCTCTTCTCCACATAATAATCTCAGATTTTATCTCCTCATTTATTTTTCCTTTGCTGACCTATGCTTTTTGTCAGGTGCTTTGGCTAAAGAGCTAAACGAAAAAGATCAAAAACCCGTAAAGTTGCTGATTCCCGCTTCAGCTAAGACTGGAAATAGATTGACCCTGCTAAATCCCACAAACTTACAAAATCACTCTCTATTGCCTGCGGGTCAAAGGATACTTGACCAAACTTATTTGGTCCAGTATACATCTCAAAGTAAACGCTTTCTCTCTTTAGCAGACCCGAAAAACTTCTTCCCAATGTCACCTATATGCCCTGATCACTCCGGTAAATTTAAACACTATACCTGTAGTTTATTCCCGCATTACTTCTTAAATTTCTTTCCTAACTTATAATTTGTTTGAATTTTCTACAGCTGCTCCTCAGATTGAAAAACCCACAAGTGATCCGACTCTTCCCTCTTCAACTTCTTGCGTGTCACCTTTTTCCTAGGCCATTGCTAAGTCAAAGATTGCCACCAAAAGAAAATGAGTTAAAACAACTGTGGTGGAACCACCTCTAAAGAGGGCCAAAATTGTCGAAGTTCCTGACTTTCCACCACTGGAAGAATGGGAGTTTGTTAATATTGACGAATCTTTGGAAAGTCCGACCATCAAAGCTCCTCATGATCAACCTAAGGAAACTCCCACTAAGGTTGATCCACTTTCTCGCATCGTCATCTCCAGCTCTCCGAGTGTGATTGAGCAGATGCAGAAAAACTTAGGGACTTCAATCCCTACTCAAGTGTTGAATCTTTCGGGACCATCGTTTTTTACACCTCCAAGCGATTTCGAAAAGATGGTCCATTCTATCTTAAATTCTTCATCTTATACTTCAATTCACCCGCCTTCTTCTGTTTCTGATCTGGCGAGTCATTACCGGTAACTCTTGGTATGTTTTTCTTCACTTAACTTTATTATTACTGTTTTTCTTTAAGTTTCTGACTTATATTGTGCTTTTCCCTCAGATTTCCAAGAGCTAGTTCTCCTTGCATGAAAATGCATTGAAATCCTCCATCGATTTGATAAAGCTTCGAGATGAACTTTCTCACTTAAATAATCAGGTTTCCTCCTTATCCGCAAAGAAAGATGAAGCTACAATTGAATTGGAGCAATTGAGGGCTTCTCTTGCCCAATCAGAGTCTATTATTTTGAGAGAAAAGCTCACCAACTCCATGCTAATGAAAACTTAGCATTGATAATGACTCTAAAAGAGTCCAAAGAGGAAAAGGCACGGATGGCAGCTAAACAATCCTCCTTAAAGGAAAAGCTAAAAAAGAATAAGGCTTCCTTAAAAATGGCTATCGATACAATTTCCGATGCATAGCGACGTGTGTCATAATTTCTTGATTCTTCTCTTGAAGACATCATCATGAATTCTTTCAAGGACACTATGATGCTCGCCTACGCTGATAACATCGTGAAATGCCCAGATCTGAGCTTCCCTTGCTCGACCCTACTCTTGTCGATAGGGTCATGGATAAAATCAAAAAGATGGAGCAGGGGACTGAAGTTGCCGAAGGGAGGAAATCGACGCCTCAAAAATCCTATCTTTTGAAGTTCCTTACTAAGAAGTTGAATCCGACTCCGAAGACGAAGGTGACAAAGATGAGGTTGTCGAAGAAGAAGGAGGTGACAATGATGATGATAATGACGATGATAATGATGATAACGGCGATGATAACATCAATGGAGATCAAGGTTCAGGCGGCAATGGAGGTGGCCAAACTGAAGCTTCTGAAAAAGATGGAGATGATAATACAAGGACCACTGAAAAGGATTTGTCTCTTTATGAAGCAAGCCCGCCTAAATCTCCCGCACCTTCCGACCCTCAAGATGAGCTTGCTTCAATTAATGTGGAAGAGTTAAAAGGGAAAAATCAGGTCCCCCTAGCACCAATTCCCGTATCTTAGGTATGTGATTCTCTGTTTAAACATCTTTCGCTTCCAAGATAGTGATAATTTAAATCATTTATTTTAGATAAGGAGGAAATCTGTTCACCCTTATAAGACCAAGCTTGCGAGAAAACAAGCGGAGATAAATAGTTTATATAGGGAGTTAGACAAACAATTAAAGGAGCACAACAATCTCTCCGATAAATATCATAAATTAAATAGAAGTGTGGCAGTGTTAGCATCTTTCAAACATCAAGAAGCTGCCCCACGACTGAGGAGGGCGCGCCTTCGTTATGATGATCTTCTAAAAGAGAATCAAGAATTGATCGCACTCTTTTGGGTGCTGATTGAGGAGCGAAACATCCTGGTGGATTTTCTATATAAAGCCTATTGTAGATTGCCAACCGTATATTTCTCATACTTAGGTGATTTTAGTGGGGGGTTTACTTAGGCGTCTACACAAAAGGTACATGGACGAATTTGGATCTAACCCCTGCATCTTGGAGCGTGTTGGAACTTGCCACAAGTCAGACAAATTCCCCAAGGCTTACCTCCTGACAAACATAAATATTATAAGGACAAGTTTATTCCAGAGTTCTTTACCAAATCAATTTTGTATGAACCAGACGAATAGTTGTAGTTATGTAATAATAATGATTTGTGAATGTTTGTTTTAGTTTTCCATTTATACTTAGTTGTATTTCAGTGCTTTATTACAAAGTGAATGTCCCTTTGGAAACTTTGTTTCTAGAGATTATCTAAGCCAGTATGTTAAACTAAGAAGAGATTATCTCGAAAAAGTATCAGTTTTGAAATCTTCAAAAGTAGCTAGATATTGTTTATTTAGAGATTTACAAAAAATTTATATGGAACATCCTCGTCTCCGCTTCGATTTTCTTGGTGAAGAAAAGGAAAAGCTACTCAAAGAGATCCCGACATATCATACCCAACTAATATGCGGTCGCGATAGTTGTAACGACCTGTAATTTCGGTACTTCGAAAATGAGAGATTTTGTTCATTTTAGATTTAAAAGGAATTTAAATCTTAAATAAATATGTTATATATAATAAATAATTATCTATTCTTATAGTTAATAAATTTGAATGTAAGAATAAATCAACAAAAAGTTAAGCTTTGTTAAAAATAAATAAAGGCTTAAATAAATGGGTTTAAATATTTATTTGATAAGTTAAATCTCATTTAAAACATCTAATAAAGATAATGAAAGTATATTAATATATTTAAAAATAATGTTAATAATTGTTTTACAAAAATAACCAAAATTTGTCGTGTTTTCTCAGTTTTACATACACTATAAAATTAAAGATTTTGCTATTATTCAAATACGATTTTAAAATATGAATAGACATGTTTTAATTTATTTAAAGAAGGAAAAAATTCATTTTAAAATTTGGTTTACATCAATATATAGCTTAACAAAAACGTCAAATTTTGACTGTAAAATTTATCGACAAAAACACCATTTTCAACCAAAACAAGTTGTTGCAACTTGATACATTTTCTAACATATAAATACAAGTTTACAAACTATTTAAACATTCTACATTTAGCACTAAAGACAAAAAGAGTTTACTTTTAAAAATGTTTACATAAATAAAAAAAGATGTAAAAGTATGATTTGACAAATTTAAATTTAATTAAAGCTTTTATAAAACAACATCATTACATAACTTTCTTTTCTCTTACACATGATATAACTTATACACCTTGAATTCAAGCAAATGGAAAGTGAAAAGATAACTAACTAAAGGGATTAATGACACATATGCTCACCATAAATGCAAATCAAATCAATACAAAAGTCTTCTCTTTAAAATACAAAATTTAAGAAAGAAAGGATAAGTAATCATTCCTATTTTTACCATCACCATTAATGCATGTCAAATCTCTCTTTTCACATAAGAGAAAATGTATATTTAAATTTAAAAATGAAGAGGGTATTAATGTCATTTACCACCAAAATCTCCACTTATAAATACAACCTCAAACCCCTCCATTTCCACTTCACTTTCATTTCACAAAATTTCCAAAATCCTTCACTACTTCCTCCATTTCTCTTCTACCATCAAGCTATCACCTCCACATCACCACACCATCACCTTACCTCCTCCCTCCACCTAGGCCGAGCCCAAAAGACCCAAACCCGAGCCAAACATCCACCTTCCCACCTCCTACACCCACCTACCCTCGGCCACACCCCCAAAACCGAGCACACCCAAGGCTGTGCCCCTCCTACACACCAAAACCGAACCCAAACCCCCCCCCCACCCAAGCACCTACAAGCCTTACCCTCCTCCACACTCACATACCCAAGGCCGTACACCCATTCCCCTCCAAAAAGCTCATGGCCAAACAAAAAAGGAAAAGAAAGGAAAACAAAAGAGTTTTGGAAAGAAAATAAGTTAAGGTGAGAAATTCTCATCGCTTTTGAATTTATATTTTGGTTATGTTAAAACAATCATATTTATATCTATATGACATATGAATGTTTATTTGATTGTTAATATGAATGATTTGATAGTTGGTTAGATAATTGAATTGTGATAATATATCCCGTTATGGTATTAATAGTGAATGTTGGATTTAAAATCACATGTTATGTGATTTATTGAATGGATGTTATGTTAGCGATAAACATAGATATTGGTTATGTTCATTTTTGATTTAATAATCTCTTTGTTAATAAGACCATATTTCAGTGATATCAGATATTTTGGAAAAATAAGTCTCTTTTCGATTAGAAGTGAAATTAAAGTAAAAATAAAAGAGGATTTGAAATTTGAAGTGAATCGGATTTAAAAAGGATAGTTAAATTAAAATTGAAATTGAACAGAATAGTGAAATTGAAATCGATTTTGAAAATTGAAGTTTAGTTTGAGATTGAAATGAAGTTTAAATTGAAATTATATTTGAAAATCTAAGTTTTAAATATGTTTAATTTGAAGTTAGAATTGAAATTGAACTGAAAATGGAATTTAAAATTTTAATATTAAAATAATGTGAATAAAATAATATTATAATATGGTAATAGTGAAAATATATTTTAAATACTTTAAAAAGTGAAAATATTGATTTATAATGATTTTATAAGTGATAGAATTCAATTTGAATAAATTATTTCAAATATTGAAAAATAAGTTAAAACAAGGTGCGTCGCGCAGCGGTTGTTCGCGATTTCGCGTCGAAAAGTTCAAATGAGTGTATAGAGTGGAATATAGCTCGGAATTCTTCGAGATAAGAAAATTCCGGACTATTATATCCATATCTTCTAAACGAAGAAAGAAAATCAAAATTTTGTTTAGTAGATTATGAATTAAGTCCAAATCAATTTTCTAGAAAAATCGCGCTAGTGTAGTTAAGTGACCATAATAGGAAATCTGTTTAAATGAACGTTTTTAATATTGGAAAAATATGAAATAAATTTGATAAATCTATTTAAATGGTTTAAAAGAGATTTGGATTGGAAAATATGAATTATCGAATGTTTAAAAGTTGATTTAAACAAATAAACTTATATAGCACTTTCCGCAGCACTTTTATGCTGCGAATGGTATAACTTTTTGAAAATAAGTTTAAATGTAACGATTTTTTTCCAGAATCAATTGTGAATGTTTTTAAAAGGAAAGTTAAGCATTTTAAAAGATAATTTGGAATATTTATAATCAATTCCAAAATAAAGTTGATAACTGAGTATGCGGAAACGACTAGTACATTTGTCCCGCCTATGAGATCTGGGAAGATAAAACAATGTGTTTAACTAAGGTTAGGGATGGAGCAACCAGTGCCCTGAACTTACCTAGCCTATGTTTTCTTTTCTTAGGTGAGGGGTGGAATAGATCGAAAGGAAAGCCCGAATGCTCTAAGATAAAAAGATTGTATTAAGTTTTCCAAAATAAAAGTAGATTAGTATTATCAAATTCAGTCTATTTTTCTTTATTACCCTTCATGTTCCGTAATTTCGTGCAATTTGAGTTGGACATGTGTGGTTTATTGTCGATTCAAAGGGTATGGAAAAACGACCCTTGACATTTGGTATCAGAGCTGAAGGTTAAGCGAGAACCATGGCTTTGTTATGGGTAAACTCTCATCAGAGATAGGATTAGTAATATCCTAGGATGAGTAACTCATTAGAGATAGGGTTAGTAACATCCTAGAATGAGTTATGAGAATATTATATATATGAGCGCGTATTTGTTAATTTTATAAAAATAATTTTGTTTAAAAAAAATCTTATCAATAAGATAGAAAAGGATAAGTCGGAATTGAGATTTTGGGTAAATATAATATGAAAGTGTAAGTTCTATAACTCATAAAGGAGATAAGGTAATTTGCAATTTAGGCACTTTGATTAGGTTAAAAATTAAAGTGAAATTTAGGAATAAGTGATAAAGAATATCATCCTAATATAAAACTTTGAATTAGTGATACATTTTGGGTAACATTTGTAATTCATGATAAAGTAAGATTAGAAGTGGATAGTTTTGAATAATATGGTTAGTAGGTTAATTGTTGGATGGAAATATTTAAGTAACAAATACCATGTGAACTAAGTTTCATAGTTTGACCATAAGGTATTTAATGGATTTAAGGTCAAGAAATTTGATTAAAAATGGATAGGTAAATAAGTTAAGTAGTTGATCATAGAATTAGTAAGAAAAAGATGTACACTTAGTAAAGTTGTCTTATTAATATATGGATAAGATAAATAATGTCAGCTAAATTAAGACCTTAGATAAATAAAAATAAGGATTAGGTCTTTTAACTTATTATTTGAGATAATAATAGAATTCCATAATAGTTAAACCCTTAATTGAAGTAATAATAGTTTGAAGTTTGGGGATATGTATATATACTCTTAGGAAGTAAACGTATATTATGCAAGTTTAAGTCATATTTGTATGCTTAAGCAATGTTTGTACCAAAATTGGGCACAACACTCTTCGGAAGTTTTTGAAGTGATAAAATGAAGAAATTGAATGGAAAAAGAGGATTATCTAACAAAACTCCAAATTTCAGATATGAAAATAATTAAAATGCAAGGAGACACAAGAATTTAGAATGGTTCGGCGTATCGCCTACGTCCACTATGAAGTTGATAGCTTTATTGATCTTTCTTTGAAGATTACAAGTGAATTCACTGAATTACAGCAGATAATTATGATTTGCAGCAGTGACTTTCGTTATTGGCAGCAGCAAGGGAGTTTAGATCTGGATCCGGTAGAGTTTGGGCATTGGAGAATTCAAAGAAGAAGAAGCCCCTTTCCTATATGCCATCGGGCTCTATTTATAGGTGTAGGAGGCTGATATTTCACTCAGATCCCGGGAGACCCTCTCTGGCACGTGACTAGGCCCGCACGCCCAAGCCCATGAAGTTTCGGTCCGATCCGTGAACGATACGAACGGATTTCGTATCGATCAAGATTGTGTCCGATGGAGTCAAAATTTGGCTTGGACATTCCTTAGCATGCACGTAGGCTTCTGTGAAAATTTCGTAGCATTTGGACTTGTAGATTGGGAGATATGATCAATACGAAATGGGATTTTCGGTTGGCTATTTCGTTCGACTCCCTCATTTCGACTCGCTCTTATTCGACTCGGTGTTGTTCGAATCCCTATTCGACTCGGTCTTGTTCGAATCGCTGTTCGACTCGATGACATGGCGTTTGAATCTATGGATCACTCCGCCTTTGATGCTGTTTCGATCGAGTCGTTCTAGGATTTTCGCCCTGCTCGTATCGATGGTATTGCCTTGTTCGCATCGATAAAAGACGAGTAGTTCGCATCGATGGAGGTAGCCTTTGTTCGTATCGACTGCTGTGCTTTGCTTCGCATCGATGGATGCAAAGTAGAAGTCTTTGGATGGACGTGAAGTTGACATTGGATGATCGAGTCGAAATGTGGCTCTCTCATGGATGCGAAGCGGAGCGAGTCGAACAGAGGCCCCCTGATGGATGCGAAGCGGAGCGAGTCAAAGTAGACCCTGGTGATCGATGCGGAGCTGATCGAGTCGAACTCGATCAATTCGAACAACGGCTCTGTGATGGAGTCGAACTCGATCGAGTCAAATAGTGGCCAGCCTATGGATTCGAACGTGAGGCTATTTCTTATCCAATTTTGCATCGATCATAACTTGAGCATATTAACTCAGTTTGACTTGAAATTTGAAATGTTGGCTCTCATAGCCTCGCTTGTTGTGTCATCATATCAATTTTGGCTCGATCCGGACTCGGACAAAATTCGCCGATATCCATAGTGAGCCTATGTATAACCGATCTCTAAGACGAACCGTCATTGGTTACTAGTCAAGTTCTTGGTGTCACGGCCTTGCCAAAATGCGGGATAACATTTGCCCTCCAAAGTACGTCTTGTGGAAACATGATGTGCTTTGAAATGCTGTAATCTTCACTCTAAATAGTTATCGCCTTTTCGATGAAAGCTGTAATCTCTGACTGATTTTCTTGATAATGTAAACTATTGACCGTCAACTTCTGTACCCTGTATTGTTGCAACTGATTGCTGTATGCTAGTGATCAGCCGTTTGTTGTTGTAATCGTCATCGAATGAGTTTCCAATTCCTGTAAATCTGGAATATTGAAGATTAGTCCGACATATATGCACATATGTCAATCTGACTCTCGTTGACGTTCACGAGTCATTGTCAGTTTATCTTATATTGAATTCCGTATCGATCCTCTCTTGAATCGACGTGAAATTCATTGTAAAAACGCTCGATGGTTGTTTTTGAATGTTCCTTCGTAACGATCCTCTCCTGAATCGATGTGAAGGGTTGAAATATTGTCTTTTGCATCGGTATTCAATTAATGGATACGAAATGAGCATTTCGAATCGATGGATGTGGGGTTTGATGGATACGAAGCGGTCATTCGTACCGATAGGTATTGGCTTCTAGGAGCTGCGATCTGATGGATTCGAACTGATCGTTCGTATCACTGCACTGGAGATGGATTCGAAGATGATTGATACGAAGAAGGGCTTCGCATCGATGCAGACTCGAGTCCATGGAGTCGAACAGCTTGTTCGAATCGATCCCATGGCGGCGCTTGGTAACCGGTCGAATTCATTAGGAGGCGAATCGTTTATTCCTTTCACCTTTAAGCCCATATAAATACTCTGTACTTAGCCATATTTTCACTTTTCACTTTTCTATTCCTGCGCCTTGTCTTCGTATCGCTCAAAAGACTTAGAAGAGGAAAACTGCTCGACTTTGAATCCACTCAAATCTTTCAATCCCCTAAACTAGTTATCGAACATAAGGTAATCACTTGAATAAAATCAGCCCTAAAACGATGAGATTCGGATTCTCACGCCATTCCATTCGAACATGTGCCCGATCGTTGTCCGAGGAAGTAGATTTTGTGCAAGGTCGAAGGAGGAGAAAGATGTTGTTCGAATCGATCTGGGGAAGGAGGAGTGTGGAGATAAAATGGTTTTCTGGTCCTCATTTTCGCATCGATCGGGAGTCAGGGCTTTGAGATGATGAGACGGAGGCCTTCGTATCGATCGATGGCTAAGTTATTGCATCGAGTCGATCAGTATCGATGAGTGTCTCGAGCAGGTTGATCGATACGAAGGGGTTGCGTCTGATGGATTCGAAACCCAGGGTTTTTGATCGATTCGAATTATGCGCCCGGGATCGATACGAAGACGACTCAATTGATGGATGCGAAATGAACACTCCGGATTGATTCGAAATCTCCAACCTTTAGACCGAGTCGAACTAGCACATGGATGAACGAAATCTCCAGTCTTTAGACCGAGTCGAACTCACACATGGATGAACGAAATCTCCAGTCTTTAGACCGAGTCGAACTCGCACAGGGATGAACAAGATTTATCGATGTGAATAAGGCTCTTGTGACCGATACAAATTGAATGTTAAAGGATTTGTAATTCCTTGCACACTTGAACAACTGACTCCGACGAGCTTCAAACTTGCATAACTGGACTTGATCGTTGAACTGCATATTTGATTTCCCTTTGAAGCTCGTCGATGGAACTGCATCTCTAACAAAATTTTAACAAACTTTATCTTGGACTGATTGCTAATAACTGGATGGCACGGTTGTGACGGTCGGCGATGACGGTCCTTCCGACCGAATTCCGAAGTCTCATCGTTTTCATGCTCTCTCCAATTCTGTAGAACTTCTCAAGTGATATACAGTATTGCACTACACAACACACTCACACACTTTACACTGGGGGATGCATGAGCGTTATTGTCTGTTTAACAATGATTTTTCATAAGCTAGTTAGTCATGGAACCCTCAAGTTCACAGCAGCAGGAACTCCCGAGTTCAATTCCTTCAACCATCGAGATACCGGTCATTGAAGCCGAAGTTATAGACCCAGCTCCGGACAAGCGTCCAGGTGCCCGGTTCATTTTTCATCCACAAGATTCTGTGTCGTCCGGTATCTCCGAAGATATGCTAGGACGGATTTGTTTAAGGCACGACTTGTCGCTTGATGACGTGCTACTGCCTGTGCCAAATGACAGGCCGCATGATCCCCCGGAAGGGTTTACTGCTTTTAACCGACATGCCTGTACGGCGGGAACACTTCCTCCTTTCAACCAATATATAAGGGAGATGTTATCATTCCTTGGAATAGCTCCATCCCAGCTACATCCCAATGGATACGCCCTGTTGAACAGCACCTTCATTTTGTTTATGGAGATTCTCTTTCGACCACCAAAGCCGATCGAGATCAGATATTTATTCAACGTTAAGAGCCATGGAGACAGCCCTTCTTTCACCTTCTTGGAAGCGGTCAGGAACTGCCACATTGTAATGGGATCCTGGGGAAGGCTAAGTTACTTCAAGACTGAATGGTTCTACGTTCGGTGCACCCCTGGATTTGCCAAGCGATGGTTGGATAGACGTAAGCATTGCCATTTTTCTCTTGAACTATCGAGATAATAATAACTCACTGCAAAACTGACATACTTATCTTATTTTACAGCCGCAATTTCTCGACCTGATGGTGCATACTTCAGAGAGCTAGTTCGGATCCTCTAAGCGATTCCGGTGAAGAAAGGCATATCGACTTGGTTCTAATCGACAGAAACCTAAGAACTGTCGGGTTGATTGAATGGAGGCAGAGCATACGGCTGGAAGGGACGCTTAGAGTGGTCTCGAAGAAACGGGTGAAGCGCAAAGCGCCCGGAGTCGTAATAGCCGAAGAAGTTGACCCGGAGAGAACGCCTACCGATAATGAGCTCCAAGCTGGGCCTTCTTCCGATGTCCAGGATTCAGGAGGAAGGAGAAAAGGCAAGGCCGCTGCTCACAAGCGTTCTAAATCAATGAGACTGAAATCTGTGGTTATGTCTTTGCCAGTTCAGGGGATTAGGATTTCGGAGGCTCCTCCCCCACAAGTAGAGAATCCTTTTGAAGGGCTTGTTGATATTCTGATTCCGGATTATGCATCGTTTCAACACGACATCGGGATGGAGGAGCTTGATAGTGCTCTTGAACTGAGCGGGTCACTTGCTATGAGTGCGGCCGACATTTCCAGTTGGTCGGGGGGTTGCACATGCATACACTTCACTACACAGCATGATTCATAACCGTAAATCGTCCAACTAAAGAAATCACTAACTCTTCCTTCGTTTCTCTTTTCAGGTACTATGTCGGGGAAAGGATCAATGCTGGGGAACCTTCGCTCTGCCCGAAAAGCTTCTACTTATTATGATTCCCGCAGGAGGGATTCAGATAGAGATCGCGATCGCGAGTATTCTAACCAAGATAGGTATGGGCGTGACAGGGACAGGGAATACAGACATCGGTCTAGATCATGCTCTCCTCCTCCTAGACTTCCGTCTCCACCCCCTGTTCTAGTTCCACATCCACCGGAGCCTCCTCGTCATAGGCCATCTTCTCATACTTCTAGATCCGAGACTCATCTCCAGAGGGTCGAAACCACGGCCTTTATAATTACAGAGCATGTCCCAACTGAGCCCACAGGAGAAGGGGCCCTTAAATTAGCTCAGATGAGGAAGGATTTTCCGAATATTTGCTTCGATGGCTATGTCTTCCCACCACACTTAAAAAGAATTCCATCAGGGGTGGAAAACACGATGCATGATTACGTTCATGACATCTACACCTAGTACAGAGAGTGGGTAAAGGCTGCAAAAAAAGCTTCTAAGGTGGCCTTTGAGCGAGCCAAAGCGCTTGAGAAAATGGAGACCGAACTCGCTCAAAGGGACCGGATCATTCAAGTGCTCACTGCTGAGTCCGAGTCTTCTTGAAAATCTGAAATTGCGGCCACCAAAAAAGCTGACGAAGCGAATGTGGCCATGGAGAGGTAAGAGGCAGACACATGTTGCCTTGGTGGAGGAGATGGGCCATCGGAATACTACAGTTACCGCCGAGCGGGAAGCGGCGGTCAAGGAACTTAACGAGCTCAAGGCTAAATTTTCCAATATGGTCAAGGAAAGGGATGATGCAAACAACGCAGCCCAGGAGGCGTGTGAACAAACTGTTCTGCTTAGGGGTGAGCAGGATGCAGCTGTGGCTAAAGTCCACAAGGTGGAGACTGAGGTCGAGGAGAAAGTGAAGTCGGCCAAGTCTAGGCTAGAGGCTGACATCGAAGACCTTATCGTTGTTTACAAGGCTAACGTGCTGAGGCACAGGGGTCTAGCCTGGCTTGACGATTATCCAGCGCATCTTTACAACGCTTGGGGCCGACTGGTTGAGGAAGAGAAGGAGGCGCATCTGGGTGAGTCTGTGGATGAATTTGAACTCGAGAATCGCATTCTGAATGAAGTTGAAAGGAAAATTCTTCATGATTCAATGATTCGGTATGAGAAGGAAAGACTTAGCGCCTAGCACTTTGAAGTAGGAGAGGGTTCATGGGTTGAACATCATGAGGCGAGTCTTGAAGTTCCAGTGTCAACCCAGCCCGAATCCTCGTCTGCAATCGAACCCCAGGCTATTCCCGCTTACAATTCGGATCAGCCATAGATGTCTCAGGCTACAGAGCAAGTTACTGAAGCCGCTCTGCCACCTACGAGTCAAACTGAGGAAGGTATTCTGAACATTCCACATATCTTTCTTAAGTCGAAATCTTCGCTCGAGTTAAGTTCTAACAGTTCTCTTATTCTTTGTCCAGTGATCGATGCTCATTTCGGGCCTCCTGTTACTCAAGAATCACATCAGACATAGGAGGCTATCGTTACCGAAGCGATCACCATAACTACAACTGCCCACTTGATGATATGCAGGGAAGCACGCTTGTGTTTGATGAGCAGTTGATGGAAGAACTCTTTCGCCGTCATGGCGATCCTTTAGCTGACTTGCCATTTGTCATGGGCGGAGGCGCTCCTGCTACAAGTTCTTCAATGCCGACCACTGAGGCCTCCAGCGGGGCTCGAGCAGTTACTAAGGAGGAGATGTTCGCCCAAATCGACGCTGAAATGGCAGCATCGGCTCATGGTGGCAGTTCTGGAGGTGGGATGGCAGCACCGGTACCAGCTCCGCTTAAAATGATATCTCCTGGTGGCACCGTTTTCATCACTAGCGTGCCCATTCCACCTTCTGTTCTTGATCCTATTCCTCCAACTCTGCCCGCAGGAAGCATTCCTATTCATACGAGCTCGGAGGAGGATGTTGAGATCATGCTCCTACCTGGAGACCAGCCACCGAAAGGCAAAGGCTCAAAGAGGAAGGATAGTGGCGGCTCCAGTGAGCCTGGACCGAAAAGGAAGCCGCGGAAGAAGAAAGATTAGACATGCTTCCTTGGTGTAATTCTGAATTTCATTTTGTTGGCCGTGTATAGATGCGGGTTCGGCCCCTGCTAGTAGGAATTTTTTTGGAACAAACTTGTACACGAACTTCTTTTATAAACAATAGAAATGAAACTTCTCTTTTTTGGCTTCTTTTCTGTCAATGTGTAATTGTCTAAGTGTTTCAATGTTTGAAATGAACTTATAAAATTTTAGCTTCAGAGTCAAGTTTGTCTTTTTGCACCAAGTCTGGAAACTGTGGACATGGTTGACGACTGGGAGGAGAGTTGAATTTTGACGCTGCATCGCTTCAGTCAATGGTTGATGCTTAAGTCCTGCCCCCCAGTCTCGGGGATGAGTTGTAGAATATCAGTCAGTGATTGATTCTCACTTATAACATGTTGAGTCTAGTGCCACTGAATGAATGTTTGAGACAAGCGGAGATTGAGCGGTCTATTCATGCGAGTCTGATTGTCGATGGTCATTTCCGCACTCCGGGGATCCTCATTTGTTTACTGGCGGTTGGTCACACCGGCTTAAGTTTAAATCATACGTCCGTGCTCTGGGGACTTAAAGTTGATGTTTATCTCTGGGAGTTCGGAGTTGATGTTTATAATCCGACTCGCACTCAGGGAGTTCGAGTTTGACGTTTATACTCCAAATCGCACTCTAGGAGTTCGGAGTTGATGTTTATACTCCGACTCGCACTTTGGGAGTTCGGAGTTGACGTTTATACTCTGAATCGCACTCTAGGAGTTCGGAGTTGATGTTTATACTCCGTTTCGCACTCTGGGAATCCGGAGTTGATGTTTATACTCCGTTTCGCACTCTGGGAATCCGGAGTTGATGTTTATACTCCGTTTTGCACTCTGGGAATCTGGAGTTGATGTTTATACTCCGTATCGCACTCTGGGAGTTTGGAGTTGTCGTTTATACTCCGTTTCGCACTCTGGGAATCCGAAGTTGATTTTTATACTCCGAATCGCACTTTGGGAGTTCAGAGTTGTCGTTTATACTCCGTTTCACACTCTAGGAATCCGGAGTTGATGTTTATACTCCGACTTGCACTCTGGGAGTTCGAAGTTGGTGTTTATACTCTGAATCGCACTCCGGGAGTTCGGAGTTGTCCTTTATACTCCATTTCGCACTTTGGGAATTCGAAGTTGATGTTTATACTCCGACTCGCACTCTGGGAGTTCGGAGTTGGTAAGTAGACGATCAGTCACATCTGCTGTATGTTTTTGGATTGCGCTCGCACTCTGGGAACGAAAGATGTATCAGGATCATGGATGGTCGGATCACATCCGCCCTGAGTTGACAAGTGAGGTCGTTAGATGGACGGGTCCATCCTCCTCAAACTTTGTGAAGATACGGACGAAGTCGTTAGTTGGACGGATCCACCCTCTTCGTAGACGTATTTCAGTACTCCAGTTCGCACTCTAGGAACCGGGAGTTAAGAGAGGGATTGTCGTGTATCAATCCATTTTTGGCCTTGATGTGATGGCTTGTCCCCGAGCTCGGGTTTCACTTAGCGAGTGACTGGTTGTATCGCACCCAGTCCCTATTTGAATAAATTCCACCGCATGGCGAAACTTAGCTCTCCGTGCATTGTGATGATCATATGAAGCATTTCAAGTAAATCATAGCTCTGGCTCGAAGAGATTGCATTTTATTGCTGAAATACGAAAATATGGCAAAGTCAGTTGCCTTATTACAAATTCTAATTTCGAAATGAAGAAACAAATTGCGAAATGGAAAATAAACTAAATGGTTAAACATAGCCTATCATATGTACTAGTGGCGAAGACTCTCGCTATTCCAAGCTCTTGGCAAAGTAAGACCGTCAACGGTCGACAATTTGAATGTGCCATCTCCGAGCCTTCGTTCAATAACATACGGTCCTTCCCATGTCGGCTTCTTATGCGAAGGAACCGGATAAATTCTTTTTAGGACGAGATTGCCTAGTTCAAAGGTTCGCGGGCGGACCTTGGCGTTATACAATCGGGCGACTCGACTTCGATGCGCGGCTGCCCTCAAATCAGCCTCTTCACGCTTCTCATCTAGTAGATCGAGAGATTCAGCAAGTAATATAGCATTTTTCTTTGGATCATAGTATGTCACACGATGAGAAGGTACTTCTAGTTCAACTGGAATAACGGCTTTTGAACCATAAGAGAGAGAGAATGGAGTGTGGCCGGTCACGGTCTTGTGGGTTGTTCGGTAAGCCCATAAAGCCATAGGAAGTTCATCGACCCACTTGCTCCCGACCTTTTCCAGTCGTTTTTTCAGAATGGATTTTATAACTTTATTAACTGCTTCAACTTGTCTGTTTTCCTGAGGGTGTGCAACTATGGAGAATTTCTTTTGGATGTGAAATCGTTCGCAGAAATCTTTAAATTCAGCACTGTCGAATTGGGTTCCGTTGTCCGTAATAATGGTGTGTGGAAGACCGAATCGACAGATGATGTTGCGGACTACAAAGTTGATTACTTTCTTCGTCGTTATGGTAGCAAGAGCTTCAGCTTCAGCCCATTTTGTAAAGTAATCAACTGCGACGATGGCGTATTTCGCACCACCTTTTGCCAGAGGTAGAGTACCAATGATGTCGATGCCCCACATTGCAAACGGCCATGGGCTGACCATTTGCGTTATCTCGGTAGGAGGAGCTCTAGGAATGCGGGCATATTTCTGGCACCTATCACATTTCTTTGCATAATCCGACGCGTCGCGATTCACAGTCGGCCAGTAATATCC
Source organism: Allium fistulosum (assembly GCA_030737815.1). Taxonomy (NCBI): domain Eukaryota; kingdom Viridiplantae; phylum Streptophyta; class Magnoliopsida; order Asparagales; family Amaryllidaceae; genus Allium; species Allium fistulosum. The sequence goes on from CM060904.1 coordinate 797,650,538, forward strand.
GTATCGAAGTATTTTCTTGGCAAGTGCTTACCCCCCAGTGTGATCGCCACAATCTCCCTCGTGCACATCGTGCAATACTCGTTTAATTTCATCGTGAGCGATACACCGGAGTAGAGGGACTGAGTACCCTCTTCTGTACATGATTCCATTCTGGATGGTAAATCGTGAGGCCTTCCGAAGGACTTGTCTCTTTTCACTTGTGCGCTCCGTCAGGGTTCCATGTTCAATGTAATTTCAGAGTGGAATCATCCATGAATCCTTTTCGAGGACGGTTTCGCATACCCGGTCTATTTCTGCCCGGTCATGCTCGGGGAGGACAACGCTTCTACGGGAACGAGTCCCATTTGCTGAGCTTCGCCTGTGCTGGCTAGCTTCGCCAATGAATCGGCTGTTGGTTGCGTTCTCGAGGTATACAACAAATGGCATAATAATCAAACTGATTAAGTACTTCCTGAACTCGAGCTAAATAAGTAGCCAACCTTCGATCTCCTGCTTGATACTCTCCCCGTACTTGACACACAACTAATTGTGAATCACAATAAATCTCCACGTGATAATTCTCAAATCTCTAGCAAATTTTAAGCCAGCTAAGAGGGCTTCATATTCAGCTTCATTATTAGTCGCATGAAAATCGAACTTCAAAGCATAACATATGGATCGGCCTTCGAGAGTTTCAAGTACAACACCAGCGTCCGAACATCGGTCGTTTGATGTGCCGTCGGTATAAAGCTTCCAGACGTATTCGGGGGATTCACTGGTTTCGGGCAAGTCCTTTGGAATAGTAAATTCAGCTATGAAATTGGCTAGGACATGTCCTTGTATGGCCCGTCTTGGAGTGTAAGTAATGTCAAACTAGCTCAGTTTGATGTTCCACTTGAGTAACCTACCAGACGTCTCAGGCCGCGAGAGGACCTGTCGTAACGGCTGGTCGGTGTAGACAATAATGGGATGCGCCTGGAAAAACGGTCGGAGCTTTCTTGATGCAATAAAAAGGCAATAAGCTAGCTTCTCTAGTTTCGGATAATTCCTTTCGGCCCCAGTCAATCGCTTGCTAACGTAGTATACTAGCTTCTGTATCTTGTCTTCTTCTCGAATTAATGTAGCGCTGATAGCGTTTTCTAATATTGCCAAGTATAGGTACAACTTCTCATGATCAATAGGCTTTGACAGGATATGTGGTGTCGATAGATGCTGAACTAGTGCTTGGAAAGCGCCCTCACACTCTGTGGTCCATTCAAAGTTCTGTTTTCCTTTTCGGATCAGATTGAAGAAGGGAATGCATTTGTTTGTGGACTTTGAAATGAACTTGCTCAGTGCCGCTACTTTCCCATTGAGACTCTGGACTTGCTTTATAGTTTTCGGAGTTTCAAGATTTCTGATCGCCCAAATCTTTTCAGGATTAGCTTCGATCCCCCGAGCGCTGACGATAAATCCGAGGAATTTTCCGGATGCAACTCCAAAGTGACATTTCAGTGGGTTGAGCTTCATCCTGTATTCTCGAAGTATGTTGAACATAGTTTCCAAGTCTTTAACATGGTCGGTGGAAAATCGTGACTTCACAAGCATGTCGTCTACATATACTTCCATTGTTTTCCCGATTTGATTGGCAAACATCCGATTAACCAATCGTTGATAAGTAGCCCCAGCATTCTTGAGTCCGAATGGCATGACTTTGTAGCAATAAAGTCCCAGATTGTTTACGAAGCTGGTGTGTACTTGATCAGGTAAATGCATTGATATTTGATTGTAGCCAGAATACGCGTCCATGAAGGATAAGAGCTCATGCCTATTTGTTGAATCTACTAGCTGATCAATTCTGGGAAGTGGGAAACTGTCTTTGGGACAAGCTTTATTCAGATTGGAATAGTCTACGCATGCTCTCCATTTCCTATTTGGCTTTCGGACGAGCATGAGATTTGACACCCATTCAGGATATAGCGCATCTCGGATGAACCCGTTTGCTTGAAGCTTTTCCACTTCATCTTTAAGGGCGGCAGATCTCTCTAGATCCATACCACGCCTTTTCTGTTTGACCAGGACATGCCGCGGGTCAATATACAGAGTGTGGCTCGCGATATCCGGCGAGATCCCACACATGTCAGAATGCGTCCAGGCGAATACGTCAAGATTCGCTCGTAGAAATTCAACCAATTCCTCTTGAGTTTGCTGGTTTAGTTGAGACCCAATCTTTATCATTTTTGAATCATCGTCATCGTCAATTGAGACATCAATCATCAGTTCGGCCGGGGATACTTGACTTTCTTTAGATTCTTCTTCGTCTTCAGTTTCTCTTGGGTCAAGATCCCTTTGGAATTGGGTGGGGTGCCCGGGCCTATGCCCGGGCGTTAATTGTCAATTATCAGCAAAGTGGACGCAGAGAGATTCCTCTACGCCCTTTCCTTTCTCCTTTCGCTGCGCCTCTCGCAGCTCAGCAACATAACAGGCTCTTGCAGCAGCCTAATCTCCTTGAATGATTCCCACTCCATGATCAGTGGGAAATATTAAAGTCAAACACCACGGGGCAATGGCTGCCCTGAATTCAGCGAGGGCCGGTCGGCCCAGGAAAGCATTATAAGGGGAGTCTATGTCCAGAACAATGAACTGTAACAATCGTACTCTCCGACGTTCTCCAACTCCCAACTCTACTGGCAGCTTCACCATTCCAGTGGGTATAGTAGCACTTCCGTTGAAACCATGGATTCGGGATTGACAAGGTTTCAAGTCAGTGGCTTCCATTCTCAGTTGATCATAAGCTCGCTTGAACAAAATATTCACAGAGCTTCCACTGTCAACTAAGATCCTCTTAATCCAAGCAGGGCCTACTTGAGCTGAGATGACCAGTGGATCGATAGCAGGGGCTTAGAATTTATCAGCGTCTCTGTTTCTGAACACGATGTCATCTGTCATCGTCTTCTGTTGCTTGGCCGGAGCCCCTTCATCAAAACTACTACAACACTCGAAGTCCGCATGCCTGATAGAACTGGCATACGACTCCATTTCCTTCCAGCTTCGATCTGCTGGGTTAGGACCACCACTTATTGTATTAATAACCAACCTCCCGCCAGTTCGAGCGGGTTCCTCTTGCCTTTCCTAATTTGGTGCACGATTTTGATTTGATGGGCCCGCACCACCTGACTGCGGCGCCCGAACATACTGATCCAACTTTCGCTCACGTATCAGTTTCTCAATGAGATCTTGTAAATGACGACACTCGTTTGTATTATGGCCATAACTCTCATGGAATCTACAAAACTTCCCTGTCTGGATCTGTCTTTCATTTGGTGGTTTTGGGGCAAGTTTCTTATATTGCATGGTATTGCAGGTCTGCAAATACATATTTTCCAACGACGTGTTCAATGGAGTGTAATTATCGTACATGGGAGCCTTACGTCGTGGACCACGATTCTGATCTCGCTTCTTGCCCTGATTTCCATTGTCCCTCTACTAATTCTGTTTATTTTGCACGTTCAACTGAACTTTCCCAGAACTCTCCCCGGATTGTTTAACGGCGATGTTACTCTGGATTCCCTCGACGGTGGGCCCTACGTCATCCTGCTTCCTAGACTGTTTCGCATCCTCCCTTCTCAAGAATTGGGCTGCCTAAGAATAGAAACGGTCCAATGACGCAGGTGGTTTTCTAGCTAACCAATTCCCGAACTCGGAATCGGCATCAATCCCCTTAGTCAACGCCATCAGGATAGAGTTATCATTCGGATTGCTTATTTCTGCACACGCAGCATGGAATCGCTCCAAGTAACGTCTAAGTGTTTCTCCGGGAGCTTGTGTAACATTAGACAGAGTGTTAACATCTTTAGGCCTCGCCACGTGCATACGGAATTGTTCAACAAACTTGGTGGCCATCTAGTCAAAGTTAGAGATGGATCGTGGTGGCAAATGAGTAAACCACATGGTAGCGATGCCCCCAAGGGAAATGGGGAAACTACGGCACTTTACTGCATCATCAGCTCTCGCAGCATTCATCAGCCATTCGTATTTCAGGATGTGCTGATTGGGATCAGAACTCCCTTTGTAAACTGACAAAGCTGGCATCCTGAAGCGCCGAGGTGGTTCAGCATACAATATGTCATTGGTGAAAGGGGTATGACTCCGGGAGATTCCCCAGTCGTCATTAGAGAGACCCTGACTTTCACGGATCATTTGGCGGATCATCGTTGGTATATCCGACATTTGGATATTAGGAGAATGTTGTGCCAAGGTGTGATCGGATTCCACAGCGCGAGTCTGGACTGGATGCGGTCGACGGTCCGTGCTTCGCCTCCTTGGTTCAACATTCTCAGGGACATAAGGCTCTGGAGTATGCTCTTGCTGGCTTCGATGAGGATCTGTTCGGTTTCCAGCATCAACTCCCTGTTCGGTAGCGGTGGTAGTAGCAATGTTGCCCGTGACATGATAAGGAGCAGCACCTCCTCGGGATGAAGGTCCTATATGATGACTAGTGGATGGTCCAATTCTGGGTTACCCAAGATTCGAAGCATGTTGGTGTCCTATAGCCTTGGTGTAGCTCACACCCAGCCGTGGGCGTGTGGATCGGTGATGACCACCAGATGAGGCTGAACTCTCTATGGAAGAATAAGAACATTGGTCTCTTCTGGATCTTCTGCACCCTTGGCGACTTAACTGGTTGGTCAACTCTGTGTTGGTGCGCAGTTGTTCAGTTAGCTGTTGTCGACTCTGGGTCAACTCTTGGAGCAGCATCTGAAACTCTTGTCTGGTAACCGGGCCTGTTGGATCTTAAGGTCTGGCGGCATCTTGGTTTGATGGAAGCAATTGTGCGGGATTCTACATGTTCCATCCTCCCTGATTAGCAGCTGTAGAGGTAGTCCGTGTACTTACCATGGTGAGGTGATGAAAGTCCTTTCCTAGATCTGATGCAAATCTGAATAGAATGGAAGGGCTTCAAATTTCTAGATCTGGGTCTTCTTCTTGGATTTATGCAATCCGATATAGATAGGAGATCCAAAGAGCAAGAGAAAAATTGGGTTTTCTCAGTGAAAGCACCAAAGTGTTTGTACCAAAATTGGGCACAACACTCTTCGGAAGTTTTTGAAGAGATAAAATGAAGAAATTGAATGGAAAAAGAGGATTATCTAACAAAACTCCAAATTTCAGATATGAAAATAATTAAAATGCAAGGAGACACAAGAATTTAGAATGGTTCGGCGTATCGCCTACGTCCACTATGAAGTTGATAGCTTTATTGATCTTTCTTTGAAGATTACAAGTGAATTCACTGAATTACAGCAGATAATTATGATTTGCAGCAGTGACTTTCGTTATTGGCAGCAGCAAGGGAGTTTAGATCTATATCCGGTAGAGTCTGGGCGTTGGAGAATTCAAAGAAGAAGAAGCCCCTTTCCTATATGCCCTCGGGCTCTATTTATAGGTGTAGGAGGCTGATATTTCACTCAGATCCCGGGAGACCCTCTCTGGCACGTGACTAGGCCCGCACGCCCAAGCCTACGAAGTTTCGGTCCGATCCGTGAACGATACGAACGGATTTCGTATCGATCAAGATTGTGTCCGATGGAGTCAAAATTTGGCTTGGACATTCCTTAGCATGCACGTAGGCTTCTGTGAAAATTTCGTAGCATTTGGACTTGTAGATTAGGAGATATGATCGATACGAAATGGGATTTTCGGTTGGCTGTTTCGTTCGACTCCCTCATTTCGACTCGCTCTTATTCGACTCGGTGTTGTTCGAATCCCTGTTCGACTCGGTCTTGTTCGAATCGCTGTTCGACTCGATGACATGGCGTTTGAATCTCTGGATCACTCCGCCTTTGATGCCATTTCGATCGAGTCGTTCTAGGATTTTTGCCCTGCTCGTATCGATGGTATTGCCTTGTTCGCATCGATAAAAGACGAGTAGTTTGCATCGATGGAGGTAGCCTTTGTTCGTATCGACTGCTGTGCTTTGCTTCGCATCGATGGATGCGAAGTAGAAGTCTTCGGATGGACGCGAAGTTGACATTGGATGATCGAGTCGAAATGTCGCTCTCTCATGGATGCGAAGCGGAGCGAGTCGAACAGAGGCCCCCTGATGGATGCGAAGCGGAGCGAGTCGAAGTAGACCCTGGTGATCGATGCGGAGCTGATCGAGTCGAACTCGGTCGATTCAAACAGCGGCTCTGTGATGGAGTCGAACTCGGTCGAGTCGAATAGTGGCCAGACTATGGATTCGAACGCGAGGCTATTTCTTATCCAATTTTGTATCGATCATAACTTGAGCATATTAACTCAGATTGACTTGAAATGTGGAACGTTGGCTCTCATAGCCTCGCTTGTTGTGTTATATCAATTTTGGCTCGATCCGGACTCGGACAAAATTCGCCGATATCCATAGTGAGCCTGTGTATAACCGATCTCTAAGACGAACCGTCATTGGTTACTATTCAAGTTCTTGGTGTCATGTCCTTGCCAAAAGGCGGGATAACAAGTAATAATTTATTTTGAAGAAAGTAAATTGTTGTGAAATAAACTTGGATTAATTGAAAATTTGAAAAATGTATTAGGTAAAAAAATAAATGTGAATAAGTACATAAGTTAAACGTAGATCATTTTGGTACATAAATATTGATATAAGATTTGAGTATAGAACTTTGAGGTGTTTACACCAATCCGAAAAAGGATTTATCACTCGATTCTTGATCGCGAGCATTGATGAGAGTTTATGATTATGTACACGATTTTTCTATCATAGTTGAGAGCTATGCAAGAAAAGCAAAGGTTTGTGATCAGGAAGTCTGATCAAAGTCCGCACTAGAAAATCGAAGGATCGATACTAGTTCGAAGGTAAAGTTGTGGATTCGAATAATAGATTGAATCAATTATCACATATAGTATGATGTTTTGGGTCTACCTACTTAGTAGTTGGATAATTATCTTAAATAGTATGCGCTAAGATTTGGGGTTTAGTCCTTTAGTATGATATTTTGGTTGACTAATGTAGATAGTTGACTTATGACTATGTATTTACCTTAAGTGTGTAGTATGCACTCAGGTTGGGACTAGGATCAATGATTGTATTTCATGATCAGTATTTAGTAGTAGTATTTTCTTTGACATATATTGTTGACCTTTATAGTTCTGTATCTTTGATTTCATTTCGAGGACGAAATGCTTTTAAGTAGGGGAGAATGTAACGATCCGTAATTTCGCTACTTCGAAAATGAGAGATTTCATTCATTTTAAATTTAAAAGGAATTTAAATCTTAAATAAATATGTTATATATAATATATAATTATCTATTCTTATAGTTAATAAATTTGGATTTTAGAACAAATCAACAAAAGTTAAGCTTTGTTAAAAATAAATAAAGGCTTAAATAAATGGGTTTAAATATTTATTTGATAAGTTAAATCTCATTTAAAACATTAAATAAAGATAATGAAAGTATATTAATATATTTAAAAATAATGTTAATAATCGTTTTACAAAAATAACCAAAATTTGTCGTATTTTGTCAGTATTACATACACTATAAAATTAAAGATTTTGATATTATTCAAATACGATTTTAAAATATGAATAGACATGTTTTAATTTATTTAAAGAAGGGAAAAATTCATTTTAAAATTTGGTTTACATCAATATATAGCTTAACAAAAACGTCAAATTTTGACTCTAAAATTTGTCGACAAAAACACCGTTTTCAATCAAAACAAGTTGTCGACAAGTTGTTGCAACTTGATACATTTTCTAACACATAAATAGAAGTTTACAAACTATTTAAACATTCTACATTTAGTACTAAAGACAAAAAGAGTTTACTTTTAAAAATGTTTACATAAATAAATAAAGAGATGTAAAAGTATGATTTGACAAATTTAAATTTAATTAAAGCTATTATAAAACAACATCATTACATAACTTTCTTTTCTCTTACACATGATATAACTTATACACCTTGAATTCAAGCAAATGGAAAGTGAAAGATAACTAACTAAAGGGATTAATGACACATATGCTCACCATAAATGCAAATCAAATCAATACAAAAGTCTTCTCTTTAAAATATAAAATTTAAGAAAGAAAAGGATAAGTAATCTTTCCTATTTTTACCATCACCATTAATGCATATCAAATCTCTCTTTTAACATAAGAGAAAATGTATATTTAAATTTAAAAATGAAGAGGGTATTAATGTCATTTACCACCAAAATCTCCACTTATAAATACAACCTCAAACCCCTCCATTTCCACTTCACTTTCATTTCACGAAATTTCCAAAATCCTTCACTACTTCCACCATTTCTCTTCTACCATCAAGCTATCACCTCCACATCACCACACCATCACCTTACCTCCTCCCTCCACCTAGGCCGAGCCCAAAAGACCCAAACCCGAGCCAAACATCCACCTTCCCACCTCCTACACCCACTTACCCTCGGCCACACCCCCAAAACCGAGCACACCCAAGGCCGTGCCCCTCCTACACACCAAGACCGAACCCATGACCTCCCACCCAAGCACCTACAAGCCGTACCCTCCTCCACACTCACATACCCAAGGCCGTACACCCATTCCCCTCCAAAAAGCTCATGGACAAATAAAAAAAGGAAAAGAAAGGAAAACAAAAGAGTTTTGGAAAGAAAATAAGTTAAGGTGAGAAATTCTCATCGCTTTTGAATTTATACTTTGGTTATGTTAAAACAATCATATTTATATCCGTATGACATATGAATGTTTATTTGATTATTAATATGGATGATTTGATAGTTGGTTAGATAATTGAATTATGATAATATATCCCGTTATGGTATTAATAGTGAATGTTGGATTTAAAATCATATGTTATGTGATTTATTGAATGGATGTTATGTTAGCGATAAACATAGATATTGGTTATGTTCATTTTTGATTTAATAATCCCTTTGTTAATAAGACCATATTTCAATGATATCAGATATTTTGGAAAAATAAGTCTCTTTTCGATTAGAAGTGAAATTAAAGTAAAAATAAAAGAGGATTTGAAATTTGAAGTGAATCGGATTTAAAAAGGATAGTTAAATTGAAATTGTAATTGAAAAGAATAGTGAAATTGAAATTGAAATCGATTTTGAAAATTGAAGTTTAGTTTGAGATTGAATTGAAGTTTAAATTGAAATTATATTTGAAATCTAAGTTTTAAATATGTTTAATTTGAAGTTAGAATTGAAATTGAACTGAAATTGGAATTTAAAATTTTAATATTAAAATAATGTGAATAAAATAATATTATAATATGGTAATAGTGAAAATATATTTTAAATACTTTAAAAAGTGAAAATATTGATTTATAATGATTTTATAAGTGATAGAATTCAATTTGAATAAATTATTTCAAATATTGAAAAATAAGTTAAAACAAGGTGCGTCGCGCAACGGTAGTTCGCGATTTCGCGTCGAAAAGTTCAAATGAGTGTATAGAGTGGAATATAGCTTGGAATTCTTCGAGATAAGAAAATTCCGGACTATTATATCCATATCTTCTAAACAAAGAAAGAAAATCAAAATTTTGTTGAGTAGATTTTGAATTAAATCCAAATCAATTTCCTAGAAAAATCGCGCCAGTGCAGTTAAGTGATCATAATAGAAAATCTGTTTAAATGAACGTTTTTAATATTGGAAAAATAAATAAATTTGATAAATCTATTTAAATGGTTTAAAAGAGATTTGGATTGGAAAATATGAATTATCGAATGTTTAAAAGTTGATTTAAACAAGTAAGCTTATATAGCACTTTCCGCAGCACTTTTATGCTGCGAATGGTATAACTTTTTGAAAATAAGTTTAAATGTAACGATTTTTTCCCAGAATCAATTGTGAATGTTTTTAAAAGGAAAGTTAAGCGTTAAAAGATAATTTGGAATCTTTATAATCAATTCCAAAATAAAGTTGATAACTAAGTATGCGGAAACGACTAATACATTTGTCCCGCCTGTGAGATCTGGGAAGATAAAACAAGGTGTTTAACTAAGGTTAGGGATGGAGTAACTAGTGCCCTGAACTCACATGCCCTATGTTTTCTTTTCTTAGGCGAGGGGTGGAACAGATTGAAAGGAAAGCCCAGATGCTCTAAGATAAAAAGATTGTATTAAGTTTTCCAAAATAAAAGAAGATTAGTATTATCAAATTCAGTCTATTTTTCTTTATTACCCTTCATGTTCCGTATTTTCATGCTATTTGAGTTGGACATGTGTGGTTTATTGTTGATTCAAAGGGTATGGAAAAATGGGCCTTAACAATAGTCCTCCTGTCGGGGAATGGAACGATAGTAAATATCCTCCGGTTATTACTCCGGAAGGGCTTAATATTCCTTTTGACTCAACAATTATTCTTTCTGCTAATTTATTAAGTAAAGTTAGGAATGCAGTTTCCTATCTTTAAATGTAAAAGAAGTGCCTAATTGTACTTTTTAATTTCATTGTTACTTGAGTTATAATCTTTTACTGCTGTAATAAAGAGGTTGACTACTTGAGTCTTGACTTTATTTTCTTTTTGTTTAAATAGGAGTTACAATTATCCACAACGCCTCTCTCATTAGATTCAGCATCATGCGTTATCAATATTAAAGATATGTTGTTAGCAGATCTTGAAAAGAAAAGGCTTCTCGATGATACCTTATCTGCTTGTTTTCAAGATAACACAGAAGCATTAAAATGGCATAGAAGATTTTTGCTTCAGAAAACAATCATCAGAAATCTCAACGATCAAATTGCCAATTTAGAGGCTGATGTTAAGAGCAAGAGTGAAGTAATTTTCATATTGAAGCGTCAAGTCAAGTCAAATCCGTCAATCGACTTTGATCATAAAATGTCAGAACTTCTTCAACAAATAAGCGATTTAGAAATGAAATTAAAAGATAGCCAGTCTCAATGTGAATCATTAGACTTCATCATGAGGAATAACATCTCAAGCATGGAGTTACCGGTTTCTCCTGCTATCTCTTTCGTCGCAAAATCAACAAGATCCACTTCCCTTGCTATCCAGAAATTTCCCACTATGACAAATCCTCCTTCAAGCTTAGATGAAAGTGTAGTGAGAGAGTGGTGCGGGAAAGTTAAATTTGATATGATGAAGTATTTTGACGAACAACAAAAAGCAAGATACTTGAATCGTATAGATGAATATGCAGCTAGGATTCAAAAGCTAGAATGCGATAAGTATCTTCTCTTAAAGCGCGTCGCTGATATAGAAAGGGACAATAAAACCGTTAAAGGTGCAAACCAAGCCTTTAACCACGCTTTAAAGACCAACATCGAGACTATTGATGATGAAGACAAAATGAGGAAGAAAGTGAAGAAACTAAAAGAGGTCCTTCGCATTTCTGTCCGTCATATTGTGGACCCTTTAACTGCTAAGGATCTAAATAAAGCCATTCAAGACTTATGACTGATATGTACATATTTATTTTGTACACCTGTAATAATTTCATAGATTGTGTAAATTATGAAAATTTTGTAAATATCACCTGGACTGTGGTCCTTTCCTGTAATGTTATTTCCGATACATCTGTTTGATAGCTTGTACCATAATTTCTGTATTTGTTGGATCTTTCATTCTTTTTTTTACTGTTCTTCTTTACCTAAAAAACACAAAATAAATAGTATTTGTTATTGTTAGCTTGTAATATGTATAGGAGTTTATCCATATCATTTGCGGATACTAATAAATCATTATATCAAGATTTGACAATAAATGAAAAGTAATTGCTTTTGATGAAATGTTTTGAATTTCATCTTTGGTAATGATAAGAGATAATCGAGAATTCAACTTTAAACACATTTCTGGAATATCTGAAGTTTGATGGTAAACATCCATTGTTTCAAGCAATGATATAAATGTTTTTAGAAAGTCATCCTTTGGAGGTAGCTAACAGAAAGTTAATAACGACCATGTAATAGAAGTTCAGAGATCATTATCTAAACACTTGTGGTAGAAATCCAATGACCTCGATTCAGGTGTTAATAAATGAAATTCAAAAGTTAGGAAGTTTGGAACTCTTGTTGTAGTATTAGCAAATAATATCCAGAAATCCGTGATAATCTTTTTAATAGAAGTCTTAGGCCTAGATTCGGGCATTAATATGTGAAATTCAAAAATGAGCTTCCTAATAGAACTCTCAAACCAGATTTGGGTAGTAGTGGTGGATAATTAGAAGTCCATAATGCTTTCGTTCACGATAGAAATCTCAAGCCCAAATTAGGGCATTAGTAAGTGAATTCCAGTAATAGTTTCGAAACCCAGATTCGGGTATGATGTATTGAAAGGTCCGTAATCCAGATTCGGGTATTAATGAGTGAAGTCTCATATTTCAATAATGAATGACCTGAAACCCATATTCGGGTATTAATGGATGAAGTTTAGAAATAAGAAACCCAAAACCCGATTCGGGTATTAATAAGTGGAGCTCCCTTCCACTCCTTAGTTTCTGTCTTCTTTAACATGTGTAAACCCTTTGAGTGTGTATGTAGTTGCGGTTTGATTGGTTGCTTCTTGAGCATGGACATCTTAGTCCATCATTTGACATGCTTCTTCTTGGGCCTGGATGTCATAGTCTGATACTTGATATGCCGCTTCTCGGGCTTGGACATCTTAGTCCATTGTTTGATGAGCCTCTTCTTAAGCTTGGACATCTTAGTCCATTGTTTGATGAACCTCTTCTTGGGCTTGGACATCTTAGTCCTTTGTCGTCTGGTGCGCTTGGTGTGGTTATTCTCAAGCTGGAACCAAGGACTTACCTAACCTTCCTCTAGGAGGAGCCTTGACCTGGCCATAGTGTGACGCGGCCAAGGGCTTGTCGATGCTTTAAAGGAATCAAGGACTTATCCAACCTTCCTCCAAGAGGCGCCTTGACCAGGCCATAGCGTGACGCAGCCAAGGGCTTGTCGATGCTTTAACCTGGCCATAGCGTGGCGCAAAAAAAGGCTTACACTCCTCCCTTTAGGAGGTGCCCTGCCCTGGCCATAGCGTGTCACGGACAGGGGCTTATCGATGCTTTAACCTGGCCATAGCATGGTGCAGATAAAGGCTTACACTCTATCTTCCAAGAGATGCCCTACCCTGGCCATAGTGTGGTACGAACCGGGCCTTGTCGACGCTTTATCCTGGTCATAGTGTGGCGCGAATAAAGGCTTACACTCATCCTCTAGGAGGTGCTCTGCTCTGGCCAACTCGGCGCGGACAGAGGCTTTGACCGTTTAAGGTAATGTCCAAATGAAAGGAGCATTTCACTCCCAACCATGTAGATTTCTCTTTAGCAAAGTAACTCTTTATTGACCTCATTTAGTATCTCTTTACAAACTCATTGATTTTGCTTTGACGGGAAAAGTTGATTATCATCCCTTACAAGGCTATGTAGTGGTTAGTTTCATGACCATTCATCATATGGTAATGGCGTAGGATCCTCCTAGGTTCCTTTCATATTTTGGTTTTTTCTCTTGTGATGGCCAATAGTAAAGCTCATCTTTGGTTAGCAAGTATACATTCTCAATAGATGTTGTTAAGTTGCATTCTTTTGGAAGTCTTGACTTGAAGCTTGTTTCTTGAGAATGGCTTCTAGGTTTTTTGTTACTTGGCTTCATAGTTTCACCCTCATCGGTTGTTTTTCTTTTTAACACCCTTTGGAGTTCATGTGCTAGAAGTGTTCCAGTTGTAGCTTGTTGCCATTTGTGAGCAAAGGCATTGTAATCTGCCATTATCCCCTTTTCGAAGATTGTGCCTTTGGAATAGTATTGAATCTTTTCCCTCATTTGGTCAAATAGGTCGTCATTTCCATTTTTCTTACCTAATGCAAAGATAGGGGTGGGGCCAATATGGAAAGGATTCAAGCTCCATTTTACTGGATCATATGATTCTGCTCTTTTCTTCTTTATAATCCTTAGAGTTTTCAATCTTAGCATTTGCTCTTCATATAGTTTGGAATCTTGAGTTATTCTTAGGGAGAATCCTATTAAGTGTGGTTCTGAGGATCCTTGCTCAAATCTTTTGATTCTGCTAGTCATGAAGAATTAAGGTCTTGAGTATTTAAGCTTTGCAATAAGATTGGGTTAGAGACAGGTGGTGTTGGATGTTTAACATAGTCGGAGGTTTGAGACCTCCTTCTAGCGCCAAAATGTTAACAAGAAAACTTGTTGTTCACGTCAAAATTCACCACCAACACTCAATTATGTGAAAGCACCAAAATCCAATCCTGTAATAGAAATATTAAGAGAAATAAATGAAGAACAAAATTAAAAATATCAGAAAGCAAGTAAATTGAGACACAGATTTATAGTGGTTTGACTAACATCGGCCTACGTCCACTCCAAAGATTTTCCTTTTATTAGTTTATACCGTTGATTACAGTTACAAATCCATGAAATTCAAGAGTAAAAATGGCAGAGTATAGCCTAGGTAGAAGATGAAGAGAAGCAAAATGAAGATCCTTTTTCTTAAGCGATGCCTTCTGTATTTATAGGTGAAACTTCGACTACATGACCTTCTTATCCATATGGGCCCACCATAGGGGTCACTAGGCCCAAACCCCCATGAGGAGGGGTCGGTACCGATCCCTTCCTTAGTTGATTTTTGGGTAGCGATTACTATGGTGGATTCTACATACTAAAATATGTTTAAGCTCCAAGTTTCATGTCATTTGGATCAACAGAGCTCGAGTTATTGATAGTTGAATGCAAGAATACACGTAGTTTTTGACGTATGTCGATCCTTCCTTGTATGTCGATCCATCCATCTACATGTTATGCCGATCCATTCCTTCATATGCTACACTGATCCATCTTTCATAGGTTATGCCGACCCCTTGTCCATCCATCCACACTGATCCCTTATTTGAGAACTGAAGTGTGCCGATCCCTTCTAGCCTACAGTGTTGATCCCCCTTATGGATTGAAACATAACTTCCTAAACCAGTAAACCATTCCGAACCATGCATCTCCATTTATGCCGAACCCTTCATTATATTATCCATGTCGATCCATCTTGCCTTGAACTACGCCGGTTCATCTTACCTTGAACTACGCTGATCCATCTTGCCTTGACTTACGCCGATCCATCTCGCCTAGACCATGCCGATCCAACTGCTTTCGCCAACGCCAATCCCTCCTTTGCTCCGACCATGCCAACCCCTTGCCTATCCGAACATACCGATCCCTTAGCATTTACTTATACCGATCCCTTTCTTTATGAAGTATGCCTATACCGATCCCTTCACATTGAAACATGTCGATCCCTTCAACATAACTTTCCAAACCAATAAAACATACCGATCCAAGCTATGTCCCATATTTCTAGTATCCTGCATCGTTTATCTACCAACGCCATCCAACTCTGGCTTCATATAACCATTTGTACTTTACCTTCGGGTCCTACAACCGTCGCTCTACACTCATCGGCTTTAATAATTGTGAAGCCTGTTGGGTTAAATCCGCATGTGTACTGCCTTGCCAAAACGCGGGTAAACACTTTGCCCCCCAAAACATGCCTTGTGATAGGAAGGCGTGTTTTGAATTGCCATAAATCCAAAATCCGAAGTCCATAATCCATTGATTGTCATACTATCCAATCCATAATCCAATCTGTTGCCGATCCAATTCCTTGACCTCTTCGGATCATTAGCGAAATCCATAACAGTTCTGAGTCGATATCCAATTCCGAATCCATTCCAAATTCATTAACCAAATCCATAATCTCTCCGGATCGTTTTATCCAAATCCTGGACCGCTCCGGGTCCATATCCAAATCCATAGACCTCTCTGGGTCATTTTATCTAAATCCAGGACCGCTCCGGGTCCATATCCAAGTCCATAGACCTCTCCGGATCGCTTTATCCAAATCCGGGACTGCTCCGGGTCCATATCCTAGTCCATAGACCTCTCTGGGTCATTAGCCTAATCGAAATCCTTGATCTCACTGGATCCTTGCCGAGCATAATTCATACTCGATTATCTGAGTAGGCCGATCATGTCGCTCTCCTGCGAAGCGACCTACCCCTTGCCAGGCATAGTCATACCCAACGACCTTGATCTCTCCGGATCCTTGCCAAGCACAATCCATACTTGACGACCTGTTAGGTTTTATTCTCCAGCCTTGACTCTTCGATCGAGGGCTTAATCCATAGGTGTCCTTCTCCGGCCTCGATTCCTAATAGAAGACTTAAACCGTGGGGTATCCTTCTCCGGCCTCGATCCCCAGTCGAGGACTTAACCATGGGATATCCTTCTTCGGCCTCGATCCCCTGTCGAGGACTTAATCCATGTACAAATCCATCATGTCGCTCTCTGGCGAAGGGACTCGTAACTCGTGGTTATTACCTCGTCTCTTCGGTCGGGGCCATAACTATGACCAGTGTTATTTATTACATTGACCCAGACTTCAGCATCCCTAAGTTCATAAAATAAAATTTCGTACAACCAATAAACCAAAGTTCGAAGAAAATAAGGAAAAACAAAATTTCACAAACCCGAGCACTATGGTTCATCATCATCTCAGAGCATGCGTAGGGACCGTCCTCGATCCCATACATGTGCAAGTGACTTAGCTATATTATTGCGGAGTTTATTACTTTTTCCATGCCATCCCAATCAATCGATGACAAGTTGACGATGATGCCTTGATCCAGTTCCATTTTCGTTCGAGGTGGACAGTGGCTGCTCCTATTCCACCGTCGCAGTCCGAGTCCTTGTGTATTGTTGTAACTGACCATTTCTCATGTGTTCCTCAATGATATCCTTCAAAAGCTTGTAGTCATTTTTATCATGCCCATCCAGCTCATGGAATAGGCAATGCCTTCCTGATGCGCGCTCACGTTCGGAGGGTTCCCTCCTTGCCTGCCTTCGATACTGAAGACGTCCTTGAGTATCCAAATAAATCCTTTCCAAGGATTCGGTCAAATCTATGTAAGAAGAGAACTTTGGTTCTCTCCATTGCCTCTTTGACACATTAATGCCATCATTCATTTTCCATTTGCCTTTATCATTCTTGTTTACATCTCCTGATGATTCTCCACTCTGCACAGCATTCACCTCCGGTTTGTTTGCACGTGTGCCTTCCTGCCGCAGGAACCTTTCTACTTCATGATAAAACTCCCCGAGATCCATAGTGGATCCCACGCCAGTGAATCCTAGAACTCCATGCCATCGGCAATTCTAGATACAGCTGCCATCAAAACCATAGATGGATCTGGACAATCCACTTATGCCGCCGCGGCATTAAACTGTGTTAAGAAACTCCTCAGGGACTCTCTGGTCCTCTGTTTCAGTGTTGCCAAACTCATCACATTTTTGTGTCTCGAGATTTGAACCCTAAACTGCCTCATAAACCTTTTGATCAATTCCGTCCATGTGCCAATAGAGCGGCTTTCCAATTGTCTGAACCATAATGCAGCTATATCCATTAAGTACAAAGGGAAGCACTGTGCCATGACTTCCTCTGATTCCCCTAGTACTTCCATGTGTCTCATGTATCTCGTCAAATGAACGGCGGGATCCGTTTTTCCATCATATGTCTCAAGCGTTGGTAGTTTGAACTCTGGTGGATTCCTAGCTTGCCTGATATTTGGAGTGAATGGACTTCTATTTACATCCTCGAGATCCTTGTTTACCAACCCTCCACGCATAGCTCGCCTTATCATCACTACAAACCTGTCATTGTCTTCCAATGGTAGTCTCCTATCGTCATGCCCAAGCTGCCCCCGAGTCTACGAGGGAATTTTGGAACGTACTCCTCTGTACGAGCATCCAAATTCTGATTCGTACCAAGCTCCATGGGATCGATCGCAGGTCCTCCAGCATCACGATCAACCAGACCTGAGGGCATGCCCCTCGGCCTTTGGTGATCGGTACCGTTCTCTCTGGAGGGATCGGTGCCGATCCCTCATGGATGATGCTGGACTGCCCCTGGCTGCTCTATTCCACTCCTCTGTCTATTAGCACCATTTCCATGTTCTTAGTTCTGATTTTGGTTTTGCATTCCAGCAGCTCCTATGGCTCCATCCTGTCTGATTTGTTGGAGTAGATTTTGCATCATCTCCTCTTGCCTTTTAAGCATCCTCTCCTGCATAGCATCCATCATTGTTTCCATTTCATCCCTGGTGATGTAGATAGATGCTTGATTAGCTCCAGCTCTTGAGGAAGCCTCCTGACTCCCTCCATGGTGACTCCTTTTTAGTAGCAGTCTCCTTGTTAATTGCTTAGCCATTGCTTTCTAGATCCTAGTATCCAAGCTTCAAAATATGTTTTATGCAAGTTTTCGCAGTGAAAGCACCAAATTGTTGGCGTCAAAATTGACCACCAACACCCAATTACATGAAAGCACCAAAATCCAATCCAATCATCGAAATATGAAGAGAAATAAATGAACAACAAAATTAAAACAATCAGAAAGCAAATAAACTGAGACACAGATTTATAGCGGTTCGGCTAACTCCGGCCTACGTCCACCCCAAAATTTTTCCTTTTATTAGTTTATACTCCGATTACAGTTACAAATCTATGAAATTCAAGAATAAAAATGGCAGAGTATGGCTTAGGTAGAAGATGAAGAGAAGTAGAATGAAGATCCTTTTTCTGAAGCCATGTCTGTTGTATTTATAGGTGAAACTTCGGTTATAGGACCTTCTTATCCATATGGGCCCACCATAGGGGTCGCTAGGCCCAAATCCCCATGAGGAGGGATCTGTATCGATCCCTTCCTTAGTTGATTTTTGGGCAGCGATTCCTATGGTGGATTCTACATACTAAAATATGTTTAAGCTCCAAGTTTCATGTCATTTGGATCAACAGAGCTCGAGTTATTGACTGTTGAAAGCAAGAATACACGTGGTTTTTGACGTATGTTGATCCTTCCTTGTATGCCGATCCATCTACCTACATGCTATGTCGATCCTTTCCTTCATACGCTACACCAATCCATCTTTCATAGGTTATGGCGAACCCTTGTCCATCCATCCATATCGATCCCTTATAGAGAACTGAAGTGTGTCGATCCCTTCTAGCCTACAGTGTCGATCTCTCCTTTCGAAACATAACTTCCTAAACCAGTAAACCATGCCGAACCATGTATCTCCATTTACGATGAACCCTTCATTATGTCATCCATGCCGATCCATCTTGCCTTGAACTACGCCGATCCATCTTGCCTTGACTTACGCCGATCCATCTCGCCTAGACTATGTTGATCCTACTACTTTCGCCAATGCCAATCCCTCCTTTGCTCCAACCATGCCGACCCCTAGCCTATCCAAACATACCAATCCCTCAGCTTTTACCTGTACCGATCCCTTTCTTCATGAGGTATGCCTATACCGATCCCTTCACATTGAAACATGTCGATCCCTTCAACATAACTTCCTAAACCAATAAAACATGTTGATCCAAGCTATGTCCCATATTTCTAGTATCCTGCATCATTTATCTACCAACTCCATCCAACTCTAGCTTCGTATAACCATTTGTACTTTACCTTTGGGTCCTACAGCTGTCGCTCTACATTTATTGGCCTTGATAATTGTGAATTCTGTTGGGTTAAATCCACCCGTGTACTGCATTGCCAAAAGGCAGGTTAACACTTGTCAACAATCCAAAGTTGGTTTTAAGAAAAAGGTTAGCCCGTTTTAACCTCTCTTGGTTAAGTTGAGGAAGATAGGATGTGGGTATTCCCTTTGATCCAATATTTTGAATAGGTTTCTTTTGTGGAAGCTTTTCTTATTGACCTTTCGACCCAGTCAAAACACTTGAATTCCCTTCTTTTTGGTTTATCGAGCCGATTGAAGTAATTGGTTTATCCCTTCGAAAACCTCCTTTCGAAATAGTTGCGGTACGCTAAAGGAGTGGCTCTAAAGATTCAAAGGTAAGGTTTGTCTAGGTGAATTCCGACCATGTCAAAAGCTAGGCTAGTTAGTGACTTAGGTTTGGTTTTGGAATCTAAGGTAAACCAGCTTGGTTTAAGGTTTCGACTCACTAAAAGGTGAGTGTTTGGTAAATGTTGGTTTGTAGTTAAGGACTTTGATTACTTGGAAAGGTTAGAGTTTTGACTCACTCGGAAGTAGCCTTTCGATGAGGTCGATACCAGTAAAATACAGTTAAATCTAGTAAAAGACCTTCAAACAACTATATAATCAGAATTATTTATATCTTCCCTTTATTAAGCCAATAATGATTGAGTTGAACAATTTTCCCCCAATTTGATTTACTAATTAGAGTTTACAACTTTGCAAAATTGAGAAAACACAAGTCTAGAATGAATGAATTCGGATCCCCTAAATCAGACCCCTTGGGTCTTATTTATATATGTGGGTTGGCACTTTTCGACCCAATGCTTTCGACCTGGTCGAGGTGGCTTCAGATGCCTTTCGACTTCTTTGACACTTATGCATTCCTCTGTAATGTTTTCGAATGGGTTCACATGCCTCCATCTTCATTGAAAGAGGTGGTTGTGCCTTTCCTTTTTATGTTGCTTTGTTGTCACAAGGCATGAAGGTAGGAGCTTTCGACTCTGACGATAGGTGGTTTCCAACGGCTTTGAAGGTATTGAAATGCTGATGGTTTCGATGTTGTTAGTAGCTTCCGATCTTATGCTTGTGGCTTGATGCGGAACCTTGCCCGGATATTAAGGGCTTCGACCGGTTCGAAAGGCTTGATTTTTCTTTCGAAAGGGTCGTTCTACCCAAGGCATGTTTCTGAAGGCGAAACCTTTGATTTCGAAAGGTTTGGCGCGAATATGAAGGGTTATCATTCCTTGTCTTTGAAAGGTGTTGCTTTAACTCCATCGAAAGATTTTCATGCATGCGGAAGCCCCTGCTTCGAAAAGGGATCTCTTAAAGCGGAAGGTTGCTTTTGACCCTTTCGACCTCTTCAAAAGGCTGTGATATTTCTAGTCTTTGGTTGTGCATCCCTTCGACTCCTTTCGAAAGGTCTTGTTGAAGCTTCTTTCTCTTGTTTTTATCTATCTCCTATTCAATCGTGTTTCGACAAGGTCGGAAGGATATCTTGTAGTAATAATACTTAACAAAGTGTTTGAATTTCTGGGTTGCTAGATTTCTTCCCTAATATATTAATCACCTAGCCGGTACACGATATCACACCTTCCAACCGTGCACATTTTCCTATGATACAGATCTTCAAACGTCCATTTGACGAACCATCTTCACCTTCGCGTAGCCCTCCGTGTACTCGCCTTGCTTGTAACCAAAAATCAATGCTCACACCTACCCAAGAAATCGTAACCTGGAGCCATAATTCGCCGCAACTCAAAAAATCACACTTCCCCATAGTCGATCGCACATGCTGAACTTCAGAGATAGTTCTTTTTGATGAACGCAATGCAACTATATCCTTTGATCGATCAACCATGGCCTAAAACTCCGACGAGGTGGAACCCTATCCACTTTTCAAATGCTTGGCCATTACCAAAATGCCACCGCCCAAATCGAACCCATAGACTCGAAACACTCGACCACACAAACTCAAAGAAACAAACTTTGCAATTTTTAGTGGAGTATTTAATTTGATGTGGATTTTCAAACTATGTGGCCATTTTTATTCTATGAAAATGGTGAACGAAAGAGAGGATTTATTGTTTGATAGTGAATATAGTGTTGCCTATGATTTCATTTTAAAAACCTAAATCAATTATCCTGCTTCACTCACACTCTAGCCAACAAAATCAAGTTAAGCAATATTTTCAAGCCACTCAAAATCACATCTAAGTCGTTTTAAAAATTAAAATTTTGATTTAAAAAGTATTTGAAAAGAAATATTTGTGCTACTCCGCTACACAATATTATGTTCGCATACGGACTATAAACGATAGAAATAAAAATACTTTGTGCACCAAAAAGCGACATGATTCCAAAACAACCATAAAATACATAGGTTATTTTATTCTATGAAATTTCAAAAATATTACCGTTTGCCATAAAATATATCAAATGACAATTCAAATATTTTCCAAAATAAAAATCATGGAAAAATTCAATAAATTAAATTTAAAACACATCACTAGAAATTAGGTCGTTTTAATAACAATTGATTTTCATTTTATTTATTCGAACTATTTATTATTGTAAATAAATTTAAAAAATGGATTCACCATTATTATTTATTAATTAAAAGGAGTTAAATAAGGCAATCATATCCATTTAATTAATATTTAATTCACCATTCAAGTGTTTAATTCACAATTCAAATATTTAAAAAATCCCTATATTTAAATATAAGTTACTAAACCCATAAAACCAATTGTTTAAATATTAAAAATCAAAATGATAAAATTTTGGGATGTTACATTCTCCCACCCCCTCCCACAATAGAAATTTCACCCCGAAATTCTCAAGAAGAAAATGTTTCTAAACACATCAGGATTAAAAACTATTAATTAAAAGGAGTTATTAAACTCTTAAAGTTCCTTACTTTACGAAAAACAATTTCGACAACGTCTCTTTTATGCAGATAGATACGAAAAACTACAACTTGTCACAACTGGCCCAAACCAACCAAAAAAACAAAAGCCAAGTGACCTCCCATATCTGAGACATAAAATCATAAATCAAAATACAAATATCTAAATCTATGACGTATCTCTTTTGCGTTTGATTTTTAAATTTTGCAAGCAACTTATTATCTTGATGCAAATGCAGGTGTGCAAGAAATCAAATAGCAATCTCTTGCTTTCCCGTACCTATCTTTTACTTACATAATCCAAAATAGAATCATGCGGACAAAAGAGCAATACACTAGAAACATAAATAATACAACAATTATATGCAATCAAAAGTACAAAGAATACTCTATAATAAAATACTAAGCATCCAATCTTTATAAATTTAGAATTAAATGCCCAGGTTTTTATATTCAGAAATATATTTTCAAGTTCCTCTAAAGAAAAATAAATCAAGACCAAAATCAATTATGACATGAAGGAGACTCCTCCTACCAAGCATGGTGTAACTCTAGAATCGAAACAACACGGAGCATCCAGTGGTATTTTGGTTCCTCCTAAAACAACAATTATAGTAAATAATATACCTGACGAGTCTTCCAAATTGAAAAACTCACAATCGCCCAACTTTAGTCATAACAAAATATTTGAAATATCAACTCACAAAAACCCTTTTCAAATATTCTAAAATAATGATAATACTTTACCAATGTTTTTGAAATAATTTTACTATTATTTCTTTTGGAAATTCTTTCGAAATCATTTTTTCATAAGCACCGGGATTTAGGTCCTAACAAACAACAACTTTATAAATTGTAGTCTATAAAATCATATAATCAATCAAATCAAAATTCGTAAAGGAATAAACGAACACTTAACACTATTTAAAATGTTAAGTGGCTTAACAAGAAATATTTAGAATTTTTGCTTAGGTTCATGATTTTCTTAAGTCACACAATAAGTTTACAAATTTACTTGAGCTCATATGATGTACATAAATCATCTATATGCTACATTTGATTTGATCACTTGCTCGGATACATAGACTTTTACTTTCGAACTAATATAGCTCACTCAACCTCCCTAGTGCAGACTCTGATCAGGTTCCTCGATTAGAAATCTTTGTTCTCTTTACATAGCCATATGCTATGATCGAAAAGCTCAGTATTATATCGAGAATCCAAATCAAGTGTTAGCCGACAAGAATCAAGTGAGAAATCTTTTTTCGTACTGGTGTAAATCACTTTGAAGCTATGTATTCGAATCCTAGGTCAAGAACCAAGCGAATAAAATGAGCTACATATTACTTACATACTTAATTCGATTGGTTTTTTTAATTATACTAATCTCTTTCTAAATCCCTTTCATTTTCATATATAGTATTTCATTCAATAATAAAATTATTTATGAATTATTTCATAATTTTTCACTTAAGTTTATTAACATTTTATAAAGTTGCATCTCTATAAAACATTAGATTAAAAACTTATTCCACTCTTATTTACTTGTATAATACTCTCTACATCCTAAGAGTACATACAAAATATTTATTTTATTTTATTTATTTATCATTTGTTTTTGTTTTTTAAAAAACTCAAATGGAGGTCTCAACAAAATATGAGTCTTAAAACCAAGTTGACTATTCCATCCTTTTTACCTTACAGTGTCCTAAGAAAAGATGTTTACTATTCAGCTCTATAACATCAAATAGTTTATATGACTTATATGATTTAAATAAAAGTTGGGTTTTTAATAAAATAACGCTTATTAAAACCTTCCTATCCAATTTACACCATTTAAAACATGAGTTAAATATTGCTTTTCTATTCAAGAGTTAATAATTTTCATTTATCAAATAATTTATCAAAATATCTTTTTATTTTAAATCGGTTTCCTTTTAGGAAACTTTAAGAACTAAATACCTGGTTTTTTTTATTTCAAGTCATTTTTTTGAAATAACAACAGTATACATATCCCGCTTTTGTATATCAAATCATACTTTTGGGTTTAGAATAAATTTTGTGTTATTAAAACAATCTTTATAGCAAATTACTATGGTAGCATTCCTCCACTTACAAACTCAAAAATGAACGCCGATGATGCTATAGTCGCCAAACAAAATTGAGTTCAATGCTTTCTTATCTCTTTTAAAATCCTTTTAAAATATTTTTATACACAAATACTTTTAAATAATACTATTATTATTTCTTCCAACAATTTGAAAACAACTTTCAAAAACATTGGGATTTAAGTTCTTAAAAACTTTTTTTATTTATAAAACACCCTTTTATAAATCATATAAATCATTTTATATACCGTACTCATATAAAATGTACCTTTAAAAATTTTCTTATATTATAATAACTTTCCTTTATTATAACAAAAGTTTCTCAAATATTTATTCTCTAAATGTCTTACCTTCCCATTTAGATTAATTTATACAACTTTTATTAAAAGTTTTACCTTTCTCTCAACATTATTAAAAGATGACTTTTAACTTAACATTTTCTTCGAACACCTTATAGTCAAATTGTGAAACTTAATTCACAAGGGGTTTTTTTAAATCAAAGTGACAAATGCTCCTAAATAAGCTGAGCACAATTTAACAATTAATAAACAATAGTCAATGTCATAAACTATCCGAGCACGACCAATCAGGCAATAATGATAATAAAGAAATGTTATCATTACCAAATAAATACTATAATTAGTTATATAAATTTAAAAATTATTCCTTTATATATAAAAAATATACAATCCTAAGTAAAATATTTCACTTACCAAATTTTCAAAAATCAATATCGTGTCTGTTTGCCTTGTTCAAGTGCTTAGAAACCCCTATCGACACTATGATGTCCCACGTCTCGGCCAATTCATAAACAACTCAATAGACCAATTAACACAATATGTTTTTTTATAAAAATAACAGATGCGCTCTCGTATGTATAATACTCAAACTCATTCTAGGGCGTCACTTACCCTATCTTTAATGAGCCATACCCTATTAAAGCCAAGGTTCTCGCTTAACCTTCAACTCTAATACCAAACGTAACGACCCGCCTTTTCGACCATCAAAAGTCGGCACCAAATACATTCATGGTATTTCAATGCCGAAGATCCAATCATCGAAAAGGCAGGTTGTTCGGGTAAAAAGAAAATGAAAAAGAAAAAGAATTAAAGAAAACAAAATCTCATTGCACGACGACAACATATAATATAATAAAGACAGTAAAAGTTGTCACTCTAAAATACATGGTATATCAGAGTTAAAAATAAACTTCATCAGCCAGGACGGTTATAACTTCCTGACCTTACGGTTGCTAATGGGTACATATAATAATACAGCAAAAATTAAATATTACGACAGGTGACACCTAGCTCTACTCCATGAGCTCCATGTCCCACCAACGACAACTTGGAAAAATACTCGATCTGACTCGAGCATTATAATAAAATAACACCCAACTTAGTCTAGAAATACCAGCATGAGAACTCAAGTAATATGGTGAATATATAATAATTCTATGAGACCACACTGTTAATCGCGGAATGGATTTTTACCTCACAAGAACAACATCTATAGGTAAAGAAATGGGAAACAAATTAGAACAAAAATCCCATCAAGAAAGAATGAACAAAGACAAGATCAAAATCCAAACTTAAAGAATGGACATAAATAATTAAACATCGAGAAGAACCTCAGTCACTTTTCGATATAATTAAGAAAAAAATTCAAATATTTGAGTCAAAGGCAAGGAAAAAGAAGTTTTAATCGACACTTATCCTTTGTTTTGAAAATTCTCAAAATACTTGAAAATATTGTATAAACAATTTTTAAAGTTCAAAAACATGACCAAATATTTATTTTGTGAAAATACAAGCTCAAGTTCAAAGCATAACACGGTTTAAGGGGATGATATTTCATAAGTGATGGTACAACGATAATCGCTGTAACAACACTTTCACAATCAAACAATATGTCATAAATATTTCAACCAAACAATAATATAAGCAGTATAAGAATGTAAGTAAATAGATAAATATTGGCGAGAAATCCCTTAGGGTCTCTCTATAAAAGTTCCCTGTAAATTACACATGTGGATGTGTATTTCAAAGTGTTCCATAGCGACCTATTCATTACGTACACTCCAACTTTCCTTTTATTTTTGTTCCCTACAATAAAATGGTTATTTATGTCATTTGCTTTTTTGAGCGGGAATCTAAAATCCAAACAGACAACCAAACAAAAATATAAACTATCATCCAAACATTCAACAATTAATCTATAGCAACATGGATATTATATCGTTTATTTAAAGGTGAGTGAACTCACCAGAATTCCAATGGAAGCTTTCGCATTCCAGTTTGAACTAAAATCGAACGACATTCGATTTTAGTCCAAATTTCCATTAGCTCCAAATTCAACCAAACTGATTCCATCGCATAGCTAATGATCCTACGAGTATAAGTAACTGACAACGTCCAAATCCGATCTCGTACGAGCAAGATACGAATTTTTTAAGCTATAGAGATTAAAATAGTCATTAATTATTTAATTAACAACTAACTACCTCAAATTTGTTAAAAACCTTTCTTCCCCGATGTGTTAGTCACCTATCTTATACACGATATCACATCTTTCCACCTTGCATATTTTCCTATGATATGGAGCTTCAAACGTCCGTTTGACGAACCGTCTTCGCCTACGCATACTCGACTTGCCTGTAACCAAAAGTCAACACTCACACCTAACAAAGAAATCACGACCTGGAGCAATAATTCGCTATGACTCAAAAAATTACACTTCCCCATAGTCGATCGCACATGTTGAAAATCCAGGGGATGGTGCTTCTCGATGAAAGCAACCCAACCATATCCTTCAATCGATCAACCATAGCCTACCTCCGACGAGGTGGAACCCTAGCCACCATTCAAATGCTTAGCCATTACCAAAATGTCACCACAACCCAAATCAAACCCATAGACTCTAAGTACTCGACCACACGAACTCAAAGAAATAAAATTTTCAATTTATAGTGGAATATTTAATTTGATGTGAATTTTCAAACTATGCAGCCATTTTTATTCTCTGGAAATAGTGAACGAAAGAGAGGATGTACTGTTTTATAATGAATATAAGTGTTGCCTATGATTTCATTTTAAAAAGCTAACTCAACTATCTTGCTTCAGTCACACTCTAGCCAACGAAATCAAGTTAAGCAATATTTTAAAGCCACCTATCCACTCAAAATCACATCAAGTCATTTTAAAAATTAAAATTTTGATTTAAAAAGAGTACGAAAAGAAATTTCTGTGGTACTCGCAACACAATATTCCATTCGCATATGGACTATAAACGACAGAAATAAAAATATGCTTGTGCACCAAAAAGCGATATAATCTCAAAACAACCATAAAATACAAAGGTTATTTTATTCTATGAAATTTCAAAAATATCATCGTTTGCCGTAAAATACATCAAACGACAATTAAAATATCATTCAAAATAAAGATAGTGGAAAAATCTAATAAATAAAATTAAAAATACATTACTAAAATTTAAGTCATTTTACTAATAATTGATTTTCTTGTTACTTATTCGAACTATTTATTATTGTAAATAAATTTACAAAATTAATTCACCATTATTATTTATTAATTAAAAGGAGTTAAATAAGGCCATTAAATCAATTTAATTAATATTTAATTTACCATTTAAGTGTTTAATTCATAATTCAAATATTTAAAAATCCCTATATTTGAATATAAGTTACTAAACTCTAGAAACCAATTATTTAAATATTTAAAATTAATTAAATATTAAAAGTCAAAATGATAAAATTTTGGGATGTTACACTCCCAGCTCTATTACTCGCCCCAAAACCATCCAGGTCGCCGAAATTTGCCATATGAACGGAAATGGTTCACCTCACCGCCACCCTTGATTCCTACCTCTAAAAATCACACGGTCACCTCCAAAAATCCCATCTTGACCCTACGAACCCTTCCATATCGTCCATTCGCCATTTCGTGCTCGAAGAAAAAACTGCCCTTTCTCAACCTCTATATTTTTGGGCATTTGTCGCCACAACACTCTACGAAATGTCGAGCTATTATTTTAAAAAAATACTATAAGTGAAAACAAACAACTTTTATGTTGGATGGTTTAGCTAATTTCGAGTAGATTGTGGGATATGGAATTTTGAAGTAGGGAGAAGGTTGTTTTTTCTTTGCTCAGGAGGTTGAAACAGAGAAAGACAAACAGGAAAAAGGAGGCAACAATAAGAAGTGAGAATGAAATTAAGGAGTGATGGATTCATGTACTTATAAGAAAACAATCTTAAATTCAAGCAAATAAAAACCCAAATGCCCTTAATTTAATTTTTATTTCTTCGGCTTTTCCATCATCTCAAGCTACCAAAGTACAAAGTCTTATGGAAATATGTTGAATAATATAAAGGGTTCGTGTACCTTTATTCACTTTTACACTTAAGATTCAAATCCATCTTTTCATGTTTAAATTGATATAAAATTTATCTTTATTAATTATTACTATTATTATTTTATTTCATTCTTCATTTCAAAGTAAAAAAAATTAAACATTAAATGTTGTTTAAAGTACAAACAAAGGTATTATAACCTTTTACAACTTGTAGTTCGACAAAAGGTCGAAAATCCCAAAAAGTGATTTTGGTCACATTTTCAGTTTTCTGTCAAACTACCTATTTTTGTGAAAAAAATTCAAAAAAGAATTTTCGATCAATAGTTATTTATTAAAAGAGGTTATATAATTATTAAAACCATTAATGGAACATTTAAAATAAATTAAATATTCACAAATTAAAGCGATAAAATTTCAGGTCGTTATATTTTCACCCCTTAAAAGAATTTCGACCCCAAAATTTCATCTTAAACAAACAAAGAATGAAACCAGTTAACACAAAAACCTAGCCAATTTGCTTCCTATACTATTTATGAAAACATTCTCATAAAACCCAACTTAAGTTTACAAACCTGTATAATCCTCACTAGATCCTGAGGGTATATACCACTATCTGGTTCAAACATTTTTATTCTGAAATTATTTCCCTTAAGTAAACTCAAGATCCAAATACCTGGTTTTTATTTCAAAACCGTTTTGAAATGATGCTATATATTTAATCATAGAAAATATACATATATAGCCCGAATAACCACAAAATGATACCCAAGGAACTGGATACTACCAAATAGTATCGTACATTCCCTTACGAAGAAGGGTAATACATAAGAGAAGTACTTACCATTCGAACACATCACTTTTCTCATTTTTAGTTATTTTCAAGCCACTCGATCTAGTTAATTTAGAAATACTTCTTCTATTTCAAAATTCCACTTTTGAAATAATATTGTATATATTTCCACACAATTAGTTTTAACAAAGTATTTATTACCAACTTGCTTTGGGTTCGTTCGGATTCGAATTCGTTTCGATCGTACAATTATAAAGAGAATAATGTACTAAGTGCACTACACGCTCGCCTAGGCAAACATTCGACCGTCACTTAGAATATTATTTAGATCATCACAAAACAAATCGAGACTTATTCCCCGAATCATACCAAGAAAATATACTTTACATTTAACAATTTTTTTTCCAAAATATTTATACTTTAAAATATTTTTAAGTAGAACTATTACTACTTTTTCTCTATAAACCATTTGAAATTCCTTCTAAGACTCCAGGATTTGAATCCTTTTATTTATAAACACATTTTTATGAACCAATTTCATAAAATCATTTCTCAAACATTTATTTCAAAATATTCCTGCTTTCTTTTAATATACATCCTTTTATTAAGACCCAATTTTAACCTAACATTAACATTGAATGCTTTATAGTCAAATTTTGAAACTTAATTTACAAGGTAGTGTTCATTTCAATGTTCCCATAATTACTATCTACCCAACCAATGTTTAAGGAAGGAAAAATTGCAGATAAATCAACAAACACCAGTCAATGCCCAAAACTGGATGAGCCCGACTAATCAAATTCTAAATGATAATAATTGAATATTATTATTTCCTAACAAACAAGCATATGAAAAATAACTATATTAATTTTTGAAACTATCCCTTTGTATATAAAATATACTCCTAAGTAAAATTATTTCATTTACCGATTTAAAACAATACTGTGTTGGTTGGCCTTGTTCAAGTGTTTAGAGATCCCTATCAATAACGTCAACTACTCGTATTGACCAATCCATAAACCACTCAACAGAACAGTCGGCACAATATAAAACATTTTTATAGCACAAACAAATACGCGCACTAATACACACACACATACTCAAACTCATTCTAGGGTGTCGCTTACCCTATCTCAAATGAGTTTACCCCACCAGTGCTAAGGTTCTTGCTTAACCTTCACCTCTGATACCAACTGTAACAACCTGCGGTTTTGATCCTCAGAAATCGACACTAATACATCCATGGTTTTTATGTGCCGAACATCCTCGGCCATCTCGATGGTCTCCTCCACCGCCTGTAATGTCGTGTTCGAACCCATCAAACCCGAGCCCCAAAACCCTAACTCAACCTCACTTGGCCGCCCCGACCATCGTACCACCTACGACTTCACCATTGACCTTGCTAAGTCCCCAGCTTCCTCCAGCTCTACTTCTCGTTCCAAAACCATCTAGGTCGCTGGAATTTGCCATATGAATGGAAATGGTTCATCTCACCACTACCCTTGAATTCGACCCCTAAAAATCACGCGATCACCTCCAAAAACCCCATCTTAACCCTATGAACCCAACCATACCTTCCATTCGCCATTTTATGCTCGACGAAAAAAATACCCTTTCTTGACCTCTACTGTTTTTGGGCATTTTCCACACCAACACTCTACGAAATGTTAAGCTATTATTTAAAAAAATACTATAAGTGGAAACAAACAACTTTTATGTTGGATGGTTTGGCTGGTTTTGAGTAGATCTTGAGATATGGATTTTTGAAGTAGGAAGGAGGTTGCTTTTTCTTTGCTTAAGAGGTTAAAACAGAGAAAGAAGAACAGGAAAAAGGAGGTAGCAACAAGAAGAGAGAATGAAATTAAGCAGTGATGGGTTCATGTGCTTATAACAAAACAACCTCAAATTCAAGCAAACAAAAATGCAAAATGCACTTAATTTAATTTTTTTTCTTCAACTAATCCATCATCTCAAGCTACCAATGTACAAAGTCTTACGGAAATATGTTGGATAATATAAAGGGTTCATGTACCTTTATTCACTTTTACACTTAAGATTCAAATCCATCTTTTCATGTTTAAATTGAAATAAAATTTAGCTTTATTGATTATTATTATTATTTTGTTTCATTCTTCATTTGAAAATAAAATGTTTTAAACATTTAAATGTTGTTTAAAGTATAAACAAAGGTACTACATCCTTTTATAATATGTAGTTCGATAAAAGGTTGAAAATCCAGAAAATGAGTTTAGGTTACATTTTCAGTTTTCCATCGAACTACCTATTTTTGTAAACGAAATTCAAAAATGAATTTTATATCATTAGTTATTAATTCAAAGAGGTTATTCAATTATTAAAACCATTAATTGAGTATTTAAAATAAATTAAATACTCACAAATCAAAGCGATAAGATTCTGGGTCGCTACAGTGAACATGTGATGAAATGCATTACATGCTAAGTATTAAATGGTGAACATTAGAAGCCCAACGATCTACTTCGGCCTCTTGAAGTGCCACGGTGGAAATGGGAACATGTAAATGTGGACTTTCATTTTAAATAGTTTACTTATTTTAATATGAAGTTAGAACACATTGATCTAGTAATGATCATAAATATGTTTTGTTTCATATTTCTATGGGCTTTATCGATGGAAAACTAGGTCAAGGAAAGTAATGAAAGCATTTGGGTGATAGTTGATCAACTCATCAAAAATGCCCATTTTATTCTAGTTCGTTTGAGCTGAATAGTTGAGAGTCTTGCTAAGTTATTCATCAAGCACATTGTTCGATTTCATGGTGTTCAGAGCAGTATAGTTTGTGATCATAATCCTTTATTTACTAATCATTTCTGGCAAAGTTTACAAAGTTCTTTGGGTGTTCATTTCAATCTTAATACACCATACCATCCATAGACAGATGAGCAAACTAAGAAAGTCAATCGGATAGTTGAAGATCCTTTTAGACACTTGAAAGAGGCAAATCCAAAAATTACCTTTTCTCTACTACCGCAAACCATCTAGCATGTGTACGACCAATCAAAGATTTTGGTAACTCATGATTATGAATCCCACTAACCACTTTAACACCCCAGAAGGCATCTCCTTTGTATATACCTTTTAGTGAAAATGTATAGTCACATTTTCTACTTGAAATAAACTCACATGCTTTAATACTTCTCTCATTGATTTTTGCACTCTTCATTTCCCTATATTTTCCAACTCATTCACAACAAGTTGAACTCGGGGCTTCTTCCTTAACTACTCATCAAATTGTTATAGTTTTCAGCTTCTTTCCAATCATCTAACAAAGTGAATCATAGCTTCACGTTAAAGGAAAACCTACATATGAAACAACGATATAGCTTTAATAGAATATTAATCTCTGGTCCCCATTTCATAACTGAATTGTAAAATGGGTACCTTACTCACTAGTTATATAAATTAGGCCCTACTTCTCAAGCGTCATACCCGATAATTATTAGCATTCACCAATTTATTTATTTTCAATCTTTAAAATGTAATAACTTTTGTATATCAATCGGATTTAAGAATTATTTTCACTATTAAATCACAAATTTAATAAACATTCCAATGATATCCATTGTCGATATCTAAAAGTATAATTTTATAAAAATATAATTTTACATAGCATTTTAACCACATTTTAATAATGAGTTAAAAGCTGCATTTTTTAACTAGATTACAAAAATGCAGTTAAAAACTGCATTTAAATAAGTGTATTTAAACACATAGTTTAATTATATATTAGCATTAATTAAAAATAGGGACTTGTCGTGCAAAACCCTAGCTTTAATAACCTTTCAAATTTTATCTTAATTTTGCCAAAATAATTATATAGAGTAACTTACTTCTTCGGTAGTAAAATACTCAGTTAAGTCTACTATGATTTATTCATTTTCACCCGATTCTAGATCATTTCAAAATGGGAGGTCAAACCAACTTCCTTTTATAATCACATCTTCTATTTTTACACCTTGAAAATCTTCTATGATTTCTTTCCATTCCTCTTTAGAATCATTGCTACAAATTACTAAACTAGAGCGACCAACACCTTATACAATCTGCCCATGAATAAAAGGGCATTGCATTCCAATTCGACAAAAATATCGTAAAATAAATAGATCATATTCAGCAAGCTAAAATGTCGAAAATAGAATTGGAAAGAAAAACAATAAGAATTAATAAAATTGACAAACAAATTTCAAAATTACATCAATTGATTTATTTCTCGGTTTTCTAAATCCGTTAAGTTATGATAACAGTTTTTTCAAAAAAAAAATCAATAATGTTTGTGCTATTGTTTGAAACATAAATATTAATAAATTAAAAGGCTATCTCGAAACTAAGCACCGTTAATTACTATAATAAATTTCTCTAGAAAGTCAATGAGATTACTAAACAAATAATTAACATGCATAGTAAGAATATTAATAAACATATCTTAAATTATATAACAATAATCTAAAAGCAATAAAATGGGTTTTGCTTACGTTGTTAATTTCAATATCCTCTGCCATTAACCAATGATATGAGAAGCTGTTATTAAGTTTGATAATTAGAGTTTAGCTTGATCAATATGCATCGTTCGGTTAGACAACGACTATTATTTCACTTAGTTTTACATATCGATCAAAGTGGGTTTTCATAGTTATCTCTATCTATTAATTTTAAGGTTGGTTATATTTTTGTTCTCTTTTCCTTCTCTCACACCCAGTTACTTTCTTAATTTTCAAATGTTCCAAAAATGCCGCTATCTCTAAAGCACAATAGATCAAGTTCAAGAGAAACAACGATGAAAATAAACTCCAACAAAGCGAGATTCATGCAAACCTCACTCGGTCCAAACAGGGTTCATGTAATAACCTTGCTTGGACCGAGCGAGTTT
This sequence comes from Allium fistulosum, assembly GCA_030737815.1. NCBI lineage: Eukaryota > Viridiplantae > Streptophyta > Magnoliopsida > Asparagales > Amaryllidaceae > Allium > Allium fistulosum. Next base: position 797,685,114 of record CM060904.1, read on the forward strand.
TAGCCTAGCTCGGATTGAATGAGAGTTGTATAATAATCTCGTTCAGACCGAGCGTGATTTATGAACAAACCAGGTTTAAGAAAAATATGAGCACTTTTGAAATGAATTAGAGGGGCGAAAAAGTGTGACAACGGGTGGAAAAAAGGAAAGCGGAGAATACAATGAATTGTTATAATATATGTAAATCATGAAATGAATATGCTTTTATGTTGTTTTGTTTAGTCCCACATCGTGGAATAAGTTAAGTCCTTAGCTCTGAAGCCTTTATATAAAGGAGGCTATGTAATATAGATACACGTCTATTTTTCAGAAATGAATAATATATCTTCTGCCTCTCTCTTTAATGGCTTCTACTTTCTTCATTTTATAACACGTTATCAACATGATCTCAAAATGGTAAGCAATTTTTCAGATCTTGTTTTATTGATCTTATCTTTTCAGATCCCCTTCTATCATAGATCTAATATTTCATATCTAATTCTAATGATCTAATTTTTCTGATCTCATTCTATTATAGATCTAATTTTACATATCACTCCGCATTTTTTTTCTAGTTCTTATATATTTCATATCTCATTCTACCGTAGATCTATTTTTTTAGTTTTCGGATCTTAGTATATTGTAGATCTTAATATCATGCTTAAATAATTTATCTTTGAGATCTGTTTTTTTTTAATTGATCGTAATGGTTTTTGAATTTGGCTTTGAATTGATTTAAAACTAGCCTATTTTTGTATGACTAGCTATTAGTTGATTTTGGTTTAGCTGATCGGTTTTAGATCTATTTGCTTTTAAAACTGCTGGTTATAAAGAAGGGGCATTTCACTAGAAGGACAAACTTTGCAGTCCAATTAGTTTCTAAGACACACATCCATAGAAATTAATTTCAAGGCCAAAGTTAGCAGAATAATTACTTTTAAGGACAAAGTCAGCAGTCCAATTACTTTCAAGGACATAATTTCATAGGTTTTTAGGTTTTGGAAACTAATAATTTTGCATTTTGTCCTTAAAAGTAATTATTTCAGTTGTGCGTCCTAGAAACTAATTGCACTAGCTAAAGAGGCCCTTGTGGCTAATTTCCACTAAATGAATTTGCAGTCTATGCTGGCATTGATATGTATAAACTAAAACCCTATGATTTGCTAAGCCTTTTTGTTTGCATATGTATCAAAACCTTTAAATGATCAGATTAGATATGATTTGGTGTTTAGTATTTTAACATAATGCGGTTAAGTATGTTTGCATACAATTTTGATGTTGATATTCTCTAATATAGTTTCATGTATAATCATTGGTGTATAGCCTAAATATTATAGACAACCTATCAGTATATTTACAACACAATGTGCAGTGTATTAAATATTTTTGTATAATAAGATGAGATGACATCTATCTCTAACCATAAGTCACATCTGTTATGTTTGTATGTACCTTCTTCCTGCTGCATTAATTTTTGCAAAAATGGATCTCTATTATAATTTAGGCTACCATAAAGACATAAACTCACTTTATACCTAAGCTGTAACGACCTGAAATTTTCAACCATTCGCATCCATACATGTCGGATTTGAATTGCTCAAAATATCAGATTGTTAATTTAAAATTTGGCAGAACTCAATATATACAGTAAATAAATAATCACAGAATCACACACACAGAGTAATATAACAATAATGCAGCGGAAACAAAAGCATAGTAGTTCATGAAGCTACTATATATAATATAACAGAGTTCAACAAGATACAACAGAAATCACGAATACAAAGATGTCTCAATACAATAGTCAAATACAAGATCCGAATACATCACTGAAATCAACTGAATGACTGAAAGCAGAATCAATAGATGGGTCCAAGCGAAGCTCCAACTCCAAAGGTGAGTCTCGAATACTGATACAACTCAGTCTGACCCGAGCGTAAAGCAAAACACAAAACACTCGAGTCAGGACATACATACTTATACAATGTAAACCAACTCAAGTGAACTGTAATAGAAATGCACAAGTAACTTAAAGGATGCTTGGGATCGCCCATCCTTTAAGGATCCATTAAACTATCTACTATGTAGTAATATACGCTATTATAATAATGTCTAAAGTAAAGTAAACTATCAAATAGCGTTAAGGCTTTACATTTTCCACCTTAACACATTTTTATATATTCCCATAGTCTATACAGTACCGTAATATCCACCGTATTGGGCGTCGTCAAAGGGCACTCCATAGGTATAGTACAAAACAAACTCGTAGTAAAGCTCGCTAGGGTAGGTGACACGGCACAACGAGGCAATGCCAGGGTAGATATACCAATTACGCATCCGGACTGGTGGTAACGCATAACATCCACTACCGCCCACCTCGGAACACACTCCCAAATCAAAAATCGAGGATGGCCATCAAATCAATCACAAAGTAATAGAATGATATACGATGGAATGTGTCCGATCAGAGGAGCTACCTCATTGGTCCGGAATCGCTCCTGTTTTAGCCACCTTATGCTAACTCACGGGAGTTAGGTCCACGTATATACCTCAATAGGATCGTCGCCACCATCTTACTTCATTCTGGAATCTCCACCGCGTACACAGTTGTTAAAGTGGTTTTCGGTATCGACAGAGAGTATGTCCATATCCGATCCCGGTCTCTTTAACAACCAATCGTTATTATAACCCATGGTTATAAATTTCAAAATGGTTTATATTTTCAAATTAGAACATATCTATTTTAAGCCATATCAAAATAATACCATTTTCTATTCAATTATATCCATTTCAAGAATCATATCACTTTCCAAAGTTATAATGCTTTCAAAATCATAAGTCTTAAAAATCAAAACGCCTTGGAAATCAAACCTTGAAATTCATAACTCTTTGAAATCATAACATATTCATTTAAACCATTTAAACATGAAGTCAATATACTTTCAAATCAATTATTCAATTTCCAAAATTGTAGCATTTCTAAGTTCATTCATTCAATTATAACAATTTCAAAAACATTGTAATTTTAGAAACAACAGCACTTATAAAGTGTTACAGTAGCTATATTATTATTTCAAAATGGTTCTATTTCAGAAACAGCAGCACTTATAAAGTGTTACAGTAGCTATATTATTGTTTCAAAACCAGTTCAATTTCAGAAACAACGGCACTTCTGAAGTGTTACAATAGTTATATTATTATTTCAAAAACAGTACATAAAAATCACAGCATTTCTGAAACACTACAATTTCTGTTATAAGTTAATTATAACACTTTAAAACAATATATCTTCAACCTTTATCATTTTTAACTTATCAAACTTATTTCACTTTTCAAAATTATTTATTTGGATATTACTTAACTTATAATTTTTCATAAAATAACATTTATTTAACCAATATCCAATTTAAATTATAATTCATTTATCAAGTCAAAATACATTAATTTACTTAACTTTTATTTTAACAAATAACTTAATGCTTTATTTAAAATACCCATTTCATAAATAAAATATTCTTATCACTAAGTTAAGCTTAAAATTCCATTTAACACTAAATTTTCAATTATTAAGTCAAATCAAAATTTACATTTTCAATCATTAATTTGCTTATACACTTTAACTTACAGAAAATCACTATAAAATTTATTTAAATCATTTAAATCCAATTTAAGTTAAAATCTCAGATAATTTAAATTCCAAATACTTAAAAAAATTCAGAAAACTATGATATCAAACTTAAGTTCAAAATCACATATATTTAATATTTCAAAATACTTAAAGTTTCAGAAAACTATTATATCAAACTTAAGTTCAAAATCACATATATTTAATATTTCAAAATACTTAAAGTTTCAAAAAACTATTATATCAAACTTAAGTTCAAATCACATATATTTAATATTTCAAAATACTTAAAAATTTCAGAAAACTATTATTTAAAATAAACCACGGGTCTGTATAATATTTTCTAGCCTAGGTCAAGTGATACGGATATGTATCATTTCAATCCGTAATTTAAAACGAAAAATCCAGGTTCTATCATTTCAAACTCGCAATCCCAAGTCAAATAAAATAAAATAAAAATCGCTTGAGCCTATCATTTTAGCTCATAACGATTTTTCCCTATTTTAATGTCCGTTCGGGTATGTATCATTTCAACCCATAGTGAAAGGGAACTTGCAGTGTGAGAAACAGAAAATAAAATAAACAGTAAAACATATCATATGATGTAACAGGTATATAATCAGGTTATAACATCATATAATCACATCACATGCATATATGAATTCATCAACATAGCATATCAATACTACACATCCACTTGTCATCGTTTCACAAATATATAAGTACGATTTATCGAGAGTGATAAACTCACCTTCTAGAGTTAGAGATGACAATCCAAGACACACAACTACACTCCGAAAAGCACGACAAAGCATGAATAGTTTTGAGTGGATGAAGAGCCAAAATCCAAATCTTGTAAACAACACAAATACAACATATATAAGTGAATATAATTACAAAAGGATTTAGACTTAAACAATTGCAAAATAACAAAGTGAAGCAAGAGGACTTAACCCAAATCAAGTGGGCTCGGCCACATCACCATAGGACTCAACCACCAAGGCATATGGCTCGGCCATATCCAGATCTAGGCCTAAAAATTCATGGCCATGGTCACAAATAGAAAGCAAAGCAATGGAATGTGAAGAGGTAGGAGTTCATGAATACAAAGAGGCAAGGTAGGTGAATGGTCATGGGGTTCAAGTGCATTGGGTTCGGCCCTAAGCAAGTATTGGCTCGGTCTGGGTTGGTTCAAGGCAAGGTTCAGGTCTGGTCATCATCAGAGGCGCGGCTTTGGTCAGGGAATGGTCACGGCAAGGGGATGGAAAAGGTGGAAGTGATGGTGGTGGCCGAGGCTAGCAAGGAAGGGATGATGAATATATGGAGTTCGGCTAGGGTTTTCATGCATAGGATGGCGATGATTTGTCAAGGCAAGTCATGGCTATGGTAGTGGAGATGGTGCTGGCTGTGGAAGGTGGTGGTGGAGGAGGACATGGTCGACAAGGCCTAGGAAATGGTAATGGCTGAACTATGCTTTAAGAAGAACAAAAGAAAATAAAGAGAGAAGGAAGGAGGAAGACATAGAAAACTTACTGTAATTTTTGTTTTGAGGAAATGAAATGAGAAGAGATGAGAAACAAAAGTGTTTGGACGTGAATGGGAAGTTGTTTTGTACGGCCAAGAGAAGAATGAATGGCTAGGAAAGAAAATGAAAAGGCAACAATTAAAACAAGTCTCTTGAATTTCCAAGCCCTATATCAAAAGCCTATTTCAAAAAAATTTCAACACAACAAAATAAACAAAACCCAAACAAAATAAAAATAGAGAATGAACAATAGAAAAAAAAATACATAAAATAATTGCATGTAAAACGCTGAATTTTATCAAATTTTAAAAGTATAAAACAGAATTTGATAAAACGAAAAGCAGAACGAATATCACGATCAAGTACACCTTAAAAGAAAAAGATTAGAAATTTAAAATTCAAATTTAAAAATTTCAACTGAAAGTCAAAGTTTGACCAAAGTTGACCAAAATATAAAATTTCCAGAAAATCATAAATTTATTATATTTGGAAAAATAAATTAAAAACAAAATCCAAAATTACATTGGAAAATTCCAATATTTCAATTTAAAAATGATTTAAAAATCAAACTTTTCAAATAAAATAAATTTAAAATATTTGTTAAAAATATGGGTTGTTACATAAGCATTGTTTTTTTTATCTGGTTTCCAAAATTTAGTGGAATTTTAGTGCTTTTCCTTACCATTAGTAATATCGATTAGTGACTCATCACTTTGTAAAACTTCAATAATTATCACTTAGCTCTTTCAACAACAACATAAAAATATTTATTACCATAAGTACTGTCAATATTGTATCTGGTTTGTTAAAATGTTTTGTACGATAATGTGGTGTTTCACATTTTATGCATTACTCAGAGATTAATTATGCATTACTGTGATATTTATGCAAATGATAATAAGAATACTCTGTTGCGATATCAAACACATACCTTAAGGTAAACCCACCATTTCTTTCTATATAATTTGTTTCCTGAATGAGTATATATAACTATGCTTAGTCTCGATTTGGTAAGTATTTCCTGAATGAGTATTAATCTTTGCAGCAAATTATGTTTCAAACCATTAAAGCTTCTTAGTAGAATTTATTACTCCTTGTAGTTTTGTGCATGTTAGGGCTGATAGCATACAGTTAGATTATATTTTTGAACTAGTATGTCGTGTTTATAAAGTATCTTCATGCCTTTAGATTCTTAACATGTATTTATGCACCAACATTAACCCCATATGTAAAATATGTTGAAGCCATTTGTGAACTCGGTTGCTAAAATCTCCTTGATTCTTTTCCTTCTAACAATAAACGATTGTTATTAGTAAAGGTACATAAGGATTATTTAAAAAAAAAGTCCCAAATATTTTACCTTAACTGAGATACATATTTTACGTACTATTCCATTTCATTTGTACAAGTGTGTTAATTATTTTGTTGGACCCCAAATATGTTGACGAGTTTTTTTTAATGGAATTTGACAAGTTGTACATTCCCAATGTGAATCATTTTCAGGATCTATTGTTATAATAAAGTTTAATCCACAGACTATTACTACATACTTGTTGTCTTCTCCATCAAATGAGATGTCTACTCATTTTATTATTCTCATGGATGACAGCTTAAAATGATTGTGTTTTACTTTTCTATCCCAATGTGGAGGAATTATTGCTGAAAAAAACTATGATCTTATTTCAAAAGTAGTCTCAACAAAAATCTCAAGCAGGGATATTTTATACTACTATGAAGTAGTAATTATGTCAATTATGTAGAAAAAGGTATTGAGTATTGATGACATTCCAAAAATAGTGCATATAAAGTATCTTTAGAAGTGATATGTACCACTATAGAAGCGGTGTTTATAAAATATCCCCAGAAGTGATATTATATCCTCATATAGCACTATAAAAGAATTGCCTATGGAATATTGTCAAATATGATGTAACACTTCAAAAAGTAATGTGATAATAAATTACTTAAAATTCTATCGTCTATTGTCATTGACCTATAGCTCCATTAGACAAATTTAAAAGCAAATAGTGATATGTAACCTCTTACGTTTTAGAACTTACGATGAATTGAATATCGTATGCATAACAATTCTTGAAGAAATCTTTAGATATCCCCCTGAAGAGGTAATCTATATGTCATACCATAATTTTTATGAAAATTACAATACGGTCTTGAACAAACCTGTATGTGTATCCAATATAATTTCTTATTTTTATAACATTTCAAGGGTCCAGAAGATACCCTTATTTATGTTGTAAATATATATCTTTTAATTGAACTCTCTAGAAGAGATGTTTATATATAATTATAACTATGTATTATTCTCTAATAAGTAATCATAATTAATGTTCAAAAGTAATATTTAAGATATAATCGAGGAATAAAACTTAACAACTTGAAGTTGTGTATATAATTTATTTGAACCAGAAGTTCAATATGGTTTCAAACCAGATGTTTTGAACATTATCATGCGGTCTTGAAGGATTTATATTGACATTGATCTATAAATAAAAATTAATAGTTTGCATTATTGTAATAGTTTGTTCTAAAAACCACTAACTCAAATGAGAAAGAATATGCAAATTTATAATATATATGTAATACGTGGACGCACGTATATATCTATATATGTAGACATTCAAATAACAACATGAAGTTTGTTATGAGCTCATCTTATAAATTATGCATAGATATAATTTAGTGATTTAAAATTCAATCAATATAAATGTTGAATGACCTGAAGTCGTGCATATATTCAAATGATCTACATAATAAGTAAATTTCTCCAATTGGCTAGATCAATGAATGAGAATAAACTCTAATAAACAATATCAATTGTATGCATCTTATCAACTGATAACAGAATTATCCTCATATAATTAATATGTATGGTGTATTTTCTAGTAGCAATATGATAATGGATCTAAATGAGAATCCAAAGATGATTATTATTTAATGTGACAATGTTTGTCAACATTGAGGGGGAAGATAAAAGGGTACAAGTTCATTTTGATCATTAGTGTCATATATTTGTTAACATGTATAATGATGCAAAATATTAAGTAACTTGAATAAATTATTAATAATATCCCTAGTAGACTTTCTCCAATATAGATTTGAATCCCTGAAGGATCAAAATTTGTAAACCACATCTGAAATATGGTACAAAAGTCAGTTTGAAATACTTTTGGAGTAAGTAATAAAGATGCCAAATAAAAGAGATGAGTGTTCTTGAAGAAACACTCAAGGGTGCTCTTGAAGAGACTAATGACATGATTGTCAAATTACCCTAGAAGTGGTTTAGGTACCTAAAACATGATAATTAAGAGATCTCAATAAATTATGTCTAGAACTGACGAGAAATAATCATCGATGATAAATTTGTAAATAATAAAATGCTTATGTTTATAAATAGATTAAGGATCTTGAATTAGGGGAAAACATGACTGGTCATCATGAATCTTTTACTGATAGAGAAATATGGACATGTAGTCCGCTTATACCTCGAAGGTATAAATATGGTTTAAATCATATTAAATGATGAAAGTATACAAATTCCTAAAGAATATAAATAACTTTCGTGGTTATAAAGAATGCAAAAAACAAGGAGCGTAGATTACAATCTACTTTTAAGTATTGTTGTAATGAAAATCTTGATATAATTCATGATGAGTAGATTACTTTCTATTTTTAAGTATTGTTGTAATGAAACTCTTAATATCCATTGAAGTGTTAGTTGCGATATGCAAAACTTGTTAAAATATATAAGTTCTTGAAGAATATAAATAACTTTGATGATTATAAAGAATGCAAAGAACTTGGAATGTAGATTACAACCTTATTCTATGTATTGCTGTAATGAAAATCTTGATGCACTTCAAGATGAGTAGATTACTTCCTACTTTTAAGTATTTTTGTAATGAAACTTGTAATATTCATCAAAGATGTAGTTGCAATATGCAAAACTGATTTGAAGCATAAATATGAAAGCATATAATGTGTTTTTCATAAAGGTAGCAAACAAAGTGCATAAAATACAGATCATATTTGGAAGAAACAATCTTGCAAATTTTGATTGTATCGAAGGAAACTATTAATAAATTGTATTATTAATGAGATACATATTTATGGATCCAGAAGTATCTATAACCAATTTAAGTTATCGAAAGATGAATACGAATTCAGAGGAAACTTTTAAATCAGGGGAACATCCATAAGTATTTTATAATGCACTCTTTTTCCTTAACTAAGATTTTTCCCACTGGGTTTTTATTAGTAAGGTTTTAATGAGGCATTACCTTGATCCAGAAGTATCAACTCCCCAGTAACATTTGAAAATAAGTTACAATGTACTCTTTTCTCTTATTTAAGATTTTTCTCACTGGGTTTTTCTTACTAAGATTTAACGATGCATTATCTTGATCTAGAAGAATCAAACGTCTTTTCAAGAAATAACATCTTAAAAATGTTATTTAAGTTAAATTGTATTTTGTCTTTGACTAAGTTTTTTCCCATCGGGGTTTCCTTTGTAAGGTTTTTAATGAAGTATTATATTGATTCAGAAGTATCAAACTCTATTTGATTCTGTAAATTATTGAAATATGTCATACTATATTGTACTCTTTTTCCTTCACTAAGATTTTTCCCATAAGGTTTTTCTTAGTAAGGTTTTAACGAGGTATTAGTTTGATCTAGAAGTATCAAACTTCATTTAAAGAAATGAGAAAATAAGATATGTCATTGTATTTTTTTTTTTTCACTAAGATTTTTCCCATTAAGTTTTTCTTAGTAAGGGTTTAATGAGGCATTATTTTGATTCCGAAGTATCAAACTCTTAGAAGGAATATTATTTTTAGTATGATATCTATGATTTCACAAGTTGCACTCTTTTCCTCTTTTAAGGTTTTCCCCATTGAGTTTTCCTTACAGAGGTTTTCAATAGGCAACAGACAATATCTATATCGACCGAATGGATAAATGCAAGCAAGATAATAATGAGGGGGAGCAATGATCATACACGTTTCGAAAGGGAAAATTTCAAGTAATCAAAGAATTCAAGATTTTGAAGACGCATATTCAAGGGGAAGTGTTACAATATATGTAAATCATGAAATGAATATGTTTTTATGTTGTTTTGTTTAGTCTCACATCATGGAATAAGTTAAGTCCTTAGCTCTGAAGCCTTTATATAAAAGAGACTATGTAAGGTAAATACACGTCTACTTTTCAGAAATGAATAATATATCTTCTGTCTCTCTCTAACGGCTTTACTTTCTTCACGTGAACCTAAATTTTTAAAAGCCTTTTTCCTCTGTATAATAGATTTGGATTCTAACGGGAAAAAAAACAAAAAAAAAAACAAAAAAAAATAACCCAGTCCTCATTCATTCGTTCACCTCTTTGAATTCACCGTCCATTCCATTCTCCTCCTTCATATTCCGATCTCTCTTGCAATTCGAGTCTAATTCACTCCGTGTTAGCCCCAAATTAGAAAGATTCAACAAGTGGTGGTGAGTTTCCAGTTTCCACCCCTCCTGGATCAGAATTGGTTGAAATTTTGGTAGCATTACCCGCCATTAAAGTGGAACTTTTCACTTTACTTTTTTCATCTCCTCGTAATATATCGGGTACCAAAAATTCTCAGATCCAACGAAATTCAAAAATCAATGGCGACAGCAAATTTAGCTCCAGGCTTATCTCGAAAGCTCAAAAAGGTTTTAGAAACACGCACCGACAGCCCGGATCTGCTCGACTCACTGGCGACTCTCTCGACATTCTACACAGAAAACACTGCGCCTGCTCGTCGGAATCTGAAGTCTTCAATCGAGAAGCGTGCGTTAGCGATTAACCATCATTTCTTGATGGCTTCTCTCCCTGCTCAACAAGCGCTTGATCGTGTGGAATTGGAAGTCGACGCTCTTGCTCTCTGTTGTGATCAGTAAGTTTTCTCCTTAAATCAGTATCAATTTTTTTTAAACATTCCTCATCTTATGGCGAATTTTTGATGTGAATTGCACGAGTAACCATTGGTAAAATTTTAATGGTACACATGAATGAAGACCAGCCATTAGCTAAATCTATAAAGCATGAGTATCAAATATTATATTTTAGTGCATATTTAATCATGCATGGTGAACAAGCAAATACAACGAATATTGGCATTTACAAATTTTGTACCAGTTGTATATCTTAATTGGATACAACTTGAAGTATCAGTGTATCACTGATGCACCATTTACTTCACGAACATGATCCGAGTAATTGAGCTTGCAGCCAAACCATTTTAATCGTTTACTGCACGATATCTGGAATTGCAAAAGCATTGCATTGGAGCTACGTCACACTTGATCACTCCCCTTTATATGTATGCATTTGTGTTTATCGTTAATGTTTGTTTGTCTACTATATTTTCTTACCTCTGTTAATTACTGAGCATATATATTATACTGCTCTATACTATATCTCCCAAAATCCGTTGTATGCATATCTGTGCACACGTGCATACGAACATTACAAGTTCAAAAAACCTACAATCCTGCCTGGACTAGTGGATTATGTAGAAAGTCTCTTTTATAGGTGTCATTTACCTTGCTTTCTTGCACTTGACAGCTATAATTTAAGATCTACTTCAAACTGTATCACTAACTTTGGTAAGAGTGGATTATGATATTTGCAGTGCTAGGAATAACGCAAGTAAATATGCTAAAAATGACCATGTTTTGCCTGCTTGGTTAATATGTGGTGATAATGCAAGTGATCATATTTGAAAAAAACAGAATGATAATGCAAGCATGACATGTTTCTTTGGGAAGTAACTTATTTATTTAAATTAAAGACCAAACAGTAATTTCATTTTTATAACATCCGATTCTCCAATCTGAAGGAGTTTATGTGGTTTTCACGAAATCATGTGTATTGACAGTTCCCAAAAAGAGATGCTAGCAATGCTCTCTCATGGAGAGATGGTAAGCATTTAACACACACGCACACACATTAAAAACCCACCATCTGCCCTTAAAATAAATGCATGTTGTTTCTGAAAAAACTGGTTTGAGTTTGACGTCAGATCTAGATAATGACCATCATGGTTCGAGTCCAAGTTTAGGCATCTCCCTCTGAAATATTATTTGTTTCCATCAGCTTTCACTGCGACCTCTTTCAAAACCTTGCATTGAAGGAAACCTTGAAAATTGAGCTTCATATTTCTCCATATCGACAGTCTCTATTTCTCCTTAATACATAGGCTTAGCTAAGAAATCTCTATATTTTTTCAGGATTGCACAGGCAATAAACAGCTGTAGCTCAAGCACAGCTGATATCATTAGTACAACAGAGAGGCTAAAACAGGATCTTGATGTTACCACCCAGCGCCAAGAAATTGTATCTTGCTTTCTACGTGATTATCAGCTTTCCAATGAAGAAGTCTGTAAATTCTTACTACAGTTTTCCTGGCATTATTGATAGACATAATCTTTGCAGCTGCTGTTCACATGAAATTGACCATGTTTCTGGAATGTTGTTTACACAAATGCAGATTAATGCACTAAGGGAAGAAGATCTGAATGAGAACTTCTTTAAAGCACTTTCACATGTTAAAGAAATACACACAAACTGCAAAATACTGTTAAGGACTCATCATCAGGTAATGCACTCATACCACTGGTTATATGACAAATAGTTAAATTCTTGTGTAGTAACCTCGAATAAATAAATCCGACTGTAATTATGTACAACTATATACTATCTAATTTACATCTGATTGGAGACTCAAGTATTGTGTATTTATAGCCAATGTAAAATATCAGACACCCCAATTCATTATTGTTCATACTGAATGCAATTTCCCTCTTGAAACTGTTGCATTGTTGCATACACTTAAGCAAGTGAAAATTTCTTCCATATACTCTCAAACCTTTCTACAAATGTTATGTTTTCCAGCGAGAATTCAGTATGTTGATCTCTCATCTATATTGAGTCTAAAAAACATGTAATGGATTTTAAAATAAATAAAAAGTGCAGCAAATATACCATCTCTTCATTTTACACTTCACTTTTCAAAAAATTGTGATATATGCTCTTTTTCTTCATTTAATGCTTCACTTATTGGCATGCATTGTTCCAATTCTGTTGTGTTTTCTCTCTCTTTTCTCAAACATTGTGTTCTACACTTGCTTTTTTTGTTGATGAAGGCTTCATTTGGCTACGTCTAAGCTCTATTTCTAGTTCGGTATGTAGAATGGTGTGCCATAGCTGTTGTGCCTCACTTTTCATTTGCACACAACAATATAGTTGTTTACACCACAAGAAACTTCAGGGAGACTTATAATATTATTTTAAGACACATCATGAGTCAGGACGAACTGAACAATGTTAGATTTGGTGTGTTTTCAAAACGAGATTTAAATCATAAATCGTAAAGTTCAAACTGTAAATCGAAACGAGATTCAAATCGTAAATCGTAGATTCAAAAGATCCGTATTTGAAGGTTTGCATACAATTTGAAATTGATTTTGATGTTTGAACTTCTACAATTAAAAACATAAAACTCAATTTCCTCCCTTGTTATATTTTTATTTTATTTTGAAAACATTGTATTTTGAATTTTGAATTAAAATAAACATATTAAGTATGTTAGTATATAAATAGAATGTTTTTTTATTTGCGGTTTTGGCTAAGTTTGGATCGGAATGTAAATCGAATCGTTAAGGGAGAGATCCGATCCGAATCGGGATTTAAATCGTAGGATTTTAGGATTTTTGACAATATATGTTAATGCATAGTATTGTTTACGTAAGTAGCAACATGTTTAGTGGATCACTGGTAATTAATGGAAATATATATTTCAGCGTGCAGGCTTGGAACTCATGGACATGATGTCTGTTTACCAAGAAGGAGCTTATGAGCGCTTGTGCAGGTAACACGACCCCTATGCCATCCATTACTTGCTGCTATATTTTTGAACTTTATGCTTAACATATAACAATCAGTTCCAACACATAAGAATGTGGCTCTAAATACATGACAGTTCAACTTTGGCTGAAGTTTATCTTGACGAATTATAGGTCTGTCTCCATCGGATTCATTATTAAGATATATATAAATCGTACAAAATTATTGTTGGAGTTGCATAAAAGCTTGAGCTACCAAATTTGTTAATTTATTTTTTTGCTATGTTTAAACCATAACTTCACGTCCAACCTTGTCTGAAGTATGTCAAACCCGTTAGAAGTAGCCCAATTTCATCATCAAATAAACTTTGAATGCACCCATATAATTCCAGCCTGATCTGTTTTCACCCTTGTACTAAGATGCATTATAATGTTCTTTCAATAAATAACTCACAAATCATTAGATGCCATCTTGTTACTTGACATTTGAAGAGTGGATACATGGTCTTCTCCATTAGTCACAGCTCCCGATATATTTTGAATTTGTAAACTTGATATTATTTAGGCATTTTGTTATATGTCTACCACTCTGAAAGTAAGACATAACATAGGGACTAGCACAAGTGGCTACATATTTCTATCAAGCGTGTGCATGAACCTTTACAAAGACTGTAAGATTGTCTATGGATCCAAGAGTACCATCAATACTGTTTTTATTTTCCTTTTCAAAATGACATGAATGGATATTTTTTTCCAAAGAAAAGCGTTAACTGTATATATAACACTAAATTGAGCATTGCATGCAACCTTCTTTTCTACCAATAAGGTTTAAGATGAAGAGGCCTACGTAAGTATAAATTACAAAGAATTTTAATTTAGGTTGCCCCTTATGCTATGAAAAATGCCCCTTTACTAAAGTGAGAAATGGATAAGGGGTGTGAAATTTATTTTAAATTTTAGAAATCAAAACATTATTGAGGAAAAAAGTCTTTTTTTTTCCTTATTAAGTGTAATAAAATTTCTCATCTAACCTTTTCAAAATACCGCCTTTTGCTGTCACTTCTCTTCCTTAGTATCTTTTTTTTTATCAAAACAATGGTTCTAAAAGTTTTTTTGCATGTGCAACCATTAAAAATAGATAAATCAATAGCAATATCTACTATGATTAAAGATAATTTATTGAAGTTTTCCAATTTATCAAAATCAAATATATGTTAGAGATTTGACTTTTTTTCTTCCCAAATTTAGGGTTTCGGCATGATAGTAGGAGATGAGGGATTTGGGGCAAGCTCCTAATTTTGTCTTGTTAGAGTGAAAACAAAAGGGTAAATTGGTCCTACTTCTAAAATATGGGGTAACTGTAAAATGAAAACTTCCTCTATCAATTTTTTACATGGTTAATTGATGTCAACGAGATTTGATTCCAACAACTCTAGATATCTGAATCCCAACAATTCTAAATACGTAATCTCGAGACATACCACTGTCCCATATGGGATATCAAAATAAAAGACTCAGGGTTTTTATACCCTGAGGGATGTATACTGGCCACATCCATCAATCAGTTTTTTATACTTCCCCTTAAAATTCACTACTCGTAACCATTTTGTTTTTCCTTTTAGGAATGGCCGTGAAAAAGTCAATATCATTTTCTTAGTAAAAAACCAGAAGACAAAGGTGCAAGTTTGCACTGTTTTTAATAATCAATAACTTATGGTTAATAAAAATTTCCAAGCAAGTGAAATGGATTAAATTGATTGCCAAAATCAAATGAAAAGAGACCCTTTTAAATCGATCATCATCAAAGATGTCGGCGTGGAATATTTTTTGGGGAACAAAGTCACAATCATTATTGAGCATTTTGCATTTTTATGTTCCATAACCTGCCTTTATATTTTCCGGATATTTGGCTGAAACAAAAAGCATGAAATCAAAAAGGTAAACTTGTTTTCCAACATGCATGTTGTTTTTTATGATGATCCAGGAAACCATTTTTGCTATGTATATTTGGTTAAAACAAAGGGTTTTTCATTCATCGTAACTGTGCTTCAAGCTCCGTGCATCTTAATTCTCAAATACACGAGTCATCCCTTGGGGCTTGCATGCTAAATTGTATGATTGTAATTTTTGCAGGAAATGAGCTACTTCATCGCTTCTACTAACATTTGCATTTTTTCTACCTTCTTGATGTCTACCATATACTTTAAACTTCATGAATAAATATAGTTACCTCATATTAATATGTGTATGTCTTGTGCCTGTTTTTCATTCATATGGTGATATCTATTGCGATGGAATTCATATGATATTAAATATGTTTCAGGTGGGTTCAAGCAGAGTGTAAAAAATTAGGAGACAGTGATAATCCTGAAGTTGGTGACCTCCTTAAAGCGGCTGTTCGTTGCCTAAAAGAAAGACCAGTTCTTTTCAAGTATTGTGCAGAAGAAGTATGTCATATTTTTCTGCATTTCCTTGTAAAATTTTATGAATTAATATTAAGTGAATAAATTTGGGACTATATAGGTGTCAAACATGAGGCATCATGCATTGTTCAGGCGTTTTATAAGTGCTCTTACAAGAGGAGGGCCAGGGGGACTTCCTCGACCGATTGAAGTACACGCCCATGATCCGTTGCGCTACGTTGGAGATATGTTAGGATGGTTGCATCAGGTTTGTTTACTTATCACATGCTTGACAAAATCAAATTGCTTCAGTCGTAGTTGCGCTAATTTGTTCTTATCGCTATGCAAGGCTTTAGCTTCTGAAAGAGAACTTATACTCGCACTGCTTGATCCAGATGCAACAACTGATACTGGACCTACAGCTCGTCGCTTTTCAAAAAGTGCTGAGAATGGTTCTACAAAATCAGAACCAGACATAACCTTTGTTTTAGATAGAATATTTGAAGGTGCATGCCGACCATTCAAAATTAGAGTGGAGCAAGTTTTACACTCCCAACCTAATCTTGTAGTTTCCTACAAACTGAGCAACATGCTAGAGTTCTACTGTTACACGGTACGTGTGCAGTCATCGCATTAGACAAATCAATGATAACTACTACATCACATGTCTTATTTTTGAATTATTAATCTACAGATTTCAGACTTGCTTGGAAGAGAAACTGCACTCTGTGACACAATTTGGCTACTTAAAGATGCTGCTCAACAGACATTTTTTAATAGTTTGAAGACAAGGGGTGAGAAACTACTGAGATATCCTCCATTAGTTGCAGTTGATCTGTCCCCACCACCAGCAGTGCGAGAAGCTGTTGCCTTGCTTCTTGAGCTTATGGACAACTACAATAGCATGATGGTTCCTGAATCAGGAATGAAGCCTGATTTTGATCCAGTAATTACCGCTCTACTAGATCCTATTGTTCAGGTATGTTTGAAGCAGTAATATTCTGTTAAGTGCACAACCACTATACCTTTTTCCGCAGATATTAGTTTATGAGATAGCATAATGTTAACGTGTCAATGTTATAGGATCTAATGGTATCTTTAACTCTCAGTCTAGCTATAAAATATTAATTATGTAGGACTAGTATGTTTATAATCAACACAATTTTATAGAAGAAAAGTAGAAATTTGACCTGCATTTTACAGAGTGCAATCTGTTAGGGGAAATTTTGGCATAGTCTCGAAACAAACCTAAACCAGTTGGAAAATGTGCTTAAGGTCAGGAGATACACCATGATCGAAAGGCTAGGGCGAAGAGGCAAGAAGATAGGAAGATAACACGAGAAGAATAAAAAAGATAAGGAGTAAATTACCAAGTTTAAGTATTTGGTTCGGTATATTACTGGACAAGAATGTTGGTTTGGTAGTGAACAACTGAACAAAAAATCCTGTCTGGTAGGCGTCTACCGAACAGTAATTCTTGTTTGGCAGTCACTAGTCAAACAACCGATCCTCATCACATCGAACCAAGTCCTAGCCATACCGAACCGGGTCTTAGTCATTGAACAACCAATGCCGAACCGAGTAAGTTATATATGAAAACGACCTATTCTGGCCGGACTACTGAGCTAGATACTATATAACTCCACTCCTATAAATACCCCAAGGCTAGGACAACAATGGAGACAAGTTTGAAACAACAAAAACCGCAACCGTTCTAGCTGAACAGAATTGCCCTTCAGGCTGGAGCACTTTTGGACATCAAGGAACCATTTAGACCTCATTCAATCATCGCCAATCATCCAATCCATCATCATCTGACATCGAGTTGTGGTAGATCAATCTCAAGATCTACGACATCAGAGCATTGTCAAACACAGATCTAGCAACCCACAATTATTATAACCAATTCAAAGTGGTATAGCGAACATTGTAATAGTTGTAAATCAGAGAATCATAATTAAAAAAACTAAGTGTAGCAAACATTGTAATAGTTGTAAATCAGAGAATCATAATTAAAAAAACAAAGTGGACGTGGTCAAATATTGCCGAACCACCATAAAAACTCTTTACATCTGCATTTAGTTCATGCTTTATAACATATCCGTCTGTGATTTATGATCTAAATTAGATTAAGAACTTAACATAATTGACGATCAATGATCCCGCCTTTTAAAAACTAGCACTAGGATCACATTTAGGATTCTAGGTTCTACCAGATCTATGTTCTTGGGTGTTTGATCATTTTTGATGCAAACACAATCCAATCCAGCTAAAAAGCAGTACATGCTAGATTGTATTCGGTAAAATACAATACAGTCTATTAAATGTGAAGTAAAAGATTGACTTGCATTTTACAAAATGCAATCCAATCCAATAAAAAATTAAATAAAATGCAAATTGTAATAGGAAAGTTCTAGTTATATTACTTAATTGTTATTTATGTAGAACACACCGCTGCTAAGTAATTTAAAAAAGAAATAAGAAACCAAGTTCACAACAACATTCTTAGAAAGAACCTGAAGATCAAAAAGAAAGTGAAGAAGAAAATGAAATATCATGAAAGGTACATATCCTACTTTTAATAATAGAATCAAATGTTATACCTCACATATTATAAAATGTAATTTAATCACATATAAAAGTAGTGAATATTAGATTGCATTTTGTAAAACGCAATCCAGTTTTGAAGTACTCTATAAGTTTGACTTACATCTTTCAAAATGCAGTCCAATCCTATTAAATATATAGTGCATATTAGATTGTATTTTGTAAGATGTAGAATTAGCTTGCATTTTACAAAATGCAATCCAATTCACTACACAAGTACATAGCAAGATAATAGCATGTAACTAATTTGTTTTAAACCGTTAATCTTATAGATGCAAAAGTTTATAGCAAGTAAAGTATAGAAGATTACAGAACCAAAAGCAATTAGAATCATCCACTAAAAGGTGGAACCCAATGCACGAGGCTCCCGTACGATAGCGAGCTTTGAAGAGGTCGATAATGTACGCAGTCTTTCCCTCGCATTGCAAAGAGGCTGTTTCGGACTCGAACCCGAGCGCCCAGATCACCACACGGGTGACCTAACCGTTGCGCCAAGGCTTCACCTCAATTAGAATCATGCACTTTCTTATAAAAATTCAATGGAAGTTTTGTCTAATCTAATTAAAAGAATAAAACTTCGAAAGTAACATATAGATGTGCTAAAGACCACACCATTATGGAATTTAATCAAATTGTTTATAGAATATAGATAAACAGATGAAGATCGTTGATTTTTGAAAAAGCTCACACGTCACAAGCTTTTGCAAAGAAATAAAGTCATTTATCTTTAACACCACAGAGATGTAACCGAAAGGATATAAGCATGACTCTAGAAATTCCAATTGAAAGATAAATGAACAACTAAAGTCTATATTGAAAGAGCGAGTTTAAAAGGAGAAACTCAAACATATGTAAATAAATATTTTAAACCAAATGCTAAGATAAACAAAAGAGAAATTGAGAAAAGAATTGAAATCTTAATTCTAAAGTGAAGGAAGGAAGATATAAATGATGTTGTAGCGTTAGTAATAGCTCATTTGCTCACAATTTTTATATTCAACAATATAATAACATTCTTCCAACAGAAATGATAACAATAGTCATTTATCTTTAACACCACAGAGATGAATGTAACTGAAAAAGATAAGCATGACTCTAGAAATTCCAATTGAAAGATAAATGAACAACTAAAGTCTATATTGAAAGAGCGAGTTTAAAAGGAGAAACTCAAACATATGTAAATAAACATTTTAAACCAAATGCTAAGATAAACAAAAGAGAAATTGAGAAAAGAATTGAAATCTTAATTCTAAAGTGAAAGAAGGAAGATATAAATGATGTTGTAGAGTTAGTAACAACTCATTTGCTCACAATTTTTATATTCAAGAATAACATAACATCCTTCCAACTGAAACGATAACAATAGTCTTATATCTTCAACGCCACAGAGATGAATGTAACCGAAAGAGATATAAGCATGACTCTTGAAATTCCAATTGAAAGATAAATGAACAACCAAAGTTTATATTGAAAGAGCGAGTTAAACATATGTAAATAAATATTTTAAACCAAATGCTAAGATAAACAAAAGAAAAATTGAGAAAAGAATTGAAATCTTAATTCTAAAATGAAAGAAGGAAGATATAAATGATGTTGTAGAGTTAGTAATAGGTCATTTGCTCACAATTTTTATATTCAACAATAGCAATAACATTCTTTCAATTGAAATGATAACAATAGTTAATTTTAAACAAAAAAGAAGGAACAATTGACCCATTGTAATGTAAAAGCGTTTAGTGGGTCAGGTGCACAAATACGCAATAACACCCCAGAAGCATATGCACATCTTTGTTATGGGTAAGATTCAAATATAGTTTATTTTGTTATAATATATGTATATAATGAAGTGAATATGCTTTTATGTTATTTTGTTTAGTCCCACATCGTGGAATAAGTTTTGTACCAAGCTGCAAAGCCTTTATATAAAGGAGGCTATGTAATGTAAATAGATAACAAATCTCTATATGAATAAAATTGTTCTCTCTAATGGCTTCTACTTTCTTCATTTTACAACACATTATCAAAACGATCTCTAACCAAAAGGAAAATTTCAGATCTAATTATAAATCTTCAAAACAGTATGCTATTTCTGATCTGATTGATCAAATCTTTCAAATCTCATTCTATTAATTTTATTTCTTTTAGATCTCATTGTATCATTGATCTAATTATTCAGATCTGATTCTATTTGTTCATTTTTTTGTTCCTGTATTTTAGATCTCGTTTTGTTGTAGATCTTATTTTTTTTTAATTCTAATTTTTCAGATCTCTTGTAGATTTTAATATCATGTTCAAATGATATATTTTTTAGATCTGTAGATTTTAATCATCAGATATATTATTACCTTCGAAGAAATGATCTAACTTCATGTTAGTATATCCATTTTTTTTTGATAATTTTGAATTTGATCTGAAAGTAAAATTGTTTCATAGACTAAAATGTAATTTCAGACCTTATTCTATTAGTTTTCTTTTTATATCTTATCTATCATAGATCTAATTTTTCAGATTTCATTATATACATACATATATATATACATACATACATATATATATATATATCTTATCTCATAGATCTTTCTCTATTAATCTTATCATTTTAGATCTCATTTTATCGTAGATCTAAACTTTGAGATATCATTCCATTGTTTGTTGAAGAAAAAAGGTTTTCATTTTGAAACTTTTTTGTTTGGATTTCGGTTTGAATGAGGACTATAGAAATGATTTTGCTATATGATTTATATTTCCAGAAGAAATATTTTATTGTTTCTTAGAGAAACAAATATAAGGATAATACATATCTAGAAGATCGTATTAAGTTTACATGAAAGAATAGGAACCTGAAGTTCATATGTGAGAAGGTGAAAGATTAAAGCTTTCATAAGCTGAAATAAAGCCTTGAAGAAAATAAGCGAGCAATTCCAAAAGAATATGTTGATATGTCCAGAAGACATAACATAAAAATAATATGCTAGAATAACATTACAAATGTGGTAAATACTATTTCCTCGAAGAGAAATAGTATTATTATTCTCATGATCGAATACAATTATGAAGAGTCCTCTTATTTCATTGTGTTTTTTAATATTGGAGACCTGAAGTTTTCAAATAAAAATTATACATATAAGTTTGTATTCCTAAAAAAAAGAGGATTATATATCAAAACTCAAATATATAAATTTGAGATGTGAAGCTTTGAATTATTAGAAAAGCTAATTCAGATTATGGTAAATTCCAACCATGTTTGCAATCAAACCCGAAGTTTGATAATGAAAATCAAGTTGTACCACTTAGGATCTAAAGTACTAAACAAAGACTTTATTTTAAAGTAAAATTGGAACCTAAAGTTCTAAAAATATTTGCCAATAGTATTAACTACTAAACTAAATAAATGTATAGAAATTTGTTCACTCCAGAAGTGGTGATAATAATAATAAAAAATCTCTAGAAGAGATTTGTATATTTAGTAATGATAAAATATCTCCAGAAGAGATTTGTTGATATATTTGATGCTTTTATTAAACCAAATAAATATATAGATACTCTCTTGCTCTCTTTCTTTTTTATAGAAAACAAGGTATTATAACAGGAAGTTTATTTCCTATTTTTTTTCTTATTATATGCATCCAATCATGCCTTTCAAAGGGTAAAATATATAATAGATCAAGTTTCCTTCCTTTGGCTCATCAAGCAAGTATTTTGATTCTTCATAAAATGAATGTAAATATTTATACACCCATCAATTCTATTATATAATATATATAAAACCCATTCATCTTTCATCTTTCAGCAAAGAGGTATTCCAATGTTTACTATTTTATATGCTTAATCTTTTATCTATTATTGTCATGTCACAAGAATATACTTATTGATTGTTATCAATAGCTGTAACTCATAAAACATACTTTTTAGTTGTCAAGTCAAACTATTTTGTTTTTCATGATATTATTCATACACTATGTGATGTTCAAATTTCCTCTCTCTGTTTAACTTACAATATGTAAATAGCCGCATATATTAATTCATATATTGATCAATAGCAATTAACAAATCAATGAATAAAATTAATTGATTAATGAGAATGGTTCAACAAAGATGTGTTTGAATGCTTCATACATTTATTCTTCTTTTATTTCTCTTATTGTGGATAAGGATTATAACGTATATACCATGGTTTAAGGTTCCGGCCGGAACCCCGAGATTCCGGCCACCTCGGTTCGGTTCCGGCCGGAGGCGGGACGAGATTAAGTTAAAATCTCGTCTCGCCAACCTTCAGTACAAAAAATCAAAAAAATAATAATAAAAAAACTAGCAAATCGAAACAAACTGTACATAAATTTACGAACTGTAAAGCAAAATTACCAATCGAGCATCAAAAATTCAAAATTCGAGAAGCAAATTCAGGCGCAGCACAAATCAAGCATCGAGATGAGAAAATCGAGAAGTCTTGTTGTCGATTTTCATCGCAGCAGACATCGCGATGAGAAAATCGAGAAGTATTGCTGTCGATTTTCATCGCAGCAGGCATCGCGATGAGTTTACTGTAGTCGTCTAGTTTTTCTTTTTGATGATGCGTAGATAATTTAGGGTTAGGAAGTGAATAGTAGTTTAGGTGGGTTTGGGTTAGTATGAGCTTGGGTATGAATATGGGTTGGGCTTTTATTTTATTGTTTTAGAGAGATTGGGAAACAATTTTTAGTTATTGTTATGCAATTATATTACTGTCATGCGAATTTGTCATGCGAATTTCAATGATTTGCCTTTAACTACTAAAGCTTTACTAAACAATTCAACTTTAAGGAATGGTTTTTGGATGTAATAATATTATATGTTGTATTATTATCTCTTTATGCATTGTATTTTGTATTTTATTTGCACAATGTTTATTATTACTTTTTAATAACAAATACAGAACGAAACCGAAACAAAAACCGAAACATTCGAAATTTCGAAATTGACCGAAACCAAGAAAATATCAAATGACCGAAACCGAATTCTCGAATCTTGGTATATACATGGTATATATTTCTGTTTCTCACTATTGCAGTTGTTATGAATTAATGAATGTACTACCTATTCATATTCTTAAATCTGCCTATATTATTAAAGTAAACATAATAAAGTCATCATAATTTTTGATTATAATTCATCCTTTCTCCACCAATCAATCCATATAAAGGTCTTTCCATATTTTCAAGGGTAGTTTTGCATTTTCAAGAAAATTAATGAATGCAATTAATGAGATTGGATCTAGAGCTATCAGAAGGATGTTAATAAGAAATTATAGTCGCTTTATAGATTATAATTGGCTGTCTTTTACTATTTTGCAGTAATGTTTTTTTTCTTTCACTATAACTACTATCAGATATGGGTTCTTATTTTATGAAATGCATTAATTATATACCCATGAACAATATTTTGATGCTTATGCATTTTTATTTCCACATATAGTTGGTAATATGATAAACATATCCAAGCTTGAATTTAAAACTTTGGACTTATTAGGAGATAACTTTTGTCATAGATATTGGATGCTGACATTCAATTACAATCTCAATGCTTAAAAAATGTCATTAAAAATGATAATAATATGTCCCGGTAGGATAAAACAAAGGCTCCTATATTTTTAAGGTGTCATATCCACGACAATCTTAAAATAAGACATTTAACTGAAAAGATCATCTTTACTTATGGAACTCCCTGAAGGAGCGTTATGACCACTAGAAGATGGTCACACTTTCAAACACTAGACAAGAGTGGTTGAACCTGAAGTATCAACCAGTTGAAAGTTGGTGCTTGTATGTTTTTCTTTTCAGAACTGATTGAAATAACGTACCGATGAATGTTGTGTTTTAATCAGTAGTCCATTTTAATTTTTTTTGGAAAGTATTAGCATTTATTTAATGCTTACAAATTTTAATAGTTGACTAACTATATTGTCTTTAGTTTTTAAGATATGGACCATCAATATTTGAGTGATAATATATGCCTACTAGATAGTGCAACTACTCATATGATTTTGAAAAACCAGAAGTTTTACTCTGAACTATCTGAAAATATTTTAGCTAAAATTTTCTACCATAGCAAATCTGCTAATATAATTGAAGGGTCCGGAAGAGCCCATATGGTATTACCAAATGGTACATATATCTTAATTCAAAGTACATTATACTCAAGCAAATTTAAAAGAAATTTGTTAAGTTTTGATGATATATAAATGAATGGCTACCATATTGGAACAATAATGAAAACGTCAAAGAATATCTTTGCGTTATTTCTAAAATTGAAAGCCAGAAGCTTATTTTAGAAAAAAAAATTGGTACAATTTCAACTGGATTATATTTCATGAAATTTGGCATAATTGAATCTCATATTTAAACATGAGCCAGCAGCTCACAAATATCACTTGAATGCATCTTATCAATTGATAAAAGAATCATCCTTCTATTATTAATACGTATGGTGTATTTGCTAGTAGCAATATGATAATGGATCGAAATGAGAATCCAAAGATGATTATTATTTAATGTGACAATGTTTGTCAACATTGAGGGGGAGGATAAAAGGATACAAGTTCATTTTGATCATTAGTGTCAAATATTTGTTAACATGTATAACGATGCAAAATATTAAGTAACTTGAATAAATTATTAATAATATCCCTAGTAGACTTTCTCCAATATAGATTTGAATCCCTGAAGGATCAAAATGTGTAAACCACATCTGAAATATGGTACAAAAGTCAGTTTGAAATACTTTTGGAGTAAATAATAAAGATGCCAAATAAAAAAGGTGAGTGTTCTTGAAGAAACACTTAAGGGTGCTTTTGAAGAGACTAATGACATGATTGTCAAATAACCCTAGAAAGTGGTTTAGGTACCTAAAACATGATAATTAAAGAGATCTCAATAAATCATGTCTAGAACTGACAAGAAATAATTATCGATGATAAATTTGTAAATAATAAAACGTTTATGTTTATAAATAAATTAAGGATCTTTAATTAGGGGAAAACATGACTGGCCATCATGAATCCTTTACTAATAGAGAAATATGGACATGTAGTCCGTAAAGTAGCAAAAGTACTTGAAATGCTTAATATACCCTGAAGGTATAAATATGGTTTAAATCATATTAAATGATGAAAGTATACAAATTTTTGAAGAATATAAATAACTTTGGTGGTTATAAAGAATGCAAGGAGCATAGATTACAATATACTTTTAAGTATTGTTGTAATAAAAATCTTGATATAATTCATGATGAGTAGATTACTTCCTATTTTTAAGTATCGTTATAATGAAACTCTTAATATTCATTGAAGTGATAGTTGCGATATGCAAATACTTATTAAAGTATACAAATTTTTGAAGAATATATATAACCTTTGTAGTTATAAAGAATGCAAAAGACATAAAGTGTAGATTACAAATTTCTTTTAAGTATTGTTGCAATGAAAATCTTGATATACTTCAAAATAAGTAGATTACTTCCTGCTTTCTAGTAATGTTGTAATGAAATTTTTAATATTCATGAAAAATGTGTAGTTGCAACGCGCAAAACATTTGAAGCACAAAAATGAAAGTATATGAAGTGTTTTTCATAAAAGTAGCATACAAAATGCATAAAATGCAAACCATATTTGAAAGAAACAATCTTAGAAAATTTGATTGTATCGAAGGAAACTATCAATAAATTGTATTATTAATGAGATTCATATTTATAGATCCAGAAGTATCTATAACCAATTTGAGTTATCGAAAGACGAATATGAATTCAGAGGAAAATTTTAAATCAGGGGGAGCATCTATAAGTATTTATAATGCACTCTTTTTCCTTAACTAAGATTTTTCCCACTGGGTTTTTATTAGTAAGGTTTTAATGAGGCATTATCTTGATCCAGAAGTATCAACTCTCTAGTAACATTTGAAAATAAGTTACAATGTACTTTTTTCCCTTATTTAAGATTTTTCCCACTGGGTTTTTCTTACTAAGGTTTTAACGAGGCATTGTCTTGATCTAGAAGAATCAAACGTCTTTTCAAGAAATAACATATCAAATATGTTATTTAAGTTAAATTATATTTTTATCCTTGACTAAGGTTTTTTCCATCGGGTTTTCCTTTATAAGGTTTTTAATGAAGTATTATATTGATTCAGAAGTATCAAATTCTATTTGATTCTGTAAATTATTGAAATATGACATACTATATTGTACTCTTTTTCCTTTACTAAGATTTTTTTCCATAGGGTTTTTCTTAGTAAGGTTTTAACGAAGCATTAGTTTGATCCAGAAGTATCAAACTTCATTTGAAGAAATGAGAAAATAAGATATGTCATTATACTTTTTTTTCTTCATTAAGATTTTTCCCATAGGATTTTTCTTAGTAAGAGTTTTAATGAGACATTGTTTTGATCTCGAAGTATCACAAACTTTTCGAAAGAATATCATTTTTAATATGATTTTACAAGTTGCACTCTTTTCCTCGTTCAAAGGTTTTTTCCATTGGGTTTTCCTAACAGAGGTTTTTAATGAGGCAACAGACAATATCTATATCGACTGAATGAATAAATACAAGCAAGATAATAATGAGGGGGAGTAATCACACACGTTTCAAAAAGGACAATTTCAAGTTATCAGAGCATTCAAGATTTTGAAGACGCATATTCAAGGGGGAGTGTTATAATATATGTATATAATGAAGTGAATATGCTTTTATGTTATTTTGTTTATCCCACATCGTGGAATAAGTTTTGTACCAAGCTGCAAAGCCTTTATATAAAGGAGGTTATGTAATGTAAATAGATAACAAATCTCTGTATGAATAAAATTGT
Organism: Allium fistulosum; assembly: GCA_030737815.1. Lineage (NCBI taxonomy): Eukaryota > Viridiplantae > Streptophyta > Magnoliopsida > Asparagales > Amaryllidaceae > Allium > Allium fistulosum. The sequence goes on from CM060904.1 coordinate 797,712,974, forward strand.
TCTCTCTCTAATGACTTCTACTTTCTTCATTTTACAACATATTTTTGTATATTGTAATAGTAAAATACATTCATATGATTGCTCTATTGGTACTACGACAAATGAATCATGATCGAAAAAAAAAGACTAGGAAGGTTCGTATCCAACAGCAAAAAAATGGTGCTTGCATTACATAACATCAGAATTAGCATCTCAATTAACTGAAAGTTTACATTTCCAAAATAGTACTTTAAAAAAAAAATCATCAACAATTATCTACAAATTTATATAATTTGAAAGCAAATTCAATTAGAAAACTAGAAAATGAATTGCATTTTGTAAAAAGCAAACAAATACTATCAGAGTAATGGTAAACTACTGACTTGCATTTTACAAAGCTTAATACAATCTAGTTAAAAAGTAGTGCAAATTAGGTTGTCTTTTGTAAAATGCAATCAAATTTTAAAAACATACTTCACAGAGTTAACTTGCATTTTATACTTAACTTGCATTTTATACAATGCAATCTGTTTCTTTAACTTTAAATATGGCATAACAAAATGTGACAAGAAAATGTTGCTTTTGGAAGTAAGAAGAATTCACATGAAAAAGAAGAAAGTGAGAAGGGGGAGTGAAGAAGAAGAGCAAAATGAAAGAGAAAACAACAAAAATCAATTTGAAATCAACACTAACGAAGATGTTTTATTAAATGCTGATACTCATCAACAAAAATGCACTTTCAACATAATCGAAAACCAAATGGAGAAAATAGAGTTAAGGGTATTGAAAAGAGAAGAAAAAGAACTAAAGAAAGAAAAAGAAACAGCAAATAATGGATGAAAAAATATATATGAAGAAATTTTATGTTGAGGAAATGGAGAAGGGCAAACAAATCAAAATGCTAAAGGAAAATATCTTGAAATTAGAAGAAATAGCGGTTGGGTCAAAAATGACATAAGCATCCAATCGAGTAGCAAGTGAAAATGATAAAAGGAAAAAGATTAAAAAAGAGAAAAGAATACACAATTTTTATAGCGGTTCAGCAAATACTCCTGCCTACATCAACTTAATCATTTTCTATTTATCATACTTTGCTCGTACAAGATATATTTTACAAGTCGGTATCTTACAACTCGGGAGTTGTACCGAGTTGTGATTTTGGTCCAATTTTTGCTATCTCTTTTGTGTTTCATTTTACCATCTTATGGTGTTTTCCAAGGCTTTAGGTCCATTTCTTTTTTGTTCTTTAGTCCAGTTCAATCGTTCGAGTCTGTTCGAAGACTGTGGAAAATTTGGTCGTAACATTTGCTTCCAAAGTACGCCTTTTGAATATAAGGTGTGTTTTTATTCTAGAACAGGTATTGAAAGTGATCTACGGCAGTTGAGCTCTTTGGCTATCACTGGACCAATCATGATGAATCGTCTGATTCCCTTGGATTCACCTTTAAATCAAAGGTCGTACTAGACCTATGTTAGCTAAGGATTCGAGTCATTGCATAAGTGTTAGTCATAAATCACAATCATTTCGCATTTCCTCGGAATTTAATATATCACACATCATAAATCAATGTCATTTCGAGTTTGCCATGGGTTAAATTATCGTATATCAGTATCAATATCCTGTGTTCTTTCGAGATTTAGCTACCATAAAATCATATGTCATGTGATCATAAATCATCAATTATAGAAGTATATTGCCATCGATTGAAGCATCACTTATAAATCGTCTAGTATCGTCTACAATCCCATCATAAGTGTGTCCAATCGAATCGAAGTAGTAAATAATCCAGTAATCGTTACCAAATCGTTTTAAAGTTGAGAGACGTTCAAATCCCCAAGTCCAGTGTCTAATCTCTTCAGATCTCGTAATTATATATTTAGTTTTGATTTCTCACTTTTTCGGATCACATGATTATATATCCAATCCAGTTTCCGATCTCTTCGGATCATATAATTAATATCCATTTCAATTTATGATCTCAATGGATCGCATAATCATATTATCCAGATTGAGCCCAGTCCGCTCGCTCTTCGGTGATGAGACTCAATATTCGAGTGCTTTCATTCGCTTACTTTCCGATGACGAGACTCACTATTTGAGTGCATCCATCTACTCACTCTTTGGTGCGGGGACTCGCTATCCGAGTTCGTCCATCCACTTACTCCCTGGTAACAGGACTTGCTATTCAGTGTGAGTCCATCCACTTGCTCTCCAACGAGAGGACTCTTTATCTGTGCGTGTCCATCCATTTACTCTCAAGTAAGGGGATCCACTATCTCGTATAAATCCATCCACTTGCTCTCCGGCAAGGAGACTTGCACTTCACGGTTCATCGCACCGTCTGTCGAGTCGGAGGAACCACGTTCTGTCATTTTATCATGTCCGGTTTAAGGAATAATCAAGTTACGTTGGTATTCCGTCATAATATCAATATTAGTTATCATGTTCAGATGATTTTTAAATTCATATATCCATCCGTCATTCATTTATCGCGTTTGAATCAAACACATCAAACAAACATCCAATCCTATCAAGGATTATTCCTTAGGATCAATCGAGGTCTCATGCACGTGTAAGTGACCTTATAGTGATCCTTCACTAATTATTTAAAACAAAACTGAAATGCACAAAATAAATCCCATACCATCCATTCCAATCATGAGATTACAAAGCTTGGCCCAGATCCATAGTTGCAACCATGCATTTTTGTCTAGGTGTTGATTGCTCTTGCGGCACCATCGCGTTTTGATCCCTCACATACTTTTGTAAGCGGTTACTTCGAGCCCGCTCCTCTGTCAAGTCTCGCAGATGCCTGCATTCATTCGTTTCATGCCTATCCAGTTTATGGAATCGACAAGATTTTCCAGATCTTCTTTTCCGATCTGTGGGCTCTCTCTTGGTGGGCTTTTTGTAGGGAATCTGCTTCTAGTACCCAAGTAAATCCTCTTTGGGGTTTCATTCAAGTTCGTGTAGGAGCAAAACTTTGGCTTCCTCCTTTATTGCTTTGATCTTCCGAAGCCATCGTTGGTTTTTCGTTTTCCTTTATCTTTTTCATATCTTGTTCTGGATGATCCTCCATCGTCCACAATATTAACTTCAACATTCTCCTCCTTGGCGTTTTCCTGGTGCAATATCTCTCAGCTTGCTAGTAGAAGTCCGCAAGATCCACTGAGAACTCTCTCCAAAGCTATTTTGAAATTAGTTTTACTTACAATTCCGAAAAGACTACATCAGGACTATCGACGAGTTTGGTTTCTGCATTGCAGCGGCTGCTACATTGAATCTTGTTAAGCAATTCCATAAAGTCTCTTTAGGCCTCTATTTCACACTTGAAATGTCATTACTTTCTTTGATCGCGTTATATGAACCTTGGACTGGCTCACAAACTTTTCCATTAATCTAGTCCACGTGCTAATGGACTCGTTAGTTAGCTATCGAAACCACATCACTGCTAAATCTGTTAAATATAACAGGAAACACCGCCCTATTAACTCCTCCAAAACACCAAACACTCTCATATATGGGTATATCTCATCGGATGTATTGTTGGATCCGTCCTTTCATCATACGGCTCTAAGATAGGTAGTTTGAAATCTGGTGGATTTCTGGCAAATTGGATGCTTGGGGTGAAAGGATTTCCGTTTACGTCCTCCAAACACTGACCCGGAGTTCCACCTTAGACTATTTGTCTTATCAACTCCGCTAGATGATCATCCTGATTCAATAGCGATCTATGAGGCTCTACGTGTCATTAATTCAGTTTTTCCTCATGCCCTCTGTTCTCATGGGAACCTTCTGGCTCAAATTCCTACCGTTGCACATTCGTGTTCCGATTTCCATTTCAAGGCTCAACATCATTCATTAGACGTGCTCCGTCCGGTCTTAAGTCCATTCCAACCATGTCCCTAGACTTCTTGACTCGGTACCGAGTTGACTTCTCAAGTTGGTACCGAGTTGAGGTGCCTCTGCGAGGTTTGCTCCAATTTGTCTGGCTCCATTTTCAGGTGCACTCATTCCACATTCCGGCCTCGGATTTTGGTTTTCTGCTACTCCGGCTGTCATTTGTTGCTTCATTCTTCCGAAGAATCCATTATGCATTTCCTCTTATTGAGCCACCCTTCTATCTTGTATTTTTTATCATTCTTTCCATCTCTTCTTTAGTCACATAGATTGATGGATTTATATTTAAGTATATCTCCTGGCTGTTCCATATTCTTGTTGACTTTCTTCAGCAATAACTCCCGGGTAAGACTCAACGGATAATTGAAAGGGAGTGAGTGGAGGATTTGAACAGTTCAATCAGGAACCGCACCATTTCGGAACGAGATCGTATGCTCTTTCTCCAGAACGAAATTCGCGCTCTTGAAAACAGGAAAGGGGCGCTACTCTAAGAGGGAGGGGGGGGGGCTTTTTGTGGAGGTTGCCATCCTGGTGGACCGGGTTGAAAGTGAAAGTCACCAAAAGCTGATGGAATGCTCTCGAAACCAATTTACTTGTGTGAGACAAAGCAAAAAAAACTCCCTTTTTTATTTGGTATAACTACTTGAGCCGGATGAGAGGAAACCTTCACGTCCGGTTTCTAAAGGGGATCCAATCTTATAGGAACCTAAAATTTTCTTTTGAGGACATGATCTAATAGATCATTGTATCGAATAGTTGGACACTCATTCCATCGTATGATATTGGAATTCTTTTGCTTAAGAATCTCTAGAGTAATAGGACTTGGCTCAGAAAGAACATCAAAATAGAAAGAAGCACAACACCCTTCAACTCTTCTTGTTGATGGTCTCTTCATCTTTTCCAAATCAAGTTTCAAGTTCTTAAATCCAAGTTCCCTCTCAGTGAAATCACCAAAATATTTGGGGCAAAGATGACACAAACACCCAATCAAGCAATAAATGAAAATTATGAAAGAGGAGATTAAAAAAGAGAAAACACAATTTTTATAGCGGTTCGAACAAATACTTCAGTTTACGTTCACTTAATTGTTTTCTATTTATCGTACTTTGCTCCTACAAAGTATATTTTATAAGTCGATATCTTACAACTCGGGTATGAGTTGTACATAATTCAATTCAAGATTGTATTTCTCAACTCTTCGTAATTCAAAGTCCAGAAAAGTAGATCTCATTCTTCTCCTCTATTTATAGACAAAGATTAGCGAATTAGGCTTTGAAATTCATTACATACGTTCTCCACGTCCAGTATGAAGTCCAAGCAAAAGATCATGGTTTGACTCAGTCAATGTTTCTCAACTCAATAAGGATCCAAGGGCTTCAACTCGGTAGGGATCCAAGTGTCAACTCGATAGGGATCCAACGGGGCCGAGTTGTGAGTTTGGTCCAGTTTTAGCTATCTATTTTGTGCTTCATTTTACCATCTTGTGATGTTTTTCAAGGCTCTATGTCCATTTCTTTACTGTTCTTTAGTCCAGTTTAATCGTTCATGTCTGTACGAAGACTGGAAAATTTGGCTGTAACAAGCAGCAATATTGGTAGAAGAAGAAAAAAACAATTGTACCTCGAAAGGGATAAATTTGCTAACCGAACATCTAGAGTTAATTGAAGAAATTTTGCAAAGCAAACCATAGATGGATGAATAAAAGGAAGAGCAAAAAAAAGAACTCTTTTTAATTTTTCTTCCACCGATTACTTTTTGGTTTCCAGCCCATTTATGTTTTCTCTTCTGTATGTTGGTGGCTCTATTTTCATATTTCATTTTTTCATATATTTCCTTCTTATCTTTTCTGCTCCATTTGATCTTCAATAAGTTATTCTATTTTCTCTATTTCGCTTTCAATGATTTTGAACCTGTCCTTTTGTGGTTGAGCGTCATAATTTAATAAAACATCTTTATTTGTGTTGATTTCAAATTGAATTTCATCATTGCCCTCTCTTTCCTTTTGCTCTTCTCGACTCTTTATTCATTTGAAGTCTCATCTCTTTCAAATCATAATTTTGTTTTTACAAATTGTTATGTTAAATATAAAGTTAATGAAGCACATTGATTTTATAATTGCAAGTCAATTATGTAGAGTACTTTTTCAAAATTGGATTGCATTTTACAAAAACTAAATCGAGTTTGCACTACTTTTTAATTGGATTGGATTGCATTGCATTTTGTAATATGCAAGTCAGTTTATCATTATTTTGGTAGTATTTGTTTGCTTTTTACAAAATGCAATCCATTTGTCTGGTTCTCTAGTAGACTTTGCTTTCAAATTATATAAATCTGCAACTAGTTGTTGATAGTAAATTAAAATTTTGTACTATTTTGGAAATTTATAGTTGCATTTAATTGACATGCTAATTGTGGTGTTAAGTCACACAAACTACAAACATCATTTCCTACTGTTGGATATCAATCTTCATAGTCTGTTTTTGGTCTATTGCCATTTTTTGTCGCAGTACCAATATTGCAATCATATATATGTATTAGTAAACATTTCAATATTACAATATACAAAAATAAATTATACTAGAATCTTACCAGTAACAATGTTGTGCATGCTGTTATGCTTCTTCTTCTTGTTGTTGTTTTTGCAGCATATTTGTGCACTTGATCTAGCACATGCTTTTGTACGGCGATTGACCAATAGTTCATTCTCATGTTTTTAATCAACTATTCTGTTATCATTTCAATTGGATGAATGTTGCTGTTACTGGATATAGAAGTTTTGAGCAAATGAGATATTATTAACTTGACAACATTTATATCTTCTTTTGCTTTTCGGTTACCTTCATTTTTGTGGTATTGAAGATAAATGACTTTCTCTATTTGAAGTAGCTTGTAATAACATAGGGTCTGTTTGGTTTATTTTGTATTTTGTGTTTTCAACATTAATACAAAATATGAGAAGAGTGGAGGGACGATGGAGGGGATGAAAGGAAGATGGAGGGAACGGCGGAGGGGTTGGATGGACGATGAAATGATGAATTATTTCCCATGCTTCCATTATTTTTCAAAACATAAAAAAAAAAGTTGGTTTCTATTTTATATGGTTATCCCTTTTTTCTATATTGATCATTTTTCACAATATACATATGACGTGCGCATTTTTGTATGTACGAAAAACCAAAACTAAAAACGGCAAACTAACTGCAGCCTTAGTTTAGAAATTCTGAGTTTTTTCAGAAGTCAACGTTTTTCGTTTTTTTCATCGACAAACAATTTGATGAAACTCTCGAATGGATTAGTCTTTAGCTCATCTATATATAGTGTTTGAAGTTTTGTTTTTTTTTTCAATAGATTAGAGAAAACTTTCATTGAGTTTCTATAAGATGTGTTGGAGGATTCTGATTGATATGCTGGTTATGTAATCTTTTCTAGTTTCTTTGCCACAAACTATAGCATGTACATCTTGCTATGTACTTATGTAGCGATGAGATGTCATTTTGTAAGATGCAAGTCAATTCTATTGAGCACTTCTTCAAAATTGGATTGCATTCTACAAAATGCAGTCTAATCTGCATTACTTTTTAATGGGATCGGATTGCATTTTGTAAGATGCAAGTAAAATTTGTAGAATACTTCTTTCTTCAAAATTGGATTGCATTTTTACAAAATGCAATCTAGTTTGCACTACTTTTGTATTGGAATGGATTGTATTCTGTAATGTGCGATATATAACATCTTTTTCTTTTATTAAAAGACGGGTATACACGTCATATGATTCTTCATTTTCTTCATCGCTTTCTTGATGATTTTCTGGTTATTTCTAAGTATCTTAGTGTAAACTTGTTTTCCGTTTTCTTTTTTAAGTAACTAAGTAGTGATGCGTTTTACATAAATAACAATTATAAGCAATTTAATTGAAAATTTTCTATTGCAATTCCCATTTTGTTTTTACTTTTTTACAGGATACGATTGTATTTTGTAAGATGCAAGTCAATTTTTTTTACTTATCTTCTACAAAATTGTATTGCATTTTGCAAATTGCAATATAGTTTGTAGTACTTCTTAATTGGATTGGATTGGATTCTGTAAATGTAAGTCAGTTTTTTATTTTCTTTCTACAAAATTGGTTTCCATTTTATAAAATGCAATCTAGTCTGTATTACATTTTTTTACTACATTGGATTGCGTTTAGTGAATTACAAATAATTTTTCTTTTACGGTTCTTCTACAAATTTGGACTGCATTTTACAAAATGCAATCTAGTCTGTACTACTTTTTTGCTGTATTGGATTGCATTTTGTAAAATGTAAGTCAATTCTCTAAATTTCAATTTTGTTTTAAAAAATAATAAAAAAGAGTTTATACTTCATTTATGTCTTCTTCGTCCACACCAATTTGGTCAGTCTTTACTTGGTTCAGAATCTTCTTCTGTTTCTTCTAAATTTTGTTCAGAATTTGCTTTTTCTTCAGTATTTGTTTCCGATTCAATCTCCTTATTCACACATGCGTGATGTTTACATATATCACCTTACTCTTTTTGTTTCTTACATCCTTTATCTGCTAAGAGAACAATACAACGTCATCTGCCATTGCTTGAATAGGGAGATCGATTTGTATATTTTTTGTAGTCCTAGTTTGATTTTGGTTAGAATTTTTCCTTTGATAATTGTTTCTTAGTCGAATTATTTGTTTTTAATACTATTAGCTGTTATGATTTAGAGTGAGGATAACTTAGGTTCTTTTTAGGAAGGGCTGTGGGCCGTATTTCAATTTGTTTTAGGGATGTTAAAAAATAACAATCATCTTTTGTAAATCTGATAAGAAGTATTTTCTTAACTAGATAAAACAGTTCAAACCACATTTCTAACTAAACCTTACAATAATTTGAGTAACTTGATGCATAATATAAACTAAAAGTCCAAAAATGATATTTTTCCTCAACACATTTATCTGATAAGAGCAACAATGCAGTTTGCCTCCAAAATTTGGACAAAAAGAAAGAAAAATAGAGAATTCATTTGGTTGAAGAACAGCTGTGGAGAGATAAAACCTGCATTTGTTAATCAAAGACACATTTAAGTTTTTTTCAGTAAGACCGACAACACTTTTATTGTCACATTGAATACAACTGCTGATATAGTTATTATGTATTTATGGAACAATGTGCTGCACTAATGAAGACTGTCATGTCTGGAGTTTATTCCACTGAAATGTCTTAAGATGAATATAATACATGTTAGTTTCAGCATCTTAATATTGTAAGCTTCTGTGAAGTCGTATGTGGTAGAGATGTTTTCGATGTTCGTGTTATTTGATTGAAGTTATTGTTTTTGTACTCATTTAGGATGTGAGCATTGGACACATCTTTACCATGTATGACTTTGCAGAAGCTTACAGTGCCATGACACTAAAGCTTACATGTATTATATTCATCCTGAGAAATTTTAGTGAAACAAATTCTGAGGTGGGCAGTTTCTTCAGTGCAGTGCATTGTTACGTAATTATATAAACAATTTTATGCAACATGACAACAAAGAGTTGTTAATCTTATTGATAGATTTTAATGCTTCTAAGACACAAATGCAAGTTCTACGAGTAAGGATCTCTTTAATCAGTTGTCACTGTCATCAGATAAATATGTTGAGGAAAAGTATTGTTTTTTGAAATTTTAGTTTATATTATGTGTCATGATACTCGAACTATGGCAAGGTTCAAGCAGAAATGTGGTTGTAATTTGCTGAATTGTTGTTATCTGGTTAAAAATATATTTATTGTCAAATTTTAAGGAAATGTAAGTTCTTTAATCTTATACTTCAATTTTCTTCTGCATACAAAATTGTTCAAGGTTTGTTGTTCTGGCATTGACGGTGGACTGTTAACTTTGTAGATTATATTGCTATTCTACTTACTGAAAGCTGAGAATATGGCTGACAAGGTTAAAAAGCGTTATTCAAAATAGTGATTACACAACTTTTTATAGTTGAAGGAACCTGCATTAGTAATAAAAAACCAGAATTATCGTCCTTATTTTATACTCAAGTAAACTTAAGTCTGAATTAAGGATAAAAACACACCCGAAACTCATCATTTTTTTCAAGTTTGAACGCAGAGGATATAAACACAGATTTAAAGTAACTCGTCTGTTCTTAAGTCATATATAAGGTACTTTAAACCCAGAAAACTCTATGGTCAGTATGCCCAAAATTGGGGTCTAGCAGCTGACCTCCATTTTTGCAAGTTCAGATAAACAGTAAAATAATTATATTGTATTTTTTTTCCTTAACATAAACACATATTTAATTAGCTTGTTATAAAGCAAATCATAAATAGAATTTTATATGGAAATTAGTGGATATAACTGCAGATGTGTGAGCTAGCAGCTGAGGCACACAAGTCAAAAGGGACACTTACGAGGAGGAGGACAAGCTCTGACGTTGGATCAAACAGAAGGGATTCACTGTCAGTTGATGCAATATTGTCAAAGAGCCATTCTATCAACTCGCAGGTTATGCTTCCACCTTCATCTTCTGATTCACTTGCATACTTATGTCAACGTTTATCCTTCTATTTCAATTACCGTGTCACCAATCACAGATACAGTTTCCTTGTCTTTATTCAGTTTCGTTTGGGAACATGTTAGAAATTACTGAAATTTAAGGTCTGATACTTTATTTTCATTATTACTTGTATATTTTAGACAGCGGAAACTTCATCAAAGATTTACCTGATCAACTGCTTGTCAGCTATCCAACAACCACTTTCACGGCACGAGGTTGCTTCAAAATACATAAACAATCTGAGCTCCATCATCGAAACACACATCAACATTCTTGCAGAAAAAGAAGTGGATGCCATTCTCAGGAGATGCAACCTTTCAGACAAAATCTTGTACATTCATAACCTATCAAACGAAAGTGAAAATGAACAGAAACCATTATCAGAAGTGGAAGAGATGCATCCTCAAGTGTTATCGGAGTGTTTGAGAACCTTTTTTGGAGTTGTGACTGGAAACGAAGGTTCGCTTCCTGAGTTTGAGCAATTACAAGTGCCTAAGCTGCGATCTGATGCATGTCTTCGCGTTGCTAGAGCCATATCCGAAGCGTATGAGCTTCTGTATAGAGTTATTACTGATCCTAATAATCGGTATTCTGATCCCAAGTCTTTGGTCAGGCATTCACCTGATCAGATCAAAACCATTTTGGAGATTTGAATTTTGTTACCGTCATAACACAGGTTACTCTTTTGTTTTCGTAACCGTTGAATTGCTGGTCTTTTTATTGTTTTTATACATGCCATTTCATTATTTTTACATGTTTAACTTGATTTTTATGCATGTTTATGAGCTGCACCTACATAAGATATTTCATTGTGCTGTTACAAAAATATCAATGTAAAATATCATTTTACCCGTTTGAGGTCACTGCTGGAATTGGTGTTCAGAACTTCAGACGCGATTCTCTTGTTTGAGCTTGTTTGCGCAATTATCTAATGCTCTGGCATCTAATTTATTGTTTAAGCAATGTCATTCACAGAATTAAAAGGTTTGTTGCAGTTAGGAGCAAATCAAAATTCTTGGGGGCAATTTCAGTAATTTGCACCAGTATTGAAATATTTAATGGACTTTTGTTCGAACTTAGGGTTATGAAAGCAAACGAAAAGCCATCATCAACATATCATAGAGTAGCTCAGATTCTAGCAACCTATTTTGCTTATTAAGGAGAAAGATGAATTATTATTTCTTTAAATATACCAAGAGAATCGATCTTCATTTGTAAACTTTGAGTAATTATGCATTGATTTCATAGGATCACAGCACATTCTCATAGCTAATATCTCATAAATGGGAAAATTGCCTATCATCCACGGATGCGTGGAATCAGTACTCAGTCCGTTAACTACCAAAGAACCCAGCTAAGTATCTTTAGCTATTCCAAAACGACACATATAGCAAAAGTAGTTTGACCATGTTAGACGTACAAACATTTACAGTAAATTTTTTGATAGGCGTCAACAAACTTGTTATCCTATCAATATTTTTGTTGTGGTGCTAGCAATGCGTGGGTTTTTTCTTTTCATTCTTCTAGAGTCATGTTTAATTTAATAAGACCTTTCATTTTGATATATCGTTTGATCGAACTCAAGACTTTTAGAACTACAATCTAAATATCTTACCATTTAAGCTAGTGACCTTGATGTAAAAATGCATTTTTTGTTAAGCGAAAGGGCACCAAAAATGATATTTTGAACAGGTCACTAGCGAGGAAAGTTGGATGAAATGAAAATGCATTTTGCTGGGAGAGGGGCAACGAAAAAGAAATTATAGTTTGTATATATCAAAATTTTATTTGTTTTGAATTATTTTAAATATTTATGAATAAATATTAATAATTGATATTTAATTATAAATTATGTGTAAAATACTTTTAAAAAAAAGTATATTTCATCAAAAAAATATACATTTGAAAATAATAGTACATCACATCTTTATCGCTTTAAATTGCTGGACAATCTAATTTAATATACATTTTAGTTCATTTTCTTTGTTCGACATAGAACGAACTAGCTTATAATTTGTAGGCTCGTGCGTAAATAAGCAAACTTCCACTTTTTATAGTTTGTTTAAACACGTCGAAATTTGGATCACCGTTTCTCAAAGTAGCGACATCGAGTGTTCACCGCGGAGTAGCAGCGGTAAGGCTAGATAACAACTCATTTGCTATACCTAAAAGAATATCAGTATAGTTGGATGTCGAAGTGAGTTGGAGTTGATGGAGGAATGTTAGCCTTTCTTTATTGCATTGTCGTATGTCTTGTTCAACCAATTAAAAATGGGGGAGCATGGTTTTTAAAGCGGTGGAATCGTTAAGCGGTTGTCTACCATCATTCATCATCTCCTTGAACACTATCTTGTTTATCGATCAAATATCCTTGCTCTTTGTAGTAGTTCATTACATGACGTCCAAACAAGTTTCACATTATCCCATTTGTTTTTTTTATATGGGTGATGGTGCAGTTAATGCCTAAGCGTTACTGGAAGTCACCCGCAACATCTTGGCACCAGCTGCCAATTCGTCCAACACGAGTATCTATTCGTGCCAAGTAGATGTCTATGAAAGCTATAGGTTCTTTGAGAATTTTAATCGACGACAGTTTGTGTCGAAGATTCGATGGAGGAGGTTGATACTCTAAATTTCAAAATAAATTCAAAAATAATGTAAAAAATATATGTTGTATAGAATTGTGAAATAATCGTAGTTTGAAAATAAATTACCTCGATTTATGCTTGGAAAATACCAAAAATGTCTTTGTATTTGCGGTTTTGGGTTGGTGGAGGAAGAAGATAACGGTGTGAGATTTATATAGGTGAGAAAGTTGCTGCTTCGTAGACCTGATGCGTCCGTCGCACCATCTAACGCGTCAAGGCCAAAATGTCCAATACGAAACGCTTCAGCGAAATGGTGTTTCGACACGTCGGAAATTTTAGCCACCTGAAGTTTCCGGATGCACCCTAAATCCAGCCTATTTTCATGAGAGTCAAATTTACAACTTACTGAACATATGAAATTCTCTTCATGTAACGATCTGCCTTTTCGACCTCCAAATGTCCACATTAATATATCTACAGTATTCACGTGTCGAGCACCCAAGTGTCGAAAAGAGAGATTGTTAGGGTAAATAAAAAGAAAAAGACCTGTTTCCTCACAGTTGTTGGCCTAATTATGGCTGTTATCATCAAATGATCAAGCGTAGGTGCTTAGACCTCGTCCGCATCATGGTTCCTAAACACAATATCATCCATCATAGCTTTAAGTTGCTTTGTTGGAGCTCCGTCTTTGATGGCAAAGTAAATTTTCCTGCACAACATGTTTTAAAGAACTTCGATAGCTTTCCATCTCATTCCAGCTCTTTTCAGCTGCATGAGGTCCACGGGTTATCATGTTGATAATAAGTCTTTTTCCAAGTTGCATAGGCTCACCATCACTAGGCCTAGCTTGGCCCCATTGGAGCAGTTGTCCCAGGGGTTGAGCGTTACCTTGCCCGCCATCATGCGAGGCTTTCACCCTCTGTTGGAGTTTTTTCTTTCAGATTTAATCTTCAATCATATATCGTAAATTCCTGCACTCATTCTGTAATGAACGGGGTTTTCGATCCTCAAAAATCAACATTAATACATCCACTATATAGAATGCCGAGCAATCAAGTGCCGGAAACACCAGTTCATTAGGGGTGAAGAAGAAAAAGGTAGAAGGAAATAGAAATAACAACGCAGAATCTCACAATCGTAGCGGAACAAAATATAATATATAATAACAGATTTTATAAAAAAGAATCTGTAGCTGTTTATTACTTACAATCATCAGAGTACAACAATCAATACATCGATTTGGACAGTTATAATAACCTGCCCTGATATACATAACTCACATAGCGGAAATAACCAAGTGCGTGATATATGTTTGAACTCCTACAGCTCGTCTCATGAGCTCTGATGCAGCCCAGAAAGTTGAAGACATAGGTAGTGTGCGACCTATGATGCTGGTAAGTCGGGTACGACTTAAGAAGGAAGCCACCAAGTCAAGATTTGGTGAGAAATGGTGGAAAAGTGAAGTTCTAGGTCGCAACCGACCTAACAAAAGCTTTAAGTCGTCCCAACGACTTAGTGAAGATCGGCAACGACTTAGTGGGAGGGTGCGAGTTAACGAAAGGCTGGAACGACTTACCGGGTTAACATGTATACGACCTACCGAGTTACGAAATAAGAAAACAGAGCAAATTGGTGAAGTATTAGGTCGTGGACGACCTAATGAAGCAGGAGTTAAGTCGCAAGGCTTAGGTCGCATAAAGCTTAGGTCGCGAAGGTCAGATGCCGCTTTTATCTTAAGTCGCGAAGTCCTGGAAACCATTGATGTGTCTGCCGAGTTAATCTCTGCCTTCGATTCCTGATGCCGCTTTGTGTTAGGTCGCAAACGAAAGGATGCCGTTCATTCTTAGGTCGTAAAGCTCTGGATACCATTGATTTCCTTAAGTCGTTGAGTTGGGATACCGCAAAGTTCTTAAGTCGCAAAGCTCTGGAGGCCATTGATTCTTATGCCGCGTGGATCTCTGCCGTTGATGGTTAAGTCGTCAAGTCATTGTGTTGTACTTTCTTATGATTGAACTGTTAGGTCGCTGCCGACCTATACTAAGTCGTGTTTGTCCTTAGGTCGCGCCATGTTAGGTCGTAGGTCGTTGTCGACCTAAGTACTTGTATTTTCTTTAATGTTTTGTCTGTTTGTTAAAGTCGCTGAAGGCTTGTAAAGTTGTACTGTTGAGTCGAAGTCTTTGTTAAGTCATAGGTCGGAAGCCATAACTCGGAACCGACTTAGTACTTGTAATTTTTTTTTTTTTTTGTGAGTTGTAAAATGCCTATAAATAGGCCGAGACTCTCATTTGTAAAGGTTGTTGAATATTGAATAAAATTCTCTTTTGTTAGCTTGTTGCTTTCAATTTCAATTGGTAGTCGAGTGTATCTCCTATCTCCACTTACGTCATTCGAGTGCGCTCGGATCATCGTTTGTTGAAGCCGATTCACGGTATCTTGTGCGCAAGATCAACGTCGAAGAATCGTAGATCTCTTTCCCGGTATCTTCGGATCAACGAGTTAGAGATAGCTAGAGTTCGGCATCTTCGGATCAACGAATTCGGGCATTTCAGTATCCATCAATCCACAGATTGCTATTTACGTCGATTGAAGATCGTTTTGAATTATCCGCTGCGTCAGTTTGGTATCAGAGCTTGTTCTAGCCAATCATAGCTAGATCGAGACTTGGAGCCTAATCATTTTGAAGTTGGGCCGTGGTAAGCAAGTGAGGCCGAGAGTAAGAGGAAGAAGAGTCATCTTTGTTCGAAGATTGTTTGATCGGATTTGCATTGGAGGCCGAAACTTTGTCCATCGTGTTCATCGCGATTTGCTACAAAGTGGAAGTTTTCGATCCGTTTCATTTTGGATCAAAATCCGGAAAGTGTTCGAATTTGCAGTGTTGGAAGATTTTCAAGTATGCCGCCAAGAAGAGCTAATCGCCACCAAAACGTAGAAGCTTTGTATCGAAGAGAAGAAGCTGATGAGATGGAGCAAAGAATCAATGAGAATTTTAGTGAGAAGCTTAGTGAAGGAATTGGCCGGTTAGAGAGGCTTATGACGGAGATGAATCAAAATCGGAGAAGGGTTTCACCAGAATCTAATCATGGAGGTAGTAGAGTCTCACCACATTCCAATCGAGACCGAAGTGTTGAAAATGACCAAGGGCGTGGGAGGAACGTGAATGGTCGTGAACGGAGGAATGTAGATAGAAGGGATGATGGTGGAAGGCGTAATGGTAGTAGAGATGTTGGTGGTCAGAATCGACATCGTTATGCATCTGATTTTGAAGAGGAATATGATGGTGGTAGTATTCAAGGAAGAGGTCAAGGAAGAAACTATTCTGAGTATGATCACAAATGGGAGTCGGGGATGAAGACAGAAATTCCTGAATTCAAGGGTGGTATGCAAGCGGAGGAGTTCCTAGATTGGGTAGCTAATGTTGAGGAGATTTTTGACTTTAAAGAAGTTCCAGGACATCGTAGAGTGAAGTTGGTTGCTACGAGGCTGAGGGGTAGAGCTTTGGCATGGTGGCAGCAAACCAAGCTTACACGTGAACGAATGGGAAAGTCAAAAGTTGAATCTTGGGAGAAGATGAAGAAATTGATGAAAGCAACGTTCTTACCTTACAATTATCAATCTTTGATGTATCAACGTTTGCAAAACTTGAGACAAGGGACGAAAACTGTGAATGACTATGCTGATGAATTCTATCAACTCATTGCAAGGAATGATATTATGGAAACAGAAGAGCAACTGACATCTAGATTCATTGGGGGGTTGAGAATGCAGATTCAAGATATGGTTAATATGTTCGATCCAAGATCTGTGGCAGAAGCACATCAGAAAGCGTTGGCTTGGGAAAAACAAGGGAGACGAGGAAGTGGTGTGTTTACTAATTCTAACAATCAAGCGAAGGGTGTTGGAGGAAGTTCTAATGTTTCTAAACCTATCAGTAGACCAGTGGTGAAGGAGGTTGAGAAGACAAGGGTTAACAATGGTTTCAAATGTTACAATTGTCAGGAATTGGGTCATAAAAGCAGTGAGTGTCCAAAGCCAAAGAAGAGAACCATGATTGCAGAAGTTGACGATGAGGATGTTGATGGAGATTGTTCTAATCCAGCTGAGGAGGATGAGCAGGATATTGCGTCAGGAGACGAAGGTTGTAACCTAATGCTGAGGAGATCGTGTTTAACACCGAAGCAGGAAGAAGCTAGTTGGTTGAGGAGTAATATCTTTCAGTCAACATGTACTATTCTGGGGAAGGTGTGTAAGTTTGTAATTGACGCAAGAAGCTGTGATAATATTATTTCAACCGAAGCTGTGACAAAGTTGAAATTGAAGACAGAGAAACATCCGAGTCCATACAAGTTAGCATGGTTGAGAAAAGGAGGAGAAGTGAAAGTGGATAGACGAGTTCGTGTACCATTCTCTATTGGGAAGAAATACAAAGATGAAATATGGTGTGATGTAGTAGAGATGGATGTTTGTCATTTATTATTGGGAAGACCATGGCAGTATGATCGAGCAGTACAACATGACGGTCGGACCAATAGCTACAGTTTTATGTTTAAAGGCACGAAGATTATCTTAGTTCCGAAGAAGAGATCACAAGAAGAAAGTAAGTCCGAAGAAATCGAAGAGCTGAAAACTTTATTATCTTTGAAGGAGTTTGTTAAGGAGGTTGAGGAAGAACCAGAAGTATTCTTGTTGATTGGGCGTGAGAGCAGTGAAGAAGTAGAAATTCCTGAAGAAGTTAAACCAGTTTTGAAAGAATTTGACGATGTATTTCCAGAGGAATTACCAACGGAGTTGCCACCGTTGAGGGACATACAACATCAGATAGATCTTGTTCCAGGTGCTGTATTGCCACACCGACCACATTATCGAATGAGTCCGAAGGAACATGAAGAATTGCGGAGGCAGGTAGAGGAATTGCTTGAGCAGGGGCGTGTGCAGGAGAGTCTGAGTCCTTGTGCTGTACCAGCTTTATTGGTACCCAAGAAGGATGGGACGTGGAGGATGTGCACTGACAGTCGAGCATTGAATAAGATTACTGTGAGATATAGATTTCCAATGCCGAGGTTGGATGACTTGTTAGATCAAATAAGCGGAGCTACTATCTTTTCGAAGATTGATTTGAAGAGCGGATATCATCAAATTCGTATCAGACCAGGAGATGAGTGGAAGATTGCTTTTAAAACCAGGGAGGGTCTATACGAATGGTTGGTCATGCCATTTGGTTTATCCAATGCACCAAGTACTTTCATGAGGGTGATGAATCAGATTTTTCGACCGTTCATTGGGAAATTCGTGGTGGTGTATTTCGACGATATTCTTATTTACAGTGGGAGTTCAGAGGAACATCTGAATCATCTTAGAGAAGTGCTGATGGTACTGAGACAAGAACAATTTTATGCTGCTACGAAGAAATGCGTGTTCATGACGCACAGTGTTTTATTTCTGGGGTATGTTGTTTCAGAGAAAGGAATACAGGTTGACCAAAGTAAAGTTGAGGCGATCAGAAATTGGCCGCAACCCAAGACGATAACGGAAGTTCGTAGTTTTCACGGGTTGGCTTCATTCTATCGAAGGTTTATACCACACTTTAGTAGTGTGATGGCACCTGTTACAGATTGCATGAAAGGTAAACAGTTTGCATGGACAGAGGAAGCAGGGAGTGCTTTTGGGAAGATCAAGGAATTGCTGACGTCTGCACCAATTCTAGTATTACCTGATTTTCAGCTAGTGTTTGAACTACACACTGATGCATCCAAGGTTGGAATTGGAGGAGTGTTGAGTCAGAAGGGACGTCCAATTGCCTATTTCAGTGAGAAGTTGTCAGGAGCGAAGATGCGATACAGTACATATGATGTGGAGTTTTATGCTGTTGTACAATCTATCAAACACTGGAGACACTATCTATTTCAGAAGGAGTTTGTTCTTTACACTGATCATGAAGCGTTGAAGCACTTACAAGGGCAAGACAAGATTTCAGCGAGACATGCATCGTGGATTGCATATCTGCAACAGTTTACTTTCGTTGTGAAACACAAGTCAGGGGTGACGAATCGAGTGGCTGATGCTTTAAGTAGAAGGAGTCATTTGTTGACAACAATGAAAATTGAGGTGACTGGTTTTGAATTATTGCCGGAGCAGATTGCAGAAGATTCTTATTTTAAGAAATTTGTTGAAAGGGACAATGAAGGGAAGACTGATGAGTTTATGATGATTGATGGTTTTCTTTTCAAGGGAAATAGATTGTGCATACCGGAGGGTAGTTTGAGAATGAAGATTATCAAGGAGTTACATGAAGAAGGACATGTTGGAAGAGACCGTACCTTACAGTTAATTTCACAATCCTACTTTTGGCCATCGATGAGGAAAGAAGTAGCGAGGTTTGTGGAGCGTTGTCATATTTGTCAAGTTTCGAAAGGAACTGCGACTAATGCTGGTTTATATATGCCGTTACCCGTACCTGTAAAACCATGGGTTGAAGTGAGTATGGACTTCGTGTTGGGATTACCGAGGACACAGCGTGGTAACGATTCCATTTATGTGGTGGTTGACAGATTTTCAAAAATGGCACATTTTATTGCTTGTAAGAAGACGGCAGATGCGGTTCATGTTGCTCAGTTGTTTTTCAAGGAGATCTATCGACTTCATGGATTACCAGAATCTATTGTGTCAGATAGAGATACTCGTTTTCTGAGTCATTTTTGGCTAAGTTTGTGGAAAATGGTGGGAACGAAGCTGAAGTTTAGTAGTGCTTATCACCCACAAACGGATGGACAGACTGAGGTGGTTAACAGATCATTGGGAAACTTGTTGAGGTGTCTTGTCCAAGATAATCTGAAGAGTTGGGATGTGAAGTTATGCCAGGCAGAGTTTGCACATAATCATGCTGTGAATCGAAGTACTGGTTTCAGTCCATTTCAGATAGTATATTCAAGTTTACCGAAGGGACCGTTGGATTTGACGGTAGTGCCACAATCAAAGAAGACAGTTAAGAAAGCTGCTGATTTTGTTGAAGGATTGGCGGAATGTCATCAAATCGTTCAGGAACGATTGGAGGAAGCAAATGAGAAATATAAACGATCTGCAGATTTGAAACGAAGAAGTGTTGAGTTTCATGAAGGTGATTTGGTTTATGCAGTATTAACGAAAGATCGTTTTCCAGTAGGCGCGTACAATTAATTGAAAGCACGAAAAATTGGTCCGGTGGAAGTTGTGAAACGAATCAATGAAAATGCTTATAAACTGAAGCTGCCAGAGGATGTGTATACATCTGACGTGTTCAATGTTAAGCATCTCGTACCATATCACGGGAATGAACGAGCTGATGAAGATGAATTTACAAATTCGAGGTCGAATTTCTCTCAACCTGGGGAGGATGATGCAGCCCAGAAAGTTGAAGACATAGGTAGTGTGCGACCTATGATGCTGGTAAGTCGGGTACGACTTAAGAAGGAAGCCACCAAGTCAAGATTTGGTGAGAAATGGTGGAAAAGTGAAGTTCTAGGTCGCAACCGACCTAACAAAAGCTTTAAGTCATCCCAATGACTTAGTGAAGATCGGCAACGACTTAGTGGGAGGGTGCGAGTTAACGAAAGGCTGGAACGACTTACCGGGTTAACATGTATATGACCTACCGAGTTACGAAATAAGAAAACAGAGCAAATTGGTGAAGTATTAGGTCGTGGACGACCTAATGAAGCAGGAGTTAAGTCGCAAGGCTTAGGTCGCATAAAGCTTAGGTCGCGAAGGTCAGATGCCGCTTTTATCTTAAGTCGCGAAGTCCTGGAAACCATTGATGTGTCTGCCGAGTTAATCTCTGCCTTCGATTCCTGATGCCGCTTTGTGTTAGGTCGCAAACGAAAGGATGCCGTTCATTCTTAGGTCGTAAAGCTCTGGATACCATTGATTTCCTTAAGTCGTTGAGTTGGGATACCGCAAAGTTCTTAAGTCGCAAAGCTCTGGAGGCCATTGATTCTTATGCCGCGTGGATCTCTGCCGTTGATGGTTAAGTCGTCAAGTCATTGTGTTGTACTTTCTTATGATTGAACTGTTAGGTCGCTGCCGACCTATACTAAGTCGTGTTTGTCCTTAGGTCGCGCCATGTTAGGTCGTAGGTCGTTGCCGACCTAAGTACTTGTATTTTCTTTAATGTTTTGTCTGTTTGTTAAAGTCGCTGAAGGCTTGTAAAGTTGTACTGTTGAGTCGAAGTCTTTGTTAAGTCATAGGTCGGAAGCCATAACTCGGAACCGACTTAGTACTTGTAATTTTTGTTGTTTTTTTTTGTGAGTTGTAAAATGCCTATAAATAGGCCGAAACTCTCATTTGTAAAGGTTGTTGAATATTGAATAAAATTCTCTTTTGTTAGCTTGTTGCTTTCAATTTCAATTGGTAGTCGAGTGTATCTCCTATCTCCACTTACGTCATTCGAGTGCGCTCGGATCATCGTTTGTTGAAGCCGATTCACGGTATCTTGTGCGCAAGATCAACGTCGAAGAATCGTAGATCTCTTTCCCGGTATCTTCGGATCAACGAGTTAGAGATAGCTAGAGTTCGGCATCTTCGGATCAACGAATTCGGGCATTTCAGTATCCATCAATCCACAGATTGCTATTTACGTCGATTGAAGATCGTTTTGAATTATCCGCTGCGTCAAGCTCCATAGCATTCTAACCTGAATCTGTAATACTCGGTCTGACCCGAACATTATAATAAAATAACACCCGAGCCAGTCTGGAAAACCAGCGTGAGAAAACATACTCAATGTGAATTATTAGCTTTTGTCAAAATCCTTTGAAAAACAAAGGTATCTCGTAAGACCATGTCACACATAAACATGACGGGTTTTTACCTTACGATAACCAAGACATTTTTATCAAAACCGTCTAATATTATAATAGTTTCTAAACCAAGTAAATAGAAAATAGCTAAAATGCTTGCATTTCACGTTTTAGCATAGTTGGGCACAATCAAAACCGTACGGCGCTTATTGGAGAATGGATTCCATATAATGACTAGGCGCTGAGGTACCATCTATCACGGTACACGTCTAGAAAAAAATGTACCGAGGACCTCTTCGGGATCCCCTACAACACAAGACCGGCACTATCCCTAACCTGGATAGAACCGAATATGTTATCACCCCGGGTGTTCCCACCCTTATTGAGAGCTCTTTCGCATGCACCGTATCCATATAATATATCCGAGGGTATCTAGAAAGGTGATAACATACCCTAATTGGGTATGACCCACTTAGCCTTGCTGCATATCCCTTGATTTTCAACCATTCTGGTTAATGAGGCTAGAGGTTACAATTACCTTTCAAGGATAATTTCACTTAGAATGCTCATCGTCCTCCAATGATGATGTTCTGATAGCAATCATTCATACAAGTTGTCATGGGTCTGGAAAAACCGAATCACCGTCTTCATCATCTTCACGGTATTCATTCGTAACGTTCAAATCGAATCGAAGTGGTTTTCGGATAATAAAATTCGATCCCGGTCTCTTCGAAACGATTAACGAAATTGGTCGAAATTGATAGTCAGTTATTTACTATCAATAAACATCCAAAAACAGACATCAGGCCTTATTTCAAATTTTCCAAAATTTATTTCAAAATATCTTTGTAAGATATTACTTCCAGTACTTCAACATTTGAAAACAGTTTCAAATCCTTATATTTTCAATGGAATATTTCCACCCATTCCAATACTTAGAATATTTTCCCTACTTCATTTTATATTCAACATTTTAGGAAGTATTCCATTTATTTCCTATTACTTTTTCTCAAAATCATTTACAATTAATTTGTAAATTCCTTGACTAGTTTATAACGAATTCTATAAATTCCAGAATTTTTTAATTAATTCATTTCAATATTTCCAAAAATATGAGATATACTTACTTATAACTCCAATTTCCCATTCTACTTCTTTTATGAATTTTACTTCATTTTTCAAAGCTCACTTTTATTTAACTACTTCGGAAATTTTCTTACCTTTTTCTCAAATTCTATTTTGAGAATTCCCTTATAAATCCCATATACTGAATAACCCTTTCTAGACTCTCGAGAAGATTTATAAATAAATTTAAACCATTACAAAACTATATATATATACATATATGTAAATAAAAATAAGTATTTAAAAGAATAATAATAATAATTTATTTTTAATACATGTTCAAATAATTATCTAAAATATTGAAACACTTTTATAACATCACTTTACAAAGTTGATTTTAAAGTTTAGGATTTATTAAAATAAAGTTAAATATTTGAAAAATCCACATACCGAATTATTTCAATCTTAACTAGTTTTAAAATTTCACAGCTCAATAAATAAAATTTTCCCTTTTCAAAACAAACTTAACTTCTTAAATTTTAATTTTTTTTAAATTACAATAACCAATTCAATTTATAAACTCCTCTCGATTTCCATCACATCGCTTCCAATTCGATCTCCTTATCCATTTCCACTTCAAAAATAGTATCCACTATTTTTCTCTCACCCTATTTCCATATTCAAATATAAATTCCCCCTGTAAATTTATATTTCTAATTTCATCAGATATCAATTTCCTTTATTTATAAACATCGTTTATAAACTTTTATAAATCCTTTGAGTTTCACTAAAAATAATCTCATTTACAAAATTCCATTTTATAAATTCAATTCCTTCTAAATTCCATTTATTTTTGCCAATCTATTTTTAATATCGATTTCAACTTCTTTCCATATTATTTCCAAATATCATTTTAAAATCCAGTCTTAAAAATACCTTTATATAATTTATTTTAAATCTCTATTTAAAATATTTTTCCCGCATTATTTAATACGATCAAAAACCAATTATTGCTTATTCAAATCAAACTTTTTTAAATAAAACCAAATTTCGATATACATATTTTTATATTAAAAATCTCCTTTTAATTCATTAAAAATTTAAAATAATATTTATGGTATTTAATATACCAAAATTAATTCCCATGCTATTATAACATTAAAAATTTACAACACACAATAATCCAGCAGATTATTCAATCACATCATATATATATATATATATATATATATATATATGAAAACACTAAATATATTTGAGGAATCCAGTTGGATCCTTCCAACCTGTTTCCTTGCATCCACCGATGTTAGACAATATAAAATACCAATCCCACTTCGAGGGGGATATCGCGGTATATAGGGTCATCCGCTATTATGCGGGGCGCATAGGGTCTCATCCGCGAAAAATGCGGGAACAATCAATCCAACTACTAATATATATTTTATATAATCATCCAACAGATAGTTAAAATTTATCAATCCAATCAAGCATCCAATAATTAAATTTAAACATTTTAATTTAAATGTGGCAATCCAAATGAGTGAGAAATTCTCACCTTTGATTATATTTTCTTTTCCTTATACTGCCAAACATCCAGATTTGTATATCTTGTAACATCGAATCCAACTTGACTGACTCCGTTTGATTTAACCTCGCATAAGCAAAATTTTGAATTATATAAACTAATGATTTTAGTTTTTGTTTTAATTAATCAGCTAATTACTAAATTTAACTAACTACCGATTTTCGAATTTAATTAACCTTGAACAATAAATTTATACTTAACTCAACTAATAATTTTTTTTAAACTTAAATGAAGACGATGGTTTAAAAAATTTGTACCCTCCTGCCTTGCATCGCGGTGCCTCCGAATATCGCCACCTTTCAGAATCGCTGCCAAGTTGCTAAACTCCGCTATGACTTCGCCACACCCCCGACATCGATTAAGACGAGCATCACCCCCAACACCCATCTCGTCCACAACTGTGCGCGCTCGCCATCACCTCTGCACCATCATCTGCTTGCGCGAGCTCTGCCCCTTCGTGCTCGCGACCATGTCACACCCCCACTTCGCCGTCGACATCCACCAGTGTTCCAGAACATCGCAACAATGTCGCGATTCATTTTTTTATCTCCTGCGCTCGAGTAACCATTTTCGCCGAGCTTGCGAACGCCTCGACCGCCTCTTCTCGTCTGGTGAAGACGACAAACCCACGTCGCGATTGAAATCCGATCGCCATTGCCCTTCCTCGATTTCCCCTTTCCTCGCGCACATACAAAGAGCAGCGAACTTCGATCCCAGGCGATCGCGCGCCATTTTTTTCTTGATTCGTTTGATTTAATCTTGATTGAAGAGGGCGAAATTCCAAATGAAATTCGATGAAAACTAAAACGCCGGTCGCCATTAGAGATTTTTTCTTTTTGATTTCGTGAGTCGAATTCCAGAAGAAGGAGTTTCACGCGATTATATATATTTTTTAATTACGAATCGATTTGATTTGAAGGAGGGAGAAAGAATGTCGTGAATTTGAATTGAAAGTGAAAAAGGAAATGGCTTGATTTGATTTTTGAACTGAGAGGAGTAGACATGATTTAAAGTTGAGGGAACGGCGTGTAGTAGAAGGCAGAGTCTTGTCTTTAACAGATTAAAATATTATTTAATTATAAATATCCGACTTTAATGTAACTTAAAATTCCGATATCCTATCGAGGCGTGCCTGTGATAACCCTGATTTTTGTGAGTAATTTCATGATTTAATTTAGTTTGTATTTGTTTGAAATTTCATTGGGAAAAATAGGAATAGGAAATTGATTTGCAGATACAAAGTATAAAACATGTACATGTGCACAAGACAGTGTACACATGCACACAGATTTCTGTGTAACAAAATTTGGCAGAAATTAATAGATAAAATAAAATAACTGATTTAGAAATACATATGCATAAAGATAGAATTTTGTCTTTAAATAAAATATAGTACAAAGAAAATAAGAGCTAGGCTGAAATAAACTTAAAATTATTTAAAGAAAGAAAGAAAAATAAAAGGCTTAGGTATACATAGGTTATACATGTATACAGTCAATCAATCTCTGGAAGAAAACAGAAGTTGCATGAAAATGGCATGAGTCCCTAAACAAGCACTTTATCTATTCTCAGTAATCTCTTTTATTAAGAAAATAATAATAATAATAATAATAAGTCATGCATATGACATGACCAGGGAAAATTAAAAGAGAGGGACTAATTTCTGGAAAGGAAGACAAGGACCACATACCCTTTTATTTTCTTGAATCAAACCAGAGGCAGGCTATGTTTGGGATGGGGTAGAACTGACATTGGGTAAGTCCATAAACCCTAGTAACAGCCAAGATTTATATAAAAGGCCTAGTATAGTAAGACCATATATTTTTGTTCTTCATTAACCTAAAGAAAAATATACAAGGCATAAACCAGAGAAAATAGGAGAAGGCAGAAGACTAAAAAGGGGTTCATAAGGCATAGGAAGAAGAAGGATTAATGTGAGTAACCTCACTGAAAACTTTGGCATTAAGACCTGAATATTGAGGCAGCCAGTTTGAACTAATTTTCTTTTACAAGTTATGTTTTATGATTGGATGACTTTGGTTTGTTAATGATTTGTTTAAGGGTAAAACCTCTATCTGATTTACCCAGAAAAATAAGAGTCATGGATTCATGAACAAAAAAAATGTTTGTCTGAGATATGGGTTAGCTTTGAGACTGAGTGATTTCTTTTATAAGTTTTCTTTATAAGTTGTTTATAAAAATCCCCGGATTCAAGTAGTGGGTATATGGTCTGAAGGTAGAAAGAAATATGGACTGTAACATTGTGTTGTTGCTTATGTCTCATATTAACTAAAACAAAAGAAAATGTAGAAGTGCAATGTTGTACATGTGCTGAGCTTCTATGTTTTATGAAATACCCAAATCAAATATACTTGTGGTTTAGCCAGATCATAAATCTGATTGAACCAGAGGTAAGGGAGAATATATATCTAGCAAATTACTCAGGACCATATGCTTACATCTTGATCCAGTGAAACCCATAGGCAAAATAATGTGCTAAGAAGTCACCTCCCTCTTTCATGATAAAATGTTTGCTTCTGAGAATATAACTTACCAAACTCTGGATGAATACATGTTGCTTGCATTATTTATATTTCTCTGATTAAGAAGTGAGATGCAGAAGGGATTAGCACTGCTATGAAAAATAATAATAACACTTAGTAATTTAACTAAGGACTTGGGATCTTAGGGCTACCAAAGTATAGCTTGGCAAGGGGAATATTGCAAGTTCACACATGGTATGTTTATACCCAGGGGCCTGAGTGTGCTGGGTTAACAGAGAGATGTCCCAGGCAGTGTGTGTTTAAAAAGGAGAAAGTAGCTAAAGACCCTGTTATATTTGATAATGAATTCTAGGAATAGATTCAGGAGAGGCCTGGGCAAAATCCCTGATGGCCAGTAAAGTTGAAAAGGGGATGATAACTGAATTGATGTTTGTATTTGGTTGTTTTGGTGCTTTTTTATGGATGAATCTTGTGATTGTTTTCTATGAATCAAGTCATGGTGATTATATGTGTAAATAATCTGTTAACACTGAGATGAAGGAACATGCTTCACAAAAAAAAAGCATAAGGAAGATACCGAGTTTCTTATTCATGTAAAGTTTGTTTATAAAGAGAATTGAATGAGATCATGTTTTCAGTTGGATTATTCATACCAGACAAATAGTCTGACCCTTTTGTGTTTATGCACCATTGGGTGTCTCATATTCATATGGGGCAGTTCATGGTGATTTTGCAGGGAAATAGGAATTGCTTTGATCAGGCTTTGGATGTTAAACTGCTTAAGATTTGGATGCTATGTTTTTTAAAGACTTTGCTGAAGTAAACTACACCTTCATGATGAACTAGATTAAGACCTATTGTTTAAAAATTACTTTGAGAAACCAATGTATGGTTAATTGCTGTTTTGTAGATGTTGAACTTATATGTCTCAGCTGAACTATGTGCTTTGTTTTGCTAAATGCTTTGCTAAGGAAAAAAAATGAATTTTAAGCTTCAAGAACAGTTAGGCTATAATGGTAGAAAATCTGAGATTGAAAGAATTTGTGGTTTGTATGTATATCTATAGAACTGGCATAAGAAAATCCATGTTCAAGTCAAAAATAAAATCTGATAGAAAGGGTTTGAGTTGCTTTGAAAAGAAAATAATATAGCAGGTATTTTGTAACAAAGTAGTGCAAACCAGAACAGGGCTAACATAGCCATTTTTCTTGAGCCTGGGTCAAGCCAGCAACCAAGGGTTTAAATTAAATTTTTAGATCTGTTTCATAGCCAAAGTATATAATAGGTTCAGACAATTTTGTTCACAGGAGAAAAATAAAAAGAAAAAAAAAACAAAAATTGGGTTTGAACCGACCAGCATAGCACTCGAACTCGTGACCTCTCATGTGTAAGTTAGGCGCGTTTCCATTACGCCTAGATGTTGCTTGTGTTCACTTAGGATCCACTTTCTTTTAGCCTGAGTTTGATACTATACAGACTTTAACACAATCATCCATATTAAAAGCTTGCTTTCCACTGATTATTACTTGATCATTTCTTAATTAGAATAACAGACTAAATTATCAGGGAATTATCACATTTTAATAGATTTAAAAAGGACTTCTACTTACATATTATCATGCTCTGATTCTAGTAGAATATAACATAGATATCTTCATATATGTATGTTAGGAATGATTTAGATTTAAAACAATATTTTTATATTGTGAAAGATCCTGGATATATTTTGTTTATTGGAGAAAGAAAATGACCCTGGGAAATATATTTGTAATGAATGATATATCTATATATCATCTCTAAAAAAAAATCCTTATGAAATTAGGGTGGAAAATAGGAGGGTCATTTCAGTTGGTATCAGAGCTATGTTGCTAAATAACATAGCAAAAAAAAAATTTTTTTGTATGAATTTGTTTGCATTGGATGTATAGAAGTGTTTACTGCTTTGGATGTTTTGTTTTTTTTCTTATTTACACTATTGATATCTATTATGACAGAATAAGTGATAAATTAAAATGAATTAATCTATAGAGCATTAGGCAAAACAGACTAACCTAAGTGTTATATCCATAGAGCTATGGTAGGACCCAGACATCAAAATGTAGGAACAAGTGAACCACCCATGGTGAATGTGCAAGAATTCATGAGGGCCATAAGAGATGGAGTAGGCAACAGGCAGGAAAATCCACATGAGGAACTTTCCAAACTACTCAAGACTTTTACCAATCTTGGAGGCAAAACCTTTGATGGCACAGAAGGAGTTATGGGGGTTCAAAATTGGCTTAGAATTTTGGAAAGAATCTTTGCAGACATGCAAGTTGAAGACCAAAGGAAGAGGCAAATTGCATCTAGGCAATTGAGAGGAGCAGCTTTGGATTGGTGGGAGGTTATCATAGCTGGAAGACCTGAAGGAGAAGTAACATGGGATCAATTTAAAGCAATGTTGGAAGGCAGATTTATCCCTGCATCAGCTAAGGAATCTTTACTGGAGGAATTCATCAAATTGAGGCAAGGGACTATGAGTGTCACTGAGTACACTCAGAAGTTTGAATCATTGGCAAAGTATGGTGCAGTGCTCATCACTACTGAGGAAGCTAAGAATGGCAGATATATCCAAGGGTTGAACTCTAGCCTTAGTAGAGCCATGCTACCATATAAGGATAAAACTTTTGATCAAGTTTTGGATTTGACTCTGAGCATTGAACAACATGATAAAGCTAGAGAGAATTTCAGGGCATTCAAAAATAATCAAAACAAGAAGGGAAAGGGTAAATTTCACCCTTATGATAAAAAGAAAACAGACATAACTTCCACCAAGAAACCAGAAGAAGCCAGAACTGCTGAAGTTAAGAAGAGGATCACTTGTTACAACTGTGGACAAGAGGGGCACATGAAAAATAGGTGCACCAATCCTAGCCAGCATCCTTCAATTGTCACCATTGTGGGAAGGAAGGTCACATAAAGAGGAACTGCCCAGATTTTAAGCAAGGAAAATTAGGGGCTTTGGAAGGGAAAGGCAAGGCAGCTGAGGGATCAAATGTTGAAAAGCATGGTCAAGTTGAAGGTACTTTGCTTATCCATTCAATACCTTTAACAGTAGTATATGATACTGGGGCTACACACTCATTGATCTCTCATGATATTGCACAACAATTAAAATTGAACTGTATGATTGTTGATAAACCACTGCTAATTAGAAGCCCTATAGGTAGTTCATGTGTCATGGGTATGATGTGCATGCAACTGGGATTAAATATAGGAGGACATGTGTTTGAGTCAAACCTATATGTGTTGCAATATCCAGACATAGGAATTATTTTAGGAGTTGATTGGTTGAGTAGATATAAGGCTATCATAAATATGGAGACATCCACCATATCATTGAAGGTTTCTGATGGACAAAGGATAATCGTTCTTTGTGAGGCAAACAAAAATAGAAGTATAGCCAACCTTTCTGCATTGTCAAATGAAAAACCCATGCCTGCATTAGAAGAGATCCCCATAGTTAATCAATATGATGATGTGTTTGGGGAAGTAAGAGGAGTTCCTAATCACAGGCCAGTTGAATTTTCAATTAGAATAATTCCAGGAGCTAGCCCAATGGTTAAAAGACCAACCAGAATGGGGCCTAAGGAATTGATGGAGTTGAAAAAGCAATTAGTTGAACTAGAAGAAAAAGGTTTTATTAGACCCAGTAGCTCATCATGGGGAGCACCAGTAGTCTTTGTTAAGAAACATGATGGATCCCTGAGATTATGTATTGACTATAGGGAATTAAATAAAGTCAAAGTTAAAAATAAATACCCCTTACCAAGAATTGATGATCTCTTTGATCAATTGAGTGGTGCAAAGATATTCTCCAGGCTTGATTTAGCTTCAGGCTTTCATCAGATGAAAGTAGAAGAGGAAAGCATTAAGTATACAGCCTTTAACACCAGATATGGACTTTATGAATTTTTGGTGATGCCATTTGGCTTAACAAATGCTCCTTCCTATTTTGTTGATTTGATAGGATTTTCAAAGAATACTTGGATAAGTTTGTATTAATATTTATTGATGATATACTAATTTATTCTAAGTCAGTTAGAGAGCATGAGAACCATTTGCATATAGTATTTGAGAAATTGAGACAGGAAGACTTGAAAGCAAAGTTTTCAAAATGCACTTTTTGGCAGAATGAAGTGAACTTTCTAGGCCATATTATATCAGAAAAAGGAATAGCTGTGGACTCCAATAAAGTCATTGCAGTGCAAGCTTGGAAAAGGCCTACTAATGTCACTGAAGTCAGATCATTCATGGGAATGGCTGGTTACTATAGAAGATTTATAAAAGATTTTGTAAAAATCTCAATTCCATTAACCAGATTGACTAGGAAAAATCAAGTGTTCACTTGGACTGAGGAATGTGAAAATGCCTTTGGGAAATTAAAAGAAGCACTGGTACAAGCTCCAATTCTTAAAGTACCTGAGGGAAATGAAAACTTGGTGGTGTATACTGATGCAAGTGGACAAGGGCTTGGAGCAGTGTTGATGCAACAACATCAGGTAATAGCTTATGCTTCTAGGCAGTTGAAATCAAGTGAAGTAAGGTATGCTACTCATGACCTTGAATTGGCTGCTATAGTGTATGCCCTTAAGCTATGGAGACACTACTTGTTAGGAGCAAAATTTGAAGTATATACAGACCATAAATCACTCAAATATTTGTTTTCACAAAAAGAATTAAATATGAGGCAGCAAAGATGGATTGAACTCTTAGCCTCATATGATTTTGAAATATTTTACACACCAGGTAAGGCTAATAAAGTAGTAGATGCCCTAAGTAGACAACATGCTAAAATGGCTAGATTAATGATAGAAGAGTTTAACACTTTATCATTATTAATTGATTCAGAGATAAAAAGTGATAACATAGAAAACATGAGCTTATGCAGTGGGAAGGTAGAAATGGGGAAATTAAGTTTTATTACTCTGGGATCAGAATTGAAAAATAAAGTTGCAATGCTACAAAACCAAGATCCATTTTTATTTGGAAAGAAGACACAAATATTAAATGGTGAGACAGTAGAAGGTTTTCAGTTGGATGATCAGGGCCATCTGAAGAAAGGAGAAAGAATATGTGTTCCAGCAATGGATGAGTTGAAGCAAGAAATTTTGGATGCTTACCACAAAAGCAAATATACTATACACCCAGGAAGCACAAGAATGTATCACAACCTCAAGAGAGATTATTGGTGGAGTGGTATGAAGAGTGCAGTGGCAACCTATGTATCAAAATGTATGGTTTGCCAGCAGGTGAAGGCTGAGTATCAAAAACCCTCAGGAATGCTTCAACCTTTACAAATACCACAGTGGAAATGGGAAGACATATCAATGGATTTTATTGATGGTTTGCCTAGAACTAGGAGGGGAAATGATAGTATTTGGGTAATGGTTGATAGGTTAACCAAGTCAGCCCACTTTATACCAGTGAAATCAGAAAGAAATGCTAATACCCTAGCCCAATTGTTTATTAAAGAAGTAGTCAGACTGCATGGTATACCAAAGACTATAGTAAGTGATAGAGATACCATCTTCACTTCAAAATTTTGGTAGATTTTTCACAAGGCAATGGGGACTGATTTATGTTTGAGTACAGCATACCATCCTCAATCTGATGGCCAAACAGAAATTGTGAACAAATTGCTTGAAGACATGTTGAGAGCATGTGTATTGGATTGGGGAGGAAGCTGGGAAGATTACATATATCTAGCTGAATTTGCATACAATAACACCCATCACAGTAGCATAGGCATGGCCCCCTTTGAAGCTCTCTATGGAAGGCCGTGTTTATCACCTTCAAGTTGGCATGAGTCTGGAGAAAAAGTGGTCTTAGGACCAGAAAATGTGAAGGAGACTTCTGAAAAGGCAGCCTTGATCAGAAAAAGAATTGCCTCTGCCCAAGATAGGCAAAAGAAATATGCAGATCAAAGAAGGAAGGCAGTACAATATGATGTTGGGGATTATGTGTTCATCAAGATATCACCCATGAAAAAGGTTCTAAGGTTTGGGAAACAAGGAAAGTTGATTCCTAGATATATAGGACCATATAAAATTCTAGAAAGAATAGGGACAGTAGCCTATAAATTAGAATTGCCAGAAGAAATGAGAGCAATGCATGATGTCTTTCATGTGTCTCAACTAAGAAGATGGGTTCATGATAAGGAAGCAATACTAGAATCCTCTAAGGATGTGCAGATTGATCCTAGAATGATCTATGAAAAGGAACCAGTGGGCATAGTTTCTAGAGAAACCAAGAAATTGAGAAACAAAGAAATTAAATTAGTAAAAGTACAATGGAGTCTAGACCCAAATGATTGCACATGGGAAGTGGAGGATAAAATCAGAAATGATTATCCCCAGCTGTTTGATTGAAGAAAAGGTAAATCTATATATATATATATATACATACTAATGAATGTGTTGGTTGAATATGCATTGTGATTTTTATCTTGTGTTGATATGCATAGTGCTTAATAGGTGATTGGTTTGAGAATGATTTTGAAATCAGAAAAATTCATTTTTCTGAAGAGATGATACTTAAGTTAAGTATGAAAGAATTGTGGGACACA
This sequence comes from Allium fistulosum, assembly GCA_030737815.1. NCBI lineage: Eukaryota > Viridiplantae > Streptophyta > Magnoliopsida > Asparagales > Amaryllidaceae > Allium > Allium fistulosum. Next base: position 797,746,525 of record CM060904.1, read on the forward strand.
ATTCCTAAAAGGAGGGGTATATGTGATAACCCTGATTTTTGTGAGTAATTTCATGATTTAATTTAGTTTGTATTTGTTTGAAATTGCATTGGGAAAAATAGGAATAGGAAATTGATTTGCAGATACAAAGTATAAAACATGTACATGTGCACAAGACAGTGTACACATGCACACAGATTTCTGTGTAACAAAATTTGGCAGAAATTAATAGATAAAATAAAATAACTGATTTAGAAATACATATGCATAAAGATAGAATTTTGTCTTTAAATAAAATATAGTACAAAGAAAATAAGAGCTAGGCTGAAATAAACTTAAAATTATTTAAAGAAAGAAAGAAAAATAAAAGGCTTAGGTATACATAGGTTATACATGTATACAGTCAATCAATCTCTGGAAGAAAACAGAAGTTGCATGAAAATGGCATGAGTCCCTAAACAAGCACTTTATCTATTCTCAGTAATCTCTTTTATTAAGAAAATAATAATAATAATAATAATAAGTCATGCATATGACATGACCAGGGAAAATTAAAAGAGAGGGACTAATTTCTGGAAAGGAAGACAAGGACCACATACCCTTTTATTTTCTTGAATCAAACCAGAGGCAGGCTATGTTTGGGATGGGGTAGAACTGACATTGGGTAAGTCCATAAACCCTAGTAACAGCCAAGATTTATATAAAAGGCCTAGTATAGTAAGACCATATATTTTTGTTCTTCATTAACCTAAAGAAAAATATACAAGGCATAAACCAGAGAAAATAGGAGAAGGCAGAAGACTAAAAAGGGGTTCATAAGGCATAGGAAGAAGAAGGATTAATGTGAGTAACCTCACTGAAAACTTTGGCATTAAGACCTGAATATTGAGGCAGCCAGTTTGAACTAATTTTCTTTTACAAGTTATGTTTTATGATTGGATGACTTTGGTTTGTTAATGATTTGTTTAAGGGTAAAACCTCTATCTGATTTACCCAGAAAAATAAGAGTCATGGATTCATGAACAAAAAAAATGTTTGTCTGAGATATGGGTTAGCTTTGAGACTGAGTGATTTCTTTTATAAGTTTTCTTTATAAGTTGTTTATAAAAATCCCCGGATTCAAGTAGTGGGTATATGGTCTGAAGGTAGAAAGAAATATGGACTGTAACATTGTGTTGTTTCTTATGTCTCATATTAACTAAAACAAAAGAAAATGTAGAAGTGCAATGTTGTACATGTGCTGAGCTTCTATGTTTTATGAAATACCCAAATCAAATATACTTGTGGTTTAGCCAGATCATAAATCTGATTGAACCAGAGGTAAGGGAGAATATATATCTAGCAAATTACTCAGGACCATATGCTTACATCTTGATCCAGTGAAACCCATAGGCAAAATAATGTGCTAAGAAGTCACCTCCCTCTTTCATGATAAAATGTTTGCTTCTGAGAATATAACTTACCAAACTCTGGATGAATACATGTTGCTTGCATTATTTATATTTCTCTGATTAAGAAGTGAGATGCAGAAGGGATTAGCACTGCTATGAAAAATAATAATAACACTTAGTAATTTAACTAAGGACTTGGGATCTTAGGGCTACCAAAGTATAGCTTGGCAAGGGGAATATTGCAAGTTCACACATGGTATGTTTATACCCAGGGGCCTGAGTGTGCTGGGTTAACAGAGAGATGTCCCAGGCAGTGTGTGTTTAAAAAGGAGAAAGTAGCTAAAGACCCTGTTATATTTGATAATGAATTCTAGGAATAGATTCAGGAGAGGCCTGGGCAAAATCCCTGATGGCCAGTAAAGTTGAAAAGGGGATGATAACTGAATTGATGTTTGTATTTGGTTGTTTTGGTGCTTTTTTATGGATGAATCTTGTGATTGTTTTCTATGAATCAAGTCATGGTGATTATATGTGTAAATAATCTGTTAACACTGAGATGAAGGAACATGCTTCACAAAAAAAACAAGCATAAGGAAGATACCGAGTTTCTTATTCATGTAAAGTTTGTTTATAAAGAGAATTGAATGAGATCATGTTTTCAGTTGGATTATTCATACCAGACAAATAGTCTGACCCTTTTGTGTTTATGCACCATTGGGTGTCTCATATTCATATGGGGCAGTTCATGGTGATTTTGCAGGGAAATAGGAATTGCTTTGATCAGGCTTTGGATGTTAAACTGGTTAAGATTTGGATGCTATGTTTTTTAAAGACTTTGCTGAAGTAAACTACACCTTCATGATGAACTAGATTAAGACCTATTGTTTAAAAATTACTTTGAGAAACCAATGTATGGTTAATTGCTGTTTTGTAGATGTTGAACTTATATGTCTCAGCTGAACTATGTGCTTTGTTTTGCTAAATGCTTTGCTAAGGAAAAAAAAATGAATTTTAAGCTTCAAAAACAGTTAGGCTATAATGGTAGAAAATCTGAGATTGAAAGAATTTGTGGTTTGTATGTATATCTATAGAACTGGCATAAGAAAATCCATGTTCAAGTCAAAAATAAAATCTGATAGAAAGGGTTTGAGTTGCTTTGAAAAGAAAATAATATAGCAGGTATTTTGTAACAAAGTAGTGCAAACCAGAACAGGGCTAACATAGCCATTTTTCTTGAGCCTGGGTCAAGCCAGCAACCAAGGGTTTAAATTAAATTTTTAGATCTGTTTCATAGCCAAAGTATATAATAGGTTCAGACAATTTTGTTCACAGGAGAAAAATAAAAAGAAAAAAAAAACAAAAATTGGGTTTGAACCGACCAGCATAGCACTCGAACTCGTGACCTCTCATGTGTAAGTTAGGCGCGTTTCCATTACGCCTAGATGTTGCTTGTGTTCACTTAGGATCCACTTTCTTTTAGCCTGAGTTTGATACTATACAGACTTTAACACAATCATCCATATTAAAAGCTTGCTTTCCACTGATTATTACTTGATCATTTCTTAATTAGAATAACAGACTAAATTATCAGGGAATTATCACATTTTAATAGATTTAAAAAGGACTTCTACTTACATATTATCATGCTCTAATTCTAGTAGAATATAACATAGATATCTTCATATATGTATGTTAGGAATGATTTAGATTTAAAACAATATTTTTATATTGTGAAAGATCCTGGATATATTTTGTTTATTGGAGAAAGAAAATGACCCTGGGAAATATATTTGTAATGAATGATATATCTATATATCATCTCTAAAAAAAAAATCCTTATGAAATTAGGGTGGAAAATAGGAGGGTCATTTCAGTGCCGTCTGGCATTTATAATGTTGTACCTCTATTTCAAACGCAATGGAAAAGGTTTCGGGTCCTAATTCGGTCATATGGAGAAGATAGCTTTTTGGACCCGATTATTATATTGAATTTTCGATATTAAATTCAACGCGTTTTTGTACCGTATGGCCAAACGATAACTCCAAACGCTATGAAATTTGAAATCCAATAATAATACACTATTACGGACCTAATGAAACTTGTTTCGTCGAATTCTGAGATTGTGCCCCAGATCGCTATTTTAATGCGTCCATTAAATTGACGATTTCAAAATTTTCGAAATCGCTTGAATTTTTCAGTTTTAAAATCTTAGTAACTAAATTATAATTCGAAATCCAATATTTAAACCATTTAAATATTCCAAATTAATCATCGAAAAATACGGGTCGTTACATTCCTCCCCCTTAAAAGAATTTCGTCCGCGAAATTGCCAAGTCAGGAAAAATGCTCTAACCCAATACTTATTCAAAACCCACTTAGTAAAATCGACACCCACTTTTCTAAACCATTTAGTCTTTACCAAACATTAGTTTCCATTTCTAATTCAAAATTTTTTTATTTCAGTTGTAATTCAAAAATCAGCTTTTTAGTTAACAATTTTTTTTTCAAAATTTTTCTAACACCCTAAATTTCCGAATTTTTTTAGCAGTCTCCTTTGTACGGAGGACCTTTTGCAATATAACAAGAGAGATAAAAATGTATACATTGACCCACACGATCGGAAAAAAAAATATATCAATATTTTTATATTTTGTTGTATTTAATCCGAAAACGTACCTTATTTTAGCGTTTTTAAGCAAGCGGCTTATTTTTATATGAGATTTCGCAAACCAACTCTAGCCCAATAGCCTCCGGGTACCTGTACTTACTCAATTTAACCACGTAAGTACCAAAGTATGAAATTCACTAACATTTCATTCATTTAACTAATTTAACACATGAATTTCATAAATAACATGCCAAACAAAAATTCATAAGCAATTTAAGGCCCCGGTGCTAATTTAATTACTTTCAATCGATCCATATATCATTTCATTCAATTCGAAATGATTTACAACCAAATTTATTGCATTCAATTCATATTTATAACAAACAAACCCATATCTATTCCAAATTGATTAAAAGTCAATTTATTCACTTCCTATTTATCCATAGAATTTTATTACTTTCGTTTACATCAAACGACAAATTTTTCTATGCAAATTCGGCGATATCCGTTTTATGAAATACCCATTTCAGTTTACAGCTATTTTAAATTGATTCCAAATCAATTTTTATTTAATTCTATTCTATTTCAAATTCAATCCATTCATTTGCATTCCATTCATATCCACAACAAATTTCAGTTTCATACTCAAATTCATTATCGAATAATATTCAAGGCCATATTCAATTTATTTATACTCACATTGAATTTATTTATAACTCAAGTCATTTTATTTCAATCCAATTCCATTTTATTTGATCGCATTCAACATATATTTAATCAGCTTATATATAAGTCGAATTTTATTTATTACTCAAATTCTGTATTCAACTTCAGTTTCAGTCCACAATCCATTCTATTTAATCAAGTAAATTCCATTCCCATATTCAATTAACTAATTAATTTATCTAATTGGTTCACTTCCAATTTACAATTTCAATATCTGATTTTTATTTCAAAAATCACTTCACTTTAATCCACTTGAGTTCACATTCCCTTTTTTTAAGTTTTGGATTTTTATTTCTTACTAGAACATCCAATTATTTTTATTTTGATTTTTCTGTTTCACTTTTCAATTTTTATAAGTTACACAACTTATTTTCTCACATTCCCCTCAATTTTATACTCGAGTATATCCACATTTTATTTTTAACTCAAGATTATACATCACTTTATAGCTTAAATATACTTTTATTCCATTAATTTCAAATTTTATAAGCTATTCAAATTTATTTATACACAATCCCAAATTTTCACTCAAATTTTATCCCATTTAAATTTTTATAACTTATAGTTATATAATTATTCTACCACTCACAATTTATATTTACTTCAATTCGATATTATTTCTAATCCAATCAAACTTTATTTTACTTAGCTTACGCCAAATTTTTATCCATACAATTTATTTCAATTCACATTAGTTCTTTTCATTTATACACCTCTATTTCTTTTCATTCAATCAATTCACAATCGAATTTAATTCATTTAGTTAGTCCACTTCACTAGTTTATTCCATTCCAATCATAATCGATTAAATTTCTAAAATTTAATTCCTTCAACTTAACTTAAGTTGAATTCCATTTATTTTATATCTCAATCCCAATCGATACCATTTCCAATCTAATTTTTTTCTTATTTAACTTAGCTCAAGTTAAATTTCAAGTTAAAATTTATTTCCAAATTTCAATTCCATATTTTTCTTTAAAACCATTCACCATTTATAAATTCATAACTTATTTTCTGATATTTCCTAAAACATCTAGCTATTAATTCAGAATTCAAACACCCAGTTTTATTTCAAATCATTTTGAAATCAAATATATAGTTCTTCCTTTGTTTTCACAATCCATTTTCTTCAACTTTCGAAAATCAACTTGATTTTTACCCAAAACAATTCCCTCGGAATTTTCCCAACAACACATGTTTACCAAACACAAATCTTCATATCAAAATTACTATTGTAGCAATCCGTCACCTAGAAACTCGAAAATGAATACTGGTGATGCTGTAGTCATCACCAGAATTATTTTCCAGCGACTGAAGTGAGTTCAGTGCTATATCTCTTCCAAAATCCATTTTAAAACAATTTTCTTTCAAAAATATTTCCAAAAATAATACTCTTATTATTATTTTTCCACACCACTTTGAAAAACATTTTTCCAAATTCGCGGGATTTAAATTTCCAGATTCTGGTTTGAATCCAATTTTAATTATAATCCATTTGTATAATTTATACTTATACAAATTTTCATTTGGTTATATAAACCATTTCCAATTTCATAATCTTATTTGATTATAATATTATCATCCAAACACTCCAACTATATACAATAATTTCAAAAAAATTATTTCCTTTATATCAAAATATATCTTTGGGTAAAATTATTTCGTTTACCCCATTCCAAACCAATACTGTGTCGAATTACTCTATTTAAGTGTTTAGAAACCCCCATCAATTCAGTTATATGGACTGTGCCGACCAGAGTTCATAAGCCACTCGATAAATCAACCAACACAATATAAAACATTTTACATTCACTAACAAATACGCGCACATATCTATTAATACACTCAAACTCATTCTAGGGTACCACTGACCCAATCTCTAATGAGTAATCCCCACCAGAGCCAAGGTTCTCGCTTAACCTTCAGCTCTGATACCAATTGTAACGAACGGGGTTTTTGACCCTCGAAAATCGACATTAATACGTCTACTGTATAGAATGCCGAGCAATCGAGTGCCGGAAACACCAGTTCATTAGGGGTGAAGAAGAAAAAGGTAGAAGAAAAAAGAAACAACAACACAGAATCTCACAATTGCAGCGAAACAAAATATAATATATAATAACAGATTTTATACAAAAGAATCTGTAGCTGTTTATTACTTACAATCATCAGAGTACAACAATCAATACATCGATCTGGACAGTTATAAAAACCTACGCTGATATACATAACTCACACAGCGGAAATATCCAAGTACGTGATATACGTCTGAACTCCTCTAGCTCGTCTCTTGAGCTCCATAGCATTCTAACCTGAATCTGTAATACTCGGTCTAACCCGAGCATTATAGTAAAATAACACCCGAGTCAGTCTGGAAAACCAACGTGAGAAAACACACTCAATTTGAATTATTAGCTTTTGTCAAAATCCATTGAAAAACAAAGGTATCTCGTAAGACCACGTCACACATAAACACGATGGGTTTTTACCTTACGATAACCAAGACATTTTAATCAAAACCGTCAGATATTATAATAATGTCTAAACCAAGTAAATAAAAAATAGCTGAAATGCTTGCATCTCACGTTTCAGCATAGTTGGGCATAATCAATACCGTACGACGCTTATTGGAGAATGGATTCCATACAATGACTAGGCACTGGGGTACCACCTATCGCGGTACACATCTAGAAAAAAAGTACCGAGGACCTCCTCGGGATCCCCTGCAATACAAGACCGGCCCTATCCCTAACTTGGATAGAACCGAATATGTTATCACCCTAGGTGTTCCCACCCTTATCGAGAGCTCTTTCGCATGCACCGTATCCATATAATATATCCGAGGGTATCTAGAAAGGTGATAACATACCCTAATTGGGTATGACCCACTTAGCCTTGCTGCATATCCCCTGATTTTTAGCCATTCTGGTTGATGAGGCTAGAGGTTACGATTACCTATCAAGGATAATTTCACTTAGAACGCTCATCGTCCCCCAATGACGATGTTCTGATAGCATTCATCCATACAAGTTGTCCTGGGTATGGACAAATCGAATCACCGTCTTCATCATCTTCACGGTATTCATTCGTAACGTCCAAATCGGATCGAAGTGGGTTTCAGATAATAAAATCTGATCCCGGTCTCTTTGAAATGATTAACGAAATTGGCCAAAATTGATAGTCGGTTATTTACTATCAATAAACATCCAAAAGGAGACATCAGGCCTTATTTCAAATTTTCCAAAATTTATTTCAAAATATCTTTATAAGATATTACTTCCAGTACTTCAACATTTAAAAACAGTTTCAAATCCTTATATTTTCAACGGAATATTTCCACCCATTCCAATCCTTAGAATATTTTTCCCACTTCATTTTATATTCAACACTTTTGGAAGTATTCCATTTATTCCCTATTTCATTTTCTCAAAATCATTTACAATTTATTTGTAAATTCTTTGACTAGTTTATAACGAATCTATAAATATCGGAATTCTTTAATTAATTCCCGTCAATATTTCCAAAAATATTAGACATACTTACTTATAACTCCAATTTCCCTTTCTACTTCTTTTATGAATTTTATTTCATTTTTCGAAGCTCACTTTTATTTAACTACTTCGGAAATTTTCTTACCTTTTTCCCAAATTCTATTTTGAGAATTCCCTTATAAATCCCATATACTAAATAACCCTTTCCAAACTCTCGAGAAGATTTATAAATAAATTTAAACCATTACAAAACTCTATATATATACATATGTAAATAAAAATAAGTATTTAAAAGAATAATAATAATAATAATTTATTTTTAAGACATGTTCAAATAATTATCTAAAATATTGAAACACTTTTATAACATCACTTTTCAAAGCTGATTTTAAAGTTTAGGATTTATTAAAATAAAAGTGAAATATTTGAAAAATCCACATACCGAATTATTTCAATCTTAACTAGTTTTAAAATTTCACAGCTCAATAAATAAAATTTTCCCTTTTCAAAACAAACTTAACTTCTTAAATTTTAAAAATATATTTATATTTTTTTTAAATTACAATAAGCAAATCAATTTATAAACTCCTCTCGATTTCCATCACATCGCTTCCATTTCGATCTCCTTAACCATTTCCACTTCAAAAATAGTATCCACTATTTTTCTCTCACCCTATTTCCATATTCAAATATAAATTCCCCCTGTAAATTTATATTTCCAATTTCATCTGATATTAATTTCGTTTATTTATAAACATCGTTTATAAACTTTTATAACTCCTTTGAGTTTCACTAAAAATAATCTCATTTATAAAATTCCATTTTATAAATTTAATTCCTTATAAATTCCATTTATTTTTGCCAATCTATTTTTAATATCGATTTCAACTTCTTTCCATATTATTTCCCGAATGCCATTTTAAAATCCAGTCTTAAAAATCCCTTTATATAATTTATTTTAAAATCTCTATTTAAAATATTTTTTTCGCATTATTTAATACGATCAAAAACCAATTATTGCTTATTCAAATCAAACTTTTTTAAATAAATCCAAATTTCGATATACATATTTTTATATTAAAAATCTCCTTTTAATTCCTTAAAAATCCAAAATAATATTTATGGTATTTAATATACCAAAATTAATTCCCATGCTATTATAACATTAAAAATTTACAACACACAATAATCCAGCAGATTATTCAATCACATCATATATTTATATATATATGAAAACACTAAATATATTTAAGGAATCCAGTTGGATCCCTCCAACCCGTTTCCCTGCGTCCACCGATGTTAGGCAATATAAAATACCAATCCCACTTCGAGGGGGATATCGCTGTATATAGGATCATCCGCTATTATGCGGGGCATATAGGGTCTCATCCGCTAAAAATGCAGGAACAATCAATCCAACTACTAATATATATACTACTATATATTTTATATAATCATCCAACAGATAATTAAAATTTATCAATCTAATCAAGAATCCAATAATTAAATTTAAACATTTATATTTAAATGTGGCAATCCAAATGAGTGAGAAATTCTCACCTTTGATTATATTTTCTTTTCCTTATACTGCTAAACATCCAGATTTGTATATCTTGCAGCATCGAATCCAACTTGACCAACTCCGTTTGATTTATCCTCGCATAAGCAAATTTTCGAATTATATAAACTAATGATTTCAGTTTTTGTTTTAATTAATTAGTTAATTACTAAATTTAACTAATTACCTATTTTCGAATTTAATTAACCTTGAACAATAAATTTATACTTAACTCAACTAATATTTTTTTTTAAACTTAAATGAAAATGATGGTTTAAAAAATTTGTACCCTCCAGCCTTGCATCGTGGTGTCTCCGAACATCGCCACCTTCCAGAATCACTGCCAAGTTGCTAAACTCCGCTACGACTTCTCCACACCCTCGACATCGATGAAGACGAGCATCACCCCCAACACCCATCGCGTCCACAACTGTGCACGTTCACCATCACCTCTGCACCATTATCTGCTCGTGCGAGCTCTGCCCCTTCGTGCTCGCAACCATGCCACACCCCACTTTGCCGTCGACATCCACTCGTGTTCCAGAACATCGCGAGAATGTCGCGATTCATTTTTTTCTTCGGCGCTCGATTAACCACTGCCGCCGAGCTTGCGAACACCTCGACCGCCTCTTTTCGTCTGCTCAAGACGACAAACCCACGTCGCGATTGAAATCTGATTGCCATTACCCTTTCTTGATTTCCCCTTTCCTCGCGCGCCTACAAAGAGCAGCGAACTTCGATCCCAGGCGATCGCGCGCCATTTTTTTCTTGATTCGTTTGATTTAATCTTGATTGAAGAGGGCGAAATTCCAAATGAAATTCGATGAAAACTAAAACGCCGGTCGCCATTAGAGATTTTTTTCTTTTTGATTTCGTGAGTCGAATTCCAGAAGAAGGAGTTTCACGCGATTATATATATTTTTTATTACGAATCGATTTGATTTGAAGGAGGGAGAAAGAATGTCGTAAATTCGAATTGAAAGTGAAAAAGGAAATGACTCAATTTGATTTTCGAACTAAGAGGAGAAGATGTGATTTAAAGTTGAGGGAACGGCGTATAGTCGAAGGCAGGGTCTTGTCTTTAATAGATTAAAATATTATTTAATTATAAATATCTCACTTTAATGTAACTTAAAATTTCGATATCCAATCGAGGCTTGCCACCTGGCGTTTATAATGTTGTACCCCTATTTCGAACACAATGGAAAAGATTTCGAGTCCTAATTCTATCGTATGGAGAAGATAGCTTTTTGGACCCAATTATTATATTGAATTTTCGATATTAAATTCAATGCGTTTTATACCGTACGGCCAAACAATAACTCCAAACGCTACGAAATTTGAAATCTGATAATAATACACTATTACGGACCCAATGAAACTAGTTTCGTCGAATCTCGAGACTATGCCTCGGATCGCTATTTTAATGCGTCGATTAAATTGACGATTTCAAAAATTTCGAAATCGCTTGAATTTTTCAGTTTTAAAATCTTAGTAACTAAATTATAATTCAAAATCCAATATTTAAGCCATTCAAATATTCCAAATCAATCATCGAAAAATCCGGGTCGTTACACATTCGTATTATGGCTATGTGTTTCACGGAAATGATAGTACTTCCCTGATCTCTTCTCCCTTTCCATCGATTCTTTGGAGCTGGTTTCTTGTAATGTTCAATACCCTTTGTAGCAAGGTAGATATTGTCAACCGTATTATTCAATGGCGTATAATCCTCATATTTACGGAACCTTGGGTGCATCTTGGCATTCGACTTCCTACCTCCATTGCCTTAGTCATTCCTCTTTTGGTTATAATTTTTATTTTCCATATTTATAGCTACATTCCTAGAATTCTCTCCAGTTTGTTTCACAGCTACATTACTTTGAATCACCTCAGCCAACTGTCTACCGCCAATTTTTCCAGCAGTTGTATTTGCCTCTTCCTAGTGCAAATACCGAGTTTCTTTTCTATAAAATTCCTCCATAGTCGGTTTGGGTTTCGTTTTTGACCATCAAGCAAAGTCGATATCCGGGTGTATTACTCTAATCAAAGCCATCAGAACAATGTCCTCCATGGCATTGCTTACCTCATTCACAGCTGTATTAAATCTACATAAAACATCTTTCAATGATTCTCTGGAATTTTGTAAAAGGTTAAAAAAGTAATGACACTACATCTTTTGGATAGGTTGCGTGTAAACAAAACCGCTCAACAAGTCTCCAAACCAGTTTGTCAAACGAAGATATGGATCGCGGCAGAAGCCGAGCAAACATAGCAATACCCTCTAAACATATTGCAAAACATCGCATTTGACAGCGTCCGTCACCTTTGCGTGTCCATATGCCATTCATATTTCAACAAATGCTGCCTTAGGTCTATCGTTCCATTATAGGATGGCACTGTAGGCATAGCGACCCTCCGTGGGTATTATTCTCGCAATATTTCCTTTGGAATGGGTTCCTATTGGGAGAAGAAACCCAATCATCATTATCTCTATGCTAGTTTTCACTCACTAGCTTCTTTACCATATTTGCCAAAAAAATTTGTTCTATCAGATCTACCGGATGGCGATAATCGTGGTCTACCCTGAATGTTTGGCTTTGCAAATGGTCTCAGTTGCTTCCATGATATCTAAGTTCTCCCGTCTTTAGGAGAACCATTCGCCTAACTGATCGATTTCTATGATTTCTACGTGACGGTTTGATCTTAGCCGTCTAACTTTAGCATTCCGACTACCAATAACATGACCATTTCCATCTCAACTCCATTTTGCAAATCAACAACATCACCATCAATAGGGCCAAAATTCCTCTTTTTCGTACTGATATGAGGGGTTGGTTCGGTACCGACCTGTGCATTTTGGTTCTAAGCACTACTTATGCCAAATTTTGATGTTCCATGGTCTTTTCTTTTCATCTTCTGTTCCCTTTTCTATGATTTTTATCAGATGAGGAGGAACTATCATCTTCTGAATCGAAAGGTGATAATTCCCTCCCTTCCTTTTGTGACCCTAGGACATATGGGTCATCAAATCTAGGTTCTCTTTTATCTACTTCATCATTGCATTCTTGAACTTTGAGTAATTTAACATTTAATTCCTACATCATCTTATCCATCTCAACCCTAGTAATTATTTCTGAAGCACTTGGAATTTCAACAGCATTGGGTTATGCAATTTCTTCAACGTGTTGGGAACCAACATTTTCAACTTCATTAGTAGGTCGAGAAGCGGATGATTTTTCCTTAGTATTTCTTGGAGCCATTACTTTGGTAGATCCTGTGATAGACATGGCGAAATCTGAATAATCTTAGATTTTAGGAACATAACTAATAAATCTATTTTGTGGATTAAAGTAATCCAAAAATAGAAGATAGTTCCAAATACTGAGAGATTGGAAAGCTCTCAATGAAAGCACCAAAATGTTTATGCTAAAAGTTGGCACAAACACCCTCAAGATTTGTAGAAGAGAATAAAATAAAGAAATTAAATAAAAACAAGGAAAAATAAAACATAATAGTTTATAATTGTTTGGCAAATCACTAGCCAATGTCCACTTGGACGTTGTTAATGATTCTACAATGTTTTACAAAAGTGGTCTTATGGATCGGTGGTCTATGGATTGGTGATGATCCAAGAAATTATAATATTAGTACAGAAATTTAGAATGTAGAAAAAAGGATCCTAAAATAGTGCCTATCACCCTCTACTTATAGACGAAGATCAACTGATTTGTCTCCACCACGTTCTCCGCAGTTTCAAGAAGGTTGCTTGAAGAGATCATGGCCAAATTAGCATTCCTATGGATTGGTATCAAGCTGAGCTATATGGATCGGTGGTAATCCATATTAATAGTTCGTTGAACTTTGATTGATTTCTTGACGTTGCTTGATGGTTCGCCTCTCTCTTTAGACCTTGGGCAAATGCTAACTTGATGTAAGTTGCATGTATTTATGAGTAGATCCTTTGGTTCCGTGATGAGCTAGGGTTATTTAGATTGTTCTAGTTGACTTTGCATATATACTTTGGATGGATTGCCATGGTCCTTAGGGTGACATCGCTTCCTTCTGATATGACCTTTAGTGGGCTTGAGATTTGGTTAAATATGGACGAACTTCTTGGATCAGTATCGAACCAACACCTTAGACTAGTACCGATTCAAGGCCTAGATCGGTATCGATCCAAGACTTTGTCTTGAATCTTGCATTTTGAAGTGTCTTGGTATGTAGGTTATTTTATACCGTTTTGACGTGCTTTTGGCTATATCTTTGAACTTTACCTTAGGTTTTAATATTCAGTCATCGTTTTGGATCTCTAGTTTGCTGTCTAACCATTCGACCATTCTCATTCGTTTGGATATGGCTTAGTTATGAACCTGGATAACAGTAATTATATCCTAATATAACAACGTATAAAATAGAAAATAAAACCAGAAGCTTACTTTATTTCGAAATAAGATTTGCTACAAGAGTTAATGTTGGATCAATTGCATCGAGAAGCAGGATGAAGGGGGTAAATTTTAAAAAATTTCCATTTAATTCTTTATGCACTTGATCTTTTATAGTGTTATCAAGAATAATATCGATGACATTAAATCATATTTAGTGTTTGATCGAATGATTTTGATTTGAGTTTTGAATTATGTTATATTATCATTTGAAGTAATGATATAAATTTAGTTACAATGTTATTATTTGATCAAAATTATTTAATAACATAATTTATTATTAATCTAAATAACATTTATTCAATTTTAAATTTTCCAGTAAAATAATTATTGTATATAATGATATATATATATATATTTATTTATACATATATAATTATTTTAAATAATAATAAAAATTAATCAATAATTGATAAAATAATTTTATTGTATTTTTTAAATAGTACTTGTTTAAGTTAAATGTTTCATAAATTGATATTACACATTTAAATGATCGTTAACTCAAATACCAAATATTCAAATCAAATGTATAATGTCCTAACATATTAACATGGTCAGTGGTGTTGATATGTAAATACACATTGATAAAACTGTTATTAAAATTTGCAATTCATGTATTAGAAATAAGTATTTACAAAATTTGCTATTAGATAATTTTAATGTACCCAAGACTTTATTATAAAGTTGTCAACGCAAGTTGTGCACGGAAAGGAGCTCGTATGTGAAAGTTATACTAATTTGAATACTTAAGGGATGTATAGTAACTTCATAAAAATTGAGGAGTTTACCATAAAAGTCACTTTCTCCTTCGTATGTGAGTCGAAACCCTAAGCGCTGTAACTTGAAGGAAATATTGGCGTTGCTCACTTCACCAGAGACGATGCGACCATGTTAACCAAACTTTTGGTGATGAGTTCTTCCCAGTGGCGGTGTCAGATAGTCACTCGAGTACAATTGTTGAATCCCTAATTTATCACCGATGTTAAATTCACCATCTTCGCCGTCACGATCAAACTCAACATCACCATACTTCCTCCCTATCATTGCTAACTCTACTGATGTCCTCCATGCTTTCGATGATGATCGACCTTATATATGTGCATGGTAGGTCGTCCATGAATAAAGTGAGAAGGAATTTTTTTGTAAAAATTTAAAAATGATTTTAAATTTTTTTATAATTGATTTGAAAAAGAAAGTTTTCTTTAATAATACTATCGATCAATATACCTTGAATCGTCAACTTCACCTTTGAGAGATCCCGTCTCTAATTCAATGGTGGAACTACGAAGTCCACCATTAAGATGTAATTTATTTGTGAAGAGAGAATAACTTTCTTTATGTGTAGAATAGGCTTCCAGGGATATTTATAGCATCACTAAGCTATGTAAAATATCTTAATCGGATCTACCATTCAGGGTATGGTACACATGAATGAGATCTTATCGCACTTAATTAATTAAACCCATTTATTAATTAATACCAACATATATTTTAGCTTACCTTATTTAAAAAATAATTTAAAAAAATCAGGTTACCAAAAAATGTGTATATATTTAAATTACCATATATGTAATAACCTGCACCTTCGGACACACTGACTCAAAGCCCAAAAGCGGTGTTTGAACTCGTGTTGTACCAAGAAATATGGTTTGTTAGCATTTGAACTCTATGTAGGAATAAGCTAAAAGTGAAATTTTCTGAATGTTACCTTTTTGTGCAAGTAGGTTCGCTTTCTCGATCATGTTGTTTTTGAGGATGGATTGTCGACCGATCCAAGTAAAGCTGCTACAATCCAAGATTAGCATGTATTGAAAAATGCTATAGATGTAAGAAGTTTTTTGGTTTGGCTAGTTGTTTGGTAATATGCCTAAAATCTGATGTCCTAAAAAATTTCCTCCCTTAGGCAGTGTAGATTATAAATGATAATTTAACTGCCTACTAACGTCATACCACTAGTGATATTTCTCACTCACCAGACTTCGTCTGATCCTCTCTATTATTCCCTCTTTATACCTATTACTATATGACAAGGTAGTAGGTGGTATGACAATGATAAGATGTATGGAGGATGCGACCATGCGGTTTGGAGTTATATTTATTTATTGTCATTCTCAGTGTATCTTATGGTATTTGTTATTCAGACATATACTATAGTTCTATTTGGAAACTTTATTTAGATGTTTCTAGTATGGACCACTATTGTTTTAAGATAATAATGATTTGGTTAACTTCAGTATTTATATTTCATACCTTAAGATCTCAAAGTAGACATGTTTAAATTTATATTCTTGTACCTTACAAACCATCTAAAACCCAACGATCCATATTTCTTGGCATGCCTGAAGTTCAAATGCCGCTTCTGGGATTTGAATCGGTGTATCTAATGTTGTAGGTGATAGAGTTAGGAATATGTTCTATGGGAAATTATGTAATTTATCACATATATCTAACTCAATTACCAATCTTGTTCATAATAAAAGCGTTTGATTATTCATAATAAAGGTGTTTTATTTCAATACTATACTTTGTTATATTGTGATATAATTAATCAATGCAAAGTATATGTTGGTAAGATTTATCATCCAACAGCACCCAAGATGATCACAGAGTAATTATGGTGCCAATTACTTCTGCGATTATGAATTAGAAAATTCGAGTAATATCAAATTATCTTTGAAGTAGTAATTATGTTGCTGTCTGCTTATATAATTAGGAAGCAGCATTCCAACTTTTTGTTAAAATGTCTCTTTCAGTTTAACCATTCTTTCCATTAGATTCCTTAATCAAATCGAACTCAGAGAATAGAATAGAAAATGCAGTAAATAAAAAAAGACACCAAAATTTACTTGGTTCATATTATAGAAAATCCTATGTTTGTGGGAAACTCCATCTTCTCTTCTTTCATTCATCATTTGACATTTTACATCACTGCAATGTTGTAAAAAATATTTTTTACATAGTACATTTAGTTTGGAAATCAGAAAAAGCCCCGTTTCTTTTAGCTATAGTGCTTTTCTATTTATAGTCGAATTTTTTGAATTGATGTAGTTATCCTTTCGTGCTTCCCTTCCCTTATTAGATCATTACACATGTCATCCATCTGTGCTTGCTTTATGCATGTGCGGATTGGTGACATGGTTTCGAGCAAGAAGTTTGCTATTGGTGGGAAGATTTGATTTTTAAGTAGGAATACATGGAATCGAGGCAGGAAATGCCCAAATGTGAATGGATCATGCCTTCCTTGATCCTATAAAGTAGCAAATTTGTGGATTGCGCAGATGTGTCAATTAGGGTGATTACTTCATACGAATATATTCTAAGTCATTCCCTTGGGTAGGGGACTGTGCTGCTTCCCTTATTTTTGAGAAATGAGGCTGGATTTTTGGTTATGAAGTAGTTTTAGTCCATTGCTCCATCCTTGGGCCTTTATGTGTGTGGTGAGTACCGTTTAGGATTGTGATGCCACCTTGTTACATCAAGATTGCAGTGCATCTTCATCACTTTAGATTGGACATTGGATTGCAGAGTAGTCTTGATTCTTTAGTGCCACATTGGGATGGCGTGGCATCCTTGTAGCTTTGTTATGTGATAGAAGATTACGGTGCAGACCTGCCAATTTAGATATTAGTGTCAGTTAGTGCCACCTCCGTTCTTGGATATAGTCGTTTGAGTAGATGTGCCGCAGTTCCAATTTGAGATGAATATTAGGGCTGCAGGTTGCTTTGGAATTTGTTAAAACATGGGATTGCGGCTCAGTCCGAGGTTGTAAAGGTAGCGCAGTTCGAAGTGACTATGTAACGCGGTTCAGAATGAGTTTGGACGTTGTGATCTGACCTTCCATTGATGCAATATAAGGTTTATGCTTCCAAAGTGTGCCGGCCCAGTTCAATTGTCATGAACTTGATTTTGATAGGGATGTAATTGACCGTCTTTGCATGTTGAAGTGTCTTTTCTTATCAGAATTAGAGCGGTTAATGAGTGCAACGCAGTTCTTTTTGTTTGGCTTGCCTCGGTCCACTTTGGCTGGCATTGGTGCTGCATAGGCTGTCATACCAAGACTGCTTGCTCATGTACTTAGAATTTGATTATCAAGTGGGTCATAAAATATAAGTATGACAATATGGCGTAGTTTAGTTTTATTTGGTTTAGTCGCTTAGTTCTGTGCATAGCGATCTACTCTAGTGTGTTGATTAGGATTACTACTGTGCATATTTGACCTTGTATGATCTTAACTTGTCTTTGTAGTGATATGTTGGTATGATTAAGTTGTTCAATTCATTTGGAGTGACACAATACCTTTATACATTTAGATTTTACGGCTGATAGCACGATGGCCTTGTGATTGGTGTGCAGTTTACGTTATTGGGCCGCAACTTATT
The DNA here is from genome assembly GCA_030737815.1 of Allium fistulosum. Taxonomy (NCBI): domain Eukaryota; kingdom Viridiplantae; phylum Streptophyta; class Magnoliopsida; order Asparagales; family Amaryllidaceae; genus Allium; species Allium fistulosum. Next base: position 797,765,102 of record CM060904.1, read on the forward strand.
TTTGTCCAGTTGAGTAGATCTTTTAGTAGGACGGGTCAGGCTTTTTGTAGAATTATATTTTCACTTTATTGTAGTATATTGACATAGTTATATCTTAAGGATATGTGATCTGCTCTTTTTTGTAGTGTGTGCTTTATTCCTGCACAGCTCACTTTGTGGCTCAACTAGCCCGTTTTGTTTAAGTGGGCCGGTGCACTTTTGGTTTAGCCCTTTTTAATTTTACTTTGCAGTTTACTATTTAACTAGCATACGCATCGTACTTCACGACTCCACAAATAGGTGTAACACTTGCTCCCCAAGTCAATGCTAATTCCTATTAGTGTGGACTTGTCAACTCATATCTAGTTTTTCGAGTTGTCTAATCAGTCACCTCACATATAGTGCTTACACATGTTCCATTGCGGTTGGTTTCTTTTCTGACCATTGTCATACGAATTGTTTCGTATCTAAAAGAATATATTTAGTTTCTTATGAATGACAAATATCCAACGACCATGGTTTCATTATACTTCGGGGTTTTGATGTTAGGATTTCATTAGTTGATTTATAAATATTACTTCTTCCTCACTTCCTCTTTTACCAGTTTGAGAAGGAAAAAACCCATACGAGAAATTTCATTCTCACATTTCTCATCAAATTAATCTCAAATTCATATGTAAGTCAAGTTTCCTTACTTATTTTTTTGTTAGGCGTCTTCTTTCCTGTTACGTTGATTTTTGGGTTAATTTGCTTTTCGTTTCAAGTTAGAGTGGTTACTTACATGATCTTATTTTTAAATTGATTGATGAAACCCTTGATTGGAGCTCCTTTATTAGTTCATTTATAACACTTTAAAAATCCTATTTCCTGTAACTTTAGGGTTGATTTCTGTTATTTTGTGAGTAATGCATTTCTCCTACTTAGTTTAGTTATTAATGGCCTCTGACAATTGTCCTGGCTCTTCCAATCATGTTTCTTCTTTTGTTAAATTGCCTTCGGCCATTCATTAGAGGTGTCGGGTAGAGGTTATCTTGGCTATTTTAGGATTAGTGGATACGAATTTAGGGTTTCCTTACCTTTCGAACGCATACATTTGCCCCCCGAGGGGTATGTTTTGGTATCATCTAAGCATATCAGATGTGGTCTTTATTTGCCGCTCCACCCCCTTATCAAAGAATGGCTTATGATGTTTAGCTTATCTCCCACTCAATTGGCCCTGGTTTCTTATTGTCTTCCGACCTGCACTTATATCTTATATGCCGAAAATCTGACCCCTCCCTCTTGTAGAGAATTAGCATTCTTGTATTATATAAGAGAGAACTGCTCTTCAGGATGCGCTGGATTTTGCTTCGTTCAGGCCACAAAATCCCTTTTTTCCTTTTCTCCTCGTAAAATTTATCGATGCGCGGATCAGTTCTTTTTTATTTCTAACTTTGATGGTTTCTCTTCCTTCCAAGAGCCTAGTACTGCACCCACTCTCCTTCATGTTTCTTTTTTCTTTTAACTTCATTCTTGCACTGATTTTTCCTCTTCTTCTCTTTTAGCAGATCGTCCTGACTTTACTAAAGTGAAAAAGAAGCTGTTTCACATCGTAGGGAAAACACATTAAGGCTAACCATGATGCCCGCAAGGGGTCATATCTTTTTACTAAAGATTTACTGCACAAACATAATTTTATGCACATGCACCATCATTTTTGTAGATCCATTTTTACGTGTGAATTTGATGTATCTACTCTACGCGGTACATACATACATACGTATATATATATATATATGTTTTAGCTATTTGATTTCTATTTAGATATGTTAACATTTAAAGGTCTTTATGTATTAACTTTGTCCATTTCACTACGCAGATTCCATGTTTTCACTTGCCGCTGCTTTTATTTTAAAGAAATAGAAAAGTGAAAAGCAAAGACAATGAGGAGATCTTTCTGCACATGAGGGTGCACATAAGCAACTGAGGGTGGATGATCCTCCGCCTCCTCCCTCGACTTCTTTAATGGGTACTGTGGCTCCTATGCCACCCATTAGCGTGCTTCCGCCCTCCTCACGTTTCTTGGTCATTTCGAGAGCGAAAGCAGTGTCTGACTTGGTGGAGAGGATAGGTCGTTTACTCATTGACAATTGTACTATACAAACCCCTTCTTTGTTACCTGCTTCAAGTTTGCCTTTCGGGGAAGTCTTCTCGGGTTTGCACCATTGGTTTCCAAGTTAACATATTATACCATTGCTTTTATGTAGTTATGGTTTCCGATGCATTATTATTTATTATCATCTTCATGCTTTTAGGTCATTGCTCTTGCATAACAAGATCGATAATTTAGAGCTAGCTCTTACTACTGCATAGGAAGAAATTTCAAAGTTGAAACAAGACAATTTGCAGTTGAGATGGGATTTAGACATCATCTCCTTGGATATAGAAGCAAGAAACAAGAGGGAGGTGGATTATAAAGCACAATTGGAGGTGTCTTCCAAAAAGATTAAGGACATGGAGCAAGATGCGGGGCAGCAAAGGAAGAAAGTAAGTAGATTGGAGTAGCTCATCGAGATAGAAAAAGATCCAGTAAAATTTACCTATAGAGCTCTTTATAGTGTTTACGCTTAAGTAAAGAGACAATTCTTTACGGATAAACTTGACGCAGAGGATGTAGAAGTCGATCTGAGTTTTTGGAAAAGGCTAGGTTTGGTCAAAGAGTCCCAAGAATACCATAGGCAGAAATGGGTTCAGGAACATGATGACCTTACTGCTTCCTCCTATGAAGGAATGCAAGCTGAATACATTTATGATGATTTCGATGGGGACAAGGACCCTACTACTTCAGAAGTGCAGTCTAAGCCTGTTCCACTGGGATCTATAGAGATCGAGGAAGTAAACATCTGAACCTCCCAGCTTTTTGGTTATTAAATTTCTCTCTTTTCTCCTCTTTTTTTGGTTTTTTTTGGAAAATATTTTTGTTGTGATAGTACTACGCATGTTTGACTTCGGATGTCCTTTTATAAACATTGAAGTTTATTAAAGAAATCATCATTAAGTATATTTGTTTCTCAACGTTTTAATTTCTGCTCTATTATTTTAGGTAAAAACATTAGGTGTTGGTAATACCTTTTTATTAAAGTCATGCGAAGGAAGTAGTTTATTTCAAAAATCAAGGTGTTAGAACAGCAGGCCATGAAGAGGCTATTGATGGGGACAACCTTGGCACGTAGGAAGAAAAATGAATTGAAGAATATCATTACCCATGTAAGAAAATACACTCAAGACATTTTACCCAAAATCACACAAGTTATCCATGAAATGGACGCGCTATATGATTTAATACTGTGTAAGTGGGGCCCTATGTTAGAAAGTGAATCTCTTCCAGTAGGACATCCCCACTTACTATGGTTTAAAGATAGACTTAGGCATAGAAAAAAATAGGGTTCTTTGTTTTTATGTATTCTTTAGTTACTACTTGAATGAAACACTTTTGCATATTGTATGCGTACTCCCATGTAATCCTTCTATTATTATTGTTGTTGTTATTATTATTGCTTATCTGCTTATTTATTATTTTTTAGTCATTTCTTGTTCGAACACTGTACCTATTTCTCTCATCGGCGCTACTCATCATACTCATTGTTTGCAAGATCCTTCTTCTTCCACCATCGTTGGGGATTATGAAATTCGAATCAAAGAGCTTGAAGCCACCAGCGTAGGTCTTATTAAGCAGAATGAGTCAGTTGTAGATGAGATTCATGAGGAGTTGCATGCCTGATTTGATGAACATGAATGGGAGTTGAAAGAGTCTAAGCAGGTTAATGTAAGGAAATATAATTGCATTACAAAACAACGTTCAAAAATAGAAGAGTTGGAGAAACAGCTCAAGTCCTCTCAAGATCGTGTTGTTGAATTGGAATGTTTGCTTAGGGATGCGGCAACTGTATACAAGGCCATATATACATATGAGTACAAGGCTCTAAAACATAAAGGTGAGGAGTATTTTGAGTTGATCACAAAGCAAATTAGTGCCGAAGATGATCCTACTACGACCTTGGCTCTAGGTGCAGTTTTTAGGCCTAGTGCTACTCCTACGCCTCCTTCGAAGGTAGTCCTTGATGTTTTTCTCAAGTGAAAGAATGATTTAAAAAATTAGTATTAGGCGAAGTTTATCGAGTTAAAGAATTATTACAAAAAGGAAACAAAGTGCGCTAGGAGTAGCAGCTCGCATATTGCATCTACTACACAGGAATTATTCGGCTCCTATTCTCATGCTACTAAGAATACGAAAGAGCAGCTTTTGGATAAGATTGAACATACCGAGAGGGTGGCTTTGGAGCGCATGAATGCTCATGAAAATAAAATTTCTTCCTTAAAGTCCCAATCCTATGCACAAATCCTCAGTTGAGTTCCCATTACTGCACCGTATGGAGCCTCCATTACTTCTCTAGGTAATTTGGATAGGGCTTCCTTGGTGGACCTAATTTATAAAGAGAGAGTAAGGAGGGTTATGATAAATGTTTTCATAAATCGTTTAATCGATGTTTTCTCTCACCTCAGGCCCGATTTTGACTTAACCTTTTTATATAATCATGCGGACTACGTCTTTCATCTGGACGACTATGGTGATGCTTTGTGTGGCGCTAACTATGATCCTCGAGTTATTTATGTTGGCATTGCTCCAAGCCGTTCATCAGTTGTTATTACCGAGTTAGATGGTCCCTATTATGTTTTCCATCTTAGGGGCGGCTATACTCAACACGTGATGTTAAATGGTCGATGATCAGATCATCGTAGAAGAACCATGCCGGTGCCTCTTTTGAGTCTGTGTCAGACTCTTAATGTTTTTTTATTTTTCTTTGGGTTATAGTTTCTTGAACTCAACTTTTTATATAACCCATGTTGTGATTGTTTTTATTTATTTATATTTGTGAAGTATGTGCAAATGAGTATAAGTAGAATTAAGTATATATGAGCAGATTTTAGTTCTTGATGTTTACCTAGCAAGTTTTAAGTAATTTCTGGATTGTACCTGACCTGTAGGTGGTAGTGCGTTCCATGCATTGTCTTTCCTTGCCATTTTTTTGATTAACTTCTTATGCGGTTTATGCTTCTTGAACATGATTTTTAGCATGCATGTCTTGCTACATGCTAGGTATGACCTGCCCCATTATTTGGGTGCAGTTTCATATTTGTACACTTAGCACGGTCCACTCCACTATTTGGGGACAGACTATATCTTGACTGTGTCAGGACATGTATTTACAACCTTTTTAATTCATATGCATGGTCTTTTTACTGGTTCAAGCCATCTAATATCCTTACGTCTTTTTTTAGTGTTAACTATGTTAGAAAAGATTAACACAAAGAGATTTTTATACTAGTTCGGACCGTCCAATATCTCTACGCCAGTTTAGTAATTTGGCTAAAAATCTGGATTGCTTATATGTAGTTTTGTTTTGATTGTTGGTTCAGGCCATCTAATATCCTTATGCCCAGTGTAACACCCAAAAAATTAAATGAGAAAATTAAATTAAAATAAAATAAGGACTAAGAATTTTTTTTGCATAAACGTCCGAAATTAGTTACGAAACCTTACATCGTTGCGTTCATAGCGATTTTACAGATGATTTTGATATATAACACTTCGTAATCAGAATTAATACGAGGAAGTTATGGCCATTGGAAGGATTGAAAATATAATAAGAAACTAAAATAAAAATTTCACAAATTAACAAAGGTAGCGGTCGACCTAGGTAATAAGTGGTCGACAGTGCATGTGTAAAAACGAGTGATTTTTGATGCATTGTGATGTGTTCGAATGGCGAGGATTGATGCTTGGCTATGAAGGAACTGATGTGCGGACGTGATTACATTGGAGATTCTCTAACCCAGATCTAACAGACTAAACTAAACCCAACCCCTATAAATACCAGCCAAATCTAACCCTAAATCTCACTTAACAAAACACAGTAACAAAACTCTGCCAATTTTTTTTCACTTACCTCACTCTAAATTTTTTTCTTAAAAATCAAATAAAAACAACCTAGAAGAATACAGGCGTTGGTATTAAGGTGCATCAAGTGGAGCTAGCAAATAGAGGGTCGATTCTCAAGCAAAAGCAATAAGAAGAGCTTAGGCTTGAGGTGAGTGGGAACAACTTTGATAAGATGATTTTTACACTTAGATGTAGGCTATTGTAATTGATTTAGGATATTCAAAACCCAAATTGAATATGTAAAACCTTAACATGAAATCTGTAATCTTGGAATAAGAATTATAGTAATCTTGTAATTGGATGTTGATGTATACACCCTTTTTATACTTGAATTTGCAAACCTTTAACCAAAAAACCCTAAATTGAATTGCTAATTGATAACTAGACTGTTTATTTAGTAAGTAGGGTTCAGTAATAAGTGCTAATGACATTGATTAAACAATGAATAAAAATCGACAATTAAAATTGCAGAAACCCTAAATTTTGTTTGCGAATGTTCGACCCTGGGCATACAACGGTCGACTGATAGCGGTCGACCATCAAGGTCTAGTGGTCATCCATTCTGAATGAATACTACAGATTATGAACCTTGGCCTAGGGCCAAAGTTGATTTTTTTATATAATTTCAGTTAAAAAATTATATAATTGGAAATTGTTTGTTTGAGCTTATTTTGGGCAAAGTACATACGGTAGAGAAAGTAGGGAAGTTAGTTCCCTATTAGAGGACAATTGGTCAGCATGGTATTGGGTAATAGTCAAATACCCAATTAAGAATCGAGAGTCGACTAGGGCGATATATTTTGTAGATTTAGAGTAGGGCGATGTATTTCGCAGACAATAAGAGAGGTTTCCACGGTGGACGCGCAACATTGATGGAGACACCAGTTGAGTAAGATCGATGCTAATGGGGGATTCTATATGGGCAGTCAGACCTCGTGCAGCACAATAAAAGGGTATCTAATAGAAAGGATCCCGATACTAATGGGAGTTTTTGTACGCACGGAGCTAACATGACGTGTTGCAGGTGGACACTGGTGCAGTACAATACGAGGCATTTAGCACTATGATCAAGAGATGGATACGAGTGCATACAATGAGTCATACAACGAGTTTGCATTTTGGGGTGCTCCCTCTCCAGGCGTAGTGATGGTATAGGTATTTATGGGAGAGAAGTTCCCAAGGTCGCTTACGGGCTGTATTTCTTATTGGATGACTCTAGTCACATTGACCTATCATTAGTGTGAGGTTCAATTTTTAGTTCGACCCTTTGTGTTGGATAAAACCCTTGGACCTTAGGAGTTCATGTACACTTGTAACACACCCTATGTCACTTAGAATAGTTTGAAGTTAACTGCACATGATCATCACATATTAAACTTATACTCATTCACCAGACCTTTTTTCTAACCCATTCTTTTTCCATCTTTTCCCCACCACAAGCAGACAAGGCAGCGAGTGATTCACCCATTCTTGATATTTAAAGAGTTGTGCTTATCTTTGGAGACCGCTTCTAACATATTTTCTATGCATATATTATTCTATCATATCATTACATTTTATTTCCATGTATCAGATTTTGAGAGATATTTTTCTATGTACTCTGTATTTGACTATGTATTAATTTTTCTAAGACTGTGATTTGGATATTTTTTGAGATGGACATTTTTCTAAGTTATATATGTTTTAATCCTTCTGCTGCGAGTTCTGAAAGTTTAGTATATCTCAGATTATATCTACATATCTTAATTTTTGAAATGTTATAAGTTAACCCTGATGATTCGCATTTCTCAATATGATGCGAGGCCAAAAGCCACATTGAGCTTTGGATTGGTGCATGTCGGAATACATAGGTTGTCACAAATAGTATCAGAGCATAGGTTCATAGTTCCTTAGGGACTAGGACCGTACTGAGAGAACACAGTCGAAATTTTTTGAATTTTTTTTTCGGAAAGGAATTTCAAAATAGTTTCCAAAAGTTTTCAAAAATGGACTTTTTAAAAGCATATATATAAGTATAAATAAAAATTAATTTCAAGACGCTTTCCAAAATCCTTTATATATTAAATCCTCTCTTACTCGTGCCTATGCTAATTCCTATTCACGCCTATGCTATCTCTTAATCATATTTATGTTACATATGGAAGTTACTAATGAAATTCTTAACATTCATAGATAGAAGATGACTGATCCTATAGGTTTAGGCTCCGATAATGTAGCCAAGGTCCTGGGCATGGATATCCCAATATGGTTCCGTTGGTATCTTCAGGTTAGGGGACATGCTGAGCTCAATCCTACTAAAGAGCCCCGCGGAGAGAGTAACAAGTGAGGTTCCTGCCTGCCCACCTACCGCTCTAGATTTTGCTAAGCTAGTAAAAAAAAATTATAGTCTTAGGGGTAAGCCATACATGGGGAAGGAGCGTAACGACCCTAATTTTGACTAACATTATTTAAGACATTTAATTAGATAAATTAAATGAAATAATGTAAAAGGTTAATGGGTTGAGATTTGTATGATCATAGGGTAGCAGTGCCTAATTAATCTAAAGCCAAAGAGAATTAAAATGAAGTAAGTAAAGGTAATAAGATAAGGGCAAAACAGGAATAGGTTATATTCTTATACCCTAAACCCTTAATCCAATTTCATTTACAATATTCACAACTAAAACTAAACCAAGAAGCTTGGCCGACCACCATTAGAAGAAGACAAGGGGAAGTTAAGCACCAATTCAAGAAGGAAGCTTAACCAAATTAATTCCGGGGCAAATCTCAACGTTCTTAACAATCAAGCTAAGGCGAATAATAGATTACATCTCATTTTTATTATTTTTGGTTTCTAGATCAGATCCGAACATACTTAGCAAAGTAAAATGCCATGTTTTGATTGTCAAATGGATATATATGCATGTTGATGATTTTTGTTGTTTCATATTAATTATATGATAAGTTTTGATTTGAAAAACCTATTAAATGACATCCAAATGGTTTGCGTTTTTGTACAAGGTCATAAATGTTATTTTAGAGGTGGGTTTCAAGTTTCATAATTTTCTAAGTTGTTGTGGATTTATTATGAATTTTCTAACAAAGAAAATGGTTAAATTGGGTTTAAATTATTTTCGGCTATTATATGTTAGCTTTGGGTTAGAAATTAAGATATGTTAGAAAACATATTAAAAGTGATTTATGAGAATTTTTGGAGAATTTTCCTAAGTATTTATTTAAAGATATAAAATTAATTTAGGTATGTGACTTAAATGTTTTATATGTTCTAAAAGGGGAAGGGGCTAATTATCTAGATGTTTTTAATTTGTTAATTACTGAATTCGGCAACACTTTTAGAAAAGATTTTGAAAAAGAATTGGCAACCAATTATATGTTTACAAACAAGGCAAGTTAGTTGGAAAGAAATTGCTTTAAAAGGTTTATAATCAGTTTTGCAAGAAACTACTGCTTCACCACTTATAGTAGCTACCTTTCGACCCTATACTGCCGCTTCCAACCAGGTTGAAACCAATACACATGGTATTAATGCCTTGGTACGTAGTAGATTGGAGATAGGCGGAAGGTAAAGTGTCGAAACATGGTTTCGAAGGGGTAGAAGTAGTCTTTATAAACTCGGAACTATTTTGGTTACAAAATGAGGCTTTCGAAGGAAATAGCTTTCGACTTAGTCAAATACGCCTTTATTTTAGAAAAGGGCTTTCGAAAGAGGTTTCCGCCCTACTGTTTTCAAATAAAGCTTTCGAAGGGGTCGAAACCCTTGCTGCCGCATTCAGCCTTTCGAATCAATGCTTTCGAAAGGATGCTTTTGCCTTTAAACTTGTAAGTCGCTTCTCCATACTTTCGAAAGGGTTGGTTTCGAAACCATCCACTCTCTTCTACTTAGGAATATTGCTTTCGAAAGCTATGCTTTCGCCCCAGTTCTTTTATGACCCTTAGACAAATTGAAAGTTAAACACAAAGGTTTCGAAAGGAATGGTTTTGAATGGTTTCGAAGTTATGTTCCACAAACATTTACTTAAACCCAATGCTTTCGAAAGGTTTGTTTTTAGCAAAGGACTTTAATTCTTTCGAAAGATATATGATGAAGGTTTCGAAGGGGTGATTCTCCAATGTTTTCGAAAGGTTTACTTTTCGTATTTGAATGGAAGGTTTCCAATGCTTTCGAAAGGCAAGTTTGAAGTGTTTTGAAAAGGGGATGTTTATTGGCTTATAAAGCTTTTGAAGGGGTCACTTCCACTGATTTTGAAAGGTCTATTTTAAAGGTTTCGAAAGATTTGTTTTGGCCTTTTGGCCTAGTGTTTTAAGGTAAAGTTATTAACCTATTTTGAAAAGGGTACTTTCAATGGATTCGAAAGGGATTTTTTATGGGTTTTAAACAAAGGTTTCGAAGGTTTTCATCAACATTGTTTTGTATAAAGCATATATCATGGCAAAGATGTTTATGTAAAGAAAAATGTATGTTTTCCTTCTTTAAGTATGATTTAAAGGGTTAAATCAATTTGAAAGAAATGATTTCAAGGAAAATTTGATGGGGTAGTTAACCCAAAGTAAATGACTCAGGTATTTGAATGCCAGATGGGACTGGTATAGTGTCGTGCCCTATACTTTAGCTAATAAGTCCCTAGATAATATAAGTCCAAAATTCTAGTGTGTAGGGCTTTGTCATAGGTAAGACTAAAATGAGGCTACACACAGAAAGGAATATATATAGAAAAGATAGGTTATTGGTGAGCCCGCAAAACCATTAGCTCCAGTTGACCCTAAAAGAAGTTAGTTAAGGGCAATCAGCCCAGAAGTGTGTCTAACAGAAGTTAGAAAATTGAGAATGTCTGGTAGGCCCGAGTCAGCCAATGATTAATAGTTAGCCAAACAAAAACTATATTTTGTAGACAGATAGTCCATTGATTACCTGACTTATGTGCATATATGATATTACTATTGTTGCTTTAATCAGTTTGATTGCAGGATTTTGATTTGTAAAAGATATGCTTTTAAAAGGATATCATTGAGGGGAAACCCGTTCCGCTAAGTGGTGTGGTCAAACATAATATCAGTAAACTGAGACGTAATAGTATTATTCACACCAAGCTTTATGTATGACTCAAAGTTTATGTTTTCCCCTTAAACTCTCGAGTGCTCATAATTTAATTTGAGTGGATTGAGAGTTAAGGTTTTACAGGTTTAGTAGGTTGGACGAATAAGCTTCCGAAGACGTGCAGGAGGCAAAGCTAGCCATACAGGAGCTATTTAGTTTTATTTCCGCTATGATGTATTAAGACCGATATGTCTATTTAGTACTCTGATCATCCAAATGGGCATCTTCATATGTCGCTCTTGGCGTAATTTGTAATAGTTATATTTGATCAAAACCTAGGAATCGTTTTGGATTATGTATCTGAATATGAAATATTGATTTGAAACGTAATCAGAAAAGTTGTTTTAAATCTGTGTTGATTTTATTTCATATTCATGTGCTTCTGATATTATGAATACCATTAACATTACCGTATTTTGTCACCGGAAGTTAATACTATAGATGACTGCAGCATCTATAGCCCATCTATAGCGCTTAACTTCGGGCCTCAAGATAGGGGATGTTACAACTTGGTATTATAGCATAGGTTTATGAAAAAATTAAATGAAATTTCAAACTTAAAATGATTGTGAAAACATAATCCTAAAAAATCTGAGAAAAGATTGGGAGTATGGGATAACACTATAGTGACATACTTGTATTTGCTATATATAAGTATACGTTTTATCTCTATTCTTCCATCTTTCTTAGGCTATTCTTCTGTATCTTACACAGACTCGAATGCAGATTTTAAGGACGTAAGATATGGATAATAGGAGTGGAAGAGTTAACATTGGTGGAGGAAGCACCAACACCAATGGGAATGCCAGACCAATCACTAGAATGAATCCAGGTCCGGTACAAGCTACTAATGTGGGTGCTAGAGTGCCACAAGTTGATATGGGAGCTATGTACCAGTTCTTTGTCAACATGATGCAGGAAGGAGTTGCTGCAGGTTTAGTTAGAGGAAATGCTAAAGGAGGAAATCAGGAAGCTCCGGTGGTAAATAACTATGCTGTATTGAGTAGAGATTATCCCAGGCTGGGAGGAAAACCATTTATCGAAACTGAAGACACAATTGAAGTGGAGAACTGGTTACTTCATTGCAAGGGGATTTTTGCTGATTTGGGGCTTAATAATGAGCAAAAGAAAAGGTCTGCTTCTAGACAGTTACAAGGAGCATCACTGTTTTGGTGGAATAGTGTTACCGTGGGAGTCAATGAGGAGACCATGACATGGGTTGAATTTAGAAGGTGTGTCGAGGAAATATTTATGTCAGAGATTACTAAGTCAACTCTACTCAGGAAGTTAATAGAGTTTGAGCAAGGAGATATGATGGTGCTTGAGTATGCAACTAGATTTGATGAGCTATTGAGGTATATGTATGCTACGGTTGACACTGTCATTAAAAGGAATGAGAAGTTCATTCGTGGGTTTAAGCCTGAGCTTGCTAAGGCCACATTATCGCCTATTAGAGATTTGTGCGATGTAGTTGTTGAGATGGCTTTAAGGAAGGAAGAGATGCTTGCTTATCTTGAGGGTAACAAGGCAGGGGAAGCTCAAGGAGGGCAGAACCAGAAGAGGAAGTTTTTCCATAAGAAGGGAGTTCAGAAGAGTGGAGCTGCTAAGAAGGGAAAGGCAGAAGTTATCCGTTATAAGTGTGATAAGAAGGGACACTATGCTCATGAGTGCCGGACATGCAAAGGAAAGAAAGCCGCTGACAAGAAAGGAGTGAGATGTTTCAACTGTGATCAATTTGGACATTATAAGAATTAGTGTAAGGAGCCAGCCAAGGATGGAAAAGGCAAAGTGTTTGCATTGGAGCCAGGTACTTCAAGACCAACAATAGAAGAAAAGGGAAAAGCTATGTTGGGAGGTTCGCTTTTGATTCATGATGTATTAGTTAGAGTTCTATTTTGATACTGGTGCATCGCATTTTTTATATCTCATTGTTTGGTAGATAAGCTTAACCTAAAACCCTCATACCTAGTTACTTCCTTAAGGGTTGCGAATCCGATAGAAGGATATGCGACTCTTAAAATGAGATGTATCCACCTAGAGTTTGAATTGTTAGGTCATGTATTTGCTTGCTGTTTTCATGTGTTTGATTTCGTAGGGTTCAGAATTATTTTGGGTATGGATTGGTTAAGTAAATACGATGCTAGGATATTTTGCCATGATCGAAAAATATCACTTAGACACCCTGATTGTAGTGACCGGATAATATACTTCATAGAAAACTCTAGTTTTGAGGTTAGTGCTTTGTTGGGTATTGTGGAGGCAGAAGACGAGTTAAATCGAGTTTTCCTTGTTAGAGAAATCGCAGATGTCTTTGAACTCGTAGTAGGACTGCCGCCGAAACGAGCTATTGAGTTTCGGATAGATTTGTACCAGGAGCAGAACCAGTAAGTAGACTACCAAGCAGAATGACACCTACCAAGATGAGGGAGCTAAAGGTGCAGTTGGTGGATTTGGAAAATAAGAACTTTATCAGATCAAGCATTTCACCATAGGGAGCCGCCCCAGTGTTTGCAAGGAAACCGGATGGATCGTTGAGGTTATGGATCGATTATCGTAAGTTGAATGAGTAGACGATAAAGAATCGATATCGTTACCTAGAATTAATGATTTGTTCGACCAGTTAAGTGGAGCTAAAGTATTTTCCCAATTGGATTTGGCAACAGGGTTCCATCAGCTTAGAGTGGCTGAGGATAGTATTCCTTTGATGGCGTTTAGAACCCGATATGGACCATATGAATGGTTAGTGATGCCGTTCGGACTAACTAATGCGCCATCATTCTTTACTGATTTGATGAGCCGAGTTTTCCGAGAGCACATGGATAGGTTCGTATTGGTATTCATAGATGGCATTTTGGTATACTCTAAAGATGAAAGAGAGCATGAAGTTCATCTTAGATTGCTGCTTGAGATGCCGAGACATCACAATAAGGTAAAATTCTCGAAGTGTCATTTCTAGAAGAAAGAAGTGAAGTTTCTTGGTTATGTAGTATCATAGAAGGGGTTGTTCGTAGATCCGGATAAGATCGAGGCAATGAATAGTTGGAAGAGACCCGAGACAGTGATTGAGATAAAGAGTTTTGTTGGATTAGCTGGATATTATCGGAGATTCATTAAGGATTTTTGCGGATAGCGGCACCGATGACGAAGCTAACGCTGAAAGATGTGAAGTATGTATGGACTGATAAGTGTGAGGAAAAATTCCAAAAGCTGAAACACTTATTGACAAATAAACCTGTATTAGTTATCCCAGAGGGGACTCAGGACTTAGTGGTGTACACGGATGCATGTGGAATAAGGTTAGGAGCTGTGTTAATGTAGAATGGTAAAGTGATTGCCTATGCTTTTCGACGGCTCAGACCACAAGAGGTTAGATATCCAACTCATGATTTGGAATTAGCTGCGGTAATTTTTGGATTGAAGGTATGGAGACATTACCTTTTGGAAGAAAGATTCAAGTTGTATACGGATCATAAGTCGTTGAGGTATTTATTCTCTTAGAAGGAGTTAAATATGAGACATCAGAGGTGGTTAGAATTTTTAGCCGCTTATGACTTTGGTATTGAGTATACACCAGGAAAAGGCAATAAGGTTGCGAATTCACTTAGCAGGAAACATCAATGCAATATTAGCAATGATAGCTGAGTGGAAAGATTTAGAAGCTTTGATTACATGCAAAATACAGTGGAGGTCTGAAGCTAGGTTTAGTGTAACATCCCTAATTTTTGATAACATTATTTAGGAGATTTAATTAGATAAATTAAACAGAATAATGTAAATGAAAGTGATAAGGGGATTGAGACTTGAAATAATTTATTAAGGCCATGCCTAATGAACTAATTAATGGGCTTAAGAATGTGTTTTGGTTAATTAAGTCACATAAGGGTATATTGGGAATTACCGCTCCTAGCTTCCACCCTTATATATATATATTTCATTCCCACCTTCTTACTTCCAATTCACGTCATTTTAAAACGCAAACAAAATATAGAGGAACGACCGACCATTAAGAGGTCAAGAGAAATTCAAATGAAAGCTAAAAAATCAAGCTTAGGGGAAATCAATCTCAACCCAACCTCCTTATCAAGAGCAAGGTGAATAATAATTCCATCTCTATTTTGGTTTTAAATAATATATTTTTGGATTTAAGGGATAAATTCGTTTTTATGATATATTGGATGATGATATGCTTGATTCATGATTAATTTGATTTAAACAAGGCTGTTTAAAAGAGATTTAGCATGGTTTTAGATCAAAACCGAGATTTAAAGAGGTTTAAATTCTATGGGAAAATTTTATATTATGAGAAACATGAATTTGGAGTTGGGTTTCAATTTTGAGAATTTTCCAACCTATGGAAAGATTATTATGAATTTTTCAAAGGAAAATATGGTTATTTGGGTTTATAATTTATTTCGGGAAAATATATTATGAATTTGGGTCGAGAATTTTGATATGTTAGATAACATGATTAAAGTGAATATCTGGAATTTTTAGGGATTTTTCCAAAATGATTTGCTATGATAAATACATTGTTTTAGAAGAGGGACTTCTTTGTAAAAAAATTGGAAGGTCTAGTTTGATTAACTTAACCATGGTTTAGATCTAGATTAGCGGCACTTATTTTTGAAAAGGAATTTGAAAAAATTAAGGCAACCAATCTGGTATTGACACGTGGCAGGTTAGTTAGAGAAAAGTTTACTTAAACAAGAATTAAACTTGGTTTTGCTCAGAAAAGTGGTTCCGCCTACTTAGGAAAGCACCTTTCGACACAGTAGCTTCTGCCTTCATCCTTGTCGAAACCAACTATGCCGAAACTAATACACATGGTATCACTATGATGGTATGTAGTGGATTGGAGATAGGCGGAAGGTAGAGTGTCGAAAGCATAGCTTCCGAAGGGGTCGAAACCTTGGTTTGTTTTTAAAAGATAAACGCCTACCTTTGTTTAGTTTTAAGCCTTCGGTAGTTTCGAAGCATAAGGTTTCGAAAGAGGTTTTAAAGCGTTTCGAAAGGGGTTGCCATTAACTTATAATTGCTTTCAAATGGGTTCCTTACTTATAAAAGAATGTTTTGAAAGAAGGGGTTCCGACCTAGTCGATACCATGCTGTTGTTTTATAGCCTTTCGATGGTGTTGAAGATATCAATGCGGTTGGAAGATACTTTGTTTTATAAAGTTTAAGCCACTTCCTAAAGCTTTCGAAAGGGGTTAGGGGTTTCGAGGATAATGGTTCCGAAAGGGGTATCGACTCCAATCTTCCAATGTTTACCCAGATGTTTTATGCTTTCGAAAGGGATGGTGTCGACGCCACCAAGTTTTCCCCGATGTTTTTATAATTGGTTTCGAAACAGATGTTTTAGAATATATTCACTTTTACCCAAATAATGTTTTAAGTATAAACCCAATGCTTTCGAAAGGGGTACTTTCAATGATTTTGGAAGAGTTACTTCCAAGAGTGTAGAAAGGGGTTCTTTCAGCTGGTTTCGAAGCTGAGCTTCTAAAGGTTAAATATTAATACTTTAATATGTTCGAAAGGTTTCGAAAGGTATAATTTAATTATAAGATAGGAGCCTAGTGTTTTTAAGAAAGGAGGTTATCCTATGAAGTCGAAAGCTAGGTTTCAAAGGTATCGATAGGTTTTATGACCCAAACTCTATTTTTGAAGGAAAAACCCATGGCAATATTAAAGGAGTTTTTATAATGGTTTTAAGAAGAAGCTATCCTTGATAAAGGAATAGGTTAAGGGGATTAACCAAGTTTTATATTAAACCCACATGAGTGGTATTGCTATGTTTTATATAGCTTCTTCTAATATGAATATATTCACTTTATAATGGACCCATAACTGCATTTTGAGGATAAAGGGTAGGAGAACCAGTTAGGTTAACCCAGTAGTGAATATAAATTGAACAAACTCCTGAATGAGTAGAATTGCATCCAAGAGGTCAGAAAAACCAGAATGTAGGATGCTAAAATATAAAGGAAAGGTATTGGGAGGGGCCAATAGGTTCCCCGTAAGCTCATGAAAACTGTATGACATTGGCAGGGGCCAATGGGTTCATAGTTAGCCCATGAAAACTATGTATAAGAGAAGATGTCAGATAGACAAGTTCATAGTTAGCCCATGAAAACTATGTGTAAAGGAAGATGTCAGATAGACAGGTTCATAATAAGCCCATGAAAACTATGATTGGATACTGGCAGGGCCAGTAGGTTTGTATTTAGCTCATGAAAACTATATCCGGATGAAATATTGATAGATGTCAATAGGTTCCTTGTCAACCCATGAAAACTAGGGTAAACAGAAAGGATATTGGGGTTACCAATAGGTTCATAGTCAACCCATGAAAACTAGGACAAGAGTAATATTGGAGTTACCAATAGGTTCATAGTGATCCTATGAAAACTATGTAATTGGATAGGGAGTCCTTAAATGTTTAACCGGTTATTAGTCAGCCTATGAAAACTAATAAGTTAATAGTAATCCTCGAAGCTATAACTGAGACAGATAGTCTAATTGAATGGGGATAGGTAATCCAGAATTAATTCAATTGTTTTGCATATCATCATATTATACTATTTTGAATTGTTTTAACCATTGTGGATGCAGGAGCACGGTATATGGTTTTGTAAAAGGTTTTGAAATCCTAGTGAGGGGAAACACGTTTCGCTAAGCGGCGTGGTATCACTAAATGGTTTAAGATGGTAGATTATTATTCATACCAGGCTTTATATCTGACTCGAAGTTTATGTTTTCCCCTTAAACTCTCGGGTACTCAATTGATTTTGAGTATTTTGAGATTTGAGGTTTTCAGGTACCTCTAAGATGAATATGCTTCTGGAGACGTGCAAGAGGCATGATAGATATTAAAGCTCTCTTTTCTTTTGGTTCCGCTGTGTCGTTGTAATGGAAAAGTAGTTATATTGCCTATATATATACTCTGATCATTCGAGGGGCATCTTCATATGCCGCTCTGGGCGTATGTTGTAATAAATATATTTTCTCTGAACGTGGTTTACGAACATGGGATTATGTAATGAATTGGAAATGTTTTGATATGGAATGTGATTTTGTTTGAAGTTTAAGATTTTTCCATATTCATGTGTTTCTGTGTATCAATGAATCTAACACAACCGTATTTGGTTGCCGAGGATTAATAACAACGGATGATTGCAGCATCCGTGGCCATTAGTTTTGGGCCTCTAAGTAGGGGGATGTTACATCTAGTTAGGAAATAACCGTGTTGTCATGTTTAGAAGTTCGACCAAGGATGATCGAAAGGATTGCATCTAAGAAAGGGGAGGATCCATTATTAGTTGAACGGATCAGAAAGTTAAGGGATGGAATGGAGAGCGATGACTTAAAAGATTTTAGTCCTGACCAGAATGGGTGGTTGAGGAAGAAAGGATGACTCTGTGTTCCAAATGTTGGAAATATTAGGAAGGAAGTTCTTGGAGAATGCCATCGTTCAAAGTTCACTATTCATCCACGAGGAACTAAGTTGTATCAGGACATGAAGAGGAGTTTCTTCTGGGAAGGCATAAAGAGGGATGCAAGCTTGTGGGTAAACCAGCGTTCGAACTGTCAACAGGTAAAAGCTGAACATCAGAAACCAAGTGGGTTACTTTAGCCTTTAGAGGTACTAGTTTGGAAATAGGATTCTATTTCAATGGATTTTATAGATGGGTTGCCAAGGTCAAATAGAGGAAATGAAAGTAGATGGGTTATAGTAGATAGATTGACCAAGAGTGCCCATTTCATTCCAGTTAATTCAACCAGGATGGCACCTGCTTTGGCAAAGTTATTCATGAAGAATATAGTCAGACTGCATGGAATTCCTATTAGTATAGTAAGTGATAGAGATTTCTTATTCACTAGCGAGTTCTGGAAGAGTCTATAGGAGTATGTGTACCAGGCTCAAGATGAGTACCGCTTACCATCCGTAGACAGATGGGAAAACAGAAAGAGTTACCAAAGTCTTAGAGGATTTGTTAAGAGCTTGTGTGCTAGATTTGGGGGATTATGGAAAGATCACCTACACTTAGTCGAGTTTTCGTATAACAATATTTATCAGACAAGTATAGGGATGACACCGTTTGAAGCTTTGTATGGAATGCCGTGCAAATCTCCCGTTTATTGGTTAGAAACCGGGGATAGGTTAATTCTTGGTCTGGATCTGGTCAGGGAAGCTACATAAAAGATTGAGTTAATTCGAGCTAGAATGAAGGAAGCTCAGTCTAGGCAGAAGAGTTAAGCTGATAATAGACGGAAAGACTTGGAATTCTCAGTTGGAGATCATGTTTTCGTTAAGGTATCACCGATGAAAGGTGTAATCAGATTCAGGAAATTAGGAAAATTGGCACCAAGATTTGGTGGACCATTTCCTATTATAAAAAGGATCGGGAAACTCGCATATAGAGTGGAGTTACCGAATAGTCTGATAGGAGTCCACAATGTTTTTCATGTTTCTCATCTATGGAAGTATATTCAACATCCAGAAACTACTATTGCACCAACTGTGTTATATGATTTAGTAGTAGAACTGGATATGACTATAATTAGAAAGCCAATTCGTATAGTCGCGAGGGATGAGATGAGACTAAGGAACAAATTAGTCAGATTAGTCAAAGTCCAGTGGAGTGACGACGAGAGAGACTGTATTTGGGAAACTAAGAGCAGGATTAGAGATACATATCCTGACTTGTTTCATGGTATGTTTTAATTTTATGATTGATTTTTATGAGTACCTTACCGTAATTTCGAGGATGAAATTCTTTAAGGAGGGTAGTCTGTAACGACCCTAATTTTAGCTAACATTATTTAGGATATTTAATAAGATAAATTAAATGAAATCATGTAAATGGTTAAGGGGTTGAGATTTGTATTGTCATAGGGTAGCCGTGCCTAATTAATCTAAAGCCAAAGAGAATTAAAATGACGTAAGTAAAAGTAATAAGATAAGGTCAAAATAGGAGTAGATTATATTTTTATACCCTAAACCCTTAATCCAATTTCATTTACAATATTCGCAAACTAAAACTAAACCAAGAAGCTTGGCCGACCACCATTAGAAGAAGACAAGAGGAAGTTAAGCACCAATTCAAGAAGGAAACTTAATTAAAATAATTCAAGGGCAAATCTCAACCTTCTTAACAAGAAAGCTAAGATGAATAACAGATTACATCTCATTTTATTATTTTCGATTTCTAGATCAGATCCGAACATACTTAGCAAAGTAAAATGCCATGTTTTGATTGTTAAATGGATATAAATGCACGTTGATGATTTTTGTTTTTTCATATTGATTATATGATAAGTTTTGGTTTGAAAAACCTATTAAATGACATCCAAATGGCTTGCGTTTTTGATATAAGGTCAAAAATATTATTTTAGAGGTGGGTTTCAAGTTTCATAATTTTCTAAGTTGCTGTGGATTTTTTATGAATTTTCTAACAAAGAAAATGGTTAAATCGGGTTTAAATTATTTTCGGCTATTATATGTTAGCTTTGGGTCAGAAATTAAGATATGTTAGAAAACATATTAAAAGTGATTTATGGGAATTTTTGGAGAATTTTCCTAATTATTTATTTATAGATATAAAATTATTTAAGGTATGAGACTTAAATATTTTATATGTTTTAAAAGGGGAAGGGGCTAATTTGCTAAATGTTTTTAATTTTTTAATTACCGAATTCGGCAGCACTTTTAGAAAATATTTTGAAAAAGAATTGGCAACCAATTATATATTTACAAATAAGGCAAGTTAGTTGGAAAGAAATTGCTTTAAAAGGTTTATAATCAGTTTTGCAAGAAACTACTGCTTCGCTAGTTATAGTAGCTACCTTTCGACCCTATACTGCCGCTTCCAACCAGGTCGAAACCAATACACATGGTATCAATGCCTTGGTACATAGTGGATTGGAAATAGGCGGAAGGTATAGTGTTGAAACATGCTTTCGAAGGGGTAGAAGTAGTCTTTATAAACTCAGAACTATTTTGGTTACAAAATGAGGCTTTCGAAGGAAATAGCTTTCGACTTTGTCAAATACGCCTTTGTTTTAGAAAAGGGCTTTCGAAAGAGGTTGCCGCCTTTTCGTTTTCAAATAAAGCTTTCGAAGGGGTTGAAACCCCTGCTGCCGCATTCAACCTTTCGAATCAATGCTTTCGAAAGGGTGCTTTTGCATTTAATCTTGTAAGTCGCTTCTCCCTACTTTCGAAAGGGTTGGTTTCCAAACCATCCACTCTCTTCTACTTAGGAATATTGCTTTCGAAAACTATGCTTTCACCCCAGTTCTTTTAAGACCCTTAGACAAATTGAAAGTTAAACCCAAAGGTTTCGAAAGGAATGGTTTTGAATGGTTTCGAAGCTATGTTCCACAAACACTTACTTGAACCCAATGCTTTTCGAAAGGTTTGTTTTAAGCAAAGGACTTTAATGCTTTCGAAAGATATATGATGAAGGTTTTGAAGGGGTGATTCCCCAATATTTTCAAAAGGTTTACTTTTCGTATTTGAATGGAAGGTTTCCATTGCTTTCAAAAGGCAAGTTTGAAGTATTTTGAAAATAGGATGTTTAAGGCCTTATAAAGCTTTCGAATAGGACACTACCAATGATTTCGAAAGGTCTATTTTAAAGGTTTCGAAAGATTTTTTTTGGCCTTTTGGCTAGTGCTTTAAGGTAAAGTTGTTAACCTATTTTGAAAGGGGTAATTTCAATGGATTTGAAAGGGATTGTTTAAGGTTTTTAAACAAGGGTTTCGAAGGTTTTCATCAACATTGTTTTATGTAAAGCATATATTATCGCAAAGATGTTTGAGTAAAGAAAAAGGCATGTTTTCCTTATTTAAATATGATTTAAAGGGTTAAATAAATTTGAAAGAAATGTTTTCAAGGAAAATTAAATGGGGTAGTTAACCCTATGTAAATGACTCATATATTTGAATACCAGATGGGACTAGTATAGGGCCACACCCTATACTTTAGCTAATAAGCCCCTAGCTAATATAAGTCCAAAATTCCACCGTGTAGGGCTTTGCCATAGGTAAGACTAAAATGAGGTTACACATAGAAAGGAATATACAGAGAAAAGATAGGTTATTGGTGAGCCTGCAAAACCATTAGGTTCAGTTGACCCTAGAAGAAGTTAGTTATGGGCAGTCGCCCAGAAGTGTGTCTAACAAAAGTTAGATAATTGAGTATGTCTGGTAGGCCCGAGTCAGCCAATGGTTAATAGTCAGCCAAACAAAAATATATTTTGTGGACAGATATTCCATTGATTACCTGACTTATGTGCATATATGATATTGCTATTGTTGCTTTAATCAGTTCGATTATAGGATTCTATTTTGCAAAAGATATGCTTTTAAAGGATATTAGTGAGGGGAAACCTGTTCTGCCAAGCGGTGTGATCTCACTTAATATCAGTAAACCGAGATGTAATAGTATTATTCATACCAAGCTTTATGTCTGAATTGAAGTTTATGTTTTTCCACTTAAACTTTCGGGTGCTCAAAATTTAATTTGAGTAGATTGAGAGTTAAGGTTTTACTGGTTTAGTAGGTTGGACGAATAAGCTTCCGAAGACGTGCAGGAGGCAAAGCTAGCCATATAGGAGCTATTTAGTTTTATTTCCGCTATGATGTATTAAGATTGATATGTCTATTTAGTACTCTAATAATCCATTGGGGCACTTCATATGTCGCTCTTGGCATAATTTGTAATAACTCTATTTGATCAAAATCTGGGAATCGTTTGGGATTATGTATCTGAATTTGAAATATTGATTTGAAATGTAATCAGAAAAGTTTTTTTAAAATCTATGTTGATTTTATTTCATATTCATGTGCTTCTGATATTATGGATACAATTAACATTACTATGTTTTGTCACCGGAAGTTAATACTATAGATGACTACAACATTTGTAGTGCTTAGCTTCGGGCCTCAAGATAGGGGATGTCACATGGAGTCTTACATGGATTCGAGGTCGTGGATCCATGCGTGTGATAGGATATTTGGTCTGATGGGTTTGAATGATGTTGTAAGGAGGCAATTAGCTACTTGGCAGTTGTAGGGATAGACGTTGAGCTGGTGGGAAGTTATTGAGTCTAAGATTGATGGAGGTGACATTTCTTAGGATGAGTTCAATAGGAGATTTGATATAAAGTTCCTTTCTAGGGTGTTGGAAGGCATTCAACTAGGGAAATTTACCCATCTCAAGCAGAGTGCAATGATAGTCAAGGAATATGTAAATTAGTTTAATGAGCTAGCTAGATTTAGTATGGAGTTGATTAACACACCACACAAGAACGCTCTTAAATTTGCTAAAGAGCTGAACCAACCTCTCCAAGATTTAGCTGCGAGTCACATTCCGATGGGTGCTACTTATGAGGGGTTAGTGGAGATTTCTTTACTCAATACCGTCTCCCTAAAGGAAGTCAAAGTGGAGGCTCAGAAGACTGGGGAAAAGTGCAACAGAGAATGAGAAGAAGGGGGATTTGGGCCGAAGGGAAAGATTCAAAAGAAGAACTTATGGTGTAATAAGTGTGGCAAACCAGGGCTCTTTGCTAAGGAATGAAGAATGGATTTCTCAAAGGTTAAGTGTTATGACTGCGATCAGTTTGGGCATGTGATGCAAGCCTACACAACAACACCAAGAGCTCCTACTTAGTCTTCTACTGAGGTGGTTCTGGCTTATGCACTTGAGGCAGCCCCTAGCTCGAGCGCACAACCAATGGTAGACATGGGTAAGAAAGTGGTGATCGAAGGTGTGTTGACTCTTTTGGTTTATCTATTCGCACTTTATTTGACACTGGAGCTTCACATTCTTTCATTTCTAGTAAAATTGTTGATGACTTACACTTACACACTACTATAGTCATGGACCTATAGTCGTGTAAAACCCTATAGGAGGATCGACCTATTTGTCTATGGTGTATAGGGGTTTCAAGTTGCTTATTTTAGTGGTCGAGTTTGATTGTGATGCCGTTGTATTGGGATTTTATAGGTATGGATTGATATTAAGCATGGATTAGATGACTATGTATGAGGCTATTTTAGACTGTGATAGGAAGGTAGTTAGATTGAGCATGTGTAGTGGATGTAGCTTGGGGGTTTATTGCGACCCACGTGGACCGATTATGCTGAGCTACTTATATTAATTGGACCTATCACATGAAGAGCATAGTGCAGTGCCTATAGTTACTATTTCCCAGATGTTTTTGTTGAGTTTATCGGTCTCCTACCAGAGATCGAGTTTAGGATCTATCTTGTTGAGAATATTGCTAAACCAATCGCCTTACCACTAAGGCATATGACTCCAAAAGAAAGACACGAGTTGAACAAGCAGGTTAATGAGTTGTTGGAAAAGGGTTTTTACTAGGAAGAGTATTTCTGAGTGGGGGGGCACCAGCGTCTTTTCCACTAAGGCGGATGGTTCCTGTAGACTCCGTGTCAATTGTAGCGAGCTAAATAAACCGACAAAGAAGAATCATTATTCTTTGCTCTACATAGACGGTCTCTTTGATCAACTACTTTAAGCTAGAGTATTCTCTTAGTTGGATTTGGCTATCGGGTTCCATTAGTTGGGTGTAGCCGAGGATAGTATTTAGAAGACGACATTCCATACACCCGATGGATTGTATGAGTAGTTAGTCATGCCTTTTGGACTGACCAATGCACCCTCCTACCTTGTTGATTTGATGAGTTGAGTTTTCAGAGGGTTGCTTAATAAGTTCTTCGTGGTATTTGTGGATGATATCCTAGTCTATTCAAGGAGCAAGGAGGAGAATGCATTGCATTTAGAGGAGGTGCTCAGTACACCATGTGCATAAGCTTAAGGCAAAGTTTTCGAAGTGATACTTTTGGAGAGAGAAAGTATGCTTTTTGGGAAACATCATCTCAGAAAGTGGCTTAACAGTTGATCCTAGTAGCGTGGCAGTAGTTCAGGATTGTCATGTGCTGAAGAATGCCATGGAAGTGAGAAGTTTCCTTGGTTTGACAGGCTACTACCGGAAGTTCATTAAGGACTCTGCGAAGATCTCTGCCTCGTAATGACCCATTTTTCCATACCCTTTGAATCAACAATAAACCACACATGTCCAACTCAAATTGCACGAACAAGAGGATCATTAAGGGTAGAAAGAAAAATAAAGATAGAACGGAACAGAAAAATAGAATCTCACACGAATTCGATAACATATATTATTTCAACAATAATCTTTACAGTGGAAAATTTTATAACATATATAAGAGTCTAACCTTGATTCATCCTGGACAGTTATAACACCTGCCCATACAAATGCTGACAAACAACAAAACAAATGCATTAGATGTAGCGAATAATAGAATATGCCCATATAATGATGAAGATCTCCAGCTCTCCTTTGGAAACTCCAAGCATCTTCAGCTAATCCTGAAACTACTCGGATCTGACCCGAGATTAAAAATACCCGGATCAGGCTTGATAAACCAGCGTGAGAAACTTGAAATTTTAAATGTATAGCTCATGATGATGTTATCAAAACCTTTAAAAAGAAGGGTATCTCATAAGACCACGCCCACACATAAATACGGATGGGTTTTTTCCTTATGATAACCAAACACTTTTATTACCAAAATAATTTGATACTATCTTTAGTGACATTCTTTTGGAAAACATCTTTCAGATAAACTTATTCAAATAAGGTATCAATACCTGGACTAAGTCTAAGGTAATATATCTAGACTAGGTTAACGTAATATACCGGACGAAATATATGATACCAAAAAGGGTAGCTGAAATGTTTGCAAGTCATTACAGCTATTTTGGGACTACAATCAAAACCGCAAATCTCATATTGAAATTGGATTTCCAACATGATAGGGAACCTCGATAACCATGCATAGCAACCGAACCTGGTGGTTTTTCGTGTAAGGACTCACACACCACTATTCCCCATATTGCCACAGTTCTTGATATTCGGTGGCTTCTCATGCAAGGACTCACACGCCACTATACCATACAATAAGGGTCCCATCTGGACACCTTGGTGACCTAGATCATATGTGCCAGTCACTTTGAGGGATCATACGCCACCCTAGTCATACTAAGCCTTAAATATGTAACATAGTTCCCGTATCATTTTCGAGATGTGAGGCTTGGGAGTGAGTTACGCTCAACTTAGACAAAGCCACGCTTTTTCATAACAGGTTCCACTTTGAATGCCACATTGCCATTCCTTTGATCACTATTTGACTTCCACGAACATACAACCTCTGAGCTCATACGTCTCAGAAAAGGGTGTTAAGCTAAGAGAAGTTGCCTTCTCTGCCACCAAACAAATGTACGTTTGTAAAGTCAACGTTTGTGACTCCGCAATACAATGTCAGACACTCATCCATGAATGTTTTTTTGGGATTGACCGAAACCGAAGGCACTCCTCCTACCGCATCCTGTCGAGAATCACCCCTAGGATCAATAGCGATTAGTCCTTGTAATCTGAAGATTTCAAAATACGATAGGACCACTGCTATAATAAATGTCTCTATATTGGGAGCTACCCAGAGAATGTCAACAAGCAGTCCTTTCACTAATGAAGATCTTCGGTCTTCAATAATCATCATTTTCAACACGTCTTCACTTTCGAATGTATACAGTGGTTCGAAGTGGTTTTCGGGTAGGAATCACCCAAATCCGACCCCGGTTCCTTCGAAACCAATTATCGATAAAAAGATGTTTAGTTCATATATGGATACCAATCATCAATCAATTACTTCATCTTTTATTTAAATCAAATATCTTTCTTAGATATATTCTTTTCAATTTATTCCATTTTCTTTTCAAGAGTATATGGAATCATTAAGCCTCATTTATCGAATCATTTGGTTTATTTAAAACCTTTTTAAGCTTGGAATAATTCCAAATTATTTTCTCCTCTACTTAGGAAAACATTTCAACATTATTTATTTAAATCTTTCATTTAAAACTCCTTTTTAATCTAGGGAAATACTAAGTCAACTTACTTAAAATCACGTTTAAACCTTTAATAAAGAATTTCTATTTCCAAATCCTCACTTAATGGGTTAAAATTGATGTTATGTAAAACATCGTTACAACAAACCCAAAACCATTTTATTCAAATCCTTGTTAAACCCTTGGAAAACTCTTCACGTTTTACTTTGGGAAAACCTTTTTAGAGCATCCAGGCTTTCCTTTCAATTTGTTCCACCCCTCGTCCAAAAAGAAAACATAGGCCAGGTAAGTTCAAGGCACTGGTTGCTCCATTCTTAACCTTAGTTACACACCTTGATTTACCATTTAGATCTCACAAGCGGGACAAATGTACTAGTTGTTTCCGCATACTCAGTTTGTTATTACATTCAAAGAAATGATTTTTATTATATTGTTTAAGTGTTATAATAACCATTTTTTTAAACTCTATCTAAAAGAATTATAAAACTTCCAATTTATCTTTAAAACACTTAATTATTCATTTAAAAACATTTATAAATGATTCTAGAAAGAATCGTTAAGTTTAAATCTTTATTTCAAAAGTTATAGAAACTGCAGCAGAAAAGTGCTGCGAAAAGTGCTTAAAACAGCTTATTTGATTAAAACAACTTTTTTTAATGTTTGAAAATTCTTATTTTCCAATTAAAATCTCTTTCAAACCATTTTATTAGATTTATCAATTTGATTTCATATTTTTAATCATTTAAAAAATAACATTTATAAAGAAATTCCTTCTTGGATTCCGAACTACAAAAACCGCGATGTTTTTAGAAAATTGTTTTTGACAAATTTCAAAATCTACGTAATGAAATCTTGATTTTCTTTCTTCGTTGGAAAACTATGGATATAATAGTTCAGAAAATTCTTATCTCGAAGTATTCCAAGCTATATTCCACTTTGTACACTTATTTAACTTTTATGGCACGAAATCGCGAACTACCATTTCGCGACGCGCCTACTTTTGACTTGTTTTTCAATTTCTTTTCAAACTTCATGGAAACACTTTTAAATGTTTACAAAACATTTCTAATCATTTTAAACTTATTTTTAACAATATTTTTAATATTTCAAATCCATTTTCCATTTCATTTCATACTATTATATTATTATATTATCGTTTTCAACCTTATTAGATATTTTAAAATCATTAAGAGGCTAAATAATTTCGATACACATATTTATATGGATTTAAATTCTCATTTAATTAACTATGGTTAATTTCTAACCATTTCTCTTATCATTTATCAAACCAAGTAATAATCCATATTAACAATCATGTAAACAACCAACTTTGAATCCAAGTTATCAAACATATTAATCATCTAAGGTATTTAACTTTCATATTATTAAACTTGGAATTATTAGTTAATTAAAAAATGAGTGCTCACCTTTTACTTAATCGATTCTTCCTACCAACATTATTATAAATCCACACTTCTCCTAAACTTATGTTAATTAGTCATCACAAATGCTCCCTCCTTTCCAAACTCCAGAAAATCCGACAGCGCTTCCACGACACCTTGAATTTCTCCTAGCTCCTTGGAATGAATTCGATGGTACTTCTTTCTCTATTTCTTGCTCTTAAGCTCTACGATCTTGCTCCACTCTTCTTGGTAGGCTCGGCCTAGAGTCGTGGAGCTCGGGTTTGGGATGGTAGAGGGCGTATGGCCTTGGAGGAGGTAGGGGAAGGTATGGTCGAAGTGAGGGGAGAGGAGGTGGTGGTTTCGGCGGAGTTTTAAGGTGTTTTTATTTTAATTTTATATTATATTTTTTTCTAGAGAATGGAGATGGAAGCCGTGGATTTGGAGATGAAGAAGAAGAAGAAAGTGAAGAAAAATGGAGAAGAAATGTTTTGAGAAAAGAAGAGAACGGAGAGGCTATTTATAGTTGAAGTTTGCAACACACATTACCCTATTACCCTTAACATAAAAGACCAAAATACCCTTAATGTTTAATCACCTTTTGTCACCCCTTAAGTACATTAAAACACACTTTTCCATGCTTGATTTATCATGGCATTAATGAGGATGTGATGTGGAAAAGGAGTGAAAAGATGGATGGATTTGATTTTTGTACTTAAAGTAATTATTTCTTATTTTCCATAAATTAACAAATTACTTTAAAAATTGAATTTTCTTCTTTTCCATGCTTGGATTAGACTCCTAAGTACAAGTCATTAATGAGAAAGAGATGGCTTATTTATGAGATGTGAGTCTTGGATTTGAGTTTGCAAAAGTAAACTTACTTTGTCATTTTGTACTTTTCTTTACTTTAGGTTAATTAATCCTTGATTAACATAAGAGAGATGTTTATATCTTTGTAAATGGGTTTACATGATACTATTCAAGTTGCAAAACGTTTGCACAATGTATCGAACAAAACGTTGATTTTCGACAAAATGCTTTACAGTCACATTTTGATGTTTTTGTTAAACTATTTATTCATGTAAACCAAACTTAAAATAATTCTTATCATCTTTAAATAATTAAAACGAGTGTATTTGACTTATAAAATAATATAAAACAATATCAAAATTCATTTGCAAATATACGACATTGATTTTGTCAATGCGCGATGAAAATTTTCAATCACTATAACATAAATATACATACAGTTATCAAACTTTTATCAACCAATTATTATCATTATATAATGATATTGAAAGCAATTATTTATCCTTTAAAACACTTATTGGACCGTATATCCAATTTTATCGAAAACTGCTTTTGTCAATTTTTTCAATATTATGGTAAAAGTCCAAAATCTTTATTTAATTCTAAAAATAAGTTCACCATTCTTATTTATCGCATGAAATATGATTATTTAAGTTTGAATATTCCATTTTCAAAGTGGTAAAATTACAGATTGTTACATACTTCCCCCCTTAAAAGAATTTCGTCCCCAAAATTACTCCAAAACAAACCCCAAAGGTATTTACCAAAAATATTTATCTTTAATCTTAATTCTTTTGAATATACATAGACCCTCTGTATGCAATATATGATTTGATCTCTTATTTGAATTCACAACTTTTCTTCTGAACTATTATCGATTCCCCAATCCACTAGTGCGGACTCTAGTCAGGCTTCTAGATCATAAACCTTTGCTTTCCTTGCATTACTGTCAACTATGATAGAATACTCAAGTACCTAACCACAAACCCTCATTAATGTTCGCCATCAAGAATCAAGTGATAAATCCGTTTTCAGATTGGTGTAAACACCTCAAAGTTCCAAACTCGAATCTTAGATCAAATTTGTGTAATGAAATGATTTGCATATAACATATGTATTTATTAACTTCCAAAAACTTTTCATAAAAACTTTTATCTTAAGTTCAAACATTTTATAAAGATGTTTTTATATAATCCCTTTAATTATTTATTTCCAAATATTTTTATTAAAGGAAAATATTCCAAAGGAACCATTTTTCACTCAATAGATAATTTATCTTTATTATAAATTTTTTTGTTTTTTTCTATTCACAATCATTTTTACTTAGTATATTTCCTTTAATACTAATATTATTTATGAATCAATTCGTAAAACTATTACTTAAGTTTATTATATCTTACAACTTATGCAAATCAATCACTTTTATGTCCAAATTCCTAATTTATGCTAGAAAACAATTTCTAGGTTATAATTATCTTTTTAAAGAGTCATTATTTTACTTAAGTGTATAAATAGCTCGTGACTTAAATCTATATTTGTATGATATACCTTTACATCCTAAGAGTATATACAAATCCCAAATTTCAAATTGATTTTACTTAAATCCGTCTGTTTAACAAATTTAAACTTTGTTGTAATTTACTATTATCTTCAATTCATAAGTTATACAACTTATTTCTTATTTAATACTATTATTATTTTTCTAGCTTTGAAAAACAAAATTTTAAAACTACCTGTATTTAAATCATCAAATTCTCAGCTTTTAAATCCTTTTTATCTATAAACCATATTTATAAATTATACTTATCTAATTTCATTTACCCAACATATTTCACAATCTTTTGTCAAAACTTTTCATTAATTTCTTAGCTCTGAGTTAGGTATGAGTCAGAAATTTTTGACTGTCCAAAATCATCGAAAATTCCGCTTTATCTTATCAATTGGCGATCCCAATTTATCTTTAGTTTAAACACTTTTATAAAGATTACTGATTAATTTATCAATTAATGATTCACATTATCTCTTTAACTTAAGAAATTATATAGATCGAGTAACTCCAAAACCATACCAAGGAACTGGGTACTACCAATAGTATCACATATCCATTTAACAAGAAGAGTAATACTTAAGAGAAGTGTTTACCATCCGAACACATCTCTTACCCATTTTTAGTTTATTTTCAAGCCGCTCAAACTAGTTATCATAAAATACTTCTTTTTATTTGAAATAATACCATTATTATTTTCAAAATCCCTTAGAGATTACTTTGTTTTTTAAAATCTATTTTATAAATTCATCTTATATTAACTTACTTTCTTTTAATCACCTTTAAATTTTCATATCTTCCATATCTAACTTTTATAAAATTATCTTATCTTTGTAAAATACATACTTTCTTTTATAAGACATGCTCATTTATTATCTTATATTAATTCATTTATCTTAACCTAGTATTATTATCAAACATCTTATAGTCAAATCATGAAACTTAATTCACAAGGTGTTTGTTAAATCAACGGATGACAATACTTAAAGGTTATCATTCCCTTAATTACAAGCTAACACACTATCAATGACTATACCATTTTTGAAAATTATTTCTATTATAAATAATACATAAGCTTAGGTAAAATTATTTCATTTACCTAAATTTTTCTAAATCAGTGTGTCGGTTCGCCTTGTTTAAATGTTTAGGAACCCTCATCGATAACTGTGATCGGACGCATCGATCAGGATCCATAAATCACTCAATAGATAAATCAGCACAAAATATTTTGTTAGTTACTAACAAATACGCGCTCATATATAATACTCTCAAACTCATTCTAGGGTGTTACTAACCCTATCTATAATGAGTTACTCGTCCTAAGGTATTACTAACCCTATCTCTGATGAGCCTTACCCCAACAAAGCCTAGGTGTTTGCTCAACCTAAGCTCTGATACCAAATGCAATGACCCGTTTTTCCATACCCTTTGAATCGACAATAAACCACACATGTCCACCAACTCAAATTGCACGAACAAGCGGATCATTAAGGGTAGAAAGAAAAATAAAGATAGAAAGGAACAGAAAAATAGAATCTCACACGAATGGGATAACATGTATTATTTCATCAATAATCTTTATAGTGGAAAATTTTAAAACATATATCATAGTCTAACCTAGATTCAACCTGGACAGTTATAACACCTGCCTTTACAAATGCTGATAAACAAAAAAGCAAATGCAATAGATGCAGCGAATAATAGAATACGTTCATACAATGATGAAGATCTCCGGCTCTCCTCTGGAAACTCCAAACGTCTTTAGCTAATCTTGAAACTAATCGGATCTGACCCGAGTATTAAAAACACTCGGATTAGGCTTGATAAACCAGCGTGAGATACTCGAAATTTTAAATGTATAGCTCATGACGATGTTATCAAAACCTTTAAAAAGAAGGGTATCTCATAAGACCATGCCCACACATAAATGCGGATGGGTTTTTTCCTTATGATAACCAAACACTTTTATTACCAAAATAATTTGATATTATCTTTAATGACATTCTTTTGGAAAACATCTTTTAAATAAACTTATTCAAATAAGGTATCAATACCCGGACTAAGCTAAGGTAATATATCCAGACTAGGTCAACAGATATACCAAATGGAATATATGATACCAAAAGGGGTAGCTGAAGTGTTTGCAAGTCATTACACCTATTTTGGGACTACAATCAAAATCGTAAATCTCATATTGGAATTGGACTTCCAACATGATAAGGAAACTCGATAACCACACATAGCAACCGAAACCCGGTGGTTTTTCGTGCAAGGACTCACACACCACTATTCCTTATTTTGCCACACTTCTTAATATCCAGTGGCTTCTCATGCAAGGACTCACATTCCACTATACCATACAATAAGGGTCCCATCTGGACACCTTGGTGACCAAGATCATACGCCGCCAATCACATTGAGGGATCATATGCCACCCTCGTCATACTAAGCCTAAAATATATAACATAGTTCTCGTATCATTTCTGAGATGTGCGGCTTGGGAATGAGGTTATGCTCAACTTAGACAAAGCCACGTTTTTCATACAAAGCCACACTTTTTCATAACAGGTTCCACTTTGAATGCCACATTGCCATTCCTTTGATCACCATTTGACTTTTGTAAACATACAACCTCTGAGCTCATATGTCTCAGAGAAGGATGTTAAGTTAAGAGAAGTTGCCTTCTCCGCCACCAAACGGATGTACATTTGTAAAAGTCAACGTTTTTGACTCCGCAATACAATGTCAGACACTCATCCATACAAGTTTTTTTTGGGATTGAACGAAATCGAAGGCACTCCTCCTACCGCATCCTGTCGAGAATCACCCCTAGGATCAGTAGCGATTAGTCCTTGTAATATGAAGATTTCAAAATACGATAGGACCACTGCTATAATAAATGTCTCTATATTGGGAGATACCCAGAGAATGTTAACAAGCAGTCCTTTCACTAATGAAGATCTTTGGTCTTCAATAATCATAATTTTCAACACGTCTTCACTTTTGAATGTATACAGTGGTTCGAAGTGGTTTTCGGATAGGAATCACCTAAATCCAACCCCGGTTCCTTTGAAACCAATTATCGATAAAAAGATGTTTAGTTCATATATGGATATTAATCATCAATCAATTACTTCATCTTTTATTTAAATCAAATATCTTTCTTAGATATATTCTTTTCAATTTATTCCATTTTCTTTTCAAGAGTATATGGAATCATTAAGCCTCATTTATCAAATTATTTGGTTTATTTAAAACCTTTTTTCTCTTGGAATAATTCCAAATTATTTTCTCTTCTACTTAGGAAAACATTTCAACATTATTTATTTAAATCTTTCATTTAAAACTCCTCTTTAATCTTGGGAAATACCAAGTCATCTTACTTAAAATCACGTTTAAACCTTTAATAAAGATTTTATATTTCCAAATCCTCATTTAAATGGGTTAAAGATGATGTTTTGTAAAACATCATTACAACAAACCCAAAACCATTTTATTCAAATCCTTGTTTAATTCTTGGAAAACTCTTCACTTTTTACTTTGGGAAAACCTTTTTAGAGCATCCGGGCGTTCCTTTCGATTTGTTCCACCTCTCGTCTAAACAAGAAAACAGAGGCCAGGTAAGTTCAGGGCATTGGTTGCTCCATTCCTAACCTTAGTTACACACCTTGTTTTACCATTTAGATCTCACAAGCGGGACAAATGTACTAGTCGTTTCCGCATACTCAGTTTGTTATTACATTCAAAGAAATGATTTCTATTATATTGTTTAAGTTTTATAATAACCATTTATTTAAACTCTTCCTAAAAGAATTATAAAACTTCCAATTTATCTTTAGAACAATTAATTATTCATTTAAAAACATTTATAAATGATTCTAGAAAGAATCGTTAAGTTTAAATCTTTATTTCAAAAGTTATAGAAACTGCAACGGAAAAGTGCTGCGAAAAGTGCTTAAAACAGCTTATTTGATTAAAACAACTATTTTTTTAATATTTGAAAATTCTTATTTTCCAATTCAAATCTATTTCAAACCATTTTTGTAGATTTATAAAATTTATTTCATATTTTTAGTCATTGAAAAATATCATTTATAAAGAAATTCCTTCTTGGATTCCGAACTACAAAAACCGCGATGTTTTTAGAAAATTGTTTTTGACAAATTTCAAAATCTACGTAATGAAATCTTGATTTTCTTTCTTCGTATGGATATAATTGTTTGGAAAATTCTTACCTTGAAGGATTATGAGTTATATTCCACTTTGTACACTTATTTAACTTTTATGGCGCGAAATCGCGAACTACCATTTCGCGACGCGCCTACTTTTGACTAGTTTTTCAATTTCTTTTCAAACTTCATGGAAACACTTTTAAATGTTTACATAACATTTCTAAATCATTTTAAACTTATTTCAAACAATATTTTTCATATTCCAAATCCATTTTCCATTTCATTTCATACTATTATATTATTATAATATCATTTTCAACCTTATTAGATATTTTAAAATCATTAAGAGGCTAAATAATTTCCATACACATATTTACATGGATTTAAATTCTCATTTAGTTAACTATGGTTAATTTCTAACCATTTCTCTTATCATTTATCAAACCATGTAATCATCCATATTAACAATCATGTAAACAACTAACTATGCATCCAAGTTATCAAACATATTAATCATCTAAGATATTTAACGTTCATATTATTAAACTTAGAATTATTAGTTAATTAAAAAATGAGTACTCACCTTTAACTTAATCGATTCTTTCTACCAACATTCTTATAAATCCACACTTCACCTAAACTTTTGTTAATTAATCATCATAAATGCTCCCTCCTTTCCAAACTCCAGAAAATCCAATAGCGCTTCCGCGACACCTGGAATTTCTCCTAGCTCCTTGGAATGAATTCAGCGGCACTTCTTTATCTTTTTCTTGCTCCGAAGCTCTACGATCTTGCTCCTCTCTTCTTGGTAGGCTCAGACTAAAGCGGTGGAGCTCGGGTTTGGGATGGTGGAGGGCGTACAGCCTTTGAGGAGGTAGGGGAAGGTATGGTCGAAGCGAGGGGAGAGGAGGTGGTGGTTTCGACGTAGTTTTGAGGTGTTTATATTTTTATTTTATATTATATTTTTTCACTCTAGAGAATGGAGATGAAAGCCATGAATATGGGGATAAAGAAGAAGAAAGTGAAGAAAAATGGAGATGAAATGTTGTGAGAAAAGAAGAGAACGGAGAGGATATTTATTGTTGAAGTTTGCTACACAAATTACCCTATCACCGTTAACATAAAAGACCAGAATACCCTTAGTGTCTAATTACTTTTTGTCCCCCCTTAAGTACATTAAAACACACTTTTCCATGCTTGATTTATCATGGCATTAATGAGGATGTGATGTGGAAAAGTAGTGAAAAGATGGATGGATTTGATTTTTGTACTTAAAGTAATTATTTCTTATTTTCCATAAATTAACAAATTACTTTAAAAAATGAATTTTCTTCTTTTCCATGCTTGGATTAGACTCCTAAGTACAAGTCATTAATGAGAAAGAGATGGCTAATTTATGAGATGTGAGTCTTGGATTTGAGTTTGCAAAAGTAAACTTACTTTGTCATTTTGTGCTTTTCTTTACTTTAGGTTAATTAATCCTTGATTAACATAAGAGAGATGTTTATATCTTTGTAAATGGAACTTGTATCGAACAAAACGTTGATTTTCGACAAAATGCTTTACAGTCACATTTTGATGTTTTTGTTAAACTATTTATTCATGTAAACCAAACTTAAAATAATTCTTATCATCTTTAAATAATTAAAACGAGTGTATTTGACTTATAAAATAATATAAAACAATATCAAAATTCATTTGCAAATATACGACATTGATTTTGTCAATGCACGATGAAAATTTTCAATCACTATAACATAAATATACATACGGTTATCAAACTTTTATCAACCAATTATTATCATTATATAATGATATTAAAAGCAATTATTTATCCTTTAAAACAATTATTGGACTGTACATCCAATTTTATCGAAAACCAGCTTTTGTCAATTTTGTCAATGTTATGGTAAATGTTCAAAATCTTTATTTAATTCTAAAAATAAGTTCACCATTCTTATTTATCGCATGAAATAATATTATTTATTTTTGAATATTCCATTTTCAAAGTGGTAAAATTACGGGTCGTTACATGCCCTTTGACCCATCTTACCAAGAGGAATTTACTTTTCTCGTGGGATGCTAAGTGTGAAGATGCTTTTATCAAGTTGAAGGAGGCATTGACTAGTGCACCGGGTTTGGTACTATCGGATGGGGCGAAGCTATTTACAGTTTATACCGATGCTTGTGGTATGGGGTTAGGCACGGTCTTGATGCAAGAAGGAAGAGTGGTGAGTTATGTGAGTGGGCAGCCGAAGACCCACTTGATAAACTATTCAACCCATGATCTTGAGTTGGTGGCCATTGTCTTTACGCTCAATTCATGAAGGCGTTACCTTTTAAGAGAGCGGTTTGAGCTATATACAGATCATAAGTGCTTAAAGTATTTGTTCTCAAAAAGGACTTGAATTTGATGTAGCAAATATGGTTGGAGTTATGGGCATCGTATGACTTCGATATCTCTTATACCCTGGGCAAAGGTATTGTAGTGGCAGATTTTTTTGATTCGACAACATGTAGTGTTGAGTCCCTTGTTCTTGGAGTGGGGACATTTGGAGTATATTTCTACCTTTGATTTTCGACCATCATCAGATATTACCCTAAGATTACTAGCAGCTTTAGATGTTCAACCTATATTGATGGAGCATATTGGATCTAGGCAGAAGGAGGATAAGGAGCTAGTAGAAATTTTTGAGAGGATTGGTAAAGGAGAGTCATCGAGTCATTTGAGGCATTATGCCATTGACTTAAGAGGATCATTACGAAGGGAAGATAGGTTTTGTGTTCCCTGTAGTATGGACTAGGTAGATGATATACTAGCCGAGTCTCATCATTCTAAGATGACCATTCATCTTGGTTGTAACAAGATGTTTCGCAACATGAAGAGAACTTTCTATTGGCCCGGTATGAAGAAGCAAGTGGCAGAGTATGTAGCTAGATGTATAACTTTCCAGAGGGTAAAGGCGGAGTAGAAGAAGCTGGGAGGATTATTGTAGCCATTGGATATTCTTCAATGGAAGTGGCAGAGTATTTCCCTGGCCTTTATAGATGGTTTACCGAGGAGTAGGAGAGGGAATGATAGCATTTGGGTCATAGTCGATTGGTTGACCAAGTGTGCTCATTTCATACCGGTGATGAGTACGAGGATGGCAGCATCATTGCCGTCTCTATACGTGAGAGAGGTCATTAGGTCACATGGAGTTTCTAGGAGTATAGTAAGCGACCGAGATCCTCTTTTCACTGGTGAGTTCTGGAGGAGTCTACGGGAGGCATTGGGGACTGAGTTAAGTATGAGTACTACATATCATCTACAGATCGATGGAAAAATGGAGAGAGTTAAACTGGTTTTGGAGGATTTTCTATGGATGTACATTATAGACTTTGGAGGTTCTTGGGAGGTTCACTTGTCGTTAGTGTAGTTAACCTATAATAACAATCATTAGGTGAGCATTGGGATGGCACAATTTGAGGTATTGTATGGTAGACCTTATAGATCACTGTCGTGTTGGTAGGATACAACAGTTAAGATTATTATTGGATCGGACATGGTGAGGGAGACATTGTAGAAGGCGGATCTAATCCATAAATCTTATGCTAATAAGAGACGTACGGAGTTAGAGTTCGTAGTGGGAAATATAGAGTTTGTGAAGGTTTCACCCCTTAGGCATGTTATGAGGTTTGGTAGATCAGGGAAGCTAGCATTGAGATTTATAAGACCATTCCCAATAGTGGCTAGAGTAGGGAAGTTGGTGTATAGAGTAGAGCTTCTAGAAAAGTTAGCAGGGTTACATGATGTTTTTCATGTGTCACACTTGCAAAAGTGCTTGCACGATACAACTATCGTGGTCAAGCCGAATCAGCTAGAGAAGGTAGAGGTTGAGCAAGAGTCACTTGTTTTCCATGCACCCACTCATATATTAGAGCATAGCACAAAGTGACTCCGCAACAAGGAGACAAGATTTGTTAAACTCCAATAGGGAGACGACCCAGGGTAGAGTACATGGAAGCCCGAGGAGAAGATCCATGCTACCCACTCACAACTCTTTGCTGGTAGGTTTCCAATTTAATTCTTAAGTATAGACTTCTTGTAGAACTTAGGTGGTATATCCTTTTGGTAGAGACCACTAAATAGTAGGGATGACTGCAAACGTGTCAGTAGGACATGTTATGGATGATGGATGCTAGTGGATATATTTGGATGTATTGTTTGAGCTCTTTTGCATGTTAGGATAGTATATCCACTAGGTATACACACACTCTCACACTTGATAGCATGTTATCTCTTGATTTTTGCTATGCTAGAGGATGTTATGCATATGAATGTTGCATATGAGTTGTATGGTTGCGCATATATATAGAATTGCAAGTATATTTAGGATGTTGCATACATTTGGATGCATGACATGAGTATTTTCATGATATGAGGTCGACTGAATAAGTAGACCTACTACTCTTTTGCATTAGAATTGGTTCACGTGCATTTCATGTTGCATATATATGTTTATATTGCATTATAAATTTTTTAAGGAAGATGATTGCTTGTGGATGATGGATGAGTAGATGGTTGTAGCTATTAGTTGTTGTGTGTATGAGTTACATTTTCCCGCCCTTTGAGATTTTGGGGATAAAATCCTTTTAAGAGGGAAGAATGTGACATCTCGAAAATTTAATGAGAAAATTAAATTAAATTAAAATAAAACAAGGACTAGGAAAGAAAATTTTCAAAGACGTTCGAATTTGGCTATAAAACCTTACACCATTGCGTCGTAGTGATTTTCCAGACGATTTTCATATATAACACTTTGTAATCAGAATTGCCATGGAAAAGTTACGGCCATTGGAAGGATTGAAAATAGAATAAGAAATAAAAATTTCACAAATTAACAAAGGGAACGGTCGACCCAAAGGGATCGAAGGTTGAACATTAACGGTCGACCTAGGGTAATGAGCGGTAGACCATGCCTGTGTAAAAACGAGCGATTTCTGATGCGTTGTGACATGTTCGAATGGCGTGGATTGATGCTTGACTATGAAGGAATTGATGTGCATATGTGATTAGACTGGAGATTCTCTAACCAAGATCAAACAACCTAAACTAAACCCAACCCATATAAATATCAACCTGATCCATCCCTAAAACTCACTTAACGGACCACAGTAACAAAACTTTGCCATATTTTCTCTCTTCCCTCACTGTAAAAAAATTTCTTCAAAATCAAATAAAAACAACCTAGAAGAAAACAAGCGTTGGAATCAAGACAGAGCAAACGATGCTAGAAAATAGAGGGGCGATTATCAAGTAAGAGCAATAGGAAGATCTTGGGCTTGAGGTGAGTGGGAAGAACTTTGATAAGATGATTTTTACAGTTAGATTTAGACTATTTTAATTGATTTAGGATGTTAGAAACCCAAATTGAACAAGTAAAACCCTAATTTGAACTCTATAATCTTAGAATAAGAATTACAGTAAACTATTAATTGGATATTGATGTATGCACCCTTTTTACGCTTGAATTGGCAAACCCTAAACAAACAAACCCTAAATTGAATTGCAAATTGATAATAAGACTGTTCATTTAGTAAGTAGGGTTCACCAATAACCGCTAATGACATTGATTAAATAATGAATAAAAATCGACAATTAAAATCGCAGAAACCTTAAATTTTGTTCACGAACGGTCAACCTTAGACCCCTAGCGGTCGACCGTCGAGGTCCAGCGGTTGACCATGCATAGTGAAAACTGCAAATTGTGAACCTTGGCCTAAGGCCCAAGTTGAAAATAAAAATTATATAATTTCAGTTAAAAATTATATAAATGGAAATTGTTTGTTGGAGCCTATTTTAGGCTAAGTACATATGCTAGAGACAATAAGGAAGTTAGTCCTTATCAGAGGACCATATATAAGCGTGGTATTGGGTAACAATCAAATGCCCAATTGAGAATCAAGCATCGACAAGGGTGATATATTTTGCAGATTGAGAGTAAGGGGTCGACTAGGGCGATATATTTTGCAAACACTCAGGGGAGTTCCATGATGGACACACAACACTGATGGAGACGCCAGTTATGCGAGCCTAGTGCTAACGGGGGATTCTGTACGAAGGGCTGTGTCTGATCGATTCGAAACGGTGGCTTTCGATCGAGTCAAAGTGGATGGCCTCGGGTTGGGTCGAAGTAGCTGTCTTGGATCGAGTAGAAGCGTGTGGTTCTGGATCGAGTCGAAGTGGCTGCTTTGGATTGAGTCGAAACGCGTGACTTCGGATCGAGTCGAAGTGGTTGCTTCGGATCGAGTCGAAACGCGTGACTTCGGGGCGAGTCGAAGTGGTTGCTTCGAACCGAGTCCAAATGCGTGACTTTGGGGCGAGTCGAAGTGGTTGCTTCGGACCGAGTCGAAACACATAGCTTTTGGATTGAGTCGAAGTGGATGGCTCTGGAACGAGTCGAACTTGCACTCCATCCTTCTGACCGAGTCTAACTCAAATGCACACGACTATAATTCATCGATGCGAACCTGGCTCTCGTGAGCAATACAAATTTGATCATCAATTTTTTTTAACTTTTCACACATTCGAACAACTGCCTCCGACGAGCTTCAAATTGGCATACTTGGACTTAACCGTTTCACTGCATATCTAACTTCCTATCGAAGTTCGTCGATGAAACTGCAACTTATAAAAATGACACCAAACTTCGATTTGGAGTGATAGTTAATAACTGGATGGCATGGTTGTGACGGTCAGCGATGACGGTCCTTCCGACTGAATTTCGACGTCTCGTCGTTTACATGCTTTCCTATATATTCCGACGTCACCTCAAATAATATATAGTACTACACTGCACAACACACTCACACACTTTACACTGGGGGATGCACGGGTGTTATTTGTCAGTTTAACAATGATTTTTTATAAGCTAGCTAGTCATGGACCCTTCAAGTTCT
Source organism: Allium fistulosum (assembly GCA_030737815.1). Lineage (NCBI taxonomy): Eukaryota > Viridiplantae > Streptophyta > Magnoliopsida > Asparagales > Amaryllidaceae > Allium > Allium fistulosum. The sequence goes on from CM060904.1 coordinate 797,806,981, forward strand.
TAGCAGCCGGAATTCCCAAGTTCTGTTCCTCCAACTATAGAGATACCGCTTATAGAAGCCGAAGTTATTGAGCAAGCTCCGGACGAGCGTCTAGGGCCTCAGTTTATTTGTAGTCCACCCAATTCGGTGCCGTCGGGTATTTCTGAAGACATGTTAGGCCGGATCTGCTTAAGGCACGGTTTTTCGCTTGACGACGTGCTACTTCCTGGGCCGAAGGACAGGCCACATTATCCCCCGGAAGGGTTTACTGCTTTCAACCGTCATGCTTGCACGGCGGGGACACTTCCTCCCTTTAATGACTATAAAAGGGAGAAGTTATCGTTTCTTGGCAAAGCTCCGTCTCAGCTACATCCCAACGGGTATGCCTTGTAGAACAACACCTTCATCCTATTTATGGAGATCCTCTTTCAACCGCCGAAACCGATCGAAATCAGATATTTATTCAACGTCAAGAGTCGCGGAGATAGCCCTTCTTTCACCTTCCTGGAGGCAGTCAGAAACTGCCACATTTTGCTGGGTTCCTGGGGAAGGCTAAGTTATTATAAATTCGAATGGTGCTATGTTCGGTGCCCCCTAGATTTGCTAGGCGGTGGTTAGATAGACGTAAGTGTCGCCATCTCCTCTTGAATCACTGAGATGTTAGTAACCGACTTCAAAAACTGACATACTTTTCCTTTCTTATAGCCGCAATCTCTCGCCCCGATGGCGCATATTTCCGAGAGCTTGTTCGGATTCTTTAAGCGTTTCCGGGCGAAGAGAGGCACATAGACTTAGTCTTGACCGACAGGAATTTGAGGGCTGTCGGGCTGATAGAACAAAGACAGAGCATACACCTGGAAGTGATACATAGAGTGGCCCCGAATAAACGCGTGAAGCGCAAAGCGCCCGCAGTTGTAATCACCGTAGAAGTTGATCCAGAAAGAACGCCCACCGATACTGAGCTTCCGGCCGGGCCTTCTTCCGATGTTCAGGATTCCGGAGGAAAAAGACAAGGCAAGGCTGCCGCTCACAAGCGCTCTAAATCCGGGAGACATAAATCCATGGTCGTGTCTTTGCCCATCCCAGGGATTAGAATTGCGGAGGCTTCTCCCCCGCCGGTTGGGAATCTTTTTGAGGGACTTGCCGATGTTCCGATTCCAGACTTGGTGTCATCTCAACACGACGCCGGGATGGAGGAGCTCGATAGTGTTCATGAACCGAGCGGGTCGCTTGCTACGAGTGCGACAGACATTTCCGGTTGGTCGGGGGATTGCACATGCATACACTTCACTACACTACATGATTCACAATTGTACTTCGTCCGACTTAGGAAGTTACTAACTCTTTCTTCGCTTCTCATTTTCAGGAACTATGTTTGGAAGAGGATCAATGCTAGGGAGCCTTCGCTCGGGCCGAAAGACTTCTTCTTACTATGATTCCCGTAGGAGGGACTCTGATAGAGATCGCGATCGCGAGTACTCTAGTCAGGATAGGTATGGGCGTGATAGGGATAGAGAATATAGACATCGGTCTAGATCACGCTCTCCTCCTTCTAGGCTTCCATCTCCACCTCCTGCTCATGTTTCACAACTGTCAGAGCCGACTCGTCATAGGCCTTCTTCTAACACTTCCAGTTCTGAGACTCATCTTCAAAGAGTCGAGACTACATCTTCCATGGTTACAGAGTAGGTCCCCGCTGATCCCACTGGAGAAGGGGCCCTTAAGTTGGCTCAAATGAAGAAGGATTTTTCTAATATTTGCTTCGACGGTTATATCTTCCCTCCCTACTTGAAGAGAATTCCATCAGAGGTAGAAGGCACGATGCATGATTATGTCCACGACATCTACACCCAATATCGAGAGTGGGCGAAGGCTGCTGAAAAAGCTTCCAAAGTGGCCTTTGAGCGGGCCAAAGAGATCGAAAAGATGGAGACTGACATCACAAAAAGGGATCGCATTATCCAAGTACTCTCTGTTGAGTCCGAGTCCTCTCGGAAATTTGAGATTGAGGCCATTAAGAAGGCTGATGAAGAGAAGGCAGAAATGGAGAGGTTGGGGCAAACACATGTTGCCCTGGTGGAGGAGATGGGCCACCGGAACACCAAAGTCATTGCTGAGCGGGACGCGGCAGTCAAGGATCTTAATGCACTTAAGGCCAAATTTGCTGATATAGCCAAGGAGAAAGATGACGCAAACAACGCAGCCCAGGAGGCGTGCGAACAAGTTGTCCTGCTCAGGGACGAACGGGATGCGGCCGTGGCTAAAGTCCAGAAAGTGGAGACTGAGGTTGAGGAGAGGGTGAAGTTTGCCGAGTCCAGGCTAGAGGCTGACATTGAAGATCTTCTTGTAGTCTATAACGCTAACGCGCTGAGGCACATGGGCCTAGCCTGGCTCGATGATTACCCGACGCATCTCCACAGTGCTTGGGGCCGATTGGTTGAGGAAGAGAAAGAGGCGCACCAGGGTGAGTCTGTGGATGAATTCGAGCTCGAGAATCGTCTGTTAACTGATGACGAAAAGAAGATTCTCCATGATTCAATGATCTCTTATGAGAAGGAGAGGCTCGACACCCAGCATATGGAAGTAGGAGAAGGCTCCGGGGTTGGACATCATGATGCAAGTCTTGATATTCCGGTGTCAACCCAGCCTGAATCTTTGCCTACGGTTGATCCTCAAGATGTTCCTGCCTATAATCCGGATCAGCCACGGATGTCTCCGACTACAGCGCCAGCGACTGAAGCCGCCCTATCACTTACAAGCCAAACTGAGGAAGGTACTCCGAACATTCCACATGTCTTTCATGAGTCGAAGTCTTCGATCGAGCTTAAGTTCTAACAATTCTTTTATTCTTTGTCCATTGATCGACGTTGCGCCTCACATGCCTCCTGCTACTCAATAATTATAGAGGCTATCATGACCGAAGTAACCACTGTGAGCACAGCTACCCTGATTGATGATGTGCAGGGGAGTACAATGGAATTTGACGAGCAACTGATGGATGAACTCTTTCGCCGTCACGACGATCCCCTTGCTGACTTGCCATCTGTTATGAGAGGAACTGATCCTGCTGCAAGCTCTTCATTGCCAACTGCCGATGCCCCCAGCGGGGCTCGAGGAATAACCGAAGAGGAGATGTTTGCTCAAATTGATGCTGAAATGGCGACAGCGGCTCATGGTGGAAGCTTCAAAGGTGGGACGGCAGCACCAGGGCCTACTCCGCTCGGAATGATATCTCTCGGTGGTGCTGTTTTTCTTACCGGCATGCCCGTTCCACCTTCTATATTCAATCCCATTCCTCCGACTCCTCCAGCAGGGAGCATTCCTATTCATTTGAGTTCAGAGGAGGATGTCGACATAATGCCATCGCCTGAAGACCAACCGCCGAAAGGCACAGGCTTGAAGAGGAAGATTGGTGATGGCTCCAGCGGGTCCGCACTGAAGAGGAGGCCAAGGAAGAAGAGAGATTAGGCATGCTCATCTGGTGTGTTTAAATTTTGTTAGCCGTGTATAGATGCGGGTTCGACCCCTGCTAGTAGGAATTTTGAAACTTGTACACGAACTTCTTTTATAAACAATAGAAATGAAACTTTTCTCTTTCGACTTCTTTTCTGTCATTGTTTATTTGTCTAAGTGTTTAAATATATGGAGTGCACTTGTGAAGTTTCAGGTTCCGAACCAAGTTTGTTTTAGTTTGCCAAGTTCAGAAACTGTGGACATGGCTTGTGACCGGGAAGCGAGTTGAATTCCGACGTCGCATCGCTTCAATCAATGGTTGATACTTAAGTCTTGCCCCCCAGTCTCGATGGTGAGTTGTAGATCATCAGTCGAGGATCGCTTCTTACTTATAACATGTTGAGTTTTGTGCCACCGAATGGACGTCTGAGGTGAGCGGAGATTGAGTAATGCATCCATGCTTGTTTGATTGTCGACAATCATTTTCGTACTCCGGGGATTCCCATTCGTTCATCAGTGGCTGGTTATGCCGGCTTAAGTTTCGATCATATGTCTGCGATCGGGAGACTTGGAATTGGCATTTGCACTCTAGGAGTCTGGAGTTTGATGTTTATACTCCGCTTCGCACTCTGGGAAAGCAGAGTTGAATGTTTAAACTCTGCTTCGCATTCTGGGAATACGGAGTCGATGTTTATACTCCGGTTCGTGCTCTGGGAACTCGGAGTTGGATGTTTATACTCCGGTTCGCGCTCTGGGAACTCGGAGTTGAATGTTTATACTCCGGTTCGCGCTCTGGGAACTCGGAGTTGAATGTTTATACTCCGACTCGCACTCTGGGAGTTCAGAGTTGAATGTTTATACTCCGCTTCGCGCTTTGGGAATACAGAGTTGAATGTTTATACTCCGACTCGCACTCTGGGAGTTCGGAGTTGAATGTTTATACTCCGGCTCGCGCTCTGGGAATACAGAGTTGAATGTTTATACTCCGCTTCGCGCTCTGGGAATATGGAGTTGAATGTTTATACTTCGGTTCACGCTCTGGGAACTCGGAGTTGAATGTTTATACTTCGGTTCGCTCTCTGGGAACTCGGAGTTGGATGTTTATACTCCGCTTCACACTCTGGGAATTCGGAGTTGAATGTTTATACTCCGCTTCGCGCTCTGGGAATACGGAGTTGGATGTTTATACTCCGCTTCGCGCTCTGGGAATACGGAGTTGATGAAGGATTGTCGTGTATCAATCCTTTTTGACTTTGATGTGATGGCTTGCCCCCGAGCTCGGGTTTCACTTAGTGAGTGATTGGTTGCACCGCAGTCACTCTCTATTTGAATAAATCCCACCGTATGGTGAGACTTAGCTCTCCGTGCATAGTGATGTTCATATGAAGTATTTCATGTAAATCACAGCTCTGGCTCGAAGAGGTTGCATTTTATTGCTGAAATAAGAAAGTATGGCAAAGTCAGTTTCCTTATTACAAGTTCTAATTTCAAAATGCCGAAACAAATTGCAGAAAATGAAAGTAAACTAAGTGGATAGAGATAGCCTGTTAGGTGTAATAACGGCGAAGGCTCTTGCTATTCCAAGCTCTTGGCAGGGTAAGACCGTCGACGGTCGATAATTTTAATGTGCCATCTCCGATCCTTCGTCCAATAACATACGGTCTTCCCATGTTGGCTTCATATGTGAAGGAACCGAATATATTCTTTTTAAGACGAGATCGCCTAGTTTGAAGGTTCGTGGATGGACCTTGGCGTTGTACAATCGGGCGACTCGACTTCGATGCGCAGCTGCCCTTAAATCAGCCTCTTCACGCTTCTCATCCAGTAGATCGAGAGATTCAGTAAGTAGTATAGCATTCGTCTTCGGATCATAGTATGTCACACGATGAGAAGGTACTTCTAGTTTGACCAGAATAACGGCCTCTGAACCGTAAGAAAGAGAGAACGGAGTGTGGCTAGTCGCGGTCTTGCGGGTTGTTCGGTAAGCCCATAGAACCATAGGAAGTTCATCGACCCACTTGCCCCTGACCTTTTCCATTCGTTTCTTCAGGATGGACTTTATAACTTTATTAACTACTTCGACCTGCCCGTTAGCTTGAGGATGTGAAACTACGGAGAATTTCTTTTGGATGTGAAATCGTTCGCAGAAATCCTTGAATTCAGCACTGTCGAATTGGGTTCCGTTGTACGTAATTATGGTGTGTGGGAGACCGAATCGACAGATGATGTTACGAACCACAAAGTTGATTACTCTTCGTTGTAATGGTAGCGAGAGCTTCGGCTTCAACCAACTTTGTAAAGTAATCAACTGCGACGATGGCGTACTTCGCACCACCTTTTGCCAGAGGTATAGCACCGATGATGTCGATGCCCCACATTGCAAATGGCCATGGGCTGACCATTTGTGTTATCTCAGTAGGAGGAGCTCTAGGAATTCGAGCATATTTTTGGCACCTATCACATTTCTTTGCGTAATCCGACGCATCGTGATTCACGGTTGGCCAGTAATATCCATATCGAAGTATTTTCTTGGCAAGTGCTTGCCCCCCGGTGTGATCGCCGCATTCTCCCTCATGCACTTCGTGCAATACTCATTTGATTTCATCATGAGTGATACACCGGAGGAGAGGAACAAAGTACCCTCTTCTATACATGACCCCATCTTGAATGACGAATCGTGAGGCCTTTCGGATAACTTGTCTCTTTTCACTCCTGCGTTCCGGTAGGATTCCGTGTTCGATATAGTTTTTGAGCAAAGTCATCCATGAGTACTTTTCGAGGATGGTTTCGCGTACCCAGTTTATTTCTGTCCGATCGATACTTGGGGAAGGTATCATTTCTATGGGAACGAGTCCCATTTGCTGAGCTTCGCTTATGCTGGCTAGCTTTGCCAATGAATTGGCCTTTTGGTTGCGCTCCCGGGGTATACAATAGATGGCGTAGTAATCGAACTGGTTCAATACTTCCTGAACTCGAGCTATGTAAGCAGCCAACCTTCGATCTCTTGCCTGATACTCTCCCTGTACTTGACACACAACCAACTGTGAATTATAGTAAATTTCCACAGCGATGATTTTCAGATCTCTGGCGAGTTTCAAACCAGCTAAAAGGGCTTCGTATTCAGCTTCATTATTGGTTGCATGAAAGTCAAACTTCAAAGCGTAGGATATAGATCGACCTTCGAGGGTTTCGAGTACAACACCAGCGCTTGAACATCGATCATTCGATGCACCATCGGTATACATCTTCCAGACAGATTTGGGGGATTTACGAGTTTCGGGCAAGTCCTCTGGAATGGTGAATTCAGCTATGAAATCAGCGAGGACTTGTCCTTGGATTGCTCGTCTTGGAGTGTAAGTAATATCGAACTGGCTCAGTTCGATGTTCCACTTGAGTAACCTATCAGACGTCTCAGGCCGCGAAAGGACCTATCGTAACAACTGGTCAGTGTAAACAATAATGGAATGCGCCTGGAAGTATGGTTGGAGTTTTCTTGATGCAACGACAAGGCAGTAAGCCAACTTTTCCAGCTTCGGATAATTTCTTTCAGCCCCAGTCAATCATTTGCTGACGTAGTACACTAGCTTCTGTATTTTGTCTTCTTCTCGGATTAATGCAGCGCTGATAGCGTTATCTGATATCGCCAAATATATGAACATCTTCTCATGGTCGATGGGTTTTGATAGGATAGGTGGTGTGGACATATGTTGGACTAGTGCTTGGAAAGCGCCCTCGCACTCCGTGGTCCATTCAAAGTTGTGTTTTCCTTTTCGGATCAGATCGAAGAAGGGAATGCATTTGTTTGTGGACTTTGAAATGAACCTGCTCAATGCTGCTACTTTCCCATTGAGACTTTGGACTTGCTTTATGGTCTTAGGAGTTTCAAGATTTCTAATTTCCCAAATCTTTTTAGGATTAGCTTCGATTCCTCGAGCGTTAACGATGAACCCAAGGAACTTCCGAGATGTAACTCCAAAGTGACACTTCAGTGGATTTAGCTTCATTTTGTATTCTCGAAGTATGTCGAACATAGTCTCCAGGTCCTTAACATGGTCAGTGGAGAGTCGTGACTTCACAAGCATGTCGTCTACATATACTTCCATGGTTTTTCCGATTTGATTGGCAAACATACGATTAACCAATCGTTGATAAGTAGCTCCGGCGTTCTTGAGTCCGAATGGCATAACCTTGTAGAAGTAAAGTCCCAGGTTGGTCACGAAGCTGGTATGCTCCTGATCGGGTAAATGCATCGGTATCTGATTGTAGCCGGAGTACGCGTCCATGAAGGATAAGAGTTCATGCCTAGCTGTCGAATCTACTAGCTGATCGATTCTGGGAAGTGGAAAATTGTCTTTGGGACATGCTTATTCAGATCGGAATAATCGATACACGTTCTCCACTTTCCATTTGGCTTTCGAACGAGCACGGGATTCGACACCCATTCAGGATATAGCGCATCTCGAATGAATCCGTTCGCTTCAAGCTTTTCTACTTCCTCCTTAAGGGCGGCAGATCTCTCTGGATCCATACTGCGCCTTTTTTGTTTGACTGGGACATGCCGCGGGTCAATGTTCAGAGTGTGGCTTGCGATGTCCGGCGAGATCCCGCACATATCAGAGTGTGTCCAGGCAAATACATCAAGATTCGCCCGTAGAAATTCGACCAATTCCTCTTAAGTTTGCTGGCTTAGCTGAGACCCAATCTTTATCATTCTTGAATCATCGTCACTATCAACTGGGACATCAATTGTTAGTTCAACCGGGGATGCTTGACTTTCTTTAGATTCTCCTTCGTCTTCAGTTTCACTCGGGTCAAGATCCTTGAGAAATTGGCAGGGGTGCCCGGGTCTGGGCCCGGGCGTTAATTATCAATTATCGACGAAACGGACGCAGAGAGATTCCTCTACGCCCTTTCCCTTCTCCTTTCGCTGTGCTTCCCGCAGCTCAGCAACATAACAGGCACTGGCCGTGGCTTGATCTCCCTGAACGATTCCTATTCCATGGTCAGTGGGAAATTATAAGGTCAAACACCATGGGGCAATGGAAATTCTGAATTCAGCGAGGGCCGGTCGGCCCAAGAAAGCATTGTAAGGGGAGTCTATGTCCAAAACGATGAACTGCAACATCCGTACTCTCCGACGTTCTCCAACTCCCAATTCTACTGGCAGTTCCACCATCCCAGTGGGGATTGTGGCACTTCCATTGAAACCATGGACTCGAGATTGACAAGGCTTCAAGTCTGCGGCCTCCATCTTCATTTGATCATAAGCTCGCTTGAACAAAATATTCACAGAGCTTCCACTGTCAACTAAGATCCTTTTTATCCAAGCGGGACCTACTTGTGCTGAGATGGCCAGTGGATCGATAGTGGAAGCTTCGATTTTGTCTGCGTCTCTGCTCCTGAACATGATGTCATCCGTCATCGTTTTCTGTTGCTTGGCCGGAGCCCCCTCATCAAAACTACTATAACATTCGAAGTCCGCATGCCTAATAGAAGTGGCATACGACTCCATTTCCTTCCAGCTTCGATCTGCTGGGTGAGGACCGGCACTTATTGTATTGATGACTAACCTCTCGTCCGCACGAGCGGGTTCTTCTTGTCTTTCCTGGTTCGGTGCATGATTCTGATTTGATGGGCCCGCACCACCGGATTGTGGCGCCCGTACATACTGATCCAACTTCCGCTCACGTCAGTTTTTCAATGAGGTCTTATAAGTGACGACACTCATTGGTGTTGTGGCCATAACTCTCATGGAATCTACAAAACTTTCCTGTTTTGATTTGTCTTTCAGTTGGTGGTTTCGGGGCAGGCTTCTTATACTGCATGGTATTGTAGGTTTGCAAATACACATTTTCCAACGACGTGTTCAATGGAGTGTAGTTTTCGTACATGGAAGCCCTACGCCGTAGTCCACGATCCTGATTGCGTTTTTTATTCTGATTTCTATTGTCCCTCTGCTAACTCTGTTTATTTTGGACGTTCAACTAAATTTTTCTAGAACTATCCCTGGGCTGTTTAACTGCGACGTTACTCTGGATACCTTCGGTGTTGGGCCCTGCTTCATCCTGCTTCCTAGACTGTTTCGCATCCTCCCTTCTCAGAAATTGGGCTGCCTTGGAATAAAAAAAGTCCAATGACGCAAGTGGTTTCCCAGCTAACCGATTTCCGAACTCGGAATCAGCATCAATCCCCTTAGTCAGAGCCATCAGGATAGAGTTATCGTTAGGATTGCTTATTTCCGCACACGCAGCATGGAATCGCTCCAAGTAATGTCTAAGTGTTTCTCCGGGAGCTTGCATAACACTAGACAGAGTGTTAACGTCCTTTGGTCTCGCCACGTGCATACGGAATTGTTCGACAAACTTGGTGGCCATCTGGTCAAAGTTAGAGATGGATCGCGGTGGTAAGCGAGTGAACCACATGGTAGCGATGCCTCCTAGGGAAATGGGGAAACTACGACACTTTACTGCATCATCATCTCTAGCAGCATTCATCAGCCACTCGTATTTTAGGACGTGTTGATTGGGATTAGAACTTCCTTCATAAACCGACAGAGCTGGCATCCTAAAGTGCCAAGGTGGTTCAGCGTATAAAACATCATCGGTGAAAGGGGTATGACTTCGGGAGATTCCCCAGTCGTACCCTGACTTTCACGGGTCATTTGGCGGATCATCGCTGGTATATCAGGTGTTCGGACACTTGGAGCATGCTGTGCCAAGGTGTGGTCGGGTTCCACAGCTCGAGTCTGGACCGGACGCGGTCGACGGTCCGTATCTCGCCTCCTTGGTTCAACATCCTCAGGGACATAAGGCTCAGGAGTCTGCTCTCGTTGGCTACGTGAAGGATCAGCTTGGTTTCTAGCGTCACCTCCCCGTCCGATAGTGGTGGTAGTAGCAATGTTGCCGGTAACATGATAAGGAGCAGCTCCTCCTCGAGTTGAAGGTTCTGTGCGGAGACTAGCGGATGGTCCAGCTCTAGGTTGCCCAAGGTTCAAAGCAGGTTGGTGTCCCGTGGCCTGGGTGTAGCTTCCACCTAACCGTGGACGTGTGGATCTAGTTTGGCCATCGAAGGAGGCTGAACTTTCTGTGGAAGAGTGAGAACCTTGGTCTCTTCTGGATCTTCTTCGCCTTTGGCGGTTTAGCTGGTTAGTCAACTCCGTGTTGGCGGGTAGTTGTTCTGCTAGCTGCTGTCGACTTTGGGTCAACACTTGAAGCAATGTCTGGAATTCTTGTCTAGTGATTGGACCTGATGGATCTGAAGATTCTGCAGCATTTTGGTTAGATGGAGGTGATTGCACGGGATTTTGTCGGTCCCGTGCTCCTTGATCAACTGCTGTAGAGGTGGTACGTGTGCTCACCATAATGAATTGATGAAGTCCTTTCCTAGATTTGATTGCAAATCTGAATAGAATGGAAGGGCTTCAAAGTTCTAGATCTGGATCTTCTTCTTAGATTTATGCAATCCAATATAGATAGGAGATCCAAAGAGCAGGAGAATAATCAATTACTCTCAATGAAAGCACCAAAGTGTTTGTACCAAAATTGGGCACAACACTCTTCGGAAGTCTTTGAAGAGATAAAGTGAAGAAATTAAATGTAAAAAGAGGATTTATCTAACAAAAACTCCTAATTTCAGAAATGAGAATAAGTAAAGTGCAAGGAGACACAAGAATTTAGAGTGGTTCGGCGTATTGCCTACATCCACTATGAAGTAGTTTGCTTTATTGATCTTTCTTTTGTGTTTACAAGGGAATTCAATGATTTACAGCAAGCAATTATGATTTACAGCAGTGAATCTTGTTGGTAGCAGCAGCAACTGAGTTCAGATCTGAATCTGGCGGAGTCCGGGCGTTGGAGATCTCAAAGAGGAAGAAGAACCCTTTTTCTGTTGGCTTTAGGGGTCTATTTATAGGTGTATGAGGATGATATTTCGCTCAGATCTCGGGAGACCCTCTCTGGCACGTGATCAGGCTTGCACGCCCAAGCCCGTGAAGTTTCGGTCCGATCCGTGATCGACACGAGAAGATTTCGACTAGGTCAAGATTTCATCCAATGGAGTCGAAATTTGGCATGGACATTCTTTAGCATGCACGTAGTCTTCTATGAAAATTTCATAGCATTTGGGCTTGTATATTGGGAGATATGATCGATACGGAATGGATTTTTCGGCAGGTTGTTTCCTTCGACTCGCTTCCATTTGACTCGATGACGTGGCGCTTCCTGGATCGCTCCGCCTTTGACGCTGCTTTGTGCGAGTCGAAGCGCACACTGATTTGAGCGAGTCGAAGTGTACAATGATTGATCGAGTCGAAGTGCATGGTTCGATCACTTCGAGTAGTGACTTTGCCAACCGGAGCTGAATTCGATGGAGTCGAATAGCTGTTTGAGAGGAGCGAGTCGAAGCATGCACTTTTGATGGTTCCAAACTGGAGCGAGTCGAAGAGGGCCGTTCTGGGAGGTTTGAGCAATGGAGTCAAAGTTGATGGAGTTGACCAGTGGTTTGAAGTGGGCGAGTCGAAGAAGGCAGCTGAGCAAAGCGAGTCGAAATAGGTACTTCAGATGGCAGTGAAGCGAGTCGAACAGGAACGAGTCGAAGTTGGTATCTGAGGGAACCGAAGCGAGTCGAAGGGAGCGAGTCGAAGGAGCGAGTCGAACGGTAGCTGATTTTTGTCCAGTTTTGTATCCTTCATAACTTGGGCATATGAACTCTGATCGACTTGATATTTTGAACGTTGGCTCCCATGGTTTAGCTTGTTATGTCCTACCAATTTTGGCTCGATCTGGACTTGGACCAAATTCATGGATATCCATAGCGAGCCCGTATATAACTGATCTCTAGGACGGGCCGTCACTGGTTACTAGTCAATTACTTGGTGTTACGGCCTTGCCAAAAGGCAGGATAACAGTTTAGTATATCTTAGATTATATCTACTTATCTTAGTCTCTGAAATTTTAAAGCTTAACCTCGATGATTCGCATTTCTCAGCATGGTGCAAGGCTGAAAGCTACAATGAGGTTTGGATCGGTGCTTGTCGGGAGGTGCGGGTTGTCACATCCAGTGTAGTAATTTGGCTGAAGAACCATATTGTGCTTATCCAATTCCAATTTTTTGCATTCAGTTTCACCATCCTCAGTGTTGATATTTTCATTCTTATCTACTAACCGCGTGCTTGGCTTGACTAGCGACCATTGGCGGTGAACTATGAAGGGTCAGGAGAAGATTCTCCTTGATGAATTTTGGAATTCACATTTATTTTGAGTCATGACATTTTTTAGGCATATATGAACTTCATTTTGGAGTCCTTGCCCCTGCGCATCTTAGTTCAATATCATAGTTCTCAATATTGACAATGCAGTTTTTGCTATCCTACGGCGTAATTAGCTGGGCTGTGATTGAAATTGGTTTTTTGTGTTATTTAGACAACTAAAGGAACAGTACATCCTATACTTAATGGTAACTAAGCCAAAGTGTATTTTCATATGTAAAAATAGAGTAGTTGGCTTTGTTTGATAAATATTTTGCCCCACACTTCATTAAAAGAGTTATATTCCATATTTAGACGAAGCATTTCTTTGAAATCAAATTTTAAGGTGGATTATTACCAACAAGTATGACAGTGGGTTGATCTAAGATGCTTTAATTTGGAAGTAGGATTAATATGAATAGATAGCAGTAAATGTAGGTAAAATGGCAAGTACTATTAAAGATCGGTTTATGATGTAGTGTTTTTGCGCATTAAAAATTGCAAGGTAATATTATGAATGATAATGATTAACAATAAAGAGATATTCTATCCAACACCTCATTGTGTGATACCAGGCTGCGTTGAATACCACGGATCCGAGCACTTTTGTTAAATTGGTTTGTGGATGAAAGCTTCTTCCATATCTGCACTGATTTTGGTTGTTAATGCGGTGGTTAAAAGGAAATTGGATAGAGATTCGGGCCCTCCTTTTAGCACCAAAATGTTTATGAGAGTTTTCATCCCACAACACCCAAGATGATCAAAGAGTAATTATGGTGCCAATAACATCCGCATTTATGAAGCAACAAATTCAAGTAATATTAAATTAGCTTTGAGGTAGTAATTATGTTGTTGTGTGCTTACATAATTAGGAAGTAGCATTCCAACTGTTTGTTAAAATGTCTCATTCAATTTAACCATTCTTCTTAATAGATTCCTTAAACAAATCGAACTTAGAGAATACGATAGAAAATGTAGTAGATAAAATAAAGACACTAAGGTTTACGTAGTTCGGATTTTAAGAAATCCTACGTTCACGGGAAACTCCATCTTCTATTATTTTATTCATTATTTGACTGTTTACATCACTGCATTGTTGCAGAAAATATTTTTTACATAGCACATTTATTTTGAATTCAGAAAAATCCCCTTTCTTTTAGCTGAAGTGCTTTTCTATTTATAGTCGAGTTATTTTGGTGAATTACCGAAGTTATCCTTCCGTGCTTCTCTTATTAGATCTTTACACGTGTCATTCATCTGTTGCTTGCTTTAAGCATGTGTAGATGGTGACATGGTTTCAGGCAAGAAGTTTGCTATTGGTAGGAAGATTTGATTTTGAAGCGGGAATGCATGGAATTGAGGCGGAAAACACCCAAATTTGAATGAATCATGCCTTCTCTGATCCTGCAAAGCAACATATTTGTGGATTGCACAAATGTGTCAATAATACTACATCGATGAACTGCCCTTTATCTGCATAGTGCAGTGTTGGAGGGTTGCATGGCTTGGTTGGGGATACTGCACAACTATTTTAAAGGGTGATTAGTTTTTATGAATATATTATGAGTCATTCCCATGGGTAGAGGACTGCGTTGCTTCCCTTGTTTGAGGAATAAGGCTCGGTTTTTTGTCGTGAAGTAGTCTTAGTCCATTACTCCATCCCTTGGACCTTTATGTATGTGGTAAGTACATTTTAGGATCGTGACGCCTCCTTATTATATCAAGAATGATGCATTTTCATTACTTTAGCATTGACATTGGATTGTAGAGCAATCTTGATTCTTTAATGCCACATCCAGATGGCAGGGCATCCTTGTAGCTTTGTTATGTGATAGAAGATTGCAGCGTACACCTGCCTAGTTAGATGTTAGTTTCAGTTCATGTCGCCCCTGCTTGGATATAGTCATTTAAGTAGATGTGCCACAGTTCCAATTTGAGATGAATATTAAGGCTGCAGGTCGGTTCCTATCATGTGGAATTTGTTACAATATGGGATTGCGGCTCAGTACAAAGTTGTAAAGGTAGCGCAGTTCGAAGTGACCATGTAACATGGTTTAGAATGGGGTTGGACGTTGTGATCTGATTTTTCATCTGTGCAGTATAAGGTTTATGCTTCTAAAGTATGCCGACCCATTTTTGTTGTCATGAACTTGATTTTGATAGGGATGTAATTTACCAGCTTTACATGTTGATGTGGCCTTTCCCATCGGAATTGGAGCGATTAACAAGTGCGGCGCAGTTCTTCTCATTTGCTTGCTTCGGTCCACTTTAGCTGGCATTGGTGCTACATAGGCTGTCATACTAAGACTGCTTGCTCTTTGTTGTAGTGTGTGCTTTGATTCTGCACAACTCACATCGTGGCTCAGCTAGCCCTTTTTGTTTAAGTGGGCCGCTGCGCTTTTGGTTTAGCCCCTTTTAATTTTACTTTGTAGTTTACTATTTAGCCGACTATGCAACGTACAACACAACTCAAAAAACGGGTGTAATAGTATATATAAATAAAAAATTGACAAATAATATGTTACGTGATAATAATTATAAATAATTATAATCATGAGAATTTTATCACAATGAAAAATTACATATTATTTTAAATTTATGTAGTTAAGATGTTTCAAGAAGGGATATCGATTCATCCGTTGAGACTAGTATGTAACGTTGTCTTAATGTTCGACAGTGTATTACTCATGGCTGCTAGGGGCACCAAGTGGTTACATACCGATAGTTACTGGATAACCATGGAATGATTCACTTGAGATTTTCCTGTTGGCTAATTATAACTATAGTCAAACAAAAGATCTCGAGTAACTATGTTACACAGTTACCGCGACTTGAGAATACCGTGGAACTTCAATGTGGATATCCCACTTTGATTATAGTTAAATCATGGCATAACCATCTATCGGGTGACTATAGTTGGTAATAAGTTAAAAGCATTGGAAGTGAAACACTATTTAATAGAGAATTCATCTCCTCCATTATAAGAGGTTAGTATCACGGTCAATTGTAGTCAACTCAAAGTTGATGTCTCTGGCTAGAGTAATATAGTTAATACTAAATGTTATTATTGAACCAAGGATTTTGTGTTTGTACTTTTGATTAAAACCATAGATCTAATTTGAATTCTTCTTAAGTCAAACCAAGATTTCAAACTATAAATTTCAAATTTCAAAACATACAAAATTAGTTAAAATTAAATTTAAGATCAACATATACGTATATAACTAGTGAGTGGCCCGAGCTACGCACACGTGTAGTTGTCTAATTCAAAATAATAGTCATATTATGCAAAGTTCTATCTTTCATCCCTTTCTTTCTTCTTATTGTTAATTACAAATTGAGAGAAATTGTATTTTTTTGTACTGTAACTTTATTTTGTTGTTATTGTAAAATGTTAATGAGATATCTTGAAAATTAGGATGATTAACTATGTTTATTCCTTTTGTTTTTAGTGTAAGAAAATGAGCATGCTATAAATTTCGTAAACAGTCAATAATTTCTTTTAATATAGGAACTTTTCAGTGACTGCAGTATGTGGTTGTATTCACACATTAGGCATATTCATATAACATTCTATAGTGCAGTTGGTAAAACATGTGTTTATTAAGTGGATCAATGTAAAAAAGCATGCTTCATACTTGTTAATAGACAGTAGTATGAATCGTCTATTTATAATAGTATGATTATTTTTATTTAACAACAATATCATCACTTTTTGTTTGCATATCTCTGTACGTAGTTTTATGGAATAAAATTATGCATTTTATCATACATATAAGTTATGAATATAATCATCTTTGTCATAAGGAGAATGTTGTATCTTTGCTACCCTCATGGATCTCGCACACAAAGCATGTGAATCATATTATTTTGAATTATAATTTAATTACATTTTTCTTGGTCCTTCAATCTTTTATGATCCTTCAATCTTTTCTGATCACTGAATAAATTAAAAAATAGGTCTAAAATAATAACATATAAAACCAAAATAAAACTACAAAATAAATTATACTACATAGATCTCCCAGACTGTTGGAAAAGAGTTGTTTAAACTTAAAAAATATAGAAATCCCTGTTCTCATTTTCCCCCGCTTAATGATGTATTTCTGCTTCATAATAAATCAACTCACTCCGCTCAGATTGATGGTACAATTTGTCATCTGATAATAGTATTTCATGCCCTTTCTCCTTATGTGTTGCCTGGTTTTACATTTTTCCTTTACTTCTTTCAAATGTGATACATAGTACGTAGTTTTTTTATAAAGAATTTACAATAGCAGTGATCAACTTAATGCTTTGTTCTTGCTTTTTAAGTAAATCTTTAATTAGTCAGTACAGAAGTTGTCTTATATTATACGTAGAGAGAAAAAGTTACAACAACCAAATTTGAAGACATATTTTATAATTTTAACCCAACTTTAGTGTACAGTAAAGAACAATTACAGTTGTTGAAGTGTATAAAATAAGTACAAAAAACCTTATACATTGTAAATCACAAAAAAAAACAATGACACAATAATACACTAACTAAACTTGGTATTTATTTTTGCATCCATGCCACCGCAGCTTTAGCCATAAAGGGATACACAAAAGAATCCTAGAATCTTGAATCAGTAACATCATTATAAACTCTAAGAGAATCCCACAAAACATGTGCTTTATCCAACTGAGCGTTAGCTACAAAAGCAATTTGTTGTGATACTTCAAACAATTCTTTCCTTAACATTCTTGTTTTTAGTTTCTCTTGGCATGGATATAACTTTATTGATTACGGGTAATAGTATCAAGTACTAATTATCTCAGAAATTTTTATAGAAATCTCACCATTTCAAACTGCTACTTTGTTTTATCATCGCGTAAGATTGTCTATGCTATTGCAAGACATATTACTCCTCGGATGTTGCTTCAAATATATTCTGACTATCATTATTGCAACCAATATTACTCCTACTATAGCTAATTCATTTCGATGCTATTGCACTCACTAATCAATTCAGATACACTAAAATTTGATGCACAATTCACTACCAATCTTCTCTGCCTAAAGATCCTTTGACATGGCTTCATTCATTTCATTTGTTAGTTCATGCACATGCTCACAATTTCTGACCAGATCAAGCATTATTTTATCCGGTAACCTAAATAGCAATCCCCATCGTTCTGTATTGACCTTATTATAATGTTGTAGCATCCTCTCTGACTTCTATATCTAGATTGTACACATTTTGACAATGCGCATTAGCCTAGTTCATGTCACTACTGCTTCACATTGCACTCACGCTTATCATACATGGCTACGTTGTTGGTTTATCGCTAGGGAGAACCTGATAGTCAACTTGTTTGATGTGTTGCTAATGGCAGCTGAACATCCTAAATTTTTAGAGATGATTGTGAACGCCTTGGGTGGAGTTGTAACTGGTTCAGATAAAAAAAAATTCTTTTCTTCATTTTCAGACCTGGCTATGCACGTCAATCCTCATGCCTCTATTAAAGCATATTAGCTGATGTTTCAACTTGCACTCATGCTCATCTTATTCTGATCAAGCATATCTTCACTTATTCATAAAGTTGGCAGTCTACGCGCTCATATCAGCTTATTTCAACATATCGAAGTTACGTTCTTTTACCATGATATATCATGCAAGCGAAATATGTTCTTGATGTGTCTAAAAAATTCCAAATCTAATGGTAATCTATAAAGAATGTCTCATAATGATACTCATTGTAACGAAAATTAAACTAACATTTTGTGTACAAAGGAAGAGTTAATTCCAAAGTTACCAAAAAACAGAAAATATAGAAATAAAAATGTTGATTAATCAAATCTTGAAAAAAATGAATAAAACCTGATTCACAACATGACAATTTATAGCTGAAGTACGATATCATAATTAGACCCAAATTTTTTTTTTGTACTGTTTAACCTTGAGCAGGATAAGTGTACAACTTGCATTATCTTATGAGGATTTGTCTATACTATTAATCTGGAAGACCAAGTTCAAGTATATGTATCGGTGGCGTGATATCAAATAATTCTTCATTTAGTCAAATTTCCATGTAACATATATAGTACAACATGCCCATATAAAGCTTTCACATGTACATGATTTTCATCCATTGAAAATAGTTTGGAAAAATTGGCAATGATTGCATCAACAAACACGCAATCACGTAAACAAAAAAACAATCAAAGTAGGGGCAAAAATCAAGAAATTGTAGATATTAAAAACCATGATTAAAATAGCATGAAAAGAGGTCAAAGAAAAAATTTAGACCTTAGTTTAGAACCATTTACTTAAGGGACTTTAATTTAAAGAAATCCAAGCAAAGTTACCTTTACATAACAGATCTTCTTTTAGAGAATCCAAAAAAAAATTCCAAATTAAACAATGGTTGCACAAATAGTGATCAACTTAAAATTATAGCTATTATGTAAGTGACCCACTTTTAATGAAAATCTACATTAACCAAATAAAATTAACTTCACCAAATATCTAAAATCGTTAACACCACAACAGAATTTAAACTTGTAAAAATTGAATCCCAAACCGGCTGAAGTATAAAAGAGAGATTCAAAAAATGTTTATAGCTTTAAAGCTAACCAGTTTTATTATTACAAATAACTACTGTTTTTCACCTTTCAGTTGTTTTATAGTGCATAAATTTATTTAGCAGATATATTACGTTTTCTAAAATATCACTTAATAGAATGAAAGTTAATAATGTGTAAGTGGACTATTAATTTATATTGATGTTTATTGACACATCATTCAATTTAATATGCACAGGAACTTGTGTGTAGATGTATATACACAAATATGCGCATGCGCTCGTGTGCGTGTATGCGCGTATATGTATGTAAATATGTATGCATATGCATGTATATATGTATGTGTGTGTTTAAGGACTTTCATGTAACTAATAATTCATGACGTCAAAATCATAGGATGATAAAGTTATACTATACCACTTTGTGTATTGAAAGTTGAGCTAGATAAACTAATAGAAGCACGTAGACCACATTAAATATTCCATAAAAATTATTTGAAAAACAAAGAATACATGATAATTGAATGCATGTAACTTGTGAACCCCTAAATTGTAGTTTCACAAAAATTTTGCTTCATGTTAGCACATAAAACTGATGGTCTTCAATGTAGATATTTATTAGCTATATTTTTTTTCATGACTTTGTACAGCGCAGTATTATATTTTTTGGATACAAAAGGTAGTATGAACACAACTTAGTACATTTTGATAGTCAGAGCATTACTGTTTGTTAAGAAGATATCTGTACGCACATAGTGAAGATATAATGCAATTACTGGAAGATCAACATGAGTTTTTTTTATTCGAAGGAAGAATATCCATTGGTTAGACATACTTCAATAGAAAGTCATACAAACCAGTTAAAAAAAGCTCAGTACAGGTTTGAGCAACTTATGTCCAAGACTACTACAACTAAGCAGATCAGTAGATGATCTGCACACATATTCTAATGGTATCGGAATCAGTTAAAAAGTCACTGACCTTCACCTTTCGGAGCCTCCTTAATCTCATCTCTTGCATCCTCCGTGAGGTCAGAAGTCCATAAAGTCAAGTTGTCGTGCAGAAGTTGCATGATCAACATGCTATCCTTGTATGATTCCCCAGCCAAATTATCAAATTCTGACATGGCTTCATCAAACGCCTGTTTTGCAAGGTTAAAGGCACAGTCACTCGAGTTCAGAATCTCGTAGTAAAACACCGAGAAATTGAGAGCTAAGCCCAATCTTCTGGAATGAGTTGGAGGCATCTCAGCAAGAGCAATGTCCTAAGCAGTCTTGTAAGTAGTGAGCGTATTCTCAGCTGCCTCGTTCCTCTCATCGCCACTCTTTAACTAAGCAAGGTACCTGTAATAATCTCCTATCATCTTGTAATAGACTAAAATAATTTCAAACCAAGTTAAAACATAACATAGCTATATGATCTTACATAAGAAATTAAATAGTATAGTATGTATTTCAAAAAATCTTAAACAACTTAGCCGCATAAAACTGAACATGGATACGTTAGCATACAATGACAGGGTATTCCACACATTGTTCCATTTCTAGACCAAATTCGTTGCCCTTCGGCTGTAAATTTTTACTTCATATTTGGGCATTTTCTTACCATTTTTGTTGTGTATGGTGTGAAATTCCTATAGAAGAGAGAATGGAAAAGTTCGGGAATTTGAAAGTTCTCATATGTTTATGTTCAAGATTCAGGAGCACATGACAGAGGAAGAAGATATGAAAGGGTTATCAGTTTTTCTTACTATAAAAATTAATTTTAGTGATAACATGGTCAACGCATTTTGCTAAGAAAACCAATAAAACAATAAAGGAAATACCGATAAAATCCATACATATTTGTTATCACATTACTAATATCGCCCCGATGAAGCTCATATTCATAAAAAAAATTGTGTAGAATGCCAACGCTAAAAAATAATACATTCTAAACCATTTATTACACTCTAAATCTAACCCAGTTCAACATTTAGAAAATGTGTTTCAGTATTTTGAAGCATCTTATTTTATATTATCTAAAGCATGCAAAAAGACTTACCATATACATAAGTATCAAATGTCAATATACTACTAATTATTTAATAAGATAGGATTTCAATTGTAGTGTTTTGAGACAATATCAATTTTGTATGTATTTATAGGGATTGAAAATGTTTTAAATGAAGAAAGAGAAGATGAAAAGAAGGGAATGATGATGAAAATACCATGCAACAACTAAACAATTTAGGGAATAACAAAATTTATTTTCTAAATAAAAAAAATGTGATGAGGATAAGTTTGGAAACTAACCTTTGAAGTAAGTATCTATTACTTAAATAGGAAAGGAGAAACCACGCTCTTATTTTCCTTCCACGTGTCATTTCTCAGAAGCCATCTCTTTTTCGTGCAAAATGGAAAGGTATCGTGTCATTTCTCCCTCAAAATTTTAAAGACGGTTATTTTATTCCTAGAGCTAGAAACCAAAATCGTTTGCATCCCATTATCTCCCCCAAAATCAAAAACAATTTGCATCCCATTATCTTTCCCAAATTCTACAATTGTCGCCAACCACCTACCATTCCAGATCTATTTCCATCTCCACGAAGTTCGACAAAATTGATTTTTTTCAAAGTCAGTAGACGCTAAAGTTTGATCTCAGTCCATTACTGATCTTCCATACATATTCACGAATTTGGATTGGATGGCTGACATCTCTCTTCATCTGAGGTAATCATCGACAGTGATTGAACGTTAAATCTACAATTTCATTTAATTTCATCCTACTGCTAACCACCAATCTTGAATCCAAGACCAACTGTATAACATTTTGCTCCAACACACATTTACTACAAATCATGTTTTGATCCACTTTATCATGTGTGCTTGGTTCAGGTAATTTTCTGATCTTCTCCTGTTTAACAATATCGTTTTTATGTGTTATTTCTAAAAATGGTAGTTTAAAACGTGAAATTTTATTTTATTCTCATTGCTTATTTACTTTTTAATGTATGAACCATATTTCTATACCAAATTTTGCTCATAATTGTTATACTAATCCTATATGAAACGAAATCCTATCTTCAAACTGTCAGCTTATTCAAGTATTTCTGTCCCCTTTATTAGTTTTGTAATTGACTTTTTTTGTTCAAATATGTTTAGTGTTACTTATATATTTGGAGAAATGGATACTCATATTTGTTTCACTTTTTGGACTTCAATCTCAGGTTTAG
This sequence comes from Allium fistulosum, assembly GCA_030737815.1. Classification (NCBI taxonomy): domain Eukaryota; kingdom Viridiplantae; phylum Streptophyta; class Magnoliopsida; order Asparagales; family Amaryllidaceae; genus Allium; species Allium fistulosum. The sequence goes on from CM060904.1 coordinate 797,829,420, forward strand.
TGCAATGTAACTATTTTGTCTTCTTAATATTATTTTTATAGTTACTACTGCTACATATATTATTATATTAAAAGTATCTTCATGGCTTTTTTTAACCATTTACGTCAAACTGTTTTACGGTGGTACAATAGTATTTGTATCACTGTCATTTTATAGTCTTATTTTTTTATAAACTGTGCATTTATGTGTAAAGGATTTAGATCCCATTTCTCTATGTTCTGGTGTTCATTCAATAAAAGATATGTTATTCATTTCCATTTGAAACCAGCAAGAGCTGCAATTTTAGTTTAGTGCACTTTATCTTATAATTGATTCCTATTAGCATATTATTAGTAATAAAAATAGAGTGAGAACCGTTCGTCCATAACTATTATTATATGATCATTTTAACTACAAACATGTAGTATTACTAATTAATCGATATCACTGGATTTAAGTATATGAATTTATTGAAACTTCAACTAACATGGTTTCACCAGGAACTATTGTTCAGTGACTTCAGTCATCTTAGATGTATCCTAAAATAAGTTATAACGTGTTTTTGAGATTACATACATATGGAAACTATATTTTGTTAATTATGACAAAATGATTTCATAACTCTGTCTACTTAAATTGCAGGCCTTCATGTTGCTAGCGCCTTTGTCAACGAAGTGTCGCCCATGAAGGTTAGGTGTTAGGTCCCTTTCAATTGGTGTTGAGTTAAAGCATTTGTGATTCTATTATGAATTCATTACCCATTATGCACCAAATAATGATCTTATGCCTTTCTTTTATAACCAGTCACCCATAGTCAGTTACTCAGTCATTGCGGTTGACTCAACAAAATATGAACAGAGTTTTTCTAATATATAGTTCGTTATGTAATGACTTCAATTACTACCCAATATTTACTATTAATATAACTTTGCTTCATTGTAATTTGTATATTACATGGTAAGCAAGTTTATTGTAAGTTAAACTTCTCTTTGTCATTAGTATTTAAACTTTATTTTATCGATGCTACTATAAAGTAGACAATCATTTCCTAAATTTGTTTATTAATAAACCTTTTGGTCTGCTATTGTGATAAAGAATGGTAAGATATCAACAGTGCACACTCATGCATGTCAACTTTCGCTAACCACATTAAACTACAAGCAGATGATTTTTTTTGTGTGTCCATTAACTAACATCAACATATTACGTACCACATAACCATTTTTCGTAAACTTGGTTTCTTACATTTGTGTTTTTCTTCAAAATAAAAGTTAGAATACCACATATATAATTAGTTTGTTGTTCCAAAATAAGCGCACATCACCATATAAACGTAGAATCATGCTTTTTGTACAACTTACCAAGGATAAATTATAACCAAATTGTGAATAACATGATTTTGCCTTCAAAATCTTTTGATGAACAATCATATTCTGTACTCAAAATGAATGTATCATGTGAGGTACTAAATTACGAGTTAGTTGATTCTACAAATTATATCTTGGAATATTTAACATATATGCCATCGATTTGCTTCAAAAAAGGTGGTTATTGAGTTTGTGCTTATGCTATTTTATTATATCCATTGTTTGCCATTAGTATATCATCACCCATATTAGCATAAAAGTATTGCTCATTGAGCCCTTAATTTTATGTTAGACCATTATTGTAGTATTGTAATGTTTTAGGTGGCCGTCGTGTACTTGGCTACTCTTACCTCGCTATTTTTACCTCTGGTTGACTTTGTTGATATACATGTTTGATTTAACACTTTGGCCTATAATGAATATACAAACGATACTTGCAATATATTGGATTATCTCAAAAAGTGTTCATGATATGGTCTTATGTTCCTATTATTAGCATAGGCATATTATATTTTCATATTTAAAATACAAATAGTATTTAAATCATCTGATGATAAAGTTGTAAATGTCAGGCTAAAATAATGCTGCTTTAGTTCCCAAGTGGTATCTATTGAAGATTATATATTGTTATTTCAAACTAGATAGAGAAGAGTCACAACATGATGAGTATGCAACTTGACAAATACAAACAAATGGAGGATATGGTAATAGACTTAGCAATGCATGGCTCATTATGATTGTTTTATCTTTCTATCCAGATCTTCCTGGTAATTTTTTGTAGGTTCATTATGATTGCTTTATCTTTGTTCTTTTATTCCATAAATATCTTGCTACCATTAACATAAATTTTGAATTCCACAATTAGTAACTAGCAAGTGCTTATGAAGATGCTGAATGATTCCCAATTTATTGCAAAATTGTTATTTAATTTCAATGTAAAATTTTATAATATTTTGTCATATTTACATGTTGTTGAGGGTTAATCCTCTCAAGCTAGGAGATATCCTATACTGAAGTTCATCAAGAAAGGTGGACTGAAATGATCCCAGTTTCACGCATCACTTCTCAATTCATATCTCCTTTCAAAATTTTCATTCGGTATTTTATGTCATGTCTTTACGTTATACTGCATCCAAATATATATAAACCTTAGTCACATATTGAAGTGTGTTGTTGTAACTTTAGAATAATAAAGTAGAATCAGTCCATTGTAAAACTGCAAAATATAATTATTAGATATAAAACATTTAGTTTTAAGTAGATAATGAGTAAACTTTACGTTGCGCTACGAATTAGGGAGCGATTAATTTGTAAGGTTTTAGCTCCAGCAAATAGTATCTAACTTCTTCATTTAATTTAGTACATCAAACATGAATACCATGACTAAATATTATCTCTTTATATTCAGCTTACTTCTTTTATAAGCCCTAAATCTAAAAGTATTACTTGAGTAATTTAATATCATCTTATTCAATCAACATAACTATCTCGAGAAGGTATAACCATATAAGAGAGTATTATTTCAGTTGCATAATTTGTGTTATGACTATATAATGCACTCATATATTTTATGTATATCTGAAATTGGTGTTAAATAAATAGGTTATGCTGGGAAATGGGATGAGGGTGTTGATAAAATGCAATGCACCATTATCACATCTATTAAGATCTCACTGGAACTTGAAGGTCCTTTTCCTGAATTTGACTTAGTCCTCCGCCTTCCATACATGATAAAAAGTTAGTATATATTATGTCCTTTTAGTTTCATTCATAAAAGATTGGAAATATGTACCAAGAAATAGTTCAAAATGTAAAAAAAAAATGATGTTCTTAACTTCTGTGCCAGTAAAGTTTTATAGAAAGATGACATTAATGTGTTGGATAGATGAATTCACATAAAGCAATTTCCTGGGTTACGTTACCAATGGTAAAGAAAATTTCTACAATTATGGATTGATGTATACGAAGATTTTAGAGAATTTTTAGGATTGTTGTATACAATCATGAAACTTTCGTAATGAAAATATCATATAATTTCTTTGCGTGTTGCATGTAAATGGTCTTTAGCTATATTCTGACACTGTGCCCTATGCTATTAGGAAAACAATGGCAACCCAATTTCCCGGATTGGATTCATATACTTTGATGCTAAGGTTGGTATTATAATAATTTCAATAACTGTCAGCGTGGTAATTTCAATTTCCGCGTTTCTATTCCTTAATTAACAAACCAGATTAATTGTAGGTTGTGGACTCTCACAAGCTGTATGGTCCCAGGATTGATGGCTCTTTCAGAATAAATCAAGTTGTATGCTCCTAAGTTTGCTGGCTATTTTAGGATGAAGAGGCTTAAAATAGATGAGAATTAAGAATTTACTAACTTGAATAATCTTTGTTAACATATATATGAGTCTCACATGAATAATATACTCCCAGAATGTTATATTCTATTTTGAATAAGAAGTGTAATTGTTGAATTTTGATTAGTTTTAAATGCGTTATTTAAATAGAGATTCTTGCTAATACTAATTACGTTAATAATGTAACTTATATCAACTTTGAAATGGACAAGAAACCATTTAATTCATTAATATCAAAATTGCAACTTTACTGATAACTAAATGACATCAGCACTTTTTAACATTAGTAGCCAACTTTATGCCTTTTATTATGGCATTTTTAATAATTGTTTTCACATTGAAATGGAAGCTATTTGTTTTCATTGCAAAACTATGATGAACCATGTATTAATTGTGCATGTCATTAATTCTGTGTTTTAATTTTTTATAACAACCAATATCCGTTGGGATGGAACAAAAAAGGTTTTTAAGAATAGTGAAATAAGAGGACATACCAAAATTCATACATTTTTATAGGTTGAGGGACTGCTATAACCAATCATTTTTATAGCTGCTATTATATCCACCTCTTCTTTCACGCATTAATATTTAGTCAAGTACTCATCTAACCTTTATACAACCTTTACTTAAGTCTTTCTTTCATTTTTTTGAAATTAATTGTCAGAAGGAATCACAAGTTCAAATTTTATCAAACCTACTACATAGTTCTCCATAAATATCTTTTAATTTAAATGGGTTGGTAATTTTCAAATCTTAATAGGTAATTATTTCATTGAGATCCCTTTTCGAGCAAAAAAAATTGAAGGTAAGTTGAGTTCGAAAGGCCAATAAACAATTGTTCATATGGATGAAGAAATTCAAAGTTGGTTTTTCTTATATAAAATTGCAAATATTCAAACGTTTGAATTGAGTTTTATTTTATTTTATTCTAATTTCTTCTTAAATGTCATTACAGATTGTTTTAGTGGGTGTATGTAGTAACACCATCCAAATATATAATTCCCAAAATTAAATATGTACATTCCTCTTTATGAAAGTGATATATATAATCAAATATAGTTTTGCAATATTTTAATTATTCGTTTATCCTGTAGGATGTATTTGTACTCCCTTTATTGAAATAAACACAGTTTTAAATATTTAGTGACTAATAAACATATGAAAACCCAATATTGCAAATAAGTGAAATTGCCAAAACTACAACACTAAATGAAAAACCAATAATATACATAAGATATTTGCATACACATCTCATTGTAAATTTCCCTACATTTGTAATATACACACACATCACTATTTCCAAATTTTGTATTCCTAACAACATTCTTTGCCAATTCTATTACCATTAATGCCCGTGTGCCTTTCAAAAAACTAAAAATCAGCTTATTTAAATTGATCCAAACAAGACCTAAATATCTTTCAAAATAATTTTTGAAACGTTAACTGGTACAAACTTACTAACTTGCTTTGTTTACACGAAATGAAAAATTCTACAATACTATGAGCAAATATAACTTTAAAACAATAACATGAATAACATTTATGCATAAATCTCATTGATGGAAGAATCAGATGAATTAAATATACCATGAATACATACTTCAAACTTCTGCATCTACCCGTGTGCGTAGCACGGGCCACACACTAGTTATATATGATATGAAAAGAATGTCCAATATAGATAAATTAGCATTACAGTATACCCACCACATAATAGAAATTAAAGAGAGAATGCAACTAGCATGTTCTCTATTTACCTCTTGAATTTCCTTTTGAAGAATTTGTTATTGTTTTTAATTTTAATCAATTGGTCAGTTATCTGTTCAAAATCAAAATTAAAGTTGTGTGTATCAAATATATACTTGATCAAAAAAAAAGTTTGCCCACTTCTTCAGCTGCCTTTTCTCTGTCACTGTTCACCTAGCAAAAATAAGCTCTGATACAAAAAATTGCATTAAAAATTCACTCCTATAATAGGGTCATAAAATTCATATATATATATATATATCAATGGAAAGCATTCAATTGTTAACCATATAATGGGTACAAACAGGTATAATATAGTGATGATGTGGTATTCCATGATTAGTTCAAAATGAAAGATGATTAAAAATAAGGCAACCAAACAACTTAACAACCAATGTCATACATGAAAATGCTTTCCACTTGAATTCCCCAGTCAATAACTGTTGATTAAAAACATTAACAAACTGTCCACTTAAAGGATAAGCAATTTACATCTAAAACCATAATACCGTATTCGTAATTTCAAAAGAAATAAGTAAACCGAACAAATAGGAAAAAAATTGGTAAAATAGCTACCTTAAAAATAAGATATGCGATCTTCCTTTCTCAAATGAGATGGCATGAACGCTGCAATAGAGAAGAAGGAAGCACCTCCTTCATAGCGATTGCAGGTTTACATTTAAATCCATAATACCATATTCGTAAAGTCGAAAGAAATAAGTAAATCGAACAAATAGGAAAAAAATTAGGAAAATAGCTACCTTAAAAGGAAGATATGCGATCTTCCTTTCTCAAATGAGATGGCATGAAGACTGAAATAGAGAAGAAGGAAGCGCCTCCTTCATAGCGATTGCAGGTTTCGCATCGATAAGATTTGTAGGTTTTACCTCAAGGCAGTTATGGCTATGTTACATTGTAGAGAATTTGTAGATTTTACCCATCAATATTCCTAAGGAAACATAGATTAGAAAGAGAGATGGGGAACGGTTATGAATAGGATAAGTGAAGAATAAATTCTGTAGCAGACGGTAATATAAAAAAAATTAGTTGTGAACCACACGAGGTGAGGGTTCTGTAACATGACACGTGTCGACATATTAAAGTGTTGGATTCTCCTTTCCTATTTAAGTAATAGTTTATTACTTTACATAATTTCATAATAAAACCATTGAAAACAAAGGAATATATAACGAGGGTGTGTCCATTACGGTATGAATCCCAACACATATAAACTTGCGCATTAACAATACACACAGTTTATATGTTACACTAGCACTACGCTCACATGAGTATATTTAAATATACATATAACTTACTAAATACAAATTTGGTCAAACCAAAAATAGTAGGTGTATTTCCTAATTATTTGCACATTCATAACATTTATAACATAATAAATGATATCACATAAATAACAATTTGACTCTTCACTTACCTAGTAAAAATACAAATTTTTTTACTATTACATGCATATAAACACGAAAGTATATTTGGTATACTCTATTTTATATAAATAACAAATTGATTAAAATAAATAAATTAGTTAAACACTTTTATACAAGTCAAATAAAATAGATTTATTTGAAATAAATTTTATATTGGATCTAAATCAATTAGACTTCATAGGCCCAACAATGATCAAAAATGGATTGGTTTTTGAAATTCACCCATTTAACCTGCTTCTGACTGGTCCGGATCCTTCAATTGTATCGGAGCCATAATGTTCTATGCGATCATGATTAGCAATATAAGGGCCAACGTGCCAAAGCCTACCTATTTGGTAAGGTGTCTAAAAATATAGTGGCTAAGGTTAGGCTTGGGTAATCAAGCACTCTTCCCTACATATAACAGCCTATCCCGAAGGATGATGTAAGCCTAAAGGTTATCCCTAATATAAATGCCCGAATTGATTTTGGGCCTTGGGTTAATTTTCAAAATTTAGTTTGAGAACTTAAATATATTTTGAATTTAAAAGTTAAATTTATAATATAAAATGAAATTTTATAAAATTTATAAATATTTTATTTTTTTTTGAAAATAAATTTAATAATTTTAGAAATTATATATTAGTTAAATTAATTAAATAATTAGTTAATTAAAATAAAACATATATAATGATATATGTATATATACACTTCTCTTAAATTATTTAAGGTAAATAAATAAAATAAAATTTTGAATTTATTAAAAATATTTAATTAAAATATTTTAATTAAATGAATATTAATTTTATAAATATATCAATTAAATATTAATTAATAATGATACATACTTGTGCATATGTGTATATATATATATATAATGATATATATAAACGACCAATGTTATAGTTGATATTCATCTTGAATTGTTTAGGATAAATAAATTAAATTTTGAATTTAAAAAATAAAAATTTAATTAATTTGTTAATTAAATTAATAAATTAAAATCAATTAAATAAGATCTAATTAATAATATACATAAGAATATTATATAAGTGAATTAAATTATAAAAGATTATAAATAAAATAAACTTGTATAATATTAATGTATAATATTAGTGGAATGATGAGAAATGCAACTTAGGTTTAAGGAACGAGTACATACGTATTGTACATATACCGTGATTTTTGATCCATCCGACACTTGAATCATTAGAGTATTTCATATGATGTGCATTATTGCCTAAATCGATATCACCCGAAGTATGTATATATATTAGAGATTATGAATCCTTGATACATGAGTTGTCCTTTACCATTTATATGTTAACGGATTACTTGCATACTCTTTAATTGTTGAGTTTCCTCAAGTTAGAGATTTCATCTGTAGTACTATTAATATATTGACTAGACGAGGTAAGATACATGCATGTATTCGTTGAGTTTCCTCAAGGTACCAACATTATACTTAAGTCGTCGTGAAATGGTGGGTACGAGTGAGGCATTTCTTTCGATTTGTTGAGTTTCCTTAAGGTCGAGAAGAGATTAGGAAAAACCCTTAGGTTAGGAGTTGTATATGATACAACTAATAAAGGTGATATCCATTGCATGCAAGCCTGTGATTTGTTGAGTTTCATTAAGGTCGAAATCCTAAGGAAAGCTAGTCTTAGCACCCATTAAGAAATCAAAGATGTATACGCTTTTCTTAAGGTTTTGAGAAACATAAAAATCTAATGGGAGCCTTATTAGAAAAATGAAATGAGCAAATTTAACCTTTTTAATATTGTAACATTATATGATATACTAGTTAAAATAATCTACTACGATAAATTTGGGCAACCAATATAATTGATAAAATGTTTAGTAGTTAAAATATACAAATAAATTGAATTAAGATAGACATAGAAATATAAAATATACTTATGAATAAATCTTTTGTCATGTTGTCACTTCAAGCACACGCAAGAGCCAATTTACAAAACAACAAAAACATTCCTACCTTAGCTGCTTAAGTGTATATTTCTATAAGACTATGCATTGTATTTTATGAGGTTTGAACTCTTAAGAAACATAAGAACATGGATATTTGATTCATATTAGACCACATATAAATGTTATATAGTGAACAGTTGTAACAAACCTCCCCAAAATGGGCCAAATTTTCGATTCAATAAAAGCCCATCGAACCTTAGGGCTGTTAGTTGGTATAATTGATATAATAATATGCATAGCTATCTATCTATGCTTTAAGAGGCTCACAGTGGAAGGAATATAATATAATAATAAAATAAAGTACCCATCTCATAAAATCAAATCACAGAAGTTCACTGGCTCGATAGTACATTAAACATGTCTGATACATAGTCTGGGTACATTATAAAAATATAAATAGGTAACATAAATAGGTACCTATAATAGATAACTGCCCGCCAAGTCTCCACCATCTTCTCACACTCATCGTGGTACCTAATTTGTAGGTTATAATGACGAGGGAGTTAGAAAAATAATGTTTAGTGAATAAAAATCTCAAGTTTTACAATAATAGTATATGAGAAGTAGACATTTAGATAAATATAATGTCTTACGTATTTATTATACTCATTTATGTATATCTCTAACTATAGGTTAATGGTCCTACAAGCCTAACTCCATGACTATAAAAGCTGGTGCAATGCAACGCTGGAGTATATCGGGTTCAATAACCCATCTCTCATCTAATCACATCCTAACAATGCAAAAAAAGTACCAAGGCCACTTAAGACCTTTTAAATGAGAATAGGCAGACTTTAGTCATTTAATACCTAGACCTTAGGCAAACTTTCTAGTCATCTACTACCTAAATCCAAGGCGAACCCCTCCCAGTGCTTCCTAACAAACATCGTAGAAAATATCTGATAGACCACTTAATACTTCTTAGATAGGGAAGAGGCAGACACTCCGGCCATTTAATACCTCAACCCTGAAGTGGACCCCTTTAAGAGATTCTCAGTAACGCATCTAAAAAATGATCCTAACCATTTAACACTTCTTAATTAGGAAAGAGGAAGATCCTAACAGCCATTTAAGACCTTAATTCCGAAGGAGGTCCGTCCTAGAGTTACCTAACGTTATTTATGAGAAATTCCCTAAGACATTTAAAACTTATTAATGGGGAGAAGGTAGACCCTAAACCGGCCATTCAATATCTTTACACCGAAGCAAACTTCTATTGGAATACTCCTGTCCTTATGGCCCGTAACCCAGTTATGACGTCCTACATTAGCCCGAGTATTTATAGGTGCTGGTAGCTAGATCAGTTGGGTTGACTTACCTTACAAATTTGGGATTAACCTCGCAGCCATCGTGGGTACTTATTACAGGTAATGTCCTGCATCAGTTATAAAAGTTACAGTACTGGTAGCCAGATTAGCTAGGCAGACTTCTATGTGCTTTCAACTGACCTCAGATCCCTATAACTTAACCATATTCCCACTCAATAAATTTAAATGTTGTACTATGCCAACATATACATATACCTCGCCCGTATTACGAATTTAAAGGACTTATAAGGGAAACTCCTAATTGCACCTTTCAATTATGGATTAATTCCCTAATTGACCTTAACTCATTTTATTAGATTTATTGTTGATTGTTAATTGTCAATTATCCGTCGGTTTTTTTGTCAAATGCCTTATTTATTATTATGTATGTTACAACATTTAAAAGAATACATTATTATTACATTTATGGCTAGCATTAAATTATAGAAAATTTGTTTCTATATTTATTCATCTAATTTGTTTGTTTCTTATTCGGGGTAATATGTAATTTTAATACATTAACATCTGTAATTTATATAAAAGTCTCGATCCAACATAGTAAATTACATAATAGCTAAAATTATCAACAAATTAGCTACCCTAAATAGCCTTGTATAAATTCAAGTTGGAATCCAAAACATGAAATTCCATTTTATATTAATATAGTAGAACCACATCCTCTATTTCCAAAGATGCAAACTTATAATTCCAATCTTTTATATTCCATTCAACATTTCAAATATATATCACTGAAATGCCAAAGACACCATTTTTATTTTAACTGTTGAAATAGGCGGCGTAAACTAGAGATGAAAGGAAAATTCCCCTTTTCCCTACATTACACACCAACTTCTATTGTCTACACAGAATTATTTTCACAATTTACATTTTATGGGAAAATTTTGGATTTTGAATTGGTGAGTTTTCGCATTCAAAATTTTTGAAGGCATAGTGCAAATCCTAAATAAACTACACAAGAGACTTTTATAGAAAATTTAAGATTCCACTCATGGACAATTTCCAATGAATCTCCTTGGAGTTTCTTCGTGCGATGACCTTATCTCTTCCTCTAATTTTTCCTTTATTTATTGTATAACATATAACTGATTATTTAGACATATTAGATTTAGAATTTGTAGATTGGAAAAGAGACGTATATATATGTATGTATATGTATATATTATTACCTTTCTTGTAACACACCGAAAAACTAACAAGGATTTAGTTAAGAAAAATCAATTAATTAATAATAATACTAAAAATGGAAATTCTACAAACATTGGAATTCAGCCATGAAACTTGACCATTGTGTTCAGGGCAATTTTATAAGCAATTTTCATACATAAATTTTTGCGATCGTAGTTGAAACAAAGAAGTTATCTATGTTTTAAATTTTCGAATCGAAAATAATTCAAAAATTTAATGTCAAAAATTAAACATTAAGGAACCATTAACGTTAAATAAAATAGGTAATAAATATAATTAGGCTAGCAAGGTTTATTGATGCTAGGACCATAGGAACAGTCGACCAGTTATGTTGAGTCGGCTAAGGTTCCCCTTAGCCGAACGGCTCGAATTTTATTATTTTGAACTGACTTTGATCGTGTTGTCTAGGCACATTCTAACTACTATAAATAAGAGGATAGCCTCCTCACACTTATCCATAAACAAAATAAACAGGGCAATGAAACTCTACCTCTTCTTTCTCCTCAATACAATTATCAAATCAAAAATTTCAACAACAAGTGTACATATGAGATTCAAGAGGCTCGGGAAGATTGAACAATTAAGTATGGAAAAAGGTAACCAAATTATATATACATTCTCTACTTTATTCTTCCTTACACCAAAGTATTCTGAGGCTAATATACTTAATTGAATTTATAAATTATGGAACAAACAAAGATAATTGCAAGAAGGAACAAGGCAAAGGTGTAGAATCAAATCCAAGGGAATTCAAATGGAATCATATGCGAGTGGAAATCTTGATTTTTCATTAATAGTATTGTTTAGTTGATATTTGAATTTGTATTGTGCCTTGGGGGTTTTGCATGTGAAAATTTGAATAACTTAAACCCCAAAAACTTCCTATATTATGAAATTCTTGGATTAATTAAAATCTTGGTTGTTTTAAATAATTTAATAGGATTGGGTTTTATTAATATTTATGTGATAAACATTTTATATTCCATTTGATTCAGCTTTTCACATTACTGTTGTTATGACAAAGAAACCTGATTTTTGTTGCTGATTTAACGCTATATGTTGAAAGTGTTTGATGGAATATAAAAGGTTTTATATCATAAAACCTCTTCTTTGGGAAAAAATGTAGTCCTATTACTTTAATAACGTTGGATTCTATTTTTATAAATATATACAAATCTGAATTATTTTGTTAACATTTGCTAATATTGGTCCTTACAGAATTACTGTATTGTTTTGACTTGTATGAAAATTGTAGTTGTTAGTAATATACCACCCCTTATCGACAATAGGTAAATGCAATAAATTTATACATAATATAAAAGTTACTTAGGTTATATATAAATGTATCCTTAATCTTCGAAAACTTTATTATAGACTTATAATGTATACAATAATTAAGACATATAAAAGGTAACTAATAATCAAAAATCAACCCAATAAATATGAGTTAGGAATAGTTATGGAAATTTATCCATAAATAAAGGCCAAATAAGTAGTTTCCCTTATAAGGCCTTAAATGCATAGATATGTGTGAGGTTTACACACACACACACACACACACATGTTTATATATATTATATATAGATGTGTGCATAGTTCTCTATTGAATTTTTGAGAGTGAAAATATGACTAAGTTATAGGGATGCAAGGTTAGTTAAAATCACACAGAAGTCTACCCAGCTGATCAGGCTGCCAGCAATGTGACTTTTTTTCTGATGTGGGACATCGCCTATAATAAGTACCCATGGTGGATGCGAGCTTAGTCCTTATTTTGTAGAGCAAGTCTGTCTAGCTAATCTGGCTACCAATACTTTCAAATGGTCGGACTAATGTGAGGCACCACAGCTGGGTTATGGGTCATAAAATAGGGAGTATCTTTGACGTACGTTAGTTAAAACCCTTGTGAAGGTCCACTTTGGGGTTGTGGGTGTTAAATAATATTTGGGAGAGTCTGCCCCTTCCTTATTCAAGAAGTAGTAAGTGGCCTGCAAGAGGATTGATAAGATAACAGTAAGGAAGTACTAGAATATGAGAGGCTCCCCTAGGGTTAGGTAGTAAATGACCAATGGGTTTTCCTATTCCCCAATTTAAGAGTAGTAAGTAGCCTAGGTACTCCTTCTTACATCGTTAGGATACGATTGGACGAGGGGTGGGTTGTTGAACCCGATATACTATACAATTGTTTGCACCCACTTTTGTAGTCATAAAATAGGATCTGGAGGGTCACTAGCCTATAAGAAAGATATATATGGAGATATACATATACATTAAATACGTAAGACATAACGCTTATCCGAATGATTACTGCCCATACATTATTATTGCAAAACCTTAAGGTTTTCATTCACCAGACGTTGTTGTTCTAACCCCTTTCTCATTACAACACACACGTTAGGGACAAGGACGAGTGCGGGGAAGATGGAGGCGACTTGGCTGGTTGTTATTTTTATCAGTTATCTATTTATGTTATCTTGATATACCAAGAAAATAATGTATTTGATTTGATCATAATGTTTTGAGATATTGTACTTTTGAGATATGGTTTAACATTGTACTTTTGTGATTTTGTTTTATGAATAGGTACTTGTTTTATTACTATTATACATTATTCCTTCCGCTGTGAGATTCTGAAAGCATATATAAATATGCACTGCTTGTTGTTTTATCAATTATACTAACTGTGAAGTGGTCCTAATGTTCGATTGGCTTTTGCTGGGTCGAAAATTAGGCCCTTTAAGGGGAGGGTTGTTACATTTGGTTTCAAAGCCTAAGTTATCCAATCAACGAGAATAGGAATACATGAGAGTACATATTTGATACTTTGAAAATACTTTTCAACACCATACTATATATATAAGCATACTTTATGGACATATGCAAACACCCTACGCAATTTCTCACCTCAGCAAGTGATACTATCATAGGGAGTCATGACTAATTCAAAATTTCAAACCTATAGATAGTTTATAATGGCTGAAAACAATAACTTTCAGTTCAGGAACCCTACCACCCAAGAAATAACCGCCATATGAGGTATTGTAGAGTGGTTTCAGCAATACTTAATAATTGTGGGGGCTAATCCCCATTCCCTAACAAGCAGCACCAACGATAGAGGTCGCTCCACTCGCTGAGCCAGAATTCCGACCATAAAAATTCCCTAAGTTATGCAAGGATTTCCAAACTATGGGTGGATGAGCATTCTTAGGCTCGGAGGACTTCGTAGAAACCAAAGCCTGGATCGATTACTGTGACCGCATATTCAATGAAATAATATTGGAAGATCAAGTTAGGAGGAAGTTAGTCGCATGGCACTTGAACGGAGAGACATTGAATTGGTAGACCGTAGTGTCCACGGAGAATGCCGAGGAAGGCATAACTTCGGCTGAATTCAAGACTCGCTTCGAGTCGTGATTCATATCCAATGCAAAAGTGAACCTATAGTTGGAGGCATTTATCCACCTAAAGCAAGGGGACACCACACTAAAGGAGTACATAAACAAGTTTACAGAGTTGGCCAAATTTGGGATGAGTCTGATTGACACCGCAACGAAGAAGGCAATGAAATTTGTGAAGGGCTTAAATTCTCCCTTGAGGGAACTTCTATTAACCCAAGTTCCCATAGTAGCCACCTATGAGACATTGGCGAAGTGGCCCTGCATCAAACGATTGGTAGAGAAGAAATGGAGAAGGTAGGGCAGTCTGATGACCACGCTGGAGCAAAGAAGGGAATGTTTTGGAAGGATAAAAAGGCCAAAGAAAGGTTCAAGAAGAAAGGTGTAACATCCCGTATCCAGAGGCCAAAAGCTAAGTGCAACAAATGCTGCAGTCACTCATAGTATTAACTTTCGGTGACAAAATATGGTAATGCTAAAGGTATCCATAATATCAGAAGTAGTTGAATATGAACAAATTCACAAATTTCCAAAAACAATATTTTACTGATTACATTTCAAAACAAATTCATATCCAAATTACATAATCCCATATCGTTTGCCAGGTAAAGATCAAATATAATCATTACAAAAATACGCCAAGAACGACATATGATAATACCTCCTTGGTTGATCAGAGTCAATATAGTCATATCTGACTTAATATACATAGCAGAATCAAAACAGGATAAAACTATAACTCCTAATTAGCTATCCGCCAGCCGCCTACTCGTCTTTGGAAGCTTTATTTGCCAAAATTCTAAAACCTGAAAACCTTAACCCTCAGCCTACTCAAATTAATTTTGAGCACCCGAAAGTTTAAGAGGAAAACAAAAACTTTGAGTCAGACATAAAGCCTGGTGTGAATAATACTGTTACATCTCGGTTTACTGATATTAAGTGAGACCATGCCGCTTAGCGGAATGGATTTCCCCTCACTAATATCCTCTTTAAAACATATATTTTGCAAATCCTTTACTGTAACCAAACTGGTTAATCAAACTGATATAATAATGATAATAATAGCTAAGTCCGTTAAGCTATAATCAGGTAACTGAAGAACTATCTGTCCACAAGTAATAAATGGACTATTTGTCCGAAAACTAGGCAGACTGCCCGCAAACTAGACTAACTATCTAAATCAAAATGGACTATCTGTACAAATCATATTCTTAGGGTTAACTATCCTTCATCTTTTTCCTTGAAAACCTTTTCAAAATGATTTAACCTTTTAAATCATACTTATACAAGGAAAATATATTCTTAGCTTTATTCTAAGCTACTTTGCCATGTTATATATACTTTACTCAAAATAATGTTGATGAATTTTAATGAGGATTAGCTATCCTTCCAAAACAAGTTAAACCCCTTTTTAACTTGAAAACACTTAGGCTATATTGCCTAGTTAATACATTCGAAACCTTTGTTTAAAACCTTTAAACAACCCCTTCGAAACCCTTGAAAGTAACCCTATCGAAACCAAGTAAAACCCTTTACTTAACCTAGGCCGAAAGGCCAAATCTTTCCTTTCGAAACCATTTAAATTCTTCCTTTCGAAAGCATAAAACCATTCCTTCGAAAGCCTTTAAATTCCTAGACATCCTTATTTTAAAACCTTTAAATATTGCCTTTCGAAAACATAGGAAAAACCTCTCCTTTCAACCTTTTCGAAACCCTGGGAAACCACCCCTTCGAAACAATTCATTAAAACCTTTCGAAGGTGTCAAAAACTACCTTTCTAAAGCACTTCGGTTTAATTTGAAACATGTAGAAACCTTTCGAAACCATTCAAAAATTTACTCTTTCGAAACCTTTGAAAATCGTCTCGGTCGAAACCATTTGGATTATGCCTTCAAGTAGAACAAAAGGATCAGAAACCCATTAAAGTTGAAAGCACTTCTTTCGAAATCATTAAAACTATCTCTTTCGAAACCATTTGGATTATACTTCATTCATAGGAAAAGGGTCTTTAAAACATTTAAGTCGAAAGCATCTATTTTGAAACCATTTCCTAAGTAAAGAAGTGATGGTGTCGAAACCATCCCTTCGAAAGCATTGGAGAGGTGAACATATTTTAAAAAAAAGCAACCCCTTCAAAACCATCTGGGTCGAAAGGTAGAAAATGGCAGCATATGACTTAGTCGAAAGCAGTTATTTAAAACAAAGATGCAACCCAATTGAAACCATCTCTTTAAATCCATTTGACCTAGTCGAAAGCTAACCAAGTAGAAAGCTACTGAGTCGAAAGCAAGCAGACACATTTTCTTTTTAAAGCAAAGTAATGCCTCAACCCCTTCAAAACCCATGTGAAACACCTCACACCCTTTAAGATACCCAAAAGGACACATTAAAAGGCGTGGTGCGTTGTAGGTATAACTAAAGCTAACAGAGACTAAGATTCACAAGACAAAAATAAATAAAAACAGCGAAAACTTAAAATAATAACTTAATTAAAACAAAACTTCATAATTGCTTCATAAATAAGTCAAATACCAAATACCACATACATGTCTAAAAATCCAATATGTCTCATGAAACAAAAATTCATAGTCTCAAAAATCAAAGTACATAATGTCCCTCATAATAAGCCAGTACATAGAAAGAACAAAAACTGAAAGAAAAGAAATACATGGTAGCAAACTCCTCCAAGAAATCTCCAAGCAACTTCAATCTACTGTCCTCTCCCTTGAATGCCTAAGGGGGGGGGGAGGGGAAAATAGAGGAGTGGGTCAGACTAAAAGTCTGGTGAATGATAGTAATTACTAGAGTCTTTAAACAAAATAAAAGTAATAGACTCTACAATAGATCTAGTATATAAAGAGGAAACAAAGGAAATATGAAAGAGATAAACTGGAAATAAATACGATTAACTATAAGATAGGTTAACTTTGATTGTTTGCACTTGTCCTTGATTTTTGCTTTGATTAGGCTAAATTCCTAATCCTGTAATTAGGATGTAACCCTAATTCTACCCTTTTTGATCGGCCTGCTACTCCATAGACCTTACTGCAGACCAGACGCTATATAACTCCCTACATAGCATCCAATGGTATCTTTGAAAGATGCACAAAGCACTCATTGTGGATCCGGACGACATATATAGCTCCCTACACAGAAGGTAATGGTGTCTATGAAAGACACCCATACTAAGCGCTTGGAACTCATAGCGATTACTGAGCACCAGAATGGAAGTCGCAAGCGTAACTGCCACCATGCCCATGCTACCTTTTGCTCCATCTATTGGGTCTTCTTATTACCTCAAACTCTAGCATAAGTGTGCCCCTCATCTTACTTCAGGCTAATGTGAGATTACCGTGTGTCCATAGAAAATAGGGGAAATGCTGTTGGTACTAGCCCGTCATCCAAAAATATCTAGTTGCGCACCTTATCCAAATAGCCCTGATTTGGACTTCTATTTGACCAGTTACTACCATTCTTAGCATAAGCGTGCCCTCATCTCACTTTAGGCAAATGTGAGACACCGTTTTGTCTAATAGGGAATGCTCTATGGTACAGGTTCTACTTTCATCTTTGATTATTAACATAGATAAATTATTTAAAGAAGCCTTTATTAACATCTTAACTTTCTACGCTTATTAATTTATCCCAAGTCTTAAAATAAGCCTCATTCTATTCGTTTTCTTATTATCACCTACATTATAATCATGCTTATTACTTAACCCAAGGTCTAAGTGTGAAAATAAGCTTCTTTCATAATTCTATGTTATAACTAAGCCAATTAATTAGTCCAATTCTAATCATAATTAGATATAATTTCAGTACAATTCCATTTATATTACAGTCTTTATAATTTACATCTCATAATTATAAATAGGCTAATCTCTTTAATTCAGTCCAATTAATATCATAATTAGGCATAATTTCAGTCTTAACTCCATTTTATTACAGTCTTTATAATTTACATCTTATCTTTCGTTATTTCATAATTCTTATAATTTAATCCAATTTCGCGTTAATTCTATTCTAATCCATACGCGAAGAAGAAGGAGTAATAAAAGAAAACTGAAAATAAAAGAAAATCCAAGGCGTAGGAAGAAGATGTAATTAACGCATAAATAAAAGTAAATAGATTAAAATACTATAAATAAACGGAAAAGCTATAATTAACAGAAATAACTAAAATTAACTGAAAAGAATAGCTAGAAAGAAATAGAGTGAAAATAATTCTAAAAACTGTAAATAAAACTGCTAAAAAGGTTATTCCAATAATCGTAGTAAAACTATAACTATTGGAAACTCTATTATTTTAAATTACTTAAAGAAATCATAAAATAATTACAATCACTCACCTCTGGTCCTTAGCTCTTCCCTTTAGGCCTTCATGGATCCACTTGGGGTTGTTAAAATATTTTTATTAAAAAGATTCTCTCCTTGGAAAATTATTCCTTTTAGGGTCCTTCCTGAAAAGGTGAACCAAAGCGGAGAAAATCTAGAATGAGAAAAGTGTTAGGCCTAGGGTCTTAATTATAGGGGTAAGAGTGGATCTTAGACCGTTGGATTTTGAAGATGGAATGGGATGCAACCACGCCATAGGCTGAATAGAAGCCATCAGATGGAAGCACGGAAGGACTAGAGTGATTAAAAGAATGCAAAACAACATGGTACAATCGCACAGCACAAGGAGTTCTTCCTTCGCTTTATTCTCGTAGGCGGGTCGACCTTCAGGTCGAGTGCCCTTAGTACCAGGTCGATCGGCCGGTCGACCTGGACCTTGGGATGGCGACTTCTAGGTCGACCCCCCATTTTTTTTCTTCCTTTGATTTTTTGTTTATTCCTTTTCTCCTCCATACTAGCTCGGATTTTGATGTTCTATATATGGAAATTGACCAAAAAATTACCATGGACACAATGGTGCAACTCCCGTGGCTCAATTCTGATAATTTCACAAAGTTATTTTATTATTTAGTTAATTAATGAATTAATTATTACGGGTTAAATTTTGGGTTGTTACATTCTCCCCTCAAGGGATTTCGTCCCTGAAATCTTTAAGAATAAAAGAATGTACTAAATGTTTCCATCCACTTCTACAACCAACTACTCAATCATCAACCATTCATCCATTGTCCTTAAGTTTTTATAATGCAATTTATGATAATTATGCAATTAGTGTAGTGTAAATGTCCCTAACTAACGCAAAAGATCAGGAGGTCCACTGATTCAGTTGACCTCCTTTTTATGCAATCATGTCCGTGCCATGTATCCAAATGAATGCGAAAATTTCCTAATGATAACTGATAATTCTATATGCGTGCTACAAACATCATCCAAATGCAACAATCATGTGATAAATATCCATTTATGGCAACTATGGAAATAAAGTAAAAATGTGCACACATCCATATGCATATGCTCTAGTGTCCTAGTTAGGCCGATCCCTAAAGAATAATAGTGCCTAGTGTACCTATATGCGTCCATTAACATCCACTAGCAAACACTTGCAATAACTAGCATACATCATTCATAACATGTTCTATTAACATGTTTACATCAAATCCTACCATCCATAGATTAAATCCTAAGTTCTACCCTCCTAAAGGATAATAAAGGAAAGAACCTATTCAAAACTAAAGATGGAAAAAGGAAATTATAAAACCTATTATCAAAGAGACATGGATATGATATACGAATTTTCTCCTAATCAAATTAGTCTTCTCCGAAATCTCTCTAACCATGTCGAAACCAAGAAGCAACCTTTCGGTAGAGTCCAACCAACATGAAGACGTCTTACACGACCTTCCCAAAAAGAGCTTCAAAAGGTGCCATTCCAATGCTAGCTTGAAAACTACTACCATATGAATTCCACTAAAAAAATGCTATTCCCAAGTTCTTCCAAAATCAAGAATACTCATTCTCAACCATGCTTGTTTTACTATCCTACTAATTTCATTTTACTGTTCTTCATGAATCAACATTCCTAGGTTTTTACTAGTGTCCTATACACTTTACGGAGACTTCCATTATTACTTCTAAAAGTAATTACTGCTATCTCCTTACACCTTTTCCATTACTCCTAGGAAATGATTGTTATCTACTCCACATTTAAGAGTTTGGTTTGGTATTTATCACCTTGTTTTAAAAACAAAGGTTTCTAAATTTTTTATAACATTAAATCCCAAAATCTTTGTGTTTAAAAGCGCTATCTTTACAGTTTCTATTAATTTCAAAAATACTTGGTCACTTAATATTTGTTTGTACCAAAATTGGGCACAACACTCTTCGAAAGGGTTTGAAGAGATAAAAAATGAAGAAATTAAATGGAAAAGAGGATTATCTAACAAACACTTCAAAAAAAATAAGAAAGAACGCAGAAACACAGAAATTTAGAGTGGTTCGGGGTATTGTCTACGTCCACTATGAAATTGATGATTTTATTGATGTTTTCTCGATGATTGCAACTGATTACAGCGGACTACAACGAATTACAGTGATGAAATTCGAGTACAACAACAACCTTGTTGCGCAAAAATGTTTTCGGCAGAGTCTGGACGTCAGATAGCTAAAAAGATCCCTTTTCTATGAGCTCTGGGTTGCTATTTATAGGCGTAGGATGCAAATATCTCACACAAATCTCGGGAGACCTCTTCTGGCACGTGGGTGGGCCCACGCGATCGATCCAAGGTGATTTCGACTCGATCCATGATCGATACGAATGAATTTCGTATTGATCAAGATTTGATCCAATCGAGTCGAAATTTGGCATGAACACTCTTCAAGTTGTACGTAAGCTCCTGTGAAAATTTCATAGCATTTGGACTTGTGGGTTGCAAGTTATGATCGATACGAATTCGAGTCTTCGGTAGGCTGTTTGGTTCGAATCGATGCTCTTCGAATCGATCTCTTCGTATCGATGACCACACACATGATGCTAGTTGACGTGGCGCTTTCTTTCAGGATCGATCCAAAGTCCACGATGAATCGATCGAGTCTTCCCAATGTTTGTGCCTCATTCATATCGATTTGACTGGGCCGTGTTCGTATCGATCGCAATCGCCTCGTTCATATAAATGGAAATGGCCTTGTTCGTATCGATAGATGTGGCTTAGTTCGTATCGATGAATATGACTCAGTTCGTATCGATGGAATTGACTTAGTTCGTATCGTGCACTGTGGCTCTGTTCGTTTCGATTGTGTGGTCTTGTTCATATTGATCTAAGTTGGTCCAACTTGATGGATACGAACAAAGGATGACGCGATGGACACGAACAACGGTTATTTGATTGATACGAAGTAGTGATCATTTGATGGGTACGAATAGGTTCGATACAAAGAGAACCGCCTTTGGGTGGATACGAAGTATACCTTGGTGTTGTAGTTGATGGATGCGAAGTAGGCTATAGCCGATCGATACGAACAACGGTAACATGATGGATACGAACAATGGTTATTTGATGGATACGAACTACCGATGTCTGATGGATTCGAACAAGGCTCTTTAGTTGATGGATACGAAATGACGCGCTCTGATGGATGTGAATAATGTGTTCTCTTAACTCGTATCGATCATATCTCGTGCATACAAACTCCGATTGACTTGAAACTTGGAACATTGGCTTTCATAGCTTTGCTCGTCATGTTTTGTCAATTATAGCCTGACCCGGACTCGGACAAAATTCATCGATATCCATAACAAACTTGCGTATAACCGATCTCTGGGATGGACTTTCCTTGGTTTCCAGTCAAGTTCTTGGTATCACGGCCTTGCCAAAAGGCGGGATAACATTTGCCCCCAACTTGTGTGATCATGACGTGCTTTGAAAAGCTACAATCTTTATTCTAAACAGTTTTATCTGAATTGTTGACCCGTAGTTGTCTTTTCGTCGAAAGATGTAACCTTTGATTGATTCGTTGGAAACAAAAATTATTAACTGTAGACCGCCAATTGTTGTACTATGTACCGTTGTAATCGAGCGCTGTATGAATATTAAATTCCTGTGATTTTTAATGATAGGATGTTAGTCCATTATAAATGAATGTAGATTAGCCTGACTCCCGTTAACGTTTGTACATTCACGAGTCGTTGTCAGATTTTGTTTTGTTTTTTTTATATCGAATTCCGTATTGACCCTCTCCTGAATCAATGTGAAATTCGATTTGTAACTACACTTGATGGTTGTTTTGGAGTGTCCCTTTGCGTCGATCCTCTCCTGGATCGATTCGGGATGAATGAATGTAAATTTCATATCAATGGAGTTGAATCGTCCAGATATTATTCTGCAATGATCTTCGTATCGATGGCTATGAATCCCTGTAACCTTCAAAATGAGGGGCACGAGGTTGTGATTTCATATCGATGGTTTTATGATGGGTACGAACAGTCCACCCGATCCTCCGGGTATTATTCGTATCGATGTGTTTCAGATGGATTCGAATTTCTGCAGGCTTGAAAGTAGTGGATACGAAACATGTGTTTCGTATCGGTGGGATCCAGTGATTTAGAAAAGTCTTTGTTGCAAATTTCGTATCAATAAGATCCGAGCTGATGGATACGAATAACTCCTTCGTATCGCTTTGAGGGGAAACTTGTGTCCACCGGTCATGACAACTGGGAGGCAAATCGTTTCCCTTCACTTCTTGTGTCCATATAAAAACGTTCTGGACTTAACCAAATTTTTTATTTGCATTCGTTTTCATATACTGCCTTCGTATCGATAGAGAGACTTAGGAAAAGAAAACCGTTCTCGTCTTCGAATCAAACCAAACCTCCAATCCCTTGAACTAATTGTTGAAATCAGGTAATTAATTGAAGAACTCGCGTTAAGAACGATGAGACTTGAGTCCAATTGTTAATCCATTCACATACATGGCCGATTTCTGGCGATGTTGAGGTCGAAGTTGGTTCAGAGCATGGTCGAGGAAGGTCGAAAGGGAATTCGAGCCATCTGGAGGAGAAGGAGAGCATAAGGATATGCTGGATTCGCACGTATCGATCATGGGTGGTAAACGAGCTTCGTATCGGCCTGGATTGAGAGTGATTTCGCATTGATCTAAGCAATGGAATTTCATACTGATCGAGTGTGGGGCTTCGTATCGATCGATGATAGGAGTTCATATCGAGAAAAGTGATCGATATGAATACTTGGATCCAGCAATCGATACGAAGACGCTGCAAGCGATCGATACGAAGTCGAGAGTTCTTGATCGATACGAATTGACCTTAAGCTGCCCGTTACGAAATCTTTTCCTCTGCCGATCGATACAAACGAAACTCCTAGTGATTGATCCAAATTTGTATTTTTACGAACTTGATATCCCCTGCATATTTGAACATATGACTCCGATGAGCTTCTGCTCTACATAATTTGACTTAACCATTTCATTGCATATTTGACTGCCCTCCGAAGCTCGTCGATGGAACTGTAACATAACACAATTTTAAAAAACTTTTACTCAGATCGGTTTCTAATGTCTTGATGGCACGGTTGTGACGGTCAGCGATGACGGTCACTTCAGTTGAATTTCGAAGTCTCGTCGTTCCAACATCTTTAGAACTTAAAGAAATTTAAAGCATTATGCAGCACTACACTACACAACACATTCACGCACTTCACACTGGGGAACACTTCGGTTTTTATTATCTAATGATGATTTCTAATAAGTTTATTAGCTATGGAATCCACAAGTACACAACAGCAAGAGCCTCAGAATTCATCTCCTTTTGTTCTAGAGATTCCGGCCATTACGGCCGAAGTTATAGACCCAGCTCCGGATGAGCTTCTAGGAGCAACTTTCATTGTAAACCCGCAAGATTCAATACCATCCAACATCTCGGAAGATATGTTGGGACGTATATGTCTAAGGCACGGTTTGTCATTGGACGATGTTCTATTACTGGGACCAAATGATAGACCGCACACTCCCCTAGAGGGGTTTACTGCCTTCAACCGCCATGCGTGTGCAGCAGGAACACTTCCTCCTTTCAGCCAATATATTAGCGAAGTGTTGTCTTTTCTCGGAATTGCTCCATTGTAACTACATCCCAATGGATATGCTCTGTTGAAGAGCTTGTTTATTGTATTCATCGAGTATCTCTTTCGGCCACCGACTCCAACAGAAATCAGATATCTTTTTAACTTCAAGAGTAGGAGAGATAGTCCATCTTTTACATTCCTGGAGGTGGTCAAGAATTGCCAAGTAGTAACCGGATCTTGGACAAGGCTGAGTTATTTTAAAATAGAATGGTTCTATGTTCGGTGCCCCCCAGGATTTGCCAGCCGATGGCTAGTCAGACGTAAGTGTCACGGTCTTCTCCAGAAGTTGTCAAGATAATTGTAGTTGACGTAAAACTAATATCTCCTTTCTTTACAGCTGCAATTTCACGACCTGAAGGCGGGTATTTCAAAGAGATAGTAAGGGTTCTTCAAGAAGTTCCGAGTGAAATGAGGGACATTGATTCGGTTCTAACCGATAGAAATTTGAGAATCGTCGGACTGATTGAGCGAAATCAAAGCATAAGGCTTGAAGGGACACTGAGGGCAGCCTCGAAGAAGCGATTGAAACGCAAAGCACACAAGGTCATAATAACCGAAGGGGTTGACGAAGAGAGAACACCCACGGATGAAGAACTTGTGGCTAGGCCTTCGGCCAGATTTCAAGCGAAAGAAGGAAGAACAGACAAGGCTGCTGCTTACAAACGTTCTAAGTCTTCGAGGTGGAAATTAGTTGTGGTTTCCTTGCGGTTCCCGACATTAGAATCTCAAAGGCTCCTTCTTTGCCAACAAAGAGTCCTTTTGAAGGGCTTGTCGATATTCCGATTCCGGATTACGTGTCACTTCAACACGACACCCGGTTGGAGGAGCTTGACAGTGCTCTCGATCTTAGCGAGTCGCTTCCTATGAGTACGGTCGACATTTCTGGTTGGTCGGGGGGGTCGTACATACATACACACTTCACGGCAGTACATGATTTACAATCATAAGTGGCTTAATCCAAGAAACCACTAAGTCTTCTTCTTTTTCTTTTTACAGGTACGATGTCCGGACGAGGGTCGATGTTAGGAAGTCTTCTCTCTGCTCGCCGATCTTCTTTATATTATGATTCAGTAGGAGGGAAGAAGATAGAGACCGCGATCGTGGGTACTCTAACCAGGAATGTCAAGAGAGAGATAGGGATAGGGAGTACAAACATCGATCCCGATCCCGCTCTACTCCTCTTAGACTCCTTACATAACCTTCGGGTCAAGGGAGACAGCCAGTAGAGCCCCCTCGTCACAAACCATCCTCGCATGCCTCTCGGTCTGATTCGCAACGTCATAGAACTGAGGTTGAGCCTCCTATCATTGTTGAACAAGCTATCACTGAGCCCACTAGGGAAAGGGCTATTAAAATCGCTCAGTTGAGGAAAGAGTTCCCAAATATATGCTTTGACAGATACGTGTTTCCCCCTTATTTAAAGAGAATTCCATTGGAGGCGGAGAACATGATGCTTGATTACATTCATGACATTTATTCCCAGTATAAAGAGTGGGTGAAGGCTGCAGAGAAAGCATCGAAGGTGGTCTTTGAGCGGGCTAAAATAATCGAAAAGTTATAATCTGATCTCGCTCATAAGGACCACATCGTCCAAGTGCTCACTGATGAATCCGAGTCCTCTCGAAAATCAGAGATAGAGGCCATCAAAAAGGCTTATGAGGTGAATTCGTCCATGAAGAAGATGAGGCAGATACACTATGCCTTGGTGGAGCAGATGGGTCATCGCAACACCACTGTTACAGCTAAAAGGGATGCCACTCTAAAAGAACTTGTCGAACTTAAAGCTAAATTTTCAGAGATCATGAAGGAAAAAGATGGCACAAACAAAGCGGCCCAAGAAGCATGTGAACAGGCTATTGCGCTTCGGGGTAAATGGGATGAGGCCATGGCTAAGGTCCGAGTGGTGGAGACTGAGGTCGAGGAGAAAGTTCAAATAGCTGAGTCTAGGCTAGATGCTGATATTGAAGATCTCCTCGTTGTTCTTAACGCCAATGTTTTGAGGCACAGAAATCTAGTCTGGCTCGACAACTATCCGACTCACTTATATAAAGCTTGGGGCCGATTGGTTGAGGAGGAGAAGGCGGTGCATCTGGGTGAGTCAGTCGACGAGTTTGAGCTCAAGAATCGCATGCTTAATAAGGATGAATGAAAGATTCTCCACAAGTCGATGAATCTGCATGAAAAAGAAAGGCTCGACACCCAACACTTGGAGGTCGGAGAAAGTTCAAGTGTTGAGCATCACAGAGTGAGCGCTAAAGTTCCTGCACCAATCCTACCTGAATCCGCACATCTGGTTGATCCACGACCCATTCCCGCCTATAATCCGGATCAATCGTAGCTATCTCCGACCAGAGAATAAGTTTCTAAGGCTGTTCAGCCGTCCACAAGCCAAATTGAGGAAGGTATTTTGAACATTCTGTATGCTTGTCTGAAGTCGGAGTCGTCATCCGAATTAAGCACTAATAGTTCTTCTTTTGCTTTTGTCCAGTGATTGATGCTGCACCGGCCGTGCCCCCGCCACTCAAGAATCACATCATGTGCAGGAGGCCATTATAACTGAAGCAACCACCATAAATACAACTGCGCCGATTGATGGAACGCAGGGGAGCATGCTTATTTTCGATGAACAGATGATGGAGGAACTCTTCGGTCAATACAGTGGGCGTTCAATCACATTTGACTCGAATATATACTCCGGTCCGTGCTCCGGGGACTTAGAGTCGATTAACATTTTATAATCTAGTCCACGTTTTGGGGACTTGGAGTTGGTTGACGTTCACTTTCCGATTCGCACTCTGGGAATCCGGATCGTTTCGATGTCTATACTTTGGTTCGCACTCTGGGAATCCGAAGTTAAGGGATGTTTTATACTCCAGTTCGCACTCTGGGAACACAGAGTTAGTTGATGTTTATACTCTGATTTGTATTCTGGGAATCCGGAGTTGGTAAACAAACGGTCAATCACATATCTTGCTTGTTTTTGAATTTCGCTCGCACTCTGGTAATGGAAGGCGTATCAGGATCATGGATGGTCAGATCACATCCACCCTGAGTTAACAAGTGAGGTCGTTAGATGGACGGGTCCACCCTCTTCAAACTTGGTTCAGATACGGACGAAGTCATTAGGTGGACGGATCCACCCTCTTCGAAAACGTATTTGTAAGTTTATACTCCAGTTCGCACTCTGGGAATCTGGAGTTAGGTGAAGGATTGTCGTGTATCAATCCTTTTTTTACCTTGGTGTGATGGCTTGTCCCCGAGCTCGGGTTTCACTTAGCGAGTGACCGGTCGTATCACAATCACTCCCTATTTGAATAAATTCCACCGTATGATGGAACTTAGCTCTCCATGCATAGTGTGGTCATATGAAGTATTTCAAGTAAATCACAGCTCTGGCTCGAAGAGATTGCACTTTATTGCTGAAATAAGAAAATATGTCAAAGTCAGTTTCCTTATTACAGATTATAATTTCTAAATGCAAAAAAAAGTGGCAAATATAAAGTAAACTGAATAAATAAACAGAGCCTGTTATGTGTAGTAGCGACGAAGACTCTCGCTGTTCCAGGCTTTCGGAAGAGTGAGACCGTCAACGGTCGATAATTTGAATGTGCCATCTCCGAGCTTTCGTTCAATAACATATGGTCCTTCCCAAGTTGGCTTCATATGCGAAGGGACCGGATAAATTCTTTTGAGTACGAGATCACCAATTTCAAAGGTTCGGGGTCGGTCCTTGGCATTGTATAATCGGGCGACTCGACTCCGATATGCGGCTGCCCTCAAATCAGCCTCTTCACGCTTCTCATCCAATAAATCGAGAGATTCAGCAAGTAATATAGCATTTGTCTTCGGATTGTAGTATGTCACACGATGAGAAGGTACTTCTAATTCGACTGGAATAACAACTTCTGAACCATAAGAAAGAGAGAATGGAGTATGACCGATTGCGAATTTGTGGTTTGTACGGTAGGCCCATAAGGCTATAGGAAGTTCATCGACCCACTTGCCCCCGGATTTTTCCAGTCGTTTCTTCAGAATGGACTTTATTAACAGCTTCAACCTGCCCATTCGCTTGAGGGTGTGCGACCGTGGAAAATCTCTTCTGAATGTGGAATCGTTGATAGAAATCTTTAAATTCGACACTATCGAATTGGGTCCCGTTGTCAGTGATGATAGTTCATGGAAGACCAAATCGACAGATGATGTTGCACACTACAAAGTTGATTACCTTCTTCATTGTGATTGTAGCAAGGGGTTCAGCTTCTGCCCACTTGGTAAAGTAATCAACTGCTATAATGGCGTACTTCGCACCACCTTTGGCTAGAGGTAAAGAGCCAATAATATCAATTCCCCATACTACAAACGGCCATGGGCCGACCATTTGAGTTATCTCAGTAGGTGGGGCCCTAGGAATCCGAGCATGCTTTTGACATATATCACACTTCTTGGCATAATCCACTGCATCACAGTTTTCAGTCGGCCAATAGTATCCATACCGGAGTACTTTTTTAGCGAGTGCTTTCCCCCGGTGTGATCGCCACATTCCCTTCATGTACATCATGTAATACTCATTTGATTTCATAGTGGGCGATACACCGGAGTAAAGGAACAGAGTATTCTCTTCTATACATAACTCCGTTTTGAATTGTGAATCAAGAAGCTTTTCGAAGAATTTGTCTCTTTTCACTCCTACGCTCTGGCAGGATTCCGTGTTCGAGATAATTTCTGAATGGAGTCCTCCACAACTCCCTTTTGGAAACGACATCAAATACCCAATCAGTTTCCATCTGATCAATGATTGGCGAAGATAATACCTCTACGGGAACAAGTCCCATTTGTTGTGCTTCACCTATACTGGCTAACTTTGCCAACAAATCAGCTTTTTAGTTGTGTTCTCGCGGTACGTAATAGATATCATAATAGTCGAACTGATTCAATGTCTCCTAAACCCGAGCAAGGTATGCGGCCAATCTTCGATCTCTGGCTTGTTATTCCCCTCGAACTTGACACACGATCAATTGCGAATCATAGTAAATTTCCACTGCAATAATTATTAAATCTCTGGCAAGTTTCAATCCAGCCAATAGGGCCTCATATTCAGCTTCGTTATTAGTCGCACAAAAGTTGAACTTTAGAGCGTAACATATGGATCTACCTTCAGAAGTTTCAAGAACAACCCCGGCACCTGAGCAACGGCCATTTGATGCACTGTCTATATGCAGCTTCCATATATACTTGGGAGATTCACTGGTTTCGGGCAAGTCCTCTAGGATGGTAAATTCAGCAATGAAATCTGCTAGGACTTGTCCTTGAATGGCTCGCCTTGGAGTGTAAGTAAGTTCAAACTGGCTTAGCTCGATATTCCATTTGAGTAACATGCCAGAAGTCTCTGGACGCGTAAGGACCTGTTGTAACGGCTGGTCGGTATAAATGGTGATTGGGTGAGCCTGGAAGTATGGACGGAGCTTTCTCGATGCAATAATGAGACAATAATCCAATTTCTCCAGCTTTGGGTAATTTCTCTCAACTCCGGTCAACCGTTTACTAACATAATAAACCGGTTTTTGCACTCGGTCCTCCTCCTGAATTAAGGCAGCACTGATTGCATTTTCTGATACCGCCAAGTAAACGTATAACTTCTCCTAATCAATAGCTTTGACAAAATAGGCGGTGTGGAGAGATGTTGAATCAGTGCTCGGAATGCGCCTTCACATTCCGTTGTCTATTCAAAGTTTCATTTTCCTTTTCGGATCAGATCGAAGAAGGTAATGCATTTGTCATTGGACTTTGAAATGAACCTGCTCAGTGCTGCTACTTTTCCGTTAAGACTCTGTACTTGCTTTATAGTTTTTGGAGTTTTAAGATTTCTGATCGCCCAGATCTTTTCGGGATTGGCTTCGATTCCTCGAGCGTTGATGATAAACCCGAGGAATTTTCCAAATGCTACCCCATAGTGACATTTCAATGGGTTGAGCTTCATTCTGTACCTTCGGAGGATGTTGAACATCGATTCCAGATCTTTGATATGGTCAGTGGAAAAACGTGATTTCACAAGCATATCGTCTACGTATACTTCCATGGTCTTTCCAATATGATTGGCGAACATCCTATTGACCAATCGTTGATAAGTAGCACCGGAATTTTTGAGTCTGAATTGCATGACCTTGTATCAATAAAGTCCCAGATTAGTTATGAAGCTGGTATGTTCCTGATCAGGTAAGTGCATGGGTATCTGGTTATAGCCAGAATACGCGTCCATGAAGGATAATAGTTCATGCCCAGCTAATGAGTCTACGAGATGATCAATTCTGGGAAGTGGAAAACTATCTTTAGGACACGCTTTATTCAGGTCTGAGTAATCAACGCACGTCCTCCATTTCCCATTCGGCTTTCGGAAAAGTACCGGATTAGACACCCTTTCCGGATATAACGCATCTCGAATGAATCCATTCGTTTTAAGCTTATCTACCTCTTCTTTAAGGGCGACGGATCTCTCTGGATCCATACCACGCCTCTTTTGCTTGATCGGGACGTACCGCGGGTCAATATTAAGCGTGTGGCTTGCAATGTCCGGCGAGATCCCACACATGTCAAAATGTGTCCAGGCAAACACATCAAGGTTTACTCGGAGAAATTCAACCAATTCCTCTTGCATTTGTTGGCTTAGCTGAGATCCAATCTTTATCATCTTCGAGTCATCATTACTGTCGACTGGAACATCGATCGTTAGTTCGGCCAGAGAAGCTTGACTGTCTTTACTTTCATCTTCACTTTCGGTATCTTTCGGGTCAAGATCTCTTTGGAGTTGGTTGGGGTGCCCGGGCCCGGGCGCTAATTGTCAATTATCTATAAAGTGAACGTAGAGAGATTCCTCTACGCCCTTTCCTTTTTCCTTTCGCTGCGCCTCGCACAGCTCAGCAACATAACAGGCTTGCCCTGTGTCTTGATCCCCTTGGACAACTCGAACACCATTGTCGGTGGGGAATTTCAAAGTCAGACACCATGGGGCAATGGCAGCCCTGAATTCAGTTAGGGCAGGTCATCCCAAGAAAGCATTGTATGTGGAGTTTATATCCAAAACAACAAACGGTAGTATCCGGACTCTCCAGTGCTCACTAATCCCTAATTCCACTGGCAATTCTACCACTCCAGTGGGTATAGTTGCACTCCCGTTGAAACCGTTAATGCGAGACTGGCATGGCTTCAAGTCTTTAGTCTCCATTCTCATCTGGTCTTAAGCTTTGTTTAAATAGAATATTCACAGAGCTTCCGCTATCTACCAAGATCCTCTTCATCCAAGCAGAACCTACTTGAGCTGATATGAATAGCGGATCAATAGTGAGGGCTTCGACCCTGTTGGCAACCCGACCTCGAAATACGATGTCATCTGTCATCGCTCTTTGCTGTTTGGCCGGAGCTCCATCTTCAGAGTTACTACAACATTCAAATTCTACATGCCTGATAGAGCTGGCATACGACTCCATTTCCTTCCAGCTTCGGTCTATTGGATGAGGACCACCACAAACAGTGTTTATCACCAACCTCCCACCAGTACGAGCGGGTTCCTCCTATCTAGCCGGATTCGGCACATGATTTTGATTCGATGGGCCCGCACCTCCAGACTGCGGCGCCCGAACAAACTGTTCTAACTTCCTCTCTTATCAACTTTTCGATGAGATCTTGCAAGTGATGGCATTGATTTGTGTTATGACCATAGCTTTCATGGAACCTACAAAATTTTCTTGTCTGAATTTGCTTCTCCGATGATTGTTTTGGAGCAGGCTTCTTGTACTGAATAGTATTGCAGGTTTGTAGATATACGTTCTCAAGTGACGTATTCAGAGGAGTATAATTATCAAACATTGGAGCTCTATGCCGTGGACCACGGTTCTAATCCCGTTTTCTATTTTGGTTACCACTGCCTTTTTGTTGATCTTGTTTATTTTGAATATTCAATTGCACTTTTCTGGAACTCTCTCCGGATTGCTTAATAACAATGTTACTCTAAATTCCTTCCACACTAGGCCCCACATCATCCTTCTTCTTAGACTGTTTCACGTCCTCCTTTTTCAAGAATTGAGCTGCTTTGGAATAGAAACGGTCCAATGATGCAGGGCGTTTTTCAGCCAACCAGTTGCCGAATTCAGAATCGGGCTCAATTCCCTTAGTCAGTGCCATAAGAATAGAGTTATCATTTGGGTTGCTGATCTCAGCACATGCAGCATGAAATCTCTCTAAATAACGCGTGAGTGTCTCCCCAGGAGCTTGAGTGACACTAGATAAAGTATTAACATCCTTCGGTCTTGCGACATGCATACGAAATTGCTTAATAAATTTTATCACCAACTGATCAAAGCATGAGATAGACCGAGGTGGCAGTCGGGTAAACCACATAGTCCCTATGCCCCCTAGTGAAATCGGGAAGCTTCGGCATTTGACTGCATCGTTAGCTCGTGCAACGTTCATCAACCATTCATACTTCAGAATATGCTGATTAGGGTTAGAGTTCCCTTCATAAACGGGTAAAGTCGGCATCCTGAATCGCTGAGGTGGTTCAGCATAAAGTATCTCATCGGTAAAAGGAGTATGACTTCGGGAGATTCCCCAGTCGTCATTGCTAAGCCCTTGACTTTAACGGATCATTGCAGGCAGATCGGGCATTTGGACATTTGGAGCAGGCTGGGCCAAGGTGTGGTCGGGTTCCACAATGCGAGGAGGGGCCGGTCGCTGTCGACGGTCCATGTCTCGCCTCCTTGGCACTATGTCCTTGGGGACGTAAGGTTCACAGTGGTATTCACACTGGTGATGGTTTGGATCTGTCCGGTTTTGGATCTCAGCATCTAAATCAGTGGCTATTGTGGTACGGTTATCAGTGACATGATGTGGTTTAGTGCCTCCTTGGGAGGAGGGTCCAGTTTGACGGCTGGTTGACGGGCCAACTCTCAGTTGCCCAACATTCAGGGTGTGTTGATGTCCAGTGGCCTGTGTGTAACTTCCATCTAGCCTTGGGCGTGTAGACTTGTGATGATAGTCAGAAGAAGCTGAACTCTCGGTGGAAGAATAGGAAGCTTGATCCCTCCTGGATCTCCTTCGTCGCTGACGGTTCAGTTGATTAGCTAATTCCGTGTTAGCACGGAGCTGTTGAGTGAGTTGCTGACGTCTCTGAGTCAATTCTTTCATCAACATCTGAAATTCTTCTCTGGTGACAGGTCCTTGTGGATCTGATGGTCCGGTAGCATTCTGATCGGCTGGAAGCTGTTGCACGGGATTCTGTTTGTCCCGTCCTTCTAGATCTGTTGTTGTAGAAGTAGTCCTTGTGTTAACCATGGTGGATGATGAAGCTCTCCCCTAGACTTGTAGCAAATCTGAATAGGATTGAAGAACTTCTGAAATTGAGATTTGGATCTTCTGCTTGGATACTTGCAATCCGGTATCGGTAGTAGATCCAACGAGCAGAAGGAAAAAACTGGGTTTTTTCTTAGTGAAAGCACCAAAGTGTTTGTACCAAAATTGGGCACAACACTCTTCGGAAGGGTTTGAAGAGACAAAAAATGAAGAAATTAAATGGAAAAAGAGGATTATCTAACAAACACTTCAAAAACAAATAAGAAAGAACGCAGAAACACAGAAATTTAGAGTGGTTCGGCGTATTGCCTACGTCCACTATGAAATTGATGATTTTATTGATGTTTTTTCAATGATTGCAACTGATTACAGCGGACTATAGCGAATTACAGTGATGAAATTCGAGTACAACAGCAGCCTTATAGCGCAAAAATGTTTTCGGTAGAGTCTGGACGTCAGAGAGCCAAAAAGATCCCTTTCCTATGAGCTCTGGGTTGCTATTTATAGGCATAGGATCAAATATCTTGCTCAAATCTCGGGAGACCTCTTCTGGCACGTGGGTAGGCCCACGCGATCGATCCTAGGCGATTTCGACTCGATCCGTGATCGATACGAATGAATTTCGTATCGATCAAGATTTGATCCAATCGAGTCAAAATTTGGCATGAACACTCTTCAGGTCGTACGTAAGCTTCTGTGAAAATTTCATAGCATTTTGACTTGTGGGTTGCAAGTTATGATCGATACGAATTTGAGTCTTCGGTAGTCTGTTTGGTTCGAATCGATGCTCTTCGAATCGATCTCTTCGTATCGATGACCACACACGTGATGCTAGTTGACGTGGCGCTTTCTTTCAGGATCGATCCGAAGTACACGCTGAATCGATCGAGTCTTCCCAATGTTTGTGCCTCGTTCGTATCGATTTGACTGGGCCATGTTCGTATCGATCGCAATCACCTCGTTCGTATCAATGGAAATGGCCTTGTTCGTATCGATAGATGTGGCTTAGTTCGTATCGATGAATATAACTCAGTTCGTATCGATGGAATTGACTTAGTTCGTATCGTGCACTGTGGCTCTGTTCATATCGATTGTGTGGTCTTGTTCGTATCGATCTAAGTTGGTCCAACTTGATGGATACGAACAAAGGATAACGTGATGGATACAAACATCAGTTACTTGATGGATACGAAGTAGTGATCATTTGATTGGTACGAATAGGTTCGGTACGAAGAGAACCGCCTTTGGGTGGATACGAAGTATACCTCGGCGTTGTAGTTGATGTATGCAAAGTAGGCTACAGCCGATCGATACGAACAACGGTAACATGATGGATACGAACAGTGGTTATTTGATGGATATGAACTACCTATGTCTGATGGATTCGAACAAGGCTCTTTAGCTGATGGATATGAAATGACGTGCTCTGGTGGATGTGAATAATGTGTTCTCTTAACTTGTATCGATTATATCTCGTGCAAACAAACTTCGATTGACATGAAACTTAGAACGTTGGCTTTCACAGCTTTGCTCGTCATGTTTTGTCAATTATAGCCTGACCCGGACTCGGACAAAGTTCATCGATATCCATAACAAACCTACGTATAACTGATCTACGGGATGGACTTTCCTTGGTTTCCAGTCAAGTTCTTGGTATCACGGCCTTGCCAAAAGGCGGGATAACAATATTATTTCCCAAACCTAGAGGGAAAAACTTCCAAATTTTTAAGTCTAAAACTTATATCTCTCTTTCTTTTAAAGACTTTTACAGTTTTCTATAAAAAATTGAGTTTTTAAATTTTACTTTTATTAAGTTTTTCATTTCAAAAACTTATTTACTTTTTCACCAAACCATTTTCTTTTAAAATATCTTTAAAATATCCTTTATGTGTTTTCAAAACGGCTTCTTAATACACCTAACAGTCTCATATCTTAATGTATTAGAACTACTTTCTCTTATGAGAAGTTATTAACGCTAAAATCTTCTATGAACCTTTTAAAAGTGAATTTCATGTTTATGTGAAATTACAAGGAACTTATTTTATATTTTTCGAAATAGGCTACACAAAATATGGTGCTTTTCATACCTTGTATATCTCTTTCATGTATTCCTTGTAACTTGCACAAACCATTTTTATCGGTTTCATAGAAAATCATACCATTATTCTTTTCATTCCAATAGATTAAAATATGTTTAAATTATATTCTTCCATGATAACTATTTTCTAATATCTAACTTACACATTTTCCTTTCAGAAAAACTCATCTTCAAAACTGTTTTAATATTTCCATAACTGCAAAAACACCTCCTTATACTTATCAGTAATAAGTGTACTTTACAAACCATTTTGTTTCTATACTTAGAAATTACCTTTGAAAATACATTTTTATTTGAGTTAAAACGGATGTTGCGTAAAACACCATTACTACAACCCAAAAAAATACTAGTGTATGGATTCAATTAAATAAATACCAATAAATCTCATATACCTATGTAAAAATACTTCTCTTGAGAGTGTTATCCCGCCTTTTGGCAAGGCCGTGACATCAAGGACTTAACTAGCAACCGGTGACAGATCGTCTCGAAGATCAGCTACGCGCAAGGATCGCTACGGATGTCGATGAAATTTGTCCGAGTCCAGATCAGGCTGCAATCGATAAGGCACGTCAAACAGGGTAGTAAAAAAACCAATGTTCCAAATTTCGGGGCAATCCGAGTTCGTATGCTCAAGATATCACTAACGAAAAATGGAGTAGACAGTCCTTAGTTCGAATCCATAGGCGAAACCTATGTTCGAATCCATGAAACACGCATCCATCAGACCGGCATCACCTCAGCATGGTCGAATCCATGAGGAACACCTTTGCTTCGACTCCATCGAGCCAGCCCATGGTTCGAATCCGTCCCACTAGGCCTTGCTTCGATCCATCAGATGGTCAGGTTTCGTATCCATTCCACGAATCCACATTCGTTTCCTTCAAGTTATCCTTAGTTCGAATCCATGGAGATATCCTGCTTCGAACCCAACGAGACGCTCTGCTTCGAATCCATGCACAGATGTCTTCCCTCGAATCCATCTAGCTACGGTTGACTTCGAATCGATCGAAGCATGTCGCTATCGATACGAGCGAAACGTCATTCGAATCGAAGGATTAATGACGTCTTCGAATCCATCGAGTCAAAGCAGAAAAGTCTTCAAGACGACTCGATCAAACTGGCGACAAAAGCGGATCGATGCGAAGTTCATGCTCCACGTCATCACCGAAGCATGCTCCACCATCGATTCGATGCAATCGATTCGAAGGAACAGGGTCGAATGGAGTCGATTCGAAGAGAAGTTTCAGTTGAGCATCTAACATTGAATCGACCATAACTCGAGATCCACAAGTCCAAATGCTATGAAATTTTCACAGAAGCTTGAGCACATGTTGAAGAATGTCCACACCAAATTTCAGCTCGATTGGACAATTTCTTGATCGATTCGAACCAAGGGTCGAATCGATCCCAAAGCGGGCCCGGATCTCCAGATTTCGGCCATGTGGGCCCCCTGACGTACCAGAACTAGTCTCCCCTCATTTTAGGCGAAATATCAGCCTCCTACACCTATAAATAGAGCCCCTGGTCATTCAGAAAAGGGGTCAAACAATTCTAAGTACTAAAGAGCGCCCAGATTCTGCCAGAATTACTCTAGAACACCACCGCTGCTTTAGATTGAGACTTAGCATATAATTTCAGCTGTACTACAGTATAAAGAATTGTAATCTTCGAGTATCGAGCAATAAAATCATCAAACTTCATAGTGGACATAGGCTACAAAGCCGAACCACTCTAAATCGCTTGTCTTTGCATTTTACATTTCTGTTATTTGGAGTTTTTGTTAGATAATCCACAGGTTTAGTTTTCATTCTGCGCGTTTATCTCTTCAAAGACTTCCGAAGAGTGTTGTGCCCATTTTTGGTACAAACACTTTGGTGCTTTCACTGAGAACGAACCAGCTTTTTTCTCCTGCTCCTTGGATCTACCGTCGATACCGGATTGCACAAATCCAAGAGGAAGATCCAGATCTCTAATTCATCGTCCTTCCATTCTATTCAGATTTGCATAAAGTCTAGGAAAAGGATTCATCATTAAAAATGGTTAGCACAAGAACCACTTCTACAGCTGCTGGACAGGAAGGTAGGGATGGACAGAATCCTGCTCAACAGCAGCCATCCAACCAAGACAACACTGCTCATTCAGATCCGTCTGGGGCAGTCACCAGACAAGAATTCCATGTGTTGCTTCAAGAGTTGACTCAAAGTCGGCAACAATTGGCCGAACAGTTGCGTGCTAATATCGAATTGACAAACCAACTGAACCGCTAGGGCCGTAGGAGGTCCAGAAGGGATGATGTTTCCCGCTCATCCACTGAAAGTTCTGCCTCATCTGACTATCATCATAGATCTACCCGTCCCCGATTGGACGGAAGTCATGCGCAAGCTGCTGGATATCAACCCGCCCTGACTGTCGGACAGTTGAGGGCAGGACCGTCAACCAGCTTCCAAGCTAGGCCATCAGCACGAGGTGGTCGTACTCCACAATATACTATGGACAATCATGTCACAGCTGCCACAGTAGAAACAAGGGTTGATACCCGACATATTCCAGATTCAAGTAATCAACAGCAGGGATGTACTTCTGAACCATACGTCCCAGAAAATGCTGAGCCAAGGAGGCGAAACTTGGACCGTCGACAGCGCCCGGTCCAAACTCGCACTGTGGAACCCGACCACACCTTAGCTCAGCATGCTCAAAATGTAGCAATGCCAGACATCTCGACTATGATACGTTAGATGATCCGCGAAAGCCAAGGTCTTACAAACGACGTTTGGGGGATTTCTCGAAGTCATACTCCTTTCACGGACGAGATACTATACGCTGAACCTCCTCGGCGATTCAGAATGCCAACGCTCCCTATGTACGAAGGAAATTCCGATCCCAATCAGCACATATTGAAATATGAATGGTCAATGAGCGCCGCAAGGGCCGACGATGCAGTGAAATGTCGAAGTTTCCCCATCTCACTGGGAGGAATTGCAACAATGTGGTTTACAAGATTACCTCCAAGATCTATCTCTTCATTTGACCAATTGGCTAAGAAATTTGTTGAACAATTTCGCATGCATGTCGCTAGACCCAAAGATGTTAACACCCTGTCCAGTGTTACCCAAGCTCGTGGGGAAACACTAAGGCGTTACTTGGAGAGATTCCATGCGGCATGTGTGGAAATTAGTAATCCCAACGACGACTCAATTTTAATGGCATTGACAAAGGGAATTGATCCCGATTCTGAATTTGGAAACTGGTTAGCCGGAAAACCACCCGCATCGTTGGACCGTTTCTACTCCAAAGCCGCTCAATTCTTACGGCAAGAGGACGCGAAACAGTCTAGGAAGCAGGACGATGCGAAACCCGGAAATGAGGGAATACAAAGCAATGTAGCAGTTAAACAGTCCGGTGACAATTCCGGAAAAGTTCAGTTAAACATACAGAACAAACAAACTCAGCCAAGAGGTAACAATGGTCAGAATAAGAAAAGAGATCCAAATCCAGGCCCACGGCGTAGGGCTCCGATGTTCGAAAATTATACACCATTAAATACATCGTTGGAAAATGTGTACCTACAAACTTGCAACACTGAACAGTATAAGAAACCCGCTCCGAAGCGGTCATCAGAGAGGCAGATTCAGACAGGAAAGTTTTGTAGATTTCACGAGAGTTATGGCCACAATACAAATGACTATCGACATTTGCAGGATCTCATAGAAAAGTTGATCAGGGAGAGAAAGTTAGATCAATTCGTGCGGGCACCGCAGTCTGGTGGTGCGGGCCCATCAAACCCAAACCGTGCGCAAGACCAAGAAAGACAAGAGGAACCCGCTCGTACAGGCGGGAGGCTAGTTATCAATACCATAAGTGGTGGTCCTCATCCAGCGGATAGAAGCTGGAGGGAAATGGAGTCGTATGCTAGCTCTATCAGGCATGCGAGCTTCGAATGCTGCAGTAATCGTGAGGATGGAACCCCGGCTAAACAACAAAAGACAATGTCCGATGACATCATATTTAGAAGCCGAGATGCTAAGAAAATCGAAGCTCCAACAATCGACCCACTAGTCATATCTGCCCAGGTTGGTCCTGCTTGGATGAAGAGGATCCTGCTTGACAGTGGGAGTTCTGTAAACATTTTATTTAAACGAGCTTATGATTTAATGAAGATGGAAGCTAAAGACTTGAAACCCTGCCAATCCCGAGTTCACGGCTTCAATGGGAGTGCTACAATACCCACTGGGATAGTGGAACTGCCGGTGGAACTGGGGGTTGGAGAACGCAGGAGAGTCCGACTGCTGCAATTCGTTGTTCTTGACATCGCTTCACCGTATAATGCATTCTTGGGCCGACCAGCCCTTGCTGAATTCAGGGCAGCCA
This sequence comes from Allium fistulosum, assembly GCA_030737815.1. Taxonomy (NCBI): domain Eukaryota; kingdom Viridiplantae; phylum Streptophyta; class Magnoliopsida; order Asparagales; family Amaryllidaceae; genus Allium; species Allium fistulosum. The sequence goes on from CM060904.1 coordinate 797,870,025, forward strand.
TTGCCCCGTGGTGTTTGACTTTGAAATTCCCAACTGACCATGGGATTGGAATCATTCAAGGAGATCAGGCAGTAGGAAGAGCCTGTTATGTTGCTGAATTGCGTGAAGCATAGAAGAAGGAAAAAGGGAAGGGCGTAGAGGAATCTCTCTGCGTCCGTTTTACTGATAATTGACAACTAGCGCCTGGGTCCCGGCCCGGGCGCCACTACCAATTCCTTAAAGATCTTGACCCTAGAGATAACGAAGATAAAGAGGAAGTTAAAGAGAATCAAGCGTCTCCAGCCGAACTGACTGTGGACGTCCCGGTCAGTGAGGATGACGACTCAAAAGTACTAAAAGTTGGGTCTCAACTGGGAAAACATATATAACAGGAATTGGTTGAATTTCTCCAAGCGAATCTCGATGTCTTTGCCTGGGCGCACTCTGACATGTGCAGAATCTCACCGAACATTGCAAGTCACTCCTTGAATATTGATCCGCGACATGTTCCGGTCAAGCAAAAGAGGCGTGGTATGGATCCAGAGAGATCTGCCGCCCTTAAAGAAGAAATTGATGAGTTGCGATCAAATGGTTTCATCCGAGATGCTCTATACTCGGAGTCGGTGTCAAATCCGGTAATGGTTAGAAAACCGAATGGGAAATGGAGAACTTGTGTCGACTACTCCGACTTAAACAAAGCTTGTCCAAAAGATAGTTTTCCACTTCCTCGAATCGACCAACTCGTAGACTCAACTGCATGCCATGAATTGTTATCCTTTATGGATGCTTATTCCGGTTATAATCAAATACCTATGCATCTACCCGATCAAGAACATACCAGTTTCTTGACCGATCTGGGACTCTACTGTTACAGAGTCATGCCTTTTGGTATAAAGAATGCCGGAGCAACTTACCAACGCTTGGTTAATCGAATGTTCGCTGACCAGATCGGGAAGACCATGGAAGTTTATGTGGATGACATGTTAGTTAAGTCCCGATTTTCCACAGATCACGTCAGGGATTTAGATTCAATGTTCCGCATCCTACGTGAACATGGAATGAAGCTTAACCCGTTGAAGTGCCACTTTGGCGTTGCATCCGGAAAGTTCCTCGGTTTCATCGTCAACGCTCGTGGGATAGAAGCAAATCCCAAAAAGATCTGGGCAATAAGGAATTTGCAAACTCCAAGGACCATAAAGCAAGTCCAGAGTCTCAACGGGAAGGTAGCAGCGCTAAGCAGGTTCATTTCAAAATCCACTGATAAATGCATTCCTTTCTTTGATCTAATCCGGAAGGGAAAACGAAACTTTGAATGGACCATGGAATGTGAAGGCGCATTCCGATCGCTGGTTCAGCATCTCTCTACACCACCGATCTTGTCAAAACCGATTGATCACGAACAATTATACCTTTATCTGGCAGTATCAGAGCATGCGATCAGTGCTGCTCTGGTCCAAGAAGAGGATCGGGTGCAGAAACCAGTCTATTATGTTAGTAAACGATTGACCGGAGCTGAAAGAAATTACCCCAGGTTGGAGAAACTGGCTTATTGCTTGGTCATTGCTTCAAGAAAGCTTCGTCCTTATTTCCAAGCTCATCCGCTTACTGTGTATACCGATCAGCCGTTACGACAGGTCCTCACGCGGCCTGAGACGTCTGGAAGGTTACTCAAGTGGAATATCAAACTGATTCAATTTGATAATACTTATGCTCCGCGGAGAGCCATTCAAGGGCAAGTCCTGGCTGACTTCATAGCTGAATTTACTATTCCAGACGACTTACCCGAAACCAGCGAATCTCCTGAATATGTCTGGAAACTTTATACAGACGGTGCATCAAACGATCGGTGTTCGGGCGCTGGTGTTGTACTAGAAACCCCCGAAGGTCGATCCATATGCTATGCTTTGAAGTTTGATTTTCACGCAACCAACAATGAAACCGAATATGAAGCTCTATTGACTGGGTTAAAGCTTGCCAGAGATCTAAGAATTATCGCTATAGAAATTTATTGTGATTCACAGTTGGTTGTGTGCTAGGTACGCGGAGAATATCAAGCGAGAGACCGAAGGTTAGCTGCTTACTTGGTTCGAGTTCTAGAAATACTGGATCAATTTGATTATTACGCCATTTACTATATACCTCGAGATCACAATCAAAAGGCCGACTCCTTGGCAAAGCTGGCCAGCACATGTGAAGCACAGCAAATGGGACTTGTCCCGATCGAAACTTTGTCCTTCCCAAGCATCGATCAAATAAAAACGAATGATGTGTTGGAAACCTCTCCCAACAGAGAATCATGGATGACTCCGTATCGAAATTATATTGAGGATGAGATATTGCCTGAGCACCGAAATGAGAAAAGGCAAATTCTACGAAAAGCTTCGCGGTTCATCATTCAGGACGGGATCATGTATAGAAAAGGTTATTCTGTTCCACTCCTCCGGTGTATCGCTCACGACGAAGTCAAATGAGTGTTACATGACATGCACGAAGGAGAATGTGGCGATCACACCGGTGGACAAGCGCTTGCTAAGAAAATACTCCGATATGGATATTACTGGCCGACAGTGAACCGAGATGCAGCCAATTATGCCAGAAAGTGCGACAAGTGCCAGAAACACGCTCGAATTCCAAGAGCCCCACCTACCGAGATAACTCAAATGGTCAGTCCCTGGCCGTTCGCTATGTGGGGTATCGATATCATCGACGCTTTACCTCTGGCAAGAGGTGGTGCGAAGTATGCCATCGTCGCAGTTGACTACTTCACGAAATGGGCCGAGGCCGAAGCTCTCGCAACGATTACGTCGAAGAAAGTAATAAACTTTGTAGTCCGCAATATCATTTGTCGATTTGGACTCCCGCGTACCATCATCACCGATAATGGGACCCAATTCGAAGTTCGGAGTTCAAGAATTTTTGTCAACGGTTTCATATTCATAAAAAGTTCTCTGCAGTCGCACATCCACAAGCAAACGATCAGGTCGAAGCTGTTAACAAAGTTATCAAATCCATCTTAAAGAAACGACTGGAAAAGGCTGGGGGAAAATGGGTCGATGAACTTCCTATGGCATTATGGGCTTATCGAACAACTCACAAGACCGCAACTGGACACACCCCATTTTCCTTATCCTATGGCTCGGAGGCCGTTATTCCAGTTGAGACAGAAGTATTTTCTCACCGCGTAACTTATTACGATCCAAAAACAAATGCTATATTACTCGCTGAATCTTTGGATCTGTTGGACGAGAAACGGGAAGAAGCTGATTTGAGAGCGGCCGCATACCGAAGTCGGGTCGCACGGTTATATAACACCAAAGTTCGACCCCGAACCTTTGAACTCGGTGATCTTGTCCTCAGGAGAATCTACCCGGTTCCTTCACACATGAAACCAAATTGGGAAGGACCGTACGTGATTACACAAAGACTTGGAGATGGCACATTCAAACTATCAACCGTGGACGGTCTAGTTTTACCAAGGGCCTGGAACAGCGAGAGTCTCCGTCGTTACTACATATGACAGGCTTTATTTATTTCATTATGTTTTTTATTCAGCAATTTACTTTTGCATTTCGAAATTAGAATTTGTAATAAGGCAACTGACTTGCCATATTTTCTTATTTCAGCAATAAAATACCATCTCTTCGAGCTAGAGCTGTGATTCATTAAATACAATGTACAACATCACGATGCACGAAGAGCTAAATTCCATCACACAGTGGAATTTATTCAAGTAGGGAGTGGCTGTGAAGCAATCAACCACTCACTAAATGAAACCCGAGCTCGGGGGCAAGCCATCACATCAGGCCAAGAAACGGGTTGATACACGACAACCCTTCACTTAACTCCGTACTCCCAGAGTGCGAGGCGGAGTATAAACATTTAACTTAACTCCGTGCTCCCAGAGCGCGAGGCGGAGTATAAACTATTTACTTAACTCCGTACTCCCAGAGTGCGAGGCGGAGTGTAAACATTTACAAAATCCCAGAGTACTCCGAGAGCGCGAGCTGGGTACAAACATTTTACTTAACTCCGTACTCCCAGAGCGCGAGGCGGAGTATAAACATTTTCCTAACTCCGTGCTCCCAGAGCGCGAGGCGGAGTATAAACTATTTACTTAACTCCATACTCCCAGAGTGCGAGGCGGAGTGTAAACATTTACAAAATCCCAGAGTACTCCGAGAGCGCGAGCTGGGTACAAACATTCATTCAACTCCGTACTCCCAGAGCGCGAGACGGAGTATAAACATTTATTCAACTCCGTACTCCCAGAGCGCGAAACGGAGTATAAACATTTACTCAACTCCATACTCCCAGAGCACGAGACGGAGTATAAACATACGTCAACTCCACACTTATCCCTAATACTGGGGGTAGAACCATAACACGTAACAAGTTGAAGACAGAAAAGGAATAAATTTTCATTTCCACTATCAACAAAAAGAATCTGATTACAAAGTGTTTCAAAAAATCCTGCTAGTGGGAGCCGAATCCACATCTATACACGGCTATAGAAAAATCAACAAAATACTACCCTTCACAACAGAAAGTTAAAGAAAGAGTTCAATCTTTCTTCTTCCGTATTTTCTTCTTCGGGGTAGCTCCACCAGATCCGCTGCCTGATTTTCCCCTCGATCGCTTGCTCTTTTCAGGCTTGTCCTCCGGCAGCGACATAATATCAACGTCTTCCTCGGAGCTTGAGACGACGGAAATTCTTCTCGGAGGACGAGTTGAAGGCATGGGAACAGTAGTAGGAAGTGGGACAGGAGCGGCTTCGATCATTACAGTACCGCCCGGTGAAATCACCATTAACGGGGCAGGCCCGGGCGGATTCATACCAGCATTCCCTGCTGCCATCTCGGCATCAATCTCGGCAATAATTTCGTCCTCACGGGATGCTTGGGCCGCATCAGATGCAACATTAGCGGGCATAGATGAACTAACGGCCAGAGCAGCCCCACTCATAGCATCGGACGGATTGACGGAGGGATTGATGGGTTTATTAAGAAGCTCCTCAATCATTTGAGCGCTAAAAGAAAACATGTTTGCATCTCCCTCTTCGCCAACCAAGGTAGAAGTCATGATGGCTTCAGTAAAAACAACCCCTTGTGTTTGATGTGGAACTGATAGTGCAAGAGGCGCAGAAACAACGACTTCAGTCACTGAAATGCGACAAAGCGAAGATTGTTAGCCAAGTGTGTTGCTTAAGGTTCTTCACAACTAAAATACGAGAAGCGTTCAAATACCTTCCTTAGTCTGGACCGAAACGTAGGCAGAATCATCGGTGGAAGATAATAGCGGTTGGTCAGGATTATATGCAGGAACAGACTGGGGATCTACCGCACCAGTGGTTTCGGGCAATGTTGGAATTACAGCTTCAACACTTGCCTCGTAATGCGCGATCCCCGAGCCTTCGCCTGTCTCTAGAGATTGAACACCAAGATTTTCTTTCGCCATAGAGATCACCGCCTCATGAAGGACCTTCCTCTCATCCTCGGTGAGCAAACGCATATCCAACTCAAAGTCGTCAAGTGTTTCATCTGGATGCGCTGCTCTCTTTTCATCCACCAGCCGGGTCCAGGCTTTGTACAGGATCATGGAGTCATCTCCCAGCCACGCTAAATTTCTGTGCTCCAGAACATTAGCGTTGTACGTGACCAAGAGATCATCAAATTCAGCATCAAGCCTGGACCTCTCCTCCAAAATCTTTTCTTGGATTTCTGCTTCCGCAGACTTAGTCTTGACCGCCGCCGCAGCAAGTTCGGCCCTAAGAGATACTGCTTGGTCGCAAGCCTCTTGTGCAGTGGCGTTCGCGTCATCCTTCTCCTTCACCATTTCGGCAAATTTGGCCTTGAGCTCGTTCAACTCTTTAACGGCTAAGTCTCGCTCAGCTGCAATGGTGGTGTTGCGGTGGCCCATCTCCTCTACCGTGGCGCAATGTTCCTGTTGCATCCTAGCCAGTTTGGCCACGGCATCCTCATGTTTCTGAAGTGCTTCAAGCTCAGATTTTCGGAGCGTCTCCATTTCGGATTGAAGAACTTGAATAATACGTTTCTGCTTAACAATGTCAGCATCACGTTCCTTAATGATCCTCGCCCGGTCAAAAGCTACCTTCGATGCTTTCGCTGCCGCTTTGTACCACTCCTTATACTGAGCATAGAAGTCACGGATATAGTTATGAGCAATGTTCTCAGCATCCGGAGGAATTCTTTTAAGATTAGAAGGGAAGACATAAGCATCCATACAAATTTCAGGAAAATCTCTTTTCATTTGCGCAAGTTTGATGGCTCCCTCACTTGTCAACTCAGTCGGAGCTTGTTCTATTATAGCGGCTGTTGTCGGTTCCATTCTTGGCTGCTGAGTATCAGGCCGAGAAGATTGAGAAGGCGGCTGTTGCTGTTGAGAAGGCCCGGGAAGATCAACTGGGGCCCTGGGAGGCGGAGGAGAGCGAGATCGAGGTCGGTACTGGTATCTCCGGTCTCTGTCAGAATAATCATAGCCAGAACGGCCACGCGAGTAATCTCTATCTCTATCATAATGTTCTTGACTTGAATAGCCTCGCCCATGATCCCTATCTGTCTCTCTCCTGCGGAAATCATAAAATGGAGAGGATTGGCGCACGTTCCGGAGCCTATCCAAAGTGGAGCCTCTGCCTGACATTTCACCTGCGATAAAAAAGGATTACGGGTTAGGATCCGATAAAGCAATGTTTACTATGCAAAAGTCATGAAGTGCTGTGGAAGTGTGTGTAAATGTGTAAACCCCCAAACCGACCGGAAGTGTTGACCGCACTTAAAGGAAGGGGCTCGTTCATATTTAGGACATCTTGAAATTCCTCCAACCCAGGATTATGAGAAATCGATATATAATCTGGGATAGGAATATCATCAAGCCCTTTGAAAGCATCTCTCGGATGAGAAGGGGCGGCCTCAGAAATAATGACTCTGGAAGCGGGAGGAAACACATCTACAGATTTCCCCCCTTAGACTTAAGTTTTTTGGAAACGGCGGCCTTGCCTTTCCGTTTTTCTCCCGATCCTTCAAAGTTTCCTGAGAGATCAGCCATCGGCTCCGGGGTTCTTTCTCCATCACTCGCTTCGGTTATGGTGATTCCGAGCGATTTCTTCGCTGTTTTATTCTTGGTTTTCTCCTTGGTTTTCTTCTTGTTCTCCTTCTTGGAGGCAGGCTTTGCCAACCCTTCAATAACCATACTTTGATCGATTTCGATCAGGCCGAGAGTCCTTAAATTATAGTCATTCAGCACCGAGTCGATATGTCTCAGCTCGCTCGGAACTTCTTGGAGACTTCAGACTACGTTCTTGAAATACCCGCCATCAGGTCTGGAAATAATGGCTGTGAAAGAAATAAGATGTCAATACTAACGCCAAAAAGCTATTGGACAAGAGAACAGGTTAAGGCGCTTACGTCTAGACAACCATCGCCTAGCAAAACCCGGAGGGCATCGAACATAGAACCATTCGTTCTTGAAACAACTCAGTCGGGTCCAGGCTCCGACGACAACTTGGCAATTCCTAACTGCCTCCAGAAATGTAAAAGATGGGCTATCACCCCTACTCTTGAAGTTAAATATATGTCTAATCTCGGTTGGCTTTGGCGGGCGAAAGAGACAGTCCATAAATATGACAAAGGCACTGTTCAGCAACGCGTGCCCGTTGGGATGAAGTTGTGAAGGAGCGATTCCTAAATATGATAGCATCCCTCTGATATATTGATTGAAAGGAGGGAGAGTTCCGGCCGCGCAAGCATGGCGATAGAATGCTGTATATCCTTCAGGCGGATTGTGCGGTCTATCAGCGGCACTGGGCAATAATACATCACCTAGAGATATGTTATGTCTCAAGCAAATTCGGCCCAATAGGGATTCAGAAATGTTAGATTGGACAGAGTCAGCGGGGTCCTCAATAAATATAGCCTCCGGCAATTCATCTGGAGCTGGATCGATTACATCGGCAGGAATATCGGGAATCTCAAGCACCGGAGGAGTCGAGCTCTGTACCTCTTGTTGTTGGAAGCTCGAAGATTCCATAATTAACTAACTCATCATAAAGAAACGTTAAGTACATACAGAGCCCGTGCATTCCCCAGTGTAGAGTGTGTGAACGTGTCGTGTAGTGCAAGTGCTGTGCGTTACTTAAGCAAATTCTACAGACTAAAGTAAGATGTACGACCGACGGAACTCTGGAAATCGAGATTGGAAATGACCGTCATCGCTGACCGTCATATCTGCGCCATCCAAATACTACCGACCGATTCAAGTATAGATCTGTTATGTCTTCGGTTAAGTCATGGTTCCATCGACGAGCTTCAAAAGGAAGTCAAGTGTAGTCCTACTGTCAAGTTCGAGTTGGGCAAGGCCGAAGCTCGTCGGAGTTGAGTGTGCTAAAGTTCATTAAGTTCGGAAAATTCCTACTGAAAATAGGTCATAATTCGAATCCATTGAGCAAGACAGAAGAGCTACATTCCCTGAACTGAAGACGTTCGAATCGATCACCTCGGATCGATACGACTCGAATCAAGGTGCTTCGAATCGATAGAAAAGTCAACTCGACACACTTCGTGTCGACAAGGGTACTTGGAACAATACCCGTGGCATCAAGGGAAGGATCACTTCGAATCCATCAGGAGAGCAGACTTCGTATCGATCGAACTCAATGCCTTCGAATCAATCATGGAACCATCACAGCGAATCGATCGATACGAGCCGCTTCCCTTCGCAAATTTCGATTCGAAGGCCCCATACTCAGGATCGATTCGAATTAGTCCATGTAAGGTCGAAACGAGGCAAGGAGGAAGCAAAATCCTTTAAGATTTCTCCTTCCCCCAAGAAAATCTTGACAATTTGTCGCGCTCCATCCATCGATTCGAAATGGCGAGAATTCCTCGATTCCATCGTTCTCAACTTGGCTCAATCCAGTTATTACCTGATTTTTGAGTGGATACGAGTGAGAACGTGAAGAATTTGGTCGATTCGTAGAAACGCTTCTCTCGAGGTCTGGGAGATCGATACGAAGAAAGAGACGAAGCAACAGTAAAAAGTAAAAAGAAAAAATGAGCCAAGCCTCACGTATTTATATGGATCCAGAAGGAAACGGGACGATTTGTATCCCGGTCAAAATGACCAACTCCAGCCGGTCACGCGCTATTCTACACGAATCCATCGCGTTCGAATCCATCACGTTCGAGCCCATTGCATTCGAATCCCTCAAAACTTCGAACCCATCAAGGCTGCATCTTTACAAAGCCTCATCGATGCGAAGCTACATCGATTCGAAGCTTCCAACAAAAGTTAGATTGGAGTCGTTATGTCCCATCGATTCGAAGTACTAACTTCACAACCATCAGCATGCAAGGATTCAAAAGCTATCGATTCGAATGACCGTTTCGAATCCATCGGATACCAGCGGTTCGAACCATCGATTCGAGCAAGCACGGCTTCGAATCCATCACCGACCATTAATGAGAATGGACGAACCGTTTCAATGTGAAAGATTGCTTGTCTACTCTTTATACCGATTAAGGAGAGGATCGATGCAAGAGGATGATCATAGACAATCATAAAAGCAATATTTTAGCTCGAATCTCAAACCGGTCCAGGAGAGGACCGATGTAGAATTCGATAACAAACCGAACTAACAACGACTTGCGATCACGCAACGTTAACCAAAGTCAAGATAATACACGTATGTACATATCTCTGACTAAGGTTCGATCATTGTCATTTACAGGAATCAAATGTTCATCTCGTCATAACTCGAAGAACTAACAGCCAGTCACAATTATACGACGGTCAATTACAGCGATACAGAATGCAACTTTCGGTAAAGCATGTTATAGCAATCCAATGAGAGACTGCAGCTTTTCAAAGCACGTCGTGTTTACACAAGACGTACTTTGGAGGGCAAATGTTATCCTGCCTTTTGGCAAGGCCGTGACATCAAGGACTTAACTAGCAACCGGTGACAGATCGTCTCGAAGATCAGCTACGCGTAAGGATCGCTATGGATGTCGATGAAATTTGTCTGAGTCCAGATCAGGCTGCAATCGATAAGGCACGTCAAACAGGGTAGTAAAAACCAATGTTCCAAATTTTGGGGCAATCCGAGTTCGTATGCTCAAGATATCACCAACGAAAAATGGAGTAGACAGTCCTTAGTTCGAATCCATAGGCGAAACCTATGTTCGAATCCATGAAACACGCATCCATCAGACCGGCATCACCTCAGCATGGTCGAATCCATGAGGAACACCTTTGCTTCGACTCCATCGAGCCAGCCCATGGTTCGAATCCGTCCCACTAGGCCTTGCTTCGAATCCATCAGATGGTCAGGTTTCGTATCCATTCCCCGAATCCACATTCGTTTCCTTCAAGTTATCCTTAGTTCGAATCCATGGAGATATCCTGCTTCGAACCCAACGAGACACTCTGCTTCGAATCCATGCACAGATGTCTTCCCTCGAATTCATCTAGCTACGGTTGACTTCGAATCGATCGAAGCATGTCGCTATCGATACGAGCGAAACTTCATTCGAATCGAAGGATTAATGACGTCTTCGAATCCATCGAGTCAAAGCAGAAAAGTCTTCAAGACGACTCGATCAAACTGGCGACAAAAGCGGATCGATGCGAAGTTCACGCTCCACGTCATCACCGAAGCACGCTCCACCATCGATTCGATGCAATCGATTCGAAGGAACCGGGTCGAATGGAGTCGATTCGAAGAGAAGTTTCAACTGAGCATCTAACCTTGAATCGACCATAACTCGAGATCCACAAGTCCAAATGCTATGAAATTTTCACAGAAGCTTGAGCACATGTTGAAAAATGTCCACACCAAATTTCAGCTCGATTGGACAATTTCTTGATCGATTCGAACCAAGGGTCGAACCGATCCCAAAGCGGGCCCGGATCTCCAGATTTCGGCCATGTGGGCCCCCTGACGTACCAGAACTGGTCTCCCCTCATTTTAGGCGAAATATCAGCCTCCTACACCTATAAATAGAGCCCCTGGTCATTCAGAAAAGGGGTCAGACAATTCTAAGTACTAAAGAGCGCCCAGATTCTGCCAGAATTACTCCAGAACACCACCGCTGCTTTAGATTGAGACTTAGCATATAATTTCAGCTGTACTACAGTATAAAGAATTGTAATCTTCGAGTATCGAGCAATAAAATCATCAAACTTCATAGTGGACATAGGCTACAAAGCTGAACCACTCTAAATCGCTTGTCTTTGCATTTTACATTTCTGTTATTTGGAGTTTTTATTAGATAATCCACAGGTTTAGTTTTCATTCTGCACGTTTATCTCTTCAAAGACTTCCGAAGAGTGTTGTGCCCATTTTTGGTACAAACAGAGAGTCACTTACTATAACAATAGTGTTATAGCCTATGCTCCACTTATTTTCCACAAAAACATTTATTACAACAATAAAAGTTGTAATCTACGTTTTCGATACTTGATACACTCTAGGTTTTTATGTTTAAAATCTTTGTTGACTTACAATGAAACTAGTGAGTTATATATATACTCCATAATTCTTCAAAAAGAATTCCAATTTTTTTTTTAAAAAAACAACTTAAATTTCATACCATTCTTGAAAAACCCATGTTTATTTCTGAAAGAAAATATTAACAATGAAAATTTTCAATTCCAACAATTACAAATTTTTTTCAACTTTTTAAATTTTGAAAATTTCATTTTATTGGGCTTAGCATAAAGTGGGTCTTCCTACTTACTACCCTCGGAGTACTTTTCCTAAACTAAAGGCTTTTACTCCTATTCCTCTTGTATACTCATATTTATTCTAAGGCATCACCGTCAAATCCACTTGTTTGAGACAATTATAATTTCTACAATTACCTACACATGGACTTTCTTCTCTGCTTATCTACTGAATTTTATTGTACATCTCTAACCTTTACCTACCTCTCTTTGGATTTCCATAATCCCAATCCTAATTGTACAAAACCGTTTCTTAAATCCCCATCATGTGTAGACATTCTCTATGCCCTAATAAACGCACTTCAAAAGTGATACTTAAAGAACTCTACTCTCAACTGACGAACATGAAGCGTACAAAGAACCTCCTTTAGATGAATAACATGCTCTTCCATACTTCTTGGAAAACACCAAAATGTCGCCCACGAATACCACCATGAACTTTATTTTAGGACATCAATAAAAACATGGTTCATCAAATCTATAGAATTGGGTAGGACATTGGTTAGCCCAAAAGTCATGACTAACCACTCAAAGAATCCATCTGGTGTCCTAAATGTGGTGTTATCAATGTTATCATCAACGATCCTAAGCTGATGAAATCTAGTGGCTAAATAAAGCTGGGAGAATACTAAAGAGCCAACTAACTGGTTGAAAAGATCATATATCCTAGAGAGTGGATAATGGTTCTTCTTTAAGACCTTATTCAATCCTTTATAGTCAATGCAAAGTCGAAGAGAACCACCTGCTTTGGTAGCAAAGACGACTGGCACTCCCTATTCCGATATGTTTCTTCTTATGAAACCTTTCTCCAAAGCTCACGGATCTGCTTGCTCAATCCCTTCCTTTTCCTAGGCCTATATGCCCTACGGGTAATGCAACTGGCTAGCCAAATAAATCCTGAAATCAATCTCTCTCTTAGGGGGGTAGTCCCATAACTGACAGGGACGCGGAAGATGATCTTAAGGCTATTTAACACTAGAGGGGGGGGGTGAATAGTGTTTTAAGAATTTCTTTAAAACTTCTTTGATTTAAATTGAATTAACTAACTTAATGCAAATACACAATCACAGATCAAATCACAGAATCAAAAACAGATGCAAATATAAATAAAAAGCAAGTAAAGGAAAGAACACACCAGGAATTTTATATTGGTTCGGTGTTACCCTACATCCAGTCCCGCACAACCCGTACGGCTTTCTATTCAATAATAATCTAGATTACAATCCCTCGATTCCAAGGCAACGAGGTACACCCTCCAGATTCTCAGGTCTCTGGGTAGAACCACTTGATTCACAGGACACAAGTTCACCCGATCGATTTCCAAGGACACGATCACACCTTTATAACCCCACACAAGTTTCTTTGAGTACAAATGTATCTATAACTCTGATAAGCACTGAGATTCTTTGAAGAGAGTGGCAGAGAATCAAACTAGAGATATTCTGATTTGATTCACTTAAGATTTCGGCAGAATATGGATAGGATGATTAGAAAATAAGATAAGAGAGTAAAGAGGAGAGAAAATAAAGAAAGTAGTTACTGGAAAACGTTCATAACAGTCTCTATTTATAGAGAATGAATGGATGTGTCCATTCAAAGAGGTTTAAACGAATAGACACTTCTTTTGAAAACAACCTTTGCTGTAACGGGAAGCATGTCGACATGACAAGTAAATAGGATGTCGACATGGTCTAGTAAAAAGTGATGATTTGCTTTACTTTGAAAATGATGATTTTAAAACATATGCAACTTTATTCATTTGGACTCTATGTATTTGTAGAAGGTATTTTAGAAGTAGAAATACTTATGAATGTATATATACTAAAATATATTTAAAATCAAAGTAAATAAACTAAAGTAAATATAATATTAAAATAGATTTTGAGGCTAAAATATCAAGGACAATTTTGAAATCAAAATATAACAAAATGATAAATATGATTTTGAGGCTAAAACATTTTTGAAAATGTGAACGAAGGTTTTTCTTTTGAAAAGGAATATTTGAAAATCATTTTATAAAACAAGAGATAATTTTGAAAATCATTTTGAATCAAAATTAGTGGATAACAAAATAGGGCTACTATCCGTTCCACTAGATATTTCGTGAGTTCCATCTCACTAGGGTTCCATCCCTTTATCAAGAACGAAGTGGATTCCATTCCACGAGTAAATTGGATAAAAAAGAATGATAGTGCTTTCAAGGAGTTTTAACAAATATCTAACCTAACTATATTATTTGTCTTGAACTCTTGAATATCTTGAATCTCATGAGTCTTCAATCTTGAACTCTTGATCTTTGTCTTCATCAATTTTGTTTTCTTTACTGTACAGTCTTCTTTTGTTGATACCTGCATATAGATTTCCTGCACATATATATTTTATAACACTTCTATAGTTGTTGTCATCAAAACCACTATCCTATGGACTAACAATAACCTCCTCAAAGATGTCTGGAAAAATCTCTAACGACAGGAACCGAATCTAACTCTAATGATGATGAATCGAGGGAATAAAGGAAGCTCAACATAACTGACCCTTGCGGGTCGCAAGAAATCTCGAGAGTCCTACTGATGCATGACTCTAGTCTAACAACTCTCCTCTCGCAATCTAATATAGCTCCATATGTGGATTGCAAATCTATTTCCAAAATCATCCCATACCCCGAAAATTCCAAGATATAGGCGTCGTAGTCAAATTCTACGCCTAGGATATAAATTTTCAAACCCCTACAAACCATAAACAAGAGTGTCGATCCTCCTATAGGGTTTGAAACAACAATGGGGTCTACTACTAAAGAGATGTCTAAGTGCAAACAATCTACCAAAGAACTAGAGATGAAAGAGTGTGATGCTCTAGGATCGAAAAGAATCTAAATGGGAAAATCAGAAACAGAAATAGAGTCCTACTTGTATTTCTGAATGATGCGCTTTTCATTCAATGTACTCGCGATCCATTGCTCGTTGTAAGGGTCGAAATAATAATCAGCTGCCATAAGTCCGGGCATCGATTCGATTATTCTATTCCTAGGCACCCTTTTCGGCTGTAACCTTGAGTTGTTATGAATATTAGGCATGGGTCATAGGTTCAAATTGTCATAGTCAACTCTCGGATAATCACTCTTTTGCCCCCAATCTTTGGTTGGCGGATGCATTACGCAGACGGTCTAGTCTCGTCCTAGTTGTGTTTATACTGTAGTTCAAGCTTTAAGAACCAAAGTTGATTGATGAATGGTTGAATCATATTAATCTTATCTTCTTGCTCGTGCCCCAAAGTCTGGGGAATATCTTGATAAGTGGCAGGGTAGATAATGTCCGCTTCAATTTTGTATTCTATCCCTATGAACCATGGGATCGAGTTAACCAATGGAAGGCTGAGTCGTGCCTATCCTGTATTATGTTCTAGTTCTTTCCTCTTGGCGGAATACATTGTTACTTTGCCGACATTTGGACATAAGCTAGATTCTGGACGGTTAATGACATTCACTTCGCTGCTTATGTCGCCATACTTTGGGCAAAAACTGAAGAGTGAATCGTCCAGTCAGATCCAATGCAGGATTGATGCTTCCCTTGTCGAATCCAGGGTAAGAATCAGCGTGAAGATGTTTAGGTTGCACTTGTTTTGAATTGCTCTTTTAGTTGGATCATGGTAAGAGTCAATGAATGAATAGCCGCGTTGTAATCATTTGGAGTTGGGTGATCAACCATGTCCATTTCGATTTACATTCTCCCGTCAGATATAGGGATAAAGTCAGCTCAAATGCAGTCATGTCATGCTCATTTGGTCTCATGCTCTTCCTGACGGATCAAAGGAACGCGACGGAGGACGAATGGCCAAGTCATACTCATTCGTGGTTTATTCTTCTATCCATGCTCTGTTGGTCAAAAGTATTCGATGGACGTTCGGGTCACATCGATTTGTAGTCGAAGAGGATCGATATTGACCGTCAATTCAACGATACGATGTAGAATGCTCGGATCTCATTTCCTATCGATCCAATGGTATGATATGAAAGGTGCAGATCGATATTGCCCGTCGATCTGGCGATACGATATAATTGGTTGCCTAGAACTTCGGGCATCATTCTGATTGGTTAGCATTAAGGTCTCCTTGTAGTCATTTCCTTAAGTTTTAAAGGATGCCAAACTGGAGATGTAGCGAGTCACCTTTCTCTTCTTTCAGTGATTTATACTTCTGCCCCCAGTCTTGGGTTAGCAGAGTTAGTTCGTGGATGGTCTAATTGCACCTGTGGTGAGTTTATACTTCTCATGTCGAGTTTCTGTCAGAGTTGGTGAATGAATGGTCGCATCACATTCATCCGTTTGTCTATTCTTGTAGCCCACTGTGGGGATCAAAGTAATTTGAAAGGCCATTAACCACACCTATTCGATGTTTATACCCATGTCCGCACTCTGGGGACTAAGAGTTTTAGTAGAAAATAGTCGGGCCGTGATTTCCTCGGTCAATTCCTCTACTCCCAGTCAATGGAAAAAGTCGAAGTGTGGTCGGTCAAATTACAACAACTTTAGTTTGATGCTTCTCCCACTGAACTATAGGAAGGAATCGATCGGCGGATGGTTGGGTCGCATCCGTCCATTTTGCACGAATAGCCCGTTGGATCATAGGGGAGAGTTAACGGATGAACGGTCATGTCACGTTCATTTGCAGGTGGATGGTAGTAATATCAATTCAGAATAGGACATCCAGCTAGGTCCCTTTTTCGAATATACGCCTCCGTGTCGAATCAAGGACAAAATTTTGTCTTGTAGGGTTGGAGTGCATCCCTATAAATTTATGTTATGGGTCCCGTGCTGGGGATAAGAGTTGATGCTTAGACGGTTGTGTCACGCCCGCTTAGTGCTGGATGGTCGGATCACATCCAATTTTGTGTGTTAAGTGTGCCCCCATGTTAGGGGAAGATTGGAAAGCATACAGTCGAACCACATCCGCTTTTTGTACTACAGAACTTGATGAGGAACCATAGCCGATAGATGGACAGTCGAATCACATCCCTTTTGGTATTCATATTCCAAACCATGCTTTGAGGACTGGAGTTGGTTGATGGGTTGTTAGTCACACCCATTTGGTGTTTATACTCTAGCCTGCGCTCTCGGGACCGAAGTAAGTTGATGGGTGGTCATTCGCACCCAGTTGGTGTTTATACTCCAGTCCACACTCTAGGGACTTAGAGTTAGTTGATGTTTATACTCCAACTCGCACTCTGGGGACTTAGAGTTAGTTGATGTTTATACTCCAGTTCGCACTCTGGGAATCTGGAGTTAGTTGATGTTTATACTCTAGTTCGCACTCTGGGAATCTGGAGTTAGTTGAAGGGTGGTCAGTCACACCCATTTTAGTGTTTATAATCCAGTCCACGCTCTGGGTACTTAGAGTTATTTAATGTTTATACTCCAGTTCGCACTCTGGGAATCTGGAGTTAGTTGATGGGTGGTCAGTCACACCCATTTTAGTGTTTATACTCCAGTCCGCGCTCTAGGGACTTAGAGTTATTTAATGTTTATACTCCAGTTCGCACTCTGGGAATCTGGAGTTAGCCGATAGATGGTCAGTCACATCTGTTTAGGCTTTAGGATTTCGTTCACACTCTAGGAACAAGAAGTTGATCGGGTACGTGGACGGTTGTATCATATCCACCCTGAGTAGGCAAGCGAAGTCGTTAGATGGACGGATCCATCCTCCTCGAGCTTGTAAATATGGAAGGCGAGGTCGTTAGATGGACTGATCAGTCCTCCTCGGGTTTAGGTTGAACACGGGCGAAGTCGTTAGATGGACAGATCCATCCCCCTCGAGCCCATGTTCATAAGTTTATACTCCAACTCACACTCTGGGAGCCGGAGTTAGTTAGAGGATTGATGTGTAACAATCCTTTATTGCCGTAGTGTGATGGCTTGTCCCTGAGCTTGGGGTTTCACTTAGCGAGTGATCGGTGGGATCCTGATTAACTTCCACTTATATACTCCTCAACGAAGGATGAGATTTAGTTTATGGACGGTTGGATCACGTCCATGTTCGTTTGTATTCCACTTTTGCTAAGCCAAAGGAGTAAGATTAGTGTTCTGGCAAACTTTATGCTCGAGCATAGGAAAGGATGGTCGAACTACATCCACTTTGAGTTGTGTATTTCCCCTTAAGTCGGGTGCAAGAATTGGAGAGCAGACAATCGAGTCACGTCCAATTTATACGTTGCATTCTTTCGATCGAGCTAAGGAATAGAGTTGAAATGATAGCTCGTGATGGTTAGCGAGTAGGCAGTCAGTCATTGATGACTTTAAATTGAGAGTTGGACCCTGATGAAGTTGGTTTAAGGCATGACTATTTTGCCGAATTACAGAAGCAAACTGGAGAGTGAACGGTCAAATCATATCCACTTTAAACATGTGTTCTCAAATAATCCCAAGTGTCTAATGTAGGATTGGATGCATGGATGGTGACGTCACGCCCACCCTTAGTGTTATTCCGATTTTATCGGGCATCAGAAGAAGCATAAGTATTTTGGCGAGCTTCAAACATGAGATGGAGAGTGCATTGTTGGGACATATAACTCCAAGTCTTTCTTAAATCTCATAATTAAATTGCATAGGCAGATGAGTGGATGGTCGGTTGCATCCACTTTATACTAGAGTTCTGACCTTGTCGGTCTCTTCCGCTTTGATGCCTTGCCCCCAGTCAGGGGCATATAGTAGTCGATGAGTGGTTGAATCATGCTTGTCATGATGATACCTCAATAATTTGATCATAGTCCGCGGAGGTTGTTTTGCACCCAATCTTAAGTACTCGGTTACCTGCATCATTTGCAAGTAGTTTAATTCAAGACGGTCATATTTCAAAACGTAAATGAAATTGAATTAGAAATAATTCAAAAGAGATCAGATCAAATCCCATTGATAAGTGAGGCAGCATCGTATGCTCGCTATTGCACTTCAGTCCAGCCCTTCTCAGTTGGAAGTCTAACGCAAATGGTTCAATTTGATCAAAGTCGTTGATCGATAGGGGTCGGATGTTCCCGGTCCTTCGTTTTATAAGGCTTGCACATATTGTCAGAGCTATCCTTTGCGGAGCAGCCTTATTGCGTTGGCGTTCACGGTAGCCATCTAGAGAAGAGGAGTTTTCTGATCTAGAGTATGGAGCAGGTCCCCTCCTTATCTTGCTATGTTGATCCTTCATCTAGTTCATCAACTCAATATTGGCTTGGATATGTTAGTGCATTCGTCGGTGGCTACCCACCAGTTCTCTTATCAAAGTCTGGAAATAAGCTCCGGTGATGAATTCATTTATGGGTATTAGCAGCAAATGGCTGTGGGTTTTGGATAAATTCGTTGGCTGCCAGCTTCTTTATTCCCTTCAACAATATGAGAAGTAGAACTGGTATGTCTAACCATGATTGACAGTGTTCTTTGAGGAATGGGGGAAGACAACTGCATTTGATGGCAGTCATCACTCTTGGTGTAAGCCGTGCGCAATTCTCACTTCATGAGGTAGTGCCGGGGGTTATATTTCCAAAGTACACTGACGTAGTCAACGTGTTGAATTTTTGCTGGAAAATCTGCATGTAGGATGGTTTCAATAAATAGGTCTGGACCGGGAAAGATACTTCTATCAACATTATCAAGTCCATTTTATGGCTACGGGGTCTTGTAATACTGGTGAATGATGTATGCACGAATGCCTAACGTTCGAGTGGTTGGTAATGTTGATTGGATTGTGAGTTGGTTAAGATGGGCTCATAGATTGGTAATTATTTCTAATTTTCACCCAGGTAGGAGGCCCATATAAGATAGTGAGGAAGTCCTCTTAAGGTTGTATGTAGTGCTTCTAGTCATATGGACACGGTATGATTAAGATGCATGCATTTTAAGATGGTTCAGCGGTGACCAGCTATGTTTTGAGTTAGCAAAGTAGATAGTGTTGGGCAATCATCATAATAACCACCATACCATAGTTGTCAATTCAGGAGTTTAAAAGCTAGTCAATTGGGGAAAGTTGTAGTACACCTTAGAAGCATGATATATTAACCAACTCTAGTTCTTGGCGTATTAGCTAGGTTCTCCAGCCTTTGGGAGCACCGGTTGAGTAGTATTTCTTTACCCATTCCTTGATTGCAACTCAACAATTGCTACTGTAATCCTCTACGTCCCGTCCAGTCATGGAACTGTGAAAATGTTCCTTTATTAAGTTGAGTTTTGAATTAACTATGTGGGTGCTCTGCGCTGCGGCTAGGGTTCAAAAAGGACATGTAACCTTAGGCTCTAATACCAAGTGAAACACCCCCACACCCCTTAATATACCCAAAAAGGACACACTAAAAGGCGTGGTGCGTTGTAGGTATAGCTAAAGCTAACAGAGACTAAGATTCACAAGACAAAAATAAATAAAAACAGTGGAAACTTAAAATTATAAGTTAATTAAAGCCAAACTTCATAATTGCTTCATAAATAAGTCAAATACCAAATACCACATATATGTCTAAAAATCCAATATGTCTCATGAAATAAAAACTTATAGTCTCAAAAATCTGAGTATATAATATCCCTCATAATAAGCCAGTACGTAGAAAGAACAAAAGCTGAAAGAAAAGAAATACATGATAGCAAACTCCTCCAAGAAATATCCAAGCAACTGCAATCTACTGACTCTCCCTTGATTGCTTAAGGGGGAGGGAAAGAGGAAAATAGAGGAGTGGGTCAGACTAAAAGTCTGGTGAACGATAGTAATTACTTGAGTCTTTAAGCAAAGTAAAAGTAATAGACTCTACAACAGTTCTAGTATATAAAAGTCTCGGGACGCTCTACTTCGACTCGCTCTATCGATGCACACTTCGACTCGCTCAATCAATGCACGCTTCGACTCGCTCAACCAGTACATAGTTCGACTCGATCAAAACAACATCAAAGGCAGAGTGATCCAAAGACTCAAGCGCCATGTCATTGAGTCGAACGATAGCGAGTCGAACAGAGCGAGTCGAACGAAACAGCCAACCGAGAATCTCATTTCGTATCGATCATATCTCCTAATCTACAAGTCCAAATGCTATGAAATTTTCACAAAAGACTACGTCCATGCTAAAGAATGTCCACGCCAAATTTCGAATCCATTGGATGAAATCTTGTTCGATACGAAATCTGTTTGTATCGATCACGGATCGGACCGAAACTTCGTGGGCTTGGGCGCGCAGGCCTGGTCACATGCCAAAGAGGGTCTCCCGAAATCTGAGCGAGATACCAGCCTCCTACACCTATAAATAGACCCCCAAAGCCAACAGAAAAGGGATTCTGCCTCTTCTTTGAGATCTCCAACGCCCAGACTCTGCCAAACACGGATCTGAACTCCATGGCTGCTGCAACTAACGAAATTCACTGCTGCAAATCACAATCATCTGCTGTAATTCATTGAATTCAGTTGTAAACATCAAAGAAAGATCAATAAAGCAAACTACTTCATAGTGGACGTAGGCAAAACGCCGAACCACTCTAAATTCTTGTGTCTCCTTGCATTTTAATTATTTTCATTTCTATGATTTGGAGTTTTTGTTAGATAATTCCTCTTTTTCCATTTAATTTCTTCACTTTATCTCTTCAAAAACTTCCGAAGAGTGTTGTGCCTAATTTTGGTACAAACACTTTGGTGCTTTCACTGAGAAAACCAATTTTTCTCCTGCTCTTTGGATCTCCTATCTATATTGGATTGCATAAATCTAAGAAGAAGATCCAGATCTAGAACTTTGAAGCCCTTCCATTCTATTCAGATTTGCATCAGATCTAGGAAAGGACTTCATAAATTCATTATGGTGAGCGCACGTACTACTTCTACAGCTGCTGGTCAAGGAGCACGGGATCGACAGAATCCCGTGCAATCACCTCCATCCAACCAAAATGCTGCAGGACCTTCAGATCCATCAGGTCCAATCACCAAACAAGAATTCCAGACATTACTTCAAGAGTTGACCCAGAGTCGACAACAGCTAACTAGCAATTGCACGCCAACACAGGGTTGTCCAACCAGCTAAATCGCCAAAGGCGCAGAAGATCTAGAAGAGACCAAGGTTCCTATTCTTCCACAGAGAGTTCAGCCTCCTCTGATGGCCAAACCAGATCCACATGCCCACGGCTAGGTGTAAGATACACCCAGGCCACGGGACACCAACCCGCTTCGAATCTTGGGCAACCTAGAACTGGACCATCCGCCAGTCTCCGTACAGAACCTTCATCTCGAGGAGATGCTGCTCCCTACCGTGTTACCGGCAACATTGCTACTACCACCACTACTGAACGAGGAGGTGATGCTAGAAACCAAGCTGATCCTCGGCGTAACCAACAAGAACAGACTCCTGAGCCTTATGTCCCTGAGGATGTTGAACCAAGGAGGCGAGGCATGGACCGTCGACCGCGTCTGGTCCAGACTCGCGCTATGGAACCCGACCACACCTTGGCACAACATGCTCCAAATATCCGAATGTCGGATATACCAACGATGATCCGCCAAATGATCCATGAAAGTCAGGGCCTCTCTAATGACGACTGGGGAATCTCCTGGAGTCATACCCCTTTCACCGATGACATATTGTATGTTGAACCACCTCGGCGCTTCAGGATGCCGACTTTTCCAGTTTACGAAGGGATTTCTGATCCCAATCAACACATCTTGAAGTACGAATGGCTGATGAATGCTATGAGAGCTGATGACGCAGTAAAATGCCGTAGTTTCCCCATTTCCCTAGGGGGCATCGCTACCATGTGGTTTACTTGTTTGCCACCATGATCCATTTCTAATTTTGATCAGATGGCCACAAAGTTCGTTGAACAATTCTGTATGCACGTGGCAAGGCCTAAAGACGTTAACACTCTATCTAGTGTTACACAAGCTCCCGGAGAAACACTTAGACGTTACTTGGAGCGATTCCATGTTGCGTGTGCAGAAATAAGCAATCCCAATGATAACTCTATCCTGATGGCATTGACTAAGGGGATTGATGCTGATTCCGAGTTCGGAAATTGGTTAGCTGGAAAACCACCTACGTCATTGGACCATTTCTACTCCAAGGCAGCCCAATTCTTGAGAAGGGAGGATGCGAAACAGTCTAGGAAGTAGGATGATGCAGGGCCCAACATCGAAGGAGTCCAAAGTAGCATTGCTGTTAAACAATCCGGAGATATTTCAGGAAAAGTTTAGTTGAACATCCAAAATAAACATAATCAGAAGAGGGACAATGGAAATAAAAACAAAAAACGTGATCAGATTCGTGGTCCATGACGTAGAGCTTCCATGTACGATACTTACACTCCATTGAACACGTTGTTGGAAAATGTGTATCTACAAACCTGCAATACCATGCAATACAAGAAACCTGCCCCGAAACCACTAACTGAGAGACAAATCCAAACAGGAAAATTCTGTAGATTCAATGAGAGTTATGGCCATAACACCAATGAGTGTCGTCACTTACAAGACCTCATTGAAAAACTGATACGTGAATGGAAGTTGGATCAGTATGTGTGGGCGCCGCAGTCTGGTTGTGTGGGCCCATCAAATCAGAATCTTGCGCCGAATCAGGAAAGATAGGAAGAGCCTGCTCGTATAGGCGGGAGGTTGGTCATCAATACAATAAGTGGTGGTCCTCACCTAGCAGACCGAAGTTGGAAGGAAATGGAGTCGTACGCCAGTTCTATCAGGCATGCAGACTTCGAATGTTATAGTAACTCTGATGAAGGGGCTCCGGCCAAGCAACAGAAGATGATGACAGATGACATCATGTTCAGGAACAGAGATGCTGATAAAGTCGAAGCCCCCACTATCGATCCACTGGTCATCTCAGCTCAAGTAGGTCCCGCTTGGATGAAGAGAATCTTAGTTGACAGTGGAAGCTCTGTGAATATTTTGTTCAAGCAAGCTTATGATCAAATGTAAATGGAAGCCATAGACTTAAAGCCTCGTCAATCCCGAGTCCATGGTTTCAACGGAAGTGCTACTATACCCACTGGAATGGTGGAACTGCCAGTAGAGTTGGGAGTTGGAGAACGACGGAGAGTACGGATGCTTCATTTCATTGTTTTGGACATAGACTCCCCTTACAATGCTTTCTTGGGCCGACTGTCCCTCGCTGAATTCAGGGCAACCATCACCCCGTGGTGTTTAACTTTAAAGTTTCCCACTGATCATGGAAAAGGAATCATTCAGGGAGATCAGGCTACCGCCCGAGCCTGTTATCTTGCTGAGCTGCGGGAGGCGCAGCGAACAGAGAAAGGAAAGGGCGTAGAGGAATCTCTCTGCGTCCGTTTCGCCGGTAATTGACAATTAACGCCCGGGCCCAGGCCCGGGCACCCCAGCCAATTCCTTAGGGATCTTGACCCAAGAGAAACTGAAGATGAAGGAGAATCTAAAGAAAGTCAATCATCCCCAGCCGAACTGACGATTGATGTGCCAGTTGACAACGATGATGACTCGAGAATGATAAAGATAGGATCTCAGCTAAGCCAGCAAACTCAAGAGGAATTGGTTGAATTTCTATGGGAAAATCTTGATGTATTTGCCTAGACACATTCCGATATGTGTGGGATCTCGCCGGACATCGCGAGCCACACTCTGAACATTGACCCGCGGCATGTCCCGGTCAAACAGAAAAGGCGTGGTATGGATCTAGAGAGATCTGCCGCCCTTAAAGAAGAGGTAGAAAAGCTTGAAGCAAACGTATTCATTCGAGATGCGCTATATCCTGAATGGGTGTCGAATCCCGTGCTCGTTCGAAAGCCGAATGGAAAGAGGAGAACATGTGTCGATTATTCCGATCTGAATAAAGCATGTCCCAAAGATAGTTTCCCACTTCCCAGAATTGATCAGCTAGTAGATTCGACAGCTGGACATGAACTCTTATCCTTCATGGACGCGTACTCTGGCTACAATCAGATACCGATGCATTTACCCGATCAATAACATACCAGCTTCGTAACCAACCTGGGACTTTATTGCTATAGAGTTATGCTATTCGGACTCAAGAATGCCGGGGCTACTTATCAACGATTGGTCAATCGGATGTTTGCCAATCAAATCGGGAAAACCATGAAAGTATATGTAGACGACATGCTTGTAAAGTCATGACTCTCCACTGACCATGTTAAAGACCTGGAAACTATGTTCAACATAGTTCAAGAATACAAAATGAAGCTAAATCCACTGAAGTTCCACTTTGGAGTTGCATCCGGGAAATTCCTTGGGTTCATTGTCAACGCCCAAGGAATCGAAGCTAATCCTGAAAAGTTTTGGGCAATCAGAAACCTTGAAACTCCAAAGACTATAAAGTAAGTCCAAAGTCTCAGTTGGAAAGTGGCAACATTGAGCAGGTTCATTTCAAAGTCCATTGACAAATGCATTCCCTTCTTCGATCTGATCCGAAAAGGAAAACGCAACTTTGAATGGACCACGGAGTGCGAGGGCGCTTTCCAAGCACTAGTTCAACATCTATCCACACCACCTATCTTGTCGAAGCCTATCGACCATGAGAAGTTGTTCGTATATTTGGCGATATTAGAGAACGCTATTAGCGCTGCACTAATCCTTGAAGAAGACAAGATACAGAAGCCGGTATACTACGTCAGCAAACGATTGACTGGGTCTGAAATAAATTATCCAAAGCTAGAAAAGTTGGCCTACTACCTTGTGATTGCATCAAGGAAACTCCGACCGTATTTCCAGGCACATCCCATTGTTGTTTACACCAACTAGCTGTTACGACAGGTCCTTTCGCAGCCTGAGACGTCTGGTAGGTTACTCAAATGGAACATCGAACTGAGTCAGTTTGATATTACTTACACTCCAAGACGAGCAATCCAAGGACAAGTTCTCGCTGATTTCATAGTTGAATTTACCATTTCAGAGGACTTTCCCGAAACCAGTAAATCCCCCGAATACGTCTGGAAGCGATATATTGATGGTGCATCAAATGACCGGTGTTCGGGTGCTGGTGTTGTACTCGAAACCCCCGAAGGCCGATCCATATGCTATGCTGTGAAGTTCGATTTTCATGCGACTAATAATGAAGCTGAATTTGAAGCCCTCTTAGCTGGCCTAAAACTTGCCAAAGATCTGAAAATTGTCGTTGTGGAAATTTATTGCGATTCACAACTAGTCGTGTGTCAGGTTCGAGGAGAATATCAAGCGAGAGACCGAAGGCTGGCTGCTTACTTAGCTCGAGTTCAGGAAGTACTAAATTAGTTTGATTACTATGTCATCTGTTTGTACCAAAATTGGGCACAACACTCTTAGGAAGTCTTTAAAGAGATAAAGTGAAGAAATTAAATGCAAAAATAGGATTTATCTAACAAAAACTCCAAATTTTAGAAATAAGAATAATTAGAATGTAGGGAGACACAAGGATTTAGAGTGGTTCGGCGTATTGCCTACGTCCACTATGAAGTAATTTGCTTTATTGATCTTTCTTTGATGTTTACAAGTGAATGCAATGAATTACAAGAGTTAGCTATTGTTTGCAGCAGTGGATCTTGTTGATGGCAGCAGCGATAGAGTTCAGATCTGGATCTGGCGGAGTCCGGGCGTTGGAGATCTCAAGGAGGAAGAAGAACCCCTTTTTTGTTGGCTTTGGGGGTCTATTTATAGGTGTAGGAGGCTGATATTTCGCCCAGATCTCAGGAGACCCTCTCTGGCATGTGACAAAACCCGTACGCCCAAGCCTATGAAGTTTCGGTCCAATCCGTGATTGACACGATCTAATTTCGACTCGCTCAAGATCTCGTCCAATGGAGTCAAAATTTGGCGTGGACACTCTCTAGCATGCACGTAGTCTTCTGTGAAAATTTCATAGCGTTTGGACTTGTAGATTGGGAGATATGATCGATAAGAAATAGAGTTTTCGGTGGGCTGTTTCCTTCGACTCGCTTCCATTTCGACTCGCTTCCTCTTGACTCGATGATGTGGCGCTTCCTGGATCGTTCCACCTTTAACGTTGTATTGATTGAGTCGAAGCGCACTCTGATTTGAGCGAGTCAAAGCACGCACTGGTCGAGCGAGTCGAAGCGAGCACTGGTCGAGCGAGTCGAAGTGTGCATTCTTGATGACTTTAAGCTAGAGCGAGTCGAAGAGAGCAGCTCTGGTGGACGTGGAGCGAGTCGAACCCGATCGACTCGAGATTGGCCTCTGAGTGAAGCGAGTCGAAGACATTACTCCTGGGCGCTGCGAAGCAAGTCGGAGTTGGCTTCGAACTGAGTGTTGGGGAGTGAGTCGAAGGAGCGAGTCGAAGCGAAGCGAGTCAATTGGTAGTTGATCTCC
Source organism: Allium fistulosum (assembly GCA_030737815.1). NCBI lineage: Eukaryota > Viridiplantae > Streptophyta > Magnoliopsida > Asparagales > Amaryllidaceae > Allium > Allium fistulosum. The sequence continues at coordinate 797,897,034 of CM060904.1, forward strand.
CTCTAACCTTGCATCGTTCATAACTTGAGCATATGAACTCGGATTGACTTGAGATTTGAAACATTGGCTTTCTTGGCTTAGCATGCCATGTCTTACCAATTTTGGCTCGATCTAGACTCGGACAAAATTCATCGATATCCGTGGTGAGCCCATGTATAATTGATCTCTGGGACGGACTGCTTACTAGTTACTAGTCAATTCCTTGGTATTACGGCCTTGCCAAAAGGCGGGATAACATTTGCCCCCCAAAGTACATCTTGTGAAAACATGATGTGCTTTGAAGTGTTGTAGTCTTTATTCTGAATAGTTATCGTCCTTTCGATAAGAGTTGTAATCTTTGTCCGTCCTTCTTGATAATGTAATCTATTGACTATCGACTGCTGTGTCATATATCGTTGCAACTGATCGCTGTATGCCAGTGGTTATCCGTTTGCTGTTGTAGTTGTTACTGGATGAACTTATGATTCTTAAAAATTTTAAATGCTGAATATTAGTCCGTCATTCATGCATGTATGTTAACCTGACTCCCGCTGACGTTTGCACGTTCTCGAGTCGTTGTCAGTTTATTGTTTTGGAATGTCCCTTCGTAACGATCCCCTCCTGAGTCATTGTAAAGGATTGAAACGTCGAAGATAATTTTCATTGGATTTGTGGTCGTGAAGTAAGCATGTCGAGTTAATGGAGTTGATCTCTGGAAGTCATGATTCTATGGATTCGAACAGGATGTTCGACTCGGTCTTAGATCGAACTGCTTCATTCGACTCGGTCTTGGATTCGAGCTTCATAGGAGCTGGAGTCGAAACGCACAAGAGATGAAGTCGAAGGGGAGCGAGTCGAAGGAGCGAGTCGAAGTGATGGTGTGTAATGATGCATCGGAGATGGAGTCGAAGGGAAGCGATACGAATGGGAGTTCCATATCTATGCACTAAAGAGGGAGTCGAAGCACGTGTTTGACTCCGTTGGAACCTGAATCGTTTATTCCCCTTGCTTTTCACTTCATACAAATATCTAGCACTTAGCCGTTTTTTCACTTTTTACCTTTACCTTCCCTGCCTTCGTATCGCTCTAAGACTCGAGAGGAAAGAACGAAAATTCTTGACTTCAAATCAACTCCCACCATCACTTAATCGAACTAATCTGACAGATCTAGGTAATCCATTAAACGAATCCAACGCGTGAACGATGAGACTTGGTTTTCAAACACTAAATCAGCCTGAGTTGTGACTGATCGAAATTTCCAGGACTTTGGCTTTGAATCGATCTGGAGTGGGAAGTTTCGAGAGGATGAGGTAGAGGATTTCGTGTTGATCGATGGTGGGGCTTCGCATCGAGTCGAACGCCCCGAATCTATGGATCGATGCGAAAGGGATGTGCTTGATCAAATCTAATCGATAGCCTTCGACCGAACCGAAGTGGGTAGCTTCGGAGCGAGTCGAAGTGGATGGCTTCTGGATCGAGTTGTAGTGGAGAGCCTAGGAGCAGTCGAACTCGTGATCTTGGGACCGAGTCGAAGGGAGCGAATCAGATTGTGTAGTCTCGGAAGCGAGTCGAAATGCGTGTCTTGGCACCGATTCGAACTCGATGATCTCAGGAGCGAGTCGAACTGCGCGTCTTGGCACCGATTCGAACTCGATGGTCTCAGGAGCGAGTCGAACGAGTCTGGCTTATATGCGCACGTCCTTAGTTTATCGATGTGAACATGGCTTCCGTAAGCGACACGATTTGAACATCACAAAAATTTAAAACTCCCTACTCATTAGAACAGTTGATTCCGACGAGCTTCAAAATTGTATTACTGGACTTAACCGCTTTACCGCATATCTGACTGCCTATCGAAGCTCGTCGACGGAACTGGGATATCACATTGACACCAAACTTTAACTTGAAATGATGATTAATCAACCGGATGGTATGGTTGTGACGGTCAGCGATGACGGTCCTTTCGACTGAATTCCGAAGTCTCGTCGTTTACATGTTCCCCTTAATCCGGTTGGTCTTTCCAAATAATATACAGCACTGCACTGCACAACATGCCCACACACTTTAAACTGGGGGGATGCACAAGCGTTATTTGTCAGTTTAACAATGATTTTTTATAAGCTAGCTGGTTATGAATCCTTCAAGTTCCCAACAGCCGGAAAATCAAAGTTCTATTCCTCCAACCATAAAGATACCGGTTATAGAAGCCGAAGTTATTGAAATAGCGCCGGATGAACGTCAAGGGGCTTGGTTCATCCTTAACCCATCAGATTCCGTGCCGTCAGGTATTTCTGATGACATGCTAGGCCGGATTTGCTTAAGGCACGGTTTGTCTCTTGACGACGTGATACTTCCCGAACCAACCGACAGGCCACACAATCCCCCGGAGGGGTTTACTGCTTTTAACCGTCATGCCTGCACGGCGGGGACGCTTCCTCCCTTTAACTACTATATAAGGGAGACGTTATCGTTTCTTAGTATATCCCCGTCTCAGCTACACCCTAATGGGTATGCCTTGCTAAACAGCACCTTCATCCTGTTTATGGAGATCCTCTTTTGACCGTCGAAGCCGATCGAGATTAGATATTTATTCAATGTTAAGAGCCGTGGAGATAGCCCTTCCTTCACCTTCTTGGAGGCAGTCAGAAGCTGCCATATTTGTGTTGGGTTCCTGGGGAAGGCTAAGTTATTACAAATCCGAATGGTTCTACATTCGGTGCCCTCCTGGATTTGCTAGGCGGTGGTTAGATAGACGTAAGTGTCGCCATTCTCTCTTGAACTACTGAGATGTTAGTGATCGACTTCAAAAAACTGACATACTGTTCTTTTCTTATAGCCGCAATCTCTCGTCCCGATGGCGCATACTTCAGAGAGCTCGTTCGAATTCTTCAGGCGTTTCCGAGCGAAGAGACATAGACTTAGTCTTGACCGACAGGAATTTGAGGGCTGTCGGGCTGATAGAACGAAGGCAGAGCATACACTTGGACGTGACACATAGGGTGGCCCTAAAGAAACGCGTGAAGCGCAAAGCGCCCACAGTTTTGATCACCAAAGAAGTTGATCCAGAAAGGACACCCACCGATACCGAGCTTCAGGCCGTACCTCCTTCCGACGTTCAGGATTCCGGAGGAAAAAGAAAAGGCAAGGCTGCTGCATACAAACGCTCTGAATATAAAAGATTTAAATTTGTGGTTGTGTCTTTACCTTTCCAGAGGGTTAGAATTTCTGAGGCTTCTTCCCCGCAAGTGGAGAATCCGTTTGCAGGGCTTGATGATATTCCGATCCTGGATTCTGTGTCGTCTCCACACGATGCCGGGATGGAAGGGCTTGATAGTGCTCTTGATACGAGCGGGTCGCTTGCTACGAGTGCGGCCGACATTTCCGGTTGGTCGAGGGATTGCACATGCATACACTTCACTACACTACATGATTCACAACTGTACTTCACCCGACTTGGGAAGTTACTAACTCTTCTTTTTCTTCTCATTTTCAGGTACTATGTCCGGAAGGGGATCTATGCTTGGTAATCTTCGCTCCGCTCGAAAGGCTTCTGGTTACTATGATTCCCACAGGAGGGATTCGGATAGGGATCGCGATCGCGAGTATTCCAATCAGGATAGATACGGGCGCGACAGGGAGAGAGAATACCGACACCGGTCTAGATCGCGTTCTCCTCTCCCTAGACTTCCATCTCCTCCTCCTGCCCAAACTTCACATCCACCAGAGCCTCCTCGCCATAGGTCATCCTCTCATGCTTCTAGATCCGAGCCTCATCTTCAAAGAGTCGAGACTTCATCTTCCCTGGCTATAGAGCAGGTCCCTGTTGATCCTACTGGAGAAGGGGCCCTTAAGTTGGATCAAATGAAGAAGGATTTCCCGAATATTTGCTTGGATGGTTATGTTTTCCCTCCCCACTTGAAGAGAATTCCATCTTCGGTTGAAGGCACGATGCATAAGTTTGTTCATGACATCTATACTCAATATCGAGAGTGGGCGAAGGCTGTTGAAAAAGCTTCCAAAGTGGCCTTCGAGCGGGCTAAAGAGATCGAGAAGATGGAGACCGAGCTTGAAAAAAGGGATCATATTATTCAGGTCCTCTCTGCTGAGTCCGAGTCTTCTTGGAAATCTGAGATTGAGGCCATTAAGAAGGCTGATGAAGCGAAAGCGGAGATGGAGAGGTTGGGGCAGACACACGTTGCCCTGATGGAGGAGATGGGACACCGGAATACCAAAGTTATCGCCGAGCGGGATGCGGCGGTCAAGGAGCTCAACGAACTAAAAGCCAAATTCGCTAGCTTGGTTAAAGAAAAAGACGATGCGAACAACGCAGCCCAGGAGGCGTGCGATCAGGCAGTTCTACTCAGGGGAGAACGGGATGTGGCGATGGCCAAAGTTTAGAAAGCAGAGACTGAGGTCGAGGAAAGGGTGAAATTGGACGAGTCCAGGCTAGAGGCCGACATCAAGGACCTCCTTGTTGTCTACAATGCTAATGTGCTGAGGCACAGAGGCTTAGCTTGGCTTGATGACTATCCGGTGCATCTCCGTAGTGCTTGGGGCCGATTGGTCGAGGAGGAGAAAGAGGCGCACCCGAGTGAATCTGTGGATGAATTCGAGCTTGAGAATCGCCTGTTAACTGATGATGAGAAGAAGATTCTCGACGATTCAAATATCTCTTATGAGAAGGAGAGGCTCAGCACCCAGCACCTGGAAGTAGGAGAAGGCTCCGAGGTTGGACATTATGATGCAAGTCTGACATTCCGGTGTCAACCCAGCCTTAACCTTTGCCTGCGGCTAACCCTCAAGCTGTTCCTGCCTATAATCCGGATCAGCCGCGGATGTCTCCGACTACAGCGCCAGCGACTGAAGCCGCCTCGTCGCTTACAAGCCAAACTGAGGAAGGTACTCCGAACATTCCACTTCTCTCAAATCGGAATCTTCGATCTAGTTAAGTCCTAACGGTTCTTTTATTCTTTGTCTAGTGATTGACGCCGCACTGGCCATGCCTCCTGCCCCTCAAGAATCATATCAAATGCAGGAGGCTATCGTGACTGAGGCAACCACTGTGAGTACCACTGCTCCACTCGACGATCTACAGGGAGGTACGATCGCGTTTGACGAGCAGCTGATGGATGAGCTCTTCCGCCGCCACGGCGATCCCCGCGCTGATTTGTCATCTATTATGAGCGGAATTGATCCTGCTGCGAGCTCTTCACTGCCGACTGCTGATGCCCTCAGCAGGGCTCGAGTAATAACTGAAGATGAGATGTTTTCTCAGATTGACGCTGAACTGGCAGCAGCGGGCTATGGCGGCAGCTTCGGAGGTGGGATGGCAGCGTCGGGACCTACCCCGCTTGGAATGATGTCTCCTAGTGGTTCTGTCTTTCTTACCAGCCTGCCCATTCCACCGTCTATGATTGATCCCGTTCCTCCGACTCCGCCCGTAGGAAGCATTCTCATTCACATGAGTTCGGAGGAAGATGTCGATACAATGCCATTGACTGAAAACCAACCGCCGAAAGGCACGGGCTTGAAGAGGAAGATTGGCGATGGCTCGAGCGGGTCCACACTGAAGAGGAAGCCAAGGAAGAAGAGAGATTAGACATGACCATCTGGCGTATTTTGATTTTTGCATTTTGTTAGCCGTTTATAGATGCGGGTTCGGCCCCTGCTAGTAGGGATTTTTTTTGGAAACTTGTACACGAACGTCTTCTATAATCAATAGAAATGAAACTCTTCTTTTTTGTCATCGTGTACTTGTCTAAGTGTTTCAGTGCTTGTAATGCACTTGTGAAGTTTCGGGTTCCGAATTGAGTTTGTTTCGATTTTCCAAGTTCGGGAACTGTGGACATTGCTTATGATCGGGAAGCGAGTTGAATTCCGACATTATATCGCTTCAACCTTATAACTTGTTGAGTTTGGTGCCACCGAACGGATGTCTGAGTCAAGTGGAGATTGAGTAATGCATCCATACCTGTTTGATTGCTGATAATCATTTCCGCATTCCGGGGATCCTCATTTATTTACTGGCGAATGGTTATGCCAACATGAGTTTCGATCACATGCCCGCCGTCTGGGGACTTGAGATTTGTTTTTGCACTCCGACTCGCGCTCCGGGAGTTTGGAGTTGACACTTGTACTTCGATCCATGTTGTGGGAACTTTGAAGTTGGTGTTCAGGCTCTGTTCTGCATTTTGGGAATCCGGAGTTGACATATATGCTTCGACTTGTTCTCGGGAAATTCGGGACTGATGTTTATACTCCAGTTCGCACTCCGGGAATATGGAGTTGAATATTTATACTCCGACTCGCGCTCTGGGAGTTTGGAGTTGAATGTATACTTCGACTCGTGCTCTGGGAGTTCGGAGTTGAATGTTTATACTCCACTTCGCACTCTGGGAATATGGAGTTGAATGTTTATACTTCGACTCGCACTCTGGGAGTTTGGAGTTGAATGTTTATACTCCGGTTCACTCTCTGGGAATTCGGAGTTGAATGTTTATACTCCGGTTCGCGCTCTGGGAATTCGGAGTTGAATGTTTATACTCCGGTTCACTCTCTAGGAATTCGGAGTTGAATGTTTATACTCCGGTTCCCGCTCTGGGAATTCAGAGTTGAATGTTTATACTCCAGTTCACTCTCTGGGAATTCGGAGTTGAATGTTTATACTCCGGTTCCTGCTCTGGGAATTCGGAGTTGAATGTTTATACTCCGGTTCACGCTCTAGGAATTCGGAGTTGAATGTTTATACTCCGGTTCGTGCTCTGGGAATTCGGAGTTGAATGTTTATACTCCGGTTCACGCTCTGGGAATTCGGAGTTGAATGTTTATACTCTGGTTCCCTCTCTTGGAATTCGGAGTTGAATGTTTATACTCCGGTTCCCGCCGTGGGAATTTGGAGTTGAATGTTTATACTCCGGTTCACGCTCTGGGAATTCGGAGTTGAATGTTTATACTCTGGTTTCGCGCTCTGGGAATTCGGAGTTGAATGTTTATACTTCGGTTCCCGCTCTGGGAATTCGGAGTTGAATGTTTATACTCCGGTTCACGCTCTGGGAATTCGGAGTTGAATGTTTATACTCCGGTTCGTGCTTTGGGAATTCGGAGTTGAATGTTTATACTCCGGTTCCCGCTCTGGGAATTCGGAGTTGGGGAAGGATTATCGTGTACCGATCCCTTTTTTGACTTTTATGTGATGGCTTGCCCCCGAGCTCGGGTTTCACTTAGGGAGTGGTTGGTTGCACCGTAGCCACTCTCTATTTGAATAAATCCCACCGTATGATGAGACTTAGCTCTCCGTGCATAGTGATGGTCATATGAAGTATTTCAAGTAAATCACAGCTCTGGCTCGAAGAGGTTGCATTTTATTGCTGAAATAAGAAAGTGTGGCAAAGTCAGTTTCCTTATTACAAGTTCTAATTTCAAAATGCATAAACAAATTGCAGAAAAAAGAAAGTAAATTAAATTGATAAAGATAGCCTGTCAGGTGTAATAGCGGCGGAGGCTCTCGCTGTTCCAAGCTCTCGGCAGGGTAAGACCGTCGATGGTTGATAACTTGAATGTGCCATCTCCAAGCCTTCGTTCAATAACATACGGTCCCTCCCATGTTGGTTTCATATGTGAAGGAACCGGATAGACTCTTTTTAAGATGAGATCGCCTAACTCGAAGGTTCGCGGACGGACCTTGGCGTTGTATAATCGGGCGACTCGACTTCGATGCACAGGTGCCCTCAAGTCAGCTTCCTCACTCTTCTCATCTAGTAGATCGAGAGATTCAGCAAGTAATATAACATTTGTTTTTGGTTCATAGTATGTCACACGATGAGAAGGTACTTCTAGCTCGATCGGAATAACGGCCTCTGAACCGTAGGAAAGAGAGAACGGAGTGTGGCTGGTCGCGGTCTTGTGAGTAGTCCAGTAAGCCCATAGAGCCATAGGAAGTTCATCGACACATTTGCCTCCGACCTTTTCCAGTCGTTTCTTCAGGATTTATTTTATAACTTTATTAACTGCTTCGACCTGTCCGTTTGCTTGAGGGTGTGCAATTGCGGAGAATTTCTTTTGGATGTGAAATCGTTTGCAGAAATCTTTGAATTCAGTGCTGTCAAATTGGGTTCCGTTGTCTGTAATTATGGTGTGTGGGAGACCGAATCGACAGATGATGTTACGAACCACAAAGTTGATTACTTTCTTCGTCGTAATGGTAGTGAGAGCTTCGGCTTCAGCCCACTTTGTAAAGTAATCAACTGCGACTATGGCGTACTTTGCTCCACCTTTTGCCAGAGGTAGAGCACCGATGATGTCGATGCCCCACATTGCGAACGGCCATGGGCTGACCATTTGCGTTATCTCAGTAGGAGGAGCTCTAGGAATTCGGGCAATATTTCTGGCACCTATCACATTTCTTGGCATATTCCAACGCATCACGATTCACGGTAGGCCAGTAATATCCGTAACGAAGTATTTTCTTGGCAAGCGTCTGCCCCCCGGTGTGATCGCCACATTCTCCTTCATGCACATCGCGTAGCACTTGTTTGATCTCATCGTGAGCGATACATCGGAGTAGGGGGACTGAGTACCCCCTTCTGTACATGAGTCCATTCTGGATGTTAAACCTTGACGCCATTCGAAGGACTTGTCTTTTTTCACTCCTGCGCTCCGGCAGGGTTCCGTGCTCAATGTAATTTCTGAGTGGAGTCATCCAGGAATCCCTTTCGGGGACGAAGTCGCATACTTCGTTTATTTCTGCTTGGTCGATACTTGGGGAAGATAGCATTTCCACGGGTACGAGTCCCATTTGTTGAGCTTCGCCTGTGCTGGCTAACTTCGCCAACGAATCGGCCTTTTGGTTGCGTTCTCGAGGTATACTGAATATGGCATAGTAATCAAAATGGTCTAGTACTTCTTTAACTCGCGCTAAATAAGCAACCAACCTTCGATCCCTTGCTTGATATTCTCCTCGTACTTGGCACACAACCAATTGTGAATCACAATAAATTTCCACTGCGATAATCCTCAAATCTCTAGTAAGTTTCAAGCCGGCTAGGAGGGCTTCATATTCAGCTTCATTATTAGTCGCATGGAAATTGAATTTTAAGGCATAACATATGGATCGACCCTCGGGAGTTTCAAGCACAATACCGGCGCCTGAACACCGGTCGTTTGATGCTCCGTCAGTATAAAGTTTCCAGACGTACTCGGGGGATTCACTGGCTTCGGGCAAGTCCTCTGGGATGGTAAATTCAACTATGAAATCGGCTAGGACTTGTCCTTGTATGGTCCGTCTCGGAGCGTAAGTAAGGTCAAACTGGCTCAGTTCGATGTTCCACTTGAGTAACCTTCCAAACGTCTCAGGCCGCGAGAGGACCTGTCTTAACGGCTGGTCGGTGTAAACAATAATGGAATGTGCCTGGAAGTATGGTCGGAGTTTTCTTGATGCAATGACAAGGCAGTAAGCCAACTTTTCCAGCTTCGGATGATTTCTCTCAGCTCCAGTCAATCATTTGCTGACATAGTATACAGGCCTCTGTATCTTGTCTTCCTCTCGGATTAACGCAGCGCTGATAGCATTTTCTGATATTGCCAGATATATGAACAGCTTCTCATGATCAATAGGCTTTAACAGTATTGGTGGTGTAGACAGATGTTGGACTAGTGCTTGGAAAGCGCCCTCGCACTCTGTGGTCCATTCAATGTTTCGTTTCCCTTTTCGAATCAGATCGAAGAAGGGAATGCATTTGTCAGTGGACTTTGAAATGAACCTGCTCAATGCTACTACTTTCCCATTGAGACTCTGGACTTGCTTTATAGTTTTGGGAGTTTCTAGGTTTCTGATTGCCCAAATCTTCTCGGGATTGGCTTCGATTCACCGGGCGTTAACGATGAACCCAAGGAACTTTCCGGATGCAACTCCAAAGTGACATTTCAGTGGGTTGAGCTTCATCTTGTATTCCTGAAGTATGTTGAACATAGTCTCCAGGTCTTTTACATGGTCGGTGGAGAGTCGTGACTTTACGAGCATGTTGTCCACATATACTTCCATTGTCTTCCCTATTTGATTAGCGAACATCCGATTGACCAACCATTGGTAAGTGGCTCCGGCATTCTTGAGTCCGAACGGCATAACCTTGTAACAGTAAAGTCCCAGATTGGTCAAGAAGCTGGTGTGTTCTTGGTCGGGTAAATGCATCGGTATCTGATTGTAGCCTGAATACGCGTCCATGAAGGATAAGAGTTCATGTCCAGCCGTCGAATCCACTAGCTGATCGATCCTAGGGAGCGGGAAACTGTCTTTGGGGCATGCTTTATTCAGATCGGAATAGTCGACACATGTTCTTCACTTCCCGTTTGGCTTTCGGACGAGTACGGGATTTGACACCCATTCGGGGTATAGCGCATCTCGAATGAATCCGTTCGCTTCAAGCTTTTCTACTTCCTCTTTAAGGGCGGCAAATCTCTCTGAATCCATACCGTGCCTTTTTTGTTTGACCGGGACATGCCGCGGGTCAATATTCAGAGTGTGGCTCGTGATGTCCGGCGAGATCCCACACATATCAGAATGTGTCCAAGCAAATACGTCAAGATTTTCCCGCAGAAATTCAACCAATTCCTCTTGAGTTTTCTGGCTTAGCTGAGATCCAATCTTTATTATTTTTGAATCATCGTTACTATCAATTGGGACATCAATTATCAGTTCAGCTGGGGATGCTTGACTTTCTTTAGATTCTCCTTCGTCTTCAGTTTCTCTCGGGTCAAGGTCCTTGAGGAATTGGCTGGGGTGCCCGGGCCCGGGCGCTAATTGTCAATTGTCAGCGAAACGGATGCAAAGAGACTCCTCTACGTCCTTTCCCTTCTCCTTCCGCTGTGCTTCCCGTAGCTCAGCGACATAACAGCTCTAGCAGTGGGCCTGATCTCCATGAATGATTACTATTCCATGATCAGTGGGAAATTTCAAGGTCAAACACCATGGGGCAATGGCTATTCTGAATTCAGCGAGGGCCGGTCGGCCCAAGAAAGCATTGTAAGGGGAGTCTATGTCCAGAACGATGAATTGCAACATTCGTACTCTCCGACGCTCTCCTACTCCCAACTCCACATGCAGTTCCACCATCCCAGAGGGAATTGTGGCACTTCCGTTGAAACCATGGACTCGAGACTAACAAGGCTTCAAGTCTGCGGCTTCCATCTTCATTTGATCATAAGCTCGTTTGAACAAAATATTCACAGAGCTTCCACTGTCAACTAATATCCTCTTTATCCAAGCGGGACCTACTTGTGTAGAGATGACCAGTGGGTCGATAGTGGGAGCCTCGATTTTATCCGCGTCTCTACTTCTGAACACAATGTCATCCATTATTGTCTTTTGTTGCTGGGCCGGAGCCCCCTCATCAAAACTACTACAACACTCGAAGTCTGCATGCCTGATAGAACTGGCATACGACTCCATTTCCTTCCAGCTTTGATCTGCCGGGTGAGGACCGCCGCTTATTGTGTTAATGACCAACCTCCCGTCCGCATGAGCGGGTTCTTCCTATCTTTCCTGATTCGGCACACGGTTCTGATTTGATGGGCCTGCACCACCGGATTGCGGCGCCCGCACATACTGATCCAGCATCCGCTCACGTATCAGCTTTTCAATGAGGTCTTGTAGGTGACGGCACTCATTGGTATTATGGCCATAACTTTCATGGAATCTACAGAACTTTCATGTTTGGATCTGTCTTTCGGTTGGTGGTTTTGGGACAGGCTTCTTATACTGCATGGTGTTGCAGGTCTGCAAGTACACATTTTCCAATGATGTGTTTAATGGAGTGTATTTTTCGTACATGGAAGCTCTACGCCGTGGTCCACGATCCTGATCGCGTTTTTTGTTCTGATTTCTATTGTCCCTCTGCTGATTCTGCTTATTTTGGACGTTCGACTGAACTTTTCCAGAACTATCTCCGGTCTGTTTAACAGCGACGTTACTCTGGATACCTTCTATGTTGGGTCCTACGTCGTTCTGTTTCCTAGACTGTCTTGCATCCTCCCTTCTCAGGAATTGGGCAGCCTTGGAATAGAAACGGTCCAATGACGCAGGTGGTTTCCCAGCCAACCAACTTCCGAACTCGGAATCAGCATCAATACCCTTAGTCAGAGCCATCAGGATAGAGTTATTGTTGGGATTGCTTATTTCCGCACATGCAGCATGGAATCACTCCAAGTAATGTCTAAGCGTTTCTCCGGGAGCTTGCGTAACACTAGACATGGTGTTAACATCCTTTGGCCTTGCCACATGCATACGGAATTGTTCGACAAATTTAGTGGCCATCTGGTCAAAGTTGGAGATGGATCATGGTGGCAAACGAGTGAACCAAATGGTAGCGATGCCTCCCAGGGAAATGGGGAAACTATGGCACTTTACTGCGTCATCAGCTCTAGCAGCATTCATCAGCCATTCGTATTTCAGGACGTGTTGATTGGGGTCATAACTCCCTTCATAAACTGGCAAAGCTGGCATCCTGAATTGCCGAGGTAGTTCAACATATAAAACATCATCGGTGAAAGGGGTATGACTTGGGAGATTCCCCAGTCGTCATTAGATAAGCCCTGACTTTCACGGATCATTTGGCGAATCATCGCTGGTATATCTGTCGTTTGGACACTCGGAGCATGTTGTGCCAAGGTGTGGTCGGGTTCAACAGCGCGAGTCTGGACCGGACGCGGTCGATGGTCCGTGCCTCGCCTCCTTGGTTCGACATCCTATGGGACATAAGTTTAGGAGTTTGCTCCCCTCGGTTATGTTGAGGATCAGCTTGGTTCCTAGCGTCACCTCCTCACTCAGCAGTGGTGGTAGTAGCAATGTTACCAGTACCATGATAAGGAGCAGCTCCTCCCCAAGTTGAAGGTTCTATGTGGAGGCTAACGGATGGTACAGCTCTCGGTTGCCCAAGGTTCGAAGCAGGCTGTTGTCCCGTGGCCTTGATGTAACTTCCACCCAACCGTGGACGTGTGGATCTAGTTTGGCCATCGGAGGAGGCTGAGCTCTCTATGGAGGAATGGGAACCTTGGTCTCTTCTAGATCTCCTTCGCCTTTGGCGATTTAGCTGGTTAGTCAACTCCGCGTTGGTGCGTAGTTGCTCCGCTAGCTGCTGTCGACTTTGGGTCAACTCCTGAAGCAATGTCTGGAATTCTTGTCTAGTGATTGGACCTGACGGATCTGAGGGTCCTGCAGCATTTAGGTTGGATGTAGGTGATTGCACGGGGTTTTGTCGGTCCCGTGCTCCTTGATCAGCGGCTGCAGAGGTGGTACGTGTGCTCACCATAATGAATCGATGAAGTCCTTTCCTAGATCTGATTGCAAATCTGAGTAGAATGGAAGGGCTTTGAAGTCCTAGATCTGGATCTTCTTCTTAGATTTATGCAATCCAATATAGATAGGAGATCCAAAGAGTGGGAGAGAAATTGGGTTTTCTCACTGAAAGCACCAAAGTGTTTGTACCAAAATTGGGCACAACACTCTTCGAAAGTCTTTAAAGAGATAAAGTGAAGAAATTAAATGCAAAAAGAGGATTTATCTAACAAAAACTCCAAATTTCAGAAATAAGAATAACTAGAATGTAGGGAGACACAAGGATTTAGAGTGGTTCAGCATATTGCCTACGTCCACTATGAAGTAATTTGCTTTATTGATCTTTCTTTGATGTTTACAAGTGAATGCAATGAATTACAAGAGTTAGCTATTGTTTGCAGCTGTGGATCTTGTTGATGGCAGCAGTGACAGAGTTCAGATCTGGATCTAGCGGAGTCCGGGTGTTGGAGATCTCAAGGAGGAAGAAGAACCCCTTTTTTGTTGGCTTTGGGGGTCTATTTATAGGTGTAGGAGGCTGATATTTTGCCCAGATCTCGGGAGACCCTCTTTGGCACGTGACAAAACCCGTACGCCCAAGCCCATGACGTTTCGGTCCGATCCGTGATTGACACGAGCTGATTTCAACTCGCTCAAGATCTCATCCAATGGAGTCGAAATTTGGCGTGGACACTCTCTAGCATGCATGTAGTCTTCTGTGAAAATTTCATAGCATTTGGACTTGTAGATTGGGAGATATGATCGATACGAAATAGAGTTTTCGGCGGGCTGTTTCCTTCGACTCGCTTCCATTTCGACTCGCTTCCTCTTGACTCGATGATGTGGCACTTCCTGGATCGTTGCGCCTTTCACGTTGTGTTGATCGAGTCGAAGTGCACTCTGATTTGAGCGAGTCGAAGCACGCACTGGTCGAGCGAGTCGAAGCGAGCACTGGTCGAGCGAGTCGAAGTGTGCATTCTTGATGACTTTAAGCTAGAGCGAGTCGAAGAGAGCAGCTCTGGTGGACGTGGAGCGAGTCGAACCCGATCGACTCGAGATTGGACTCTGAGTGAAGCGAGTCGAAGACATTACTCCTGGGCGCTGTGAAGCGAGTCGAAGTTGGCTTCGAACTGAGTATTGGGAAGCGAGTCGAAGGAGCGAGTCGAAGCGAAGCGAGTCGATTGGTAGTTGATCTCCCTCCAACCTTGCATCGTTCATAACTTGAGCATATGAACTCAGATTGACTTGAGATTTGAAACATTGGCTTTCTTGGCTTAGCTTGCCATGTCCTACCAATTTTGGCTCGATCCGGACTCGGAAAAAATTGATCGATATCCGTGGTGAGCCCATGTATAACTGATCTCTGGGACGGACTGCTTACTGGTTACTAGTCAATTCCTTGGTATTACGACCTTGCCAAAAGGCGGGATAACATCATCTTTTGTATACCTCGAGAACGCAACCAGAAAGCCGATTCATTGGCAAAACTAGCCAGCACCGGTGAAGCTCAGCAAATAGGACTCGTTCCCGTAGACGCGTTATCCTCCCCAAGCATTGACCGGGCAGAAATAGACAGGGTATGCGAAACCATCCTCGAGAAGGATTCATGGATGACTCCACTCAGAAACTACATCGAGCACGGAATCCTGCCAGAACGCAGGAGTGAAAAGAGACAAGTTCTCCGTAAGGCCTCACGATTCATCATTCAGGATGGGGTCATGTATAGAAGAGGGTACACTGTTCCTCTACTCCGGTGTATCGCTCACGATGAAACTAAACGAGTATTGCACGAGGTGCACGGGGGACAATGTGGCGATCACACCAGGGGGCAAGCACTTTCCAAGAAAATACTTCGATACAGATATTACTGGCCGACCGTGAATCATGATGCGTCGGACTATGCAAAGAAATGTGATAGGTGCCAGAAATATGCCCGAATTCCTAGAGCTCCTCTTACCGAGATAACGCAAATGGTCAACCCATGGCCGTTTGCAATGTGGGGCATCGACATCATTGGTGCTTTACCTCTGGCAAAAGGTGGTGGGAAATATGCCATCGTCGCAGTTGATTACTTTACAAAGTGGGCTGAAGTTGAAGCTCTCGCTACCATTACAACGAAGAAAGTAATCAACTTTGTGGTTCGTAACATCATCTGTCTATTCGGTCTCCCACACACCATCATTACGGACAACGGAGCCCAATTCGACAGTGCTGAATTTAAAGATTTCTCCAAACGATTTCACATCCAAAAGAAATTCTTTGCAGTTGCACACCCTCAGGCAAACGGACAGGTCGAAGCTGTTAATAAAGTTATAAAATCCATTCTAAAAAACGACTGGAAAAGGTCGGTGGCAAATGGATTGATGAACTTCATATGGCTTTATGGGCTTACCGAACAACCCACAAGACTACGACCGGTCACACTCCATTCTCTCTTTCTTACGGTTCAGAAGCCGTTATTCCAGTCGAGCTAGAAGTACCTTCTCATCGTGTGACATACTATGATCCAAAGACAAATGCTATATTACTTGCGGAATCTCTTGACCTACTAGATGAGAAGCGTGAAGAAGATCATTTGAGGACAGCCGCGCATCGAAGTCGAGTCGCCCGATTGTACAAAGCCAAGGTCCGCCCGCGAACCTTTGAACTAGGCGATCTTGTCCTCAAAAGAATCTATCCGGTTCCTTCGCATATGAAACTGACATGGGAAGGACCGTATGTTATTGAACGAAGGCTCGGAGATGGCACATTCAAATTATCGACTATCGATGGTCTAACTCTGCCAAGAGCCTGGAATAGCGAGAACCTTCGCCGCTATTACACATGACAGGCTATCTTTATCCATTTATATTACTTTCCTTTTTTGCAATTTGTTTCTGCATTTTGAAATCAGAACTTGTAATAAGGCAACTGACCTTGCCATGCTTTCTTGTTTCAGCAACAAAATGCAATCTTTTCGAGCCATAGCTGTGATTTACTTGAAATGCTTCATATGACCCTCACTATGCACGGAGAGCTAAGTTTCACCATAAGGTGGAATTTATTCAAATAGAGAGTGACTTCGATGCAACCAATCACTCGCTAAGTGAAACCCGAGCTCGAGGACAAGCCATCACATCAAAGTCAAGAAAGTATTGATACACGACAATCCTTCATCAACTTCATATTCCGAGAGTGCGAAGCGGAGTATAAACATCAACTCCGAGTTCCCAAAGTGCGAACCGGAGTATAAACAACAACTCCGAGTCTCCAGAGTACGAACCGGAGTATAAACATCAACTCCGTATTCCTAGACTGTGAAGCGGAGTATAAACATCAACTTCGAGTTCCCAGAGCGCGAACCGGAGTATAAACATCAACTCTGTATTCCCAGAGTGCAAAGCGGAGTATAAACATCAACTCCGAGTTCCCAGAGTGCGAACCAGGGGATAAACATCAACTCCGAACTCCCAGAGTGCGAGTCAGAGTATAAACATCAACTCCAAATTCCCAGAGCGCGAATTGGAGTATAAACATCAACTCCGAGTTCCAGAGCACGAACCGGAGTATAAACATCGACTCTAGATTCCTAGAGTGCGAAACGGAGCGTAAACACCTACTTCAAGTTCCCGAAGCGTGAATCGAAGTATAAATGTCAACTCCAAACTCTCGGAGTGCAAGTCGGAGTATAAATGCCAATTCCAAGTCCCCAGATCACGGACATATGATTAAAACTTAAGCCGGCGTAACCAACCGCCGAAAAACGAATGGGAATCCCCGGAGTGTGGATATGATCATCGACAATCAAATGAGCATGGATAAACTAATCAATCTCTGCTTGCCTCAGACATCCGTTTGGTGGCACTAGACTCAACATGTTATATGTAAGAAACGATCGTCGATTGATGATCTACAACTCACCACCAAGACTGGGGGCAAGACTTAAGCATCGACCATCGACTGAAGCAATGCAACGTAAAAATTCAACTCGCTTCCCAGTCGCAAACCATGTCCACTGTTTTCGAACTTGGCGAACAAAAACAAACTTGATTCAAAAGCTAAAACTTCACAAGTACGCTTCAGATATTGAAACACTTAGACAAATACACAATGACAGAAACGAAGCCAAAAAAGAGAAGTTTCATTTCTATTGTTTATAAAAGAAGTTCGTGTACAAGTTTCCAAAAATTCCTACTAGCAAGGGCCGAACCCGCATCTATACACGGCTAACAAAATGCAAGTCAAAATAAATCGGGGAAGCATGTTTAATCTTTCTTTTTCCTTGGCTTCCTCCTCGGTGTAGACCCGCTGGAACCATCGCTAATCTTCCTCTTCGAGCCTTTGCTTTTCGGTGGTTGGTCTTCAGGCAAGGGCATTATATCAATATCCTCCTCCGAACTCAAGTGGATAGGAATGCTCCCTGCGGGCGGAGGTAGAGGAACATGATCGAGTACAGAAGGTGGAATGGGCACGCTAGTGATAAAAATAGCACCACCAGGAGATATCATTCTGAGCGGAGCAGGTCCTGGTGCTGCCATCCCACCTCCAAAGCTGCCGCCATGAGCCGCTGCTGCCATTTCAGCGTCAATTTGAGCGAACATCTCCTCTTCAGTCGGCATTAAAGAACTTGTAGCAGGATCAGTTCCACTCATGACAGATGGCAAGTCAACAAGAGGATCGCCGTGACGGCGAAAGAGTTCATCCATCAGTTGCTCATCAAACATAATCGTACTCCCCTACATATAATCAAGCAGAGCAGCTGTACTCACGATGACTGCTTCGGTCACGATAGCCTCCTACGTTTGATATGATTCTTGAGTAGCAGGAGGCACGGCCGGTGCAGCATCGATCACTGGACAAAGAATAAGAGAACTGTTAGAACTTAACTCGATCGAAGATTTCGACTTAAGAAAGATATGTGGAATGTTCAGAGTACCTTCCTCAGTATGACTCGTAAGCGACGGGGCGGCTTCAGTCACTTGCGCTATAGCCGAAGACATCTGTGGCTGATCCGGGTTATATGTAGGAACAACTTGAGGATCAAATGTAAGCAAAGATTCAAGCTGGGTTGACGCCGGAAGTTCAAGACTAGCATCGTGATGTTCAACCCCGGAGCCTTCTCCTACTTCCAGGCGCTGGGTGCCGAGTCTCTCCTTCTCATAAGAAATCATTGAATCGTGGAGAATCTTCTTTTCATCTTCAGTTAGCAGATAATTCTCGATCTCAAATTCATCCACAGACTCGCCCTGATGCGCCTCCTTCTCTTCCTCAACCAGTCGACCCCAAGCGTTGTGAAGATACGTCGGAAAATCATCGAGCCAGGCTAGACCCCTGTGCCTCAGCACATTAGCATTGTTAACAACAAGAAGGTCTTCGATGTCAGCCTCTAGGCTAGACTCAGCCGACTTCACTTTCTCCTCAACCTCAGCCTCCACCTTGCGGACTTTAGCCACCGCCGCATCCCGTTCGCCCCTGAGCAGAACAGCCTGTTCGCACGCCTCCTGGGCAACGTTGTTCGCGTCATCTTTTTCCTTGGCCATGTCGGTGAATTTAGCCTTAAGTTCATTGAGTTCCTTGACCGCCGCATCCCGCTCGGCGGTGATTGTAGTGTTCCGGTGGCCCATCTCCTCCACCAAGGCAACGTGAGTCTACCCCAACCTCTCCATTGCCGCCTTCGCTTCGTCAGCCTTTTTGATGGCCTCAATTTCAGACTTCCGAGAAGACTCAGACTCAGCAGTAAGCACCTGAATGATCTGATCCCTTTGAGCGAGCTCGGTCTCCATCTTCTCAAGCGATTTGGCTCGCTCAAAGGCCACTTTGGAAGCTTTCTCTGTAGCCTTAACCCACTCTCGGTATTAGGTGTAGATGTCGTGGACATAATCATGCATCGTGCCTTCTACCCCTGATGGAATTCTCTTTAAACGAGGAGGGAAGACATAGCCATCGAAGCAGATATTCGAAAAATCCTTCTTCATCTGGGCCAATTTAAGGGCCCCTTCTCCTGTAGAATCAGTAGGGGCCTGCTCTGCAACTATGGAAGCCGTAGTCACGACTCTCTAAAGATGAGTCTCAGATCTAGAAGCATGAGAAGAAGGCCTGTGACGAGGAGGCTCTGGCGGATGTGGAACAAAAACATGAGGTGGAGATGGAAGTCTAAGGGGAGGAGAGCGTGATCTGGATCGATGTCTATACTCTCTGTCACGCCCATACCTGTCCTGGTTAGAGTATTCGCGATCGCGATCTCTATCTAAATCCCTCCTACGGGAATCATAGTAACCAGAAGCTTTTCGGGCTGAGTGAAGATTCCCGAGCATCGATCCTCTTCCAGACATAGTACCTGAAAATGAGAAACGAAGAAAGAGTTAGTGACTTCCTAAGTTGAACGATTTACAGTTGTGAATCATGCTGTGTATGCATGTGCAATCCCCCGACCAATTGGAAATGTCGGCCGCACTCGTAGCAAGCGACCCGCTCAGTTCAAGAGCACTGTCAAGCTCCTCCATCCCGGCGTCGTGTTGAGACGACACAAAATACGGAATTGGAACATCGGCAAGCCCTTCAAAAAGATTCTCTATCGGCGGGGAAGAAGCCTCCGAAATTCTAATCCCCTGAGCAGGTAAGGACATAACAACAGATTTAAACCTCTCGGATTTAGAGCGTTTGTGGGCAGCAGCCTTGCCTTTTCTTCTTCCTCCTGAACCCTGAACATCGGAAGAAGGCCCAGTTGGGAGCTCGGTATCAGTAGGCGTCCTCTCCGGTTCAACTTCTTCGGTTATCACAACTGCGGGCGCTTTGCGCTTCACCTGTTCCTTCGGGACCACTCTATGTGTCCCTTCCAGCTGTATGCTCTGCCTCCGTTCTATCAGCCCGACAGTCCTCAAATTCCTATCGGTCAGGACCAAGTCGATGTGCCTCTCTTCGCCTAGAAACGCTTGAAGAATCCGAACAAGCTCTCTGAAGTATGCGCCGTTAGGACAAGAGATTGCAGCTATAAAAAAAGGAAAAGTATGTTAGTTTTGAAGTCAGTCACTAATATCTCGATGATTTAAGAAAAATGGCAACACTTACGTCTATCCAACCACCGCCTAGCAAATCTAGGGGGCACCAAACGTAGAACCATTCAGTTTTATAGTAACTCAGCCTTCCCCAGGAGCCCAGTACAATGTGGCAGTTTCTGACCGCTTCCAGGAAGGAGAAAGAAGGGCTATCTCCACGGCTCTTGACGTTGAATAAATATTTGATTTTGATCGCCTTTGGCGGTCGAAAGAGGATCTCCACAAACAGGACAAAGGTGCTGTTCAACAAGGCATACCCGTTGGGATGTAGCTGAGATGGAGCTATGCCAAGAAACTATAACATCTCCCTTATGTATTGGTTGAAGGGAGGAAGTGTCCCCGCTGTGCAAGCATGATGGTTGAAAGCAGTAAACCCCTCCAGGGGATAATGTGGGCTGTCATTTGGCCCAGGTAGCAACACGTCGTCAAGTGACAAACCATGCCTTAAACAAATCCGTCCAAGCATATCTTCGGAGATACCCGATGGCACCGAATCTGGTGGACTACAAATGAACCGAGCCCCTAGACGCTCGTCCGGAGCTGGCTCTATAAATTCGGCTTCGATAACAGGTATCTCGATGGATGGAGGAATAGAGCTCGAGAGTTCTTGCGACTGTGAACTTGAGGGTTCCATGAATAGCTAGCTCATGAAAACTCATTGTTAAATAGGCAATAACGCTCGTGCATCCCCCAGTGTAAAGTGTGTGAGTGTGTGCTATGCAGTGCAGTAATGTATATCATTTGAGAAGATCTACATGATTAAAGAAGGCATGTAAACGACGAGACTTCGGAATTCATTCGGAAGGACTGTCATCGCTGACCGTCATAACCGTGCCATCCAACTCTTAACTATCATTCCGAGTTAAAGTTTGTTATCGTTTTGATAAGTTCTAGTTTCATCGACGAGCTTCGATAGGCAATCAAATATGCGGTGAAACGATAAAGTCCAGTTATGCAAGCTTGAAGCTCGTCGGAGTCAATTGTTCAAATGTGCAGGAAGTTTTAGATTTTTTAATGTTCAATTCGTATCGCTCGCAAGGGCCGTGTTCACATCGATAGATCATGGTCATTTGCATATGAGTTAGACTCGGTCAGAAGATTGGCGTGCAAGTTCGACTCGATCAAGGGGCTGAGGATTTCGAATCGATCGGAGCACAACACTTCGACTCGATTAAAACGTCCAGTTCGAATCGATCCGTGAGGGCTGCCCATTTCGACTCGCTCCAAGGCACTCCATTTCGACTCGCTCCAAGGCACTCCATTTCGACTCGCTCCAAGGCACTCCATTTCGACTCGCTCCAAGGCACCCCGTTTCGACTTGATACCACACGTCCACTTCGACTCGATCGCAGGCCATCATTTCGAATCGATCAGACACAGCCCCTTCGTATCGATCCACAGATTCAAAGCATTTGACTCGATGCGAAGCTCCACCATCGATCGATACGAAGGCCTCCGCCTCATCATCTCGAAACCCCTACTCCAGATCGATGCGAAGCTGAGGCCAAGGAATTTTCGTTCGATCACGACTCTAGATGATTTGGTGATAAAAACCGAGCCTCATCGTTTACGCGTGGATTCGCTTATTGGATTACCTAGATCTGTCAGTTAGTTCAAATGATTGAAGGTATGAATCGGTTCGAAGGCAAGAATGTTTTTTCTTTCTTCTCGAGTTTCTGAGCAATACGAAGGCAAGGAAGGAAAGCAAAAGGTAAAAAGTTGAAAAACAGATAAGTACAAAGTATTTATATGGACTCGAATACAAAGGGAATAAACGATTCGTATCTCGGTGGATTCGAACACTCGTTTCGACTCCCTCTCCAGTGCGTCGATGCGAATCTCCCCTTCGTATCGCTTGTCTTCGACTCCGTCTCTGGTGCAGCACAACAAGCAACCATTTCGACTCCGTCTCCCCTTCAACTCCGTCCCCTGTCCAGTTCGACTCCATCGATCCGAGACCACACTTCGTATCGGTCACCTTCAACTCCGTCTCGTGTGCAGATCAACTCCATCAAATCACTACTTCCAGAGGCCAACTCCATCGATACGAATTGCCTGTTTGTATCCAGTGACTCCACATATATCAATTCGAAATGCTTACTCCTTATCCTTAAATTCAATAAAAATTGTCTTCAATGTTTCAACCCTTCACATCGATTCAGGAGAGGATCGTTACGAAGGAACATTCAAAAACAACCATCGAGCGTTGTTATCACGAATTTCACGTCAGTTCAGGAGAGGATCGATACGGAATTCAATATAAAATAAACTGACAACGACTTGTGAACGTGCGAACACCAACGAGAGTCAGGTTAACATATATGCATGTATGTCAGACCAATATTCAATGTTCCAGATTTACAAGAATCAAAAGCTCATCTAATAACGATTACAACAGCAAACAGTTAATCGCTGGCGTACAGCAATCGGTTACAATAACACAGGATACAGCAGTTGACGGTCAACAGTTTTCATTATCGAGAAAAACAGTCGAAGATTACAGCTTTCATCAAAAAGACGATAACCATTCAGAATGAAGATTGCAGCAATTCAAAGCACATAATGTTTTCATAAGATGTACTTTGGGGAGAAAATGTTATCCCACCTTTTGGCAAGGCCATGACACCAAGGAATTGACTAGTAACCAATGACGACCCGTCCTAGAGATCAGTTATACACAGGCTCACTATGGATATCGACAAATTTTGTTCGAGTCCGGATCGAGCTAAAATTGTTATGACATGACAAGCTAAGCTATGAGAGTCAACGTTCCAAATCTCAAGTCAATCCGAGTTCGTATGCTTAAGTTGTGAACAATACAAAATTGGTTAAGAACAGCCTTCTTCGACTCGATCCAGTTCGAATCCATCGGAAGTGCACACTTCGACTCGCTTCGCTCCGAGCCATACTTCGAATCGCTCAGGTTCAACTCGCTTCACAACCATCAGAAGCCTTTTCCGACTCGCTCCGCCTCGCCTCCATTAGAAGCCTTCTTCGACTCGCTCTGCCTCGCCTTCATTAGAAGCCTACTTCGACTCGCTCCGTTCGAACCACTGTTCGACTCCATCAACTTTAACTCCATTGGCGAAGCCACTATTTGAATCTCTCGAGACGCTCTACTTCGACTCGCTTTATCGATGAACACTTCGACTCGCTCAATCAATGCATGCTTTAACTCGCTCAACCAGTACACAGTTCGACTCGATCAAAACAACATCAAAGGCAGAGTGATCCAAAGACTCAAGCGCCATGTCACTGAGTCGAACGAAAGCGAGTCGAACAGAGCGAGTCGAACGAAACAGCCAACCGAGAATCTCATTTCGTATCGATCATATATCCTAATCTACAAGTCCAAATGCTATGAAATTTTCACAGAAGACTACGTCCATGCTAAAGAATGTCCACGCCAAATTTCGACTCCATTGGATGAAATCTTGATCGATACGAAATTTGTTCGTATCGATCACGTATCGGACCGAAACTTCGCGAACTTGGGCGTGCGGGCCTGGTCATATGACAGAGAGGGTCTCCCGAAATCTGAGCGAGATACCAGCCTCCTACACCTATAAATAGACCCCCAACGCCAACCGAAAAGTGGTTCTGCCTCTTCTTTGAGATCTCCAATGCCCAGACTCTGCCAAACACGGATCTGAACTCCATGGCTGCTGCAACTAACGAAATTCACGGCTGCAAATCAAAATCATCTGCTGCAATTCATTGAATTCACTTGTAAACATCAAAGAAAGATCAATAAAGCAAACTACTTCATAGTGGACGTAGGAAATACGCCGAACCACTCTAAATTCTTGTGTCTCCTTGCATTTTAATTATTTTCATTTCTATGATTTGGAGTTTTTGTTAGATAATTCCTCTTTTTCCATTTAATTTCTTCACTTTATCTCGTCAAAACTTCCGAAGAGTGTTGTGCCCAATTTTGGTACAAACAAACTGGAAATAAATATGATTAACTATAAGATAGCTTAACTTTGGTTGTTTGCACTTGTCCTTGATTTCTGCTTTAATTAGGATGAATTCCTAATCCTGTAATTAGGATGGAACCCTAATTCTACCCTTTTTGATCGGCCTGCTACTTCATAGACCTTACTGCAGACCAGATGCTATATAACTCCCTACACAGCAACCAATGGTATCTACGAAAGATGCACAAAGCACCCACTGTGGATCCGGACGAAATATATAGCTCCTTACACAAAAGGCAATAGTGTCTACGAAAGAGACCCATAATAAGCGCTTGGAACTCATAGCGATTACTGAGCACCAGAATGGGACTCGCATGCGTAAATACCACCATGCCCATGCTACCTTTTGCTCCACCTATTGGGTCTTCTTATTACCTTAAACTCCAACATAAGTGTGCCGCTCAGCTCACTTCAGGCTAATGTGAGATCACCGTGTGTCCATAGAAAATAGGGGAAATGTTGTTGGTACTGGCCCATCATCCCAGCAATATTCAGTTGCGCCCCTTATCCAAATCCCCCGTAATTTGGACTTCTATTTGACCAGTTACTACCATTCTTAGCATAAGCGTTCTCTCATCTCACTTCAGGCTAATGTGAGACACCGTTTTGTCTAATAGGGAATGTTATACGGTACAGGTTCTACTTTCATATTTGCTTATTAACTTAGATAAGTTATTTAAATCAGCCTTTATTATCATTTTTACTTTCTACGCTTATTAATTTATCCCAAGTCTTAAAATAAGCCTCGTTCTATTCTTTTTCTTATTATAACCTACGCTATAATCATGCTTATTACTTAACCCAAGGTCTAAGTGTGAAAATAAGCTTCTTTCATAATTCTACGTTATAACTAAGCCAATTAATTAGTCCAATTCTAATCATAATTAGGCATAATTTCAGTCCAATTCCATTTATATCACTGTCTTTATAATTTACATCTCATAATTATAAATAGACCAATCTCTTTAATTCAGTCCAATTAATATCATAATTAGGCATAATTTCAGTCTTAATTCCATTTTATTGCAGTCTTTATAATTTACATCTTATCTTTCATTATTTCAAAATTCTTATAATTTAATCCAATTTCTCGTTAATTCTATTCTAATCCATACGCGAAGAAGAAGGAGAAATAAAAGAAGAAAATAGAAGAAAATCAAAGGCGTAGGAAGAAGATGTAAATAACGCATAAATAACAGTAAATAGATTAAAATACTGTAAATAAATGGAAAAGCTATTATTAACAGAAATAACTAAAATTAACTGAAAAGAATAGCTAGAAAGAAATAGACTGAAAATAATTCTAAAAACTGTAAATAAAATAGCTAAAAAGGTTATTCCAAAAATCCTAGTAAAACTACAACTATTGGAAACCCTATTATTTTAAATTACTTAAAGAAATATTAAAATAATTACAATCACTCACCTTTGGTCCTTAGCTCTTCCCTTTAGTCCTTCACGGATCCACTTGGGTTTGTTAAAATATTTTTATTAAAAAGATTATCTCCTTGGAAAATTATTCCTTTTAGGGTCCTACCTGAAATGGTGAACCCAAGCTGAGAAAATCTTGAATGAGAAAAAGTGTTAGGCCTAGGGTCTTATTTATAGGGGTAGAAGTGGATCTTAGACCGTTGGATTTTGAAGATGGAATGGGATGCAACCACGTCATAGGCTGAATAGAAGCCATCGGATGGAAGCACGTAAGGACCAGATTGATTAAAAGAAGCAAAACAACGTGGTAAAATCGCACAGCATGAAGGAGTTCTTCCTTCGCTTTATTCTTATAGGGGGGTCGATCGCCCTTAGTGCCAGGTCGACCGGTCGGTCGACCTGAACCTTGGGATGGTCGACCTCTAGGTCGACCCCCACTATTTTATTTTTCTTCCTTTGATTTTTGTTTATTCCTTTTCTCCTCCATACTAGCTCGGATTCTGATGTTCCATATATGAAAATTAACTAGAAAATTACCACAGACACATTGGTGCAATTCTCGTGGCTCAATTCTGATAATTTCACAAAGTTATTTTATTATTTAGTTAATTAATGAATTAATTATTATGAGTTAAATTTCGAGTTGTTACACATGGATTCGACTCTATACCTTCCACCTACATCTAATTCACTATGTACCAGTTTCTTGATACCATGTGCATTGGTTTCGACTGTATTGGAATCGAAGATAAGGAGGCGGAACCTGGTGCAGAAAACATCGAAATAGTGAATAACATGTTAATTTGTACTTTTAACTTTTTTTGTACCTAACCTGCCTTATTTGTCTAAATCTGATTGGTTACCAATTTCTCTTTTCAAAAGTGCTGCCATCTTTCCAGAATTAACAAATTTATTTATTTACAAAAAGCCCCTTCTCCATTCTTAATTATATAAAACATTTAAGTCACATACCTTAAATAATTTTACATAACCATTAAAACACTTAGGAAAATTCTACAAAATTCTAGAAAATCTATTTTAATATGTTTTCCAACATATAAAAATTTCAGACCCAAACCTTTTAATATTTAATCGTAAATAATTTATAATCCAAATTAACATTTTCTTTACTAGAAAATTCATATAAATTGCACAAAAATTCTGAAAATTGAAACCCATCTCCAAAATAATATTTTCGGTCGATATAAAAATTAGCAAGGCATTTGGATGTCATTTAATAGGGTTTTCATATCAAAACATGTCATAAAATCTATGTGGACAACCATAAATCATCAATAAGTATATATAATCTTCCATCATTCAAAAACATGGCAAATCAATGCAAAATATTTTGGATTTCATCTTAATACCAAAAACAAATAAATATGAGACATAAACATTATTCACCATAGCTTTAGAGATTAAAAAGATTGATATGTGAATGGATTTGATTTGGTTTAGCTTCTTCCTTAGCTTTTCTTAATCTTTTTCCAATTGCTCTTATTAATGGTGGCCGACCTCTTGTTTAAAAATATTGATAAAATGAAATGAACATGTTGTTTCTACCAAAATTGGGCACAACACTCTTCGGATGTGTTTGAAGAGATAAATGAAGAAAACATATGTAAAATGAAACAGATTTAACAAACACACCAATAAACAGATAAGAAATGCATAGAAAGACATGGATTTAGAGTGGTTCGGCAAATTACCTACGTCCACTATGAAATTTATGATTTTATTGAATTTCACTCGCTGTTTACAAAAGATTACAATAGTATAACTGAAGTTTGATAATCATTTCGGCAGAATATCGGCGTAGAGAGGCCAAAAGTCCTTCTTCTGTAGGCCCTGGGGCTCTATTTATAGGCATAGGAGGCTGATTTCTCGCTCAGATCTCGGAAGACTTCTTCTGGCACGTGAGTGGGCCCACGCGACCGAGCCCGTGAAGTTTCGGCCCGATCCGTGATCGATACGAACGGATTTCGTATCGATCAAGATTTCGTCCAATGGAGTCGAAACTTGGTGTGAACATTCTTTAGCATGTATGTATGCTTCTGTGAAAATTTCGTAGCATTTGGACTTGTAGATCATGAGATATGATCGATGCAAGTTGGAGTTTTTCCATCCGCGATCGATACGAACGAATTTCGTATCGATCAAGAGTTGCTCCGATCGAGTTGAAATTTGGCATGAACATTCCTTAGGTCATACCTAAGCTCCTGTGAAAATTTGGTGGCATTTGGACTTATAGATCTCGAGTTATGATCGATGCAAGTTTGGATTTCTCAATCGTGATCGATCAATATCTTGAGCATACGAACTTCGATTGACTTGAAATTCGGAAAGTTGGCTCTCATAGCTTCGCTTGTCATGTCATATCAATTTTATCTTGATCTGAACTTAGACAAAATTCGTCGTTATCCATAGTGAGCCTGCATATAACCGACCTCCATGACGAACTGTCATTGGTTTCTAGTCAAGTTCTTAGTATCACGACCATGCCAAAAGGCGGGATAACATTTGCCCCCCAAAGTACATCTTGTGTGAACATGACATGCTTTGAAATGCTGCATCCTTCATTCTGAAAAAGTTCTATCTGATTCGTTGAGTAGTTGCTATCTTTTCGTCAAAAGATGTAACCTTCGATTGATTTCCAGTAATATAAATGTTGATTTTTTGACTGCCAATGATTATGTAGTGCATTGTTGTAACTGAGTGTCGAGTGCTAGCGATTTGTTGTTCATTGTTGTAATTGTCATCAGGTGAGCATTCAATTCCTATAAATTTTGAAAATTGAATATTAGTTCATCATACGCGTACGTATGTTAACCTGACTCCCATCAACGTTTGCACGTTCACGGGTCATTGTCAAGTTTTTTTTATCGAGTTTCGTAACGATCCTCTCCTGGATCGATTGTGAAATTCGAGTTGTAACAACGTTCGATGGTTGTTTTAAGTCCTTCCTTTGTATCGATCCTCTCCTGGATCGATCTGAGATGTTGGAATGTATGCTTCGTATCGATGGATACATAATATTGGGTCTCAGATCGATGGCTGCAAAAGTAATGCTTTGTATCGATGGGGTCGAACGATCGAGACATAATCATGCAGTGATGCTTCACGGAGGATATGCCATTTCTCCCTCCTTTATTCAATAAGAATCCCCGATTGTGGATAACCTTTGATAGAAGTCATCCATGAATCTTTTTCTAGATCTGTCTCCAAGATCTAGTTGATCTTCATATGTCAATGCCTGGAATAATAAGCATTTCAACTGAGACAAAGTCTATTTGTCGCGCATCCCCAGAACTGGCTAGCTTGGCGAGTGATTCGGCCTTTTCGTTTTGTTTTCTATGATTTGTGTAGTGGTGCAATAGTCGGAGTCAGCTAGTAGCTTTTGGACCCGGTTGAGATAAGGAGCAAGATGTTGCCCCCTAGTTAGATAATCTTCCCTAACTTGGCGTACTACTAA
This sequence comes from Allium fistulosum, assembly GCA_030737815.1. Lineage (NCBI taxonomy): Eukaryota > Viridiplantae > Streptophyta > Magnoliopsida > Asparagales > Amaryllidaceae > Allium > Allium fistulosum. Next base: position 797,926,257 of record CM060904.1, read on the forward strand.
CCAGTAATCACATAAGACATGTAAAGTTTCCACTCCTAGTTTTCTTGCAAGTTTGAGAGCCAAGGCTTCGTACTCAGCTTCGTTATTTGTTGCAGGGAAGTTGAGTTTCAAGGCGTAGCAGATCGTTCGTTCCTCAGGAGTCATTAACGCAACTTCGATGTTAGAAAGCCAATTATTGGAAGTTCCATCGGTGTACGTTCTCCATCGGTTGGATGGTTCTCCACTATTCTTCGGATAATCGTCCGATGTAGTGAATTCAGATATGAAGTATGCTAATGTTTGACCTTGGAGAGCTCTCCGAGGGAGATAAGTGATATCAAATTGGCTTAGCTTGATACTCCATTTGAGTAACTTTTCAGGCATCTAAGGTTTCTATTGGACCTTTCGTAACGGTTGGTCGATATGGACATTAACGGGGTGACCTTGTCAATAGCTAGCCTTCATCATATACTGGTCTTTGTATTCGTTTCTCTTTACATAGCATTGCGACGCTTATGGCGTGTGTTGACACGGCCCAATTGATGTATAAATCTTCATGATCCAAAGGTTTGGGTAAAATAGGAGGTCTCTTTAATCGATCTACCAGAGCTACTTGGTTGTCCTCGGTACATGGGTGTCTCTAATTGTCAGAATTTTCTGGAAATTAGCCTTGATTCCACGAGAACTGATGGTGAAAACAAAGAATCTTTCTGTTGTAATGGTGAAAGAGCATTTCGAAGGATTGAGTTTGATCCTGCATTTTCTGGAGAGCACTGAATATCTCTTCTAAGTCATCAATGTGGTCGTTTGATAGTCATGATCTCACGAGCATATTAACCACATCTACCTTCATTGATCAGTTGATCTAATTTTTGAATGATCTGTTAATCATCCTTTGGTAAGTAGCACCAGTGTCCTTAAGTTTGAATCTATGGATTGCAGCATAGCACTATAGGCCTAGGTTAGTAGCAAAAAAGTTGTATTCCTGGTCTGGGACATGCTTCAGTATCTTATTGTATCTGGAGTTTGCATCCATGGTTGTGAGTAATTCATGTCCGATGGTCGAGTCCATCGGTTGGTTGATCATTGGAAGTGGAAAGCTGTGCTTTGTCATACCCCATGCAAATCTGAGTAGTTGACGTATGTCCTCCACTCCCTGTTTGTATTTCTTATAAGTAAAGGATTGAATACTCATTTTGGTTGGAGGGCATCATGGATAAACCCACTGGTTTTGAGTAGATTCACCTCCTCTTTAAGTGCAACAGATCTCTCTGGATCTATGTCGCATCATTTTTGTTCACCGAGGCATTCCTCGGGTCGACGTTTAATGTAGGGTTCTTCATGGCTAGAGAGAGTCCATATATATATATATATATATATATATATATATGAGATCGAGTCCAAGCGAACACAACAAGATTCACCTGAAGTAAAACAGTTGAATCTTTCTTCATCATTGCGTATAGTTGTGATCTGATCTACAATACTCATGATAGGTTGTAGGCGCTTCATGTGTTTATTTGCAATTGTAAATGATCAGGCTTATAAGGACGTTGAATCAAAGGATTAGTAGAAGTTAGCCTTGGACTGCATGTTGCTACGTAGCTGGCTCCAACTTTGAGATTGAATTTACTTGTATTTCCGAATGATGCGCTTTTCATTCAATGTACTCGCGATCCATTGCTCATTGTAAGGGTCGAAATAATGATCAGCTGCCATAAGTCCAAGCATCGATCCGATGATTCTATTCCTAGGCACCCTTTTTGGCTGTAACCTTGAGTTGTTATGAATATCAGGCATGTGTCATAGGTTCAAATTGCCATGGTCAACTCGGATAATCACTCTTTTGCCCCCAATCTCGGGTTGGCGGATGCATTACGTAGACGGTCTAGTCTCGTCCTAGTTGTGTTTATACTGTAGTTCAAGCTTTAATTACTAGAGTTGATTGATGAATGGTTGAATCATATTAATCTTATCTTCTTGCTCGTGCCCCCAAGTCTGGGGAATATCTCGATAAGTTGCAGGGTAGATAATGTCCGCTTCAATTTTGTATTCTATCCCAATGAACCATGGGATCGAGTTAACCAATGGAAGGCTGAGTCGTGCCTATCCTGTATTATGTTCTAGTTCTTTCCTCTTGGCGGAATACATTGTTACTTTGCTGACATTCGAACATAAGCTAGATTCTGGACGGTCAATGACATTCACTTCGCTGCTTATGTCGCCATACTTTGGGCAAAAACTGAAGAGTGAATCGTCCAGTCAGATCCAATGCAGGATTGATGCTTCCCTTGTCGAATCCAAGGTAAGAATCAATATGCAGATGTTTAGGTTGCACTTGTTTTGAATTTCTCTTTTAGTCGGATCATGGTAAGAGTCAATGAATGAATAGTCGCATTGCAATCATTTGGATTTGGGTGATCAACCATGTCCATTTCAATTTACGTTCTCCCATCAGATATAGGGATAAAGTCAGCTCAAATGCAGTCATGTCATGCTCATTTGGTCTTATGCTCTTCCCGACGGATCGAAGGAAGGCGACGGAGGATGAATGGTCAAGTCACACTCATTCATGGTTTATTCTTCTATCCATGCTCTGTTGGTCAATAGTATTCGATGGACGTTCGGGTCACATTGATTTGTAGTCGAAGAGGATCGATATTGACCGTCAATTCAACGGCACGATATAGAATGCTCGGACCTCATTTCCTATCGATCCAATGGTATGATATGAAAGGTGCAGATCGATATTGCCCATCGATCTGGCGGTATGTTATAATTGGTTGCCCAGAACTTCGGGCATCATTCTGATTGGTTAGCATTAAGGTCTCCTTGTAGTCATTTCCTTAAGTTGTAAAGGACGCCAAGCTGGAGATGTAGCGAGTCACCTTTCTCTTCTTTTGGTGATTTGTACTTCTGCCCCCAGTCTTGGGTTAGCAGAGTTAGTTCGTGGATGGTCTAATTGCACCTGTGGTGAGTTTATACTTCTCATGTCGAGTTTCTGTCAGAGTTGGTGAATGAATGGTCGAATCACATTCATCCGTTTGTCTATTCTTATAGCCCACTGTGGGGATCAAAGTAATTTGAAAGGCCATTAACCATACCTATTTGATGTTTATACCCCTGTCTGCACTCTGGGGACTAAGAATTTTAGTAGAAAATGGTTGGACCGCGATTTCCTCGGTCAATTCCTCTGCTCCCAGTCAAGGACAAAAGTCAAAGTGTGGTCGGTCAAATTACAACAACTTTAGTTTGATGCTTCTCCCACTGAACTGTAGGAAGGAATCGATCGGCGGATGGTTGGGTCGCATCCGTCCATTTTGAACGAACAGCCCGTTGGATCATAGGGGAGAGTTAACGGATAAACGGTCGTGTCACGTTCATTTGCGGTTGGACGGTAGTAATATCAATTCAGAATAGGACATCCAACTAGGTCCCTTTTTTGAATCTACGCCTCCCTGTCGAATCAAGGAAGAAATTTTGTCTTGTAGGGTAGGAGTGCATCCCTATAAATTTACGTTATGGGTCCCATGCCGGGGATAAGAGTTGATGCTTGGACGGTTGTGTCACGCCCGCTTAATGCTGGATGGTCGAATCACATCCAATTTTGTGTGTTAAGTGTGCCCCCAAGTTAGGGGAAGATTGGAAAGCAGACGGTCGAACCACATCCGCTTTTTTTACTATAGAATTTGATGAGGAACCATAGCTGATAAATAGGCAGTCAAATCACATCCCTTTTGGTATTCATATTCCAAACCATGCTTTGAGGGCTGGAGTTGGTTGATGGGTTGTTAGTCACACCCATTTGGTGTTTATACTCTAGCCTGCGCTCTCGGGACCGAAGTAAGTTGATGGGTGGTCATTCGCACCCAGTTGGTGTTTATACTCTAGTCCACACTCTGGGGACTTAGAGTTAGTTGATGTTTATACTCCAGTTTGCACTTTGGGAATATGGAGTTAGTTGATGTTTATACTCCAGCTCGCACTCTGGGAATCTGGAGTTAGTTGATGTTTATACTCCAGTTCGCACTCTTGGAATATGGAGTTAGTTGATGTTTATACTCCAATTCGCACTCTAGGAATCTGGAGTTAGTTGATGTTTATACTCCAGTTTGCACTTTGGGAATTTGGAGTTAGTTGATGTTTATACTCCAGTTCGCACTCTGGGAATCTGGAGTTAGTTAATGTTTATACTCCAGTTCGCACTCTGGGAATCTGGAGTTAGTTGATGGGTGGTTAGTCACACCAATTTTAGTGTTTATACTCCAGTCCGCGCTCTGGGGACTTTGAGTTATTTAATGTTTATACTCCAGTTCGCACTCTGGGAATCTGGAGTTAGTTGATGGGTGGTCAGTCACACCCATTTTAGTGTTTATACTCCAGTCCGCACTCTGGGGACTTAGAGTTATTTAATGTTTATACTCCCGTTCGCACTCTGGGAATCTGGAGTTAGCCGACAGATGGTCAATCACATCTATTTAGGCTTTAGGATTTCGTTCACACTCTTGGAACAAGAAGTTGATCGGGTACGTGGACGGTTGTATCATATCCACCCTGAGTAGGCAAGCGAAGTCGTTAGATGGACGGATCTATCCTCCTCGAGCTTGTAAATATGGAAGGCGAGGTCGTTAGATGGACTGATCCATCCTCCTCGAGTTTAGGTTGAACACGTGCGAAGTCGTTAGATGGACGGATCCATCCCCCTCGAGCCCATATTCATAAGTTTATACTCTAGCTCACACTATGGGAGTCGGAGTTAGTTAGAGGATTGTTGTGTATCAATCCCTTATTGCCGCAGTGTGATGGCTTGTCCCTGAGCTTGGGGTTTCACTTAGAGAGTGATCGGTGGGATCCCGATTAACTTCTACTTATATGCTCCTCAACGAGGGATAAGATTTAGTTTATGGACGGTTGGATCACGTCCATGTTCGTTTGGATTCCACTTTTGCTAAGCCTAAGGTGTAAGATTAGTGTTCTGGCAAGCTTTGTGCTCGAGCATAGGAAAGGATGGTCGAACTACATCCACTTTGATTAACTATAAGATAGCTTAACTTTGGTTGTTCGAACTTGTCCTTGATTTCTGCTTTGATTAGGCTGAATTCCTAATCCTGTAATTAGGATGAAACCCTAATTCTACCCTTTTTGATCGGCCTGCTACTCCATAGACCTTACTACAGACCAGACGCTATATAACTCCCTACACAGCAACCAATGGTATCTACGAAAGATGCACAAAGCACCCACTGTGGATCCGGACGACATATATAGCTCCCTACATAGAAGGCAATAGTGTCTACGAAAGACACCCATACTAAGCGCTTGGAACTCATAGCGATTACTGAGCACCAGAATGGAAGTCGCATGCGTAACTACCACCATGCCCATGCTACCTTTTGCTCCACCTATTGGGTCTTCTTATTACCTTAAACTCCAACATAAGTGTGCCGCTCAGCTCACTTCATGCTAATGTGAGATCACCGTGTGTCCATAGAAAATAGGGGAAATGCTGTTGGTACTGGCCCATCATCCCAACAATATCTAGTTGCGCCCCTTATCCAAATCCCCCGTGATTTGGACTTCTATTTGACTAGTTACTATCATTCTTAGCATAAGCGTGCCCTCATCTCACTTCAGCCTAATGTGAGATAACGTTTTGTCTAATAGGGAATTCTATACGGTACAGGTTCTACTTTCATCTTTGCTTATTAACTTAGATAAATTATTTAAATAAGCATTTATTATCACTTTTACTTTCTACGCTTATTAATTTATCCCAAGTCTTAAAATAAGCCTCATTCTATTCTTTTTCTTATTATAACCTACGCTATAATCATTCTTATTACTTAACCCAAGGTCTAAGTGATGCAGCGCAACCTTTATTTGACCAAGGCATAAGTCGTCTACGACTTAAGGAGGCATTGATGAGTCGTCCACGACTCAACTGGACAACCAAAGGTGAAGATATAAGTCGTCTACGACTTAAGGAAGCGATGATGAGTCGTCCACGACTCATAAAGACAGGCATGAGTCGTCTACGACTTAAGGAAGCGATGATGAGTCGTCCACGACTCATAAAGACAGGCATGAGTCGTCTACGACTTAAGGAGGCGGTGATGAGTCGTCCACGACTCATCTGGAAGACCAAAGGGAAAGAGGTGACGAGTTTACGACTTAACAAAGCAACTATAACTCGTCTACGACTTAACAGGGAGATGAGTCGTTCACGACTCAAGGGGATGAATACACAAGTGATAAGTCGTCCACGACTTATCGAAACTGGGTTAAGTCATAGAGGCCTGGAACTGTATTTTCTGATGCCGCTTTAATCCATGCCATAGATTCTCCTGACGAGTTAATCTGAACCGATTGTTTCTAAGTCGTTACTGGAGTATAAGTCGTATGGCGTCTGTTGTAAATAAGTTGAGTCGAATGGAGTTGATGAGTCGGCAACGACTTAAAAGATGTATTTTTCTATGTTGTATTTTCTGTTTTAAGTCGTCTGTTGTAATAAGTCGTATCCTTGGCTGAGTCATGAGTCGGAGTATGTTGAGTCGTGTGTTGTGGTAGTTGTTATTTTGCAGTTTGATAAGTCGTTTTGGATGAGTCGTATACGACTTATGATGAGTCGTAGAGCATAGTTATGAGTCGGAAACGACTTAGGAGTTGGAGAAATTTCTGTTGTAAAATTGTTCTCCTATAAATAGGCCGTGAGTCTCATTTGTAAAGGTTGTTGAATATTGAATAAAATTCTCTTTTGATTGCTTTGTGCTTTCATTCAAATTGGTAGTTGAGTGTAATCTCCTATCTCCTCTTTCGGATAATCGAGTGCGCTCGATTCAACGATTGTAGAAGCCGATTCGTGGAATCAAGTGCGCTTGATCAACGCTTGAAGAATTGAAGATCTTTGAACCCGGTATCGTGCGCGATCAACGAGTTCGAGATAGCTAGAGTTCGGTATCTTCGGATCAACGAATTCGGGCATTCCAGTATTCTTCAATCCATCTATTGCTACATTATACGATCTACATTGTTTTTGAAATATCCGCTGCGTCATTTTTTGGTATCAGAGCTTGTTCTAACCAATCATAGTTAGATCGAGACTTGGAGCCTAATCATTTTGAAGAGTTTGAAGTTTGAAGTTGTTTGGCTGAGAGTTTGAAGAATTGAGTCATCATTGTTCGAAGATTGTTTGATCGGATTTGCATTGGAGGCCGAAACTTTGTCCATCGTGTTCATCGCGATTAGCTACAAAGTGGAAGTTTTCGATCCGTTTCATTTTGGATCAAAATCCGGAAAGTGTTTGAATTTGAAGTGTTGAAGAATTTGTGAAGTTTTCAAGTATGCCGCCAAGAAGAGCTAATCGCCACCAAAACGTAGAAGCATTGTATCGAAGAGAAGAAGCTGATGAGATGGAGCAAAGAATCAATGAGAATTTTAGTGAGAAGCTTAATGAAGGAATTGGCCGGTTAGAGAGGCTTATGACGGAGATGAATCAAAATCGGAGAAGGGTTTCACCAGAATCTAACCATGGGGGTAGTAGAGTCTCGCCACATTCCAATCGAGACAGAAGTGTTGAAAATGATCAAGGGCATGGGAGGAACGTGAATGATCGTGAACGGAGGAATGTCGATAGAAGGGATGAAGGTGGAAGGCGTAATGGTAGTAGAGATGTGGGTGGACGAGATAGACAACGATATACATCTGATTTTGAAGAGGAGTATGATGGTGGTAGTGTTCAAGGACAAGGACGAGGTCAAGGAAGAAACTATTCTGAGTATGATCACAAGTGGGAATCGGGGATGAAGACAGAAATTCCTGAATTCAAGGGTGGTATGCAAGCGGAGGAGTTTCTAGATTGGGTAGCTAACGTTGAAGAAATTTTTGATTTCAAAGAAGTGCCAGAACATCGTAGAGTGAAGTTGGTTGCTACGAGGCTGAGGGGTAGAGCTTTGGCATGGTGGCAGCAGACCAAACTTACACGTGATCGGATGGGAAAATCAAAAGTTGAATCTTGGGAGAAGATGAAGAAATTGATGAAAGCAACGTTCTTACCATACAATTATCAATCTTTGATGTATCAACGTTTGCAGAACTTGAGGCAGGGCACAAAGACAGTTAATGACTATGCTGATGAATTCTATCAACTTATTGCAAGGAACGATATTATGGAAACAGAAGAGCAGCTGACATCTAGGTTCATTGGGGGATTGAGAATGCAGATTCAGGATATGGTTAATATGTTCGATCCAAGATCTGTGGCAGAAGCACATCAGAAAGCGTTGGCTTGGGAAAAACAAGGGAGACGAGGAAGTGGTGTGTTTACTAATTCTAACAATCAAGCGAAGGGTGTTGGAGGAAGTTCTAATGTTTCTAAACCTATCAGTAGACCAGTGGTGAAGGAGGTTGAGAAGACAAGGGTTAACAATGGTTTCAAATGTTACAATTGTCAGGAATTGGGTCATAAAAGCAGTGAGTGTCCAAAACCAAAGAAGAGAACCATGATTGTAGAGGTTGAAGATGAGGATGTTGATGGAGATTGTTCTAATCCAGTTGAGGAGGACGAGCAGGATATTGCGTCAGGAGATGAAGGTTGTAATCTAATGCTAAGAAGATCGTGTTTAACACCGAAGCAGGAGGAAGCTAGTTGGTTGAGAAGTAATATTTTTCAGTCAACATGTACTATTCTGGGGAAGGTGTGTAAGTTTGTAATTGACGCAGGAAGCTGTGATAATATTATTTCGACCGAAGCTGTGACAAAGTTGAAATTGAAGACAGAGAAACATCCGAGTCCATACAAGTTAGCTTGGTTGAGAAAAGGAGGAGAAGTGAAAGTGGATAGACGAGTTCGTGTTCCATTCTCTATTGGGAAGAAATACAAAGACGAAATCTGGTGTGATGTCGTAGAGATGGATGTTTGTCATTTATTATTGGGAAGACCATGGCAGTATGATCGAGCAGTACAACATGACGGTCGGACCAATAGCTACAGTTTTATGTTTGAAGGCACGAAGATTATCCTAGTTCCAAAGAAGAGACCACAAGGAGAAAGTAAGTCAGAAGAAATCGAAGAGCTGAAAACTTTATTATCTTTGAAGGAGTTTGTTAAGGAGGTTAAGGAAGAACCAGAAGTATTCTTGTTGATTGGACGAGAAAGCAGTGAAGAGGTTGAAATTCCAGAAGAAATTAGACCAGTTTTGAAAGAATTTGACGATGTATTTCCAGAGGAGTTACCAATGGAGTTGCCACCGTTGAGGGATATACAACATCAGATAGATCTTGTTCCAGGTGCTGTGTTGCCACACAGACCACATTATCGAATGAGTCCGAAGGAACATGAAGAGTTGCGAAGGCAGGTAGAGGAATTGCTTGAGCAAGGACGTGTACAGGAGAGTCTGAGTCCTTGTGCTGTACCAGCTTTATTGGTACCCAAGAAGGATGGAACATGGAGGATGTGCACTGACAGTCGAGCATTAAATAAGATTACTGTGAGATATAGATTTCTAATGCCAAGGTTGGATGACTTGTTAGATCAAATAAGCGGAGCTAATATATTTTCGAAGATAGATTTTAAGAGCGGATATCATCAAATTCGTATCAGACCAGGAGATGAGTGGAAGACTTCTTTTAAAACCAGGGAGGGTCTATACGAATGGTTGGTCATGCCATTTGGTTTATCCAATGCACCAAGTACTTTCATGAGGGTGATGAATCAGATTTTTCGACCGTTCATTGGGAAATTTGTGGTGGTGTATTTCGATGATATTCTAATTTACAGTGGGAGTACAGAGGAACATTTGAATCATCTTAGAGAAGTACTGATGGTACTGAGACAAGAACAATTTTATGCTGCAACGAAGAAATGCGTGTTCATGACGCATAGTGTTTTATTTCTGGGGTATGTTATTTCAGAGAAAGGAATACAGGTGGACCAAAATAAAGTTGAGGCAATCAGAGATTGGCCGCGTCCCAAGACGATAACGGAAGTTCGTAGTTTTCACGGGTTGGCTTCATTCTATCGAAGGTTTATACCACACTTTAGTAGTGTGATGGCACCTGTTACAGATTGCATGAAAGGTAAACAGTTTACATGGACAGAGGAAGCAGGGAGTGCTTTTGGGAAGATCAAGGAATTGCTGACGTCTGCACCAATTCTAGTGCTACCTGATTTTCAGCTAGTGTTTGAACTGCACACGGATGCATCCAAGGTTGGGATTGGAGGGGTGTTGAGTCAGAAGGGACGTCCAATTGCCTATTTCAGTGAGAAGTTGTCAGGAGCGAAGATGCGATACAGTACATATGATGTGGAGTTTTATGCTGTTGTACAATCTATTAAACACTGGAGACACTATCTATTTCAGAAAGAGTTTGTTCTGTATACTGATCATGAAGCATTGAAGCATTTGCAAGGGCAAGATAAGATTTCAGCGAGACATGCATCGTGGATTGCATATCTGCAACAGTTTACTTTTGTTGTTAAACACAAGTCAGGGGTGACAAATCGTGTGGCTGACGCTTTGAGTAGGAGGAGTCATTTGTTGACTACACTAAAGGTTGAAGTGACGGGGTTTGAAATGTTGCCGGACTTATTTACTAATGATCCTTACTTTGCAAAATTTGTTGATAAAATCAAGGAGGGAGAGACGGATGATTTCGTGATGGTAAATGGTTTTCTGTTCAAAGGGAATCGATTGTGCATACCGGAGGGTAGTTTGAGAATGAAAATTATCAAGGAATTACATGAAGAAGGGCATGTTGGAAGAGACCGTACCTTACAGTTAATTTCACAATCCTACTTTTGGCCATCGATGAGGAAAGAAGTGGAGAGGTTTGTTGAGAGATGCCATATCTGTCAAGTTTCGAAAGGAACTGCGACTAATGCGGGTTTATATATGCCGTTACCGGTACCAACTAAACCATGGGTTGATGTGAGTATGGACTTTGTGTTGGGGTTGCCGAGAACGCAGCGTGATAATGATTCCATTTATGTGGTTGTTGATCGATTTTCGAAAATGGCACATTTTATTGCTTGTAAGAAGACGGCGGATGCTGTTCATGTTGCTCAGTTGTTTTTCAAAGAGATCTATCGACTTCATGGATTTCCAGAATCGATTGTGTCGGACAGGGATACTCGTTTTCTGAGTCATTTTTGGCTAAGTTTGTGGAAAATGGTGGGAACGAAGCTGAAGTTTAGTAGTGCTTATCACCCACAAACAGATGGACAGACTGAGGTGGTCAACAGATCATTGGGAAACTTGTTGAGGTGTCTTGTTCAAGATAATCTGAAGAGTTGGGATGTGAAGTTATGCCAGGCAGAATTTGCTCATAATCATGCTATGAATCGATGTACTGGGTTCAGTCCATTTCAGATAGTATATTCGAGCTTACCGAAGGGACCGTTGGACTTAACGGTAGTACCACAATCAAAGAAGACAGTTAAGAAAGGTGCTGATTTTGTTGAAGGGTTAACGGAATGTCATAAAGTCGTTCAAGAACGATTGGAGAAAGCAAATGAGAAATATAAACGAGCTGCAGATTTGAAACGAAGAAATGTAGAATTTCATGAAGGTGATATGGTTTATGCAGTATTAACAAAAGATCGTTTTCCAGTGGGCGCATATAACAAGTTGAAAGCCAGGAAAATTGGTCCGGTGGAAGTTGTGAAACGAATCAATGAAAATGCTTATAAACTGAAGCTGCCAGATGATGTGTATACATCTGACGTATTCAATGTTAAGCATCTCGTACCATATCATGGGGATGAGTTTGTTGGGGATGAAGAGTGTGCAAATTCGAGGTCGAATTTCTCTCAACCTGGGGAGGATGATGCAGCGCAACCTTTATTTGACCAAGGCATAAGTCATCTACGACTTAAGGAGGCATTGATGAGTCGTCCACGACTCAACTGGACAACCAAAGGTGAAGATATAAGTCGTCTACGACTTAAGGAAGCGATGATGAGTCGTCCACGACTCATAAAGACAGGCATGAGTCGTCTACGACTTAAGGAAGCGATGATGAGTCGTCCACGACTCATAAAGACAGGCATGAGTCGTCTACGACTTAAGGAGGCGGTGATGAGTCATCCACGACTCATCTGGAAGACCAAAGGGAAAGAGGTGACGAGTTTACGACTTAACGAAGCAACTATAACTCGTCTACGACTTAACAGGGAGATGAGTCGTTCACGACTCAAGGGGAAGAATACACAAGTGATAAGTCGTCCACGACTTATCGAAACTGGGTTAAGTCGTAGAGGCCTGGAACTGTATTTTCTGATGCCGCTTTAATCCATGCCGTAGATTCTCCTGACGAGTTAATCTGAACCGATTGTTTCTAAGTCGTTACTGGAGTATAAGTCGTATGGCGTCTGTTGTAAATAAGTTGAGTCGAATGGAGTTGATGAGTCGGCAACGACTTAAAAGATGTATTTTTCTATGTTGTATTTTCTGTTTTAAGTCGTCTGTTGTAATAAGTCGTATCCTTGGCTGAGTCATGAGTCGGAGTATGTTGAGTCGTGTGTTGTGGTAGTTGTTATTTTGCAGTTTGATAAGTCGTTTTGGATGAGTCGTATACGACTTATGATGAGTCGTAGAGCATAGTTATGAGTCGGAAACGACTTAGGAGTTGGAGAAATTTCTGTTGTAAAATTGTTCGCCTATAAATAGGCCGTGAGTCTCATTTGTAAAGGTTGTTGAATATTGAATAAAATTCTCTTTTGATTGCTTTGTGCTTTCATTCAAATTGGTAGTTGAGTGTAATCTCCTATCTCCTCTTTCGGATAATCGAGTGCGCTCGATTCAACGATTGTAGAAGCCGATTCGCGGAATCAAGTGCGCTTGATCAACGCTTGAAGAATTGAAGATCTTTGAACCCGGTATCGTGCGCGATCAACGAGTTCGAGATAGCTAGAGTTCGGTATCTTCGGATCAACGAATTCGGGCATTACAGTATTCTTCAATCCATCTATTGCTACATTATACGATCTACATTGTTTTTGAAATATCCGCTGCGTCACTAAGTGTGAAAATAAGCTTCTTTCATAATTCTACGTTATAACTAAGCCAATTAATTAGTCCAATTCTAATCATAATTAGGCATAATTTCAATCCAATTCCATTTATATCACAGTCTTTATAATTTACATCTCATAATTATAAATAGACCGATCTCTTTAATTCAGTCCAATTAATATCATAATTAGGCAATATTTCAGTCTTAATTCCATTTTATTACAGTCTTTATAATTTACATCTTATCTTTCGTTATTTCATAATTCTTATAATTTAATCCAATTTCTCGTTAATTCTATTCTAATCCATACGCGAAGAAGAAGGAGAAATAAAAGAAAACTGAAAATAGAAGAAAATCCAAGGCGTAGGAAGAAGATGTAAATAACGCATAAATAACAGTAAATAGATTAAAATACTGTAAATAAATGGAAAAGCTATAATTAACAGAAATAACTAAAATTAACTGAAAAGAATAGTTAGAAAGAAATAGACTGAAAATAATTCTAAAAACTATAAATAAAATAGCTAAAAAGGTTATTCCAAAAATCCTAGTAAAACTACAACTATTGGAAACCCTATTATTTTAAATTACTTAAAGAAATCTTAAAATAATTACAATCACTCACCTCTGGTCCTTAGCTCTTCCCTTTAGTCCTTCACGGATCCACTTGGGTTTGTTAAAATATTTTTATTAAAAAGATTATCTCCTTGGAAAATTATTCCTTTTAGGGTCCTTCCTGAAATGGTGAACCCAAGCGGAGAAAATCTAGAATGAGAAAAAGTGTTATGCCTAGGGTCTAATTTATAGGGGTAGAAGTGGATCTTAGACCATTGGATTTTGAAGATGAAATGGGATGCAACCACGTCATAGGCTGAATAGAAGCCATCGGATGGTAGCACGTAAGGACCAGATTGATTAAAAGAACGCAAAACAACGTGGTAAAATCGCACAGCATGATGGAGTTCTTCCTTCGCTTTATTCTTATAGGGGGTCGACCTTTAGGTCGACCGCCCTTAGTGTCAGGTCGACCGGCCGGTCGACCTGAACCTTAGGATGGTCGACCTCTAGGTCGACCCCTCCAATATTTTACTTTTCTTCCTTTGATTTTTGTTTATTCCTTTTCTCCTCCATACTAGCTCGGATTCTGATGTTCCATATATGAAAATTGACCAGAAAATTACCACAGACACATTGGTGCAATTCTTGTGGCTCAATTCTAATAATTTCACAAAGTTATTTTATTATTTAGTTAATTAACGAATTAATTATTACGGGTTAAATTTCGAGTTGTTACACATGGATTCGACTCTATACCTTCCGCCTACATCTAATTCACTATGTACCAGTTCCCTGATACCATGTGCATTGGTTTCGACTGTGTCAGAATCGAAGATAAGGAGGCGGAACCTGGTGCCGAAAACATCGAAACAGTGAAAAACATGTTTATTTGTACTTTTAACTATTTTTTTGTACCTAACCTGCCTTGTTTGTCTAAATCCGATTGGTTACCAATTTCTCTTTTCAAAAGTGCTGTCGTCTTTCCAGAATTAACAAATTTATTTATTTACAAAAAGCCCCTTCTCCTTTCTTAATTATATAAAACATTTAAGTCTCATACCTTGAATAATTTTACATAACCATTAAAACACTTAGGAAAATTCTACAAAAATTCTAGAAAATCTCTTTTAATATGTTTTCCAACATACAAAAATTTCAAACCCAAACCTTTTATTATTTAATCGTAAATAATTTATAATCCAAATTATCATTTTCTTTACTAGAAAATTCATATAAATTCCACAAAAATTCTGATAATTGAAACCCATCTCCAAAATAATATTTTCGGTCGATATAAAAATTAGCAAGGCATTTGGATGTCATTTAATAGGGTTTTCATATCAAAACATGTCATAAAATCTATGTGGACAACCATAAACCATCAATAAGTATATATAATCATTCCATCATTCAAAAACATGGCAAATCAATGCAAAATATTTTGGATTTCATCTTAAAACCGAAAACAAACAAATATGAGATGTAAA
Organism: Allium fistulosum; assembly: GCA_030737815.1. Classification (NCBI taxonomy): domain Eukaryota; kingdom Viridiplantae; phylum Streptophyta; class Magnoliopsida; order Asparagales; family Amaryllidaceae; genus Allium; species Allium fistulosum. The sequence goes on from CM060904.1 coordinate 797,941,292, forward strand.
CATTATTCACCTTAGCTTTAGAGATTAAAAAGATTGATATGTGAATGGATTTGATTTGGTTTAGCTTCTTCCTTAGCTTTTCTTAATCTTTTTCCTATTGCTCTTGTTAATGGTGGTCGGCCTCTTGTTTAAATTTTTTGATAAAATGAAATGAACATGTTGTTTGTACCAAAATTGGGCACATCACTCTTCGGATGTGTTTGAAGAGATAAAATGAAGAAAACATATGTAAAATGAAACAGATCTAACAAACACACCAATAAACAGATAAGAAATGCATAGAAACACACGGATTTAGAGTGGTTCGGCGAATTGCCTACGTCCACTGTGAAATTGATGATTTTATTGAATTTCACTTGCTGTTTACAAAAGATTACAACAGTATAACTGAAGTTTGATAATCATTTCGGCAGAATATCGGCTTAGAGAGGCCAAAAGTCCTTCTTCTGTAGGCCCTTGGGCTATATTTATAGGCGTAGGAGGCTGATATCTCGCTCAGATCTCGGGAGACTTCTTCTAGCACGTGAGTGGGCCCACGCGACCGAGCCCGTGAAGTTTCGGCCCGATCCGTGATCGATACAAATGAATTTCATATCAATCAAGATTTCGTCTAATGGAGTCGAAACTTGGTGTGAACATTCTTTAGCATGTACGTAAGCTTCTGTGAAAATTCCGTAGCATTTGGACTTGTAGATCATGAGATATGATCGATGAAAGTTGGAGTTTTTCCATCCGCGATCGATACGAATGAATTTCGTATCAATCAAGACTTGCTTCGATCGAGTTGAAATTTGGCATGAACATTCCTTAGGTCATACGTAAGCTCCCGTGAAAATTTGGTGGCATTTGGACTTGTAGATCTCGAGTTATGATCGATGCAAGTTTGGATTTCTCAACCGTGATCGATCAATATCTTGAGCATACGAACTCCGATTGACTTGAAATTCAAAACGTTGGCTCTCATAGCTTCGCTTGTCTTGTCATATCAATTTTAGCTCGATCTGAACTCGGACAAAATTCGTCGATATCCATAGTGAGCCTGCGTATAACCGACCTCCATGATGAACTGTCGTTGGTTTCTAGTCAAGTTCTTGGTATCACGGCCTTGCCAAAAGGCGGGATAACACATGTATAGGGGAATACACGGCCAAGTTTAAGGGATATAGCAATGGCCTCTTTCCTATTTTACCCTTCCTCTATTTCAATTTAACTCTTATTTTAATTCATAGGTTAAATGGCACGACTACCCTTTAATTAAATCAAATCTCAATCCCCTAATCAACACATTATTTTATTTAATTTAACTAATTAAATATCCTAAATAATGTTACCAAAAATATGGGGTGTTACGAACTCCGCTCCTTAAAGAATTTCATCCTCGAAATTACGATAAGGTACACAACATGTCAATCAAAAAAGGTAAAACATACCATCAAACAAGTCAAGATAAGTATCTCTAGTTCTGCTTTAAATCTCCCAAGTACAGTCGCTCCACTTGACTTTGACTAATCTGACCGTCTTGGTTCTAAGCCTCTTCTCATCTCTCGTAACCATACGAATCGGCATTCTCACTATTGTCAAGTTTGGTTCTACCACTAAGTCTCTAGCACAGACGGTGCGATAGTAGTATTCGGGTCTCTAACACATTTTCTGAGATGAGAAACATGAAAAACATCGTGAATTCCTGCCAAACTGCTTGGTAACTTGACTCTATATGCGAGTTTTTCGATCCTCTCAATAATAGGAAATGGTCCAACGAATCTCGGTGTTAACTTTCCTGATTTCCAAAACCTGATCACACCCTTCATCGGTGACACCTTAACGAAAACCTGATCTCCAATCGAGAACTCTAAATCTTTTCGTCTTTTATCTACATAACTCTTTTGCCTAGACTGAGCCTCCTTCATTCTAGCTCGAATGACCTCAATCTTTTCCGCAGCTTCTTTGACCAAATCTGGACCAAGAACCAAACTATCACCGTTCTCTAACCAACATACGGGAGATTTGCATGGCCTTCCATACAAGGCTTCAAACGATGTCATCCCAATACGTCTGATAATTGTTGTTTTACGAAAACTCGACTAAAAGCAGATGGTCTTCCCATGATCCCCCAAAATCTAGAACGCAACTCTTAACAAATCCTCCAAGATCTTGTTAACTCTTTCTATTTTCCCATCTTTCTACAGATGGTAAGTGGTACTCATCTTGAGCTTGGTTCCCAAAACATCCTATAGACTCTTCCAAAACTTGCTAGTGAGTAAGGAATCTCTATCACTTACTATACTACTAGGAATTCCATGCAGTCTAACCACATTTTTCATAAACAACTTTGCCAAAACAGGTGCCGTTCCGGTTGACTTAACTGGAATGAAATGGGCACTCTTGGTCAGTCGGTCCACTATGACCCATATACTATCATTTCCCCTGTTTGCCCTTGGAAACCCGTCAATAAAATCCATGGAAATAGAATCCCATTTCCATACTGGAATATCTAATGGCTGAAGCAACCCACTTGGCTTCTGGTGTTCGGCCTTTGCCTGTTGGCAATTCAAGCACTACTTTACCCATAAACCAATATCCCGCTTCATACCTTCCCGGAAGAAACTTCTCCTCATATCCCGATACATCTTAGTTCCTCCTGGATGAATAGAGAATTTCAAACGATGGCATTTCTCCAAGACTTCTTTCCTTATGTTTCCTACACTCGTAAGACATAATCTTCCTTTCTTTCTCAACCATCCATTTGGGTCAAAACTGAAAACTTTCAAGTCATCGCTCTCGGTTCCATCTCTCAACTTCCTAATCCGTTCAGCTAATACCAGATCTTCCTGCTGTTTAGAAGAAATCCTTTCAATCATCACTGGTCGAACTTACAAACAAGATAACACTATGTTTTCTCCGCTAGGCCCAGCCTCAGATCTCCATTGCACTCTACAATCTGCTAATGCTTCCAAATATTTCCACTCAGCAATCATCGCCAACACTACATTCTGATGTTTCCTGCTAAGTGCATCTACAACCTTGTTGCCTTTCCCTGGTGTGTACTCAATCCTAAAATCATTAGCAACGATAAGCTCTAACCACCTCTATTGTCTCATGTTCATCTCCTTTTGAGAGAACAAATACTTCAGCAACTTATGATCTGTATATAACTCAAATCTCACTCCCAAAAGGTAATGTCTCCACACCTTCAATGCAAAAATCACAGTTGCCAATTCCAAATCATGCATCGTATATCTGACCTTATGTTGTCTAAGCTGTCTAGAAGCATAGGCAATCACTTTAGCTCTCTACATCAGCATAGGTTCTAATCTTGTTCCACACGCATTTGTATAAACCACCAAATCCTGATTCCCTTCTGGAACAATCAACACAGGTGCATGGTCAATAAGTGTTTCAAACTCTGGAATGCTTTCTCACAATTATCGATCCACACAAACTTCACATCCTTCCTTGTTAGCTTGGTCATCGGTGCTGCTATCCGCCAAAAATCCTTAATGAATCTCCGATAATAACCAGCTAATCTAAGGAAATTATTTATCTCCTCACTGTCTCGGGTCTTCCAACTATTCACCGCTTCAATTTTAGTTGGATCTACTGACAACCCTTTCTTTGAGACTACATGACCAAGAAACTTCACTTCCTTCTTCCAGAAGTGACACTTAGAAACTTTTGCCTTTAGCAGATGCTGCCTCAGCGCCTTAAGCACCACTCTAAAATGGACTTCATACTCTCTTTCATCCTTAGAGTATATCAAGAGATCATCTATAAAAATCAATACGAACCTATCCAAGTGCTCTCGGAAAACTCGGTTTATCGGATCCACAAAGAAATCCGGTGCATTAGTCAGTCTGAACGGCATAACTAACCAATCGTACGACCCATATCTGGTCCTAAATGCCGTCAAAGGTATACTATCTTCGGCTACTCTAAGCTGATGGAAACTTGTCACCAAATCTAACTGGGAAACCACTTTGCTCTGCTTAACTGGTCGAACAAATCTTCAATCCTCGGCAATGGATATTTATTCTTTATCGTCCTCTCATTCAACTTACGATAGTCGATACATAGCCTTAACGATCCGTCCGGTTTCTTAGCAAACACCGCGACTGCTCCCCAAGGCGAACTACTCAGCCTGATAAAACTCTTGCCTTCTAAATCCACCAACTGCACCTTCAACTCCCTCATCTCCATAGGAATCATCCTGCTTGGCGGCCTACTCACTGATTCTGCTCCCGGAACCAAATCTATCGGAAACTCAATGGATCGTTTCAGTGGAAATCCAACTACAGGCTCAAAAACATCTGCGAATTCTCTAACCACGAAACTCTACGCAACTCATCTTTCAACTCCATAACACCCAACAAAGCATTCACCTCACCATAAGAATCTTCTATGGTATATGCTATTTGATCACTAAAATCAGGGTGTCTAAGTGATATTTTCCTATCCTGGCAAAATATCCTATCATCATACTCGCTTAACCAATCCATCCCAATAATAATTCCGAACCCCATAAAATCAAACACATGCAAACTGCAAACAAAGGTGTGACCTAACAAGTCAAACTCCAACTGGTCACATCTCAACCCAAGAGTTGCATACCCTCCTATTGGATTCGCAACCCGTAAGGAAGTAACTAAATATGTGGGTTCTAGGTTAAGCTTATCTATAAAAGCATCTAGATATAAAAGAATGCGACCAATATCAAATAGAACGCTAACAGACATACCATGAATCTGAAGCGTACCTCCCAAAACCGCCTTTCCTTTCCCCTGAGTTGTTGGCTTCAAAGTAGCAGGCTCTAATGCATACACCTTGCCCTTTCCATCCTTAGCGGGCTCATTGCACTAGTTCTTATAATGGCCAATCTGGTCGCAGTTGAAGCACCTGACATTCTTCTTTTCGGCCACCTCCTTTGCCTTTACAACACGACACTCATTAGCAAAATGCTCCTTCTTGTCACACTTGAAGCAAACAATCTCAGACTTCCCTTTCTTAGCTGCTCCACACTTTTGAGCACCCTTCTTAGGAAAGAACTTCCTCTTCTAATTCTGCCCAACCAGGACCATCTTAGCCTTACTCTTATTTACAGAATCAAGAATCTCCTCATGCCTTAAGGCCATCTCTACTACAAAATCAAAAGGATCTCTAATATGAGGTAATGTAGCCCTTGCTTACTCAGGCTTCAACCCCCTGATAAACTTCTCATTCCTCTTCATTATTGTATCCACTGAGGCATACCCATATTTGGCCAACTCCTCGAACCTTCTGGCATACTCCAATACAGACATCTCTCCCCGCTTTAATTCAGCAAACTTGCTGATCAGAGCTAACCGTGCCATCGCAGACATAAATCTCTCTTGGAACCTCCCCTTGAAATCTCCCCATGTCAAGGTTTCCTCGTCCACACCAACTGTCACACTGTTCCACCAAAACAAAGTCGCTCCCTGAAGCTGTCTCGAAGCAAGCCTCCTCTTCTGCTCATTATTGAGCCCCAAATATGCAAATATTCTCTCATAGTGCAGCAACCAATTCTCCACCTCTATAACATCTTCTGTTCCTAGAAATGGCTTCCCTCCAAGCTTAGCGTAATCTCCGCTCAGCTTAGCATAATGGTTAATTACCGGAACTTTCAGAACTCCTGCCCCTGTAGCATCTCCTCCTACCACTCCAGCTGCAATTCCAGCTTGCATCATATTCACAAAAAACTGATACATAGCTCCCATGTCCACTTGTGAGACTCCAGCACCTACATTCTCTGCTTGTGCTTGACCTTGGGTCCTCCTCGCATTAGGTCTAGCATTCCCATCAGTGCCCTCCCCTACTGGGTGAACTCTTCCACTTCTACCATCCATATATGTATTCAAACCTCATGAGATACAGAAAAATAACCTAATCAAGATAGGAGAATATAAATAAAGCGTATACTTATATATAGCAAATACAAGTACGTTACTATAGCGTTATCCCATACCCCAATCTTACTCTAATTCCTTAGGATTATGTTTTAAAACCCATTTTTAGTTTAAAGTTTTTCATAAACCTATGCTCTGATACCAAGTTGTAACATCCTGTATCTAGAGGCCAAAAGCTTAATGGTATCCATAGTATTAACTTCTGGTGACAAAATACGGTAATGCTAATGGTATCCATAATACCGAAAGCACTTGAATACGAAAAAATTCATAGATTTCCAAAAACAATATTTTACTAATTATATTTCAAAACAAATTCATATCCAAATTACATAATCCCATATCGTTGCTAGGTAAAGATAAAATATAATCATTAAAAAAATATGCTAAGCGACATATGATGGTGCCCCCTTGGTCGATCAGAGTCAATACAGTCATATCTCACTTAATATACACAGTGGAATCAAAACAAGATAAAACTATAACACCACATTAGCTATCCGTCAGCTACCTGCTCATCTCCGGAAGCTTTATTTGCCAAAATTCTAAAACGCAAAATCCTTAACCCTCAGCCCACTCAAATTAATTTTGAGCACCCGAGAGTTTAAGGGGAAAACAAAAACTTCGAGTTAGATATAAAGTCTGGTGTGAATAATACTGTTACATCTCGGTTTACTGATAATAAGTGAGACTACGCCGCTTAGCGGAACGGGTTTCCCCTCACTAATATCCTCCTGAAAACATATATTTTGCAATTCCTATCCTACAACCACTTTGGTTAATCAAAGTGATATAATAATGATAATAATAGCTAAATCCGTTAAGCTATAATCAGATAACTGATGAACTATCTGTCCACAAGTAATAAATGGACTATCTGCTCGAAAACTGGGCTGACTGCCTACAAATTTGATTAACTGCCTGAATCAAAATGGACTATCTGTCCAAATCATTTTCTTAGGGTTAACCACCCTTCATCCTTTTCCTTGAAAACCTTTTCAAAATGATTTAACCTTTTAAATCATGCTTATATAAGGAAAATATATTCTTAGCTTTATTCTAAGCTACTTTGCCATGTTATATATACTTTACTCAAAATATTGTTGATGAATTTTAATGAGGATTAGCTATCCTTCCAAAACAAGTTAAAACCCTTTTTAACTTGAAAACACTTAGGGTATATTGCCTAGTTAATAAATTCAAAACCTTTGTTTAAAATCTTTAAACAACTCCTTCGAAACCCTTGAAAGTAACCCTTTCGAAACCAAGTAAAACCCTTTACTTAACCTAGGCCGAAAGGCCAAATCTTTCCTTTCGAAACCATTTAAATTATACCTTTGGAAAGCATAAAAACCTTTCCTTCGAAAGCCTTTAAAATCATAGACATCCTTCTTTTAAAGCCTTAAAATATTGCCTTTCGAAAACATAGGAAAAACCTATCCTTTCAACCCTTTCAAAACCCTAGGGAACCACCCTTTCGAAACCATTCATTAAAACCTTTCGTAGGTGTCAAAACCTACCTTTCGAAAGCACTTCGGTTTAATTTGAACCATGTGGAAACCTTTCGAAAGCATTCAAAAATTTACTCCTTTGAAACCTTTGAAAATCGTCTCGGTCGAAACTATTTGGATTTTGCCTTCAAGTAGAGCAAAAGGATCAGAAACCTATTAAAGTCAAAAGCACTTCTTTCGAAATCATTAAAACTGTCTCTTTCGAAACCATTTGGGTTATACTTCATTCATAGGAAAAGGGTCTTTAAAACATTTAAGTCGAAAGCATCTGTTAAGAAACCTTTTCCTAAGTAAAGAAGTGATGGTGTCGAAACCATCCTTTCGAAAGCATTAGAGAGGTGGCCATATTTTAAAAACAAAGCAACCCCTTCGAAACCATCTGGGTCGAATGGTAGAAAGTGGCAGCATAAGGTTTCGACTTAGTCGATAGCGATCATTTAAAACAAAGGCGCAACCCAATCGAAACCATTTTTTTAAATCCATTTGACCTAGTCGAAAGCTGCTGAGTCGAAAGAAAGTAGACACATTTTCTTTTTAAAACAAAGTAATGCCTCAACCCCTTCGGAACCCGTGGTTTCGAATCTATACCTTTTGCCTACATCTAATTCACTATGTACCAGTTCCCTGATACCATGTGCATTGGTTTCGACTATGTCGGAAGCGAAGATAAGGAGGCGGAACCTGGTGCCGAAAACATCGAAACTGTGAAAAACATGTTTATTTGTACTTTTAACTATTTCTTTTGTACCTAACATGCCTTGTTTGTCTAAATCTGATTGGTTGCCAATTTCTCTTTTCAAAAGTGCTGCCGTCTTTCCAGAATTAACAAATTTATTTATTTACAAAATGCCCCTTCTTCTTTCTTAATTATATAAAACATTTAAGTCTCGTACCATAAATAATTTTATATAACCATTAAAGCTCTTAGGAAAATTCTACAAAAATTCTAGAAAATCTCTTTTAATATGTTTTCCAACATATAAAAATTTCAGACCCAAACCTTTTATTATTTAACCGTAAATAATTTATAATCCAAATTAACATTTTCTTTACTAGAAAATTCATATAAATTCCACAAAAATTCAGAAAATTCTGAAAATTGAAACCCACCTCCAAAATAATATTTCTGGTCTATATAAAAATTCTCAAGACATTTGGGTGTCTTTTAATAGGGTTTTCATATCAAAACATGTCATAAAATCTATGTGAACAACCATAAATCATCAACAAGTATATATAATCATTCCATCATTAAAAAACATGGCAAATCAATGCAAAATATTTTGGATTTCATCTTAAAACCGAAAACAAACAAATATAAGATGTAAACATTATTGACCTTGGCTTTATAGATTAAAGAGATTGAGATGCGAATGAATTTGATTTGGTTTAGCTTCTTCCTTAGCTTTTCTTAATCTTTTTCCCCTTGCACTTGTTAATGGTGGCCGACCTCCTTTTTAAAATTTTTGATAAATTGAAATGAACGTGTATAAAGGAATACATGGCCATGTTTAAGGGAAATAGGAATGGCCTCTTTCCTATTTTACCCTTCCTCTATTTCAATTTAACTCTTATTTTAATTCATAGGTTAAATGGCACGGCTACCCTTTAATTAAATCAAATCTCAATCCCCTAATCAACACATTATTTTATTTAATTTAACTAATTAAATATCCTAAATAATGTTACCAAAAATATGGGGTGTTACAAAAGGACTGACATGCCATAGATGCAATAAGAAGGGACATATCGCTATGGACTTTAGAGAAAACTTGTTAAAGGTGGCATTTAAAGGGAAATGCTACCATTTCCACCAAGAAGAACATTACAAGAACTATTGTCCCGAGCTAGCCAAAGGGGGGCCGATGGTGCAAGCTTATGCCATTGAAGCTATACCTTGCTCTAGCAAACCTCCTTCTATGGATAAGGGAAAAGCTGCTATGGAAGGTACAACTATTATTTTTGGAAATTCATACCATATTTGATTCAGGAGCATCACATTTATTCATAGCCAAAAATATAGTCAAAGCCTTAGAATTAGAAACCTAAGTCATCACTAACCTTTTAGTTATGTTGAATCTGTGGGGGGTCGACACATCTTTCTTTGATTTGCAAAGACCAAATAGTGAATATATGTAATGTAGCCTTTATATGTAATGCATGTGTTCTAGGTTTTGAGGGGTATAGTCTTGTCTTAGGAATAGACTGGTTATCATATTATGGGATGACTTAGACTATGATAGGAGAATTATATGGTTAAGGAGTTATAGGGGCAAAATTGTAAATGTTCATTGCCTACCCCAACACTCAGTTGATTTGAGCCATCGGTATTCTCTTTGCCTATTGTAGGATAAACTCTCATATGTACCTATGGTTCGAGAATTTTCGGATGTTTTTGAAGAATTCTCTGGTCCCCCATCTAATAGAGAAATAGAGTTTAGGGTTGTTTTGTAGAAAGATGCTAGACCAGCTGCATTTCCTCTAAGACATATGGCCCAAAAATAGAGATGAGAACTAGCTAAGCAGATTATAGAGTTATCACAGAAGAAGTTTATTCACCGTAGTACTTCGAAATGGGGAGCATCCTTTGTCTTTGCCACTAAAGAAGATGGATCTTTAAGACTACGTGTTGAATGTCAAGAACTTAACAAGCTGATTAAGAATATTAGGTATCCCTTACCTAGAATATATAACTTATTTGACCAGCTTGTTGTAGTCAAAACATTTTCTCAATTAGAATTGGGCACCGGATTCCGCTAATTGAGAAAAACCGAAGATAGCAAAGAGAAGACCACATTTTGCACTCTAAACGGACTATATGAATGGGAGGTAATGCCTTTTGAGTTAACGAATGCCCATGCATATTTTATGGATTTGATGAGTAGTGTCTTTAGAGGGCAACTGAATTAGTTTATCGCCGTATTTGTGGATGATATTCTAGTATTCTCAAAAGCAAAGGTGAGCATGAAAAGCACTAAAGGGAGGTACTAGAGACCTTGAGAAAGCACCAACTAAAAGCCAAATTCTCAAAGTGTCATTTCTAGAGAAAGGAGGTAAGGTTTCTCAGGCACATGGTCTTTGAGAAAGGGTTGTTAGTTGATCCTGCAAAGGTGGAAGCCATTCAAGACGGGAAGATTCTTAAGAACACCATGGAAGTTAGGAGTTTTCTTAGGTTAGCTGGTTACTATAGGAAGTTCATCAAGGACTTTGCAAAGATAGCAGTGCCATTGACTCGCCTAACCAAGAAAAACTTAGTCTTCATATGGGATGAGAAATGCACGAGAGCTTTTGAAAAGGTGAAGGAGCTATTAACCAGTGCACCTGTACTAACGATCCCAGATGGAGCGAAGCCTTTCACTTTTTACATCGACATATGCGGTATGGTGTTAGGGATAGTTCTTCTACAAGAAGGGAAGGTGGTGGCATATGCAAGTGGGAAATTGAAGGACCATAAAAAGAGGTATTCCACTCATGATTTAGAATTAGCGGCTATCGTACTCGCCTTGAAGATGTGGAGGCATTTTATTTTGGGAGAAAGGTTCAAACTATTTATGGATTATAAGTCTCTTAAATACCTATTTTCCCAAAGACTTGAACTTTAGGCATCAAAGGTGGATGGAGTTTATAGCGTCATACGACTTTAAGATTCAATATACCGCCGGAAAAGGAAATGTCATTGCTGACGCCCTTAGCCGAAGACATGCTACTCTATGTGTTATATTTGAGTGGAGGTAATTTGAATTCCTATCGAATTTTATTTTCCAATTACCACCAGAATTCACTCCGGGATTGGCAACAAAGAAGTGAGGTTAACATTATTGGACAACATCTATCCAGATTAGAAGAAGGATGTGACGATATTAGATGTTATGGCTAAGCTATATAGGGGAGAGTGTTCCCCCATTAAGGCAGGTGTTCGATCAATAAAAAAGGATGGCTAAGGAGAGATGGACGCCTCTGTATTCAAATAGTGGACGGTGTTGTGGAGGAAGTACTGGCTGAGTGCCACCATTCTAAAACAGTGGAGATAAGATGTATATGGATATGCGTGGGTTTTCAATTGATCGGGAATGAAGAGGCAAGCAACAGAGTATGTAGCGAGGTGTTTAACATGCCAACGAAATCAAATCTGATCAAGGAAAGCCTAGAGATCGGTTATTACTGTCAGAGGTTCCAACTTGGAAGTGGGATGTAACGCCCCAAAGAATTAATGGTAAATAACAAATAATTATTAAGACATAAAAATGCAATTTGAGCAATCTTCATAATTTAGTCATGAAACCTACACCATTGGGTTAGTGGAAATATTCCAAGCATCTTTCATATTTGGAGTTTTGATACCAAAGTTCAAACGAAGAAGTTATCAGTGTCCAAAGTTTTCGAATCGAAATAATTAAATACGAATAAAAAGGAAATAAATTATATAAACCATATGGATCGCATCGGATGACCCTCTCCTTGGGTCGGTCGATCGTTAATGACCGACCGCCTATAGAGGAGTAGTCGAGGGGGAGCAGTTGACCGGTTAAAGCATGGCGGCTAGGGTTGAACCTCGGCTGAATAACTCGGATTTTATTATTTCAAATCTAACAGATATGATTGATTTGAGTTCCGATAAATACAGACCTAGTACCTTACTCTTATTCTTATATTTCTGATCAAAACATCAAAGCTCTGCCATTTTCCCTTCTCCACTATTTCTATTAATTATAAAATGTTATATTGTATGTATATATAATCGAAGAAGGGTAGGAAATAAAAGAGAAGAAGAGAAGGAGAAAATCGATACCGTGGAAAAAGGTAATTTCTATAGTTATAAATCTATATTCCCCTTAACCCAAATTCTCTTCTAAGATATGTAATTTTGGTAGTATGTGTATATCTTATTATACATATTCTTTTGGATTAGAATGGAAAAGGAGTTAAACCAAAGGGATGAATTCAGATAGGGAGATTTGAAAATCTAGAAAGATCAGTAGAAAATTATATGATTTATATATAACATTGAAATTTATATCGTTGAGTTATATTTAATTATTATATCAATGCAAGTTTTGTGGAGTTGTAGGCTTAAAAGAATATGTTCAATTGAAATCTCGCCTACATATTATATAAGTTAGGTAATTGGAATAAGAATGTTATTTGCACCCAAATCTAGAAATTTGGAAATTAGTTCCTAAAATTGTTAAAATAGAATGTTGATAAGGTTATAAGATTTATTCCATATTTATGATAATTGGATTGTAAATTGTTAGTATATTTGACTGCCATAATTTGACTTGGAATGTGAATTTCTATGTTTTAATTTATTAGGAGCATTTTGGGTACAATTTAGTTGTATCTATTTCCATGTAATTTCCACAAATTATCCAATTCCACAACTATGTATAAAAAGTGCATCGTTTGAAATAATAAGAAATATACCAAAAAGGAAAGAGATGTGTAAAGTATGGAGGTTCTTCTCTATATTTGCACTGTCTATTTCAATAAAAGAAAAGAGATAATCCCTTTTAATTTCAAATGGAGCAAAAGTCTCACTTTTAGGTAATTTATGGAAAGTTATTATGGTAATCCTTTTTAGGAAGCATAGCTCTAATGTATTTAAATGTGTATGTTCTGGAATTCCTACACATGGGAATTAATGGGTTAGAAATTGGAATAGGTAGATATATACATATATGTATAACCGCATCTACGATTAAAGATATATATATAGCATAATATACAAAGATATTCATATTAGTTATAATTAGGACGAATAGTTATTAATAGCGCAGTAGATCATAGGATTTGGAGGTTGAAATGGAAAATGGATAGTAAATCCAAAATTAGTAGGGCAATAAATGTGCAGTTAGTAGGGAGTTTTAGGAATTAAATAGGGACATAAATGCGTTTAATGAGAATGGTTAAAGGGTTTAATATGGCATTTATGGGGAAATGAAATAGGTATAATATGTTGAATTAGAGCGAATAAATAAATGTCATCAGTGGTTGTCCAAATAGAAGTATAATGAGTCTTCATTATGGATAATTGACATTTATGGGACGTAACAGCGAAATTGAGAATATACGTAATAAACGTATAAGATAGGAATTAAATAGTAGGAAGCAATATAATTTCCATAGTAGGAAATTATATAAACTCAATGATACGTTTAGGATGAGTATGAATTAGAAGGTCTAGCCCAATATTTAGGCCTAGGATAATTGCTTTAGTTTAGAATGGGTTGGGACAAGAGGTCAATAGAGTTACACAATAGAAGCTGCCCTTCACCTAGAGGGTACCAGCAGTTGTGTGTACTTACTATTGATGTGGGACATCACAAACTATATGAACCGTGGGGAAGGGATATGCATTTACCTTTAGGTGTGGGAAAATATACCATAGTTTGCCTCAGATTTGAAGTATTAGATGGCTCAATACCTTTAGGAGTGTCAAGGGGTTTACTTAAAGGTGGAAGGTATTAAATGGTCATTGGGTCTGCCTGCTCTCTATATAAGAAGTCTTAAATAACCTACGACGGTACCTAGAAGGGAAATAGGTGTGCTTCATCTCTAACAAGAGGCAATAAGTAATTAGGATGGGTGTTTTTCCCTAATTTACATTAGGATAGTCAAATCGGGATTTCGGGTGTAGGAGATCGATGGGCTATGTTAGTGTTGTTGTTGGATCAGTATTTAGTGGTAGGGTTGATATATAGGCTTCGAATACCAACGGTCCCGAGCAGTCGTTAGCAAATACTAGGGTTACGCCCTGATGGATTTCGTGTAATGCCCCACTATTTTTAACATCAGAATTCAATTACAAACGCCACAAAATACACAACAATTAATTTCCAATACTAATACAGTGGATTGTTTATATTATAATTTGAAACTTTTCAAAACTAAGAAAATAAAAGAGAACCTCACAACGGAATAAAACATCAATATAAATATGCATCAATTGAATAATACAATTATCTAACAACATCATCCCAGTAATTTACATTAATTATCACTAAATTGTTAACAATAAAACAATGGTATAAAAGAATACACCAATCAACCACCCTCGAGCTAGCTGGCATCCACATTCATTAAATCTTTGGCTCTTACCTACAACTTCACACCGTACACACACACACACACACACACACACATATATATATATATATATATATACGAGTACTTTGGCACGTGCGATGCACGTGCATAAGCGAGCTGGTGCTAAAAAGCACCGTTGATAAGATATTTTGGATCTTACAACAGTTTAAAGTATACATAACATTGTATGTTTTTACGCATATACATGCACAAATCAACCTTCTATTGAAATGCGAATGAGGCTAAGATATCTTAGGAAAAATAGAACGAACCAAAGAAAGTAATCTACTTAGGCTTGTCAATGGATACCCGAAAAAACCGAAATCCATCCGGATTCGGATCCGTATCCGAAAAAACGGATATTATCCGATATCCGAAAAGCGGATGCGGATACCGATATCCGAAAAGAAAATCAGATGCGGATGCGGATATGGGCATATCCGTATCCGAAAAACATCCGTCCGATCCGAAATTAATTATAATAAAAATTGTTATTATTATTGATTTATTATTTAAAGATGACCCTAAGTTATAGTTAAAATATATTTAGAAATGAATTGGCCCAAGCCCAAATTGCTCAAGAAAGAAAGTAAAACCCTAACTAAGCAAGTAACAATAAGTCACGTAACTCACGTTTTCATTTTCCTATTTCAATTTTCAAACTCTTATTTCTATTTCCTTAGTCGTTTCCAATTTCAAACCCTAAATTACGATTCAAACCCTAAATTGCTCTCGCGCTCCGCTTTTTGTCGCTGCTCCGCCTCGTTCAGCTCACCTCATCGTCGTCGCGCTCACCTCGTTCAACTCCGCCTCATTTAGCTCTGATCCAAGTGTCACAGCCCTGCTTTGCTCCGATCCAAGTGTCAGAGATCCACCTCGTTTGTCACAGCTCCGCCTCGCATAGCACTGCTCTCTGCTCACGCTCAGCTCTGCTCACGCTTGACTATTGTTGCTCTTTACGTATGTTATTTGGTTTATTAACTGATATTTGATTTTCTAGTGTGCTATACTTTGTATTTTGTTTAGATCATTAGTTACTTTATATGAGGTGGCTAAGATGAAAACATATGAGAACTGAAAACAAATATTATCTATTTTTTTAGTTTGTTTTAGTTTATTTGAATTGTTGTAATATCGTACGAACTTGTTTGACATTATGTATGTTGCTATTTTGTCATTTGAATTGTTGTAATATCGTATGAATTTGTTTGACATTATGTGTGTTGCTATTTTGTCATTTGAAAAACCGATTAGTATTGTAGTTTGTGTGTATTGTCATTTGAGAAAATGATTGTTTTAGCTGTGATGTTTTAGTTCAAAAATATTAGCATAATAAAAATCTTATTCAATTTCGGATGCAGATATTTCGAATATTTTCGAATATCCAAAAATATCCGCCTTTTATTTTTGGATGCGGATATTTTGTCCACCATAGCGATCGCCCTTTCCATGATACTCTCTTCCTCACAAACCCTCAATATTTGCTGAAGTATAAAAGTACTTAACGCTAGAATGCAGTTTTTTGAATTTTTCTTTAGATTAATTACATTATAATTTGTAAGGCTAAAATTACTGTGATAATTATTCTCTTTGATCTTTTCAAGGTTGATACCATCAGTAGTAGGTTACCAAAAATACGCAAGAACTAAAGTATAGTTGTAACAATCGTTTTCTCTTCTTTTTTCTCAAGCTTAAGACTGACATCGATAAATACAGATGACAGAGTTAAAAACGTTGTATAAAGTATATTTTTATATAGCCACACTAAGTAACCCGCTTTTGCTGAAACAAAAACTTGTAATTACAATTCACAATCACCAACGAATTTATATGACGTCTCAATGAAAACAGGAAGTACCATATAACCTTCCATAGTATATAAGTTATCAATTTGCTTCTATTAGTATGTACTTCTGACTGTATATTTCTACATATGTTTGGAAACAGTAATATGTATAACTGAAAATATATACAGTATCGAATAGTTACATTTTTAAATCACAAAATAAATGATATATAGCATCCATTGGAGACAAATTAGTTTTTATTTCACCTTGTACACTTGAGTTTATGCTACTGCCATGTACACCGACAGTAATGAAAAGTAGAAAATTGCTATTTTGAAAACCACGGTAATCATCCCTACACTACCACCTACTTGGATGGTTGCAACGTGCTTTCATTTGGGTGTCTTCTAGTTGGATTATTGTATCGTGCATTCATTTGCATGTGTGTAGTTGATGTATTCTTCCTTTTCTTGGTTGGTGTGCAGCATTTTTTTCGTATGTTGATATTATGCTGACATCAAAAGTTTTCATAGCTATCGTTTGAGGACTCCGGCTTATCAAGTGCACAGTTGCAGATGCCACTTGCTACATGCATGTATAAAAGAAAATTGTGATATTAGTTAGGTGAAAAAGTGAGAAAGGAACATCATCCCATTTCTATATATATGTAATTAGCTATGCAAGTTATATATACGTGCATAACCTGCTACATGAAAAGACAATCTGTTATTGGCAGCCACACAAATGCAGATCATAGTTAATATATTTGAGTTTAACTAATATTATACATCTTTGCAAAAAAAAATTACTATACAAAATGCATCAATTCAATTTTTTCAGTATTCTATGATTATGGTTTCTGAGGGTATTGCGCTGCTAGTACATGATGCGACTTCCTTCAAAAAGGTTTTTCTTATAAAAAATAATCATATTCATACTTTATATAGTGTAAAGTAATTATAATGTTTACACAGTCATGAAGTTTGAGAGACACATCCTCTATATTTGCATTCATTAGTTGGGTTAAAATTCTTTACCTCCAACTGAATAATAGTTTCAACTATGCAGGATACTGATGTTGACATGAAGGATGCACCATTAGCAGCTCCGACTAAATCTGAGAAAAAGTAGGTACAGTATATCAAAGAGAAAACATTTTATGTAATTTTTTGCTAAAAATATGTAATTTTCTAACTTTTGTTTTTTCCTTTCACGTATGCATAGTCTAAAACACCTTCCTAGAACCAAACTCCCATAGCATACACGCTCTTTGTTGGAAAATTATAATTTGAAGCTGAAGAAGAGGTTATGTATGGTGCATTTCATTTTTTAGAAACATATCATTGCTAATGTTTTTATTTATTTATTGAATGTCATAATGTTGCCTTTTAGATCGGAGTTTTTTGGCCAGGCTAGGGAAGTTGTTGGCGTTTGACTGGCTAAAAACCAAGATAGCAGTCTTTGAGGATTCAGCCATGTCCTACATGAAAAGGACAATTTGCTATTTGGCAAACACATAAATGCTGATCATTATTAATATATTTTAGCTTAACTAAGATTATACATGTTTCCAAAAAGTGTTTTCGTTATCATAATGATTTTTATTTTACCATTATATTCTTCGGACTTGTTGTATTTAATTAACCCCTATTAAATTGTTACTGATTAATCCATATGATAATGTATGTGATAACATATATTCATTAATTGCAGTACCCTTTCTTTTTTCAATGTTAATTACTAAAATAAATATTACAAATATAAGTTTTATATCATATAGACCATGACTTAGACATGGAAAATATGGGGATTATCTTACTGTAAAGTTACAGATTTGGTTAGCTGTACAGAAAGAGTGAAAATTTAAGCAACAGACTTTTGTAGGAAATTCCATATTGTGTTAGGCAGTAATAACACAAATAAAATGTACATTAAAGTTGCCAGGTCAATATCATTTAGCAAAATATTTTTCTTGGATGTTTTCACATATATAAAAATAATGTATTCATAAAACATTGCCTGTATTTAACAAAATTAAAGTAAAATTATTTTCATATCTTTACATGCATAGAATCTCATGACAGGCTAAAATTACCAAATATTTTCAAGATGATAATGGAAAGCTTTATGCATGAAACAAAAACATGGTTCAATCAACTACTATTTTATCCAAAAGCTTGTACCAGGTCAATATAGAGTGAATAAACATACAACTATTTTAACTTAATTACAATATGTAAGAAAGAATAATAAATAAAACTTTGATTAAATAATCAAACAGTTAAACTAAACAAAATATGTTGCAGTCTTGACAAATAAATAATCTATATGTTTACCTCTATATATCCAAATTTGTCAGGATCCAATTTTTCCATAATCAGAGCTGCGTATTCTCCTGCTTGTTCTTTTAACCTTGACAGTTTATTGGCAGATGCACTCTACATTATTATCTAAAGAAAAAAAAACAAAAGTTGAAACATAGCAGCATTAGAAATATGCTTATATAAATTTATGGGTATTTATGTAACATTGCTAAAACAAATTCTAGAAACTACAAAGGGATTATATTTTTATATGCAGACATATACAGACATGTATACATACATATATGCTTATATTATATTGTTATATATAGACACACATGTCCAAAGATAGTAAAATAGGATTCCTTAACATAATGCAAAGTATCGAGTGTATCAAAACGATAAAGCATTAATATCCAAATTTAAGTGAACTTATATGAATAGATATTCATTCTCACTCACATTATAGGAGAAATAAATTAAGAACTTATTGGCCCTATTTAGTAATTTGCATGTAGTTAATCCCGTTTCCCGTCTCACATAGATCATTATAACCATTATAATAAATCAATTGCATGATTGAACAAAATCAGTAAATAAACTCTAATCCTAGTAGAATTAATTATAAAAGAAAATTTAGTAACTTAATTGGTTGACGACTGATGTGTATTGTGGCAAAGCTGAACTTGAGGAAGAATCAATTTTATGATATATAAGGTTTGGACTGGACGAAAAAAATCAACAGTAGGGAAACCCCATTGTGTCCATGATAAACCCAGCCACTATAGAGTGATGGTTTGTTGTTTTAAGAGATTGGAGAGTGGAGAGAGGAAGAAAATGATTTTATTTCAAGAGACCGAACAGTGAGGGAAGGAAGTAAATTGTGAAGTGTTTGAAACGTGGAGTGAAATGGGTAGAAAGAGAGGTGGAAGGGTAAAAGACCGACACAACCTCGCTATGGTTGCAGTTATTTTGAAAAAAACAGTGAGAAAGAGGGTAGTTTTGGAAGTTCAAAAAGGTTTCACTAAGTAAAGTATATAGATGTTATGTTGTAATGAAAAAACTATGTGGTTAGATCAGCATACATTTAATTCCAATGATTATTGAGAGTTACAGTTGCACTAATATGTTCCTCAATATTTATTTCATACTTGAATCAGTAATATTTGGCTAATAAATATTGCCACCTATGCAATTTGCTAGATAACATGTCAATAGATTTTTTTTCAATTGAAGTTTAACATGAGAAATACATTGGTGCACTCTGCTGTCGATTTTGGTGTAGCCAATTATTTACTGCAAGGATATTTGACAGGAAGGTACATAAATAAGTACATTTTGAGTTACATGATGGACAGTCTATATTGTTCTGAGTAAAAATAGTTTCTTGAAATGCATTAGTTACCATTTTTGTTAGTACCATGATGCTTCTTCCAGTGAGTATTGCAGGCTCATAAGCTAAAACATTGAGCTAAATAAAGTATTTATGTCTACTATTGAGACAGTGTGGCATGTTGGAACATGTTTTATCTTTTATCTATATAACCTATATTTATTTATATCAAGCAAGTTAGAGAACGTACTTTAAGTGTAGCACAACACCTAGTCCCAAATCAAGTATGATGTATATATTTCCATCCTAATGTTGATCTAACCCAATGGTGGTGCCCTTATCGATCATTACTCTTTGATAATAGAACCTTCCAATAATAAATATATCACATTAGCATGGTGTAATAATTCATTGCATATTTAATTTAGCTAAGATAAGTATCAATATAAACTATAAAATGATAACGAACACATTTAATTTAGCTAGAGAATTGCGATTTCCATTAGAATAACCGCTCAAAAATCATAGTCAGACATCCACTCAAACAATGCTGAAGTTGATCTTCAAGATGGTGTAAAATGATTTAGTTAGAGCTACCTGTTGGATTGGGGCAATGATATCTATGGAAAAAGACACTATTTCATTTGCCCATTTTAATTATAAGCAAGGTAGTAGACTTTTAATATAATGCTACTTTTAGTTATACTCAATTAGAATAGGCTTCATGGTTAATAACCATATATTTCATGCCTATTTATTTTGATTATAATGGTCACTTGTTTCTTGTTTTAGTGAAATCTCATCTAGAATCCCAAAATGTATAAGGTTATTGTTTGTGTACGTGCCTGTTACTACTCTAACATAGCAAGTGCCAGAAAATAAAAAAAATAAAAAAAAATACCTTAAAATCCAAGTTACCTAACTATTCCAACTTCTAAAAATTACCAGCATCGACAACAAAACAAACTCTACAACAGTAAATTGATTCAGCTCTAGCATCATAAAGGATTTGAAAGCATGAGAAGCATATCTTAGAGAATGAAAAACATAATAGCTCTTCATAATAAAACCAAATCACAAAATATATCTTAGGAAAATATGACAGAAATCGTTAAAATTTAGATAATATAGTTTTATCACACAGGAATATATTACAATTACAAATTGAACAAAAAAAATAAGCAAAATGAAAAAAAAAGAAAGGAAACCTTACCTAAATACTCCATCGCCATACTTCAACCCAACCGCAGTTAACAAACACAAATCCAAGCTTCTCCATCAATATCCCATAGAAATATAAGAAATTATATGGAATAAAATCTTAAAATCAAATAAGCAATAGTTTTCTAATATAATACGGAACCACATGAAAAGTCAAAGAGGAAGCCTTACCCAAACATTTTTCATCATTCTTAGGTCGGGTCCCTGCATCATCAACTCAACCCAGATTTGCAAACTGTCCATTTTTTGGTGGATTTCTGATGCGTACGCGAGGGGTTGAGAAAATTTTGGGGAGATGGAGGAAATAGATCTGGAGTTGAGCGAAACGGAAGTAGATTTGTTTAAGAATTGGATTTGGTCAGTTATTTGACCACCATTATTGAGTGAGTGGTGGAACATGGCGTGATAAACGATATTTTTTGGTAAAGACAATTATACTCATATATATTATGATGTGAAATCACTTCAACAAAAAGAAAAAATGGGTAATTTTGGCAGTTCAAAAAAGGCTTCACTAGGGAAAGTATTTGCTTTATATATAAGATATATATATATAAGGTTTCAACTATGTTTTGACTGCGCCTAACCCTATACACCCCAACCCAATCAAAGGCATCTGGTGGCTATTGCATAAGAATGGACTGCCTACATACCCCTTTTGAGAGATCAAGTTCACATAGTTCTATTTCATGCTCTTGTCCTGCATGCAAATAGTCGTTAGCACATAGAAACATTAACATCCATGCAACTATTGCAACCAATGAAACTATTGCAAGTAGGATACCAATGAATCAATGCAAGCAGGAAAAAACTACTCCTACTAAATCATTCCGATCACTTATCATAAATACAGGTAACAAAAATAATATCATACTTAGCCATCAAATATTACAAACATTGACAACACACAATGTCTACCCTAAACATCAAATAAGACAATCACAATATTTACACATACTCACTTATATTAACTATCAATCATTAGTAATACACCATCAATGTAAGTATAAATCAATCAAATGTATACTAAACCACCACATTAGTAACACAACACCAACCATAAAACCATAGTTAATTACACACCTGTAGTAAAATGATGAAACATCGCACACATATCCAAATATGATCTCATTGTCATTAAAAAGCATATATGATAAAATCAACCATTAGTCACATATTAAATCCATTCAAAACATAATATTTACAATCATTATTTCCTCTTAAGTATAAAATCATTTTTTATTGTTTATTATAAAAGCATCTTTTATTTACGTCAATAACAACAATAATTCTCTCAAAATATTTTATTGTAATCTCATTACTTCAAATCTCTCCAAACATCATATTCTATGTATAAGATAGTAGTTTTAACAAAAGCCATATTATTATTTATAAAATCTCATTTTATTAAACAATAATAATAAACATTTCAAATTTAGTTTAGAATATATTTTCTGCTATTATTTATGAATTTCCCTAGAAATCCATAAATAATAACCTTATTAAATTTATCTCATTAATTTTATTATATTTTATTTAAACATTATTACTTACAAACATCTCACTCAAACCGTAAACAGTCACGCTTATCATTTATTTATCTAATATTCACATTGTCCATTCTATTTCAATTAGTTGTTTTTCAATTCAAATCAACAATTAATTATAATCAACTATCCAAAATGCGACAATAAAAAATAATTATCCAATTAAGGCACAACATATCCAGAATGTCATCAATCAAAACAAACATCCAATAAACATAGCATATCTCAATAAATATGATTTTTCATCACTATATATATATATATATGTGTGTGTGTGTGTGTGTTTAATATTCTAAAATCAATTGATTAAACCATACCAACGCTCTTTTTTCAACAATCTCGAAACTTAGCAAAAATTGTGTCGTATTGTTTGAAATTCCACCATGAGTCCAATGGAGGAAACCATGTGTGAATTGGTGTTCATATGTGAGAGATATTCAAGTTATCAGAAATATTACGAAAATAATAATTTGTCCACATTTAAATAATAATTAATTCAAACTTAGAATTGTGCGCATCTCCTCCTCCTTCGCATAGCTACAACAAACCCATCATCCTCATTTTCTTACACCACCACTGACGACGATTCCGGCAACCAACAACTGATCTGAACCGACTACCGCCACGCCCATCACTAGCATCACCCCTCGACCAGAGTTCGGCCACCTCCAGTAGTAGTCGCCGCCGCCAGTTGTCCACCCTTTTTGAATTATTCTAGTCACCTTAGGTCGATCTTTGATGATCGACCACCATGGATGTATTTCTTTTGTCGTACCCGATGCAAATGGTACTCCTCGATCGTTGATTAGTTGCTACTACATCATTGAATCAAAACCCCTAAAATGGATGTCTGGAACTTCTTTGTTGATTTATGATCAACTGGAGAATTGAATTGAAAAACGAATTTCAGACGCATCTTCGCCTCATTGAGAGCTTCGAATAATTCGTGTATAATTTGATAGGGTTTAGGCACATTGAATTTAATCACTTTTTAATTAATTTTTCTAATCTCCATTAGCGGATAATCAAGATATTATAGGATTAGAGAAGAAAATGAAGATAGAGGTGATGACTTAGGTTCCATAGCTTTACTTATATAGTTGTTAGGCTGGGTTATGGGTTGTTTTATCTGGTTTGGTCTGAAATAGCTATGTACGTTATTTAAACACTATAATGCCTATATTTCGCAAATCGTAACTCCAAATACATTAAAACTATGTATCAATCAGATCGCCTCAAAAAGAACTTTCCAATGGATATAAACACAATTCCCAATATGCTCTTCTATTAAAAGTTTACTTTTAATTACTTTAAGTATTTTGTAGTATCGAATTTGCGGGTCGTTACATTCTCTCACCGTTAAAAGAATTGCGCCCTTGCAATTTCTTAGATACAACCATCAACCAACTGAATAAAGTTACATCATGGGTTTAATCACAAAATATAGGGAAGCATATTAATTATAGTTAACCATCTTTAATTTTATCAGACGACATCAGCACAATACTATCAGTCATGACAACAGAAATTCATTCACAATAATGAATTCAACAAACATACTATAGTAACTCCTATAATTCCTCAATCATGCATCCAAAATATAATATATAAAAACAACACTCCATCAATAAAGGGTGAAGCAAACCCAACCATAGATCGATCTCCATACATAAGTCACAACATGCATCTCGGTAATCCAAACTCAATCACCCATAGAAGAAATACACAAAAAAAATTCGGTTGGTCCAAACATGCATGCATAATAAGAATATACATAAATCAATAATCAACATAGCTCATTCAAGTAAAGCAGGCACATGCCCCCCAAAAAGGTAATTGTCACATCATTATACCAAAAATAACACATGTGTGATAGTCCCTACACTGATTACCCTTCCACTATAATATGTACATCTTCCAACCTATCAATGAACTTCCTCATAGTCTCATCCACAACAATCGGTGTACCATCTCATGCCTACACCTTCCAAAAAATAATATTTGTGCCCACTTAGGCTTCCTCCTTGAAATAATGATGCAGTTGCGTCAGTCTTTGATTTCCTATTCCCTCGCATACTGTTTAGAAATATAAACCATCACTAAGGTGAACTAGATCATTGACAAGTCTTCACATCATATTAGCCATTACCAAGGCCTTACCTTGCCAAGCATCATCGTCGAAGTCTCACTTCACCAAGGTCATCACCGAAGCCTCACTTTATTACTACTTTCCCAAAGTCTCGTATCACCATCATTATTACAAAAGCCCCGCTTCACAACGATTTTCCCAAAATCTTGCCTCGCCATGACCATTATAGAAGCCTTGTTTCATTACGACATTCCCACAGTCTTGCATCATCGTGATCTTCCCAAGATCTTTTGGATAAATTTTAACACTTTCAACAACCTCTCAGGCCAGTGACATCCCATGTCACAATTGGATTCAGTGTTTGTTCATATACCTATCCTACAGGTACTACCCTCCCAAGCATGCCAAACCGCTCCACGGTCCAAGGTACATAGGTGAGCGTCCTCACCTATACTTTCCCCACGAAATCACCCACATCCATAGTTATCAATGATCCCTTCAGCATACAACCTGATCTAGGACATCCCATGCCCCACTACATTGTTTCACTTCATCCAGCATGCTTCCTTAGACTACTCTAGTCATATACATTCACTTTTCACTTGAAGTACTCAATCAAACGCCTCGCGTTGTCGATTCATCAAAGTTTGGAACACTTAACTTGGATCTTAGGATTTCCTTACACTTGATCCACTATTTTCCTTATGCATGCCCTCAAATCCAGTAATGAAAATTTCACGTCATCCACCATGACTGATCTAAATATATTCCTACAACATCACTAGTTTTTTTCCATTGCACATACCTCGGAATGTTAACACTAGGTAGTTATCTCGTCATATTATTATTAACATAAAAAGGCATGTAACCTACCATACAATGTACACAGTCGTAACAAGACAAACAATAAGTAACCAACAATTAAGCATATCAAAGTAAAACAAACAATCAATCAAAAATATGATGCAAGAAAAAAGAATCAACTCAAGTATGCATAACATAAACTAATGATCAAAAATTATCAAACAAGTAAACAATAATAACACAGTATAAGTAGAATAATTTAATTCAAACAATGTGGCCAGACCATAAGACAAACACAGTCAAATGACACAGTCAAATTAATATAATTATTGTAACCAAGCAATAGAACAACACAACCAATTCAACCAAAATGAACAAGCATTAATAAAGTAAAATATCTCAACCCCATACACCAAAATAGGTTTTGAACAAACCTAAAACTCACATCACCAGGCGTCCCACATCTTATGTCATATGGCCTAGTTTTAAAATCTTCAAATTGAGTTTTTGCAAATAAAATACATATCTATAATTTTATTCAAACCAAATATTTTACTTCTTTTCCTTTCAAAAATCCACTTTTTAATCAAATGATCTCCATCCCTATAAACCATTTTTCCTCAAATATTTTCTTAAAATATTTAACCATATTTTACAATACATCTTATTTTTGAAATAAGAAATATCTTTACGCATATTCTTAGTAAAACATTCTCTTTCAAAAATTGTATACTCTCCCAATCAAAATCCTTTTGAAAAAATGTTTTCTCTTCAAACATCATTTACTAAAATATTTTTTATATAATAATAACTACGACCGAAATTTGCTTCCGTATAAATGTTTTTCAAATTTTAAGGATTTTCTTTTAAACAAAACACTTCTTTTTTTTTCAAATATAAATGTTCCTCTTACACTTTACTCATATATTTTCCAAAAAAATTCTGACAAAAATATTTTCAAATATTTTTTCCATTAAAATAACTTCTCAAAAGTATTTTTCTATTTTCCATCATCTTTTTACTAAAATAACTTTTTCCGCAAAACGTCTAAAAACAAATTTTCATCAAATCAAATATTTATTTTCACCTTTTTTAAACTCCAGTAAATCCCTTTAGGCCTAAAAAATACATTTTTACTTCTTAAATAAAATACCTTTCAAAATCCAAAATGTATATATTTATTATAACTTATCAAGTTAAAAGTCCATAAAAATAGTCCCACTTTTTAATGTTAGGTATTAATGTCAAATGTTTATCACTTGGGTTAAAACCAGCAATTTACTCCTCATAAAAGTGCTCATCCTACCCCACTTCTATTACTTATTTCCTACTCAAGGGTCACTATAAATAAATAACTAACATTTTAGGGTGAGGTAATTGTAGTTACACACATAACCCATACACATAAAACATAACTCCATCAATAAGAACGCTCTCTCATTCTATATTTTAAACCAAACCATAGGTGTAAATTAACCTTCCCTAAATGGTTAAGTCTACCCAAGGCTCAGGGAGTCCTAATGTTATTTGGATTTTGACTCGGCTACATCCAAACTGACTAGACAAGTTAGACTCGACTATCATCATGGCCAATAAGCCCATAGTGATGATTGTGGGGTCTAAAAATCAAGTACAGATGATAATATGAAGCCGTGATCGGACAGAATCAAGAGATATGCTATAATAATGTTCTAAGTATGGAATTTAATCTAATCTAGAAAGGAATCAGGTATGATCCCTTTCAACCAAAGGTATCGGATTACTTCAGCTAAAAAAGTGCAACTCAATGTAAAACGATCGATATCTCGAAATCTAGAAGTCCAATACACATGAACTTTAGGAATAAGAAGAGGGGACCCTAGGGAGTCCGCCCTAGGGATCGCACCCCAAAAGAACAAGTAAGAGAGATCGGCTCTCTTCCCTCCATAGCGATCAGCCAAATCAGACTATACAACACATTGCAGCAATGATCGATCAATAACTCAAGTTCATGCCACTTGGAGGCTAAGCATAACACAACATGAAAAACCTCTCATATGAAACACAGCCCCTAAATCCACCAAGATAGGGATCGGCCCCGATCCCTCTTTCTTGGGATTTGGGCCCTACGACCTCTTATGTGGGCCTCTATAGATCTGGAGAGCCTTCTACTAAATTTTCAAAGGGATATTTCACCATCTTCCTCTATAAATATAGACTTAATTATTCATTTTTGGGATCTTTAGGCTGCTTGTTGCTTTGTACTCTTTTGTAACTAAGGATTTTTATCTGATCCCTCTTGTACTTAGTTTACAAAGCGATTAATAAAGCTATCTCTTCAAAGTGGACGTATGCAAACAATGTCGAACCACTATAAATTACCGTGTCTCTATTATTTACTTATTTCTTTTTTCTTTATTGCTATATTCTTCTCTGTTTACATTTACTATTCTTCATTTATTCCTCTACAAAACTCTATTGGGTGTGCGTGCCAATTTTTGGTGCAAATGTTTTGGTGCTTTCACTAAGAACCAAGATTCTCAACTTCATTTGGATCCCTTTGCTGCTATTGGATTGCATAAATCCATGGAAAAGATCTAGACCCTTATATAGTTTGTCCGTTCTATTTATATTTGCAAAATTCTAAGGAAAACTATCAACAATGGTTAGGAACACTAGATCTACCTCTCAAATGCAGAAGGAAATAAGAATGCCAACATAAAGCAAGGAAGCCAGGGAAATCTACCGATATATGTTAATGTTGCTAATCTAGTTGATGTCCAGAATCAAGCTGATTCCATCACAAGAGCCGATTTCTAGAATCTGACGAGAGTGCACATGGATAGCCACCGACAGTTGAACCAGCAGATACAAGCCAATATCGATCTAATGAATCAACTCAGGGATCAATAATGTGGGAAAACTAGGAGGGAGCCAACTCCATATTCTACATTGGAAAGCTCAACTTCATCAGATGACCATCACAGATGTAAACGCCGTAGAACCGATGGATATCATGCAGAATCTTTTGGATATCAACACACTACAATACCTGGGCTGCCAGGACTGATCAGCCCGATACCTCTATAGGGACCAAGGCTAATCCCTCCTCCAAGGGAGGAGCCGCCTTACCTTTTTCTGATGGAACTCAAACTGGATCCGCCGCTGTTGATCTGGATGTTGGAGTTTAAGTTAATGCAGATCAGTTACCTCTCCGGAATGACGATGGTGTGAATGCACATCAAGAGGATGTTGAGCCAAGAAGGTGTGGAATGGCTCGTAGACATCGACCAGATTATTTATGCGAGGTGGAGCATGATTACCGCTTGGCTCCAACTATCCAAATGTCGAACTTGACAACCATGATCAAGAAGCTAGTAAGGGAGAGCTAAGGCTAGACAAACGATGATTGGGGGATCTCGAGAAGCGATACCCTGTTCACAGATAATATTTTACATGCAGAATATCCGAGGAGATTTAGCATGACGTCGATGCCTACCTACGAGCGAAAAAGCTATGACGACCCACCTTTTTGGACGGTTTAAATTGACAATAAACCACACATGTCTAACTCAAACCATTCAAAAGGGAGGATTGTCAATGGGGTTTAATAAGAAATAAGAGAAATGGAGGAAAGCAAAACACAGAGTCTCATGGTGGAATGACAAAATATAATAATCAAATAAACAGTTCATGAAGCTATTTTACAGTATACATTTGATTACACAATTTTTACAACATAATCAGAGTACAATAAACAAACAAACCAAAATAATGTAGCGGAATAATAATGGTAAATACGGTATAGCAAATTCCATCTTCATCTTCAAGGAATAATGTCTTCAACACTGAAATGCTAAGGCTGACCCTAGCGTAATGAAAAGACAAAACACTCGAGTCAGAACTAGAAGTTCTTATGTAAGTTAAATCAGTAACAAGTAAAAATATGAGTGTAATAGCTTCAAAGATGTTTACGGGATTTTCCATCTCCTATCAAGTGTACAACATGAGTGCAATAACTTAAGAGATGTTATGGGATTTTCCATCTCCTAAGGATCCATTAAACTATCTATATGTAGTAAAATATACTATATATGTAGTGTCTATCAGTAAAGTAAAGTATTAAAATAGCGTCAAGGCATTACATTGATCCCCCTTAACACATTTTTAAGCATTGTCCTACAGTTTG
This sequence comes from Allium fistulosum, assembly GCA_030737815.1. Lineage (NCBI taxonomy): Eukaryota > Viridiplantae > Streptophyta > Magnoliopsida > Asparagales > Amaryllidaceae > Allium > Allium fistulosum. Next base: position 797,971,059 of record CM060904.1, read on the forward strand.
CCTTAGTAGCATCATCAGTAACGCCGGTAGCCAGGGAGGCACTGTGATAAGACCACACTAAAACAAAGTCGTAGTGGTCGCGTATAAGGATAAAAGTATGACAAGGCACATGAGGCAATGCCTAAGGTAGGATTCTACCAGTTTACTCTTTCTGGCTGATCGTAACACATCGCCGTAGCGACTGCCGACCAAGTCCACCACCCCCAAAATCAAATCAAGGTACACCAATCGGGTCCAAAATCAATATAATGATACAAAGTGGCGATGGCCCATAAACGTAGCGAACCCCTTGGCTAGACATAGGCTCCTGTTTTAGTCATTTTCAATTGACACAAGTGTCGGGATCATCCATCATCGTTCTCTTTCATCAAATCCAGCAAACATCGCCAATTCAACCACTTCTGGATAACATCCACCGCGTACACGGTTGTTAAAGTTGTTCCGGTTAAATGACAGAGAGTATGTCATTCATCCGGCCCCGGTCTCTTTAACAACTAACCATCCATTTTACACACCGGTCAGTTCTTTTTAATTTCAAGAACAAGTCATACTTCATATCAAAATATCATATTTGCTTCAGAAATCATTTCGAATTCAAATAGGTTATACCTTCAAAACATTCATATTTAAATCAATGATTTAAATCTAAACAATTCCTACTTTTGAAATAGTTTGAATATTTAAAATGGTTTTGAATAATGAAAATAGCTTGAATATTGAAAGTAGTTTGGATAATAGTTTTAATATTGGAAGTAGTTGGAATAATTAGAATAATTTAAAGATTGGAAATAGTTTTGAATATAAAATAGTTTTAATATTGAAAATAGTTAGATAATTAAAATAGTTTATTTATATAAATAATTTGGTTATTAAAATAGTTATATATTAAATTAGTTTATATTAAAACCGTTTATTCCTTTTCAACAAAATTTGAACTCATGTTCCCATTTCAAATCACAACAAATTCAACTTTTCAACTTCCAATTTCGATTACATCAGCCTTACTTCAAAACAATTTCAAACTTTACATCAAATTCAATTTAAACAGTTCTATTTAAATGGTTGAAAATCTCGATTTAATTTCTCATTTTTAAATTTTTTTTTGTTTAAATCCATTTCATGTCCAAATTTGGAAATACCAATTTAAAACCATTTTAAATAAAGTAAATCCAAAGTTTAAATTAAAAGTTTAACTTTTCAAATAATTCACTTTCGATTAATCCAAATCATATTCCAATTTCCACTTTATGATTTCGAATTAAATCCTTAAACAATTTCAATTTCAGCATTTCAAAGCTCGAATTTAGAAAATAATCTAATTCATATAAATCCAAATTTTATTTTCTTTAAACCAATACCATTTTAAACCAATTCAAATTCAAGATTTTGAAACCATTTAATTTAACCAATCCGGTGTCCGTATATAATTTTCTACCCTATGACCAAGTGATCAGTTAATTCATTTTAATTACGTGGATGGATATATATCATTTCAACCTATTTCTTAGTTTATTTCCAAATATTCCAAATGATAATGTAAATGTTGTCAATTAATAAATAGGAAATAATAGTAATATGTCAAATAAATAAACAACCATACATCCATCATCAATCAATAGGCATGCAATAACAATTAACATCCAAATCAACCAATATATCACAACAGTTACTGATTATCAATTATCTGTGTTTAACTAGCAACTAAATTCAATATTAATTTAAATGTTAATTTAATGCAATATAAAGTTCAATTTCAATTAAAATGTCAAATTAAACTACCAAACAACAACCAATAAAATTCTTATCACTTCATAAATTTAATTCAACTAACATAAGAAGATTTAGTATTGCGTGAGTGGGTTTAATCACTCACCTTTGATTTATAGCCCATTAAAAATCAAATAAAAGTCCAAAATCTCAATAGTCTCCAAATCTAATAAAACCAGTTTCCTGTTGTTCATAATTTCGATACGATCCCAACAGAAGAAACCGCGTGCGAATCCGAGTTCGTATGCAAAAGTTATAATGTTGTAAGATTGAAATTTTAAATAAAATTAAATAGAAGGGAAATTTCGTAATAAACTCACCATCCCAACCCTCATCGCGCACGGTTAAACCAAACAGCCGGTAGCATTGACCGTTGCTACCTCCCCCTACACGCCACCGATCATAGATCCACCACCAACGTAGGCCTCGCCATGGCCCGCCGCTTCAACTGCACCCCACGCGGTCGCCTATGGCATCGCCTAGAGCTCCACCTCCACCGCCACTATGATCGACAGATCTGGCGATCTCATGCCCCGTTGCCATGACTAGACACCACGAATGTACACTGCTTCGTCTCCTCTACAAGCTGCAACTTCCCGATCATATCCACCATCGAATCGAAACCCTACAATGGACGGCCGAGAATGTTTCGCCAATTTCTGTACAAACGGAGCCTCCAATCGAAAAAAGAATTGCTGACGCGGATTCCATTCGTCGAGAGCTTCGCGATGATATATAATTTGATAGGGTTTGAGCAATTTGAATTTTTGGATTTGATCTGAGATTGTAATTAGGGTTTGGGATATCTGCCATTAAGAAAGAACATATTAGAACTGAATTATACATACAAAAAATATAACAGAAGGCTGCTAGGATTTATAACAACATATGTATAGACAAAGATGAAATAACAATGGATGGAACAGATCAATTGGGCTAGAGCGATAGCAAAAACCCGAAAAGCCCGTTTCGTTCCCGAAACGAAAGTAGGTCATCCTATATATCGAAATATAGGTTTTCAATATTTTTAAACTGAATGAAACTAATTTCAAACCCTAATTCAATTGTATACAAAAGTTAGCTTTAAAATTGAATTATATTCATTTAAATTCCTTTAATTGATTTATACGCGTTTCGAGCTCGCAAGATTAAATGATAAGTCTGATCGCTACAGAACATGAAATCCTATAATAATTCACTATTACGGATCGGATAAAACTAGTTTCGTTAAAATCCGAGACAATGCCCAAAAAGACTAATTTTACACGTTACTAAAAACAATCTATTTTAAAAATCAATTTAATCACTTTTAAATTCTAAACTAAAAGTTTTCTATCATCATTCTTGATTAAATAGGATTTTAGTAATCTTTCAAAATTAATTTTTCCATGTTAAATCCAATATTTAAATATTAAATTAATGTCAACGTTTAATTACAACTGTAATAAAATCCATTCATTATAATATAAATTCCAAACAAATTGTTTTATTTTGTTTTAAATTTTTATTATTAAGTCAACAAATACCTTATGTATTCATTAAACATAAGTTTCCATTTTATTACACTCATCTCTCAATAGTTAACGTCTTTTCTTATATTAACTGCAATAATTCAATTACATTAAATTTCATTGATTCCCAAATTAATCTCAACAGATTTAATAATAAGATTATAATTAAAACAATTGTTACATTTAAATAATTTAAACAGATTTCTAAATTTATTGTTTATAAACAAAGGTTAATAGATCTACATACTACATAACTGATTTCTTCTTGCATGTTAAAACCAATTAAATTAAATAACCTATGATTTCTCTTTTTAGGACAACATTTATTTTATTCCATATTAACCTTTATTATTACCATTAATTGAAATGACATTAAACAGTTGTCAATTATATTCAATCAACATTATTAAATTATATTCTAATAATATTTTTCATTAATAAATAATAAATTTTAATTTCTGACAATATTAAATTCCAAAGTCTTATTTAATTGAATATTTATATTTATCAAAAATACAGGTCGTTACAATCTCCCCACTCAAAACTTTTCGTCGCCGAAAAGGAACAAGAAAGAATCAAGAAATTCGATATATTTTATTCAAGTAGTCAATTTATAAACAATTTAACTTACATGCTTGAGTTTAATATAAATTAGAAAATAACTCAGCTTCCACAAAAAAATTCTAAATTCTAAATTTATGAAATTTTTTGGCAGCATCTCCTTTGCGCGGTTAAGTTCGGAAAAATATCCATATCAATAATTACAATATATATATATCATATTTCAATAATGAAACATTCCAAACCATGGGAAACAATAAAATACCACTATAAAACCGTAATCTGAAAACGTACCTTTTTATCGGGCAAACAAACTTTATTTATGAAACCAAAAGCAACAGCTATTGCTTCCATAAACCTATATTTTAATTACATAATCCAATAGAGTTAAAATTATGCAAAAGAGTAATATATTAGTTGTATCAATTAATAGCACAAGCAACACACAATATATAATAATCATATGGAAACAAAAGCAGTACAACCATCATTGCAACAAAAGAATCTATCACACATCCATAGCAACCAAAATTAATAGTTAGTTCAGATTCAAAAACTTTTCATCGTATAAGGTTTATAACTAACTACCAAGTGTACCTTACGTTCAACAGCCTTAGAGAATTGCTTAATGGATTATTCATACAACCTCAAACAATTTGAAGTATCATTTCTCGAACTTCCCATAAGCCAACAACATAGAATTTTAAATATTATTTAAGTTTATTCTATTGGTTTCTTTTTTTCATCATTTACTTTTCATTTATTTTAATTCTCATTCATACAAGGTCTTCTTTTATAAATTTACATTCATTTACTTACATAAATCATTTCCCATTCAATGTTTAAAATCATCAATGAATCAATTCTTAAAGTATTACATACGTTTCTTGCAGTTTAATTCACATTTATTATTTACTTATATAACTTGATTTCCATTTAATATTAACTTTCATTAATGAATCATTTCATACTTAAGTTTCTTTACTTTTTAATTCACATTTACTCCTTCATATATAGTATTATCTAATAATAAACTTATTTATCAATCATTCTAACATTTTCTTGAGTTTATAATCATTTACTTAAATAGTGTTCACTTTTAACTATTCAATTTAATTTATTAATCATTTCAAAACATTAACTTATGTTTATAACATTTATTGTAACTCTTAATTTTTCATTTATAAACATATATTCATTTTGAAGCATTTTTTTGTTACTTAAGCTTTTACTTGTATAATATTCTATTACATATTCATATTTAACATTTCAACTTTTTAAGCATTTTTGGTAAGTTTTATGTATATTTCTAGAATGTAATTGAATGTTATAAAAATTTATCTTATTTATTTTAGTTAGTAAAATGTTCAATAATTTACAACTATTAAAATTTAACTTCTCATATTTCATTTAAACACTTAGCTTCAATTTCTTATTTCTCATTTAGAAGTTTCTAACTATTAAAATTTCACTTTATTTCTACAACTGAAAATCATTAATTAACTGAAATTAAGAATTCAAATACCGGGTTCATTTCAAATCATTTTGAAATAATATATATACTCATATTTTTATATATATCAAATCATATCTATAAATTTTAAATCAAAATCTGTTTATCGAACCAAATGCGTAGCAAAGCTACTAAGTAGCCTCCCCCACTTTGAGACTCGAAAATGAATGTCAATGATGCGGTCGTCATCACCAAAATTATTTTCCAGCAACAAAAGAGAGGAGTACATAACTTACTTCCTTTTTAAAATTCTTTTAAAAACATTTCTTACAATCTTATTGAAAATATTTCTATCCGAAAATACTTCCAATTAATACTTATATTATTTTTCCAAAATCTTTGAAACCCGAATTCAAACACCGGAATTTAAGTTCTTAAATTTTCAATTTATATTCATTTTACTTGTAAATAGTATTTTACAAACCATATTTATAAAATTACACTTCTTATATACAATAGTCAATAGTTTTTAAGAACTTGGACTAACCAACAATAAATGACAATATTGAATATTATCATTTCCTAACAACCAACACACTAAAATAACAAAAAATTATTTATAAAAAATTATTCTTTTACATACAAAATATAATACTAGGTAAAATTATTTCATTTACCTATTTTTAAAACAATATTGTGTCGGTTGACCCTATTCAAGTGTTTAGAAATCCCTATCGATGCCATAGCGTCCTATGTACCGACAAGATTATATAAATACTCAACAGAATAGATTAACACAATACAAAACATTCTTATAGCACCAACAAATACGCTCTCTCATATATACTCTTAAACTAATTCTAGGGTATTATTAACCCTATCTCTAATGAGTTACCCCTAAATCAGGCAAAGGTATCTCTAAACCAAAGCTCTGATACCAACTGTGACAACCCACCTTTTTGGACAGTTTAAAGTGAAAATAAACCACACATGTCTAACTCAAACCATTCAAAAGGGAGGATTGTCAATGGGGTTTAATAAACCACACATGTCTAACTCAAACCATTCAAAATCAAATCAAGGTACACCAATCGAGTCCAAAATCAATATAATAATATGAAGGGGTGATGGCCCCTAAAGGTTGCGAACCCCTTGGCCAGACATAGGCTCCTGTTTTAGTCATTTCGAATTGACACAAGTGTCGAGGTCATCCATCATCGTTCTCTTTCTTCAAATCCAGCAAACGTCGCCAATTCAACCACTTCATTCTGGATCACATCCACCACATAAACGGTTGTTAAAGTAGTTCCAGTAGAATGACAAAGAGTATGTCATTCATCCGGCCCTGGTCTCTTTAACAACAAATCGTCCATTTTACACACTGGTCGGTTCTTTTAAATTTCAAGAACAAGTCATACATCATATCAAAATATCATATTTGCTTCAGAAATCATTTCGAATTCAAATAGGTTATACCTTCAAAACATTCATATTTAAATCAATGATTTAAATCTAAAAAATTCCCACTTTTGAAATAGTTTGAATATTTCAAATGGTTTTGAATAATGAAAATAGTTTGAATATTGAAAGTAGTTTGGAATAACTAAAATAATTTTGAATATAAAACAGTTTTAATATTGAAAATAGTTAGATAATTAAAATTGTTTATTTATAGAAATAATTTGGTTATTATATATTAAAATGGTTTATATTAAAACTGTTTCTTCCTTTTCAATAAAATTTGAACTCATGTTCCCATTTCAAATCGCAAAAAATTCAACTTTTCAACTTCCAATTTCAAGTCAACTTCATATTTAAATTCCGATTACATCAGCCTCACTTCAAAAAAATTTCAAACTTTACATCAAATTCAATTTAAATAGTTCTATTCAAATGGCTGAAAGTCTCAATTTAATTTCTCATTTAAAAAAAAAATTGTTTAAATCTTTTTCATGTCCAAATTTGGAAATACCAATTTAAAACCATTTTAAATAAAGTAAATACAAAGTTTAAATTAAAAGTTTAACTTTTCAAATAATTCACTTTCAATAAATTCAAATCATATTCCAATTTCCACTTTAATATTTCGAATTAAATCCTTAAACAATTTCAATTTCAGCATTTCAAAGCTCGAATTTAGAAAATAATTTAATTCAAATAAATCTAAATTTTATTTTCTTTAAACCAATACCATTTTAAACCAATTTAAATTCAAGATTTTGAAACCATTTAATTTAACCAATCCGATGTCCGTATATAATTTTCTATCCTATGGCCAAGTGATCAGTTAATTCATTTTAATTACGTCGATGGATATATATCATTTCAACCCATAATTAAATGACATAGGTATATATCATTTCAACCTATTTCTTGGTTTATTTCAAATATTCCAAATGATAATGTAAATGATGTCAATTAATAAATAGGAAATAACAGTAATATTCAAATAAATAAACAACCATACATCCATCATCAATCAATAGGCATACAATAACAATTAACATCCAAATCAACCGATATATCACAACAGTTACTGATTATCAATCGTCAGTGTTTAACTAGCAACTAAATTCAATATTAATTTAAATGTCAATCTAATGCAATATAAAATTCAAATTCAATTAAAATGTCAATTTAAACTACCAAACAACAACTAATAAAATTCTTATCGCTTCATAAATTTAATTCAACTAACATAAGAAGATTTAGTATTGCATGAGTGGGTTTAATCACTCACTTTTGATTTATAGCCCATTAAAAATCCAATAAAAGCCCAAAATCTCAAGTGTCTCTAAATCCAACCAGACCAGTTTCATGTTGTTTATAATTTCGATACGATCCCAATGGAAGAAAACGCATGCGAATCGGTGTTCGTATGAAAAAGTTATTAACGTTAGAAGATTAAAATTTTAAATTAAATTAAATAGAAGGGCAATTTCGTAATAAACTCACCATCTCAACCCTCATCGTGCACGATCAAACCCAACAGCCGATAGCGTTGATCACTGCTACCTCCCTCTACACGCCGCCGATCAGAGATCCGCCACCACCGCTGGCCTCACCGTGGCCCGCTGCTTCAACTACACCCACACGGTCGCCTATGGCGTCGCTTGGAGATCCGCCGCCGCTGCTATGATTGCCAGATCTGGTGATCTCATGCCCCGTTGACACAATTGGACACCACAGCTGCACTCTGCTTCGTCTCCTCTACTAGCTGAAACTTCCCGATCGTCGAATGGTCGACGATCCCTCGTCGAATCGAAACCCTACAACAAACAGTTGAGAATGTTTCACCAATTTCTAGACAAACGGAGCCTCCAATCGAAAACAAATTGCAGACGTAGATTCCATTCATCAAGAGCTTCGCAATGATATATAATTTGATTGGGTTTGAGCAATTTGAACTTTTGGATTTGATTTGAAAATGTAATTAGGGTTTGGGATATCCGCCATTGAGAAGGAACAGATTACAATTGAATTGTACGTACAGAAAATAGAATAGAAGGCTGCTAGGATTTATAATAACATATGTATAGACAAAGATGAAACAAGAATGGATGGAACAGATCGATTGGGCTAGAGCGATAACAAAGACCCAAAAAGCCCGTTTCGTTGCCGAATGAAAGTAGGTCATCCTCTATATATCGAAGTATAGGTTTTCAATATTTTTAAACTCAATGAAACTAATTTCAAACCCTAATTCTATTGTATATGGAAGTTAGCTTTAAAATCGAATTATATTCGTTTAAATTCCTTTAATTGATTTCTACGCGTTTCGAGCTCGCACGATCAAACAATAAGTCCGATCGCTACGAAACTTGAAATCCTATAATAATTCACTATTATGGATCCGATGAAATTGGTTTCGTCGAAATCCGAGACAGTGCTTAAAAAGACTAATTTTACACGTTAATGAAAACAATCTATTTTAAAAATCAATTTAATAACTTTCAATTCTAAATTAAAAGTTTTCTATCATCATTCTTGATTAAATAGGATTTTAATAATCTTTCAAAATCAATTTTTTCCATGTTAAATCCAATATTTAAATATTAAATTAATTTCAACGTTTAATTACAACTGTAATAAAATCCATTCATTATAATTTAAATTCCAAAAAGTTCTTTTATTTTGTTTTAAATTTTTATTATTAAATCAACAAATACCTTATGTATTCATTAAACATAAGTTTCCATTTTATTACACTCATCTCTCAACAGTTAACATCTTTTCTTATATTAATTGCAATATTTCAATTACATTAAATTTCATTGATTCCCAAATTAATTTCAACCGATTTAATAATAAGATGATAATTAAAACAATTGTTGCATTTAAATAATTTAAATATATTTCTAAATTTATTGTTTATAAACAAAGGTTAATAGATCTACGTACTACATAATTGATTTCTTATTACATGTTAAAACCAATTAAATTAAATAACATATGATTTCTCTTTTTAATACAACATTTATTTTATTCCCTATTAACCTTTATTATTAACATTAGTTGAAATGACATTATATAGTTGTCAATTACATTCAATCAACATTATTAAATTATATTATAATAATTTTTTTCATTAATTAATAAAAAATTTAAATTTCTGACATTATTAAATTCCAAAGTCTTATTTAATTGAATATTTTTAATTATAAAAAATACGGGTCGTTACAAAAGCGACCGAGGCAACACATCATGAGATATGAATGGCTGATGGATTTCGCATGACCTAATGATGACAAAAAATGCAAATGTTTCCAATAACTCTCTCCGGCATATCGATAATGTGGTTTATGATATTACCCCCATGGTCAATCTCTAGATTTGATGATTTAGCAACAATATTTATGGAGCAGTTCCGTATGCATGCAACTCGCCCCGAAGATGTAATGTCCCTATCATGCATAATCCAAGGTCCCAAAGAATCACTGAAAGATTATTTGGAGAGATTTCATATAGCCGTCATAGAGGTCAGTAATCTAAAATATTGATGGCGTTAACAAGAGGGATTGACCCAAAATCCGATTTTGGCGATTGGTTAGCTGACAAACCACCTACAATGTTGGAGCGTTTCTATGCAAAAGCAGCTTAGTATTTGAGGAAAGAGGAAGTTAGACGCCTAGGAAGAAGAATGTTGTGGAACCGAGTGGAGAGGGAGTGCAGAGTAACATTGTTGTAAAATAGTCCGGGAAGCGCTTTGAAAAAGTTCAAGTAAATGTCCAAAATAAACCGAATCAGCAAAAGAAAGGCGTTGATAGGAACCGTGAATGAAAGTGGGATTCTAGAAGAGGAAAGTCTAGGATTTAAATGTATGATACCTACACACCACTGAATACATCTCTAGAGAATGTCCACTTGTCTACATGCAATACCATGTAGTACAAGAAGTAACCTCCAAAAGAATCGACGGAGAAACAAAAGTAGATTGAAAAATATTGTCAGGTCCATGAATGTTATGTCACAACAGAAATGAATGAAGGCATCTCCAAGATGTTATCGAGAAACTGATTTGGGAAAGAAAACTACAGCAGTTTGTTAAAGCCCCATAGGATAGCGGCCAGGGGACATCCGACCTTAACCGAGTTCAAGCGCTACACAGAGCAGAGGAGCCTGCATGGATTGGTGGAAGATTAGTAATCAATACAATAGCTGGAGGACCACATCCAGCTGATAAGAGTTGGCATGATATGGAACGCTATGCTAGTGCAATTAAGAATTAATTTTGAGTGTTTTTCAAATACAGAAGATGAGGCTCCGTCCAAATAGCAACGTACAATGGCAGACGACATTGTCTTCAAAAATAGAGATGCAGATAAGGTAGAGGCACCGACGATCGACCTGATGGTCATTTCGACCATGATCGGCCTTGCCTTAGTGGGGAAGATCTTGATTGACTATGGTAGCTCGGTAAATATTATACTCAAAAAGGCGTATGACCATATGAGGATGAAAGCCAAAGATCAAAAACCATGTAAAGCCCGCATTCATGGCTTTAACGGTGTTACAACGGAAGTTGTAGGCTATGTTGAGCTACCGGTGGAGTTAGGCGGTCGTAAGAGAGTATGGATGTTTTCAATCATTGTGTTGGATGTGGACTCTCCATATACTGTGTTTCTGGGCCGACCTACCCTAGCTGAATTTCGGGTAGCCCTTATCCCATGGTGTTTGACTTTGAAGTTCTTAACTAATAACGGTATTGGAGTTGTGCATGGTGATCAGGTAGCTGAACGTGCCTGCTATGTAGCTGAGCTAAGAGAGGCCTAATGCAGAGAGAAAGGAAAGGGTATGGAGAAGTCTCTCCATATCCAAGGCAGTGAAGATTGACAACCAGCGCTTGTGCCTTGGATCAGGTGCCACAGTCGGTTCTACAAAGATATAGATCCAAGGAATGAGGAGGAGGAGCTCAAAGAGATGAAGGCTGCACCGATTGAGCTAACAATTGACATCACGGTCTACCACGACAACCCATCACGGGTCCTAAAGATTGGATCACAGCTCAACCCCCTGATAATGAAAGAACTTACTGGTTTTCTCCTAACGAATCTAGATGTGTTCGCTTGGACTCATTCTGATATGTGTGGGATCTCGCCTGCCATTGCGAGCCATGCATTAATTATCGACCCTGGCCAGGTCCCGATGAAACAGAAAAGACAAAGCATGGATCCGAAGAGACCTGCTTCCCTTAAAGAGAAGGTGGATAGACCCAAAAGCAATGGGTTTATTCACAACGCCCTTTACCCGGAATGGGTATCAAATCCTGTACTTGTGAGAAAGGAGAATGGAAAATGGCGAATATGCGTTGCCTTTTGGACCTAAATAAGGCATGCCCAAAAGACAGCTTCCCCTTTTCGAGGATCGATCAACTGGTGGACTCAACCGTAGGACATGAGTTACTATCTTTCATGGATGCATACTCTAGATATAATCAAATCCCGATGCATATACCCAACCAGGAGCACACCAGTTTTATTACCGATATTGGATTGTACTGCTATGTGGTAATGCCATTTAGGTTAAAGAAAGCTGGAGCAACCTATCAACGCCTAGTTAACCGAATGTTCAAAGATCAAATTGGAAAGACAATTGAGGTATATATGGATGATATGCTCGTGAACTCACGATGATCAAGCGACCACATTAGAGACTTACTAGAAATGTTCGATATCCTCGAATATTACAAAATGAAGATCAATCCTCTAAAATATTCCTTTCACGTTGCATCGGGAAAATTCTTGGGTTTCTTTGTCAATGCTTGCGGAATTGAAGGTAATCCTTAAAAGATTTGAGCAATTTGGAACATCCAAGCGCCAAAGACTATGAAACAAGTATAGAGCCTAAATGGGAAGATTGTCGTCCTAAGCCGGTTTTTTTCTAGAGCTACTGATAAATGTATTCTTTTCTTTGACCTGATAAGAAGAGCGAAGAGTAACTTTGAATGGACACAGGAGTGTGAAGATGCATTCCAAGCTTTGGTGAACCACGTAGAGAGGCTTCACATCTTGTCGAAGCCGGTGGATCACGAAGACTTGCATATTTACTTGGCCGTGTCAATACACGATATAAGTGATGCACTACTTCGCGAAGAGAATCGAATCCAGAGACCGGTCTATGATGTTAGCAAGAGATTAATAGGAGTTGAAAGGAACTATCTGAAGATGGAGATATTGGCATACTGCCTATTGATTGCGTCACGAAGGCTTCGGCCCTATTTTCAGGCTCATCCCATCAATGTCTACACCGAACAACTGTTATGATAGGTCCTTCACTGACCTAGGACGTTTGGAAGGTTACTCAAGTGGACCATCAAGCTAAGCCAATTTGACATTACCTGTCTCCCTCGGAGAGCCATCCATGGATAGGCACTGGCGAACTTTATAGTTGAGTTCACTGCATAGAATGATCTCCCATAGAGCAGTGAAGCCCCCGCCATTCGATGGAAAATGTATACAGATGAAGCTCCAACGATCATTGTTCTGGAGCCGGAGTCATACTAGTAACACGGAAGGATCGATCAATTTGCCAAGCTTTGAAGCTTGACTTCCCTGTAATGAATAACGAAGCCGAATATGAAGCTCTGATTGCTGGACTCAAACTTGCCAGAGAATTGGGAATAAAATCTCTTGAAATATTTTGTGATTCCCAATTGGTAGTATACCAACTCAGGGGAGGTTATCAGGCTAAAAGACAATAACACGCTCTGTACCTTATCCGAGTCTAAGAGCTATTGACTGACTTTGAGTATTATGAAATTACGCATATTCCCCGAGATCAAAATAAAGAGGCTGACTAATTGGTATATACTCGGATTAGTCTAGTTTAAACAACTGATTAGTAAAAGATAGGTGAAGTAAAGGGTAAAAGGTAATGATTCTTCTCTTTCGAGAAGAATCATTACCCTTTACCCTTTACTTCACCTATCTTTTACTAATCAGTTGTTTATGCTAAATTAAAGTTTACTAGCACCAGGGATGCACAACAAATGGGCTTGGTTCCAATCGAAGTCCTAGATACTCTGAGCATAAACCAGAAGAAAATCGATTGGGTACTAGAGAAAGAGCCTGAGAAGGAGTCGTGGATGACTTCGATTAAAGATTATTTTCTATGGTGAGTCCTTCCCGAACGGAGGAATGAAAGATGACAAATCCTCCACAAAGCTTCACGATATATCATTCAGGAAGGAGTCATGTATAGAAAGGGTTTTTCCATTCCCCTGCTTCAGTGTATCGCTCATGATGAAATAAAATGAGTCCCAAGGGAAGTTCATGAAGGGGAATGTGGCGATCATACTAGGGTGCAAACCCTAGCAAAGAAGATACTCCGTTATGGGTATTATTGACCAACTATTAACAGAAATGCTGCTGATTATGCTAAGCGATGCGATAAGTGCCAGATGTATGCAAAATTTCTGAGAGCTCCACCAACGGAAATTACACAAATGGTTAGTCCATGGCTACTTTCCATACGGGGCATAGATATTATCGATTCCTTACCGATCTCTGAAGATGGTGCGAAATACGCCATCGTAGGAATTGATTACTTCACCAAATGGGCCGAAGCAGAACCTTTAACAAGATCACGATGAAGAAAGTAATCAACTTCATTTTCCGAATCATCGTCTGTCGTTTTGGCCTTCCACAAACCATTGTAGCTGATAATTGAACCCAATTCGACAGCGCTGAATTCATAGACTTCTACCATCGGCATCATATTGAAAAGAGATTTGCGGCAGTTTCTTACCCTCAAGCAAATGGACAAGTTGAAGCTGTGAATGAAATCATAAAGTCCATTCCGAAGAAACGTTTGGAAAAGGCTAGAAACAAGTGGATGGATGAAATCATAACTGCATTATGGGCTTACAAAATCACCAACAAGTCCGCGACTAGCCATACTCCATTTGCCCTTGCTTATGATTTTGAAGCCGTCATTCCTATTGAACTCGAAGTCTCGTCCCATCGAGTGACCTACTACGACCCCAGAACAAATAGAGATCTCCTCTTAGAATCTTTAGACTTGGTAGATGAGAAGCGTGAAGAAGTTGATTTGAGGGCAGCTGCACATCGACACCGAGTCGCCTGATACTACAATACTAAAGTCTGATCTAGGACTTTTGTGTTAACCCAAAATATTGATCAACACCCTGGTTTGAGTGTGAAAGCACCAGCCGAGTTCTCACAGAGCAATAATATAGATAGTAAATATAGAAAAAAGCAGTAAGAGCAAGAGGACAAGAAGATTTTTATAGTGGTTCGGCTGTTAACGAAGCATACGTCCACTCTATAGTCTTTATTATAGACGGATTGCTATTACAAAGAGTGTTTGATTACAAAGATCTTGATTGTCCTTAGCCAGGTTGAATCTCCAGAGTTAGAATCCATTAGAGAATCACAATGGACTCCTCTGAAGATCGTTGTGAGGGAGGCGGAGAGTGAAGAAAGCTTCCAGTAGAGTTTCGACAACCAGTCCGGAGGAGATCCCGTTTATGTGTCCATCTGCTTCTTCATGTGTCCATCTGCAAGCAATCGACGAACAGGCTTGCCCAATAACTCTCCAATCTCTATAAATACCATCCCACCTGTGACATAAACGGGGTCTCCTCCGGACTGGTTGCTGAAACTCTGCTGGAAGCTTTCTTCACTCTTCGCCTCCCTCACAACGATCTTCGAAGGAGTCCACTATGATTCTCTAGAGGATTCTACCTCTGGAGATTCAATATAGCTAAGGACAATTAAGAGAATTGTAATCAAACACTCCTTTTAACAGCAAGGTCTATAATAAAAACTATAAAGTGGACGTAGGCTTCGTTAATAGCCGAACCACTATAAATATCTTCTTGTCTTCTTCCTCTTACTGCTTTTTTCTATATCTATTATCTATATTATTTCTCCGTGAGAACAGGGCTAGTGCTTTCACACTCAAACCAGGGTGTTGATCCATTTTTTAGGTTAACATTTTGTTGCTTTCACTGAGAACCCAACTTAAGGTTCAGATCTAGCTATCTACTTTGGATCAGATAGGTCCAGAAGTTAGATCCTCAATCTTTGCTTGAAAAGTCTACCGCTTGGAATCAATGGCTCCTGGAAGGTCCATATGGGCAGTGATAGCTGGAGAAGATGTTTATCCTTAATAAACTGAAGTAAATGGTGCTAACTTGGGAAATCAGGCGCCAGCATCCTCCAATCAATAAGAATTCGTCACCGGGGATGAGTTGAATAAGATGGTTGACGAGATCAACCAAAAAATGGAAAGTAGCCAGAAGGCTCTGATGGATAAGCTTAACGCTCTCTTAACCTTATAGTCAAATCCTGCTCCATGGACTATGCCTCAACCCACGATAGTTATAGAACAAGAAAATCTTTTGTTTCTTCCCTAAACAGAAGAAACGGAAAACAACTACAAAAAGGATGACAACAGAAACCATGGGACTCAACGTGGAAGGAAATATGAGTAGCCCACTCACCGCGAGGCAATCAATTCTAAACTTGAATCAAGGGGCAAAGACCCCGCAAGAAGATATAGCTATGGATGTCTTTGGCTCAGAAGATGGAGAGAAAGACAACCGTTGGAAGAGAATGTCAATGCGTTCGATGATGTTAGGAATGTCCAAACTGCCCCAATCAAGCCAACTACAAGCCAACGGGATCCCGTGGGAGTGGCTCTCCTAAAGGCAGGAGAGCCTAGGCTTCAACCCACTAGCTAAGAACATTTGCAAAGCCAAACCTTAGTCAAGTGACTGACTACCGCCCTAGGATTATGGGACATCAAAGGCATACATAGCGGACATGGTCAAATGATTACTAGACGAGAGAAAAAATAGGAAAGATAATGAATGGGGATCTGCATCAAGTCGGACTCCTTTTACTAATGAAATCTTAAATGAGAAGTATCTGGAAATATTCACAATGACAACTATTCCGTCATACGACGGGACAAAGGACCCAAAACCTTATTTTTACAAGTACAGTTGGTACATGGATGGAGCTAATGCCTCTGAAGCTATTCGATGTAGGTGCTTTCCTATCTTTCTGGAAGGAATTGCATCTATGTGGTTCACTAGGCTTCCGCCGAGATTTATCTCTACTTTTGACCAATTAGCAACAAGATTCCTCGATCAGTTTAGGCTCCATACCGCGCAACCAAAAGATGTCATGTGCTTATCCGAATTGTTCCCGATACGCAACGAATCGTTGAAATCTTTCATGAACCGGTTCAATACCGTAGTGACGGAAGTAAGCAACCCGAACGAGGACATGGTTTTTATGGCATTAGTCCGTGCTATTCCCCCGGAGACTGAATTCAGAAAGTGGATTAAGATGAAGCAACCTACCTCGAGGAAAGATTTCAATCGTAAGGCAAGTCAATACTTAAGGTTGGAGGAAGTGCAGGTTCTTGAGGGGAAGTCCACTAGTATGCAACCGATGAACATTGGACAGAGTGACATAGAAATGAATCAAAACGCGCATGCCTCTGGAACTGCTGAAGGAATCACAGGGAAAGATGGAAATCAAAAGAGGAAAAATCATAACTCCAATAAAATAAATGGTAATGGCAACAATAAAATGCTTAAAGGGTTTCGGCCTGAAGACTACACTCCTCTAAACGACACTTCAAAAAATATTTATCTCACAACACAGGGGACTGAGGAATACAAAAAATCCCCTAAGAAGGAAGCAACTGAGCAATAAAAGCGCTCAGGAAAGTTCTGCTGCTTCTACGAGACACACGGTCACAACACAAACGAACGCCGCCATCTAAAGAACCTCATCGAAGAGTTGATTCGGGAAAACAAGCTTTAGCAGTACGAAAGAAAATCCTAGAATCGCGATCAACCCACGGCTCCTCAGGCTCCTAGAGATCGAAGGAACCAGGCCGGAACTAGTGAAGAGGGGTCAAAACGAGCTGACCAAATGCATATTATCATAACAATATCTGGGGGACCGCACCCTGCGCAAAGAAGTTGGGGAGAGATGGAGCGGTATGCAAGTTCGTTGAAGAATGCTCCAAAGGAATCATGTCTCGTAATAGAAGAAGAAACTCCAACCAAGCTGCAGAAAGTTTTGAGTGACGATATAATGTTCCTAAATCGAGACACCGAAGGAATCGAAGCTTCAACTCTTGATCCAATGGTGGTAACGGTGGGAATCGGTCTCGCTGTTGCTCGACTAGGGTTGGTCGATAGTGGCAGCTCTGTTAGTATACTTTTCAAACGTACTTTTGATCAAATGAAGATCGGCATGAAAAGCGTGTCTTCATGCGAAACAAAGATCCAAGGGTTCACTAGCGAATCCCAGCAACCTGTGGGGACGATCGACCTACCAGTGGAACTTGGAGAGGGCAATCGAAGAGTCACCCCCATTTGTACTTTTGTAATCATGGATGAAATGTCCGCATATAACGCCTTCTTGGGACGACCCGCACTAGCATATTTAAGAATAGCTCTGGCCCAATGTTGCCAAACCATGAAGTTTCCAGCTTCAAACGGAATTGGAGTGTTGAAAGGAGATCAGTGCGCCACAAGGGAATGCTACATTGTTGAATTACGTGAATCGAAAAGAAAGGGAAAAGAGGAAGGATGTGGGGAGAACTCTCCACATTCGTGAACCCACTGAATAGAAACTACAGAGCCACCCCTAGCATGGGGACCATAGCCGATTCGACAAGGTTTTGGACCCTAGAAGGAAGAGTTCAATGGAGGAACTGCCAGCACCGGCAGCTGTGATGTTGTCTGTCCCAGTCGATATGGACGACCCAACTAAAGTCTTGAAAATTGGAACGCACCTTGGAAATAAGATGCGATTGGAACTTACTAAGTTTCTTTGCGCCAACTTGGATGTGTTTGCATGGACACATTCCGATATGTGTGGGGTGTCAGTAGATATCGCATGCCACGTGCTCAAAATTGACCCCAAGTTCACACCGGTAAAGCAAAGGAGGCGCAGCTTGAGTCCTGAACGGTCAAAGGTGTTAAGAGAAGAGGTGTAAAAATTAATGGCTAACGATTTTATCCGTGATGCAACTTATCTTGAATGGGTATCTAACCTGGTCTTAGTCAAAAAGTCCAATGGAAAATGGCAAACTTGTATTGACTATTCGGACCTAAACAAAGCTTGCCCGAAAGATAGCTTCCCCCTGCCCAGGGTCGATCAGCTTGTGGATGGGATGGCGGGACACAAATTTCTATCATTCATGGATGCATACTCGGTCTACAACCAGATCCTGATGCATGAACCTGATCAAGAGAACACTAGCTTCATTACCAATCTAGGACTGTAATGTAGTAGGGTAATGCCCTTCGGTTTAAAGAATGCTAAGGCAACGTTCCAAAGATTAGTGAATACCATGTTCAAACGCCAAATCGAGAAGACTATGGAAGTTTACGTGGATGACATGTTGGTCAAATCACGTGTAGCTGTCAATCATCTAGAAAACCTCGCTGAAATGTTTAAAATACTCTGAAAGTATGGAATGAAACTCAACCCACTCAAATGTCACTTCGGAGTAGCCTCTGGGAAATTCTTAGGGTTCATAGTAAGTGTGAGGGGGCATTGAAGCAAATTAAAACAAATAACGACACTACGAGAAGTCCAAGCTCCGAAGAATAAGAAGGAAGTGCAAAGCCTGAATGGAAAAGTCACAGCACTAAGTCGATTTATCTTGAAAGCTACCGACAAGTGTATACCATTCTTTGATGCACTGAAGAAAGGAAAGAAAAACTTCGAATGGAGTGAAGCTTGTCAAACAACATTCAAAGAATTGCTGCGGCACATGGAAGCTATGCCAATCCTATCAAAGCCTGTGGATGGAGAAGACCTGTTTATTTACTTAGCAATCTCGCCTCATGCATTGAGCATCTCCCTTGTGCGTGAAGAAGCGAAGATCTAATGACCCGTGTATTACATTAGCAAGCGATTTACCGGAGCCGAGAAAAATTACCAAAAGCTAGAAAAGCTAGCGTATTGCCTCTTGATCGCGTCCAGGAAGTTATGACCATACTTTCAGGCACATCCAATCAAAGTATTAACCGATTAGTCCTTAAAGAAAGTGTTTTATCAACCTGAAACTTCTGGACGACTTCTCAAGTGGAACATCGAACTGAGCCAATATGATATCACATACCACCTAAGGAAGGCCATCAATGGGCAAGCACTAGTAGATTTCATCGCCTAATTTACTATACAGAATGACGAGGAAGAAACATAGCTGGAAGTGGAAACGCAATGGAGACTCTTTGTGATGGTGCATCTAACAACCTCTGTTCGGGGGCAGGAGTAGTGCTTGAAACCCCCGAAGGATGAGCCATTTGCTACGCTTTACGCTTGGAATTCCCTACTACAAATAACGAAGCGGAATACGAAGCGTTGATGGCATGACAAAAGTTCTGAAAGAGCTCAAGATAAAATATGTTCAAATCTATATTGACTCCCACCTAGTCGTCTGCCAAGTAAAAGGAGAATATCAAGCTCGAGGGGAGAACCTTGCGCCGTATCTATCTAAAGTGCAAGAGTTTCTAAGCAACATCGAACATTACACCACAACCCACATTCCACGAGAGCAAAACACCAAGGTGGACTATTTGGCTAAGCTAGCAAGCTCTAGAGAAGCTCAATCATTGGGACTATTCCCAGTTGAAACTCTAACCACCCCGAGTATAGATGATATGGATGTCGACTTGATCCTCAACATCAACGTCGAACCAGAGACGTGAATGACACCGATAAAGGACTATTTACTTGCAGGGACCCTTCTGACTGACCGAAATCAATGGAAAAAGCTTCTCCAAAAGGCGCCACGATTCATGATACAAGATGGAATACTCTATCAAAGGGGATTCTCAACCCCCCTTCTTAGATGTGTTTCCGATGATGAAGCCCGATGAATCCGAAAGGAAGTGCACAAAGGCGAATGCGGAGACCACATTGGGGGCAGACCCTTGCAAAAAAGGTCCTTGGGTACGGATACTTCTGACCGACGATTAACCACGACGTTGCAGAGTACGCCATAAGATGTGATCCTTGCCAAAGATTCAGTAAAATTAAAAGAAATCCTTCAATAGAGCTAACGTA
This sequence comes from Allium fistulosum, assembly GCA_030737815.1. Taxonomy (NCBI): domain Eukaryota; kingdom Viridiplantae; phylum Streptophyta; class Magnoliopsida; order Asparagales; family Amaryllidaceae; genus Allium; species Allium fistulosum. The sequence continues at coordinate 797,991,920 of CM060904.1, forward strand.
GATGGTCAGCGCGTGGCCATTTGCAATATGGGAAATCGACTTGATTGGCATCCAACCAATAGCAAAAGGATGGGCCAAATATGCTATAGTTATCATTGATTATTTCACAAAATGGGCCGAAGCGGAACCGCTGGCCACCATAACCACAAAGAAAATCATTAATTTTGTTACTAAAAACATTATTTGCAGGTTTGGTATGCCACAGAAAATCATCATTGACAATGGAACTCAATTCAAAAGCATCGAGTTCAAAGACTTCTGCAAATGCTTCTGGATTAAGAAGAGCTTTTTTGCGATAGCTCATCCGCAAGTAAATAGGCAAGTGGAAGCAATAAACAAGATCATCAAGTCCACTATCAAAAAGCGACTAACTAAAGCAAAAGAAAACTGGGTTGATGAACTTCCACTCGCACCATGGGCTTACAAAACTACCCATAAAGCGGCCACACTCCATTCGCTCTGGCATATGGCTCAGAAGCAATGATTCCTATTGAATTGGAAGTCCCCTCCCACCGAAGGCAAAATTTTAATAAAAAACAAAACAAGCAACTCCTACCTGAATCACTAGATATGATTGATGAAAGAAGGGAAGAAGCTAAGTTGAGACCACTGCCCACCAAAAAAGGGTCGAGCGATACTTCAATTCCAAAGTTCACAACCAAACCTTCGAAGTGGGAGATCTCGTGCTCAAGCGAGTCTACCTCATCCCGGAGGCTTTTGGACCGAATTGAGAAGGGCCATATATCATCCATCAAAAGCTAAGGGATGGAACTTTCAAGCTAGTAACCATCGACGGAATCCAAATTCCCAGGGCATGGAATAGCGAATCGCTCCACTGTTACTTCGTTTGAAAACTACCTTATGTACTCTCTAATTTTTAGCAAATAAGCCGTCCCGGGATGCCGGAGGCATTGTAAATAGGCAAAAATCTACCGTGCTTTCCTTAATAAAATTGATTCACTTTTTGAACCAATAAAACTGTGTTCATAATAGCTACCCGTCGGGTCGACGGAAGCAAATCGACTCAAACCGTTGGATCGGTGGAACCTAATCTCTGCCTTCTAAGGACTAGTGTTGCACCGGCAACATCGGGAAGGCTCAAACATAAACTCCTCACGTTTCCTGAAGATAGGCAATAGCGAGAAGTACGAAAAGCCATGCATTTCATAAGTCGTGCACCAACTCTTAAAACTTACACTCCTCACGTTGCCCGAAAATCGGCAACACCGAGGAGTACGAAAAGCCACGCATTTCATAAACTGCATAATAACTCTTAATACTTACACTCCTCACGTGGCCCGAAGATAGGAAACATCGAGGAGTACGAAAAACCGCGCATCTCATAAGCCACGCACTAACTTTTATAACATACAATCCTAGCGTTGCCCAAAGATAGGCAACACCGAGAAGTATAAAAACCAATCTGGATAGACAGGCCATAACAATCCTAAAAGCTGCGCATTATATAAGCCACGCATACTATAAGCCGCACATACTTCCAAAAAACAGCGCATTTCATATAAGCTGCGCGCACTTTTACGTACTGGAACTGCCACGACAGTAGCATGAAACTTATCCGCCATAGGATAAAAAGAACCGACACCGCCGAATGAGAGTGGGTCTAACAAAACCGGAGTGTTACAAACCGGCGGGAAACTCCAACCGCTGACACTCGACGACTAACTATTACATTAAACATTGATAATTGTAACTGCTTGTAGTTAACTTATGCAGTGTGCGCATTTCAAACATGCATATGTTGCATACTTACCAGAATATCCCAAAAAGCTTGGACTACATGCTATAATCACAAAACTTTTGAAAGAAGAAAGATCAAGTTGTGACTTAGTCAAATTTCAAGTCTTAGTATGTAAACTATTTAAACCATAACTTACCGGTCATTTGTCAATTGTTTGAAGTTAACAGCTCTGCGAACTAGGGGCACACATCGGTACTTAAATAAAAAATACTTAAAAACAATAATTTCACAAGTTTTGTTACTCCAAACAAAGAATTGTTGCTCCAAACAAAGAATTTTGGCAGTAATCACATGACTATATAAGGTGAAGTAAAAGTATATAGAACGAGCATAAGTGCACATAACACATATGAGCAGATAAGTAAGAGTACATTCAAAATATCAACAATGTATTACTTATAACTTTCTTTTATACAAGGTCAAAATGCAGGGGCCGTACCTACATAATGCTGGCCAACAAAAGAAATATACAGATACCACAACAAAAACACTAAGTGCGGACTCTACACTTGAACAAAATAACACAAAATGAATCAAAATCAGATTAGTCACCACCCAACCTTCTCGGTGCTTCTTTCCACCACTCCCCTTTTGTTCAAAGTTTTTGCTTCGCCTCGGGAGTGGTGTCGCTGCCAGTAATGTCAACAATATCCTCAGAGCTAATGTCCTGCAACCTTCTCAGAAGATTCGTCCTTCGCTTTACGCTTCCGTGACTTGTGGGAGCTCTTGGAGGCCATGATTGCTTCAACCTTCTCCTTTTTGATGGCAACCAGCTGTTCCTGAGATCTACGTGGCACTCAGTTTGAACTTCTTGCTCCCGAGCTTCAATCGATGTTATGTCACCTTCCAAAGATATGGAAGGGTCATCTAAGCCTTGAAGTGCGGCGATCTTCTCAAACTCTGGCATCGGTTGCAAGCCAGACACGGACACGATGACCGAAGCAGGTACAGAAATGAGCATGGAAGCGGTGGAGATAGCGGTAGGTCCAGGCATCGAAGAAATAGGCAGATCGGCAGACAAGGAGGACGAACCTATAAGATCAAAAATGAAAGCGTTAAATTCTTCCTGCTCTTGCGGCATAAGCTAAAAGCTCCCGAACTTGGGGGAAACAAGAAGATTACCTTCATTAGAAGAGAATTTCAACTTTGTACTCACTTCCTTCACCCTCCTTCGATGGCTCTACAATCTAAGGGGAAGCCTCAAGCCAGAACTTGTAAACGGATCGCGGGGCTGCCTGACGGTTCGTAGGCACCATAAATGAAAGGCTCCGTAAGCGCTTTGGCAACCGCAGTCATGGCGGCATCAGCAGCTTCTTTCTCTCTCTCAATCTGTAAAATCTCTTAGCCCTCTAGCTATGCCTTCTTTGATTCTTCATTGAGGTAGGCGTTCTCTAACTCTCGCTCAATATAAGCGTTATAAAAGCGGGTCAATATTTCCTCCCAAACCACAGCGAGAGTGCGTGGGAATTTAGGGCCTAAGTAGCTGAGGCTCCCCTGATGCAGCAATGAGTTGACATAAAAATTCAAGATGGTCTCATCCATCTTCTTCATCTTCCTTTCAAAAGCGTTCTGAAGCTCCAGATAATCCGCCGTAACGACGACTTTTTCAACTTCGACGTGAGATTTATCGGCACTAAGCCACGCAACTTGATCTTGTAGCCTGGCGATTGTCTCGGCCTAGTCGGAGATGATCTTATTATGCGCCTCTACGATAAGGTCATGATCGGAGATGGTTTTCTTTTGGGCCTCAGTAGTTGCGCCGCAAGCTGCCACCTCCTCTTTTAATTTGGCCTCTTCTACATGTGCCTTCTTAATTTTGTCCCTGTAGATGATCTCTATTCTCTCATGGGCCTCTTTTAGTTCCTTTAGCAAGCCGGCGTTCCAATTGCTTTCTTGAAGCACCGCTTCTTTCTCCTCCTCCAGCTGTTTGATCCTGGCATCGCGTTCTGTCAACGCCCTTTCAAAATCATCCTTCTCTAATTCAAAAGAAAGGATTTTCTGATAGTTGTTGTGGTTCGTATCTGCCAGTTGTTTACATAATTTCTCCCACCCTTCGGCTTGTTCTAAATCGTTCTGGATAGCCTGAAGATATGGCATATATAAATCTCTACGAACCGGATGGAGATCACGATGAAACTTAACCCTCCTTAGAAACCCCCCGGGAGCGCCGCCTCAAGCCTGGGAGGACTTGACGGAAGAACATAGGTGGATCTCCGGTGGGGGCATGAAACACCGAAGGCAAGAGCAACAGAAGATGACAAAATGTAAGTTGAAGGTGGAACGGGGACAGAAGTAACTAGGATTTCCTGACCCGCCGAAGAGAGCGTCGGAATAAAAGCTTGCTATTCTGAAGAATAGGAACACCGTCGAATTTAGACCTCTTCGACTGCTCCTCTCTCTTATCGAAAGTCTTCCTTTTTTTTATACCCACCTTTGTATATTCGGCTCCGCTCCCTCTCATCTCGGCGACGAGTTTTGTCCTCTAAATCTTTTCTTCTTCTATACTCTTCCTCCATCTCACTGGGCTGGTGACGGCCGGAAGAACGAATGGACCAGCGCTGAGAGTCGGTAAATTCTTTAAAATCATCGTTAAGGTTGCATACTCTCATCATACCTGACACGAAGCATAAATAAATGGTTTTAGAAATGGAAAATAAACATGAAAAGTATATGTACAAGTGAGTGAAAACCTAGTGAAGCGTGTGATGTGTTTGAGAGGAGAGCCTAAAACGACGTCACAAATCGGATCGGGCAGGCGCCGTCGAAGGGATCAGACTAACTTCGGGTGCTACATGGCCCGAATGAGGGAGCACCTCCTCAAATTTGAAATCTTCCCCCATGAGCATGTCAAAATCGATGTAAACATCATTCAAATCGCCAAAGTCCATGCCAGCATCATTACTCGTAGAATCTTGACATCGTCTGACTTCTGGGGCATTGTCTTTAACACTCATGTCTGGAGGAGGTGAGCTCGGAATAACAGGACTCATCCCCAGAGTCTCGTCGCATGATTCTGAATCCCCAACATCAGATTCTACGTAGAAATCACCGCTAGAAGTGGACTCATCGCTACTACTCCCAATCTCCCCCTCCTCCTTTTCTAAGCCCATCGCGGCTTTGCCTTCCCTCTATTTGAACTCATCTTCTCCTTCTTTTGGAATCAAAGGCATTCTGGCCAGGCGACTAACTCCGGTCACAACATCATCACTTCTATCGCGAGCCTCTTCGGCTGATTCTTCGGACAAGCCCTCTCTCTTAAGAAGCGCCTTCTTCGGAACCATGAGAAGAGGAAGTGGATCGCGTGCGAACCCTGGATTGAGAAGGAGAGGGACCTCAATTGGAACAGCCGATCTCCCTGGATGTAATAATCCACATCGGAGTAAGTTTTCGTCAGTCAGCAAGACTTTAACGGATCTTTCCTCAGCATTGATAGCCTTCAGGGTTTTAAAAACTTCATCGAGGGTCAAATACTTATTAGGCCTCGGGATAACTGCAAGAAGTATTCAACTTGTTAGAAACTCCATAGCGACACGTCGGAACTCAATAAGTAGGAAAAAGAACTTACCCCCCATTATCCAAAGAGGGTTAAACCCCTCGGGGCATCTGACGAATAAATATTGGGTCTTGAACTGGGATAGACTGCTTTGTAGTCATAATATGATTTTTAAATTCCGTTGAGCTTCGATTACAACCAAGGATGGACATTCTTCTCTTCTCTTGAATGAAAGAAAGTACCGCAACTCATCAAAGCTCGGAGCGTGATTGAATGTATGCATGATGAGGACGTAAAAGAAAGTTAGGGTGGCATATCTATTAGGATGAATCTAGAATGGAGCGATTACTAAATTCGAAAGGGTCTCATGCAAAAAGTCGTTAAAGGGGGCACAGCTCTGTTCAGGCACATATACCGATGATAAGCGGTATATCCCGGAGGTGGCATGTGGGCAAACTCATCCTTCTTTGGAAGGTGCACGTCTTCCTCCGGTATGCCATGTTGCATGCAGATATTATGCAGGACCTTAGTAGAGATTACATAAGAAGCTCTCTCCGGTGGATTAAGAAGAACTCTAAAATTAGGGGGGTTCGATCCAAGGCCGGACCAACCGTAACTAACTGGCCATACTCAGCCTGTGAGGTGGAGGGAGAAAGGGCAATGGACGATGGCTCGGCTTCCGAAAGTGCCGGACTTCCTTCACTTTACTTACGGCGAGAAGATGGATATTTCATTCTAAACAACAGAACTTTCATCCAAAACGGTTAGGTAATTCTATCTAAACTAATCGTTTCCCCTACAACACTTGAATTCTGAAGAGACATTGATTCATGCTGACACATTAGATTTCAAGTATGTACCGGGCAAGTGCAGTGTGTTGTCTATAGGGGGTGAGCTCGGTGTCCAAAACACTACAAACACTCTATCCCGTGTAGATAGTTCGCTCACAGAGGAAAAAGAAAAGGACTTCCCATATCATTTTCTTTTGTTTTTACTTCTTCTACACTTACCTGTTATCGATCAACGATCGATGACGGATCCGTTTTTCGAAGCGACGTGGAAAACTCTTTTCAGTACAGGGACACCGAGCATACAAAAGCAAGTAAGATAAGTCCAAATTCTTTGGAAGAGCCAGGACCAATTCACGATGTGTCGTGCAATATCAGCTATGGAACTTGGCATAAGTCAATTCTGGCTCAATGGATGAAGACAGCAAAACATGTCAAGCACTGAGGCAAGGCCCGAATGTCGTTCCAAGAAGAACTCAAGACTCGATTTATTATCTTCCTCCATTAAGCCACAATCGACTTGGACTCCTGACGACAAACATCATGAATGCAACCTCGCCGCCAAATCATTAAACGAACATTGTAATCAGCGAACCCACCTTGGATTAACGACCAAAACGCAAAGTTGGTTGAAGCTTTAGGATAAGTGAGCTATAATAGGCCAATGGCGATCTAGGAATAAATCGGCGGCCATTTAAGGCATAGGTGAATTACGATTTTGGTCGGAGGCGATTTGGGAAGGCGACAGCGATGCTCTGGTGTTGGTGGCATAGAAGAAGTGATGGCGGAGGCTTTAGACAAGGTTGAGTTCCTGGAAGTGATGGATCAGGTCACATGTGAAGACTTGAATCGAATCGCTGCAAAGTGTACGGATCGCAGAAGGAAGTGGCTCGGCTCGAATGAATGGAAGGGTTGGGTTGAAGGAGCTTAAGTAGGAAAATAGAAAATGTTGAAATATTTCTAAGTCATCAGGTCGCTAGTGATCCATCATCTGTGGATCGCTAGCGATCCATATGGTTGCATGCAATTTTTTCTCCATTTTTCCTAGCGATGTCCCCACACTACTTCAAGACATGTCAAGAGTCTATAGAGAAAAGTTTGATCCATTACGATAAGCGATGGTGGTCAAAACCAATACTAAGCGAGCATCAGCATAACCTAGTTCACATTCACGAAACTCTAACATGATTACTTGGAATTCAACAAGCAGAGGCTAAAAGCAATTACTTCCAGAGCACACATTGTTTTCAACGAAGACGTACTCTAGAGGAAAAATTTATCTGGGTTTTTAACCCAGCAGGATCCAAGAGAAGACGGAACAACTTGAGGGAGTCATAATAGCTCAGAAGTCAACCAAAAGAGTTAGATTAACAAGCTAAAGGAGAACCAAGGTTAAAGGATGAAAAATCTACTAAGGACATGGATCGCTAGCGATCCATGGGGATAGTTCCGTGTTCAACAAAATCTCTTGCATCGAGGTCCAACCCATATTACTAAAGTGGTGACGGAGTTTGATGAGATTTCGAGTTAGCTAAACTAAAAGACAAACATCGATACAGTCCAATCATCAGCTAAATACAACTAGCAAGTAAATCGTCATCGAATTAGGCAATTTGCAACAAGATTACACGAACAACATCAATACAAGGCAACAAGAGCATCCCAGATATCAAAGTCCAAAATATGCTAAGTGTATGGATCGCTAGCGATCCACACACTATGGATCGCCAGCGATCCATACGTGACCGTAGAATATATGCGACCCACATAAATTGAAGTAGAGAAAGGAGCTAAGTAATTAGCATGCATTCGAGCTAATGCTATGGATCGCTAGCGATCCATAGACCATGGATCGCTAGCAATCCATGATTTTGGCTTGGATCGCGAGCTAAGCTCCACTGCGTCTTCATATGTCCATCTATAAGCAATCGGGGAACAGGCTTGGCCCAGTAACTCTCAAATCTCTATAAATACCATCCCACCTGTGACATAAACAAGGTCTCCTCCGGATTGGTTGCTGAAACTCTACTGGAAGCTTTCTTCACTCTTCGCCTCCCTCACAACGATCTTCAGAGGAGTCCACTGTGATTCTCCAGTGGATTCTAACTCTGAAGATTCAATCTAGCTAAGTACAATCAAGAACATTGTAATCAAACACTCCTTGTAAAAACATTCATTCTATAATAAAAACTATAAGGTGGATGTAGGCTTCGTTAACAGCTGAACCACTATAAAAATCTTCTTGTCATTTTACTCTTACTGCTTTTTTCTTTATCTACTATCTATATTATTGCTCTGTGAGAACAGGGCTAGTGCTTTCACACTCAAACCAGGATGTTGATCCACTTTTTGGGTTAACATTTTGAAATCGACAATGTCGCCTTGAAACGGGTTTTCCAATCCCGCCACACATGAATCCTACTTGGGAAGGACCGTACATCATTGAACAGAGGCTTGGAGAAAGAACTTCCAAGCTAGCAACTATTGATGGCATCACACTCCTAAGGGCGTGGAATAGCGAACATTTATGATGCTATTTTACTTAATTTATCCTTTTCATTTAGTCATATTTGATTTTCGAATTTGCTTTAGCATTTAATTTTCCAGATATGTAATAAGACAAATTATGTCATTTCTTTCCATTTAGCAAATAAAGTCTGAAATTTTCTTTCTATCTGTGATTGGTATAGCATTGCACATTAGTTATGATACCCAACTAATTATTATTGACATATCCGAGTAGGTTCCCAAAGTTTGGAGCCAGCCGATTACATAAGTTCGCAATTGGACTAAACAAAATGAACGTGGTCCGACTGTTAATTCGATGATTCTCACTCACAATCCGATGGGTGGAGTACCTAATGAGAAATGGATGTGACTCGACCATCCGATAGTCAAATTAATCCCACTAAGCAATGGGACAAACATGAATTAAAAGGCGATCATAACACGACTGATTGCTCTTCAAGTTAAACCCCAGGCTTGGGGGCAAATCAATCAATTAAGGAAAGTACGGTCCGACTATTTACCGAAATAACTCTAAGTCCCCAGAATATGGACTGGAGTATAAACATAAATTGGGTACAATTAGACCACCCGCCAACAAACTCTTATCCCCAAAGTGCGGATATGAGTATGAACAAATAGATGAGTGTGGTTTGACCACTCACTTTTCTAAACTCCGACCTGAAATCGACATGAGGAGTATAAATTCGCTAAGGATGGAATTCGACCATCCATTATCTAACTCCTCTAACCCGAGACTAGGGTATGGAGTATAATCACTTAAGCCATTGAATTCGACAACGTAGCATTAGGGCTCGAGCCTAGTGTTTGGTACAACTTGAGGCCATGACCACATGGAGGCCTTGAGTAAAAATTAACGGATGATTATTCAAATCAACAAGCAACGAATTATTAGTACATTGAATGGAAAAGTAATAGCTCGACTACTTAAATAAGTTCATATAAGAGTTCAACAAAAAATAAATAACTTTTATTTACACATTAAACTTAGAAATCGTAGTACAAGTTTATCCAAAAGCGAAGGATGTACCAGCACATGCATGACTAACAAAAAGAAAAAACAGCTATGTAAGCTATGTACAAACTAAACCGACATGACTTTTGCTTCTTCTCCCCTTTGATTTTCTTGAGAATGGACCCACTCCAACCTCCGTCTGTTCCTCTCTTTGATCCTTTACCACTGCCTCTACCACCTTTGGTAGAGGAGCTTTCAGATGTTTGAAGTAGTCCTTTGGGAATCGACCTGCCAGGTGGAATGACTTGTACTGGGATGAGGTTTGGATCATCGGTGTCCACATCAACATGCTCGACTTTAGCCTTCTTTTTCATCAAATCCTCCCTCTTGATGTGCTCCTTCAAGCTGAGCTCATCAGTGTTTTCGAAGGCACCCGTGATCATAACAACATTAGATTCATCTTGTAGTGGCTAATCATCGACCCTTTCATCAGCAAGAGCTTCAATAACTTGAGCATTGGGCCTTAGAATGTCGTTAGCCATTGGAACGTCAGTAAGTGTTGGCTATTGCTCCACAACAGCACCCTTCGTGGAGTTTGACTAAGAGCCAGAAGACCTGCAGATTTGTGGGAATAAGCGAATAAGCCTATAAATATTGGGCATGAAGAACGAAATCTCTCGAGTAATGGAGAATAGAGCGGGATACCTGTATCTGGCTGACTTTCGGTTGTTGTTGGAGTGCTCCCTTCTTCAAAAGGAGTTAGCACCTTTTATTTATAACCGGGTCTATCCGGATCGTAGCTCAGATCATGTCCCAAGCCAAGAGAAACCGATGTGTCGGCTGGTTGAAGTAAAGAGGGATCTTTGGGATCAGACCTTGAAGCTTCAGCGATGTCTTTTCCTTTGCCAGAAGGTGTCAAAATATCAAAGTATCGGAGCCTTGTAGCGGCAAGATCTAAAGGTTCATTCCCATGAAGGATCTCTCATACCAGTTTCTCCTCATCCAAATTGGCTTCGCCAAGGGCTTTCTTCCTCATTTCAATGATATATTTAAAAGGCTCGACAAGCAATTCGAGGTAGCCCTCTCCATAAAAACTCAAGCCACAGCAGATTAGGACCTTAACATTGTATTCAACAATCAAAGTATCAAACATGTCCTTAATCTCATTCCATCCAGCCTCTTTATCATACTCCAAACATGCCTCAATTTGCCCTCTGACTTCAATACAACTAGCTTCCTTTGCCTCTTCCTTGAGGGCTTCGATTTGAGCGAGCTGCTCGTCAAGTTTAATTTTCAGCTCCCGAGCCCCGACGGCCTCTTCACAATGCCTTTGAGACTCCTCTTTAGCCTCAAGTTTTTCTTCCTTCTCTTTATTAAGAAGCTCTACGAGTTCCTCAATGCGATGGGCTAGTGTCTTTATCTTTTTCAACTGTGTCCTTCTCCAGAGCAAGCGCACCGTCGTGGTTAAGGGTAGCATCCAGCTCCTTTTTGTGAGCTATTTCCAGATGATTAACTGCTTCAGATGTTTCTTTAGCACTCTTCTCTGTTGTAGCTAACTTCGTGGTCAACTCCATGATCTCATCATCTCGGTGTTTGATTATGTCTTTCTCATGGATTGCCTCCAACTTAAGATGATCGATTTCATGTTGCCTTTTAGTAGACACCTCATAGATTTTCTCAGCTAAGTCCTGGAATGCTTCATGCTGCAGAAAAACATCATTGATGCATGCAAGCAAACTTGCTTTAATATTTCTTAGAATTGTGTGGATAGAAGGAAGAAACTTTAGTCCATCAAAGTAGATTTTTGGAAATTTGACCTAAAGTTTGGCCAATTGTTCTGCCATAGAGGCCTCAGGAGCTGTAGTAGTCACATTTGGATCAGAGTAACAATATAACGTCTGCTCGACCATCAATCGCAAGGTTGTTGAGAACCAGATGAACCCGAATGGTGCTTGGGTGGCATAGTTGTTTGCGGAACATGAGAAGAGGTCTGACTATCACAATATACAGAAGGATTGGGTTGAACTTCTTGGCGATGAAATGATTGAGATTTTGACTTGTGCTTAGAGGATGAAGATTCCCTTAAATGATGGCTCCTTTCCCAACTATCACTCCTTTCTCAGGGCTTGCCTGAGTCTGGACCACGACTGGATCCATAATGATTGAGGAACCCCTCAAGCGATCAAAGGCACGGGAATGAGACATAGCACCTGCAAACCAAACTAAAGCGTATAAGTTACAATCAAATGAAATGGTAGACAAAAATCATGCAGTGTTGTGCATGTGATTGTATGTGTCCTAGTATTCCCCCGTTGGACCAGTTATTGTGGTCTTGCTCCTAGGAGTGATTTCCTCTTTACTAGTAAGAGGAATGTCATCACTAGTCCTGGTGGGAAAATTAAGCCTATCGACTAATGTTGGGAAAGTCAAAATTCTCAATGTCATCTGGAATTGGTAGACTTGCGAATCCTTCCATTGAACTTTCTAGAGGCTAAGAGGAACATTCTTCTTCGACATAGGTGATAGTGAACTTAGGCTTCTTAGCAGTCTTTCTCCTATGGAGTTTTTATGCAAGCTTTTCCCTTTTCTTGTCAATGCATGGGATTGCGTGCCTTATGATGATTCGACCACAGGCACGTTGCCTGAACCTACATTATGGTTGCCAGGCTCGTTTGCTTCATCACTTTTGACCTCTCCTTCTTTGGCATCATCCGAAGCCTCCTCGACTGGGGGCACGACAAGGCTATCAGTGCCGCCTTCCTACTCGACCACATTTCTTCGTGAAGTGCTTCCTGGAAGCCCAATGCTGCGAACTTCTTCTAGCAAACCAAAAGGAGATAACCACTCGTTAGTTACGAGCAATCTAATGTCCATGTCTTCTACTAGTGTAGCACGGATCACCAAGACCGTCCTTGAATAACTATCGCCTTCTTGACGTGGATGGACACCTGCAAATTTTCAAAGTACTTGTTAGTTTAGGATACGGCTTAGACATAAGAATTTGAAAGTAAAGTAAAGGCAGCACTTACGTCCTTCCAACCATCGCCTTGCGAAGCTAGGCGGACAACGAACGTAGGACCATTCGTGCTTAAAGACGCTGAGCTTGTTCCAAGCACCAGTCAGAACTTGACAGTTGGGCGTGGGCTCAAGGAAAGTATAAGAAAGGCTTCCCGTCCGCCGCTTAAAATTATAGATGAACTGGATGTCTTTAGGAGATGGCCAACGGAATAGAAGGTCCATAAATAATAAAAAGGTACCATAAAGAAAAGCATAGCTGTTCAGATGCAGCTGAGCAGAAGTTATTCCCAGATATTGTAGCATCTCTCAAATAAATGAAACAATGGGCAGTACACATCCAGCCAAACACATATATTTATTTCAAGCCATATACCCCTCCATGGGCAAGTGGGCCTTGTTATTCCCTGAAGGGACTAGAATATCTCCAAACGGGATCCCATGTTTAGAGCACAACTTATGAGAGCAGCCTCACCAATTCTAGAGGCCTGGGAATCCCCCGGGTTATCCAGAAACACAACACCCTCTAAAGTGTCAGGGGTAGGATTTATCTCTTCCCAGAAGGATGTGAACATTTGAGAAATGGTCAACCAATGGACTAGAACTCTTTGGTTGCTTAGTTTGGTGTTGAGGAGAAAGTCTACTAGATATAGTGTAGAACTCGATTCAGCACCTGGATTGCTATGCTGTGAAGTTTGTCCAAAAGATATTGCGGCTAAACACCCTGAACGTCTGGAGCCCATATCAACTAAACTCAATAGATAATCAAGATTAGAAAATTTTACTTATCCCCCATGCTAAGTGTAAACTAGTCTATTGCAGTGCCGTGTAGTGCAAAGATAAATAATTCAGAATTAAAAGAAAAAATAGTGATGAGATTTTGGATTCCAACCAGAGTGACCCTCATTGTCTGCCATCTCAACTAACAATTAAATTGATCGGTTATGTAAGCTTTGGGATTGACCATCGACATATCGAAGTGTGAAGTTCATTATTGAAGTCCATATGTTAAGTTTTAATTCATATTCAAGTCCCAGAAACTTAGTCGTTCAATTTCAAATTCAAAGGTGGATATACGAGTCATGTTGTCCATTATAGTCATATGTTCAAGTTCATTAAGACGGGATTGGTTCTGAATGTTCGTACAGGTTTATATGGATTAGTTTGCTTAAGTGTTCAAGCTCGATTCAAAGGCCTAAAATCGGCCGTTTCCATAGCCGATCCCTTTATCTCAACATAGTCGATCCCTCTCACAATGCCAAACAACTGATCCCTTTGCACTTCAATTCCAACTTTTTCTCTAGAACATCAACACCGATCCCTCCTCAAATTTTCATAACCGATCCCTATGACATGCATCTTCACCGATCCCTATACTTAGTCATTTTCACACTTCCCTCAAACTTTACTCCGATCCCTCATCCAACATGCAAGACTGATCCCTCTCCTCCACGTACATCAACGACTGATCCCACCATGTGCCACAAACAACCAATCCCTTCCTTCCCCCGTTAAACCATCAAACGACCTCTCAATCCTTTCCTTCTCCTCTTCTACCACCTTACCGAACCCAACATTGCAACCGATCTCCTCTTCTTCACCTAATTCAACACATGGCATGACCAAACCCATCATCTCATCATGAATCAAAACCATATACAAACCAAAACCTACCTATATGTATATGAGTATGGACTTCCATGCACGAGATGGGATGAATTTGAGTTCAAGTTGTGGGCTAGGCGATGTTCTCGAATTCAAGGGGGTGGAAGATTGAGCGATAGAAATGGTGATAGTTTCGAAGGAAGGAAGAAAGGATTTGGCTCCAAGGTATGGTAAAAGGATTCGGTATTGAAGAAAATAAAAGCAAATGGAACTAAAGTGAATAAGTGAAGAGATAGAGGGGTGGAGTATCAGTTTATATATGAGGGCTCATAGGGATCGGCTTGCTTTAGCTTCTCCATGAAGCTGAAAATATTAAGTCCCTAATGTTGAAAGGGATTGGGTACGATCCCTATTTAAAGGGGATCCATCCGATCCATATAAATATTTTAAAAAAAAATAGAAAAAAGGGACCGGGTACAATCCATAACTAACAGGGGAATTCTGACACGTATGTGCATGCAAACATGTATATAAATAAAATAAAATATATAAAGTAAATAAATAAATATATAAATGCAATGAAATTGCATCTAGTTCAATAAAAGTTGGTGATGACCCATGAGCATGCAAATGCATTCGGGAGCCAAAGATAAGATTGTGCACCTGAACCTACATGTGTATATTCCAAAAATTCAATTTTTGAAATCTATAGAAATTGAATTCTCACCTAAATCTTTCAAAGACGAAACTAGATCAGATAGCCAAAGCCTACAAGCTCAGTAGAACCAGGCACAGATAATAACTAATGGAATACAGCCCATAATTTATACTATTGGAAATCGACCAAGTGGCATGGCGATCGAAGAGAGATGCGACACTTTGAAAAAATAATTCAAGGGAATGATAATGACTATTCAGAAAAATGGATGGATTTCTTTTCAGCGACTCTAACTTGCTTCGATTCAAAGCACATCATGTTCGACACAAGACGTACTTTGGAAGGCAAGTGTTATCCAGCATTTTGACCCGGCTATATCCGAACTGACTGGATAAGTAGACTTGACTGCTATCAAGGCCAATAAGCCTAGAGCGATGATTGTGGGGTCCATAAATCAAGTACAAATGATAATATGAAGTCGTTATCGAACATAATCAAGAGATATGCTATACAGAATGTTCTAAATATGGAATATAGTCTAATCTAGAAAGGGATCGGGTATGTTCCCTCTCAACCAAAGGGATCGGATTACTTCACCTAAACAAGAGCAACTCAATGGAAAATGATCGATATCTCGAAATCCAAAAGTCCAATACACATGTAACTTTAGAAACAAGAAGGGGGCCTGAGGGAGTCCACCCTAGGGATTGCATCCTAAAAGGAATAAGTAAGAGGGATTGGCCATCTTCCCTCCATAGGGATCAGCCAGAATCAGACTATACAACACATTGCAGCAATGATCAATCAATAACTCAAGTTCTACTAATCAAATTGGCATGAAATTTGGTGGCTAAGCATAACACAACATGAAGAACCTCTCATAGGAAACGCAGCCCATGGATCCACCAAGATAGGGATCTGCCCCGATCCCTTTTCCTTGGTATTTAGGCCATATACCCATCCTATAAGCCCCTATTGATTTGGAGAGCCTTCTGCCGAATTTTCAGAGAGATATTTCACTGTCTTTCTCTATAAACACAGTCTTGATTTTTCATTTTCAAGATCTTAACGTTTCTTTTTGCTTTGTACTCCTTTGTAACGATTTTCATCTGATCCCTCTTTTATTCAATTTACAAAGTGATTAATAAAGCCATCTCTTCAAAGTGAATGTAGGCAAACAACGTCGAACCACTAAAATTGTCATGCTTGGTTATTTACTTATTTCTTATTGCTTTATTTATATATTCTCTCTGTTTACATTTATTACTCTTCATTTATTCCTCTACAAAATATCTATTGGGTGTTTATGCCAATTTTCGGTGCAAACAAAACCTGGCTCTGATATTAAGAGTAACAGCCCATAATTTTTAACATAATAAATCAATTACAAATGCCACAAAATAAGCTGTAACTAATTTCCAAAATTAAATATAGTGGATCATTTATATTTAGTTTAAAACTTTTCAAAATTAAGAAAATAAAAGAGAACCTCACAGCGGAATCAAACATTAGTATAAATATGCATCAATTTAATAATATAATTATCTCATAACATCGTCACAATAATTTACATCAATCATCACTAACTTATCAACAATAAAACAATGGTATAGAAGTATACAACATTCGCTACCCTCGAGCTAGCATGCATCCACTTTTCATTACATCTTCTACTTCTACGTGCAAGTTCACACCTGTACAAATATATGAAAAAAAAAGAAAAAGGTTTCAACTATGTTTGGACTGCGCCTAACCCTATACAGCCCTACCCAATCTAATGGGTCCAGTGGCTATTATAAAGGAAAAGACTACATATCTGCCCCTTTTAGGGGATCAGGCACACGTAGTCCTATTTCCTGCTCTTCTTCTGCATCCAAATAGCCATTAGAACATAACGACCATAACATCCAGGCAACCACTGCAACTAATGCAACCAATTCAACTATTGCAAATAGGAAACCAATGCAAGCATGAAAAACTACTCCTACTAAATCATTCCAATCACTCATCATAAATATGGGTAATAACAATCATAGCACACTTAGCCGTTAAATAGTACAAACATTTGACAACACATAATGTCAGCCCCAAACATCAATTAAGCCAATCATAGCATATATACATACTCACATATACTAATTATCTATCATTAGTAATACATCATCAATATAATTATAAAAGAATCAAATGTGTACTAAACCAACATATTAGTAACGCACACCAACCATAAAACCAATTACACACCCGTAGTAATAATGATGAAACATTGCACACATATCCAAATAAGATCTCATTGTCATAACATAACATATATGATAAAATCAACCATTAGTCACATATTAAATCCATTCAAAACATTGTATTTATGACCATTATTTTCTCTTAAGTATAAAATCATTTAATTATTTTTATTACAAAAGCATCTTTTAATTACCTTAAAAACAATGATAATTCTCCTAACCAATAATATACCTCAAAATATTTTATTATAATCTTATTACTTAAAATCACTCCAAAAATCGTATTTTATCTCAAAAATAGTAATTTTCACAAAAACTATATTATTATTTATAAAATCTCATTTTACTTAATAATAATAATAAATATTTCAAATTTAGTTTGGAATATATTTTATACTAATATTTATGAGTTTCCCCAAAAATCCATAACTAATAACCTTGTTAAATTTATCCCATTAATTTTATTCTATTTTATTTAAACATTATTACTTACAAACATCTCACATAAACTATAAACAATCATCCTTATTATTTATTTATCTAATCATACCATTATTGTCCATTGTATTTTAATTAATTATTTTTTGATTCAAATCAACAATTAATTATAACTAAATATCTAAAATACGATAATCAAAAATAATTATCCAATTAAGGCACAACACATCCAAAATATTATCAATCAAAACAAATATCCAATAAACATAGCATGTTTCAATAAATATGATTTTTCATTACTCTATATATATATATAATATTCTAAAATTCAATTGATTAAACCATACCAAAACACTTTTTCCAACAGTCTCCAAACTCAGCAAAACCGTGTGTGAAATGGGGTTCGTATTTGAGGGATATTCAAGTTATAATAATTTTGAAAGGGACGCGGAAGATGATCTTAAGGCTATTTAACACTAGAGGGGGGGTGAATAGTGTTTTAAGAATTTCTTTAAAACTTCTTTGATTTAAATTGAATTAACTAACTTAATGCAAATACACAATCACAGATCAAATCACAGAATCACAAACAAATGCAAATATAAATAAAAAGCAAGTAAAGGAAAGAACACACCAGGAATTTTATACTGGTTCGGTGTTACCCTACATCCAGTCCCGCACAACCCGTACGGCTTTCTATTCAACAATAATCTAGATTACAATCCCTCGATTCCAAGGCAACGAGGTACACCCTCCAGATTCTCAGGTCTCTGGGTAGAACCACTTGATTCACAGGACACAAGTTCACCCGATCGATTTCCAAGGACACGATCACACCTTTATAACCCCACACAAGTTTCTTTGAGTACAAATGTATCTATAACTCTGATAAGCACTGAGATTCTTTGGAGAGAGTGGCAGAGAATCAAACTAGAGATATTCTGGTTTGATTCACTTAAGATTTCGGCAGAATATGGATAGGATGATTAAAAAATAAGATAAGAGAGTAAAGAGGAGAGAAAATAAAGAAGTAGTTACTGGAAAACGTCCATAACAGTCTCTATTTATAGAGAATGAATGGATGTGTCCATTCGAAGAGGTTTAAACGAATAGACACTTCTTTTGAAAACAACCTTTGCTGTAACGGGAAGCATGTCGACATGACAGGTAAATAGGATGTCGACATGGTCTAGTAAAAAGTGATGATTTGCTTTACTTTGAAAATGATGATTTAAAACATATGCAACTTTATTCAAATGGACTCTATGTATTTGTAGAAGGTATTTAGAAGTAGAAATACTTATGAATGTATATATGTATATATACTAAAATATATTTAAAATCAAAGTAAATAAACTAAAGTAAATATAATATTAAAATAGATTTTGAGGCTAAAATATCAAGGACAATTTTGAAATCAAAATATAACAAAATGATAAATATGATTTTGAGGCTAAAACATTTTTGGAAATGTGAACGAAGGTTTTTCTTTTGAAAAGGAATATTTGAAAATCATTTTATAAAATAAGAGATAATTTTGAAAATCATTTTGAATCAAAATTAGTGGATAACAAAATAGGGCTACTATCCGTTCCACTAGATATTTCATGAGTTCCATCTCACTAGGGTTCCATCCCTTTAACAAGAACGAAGTGGATTCCATTCCACGAGTAAATTGGATAAAAAAGAATGATAGTGCTTTCAAGGAGTTTTAACAAATATCTAACCTAACTATATTATTTGTCTTGAACTCTTGAATATCTTGAATCTCATGAGTCTTCAATCTTGAACTCTTGATCTTTGTCTTCATCAATTTTGTTTTCTTTACTGTACAGTCTTCTTTTGTTGATACCTGCATATAGATTTCCTGCACATATATATTTTATAACACTTCTATAGTTGTTGTCATCAAAACCACTATCCTATGGACTAACATTCTCCCCCTTTTTGATGATGACAACCTTTGTTTATAAAATATTTATATTCTCCTTATAACTCCCCCTAAATCTAATAACTCCCCCTTAATCTATGCCTAACTAACCTATTTTATACTTCTCCCCCTTTGTCATCAACAAAAAAATGACACTAACTCCCCCTAAATCTATGATATTAATGATAGTGTTATCATTAATAATACTGAAACTAGATATAACAATGCACTAAACATCGTATACTTAGAATGTTATATATGAGCAATATAAGAATAAGAATAATAAGTGTAACCACAGATTATTTTATTCATTTCAATATTACTATATACATGACTATTTAAACTTATAAACACATAAATAACTAAAACAAGAATATAAACAACTCAATGGTTGTTTTTGATGATGGGAGACTTGTGGACGGGACAATTTGGGTAATGGAAACAGAAATTTCCATGTTGTTCCACAATGTTCCCATAAGCATCAAAACAAACTTCCCCTACACATACTGCTTCATCATCAGTTTCTTCCTCCATTGGTTCTTCCTCTTCTTCTTCGTCTTCGTCTTCTTCTCCTTCTTCATTTGCTTCTATGTTAGAAGAATCTTCAATTACAATTGGATTGGCATGATTATCCATGAGGAATTTTTGAAGATTCCTCAGAATTTTCCCTTGTTTCTCTTGCTCTCTTGCCATTCTCAATTGTTGAACTTGCATTTCAGTTAACATCTGCAGCGAATCATTAACTTTCTCCTCTATTTTGATGACACGAGCGAGTATGGAGTTTTGGAAAGGGCCATGTGAAGGAGAAGGGAAAGAAACCGGTGAAATTTGATTAAGATTGGATGTGGAAGCCATGGATTTGATGTTTCTAGAAAGTAGATTGAAGAAATAATGATTGGAGGGAAGAGAAACTCGGAATGGGTGAGTTAAATAACCATCCATTCAAAAATTAGAGGGAAAAAACGAACTGTCATTTTTACCGTTGTATGTCGACATGACGCATGAATACTATGTCGACATGGTGTTGCAAAATTCTATGGTTAAGAAAACATTCATATATACCCTATGTATACTACTATACTATATACTATATTTCAGAAAGAGAACATATACCTAATTCTCTTCTTAACTTGGTGAAGACAGGTTCTCCTAAAGGTTTGGTTAAAATATCAGCTATTTGATTTTCAAAATTAACGAAATCAAGAGAAATTTTCTCTTTATTTATGTTATCTCTTAGAAAATGGTGTCTAATGTCAATATGTTTAGTTCGGGCATGGAGAGTTGGGTTTTTGAACAAACTAATGGCACTAGTGTTATCACAGAAAATTGGAGATTTCGTGATAGATATACCAAAATCATTCAAGGTTTGTTGCATATACAAAACTTGAGAACAAGCTAAAGCAGCAGAAACATACTCTGCTTCAGTTGTTGATAGGGAAACAGTATTCTGCTTTTTACTGAACCAGGAAATTAAGGAATGACCTAGAAAGTGACAAGTTCCACTTGTACTCTTTCGGTCTGACTTACACCCAGCATAGTCAGCATCACAGTAGGAAACTAATTCAAATGAATCATTCTTAGGGTAGAACAATCCATAATCAAAGGTGTTTTTTAACATATCGAATGATACGTTTCACAGCTTTTAGATGAGTTTCCTTAGGTTGAGATTGATATCTTGCACAGAGACAGACACTGTTCATGATATCTGGTCTACTAGCAGTTATATAGAGAAGTGATCCAATCATTCCTCTATACAAGGTTTGATCTACGTCTTTGGATAGATCATCCTTACTTAACGCTATGTTGGTTGCCATGGGAGTTGGTTTTCCACTCACATTGGTCAAGCCAAACTTACTAACTAACTCTCTCGCATACTTCTCTTGACTGATAAAGATACCATTATCTAATTGTTTGATTTGTAATCCTAAGAAAAAGTTAAGTTCACCCATATGACTCATCTCAAACTCTTTTGTCATAATGTCAGAAAATTCTTTGTTCATGTCAGAATTGGTTGATCCAAAAATAATATCATCTACGTACACTTGTACAAGTTGAATATCATTTTTGTTTCTTTTAATAAAAAGTGTGTTATCTACTTTACCTATTTCAAAATTAGATTGCAAAAGATAAGACCTAAGTCTATCATACCAAGCTCTAGGAGCTTGTTTTAGACCATACAGGGCTTTCTTTAATTTAAAAACATGATTTGGAAATTTTGTATCTTCAAAGAGTGGAGGTTGTTCAACATAAACTTCCTCTTTTACAAAACCATTTAGAAAGGCACTCTTGACATCCATTTGAAAAAGTTTGAAATTATTGAAATTAGCGAAAGCAAGCAGAATTCTAATAGCTTCTAATCTTGCTACGGGTGCAAAGGTTTCGTCATAATCTATACCTTCTTCTTGACAATAACCTTGTGCAACGAGTTGAGCCTTATTTCTAACGACCTTACCTAATTCATTTAATTTATTTTTATATACCCATTTAGTGCCTATAATGGATTTATCCTCGGGTCTAGGAACAAGTTCCCAAACATCATTTCTGGTGAATTGATTCAATTCTTCTTGCATAGCAAGAATCCATGAATCATCAGTTGATGCTTCCTTTGGATTTTTAGGTTCTATTGAGGATATAAAAGCAACATGACTCATACTGTTTAATTGATTCCTAGTTTTAACAACAGATTGCATATCTCCTAGAATATTTTCTATAGGGTGATCTTTTAAAAGCCTAATCTTTTTATTTGGATGAAAAGTTTCATTTGTAGCATCTACAGATTCATGATTATAAATAACTAAGTCATCCTCATCATTAGTCTGATCAACTTCTTTGAAATTTTCATCAAAGGAAACATGTAAAGTTTCTTCAATAGTGTTTGTTCTTAGATTAAAAACTCTATAAGCTTTACCCCTGTTAGAATATCCGATAAAGATTCCTTTGTCGGATTTAGGATCAAACTTATCTAAATTATCTTTTGTATTTAAGATAAAAGTTTAAAATTCAAATGTCCAAATCTCTTATGCCAAGTCCAAGGGTCACTTGTATTGGCCAAAAGACATAGATTATCATTTGAAATTTTCATACTAAGAATATAGATATTCTTTTTCCTAACTCCCTCAAAGATAATATTAGATTTATTATCTTCGATGTGACACTTGTCTTTTTCAAATTTAATCCTATATCCTTTATCACATAACTGACTAATACTAAGTAGATTATGTTGTAGATTTTTAACTAACAAAACATTTGAAATAATAGGAGTTTCAGAATTACCTACATTGCCGATGCCAACCACATAACCTTTTGAATTATCCCCAAAATTAACCAATCCTCCATCCTTGTAAATAATGTCATTGAGTATTTCTGGATTTCCTGTCATATGTCTTGAACATCCACTATCAAGTATCCACTTGTTTTTCCTTATTTGCACAGCTTGTCCATTGTGAATAGATTCATTTGTCGCCATGAAGAAAGATTCCTGCACAGTGAGCAACTTTTGTAGACTACCTGATTCTATATAACTATCATGCATCAATTTATGAGACCACAATGATTTGATCATTAAAAAAATATTTTTAGGAAACATTTCATACTTAGCCATGAACTTTTCAAAAATCTGATTATGAATACTTTGAAAAACTTGCTCTGATACCAAATGAAAGGGACGCGGAAGATGATCTTAAGGCTATTTAACACTAGAGGGGGGGTGAATAGTGTTTTAAGAATTTCTTTAAAACTTCTTTGATTTAAATTGAATTAACTAACTTAATGCAAATACACAATCACAGATCAAATCACAGAATCACAAACAAATGCAAATATAAATAAAAAGCAAGTAAAGGAAAGAACACATCAGGAATTTTATACTGGTTCGGTGTTACCCTACATCTAGTCCCGTACAACCCGTACGGCTTTCTATTCAACAATAATCTAGATTACAATCCTTCGATTCCAAGGCAATGAGGTACACCCTCCAGATTCTCAGGTCTCTGGGTAGAACCACTTGATTCACAGGACACAAGTTCACCCGATCGATTTCCAAGGACACGATCACACCTTTATAACCCCACACAAGTTTCTTTGAGTACAAATGTATCTATAACTCTGATAAGCACTGAGATTCTTTGGAGAGAGTGGCAGAGAATCAAACTAGAGATATTCTGGTTTGATTCACTTAAGATTTCGGCAGAATATGGATAGGATGATTAAAAAATAAGATAAGAGAGTAAAGAGGAGAGAAAATAAAGAAGTAGTTACTGGAAAACGTCCATAACAGTCTCTATTTATAGAGAATGAATGGATGTGTCCATTCGAAGAGGTTTAAACGAATAGACACTTCTTTTGAAAACAACCTTTGCTGTAACGGGAAGCATGTCGACATAACAGGTAAATAGGATGTCGACATGGTCTAGTAAAAAGTGATGATTTGCTTTACTTTGAAAATGATGATTTAAAACATATGCAACTTTATTCAAATGGACTCTATGTATTTGTAGAAGGTATTTAGAAGTAGAAATACTTATGAATGTATATATGTATATATACTAAAATATATTTAAAATCAAAGTAAATAAACTAAACTAAATATAATATTAAAATAGATTTTGAGGCTAAAATATCAAGGACAATTTTGAAATCAAAATATAACAAAATGATAAATATGATTTTGAGGCTAAAACATTTTTGGAAATGTGAACGAAGGTTTTTATTTTGAAAAGGAATATTTGAAAATCATTTTATAAAATAAGAGATAATTTTGAAAATCATTTTGAATCAAAATTAGTGGATAACAAAATAGGGCTACTATCCGTTCCACTAGATATTTCGTGAGTTCCATCTCACTAGGGTTCCATCCCTTTAACAAGAACGAAGTGGATTCCATTCCACGAGTAAATTGGATAAAAAAGAATGATAGTGCTTTCAAGGAGTTTTAACAAATATCTAACCTAACTATATTATTTGTCTTGAACTCTTGAATATCTTGAATCTCATGAGTCTTCAATCTTGAACTCTTGATCTTTGTCTTCATCAATTTTGTTTTCTTTACTGTACAGTCTTCTTTTGTTGATACCTGCATATAGATTTCCTGCACATATATATTTTATAACACTTCTATAGTTGTTGTCATCAAAACCACTATCCTATGGACTAACAAATTTGTCTACATTTAAATAATATTTAATTTAAACTTAGAATTGTGTGCACTACCTCCTCCTTCATGTAACTACATAACCCATGAACCGCATTTTTTTGCACCACCGCCGATGATTCTTCCGACCATCAACAACCGATTTGATCCCACCACCATCATACCCATCACCAAAGTCACCCTCGACCAGAGATTGGCCTCCTCAGTGCCTCCAATAGTCGCCACTGCCAACTACACTTTTTTGCCCATTTTGAATTATTCTGGTCATTTTGGGTTGATTTTAGACGATCAGCCACTATGGATATGTTTCTTTTGTCGTCCCTGAAGCAAAGGCACTTCTTGATTATCGATTGGTCGTTGTTTCATGGTTGAATCAAAACCCCTAAAATGAATATTGAAAACTTCTTTGTTGATTTCTGATCAATTGGAGCATCAGACTGAAAAGCGAATTTCAAATGCCTCTTCTCCACATCGAAAGCTTCAAATCAAAATATAATTATAAGGTTTGGACATATTGAATTTTAATTAGTGTTGCAAATCACCATTAACGGATAATTAAGCAATTTTAGGATTAGAGAAGAAAACTAAAGACAGAGGCGACGGCTAGGGTTCCATAGCCTTACTTGTATAGTTGTGAGGTTGGGTTATGGTTTTTTATCCAGTTTGGCCCGAAATAGCTATGTACGTTATTTTAACACTTTAACGTCTTTATTTTGCAAATCATAACTCCAGATACATCAAAACTATATATCAAACTAATCGTCTTGAAAAGTCCTTCACAACGGTTATAAACACGATACCCAATTCATGTTTTATTAAAAAATGACTTTTAATTAATTTAAGTTTTTTGCTGTGTCAAATTTGTGAGTCATTACATTCTCCCACCCTTAAAAAAATTACGCCCTTGCAATTTCCTAGATACAACCATCAACCAAATGAGTAAAGTTCCATCCTGGGTTTAATCATAAAATACGAGGAAGTGTATTTATTACAATCAACCATCTTTAATTTTATCTTACGAGATCTGCATTATATAATCAATCAAGACATACAGAAATTCATTTGAATAATGAATTCAACAAATCAACTATAGTAATACCCATAATCCCTCAATTCAAACTATAATATATAATAATAACACTCTATCAATAAAGGGTGAAACGAACTGAACCATAGATCAAACTCTATACACAAGTCACAAACATGCATCTCGGTAATCCAAACTCAATCACCCATAGCAGAACACAACAAAATTTAGGTGGGTCCAAACGTGCATGCATAATAAGAATATACATAAATCGATAATCAACATATCTCATTCAAGTAAAGCATACACACACCACAAAAATGGTAATCATCACATCATCATACCAACAAATAACACATGTGCTAGTCCCTACGCTGATTACCATTCTACTATAATATGTACATCTTCTAACCTATCGATGAACTTCCTCATAGTCTCATCCATAACAATCATTCAGAAGTATGATTTGAAAAAGGATTGAGCAAGTTCCAGTAAGAAGGTGTACATTAACTATCATAATATGATAAACCAGGTTTTTTATGAAGGTGACTAGAAGGAAAGTCGAAATGAAATGATGAATAAAAGTCAATTTCTAGGTCCGACCATATGTGAAAGAGTTTAAAAAAAATTGATAGTTTCTTGAAATATTTTGAATGGTTTTTCAAGGGATTCATTTATAAAGAAGGACTCTACCATTGAAAAGTTATTATTTTATAAAAGCAAGAAATTTTAAAAGTTTTAAAGGGCTATTTAGAAATTTCTATTGAAGTTTAAAATTGGTTGGGTAAAAGTTTCAATTTAAAAAGTTGTTGGCATAGGGTTTTTTCGTTTTTGAAATAAGTGGAAAAGAGAGCGTATGTTTGGCTTGATGATTTTTCCTCTTTCTGTATATTTGGAAGTTCCATTTTAAAATTCTTTCTAAGAGTGGATGAATGGAAATGTTACTTGATTTAAATGGGGTAAAGAGAATACAGGGGTAAGAATTTCGATTGTGAAGAAAGAATATTCCTGTATAAGGGAAATACAGAGAAAAATCGCTGAAATAGATTTATACATATCTCTTTTCATGTTCATGAAGAAAAGCCCAATGACTACAGCTGTAGGCAAATGCACTGCAATGAGTCAATAACCGAAATAATAGAAGATGAAAAGAGATATGCAAAGAGAAGCCACTTAAGGGAAATTTAAGTAGGAGAAATTTTAGTAGTAGCAATAGTATGAAATTTAAATAGGAACAATGTTAGGAATTTATGCTAGTAGTTTGGTTAGGAATGATGTATGAAATTAGAGGCAAATCGTAAAATGGATAATTTCCATGAATATATGCAATAATTGTGCATATCTTTTAGAAGTCCTCATTATATGCTATTAGAATCTCCACTAAGGTTGAAAGTAGAAATAGCATGATTAGTAGAAAAATAATAGGATTGAAGTTATCCTTGTCTATTCCAGTTTTCATTTTCTTAATGTTATAGAAGATGTTTCTAAAAAACGGTTTGTTATGAAAATTGGGTTTCTGAACATAAATAAATGTTTTGAATTAAAAATACTACTTTTAAAGAAGTAAGTCTCTATTGTAGAAAGTCTTTGAAAAAGGAAAGTTGGTTAGAATGAGAAATTTTTTATGACTCCTTATAGAAACCAAGCAGATTTTGAATTCAATAAAAAGGTTTCTGAGTTTATTTTTTCAAAGATAAATGATTTGGATCTAGTACTTCATGATTGTGAAGTTCTAATTTTTTTTAAAGTAGGTGGATACCAAACCAATTTTTGATATGGAGCAGATAAGGATGACTGCCTAGGTAAGATGAGGTTAAGGTCAAGGCTATGAATAAATAGCTATGAATGCCTATAGGGTAGCAATAAGGGACCCTCGTTGATTATAAGGAATATTGGAATGAACCTAGGAATGTTTGATTAGGCATGTTTGAAAACCATAAGAAGAACCCTCAAAGGAATGGGGAATGGTATCAAAGTACACTTTAGCGAGTTCGAGGATAAATTCGCATGAAAGATCAAGGATAAAAAAGGTAAATACCAAATTTTGAGAGTACAATCAAGAGATTTTTAAAAGAAGATGGTAGTATGATTGGAGAAGGGAGTAATCAGATGAAAAACCCACATAGAGGATGTCAATGGACTAAAGGTTAAGGAAGACAAGATAAGTGGTAGGAAAGTTATTCCACCAAACTAATTTTTCAATGAGTTATTCTAAATGTGCATAGTTTATATTTCTACCCACTAATGTGTGGGAATGCACAATTTATCCCATAATCGGGTGTAATAATTAAAGTTATGAATGGACCTTATTTAATAGGACCAAAGAAGTAAGTTAAGACATGTGGGTTATAGTAGAATGACATACTAGAAATATCCATCTTAATTGAGTAAGGAATGATGGGGCCACAACATCATTAGCACCAATTGATGTGGGAGGGCATCTTCTAGCAATTGTTTCTTTTAGATTATATGGGTTATAATCGCTAGTTGCCTCTTTCGTTATTGAAAAAGTGCACGATGTGATATGGGATATGTTCTAATTTTTCAATGTGCTGATTTTGGATGAGCTTTGACCGCTGTGTGTGTGTATATATATATATATATATATATTTGTGTGTGTGCACGTGAGCGCGTGTACGCGTGTGCGTGTATGTGTGTATGTATATGGAAACAGAGTAAATAAGCAAATCTCATAAGGACACTTAACTAGTGATAAATGTTATTAAGACTGGAAGTTTATAAAATTAATTAGCAAGCTTTAATCCCAAAAACTATAGAATTTTGGAAAAAAAAATTTAGCAAGCGGGGGGAAGGGTTGTTGTGAAATCATGGGTCATTATCCTTGTACCTTAAAAACTAATATTTATATATAGGTTTATTTGTCATTGTTTCGAACATAAGGAAAGGGTCTCCAAATCTATGATTAACTGCATAATGCTAGGATTAATCATATGCCTTAACTCATTGACCGAGTCCCGGTTACGTTAAGATGTGGTTTGATTTGTTTTAAGGATAGAGAGGCAAATGATTGAAAATTTGTGTTCAAATGCTTCTAAAAAAATTTAAATGCTTTTGAGCATTTGGGTTCAAATACTTTTAAAAAATTTTGTTCTAGTGCTTTTGAAAAAAAATGATGTTTAAATGCTATTGGGAATTCGATTTTCAAATTATTTTGCAAGTTTGATTGGAAGGGAAATAGATTTTCAATAGAAAATGAGAAAATTTTCATTTTCAAATGCCACATTCTTAACGTAATTAAGGAGGGTCGATGTATTAGTGAATAAGAATTTTACTGTCCCACAAGGGGTGACAATATAAAAAACATGGGAAATAATAAGTAAAAAAGATGTTTTAACCTTGGAAGTTCTATTTCCATACCTTGTTGATAGTGAACAAAACATGCATTTAAAATAATTCCGTTTTAACATCAAAATATAAACTTCCTTATGCAAATTGTACTTGGAAAAGTTGAAAAATATTTGGGGCAAAAGAGAAGGTTCCAAAGTACAATGAAACAGGTATCCGAAAAAAAGGCGGAAATATGAAATCCATCTAAATTCCTCTTTTGGCATTGGAGTATAGATTTAGAAAACTGAATTTTCAAAATTTGGGATGTTAGAAATTATCTGTTAGATATTAGATAGTAGTGATTAGATGCAAAAATTGGTTGAATCATACTCCTACTTGTAGGAGTGGAAATTATTGTGTGAAAACAATGATTTTTGATTTTAGAAAACTTGCATACATATAGAATTGCTGGTATATATAGGTTGTTTGCATCATATTTTCAAAATATTGTTAAATAAATGCATTTATATAGGAAGCACCGATTTAGAATTATTCAGCATACATATCATATATGTTGTGACGCGTCGTGCACTTGTACAAACTTGGCTGCAAATTCGATTGTACACTAATTTATTGGATAGTTTAGAATGATTGCACGCTATGGTACATGATTCACCTCTTGAGGAATTTTGGGGATGAAATTCTTTTAAGGGGGAGAATGTAACACCCCGTTGAATTAACATTAATTAATATTTAATTATAAAGGCTTAAAAATGCAATTTGAGCAAATGTCATAATTTGGCTATGAAACATGCACCATTATTTCATGGCATTTTGCTGGGCAACTTTCATATTTGGAGTTTTGCGATCACGAAGAAGTTATTAACATTTGAATTTTTCGGATCGAAAATAATTAAATAGGAATAAAAGGAATAAATTATATTAACTGCGTGGACTCCACCGGTCGACCCCCTCCTTGGGCCGGTCGACCAGTTAAAGCATGGCGGCTAGGGTTGAACCTTGGCCGAATGGCCTAGATTTTATTATTTCAAATCTAACGGATATTATATATTCGAGCTCCTTTAAATACAGACACATCCCTTCACTTTTATTCTCGTATTTTCTGATCAAAGAGACAAAGTTCTTCCATTTTCCCTTTTATACTATTTATATTAATTATAAAATATTGTATTGTATGTTCATATAATCGTGGAATGGCAGAATATAAAAGAGAAGAAGAGAATGAACGAATCGATACTGTGGAAAAAGGTAATTTATGTAATTTTAAATCTATATTCCCCTTAACCAAAATTTCTTCTGAGATCTATTGTTCTAATAGTATGCATATATCTTATTATACACACTCTTTTGGATTAGAATGGAAAAGGAGTCAAATTAAAGGGATGAATTTGGATTGGAAGATTTGGAAAGGTAGTAACGTGAGTGAGAAATTATATGATTTATATATAACATTGAACTTTCTATCATTGAGTTTTATTTAATTATCATGTCTATGCAAGGTCTATGGAGTTGTAGGCTTAGAAGAACGTATGCATTAGAAATATTGCATATCTATTATGTAAGTTAGGTAATTGGAATATGAATGCTATTCACACCCTAATCTGGAAACTTGGAAACAAGTCCCTAAATCCGTTAAAGTAGAATATTGATAAGATTGTAAGATTTGTTTTAGATTTATGATAATTGGGTTGTAAATTGTTAGCATAGATTTAGGTTGCCCTAATTTGTCTCAGAAAGTGAAATTTTATTTTCTAATTTATTGGGAGCATTGTCGTTACAATTTAGTTGTATCCATTCCGTGTAATTTCAATAAATTATCTAATTCCACAACAATGTATAAAAAAGTGCACCGTTTGAGTTAATTAGGAATACACCAAAAGGAAAGAGTTGTGTAAATTACAAATTTCCTCCTCCGTAGTTTGCACTATCTATTTCAATAGATGAAAAGAAATAATTCCTTATAATTTCAAATGGAGCAGAAGTCTCACTTTCGGGTAATTAACAGAAAGTTATAACGATAATCATTTTTGGAAAGGATAACTCTAATATATTAAATGTGCAATTATATTCCTAATATAATGTACATATAAGTGTATGTTCTAGAATTGCTAAGCATAGGAATTAATGAGTTAGAAATAGGAATAGATAGATATATGCATATGCATATACATATACATATAACCACACCGACCGATTAAAAATATGAATATATACAACATAATATACGATGATATTCATATTAGTTATGATTAGGAGGCTTAGTTATTACTAGCATAGTATATCATAGGATTAGGAGGTTGAAATGGAAAAGGGATAGTAAATCCAAAATTAGTAAGGCAATAAATGTGCAGTCAATAAGGAGTTACAGGAAATAGATGTGGACATAAATGCGTTTAGTGCAACTGGTTAAAGAATTTAATATGGCATTTATGGAGAAGTGAAATGAACATAAATGTGTTTAATGTGACTAGTTAAATGATTTAATATGGCATTTATGGGGAAGTGAAATAGGTATAAAAGGTTGAATTAGAAAGATTAAACAAATATCATTAGTGATCATCCTAAACGTATTATTGAGGCTAGCCTCTATAAAATGAGTCTGAATTAGTGTTCCTAGCCCACTATTTAGGCCTATGATAATTGGTTTGGTTTAGAATGTGTTAGGATGCGAGGCCGGTAAAGTTACATAATAAAAGTTTTCCCTTCATATAGAGGCTATTAGTAGTTGTGTATACTTACTAGTAATATGGGACATCTCCAACCACATGACTCATGGGGTAGGGATATGCGTTTGCGTATAGGTGTGGGAAAATATACCAATGGTTCGCCTTGGATTATAAATAATAATTGTTTCGGTACCTTTAGGGATGTCAAGAGGTTTACTTCAGGGTGGAAGGTATTAAAAGGTTATTGGGTCTATCTCATTTCTATACAAGAAGCCTTAAATAACCTACGACGGCATCTAATAGGGAAATGAGGTTTGCTTCATCTCTAACAAGAGGTATTAAGTAACTAGGATAGGTACTTTTTCCTTGACTTACATTAGGATGGTCTAAGTAGGATTTTGGCTATGGGAGGTTGGCAGGCTATGTCAGTGTTGTTACTGGACCGATATTTAGTAGTAAGACTAGCATATAGGATTTGACCACATGCAGTCCCGAGCAGTCATTAGCAAAGACTTGGGTTATGCTGTGATGGATTTTGCTTCCTAATAGTGTAGAATCTGTATGAGTTATGCAAAGACCTTGTTATTTAATTCGTTGTTTGTTTGTTAGAGGTAGGCTGGTTAACCCTCAGATAAGTCTTTGAGACGAGTTAGTAATGCAGAAATTAAATTACAAAGCGATATTTAGGGGTCATCGGTCTCTATAGTTAGAACCGACCGACTAGCGACTTACGTTACAGAGGGCCCACTTTGGGGTTAAATTATTAAATGGTCGTTAGTCTGCCTCCTCCCTATTTAAGAAGTATTAAGTGGCTGTGGTTTTCTTTTGGGTAGCAAAATGTTTAGATATATATATATATATACACACACATGTATTATGTATGTATGTATGTATGTATATGTATATAGGCATATATATGCTTATACCTCGGAGAAGGTTCGATATATCATACACATAAACGGAATTACACGGAATAGCCATGAATAATGGACATTACACTTAATAGAAATCAATCGACATACATTAGTATTATGGATAAAAGAATGTAATTTTCCAGTCACCAAAACGGTTTATGGCCCCTCCTCATAACAACCTACATGATAGATTTAGAGAGACGGGCTACCGGTGCAAGACGGTAATTGCAAATGGTGAAGTCTTCTCATTCATGCTCGGCGTTTACAAGGTAATCAGATACTAAAGGAATAATATTGATTTCAATGAATAGCGTTGGTCAATATATATGTTCTGTTATATTTTACTATTCCGTTGTGAGTTCGTTCTTTGATATACTTATGCTTATTATAGGTTACGAAAACAAAATATTTGTATCCTAAAGAACTCGAGTTTGGATTTAGTCAAAATTTGAGCCCATTAAGGTGCGGATTATTACATAAGAGCACATAACGATGGATTTTACAGATAGGTTACCTAGGAGTCAAAGAGGCAATGAAGCTATTTGGGTTATCATTGATAGGCTCACTAAAAGTGCCCATTTTATTTTGGTAAGAAGTAATAGGATTGCAGTGACGTTAACACAAATTCACATCAAGGTGGTAGTCTGATGCATGGAATTCTGGTCAGTATTGTCAATGATAGAGACCCATTATTTACTAGTGAATTTTGGAGGAGTTTGTAGTCAGCATTAGGGACAATGCAAAATCATAGCACCGCATATTATTCTCAGACCGATGAATAGACCAAAAGGATGAAAAAAATCTTATAGGATTTATTAAGGGCATGTATCATAGATTTCGGAGGGCCATGGGATCAACATTTACCATTACCAGAATTCTCCTACGATAACATTTATAAGACGACGATAGGTATGGTACCCTTTGAAGTCTTATATGGGAGGCCATGCAAGTCCCGTAGTTGTTGGTGGGAGAATACAAACAAAATTCTACATGGATTAGATTTTATACGTGAGACCATAGAGAAGATTGAGGAAATCAGGCAGCAAATGAAGGCCACTTAGGACTGACTAAAATTCTATGCCAACGAATGAAGGAAGGAGTTGGAATTCTCAGTTAGGGACATGGTGTTTGTTAAGGTTTCTCCTCTTAGGAAGATTATGAGATTTGGAAGTTCGGGGAAGTTGGCAATAAGACTCGTTGGGCCTTTCCCAATTTTAGAGAGAGTAGAAAGACTTGCATATCGAGTAGAGCTTCTAGATGAGTTGACTAGAACCCATAACATTTTCTATATGTCACATTTGAGGCAGTGTCGACATAGCACAACTATCGTAGTTGAGCTTGATCAATTATTAAATATAGTGATGGAACCAATGGTTTTCCGTGCCACTGCACGCATAATGGAGCAAGGAGTGAGGAAGCTTCATAACAAAGAAATTAGGCCGGTTCAAGTTCAATAGGAAGATAATTCTGTGGAGAGCACCTGGGAAACAGAGGAAAAGATGAAGGCTTCTCCTCCAGAGCTCTTCTCTGGTAAATTTCCTCTTTCTAGATTTAGTATTATGCAGGTTGGTTGCATCGTGGTTGCTAGATTGGATAGTAGTTGATGGCTACCACACTATTTCCTACTGTTTTTGCACTCATATAGAATTTTATGCATATTTAGGTTGTTTGCAAACATGTTTATATGTCACGATCTTGTGTTAAGCTCACCTATAGGTATGTTGGATGTATAATCACATTGCACTTTTGGTTGAGTAGATGATTGTATAGATAACTTGATTGTACAACAAGGTTGTAGAGTGTGCATTACACTATCTGTCCTTTAGGAATTTCGATGACGAAATTCTTTTAAGAGGGCAATGTAACTCCCCGAAAAATTAACTGGGAATTAATTAATTAATAATAATGCTAAAAATGGTAATTTTGCAAACATCAGAGTTTGGCCATGAAACTTACACCATTGTGCTCGTGGTGATTTTCTGAGTAATTTTTATATATAAAGCTTTGTGATCGGAGTTCAAACAAAGAAGTTATCAACGTTTTAAATTTTCGAATGAAATAATTCAAAAGTTTGATGTTAAACATTAATTGTTAAGGAACCGTAAATGTTAAATAAAATAGGTAGTAAATATAATCAAGGATAGCAAGATCTATTGATTTCATAACCATAGACCGGTCGACCGCTTTCATTGGGCCGGTCGACCGTTGACCGTTAACGGTCGACCATCCAATAAGGACTGGTCAACCGGTTATGTTGAGTTAGTTAGGGTTACTCTAAGCCCAAACGGCCAAGATTTATTATTTCAAACTGACTTTAATCGTATGGTCTAATCGAATTTTAACCACTATAAATAAAATACAAGCCCCCTCACTTTTATTCATAAACAAAATAAACAAGACAATGAAATGGTGCCATCTTCTTCCTTCTCATTACAATTCTTGAGTCAAAAAAATTTCAACAAGTGTATATATGAGATTCAAGTGGCTGGGGAAGATTAAACAATCAAGAAAGGAAAACGTAACGAAATTATATATATATGTATATTCTATACTTTATTCTTCCCTAAACTAAAGTGTTTTGAGGCTAATACACTTAATTGAATTTATGAATTACAAACTAAATAAAAGACAATTGGAAGAAGGACAAGGAAAAGGTGTGGAATAAAATCCAAGAGAATTCAAAGTGAATCATATGTGAGTGCGAATCTTGATTTTTCATTAATAGTATTGTTTAGTTGATATTTGAATTTGTAGTGCGCCTTTGGGTATTTTTGATGCGAAAATTTAAATAACTTAAACCCCAAAATCTCCCCATATTATGAAATTCTTGGATTAATTGAAATCTTGGTTGTTTTATATTAATGCAATAGGATTGAGTTTTATTAATATTTGCACAATAAATGTTTAAATTCCATTTGATTTCGCTTTTCACTTTGCTATTGTAATAACGAAGAAACTTGAGTTCATTGTTCTTTTAATGCCATATGATGGAATATAAAAGCTTTATATCGTAAACCTCTTCTTTGAAAAAATATACTCCTATTATATTAATATATAAAATAAAATTATAGGTTGGATTCTATTGTGTATATATATACATATATATACACACACATACATATATATATATATATATGTAAATCTCAATTAGGTTGTTAAATTATTGCTAATATTGGTCTTTACGAAATTATTGTATTGTTTGGACTTATATGAAAATTGTAGCTATTAGTAATATACCACCCCTAATCGACAATAGACAAATGCAATAAATTTATGCTTAATATGAAAAACTACTTAGGTTATATATATATATATATATATTCCCTTAAACTTCGAAAACTTTATTAAAGACTTATAATGTATACATTAATTAAGACACATAAAAGGTAATTGATAATTAAAAATTAATTCAATAAGAAGGATAGGAATAATTATTGAAATCAATCCATAAATAAAGGCAAAATAAGAAGTTTCCCTTATAAGGCCTTAAATGCATAAATATGGGTGAGATTTATACGCGTACGCACACACACACACATACTTAAGTATATATAATATATATAGAAGTGGGCATAGTTCAGAGTAGAATGTTGGAGAGTGAATGTATGGCTAAGTTATAGGGATGTGAGGTCAGTTAAAAGCACAGAAGTCTGCCCAGCTGATCTGGCAACCAGTAGTGTGACTTGTTTTGATGTGGGACATCGCCTATAATAAGTATCCATGGTGGTTGCGAGATTAGTCCCAATTTTGTAGGGTAAGCTAATCTGGCTACCAATACTTATAAATGGCCGGACTAATGTGAGGCATCACGGTTGGGTTACGGGTCATAAAATAGGGAGTATCTTTGACGTAGGTTAGTAAATATCCATTGGGGAAGATCCGCTTCAGGATTGGGTGTATTAAATGACATTTGGGAGAGTCTTCCCCTTCCCTATTCAAGAAGTAGTAAGTGGCCTACAAGAGGATTGAAACGATGAAGGTTAGGAAGTACTAGAATATGAGAGGTTTGCCTGAGGTTAGGTAGTATATAACCAATGGGTCTGCCTATTCCCCAATTTAAGGGTAGTAAGTAGCCTAGATACTTCATCTTTCATCATTAGGATATGATTGGATTGAAGGTGGGTTGTTGAGTCCGTTATACTCCATAGTTGTTTTACACCCGATTTTGTAGTCATGAAATAGGATCTGAAGGCACACTAGCCTATTGAGGGATATACATGGAGATACGCATATATATTAAATACGTAAGACATAACGCATAATTATTTTGCAATATCATACCCGTTAACTAAGGGACTTGCCTGATTAGTTTTATGAGAAAACCAATTGAAGTAGTTGGTATAAGATTACATAATTAACCTCAAGTGTAAGTGGGAGATTGATAGAGTTGAGGGTATGGCCGAGGGGAAATTATGTAATTTGTTACACATAACTAACTTGAGAACCAATCTTGTTCATAATAAAGTTGTTTAATTTCTATAATATACTTTGTTATATTGTGATACAACTAATTAAGCAATTAATTTAAAGTATATATAAATTGAAATTTTTTAAATAACATGTGATGTGTTAATAATTACAAATGGTTCTAATCTTGAGAATTTTATCACACTGAAAAGTAACATATTGTTTTTAATATTCCTACTCAAGAAATGTTGAGAAAGGATATCGAGTCATCCATTGAGAGTAGAATACATAACATTCTCCAAATGTTGGTCAATATATTACTCATAGCTGTTGGAGGCACTAAGAGGTTACATAGTGATAGTTACTATATAACCATGGAATGGCCCGCTCGAGAATTTCTGGTTGGCTAATTATAATTAAGGTCAACCAAGAGATCTTGAAGTAATGATGTTACATGGTTCCCTCGACTTGAGAATACCGTGGAACTTCAATTTAGATAGTTCACTTTGATTATAGTTAAATCATGCCACGATGATCCATTAAGTAACTATAGTTGGGTCTAAGTTAAAGCATTGAAAGTGAAACACCATTCAATAGAGAATTCATCTCCTTAATTATAAGAGGTTAGTATCACAGTCAACTGTTGTCAACTCAAAGCCAATGTCTTTGGCTAGAGTAGCACAGTTAATAATAAAAGTTACCCTTAAACCAATGATTTTGTGTTTGGACTAACCAAGTTGAATGCGGATGATATTTGAATTTTGACTGAAACCAAATTCCATAAGTAATAAAGTAATATAGTTTTGAGGAAGTGAATTTGTGTAAACATTCATGTTACACCCGTATTTCCCAAACTATGTTAGAAATGGGCCAAACAATGTATAGGTCTAGGAGAACTACTCCTAAAGTAAAAGTCCAAAACTAAAGGAGAAGGAGTTGAGGGAGCCCGATCGATACTACATAAGAGGGCTATAACTAAAGAAGCTGCAGTGAAATACAAAACCACATTCGTAAGGATGACTATAAAGGCATCATATCTGCGCATATCCCTTAGTTTTAATATTATCAAAGACGATAAAACTAGGCATAGCCTCAAGAATAGATAATGAGATCCTGCGGTCACTTGCCACAATAAATGAGTGGTTGAACTGCATGATCAAACACCCCTAGAACTTATGCTTTGTAAACAACTTTAAGAGCTGATCTGCACGGCACATACCGAGGGCTACTTAGGCAGTGCCACATGGGGTTAGAAGCATCCCAAAGGGCTGCATAAAGGGCCGCTCAAAAAATGCTCCAATGCATATTCGTATTTATAGGTAAACAGCAAAGAGATAAACCACCCTTATCCCTGACTCATGCAATAAGGGCAACTCAAATCATAGTCAGCTCAGATTTCAGTTAGCTAAGATCGTATTTACACGTTTATTAAACTAACTCCCAAGCAAAGCCAATCACAAACCCTGGAGCCTAAACTAGCTCAAGATGGTGGCACCTAAGAATCAGGCAAGCACCGCGGAATTATGCAAATGTCTCACATCAACCAGCACAACCTCATTTCAAATATACCGGTGATACCCTGAAACCAACATGTTGTTAGTGGCGGAATTATGGATCTTAAGGCTTAACTAAACACTAGAAGGGGGTAAATAGTGTTTTCAAACTTCAATGAATTTCTTTTTGATTCTTTTAAGATTATACTTAATTAACATAGAATAAACAATCATAGATTCAAACACAGATAAATATAAATGAAGTAAAGAAAAGGAAGAGAATTAAAGAGATCACACCAGGTATTTTATACTGGTTCGGAGTTACCCTACATCCAGTCCCGTACAATTGCTTGTACAAATTTCTTATCAAATGCCATCTTTCAATGGGCAGAAGGCAAACCCAATACAATCTCAATTTCAAGGCTAAAAGACATACCATCTAGATTTTTCGAGCTATAGGTACACTCACTTGATTTGACTCAAGACACAAGCACACCCACTTGAATTTCTGGGACAACAAGCACACCCAATTGATTTGAATGAGGATACAGTCACAACCAATCAACTATAACTAGAGTGTTAATGGTTTTTCCAAAGACAATGTTTGATATTTGGATACAATTGATTCTATAAACTCTTGGACAGTACTTTGATATTTGGATACAATTGATTCTATAACCTCTTGGACAGTACTTTGATCTTTGATTCAATAAGACAGATGATTGAAACAAGAGAGTAAGTAGTAAAGAATTAATACAAAGAAGATTGAATTGATTATGGTTTGAATTTGAGAAAAATTGAATATACTTTCAATAGAAATTTTGGCAGAGCAAGAGGAGAGAAGATAATAAGAAAGTAGTAGTCAAAAATTCGTTTGGAAACTCCATATATATAGTGAACAAACATACATGTCCATTCATGAAGAGTTACGACGAATAGACACTTCATTTCAAATTTGAATTTTTAAAACTGCGGCATGTATGTCGACATACAATCTACCTATATGTCGATATATCCTAGTATATTTTAAAAACTTGTTTATTTTAAAACGTTTCGAAAATCTAATGCTTTGTAAAATTTGTTACTTTTTAAACTAGTTTAAACATACTTTATAAACATTTTAGACTTTAGAAAAATTTGGTGAAATATTTTTAAATATATTTTAAAAAAATATTTTGATTTAAAAATAATGATAAGAAAAGGAGAAATTGAGATCAAAGATTGCTACTAGGGGCTTTAACAATATTCTATGACCCTATACAGTGTACCATAGTCTTGTAGTCTTTATATCTTGATCTTTATACTCATGAGTCTTCATGTCAGGTTCTTGATTCTTTATACTATACAGTCTTCAATTCAAAACCTGTATAATATCTTGCACTATATACTATATAATTTGGCAAAATCATTAGTATCCATATTTTATAAAAATGTATATTTATTACTAAGGTCATCAAAATCAATATCTAAGGTACTAACAGTCTCTCCCTTTTTGATGATGCAACCATTATTATTTTGTATATATAAAATATGATATAACTCCCCTTTAATATGTGCATATGTATATTTTATATTTTTCCCACCCTTTGCCATCAACAAAACTAGGTGAAAAACAAACAATTACTCCCCCTTAATATAGGATACAATGATATATGATGATATACTTAATTCAAAATCAATAATCTAAGTAAAAATGATTGCGTGATAAACTATACTAATAAACATGATGACATACGATTAATGATGAACAGTGTATGAAATAAAGTGGATTTCTATTTATATAATTCAATCTATAAATAAATCCATTTGTATACAAGTTAAACCAACAATTCAAACTAATTAAACATCAAATCTAATAGTCATACAAACCAAACTAAAACTCTCAAATCCTAAAAACTTAAAAAGCAAACAAAGCCAAATTAAATCTAACAAACCAAACTTATTACAAGTTATAACTATATCTATGGATTTCCTCTAATTATGGGGGACTTGTGGGCGGGACATAAAAAGGTAGTGAAGGTAAATTTTCCTCTTGGTTTGACAAGATTTCCATCTGTAACATCCCATATCTGGAGGCCCGAAGCTAAGCGCTATAAATGTTGCAGTCGTCCATAGTATTAACTTTCGGTGGCCAAATATGGTAATGTTAATGGTATCCTTAATATCAGAAGCACTTGAATATAAATAAAATCATCACAGATTAAAAACATAATCCCAAACGTTTCCTAGGTTCAGATCAAATATAATTATTACAAAGTGCACCAAGAGCGACATATGAAGATGCCCACTTGGATGACCAGAGTACTAAATAGTCATAATAGACTTAATACAACACAGGGAAATAAAAACATAACAACTCCTATATAGCTAACTTCAGCCTCCTGCTTGTCTTTAGAAGCTTTATTCGTCCACCTACTAACACTTGAAAATCCTCAACCCTCAACCTACTCAAATCAATTTTGAGCACCCGAAAGTTAAGGGGAAAAACATAAACTTCGAGTCAGACATAAAGCCTGGTGTGAATAATACTATACATCACGGTTAATTGATATTAAGTGAGACCACGTCGCTTAGCGAAACGGGTTTCCCTCACTAATATCCTTTTAAAACATATCTTTTGCAAATCTTAATCCTGTAACTAAACTGGTTAAAACAATAATATCAATATCATGTATGCATATAAATCAGGTAATAAATGGACTATCTGTCCGAATACTATAGTTTTGTTTGGCTCACTACTAACCTTTGGCTGACTCATGTGGATGCAGGGAAATAGGTTGGAGAGATCCAACTGGATTCCTCAAATATTTGAATTTGTTTCAATATTGTGTGTTGATTTATTTATAATCTGTGTATGATTATATTTGTGATTGAAATTGTTGAAGGCTGTGGTTTAGCCGAATATATTTTTGGTATCGTAGGATACCAGAAATATGAAACTAGATTTTTTGAAATTAAAGTAGAAAACTTTAAGTAAATTCATTTAAAGAATTGGGTGAATTTAAAAGAAGGAATTTAAAAATATAAAAACTCTGTAACGACCCAATTTTTCGACTTCCGAAAGTCGACATCAATACGTCCACTATATCAAATGCCGCACAATCGAATGCTAGAAAATCGAACCGTTAGGGTTAAAGAAGAAAAAGGTAGAAGAAGAAACATAAACAATATCAGAATCTCCCATTTCGCAGCAGAACAAATATAATAGATAAATGAATAATCTTTAAAACAAAGAACTATATCAGTTTATACACACATCATCAGAGTTTACAACAACAACACACAACACTGGACAGTTATATAAACTTGTCCTCATACAGAATACACAGCGGATAATACATAATATAATTTTTAAATTCCAATATTTTCAATTGAGTGAGAATACCTACTAGAGAAAATAAACAAATGATCTAACTTCTGTTAGATACTCCTCTTCTGGACGGTCTATCCCTAACTTAGTTCTCCAGGGTCAACTGATCCTAATGGTTTTTGCGGGCTCACCAATAACCTATCTCTACTCTGTATATTCCTTTCTGTGTGTAACACCATTTTAGTTTTACCTGTGACAAAGCCCTACAGACTAGAATTTTGGCCTAAATTAGCTAGAGGCTAATAGATAATGTATAGGGCACGACCCTATACTAGGCCCATCTAGTATTCTAATATCTGAGTCATTTTACTTAGGGTCAACTATCCATAAATTTTCCTTGAAAACATTTTCTCACAAATTGATTTTAAGCCTTTAGATCATACTTTAAACAAGGAAAATATACTTCTATCCTTTACTCAAATCACCTTGCCATGTAGTATATATTTTACACAAAACTTTGTTGATGAAAACATTTAAACCTTTGAAAGTACCCCTTTTGAATCAATTGAAAGTACCCCTTTCGAAACCAAGTAACTATTGAGCTTTATAACCTTAGGCTGAAAGGCCAAAACATACCTTTTGAAACCATTCTTAGTAAACCTTTCAAAAACATTGAAAAACCTTTCTTTCGAAAGCTTTAAAAACCCTCGACATCCTCTTATCAAAGCACTATATACATTGCCTTTCGAGAACATTGGAACCTTCCATTTAAAACCTTTCGAAACCATTACAGAACCACCCCTTCGAAACCTTTTATCTTAAACCTTTCGAAAGCACTAAATCCTTTTCATAAACTCAAGCCTTTCGAAAGCATTTGGGTTCAAGTAAAACACGTGGAATAACCTTTCAAAACCTTTTAAAACCATTCCTTTTGAAACCTTTGGGTTTAACTTTCAATAGAACAAAAGTTTCATAAAACAACTAAGTCGAAAGCACTCTTGCGAAAGCTATTTCCTAAGTAAAGAAGTGATGGTGTCGAAGCTAACCCTTCGAAAGCATTGGAGAAGTGGCTTGGGTTTTAAAACAAAGAAACCCTTTCGAAGGCATTCCTTCGCAAGGTAAGATGCGGCGGTAATGGGTTTCAGCCCCTTCGAAAGCAATTACTTAAAACAAAGGCATAACCTCTTTCGAAACCATTCCTTTAAAGAAATTTGACCCAGTCGAAAGCTAACCATGTCGAAAGAATTCCTTTCAAAAGCAAAGCAGGTGTGTTTTCTTTTAAAAACAAGTTAAAGCTTCGACCCCTTCGGAACCCCATGTTTCGACTACGTACCTTTCGCCTATGTC
Source organism: Allium fistulosum (assembly GCA_030737815.1). NCBI lineage: Eukaryota > Viridiplantae > Streptophyta > Magnoliopsida > Asparagales > Amaryllidaceae > Allium > Allium fistulosum. The sequence goes on from CM060904.1 coordinate 798,034,949, forward strand.
CAATTCGCTGCGCACCAAGTCTTTGATGTCGTGCACATTGGTCTCGATGGTGATGGAGGTGGAAGTACTTAGTCGAAAGCTGGGTGCTGAAAGTGGCGAAACATGTAAAAAGCATGCATAAACTAATATTTTACTTTTTAAAGCAATTCTTTTCAACTAACCTGCCTTGTTTGTCAAAACATAATTGGCTGCCAATTTCTTTTCTAAAAGTACTGCCGAAATTTCAAAAATAAACAAATTAAATTATTTACAAAATGCCACTTCTCCTTTTATAAATATATAAAACATTTAAGTCCAATACCTTAAATAATTTTATATACTTATTAAAACACATAGGAAAAATCTATAAAAATTCCCATAAATCATTTTTAATATGTTTTCTAACGTGTATTAATTTCTGATCCAAAACATACATATATTAGCCGTAATTAATTTTAAACCCAAATAACCATTTTCTTTACTAGAAAATTAATATTAAATTCACATTAATTCAGAAAATTATGAAAATTGAAACCCATCTCTAAAAATATCATTTCTGATCGTATACTAAAGTCGCAAGCCATTTGGATGTCATTTAATAGGGTTTTCATATTAAAACATATCATAAAATTCATATGAATTAGCACAAATTATCCACAAGCATATATATCCAATTTAACAATAAAAACATGGAAAAACCTTGCAAAATAGTTTGGATTTAATCTAAAACCAAAAACACTTAAAAACATGAGATGTAGTCATTATTCACCTTAGCTTTGTGATTAAGGAGTTGAGATTTGATCTTTGATTAACTTGCTTAAGCTTTCCTCTTGAAATCTTCTCATGTTTTCTATTAATGGTGGCCGGCCTCTAGTATTGGTTTTTGTTTTGTGAATGTAAATAATGAACGTGAGAATGAGTATAGCTTAAGGGTTTAGGATATTAGAACATGTTTTATTCCTACTTTACCCCTTATCTACCCTAACTTGTTTTTATTTCATTTCTCTTAGTTCATTGGTTAAATGGGCACAGCTACCCTCTAAATTCACAAACCTCAATCCCTTAATCATTTACATTATTTTATTTTATTTAACTAATTAAATGTCCTAAATAATGTTACTAAAAATTAGGGTCGTTGCAGACTCCCCTCCTTAAAGAATTTCATCCTCGAAATTACGATAAGGTACTCAACAAATCAATCAAAAAGGTAAAACATACCATCAAACAAATCAGGATAAGCGTCTCTAATCTTGCTCTCAATCTTCCAAGTATAGTGTCTCATCATTGCTCCATTCGACTTTAACGAATCTTACTGTATTGTTTCTTAGCCTCTTCTCATCTCTCACGACTATACGAACTGGCTTTCTAACTATAGTTAATTCGGCCCTGCTACTAAATCCTCTAACAAAGACGGTGCTATAGTAGTTTCCGGATCTCAAACGCACTTTCTCAGATGAGAAATATGAAATACATCATGGACTTCTGCCAAACTGTTCAATAACTCTACTCTATATGCGAGTATCCCGATACTTTCTATAATAGGAAATGGTCCAATAAATCTCGGTGCCAATTTCACCTATTTCCCGAATCGAATTACACCTTTCATTGGTGACACCTTAATGAAAACATGATCTCCTACTGAGAACCCTAAGTCTTTCTATATCTTATCAGCATAACTCTTCTGCCTAGACTGAGCTTCTTTCATTCTAGCTCGAATCAACTCAATCTTCTCTACAGCTTCTCCAACTAAATCTGGACCAAGAACCAACCTATCCCCGGTCTCTAGCTAACAAAATGGAGATTTGGATGGCCTTCCATACAAAGCTTCAAATGATGCCATCCCTATACTAGCCTAATAACTGTTGTTATACGAGAACTCGACCAAGTGTAGATGGTCTTCCCATGATCCCTCAAAATCTAGCATACAAGCTCACAACAAATCTTCTAAGACTTTGTTAACTCTTTCCATTCTCCCATCAGTCTATGGATGGTAAGCGGTACTCATCTTGAGCTTGGTACCTAAAATCTCTTGTAGACTTCTCCAGAATTCACTAGTGATAATGAATCTCTATCACTTACTATGCTACTTGGAATCCCATGCAGTCTAACTACATTCTTTATAAATAACTTAGCCAAAATAGGTACCATCCTAGTTGACTTAACTGGAATGAAATGGGCATGGTTAACCTGTCCACTACGACTCATATACTTTCATTTCCTCTATTAGATCTTGGCAACCCATCTATAAAATCCATAGAAATATGATCCCACTTCCATACTAGAATATCCAGTGGCTAAAGTAACCCACTTGGCTTCTTGATGCAGCGGCATACCTTGAATCGCGGACAACTTCCTTATGTCGCGAGGTCGAAGCCGCTCCAAAAACCCTAGGTCACGAAGCAAAACTCCTTAGGTCGCGAGCCTCCTTAAGTCGCGGCGAACTCCTTAGGTCGCGAGCCTCCTTAAGTCGCGAAGTTCTTATGTCGCCGCCTCTTTAAGTCGCTCTTGGATGCCGAACTCCTTAAGTCGCGAACGACCTTCCTTAAGTCGCGAAGACGATGCAGCGATATTCCTTAAGTCGCGAGCATCTCCAGTTAGGTCGCGTGCTCCTTAGGTTGCTCCAGTTAGGTCGATGTTTCTGATGCCTTGTTTTTTAAGTCGCTATGCCGCATTTCTTAGGTCGCTCTCACTATACCGCAAGCTTCTTAAGTCGCATTGTTTTGTTAAGTCGTATGATGTGTAACTCGTTTGTTGTTATGTCGTTTGTTTCTTATGCCATCTGTGTTGTATTTGTTAAGTCGTTTGTGTTGTAATTTGTGTATTGTTAAGTCGTATGTGGTTAAGTCGTGTGTGTTGTAATTTCCTATAAATAGGGGTGTGTTGTCATTTGTAAAGGAGGTTGAATATTGAATAAAAATTTGGTTTGTGCTTTGTGCCACCATTAAAATTGGAAGTTGAGTGTTATCTCCTTTTTCCATCTTCGGATATTCGAGTGCGCTCGAATCAACGAACTTGAAGCCGATTCACAGAATCTCGTGCGCGAGATCAACATTGAAAGAATCGTAGATCTTCTAACGCGGTATCGTGCACGATCAACGTGTTGAAGATAGCTAGAATCTGGTATCTCGAGAGATCAACGGATTTGGGCACTTGGGTATCTTCAATTCATCGATTCATCTTGTTTCATCGATTTATTTTCCGCGAATTCATCGATTCGTGAGTTGTGTGATCCTGTAGGCTATGTCATTTGGTATCGGAGCTAGGAAACGAACTTTTCCAAGTTCGTTGGATTTCAAGTTTGCGTGATTTGAAGTTTGTGGAATTCGAATATTTGACAATGCCTCCAAGAAGAGTTAATCGTCATCAGAATGTTGCAGATGTGTATCGAAGAGAAGATGCTGAACAAATGGAGCAACGAATTAGTGATAAATTCAATGAGAAGTTTGATGAGGGAATTAGTAGATTGGAAAAACTCATGATGGATATGAATCAAACTCGACAAAGAGCATCGCCAGGTTCAAATCAAGATGGACATAGTATTTCGCCATCAAATTTCGAGAGGAGAAGAATGTCACCAACATCGGATCGGGAAAGAAGAGAACTGTCAGTTTCGAGAGAAAGAGACGTGTGTAGTAGCAGAAATGTTGATGGTCAGAATCGACATCGACATACGTCAGATTTGGAGGAATCCAGTGATGGTGGTAGTAGCTCTTGTCGAAACCTTGGCCAAGGGCGAAATCAAAATAGAGATTCTGAAGATAATCGTCGATGGGAGTCGGGGATGAAAATAGAGATTCCAGAATTCAAAGGGGGAATGCTAGCGGAAGAGTTTCTAGATTGGTTATCAAATGTTGAAGAAATTTTTGACTTCAAGGAAGTACCCAAGCATCGTAGAGTTAAGTTGGTTGCTACACGATTGAGGAGAAGAGCTATGACATGGTGGCAACAAACTAAACTTACACAGGAAAGAATGGGAAAGTCGAAGATTGGTTCATGGGAAAAGATGAAGAAGTTGATGAAGGCTACTTTCTTACCTTATAATTATCAGTCTCTTATGTATCAGCGCTTACAGAATTTGAGACAAGGGACAAAGTCGATAAATGATTATGCAGATGAGTTTTATCAACTGATTGCTAGAAATGATATTATGGAAACGGAGGAACAGTTGATATTCGGATTTGTTGGAGGATTGAGAATGCAAATTAAGGATATGGTAAATATGTTTGATCCAAGATCCATTGCCGAAGCACACCAGAAGGCTCTAGCTTGGGAGAAGCAAGGTAGAAGAGGAGGTGGTGCGTTTACAAGTTCGAGCAATCAGGTGAAGGGGGCTAGTAGCAATACTAATGTTTCCAAGGCTGTTAGTAAACCGGTTGTCAATGAAGCTGCTAAGACCAAGGTCAACAACAATTTCAAGTGTTATAACTGTCAGGAGTTTGGTCATAAGAGCAATGAATGCCCGAAGCCTAAGAAGCGAGCAATGGTTGCTGAGGTTGAGGATGAGGATGCAGAAGTAGAATATTCCAATTCACCATAGATTGAGGAGGAAGAAGAATTATTGATGGGAGACGAGGGATATTCTTTAATGATGAGGAGATCTTGCTTGACGCCAAAGCAGGAAGAGGAGACTAGTTGGTTGAGGAGTAATATTTTTCAGTCGACATGCACTATTTTGGGAAAAGTTTGTAAGTTTGTTATCGATGCAGGGGGTTGTGATAACATCATCTCTACAGAAGCCGTAAAGAAGTTGGCGTTAAAGACAGAGAAGCATCCCAAACCCTACAAATTGGCTTGGCTGAGGAAAGGTGGGGAAGTGAAGGTTGGTCGAAGAGCTTGTGTAACTTTTTCCATCGGAAAGAAGTATAAGGATGAAATTTGGTGTGACGTGGTGGATATGAATGTATGTCCTTTTTTGTTGGGAAGACCGTGGCAGTTCGATAGAGCCGTGCAACACGATGGTAGGACTAACTGCTATAGTTTCATGTTCGATGGCACTAGAATCACTTTAGTTCCTAAAAGGTGACAACAAAGTGAAAGCAAGTTGGAGGAAATCGAGGAACTAAAGACTTTGTTATCTTTAAAGGAATTTGTCAAATAAGTAGAGGATAGCTCTGAAGTATTTCTGTTGACTGGACGTGAAAGTAGTGAAGCGGTTGAAATTCCTGAGGAAGTTAAGCCAGTGTTGAAGGAATTTGAAGATGTGTTTCCTGAAGAATTACCAAAAGAGTTACCACCGTTGAGAGACATACAACACCAGATTGATCTTGTTCCAGGAGCTGTGTTACCACATAGACCACATTAAAGAATGAGTCCAAAGGAGCACGAAGAGTTGAGAAGGCAGGTGGAAGAGTTACTTGAACAAGGGAGCGTACAAGAAAGTTTAAGTCCTTGTGCAGTACCAGCCTTGTTAGTGCCAAAGAAGGATGGAACTTGGAGAATGTGTATAGATAGTCGAGCACTAAACAAGATTACGGTGAGATACAGATTCCCGATGGCAAGATTGGACGACTTGTTAGATCAGTTGAGTGGAGCTGCTATCTTTTCAAAGATTGATCTGAAGAGTGGGTATCATCAGATTCGAATTCGACCAGGGGATGAATAGAAGACAGCCTTCAAGACACGGGAGAGGTTGTATGAATGGCTGGTCATGCCATTTGGACTTTCGAATGCACCTAGTACTTTTATGCGAGTGATGAATCAGAACTTTCGATCGTTTATTGGAAAGTTCGTAGTGGTATACTTTGATGATATATTTATATACAGTGGAAGCACAGAAGAGCATCTACAACACTTGCGGGAAGTGTTGATGATACTTCGCCAAGAACAATTTTACGCGACAACAAAGAAGTGCATGTTCATGACGCACAGTGTTTTGTTCTTGGGGTATGTATTGTCCAAGGAAGGTATCGAGGTGGATCAAAGTAAAGTTGAAGCAATCAAGGATTGGCCACAACCTAGGACTGTAACTGAAGTGAGAAGTTTCCATGGTTTAGCATCATTCTATCGAAGGTTTATTCCACATTTCAGTAGCGTGATGGCACTAGTGATAGATTGTATGAAAGGAAAGCAGTTTGTGTGGACTGAAGAGGTTGATTCTGCTTTCCAACAGATTAAGACACTCTTGACTACAACACCGATTCTTAGATACCCGGACTTTCAGTTGCTCTTTGAGCTAGATACTGATGCATCTAAGGTTGGAATTGGTGGAGTGTTAAGTCAAAAGGGTCGTCCAATTGCTTATTTTAGCGAGAAACTTTCTGGAGCCAAGACAAGATACAATACCTATGACTTGGAGTTCTATGCTATTGTCCAAGCCATAAAGCATTGGAGACACTATTTGTTTCATAAAGAGTTTGTGTTGTATACTGACCATGAAGCATTGAAACATTTGCAGGGATAGGATAAGATTGCAGCCAGGCATGCTTCATGGATCGCATACTTGCAACAGTTTACATTTGTTGTAAAGCATAAGTCGGGAGTTACAAATCGTGTGGCAGACGCATTGAGTAGAAGAAATCATTTGTTGACTACGATGAGAGTTGAAGTGACGGGGTTTGATGTATTTCCATATTTGTTTGTTGAGGATCCTTACTTTGCCAAGATTGTAGATGAAGTCGAGAAAGGGAGGATGGATGAGTATGTGTTGGTAGAAGGTTTTCTATTTAAGGGAAATCGGTTGTGTATACCAGAGTGCAGTTTGAGAATGAAGATTGTGAAGGAATTGCATGAAGAAGGTCATGTAGGAAGAGATCGTACCTTGTAGTTGATTTCTCAATCATATTTTTGGCCTTCCATGAGGAAAGAAGTTGAAAGATTTGTGCAGAGATGTCACATATGTCAAGTTTCCAAAGGGACGGCTACGAATGCAGGATTGTATATGCCATTGCCTGTGCCTACTAGACCATGGGTTGATGTTAGCATGGATTTCGTTTTGGGTTTGCCAAGAACTCAACGAGGGAATGATTCTATATATGTTATGGTGGATAGATTTTCGAAGATGGCACATTTCATATCTTGTAAGAAGACCGCCGATGCAGTCCATGTAGATCAATTGTTCTTTAAAGAGGTTTATCGACTACATGGACTACCTGAGTCTATTGTTTCTGACCGAGATACTCGATTTCTAAGTCATTTTTGGTTGAGTCTGTGGAAGATGGTTGGGACTAAGCTGAATTTTAGTAGCGCCTATCATCCACAAATGGATGGGCAAACGGAAGTGGTGAACAGATCTTTGGGAAACTTGTTGAGATGTCTTGTGAAGGATAATTTGAAGAGTTGGGATATGAAATTGTGTCAGGCAGAATTCGCACATAATCATGCCGTTAATCGAAGTACTGGATTCAGTCCATTTCAAGTGGTATATTCAGCAATTCCGAAGGGACCGTTGGATTTGTCGACAGTTCCACTTCAGAAAGGTGTTGTTAAACGAGCTTGTGATTTCGTGAATGAGTTGCAGGAGTGTCACAGGATTATTCATGAACGATTGCTTAAGTCAAATGAGAAGTATAAGCAATTGGCAGATAAGAAGCGAAGGAGTATGGACTTCAAAGAGGGTGATTCTGTTTACGCAGTATTGACGAAAGATCGTTTTCCAATTGGAACTTACAACAAGTTGAAAGCTCGAAAGATTGGTCCAGTAGAAATCTTTAAGAAGATCAATGATAATGTGTATTAGTTAAGGTTGTTGGAAAATGTTCATACTTCTGATGTTTTCAATGTCAAACACTTAATTCCGTATTATAGGGAGAAGCTTGTCGAAGAAGAGGAGAGCGTGAATTCGAGGTTGAATTCTTTTAAACCAGGGGAGGATGATGCAGCGGCATACCTTGAATCGCAAACGACTTCGTTATGTCGCGAGGTCGAAGCCGCTCCAGAAACCATAGGTCGCGAAGCAAAACTCCTTAGGTCGCGAGCCTCCTTAAGTCGCGGCGAACTCCTTAGGTCGTGAGCCTCCTTAAGTCGCGAAGTTCTTATGTCGACGCCTCTTTAAGTCGCTCCTGGATGTCGAACTCCTTAGGTCGTGAACGACCTTACTTAAGTCACGAAGACGATGCAGCGATATTCCTTAAGTCGTGAGCATCTCCAGTTAGGTCGCGTGCTCCTTAGGTCGCTCCAGTTAGGTCGCTGTTTCTGATGCCTTGTTTTTTAAGTCGCTACACCGCATTTTTTAGGTCGCTCTCACTATACTGCAAGCTTCTTAAGTCGCATTGTTTTGTTAAGTCGTATGATGTGTAACTCGTTTGTTGTTATATCGTTTGTTTCTTAAGTCGTCTGTGTTGTATTTGTTAAGTCGTTTGTGTTGTAATTTGTGTATTGTTAAGTCGTATGTGGTTAAGTCGTGTGTGTTGTAATTTCCTATAAATAGGGGTGTGTTGTCATTTGTAAAGGACGTTGAATATTGAATAAAAATTTGGTTTGTGCTTTGTGCCACCATTAAAATTGGAAGTTGAGTGTTATCTCCTTTCTCCATCTTCGGATATTCGAGTGCGCTCGAATCAACGAACTTGAAGCCGATTCACGGAATCTCGTGCGCGAGATCAACGTTGAAAGAATCGTAGATCTTCTAACGCGGTATCGTGCGCGATCAACGTGTTGAAGATAGCTAGAATCCGGTATCTCGAGAGATCAACGGATTTGGGCACTTGGGTATCTTCAATTCATCGATTCATCTTGTTTCATCGAATCATTTTCCGCGAATTCATCGATTCGTGAGTTGTGTGATCCTGTAGGCTGCGTCACTTCTGATGTTCGGCCTTTACATGTTGGCAGTTCAAACACTTCTTTACCCATAAGCCTACATCTCTCTTCATTCCTTCCCAGAAGAAACTCCTCTTCATATCCTGATACATCTTAGATCCTCCCGGATGAATGGTGAACTTCAAGCGATGGCATTCCTCCAAAACTTCCTTCCTAATGTCTCACGCATTCGGAACACACAATCTTCCTTTCTTTCTCAACCACCCATTCTTGTCGAGACTAAAATCCTATAGGTCATCGCTCTTGGTTCCATCCTTTAACTTCCTAATCCATTCAACTAATATTGGATCCTCCCTTTGCTTAGAAGCAACCTTTACGATCATCGTCGGTCGAACTTCTAAACATGAAAACACAACAGTCTCCGTACAAGGGCTACTCTTAGACCTCCACTGTACTCTGCATGTAGTTAACGCTTCCAAATCTTTCCACTGGGCTATCATTGCCAACACTACATTCTTATGTTTTCTGCTAAGTGCATCTACAACCTTATTACCTTTTCCTGGTGTGTAATCAATTCCAAAGTCATAAGCAGCTATAGATTCCAACCATCTCTTATGTCTCATATTCAACTCCTTCTGAGAGAATAAATACTTCAACGACTTATGATCCGTATATAACTCAAATCTTTCTCCCAAAAGGTAATGCCTCCACACCTTCTATGCAAAAATCACCGTGGCCGATTCCATATCATGAGTTTGGTACCTAATCTCATGCGGTCTAAGCTGTCGAGATGCATAGGTAATCACTTTACCTCTCAACATTAACACAACTCCTAACCTAGTTCCACAAGCATCTTTATATACTACTCATGGTTTTAAATCTTCTATATATCGCCCGAGATCTCCTCCGAGATCTCATTTTCACACTTAAACGAGACGAGACATCAAATCTCCTCCATATCTCCCTCGACACTCATCTCGTCCGATATATTCAAATCTCACCCGAAATATGGATCAAAATCACAATTTGAGATCTCACCCGAAATTATACATTTTTCTTGTTTTGGATAATATTTTTTATTTTCATATTGATTCAAAAGAAACTGCTCAATCCAATTATAATAATTTACTAACTTCTTGAACATATTATTTACTTTTTATCTTAATGAGTCATAGCGAAAGGTTTCACTTCTTTATTATATTCAAATAAAATGGTATTATTCAATCATTCTCAAATCAATTAAGCTAATCAAGCTACTACTCTTCTAAAAATATTCATTTTTCCATGTAAATCAAGTATGTTACCATTTTTATTTTTACTAAGAAAGTTATAAGCGTTAAATAAATTTTTGACACATCAATTTTAGACACATAAGTACATCCGAGATATTCCCGAGATGCATTATAAAACCCGAGATGTCAATCCGAGATGTACACCCGATATGTACTCATCTCGTCCGAGATCTCCTCCGATACGAGATAACTTGTGTAAAAATTCTAAAACAAAACGTGACCAAAATCCGATATTTAAAACCTTGATACTACTAAATCCTGATTCTCTTTCAGAACAACTAACACAGGTGTATTAGTCAACAAGTGTTTCAAGCTCTAGAATGCTTCCTCACACTTGTCGGTCCACACAAACTTCACATCTATTCGCGTTAGTTTGGTCATCGATGCTGATATTTGTGATAAATCCTTAATGAATCTTCAATAATACCTAGCTAATCCAAGAAAACTCTTTATCTCGGTCATTGTCTCAGGTCTCTTCAATTATTCACTGCCTCGATCTTAGTCGGATCTACAGACAACCCTTTCTCTGAGACTACATGACCAAGAAACTTCACTTCCTTCTTCCAAAATGACACTTCGAAAAAATTTCCTTTAGCCGATGCTGCCTCAGCGTCTCAAGTACCACTCTAAGATGAACTTCATGCTCCCTTTCATCCTTAGAGTATACTAAAATATCATCTATAAATACCAACACAAACCTATCCAAGTGCACTCGGAAAACTTGGTTCATCAAATCCACAAAGAGTGCTGGCGCATTAGTTAGTCCGAACGGCATTACTAACCGTTCGTATGATCCATATCTGGTTCTAAACGCTGTCAAAGGAATACTATCCTCTGCCACTCTAAGCTGATGGAAACTTGTTGCCAAATCCAACTGAGAAACTACCTTGGCTCCACTTAACTGGTCGAACAAACCGTCAATTCTAGGCAACGGATATCGATTCTTTATCGTCTTATCATTCAACTTACGATAATCGATACATAACCTTAACGATCCGTCCGGCTTCTTAGCAAACACTGCGGTTGATCCCCAAGGTGAACTACTTAGTCTAATAAAATTCTTTCCTTCCAAATCCACCAACTACACCTTCAACTTCCTCATCTTGGCGGGTGTCATCCTGCTTGGCGGTCTATTCACTGGTTCTGGTCAGAGCACCAAATCTATCTAAAACTCAATGGCTCGTTTCGGTGGAAACCCTACTACGGGTTCAAAGATATCTACGTATTCTCTAACCACGAAAACTCGATTTAACTCATCTTCTTCCTCCATGACGCCCAAAAAAGAATTTACCTCACAACTAGGGTTTTCTACTGTATATATAATCTGATCGCTATAGTCAGGGTGTCTAAGCGATATTTTCCTATCATGGAAAAATATCCTAGCATCGTACTTACTTAACCAATCCATATCCAAAATAATTCTGAACCCTACGAAGTCGAACACATGCAAACTGCAAAACAAAGGTATGACCTAACAAATAAAACTCTAGGTGGTCACACTTCATCCCAAGTGTCGCATACCCTCCTATCGGATTTGAAACCCTTAAGGAAGTAACTAAATATGAGGGTTCTAGGCTAAGCTTATCTACCAAACAACGAGATATAAAAGAATGCGATGCGCCGGTATCATATAGAATGCTAACTGACATACCTTGAATCAGAAGTGTACCTCCCAACACAGCTTTTCCTTTTTCCTCTACTATTGGCCTCGAGGTAGCTGGCTCCAATGCAAACACCTTTCCTTTTCCATCCTTAGCTGGCTCTTTGCACTGGTTCTCGTAATGTTCAATTTGATCGCAGTGAAGCATCTAATATTCTTCTTCCCAATCACCTTCTTTCCATCTCCTGAGCGACATTCATTTGCAAAATGCCCTTTCTTGTCACATTTATAGCAGACAACTTCTGCCTTCCCTTTTTTTGCAGCTCCACCCTTCTGAGCTCCTTTCTTATGGAAGAACTTTCTTTTCTGACTCCGCCCCACCTGGATTTTCTTTGACTTATTTCTCTCGATAAAAGTAAGCATCTCTTCATTCCTCAAAGCCATTTCCACTAAAACATCGCATGGATCCGTGATATGCGGTAACATTGCCCTAACAAGCTCAGGCTTCAACCCCCTAATGAACTTCTCGTTCCTCATAATCACAGTATCCACTGTAGCATAGCCATACCTTGCCAACTCCTCAAACCTTGTAGCATACTCCAGCATAGTCATCTCCCCCTGCTCCAATTCAACAAAATTTCTGAGCAGTGCAGACTTAGCAATCTCCGACATAAACCTCTCTCCAAACCTTCTCTTGAACTCAGCCAATGTCGTTGTCTCCTCATTAACACCAACCGTAATGTTGTTCCACCAATACAACGTTGCTCCTTGTAACTATCTCAAAGCGAGTCTTCTCTTCTGCTCATCATTGAGCCCTAGATCAGCAAATATCCTCTTGCAATTAAGTAACCAGTTCTCTACCTCGATTGCATCCTCACTTCCGATGAATGGCTTTCCTCCCAACCGAGCATAATCTCTACTTAAAATAGCATAGTTATTCACCACTGGAGCTTCTTGGTTTCTTCCTCCAACTACTCCAGCAGCAACACCCGCCTGCATCATGTTGACAAAGAACTAATACATTGCTCCCATGTCAACTTGCGGGACTCCAGCACCTACATTTCCAGCTTGTGTCTGACCTTGGTTTCTCCTGGTATTTGGTTTGGCATTTCCATTTATCATGGTGCTTCCCCCTCCAAGGTTAACTCTTCCACTTCTAGCATCCATATCGGTATTCAAGCCTCGTAAGATACAGAAGAATAGCCTAAGAGAGGTAGGAGAATAGAGATATAGCGTATACTTAGATATAGAAAATACAAGTATGTTACCATAGCGTTATCCCATACCCCGATCTTATCTCTAATTCCGTAGGATTGTGTTTTCAAAAATCATTTTAGTTTAAAGTTTTTCATAAACCTATGCTCTAATACCAAGTTGTAACATCCCCTATCTGGAGGCCCGAAGCTAAGCTCTACAGATGCTGCAATCATCCATAGTAACTTCCAGTGACCAAATACGGTAATGTTAATGGTATCCATAATATCAGAAGCACTTGAATATGAAATAAAATCATCATAGATTAAAACACTTGTCTAATTACATTTCAAAACAACATTTCATATCCAAGTTAGATAATCCCAAATATTTCCTAGGTTCAGATCAAATATAATTATTACAAAATATGCCAAGAGCGACATATGAAGATGCCCCCTTGGATGACCAAAGTACTAAATAGTCATAACAGACATAATACAAAACATCGGAAATAAAAACATAACAACTCCTACATAGCTAACTTCAGCCTCCTGCTCGCCTTCGGAAGCTTTATTCATCCACCTACTAAAACCTAAAAATCCTCAACCCTTAGCCTACTCAAATCAATTTTGAGCACCTGAGAGTTAAAGGGGAAAACATAAACTTTGAGTTAGACATAAAGCCAGGTGTGAATAATACCATACATCTCGATTATTTGATATTAAGTGAGACCACGCCGCTTAGCGGAACGGGTTTCCCTTCACTAATATCCTTTTAAAACATATCTTTTGCAAATCTTAATCTTGCAACAAAAACTGGTTAAAATAATAATATCAATATCATGTAAGCATATAAATCAGGTAATAAATGGACTATCTGTCCGAACACTATAGTTTTGTTTGGCTAACTACTAACCTTTGGCTGACTCGGGGCTACCAGACAAAATAAACAAATAATCTAACTTCTGTTAGATACTCCTCTTCTAGACGGTCTGTCCCTAACTTAGTTCTCCAGGGTCAACTGATCCTAATGGTTTTTGTAAGCTCACCAATAACCTTTCTCTACTCTGTATATTCCTTTACGTGTGTAACATCATTTTAATCTTACCTATTACAATGCCCTACACACTGGAATTTTGGACTAAATTAGCTATTGGCTAATGTATAGGGCACGACCCTATACCAGTCCTATCTAGTATTCTAATATCTGAGTCATTTTACTTAGGGTCAACTACCCATAAATTTTCCTTGAAAATATTTTCTCTCAAATTGATTTAAGCCTATAGATCATACTTTGAACAAGGAAAATATACTTCTATGCTTTACTCAAACAACCTTGCCATGTTATATATACTTTACACAAAACTTTATTAATGAAAACATTTAAACCTTTGGAAGTACTCCTTTCGAATCCATTGAAAGTACCCCTTTCGAAACCAAGTAACTACTTAGCTTTATAACCTTAGGCCGAAAGGCTAAAAAATACCTTTTGAAACCATTCGTAATAAACCTTTCGAAAACATTGAAAAACCTTTATTTCGAAAGCTGTAAAACCTTAGACATCCTCTTATCAAAACACTATAAACATTGCCTTTCGAAAACATTGGAACCTTCCATTTAAAACCTTTCGAAACCATTGGGGAACTACCCCTTTGAAAATTTTATCTTAAATCTTTCGAAAGCACTAAATCCTTTTCATAAAATCAAGCCTTTCGAAAGCATTTGGGTTCAAGTAAAACATGTGGAATGACCTTTCGAAACCTTTTAAAACCATTCCTTTCAAAACCTTTGGGTTTAACTTTCAATAGAACAAAATGGTCATAAAATACTAAGTCGAAAGCACTCTTCCAAAAGCTATTTCTAAGTAAAGAAGTGATGGTGCCGAAACCAACCCTTCGAAAGCATTGGAGAAGCGGCTTGGGTTTTAAAACAAAGAAATCCTTTCGAAGGCATTACTTCGAAAGGTAAGATGCGGCAGCAAGGGGTTCGGCCCCTTCGAAAGCATTTACTTAAAACAAAGGCACAACCTCTTTTGAAATCATTCCTTTAAATCAATTTGACCCAGTCGAAAGCTAACAAGTCGAAAGCATTCCTTTCGAAAGCAAAGCAGGCATACTTTCTTTTAAAAACAAGGTAAAGCTTCTACCCCTTCGGAACCCCATGTTTCAACTATACACCTTTCTCCTATGTCCAATTCGCTACGCACCAAGTCTTTGATGCCATGTGCATGGTTTCGAAGGTGATGGAGGCGGAAGTACTTAGTTGAAAGTTGGGTGCCAAAAGTGGCGAAACATGTAAAAAGCATGTATAAACTGATATTTTACTTTTTAAAGCAATTATTTTCAACTAACTTGCCTTATTTGTCAAAACATAATTGGTTGCTAATTTCTTTTCTAAAAGTCCTGCCGAAATTTCAGAAATAAACAAATTAATTTATTTACAAAATTCCCCTTCTCCTTTTATAAATATATAAAACATTTAAGTCTCATACTTTAAATAATGTTATATACTTATTAAAACACTTAGGAAAATCTATAAAAATTCCCATAAAACATTTTTAATATGTTTTCTAACATTTATTAATTTCTGACCCAAAACATATATATATATATATATTAGCCGTAATTAATTTTAAACCCAAATAACCATTTTCTTTACTAGAAAATTAATATTAAATCCACATTAATTCAGAAAATTATGAAAATTTAAAAGCAACCCTAGAATATCATTTCTGATCATATACCAAAATTGCAAGGCATTTGGATGTCGTTTAATAGGGTTTTCATATTAAAACATATCATAAAATTCATATGAATTAACATAAATCGTCACTAAGCTTATATATCCAATTTAACAATCAATAACATGGCAAAACCTTGCAAAATAGTTCGAGTTTAATCTAAAACTGAAAGTAATTAAAAATACGAGATGTAGTCATTATTCACCTTAGCTTTACGATTAAGGAGTTGATATTTGATCTTTGATTAACTTGCTTAGGCTTTCCTTTTGAAACCTTCTCTTGTTTTCCCTTAATGGTGGCCGACCTCTAGTATTGGTTTTTGTTTTATGAATGTAAATAATGAACATGAGAATGAGTATGGCTTAAGGGTTTAGGATATTAGAACATGTCTTATTCCTACTTTACCCTTTATCTACCTTAACTTGTTTTTATTTCATTTCTCCTAGTTCATTGGTTAAATGGGCACGACTACCATCTAAATTCACAAACCTCAATCCTTAATCATCTAAATTATTTTATTTTATTTAACTAATTAAATGTCCTAAATAATGTTACTAAAAATTAGGGTCGTCACACCATCTCGATCAAAGCAAACTTCTCCAACGCATTTGAGTTCATTGTCATCTTCGTTATTTCCCTCATCTTCCTCTTCTTCATCTTCTTCTTCTTCCTCTTCTTCATTCATAGGATTCCGAGTTTCTTGATTAGGAGCATCTTCTTCAATTATTATTGGATTTGTTGGATTATCCAATAGGTATTTAGGAAGATTTCTCAGAATCCGGCCTTGTTTTTCTTGTTCCTTTAAGAGACAAAGTTGAACCACTTCTATTTCAGTAAGCATATGCAGTACATGCTTCATATCATCCTTGATTTTTGTTACTTTGGCCATGTGATGTTCTGGAGAGGGCCTTGCAGGGGTGTTAGGAAAGAAACGAGTGGATTAACATCTCTTAGGCATTTGGAATTCGAGGAGGCCATGGGTTTATTTTGCTTTAGAAACTAGAGAAGAAGAAAGACAGAAAACTGGACTTAATTTTGAAATTTGGTGGTTATATAAGTGGTTTTCAAATTTTGAATTTTGGAGGGAAATCTGTTTTTAGAACTTTCCAGTATATGTCGACATATAGGAATTGGGTATGTTGACATATGTAGTATAATTTTAACAATTTTATTTTTCTTTTAATTCTTTAATTTTTATACTATCATATCTATATCTCAGAGAATGAACATATTCCTAATTCTCTTCTAAGCTTAATAAAAGATGCTTGAGGTAATGGTTTTGTTAAAGAATTGGCTATTTGATTTTTAGTATTTATAAATTCGAGTGAAATTACTTTTTTATTTACATTATCTCTCAGAAAATGATGTCTTACACCTATATGTTTGGTTCTAGCATGATGTGTTAGATTATTAGATAGATTTATTGCATCAGTATTATCACAATATATTGGTGATTTAGTGAAATTTAAACCGAAGTCTTTTAAAGTTTGTTACATATAAATTACTTGTGAACATGCTAGTGCGACTGAAATATATTCTACTTCCGTTTTGGATAGAGATGCATAATTTTTCCTTTGCTAAACAAGGAAGCCAGAGAGTGTCCTAAAAAGTGATAAGTTCCACTTATACCTTTTCATTTTGGTTTGCATCCTGTATAGTTAGCATCGTTATATGAAATTAAATCAAAAGAATCTTCATTTGGGTAGAAAAGTCCATAGTCCAGTGTGCTGTTTACGTATCTTAATATTCATTTTACGGATTTTAGATGAGTTTCCTTAGGTTGACATTGATATCTTGAACAGAGAAAAACATTATGCATTATATCAGGTCTACTAATAGTAATATAAAATAATAATCCTATTATACACGTATATAGTTTTTGATCTACATCATTTGAGTTTTCTTCTTTATTTAATTTCTCATTAGTTGCTATAGGAGTTGGTTTTCCGCTAGTATTTTTCATGCAAATTTCTTAACTAAGTCTTTGCATATTTTTCTTGACTTATAAAGATCCCATTATTTAATTGTCTTATTTGTAATCCTAAAAAGAAGATTAGTTCTCTCATATGACTTGTTTCAAATTCCTTAGTCATTATATCTGAAAATTCTTTATTTAATTGTTCATTTGTTAATCCAAAGATAATATCCTCTACATATGTTTATATAAGTTGAATATCATTAATATTTCATTTAATAAAAAGAGTATTATCAACCTTTCCTATTTCAAAATTGGATTGTAAAAAATAAGATTTTAGTCTATCACACCATGCTCTAGATGCTTGTTTTAAACCATATAAAGCTGTCTTTAATTTATAAACGTGATTTGGTAGTTTTTCATCTTCTAAAAGTGGAGGTTATTCTACATATACACCTTCTTTAATAAATCCAGTTAAAAAGGTGCTTTTGACATTTGAAATAATTTAATATTATTATGATTTTCAAAAGCAAGTAAAATTCTAATAGCCTCTAATCTGGCTACAAGAGCAGAAGTTTCATCAAAATCCATACCTTCTTCTTGACTATAACCTCAAACAACCAAGCGTGCTTAACGACTTCTCCTTGTTCATTCATTTTATTTCTATATATCTTTAGTTCCTATTATAGTTTTATCTTCAATTCTTGGGACTAATACCCAAACATCATTTCCGATGAACTGATTCAGTTCTTCGTTCATAGCAAGAATCCAAGAAGCATCTAATGATGCTTCTATTGGATTTTGGTGTTCAGTAGTTGAGATAAAAGCAACATTAATCATTTTATTTAATTGATTTCATGTTTTTACAATAGATTCAATGTTTCCTAAAATATTTTCTATAAGGTGATCTTTCAAATATTTTGTTCTTTTATTTGGATGTAAATTTTTGGAGTTATAATTATTATCATTATTATTCGTAATTTCATTATCAGTATTTTCTTCCTCATCAATATTGGTATTATTGATTTTAAAAAAATTCATCAAATGAAATATGTAATGTTTCTTCGATGGTGTTAGTTCTGGTGTTGAAAATTCTACAAGTTTTGCTTCTATTAGAATAACCAAGAAAAATACCTTTATTCGATTTAGCATCAAATTTGTCTAAGTTATCTTTAGTATTTAATATAAAACAATTACTTCCAAAAACTCAAAAATATGATACTTTAGGCTTTTTATTATAAAATAAATCATAAGGAGTTTTCTTAGTCAAAGGTCTTATTAGAATTCTATTTAAAATATAACATATTGTAGCAACTACTTGTCCAAAAACTTTTAGGTAATTCACTATTGTTTAACATTGTTCTAGCACATTCTTGTGTAGTTCTGCTTTTATGTTCTACTACTCCATTTTTTTGTGGTGTTCTTGGAATGAAAATTATGTGTTATTCCTTTCTTATTACAAAAGTTTTCAAAATTATCGTTTTCGAATTCTCCTCCATGATCGCTCCTAATCATTTTAACTTTAGTTGACATTTGATTTTGAATTCTTTTAGCAGTAATTTTAAATATTTCAAAAGCATGACTTTTATGTTTTAAGAAGACTGTCTATGTAAATCTAGAAAAATCATCTTTTATTAAAAATACATATCTATTGTGATTTATTAATCGTATTTGCGATGGTCCGAAAAGATCTAGATGAAAAAGTTCAAGGGGATGAGATATAGAAATCATATCTTTAGATCTAAAGGAATTGTTAACCCAAAAAATGGATCAACACCCTGGATCAAGTGTGAAAGCACCAGTGCAGATAATCAACAGTACAAATATCAGGTAAACAACAAATAAAAAGTAGAAGTAAGAAAAGGGACACATAATTTTTATAGTGGTTCGGTTGACTCGGCCTACATCCACTTTAATCAATCTTTATTATGATTATACTAGTTGAATCTCTTTGGATATTGTTTGCACCAAAATTGGGCACAACACTCTTCGGAAGTCTTTGAAGAGATAAAGTGAAGAAATTAAATGTAAAAAGAGGATTTATCTAACAAAAACTCCAAATTTTAGAAATGAGAATAAGTAAAGTGCAAGGAGACACAAGAATTTAGAGTGGTTCGGCGTATTGCCTACGTCCACTATGAAGTAGTTTGCTTTATTGATCTTTCTTTTGTGTTTACAAGTGAATTCAATGATTTACAGCAAGCAATTATGATTTGCAGCAGTGAATTTTGTTGGTAGCAGCAGCAACTGAGTTCAGATCTGGATCTGGTGGAGTCCGGGCGTTGGAGATCTCAAAGAGGAAGAAGAACCCCTTTTCTGTTGGCTTTGGGGGTCTATTTAAAGGTGTAGGAGGCTGGTACTTCGCTCATATCTCGGGAGACACTCTCTGGCACGTGACCAGGCCCGCACGCCCAAGCCCGTGAAGTTTCGGTCCGATCCGTGATCGACACGAACAGATTTCGACTCGGTCCAGATTTCATCCAATGGAGTTGAAATTTGGCGTGGGCATTCTTTAGCATGCACGTAGTCTTCTGTGAAAATTTCATAACATTTGGACTTGTAGATTGGGAGATATGATCGACACGAAATGGAGTGTTCGGTAGGCTGTTTCCTTTGACTTGCTCCTGTTTTGACTCGCTTCCGTTCGACTCGGTGATGTGGCACTTGATTTTTACTCTGTCCTGGATGTTGCTTCGAGTGAGTCGAACTATTCACTGATTGAGCAAGTCGAAGTGTTCCCCGATCGAGCGAGTCGAAGTGAGCACTTGGTCGAGCAATTTGAAGCAAGCACTGGTCGAGCAAGTCGAAATGGGGGCACCCTGGGTCGTTTGAGCAGTGGAGTCAAAGTTGATGGAATCGAACAGTTGTTTGAGTGAAGCGAGTCGAAGAGAGCAGCTCTGAGGGATGTGGAGCGAGTTGAGCCTGGTTGACTTGAAGTTTTCCTCTGAGCGAAGTGAGTCGAAGTTGTCATTCCTGGTCGTTGCGAAGCGAGTCGAAGGAGCGAGTCGACCGGTAATTGATTTTCATCCAATCTTGTATCGCTCATAACTTGAGCATACGAACTCAGATTGACTTGAGATTTGAAACATTGGCTCTCATGGCTTAGCTTGTCATGTCCTACAAATTTTGGCTCGATCCGGACTCGAACAAAATTCATCAATATCCGTAGTGAGCCCGTGTATAACTGATCTCTGGGACGGGCCGTCACTGGTTACTAGTCAATTCCTTTGTGTTATGGCCTTGCCAAAAAGCGGGATAACATTTGCCACCCAAAGTACGTCTTGTGGAAACATGACGTGCTTTGAAATAGTGCCATCTTTACTCTGAATAGTTATCGTCTTTTGATGAAAGCTGTAACCTTTGACCGTTCTTCTTAATAATGTAAATCGTTGACTGTCAACTGTTGTACCATGTATTGTTGCAATTGATTGTTGTATGCTAGTGGTTACCCGTTTGCTGTTGTAATCGTTAATGGATGAGTTCCTGATTCTTGAAAATTCGGAATATTGAATACTGGTCCGTCATTCATGCATATATGTTAACCTAACTCTCGTTGACATTCGTACGTCCATGAGTCATTGTCAGTTTATTTTACTTTTGAATTACGTATCGATCCTCTCCTAAACCGATGTGAAATTCGCTGCAACAGCGCTCGATGGTTGCTTTTGCATGCTCCTTCGTAACGATCCTCTCCTTAATCGATGTGAAGGGTTGAAACATCGAAGTTGATTTTTATTAGATTTATGGATGCGAAGTAAGTATGTCGAGTTGACGGAGTTGGCTTCTGGAAGTCATGGTTCTATGGATTCGAACCGGTTGTTCGACTCGGTTTTGGTTCGAACTGCTTCATTCGACTTGGTCCTGAATTCGAACTGTATAGGAGCCAGAGTCGAAACGGACAGGAGACGGAGTCGAAGGGGAGCGAGTTGAAGGGAGCGAGTCGAAGTGATGGCTTGTAATGCTACATCGGAGATAGAGTCAAAGGGAAGCAATACAAAGGGGAGCTCTGTATCCACGCACTGAAGAGGGAGTTGAAGCACGTGTTCGACTCCACTGGGATTTGAATCGTTTATTCCCTTTGCTTTCGACTCTATATAAATACCTGGCACTTAGCCTTTTTTCACTTTTTACCTTTCATCTTTATCTTCCTTGCCTTCGTATCGCTCTGAGACTCGAGAAAGCAAAGAAGAAAAAGCACTCTCGTCCTCGAACTGATTTACATCTTCAATTACTCGAACCAATTAACAAATTTAGGTAATCCAATAAGCGAATCTACACGTAAACTAGGGGGCATGATTCTTAACGCCAAACCCATCAGTGTCGCGATAGATCGAAAAACCCTTGGCGTTTGCTTCGTGTCGATCTGAAGCAGGGGTTTCGAGATGATGAGGCGGAGGCCTTCGTATCGATCGATGGTGGAGCTTCACATTGAGTCGAACGCTTGGCATTTGTGGATCCATACGAAGGGGTTGTGTCTGATGGACTCAAAACTATGGCCCTGGATCGAATCGAAAAGTACGTCTTTTGATCGAGTCGAAGTAGTGGCCTTGGAATGGTTCGAAGTGGAATGCCTTGGGATCGAGTCGAGCTGCGTAGTTTCTTATTGAGTCGAAACAGGGGTTTTGGATCGAGTCGAAGCAGAGGCTTCGAAGCGAGTCGAAGCATGTGGCTTTGGACCGAGTCGAAGCAGAGGCTTCGAAGCGAGTCCAAACGCGGGGCTTTGAACCGAGTCGAAGTAGAGGCTTCGAAGCGAGTCGAAACGCGGGGCTTTGAACCAAGTCGAACTGCGCACCCTGAACAATCGATTCGAACTCGCGCCTTAGTGAAAATTTCGAACCTGAATCGGAGCGATTGTCTTGAACTTGTACTTTTAATGATTGACCACTGATTTAATTTCGATGATATCGAAAATTCTAGCCTTTGACCACTTAACTCCGACGAGCTTCAGATTTGCTTAACTGGACTTAATTGTTTCACCGCACACTTGACTGCCTATTGAAGTTCGTCGATGAAACTGGAACTTACTAAAATAATAACACATTTTAACTCGGACTGATAGCTGATAATTGGATGGCATGGTTGTGACGGTCAGCGATGACGGTCCTTCCGACTGAATTCTGAAGTTTCATCGTTTACATGTTTTCCTTAATCCGGTTGATCTTCCCAAATAATATACAGTATTGCACTGCACAGCACGCTCACATACTTTACACTGGGGGATGCACGAATGTTATTTGTTAGTTTAATAATGATTTTTTATAAGCTAGCTAGTTATGGATCCTTCAAGTTCTCAACAGCCGGAATTCCCAAGTTCCGTTCCTCCCACTATAGAGATACCGGTTATAGAAGCCGAAGTTATCGAGGCAGCTCCGGACGAGCGTCTAGGGGCTCGGTTTATTTGCAGTCCACCAGATTCGGTGCCGTCTGGTATCTCCGAAGACATGTTAGGCTGGATTTGCTTAAGGCATGGTTTGTCGCTTGACGACGTGCTACTTCCTGGGCCGAAGGACAGGCCACATTATCCCCCGGAAGGGTTTATTGCTTTCAACCGTCACGCTTGCACGGCGGGGACACTTCCTCCCTTCAATGACTATATAAGGGAGATGTTATCGTTTCTTGGCATAGCTCCATCCCAGCTACATCCGAATGATATGCCTTGTTGAACAGCACCTTCGTCTTGTTTATGGAGATCCTCTTTCGATCGCCGAAGCCGATCGAAATCAGATATTTATTCATTGTCAAAAGCCGTGGAGATAGCCCTTCTTTCACCTTCCTAGAAGCAGTCAGAAACTGCCACATTGTGCTGGGTTCCTGGGGAAGGCTAAGTTATTATAAATCTGAATGGTTCTACGTTCGGTGCCCCCTGGATTTGCTAGGCGGTGGCTAGATAGACGTAAGTGTCGCCATCTCTCTTGAATCACCGAGATGTTAGTAACCGGCTTCAAAACTGACATACTCTTTCTTTTCTTATAGCCGCAATTTCTCGTCCTGACGGCGCATACTTTAGAGAGCTTGTTCGGATTCTTCAAGCGTATCTGGGCGAAGAGAGGCACATAGACTTAGTCTTGACCGACAGGAATTTGAGGACCATCGGGCTAATAGAGCGAAGGCAGAGCATACATCTGGAAGGGGCACATAGAGTGGTCCCGAAGAAACGGGTGAAGCACAAAGCGCCCACAGTTTTGATCACCGAAGAAGTTGATTCAGAAAGAACGCCTACCGACCCCGAACTCCCAACTGGGCCTTCAGCCGATGCTCAGGATTCGGGTGAAAAAAGAAAAGGCAAAGTTGCTGCTCAGAAGCATTCTAAATCTGGGAGATTTAAATCCATTGTTATGTCCCTTCCTGCTCAGGGGATTAGAATATCAGAGGCTTCTTCCCCGCCAGTAGAGAATCTTTTTGACGGGCTTGCCGATGTTCCGATTCCGGACTTTGTGTCGTCTCATCACGACGCTGGTATGGAGGAGCTTAACAGTGCCTTCGAGCTGAGCGGCCCGCTTGCTACGAGTGCGGCCGACATTTTCGGTTGGTCGGGGGATTGCACATGCATACACATCACTACACTGCATGATTCACAACTGTAAATCACTCAACTTAGGAAGTTGCTAACTCTTTCTTCGCTTCTCATTTTTCAGGTACTATGTCTGGAAGGGGATCGATGCTTGGTAATCTTCGCTCTGCCCGAAAATCTTCTGGTTACTATGATTCCCGTAGGAGGGATTCGGACAGAGATCGCGATCACGATTATTCTAACCAGGACAGGCATGGGCCTGACAGAGAGTATAGACATCGATCCAGATCACGCTCTCCTTCTCCCAGACTTCCGTCTCTACCCCATGTTCTGCCTCATATCCGTCTGAACCTCCTCGCCATAGGCCGTCTTCCCACTCTTCCAGATCTAAGACTCATCTTCAAAGAGTCGAGACTACATCTTCCATGGTTACAGAGTAGGTCCCCGCTGATCCCACTGGAGAAGGGGCCCTTAAGTTGGCTCAAATGAAGAAGGATTTTCCAAATATCTGCTTCGACGGTTATGTCTTCCCTCCCCACTTGAAGAGGATTCCATCAGGGGTAGAAGGCACGATGCATGATTATGTCCACAACATCTACACCCAATACCGGGAGTGGGCAAAAGCTGCTGAAAAAGCTTCCAAAGTGGCCTTCGAGTGGGCCAAAGAGATCGAGAAGATGGAGACCGAGCTCGCAAAAAGGGATCGGATTATTCGGGTACTCTTTGCTAAGTCCGAGTCTTCTCGGAAATCTGAGATCGAGGCCTTTAAGAAGGCTGATGAAGCAAATGTGGCCATGGAGAGGTTGAGGCCGACGCATGTCGCCTTGGTGGAGGAGATGGGCCACCGGAATACTACGGTTACCTCCGAGCGGGATGCGGCAGTCAAGGAACTGAACGAACTTAAGGCCAAATTTGCCGATATGGCCAAGGAAAAAGACGACGCGAACAACACAGCCCAGGAGGCATGCAAACAGGCTGTTCTACTTAGGGGTGAATGGGATGCGGCGGTGGCTAAAGTCCAAAAGGTGGAGACTGAGGTCGAGGAGAGGGTGAAGTTGGCCGAGTCCAAGCTAGAGGCCGACATTGAAGACCTCCTCGTTGTCTATAACGCTAACGTGCTGAGGCACAGGGGTCTGGCCTGGCTCGATGATTATTCGGCGCATCTCCACAGTGCTTGGGGCCGACTGGTTGAGGAAGAGAAAGAGGCGCACCAGGGTGAGTCTGTGGACGAATTCGAGCTCGAGAATCATCTATTAACTGATGACGAAAAGAAGATTCTCCATGATTCAATGATCTCTTATGAGAAGGAGAGACTCGGCACCCAGCACCTAGAAGTAGGAGAAGGCTCCGGGGTTAAGCATCGCGATGCAAGTCATGAACTTCCGGCGTCAACCCAGCCTGAATCTTTGCCTGCGGTTGATCCTCAAGCTGTTCCTGCCTATAATCCGGATCAGCCGCAGATGTCTCCGACTACAGCGCAAGCGACTGAGGCCGCTCCGTCGCTTATAAGTCAAACTGAGGAAGGTACTCCGAACATTCTACATATCTTTCCTAAGTCGAAGTCTTCGATCGAGTTTAAGTTCTAACAATTCTTTTATTCTTTGTCCAGTGATCGATGTTGCGCCGCACATGCCTCCTGCTACTCAAGAATTATATCAGACGCAGGAGGCTACCATGACCGAAGCAACCACTGTGAGCACAGCTGCCCCGATTGATGATATGCAGGGGAGTACAATGGCGTTTGACGAGCAACTGATGGATGAACTCTTTCGCCATCACGGCGATCCCCTTGCTGACTTGCCACCTGTTATGAGTGGAACTGATTCTGCTACAAGCTCTTCAATGCCAACTGCCGATGCCCCCAGCGGGGCTCGATCGATAACCGAAGAGGAGATGTTCGCTCAAATTGATGTTGAAATGGCGACAGCGGCTCGTGGTGGAAGCTTTGGAGGTGGGATGGCAGCACCAGGGCCTACTCCGCTCAGAATGATATCCCCCGGTGGTGCTGTTTTTCTCATCGGCATGCCCGTTCCACCTTCTATATTCGATCTTGTTCCTCCGACTCCGCCCGCAGGAAGCGTTCCTATTCATCTGAGTTCGGAGGAGGATGTCGACATAATGCCCTCGCCTGAAGACTAACCGTCGAAAGGCACAGGCTTGAAGAGGAAGATTGGCGATGGCTCCAACGGGTCCACACCGAGGAGGAAGCCAAGGAAGAAGAAAGATTAGGCACGCTCATTCTGTGCATTTTGACTGACATTTTGTTAGCCGTGTATAGATGCGGGTTCGGCCTCTGCTAGTAGGAATTTTTTGGGAACAAACTTGTATACGAACTCCTTTTTCAAACAATAGAAATGAAACTTCTCTTTTTTGGTTTCTTTTCTGTCATTGTGTATGTGCCTAAGTGTTTAAATATCTGGAGTGCACTTGTGAAGTTTCAGGTTCCGAATCAAGTTTGTTTTGGTTTGCCAAGTTCAGAAACTGTGGACATGGCTTGTGACCGGGAAGCGAGTTGAATTCTGACGTCGCATCGCTTCAATCAACGGTTGCTGCTTAAGTCCTGCCCCCCAGTCTTGGGGATGAGCTGTAGAGCGTCAGTCGACGATCGCTTCTTACTTATAACATGGGGAGTCTTGTGCCACTGAACGGATGTCTGAGGCAAGCGGAGATTGAGTAACGCATCCATGCTTGTTTGATTGTCGATGATCATATTCGTACTCCGGGGATTCCCATTCGTTCATCAGCGGCTGGTTATGCCAGTTTAAGTTTCGATCGTGTCCACGATCGGGAGACTTGGGATCGGCATTTGCACTCTGGGAGTCCGGAGTTGATGTTTATACTCCGCTTCGCACTCTGGGAATACGAAGTTGAATGTTTATACTCCGTTTCACACTCTGGGAATACAGAGTTGATGTTTATACTCCGGTTCGCGCTCTGGGAACTCGGAGTTGGATGTTTATACTCCGTTTCGCACTCTGGGAATATGGAGTTGATGTTTATACTCCGCTTCGCGCTCTGGGAATGCGGATTTGAATGTTTATACTCCGTTTCGCACTCTGGGAATACGGAGTTGGATGTTTATACTCCGTTTCGCAATCTGGGAATACTTAGTTGATGTTTATACTCCGGTTCGCGCTCTGGGAACTCGAAGTTGAATGTTTATACTCCGCTTCGGACTCTGGGAATACAGAGTTGATGTTTATACTCCGGTTCGCGCTCTGGGAATTTGGAGTTGAATGTTTATACTCTGTTTCGCACTTTGGGAATACAAAGTTGATGTTTATACTCTGGTTCGCTCTCTGGGAACTCGGAGTTGAATGTTTATACTCCATTTCGCACTCTGGGAATACGGAGTTGATGTTTATACTCCGGTTCGCGCTCTGGGAACTCGGAGTTGAATGTTTATACTCCGCTTCGCACTCTGGGAATACGGAGTTGATGTTTATACTCCGGTTCGCGCTCTGGGAACTTGGAGTTGAATGTTTATACTCTGTTTCGCACTCTAGGAATACTGAGTTGATGTTTATACTCCGGTTCGCACTTTGGGAACTCAGAGTTGAATGTTTATACTCCGCTTCGCACTCTGGGAATACGGAGTTGATGTTTATACTCCGGTTCATGCTCTAGGAACTCGGAGTTGAATGTTTATACTTCATTTTGCACTCTGGGAATACGGAGTTGATGTTTATACTCCGGTTCGCGCTCTGGGAACTCGGAGTTAAATGTTTATACTCCGCTTCGCACTCTGGGAATACGAAGTTGATGTTTATACTCTGGTTCGCGCTCTAGGAACTCAGAGTTGAATGTTTATACTCTATTTCGCACTCTGGGAATACGGAGTTGATGAAGGATTGTCGTGTATCAATCCTTTTTTGACTTTTATGTAATGGCTTGCCCCCGAGCTCGGGTTTCACTTAGTGAGTGATTGGTTGCATCACAATCACTCTCTGTTTGAATAAATCCCACCGTATGATGAGACTTAGCTCTCCATGCATAGTGATGGTCATATGAAGTATTTCAAGTAAATCACAGCTCTGGCTCGAAGAGTTTGCATTTTATTGCTGAAATAAGAAAGTATGGCAAAGTCAGTTGCCTTATTACAAGTTCTAATTTCGAAATGCATAAACAAATTGCAGAAAAGGAAAGTAAACTAAATGGATAAAGATAACCTGTCATGTGTAATAGCGGCGAAGGGTCTCGCTATTCTGGGCTCTTGGCAGAGTTAGACCGTCGACAGTCGATAGTTTGAATGTGCCATCTCCGAGTCTCCGTTCGATAACATACGGTCCTTCCCATGTCGGTTTAATATGCTAAGGAACCAGATAGATTCTTTTGAGGATGAGATCACCTAGTTCAAAGGTTCGCGGGCAGACCTTGGCGTTGTACAATCGGGCGACTCGACCTCGGTGGGCAACTGCCCTCAAATCAGCTTCTTCACGCTTCTCATCTAGTAGATCAAGAGATTCTGCAAGTAATATAGCATTCGTCTTCAGATCATAGTATGTCACACGATGAGAAGGTACTTCTAGCTCGACTGGAATAACGGCTTCTGAACCGTAAGAAAGAGAGAACGGAGTGTGACCGGTCGCGGTCTTGTGAGTAGTTTGGTAAGCCCATAAAGCCATAGGAAGTTCATCAACCCACTTGCCCCTGACCTTTTCCAGTCGTTTTTTTAGAATGGATTTTATGACTTTGTTAACAGCTTCGACCTGTCTGTTTGCCTGAGGGTGTGCAACTGCAGAGAATTTCTTCTGGATGTGAAATCGTTTGCAGAAATCTTTGAATTCAGCACTGTTGAATTGGGTTCCGTTGTCCGTTATGATAGTGTGTGGGAGGCCGAATTGACATATGATGTTATGAACCACAAAGTTGATTACTTTCTTCGTTGTAATGGTCGCGAGAGCTTCGGCTTCGGCCCACTTTGTAAAGTAATCGACTGCGACGATGGCGTACTTCGCACCACCTTTTGCCAAAGGGAGAGCACCGATGATCTCCATGCCCCATATTGCGAACGGCCATGGGCTGACCATTTGTGTTATTTCGGTAGGAGGAGCTCTAGGGATTCGGGCATATTTTTGACATCTATCGCATTTCTTTGCATAATCCGACGCATCGCGATTCACGGTTGGCCAGTAATATCCGTATCGAAGTATTTTCTTGGCAAGTGCTTGCCCCACGGTGTGGTCGTCACATTCTCTCTCATGCACTTCGTGTAATACTCGTTTGATTTCATCGTGAGCAATACACCGGAGTAGAGGAACAGTGTACCCTCTTCTATACATGACCCCATCTTGAATGACGAATCGTGAGGCCTTTCGGAGAACTTGTCTCTTTTCACTCCTACGTTCCGGCAGGATTCCGTGTTCGATGTAGTTTTTGAGCGGAGTCATCCATGAGTCCTTTTCGAGAATGGTTTCGCATACCCAGTTTATTTCTGCCCGGTCAATGCTTGGGGAGGATAATGCTTCTACGGGGATGAGACCCATTTGCTGAGATTCACCGGTGCTGGCTAGTTTCGCCAATGAATCGGCTTTTTGGTTGCGTTCTCGAGGTATGCAATAGATGGCATAGTAATCAAACTGATTTAGTACTTCCCGAACTCGAGCTAAGTAAGCAGCCAACCTTCGATCTCTTGCCCGATACTCTCCCCGTACTTGACACACAACCAACCGTGAATCACAGTAAATTTCCACAGCGATGATTTTCAGATCTCTGGCGAGTTTCAAGCCAGCTAAGAGGGCTTCGTATTCAGCTTCATTATTGGTTGCATGAAAGTCAAACTTCAAAGCGTAGCATATAGATCGACCTTCGGGGGTTTCGAGCACAACACCGGTGCCTGAACATCGGTCATTCGATGCACCATCGGTATACATCTTCCAGACAGATTCGGGGGATTTGCTGGTTTCGGGCAAGTCCTCTGGAACGGTGAATTCAGCTATGAAATCAGCGAGGACTTGTCCTTGGATTGCTCATCTTGGAGTGTAAGTAATATCGAACTGACTCAGTTCGATGTTCCACTTGAGTAACCTACCAGACGTCTCAGGCCGCGAAAGGACCTGTCGTAACGGCTGGTCGGTGTAAACAACAATGGGATGCACCTGGAAGTATGGTCGGAGTTTTCTCGATGCGATCACAAGGCAGTAGGCCAACTTTTCTAGCTTTGGGTAGTTCCTTTCCGCCTCAGTCAATCATTTGCTGACGTAGTATACCGGCTTCTGTATTTTTTCTTCTTCTCGGATTAATGTAGCGCTGATAGCGTTCTCTGATATCGCCAAATATACGAACAGCTTCTCATGGTCGATGGGCTTCGACAGGATAGGTGGTGTGGATAGATGTTGGACGAGCGCTTGGAAAGCGCCCTCGCACTCCGTGGTCCATTCAAAGTTGCGTTTTCCTTTTCGGATCAGATCAAAGAAGGGGATGCATTTGTCAGTGTACTTTGAAATGAACCTGCTCAATGTTGCTACTTTCCCATTGAGACTTTGGACTTGCTTTATGGTCTTGGGAGTTTCAAGATTTCTGATTGCCCAAATCTTTTCAGGATTAGCTTCGATTCCTCGAGCGTTAACGATGAACCCAAGGAACTTCCCGGATGCAACTCCGAAGTGACACTTCAGTGGATTTAGCTTCATTTTGTATTCTCGAAGTATGTCGAACATAGTCTCCAGGTCCTTAACATGGTCAGTGGAGAGTCGTGACTTCACAAGCATGTCGTCTACATATACTTCCATGGTTTTCCCGATTTGATTGGCAAACATCTGATTGACCAATCGTTGATAAGTAGCCCCGGCATTCTTAAGTCCGAAGGGCATAACTTTGTAGCAATAAAGTCCCAGATTGGTTATGAAGCGGGTATGTTCCTGATCGGGTAAATGCATCGGTATCTGATTGTAGCCAGAGTACGCGTCCATGAAGGATAAGAGTTCATGTCCGGCTATCGAATCTACTAGCTAATCAATTCTGGGAAGTGGGAAACTGTCCTTGGGACATGCTTTATTCAGGTCGGAATAATCGACACATGTTCTCCATTTTCCATTCGGCTTTCGAACGTGCACGGGATTCGACACCCATTCAGGATATAGCGCATCTCGAATGAATCTGTTTGCTTCAAGCTTTTCTACTTATTCCTTAAGGGCGGCAGATCTCTCTGGATCCATACCGCGCCTTTTTTGTTTGACCGGGAAATGCCGTGGGTCAATGTTCAGAGTGTGGCTCGCTATGTCTGGTGAGATCCCACACATATCAGAGTGTGTCCAGGCAAATACGTCAAGATTTGCCCACAAAAATTCAACCAATTCCTCTTGAGTTTGCTAGCTTAGCTGAGACCCAATCTTTATCATTCTTGAATCATCGTCACTGTCAACTGGGACATCAATCGTTAGTTCAGCCGGGGATGCTTGACTTTCTTTAGATTCTTCTTCGTCTTCAGTTTCTCTTGGGTCAAGATCCCTGAGGAATTGGCTGGGGTGCCCGGGCCTGGGCCCGGGCGTTATTTGTCAATCATCGGCAAAACGGACGCAGAGAGATTCCTCTACGCCCTTTCCTTTCTCCTTTCGCTGCGCCTCTCGCAGCTCGGCAACATAACAAGCTCTGGCAGTGGCCTGATCGCCATGAATGATTCCTATTCCATGATCAGTGGGAAACTTTAAAGTCAAACACCACGGGGCGATGGCTGCCCTGAATTCAGCGAGGGCCGGTCGGCCCAAGAAAGCGTTGTAAGGGGAGTCTATGTCCAAAACAATGAACTGAAGCATCCGTACTCTCCGTCGTTCTCCAACTCCTAACTCTACTGGAAATTCCACCATTCCAGTGGGTATAGTTGCACTTCCGTTGAAGCCATGGACTCGGGATTGACAAGGCTTCAAGTCTGTGGCTTCCAATTTCATTTGATCATAAGCTCGTTTGAACAAAATATTCATAGAGCTTCCACTGTCAACTAAGATCCTTTTCATCCAAGCGGGACCTATCTGTGCTGAGATGACCAGCGGATCGATAGTGGGAGCTTCGACTTTATCAGCGTCTCTGCTCCTGAACACGATGTCACCTATCATCTTCTTCCGTTGCTTGGCCGGAGCCCCTTC
The DNA here is from genome assembly GCA_030737815.1 of Allium fistulosum. NCBI lineage: Eukaryota > Viridiplantae > Streptophyta > Magnoliopsida > Asparagales > Amaryllidaceae > Allium > Allium fistulosum. The sequence continues at coordinate 798,066,957 of CM060904.1, forward strand.
AACAGAGTTACTATAGCATTCGAAGTCTGCGTGCCTGATAGAACTAGCATAAGACTCCATTTCCTTCCACCTTCGATCTGCTGGGTGAGGAACACCACTTATTGTGTTGATGACCAACCTCCCGCCTATACGAGTGGGTTCCTCCTGTCTTTCCTGATTCGGCGCACGATTTTGATTTGATGGACCCGCGCCTCCGTACTGCGGCGCTCGCACATACTGATCCAACTTTCGTTCACGTATCAGTTTTTCAATGAGGTCTTGTAAGTGACGGCACTCATTGGTGTTGTGGCCATAACTTTCGTGGAATCTACAAAATTTTCCCGTTTGGATTTGTCTCTCAATCGGTGGTTTAGGGGCAGGCTTCTTGAACTGCACGATATTGCAGATCTGTGAATATACGTTTTCCAACGACGTGTTTAACGGAGTGTAGTTATCATACATGGAAGTTCTACACCATGGACCGCGATTCTGATCGCGTTTCTTGTTTTGATTCCCATTGTCTCTCTGTTTTTTTGTTTATTTTGTACGTTCAACTGAGCTTTTCCAGAACTATCCCCGGACTGTTTAATAGCGATGTTACTTTGGATTCCTTCGATGTTGGGCCCTGCGTCATCATGCTTCCTAGACTGTTTCGCATCCTCCCTTCTCAAGAATTGGGTTGCCTTGGAATAGAAACGGTCCAATAACGCAGGTGGTTTTCCAGCTAACCAATTTCCGAACTCGGAATCAGCATCAATTCCCTTAGTCAGTGCCATTAGGATAGAGTTATCATTGGGATTGCTTATTTCTGCACACGCAGCATGGAATCGCTCCAAGTAACGTCTAAGTGTTTCTCCGGGAGCTTGTGTAACGCTAGACAGAGTGTTAACGTCCTTAGGCCTTGCTACGTGCATACGGAACTGTTCGACAAACTTGGTGGCCATCTGGTCAAAGTTAGAGATGGATCGCGGTGGCAAATGAGTGAACCACATGGTAGCGATGCCCCCTAGGGAAATAGGGAAACTACGGCACTTTACTGTGTCATCAGCTCTAGCAGCATTCATCAGCCATTCGTATTTCAGGACGTGTTGATTGGGATCAGAACTTCCTTCATAAACTGGCAGAGCTGGCATCCTGAAGTGCCGAGGTGGTTCAGCATATAAAACGTCATCGGTGAAAGGGGTATGACTTCGGGAGATTCCCCAGTCATCATTAGAGAGACCCTGACTTTCACGGATCATTTGGCGGATCATCGCTGGTATATCCGGCGTTCGGGTACTTGGAGCATGTTGGAAAAAGGTGTGGTCGGGTTCTACAGCGCGAGTCTGGACTGGACGCGGTCGACGGTCCGTGCCTCGCCTCCTTGGTTCAACATCCTCAGGGACATAAGGCTCGGGAGTCTGCTCCCGTTGGCTACGTTGAGGATCATCTTGGTTTCTAGCATCACCTCCCCGTTCGGCAGTGGTGGTAGTAGCAATATTTCCGGTAACATGGTAAGGAGCAGCTCCTTCTCGAGTTGAAGGCTCTGTACGGAGACTAGCGGATGGTCCAGCTCTTGGTTGCCCAAGGTTCGAAGCAGGCTAGTGTCCTGTGGCTTGGGCGTAGCTTACACCTAGCCGTGGACGTGTAGATCTGGTTTGGCCATCGGAGGAGGCTGAACTTTCTGTGGAAGAATAGGAACCTTGGTCTCTCCTAGATCTTCTGCGCCTTTGGCGGTTCAGCTGGTTGGATAATTCTGCATTGGCGCGCAGTTGTTCAGTTAACTACTGTCGACTTTGGGTCAACTCTTGAAGCAATGTCTGGAATTCTTGTCTAGTGATTGGACCGGATGGATCTGAAGGTCCTGCAGCATTTTGGTTGGAGGGAGGCGATTGCACGGGATTCTGTCGGTCCCGTGCTCCTTGATCAGCAGCTGTAGCGGTGGTACGTGTGCTCACCATAATGAATTGGTGAAGTCCTTTCCTAGATCTTATTGCAAATCTGAATAGAATGGAAGGGCTTCAAAGTTCTAGATCTGGATCTTCTTCTTAGATTTATGCAATCCAATATAGATAGGAGATCCAAAGAGTAGGAGAAAAATTAGGTTTTTTCTCAGTGAAAGCACCAAAGTGTTTGTACCAAAATTGGGCGCAACACTCTTCGGAAGTCTTTGAAGAGATAAAGTGAAGAAATTAAATGTAAAAAGAGGATTTATCTAACAAAAACTCCAAATTACAGAAATGAGAACAAGTAAAGTACAAGGAGACATAAGAATTTAGAGTGGTTCGGCGTATTGCCAACGTCCACTATGAAGTAGTTTACTTTATTGATCTTTCTTTTGTGTTTACAAGTGAATTCAATGATTTACAGCAAGCAATTATGATTTGCAGCAGTGAATTTTGTTGGTAGCAGCAGCAACTGAGTTCAGATATGGATCTGGCGGAGTCCGGGCGTTAGAGATCTCAAAGAGGAAGAAGAACCCCTTTTCTGTTGGCTTTGGCGGTCTATTTATAGGTGTAGGAGGCTGGTACTTCGCTCAGATCTCAGGAGACACTCTCTGGCACGTGACCAAGCCTGCACGTCCAAGCCCGTGAAGTTTCGGTCCGATCCGTGATCGACACGAACAGATTTCGAATCGGTCCAGATTTCATCCAATAGAGTTGAAATTTGGCGTGGACATTCTTTAGCATGCACGTAGTCTTGTGTGAAAATTTCATAGCATTTGGACTTGTAGATTGGGAGATATGATCGACACGAAATGGAGTGTTCGGTAGGCTGTTTCCTTCGACTCGCTTCCGTTCGACTCGGTGATGTGGCACTCGATTCTTACTCTGTCCTGGATGTTGCTTTGAGCGAGTCGAACTGTTCACTGATTGAGCGAATCGAAGTATGCCCCGATCGAGCGAGTCGAAGTGAGCACTTGGTCGAGCGAATCGAAGCAAGCACTGGTCGAGCGAGTCGAAATGGGGCACCCTGGGTCGTTTGAGCAGTGGAGTCGAAGTTGATGGAGTCGAACAGTTGTTTGAGCGGAGCGAGTCGAAGAGAGCAGCTCTGAGAGATGTGGAGCAAGTCGAGCCTGGTTGACTTGAAGTTGGCCTCTGAGCAAAGCGAGTCGAAGTTGTCATTCCTGGTCGTTGCGAAGCGAGTCGAAGGAGCGAGTCGACCAGTAATTGATTTTCATCCAATCTTGTATCGCTCATAACTTGAGCATACGAACTCGTATTGACTTGAGATTTGAAACGTTGGCTCTCATGGCTTAGCTTGTCATGTCCTACCAATTTTGGCTTGATCAGGACTCGGACAAAATTCATCGATATGTGTAGTGAGCCCGTGTATAACTGATCTCTGGGACGGGCCATCACTGGTTACTAGTCAATTCCTTGGTGTTACGGCCTTGCCGAAAGGCGGGATAACAGATATCAACTAGTTAGTCCTTAGATATAAGTTACAATAAGTTAGAATAAGTCACAAGTATAAGGGTTGACTGGAGAATCATAGTAACCCCCTTGATGACTATTGTGAGGAAGAAGAAAGTTGAAGAAGTGAAGGAATTCCAGCAGAGTAATGGTGGTGCTCTGTCCGAAAAGATCCATCTCTAGTTGCAGGTAGGTGAGTATTTATAGGAGAATTCAGTGAGTGTTGGGCCAAAAGTCCAAGTGCAAAAGAGTCTAGTTGTTATGCCAAGTCATCATCGAAAATCTCAAATCAATCCAAGTCATTTCTATGGATCGCTAGCTATCCATAGGCTATGGATCGCTAGCAATCCATAGGGGATGGATCACTATCTATCCATCAACTTAGCATTTTTTTCTACCTGAATCCTTGAATAAGTACTACGAAGGAGCTCGGAAAGTTTGAGGGCGATCCGACCTATCTTGATGCATCGCTAGCAATCCATAGGGGATGGACCACTAGCTATCCATCCACTTAGCATAATTTTGTGTGATTTTTGTTTGGTTGTCTTCCTATCTTTTATTTAAGTGTCTTGTCCAAATATCAACTCGTTCGGAGTTAGTTTGATCATCCATCTTCATATGTCATCTGGTCCAGAAGAATCATCCATAGCTTACTCAAATCTTAATGAAATCGAATGAAACTTTGCAGGAACACTCTAGAGGGTGTCAGGGATCCTCCATAAAATGTTAAGGTGGTGGGGCCCAACTTAGATGGGTCGCTTGTGATCCATCTAGATGGATCGCTAGCAATCCATCAAATCAACTCCACATGCTTTTTTTTCTAAGCCTTCTTCTAAGTCTTCTAAATGTTTTTCCAAAATTTCAAGTCAATCCGACCTCGTATGAGTTTTGTAGGTCCATTTCAAGTCAGCTGCTTTTGGTCAAACAACTTGAATCCGATGAGTCTTCATTTCTCGAGCTAGATTGTTTGGCATGCTATGAAACTTGGCAAGCGTCTCTAGGGAACATATTAGTTTATGATGAAAGAGGATTGGAGGATCCACGAGCAAGTTTTATGGATCGCTAGCGATCCATCGCCTTAGCTTGTTTTGGTATTTTTCTTCTTTGGAATTTCTTTTATTTTCCTCCTGGTCTTCTTGGTCGATCCTTGAGATATTTGACTTGTTGTAGAAGTTGTAGTTCCCTTTGAATTCTATTGGGTTAAAAACCCAGTTAACACTTGCCCCCCAAAGTACGCCTTTTGTATGAAAGGTGTGTTTTGCTCCAAAATAAGTTCCAGTTACAAGTCTTTAATTGTTGAGCTTTCCAACTGCTTTAGCCTTGGCAAACCATTCAGTTTCTTTGGATTTTTGGTCAATTACAAGTCGCTCCAAACCTGTTATATCCTAGGACCCTAACTCTGCTTAGGTGTAATCTATACATCACAATCATTCTGATTTCATTCGGAGTTATTACATCACATATCTCTAATTAAATCACATGTTTCCAATTACATCGTATATCTCCATTTACATCACATATCTCTAATTGTCCCATGTTCATTTAGGATTTACATCACTATCAATTTTTGCTTCTCATTCAGAGTTGTCACATCATTTATCAAAATCACATTATATATCAAAATCACATCATATATCAGAATCACATCATATATCAGAATCATATCATATACCAGAATCACAACATATATCGAAATCATCCTATGTTCCTCTAGGATTTATTAGTGTTATTCTGTTTATAAGACATTAAATCCTTTTATTAAATCAAATTTGTTTAAAGGCTCGATCTCTCCTGATCGTTTAGGTTTAATGTGTGATCTCTTCGGATCGTTTAATGTTTAGTTTAATGCACGATCTCTCTGGATTGTTTAATGTTTAGTTTAATGTGCGATCTCTCCAGATCGTTTAATGTTTTAAGTTAAGGGGACGATCTCTTCGGATCATTTGTTTGTTAAGTTAAGGGGGATGATCTCTCCGGATCATTTGCTTATTAAGTTAAGGGTAATTAAGTAAGCCCATCCGCTCACTTTCTGGGGAGGGGACTTACTTCTTGCACTCCGGTCTCGTCTCTCCGATCGAGACTCTATGGCGTTCGATATCGTACAAGTCCATCCACTCGCTCTCCGGCAAGGGGACACCTTGCACTCGACCCGTCTCCCCATTTGGGACTCTATAGCATTCAAAATCAGCTATCATGTTAAATATGGATTTTACAAAATTCAAATTTCAAATCAAAGCAAACAAGTAGAAATTAAATAAGCAGAAACTTGAATGTTTATCCAAGACATCTGACTTAGAGCATGGCAAGGGACCAATCTAGGTTTTGTGTACGTCCAAGCGGTCTAAGATTATTATCTAAAGAAATTATCCTGGATATCCGACTCAGAGCGTGACTAGGAACCAATCTAGGTTTAGCACACGTCTAAGCGATCTGGGGTCATTATTGTCCTAAATATTCATCTCAGGCATCCAACTCAGAGCATGCCTAGGGACCGTTTGGGATCCCGTACACGTGTAAGCGGCTTAAGGTTATTAAAGGTAGAAAAAGCAGAAGGTGGAGAGAATATTCATCTCAGGCATCTGACTCAGAGCGTGCCTAGGAACCGTTTGGGATCCCGTACACGTGTAAGCGGCCTGAGGTTATTAAAGGCAGAGAGTAGGGGACGAACCTACCCTCTATTCCAACTGTGGGATTCTGGTTTCGGCTCATGAGGTCATGTATTCGTACTCTGAGTTGCTACTCTAGCTCCAACATCACCCGTTCCTGGCGTTAAAGCTTATTCTAGATCCAAATCTATCATGCCCCTAAGTCATGTGGGCATTATTTCAGTTTGTTTTGCTCTAACTCCATATGCTATTGCATTGGGTCCTATTGTTGATTCTAGTGTTGCCCCCAAGTATAAATTGTTCTAGGCATGGGGGCAAGACTCCACCTTGTTCCAATCCAACTCCGACAACTCTTGTTTTGTTCCCTGGAGTTTAATTCCTATTCCCTGAAAATCTAGTTATCCCTTGTTGCTCCATCCTCTATAAGAAGCTATCCACCATCTCTTGTTGCCTAGGCAAGATCCCATCTTGCATCTACTTCATCGTCCTTTCTGTTTCTTTTCTAATCACATAGATGGGTTGATGAGAAATTAAGGACACCTCTTGGCTGCCCCATAGGCCCCGGTTGACTTTCTACAGCTCTAGATCTAGTATTAGGCCTACTCATCTTCTCTAAATCTTAGATTCAAACTTCAGTTCTTCAGATCTCGTTCAAGGTTCTCAATGAAAGCACCAAAATGTTAACCCAAAAAATGGATCAACACCCTGAATCAAGTGTAAAAGCACCAGTACAGATAAGCAGCAACAGAAATCTTAGATAAACAGCAAATATAAAGCAGAAGTAAGAAAAGAGATACATAATTTTTATAGTTGTTCGGCTGACTCAGCCTACGTCCACTTTAATCAATCTTTATTATGATTATACTAGTTGAATCTCTCTGGATATCAACTAGTTAGTCCTTAGATCTAAGTTATAATGAGTTAGAATAAGTCATAAGTACAAGGGTTGATTGGAGAATCACTGTAACCCCCTTGATGACTGTTGTGAGGAAGAAGAAAGTTGAAGAAGTGAAGGAATTCCAGCAGAGTTATGGCGGCTCTCTCTTTGGAAAGATCCATCTCTAGTTGCAGATAGATGAGTATTTATAGGGGAATTCAGTGAGTCTTGGGCTAGAAGTCCGAGTGCAGAAGAGTCCAGTTGTTATGCCAAGTCATCATCAAAAATCTCAAATACATTTGAGTCATTTTTATGGATCACTAGCTATCCATAGGTGATGGATTGCTAGCTATCCATAGAGAATGGATCACTAGCTATCCATCAACTTAGCATATTGTTCTACTAGAAGCCTTTACTTAGTGCTACGAAGGAGCTCGGAAAGTTTGAGGGCGATCCGACCTATCTTGATGGATCGCTAGCTCTCCATAGGAGATGGATCGCTAGCTATCCATAGGGGATGGATCGCTAGCTATCCATCCACTTAGCATATTTTTGAGTGATCTTTGTTTGGCTCTCTTCCAATCTTCTATTAAGTGCCTTGTCCAAATATCAAGTCTTTTGGAGTTAGTTTGATCATCCTTCTTCATAGGTCATCTGATCCAGAAGAATCATCCATAACTCGCTCAAATCTTAACAAAATCAAACGAAACTTTTGTAGGGACTCACCATAAAAATTTGAGGTGGTGGGGCCCAGTATAGATGGGTCGTTAGCTATCCATCTATATGGGTTGCTTATGATCCATCAAATCAACTCCAAATGCTCTCAAATTTTTTGTGAGCCTTCTTCTAAGTCTTCTAAATGATCTCCCAATATTTCAAGTCAATCTGACTTTGTATGAGTTCTGTAAGTCCATTTTAAGTCAGCTTCTTTTGGTCAAACGGCTTGAATCCAATGAGTCTTCACTACTCGAGCTAGATTGTTTGGCATGCTATGAAACTTGGAAAGCGTCTCTAGGGAACATATTAGTTCATGATGCAAGAGGATTGGAGGATCCACGAGCAAGCTTTATGGATCGCTACCGATCTATCGGCTTAGCTTGTTTTGGCATTTTTCTTTTTTGGTCTTTCTTTCCTTTTCCTTATGGTCTTCTTGGTCGATCCTTGAGATATTTTGACTTATTGTAGATGTTCTAGTTCCCTTTGAATTCTATAGGGTTAAAAACCCAGTTAATAGGAACTTTTATGAAATTTTCCTAATTGACAGACGTCACATAAATTATTAACATTAAAACTTATTTTAGGAACACCCCTAATAAGTTCATATCTAGCAACTTTAGAAAGATGTTTAAAATTCAAATTACCAAATTTTTTGTGCCAAATCCAAGGGTCGTTAGATTCAGCCAAAAGACACAAGTTATCATTAGACACTTTCATACTTACAATATAGATGTTACGTTTCCTAATACCCTCAAAGATAATGTTTGACTCTTTATCTTCGATATGGCAGTTACCTTTTTCAAACTTAATTTTGAAACCTTTATCACAAAACCGACTAATACTAAGCAAATTATGTTTTGAATCCCTAACTAGGAAAACTTTAGAAATAATATGAGTTTTAGAGTTACCGACATTGTCGATGCCAATCACATGTCCTTTTGAGTGGTCTTCAAAGTTTGTCGATCCACCATCTTTATAGACTATATCTTTTAAGATCTTGATTTCCAGTCATGAGTCTTGAACATCCACTATCTAATATCTAATTATCCTACTTGATTTTTGATATTTGATTTTCAAGTGTTTGTTCACCATCATCCATAAAACAAACTTGTTCCTGCAATTCAAAAACATGCCTTTCCAAGAAATCAAGTGACTTTTCAAAACAATTAGTTTCTAAAAACATATTGTTTTTACAAAAATTGTTTTTTTGCAAAATTGTTAAAAGCATGTAACGACCACGACTTTCTCTCCATAGAAAGTCGTATCGCTAATAAGAAAGAAAGGGGTGAGAAGTAGAAAAGAAGAGAAAGAGAAAGAAAACAACACAAATACTCACAGCGGAAACGAACAAATTATATTAATAACATATACTATTACATAGTATACAACACTTTACAAATATAAACTAAATTTCTCTTTTTAAAATATAATACCAAATCACTTTTATATAATTACTACAATAATAGATCTTTGAAAATACTACTTAGGCTTTAACATTTAGAAATAATAGATTCTCTAAAATATGCTTTTTAAACCATATTAAAACTTTTAACTTATATTTAAAATTGCTTTGGAAAAACATACTTGGCTATCCAGATAAATACACTTCTCTTTACATCTTTTAATAATAAATCAACATTTATTTTTAATCCAATTCATATTCCTTTTATAAATTCCCACCTTGAATTTATCTTTTCAAATATCCACTGATATTTTATTTTACTTTATAAACCCAGTTTATAAATTCCACAATCTCACTTCTCTTTTAAAAATCCCGTTTTAACGCTTAAATCAAATCCCAAATTGATTTCCGATTTACTTTACTTTGAAATAAATTCCTTGCTCATTTCATTTATTTCAAAATACTTTTAACTTAAGATTTATTTCTTTCCAAAAATCCAATTCAATACATTTTGATAATTTCTTTTTCTGAAATATTCAATCCAACCATATTATTCAATATTTCAATTACCAATAAAATCATCACAGGATATCAATATTCATAACACAGAATATAAAACAGTCTAGAAAATTTTGAGGAATCCAGTTGGATCATTTAAACTTTTTAAAAATCAAATTATGAATTTTTGAGAACCTAATGCTCTGATACCGAATGTTAGTGGTGGAATTATGGATCTTAAGGCTTAACTAAACACAAGAGAGGGTGAATAGTGTTTTCCAACTTTAATGAATTTTTTCGATTCTATTGGGATTATACTAAATTAACACAGAATAAACAATCACATATTCAAACAAAGATAAATATAAATGTAGTAAAGTGAAAGTAGAAAATCAAAGAGATCACCAGAGATTTTATACTGGTTTCAGAGTTACCCTACAACCAGTCTTGTACAATTGCTTGTAAGGATTTCTTTTTAAATACCAATCTTTCAATGGGCAGAAGGCAAACCTACTACAATCTCGATTTCAGGGCTACGAGACAAACCCTTTAGATTTTACAAGCTCTACGTACACTCACTTGATTTGATTCAGGACACAAGTATACCCACTTGGATTTCTGGGACACCAAGCATACCCAATTGATTTGAATTGGGACATAATCACACCCAATCAACCATAACTAGAGTTTTATTGGTTTTTCTAAAGGCAATGTTTGATCTTTGGATACAACTGATCCTATAGCTACTTGGATAGCACTCTGATCTTTGATTGAGTGGGAGAGATGATTGAAATCGGAGTGTAAATAGTAGGGAATCGATACAATGAAGATTGAATTGATTCTGGATTGAATTTGAAAAATTTTGAATATATTTTCAATAGAAATTTTGTCAGAGCAAGAGGAGAGAAGATAATAAGAAAGTAGTTGTTAAAAATTTGTTTGGAAACCCCATATACATAGAGAACAAATAGGCATGTCCATTCGTGAAGAGTTACGATGAATAGACACTTCATTTTAAATTTAAATTTTGAAAACTACAGCATGTATGTCAACATATCCTGGTATATTTTAAAAACTTGTTTATTTTAAAACATTTTGAAAATCTAATGCTTTGTAAAATAATTTGATACTTTGTAAAATAGTTTAAACATAGTTTATAAACATTTTAAACTTTAGAAAACTTCTATAAAATATTTTTAATATATTTTAAAAATATATTTTGATTTAAAAATAAATGATAAGAAAACGAGAAATTGAGATCACAGATTGCTACCAGGGACTGTAATAATATTCTATGACTCTATATAATGTACCATTGTCTTGAAATATTCATGTCTTGATCTTTATACTTATGAGTCTTTATGTCCAGTTCCTGAGTCTTTATACTGTATAGTCTTCAATTCAAAACATGTATAATATCTTGCATTATACACTATATAACTTGGCAAAATCATTAGTATCCATGTTTTATATGAATGTATATTTGTTACCAAGGTTGTTACCATCATAATAAATATTTGAGGTACTGACACATGCAAACCCTTCACCAATCAGATCAGAAAGGTTCGACCCATTAAGGTCTCCAGCTCCAATTTCGAACATTCTTGTTTCAATTTTGGGAGTTATTGCCTCTAATTCAAACTTCCTGCCAAAGATCACAATGCAACCACCCAAATTAGGATTTCCTACCAAAACACATGTCAGCAATCCAGAAACATCTAACCAACAATGTGGATAGGGAATACGTGGCATGATCCAAATGTTGAAACGTGAGGGCAAAGCAAGAATAAGGGTAATCTACGTCCACTCTAATCTTGATAAACAAGAGATGCTTGGGAATGTTGCGAGGGACCTTTGGACTTTTTTCGAATAAAAAAACTGTATCTTCATACTTTTTGAAGAAAACACATCTATTCGAAAAGGGAAAATGAAGGAACTTGATCCGAGGATGTTGGATTAAAAAGAATCTGAACCACGTAAAAAATCATTATGTGTTCTTTACTTTCATGCATTATTATCTATCTATATTTATTATGGATTATAATAAATTGTGAAAATAAGAATTCAGTTTGACATTCTAACAAACAATTGGAGTGCAACTATATGACTCTGCAAGCATCTAACAACATAATTACTACCAAAAGGCAAGATTAATATAACTTAGATTTGTTGATTCAAATTTGTAAATAAACGTTTACAATTACCAATTTAATCAATTGAGGTGTTATTAAACAAAAAATCTCATTAACATTTATTGGTGCTAGAAGGAGGGCTGAACCTATATACTTGTTTTCTAATCTCTAGAAAATCTATTAAACCCCTATTTCCGGCAAGTTTACCAACACTCCCCTTCTTCCAAAATGGTTATCTATAGTTCTCAAAGCCACCATGGATCTCATCATAACCATGGTCCAATCAGTTGATAAATCAGGGAACCAACAAGAGATATAACTAAAGGGAATAATGGGCAAAAATACTATCGCTAAGCTAATTTATCAACCATCCATGGTTCACCGCCACCAATTACCAGTTGCATTGACTATACAGTAGGTAAATGACAACGACACTCTCAGAAATGAGAATGGTGAAACTGGCCCACAAATCAAATCCCCCACTCATCTAACATCTATCCTCCAACTACTTGATAGAAACACTCAATAATCAGTGTTGCATGGAGTCACATTGAACGGCTACTACCAGTTGACCATCGTCCTTTATCAATAAACGACTATAAGTTAGGTAAGAGAACGCTGGTATTTCTTGATTTGGATATTGATTCCGATAACAACACAAAATCAAGAATCTAAGTCTACGAATCCATAGTACGATGATAAAATGACTTGGAAAAGATTCCTCTATTGCGGTCATGTGTATAAGTACATTCGGCCTTTTGCTCGAAAACCATAAGATTCAACTATGGCGCCCTTCAATGATGACCCTCACTTAAGCCAAGCAGCAAGCTGAAGTGATTGAGATGCACACCAATTTGAAAGAATAGCTACTGTGCACCACTAGAACCATACCCAACTATCAACACCGAGGTCAGTGATGCTTCTCTCCCTAACCTAAGGGAGAAGTTGTACTAGACAGATAGCCGGGATCAAAAGCATGATGGATTCAAAATCTAGTAGAGGGGTTAAGGTTAAAACACCGACTATAACTGCAAAAGATAAGCGTTCATTACTACGCTGGAAATCTCAAACCTCATCCTGAGCAATCTGCATTACTTATGTAACAGTCATTGTAACTATTAAAAAGGTAATAATAGAGTGAACTAGATGTAAGGACATTAGATGGCCCGAAATAGTATAAAAAACCTGTGTTAATTATTTTGACATAGTTAATAATCACGCAAGATGTATGGATATTAGACGGCCCGAACTAGCTATCAAAAATACTGCTCAATGTAGATCAGCTTCTCAGCCCAAACTGGATGTAAGGATATCAAACTGCCCTAACTAACTTTTAAAATGGAGCTGCTTATAACGCAGGTCGACCTTTCAGCCAAAATGGATGTAGAGATATCAAACAAGCAGAACCAGTTATCAAAATGGAGCTACTTATAACATAGCTTGGCTTCTCAGCCAAACCGGTCGTCGGGATATTGGATGGTCCGAACCAGTATAAAAACCCCTCTATGTTAGTACTGCTAACATTGCACACTAGACATACAGATACTAGATAGCGAGAACCAGTACAAAAAATCATGCACATGTGAAGGCTGTAAACACGTTTCCTGACTTCACAGTCAAATATCCATCTTTCCTCACCTAGCGAGGCCGACCGTGCCAAGCGCATGAACGTGATCCTATCTCTAAAAGAGAATAGGTCATGCCTCATATACAGTAGAACATGCATGTCCTAATCGTGGTTCAGCATTCATGAATTGTGCAAGAAGTCAAAAAAGAAATGGCAAGGAAAAATGATGCATGGAATGTACCCTAGCTCACAAATCAGGTACAACTCAATAAATTAAATCTTACCATGTAAATATCAAAAACTAAAACTTACTTAAGTTAACTTAGTTTTATTTCTATTGGCCAAAGATTTTGTGTATAGTTCAACATGCCTACTCGTAGTTCACAAGAAAAAATGGATAAAAATAATCACAACACGAATTATACTAAATTAACAGAGTTACACTACACGGCAAAGCAAAAAGAAATGCTAAGAATCTGATTCGGGCTCAGAAGAAAAGCTAGATACGATCATTCTACGATAGGATGATCTACGACGTTGTGACCCTGAACATAAAGAAGAACAACCCATCAAGCCGAGAACAGAAGGCGAACCATCCAACTTAGTCACAATAACTGATGAGCGAACGGGAACAGTACAGCCGTGAGCGGTACTACAGTAAACCATACATGGGTCATAATTTGCGCCAGCCCAATGGTCACTGCAATCCTGCGGATCAAATTCATAATTCGCGCGGTTGTATAAGAAATTCGGGTCAAGTCCAGGTAAAAAATATGTGAAAACATCGATTGCTCACCTCCAACCAATTTCTACAGTTACCACCTTTACTTTTTCATCATGAAGTTGCTCTACCAAGGAAGCCCTATCTATCCCACCTCGGAAACAATGAAGGAGTCCAAGCGAGCTTCGCATTCTAAGTTGAAAATCTTATTTTCAAGGGCATTCACATGCCTTATAGCCACCCCTCTAATTCTTTCAATCTCACCTAAAAGATGTTCCCTTATCTTCTCAGTATCCCTAGTGAAGGGACCAAAAAGCCCTTCTGCTATAGCAATGAAGGGCGAAACGTGAGTGTCTAGTGTACCCAATTCTTCTTATGATGAACCTCCAGCTTGATAAACTTGGCTTCATAATAATTTTTCAAGTCACTCTTCCACTTCAAAACTTCATCCGGATCAGCCCTAAAGGGGGGCGCGGGAGTAGCACCTAGTTTAGAAGAAGAACCACTGGTCTAGGTTGTAGAAGGAGTATCTTCTATACTAATTTGCCTTGCAATTTGCCCATCTGGTTCTTCAACTTTACATTTCAAGGTTTTAATTTTGTTCGTATATACAACCTCGTATATCCTTTCAGCATCCTTCAGTAAATTTTCTAGTTATGTGACTCTGTCCAGGGTAGAATCCTACTACTCTATAAGAATAGCAACTTTCAAACTCTAAAAAGCAAGATGAAATTCAAATAGGCCCACAAAAAATGAAATCTAGGAAGAGTACAAATAAATAAAATAAGTACAAGAAAAATGCCCAAACTTCATAAAGGAATATCAATTCACATAACATGTAAATAACCTCAAACATGATGTAAGTTGCAAAACCACTCTCTAAGCAATACTATCCTAAAAACACCTAAGACATTGAAGCTAAAGGTGGGGTAGAATTAACAGAGAAAGTCCTTCGGGGGGTCATAAAAAGCCCCACCAATGGTCAGTTGGCCCCTTTGCGGCTACTTCAAAACCCACAATATTACATAAGAAGTTCTGACGAAGAGAAGGGTAGAAAAATTCGAGAACATCCCTCACGTGCCGTAGAAGAATCTGCGCCCTCTTACTTTCAATTTTCTCCCTCTTAAGCCTCTTCAAGTAGGAAGCAATCTTGCCATTAACATTACACAAGGAATCCTCAAGGGCATGAATCCTCTATACAGCCTCCTTCTTTTTTTCTCTAAAGTACCGATTAGCTCAGTCCTAGTTTCTTAGTCCGTCTCGAAAATTACAAAAGAATCTATGGGCATCGGTTCTCCATCCTTCTTCCCACAAACAGGAAGGCCCCCTTGACTCCACAACCCTTGTCCGATCGATCATTGGAGAAGACCTAGAACTTGTAGGAAGAGTGGTAACCGTATCAGAGTGGGGTACCACAACCCTTTCGCTTTTGGCAGCCTCTTTTCTCCAATTTGATGAGAAATCTCCCTAGACATATCCTCAATAGTTTTATTTTGCTGCTCAATCTCCTTATGAAGAACAATCCCATAAAAGCTCTCCTAATTCTTCATTGTCTGTTGCATCTCACTTAACTATGATTCAGCAGCATCAAGCCCAGTATGCAACCTAATGTTCTGTTCATACCAATGGGTAAGAGCATCTTCGGCTTCTTTAAGCTCCTTGTGAACACGCTCTAACTCCCTTCCAAGTTCAACATTCTCATCTTGGAGGTAACTAACCTCTGCGTCAATATCGACAAAAGGACCCTTCACCTCAACCTTAAATTCGGACACGCCTATCTCATCCAACTCAGGAATTACGGGCACCGAATGAAGGTCATGTGTAGAAACTTCATGGAGCACAGGCATTGTTTTATATGAATCGGCCTAAATAGTAACAAAAAAATATGTAGCCTCAATGAAAATTAAAAGATACCAAACAACGGTCTAATATAAACTTCATTTATTAACTACATCAATTCAACAAAGCCATATACAGAAAAGCAGTAGAAGTAAACAAAATTCAACCCTCATGAAAATTCCTAAACTTGAGCCTAAACCATTCCAAGTGGGAGTTATCAGGTGGAACATAGTGGTTATCTAGGGTATATTGCCATCGGCGCAGTACGAAGTCACAAGTGCCTCTTTTCTTTAACTACTTGATCAATCCTCGAAAGTAATTTTTTGGTTTCATTCTAAAGAATAGTATAGGACTCATCTAATTCTCTCTTGTGCTTACTGATGTTCACAGCACTAAGACCCAGATGATCTAAAGTTTGGGTTCTGAGCCAGTCCTCACTTTCCTTCAGAACTTAACAAACAAAGCTTCTTCAAAAGACTAAAACAAATAAAAAACGACCCAATCATTTGTTAGGCATTAACATAGTAAAGCAACTACAACAAACTATTCATAACAAAATCAAGAAATAAGTCCCATGTGGTCGCACGTCCAAGTGTTAATATAAAAAATTGAATATCTACATGAGGATTCAAAGTAACCTTAGTTTCAGTTTTTCCCTCAGCACCATTAGGTGGTAGATCTCTATGATCCTCCTCCGCCTCCTCGTCTCTAACTATGTGTGTTATATGTTTAGGAGAAGAATCTTGCTTAGCATACTCTTTATTCCACTTGTCCAGACAATATTTATACACTGCATCAACCATGGACTGCTCACCCGAAAAGCTAAGATCGATCTCTTTCTCAAACTGAAGCTGAGCTGAAACATATAGATTGAAAATCATGTTGGAGGTGTTCATCCTAGAATTTTCCTTTGAATTAGTCGGCTCTTTTCCCACCTTGGATGGCTCTTTTCCCACCTTGGATAGCTCCTCCCTGGTCTCCTACAACTTACAGTTTTTTGAGGATAGGACTTCAACCACAACCGTGGCCTCCTTCTCAGCCCCGGCCTTCGCGGAAACAAGTTCAGCTTTCTTAGTGCTAGATGAATTGTGGTTGGCTTCAAGTTTGGCTACCCAATAAAGAGCGCTAACCAGGTCACTTTCACGAACTTGCGCTTCTACTATTAAGGTAGCATGCTAGAATAAAATAAAAATAATAAATATAAATAACAAAGGAAATAAATTTGTTTGGCATAAAAAAATAGAAAGAGTGCCACTTACATAAGACCAAGACTTTTCCAGTTCATCCATTACTTCAGAAGAAGAGCTTGGAAAGTGGAAGGGGAAGAGGAAAGGATGAAGAGGATGAGGCAATATAAGATAATGTGCGCACCACCGTCTTCCCACTCTTTCCACTAGGTCAGATATAACCTTCCCAAGCAAAGGAAAGTGAGGAATATTGGGGGCAGGACTACCCTACAATGGAGGGACAGCTACTATCGTCGACTTAGAGGGAGAAGGAATATCTAGAAGGGGAAGAGGAAGAGGAAGAGGAAGAGAGGGAGCTGCCTTTTAGGGGCTTGGTCAGAACCAAGGGCCGCATCATGCGCTCACTTTTGGTTGGCCTTTCACAGTAGCTTTCTCGATTTGCAAGTTGCATCAACAAGAGCAACTTCCATTATACCTACATTGGAAGGAAACTTTTGGATATATGGCAAGATAGGGTTTGAGTGTTAAAAAATTGTTTTTGTTAATGAGGTTCTTTTGTCTCAAAAACACCCAAGTATTTATAGAAGTAATCATGACGCTGAATGCTTAAATTATTAAGAATTAGCAAGGTTAAGTAATATTAAAATAGCCTTTAGGTGGAGCAACTATGTCACTAGATTTCTTACACAATCATGAGGAAAAGTATTCAAAACCATATGAAATGTATTTATCCAATTCGTGAAAGCAATCCAATTCAGATATTAAAAACAAAAAAAATTAAATCCAGTATGAAAAGCAATAAAAGGCACAAGGAATTTACGTGGTTTGGATGTTAACAAATCCTACATCCATGAGAAAAATGGTCTTACCTTCTTCTTTCATTCTTAGTATAGACAAATATGGTAGAGATTACAATGAAAATGTCCTTATCTTCTTCTTTCATTCTTAGTACAAACAAATATGGCAGAGATTACAATTTTTTATTTCAGTGCCTAAAAGAAAGTAAAGTAAAATTTTCTCCCCCTTTCTACTAAAGTTCCCTGCCTATTTATGGTACATAGAGAATTACACGGATTGCTAATCGACAATCTTCCATGCTTTTGATTCCTGCCTTTAGATTATCCCACATGTTGATTATCCGTCCTTCTTATTTACTGTAGATGGACTGTTTACGTGTCTTCGGTGGGAAACTTTGATTTCGATTGATGGATTTTGAACTTGGACAGGAAGCTTGAAATTGAGGAGTTTTGAATTTGTTTTGAGATATTTTTCTACTATATGTATAATATACTAATTAATTTCTTTTTGAGGTTTTTTTCTCCATAACTTTGTTAACATGGGAAGCCATTAATAAGCTTGATAATGTGGAGAAGGAAGTGAAGAAAATTGTGTGAAAATGTGAAGAAAAGGGGGTATTTATAGGATTTTAGAAAACCAAAATATCATAACATGAATGGACGAAACTACCCCTTGCCATCCCCTCCTAGCCTACCCTAAAACACATGGTAGCCCCCCCAATATGATGGATGATGTAGAGGAGATAGTGGTGATGATGGTGGTGTAAGGTGGATTTGATGTGAGAAGTTGTTTGCTTTTTTAAACTTAGATATTTTCAATATTTACCATATGTAAATATATTTCTACTTTTCTACCATTGTTATATGTATATGTATATGTTAATATATGTGCGTGGATGCCACAAAGATGTATAAGTTACATAAACAACGTTGTATAACTTATATATGTTAAACTGTTATGAATTTTAATTCTGGTTCCCAGTCATATTTTCACTTATTAATTAACGTACATATATTTCTAAAAAAATTGGAAACAAATTTCTTATTATTTTAGATGAATAAAAATGATCATATTTGAATTATAAAACCAAATAAATCGATATTAACAATTATTTACAAAAATTGCTATTATATCGATAAAGCGATACGAATTTTCTTATATCTTAAAATCAAGTATATATCTTTATAAAACTATTATAAATGATTTATTAATACTTTACAACTATTTAAAATGAATTATCATCATTTTAAAATAATTACTAGAATAAGTAAAATAATTATTAAATCATTAAATCTTAATTAAATTTAATAATTAAATATTAAATATAATGGCATCACTAATGATGTCAGAAACACGTTTTATTTTCAAAAATAAAATAACTGATTTTATTTCATATTCTTGATCATTTATAAAAATAAGTGTATATGCTATGCCAAAAAAATAAGTGTATGTATCTAGCTCTATGTGTGACGTTTAACAATTATAGAGTTATTTGTTAATAAAACGGTATTCACCCATTTTATCGATTTAAATCTAGAGGAAAATATTTTTGTAAATATCTATTCAAAATAAGATTACTATTATTTATTATCACTAAAAACAATATTATTTGTATTATCAACCTTTTATTTTATTAATCTTAAAAATAAATATAACTTATCAAAGTGATAAATTTGCGGGTCATTACAGGAAGTAATTAACTATTTTATTAAAGATAATTGATTTGTTTATTAAAGGAAATTGTGAATTTGATTAATTATCTTTTGGGATAGTTAATATTTTTTTAGATTTATGAAAGAGACTATAAATGGGATTAATTATAATTTTGGATAATTAATATTATTGTAAATTAAAAAAAGAGTATTATAAATCATCCCCCGGGATGAGTAACATTGTTTTGAATTTATAAAAGGTATTTAAATTGTTTTATTACCTTTTGGGATAATAAATATTGTTTTAAATTTATAAATGATGGTTTTTAAATGAGAACTTTAAAATAGAATTGTTTATAAATAAAGCTAAGTGTAAATTGTTTTGGGTTTATAGTAAACGATGTTTAAAATGACATTTGTTTTTTACCTTTGTTTTAATAAACTTAGTGTTATAAATTTGTCTTTTAAAAGGATATTTAAAGGGTTTTTGGAAAATTTAAATCCCGGGATTGTTTAAAATGATTTCAAAAGATTTTGAGAAAAGTATAGCGGTATTATTTGGAAATATTTCTAAAGTATAAATATTTTAGAAAAGAAATTTTAAGTAGAATGCTTTTTCTTTGAATAATTCAGAGGAAAACATTTTGGTTAGTTTTATGGTAATCTGAATAATCTTCTAAGTGACGATCAGAACTTGCTTAGATGAATGTTATGGAGTATTTAGCAAATTATTCTCTTTATCACTGTGCGATCGAAATGAGTTCAAATCCGAACAAACCCATGGTGAGTATTAGTGAACAAATTGTTTGAAGTTATTTTATAAAAGAAATATATGTAGTATGCTTTCAAAGATGAGTTTTGAAATTTATAACTGGATATTTAATCTTAAAGTTCCCTTAGTATGGAATTTGTTTAAAAAAATAAAAAGTATTTTTGGTAAAAGATTGTTTTGGATAAATGAATTTTTACCCTTAGATAAGATAAGGGAAAAGTTAACACTGGTTAAATGGGTTAGATTAGATAGGAGGTTTTGATAACATTGTTTTATCAAAACCATAAACATTATTTAAGCATCTAAGTAGTGTAAACTAATTGGTATTATTGGGCCAATCCATAAACATCATTCATTATAACACCGTAAGATAAAAAGGTAGGAATGTTTTAATAGACATTGTTTTATTAAAACCATAGCTTTTGTTTAAAACATATAAGTTGTAAAACTATTTGTTGTTTTGGGTCAACCCATAAACATCTTCCATTTTAACACTTAAGTTAAAGAGGTCGAGAGGTTGACTCAGTTTTAAAAGACCTAAATTTTGATTAGATCTTCACCTAACTTGTGAAAAGCAAAATAAATTTTATGTTTTGTATATTCTCTTAGGATTTAGAAGGGTATTATTCAAGTAAATAAAGTAGAATAAGTTATTATTTGATGTTTTATAAAATAATGACTTTATAAAATATTTTTAAACTTAGGAGAAAATTTATGAAATAATATATAAATGATTTTGGTATTGAATAAAATACTAAATGAAAATTTAAGTGATTTAGAAATATTGGTATTGTTAGCACCAAAATTGGTCACTAACCTCGTTGAGAAAGATTGTGTAGAGATATAAGTGATGAAGGTAAATTTAAACAAGGAAGAATATGCTAATTTGAATGCAAAGACAAGAACACCAGATTTATAGTGGTTCAACGTAATTGCCTACGTCCACTTTGATGTTAAACTTTATTGCTTTACTTGATGCTTGATTACAGATACAATCTGTAAACCAAATACTTGAATACAATTGCTAAGTAAAGAGGATGAGTTTTGAAAGCAGCAAAGTCTCCTCAGTGTTCCCGAAATAGGTCCTTTTCACTGTGCCCCTGCCCCTCTATTTATAGACAAAGATGGGTTGGACTTCCCTGGCAGGCCTGGCAGCCGAACACCTTGGCCCAAATGGGGTGGTCACTGTATGCCGAACCGAACAGGCCGAACGGTCGGATGCCGAACCATCCTCCTCATGCCGAACGATGCGCTTGTTGTGTGGGAAGAGCAGGCCGAGTAACAATCGAAGCCGAGTGTGCTGGGAAGAATGCCGAACGATCTCCTTATGCCGAACGAAGTGAGGTGCTGAGTGGGGAGTGTATACCGGGCAATGGTTGAAGTTGACTGAGGTTGGATAAATGCCAAACACCTCTGGCTGCCGAACATTCTCGGGATGCCGAATAGTCTTTGGATGCCGGACGAACTCAAATGCCGAGCAAACCTCTTGTGTCGAACGTCACTTGATGCCGAATGCAACTTGTATGTCGAACGTCCGTTTAGGCCGAGCGTCACTTGATGCCGAACGCAACTTGTATGCCGAACGTCCTTGTAGGCCGAGCGTCACTTGATGTCGAACGCAACTTGTATGCCGAACGTCCTTGTAGGCCGAGCGTCACTTGTTTGCCGAACGTAGCCTTAGGCCGAGCGTGCCCTTAGGCCGAGCGTAGTCTTAGGCCGAGCGTACCCTTAGGCCGAGCGTAACTTTGTAGGCCGAATACTCTTGATTTCCAAACCATCCTCCTCATGCCGAATGAGATTGTTGAACACTTAGTTGCCTGGTCAGACCATCAGGAAACACTTGCCCCCCAAAGTGTATCGCGTGATCGAACGTGATGCACTTTGAACTATGAGTCCACTGGCTAGGCTTTGAGATATGGTTCTGTTTTCTCTCTTAATCACGAGCTGAGGTGGTTTTCCTTGAGAATATCAGTGGTGGAGGTTGTGCCGAACGTGGTATAAATGCCGAACGATGCAGTCGAAGCCGAACGCTCCTCATGTGTCGAACGACTTTGTGTGCCGAAGCCAAACGTTGCGGCTTTGACCGGTTCCACCAGGTATAGCCTTTTTTGACTCCTCCTTCTTCCCTATAAAGGCTGGCACCTTCTTCCTTCTTCTCTTTTCACATTTTCAACTCTACTGCCTTGCACTTGTTGACATTTCCAGTTAACATCCTTCAACGATTCGTCAATCCTTTCAAAGCCTTCGACATACTAACTAGGTATTGATTCTTCTATCTAAATCCTCCCATAACTTAAAACAGTCTTTACACTCAAGTCCCACAGTCGATAGGGTGAATCGAGCCTTGATTAAGGTATTCTAGGAATTTTTTAGAGTTAAACGATGAGGGTGGAAGGAGGAGTGAATAGAGACGAACTTTTTAGGAAGCTGTTGGCGGATGCGTTGTGGTTCGGAATAAATCTCCTGTGCCGAACAAGATTGGAGGAAGAAAGAATATAGGTGAAGTAGGAGATGGTTGGGACGTCGAATGGTAAGGTCTGGCATGACTTGCCGAACACTCGATTCTCGTTGTTCGGTCGTGGATGGTGGAAGAGAGAAAAACTTGAAGGCAGTAGCATGACGCACCGTATGCCGAACGATGGGATGGAAGGTTAGGGAGGCAGCATGAGTTAATGGGGATGCTGAATGTCGCTTCGGCAGAATAGAATCTTGGTCGAACGATGCTCCGCCGAACGCTAACTAGTTTGAACGATTGTCAGGCCGAACGAGAATTGGCCGAACAAGCATAAACGCCGAACCATATCAAGGCCGAACAAGCATAAACGCC
This sequence comes from Allium fistulosum, assembly GCA_030737815.1. Classification (NCBI taxonomy): domain Eukaryota; kingdom Viridiplantae; phylum Streptophyta; class Magnoliopsida; order Asparagales; family Amaryllidaceae; genus Allium; species Allium fistulosum. The sequence continues at coordinate 798,089,926 of CM060904.1, forward strand.
GAACCATATCAAGGCCGATCAAACACAAATGTCGAACCATGCTTAGGCCGAACAACACAAATGCCGAACAATCATAAGTGCCGAATAAACATAAATGCCGAACCACACTTAAGCTGAACAACACAAATGCTGAACAATCATAAGTGCCGAACAAACATAAATGTCGAACCACACTTAAGCCGAACAACATAAATGCCATACAATCAATTGACTTGCCTAATCACATAACAAAACAAAGACAAGGACTCTAGCATATTAGCATATCAAACTGATTCGGACTATTAACTTCCTAGCTTCAGTAGTCATAAACCTGAACTTAGATTGACATACTCGGATAGCTTCTTTTAACGTTTTCTGAATCTGAAACTGTAATCACCATAAGGCAGGCTTTTGGAGACGGTCAGCGATGATGGTCTTCGAAGGCGATGATTTGAAGCTTAGTTTTATATCAGTAACCTTATGACTTTCAAACTTTCAACGCTTATACACGATTGTTGGCACTAGTTCACACGCCACGTGGGGGGAATATTCGTGTTGTTAATTCTAATGTTGAACATTTTTCAAGTATAGTTCTCACAGGTGATTTGCTAGATTCGCTATTTATTGGAGATGTCTAAAAAGTCTAGCTCCGCCACTATCTCAGATAGGCCTAGACCGTCTTCAAAGCAAGAAACCGCGGACACTTCAAATCTGTCGACTTCTCCTGCTTACAATTTAGCTCCTGATGCCCTGTAGGCGTCGATTCTCTTGGATAATCCAATCGACTCACAGGCTTCGAAGATTAACGAAGTCGCGCTTCGGCGAATATGCTCCATCCACGGAATCCCTTTCGCCGACGTGTTGGTTCCGTCAAGGCATGATCGTCCTCATCTGCCCCCACTCGGATATACTACCTGTAATAAGTTTATGTGCTGGATAGGCAGCATGCCTCCATTCAATCTATTTCTTCGGGACGTGTTGCAATACATAGACATTGCCCCATCGCAGCTGCATCCAAACGGCCACGCTTTCATATACGGGACCTACCTCCTTTTCATGGTCGTCTTCTCTAGGCCTCGAACTCCTGGGGAGATCAGATATATTTATATGATTAAGAAGTGGAAAGATAGCCCCTCCTTTATGTTCCTCGAGCCGTACCATAAACGCCAGATTTTGACCGGAGCATGTAGCAAATTCGCCTTGTACAAACATGAATGGTTCTATGTGCGTTGCCCTCCTGGTTTCGCGAGGAGATGGGTCGAAGGCAGTAAGTCTTTTCCCTGAGTCGACATTCACGCTCAATCGAAGCTATGCTTTTTCTAACTTCTTGTTTCATCTTTTCAGGTATTAACCCGCATCCTGAGGGCCGAGGATATTCTGAGACCGTCGAAGCCATTAGAGCTCTTCCTGTCGAGGAATGGGTCATCCAAACCCTCCTTTCAAATGAGTCATTATCAAGGTTCGGACTGTTAGCAGGAGGTCGCCGGATTAGCCTTCCTGAGGGCATTTCCATTCCCAAGCCTGCATCCGGTAAAGGGAAAAAACTAGCTGAATCGTCATCACGTCATACCCATAATGTATAGGAAGGGGAGAAAAACAAAGAGGATGAAGCTCCTGAGACACAAGGCGAGAATGTGGGTCCTTCTTGGGACCCGACGGTCGAAGTGCACGATATTGAAATGTCATCTTCCCCTTCGAAGGGGAAAAAGAAATTGACGTATAAGATACGGAAGGAGAAAGTTGGCGGAACTTCCAAAGTTACGCTCATCCCGACAGAAAAAGAGGCTTCTTCACAGCACATGGAAAGTTCTTTAAAGGGTCTGTCGAACCTTACCATTCCCGACGATCTACTCAATTACGGTTTCGACGACCCAGAAGACCTTAAAATTCATTCTCCCGCTAGAGGAGATACGGGAGTTCAAGCCCCAGTCCAGGGAGATAACACTCCAATCAGTAAAGACAAAGGAACTGGTCCGTCGGGGGGAACAATAGGACACACACGCACACACACACTTCACCATGCACTTCAATTTTTGCCATTACCCCGATTTTTCCTAATTCCCTGTTATTTTTATTCTATGCAGGTGACATGGGGCGCTCCCATGGGTTCGTTCGCCTCCACGGCTCTTCTATATTTCACCATCCTGGGCGGGATTCAGGCTCCGCTAGACGTAGGGACAGAGACGACTACGAAGATCGAGACAACCGTCCTCGTGAGTCATCTTATCAGAAGAAATCATATTCTCAGTCTTCATATTCTCGCGATCCCCCTCCCCAAACTGAGCCAGACAGAGAAAAACTCTCGTACAGGGGTCTCAACCCGATGTCTCCTGAGAACAACATTCCGGTTCATCGAGCACATGGCAAACTCGGGAGCATCGGAAAAGAATAGAACTTTCAAAGCCTCCTCCCCCTGTTACTGCGGCTGACCCAACTATAGCAGAGAAGATGGTCGATCTTAAGGCTAAATTCCCAAAAATCTGCTTTGACGGCCTGAAATTCCTCCCAGCTATTCATCACATCCCAGGGCACGTCAAGTAGAGTGCCATCACCTGCAACAACGACGTCTATGTTCAACATGACGCGTTTGTACACTTGGCCGAGAAAGTCTAGGAAGTATCTGTCGAGCGACAACAGGAAATTGACCGTTTGAAGTTGGAAGCTGGCTTTGACAAGGACATCATCAAGAGTCAAGATGAAGAGCTTGCTTCGTACAAGTCAAAGCTTGAAGCCGCAGAACAGAATGCCAAGGAGACTGCGGAGGCCGTCGCTCATCTTGAGACGACCATAAGAAAGAACTTGACACCGCAGTCCAACGCAGTGGAGCCCTAGCCCTAGAAAAAGAATCCATTCAAAATGAAAGGGATACACTTGTTCTGCAGGTCAAAGAGTTGAAGGAGCTACTCTCGAAGGAGAAAGAGGAGAAAATAGCCGCTCAAGAAGAGTCCCAACGATACTACGATGAAATTGTTGCTACACGGCTCTTAAAAACAAAACTCGATGATGAGCTTGCTAGGGTTGAGATAATGAAGGACGAAGCCCGTGAGGAGGGCAAGAGAAAAGCTTCTGAGGAGATTGACTCTCGCCTCGAAGCAGCTACAGAGGCCGGTAGAGAAGAGGTCAAGTGCATGTTTGACCCGCTGATTGCCGAATACAACGCCCGCGTCCTTATGCACCACGACTTGACATTCCTAGGTGAGGGCTATCTTGAATCTCTAGCTGAGGCCTGGGAGACTTTAATAAAGATCAGAAAGATCGAGTCAGGTACTGAGGAAGTCAGGAATGAGCCAGCGGACTTGTCTGCAGCTTTGGCTCTTTATAGTAAAGGCTCTCCCCTATTAAAAGAGAAAGACGACGAAGCTGGTCCATCTGGGCTAGGGCTGCAGCTCCTCCTTCCGTTGCTCCTCCTTCTGCTCAATCGGCCGGTCGGCCAACACTTGACCCATTTGAGTAGCATGCTGGCTATGATCGAGAAGATCCCGGGCTTGGCGTTCATGTGCTATCCCCTATTCTAGAGGGTGAAACTCCATGCGCAACTGATAGCCAGCCATAACCCGATATAAAACTCTTCTTTTAGAAGTTCAAAGATCTGTCACTTTCTGTTAGCGGTTATTGGTCCTAACGTTCATTCTTTATGTTTTTTATGCAGGCCGCTCTGATCCCGAACCAACTCCGAGGAGCGATGACGCCAAGGAGGAGGTAGAGAAAACAAGCGATGTCGCCCATGCGGGTGTAACTCCCGGCCCTGACGCCCAAGTGATCGGGGTGCTAGATGATGATAAGTTTGACACTTCATCTCCCGTTGATGGGAGTGATGAAATTGATATCACTGGCACCTCAGAACATACTTCAGAGATGAGCATAAAAGAGCGACTCGCAGAAGAGAAGAAGAAGAAGGTCGAGATCAAGGTCGAACCTCAAATACTGGAACTTACCGACCCGCTAAATATGCCTCTGAAAATCATTCTTCCCGGCAAATCCAAACCGCTTGATGTTACTTCTCCCACTCTTGACTCCGCTTCATTGGCAAGCAAAAAATCCCAGAGGAAGCATGGGGGAGAGGAGTCATCTGAGAAAATAAAGGAAGACAAGAAGAAGAAGGCAAAGAAATAGTTGCTATACTCGTTCAACGAGATTTTGCTTTGGTCATGTAACTACTTTTACTTTTTCGCTTTCGTAGTTCATGTAGATAGAATTTTTGACTCCAAGTTTTAAAGGAGTAGTTGTGTAGCCCCATTTTGGATTGTTGAATAAAGTTTAGTTTCCTTGTCACTTGAACGATTCTTTTGCTTTTTAGCTTTCTGTACAACTGTGGTCGAAACTCAAGTTTTTATGAGTCGCATAATTTCCCAATCCATTCTTACATTATTCGAACATTCTTTGGGTACTTAGAATTTTCTCTAATCCGCGTTCCGGGGATTTAGAGTAATTCGGTCCGCATTCAGGGGACTCGGAGATTCGAATCGTCTATACTCTAGTCTGCACTCCAGGGACTTAGAGTACTCCGGTCCGCATTCAGGGGACTCGGAGATTGAAGTCGTTTATATTCTAGTCCGCGCTTCGGGGACTTAGAGTACTCCAGTCCGCACTTAGGGGACTCTGAGATTAGAAGTCGTTTATACTCTAGTCCTCGCTCTGGGGACTTAGAGTACTCCGGTCCGCACTCAGGGGACTCGGAGATTTGAAGTCGTTTATACTCTAGTCCTCGCTCCGGGGACTTAGAGTACTCCGGTCCGCACTCAGGGGACTCGGAGATTTGAAGTCATTTATACTCTAGTCCGTGCTCCGGGGACTTAGAGTACTCCGGTCCGCACTTAGGGGACTCGGAGATTTGAAGTCGTTTATAATCTAGTCCGCGCTCCGGGGACTTAGAGTACTCCAGTCCGCACTCAGGGGACTCAGAGATTGAAGTCGTTTATACTCTAGTCCGTGCTTTGGGGACTTAGAGTACTCCGGTCCGCACTCAGGGGACTCGGAGATTGAAGTCGTTTATACTCTAGTCCGCGCTCCGGGGACTTAGAGTACTCCGATCCGCACTCAGGGGACTCTGAGATTTAAAGTCGTTTATACTCTAGTCCGCGCTCCGGGGACTTAGAGTACTCCGGTCCGCACTCAGAGGACTCGGAGATTTGTAGTCGTTTATACTCTAGTCCGTGCTCCGGGGACTTAGAGTACTCCGGTCCGCACTTAGGGGACTCGGAGATTTGAAGCCGTTTATACTCTAGTCCGTGCTCCGGGGACTTAGAGTACTCCGGTCTGCACTCAAGGGACTCGGAGATTTGAAGTCGTTTATACTCTAGTCCGCGCTCCGGGGACTTAGAGTACTTCGGTCCGCACTCAGGGGACTCGGAGATTGAAGTCGTTTATACTCTAGTCCGCGCTCCGGGGACTTAGAGTACTCCGGTCCGCACTCAGGAGACTCGGAGATTTGAAGTCGTTTATACTCTAGTCCGTGCTCCGGGGACTTAGAGTACTCCGGTCCGCACTCAGGGGACTCGGAGATTGAAGTCGTTTATACTCTAGTCCGCGCTCCGGGGACTTAGAGTACTCCGGTCCGCACTCAGGGGACTCGAAGATTTGAAGTCGTTTATACTCTAGTCCTCGCTCTAGGGAGTTAGAGTACTCCGGTCTGCACTCAGGGGACTCGGAGATTTGAAGTTGTTTATGCGAGTTCGTACGTCGTACAGAATAATGTGACTCCAGTTGTTTATCACCCGACTATAAGGTATAGAAACATTAGTAATTCATGGAAAAGAAGACTTCAAGCCTTTATTAAGGAAACAAAATAAATTGTCTGATTATATGCTGAAAAGAAACTAAGAGACAATGGAGAAATAACTGCACCTAAAACACAAAAGAAACAAGCTACGTGTAATAACGTCGTAAATGTTCACTGTTCCACGCTCGGGGAAGCGTCACGCCATCAACGGTCGCTAGCTTGAAAGTTCCCTCTCCAAGCTTCCGTTCAATGACATATGGACCTTCCCAGTTGGGATTCATACGTGATGGTATTGGGAAAACTTGTTTCAAAACGAGATCACCCACATCAAGGATTCTTAGGCGGACTTTCTCGTCGTAATATCGCTTGACTCGATGCCTAAATGTTGTCGCCCTTAATTCAGCTTCTTCACGTTTTTCATCGACGTAGTCCAGTGATTCCAACAAGAGATCCTGGTTCGTCTTAGGATCATAATGTGTCACCCGATGTGATGGAACTGCAAGCTCCATGGGTATAACAGCTTCTGGGCCGTACGCCAATGCGAACGGAGTGTGGCCAGTCGCGGACTTATGAGTAGTTCTATAATCCCACAGTGCTGTTGGGAGTTCATCTACCCACTTGCCTCCAGCCTTTTCCAAACGCTTCTTTAATATGGACTTGATTATTTTGTTCACGTCTTCAACTTGCCCGTTAGCCTTCGGATGAGCAACAGCGGCGAACTTTTTCTCAATGCCGTACTTCGAACAGAAATCTTTGAACTCTTTACTTTCAAACTGAGTTCCGTTGTCTTTAATGATGGTTCGTGGGAGGCCAAAGCGGCATATAATGTTTCGTACAACAAAATTAATGACTTTCTTGGAGGTGATTGTGGCTAAAGGTTCTGTCTCGGCCCATTTCGTGAAGTAGTCGACTGCAACTATCGCGTATTTCGCACCACCTTTGGATATAGGCAAAGAACCGATTATGTCGATTCCCCAAATTTCAAACGGCCAGGGACTAACCATTTGTGTGAGTTTCGTTGGAGGAGCTCTCGGGATTTTCGCATATCTATGACACTTGTCACATTTTCTTGCATAGTCTGCAGCATCCCAATTCACAGTTAGCCAATAGTATCCGTAACAGAGGATCTTTTTTGCTAGCGTTTTCCCCTCAGTATGGTCGCCACATTCACCTTCATAAACTTCCTCCAAGACCCGCTTTGTCTCATCATGGGCGATGCATCGTAATAAGGGGACCGAGAACCCCTTCCGATACATTATTCCATCATGCATCACATATCGTGCGGCTTTTCGGATGACTTGTCATCTTTTACTCCTTTTTTCTGGTAAAGTCCCGGTCATCAAGTATAGTTTAAATGGGGTTAACCATGGCTCTCTCTCGATTCCCGTTTCCAACGCAAAATCGACTTCCATCACATCTATGCTTGAAGTGTGCAAGGTTTCGACGGGAACTAATCCCATCTGCTGCGCATCGCCAGTGCTTGCGAATTTGGCCAACGAGTCGGCTTCTTTGTTCTATTCACGTGGGACATGCGAGATGTCATAATGTTCAAAGTTCGCCAATAGTTCCTGAACCAAAGCAAGGTACGGAGCAAGCTTCTGTCCCCTTGCTTGGTAATCTCCCCGCACTTGGTAGACCACCAATTGTGAGTCACAAAATATTTCAACTAACCTTACCCCGAGTTCTCCAATAAGCTTTAGACCAACGATCAATGCTTCATATTCTGCTTCATTATTCGTAGCCGGGAAATTGAGCTGCAAAGCATAACAAATCAATCGATTTTCTGGAGTTACGAGAACTACACCAGCTCCGGAGCAACGGTCGTTTGATGCCCCGTCGGTGTACAATTTCCATCGAATGGGTGGAATGACACTGCGACTATCTGGTTCGTCAGGTACAGTAAACTCAGCGATGAAATCTGCTAGTGCTTGCCCTTGTATGGCTCTTCTTGGCTGGTAGGTAATATCGAACTGGCTCAACTCAATATTCCATTTTAACATCCTTCCAGAAGTTTCTGGTTGTTGGAGTACCTGCCATAAGGGTTGATCGGTATAGACCCTGACCGAGTGTGCTTGAAAGTATGGACGTAGCTTACGTGATGCAATCACCAAGCAATAGGCCAATTTCTCGATTTTGGGGTAATTTCTTTCTGCCCCCATTAAACGTTTACTAACGTAATACACCGGCTTTTGGACTCGGTCCTCCTCGCGGACCAAAGCCGCACTTATAGCATGTAGGGATACGGCCAAGTATACGTACAGCATCTCATGGTCTACTGGCTTCGACAGCACTAGAGGACTCTCCAAATGCCTCACCAGATCTCGTAATGCTTCCTCATAGTTAGATGTCCTTTCGAAATTCCTCTTCCCTTTCTTTATTATATCGAAGAAAGGAATGCACTTGTCCGTGGCTCTAGATATGAATCGACTCAGCGCAGCCACTTTCCCATTCAAGCTTTGCACCTGTTTTATAGTTCTGGGCACTTGCACATCTCGAATAGCTTGAATCTTTTCTGGGTTAGCTTCAATTCCCCTAGCGTTAACAATGAATCCCACAAACTTCCCCGACGCAACGCCGAAGGAACACTTTAGAGGGTTGATCTTCATCCCATAATATCTGAGTATATCGAACATCTCTGCTAAGTCTCGAATGTGGTCGTTTGACTGTCGTGACTTCACGAGCATGTCATCCACATAGACTTCCATCGTTCTACCAATCTGGTCTTTGAACATTCGATTCACCAAATGCTGATAGGTCGCTCCTGCGTTTTTCAATCCGAAAGGCATCACTACATAGCAATACAGCCCAACGTCTGTGACGAAACTGGTGTGCTCCTGGTCTGGCATATGCATCGGGATCTGATTGTATCCCGAGTACGCATCCATGAATGACAACAACTCGTGTCCTGCAGTGGAGTCGACCAACTGATCAATCCTGGGCAATAGGAAACTGTTCTTGGGGCATGGTTTGTTCAAATCGGAATAATCTACACAAGTTCTCCATTTCCCGTTTGCCTTTTTCACCAGCATGGGATTTGATACCCATTCAGGGTAGAGGGCGTCGCGGACGAATCCATTGGCTTTGAGTTTGTCCACCTCCTCTCTAAGAGCAGCGGACCTCTCCGGGTCCATTCTTCTCCTCTTTTGTTTAACTGGAACGTACTATGTTCAACATATGACTCGTAATAGCGGGAGAAATCCCACACATATCAGAATGTGTCCAAGCGAAAACATCAAGATTCGCTTGGAGGAAATCACTAATGTCTTCAGTCATTGCGGGGCTGAGTTGTGATCCAATCTTTAGTACTCGCGATGGATCGCCTCGACTGACTGAGATGTCAATTGTCAGTTCCACTGGTGCTGCTTTTTCATCCCTGGTTTCCTCATTATCGTCTCTCGGATCTATGTCTCTGTAGATCCGGGAATTATCCCCGAGCCAGGGCTGGTGCACTACTTGTCAACTGTTGGTATCCTGAATGCAGGCAGAATTGTCCGCAACCTTTCCTTTCTCTCTCCGCTGGGCCCCTCGGAGCTCAGCCACATAACAGGCACGACCAGCCGCCTAGTCGCCATGAACAACACCTACTCCTTTGTCAATCGGAAACTTCAAAGTTAAGCACCACGGGGCTAATGCTACCCTAAACTCAGCCAGGGCCGGTCGGCCTAAAAACACATTGTATGGAGAATCAACATCCAAAACTACGAATGGTAGGATTGGCACCCTCTTACGCTCGCCTTGTCCCAGTTCAACTAGTAACTCAACATACCCCACTGCATTGGTCGCTGCGCCATTAAAGCCATGTATACGAGCTTTAGATGGTTTCAAATCCTTCGTTTCCATCTTCATCTGGTCATAAGCCTTCTTGAAGATGATATTGACAGAACTTCCACAATCAATCAAAATTCTCTTCACATAAGCCAGCCCGATTGTCGCAGATATGACCATCGGGTCGATGGTAGGAGCCTCTACTTGGTCATCATCTCTGCTCCTGAATACTATACCGCTCCATCTCTTGCCAGTTCTTATATGTAGGGTGAGGCCCGCCGATGATCATGTTTATGACTAGTCTGCCCACAGTCCGGGCAGGCTCCTCGGGATGACGCGCAGCTGGTGCACGACCTGGGTTGGATGTTCCCTGTCCTCCTTCCTGTGGATTCTTCACAAACTCCTGTAACTTTTTCTGCCTGATCAACTTCTCTATAGCGTCGTGTAAGTGTTTGCACTCTTCAGTATTGTGCCCATAAGTCTCATGAAAGCGGTAGTACTTCCCGGTCCGCTTTTGTTCCTCGGTCGACTCCTTTGGACGTGGCTTTCTGTACTGAAAGGTATTGCAGGTTGATAGGTAAATTTTCTCAAGAGATGCATTTAGCGGGGTGTACTCGTTGTAGGTTGGAATTCTCGGCTTCCACTTCCCCGCTTCTCTCTTCTTCCCTTGATTTCTTCCTCCGGATTCCTTAGGTTGCCCGGGCTTGTTCTGGACATTGACTTGACTTTTCCCAAGTTGTCCCCAGACTGCTTCATAGAAATATTGCTTTTCACAGACTCCTGGACAGGCCCCGGTGCCTTATCTCGTCTTACCCACCTAGCTTCCACTCTTCTTATGAACTGGTGTGCCTTTGAGTAAAAACGCTCTAGCGTAGTCGGAGGTTTTCCTGCCAGTCAGTCTCCAAACTCTAAATCTGGATCCACACCTCGCATCACAGCCATAAGAATTGCATGATCATTGGGATTGCTGACTTCAGTCGCCGCAACATGGAATCTTTGCAAATACTCCTTCAATGACTCCCAGGAGCTTGGATTACACTTGATAGAGACATCACGTCCTTTGGACGAGTAGTGTGTATCCTGAACTATTCTATAAACTTCTTCGCCAACTCCTCGAAACTGGATACGGACCGCGGAGGAAGTCGGGTGAACCGCATAGTAGGGATCCCAGATAGAGTTATTGGAAAGCATCAACACTTGGTGGCATCATTTGCTCTAGCTGAATCCATCATCCATTCGTACCTCATGACATGCTGCCTAGGATTAGTCTTTCCTTCATACGCCGGGATAGTTGGCATACTAAACTTTCTGGGGTACGCTGCCTGTAGAACAATGTTTGTGAACGGAGTATGACTTCTTGACACTCCCCAGTCGTCGTTAGATAAGCCTTGATTCTCTTTCATTAATTGTCTGATCATGGTTGTCAGGTCTGGTGTTTGTATGGAAGGTGGAAGGTTGGAGTCTGTTCTACGTGACTGGTCATGTTGATGCCTCCTCTGTTGGCGATCTGCTAAATGTGCATCTTGAGGTTCGACACCGTTAGCATCTTGATGGTCTGGGCCTCCAGCCTCCACCTGCACTCAAGTTCCTAAGTTTCTAGCTCCGGCTTGGTCACGGTCTCCAACTGTTCGGACAACAGCATCTGCCTACGTAGTTTTAGTCTTATGGCGTCTACGCTTGGGAGGTTCATCGGAAGAAGTTGAGCTGTCGGATGAGGCATAAGGAGTGGGATTGCCCCCAGCATTCTGGTGCTATTGTTGAGTGAGTTGTGCCATGAAGTTGGCGTTGGCTTGCATCTGCTCTCCGAGTTGTCTCCTGCTTTCCCTGAGTTCTCTCATCAAGTCGTTGAACTCTATTCTGGTGACAACTGGCATTTGGTCCTGGGCGATAGTCCTTGCACCTGGAATCACTTGCTGATTGCTAGGTCCTGCTTGTTGCACGCTAGCAGTCTCATGAGCGTCCGCATTATGAGAAGCTGATCTGGTACGTGGTCTTGCCATTGTAGAGTTATTGGTACAAACTCTGAGTAGAATCAGCGGACGACCTATGAATGAGTCGGATCTTCTTTGGGGGATGTATTCAATCCAGTAGCTTCAAAGCAGATCCTTGAGGTCTGAGAATTCAGTTCTTAGTGAAAGCACCAAAGTGTTAGCACCAAAATTGGTCACTAACCTCGTTGAGAAAGATTGTGTAGAGATATAAGTGATGAAGGTAAATTTAAACAAGGAAGAATATGCTAATTTGAATGCAAAGACAAGAAAACCAGATTTATAGTGGTTCAGCGTAATTGCCTACGTCCACTTTGAGGTTAAACTTTATTGCTTTACTTGATGGTTGATTACAGATACAATCCGTAGACCAAATACTTGAATACAATTGCTAAGTAAAGAGGATGAGTTTTGAAAGCAGCAGAGTCTCCTCAATGTTCCCGAAAAAAGGTCCTTTTCACTGTGCCCCTGCCCCTCTATTTATAGACAAAGATGGGTTGGACTTCCCTGGCAGGCCTGGAAGCCGAACACCTTGGCCCAAATGGGGTGGTCACTATATGCCAAACCGAATAGGCCGAACGGTCGGATGCCGAACCATCCTCCACATGCCGAACGATGCGCTTGTTGTGTGGGAAGAGCAGGCCAAGTAACAATCGAAGCCGAGTGTGCTGGGAAGAATGCGGAACGAACTCCTTATGCCGAACGAAGTGAGGTGCTGAGTGGGGAGTGTATGCCGAGCAATGGTTGAAGTTGACTGAGGTTGGATAAATGCCGAACACCTCTGGCTGCCGAACATTATCGGGATGCCGAACAGTCTTTCGATGCCAAACGAACTCAAATGCCGAGCAAACCTCTTGTGCCGAACGTCACTTGATGCCGAACGCAACTTGTATGCCGAACGTCCTTGTAGGCCGAGCGTCACTTGATGCCGAACGCAACTTGTATGCCGAACGTCCTTGTAGGCCGAGCATCACTTGATGCCGAACTCAACTTGTATGCCGAACGTCCTTGTAGGCCGAGCGTCACTTGTATGCCGAACGTAGCCTTAGGCTGAGCGTGCCCTTAGGCCGAGCGTAGACTTAGGCCGAGCGTACCCTTAGGCCGAGCGTAACTTTGTAGGCCGAATACTCTTGATTGCTGAACCATCCTCCTCATGTCGAACGAGATTGCTGAACACTTAGTTGCCTGGTCAAACCATCAGGAAATAGGTATAATTAAGAAACCAATAATTTTAGAGAGTGACTTTCAATTTTGCCTGAAGGAGCATAGGTAATCCTTTAAGCAATAACCAAAGGCTGATGAGCAAAATGGTACGCTTAGTAAATTATTTATATTCTTAGGCTATCAAGAAAGTTTTGAACCTACGTTAAGATTTGTCTACTAATTGTTTGAAATTTTAAATAATGTTGAGTGTTAGATTTTCCTTTACTTGTTATGGTTGGTTTGATTGAGTTGATTGATTGGGTGATCTTATATACCCTAGTTTATAGAGTTAAAATTTACAAACCAAGGTTTTTGAATTGTTATTTATTAGGACTTAAATCCCGGTGCTTTTGGAAATATGATTTTGGAAATTTTTAGGAAAGAAATAATAGTTGTTCACTCTAGTTGTTGTATTAGGAGGAATTAGAATACCACCGGAGGCTCCATATTGTTTTGATTCCAGAGTTTAACATGTTTTGTTAAAAGGACCCCCTCCTTGACATTTTTTATTTTTGTCTTTGATTCACTTCTCTTTTTGAGGAATTCGAAAGTAAATTTTGAAAATATTTTGAATATAAAACCCGGGCATTTAATTTTAAATTTTGGAAGTATTTTGAGAAATGTTGGATGCATAACATTTATTATAGAATATTCTCTTTATTTTGTTGCATATGTTTGTTACATTACTTTTGGTTGCATCATGTTACATGATTGCATATGTTTGTTATAGTGTTAATATTGCATGTGTTTATGATAGAAATAAGATAACTAAGGAAAATATAACTAACCAGATTTATTGAAAACCAAGTAAGTAAATTGATTTTTCTTAGGTTGGCTATTACTTCTTCCACTCCGTAATAATTTCGAGGATGAAATACTGTTAATGGAGAGAGTGTAACGACCTATAAATTAATTACTTTATAATTGAATACTAAAATCATTTTTAAATATTTAAATAATGGATTTTAATAACCAAATAAACATCTTTTAAATAATAATTAATGATGTTAAAATCATTTTCAAAATATGTTTACCAAAATAATTAGTTCAAATAAAAATAGAAAATGTGACCGAAAGTCCTAAGACTGCATTAAAAACCATGTTCCCTCTCTCCATTTTGCCCGGTGCAAGAGAGTGTGGAATAATCAGCGTAAGGAGAGTGATAATCTCACTCTTTGGAAAGTCCTAAGAGATGCCTTTAATACCAAAGATAGGTTAATAAGGCTAGGAATGAATATTGACCCTAGTTGCTGATTCTATTATGATAGCTATGAATCCAACATCCATTTGTTTTTTAACTGCACAACGATATATTATCATTGGAAAATATTGATGATAACACTTGGTTGCATTGAGGTTTCCAGTATAAGTAACATTGAATGGTGCACTATTAATAAATCTACGAGATGGAAGACTGACCCAAGCATGCCGCTGCTTCTGGTTCTCAAAAAGTTCATTGCAGTCATATGGAAGCATAGAAATGGAAGAATCTTCAATGGTATATTTCAGCCAGAGGTGATAGTATAGAATGACATAAGACAAGCAATTAGGCATGGGATCAAGTAAAGTTCTTATAGCTTTGAAGATGGTATTGTAAGCTTTTGGGATTTGTTTCTCATAAGCCTACGATTTTGTGAAGTTTTTTTTATTTTTTTATTTTTTCTCTATTTGTGTCATTGCATGCGATGATGCATTTCTCCTTTTTATTGTGTTTTGCAGTAAACTGGAAGGGGACCATCCAACTCCGCATGGCTTTGCTTAAAAAAAGAAAATGTGGTCGAAAAGCGTTTTTTGAAATTTTGACTTTTGGACACTGAAATGTTTTCGAAAATGTCATGCACCCTTGTGAAACAATGTACACACTTTTATATGATAGAATTAGTATTAATAAAGCATACTTAAAAATATTAACATATATTTAATCATACTTAAGAATTGATGTGACATAATATGCATTAATTTAATAAGAATGTATATTTATATATAAAGAAATCTTACCATATCCCATATTTTAATACACATACATTCACAAAACATGGAAGCATGTTTTTAGGGTAGGGGAGGGTGGTGACCAATGTGTGGAGGTAAGGAGGGAGGTATGGTGATGCATGTTAACTTTATATTATTTAATTCCTAAGTCAATTTACTAAAATACCCTCCATATTTGCCTATAAATACTCAATTACTTCACACCTTTTTCACTTTACATTTACATTTTTTACATCCATTTCCTAAAGCTTCCATATTCAATTCCATTTTTCATGTATTCATAAATTTCCATGGCTTCCATTTGTATGTTCATGCTTAAAACTATAGTTTTTCCACTTTCATCCACTTAAAACTAGCTTATACCTTTTCTACATCACTCTACTTACCAAAACAACACATTAACTTCCCATTTCAACCATGGTCGAGCCCATAATAGTCCATGTCCCAAACATCCCATTTAAGGGGCCAAAAGTTTGAGCTTGTGTGGAGTGAAGTATAGTTCATATGTCGGCAAGTTATTGTAAGAGTTCGGCTTAGTTCGATTTCATTTTTGTGAGGTCTTCACCTTCAAACCAAAAGTTTTTAAACCATACTCATGTTCATATTTGTTGCTATTGAATGCTTGTTGTATGTATTTGGTAGTGTGGTAGTTGTTGGTTTGATTCATGCTTCGAAAAGTTGACATCTTGGTCGTAGTTTAGTAACTTGTAAAGTTAGTAAGTAAAAGTTGCTTACAATGTTAGTTCATGCTTATTACATGTTGTATCATAGTAAATTACCATATATATCTGCTCATAACCTTGCTATGTAATGTCTGGTTTGAATTATAATGCCATAAGCTTATTTTTCGAACAGCCCATATAGCGATAGCCGCTATATCGACACTTTCGGAAAATCACTTTTTATCGAAATATTTTGGTTTCATCTTCATGCTTGGAATTGTTTTACAAGTTAAACAAGATTTTGGTTAACTATGTTTTCAAAAGTAATTAACCATCTTAATAATGATTATTTAATTTAATTAATTGTTTAATTAATAAGGATTAAGGTTAACTAATTACTTAGTTAATGATATGTTTGAAATTTAACTAATTACTTAGTTAATGATGTTTTAAAATTAATTAATCATTTTATTTAATGATGTTCAAAGAAAATTAATCATTTAATAATGATGGATTAAAGTTAATTAATCAATTAACTAATGATGTTTTACATTAATTAATCTTTTTAATTAATGACTTCTAAAAGGAAATCAACTTGTTTTAACTTTAATTAATCTTTCCTTAATGATGGTTTAAATTGATTAATCATTTTGAATAATGATATTAAATTATTTATTTATTAATTTAATTAATTATATTTAATTTTATTAGTTAATTTAAATAATGATGTTTAAAGGTGATTAACTTCTTTTGAATTAAGGGCTATTGAAGTCGATCAATCAACTTAATTAATGAAGTTTTAAAGTTAATTAATTAATGTAATAAGGATGGTTTAAGTTAATAAATCCTTTTTATAATGATGTTTAAAGTTACTGAACTCTTTTAACAAAGTGCTTTAAAGCTAATACTTGTAATATAAAGCCAAGCATGAATTCAGGTTTTTAAAAGAAAAGGTTTTATTAGTTTACGGAAACGAATTAATTTCCATAAATCGATTCACTTATATGCAAACAATTTATTTGTATAATTAGCACTAAACATCGAAGAAGTAGACTTGTTGTTATTTCGAAAGTTAGGAATAACTGTGAGACATGACTTTGAGGTACACTACCTTAACTTGTTTGGTATTACTGTTAACTAAGAAATATTACAAGTTTGAATTCGATGAGTGGTGGTAAGTAAAAAATACTTAATTTCCATATATGATCATTCTATATCCTCGATAGTCGGTTTCTCGGCTATCGGTTACTTCAACTTCTTTATTATCGTCATTCTAAGACAATTTATTACTCCGTTGTGCATTGTTATCCTTTATCGGAAATGACTAAACCCAAAGCGCGAAAGGAAGCCAAGCTATGTAAGGTTGCTCCCATTAAAAGGGTATTTTCACATCTCATCTAGTTTGGATTCAGTTTTGCACTTAGATGTGGAAATATTCGGATTCTCGATAAGGTTCGGCGGGGTCTGGCTTGGTATTGCCCAAGAAGTGTCATGGAGTATATGAGTTTCTCAAAAGTATATTACTAGAGGTATACTTCAAGGGTGGTACACCTTCCTAGTCATTTGTTGGAAATTTTCCTTTCCTTATTTGATTTGAACCTTCGAATTGTTTTTTTATGATTGCAACGGGAAGAGTCAACTACTCTTCAAGATGTTTAATTATAGGTTTTGCCCATTCTATCAAGTTTGGACTGTTATCTTGTTTTATCCATTCTGTCCAGTTTGGATTTTGTTCGGACTATTTCCATTATTTCAAGACTGTATCTTTATGCTATTTTTGCCCATCATCTAAGTTTGGATTTGTATCCTATTGTTCTTTTCCATTCTTATGTTTGGTTGTTGTTTATGTGGGTGAAAACCTATTCGGCGTTAGTAGCGTGGTCCCATATATCATTGTTAAATACACTTCCTTTGGAGTTTTACTCATACCATACATTTTATCTGAGCCGGGTTGTTTACTTTCCCTAAAACTCTCGGGTACTCAATTATATTTGAGTAGTCCCAGAGTAGCAGGTTTTCTTTGGAGCTCTTTGAAGACGGTAATCAAGCAGGCGGCTCCTTAGTTATCTAGTTATTTATTTCTGTTGTATGATTATGTTGGTATATTTGGTATTTGAAAAATGTAAAGTCAGAATGTATAGCTGCAAATCTATTAGGTGTAGTACTTTTGTTTAACTCTGATAGCTCCATGTAAGGAGTAACCTTTTGTACTATATCATTTTGTATTATATGTAACTATTCCATTGTGAGGCTTTTCTACTCTATTCTTTCTGTTATTTATTTTACCCCGAGACAACTTATCTTTTGGATGCTTAGGTAATGGAACACAAATGCCGAGGATGTGTTAAGTGTCATTCTTAGGGATCCAAAAGGTGGGTCGTCATAGAAAGCTTGAGGCACGGCAGAGGCGCTGGGACTGGTCGGAGGAGGTGCGGCGGTCGGAGGAGGCGGCGTGAGCTTAAACTAGGGTTTAGTACTCGATTTTGTTTGGGTTCGTATTCTCGGTTAATAGTGGCATTAGGGTGCATCAAGATGGCCGAGGTTGGGCATGGAGGCATGGTGATAGGTCAGTGTGCTGATGGTGGCGGTGGCGTGGACAAGGAACGGCAGTAGCGACGGCGGTTGCATGCTAAACGAGGCGGGGTCATGTTTGTTTCAGGAACAATTTGAATTGGGAGGGAAGGCTCAGTTGTTTGCAAGTCGGATGTGCGTGTAGTGGGCCTTGGGCTATTGGATCTAGGTGAGAAAATTATAAATTATCTAGTTCTTTAATTATTAACAAATTGTGTTGAATTTATAAACTGGATATCTCATTCGATTTGAATCTGTTTAACCCACTATTTTTTCATTAGACTCGTATTGACGAGTATAAACTATGGTATAACTTGTTGATAGTTTTAACGAAGTATAAAATATTGATAAATTATTAGTGGTAAATATAAGTACATTGTTTTAAATAATAACGAATTTAAAATAACTATACTTCTTTTGTTATATCTATTTAGCACAATAAAACACTATTATGCTATAATAAATAAAATGGATTATTTGGGACATCTGTTGAGTAGAATATATCCACGTTCTCTACTTGCAAAGTAAAATGATAGGTTTTAAAGTTAATTAATATATGGATTAATCAATATTGGAAAAATGATGAGTTAACTATTGATTGTTAATTGTTGAGTGCCAGAAGCTTGGTAGCTTGGTCGTATTTGGTGTGACGATGATTTATGGTAAAAGTTGAACCTTTTTAGTAATAAAGGTAGTAGCGTTGCTTAAGTGCTATCGTAGCTCTGGGCCTCATTTTAGTATTTTGAAATTCTATGGTTTGATGTTTTGATTTGAAAATGGTTTTAATTTAGAGAATGATTTTAGATATGACTTTTTGGAATTTTCTATGATATTTTATTTAGAAATGGTTTTGTAACTTCTTTATTTTACTCCAACCTTTTTGGAAATGTTTTAAAAGTATTTGGGGAAGTGTTTAATTTTAGGACAGTTAATATAATAACGGATGTTTATTTTTAAAAGAAAAAGGAAATTTATCATTTGTAATAAAGTAATTCTATTTTAAAGGAAGGCATCAATATTTTGAAATAAATATTGGTGAAATGTTTTAAATAAATTGTTGTATAGAAAGAATAGATTTATAAATGGGATTTTATAAATAAAAGATAGATTTATAAACGGTATTTTATAAATAAATGAAAAGATTTATAATGATATTTTTTTAAAAGAAATGATATCATTTTGATAATTTGAAATAATAAAGCACATTTGTGAATTTATAGTAATATATGAATGACCGTTTTAAGGAAAATATTTGGTTTTATCTTGAAAAACTAGAGATTTGTAATACGCTTATGAGATTTAATTTGGAGATTTTTAAAAGAAGTTTGATAAATAATTTTGGAGATTTATAAAATAAGTTTGTAGATTAAATTTGAAGATCTATAAAAGAAGTTTTATAAATATAAAAGTTATTTGTAAAAAGGAGATTTATAAATAGATTGGAGTTTTATAAAAGTGATTTATAAAAAGGAATTTTATAAAAAGGAAAGTGTTCTGAGTTTATAATAAACAATGTTTTCAAATGAATTTTGTGTTAACCCATATAAGTATATGGTTACATTTTTCAAGTATTGAAAGTATAGTATTTTATTAGTATACTTATACCGATTAGATAAGTGTATAGAAATTTTTCCTGGCATTGAAAGAGTATAAATGAATAGTGAGTGAGTAGTATATGTATATCTTCATAAAGTATTTGGTAAATGTATTTACAAAGTGATCTTAAATAATGAAATGATTAATTAAAGAGGCTTAGGGCTGCTTATGTGTTTTAATTGTACTTCATATGAAACTAAACCTCTGATTTAATTGATTGTTTATTTGATAGTTAAATAGTCGACTACCAAATCTTGACCAAATATACTTTGGAAATATTTAGAAGAAAAACTGAAATTATATGGTACAGTTATCTTCGATGATGCTATACTGTACGTATAAACTTGTTATTCTCTTCTAGGACAAATGATAAGGAAATTTGTTCGCTTAAATGGTTAGGAGGTGATCTCCGCTCTTATATATAGTCTATTTATTTCCCTCAGAACCGAAGTTGAGATTACCGAAAACTATCGATTGGTTTTGGAGCGCCTGGTAAGCAGAGAGTGTAGTTATATGAGATGACTTGAAATCGTAACCATCCAAAACCATATATGTGTTCTATGCTTTGGAAGAGTTTTGTGATTGGTTCGAGATGCTCGAATCTATGTGGAGATTCGAAATCTGTCTGAGATGCTCGAACACATGTAGTTGTTCCTGACCTTTTGAGATATGGGAATCCATGTGTGATTCCGAGACATGTTGAGGTAGGGGAATTCATGTGTGGGTCTGAGACCTATTCGAATGGTGACTTATGTGCAAGAATTCTAGATGTAGCCTCACCAATGTAGATGTCTAAAATCAGAGATAAGATGCATAGCCAAAGGAGTGGCAACCCATGAAGCGTGCAGTCGACCCTACCCTAGAGTTACTTATAATTGTTATGCATGTGCGAGTGATGCACTCGGCTAGTTTGTCCAGCTATGTATTTCCTATGGTACATCAGATAGGGCTGTATGACGCTTCGAAAGGATATTTCTAATCCTTGTCCAAGAGGACTTTCCCAGAGGTTCTGAGGGCACGATGTAAATCCTACACAATTAGCAAACGTGCATTAGCGCTTTGATTTGTATACCTATTATTGTTGTGTTGTACACTTACGTAGAACACAGCTATTTCTTATGTATTTTCAACTCTAGACATTATCATAATATCATTGGATTTTATAATAGAATTTTTTTGGTTATCGTAAGGTAAAAACCCATCTGTGTTCTTGTGCGTTGGTCTTACGAGATACCTTTATTTTGAAATGTTTTGTAACTGTAGAAATCCATATGATTTCTGTTTCTCCCGCTCGTTTACCAGAATGATCCAGGCGTTATTTTCTTATAATGCTTGAGTCATGTAACGACCCGATATTTTCAACCATTCGCATCCGCACATGTCGGACTTGAATTGCTCAAAATACTAGATTGTTAATTTAATATTTGGCAAAACTCGTCATATAAAGTAAATATAATAATCACAGATCACACACACAGAGTAATATAATAATAATGCAGCGGAATAGATAAATAGTAGTTCATGAAGCTACTATATAAACATCAGAGTTAGAAATAAAATACATCAGAATATCTCAATTACAGCTAAGTCTCCAGTACAAATAGATGACCTCTCCGAATGAATCAACTGGAAAAGCTTAAAGCTGAATCGATAGTTAGATCCCCAAACGAAGCTCCAAACTCCAAAGGTGAGTCTCAAATGTTGAATTACTTAGTCTGACCCAAGCGTAAAGTAAAACACAAAACACTCGAGTCAGGATTAACATTCTTATATCAATAAATCCAACTCAAGTGAAATATCAACTGAAATACAAGTAACTTAAAGGATGTTTGGGATAACCATCCTCTAAGGATCCGTGGAACTACCTACAATGTAGAAATATAAGCTATCAATAACCAACCGTCATTACAACACCATGGTCCTTTCAAAATATTTTATATTTCATACCCAAAGTATCATTTCCATTTCAATTATATATATTCCTCAATTTCACAAATTGATTTAAATCAACTCGAGTTTCAACTTAAAATTTAATTCAATCCATATTTATCCATTTTAATTCAATTTAGTTTCTAAATAACAAATTCAAATTATATTGATTTCAAATACAGATCTGAATCACAAAATAAACCATTTAAATTCCAATATATTCCAAAGCTTTAATATTCAACATTTCAAAGTTCAATTTAACAGTTTCATATAGATCTTGATTTAACCACATTATTATTTGGCCTCGAAATATTCATTTAATAAATTCAGTATTATTTAAATAACCTTAAATTACATTTAAACTAAATATTCCCTCCGGTTATTTAAACTCGAAATATCCATTTAATCATTTTAAATCAAAAGTCAGATTATAAAATTAAATCTTAAATTTCAAATTCAATAGTTCAAATCACCCTAATTAAGTAGAATTCTTAATTACATACAATTTCAATTAATTCAACTTTATCTTCCTTAACTCGTACAGATCCTTAAAATCTATTGAAAAATATAATACCTAGACATATTATATTAATTAAATCAAACTTTATTAAATTAAAGTTTATTATTAAATCTACTTTATATTAAAACTTATTTCTACATAACATCTTTCCAATATTAAATAAAACCATATATGTATTCCCTTTCAAGATCATAGAAATCATTTTTTTAAAATATTTATATATATTGACCAACGGTGTTGGCATGAAGTTTTCTATCCTATGGTCAAGTGATACGGATATTTATCATTTCAATCCATAATTTAAATATATACGAGTAGATATCATTTCGACCCGCAATCCCAAATTCAATTCAATGAAAATCGCTTGGGTCTATCATTTCAACCCATAACGATTTTCTCCTATTCTAAAGTCCGTTCGGGTGTGTATCATTTCAACCCATAGTGAATTCTATACTAACAGGGAACTTGCAGAGTGATGACAGATACGATAATAATGATAACAGGCATATATCATAAGCAACAATATAATATAAACAACAGGATATGGTGTCATATCCCACAGGTGAACAGTTACAGATAATAGCATATATAACGATTTAACTAACTACTGCAGTATATTTCAATTGTCGTTTCAATTGAAATCAAATTTAATAAATACAAGAACGTTAATCGTGAGTGATTGCTCACCTTTCGAGGCTAGAGATGAACAAGAACAAGATGAGTTACGAATCCAAGCATTCCAAAACGAAGCAAGACGACGTTGGCACGAGTTTGATGGACAAGGCTGATAAATAGGAATCAATGAGAAAAAATCCATCAGTTTGATAGAAACAGAAAATATTTATTATATATAATTTTTTTCACAATCAATTTTTTTATTTAAATCATAACTTATATATATAACCAATATATATATAAATCTATTTATATATAAATTTTCATAAGTATAATACTTTGGAATCAACAATATACATATATATAAAGTACCGCTTTTCCTTCTCTTTTTTTATTTTATTATTATATTCTGTAAAATTTGTAAACCAATAACAGAATATATACATATGTGAGTAATTTATCATAAAATCTGTTCAAAACATAAATAAAAATTTTAAATAAGTAAATATGTGATATCTATATATATTGCCAAACAACATAAGATTATATATACATAATACATATCTATATTACTGTATTACACATAGATATAAAATATAAACTTTAAATACATTTCCTTTTATAAAAATATAGCCTTTATAAAACTTTCAAAATATATACGGCAGATCATAGTTTATATAATAAACATTGCATATAACAACTATTTATATATAATACTTATATAAACTATATACAACAGAGAAAGGCTGCTCAGGCATAAAAATAACTAACCCATGTATAACCTGAGACACATCATACTAAAAATATGCGTATATATTCATACGTTATATATAAACAACATATATACGTTATATAAAATCAAACATAAATATATATAGGTATATATAACTAGCGAAAATAATACTAAGTTTGCCATGCATATTAAAACGAAACATATAACTTATCTATAAATACATATATATCTAGACTTATGTAACTAACGTATATATAAAACTTAATATATAAGGGCATATGCGCAAATATACAGTGCTACCCTTATAAAAATTATATTCTGTGACACATATATACAATTTCAAACATATATACTATAAGCTTATAAAACTATCACTATATATATATATATTTCAAACATTTATAAATGTAATACACTATAGGCTTATCAATATATATATCGACTGTTATAAAATATATAACTTTCTTAAATATTCAACAACGATACAGGCACATGACTTATATAGCCTCAACAATATATGTACAACTAAGCTAAGCTTTATATATATGCAGATCATATATGGATATAAATACATATAGCTTAATATAAACTCTTATAAAAATAACTTCTATAACTCATATATATAACAGCATATATATTATATATATATACATAACGTGTAACCAATATAATATATACTCATCTATGACAGCACTTTTACATATATAATATAAATAAACACCTATGAACCTTTATATATATATATATACAAACATAAAAGATTTGCTTACCCTTTTATAAAAATACAGAGGGAGATGCACAGCTACAGGAAAGGGAAGAAAGCAAGCGAGGGTGAGGGAAGGAAGCAAGGTCTGGTGGTGGGGTAGGGTGACCGGGTGGAGAAGTTTGCATGGAGTTGAGGGGTGTGGATTGGAGGCCGATTATCTGGTGGCGGAGAAAAGAAGAAGTGAGTTGAGGGGGGGAGAGATGAAACGGCTATTGAAGAGGTGATGTCGAGTGGGGAAGAGAAACAGAAGAAAATGTGAGATATAAAAAAATGAGAGAGAGAAGTCAGGTGAAATAAATAGAAATGAACCGCATTTCAAAATGAAACGTAAGCAACAAATCAGCTCTAAAGAAATTTAAATAGGAATGGTTGTCCATTGATTCAGCAAAGTAATTAAAGCAATTAATATTTGCGTATGCAGCACGTTTCAATATTTAAAACCGAAGGAAAGTTAACGGTCACAATTAAAGGTACCATTACGATGAACAGTTTATTAATTCTGGCGCGTACCGGACCATAAAATACCGAAATAAATATACTGCAAAGATCAGCACGACGAGACTAACAAAACTGCATACAGATATCAATGGTACGATCATCCGATCAAAATTCGATAATCGGTACCAAAAATACTGCTATATTGTCGAAAATAAGATAGACAAAGCAATAGCAGTCCAAATTTGAAAAAACGAAAGATGACGTCTCACTTAGAAGATGATTTACAAATTTTCTATATAAAAATATTCAAGTTTGGAAAACATTTTATTATCATCAAATATTAACTGATTTAAATTTAAATAAAATTATACAATAAAATAAACTTCCTTATAATTAATTGAAAATTTACCATTTGCTATGTTTAATTAGATGTATTTCAAATATTAAATTTTTATTTCAAAATTTTATTATTTAAAATTTCACAAAAATTCAATTTAATTAAATAAGTAAACCACTAAAATTTCAGGTCGTTACAAGTCGGCCCGAGCATATTTCCAAATTTAGTTGTGGATGCTTTAGAGCTTCAGGAAATGAGCTGGATGCCTCCAAGGCATATTTTCCTATCTTTATTTCCGTTGCATTTCTTGTTTTGTATTTATCAGCATTTGTGAGGACAGGTTGTTATAATTGTCCAAGCTGATGATAGGCTAGTTACTCTGATTGTTGTATTTATATCATAGTTTTATTTTGTAAAGATCATTTGTATATTATAGATTACTTTTCATGTTGTGAGATTTTGTTTTGTCTTTTCTTTTCTTTCATCTCGACAATCCGTCTTTCCGGCACTTGGATGTTCAATATATGAATATTGTGGATATATTAGTATCGACATTTAAGGGTTGAAAAGACCGGTCGTTACACGTGGTATCAGAGCTTAGGTTGAGCGAACACCTAGGCCTTGATGGGGTAAACTCATTAAAGATAGGGTAAGTGACACCTTAGAATGAGTTTGAGTGTATTATATATAAGAGCATATTAGTTACTACTGTAAAATTGTTTTATATTGTGTTGATTGATCAGTTGAGTGGCTTATGAATTCCGATCGATGCACCTGACTAACGGTATCGATAGGGGTTTCTAAACAGTTAAACAAGATAAACTAACACGGTATTGTTTTTTGAAATTGGTAAATGAAATTTTTTACCTAGAATTATATTTTATATATAAAGGAATAATTTCTAAAACCTTATAGAGATTTATGATATGTTTGTTTGGAACTAATAATATTCAATTATTATATTTATTGTTTAATTGGTCATGCTCGGTCAGTTTATGAGCACTTTTACCTTTTCACTACATGGGTGGGATTGATAGTAATTATGGGAACATTGAAATGAACACCTTATAAATTAAGTTTCACAGTTTGATTATTAGTTATTCGGTGATAATGTTTGGTTAAACTTTTATTTTAATAAAAGCATTTATTTTAATATAAACAAAGATGTACATTTGTGAAATAATTTTTATAAGAAAGTAAAATTATATAAGTATGGTTTTTAAATAAAAAGGATTTAAAATTGAGAATTCGAGAACTTAAATCCAGGTATTTTGAAATTATTTTTCAAAGTTTTAGGGAAAGCAATAATAGGATTATTTGAAAGTATTGATGAATAGAGATATTTCAAAAAGATTTTAAAAAGATAGAAAGTATTGAACACACTTCTATCATTGAAAAATAATTCTAGTGATGACTGCAGTATCACCGGCACTCATTTTCGAGTTTCTAAGTAGGGGATGCTACCATAGTAATTTGCTATAGAGTTGTTTTGATATAACAAATTTCGTTTTAAATTCTAAAAGTATGATTTGATATATAAAAGGAGATATGTATATTATTATTATTTCAAAATGATTTGAAATAAAAACCTGGTATTTAGTTCTTAAGTTTTATGTTAAACTATTTTATGAATTCATGTATCCTATGCATTAGGGTAGTTTGGTTTGCAAATCTCTTTATGATATGTTGTTTGGTATTTTTCAATTGTTGAAATGAAATGGAATTTTCGACGATTTT
This sequence comes from Allium fistulosum, assembly GCA_030737815.1. Taxonomy (NCBI): domain Eukaryota; kingdom Viridiplantae; phylum Streptophyta; class Magnoliopsida; order Asparagales; family Amaryllidaceae; genus Allium; species Allium fistulosum. The sequence goes on from CM060904.1 coordinate 798,116,473, forward strand.
GGATAGTCGAAATCTTCTGAATTAGTTGAGAACTTGAAGCTAATTGTTTATAATAAAATAAAAGTAGACTTTTGTAACTATAGAATGGAAAGAAAGTAAGTTAAAACTAGTTTTAAATTTGTTAAACGTCCTGGTTAAATAAAAAATCTGATATTGTATATATAGTCTAAGGGTATAGTAAGGTATTATACAAGTTTTTAAACTTAAGTTAAGTTTTTATGAAATATTTTCATAAATGATTTTAAAGGTAAAAAGGAATTGGTATAAGTAAGAACCAATTAGAATAAGTACGCAAGTTGTACATGGATCATTTCTTCACACGGTTCTTGATCCAAGATTCGAGTACATGACTTTGAGGTGATTTACACTGACCCAAATAAGGATTGATCACTCGATTCTTGACGGTGAACACTTCATGAGGGTTCTTGGTATGTCACCAATGTTTTTTTCCATAGTATATGGATATGTGAAGAAAATGAAGATTTCTAATCAAGAAGCCTGATCAGAGTCCACACTAGGGAAGTTGGGTGAGCAATACTAGTTCAGAAGAAAAGTTTATGTTTTCGAGTAAGTGATCGAATCGGATACTACGTATGGATGATCTATATACATCGTATGGGCTTATGTAAAATGTTAAGTATTTATGTGGGCTTATTTCTTTCTTGGTTTGATAGTGATTAAATTTCGAGGATGAAATTCTTTTAAGAGGGGAAGAATGAAACGATCTGGAATTTTTAACGATTCGAATTTGACTGTTTAATTTATTTAAGTATTCAAAATTGATTCAAATTTAATAAATGATAAGGAAATCAAATTTTGGTAAAACGAAATGATTTTTAATGATGTATTTTTAAAGGATTTTGTGGACTGTGGAATTAGGGATCTTAAGGCTAATTAAACACTAGAGGGGGTGAATAGAGTTTTCTCATTTTATCAACCTTTTTAAAATTCTTTGAAGATTAATATTAATCAACAGAAAATGAAAAATAACAATTGAAAATTCATATAAGTATAAATGCAGTAAAGTAAAAGGTAGTGAATTAAAGAAATCACACCAGGGATTTCTATACTGGTTCGTAGTTACCCAACATCCAGTCCCATACAATTGTTTGTACAGATTTCTTTTTGAATGCCAATCTTTAAATGGGCAGAAGGCAAACCCAATATAATCTTGATTTTAAGGCTAAGAGATACGCCCTCCATATTTTCTGAGCTTTGTGTACACTCACTTGATTTGGATGGGACGCAAGCATACCCACTTGGATTTCCGGAACACCAAGCACACCCAATTGATTTGAACGGGCTATAATACCACCCATGCAAATACAACTAGAGTTTGGTGGTTTTCCCAAGGACGATTTCTTGATCTTTGGTTAAAATTGATCTTATAGCCTCTTGGACAGCACTTTGATCTTTGATTGAGAGAGAGAGACGATTGAAATCAAGAGTATAGTAGAGAATCAATACAATTGAATTGATTGTGGTTTGAATTAGAGAAGATTTGAATAAGTTTTCACTACAAATTTTGGCAGTGTAAGAGGAGAGAAGATAATAAGAAAGTAATTGTTAAAAAATTCGTTTGAAACCCCCTAAATATAGGGAATAAACAGACAAGTTCATTCGCGAAAAATTTCGATGAATAGACACTTCATTTCAAAATTTGAATTTCATATTAATGGCATGTTTGTCAACATATCATCTACCTATATGTCGACATAGGCTAGTGTATTTTGTAAACTTGTTTATTTTAAAATGTTTTGAAAATCTTATGCTTTATAAAATATTTTGATACTTTATAAAATAATTTAAACATAGTTTGTAAACATTTTAAACTTAAAAACTTTTATAAAATATTTTTAAATATATTTTGAAAATATACTTTATTTTAAAACTAAAGAATAAAAAAATGAGAAGATAGAGATCAAAGATTGCTACCAGGGACTTTAACAATATTCTCTGACTCTATATACTATACCCGTCTTGAAATCTTCATATCTTGATCTTTATACTCCTGAGTCTTCATGTCCATGTCTTGCGTCTTGGTACTATATAATCTTCGAATTAATACTTGTTGTTATCCGGGTTTTTAACCAGCAAAATCCAAAGGAAGTCGAGAGAACTCCATCGAGTCAGAATAGCTCAAAAGCCAACCGAAGGGACTAGAACAAGGAGCCAAAGGAAGTCAGGAAAAAGAAATGAAAATACTCTAAGGGCATGGATCGCTAGCGATCCATGGCATTAATTCGAGGGTTCATGAACAACATCAACACGAGATAACAGACGCGATCCAAAAGGCAAAGCTTAGAAAACCACTATGTAAATGGATCGCTAGCGATCCATGCACTATGGATCGCTGCTAGCGATCCATACCTTTTCGATAGATCGCCATAAACTCCAGAAGAACAAAGTCCAAAAATAGACCAAGTATAGCGATCCATAAACCATACATTTTTATTAGTTTACTGTTACAACAAAGCAAGGGGAATGCATGAAGGCATTGGATCGCTTTCAAGCCTAATATATGGATCGCTAACGATCCATAGTCTATGGATCGCTAGTGATCCATAGAGTTAGCTCGGTTCCTGACATAAATTCCAGTGCACCTTCATGTGGTCGTGTGCAAACATTTTGGCAAATGGGCTTGGCCCAGTAGCTCTCCAACCTTTATAAATACCATCTTGTCTGCAACGTAAAGGGTATCTTCTCCAAACAGGTTGTTGGGTCTCTGCTAGAAGCTTTCTTCACTCTTTACCTCCCTCACGATAATTTTCAGAGGAGTCCACTGTGATTCTCCAGTGGATTCTAACTTCGGAGTTTCAATCTAGCTAAGGATAATTAAGAGCTTTGTAATCAAACACTCTTGTAACAGCAATAAGTCTATAATAGAAATTATAAAGTGGACGTTGGCTTCGTTAACAGCCGAACAACTGTAAAAATCTTCTTGTCTTCTTTCTCTTACTACTTTTTTTATATATCTATTATATATATTATTGCTCTGTGAAAACAGGGCTGGTGCTTTCACACTCAAACCAGGGTGTTGATCCATTTTCAGGGTTAACATTTTGGTGCTTTCATCGAGAGCCCAACTGAGGCAAAGATCTAGCTATCTACTTTGAATCAAAAAGGTTCATAAGTTAGATCCATAATCTCTGTTCGAAAGATCTAGCTATCTACTTTGGATCAGATGGGTTCAGAGGTGAACAACTCAAACAATCATCTTACCGGAAGTGTCGTAACCTATACCGTAAACTTCGGGGGCGTTGCCCCCCAAACCCCCGTCTGGGTCACTCGAAGGGGATATAATCGATTGGAGGCATATGCAATAGAAAGTTAAAGATACTCGAAAAAGCCCCTACTAACCAGCTTATAATCCCATCATGGAGCTCCCATCGTCAAATCACGAGTGGTCATCGACGAAAATCATCAAAAATCGTCAAAATGGTCATTGAAAAATCACTTTAGGGTTGACTCAAAGTCGAACTAGAGTAATCGACTATTTGACTCGAAGCAAATTCTGGAAGTCCTGACTCAATGTCGAACTTGGGTAATCACCCATTTGACCCGAAGTAAACCTAGGAAATTCTGGCCCGAAATCAGACTCGGGTAAAACCAATATTTTCTCCAAGCAAACATGAAAATGGCTCCAAGCAACGTTTGTCACCAACCCAGCACTTCAAATTCTGTGACTCCAAGCGAACCATATGCTGACTCCAAGAAAATGGCAAATTTTTTGAGGTCGGACTCCAAGTAAAATACCACCGATCCATCAATGCCGATCCATCTTCTTTTCCCCATAACTTAAACATGCGAACTCCAAATGCCTTGAAATTTGGTATGCAACCTTATGAGGCCTTATTGGTCACCCCAGATTGATCTCGCCTAGTTTGAAATTTTTTGGGGATCATCACCGATTTGTCATTCAATCGGCATTTCAAATCATTCAAGCATGGAAAATCATGCATATATCATTCTCAAACATTATAAACGACCGTAACTTGAAAATGGACCGGTCTGACAACGATTAGAGCATTTTCCCCAATCGAAACCAATTTATCGAAGTCGTTTAACATGCAGAGTATCCAAAGAAGTTTGTCATGCCAACTATACCTTTTGTACAACTATACAACTGATTCGAAATTGCTTTTTTACAGGTATGACTAGCATATGGACGAAGCAAGGGTGACAGATGCAGTCTACCGCAAAGCCCTCAGGAATCATTAAAGGATGAAACAACCTACTACCCTAGAAGAATTCTATGGGAAGGCAAACCAGTTCTAAAGACTAGAAGTGGTGCAATTGGAAGAAGGCAAACCCGAAAATTGGCCAAAGAACATACCAAACGATGAAGGAGCTATAGGACCCCAGTGACCTTCTGCCCAAGCAAGGCAACTAAGACCCGATAGAAAAGCGCCCCAGCTAACTGTCGAAATCAAATGAAATTATGATTATCAAATAACACTCTAGCTAGCTAGCAACTAAGGAAAGGGAAAGCAACCTAAAATGATGCCTTCTCATCCATCTTTGTTTACTTTCCTTTTCCAAATGAGTCGTACCGAGACACTGGGGGCATTGCAGATAGCATGGCGAAAGAAATGCTTCTATGTCCTCGATGAGTCAGGCCGATCCCCCTTCTGAGAACTGGCATTGCTCAGGTAGCATCGAGAAGTCTTGTCCAAAGGATCGTCGAACAAACAGATCCAACCCCTTAGTCTCTAGGAATCGATAAAACTGTGTTCCCGCAAGCTGAATCCCAAAAATTTCTCTTAAAGTCGATGAATCATGGCATTAAAACCGCCAGGCCATCGGACGTCCGACCAAAATTCCTCTTGGAATCGATGAATTATCATTCCTAGGTCGTCTGGTCACCGGACATCCGACCACAAAAACACTTTCATGAACTAAAGCATCGTGAAGGCAAATCGGTAGATCAGCGTTCATTTGATCCAAAAAACCCTTCACGAACATGAAGGTCTTTCATGAACTAAAGCATCGTGAAGGTAAATTGATAGATCAGCAGTCATCTGATCCAAAAACCCCTTCACAGACGTGAAGGTCTTTCACGAACTAAAGTGTCGTGAAGGTAAATCGATAGATCGGCGGTCATCTCTGATCCAAAAAAACCTTCGTGAACATGAAGGTCTTTCACGAACTAAAGCATCGTGAAGGTAAACCGGTAGATCGGCGGTCATCTGATCCAAAAAACCCTTCGCGAACGAGAAGGTCTTTCATGAACTAAAGCGTTGTGAAGGTGAACCGGTAGATCGATGAAATTTATGTACGAATGATATCCATGAAGGTGAACTGGAAGATTAGCAGTCATCTAATCCAGAGCCCCCTGAAGTCAGCGAAGTCATGCTCCGGGGCCATAAATCAATAAGCATATCAGTCACTTTGCATAATTAACGGAATCACTTCCAACGATCGATGAAACAAACAGTGTTGAACTCTAGAGCTTCAAAGTCGCTCAAAGGAACTAAGCTAAAACTGAACCAACCTTGTGATTAATCAGAGGCTCACTCGAATCAACCCAAGACTTAGAACTCGGGAGAACCGCACCCACTAGAATGGGGGAAACCAGACAATGTAGAGAGACCCTGGGTATAGTTCAAGTGCGCCAACAGCCCTGTGGCATATGGGGCACCAAATACATTTGAATAGCTATAAGGAAGCTCGAGGCTAATCATAACACAGTTCTGTTATGCTCGATCAAAAATTCTGGCATTCTAACAACTGCGGACATAACGACCTAGCTAGCGTAACAAACGAAATAGAAGCATAGTACTTGCTTACTTATTCCCAACTCCTCCTTTACCACCCTTGGTGACCAGATCCTTTTCCTGTTAGACTATATGCCAGTTGAAGGACAATTCTCTAAATGCATTTTGGACCAAAAACAGAGAGTCTTGCCCCAAACTCCCATAAGCTCTTTCTTCATAACCATCTCCATGCGATCGGTTGTAGATCTCTCCACCATGGTAACCTTATCTGTTTGGCTGCACACATCTTCTCGAAATATGGGATGATCGCCCAAGCCATGGTAACCCAATCTAAAACCAATTATCTCTTAGAACTGATGAAATCTCATTCCAGCAAAGTCAAATCACCGGATTGATAGGAAAACTCGATCCTTACCATCTAAGAACTAGTATTGCTCCTCCAGCACTGGGAAGTTCCAAACCATTGCGCGCACTCCCATAAGCAGCACATCACTTCTTGAGCTGTGGAGCCATGCTCTCGAAGTACGAACTACTCAAGTTACTCGAAAATTGGCAACGTCAAGAAGTTCCAAACTGTTCCAGATCGACGGGTCGTATCGATCCCATAAGCCGTGCATTTCATAAGCCCCGCACTTTCAAAAGCCGTGCATTTCGTAAGCCACGCATTTTAATAAGCCGCGCATTTCATAAGCCATACACTCTCAAAAGACATGCATTTCGTAAGCCATGCATTCTCAAAAGCCACGCATTTCATAAGCCGCGCACTCTCAAAAGCCTCGCATTTTGTAAGCCATGCATTCTCATAAGCCGCACATCTGATAAGTCGTGCAAACATTGCTTGATGTTGCTCTGGCATCATCAATGAACCATTAAAAGTTTCTAAGTACTGGTGTTGTCCTGACAACACCAGGAAAGTTGTCTATTGCAGGATTAACAGGGATCAACTCCCGCTACCCGAAAGAACCGACATTGCTTCGGTAGTACCGCAAAGCTCACAAACCAAGAAGTCGACAAAAAATTCTTATTTTTGACCAAGTTAATGTATAAAATGTCAAAATTCAAGATATCTAAGTCACAAGTTCCCAAAGATAGGAGTTGCGACATACCTTTGACTAGGGGCATCCAGGGAGCCACCCTGAACATCAAGTCTCGCATCAATTGTTCAGAATAATCGGTCATGTGGACTGAGGGGCACAGAACACATTAACACTTGGTCAGGATAAAAGATCACTCCAACTTGCAATAAAAGGAGGAATTCACTGTCTTCAAGAGATAGACGACGACGGAAGGCAGTTCCAGAATCAAATCATCAACGCAACAGTTTCCAAAGATAGAAGTAGGTGATCGACTGAGGTCTCAAACCGTAACTTGCAGAAAATCAGCTGTTATCCAAAGATAGATAATGGCAAGGAGAGAACGCTCAAAATCGAGCAGCTAAACCATTGATTCTCGAGGGTTGGAACCAATGAATAAGTTTGATATTTGCAATAATGCTATCAGCCCAGCATAACGCATATGGCATGAAACAAGTTAAGGTTAAGTATCACAAATTCAAGACAAACACTATCAAACTCTACAAGTCCATGATCAGGATAGGGATGAGCACGGTCGTACTAGGGGCAATGTGATGACTTGCTCCGCAGCTTCTAATTTTCTATAAGAACCTGAAATTTGGAATTTGGAAATGAAGGGTTCCGTAGGTAGTCATCAGAACATAACAAAAACCGGTTGGCAGAAATTTTATTTTTCATGAATAAGAATAACTATGGAATTGGTTAAGCAATAGCCTTGCATCTCCAAGGGTAACACCTGACAGTTATAAACAAAGCTAGGCAATGGAACGCCTGGGACTCTTATCCTTCGAGAATATGGCATATCCCAAAGTTAAGCAATGTTGAGAAAACAACCACATTGGGTTAAAAGGAATCTACTCAACACTACAGGATCGGATGAATGATTCACTCCTCACCAATATGACTTTAACACTGCTCGAAGACAGGCAGCACTAAGAAAATACTTCTACAATCCAATCATCGAAGTGCTAGTTTCCAAAGACCAAAATTGGTACCCAACTGGATTAAAAGCGTCATCGGGTCGATGGGAAAAATCAATCCCAACCTCTTGAGTGTCAGTGTCGCCCTACAACGCCGAGGCCTTTTCCCACTTCATAAGTACCAGTGTTGCCCCAGCAATGTCCGGAAACTTTCTACTTCCTAAGTACCAATGTTGCCCCGACAACGTCGGGAAACATTCTATTTCCTAAGTACCGGTGTTGCCCTGGGAATGTTGAGAAACTTTCTATTCCCTAATACCGAATTGCCTCGACAATGCCGAGAAATTTGTTGTTCACTAAGTACTGGTGTTGCCCCGGTAACGCCGGGAAAACTTTAATCTATAGGGTTAGTGAGAAACACTCACCATAGTGAACCATTAATGCACTAACTTCCGGAGATAGAAGCTGGTTCTTGACTGAGTTCTACCCTTGTTTTCGAAAAATTACCGTTGCACGAAGATAGGCAATGACAGAAAGACATTACCTTTCATAGGTCAATCAATGGTTCAACCAAACATCGCAGGAATCAGCCAGTGCACAGGAATAAAGCAGTGCCGAAATGAAATCCCAGGATTGAATTGCTCGTGTGCAAATTTCTAGGGATGAAAGCTGGTGCACAACTGAATTTCCTAAATTCAACTTATAAATAATTTAGATATAGCCAAAAGATAGGCAGCCTCAAGGAAATGTTGCTTGGAACCAAGCAACTAGGTTATCGATTCCCGAAGATAGGAATTGGCATATGAACAGAACTTCTGTGATGACAACAATCAAGCAATGCATGCACAACTAAGGACATGTAGGGACAATCATGGAAGGTCAGAACTAAATCCACCGGACTTCCACAATCCTAGAATGGGATTGAGAGCCAAACCAGGGGCAATCGAATCATGTGTCCCAAACCTCTCCATCTCTCACAATCACCCAAATACAGGCGTTCGAAATAGCTAGTTCCTCGAGCAGGGATAGACGTGCAAAGTCCAAACACAAATAACTGCAAGGTTGGTTAGATAATGGTTCTGTATCGCAAAACAGAGCATTATTGCAACAAAATGCCAACAAAGGAAATGAAGGATTTAACTTTCAGAAATTAACCGTCGCTCATAGTCTGGCAATGAAGTGAAAAATCGATGACCTACTTAAGGTCTAACTAGATCATTTGGTTCCAACTTGTAGGAATATGCCATTACCCGAAGTTTGGTGATGCTAAAAAGAAACTCACATAATGAAATTATTGATACATCGGCTTTCGGAAATAGGAGCAAAAGCTTGATCGACTCTTTAATCCTACCTTCTAGAATCTTACGTTATCCGAAGATCCACAACATCAAGGAAATTTTCACAGGTTTAAGTCATCCGTACATGAGTTTACGAAGATAGAAACTAACACATTATTAGGATCTCAAAGTCGGACTCAGAAGAATTTACTTTAGCAAAAGATGCTTCTTTCTAATGCCTACTGACATCATCACAAAAATTCAGATCTTTGGATCAAGCAACAAAGTCCCTAGTTCCCGAAGAAAGGAGCTATCGTGTCAATCGAACTGGGGTAATCGAACTTATTGCTTAGGAGACCTAACCTCCCAAAACGTGTTGGTTCCGTAGTCAAAGTAATCAGCCCAACGGCTAAGGCATTTACACCAATGCTTTGTCAAACGAGCTTAGTTGAGCATGAACTTGATTGAACATAAACAAGAATGGTCACGAAACTGGCTAGACCAAGCTACCTCATAGTTCTATGAAAATAAATTCTTGAAGCCAAGGAATTAAGCAAATAGTCCCCTAAGACAGAAGCTAGTGTGCAGATCGAATTCCAAAAACCACAAAGGAAGGATATTCACGATCGAATAACTCATGCACTAGTTTCCGAAGACTGAAGTTGTGCTTGATCGAACTTCAACTACAACTCTACAAGAGCAGCTGTGCCTTGTAATTTAACTATAATCGATCATCCCAATATGACAGGAATAATAAGCGAAGCCTAAGTTACGAAGGACCCAGCTTCTGGAGGAGTGGAAGTCCCTCTGCCAAAACAAAGATTGGATGGTCAAAAGGTCATTTTCAACAACAAAACTTGGCATTCAACCCTGTTAGGTGTGTTTAACTTTAAATAATATCCTCGTATAACCAGCGCCCAGAATCCAAGGGAAGTCGACGTATGTTGACTAGTCAGGTTTCGAGCGTTGACCGGGGCAGATGCAGTGTGTTGTCTACATGAGAGGAGTCCAGTATCATGAATACTGCAAACAAACAATCTAGCATAGATAGCGTGTTTACATTTGAAAAACAATCCATATCGTCCTTTGAAATTCTCTCTTCCACACTTACCCGTTATCGATCAACAATCGACAACGGAGCCGTTGTCCGAAGCGATGTGGGAAGCTTTTCTTTCCAGGATCACTGGAATACAGAAACGGGAAGAGCAGTACGATTGAATCATCCACTATATCCGATTTTAAAATAAATTGTCACATTGGAATTCAAAAACATCGACGGGAACTTAACCAAATTCTTGAGAAGAAAAAGATAAAGACAAAGAGCAAGACTTCGCTCCAAAATAGGGTACAATCGTTCGAGACAAAACTTAGCTTCACCGCCGGTCGAATTAAAACTATATGGGACAACTCCAAACCTACATCATGCACCCACTTACCGACCTAAACCCCTGCGTAAACTACGGAGAAAATATTGCATTGTCATTAGCAGGAATTGAAATTCAAATCGAAATCAAAAACTGAACTGCTATCATAAGTCAGTCAATTGAGAACAACACCTTGAGGTGGACTCTGACGATTCACATCGAAAATTCAACAGTTAAAGCCAAGTTTTGCATGGTAACCTCAACACAATCAACTAGATTTCACAACATGAAAGCTCAAAAGAAGTTACTTCCAAAGCACGCCTTTTTTCAATGAAGGCATACTCTGGGTGGCAAATGTTATCCGGGTTTTTAACCCAGCAGAATTCAGAGGAAGTCGAGAGAACTTCATTGAGTCAGAATAGCTCAAAAGCCAACTGAAGGGACTAGAACAAGGAGCCAAAGGAAGTCAGGAAAAAGAAAGGAAAATACTCTAAGGGCATGGATCGCTAGCGATCCATGGCATTAACTCGAGGGTTCATGAACAACATCAACATGAGATAATAGACGCGATCTAGAAGGCAAAGCTAAGAAAACCACTAAGTACATGGATCGCTAGCGATCCATGCACTATGAATCGCTAGCAATCCATACCTTTTTCCCAGATCGCCATAAACTCCAGAAGAACAAAGTCCAAAAATAGACCAAGTATGTGGATTGCTTGCGATCCATATACCAAGGATCGCTAGCGATCCAAACATTTTTATTAGTTCTCTACTACAACAAAGCAAGGGGAATGCACATAGGCATTGGATGGCTTTCGAGCCTAATCTATGGATCGCTAGCGATCCATAGAGTTAGCTCGGTTCTTGACACAATTTCCAGTGCGCCATCATGTGGTCGTGTGCAAACATTTTGGCAAATGGGCTTGGCCCAGTAACTCTTCAACCTCTATAAATACCATCTTGCATGCAACGTAAAGGGGATCTTCTTCAGACTGGTTGCTGAGACTCTACTGGAAGCTTTCTTTACTCTTTACCTCCCTCACAATAATCTTTAGAGGAGTCCACTGTGATTCTCCAGTGGATCCTAACTTCGAAGATTCAATCTAGCTAAGGATAATTAAGAGTTTTGTAATCAAACACTCTTGTTACAGCAATCAGTCTATAACAGAAATTATAAAGTGGACGTACGCTTCATTAACAGCCGAACCACTATAAAAATCTTCTTGCCTTCTTTCTCTTACTGCTTTTTTCTATATCTATTATTTATATTATTGCTCTGTGAAAACAGGGCTGGCGCTTTCACACTCAAACCAGGGTATTGATCCATTTTTTAGGTTAACACTTGTATAATATCCTGCACTATATTCAATATCCTGCACTATATTTTATATAACTTGACAAAAACATTGGTATCCACATTTTATATGAATGTATTATTGTTACTAAGGTTGTTATCATTAAAATCAATAACTGAGGTATTAAAAATCTCCCTCTTTTTGATGACGACAACCATTAATATCTTATATATAAAATATGATATAACTTCCCCTGAGTTTGTAAACTCCTCCTGAATGAGTGCGTATATATTTTTTCCCCTTTCTCATCAACAAAAATGGGTGAAAATTATGAAAAACTACCCGTAACTAAAATATATGATGATATATATGATTCAAAAACAGTAATCAAAGTTAAAAATGATGTATATATTACTTATATGATGAATATATGATAAATGATACTATTCTATGTTAAATATGATAGTGTATGGTAAAGTAAATTTTATTAATGTAATTTCAAAGTATACACAAACAAATCCAATGCATACATACCTGTGCAGTTAATGCCCCAGTATTACCCCACTATAACCCTGCTATATCTCATAGCGGATTTCTACCGCTACGATTTTTCCATATAACCCCAATATAGGCTTTCCGCTTTAAGGCCCTCTATTTCTGCTATATCTTGTTATTCCCGCTATATTCTGCTATTTCCGTTATATCTTCTTTAAAAGAAATGAATTGAAAAAAGACATTTATACATTATAAAAATTATGAAATTAATTTATTTAATTGAATTTTTAATATATTTTCAGAAATGAAAATACTCTAACATTCTACTAAATTCAATTATGTTATATAACAATTTTACGTTAATTAACAGTATATTCGCATATGTTTTTATTTAAAATTATTTATGTTATAATTATAATTCAATTAAATGTTAATTTTTCATTTAATTACCATTTATATATTTGTAAAAACATTAAGTATGAGTTTTATATGCTATTTTAGAGTCATCCGCTATATCTCGCTATATCCCCGTTGTATCCCCGCTTTGACTTTTTGCACCTCCTCCGCATTGAATCTGTTGAGCGCTTTAACTGCACAGATACATACACACCAATCCAAATCTAAATCAAAAAAAAATAAAACACATAAATCCTAAAACCTAGAATGAACACAAAGCCAAATCTAATCCTAACAAACCAAACTATTACATACTATAACTATGTCTATGGCTTCTCTAGATTATCGAGGACTTGTGGAAGGGACAGAAAGGATAATGAAGATAGAAGTTACCTTTTTGTTCAATGAGATTTCCATCTCGATCGAAGCACACTTCCTCTACGCATTTGACTTTATCATAATCTTCTTCTTTTTCCTTTTCTTCCTCTTCTTCTTCCTTTTCTTCCCCATCTTCCTTTTCCTCGTTATTCACTGACTGTGAATAACAAGGTTAGGAGTATCCTCTTCGAATACTATTGGATTTGTTGGATTATCCAATAAGTATTTTTGGAGATTTCGTAAAATTCACCCGTGTTTTTCTTGTTCTTTTAAGAGGCGTAGTTAAACAACCTCTATTTTAGAAAGCTTATGCAATACACGCTTCATATCATCCTCAATTTTCGTTACTTTAGCCATGGTGATGTTCTGGAGAGGGCCTTAAGTGGGAGTTTGGAAGGAAAAAGGGTGCATTTTCTTCTCTTGAACGTTTGGAACTTGAGGAGGCCATGGTTTTATTTTTATTTAGAAATTGGAGAAGAAGAAAGATAGAAAATTGAGTTCAATTTTGAAATTTGGTGGTTATATAAGTGTATTTTGAATTTTGAATTTTGAATTTATGAGGGAAATCTATTTTCTGAAACTACCAGTATATGTCGACATATAGGGAGGATGTATGTTGACATATGTAGTGTAATTTTGATGTTTCATTTTTTTTAAATTACTATTTTTGTTATATTATTTTTTTATTTAGAGAAAGAGCATATTCCTAATTCTCTTCTAAGTTTAATAAAAGATGTTTAATTTAATGGTTTTGTTAAAATATCGACTATTTTATTTTTAATATTAATAAAATTCGAGTGAATTTACTTCTTTATTTATGTTATCTCTTAGAAAATGATGTCTTATATCTATATGTTTGGTTCTAGCATGATGTGTTGGACTTTTAGATAGATTTATTGCACTAGTATTATCATACTATATTTGTGATTTCGTAAAGCTTAAACCAAAACCTTTTAATGTTTGTTGCATATAAATAACTTCTGAACATGCTACTACGATTGAAATACATTCTGCTTCTGTTATGGATAGAGATATAGAATTTTTCATTTTGCTAAACCAGGAAATCAGATAGTGTCCTAGAAAGTGACAAGTTCCACTTGTAATTTTTCGGTCTAATTTGTAGCCAACATAGTCAGCATCACTATATGAAATTAAATCAAAAGAATCTTCTTTTTAATTAAAAAAGTCCATAATCTAGGGTATTATTTACATATCTTAATATTCTTTTTACTGATTTTAGATGAGTTTCTGTGATATCCCGGGAATTTGGACAATATCAATTTAATATTCTATATTTAAAAATTAAATTGATTTGATGATCTTTGTAATAAATTGAATTAATTTAATAATCTAATTAAATAAATATTTAATTAGTGATTTATCTTTTAAAAGTTTAATAAAATATTTTCTATTTATAATATATATGTATAATTGTATATATTGTAAATAGATGAGTTGGTTTGAATTTAACAAATGAAATTATGTTTTCAAATATTTGGTAATTTGGAAATTATGATTTAAATTAATATTAAGCTTTCCAAAGACATTTAATAAATAACTATATAGTTTAAAATACATATTATAAATGTTTAATTGTTAAAATAGATTTTTAGCTTAAGTTCAAATTTAAATAAAAGATTTGTTTTATTTCTTTACTTGATATATATGATTTTAAAATAGAAGTAATTTATAATCTCCTTTATAAATTATTTAAAATAGTCAAATTTGATATTTTCAAATAATAATTATAATACTTTGTTTTTATAAATATGAATAGACTTTGATAAAATAGAATTGTTATTTTAAATGGTAATTATATATGCATATATATATAACTTGATTTTTAATTGGAGTTTTAATTTAATTTAAATTTGAATTTGAATTTGATGTTGTGAAATTTAAAAGAATAAATACTTAAAGTATTTGAATAGGCTTTTATTTACAATTTGTTTTGTTTTATTTTTCTATAAAAGAAAATGAAGAAATTCATTTATTTATACATAAGAAATAATAAATTAAGGTTTAAAAGCTTTTGTAAATAATTTAAATTAAAATTTAAATGAAATACTTAAATTACATGTGTAAGCCTCTTAACACCCTAAATTAACATGTGTTATTAATTTAAGGCCTCCATATTACAAGTGTTAGATAATTAAAATGAAATGAGACAAGTGTCATTTAACCTTGTTTTTCCTTTATTTTTATTTTTAAATAAATTCAGCCTATATATAAACCATTTTTCTTCTTTCCTATTTCCTTTTCTAATCTTCATTTCAGAAAATCTGAAATGCATTTCCCACTTCTAAAGCAAACCAGAAAATCAATACTTCTCAAACTAAATCATCCTATAAACCATTTTCAAGTTCAAAAGCCTTTAAATCTGAAATCATCTTCAACCAGAAACCTGTTAACCATTTTCGAAATTAAAAACCCAAGCCTGCAAACTCATTTTCAAAAGTATAAGCCTGAACTAAAATCATTTACCTGCATCTTCTTCAAACCTGTAATACAATTCCAAATCAAAGTCCTCAGCAAGCAATTTCTTTTCAAACCTGGAATCAAACTCCAGCATGCATGCAAATTGTAGAATCTAAAAGCAAAGCAATTGCAGTAAGATCAAGACTGAAGTTTTAAGAAAAATAAGAGAAGCAACTTGAAGTTTTGAATCAAAAGCAATTCAGTTCAAGTTTTCAAATCAAAAAGCAGGGGCACTCAAGTTTTAAAGATTTAAAAGCTATTTCAAAAACAAAACAGGTGAGTAACTTTTAAAATTTAAATCATAATTGGTTGCATGCTTATATGGCTGAATTTAAATATGTATTGCTAAGTGAATGTCTGATGTGCATATTGTTTATAAGTACTGCTTGCAAAAGAATCTGGAAGCTCTGTCTTCATTCTAAAATTGATAAGTAACTTTTACTTTCAAAACTTAAGTATTTGGTTGCATGTTACTGCTGTGATAAATATTGCATTGTGTATATTTATAAGTATGTTGGTGTATGTATGTTGTTGAATTCCTGATATATGATGTACACATTTGAATATCTGAAACTTCTCTGTTCCCAGATTTAAGTTCTTGTTTTGATTTAAGTCCAAAACCCTTTGATTTAGTCTCTGTTTAAAACTTAAGTTTCAAATGAAACTTGTTGTTTCATCATAAGTTTTAGTTTAAAAATTTATTTAGGTTAAAATAAATTGGTAATATCTCTGGAAATCAAGGAAAAACTGAGTAACTTAATTTAGGTAAAAATTCAAAACATCTTAATTTCTAAACTCAGGAATGTAAACTGAATTCTTATCCTAAAACAAGATTTTTTAAAACTAAAATCATAGTTTTTAATTTAGGATTGAAGCTGTAGTTCTAGATTGAACTGGAAATGAAAATCTGAGATTTTCTGGTGATCCAAGTGTTAGAAGAGGTCGGGACTTTGGGTAGTGATGGAGGAATGAATGTAGTCGATGGGAAAAATATTTGATGGTGATATATTTCATCGAGGGGATAGCAGTTGTGGATTTTTGGTTTAGAACCCTAGTTTTAACTAGGTTAGGAAATCGATCATCACGGCAACTCTGGTTGTTCGAGTTCAACCAATCTTTGAGAATCGATAGCATGAGTGTTGGCGAAGTTGTGGCAGGAGGCTCAGGTGCGCTGGTGATCGGCATCGTGAATTCGAGAAGTTTCTAGGCTTTGTTTTGGTTTCAGGGGGATGCTCGAGTGCTCGAATTTGATTTCGAGCTTGAATAAATATTCTGGGAGGTCGGATCGAGAAAGAAGGTCGTCAACGACTTGCTGGTGGTAGCGAAGGTGATCGGAGCTGCCGCAGTTGATTGTGCATGTGCACGGTGATCGAACGTGTATCTGGTTTTGTTTAAGTGGAGAAGAAGTATTGTGCTCGGGTATGTATTCGTGATTTGTGGTGGAAGACTCGAAGGAACTGTCGAGTAAATGAAGGTATAGCTCGAGTAGAATTGTATAACAGGTTTTAACAGAGACCTGTTTTTCAGTTTTTAAATTTTAAAATAAAATTTAAAACTGATGTTTAAATCTAAAAGTAAAGTTTAAATAAGTTTAGTTTTTAAATCTGGAGTTTAAGTTAAAATCTCAGTTTTTAAATAAGATAAAGTATTTGAATTTTGAATTGATTTAACAACATTAAAAAGGATTAAGTAGTTTGAATTTTAAAGATAAAGTTTTAAATTGTAGATGGGTTTCAAAATCCAAAGATTAATCTGGAATCAAAGTTAATATGTGTTTCAAATTTTGAAATATAAAGGAAGTTTTAAAATCTAAATTTGTTTTAAACAAATTTGAATGTTAAGGTATATTTTAAATTGATTTGAATTTTAAATGAATTTAGTTTTAAATTTCTTTTAATTAAATAAATATTTCTTTAACATGTAATTTAAAAAAGGATTTAAATAGTTTTATAACTTTGTTAAAGTTAAACTTGTCTTCATTTTAAATCTTAAATTAAAATGAAATTTAAATGTAAATTTAAAGGTAATTTGGTTTAAATGCTTTATTAATGATATTTTAATCATTAATAGGAATAAAGTGTTATCTTAAAGATAATTAAGATTTAATGATATGGGATAAAATAAATTATTAAGGTAATTAAAAATAATTAATCAATTTAATTAATTTATGACTTGGGTTAATAAATTAGTAATTAAGGGTTTAAAACTTTATTGATGAAGGATTAATTAAATTAATTTAAAGGTTAATTAATTTGAATTAAGGATCATTAATTTTATAAGTTAATGGTTAGGAATAAATTAATCAAGTAATTAAGGTTTAATTAAGTTATAGTTAAGTACTTAATTAATTAAGTAATTAGAGATTAATTTATTGATAATTAGGATTAATTAAGTTGTAATTAATAATGGTTAATTAATGTTTAATAATTTTAGAAAGGTAATTAAAATAATTAATAGTTAATGTAGATCATTAACTAAGGATAATTAATTAATGTGATTAATTTTGATAATTAATTAAGTTTAATTAATTTAAAGGATAATCATTTGTGAAATTAATAAAATTACTTAATGGAAGTAATTAAGAAATTAATTACTCATTGTAATTAATTGAGTTTAAATTGATAAGTTAAGTTAATTAATTTAGTTTAATTAATTTAAGATAATCATTTAATGATTTGTATAATTACTTAATGTAATTTAAGGAGGTATAATTACTTAGGAAAGTAATTAATGGATAATTACTGATGTAATTAATAAAGTAATTAAGGGTAGTTAATTACTTAATGGAAGTTAATCAAGGGATTAATTAAGAAATTAATTAAGGAATAATTAATTTATTTTAAGAAGTAATTAAGGTTAGTTAATTACTGAATGTGATTAATCAATAGTGATTAATAAGTTATGGTTTAATTAAAGATCAATTACTTAATGTAATTAAGTAATGATAAAATGTAATTAAGGATCATTAATTAATATAATTAATGATGTAATTAAGAATTAATTAATTAAGGAATAATTAATAACTGAGTGATTAATTAATGTAATTAATTAAGGATTAAGGTAATTAATTTTAGTTAATTAATTAATAAAGTAATTAAAGGTTAATTACTATAATTAATTAAGAATAATTAATTTGTGAATTAATTTAATGTTAATTACTTGAATGTAATTAAATGTAATCAATCAAGGATGATTAATTAAAATGAATAATTGGATGGTGAATGATTAATTAATTAATAATTAATTAATAGTGACTTAAGTAAGATGGTTAATGATGGAAGTAATTAATTTAATTCATTTTAAATTAATTATAGATGGTAATTAATAAATCATGGCTTAGGGATATTGAATGATACTGATTTACCTTGAATGGTTTCTCAGAGATGAGATAATTGGTACTGTATGATTTGGATGCTTTGGTTTCATAATGATGATGATATGGATTATCTGCTTTTAATGATAATGTCGATTATCTATTGTGAATTATCTATCTGTATGTAAATAGATAATAGAATTGAATTGTTTTAACTTTAAAACAACTTGGCCTTAAAAGATACGTTTTGGATTTCGATGAGACCGGGATCGGGTTTGCTACAGTACAGCATGATAGGGGGTTCTCGCTTCGCGGTTTGGTGGCGAACGGGAGACTCTTACCCCTACATGTCCCATTGAGGGGTTGGTTGCGAGTCGAGAGGCTGGCCGTAAAAGCAAATTCGAGGTACCAATGTAAGCCACGGTGGGGCTGGGATGGTTGAAAAGCCTACCAGTTGAGGCCGCTGTCGATGGTTGAAAAGCCTACCGGTCGTGAACCGTTGCTGAAGGTTGAAAAGCCTAGGACGTTACAGTGGTATCAGAGCGATAGGTTAAGTGAATACCTAGGCTCTGGAGTGTTGTCTATCTTGAGAGAGCGTATTTGTAATTTTTATATAACTATATATATTTATTTCTACCTATTTGGGTTACCTGTTCGGGTTTTCCAAATTAAGTTATAAGGGTAGATGAGGTAGGCTGTGTGTAACATGACTACCATTGATTGGAGTTTGAATGTTTGGAGCTAGAAGTGTATCTGATGAGACTGTAGACCCAAATACCGTCTCGAGTAAGCTTTGCTGTGGTAAAGGATTTCATCGATCTCCGAAGGAAACTGTTAAGGTTCGGAGTCAATCTTTGAAGTGCAGTTGGATGAGTAGAGTTTGGATCTACCAGTTAAGTAGAAGCGAGTGATGGTATCTTGGTAACTTCTGGAAGAAGTAGTTGTATGATGAGATACAATGACCATGGATGTTTCCGAAGATGTTTTCTTTGGAACAAGTTTAAGGAGTAAGTCTGCTTCGGTGTTGTGGATAAGTTCAGCATAGCGTCTCTGTTTGAGGTTCGAGTTTCTTGAAGAGCTTTGGATTAGGAAGTCCTTGGCATCTGTGGCAGCAGTGCAGTTCGGAGTGTTTTGTGTATTAGCAGGAAGTTTTCTGGCTGAGCAGTTTTTCTGAAGATGGAGTTCAGAAGTAGCAGAGTATATCCATTTCTTCGATGAATTGGATAGATAAGTGTAAGCTATTCTGATTTGTTAAGAGAGAATAGTATCTTTGGATACTGGACTGGGTTGATCGCAAAAGTGACTTGCGATAGTTTGAGTGATCTTTGAGTTATTGAAGATTTTATGGATGTCTTCAGGGAAGTCAGAAGTTGTCCGCAGCTGGAGATTGAGTTTTCTTATCGACAGGATTCCAGGAGTGGTACCGGTGGTTCAGCCTAGTTGAAGGATGTTTCCTAGAGTTAGAGTTTGATGAAGCAGTTCAGGATTTGATGGAGTATCTGAGTTTTCTTTTTGGATCTGTTGAATCATTTTTCTGGGATAAGTTATCCAGTCTGTGCTTGTGTTCTTCATCAGCATTCTTATCTACTTCAGATCAGAGTTGTGCAGCAGAAGCAGTTTGGGAGTGTATCTGTTGTCTTTTCCGGATAAGAGAAGTAAGTTCAGTCTTCTGATGTTTGAGGAGTAGAGTTGGTATACTTGGTTGTTGAGTCAGACTCGTCTGTAGTCTGATATCCTGTCTAGTTCTATAGATCTAGATGAGTAGGAACTCTGTAGCTTCGTAATTTAGATTGTTTGTAGAGCGAGTGTCCCGATATATATATACTTGGGGAAACTCGAGAAAATTTTATCCAGAATTTTTCTTTTCTGGATAATTCAAATTGTTTGTTTGGATGATTGGTTGCTATGGTTGTTAGCATATGGATGATAGTATATGCTTGTGATTTGAATAGATTATTAAATTACCTTTGTTTAAATTTCGGGGACGAAATTATTTTAAGGGGGAAGGAATGTGATATCCCGGGAATTTGGACAATATCAATTTAATAATCTATATTTAAAAATTAAATTGATTTGATGATCTTTGTAATAAATTGAATTAATTTAATAATCTAATTAAATAAATATTTAATTAGTGATTTATCTTTTAAAAGTTTAATAAAATATTTTCTATTTATAATATATATGTATAATTGTATATATTGTAAATAGATGAGTTGGTTTGAATTTAACAAATGAAATTATGTTTTCAAATATTTGGTAATTTGGAAATTATGATTTAAATTAATATTAAGCTTTCCAAAGACATTTAATAAATAACTATATAGTTTAAAATACATATTATAAATGTTTAATTGTTAAAATAGATTTTTAGCTTAAGTTCAAATTTAAATAAAAGATTTGTTTTATTTCTTTACTTGATATATATGATTTTAAAATAGAAGTAATTTATAATCTCCTTTATAAATTATTTAAAATAGTCAAATTTGATATTTTCAAATAATAATTATAATACTTTGTTTTTATAAATATGAATAGACTTTGATAAAATAGAATTGTTATTTTAAATGGTAATTATATATGCATATATATATAACTTGATTTTTAATTGGAGTTTTAATTTAATTTAAATTTGAATTTGAATTTGATGTTGTGAAATTTAAAAGAATAAATACTTAAAGTATTTGAATAGGCTTTTATTTACAATTTGTTTTGTTTTATTTTTCTATAAAAGAAAATGAAGAAATTCATTTATTTATACATAAGAAATAATAAATTAAGGTTTAAAAGCTTTTGTAAATAATTTAAATTTAAATTTAAATGAAATACTTAAATTACATGTGTAAGCCTCTTAACACCCTAAATTAACATGTGTTATTAATTTAAGGCCTCCATATTACAAGTGTTAGATAATTAAAATGAAATGAGACAAGTGTCATTTAACCTTGTTTTTCCTTTATTTTTATTTTTAAATAAATTCAGCCTATATATAAAACATTTTTCTTCTTTCCTATTTCCTTTTCTAATCTTCATTTCAGAAAATCTGAAATGCATTTCCCACTTCTAAAGCAAACCAGAAAATCAATACTTCTCAAACTAAATCATCCTATAAACCATTTTCAAGTTCAAAATCCTTTAAATCTGAAATCATCTTCAACCAGAAACCTGTTAACCATTTTCGAAATTAAAAACCCAAGCCTGCAAACTCATTTTCAAAAGTATAAGCCTGAACTAAAATCATTTACCTGCATCTTCTTCAAACCTGTAATACAATTCCAAATCAAAGTCCTCAGCAAGCAATTTCTTTTCAAACCTGGAATCAAACTCCAGCATGCATGCAAATTGTAGAATCTAAAAGCAAAGCAATTGCAGTAAGATCAAGACTGAAGTTTTAAGAAAAATAAGAGAAGCAACTTGAAGTTTTGAATCAAAAGCAATTCAGTTCAAGTTTTCAAATCAAAAAGCAGGGGCACTCAAGTTTTAAAGATTTAAAAGCTATTTCAAAAACAAAACAGGTGAGTAACTTTTAAAATTTAAATCATAATTGGTTGCATGCTTATATGGCTGAATTTAAATATGTATTGCTAAGTGAATGTCTGATGTGCATATTGTTTATAAGTACTGCTTGCAAAAGAATCTGGAAGCTCTGTCTTCATTCTAAAATTGATAAGTAACTTTTACTTTCAAAACTTAAGTATTTGGTTGCATGTTACTGCTGTGATAAATATTGCATTGTGTATATTTATAAGTATGTTGGTGTATGTATGTTGTTGAATTCCTGATATATGATGTACACATTTGAATATCTGAAACTTCTCTGTTCCCAGATTTAAGTTCTTGTTTTGATTTAAGTCCAAAACCCTTTGATTTAGTCTCTGTTTAAAACTTAAGTTTCAAATGAAACTTGTTGTTTCATCATAAGTTTTAGTTTAAAAATTTATTTAGGTTAAAATAAATTGGTAATATCTCTGGAAATCAAGGAAAAACTGAGTAACTTAATTTAGGTAAAAATTCAAAACATCTTAATTTCTAAATTCAGGAATGTAAACTGAATTCTTATCCTAAAACAAGATTTTTTAAAACTAAAATCATAGTTTTTAATTTAGGATTGAAGCTTTAGTTCTAGATTGAACTGGAAATGAAAATCTGAGATTTTCTGGTGATCCAAGTGTTAGAAGAGGTCGGGACTTTGGGTAGTGATGGAGGAATGAATGTAGTCGATGGGAAAAATGTTATCCCAACTTTTGGCAAAGTCGAGATACCCAAAGATTAACTGAAAATCAATGATTATTAGTCATGAACATCGATTGTGCATCGTAGGTTCACCATGGATATCGATGAATTTTGTCCGAGTCCGGATCGGGCCGCAATTGATAAGACATGTCAAGAGGGGCCAGATGAAACAACGTTCCAAGTTTCGAGTCAATCCGAGTTCGTATACTCAAGATATCGCCAAAAGGAAATGGATGAGATAAGCTAGTCTCGAATCCATAAGGGAAGGTTGGTTCGAATCGAGGAGAAGAGCATTGCGTCGAATCCATCATGTTCGACTCCGTCTACTTCGTATCCATCAGAGCTACAGGTCTTCGACTCCATCGAAACGAGTTCCCTCGAAATCACAGAGGCGTATCACTTCGAATCGATCCGGTATCGTTAGTTCGAATCCATCCTTAAGAGGTGACTTCGTGTCGATCGTTTTCCAACAATCGATACGAACGAGCACACTGGAACCATCCTATGCCTGGCATCGAATCCATACGGTTTGAACGACTTCGAATCGAACAACAAGTATAGGCCATGACCAATTCGAACATACCTTGCCTCGAATCCATTCCCATCTTCGAATCGATACATCTCGAATCCACCACAGCTAAAACCAAGGATTTGACTCAGTAAAGCTAGGAGAAAAAGGAGGATCGACTCGAAGGAAGCGCTCCACGTCATCCCAGAAGCACGCGCTGGATCGATTCGAACGAATCGATTCGAACTAGATCGATTCGAACCAGGCTAGTCAACCAGAAATGCAACCTTGAATCGATCATAACTTGAGATATACACATCCAAATGCTATGAAATTTTCACAGAAGCTTGAACACATGTTGAAGAATGTCCACACCAAATTTCAGCTTGATTGGACAATTTCTTGATCGATTCGAACCAAGGGTCGAATCGATCCCAAAGTGGGCCCGGATCTCCAGATCTCGGCCATGCGGGCCCCCTCACATGCCAGAACTGGTCTCCCCTCAATTTAGGCGAAATATCTGCCTCCTACACCTATAAATAGAGCCCCTGGTCATTCAGAAAAGGGGTCGGACAATTTCAAGAGCTAAAGAGCGTCCGGATTCTGCCAGATTTACTCCAGATCACCATTGCTGCCTTAGATTCAGACTTAATTCAGCAAATCAGTTGTAATACAACATACAAAATTGTAATCTTCAAGCATCGAGCAATAAAATCATAAAAACCTTGAAGTGGACGTAGGCCGGAGATAGCCGAACCACTATAAATTGTGTGTCACTGTTCATTATTTCTTGATTGCTGCTTGTTACTTGCTTAGATCTGCGATTTGTGTGTGAATACCGTTAATTCGTATTCATACGCTGGTGCTTTCACTACACTTGGGGTTTGTGACCATTTTTGGTGCAAACACTTTGGTGCTTTCACTGAGAAGAACTAGCACCCGTTATACCAAATTCAAAATTAAGATTCGGAATTTTAAGGATTCAGATCTGACTCTAAAATGACTCGACAAACTAGACAAAGAATTGAGAGGAGCCAGCAGGCAGGAAGTCAAGAGGCATCCTCTGGCGCTGGAGAAGGACAAGCTTCGATCTACATTACTAGAGATGAGATGGAAGCGATGAATAACTTAATGCAGGAAAGAATGATGAAAAGCCAACAAGAGATGCTGCAGAATTTCTTTGAACAAATGAGAGCTGCAGGAACACAGAACCTTGGACCAGCTACAGCGGCTGTGAATGTGGAACAAGGAGCTAGGGTTATGGAACCCAACGGAGGACAGAATGCAGAGCCAGAAGGCAATCAACAAGGGCTTGGGGGCAGGCCCGCAGGATCCAACGCAGAAGTACCTTTGGAAGGAGCTCAACCGGCTAGGGCCAACACAAATGCTAACGAGCCACCCGAAGAGTACGTACCAGAATTCCCTACAAGGCTCGGAGGGCAAGACAGGGACATGACAAGGGGGCAACCCCTAGACGGAGATGAAAGAATGATCGGCCTAGTGAGACGACTCATGAGAGGAGGGTTTTCAGGAGGAGGATTGGAAGAAGTTAGTCGGAGTCCGTTCGCTCCGAATATCAGGAATGCAAGGAACCCTCCGAAGTTCAAACTACCAACGCTGAATCCTTATGACGGAAAGTCAGACCCAACCATGCATATCACCAGATATATCAGACACATGGAAGTACTGGGGGCATCCGAGGAAGTGATGGCACGATGTTTCCCCTTATTCTTATCAGATTTGGCTGCGCTTTGGTTTAGGCAGCTAGAAACCGGATCAATCAGGACATGGGGCGAGCTTGTGGATTGCTTTATGAAGCAATTTAGGGTTCACGTGACACGACCTAAGAGCGTGATGACTTTGGCATCAATAAAACAAAGGACCGGAGAGTCCATAAAAGATTTTTTGTTACGATTTAATGCAACGGTGACTTCTGTAGATCGTCCGGACCCATCAATGATTTTAATGGCGGCAGTGGCAGGAGTTGGAGAAGGCACCGAATTCAAAGACTCTTTGACTAAAGATCCACCGCAAGATCTTGGAGAGTTTTTCCATGAAGCTGAAAAATTCATTCGATTAGAGGAATCACGAGCCGAGAGGCAGGAAATAAATGTTGCACAAGGCGAAGGAACCGCCAGGGAACAGTCCAGGGCAGACAAAGGAAAGAGAAAGCAGGATGACGCACCTGATGGTCCTGACAAACGGAAGAAATTCCGAGAGCCTAGATTCAGGCAGTACACAGACTTGGTGGCAGGACTTGAACGAATTTACACCGAAACTCGGGGGCAACTCCCTTATCGAAAGCCACCAAGGAGAGATCCCACAGAGCGGGAACGTAGAACCGGAAAATATTGCCTATTCCATGAGTTAGATGGGCACACTACTGATGAATGCCGCCACCTGAAGGATGAGGTGGAAGAACATGCCAGGAGTGGTAGATTGCCATAATATGTCAGAGAACGTACGATGGCGGTTAGACCCAAACAACAACCGCATCAACCAAACAGGAATGATCCCGGATCGGGATCACGACTCGTCATCAACTGATTGTGATGGCAAGGGCCAAGTCCAAGACTTGGACTCTGGTCGATTAGTTTTCTTAGATTTGATTTCCAAAATAAAACGGCTATCCCTCTTACTCATGTACGGGAACCGGAGAGATCCCTAGGCATGCTCTGAGATGGAAATAGACCGCTCCGCCCGGAGAGGCATTGTCTTGTTTTTCCTGGTGTTTGAGATTGAACATCTAGGATTTGAATTTAATAAAGAAACACTTATTAAAATAAACCTTTGACCGGAGAGTTAAAGGATAAACATTAAATATCAATATAAACATGATCGCTTTATGATCCTACCTGGAGAGGTAGGATCCGGAGTGCAAGAAGTGAGTTGCTTCGCCAGAGAGCGACAGGATCAACTCACTTAAGCATCGTTTCCTATTCACCAGAGAGTGATTGGATCAGGATTCGATAAGAGCCCGGAGAGGCTATAATCGACCGATGATTCAGGTCATGACATCGCTTAATGTTCAGGTACACTGAACCGGAGTGCAGGAGGTGAGTCGCTTCGCCGGAGAGCGACAGGATTGACTCACTTAACGTTGTTTCCCCTTCACCGGAGAGTGAAAGGATGGGATCCAACATGAGCCCGGAGAGGCTATAATCGGTCGAGAATGACCAAGACATCGCTATACGCCCAAGCTGGGGCCAGAGTGCAAGGGATAGAAAGCAACGCCGGAGTGCCATAGGATCTTTCTATTCAATCGCTAAATCTAGAATGGGTTTGACAAGGGTCCGGAGTGACCATCAATAGCACGGAGAGACCGTAGAATTTCATTCTTAACTTCCACTGGAAAAAATTGATAATAATTCGGCTTCGAACAGCCATGGACTTTATTGAAAATGCTATAAGCTACGAGTAAAACATGAACTCACTGCATCCAATTTAAGACTGATCAAAACACGCCTTTTACCAAAAAGGCATGTTTTGGGGGGCAAAATGTTATCCCAACTTTTGGCAAAGTCGAGATACCCAAAGATTAACTGAAAATCAATGATTATTAGTCATGAACATCGATTGTGCATCGTAGGTTCACCATGGATATCGATGAATTTTGTCCGAGTCCGGATCGGGCCGCAATTGATAAGACATGTCAAGAGGGGCCAGATGAAACAACGTTCCAAGTTTCGAGTCAATCCGAGTTCGTATACTCAAGATATCGCCAAAAGGAAATGGATGAGATAAGCTAGTCTCGAATCCATAAGGGAAGTTTGGTTCGAATCGAGGAGAAGAGCATTGCGTCGAATCCATCATGTTCGACTCCGTCTACTTCGTATCCATCAGAGCTACAGGTCTTCGACTCCATCGAAACGAGTTCCCTCGAAATCACAGAGGCGTATCACTTCGAATCGATCCGGTATCGTTAGTTCGAATCCATCCTTAAGAGGTGACTTCGTGTCGATCGTTTTCCAACAATCGATACGAACGAGCACACTGGAACCATCCTATGCCTGGCATCGAATCCATACGGTTTGAACGACTTCGAATCGAACAACAAGTATAGGCCATGACCGATTCGAACATACCTTGCCTCGAATCCATTCCCATCTTCGAATCGATACATCTCGAATCCACCACAGCTAAAACCAAGGATTTGACTCAGTAAAGCTAGGAGAAAAAGGAGGATCGACTCGAAGGAAGCGCTCCACGTCATCCCAGAAGCACGCGCTGGATCGATTCGAATGAATCGATTCGAACTAGATCGATTCGAACCAGGCTAGTCAACCAGAAATGCAACCTTGAATCGATCATAACTTGAGATATACACATCCAAATGCTATGAAATTTTCACAGAAGCTTGAACACATGTTGAAGAATGTCCACACCAAATTTCAGCTTGATTGGACAATTTCTTGATCGATTCGAACCAAGGGTCGAATCGATCCCAAAGTGGGCCCGGATCTCCAGATCTCGGCCATGCGGGCCCCCTCACATGCCAGAACTGGTCTCCCCTCAATTTAGGCGAAATATCTGCCTCCTACACCTATAAATAGAGCCCCTGGTCATTCAGAAAAGGGGTCGGACAATTTCAAGAGCTAAAGAGCGTCCGGATTCTGCCAGATTTACTCCAGATCACCATTGCTGCCTTAGATTCAGACTTAATTCAGCAAATCAGTTGTAATACAACATACAAAATTGTAATCTTCAAGCATCGAGCAATAAAATCATAAAAACCTTGAAGTGGACGTAGGCCGGAGATAGCCGAACCACTATAAATTGTGTGTCACTGTTCATTATTTCTTGATTGCTGCTTGTTACTTGCTTAGATCTGCGATTTGTGTGTGAATACCGTTAATTCGTATTCATACGCTGGTGCTTTCACTACACTTGGGGTTTGTGACCATTTTTGGTGCAAACAAAAAATATTTGATGGTGATATATTTCATCGAGGGGATAGCAGTTGTGGATTTTTGGTTTAGAACCCTAGTTTTAACTAGGTTAGGAAATCGATCATCACAGCAACTCTGGTTGTTCGAGTTCAACCAATCTTTGAGAATCGATAGCATGAGTGTTGGCGAAGTTGTGGCAGGAGGCTCAGGTGCGCTGGTGATCGGCATCGTGAATTCGAGAAGTTTCCAGGCTTTGTTTTGGTTTCAGGGGGATGCTCGAGTGCTCGAATTTGATTTCGAGCTTGAATAAATATTCTGGGAGGTCGGATCGAGAAAGAAGGTCGTCAACGACTTGCTGGTGGTAGCGAAGGTGATCGGAGCTGCCGCAGTTGATTGTGCATGTGCACGGTGATCGAACGTGTATCTGGTTTTGTTTAAGTGGAGAAGAAGTATTGTGCTCGGGTATGTATTCGTGATTTGTGGTGGAAGACTCGAAGGAACTGTCGAGTAAATGAAGGTATAGCTCGAGTAGAATTGTATAACAGGTTTTAACAGAGACCTGTTTTTCAGTTTTTAAATTTTAAAATAAAATTTAAAACTGATGTTTAAATCTAAAAGTAAAGTTTAAATAAGTTTAGTTTTTAAATCTGGAGTTTAAGTTAAAATCTCAGTTTTTAAATAAGATAAAGTATTTGAATTTTGAATTGATTTAACAACATTAAAAAGGATTAAGTAGTTTGAATTTTAAAGATAAAGTTTTAAATTGTAGATGGGTTTCAAAATCCAAAGATTAATCTGGAATCAAAGTTAATATGTGTTTCAAATTTTGAAATATAAAGGAAGTTTTAAAATCTAAATTTGTTTTAAACAAATTTGAATGTTAAGGTATATTTTAAATTGATTTGAATTTTAAATGAATTTAGTTTTAAATTTCTTTTAATTAAATAAATATTTCTTTAACATGTAATTTAAAAAAGGATTTAAATAGTTTTATAACTTTGTTAAAGTTAAACTTGTCTTCATTTTAAATCTTAAATTAAAATGAAATTTAAATGTAAATTTAAAGGTAATTTGGTTTAAATGCTTTATTAATGATATTTTAATCATTAATAGGAATAAAGTGTTATCTTAAAGATAATTAAGATTTAATGATATGGGATAAAATAAATTATTAAGGTAATTAAAAATAATTAATCAATTTAATTAATTTATGACTTGGGTTAATAAATTAGTAATTAAGGGTTTAAAACTTTATTGATGAAGGATTAATTAAATTAATTTAAAGGTTAATTAATTTGAATTAAGGATCATTAATTTTATAAGTTAATGGTTAGGAATAAATTAATCAAGTAATTAAGGTTTAATTAAGTTATAGTTAAGTACTTAATTAATTAAGTAATTAGAGATTAATTTATTGATAATTAGGATTAATTAAGTTGTAATTAATAATGGTTAATTAATGTTTAATAATTTTAGAAAGGTAATTAAAATAATTAATAGTTAATGTAGATCATTAACTAAGGATAATTAATTAATGTGATTAATTTTGATAATTAATTAAGTTTAATTAATTTAAAGGATAATCATTTGTGAAATTAATAAAATTACTTAATGGAAGTAATTAAGAAATTAATTACTCATTGTAATTAATTGAGTTTAAATTGATAAGTTAAGTTAATTAATTTAGTTTAATTAATTTAAGATAATCATTTAATGATTTGTATAATTACTTAATGTAATTTAAGGAGGTATAATTACTTAGGAAAGTAATTAATGGATAATTACTGATGTAATTAATAAAGTAATTAAGGGTAGTTAATTACTTAATGGAAGTTAATCAAGGGATTAATTAAGAAATTAATTAAGGAATAATTAATTTATTTTAAGAAGTAATTAAGGTTAGTTAATTACTGAATGTGATTAATCAATAGTGATTAATAAGTTATGGTTTAATTAAAGATCAATTACTTAATGTAATTAAGTAATGATAAAATGTAATTAAGGATCATTAATTAATATAATTAATGATGTAATTAAGAATTAATTAATTAAGGAATAATTAATAACTGAGTGATTAATTAATGTAATTAATTAAGGATTAAGGTAATTAATTTTAGTTAATTAATTAATAAAGTAATTAAAGGTTAATTACTATAATTAATTAAGAATAATTAATTTGTGAATTAATTTAATGTTAATTACTTGAATGTAATTAAATGTAATCAATCAAGGATGATTAATTAAAATGAATAATTGGATGGTGAATGATTAATTAATTAATAATTAATTAATAGTGACTTAAGTAAGATGGTTAATGATGGAAGTAATTAATTTAATTCATTTTAAATTAATTATAGATGGTAATTAATAAATCATGGCTTAGGGATATTGAATGATACTGATTTACCTTGAATGGTTTCTCAGAGATGAGATAATTGGTACTGTATGATTTGGATGCTTTGGTTTCATAATGATGATGATATGGATTATCTGCTTTTAATGATAATGTCGATTATCTATTGTGAATTATCTATCTGTATGTAAATAGATAATAGAATTGAATTGTTTTAACTTTAAAACAACTTGGCCTTAAAAGATACGTTTTGGATTTCGATGAGACCGGGATCGGGTTTCCGTATACCGGAATTCCAGGTCTGGAGACCCGAATACCACATCGATCCAAATTTACGTTAGGTCATGAAATCAAAATGGAGCAAGTGAAGACTCGAGGTGTAAGAACTATTCTTTGTCAATATAACTCTGAGGGTGATTCCGTAATGAGTTGACGGAGATAGTACTTTCAGATTCGAGATGAAGATTCAGAGTGCAAGGGTTATTGTCGTTAACTCTGAGGGTGATTCCAATACGAGTGTAACGAGATAATGCCTTCGGTTTCGTTCGAACCCGGAACGAACTTGTATGGATTGAATGCTTCCAGAACATCGTCAGGTGGACGATGAGCATTCTAAGTGATGTCCTGATTAAAGGTAATCGTAGCCTCAAGCCTTATCAAACCGAGAATGGCTAAAATAGGGGAGGTGCAGCAAGGTTAGTGGGTAGCACCCAAGTAGGACAAGATTATCCCTGTCTAGAGGTCCCTTCTTATTATTCGATTGAGTGGGCAGTTGAATTGCAACAACTGCTGGGATATCTTGTGCGGGAATTATCCAGTAAGGGATGTTCCGGCCTTGTGTTGCAGGGGATTGGGAGTGATCCTCGGTACGGTGATCTAGGCCACGTACTGTGACGGGCGGTACCCCGGTAGCCCTGCCATTGTATGGAAACCCAACTTCCAATAAGTGATAACGGACTTGATTGTATACCTATGTATGCTGGAATTTAATAATGTAACAATTTCAGCTATTTCGTATTTATTTGAAAACCATAGACCTATTATAATACAATCGAATTTCCTATCAAATGTTTTGGTTAGCGTAAGGTAAAAACTTACCCATGTTTATTTGTGGGGAGTCTTACGTGATACCTTTTCTTTCGAAATGGTTTTTGAAGTTAAAAAAGTTTAACCTGTTACTCACACCAGACCCATGTCTGACCCAAGTTGTTTATTTCTGTTTTATAAACTCTTGGGTACTCAAATTTTTACGAGTAGCCAAGGGATTCAGGTTAGCTTTGACGAGTTTTCTGGAGGAGCAATGGAGCAGGAGGCTTCGGCGTTGTAGATATAGATAGTAGTTCCGCTGTGTTAATCTCTGAATAGAGTTTTGTGTTGAGTTGTAATAACTAGACAGATGTTTATAACTGTCTAGTATGTGTTGTATAATCTGTGTAACTCTGATAGTCGTTGTATATTATGTAATACTTTTGTTATTAATATAATTTATTCGTTCCGCTGTTGAGATTCTGTTGTTGTTCTTTCTTTCTTCTCTTCTTTTCTACTTTCTCACCTCTTTCTTTCTTATTAATGATGCGTCATTCTGTGGAATGAGTGGCGGGTCATTACAGTTTCTTTAGGTTGGGATTGATATCTTGCACATAGACAAGCACTATGCATTATATCTGGTCTACTAGTAGTTATATAAAGTAATGATCCTATCATACCTCTATATAATTTTTGATCTATATCTTTTGAGTTTTCTTCTTTATTTAATTTCTCATTAGTTGCCATGGGAATTGGCTTACCACGAGTATTTGACATTCTAAATTTCTTGACTATGTCTTTGGCATATTTTTCTTAGCTTATAAAAATTCTATTATTTATTTCCTTTATTTGTAGTCCTAGAATGAATATTAGTTCTCCCAACTTACTCATTTCAAATTCCTTGATCATTATATCTGAAAATTCTTTATTGAATTGCTCGTTTGTTGATCCAAAAATAATATCGTCTACATATATTTGTATAAGTTGAATATCATTATTATTTCTTTTAATAAATAGAGTACTATCTACGTTTCCGATTTCAAAATTAGATTGTATAAATAGAATTTTAGTCCATCGTATCATGCTCTAGGACTTGTTTTAAACCATATAAAGTTTTCTTTAATTTATAAACATGGTTAGGTAGTTTTTCATCTTCAAAAAATGGAGGTTTTCTACATATACATCTTATTTAAATCAATTTAACAAGGCGCTTTTGACATCCATTTTAAATAATTTAAAGTTATTATGATATGAAAAAGCAAGTAAAATTCGGATAGCCTCTAATCTGGCTACAAGAGCAAATGTTTAATCAAAATCTACACCTTCTTCTTGACTATAACCTTGAGCAACGAAACATGGCTTATTTCTGATAGCTTCTCCTTGTTCATTCGTTTTATTTGTATATACCCATTTAGTTCCTATTATAGATTTGGCTTTACGTCTTGGAACTAATTCCCAAACATCATTCTGGTAAACTTATTCAGTTACTCTTGCATAGCAAGAATCAAACATCATCCAATGATGCTTCCTTTGGATTCTTAGGTTCAATGGTTTAGATAAAAGCAACATTACTCATTTTATTCAATTGATTTCTTATTTTTACAACAGATTCTATATTTCGTAGAATATTTTCTATACTGTGATCTTTCAAATATTTTATTCATTCATTTGCATGTAAATTTTTGGAATTATTATTATCTTCATCATTAGTAATATCATTATGAGTAATTTCATTAGTTTTACCAACATTTTCTTCCTCATTAAAACTGGTATTATTGATTTTCAAATTTTCGTCAAATGAAACATGTAATGTTTCTTCAATGGTGTTAGTTCTGGTGTTAAAAATCCTATAAGCTTTACTTCTATTTAAATAACCAATAAAAATACTTTTATCTGATTTAGCATCAAATTTATCTAAATTATCCTTTGTATTTATACCAAACATTTACTACCAAATACTCTAAAGTATGCTACTTTGGGCTTTTTATTAGAAATTAATTCATATAGAGTTTTTTTAGTTAAAGGTCGCATTAAAATTCTGTTTAAAATATAACATGTTTTAGCAATTATTTTAGCCCAAAAACTTTTAGGTAATTTACTATCATTTAACATTGTTCTAGCACATTCTTGCATAGTTCTATTTTCACATTCTACTACTCCATTTTGTTGGGTGTTCTTGGAAATGAAAATTTATTGGTTATTCCTTTCTTATTACAAAAGAGATTTATTTATTGTATTCGCGAAAGTCCGAAAAGTTCTAAATGAAGAAGTTCAAGAGGATGAGAAGTAGAACTCATATCTTTAGATTTAAAGGAACTTTTACGAAGTTTTCCTAATTGACAGGCATCAAATAAATTATTGATATTAAAACTCATTTTAGGAAGACCCGTAACAAGTTCATATTTATCAACTTTAGAAAGGTTTTTAAATTTTAAATGGCTAAATCTCTATGCCAAATCCTATGGTTATTAGATTCAGCCAAAAGACATAAGTTGTCATTGGACACCTTCATACTTACAATATAGATGTTACGTTTCCTAATACCTTCAAAGATAATGTTTGACTCATTATCTTTGATATGGAAGTTATCTTTTTCAAACTCAATTTTTAAACCCTTATCGCACAATTGACTAATATTAAGCAAGTTATATTTTAGATTCCTAGCTAACAAAACATTAGAAATATTAGGAGTTTTAGAGTTATCGACATTACCCATGCCAATCACATATCCTTTTTAATTATCTCCAAAGTTTACTTATCCACCATCTTTATAGACCATACCTTTCAAGATTTCAAATTAGGATAATATACAATATAAATTTCCTTATTCAATTTATTTCAAGTTTAAATATTTATTCAAAAAATTTGGATTTTAAAATTTCACAAAATTTCAATTAAATAAATAAATAAATAAATAAAACCACTAAAATTTACGGGTCGTTACACTCTCCCTCATTCAAAGCTTTTCGTCCTCGAAAAGGAAGGAGGTAGGAGAATAGAGACAACCAAAAAAATAGATTGAAATACAATATAAAATGATTTTATAAATAAAATTTGAGTGATTATAATAAATGTTATACACTTAATTTTAATTATAAAAATGTTAATAGAGATAAATAGAATAATAAGTTGATTGAATATTAAATGAGACAAAGTAAATAAAATTTTGTTTTGAAAGAAACCTTTTGTATCAAATATTAATAAATTGAAATAAAATCAACTTAATGAAATACCTTGAATTAAAAATCAATTATTGAATATAAATTAATTTAAATTGAAAGTTATATGGTTTAAATTAATTGTTTTATTTTGTATTTCAATCTATTTTTTTCTAGTTGTCTCTATTCTCCTACCTCCTTCCTTTTCGGGAACGAAAAGCTTTGAGTGGGGGAGAGTGTAACGACCCATAAATTTTAGTGGTTTTATTATTTATTTATTTGAAATTTTGTGAAATTTTAAACAATAAAATTTGGAATAAAAATTTGATATTTGAAATACATCTAATTTAACATAGCAAATGGTAAATTTTCATCTAGTAATATGGAAGTTTATGTACTAGTGTAATTTTATTTCAATTTAGATCAGTTAATATTTGATGATAATAAAATGTTTTCCAAACCTAAATATTTTTCTATAGTAAATTTGTAAATCATCTTCTAAGTGAGACGTCATATTTCGTTTCTTTAAATTTGGACTGTTATTACTCCGTCGATCTTATTTTCGGGAAAATAGCAGCAATTTCGGTATCGATTATCGACTTTTGATCGGATGATCGTACCACTGATATATGTATACCGTTTTGATCGTCTCGTCATGCTGATCTCTGCAGTGTATCCCTCTGTGTATTTTGGTGTCCGGTACGCGGCGAAACCGCGATACGGTTAGCCGTATCCTTTTTGTTTTCCATTTCTCTTCCTTTTGATCATTTGGCTTTGTTACTTTCATTTTAAAAATATATAAATGTTCTGTAGCATAACTTACTCTTTTTTTAACCCGTTCATGTCCATTTCTTATGAAAGAGGAAATAATATATATACTAAATATAAGCTGCTCCATCTTCTTTTACATGGGAACATGTTCCATTGCTGGCCTTTCAATTCAATTCCATTAGTAACCTAACACCTGACCCTTACACTTCTCTAACTTAAATAAAAAGAAATAAATAATATATATAAAGTTGAATATAGCTTTTGCTTCTTCTTTTGCCTCAAACCCTGTAGCCACTTCCTTCATTTATTTTTTACTCAAACACCCCTATCACCTTACGCAGCCGTGTGTGGCCTCCCTCCGACAAACCCAACGCCGAAGCTCTGCGCCGTCTTCCTCATCCCGTGTGCCCCATCACCCGAACCCACTCCTCCCCTCTCTGCCATTTCCGCCCCAAGCAGCCACCCACTTCCTCATGCGAGCAGACCCCATAGTTCACCGCGACCTCCCCTGCCCTGACACGTCCCCAATCTACAGCCTACCTGAAGCCACAGCAGATCCAACACCACCACCTTCCTTTAGTCGAGGCTTCTTCTTCTTCTCTCGTAGACATAAGACGGTATATATGAATTTATATTATATATGTGTACTTATAAAAAAATTATACTATAACATGGGTTTATGTATGAGTCACTCAAGATATATATATATATATATATATATATATATATATTTGTGTAAGTCTTAGTTAATCTATTAAGTGCATATTAAATTATTATTTTTTGAGTTTACTTGGTTTTATAATAAAGTGGGATCTATAGATATACAGTTATTTATATAAGTTATTGTAGTTTGTTTCCGTATATAATACATTTCATGCTTTTCAAAAGTAGATTTTATATATGAGACATAAGTAGTATATAAGTAATAGTCTGTTATAGATATTTAACCGTATATATAGTTTATATAAACTTTGTTATATGAGTTGTTTATATACTAGTCTGTATATTTAGATCTAAGGTATATACATATATATATATATATTAAATATAGGTATACTTGCAGTATACTTTTAAAATATATAATATGACAGGTTTATAATATGTTGTGTGTATATATATTTGTTTATATATAAGAGATCTGATGAGTTTTAGATTTATAAATTTATATATATATTGCCTATAGGTGTGAGTATTATATGTAATGACCCCACCGCGATGCCCAGATTAGCAAAGAACATTACAGGTAATGTCGTCCGCTAATCCAGAGAATACGGTTTGTTAAGGGCTATCGAATGTGAATATATCTTTATACTAATACTGACATGTCATTTATATCTTTTCACTTAATATCTGAACTGAATTTGATGTGTACAATATTAATACGAAGTAATAGACACACTGATTTCTCAGAATCGGAATAATATATCATATAAATAATAGTCACGGATCAAAGTGGAATAAATCTCAACTTACATATAAAAATTATTTAGTTTACAAAATGAAATACTAAACTCGATTGTTATACAAATTTAACAATTCTCTAATCCCAATTATACATTTTATATACAAGGTCCAAATTCCTAAATGGGATAAACTAAAAGTCCAAATGTTTATCTCCTTGCTAGCACAACCATTCAAAGGTCAACCTGTCCTTTAACCTGAAAAGTCTCAGCCTGACCCGAGCAAAATAACACCGGGTCAG
This sequence comes from Allium fistulosum, assembly GCA_030737815.1. NCBI lineage: Eukaryota > Viridiplantae > Streptophyta > Magnoliopsida > Asparagales > Amaryllidaceae > Allium > Allium fistulosum. The sequence goes on from CM060904.1 coordinate 798,153,821, forward strand.
ACTATCTCTAAATATCCAATAGGGTGAGAACAAGATATAGCACAAGAACAAACAACATATAAGTAAATACAGATGTTTAGGATTGAATTCACATAACAAAACACAATATCTCTAAGCATGCAAATATCAGTGATTAACTCAATACAGTTTTATAAGTTTACGTCACAAACACGAACTAGTCACTAAACAGAAAATAACAGAATTAACTTAACATCTATCACAAGACACAAGAACATATATTTATTTCACGAACACACAACAGAAGAATATATGTTTATTTCACAAACACAAGACACGAGAATATATATACTTATTTCACGAACACGGAACAGTCAAAAAATTAAAATATCCAGAATCTAAGAGATCTTAATCCAAACCGATCGTAATGATCGTCCAAAACAATCACAACGATTGTACTCAAAAGCCATGGCAAACAAACAAACAAATTGGTATCACTCGAACCGATCTGATACCAAGGATAGTACTCAGACCGGGAACACAGAATCACAGAATGATCTCAAGGATAGTCCATACCGATCAAGGTGATCGTAGAAACCATGACTCGATAAATCCACATTTATTTGATATTATTAGATTATTATGTTCGAAAAGAAATCCAGGAATAAACTTCTTAAGGATCTAGCAGCCACTTGCCGCATACCAAAAGAGAGTAAACTCTAAAGTGCCAAATACTATCACCTTAAATAATCACTAGAATTTAACCAATACGTCACATACTGTATGGTGAAATTCAAGTATTTACTAAAAGCTACTAAATATCACTTATTATGGATACCACTGGAAAACCTGAACCATATTCTCTTAAGGATCTAGCAACCACTTATCGCACACCAGAAGAGAATACGACTCTAAAGTGTTAAGTACTTTCCTAATTCGATCGCAAGAATTAACCAAGGCATCCCATACTACTCGGTGGAATTCGAGTATTCAATAATGGGTTAGTAAGTTCCACTCAAAAATTCTATTCAATGAGTTATACCATATTAGACTAAGCGTTATGCGAAAGCATTTAAACCAATCGATAACACTAAGTCGATTATTAGTACTCCTCAAATTACGGAATTAAGGTTCTCAAAACATTTTTCTCTTTTGAGTTTATTATTTAAAACGCTTATTAAAATTTTCCATAAATCCGTTTATTATTCAATTTTGTAAAAATATTCACAGATTTGTTAAAATATTCCATAACTTTGAATTTTTCAAGATTTATTTATATACACAAAGTTGCCTTGAATTTCCATATGGTTGTATTATTCACAAAACTATATTTTTAAAACCATATTTTATTACTCTTCTAAATCCATATTAAAATATAACCATTTTATTTAAAAATAAACTAAGTTTATACTTTTCAAAATAACATTTCCAAATTCCATGAATCCTAAATTATTTATGTAATAAAACCAGAATACTTATATTCCAATTCCATAATCATATTTATGTAAAAATAGATTAGATTTGTATTTCCAAAGTCATATTTCCAAATCGATAAATATTTTTCTAAACATGCTTAATATATAAAATAACTTGCTAAAAAATCATTTTTAATATTTATTAACATAATTTAGAAACAATTCTATGATTTGAAAATTTATAAACAATTCTCTTTCATTGACATGCACCGACAAAGAAATGAATTTTAGACCATTTAAAATTCAAAATTATGCAAAACTCAAAATATAAAAGTTGTCAAACACAAAGTAAGTTTCCAGAACATTAAGAATTATCAAAATCCGATAAGAAACGAGAGAGAATGCCTAATTTACTAACTGTTTATTTTAGAGAATGTAATTATCACAATGATAGAGCTGAGAGTTTGCAACAAGATTTCGATCAACCTATTTTCAAAATTTGAAAATATGTTCAACAAGAAAGTTGTCACACACAAAATAAGATTTCCGGAACATTAAAAATCATTGAATTTCGATAAGAAATGAAAAAGATACGACTAAAACAATTATCAGGTTTTTACTTCATTATTGCTGTTGTTAATTCTCAGGACAGCGACACTAAACCGTATTTTTAGCCATGAAAACCCCAAAATATTATAAAACATAAAAAATGGAAGTTGTAGTAGATTATCTATGCTTTCCAAAACATCAAGAATCATCAAATTTCGATTAATAACGAAAAAGTTATGGCCATTTTAAGTTCAGATTTCAACTTAGCAATTACACATGAACAGAGCAACACTATCATATTCAAACTCGATTTCGAACTAATAAACCTCAGAATTTCGAAAAGTTATCAAAAGAAAAATTGTAGCTAACTAATAGACTTATCTACCACAAAAAGTTTAGGTCATTTTGGATTAATATGCACTGAGATATCGCTGTTTTATTACAGCGATTTTCCTAATTCAGTTTCAGCAAACAACAACAAAATAATCACATAAGCAACCAATCACACATCTAATTCCACAATTATTTCAGAGAATTCAAAGATATGGAACTATTAATTTGAAGATAGATTATGTGAGTTAAAATAACTCACTTTTTTTTTGAATTTTCCTTAGCAATCGATTGAAATTGGTTTGCCTTCTTCTACACATTCAAACCCTAGACCTAATCTCAATCCCAAAATAAAAACAGCAAGGATTAAACAATGAAACCAAAATCAATTAGTATACAAGATGAATTAGGTTAGAGAGACTTACTTTTGATTTTCTCATAATTTTTCGGATTTTATTGGATTTAAATACTTGGATTTGCTTTAGGTTTTGAATTTTGAGAAGTTTCTGTTTTATGTGTTTTTTTTAGCAAAGAGTAGTAAAAGAACGTATGATTGTTCTTTGAGAAGGAGGAAGAAAGTTATCGCTTTTGAGCACTAATGGACTGAAAATAGATTAAGCCCAACCCTTAGTTAATTAAAACAATACCAACATTCTACACTTTTCTACCATTTTAAAACACCAATATGTTATTGATTACATCACAAAAAAATTCAAATAAATACACTAAAATTAAGTTCATCGCCTAAACTTTATGATTAAATAATAAAATATAAATTCCTTTAATGTTAAATCCTTATTTTTATTATTTTAAACAAGGTGTTTTGCATCTTTCAAAATATAACAACTTAACAAGTAAATTAATTAAATTTCAAAAATTCTCATTTTTCTTCTTAAATAAAATTACACATTATTAGAAAGCACTAACACATTATTTAACCAGTTTTAAAAACAAGAATTTAACATCTTTTTAATCTCATATATTGCTTATCTAATAAAATACACATTTTAAAACCCTCATTTCAAATACTTATTTAATTCAAATTAACAACGCTGAAAAATCAGGATTGTTACATTATATGTTACATTTTAAAGTGTTTATATATATTATAAGTTATACAGTTTATATATATATGGTACATATACTTTATTTATTTAGAGCTTTTAACTGTTTGAAGATATGAGTCTGGAAATTATTGATTTAAAGAATCTGATTTGTATAGTTTGAGTAAGTAATATACGTGTTCTGATTTTTGCTTTAAATGTATGTATATAGGATAACATATAAGTGGAAATTTTGAGATGCTTGCTCTTTTATATGTTACAGTATATACAAGTTGGTTTGTAAATATTCTATAAACAAGTATTATATATATACTATTTTAAATATGAGTTTAAACTTTTATATTAACTACTGGGGAATGATATATATAGGTCTTAAAGTATAATATGTTAGTTTATATAAGTTTTAGAAATATTGATTTCAAGAAATTATTAATAATAATAATAATAGTATATATATTCCATTTATACTAAGCTGATTCAAATTGTTCTCATCAATCCTAGCCTTGCTTTAGTCGTCAAATTCGTGCCAATCTTGCTCTGCTTCGGAATTTGTAGCTTGTTCTGTTGTCTATCTATCTAACCTCGAAAGGTGAGCAATCACTCACGATTAATGTTCTTATATTTATTAAATTTGATTTCAATTGAAAAGACAATTGAAATATGCTGCTGTTAGTTATTTACATTGTTATATATATGACATTATCTGTATCTGTTCACCTGTGACATCTGACACCATTATATGTTATTTATATTGATGATATATGCATGTTATATTATTATCATATTTGTTATCACTCTGCAAGTTCCCTGTTAGTATAGAATTCACTATGGGTTAAAATGATACATACCCGAACGATCTGTAGAATAGGAGAAAATCGTTATGGGTTGAAATGATAAACCCAAGTGATTTTCATTTAAATTGAATTTGGGATTGCGGGTTGAAAAGATATATACCCGTATATATTTAAATTGCGGATTGAAATGATAAATATCTGTATCACTTGACCATAGGGTAGAAAATTATATACAGACACCGTTGGTCTATATATAAATATTTTGAAAATGATTTCTATGGTTTGAAAAGAAATATATGGTTTTAATAAATATTGATTTTTAAGATTTATTAAAGTTGATTTAATAAAGTTGATATATAATATGTTTAAGTATTTATTTAAAATATTTATATTTTTAAATATAGAGTTTATATTGATTCAGGTTGGAAAGATAAATTTGAGATTGATTCGAAATTATATTATTTAATAATTTTACTCAAATAAGTTTGATTTGAAATTTATTAAATTTGAAATTTTGAAGATATGTTTTATAACTTGAATTTGATTAAAAACGACTTAAATGAAAATTTCAAACTTATATAAATTTAAATGGGATATTTTGTTTATTTAAAATTTGTAAATTGAAGTTGTATCTAGATGATTATTGAAATGATTAAGTAAATATTTCAAAACGAAATAATAGTAAAGTGAATTTGATATATATATGAAATTATCGAATTTAGTTTTGAAATGTTGAATATTTAAAGCTTTGATATATATTGAAATTGAAATGGCTTATTTTATGGTTCAAAATATGTATTTGAAATTGATAATTTGAAATGGTTTATTGGGAAACTGAATCGAATAGAAATTGATGATTTGAGATTTGATTAAATGTGAATTTTTTTGGAATTCGAGTTGATTTGAATCGATTTGTGAAATTTGAGAAAAACTATTTATTATATAAAGTATTTTTAAACAATATTTAAAACTATTTTATATTTTACTTTATAAATTACCTTAGTATAAACTATTTTAATATAAATCATTTCAATATAAATTATTTTAATATAATCTATTTTAATATACTAACTATTTTATTATAAACTATTTTAACTTATAACTATTTTATATAAACTGCTTTATTTTATAAATTATTTTATTTTATATACTATTATTAATATCTAAACTGTTTAAGGGCGGAAGTTATGATTTCAAAGCTATGATTTCAAAGTGTTATAAATCTCAAGGTTTTGATTTCCAAAGTGTTTTGATTTTAAAAGACTTATGATTTCGAAAGCGTTATAACTTTGGAAAGTGATATGATTTTGGTAATGGATATATTTGAAGTGAAAATGATATCGTATTGATTTGGTTTTTGAAATGAAATGATATTTTAGTTTTGAAGTATAAACTATTTTGAAATGACCACGGTATTATAATAATGATTGGTTGTTAAAGACACCGGGATCGGATATTGTCATACTCTCTGCCAATACCGAAAACCATTTTAACAACTGTGTACGCGGTGGAGATTTCAGAATGAAGTAGGATGGTGGTGAAGATCCTAAAGGTATATTTACGTGGACCTAACTCCCGTGAGTTAGCATAAGGTGGCTAAAATAGGAGCGATTCCGGGCCAATGAGGTAGCTCCTCTGATCGGAAACATTCCATCGTATACCATTCTATTACTTTGTAATTGATTGGGTGCACCCCTTGATTCGGGAGTGTGGCTCGAGTTGGGCGATTGCTGCGGCTTTGCGTTTCCAACAGTACGGATGCGTAATTGGTATATCTACCCTAGCATTGCCTAGTTGTGTCGTGTCATCTACCATAGCATGCTTTACTACGAGTTTGATTTGTGTCGTACCTATGGAGTATCCTCTGGTAGCTCTAGTTTACGGGGTATTACGTTACTGTATAGACTATTGGCACACCTAAAAATGTGTTAAGGTGGAAAATGTAAAGCCTTAATGCTATTTTTTAAATAGTATACTTTACTGTAGACATTATTATAATAGCGTATATAACTACATAGTAGATAGTTTAACGGATCCTTAGAGGATGGTTATCCCAAACATCCTTTAAGTTACTTGTATTTCAGTTGATATTTCACTTGAGTTGGATTTATTGATATAAGAATGTTAATCCTAACTCGAGTGTTTTGTGTTTTGCTTTACGCTCGGGTCAGACTGAGTGGTTCAGTGTTCAAGACTCACCTTTGGAGTTAGAGCTTTGCTTGGAGATCCAGCTATCTATCCAACTTTTAGTTATTCAGTTGATTCCATTGATGTATTATGATCTTATATTTGACTATTGTATTGAGACATCGATGTATTCGAGACTTCTGTTGTATCTTGTTTAACTCTGTTATATATATAGTAGCTTCATGAACTACTATTCTTTTGTTTTCGCTGCATTATTGTTATATTACTCTGTGTCTGTGATTCTATGATTATTTATTTACTGTATATGCTGAGTTTTGCCAAATTTAAATTAACAATCTGATATTTTGAGCAATTCAAATCCGACATGTATGGATGCAAATGGTTGAAAATTTTAGGATGTTACAAACATCCACTATCCAGTATCTACTTGTCCTTTTTGATTTGTGATATTTGATTTTCATGTGTTTGTTCATCATTAGCTATATAACAAACTTGTTCCAGCAATTCAAAATCATACCTTTTCAATAAATCAAGTGACTTTTCAAAACAGTTAATTTATAAAAACTGGTCTCACAAAATTGTTTTTCTATAAAGTTATTATAAATTTTACTAGCCATTTAAACTTTTCAAAAATTAAATTATGAGTTTTTGAAAACCTAATGCTTTGATACCAAGTGTGGATTGCGGAATTAAGGATCTTTAGGCTAATTAAACACTAGAGTGGGGGTGAACTGTTTTCTAATTTTTATAAATCTATTTAAAAATTCTTTCAAGATTATTATTAAACGACATAGAATGAACAATCACAAATGCAAACACAGATAAGTATAAATGCAGTAAATTAAAAAGTAGAGAATAGAGAGATCATACCAAGGATTTTATAATGGTTTGGAGTTAGCCTACATCCAGTCCCGTACAATCGCTTGTACATATTTCTTTTGAAATAGCAATCTTTAAATGGGCAGAAGGCAAACCCAATACAATCTTGATTTCAAGGCTATGAGACACACCCTCCAGATTTTCCAAGCTCTGGGTACACTCACTTGATTTGGATGGGACAAAAGCACACCCACTTGGATTTTCAAGACACCAAGCACACCCAATCGATATGAACGGGCTACAATCACACCCACGCAAATATAACTAGAGTTTGATGGTTTTCCAAAGACAATTTCTTGATCTTTTGTTAAAACTGATCATATAGCCTCTTGGATAGCACTTTGATCTTTGATTAAGAGAGAGAGATGATTGAAATCAGAGAATAAATAGTAGAGAATCAATACAATGAAGATTGAATTTATTCTGGTTTGAATTTGAGAAGATTTGAACACATTTTCATTAGAAATTTTGGTAGAGTAAGAGGAGAGAAGATAATAAGAAAGTAGTTGTTAAAATTTTGTTTGAAACCCCCTATATATAGAGAAGAAATAGACATGTCCATTCATACAGAATTACGATGATTATACAATTCATTTCAAAATTTGAATTTCGAATTAGCGGAATGTATTTCGACATATCATCCGCCTATATGTCGACATAGACTAGTATATTTTAAAAACTTGTTTATTTTAAAATGTTTTGAAAATCTTATGCTTTTTAAAATATTTTGATACTTTGTAAAATAATCTAAACATAGTTTATAAACATTTTAAACTTTAAAAATCTTCTATAAAATATTTTTAAATATATTTTAAAAATATACTTTTAAAAAAATAGCAAGAAATGAGAAGATAGAGATCAAAGATTGCTACCAGGTACTTTAACAATAATCTATGACTCTATATACTATAATATAGTCTTGAATCTTCATCTTGATCTTTATACTCATGAGTCTTCATGTCCATTTCTTGAGTCTCTATATTGTAAGGTCTTCGAATTGATAACTGTATAATATCCTGCACTATATCCTATATTTTGCACTATTTATATAACTTGACAAAAACATTGGTATCCATATTTTATATGAATGTATTATTGTTACTAAAGTTCTTATTATAAAAAACAATAACTAAGGTATTAACAGATTTTATATTATTTTTCCTTAATTTTTAATTTGGAAAAATATTTACATTTTCGTTTGACGTATTTTACGGTAAACGTTGGTATTTTTGAGAATTTCACAGAATAAGATAACCAGTGTATTTTATTACTGTTTTGGGACCGTGTCGCATTGTTGTGCAATATCATGTTTTTATTTCTATCGTTCATGGTATGTACATGAACGAGATATTGTGTAGCGGACTACTGCAAAACTTTTTCAAACCAAATCGAAAACAAGCATTTTCGACTAGCCTTAATGGTGATTTGCACTATGATGTGATGACTGTCTTGAATTTCGCGGTTTTGCTTAAGTTAAAAGTAATGTGGTCAATTTTATTATAAATTTGCATATCAACTCACTTCACTCATTTCTTTTTTCCTTCTTCTTCTACTTCTTCTCTTTTCTTGCTCGGTAAATGTAAAAATAAAACTATCTCCTCACATCGAAATTCATTATCTCTCAAACCAATCAAAATTATCCAAAACATCCAACTGCAAAGTTGTTTGTTATCATTCCTATTATTTTCTCAAATAGTTGCTCATCGTTTCATTGAGTGTGGTAGCCGAAATCATTCGATAATAGTGGTAGTCGAAAAACGGTCGTTTTTCTACAATAGCGAAATGAAGGTCGAAGAGGATGGTTGGACTCGTATTGGTAAGACGTGATTTTTGGCATTGATCACGGGACATATACTGGTCGGAGTTGGCCATGGTTGGTGGTTGATCATTTTTCGGTCTACTAACAATTATCGGCAATGTGGTGGTCGAGGGGAGGAGCGGTGGTGTTGGGAGGAAGCTTGAGGCATGGCTGGAAGTTGGGACTGGTCGGAGGAGGCGCAATGGTTGGACGAGGCGGGGCGAGCTCATACTAGAGTTTATGGATTGATTTTTTTTAGGTTCGTATTCTCAGTTGCCAGAGGTGTTGGGGTGCATCGAGATGGCCGAGGTTGAACACGGAGGTGTGGCGATGGGTCGGTGTGCTGATGGTGGTGGCGGCATGGACAAGGAACAACGGTAGCAGAGGTGGTTACGTGTTAATCGAGGTAGGATCGAGTTTATTTCAGCATGATTTGAATTGGGAGGGAAGGCTCTCTTATTTGTGGGTCGGGTGGGTGTGTGTGGTGGGCCGTGGGCCATTGGATTAGGTGAGAAAATTATAAATTATCTAGTTGTTTAATTATTAACAAATTGTGTTGAATTTCCAAAATTGGATATCTCGTTTGTTTTGAACTATTTAACCCGCGTATTATTGTGTTAGACTCGAATTGACGAGTACAACACTATAGTATAACTTGTTTATAGTTTTAACGAAGTATAAAATATTGATAAATTATTAGTGGTAAATATAATTATGTTGTTTTAAATAATAACGAAGTTAAAATAACTATACTTTGTTTGTAATATCTATTTAGCAGAATAAAATACCGTTTTGCTATAATTAAATTGAATAGATTATTTTAGACATCTATTGAGCAGAATAAATGCACGCTCTGTGCTTGCAAAATAAAATGATGATTTTTGAAGTTAATTAATATGTGGATTAAATAATATTGGAAAAATGATGCGTTAACTATAGATTGTTAATTATTGAGTGTCAAAAGCTTGGTAACCTGGCCTTATTGGGTGTGACATTGATATACGTTAAAATTTGAACCTTTTTAGTAATAAAGGTAATAGTAGAATTGTTTAAGTGCTATTGTAACAACCCACATATTTATCGGTTTTTATATTTAAATATTTTTATCGTTAGTTGGATTTTAGTCCAAAAAGCTACTTTTTGCAAACAGTCGAATTGAGACTCGAGACCACCCCCATTGAGTTCAAAATGACATTTGCGATCTTTTTGAGTATAAACTTCGATATGTTTGGAGTTAGTAGGATTTTGCTACTTTTTCACTTTGGGTTTGGGTTTGGGTTTGTGTTTCAGCCCATCAACCTTCTAATATCCAAACTAAACCCCTCTCCCTTCATACACTTTCTTTTCCTTATACTTTCAGCTCTAAAGAGAATAATGGGGGAAAAGATTGGAAATTAGAATTCCCAAGCCCTAGTTTCCATTTGCAAATCAAGTTCTTGCTCCAAACTCAAAAAGAAGCATTGGTATGTATCATCTCCTTCTTCTCCAACTCATTGTCTTATCAATTTCAGAAATTCCTAAACCTAATTTAGGAAATGTTTCTCTTTTAAGCTTAGATTCAAGCTTCTTGTGTTGAGATTGAAGTGTGGTTGATCTTCCTTTGTCTTCAAACTTCTCATTCATTGTTTTCGTGTATAAAGGTGAGATTTTTATCTCACATCTATGCCTATAACTATCTTTGTTGTTAGGTATGAATTCTTGTCATCTATTTCGTGTTCACTTGTTGTGATTTGAATTGGTTTTGCGAATTCTTCAATTTTAGTGTTTGGGTCCAATTTTATGAAAATCCTTCTATGGACATTTGGACATTGATATTCGGAGTGTATCGAACAGCCTTTAAGGCCGGGTTGTCGCTTGACGTAAATCCTTAGTTGTCATTGCTTGCTCGATCGCTTCCGATAACGTTTTGGCCATCTTGGCCTAGGTAAATTTCTGCCCAGATTGGGTGTTCAGACGTCTGGAGATCAATGCCAGACGTCTGGTTTTCCCTCCTGGTGAAAAATAACATACGGCAGAAAAATATAAAGGGCAGTGACTAATTTCAGACGTCTGAACTATTGTTCCAGACGTCTGAAAAGATGTCAGACGTCTGATTTATGTTTTCAGACGTCTGGTTGGTTTTCTGGGATATTTCCAGAAACCAAATCCAGACGTCTGGACTTTTCCCCAGATGTCTGAATGCCTTCAGACGTCTTATTCTAGGTTTCAGACGTCTGGATTGTTTTCTGGAACATTTCCAGAGACTAAATCCAAACGTCTGGACCAACCCCTCAGACGTCTGGAAATTCCCAGTCTTGCCATATCATGTTTGGTCGCTTGCCTCCACTAGGTCGTACCGTTTTGGACGGGGCGCTGCCCCGCACCCCGCCGGGGGCGCTGCCCCCTGGACCCCCGCGACCTGACCGGGCAGGTCGAACCCCGTACCCCCTTCGTAGGGGATCTTATCTGAAAAACATTCAACGGAATTTCTACTATGATGGTTTTGGGATTGATTTCTTTGAACTTTACTCACGTCTTTGAACGTGAATTGATGTGATTTGATTTGTTTCAACAATCGTTTTGTGACTTGACACTTTAAAGATATGAAGGTTTCAATACTAGTAGTAAATATCAAAACTCTTTCATCAAAGCGATTTCAACACTATTTTAAATATCAAAAGTTCGTTTTCTCAAACCGATTTCCAATCTACTAGTATACACAAGCCTTTACTTCACTTGGATGAGAAATCGACTTAAACGACTTAGTAAAACGAGTGGTATGAAACGCTTGCGTTCACTTCGTCGGTTAGCTCTTGGACTTGTTCGATTGAACCCTTTTGTGACAATTTCCTAGTGAAGATCTACAGTTTGTTCGTAAATATTTAAGTTAAGCTAGTGGTTATGGGACATGAAGCTAAACTCATATATTTACTAGCTTGGTGTGATTGACACTTCCTGTTGATCATGACGATCATTCTTATGATTTAGACTAGCAATTGTGCGATGTCTCTTTCTTTGCAAGGTTAGACTAGTCCTCATTGGTGTGATTCCGACTCACACATATCTTTTTGCCTGCGAGGTTAGTCTAGACACCACTTGTGTGATTCCACTCACACATACCTTTTTGTTTGCGAGGTTAGACTAGACACCACTTGTGTGATTCCACTCACACATACCTTTTTGCTTTTTGGTTAGTCTAGACCTCAATCTGTGTGATTCCGACTCACACATATGGGGTAGCTCCCCATGGTCTTCGGACCATCATGCGATAGGCCTCTTTCTCTTTTTATGTGTTTTCTGGATTTCTGGTGATGATTTCTGGAATTTTGTGCTTCACCAATTTTCATGATTTTCATTGATATGATATCAATTTTTGTGCATTGGTGAATTCATGTGTTATTGACTTGTTATGAATACAAGTTTAGGGTATCATACCCTATTTTATCTTTGAGAAGATTCTTGTGATGTTGATTAATCTCTTGTTGATTTTCAATTACATACCTATAGTAGTATGCTACGATGGTTATTACATGGTCATGTCATGTCTTCTACTTTATACCATATCATATGATATTTATAGCTAGACTGATCCGTTTATTATTTTCTTATAAATAATACTCGGGTCAGACCGAGATGTTGCAGGTGCTTCTGCTTGACTTCTCTTTAGGATTATTCTGACTTTTGGCTAACTACTTAGATTAGTAGTTTTTGATTGTACACATTTGAGATATAGACTCATTGATGTATTCTTTTGTTTAGCACTTGTTGCTATTCCTTTTGTATTATTGTGGATCTTTCTGACCACTACTCTGATGTACACTTTTATGTGTTATATATATTTATTCATATCTTCTTCCGCCTTTGTGATATGGATGTCTGTGACTGATTTGTGTTATGATTATTTCTATGTTTGTTTCCGAAGATTATATATAGCCACCGTGTGATAGCTTTGTGTTTGTATCGGTATGTCGGATTTCCTCCTTAAAAGATATGCATTCTATTCTATCTGACGTATCGGTGCTCGCACAAAGAAGTTACATGGATGGTCGCTCCTCCACAGCCTTATTCTCCGTGCTAATTGACAGCACTACATCGTAGTGTTCTTGGTTAGCGTGGGTATAGAGGTGGGGCGTTACAGCTATGGTAGCTCTAGGCCTCATTTTAGTATTTTGAAATATTATGGTTTGCTATTTTGATTTGAAAATTGTTTTGATTTAGAGAATGATTTTAAATCTGACTTTTTGGAATTTTCTATGATATTTTATTTAGAAATGGTTTTTGTACTTCTCTATTTTACTCCAACTTTTCTGAAATTGTTTTAAAAGTATTTTGGGAAGTATTTATTTTTTAGGAAAGTTAATATAATAACGGATGTTTATTTTTTTTAAAGGAATTTATCTTTTATAATAAAGTAATTATGTTTTAAAGAAAGATAGCAATATTTTGAAATAAATATTTATGAAATGTTTTATATAAAATGTTATGTAGAAAGAATAGATTTATATATGGTATTTATAAATAAAAGAGATATTTATAAATGGTATTTTATAAGTAAAATAAATATTTATAAATGATATTTTATTAAAAGGAAACGATATCATTTTGATAATTTGAACTAATAAATCACATTTGTGTATTTATAGTGATATATAAAATGATCATTTTATGGAAAATATTTGGTTTTATCTTAAAAACCGAAGATTTTTAATAAGTATATGAGGTTTAATTTAGAGATTCATAAAAGGAGTTTTATAAATAATTTTGGAGATTTATAAAAGGAGTTTACAAATAAATTTGAAGATCCTTAAAAGAACTTTTATATATATGAACATGATTTATAAAAAGAAGACTTATAAATAGAAAGGAGATTTATAAATAGAAAGGAGTTTTATAAAAGTGATTTATAAAAAAGAATTTTATAAAAAGGAAAGTGGTTTAGGTTTACAATAAATAATGTTTTCATATAACTTTTGTTTTAACCCAAATAAATATATGGTTACATTTTCCAAGTATTGAAAGTATAGTGTTTTGTGAGTATACTTATACCGATAAGATAAGTATATAGATATTTTTCCAAGCATTGAAAGAGTATATACGAATAGTGAGTAAGTAGTATACTTATGTATATCTTTGTAAAAGTATTTGATACAAGTATTTACAAAGTGAGTTTAATTAATGAAAAGATTAATTAAAGAGGCTTAGGACTGCTTATTTGTTTTAATCGTGCTTGATTTCTTATGAAATTAAACCTCTGATTTGATTGATTTTCTTTTTTATAGTTAAATAACCAACTGTCAAATCATGAGCAAATATACTCTTGAAATATCTAGAAGAAACACGAGAATCATATGGTACAGTTATCTTCGATGATGCTATACTAAATGTATAAACTCGTTTTTCTCTTCTAGGATAAATGATAAGGAAATTCGTCTGCTTAAACGGTTAGTAAGTGATCTTCGCTCTTATGCGTTGTTTGTTTATTTCCTAAAGAATTGGATTTGAGATTGCTGGAAACTGTCGATTGGTTTTGGAGCGCCCGGTAAGCGGAGGAGTGTACTTATATGGGATGACTTGAAACCATAACAACTCAAAATCATATATGTGTTCTATGCTTTAGAAGAGGTTTGTGAGTGGTTTGAGATGCTGGAATCTATATGGAGATTCAAGATCTGTTTGAGATGCTCAAACACATGTAGTTGTTCGTGATTTTTTGAGATATGGGAATCCCTGTGTGATTCTGAGACATGTTGAAGTATGGCAATCTATGTGTGGTTTCAAGTTCTATTTGATTGGCGACTCGTGTGCTAGAATGTTGGACGTAGCCTCATCAGCGGAGCTGACTAAAACCTAAGTTAGGATGCATAGAGAAAGGGTTAGCAACCGATGAAGGGTGCATTTGACTCTACCCATGAGTTACCTACAATTGGTATGCATGCATGAGCGATGCACTCGGCTAGTTTGGTCAGCTATGTATTTCCTAGCTACATTAGTTAGGGATGTACAATGCTTCAAAAGTATATCTCTGATCCTTGTTCAGAAGGACCATCGCAGAGGTTCTGAGGGACCATCCATGGAAATCCTACACAATTAGCGAATGCGCCTTAGCAGTTTGATTTGTATACCTATTATTGGTGTATTGTACACTTAGGCACAACATAGCTATTTCTTATGTATTTTCAACTCTAGACATTATTGCAATATCACTAGATTTTCTAATAGAAATGGTTTGGTAATCATACGGTAAAACCCCATACGTGTTCTTTTGCGCTATGGTCTTATGAATACCTTTATTTTGAAAGGTTTTGTAACAATAATAATCCATATGATTTGTGGTTCTCATGCTGGTTTACCAGACTCATCTGGGCATTATTTTCTTATAATGCACGAGTCAGTCCAAGCATATTTTCAGATTTAGTTATGGATGCTTTAGAGCTTCAGGAGACGAGTTAAATGCCTCCAAGGCGTATTCACGTATCATTATTTCCGTTGCATTTCTTGTTTTGTATTCATCGGCATTTGTGAGGACAGGCTGTTATAATTGTCCAGGCTGATGATAGGTTAGTTACTTTGATTGTTGTATTTATATCACAGGTTTCTTTTATAAAGATTATTGTCATATTATAGATTACTCGTCATGTTGTGAGATTATGTTATGTCTTTTCTTTTCTTTCATGCCGACAATCTATCTTTTCGGCACTTGGATGTTATGGATGCTTTAGAACTTCAGGAGACGAGCTGAATGCCTCCCAGGCGTATTCAGGTATATTTATTTTCCTTACATTTTTTGTTTTGTATTCATCAAAATCTATGAGGATAGGCTGTTATAACTGTCCAAGCGTATGATAGGTTAGTTACTCTGATTGTTGTATTTATATCACAGGTATCTTTTGTAAAGATCATTGGTATATTATAGATTACTCATCATGCTATGAGATTCTATTTTGTCTTTTCTTTTCTTTCACGCCGATAATTTGTCTTTTCGGCACTTGGATGTTCCACATGTAAATACAGTGGATGTATTTGTGTTGACTTTTGAGGGTCAAAAAGGTCGATCATTACACATGAAGTAAGCCTCAAAGCTTGACTTCTCACCTTACTCCAAGCTTAACCCGAAGCAAGCCTCTCAAAACCCGTAATTCTTTTGCCCATTTTCCTAAAGCTGGGAGTGATCGGTACCGAGATCTCTTGCCTATCCAAAATTTTCTATGTATAAAACCACCAATCTATTTTGCTTGGTCTGACCCGAAGACCCCCACACTTAAACCCGAATCAACCATCATCTCGACTCGAAGCATGCTACCACGACCACAAGTGATCATTACTGATCACTTTTCACCACTACCGACCTCTTTTGACGATCTAATTTTAACCTATCAAATCAACTCCGTATCATTTCAAATTTGTTATGTAGAACTCCCAAAGCTTACAACATAATATATCCAAAAAAATTCATGTTTTGAACACTTGGTGTCATTTGCACCAAACAACGTATCACTTTCCTAACTACACAAATGGCTAGCAAACACATAATAACAATTCATCCAAAAATTCAACGTCACTTCATATCACCAACACATCCAAATCATTCAAATACAAATTATATGCTTAAATTTTCTAGATCTAGTTTTCTAGAAAATAGCTATTATGGTTGGTAAATGGTATAAAACATATCAAAATCCAATTCCACCTTTTTAAATACGGGTATTAGGTGTTATTAACATTAGATCTAAATTCTAAAACTATTTAATTTCAAAAAATCATCTTAAAAATTATAATTTTACTATAACTACATTCATATTAAAGTGAAAGAGGCAATATCACTCACCTAGCATCAAATTTACCCAATAATCTCTTCAAATTAAAGAAGAGCAATAGTGGCATGAACCCATATGCAGCCAAATAGTAGATCAAGAGATTTCCATTCCTAATTACCTTCTAATGATGTGATTTAGGCTAATTAAAGTATGAAAAAGAGAAGCTTTTTTGATGGAAACCGAATTAATGATGTTTAGACTTGTTTTGGGAAGTGGAAAAATGATTTCGATCTGTTTCGTCATCACTAATTTGGCACAAAATCCAAATGAGTTAGTGGGCTTAGGTATGGGCTTAATTAATTACCCATTAATTTGACAAACAATAGTCTAAACTTAAAACGGTAATATATCCTAAACGATAAGTTCGATTTTATAATATGACTACTCTACGGAAAAAGGAGCTGCAATCTCGATCTAATGGAAGTGGTTTTGGATCCTAATTCAGCTCCTATCAAAAGTTACAGGCTTTACAATATTTTCATGGATAAAATTGTCCAATAAAAATTTGTAGTGCAGAAAATGTCCCTAATGGGCATTTCTTAAATTAAAGAGTCATACGACCTCAAATGAAATTAACTAACAATAATATTTTGCAATTCTCCGATATGTATAATACGGGTCGTTACAATAATACCCTGTATGTTTGAAGTAGTATCCTTCTTTCCTCAAAGATGACTACTTTAACGCTCGAAAAATATTATGAATATGTCTAGAAAATCAAAAACTCATTTTCAGAGGTGATGTAGAAATTTGAAAAAAAAATACAGTAGGGTTTTAACAAGACTAATTATAATGACTTAATATAGTCTCAACAAATATATTTAACTTTATAACTTGCCTACAAGTTCTCTTCTAAAGCTTGTCTAATCTTGTTGACTCCATAATATTTTTTAGATTATTTGAACTTGTATTATATAACTCGATTGTCATCCATATGTCTTGTTCTTCTCTTTTTGTCATTGTGTCATTATATTAATATTATCGTATAGTCCTGTGACACTTATGTGTATTTCATTTATACTTAAGGACTATTGTACCCTTCTCTAAAAATCAATAAGTTTCAGCAGTGCTTAAACAAAACTATATATGCAAAGACATCACATAATTTAAGCTTAGAACTCTATTGAAGCATGTGTTATAAGGATTAATAAGAACCTAAAAATGATGAGGATACAAATCTTACTAAAAGTGTAGAAAACTAAAATGAGAGTAAGATTGACGTGGTTAGTATGCTGGTCACATTCAAATGGAGGGTTTGCCTTTCTAAGATCAAGCTTGCATAGTATGTGACATAACACATATACAAGCATAAAATCATAGCCACACTTGAAGTAGATATGGATTTATTTACTACCTATTTTCAACACCGATGAGACAAACTAGCTTCATATTCATTGGGAACGTAGAATTAACACAACCATGGATTCTATTGGTTAGAGGGAGTAGAAATAATCGCACTCCGAACTTGAAATTCCTTGGATTCACGGATTTAAATACATAAAATTTTATGAATCCTATCTCTAAATTACCTTATTTAGATTTGGATTTCCATTATACAATTCTTTTAGATGTTGAAGAGTGATGACAACTAATAAATTACACAGAAGACTAGGGAATTCAAATTGATGAAATCAAGAGAGAACATTAGAAGAATAAAGTACCACTTGTTATAAAAAAATGAATAGAACTTTAGAAGTGGGATGATGAAGTAAAAGAAAAGGTGAAATTGGTATAATCGATAAGAAATGGGGTGTAAAAGAAAATGAACGATATGTGAAAAAATTATAGAAAAAGTGGGGTGGGAAAGGAATTATGTGCAGGGTTGTGAATGAGCACTAAAAATCTAAAATCCATCTGCATCCCTATTCGAAAAATGAAAAGGTATCCGAAATTCGAAAAAGGATACAAATATAGATATAATAGTAATTACATTTGAAAAATACCCATCCTCCATTTAACAAAATGATAGTTGAGATTCTGTATGTTTTACTACATAAAATGATTGATATACAATATTTTATCATCATAATAATTCATATTATACACATATAAATGAATAGTTGGCATCAAAACTTGACTATTATCATCATATTTTTTAATTTTTGTATTTATGTTAGCATTATTACTGAAATTGATCAATGATTTCGGATGCGAATAAGGACATGACACTATCCACATCAAAAAGTACCCGTTGGTAGACATAATCATAGAAGGGTATTAATAAATTTAACCCTATATTGATTTGTTCAAACAAATGTTGAAATAATACTTTTTTCACATTTTTTTTGTATAAATATATAATAATATGTCATGAACAGAGCTATATCCATCAAATAATGCTAGCAACATTCTTCCTTAGGGAGAGTATTGCTACACTTTCCTAAAGGTAAGCAATATTCGGTTAGAACCAAATTAACCAATCGAACCTATTCATTTCGGTTGGTTCGGCTCAAGTTACAAACTAAACCGATTAGAATTCAGTCTGCAAGGTAACATTTCTAGTCATCGGTTTAACCGAACTTTTACTATATTATCCCAGTTTATGGTATTGTATTATTTTTAATAATTAGTTTAGTGATAAAAGATAAAGTTTACCTATTTTAATTGGGTCAATATTTCTTATAAACATTAAATACTAAATAAAATCTTTCTAAACATAAATTTATGTTAACCATTGAATAAACGATGATCTATATATAATGGAAATACTTGATTTTGAAGCTTTTGCAATTACCAAAATATTCTTGCTTAGATTTCTGAAACTAAAGCACATTTTTGTCATTTCTTTCCATCACTAGGGATGGCAATGGGGGGGGGTTTAGGGTCTAAACCCAGTAGACCCACTCCTGTTTTGACCAGCCAAGAGCCGCACCATTGGGTAATTGGGGTGGGAAGACCCATGACCCATGACCCATTCTTGAGAGCTCCAGGTCGGAGGTCGGGTCGGAGCTCAGCTGACCCGCCCCAACCCGACCCGCACTTATAAGATCTCATAAAATCGCTTCATTACTATAATGATGATTCATTAATCTTTTGGACATAAGTGATTATGACATGGATAATGTAATGTTTCATTCAATAAGTTATAGGATTTTTATAGTATTAAGTTGTATCATTAACAATTATACTATAACGACCGCCTTTCTTGCACCGAAAGACGAGCCATTAAGGGTATAAGAAAAGAAAGTTAAGAAGAAACTACACAATCACAGAATCTCACCATGAATCTAAATAACATATAGTAGATTACATAGTCATTTCCATAATAATAATAATAATAATACATTAGAGTCATTCATTACAACCTTCAACTGGACAGTTATAACTACCCGCCCGTACAAAATACATAGACATACATTAAACACAAAGGAATAAGATAATAATAAGCTAATGATGAAGCCACCTGCTCCAGCTCCTTGCAAAATGCTTTCGTAAGAAACCTGGAGCACTTGGCTACTCATACAAATTTGAGTAGCCAAGAGTTTTAGGAAAATAAAATAAAACTCCAAGTCAGACATGGGTCCGGTATGAGTAAACTCAAATAACTTAATTTTCTTACTTTTACTTTTATAAAACACTTTGAAAATCAAAGGTATCTTGTAAGACCATAGCGTATATAAACACGGACGGGTTTTTACCCTACGATAACCAAAAAACTTTATATAAAAATCTAGTGATATTATCATAATGTCTAGGGTTCTTAAATAAATAATTCAGATAACCAAAATTGTTACATTAATTAAATTCTAGCATAATAGGCATACAACTAAGGATGAAGGCACTTATTGGGAAATGGATTTCATACAATTACTAGGCTACTGGGTTACCGCCCGTCACGGTGCATTTCTAGATAAAATAACACCGAGGTCGAACTTATTGTCCTCTGCTAACACAAGACCGGCCTACCCTTTTGCTGGATAGTACCGAGTAAGATCACCCTTCGGTTGGGATCAGCAACCGTACCAAAGCATAATTGAATTAATAGTAGGGACTCTAGATAGAGATGACCTTACCCTCATAGGAGCGACCTACCTAGCCTTGCTGCATCTCCCATGTTTTAGTCATTCTCGGTTGATGAGGCCTGAGGCTACGTTTACCTTTATTATAGCATTGCCACTTGTAATCCTAACATTAGCTTCCATATGTTGACACAACGTCAGCACTCATCCATACAAGTCATTAAGGAGATGAACGAACCGAAGGCACTATCTCCACTACACCCATTTTGGAATCACCCTCTGGGTTAGTAGCAAATAGCCCTTGCACTTTAAAGTCTACATCTTGGACCTTGCCTTTACTACTTCCAATTCAAACATTTACGTTGGTTCGAAGTGGTTTTCGGATAACAACTAATATCTGATCCTGGTCTCTCCAAACCAACATTCGATAATTTAAAAAGTTAAGTTATTTATAGTGGACTATCCCACTATCAGGGTATAAAGATTTACATATGAACATATGTTCCATTTGCTTAGATTATTATGACCCGCTTATCGAAATTAACCCCATTGTATTCATCACGTTCCCGAAGTGCGGATTTGTGATAAGTACAAGTCGACTTACTTTCAATAAAATGCGTCATCAATTTTTTACAACTACTTTAATTCATTTGGCTACTTAATAGCATGGACAAGAGATCCTTGGGTTTAAAAAAAATTACTTAAACAAGAAACTTGGTTAAAAATAAATAACTGATATGGTTTTAAAAGAAACTTTAAAATAAATAAATTTTAGTTAAATCATAAGTTTAAACTCAATTAAACCTTAATTAATCTTAATTAAATCAAAATTAAGTCATTAATAATCCAAAATTTATCTATAATTAAACCTTAATTAAACTTTAATTAATTAACATATATTTAAGAAATTAAACCTTAATTAAGCTGATAGTTGACCTTTTATTAAATAATAATTAACTAAATAATTAACTCTAATTAAATAATTAATTAAAATAAATAAACTTGATTAAATAAAAATTAATTTTCTTTTATCTTAATAATCATTATTTAAAGCTTACTTAATTAAAAATAATTAATTTGGTTAATAGTTTCTTAAAGTCTAATTACTTAATTAATTAACTAAATAATATTACCCTAATTATTAAATTATTAAATTATTAAATAATGTTATCCCGCCATTTGGCAAGGCCGTAACACCAAGGAATTGACTAGTAACCAGTGACGGTACGTCCCAGAGATTAGTTATACATGGGCTCACTACGGATATCAATGAATTTTGTCCGAGTCCGGATCGAGCCAAAATTGGTAGGACATGGCAAGCTAAGCCATGAGAGCCAACGTTTCAAATCTCAAGTCAATCCGAGTTCGTATGCTCAAGTTATGAGCGATACAAGAGTGGATGAAGATCAATTACCAATCGACTCGCTCCTTCGACTCGCTCCTTCGACTCGCTTCGCAACGTCCAGGAGTGACAACTTCGACTCGCTTCGCTCAGAGGCCAACTTCGAGTCAACCAGGTTCGACTCGCTCCACATCCCTCAGAGCTGCTCTCTTCGACTCGCTCCAGTTCAAAACTACGCACTTCAACTCGCTCCGCTTAGACAACTGTTCGACTCCATCAACTTCGACTCCACTGCTCAAACCTCCCAGGACGCCCCATTTCGACTCGCTCTCCCAATGCTAGCTTTGACTCGCTTGAAGCAACATCCAGGACAGAGTAAGAATCAAGTGCCACGTCATCGAGTCGAAGGAAACAGCCTACCGAAAACTCCATTTCGTATCGATCATATCTCCCAATCTACAAGTCCAAATGCTATGAAATTTTCATAGAAGACTACGTGCATGCTAGAGAATGTCCACGCCAAATTTAGACTCCATTGGATGAAATCTTGAGCGAGTCGAAATCAGCTCGTGTCGATCACGGATCGGACCGAAACTTCACGGGCTTGGGCGTGCGGGCCTGGTCACGTGCCAGAGAGTGTCTCCCGAGATCTGAGCGAAATATCAGCCTCCTACACCTATAAATAGACCCCCAAAGCCACCAGAAAAGGGGTTCTTCTTCCTCTTTGAGATCTTCAATGCCCGGACTCCGCCAGATCCAGATCTGAACTCCATTGCTGCTGCTACCAACGAGATTCACTACTGCAAATCTCAATTGACTGTTGTAAATCATTGAATTCACTTGTAAACACAAAAGAAAGATCAATAAAACAAACGACTTCATAGTGGACGTAGGCTATACGCCAAACCACTCTAAATTCTTGTGTCTCCTTGCACTTTACTTATTCACATTTCTGAAATTTGGAGTTTTTGTTAGATAATTCCTCTTTTTTTCATTTAATTTCTTCACTTTATCTCTTCAAAGACTTCTGAAGAGTGTTGTGCCCAATTTTGGTACAAACACTTTGGTGCTTTCACTGAGAACAACTGATTATTCTCCTGCTCTTTGGATCTCCTATCTATATTGGATTGCATAAATCTAAGAAGAAGATCCAGATCTAGAACTTTGAAGCCCTTCCATTCTATTCAGGTTTGTATCAGATCTAGGAAAGGACTTTCATCTCCTCACCATGGTGAGCACACGTACCACTTCTACAGCTGCTGATCAAGGAGCACGGGACCGACAAAATCTCGTGCAATCGCCTCCATCCAACCAAAATGCTGCGGGACCTCCAGATCCGTCAGGTCCAATCACTAGACAAGAATTCCAAACATTGCTTGAAGAGTTGACCCAAAGTCGGCAGCAGCTAGCGAAACAACTACACGCCAACACGGAGTTGACTAACCAGCTAAATCGCCAAAGGCGAAGAAGATCCAGAAGAGACCTAAATTCTCACTCTTCCACAGAAAGTTCAGCCTCCTCCGACGGCCAAACTAGATCCACACGTCCATGGTTAGGTGTAAGCTACACCCAAGCCACGAGACTCCAACCTGCTTCGAACCTTGGGCAACCTAGAACTGGACCATCCGCTAGTCTCCGCACAGAACCTTCAACTCGAGGAGGGGCTGCTCCTTATCATGTTACCGGCAACATTGCTACTACCGCCACTGCCGAACGGGGAGGTGACGCTAGAAACCAAGCTGATCCTCAACATAGCCAACGAGAGCAGACTCCTGAGCTGTATGTCTCTGAGGATGTTGAACCAAGGAGGCGAGGCACGGACCGTCGACCACGTCCGGTCCAGACTCGCGATGTGGAACCCAACCACACCTTGGCACAACATGCTCCAAGTGTCCGAACATCAGATATACCAGCGATGATCTGCCAAATGATCCGTGAAAGTCAGGGTCTCTCTAATGACGATTGGGGAATCTCTTGAAGTCGTACCCCTTTCACCGATGATGTTTTATATGCTGAACCACCTCGGCACTTCAGGATGCCAGCTTTGCCAGTTTATGAAGGAAGTTCTGATCCCAATCAACATGTCCTGAAATACGAATGGCTGATGAATGCTGCTAGAGCTGATGACGCAGTAAAGTGCCGTAGTTTCCCCATTTCCTTAGGGGGCATCGCTACCATGTGGTTCACCCACTTGCCACCGCGATCCATCTCTAACTTTGACCAGATGGCCACCAAGTTTGTTGAACAATTCCGTATGCACGTGGCGAGACCAAAGGACGTTAACACTCTGTCTAGTGTTACGCAAGCTCCCGGAGAAACACTTAGACGTTACTTGGAGCGATTCCATGCTGCGTGTGCAGAAATAAGCAATCCTAACGATAACTCAATCCTGATGGCCCTGACTAAGGGGATTGATGCTGATTCCAAATTCGGATATTGGTTAGCCGGAAAACCACCTGCGTCATTGGACCGTTTCTATTCCAAGGCAGCCCAATTCTTGAGAAGGGAGGATGCGAAACAGTCTAGGAAGCAGGATGACGCAGGGCCCAACGTCGAAGGAATCCAAAGTAACATCGCTATTAAATATTCCAGAGATAGTTCTGGGAAAGTTTGGTCGAACGTACAAAATAAACGAAATCCACAGAGGGACAATGGGAATCAAAACAAGAAACGCGATCAGGATCGCGGTCCACGGCGTAGAGCTTCCATGTATGATAACTACACTCCATTAAACATGTCGCTGGAAAATGTGTATTTGCAGATCTGTAATACCATGCAATTCAAGAAACCTGCCCCGAAACCACCAACTGAAAGACAAATCCAAATAGGAAAATTTTGTAGATTCCATGAGAGTTATGGCCACAACACCAATGAGTGTCGCCACCTACAAGACCTCATTGAAAAACTGATACGTGAGCGGAAGCTGGATCAGTATGTACGGGCACCATAATCCGGTGGTGCGGGCCCATCAAATCAGAATCAGGAAAGACAGGAAGAACCCGCTCGTGCGGACGGGAGGTTAGTCATCAATACAATAAGTGGTGGTCCTCACCCAGCAGATTGAAGCTGGAAGGAAATGGAGTCGTATGCCAGTTCTATTAGGCATGTGGACTTCGAGTGTTACAGTAGTTTTGATGAGGGAGCTCCGGCCAAGCAACAGAAAACGATGACGGATGACATCGTGTTCAGGAGCAAAGACGCAAATAAAATCGAAGCTCCCACTATCGATCCACTGGTCATCTCAGCACAAGTAGGTCCCGCTTGGATGAAAAGGATCTTAGTTGACAATGGAAGCTCTGTGAATATTCTGTTCAAACGGGATTATGATCAAATGAAGATGGAAGCCGCAGACTTGAAGCCTTGTCAATCTTGAGTCCATGGTTTCAACGGAAGTGCATCTATACCCACTGGGATGGTGGAACTGCCAGTAGAATTGCAAGTTGGAGAACGTCGGAGAGTACGGATGTTGCAGTTCATCGTTTTGGACATAGACTCCCCTTATAATGCTTTCTTGGGCCGACCGGCCCTCGCTGAATTCAGAATTGCCATTGGCCCATGGTGCTTGACCTTAAAATTTCCCACTGATCATGGAATAGGAATCGTTCAGGGAGACCAGGCCACTGCCAGAGCCTGTTATGTTGCTGAGTTGCAGGAGGCGCAGCGAAAGGGGAAGGGAAAGGGCGTAGAGGAATCTCTCTGCGTCCGTTTCACTGATAATTGACAATTAACGCCTGGGCCCAAGCCCGGGCACCCAAGCCAATTCCTCAGGGATCTTGACCCAAGAGAAACTGAAGACGGAGGAGAATCTAAAGAAAGTCAAGCATTCCTGGCTGAACTGACAATTGATGTCCCAGTTGACAGTAACGATGATTCAAGAATGATAAAGATTGGGTCTCAGCTAAGCCAAAAAACTCAAGAGGAATTGGTCAAATTTCTGCGGGCGAATCTTGATATATTTGCCTGGACACACTCTGATATGTGCGGAATCTCGCCGGACATTGCGAGCCACACTCTGAACATTGACCCGCGGCATGTCCCGATCAAACAAAAAAGGCGCGGTATGGATCCAAAGAGATCTGCCGCCCTTAAGGAGGAAGTAGAAAAGCTTCAAGCGAACGGATTCATTCGAGATGCGCTATATCCTGAATGGGTGTCGAATCCCGTGCTCGTCCGAAAGCCGAATGGAAAATGGAGAAAGTGCGTCGATTATTCCGATCTGAATAAAGCATGTCCCAAAGACAGTTTTCCACTCCCCGGAATCGATCAGCTAGTAGATTCGACAGCTGGGCATGAACTCTTATCCTTCATGGACGCGTACTCCGGCTACAATCAGATACCGATGCATTTACCCGACCAGGAGCATACCAGTTTCGTGACCAACCTGGGACTTTACTGCTACAAGGTTATGCCATTCGGACTCAAGAACGCCGGAGCTACTTATCAACGATTGGTTAATCGGATGTTTTCCAATCAAATCGCAAAAACCATGGAAGTATATGTGGACGACATGCTTGTGAAGTCACGACTCTCCACCGACCATGTAAAAGACCTGGAAACTATGTTCAACATACTTCGGGAGTACAAGATGAAGCTCAACCCACTAAAATGTAACTTTGGAGTTGCATCCGGAAAGTTCCTTGGGTTAATAATGCCTGGGGAATCGAAGCCAATCCCGAAAAGATTTGGGCAATCAGAAATCTTGAAACTCCCAAAACTATAAAACAAGTCCAAAGTCTCAATGGAAAAGTAGCAGCATTGAGCAGGTTCATTTCAAAGTCCACAGACAAATGCATTCCCTTCTTCGATCTGATCCAAAAAGTAAAACGCAACTTTGAATGGACCACGGAGTGCGAGGGCGCTTTCCGAGCGCTAGTCCAACATCTATCCACACCACCTATCATGTTGAAGCCCATTAACCATGAGAAGCTGTTCGTATATTTGGCGATATCAGAGAACGCTATCAGCGCTGCATTAATCCGAGAAGAAGACAAAATACAGAAGCCGGTGTACTACGTCAGCAAACGATTAATTGGGGCTGAAAGGAACTACTCGAGGCTAGAAAAGTTGACCATACTTCTAGGCATATCCCATTATTTTTTACACCGACCAGCCGTTACGACAGGTCCTTTCGCGGCCTGAGACGACAGGTAGGTTACTCAAGTGGAACATCAAACTGAGTCAATTCGATATTACTTACACTCCAAGACGAGCAATCCAAGGACAAGTCCTTGCTGATTTCATAGCTAAATTCACCATTCCAGAGGACTTGCCCGAAACCAGTAAATCCCCCGAATCTGTCTGGAAGATGTATACCGATGGTGCATCGAATGACCGATGTTCAGGCGCTGGTGTTGTGCTCGAAACCCCCGAAGGTCGATCTATATGCTACTCTTTGAAGTTTGACTTTCATGCAACCAATAATGAAGCTGAATACGAAGCCCTTTTAGCTGGTTTGAAACTCGCTAGAGATCTGAAAATCATCGCTGTGGAAATTTACTATGATTCACAGTTGGTTGTGTGTCAAGTACGGGGAGAGTATCAGGCAAGAGATTAAAGGTTGGCTGCTTACTTAGCCCAAGTTCAGGAAGTACTGAACCAGTTCGACTACTATGCCATCTATTGTATACCCCGGGAGCGCAACCAAAAGGCCGATTCATTGGCAAAGCTAGCCAGCACAGGCGATGCTCAGCAAATGGGACTCGTCCCCATAGAAACGCTACCTTCCCCAAGTATCGATCGGACAAAAATAAACCGGGTATGCGAAACCATTCCCGAAAAGGACTCATGGATGACCCCGCTCAAAAATCACATCGAACACGGAATCCTGCCGGAACGCAAGAGTGAAAAGAGACAAGTTCTCCGAAAGGCCTCACGATTCGTCATTCAAGATGGGGTCATGTATAGAAGAGGGTACTTTGTTCCGCTACTTTGGTGTATCGCTCATGATGAAATCAAACGAGTGTTGCACGAAGTGCATGAGGGAGAATGCGGCGACCACACCGAGGGGCAAGCACTTGCCAAGAAAATACTCCGAAACGGATATTACTGGCCAACCGTGAATCGCGATGCATTAGACTATGCAAAGAAATGTGATAGGTGCCAGAAGTATGCCCGAATTCCTAGAGCTCCTCCTACTGAGATAATGCAAATGGTCAGCCCATGGCCATTCGCAATGTGGGGCATCGACATCATCGGAGCTCTACCTCTGGCAAAAGGTGGTGTGAAGTACGCCATCATCGCAGTTGATTACTTTACAAAGTGGGTTGAAGCCGAAGCTCTCGCTACCATTACAACGAAGAAAGTAATCAACTTTGTGGTTCGTAACGTCATATGTCGATTCGGTCTCCCACATACCATAATTACGGACAACGGAACCCAATTCGATAGTGCTGAATTCAAAGATTTCTGCGAACGATTTCACATCCAAAAGAAATTCTCTGCAGTTGCACATCCTCAAGCAAACGGGCAGAAGCAGTTAATAAAGTTATAAAGTCCATCCTAAAGAAACGACTGGAAAAGGTCGGGGGCAAGTGGGTCGATGAACTTCCTACAGCTCTATGGGCTTACCGAACAACCCACAAGACCGCGACCGGCCACACTCCGTTCTCTCTTTCTTACGGTTCAGAGGCCGTTATTCCAGTCGAGCTAGAAGTACCTTCTCATCGTGTGACATACTACGATCCGAAGACGAATGCTATAGTACTCACTGAATCTCTCGATCTACTTGATGAGAAGCGTGAAGAGGCTGATTTGAGGGCAGCTGCGCATCGAAGTCGGGTCGCCTTATTGTACAACGCCAAGTTCCATCCACGAACCTTCGAACTAGGCGATCTCATCTTAAAAAGAATTTATCTGGTTCCTTCACATATGAAGCCGACATGGGAAGGACCGTGTGTTATTGAACGAAGACTCGGAGATGGCACATTCAAATTATCGACCGTCGACGGTCTTACCCTGCCGAGAGCTTGGAATAGCGAGAGCCTCCGCCGTTATTACACCTGACATGCTATCTCTATCCATTTAGTTTACTTTCATTTTCTGCAATTTGTTTCTACATTTCGAAATTATAACTTGTAATAAGGAAACTAACTTTGCCCTACTTTCTTATTTTAGCAATAAAATGCAACCTCTTCGAGCCAGAGCTATGATTTACTTGAAATACTTCATATGACCATCATTATGCACGGAGATCTAAGTCTCATCATACAGTGGGATTTATTCAAATAGAGAGTGACTGCGGTGCAACCAATCACTCAATAAGTGAAACCCGAGCTCGGGGGCAAGCCACCATATCAAAGTCAGAAAAGGATTGATACATAACCATCCTTCACCAACTCCAAACTCCCAGAGCGCGAGTCGGAGTATAAACATTCAACTCTGTATTCCCAGAGCGCGAAGCGGAGTATAAACATTCAACTCCGTATTCCCAGAGTGTGAAGCGGAGTATAAACATTCAACTCCGTACTCCCAGAGCGCGAAGCGGAGTATAAACATTCAACTCTGTATTCCCAAAGTGCGAAGCGGAGTATAAACATTCAACTCCGTATTCCCAAAGTGCAAAGCGGAGTATAAACATTCAACTCCGTACTCCCAGAGCGCGAAGCGGAGTATAAACATTCAACTCTGAACTCCTAGAGCGCGAGTCAGAGTATAAACATCCAACTCCGTCTTCCCAGAGCACGAAGCGGAGTATAAACATTCAACTCCGTATTCCCAGAGTGCGAAGCGGAGTATAAACATTCAACTTCGTACTCCCAGAGCGCGAAGCGGAGTATAAACATTCAACTACGAACTCCCAGAGCGCTAGTCGGAGTATAAACATCCAACTCCGTCTTCCCAGAGCGCGAAGCGGAGTATAAACATTCAACTCCGTATTCCTAGAGTGCGAAGCGGAGTATAAACATTCAACTCCGAACTCCCAGAGCGCGAGTCGGAGTATAAACATTCAACTCCGAGTTCCTAGAGCGCGAAGCGGAGTATAAACATTCAACTCCGTATTCCCAGGACGCGAAGCAGAGTATAAACATTCAACTCCGAATTCCCAGAGTGTGAAGTGGAGTATAAACATCCAACTCCAAGTTCCCAGAGGGCGAACCGGAGTATAAACATCGACTCCGTATTCCCAGAATGCGAAGCGGAGTATAAACATTCAACTCCGCGTTCCCAGAGTGCGAAGCAGAGTATAAACATCAACTCCGGACTCCCAGAGTGCAAATGCTAATTCCAAGTCTCCCGATCGCATACATATGATCGAAACTTAAGCCGGCGTGACCAGCCACTGATGAATGAATGGGAATCCCCGGAGCACGAAAATGATCATCGACAATCAAACAAGCATGGATGCATTACTCAATCTCCGCTCGCCTCAGACATCCGTTCGGTGGCACAAGACTCAACATGTTATAAGAAAGCAGCGATCGTCGATTGACGGTCTACAGCTCATCTCCAAGACTGGGGTGCAGGACTTAAGCATCAACCACTGATTGAAGCGATGTGACATCGGAATTCAACTCGCTTCCCGGTCACAAGCCATGTCCACAATTTCCGAACTTGGCGAACCAAAACAAACTTGATTCAGAACCTGAAACTTCACAAGCGCACTCCAGATATTTAAACACTTAGGCAAATACACAATGACAGAAAAGAAACCAAAAAAGAGAAGTTTCATTTCTATTGTTTATAAAAGAAGTTCGTGTACTAGTTTCAAAAATTCCTACTAGCAGGGGCCGAACCCGCATCTATACACGGCTAACAAAATATAAGTCAAGACGCATCAAATGAGCATGCCTAATCTCTCTTCTTCCTTGGCTTCCTCTTCAGTGCGGACCCGCTGGAGCCATCATTGATCTTCCCCTTCAAGCCTGTGCCTTTCGGCGGTTGGTCTTCAGGCGATGGCATTATGTCGACATCCTCCTCCGAACTCACGTGAATAGGAATGCTCCTTGCGGGCGGAGTTGGAGGAACAGGATCGGATATAGAAGGAGGAACGGGCATGCCGGTGAGAAAAACAGCACCACCGGGGGATATCATTCTAAGCGGAGCAGACCCTGATGCTTCCATCCCACCTCCAAAGCTTCTACCTTGAGCCGCTGCTGCCATTTCAGCGTCAATTTGAGCGAACATATCCTCTTCAGTTATCGCTCGAGCCCCACTGGGGGCATCGGCAGTTGGCATTGAAGAACTTGGAGCAGGATCAGTTCCGCTCATGATGGGTGGCAAGTCAGCAAGGGGATCGCCGTGATAGCGAAAGAGTTCATTCATTAACTGCTCATCAAACATAATTGTACCTCCCTGCAGATCGTCAAACGGAGCAGTTGTACTCATGGTGGTTGCTTCAGTTGCAATAGCCTCCTGCGTTTGATATAACTCTTGAGTAGCAGGAGGCATGGCCGGTGCGGCATCAATCACTGGACAAAGAATGAAAAAACTGTTAGAACTCAACTCGATCGAAGATTCCGATTTAAGAGAAGTGGAATGTTCAGAATACCTTCCTCAGTTCGACTTGTAGGCAGCAGGGCGGCATCAGTAACTTGCACAGCAGTTGGAGACATCTGCGGCTGATCCGGATTATAAGCAGGATCAGCCTGGGGATCGATCGTAGACGAGGATTCGGGCTGGGTTGACGCAGGAACTTCGAGGCTTGCTTCATGATGGCCAACTCCAGAACCCTCTCCCACTTCAAAATGCTGGGCGCCAAGTTTTTCCTTCTCACGCAGAATCATCGACTCGTGGAGAACCTTCTTTTCATCATCAATCAGAATGCGGTTCTTGAGTTCGAATTCATCTACGGACTCGCCATGATGTGCCTCTTTTTCTTCCTCAACTAATCGGCTCCAAGCATTGTGGACATGAGTCGAAAAGTCATCGAGCCAGGCTAGGCCCCTGTGCCTCAGCACATTCGCATTGTAAACAACAAGGAGGTCTTCAATGTCGGCCTCTAGCCTGGACTCGGCCAGCTTCACCTTCTCCTCGACATCAGTCTCCACTTTCTGGATTTTGTCCACCGCCGCATCTAGTTCGTCCTTGAGCAGGACAGCTTGTTCGCGTGCCTCCTGGGTTGAGTTGTTTGCGTCATCTTTCTCCTTGGCCATATCAGCGAATTTGGCCTTAAGTTTATTAAGCTCCTTGACCGCTACGTCCCGCTCAGCAATGACTCTAGTGTTCCGGTGGCCCATCTCCTCCACCAAGGCAACACGTGCCTGACTCAACCTCTCCATTTCCGTCTTCACTTCATAAGCCTTCTTAATGGCCTCCATCTCAGATTTCCAAGAAGACTCGGACTCGGCAGAGAGTACTTGGATAATGCGATCCCTTTTTGCGAGCTCGGTCTCCATCTTCTCGATCTCTTTAGCCCGCTCGAAGGCCACTTTAGAAGCTTTCTCAGCAGCCTTCGCCCACTCTCGATATTGGGTGTAGATGTCGTGGACATAATCATGCATCGTGCTTTCTACCCCTGATGGAATTATCTTCAAGTGGGGAGGGAAGACATAACCGTTGAAGCAAATATTAGGAAAATCCTTCTTCATTTGAGCCAACTTAAGGGCCCCTTCTCCAGTGGGATCAGCGGGGACCTGCTCTGTAACCAGGGAAGATGTGGTCTCAACTCTTTGAAGATGAGTTTCAGACCTAGAAGCATGAGAGGACGGCCTATGACGAGGAGGCTCTGGTGGATATGAAGTTTGAACATGAGGAGGAGACGGAAGTCTAGGAGGAGGAGAGCGTGATCTGGATCGGTGTCTATATTCTCTGTCACGCCCGTGCCTGTCCTAGTTAGAATAATCGC
Source organism: Allium fistulosum (assembly GCA_030737815.1). Lineage (NCBI taxonomy): Eukaryota > Viridiplantae > Streptophyta > Magnoliopsida > Asparagales > Amaryllidaceae > Allium > Allium fistulosum. Next base: position 798,186,633 of record CM060904.1, read on the forward strand.
GATCGCGATCTCTGTCTGAATCCCTCCTACGGGAATCATAGTAACCAGAAGATTTTCGAGCAGAACGAAGATTGCCAAGCATAGATCCCCTTCCGGACATAGTACCTGAAAATGAGAAGCGAAGAAAGAGTTAGTAACTTCCTAAGTCGGGTGAAGTACGGTTGTGAATCATGTAGTGTAGTGAACTGTATGCATGTGCAATCCCCCAACCAACCAAAAATGTCGGCCGCACTCGTAGAAAGCGACCCGCTCGGTTCAAAAGCACTACCAAGCCCTTCCATCCCGGCGTCGTGTGGGGACGACACGAAATTCGGGATCGGAATATCATCAAGCCCTGTAAAAGGACTCTCCACTTGCGGGGGAGGAGCCTCTGAAATTCTAATCCCTTGGGAAGGTAAAGACACGACCACGGATTTAAATCTCTTAGATTTAGGGCCTTTTTAAGCAGCGGCCTTGCCTTTTCTTTTTCCTCCGGAATCTTGAACATTAGAAGGAGGCCCGGCCGGGAGCTCAGTATCGATGGGCGTTCTTTCTGGATCAACTTCTTCGGTGATCACAACTGCAGGCGCTTTGCGCGTTTCTTCGGGGCCACTCTATGCATCACATCTAGGTGTATGCTCTGTCTCCGTTCTATTAACCCGACAGCCCTCAAATTCATGTCGGTCAGAACTAAGTCTATGAGCCTCTCTTCGCCCGGAAACACTTGAAGAATCCGAACAAGCTCTCTGAAATACGCACCATCGGGGCGAGAGATTGCGGCTATAAGAGAGGAAAAGTATGTCAATTTTTGAAGTCTATTACTAGTATCTCAATGATTCAAGAGCGAAGTGGCAACACTTACGTCTATCCAACCACCGCCTAGCAAATCCAAGAGGGCACCGAACGTAGAACCATTTGGATTTGTAATAACTTAGCCTTCCCCAGGAGCCCTATACAATGTGGCAGCTCCTGACCGCTTCCAAGAACGTGAAAGAGGGGTTGTCTCCACGGCTCTTGAGATTGAATAAATATCGGATTTCGATCGGCTTCGGCGGTCGAAAGAGGATCTCCATAAAGAGAACAAAGATGTTGTTCAATAAGGCATACCCGTTGGGGTGTAGCTGAGATGGAGCTATGCCAAGAAACGATAACGTCTCCCTTATATAGTCGTTAAAGGGAGGAAGTGTCCCCGCCATGCAAGCATAACGGTTGAAAGCAGTAAACCCCTCCGGGGGATTGTGTGGCCTATCCTTCGGCCTAGGAAGTAGCACGTCGTCAAGCGACAAATCGTGCCTTAAGCAGATCCGGCCTAACATGTCTTCAGAAATACCCGACGGCACCGAATCGGATGGACTACAAATAAACCGAGCCCCAAGACGCTCGTCCGGAGCTTGCTCAATAACTTCGGCTTCTATAATCGGTATCTCTATAGTTGAAGTAACAGAACTTGGAAATTCCGGCTGCTGAGAACTTGAAGGGTCCATGACAAGCTAGCTTATAAAAAACCATTGTTAAAATGACAAATAACACTCGTGCATCCCCCAGTGTAAAGTGTGTGAGCGTGTTGTGCAGTGCAGTACTGTATATTATTTGGGAAGATAAACTGGATTAAGGAAAGCGTGTAAACAACGGGACTTCGGAATTCAGTCGGAAGGACCGTCATCGCTGACCGTCACAACCATGCCATCCAGTTATTAGTTACCAGTCCAAGTTAAAATGTGTTATTATTTTTAGTAAGTTCCAGTTTCATCGACGAACTTCAATAGGCAATCAGGCGTGCAGTGAAACGATTAAGTCCAGTTAAGCAAATTTGAAGCTCGTTGGAGTTAAGTAGTCAAAGGCACTAGAATTTTCGATGTCGTCGAAATTAAACCAATGGTCAAAACGTCAAAAGTTCAAGTTCAAGGCAATTATTCAAGTTCGAATTCAAATCATTCACTAAGGCTCGAGGTTGAATCGATCATTTGGGAGTATGCACTTCGACTCGATCCAAGACCATGTCCTTCGACTCGGTCCGAAGCCACGCTCTTCGACTCGCTTCGAAGCCTCTACTTCGACTCGATCCCAAACCACGCGCTTCGACTCGATCCAAAGCCTCTGCTTCGACTCGATCAAGAGCTACGCAGTTCGACTCGATCTCCAGGCACTTCGCTTCGAACCACCCCAGGCCTGTACTTCGACTCGATAGAAAGATACACTTTTCGACTCGATTCGAGGCCATCATTTCGAGTTCATCAAGCGCGACCCCTTCGTATCGATTCATGAATTCAGAGCGCTCGATGCAGAGCGAAGCTCCATCATCGATCGATACGAAGACCTTTGCCTCATCATCTCGAAACCCATACTCCATCGACACGAAGCTGGGCCAGAGAACTTTAGATCGACCACAACTTTGATTGGTTTGATATTAAGAAAACCCGAGCCTCATCATTTACATGTGGATTCACTTATTTAATTACCTAGATCTGACAGTTAGTTCGAGTGGTTGAAGATAGGAATCGATTCGAAGGCAAAGGTTTTTCTCGTGAAATGCTCTGGAACGATACAAAGGCAAGGCAGATAAAGATGAAAGGTAAAAAGTGAAAAAGCGGCTAAGTGCCAGATATTTATATGGAGTCGAAAACAAGGGGAATAACCGATTCGAATTCCAGTAGGGTCGAGCACGTGATTCGACTCCCTCTTCAGTGCACTGATGCGGAGCTCCTTTTCGTATCGCTACTTCGACTCCATCCCCATGAATAGTTCGACTCCCTCATGCAGCCATAAAAGACATCACTTCGACTCGCTCAATCAGTGAACGTCTCGACTCGCTCCTCTGCCTCCTGTGTGTTTTGACTCCGACTCCTCTACGATTCGAACCCAAGACCGAGTCGAACAACCAGTTTGACTCCATCAGGGAGTCTACATCGACTCGCTCCACTTTGACTCGCTTAGTTCGAGTCCATCATCAACTCAACATGCTTACTTCGCATCCAAAAATCCAATGAAAACTATCTTCGATGTTTCAATCCTTCACAACGATTCAGGAGAGGATCGTTATGAAGGGACATTCAAAAACAACCGTCAAGCATTGTTACAATGAATTTCACATCGGTTTAGGAGAGGATCGGTACGGAATTCAAAAATGATAAACTGACGACGACTCGAGAATGTACAAATGTTAGTGGGAGTTAGATTAACATATATGCATGAATGACGGACTAATATTCAATATTCTAGGTTTTTAGGAATCAGAAATTCATCCAGTAACGACTATAACAGCAAACGGGTGACCACTAGCATACAGCAATCAGTTGCAACAATACAGGGCACAACAGTCGACAGTCAACAGTTTACATTATCAAGAAGAACGGTCAGAGGTTACAACTTTCATCGAAAATACGATAACTACTCAAAGTAAAGACTGTAGCACTTCAAAGCACATCATGTTTTCACAAGACGTACTTTGGGGGGAAATGTTATCCCGCCTTTTGGCAAGGCTGTAACACCAAGGAATTGACTAGTAACCAGTGACGGTCCATCCCAGAGATCAGTTATACATGGGCTCACTACGGATATCGATGAATTTTTTCCGAGTCCGAATCGAGCCAAAATTGGTAGGACATGGCAAGCTAAGCCATGAGAGCCAACGTTTCAAATCTCAAGTCAATTCGAGTTCGTATGCTCAAGTTATGAGCGATACAAGAGTGGATGAAGATCAATTACCAATCGACTCGCTCCTTCGACTCGCTCCTTCGACTCGCTTCGCAACGTCCAGGAGTGACAACTTCGACTCGCTTCGCTCAGAGGCCAACTTCGAGTCAACCAGGTTCGACTCGCTCCACATCCCTCAGAGCTGCTCTCTTCGACTCGCTCCAGTTTGAAACCATCGAAAGTACACACTTCGACTCGCTCCGCTTAGACAACTGTTCGACTCCATCAACTTCGACTCCATTGCTCAAACCTCCCAGGATGCCCCATTTCGACTTGCTCTCCCAATGCTAACTTCAACTCGCTCGACCAAGTACTTGCTTCGACTCACTCGAAGCAACATCCAGGACAGAGTAAGAATCAAGTGCCACATCATCGAGTCGAACGAAGCGAGTTGAAGGAAACAGCCTACCGAAAACTCCATTTCGTATCGATCATATTTCCCAATCTACAAGTCCAAATGCTATGAAATTTTCACAGAAGACTACGTGCATGCTAGAGAATGTCCACGCCAAATTTCGACTCCATTGGATGAAATCTTGAGCGAGTCGAAATCAGCTCGTGTCGATCACGGATCGGACCGAAACTTCACGGGCTTGGGCGTGCGGGCCTGGTCACGTGCCAGAGAGTGTCTCCCGAGATCTGAGCGAAATATCGGCCTCCTACACCTATAAATAGACCCCCAAAGCCACTAAAAAAGGGGTTCTTCTTCCTCTTTGAGATCTCCAACGCCCGGACTCCGCCAGATCCAGATCTGAACTCCATTGCTGCTGCTACCAACGAGATTCACTACTGCAAATCTCAATTGACGGCTGTAAATCATTGAATTCACTTGTAAACACAAAAGAAAGATCAATAAAGCAAACGACTTCATAGTGGACGTAGGCTATACGTCGAACCACTCTAAATTCTTGTGTCTCCTTGCACTTTACTTATTCTCATTTCTGAAATTTGGAGTTTTTATTAGATAATTCCTCTTTTTTTCATTTAATTTCTTCACTTTATCTCTTCAAAGACTTCCGAAGAGTGTTGTGCCAATTTTGGTACAAACAAATAATTAATAGTTAAAATTTTTATTTACTTTATTATTTCAAAATGAGTTTTCAAAAAAAATCCAAAATAAATCACTTTAAAACTTGAAATTGTGAAATTTTCCGAACTACATCCATAGCGACTATCGTTATAAACGCAGTTTGCTAGAGTTGGTCTAGGTGGAAATCTCACTTAACTCTAGCTACCACATGCTTGAAAACACAATTGTAAGAGTTTTGAAAACTTAAAAAAAGGTAAAAACTTGGAAAATATTTTCAAAAGTCCAAAGCTTGAAAAAAGAGCTTTCATTTTCAATTCGGATCTCAAGTCCTTTGCGACTTTTTAAGGCACTAGTTTTCACAACCATTTCACAACATACTTGGTTTTGTTTCACAAACAATACTACCATTATATCATAAACCAATCTCATATATCCATATCCATATACATATCCAAACATATCAACATATTATCCAAATCATGAATTTATGCCGAACAGCCAACTTGCAATCATATATCATCCAAACAACATGATAATTCAACATAACAATACTATATTTTCACAACATATAGGTCATTAAAACAAGTTATTTTCCTTTCCAAAAATATTAGATTTACTCACCAAAACTTTTCTTAATCAAAGCAAACTTTTTCCAAAACTTAAAAACGCTTTAGAAAATTTGCAAATATGGAACTTTTGGGTGCTTGGACATCCAAGATGGGCTCGACCTTGACTAGTTTGGGCTTGGCCCTTATCGTTTTAGGTGGATGGAGTATTGTAGCTTGGAAGAGGAGGTGTTGAATGGTTTGTAGGAGTGGTTTTTTGAAATAAAGAGGTGATTTTTAGTGAAAGAAGTGATATTTCTTATTTTAGAATTTATGAAGAGGAGGCCATGGCTAAGTTTTCTTAAGCTCTTAGGATTTTGAAATGAAGAAGGAGGTTGATAAAATGAGAAACATGAAGATAAAGGGGTATATATAGGCTTAGAATTTAATTAAAATAATATAAAGAGATTTATATTTAAATATATATGCATGCATTGCCATACCTCTCCCCCCCCCCTCAAATCCATCCATCCTAGTACCCCTCCCCCTCTCTTTCAACTATTCACTCCATGCTCTTGTCCTTGTGTTGAAAATGTGTATTTATATGTGTTATATATATATTTAAGAAATAAACTCTTATTTTAACTTATATATTTATATGCCTAAGAGAGCTAATGTGTATATGCATATATACATGTACACACCATGTTTAATTGCTTATATTGTGTGCATGTATGTTTAACATAGTGTTATAACCTTTTGAATAACTTTTAACGAATGAAAATTGATATTTTAGAAAATAACTTCCTGTCACATTTTCTATTTCTCTATGAACTATATATATTGGTAAACAAATTTTGAAAACGATTTTATTATCATTAGTTATTATTAAAATAGTTTTATCTATTAAAAAACCATTTATTAATTATTTAAAATATAATTAAATATTCATTTAAATAGCGATTAAATTCTGGGTCGTTACACTCTCCCCCTTAAAAGAATTTCGTCCCGAAATTAGCAGACAATGAGATAATTCAAACTTACGCAAATAGATATATATTCATATTATATAACACATACAAATACATACACTAAACATCCATAGAAAACAAACATACACTATACATACAACAGACATTCAACTAACTATCCGAACATTAACTCAGGATAGGCTTCTCTCATACGATTCACTGTCTCCCAAGTGCGGTCTCTAAGATCCTCACTCTTCTGAATCTTAACTAGTCGCACCACCTTGTTACGCAACCTCATTTCATCCTGATCCACAACATAAACTAGATGTCTAACCACCGTCAGGTTCGGTTTTATTTCCAATTCCTCTTGAACCGATGGCTTCATAATCAAAGATGGGTCATGAATATATTTTTTCAAATGAGACACGTGGAACATTATGAACCGTCGTCAATCTCTTTGGCAACTAGACCGTATAAGCAAGCGATCCGATCCTCTCAGGAATACAGAAAGGTTCGACATACCTTGGAGCTAACTTCCCAGCTTTTCCAAATCTAACAGCTCCTCTTATATGTGAAATCTTTATGAACACCAAGTCTCCAACCACAAATTCCAAATCTCTTCGCCTCTTATCCGCGTAACTTTTTTGGCAATCTTGGGCCTCCTTCATTCTTTGCTTAATCACTTCAACTTTTTCGGTAGCCTCTTGGATCATGTCCGGTCAAAGAAGTAATCTATCTCCCATCTCAACCTAACATACTAGTGACTTGCACGGTCTTAATACAGGGCTTCATACGGTGCCATTCCGATGCTTGCTTGGAAGCTATTGTTGTAGGAGAACTCAACCAAATGCAAATGATCCTACCATGATCCACCAAAATCCAAAATATATGCCCTCAAGAGATCTTCTAGAATCCGATTCACCCTCTCCGTCTATCCGTCTGTTTGGGGGTGGCATGCTATGCTTAAGCTCAACTTTGTTCCAAGGGTTGTTTGCAATGCTTCCCAAAATTGGCTAGTAAATATGGGGTCTCGATCACTTACAATACTCAGAGGAACTCCATACAACCTAACTATCTCTCTCGTAAAAACTTTGGCTAAAGAAGCAGCGGTCCTTGTTGGTTTTACCGGAATGAAATGTGTGCTCTTTGTTAGTCGATCCAAGATAACCCATACTCCTTCATTTCCATTCCTAGTTTTGGGTAAACCATCGATAAAATCCACTTATATCATTCCCTATTTCCAATTAGGTATTTCTAAGGGTTGTAATATTCTGGCTGTCTTCTGATGATCACTTTTGATTTGTTGACAGCACGAACACTTGCTAACAAAGATAGAGATATCTCACTTCATTCCCTTCCACCAAAACATCTGCTTCATATCCCTATGCATCTTTGAGATACCTGGATGGATACTAAACTTAGAACGATGGCACTCTGACAAAACTTCCTACCTAAGACCATTGATATTCGGTACATAGATCCGTCCATTCATCCTCAAATCTCTTGTATATTGTCCCTTCTCAACCTTCCTGATGATCTCCACTAAGCATATGTCCACTCTTTTCTTGCTCACTGTTCTTTCTAGGAGAGTTGGGGTAACCTCTAAGAGAGTAAAAACAACATTCCTACTTAAGGCATCCGCCACCATATTAGCCTATCCTTGCGTATAAAGAATATCCAAGTCATAAGCCACCAGAAACTCAAACCACCTCTGTTGCCTCAGGTTCAGATCATTTTGAGTAAAAAGATACTTCAGGGATTTATGATCCATGAAGAGCTCGAATTTTTCACCAAATTAAAGAAAGAAAACTTACTCCTAAAATCTCTAAAGATAAGAAAGAAACTAAGATGAAAAGAAGGATCCTTACCCAGCAAGTAGTCTCTCCACATTTTCAATGCAAAGACAACAGCTAGCAACTCTAGATCATGCGTAGCATAGTTCTTCTCGTGAGGCTTCAACTGCCTACTTGCTTATGCAATCACCTTACCACGCTGCATCAGAACAGCACCAAGTCCCACTTCACATGCATCTGTGTAAACTGTGAACCCACTATTTCCATTCGGAATAGCCAAAATTGGTGCATTGGTCAATCTCTTCTTCAAGTACAGAAATGCCTCTTCACACTTTGGAGTCCATATAAACTTCTCCTCCTTCTTAGTCAGCTTAGTCAAATGGGAGGAAATCTTAGAATAATATTGAATAAACCTCATATAGTATCTAGCCAAACCTAAGAAACTGCGAACCTCGGTAGGAGTCCGTGGTTGCTTCCATTCCTGAACAACTTCCACCTTCACTAGGTCCACTGAAATTCCTTCTCCTGTCACAATATGTCCTAAGAATCTTACATTCGATTTCCAAAAATGGCACTTAGAAAATTTCACCTTCAGGATATGTCTCCTCAATGTTTCCAACACCACCTCCAAATGATGTTTATGCTCCTCCTATGATTTGGAGTAGATAAAGATGTCATTGATGAAAACTAACACAAACTTATTAAGAACATCTCATAAAATACAGTTTATGAGATCTATGAAATATGCCGGTGCATTAATTAGCCCGAAAGGTATAACCAACCACTCAAAGAAACAATCAGGGCCTCTAAAAGCAGTTAAGGGTATACTGTCTTCGGCAAACCTCAACTGATGGAATCAAGTAGCTAGATCCATCTGAGAAAATACCATAGCTCCATGAAGTTGATTAAAAAGATCATCGATGAGGGGTAAGGGATACTTGTTCCTAATGGTCGGCTTATTCAACTCCTTATAATTCATGCACAACCTTAAAGATCCATCAGACTTAGCCGCAAACACCACAGTTGATCCCTAACTCAAATGACTAGGTCTAACCAACCCTCTTCTTAACAGGTCCTGGGTTTGCTTTTCTAATGCATTCCACTCTTTTGGGGCCATCCTTCTCTTGGTTTGAACAACAGGTCTAGCACTAGGGACCAAATCAATACGGAACTGCATCTCTCAGTGCGAGGGTAAGCTATTTACTTCTTCCAACATATCAGGAAAATTCTTAATAATTTTAATAGATCCTAGATTTTCTTAGGATGCCTCCAAGGCAAACAGAAACAACACATTAATACCGGGTTCCTTACACGGTACTTTAGCAATTCTTCCCAAATTGGTTACTAATGATACAGTTCTTTCATTACAATCTAAAATAGTTCCATACTTTGATCACCAATCCATACCTAGAATAATATCAAATCCTTTAAAGTCTAAGACATACGGGTCGCAAGAAAAGTGATGAGAAAGAAAGAAAATTGGCACATTCTCACAAATCATATTCAAATGTGTTACACCACCTATGGGTTAAACACACGCATAGGGTTTTCTATAATACTAGAGATAAATGAAATTTACCTACTGATTCACAAGAGATAAAACTATGAGAGGCACCAATACCAAATAATGCTTGAACAAAAACACCATTAATCAGTAAGGTACCTTCGAGGACGCCTTTCCTCTTCACATCCATTGAAGTCAACGGTTCATTCTTAATGGCATACACCTTGTGCTGCTGCACCTTCTTCATGAGTGGGCAGTCCTTAATCATATGGCCTGGTTGATGACAATTAAAAAAAAGAGACTTCAGGACCATTGGAAAGAGGGGTCCACTTTGCTGCATCGGAGCTTCATGGTTGGACAAATCTTGAAATATGACCTCTCTACTTGCAAAGATAATAATTAATATTCATGAACTTGCCTCCTTGACCTTCTCCCTATTTTTCTTTTCCTTGATTCTTCCAATTCGGATTGGACTTCCTCTTATTAGAACCACCTCCACTGGTATTCCCATTAGGTGCTTCTGGAGTAGGCTTCTTCTTTTCCAAGGCCTCATACCTCAAAGCCATGTCAACTAAATCCACAAAAGCACCTTTAATATGAGCAGTCATTTTCTCATGTTGCTCTATCCTCATACCCAAAACAAACATCTCCTTCTACTTTAATGGGGTGTTGATCAATTCTGGCCCAAAACAAGATAAGTCGTTGAACTTCATCTCATACTCTATTGTAGATAGATCCCCTTGCTTCAAGTCCATGAAGTTGCGGTACATCCTCGTCCTTCCTGTTGTTTGCAAGAATTGGTCCTCAAAAACTTCTTTAAATCGGGCCCATGAAACCTCTTCCTTGGGAATATTTGCAGTAAGGGAGTCCCACCAAGCTGCTGCCCCCTCTTGTAGTTGCCACGCTACTAGGAATCTTTTCTGCTCATCTGATTAACTAAGACCTTTAAAAATCTTTTCACAAGATCGCAACCAAGCTTGCACTTCCATGATTGAAACACCCCACATCCCTTAATATACCCAAAAGGACACATTAAAAGGCGTAGTGCATTGTAGGTATAACTAAAGCTAACAGAGACTAAGATTCACAAGACAAAAATAGATAAAAATAGCGGAAACTTAAAATAATAACTTAATTAAAACAAAACTTCATAATTGCTTCATAAATAAGTCAAATACCAAATACCACATACATGTCTAAAAATCCAATGTCTAACGAAACAAAAACTCATAGTCTCAAAAATCAGAGTACATAATATCCTTCATAATAAGCCAGTACATAGAAAGAACAAAAGCTGAAAGAAAAGGAATACATGGTAGCAAACTCCTCCAAGAAATCTCCAAGCAACTGCAATCTATTGTCCTCTCCCTTGATTTCCTAAGGGGGAAAAAGGGGAAAATAGAGGAGTGGGTTATACTAAAAGTCTGGTGAATGATGGTAATTACTAGAGTCTTTAAGCAAAGTAAAAGTAATCGACCCTGCAACAGTTCTAGTATATAAAGAGGAAACAAAGGAAATAGGAAAGAGATAAACTGGAAATAAATACGATTAACTATAATATAGGTTAACTTTGATTGTTTGCACTTGTCCTTGATTTCTGCTTTGATTAGGCTGAATTCCTAATCCTGTAATTAGGATGTAATCCTAATTCTACCCTTTTTGATCGGCCTGCTACTCCATAGACCTTACTGCAGACCAGACGCTATATAAATCCTTACACAACAGCCAATGGTATCTATGAAAGATACACAAAGCACCCACTGTGGATCCGGACAACATATATAGCTCCTTATATAGAAGGCAATGGTGTCTACGAAAGACACCCATACTAAGCGCTTGGAACTCATAGCGATTACTGAGCACCAGAATGGAAGTCGCACACGTAATTGCCACCATGCCCATGCTACCTTTTGCTCCACCTATTGGGTCTTCTTATTACCTTAAACTCTAGCATAAGCGTGCCCCTCATCTCACTTCAGGCTAATGTGAGATCACTGTGTGTCCATAGAAACTATAGGGGAAATGCTGTTGGTACTGGCCCTTCATCCAAACAATATCTAGTTGTGCCCCTTATCCAAATCCCCTGTGATTTGGACTTCTATTTAACCAATTACTACCATTCTTAGCATAAGTGTGCCCTCATCTCACTTCAGGCTAATGTGAGACCACCATTTCAGCTAATAGGGAATGCTATTTGGTATAGGTCCTACTTTCATCTTTGCTTATTAACTTAGATAAATTATTTAAATAAGCCTTTGCACTTTTCTCTACTATCTATACTTATTAGTTTATCCTAAATCTTAAAATAAGCCTTATTATGTTCTTCTTCTTGTTATAACCTACGTTATAATCATGCTTATTACTTAACTAAAGGTCTAAGTGTGAAGATAAGCCTCTTTCATCTTTTACTCTTTTTTTAGTTATAATTCTAAGTTATAACTAGGCCAATTAATTAGTCCAATTCTAATCATTATTAGGCATAATTTCAGTCCAACAGTCTTTATATTTTACATCTCATAATTATAAATAGGCCAATCTCTTTAATTCAGTCCAATTAATATCATAATTAGGCATAATTTTAGTCTTAATTCCATTTTATTACAATCTTTATAATTTACATCTTATCTTTCATTATTTTAGAGTCTTATAATTTAACCAAATTTCGCATTAATTCTATCCTAATCCATACGCGAAGAAGAAGGAGAAATAAAAGAAAACTGAAAATAGAAAAAATCCAAGGTGTAGGAAGAAGATGTAAATAACGCATAAATAACAGTAAACAGATTAAAATACTGTAAATAAACTGTAAATAAATGGAAAAGCTATAATTAACAAAAATAATTAAAATTAACTTAAAAGAATAGCTAGAAAGAAATAGATGGAAAATAATTCTAAAAACTATAAATAAAACTGCTATAAAGGTTATTCCAAAAATCATAGTAAAACTACAACTATTGGAAACCCTATTATTTTAAATTACTTAAAGAAATCTAAAAATAATTACAATCACTCACCTTTGGTCCTTAGCTCTTCCCTTTAGGACTTCACGGATCCACTTGGGGTTGTTAAAATATTTTTATTAAAAAGATTCTCTCCTTGGAAAATTATTCTTTTTAGGGTCCTTCCTGAAAAGGTGAACCCAAGCGGAGAAAACCTAAAATGAGAAAAAGTGTTAGGCCTAGGGTCTTATTTATAGGGGTAGAAGTGGATCTCAGACCGTTTGGATTTGGAGATTGAATAGGATGCGACCACGTCATAGGCTGAATAGGAGCCATCGGATGGCAGCACAGAAGGACCGGATTGATTAAAAGAACGCAAAACAATGTGGTAAAATCGCACAGCACGAAGGAGTTCTTCCTTCGCTTCATTCTCGTAGGCGGGTCGACCTTCAGGTCGACTACCCATAGTGCCAGGTCGACCGGCCGGTCGACTTGGACTTTGGGATGGTCGACCTCTAGGTCGACCCCCTTATATATATATATATATATGTATGTATGTATGTATGTATGTATGTATGTATGTATGTATGTTTATGTATATTTCTTCTTTTGATTTTTGTTTATTCCTTTTCTCCTCCATACTAGCTCGGATTCTGACGTTCTATATATGGAAATTGACTAGAAAATTACCATGGACACAATGGTGCAACTCCCGTGGCTCAATTATGATAATTTCACAAAGTTATTTTATTATTTATTTAATTAACGAATTAACTATTATGGGTTAAATTTCGAGTTGTTACATTCTCCCCTCCTTAAGGGATTTCGTCCTCGAAATCTCTAAGGATAAAAAAATGTACTAAATTTTTCCATCCACTTCTATAACCAACTATTCAATCATCAACCATTCATCCATTGTCCTTAAGTTTTACTAATGCAATTTAAAATACTTATGCAATTAGTGTAGCGTAAATGTCCCTAACTAATGCAAAAGATTAGGCGGTCCACTGATTCAGTTGACCTCCTTTTATGCAATCATGTATGTGCCATGTATCCAAATGAATGCAAAAATTTCCTAATGATAACTGATAATTCTATATGTGTGCTACAAACATCATCCAAATGCAACAACCATGTGAAAATCATTCATTTATAGCAACCATGTAAAATAGAATAAAATGCGCTCAAATCCATATGTATATGCTCTAGTGTCCTAGTTAGGCCGATCCCTAAAGAATAATAGTGCTTAGTGTACCTATATGCGTCCATTAGCAAACACTTGCAATCACTAGCATACATCATTCCTAACATGTTCTATTAACATGTTTACATCAAATCCTACCATCCATAGGTTAAATCCTAAGTTCTACCCTCCCAAAGGATAATAAAGGAAAGAACCTATTCAAAACTAAAGATGGAAAAAGGAAATTCTAAACCCTATTATCAAAGAGACATGGATATGAGATACGAATTTTCTCCTAATCAAATTAGTCTTCTCCGAAATCTCTTTAACCATGTCGGAACCAAGAAGCAACCTTTCCGTAGACTCCAACCAACATGAAGACGTCTTACACGGCCTTTCCAAAAAGTGCTTCAAAAGGTGCCATTCCAATGCTTGCTTGAAAACTACTACCATATGAATTCCACTAAAGAAAGATGCTTTTCCCAAGTTCTTCCAAAATCAAGAATACTCTTTCTCAACCATGCTTGTCTTACTATCCTACTAATTTCATTTTACTGTTCTTCATGAATCAGCATTCCTAGGTTCTTACTAGTGTCCTATACACTTTACTGAAACTTCCATTATTACTTCTAAAAGTAATTGTTGCTATCTCCTTACACCTTTTCCGTTACTCCTAGGAAATGATTCTTATCTACTCTACATTTAAGAGTTTGGTTTGGTATTTATCACCTTGTTTAAAAAACTAGGGTTTCTAAAAAATTTAAAACATCAAATTCCAAAATCTTTGTCTTTAAAAGTGTTATCTTTTCAGTTTCTATTAATTTCAAAAATACTTGGTCACTTAATATTATTTCCCAAACCTAGAGGGAAAAACTTCAAAATTTTTAAGTCTAAAACTTATCTCTCTTTCTTTTAATGACTTTTACAGTTTTCTATAAAAATTTAAATTTTCAAATTTTACTTTTATTATGTTTTTCATTTCAAAAACTTATTTACTTTTTCACCAAACCATTTTCTTTTAAAATATCTTTAAATTATCCTTTATGTGTTTTCAAAACAGCTTCTTATTACACCTAACAGTCTCATATCTTAATTTATTGGAACTACTTTCTCTTATGAAAAGTTATTAACGCTAAAATCTTCTATGAACCTTTTAAAAGAGAATTTCATGTTTATGTGAAATTACAAGGAACTTATTTTATATTTTTTGAAACAGGCTATACAAAATATGGTGCTTTTCATACCTTGTATATCTCTTTCATGTATTCCTTGTAACTTGCATAAAACATTTTTATTGGTTTCATAGAAAATCATACCATTATTCTTATTCCAATAGATTAAAATATGTTTAAATTATATTCTTCCATGATAAATATTTTCTAATATCTAACTTACGCATTTTCCTTTTAGAAAAACTCATCTTCAAAACTGTTTTAATATTTCCATAACTGCAAAAACACGTCAGTATACTTATTAATAATAACTGTACTTTACAAACCATTTTGTTTCTATACTTAGAAATTACCTTTTAAAATACATTTTTATTTGGGTTAAAATGGATGTTGCGTAAAACACCGTTACTACAACCCAAAAAGAATACTAGTGTATGGATTCAATTTCATAAATACCAATAAATCTCATATACCTATGTAAAAATATTACTCTTGAGAGTCACTTACTATAACAATAGTGTTATAACCTATGCACCACTTATTTTCCACGAAAACATTTATTACAACAATAAAAGTTGTAATTTACATTTTCGATACTTGATACACTCTAGGTTTTTATGTTTAAAATCTTTATTTACTTACAATGAAACTATGGAATTATATATATATATATATATTCCATAGTTCTTCAAAAAGAATTCCAATTTTTCATTATATAAAAACCAACTTAAATTTCATACCATTCTTCAAAAACCCAATGTTTATTTTCTGAAAGAAAATATTAACAATAAAAAATTTCAGTACCAACAATTACAAATTTTTTTTCAAGTTTCTAAATTTTGAAAATTTCATTTTATTGGGCCTAGCATAAAGTGGGTCTTCCTACTTACTACCCTCGGAGTACTTTTCCTAAACTAAAGGCTTTTACTCCTATTCCTCTTGTGTACTCATATTTATTCTAGTGAATATTAGGCTCAGGTCCCTAATAAGTTTCAAAATACACAAAAACCCCAGTAAAAAAAAGTATGTAAATTAGGTCCCTAGAATTAAGTTACTAAGTAATTGCATATAGTTATGCAATTATTCACTGAATAATTGCAGACATTTATGCAATTATATCCAAAAGTTGCATAAATTTATGCAATTTTTTCGGTGAATAATTACGGAAATTTCTGCAATTTTTTTGGTGAATAATTGCGGAAATTTCCGCAATTTTTTAGTGAATAATTGCGGAATTTTCTGCAATTTTTCAGTGAATAATTGTGGGAATGTCTGCAACTTTTTGATATAATTGCATAAATGTCTGCAATTATTCACTGAATAATTGCATAAGTGTATGCCATTATTCGGTAACTTAATTCTAGGGACCTAATTTACAAACTTTTTTTTACTTGGGTTTTTGTGTATTTTGAAACTTATTAGGGACCTGTGCCAAACTGTCCCTTTATTCTAAGGCATTACCGTCAAATCCACTTGTCTGAGACAATTATAATTTCTGCAATGACATACACATGTACTTTCTTCTTTGCTTACCAACTGAATTTTATTGTACATCTCTAACCTTGGCCTACCTCTCTTTGGATTTCCATAATCCCAATCCTAAATGTACAAAACTGTTTCGTAAATCCCTATCATGTGTAGACATTCTGTATGCCCCAATAAACGCACTTCAAAGTGATACTTCAAGAACTCTGCTCTCAACTGACGAACACGAAACGTACAAAGAACCTCCTTTAGGTGAATAACATGATCTTCCATACTACTTGGAAAACACCAAAATGTCGACCACGAACTTTATTTTAGGACATCTCTAAAAACATGGTTCATCAAATCTATAGAATAGGCTGGGACATTGGTTAACCCAAAAGTCATGACTAACCACTTAAAGAATCTGTCTGGTGTCCTAAATGTGGTCTTATCAATGTTATCATCAGCGACCCTAAGTTGATGCAAAGTCGAAGAGAACCACCTGCTTTGGTATCGAAGACGATTGGCGCTCCCTATTTCGATATGTTTCTTCTTATGAAACCTTTCTTCAAAGCTCAAGGATCTGCTTACTCAATCCCTTCCTTTCCCTAGGCGCCATATGCCCTACGGGTAATGCTACTGGCTAGCCAAATAAATCCTAAAGTCAATCTCTATCTTAGGGGGGTAGTCCCCTAACCTCCTTAAAGATGTCTGGAAAATTCTCTGACGACAGGAACCGAATCTAACTCTACTGATGATGAATCGAGGGAATAAAGGAAGCTCAACATAATTGACCCTTGCGGGTCGCAAGCAACCTCGAGAGTCCTACCGATGCATATTTTTAGTCTAACGACTCTCCTCTCGCAATCTAATATAGCACCATATGTGGATAGCCAATCAATTCCCAAAATCATCCCATACCCCGAAAATCCCAAAATATAGGCGTCATAGTCAAATTCTACACCTAGGATATAAATTTTCAAACCCCTACAAACCATAGACAAGAGTACCAATCCTCCTATGGTATTTGAAACAACAATGGGGTCTACTACTAAAGAGATGTCTAAGTGCAAACAATCTACCAAAGAACTAGAGATGAAAGAGTGTGATGCTCTAGGATCGAAAAGAGTCTAAATGGGAAAATCAGAAATAGAAACCAAATTTTCCTACCTCAATCCGGTCCGATGTTGGAAGGTGTTGCATCCAAAGCCTGAATTTGTGCTGCAGGTGCATTCCCTCCCTGCCCTATCTTCTGAGGACAAAACTTACTAAAGTGACCAAGCTGTCCACAATTAAAACACCTTCCCTCCATTCCTGCCTTCTTACGGTCTTTTGTGTAATGACCATTCATTCTACAGCGCTTACATATCCTATTTTTCATGATTCGCTTCTGAGGTCCCCTTTCTTTCCTCTTATCCTTCTTGTCCTTCCACCACTGTTTCTTAGAGCTTGTAGGAACCTCCTTAAGTTCTCCCTTCAGCTTCCAATAAGTAGGTTGAATTCGTTGTCGGTCCTCCAAGCCTAATCGCCTAAACTTTCGCTCCATATCTTCCAACCTAGCTTGTGTCTCCTTGAAATCCTCCGTGTCAGAAAACGTTCCGCTCCATATGCTAGTGAAGTCCTTGCATAGCTTAGAAAAATCGGCTGGTGTATGTGGAGTAAAGGGATTTCCACCTACCGGTGTTGTATTGGGCGCTTGCCTTTGCACCTCTGGTGCCGTAGCTCTACGGAACCAGTCAGCCATACTATGCAAAGAAAAGAAACTTAGGCTCAAAAGAATCGAAAGAAAGTTGAAATGGACTTTGAGGGTTTTTTTTATAAAAATTCTTTTATACTTAAAAACTATTTCTAAGAGTTCTTTTCTGAAAAATACTTCTAAAACAAGTTATTTTGAAAAATACTTTACTTTTAAAATAAATTTTTAGGAATCCTGTAACCAGGCTCTGATACCAAGTGAAACACCCCACGCCCCTTAATATACCCAAAAGGACAAATTAAAAGGCGTGGTGCATTGTAGGTATAACTAAAGCTAACAGAGACTAAGATTCACAAGACAAAAATAGATAAAACAAGCGGAAACTTAAAATAATAACTTAATTAAAACCAAACTTCATAATTGCTTCATAAATATGTCAAATACGAAATACCACATACATGTCTAAAAATCCAATATGTCTCATGAAACAAAACTCATAGTCTCAAAAATCAGTGTACATAATATCCCTCATAATAAGCCAATACATAGAAAGAACAAAAGCTGAAAGAAAAGAAATACATGGTAGCAAACTCCTACAAGAAATCTCTAAGCAACTGCAATCTACTATCCTCTCCCTTGATTGCCTAAGGGGGAAAAAGGGGAAAATAGAGGAGTTGGTCAGATTAAAAGTCTGGTGAATGATAGTAATTACTATAGTCTTTAAGCAAAGTAAAAGTAATAGACTCTACAACAATTCTAGTATATAAAGAGGAAACAAAGGAAATAGGAAAGAGATAAACTGGAAATAAATACGATTAACTATAAGATAGGTTAACTTTGATTTTTTGCACTTGTCCTTGATTTCTGCTTTGATTAGGCTAAATTCCTAATCCTGTAATTAGGATGTAACCCTAATTCTACCCTTTCTGATCGGCCTGCTACTCCATAGACCTTACTGTGGACCAGACGCTATATAACTTCCTACACAGCAACCAATGGTATTTAATCCAGTTTCTCATTAATTCTATTCTAATCCATATGCAAAGAAGAAGGAGAAATAAAAGAAAACTGAAAATAGAAGAAAATCCAAGGCATAGGAAGAAGATGTAAATAACGCATAAATAACAGTAAATAGATTAAAATACTGTAAATAAACTGTAAATAAATGGAAAAGCTATAATTAACATAAATAACTAAAATTAATTTAAAAGAATAGCTAAAAAGAAATAGACTGAAAATAATTCTAAAAACTATAAATAAAACTACTAAAAAGGTTATTCCAAAAATCGTAGTAAAACTACAACTATTGGAAACCCTATTATTTTAAATTACTTAAAAAAATCTTAAAATAATTACAATCACTCACCTCTCGTCCTTAGCTCTTTCCTTTAGGCCTTCATGGATCCACTTGGGGTTGTTAAAATAGTTTTATTAAAAAGATTCTCTCCTTGGAAAATTATTCCTTTTAAGGTCCTTCCTGAAAAGGTGAACCCAAGCGGAGAAAATCTAGAATGAGAAAAGGTGTTAGGCCTAGGGTCTTATTTATAGGGGTAGAAGTGGATCTCAGACCGTTGAATTTGGAGATTGAATAGGATGCAACCACGTCATAGGCTGAATAGGAGCCATTGGATGGCAGCACGGAAGGACCAGATTGATTAAAAGAACGCAAAACAACATGGTAAAATCGCACAGCACGAAGGAGTTCTTCCTTCACTTCATTCTCGTAGGCGGGTCGACCGCCCTTAGTGCCAGGTCGATCGGCCGGTCGACCTGGACCTTGGGATGGTCGACCTCTAGGTCGACCCCCCCTTTTATATATATATACATATATTTTGTTCCTTTGATTTTTTTTATTCCTTTTCTCCTCCATAATTGCTCGGATTCTAACGTTCTATATATGGAAACTGACTAAAAAATTACCACGGACACAACGGTGCAACTCCCGTGGCTCAAATCTGATAATTTCACAAAGTTATTTTGTTATTTAGTTAATTAACGAATTAATTATTACGGGTTAAATTTTGGGTTGTTACAATGACAGACTCAATTCCTTTAAACAGTTTTCCTCCGAGGTTAGTGTAATCCTTGCATAAGGTTGCGATATTCAGTCTTGGTTACTCTGGCACTACCTCTTCGGTAATATGAACTCCTCCAGGATTTGGGGTTCGAGTATTTGTAGTTGTAGTGCTACCTGCTCCCCTACCTCGTTTACCACTATTACTCATGTCTTACTACTTGGACATAGTAAGATAATTCTTAGAATACTTGGACGAGATAAATCTGGAAAGAAGGGCACTAATCAAACCTATAAAGCTAATCAATCTACCAAAGATATATATATATATATATATATATGAATAAAAATTACAAATATGCACATTCGAAGTTGGCCCTAACCAAAGCCTAAGTGTTCGCTTAACCTAGGCTCCGATACTAAAATGTAATGATCGCCTTTCTTGCACTGAACGATGAGCCATTAAGGGTAGAAGAAAAGAAAGATTAGAAGAAACTACATAGTCATAGAATCTCACCACAAATCTGAATAACATATACTAGATAACATAGGACATTACATAGTCATTTCTATAATAATAATAATACATCAGAGTCATTTCATTACAACCATCAACTCGACAGTTATAATAACCTGTCCATACAAAATACATAGATCATACATAAAACACGATGGAATAAGATAATAATTAGCTAACGGTTAAGCCACCTACTCTAGCTCCTTGCAAAATGCTTCCGTAAGAAACTTGGACCACTTGGCTACTCATACAAATTAGAGTACCTAAGAGTTTTAGGAAAAGAAAATAAAGCTCCAGGACAGACATGGGTCTAATGTGAGTAAAATCAAACAACAATTATTTTTACTTTTTGTAAAACACTTTGAAAATCAAAGGTACCTCATAAGACCACGGCGTACATAAACACGGACGGGTTTTTACCTTACGATAACCAAAACACTTTATATTGAAATCCAGTGATATTATCATAATGTCTAAAGTTTTCAAATAAATAATTCACATAGCCAAAATTGTTACATTAATTAAATTCCAGCATAATAGGTATACAACTAAGAACAAAGGCACTTATTGGGAAATGGAGTCCATATAATGACTGGGCTACTGGGATACCGTCCGTCACGGTGCATCTATAGATAAAATAACACCAAGGTCAAACTTATTGACCTCTTCCAACACAAAACCGGCCTACCCTTTACTGGATAGTACCGAGTAAGATCACCCTTCGGTTAGGATCAGCAAGCGTAACGAAGCATAATTGAATTAATAGTAGGGACTCTAGATAGGGATGACCTTACCCTCATGGGAGCGACCTACCTAGTCTTGTTACATCTCCCATGTTTTATTCATTCCCGGTTGATGAGGCCTGAGGCTACGTCTAACTTTATTATAGAATTACCACTTAGAATGCTAACATTGTCTTCCATATTTTGACACAATGTCACCACTCATCCATACAAGTCGTTAAAGAGATGAACGAACCGAAGGCCCTATCTCTACGACACCCATTTTGGAATCACCCTCGGGGTTAGTAGCAAACAACCCTTGTACTTCAAAGTCTTCATCTTGGACATTGCCTTTACTACTTCCAATTCGAACATTATGTAGGTTCGAAGTGGTTTCCGGATAACAACTAATATCCGATCTCAGTCTCTCAAAACGAACGTTCAATAATTTTATAAGGTCAAGTTATTTATAATGGACTATCCCACTATCAGAGTGTAGATATTTACATATGAACATACGTTCCATATGCTTAGATTATCATGACCCGCTTATCAAAATTAACCCCTTTGTATTCATCACGTTCCCGGAGTGCGGTATTTGTGATAAGTACAGGTCGACTTACTTTTAATAAAACGCGACATCATTTTATTACAACTACTTTAATTCATTTGGCTACTTAATAGCATGGATAAGAGATCCTTGGGTTTAAAATAATTCACTTAAACAAGAAACTTGGATAAAAATAAATAACCGATAGGGTTTTAAAAGAAACTTTAAATAAATAAACTTTAGTTAAATCATAAGTTTAAACTCAATTAAACCTTAATTAATCTTAATTAAATCAAAATTAAATCATTAATAATAAAAAAATTATCTATAATTAAACCTTAATTAAACTCTAATTAATTAATTTTTATTTAAGAAATTAAACCTTAATTCAGCTGATAATTAACTTTTTATTAAATAAAAATTAACTAAATAATTAACTCTAGTTAAATAATTAATTAAAATAAATAAACTTGATTAAATAAAAATTAATTTTCTTTTATCTTAATAAATCATTATTTAAAGCTTACTTAATTAAAAATAATTAATTTGATTAATAATTTCTTAAACTCTAATTATTAACCTAATTAATTAATTAAATATTAATTACCCTAATTAACAAATTATATAATTAAATCATTAAATAATTAAAAGTTAAACTTTTGACTAACTTTATTATTTCAAAATGAGTTTTCAAAAACAATCCAAAAGAAATCACTTTAAAACTTGAAATCATGGAATTTTCCGAACTGCATCTATGGCGAATATCGCTATAAACGCAGTTCGCTAGAATTGATTTCTAGGTGGAAATATCACTTAACTCTAGCTACCACATTCTTGAAAACACAATTAAGAGTTTTGAAAACTTAAACAAAAGGTAAAAACTTGGAAAACATTTTCAAAAGTCCAAAGCTAGAAAAAAGAGCTTTCATTTTCAAATCGGATCTCAAGTCCTTTGCGACCTTTTAAGGCACTAGTTTTCACGACCATTTCACAACATACTTGGTTTTATTTCACAAACAATATCACCATCATATCATAAACCAATCTCATATATCCATATCCATATACATATCCAAACATATCAACATACTATCCAAATCACGAATCTATACCGAACAACCAATTTGCAATCATATATCATCCATACAATATGATAATTCAACACAACAACACTATATTTTCACAGCATATAGATCATTAAAACAAGTTGTTTTCTTTTCCAAAAATATTAGTTTTGCTTACCGAAACTTTTTCAAATCAAAGCGAACATTTTCCAAAACTTGAAAACGCTTTAGAAAATTTGCAAATATGGAACTTTTGGGTGCTTGGACCTCCAAGATGGTCTCGACTTAGGCTAATTGGGCTCGGCCTTGACTAGTTTGGGCTTGGCTGGATGGAGTGTTGTAGCTTGGAAGAGGACGTTTTGAGTGGTTTGTAGGAGTGGTTTTTGTGAAATAAAGAGGTGATTTTTAGTGAAAGAAGTGATATTCTTGTTTTAGAATTTATGAAGATGAGGACATGACTAAGTTTTCTTAAGCTTTTAGGATTTTGAAATGAATAAGGAGGTTAAAAAATGAGAAACATGAAAGGGGTATATATAGGCTTAGGATTTAATTAAATTGGTATAAAGTGATTTATTTTTAAATATATATATACATGCATTGCCATACCTCTCCCCTCCTCAAACTTGTCCATCCTAGTACCACCTCCCCCTCTCTTTCAACTGTTCACTCCATGCTCTTGTCCTTATGTTGAAAATGTGTATTTATATATATGTTATATATATATATATATATATATATATATATACACTTCAGAAATAAATATCTTGTTTTAACTTATATAATTATATGCATAAGTGAGCTAATGTGTACATGCATATGTACATGTACACACCATGTTTAAATTGTTTATTTTGTGTGCATGTATGTTTAACATAGTTTTATAATCTTTTGAATAACTTCTAACGAATGAAAAATCGATATTTCAGAAAATAATTTACGGTCACATTTTCTATTTATCTTTGAATTTTTTATATTGGTAAACAAATTTTGAGAAAGTTTTATTATCATTAGTTATTATTTAAATAGTTTTAATTGTTATTAAAAACTCATTTAATAACTATTTAAAATATAATTAAATATTCATTTAAATAGCGATTAAATTCTAGGTCATTACATATACAGTAACATATGTATATATTTTTGAACTGTTGTTGTACATTTCTATTATCTACCTATATCATTGTAAACACATTGAGTTCTTGGCAAAGCTAGCGAAGTTGAATGGACCCCTACTGTTTTATTAAAAACTTGAAAATTTTCAAGCAAACAACAAATGAAATACAGAGAAAACATGAGAGAAAGAAGACAAAAAATAAACAAATTAAAAATGCGCCATTTCTCCAACATCTCAAAAGGGAAATGATAAGGAGAGAGGATCATTACATTATCAATTGCTTTATTGATAATATGACATAGCTCCAACCTAGACATGAACTGAGCATTGAAGGATCTTTCATTTCACTCCTTCCGTAAGCTCACTACAAATACTTTCAGGATTAACAATAGCTCATACAAATAGTAAACTTTCCATTTTGTTTCCCTGTATATGCTTTCCCATCCAAAAGACTGTCCCTAACAGGTAGGCATATCCACCCTTAGTTTTGAAAATGGACTAGAGAGCAAATGAGAAGCGACAACTGAAGAAAAGGTGTAGGTTATCCTCAGGAGCAGACCTATAGAATAGGTATATAGTTTACATTAGGATTCCTCTATGGAATTCGTTACTTAACGTATGATTAACATCCTTCAAAATTTTCTAGAGAGAAAAATTTAGCTTCGCCAAGGTAGGTATATTCCATACTCTTTTGAACCAATGGAATTTTATAATATGATGGTCTGATAATGATTGTTATACAATGTTAGATGAGTGTTTCCTTTTGCTATTAGACCAAACACACTCATCATAATCTACATAGCTTATGGGTAGTTCGCATACTTGCTTCACAATGAAGAAATATTACTGCATCCAAAAGAAGGAAGGGAGACAATACCGTTTCTAATATAGTCATCTGCTTTAGCCAAAGTGGGAATGCCCGATAAAAAGATTTCTTCATATGTAAGTAAGTTTGGGAGAATAACACCAGTAGTTATCCAAGGAACTTTTCAAAACTTAGCAGCACTATTCTGGGCTAGTCTGAGAGTTGCATGAGAAAGCAAAGACTTCCTAGTTTTGAGAATAGCCTTCCAAACCCAACTGCTATTGGACTTAGCTTCCATGGTCCATAAGTCATCATTTTTAGGGAATTTTTCTTTTCCTAATCAACTCAAATAGGCTTAGAGTTATTAAGCACAGCGTCTAAATGCCTAGAGAAGGCAGCAGTATTCCATACATTGAGATTTTTGATGTTAACACCTCCTAACTTTCGGCAATTCAAACTTTCTAAAGGCAATTGGAGCAAGTTTCTTGGTGTAGATGGAACCAGACCATAAGAATCTGATCATAGCACTCTTGATCATACTGATGAGTTTTGCAGGAAGAAGGAGAGTTATATCCCAGTAGCTTGCCATAGAGAAGATAATGGAATTTATAATTGTGATCCTTCCAGGTTGGAACAAAAATATATTATCTCATCTATTCATACTGCTTGTGATCTTCTCATACAGAGGAGTGCACTGATGTATTGTTATGGCTTTAGCTACTAGAGGCATTCCCAGGTAACTCATTTCATTCTGTAATGGTTGCATATTTATGATAGAGAGGCAGAGATCAGCTTAAGCGGAGTCAAAACTAGCTAGCAATACGTGAGATTTAGAGTGATTAATACGAAGACTAGAGAAGACAACAAAGGATGACAATGTGAGCAGAATGGAGGAAAGTAAAGATGGGGTAGGCTTGGTAAAAATGATCAGGTCATCGGCAAAGGCAAGAGAAGTAATCAAAGGGTTTCAACATTTGGGGTGGAGAAGAAATTTATTTAGCTCAACTTGAAGAAGAAAGGCATGGGTGAGAGTCTTCATAGTAATTATGAAAAGATGGGCAGAGATAGGATCTCTTTGCCTTAAACCTTCAGTTCCTCTAAAGTATCCAACTATATAAGAGTTAATCAACAAGGAGTAGCTAACAAAAGAGATGCATTTATGTATCATAGCTTTGAACTTAACTGGGAAATTCATAGCATTCATAATAGAGATAAGGGTATACCATTTAATAGAGTCAAAAACCATCTTACTATCTATTTTAAGCATAGCTCTTAGAGAAACATTTTCTGTATTGTACCCATTAAGAAGCTCATGTGCAATCATTACATTATCCAAGATATTTCTCTGAGGGAGAAAGGCAGATTGATTTGGTGAGATGAGGGATGAGAGGACAATTTTGAGTCTAGAAGCAAGGATTTTTGAAATGACTTTATAAGTTATGTTACAACAAGCAATGGGCCTGAATTGTGTGACATTTGAAGGGTTACTGACGTTAGGGATCAGAGCTAGAATAGTAGAGTTGATTGAGTTTATCATCTTACCTTTAGAGAAAAAATTATGCACTACAGCAAGGAAATCCTTACTTATAATCTTCCAACAATGAGTGAAGAAGATGGCATTAAAGCCATCAGGACCCCCATAGGCTTCCTTTCGAATACTGAAACTGTATTCTTTATTTCTTCATCTGTTATTGGGCTGGTTAAATTGGCCTGTTGAGGGGAATTAAGCTTCGGCATGGAAAGAGAGGAAATGAAGGAATCATCAGGTAAAGAATTATCTTGACTGCCAAGGAGAGAAGTATAATAAGCAAGGAAGGCCATACCAATACTGTTAGAGGAAGACTGATAGAAATCATTGTGATTAGTTATTTGAGCTATACAGGATTTGAATTGTTTTATTTTGAGGGAAGCATGATAGTATTTTGAGTTCCTATCACCATCCACATTCCACTGCTCTCTTATTTTCTGCCTAATCATACACAACTCAAAGCCAAGAGCAATAGTAAATTTGCAAGATAACTCAGATTCAAGAAGACACAAGAAGGGTCTGAAGAGAGATTCATTATTTATTGTTGAACAAGGACAAGTTTACTTTCTTATGGAGAAGGACGGCTTGGATCCATTTCCGAATCTAATCCTAGCCCAGGATTTAAGCATATGTTTAGTGGTTTTTAACTTCTGTTGAAGCCTGAGCATAGGATTACCACGAACTCTGATGTTCCAATCCTGCTGTATAATCTGCAAAAAATCAGGTTCATTAGTCCATGAGTTAGAAATTTTAAAATTTGATTTAGTTTTAATGTCATTATCCCTAAAGATGAGAATGAGAGGGCAATGGTCTGATAGAATTGGCATTGGAATATGGATTTGAGCATTAGACCAAATAGATAAGGATTTGAAGTTAGAAAATCATGATCAATTCTTGTTAAAGTTCTCTCTCCATTCCTGCTTTTATTAGCCTATGTGAAGGGGGAGCCAGAGTAAGAAATTTCCAGTAATAAGGATGTGATGACCCACCTTTCTGAACCCTAGGAACGACACTTAATACCTCCATGATATTCATGTGCCATTGCCTAAGCATCCGAAAGATAAGATTTCGTAGGGTAAAATAAAGAACAGAACAAACAAAATAGATAAACCTCACATCAGAATCGTTACATATAATATAAAATGATATAGTACAAAAGGTTACTTCTTATAAGGAGTTATCAGAGTTATTAAAAAATACTAGATCTAACAGATTGATAGTTATACATTCTGACTTTTCATTTTTAAGCTATAAAATACACCTACATAATCATATAGTAGAAATAAATAACTAGATAACTAAGGAGCCTTCTGCTCATCCGTCGTCTTTAAAGAGCTCTTAAGAAAAACCTGTTATTCTCGAACTACTCAAATATAATTGGGTACCCAAGAGTTTTGGAAAAATAAACAAATTGGGTGTATTTAACATGTGGTATGAGTAAAACTAAGAAAAACTTTGGTATGAGTAAAACTATGAAACAAATGGGGTGTATTCAAATTATAACATATGGGACCATGCCGCTAAAGTGGAATGGGTTTTCTCCCACATAAACAACAACCAAACATAACAAAAATGGAAATAAATAATAGGGAAGAAATCCAAACATAAATGATGAGCATAATTCGTATAACATTCAGACTTAAAAGAATGGAAATAGTCTGAATAAAAATCCAAACTAGACAGAATGGATAAAGCAAGACAATGGTCCAAGCTCGATTGAATGGACTAAACAAGATAACAGTCTAAACTCGATAGAATGATTAAAACCAATAATTGAACACCACAAAGAGTGGTTGATTCTTCCCATTGTAATTAAACAAAAAACAAATTCAAAGGTTCAAATCAAATAAGGAAAATCTCCAATAATGACTAGGAGTGTGCGCCCCCTTACCAAAAGTATACCTCTAGAAATATACTTGAGAGCTCTGACGGCTCTCGGAATCCTCCAAGCCGGGACCCGCCAACTGTTACCGAGTATCTGAGTATTTCACATCTCAATATGCAAAACCAAATCCAATCTAGAGTGGATGTGAGAATACCCTAATAGGAGCAACCTCACATAACTTGGCCCCCACTCGCTCTTTGGTTTTAGTCATTTCTGACAAAGGATATCAAAGCTCAACGGAGCAACACATCGTCTTAGAATGATGATAATAAAGAAGTTGAAGTAACCAATGGTTGAGAAACCAACTATCGAGGATATAAAATGGTCGTATATGGAAATTAAGTCTTGTATACTTATCATCACTCATCGAATTTTAACTTGTACTATTTTTTGTTTAACAATAATACCGGACAAGTCAAGGTAGTGTTACCTCAAAGTCATGTCTCGCAATTATTCTTAATTTTTGAAATAACGACAAGTCTACTTCTTCGACATTTAGTGCTAAATATACAAATAAATCGTTCCCATATAAGTGAATCGCTTTACGGAAATTAATTCATTTCCATAAACGAATCAAACTTTTTCTTTTAAAAATCTGAATTCGTGCTTGGCCTCACATTACAAGTATTAGATTTAAAACACTTTGTTAAAAGAGTTTACTAACTTCAAAACATCAATTTAAACAGGATTTAATAACTTAAAACATTCTTATTACATTGATTAATTAACTTTAAACTTCATCACACATTTGATTTTTGAACTTCATATGACTTTAAATAATAAAAAGAATAAACCACTTTTAAACCAGATTAATTCAATTAATTAGTAAAATATAATTAAATAAATTAATAAATAATTAATTTTCATTATTTAAAATGAATAACAAAGTCAATAAATCCTTGTTACTTTGGTAAATTCACTTTAGAACTTCATGAATTAAGTTGATTCATGAACTCCAATAACCTTTAATTAAAAGGCTAAATCACCTTTAAAACATCATTAATTCAATTAATTAGTAAATTTAAATATAATTAATTAATTCTTATTATTTAAAAATGATTTATTAATTACAAACATCAATAAAGGAAAGATTAATTAGAGTTAAAACGTGTTGATAAATTTTACAATCGTTTATTAAAAAGATTTATTAATTTAAAAGCATCATTAGAAAATTGATAATTAACTTTAATTCATCAGTATTGAATGATTAATTATCCAAAAAAATCATTAAATAAAATGATTAATTAAATTTAAACATCATTAAATAAATTGATTAATTAAATTAAATAATCATTAGCCACGTAATTTGTAAAATTTAAAACACACCATTAACTAAGTAATTAGTTAACCTTAATCCTTATTAATTAAGTAATTAAATAATTAAATACTAATTATTAAAATAATTATTTTTTTTTATTTTTTTTAGAACATCACTAATCAAAAAGTTGCTTAACTTGTAAAATAATTCCAACCACGATAATGAAACCAAACGGTTTCGATAAAAGGTGGTTTTCCGAAAGTGCCGATATGGCGACTATCGCTATACGGGCAGTTCGGCAAACAAACTTGCGACATTAGCCATACAACTAAACATCACATAGCAATGGTTTAAGCACAATACAAGGTAAATAATGATGATACAACATTTAATAAGTATATACTAACAATTATATTAACTTTGACTACCAACTTTAATATAACTAACCACTTGCTTACTAACTTTCAAATGCGACAACTTTTCAAAGCATGAAACAAACAAACAACCAAACCATCACTTCATATATACCACAAGCATTCATAGGCTATTAACATAGTACAAACTTGGTTTACAAAGGTGTAGTTTTACTCACCGAAAAGCTATCCAAACCCTAGCTAACTTAGGGTATGACCCAGCACGTCCATTCCTAAGCAAAAGATGAAGTCTTGGACCCTTAATTCACTAGGTAGGCTCAGCCATGAAAGAAGAAGGAAGTGAAACTTGTTTAGGTAAGGTGGATTGACTTTTGATAATCATCGAATTCTCAAAAATGAACCCGAAAATAGGTTATTTTTCAACTTGTTTTTGGACTATTTACCCTAGGATTCTGAAAAAGTGGTAAAGAGGAAAGTTTTAGAAAATTATTTTCTCTACAATTTCAAAAAAAACTCAATTTCGATTAATTTTGAATAAGATATGGTCAAAAGAAGAAGGACCATTTTCGGACTGAAATTCTGGGTCCAAAAAACACTATGTAAACAATTGATATTTTGATATAGCTATGCTCGAAATTTGAAGAAGTGATCAGCATAAAAGTTGTAGCCACTGGAATTTGACATGGTTAGAACAAATGAATAACTTCATTTGGACAAGATATGATAGAGATCAGATCGGTAGAAGAAGAGGAAAATTAGAGAGATGAAAGGCTATTTATAAGCAAGTGAAAATGTGAATTACCTAAATGCCTTTGTCCCCTACCCTCCACAAATCGAATGCCACCTCACTGCCATGTCTCCCTCCCCTTAAATATCATCCCCCCCTCTATATGTACCTTTCTCCAACATCCATAAAACACTAATTGTACTTGTGTCGCCAAAATGTTTGCTTATGATGTGACATTTTCTATTTTATTTTGTTTTTAAATTCTTTTAAACTTATTTATACTTAAGTGTATTTATATACTTATATACTAACATCTACTAACTTAATTATGTTTGTATGCGTATATTTATACAAAAGATTTTACAACATTCCGATAACTTTTAGTTGACGAAAAGTCGAAAATTCAAAAACAAATTCCGGTCACATTTTCGATTTTCCTTTGAACTAAATATTTTTGTAAACTAATTTTGAAAACTATTTTATCTTCAATATCTATTATTTAAAAGATTTTTTATTTTAATAATAGAACATATTATTTGAATATTCAAAATTAATTAAATATTCGAAAATTAATGTGGTGAAATTCTGGGTCGTTACACTCATCCCCCTTTAAAAGAATTTCGTCCTTGAAATTTACCACAATCCTATCCTAGAAGACAAACTATCCTAGAAATACCTAACACATTAATCAGATGTAACTTATCTAGCAAAAACTAGTATGATATAAATCTATATGCAACCAAATTCAGAGAATATCCCGAAATTTAATACTGCCCATCCAATCATATCAAAAGGTAAATTTTGAAATAAATGTCCGGCCTCTTATATTCAAAATGTTATTTTCAAATTTCTTCTAAAAAGAAATGTATTAAAACCAAAACCAAAAATGACTAGGAGGGGTTCTCCTAGTAAAACATGTAAAACTCTAGAATCAAAACACATGGAGTATCCAACGGTATTTTGGTTCCTCCAAATACAACAACTAGAGTGAAAAATCATTATTTCTTTCCAAAAAAATTCAAAATCACTTTTTTTTCAAAAGCATCAAGATTTAAGTCCTCATAAACAACAATTCAAAAACCTTGGTTTATAGTTTTAACTTTATAAACTATGGTATATAAGTCCACATAATTAATTAATCAAACTCAATTAAATAAAATCAATCAAATTCAATTAAATCAAATCAATCAAATTCACTTAAATCAAATCAACCAAATTCCGTAAAGGGATACACTAACACTATCAATCATTCAAATTCCATAAGGGAAAAATCTAACACTCAACATTATATAAAATGTCAATAGATTAATAACAAACTCCTAACTTAGGTCCAAAACTTTCTTGATTGCCCAAAATATAGATAATTATCTAAGCATACCATTCTTTGCTCATTAGCCTTTGATTATTGCTTAGAAGATTATCCAAACTTACTCGGACAAGATTGAAAGTTATACTCTAAAATTATTGGTTTCTTGACTACACCAATCTTTCTAAATCACCTAAATTTGCATTTAATATTTTATTTAATACAAAAAAAATTTATGAATTATTTCATAAATTTTCATCTAAGTTTAAAAATATTTTATAAAGTCATTTCTTTATAAAACACCAAATAATAACTTATTCCACTCTATTTACTTGTATAATACCCTTCTAAATCCTAAGAGTATATACAAAGCACAAAACTTATTTTTCTTTTCATAATTTAAGTAAAGATCAAATCAAATTTTGGGTTTTTTAAAACCGAGTCAACCTCTCGACCTCTTTAACTTAGAGTGATAAGATGGACAATGTTTATGGGTTGACTCAAAATAACAAATAGTTTACGGTACTTACATGTTTTAAACAAAAGCTACGGTTTTAATAAAACAATGTCTATTAAAACCTTCCTACCTTTTCACATTAAGGTGTATAATGAATCATGTCTACAGACTGACCCAATAACACCAATTAGTTTGCACTGCTTAGATACTTAAATAATATCTATGGTTGTGATAAAACAACGTTATCAAAACCTTCATATCCAATCTAACCCATTCAAATTAGTGTTAAATTACCTCATACATTATTTAAGGGTAAAATTCATTTATCAAAACAATCTTTTATCAAAAATACTTTTTATTTTGGAAATCAATTCCCTTTTAGGGAACTTAAAAAATGAATAACCAGTTTTTAGTTTCAAAACTCGTCTTTGAAAGTATACTCCTTACTTTTTCTATATAAAATAACTTCAAACAATTTTTATTTGCTAAAAATCACTTTGGGTTCGTTCGGATTTGAATTTTCTTCAATTGCACAATGATAAAGAAAGTAATTTACTAAGTACTCCACAATATTCACATAAGCAAACATCCAATCGTCACTTAGAAGATTATTCAGATTACCACAAAACTAATCAAAATGTTTTTCCTCGAATCACCCCAAAGAAAATGCATTTCATTAAAAAAATTCAAAATAATTATACTTAGAAATATTTCCAACTATAACTTTTCTCGAAATCTTTTGAAATTATTTCAAACAATTCATGGATCTAAATTATTCAAAAACTCTTTAAAATGTCCTTTTAAAAGACAAATTTATCATACTAAGTGTATTAAAACAAAGGTCAAAAACCAAATATTATTTTAAACCATAAATCCAAAACAATTTACACTAAGCTTTATTTTTAAACAATTCCTTTTAAAGGATTTTTCCATTTATAAACATCATTTATAAATTTAAAACAATATTAATCGTCATAGGGGATGGTTTATAAAATTCTTTTTAAGACTTTATAACAACATAAATTTTCTCTAAGAAAATAAATCAAATTTAAAATCTTTTATTAGACTTAAAATAATAATGATGATCCCGAAAGATAATTAATGAAATTTATAATCCCTTTTATAAATCTAAAACAATATTAATTATTCCAAAAGATAATTAATCAAATTTACAAAATGATTAATTATATTTTGAATATCATTAATTGAAATGATTAAATAAATTTCCAAAACTCTATTAGTTAAATTTAACCAATTATTAATTAAAATGATTAATTAAAGTCCAATATCAATAATTAAATTGATCTAATTAAATTCAACTCTCATTAATCAAAAAGATTATATAATTTCAAACATCATTAATTAAATGATTAATAAATTTAAAATATCATTAATCAAAATGATTAATGAATTTTAAATATCTACTTTTGGGAAAACACAAGCTCAAGTTCAAACATACATAAGGGTTTAGGGGATGATATTTAATAAACGACGGTATAGCAGAAATTGCTATAACGACACTTAAACAGTTTAAATGGAATATCCAGATTAATTTTAATTAATCAATCACACAAATCTAACTATCATCCAAGAAATCAAAAATAGTTTATAGAATCATAGATATGATATAGCAAATTTGGATGTGAGTTAAACCTACATTTAAATGACTCTTCTTTATTATAATTAAATTTTCTCAAATATTTATCCTCTAAATTTTTTTATTTTTTTGCTACCATTTAGATTATATTAAACAACTTTTTATTACAAGTTTACTTTTAGCTTAACATTATTAAAAGATGACTTTTAACTTAACCCTTTCGCCGAACACTTTATAACCAAACTATGAAACTTAATTCACAAAGGGTTCATTCCAAGATTCCCTAATTCCCATCCACTCGACCTATATCTTACTAAGGAAAATTCCATATAAACTATTCAATAATAGTTAATGCTCAAACTGGACGAGCATAACTAATGAAATTCTAAATGATAATAATAAAATATTATCATTTCTAGATAATCAACTCAATTATACCACTATATTAATTTTGAAAATCATTCTTATATATATAATATATTCCTAGGTAAAATTATTTCATTTACCATTTTAAAACAATACTGTATTGGTAGATCTATTCAAGTGTTTAGGAATCCCTATCGATAATGCTCATCAGACGCATCGACCAGAATTCACATACCACTCAATGGATCAAACAACACAATAAAAAACATTTTTATGACACTAACAAATACGCACTCAATATATACTTATACTCTCAGACTTATCCTAGGATATTACTAATCATATCCTTAGAGAGTTTACCCCACCAGGGCTTAGGGGTTCGCTAAACCTAAGCTTTGATACCATCTGTGACGACCCGCCTTTCTGACCCCTAGGAATGATGCTTAATACCCACATGGTATTCATGTGTCATTGCCCAAGCATCCAAAAAATAAGTTGTCTTAGGGTAAAATAAAGAACAAAACAAGACAGAATAGATAAACCTAACATTGGAATGGTTACATATAATATAAAATGATATAGTACAAAAGGTTACTCCTTATAAGGAGTCATCAGAGTAATAAAAAAAGATACTACATCTAACAGATTTATAGTTACACATTTTGACTTTTCATTTTTAAGATACAAAATACACCTAAATAATCATACAGCGGAAATAAATAACTAGATAATAAAGGAGCCTCATGCTCGTCCATCGTCTTTAAAGAGCTCCTAAGAAAAACCTGCTATTCTCATACCACTCAAATATAGAGTACCCAAGAGTTTAGGAAAAATAAACAACTTGGGTCAGACAAAATGTCTAGTATGAGTAAAACTATGTGATAAATGGGGTGTATTTAAACAATAACATGTGGGACCATGTCGCTAACGCGGAACAAGTTTTCTTCCATATAAACAACAAACAAACATAACAAAAATGGAAATAAACAATAGGGAACAAATCCAAACATAGAT
Source organism: Allium fistulosum (assembly GCA_030737815.1). Classification (NCBI taxonomy): domain Eukaryota; kingdom Viridiplantae; phylum Streptophyta; class Magnoliopsida; order Asparagales; family Amaryllidaceae; genus Allium; species Allium fistulosum. The sequence continues at coordinate 798,221,903 of CM060904.1, forward strand.
GATGGGCATAATTAGTATAACATTCGAACTTGAAAGAATAAAAATAATCTTAATAAAAATCCAAACTAGACAGAATGGATAAAACAAGACAACAGTCCAAACTCGATAGAATATACTTAACAAGATAACAGTCCAAACTCGTAGAATGGCCAAAACTAATAATTGAACACCACGAAGAGTGGTTGTCTCTTCCCATTGTAATTAAAGAAAACAGATTCAAAGGTTCGAATCAAATAAGGAAAATCTCCAACAATAACTAGGAGGGTGCGCCCCCCTTATCAAAAGTATACCTCTAGAAATATACTTAAAAGCTCCCATAGCTCTCGGAAACCTCCAAGTCGGACCCCACCAACTGTTACCGAGTATCCGAGTATTTCACATCTCAATGCACAAAACCGAATCCAATCTAGAGTGGTTGTGAGAATACCCTAAAGGGAGCAACCCCACATAGCTTGGCCCCCACTTGCTCTTTGATTTTAGTCATTTCTGACAAAGGATATCAAAGCTCAATGGAGCAACACATCATCTTAGAATGATAATAATAAAGAAGATGAAGTAATGGATAGCTGAGAAACCAATATCGATGATATAAAACGATTGTGTATGGAAATTAAGTCTTGTGTACTTATCACCACTCATCGAATTCCTACTTGTACTATTTATTGGTTAATAATAATACTTGACAAGTCAATGTAGTGTTACCAAAAAGTCATGTCTCACGATTATTCTTAACTTTCGAAATAGAGACAAATCTAATTCTTCGACGTTTAGTGCTAAATATTCAAATAAATCTTTCCCATATAAGTGAATCCCTTTACGGAAATTAATTCATTTCCATAAACGAATCCAACCTTTTCTTTTAAAAACATGATTCGTGCTTGGCCTCACATTACAAATATTAGCTTTAAAACACTTTGTTAAAAGAGTTTACTAACTTCAAAAAATCAATTTAAAAAGGATATAATAACTTAAAACATCCTTATTACATTGATTAATTAACTTTAAACTTCATCACATAATTTGATTTTTTAACTTCAAATGTCTTTAAAAAATAAAAAGGGTAAACCACTTTTAAACCTTATTAATTCAATTAATTAGTAAACTATAATTAATTAAATTAACAAATAATTAATTATCATTATTTAAAATGAATAACAAAGTCAAAACATCCTTGTTACTTTGATAAATTCACTTTGAAACTTCATAAATTAAGTTGATTAATCAACTCCAATAAGCTTTAATTGAAAAGGGTAAATCACCTTTAAAACATCATTATTCAATTAATTAATAAATTTAAATATAATTAATTAAATTAATTAATTAATTAATTCTCATTATTTAAAAATGATTCATTAATTATAAACATCAATAAAGGAAAGATTAATTAGAGTTTAAACCAGTTGATAAATTTTAAAAATTAATTCTTAAAAATATTTATTAATTTAAAAGCATCATTAGCAGATTGATTAATTAACTTTAATTCATCATTACTAAAAGATTAATTATCCTTAAACATCATTAAATAAAATGATTAATTAAATTTAAAAATCATTAAATAAAATGATTAATTAATTTAAACAATCATTAACCAAGTAATTAGTTAAATTTAAAACATATCATTAACTAAGCAATTAGTTAACCTTAATCCTTATTAATTAAGTAATTAATTAATTAAGTAATTAATTAATTAATTAATCATTATTAACTTGATTAATTATTATTTTTGAAAACATCACTAATCAAAAACGTGCTTAACTTGTAAAATAATTCCAAGCATGATAATGAAACCAAACGGTTTCGAAAAAAGATGATTTTCCGAAAATGCCGATATAGCCACTATCGCTATATGGGCAGTTCGGTAAACAAACTTATGACATTAGTCATACAACCAAACACCACATAGCAATGGTTTGAGCATAATACAAGGTAAATAATGATGATACAACATGTAATAAGTATATACTAACAATTGTATTAACTTTAACTGCCAACTTTTCATATTGCTAACCACATGCTTACTAACTTTCAAATGCGACAACTTTTCAAAACATGATAAAAACAACCAAACAATCACTTCACTTATACGACAAGCATTCATAGGCTATTAACATGAACATTAACATAGTATAAACTTGGTTTAAGAAGGTGTAGTTTTACTCACCGAAAGCTATCCAAACCTTCGCTAACTTAGGGTATAACCTAACACTTCCATTCCTAAGCAACAAATGGAGTCATGGACACTTAATGCACTAGGTAGGCTCGGCCTTGAAAGAAGAAGGAAGTGAAACTTGTTTTGGTAAGGTGGAGTCACTTTGGATAATCATCGGATTCTCAAAAATGAACCCGAAAATAGGTCATTTTCCAACTAGTTTTTGGACTATTTACTCTTGGATTTTGAAAAAGTGGTAAAGAGAAAAATTTTAGAAAATTATTTTCTCTACACTTTTAGAAATATAACACTCACTTTCGATTAGTTTTGATGAAGATATGGTTGAAAGAAGAAGGACCATTTTCGGACTTGAAATTCTGGGTCCATAAATACTCTTTAAACAATTGATACTTTGACATAGCTATGCTCAAAAATTGAAGAAGCGGTCAACATAAAAATTGTAGCCATTGAAATTTTACATGGTTTGAAAAAAATTACGTTTGGACAAGATATGAGAGAGATCATATCGGTGGAAGAAGAGGAAAATTTAGAGAGATGAAAGGCTATTTATAAGCAAGTGAAAATGTGAATTACCTAAATGCCCTTGTCCCCTACCCTCCACAAATCGAATGCCACCTCACTCCCATGTCTCACTCCTCTTAAATTTCAAATATATCATGTTCCCCCTCCATGTACCTTTCTCCAACATCCATAAAACACTAATTGTACTTGAGTCGCTGAAATGTTTGCTTATGATGTGACATTTTCTAATTTATTTTGATTTTAAATTCTTTTAAACTTATTTATACTTAAGTGTATTTATATACTTATATAGTAACTTATTCTAACTTATTTATGTTTGTATGTGTATATTTATACAAAAGAGTTTATAACATTCTGACAATTTTTAGCTGACGAAAAGTCAAAAATTCGAAAAACGAATTCCGTTCACATTTTCAATTTTTCTTCAAACTATATATTTTTGTAAAAAAAATTAAAAACTATTTTATCTTAAATATTTATTATTTAAAAGATTTTTTTATTATAAAACATATTATTTGAATATCTGAAATTAATTAAACATTCAGAAATTAATAAGGTGAAATTCCGGGTCGTTACAAAGGAGTAGTGTAGAGCATATTCAATGGTGAGATGTCTCTAGTTGTAAGAGGATTACCACCAAATTTCTGGGAGGAGAGAAATGAGCAGTTGAAGTCACCCAAAACAATCCAAGGATTTTACTCTTGCTTAAAGTTAGGAAGGAGGTTGAGCATTGTGTTCCTATGAAAAAAGGAGTTTTCAGCATAGATAAAGGTAAGGTATAGAGAGGTAGATGAAGGGAGATGCAAGGCATGAGTGTGAAGGAGTTATCTATAGGAGAGAAGAGGAGATAGAAGAAAGATTGAAGGGTAAAAAGAACTAAAAGTCTACCATAAGAAGCATCAATGAAGTTGTCAATACTAGACAATGTAGGGTTAATGTAAGAGGCAGCTCTATGAGAGAGGGAGGAGTTTAGTTTAGTTTCAAAGATTGAGAAAAGAGATAGGTTATGTTCATGAATGGGACACTTGATTTCATCCAGCTTAATGTCTGAATAGGCACCCCTGATATTCCATGCAGCTATTTTTTGTATCATTAGGAGGTGTTGGGTTTTTTTAGGAGTTTCTAGTACTTCTTTGAGGAGTGGAATAAGAAATATCAGGGGCAATATTTGGAGGCAAGAGGGAGTCATCTTCATCAGAGTTGAAGGAAGATATAGAGTCGCAAAGCTTTAAGGAAGCAACTGATTTCTTAGAAGCTGATTATTTTCCTTTGAGCTTAAGTTTTAACTACCTTTTCTTCCTAGAAGGGTTAAAGGAAGCAGGTTTGCTGGGGGAGGATGAGTGAGCAGGGAGAGATGGTTCATGGATATGGGGAGAAGGAGCAATAAGTTAAGAGGAAGGAAATGAGGAATTAAAGGTTAAGGTCGAAGATTGAATGGAAGGAGGAGCACTAGGAGAATCAAATAGAGAGAAGTTTCCAATGTTTAAAAGGTCATGTTGAAGAGGAGAGCATGTGTTAGTGTGCACATGCATACATGTGTCCACAAGGGAGATAAAATGGGAAGGAGGGGCAGACAAGCATATATAGGAGAATCAGGTATGGTCAAGGTCAAGGAGTTAAGGTTAAGGGAATTGGCTTGGGTAGAGGAGGATGTTGAGAGTGGTGCCAGAGAAGGAGTGTGCACACTAATCTTAATATCAGTTTGAACGTGCAAATGCCCTTGAACCTGAGCAATAGAAATCTATTCTATTATATATAGAAGATAATAAAAGAATTTTCATATTCTTATTTCTCATTCAATCTGAAGCAAAATACTTGTCTCTCATCGATTTGAGTAAACAATTTGCAATTGCCCCCTCCAACTCTTTTCCAATCACAATTCATATATCCATTGTATTTATTGTTATTTATTATTTGGTCTCTTAGCATTCTTCTGCTCTTAATTTATTAGTAATTAAGAAAACCTATTTTTGATAGTTCCCCTTTCTTTTTTGTAACTTCGTCCTCTCTTCCTATTAATTTGCAAATTCATCTTCCTAAAACTCTCTCTCCATTTCTGTTTAATTCAATCTTCTAATATGTTTTTCAATTTTGTCAACATTTCTAATTTCTATTTTCTCTCTTGATTCTCATAAACTATATTTCTTTTAAATCATTTAAGGAAACACTTTTTATTTTGTAAGAAACCGTTGACTTAAAACCATCTGGATCTGGAATAGATGTTCCCATTTTGTAGGAAACCATCATCAACGAAGACGAATCTGGATGTTTTTTATTTGGTAACTTTCTTTTCATCTTTTTCACAGTAGTTTAAAGTTGTTTGTTGATTACTTTCATTTCATCATTTTCAAATTAGTTAAAAGTTGTTGATTTTTTTCATTTCTGAAGTTGTTTTCTTATGAACGTTTTTGCATCTGCTTTGGTTCTTTTCACCAGATCCATATGTAAGTTTTTATGTTTGACTATTATATTATAGTTTCAATCCTTATTTTGTATAAAGTTTCCATATTTTCCATAATCTTATCTGCTTTAGATCAGGTCTACAATTAAACTACTATATGTTCTCATTTTTAAACTTTTTTTCAACTTTTTCAATATTTTTTGTTCATGTTTGGTGATGCTTGGTTGTCTCCTGGATTTTATTTACAATTTCTTCTATTATTGTAAAAGTGTTTCATGTTACCTAAAAAGATATATACCTAATTAGGAGTATCATACTCATAAAAGTAAAACAATAATTCATAATAATATTATTTTAGATGTGTTTTAAATATTTTGTTTCTTCTATGTCCGTGATTGTGTCAATATTATCAATTTTAAACCACTCTATGTTGTCATTTTCAAACCTTTTTCCAACTTTATCAATATTTTTTGTTCATGTTTGGTGATGGGTAGTTGTCTCTAAGATTTTATTTACAATTTCTTTTGTGATTGTAAAAGTGTTTCATGTTATCTAAAAAGATATATATCCAATTATGAGTATCATCATAATCATAACAGTAAAACAAAAAAGCACAATAATGACATCTTAAGTATGTTTTAAATAATTTATTTCTTCTATGTTTGTGATCGAGCCAATATCATCAATTTGATTGTCTAATGTAAAATATTTATTTTTGAATATTGAAAAGTATTTCATGTTAGTTAAAATGTTGTGACCATTATGCATAAGTTGTTTATTAAAAATATGCACATAAAAGGATCATCCACACATTTATAGCAGTAGAGCCCTTACTATCTAATCCTCATTTATAATTCTATTACTTTTGTAGCCTTATGTGTTATTACAAAAAATTTATTCATGCTTTTTTGTTACCCTAACATTACAATTTCTTCTAACAGTAGACTAATCAAGTATATTGTGTTCTATACAATCAAATTTATGAATTTTGTGTTTGATTTCTTTGTACTCGATTTTTTTGTTCTCCAATAATGACATCTTAAGTATGTTTTAAATAATTTGTTTCTTCTATGTTTATGATCGTGCCAATATCATCAATTTGATTGTTTAATGTAAAATATTTATTTTTGAATATAGAATAAGTATTTCATGTTAGTTAAAATGGTGTGACTATTATGCATAAGTTGTTTATTAAAAATATGCACAAAAAAGGATTGTCCACATATTTATAGCATTAGAGTCCTTACTATCTATCCTTATTTACAATTTACCTTTGTAGCCTTATGTGTTATTATAAAAAATTTATTCATGCTTTTTTGTTACCCTAATGATGCAATTTCTTTTAATAGTAAACTAATCAAGTATATGGTGTTCTACACAATCAAAAAATTTGAATTTTGTATTTGATTTCTTTGTGCTTGGTTTCTTTGTTCTCCTAACAAAACAATATGTCCAATCTTTGTTATGGTCGTTCAAAACCTTTGGTTGTTTACCTCATCCACTCGATTGTTTATTTTTAGATATGTTGTCCTTAGCGACGGTGTATTGCCAAATGCAATCATAGCCATCATCTGTACTTCCAAAGCAATCACCTTTTTTGCAACATAAACTTTGGTTTGTGTTCCCATATTAAAGGCAGTATTTTGTTTTACCATAGAATTTTATGTCCATTCAATTTCACTATTTCACTAAACCTTACGCTACTTCACCAATTGTGTTCTTAGAATTGAATTCCTTGCTTTAATTAAATAAAGCAAATAATAATCACTATTGTTATGGTATGTTATTTTTGTCTTCCTAACAAATGTAGTAAAGATAAATGAAACAAAAATTTAAGATGCATTAATTCATATCATCCTACGTTTTCTTCACACTATACCAAAAAATTTAGTTGTTGCCAGTAATATTGACATAGGAAGACAAAAGGTTTGACCATTTCATTCAGAAATGCTTATATTAATTTCTTAGAACTTCTCTAAATGAATTATATGATCTACTCTATATTACTTCATTTTTTTCTCAAAATTGAAAGAGCAATTTTTTTTGAAGTAATCGTATTCTAATTAACTATTTTCAAGTTAAATCCATGTTTTCTTTATAAATATAAGCTTTTCCTACTTTTTATTGTACCAGCTACAGATTTGACAACCGTATTTCACACCTGTAACTCAAAACATAATTTTTTTAATTAGTTTCCATTTCATTGAAATTATTTTACTATTTACTGCAACTTATTCTGCATGTTCATTTTCATTGTTTTCTACCTTTTCTATCATCTGACTATACTTAACCAGTCATGATCTTGGAATTTATTTTTTGTTCCCATTAAGATGATTTTATTATGAAGAATATGTGGAAGATGTAATGTCTACTTTGAATTTCTTACTTCTTATATTTACTGGAAGTTATGGTATGTTGCCCTATGGCTCCCTAAGGTATTAAGCAAAGATATAACAAGTAAAAAATTTGACGTGCTGTCGTTGTCTTTTAGCTAAATTATACATTATTTTTTCTTGGATTGCTAAAGGACGAGTTACTATATTTGAACACCAAAGCACAAGATTATACAACTAAAATTGTGCCAATAATTTTTCTACTTTGTTTTATAATCAAATATATGTTGTACATTTTTTTATAATTTATACTTTGTTTACAAACCTTCAATGTATGTTGATTGAGTAATTGACTGCTACAAGGTTAACAAAGTTGCTTACATAGGTTTTTCCACTTACGTAGTATGTTGGGCAGTTTATTTATTATGAAGCAATTTTGCTTTTCTCTTTTCCATTTGCTACAATTGATTCAAAATACCGTTAAACTATAGTTATCATGGTATGTAAGAGTAAGGATTAGATACAAATATTATTGTATGGCACTTTATGGGTAAATTTATGTTTGGTTGTGTAGTATATGTTACACTCTGAAAATAATGAAGCGTTGTTGTGCTAATCAGTATAACTCAAGGGATCTATTTAGATTTCAAGCATTAATTATATTCATTATTTAGGATTGTGAACTTGAATGCATGATAAGAACCAATTTAATGTATGTTTCAAAAAAAAGTTAAACTATGTGTTGGTATCTAAGTTATCCAATTAACTTTGAATTTTTTAACTAATACATTAATTTTCATCTTCATTCTACTTCGCACATTCTAATCACTAAGAGATGGTCCTATGTTTCAATGAAGTTAGTTTAAACTATCATAAGTTTATTTCAATCATCAAATGAGTTTGATAAAATGAGTGAGTGTATATTAAAGCGTTAGAGGATTATATTTTTGTGTTCATATCATTTTCGTTGGTACGAAAGGTTGGGAAATAAATTTAATGTATTGAGTATATAATTTACTTTCTATATAAAAAAGTAGGGGAAAAGAATATTGATTGAAATTTATAAAAAAAATTAATAAGAAATGAGTTAAATTAAATAATCATGTTAACTGTCATTTAAAAAATATTTCTGTATTTATAGAAACAAATATTCGATGATAACAATAGACACATATTGTTGCAATTCGTATGCTTATTTTTTACTTAATTTTGATTTCTAAAAATCTACTTGATTTACACTTTCTCAACAAGGGTCATCTTTTGCACATTGATTTGCTTTTCATATGCTAATTAATATGGAGCTTGCGGCCTTTACCAAATTGTGTAACATTGTCACTGTTCTCTAATAGCAAGCTTATCATTATGGTAAACAGATGAACATTCAATCCATTTGGGTTTAGGCACGGGGACATGGACATGGAAGAATGACAACCCCTATCAGCATATGCTGCTTGGTCAATGATGCTACACTTTTATCCAAACACTAATTTTTCTTCTTCATTTTTTTATGTATATCGAACCAAACAATCCTTCTGCTTATCTGTTGTAATGCTGTAAATGTTTGCTTTTATAGACTTAATTTAGCCTTTCTTGACTTCTTTGTTCAACACAATTTGATATTCATGTATTTGATAAGATTTAGATAACACCCTTTCATTCGTCTTTCTAACAAATTATATTTCATTTGATGTAAATTGTTTTTGACGCTGATATATTTGTCATAAGTTAGTATTTCCTTGATATGAAATATTAGGTCCTCTATTTTATTTTATTTTCTATTGCCCAGCTAGCTACTATGCTTTCAAATGTGTTTGATGAGCAGCAGTGCAATTTTTTATTTAGGTGCTAAAGAAATGCACTGCTATATATCCTCCTTATTTTAGAAGCATGTTGGACTTTGCATCAAAATTGTTTACGCATGAGCCATCGTGAACCATTCCATGCAACAGTTATTTTTTCAAGACAATTCCAACATTTGTACTGAACCACTTGGGCCAACTGATCTGTCAGCACATGATAGCTCAAGAGTACAAGTGCTATATATCCCTTTGTGATGTATATACTATGTTGGTCTAATTGTTTTTGTTTGATAATAGGGTGATAGTACATTAGATTAGTTTTCTAATGCACCTATTGAATTGAAACCTATATTGTGCATGACATTTATTGTTCGACATTTAACAGTTGCATACAAAAAAAATTCACATTACTCTAGTTTGAACATGGTTTACAAATATAGTTTTACCAATAATGTACTATTGTATTTTCAAAGCTTTACATTCAACGCCGTGTGCGTAGCACAGGTTCACACTCGTGTTTATGGTATCTATGCCATTAGAAACAGTTTGAAGCACAAAACCTGCACCATTTTCTTCCAAGTTTGCTAAGGTATCTATTATGATAACTTTCAATCCAATGCCTAAACCATCAACTTTATCACCATCTGTATCTTTACTTTATTCAGACAGATCTTCATCCTTTTCACATATTATTTCCAGAGCAGCAAATTTATTACTTATTCCAATTCTACCATTTCCACTTCCATTGTATTTAGGAACTGCCGATACATTTTCCTTATTTAAAGTTCAATCAACAATACTTGCTTTAGTCAAAACTGTTTCAAGATCATTATTTTTACCTTTATCAACTTGGGATGGTTTCTGTAAAGCATTTTTCTATTACTCACAACTTTTATCCAAACACTTGTTTTCTTAGATTACTTTCATTGGCTGATACATTCTTCTTCTTCAAATTATTGTTGCTTGTTGTAGCTGCCTTTGATTTTTTAACTTGATATGTCTTTTCATGCTTTCCATCACCTTCTACAACTTCTAAACAGTTATCAATATTATGACCAAATACTTTACAAATATTACATATATCAGGCCTTCACTGGTAATATACATGAACAAGCCGAGTACCACCATTTGGGAGTTGCACTGGAAAGGATTCAATTAGTTGCTCATTAGGAGTTATCTCACTTAAACACTTTGCAAATTGAATCCTCTCAAGCTTCTCAGTGTTATCATCCAAACATATCAATCAACCCAACCTATTTGCAAGTCAATTAATGCCTATAGGAGACTAGGCAAAAAGTGTTATATTTGTGATATGAACCCACAATAGGACGATTTTAATAGAGCTACAGACATTGCTAATTAGAGGATCCCACCGTTTTAGGATAAATAGCCCGTTTCTAATAATTATTGGATCTCCCTCAATAATTATCTTTTTATCATCATCATCGGAGAGGAGAAATAGAAAGATATTACCATCCGACTTCACCTTGATGTTTCCCTTTAATCTTTGTATATGCTTGAGATGATTAATTACAGCTGAGTACGATAGAGGTTTGTCAAGGGAAAAATCCAACAACATAGTCACTCCAGGCTAAAGTTCCAACTTGCATAACTTTAAAAGGAGGGATAATGGCCTTATTATAATACTTCATATCGAGCTGAACAAGGGCGTACTTCTAGCATTCCTTGGTTTGCACTTAAGAAGAGAAGTCCATTCATGTTCAGATGAAATAACAGAAGGAGAAGATGTAGGGGAGACGGGGATAGCAAAGGAAGCTAAATTGGAGTTAGAAGTGGAAGAAGAAGGATGAGTTTTTGGGTTAGGAGGAGGATCAAGAGGTCAGTCAATAGAAGGACAGGCTGAAGGATGGGTTGGATGGCCGAAGGGACATTAAGAAAAGTGGTAGAGGGGGAGGTGATAGGAGGGATGGGGCAGGTAAGGGGAGAGGACATTAAAACGTGATGATCTTTAATTAATTTTAAACACATTGTTATCTATATTTAATGTACCATTTAGTAATAATCCCTCTTACAAATAAAATAAATAAATATATGTACATCATTACATAATTTTGAATTAATATGTAAAGCTTCACCGGGTCTCAGGGCAGGGTGAGTCTACCCTGACCCATTCAAGTTTCGAGTCCGATGTGAATATTCAGACCTGCACTGGGTCTACGGTGCGGGGTTTGAAAAACCCAAGGTAGGTCTAGAGCATAAAAAACCCACCCCAACCCACCCCATTGTCATTCCTATCCATCACATTCTTAGTTATACCAGGAAACTTTCTCTTTCCCATTTCTAATCAAAAGCTTTTGAATTAAGCGAATGTCCTGATAATGGTGAGGATATTTAATTAATTCACATGCTTAGGTTTACATAACTTCTTGCAAGTTCTCCTATACCCGAACCACATTCTTAATTGCAAATTATCATAATACTGTAAAGTTTCTACTCCTCCTACTTCTTCTATTTTCTAATTTTAGTTTCAAATTATATGCACTCCTCATCTTTTCCTAAGTAATTGATTAATAAGGTCGAAGGTGATCCATCATTTGTTTAAAGAAACACCAATTAAGTTAATTATTCTGATATTTTCATCAAATGTTTAGGTTAATTAGTTTATCGCTTAAGTTGTTGATGTGTCCATTGGTATGTGCTCCACAATCAGCTCTAAGATTGATTCAATTCTTAATCAAACTACGATTGAAAATTGTTCCTTTATCATGATAATTCTTAATCAAACATGAAACCATGTTCTTCTTTTCGAAGTCTTTACTGCCAAGACAATGAGAACACGTGAATAGTGGGGTAGAGCAAAAATAAAAGCTTAAACTTTTGCATTTAATTAACTAAAATATTGATTAAGAAACAACATATCATAAGTATTTTCAAAAAACCTTTATATTTGTAGGTAAAATTTCAGTGAATCTTATAGTTGTTAATTTTTACAAGCTTAAGAGTAAAAACAAATAAAGAGGTGCATTGCTATAGGTTTATGGTACTTACAAAATTTAATGCCAAAAACATATGTAGTGGACCATTGGGATTATAGGTGAAATGGTAGAACAAGAATTAAGTTTCTCATTCATTAACTATGTTAAGGGAAGATAACGAAAGGGCTGGGAGCAGTCGTAAGCAGGGACAGAGCTAGGATTCAAGTATGACCCAGGCTATAAAAATCGCTTTATGATATAAACACAATAATCATTTTGACAACTAACAATAACACTAATGAGATTATGGCTATGATTCACTAAACAATATTGAAATTCAAGTGCTTGAAAAACAATCAAGAAATCAAACTTTTTCTAAAAGGTAATTTATTTCAAAATTTGCTCAATAATTTTGTAGTCTTTCATTTTGAATCGGTTTGTAATCAAACAAGTTAAGGGAAAGAGTACGAAAAGTACACAAAAGAAGAATGCGTAAGGAACCAGTAGTGCTGTTAACATGTTTGTTCTCCAATTCTTTCGATCCAAGATTAGTAGATATCTGAAATTTTTTATAAAATGAAATTTCAGAAGCTTTATAAAGAAATGAATATCTAGTATCGAACATTCTACTTACATTGCAGCAAATGAAGCGAGAAGCCTGAGAAATGCGGTGCCAAAGCCGAGGCGTCCACCAACACTATCGAAACCAAATTCGAAGACATGGTTTGCTAATTTTCTTGCAGCGATTTGAAGCTCTGTTAAATCAGACTGCATAATGATAGATGCTTCATTCTCTGTTTTCATAGCAATGTAGTCCATTCTTCTATGTTTTGATCGATAACAGTGATTATAATGTGTTTAGCAAAATACTGACCTGGGCTATAGCCCAGGTAGTCTTGGCCTTGCATCCGTCCCTGGTCGTAAGTATTGTCAAATTTTATTTTTTTTCACTTAGATAAACTTTACCGACTCATATATCCTGATTTTCTATGGTAGAAATAAAGTTTTGGGATGCACAAAGTGCTAGTCATGTTTGAACATGTGCAAAGAAAAATGTGCCTTAACTTCTTTCTAATACAAAATTGTTTGTACAAACACACATAAAAGCACAAAATTCTATAAGTCATGCTTTTAGAATAAAAGAAACAAAATGTCATATTTATAATAAGAATTGTGACAACCCAGAATTTTTAACGTTTTGGAATAGGAATATTTAGTTTATTTAAATATTCAGATTTGATTCAAATTTAATAATTAAAAAGAAAATCAATTTTTAATATAATGACTAGATTTTTAATAATGTATTTTTATTTACGTTTATTTGATTTTTCCATAATTTTTAATTTGAAAAATATTTAAATTATCATTTGATGATTTTACGGCAAACGGCGGTATTTTTGTAATTTTACAGAATACTATGACTTGTGTATATTATTATTGTTTTGAGGTCGTATTTCATTTTTGTGTGCGATCGTATCTTTGTTGTTTCATTCACGGATTGTACACAACAAAATTATGTGCAGTGAGATGCCATGAATTGTAAAATAAACCTGCCTCTACCCCAACACAATTCAACACTCAATACTTTTTCCCTCTTCTTTTTCACATTCTTCCCTCTTTTCTTATTTACAGTAAAAGAAAATTTTAAGCCACCTCTTTCAAAATTCACGATCGGTTCGTATACTCAACAAAAAATGCAAAACTAGAATCTTTAAACATGGGTAGTCAAGAGTAACAAATCCATGTAGGGATTGGAGGCAGTGGCAGTGATTTAGGACGATGGACGTGAGATACCTGATTAGGGTCAAGGTTTGCGTGAGTTGGAGTTGGAGTTATGGGATTTTTGTAGTACGGTTGAGCTTCACGATGCAAGGAGAGGTTGCGATGGAGTTTTGGTGAGGCGCATCGGCTTTTGGTGAAGAGCGACATTCTCTTTGTCATTTACTGGCCTATACGTCGTGATGAGCAGGGAATGGACTAAAGTGAAACGAACGGCAGCGTTAGACTCGAGGTTGCATGAGGAGATGATTGGCATGGTTCGGAGGAGCTAGAGATAGTCGAGGCGATTTGCGACCTGGTGATGGTCGATTTAGGGTTAGCGGTCGAAACTTGGATGAGGGGGTCGAGTGTTGATTTGTTGGGTCGAGCAAGTCAAGTTTGCAGAGAGAAGTTTGTTGGCGTCGTCCGTTTGTTGAATGGTGGGAAGATACTCTGTGTCGATGGGTAGTGTGCACAGCTAATACATGGTGCGTGTACAGGGAAGTTCAATTTGGGGATTGGAGGGAAGATGATGAGTGGGAATTAGTGTATTAATTATAGTAATTAATTCTTAAATCTTATAAATTGAATACCTCTTCCATACGAGGTCCAACCGTAACACGGTCTTTTGCATTGTGCACGTAGGAGTGATATCTACATGCTGAAACAAATTTCGTTGAATTTGAAGCAAGTGGAATATTGACCTAAAATCGAATGCCATTCGATTTTAGATCAAACGAAATTGCCTAAGCGTCCGTTGGAATTTTGGTGAGTTATCTCACATCTGAATGATTATTATATGATATATATAGTAGATTAAAATTATTATTTTGTGTTGAAATGATTTATTGGCTTGGTTTGGTTAAATTTTCGTTTTTGAAAAGCGAATGACATTTAAAATGAAATACAGGTAATTTCGTAGAGAAATCCGTATTTCTCGCCGTAATGATTTTAAATTCCAATTATACCTTTATATATCGGTCATAAAGATTGTTAAATGTCAAAACCTGATAATTTGGCCATATTGGATGTGACACTGGCATATGATAAAAGTAAAACCCTTTTAAGTGGAAAAGGTAATAATAGCATTAATTTAGTGTTATATTAGATATTGACCTTGTTATAGTATTTTGAAATACTATTATACTGATTAGTAGTTGCTAAAATGGTACGGTTAAATATAATTAATTTATTTTAATTAATTAGTGTGTGTTAATTATAAGTGTTAATGGTTAGTATAAAATAAAGTTATTTTAATTTATTACAAGTGCAAACTTCAAATATTACTTTACAAAGTAGTTAAATTAAAATTTTAAACAGTTACATGAATTTTAAAATATGTTTGAAAATTTTAAATTTAGTTAAAAAATAATTAAATAGTTAAATGAATTATAAAACATGGTTTAAAATTTATTTTGTAGTTATTAAAATAGTAATTTGTGTATTCTTGGAAGTAGTTTGAAATAATAATTTTTTTAAAAATAAACATTCTACTAAAATCTATTTTCTAAAAAATTAAGAAATGAATATAATGTTTATTTGAAAATAAGCGTTAAGTATTAATTTAACTACTATTTTGATTTGGAAATGGTTTGGATTTGGAAAATGATTTTTCTATCTGTCCTTTTCGGATTTTCTGTGATATTTTATTTAAAAAAGGTTTTTGTACTTCTCTGGTTTACTTCAAATTTTTTATTTTTCTTTCTAATATATGTATATATGTAAAAAAAATTAAAGTTCTTTCGGGAGGTATTTATTTTTATAGAAAAGTTATTATAAAATGACTGTTTATTTTTAAAGGAAAATCAAAGAGAATTTATCTGTTTATAATAAAGTGATTCTATTTTAAAAGGAGATAAATATATTTTGGAACAAATATTTGTGAAACATTTTATATAAAATGTAGGAATAAAAGAACAGATTTATAAATGGTATTTTATAAGTTAAAGGGAGATTTATAAGCGGTATTTATAAAAGAATAGGTTTATAAATGGTATTTTATAAAAAGGGAAATATTATCATTAATAAATTGGAGTAATAAATCAAAGTTGTGAATTTACTGTAATATATGGAATGATCGTGTTATGGAAAGTATATGAGATTTATGATTATATTTGGAGTTTTGTATTATATTTGGAGTTTGGGTTTATATTTAGAGTTTTGTTTTATAAAAGGGAGTTTGTAAGTATATTTAGAATTTTATAAAAAGAGTTTTATAAATGAATTTGGAGTTTTATAAAAGAGTTGCAAATAAATTTGGGGATTTATAAAATAAGTTTTATAAATGATATTTTATAAAAGAAGTTTTATAAAAGAGCTTTTATAAATAGTATAAAGGATGTTTTATAAATGAGTATATTAAATAAATTTGGAGATTTGTAAAAGAAGGTTTATAATTATGTTTAGACATTTATAAAGGGGATTTTATAATTTATAAATAATATTTTATAAAAGGAGTTTGTAAATAAAAGGAATTTACAAATATAGGGAGTTTTATGAAGGCATTTTATAAATAGGGATTTATAAAAAGACTGAGATCCGATTTACGTAAATAATCATTTTAAATTACGGTGGTATGGAAAATGTTCTTTTCATACTTAACACCAAATTCCGAGGTATGGAAACTCATCTCCATCTTGAGAATTAAGAATGTGTATCGAGGGAAGGTTAGTTTTCTAACTTGTCTGATTTCACTATTAATCGAGGAATAGTACTGTTTGAAATCGAAATGTGGTGTTAAGTATATTTGGTTTAGTTTCTATACGATCTATTTATTTAAAGCAAAAAGGAAGTGTTTTTGGTTTGTTATTAAAAATGTTTTAAATGACATTTGTTTTACCCGTTTAAGTATGGGTTTGGAAATTAAATTTTTCTTAAGAATTGTGGATATACTTATACTGTTGAGATAAGTATATGAGTATATTTTCTCAGTATTGAAGGTGGAGTGTTTGTGAATATACTTATACCGTTGATATAAGTATATGGAAAAAAATTCTAATCAATTAAAGTGAAATGTTATATGAGTATACTTATAAAGTTGAGATAAGTATATTAATAATTTTCAAGTATTAGAAGAGTAGAGAAGGGTTTGTGAATATATCTTTGCAAAAGTATTTTAATACAAGAATTTACAAAGTGGTTTTAATTAATGAAGTGATTAATTAAAGAGGCTTAGTGGTTGCTTTGTTCTTAACCGTGCTAGGTTAAATCTCTAGTTGATTTGTTTGTTTATTTGATAGTTAAATAACCGACTATCAAATGTTGGCCAGTTTTTAAAACAATCATTGTCGGTTCGTAGAGACCGAGTTTGGATATAATATTTGAAAACCAATTCCGGCATAAGCATTCTAATTGGAGATATTTTGAAAATGATTGAAGATAGAGGTTTTGAAGTGCAAGGGCTACTTTCTACTAATCCCGAGGGTGATTCCAAAACGGATGTAGTAGAAGTAGTGTCTTCGGTTTTATTCATAGCCTGAACAACCTATATGGATGAATGTTGGCATTGCATTGTTGCTTGGAGGACAGTGTTAGCATTCCAAGTAGAATTTGCTAAAAAGGAAAAAGTAGCCTCAAGCTTCACAACCGGGAATGACTAAAACAGGGGAGATGCCGCAGGGCTATGTAGTTCGCTTAACCAAAAAATGGATCAACGCCCTGGAGTATAATATGAAAGCACTAGCCCTATTAGAACATAGCAAATATAATAGAAAATAATAGAAGAGTAAATGGGATGCAGGGATTTTTATAGTGGTTCGGGTGTTAACTAAGCCTACGTCCACTTTATAGCTTTAATTATTGGTTTGATCTTGTTTGAATGAGATTACAAGGTTATTAAGAAAGAATTAGTCACAAGTACAAGGGTTAAACTGATTCTAAGTTCTAAAATTGCCTAGAGTAGATGCCTTGGTGACGATTGTGTAAAGGAAAGGGTTGAAGAATATATGAAGGTCCCGCATAGTGATAGTAGAATCCAGATCCTCTTTTGGTTGCTCTATGGTTTGCATTTATAGAGATAGCAGCCATAGTGGGTCAGAAGCTCGCTATCAACCAAGTCCAAAAGTTGGCCTACACTTGCATTGAAAAGTCCAAAGACATACGAGTTAAAACCTTAACATGGTACCGAGTTAGGGGTCCTTAACTCGGTACCGAGTTAAGGAATAAAGTGATAAGTCATTTCTAACTTTGTCCATGTTCTTCTATGTCTTGATGAAGATGTTCCAACCTCTTTTCCACTGCTTTTGACGTGTATTTAGTGATCTGTTTGATCGTACTAGAGTTATCTTGACTTGTCTGGTATCATCCCATCAATTTTGAGATTGGTCGTGCTAATCTTGAAAAAAAACGCTTGATGTCGACTCATATGGACTACATTGATGATGTATGAAGTTTCAATGGAGTTTGGAGGGAGATCCTTAACTCGGTGTCGAGTTTAGGTGTTAATCCCGAACAATGTCAAAACTCCTCCAAGTCTCTTCTTTGCCTCTTCAAAGCATACTTGTGAGGTTTCAAGTCGTTCTGTATTCGTTTCGATGATCTAACTCCTATTAATTTCTGCTTGGTTCCCAATTAACATTTTCTCCCAGAGTATGCTTTCATTGTAAACAAAGTGTGTTGTGGAACAAGGTAAGTCTTGAACTATTACCTTATGAGTTTCAGTCGATCGTTGGATTCTATCTCGAGATGTTGTTTTCAATTGGTTGACTTTTGACTAGCTATTTGTTCTGATTTCGATTTGAATCCCAATTCTCTATACCGATGATGCAATCTTTACTTTGAAATTTATGTAAGGCTTTAAGTCGGAGTGTAAGTCTATTGTGGTGAGTAGGAGCTAGCCCGAGTTGAGTCAGTAAACTCGATATCGAGTCAAGCCGTAACTCGTCCCGAGTTAAGGACTTGGACAATTTTCCTTACTTATACTACTTCACTTAACTACTCTTCCCATTTGCATTATTTCCAACCCGAGCCTCCATTTCCTCCGGTTGATACAAGCTTTGACTCTACCACTGTTCATCCTCTAGCCTCATCATTGAGCTCTGCCGCCTCCAAGCTACTCTCGCGATCGCTTGAGCCAGCCTCCATCACCAAAGGCCATCGCATGTAGTCTTGGATCTGGGTTGTCGAAACCCTAAGTTGATCTTTGCTTCCAGATTGGATTCATAGATTGGTTACGAAGTATTCGTGCTCGAGTGATGATGGGGATGATGATTGGCTCTTGTTGCTTGCAGTTTCTGTGATGGAGATGGTTGAATCTAAACTTGGTATGCTAGTGATGAAGCTAGGGTTTGATCTCATGCTGGATGCGTATTACTTAGGAGACAACCTATGCTTCTTAGTTTCAGCCACCTCTTTTTCACGGAATTAACTAAAACTAAATCATCGAATCTTATTCCGATATGGAAATTCGCTTTAGATTTGGATGTATCAGATGACTCCATTACTTTGCATTTCTACACATCTAGTACTTCTGAAAAGAAAGGACTTTCCGCATCGCTACGGACAATAGATCCATTATCGATCGTTGATTGATAATGGGTAAGTATAGAAAAATGATTTTAAGGGAAGATACATATCGTTTTTTTAACATGAGCGAGCTATCTACAAGGGATGGCCCGTTCGTGGTGTTTAGGGCACTGGACTTATTCCATATAGATAACACACTACACCTGCCCTAGTCAACACTCGGAATATGATTGGCCGGCACACGTCGACTTCCTTTAGATTTCAAACGTTAAGCACACGGGAATTTTTATTAGAAATAAAACATACCCGACTGTGATCAGCAAGTTTTATTATCTAGAATGACACGCCAGTCGATGCGCCACAAGTCCATTGATGGATCGTCCAAGCATTTAGCTAAGTCGAGAACTGCCCCTGTTTCTCCACCTATTACTATGGGTCCATTTCAACCGGTGACTTCTGATTTCTATGGCCTGCTAGTTTCGATAGGACCTATACTTGACCAGTTCCTCCTAGGTTAAGTATTCTAACCAACCCTCTCGAGCAAGCGCCTTCAATCCCGATAGCTAAAATGGTTGGAAATATATGTGTACAGCATGGCATCCCCAAAAGTGACATTCATCTACCTACTTGAGCCGAGTTTGCATATAATCCTCCAAAAAACTTTATTACCTGTAATCGATACATGTGCCAGAGCAGTGATGTGCTGTCGTTTAATCGGTTCATGTCCGTGGTGCTTTAACATTTAGGATTGGCGCCATTTTAGATTTATCCCAACGGTTACACACTCTTAAATTCCATGTACATCTTATTCATGATTAGTCTTGGGCGACCCCCAAGGTTAAATGGGCTCGCATATCTCCTACACTTCAAGATGAAGCAAGACTCTCCATCCTTCATTATTATAGAAGGCTAGAGGGGATGTAAGTTGATAAAAGATCTCCACAACAAACGCTCGGCTTTCAAAAATGAGTTTTTCTTTGTTCAACGTCTAGTGGACTTTAATCGGTTCTGATTACCTAGAAGTAAGTCCTTACTCCTTAGCCCTTGCCATTCCAATTGATTTACCAGTTTCATAACCTGTCATATATCTTATTGTAGTCATCCCAAGGTGGGAAAGTAACGACGAGCTCAAAGCAATGCTTGAAACTCTTAAGGCTGTGAGAGCTTCCGAGCACACGATGGAGTTCCTTTTGACAAAAGAGAACCTCTAGCAGTTCGACTTGCTTCATCCTGATAGATTTGCTATAGATGATGAGCCCTCGACTTCGAGTGGCCCTATGAGGCATACTCATTCCTTAACCCGTGTACGTGATTCCGACGAGGAGGCTCAAGAAGACGTGGTTGGTCCGTCAGAGGAAGCACAGCCCGAAGAGGTTCCTAGAGCTGACATAGAGGACATTATGGGGGGTAGGGATGAGACTCACAAATGTGCTCGATCCCTAAAGAAGAAGATGAAATGTTTTGAAGGAGAGATGTGAAGTAGCTCATGGATGAGGAAGGAGAAGAAGAGGGCTCAGACAGTGATGATAGCAACTTTCACATCTCTATAGAAAGAAATGAATCTTTCGGCAAGTCATCGAGAATAAGTCCTAATCTACCTAAGCTGCCTTCTCCAGACTTGTTAGCTACTAAGGCATTAAGTCCCAAACTCTGGATTTCTTCTCCTCAAGAACAAGCTACAATCGAGACCCCATAATCTACCGGTGGTCAAGCTATCGGGACCCTAGTTGGAGATTCGTCTACTTACGATTTCAAGAGAGATGTCACCATCTATGTAGATGAACACAAGGATACCTCCAATAGCGAAATGATAGCTAAGATTGGACCGGAGATTGACATTTCCTCAAGCGCATTTGTGAGCAGTGGTGAAAAGACTCAGACCCTTAAACCCTGCTGATATGGTTGGTAAAGTATGTAAGGGGTCAATTGCACTACACAGTTCACTTTAGGATTACAAACACACATCTCTGTGTCTTGTTAAGTTCCTAAGTTCGAATATTAAATTCATTCTTGTTTTTGTTTTAGGTACCATAGGACGTGGGGTATACCATCAATTACGTTAAGACACCAGCTCCCACAAAAGTAAAACTTCCGATCCAGCTTGTTAACCTCCTCATGAAATGGATGAGGAGAGAAGGAAAAGAAAAAAGGATGCTCGTTACTTAGATCGAGAGCGCAAGACGGGAGAAAAGAGAAAAAGAGATGATAAGAGTAGTGCCCCGGTGACATACACAAGCGCCACAGAGACTTTCATGACCGCCACGGGCCCTCATTATCAAATATTGCCCCTTGTTTCGATGCTCAGACTGCCGAGATTCAAACAATTCCACCCTCTCAAGCAATAAGTACTACAGTAGCTCCCACTTCTTCCGGATGAAGGGAGAAGTTTTCACTCCCTCTAGGCTCGCCTATGCTTCAAGCTGATTTTCGCATTTGTTCCTGAACGGGGTTAAGTTCGATAAGCAAATAAAACCCTTTAATAGGGCCACTTCCTTTAGCATGCTCAAGATAGTCCACAAGGACTTAGAAGCTGGTGTGATTGGTAGCATCTTGTGAAAGCCTTATCAGATGTAAACCGTATCAACTATTAAGAGATCATCTCATTTGAGGCCGAGAGGGAAGGTCATGCCAGGGCGATCAAAAATCGTGATGATGAGATAACCAAGTTGAAGTTCAAGAGGGATGCAACCCTAAAGAGTAAGGCTTCCAACGATAGTCTGAGGCAAATCAGACTCATGATAGAGCCATTATCATGATAAAGGATCAACTCAGAGATGCTCATATTGAATCCGCAAAACTGAAAAAGCATCTTACCAAAGCAGAAGACACCATTAAATCTCGAAACCAAACTACCACTGGTCATGATGTTATCACTGCTGGGCAGGCTGCTGAGCTCACTCGTCTTCTTAAGGAGAATGCACAGTTGGTGAAAGAGAAGGAAGAGGCTGCATCGGCAAATCGGTGGAGGAAATCGAGCATTTAAGCACCAAGTCGGAGCTTATAGAATTGCAATCGGAATACGATGATTGGATAAGCCAAATTGATGCCAATGTGCTCCATATTTATACTAGCTGCATGATGAATAACGACAGCTTGAAATGGCTTGGTAATAACTATCCCTAGGCTCTTTCCATGGTATGGGAGGAAGTATTGATTAGATCTAAGGAGGCCAAGGATACATGGTCCGAGGAGGAACTTAAGGCTGCTTACCTCAACCGTGAGGACATAGACTTCCTAGCTGTCGGTAAAGAAATCTAGGGAAGAGAGGAAGAAGGAAGCCGCTGATGCTACAACAAAGGCTTTTGCTGGACCAAGCTCTTTGGGTCAGCACCAAACCCTTATTCATACTTCTTAACAATAGACATCGACCATCCCCATATCCACGACTATTATTTCTAAAGCCGCTCACACCCATGCAACTTTTGTAGCCCTGGGTGAGCCATGCCCTTTTCTAGCTGTAGTATGACCTTCAAAGATGGGGACTGGCGGTGAAGCCTTTGTGATTGAAGTTCATGACCAAACCCCTAGCTTAGGTATTTTTCTCGTCTCTCTGGTGCTCTAGACGCTTTGATTTACTCTGAAATCCTTTTTTAAATTATGCACCTCTTTTCCCAACTTGTAGTCCCACCTCCTCCTCCTGTTGTATAGGGTTCAGAACTGTTGCTATTTTCACTGCTTCCACCGCCATCTCTATAGCTGCACCTGGCATAATTCCTGCCTTTAGCTCCAAGCCTAGGCCCGATTCCGAACAGATAATGGCGCTACAAAACTTGGAGGACATCTCAACATCTACGGATGACGAGGAGGTGATTACTAGTGAATCAGGGCCAATAGACAAGACGACCATAGCAGAATGACTGGAGGAGGAAAAGAAGGGGCTACATGCAAAGAAGGAGAAGGAAGAGCAAAAGCGCAAGACTCCCACTACCATCACGTTGAAAGCGTCTAAGGAAGAGAGTGCAGCTACCGAAGTGTCAGAGGGGTCCGGCTCCCCTACAGGAGGAGAGACCAGCAAGGATAGTAGGAAGAAGCTCCTGATTTGCCTAAGCATGGGCAATAAAGGCAGGGGAAAGGCGAAAAGAAGTCGGGATGAGCTCGAGCACCAATGGAGCAGGGTACTCATTGTCTATTTGTGTTTTTGTGGTGTTAGAGTATGTACAAGTACAGAATCTATACTTGGCATCCTTTTCCTTTTGTTGTAGCGTCAGTAACATTTGTACTTTTGCTTTTTGATGTCCGAAACAGGTCGGTATTGTGCGGGTACGGCCCTTACTGTTTGATATTGTATATAGAATGATATAAGTAATGAAAAGTATTAACATTTCCACTGTAATCTTTTTTATGAACTTTTCTATATTCTATGTACTGCACCTATTTATATACCACTATGTACATAATATGATTGGTTGTCTCACAATTTCTGTATTATATACTGTTGTACTGTGTGATGTGATGTGTTTATTTGCTGTAATTTCATACACATAAATGGTGCAAGTAGTGTAACTTGCAGTTGTTCTGTGTACTACTTAGTCTGTTGTGGTTGCCAAAATTCTTTATTCGTCATAATAGAACCATGGAGTGATTTTTATCCCAACCAAGTGTTAATGTGTTGTGTGCCCTCTAGTCCATGGGGCTAGTTACTCCGAACACTTGATACGAAACTGGATGCTCTGGGCGGCTCTCTGGTTGCCTCCAGTCCAAGATGTATTGCAGCTTCTATTTCTGGGAACTTGTAATTTGAATGCTCGACTCCAAGCACCCTATACTTTGATTGCGGTTGATTCTCTCCAAGCTCGGCATTGAAGTTCTATCTACATACTAGTTTCTATTTCCAAAGTCGTACGGACATCTCAATCCTTTGGACTTTCTTCAACGTTGTTGGTATTTGGGCGATGTTGAGTTTTGGGAAGTGGGGATTGATTTCTACCAATCCTACAACTGATGGATTTCCCTACGTTGCCGAAGCAACATCGGTACTTAGGAAAATTTTACAAACTATCAATGTTATCGGGGTAACATTGATGATTCAGAGCATACTTGAAGGCGGTTCTATTGGTTCAAGCGGTGATATGCGGCTTATGGGACGTGCACAATAAGAAGCTGCTTACTTGGATGCGGTTCTATTGGTCCAAGAAGCGATACATGGCTTATGAGATGCGCATGAGGAGATATTGTGTACTTGAACACGGTTCCATCGGTTCAACTAGCAAGAGAATGGATGCTTACATGGACATGGTTCTATTGGTCCAAGAAGCGAAGGAGTGGAGCATACTTGAACGTGGTTCCATCGGTTTAAGTGGCAGAAGAATAAATGCTTACTTGGACGCGGTTCCATCGGTCCAAGAAGCGAATGAATGGAGCGTACTTGAATGCAGTTCCACCGGTTCATGTGGCAGAATCATAGATGCATACTTAGATGTGGTTTCATCGATCTAAGATGCAAGGTGTGGCTTATGGATATGAATGAGGGTTGGGCCTTCCGATGTTGCCGGAGCAACATCGGTTCTTATAAGGCTGGGCCAGATTTTTCCCATCAATCTGATGGTTTGAGTCGATTTGATATCGTCGACTTAGCGGGTTGCTTATATGAACGTGGTTCCATTAGTTCAAGAAGTGAATTGACTTTACTGGCAAAATAAAGAGAAAGGCAAATCCTGCCTATTTACAATGCCTTCAGTATCTCAGCATGGCTTATTTGTAGAAATAAGAAATACATAGATAAGTACTAAATAAAATAGTATCATAGCGAGTCGTTGTTCCAAGCATGGGCAATCAGAATTCCATCGACCATCGTGAGCTTGAACGTTCCATCTCCAAGTTTTTGGCTGATAACGTAAGGTCCTTCCCAATTTGGGTCAAGTGCTCTCATACCATAAAAGATCGCTTCAGAACGAGGTCTCCTACTTCGAAGGTGCAGTTGCGAACTTTGGTGTCGAAGTGTTGCGTTACCCTCTTTTGGTGAGCAGTGGTCCTTTGTTCTGCTTCCTCCCGCTTCTCATCGATCTGGTCAAGCGACTCGAGCAGAAGCTGCTTGTTTTCATTTTGATTGAAGTGTCATCTCCTATGAGAAGGGGCTTTCAGTTCCACTGGGATCATCGCTTTTGAACCATATGCCAGGGCAAACGGTGAGTGTGGTCGCAGATTTATCTATTGTTCTATAAGCCCATAGTGCAAGTGGAAGTTCATCTTGTAGTTTCCTTTGGCTTTCTTTAGTGACTTCTTGATAGTGGATTTGATGATTTTGTTCACTGCTTTCACTTGCCCATTTGCCTACGGGTGTGCTACCATGGAAAAACTCTTCTCGATCCGATAACGCTTGCAGAAGTCCTTGAATTCACCACTCTCGAACTGAGTTCCGTTGTCCATGATGATTTTCTATGATACTCCAAACCTACAAATTATGTTTTTTGTTACAAAGTTAATTACTTTTTTAGTGGTAATGGGGGCGAGTGGTTCCGCTTCAGCCCATTTGGTAAAGTAATCAACTGCAACGATAACAATATTTTGCTCCTCCTTTGGCTATTGGTAATACACTGATTAGATCGATTCCCTAGATTGCAAATGGCCAAGGGCAGACCATTTGTGTAAGATCTAAGGATAGAGTTCTTGGGATCTTTGAAAATCTCTAGCACCGATCACAACGCTTAGTGTAGTTTGTTGTGTTTCGGTTGATTGTGGGCAAGAAATATCCATAACGTAAAACCTTCTTTGTTAGTGTCTGCCCCTCAGGGTGGTTGCCGTAACTACCTTCGTGGACTTCCATCAGAATCTTCTTGGCTTGTCTTTGGTTACACACCTTAGTAGGGGTGGAGAAGCCTCTTTTGTATAGCACTCCGTCTTATAGTAAGAACTGCGGTGTCATTTAAAGGAGCTTTTATCGTTCATTTCGGTTTTCGGGGAGTATTCCTTTAAGCAGATACTCCTTGATTGGCGTCATCCACGATTCTTTCTCTTTCATGGTCTCCAGAACCAAATCTACATCCATCTGATATGTGCTCGAAGCTACTAACACTTAAACTGGAACCAATCCCATTGATTGTGCCTCTCTGGAACTGGCCAGTTTGGCTAAGTAATCGATTGCACATTCTATTCCCTGGGAATATGGGTTGTCATGTAGCATTCAATGTCGTTGAGCAGTTCCAATGCTTTTGACAAGTAGGGAGTGAAATTTGCCTATTTAGCTTGATATTCCCTCTTTACCTGGAAAACGACTAGTTAAGAGTCGTTGTGGATTTGCACAACTTTTATTTCCAGTTCCTTTATAGTCTTCAATCTCGCTATCAATGCCTCCTACTCTGCATCGTTGTTAGTAGCAGGGAACTCCTGTCTTAAGGCATAGCAGATTGACCATCTTTTGGGAGTCTCAAGCACTTCCTCTGCCTCGAGCAGAATTCGTTTGATGCGCCATCGACGAATAGCTTCCATTGTGATATCACTTCCTCTGCCTCCTACTCATCGCCATCTCGAATGGTGAATTCCGAGATGAAATCGGCTAATGCTTGTCCGTTAATTATACTCCAGGGATGGTAAGTCACGCTATATTGGCTTAATTCAATATTCCACTTCATAAGTCGCCCTAAAGTCTCAGGTCGATAAAGTACTTGTTTTAAAGGTTGATCTATCAACACTTTAATTGGATGAGATTGAAAATACGATCGCAACTTCCTCGGCGCTATCAACAAGCAATATGCCAATT
Source organism: Allium fistulosum (assembly GCA_030737815.1). Classification (NCBI taxonomy): domain Eukaryota; kingdom Viridiplantae; phylum Streptophyta; class Magnoliopsida; order Asparagales; family Amaryllidaceae; genus Allium; species Allium fistulosum. Next base: position 798,248,981 of record CM060904.1, read on the forward strand.
TTTCCAACTTTGGATAGTTCTGTTTAGCTCCAGTGAAGCATTTGTTGATGTAGTACACGGGAGTTAACAAGATTTCTTGTCAACACCCCAAAGTAATGTTAAGAAATATGAATAATCTTTTGTATTAACAGTGAGCGTGATTCCCTTAGGAATTGCCTTTCGGTTTGGCTTTATTTATTGATATTTCTCAAATCAAACCTTTCGACGGCGTCGAAAGGTATGGTATCTGGGTTGTGTGACTTTTCGATACTGATGAGCTAATGTGAGATCTCCTTCGAAAGCCTTCCTTTTGATTTGATTGAAATTTCCTGAGTGAAATCTTTTAAAAGGTAGGTTTCAACCTTGTCGAAAGCTTGGTTGTTAACTTCCCTTAAGTTTAGGCAGGAAGTCTTATTCTCTAGTGGATTTGGAGTGGGCTTTGTCCTTATCGAAAGCTATGGGAACGACTTCCTTTGGATTTAATATGTAAGTCCAAGTTTTGGTATTTAGGGAACAGGTTTCGACCTTGTCGAAAGCTTTAGACCATTGATTTGATGGCTTTAGAAGGTTACAGAAGGTTACAAAAGATGTTAGGATCAGAAGAAGTATCAACTTTTTCGATAGGTTCCTTTTGATGGAGTTAAACCTGAAATATAAAGGTTAATCCAACAAAAGCTTTCATAAACAGTAAAGAGATCAATAATACACAATTCTTCCCTTTTTCCATCTAAAGAAATTTTATTTCATTAAATTCCCAAATCAGTAATCTCCAAATTAGGGTTACAATGCTTTTTTTAAGAAAATACAAGTTTAGAATGAGAGAAGTCGGATCCCCCAAAACGTGACCCCTTGGGTCTTATTTATAGATGCAGACAGACCCCCTTTCGTGCCCTTGCTTTCGACAACGTCGAAAGGTCCGCCTTTTATATGCTATTATGAACCTTTCGACCTAGTCAAAAATTATGCCTCCTTTTGACGTTGTCGAAAGGTGTTCCTTTATATGATATTATGAACCTTTCGATCTGATCGAAAGAGCTTCCTTTCGACGTTGTCAAAAGGTGTCCTATATATGCTATTATGAACCTTTCGATCTGATCAAAAACCATGCCTCCTTTCAACGTTGTCGAAAGGTGTCCTTATCATTCTTTCGCCTCTGAGTATTGCCTTCTTCATAACACCTTTCGACATTGTCGAAAGGTGTCCTGGATGGGTCTTTGCTTCCTTGTGATTAGTGAAGTAAGTTTGGAGCCTTCGACACGGTCGACAGGTTGACTACATTGGTTTCAAAGAGATTCAGCTGTCATTGGTTTCGATGTTGTTGAGTAGTCCATGCCCTTGTTTTGATCTGATGCAGAACCTTTTACGGACTATACTGGTTTCGACTGATTCGAAAGGCTTACTATAGCTTTTGAAGGGGTTGCTAATACTTGCTTCAACTTCTTCACCTTCTTCGAAACGTACGTACTCCTTGGATGTTGTGAGGAGGGACTTTCCAACACCTTCGAAAGGTCTTGAAGCCGCTAACTTTGATGGCAGCATCCCTTCGACTCCTTCAAAAGGTTTGGTCTGAACTCTTCCCTCTTGGTCTTTGTTTAATGACCTTTCAACTTAGTCAAAAGATGGATTTTTCGGAGTAACATTTGCCCTCCCCCTTGCGAAAGGATGCCCTTAACTTTCCAAGTCATCTTTGTCGAAATCTAAAAACTTCCCGCCTCTTGGCCTTCCCACCTAGATCTGGGCCGTTCATTCAAATCCTATCCAACGGTCGATAGTCGGGGCAACTTTTCTTATAAAGTACGCTTCTTCTCCTTCTTCTTCTTTTACCTGCAATCAAAATCATCGAGCAGAAGTAAAAGAATTCTTGAAAATTTTATAAACTTCGCTTTCTAGAAATCGGGGCAATTTCCAAATTCAAACCGTAAGTTTAGATTAATCTCCATTTCTTTAGTTTTCATTCGAACTTCATTCATGCTTTAATTAAATTTCAGTTTCCAGATCCAAAAATTGAAATACAACTTTGGTTCGGCTTGCCAAAAAACTTCCTCTTAATTCAGCTTCTTAAATTAATAGAATTCATTTCTCATTTTGGATTTTGAGGTTGACGGTGATTGTTATTGGAAATCCTTTTATCGGGTTTAGTTCTTATTCCAAATTTTTCTTTGGCTTTTGCTCTTTGTTTATAACCTGGATTTTTGATTTGTTGATTAGCTTTATGCCCTTTGAAATTGAGATAGTTTGATTTCTGTTTGAGTTCGTTTGGTTAAAAGATTTGATTTGCTTGTTCTTCAAGAATTTTTTTTTGAAACCTGGACTTACAATCGCGTTTGGGGTTAGCTAAACCCGATTCAATTACCCGGAAACTTCTTGTGTACAGATGATAAATTTGGCAGCACAAAATGACCTTCCTACCCCTTCGAGAGAAATTAAGGCGGCAATATTGGATTTTCTTTCTTAGCCCCTTTCGACGGGGTCGAAAGGTGTTGTGGTGCCAATTTGATCAAAGTTTTTGAAAGGATATGTAGCTAAGTGGAGTGGATTTATCTCTTTGATAGTCAAATGTTTCGACTTAGTCGAACCTTTTGACCCCTTCGACAACAAGCCTTCGACGTGGTTGAATCTCTTTGACCCTAGATTTGTCTCTGCCCATCTTTATCAAAACATCTAAAGTATATATGAGTTTGACTTGAAACCTTTCGACTTCAATGGGTAGGCTAGGTCTCGACAACATTGATCAGACCTTTAGACGACGTCGACAACATTAATATTTTTACTCAGGAATTATAAGTTATTGATTTCGACAATGTCGAAAGGTCTTGTTGCTTAGCTTTATGTTATGCTTGTAGTGTATCCAGGCTCCCATAGAGCTTTTGGCATTGTCGAAAAGTGTTGAGTGGACTGATGCTACGTCTCGTCCTTTCGACTTTGTCAATAACTCAAGGAACACATATTATTACTTATATATTTTTTAGGATTTCGACAATGTTGAGGTATACTGGTTTAAAGTTGATGTTATTGTCCTTTCGACATTGTCGAAAGCCCAAGCTATTATCCTTTCGACATTGTCGAAAGCTCAAGTTAAGCTATTTGGTTTTTGACTTAAACTGTTTGCACAATCTTAAAGTTCTATGTCTGTTTTCATGTTTAAATTATCTAAGTAGATTTCTTTGTTTAATTCTCGAAAGCGTTTCAAATTCACAAATAATCAAGGATTTTAACTAAAATGTTTTCACCTGGTATAATCATGAGTTCTCCTAAGAAAGCTGAAGTAATTTCTAAGCATTCTACCATTACATCCCAAGGCGAAGTCAATGCCATCCTTAGGGATTTTGGTATCACCGGAATTGAAGTTATCCCTCCTCGGGAAACTGACACCATAGACAACCCTCCTGAAGGGTATTTTGCTTATACTGTCATTCACATATGGCATGGCAGATTCTTACCTTTCCCGGAATTCTTATCTTCATATCTATCCTATGTTGGAATCGCCCCAATCCAGCTGTCTCTAAACGTCTACACTCATCTCCTATCTCTAGAGATGATGGCACTGGAATCTAGGCACCCTTCTCTTAATGCTAATGTGTTAAACTTCTTGACCAAGTTGGCAAGGCTGAGAAATCTAAATAACCAAATATACAGAGTCAACCCTACAAGAAGTTAATATCAGACGGGGTCAAAAAATTCAGGGACTGGGAGAACCGGTTCTTCTCTTCAAATGTTTTGCTAATATTTGCGGGACTTTTGCCTCTCCTCGTAAGTCTGGTCTTGTGTTGTCTTTTCCCCTACTTTATGTTTTTTCGTTAACTAATCTCTTGCTTTATCAGGTGTATCTTCCAAGAAGCTTAATGATGTCAACAAGAGAATAGTTGACTCACTATTTGTGGCTTCAAGAAAAATTAGGAGCAGATTGACGCTTCTAACTCCCTTAAACTTAAGAAAGCACTCTCTTCTGCCAGCGGGACAGAGAATCTTAGGAACTCCTCCCTCTGTTATGCACACTTCACGTGGCAAACGCTTTCTCTCCCTGGGAGATGCTAAACATTTCTCCCTAATGTCACCTATCTATGTTGACCCTTCCGGTATATTGTTGGTTTTAAATTTTTTTGTCCCTGGTATTCTTTGAATTATTTTGACTGACTTTACATCTTCTTGAGTTTGTTCCAGCTTCTTCTCAAGTCATAGTGTCTTCTAACGGTGCTGCCCCTCCTCCATCAACTTCTGGAGTGACATCAATCATGGCGGCCTTTGCAAAATCTAAGGAAACTTTTTAAAGAAAACTAATGGAGTCTCCTAAAGACGCACCCCTGAAGAAAGTCGCTAAAATAATTGACGTGGAGGAACAGGAGGAGCGGCTATCTCCTAAACAAGTCCCGAAAAGCCCCATTGTTGAAGCACTCAAAGATAAACCAGAGCAGACTCCTCCTATTCCTAACCCTTTTTCACGCATCTCCATTTCTGATTCCCAAACTGCACTTGAGAAGATGCAGTTAGCTTTATTGACGAATCCTTCCATGAAACAAATTCCTTCGAAATTATCACCTTCTGCTCCTCCATCCATAAATTTTGAATAACTAGTCGAGCTCATCTTGCATTCTGAATCCTTCACTTCATCTTCTCCACCCTCTTTCATTCTAGACTTGGTGGGGAATTATCGCTCTCTAATGGATCAGCAACTCTTGGTAAGCTCTTACTCAATTGACCTTATCATGATTGGTTTTCTCTAATCACTAACTTGTGTTACACTTCTCACTCCAAATTTCTAAGGGTTGGATAGCTTTGAACGAACACGTTTCAAAGTCTTCAGCCGGATCCTCCAAGTTGCATGAGGAAAATTCCGAGCTTAAAAATCAAGTATCTTCCTTCACCGCTTCCAAAAATGACGCTTCCACAAAGTTGGAGCGAGTAAAAGCTTCCCTTGCCAGGGTTGAGGCTGATTTAGAAGCAGAGAAGCAGGCCCACCAACTTACAACTGATGAAAAACCCACCATGGAGCTCACTCTGAAAGATACGAAAGATGAAAAAGCTCGTCTGGTTGCTAAGAACGCTTCTTTGAAAGATAAATTCAAGAAGACCAGAGCTTTGCTCAAATTTGCTGTTCGTACCCTCTCTGATGTCAAGCGACAAGTATCTCAATTTTTCAACGTCTCCCTTATGCTCGTGTACATCTCAATTTCTCAAATCAGACCTTTCGACGGCGTCGAAAGGTATGGTCTCTGGGTTGTGTGACCTTTCGATAGTGATGAGCTTATGTGAGGTCTCCTTCGAAAGCCTTCCTTTCAATTTGATTGAAATTCCCTGAGTTAAATCTTTTAAAAGGTAGGTTTCGACCTTGTCGAAAGCTTGGTTGTTAACTTCCCTTAAATTTAGGCAGGAAGTCTTATTCTCTAGTGGATTTGGAGTGGGCTTCATCCTTGTCAAAAGTTATAGGAACGACTTCCTTTGGATTTAATCTGTAAGTCCAAGTTTTGGTATTTAGAGAACAGGTTTCGACCTTATCGAAATCTTTAGACCATTGAGTTGATGGCTTTAGAAGGTTACAGAAGAAGTTAGGATCGGAAGAAGTATTGACTTTTTCGATAGGTTCCTTTTGATGGAGTTAAACCTAAATTATAAAGGTTAATCCAACAAAAGCTTTCATAAATAGTAAAGAGATCAATAATGCACAAGACTTCCCTTTTTCCATAAGAAATTTTATTTCATTAAATTCCCAAATCAATAATCTCCAAATTAGGGTTACAATGCTTTGTTTAAGAAAATACAAGTTTGGAATGAGAGAAGTCGGATCCTCCAAAACGTGACCCCTTGGGTCTTATTTATAGATGCAGACGGACCCCCTTCTATTTCCTTGCTTTCGACAACGTCGAAACGTCCACCTTTTATATGCTATTGTGAACCTTTTGAACTAGTCGAAAATTATGCCTCCTTTCAATGTTGTCGAAAGGTGTTCCTTTATATGATATTATGAACCTTTCGATCTGATCGAAAGCTGTGCTTCCTTTCGACGTTGTCGAAAGGTGTCCTTTATATGCTGTTATGAACCTTTCGATCTGATCAAAAACCATGCCTCCTTTCGACGTTGTCGAAAGGTGTCCTTATCATCCTTTCACCTCTGAGTATTGCCTTCTTCATAGCACCTTTCGACATTGTCGAAAGGTGTCCTGGATGGGTCTTTGCTTCCTTGTGATTAGTGAAGTAAGTTTGGAGCCTTCGACACGGTCGGCAGGTTGACTACATTGGTTTCAAAGAGATTCAACTGTCATTGGTTTCGATGTTGTTGAGTAGTCCATGCCCTTGTTTTGATCTGATGTAGAACCTTTTCGGGACCATACTGGTTTCGACCGATTCGAAAGGCTTATTATAGCTTTCGAAGGGGTTGCTACACTTGCTTCAACTTCTTCGCCTTCTTCGAAAGGTATGAACTCCCTGGATGCTGCGAGGAAGGACTTTCCGACACCTTCGAAAGGTCTTGAAGTCGCTAACTTTGATGGCAGCATCCCTTCGACTCCTTCGAAAGGTTTGGTCTGAACTCTTTTCTCTTGGTCTTTGTTTAAGGACCTTTCGACTTAGTCAAAAGGTGGATTTTTTGGAGTAACAATGGGCTATTGAATTCTGGCTACCTCTCTTACAAGCACTACATTTAGAGCATGATGGGACACTGCCAAGTAGATGAATAAATCTTCTCCTTCCACCGGCTTGGATAGGACCGGTAGAGTCTCCATGTGTCATAGTAATTCTTCGAAAGTCGTTTGACAATCCTAATTCCACTTGAAGTTCTTCTTACCTTTCTTTAGTGGGTCGAAGAATGGTATACACTTGTTTGTTGCTTTGGAAATGAATCAGCTCAATGTTGTGACCTTTCCATTCAGACTTCGCAACTCCTTTTTGTTGTATGGGATGTCGCACTCTACAAGCCAGTAATTTGCTCGGGATTAGCTTCAATGCCCCTTGCATTCACGATTAAACCCAGAAATTTTGTAGAGGCTACACCAAAAGAACATTTTAGTGGGTTAAGCTTCATTCCATACTTTCGAGGAACCTCAAACATTTCCAAGAGGTTATCCAAATGATTTCCTGACACATGTGATTTGACTAGCATGTCGTCCACATAGACTTCCGTTGTTCATCCAATCCGATCCTTAAACATCGTGTTTACCAACCATTGATAAGTTGCCCCGGCGTTCCTTGGGCCGAATGTCATTACTCGGTAATAATACAATATGAGGTTGGTGATGAAGCTAGTGTTCTCCTGATCGGGTTCGTGGATCATAATCTCGTTATATCTTGAATAGGCGTCCATGAAAGAGAGTAGTTCATGCCCTGCAGTTCCATCCACGAGCTGGTCAATTATAGGTGGTGGGAAGCTGTCTTTTGGGCAAGATTTGTTCAAGTCCGAGTAGTCAACACAGGTCCTCCACTTCCCATTTGATTTGTTGAACAGTATATGGTTCGATACCCATTCAGGATATGTTGCATCATGGATAAAGTCGTTGGCCAACAGCTTATCCACTTCTTCCTTCAATGTAGCGGATCGCTATGGATCCAGACTGCATCTCTTCTGTCTCACTAGAGTGAACTTGGGATCGATATTGAGTGTGTGGCACACTATCTTCAGCGAAATCACACACATATCAAAATATGCCCAAGCGAATACGTCTAGGTTGGCATGAAAAAATTTGGTCGATTATTGTTGCATTTTGATCCCAAGTTGTGACCATATGCTTAAGACTCGAGTTGGGCCATCCATGTTAACAGGAACCGACACCGTAATCTCTACCAATACTGCCCGTTCCTCCCCTGAACTCTTCTTCCTAGGGTCTAAAGCTTTGTCGAAATGGCTATGGTCCCCGAGCCAGAGGCGGTTAATTGCTACGTTGACTGCTCATAAATGTGGAGAGACTTCCCCACATTCTTTCCCTTTTTCTTTCATTTTGATTTGTATAACTCAACAACACAACATTCTCTAGCGATGCTTTGATCTCCCTTTAGAACTCTAACTCCATTCTCTATCGGGAATTTCTCTCGGTCTACGGTTCGAGTCCGAATAGCCCTAACACATTCCACTTTTTTTTATGGTAAGGCACAATGGAGCCAAAGAGATCCTGAAATTAGCAAGAGCCGGTCAACCAAAGAAAGCATTGTAAGCTGACATTTCATCCACGATCACGAAGGTTTGGATAAGGACTACCCTTTGTTCTCCTTCTCCGAGCTCCTAGGGCAAGCCAATCGTCCCGATTGGCTATCCTGGTTCTCCAGTAATGCCCTGGATTTTCATTTGATAAGCGGATACATCCTTCATACTAATCTTCATCTTATCGAACGTATGTTGAAATAAGATGTTAACAAAACTTCCAAAGTCTGTCATTGCCATTGGATCGAGAGTCGGTACTTCTTATACTTTAGTGTCTCGGTCCCGAAACACTATGTCATCATTGAGTGTCCTTTGCTGCTTAGCCGTAGCGCCATCCTCAATTGCAAAACAAGCTTCTTTCGAAGCATACTTTAGTGAACTCGTGTATCACTCCGTTTCGCCCTAACTCTTTCTATGCTGGGTGAGGTCCTCTAAAAATAGTACTTATGACAAGTCTTTAATCAATCCGAAGAGTTCCTTCTCTACTAGACCCGACCTGATTTCCTTGATTGTTCAAAACTTAGGGTCCAACAGGTCGGTTAGAATTCTACGGTTTCTTCATGTACTATTGGAGCATGTTGTTTCTTATTAGTTCCTCAATTAAGTCCTTTAGATGCTGACATTCATTTGTGTTACGCCCATGAGTCTCGTCGAAGTTGCAGAACTTTCCTGATTGTTTTTGTCATTTAGACTCCTCCTTCCTAGAAGGCTTATTATGTCGCTCGGTTCCCTAAGTTGCAAGGTAGATGTTCTCCAAGCTGTCATTCAATGGCGTATACTCCTCGGGTCTCAGGTTCTTGATCCACTTTCCATTCCTGTCACGCCTACTAGTGTTCTTGTTTTTCCTATTCTGATTTTTATCATTGCCTGCATTTCCTGTCATGGCTGCAGAATTGTTTCCATCCTAGTTGACTACTACATTGCTCTAAACTATCTCCTTTGGTTGCACATTGACAGTCTTGCCCTCCAATGTGTCTGCCTATTCCAATCTCAGATACTGACTCACCTTTCGATTAAACTCCTTTATGGTGGTTGGTTGTTCATCTTAGTCCATCTTCCAAAGTATGTGTTTGGATGGATATCTCGGACTAAAGCCATGAATATCATATCTTCATTAGGATTTCTCACTTTAGTAACCGCAATATTAAACTGATTCGTAAAGGTTTTTAGTGACTCATTTGGTCCCTGGAAATGGCCAGATAGAGACATCACATCTTTTGGTTGTGCCATGTGAAGTCTGAACCGCTCCAAGAACTTTCTCACCAACTCGTCAAAGGTAGAAATGGATCTTGGTGGGACTCCGGTGAACCACATAGAAGCAACACCTTCTAAGATAGGGAAACATCTGCAGCGGAAAGCATCCATTGCCCTAGCTCTGTCCGTATGCTAACTATACTTGTACAAGTGTTGTTTGGGGTCCGTCGTTTCATTGTAAGATGGAATACTAAGCATTGTAAACTATTGGGGGTACTCTTCCCTTAAAATATTTTTAGTAAACGAAGTTCAACATGGTGACGAACCACAATCGTCGTCATTCCTACCTTTACTTTCTTCTATTAAGCGTTTAACCATGTCTGCAATGAATGCCTCACTAATCCGGTAGCTATTGGCCTCGTTATAGTATTTTGAAATATTATTAATTGTTGTTTTGATTTGGAAATGGTTTGGAAAACGATTTTTAAATCTATCCTTTTTTATTTTCTGTGATATTTTATTTAAAAAAAATGTTTTTGTACTTCTCTAATTTACTTCAATCTTTTTATTTGTGTTTTTAATATATGTATATATGTAAATGTTTTAAAATCCTTTTAGGAGGTATTTTTATAAAAAGTTATTGTAAAAATGACTGTTTGTTTTTAAAGGAAAATCAAGGAGAATTTATCTATTTATAATAAAGTGATTTTGTTTTAAAAGAAGATAGATATATTTTAGAACAAATATTTGTGAAACATTTATATATAATGTTGAAATAAAAGAGCAGATTTATAAATAGTATTCATAAGTTAAAGAGGGATTTATAAGTGGTATTTTATAAATAAAAGAATAGGTTTATAAATGGTATTTCATAAAAAAATAGGAAAATATTATCAGTTGATAAATTAGAGTAATAAATCAGAATTATGAATTTATTGAAATATGTGAAATGATCGTGTTATGGAAAGTATACGAGATTTATAAATATATATGGAGTTTTGTTTTATATTTGGAGTTTAGGTTTATATTCGGAGTTTTTTTTATAAAAGGGGGTTTTGTGATTATATCTAGAATTTTATAAAAGTAGTTCTATAAAAGAATTTGGAGTTTCATAAAAGAGTTGCAAATAAATTTGGGGATTTATAAAATGAGTTTTATAAATGATATTTTATAAAAGAAGTTTTATAAAAGAGTTTTATAAATAGTATAAAGGATGTTTTATAAAGGAGTTACTAAATAAATTTGGAAATTTGTAAAAGGGGGTTTATACTTATGTTTAGATATTTATAAAGGGAATTTTATAATTTATAAATAATATTTTATAAAAGGAGTTTGTAAATAAAAGGAGTTTGTAAATACAAGGTGTTTTATAAAGGAATTTTATAAATAGGGATTTATAAAAATACCAAGACTCGATTTTCATAAATGATCATTTTAAATTATGGTGGTATGGAAAATATTCTTTTCATACTTAACACCAAATTCCAAGGTATGGAAAATCGTTTCTGTCTTGAGAACTAAGTATGTGTATCAAGGCAAGGTTAGTTTTCTAACTTGTTTGATTTCATTGTTAATTTGGGGATGGTACTGTTTGAAATCGAAAAGTGGTAAAGTGGCGAAACAATAAATCTATGCAAAACTGTTTTGTTGCCTTTTTAAGTAAGTGCTTTTCAACTAACTTGCCTATTTGTAAAAATGTAATGGGTGCCATAACCTTTACAAAAATCTTTTCTAAAATACTGCCGAATTCATTTGGAATTAATTAAAAGTAATTTACAGAGTAGCCCTTCCCTTTAATAAAACAATTAAAATGTTTAAGTCCTCTAACTTAAATAATTTAATTTACATAGTAAACTACTTTGGAAAAATCCCCAAAAATCATTGAAATTCACTTTTAATATGTTATCTAACATATGTAAATTTCAGACCCAAAATCCTTTATATATAGCCGAAATAAATTTTTAAACCCAATCAATTATTTCTTCCTTCAAAAATTCATAATAAATTATCCATAGCTTGGATAATTATGAAAATTTAAACCCATCTCCAAAATAATGTTTTACATAACATATTAAATCCTCATGGCATTCGAAACCCAATATATATATATAGATATATATATATATATATATACGATTTTAGGCTTAAAATCAAATAATTTTTTTATCAAACATACTTGTTTGAATCAAACATATCATGTAATCTAAGCATATCATCATTAAAATCATCATAAAGGTTTTAAACTTAAAATCCAAAATCAAATGCTCTTTAAAAATGAAAATGAGATGGTTTTGATTATTATTCACCTTGCTTTGAACAAGGAACTTGAGATTTGATCTTGCTTAATCCTTCTTGCTTGATTCCTTAGCTTTTAATTGATTTTTCTCCTCTTTTCTCCTAGGTTATGATCGGCTTGAGCTCTTTGGTTTATGTTTTAGACTTATGAACTTATGAAAAGAAAAATGTAAATAAGGGTTTAAGGGTTAAGGATTATGGTGGACGACTATTCCCTATAACACCCTTACCTTATTCTCTTATTAGTTATCTTATAAAACCATTTCCATAAACTCATTCTTTTAATTTTTATTTAATTAAGCACGACCTCTATTTAATTTCCAAATCTCAATCCACTTATCACTCTAATCTTTACATTATTCTATTTAATTTATCTAATTAAACCTGTTGAATAATGTTATTTAAAATTAAGGGTGTTACAACCACTTTGAATCGACATAAACGTTCGAATTGGAGATATCTTGAAGATGATCGAAGACGAAGTTCTTTAAAGCGCAAGGGCTACTTGCTACTAATCCTGAGGGTGATTCCAAAAAAGGATGTAGTAGAAGTAGTGCATTCGGTTTGTTTATAGCCTGAACAACTTGTATGGATGAATGCCGATATTGTATTATTGCTTGGAGGGCGGTGTTAGCATTCCAAGTGAGATTTGCTAAAAATGTAAAACGTAACCTCACAACCGGGAATGACTAAAACATGGGAGATGCCATAGGGCTATGTGGTTCGCTATCATTAGGGTATGGTCATCACCCTTAGATCACTACAATGAATTTATGGATCTGGTTGTGCATGAGAGATCTCGAGGAAAGGTTGGAAAGAAACCGAGGTGATGATCATATTCGGTTACTATCTAATAGGGGGTAGTCCATCCTGATTCGTAGGGTTTGAAAAGTTTTCGACCTCGGTACATTTTATTTAGAGGTATACTATGGTAGATGGTACCCTAGTGCCTTGTCATTGTATGAAATCCACTCTCCAATAAGTGCCTTACGGACTTATTGTGTCCAACTATGCTGGAACATAAGATGCAAGCATTCAAGCCATTTTATATATTTATTTTAAACCCTAGACATTATTATACTATCATAAGATTTTTTATGAAATTGTTTGGTTATCTTAAGGTAAAAACCTGGCCGTGTTTATGTACGGCGTGGTCTTACGAGATACCTTTATTTTGAAAGGTTTTATAACATTAAAATCCATATGATTGTCTTTCTCATGCTGCTTTATCAGACTGATCCGGACGTTATTTTCTCATAATACCCGGGTCAGACCGAGTATATTTTCAGATCTAGTTATGGACGCTTTGGAGCTTCAGAACATGCAGGGGTTGTGGGTAGAGAATGATAAAAAATCCATTGATGGAATAAGTAATACTGCTCTATTTATTCTACTATATTTATTATCTATAATTTTCTTTTAACCTGCTCTACTCTTACATATTCTCAAACTATATTTTTTTATTTGTTTTAGGTAAAGTCTCTTTTTTGTCTATAAGACATTGACCATGACCAAGATAATTTACAATTATATTTATTTTATGTCCAAATAGATTTTTCACACACACACACAAACAAACGAACACACACACATACATATACATATGTATATATATACATATGTGTCTATACATATGTATATATATATCAAGGGGAGATATAACGGCTAAGGTTCATTGGGCTCTTGAATTCCTGGAAAACCTTAAAATAGAGAATAATCTAAACATCATGTAGAGAATCACATGCCTTATGTATTTATGTTAACTCATTTCTTAACAAAATAATATCAACTATACATATTTTATTATACAATGCTACAAAATACCAAGCTGACTCAATGTGCAACAACTAACACACGCATGTTTTGCACTGAGAAGAAGTTAACTCACATTTTTTTTTACACATGTCCAATAAACCTGTCTTATATACTAGTTTGAATAATAACGTGTATTTTTGGCTCGGTTAAAACGGTTGCCGACCGAATTAATTCGGTTCGGTTTTGCTCTTTTTTGATTTCAATGATTGGACATTTTTAACTCAAAACCTTGTCATGTTATTGGTGGAAATCATTGGTAGGCACGTAGCAATTAGATAGGAATTAATGATGGTAAGATGGGATGCACACTCTCCTCTTACGCCTCGTTCTCAACCTTTCAAAAAAGAGCTCAAAAACGATAAAATCTTTGAAATCCAGAAGGCGGCTGTGGCAGCAGCTAAAAACATGTTGAGAGCCAGGGTTGCTCAATCAATAACGATGAGCTCTTCAAACTCATTTCAATTCCTGTTCGAAAACTTTCCTTCTCCTCCTCAATGTTTTTGTTCTACCAAATCCTTGATTCCATATAGAAGTTTAACGATTACTTCGCCGTCGTCTTTGAATTCGAAGTTAGGGCTGTCGAATGCCACGGAAAGATCGAGGTTATGGAGCAGAATAAGTGTTGGAGTTCGCGCTGCTTCTTCTGAATCTGGATCTATTGATTCATCAATGATTTTGTCCATGGAAAATAAGGTTACTTTTTTCTTCAGTAATTTTATCAGTGCGCCTCTTTTGATTATTGGATAGCTTGTCACTTCCTGTTCATAGTTTACAGTTTGCACGAGTAGTCTATTAGATTTTGTACTTATGTAGTTATAATGCGATTTTAGATTTTGCTTAGACTTCGTTTGTTTTGCGCTAAAATAGTGCTTAAAACTAGTTAACTCTTATTGCAACGAACGTTTTGTAATGAATTATCACTATTAAATGCTATGCATTTTCTTTTAAAGAATGTTTATTGTAGCTGTAGTTGTTATTGCTTATCACATTAAAAACTATTAAATAAGCGGAAATTTTTGATTGGAATCAGATACACTTATAGCTGTTTGACATTTAGCAATCAAACTTCTTATCCCCAAGAAACACAACCCATGTTAGAGTCTGTTTTGACTCATTTCTTTTACAACTATTAATTAAATTCTGAAAAGTTTTGAACTGTAACTTGTTACGGTTTTAAAGTAAATAATAAAAAGATGAAGCTTTTGTGTAGTTTAAATACAACTTCAATCAAATTTGGTTGTCAATGTTGAACAAAAGAAATACAACTTTACTTGCTTATGAATTATCGTCATATTAACATCTTTATAGTAAAAAATTTATGGTTCTGTCAAACACATTAATTAGTACAAGTAAACTATTTTTTGATATTTTTTATTAGTGTTGTGTGCTATATCCATCCTGATTCATTATATAATTAATTTCTATAATTTTCCAACTTAAAAGCAATGTATATAAATATGGGAGTTGTATTGTCAAGTTACCGGATCATCATCATTATCAGAAAATCTTCTATGTAACCATAATTTTACCACCTGCTCACCTCGAGAAATGGTTCAACACATATGTTGATGTTATATGAAGCTACAACGCATTTTTTGAAATATTGGCTTTTCTTAAATTATACAAAAGGAATTTAATGTAAAATATGCCAACATTATTATGGTGGAGATCAAAGTGAAAACGGAATGATGACTATATGTTTGACAAAAATAACTATATATGTGTCTGACAAAAATAAGAAAAGTTGCATCTTTGAGAAAGATTACAATGTTGTTTCCGGGTTTGAATAGTGCGAAACATATATCGAATCTGCTAAGGCATACATGCTTCACCTATGTACAGCAAACCAACATGTATAGCATGCTCAATTCCATAAGCATACGATATTCAGATATGTGAACATAACTCACACATGTTATTGGTTGATAAGGCGTACACACATTGAGACACTAATTAAGTAATGCAGTTGATAGCCGTGTGTGATGCCATTGTGCCACATTTGCACTCATATATTTTGCTTTTTAGAATAAATAACTCAATCAATTATGTTGGAAAGAGATGATAATTTCTGAGTTTCTATGTTTATATCAATGCCACATTGACCCTTGATAATGTCACAATCCAATTGTTTACCTCGAGGGTACAGTTGATATGCTTTAATGTATACTTCAATGGCGCAATTTGTATTCTTTAATTCTAAGCTCTTATCTAACACACACAGAAAGACGAGGATAATGTATTTTTGGGAATCATTCGCCATGGCATATCAACTCATCTCTCTTTGGGTTTATATTATCACCCTTACAAATATATCATTACCTTGAATAACAAACTTACCAAAAAATACAGACCTGGTGTAAGTACAAGTTTATCAAAATTACAAGCTTTACAAAAACATACATTCGCAAGTACCAAAGGTTCTGAAAATGATAATTTTTTTCGTCATGAAAACTCAACATTTTACATTGACACGAATATAATTAATAGCACCACTTTAGGACCAGAGGATTCTCTACCTTCAACATATCCATCAGTTTATTCTTTCGCTTGTATTATGTTATTTTCATTCTTTTCGAAAATATTTTGTATGGTACAATCCCATACTGGCTGTTATTAAAAAAATTCTACTCGAAGATGTCTTCACAATTAGATTAAAGGAAGAAAAAATAGTGATAGGCGATGATAATGAACATAACCAGCTAATTTTTTTTACCAACTTCCAAAACTTATTTCAGAGTTCACAATAGTCTCTGTGCTATATTTATTCATATCTCAATTCAATTCTCCTTGGTTGAATTTTCTCAACACTCATATTCAATTCTCCATGATTGGATTATCTTGTGTTTCTCTCAAGTTATACCGAAACTTCTCCATGGACAGACATGCCAAAAGTACAAGCTTAGCAAAAATTCGAACGTAACAAAAATATAATTTTCTAAAAATACAAAACTTTATCAAGGACCACCAGCTTAAGTGGCATGATGCTCTAGACTGAGGTTTTAGAGGTCGAGTTCGAACTCCCAAGACATCAAATTGAATGTTCTGCTTAAATCAAGTAACACTTATTTCAAAAAAGAAAAGAAAAAAAGAAACAAAACAAAACCTTTCAAATGCAAAAATTGTACTTGTTGCTGAAAATCAACATGTAGCATTGTGTGCAAATCATGATAATCATCTAGCATGTTATTTAAGTGGGAGACAAAATTTTCCTTATTCTGTCGTAGTTATGATCATTATTGTTTTAATACTAAAATTTATTTAAGTTGGAGACAATTTTTTTCCCTCTTTCAAAAGCAGATTAAGGAGCAGCTAAATGCAGAAAAAGTAATTGTTAAGGATGCGTATGGTGATGGTCGACATGTCAGGTGATCTAATTTAGCTGCATATTTCATTGATTACATTTCTTGTTCTTAAATCACCGATATATATACGGACATGTGTGTGTGTATAATATACACACGTATATACGTGTGTATATGTACTTATATATGTATAAGTATATACTTATATCTGCGCGGGCGCGATTGTGTGCATATATTATGCCCGTAAAATTTCTTGAGCAAAAATATCTAAAATATGAAATTTAGGAACATATGATCCATGCTATAAATATCATCTATAGGAAATCGGAATTATAATATCCAACTCATTCGAATTTTAAGTTAATGCAATATGTTAAAATATTTTATCCTTGATTTATATAGTTGTGAATATTCATGAGAGCCCACTATATCAAAGAGATGACGTTGAAATATGGAGCATATATTTCAATCTTTTAAATTTTGAATTATTTTTTAGTTATGAAAATAATTAAAGATGAAATTTCAACTAAAATTGTTCACATGGATCTTACCATTTTTTAATTATAGCAAGGAGTTCTTAAGAGGACGAGGAAGAAAGAAATAACAAGAGTAAAGAGATTTGTTATCAAATTTTTGGTTCATTAAGCAAGGATTTTGAGTACATATATATAGTCATTCTCTAATAAAACAAAATGCGTAACTAATCCACTCACAATACGAGAACTGAGCACACGGTCCACATCAAAGATTAATTTGTATGATTAACTACTAAATTACAACATGCTAATTGCTTCCATTTGTCTCAAGACTTCTATAGATTAATTTATAAGTTTGCGAGGAATTTTTTGTTTCTTTTGGAGCTTGTCAGCAAGGTTTTCAAAATAGGATTCTAATCGTAAATCGTAAAGTTCAAACTTTAATTCAAAGCGGTATTAAAATCGTAGATTCAAAAGATCCATATTCTAATGATTATACACACCTTAAATTGATTTTCTATGTTTGAACTTCTATATCTACATTTAAAATTCAATTTTCTCCTTTTTCCATTTCATTTAGTTTAGAAAACATTATTATTAGCATTATGGATCTAAATAAGTATATTAAACATGTCAATATGGATTGAAAGTTTTTCCATAGGTGTGGTTTAAATTGAATCTGAATCAATGTAAATCAAATCGTAAGGGGAATGATCCGATCTGAAACGAGATTTAAATTATTTTAGATAAAATTGCTTGTCCGTATCTTTTGTAGCCTAAGTGCCAAGTTGCTGTGCACCATATCCGTATCTGTATGCACCATATCCGTATCTGTATGCACCATGATCGTATCATTACTTTGTATACTTACCATCCCCTAGAAATTGAAATTGTTCTCATGTTTGAAAAGGCTCTTTAAATTGGACATTCCTAGATCGAATCTGTAATAGCACAACCAGCAATGACTTGTTCATTTGAAAAAATGATTGAACCAACCACAATGCAACCATGTATGGCTTGTTGAGTGAACCCCGGCTAGTTCCACTTGTTTTAGTAGCTGGTTGAGTGAACATAAGATTGGTTAATAAAACGGCGGCATAAGTTGCGCCACTTCATTTATACGCATTAGTGTTTAAAAAAACGGCTACTTTACTAGCTACACCATGTATTATCATCCTCTCTTTCATTCCTACACTAAATTTCTTCTAACACATTCTTCTTCCACTACAAAATTTCATCTACTACACATCATGCCGTTCGTCAAAATAACAACAATTAGCAAAAGCAAAGGCAAAAAGTACCAATGTCCCTACACAAACTCAAGCAATGAACCTATCATACCCTCCTACTCGTTATCGAGACGTTCATCCTCATAATCAACAACAAATTCTTCTACTACAACACAAACATGGCTATATACTATACCAAAGCATCCACCATGCTCGGTCTTACCCTCCTCACGTTCCATTTAGTATCCCTCACGATCAACAACCGTACTATCATTCTAACGCACCTCAACCTTACTACCGTCAATTCACCACTCATCAACTTGGTGCCTTTGAAGAGGATTCACCATTCATGTCGATGGCGCAAGGTGATTATACCATTTTAGTGCTCAACAATTAAAGTCCTGTGACCCGCCGTTCGTAGCTCGGTTGGTTTGGGAGCTGGGAGATGGGAACCAAAGGACTGTGTCCGGGCAGGTTCGAATCCCAGCGCCAAACCATCAGTGGGAGTTTCAACGTTACGCATCCGTGTGCGACGACTAAATAAAAGCGGGGTAGACACACGGCGTGATGTTTACTTAAATGAGTATCAATGAATACCATGATCTTAAGGTTCCCCATGATCTCAAAAAAACAATTAGAGTCCTGTGACTGAGACGGTATGCGGAATTTAGCAAGACAACTCTTTCGTAATGCCCCAAACGCCAATGTTGAGGTCGAAGATGAAAGTATTTCTGAAGAACAAGGGGACGCATAAATGGAAGCAACTGAAGCGTAGGAAGATAACGTTGAAGAAGACAATGAAGAAATGCAAGAAATACAAGGTACTCAAAGATAGTACAATAACAAGAGAAAGTAGAGATCTTTGAATGATATAGTTTGAGGACTTTACAGGGATTCAACTTCAGAAGGAATCGAAGAAATCGAAGACGTTGAAGCTTGTGAAGATGAAGCGGAACCTGACAAGGCAAGGAAGAAGCAAATAAAATTTATTCCACAATAGTTTGCATCACTTGCTAAACCTTGGTTTAGAATTTCAAACGATACTATTACTGAAAATAACATGAAAGGCGAGAAGTTTTGACGAAAGGTTGCCGACTACTACAATCCACTAGAACCAGTAAAAAAGACTTGAGGTTCACTGAGAGGACGATATCGAGTAATGAACCCTGCATGTCAAAACTTTTCGGCAATATTATTCGGGGAAGAAGATAGACTAAGAAGCGGTGCCGCCCTTTTCGACGCTGTGAGTTTGCTTACCATTTTTATCTAAAGTTTTGAGACTGTGTAGTTTATTTATATATCTTGGTTTTATAACAGATAAAAAAACTCCTTAGGCCTACTAAGCTTAATACAACCACCCCTTTTAAGTTTCAAGTGTGTTTTGAACTGCTTGCAACCCTTCCAAAGTGGAAACATCCAAACGGCTTCATCCATGAGCAGCAGAACAAGGCAAGAAGAATGAATTGCTTTGATTCTAATCCAGGTGGTGAACCTAGTTTCCAAGAAAGATCATCACTATTTGAAAATGTAGATGGTCGTCCACTTGGAAGAAACAAATCTATTCAATAAGAGCAACAAAATGCTGAGTTCGCGAGATTTATAGAGGCTCAAGAAAAATTTGTTTTTTGAAACCAAAGAAAGTGGGCAAACTTTTCAGGATAGTCGGTTGCAGTCAAAGTACAAATTTTAGCAAATACTTATGCAAGACCGTGAGCTGAAGCAAGCAGCTGAAGCATAGAAGGAAACTAGGCACATGAAGAAGAGCATGATTAAATTTATCACTTGCGATTTTAGCAAGTTTTCTCCTCTGCAATAGGAAATGGTTAACGAAGAATTAGAATTCTATCGAAGAGAAAGAGCAAGTTGAAATGACACTTCCAGGTATGGCCATTGAAAATAGGTTCTAATTTTGTAGTGTTTGTTTTGTTTATGATGTATTTGTGTGATTCATATGTTTGTATTTGTATGTTTTCTATATTAGGAACTGTTTTCTATTAGAAGTTAAGAATCTTTGTTTGTCAAAACATGCATAAATAAGAATTCAATAAAAAACAACTTGGTAAAATTCAACAAACTTCGTAAACAATTCCAAAAATAACTCAACAAGAAAACTCATAGACAAATAAGTAAAAAACCCCACAAACATATCAACGAAGAAATCCACAAACAAATAAGTAAAAAAACCTCACAAACTTCAATAAACTCCATAAACAACTCGACAAACACACTTGATATTACCGTGTATTCCCAAATTCCTTTCTTTATGCGACCAAAAGTGATCGACTAGTTGCTTGCGTAATTCAAAGTGTCCTTCTTGATCCTCGATATACTTTACTGTTGAAATTTACTCTTCCATCGAGTTGATGTTCCGTTGGGTCTTGTATTTGAACCCATGAACATGTTCAGATAATTGTTTCATTTGATTTTGTATCCGTCTTTTTCAGCCTTCACAATCATGTTATGAATTATAATACAAGTATATACAATTACGAAAAGAACTCATGCATTATGAAATTGGGCAAGAATCGTAGAATTTGAAACTTTGCTTACAAAACCCCGAAAGTACGTTTAATATCCTTTGTGTAGCTCCACTTTCTCGGTGAACTACCCTTCCATATCATTGATTGAAACTCTGAATCCTTGGATTAACGTTCTCCATTTAATGTATATTCCATCCACAAGGTATATCTCATTCGATGCACTACATCACCAACTTTACTTAACTTCCGATGACAATCCATTTGCATTCCGAGAACAAGTAAAATTGTTTATAAACATTGATATCACTCAACGAATTTGGCACTTCAAAAATTGCATTGGTTGGTACATTTTTATGTCCGATAAACATTCCTTTCCAATCGGCCGGACATTTCTTCCAAGCGCAGTGCATATAGTTCAAACTTTTTAACATACCGAGAAATCCTCTTGCTTTTCCTGTAACTAGCAACCTAGCAATTATCATTTGGTCTTGGCGTGTTTAAGTATTCAGTACTGAACTCTGTGATTACCGTTTTAGCGAATTCCTTTATGCACTCTATTGTCGTTGATGATGCAAGTGAAATATTCATCTAGTCGGTCACCTACCGTATCATAGCTCAACATTTGTAAAGTAGTCGAAATTTTAATATGTTGTGAAATTCTAGGTTCTAGTGCCCCATTTAGTATGTAGATAAATATGGGTTCTTCTCATTGAGTTCTAAATAAATCATGTTGAAAATTTCCGGACTCATGCAAAAACGACGACGAAACAATGTAATGTCAGAGGTCGGATTTTCGATGAAAGTAGTCTTTCATTAGCCTATCGTGTTTTTCTTTGTAGTCTCTCTTGTATCGACGGTCAATTCTTTCATGAATACTACCATGATGGTTGCTGAAAGATCTTTCATCAAAAATATGAAAAAAAACATCCATGAACTATTGTGTAGTAAAGACAACAGTTTGATTGTGCGGTCTTCCTCATCGATTATTTCATCCATGTTTTGTTTATAGTAGTAAAGATAAAGATTCATTTTTGATTAGATAGATTTGAACTTTGCTTATTTAATTATGTGGTGTGCTCGTTACATTTATAGAATGGAGTAATTATATAGGCGTGTCTGAAAAGCCTTCAAGAACACGGATGGTTGACACGCATACGTTCTGATGACATATGCTTTATGTTGCGCAGATCGCCGAATTAAAATAAACACATTTGTGTTTGTTTCAATAGCGCTAATGATTGACATGTGTACATTTCGATGACAAGTGCTTCATGTGACGATGATCGCTGAATTAAAACACTTATGTTTGTTTTAACTACGCGGATGGTTGATACGTGTACCTTTCGATGACAGATGCTTCAAATCACGCGGATTGTCGAATTAAAACAAACACACTTGTGTTTGCTTCACCAGGGCGAAAGAAAAATAGAACGGTGAAGTCCCGCCGTTTAAAATTTAATACGGCAAAGAATTTGCCGTTTTATTAAAACGGAACACTTTGCCATTTTATTTTCTGTTCGAATTATTTATTGAACTGGTATGGTGGCTAGTTTTCCTTCTTCTTCTAGTGCACAACTCGTTATTTCATTGTAAAAATAAGAAAGAACGGGTAAGTGAACTGATATGTTATTGGTAATGGTTTAATGGATCTAATGCTAACTTAGTGTATGTTCTTGTGGCATAGTTTGAGTTCTAATTAAACTTGCATATTGATCACACTCTTGCACAAAATTTAAGTACTCACACCACAATGACACAAACAAATACCCACGTGAATAAAACCTTTTATTATCAGCAAAAACTTTAGTATTCGGATTCAAAGCTGTCATTAGCCTAGTTTCTTTTGTGCATTTCGTCAAACATGCTATGTGATTCTTTGAATTTTCCATATTCGAATAAAAAGTATCGATAATCACTCAGAAGCTTATTAATCTCAGTCGGAAAAGCAAAGATATCAACATCGATTGCCAGCTCGAGAATATATGAAGGTAGAGATTAGGATTTGAGGAGATACAACTATCAACGACTCAGTTGTTTTTCAGAGGGATGAGAGTAGAGTGTTGAGGTCGTTTGAGTTTGGGGTTCGGTGTCGATGTAGGCGACGACGTAGGGTTTGAGATCGTTAATGTTAGAGAATAAAACGGGATTTTGGGGTTTTCGGAGCTATGGAAACCGGTGAGGGTAGAAAAGTTAATTTGTGTAGGGTAGAAATCGCGATACATTGAATTCAAAGAAGTTAAAGAGAGGAAGTTAAAGAGAGGGAGAGGATTTTTACCAAAATTGCAGATTTTGACATGAAAGAGTTTGTTTTAAGAGAATTTAAAAGCAGTTTAGGTTAGTGTGGTTGGAGGGGAGGAGTAATTTTGGAAAGGGCAAGAAGTGAGTTTGTTAAGAGTTTGGTGTTGAGGATAAAATGGAAGAAGTGGAAGAATGCGAAGAAATCGTAGAACCTGCGGCGCAAAGGGAAATCAGAGTAGCTGCAAAGAGGGGTGATTGTTGTGGTGGAGACCGTATGGAGGAAGTGTGTGAAGATGAGGATTTTGTTGGAAATTTCGACAAGGTTTGTGTGATGTGTTGTAGGGTTGTTTGTCGTAATTGAAGGAATGATTTAATTTCAACTTTGTCAAATTGTTGAGAAGCGAGGTTGGATTCGTGTGAGAGGAGAGGATGGCGTCGATGGTGGCTTGATGGTGGTGGTGGAGAATATGGTCATTTTTATGGTTGCAGTAGTGGAGGTTTTATACATGTTCAAATTGGTGTAAGCACCGATTGATATGGATCTTACCATTGTTTTAATTGTAGCGAAGAGTTCATAACAGAATGAGGAAGAAATAAGAAATAACAAGAGAGAAGAATTTTGTTATCAATTTTCTTGTTCATTAAGCAATGATTTCGATTATATATATATAAAGCCATTCTGTAATAAAACATATTGCATAACTCCAACAAACGTAACAACTTACCATAATAGACAAATTTGTTTAACTAGTTATTTAATCACCACATCCTAATTGCTTTCAAATGTCTCTAGATTTCTATAGATTAATCTAGAAGTTTATGAGGAATTTTTTCATTTCTCTTGGGTCTTGTCATTGCTTCTTCTGGCCTATGTGCCGTGTTGTGCACCATACCCGTATCCATGTGCACCATACCCGCATCATTACTTCATATTAGTAGTGTCGAATTGCTGAGATATGGAACATATATTTCAATCTTTTATAGTATTTGAATACTTTTAGCTATGAAAACCATTGAAGATAATGTTTCAACTGAATTGTCAAAAAAGGTTTTGTGCAGAGCGGTTTTGATTTCTTATGGAGTGTATATCTCAAAATTTGAAACGTTTAAACTTTTTAGCAATAGAAATCATTAGAGATTTACTTCGACTGATTTTATTTCAATCTTTTAGCAATAGAAATCATTAGAGATCCACTTCAATTGATTTGTCACTAAAGGTTTTTTGCTAGTGGCTCTCGTTTCAATTTATGTAATAACTACGAAACTATATATAACTAGTTATTGAAAAATAGTTCAAATGCCTACCTTTATGTTCGATTTAATCACTTAACTCTTAACAATTAGGAGGGAACGCATGGGCACTAAGAAAGCTTCCTACTTGACAAGTTAATTTGTTCATTTTCTACTACTCTCCTCACTGCTTACCTTTTTTTTAAACATTTTTTTACAATCGATATAAAAATCGAATCTTTACTTTTAAACTCATTATTTCTTGACTTATACAATACTCTTGCAGCTGCACATTTAAACTCATTTGAATCCCTTATTTCTTAATGTTAGCATCAAAATTGGTCACTAACACCCTTGAATAGAATTGTGTAGAGAGATTAATGAAGAAAGTAAATTAAAACAGAGAAGTAACACAGTTGAATGCAAAAAGAACAACAAAAACGAGAACTTCAGATTCATAGTGGTTCAGCGTAATTGTCTACGTCCACTTTGAATATAATCTTTATTATTTTTCCAATCACTTTAGTACAGATACAATCCGCAAACTGACAACTTGAATACAAGTTTGAATAGAAAAGAAGTGAGTACAGAAAATGACAGAGTATCCTTGAGTTCTCCAAAAAAGGTCCCTTTCAAATGTACCCCTGCCCCTTTATTTATAGACGAAGACATGCTAGGTCCCCCGTGTAGGCCCACGACCAAGACAACTCGGCCCACAAATGATGCTTCAAGACGATCGATCTAGGTACACTAAGCCATATTAGCCGAACCAGGGGTTCCTTGTGGATGACTCGAAGCGAGCTATCATGTGATTCGGCGCAGCCGGATGTGTGACTCGAAGCATGGAAATACCGGACGTATCCCCCAGCTGATTATTTGCTGGTTTTCCGAACCAGGCATGCCGATCCACATATGCCATATTAAGGCCGACCCATACCTGACCGACCCACCTTGTTCCCCCAATCACGACCGAGCGATGTATACTGAGCAACCTGAGCCGGGCCATGCGCTCTGAACCACCCAGGCCGAGCCATGCGCTCCGAACCACCTAGGTCGAGCCATGCGCTCCGAACCATGAATACCGGACCACCTTGGCTTATGCACCATGACCGAGCCATGTACACCGGGCCATGCACGACCGAACCATTCTAGCCTTCATTCCTCCAATCCTTTCTCAACTCGACCCCCGTTCGAGCTCAATCATATCTCCTGCAACTATCGTCTTGTAGCCGGGCCAAGCAGCCGGGTAACATTTGCCCCCTAAAGTGTCTTGTGAATCAACATGACGCGCTTTGAATCAGCGAGCAATCTCCGCCTTCAAAAACTAGCTCGTTCAGGATGATGATTGACTGTCGCCTTTTCATCGGTTTTTTGATGAATCTCCGTGTCGTTCAAACGTGCTAGTTCAATCTCGAAGAAATTTTCAAAATCTTGTTTTAACTTTTCAAAAGCTGAATGTACATAACCTTTCGAAGGTTAAACCATGCTAGAATTCATAAACCAATATTTCTCCACCGACTCGATATCACACGTCTCTTTGTACAGTTTCATCTTTCATTGCCATGATGTGTGTATACGTTTATGTATGCACGTTCTATTTTATTATTATTATCGTCATTTCATTCATCATTTTTTTAATAACAAAATTGGGTCGGCATATGGAGCCCGACCCACTCGGTCGGTTCTTTTGGCAAAAAGGTGGGCCGACATACAATACCGACCCACACGATCGGTACTTGCTTCACCGACCCAGTAAACACGTGCTGACCAGTTTCATTGGGTACAACCCGTTCATCTCCCCCCTCTTGCCATATAAAAGCTCTTGCCTTTGCCTTTTCTTCCTTTCTTATTTTTCGCTCTACTCTCACAAGCTTGCCAACCCATCCACCTCTTATCCAAACCTAGATCTCCAACCTTGTAACTCTAGTCACCCTCTAATTCGAACAATTTTCAGCTCTTAGCTCAACAATTGCTACGAGATTCAAGCCTCTTACGTAGGTACGAATTTCTTATCCAGTCCATCCCCCTAAGCCTAGAGCTTTGTTTTGCATTCAAGTCCATAGGTTCGGTGGCAGATGGTAAAGAAGAGAGAGTTCACGCTTTAAGATAGTGTAGCTTTAACCTTGGGGTCAGCGTCGTGGAGAGCTAGGAGGCGGAGTTGATAGGTTTTTGAGGGCAGGGCTAAGTCGGCAAAACCTTGTTGGGAATAATGCTCGGCATTTTTGAGAAGGATGAGCGGGTCGATATGCCGAATGAGAGGGTCTGTCGGTATTGAGAGAGAGAGATGAGTCGGTAGGAGTTTAGGAGCGTGGATAAGTATCCCGAGTGAGGGAGTCGTTCGGTGTTGAGGGTGAGAATGTGGGTCGGTGGGAACTTAGGAGAGGGGTCGGTGATTAGAGAGAGAGAGAAAGGAGTGAGTGGATCAGGGTAGACTTTGGAGGGTCGTTCTGTAGTTTGGAGATGAGTGGATCGGTACCGAGCGAGGCGGTGTGGCTCGGTATATATAGGCTTGAATAGACGAGCGGTATTTGGTATGAGGATCGGCATTGGCAATCAAATCACCTCATCTCGAACATAGAATATAATAGGACCACATATTTCCATGCCTAAAACAATGGACTGACAAAAACCAAAGCATATGAACATATGGACCTGATTCGGACTAACAATCTCATAATTTTAACGATTGTAAATGCATATTTAACTCAATAAAAGCAAGCATTAGCCTTCGCAGCATACGATGCCAATGCCTGATCCCAGGACTTCTGCTTCCGACCATAGGACAAACTTTGGTGACGGTTAATGATAACGGTCTTCAAAGATGATAATTTTAAGCTCCATAATGCTATATTATTTTTTAGAATCTTAATTTATTTGTACTCTTGTTTGAATCGTCGCACTAGTTCACACACCACATGGGGAAATTTTTTGTCGTTATATCTGATATCTGTTATCTTTCAAGTATAGCTTAGACAGGTATCTATACACGTTAATCGCTCCTCGGAGATGTCTAAAAAATCAAGCTCCGCTACTGTTTCTGACAAACCCGGGCCAAGTTCTCGGCAAGAGGCAGTTGGGACTTTGAGTTTGTCGTCAGCCCCTATACCTGGCATTCCAGACCCACCTGTTGCGGTTATAGGCTCGGCTCCTGATGCCGTAGACGAGCCGTCGTTCTGGATGATCCCATCGACTCTCAAGCCTCGAAAATCGGCGAATCTTCTCTCCGTCGATTGTGTTCTATCCACGGAATCCCCTTCGAAGACGTTCTGGTTCTGTCGGCACAAGATCGGCCTCACCTACTCCCAACCGGATATACTACGTGCAACAAATTTATGTGCTGGGCCGGAAGTGTGCCACCTTTCAATTCATTCATCCATGAAGTGCTACAGTATATGGGGATTGCTCCAGCACAACTACACTCTAATAGCCATGCATATATTCACGGTACATGCGTTCTTTTCATGAGCGTCTTACTTGTGCAGTTAATGCTCCGCTATTACCCCGCTATATCTCGTAGCGGGTTTCTGCCGCTACGATTTTTCCATATAGCCCCACAATATAGCCTTTCCGCTTTAATTCCCGCTATTTCCGTTATATCCCGTTATTTCCGCTATATTCCGCTATATCTTCTTTAATAAAATGAATTGAAAAATTCAATTTATACATTATAAAAATTATGAAAATAATTTATTTGATTTAATTTTTAATATATTTTCAGAAATGAAAATACTCTAATATTCTACTAAATTCAATTATGTTATATAACAGTTTTACGTTTATTTAAAGTATATCCGCACATGTTTTTATTTAAAAATTATTTATGTATTAGTTACAATTCAATTGAATGATAATTTTTCTTTTAATTACCATTTATATATTCGTAAAAACATTAAGTACGAGTTTTATATGCTATTTTAAAGCCATCCGCTATATCCCGCTATATCCTCGCTGTATCCCCGCTATGACTTTTTGCACCTCCACCGCTTTGAATCTGCCGAGCGCTTTAACTGCACAGCGTCTTACTCAAACCCCCAACTCCCGAGGATATCCGTTACATCTACCGCTTCAAGACGTACCGACAGTCCATCTTACATATTCCTCGAGCCACATCCCAAATGCTAAGTCCTGATGGGCGCGTGGAACAAGTTTTCTCAGTTTAAACAAGAGTGGTTCTACGTACGCTGTCCTTCTGCCTTTGCAAGAAGATGGCTAGAAGGACGTAAGTCTCATCTTTACCCCAATCTTTGTCCTAAGGCTTGGAGTGCATCTTTTCTGAACTTCTTTCAACTCTTACAGGTATCCGCCCACGGCCCGAAGGCGCCAGGTATTCTGAGGCCGTCGAAGCCATTCGAGCTACACCCGTGGGAGATCGGGACATTAAATCTGTAATTACCAACGAACTGCTCTCGAAGTTCGGGTCACTAAGAGAGGGCCGCCGGACTAGCCTTCCAAGTGGTGCCACAATAGCAAGAACGACTGCGGAAACGAGCAAAGAACAAGCTGGACCTTCGATGCCCCCAGCTGAAGGGGCTCGCGATACTACCGAGGAAGGCGAGATTGAAAAGGCTGATGAGAATATAAGTCCTGGGCCAGCGTCGGTAGCCGACGCAGCTGGTGTTGATCAACCACCGCCTTCCCCGAAAAAGAAAAAGAGTAGCTTATAAGCTGAAAAAGAGGAAAGTCGGCGGAACTTCAAAGGTCACGATAACTCCGATCGAGAAAAAGCCGTCTTTCCAAAACTTAGAAGGCTCATTAAAGGGCCTATCTGACTTGACCATCACCGATGATATACTGAATTATGGCTTCAATAACCCCGAGGCTATGAGATTTAATTCGCCTGCGAGAAGCGATGAAGGCGCTCAGACTCATCATCAGGGAGAGAACTCCAATGAGTATAGCGAAAAACACTGGTCCGTGGGGGGATGCACTAGGGCACACACGAACACTTACACTCCATCATGCACTTGAATTCCATTCATCGTGCGACTCCTAACTCGTCCTCGTTTGACTTTATATGCAGGTGAAATAGGGCGTACACATGGCATTGACCGCCTTCGCGGATCCTCCATCTTTTATCATTCCGGTCGAGACTCGGGATCAGGCAAATGGCGAGACAAGGGACGAAAGCGGTGATAAAGACTCGCTTCAGAGAGTCGCCGTCATCTTCTAGAAGGAGAACCCATGGCCATTCTTTATATCCAAACGATCCTCCCCATCATCCGACGCGTAGTGGGGAGAAGTCTGCTCAGAATGGCTCCCAGTCCGAAGTCCCTCGCGACCAACATTCCGGCTCCTCGAGTACCAAGCAATCTCGTGAGCCTTATAAGAAATCCGTGACTCCGGTTAGGCAGACTTCCCCAGCCTCCGCTCACGATCCGTCGACGGCGGAAAAATTAGCTGATCTCAAAGCTACATTTCCGAAGATCTGTTTCGACGGACTGAAATTTCTCCCCGCAATCCATCCTATCCCTGGACATGTCAAACATAGTGCCATTGCCTGCAACAACGATGTATATTTTCAGCATGATGCGTTCACACACTTGGTGGAGAAAGTTTTAGAGGTCTCTATTGAACGCCAACACGAGATTGATCGCCTCAAACTCAAAGCTATTCACGACAGAGACATCATTAAGAGCCATGATGAAGAGCCATCCTCATACAAATCTCAGCTCGAGACTACCCAGAAAAGTGCCAAGGAGACAGCCGAGGCGGTTAGCCGCTTGGAGGCCACTCACAAGAACTCAACGAAGCAATCTAACGCAGCGACGTTCTAGCTTTGGAGAAAGACTATTAAAAAAAAGAGACATTCTCGCTCGACGAGTCAAGGAACTAGAGAAGCTGCTCTTTAAAAAGAGAGAAGATAAAATTGTAGCGCATGAAGAGTCACAAAGATACTGCGATGAAATCGTCAAAACACAGCTTCTAAAGACAAAACTCGACGAAGAGCTATCCAGGGTTGAAGCGCTAAAAGAAGCAGCTCGTGAGGAAGGCAAGAAGATAGCGCTCACAGAGGCCGGCAGAGAAGAAATCAAATGTTTATTCGACCCGCTCATTGCCGAGTTAAATGCAAGAGTTCTCATGCACCGTGACTTGTCTTTCTTGGGCGAGAATTATCTCGAGTCACTCGCCGAAGCATGGGATACTTTAATTAGGATTAAAAAAGTGAAGCTGGGTGTCGAAGAGATTGATGAAGAAGCTCTGGTGAGGGAAGTGCTTCGAGGCAACGAACCCTCAGATTTATCTGCGGCGAAAGACCTGTTCGAGGGAGGCTCCCTTGTATCAAAGGACAAAGAGGATGCCGTTGGCCCGTCTGGCTCCGAGCCCCAGATTCCTCCTCCCGTTGACTTGACCAAAGCTCCATCGCTTAATCCCCCTGAGCAACATGTGGGTTACGATCCGGAGAAGCCTGGACTTGACATCCACATTCTATCCCCAATTTCGGAGGGCGATACTCCCAAGACGACTGAGAGCCAAATGGAAGCTGGTGTGTAACCCCACCTTCTAAAATTCATAGAGTCATCGCTTTTGGTGAATAACTATCGTATCTTAACACACTTTTCATGAATTCGTACAGGTCATTCTGGCCCTGAACCGACTTCAAGGATTGATGTCGCCACGGAGTGGGAAGAAAAAGAGACTGAAGTATTCCACACTGGCGACACCCCTGGTCCTGACGCTCAAGTAATAAGGGCGCTTGAGGAAGATAAGCCCGAAGATCCTTCACCCGTAGAGGGGCACGATGATGTCGAAATCATAAGCGCTTTCGAGCACACTTCCAAGCTCACAGCATGAAGGAGCAACTCGAGGAGGAGAAAAAGGAGAAAATCAAAGTAAAATTAGAACCTCAAGTGGTGGAGCTCGACAATCCCTTAAATAGGCCGTTGAAGGTTATTCTCCCTGGTGGGATCAAACCTTTGGAAGTTCCTCCTCCTCCCTCGGATAATTCGTCGCTGGGAAGCAAGGGGTCCAGTAGAGAATGCTCAGCTGAGGAGACTTCGGAGAAGCCGAAGAAGGAAAGAAAGCCGAAGAAGTAGCTGTCGTCCGGTCATGCCTCGCTTAGCTTAAATAAGTCAAAATCATGTAGTTGTTTCCCTTTTTTTTATTTTGTCAGTAGTCATTGTAGATAGACTTGGTCTTCGCACTTTCGGAGAAGTTGTAAGGAATTTTTTTGAGAAGTAAATAAAATCTTGTTTCTTTGCATTCACTCTCATCGCTTAGCTTATAATTTAGTGAATATTAGGCTCAGGTCCCTAATAAGTTTCAAAATACACAAAAACCCCAGTAAAAAAAGTATGTAAATTAGGTCCCTAGAATTAAGTTACTAAGTAATTGCATATAGTTATGCAATTATTCACTGAATAATTGCAGACATTTATGCAATTATATCCAAAAGTTGCATAAATTTATGCAATTTTTTCGGTGAATAATTGCGGAAATTGCCGCAATTTTTTTGGTGAATAATTGCGGAATTTTCCGCAAATTTTTGAAAAAATTGTGGAAATTTTCCTTAATTTTTGGTGAATAATTGCGGAATTTTCCGCGATTTTTTGAAAAAACTGCGGAAATTTTCGCAATTTTTAGTGAATAATTGTGGAAATGTTTACAATTTTTTGATATAATTGCATAAATGTCTGCAATTATTCGGTAAATAATTGCATAAGTGTATGCCATTATTCGGTAACTTAATTCTAGAGACCTAATTTACAAATTTTTTTTACTGGGATTTTTGTGTATTTTGAAACTTATTAGGGACCTGTGTCAAACTGTGTGTACAATTTTTCGATATAATCGCATAAATGTCTGCAATTATTCACTGAACAATTGCATACGTGTATGATTCGGTAACTTAATTCTAGGGACCTAATTTACAAACTTTTTTTTACTGGGGGTTTTTTGTATTTTGAAACTTATTATGGACCTGTGCCAAACCGTCCCTATAATTTAATCCGTAATTGAAATTCGGAGTCTTACGGGTCATTTAAACTCCAGTCCGCTTTCACAGGATTTGGGAGATTTTTGAATCATTTATACTCTAGTCCGCTTTCACAGGGGACTTTGAGATTTTTGAATCGTTTATACTCTAGTCCGCGCTCTGGGGACTTAGAGATTTTTTTGAATCGCTAGCTGATCGACTTTTAGTTTTGTGTGTGCGTTCATACGCCAGACAGATTAATGCAATTTAATTTTTCCATGAAATTATAAAACACGGAACACCAATAGTTCACAGAGAAACAACTTCAAGCCTTTATTGATTGTAGAAAATAAGGACAAACTGAATTGTCTTATTACATGTCGGAAACAGAGAATAACAAAAGAAACCTATACTGGAAACAATTGCTACTAAAATGCAAAAGAAATAAACTAAGTATAATAACGACGCAAATGCTCGCTATTCCATGCTCTGGGGAGTGTCACGCCATCAACAGTCGCTAGCTTGAAGGTTCCTTCTCCAAGCCTCCGTTCGATGATGTAGGGACCTTCCCATGTGGGATTCATATGTGACGGGACTGGAAAAACCCGCTTCAAAACAAGGTCGCCCACATCGAAAGTTCTTGGTCGAACTTTTTCATTATAATATCGGACGACTCGGTGCCAATATGCGGCCGTCCTTAAATCAGCCTCTTCACGCTTCTCGTCGACAAAGTCCAACGACTCCAGTAAAAGATCTCGGTTCGTTCTAGGATCATAATGAGTCACCCGGTGAGAAGGAACTTCAAGTTACGGGTATAACAGCTTCAATGCCGTATGCCAAGGCGAAAGGAGTGTGGTTAGTAGCAGACTTGTGGGTGGTTCTGTAGGCCCAGAGTGATGTCGGAAGCTCATCACCCACTTGCCTCTAGCCTTCTCCAAACGTTTTTTCAAGATTGACTTGATTATCTTACGGTTTCAACTTGCCCATTCGCTTTAGGGTGAGCGACTGCTGCAAACATTTTCTCAATGCAATATTTTCGGTAGAACTCTTTGAATTCTTTACTCTCAAATTGAGTTTCGTTGTCAGTAATGATAGTTCGTGGGAGACCAAAGCGGCATATAATGTTTCACACAACAAAGTTAACGACCTTTTTGGTGGTGATCGTAGCTAATAGCTCCGCTTCTGCCCACTTGGTGAAGTAATCGACCGCGACGATTGCGTATTTTGCACCACATTTGGAGATTGGCAAGGAGCCGATTATATCGATCCCCCATATTGCAAACGGCAATGAACTAACCATTTGCGTGAGTTCCGTCAGCGGTGCTCTCGGGATATTTGCGTACTTTTGACACTTGTCGCATCTCCTTACATAGTCCGCGGCGTTCCAATTCACAGTCGGCTAATAGTATCCATAGCGGAGCATCTTTTTGGCTAGTGTCTGCCCCCAGTATGGTTGCTACATTCTCCTTCATGGACTTCTCCTAAAACCCGCTTTATCTCGTCGTGGGCGATGCACCTAAGCGTGGGAACGAAGAATCCCTTCTGATACATCATTCCATCCTGAATTATATACCGTGAGGCCTTGCGAACGACTTGTCGTCTCTCGTTCTTTCTCGGGCAAGGCTCCGTGTAACAAGTATTCTTTGAACGGGGTCATCCACGGCTCCCTTTTAGTTTCCGTCTCTGACACAAAATCTACCTCCATCTCATTTATACTCGGGGCGTGTAAAGTTTCAACGGGAACCAAGCCCATTTGCAGTGCATCACCAGTGCTTGCAAATTTTGCCGAGGAATCGGCTTCCCCGTTTTGTTCGCGTGAAATGTGCGAAATATGGTAGTATTCGAGGTCCGCCAATAATTCTTGAACCCGAGCGAGGTATGGGGCAAGCCATTGCCCCTTTGCTTGATAGTCTCCCCGTACTTGGTATACCACCAACTTGAATCACAAACGATTTCAACCGATTTCACTCCAAGTTCTATGGTAAGCTTTAGTCCAGCGATCAACGCTTCATACTCGGCTTCGTTGTTCGTAGCGGGGAAATTAAGTTTCAAAGCATAACAAATCGATCGGTTCTTGGGAGTTACAAGAATAACACCAGTCCCAGAACAATGGTCGTTGGATGCCTTATCGGTATATAGCTTCCATCGAACAACGCGAATCACATCACTTCCACTTGGCTCGTCTGATATAGCGAACTCTGCAATGAAATCTTCTAGCGCTTGCCCCTGGATGGCCCTCCGTGACAAGTAGGTGATATCAAACTGACTCAGCTCAATGTTCCATTTGAGTAGCCTTCCAGATGTCTCCGGTCGTTGGAGCACCTACCGTAAAGGTTGATCGGTATAAATACTGACCAGATGTGTCTGGAAATATGGGCGGGGCTTGTGTGATGCGATCACTAAATAGTAAGCCAGCTTCTCAATCTTAGGATAATTTCTCTCTACTTCCGCTAAACGCTTACTAACGTAGTACACTAGCTTTTGGATTCGGTCCTCCTCATGAACCAAAGCTGCACTGATGGCATGCTGGGATACGACCAAGTAAACCTACAACTCCTCATGGTCTACGGGCTTTGACAGAACAAGGAGCCTCTCCAAGTGTCTCACCAGAGCTCGGAACGCGTCCTCACAATCCGACATCCATTCAAAATTTCTTTTCCCTTTTCTTATCACATCAAAGAAAGGAATACACTTGTCGGTTGCTCTAGATATAAATCGATTCAACGTAGTGACTTTCCCATTCAGGCTTTGTACTTGCTTTATAGTTCTGGGTGCTTGTATGTCTCGAATAGCTTGAATCTTTTCTGGGTTGGCTTCGATTTCCCACGCGTTGACAATGAAACCCAAAAACTTCCCCGACGCAACGCCAAAGGAACATTTCAATGGATTGATTTTCATTCCATAAAATCTGAGTATATCAAACATCTCTACTAAGTCTCGAATGTGGTTGTTTGACTGTCGTGACTTCACGAGCATATCATCCACATAGACTTCCATTGTTCTACCAATCTGGTCTTTAAACATCCGATTCACCAAACGCTGATAAGTTGCTCCTGCGTTCAACCCGAAAGGCATTACTACATAACAGTACAATCCAACGTCCGTGACGAAACTGGTATGCTCCTGATTCGGATTGTGCATCGAGATTTGATTGTATTCCGAATATGCATCCATAAATGACAACAACTCATGTCCTGCTGTCGAGTCGACCGGCTGATCAATTCTGGGCAATGGAAAACTATTCTTAGGGCACACCTTGTTTAGGTCCGAGTAATCAACACAGGTCCTCCACTTCCCGTTTGCCTTCCTCAACAATACGAAATTAGATATCCATTCAGGATAGAGGGCGTCGCGGACGAACCCATTGGCTTTGAGTTTATCCACCTCCTCTTTGAGAGCAGCGGACCTCTCCGGGCCCATGCCTCTCCTTTTTTGTTTCACTGGCACATACTTTGAATCAACGTTCAATATATGACTTGCGATGGCGGGAGAAATCCCACACATATCAGAATGGGTCCAAGCGAAAACATTTAGATTCGTTTGGAGGAAATCAGTAAGATCCCCTATTATCGAGGGTTGAGCTGTGATCCAATCTTAAGCACCCGTGACGGGTCATCATGGCTGACTGGAATGTCAATCGTCAGTTCAGCTGGTGCCGCCCTGGCCTCTTTGGGTTCTTCATCGTCATATCTCGGATCTGTCTCTATAGATCCGACTGTGTTGCTCAAGCCAAGGCTCAGGTGGTACCTGTCAATTTTCAGCAACATGGATGCGGACAGGGTTGTTCCACACCCTTTCCCTTCTCTCTTCGCTGGGCCTCTCTCAGCTCGGCCACATAACCAGCATGACCAGTCGCTTGATCGCCATGCACTACACCAACTCCACTGTCCGTTGGAAATTTCAAGGTCAAACACCACGGGGTCAAAGCTGCCCTAAACTCCGCCAGGGCCAGTCGGTCCAGAAAAACATTATACGGGGAATCAACATCCAAAACAACGAACGGTAGGATCCGTACCCTCCTGCGTTCACCTTCTCCTAGTTCAACTGGCAATTCAACAAAACCTATTGCATCAGTAGCTGTACCATTAAAGCCATGAATATGGGCTTTAGATGGTTTCAGATCCTTTGCCTCCATCTTCATTTGGTCATACGTCTTTTTGAAGATAATATTAACAGAACTCCCACAATCAATTAGTATCCTTCTCACAAGCGCCGGTTAGATCGTAGCTGAAATAACCATCAGGTCAATGGTAGGTGCCTCCACTTGATCGGCATCCCTACTCCTGAATCCTATATCATCGTTCATCATTCGCTGCTGTTTCGCTGGAGTCCCGTCTTCTGTGTTCGAGCAGCATTCGAAGCCCGCATGCTTCAAGGAACTAGCATAGC
The DNA here is from genome assembly GCA_030737815.1 of Allium fistulosum. Classification (NCBI taxonomy): domain Eukaryota; kingdom Viridiplantae; phylum Streptophyta; class Magnoliopsida; order Asparagales; family Amaryllidaceae; genus Allium; species Allium fistulosum. The sequence goes on from CM060904.1 coordinate 798,285,645, forward strand.
GTTCATTCCTTGCCAACTCTTGTCTACCGGATGAGGTCCACCGATTATCGTGTTTATGACCAGCCTTCCTCCGGTCCGAGCGGGTTCCTCAGGTCGATGTGAAGCTTGCCCGTGACTGGGGTCGGATGTCCCCTGTCCGCCTTCCTGCGGATTCTTAACAAACTGCTATAACTTTTTCTGGCGAATCAGCTTTTCTATAGCATCATGGAGGTGCTTGCACTCTTTAGTATTGTGCCCGTAGATCTCGTGAAACCGACAATACTTTCCAGTTTGCTTTTGTTCTTCAGTCGATTCCTTCGGACGTGACTTTCGGTATTCAGAGGCGTATATTCGCTAAAGGTTGGGATTCTTGGTTTTTACTTTCCTGCTTTCCTCTTTTGTCCGGAATTTCCTCCTCCGGATTCTTTAGACTGCTCCGGCTTATTTTGAACATTGACTTGGACCTTACCAGAGTTTTCGCCAGATTGTTTTACTGCAATGTTGCTTTACACCGCTTCCTTGCTGGGCCCTGGCGCACTGCTCCGTCTTGACCACCTGACCTCTTCCCTTCTCATGAATTGGTTCGCCTTTGAATAAAAGCGTTCCAGGGTAGTTGGTGGTTTGCCTGCCAGCCAATCACCAAACTCTGAGTCTGGACCTACTTCTCGCATCACGGCCATAAGGATAGCATGGTCATTCGGATTGCTAACTTCGGTAGCCGCAACGTGAAATCTTTGCAAATAATCCTTCAACGACCCCCCTAGAGCTTGGATCACACTGGACAACGACATCACGTCCTTTGGACGAGTGGCATGGATCCTAAACTGCTCCACGAACTTCGCTGCTAATTCATCAAACCTGGAGATCGATCGCGGGGAAGTCTGGTGAACCACATGGTAGCGATTCCAGATAGGATTATTGGAAAGCATCTGCATTTGGTCGCATCATTTGCCCTAGCCGAGTCCATCATCCACTCGTATCTCATTATGTGCTGTCGGGGGTCGGTCTTCCCTTCATAAGCTGGAATAGTAGATATGCTGAATTTTCGGAGGTACTCAGCTTGTAGGATGATATTTGTAAACGGAGTATGGCTCCTCGATATGCCCAAATCATCGTTGGTTAAGCCCTGATTCTCCCTCATCAGTTGCCTGACCATAGCTGATAAATCCGGAGTCTGGATGGGAGGTGGCAAGTCGGTATCCGTCCTACGCGATTGCTTCGGCTGGTGCCTCCTCGGTAGGCGATCACCTAAGTGTGCATCTTGAGGACCCGCTTCACTACGACCCTGGCAAGGTGGTGGACCAGCTCCCAAGCGTGCTCTAGATCCTAAGTTTCCCACTCCAGGTTGGGAGTGACTCCCCAGGTGCAGTTGAGGGGCCACGGTTCCAGCTAAGGAATCTGGACCATTTTTGTTGGTTTGCTCTTGGCGAGTCGTCACCAATTGCTCTGTTGCACCAGTTTGTGCCGTTTCAATCCTACGGCGTCTACGCCTGGGGTGTTCATCTGACGAAGCAGAGCTGTCGGATGATGAGTAGGATGCAGGGCTTTCTCCAGCGTTCTGACGCTGCTGCTGAGTGATCTGGGTCATCAGGTTGGTGTTTGCTTGAATCTGCTCGTTAAGCTGTCTCCTACTTTCCACGAGCTTCCTCATCAGCTCATTGAACTCAGCCCGGGTGACAGCTTCTGGTTGGTTTGGAATGGTGGCGAGCTCTGCACCTGCATTAGCTTGCTGATTGTTGGGTCTCACTTGATGGACGCTGGCGGTCTCATTAGCATCAGCGTTGTGAGAGGCGGATCTGGTACGTGGTTTTGTCATCTTAGAGTTATCCGTAGGAACTTCGAGTAGAATCTATGAACTCTTGAGAATGAACTTGGATCTCCTTTAGGGGATATTCTCAATCCAGTAGCAACAAAGTAGATCCTAACAACCTGAGAATGTACTCTCTCAGTGAAAGCATCAAAATGTTAGCACTAAAATTGGTCACTAACACCCTTGAATGGAATTGTGTAGAGAGATTAATGAAGAAAGTAAATTAAAACAGAGAAATAACACAATTGAATGCAAAAAGAACAATAGAAACGAGAATACCATATTTATAGTGGTTCAGCGTAATTGCCTACGTCCACTTTGAATATAATCTTTATTACTTTTCCAATCACTTGAGTACGGATACAATCCGCAAATAGACAACTTGAATACAAGTTTGAACAGAAAAGAAGTGAGTATAGAAAATGACAAAGTATCCCTGGAGTTCTCCAAAAAAGGTTCCTTTCAACTGTACTCCTGCTCTTTTATTTATAGACGAAGACATGCTAGGTCCCCCGTGTAGGCCCACGACCATAAGAACTCGGCCCACAAATGATGTTTAAGGACGACCGATTCAGGTACACCGAGCCATATTAGCCGAACCAGGGGTCCCTTGTGGATGACTCGAAGCGAGCTGTCATGTGACTCGGAGCAGCCGGATGTGTGACTCGAAATATGGAAATACCGAACGTATCCCCCGGTTGATTATTTGCTGGTTTTCCGAACCGGGCATGCCGATCCACACATGCCATATTAAGGCCGACCCATACCTGACCGACCCACCTTGTTCCCCCAATCACGATCGAGCGACGTATACTAAGCAACCCGGGCCGAGCCATGCGCTCCGAACCACCTAGGCCGAGCCATGCGCTCCGAACCATGAATGACCGGACCACCTTGGCTTATGCACCATGACCGAGCCATGTGCACCGGGCCATGCACGACCGAACCATACTAGCCTTCATTCCTCCAATCCTTTCTCAACTCGACCCCCGTTCGAGCCCAATCATTTCTTCTGCAACCATCGTCTTGTAGCCGGGTCAAGTAGCCGGGTAACACTTAACTTATACAATACCCTTGCAGTTGCACATTTAAATCTCGATCTTTGGTTGATGTTTTTATGGGAAAATTCTATTTGGACACAATTTATAGACACAAAATATCTTAACCATTAAATCTTCCTTTGATTTCCATCTTTCATATAAGGATAAAAAGATCCAACGGTTCAGATAGTTTGTGTCACAAATTGTGTTATTTTTTGTTCAAATAGTCGGTCCATTCTTTATCTAAAACTACAACCAAAACCAACTCATACTAGACCGAGTCATAATTTTGGATCAACCAACACCCTTGCACATAAATCTTAACCTTTGGATGATATTCAATACCTTTAACTGTATAATTTCCTTGTTTATACGATTCCTAACCTTTCTTCTCTTGGAAATACAGGTAAACCATTGTCCAACTTTAATCTTTGAATGATTTGATGCACATGAATAGTTTTAGATTGGTTACCATGTGCGGCTTTTCAAAGTTAAGCATATCATTTAAGTCATTACCATGAACGAAACATTGCTTCTTCCATCTTCACCCATTAGAAGAGAAAACCACTTCCATTTTCAAGGTATAAGTAGTAATATAAACCTTCTTCCCGTAAGAAAATTATTGAACTAAAATTTTATAGTAAAAACGAACCAACTCCATATTTGATATGAGATTTTAAAAATAATAATGATGATCGATCAAAGTAGATGAGGCGCAAGGCTTGCGCCTTGGGCTTTTTTTGCGCCTTTTATACAAGCGTGAGCTTTTTTGATGGAAAAAAAACCGCACTATGAATTACTACTAAAAATGATGAATTTAGTGTTCATAGCTAGTTTTTGCAAATAAAAAACATGGATTGATATTTTATTTAACTATTTAAATATTTTATTTAACTATTTTATTAAGTAAAAATTTAAATTTAGCTATTTCATCAACTGAAAAGTCTAACTTTGAAAATATAACTATTTAATTGACTAAAATTTAAAATTTAACCATATTTATAATTTATTTAACATAACTATTTAAATTTTAAACTATATTAATCAGATTAACCTTAAAGTTTAAATCAATTTAAACTAACTTTTAAAAGTTTAAATTCATTAAAATTAACTTCAAAATTTAAACTAATTAAAATCAACTTCAAAATTTGAATTTAAAACTAAATAAACACTACTATCAAATTAATTTAAACTATTAATTAAGAAAAAAGTCATTAGCTCTTGGGCACTGTCAAATTAGGTTCGGCGACAGTGGCTAAGCAGCGGCAGACGACGACAACGATGGACGACAACGGTCTTTTCTTTCGCTTGAACTTTTTGTAAATCCTAAAATGAATGTCGACTGTAGTCGACTTTCAATATCGATTAGAAAACGGGTTTGAGTGGGTTTACGTTTGGGTTGGTCTGCAAAACACGGTCACCTACTCAAGGCGTGCTTTACCATGCTTCGGCTCCTAAAAAATTCACGCTTTAATGCGCTTTTCGTGTGCCTCCAGTAGCGGAGGCATCTTGACGTCGAGATAGGCGCAGCAGGTGTGCCTGCGTCTTTCTGACGCCTAGGCGCATGTCTTGACAACTGTGATCAATACCGCAATTTCCAATACTCATAACAGTCTTCCATTGACTAGTTCATTTGTGTGAATCTTCCTCATGTTTGCTCAGTTTGTACAATTACATGCAAATGAACTTCACATATTGTATAGAAGAGTACGCATAACTTGTTAGAATTATATGTTTGGACTTTGATAATGTGCTTTTGTAACATTAAAATACACATCACATCATAGTATAATTTAAGCACTCATGAATTAAAATAGGGGAAGTTTGGCTGCGTCCCCTACAAAGTTTAAAGTGGATAAAACTTCCCTCTTAATCAGATCTTTTTATTTACTTCGCTGTACTTTTATAGTTCATCCAAATTAAAAAAAGTCAAAAATTAGCGTGTAATACGTCTACTTTCCTCAATTCAATTTCCTTTTCACACATATATCAACAAATCGATGAAAAAAAAAGAAACAACAAATCGATGAAAAAAAAAACAGTACAGTTTTGTAGATATTTGCAATTTTTACTGCAAACATTTGCATTTTTTACTGCGAGTATTTGCAAAGATGAAACTGCCAACATCTTTAGTTTTGACTGCAATTTTTTTAAAAATGGTTTTATTTTTTCTTTTTGAACTTTTTCGAAAATAATTGCAAGTTTTAGACGATATATCAGATCAAAAAATAAACTTTTCAAAAATAATTGTATGGAGTAATTTACAATGTTTAGTTGAAGAGAGTTTTCGCTTATTAACTTTAAAAATAAGGAATGGATCCTAGTATCCAAAATTATAATATCAGTCATGAGAACACGGTCAATGGTGGCATAATTATTTTCCTTAACTCGTCAAGTCAGGGCCTGTTTTACCAACTCTCTCTCTCTCTCTATAGAAGAATTTCTCCAAGTTTGCTTAAGGAGCCTAGTATACCAAGTCGTCCCCAAATTGTTCCAGTCTCACCAGACTCGGAACTGCTTCTCATTCCCCGACCTCCAACAGAAAAACCAGTCCACTCATTCGCTCCTTTACAATGTTGCTCTCTCTCTCTCTCTCAAGGGCTATATAAGCTTCGTTTCCTATGGCTGGTATATATTTATTTTTCAGGATTACATCTTTATGTTGGCACATGATTACTATAAAAAAAAGCTATAGAAAGTTGTTTTACTTGCCCAGAAATTTATGGCTTGCTCTTGAAAATTGTTCACTGCATTTTTTTAGAATAAAAAAAAATCACAAATAGTTCGGTGGTTGTATATATATGGCCTACTGTTTTCCGCAGTTTCATCTGATTACTCAATGAGCTATCAACATTACAATTTGACATGCCAAAAGCTTTATCCTTTTCCATTGTGCTCCTTATTTGTGGGTTGGATTGTCGAAATTGAATGGTCGTACTTATTCATTTTATCACGTAGGCATTTAACTATATTCAATTTTGAAAATTTACAGAACGAGATAAAAATGTTGAAATGCATGCCATGTGTGACCAAGGTTTTAAATCTCGGATATCGGACACGTTTCGTCTCGGCGATTTTATTGACTCGGTATCGTATCGGGAGAGATCTCAGACGAGATGAGTGCATCTCGGATGCCAATATCGGATTTACATCTCGGACCTAAAGTTCATCTCGGGACCATATCGGAGTATAACACATCACATAATTTATAGCAAAAAATGCATGATATCGGTTTATTTAACATTTACCGAATTACTGCAACTAATCTTCACTATTTTAACTAAAAAAATAATGCAATTATACTTCAACTATATGAAATTGTTCAACAAAAGTTACAAAACATCATCAGTTTTAGCAATTACATATAAGTAGATGAAAGACGACAAATTAACTGAAAAAAGCGGGTTCTATACAGTTACATATATACAGTAAGAATAACATAATAACAGTATCAGGAACTGATGCAAATAAAAGCAAATGCATATAAGAGATATCAGGAATCGAAGGGTTTCAGGCAATGCAAATCTACTTGCAGAAGGTTATGCAATAAGAATAACAAACTAAATCTACTTGCAAATCTACTCTAAATTATACTGCATATTCAATTTCTGAAAAATTGAATTTCATTAAAATAGAAACAACCCTAATTTACATACATGTAGAGAGTAGAGAGATTGGTTGAAGACGAAGCTGCAGACTGTCAAAAGCGAGATCTAGTAGTCGAAAATTGGAAGCAACCGCGAGCTGTCGAATGTTGGAAGAGGGAGTTCAATTTTTTTTAAAAGAGGGAGTTCGATTTTTTTCTCTGGAGAAGAAAGAGTTCGATATTTTGACGAGGAACATGGACTTTTAGAAGTTGAATTAGAAAGAAAAGGGCTTTGTTCATTTTTTTTATGATAGATTGATATGCGTCTATTTTTTTTGAAAAAAACAATATATCGGGGATATCTCGGAATATCGTTTCGCTTCAAATATCGGCCGATATATGTAAATTTCGGCCGATATAATCGAAAGGAGATATCAACCGATATCTCATGTTTCGTTTCGCCCAAGCCTTCAACCGAGATCTCGGCCGAGATATCGGCCGAGATGGCCAAGATTTAAAACAGTGTGTGTGACTCGAAAATTAACCTAACATATTAAATATCTGGCAGCTCAGAAATCATTATTATTGCAAATCGTAATGATCGGTGAAACTTGAGAAAACACTACATGTAGCTCAAGTTTGTTTAGTACAGGAAACATACCAATTACATGTGTACTTTTATAACGATGGAAATGATCACGCAAGGGTGAAACACAATGCACAATCTCTAATATTCACTGATTTGGGAGGAATTAACACTGAAAACTAGAATTGTCTTTCAAAAAAGTTATTTTATAATCAATATGTGATTGGTATGAGTGCTCTGCTTGAACGAAGTACCACTCTTACTATAAAAATACATGATTGGTGGATACACATAACACATTAGATCATCTTATCTTGAAATATCAATTGCTTATCTCATATTGGGGACAAAACTTCATGATCAGCTTATGTTGTGTACTTTTCAGTCTAACTTCAGCTCTCAACAGTTTGAAATAAGTTCGCTCGATAACTGATTATTAGTAGATATTCGTCACGCTTCATTCATTTTCTGTGCTACAAAAGTTTCTGTCACGTCAAGTCCTAGATCCTTCTTTGAGGAACCTTGAAAACATGATAACGGGACATAAAAAAACTTTTTCTCTGTTGGCTAGAATAATATGGAAACAAAAACATACAACAATGCTAATGTGTGTCGTTATAGAGCAGAAAAAAACCCACAAAAAGCTCCAAAGTATATGCATGCATAACATAAAAGAAACAATCAAGTGCTAGGAGGCTGGGTCTTAAGGAATATCTTAAACATCGGACACTACCTGCTAAAAGTATGATAACAAATATGTATGTTTTATGTGTGTTGTATGCATATGCAACAGAGTGTTGGTGTGGTGTAAAAGCTCGGGTGTTTGTATGCATACGTGACAGTGCGCTGCTGTGGTGTAAAAGTTGTCATTAACTGCGTGCCTAGGAAACGAGATGCTAGGGCTATCAATTGGTACCCAAAAATTCGAAATCCACCCGCATCCGTATCCATATCCCAAAAAATGAAAAAAATCCAAAATCCAAAATGCAGAAATGGATACGGATATGATAGCATCCACATCCGAAAATTATTCATCCGATTTTTGTCAAGATAGTAGTTGAAATTATGCATATTTTGCTACATAAAATGACTGATATCTACAGTTTTATCATGGTAATAATTCATATTATGCATATATAAATGAATATTTGTTATACAAAAGTGGTTATCATTAGTATATGTTTATTTCTTATATTTATGTTAGCATTATTCCTGAAAATGATTTAAGTTGGACCAAAAAAATTTATTTATTTTTTTGACTTTATTAGTTATGAGCGGAGTGGATAAATGTTTGATATCTGTCTCTATCTGCGGATATGATATTCAATATTCAAAAATAATTTCGGATACGGATGCAGATATGACACTATCTATGTCAAAAAGTATCCGTTGTAGGTCTACGAGATGCAAGGAGATTCAAGAGATGCATACATTATAGATAAATTGATGTCAAACTACAATCAATCTTTAAGTTAAGATTAAGTTGATTAATTTATTCGTGATAAAAAATAAGAGGGAAAAGTGATATTGAATACTGATGTGATTTTTCCATTTGATTTACATCATCAGTTATGCACAATTTTGACCATGATTTGAAATTTGAAAATAACTCATAGTTTCAGTTACTTCTTTAGTTAGTTTGATTTCAAATTAAAAAGAATTAATTTTATAGTAATGTGTAACATGGTATGTTACAAGTATTCTAAATAAATATTACAAATTAGGGAATTTCGTTATCATGCCCCCTCTGGATGAAACATTGGTAGAGTTAATTCAATCTTGTTTGCTAATTGTTGGAAGCAAGGGTGAAAAAACATTTGGTGACTGATTTACTAGTTGTTCAGTAGAGCGGACATGAGCGACTTTGAGTGGATTCACATGAACTTGTTTTTGAATGAAGTGATACTTCATGCAAAGGTGGACCGAGTTTATAGATTCGATTTAAAGATTGTGGTGATTGTGTTACAGGTCAGGTTGGGTTTAGAAGGTTGGTTTTGTGTTGACGGTTGAACTTGCAATTTGAGGAAGGTGGAGTGGCGATGGTAGTCCTAGCTTTTGTGAAGGAGTATGTGTTATATTTGGAGGTTGTGATGATTGAGTTATACATCAGTCTAATTTGGAAGGTTGATTTTATGATGGCTATTGAATATTGTAATTTGGTGAAGATGGAGTCATGGTGTTGGATCTTGGGTTTTGTGGAAGAGAGTTTGTATGAAAGAATAAATGGAGTGGTTGTGGAGGTTGGAGTGGATTTCCCTTGAGTGATATATTCCAGTGTGCCAAATATTGTGAGGATGTTCGAATATGATGACTCAATAAAGATTCATATATATATATATATATATATATATATATATATATATATATAATGTGGATGATGCGGGATGGGAAGATTGTAATGGATTGTTTTGAAGACCCTGGTTATCCAACTCAGTGCTTGTACTAAGGGGATTGATCCTAGCAGCTTCTTTTTATTAACTGAAACCTTATAGAAGGAGCATTATATAGCGAATATGTACAATTAATTATATGCGAATGAGACATGGACTACCTATAACTATTGCAGGAAGTTCTTTTGAATTGGAAGGCTGAGACAGAAGACCAAAAAAGAACATAGAAAAGAGATTGGAAAGAAGAAAAAGTGAATCCGAAAAATTTAACATGACTAAATGTGTAAATGCATGAGCAAGGTTTTAAATCTCCATCACACCTGAGATAACAACCTGAAATTTTCTCCGAAATCCAAGATATGACAGTTTGGTTAGTTATCAGAGTTTTAAATCTCCTTCATTTCAATCAAGATGTCAACCCGAGATTTTATCTAAAATCCGAGATTCGAAACCTTGTGCACGAGGATGCGAGATCAAGGCAAAAATAAGCATTTTGAGTCGATGAATAGCCAAGAAAAACGCAAGCAATGGAACAAGGAGATATCGTGCGAGATGAATATGCAACTAAAATTAATTTTGACAACCAATACTTCGACATTTGGAATAGTTGAAAAGTGTGCTAAAGAGTTTTCGTATGGCGATGAAAATTAAAGTGTAGGAGTAAATGATAAATGAGGTAAATAGCAATAAAGAATACATACGATTGATATGACAAGAGCGTAAAAGCATTGAGATGAGTGGGAAGTTTGTTTTCACTATATAACAATGACATCATTTAGAATACTCATTCTGCTCTGGATTGCATGAAGATGATGTTAAATGAGGAATCTCATAATTAATTGAGACATGGTGAGAAAATTTCATATTATCCTTCATTATCAAAGTATAGTTGAAATATTTTCGCGTTAGTTGTTTGAACTTGAAGTGAACAAAGAATCTAGAGTTTAAAATCTCCTTCATGTTGTCAAGATCTCGTCAAAAATCTCCTTTTTGCGCGTAGGCAAGACGAAACTTCAAATGTAATCTATGTTCCTTTATATACTCATCTTATCTGAGATGTTAAGATCTCATCCCAACATATAAATCGAGATGTAAGTTCGAGAACTTTTTTAAAATTTGAGTTTGAAACCGTGAAAAGGTCATAGATGTCGGATTTTCTTTTGAGTGGACAAAGCCATATGTATTTTGTAAAATGAATAAATGATGTAATATCTGTCATCATCAATAGAGTGAACATGAAAAGCTTAGACATTGGAAAATATTATTTCAAGTGGAGAGGTTAAAACAAGAGTAAAAGCGGAGAAATGTTACATGCGATGTTGAATATATTGATATGCATATCAATTCAAGTTCAAAGATGATGGTCTCACAACTTCCAATTTAAAAACAAATATAACATGCACATGAATCGAATGTGATGGATTACCTAAGCAGTAGATGCCACTCACACTGAGTGGTCTTTAATATTTGAAAAAAGTATCAATGAAGAAGATTTGATGGATAAAACCGATCTTTTCGTGCATATCATCCCTATTGTGACCTTGTAGAAGTGTTACACCCAGGCCCGGCCCAAGACAGGCAAGACATGCAAGACAAATGTCTAGGGCATCAAAATGCGGAGGGGCAACATTTCTGCTATCGTGCTTAAAAATTATAACCGGGTTGCTTTCCTCCTCTGCTCCTCGACGTTGCTGACCGGACCGGACCACGACGCTGTGGCTGCAACCATCGCCATTCGCCACCATCCCAACACGGCCCACCACCACGCGGCTGCCAAGTTGCCAACAACACAACAACGAATCACGACTCGATTCGACGAATCAACAAGTGCGGCTCCTGTTTGGTTGTTTAGACTTTAATCTCTTCATCAATTGATTCGATTTGCGTTTGATTTTACCTTCCCTGAATCTAGTTATGCTAATTTTAGTTTTAATTTTGATGTTGAATTGAGTATTTTATTTAAGGGGGAGGTCGGAGCAGGGCCGGTCCGATGGTTTTTCATGCCCCAGACGATTTTTTTTTTCCATTTTCTGTTGCCCCATTTTAAAAAATAGTATGAGTATGTGCAAAATATGCACAAAATAGTTTACATGCAGCAGCACTTCATATGCACAAAATCAAATCCAATTACTATGCACAAAATATTGTTAAACTAAATCAATTCCATTAGTCTACATGCCAAAAAATCAACATTATATAATGTCAAAATACAAGCTAACGAAAACAACTTTTTCTTGCATTCTTTGAAGCGAATTCTTCTATGATCTCCTCATAGTTAAGTTTATCCAAGTACTCATTTTCAATTGAAATAATAGATAGTCCACTTAATCTCTCTTGCGACATAGTACTTCGAAGATATGTTTTTATTAATTTCAATTTTGAGAAACTTTTTTCCGCCGTAGCAACCGTAACCGGAATAGTCAATAAAATTCGATAAACAACCCAAACATTTAAAAATCCACTTACATCCCCCTATATAATCTCAAGAAATTTAGAACATCAATTGATTTAGTTACTTTCGATGGTAAAATTCATTTTAGTTGTCGAAGCACAAAGAATAATTCTTTACCACAAATATCTTGCTCTTCATCGTATTCCAAAGAAATTTCTAATTTCATACAATGCTTCTTCAATTCCTCTTCATCAATATTTTTAAATCTCAAATTTAACAAAAAGCCAAAAGTTTATTCATAAAGTTTAAATTGCTCAAATCGATCTCTAAGTGAAGTTAAAGCTTGGTCAATTATATGAAGAAAATAAGTAATTCTAAAATTGTCCTCTGAAGATTGTTTGTGATCATTGTCTACAATATCTTCATCAAATTGTTTTTTTCTACGTACGATTCTCTTTTCAACAAACTTTGGATCAATACCAACATCATTTGCAAGTTCTTTATCCTCCTTCATCATTGTTTCAAATCCATCTTCTCTAAATTTTTCAAAAAATACTACAAGCTCCTTAATTTTTGTAATTGCATCTTCAATATCCATTTCTTCTCGTTGAAGTATTTTACTTACTCGATTAATTTTTTCCAATATCGTGTACCAAATACACAAACTAATTAAAAACTCAAAATTTTCCAAAGCATTTTGGCACAAGCCTTTAGCCTCCATCATCACAACATTATCTTTAGAATTATTTGCAATGTCAATTAAAGCATCCCTTGGCTCCGGTGCTTGAGTTCGTATTGCTTTAACACTTTCAATATGACTTTCCCAACGTGTTGCTAATAATGATTTTGTAGTCAAACCCTTCACATAACTCCGAAGTAGTTTCCATCCTTGAGTTGAGCCAGAAAATAGTATAAATCTTTTGCACAAAAGCGAAAAAATTTCTTGCTTTTATACATGATTTTGCCATATCACGTAAAGCAAGATTTAGACTATGACACCCGCATGAAATGTAGAAAGCTCTAGGATTTACATCAAGTAGTCTTTTTTGTACATCTTGATGTTTACCTAAAACAAAGTCAATTAAATGCATGATTAATGCTATAGTCAAGCATAAGGTAAAATTTAATTTAATCTTATACCTTTCATATTTGAACCATTATCATAGCCTTGTCCTCTCACGTCATTGATATCAAGTTTGAGATCGATCAACTCATTTTGAAGTGCTTTGAAAAGACCAATCCCGGATGTATCACAAACGGTTATAAATCCAAGAAAATATTCCTCCACTTTAATATCATTTGTATCTTCAACATTCACACATCTTATAACAATAGACATTTGCTTCTTATGGCTCAAATCTGGAGTGCAATCAAGTATAATTGAGAAGTACTTTGCTTTCTTTATTTTTTTAAGTATTGATACTTTGATTTTATTAGCCAATAAATTTATCAATTCATTTTGAATTTTATGGCTAAGATAATGATTATTGATCTCATTATTCACCACACGTCTAATATGCTCTTCCATAATTGGATCAAACTCGGCTACAAACTCAATAAGTTGACAAAAAAGTCCATTATTTTTCTCATAAATTTTCTCATTTGATTCACGAAATGGCAAATTATTTCGAGAAAGTGTCTTGACAACACCAATTATGCGCACAAGTACCTTTTTCCAATGTTGTTTTTCTTGATCAATTTGAGCTTCCATTGCATTATCAATTGTTGCTTTTCGTTGAAGCCCTTTATGCAAATCGATCCATTTGATAAGATTGGCATTGTGCAATGGATTGCTTTCATGCTCTCTTAACTTGGTAGATAGATTATGCCAATCGTCGATTCCTCCACCTGCCAATTTAGATGCTTTTTGTGTGTTTTTAAATAGCTTACAACAAAAACAAAAAGGATTATTAACAAAAAGGATAATAATGTAAATGTCGATGCTAATGCTCATGAAGAAGATGTTGATGATGTACCGATACTTGACCTTGAAAGAAATGTTGATATCAACTATGATCCGGGATTATGGGGAAGAATTACGGATACTAAAAGAATCATGTTAATTCAACACGGCCCCATCAAAATTGTAAAAGAAAATGATGTATTTCCAAGAAATAAGATTAATGGTAGACATTTTACCGCTAAACACTACATTGGTGGCTATCCACGTGGAAAAGAGCATGAAAGAAAATGGCTTGTGTATTCAAATGCATGTGATAAAGTTTTTTGTTTTTGTTGTAAGCTATTTAAAAACACACAAAAAGCATCTAAATTGGTAGGTGAAGGAATCGACGATTGGCATAATCTATCTACCAAGTTAAGAGAGCATGAAAGCAATCCATTGCACAATGCAAATCTTATCAAATAGGTCGATTTGCATAAAGAGCTTCAACGAAAAGCAACAATTGATAATGCAATGGAAGCTCAAATCGATCAAGAAAAAAAACATTGGAAAAAAGTACTTGTGCGCATAATTGGTGTTGTCAAGACAATTTCTCGAAATAATTTGCCATTTCGTGGATCAAATGAGAAAATTTATGAGAAAAATAATAGACTTTTTTGTCAACTTATTGAGTTTGTAGCCGAGTTTGATCCAATTATGGAAGAGCATCTTAGACGTGTGGTGAATAATGAGATCAATAATCATTATCTTAGCCATAAAATTCAAAATGAATTGATAAATTTATTGGCTAATAAAATCAAAGTATCAATACTTACAAAAATAAAGAAAGCAAAGTACTTCTCAATTATACTTGATTGCACTCCGGATTTGAGCCATAAGGATCAAATGTCTATTGTTATAAGATGTGTGAATGTTGAAGATACAAATGATATTAAAGTGGAGGAATATTTTCTTGGATTTATAATCGTTTGTGATACATCCGGGATTGGTCTTTTCAAAGCACTTCAAAATGAGTTGATCGATCTCAAACTTGATATCAATGACGTGAGAGGACAAGGCTATGATAATGGTTCAAATTTGAAAGGTATAAGCTTAAATTAAATTTTACCTTATGCTTGACTATAGGATTAACCATGCATTTAATTGACTTTGTTTTAGGTAAACATCAAGGTGTACAAAAAAGACTACTTGATGTAAATCCTAGAGCTTTCTACATTTCGTGCGGGTGTCATAGTCTAAATCTTGCTTTATGTGATATGGCAAAATCATGTATAAAAGCAAGAAATTTTTTCGCTTTTGTGCAAAAGATTTATACTTTATTTTCTGGCTCAACTCAACGATGGGAAATACTTCGGAGTTATGTGAAGGGTTTGACTCCAAAATCATTATCAGCAACACGTTGGGAAAGTCATATTGAAAGTGTTAAAGCAATACGAACTCAAGCACCGGAGCTAAGGGATGCTTTAATTGACATCGCAAATAATTCTAAAGATGATGTTGTGATGATGGAGGCTAAAGGCTTGTGCCAAAATGCTTTGGAAAATTTTGAGTTTTTAATTAGTTTGTGTATTTGGTACACGATATTGGAAAAAATTAATCGAGCAAGTAAAATACTTCAACGAGAAGAAATGGATATTGAAGATGCAATTACAAAAATTAAGGAGCTTGTAGTATTTTTTGAAAAATTTAGAGAAGATGGATTTGAAACAATGATGAAGGAGGCTAAAGAATATGCAAATGATGTTGGTATTGATCCAAAGTTTGTTGAAAAGAGAATCATACGTAGAAAAAAAACAATTTGATGAAGATATTGTAGACAATGATCACAAACAATCTTCAGAGGACAATTTTAGAGTTACTTATTTTCTTCATATAATTGACCAAACTTTAAATTCACTTAGAGATCGATTTGAGCAATTTAAACTTTATGAAGAAACTTTTGGCTTTTTGTTAAATTTGAGATTTAAAAATATTGATGAAGAGGAATTGAAGAAACATTGTATGAAATTAGAAATTTCTTTGGAATACGATGAAGAGCAAGATATTTGTGGTAAAGAATTATTCTTTGAGCTTCGACAACTAAAATGAATTTTACCATCGGAAGTAACTAAATCAATTGATGTTCTAAATTTCTTGAGATTATATAGGGGGATGTAAGTGGATTTTTAAATGTTTGGGTTGCTTATCGAATTTTATTGACTATTCCGGTTACGGTTGCTACGGCGGAAAAAAGTTTTTCAAAATTGAAATTAATAAAAACATATCTTCGAAGTACTATGTCGCAAGAGAGATTAAGTGGACTATCTATTATTTCAATTGAAAATGAGTACTTGGATAAACTTAACTATGAGGAGATCATAGAAGAATTCGCTTCAAAGAATGCAAGAAAAAGTTGTTTTCGTTAGCTTGTATTTTGACATTATATCATGTTGATTTTTTGGCATGTAGACTAATGGAATTGATTTAGTTTAACAATATTTTGTGCATAGTAATTGGATTTGATTTTGTGCATATGAAGTGCTGCTGCATGTAAACTATTTTGTGCATATTTTGCACGTACTCATACTATTTTTTAAAATGGGGCAACAGAAAATGGAAAAAAATAAATTCGTCTGGGGCATGAAAAACCATCGGACCGGCCCTGGTTACACCCCTGCCAAGACCCTTCACAAGGAATGAAGAAGACTAATTCAATGAATACACTGTTAAGTTTACAAATTTAAAAGACAAGTATTAGAGACATAAAGAATATTATGAAGAGTGAAAGTATGAGAGGTAGTATATATAGATGTAGAATTGGTGCACGAATAGGAAGATCCATATCATCATTATTGATCATAACAGCATTAGTTCCGTAGTATAGAGTATGAACGAAGAGATTACTCAAGTTGGTGGTAATATAGTGTGATGCACCACAATTGTAGATCCCATTTGAGTATATTTATAATAACTTCAGTGTTATCAATGGTCATGGATGAAAGAGAAAAAAGAGAGAGGATTATTGCTTTAAAATCGTGATAAAAAATAAATTGGTAGTATTGATTATTATTTTTCATTCAATTTACATACTTATTTATACATGGTTTTGGTCATAACATATAATTTCAGTTAGTTATATAATTGAATAAGTATTCACAGTAGACATTTACCTCGTTCCCATGTCCAAATTTTGACGTTTGACGCGTCATATACTTTGGACGCAAATGGGCCAAATTGGTGCATCCACCTCCTTTCATTCATTTTATACCCCTTTTCAACACAAATACACAAAGTATCCCGTTTCCAACACCTTCAAAACATACAAAAACACAATCTGTTCATCAAGGTTCTCTGCTCAAGTGTTCCGCTCAAATACTCCGTGCTCGCCAAGAATGCACCCGTAGTAATTAAAGAAAATCAATATGTAACTTATTGTCTAGTTTTTTTAAGATCCAAAGTCAACTCTAAGGAAGTATGTTAATTGTATTTAGTTTGAATTTAACTTAGAGGAACTAATTTACATATGATATCTGTTATATAATATAGTATAATCTTCTAATTAGATGTTACAGGTTAGGAAATATCCTTTTGAATTCGTATAAAGTGAGTTTGTACATTAACAAAACCACTTTACTTGCAGCATATATGTAGTTTCAGATGCATTTGAGGGTCAGTCTGCTGTAAACAGACAGAGAATGGTTTACAAAGCTATCTGGGAGGAGCTTCAAAGCACTGTGCACGCTGTTGACAACATGGTTACTCACACTCCCTCTGAAGCCAAGTAAAATTTTTCTATCTGGGCCAATGAAGATGCATCATTTTTAATCCTCATGTAAGAATTAATAAAAACTTCAATTCATTTTTGTTACTTGCACAATTTATACTATCATTCTATTACTCCCATGTTGGTTCATTGTCTGATTAGATCATTTTCTATTGTTTATTTCTGTAGTTCTTTAAACGTTATGTTGCTTTTAGATAAAAACTTCAAATTCTGCAAATTGTTTTTGTTAACCTTCAATTGATAGCCAAAGCCAACTGCCCTGGGTCCTTGATTCAGGCAAAAGGAAATGCAACTTGGGATAGTTCCTAATAAAAAGTGAAATTCTCTTAGAAAATTTAAATCTTTTACTGTGTAAGGGCTAAGATTACATTGTTCTTAGACAGTTCCAAATTTGATATATGGAGGTTTCTTTTTTATTTGTGTTTTCGTAATCTGTCTTTTGCACTTACAGGGTGTTATAAGTAAATTCTAATCTGATAAGAAACTGAATTTGGAATGTCTACGTTTTCCGTACTACGTATATTTAATTCGTCAATGCTTCTGCCGACCTTTTACTTTTATAAGGACTTCCAATCATATAATACATGCTCCACGTGAATGTAAAATATTTTACTCAACAAATAATACTATATTAGTTTGACTCTGGAGCTTTGCTTGCTATCTCATCTCACGTCTTGCTATACCCTATTGATAGGTTTTGAAGTGCCAAAATCATACAAGCAAAGCCGTGGAAAGCTTACGTGTTATTCATTGCTATCCACATGTTGTACTTGATTTGCATCACCATTATGTTTATTTTAGTATTTCCACTAAGAATGTAAGATAGATTATTTGAGAACTTGTACTTTCATAGTGTGGGTTAATGTTTGAATCAAATATGACACAAACACTCAGAAGTTTAAGTAGAGAATAAAAAAAAAGAATTAAATGGAAAATGAGCAAGAAAGAATACACAACAATTTATAGTGGTTCGATAAACTAAGATCTACGTTCACTTTATAATTTTATTGCTTATTTTATGAGTTGGAGGCAGAAGTTCTTATGGTCGGTACAACTTTGACACTTGATTACAAAAAAAATAAAATAAAGAGATCAAGAGTCGAAATATCCTAAAAATGAGCCATACCCTTCTATTTATAGAGGTAGGAGCTTAAAATCTCGCACAAAACATCTCCATCTCGTTTTCCACGCCATAGACTGCTTCTTCATGAAAATATGGTGCCACATCATCACTTTGTATGGGTCGGTACAACACCAAGAATAAGGGTCGGAATTGACCCATAGTACTGCCAAATTGGCTGCCTTTAACTTTTCATGTTGGATCGTCTTATGGTTAGCTTCATGATTCCGTAGTTGTTTGACCAATATTTGCTTGTTTCTGTGTTCAAATGATGGAGTCGTGAAAGAATGGAGTTGCTGATTCAAGAGTTCGTGGAGGTCGATAGATAGTTGTATTGGATCAACAAACCAACACTCGAAGTGGGCTTTTGGCATTGAGTAGAGGGCATAGGCAGAAGATGAGCATCATGGGTGAAGAAAATATGGATCGGCACCGACCCATAGAGTGGGGTCGGTACCGACCCACCATTTGGGTGGTTTTGTGTTTGTCTTGGTTTTGAATTGTTTTTGCATTGGCCTTGTGACTTTGCATTTGGTTTCTAGAGTTCTGGACGATCTCTCCGGGCTTCCTGCCTTGATAACTCCAAGTTTTACTCGTCCAGTTTGTTCGAATATTGTCTGGTCAAAAGGCTGGATAACACTTGTCTTTCAAAGTACATCTCGTTTCAAACGTGATGTGCTTTGAATCGAGACAAGTCGGAATACTGCGAAGAACTCCACTTTATGTTTTGAACGGCCATTATCCTTCCTATAAATCGTTTATGTGTAAGGTTATTTCCATTGTCATTCGTCGCGACGCTTTCCAAGCATTTTGGATTATAAATCTGGAATGCATTCTCGTGATATGTTATTTCAAACTCTGCAATTTTAAACCGGTTTCTTTTATGGATTTGCCGGATTTGAATCTAATTCCCTTTGACTCTAGTCGCTGGGTTGGATATGTACACATACACTTTCACGTGCACGTTCTCGATCAAGTCTTCGGCATACACCTACATTTACATACATACATATATATACATACATATGCATATATATGCATATGCATACCTACATATACATACATATGCATGCATACATATACATATACATACATACGTACATACATAGATACACACACAAACATATTTTAAAAAAAGAACAAAACTCGATATCGACCCCGTTTCTTGGGTTGGTACCGACCCCAGACTTGGGATATTTTCCCAATTCTTTTGCCTATGGATACGGGTTTTAGGAGTATAAATCCCAATCTACTTCACTTTATTCCCTCACATTATCCTTGCCGAATTTAAACTCAAGTGCAACCATTAAAGATCTTGACTTTCCAATCGAACCTTGCCCTCATTTAAGCTTAGGACCGTCGCCCCATGTCACTCGAACTTAGCCTCATTTACCTCGCCATTGCCAAACTCCAACCGCCGATCCACGATTCAATTTCTTTGAACCCAATGCCGCACTCTTGAGCCCTAAGTCGTTCATAACTAGGTAGATGGTGAAAGACTTGGAGGAGGATGGATGGAGTGGATGATGTTGAGGCTAACGACGATGATTTGGGATTGGAGAAATTGGAGGAGGAGGAAACTCTCCCTTGGAGTTGGGTCGGTACGACTCCAACCCTTAGGGAAATTCATGAACCCCAAATTCACAAATGCCTCGGTGTTGAATTTCTCCTTCTTGGTTCTATATCATTTCCAAAGCATTACCGATAACGTGAAGCTCGTCGGGATGGTCAGCGATGATGGTCACTTCGAGCGAAATCCAAACTTTTAAAACAAATGGTTAAATAATAATATCGGAAATCTGAACTGCACAACACTGCATGACACCGCACTAGGATTCACTTTAGTGGGGGTAGAGTTTGTAATTAATCTAATGTTGATTATCTGTCGAGTTTTTATACACATGGATTAGAGACGTTCCAAATGTTTTGCCGTTCAAGCCATAGGTACATCCACTTTCAGATGTGTTGAATCTGATGCCGAGTCAAGTTCAACTACGATTCCATACGCACAGCAAACCCCGGTAGAGCATGCATAGCAGCTCGAAAATCCACAGGTGGAGCAGCAAGTTCCGAAGAATCCAGTAGAGCCAGTAGGTGGGCCAAAAGTAGATCCTCCACCCAACACCCTCGAGGATGCCGTAATTTTGAATGATCCTACTGATTCTGTTGCTTCCAAAATCGACGAAGGAGCTCTTCAGAGAATATGCAACAAATATGGAATCCCGTTCGATGACGTCCTTGTCCCGTCTTGTGATCAAAGAGATCAAAATCGCCAGAGGGTTATATCGCCTGCAACAGATATATGTGCTTGGCGGGCTGCGTCCCACCGTTCAATCAGTTCGTCCATCGAGTTCTGAATTTCATGAGGCTGGCTCCAACACAGTTGCATTCGAATAGCTATGCCTTTCTTCTCGGCACATATATGATTTTCGCCGAACACTTACGTCGAGCGCCCAGAGACGAGGAGATTCGGTATGTATATAACTTCAAGAGCCGAAAAGAAAGTCCGTCCTTAATCTACCTGGAACCGATCAGAGGTTGTTGAGTAGTCTTCGGGGCATGGAACAAGTCGAGTTATTTCAAAAATGAGTGGTTTTATGTTCGTTGTCCGTCCGAGTTCGCACGAAGATGGCTATCTGGACATATACTCCATTCTATATGCATTAGAAGAATTTTTTTAATAGTTGCAGACTTAACCCTTATCTTGTTTTACTATCCAGATATTTTGGTGAGACCCAGTAGCACGGAACTTTCAGATGTCGTTAATGCTCTCATGACCATTTCGGTATAGGATCGAGATATCAGAATTCTTTTGTCGGACAAGAACCTTCATGCCCACGATTTGTTGGAAGCAGGACGCAGTACTGGTATAGTCCCAGTGGTTGCCAGTGATGACGACGACACTGACGATGATGATCACATCTCGCCCAAAGGAGGCAATATCGATCCAGATTTGCCCTCAGTCCTAAGTCCTGGGGCTGGAGTTGAAGATAATGTTGAGCAAACACAAGAACACATCGAGGAAGGTGAGATAGTGGGTGATAGTGGTAAGGCTGGCCAAGGTAACATTGACGTGGGCTACGAGTCTCAGACCGAACAACCCAAAAGCGGCCAACAGTCTACTTTGAGGAAGAGGCTAGTAGTGAAGTTTTCCAAGGCACAGACTTCTACACAGCCTCCGCCAGTCACAACTGCGGAGAAGACGCCTTCTATTCTATCAACCGGCACATTTCTGGATTGGGGCCAATTCCTGTCGTGTTTTGCTCCTTCGATGTTAGTAACATTAGTCTTGATGGCATCGATTTCCCTATTCGCTTCGATAAGGATACCATCCCTACAGTATAGGAGAGATCATTCCTATGAGCAAAGCTCCAGCTCATGGTCCATCGGGAGATACTAGGACACTAAACATATGCGCACTTCACGCCACTGCACAACACTTGACTTGCCTCCTTGTTCGTTGGATCTAACTTCTTCTCATTTTATTTGTAGGATCCATGGAAAAAGGAAAATATATACTCCAATCCATTCAGGATACAACTTGATAGCGGAAACGCTATCCAAATGCTTACCATCAAGGCAACGGTCTGGACTCAAACTCCCCCCATCGATCCGATCGAGATAGAGGTAGTCGCAATAAAGATAACCGTGATAGAGATAGTCATAGTAAAGATTATCTATCACATGACTTCGACTCCAGGTATCGCCCCAGGTCCAGTCTCCTCCTCCAAAGGATTTGGATAAGCATTTGGATCGTCGGGATGACATCACACCAGGCGGCACATCTCGTGCTCCACCTCCAGCTTCTGTTTTTGCTCAACAGTTAACCTTAGCCCATCCTAGTCGATCTTCTGACTGTGGATACCAAAAGAGTGGTTCTGAGATTTGTCATCACATGCCCGGCAAAGAAACTGCTGAAGCGCTGGGCGTCTCTACAAAGCAACAACTCACCGGTAGCGCTCAAATGGCTGAACTAAAAGAGCAATTTCCAAACATCTGCTTTGATGAGCTTAAGTTTGTGCCCAACTCAAAAAGAATTTCATCTGACGTCCAAGAGATGACTGCTGCTTGCGTGACTAATGTTCATAATCAATACAATGAATTGTCATGAGTAGTTGAAAAAATCTCCGAGGTCTCGGGGGAAAGGCAGCTCGAAATCGAAAATCAGTAACTCCTCGAGGCTGACAACAAAAGAATCATAGCTCTTCTTGATGCGAAGGATAAAAAATTAAGGAAACCTCAAGCCGAAGTTGAGAGGAAGGCCGAGGATGCCATCTAGGCACTCGAAGATGAGAGGGCCAAGCATCGCGATGAGCGGGAGAAAGAGTTCCATCGGAAGATGCCGCGAACAGGAGCTCGGTTGAACTGAAGACCAAGCTTGATCGTGAAACAAAGGAAAAGGAGGAGGCTCTTCAATAAGCTCAGGATTACTGCGATGAGCTTCTCAATGCTAAGAAAGAAAGGGACAAGGCAGTCGAACGTGCTGGGGACATAGATGCGCTTGTCAAGAGAGAGGTTGAGGTCGGAGAGTAGCGAATGATGGATAAGTTTGAATCAGGGCTCATCAAATACAACGCCAATGTTGTCAAGTTTCGTAACCTTAAATGGCTTGGTGATGATTATCCTAGGGTTCTGGGCCTGGCTTAGGAACAGATTGTCTCAGAGGAGAAAACATTCTTAAAAGATGGCTAGGTATAACTTGCTCAGTTGGAAAAGGAGGTATTGATAGACCATGAGTCCAGTGTGCTGAGAAAGGGTAAGCTCATTCTTCATCCTGAGCGAGCCACCACTATACAGAAAGACTTCAGCGAAGGCTCAGGATCAACACCACACGACGCCATCGTCAGCCAAACACCTGGGTACCAAGCTGCTCCAGATCCATCCTCTAACCTAGGTATGATCCGGAGAATCCCCAGATGCATAAGCCTACTATCCTTTCTCCCATCCCGAAGGGAGATTCTGGTGGCACTCTGGCCTACACAGAATCCCAACAGAAGAAGGTATCTCGTTGACTTACCCTATGTTTCAGAGGGTTGATGTGTCGCTGATTGACGTTACTAATCTATCTTTTCATATCTCTCAAGTTTCAAGTTGGCCCCGAATCACCTCGCTTCCTGATAAGGACTCTCAGCTGGGACAATAAGCATCTACAACATAATCCGTAATCATTACAACTTCAACAACGATTCCAACCATCCCAATTTAAGAAACTCCCTACTTTGACGGGCAAACGATTGATGCTTTGCTTGATGAGGAGACTGGTGGAACTCTGGGTGCTTAGACCGATGATGTTGTTGTGTTAACCAGAGTGTCTAAGCCCTTGTTGGGTTCCACCGTGAGCGGTCTTGAGTGGGAACTTGGCCTTGCCAAAGAGGTCAAGTTAGAGAAGATTGAGAAACAAATCCTCAAGTAGGAGAAGTTAGTGGTCATCCCTCCTCCTTTATCCATTGTCTTTCCCGGACAGACTGTCTTTACTCCGGTCCATGTTCCTCCGTCTGGTAGCGCTCAAAGCATACCTGCAGGATCTTCGCAAAGTACTCCGGGCTCCCTTCCTTCGCCTAGGGGTGCTTAAAGCGTGCCTACTGGATCATCACAGAGCACTCCATCCAAAGGGAAAGAAAGCGGAGGAATGACAAGGAAGCAACTGGAAGGATCCAGTGCACCATCTTCTATAAAGAAGGAGAGGAAAGAGAGGAAGAAGAGGATCAAGAAATGATGATCCATCTTGTTAACAAGAAAACTTGTCAATACCCCAAAGTAGAGTTTAAAGTGTAGGTGTCCCCTTCGAAACCACCTTTCAAACAGATAGAGGTTGTAAAAACCTTTCGATTCCCTTAAGTCCACCTTTCGAGTAGGTTGTGGCAGTTGAAGCTCCTTCTTATACAACCTTTTGACAAGGTCGAAACACCTGAATCTCTTTTTATAATACCTTTCGATCTAGTTAAGTTGGTTTAGTATCCTTTCGAAACCTCCTTTCGAAGTAGTTGAGGTGACTCGAGGATTGGTCCTAATGATCTAAGGATATGAGTTGAATTAAAAGGTTCCGACTTCTTTGAAAGCTAACCTTTGATGACTCGAGGTTAGGACTTAAGGATCTAAGGGCATTAGTTAAGTTAGAAGGTTTCGACTTCCTCGAAATGTGACCTTTCAATCAGGTTGACATAAGCAGATTATAGACAAAATCTCATAGGAACATTAAATCAGCTAACATATCTAAAATGCTATAAACTTGCTTTGATTATTTTTTTCTTTATTGCTAGTAGCTTAAGTAATACAAAGTGGTCAAATCCCCCATCCAATTTGAGAATTAGGGTTTACAAATTCAAGAAAGTACAAAAATGAAGTGAATGAAACCGGATCCCTAAAATAAGACCCCAGGGTCTTATTTATAGGCACTGGTTGAACCCTTTCGAATCAGACCTTTCAACCTAGTCGAAAGGAGTACCTTGAAGACCTTTCACTACTGCTAAAGTTTGGGCGCCCTTCTACTTTGCTTTAAAACAGAACTTGATTTCTTTTGACTTCATCGAAAGGGGTAGGTGCGCTCTCCTCTTTGTGTTGCTATGCTGTTGCAAGTAAGAAAAGGTGTGAGCTTTCGACTCTATCGATAGGTGCACCTCTGTGTCTTTAAAGGAGTCGGAACATAGCAGAAAGTTTAAGCGCGGAAGGTAGCTTTCGAAGGCATACATGTTGACTGATGCACAACCCCCATTTTCTGGTATGCGAAAATACTATATTGAACTTAAATAAACTTTTCTTTATAATTGGAAGGTTTCAACCGATTCAAAAGACCAATATATGCTTTTGAAAGGGTAGCTTTGGCCATACATTTTGTTGCGGAAGGTAAGTGATGACGAAACCACTATTTCGAAAGGGTTAGTGTTCATACATAAGCCTACCATCTGTTGCCTTCGAAAGGTTACTTCAACACATTTGATACTCCTTTAGGCGTGTGGAAGTTACTGCTTCGAAAGGGGTCTATCGAAGCGAAAGAGTGGCTCTGTCACCTTTCGACCTCTTTGAAAGTTGTAACATCCCCTATATGGAGGCTCGAAGCTAAGCGCTATAGATGTTGCAGTCATCCATAGTATTAACTTCGAGTGATCAAATACGGTAATGTAAATGATATCCATAATATCAGAAGCACTTGAATATAAAATAATAACATCACAGATTAAAACATTCTTCTGATTACATTTCAAAACAAATTTTCATATCCAAGTTACATAATCGCATAATCGTTTCCTAGGTAAAGATCAAATATAATTATTACAAAATATGCCAAGAGTGACATATGATGATGCCCTCTTGGTTGACCAGAGTACTATATAGTCATACTGACATAATACAACACAGCGGAACCAAACAAAATAAAACAACAACTCCTAAATAGCTATCCATCAGCCACCTGCTCGTCTCTAGAAGCTTTATTCTCCAATCTAGTAATAACCTATAAACCTCAACCCTTAGCTTACTCAAATCAATTTTGAGCACCCGAGAGTTTAAGGGGAAGAACATAAACTTCGAGTCTTACATAAAGCCTGGTATAAATAATACTATACATCTCAGTTATTTGATATTAAGTGAGACCACGTTGCTTAGCGGAACGAGTTCCTCCTCACTAATATCCTTTTAAAACATATCTTTTGCAAACCTTTATCCTACAACCAAAACTAGTTAAAACTGTAAAGCATTATTATGTAAACATACATATCAGGTGACAAATGAACTATTTGTCCAAACACTATAGTTTTGTTTGGCTAACTACTAACCTTTGGCTGACTCGGGCCTACCAGACAATATAAACAAATAATCTAACATCTGTTAGACACTCCTCTTCTGGACGGTCTGTCCCTTACTTATCTATTAGATACTCCTCTTCTGGACGGTCTGTCCTTAACTTAACTTCTCCCAGGGTCACCTGATCCTAATCGTTTTGTGGGCTCACCAATAACCTATCTGTGTACAAATATATATTCCCTTCTATGTGTAATCATCATTTTAGTCTTACCCATGACAAAGCCCTACATACTAGAATTTTGGACTTAATTAGCTAGGGCTAATAGCTAATGTATTGGGCGCGATCCTATACCAGTCCCATCTGGTATTCTAATATCTGAGTCATTTTACTTAGGGTAATCTTCCCAAAATTTTTCCTTAAAAACCTCTTCATCTCAAATTGATTAAAAACCTTTAAACCAAACTTAAACAAGAAAAATACATATACTCTATGCATTACTCAAAATCACCTTGCCATGTTATATGTTTACTTTACGCAAATCTTTGTTGATGAAAACATTTAAACCTTTGAAAGTATCCCTTTCGAATTCATTGAAAGTACCGCTTTCGAAACCAAGTAAAACCCTTTTTTATAACCTAGGCCGAAAGCCAAAACACTCCTTTCGAAACTATTCAATCTTCCTTTCGAAAACACTTGAAAAGCCTTTCCTTCGAAAGCTAGAAAACCTAAAATATCCTATCTTTAAAACACTTTAAACTTTGCCCTTCGAAAACATTGGAAAATCATTCCTTTCAGACCTTTCGAAACCATCAGGGAACCACTTCTTCGAAACCTTCATTTAAAACCTTTCAAAAGCATCAAAACCTTTGTAAACAACAAAGCTTTCAAAAGTATTAGGTTTAATTTAAAACATGTGGAAACACCTTTCGAAACCATTTAAAACCATCTTCTTCGAAACCTTTGGGTTATACTTCAACAGAGCAAAAGGATCATTAAATCACTTAAGTCAAAGCCTTTCTTTCGAATGCGATTCTTATGTAAAGAAGTGATGGTGTTGAAACCAACCTTCCGAAAGCATTGGAGAAGTGGTTAAGTTTTAAAACAAAGTATGCCTTCCAAAACCATTGACTTCGGAAGGTTGTAAAAGCATCAGCTAAGGGCTTCGACTAGTCGAAGCTTATTCTTAAAACAAAGGTGCAACCTCTTAAAACCATTGACCTAGTCGAAAGCAAACTAAGTCGAAAGCCATACTATCGGAAGCAAAGTAGGTGCATTTTCGTTTAATATAAAGCAGCGCTTCGACCCCTTCGGAACCTCTGGTTTCGACCTCATACCTTCCGCCTTCTTTCCAATTCACTGCGCACCAAGTCTTTGATGCCCTACGCATTGGTTTCGATGGTGATGGAGGCGGAGAAACTAAATCGAAAGCCACCTAAGACGGAAGCAGGGTGCCGAAAGTGACGAAACATGCAATTTGCATGTAAAACTGATTTTTAACCTTTTTAAGTAATCTTTTTAACTAACCTTCCTGGTTTGTCAAAATCTTATTGGTTGCTAATTTTCTTTTCTAAAAGCACTGCCAATATTTCATAATTAAACAATTTAAATCATTTACAAAATACTCCTCATCCTTTTCTAAGTATATAAAACATTTAAGTCCCATACCTTAAATAATTTTATATATTCATCAAAACACTTGGGAAAATTTTACAAAAATTTCATAAAATCGTTTTTAATATGTTTTCTAACATATATTAATTTCAGAGCCAAAATATTAATTATTTAGCCATAAATAATTTAAAACCCAAATAATCATTTTCTACACTAGAAAATTAATATAAAATCCACATTAATTTAGAAAATTATGAAAATTGAAACCCACCACTAAAATTTCATTTCTGATCTATATCTAAAATCGCAAGGCATTTGGACGTCATTAAATAGGGTTTTCACATTAAAACATTTCATAAAATCTATATGTACAAGCATAAATCATCAACACACATATATAAACATTTAATCATTCAAAAACATGGCATAATCACGCAAAATACTTTGGATTCATCTTAAAACCGAATTTTTTTAGAAAAATGAGATGTAGTCATTATTCACCTTAGCTTTGAGATTAAAGATGTGAGATTTGTTCTTGATTATGTGATTTGATTCTTCCTTTTGAAATCATAGCTTTTATCTTCTCTTGAGCTTGCTAATGGTGCCCGGCCTTAGCTTATATTTTTGTTTGTGAATGTATGAATGAACGTGTGAATTGTATGGCCTAAGGGTTTAAGGTATAAGAATAATGTTTTTCCTATATTGCCCCTTATCTATTTACCCTAACACTTCATTTTTATTATTTAGTTCATTGTTAACATGGCACAGCTACCCCTTATTTAATCACAATCTCAATCCATTAATCAACTTACATTATTTTATTTAATTTAACTAATTAAATGTCATAAATAATATTACTAAAAATATGGGGTGTTACAATCTCACTCCTTAAAGAATTTCGTCCTTGAAATTACGATAAGGTACACAACATATCAATCAAAAAGGTAAAACATACCATCAAACAAATTGGGATAAGCGTCTCTAATCCTGCTCTCAGTCTCCCTAGTACAGTCTCTCTCATCATCGCTCCGCTAGACTTTCACTAATCTGACTGTCTTGTTCCTTAACCCCTTCTCATCTCTCGCGACTATATGAATCTGCTTTCTAACTATAGTCAAGTTTGGCTCTACTACTAAGTTATCTAACACAGTCGGTGCAATAGTAGTCTCCGGGTCTCTAACACACTTCCTTAGATGAGAAACATGGAAAACATCGTGGACTCTTGTCAAACTGTTCGGTAACTCTACTTTATATGCGAGTTTCCCGATCCTCTCTATAATAGGAAATGGTCCTACGAATCTCGGTGCCAACTTTTCTGATTTCCCGAATCGAATCACACCCTTCGTCGATGGCACCTTAATAAACACATGATCTCCAACAGAGAACTCCAAGTCTTTCCTTCTTCTATTTGCATAACTCTTCTGCCTAGATTGAGCTACCTTCATTCTAGCTCGAATTAACTCAATCTTTTCTGCAGCTTCTCTATCCGAATCCGGACCAAAAACCAACCTATTCCTGGTCTCTAACCAACAAACTGGAGATTTGCATGCCTCCATACAAAGCTTCAAACGGTTCCATCCCTATACTAGTCTAATAACTGTTGTTATACAAAAACTCGACTAAGTGTAGATGGTCTTCCCATGATCCTCCAAAATCTAACACACAAGCTCTTAACAAATCCTCCAAGACTTTGTTAACTCTTTTCGTTTGCCCATCAGTCTGTGGATGGTAAGCGGTACTCATTTTGAGCTTGGTTCCTAAAATCTCCTGTAGACTCTTCCAGAACCCACCAACGAACAAGGAATCTCTATCACTTACTATAATACTAGAAATTCTGTGCAGTCTAACCACATTCTTCATAAACAACTTCGCCAAAACAGGTGCCGTCCTAGTTAACTTAACTGGAATGAAATGGACACTCTTGGTCTGTCTAGCCACTATGACCCATATACTTTCATTTCCTCTACTAGATCTTGGCAACCCGTCTATAAAATCCATAGAAATAGAATCCCACTTCCATACCGGAATATCCAATGGCTGTAGCAACCCACTTGGCTTCTGATATTCGGTCTTTACCTGTTGACAATTCAAACACTACTTCACGCACAAGCCTACATCCCTCTTCTACCTTCATAGAAGAAACTTCTCTTCATGTCCTGATACATCTTAGTTCCTCCTGGATGAATAGTGAACTTCGAACGATGACATTCCTCCAAAACCTCTTTCCTTATGTCTCCCACATTTGGAACATATATCATTCCTTTCTTTCTCAACCACCCATTCTGGTCAAGACTAAAATCCTTCAAGTCATCGCTCTCCGTTCCATCCCTTATCTTCTTGATCCGTTCAACTAATACTGGCTCCTCCTCCTGTTTAGAAGCAATCTTCTTGATCAATACTGGTCAAACTTCTGAAAAAGACAACACAACAAACCCTCCACTAGACCTAGCCTCAGACCCCCACTGCACTCTACAAGTCGACAACGCTTCCAAATCCTTACACTCAGCTATCATCGCCAATACTACATTCTGATGCTTTCTGCTAAGCGCATTTGCAACTTTGTTGCCTTTTCCTGGTGTGTACTCAATTCCAAAACCATAAGCAGCAATAAACTCTAACCATCTCTTTTGTCTCATGTTCAGCCCCTTCTGAGAGAACAAGTACTTCAACGACTTATGATCCGTATGCAACTCAAACCTTTCTCCCAAAAGATAATGTCTCCACACATTCAAAGCAAAAATCACTGCAGCTAATTCCAAATCATGCGTTGGATATCTAACCTCATGCGGTCTAAGTTGTCGAGAAGCATAGGCAATCACTTTTCCTCTCTGCATCAACACAGCTCCTAATCTAGTTCCACACACATCTGTGTAAACTACCAAATCCTGCTTCCCTTTTGGAACAACTAACACAGGTGCATGGGTCAATAAGTGTTTCAAGCTCTGGAATGCTTCCTTATACTTATCGGTCCACACAAACTTCACATCCTTTCGCATTAGCTTAGTCATCGGTGTTGCTATCCGGGAAAATCCTTTATGAACCTCCGATAATATCCAGCCAATCCAAGAAAACTCTTTATCTCAGTCACTGTCTCGGGTCTCTTCCTATTATTCAACGCTTCAATCTTAGTCGGATCCACTGATAACCCTTTCTATGAGACTACATGACCAAGAAACTTCATTTCCTTCTTCCAGAAATGACACTTCGAAAACTTCGCCTTTAGCTGATTCTGCCTTAGCGTCTCAAGCACAACTCTAAGATGAACTTCATGCTCCCTTTCATTCTTAGAGTACATCAAAATATCATATATGAAAACAAACACGAACCTATCCAAGTGCTCGTGGAAAACTCGGTTCATTAAATCCACAAAGAATGCTGGTGCATTAGTTAGTCCGAACGACATAACTAACCATTTGTACGATCCATATCTGGTCCTAAACACCGTCAAAGGAATACTCCCCTCTGCTATTCTAAACTGATGGAAACTTGTCGCCAAATCCAACTGAGAAAATACCTTGGCTCCACTCAACTGATCGAACAAATCGTCAATTCTAGGCAACATATATCGATTCTTTATCGTTTTCTCATTCAACTTACGATAATCGATACATAACCTCAACGATCCGTCCGGCTTCTTAGCAAACACTACGGCTGCTCCCTAAGGTGAACTACTCGGCCTAATAAAACTCTTGCCTTCTAAATCCACCAATTGCACTTTCAACTCGCTCATCTCTATAGGTGTCATTCTACTTGGCGACCTACTCACTGGTTCTGCTCCAGGCACCAAATCTATTCGAAAATCAATGGCTTGTTTCAGTGACAATCTTACTACCGGTTCAAACACATCTACGAATTCTCTAACCATGAAAACTCGATTCAACTCGTCCTCTAATTCCATAACTCCAAACAAAGCATTCACCTCACAGCTAGGGTTTTCTACAGTTTATACTATCCGATCACTACAGTCAGGGTGTCTAAGCGATATTTTCCTATCATGGCAAAATATCCTAGCATCATACTTACTTAACCAATCCATGCCCAAAATAATTTTGAACCTTACAAAGTCAAATACATGCAAACTGCAAATAAAGGTATGATCTAACAAATAACACTCTAAGTGGTCACACTTCATCCCAAGTGTCGCATACCCTCCTATCGGATTTGCAACCCTTAAGGAAGTAACTAAGTAAGTGGGTTCTAGGTTAAGCTTATCTACCAAACAATGAGGTATAAAAGAATGCGATGCACCGGTATAAAACAGAATGCTAACAAACATACCATGGATCTAAAGCGTACCTCCCAACACTACCTTCCCTTTCTCCTGCGCCGTTGGTCCTGATGCAGCAGGCTCCAATGCAAATACCTTGCCCCTTACATATTTAGCATGCTCTTTGCACTGATTCTTATAATGACCAATCCGATCGTAGTTGAAGCATCTAATGTTTTTTTTCCGTATCACTTCCTTCGCCATTCCAGTACGACACTCATTCGTAAAATGCCCCTTCTTGTCGCACTTGAAGCAAACAACCTCAGACTTTCCTTTCTTCACAGCTCCACCTTTCTGAGCACCCTTCTTATGAAAGAACTTCCTTTTCTGACTCTGCCCGACCTGAACCTCCTTCGCTTATTCTATACCAAAGAAGCAAACATCTCCTCATTTTTTAAAGCCATCTCAACTACGACATCATAAGGATCTCTGATTGTTAGGAAATCAATTCCTTGGTTTCGATGATCACAACTATGCAATGGAAAACAAATGTACATATATAGGAAGTTGATATAGTAACATCACCAAAGTGACAAGAACAAGACTCAAAAGAAGTATCAAGAGGCTACAAGTCGAGAGAATCAGAAAAGAAATGATACAGGCACAAGAAAAGCAACATGCACTAATCCAGACGTCTGAGTGCACTGACCAGACGTCTGGTTAAGTTCTTTGGTTCACAAACTCAGAAGAAACCAGACGTCTGATCCTGAACTCAGACGTCTGACATACATCCAAACATAAAACAGATATAAAGACCAGACGTCTGGTTTATAAACTCAGACGTCTGAAATGCTACCAGACACAAAAAATATATGAAGGCCAGACGTCTGAGGTCACTTTCTAGACGTCTGATTTTAGGCTCGACTGTGTATTTTCAAACTCCAACTGTCACATCCGAAAAGACACATACGCTCCTCTTCACTGCAACTCTTCATCACCAACAGGAGCAACTGTACAACGATTGTTAATGAAGACAACTACACATAGAAACTCTTCACCACTATAAATAGCATCAGGAATTCAAGAGAAAGATTTACCTTATTCACTTACTCTTTTATCTCATATACTCTGATCTATTCCTGATCTCTAAGCAATCAACTACCTGTATTTAACTCTTCCATATATACTGAACTCCTCATTCAAATATTCTCTAGATAGATATATATATTGGAAGCATTTGTACTCAATAGTTAACATCCGTGTTATAGAACACATTCTTGACAAAGAAACTCTGCTATTGTAAACCTGTTCCTCCGGGTCAAGTGAGGGTTAGTTGAAAGGAAATTCCGAAGAGGAGCTTCGGGACTGGATGTAGGATGGGAGGTCCGAACCAGTATAAAATCCTGGTGTGATTATTTTCATTTACTTTGCTACTATCACTTATTAAGATATATTATATAGTTAGCTGTTTATACTTGCATATATATATATATATCCTATACGATCCACTCATATAGACTTTCAATTGGTATCAGAGCAAGGTTTGTTTAAAAGAACAGTAACACGTTTTTTAATCATTCTAATATGGCAAGTATTTTTCAAGAAGGACAATCCACAGCACGACCCCCACTTTTTAATGGCTCTAATTATTCATATTGGTCAACACGTATGAGAATTTTTATGGAAGTTAATGGTTTAGAAATTTGGTCAGCCACTCAAGATAAATATGAAGCACCAACTACTGCTATGAACACATGGACCGATGCATAGAAAACCTCAGCATCAAATAATGCTAAAGCTATGAATGTTCTGTTTTGCTCACTAGACAAAAATGAATTTTCACGTGTCATGTTATGTACAACTGCTTTTGATATTTGGCGTACCTTACAAATTACACATGAAGGTACAACAAAGGTCAAACAAACTAAAATTTCAATTTTGCAAAATCAATTTTCATCATTTAAAATGAAACAAAATGAAACTATAGTAGACGTATTCTAGATTTCAAACTATTCAACATGATCTTATGGCATTAGGAGTTAAGTTTACTGATTTTGATTTAGTTCCTCGAATACTCAACTCTTTAACACCTGATTGGGAAAGAAAGGTATTAGCTATTGAAGAAGCTAATGATCTCTCTACTCTCAAAGTTGAAGAGTTGATAGAAAATTTGATGTCCTATGAAGCTAATTTGCAGGCACGTAAAGAATTAAATTCGGAGAAGAAGAACATAGCATTTCCATCAATAAAGATTGATGACTCAGATTTAGATGAAGATGAGATAGTATTTATTGCCAAAAACTATAATAGATTCAAGAAATTTAGAAATATGACCAAGTTTCAAAAGAAGGAAAGACCAACTCAACAAATCTATCTCAAATTAAGTGTTATGAATGTGATCAATACGGACACATGAAAAAGGATTGCCCAAAACTTAACAATGATAAAAAGAAGAGCAAATTTGAAAAATCCAAAAAGAAGAAAGCTTTCAAAGTAACATGGGATGACACCGATTCTTCATCTTCAGAAAGTGATAGCGATAGTGACGGAGAACAAGCTAATGTATGTTTTATGGCACAAAATGATGAGGTATGTCCGAAACTTAGCTATGAAGAATTACTTGAACTTAGCATGGAATTAGATGATAAATTTAGACAAATTAAGAAATTGAACAAGGAAAGTATAGTAAAAATAAATAGATTAGAACTTGAAGTAGGAATGTTGAAAGATGAAAAAGTTATTTTAGAAGAAGAACTTGAAATATCTCAAGAAAAATTAAGAAATAATGTGATAGAAAGTGAGAACATTACTCTAGAAAAAGAAAATTTGCTTAAAACAAATGTTGATTTTAAAAATAGTATTGAATTATTGAAAACAAAAAATAGAGAATTACAAGAAAAATTAGATAAAATTACCAATAATGTGTCAAAATTTAACAAAGAAAAACAAGATTTGGAAAATCTTATCAAAACATCAAAACCATCAGGTAATAGAAATGGAATAGGATTTAAAAAATGTTCTAAAGAAAATAATGCTAAAAACATTAGTTATATAAAAACTAGAAGTTTGTCTAAACAAAAATTGAATACCAAAAATATGAAGATTTGGGTTCCTAAAACAAATAATAATTTGATTAGACAAAAACATATTAGTAATTACATTCTCTTACTTAGAGAATGTAGTCTATAATAAAGATTATATTTATAAAGGTACCAAACCATCATGGGTATGGCTACCCTCTTCTAACAATTAGGACCCTAATAAAATATATGGGTACCAATTAAAACATTTTTTTATCTTGTAGGTACCCAAAATAAAAAATAAGGAAAAATGGATACTAGATAGCGGTTGCTCCAAATATATGACCGGAAATTCAAAAATGTTATCAAATATAACATACATCGATGGTGGAACGGTAACATTTGGAGACAATTCAGAGGGATTTGTCATAGGCATTGGAGAAGTCATCAACTCTGGTATATCTCACTCTCCCATTATTACAAATGTTTTATTAGTAGAAAATTTAAAACACAACTTGTTAAGCATTAGTCAATTATGTGATAAAGGTTTTCAAATAAAATTTGAAAAAGATAGATGTAATATTTTAGATAATAACAAACAACTCATTTTTGAAGGTTTTAGAAACAAAAATATTTATGTATTAAATATACATAAATATGAATATTAATAAAAATTCAAACTTATGCTTAACCGCCAAACATAATGATCCATGGTTATGGCATAAACGATTTTTTCATATTAATTTTAAAAATATTAATAAGTTAGCTAAATATGAGTTAGTAAGAGGGTTACCTAAAATAAGTTACAAAGTAGAAAATTTATGTGACGATTGTCAAATTGGTAAACTAAAGAAAAGCTCGTTTAAATCTAAAAATAATATTTCTACAAAACAACCATTAGAATTATTACATTTAGATTTATTTGGTCCAACACAAATAAGATCTATTAATCACAACAAATATGTCTTTGTAATAGTTGATAATTTTTCAAGATATACATGGACTTTATTTCTAAAACATAAAAGCGATACTTTTGGTATGTTTAAAATATTTGCAAAACGAATTAAAACCCAAATGAATTTGAAAATTAAAAATATTAGAAGTGATCATGGAGGAGAATTCGAAAATGATCCTTTTTCAAGTTTTTGCAATAAAAAAGGAATAACTCATAATTTTTCTTTTCGTCGTACACCCCAACAAAATGGTGTTGTAGAAAGGAAAAATCGTACATTACAAGAATGCGCACGAACATTATTAAATAGTAGCGGATTACCAAAACATTTTTGGGCCGAAGCTATTGCTACATCTTGTTATGTATTAAATCGAGTAACTATTTGTCCAATGACTAAACAAACTTGTTTTGAAATATTTTTTGGTAAAAAACCTAAAGTGTCATACTTTAAAACTTTTGGCTCAAAATGTTTTATATTAAATACAAAGGATAAATTAGGAAAATTTGATCCAAAAGCCGATGAGGGTATCTTTGTTGGGTACTCAGATCGCAGCAAGGCATATAGAATTTTTAACAAAAGGAATAATACTATAGAAGAGAGCTTACATGTCTCATTCGACGAAAATCCTTTCAAACATCAAACTACTGATGAAGAAGAAATTATTCCATTAACAAATTCAACAAATTCTATTAATAATGAAACCAATATACAAAATAACACTCTTGTATCATCTCCTAGAATTCTTAAGAATCATCCAATAGATAATATTATTGGTGATCTTAATTCAAGAGTTACTAGAAATCAACTCAATCAAATAAGTCATATAGCGTTTGTATCAAACCTTGAACCAAAGAATTATAAAGAAGCCTCAAATGATAATTTTTGGATTTTAGCTATGCAAGAAGAATTACATCAATTTGAACGGAATAACGTATAGGAATTAGTACAAAGACCTGAAGATCAATCAGTAATAGGAACAAAATGGGTATTTAAAAACAAGGCGGACGAAAATGGAAATATTGTTAGAAATAAAGCACGATTAGTTGCTCAGGGCTACAACCAAGAAGAAGGCATAGACTACGATGAAACTTTTGCTCCGGTAGCAAGATTAGAAGCCATTCGTACTTTACTCTCCTTTGCAACTCATAACAATTTTAAACTTTTTCAAATGGATGTCAAAAGGGCCTTTTTGAATGGTTTTATTAAAGAAAATGTATACGTCGAACAACCACCACTTTTTGTTCATGAAAAATATCCCAATCATGTTTTTAAATTACAAAAAGCACTATATGGATTAAAACAAGCACCTCGTGCATGGTACGAACGCCTTAAAAATCACCTAATAACATCCAGTTTTCATATAGGAAAAATAGATACAACTTTATTTATTAAAAGAGAAAATAACGATATTTTGGTTGTACAAATTTATGTTGATGATATCATTTTTGGTTCAACCAACGAAAATTTATGTAATAATTTTTCAAATATTATGTAAAATGAATTTGAAATGTCACACATGGGAGAATTAAATTTCTTCTTAGGATTACAAATAAAACAACTCGAAAATGGAATTTTTATTCACCAACAAAAATATTGTAACGATTTATTACATCGATTTAAAATGGATAAAACTTCAAGCAAACCAACACCAATGAGTACCACTATTCACTTAGAAAAAGATGAAAATGGGAAAGATTTTGATGAAAAGTTATATCGAAGCATGATTGGTTCTTTACTATATTTAACAGCTAGTCGATCGGATATTATGATGAGTGTATGTCTTTGTGCTCGATTTCAAGCGAAACCAAAAGAATCACATCTATGAGCTGTTAAGCACATTTTACGTTATTTATCTAGTACTATAGATTATGGTTTATTCTATCCTAAAGGATCATCTTTTGAACTTGTCTCATATAGCGATGCGGATTTTGGTGGTTGTAGAACATATCGTAAGAGTACTAGTGGAACATGTCATTTTATCGGACAATCTTTAGTCTCATGGTTTAGCAAAAAACAAAATTGTGTTTCTTTATCTACTTGTGAAGCCGAATACATCTCCGCAGCTCTAGCATGTGCGCAAGTAATATACATGCAACAAACACTAATGGACTTTGGTAAAATTTTCAAAAAATCTCCAATTTATTGTGATAACACAAGCGCTATAAATTTATCAATAAATCCTGTTAATCACTCACGAACCAAACATATAGATATACGACATCATTTTTTACGAGACAATGTTGAAAAAGGAACTATCTCTTTAGAATACGTAAGTACTGAAAATCAAGTAGCCGACATATTTACAAAACCTTTAAACGAGCAAACTTTCATTAAACTCAGACGAAGTTTGGGAATTTGTTCACTCCAAGATCTTAACTAAAATTGAATTAAAGACTAAATTTAGTTCACCTCTTCATTACCACAAATTGATGAATTTTTGAACCATTAAAAATTTAGAAAATTAGTTGTTCTATAAATAACATTTTCATCATATATAAATACACATATTTATATTACAATTATATACAAAATATCAAATCCTTAAAATTTTTGAAAAACAATGTCTTCTGGGAGTTCCTATATATCTATCTCCGTCTCCACACCATCAACGGACAACTCAGTAGACACACCACAACGCCTTCCGACACCTACACCAAAGCAAGAACCAACAAATATATGGTCCTCCTATCATACGGGTTTTACTCCAGAGAATTAGAAAACTAAAAGATCCTTGTTTATTTCTCCTAATACAAAGGAGAAAATTGATGAAATTCATCATTACCAAAAACAACAGATGGATCTTCAACGAGAACTTTATTTCGAACAGAAAGTTATGGCACGAAGACTAAGTTTTCTAGAACAAGTGGCGATGAAGTTTTGCTCGTCGCGAAAGAAAGATGTACATGAACCACTACCAAAACCTTGTAGTTCATTAGATCCATCTTCTTCGTATCGCACTCCTTCAGATCCTTCCCCAAGATGATATTCTGGCTCCCCACGGACTCACGAACGTAGGAATATATGGTCTCCACTTAGACCATGGAAGGATAACGACTCAGGAAATCCTAAAACTCCGTCGCCCTCTAAATAAATAAATCAAATTAATTATTGTATGTATTTATAAGTTATTATATTTTACAATAAAGATCTCTATTATCAACATTTGATAAATGAATGTATTCATCAATTTTTAGACTATTTTTAAAAAAACTGCACTTTTCAGACGTCTGACTATGGTCTTCAGACGTCTGATCCACTGATATATGTCACAGTTTTAAGCAATGTGCATATGTCAGACGTCTGATATACCCCTCAGACGTCTGGATTGAGACTCTGCCATCTACAAATTACATTCAGAATATTTCAGACGTTTGAAATAATATCCAGACGTCTGATAAATCTCTCTGCCTCTAAATTCTTCAAACTGTGCCAAACCAGAAGTCTAACACATAACAAACAGACGTCTGTTTGAATCTTCTGTATAATTTTTAGGGCAAACCAGACGTCTGCTTTCAAAATCAGACGTCTGGAATTCAATCGACCTTTATTATACCCCCAAAATAACGTCATTTTTTCACTTTTCAAACTCAAATCAAAATACCTCTCTGCCGATATGCAATACAATTTCAAATTCCATGTTTTTTTTCAAACCGAAATCATAATGCCTCCTCGTACAAAGAACATCAAAGCTCCAAAACGCAAACAAGATCAACCTACGACATCTTCAAACCCTCAGGTGTGTTCAGATGATCAAATCGAACGATGGATGCACAAGGCACCTCATTCAATTAAAAGGTATCAAGATATTCAAAAGAAAAAACTTCATATAGGACCTTTCTACAATCTACTTAAGTTTCCTATGTATGATCTCGATGAACTTTGTGAGAATGCTGGATTGGACACTTTAATTTCTTTTACATCCAATGATGTTCAAATAGATCAACTAGCTATATTCCTATTCTACGCCAATCTAGATAGCACTGCAGTTTGGAATACTGAAAACGAAGACAACTGGCTATGGTCAAGCGTCTATGGAAATACTATTCGTTTAACTTCGGGAATAATAGGAAGAACTTTGGGATGCTCCGACACTGGTGAGGATCTACACAACATCCCGGATATGCGCTTTAAACCCAGGAATAATATCACTCATCAAATATGGGAGGACGAAATGCCGAAATTTGCTTCAAAACACTTACGACCAAAAGCTCGACTCTTGACAAGAATGATAATCAATACAATTGTTCCACGCATGGGTAGTCACGAACAAATCACCGAATTGGAACACAAAGCTCTCTATGCCCTTTTTAGTGGAACTCGAGTTAATTGGGCCAAATTCATATTTGATGAACTCAAGCAATTTTGGAATCGATCGCGGCCATCGATAATTTACCCAACTTATATTATGAAACTTCTTCGTGCAAACAATATTCCGTCTTATCTGTCAACCTTCGAAGAAATTTCACCTAAGTATGCCTCCACCAAATTCTTCTCTTTGATGCACTTACCCGAAATTCCACCGGAATTTATGTCCTTCGACGATTGGACTCATCATCGACAATCTACAAGGGTTGAGCCTCCTCCTCAAACCCATATTGGTCCATCTCAAGAAGAAGAACAAATTCGGGAAATCACACCCCCACCTCCCGCTTCATTTGAATATCCGGGACAAGATGACATCTTGGAAACTCGAACGGAAACAAATCAAAATGAAAGCATTCGCGATCTAACGCTTCGAAATTAACAAATCTTATCTCAGAATCAAAAAATTCTAGCAAAACGAATCAACAGCTTCGAGATGTCTTTTGCTACAAGACTAGCCACAGTCGAAGAATCTCTTTCGACTGTTTTATCAGTTCTCAAGGAGGCACTTCAAAAAGTATGTGTTCCATCTCCACCTTCAGAAGACTGGCCAACTCCTGTGCCTTCTCCTCCTGTAAAAAATTCCAAACTGTTTGACGATGAACCTTCCAAGGAAGCTATGACATCTCCTTCACAGGCTACCACTTCTGACAAAATAGAACCAAATGAAGATGATCCAAAACAAGCTTCTCCTAAGAAACTCTAGAATTTAGGTTTTGTTGTCTTTCTGTTCAAATCTATGAATTTAACTCCTTCGTATTATTAATGCAAATTTCTTTTTTTGGCTTGAACTTTTATATATTCTTTTTGATAATGTCAAAGGGGGAGAAATATAGAAATAAAGTTAAAAACAAAACTAAGCACATATTCAGGGGGAGATTTAGAATATATATAAGTACATTGAATAGTTGTCATCATCAAAAAGGGGGAGATTGTTAGGAAATCAATTCCTTGGTTTCGATGATCACAATTATGCAATGGAAAACAAATGTACATATACAGGAAGTTGATATAGTAACATCACCAAAGAGACAAGAACAAGACTCAAAAGAAGTATCAAGAGGCTACAAGTCGAGAGAATCGGAAAAGAAATGATACAGGCACAAGAAAAGAAACATGCACTAATCCAGACGTCTGAGTGCACTGACCAGACGTCTGGTTAAGTTCTCTGGTTCACAAACTCAAAAGAAACCAGACGTCTGATCCTGAACTCAGACGTCTGACATACATCTAGACATAAAACAGATATAAAGACCAGATGTTTGGTTTATAAACTCAGACGTCTGAAATGCTACCAGACACAAAAAATATATGAAGGCCAGACGTCTGAGGTCACTTTCTAGACGTCTGATTTTAGGCTCGACTGTGTATTTTCAAACTCCAACTGTCACATCCGAAAAGACACATCCGCTCCTCTTCACTGCAACTCTTCATCACCAACAGGAGCAATTGTACAACGATTGTTAATGAAGGAAACTACACATAGAAACTCTTCACCACTATAAATAGCATCAGGAATTCAAGAGAAAAATTTACCTTACTCACTTACTCTTTTATCTCATATACTCTGATCTATTCCTGATCTTTAAGCAATCAACTACCTGTATTTAACTCTTCCATATATACTAAACTCCTCATTCAAATATTCTCTAGATAGATATATATTGGAAGCATTTGTACTCAATAGTCAACATCCGTGTTATAGAACACATTCTTGACAAAGAAACTCTGCTATTGTAAACCTGTTCCTCCGGGTCAAGTGAGGGTTAGTTGAAAGGAAATTTCGAAGAGGAGCTTCGGGACTGGACGTAGGACGGGAGGTCCGAACTAGTATAAAATCCTGGTATGATTATTTTCATTTACTTTGCTACTATCACTTATCAAGATATATTATATAGTTAGCTGTTTATACTTGCATATATATATATATATATTCTATACGATCCACTCATATAGACTTTCACTGATATGAGGTAATGTAGCCATGGCCAACTCAAGCTTTAACCCCCTGATGAACTTCTCATTTCTCTTCATCACGGTATCCATTGTAGCATAACCCTACCTTGCCAACTCCTCAAATCCTCTAGCATACTCCAAAACAGACATCTCTCCTTTCTCTAACTCAGTGAACTTTCTGAGCAAAGCAGCATGCGCCATCTAAGACACAAACCTCTCCTAGAACCTCCTCCTAAACTTAGCCCATGTCATCGTTTCTTCATCCACTCCAGCCATCACGCTATTCCACAAGAATAAAGCTGCTCCCTGAACCTGTCTCGAAGCAAGCCTTCTCTTTTACTCATGATTGAGCCCCAAATCAACAAATATCCTTTCACAATGCAACAACCAGTTCTCCACTTCTATAGCATCTTCAGTTCCAATAAATGACTTCTCTCCATGCCTGACATAGTCCCTACTCAGAATAGCCTAAAAGGGATAGGAAACTAGAGATATAGCGTATACTTATATATAGCAAATACAAGTACGTTACTATAGCGCTATCCCAAACTCCGATCTTATCTCTAATTCCTTAGGATTATGTTTTCAAAAATCATTTTAGTTTAACGTTTTTCCATAAACCTATGCTCTGATACCAAATTGTAACATCCCATATCTGGAGGTCCGAAGCTAAGCGCTACAGATGCTGAAGTCATCCATAGTATTTACTTTGGGTGACCAAATATGGTAATGTAAATGGTATCCATAATATCAAAAGCACTTGAATATGAAATAAAAACATCACATATTAAAACATTCTTCTGATTACATTTCAAAACAAATTTTCATATCCAAGTTACATATTCCCATAATCGTTTCCTAGGTAAAGATCAAATATAATTATTACAAAATAGACCAAGAGCGACATATGATGATGCCCCCTTGGTTGACCAGAGTACTATATGGTCATACCGACATAATACAACACAGCGAAATCAAACAAAATAAAACAACAACTCCTAAATAACTATCCGTCAGCCACTTGCTCGTCTCCGGAAGCTTTATTCTCCAGCCTACTAATAACTTGTAAACCTCAACCCTCAGCCTACTCAAATCAATTTTGAGCGCCCGAGAGTTTAAGGAGAAAAATATAAACTTCGAGTCAGATATAAAGCCTGGTATGAATAATACTATACATCTCGGTTATTTGATATTAAGTGAGACCACACCACTTAGCGGAACGGGTTTCCCCTCATTAATATCCTATTAAAACATATATTTTGCAAACCTTTATCCTGCAACCAAAACTGGTTAAAACTGTAAAGCATTATTATGTAAACATACATATCAGGTGACAAATGAACTATCTGTTTGAACACTATAGTTTTGTTTAGCTAACTACTAATCTTTGGCTGACTCGGGCCTACCAGACAATATAAACAAATAATCTAACACCTGTTAGATTCTCCTCTTCTGAACGGTCTGTCCCTAAATTATCTGTTAGATACTCCTCTTCTGGACGGTCTGTCCCTAACTTAACTTCTCCCAGGGTCACCTGATCCTAATGGTTTTGCGAGCTCATCAATAACCTATCTATGTACAAATATATATTCCCTTCTGTATGTAATCATCATTTTAGTCTTACTTGTGACAAAACCCTACTCATTGGAATTTTGGACTAAATTAGCTGGGGCTTATAGCTAATGTATAGGAGGCGATCCTATACTAGTCCCATTTGGTATTCTAATATCCGAGTCATTTTACTTAGGGTAATCTTCCCAAATTTTTTCCATGAAAACCTTTTCATCTCAAATTGATTTAAAACCTTTAGACCAAACTTAAACAAGGAAAACACATATACTCCATGCTTTACTCAAAATCACCTTGCCATTTTATATATACTTTATGCAAATCTTTGTTGATGAAAACATTTAAACCTTTGAAAGTACCCCTTTCGAATCCATTGAAAGTACCCCTTTCGAAACCAAGTAAAACCCTTCTTTATAACCTAGGCCGAAAGTCAAAACACTCCTTTCAAAACCATTCAATCTTCCTTTCGAAAACACTTGAAAAACCTTTCCTTCG
This sequence comes from Allium fistulosum, assembly GCA_030737815.1. Taxonomy (NCBI): domain Eukaryota; kingdom Viridiplantae; phylum Streptophyta; class Magnoliopsida; order Asparagales; family Amaryllidaceae; genus Allium; species Allium fistulosum. Next base: position 798,330,128 of record CM060904.1, read on the forward strand.
AAAGCTACAAAACCTAAGACATTCTATCTTTAAAACAATTTAAACTTTGCCCTTTGAAAATATTGGAAAATCATTCCTTTCAGACCTTTCAAAACCGTTAGGGAACCACCACTTTGAAAACTTCATTTAAAACCTTTCAATAGCATCGAAACCTTTGTAAACAACAAACCCTTCGAAAGTATCGGGTTCAATTTAAAACATATGGAAACACCTTTTGAAACCATTTAAAACCATCTTCTTCGAAACCTTTGGGTTATACTTCAACAGAGCAAAAAGGTCATTAAACCATTTAAGTCGAAAGCCTTTCTTTCGAAAGCGATTCCTAAGTAAAGAAGTGATGGTGTCGAAACCAACATTCCGAAAGCATTGAAGAAGTGGTTAAGTTTTAAAACAAAGTATACCTTCCAAAACTATTGACTTCGAAAGGTAGGAAAAGTGGCTGCTAAGGGCTTCGACCTAGTCGAAAGCATATACATAAAACAAAGGCGCAACCTCTTAAAACCATTCTTTTAAAACAATTGACCTAGTCGAAAGCAAACCAAGTCGAAAGCTATACTGTCGAAAGCAATGTAGGTGCATTTTCATTTAAAATTAAGCAGCGCTTCGACCCTTCAGAACCCCCGGTTTCGACCTCATACCTTTCGCCTTCTCTCCAATTCGCTGCGCACCAAGACTTTGATGCTATGCGCATTGGTTTCGATGGTGACTGAGGTGGAGAAACTAAATCAAAAGCCACCTAAGACAGAAGAAGGGTGCCGAAAGTGGCGAAACATGCAATTTGCATGTAAAAATGATTTTTAACCTTTTTAAGTAATCTTTTTAACTAACCTGCCTTGTTTGTCAAAATCTTATTGGTTGCTAATTTTCTTTTCTAAAAGCATTGCCAATATTTCAGAAATAAGTAATTTAAATCATTTACCAAATACCCCTTCTCCTTTTCTAAGTACATAAAATATTTAAGTCCCTTACCTTAAATAATTTTATATATTCATCAAAACACTTAGGAAAATTCTACAAAAATTCCTGGAATCATTTTTAATGTGTTTTCTAACATATATTTATTTCAGAACCAAAATATTAATTATTCAACCATAAAAAATTTAAAACCCAAATAATCATTTTCTACACTAGAAAATTAATATAAAATCCACAGTAATTTAGAAAATTATGAAAATTGAAACCCATATCTAAAATATTATTTACGATCTATATCTAAAATCGCAAGGCATTGGACGTCATTAAATAGGGTTTCACATTAAAACATTTCATAAAATCTATATGAATAAGCATAAATCATCAACAAGCATATATAAACATTTAATCATTCAAAAACATGGCATAATCATGCAAAATAATTCGGATTCATCTTAAAACTGAAAACAATTAGAAAAATGAGATGTAGTCATTATTCACCTTAGCTTTGAGATCAAGGATGTGAGATTTGTTGTAGATTAAGTGATTTGATTCTTCCTCTTGAAATCCTAGCTTTTATCTTCTCTTGAGCTTGCTAATGGTGTCCGGCCTTAGCTTATATTTTGTTTGTGAATGTATGAATGAACGTGTGAATTGTACGGCCTAAGGGTTTAAGGTATAAGAATAATGTTTTTCCTATATTGCCCCTTATCTCTTTACCCTAACACTTCATTTTTTTCTTTAGTTCATTGTTAACATGGCACGACTACCCCTTATTTATTCACAAATCTCAATCAATTAATCAACTTACATTATTTTATTTAATTTAACTAGTTAAATGTCTTAAATAATGTTACTAAAATATGGGGTGTTACAAAAGTGCTCGGCTTATTTAATTTTTTGCGAAGCATCCCTTCGACTCCTTCGAAAGGTCCTATTATTGCTATCTCTCTTTGTGAATTCCTCTTTTATATTCTTCATGGTTTCGACAAGGTTGAAGTGAATACTGATGGTAACATTGCCCCTTTTGCGAAGGGATGCTCTTGACTTTTCAAGTCAACCATTTCGAAACCCATAAAATTTCCTGCCTTTTGATATTCCCGAATAGATCTTGGCCGTTCCTTTAAATTTGATCGGCTGGCTTTCCCTACATCTGCTACTTTTATAAATTGCACTTTCTTCTTCGCTTTCTCGTTTACCTGGTGTTAAAAGCTTACAACAAGAATCAAAAATTTCCATTTCTTTCTAAATTCCTAGTTTCAGTAAACTCAAGTTCGAGATTTCCATTACTTTTATTTTTCAAACTTATTTATTACATTTAATTTCAATCTTAAATTCTTTGGGTTCGAATTTGTACTGCTGTTCTGATTTTTTGAATATGATTCAAGTTCCTTGCTCGTATGAAATTATTCTTAGGTTTATTTTTTATGCTTATTTTGTTCAATTTACTGTGTCAACTTGTATTTGGAATTCATCAGATTTGAGGTTATTTGCCATTATTACGTACGAATCCAAGCTCAGGTTCTGTTGCACTCGATTCTAACACTTTTTTTCTTTTTGTTTGAAATAATTATGCTTCAAACTTGAATTTGGGGTTTTCATTGTTGTTGAGCGTAAATTCATGCTCGACTCAATTTAATTGTTGGCCTCTTGAAGTATTGGATTGAAAATTGAATTAAGGGAAGAAATTTTTTTCCAGTAGCTTCACAGTGAAGATTAAGTCATAAGAATCACAACTCGATATTGTAACCTGACTTTTCAACCCTTTCGAAAGGGGTTGAGGCGGCTAACTATGCTCTGCTTCTTCAACCTCCTTCGAAGGGGTCGAAAGGAAGTCCAATATCTACCTTTTAGTTGACCTTTTTGAAGGGGTTGATTTGGTCAATATGAGATGGACTTCTTCGTAAGCAGAAATATGTTTCATTGTATTCTGACACCATTCGAAGAAGTTGTCTTAATGGGTTTAATTTAATGATCACATAATATGTACTTTCAAAATCCCAACTTTCGTTCTAAAGGGTTCGAAACCTAATGTATATAAAAGTGGATTTAACCTGTCATTGAATTCGTGCTCAATTTTAATTTACTCTAGAAGGTGTTGAAAGTTAGAAATTTACACTTCTTATGGTAAATTGGATTGAGAATAGTATATTTCGTTTAAGTTGAAAACCGAATCAAGCCTTTCGACTTGATTGAAACCTCCTATATTGAAACAAGTTTAGTTGTTTGTACGCTTTTGAAACCTTACACCCCTTTCGACTTACTCGAAACCTATTGTAGTTAACTGGGATTTAACTATCATTTTTACACAAACGCTATCGAAACGTTCCAAAGCCCTTTCACCTATATTAATATCACTTGAACCCAAGTCTTTCAACTTTATGTGAATATAGTGTTTCAGCAATATTCATATTATTTGAGCTAAACAAAATTTGTGGGTTTCGACATTGTCGAAAGGTTTATTTGACCCGATTGTGGAATGTTGTTAACACATATATATATATATATATATATATATATTCAAACTAGTAATGTAGGGTTAGTTATTCCTTTTAATAGTAAAATTTTCCCTGGGCTTCCGACATTGTCGAAGGGTGTGTCTAGGTGTTTCCATTCCATCCACCCCTTCAACATCATCGGAAGCTCAATGAATTTCGTGACTCAAGTTGACTTTAACACTCTTTTAAAGATATGGAATTATATACTTTGGTGGATATTAGAATTATTGCAATAAGTTTTTGACATCTTTGAAAGGTTTTAATAATGGAACAAATTATAACTTTTAATGAAATGATTTCACCTGATAGGATCATGAGCTTGAAAAAGATCTCCAAGAAACCTGAAAAAGATATAGTTCCAGCGGTAGAATCTTCACCAAAGAAGGTTGAACCTATCTCCAAACATTCTTTGATATCTTCTCAGGATGAAGTCGATGCCATTCTAAACGTCTTTGGAATCACTCGAGTAGAAGCCATTCCCCTTGGCGATAACGATACTACAAAATCCTACCGAAGGATACTTTGCTTATACTTCCATTCATATTTGGCATGGTGGCTTCGTTCCCTTCCCAGATTTCTCGTCTAAGTTCCCGAACCATCTTAGCATTGCACCTATCCAATTATCACCTAATGTCTATGCATATCCTATCCTTTTGGAACTTTTTGCTCTGGAATCAGGTATTCCTTCACTAAACGCTGAAGTTCTCAACTATTTACTTCGCCTGGTCAAACTCAGCAATCTGAATAACCAGATTTTCACAGCTAATCCCCCTAAAAAACTAATTTCAGAGGGGGTAAATAAATTTAAAGACTGGGAGACGCAGTTCTTTTTCATCAAATTCCAAACATCAGTGGAGTCTTCTCTTCTCCCCGTAAGTTGATCATAGTCTTTATCTTTATTCAATTACTTTCTTTTGCTGATCTACGTTTCTTTATCAGGTCCTACTGCTAAAGATCTCAACGATGAGGATAAGAGAATTATAAAGCTATTGATCACTGCTTTAAGTAGCATCGGGAATAGGCTTACACTACTGACACCATCCAATCTTCGAAAACATTCCCTTCTCCCTGCTTGTCAGAGAGTTCTTGGACAAACCCCTCTTGTCCAACATACTTCTCGGAGCAAACGTTTCTTGTCTTTAGGTGAATCCAAGAATTTTCCTCCTGTCTCTAGTTTGCCCGAATCATTCTGGTAAACTTAAGCGTAGAACTTGCAATTTATTGTTGTGTTACTCCTTAGATTACTTTACTAACCTTTTTTTTGAATTGTTAGCAACTGCTTCTCAGGTCAAATTGATCGTAAGTGACCCCGTTCTCCCAACCTCTACATCTAGTGCATCATCTTTGACCCAGGCCATCGCTAGGTCAAAGATGATCGCCAAAAGAAAATTAGGTGAGATGGCTGTAGTTGGCCCTTTTCTTAAGAAGGCTAAGATTATTGATGTCTAGTCTCTTCCGCCTCCAAAAGAGGGTGAAACCGTCGATGTGGGTAAAACTTTAGAGTGTCCTATTCTTGAAGCTCCTATGGATCAATCTAAAGCAACTCCCTCAAAGGACGATCTCATGTCTCGTATTGCCACTTTCGATTCTCCTATTCTCATCGAGCAGATGCAAAGTGATTTGGAAATTTCAACTCCTTCTCAGGAGTTGAACCCCTCAAGACCCACATCACCAGTGCCTTCTAGTGATTTCGAGAAAATTGTACAATCTATTATGAATTATTCATTCTTTACTTCCATTTATCCACATTCTTCTGTTCCTGACCCGCTAGGTCATTGTCGATCTTTAATAGAGCAACAACTTCTGGTACGTTTCATATTATTTTACCTTATTATTATTATTATTATTATTATTATTATTTCTCACTGAATGTTGACCCTTGTCGTACTTTTCCTTTCATATTTCAAAAAGCTGGTTATCTCTTCAAGAAAGCGTTTCAAAATCTTGTGCTGAGACATTCAGGCTTCAAGATGAAATCTCAACCTTGAACAGCCAGATTACTTCTCTTTCTGCCGCTAAAGATAATGCTGTGAAAGAACAAGAAAGGTTGGAGGCTTCTCTTGCTCAAGCGCAATTTACTATCTTTGAGGAGAGGAAAGCAAAACAACTCTTAGCCGATGAAAATTTAGCTTTAAAAATGGCTTTGAAAGAGTTTGAGGATGAGAATGCTCGGATGGTGGCTAAACAATCCTCTCTCAAGAAGAAGCTGGGGAAAAAGAAAAATCCTTTAATATTGATCGTTAATACTATTTTTGAAGTTAAGCAATGGGTTTCACAATTTCCGAGTACTTCTCTCAACGACATCATTGTGAATTCCTACGAGGATGCTCTTATGCTTGCCTATACCGGCAACATCGAAAAGTGCCCAGACTTGAGCTTCCCTTTACTCGACCCTGCTCTAGTCAAAACATTCATGGATAAAGTCAAAGAGATGGAACAAGGAGTCGAAGTCCTTGAGAAAGAAGAGATTGATGCTGCCAAACTCTTATCTTTTGAAGTCCTTTCTATCGAAGGAGATTCTGATTCCGATGAAGAATATGACGACGACAAAATCACCACAGAGGAAGGCGGCAATGATGACGATAATGATGATGATAACCTTGATAATGAAGATAGAGGCCAGGCTTCAGGTGGCAACGGGGGTGGTCATGCCGGTGGTCATGAAAAGGATGGCGATGATCTTCCCGGGGCTTCAGAATAAGTTAACCCTAATCCCAGTGATCGTGAAACAAGCCCAACTGAACTTCCCAAGCCTTTTCATCTTCAAGAAGAAGCTGCCAGCATTAACTTCCAAGAACGTAGGGAGAAAAAGCAGGTCCTGCAAACTTCAGTTCCTGTTTCTCAGGTATGAGATTCTTTGTCCAAATGGCTTTCACCTCCAAGATAACAATAGTTCACATCCTTTTATTTTAAATAAAGAAGAAATCTATCTAACTTTATAAAACAAAGCTTAAAAGAAAACAAGCCAAAATAAATAGCTTGTATAGAGAGTTTGATAAATAATTAAAAGAACACAATGCACACTCCGACAAGTATCATAAGCTTAATAAAAGTGCCACAGTGTTAGCGTCATTTAAAGACCAAGAAGCTGCCCCCTGATTGAAGAGGGCACGCTTTTGATATGATAAATTTTTGGAAGAGAATCGCGAATTAATTACACTCATTTGGATGTTGGTTGAAGAAAGGGACATCCTAGTAGACTTCCTATACAAAGCCTATTGCAGACATCTGACTATAGATTTTTCATACATGGGTGATTTTAGTGGAGGTCTACTTAGGTGTTTATATAGGAGATATTTGGATGAATTTGAATCTGATCCACATCCAGGGGCTTGCAGGAATTTACCGTGGGTCAAATCAATCCCTCACGAGTTAGCTCCAAAAAAACTTAAATATCATTAAGATAAATCTATTTCTGAGTTATTCAAAAAGTTAATTTTGTATGAACCGGATAAACATTTGTAATTATGTAATAACATTGATTTGTAAATTTTCTGTACTGGTTTCCTTTTATACTTACTTGTGCATTGTTACGTTATCACAGAATAAGTCTCACTCATGCAGCCTTATTCCTAGAGATTATTTAAGCAAATTTTTCAAATTAAGAAGAGATTATTTAGAAAAGGCCTCGCTCTTGAAATCCTCAAAATTGGCTAGATACTGCTTTCTTAGGGACCTATAGAGACTTTATATGGAACATCCCCGCCTTCATTTCGATTTTCTTGGCGAAGAAAAAGAAAAGCTTCTTAAGAAAATTCGAACATATCATACCAAATTAATATGCAGCCGTGATAGTCCTCCTACCGGGGAATGAGACTAGCAAATATCCTCTAGTTATTACCCTGGAAGGATTTAATGCCTCTTTTGATTCGACGGTTACACTTTCAGCTAATTCCTTGAACAAAGTCAAAAATGCTGTTTCTCAACTCTAAGTGTATAAAACAAGTGTTTGATTAAAACAATGAGATTGTACCTTTTTTTTTATTTCTTCTTGAGTTGTAATCTCTATTGTTTTAATGAAAGAGATTGGTTACTTGAGCCTTGACTTTATTTTTTTTATATAGGACTCGTAGTCAGCTATCGCACCACTCTCATCGGATTCCTTGTATCGCTTTATTAGTATTAGAGATAGATTGATTGCAAATGTTGAAAAGAGGCGTCTACTTAAGGATCCTCATCTGTTCGTTTTCAAGGCAATGCTGAAGCATTGGAATAACATAGGACATATTTGCTTCAAATGATAATTGTTAGAAATCTCAATGATCAGATCGCCAATCTTGAAGTGGACAACAAGAATAAGAATGAAACAATTTCCATATTAAAGCGTCAAATTAAATCGAATCCTTTGATTGATATTGATCATAAGATGTCTGAGCATCTTCAACAGATAAGCGATTTGGGGATTAAGTTAAAAGATAGTCAAGCTCAATGCAAATTATTGGAAATTATCATGGGGGATAACATTCCAAATATCAATTTACCGACTTCTCCAATCACCTCATCTGCCATAAAATCAACAAGGTCTTCATCTCTTGGAATTCATAAATTTCTTACTACGAAAAATCCTCCCATAGGTTTAGATGAAAGAGTAGTGGGTGAATGGTGTAGGAAAGTGAAATTTAAATGATGAGATATTTTGATGATCAACAGAAAGCGAGATATTCGCAACGCATTAATGAATATGCAGTTAAGATTCAAAGACTTGAACATGAAAAGTATCTTCTTCAAAAGCGCATTGCTGATCTTATTCACCCGTTATCAGAAAGAATAAAATCCTTAAAGGTGCCAACAAAGCTTTCAACCGTTCTTTAAAGGATTGTATTTCTTCCATCGATGATGCTGACGAAATAAAGAAAAAAGAAAAGAAGCTTAATGAGATTCTTTGTATAGAAATTTGGTATATCGTTGATCCTTTGATTGTTGAAAATCTAAATAAGGCTGTTCAGGATTTGTAAAACATCAACTTGTGCTGTATACATGTAAATAATTTTGTAAATTATGTAAATGTCACCTTGTTTGCAGTCCTTTTTTACAATGTTGTTTCTGAATCTACTTTTCGATAACTTGGACTATGGTTTTTGTATTTTCTTGCCCATTCAGTCTTCCTTACTGATCTCATTTTCCTATATGAAATAAAAAATATTTTTTAATCGTTAACTTGAAATCTATATAGTAGTTTATCCACATTATTAGTGGAGGTTAACATATAATTATGTAAACATATGATAATAAGTGGGAAGTAATAATTGGATACAGTTGAATGTCTTGAAACCCATCTTTGGTAATGTCGAGAGAGAGCCAGGAATCCAACTCCAACTATATTGATAGTATACCAAAAATCTAATCATAAAATCAGAAATCCAATTTGGGATTCAATTATAGAAGTTTAGAAATTCCTCTTCTGGAAATAATTAATAGAAAGCCAATAATAATCATTTAATAAAAGTCCAGAAATTATCATTTGAAAGTTTGTAGTAGAAATCCAGTGACCCTGATTCGGGCATTAGTAAGATAGATCTCGAGTTTAATTGAAGACTAGAAATTCATAGAAATTTCAATATCAATTGCTCTAGAACCCAGATTCGGGCATTAACGAATGAAATTCAAAAGTTAAAAGACCCGAAATCCATATTCGGGTATTAGTGGATGATAGCCAGAAATCCATGATAATGGTCTCCACAGTATAAGTCTAGAACCCAGATTCAGGCATTAACGAATGAAGTCCGGAAATTAATAGTAATAACTCCAAAACCCAGATTCGGGTATGATGAAGACCAAAAGTTAATAGTAAAGACCCCTAACCCAGATTCGGGTTTTAATAAATGAAGTTCTGAAATTCTCTTTTTGGGAATTAGTCGGAGGCTGTAGATTCTTATTTAAGCCTTCTGTTCTGCACCGCTTTTTGGGTTTTGATTCTTTTGACATGTGCCACCCTTTAGGCCTAGGGTTTTTAATTTTGTACGAGTGTCCGATGTCTGTTCGTGTCCGTGGCCGAAATACGTCCGACCGAGTTCGTATAATTTTCATTTAGGACACGAGTTAGGACAACAAAATTTGTACGAGCAAAAATCTCGTCGGGTCCATGTTCGTTCTAATTCGTCCGAATTTTTTATAATTTAGTATATTCTCTATGTTTCTCAAAACATATACGACAACTATTTGGTCGGTTAATTGAGTAAGGATTCATAAAGTTCTTATACTTCAATACATATTGATAAAAATAATATAGCTAATGGAAATTTTGTTAAACAACATAAAATTTGATGTAAACTGCAATGTCCGTCCGTGTCTATTCGAGTCTATGTCCGAAAAACGTATGTACTTGTCCATTCGATTTCATGTAGGATACAAGCTAGGACAACAAAATTTGTACGAATATAAATCTCGTTCGGTTCGTGTCTGGTTCGATTTTTTTAGGATAGAAACTGAACACACCTCCGCCCGGTCTAGTCTGACCGATTTACACCTTTATTTAGGCCTTGTATGTTGTCATTGTTTGGCATGCCGCTTCTCGGGTTCGGACGTCTTAGTCTGTTATTGTCATTGTTTGATATTCCGCTTCTCGTGCTCGGACGTCTTAGTCTGTTGTTGTCTGTTGCGCTTGGTTAGCTTATCCACAAGCAGGACCAAAGGACTTACCTAACCTCCCTCCAGGAGGCACTCTAGCCTTATAGGCGGGACTGAAGTCTTGTTCGGTGCCTTGGCCAGGCCATAGCGTGGGACCAAGGGCTTACTCTGTTTCCCTCTAGGAGGTACCTTGACCTGGCCATAGCGTGGCGCGATCAAGGGCTTGTCGATCTTTAACCTGGACATAGCGTGGCGCGAATAAAGGCTTACTCTAACCTCCCTCCAGGAGGTGCCTTGACCTGGCCATAGCGTGGCGCGATCAAGGGCTTGTTAATGCTTTAACCTGGCCGTAGCATGGTGCAGTTAAAGGCTTACTCTAACCTCCCTCCAAGAGGCGATTTGACCTGGCCAACTCGGCGTGGACAAAGGCTTTAAACGTTTAAGAGAATTTCCAAGTTTAAGGAGAATTTTACTCCCGACCATGTAGATATTTTCTTAGAAAAGTGACGCTTTGTTGAATTCGACTAGGACCTTTTTACAAATTTATTGATTTTTCCTTGTTTGAAGAAGTTGATCACCATTCCTTCAAGTGCTCTACATTGATTTGTCTCATGCCCATTCATTATGTGATAGTGGCAATATGACCCTCCCAGATTCCTTTAATATTTAGGTTTTTTCTTCTGTGATGGCCAATAATTGAGTTCTTCCTTGGTTAGAAAATAAACATTCTCAATTGATGTATTCATTTTACATTCCTTGGGAAGTCTTGACTCGAAGCTTATCTTTTGAGGATGGTTTCTAGATATTTTATTACTTGGTTTTGAAGCTTCACCCTCAACGACCAAATTTCTTTTTAAAACCTTGTGAAGTTCACATATAGGCAATGCCCCACTTATTACTTGATTCCATTTTTGAGCAAAGACGTTGTAATCAGCCATCATTCCCTCTTCGAAAATTGTGCCTTTGGTATAGAGTTGAATTGTCTTCCTTATTTGGTCAAATAAGTTATCACTCTTATCTTTTGTTCCTCCTAAGGCAAAGATAGGTGTAGGGCCAATATGAAAAGGGTTTAAACTCCATTTGTTTGGGTCATAAGATTCAACTCTCTTTTTCTTTATGATCCTTAAAGTTTCCAATCTCAACATTTGCTCTTCATGTAGTTTAGAATCATTAACTGTTTTATGGGAGAATCCAATTGAATGCGGCTCTAAGGATCCTTGTTTGGACCTTCTGATTTTACTAAACATGGTGATGTAAAGTCTAAAGTAGGTAAGCTTGGAATTGAATTGGGTTAGAGTAAAATAAAGTTGGAAGCTCAACAAGGTCGGAGGTTCGGGCCCTCCTTCTAGCGTCAAAAATGTTAACAAGAAAACTTGTCAACACTCCAATACATAGTTAACATGTAGGTGTCCCCTTCGAAACCACCTTTCAAACAGATAGAGGTAGTTAAAACCTGTTGATTCCCTTAAGTCCACCTTTCGAATTGGTTGTGGTAGTTGAAAACTCCTTCTTATTCAACCTTTTGACAAGGTCGAAACATTCGAATCTCTTTTTATAATACTTTTCGAACTAGTTAAGTTGGTTTAGTATTCTTTCGAAACCTCCTTTCGAAGTAGTTGAGGTGACTCGAGGATTGGTCCTAATGATCTTAGGATATGTGTTGAATAAAAGGTTCCGACTTCTTCAAAAGCTATCCTTTCGATGACTCGAGGTTAGGACCTAAGAATCTAAGGACATTAGTTGAGCTAGAAGGTTTCAAATTTCTCAAAATGTTACCTTTCGATCAGGTTGACATAAGCAGATCATAGACAAAATCTCATAGGAACATTAAATTAGCTAACATATCTAAAATGCCATAAACTTGCTTTGATTATCTTTTTCCTTTATTGCTAGCAACTTAAGTAATACAAAGTGGTCAAATACCCAATCCTATTTGAGAATTAGGGTTTACCAATTCAAGAAAGTATAAGAATGAAGTGAATGAAATCAAATCCCTAAAACAAGACCGCTAGGGTCTTATTTATAGGCACTGGTTGAACCCTTTCGAATAAGACCTTTCGACCTAGTCGAAAGGAGTACCTTGAAGAACTTTCGCAACCGCTAAAGTTTGGGCACCCTTCTACTTTGCTTTAAAACAAAACTTGATTGCTTTTGACCTCATCGAAAGGGATAGGTGCGCTCTGCACTTTGCGTTGCCATGCTGTTGCAAGTAAGAAAAGATGTGAGATTTCGACTCTATCGATAGGTGCACCTCTGTGTCTTTAAAGGAGTCGGAACATAGCAGAAAGTTTAAGCGTGGTAGGTAGCTTTCGAAGGCATACATGTTGACTGATGCGAAACCCCCATTTTCTAGTATGTGAGAATGCTATATTGAACTTAAATAAACTTTTCTTTATAATTGGATGGTTTCAACCGATTAGTTTACACTCCTGCCCTCGGTCTAAGGACAAGAATTGGCTAATGGACGGTCGAGTCACGTTTATTTAGTTTATAATCCTGCCCCCAGTCCGAGGACAAGAGTTGGCTGGTAATTATCTCTGAATACCAAGAAGAACTTCAAGGGTCCGATCAGAACTGTAGAAGTTTTGGTTGGCACCTATCTCCGGGTACCTGCACACCTGCATTATTCATATGCAGATTCATTTGAGTCGGTCAAGTCACAACTCTTAAGTAATGGAAAGACAGAGTCTTGGACTCGAAAAGCCATTTTATTCTATAAAAGACAGGAAATGACAGAATCTGTCTTATTACACGGCTCTAGCCAATTATTTACAAATTTATTTCTAAGTGAAATGGCATTTAAGTGCTCACTATTCCACGCCCTTGGGAGTGTAATCCCGGCAATCGTCACATGCCTGAAAGTTCTGTCTCCAAGTTTTTGATCTATTGCATACAGACCTTCCCAAGTTGGGCCCAAGTTTACAGGGCCATGGAAGATGTGTTTGAGAACTAGGCCGCCAACTTCAAAGTTCAAATTCCTGACCTTTACGTTGTAACACCGCACGACTTAGTGTCGGTGTGCAGCTGCCTCAACTCAGGTGCATCGCGCTTCTCATCGATCATATTAAGAGACTCCAGTAGAAGTTGCTCACTAGTCCATGGATTGTAGTGAATCACTTGATCAGAAGGTACTTCCAGTTCAATCGAAATCATAGCCTCTGATTCGTAGGCTAAGGCAAATGGAGAGTGGCTAGTCGTTGACTTGCGGGTCATTCAATAAGCCCATAGTACTAACGGAAGTTCATCAACCCACTTGCCCTAGCCTTTTCAAATTGCTTTTTAAGAATGGACTTGATTATCTTGCTCACAGCTTCAACCTGTCCATTCGCCTGAGGGTGTGCCACCATAGCAAATCTTTTCCCTATGCGAATTGGGTCCCGTTATTGCTAACGATTACCTGTGGAACTCCAAAATGACAGTTAATATTTCTGACTACAAAGATGATCACTTTCTTCATGATAATTGTGTCTAATGGCTCCGCCTCAGCCCATTTGGTGAAGTAATCAACCACGACGATGGCGTATTTTGCACCACCTTTAAATATTGGCAACACGTCGATAATATCAATCCACCAAACTGCAAACAGCCAAGGACTGACCATTTGGCTAATCTTCATCGAAGAGGCTCTCGGAATCTTAGCAAACCTCCGGCACTTGTCTCACCTTCTAGAGTAGTTAGCTGCATCTCGATTGACCATTTGCTAGAAGTACCCATAGCGAAGAATCTTCTTCCAGGGTTTGTCCCCCAGTGTGGTCGCGGTAGGCCACTTCCCGCACTTCTCTCAGGACTTGTTTGGCCTCGTCATGAGCGACATACCGAAGCAGAGGGATAGAAAAACCCTTCCTGTACATCAATCCTTCCTGTATAATATATCTTGGAGCTTGAGAAAGGAGATTCTGTCGCTCATTCCTCCTATCGGGAAGGATCCCTCTCTGCAATTTGTCTTTTATTGGAGTCATCCATGACTCTCTTTTAAGTTCAACCTCCAAGATCCAATCGACATCCATCTGGTCGATGCTCGGTGCTGACAGTATTTCCACTGGAACCAAGCCCATAAGCTATGCATCCTCGGAACTGGCCAGCTTAGCCAGTGAGTCGGCCTTCGCATTTTCCTCGCTAGGAATATGCGTTATCGTATAATACTCAATGCCATTAAGCAATTCAAGGACTTGGTTTACGTAAGGGGCTAGCCTTGCTTCTGTTGCTTGAAACTCTTTCCGCACTTGACACACTACTAGTTGAGAATCACAGAAAATATGCGAAGTCTTTATTTCTAGTTTTTTGGCAATCTTAAGTCTCACAATCAAAGATTCATACTCCACTTCATTGTTTGTTGCAGGAAAATCGAGTCTCAGGGCATAACAGATTGCATGTTCATCGGGAGTGACAAGTACAACTCCAACATCGGAACAACATTCGTTTGATGCACCATCCATGTACATATTCCACCTAGCAATTGTTCACCACTACTCTCCGCAGTATCATCTTACGCACTGAATTCAGCTATGAAATCCGCCAAAGCTTGACCCTGGATAGCTCTCCGAAGGTGATAGGTTAAATAATACTGGCTCAATTCAATGTTCCATTTCAACAGCATTCCAAAAGTCTCAGGTCAGTACAAGACTTGCCGCAAAGGATGGTCAGTAAGAAATTTGATTGGATGAGCTTAAAAGTATGGGCGGAGCTTCATTGAAGCTATCAACTGGCAGTATGCAAGCTTTTCCAGTTTTGGAAAATTTCTTTTTGCTCCTGTCAATTGCTTACTAATGTAATAGACCGGTCGTTGGATGCAGGCTTCCTCATGTACGAGTGTGGCCCTCAAAGCATGCACCGACACTGCCATATATATATATAAGTCCTCATCATCCACCAGTTTCAAGAGGATATAAGGTCTCTGCAAGTGATCAACCAGAGCCTAAAATGCATTTGCGCACTCCTGCTTTTAAGCAAAAGTTCTTTTTCTCTTTGGACTTTTACCCTTTTTAACCATGTCAAAGAAAGGGATGCATTTGTCGGTGGCTCTGGAGATGAATCGGCTTAAGGCGACAACCTTCCCGTTTAAACTCTGGACCTCCTTGACTGTGTTTGGGGCTTTCATGTCCCTTAATGCCTTTATCTTCTCCGAATCAGCTTCAATTCTACGGTAATTCTCAATGAAGCCCAAGAACTTCCCGGTCGTAATGCCAAAAGAGCATTTCAAAGGGTTGAGCTTCATCCCATATTTTCGGAGAACACTGAACATTTCTGCTAGATCGTCAATGTGGTTTTCCAAACGCCATGACTTTACAAGCATGTCATCCATATAGACCTCCATTGACCGGCCAATCTGATCTTTGAATATCCTGTTTACCAGTCTCTGGTAGCATGCTCCCGCCACCTTTAACCCAAACAGCATGATCAGATAGCAATACAGTTCCAAGTTGGTTATAAAGCTGGCATGGTCTTGTTCTGGGGCGTGCATTGGAATCTGTTTTATCCATATTACGCGTCCATGAGTGAAAGCAATTCATGTCCGGCTGTCGAATCAACCAACTGATCAATCCTTGGAAGCGGGAAGCTGTCCTTCGGGTATGCCTTATTCAAGTTAGAATAATCGATGCACGCCCTCCATTTCCATTAGCCTTCTTCACCAAGACTAGATTTGGTACCTATTCTGGGTATAAAGCATCGTGGATAAAGCCATTGTCCTTCAGTTTCTCCACTTCTTCTTTGAGTGCAGCGGATCTCTCCGAACCCAAGTTGCGGCGCTTCTATTTCATAGGAACGCATTTGGGATTTATGTTCAATGCTTGGCTCGTTATCTTCGGCGAGATCCCATACATATCAGAGTGCATCCAGGCGAATAAATTTAGGTTCGCCTAGAGAAGACCAATCAAATCCTTCATAATCCTAACTCCAAGCTACGATCTGACCTTTAGGATCCATGTTGGGTCATTCCGATTGACCGAGATATTAATCGCCAGCTCGACTGGAGCTGCACTTCCATCTGGTGGCTCTTTTTGTGGGTCCTTATCCTTATGGAATCGACAATGCTACCCGAGCCAAGGCCCAGGGATTGATTTCTATGCATCCAAAGCCTTAATGTAGAGGGTCCCCTCCATACCTTTTCTTTTCTCTCTTTGCCTCCCCTCTTTTAGCTTGGCGATGTAGAATTCGTGGCCAGTTACCTGATCCCCCTGGACAATCCCTATGCCATTTTTTGTAGGAAACTTCATTGTCAACACCAGGATGCTATAGCCGCTCTGAATTTAGCCAGGACCGATCAGCCTAAAAATGCATTGTACACTGAGTAAACATCCAACTCCAAAAAAGGCATAACCCGCACTTGCTTGCGGTCGCCCTCACCAAGTACCACCTGTAATTCTACATATCCAATCAGCTCAGTAACCATGCCATTAAACTCTTGTATTTGAGATTTACAAGGTTTCAAATCCTTCTCCTCTAACATCATTTGTTCATAAGCTTTCTTAAACAAGACATTGGCTGAACTCCCACAGTCAACCAGCACCTTCCGAACAATAGCAGAACCAATCGTGGCTGTGATCATGAGTGGGTCAATCGTTGGAGCCTCCACTCCATCAGCATCTTTATTTTGAAAAAAAATGTCGTTAGTAATCCTTCTACATTGTTTCGTCGGGGTCCCATCTTTAACAGCGAAGCAACTTTCACTCTCTGCATGCTTTATTGCACCAACATATCTATCCATCTCAGCTAGACTCTTATCGATCGGTGTGGCCCATCGATAATTGTATTAATCACCAACCTTTATTTTTGGTTGCCTGAGTGCATTAGCGCCAGGCTCAGCCTGCTCCTGTTGGGAAGACGACCCAAGGGTGTTAGAGTTTCCTTGTCCGCATCCTGTGGGGCTTTCACATATTGCTGTAACGTTTTCTAATGAATCAGCCCCTCAATCATATCTCGCAAGTGTCTGAACTTGTTGGTATTTTGACTGTGAGTTTCATGGAGTCTGCGAAACTTGCCTGACTTCCTCTCCTTCTCAGTTGACTCTCTTGGAGCTGGCTTTCTGTATCGCTAAGCATTTTGAGTTTCCAGATAGATATTCTCTATTGAATTGTTTAATTCAGTATAACTATCGTACTTAGGAGTCCTAATACAATTCCTGTTATCTGGCTTCTTCTTCTTAGCCCCATCATCATTTCATTTCCAACTATCATTTTTATTGATAACATTCACATCTATTTTTCCCGAACTTCCTCCAAATTGCTTTACAGCGACATTGCTCTGCACTACTCCAGCTGAACTCCTAGCCTCAGCTCTCACTGGATGTTTGCATGCTTCTTCGAAGCGTAAGTACTCGTTGGCCTTTCTATAAAAAGCATCCATCATCGGTAGGGTTTCCTTTCTGACCAATCTCTTAAATCTAAATTAGGATGAATCCCTCTAATCAACGCCATCAACATTATGTCATCTTTGGGATCTGTAACTTTTGTCATGACTGTGTGGAACTAGTTAAAGAAATCCTTCAACGACTCTCCATCAGCTTGGAAAAAGTTTGACCAAGACATCACATGCTTTGGACGTGCAATATTTAAATGAAATTGCTATATAATTTTTTTTGACAACTCAGCGAAAGACAATATGGACCTCGGCAAAAGTCGAGTGAACCACATCGTAGCTACTCCTTCTAGTAAAATTGAAAAACAACAGCATGTCATGGCATCGGAAGCTCTGGCAGAATCATATGCCATTCATATATCATCAAATGCTTCCTAGGATCCGTTGTTCCTCCGTGCAACGACATAGTCGGTATTGCAAACCTTCGGGGATATCTCTTGCGTAGGATGTTTTAGTAAATGAATTCTGACTAGGAGAGGTACCCCACTCATCATTGCTTCGGAAACGATTTTCACTTACAAGTCTCTTGACCACATCTTCTAGGTACTTGGGCTAACAGTTTCGACTGAATGGCGATAATCGGGCTCCGCCCCAAGTGTTCGTCTTGACGAACGCTCTCGGTTTGGCTCTCAATACCTAGGTTCCCTTTGAAAGATCCATTCGTCCAGCAGTCCTCCCTGTTTGATTCTGTGAGTTGTATCATCAGCAATAACACGATTCTCCATATTCTGATCAATAGCAACGCCTTCAGAAGTCAAGTCCACGCCGCCTTCCAAATGGCGAGCTCTTGGCCCACCATTGGAGGGGTTAGTATCGACCTATGCCCTTGGGTCGATACCGATCCCTAAATTTATGTCTGGAGCTCATCCCCTTTGTTGGTAAGATGTTCCAACAACGTTTTGTTTCCTCTTTTGCTTCCTGTCCCTCTGTCTTTTCTCAGATGATGAGGAATTTTCTAACTCTGAATTGGGATCTCTTTTACTCCTCCTATAGCTATTCTGAATTAGTTTATTAAGCAATCTTAAACTCTGTTGCATTGTTTGATTCATCTTATTCTGAATAGCCTGGAATCTATCTTCCATCCGCTTCATTATCTTGTCTATCTCCATTCTGGTCACAACTTCAACTGGAGTTTGGATCTCAGGTTGAGTTGGTTGGTAGCTCCATCTATATGATGAGGACTTTGATTCTCAGCTTCAGTAGTAGCTCTAGAATTGGTAGAACGATCTCTTCTTAATGGGGCCATTGCAAATAACTTTTATTAGATTATTGTAAATCCGAATAGTAGAAAATAAGATAGGAAAGTTGAATCTATTTCTTGGAATTAAGAAATCCAATAGTAGATGATGGATCCAAATAGCCTGAGAATATAGTTTCTCAGTGAAAGCACCAAAATTTTTGAACCAAAAATGGTACAAACACCAAGAAGTTTGAATGGAGAATAAAAAGTGAAGAATTAAACGAAAAATGAGTAAGAAAGGACATACAATAATTTATAGTGATTTGGCAAACCAAGGCCGACGTCCACTCTATAATTTTGTTGCTTATTTTCTGACTTGGAGGCAGAATTTCTTATGGGTTGGTATAACTCCGACACTTGATTACAAGAAAATAGAATAAAGAGAGCAATCACCGAAAGATCCTAAAAATGATCCCTACCCTCCTATATATAGAGGCAGGAGCCTAAAATTTTGCACAAAATATCTCCACCGCGTTTTCCACGCCATAAACTACTTCTGCATGAAAATAGGATGCCCATCATCACCTTGTAATGCTCGGTACAACACCAAGGATAGGGGTCGGTACCAACCCATAATATTGCCAAATTGGCTGCTTTCAACTCTTCATGTTGTATCGTCTTATGGTTGGCTTCGTGATTCCATAGTTGTTTGCACCAATATTAGCTTGTTTCTGAGTCCAAATAATGGAGTTGTGGAAGAATGGAGTTGCTGATTCAAGAGTTCGTGGAGATCGATAGAGAATTGTATTGAATCAACAAAACAACACTCAAAGTAGGCTTTTGGCATCGAGTAGAGGGCATAGGCAGAAGATGAGCATCATGGGGGAAGAGAATATAGATAGACAGATACACTGATATTTGTTCTCAGTGTGTATAGCATCATGGAGGGAAGAATGAAATTTTGGCTGCAATAAGTCTGATATTTGTTCTCTGTGTATATACAGATAGACACACACACACAAATATATATATATAGTTAAATTTTTTTCAAGAAAATACTTTTGCACCTTAGAGTTGATGGAGCAGCTGTACAAAATAATAATGCAATAATTCTTTTTGTGTTCTTCCATTATTTATGAATTTACCAGTGCATTTTAATTCAATAGTGTTATGAAACTACAACGTGTCATTACTTCCATTGAACAACACATCAAATGCTTAACATCTACATTTTCTAAATTTTATTTATATATTTTTAATGCTAATTATTTCTACTTTTTATGTTTTATAACATGTGATTGTTGATTACTAAAATTTCTGGAAATAATTTTATGCTTACATTTCCATTAATTTTTTTTGTTTTTTACGTTTACGTAATTATTATTCATATTTGTGACAGATGAAAACGTGTGTAATTTTCAAAAAGGTATAAATTATATTAATCATGAAAAATGCTTGTATTTATTGTAGTTAATTTTGCGGACACACATGTTTTGCACTTCAATTATATATCTTTTGTGCATTTTTATGAAAGTGCGGAACATATGCATTTTCCAAACTATATTCTTTTTTTAATTTTTATATCTGTAGTATATAATTTATGCAATCGCATATACTTTGCACATTGATTTTATTTTTATGCACTTTTTGGGAAATGCATACATATGCATTTCCAAAATATATTTTCCCTCATTTTCGGTATGTCTTGCGGTTGGCAAGGGCGTATGCCTCCCTCGTTGTAGGTTGAGAGTTCAACTCTTGGAAGACACAATGAGTTGCTCAAAAGGGCTGGCTTAATTTAGGGGATTCAGTTGCGATGGACCAACGCGTATTCCCCCAGTTGTTATCGGCGAAGCTGGATTTTCTGGGATTTCGAAAAAAATGCAACTTTCAGTTTTGTTTGAAGTCTACGTAGATTGCAATTCTAAGATTTTTTAAATTTTTTAACGTTTTAGTGAATTGCACAATATGTAATCTTTTAACATTTTATTTTTATTTTATCTTTTAGTATGAGTGAGATGGAAATTTATAGCCATATTCCAATTTGTAGCTAATAAATTGCATTTCCACATGTAATTATTATTTCTGAAAATGTGAAAATGTTAAGCTTTTTGGATAGATAAGACTTGTCCCTTTTTTATTGCAATAATGTATTACAATCATCTTCTTGATTGCATTTAATCTAAACACTATCTTTTTTTGGATAATAAGAGTGGTACTTTATTCAAGCAGAGCATTTATTTTTACGTCTCGAGGGTTCAGGCCCATGACCTCCAAAATCTTAGGCCCCGTTTGGCTTGTCGTTTTTAGTTTTGTGTTTTCGTCTATACAAAAACGCATCCGTTATATGTGTAGTTGAAAAACAAACAATTTTGAAAAATGAAATTAATATATAAAATAGAAAACAAGTTTATTTTATTTTTCGTGTTTCGAGAGATAATAAAAGCATGGAGAACAATCAAACTCTTTCGTTGTCCGTTGGTCGTCCCAACGGCTAAGAATTATAAATATTATCTCTTATTTCTTGCTATTTCTTAGTGGAAGTTAAAAACACAAAACTCAAAACACAAAATAAAACCAAACGGGTCCTTAGCCTATAACATCATACCAGTTACCATTTGAGTTAGTGGTCCTTAACATTAATCTGCACTACCTTTATTTGTATAGTTTACATACTGGTTTGCATTTTCTTAAAAGTTGTTTTTCACCTTTTTTTACTTAATGGCAGCATCTATTCATACTTCAATTTTTTTTACATCATTTGTAATTTTCATAAAATACATAACATATGCATTTTATGTTTCCAAATCCACAAAAAAAACAATGATCAAACTATTCTTATGTTTGCATGATAATTTTTTCAATCATTCATTCTACTTAAAAACAATAATATTCGAATGATTTGATGAAATAGAGAATTTGAGGTGTAGATAGGTAAAGTAAGGCTTGCGGTGTATTTTGATATAAGTTTATATCATAATTTTATCCACTAGATTCAATTTATTGATATTGGAGAGTTTGCGTGAGATAGAAGGTGGATGGTATTCAAAAGTCGCTTGAAGATATAATCAGATAGCTCTTGTAAGATAGAGGATGCTCGGAATAAGAGCAATAACATTCAAAATGTAAGTGTGGGTAGTGCTTTAAATGGAGGTGAAAAGGCGGTGAAAAGGGTTAATGCGGAGTATTCAAGTTTGACATGTGAGAGTGGTCGAAATGGTGTTGTTTGCTCAAATAATGTGTAACGTCCTCTGATCTATTTGTTGTAGAATTATGAATACGACATGTATAACAAACCTATTATATTTATGTTATGATTAAAAATAAATTGCAATGGAATAAAATACACAGATTCATAGTTTCTCAACTAGAATATATTTACATCTAATGTCCATTTCATTACTATTTTCATTGATTAGTTGTACGATGACTGAAATAGAAAAAATAGTGATATAATATTCAAGAGAAAGTAAGATATAGATCCCTTAATTCCCATTCGGTTATGGATGCTCAACTGTTCCAGCTCTCCAAAGTTGTCTGTCGTTATTATTTCAAGCTTAGGTATTTACAGGAGTGTAGGTATAAGAAGACCAGACCTTCAAATTAGGAATTTCCATATATACAAGATTATATTTGGACTGTCATGTTTAAAAAATTCTATTCAGAATTTTCCTTGTATAGGAGATCTGATTTGGAACTTTTATATATAGCTTGCTCGCCGTCCTAGATTCAGCGTCCTTTGGTTCGACGCCCTTGGTTCGGTCCCTTTGGT
The DNA here is from genome assembly GCA_030737815.1 of Allium fistulosum. NCBI lineage: Eukaryota > Viridiplantae > Streptophyta > Magnoliopsida > Asparagales > Amaryllidaceae > Allium > Allium fistulosum. The sequence goes on from CM060904.1 coordinate 798,352,413, forward strand.
TCGGTAGTGCTCCTATAACCAAGAAAGTTGGTTCGGTCTTCACTACCGAACTGAATTTCCTGTCCGATAGGTTAACAACCAAACAAGAATTCACGTCGGGAGTGAACCGAGCCAAGCTGCTATAGTTGTAAAGTCTTACGCTCTTTTGCTTTCATTGTGCCTCGTGCTGTTCTCTAACTTTCATACATTAATGCCTTAGATTTTCATTTATGTAGTGACTCTTCAACTATGGATTTCCTAGTCATTTCTGCTACTCATAATGTCTCTTCGTATTTGTAGTTCCATGGGTGCAAATGCCTACAACATTTTCTCTAAAGCATGCTTTGTAGAATACAAAGTGCGCTTTGTTGATTTCCTCCATAAAGTATATTCGTATTTTTATATTTAAGCATGTACGCCATTTTTCAACTTACTCCATCACTATTTCTAGATGGTCTAAATTTTGCTCGGGACATTCTGGTTTGGTATTCCTTACTGGATCGGAAGTGGTGCATTTGGCACCGCACTAATATGGCTTGACTATATAAACCTATGCGACCCCACACCGTTCACATTTTCCTCCATTCAGTCATTTATTCCAAAACCCAAAGACCGTTCATCTCCTTCATGTTGTACAACTCAATCATTTTCCAAGCATCTCAAATCATCTGATTCGCTGCTTCCCTTACAATCGATTCGGCATGGGATCCTAATCAAACTTCCTATCCATAAAGCCCTTAACTTCTATGCATTCTTTAATTCCTAGGTTAGCCACCTTAATAAAATGGTGAAGGGGTTTTAGGTTAATATTGTTGTTGTGATTAGGCAAAACTTAGATTATCACATAGGCACTTCACATTATTGGAGGACAAATAGAGTCTGTTGCCACCACATTGACCCATAAGCAGCTGGAAACTATCGCTGCCACTCATGGACTTCCCAAGGATGGCATGCTTTTTCCTATCTCGGATCAACATGCTAATGCTCCTCCGAAGGGCTATATGACCTATACCTAATATCATTGCCTGGCATGGGTCCCGCCTCTTCTTCATCAGTTTATAGCTGGAGTTCTAGTATATTTAAAAATCGCTCCACACTTGATTCATTTGATGGTTATGCTATCCTATCGGGCCTATACAAAATGTTTATGAGGGAGTTCTAATGTCTCCAACTCATAGGCAACTCATGTTCTTATTTGTGGTTAAAAGCAAGATGGAGGGCTCCCCCTTCTATCTTGAGTAGAGTAGCAAATTTAAGCCCATGGTGGACTTATATTCAAAATATAGCATGTTTAAGTGTGAAAACTTTTTTATTAGAGACTACTCTTCTTATTTCCACCGTTGCCATTTGGATTATAAGTGGCACATGAATTTGTAGCTGAATTCCCCTCGCCTTGAGGTCTTTAAGTTAATCATGTGCTATGTCATTTTTTCAGTTGTCGTGAAGGTTTCTTCTAGTGCGGACCTTAAGGAGATGCTTGAGAGTTTGAAAGGGATTCCATCTAAAGCCAAAGAGGTCCCATGAATGGTTACTGATGAGTCAGTCAGATAATACGAATTTCTTGCGGAGGGTCATTCGATCGAAAAAGTTGCAACTCCCCTGGCTTAGAGGCCCGCAAGGAAAGGGAAAAGCAAGGCTAAAGTTTCCAAGGTTGGAGAGACCAGTGAGAGGCAGTTAATCAGGTCCTAGTGCTATTGTGAACATAGATGAGTCTCGGTCTAGTATAGAACCGAAAGTGGATACGAAGGCCGAAAATTCGTATGTCCCTCTACTTCAAACTCATTGATCTAGTAGGATGTAGTCTATAATGAAATGGGAAGATGACGACGTAGAAAACATCGAAGTAGAGAAGAATCACACCTCAAGGATAGTGAGGAGACAGTCTCTGATAGGGAGGAATCCCATCCCCACGGGAGGTTAGGTTCGACTCGTTAACCAATATTGGTATTGGAGAGGCATTGCACACGGTTTTAGGGTTAGAGGACGATGAGGAAGAATTCGTTTCAAAACACATTACAGTCTCAGATTATCTATAGGATCCCAATTTTGGGATCAGCTTCGGGGATGCTGAGTCATTGGGAGAGATCCAATTGCATCTGGAAATTTCATAGAAATCCTAGGGTATGTATAATTATTGGGAACATTTCAAAAGAGCACACATACACACACAAACACGTATTTTTTGCTTTAGAAGGCATTGCTCATAGGGAGATGGCACCAACATTTTAACTTTCTATCCTTTATAGAACCTATGCTTCAAGGAGGAGCAAGTCGGAAGCTAAGTTTAGACAGATGGCCTGAGAGGAGGACCCTAAGATGATAAAGGCATTGGCTTCAAACTTTGGTCCTAGTCAAAATGTTGGGCAGCTTGCTATGGAACTCAAGGCTGGCTAGGAAGTTGTTTATCCCTTCAGGGGATCAAGGTGATAAGGATTGTAAGGCCTCCTAGAAGATGTCTCGTTCTCTAGGAAAGTCATGGTCGGGATGCCTTATCCTCTTGCAAATCTCATGGGGTATCCCTTTTTGCTCTTTCTAACTCTAATATGTCTAAATATCATGGGAGAACGTATAAGAGGGAAATGGCCAAGATTTCCTACATGACTTCAACTTCAGGATCAGCCATCAAGGCCCCTGTTATAGAGAAGGAGAAAACTACAGTGATCACCGACCCCATCATCTATATTACAATGATTTTTAGTAGGATTATCAGCCTTAGAACCCCTTGGTTAGGTTATTAGTGAGCGCTCCTCCTATTCTGTTTAAATGGGTGATAAGTATCCTTGGGAAAATTGTTACTTACATGAGGGTGTTATTCGAATTCACACTAAAGTAGTATAGTATGGAGAGGAGATTGACCGGAAGAATGTGATCTAGAATGAGAAAATCTTTGACATTCGAAAGGAAATTCTTTTAAAGGATATGGCCTACAAGGTGGTTGTAGATGCATGGAGAGAGCCTATGTTGACGAGGTAGAGAAAATCAAGAAGGCTCATCTCGAGGAGATGAATTTTTTTAGAAAAGGAACATAAGGAAGGGCTCAAAGCGACAAGGAGCAAGTATAATCAAAAGTAGCCCAGGTATTCGACACTTACATAGTTACCATGGCTAAGTACAAAATTGGGTGGAAGATCTCTGGACAAAGATCATAAAGGTGGAGAATGATCGGGGTGGAATTTTCCAGATCATTGATGAATGGAAAGTGGAGAAAGTTTCTCTTTAGGCCAAGCTTGCAATCTTGATGGCGTAAAAGAAAACCTAGAAAGCTACCGAGACCGCCTTAGAGGCTCATGTAAATGCGCTATAAGAAGAATCTAAGACATTGGGAAGTCAACTGGACATGGTGGATAATCTTCTGGATAAATTATACTTCTGGATGTACATTGAAGGAAACTTAAAATGGATAGCTAACTATCCGAAAGTAATGGTGTTCATTTATAAGAGGCTAGTGAAGGAGGCTATGGTGGAAAGTGAGTGAGAAGGTGGGTCGCCTTTTAGTTTATATGCCATTGATGGAAGATTCTTGGATGAAGAGAGGAAGGCGATTCGCTAGGGCTATCTTAATTTAGTTTCCATGGAAGAAGAGAAGAGAAAAGAGAGAAAGAAAGGAGGTCCCAGCTCTACAACCATGCCCTTAGGTCAGACCTTGCAAGTTCTCTCTTCAGATGCTGGTATTGGAAGTTAGCCCTTGGGTGATGCTCTGTCGGCTTCTAAGAGAGGTAGGAATATCTTTTATCATCCCCAAGTCATCAATCAACTGATACGGTCCCATTAGGGAAAATCAGTATCTGACATTCTTCCTTGTTTTTATGTAAGTGAGATGGCTATGGTGGACCCTACTAGAGTTATATTGACCTTGTATTTTATTGAAGTAGTGCATATGCCTGGGGCTTTCCAGGCCTACCAAACAAGAGAAACACTAGGAAAAAATTGTTGTCCTGGACGATGATGCAGACTTAGAGATATTGGATTACCAAGAGGGGTAAGAGTATTTTGATAGGGAGGATGCGCTTTGGGCTAGTATGATCGCTAACTTTCCAATTGACATGGATGGAGTCAAAATCGTTGAAGTTGAAGAGCTTGAGATCATGAAGAAAAAGTAGGAAGAACTCAACGCCGCTGCCCAGGCTAAGGCCAAGGAGGATGAACAAAGTAAGGACATAAGTCCAAGCGAAGTTAACTCCATTATTTATTTGTTCGTTGCGACACAGACATATTGACACGGCAAGGACATAAGTCCAAATTTGATAACTTCGGTTTTTGTAAGGGCATAAGCCCAATACTTTGATGTCGATGTTTCTCTGACTTGTTACTTAGCTATAATATGACTATGTTGAATGTTGGAATGTTCTATGATTGATGCTTCTTTTACTCTTCATTATATGTTTTCATGCATGAACACTTATAGGAACACATACATGTCTCATAGAAATTTCAAATGAAACCAATATACCTCATTAAGTTTCATTGTTGCAAAGTATTCGACATGTGCCATGCCATTACTCGAGGCAGTACGACTACAACTCTTCTCTTGTCGTCTAGCACACTTATTCAAGATCAATCATTGAAAAGTTTGATCGAGCAAGTGATTTTTGTGCATCACCTTTCAATGCCTTATTGACTCCTTTGGTCGTTTTCCATTGATACCTCGAATACTTGTGGAGGATCAATCACTGTGAAGGTCAGTGGAATGACCGACGTTTTGGGTTTGGGCTAGTAATTCTAGTTTCTACATTCGGGATTTTGAACCAAGTAAATCACCAGGCCAATTGTCTGAGCTACCCAATTGGTGGTTGCATCTTGATCATGGGTAAGTCGGTTCACTACTACCGATTAAGGTTTATGGTCTGGTCATCAGTAGTGAACTACCAAGTTAGCAATTATATTCTGATCGTGGGTAAATCCCATTCATTGTTGCCGGCCAAGGTTTATGGGTCGATTGTCAATAGTGAACTTCCCAGTCGGTGATCATATTCTGATTGCAAATAAGTCTTATTCACTTTGTCCAAGTCTTGCAAGCCGATCTTTAATAGTGATCTATCTAGTCGATGATCATATTCTAATCATGGGCAAGTCTAGTTCACTATTGCCAACCAAGGTTTATGGAAGATTCTCGTGATCAACTAACATAGCGTGGCCCCCAGTGCATAGAGGAGTGTTACCTGCACAGTTCTAGCAAACCATTATGGTTGGACGTCATTGATCGTTTATAATAACTCCATAGTTTGAGCAAACTGAAGTGATTGGTGTTGTTCTAAGTGACAATGCACGTAGTCATAATATTCCACATGCAAAAAGGAAACCTAAGACAAAAAGACGTCAGGAAATGCTCATTTACTAATAAATGCTACTAAGTTGTTTTTATTACAGGATAACAACACTCGAATAAAAAACAAATGAAATTATGAAAAATAACGACGAAATTTCTCTGCATTCCACGCTTTCCTAAATACTTCTCTGTGTACCATGCCAATAATATATTCTCCATTACCTAGGTCCCCGTTGATAACATCTGGTCCTTCCTATATGGGGTCAAGTGCCCCGGATTGAGGGAAGATTAGCTTTAAGACTAGAGCTCATTTCTTAATCTGTCGATGCTTGACTTTGGAGTTGTATTGCTTTGCTACTTTCTATCTGCGCGTTACGACCTTCACAGCAGCTTCATCTTACTTTTCATCAATCAGATCCGAAGACATACCGAGCAACTCCTCATTCATCTAGGTTATAGTGAATTCCCCTATAAGATGGAACTGCAGTTTCAATGGGAAGCATAGCCTTCGAACCAAAAGCCAAAGCGAAAGGATCCATTGCAGTCTTGTAAGAAGTGCGACAAGCCCAAAGTGCCAGCGAATTCATCTACCCTAGCTCCTTTAGCCTTCCTTAGACACTTTATGAATTTCTTAAAGAACTTTGTAGACTATTTCCACCAGTCCATTGGCTTGTAGGTATGCAACTGTAGAAATTCTTTTCTTGATTCCATGTTGCTGGTATAAGTCGGCGAATTCTTCAATATCAAACTGCTATCCATTATCCGAGATAATCTAAATTGGGACTCCGTACCTACATATAACATTTCTAACAAAAAAGTTGATGCCCTTAGATGGAAGACATCTTAGTGAGTGGTTTTGCTTCAACCCACTTGCAAAAGTAATCTACTGCCACTATTAATATTTAGTTCCACACATGGCCATAAGGAAGCTCCCCAATCTAGTCGATCCCCCAGGCTACAAAAGGCTAACCATGTGAGTTAGTACGGTTGGGGGTTACCTTGGAAATTTTATAAACTTTTGACACTTATCACATCTTTTTGCATATTCCACTCCATCATGGTTCAATTTTGGCCATAAGTATCCATACTGCAATACCTTTTTACCTAAGGTTTACCCCTCAGTGTAGTCCTTACAACTATTTTGTTGCATGTTTTCCAATGCTTTGCGAGCCTCCCTTCCAAGACACATCTTAGCAGTAGATAAGAGAATCCTCTTCGGTACAAGACACTATCTATATTGTAAAATGAGGTGCCTTTCGTAGTACTTCTTACTTCATTCCGATTAGCTGATAGGATTCCACTAGTAAAGTACTATATTATATGAGGCATTCAGGTATCTTCCCTATCGATAGTTGCCACAACAGTTGCTTCCTCAAAACTCGGAATTAGTAGAGTTGTTATTAAGGCCAACCGAGAGCTTGCTAACTTTTCTAAGTTAGATGCATCCTAATTCTCCTTTCACGGAATGTGTTTGACCGCATAATGTTCTAGCCCATTGAGTAAAGATTTCACCCTTTTAGGATAGGACGCCAACCATTCTCCTTTAGCCTGGAATTCTCCTAGAACTTGGTTGAGCACTAGCTGGGAATCGCTATGCACACATAATGACCTAAGTCTTAGCTCCTTTGGGATTCCCAGTCTTTCTATCAACGCTTTATATTATGCTTCATTATTTATTTCTCCAAACCCTAGCCTTAATGTATAGCACAATTCCGCCCTTCGAGTATGACCAGAATAACCCTAGCTCCAGAATCGTGGTCATTCAAAGCTCCATATACAAACATGCACCACGTAAGAGCTTCTTCCTTCTAGGATCCAACTTCATTATCTCTTATAGTGAATTCCACAACGAAGTCTGCCGAGACCTTCCCCCCGATTGTTGTTTGAGGGTGGTATGTGATTTCTTACCAATTCAGCTCACTGCTCCACTTTAATAACCTTCCTAACATATTTGGGAAATGTAACACTTGCCTAAGCGACTGACCAGTCAACATCAAATGGGTTGATATCGAAAGCAATGCCTTAGATTCCTGGATTTCATCAGCAAAAAATAGGCTAGCTTTTCCAATTTTCGGTATCTGGACATTGGTCTGGAAAATACTTGCTTACATAGTATATTGTACATTGTACCTTATCTTTTTCTTATACCAATGCCGTTCTCAAGGCGTGTGCTGACACTGCCAGTGCAACCTCCCCAACTCTTAGATCCTAAAATGAACACTAATGATGCTGTAGTCATTACTAGAATTATTTTCAAACGACAAAAAGAGATAGTATAAATTTACCATAATATTAAATAAGCATAGTAGCCGTATAATTTCATTTAACCAGTTATAAATCTAATTTTACAACAGCGGAATTTCAAAATAGCTTTTATTTGCAAAATAAGCCTTCTGCTTCGTCTTTTGAGTCTATATTAGTCTTTTCCAAAAACTACCTATATGTACCAAACTCAGCAAACTCGGGTTAGTACCTGTGAGTTTCTTGAAAAAAAAAAAGGCCAGACATAAAGTCTAGCATAAGTAATTCTTTACCTTAAGCAAGCAATCATATAGTGAGACCGTGTAGCTAAAGCACAAAACAGGTTCTCCCTCACTGTTCCAACTTCATCAATTACATCATATTACGTAATAATATCAAATAATGATCAATCACAAATCATTAATTTAAATATAAGTATGAGATATTACAACATTTCCGACAAATTTCAATAGTCGGTTTATTTTTAAATTTTCCACTCAGACCTTACTCTTATGAGTTCAACAAGGATACCAGAGACTTAAGGTTATCACTTAGGTGTTTTATTTGAATTTCCATTAAATGTATCATGAATGTATTATTAGGTTACCACCGAGGTCTTACACCACCCATCATCCAATATAATGTTGTATTTAGACAAACGATTGCCACATAGGCCTTATAACACATGTCATCAAAAATAATTATAATGTCGCGGTTAGGCAAACAAGTTCCACACTAGCCTTACACCATCAATCATCAAATATAGTGTCATGTTTAGACAAACGGTTGCCAGCCTTACACCGCCAATCATCAAATATAATGTTGTGTTTAGACATTTTAGTTCCACAAAGGTTATATATGTTTACATTTTCATTATTTCTAAAGATCTATTTTATCATAAAATAGCTTACTTTAGCCCATCCTCAATTTTCATTCTTTAAGCTATTTATTTCATTTTAACTTATATTCTCTATGCCGTTTCATCTTTATGAAATTCTCAACCATCACTTAGGAAGATGGCTTCCTAAGTGCTATGAAAAGTTCATTTACTTTGAATTCCTTAGTATCATTAGCTATTGTAGGTTGTTAGTACATAACCATCACAGGTTAAAGGCTAATGCAAGTTGATAAGTTTTATAGCAATCTCAAGTTGAAATTAAACCATAGTCAGTTGCTAAGTTTTATAGCTATCTCAAGTTGACTTTAAGCTATCTACAGTTGATATCAAGCTATGTCCAGTTTATATCTCTAGTTGATATCTCTAGTTGACATTAAGGTATCTCCAATTGATATCCCTTGTTGATATTAAGCTACCTCCAATTCATATTTCTGGTTGATATATCCAATTGATATCTGTAACACCCCTAATTTTAAATATCATTATTCAAGTGATTTAATTAGATAAACTAAATAAAATAATGTAAAGATTAAAGTGGTTAAGAGATCGAGATCTGCATAATTATAAGGTAGCCATGCCTTAGGAATGAATGAATAAATGAAAGTTTAACATGAAGGAAGTAGATAAAATAAGATAAGGGAAAAATAGGAATTTGTTATATTCTTATACCCTAAACCCTTATCCCACTTTCATTTACAACATTCACAAACTAAAACTAAATACAAAGCTTGGCCGACAACCATTAGAAGATAACAAGGGAAAGATTAGCAAGATTTCAAGAAGGAAGATTAAGCTAATTAATCATAGAGCAAATCTCAACCTCCTTAACAAACAAGCTAAAGGTGAATAATAGATTACATCTCATTTTATTATTTTCGGGTATTAGTTAAGATGCGAATTTATTTTGCAAATGATTTGCTATGTTTTGATGGATATATATGCTTGTTGATGATTTGTGCTATTTCATATAGATTTTATGATAAGAATTAATTTGGAAAACCTATTAAATGACATCCAAATGGCTTGCGTTTTTGGTATAAGGTCAGAAATATTATTTTAGAGATGGGTTTCAAGTTTCATAATTTTCTGAGTTGTTGTGGATTTACTATAAATTTTCTAGTAAAGAAAATGGGTAAATTGGGTTTAAATAAATTTCGGCTATTATATATTAGCTTTGGGTCAGAAATTTAAATATGTTAGAAAACATATTAAAAGTGATTTATGGCGAATTTTGGAGAATTTTCCTAAGTGTTTTATTAAGTATATAAAATTATTTAAGGTATGAGCCTTAAATGTTTTATATGTTTATAAAAGGAGAAGGGGCAATTTGCTAATTGTTTTAACTTATTAATTACTGAATTCAGCAACAGTTTTAGAAAAGATTTTGGAAAAAAATGGGCAACCAATTAGATGTTGACAAATAAGGCAGGTTAGAAAGATATTACTTTAAAAAGTAAAAATCAGTTTTTGTAAAGGATTGTTGTTTCGCCACTTTCGGCAGCACCTTTCGACTCCATACTACCGCCTCCAACCTTGTCGAAATCAATACACATGGTATCAATGCTTTGATACGTAGTGGATTGGAGAAAGGCGGCAGGTATAGAGTCGAAACCATGCTTTTGAATGGGTCGAAGCCTTTGATTTTCTTTCAAAAGAGATGCCGCTTGCCTTGCTTTTAAAAGAATGCTTTCGAAAGGGGTTTAATATAGCTTTCGAAAGACATTGTCGCCTTTTGTTTTAAAATAAGCTTTCGATAGGTTCGAAACCCCTACTGTCACATTCTACCTTTTGACCTAGTTAAGGCCGCTTTTGCCTTCAAACAAAGGTTTCGAAAGGGTGCTTTCATCTTTACTAAGAAGCTGCTTCTCCATGGTTTCAAAAGAGATGGTTTCAAAACCATCTGCCTTCTTTTACTTAGGAATAAGGCTTTCGAAAGAGTTTCTTTCGCCCTAGTTTTTTTAAGACCCTTTGTTCTATTGAAGGATAAACTCAAAGGTTTCGAAAGGAATGTTTTAAATGGTTTCAAAACTATGTTCCACAAGCTTTTACTTGAACTCAATACTTTCGAAAGGTTGTTTTAAGCAAAGGACTTTAATGCTTTCGAAAGGTCTATAATGAAGGTTTCGAAGGGGAGTGTTTGTACCAAAATTGGGCACAACACTCTTCGGAAGTCTTTGAAGAGATAAAGTGAAGACATTAAATGAAAAAAGAGGAATTATCTAACAAAAACTCCAAATTTCAGAAGTGAGAATAATTAAAGTGCGAGGAGACACAAGAATTTAGAGTGGTTCAGCGTATAGCCTACGTCCACTATGAAGTAGTTTGCTTTATTGATCTTTCTTTTGTGTTTACAAGTGAATTCAATGATTTACAGCAGTCAATTGTGATTTGCAGTAGTGAATCTCATTGGTAGCAGCAACAATGGAGTTCAGATCTGGATCTGGCGGAGTCTGGGCGTTGGAGATCTCAAAGGGGAAGAAGAACCCCTTTTCTGTTGGCTTTGGGGGTCTATTTATAGGTGCAGGATGCTGATATTTCGCTTAGATTATGGGAGACCCTCTCTGGCACGTGACCAGGCCCGTACGCCCAAGCCCGTGAAGTTTCGGTCCGATCCGTGATCAACACGAACAGATTTCGACTCGCTCAAGATTTCATCCAATGGAGTCGAAATTTGGCATGGACATTCCTTAGCATTCACGTAGTCTTTTGTGAAAATTTCATAGCATTTGGGTTTGTAGATTGGGAGATATGATCGATACGAAATGGAGTTTTCGGCAGGCTGTTTCCTTCGACTCGCTTCCGTTTCGACTCGCTTCCATTTGACTCGATGACGTGGTGCTTCCTGGATCGCTACGCCTTTGATGCTGCTTTGAGCGAGTCGAAGTGTACAATGATTGATCGAGTCGAAGTGCATGGTTCAATCGCTTCGAGCAGTGACTTTGCCAACCGGAGCTGAATTCGATGGAGTCGAATAGCTGTTTGAGAGGAGCGAGTCGAAGCGTGCACTTTTGATGGTTCCAAACTGGAACGAGTCGAAGAGGGCCGTTCTGGGAGGTTTGAGTAACAGAGTCAAAGTTGATGAAGTAGACCAGTGGCTTGAAGTGAGCGAGTCAAAGAAGACAGCTGGGCGAAGCGAGTCGAAATAGGTATTTTAGATGGCAGTGAAGTGAGTCGAACAGGAACGAGTTGAAGTTGGTATCTGAGGGAACAGAAGTGAGTCGAAGGGAGCGAGTCGAAGGAGCGAGTCGAACAGTAGCTAATTTTCGTCCAATTTTGTATCCTTCATAACTTGAGCATACAAACTCGGATCGACTTGAGATTTTGAACGTTGGCTCCCATGGCTTAGCTCGTTATGTCCTACCAATTTTTGCTCGATCCGGACTCGGACAAAATTCATCGATATCCGTAGCGAGCCCGTATATTACAGATCTCTGGGACGGGCCGTCGCTGGTTACTAGTCAATTCCTCGGTGTTATGGCCTTGCCAAAAGGCAGGATAACATTTGCCTCCAAAAGTACGTCTTGTGAAAACATGATGTGCTTTGAAGTGCTGCGGTCTTTACTCTGAATAGTTATCGTCTTTTCGATGAAAGTTGTAACCTTTGACCATTCTTCTTGATGATGTAAACTGTTAATTGTCGACTGCTGTGCCCTGCATTGTTACAACTGATTGCTGTATGCTAGTGGTTACCCGTTTGCTTTTGTAGTCGTTACTGGATGAATTTCTGATTCCTAAAAATCTAGAATATTGAATATTAGTCCGTCATTCATGCATATATGTTAATCTAACTCCCGCTGACGTTTGTACGTTCTCGAGTCGTTGTCAGTTTATTGTTTTTGAATTCCGTATCGATCCTCTCCTGAACCGATGTGAAATTTGTTGCAACAACGCTTGATGGATGTTTTTGAATGTTCCTTCGTAACGATCCTCTCCTGAATCGATGTGAAGGATTGAAACATCGAAGATGATTTTTTATTAGATTTATGGATGTGAAGTAAGTACGTCGAGTTGACAGAATTGGCTTTTGGAAGTCATGGTTCTATTGATACGAACCGGTTGTTCGACTCGGTTTTGATTCGAAATGCTTTGTTCGACTCGGTCCTGGCTCGAACTGCTTTGTTCGACTCGGTCTTGAATTCGCACAGCATAGGAGCCGGAGTTGAAATGCACAGGAAACTGAGTCGAAGGGGAGCGAGTCGAAACGTGCAAGATGCGAAGGAGCGAGTCGAAGTGCACAGGAGACAGAGGAGCAAGTCGAAGGAAAGACGGAGTCGAAGTGATGTCTTTTATTGCTGCATGAGGGAGTCGAACTGGTCACGGGGATGGTGTCGAAGGAGTGATACGAAAGGGAGCTCCGCATCAGTGCACTGAAGAGGGAGTCGAAGCACATGTTCGACCTCACTAGAATTCGAATCGGTTATTCCCCTTACTTTCGAGTCCATATAAATACTCCATACTTAGTCGTTTTTTCACTTTTTACCTTTCATCTTTATCTACCTTGCTTTCGTATCGCTCTGGGACTTAGAGAAAACAAAGAAGAAAGAATACTCTCGCCTTAGAACTGATTTGCATCTTCTATTACTCGAACCAATTAACAAACTTAGGTAATCCAATAAGCGAATCTACACGTAAACGAGGAGACTCGATACTTAACACCAAATCCATTAGTGTCGCGATCGATTGAAAAGTCCTTGGCCTCAGCTTCGTGTCGATCTGGAGTAGGGGTTTCGAGATGATGAGGCGGAGGCCTTCGTATCGATCGATGGTGGAGCTTTGCATTGAGTCGAACGCTTTGAATCTGTGGATCGATACAAAGGGGCTATGCCTGATCGACTCGAAATGGTGGATATCGATCGAGTAGAAGTGGGTTGCCTTGGGTCGAGTCAAAGCAGCTGTCTTGGATCGAATCGAAGTGGCTGCTTTGGATCGAGTCGAAACGCGTAGCCTTTGGAGCGAGTCGAAGTCGAGGCTTCGAAGCGAGTCGAAACGCGTAGCCTTTGGAGCGAGTCGAAGTCGAGGCTTTGAAGCGAGTCGAAGCGCGTGGCTTCGAACCGAGTCGAAGGACGTGGTCTTGGACCGAGTCGAACTGCATAACTTTGAACTATCGATTCGAACTCGTGCCTTAGTGAACATTTCGAACTTGAACCGGAGCGATTGTCTTGGACTTGAACTTTTGACGATTGACCATTGATTTAATTTTGACGATATCGAGAATTCTAGTGCCTTTGACCACTTAACTCCGACGAGCTTCAGATTTGCTTAACTGGACTTAATTGTTTCACCGCACACCTGATTGCCTATTGAAGTTCGTCGATGAAACTGGAACTTACCAAAATAATAACACATTTTAACTCGGACTGATAGCTAATAACTGGATGGCATGGTTGTGACGGTCAGCGATGACGGTCCTTCCGACTGAATTCCGAAGTCTCATTGTTTACACGTTTTCCTTAATCCGGTTGATCTTCCCAAATAATATACAGTACTGCACTGCACCACACGCTCACACACTTTACACTGGTGGATGCACGAGTCTTATTTGTTAGTTTAACAATGATTTTTTATAAGCTAGATGGTTATGGATCCTTCAAGTTCTCAGCAGCCGGAATTTCCAAGTTCTGTTCCTTCAACTATTGAGATACCGGTTATAGAAGCCGAAGTTATTGAGATAGCTCCAGACGAGTTTCAAGGGGCTTGGTTTATTTGTACTCCACCGGATTCGGTGCCGTCGGGTATCTCCGAAGACATGTTAGGCCGGATTTGCTTAAGGCACGGTTTGTCGCTTGACGACGTGCTACTTCCTGGGCCGAAGGACAGGCCACATTATCCCCCGGAAGGATTTACCGCTTTCAACCATCACGCTTGCACGGCGGGGACACTTCCTTCCTTCAATGACTATATCAGGGAGATTTTGTCGTTTCTTGGCATAGCTCCATCTCAGCTACATCCGAATGGATATGCCTTGCTGAACAGCACCTTCGTCTTGTTTATGGAGATCCTCTTTCGACCGCCGAAGCTGATCGAAATCAGATATTTATTCAATGTCCAAAGCCGTGAAGATAGCCCTTCTTTTACCTTCCTGGAGGCAGTCAGAAACTGCCACATTATGCTGGGCTCCTGGGGGAGGCTAAGTTATTACAAATTCGAATGGTTCTATGTTCGGTGCCCCCCTGGATTTGCTAGGCGGTGGTTAGATAGACGTAAGTGTCGCCATCCCCTCTTGAATTACTGAGATGTTAGTGACCAACTTCAAAAACTGACATACTTTTCCTTTCTTATAGCCGCAATCTTTCGCCCCGATGGTGCGTACTTCAGAGAGCTTGTTCGAATTCCTCAAGCGTTTCCGGGCGAAGAGAGGCACATAGACTTAGTCCTGACTGATAGAATTTGAGGGTTGTCGAGCTGATAGAACGAAGATAGAGCATACACCTAGATGTGATACATAGGGTGGCCCCGAAGAAACGTGTGAAGCGCAAAGCGCCCACAGTTGTGATCACCGAAGAAGTTGATCCAAAAAGAACGCCTACCGATACTGAGCTCTCGGCCATGCCTCCTTCCGATGTTCATGATTCTGGAGGAAAAAGAAAAGGCAAGGCCGCTGCTCACAAACACCCTAAATCTAAGAGATTTAAATCTGTGGTCGTGTCTTTACCTTTCCAGGGGATTAGAATTTCGGAGGCTCCTCCTCCGCAAGTGGAGAGTCCTTTTGCAGGGCTTGCTGATATTCCGATCTTGGATTTTGGGTCGTCTCCACACGACGCCAGGACGGAGGGGCTTGATAGTGCTTCTGAACCGAGCGGTTCGCTTGCTACGAGTGCGGCCGACATTTCCGGTTGGTCGGGGGATTGCACATGCATACACTTCACTACACTACATGATTCACAACTGTACTTCGTCCAACTTAGGAAGTTATTAACTCTTTCTTCGTTTATCATTTTCAGGTGCAATGTCCGGAAGAGGATCGATGCTCGGCAATCTTCGTTCGGCCCGAAAATCTTCTTCTTATTATGACTCCCGCGGGAGGGACTCGGATAGAGATCGCGACCGCGAGTACTCTCACCAAGATAGGTACGGGCGCGATAGGGATAGGAAGTACAGACATCGGTCTAGATCGCGCTCTCCTCCTCCTAGACTTCCATCTCCTCCTCCTGTTCAAACTTCAAATCCACTAGAGCCTCCTTGTTACAGGCCATCTTCTCATGCTTCTAGGTCCGAAACTCATCTTTAGATAATCGAGAGTACGGTCTCGTTAAGTACAGAGCAGGTCCCCACCGAGCCCACAGGAGAAGGGGCCCTTAAACTTGCTCAGATGCGGAAGGAATTCCCGAACATCTACTTCGATGGCTATGTCTTTCCACCACACTTGAATATGATTCCTCCTGGAGTGGAAAACACGATGCATGAGTACATTCATGACATCTACACTTAGTACAAAGAGTGGGTAAAGGCTGATGAAAAAGCTTCTAAAGTGGCCTTCGAGCGGGCTAAAGAGATCGAGAAGATG
The DNA here is from genome assembly GCA_030737815.1 of Allium fistulosum. Lineage (NCBI taxonomy): Eukaryota > Viridiplantae > Streptophyta > Magnoliopsida > Asparagales > Amaryllidaceae > Allium > Allium fistulosum. The sequence goes on from CM060904.1 coordinate 798,368,301, forward strand.
GAGACCGAGCTTGCAAAAAGGGACCGTATTATTCAGGTACTTTCCTCCGAGTCCGAGTCTACTCGGAAATATGAGATTGAGGCCATTAAGAAGGATGACGAAGCGAAGGCGGAGATGGAGAGGTTGGGGCAGACACACGTTGCCCTGGTGGAGGAGATGGGCCACCGGAACACCAAAGTCATTGCCGAGCGGGACGCGGTGGTCAAGGAGCTTAATGAACTCAAGGCCAAATTTGCTGCTATAGCCAAGGAAAAAGATGACGCAAACAACGAAGCCCAGGAGGCGTGCGAAAAAGCTATTCTGCTCAGGGACGAACGGGATGCGGCCGTGGCTAAAGTCCAGAAAGTGGAGACTGAGGTCGAGGAGAAGGTGAAGTTGGCCGAGTCCAGGCTAGAGGCTGACATTGAAGACCTCCTTGTTGTTTACAACGCTAATGTACTGAGGCACAGGGGCCTAGCCTGGCTCGATGACTTTTCAATTCATCTCCATAATGCTTGGAGCCGACTGGTTGAGGAAGAAAAAGAGGCGCATCAGGGCGAGTCCGTAGATGAATTCGAACTCGAGAACCGCATTCTGACTGATGATGATTAGAAGGTTCTCCACGAGTCGATGATTCTGCGTGAGAAGGAAAAACTTGGCGCCCAACATTTTGAAGTGGGAGAGGGTTATGGAGTTGACCATCATGAAGCAAGCCTTGAAGTTCCCGCGTCAACCCATCCCGAATTCTCGTCTGCGGTCGATCCCCAGGCTGTTCCTACTTATAATCCGGATCAGCCGCAGATGTCTCCAGCTGCTGCGCAAGTTACTGATGCCACACTGCCACCTATAAGTCGAACCGAGGAAGGTATTCTGAACATTCCACTTCTCTTAAATCGGAACCTTCGATCGAGTTAAGTCCTAACAGTTCTTTTATTCTTTGTCCAGTGATCGATGTTGCACATGTCGGGCCTCCTGCTACCCAAGAATTACATCAGACGCAGGAGGCTATCGTCACTGAAGCAATCACCACGACTACGACCGCCTAGCTTGACGACATGCAGGGGAGTACGATTGTGTTTGATAATCAGTTAATGGAGGAACTCTTTCGTCCTCATGGCGATCCTTTAGCTGACTTATCATTCGTCATGGGCGGAGGAGTTCCTGCCACAAACTCTTCGATGTCGACCACTGACGCTCCCAGCGAGGCTCGTTGGGTACTGAAGAGGAAATCATGGCACAAATTGTCGCTGCAGTGCTTGGTGGCAGCATTGGAGGTGGGACAACGACACTTGGTTCAGCTCTGCTTAGAACGATATTGCCTGGCGGTACATTTTTAGACATTGGCATGGCCATGACATCTTCCACATTTGACCCTGTTCCTCCGACTCCGCCCGCTGGGAGCATTCTTATTCACACGAGTTCGGAGGAGGATGTCGACATAATGCCTTTGCCTAAAGACCAACCGCCGAAAAGCACAGGCTTGAAGAGGAAGATTCGTGATGGCTCCAACGGGTCCGCACTGAAGAGGAAGCCAAGGAAGAAGAGAGATTAGGCATGCTTATCTGGTGTGTTTTGACTTACATTTTGTTAGCCGTGTATAGATGCGGGTTCGGCCCCTGCCAGTAGGAATTTTTGAAACTTGTACACGAACTTCTTTTATAAACAATAGAAATGAAACTTTTCTCTTTCGGCTTCTTTTCTGTCATTGCTTATTTGTCTAAGTGTTTAAATATCTGGAGTGCACTTGTGAAGTTTCAGGTTCCGAACCAAGTTCGTTTTAGTTCACCAAGTTCGGAAATAGTGGACATGGCTTGTGACCGGGAAGTGAGCTGAATTTCAACGTCGCATCGCTTCAATCAATGGTTGATGCTTAAGTCTTGCCCCTCAGTCTTGATGGTGAGTAGTAGATCATCAACTGACGATCTTTTCTTACTTATAACATGTTGAGTCTTGTGCCACCGAACGGATGTCTTAACCAAGCGGAGATTGAATAATGCATCCATGCTTGTTTGATTGTCGATGATCATATCCGTACTCCGGGGATTCCCATTCGTCCATCAGTGGCTAGTTATGCCAGCTTAAGCTTCGATTATGTGTCCGCGATTAGGAGACTTGGAATTGGCATTTGCACTCTGGGAGTCCGGAGTTGATGTTTATACTTCGCTTCGCGCTCTGGGAGTCCGGAGTTGATGTTTATACTTCGCTTCGCGCTCTGGGAATACGGAGTTGAATGTTTATACTCCGCTTCACACTCTGGGAATACAGAGTTGAATGTTTATACTCCGCTTCGCACTCTGGGAATACGGAGTTGAATGTTTATACTCCGCTTCGCACTCTGGGAATACGGTGTTGAATGTTTATACTCCGGTTCACGCTCTGGGAATACGGAGTTGAATGTTTATACTCCGGTTCGCGCTCTGGGAATACGAAGTTGAATGTTTATACTCCGGTTCATGCTCTGGGAACTCGGAGTTGAATGTTTATACTCCGCTTCGCGCTCTGGGAATACGGAGTTGGATGTTTATACTCCGTTTCGCGCTCTGGGAATACGGAGTTGGATGTTTATACTCCGGTTCACGCTCTGGGAATTCGGATTTGAATGTTTATACTCTGCTTCGCGCTCTAGGAATACGGAGTTGATGTTTATACTCTTGTTCGCGCCCTGGGAACTTGGAGTTGAATGTTTATACTCCGCTTCGCGCTCTGGGAATACGGAGTTGGATGTTTATACTCCGACTCGCACTCTGGGAATTCAGAGTTGAATGTTTATACTCCGCTTCGCGCTCTGGGAATACGGAGTTGATGTTTATACTCTAGTTCGCACCCTGGGAACTCGGAGTTGAATGTTTATACTCCGCTTCGCGCTCTGGGAATACGGAGTTGGATGTTTATACTCCGACTCGCACTCTGGGAATTCGGAGTTGATGAAGGATTGTCGTGTATCAATCCTTTCTTGACTTTTTATGTGATGGCTTGTCCCCGAGCTCGGGTTTCACATAGCGAGTGATTGGTTGCATCGCAGTCACTCTCTATTTGAATAAATCCCACCGTATGATGAGACTTAGCTCTCCATGCATAGTGATGGTCATATGAAGTATTTCAAGTAAATCACAGCTCTGGCTCGAAGAGGTTGCATTTTATTGCTGAAATAAGAAAGTATAGCAAAGTCAGTTGCCTTATTACAAGTTCTAATTTCGAAATGCATAAACAAATTGCAGAAAAGGAAAGTAAGCTAAATGGATAAAGATAGCCTGTTAGGTGTAATAGCGGCGAAGGCTCTCGCTATTCCAAGCTCTTGGCAGGGTATGACCGTCGACGGTTGATAATTTGAATGTGCCATCTCCGAGCCTTCGTTCAATGACATACGGTCCTTCCCATGTCGGCTTCATATGTGAAGGAACCAGATAGATTCTCTTTAAGACGAGATCGCCTAGTTCGAAGGTTCGCGGACGGACCTTGGCGTTGTACAATCGGATGACTCGACTTTGATGCGCAGCTGCCCTCAAATCAGCCTCTTCACGCTTCTCATCCAGTAGATCGAGAGATTCAACAAGTAGTATAGCATTCGTCTTCGGATCATAGTATGTCACATGATGATAAGGTACTTCTAGCTCGACTGGAATAACGGCTTCTGAACCGTAAGAAAGAGAGAACGGAGTGTGATCGGTCGTAGTCTTGTGAGTAGTACGGTAAGCTCATAAAGCCAAAGGAAGTTCATCAACCCACTTATCACCGACCTTTTCCAGTCGTTTTTTCAAAATGGATTTTATGATTTTGTTAACAGCTTCGACCTGTCCGTTTGCCTGAGGGTGTGCAACTGCAGAGAATTTCTTCTGGATGTGAAATCTTTTGCAGAAATCTTTAAATTCAGCACTGTCGAATTGGGTTCCATTGTCCGTAATAATGGCGCGTGGGAAATCAAACCGACAAATGATGTTACGGACCACAAAGTTGATTACTTTCTTCGTTGTAATTGTCGCGAGAGCTTCGGCTTCAGCCCACTTTGTAAAGTAATCGACTACGATGATGGTGTACTTCGCACCGCCTTTTGCCAGAGGGAGAGCACCGATGATGTCGATGCCCCACATTGCGAAAGGCCATGGGCTGACCATTTGTGTTATTTCGGTAGGAGGAGCTCTAGGAATTCAGGCATATTTCTAACACCTATCACATTTCTTTGCATAATCCAACGCATCACGATTCACGATGGGCCAGTAATATCCGTATCAAAGTATTTTCTTGGCAAGTGCTTGCCCCCCGGTGTGATCGCCACATTCTCCCTCATGCACTTCGTGTAATACTCGTTTGATTTTGTCGTGGGCGATACACCAGAGTAGAGGAACAAAGTACCCTCTTCTATACATGACCCCATCTTGAACGACGAATCGTGAGGCCTTTCGGAGAACTTGTCTCTTTTCACTCCTGCGTTCTGGCAGGATTCCGTGTTCGATGTAGTTTCTGGGCGGAGTCATCCATGAATCCTTTTCGGGAACTTTTTCGCATACCCAGTTTATTTCTGCCCGGTCGATACTTGGGGAAGATAGCATCTCTACGGGAATGAGTCCCATTTGCTGAGCTTCGCCTGCACTGGCTAGCTTTGCCAATGAATCGGCCTTTTGGTTGTGCTCCCGAGGTATACAATAGATGTCGTAGTAATCGAACTGGTTCAGTACTTCCTGAACTCGAGCTAAGTAAGCAGCCAACCTTCGATCTCTTGCCTGATACTCTCCCCGTACCTGACACACAACCAACTGTGAATCACAGTAAATTTCCACAGCGATGATTTTCAGATCTCTAGCGAGTTTCAAGCCAGCTAAGTGGGCTTCGTATTCAGCTTCATTATTGGTTCCATGTAAGTCAAACTTCAAAGCGTAGCATATAGATCGACCTTCGGGGGTTTCGAGCACAACATCAACGCTTGAACATCGGTCATTCGATGGACCATCGGTATACATCTTCCAAACAGATTTGGGGGATTTGCTGGTTTCGGGCAAGTCCTCGGGAACGGTGAATTCAGCTATGAAATCAGCGAGGACTTGTCCTTGGATTGCTCGTCTTGGAGTGTAAGTAATATCAAACTGACTCAGTTCGATGTTCCACTTGAGTAACCTACCAGACGTCTCAGGCCGCGAAAGGACCTATCGTAATGGCTGGTCGGTGTAAACAACAATGGGATGCGCCTGGAAGTATGGTCGGAGTTTTCTCGATGCGATCACAAGGCAGTAGTCCAACTTTTCTAGTTTTGGGTAGTTCCTTTCAGCCCCAGTCAATCGTTTGCTGACGTAGTACACCGGCTTCTGTAGTTTTTCTTCTTCTCGGATTAATGCAGCGCTGATAGCGTTCTCTGATATCGCCAAATATACGAACAACTTCTCATGGTCGATGGGCTTCGACAGGATAGCTGGTGTGGATAGATGTTGGACGAGCGCTTGGAAAGCGCCCTCGCACTCCGTGGTCCATTCAAAGTTGCATTTTCCTTTTCGGATCAGATCGAAGAAGGGAATGCATTTGTCAATGGACTTTGAAATGAACCTGCTCAATGCTGCTACTTTCCCATTGAGACTTTGGACTTGCTTTATGGTCTTGGGAGTTTCAAGATTTCTGATTGCCCAAATCTTTTCAGGATTAGCTTCGATTCCTCGAGCGTTAACGATGAACCCAAGGAACTTCCCGGATGCAACTCCGAAGTGACACTTTAGTGGATTTAGCTTCATTTTGTATTCTCGAAGTATGTCGAACATAGTCTTCAAGTCTTTAACATGGTCAGTGGAGAGTCGTGACTTCACAAGCATGTCGTCTACATATACTTCCATGGTTTTTCCGATTCGATTGGCAAACATCCGATTAACCAATCGTTGATAAGTAGCTCCGGCGTTCTTGAGTCCGAATGGCATAACCTTGTAGCAATAAAGTCCCAGATTGGTCACGAAGCTGGTATGTTCTTGGTCTGGTAAATGCATCGATATCTGGTTGTAGCCAGAGTACGCTTCCATGAAGGATAAGAGTTCATGCCCGGTTGTCGAATCTACTAGCTGATCAATTCTGGGAAGTGGGAAACTGTCTTTGGGACACACTTTATTCAGATCAAATAATCGACACATGTTCTCCACTTTCCATTCGACTTTCGGACGAGCACGAGATTCGACACCCATTCAGGATATAGCGCATCTCGAATGAATCCGTTTGCTTCAAGCTTTTCTACTTCTTCCTTAAGGGCGGCATATCTCTCTGAATCCATACCGCGCCTTTTCTGTTTGACTGGGACACGCCGCGGGTCAATGTTCAGAGTGTGGCTCGCGATGTCCGGCGAGATCCCGCACATATCAGAGTGTGTCTAGGCAAATACATCAAGATTTGCCCGTAGAAATTCGACCAATTCCTCTTGAGTTAGCTGGCTTAGCTGAGACCCAATCTTTATCATTCTTAAATCATCGTCACTGTCAACTGGGACATCAATCGTCAGTTCAGCCGGGGATGCTTGACTTTCTTTAGATTCTCCTTCGTCTTCAGTTTCTCTTGGGTCAAGATCCCTGAGGAATTGGCTGGGGTGTCCGGGCCTGGGCCCGGGCGTTAGTTGTCAATTATTAGTGAAACGGACGCAGGGAGATTCCTCTATGCCCTTTCCTTTCTCCTTTCGCTGCGCCTCCCGTAGCTCAGCAACATAACAGGCTCTGGCAGTGGCCTGATCTCCATGAATGATTCCTATCTCATGATCAGTGAGAAATTTTAAAGTCAAACACCATGAGGCGATGGCCGCTCGGAATTCAGCGAGGGCTGGCCGTCCTAAGAAAGCATTGTAAGGGGAGTCTATGTCCAAAACAATGAACTAAAGCATCCGTACTCTCCGTCATTCTCCAACTCCCAACTCCACTGGCAGTTCCACCATTCCAGTGGGTATAGTTGCACTTCCGTTGAAGCCATGGACTCGGGATTGACAAGGCTTCAAGTCTGTGGCTTCCATTTTCATTTGATCATAAGCTCGTTTGAACAAAATATTCACGGAGCTTCCACTGTCAACTAAGATCCTTTTCATCCAAGCGGGACCAATCTGTGTCGAGATGACCAATGGATCAATAGTGGGAGCCTCGACTTTATCAGTGTCTCTGCTCCTGAACACGATATCATCTGTCATTGTCTTCTGTTGCTTGGTCGAGGCACCTTCATCAGAGGTACTATAACATTCGAAGTCTGCATGCCTAATAGAACTAGCATAAGACTCCATTTCCTTCCAGCTTCGATCTGCTGGGTGGGGACCACTACTTATTGTGTTAATGACCAACCTCCCGCCTGTACGAGTGGGTTCCTCCTGTCTTTCCTGATTCGGTGCACGATTTTAATTTGATGGACTCGCGCCTCTGGACTACGGCGCCCGCACATATTGATCCAACTTTGGCTCACGTATCACTTTTTCAATAAGGTCTTGCAAGTGACGGCACTCATTGGTGTTGTGGCCATAACTTTCGTGGAATCTACAAAATTTTCCCATTTGGATTTGTCTCTCGGTCAGTGGTTTTGGGGCAGGCTTCTTGAATTGCATGGTATTGCAGATCTGCAAATATACGTTTTCAAGTGACGTGTTTAACGGAGTGCAGTTATCATACATGGAAGCTCTACGCCGTGGACCTCGATTCTGATCGCGTTTCTGGTTTTGATTCCCATTGTGCCTCTGTTTATTTTGTTTATTTTGTACATTCAACTGAACTTTCCCAGAATTATCTCCGGACTGTTTAATAGCGATGTTACTTTGGATTCCTTCGATGTTGGGCCCTGCATCATCCTGTTTCCTAGACTGTTTTGCATCCTCCCTTCTCAAGAATTGGGCTGCCTTGGAATAGAAACGGTCCAATGATGCAGGTGGTTTTCCAGCTAACCAATTTCCGAACTCGGAATCAGCATCAATCCCCTTAGTCAGAGCCATCAGGATAGAGTTGTCATTGGGATTGCTTATTTCTGCACACGCAGCATGGAATCGCTCCAAGTAACGTCTAAGCGTTTCTCCGGGAGCTTGCGTAACACTAGAAAGAGTGTTAACATCCTTTGGCCTCACCACATGCATACAGAATTGTTCGACAAACTTGGTGGCCATCTGGTCAAAGTTAGAGATGGATCGCGGTGGCAAACGAGTGAACCACATGGTAGCGATGCCCTCTAGGGAAATGGGGAAACTACGGCACTTTACTGCGTCATCAGCTCTAGCAGCATTCATCAGCCATTCATATTTCAGGACGTGTTGATTGGGATCAGAACTCCCTTCATAAACTGGCAAAGCTGGCATCCTGAAGTGTCGAGGTGGTTCAGCATATAAGACGTCATCGGTGAAAGGGGTATGACTTCGGGAGATTCCCCAGTCGTCATTAGAGAGACCCTGACTTTCACGGATCATTTGGCGAATCATCGCTGGTATATCTGGCGTTTGGACACTTGGGGCATGTTGTGCCAAGGTGTGATCGGGTTCCACAGCGCGAGTTTGGACCGGACACGGTTGACGGTCCGTGCCTCGCCTCCTTGGTTCAACATCTTCAGGGACATAAGATTCAGGAGTCTGCTCTTGTCAGCTATGTTGAGGATCAGCTTGGTTTCTAGCATCACCTCCCCGTCCGGCAGTGGTGGTAGTAGCAATGTTGCCGGTAACATGATAAGGAGCAGCTCCTCCCCGAGTTGAAGGTTCTGTGCGGAGACTAGCAGATGGTCCAACTCTAGGTTGCCCAAGGTTCGAAGCAGGTTGGAGTCCCGTGGCTTGGGTGTAGCTTACACCTAACCGTGGACGTGTGGATCTAGTTTGGCCATCGGAGGAGGCTGAACTTTCTGTGGAAGAGTGGGAATTTAGGTCTCTTCTGGATCTTCTTCGCCTTTGGCGATTTAGCTGGTTATTCAACTCCGTGTCGGCGCGTAGTTGTTCCGCTAGCTGCTGTCGACTTTGGGTCAACTCTTGAAGCAATGTCCGGAATTCTTGTCTAGTGATTGGGCCTGATGGATCTGAAGGTCCTGCAACATTTTGGTTGGAGGGAGGTGATTGCACGGGATTCTGTCAGTCCTGTGCTCCTTGATCAGCAGTTGTAGCAGTGGTACGTGTGCTCACCATAATGAATTGGTGAAGTCCTTTCCTAGATCTGTTTGCAAATCTGAATAGAATGGAAGGGCTTCAAAGTTCTAGATCTGGATCTTCTTCTTAGATTTATGCAATCCAATATAGATAGGAGATCCAAAGAGCAGGAGAATAATTAGTTCTCTCAGTGAAAGCACCAAAGTGTTTGTACCAAAATTGGGCACAACACTCTTCGGAAGTCTTTGAAGAGATAAAGTGAAGAAATTAAATGAAAAAAGAGGAATTATCTAACAAAAACTCCAAATTTCAGAAATAAGAATAATTAAAGTGCAAGGAGACACAAGAATTTAGTGTGGTTCGGCGTATAGCCTACGTCCACTATGAAGTAGTTTGCTTTATTGATCTTTCTTTTGTGTTTACAAGTGAATTCAATGATTTACAGCAGTCAATTGTGATTTGCAGCAGTGAATCTCGTTGGTAGCAACAACAATGGAGTTCAGATCTGGATCTGGCGGAGTCCGGGCATTAGAGATCTCAAAGAAGAAGAAGAACGCCTTTTCAGTTGGCTTTGGGGGTCTATTTATAGGTGTAGGAGGCTGATATTTCGCTCAGATTTTGGGAGACCCTCTTTGGCACGTGACCAGGCCCGTACGCCCAAGTCCGTGAAGTTTCGGTCCGATCCGTGATCAACACGAACAGATTTCGACTCGCTCAAGATTTCATCCAATGGAGTACTCAAACTTTGGCGTGGACATTCCTTAGCATGCACGTAGTCTTCTATGAAAATTTCATAGCATTTGGGCTTGTAGATTGGGAGATATGTTCGATACGAAATGGAGTTTTCGGCAGACTGTTTCCTTCGACTCGCTTCCATTTTGACTCGCTTCCATTTGACTCGATGACGTGGCGCTTCCTGGATCGCTCCGTCTTTGACGCTGCTTTGAGCGAGTCGAAGTGTACAATGATTGATCGAGTCAAAGTGCATGGTTCGATCGCTTCGAGTAGTGACTTTGCCAACTGGAGCTGAATTCGATGGAGTCGAATAGCTGTTTGAGAGGAGCGAGTCGAAGCGTGCACTTTCGATGGTTCCAAACTGGAGTGTGTCGAAGAGGGCCATTCTGGGAGGTTTGAGCAACGGAGTCAAAGTTGATGGAGTTGACCAGTGGTTTAAAGTGAGCGAGTCGAAGAAGGCAGTTGGGCGAAGCGAGTCGAAATAGGTATTTCAGATGGCAGTGAAGTGAGTCGAACAGGAATGAGTCAAAGTTGGTATCTGAGGGAACAGAAGCGAGTCGAAGGAGCGAGTCGAACGGTAGCTGATTTTCGTCCAATTTTGTATCCTTCATAACTTGAGCATACAAACTCGGATCGACTTGAGATTTTGAATGTTGGCTCCCATGGCTTGGCTCGTTATGTCCTACCAATTTTTGCTCGATCCGAACTCGGACAAAATTCATCGATATCCGTAGCGAGCCCGTATATAACTGATCTCTGGGACGGGCCGTCGCTGGTTACTAGTCAATTCCTTGGTTTTACGGCCTTGCCAAAAGGCAGGATAACAGGGAGGTTCCCCAATGTTTTCGGAAGGTAGTTTAAGTATTTGAATGGAAGGTTTCCAATGCTTTCGAAATGCAAGTTTAAAGTGTTTTGAAAAGAGGATGTCTAAGGGTTACAAAGCTTTCCAAGGGTTAACTTGAATGATTTTGAAAGGTTGTTTTAAAGGTTTCGAAAGGTATGTTTTGGCCTTCCAGCCTAGTGTTTCAAAGTATAGTAATTAATATATTTTGAAAGGGGTACTTTCAATGGATTCGAAAGGGTTGTTTAAAGTTTTTAAGAAAATGTTTCGAATGATTTATCTTGGCTTCATGGCCTAAGAGCTTTTTAGTTAAAAAGGGTCTTAACTTACTTTGGAGGGATAGATAACCCCATTGTATTTCATCAACATTGTTTTGAGTAAAGTATATATAAGATGGCCAAGAGATTTGAGTAAAGCAAAGAGTATATTTTCATTGTTTAAGTATAATTTAAAGGGTTAAATCAATTTGAAAGAAATGTTTTCAAGGAAATTTTGATAGGGTAGTTAACCCTAAGTAAATGAATCAGATATTAGAATACCAGATATGACTGGTATAGGGTTGCGCCCTATACTTTAGCTAATAGCCCCTAGCTAATATAAGTCCAAAACTCCAATGTATAGGGCTCTGTCACATGTAAGACTAAAATGATGTTACACACAGAAAGGAATATAGAGAGTAAAGATAGGTTATTGGTGAGCCTGTAAAACCATTAGGGTCAATTGACCCTTGGAGAAGTTAGTTTTGGACAGACTGTCCATGAGTGTGTATAACAGAATTAAGAATATTTATTTTGTCTGGTAGGCTCGAGTCAGCCAAAGGTTAGTAGTCAGCCAAACAAAACTATATTATTTGGATAGATAGTCCATTGATTACCTGATTTATATGCATATATGATATTGCTATTATTTCTTTAATCAGTTTGGTTGCAGAATTTTGATCTGCAAAAGATATGTTTTTAAAAGGGATATTAGTGAGGGGAAACCAGTTCCGCTAAGCGGCGTGGTCTCACTTAATATCAGATAACCGAGATATATAGTATATTCACACCAGGCTTTATATCTGACTCAAAGTTTATGTTTTCCTCTTAGACTCTCGGGTGCTCAAAATTAATTTAAGTAGATTGTGAGTTAAAGTTTTTCAGGTTTAGTAGGTGGACGAATAAGCTTTCGAAGACGTGCAGGAGGTAAATTTAGCTATTTAGGAGCTATTTAGTTTTATTTCCGCTGTGATGTATTAAAACTGATATGTCTATTTAGTAATCTGATCATCCAAGGGGCATCTTTATATGTCGCTCTTAGCGTATTTGTAATAATTATATTTGATCAAAACTTGGGAACCATTTAGGATTTTGTATCTGAATATGAAATACTGATTTGAAATGTAATCAGAAAAGTTGTTTTTAATTCCGTGTTGATTTTATTTCATATTCATGTGCTTTTGATATTATGGATACCATATACATTACCGTATTTTGTCACCAGAAGCTAAAACTATGGATGACTGCAGCATATATAGCGCTTAGCTTCGAGCCTCAAGATAGGGGATGTCACAATATCTCTAGTTGATTTTAAGGTATCTCCAATTGATATCCTTAGTTGACATTAAGCTATCTCTATCTGATACCCCTAGTTGATATTAAGTTATCTCTAGTTGATATTAGTTATCGCAATTTGATATCTCCAGTTGATAACATATATCGCAACTTGACATGTCATTTTATATTAGCTGTTACACCCATATTTCCCGAACCTTGTTGAAGGCAAGGTGACACAACACCCAAATCAAAACAAGATGCCCTCACAATAAAAGTTGAACTGCAAAAAGGAAAAACAAAGAGTAAAGCGAGGTCAAAAATGTTTGATAGATTTTTCATCAAACCAATACACCAAAGTTTTCCGAAGCTTGTTCCGAGAGGACACACGAAAATATAGTAAACACTGAAACTATTTAGAAAGTAAGTGCCGAAAGATAAAGAGGAACAAGGTTTATAGTGGTTCGGGATCGAGATCCCTACGACCACTTTGAAGATTCTGCTTCTATCTTTATTCCTCAATTTGTTGTACAAGTATCTTTCTGATCATATCCGCCATTATGTTCTTTTACTAAAGCTTTCTTAAAAAGGGAGGTTATATTGAATAATTGTAAAAATGTCAAAGAATCTATCTACCAGCCCCTTTTCAATAGTATGCAGTCCTCTATTTATAGCAAATTTAAGGTTTTTTCGTTGGTGCAGTGACTTTAACTCGGATTGGTGACTTGGCTTGCTATATGTGGCTCTGATTCAAACGCTTGTCATCATCTAGTTGAAAGTGTTTTGACATGGATGGCTGACGTGGCTCTTTTGTATATATCTTCTTTGATTCCTTTCGTCTATCTCGACCGTTGATCTCGGTTTAGGCTAGCTGAGCCATTGATTGTTGAAATATTTTGGAATGCCGCTACTCTCGGCTAAGCCTCTTGCTCTATTCAAACAATAATCTCGGTCTTTTTTGTTGCCTTAATTCATGTTCTCAGCCTGTATGCTCTTAGGTACTGAGTCCGGTGCCTGAGCTCTCGATGGAAGCTAAACGATGGGTCCCGTAACTACAAGCCAAGGGACTCTCTTTTCATAATTTATACTTCGGGGAAATTATGGTGTAATACATGCCCTCCAAATTTCACCTTATATGGTTGATATAAGGTGGACTATGGAAACAATAAAGTTATGTCATGTTTAATATTTGGCTTGTTTGTCCCGTTCCAATTATAAAGTCGATCCTGATCTTTTAGGCAGAATACCATTTTGAGAACTCTTCGAAGTATTGCTTTATCGAGATGACTTTGTGATGATTTGTTCTTGTTTCAACGACAATTTAAAATCTAACCTCATCTAGAGGGTTTCAAAAATAACTTAAAATCTAACCTCATCTAGAATTTCAAAAATAACTTGAAATTGAATGTGATTTTGAGGGTTTCGAAAATAATTTGAAATCTAACTTCATCTAGAGGGTTTCGAAAATAAATTGAAATCTAACCTCATCTAGGAGGTTTTTAAAATAATTTGAAATGGGTGCCTAATGGCGAAAATACTCTCGTACCATGATCCAGTCATCTAGACTCAGTCTCACATAGGTATCGGTTTTGAAAACTACTAGTGACGGTTTAATGCCTATATTTTGCACGTTATAAGAACGTAGCTCACTACATAGCATCGTGCATGGTACTTTTGACCATGGATCACTCTTTGCATGACACGATTCGACCGTTGCCCACTCTTTGCATAATGCCATGGTTGTGATTCACTTGGTACGTTCGACACAGTCGACTTTCCGTGACTCACTCTTTACATGACACTATCGACTGTGGCTCACTAGTTGCATGACACTTTTTGGTCATGACCCACTCTTTACACGATAGTATTGGCCGTGGCTCACTATCATTAGGAATCTACCTAACGTATGGTTTTTCATAACCATGATTTACTATTATTGAGAATCTACACACTATTCTGAATTTCTTGGGAATCTACCCACTTTTTTAACATTCTCGGGAATTTATCCGACGCATGATACTACTTGACTATGGCTCACTATTTTAGGAATCTACCCAATTTTTTAATTTTTTAGGAATCTACCCATCCTTATAATATTCTTTACTTTTCCCAGTGATGAAACTAAATATTTGTTGTAAGGAGAAATCATTTACTTGGTGGAACTCAGTAATTGCCATGAGGCAAAATCATTTACTTGGAGGCAAAAGAATGACTCTGAAATTCGCATGATAATACTTGATTAGAGCTATAACATGACTAAATGTTTTTGATATGCTTCTAAAATTTGCATGATATTGCTTGATCATGGCAATAATCACGACTAAAACATTTTTGATGCAATATTTGAAAGTTGCGTGATATTACGTAATCATGGCAATCATCACAACTAAATTATTTTTGATGTAGTATTTGAAAGTTGTGTGATATTACTTAATCATGGCAATCATCATGACTAAAACATTTTTTAATGCAAAATTTGAAATGCTTAAGACTTAAGAAAATTAAAGTCTTGTGTGACATACCTAGGGCGTGGCTAAGGTATTAGTTATTGTCTCAAACTTGCGAACAAAACTTTTATTCATGTAATAGCTCCATACTGTGGTAATGTCTCATATGCTTGGTATTCCAAGTCCGAGGTATTATGTTTCCGTCTAGTCTTTTTAATCTATATGTTCCTAGGGGGATGATGTCGAGAATTTGTTTGATGTGTGTTTATTGTTTGATGATAACAAAATATATATCGATTTTTAGATGTGTTTGCATATTGTACACATATAGAAATAAATATTGAATATTAATATTATTGCACATAATTTGACAAATTCAATCAGTATTTTTATTCAATATAATATTTTATACAATACAATGTTTTCAGTTCACACACTAATTTCATACATTTCATAATTGCATACATTACACTGATTTCATACATTGCACAATTACAGTTTTGTCCTCACTACATCACTCATACACTCAGTCTTCTGCACATCTGCGTCTATCTGCATTGTCCAGCTCCAGTATTTGTCCTGTCTCCTGTGTACCTGTATAATTAATAACTACAGCAGTAATCTGAAAAGAAACAAATTTTAATTTGCAAAAAATATAAAATTTGTTTTTAAAGCTGTCTCAGATATATGGGTTATCGTCATTATCTTTGATTGTGTAATTCTGTGCATATCAGTATTCATATCAGGGACAGGAAATTACAAGTGGCTGCAGTATACACGTGTGCACTGCCTCGCCAACTCGTGTGTACAAGGTCAAATCAAAATCAGATTCAACACAAGTGCAAATGGCCTTGACTAAAATTCAGAGTATCACTGCAACATAAAACTGTGCATGTACACAGTGCAACTCAATATGGCAACACAAGGTAACACAAATGAATCAGTGATACAAAACAGTTTCAAGCTCAAGAAGAAACAAGTCAAGATACAGTCCAATACAAAACAGAAGTGAAAAGTGAATCCAACAGCAACTGTATACATGACAAATAGTATTGTATGCATCAGAGACCAGAGCATAGGTGGACAAGCATATATGAATGTGCAGACTCAACCAAAGTCACAAGCTACAGTTCAATGCAAAACAAAAGTGAAACTGTACAGTTCAAATGACCAGACTTCAGTGAAACAATAACAACCATAGATATGCAGATACAAAATGATCAAGTTCATCAATGCACATGAACCTACATGAAAATGCAACACAGGTGAAGTAATGATCAAAGAAATGCAAACTGTCTCAAAGAATACTACAAGTCAATGCAAGACTGCAAATTCTGGTCAGCACAACAAACCCAACAGCAAAGCATGCACAAAGGCTACAAGTCAATCAAATGCAGAACTAACCAAAAGTGGACAGAGAACCATCAAATGAAGACTACAAGGTCAAGTCTAGTAACAACATGCTACAAATGACCAGACCAGTGAATGCAATAGTGCATCAAAACTACACATGAATACATATACACTAATCCAACACTTCAGAAGAACAAAGTTATACAACTACAGGTGAAGGCAACAAGATCAAGTCTAACATGATCAGAGACTAGAGTGTACAATGAAATACAACAGTAACATGATCAAATACATTAGGCCAGAGGCATGTTGAAGACTCAATGCAGACTAAAGCTCACAGTGAAGATCAGAGACTAGACAGAGAACATATGAAAAGGTCTGGATGAACTAATAAAGCTACAGTGATGCAACAACCAACTTCAAATGACATCAATGAAGTCAGGGTATACAAGTCAGAATGCACAGTGAAACATACAACAAGCATATGAACATAATACTGAGACCAGAATGAATGTAATTCAAGAGAACATTATCACAACAGACCAAAGTCAGGGATGAACACCAGAAGTTCACGCAAACTATATCAGTGAAGCCAAAGTCAGATGGTCAGAGACAAGAGAAGTGATCAACAGTAAACAAGTCGAAACAGTGAGGAACAGGGAGTCAGAGACGTGGTGAAGAAAAAAAATATATCACAAATCCAAAACCGTATATTTTAAATCAAGTTGAAACAGTCAAAGATTTATAAGAGGAAAGTTTCTGAAACATCAATTCAAAGAATCGAACATTGTATAATCAAAGCCGTGGGTACAACATACTTTCCCAAAATATCACAACATAATAAAGGAAAGAATCAAGAACTTGGAAGCCATGAAAATCAAATCAGACGTGTATAAATAGAAGACCAAATATCATCATCGACAAGTATGGCAGAACAACCCAGATCATCATTGACAAATAGAGAACAATCAAGTTCAAGTATAAATCAGAGAAAAGCAAGGAGCAGAAATCACATACCAAAGCCCCAATCCAGAATCGCCAGAGAAAAGGCAAAGCCCTAATTCCAGACTTAGGCAAGGAGCAACGAATTCGAGCGATCTCTTCCAAACATCAATCAGAAATCCAAATTAAGAGAAACAACGAAGAGCAAAAGCCCTAATTCAATTTCATAGAAGAACGAGCCAAAGCCTAATTCAGAGCAACAGAAAATCGCCACAGAGAGCCAAAGCCCTAATTTTCTTTAATCGCCATTATCTCAACAAAAATGAAAGCGGGCCGAAGCGAGAAGAAGAAATAGTGGGCCGATAAAATAATAAAGGGGATAGCCTTAATTTAATTAGGGTTTTCTTTGGGCTAGGGATATTTGTTTTAATAAGGGGCAAAATTGTTTTAAAGTTTACAATTTAATTTTGCCCTTGTTTTTCATTGGTTTTTAGTTTGTATTTTTTAAATCAATTAAGGGTAAATCACCACCTAGGGTTTAGGTAGTGTCAGATTGTCTAGTTAGGGTTAGTTCAGTGAGCAGGGTGTGCGAGTTTACAAAACTCTATAGGCGGTAGCAGGGTGTGCGAGTCTGTAAGAGTGTTTGTAAGCGGGATACTGTTTAATCCTAATAGAAATCTGGGAATGCAGCAGTAGGCAGGGGTTGCCGAAGCTGGGTAAATTTTGTGTGTGATTTACTTTTCAACTATTTATTTATCTCAGTTTGATTTCGCGTTTAATTAGAAAATTTGCAATAACCCTATTCACCCCCCCTCTAGGGTTAATCTAGATCCTACAAGTGGTATCAGAGCCTGGTAATTTTTACTTTAACTCTAGAGTCATGAATTCATCAAATAATGCTTTTTCTGAGGGGTAATCTATTGTTAGGACACCTATGTTTAATGGGAATGATTATGCTTACTGGAAAGTTAGGATGAGTATTTATCTTAGTTCTGTTGACTATGATGTTTGGGATATTATTGAAACTGGCTATACACCTCCCACTATAACTGTTGGAGATACTGAAATTCCTAAACCAAAGGATAGGTGGGATGCTAACGATAAGAAATTAAAAACTACAAATGCTAAAGCTATGAATGCTTTGATCTGTGCTCTTGATAAGACTGAATTTAATAGAATTTCTCATTATAAAAGAGCACAGGAAATTTGGCATACCTTGGAGGTGACACACGAAGGAACTTCTCAAGTCAAGGAGTCTCGTCTAGCCCCGTTCAGCAATGAATACGAAAACTTCGTGATGGACAAAGGTGAGAGCACAAAAGATATGTTTGGACGCTTTTCAACCTTGGTGTACAATGCTAGAGCGCTTGGGAAGGTATTCACTGAGGTAGAGCTAGTGAGAAAGATACTACGAGTCTTACCAATGAACTTTGAGGCAAAAGTCACAGCAATACAAGAATCGAAAGATCTGAGTGAACTGAGCATGGAAGATTTGATCGGCAACTTGATGACATATGAGCTTGAGCTAAAAGCAAAGGAGGAACGCAACAACTCCGATTCAAAGAAGAAGACGATTGCCTTAAAGAGCAAAGAAGAGAGCGATGATGAAACAGAAGATCCAATTGAAGAACTTGCATTGGCTGTCAATAATCTTAGAAAATTGTCGAGATTCAGGCCACACAAGAAGAAAACGAATGGTTATAGGACAAAAGATTCTGACAATTCAGAAAATGAATTAACCTGCTATAACTGCAACAAGCCTGGTCACTTCAAAAAAAATTGCCCACTTCTCAAAAACAACAAGGGAAAGAAAAAGAAGAAAAAGGCCTTCGCAGCAACTTGGGATGATGAGGAAGGAGAGAAAGTTTCAACTAATAGCTCAGAGGAGGCTAACTTGTGTCTTACGGCAAGATCAGATTCAGAAGCAAGCTCGGAGGAATCAAGATCAGATTCAGAAGCAAGCTCAGAGGAATCTAGTGAGGTAAAGAACTATTCTTATAAAGAACTTGTCTTTATGTGCCTTGATCTTACTAAAACAGTTGATGCTCTAGATTCTAAAATTGAAAAACTAAAATCTGATAGGAGAGAACTTGCCCGTGAAAATTTTAGGATAGAAACTGAACTTGAAAATATTCAAAACCTAGATTGTAAAAACTGTAAAACTTTAGATTCAGAATTATCAAAACTGAAGAATAGCTTTGATAATCTTGAAAAAGAAAACTTGAATCTAAAGGAAACCATTGAAACTAGGAAAAATGATTTTATAAACAGATGCACCTCACTTGTGACTGAAAACACAACACTGAAAACCAAAGTCCAAGATCTTGAGAAATCACTGACTAACTTTTCAAGAGGAGAAAAGTCATTCAATATGTTATTGGGAAATCAATTGTTTGCTAACAATAGAAAAGGACTAGGTTTTGGAAAAACACAAGTTGATGATAGTGCTAAAGGAAAGAGTGTCTTTACTGGATGTGAAATAAATGGACATCATAGTCATAGGAACAAGAACACAAAATTTATACAAGTTTGGGTTCCTAAAAATTCTACAAACAAACTTCATATCTATTGGAACAAGAATAAAAGGATAAAACAAGTTTTGGTGCCAAAAGGAATATATATTAATAGTTTTGAGTCCACTCAAATTTATTCATCAAATTATTCTGCCACTAACAACCATGGACCTATAAAAACAAATAGGTCACAAAAACCTTTTACCGTGTAGGTGTGGTAGCAGGCTAAGGAACAACATTAGTGGTATCTGGATTCTGGCTGTTCCAGACACACAACGGGCGACAAATCAACGTTCCTTAGCCTAGTATAAAGGTGATAGATTCACAATGGGCAAACAATGAAAGATTATCATACAGGTAAGACAGGTAAATGTACTTATTTTCAAACGATAGTTAAAGTATGAAAATCTGCACCATAACCTGAATTAAACCAGCCAGTTATGTGAAGTGATTGATTTTGATTTTTCATCTTTAAATAGAATTACTCGAAGTAATTATGATGATTGACAGATTCTAAATATGACTTGTTCTTATCTATGACTTTGATTTGTGCTTAAAAATTAACCAACAATCTTTTTCCATTGAACTTAATCTGTTTGGTCAAATTATGATGTTGATTGATTACTGATTACTCATGCTATAAAAAGGATTTTTAGAAATTGTTGAAACTATTGGAACTTTATTGGTGAAACTTCAAGAAAGTGTTTTAATAATGATGTTTTAATGATTGTTGATCCTACGGTTTCTAAATCTGACACTATGATATTACTTTGATGGTTAAATTGAAAATCATTTCGTTTAAAAGTTGTTGAAAATATTTCTGAGATTGAACCTGATTCTGTTGAAATGGCTCTTAATGATGAAAGTTGGATTTTAGCGATGAAAAATTGAACTTAATCAACTTAAAAGAAGAAGTTTTTTGAACAACCCCCTGGTTTTGAAAATCATGGGTTTTCCAAATCATGTGTATAAGCTAGAAAAATCATTATATGGTCTTAAGCAAGCTCCTATGGCTTGGTATGACTGTCTTTGTACATATCTTTTGGAAAATGGTTTTAAAAAGGGAAGTGCTGACACGACACTGTTTCTATTACATAAAGAAAGTAATTTTTTGATTGTTCAGATTTATGTGGATGATATTATTTATGGTGCTACTAACGAACTCTTGTGTGAGAAATTTGAATAAGTCATGCAGGCTAAATTCGAGATGATCTTGGTTAAGAGTGGAAATATTTTCTTAGATTTCAAATCAAGCAAAGCAGTGATGCCCGTCAAAAAGAGTTGGATAAAGACGAGAAAGGAGTTGCTGTTGATCAAAAGAAATATCGAGGGATAATCGGTTCACTTCTTCATCTTACTGCTTCTAGACCTGATATTATGTTTTCTATGTGTTTGTGTGCACGTTTTCAATCTAACCCTAAAGAATCTCATTTGAAAGCCACTAAACGAATTTTAAGATATCTTTCACACACACACAAATTTGGACTATGGTATCCTTCTTGTGAAAATTTTGATTTAGTTGGTTTTTCTGATGCTGATTATGCGGGTTCATTGGTTGATAGGAAAAGTACTAGTGGGACATGTTTCATGCTAGGACATTCATTAGTTTCATGGTCTAGTCGAAAACAAAATTGCGTTGCATTATCCACCACTGAAGCAGAATATATTGCTTTAGGAAGTTGTTGTGCTCAAATTTTATGGATGATGCAAACTCTTTCTGATTTTGGTTTAGTTTATAAACTAGTTCCATTAAAATGTGATAGTAAAAGTGCAATAGACTTGTCTAATAATCCTGTTCATCATTCACGCACAAAACACATTGATGTGAGACACCACTTTCTTAGAGATCACATTGCTAGGAAAGACATTTGCATTGAATTTATTTCAACTGAGAATCAACTTGCTGATATTTTCACAAAACCTCTCCCCGAAGACAGATTTTTCAGATTACATTTGGATTTGGGAATTATGGAAATTGACTAATCATTTTTCAATTTTTGGTTGAAATATTCTTGGATATTTATTTTCAACTTCAATTTCTAGGATTCAAACCTGTTTTGGATATCATTCAAAGATTGATTCGAATATGGTATTCAGTAGTGGAAATACGTTTGGTTTAAGAAATTTCATAATATGATTAATTTGGTAACTTATTCGACGACCATTTCTATTTCTACCATCTTTCTATCATTCATAATGGTTTTTGAAAAATGAGAAGAGTGAATTACTCTTTAAATTAAAAAGAAAAATAAAGAATTTTTTTTAAAATACTTCTCATGCATCCATTCTCATTTAAAAGTCCTTATGGTTATGCATGGATGGATCATGTGAGGTTATCATCACTCCATTCTCATTTAAAAGTCCTTATGGTTATGCATGGATGGAGCATGATAGCTAATGAGTAACTGCTAATCCCATTTAAAAGTCCTTATGGTTATGCGTGGTTAGTAAGTGCTCATTTTATTTTTGTGCTTAAATGTCAATTTTTTTTAAAATTATAATAAATAAAATAAAACATCCCTCTTCTCATTATATAAAAACCAAATCATCGATCCATTCTCTAAAATGTGGAAATTGTTATCTTGTTATGATATATTATGGTTTTTCCTTGTTTTTTCCATTTGTTTTCCCCTACTGTTCCATTATTTTTTGTCAGTCTTTTGATGATAACAAAAGGGGGAGAAGAACGAGATTTTGATAAGGAAATAAGTATTTTTGGAATACTTCACCAAATTTGTTAAATGCTGTTAGTTATTTTTCTATAGTTCTTTTATTCTTCTGTAATTTCCTAAATCTTCTAAATAGGGAGTGGTATCAGTTGTAGGGGGAGTATTCATGTAGGGGGAGCATTCATATAGGGGGAGCTAAAAATTTCATGCTCAAACACATTTACTAGAATTTCAAAATCTTAAATATATATGTTTGTCATCATCAAAAGGGGGAGATTGTTTGATGTGTGTTTATTGTTTGATGATAACAAAATATATATCGATTTTTAGATGTGTTTGCAGATTGTACACATATAGAAATAAATATTGGATATTAATATTATTGCACATAATTTGACAAATTCAATCAGTATTTTTATTCAATATAATATTTTATACAATACAATGTTTTCAGTTCACACACTAATTTCATACATTTCATAATTGCATACATTACACTAATTTCATACATTGCACAATTACAGTTTTGTCCTCACTACATCACTCATACACTCAGTCTTCTGCACATCTGCGTCTATCTGCATTGTCCAGCTCCAGTATTTGTCCTGTCTCCTGTGTACCTGTATAATTAATAACTACAGCAGTAATCTGAAAAGAAACAAATTTTAATTTGCAAAAAATATAAAATTTGTTTTTAAAGCTGTCTCAGATATATGGGTTATCGTCATCATCTTTGATTGTGTAATATCTGTGCATATCAGTATTCATATCAGGGACAGGAAATTACAAGTGGCTGCAGTATACACGTGTGCACTGCCTCGCCAACTCGTGTGTACAAGGTCAAATCAAAATCAGATTCAACACAAGTGCAAATGGCCTTGACCAAAATTCAGAGTATCACTGCAACAATAAAACTGTGCATGTACACAGTGCAACTCAATATGGCAACACAAGGTAACACAAATGAATCAGTGATACAAAACAGTTTCAAGCTCAAGAAGAAACAAGTCAAGATACAGTCCAATACAAAACAGAAGTGAAAAGTGAATCCAACAGCAATTGTATACATGACAAATAGTATTGTATGCATCAGAGACCAGAGCATAGGTGGACAAGCATATATGAATGTGCAGACTCAACCAAAGTCACAATCTACAGTTCAATGCAAAAAAAAAGTGAAACTGTATAGTTCAAATGGCCAGACTTCAGTGAAACAATAACAACCATAGATATGCAGATACAAAATGATCAAGTTCATCAATGCACATGAACCAGACTACATGAAAATGCAACACAGGTGAAGTAAAGATCAAAGAAATGCAAACTGTCTCAAAGAAGGCTACAAGTCAATGCAAGATTGCAAATTCTGGTCAGCACAACAAACCCAACAGCAAAGCATGCACAAAGGCTACAAGTCAATCAAATGCAGAACTAACCAAAAGTGGATAGAGAACCATCAAATGAAGACTACAAGGTCAAGTCTAGTAACAACATGCTACAAATGACCAGACCAGTGAATGCAACAGTGCATCAAAACTACACATGAATACATATACACTAATCCAACACTTCAGAAGAACAAAGTTATACAACTACAGGTGAAGGCAACAAGATCAAGTCTAACATGATCAGAGACTAGAGTGTACAATGAAATACAACAGTAACATGATCAAATACATTAGGCCAGAGGCATGTTGAAGACTCAATGCAGACTAAAGCTCACAGTGAAGATCAGAGACTAGACAAAGAACATATGAAAAGGTCTGGATGAACTAATAAAGCAACAGTGATGCAACAGCCAACTTCAAATGACATCAATGAAGTCAGGGTATACAAGTCAGAATGCACAGTGAAACATACAGCAAGCATATGAACATAATACTGAGACCAGAATGAATGTAATTCAAGAGAACATTATCACAACAGACCAAAGTCAGGGATGAACACCAGAAGTTCACGCAAACTATATCAGTGAAGCCAAAGTCAGATGGTCAGAGACAAGATAAGTGATCAACAGTAAACAAGTCGAAACAGTGAGGAACAGGGAGTCAGAGACGTGGTGAAGAAAAAAATATATATCACAAATCCAAAACCGTATATTTTAAATCAAGTTGAAACAGTCAAAGATTTATAAGAGGAAAGTTTCTAAAACATCAATTCAAAGAATCGAACATTGTATAATCAAAGCCGTGGGTACAACGTACTTTCCCAAAATATCACAACATAATAAAGGAAAGAATCAACAACTTGGAAGCCATGAAAATCAAATCAGACGTGTATAAATAGAAGACCAAATATCATCATCGACAAGTAGGGCAGAACAAGAAAAACCCAGATCATCATTGACAAATAGGGAACAATCAAGTTCAGGTATAAATCAGAGAAAAGCAACGAGCAGAAATCACATACCGAAGCCCCAATCCAGAATCGCCAGAGAAAAGGCAAAGCCCTAATTCCAGACTTAGGCAAGGAGCAACGAATTCGAGCGATCTCTTCCAAACATCAATCAGAAGTCCAAATTAAGAGAAACAACGAAGATCAAAAGCCCTAATTCAATTTCACAAAAGAACGAGCCAAAGCCTAATTCAGAGCAACAGAAAATCGCCACAGAGAGCCAAAGCCCTAATTTTCTTTAATCGCCATTATCTCAACAAAAATGAAAGCGGGCTGAAGCGGGAAGAAGAAATAGTGGGCCGATAAAATAATAAAGGGGATAGCCTTAATTTAATTAGGGTTTTCTTTGGGCTAGGGATATTTGTTTTAATAAGGGGCAAAATTGTTTTAAAGTTTACAATTTAATTTTGCCCATGTTTTTCATTGGTTTTTAGTTTGTATTTTTTAAATCAATTCAGGGTAAATCACCACCTAGGGTTTAGGTAGTGTTAGATTTTCTAGTTAGGGTTAGTTCAGTGAGCAGGGTGTGCGAGTTTACAAAACTCTATAGGCGGTAGCAGGGTGTGCGAGTCTGTAAGAGTGTTTGTAAGCGGGATACTGTTTAATCCTAATAGAAATCTGGGAATGCAGCAGTAGGCAGGGGTTGCCGAAGCTGGGTAAATTTTGTGTGTGATTTACTTTTCAGCTATTTATTTATCTCAGTTTGATTTCGCGTTTAATTAGAAAATTTGCGATAACCCTATTCACCCCTCCTCTAGGGTTAATCTAGATCCTACAAGTGGTATCAGAGCCTGGTAATTTTTACTTTAATCTAGAGTCATGAATTCATCAAATAATGCTTTTTCTGAGGGGCAATCTATTGTTAGGCCACCTATGTTTAATGGGAATGATTATTCTTACTAGAAAGTTAGGATGGATATTTATCTTAGTTCTATTGATTATGATGTTTGGGATATTATTGAAACTGGCTATACACCTCCCACTATAACTGTTGGAGATACTGAAATTCCTAAACCAAAGGATAGGTGGGATGCTAACGATAATAAATTAAAAACTACAAATGCTAAAGCTATGAATGCTTTGATCTGTGCTCTTGATAAGACTGAATTTAATAGAATTTCTCATTGTAAAACAGCACAGGAAATTTGGCATACCTTGGAGGTGACACACGAAGGAACTTCTCAAGTCAAGGAGTCTCGTCTAGCCCTGTTCAGTAATGAATACGAAAACTTCGTGATGGACAAAGGTGAGAGCACAAAAGATATGTTTGGACGCTTTTCAACCTTGGTGTACAATGCTAGAGCGCTTGGGAAGGTATTCACTGAGGTAGAGCTAGTGAGAAAGATACTACGAGTCTTACCAATGAACTTTGAGGCAAAAGTCACAGCAATACAAGAATCGAAAGATCTGAGTGAACTGAGCATGGAAGATTTGATCGGCAACTTGATGACATATGAGCTTGAGCTAAAAGCAAAGGAGGAACGCAACAACTCCGATTCAAAGAAGAAGACGATTGCCTTAAAGAGCAAAGAAGAGAGCGATGATGAAACAGAAGATCCAATTGAAGAACTTGCATTGGCTGTCAATAATCTTAGAAAATTGTCGAGATTCAGGCCACGCAAGAAGAAAACGAATGGTTATAGGACAAAAGATTCTGACAATTCAGAAAATGAATTAACCTGCTATAACTGCAACAAGCCTGGTCACTTCAAACAAAATTTCCCACTTCTCAAAAACAACAAGGGAAAGAAAAAGAAGAAAAAGGCCTTCGCAGCAACTTGGGATGATGAGGAAGGCGAGAAAGTTTCAACTGATAGCTTAGAGGAGGCTAACTTGTGTCTTACGGCAAGATCAGATTCAGAAGCAAGCTCGGAGGAATCAAGATCAGATTCAGAAGCAAGCTTAGAGGCATCTAGTGAGGTAAAGAACTATTCTTATAAAGAACTTGTCTTTATGTGCCTTGATCTTACTAAAACAGTTGATGCTCTAGATTCTAAAATTGAAAAACTGAAATCTGATAGGAGAGAACTTGCCCGTGAAAATTTTAGGTTAGAAACTAAACTTGAAAATATTCAAATGCTAGATTGTAAAAACTATAAAACTTTAGATTCAAAATTATCAAAACTGAAGAATAGCTTTGAGAATCTTGAAAAAGAAAACTTGAATCTAAAGGAAACCATTGAAACTAGGAAAAAGGATTTTATAAACAGATGCACCTCACTTTTGACTGAAAACACAACACTGAAAACCAAAGTCCAAGATCTTGAGAAATCACTGAGTAACTTTTCAAGAGGAGAAAAGTCATTCAATATGTTATTGGGAAATCAATTGTTTGCTAACAATAGAAAAGGACTAGGTTTTGGAAAAACACAAGTTGATGATAGTGCTAAAGGAAAGAGTGTCTTTACTGGACATCATAGTCATAGGAACAAGAACACAAAATTTATACAAGTTTGGGTTCCTAAAAATTCTACAAACAAACTTCATATCTATTGGAACAAGAATAAAAGGACAAAAAAAGTTTGGGTGCCAAAAGGAATATATATTAATAGTTTTGATTCCACTCAAATTTATTCATCAAATTATTCTGCCACTAACAACCATGGACCTATAAAAACAAATAGGTCACAAAAACCTTTTACCGTGTAGGTGTGGTAGCAGGCTAAGGAACAACATTAGTGGTATCTGGATTCTGGCTGTTCCAGACACACAACGGGCGACAAATCAACGTTCCTTAGCCTAGTATAAAGGTGACAAATTCACAATGGGCAAACAACGAAAGATTATCGTACAGGTAAGACAGGTAAATGTACTTATTTTCAGACGATAGTTAAAGTATGAAAATCTGCACCATAACCTGAATTAAACCAGCCAGTTATGTGAAGTGATTGATTTTGATTTTTCATCTTTAAATAGAATTACTCGAAGTAATTATGATGATTGACAGATTCTAAATATGACTTGTTCTTATCTATGACTTTGATTTGTGCTTAAAAATTAACCAACAATCTTTTTCCATTGAACTTAATCTGTTTGGTCAAATTATGATGTTGATTGATTAGTGATTACTCATGCTATAAAAAGGATTTTTAGAAATTGTTGAAACTATTGGAACTTTATTGGTGAAACTTCAAGAAAGTGTTTTAATAATGATGTTTTAATGACTGTTGATCCTACGGTTTCTAAATCTGACACTATGATATCACTTTGATGGTTAAATTGAAAATCGTTTCGTTTAAAAGTTGTTGAAAATATTTCTGAGATTGAACCTGATTCTGTTGAAATGGCTCTTAATGATGAAAGTTGGATTTTAGCGATGAAAAATTGAACTTAATCAATTTAAAAGAAGAAGTTTTTTGAATAACCCCCGGTTTTGAAAATCACGGGTTTTCCAAATCATGTGTATAAGCTAGAAAAAGCATTATATGGTCTTAAGCAACCTCCTAGGGCTTGGTATGACTGTCTTTGTACATATCTTTTGGAAAATGGTTTTAAAAAGGGAAGTGCTGACATGACACTGTTTCTATTACATAAAGAAAGTAATTTTTTGATTGTTCAGATTTATGTGGATGATATTATTTATGGTGCTACAAACGAACTCTTGTGTGAGAAATTTGAATAAGTCATGCAGGCTAAATTCGAGATGAGCTTGGTTGAAGAATTGAAATATTTTCTTAGATTTCAAATCAAGCAAAGCAGTGATGCCCGTCAAAAAGAGTTGGATAAAGACGAGAAAGGAGTTGCTGTTGATCAGAAGAAATATCGAGGGATAATCGGTTCACTTCTCTATCTTACTGCTTCTAGACCTGATATTATGTTTTCTGTGTGTTTGTGTGCACGTTTTCAATCTAACCCTAAAGAATATCATTTGAAAGCCACTAAACGAATTTTAAGATATCTTTCACACACACACACAAATTTGGACTATGGTATCCTTCTTGTGAAAATTTTGATTTAGTTGGTTTTTCTAATGCTGATTATGCGGGTTCATTGGTTGATAGGAAAAGTACTAGTGGGACATGTTTCATGCTAGGACATTCATTAGTTTCATGGTCTAGTCGAAAACAAAATTGCGTTGCATTATCCACCACTGAAGCAGAATATATTGCTTTAGGAAGTTGTTGTGCTCAAATTTTATGGATGATGCAAACTCTTTCTGATTTTGGTTTAGTTTATAAACTAGTTCCATTAAAATGTGATAGTAAAAGTGCAATAGACTTGTCTAATAATCCTGTTCATCATTCATGCACAAAACACATTGATGTGAGACACCACTTTCTTAGAGATCACATTGCTAGGAAAGACATTTGCATTGAATTTATTTCAACTGAGAATCAACTTGCTGATATTTTCACAAAACCCCTCCCCGAAGACAGATTTTTCAGATTACATTTGGATTTGGGAATTATGGAAATTGACTAATCATTTTTCAATTTTTGGTTGAAATATTCTTGGATATTTATTTTCAACTTCAATTTCTAGGATTCAAACCTGTTTTGGATATGATTCAAAGATTGATTCGAATATGGTATTCAGTAGTGGAATACGTTTGGTTTAAGAAATTTCATAATATGATTAATTTGGTAACTTATTCCACGACCATTTCTATTTCTACCATCTTTCTATCATTCATAATGGTTTTTGAAAAATGAGAAGAGTGAATTACTCTTTAAATTAAAAAGAAAAATAAAGAATTTTTTTAAAATACTTCTCATGCATCCATTCTCATTTAAAAGTCCTTATGGTTATGCATGGATGGATCATGTGAGGTTATCATCACTCCATTCTCATTTAAAAGTCCTTATGGTTATGCATGGATGGAGCGTGATAGCTAATGAGTAACTGCTAATCCCATTTAAAAGTCCTTATGGTTATGCATGGTTAGTAAGTGCTCATTTTATTTTTGTGCTTAAATGTCAATTTTTTTTTAAAATTATAATAAATAAAATAAAACATCCCTCTTCTCATTATATAAAAACCAAATCATCGATCCATTCTCTAAAATGTGGAAATTGTTATCTTGTTATGATATATTATGGGTTTTCCTTGTTTTTTCCATTTGTTTTCCCCTACTGTTCCATTATTTTTTGTCAGTCTTTTGATGATAACAAAAGGGGGAGAAGAACGAGATTTTGATAAGGAAATAAGTATTTTTGGAATACTTCACCAAATTTGTTAAATGCTGTTAGTTATTTTTCTATAGTACTTTTATTCTTCTGTAATTTCCTAAATCTTCTAAATAGGGAGTGGTCTCAGTTGTAGGGGGAGTATTCATGTAGGGGGAGCATTCATATAGGGGGAGCTAAAAATTTCATGCTCAAACACATTTACTAGAATTTCAAAATCTTAAATATATGTTTGTCATCATCAAAAGGGGGAGATTGTTTGATGTGTGTTTATTGTTTGATGATAACAAAATATATTTCGATTTTTAGATGTGTTTGCAGATTGTACACATATAGAAATAAATATTGAATATTAATATTATTGCACATAATTTGACAAATTCAATCAGTATTTTTATTCAATATAATATTTTATACAATACAATGTTTTCAGTTCACACACTAATTTCATACATTTCATAATTGCATACATTACACTGATTTCATACATTGCACAATTACAGTTTTGTCCTCACTACATCACTCATACACTCAGTCTTCTGCACATCTGCGTCTATCTGCATTGTCCAGCTCCAGTATTTGTCCTGTCTCCTGTGTACCTGTATAATTAATAACTATAGCAGTAATCTGAAAAGAAACAAATTTTAATTTGCAAAAAATATAAAATTTGTTTTTAAAGCTGTCTCAGATATATGGGTTATCGTCATCATCTTTGATTGTGTAATATCTGTGCATATCAGTATTCATATCAGAGATAGGAAATTACAAGTGGCTGCAGTATACACGTGTGCACTGCCTCGCCAACTCGTGTGTACAAGGTCAAATCAAAATCAGATTCAACACAAGTGCAAATGGCCTTGACCAAAATTCAGAGTATCACTGCAACAATAAAACTGTGCATGTACACAGTGCAACTCAATATGGCAACACAAGGTAACACAAATGAATCAGTGATACAAAACAGTTTCAAGCTCAAGAAGAAACAAGTCAAGATACAGTCCAATACAAAACAGAAGTGAAAAGTGAATCCAACAGCAACTGTATACATGACAAATAGTATTGTATGCATCAGAGACCAGAGCATAGGTGGACAAGCATATATGAATGTGCAGACTCAACCAAAGTCACAAGCTACAGTTCAATGCAAAAAAAAAGTGAAACTGTATAGTACAAATGACCAGACTTCAGTGAAACAATAACAACCATAGATATGCAGATACAAAATGATCAAGTTCATCAATGCACATGAACCAGACTACATGAAAATGCAACACAGGTGAAGTAAAGATCAAAGAAATGCAAACTGTCTCAAAGAATGCTACAAGTCAATGCAAGACTGCAAATTCTGGTCAGCACAACAAACCCAACAGCAAAGCATGCACAAAGGCTACAAGTCAATCAAATGCAGAACTAACCAAAAGTGGACAGAGAACCATCAAATGAAGACTACAAGGTCAAGTCTAGTAACAACATGCTACAAATGACCAGACCAGTGAATGCAACAGTGCATCAAAACTACACATGAATACATATACACTAATCCAACACTTCAGAAGAACAAAGTTATACAACTACAGGTGAAGGCAACAAGATCAAGTCTAACATGATCAGAGACTAGAGTGTACAATGAAATACAACAGTAACATGATCAAATACATTAGGCCAGAGGCATGTTGAAGACTCAATGCAGACTAAAGCTCACAGTGAAGATCAGAGACTAGACAGAGAACATATGAAAAGGTCTGGATGAACTAATAAAGCTACAGTGATGCAACAGCCAACTTCAAATGACATCAATGAAGTCAGGGTATACAAGTCAGAATGCACAGTGAAACATACAACAAGCATATGAACATAATACTGAGACCAGAATGAATGTAATTCAAGAGAACATTATCACAACAGACCAAAGTCAGGGATGAACACCAGAAGTTCACGCAAACTATATCAGTGAAGCCAAAGTCAGATGGTCAGAGACAAGATAAGTGATCAACAGTAAACAAGTCGAAACAGTGAGGAACAAGGAGTCGGAGACGTGGTGAAGAAAAAAATATATATCACAAATCCAAAACCGTATATTTTAAATCAAGTTGAAACAGTCAAAGATTTATAAGAGGAAAGTTTCTAAAACATCAATTCAAAGAATCGAACATTGTATAATCAAAGCCGTGGGTACAACGTACTTTCCCAAAATATCACAACATAATAAAGGAAAGAATCAACAACTTGGAAGCCATGAAAATCAAATCAGACGTGTATAAATAGAAGACCAAATATCATCATCGACAAGTAGGGCAGAACAAGAAAAACCCAGATCATCATTGACAAATAGGGAACAATCAAGTTCAGGTATAAATCAGAGAAAAGCAACGAGCAGAAATCACATACCGAAGCCCCAATCCAGAATCGCCAGAGAAAAGACAAAGCCCTAATTCCAGACTTAGGCAAGGAGCAACGAATTCGAGCGATCTCTTCCAAACATCAATCAGAAGTCCAAATTAAGAGAAACAACGAAGATCAAAAGCCCTAATTCAATTTCACAGAAGAACGAGCCAAAGCCTAATTCAGAGCAACAGAAAATCGCCACAGAGAGCCAAAGCCCTAATTTTCTTTAATCGCCATTATCTCAACAAAAATGAAAGCGGGCTGAAGCGGGAAGAAGAAATAGTGGGCCGATAAAATAATAAAGGGGATAGCCTTAATTTAATTAGGGTTTTCTTTGGGCTAGGGAGATTTGTTTTAATAAGGGGTAAAATTGTTCTAAAGTTTACAATTTAATTTTGCCCTTGTTTTTCATTGGTTTTTAGTTTGTATTTTTTAAATCAATTCAGGGTAAATCACCACCTAGGGTTTAGGTAGTGTTAGATTTTCTAGTTAGGGTTAGTTCAGTGAGCAGGGTGTGCGAGTTTACAAAACTCTATAGGCGGTAGCAGGGTGTGCGAGTCTGTAAGAGTGTTTGTAAGCGGGATACTGTTTAATCCTAATAGAAATCTGGGAATGCAGCAGTAGGCAGGGGTTGCCGAAGCTGGGTAAATTTTGTGTGTGATTTACTTTTCAGCTATTTATTTATCTCAGTTTGATTTCGCGTTTAATTAGAAAATTTGCGATAACCCTATTCACCCCTCCTCTAGGGTTAATCTAGATCCTACAAGTGGTATCAGAGCCTGGTAATTTTTACTTTAATCTAGAGTCATGAATTCATCAAATAATGCTTTTTCTGAGGGGCAATCTATTGTTAGGCCACCTATGTTTAATGGGAATGATTATTCTTACTAGAAAGTTAGGATGGGTATTTATCTTAGTTCTGTTGATTATGATGTTTGGGATATTATTGAAACTGGCTATACACCTCCCACTATAACTGTTGGAGATACTGAAATTCCTAAACCAAAGGATAGGTGGGATGCTAACGATAATAAATTAAAAACTACAAATGCTAAAGCTATGAATGCTTTGATCTGTGCTCTTGATAAGACTGAATTTAATAGAATTTCTCATTGTAAAACAGCACAGGAAATTTGGCATACCTTGGAGGTGACACACGAAGGAACTTCTCAAGTCAAGGAGTCTCGTCTAGCCCTGTTCAGTAATGAATACGAAAACTTCGTGATGGACAAAGGTGAGAGCACAAAAGATATGTTTGGACGCTTTTCAACCTTGGTGTACAATGCTAGAGCGCTTGGGAAGGTATTCACTGAGGTAGAGCTAGTGAGAAAGATACTACGAGTCTTACCAATGAACTTTGAGGCAAAAGTCACAGCAATACAAGAATTGAAAGATCTAAGTGAACTGAGCATGGAAGATTTGATCGGCAACTTGATGACATATGAGCTTGAGCTAAAAGCAAAGGAGGAACGCAACAACTCCGATTCAAAGAAGAAGACGATTGCCTTAAAGAGCAAAGAAGAGAGCGATGATGAAACAGAAGATCCAATTGAAGAACTTGCATTGGCTGTCAATAATCTTAGAAAATTGTTGAGATTCAGGCCACGCAAGAAGAAAACGAATGGTTATAGGACAAAAGATTCTGACAATTCAGAAAATGAATTAACCTGCTATAACTGCAACAAGCCTGGTCACTTCAAACAAAATTGCCCACTTCTCAAAAACAACAAGGGAAAGAAAAAGAAGAAAAAGGCCTTCGCAGCAACTTGGGATGATGAGGAAGGCGAGAAAGTTTCAACTGATAGTTTAGAGGAGGCTAACTTGTGTCTTACGGCAAGATCAGATTCAGAAGCAAGCTCGGAGGAATCAAGATCAGATTCAGAAGCAAGCTCAGAGGCATCTAGTGAGGTAAAAAACTATTCTTATAAAGAACTTGTCTTTATGTGCCTTGATCTTACTAAAACAGTTGATGCTCTAGATTCTAAAATTGAAAAACTGAAATCTGATAGGAGAGAACTTGCCCGTGAAAATTTTAGGTTAGAAACTAAACTTGAAAATATTCAAATGCTAGATTGTAAAAACTATAAAACTTTAGATTCAAAATTATCAAAACTGAAGAATAGCTTTGAGAATCTTGAAAAAGAAAACTTGAATCTAAAGGAAACCATTGAAACTAGGAAAAAGGATTTTATAAACAGATGCACCTCACTTGTGACTGAAAACACAACACTGAAAACCAAAGTCCAAGATCTTGAGAAATCACTGAGTAACTTTTCAAGAGGAGAAAAGTCATTCAATATGTTATTGGGAAATCAATTGTTTGCTAACAATAGAAAAGGACTAGGTTTTGGAAAAACACAAGTTGATGATAGTGCTAAAGGAAAGAGTGTCTTTACTGGATGTGAAATAAATGGACATCATAGTCATAGGAACAAGAACACAAAATTTATACAAGTTTGGGTTCCTAAAAATTCTACAAACAAACTTCATATCTATTGGAACAAGAATAAAAGGACAAAACAAGTTTGGGTGCCAAAAGGAATATATATTAATAGTTTTGATTCCACTCAAATTTATTCATCAAATTATTCTGCCACTAACAACCATGGACCTATAAAAACAAATAGGTCACAAAAACCTTTTACCGTGTAGGTGTGGTAGCAGACTAAGGAACAACATTAGTGGTATCTGGATTCTGGCTGTTCCAGACACACAACGGGCGACAAATCAACGTTCCTTAGCCTAGTATAAAGGTGACAAATTCACAATGGGCAAACAACGAAAGATTATCGTACAGGTAAGACAGGTAAATGTACTTATTTTCAAATGATAGTTAAAGTATGAAAATCTGCACCATAACCTGAATTAAACCAGCCAGTTATGTGAAGTGATTGATTTTGATTTTTCATCTTTAAATAGAATTACTCGAAGTAATTATGATGATTGACAGATTCTAAATATGACTTGTTCTTATCTATGACTTTGATTTGTGCTTAAAAATTAACCAACAATCTTTTTCCATTGAACTTAATCTGTTTGGTCAAATTATGATGTTGATTGATTACTGATTACTCATGCTATAAAAAGGATTTTTAGAAATTGTTGAAACTATTGGAACTTTATTGGTGAAACTTCAAGAAAGTGTTTTAATAATGATGTTTTAATGACTGTTGATCCTACGGTTTCTAAATCTGACACTATGATATTACTTTGATGGTTAAATTGAAAATCATTTCGTTTAAAAGTTGTTGAAAATATTTCTGAGATTGAACCTGATTCTGTTGAAATGGCTCTTAATGATGAAAGTTGGATTTTAGCGATGAAAAATTGAACTTAATCAATTTAAAAGAAGAAGTTTTTTGAATAACCCCCGGTTTTGAAAATCACGGGTTTTCCAAATCATGTGTATAAGCTAGGAAAAGCATTATATGGTCTTAAGCAACCTCCTAGGGCTTGGTATGACTGTCTTTGTACATATCTTTTGGAAAATGGTTTTAAAAAGGGAAGTGCTGACACGACACTGTTTCTATTACATAAAGAAAGTAATTTTTTGATTGTTCAGATTTATGTGGATGATATTATTTATGGTGCTACAAACGAACTCTTGTGTGAGAAATTTGAATAAGTCATGCAGGCTAAATTCGAGATGAGCTTGGTTGAAGAATTGAAATATTTTCTTAGATTTCAAATCAAGCAAAGCAGTGATGCCCGTCAAAAAGAGTTGGATAAAGACGAGAAAGGAGTTGCTGTTGATCAGAAGAAATATCGAGGGATAATCGGTTCACTTCTCTATCTTACTGCTTCTAGACCTGATATTATGTTTTCTGTGTGTTTGTGTGCACGTTTTCAATCTAACCCTAAAGAATATCATTTGAAAGCCACTAAACGAATTTTAAGATATCTTTCACACACACACACAAATTTGGACTATGGTATCCTTCTTGTGAAAATTTTGATTTAGTTGGTTTTTCTAATGCTGATTATGCGGGTTCATTGGTTGATAGGAAAAGTACTAGTGGGACATGTTTCATGCTAGGACATTCATTAGTTTCATGGTCTAGTCGAAAACAAAATTGCGTTGCATTATCCACCACTGAAGCAGAATATATTGCTTTAGGAAGTTGTTGTGCTCAAATTTTATGGATGATGCAAACTCTTTCTGATTTTGGTTTAGTTTATAAACTAGTTCCATTAAAATGTGATAGTAAAAGTGCAATAGACTTGTCTAATAATCCTGTTCATCATTCATGCACAAAACACATTGATGTGAGACACCACTTTCTTAGAGATCACATTGCTAGGAAAGACATTTGCATTGAATTTATTTCAACTGAGAATCAACTTGCTGATATTTTCACAAAACCCCTCCCCGAAGACAGATTTTTCAGATTACATTTGGATTTGGGAATTATGGAAATTGACTAATCATTTTTCAATTTTTGGTTGAAATATTCTTGGATATTTATTTTCAACTTCAATTTCTAGGATTCAAACCTGTTTTGGATATCATTCAAAGATTGATTCGAATATGGTATTCAGTAGTGGAATACGTTTGGTTTAAGAAATTTCATAATATGATTAATTTGGTAACTTATTCCACGACCATTTCTATTTCTACCATCTTTCTATCATTCATAATGGTTTTTGAAAAATGAGAAGAGTGAATTACTCTTTAAATTAAAAAGAAAAATAAAGAATTTTTTTAAAATACTTCTCATGCATCCATTCTCATTTAAAAGTCCTTATGGTTATGCATGGATGGATCATGTGAGGTTATCATCACTCCATTCTCATTTAAAAGTCCTTATGGTTATGCATGGATGGAGCGTGATAGCTAATGAGTAACTGCTAATCCCATTTAAAAGTCCTTATGGTTATTCATGGTTAGTAAGTGCTCATTTTATTTTTGTGCTTAAATGTCAATTTTTTTTAAAATTATAATAAATAAAATAAAACATCCCTCTTCTCATTATATAAAAACAAAATCATCGATCCATTCTCTAAAATGTGGAAATTGTTATCTTGTTATGATATATTATGGGTTTTCCTTGTTTTTTCCATTTGTTTTCCCCTACTGTTCCATTATTTTTTGTCAGTCTTTTGATGATAACAAAAGGGGGAGAAGAACGAGATTTTGATAAGGAAATAAGTATTTTTGGAATACTTCACCAAATTTGTTAAATGCTGTTAGTTATTTTTCTATAGTTCTTTTATTCTTCTGTAATTTCCTAAATCTTCTAAATAGGGAGTGGTCTCAGTTGTAGGGGGAGTATTCATGTAGGGGGAGCATTCATATAGGGGGAGCTAAAAATTTCATGCTCAAACACATTTACTAGAATTTCAAAATCTTAAATATATATGTTTGTCATCATCAAAAGGGGGAGATTGTGTGATGTGTGTTTATTGTTTGATGATAACAAAATATATATCGATTTTTAGATGTGTTTGCATATTGTACACATATAGAAATAAATATTGAATATTAATATTATTGCACATAATTTGACAAATTCAATCAGTATTTTTATTCAATATAATATTTTATACAATACAATGTTTTCAGTTCACACACTAATTTCATACATTTCATAATTGCATACATTACACTGATTTCATACATTGCACAATTACAGTTTTGTCCTCACTACATCACTCATACACTCAGTCTTCTGCACATCTGCGTCTATCTGCATTGTCCAGCTCCAGTATTTGTCCTGTCTCCTGTGTACCTGTATAATTAATAACTACAGCAGTAATCTGAAAAGAAACAAATTTTAATTTGCAAAAAATATAAAATTTCTTTTTAAAGCTGTCTCAGATATATGGGTTATCGTCATCATCTTTGATTGTGTAATATCTGTGCATATCAGTATTCATATCAGAGACAGGAAATTACAAGTGGCTGTAGTATACACGTGTGCACTGCCTCGCCAACTCGTGTGTACAAGGTCAAATCAAAATCAGATTCAACACAAGTGCAAATGGCCTTGACCAAAATTCAGAGTATCACTGCAACAATAAAACTGTGCATGTACACAGTGCAACTCAATATGGCAACACAAGGTAACACAAATGAATCAGTGATACAAAACAGTTTCAAGCTCAAGAAGAAACAAGTCAAGATACAGTCCAATACAAAACAGAAGTGAAAAGTGAATCCAACAGCAACTGTATACATGACAAATAGTATTGTATGCATCAGAGACCAGAGCATAGGTGGACAAGCATATATGAATGTGCAGACTCAACCAAAGTCACAAGCTACAGTTCAATGCAAAACAAAAGTGAAACTGTATAGTTCAAATGACCAGACTTCAGTGAAACAATAACAACCATAGATATGTAGATACAAAATGATCAAGTTCATCAATGCACATGAACCAGACTACATGAAAATGCAACACAGGTGAAGTAAAGATCAAAGAAATGCAAACTGTCTCAATGAATGCTACAAGTCAATGCAAGACTGCAAATTCTGGTCAGCACAACAAACCCAACAGCAAAGCATGCACAAAGGCTACAAGTCAATCAAATGCAGAACTAACCAAAACTGGACAGAGAACCATCAAATGAAGACTACAAGGTCAAGTCTAGTAACAACATGATACAAATGACCAAACCAGTGAATGCAACAGTGCATCAAAACTACACATGAATACATATACACTAATCCAACACTTCAGAAGAACAAAGTTATACAACTACAGGTGAAGGCAACAAGATCAAGTCTAACATGATCAGAGACTAGAGTGTACAATGAAATACAACAGTAACATGATCAAATACATTAGGCCAGAGGCATGTTGAAGACTCAATGCAGACTAAAGCTCACAGTGAAGATCAGAGACTAGACAGAGAACATATGAAAAGGTCTGGATGAACTAATAAAGCTACAGTGATGCAACAACCAACTTCAAATGACATCAATGAAGTCAGGGTATACAAGTCAGAATGCACAGTGAAACATACAACAAGCATATGAACATAATACTGAGACCAGAATGAATGTAATTCAAGAGAACATTATCACAACAGACCAAAGTCAGGGATGAACACCAGAAGTTCACGCAAACTATATCAGTGAAGCCAAAGTCAGATGGTCAGAGACAAGATAAGTGATCAACAGTAAACAAGTCGAAACAGTGAGGAACAGGGAGTCAGAGACGTGGTGAAGAAAAAAAAAATATCACAAATCCAAAACCATATATTTTAAATCAAGTTGAAACAGTCAAAGATTTATAAGAGGAAAGTTTCTGAAACATCAATTCAAAGAATCGAACATTGTATAATCAAAGCCGTGGGTACAACGTACTTTCCCAAAATATCACAACATAATAAAGGAAAGAATCAACAACTTGGAAGCCATGAAAATCAAATCAGACGTGTATAAATAGAAGACCAAATATCATCATCGACAAGTAGGGCAGAACAAGAAAAACCCAGATCATCATTGACAAATAGGGAACAATCAAGTTCAGGTATAAATCAGAGAAAAGCAACGAGCAGAAATCACATACCGAAGCCCCAATCCAGAATCGCCAGAGAAAAGGCAAAGCCCTAATTCCAGACTTAGGCAAGGAGCAACGAATTCGAGCGATCTCTTCCAAGCAACAATAAGAAGTCCAAATTAAGAGAAACAAAGAAGAGCAAAAGTCCTAATTCAATTTCACAGAAGAACGAGCCAAAGCCTAATTCAGAGCAACAGAAAATCGCCACAGAGAGCCAAAGCCCTAATTTTCTTTAATCGCCATTATCTCAACAAAAATGAAAGCGGGCCGAAGCGAGAAGAAGAAATAATGGGCCGATAAAATAATAAAGGGGATAGCCTTAATTTAATTAGGGTTTTCTTTGGGCTAGGGTTATTTGTTTTAATAAGGGGCAAAATTGTTTTAAAGTTTACAATTTAATTTTGCCCTTGTTTTTCATTGGTTTTTAGTTTGTATTTTTTAAATCAATTAAGGGTAAATCACCACCTAGGGTTTAGGTAGTGTCAGATTGTCTAGTTAGGGTTAGTTCAGTGAGCAGGGTGTGCGAGTTTACAAAACTCTATAGGCGGTAGCAGGGTGTGCGAGTCTGTAAGAGTGTTTGTAAGCGGGATACTGTTTAATCCTAATAGAAATCTGGGAATGCAGCAGTATGCAGGGGTTGCCGAAGCTGGGTAAATTTTGTGTGTGATTTACTTTTCAGCTATTTATTTATCTGCAGTTTGATTTCGCGTTTAATTAGAAAATTTGCGATAACCCTATTCACCCCCCTCTAGGGTTAATCTAGATCCTACAAAATTATCAAGGGTCCTTCACAATTTGGGCCAAGAGGTCCGTTTGTCGGATCCTTTATATTGGGCATTATCTTTCGGAGGACGAGGTCTCCCTTCTCAAACTTCCTAGTTCGAACTCTATGGTTGTAGTATTGGGTCATCTTTCTGCCGTTCTTAAAGAGGTTTGGTCTCTAAGCTCGGGTAACAGGTCTAATGACTTCTCTAGAAGATCTACGTTCTACTGTATTATAATAATACCTTCGATGGGAGGCAATCTCTAATTCAACTGGGAGCATGGCTTCAAATCCGTAAGCTAAGGAGGAAGGAATATGTCCCGGTGAAGTCTTGGAGCTTGTCCTGTAAGCCCATATAAAGAAAGGCAATTCATCTACCCAATTGCCCTTCGGTTTGCTTAATCTCTTCTTCAAACAAGCTTTAATGGTCTTGTTGGCTGCTTCTACACCCTCATTAGTTTGTGGGTTGGTCATCGAGGAAAAACTCTTGATGATACCATGATCTTGGCAATATTCTACAAACTCTTGGCTCTTGAATTGAGTGCCACCATCCGTAATGATCTTATATGGGAAACCAAACCCGGATACGATGTTCTTCATCGTGAACTTAATTACCCGATGGAAGGTTATGCTAGCTAAGGTTTGGCTTCGCCCCATTTTCTAAAGTAGCTAATTGCTACTATGGCATATTTTGCGATAGGAATGGGTCTAATAAGATCAATTCCCCAGATATCCAATGGCCAAGGACTCATCATTGGGGTGAACACACTATAGGGAGCTCTCGGCACCTTTGCATAAAACTTTCATTTGCCACATGTTCTTTCATAGTGTAACACATATTGATTTAGTGCTGGGCAATAGAAACCATGTTTGAGTATTTTCTTTGCTAATATTTTCCACCGCAATGGTCTCCACAAATTTCGTCATGAGCTTCTTTTAATAATTGATGCCCTTCCAAGGCCATCACACACTGAGAGTATGGAGTTGAGAATCCCCTAAAATAGAGTATTCCATCTATAATACTGTATCTTGGAGCATTATATTTAATTCGTCTTGCCTTGGTGGCATCCGAGGGTAGAATATTTTCGATTAGATACCGGATATATGGCGACATCCAGTTTTCTTACACTCATCAGTGTAAAGTTGTATCAAGGAGAAATATATAAACAAATATTTGAACCGTGGACATAGGATTTTCAAAAGAACGCGAACCACGTAAAATTCCCGTTTCTTTTATTTTGATACATTATTACTTAATTACGTAGCTTTAAATCCCTCCCAACTTTGATTTGTTAGTAGAATATAAAACAAATTTGACATTTTAACAAATAGTTAGAGTGCAACTACCTGGTTATATAAGCTTCCATCGACACAATCACTGCCCAAAGGAAAATTTAATGTCACTTAAATTTGTACATTCCAAAACCGTGAAAGTAATTTAAGCCTCAATTACTCCGCGATCATCTACGGGGATATGAGATGAAAAATCTCAACAACATTTTTGGCGCTAGAAGGAGGGCCTGAACCTCCATTTTTCTATTTTTAGTAAGCTCCACCTACATCTATCCTGCAAACCATGAATCCCGTCGACCCATCCAACCCCTCCACTCAGAAACAACCAATAATAGCTTCTGAAGCCCGATTTGAGGTGATGCCTCCATTGAAACCCCTATGGATCCCATTCTAACCATGATTCAGACCTTCTCCAACCAGGCAGACCAACATATTAAAGGGGATAAATGAAATAAAGACTCAAGGTACTACACTTCGACTTACAGCACCACCACCATCCACAGCCTATGACCAATACTTACCATGCATGCTAACTATGCAGCGGGTGAGTGCTAATGACACTTTTAGAAATGAGAATGGTGAGACTAGCCTATGAGTCAAAACCAAGTCATCCATTATTAAGCCGCATCTGCAAAGAGAAAAGCAAGTTCAATCTACCCTCGACAATGACAACGCTACCTTACCGTTCAAGGATGATTCAATCTGCTCTTAATTCGAGGCTTATTCACTTTTCCCTTCTGCCGTTCCTTCTAGTAGAGAAATCCCCAGAAATCTTTTGATATGAAGCTTCCGGCTAGAAGAAGATAAAAGTGAACAAGCAGCAAAGGTATGACAACCTAGATGAACCCATATGTCCTTAAGATAACACCACAACGGGGGAGGAATAACCTCAGTTTCCTTAGATCCCTCAGCACATTTAGACGTTTCGTCTTCTTGGAACTCCGCCTCTTCCTCCCCAATAATCCACCTTTAACTACAAATTAGATCAAAATACAAGGGTATTTGATGATTCGAACAGTGATCCTGATGATGGGATGTAGCCTAGTCCAGGGTCGGAATCCGAGAAACCCCTCTACCACTATAAAAGGATCTAGAAAAATATTACCGCGATCAAATCATTAAGGATGTTTGCACTTTCTGCTTGGGGAGTAGGAAATTTAATTGCTGTGTCTTCAATGTCAACCATCGTCTTGACTAAGAATGGAGCTGAAGTGATTGAGTTGCACACCAATTTGAAAGTCTCAAGGAAAAGAAGTACCAATGTCAAAAAGCGTCCCGAGATCGGAAGCCTAGTACACTTAAGGTCTTTTGGAGAAATCAAAAGTGAATCAACTGCTATGATTGTTGCTTGGAACTGCATTGGGAGTCTAAGGCCTCATTTTGAACGATCTGCATTACTTATGTAATAAATATTTTAATTATTATGAAAAATAGTAATACAATAAAATGGTCGTAGGAATAATAGACTGCCCAAACTAGTATAAAAATCTCTCTTTGTTAATCTCTCTAACATAACTAAATACTCGGACGTAGGAATATTGGACGACCTGAACCAATATAAAAAACCCCCTCCATGTTAATTATGTTAATGTGACTGCACTGGATGTAGGGATATTAGACGACCCGAACTAGTTATAAAAAAAACTGTGCAAATGCAGCTCGACATTTTAGCAAACTACTTAACTGGACGTAGGGATATTGGACGGCCCGAACTTGTATAAATACCTCTCCATATTAATATTATTAACATAACCACACTAGACGTAAGGATATTAGATAACCTGAACCAGTTATAAAAACCATGCACATGATTTGAAAAGGTTGTAGACACGCGACCTGACTTCATAGTCAAATATCAGTCTGCCCCCGAATAGCGGGGCAGACCGTGCCAAGCGCACAAACGTGAATGGCCTCCAAACAAGGGGGAAGGTCACACCAAGCATGAAACAATATACACATATCAAAAGCTTAAGTCAGGACTCATGAGCTGCACAAGAGGTTAATTCAGAAAATGGCAAGAAAAAACGATACATGGAATGTACTACAGCCTACAGATCAAGTACAATTCCAAAAACTGCTCAGAGCTTTCCAAGTAAATATTAAAAATAAGGATTTTATTTTATTATTTAAAATCCTATTAGGGTACACTAAACACTACACTCATATGTACATAACCAATGTTTCTACAAACACCTTAAAATGTGCAAAGGAAAAACAATGCACTCTAATTAAACGGAACCACAATGCAAACCAACCTCAGAATCGGAGGAAAAACTAGTTATAATCCTTCTCCAGCGGTATGATCTATGGGAATGTAGTGTGAAACGTTAAGGAGATCTGCGGTCAAGTTGAAGTATGGTAGGTGGGTCATTCAGTTCAGTAATGACAACCGATGAACAACTGGGTGCAGCGCAGTTGTAAGTAGAATGAGGATCGTAATTGGCACTAGCCCAATGGTCGCTATTGTCTTACAGATTAAATTCATAACCCGCCCAATTGTATAAGAAGGTTAAATCAAAGCCTGGCTAGAAGTGAGTGAAAATGTCAAATGCACGCTTGCCACCAATCTCCGCCTTAACTTTACCTACCCTCAACAAGGAAGCCTTATTTAACCGTCGTCAAGAAACCACGACAGAGTCCAAACATGCTACGCATTCTAGGGTGAATATTTTATTCTCAAGGGCATTTACACGTCCTATAGCGACCTTCCTAGTTCATTCAATCTTAGATAAAAGTTGGTCCCTTGTTTTCTTAGTGGTCCTAGAAAAAGGACAAAGAGCTCTTATGCAGAAGAAAGGTAAGGTGAAGTGCACATTCCAGAGGTTTCTAATTCCTCCTTATAATGATCTTCTAACTCATCAAACTTAGTGTCATAATAATTTTTCAAATCATTCTTCCATTTAAGAACATCGTTTGGATTTGCCCCAGAAGGAGGCAGGGGGGCAGCACCTGATCTGGAAGTAGCACCTAGTTTAAAAGCTATAAAGGATGCATCTTCGACACTAATCCGCTTTGCAATATGCCCTTCTAGTTCTTCAACTTTAAATTTCAAAGCTTTAATTTCATCCATATATACGATGTCGTATACACTTCCGCCATCCTTCAGCAAACCTTTTAATTCTACAATCCTAGTCATAGCAGAATTAAGCTTCTTTCAAAAATGGACGCCTCCGGGTCTTGATTGGAAGATGCGGGCTGAAAATCA
Organism: Allium fistulosum; assembly: GCA_030737815.1. Lineage (NCBI taxonomy): Eukaryota > Viridiplantae > Streptophyta > Magnoliopsida > Asparagales > Amaryllidaceae > Allium > Allium fistulosum. The sequence goes on from CM060904.1 coordinate 798,413,029, forward strand.
AATGAGGCCACACAAAGTATGTAAAATAAGTAAACTTATGAAGTACAAGGAACTCACAAACTTCATAAAGAAATCTCAATTCACATAACATATATACAACCCCGAATAGGGTGTCCAACAATGTAAATTTAAAAAGTAATTATCTAGTGCAAGTTCCAACAATACTACCCTAAGACACTTAAGACAAACTAGCTAAAGGCGGGGCTAAACTAATGAGAAAGGTCCTTTGGGGGTCATAGCATGCCCCAGCCTAATGGTCCATTGGTCCTTCTGCGGTTAATACGAAACCCGCTATATTGTATAAGAAATTCTGATCAAGTAAAGGGTATAAATATTCGAGGACGTCCCTGGTGTGTTGCAAGAGAACCTACCTCTTCTTACTCTTAATTTTGCCCGTCTAAGTTATTCTAAGAAGGAGGTAATCCTACCTTGAGCTTTACTCAAAGAGTCCTCGAGCTCATAAATTCTCAATACAACATACTTTCTTGTGTTTTCCAAAGTGTCAATTAGCCGTGCCTTAGTTTTCTTGGTATTTCTAGCGAAACCACCAAAATAACCAAGGGCATCAGTCCTCCACCCCTCATGCTGTGAATGGGAGGGCACCCTTGGCTCCACAACCCTCGAGCGATCAGTCATCGGAGAAGGCCCAGTACCTGCAGGATGAATTGGAACCATTTCCAAGCGAGGTACTGCAACCGCCTTCTAGCTTTTAGTAGCCTCTTTTTTTCCAATTAGGCAAGCAATTTCCACAGACATATCCTCAATGGTCTTCTTCTGCTGAGCAATATCATTTTCATAAACAATCCCGTAAAGTTTCTCCCCATCCTTCATTGACTATCGTATCTTACCAAACTCAGCAGCATTAGGCCTAGTACGCAACTTGTTGTTAAGTTGATGTTGATGGTTCGGTACATCTTTTGCCTCCTTAAGCTCCATACTGACCTCCTTTGAACCCTTCTCGAGTCTTTCATTGTTAATTATAAGACGGACATTCTCTTCTTTTATAACCACAGGAAGAGCCTTCACCTTAGGCTCAAACTCATGCATGCTTGTATCACCATGGCCATTAATATGGGCAAGAGGAACGTTGGATTCAAGAATCTCATTGAACTCGAGTGGGCCCATGAGGACCAACCTAGTGAGTAATAATCAAAAGTGTGAGTCAAGGAAAAGCAAAATACACCGTGTCAAAATCAAAATGGGAACATGTATTATCAAATACATCGTTATATGACAAAGTCAGCAAACTCATGTACAAAAGAAACATGTATATAATAACAAAGGGAGGAAGGATTCAGTCCTTATATAAGTTTCTAAGCCTAAGCCTAAACCACTCCAAATTGGGACTATCAGGCGGGAAGGAGCCACTTTCTAAGGTGTATCACCATCAGCGCAGCACAAAGACACTAAGGGCTTCTTTTTCCTGAACTAATTGGTCAATTTTATAAAGTAATCCTTGGCTCACATCTCTGAGTTTTGTAAAATATTCATCTAATTCTTTCTTACATCTACGGATAGCCGTAGCACTAAGGCCAAGCCAATCTAAAGTCTGAGATCTGAGCCAGGCCTCACTTTCCCTTAAAAGTTTTGTAAACTTAATTTCTTCAGAAGACTAAAACAAGCAAAAAGCAACAAAGAGACCCAATCATTCACTAAGTAGTAACGGAGTAAAATAACAACAACTGGTCATTTATAATGAAGTCAAGAGGTAAGTCCCATTCAGTCATACATCGAAAAATTGATATAAAAAGTTCTAAGTATTTACATTGGGATTTGAAATGATTTCGGTCTCCTTAGCCACATAAGCATCCTTAGAAATCCTACCATCTCGGGGTTCCTCATCCCTACCAGTTCACATAGAAGCAGAAGTAGGCGCGTTCTCTATCGCAACCTCTTCGCCCCATTGAGCCTGACATTAGGCGTAAACCCTATCATCAAAGCCCGATCCCCTAAGAAATCAAGCTTGATCTTGGCATCAAACTGTCATCGAGTTGAGGCATACAGCTTATAGGCTACGATGGAAGTACTCTCGTTGAGTTACTCCTCTTTCTCTTCTACTTCTCGAACTTTCAAGGCTAAGGCCTCTGTCGTAGATTTGGCATCCCTCTAGACCTCCACCAAAAATGCCTTAAAATTTTCATCGACTTTGGCCTTTTCAGAAGCACTCTAAGCTTATTCAGAAGAAAGGTTGGCTTTCTCAAAAGTCGATGAAGCAAGACTCACTTCAAGTGTAGCACCCTGGTCATGAGTAATGACTCGGTCGCTGTCCTACTCCTTTTGGCCTTAATTTTCATGGTTCCAAACTTATAAAAGAGAGTGGGAAGAAAAAAACAACGGGTAAGGAGTAAAATAATATATGTATAATTAAAAAAGAGGAAAATCTCTTACATAGGACCATGCCTATTCCATCTCATCAGAAGAAATCTCAGGGAGCAGAAGAGGGAAGAGTGAAGGAGGAGACAAAGAATGCTAGACAAATTATCTAGCGCAACCTTCCCTACCCTCTTAGCAAGTTCAGATACAAACTCCTCAGGAAGAGACAAAAGTCGAGCGTAGATGGCTGAAAGGCTCTTTAGAGGAGGGATAGGGAGTGCTATTGAGGTAGAAATGGTAGGAACCATTGAAGGAGAAGAGGAAGCAGAAGTGGTCAACTTCTTGGGTCCTGATCAAAATTTGTGCTAGAATCGTTCTTTCTTTTATGACATCCTTCTTCGATGGTTTGCTATGGAGCGCCTTCAAAACAACTCTATCCATGTCGCCCGCATATAAACGGAACAAAATGTCAAGATCATATGAAGTTTCCTACGAAGCTCAGAACTACAAGAATAATAAATCTAAAATATATTATAAACAAGTTATACCCGTAGATCAGCCAAAGCCAGGGAAGGCTTAAATATACTGTGAGAAAGTGTGTGATTTGGACATAGAAAATTATGTTTCTTCAACATATCATTATTAAAGACTTTTTTTTATTTCCCTCTCCTTGGCGTATAATTCTAGAATGCGGCTCCTACGTAATTCATACGATTCAACATCCTACTCAAAAAAACTAAACGAGTAGGATATTGATGAAAGGAAGAAGGAAAATTGTCTAAGTCCGAAATAATAAAGTATAGATCTGCCTATCTGTGAGTCTTTCGGGGGACGTTTGGAAGAACCGATTTTTTAGGCTTGGGCATTGGAAAAGCTAGCGTCGTCCCTTGAAGGACTTTGTTAATGTCCAACAGTAAATAAAGCTCCTCACAAGTGAGGTTGTCACCATTCTCAACATAAAGGATAAAGGTGGCTATCGTGAGAGTATAAGAAGGTGGGATGAGTTGGACAGGCACAAGATCAATGGTGGACAACCATTGATGAAGGATTGGGTTTGGGGGGAATAAAGCCCACATCGTATATATTCAGGTGCGAGGGGGGTAAAACCCATTGGGGAATTATTGATACTCTTATGAGGTTTAGGAACCCTAACCTCGTAACCTACAAACCCAAACTGATTTAAGTTGCCCTTGGCTTCTTTCAGACGAGTAAATTTAGAGGATGAAAGTAAGGAAGAAGAAGAAGAGGAAGCCATTTCGGAATCTCGAGATTAGTTAAAAAAGAAAAGAAATTCTAAACTAAAGAGATCAAATAGAAATAAAAATAAAAACAAGATTCTTACTTCAATCTTAAGAATTTTTTTTAGAGACGGAGTCGATCTAATGGATAAAGATTTTTTGTTTCTTTCCTTCTTTGAATAAGAGCGTAAAAGGAACAAAAAGAAGACAATGAGAACATATATGTACCTTAAGTTCAATGCTAGCCACACAATCGAAACGATGAAGGAATTTGCGGAACATCAATCAATTAGCAGCCAAAATAATGAATGCAAAGATCGAGATAGATTTGCCTAGAGAAACGAAAGGTATGATTTAACAATGATCCAGAAAGTGGCCCAATGAGGGAATAACACATGTACAAGAGCATTAAATGTAAGGGCGACTAGTAAGACTTTTTCTACTGACGTAAAGTAAGACAGGAATAGACAGAAGTGACATGATGCATAGACCAAGTGCGAATAAAGACAGGTCTACACCGATCTACGATCATAGCAGACCTGGAGGGGCAAACATTACATCCATATTTCTGAACCTTGTTAAAGGCAAGGTGACGCAATAGTCAGATCAAAACGTGATGCCCTCACGTTAAAAATTGAACCGCGAAAAGGAAAAGTAAAGAGTAAAGCGAGGTGAATAGCATACAATGCTTGGAAACTATAGAATGACCAAAGTTTCAAACTTGGTCGATCCTCTAATATTAGTATCACATTATAACACTGAGCCCAAAACTAGATACGGGCATAGCATGTAGTAAACAGTCTACAAGCATGCTACACGAAACTGTAGCATTACCAGAATCCAAAAATAACAATAAAACGTTAATGCTGCACTGCAGCATAAGGAGTTATATAAATGGCATCAAAACATAACACACTTCACTTAAAAAAGACACATGCCATCAACGACATACTGCACTCACAAGCCAATATATACGAATAATAGAACCATTCTAACAACCTTACATCGAAGGAAAACTGGGATGTGCTACCCCCACTTTCTTTAACACTAGTAAAGAGTGAAATGGCACAACGCGCCACCATCAAGATGAGCCAATAAAGAAATGCACCGACATCAAGACATGAGCGCAAAGAGAAGAACTATGTTGCACTAAAAGGGCTGAATAAACCCTAATATCATTCCTAGAGCTTATACATTACTAATATCTCTAAGAATGCACCTGGAAAACACTCACTGAGGGTTACCTAAGAAGTGCCATGTGGAGTCAAAAGAGGTCCAAGGACTGCACACAGGGCCATTCAAATAGTGCACCAACCCAGACCCACGCTCATGAATGAATGGAAAAGATATAAGTCTCTGTTTTCAATAACCCATGCAGTCCATCACTTAGAGCAGCTTAGGACAAAATTGCATGAAGCGATTGCCTTCACACATGGTGGCCCAACCTCCCTAACCAACCTTGTATTAATGCTCAGAGTAGATCAAATGAACAATCATCTTTTCAGGCCCAAGTAATAAAAGCAGCGCAGTCCACCCTGAACAATAAAGGGACAACGACTTTCCATACTCACACCTACAAAAAGAAAGTGGTGCTTGGGTCACTCACCCTCCAAAAAGAAGGAACTCAGAAACCATTCAAATTTGGGACCTCCCTCCTTAAATTCAAACATTCCCGCTTCAATTTCAAATGTTCCCTCCTCGATTTCAAACTTCCCACCAACTCTCAGAATTTGACTGCACAAATTATGGTTTTCCATCAAAGATATGTTAGCGATATACGCCCATCAAACAAACATTGCAGATGGGTGACACATGGCATGATCCAACAGTGGGAATTAAAGCAGTGGAAGAAGAGTGATTGCAAAAATCCATGTGTATCTTCTACACTATAAATAGGAGATAGTCGGGAATGAAAAGGGGATCCTTTTTTTTGGAAAAAATTAAAAAAATGTACCTTCTATTTTTATTCTCATCCATGTTGTATCTAGGAGAAATATATAAACAAAGATTTGAACCGTGGACATAGGATTTTCAAAGAATCCAAACCATTTAAAATTCCTATGTCTTTTATTTTGATGCATTATTACTTAATTATGTAGCTTCAAATCCCTCCTAACTTTGATTTGTTAGTAGAATATAAACCTAATTTCACATTTTAATGAACAGTTAGAGTGTAACTACCTAGTTGTGTAAGCTTCCAACAACACAATTGTTTGTACCAAAATTGGGCACAACACTCTTCAGATGTGTTTGAAGAGATAAAATGAAGAAAATAAATGTAAAACGAGGTAGATCTAACAAACACACCAACCAACAAACAAGAAAATGCACGAAAACACATGAATTTAGAGTGGTTCGGCGTATGGCCTACGTCCACTATGAAATGGCTGACTTTTATTGATGTTTGCTTGCTGGTTACAATGAGTTACAACAGTATAATCCAAGTACAAAAGTAATTTCGGCAGAGTCTGGACGTAGAAGAGCCCAAAAGTCCTTTTTTGCAGGTCCAGGGTTACTATTTATAGGCGTAGGCAACAAATATCTCGCCCACATCTCGAAAGACTTCTTTTCTCATGTGAGTGGGCCTACGGGAGTGAGTTCAGGTGATTTTGGCTCAATCTGGGAGCGATACGAATTGAGTTCGTATCGATCCAAAAATAGTCCTTTGAGGCTAAAATTTGTCAGGTACATTATGCAAGCTCCTGTGAAAATTTGATGGCATTTGGACTTGTAGATTTTGAGTTATGATTGATGTAAGTTTAGATTTGTTGAAGGCTGTCGAGTTCGCACCGCTTCTATTCGCATCGCTTTTAGGCATGTGATGACCAATGATGCAGCCCCAACTTTTAGGATCGATCCACTTTTCATGCCGAGCGACCAATTCTTTCCCTTGGATGTGCCTCGTTCGTATCAATCTAGTTTAACCTTGTTTGTATCGATCCTTTGTCATCCACTTCGTATCGCTCATTTGAGTTTAGATTGCATCGATAGCTCACACTCCCAATCGTGTTAATATTTTGCATTTTACTTTGTATCGCTTTCGAAAGCTACTTCGTATCGATAGCTTAGTAGGCGCTTCGTATCGATAGATGGATGACTCTTCACATATCGATGTCGGCGTGTACTGTTCGTATCGATCATTTGGTTGTCGATACGAAGTGAATGACTGCTTCGTATCTATAGGAGGTGCCGGTCTTGTAATGATAGTGGATGTTCATTGGCCACTGCTCCTCGTATCGATGGAGGAAGGTCGATATGGAGCAGATGAGAAGAGTTTGATATGAAATAGACATCTGTTAATGACATGATCGATACGAAGCGTGTAAGGATGGGACCGATACGAAATGATGCCTTTTGATAAATACGAACAAGGTCAACTTTAATGGATATGATGGAGACTGTCTTGGATGGATACGAAATAAGGGTGTTTGATGGATATGAAAAGAATTGACACCTGATGGATACGAATGAGAATGGATACGAAGGAGTTGATTTTCTTGGCTTACATCGATCATATCTTGAGCATATAAACTCCGATTGACTTAAAATTGGGAATGTTGGCTTTCATAGCTTTGATTGTTGTGTCATGTTAATTGTAGCCCGATCCGGACTCGGAGAAAATTTACCAGCATCCATAGTGGACCTGTGCATACTTGATCCTCAAGATGGACTGTCTTTAGTTTCCAGCCAAACCCTTTGTGTCACGGCCTAGCCAAAAGGCGGGATAACAATTGTCCCCTAAAGTACGTCTTGGGTGAACATGACGTGCTTTGAAAAGCTACAATCTTCATTATGAAAAAACTCTATTCGATTCGCTGAGTAGTTGTTGTCTTTCCGTTGAAAGATGTAACCTTTGATCGATCTTCAGTAGTATAAATAATGAATTGTTGACTGTTAATTGTTGTACTGTGCACTGTTGTGACTGAGTGTTGAATGATAGCAAACTATTGTTCGTTGTTGTAATTGTCACCAGGTGAGCATTTAACTCCTGTGAATTTTGAAATTTGAATGTTAGTCTGTCACATACATAATTATGTGTTAACCCGACTCTCGTTAACGTTCATACATTCACGAGTCGTTGTCAGTTTTCTTGCATCGAATTCCGTATCGATCCTCTCCTGAATCGATGTGAACTGAGCTGTGACAACGCTTGATGGTTGTTTTAGAGTGTCTCTTCGCATCGATCCTCTCCTGGATCGATGTGAAAGGTTTAAAAGTTGTTCGTGCATCGACGGTGATCGATACGAATTTGGTTGGTGGTTCATCGTCGTTCGTATCAGTATATCCCTGATGGTTTCGAAAGGTTCATGTAAGCCCTAGCTTTGCACTCCAGATTGACCAATGGATGGATACAAATGAACGTTGCTTTAGATAAAGAGTGCATGGATGCAAACTATTCTCTTCGCATCGATCTGGGAGGATACTTGTTGTAACTGGCCAAAGCAACAGGGAGTCGAATCGTCATTTCCCTTGATCCCGTGTTCATATAAAAGCCTTTTTTGTACTTAGAAAAATTCACTTGCTCTCATTCGTCTGCCTTAGCTTTCGTATCGTTCCAAAACTTTGAGGAAGAGAAACTATCTTTGTTACCCAGTCATTCAACCCGCTAATCTTTAGAACTAATTACTTAACTTAGATAATTAATCAATAAATTCACATTAAAATGATGAGACTAGAGTTCTAATGCCAAATCGTCTAGAGTCGTGGCCAATTCAGGTGGTGTCGAGGCCGAAGTTAGGCCATGGCGAGGTCAAGGAAGGAAGGAATGGCGTTTATGCCATTTGGGGAAGAAGGTAGAGGGATACGAAGTGATTTGCGGAAGGGTTGGCTTAATCTCAATTTTGAATTTGTATCGGTGGTTGAGAGAAGAGATTCGTATTGATTTGGACCGGTAGTAATTCGTATCTAAAGGGGGACATGCTTTATGTCGGTTAGCCAACGATGTCGCTCGTATCGATTCACAATAAATAGCGTTCGTATCGATATGCCTCGGTCGATTCGAATTCATGAGACCGGAAGCAGACAATCTGATCGATACGTAAGGGCTTGCCAATCGATATGAGGAAGTTTCCTCTAGATGGATACAAAGTAGGTCACTTAGTATCGATACGAATTACAACTTCTTGATCGATACAAATTATAGCCCCAATGACCGATACGAATTGATGCTTCTCGGACCGAAACGAAGTGAGCTTTGGTGGTTGATCCAAGTTTTAAATTTTCACCGATACGAATTGCATTCACGAATACTTGACTCCGACGAGCTTCTGCCTTGCATAATTTGACATAGCTATTTAACTGCATATTTGACTGCCTCTCGAAGCTCGTCGATGGAACTGTAACTTGACAAAATTTGACGAACTTTAACTTGGATCGATTTTCGAAGTCAGGATGGCACGGTTGTGACGTTCAGCGATGACGGTCACTCTGATGGAATTTCGAGGTCTCGTCGTTCAAACACTCTTCTACATCTTTTAGTATTTTTGTAGAACTTTCTTAAGCACTACACAATATTACAATGCACAACACATTCATGCACTTCACACTGGGGAACACACTAGCTTATTATCACCTAATGATGGTTTTTGATGAGTTGATTAGTTATGGAACCCGGGAGTTCACAGCAACAGGAGGTTCAGAGTCCACCTCCTTTGGTAATAGAGATGCCGGCCTTCGCGACCGAAGTCATAAGTCCAGCTCCGGACGAGTTACCAGGAGCAACTTTCATTGGGAGCCCATAAGATTCCGTTCCATCCAATGTCACCGAAGATATATTGGGGAGAATTTACTTGCGGCACGGGCTATCGTTGAACGATGTTCTATTACCAGGGCCGAGCGACAGGCCACATGCTCCCTCGGTAGGGTACACTGCTTTTAATTGATTTTCCTACACAGTTGGGACACTTCCACCATTCAATCAGTGTATCCAGGAGGTGCTATCTTACATTGGAATTGCTCCATCACAGTTGCATCCAAATGGATATGCGTTGTTGAACAGCTTATTCATTATTTTCATGGAGCATCTCTTACGGCCCCCGACTCCGGAGGAAGTCAGATTCTTGTTCAATGTCAAGAGTCGGTGAGATAATCCCTCATTCACATTCTTAGAGGCGGTCAGGAATTACCAAGTTGTGACTGCAACCTGGACCAAACTTAGCTACTTCAAGACCGAGTGGTTCTATGTTCGGTGCCCGCTAGGGTTTGCAAGACGGTGGCTAGTTAGACGTAAGTGCCGCAATTTCTCTGGTGACTAATGAGATAGTTGTAATTAATGTTAAGTCTAACATTTTCTTTCCTTTACAGCCGCAATTCCACGACCCGAAGGTGTCCGATTTAAAGAAATAGTGTGAATTCTTCAAGAGGTACCGGGCGAGATTAGAGAGATCGACTAGGTACTTACGGATGAAAATTTAAGGGCCATTGGGCTGATTGATAGAGACTAAAGCATAAGGCCTGAAGGAACTCTTAGGGCAGCTCCGACAAGACGGGCTGGGCGTAAGGCGCCCGGGATTGTAATTGCTGAGCAGGGTGTTGAAGAGGATACGCCCATCGAAAACGAACCCGTAGCCGGGCCCTCAAATAGTCCTCGGCATTCAGAGGGAAAGAGTAAAGGCTAGGCAGTTGCTCATAAGCTTCACAAGTCTTTAAGATGGAAATTCGTGGTCATGTCTCTGCAAGCCACCGGTGTTATAATGTTAGAGGCTCCTCCCCCACATGTGGAGAATCCTTTTGAAGGACTTGCAGACATTCCAATTCCGGACTATGTGTCGCTTCAACAAGATACCGGGTTGGAAGGGCTTTAGAGGGTCTTAGATCTAGGCGAGTCGATTCCTTCGAGTATGGCTGACATATCCGGTTGGTCGGGGGGTTTGCACATGCATACACACACTTCACGACACTGCATAATTTCTAATCATAAGCTATTCATTTCTGGAGATTACCAACTCTGCTTCTCTTTTTCATTTTACAGGCACGATGTCAAAGTGAGGATCTATGCTTGACAGCCTCCATTCTGCACATCATTCCTTAAGTTCATATTATGAGTCTCACAGACGTGAGGCCGATAGAGACCGCGATTGCAGCTGCTCTAGTCAAGAGAGGGAGCGCTATGAGAGGGAGAAAGAGTATATGCGGCGCTCTCGGTCATGCTCTCCATCACCTAGAGTTCCTACACATCCTTCTGGCTCTAGCAAACAAACCTATGAATCTTCACATCATAGACCACCTTCTCAAGCACCAAGGCCTGACCCACAACGTCGGAGGACCGAACCCGAAGTCCCCGTCGTTGCTGAACAAGCTATCACAGAGCCCACCGGGGAAGGAGCGATTAGAATTGCTAAGCTGAAAAAAGATTTTCCAAACATTTGTTTTGACAGCTTCGTCTTTCCCCCGCACTTAAAGCGAATTCCTACCGAGGCAGAACAAAAAATGCATGTCTATATTCATGATGTCTATGGCCAGTACTGGGAATGGATGAAGACCGTGGAGAAAGTATCAGAGTTAACCTTTGTGCGGGCGAAGACATTCGAAAAATTAGGGACCGATCTCACTCAGAAGGACCGCATAATCTAGGTGCTTAACAATGAGAATGAGTCCACGAGAAATTCAGAGACAGAGGCCAACAAAAGGGCTGATGAAGCAACTTGGCGAATGGAAGAGATGAGGTGGACACACTTAGCCCTGGTTGAGGAGATGGGATATCGGACCACCACAGTTATGGTCGAAAGAGATGAGGCGCTTAAAGAGCTTGAAGAGCTTAAAGCCAAAATTTCTGAAATCGTCAAAGATAAATACGATGCAAACAAAGCCGCCCAGGAAGCATGTGAATAGGCTGTGGTTCTTAGGGATGAAAGGGATGCGGCAATGCTTAAAGTTCAGGAAGCCAAAGCCAAGGTTGAGAATGAAGTGAAAGCGGCAGAGACTAGGCTGGAGGGTGACATCGAAGATATCCTTATTACATACAATGCCAACGTGCTGAAGCATCGAAATCTAACCTGGCTCGAAAATTACCCATCCCACCTATACAATGCTTGGTGGAAGATGAAAAAGCAGAGCATCAAGCTGAATCTATCGATGAATTTGAATTGGAGAATCGGGTGCTGAGTGAGGATGAGAGAAGAGTTCTCCACTACATTACTATCACATTCGAGAAGGAGAAGCTCGACACTCGGATGTTGGAGAGGGTTATGGCATTGAGCATCATGATGCGAGTTTCAAAATTGCTATGCCATCCCAGCCTGAATCCACTCCTGCGTTTGATCCTTTGTCTGTGCCCGCACACAATCCTGATAAACCAAAGTTATCTCTAGCTCGTGAGCAGGTCACTGAAGCTGTTCCGCCTCCACCTGCAAGCCATTCTGAGGAAGGTATTCTGAACATTTCTCGCACCAATTCGAAGCAAGGAACTTTGTTCAAAGCAGTTTTAGCATCTTTTCTCTTATCTTTATCCAGCGATAGGAGCTGCACCGGTCCTTCCCCCTGTAACCCAAGAGTCACATCATGAGCAGGAGGCCCTTATAACAGAAGCGACCACCACAATGACCACTACACCAACCGATGGAGCACAGGAGAGCACGTTTACTTTCGATGAGTAGATAATGGAGGAACTTCTTGGCCACCAAAGCAACCTTTATGCCGATTTGCCATTTGTCATGAGCGGAGGTGTACCCACGGTTAGCTCCTCGGGCCCAACCGACAGCATCCCCACGGACGCTCAAACAATCCACGAAGAAGAGAGAATAGCTGAGATCAATGCTGAGATGGAAGCGGTCGCGCGGGCCAACAATGTTAGAGGTGGGATGGCTAGCCCTGGTCCAGCCCCTCTACGAATGATTTCTCCGGGAGGCACGGTCGTCGACATTGGTGTGCCTCCCCCACCTTCCAACATCGATCCTATCCCTCCGACTCCACCTTCAGGAAGTAGTCAAATTCATGTGAGTTCGGAGGAAGAGGTTACCATAATTCCCCTGACCGGAGACCAACCACCAAAAAGAAAAGGCTCAAAGAGGCATCCAAGTGGTAGCCCCAGTGGGTTAAAGCCGGGGAGAAAGAAGAAGAATGTGAGAGAATAGGCATGTATTTTTGCCTCATTTTTGGTAGACAGATAGGAATTTCTTTCTTTTCCTATAGGCCGTGTATAGATGAGGGTTCGACTCCCGCTAGTAGGATTTTTTGGAATAATTTTGTACATACCCTTCTTTTCTAAAGAATAGTTAAAATAAAATTCCATTTTGTCTTCAGCACAGTTTGTATTTGTTTAATTAAGTATTTCAGCGTTCAAACTTCCATTCGATGTACTTGTGAAGTTTTAGTCTTCGAATCGGACCTGAGTTTAGTCATTAAGTCCTAAGACCACAACTTCGGGTCATGATCATACGTTAGGTCGAATTTCAATATTGCACTGTCTCGATCAGTAGCTGATACTTAAGTTCTGCCCCTAGTCCCGGGGACAAGTTGAAAAGATTGGTCAGCAATCACTTTTCGCCTTTAATACATTGAGCTTAACTTTGTGAAACAAGGCTGAAGCAAGACGAGTTTGGGTGGTCAAATCACACTCGCTCATCTATCGGTGAAGACATCCACGCTCTGGGGATTGCACTTGTTCGTCGGCGGTCGGTTACGCCCGCTTAAGATTTAGAGTTTCGTCCGCACTCTGAAGACTTAGATTGGTTCGTTAGTGGTTTGTCACACCCATTTGATATTTAGAGTTTTGTCCGCAATCTGGGGACTTAGATTGATTCATCGGTGGTCAGTCACACCCGATTCGTGTTTATACCCCGGCCCGCGGTACGAGGACTCGGAGTTGTCTTACGGGTGGTCTTTTCACACCCGGTTTGTGTCTATACTACGATCCGCACTATGGGGATTTAGAGTTAATCGATGGGTGATTGGTTATACCCATTTCTATGTTTATACTCCAGTTCGCACTCTGAGAATCTGGAGTTGATTAACAGATGGTTGATCACATCTATTTCAAGTTTCGGAATTTAGTTCGCACTCCGGGAGCGATGGATCTATCAGGATCGTGGACGGTCGATTCATATCCACCCCGAGTTAACAAGTGAGGTCGTTAGATGGACGGATCCATCTTCCTCGAACTTGGTTTAAACACGGGCGAAGTTGTTAGGTGGACGGGTCCACCCTCTTTGAAATCGCATTTGTAAGTTTATACTCCAGCCCGCACTCTGGGAGCCGGAGTTAGTTAGAGGATTATCGTGCATCAATGCTTTTTTGGCTTCAGTCTGATGACTTGCCCCCGAGCTCAAGTTTCACTTAGAGAGTGACCGGTCATATCACAGTCACTCCCTATTTGGATAAATCCCACCATAGGATGGAACTTAGCTCTCCGTGCATTGTGATGGTCGTATGACGCATTTTAAAAATCACTGCTCTGGCTCGAAGAGATTGCATTTTATTGCTGAAATAAGAAAATACGGAAAAGTCAGTTGCCTTATTACAAATTCAAATTTCGAAATGCATAAACAAATTGCAAATGAAAAGCAGACCGAATGAATAAATAAAGCCTGTTATGTGTAATAGCGACGAAGACTTTCGCTATTCCAGGCTCTCGGCAAAGTGTGACCGTCAACGGTCGATAATTTAAATGTGCCATCTCCGTGTCTTCGTTCAATAACATATGGTCCTTCCCATGTTGGTTTCATATGTGAAGGAACCGGGTAAATTCTCTTAAGGACGAGATCACCGAGTTCAAAGGTTTGGGGTCGGACCTTGGCATTGTACAATCGGGCGACTCGACTTCGGTATGCGGTTGCTTTCAAATTAGCCTCTTCTCGCTTCTCATCTAGTAAATCCAGAGATTCGGCAAGTAATATAGCATTTGACTTCGGATCATAATATGTCACATGATGAGAAGGCACTTCCAAATCGAATGGAATAACGGCTTCTGAACTGTAAGAAAGTGAAAATGGAGTGTGTCCGGTCGCGGACTTGTGGGTTGTTCGATAAGCCCATAGGGCCATAGGGAGTTCATCGACCCATTTGCCCCCGGCCTTTTCTAGTCGTTTCTTCAAAATGGACTTTATAACTTTATTAATGGCTTCAACCTGTCCATTCGCTTGAGGGTGTGCAACTACAGAGAACTTCTTATGTGAAATTGTTAACAGAAATTCTTAAATTCAACACTGTCGAATTGGGCTCCGTTGTTAGTGATGATGGTGTGTGGGAGACCAAATAGACAGAGAATGTTGCGTACAACAAAGTTGATCACTTTCTTCATTGTGATAGTAGCAAGGGCTCAGCTTCCGCCTACTTGGTGAAGTAATCAACTGCAACGATGGCGTACTTTGCACCACCTTTAGCCAAGGGTCGAGAACCAATAATATCGATGCCCCATACTGCGAACGACCAGGGACTGACCATCTGAGTTATTTCGGTAGGTGGGGCTCTTGGAATCCGAGCATGTTTCTAACATCTGTCACATTTCCTGGTGTAATACGATGCGTCGCGATTTACAGTCGGCCAATAATATCTATACCGGAGTACTTTTTTGGGAAGAGCTTGCCCCCCAGTGTGATCGCCACATTCTCCTTCATGCATATCATGTAGTGCTCAATCGATTTAATCATGGGCGATACACCGAAGTAAAGGAACAAAGTACACTTTTCTATACATGACTCCATTCTGAATAATGAACCACAAAGCCTTTTGAAGAACCTGTCTTTTTTAATTCTTGCGCTCTAGCTGGTTCCCATGCTCGAGATAGTTTCTGAATGAAGTCATCCACGACTCCTTATCGGAAGGGACCTTAAATACCCAGTCAGTTTCCATTTGATTAATACTCGGGAAGATAATGTCTCTATGGGAACGAGTCCCATTTGTTGTGCCTCAACGTTACTGGCTAATTTTGCTAAGGAATCGGCCTTCTGATTGCGTTCTTGGGGTGTGCAATAGAAGGAATAATAATCAAATTGACTCAATATTTCCTGAATCCGAGCAAGATAAGCAGCCAGCCTTCGGTCTTTGGCCTGGTACTCCCCCCGAACTTGGCACAGGACCAATTGTGAATCGCAGTAAATCTCCACAACAATGATTCGTAGGGCTTCGTATTCGGCCTCGTTGTTGGTCGCACAGAAATCGAACTTTAAGGCATATCATATAGATCGACCTTCAGGAGTTTCAAGTACAACCCCGATGCCTGAGCAGCGGTCATTTGATGCACCATCAGTATGTAGCTACCAGACATATTTGGGAGATTCAATGTTTTCGGGCAAGTCCTCCGGGATAGTGAACTCAGCGATGAAGTCTGCCTGGATTTGTCCTTGGATAGCTCGCCTTGGAGTGTAAGTGATGTCAAACTGGCTTAGCTCGATATTCCACTTGAGTAACGTACCAGACGTCTCAAGCCGTGTAAGGACCCATCGTAAAGGCTGGTCGGTGTATACAGTGATAGCATGAGCCTGAAAATATGGACGGAGCTTCCTTAAGGCAATGACAAGACAATAAGCCAACTTTTCCAGCTTCGGATAATTTCTCTCTGCTCCGGTCAGTCGTTTGCTAATGTAATATACCGACCGTTGTATCCGGTCCTCCTCCCGAACTAAAGCAGCACTGATTGCATTTTCTGACACCACCAAGTAAATGTAAAGTTTCTCGTGATCGACAGGCTTTGACAGAATAAGGGGCGTGGACAGATGCTGAACCAGTGCTCGGAATGCGTCCTCACATTCTGCAGTCCATTCAACGTTCCGTTTTCCTTTTCTGATCAGATCGAAAAAGGGAATGCATTTGTCGGTGGACTTTGAAATGAACCTGCTCAATCCTGCTACCTTCCCGTTGAGGCTATGAACTTGCTTTATAGTCCTTGGAGTCTCGAGATTTCTGATTGCCCAGATTTTCTCTGGATTGGCTTCGATCCCTCGAGCACTGACGATAAATCCAAGGAATTTTACAGACGTGACCCCAAAGTGACACTTCAACGGGTTGAGTTTCATTCTGTACTTTCAGAGGATGTTGAACATCGTTTCCAGGTCTCTGATATGATTGGTGGAGAATCACATCCTCACAAGCATGTCGTCCACATATACCTCGATGGTTCTTCTGATCTGGTTAGCAAACACCCGATTAACTAGCCATTGGTAGGTTGCCCCAGCGTTCTTAAGTTCGAACGGAATCACTTTGTAGCAGTAAAGTCCCAGATCTATGACAAAGCTGGTATGCTCCTGATCGGGTAAGTACATGGGTATCTGGTTATAGCCAGAATACGCATCCATGAAAGATAAGAGTTCATGTCCAGCCATTGAATCTACGAGTTGATCGATTCGGGGAAGTGGAAAACCGTCTTTAGGGCAAGCTTTGCTCAAATCTGAGTAATCAACGCATGTTCTCCATTTCCCATTGGGTTTTCTGACAAGTATAGGATTGGACACCCATTCCGGATATAACGCATCTCGGATAAACCCATTGGACCTGAGTTTATCTACTTCTTCCTTAAGGGCGGCGAATCTCTCTGGATCCATACCACGCCTTTTTTGCTTGACCGGGACATGCTGTGGGTCAATATTCAATGCATGGCTTGTGATGTCCGGCGAGATCCCATACATGTCAGAGTGCGTCCAGGCAAACACATAGAGGTTTTCCCAAAGAAATTCAACCAATTCCTCTTTCATCTGTTGGCTTAGCTGAGATCCAATCTTTACCATTTTAGAGTCGTAATTATCATTTATCAGAACATCGATCTTCAACTCTACCGGAGAAGCCTGATCGTCTTTACTTTCGTCTTCGCTTTCAGTATCTCTCGGGTCAAGATCCCTTGGGAATTGGTTGGGGTGCCCGGGCCTTGGCCCAGGCGTTAGCTGTTAATTCTCCGCAAAGCGGATGCAGAGAGATTCCTCTATGCCCTTTCCTTTTTCTTCTCGCTGCGCCTCCCGCAGCTCAGCAACATAACAGGCTCATCCAGTAGCCTGGTCTCCCTGAACGACTCCAACTCCATTGTCGGTAGGGAATTTTAGAGTTAGACACCAAGGGGCGATGGCAGCCCTGAACTCAGCTAGGGCCGGTCGGCCTAAGAAAGCATTGTATGGCGAATTAATATCCAATACAATAAATTGCAATACCTGGACTCTCCGGCGCTCTCCAACTCCCAACTCCACTGGTAGCTCCACCATCCTAGTGGGTATAGTCGCACTTCCATTGAAGCCATAAACACGAGACTGACAAGGCTTCAAATCTTTCGCTTCCATTTTCATCTGATCATAAGCTCGTTTAAACAATATGTTCACTGAACTTCCACTATCCACTAAGACCCTCTTCATCCAAGCAGGGCCTATTTGAGCTGAAATGACAAGTGGATCAATGGTTGAGGCTTCGACTCTGTCGACATCCCTGTTCCGAAATACGATGTCATCTGTCATCATTTTCTGTTGTTTGGCCGGAGCCTCGTCTTCCAAATTACTACAACATTCGAAGCTCGCATGCCTAATAGAGCTGGCATACGACTCCATTTCCCTCCAGCTCCGATCTGCTAGATGAGGACCACCACCGACAGTATTAATCACTAGCCCCCACCGGTACAAGCGGGTTTCTCTGGTCTCACCTGATTTGGTATTTGGTTTGGATTCGATGGGCCCACACCTCCAGACTGAGGCGCTCGAACAAACTGTTCCAACTTTCTTTCTCGGATCAAATTCTCAATAACATCCTGTAAATGATGACACTCGTTCGTGTTGTGGCCATAACTATCATGGAATCTGCAAAACTTTCCCGTTTGAATCTATTTTTTCGACGATTGCTTCGGAGCAGGTTTCTTATATTGAATAGTATTGTAGGTCTGCAAGTACATATTTTCCAGAGACGTATTTAAAGGAGTATAAGTGTCAAATATGGGAGCCCTACGTCAGTGCCCACGATTCTGATCCCGTTTCCTATTTTGATTTCCATTGCCTTTCTGTTGACCCTGTTTATTATATATGTTTAATTGAACTTTTCCGGAACTCTCCCCGGTTTGTTTAACAGTGACAGTGCTTTGGATTCCTTCCACATTGGGCTCTGCGTCATCCTTTTTCCTAGACTGTTTCGCATCCTCCCTTCTCAAGAACTGAGCTTCCTTGGAATAGAAACAGTCCAATGATGCAGGAGGTTTTTCGGCCAACCAGTTACGGAATTCGGAATCAGGATCGATCCCCTTAGTTAGTACCATCAAAATTGAGTTATCATTGGGATTACTAATCTCAGTGCATGCAGCATGAAACCTTTACAGATAACATCTAAGTGTTTCTCCGAGAGCTAGAGTGACACTGGACAAGGTATTAACATCTTTGGCCTTGTGACATGCATGCAGAACTATTCAACAAATTTCGTTGCCAACTGGTCAATAGATGAGATAGATTGGGGTGGTAGACGAGTAAACCACATATTCGCTATGCCCCCTAGGGAGATCGATAAACTTTGGCATTTAACCGCATCATCAGCCCATGCGGCATTCATTAACCATTCGTACTTTAAAATGTGCTAGTTAGGGTCCGAGATCCCTTCATAAATAGGTAGGGTTCACATTATGAATCGTCGAGGCGGTTCAGCATAAAGGATATCATCGGTGAAAGGGGTATGTCTTCGGGAGATTCCCCAGTCATCATTGGTTAGGCCCTGACTTTCACAGATCATCTGAAGGATCATTGTCGGGATGTCTGGCATCTGGACGTTCTGGGCATGCTGAGCCAAGGTGTGGTCGGGTTCCATAATGCGAGGGTGGGCCGATCGCAATCGACGTTCCATATCTCGCCTCCTTGGTTCTAGGTTTTCTAGAATAAAAGGCTAAGGAGTATACTCATGTTGGCGATGGTTCGAATTTTTTTGTTTCCAAGCATCGGCTCCCAACTCAATAGCGGCGACAGTAGCGCTGTTGTCAATAGTGTGATAAGGAACAGTACATCCTCGGGAGGAGGGTCCGGTCTGGTGGTTGGTTGACGGACCAATTCTCGGTTGTCCAATAGTCAAAGTACGCTGATGTCTGGTAGCCTGCGTATAGCTTCTATCCAGCCATGGGTAGGTGGATCTGCGATTGTAGTTAGAAGAGGCTGAACTTTCAGTGGATGAATAGGAAGCCTGATCCCTTCTGGATCTCCTTCGTCTTTGATGGTTCAGTCGATTGGTCAACTTCGCGTTGGCACAGAGCTGCTGAGTAAGCTGCTGGCGGCTTTGCGTCAGCTCTTGCATTAACAGTTGAAACTATTCCCTGGTGATAGGGCCTTGCGGATCTGAAGGTCTGGCAGCATTCTGGTCGGTAGGAGGAAGTTGCGCGGGGTTTTGTCTGTCCCGTTTTTCTGAATCTGCAGCTGCTGAGGTAATCCTAGTGTTGACCATGGTGGATATTGAAGCTCTCACCTAGACTTGGTACAAATCTGAATAGGATGAAAGAACTTCTGGGGTTGAAATCTGGATCTTCTCCTTAGATTCTTGCAATCTGATATCGGCAGTAGATCCAATGAGCAGGAGGAAAGCTGGGTTTTCTCAGTGAAAGCACCAAAGTGTTTGTACCAAAATTGGGCACAACACTCTTCAAATGTGTTTGAAGAGATAAAATGGAGAAAATAAATGCAAAACGAGGTAGATCTAACAAACACACCAACCAACATACAAGAAAATGCACGAAAACACACGAATTTAGAGTGGTTCGGCGTATGGCCTACGTCCACTATGAAATGGCTGACTTTTATTAATGTTTGCTTGCTGGTTATAATAAGTTACAACAGTATAATCCAAGTAAAATAGTAATTTTGGCAGAGTCTGGACGTAAAAGAGCCCAAAAGTCCTTTTTCTACAGGTCCAGGGTCACTATTTATAGGCGTAGGCAGCAAATATCTCACCCAAATCTCGGAGAACTTTTTCTCTCACTTGAGTAAGCCTACGGGAGCAAGTTCAAGTGATTTCGTCTCGATCTGGGAGCGATACAAATTGAGTTCGTATCGATCCAAAAATAGTCCTTTGAGGCTGAAATTTGTCAGGTACATTCTTGGGGCTGTATGCAAGCTCCTGTGAAAATTTGACGGCATTTGGACTTGTAGATTTTAAGTTATGATTAATGTAAGTTTGGATTTGTTGAAGGCTGTCGAGTTCGCACCGCTTCTATCCGTATCGCTTCTATTTGCATCGCTTTTAGGCACGTGATGACCAATGACGCGACGCCAACTTTTAGGATCGATCCACTTTTCATGCCTAGCGACCGAGTCTTTCCCTTAGATGTGCCTCATTCGTATCGATCTAGTTTAACCTTGTTTGTATCGATCCTTTGTCACCCACTTCATATCGCTCATTTGAGTTGAGATCACACCGATAGCTCACACTCACATTCATGTTGATATTTTGCATTTTACTCCATATCGCTTCCGGAAGCTACTTCCTATCGATAGTTTAGTAGCCGCTTCGTATCGATAGATGGATGAATCCTCTCGTATCGATGTCGGCGTGTACTCTTTTTATCGATCATTTGGTTGTCGATACGAAGTGGATGACTGCTTCGTATTGATAGGAGGTGTCGATCTTGTATCGATAGTGGATGTTCACTGGCCGCTACTCCTCATATCGATGGAGGAAGATCGATACAGAGCAGATGAGAAGAGTTTGATACGAAATAGACATTTGTTAATGACTTGATTGATACGAAGCGTGTAAGGATGGGACCGATACGAAATGATGCCTTCTGATATATATGAACAAGGTCAACTTTGATGGATATGAAGGAGACTGTCTTGGATGGATACGAAATAAGGGTGTTTGATGGATATGAAAAGAAGTGACACCTGATGGATACAAATGAGAATGGATACGAAGGAGTTGATTTTCTTGGCTTGCATCGATCATATCTTGAGCATATGAATTCTGATTGACTTGAAATTTGGAATGTTGGCTTTCATAGCTTTGATTTTCGTGTCATGGTAATTGTAGCTCGATCCGAACTCGGACAAAATTTACAAGCATCCATAGTGGACCTGTGCATACCTGATCCTCGAGACGGACTGTCTTTGGTTTCCATCCAAACCCTTGGTGTCACGGGCCTTGCCAAAAGGCGGGATAACAACAATCACTACCCAATGGCAAATTTAATTTCACTTAAATTTGTTGATTCTAAAGTTATGGAAGTAATTTAAGCCTTAATTGCTCCACGATCATCTGAGGTGTTGTTAGATGTAAAATCACATCAACATTAGCTATCTCCAATTAATATCTCTAGTTGACATTAAGCTACCACAAGTTGATATCTTCGGTTGATATCAGCTATCGCAATTGATATCTCCAACCGATACTATATCGCAAGTTGATATTAAGCTATCACAAGTTGATATCTTCAGTTTATATTAGCTGTCGTAAGTTGATATCTCTAGTTGATATTAGCAATTGCAAGTTGATATCTCCAGTTAATATTAACCATGCCAAGTTGATATCTCCAATTGATATAGCAGTTCGGTAATTTACTTGAAAACTATTTTATTTTCATTTAAAGGAGTTACTTTTCGCCTAACCCAGTTATCTCCAATTAATTACCCTTCCGTAATTTGCTCTTCTCTTTGCCAAATAAATCGTATAAATTCGAAAATGCATGTAAAAAACCTAAAAAATTCACTATAAATCCTAATTACCATACTTTACCTCATATAAAATTTCAAGCCAAAATAATTATTTTTATTTTAAAATAATTTATTTCCAAAACTAGGTATTTTCTAACTTAGAAAATCCATATAAATTCCAAGTAATTTGAGAAAATTGTGAAATTAGAAAACCATATCCATATTGTTATTATATGCATTATATAAAATTTTAAAATGATTTGGAGAAGGTTTAGTTCACAATTTTCCTTGAAAACTTCATAAATCATCATTTTTAATTACCCAAACATGAAAAAATATTTTCTAATCTTCCTAAACTTGTTCATTAACATCTAAAACATCACAAATACATACAATACCAACCGATATGGGTTTGGAAGATTTTAGAGAAAGAATCACTCACCTTTATTTGAATAAACTTGATTTAGAGCTTTCCTTCTTCTTACGAATGAAACTTTTTCTATAAGATGGGACGGTTAGGGGATTAGTAATTTAAGCTTTGGGCTAAAACCCCATTCTAGCATAGTTTATTCATTCCCCCAACTCTTCATCTTAAATTTATTCCCTTCTAAATAACCTGTGTTTATTTTTATCTTTATAAATTAATTTGATTAATTAATTATTTAATTGACTTCCATACTATGGTACTTTAAAATATTGGGTGTTATAGTTTTCCCTCATAAGAATTTCATCCTCGAAATTCAGACAAGGCATGATAAAGACCACCGTCATTAAATCAATTACACTAGTTCCACACCAATGTAAATCATAAATTACCAATCATAATGTTTTAAACTAATATGAATCATCAATCCCAAGATGAACTTCACCTTCTTTCTTGGGATCCTAATCAGATTATCTCCATACTTGGACAATGCATTAGACTTCTACACCTAATACGGCATAGTCAAACTCCCCATTGCAACTCCACAAACTCCTAGAACATCGTTGACACCTTCGATCCAAGAATATACCGTTCTTCAAACATCTCCCCTAACCTTTCCCAAGTAATCTCCTGCTCGGGAATTTCTTCTCTCATAGTTCCCTACCAGACACTTTCCAATCCCTTGAACTGCCTAGACACCAACTTCACCTTCTAAGCATCTGTCAACACTAAGTCTTAACAAATCATCTCACACATTGCTAGCCAATCACAAGCCCTCAACACTTGTTTCATCCCATCATATATTTCTCCCCCAAACTTCTGAAATCCTCGTTCATTTTTGCAAAATCTTCCTTGACTGGCTGCACTGGGCATCTATGTAAATTTTAGGCCTATGGTGGAATTTGGCGCTATACTACGACAAAAACTAGTTAAAGAATGCGTTCATATCCATGTTTCCTACAGCTATGGCTGGCATTTCATTATCAGCTTCAGCATAAACTTCCAGGTCTGCTACCCCTCCTTGGACGTTAGTTTGAATACCGACGGTTCCTTTACTAGTATTTGTTCTTCTACCTCCTAAAGTCAAATGTCCGCTTCGCAGATCTATTCCGGCTTTCTGAATAAGCAAGCGTTCGTAAGAAACGGAAGTAAAAGAGAGTAAAATATATAGTAGAGGGATGGATATATCCATCTATATATCTAAATCAAAATACAAGTATATTATATATAGCGTATACACTTCCCAAGGTGTTCATTTTCTAGTTATCTAAACTATACCCAACTCGGTTTCACTTAAATGTCCCCTAACCTATGCTCTGATACCAAGTTATAACACCCCCACTTCGAGACCCTAAAATGAATGACGATGATGCTGAAGTCATCACCAAAATTATATTCAAGCGACAAAGTGGGATCAATATAAATTTACCACAACATTAAGTAAACAGAACAAGTATATAATTTCAATACATCAAAATGTTTTATAAAAGTAATTACATCATCATTAACCCATCTTGTTCCCATTCATAGGTTAATATATTATAACATATAAATATATTGTCATGCCTAACATATGAGGATGCCAACATGGACACTTAACTAGTTATAAATTCCAATTTTACACAACAGAATTTCAAAATGGATTCCAAAACAGCCTTTATTTACAAAATAAGCCTCCTGCTTCATCTTTTGAGTTTTATTTATCTTTTCCAAAAGCTCTGTATCTATAAAATAAACTTAGCCAATTCGTAAGAGTACCGTGAGTTTATGGAAAATAATAGAAATACAGATCAAACATAAAGCCTTATATAAGCAGAACTTTATCCTAAGCAAACAATCATGTAGTGAGACCACGTCGCAAGAGCGCAAAAATGGGTTTTCCCTTCACTATTCCATCTTTATCAATTACATCAAATTATGTAATAACATATAATCATGATCAAACAAAAATCGTCAATTTCAACATAAGTGTGAGATTACCTCCACAACATTTTCGACTAATTTCTATAGTCAGTATATTTTTAATTTTTACTTTTAGGCTTTACTCTTACCAATTCAACAAGGGTACTAGACACTTAAAGTTATCACTTAGGTGTTTTATTTTAATTTCCCTTAAATATATCATGAATATATTATTAGGTTGCGAGCAAGACTTTAGACCACCCATCATCGAATATCATATTACATTTAGACAAACGGTTGCCACACATGCCTTGCACCACCCGTCATCCAATATAATTTCATGTTTAGACAAATGGTTGCCACATTAGCCTTACACCATCAATCATCAAATATAATTCCATTTTTCGACAAACGATTGCCACATAGCCTTACACTAGCAGTCATCAAATATAATGTCTTGTTTAAACATATTAGTGCCAAAAAGGCCATATATTTATATTTTCATTATTTCTAATGATTCAGCGTACGACCCATAGCTTACTTTAGCCCAACCTCAATTTTCATTCTTTAAGTTAGTTATTTCATTTTCACATAAAATTCTCTATGGCCATTTCATCTTTATTAAATTCTCAACCATCACTAAGGAAGATAGCTTCCTAACTACTTCAAAAGTACATTTATTTACATAGAATTCTTTAGAATCATAAGCTATCATAGGCAGTCATCCCGGGTTAAAGGCTAATGCAAGTTGATAAGTTTTATACCTATCTCAAGTTGACTTTAAACCATAACATGTTGATAAGTTTTATAGCTATCTCAAGTTAACATTAAGCTATCTCCAATTGATATCTCTAGTTGATATTAAGCTATCTCCAGTTGATATTCTAGTTAACATTAAGCTATCTCTAGTTGATATTAAGCTATCTCCAGTTGATATCTCTAACTGATATCCCAAGTCAACATTAACTATCTCCGATTGATATCCCTAGTTGATATCAGCTATTGCAAGTTGACATCTCCAGTTGATGTTAGCTATCTTTAGTTGATATCTCTAGTTGATATTAAGCTATTGCAAATTGATATTAGCTATGACAAGTTGATACT
This sequence comes from Allium fistulosum, assembly GCA_030737815.1. Classification (NCBI taxonomy): domain Eukaryota; kingdom Viridiplantae; phylum Streptophyta; class Magnoliopsida; order Asparagales; family Amaryllidaceae; genus Allium; species Allium fistulosum. The sequence goes on from CM060904.1 coordinate 798,438,528, forward strand.
TTATTTGATATGAGCTACCACAAGTTGATATTCAACTATCGCAAGTTTATATCTCAAATTGATATCAGCTATCAAAAATTGATATTAGGCTATCGCAAGTTGAATTCTCCAGTTGATATTAGCTATCTCAAATTGATATCTCTAGTTGATGTCAACTATCGCAAATTGATATTAAGCTATCGCAAGTTAATATCAGCTATCGCGAGTTGATATCAGCCATCGCAAGTTAATATCTCCAGTTGATACGGCAATTTGGGAATTAAAGTAAAAACTATTTTATTTCCATCAAAGGAGTTACTTTTCACCTAAGCCAATTATATATCGAATTATCATTGGTATACCAGGGCTTTATGTAGTTTTCTTTTTAGATATTATTAATTACCTTCTTAATTAATTAATTAACCTTTTGTAATTAGCTATTATCTTTTCCAATTAATTCATATAAATTTGAAAATGCATGGAAGAAACTCTAAAAATTCACCAAAATCCTAATCACCATACTTTACGTCATGTGCAATTTTTAAGCCAAAATAATTATTTTTAATATTTTAAAATAATTTATTTTTGAAATTAGGCATTTTCTCATCTTAAAAATTCATATAAATTCTATTATGAAATTAAAAAAGGTCTCCACAATATTATTATACACATCATATAAAAATTTCAAGGGATTTGGAGAATTTTTGATTCACAATTTTCCTTGAACACTTCATAAATCAACATCTTTAAATTCCCAAACATGAGAAATATTTTCTAATCTTCCTAAACTTGTTCTTTAACATCAAAATATCACAAATACATAAAATCCTAACTTATACAGGTTTGGAAGGTTTTAGAGAAAGAATCTTTCACCTTTTGTTTGATTAAACTTGATTAGAGCTTTGCTTCTTCTTGTGAATGAAACTCCTTTTCCTTTAAATTTCCTTCTACCCTTCCATTAAAATTATGACATGCCTATCTATGGTTTTTTTTGTTTTCAAGTAAATGAAGGAATGCATGAAAGGTGGGAGGGTTAGAGCATTAGTAATTTGGGCTTTGGGTTAAACCCCATTCTAGCATATTCTTACTAGTCCCCTAACTCTTCATCTTAAATTTATTCCCTTTTAAACAACTTGTCTTTATTTTTATCTTCATAAATTAGTTTGATTAATTAATTAATTAATTAATTCCCCTAGCGTGATACTCCAAAATATGGGGTGTTACAACCAGGTATAAACACAAATCTTTCCCTTCTACTAGTATGGATAGGATAGGTGGTTTCTGCAGATGCTCCATATTATGAAATATGGCTAAACATTCATCTTTTTATGAAAGTTTTCCTTTTAATTTCTTTAGCACCTCAAAGAACAGAACACACTTATCTATTGCCATAGATATAAATCTACTTAACGGTTCTACCTTGCCATTTAAGCTTTGCATTTCCCTTTGTGTCTCTGTATTCCTGATGTCTTTCAATGCTTGGACTTGCTCCAGGTTGGCCGCTATTCCCCTGGCATGTACGTTGAAACAAATAAACATTCTTGAGGAAGCACCAAAATAATACTTCAAGGGATTTAGCTTCATCCCAAATTTTTTGATTACTTGGGACATTTCATCTAAGTGGTCGATGTGATCTTTGGCCTTCCTTGACTTCACCAGCTTGTCTTCCATATATACTTCCATGATTTGTACCATTTGTCTAGCAAACAACTTGTTGACCAAACGCTGATATGTCGCTCCGGCGTTCTTTAATCCAAAAAGCATGACCTTGTAGAAGTGCAAGCCCAAATCAGTAGTGAAGCTAGCATGATCCTGGCCAGGGACATACATAGCAATTTGATTATATCCAGAGCTATGTAGTCAATATCGGGTAATACCGCTGACACATCGATGATATATCACATATCAGTTCTGAATTTTTTTTAAATATCAGTTAAAATATCAGTACCAATATATCGAACCGATATATCAAAATATCGACTGATATTTACTAATATACTAGTCCGATATTTAAACTAATATATAAAATAAATTACCAAAATATCAGTCATTTATTGTGTGCATAAAAATAGGAACAACAACCGTTTTAATTCCATGCATTGTCTCTATTATGATACAAATATATTTAATATTAAATTAAAGGTAAATTATCTTTTAAAAATTGAAATGATTCATTTGGGATGAAATGTTTTCCTTTAAGAAAAATATTTGGAAACAAATATTTAGAGGGATTATATATAAAGAAGCATTTTAAAAAAGAGATAAAAATTTTATGAAAAGTTTTAATAAATATTTTTGAATGTTAATAAGTACATATGAGGTACGTAGATCATTTCGTCGCACAATTTTGATCTATGATTCGAGTACAGAACTTAAGGTGTTCTCACCGATCTGAAAGAGAATTTATCAATCGATTCTTGACGATGAACATTGATGAGGGTTTATGATCGGATACTTAATTTTTCTATCATAGTTGAGACCTATGTAAGGGAAACAAAGTTTTCTGATCAAAGAAGCGTTATCAAAGTCCACACTAGAGGATCAGGGGATTAATACTAGGTCGGAAGTAAAGTTGTTGATCCAAATAAAAGATTGAATCAAATATCGCGTATGCATGATCTATGTATATCATACATAATTGAGTTTAAATATTTTTCTGAGCAAGTATTATCGAGTTTTGGGTTTTGGTTTAATTTCGAGGATGAAATTCTGTTAAGGGGGAAGTATGTAACGATTCGTAATTTTATCACTTTAAATATTTAAATATAGAATTTTTAAACTTAAATAATCATTTTTTATGTGACGAGTACGAATGGTGAACTTATTTTTAGAATTGGTTAACAAAAATAAGAGATTTTAGAGTTTCATCGTAAAATTGACAAAAGCTGGTTTTCGATAAAATTTGATATAAATTCGAATAATTATTGTAAATAGTAAATAAACTGTTTTTAATGGTTATATAATGATATGATAATAATATAAATTTTATTTATAATGGTTTTATTATTATATATACTTGTTTTATAAAAGTGTACAAATTTCATCATATTTTGACAAATCGACATCGTATTTTTACAATTGGTTTTTAATATTATTAAATATGATTTTATAAGTCAAATACACTTGTTTTAATTATAAGGAGGATAACAAATCAATTTTCAAGTTTTGTTTACATAGATAAATAGTTTAACAAAAACGTCAAAATGTGACCGTAAAACGTTTTGTTGAAATCAACATTTTGTTCAATATAAATTGTCGCATTGTTGTTGCACCTTTGTTAATATGTTTTAACATGTATATATACACACATTTTAAATAACTAAACAAGTTTACTTTTACAAATCAAAATTATAAAATTCTAGAAAGTAATTAGTAAAAGTAAGTAAGAAAAGTCAAAAAGCACAAATCAAATCAAGTCAAATCACGCTTTACTTAAATGATAAGTAAAGGGACAAAGTACAATGTGATGTTTGATGGTAAGTATACATTTGGTGATGTGATGGTTTTGAAAATATCCAAGAGTATTTTGGTAATTTGGTAAGGGGTTAATTTGGTAATTTACCACTTCTTACTTTTTCTATAAATACCACCTTCCATTCACTCAATTTCTCACACTTCTTATTCTTATTCTTCTTCAATTTTGAGCTTTCTTATGCTCATTAATGGCTTCTCCTCTTTAAGTGAGGTAAGAGGGTTAAAAATAGTGGAGTGAGTGAGCGCCAATCCACTTTTTACTCTTCAACCTCTTCTTAATCTACTTCTTTCTCTTCTCTTCTTTAATGGCTCTTGGTCGTAAGTAAGTGGAGATAAGGGGAAGAGGCCCTGAGCTTTATGATGGTGCTAATGATGGCCGTTGTAATGGCTCACCTTTTTGGATGGTTTAAATCGACAATAAACCACACATGTCAACTCAAACCATTCAAAAAGGAGGATTGTTAATGGGGTAAATAAGAAAATAAGAGAAAAGAAGGAAAAACAAAATACAAAATCCCACAGCGGAACGACAAAATATAATAATCAAATAACAGTTCATGAAGCTGTTTACAAATAACATTAGATTACACTTTTACAATACAATAAAAGTTATACATACATCAGATATAATAGGATAATTCAGCGGAATAATATGATACAGTGGAATAATAATAATAATATAATACTAAACTCTGTCTTCGTCCTCCAGAAATAATGTCTTCAACACTGAAAAACTCAGACTGACCCGAGAGTAATGAAAAGACAAAACACTTGAGTCAGAACTAAAAGATCTTATGTAAGTTAAATCAATAGTAAATAAATATGAGTGTAATGGCTTCAAAGATGTTTATGGGATTTTACATCTCCTATCCAGTATATAACGTGCGTGCAATAACTTAAGAGATGGTCGGGATTTCCGTCTCCTAAGGATCCATTAAACTATTTATATGTAGTAATATACGATATATATATAAAGTCCATCAGTAAAGTAAAGTATTAAAATAGCCTTAAGGCGTTACCCTATCCCCCTTAACACATTTTGTAAATGTCGTAGTCTATACAGTACTGTAAACTTTACCAAATCGGTGGGCTATCAAGGAGCACTCCATAGGTACAACACAAAACAAAATCGTAGTGGGCTCGATAAGGCATATGACAGAGCACACGAGGCTATACCCATGGTAGGATTCTATCGGTTTGCAGAACCAGGCTGGTGGAAACGCATGGCAGCTACTACCGCCCACCTCGAACAACACTCCCATAATCAAATCGAGTGTGGCCACCAATCAATCACAAAGTAACAGGTATGGTATCGAAGAAGTGTGTCCGATAGGAGGAGCGACCTCACTTGGCCTGGTTATGGCTCCTGATTTTAGTCATACCAAGCTGACCCAAGGGGGTTAAGGCTGCGTTCATACCTCATACAGTAGCATTCGCCAAACATCCTATTCGTTCTGGATTCTCCACCACGTGCACAGTTATTAATGTTGTTTCGGAATTGGCGGAGAGTATGCCAATATCCGACCCCGGTCTCTTTAACAACTAATCGTTATATTTCTCATACCGTTGTCATTTTATAAAACATTTATAATAATAAATCCATAAAACAGTTTATACTTTCATATCAAGACATCTATATACTTATTCCAAAAGTATAAATATATTCATAAATACTGAGGAAGATTTCTTTCAATCAATTTCAAAAATAATTTATAAATCTCTTCTAAACCATTTATAAACTATTTATATGCTTTAGAACCATTTATAAAGCTATTTATAAATTCCCAAAACAATTTACAACTCTTCCCTTTATAAACTTCTACGTAAATTTCTTTAAACGTTTCCAAATCCCTTTATACAAGTTCGTTTATAAAACCCTTTATAAACTTCTTTATAAAACCATTATAAATCATTCATAAAAAACCTTTTATAAACATCCTTTTATAAAACCCATTATAAAATCTCTTACAAAACTTTTATAAATACCTTACAAAACCTTTTTCAAAATCTAAAATCCTTTCCAAAAAACAAATCTTTTATCTATTAAAGTTATTATAAAAGTCTATATTTGTTATCTTAAATCAAAACTATATTTATTATATTAAATTAAATTTAATATATATATATATTAAAACTATAATAAATATTTTATTAAATTAAGTTTTAAACTATTTAAATTATATATTTAAAACCAAATAAAATTATAAGTTAAAATCTTAAATTCACATTTAAAACCATATATTAACTTATAATTTGAAACTTTAAAACATATAAAATAAATTATTTTCCAAATATAAGTTTTAGATAAAATCATTAAATTAAATTTTAAAAATAAAATTTATAAATCAAACATATTTCACTATTTAGGAAATAATTTAAAACCGACCAGCGGGGTCCATATATAGTTTTCTACCGTATGGTCGAGTGATAGAGTTTGTATCATTTCTACCCCAAAATAGTTAAATTTTTCGCGGCTATATATCATTTCAACCCGTATCTCAAATCAAAAATTTTCAAATTAATAAAATCGCTCGGGTTTATCGTTTCAACCCATAACGATTTTCCCTAATCTATAAGATCATTCGGTTATGTATCATTTCAACCCATAGTGATAACAGGAATACAAACATCCAATCATCCAAAATTTCAACAAATAAACATCCATAACAATCAACATCCAAATTAGCCAATAAATCACAACAATTGACTGGTTATCATTATCAGGTGTTTAACTAACAATTTAAATTCAATATTAATTTAAATGGAAATTCAATTCAATATAAATTCAAACTAAATTTAAATGACAATTTAAAATACCAAACATCAATCGAATAAATTTCTTATCACATCATAAATTTAATTTAACTAACATAAGAAAGTTTAGTATTTCGTGAGTGGGTTAAATCACCCATCTTTGATTTATCATCGATTTAAAATCCAAATAAAGCCTAAAATTCCAACAGCCTCAGAATTCGACCAAACTAATTCCATATTGTCTGAAATTTCGATATGATTGTAACGGAAGAAACCGCGTCCAAATCCAAGCTCGTTTGAAAATGTTAAACGAGTTAGAAATTTAAAAATTTAAAATTAAATAAAAATAAAGAAAATGGTAATATCGTAATTGTGCTTACCCAGCAACCCTAACGAACATGTTTGCACAGCCCTACCCATCAGCCGCCACTGATCATCCAATTGTTGCCACGCCTCACCTGCGTCCACATCAGATGTAACGACCCGTAAAAGTTTGATAACTAAAATGTGTTTATTTAATAAGATTTTGTGATTTAATATTGGGAGAAATAAAAATTTGTAATTTATTAGTAAAATAATAATTAGAATGAAATATAACAATGATAACTTAAGTTAATTATTAACAAGCTTAATGGAATTCCAATCAATTGAAATGATTTAAAAAGTTACAACTTGGTTATAAAGTGAATATAGGAAAACAAATGTAAATGTTGAATTGATTAATGAAATAATTAATGGTAATTGAATGAAATCAATATTATGTGAGTAATTATAACATTTGTTTGTGAATAATAATCTCATAAATGTGATTAAAAGTCAATGGTGACAATTATTATATGTTACCTATTTATTTTAGCTTATTAAATTAAATTGAAATCAATTGCAATAAATCTAATTAAATATTATGTTAATGTAATTAAGGTAATAATTGGAAATAATGTTTATTTTATTCATAATATGACAATTGGTTGAATAAAAGAATGGGAATCAAGACTTATCAAATTATTGGAATTTAAGCTAGAATAAATGAATTTATTGTAATTAAATAAAAATTAAATATTGCATTAATTGAAATTAAGATGAAATTGGAAAATATTAATGTACTAAGATATAAACCAATGTTAATTATACCCATAAGATGATATTTGAGTGAATAACAAGATTTAAAAATTAGATAAACGAATTTATGGGAAATTTAATTTATAATTACTGAATTTATTGAAATTGAAATTTAACACTGATAATTATGCAATATTCAATAATAAATTGATATAGAAATTTGTTATAAAGGATTATAAATCATTAAGTAATCTAAAGTGATAAGAGTTGTTAAATAATTAAATTTGAATTGAAAAGTGATTTAATTAATTATTTCGACGAAACAAGCTTCATCGGATCCATAACAGTGAATTATTGGAGGATTTCAAGTTTTGTATCGATCGGACATGTTGTTTGATCGTACGGACTCGAAACGCCTAGAAATTAATTTAATCGAAATCAATTTGAAATAGGCCGATTTTAACATAACTTCTTCGTATGATGGAATTAGGACTTGAAACCTGTTCCATTGAGTTTAAAAATATTGAAAACAACTATTTTGATATATGGGATGACCCATTTTCGTTTCGGAAACGAAACGGGCTTTTCAGGTCATTTATCGTTCAACTTCCAAATCAAATCTGATACATTCATTTCTATTTCAGATCTACATATAAATAGTCTGTTATAAACCCTAGCTACTTCTTATTTTCATTTGTCTCTACGTACGTATCCTGTCTATCTCCTCCTTTTCAATGGCAGAACATATCCAAAATTCCAAACCCTTAATTCAATTTCAAATTCAATTCTAAAAATTTAACTCCTCAAAATATATCGAATTATATATCGATTTAAAGCTCTCGAGGAGCGCAATTCAATTCTGCAGTTGGTTTTTCGATTCGAGTTTCAGTGTGTCCAAAACTCGAGGATTAAATCTCGGCCGTCGAAACTACGGTTTTGGTTTTTACGGTAGATCTTCGTCCTGGGAGCGAACGGAGGGTACCGTGTCGTAGAGGTAGTCAAGCAGGCCGTGGAGATAACTCACGTTCATCTCATCGATGCTATGGATCACCAGAAATTACGTCATAAAGCAGCGGCGGCGGGCGTCTGGGTGGAGGCCAGAGAGTTCGCCATTGGTACGGGCGGGAGCGGCTTGGAGAGAGCGTCACGATGGAGGCACTCGATCGGGTTGAAGGCGTTTGGTTTGTCGGCGATTTGCTCGGGAAAGACGGCGGCTAGCATCGTGTACGAGCTAGGGTTTCCTGGGTATGCGTGTGAATGGTGATGACGTGTAAAGTAAGGGATTTTTGTTTTGTTCTATTTTAATTTAATTTAAATTAAATTTTATAACTTCTAATGTTCATAACTTTTACATATGAGGACAGATTCATGTGCAGTTTGATCTGCTGGGATCATATCGAAATTCCAGACATTTTGACGCTGGTTCGGACGAATTCTGAGACTGTTTGAATTTGGTCCCTAAATTGGATTTTAAATCGATTTAAATTAAAAGGTGAGTGTTTTGACACACTCACAACTTCTAAAATTTCTTATGTTAGTTAAATTAAATTTATGATGTGATTAGGAATTTATTTATGGCTGTTTGGTATATTTAAATTGCTATTCCTGTTAATTTGAATTTATTTTGAATTAAATAGTCATTTAATTTATTATTGAATTTAAATTGCCAGTTAATTAACTGTATATAATAATATGTTATTTGTTGATATTTATTGGTTGAATTGGAAGATGATTGTGATGGATGTTGAATTTATTATTGGATGATTGGATGCTATATTTGATTTATGAAATGCTATCACTCTGCAAGTTCCCTTAGTTATTATTAAGAAATCACTATGGGTTGAAATGATATATACTCGAACGAGCTATAGATTAGGCAAAAATCATTATGGGTTGAAATGATAGACTCAAGTGATTTTATGGATTTTTATATTAATTCGGGATTGCGGTTTTAAATGATATATAACCGTAAAATTTTAAATTGTGGATTGAAATGATAAATATCTATATCACTTGACCTTAGGATAGAGAATTATATACGAACACCGGATTGGTTAAATTAAATGATTTTAAATCCTTGATTTCGAATCCAGTTAATGATATTTTGAATAAAATTTGATTTATATAAATTGAATTATTATTGGAAAATCAAGTTTTATATTGAAATGTGAATTAGTTTAAAGGAACTGCTTTAAGAAATTAAATTGAAAGTTTAAAGTTGGATTTTAAGTATAAATGAAATTTTATCAGAATAGAGTTATTGAATTGGTTTGAAATATAACTTTGAAATGTATTGAAATTGGAATAATTTAAATTGATATTTCAAACATGGATTGGAAAGAATTTGAATTGAAGATTCGAAATTGGGTTTTGTTAATTTGGAATTGTAATGGTCCAGATATGTTGGAATAAAATAAATAGTTAAATGGATATTAATTTCAAACTCATATTTTAATATAAACTGGTTTAAAAATATATTATTTTAAAGACTTTAATTATTAAGATTTTCAACTATTAAACAATTTTAACCTATATTAACTATATTAAATCATTTTAACCTATTTTAAACCATTTATTTATTTTAAACTAATTAACCCATTTTAACTTATTTTAAATCTAATTATTCTATTTTAAAGCTATCCATTTTAATTATATTTAATCTATTTTAAAATTATTTAACTATCTTAAATCAATTTAACAACATCTTTAATCTATAACTAAACTATTTTAGAGTATTTCAACTATTTATAACTATTTTAACTATTTATAATTATTTAAACTATTTTCTAAATTTTTAGACTAAGTAGAGGGAAGTGTTTATATTCAAATTCACTGGTTTAAAAGCAAATACGGTTAAATGATATTATAACCTAAGTTGGAATTTAATGTTATAATTAATTGAATATGATGATTTTGAAGTGAGGATTTAACCTAATTGAAAATATGATCTTGGAAAGAAATTATGATTTCGGAAACGATATGATTTCAAAGGTGGACATGGTTTCATAGTGAATATGATTTTGAAAGTGAATATAGTTTGGAAATGAATATGATTTCAAAAGAGATATGATTTGAAACTGAATATGTTATTTTGATATAAACTCTGAATTGACTTTTGAAATGTAAAAGAACTATCCGGTGTGAAATAAGCGTTTGGTTGTTAAAGAGCCGGGATCAGATATTATCATCCTCTCTACCAATGCCGAAAACCACTTTAACAACTGTGTACGCGGCAGAGATTCCAGAAATGAAGTAGGATGGTTTGGCGAACGATTTCTATATAATGTATGATGTGACCCTGACTTCCGTGAGTCAGCTTAGATGTGACTAAAATAGGAGCCACGCCGGGCCAAGCGAGGTCATTCCTCCTATCAGGCACATTTCTTCGATACCATTCTATTACATTGTAATTGATTTGGTGGCCACCCTTTGATTTTAATTTGGGAGTGTGTCCAAGGTGGGCGGTAGTAGCTGCTATACGTTACCACCAGTGAGGATACGAAATTGGTATATCTACCCTGGCATTGCATCGAGTGCCGTGTTCACATGCCCTAGAGCGCCTTCTACGAGTTTGTTTTGTACCATACCTATGGAGTGCCCTCTGATAGCCCTCCAGTTTACGGAGGGATTACGGTACTGTATAGACTATGAGAATATATAAAAATGTGTTAAGGGGGATATGGGTAACGCCTTAACGCTATTTTAATACTTTACTTTATTGTAGACACTATTATAATAGCGTATTGTACTACATAGTAGATAGTTTAATGGATCCTTAGGAGATGGTAATCCCGAACATTTCTTAAGTTTCTGCACTCACGTTAGACACTGGATAGGAGATGTCAAACATCATAAACATCTCTGATGCCGTCGCACTCATATTTACCATTGATTTAACTTACATAAGATCTTTTGGTTCTGACTCGAGTGTTTTTTCTTTTCAATTCACTCAGATTAGCCTGAGCATTTCAGGGTTGAAGACCTTATTTCTGGAGGACGAAGACGGAGATTTGTACTGCATCGTGTTGTTCCGCTGCATTTATTTATTTATTCATGTTTATGTAACTCTGATATTTGTGTTGTAAAGAATAATCAAATGTATTTATAAAACAGCTTCATGAACTGTTATTTGATTATTATATTTTGTCATTCCGCTGCGAGATTCTGTATTTATTTTATTTCTTTCTCTTTTCTTATTTACCCCAATAACAATCTGCCCTTCTGTATGGTTTGAGTCCGACGTGTGTGTCTGCTTAAAACGTCCAAAAGGCAGGTTGTTACATCAGACATCGCCACGCTGCTCCACGCCTCCAACCGCACCTCCCCCATACCACGCGATCAACTCCGGTCACCCTAGGAAGCCAGCATCGCGGCTGCCTTGATCGAATTTCCTGGCCAACTCGAGGCACCTATGACATGAACGAACACCATAGATGCACTCCTCTTGGCATCCTCTACGTCACTACAACTTCCGATCGTCCTATCGACGAAGATCCACCATCGAATTGAAAACCCTAGGATGGACGGTCAAAACTTCATCAACGATTTTTGGCCAATCCGAGACTCAATTGCAGAAATGAACAGCAGATCTAGATTACGCTCGTCGAGAGCTTTCCAATGATATATAATTTGATAGGTTTTGAGGAGTTAAAATTTTTAATTTGATTTTGAATTTTGGAATTATAGTTAGGGTTGACAGCCATTGAGAAGGAGGAAGAAGCAAATGATTTGAATAGATACTTACAAAAATGGTAAAAGACAACTAGGGTTTCAAGAGAAATAAATTTATATAGACAAAGATGGATAGGAACGAATGGACATATCGAATTGAGTCGAAACGATAACGACCCGAAAAGCCCATTTCGTCCCCGAAACGAAAGTAGGTTATCCCATATATCAAAATATAGGTTTTCGATATTTTTAAACTCAATGGAACTAGTTTCAGACGCTAATTCCATTGTATATAGAAGTTAGCTTTTAAAATCAGATTATATTAATTTAAATTCCATTAATTGATTTCTACGCGTTTTGAGCTCGCACGATCAAACGATAAGTCCGATCGGTACGAAATTTGAAATCCTACAATAATTCACTCTTACGGATTCGATTAAACTAATTTCATCAAAATCTGAGATAGTGGCAAAAATGGCTAATTTTGACGTTAATTAAATAAATTAATATTAAATTAATTTAATCACTTTTTAAATTAAAATTTAAAAGTCAACAATTTTATCATTCTTGATTACATAGAAATTTATAATCTTTTTAAAATAAAATTTCCATGTTAAATCCAATTAAATATTGCACAAATTTCAACGTTCAATTACAACTGTAATAAATCACAGTTAATTATATTAATTTCAATAAATTCTTTGATTTCGATTTACACTCTTATTATTGAATCAATTATCACCTTATGAATATAATTAACATTAGTTTACATTTTATTACATTAATATTCTAAAGTTATCATCTTTTACCATATTTATTACAATATTTCAATTTTATTAATTCCATTAATAACCAATTTAATTCCTTATTTACAATTATAACCAAATTAACTTTACAATTATTTCAATTGATTGAAATTACATTGAAACAATTGTCAATTACATTCATACACATTACTAAATCATATTCTAATTATTTTTCTCATTAATAAATCATAAATTTTAATTTCTCACAATATTAAATTTCAAATCTTATTTAATTTAATAATTTTTAATAGTAAAAAAAATACGGGTCGTTACACTCTCCCCCACTCAAAACGTTTCGTCCTCGAAAAGGAAAAGAAGGAATTAAGAAACTTGATACAATTTCTTCAAAATAATCAATTTATAAACAATTTAGATTTAGATAATTAAGTATTTTAAATAAAATATATCAATTTATAAACAATTAAATCTTTCATATTCAAGTTTAATAGAAGTTTGAAATTGTTTTCACTTTCACAAAAATTTTCTAAATCTTAAATTTATGAAAAAATTCGGTAGAGTCTCCTTTGTACGGATAGGTCCGAAAAAATAGTAATATCAATAATTACAATATATATATATATATATCATATTTCAGTAATAAACATCCCAAACCATGAGAAAAACAATAAAATATCATTCCAAAAACCGTAATCCGAAAATGTACCTATTTGTCGGGCAAACAACTTTATTTATTAAACCAAAAGCAGTAGCTATTGCTTCCATAAACCTGTATTACACTTATATAATCCAAAAGAGTTAATAATTATGTGAAATAATAATATATTTTAGTTGTTTCAAATCGACAGCACAAACAACATGTCATATATAGTATCCTTATGCAAACAAAAAGAAGTACAACCATCATATGTAACAAAAGAAATCAATCGCATATCTATGGCAACCAAAACAAATGGTTTGTTCAGGTTCAGAAACTTTTCATCGTTCAAAGGTGATAAATAAACTACCAAGTGTATCTTACGCCCAACAACCTTAGATAATTACTTAATAGATTATTCATACAACCTTAAACAAATTGGAGTATCATTTCCCAAACATTCCATAAGCCAAAAAACAAAGAATTTAAGTGTTATTTAAGTTTGTTCTATTGGTTTCCTTTTTACTCTTTTATTTATTTTTATTCATTCATACAATGTCATTTTTCCATTAATTTACATTAATTTACTTACATACTTTTTTCCCATTCAATTATTTATAACATCAATAAATCAATTCTTAAAATATTATATAAGTTTCTTTTCACATCATTATTTACTTTTCAATTGTTTTAATTCATTTATACAATAATTATCTTTATTAATTTCCCTTCATTACTTACACAATTTATTTCCCATTCAATATTTGAAATCATCAATGAATCCATTATTAAAGTATTACATACATTTCATTGCAGTTTATTTCACATTTATTATTTACTTATATACTTGATTTCCATTTTAATATTAATATTCATCAATGAATTATTTCAGTCATTTTCTTGAGTTTAAAATCATTTACTTAAACAATATTCATTTTTTTCCATTTAATTTAATTACTAGCATTTCAAAATATTAACTTATGCTTAAAATATTTCTTTTAACATCTTAAATTTTCATTTATAAACATATATTCATTTTGAAGCATTTTGTTTATTAAGCTTTCACTTGTATAATATTCTATTACATATCTAGATCAACGTTTCAACTTTTAAACATTTCGGTAAGTTTTATATATGTTTTTAGAATGTAATTGAGTGTTATACAAATTATCTGATTCATTTTAGTTAAAAAAATATTCAATAATTTACATCCTCTAAATTTTCATTATCTTTTAATTTACAAGTGAAAATCTCCAATTTCTTTACAGTTTCATTAATCACTTAGCTTCTAATTTATTATTTTTCATTTTAGAAGTTTCCAACTATTAAAATAGTCAAGTTTCCATTTCATTACAATAATTGAAATCCCTAATTTATAGAAACTCAAGAACTTAATATCGGGTTTATTTCAAATCGTTTTGAAATTATATATATATATATCTTTTATATGTGTTAAAACGTACTTAAGAAATTTTAAATCAAAATCCGTTTATCGAACCAAATGCGTAGCCAAGCCACTAAGTGGCCTCCCCACTTTGAGACTCGAAAATGAATGTCGATGATGCGGCCCTCATCACCGAAATTATTTTCCAGCGACAGAAGGGGGGAGTACAGAACTTATTTCCTTTTAAAATTCTTTTAAAACATTTCTTTCAAATCACATTGAAAATATTTATATTCGAAAACACTTCCAAATAATACTAATATTATCTTTCCAAAATCTTTGAAAACCAATTTCAAAACCCCGGAACTTATGTTCTCAAATTTCCAATTTATATTCACTTTTATTTGTAAATCCTATTTTACAACCAATATTTATAAAATTTCACTTCCTAAGAAACATATCACATACAAGTATATCCATTTATAAAAATTATTCTTTTAGATACAAAATATAACACCAAGTAAAATTATTTCATTTACCTATATTTCAAAAACAAATTTGTATCGGTCTGCCCTATCAAGTGTTTAGAAATCCCTATCGATGCCATAGCGTCTTATGTACCGACCATAATTTATAAATACTAAACAGAACAAATTAACACAATATAAAAACATTTTATATAACACTAACAAATACGCTCTCTCATATATATATGCTCAAATAACTCATTCTAGGGTATTACTACCCTATTTCTAATGAGTCAAACACCATAAAGCTAAGGTTATCGCTAAACCAAAGCTCTGATACCAACTGTAATGACCCACCTTTTTGGACGGTTTAAATCGACAATAACCACATATGTCCACTCAAACCATTCAAAAGGGAGGATTGTTAATGGGGTAAATAAGAAAATAAGAGAAAAGAAGGAAAAACAAAACACAGAATCTCACAATGGAACGACAAAATATAATAATCAAATAACAGTTCATGAAGCTGTTTACAAATAACATTTGATTACACTTTTACAATACAATCAGAGTTATACATATATCAGGTATAATAGGTGTTAGCACCAAAATTGGTCACTAACCTCGTAGAGAAAGATTGTGTAGAGATATAAGTGATGAAGATAAATTAAACAAGGAAGGGAATGCTAATTTAAATGAAGAAAGTAAGAACACCAAATTTATAGTGGTTCAGCGTAATTGCCTACGTCCACTTTGAGATTAAACTTTATTGATCTTCTTAATAGTTGATTACAAATACAATTCGTGAATCAAATGCTTGAATGAAGTTGTTAAGTAGAGAAGATGAGTCTCGAAAATGGCAGAGTCTCCCTAGTGTTCTCCCAAAAAGATCCCTTTTCACTGTGACCCTGCCCCTCTATTTATAGACAAAGATGGGCTGGACTTCCCAGGTGGGCTCGGTAGCCGAACACTCTAGCCCAATTATAATGGTCGCTGTATGCCGAACCAGGTAGGCCGAATAGAATGACGCCGAACAATCCTTCCTACGCCGAACGATATGTTTGATGTATGGGAAGTGCAGAGTTGTTGTCAGTCGAAGACGAACGTGCCGCTGTCCGAAGTGCTTGACCGAGCAATGCTCTCTGGCCGAACGATGCATTCTGGCCGAACGATACCTTTGGCCGAACGATCCTGTCATGTCGAGTAATCATATACGCCGAACGTCCTCTAATGCCGAGTACTCTTGGATGCCGAGTACTCCTTGACGCCGAGTGCTATTGGATGCCGAGTACTACGCCGAGTACTCTTAGATGCCGAACATTCCCTGATGCCGAGTTCCACTGGATGCCGAGTACTACGCCGAGTACTCCTAGATGCCGAACATTTCCTGATGCCGCATTCCACTGGATGCCAAGTACTACGCCGAGTACTCCTAAATGCCGAACATTTCCTGATGCCGAGTTCCACTGGATGCCAAGTACTAGTTGCCTGGTCAAATCTCCAGGAAACACTTGCCCCCCAAAGTGTATCGCGTGGCCGAACGTGGTACGCTTTGAATCTTTTCGTCACATCCCAAATCCTTGGCTAACCTCGAACGGAGATGCCCCTCTCGTGAATTCCAGCGATTCAGGCGTGTGCCGAGCGTGTTCCAAATGCCGGATGAGACATTCGTAACCGAACGATCCTTCCTTGCGGAACGATATTTCAGTGCCGAACCATTGTGCGCAGATGCCGAACGATATGACCTTGACCGGTTCCACCGGATATGGCCTTTTCGGCTTCTCCTTCTGTCCTATAAAAGTCGATACCTTCTTCCTCCTTCTCTTTTCACACTCACTTTTCCTATCTTGTTTTCGAGAAACCCGCCTGTCAACAATCTTCAAGGACTTAATAACTCTTCCTAACCTATTCAACGCTAATCAAAACTACGGCCTCAACTCCTAATTCCTCCAAGTCGTGATCTCCTAACTAGGTAACAATCCCTCTAACTAAAACCACAAAGGGGTTCCAACATGAAGCTCGAGTTCATAAATTGTAGATGTTGCGTTGAATTTTAGGGCCAGATGATGTGGAGGAAGGTAGGAGTTGGTTAGAATGCCAAACAGGATGGTTCGGTGTGACTCACCGAACGATTTGTCTTTGTGATTCGGTGTGGATGGAGGAAGAAAAAAGGGGGAATGAGGTTGCTGTAAAGGACAGTGTGTCGAGCGTTGGCGCTCGGCTTAACCTTGGCCCAGCACGATTCGTCATATGCCGGGCAGTGCAATGGAAGGATGTGGAGGGAGTATGAGCCAAATAGGATGTCGAATGTTGTCCCGTCCGAGCAAGATTTCGGCCGAATGATGCTTTTCCAAACAGTCACAAATGCCGAACCACCTTGGGTGCCGAACAGTATAAATGCCGAACAACATAAATGCCGAACAAAATAAATGCCTAACCACATAAATGCCGAACACCATAAATGCCGAACAACATAAATGCCTAACCACATAAATGCCGAACACCATAAATGCCAAACAATATATAAATGCCGACCAATACAAACGCCGAACAACACAGATGCCGAACGTTCGTGAATGTTGAAACCTATTTTGGCCGGACAAACTTAACCGAACACGCCGAACAATACCTTTTGCCGAACAGGAACTAGGCCGAACACTCATTAACCTTGCCTATTGATATAGCAAAACAAGGACTTGGACCTGAGCACACTTATCACACGAAACTGACCTTGATCATCAACTCCCTAGCTTTAGTAGACATAAATCTGAACTTAGATTAACATTTGTTTTCTGAATTTGAAACTGTAATCACCACAAGGCGGGCTTTTTGAGACGGTCAGCAATGACGGTCTTTGAAGGCGACGATTCGAAGCTCATTTTTATATCTTTGAAATCTCTAGATTCTTATTGCTTGTACACGATCGTTCGCACTAGTTCACACATCACGTGGGGGGAATATTCGTGTTGTTAACTCTAACGTTCAACGTTTTTCAAGTATAGCTTTCGCAGGCACTTAAACAGATTCATTATTTATTGGGGATGTCTATGAAGTCTAGCTCCGCCACCATTTCTGACAGGCCTGGGCCGTCATCAAGGCAAGGAGCCGCTGATATTTCCAATCCGTCGACTTCCCCTGCCCATAACTTAGCACCCGATGCCTTGGAGGCAACAATTCTTTTAGACAATCCGATCGATTCTCAAGCTTCGAAGATCAATGAAGCCGCACTTTGACGGATATGCTCTATTCACGGGATTCCTTTTGCTGACGTGTTAGTTCCTTCGCAACACGATCGTCCTCACTTGCCCCCAGTCGGATATACCACATGCAACAAGTTCATGTGTTGGATGGGCAGCGTGCCTCCGTTTAATTTATTCCTCCGGGACGTGTTGCAGTACATCGACATTGCTCCGTCGTAGCTGCATCCGAACTGTCACGCGTTTCTATACGGGACCTATCTACTCTTCATGGCCGTCTTCTCTAGACCTCCAACCTCTGGCGACATCAGATACATCTATATGATCAAGAGACGGAAAGATAGCCCTTCGTTCATGTTCCTCGAGCCGTACCACAAATGCCAAATATTGACAGGAGCATGCAGTAAATTCGCCCTGTACAAACAGGAATGGTTCTACGTGCGTTGCTCTCCTGGTTTTGCGAGGAGATGGGTTGAAGGCAGTAAGTCTCTTTGCTGAGTCATCATTCGCCTTTAATCGGAGTCATGCTTTTTCTAACTCCTCATTTCATCTTTTTAGGTATCAACCCACGTCCGGAGGGTCGAGGATATTCTAAGGCCGTTGAGGCCATTAGAGCTCTTCCTGCAGAGGAACGAGACATCCGAACCATCATTTCAAATGAATCATTGTCAAGGTTCGGCTTGCTAGCCCCAGGTCGTCGGATTAGCCTCCCGGAGGGCGTCTCCATTCCCAAGCCAGCATCCGGTAAGGGGAAAAAACAGGCCGGACCGTCATCACACCGCACTCCCGATACGCATGAAGAAGGTGAGCGTAAAGAGGACGAAGCTCCTGAGACCCAAGGCGAGAATGTGGGTCCCTCTTGGAATCCGGCGGTCGAAGTCCATGATATTGAAACGTCATCCTCTCCTTCGAAGGGAAAGAAGAGGTTAAAATACAATATTCGGAAGGAGAAAGTTGGCGGACTACAAAAGATATGCCTATCCCGCTAGAGAAAGAGGCTTCCTCACAGCACCTGGAGAGTTCTCTAAGGGGTTTGTCGAATCTTTCTATCCCCGACGATATACTTAATTATGGGTTTGACGATCCTGAAGCCCTCAAGTTTTCTTCGCCCGCTAGAGGCAATGCGGGAGTTCAACTCCCAGTCCAGGGAGACAATACTCCGATTAGTAAAGACAAAAGAACTGGTCCGTCGAGGGGAACACTAGGACACACATGCACATACGCATTCCATCATACACTTCAAGTTTTTTCTTGTTTCCCGGATCTTTCTTAACTCGTTATCTCTATTCTTTGTAGGTGACATGGGGCGCTCTCACGGATTCAATCGCCTTCATGGCTCTTCCATATTTCATCATTCCGGATAGGACTCAAGTTCAGGCAGACGCAGGGACAGAGATGATTATGAAGATAGGGACAATCGTCCCCGCGAGTCGTCTCACCGTAAGAAGGCATATTCTCAATATTCACAGTCCCGTGATCCTCTTCCTCCAACTGAGCCGGATAAAGAGAAGTCTTCATAGAAGGGTTACAATCAGATTCTCCTCGAGAAAAACACTCCGGTTCATCGAGTACAAGGCAAGTTCGGGAGCAACGAAAAAGAGCAGAATTTTCAAAGCCTCCTCCCCCTATTCCCGCGGCTGACCCAACCATAGCGGTGAAAATGGTCGAACTCAGGGCCAAATTCCCAAAAATCTGCTTCGACGGTCTGAAATTTCTCCCAGCTATTCACCACATCCCTGGGCATGTTAAACAAAGCGCGCTTGCCTGCAATAACGACGTCTATGTTCAACATGACGCGTTTGCCCACCTAGTTGAGAAGGTCTCTGAGGTATCTATTGAGCGACAGCATGAAATTGATCGCTTAAAATTAGAAGCTAGCTTTGACAAGGACATTATCAAGGGTCAAGATGAAGAGCTTGCTTCATATAAGTCAAAACTTGAAGTCGCTGAGCAAAGCGCAAAAGATGCCGCTGAGGTAGTTACTCGTTTGGAGGCAACCCACAAGAAGGAACTCGATGAAGCAGTCCGGCGCAGCGGCGCCCTTGTCTTAGAAAAAGATTCCATCCAAAAAGAAAGGGATGCGCTTGCTATACAAGTCAAAGAGTTGAAAGAATTACTCTCCAAAGAGAAAGAGGATAAAGTGGCCGCTCAGGAAGAGTCACAACGATATTGCGATGACATCATCGCTACTTGGCTCTTGAAGATGAAGATCGATGGTGAACTTGCTGGGGTTGAAAAAATGAAGGACGAAGCCCGTGAGGAGGGCAAAAGAAAAGCTGCGGAGGAGATTGATTCTCACCTCGAGGCGGCCGCAGAAGCCGGCAGGGAAGAGGTCAAGTGCATGTTTGACCTGTTGATTGCTGAGTATGGAGCCCGTGTCCTTATGCATCGTGACTTGACATTCTTGGGAGATGGCTATCTCGAATCCCTAGCTGAGGCCTGGGAAACTTTGGTGAAGATTAGGAAAATCGAGTCGGGCTCTGAAGAGGTCGATGAGGAGGCCTTGGTGAAGGAGTTCGTTAGGGGGAATGAGCCAGCGGATTTATCCGCAGCCTTGGTGTTTTATAACAAAGGCTCTCCCCTTCCAAAAGAGAAAAGTGATGAAGCTGGCCCGTCTGGGGCTGAGACTACGGCTCCTCATAGTGCTGCTCCTCCCGCCGTTCAACCGGCCGGTCGGCCGACACTTGATCCGTTCGAGCAGCATGCCGGCTATGATCCTAAAGATCCCGGGCTTGGCGTTCACGTGCTATCTCCTATCCTGGAGGGTGAAACCCCACGCGCAACCGATAGCCAACCTGAACCCGGTAGTAAACTCTTCTTTTCTAGAAGCCAAAGGATCTTGTTATTTTTCAGCATTTATTCGTTCTGATGTTCATTTTTTATGCTTTCATGCAGGCTGCTCCGATCCTGAGCCAACTCCGAGGAGCGATTACGCCAAGGAGGAGGCAGAGAAAACAAGCGATGTTGCTCACGCGGGAGTAACTCCTGGTCCTGACGCTCAAGTGATCGGGGCGCTAGATGATGACAAGCTTGATACTTCGTCTCCTGCCGAAGGGAGCGATGAAATCAAAATCACCGGTGCCTCCGAGCATACCTCAAAGGTGAGCATGAGGGAAGGCCTCGCCGAAGAGGAGAAGAAAAAGGTCAAGGTCAAAGTCGAACCTGAAATACTGGAACTTACCGACCCGCGGAACAGTCCTCTGAAAATCATTCTCTCGGGCAGGTTTAAACCACTGGATGTTCCGTCTCCTACTCCTTACTCCGCTTCTTTAGTGAGCAAGAAATCCAAGAACAAGCATGAGGGAGAGGAGTCGTCGGAAAAAACAAAAGAAGACAAGAAGAAGAAAACGAAGAAATAATCGCTATACTCATTCAACGAGTTCCTTACTTAAGTCTTGTAATTACTTTTATCTTTTGTCTCTGTAGTTAGTATAGATAGGTTCTTGACTCCAAACTTTGGAGGGATAACTGTGTAACCCCATTTTGAACTTATTGAATGAAGTTTAGTTTCTTTTTTGTTTGAATGATTCTCTTGCTTTTCTTTGGTTCGCTGACTAACTGTAGTCATAACTCAAGTTCTTATGCGTTGCATTATCTCCCTGTCCACTCTCGTGTCGTTCAAACATTTCCATACATGGCATACTTCTTGTTCCACCTTTCTTGAGTACTTGGACTTTCTTCCAAATCTGCGCTCCAGGGATTTAAAGGTAAGTTGGTCCGCGTTCAGGGGATTCGGAGGTTCGCATCGTTTACACTCTAGTCTGCACTCCGGGGACTTAGAGTACTCCGATCCGCGCTCTGGGGATTCGGAGATTTGAGATCATTTATACTCTAGTCCGCGCTCCGGGGACTTAGAGTACTCCGATCCGCGCTCTGGGGATTCAGAGATTTGAAATCGTTTATACTCTAGTCCACGCTCTGGGGACTTAGAGTACTCCGATCCGCGCTTTGGGGATTCGGAGATTCGAAATCGTTTATACTCTAGTCCGCGCTCTGGGGACTTAGAGTACTCCGATACACGCTCTGGGGATTCGGAGATTTGAAATCGTTTATACTCTAGTCCGCATTCTGGGGACTTGGAGTACTCCGATCTGTGCTCTAGAGATTCGGAGATTTGAAATCGTTTATACTCTAGTCCGCTCTCTGGGGACTTAGAGTACTCCGATCCGCGCTCTGGGGATTTGGAGATTTGAAATCGTTTATAGTCTAGTCCGCGCTCTGGGGACTTGGAGTACTCCGATCTGCGCTCTGGGGATTCGGAGATTTGAAATCGTTTATACTCTAGTCCGCGCTCTAGGGACTTAGAGTACTCCGATCCGCGCTTTGGGGATTCGGAGATTTGAAATCGTTTATACTCTAGTCCGCGCTCTGGGGACTTAGAGTACTTCGATCCGCGCTCTGGGGATTCGGAGATTTGAAATCGTTTATACTCTAGTCCGCATTCTGGGGACTTGGAGTACTCTGATCCACGCTCTGGGGATTCAGAGATTTGAAATCGTTTATACTCTAGTCCGCACTCTGGGGACTTCGAGTACTCCGATCCGCGCTCTGGGGATTCAGAGATTTGAAATCGTTTATACTCTAGTCCGCGCTCTGGGGACTTGGAGTACTCCGATCTGCGCTCTAGGGATTCGAAGATTTGAAATCATTTATACTCTAGTCCGCGCTCTGGGGACTTCGAGTACTCCGATCCGCGCTCTGGGGATTCAGAGATTTGAAATCATTTATACTCTAGTCCGCGCTCTGGGGACTTAGAGTACTCCGATCCGCGCTCTGAGGATTCAGAGATTTGAAATCGTTTATACTCTAGTCCGCATTCTGGGGACTTGGAGTACTCCGATCCGCGCTCTGGGGATTCGGAGATTTGAAATCGTTTATACTCTAGTCCGCGCTCTGGGGACTTAGAGTACTTTGATCCGCGCTCTGGGGATTCGGAGATTTGAAATCGTTTATACTCTAGTCCACGCTCTGGGGACTTGGAGTACTCCGATCCGCGC
This sequence comes from Allium fistulosum, assembly GCA_030737815.1. Taxonomy (NCBI): domain Eukaryota; kingdom Viridiplantae; phylum Streptophyta; class Magnoliopsida; order Asparagales; family Amaryllidaceae; genus Allium; species Allium fistulosum. Next base: position 798,461,911 of record CM060904.1, read on the forward strand.
TCTGGGGATTCGGAGATTTGAAATCGTTTATACTCTAGTCCGCACTCTGGGGACTTAGAGTACTCTGATCCGTGGTCTGGGGATTCGGATATTTGAAATCGTTTATACTCTAGTCCGCGCTCTGGGGACTTAGAGTACTCCGATCCGCGCTCTGGGGATTCAGAGATTTGAAATCGTTTATACTCTAGTCCGCATTCTAGGGACTTGGAGTACTCCGATCCGCGCTCGGGGGATTCAGATATTTGAAATCGTTTATACTCTAGTCCACGCTCCGGGGACTTAGAGTACTCCGATCCGCGCTCTGGGGATTCGGAGATTTGAAATCGTTTATATTCTAGTCCACGCTCTGGGGACTTGGAGTACTCCGATCCGCGCTCTGGGGATTCAGAGATTTGAAATCGTTTATAGTCTAGTCCGCGCTCTGGGGACTTAGAGTACTCCGATCCGTGCTCTGGGGATTCGGATATTTGAAATCGTTTATACTCTAGTCCGCATTCTGGGGACTTAGAATATTCCGATCCACGCTCTGGGGATTCGGAGATTTGAAATCGTTTATACTCTTGTCCGCGCTCTGGGGACTTAGAGTACTCCGATCCGCGCTCTGGGGATTCGGAGATTTGAAATCGTTTATACTCTAGTCCGCGCTCTAGGGACTTGGAGTACTCCGATCCGCGCTCTGGGATTCGGAGATTTGAGGTTGTTTATTCGAGTCCGTACGTCATACAGGATGATGTAGTTCGTCATCCGACTATGAGATATAGAAACATTCGTGATTCGTGGAAAATACGGCTTCAAGCCTTTATTAATGAAAAACAACTAAACTGCTTGATTACATAGTTAAAAAGAAACTAAGTTACGACTGAACGAAAACATACAGGAAATAACAGTGCCTAAAACAAGGAAGAAAACACGCTAAATGTAATAGTGCCGCAGATGTTCACTATTCCACGCTCGGGGGAGTGTCGTGCCATCAACGGTCGCTAGCTTGAATGTTCCCTCTCCAAGCTTCCGTTCAATGACGTACAGACCTTCCCAGCTGGGATTCATATGCGAAGGTACCGGGAAAACTCGTTTCAAAACGAGATCACCCACATCAAATATTCTTGGGCGGACTCTGCCGTCGTAGTAACGCTTGACTCGGTGCCTATGTGCTACTGCCCTTAATTCGGCCTCTTCACGTTTTTCATCGATACAATCTAGTGATTCCAACAAGAGGTCCTGATTCGTCTTGGGATCATAATATGTCACCCGGTGCGATGGAACTTCAAGTTCCATGGGTATAACGGCTTCAGAGCCGTATGCCAAGGCAAATGGAGTGTAGCCGGTCGTGGACTTGTGGGTAGTTCTATAAGCCCATAATGCGGTCGGAAGTTCATCTACCCTCTTGCCTCTGACTTTCTCCAGACGCTTCTTCAGTATTGACTTGATTATTTTATTAACGGCTTCGACTTGTCCGTTGGCTTTTGGGTGTGCAACGGCGGCGAACTTCTTCTCGATGCCATACTTTAAACAGAACTCTTTGAACTCTCTGCTTTCAAATTGCGTCCCGTTGTCTGTAATGATGGTGCGAGGAAGGCCAAAGCGGCATATAATGCTTCGTACAACGAAGTTAATGACCTTTTTAGAGGTGATTGTGGCCAAGGGTTCTGCCTCAGCCCATTTTGTGAAATAGTCGACTACAACTATCGCGTATTTCGAACCACCTTTGGATATAGGCAAAGAGCCGATTATGTCGATTCCCAAGATTACAAATGGCCAGGGACTAACCATTTGTGTGAGTTCCGTCGATGGAATCCTCGGGATTTTCGCATATCTTTGACACTTGTCACATTTCCTTGCGTAGTCTGCAGCGTCCCGATTCACGGTCGGCCAGTAGTATCCATAGCGGAGGATCTTTTTTGCTAGCGTTTGCCCCCCGGTATGGTCGCCACATTCCCCTTCGTGAACCTCTTTCAAGACTCGCTTTGTCTCGTCATGAGCGATGCACCGTAATAAGGGGACTGAGAACCCTTTTCGATACATTAATCCATCTTGCATCACGTATCACGCGGCCTTTCGAAGGATCTATCGTTTTTCGCTCCTTTTTTCTGGTAAAGTCCCGGTCGTCAGGTACAGTTTGAATGGGGTTATCCACGATTCCTTCTCGATTTCCATTTTCGATATACAATCAACTTTCATTTCGTCTATGCTCGGGGCGTGCAAGGCCTCAACGGGATACAATCCCATTTGTTGTGCATCGCCTGTGCTTGCAAACTTAGCCAACAGTCGGCTTCTTTATTCTGTTCGCGCGGGAGATGCAAAATGTCATAATGCTCGAGATTCAACAGTAGTTCTTGGACCTGAACAAGGTACGGAGCAAGCTTCTGTCCCTTGGCTTGGTAATCTCCCCACACTTGGTAGACCACCAACTGTGAGTCACAAAAGATCTCAACTGATTTGATCCCGAGTTCTCCGATGAGCTTCAAGCCAGCAATCAATGCTTCATATTCTGCTTCGTTATTCGTAGCTGGGAAATCAAGCTTCAAAGCATAACAGATTGATCAGTTTTCCAGAGTTATAAGAACTACACCCGCGCCGGAGCAACGGTCGTTGGATGCCCCATCAGTGTATAATTTCCATCGAACAGGAGGAATGGCGTCATGATTATCTGGTTCTGTGGGCATGGTAAACTCAGCGATAAAATCTGCTAATGCCTGCCCTTGTATTGCTCTCCGTAGCAAGTAGGCGATATCGAACTGGCTCAACTCGATGTTCCATTTTAACAATCTTCCAGAAGTTTCTGGTTGTTGGAGTACCTGCCGCAGGGGTTGATCGGTATAAACACTGATTGAGTGTGCTTGAAAATATGGGCGTAGCTTACATGATGCAATCACCAAGCAATAAGCCAATTTCTCGATTTTAGGGTAATTTCTTTCTGCCCCCGTTAAACGCTTGCTAACATAATACACCGGCTTTTGGATTCGGTCCTCCTCGCGAACTAAAGCCGCACTTATTGCATGTGGGGATACAGCCAAGTATACGTACAGCATCTCGTGGTCTACTGGTTTTGACAGCACTAGTGGACTTTCCAGATGCCTCACCAGATCCCGGAATGCTTCCTCACAACTAGACGTCCATTCGAAGTTCCTTTTCCCTTTCTTTATTATATCAAAGAAAGGGATGCACTTGTCAGTTGCCCTGGATATGAATCGACTTAGCGCAGCTACTTTTCCATTCAAGCTCTGTACCTGTTTTATAGTCCTGGGCACTAGCACATCTCGAATAGCTTGGATCTTTTCGGGGTTAGCTTCAATTCCCCTAGCATTGACGATGAATCCCAAAAACTTCCCCGACGCAACGTCGAAGGAACACTTCAGAGGGTTGATCTTCATCCCGTAATACCTGAGTATGTCGAACATTTCAGCTAAGTCTCGAATGTGGTCGTTTGACTGTCGTGACTTCACGAGCATGTCATCCACATAGACTTCCATCGTCCTACCAAGCTGGTCCTTGAACATTTGATTCACCAAACGCTGATAAGTCGCTCCTGCGTTCTTCAGTCCGAAGGGCATTACTACATAGCAATATAGCCCGACATTTGTAACGAAGCTGGTGTGTTCTTGGTTCGGAATATGCATCGGGATTTGGTTGTACCCCGAGTATGCATCCATGAATGATAACAGCTCATGCCCTACGGTGGAGTCGACCAACTGATCGATCCTTCGTAACGGGAAACTGTCCTTGGGGCACGCTTTGTTCAAATCGGAATAGTCTACGCAAGTTCTCCATTTCCCATTTGCCTTTTTCACCAGTACGGGGTTCGATACCCATTCAGGATAGAGGGCGTCACGGACGAACCCATTGGCTTTGAGTTTGTCCGCCTCCTTTCTGAGAGCAGCGGACCTCTCCGGGTCCATCCCTCTCCTCTTTTGTTTAATTGGGACGTATTTCGGGTCTATGTTCAACATATGACTCGTGATGGCGGGAGAAATCCCACACATATCAGAATGCGTCCAGGCGAAAACATCAAGATTCGCCCGGAGGAAGTCACTAAGGTCTTCAGTCATTGCGGGGCCAAGCTGTGATCCGATCTTTAGTATTCGCGAAGGGTCGCTTTGGCTGACTGAAATATCAACCGTTAGTTCAGCCGGCGCCGCCTTTTCTTCCCTGGGTTTCTCATCGTCGTCTCTCGGATCTATGTCTCTGAAGATCCGAGAGTTATGCCTGAGCCAGGGCTCGGGCACTACTTGTCAATTATCCATATTATGGATGCGGACGGGATTGTCCGCAACCTTTCCTTTCTACCTCCGGTGGGCCTCTCGGAGCTCAGCCACATAACAGGAACGACCAGCTGCTTGGTCGCCATGAACAATACCTACTCCTTTGTCAGTTGAAAACTTCAAAGTTAAACACCACGGGGCCAATGCTGCCCTAAACTCAGCCAGGGCCGGCCAGCCGAAGAAAACATTATATGGAGAATCCACATCCAAAACTACGAAGGGTAGAATTCGCACCCTCTGACGCTTGCCTTGTCCCAGTTCAACTGGTAACTCGACATACCCCACTGCATCAGTCGCAGCGCCGTTAAAGCCGTGAATACGAGCCTTGGACAGTTTCAAGTCCTTTATTTCCATTTTCATTTGGTCATAAGCCTTCTTGAAGATGATGTTGACAGAACTTCCACAATCAATCAGAATTCTCTTCACATATGCCGGTCCGATTGTCGTAGATATGACCATCGGGTCGATGGTTGGAGCCTCTACTTGATCAGCATCCCTGTTTCTGAACACTATGTCGTCTGTCATTATGTGCTGCTACTTGGCCGGAGTCCCATCCTCCACGTTTGAACAACACTCAAAATCTGCATGCTTCAGGGAGCTTGCATACCGCTCCATCTCTTGCCAATTCTTATCCGCGGGTTGAGGTCCGCCGATAATAGTATTTATGACTAGTCTACCCACGGTTCGGGCAGGCTCCTCGGGGTGAGGCGGGGCCGGTGCGCGACCTGGGTTGGACGTTCCCTATCCTCCTTCCTGTGGATCCTTCACAAATTCTTGCAACTTCTTTTGCCTGATCAACTTCTCGATAGCGTCGTGCAGGTGTCTGCACTCTTCCGTATTGTGCCCATAAGTCTCATGGAAGCGACAATATTTCCCGGTTCGCTTCTGCTCCTCGGTTGATTCTTTTGGACGTGGCTTTCTGTACTGAAAAGTATTGCAGGTAGATAGGTAAATGTTCTCAAGAGGCGCATTCAACGGGGTATACTCGTTGTAGCTTGGAATTATCGATTTCCACTTCCCCGCTTCTCTCTTCTTCCCTTGATTTCTTCCTCCGGACTCCTTAGGCTGCCCAGGCTTGTTCTGGACATTGACTTGGACCTTTCCCGAGTTGTCTCCGGACTGCTTCACAGCAATGTTGCTTTTCACGGACTCTTGGACAAGTCCTGGTGCCTTATCTCGCCTTACCCACCTAGCCTCCTCTCTTCTTATGAACTGATGTGCCTTTGAGTAAAAACGTTCTAGTGTGGTCGGAGGTTTCCCTGCCAACCAGTCTCCAAATTTGGACTCCGGATCCACACCTCTCATTACAGCCATCAGAATTGCATGATCATTGGGATTACTGACTTCAGTCGCCGCAACATGGAATCTTTGTAAATATTCCTTCAATGACTCCCCAGGATTTTGGATTACACTTGATAGAGACATTACGTCCTTTGGATGCGTAGTGTCTATTCTGAACTGCTCAATAAACTTCTTCGCCAGCTCCTCGAAATTGGATACGGACCACGGAGGAAGTCGGGTAAACCATATAGTAGCGATCCTAGATAGAGTGATCGGAAAGCATCTACACTTGGTGGCATCATTTGCTCTAGCTGAATCCATCATCCACTCGTACTCATAACATGCTGTCTGGGGTCAGTCTTTCCCTCATACGCAGGGATAGTAGGCATATTAAACTTTCTGGGGTACGCCGCCTGTAACACAACATCTGTGAATGGAGTGTGACTCCTTGATACTCCCCAATCGTCATTTGACAAGCCCTGATTATCTTTCATCAATTGCCTGACCATGGCTGTCAGGTCTGGTGTTTGTATGGAAGGTGGGAGGTTAGAGTCCGTTCTACGTGACTGTCCATGTTGATGCCTCCTCTCTTGGCGATCTGCCAATCGTGCGTCTTGAGGTTCGACATCATTAGCGTTTTGATGGTCTGGGCCTCCAGCTTCCACCTGTACTCCAGTTCCTAAGTTTCCAGCTTCGACTTGGTCACGGTTTCCAGCTGTTTGGGCAGCAGCACCCGTCCGTGCAGCTTCAGTCTTACGGCGTCTACGCCTGGGAGGTTCATCAGAAGAAGTTGAGATGTCAGATGAGGAATAGGGAGTGGGATTGCCCCCAGCATTCTGTTGCTGCTGTTGAGTGAGTTGTGCCATCAGGTTGGCGTTAGCTTGCATCTGCTCTCCTAGTTGTCTCCTGCTTTCCCTGAGTTCTCTCATCAAGTCGTTGAACTCTATTCTGGTGACAACTGGAGCTTGGTCCTGGGCGGCAATTCCTACACTCGGAATTGCTGGCTGATTGCTAGGTCCTGCTTGTTGCACGCTAGCAGTCTCATGGGCATCCGCATTATGAGAAGCTGACTTGGTACGTGGTCTTGCCATTGTAGAATTATTGGTATGAACTCTGAGTAGAATCAACGGATGTCCTATCAATGAGTCGGATCTTCTTTGGGGGATTCGTTCAATCCAGTAGCTTCAAAGCAGATCCTTAAGGTCTGAGAATTCAATTCTCAGTGAAAGCACCAAAGTGTTAGCACCAAAATTGGTCACTAACCTCGTAGAGAAAGATTGTGTAGAGATATAAGTGATGAAGATAAATTAAACAAGGAAGGGAATGCTAATTTAAATGTAGAAAGTAAGAACACCAAATTTATAATGGTTCAGCGTAATTGCCTACGTCCACTTTGAGATTAAACTTTATTGATCTTCTTAATAGTTGATTACAAATACAATTCGTGAATCAAATGCTTGAATGAAGTAGTTAAGTAGAGAAGATGAGTCTCGAAAATGGCAGAGTCTCCCTAGTGTTCTCCCAAAAGATCCCTTTTCACTGTGACCCTGCCCCTCTATTTATAGACAAAGATGGGCTGGACTTCCCAGGTGGGCTCGGTAGTCGAACACTCTAGCCCAATTATAATGGTCGCTGTATGCCGAACCAGGTAGGCCGAACAGAATGACGCCGAACAATCCTTCCTACGCCGAACGGTATGTTTGATGTGTGGGAAGTGCAGAGTTGTTGTCAGTCGAAGCCGAACGTGCCACTGTCCGAAGTGCTTGACCGAGCAATGCTCTCTGGCCGAACGATGCATTCTGGCCGAACGATACCTTTGGCCGAACGATCCTGTCATGTCGAGTAATCATATACGCCGAACGTCCTCTAATGCCGAGTACTCTTGGATGCCGAGTACTCCTTGACGCCGAGTGCTATTGGATGCCGAGTACTACGCCGAGTACTCCTAGATGCCGAACATTCCCTGATGCCGAGTTCCACTGGATGCCGAGTACTACGCCGAGTACTCCTAGATGCCGAACATTTCCTGATGCCGAGTTCCACTGGATGCCGAGTACTACGCCGAGTACTCCTAGATGCCGAACATTTCCTGATGCCGAGTTCCACTGGATGCCGAGTACTAGTTGCTTGGTCAAATCTCCAGGAAACAATAGGATAATGCAGTGGAACAACATGATACATTGGAATAATAATAATAATAATATAATACTAAACTCAGTCTTCGTCCTCTAGAAATAATGTCTTCAACACTGAAAAGCTCAGGCTGAACCGAGCGTAACGAAAAGACAAAACACTCGAGTCAGAACTAAAAGATCTTATGTAAGTTAAATCAATAGTAAATAAATATGAGTGTAATGGCTTCAAAGATGTTTACGAGATTTTACATCTCCTATCTAGTGTATAACATGTGTGTTATAACTTGAGAGATGGTCAGGATTTCCATCTCCTAAGGATCTGTTAAACTATTTATATGTAGTAATATACGTTATATATATGTCTATCAGTAAAGTAAAGTATTAAAATAGCATTAAGGCGTTACCCATATCCCCCTTAACACATTTTGTAAATGTCGTAGTCTACACAATACTGTAAAATCCACCAAACTGGTGGGCTATCAGGGAGTACCCCATAGGTACAACACAAAACAAAATCGTAGTGGGCTCGATGTTTGCGCCAAAAATGGTCACAAACCCCAAGTGTAGTGAAAGCACCAGCGTATGAATACAAATCAACAGTATTCACACACAAATCACAGATCTAAGCAAAAAACAAGCAACAATCCAGAAATAATGAACAGTGACACGCAATTTATAGTGGTTCGGCTATCTCCGGCCTACGTCCACTTCAAAGTTTTTTATCTTTTTATTGCTCGATGGTTGAAGATTACAATTTCATGTGTTGTATTACAACTGATTTGCTGAGCTAAGTCTGAATCTAAGGCAGCAATGGTGATCTGGAGTAAATCTGGCAGAGTCTGGGCGCTCTTTATCTCTCAAAATTGTCCGACCTCTTTTCTGAATGACCAGGGGCTCTATTTATAGGTGTAGGAGGCTGATATTTCGCCTAAATTGAGGGGAGACCAGTTCTGGCATGTGAGGGGGCCCATATAGCCGAAATCTGGAGATCCGGGCCCACTTTGGGATCGATTCGACCCTTGGTTCGAATCGATCAAGAAATCATCCAATCGAGCTAAAATTTGGCGTGAACATTCTTCATCATGTGCCTAAGCTTCTGTGAAAATTTTATAGCATTTGGATGTGTAGATCTCAAGTTATGATCGATTCAAGATTGCATTTCTGGTTGACTGGCTTGGTTCGAATCGATCTGGTTCGAATCGATTCGTTCGAATCGATCCTCTTGCACGCGAAGACAATGGCGTGGTGCGCATGTTTTGGGTCAACCCTCTTTTATCTCCGAGTTTTACTGAGTCGTACCCGGGGTTTTAGCTGTGTGGACTAGGTGGATTTAAGGCAATCGATTCAAAGACACGTTTCTTCGAATCGATGGAATTGGTGCTTGGTCGAGTCGATCCAGATATGCCACTGCGGATCGATTCGAAGTTATCTCAATATGTGGGTTCGAAGATGCTGGAGTCGAAGTTCCTTCAACTGTATGGAATCGAAGGGTTTCTCATTGACGGATTCGAAGGTGGGAATGTGAGGATGGACTCGAACTATCGGAGTCGAACTAATGCTTGCTCAATGGAGTCGAAGCAAGGCGTATTCCGATGGGTTCGAGGCAAGGCTCGTCGTGATCGATTCGAGGCAAAGGCTTGATCGATGGATTCGAAGTAAGCTGACTTTTCATGGATTCGAGGCAACACATGTTTGATGGATCCGACCTTATACCACCTTATCCATCTTCTTTTGGCGATATCTTGAGCATACGAACTCGGATTGACTTGAAACTTGGAACGTTGTTTCATCCGGCCTTGCTTGACATGTCTCATCAATTGCAGCCCGATCCGGACTCGGACAAAATTCATCGATATCCATGGTGAACCTGCGATGCACAATCGATGTTCATGACTAATAATCATTGATTTTCAGTTAATCTTTGGGTATCTCGGCTTTGCCAAAAGTTGGGATAACATTTTGCCCCCCCAAAATATGCCTTTTGTTAAAAGGCGTGTTTTGATCAGTCTCAAGTTAAATGCAGTGAGTTCATGTGTTTCTCATTGCTTATAGCATTTTCAATCAAGTCCATGGCTGTTCGAAGCCGAATTGTTATCAATTTCTTCCAGTGGAAGTTAAGAATGAAATTCTACGGTCTCTCCGTTATATTGATGGTCACTCCGGACCTTTGTCAAACCCATTCTAGATTTAGCGATTGAATAGAAAGATCCTATTGCACTCCGGCGTTGCTTTCTATCCCTTGCACTCTGGCCCCAGGTAGGGCGCATAGCGATGTCTTGGTCATTCTGGACCGATCGTAGCCTCTCTGGGCTCTTACTGGATCCCATCCTGTCACTCTCCGGTGAAGGGGAAACAACGATGAGTGAGCCGATCCTGTCGCTCTCCGGCGAAGCGGCTACACCCCCTGCACTCCGGTTCAGCGTTTCTGAACATTAAGCGATGTCTTGACCTGAATCGTCAGCCGATCACAGCCTCTCCGGGCTCATGCTGGATCCCATCCCGTCACTCTCCGGTGAAGGGGAAACAACGTTAAGTGAGTCAATCCTGTCGCTCTCCGGCGAAGCGACTCGCCTCCTGCATTCCAGTTTAGTGTATCTGAACTTTAAGCGATGTCATGGCTTAAATCGTGGGCCGATCATAGCCTCTCCGGGCTCTTATCGAATCCTGATTCAATCACTCTCCGGTGAATAGGAAACGATGCTTAAGTGAGTTGATCCTGTCGCTCTCCGGCGAAGCAACTCGCTTCTTGCACTCCGGACCCTGCCTCTTCGGGTAGGATCATAAAGCGATCATGTTTATATTGATGTTTAATGTTTATCCTTTAACTCTCCGGTCAAAGGTAAATTCATGTTTATTTACTGAATTCAAGTTCCAGTGTTCAATCTCAAACAAAGGGAAAAGAAAAAAAAACTAGATAAAGCCTCTCCGGGCGGAGCGGTCTATTACCATCTCAGAGCATGCCTAGGGATCTCTCCGGTTCCCGTACATGAGTAAGTGGAATAGCCGTTTTATTTTGAAATCAAATCTAAGGAAACTAAGTGACCAAAGCTCATATCCTGAACTTGGCCCTTGCCATCGTGATCAGTTGATGACGAGTCGTGATCCCGATCCAGGATCATTCCTGTTAGGTTGAGGCGGTAGTTGTTCGGGCCTAACCGTCGTTGTACGTTCTCTGACATACTGTGGCAATCTACCACTCCTGGCATGTTCTTCCACCTCATCCTTCAGGTGGCGGCATTCATCGGTAGTGTGCCCATCTAGCTCATGGAATAGGCAGTATTTTCCAGTCCTACGTTCCCGCTCCGTGGGATCTCTCCTTGGTGGCTTTCGATAGGGGAGTTGCCCCCGAGTTTCGGTGTAAATTCATTCCAGTCCTGCCACCAAGTCTGTGTATTGCCTGAATCTAGGCTCTCGGAATTTCTTCCGTTTGTCAGGACCATCATGTGCGTCATCCTGCTTCCTCTTTCCTTTGTCTGCCCTGGACTGTTCCGTGGCGGTTCCTTCGCCTTGTGCAACATTTATTTCCTGCCTCTCGGCCCGTGATTCTTCTAACCGAATGAATTTTTCAGCTTCATGGAAAAACTCTCCAAGATCTCGCGGTGGATCTTTAGTCAAAGAGTCTTTGAATTCGGTGCCTTCCCCAACTCCTGCCACTACCGCCATCAGAATCATTGATGGATCCGGGTGATCTACAGAAGCCACCGTTGCATTGAATCGTAGTAGAAAATCTTTTATGGACTCTCCGGTCCTTTGCTTTATTGAAGCTAGAGTCATCACACTTTTGGGCCGTGTTACGTGGACCCTGAACTGTCTCATGAAGCAATCCACAAGCTCGCCCCATGTCCTGATTGATCCAGTCTCTAATTGTCTGAACCAAAGTGCAGCCAAATCTGATAAAAATAAAGGGAAACATCGTGCCATCACTTCCTCGGATGCTCCAAGTACTTCCATGTGTCTAATGTATTTGGTAATATGCATGGTTGGATCCGACTTCCCGTCATACGAATCCAGCATTGGTAGTTTGAACTTTGGAGGGTTCCGTGCACTCCTGATATTCAGAGCGAACAGACTCCGACTAACTTCTTCCAATCTTCCTCCTGACAACCCTCCTCTCATGAGTCGCCTCACTAGGCCAATAATTCTTTCATCTCCATCTAGGGGTTGCCCCCTTGTCATGTCTCTGTCTTGCCCTCCGAGTCTTGTAGGGAATTCTGGTACGTACTCTTCGGGCGGCTCGTTAGCATTTGTGTTGGCCCTAGCTGGTTGAGCTCCTTCCAAAGGTCCTTCTGCGTTGGATCCTGCGGGCCTGCCCCCAAGCCCTTGTTGATTGCCTTCTGGTTCTGTATTCTGTCCTACGTTGGGTTCCATAGCCCTAGCTCCTTGTTCCACATTCACAGCCGTTGTAGCTGGGCCTGGGTTTTGTGTTCCTGCAGCTCTCATTTGTTCAAAGAAATTCTGTAGCATCTCTTGTTGGCTTTTCATCATTCTTTCCTACATTTGGTTATTCATAGCCTCCATCTCTTCTCTAGTAATGTAGATCGAAGCTTGTCCTTCTCCATCGCCGGAGGATGCCTCTTGACTTCCTCCCGGTTGGCTCATCTCAGCTCTTTGTTTTTTACTTGTTTGTCGAGTCATTGTAGAGTCAAATCTGAATCCTTGAAATTCCAAATCTAAACTTTGAATCTGGTGTAGCGGGTGCTAGTTCTTCTCAGTGAAAGCACCAAAGTGTTTGCGCCAAAAATGGTCACAAGCCCCAAGTGTAGTGAAAGCACCAGCGTATGAATACAAATCAACAGTATTCACACACAAATCACAGATCTAAGCAAAAAACAAGCAACAATCTAGAAATAATGAACAGTGACACGCAATTTATAGTGGTTCGGCTATCTCCGGCCTACGTCCACTTCAAAGTTTTTTATCTTTTTATTGATCGATGGTTGAAGATTACAATTTAATGTGTTGTATTACAACTGATTTGCTAAGCTAAGTCTGAATCTAAGGCAGCAATGGTGATCTGGAGTAAATCTGGCAGAGTCTGGGCGCTCTTTATCTCTCAAAATTGTCCGACCTCTTTTCTGAATGACCAGGGGCTCTATTTATAGGTGTAGGAGGCTGATATTTCGCCTAAATTGAGGGGAGACCAGTTCTGGCATGTGAGGGGGCCCATATAGCCGAAATCTGGAGATCCGGGCCCACTTTGGGATCGATTCGACCCTTGGTTCGAATCGATCAAGAAATCATCCAATCGAGCTGAAATTTGGCGTGAACATTCTTCATCATGTGCCTAAGCTTCTGTGAAAATTTTATATCATTTGGATGTGTAGATCTCAAGTTATGATCGATTCAAGATTGCATTTCTGGTTGACTGGCTTGGTTCGAATCGATCTGGTTCGAATCGATTCGTTCGAATCGATCCTCTTGCACGCGAAGACAATGGCGTGGTGCGCATGTTTTGGGTCAACCCTCTTTTATCTCCGAGTTTTACTGAGTCGTACCCGGGGTTTTAGCTGTGTGGACTAGGTGGATTTAAGGCAATCGATTCAAAGACACGTTTCTTCGAATCGATGGAATTGGTGCTTGGTCGAGTCGATCCAGATATGCCACTGCGGATCGATTCGAAGTTATCTCAATATGTGGGTTCGAAGATGCTGGAGTCGAAGTTCCTTCAACTGTATGGAATCGAAGGGTTTCTCATTGACGGATTCGAAGGTGGGAATGTGAGGATGGACTCGAACTATCGGAGTCGAACTAATGCTTGCTCAATGGAGTCGAAGCAAGGCGTATTCCGATGGGTTCGAGGCAAGGCTCGTCATGATCGATTCGAGGCAAAGGCTTGATCGATGGATTCGAAGTAAGCTGACTTCTAATGGATTCGAGGCAACACATGTTTGATGGATCCGACCTTATACCACCTTATCCATCTTCTTTTGGAGATATCTTGGGCATACGAACTCGGATTGACTCGAAACTTGGAACATTGTTTCATCTGGCCTTGCTTGACATGTCTCATCAATTGCAGCCCGATCCGGACTCAGACAAAATTCATCGATATCCATGGTGAACCTGCGATGCACAATCGATGTTCATGACTAATAATCATTGATTTTCAGTTAATCTTTGGGTATCTCGGCTTTGCCAAAAGTTGGGATAACACTCGATAAGGCATATGACAGGGCACACGAGGCTATACCCATGGTAGGATTCTATCGGATTGCAGAACCGGGCTGGTGGTAACGCATAGCAGCTACTACCGCCCACCTCGAACAACACTCCCATAATCAAATCGAGTGTGGCCACCAAACAATCACTATGTAACAGATATGGTATCGAAGAAGCATGTCCGATAAGAGGAGTGACCTCACTTGGCCTGTTTATGGCTCCTGATTTTAGTCATATCAAGCTGACCCGAGGGGGTCAGGGCTGCGTTCGTACCTCATATAGTAGCGTTCGTCAAACCATCCTACTTCGTTCTTGATTATCCACTATGTGCACAGTTGTTAAAGTGGTTTCGGAATTGGCAGAGAGTATGAGAATATCCGACCTCGGTCTCTTTAACAACCAATCGTTATATTTTTCACACCGTGGTCATTTTATAAAACATTTATAATAATAAATCCAGAAAACAGTTTACACTTTCATATCAAGATATCTATATACTTATTCCAAAAGTATAAATATATTCATAGATTTCTTTCAATCAATTTCGAAAATAATTTATAAAACTCTTCTAAACCATTTATAAACTATTTATATGCTTTAAAACCATTTATAAAGCTATTTTTAAATTCCAAAACAATTTACAACTCTTCCCTTTATAAACTTCTACGCAAATTCCTTTGAAATGTTTCCAAATCCCTTTATACAAGTTATTTTATAAAACCCTTTATAAAATCCTTTAAACCCTTTATAAACTTCTTTATAAAATCATTATAAATCTTTCATAAAAAATCTTTTATAAAAATGATTTTATAAAATCTATTATAAAACCTCTTACAAAACTTTTATAAATACCTTACAAAACCTTTTACAAAATTCTAAAATATTTTACAAAAAAAACCTTTTATCTATTAAAGTTATTATAAAAGTCTATATTTGTTATCTTAAATCAAAACAATATTTATTATATTAAATTAAATTTAAAATATATATATTAAAACTATATTAAATATTTTTTAAAATTAAATTTTAAACTATTTAAATTATATATTTAAAACCAAATAAAATTATAAGTTAAAATCTTAAATTCACATTTAAAACCATATATTAACTTATAATTTGAAGCTTTAAAACATATAAAATACATCATTTTCCAAATATAAATTTTAAATAAAATCATTAAATTAAATTTTAAAAATCAAATTTATAAATCAAATTTATAAATCATATTTTACTATTTAGAAAATAATTTAAAACCGACCAGCGGTGTCCGTATATAATTTTCTACCCTATGGTCAGGTGATAGGTATGTATCATTTCAACCCCAAAATAGTTAAATTTTCCCGGGTATATATCATTTCAACCCGTATCCCGAATCAACAATTTTCAAATCAATAAAATCGCTTGGGTTTATCATTTCAACCCATAACGATTTTCCCTAATCTAAAAGATCATTCGGGTATGTATCTTTTTAACCCATAGTGATAACAGGGATACAAACATCCAATCATCCAAAATGTCAACAAATAAACATCCATCACAATCAACATTTAAATCAGCCAATAGATCCCAACAATTGACTGGTATCATTATTAGGTGTTTAACTAACAATTTAAATTCAATATTAATTTAAATGGCAATTTAATTCAATACAAATTCAAATTAAATTTGAATGACAATTTAAAATACCAAACATCAATCGATAAATTTCTTATCACATCATAAATTTAATTTAACTAACATAAGAAAGTTTAGTATTTCGTGAGTGGGTTAAATCACCCACCTTTGATTTATCACCGATTTAAAATCCAAATAAAGCCAAAAATTCCAGCATCCTCAGAATTCGACCAAACCATTTCCATGTCATCCGGAATTTTGATACGATCGCAACAGTAGAAACCACTATAAGGCTTTCATAAAATATCTTTTATAAAAATCCTTTTATAAAAACTATTATAAAATCTCTTACAAAACTTTTATAAATACCTTACAAAACCTTTTACAAAATTCAAATACTTTTACAAAAAAATCTTTTATCTATTAAAGTTATTATAAAAGTCTATATTTGTTATCTTAAATCAAAACTATATTTATTATATTAAATTAAATTTAAAATGTATATTAAAACTATATTAAATATTTTATTAAATTAAATTTTAAACTATTTAAATTATATATTTAAAACCAAATAAAATACAAGTTAAAATCTTAAATTCACATTTAAAACCATATTTTAACTTATAATTTGAAGCTTTAAAACATATAAAATAAATTATTTTCCAAATATTAATTTAAAATAAAATCATTAAATTAAATTTTAAAAATTAAATTAATAAATCAAACATATTTTACTATTTAGAAAATAATTTAAAGCCAACAAGTAGTGTCCGTATATAGTTTTCTACCCTATGGTCAAGTAATAGGGTATGTATCATTTCATCCCTAAAATGGTTAAATTTTCTAGGGTATATATCATTTCAACCCGTATCCCGAATCAACAATTTTCAAATCAATAAAATTGCTCAGGTTTATCATTTCAACCCATAGCGATTTTCCCTAATCTATAAGATCATTCGGGTATGTATCATTTCAACCCGTATCCTGAATCAACAATTTTCAAATCAATAAAATCGCTCAGGTTTATCATTTCAACCCATAGCAATTTTCCCTAATCTATAAGATCATTCGGGTATGTATCATTTCAACCCGTAGTGATAACAGGGATACAAACATCCAATCATCCAAAATGTCAACAAATAAACATCCATCACCATCAACATCCAAATCAACCAATAAATCACAACAATTGACTGGTTATCATTATCAGGTGTTTAACTAACAATTTAAATTCAATATTAATTTAAATGGCAATTTAATTCAATATAAATTCAAATTAAATTTAAATGACAATTTAAAATATCAAACAGCAATCGATAAATTTCTTATCACATCATAAATTTAATTTAACTAACATAAGAAAGTATAGTATTTCGTGAGTGGGTTAAATTACCCACCTTTGATTTGTTGTCGATTTAAAATCCAAATAAAGCCCAAAATTCCAACAGCCTCAGAATTCAACTAAACTAGTTTTGTATCATCCGAGATTTTGATACAATCGCAACGGAAGAAACCGCGTCCAAATCCGAGCTCGTATGAAAATGTTACGCGAGTTAGAACATTTGAAAATTTAAAATTAAATAAAAATAAAGAAAATGGTAATATCATAATTGTGCTTACCCTCCAACCCTAACGAACACGATCGCACAGCCCTACCCATCAGCCGCCACTGATCATCTAATTGTTGCCACCGCTTCGTGCGCCTGCGTCCACGTCAGTCATCGCCATACTGCTCCACGCCTCCGGTCGCACCTCCCCCATACCACGCGATCAACTCCGGTCGCACCTAGAGGCGAACGATGCCGCAGCCTTGATTGAGTTTCCTGGCAAACTCCAGGCACCTCTGACATGAACGAACACCATAGATGCACTCCTCTTGGCCTCATCTACGCCGTAGCTACTTCCGATCGTCCTATCGACGAAGATCCACCGTCGAATTGAAAACCCTATGATGGACGGTCGAAACTTCATCAACGATTTCTGGCCAAACCGAGACTCAATTGCAAAAACGTATAGTAGACCAAGTTACGCTCATCGAGAGCTTTCCAACAATATATAATTTGAAAGGTTTTGAGGAGTTTAATTTTTGATTTGATTTTGAATTTGGGAATTAGGGTTAGGGTTGACAGCCATTGGGAAGGAGGAAGAAGCATATGATTTGAACAGATACGTACAGAAATGGGAATATACAACTAGGGTTTCAGGAGAAATCAATTTATATAGACAGAGATGGATAGGAACAAAAGGACATATCGAATTGGGTCGAAACGATAACAACGACCCAAAAAGCCCATTTCGTCCCCAAAACGAAAATAGGTTATCCCATATACCAAAATATAGGTTTTGATATTTTTAAACTCAATGGAACTAGTTTCAGACCCTAATTCCATTATATATAGAAGTTAGCTTTTAAAATCAGACTATATTCATTTAAATTCCATTAATTGATTTCTACGCATTTCGATCTCGCACGATCAAACGATAAGTCCGTTCGCTACGAAACTTGAAATCGTACAATAATTCTTTGTTACAGATCCGACGAAACTGGATTCGTCGAAATCCAAGAAAGAGGCCAAAATGGCTAATTTTGATGTTAATTAAATAAATTATTATTAAATTACTTTAATCACTTTTTAAATTAAAATCTAAAAGTTAACAATTTTATCATTCTTGATTACATAGTAATTAATAATCCTTTTAAAATAAAATTTCCATGTTAAATCCAATTATATACTGCACAAATTTCAGCGTTCAATTACAACTATAATAAATCCCAGTTAATTATATTTTAATTTCAATAAATTCTTTTATTTCGATTTACACTCTTATTATTGAATCAACTATTACCTTATGAATATAATTAACATTATTTTACATTTTGTTGCGTTCATATTCTATAGTTATCATCTTTTACCATATTAATTATATTTCAATTTCATTAATTCCATTAATTACCAATTTAATTCCTTATTTACAATTATAACCAAATTAACTTTACAATTATTTCAATTGATTGAAATTACATTGAAACAGTTGTCATTAACATTCAAACACATTATTAAATCATATTCTAATTATTTTTCTCATTAATCAATCATAAATTTTAATTTCTCACAATATTAAATGTCAAATCTTATTTAATTTAATAATTTTTAATTTAAAAAAAATACGGGTTGTTACACTCTCCCCCACTCAAAACTTTTCGTCCTCGAAAAGGAAAAGAAGGAATTAAGAAACTTGATATAATTTCTTCAAAATAATCAATTTATAAACACTTTAAATTTATATAATTAAGTATTTTAAATAAAATATACCAATTTATAAACAATTAAATCTTTCATATTCAGGTTTAATAGAAGTTTGAAAATGTTTTTACTTTCACAAAAATTTTCTAAGTCTTAAATTTACAAATATTTTTGGTAGAGTCTCCTTTATACGGATAGGTCCAGAAAAATAATAATATCAATAATTACAATATATTTATATATATCATATTTCATTAATAAACATCCTAAACCATGGGAAAAACAATAAAATATCATTCCAAAAACCATAATTCGGAAACGTACCTATTTGTCGGGCAAACAACTTTATTTATGAAACCAAAAGCAGTAGTTATTGCTTCCATAAACCTGTATTTCACTTATATAATCTAAAAGAGTTAATAATAATGTAGAAGAATAATATATTTTAGTTGTTTCAAATCAATAGCATAAACAACATGTCATATATAATAACCTTATGCAAACCAAAAGAAGTACAACCATCATATGTAACAAAAGAAATCAATCACACATCTATAGCAACCAAAACAAATGGTTTGTTCAGGTTCAGAAACTTCTCATCGTTCAAAGGTGAGAAATAAACTACCAGGTGTATCTTACGATCAACAGCCTTAGATAATTACTTAATAGATTATTCATACAACCTTAAACAAATTGGAGTATCATTTCCCAAACAATCCATAAGCCAAACAACAAAATATTTAAATGTTATTTAAGTTTTTCATATTGGTTTCCTTTTTGCTCTTCTATTTATTTTCATTCATTCATACAATGTCATTTTTCTATTAATTTACATTCATTTACTTACATATGTTATTTTCCATTCAATTATTTATAACATCAATAAATCAATTCTTAAAATATTATATAAGTTTCTTTTCACATCATTTTTTTACTTTTCATTTGTTTTAAATCATTCATACAATAATTATCTTTTATTAATTTTCCTTCATTACTTACACAATTTATTCCCCATTCAATATTTGAAATCATCAATGAATCCATTATTAAAGTATTATATACATTTCATTGTAGTTTATTTCACATTTATTATTTACTTATATACTTGATTTCCTTTTTAATATTAATATTCATCTATGAATTATTTCAGTCATTTTTTTGAGCTTATAATCATTTACTTAAACAGTATTCATTTTTTTCTATTTAATTTAATTACTAGCATTTTAAAATATTAACTTATGCTTAAAATATTTCTTGTAACATCTTAAATTTTCATTTATAAACATATATTCATTTTGAAGCATTTTTGTTATTAAGCTTTTACTTGTCTAATATTCTATTACATATCCATACCAACATTCCAACTTTTAAACATTTTGGTAAGTTTTATATATGTTTTTAGAATGTAATTGAGTGTTATACAAATTATCTGATTCATTTTAGTTAACAAAAACATTCAATAATTTACATCCTCTAAATTTTCATTATCTTTTAATTTACAAGTGACAAATCACCAATTTCTTTATAGTTTCATTAATCACTTAGCTTCTAATTTCTTATTTTTCATTTTAGAAGTTTCCAACTATTAAAATAGTCAAGATTCTATTTCATTACAATAATTGAAATCCCTAATTTATAGAAACTCAAGAACTTAATATAGGGTTCATTTCAAATCGTTTTGAAATAATATATATATATATATATATCTTTTATATATGTCAAATCATACTTAAGAAATTTTAAATTAAAATCTGTTTATCGAACCAAATGCATAGCCAAGCTACTAAGTGGCCTTCCCACTTTGAGACTCGAAAATGAATGTCGATGATGCGGCGCTCGTCACCGAAATTATTTTCTAGCGACAGAAGAGGGGAGTACATAACTTATTTCCATTTAAAATTCTTTAAAAAAATTATTTCAAATCACATTAAAAATATTTATATTCGAATACACTTCCAAATAATACTAATATTATCTTTCCAAATCTTTGAAAACCAATTTCAAAACCCTGGAACTTAAGTTCTCAAATTTCCAATTTATATTCACTTTTATTTGTAAATCCTATTTTGCAACCAATATGTATAAAATTTCACTTCCTAACAAACATATCACATACAACTATATCCATTTATAAAAATTATTCTTTTATATACAAAATATAACACCAGGTAAAATTATTTCATTTACCTATATTTCAAAAACAATATTGTGTCGGTCTACCCTATTAAGTGTTTAGAAATCCCTATCGATGCCATAGCGTCCTATGTACCAACCATAATTTATAAATACTAAACAGAACAGATTAACACAATATAAAAACATTTTATATAACACTAACAAATACGCTCTCTCATATATATACGCTCAAACAACTCATTCTAGGGTATTACTACTCTATTTCTAATGAGTCAAACCCCACAAAGCTAAGGTTATCGCTAAACCAAAGCTCTAATACCAAATGTAATGACCCACCTTTTTGGATGGTTTAAATCGATAATAAACCACACATGTAAACTCAAACCATTCAAATGGGAGGATTGTTAATGGGGTAAATAAGAAAATAAGAGAAAAGAAGGAAAAGCAAAACAAAGAATCTCACAACGGAACGAAAAATATATAATATTCAAATAACAGTTCATGAAGCTATTTACAAATAACATTTGATTACACTTTTACAATACATCCGGAGTTATACATACATCAGGTATAATAGGATAATGCAGTGGAACAACATGATACAGTGGAATAATAATAATAATATAATACTAAGCTCAGTCTTCCTCCTCCAGAAATAATGTCTGCAACGCTGAAAAGCTCAGACTGACCCGGGCATAATGAAAAGACAAAACACTCGAGTCAGAACTAAAAGATCTTATGTAAGTTAAATCAATAGTAAATAAATATGAGTGTAATGGCTTAGAGATGTTTATGGGATTTTACATCTCCTATCTAGTTATAATGTGCGTGCAATAACTTGAGAGAAGGCCGGGATTTCCATCTTTTAAGGATCCGTTAAACTATTTATATGTAGTAATATACCCTATATATATAATGTCTATCAGTAAAGTAAAGTATTAAAATAGCGTTAAGGCGTTACCCATATCCCTCTTAACACATTTTATAAATGCCTTAGTCTATACAGTACTGTAAACTCCACCAAACTTGTGGGCTATCAGGGAGCACTCCATAGGTACGACACAAAACAAAATCATAGTGGGCACGATAAGGCATATGACAGGGCACACGAGGCTATACCCATGGTAGGATTCTACTGGATTGCGGAACCGGGCTGGTGGTACCGCATAGCAGCTACTACCGCCCACCTCGAACAATACTCCCGTAATCAAATCGAGTGTGGCCACCAATAAATCACAATGTAACAGATATGGTATCGATGAAGCATGTCCGATAGGAGGAGTGACCTCACTTGGCCTAGTTATGGCTCCTGATTTTAGTCATATCAAGCTGACCCGAGGTGGTCAGGGCTGCGTTCATACCTCATACAGTAGCATTCTCCTAACCATCCTACTTCGTTCTGGATCATCCACCATGTGCACAGTTGTTAAAGTGGTTTCGGAATTGGCAGAGAGTATGACAATATCCAACCCCGGTCTCTTTAACAACCAATCGTTATATTTTTCACATCGTGGTCATTTTATAAAACATTTATAATAAAAAATCCAGAAAAGAGTTTATACTTTCATATCAAGATATCTATATACTTATTCCAAAAGTATAAATATATTCATAGATTTCTTTCAATCAATTTCGAAAATAATTTATAAAACTCTTCTAACAATTTATAAACCATTTATATGCTAAAACCATTTATAAAGCTATTTATAAATACCCAAAACAATTTACAACTCTTCCCTTTATAAACTTCTACGCAAATTTCTTTGAAATGTTTCCAAATCCCTTTATACAAGTTCTTTTATAAAACCCTTTATAAATCCTTTAAACCCTTTATAAACTTCTTTATAAAACCACTATAAGTCTTTCATAAAATATCTTTTATAAAATTCCTTTTATAAAAACTATTATAAAATCTCTTACAAAACTTTTATAAATACCTTACAAAACCTTTTACAAAATTCAAATACTTTTACAAAAAAATCTTTTATCTATTAAAGTTATTATAAAAGTCTATATTTGTTATCTTAAATCAAAACTATATTTATTATATTAAATTAAATTTAAAATGTATATTAAAACTATATTAAATATTTTATTAAATTAAATTTTAAACTATTTAAATTATATATTTAAAACCAAATAAAATACAAGTTAAAATCTTAAATTCACATTTAAAACCATATTTTAACTTATAATTTGAAGCTTTAAAACATATAAAATAAATTATTTTCCAAATATTAATTTAAAATAAAATCATTAAATTAAATTTTAAAAATTAAATTAATAAATCAAACATATTTTACTATTTAGAAAATAATTTAAAGCCAACAAGTAGTGTCCGTATATAGTTTTCTACCCTATGGTCAAGTAATAGGGTATGTATCATTTCATCCCTAAAATGGTTAAATTTTCTAGGGTATATATCATTTCAACCCGTATCCCGAATCAATAATTTTCAAATCAATAAAATTGCTCAGGTTTATCATTTCAACCCATAGCGATTTTCCCTAATCTATAAGATCATTCAGGTATGTATCATTTCAACCCGTATCCTGAATCAACAATTTTCAAATCAATAAAATCGCTCAGGTTTATCATTTCAACCCATAGCAATTTTCCCTAATCTATAAGATCATTCGGGTATGTATCATTTCAACCCGTAGTGATAACAGGGATACAAACATCCAATCATCCAAAATGTCAACAAATAAACATCCATCACCATCAACATCCAAATCAACCAATAAATCACAACAATTGACTGGTTATCATTATCAGGAGTTTAACTAACAATTTAAATTCAATATTAATTTAAATGGCAATTTAATTCAATATAAATTCAAATTAAATTTAAATGACAATAGCATTCTCCTAACCATCCTACTTCGTTCTGGATCATCCACCATGTGCACAGTTGTTAAAGTGGTTTCGGAATTGGCAGAGAGTATGACAATATCCAACCCCGGTCTCTTTAACAACCAATCGTTATATTTTTCACATCGTGGTCATTTTATAAAACATTTATAATAAAAAATCCAGAAAAGAGTTTATACTTTCATATCAAGATATCTATATACTTATTCCAAAAGTATAAATATATTCATAGATTTCTTTCAATCAATTTCGAAAATAATTTATAAAACTCTTCTAACAATTTATAAACCATTTATATGCTAAAACCATTTATAAAGCTATTTATAAATTCCCAAAACAATTTACAACTCTTCCCTTTATAAACTTCTACGCAAATTTCTTTGAAATGTTTCCAAATCCCTTTATACAAGTTCTTTTATAAAACCCTTTATAAATCCTTTAAACCCTTTATAAACTTCTTTATAAAACCACTATAAGTCTTTCATAAAATATCTTTTATAAAAATCCTTTTATAAAAACTATTATAAAATCTCTTACAAAACTTTTATAAATACCTTACAAAACCTTTTACAAAATTCAAATACTTTTACAAAAAAATCTTTTATCTATTAAAGTTATTATAAAAGTCTATATTTGTTATCTTAAATCAAAACTATATTTATTATATTAAATTAAATTTAAAATGTATATTAAAACTATATTAAATATTTTATTAAATTAAATTTTAAACTATTTAAATTATATATTTAAAACCAAATAAAATACAAGTTAAAATCTTAAATTCACATTTAAAACCATATTTTAACTTATAATTTGAAGCTTTAAAACATATAAAATAAATTATTTTCCAAATATTAATTTAAAATAAAATCATTAAATTAAATTTTAAAAATTAAATTAATAAATCAAACATATTTTACTATTTAGAAAATAATTTAAAGCCAACAAGTAGTGTCCGTATATAGTTTTCTACCCTATGGTCAAGTAATAGGGTATGTATCATTTCATCCCTAAAATGGTTAAATTTTCTAGGGTATATATCATTTCAACCCGTATCCCGAATCAACAATTTTCAAATCAATAAAATTGCTCAGGTTTATCATTTCAACCCATAGCGATTTTCCCTAATCTATAAGATCATTCGGGTATGTATCATTTCAACCCGTATCCTGAATCAACAATTTTCAAATCAATAAAATCGCTCAGGTTTATCATTTCAACCCATAGCAATTTTCCCTAATCTATAAGATCATTCGGGTATGTATCATTTCAACCCGTAGTGATAACAGGGATACAAACATCCAATCATCCAAAATGTCAACAAATAAACATCCATCACCATCAACATCCAAATCAACCAATAAATCACAACAATTGACTGGTTATCATTATCAGGTGTTTAACTAACAATTTAAATTCAATATTAATTTAAATGGCAATTTAATTCAATATAAATTCAAATTAAATTTAAATGACAATTTAAAATATCAAACAGCAATCGATAAATTTCTTATCACATCATAAATTTAATTTAACTAACATAAGAAAGTATAGTATTTCGTGAGTGGGTTAAATTACCCACCTTTGATTTGTTGTCGATTTAAAATCCAAATAAAGCCCAAAATTCCAACAGCCTCAGAATTCAACTAAACTAGTTTTGTATCATCCGAGATTTTGATACAATCGCAACGGAAGAAACCGCGTCCAAATCCGAGCTCGTATGAAAATGTTACGCGAGTTAGAACATTTGAAAATTTAAAATTAAATAAAAATAAAGAAAATGGTAATATCATAATTGTGCTTACCCTCCAACCCTAACGAACACGATCGCACAGCCCTACCCATCAGCCGCAACTGATCATCCAATTGTTGCCGCCGCTTCGTGCACCTGCGTCCACGTCAGACATCGCCATACTGCTCCACGCCTCCGGCCGCACCTCCCCCATACCACGCGATCAACTCCGGTCGCCCTTGGAAGCCATTGCCGCTGCCACCTTGATCGAATTTTTTAGCCAACTCTAGGCACCTCAGACATGAACGAACACCATAGATGCACTCCTCTTGGCCTCCTCTACGTCGCAGCAACTTCCGATCGTACTATCGACGAAGATCCACCGTCGAGTTGAAAACCCTAGGATGGACGACCGAAACTTCATCAACGATTTCTGGCCAATCCGAGACTCAATTGCAAAAACGAACAGTAGATCTATATTACGCTCGTCGAGAGCTTTCAAACAATATATAATTTGATAGGTTTAAGGAGTTTAAATTTTTGATTTGATTTTGAACTTGGGAATTAGGGTTAGGGTTGACAGCCATTGGGAAGGAGGAAGAAGCAGATGATTTGGACAGATACGTACATAAATGGGAATAGACAGCTAGAAATTCAGGAGAAATTAATTTATATAGACAGAGGTGGGTAGGAACGAATGGACATATCGAATTGGGTCGAAACGATAACAACGGCTCGGAAAGCACGTTTCGTTCCCGAAACGGAAGTAGGTTATCACATATATCCAAATATAGGTTTTCAATATTTTTAAACTAAATGGAACTAGTTTCAAAACCTAATTCCATTGTATATAGAAATTAGCTTTTAAAATTAGATTATATTCATTTAAATTCCATTAATTGATTTCTACGCGTTTCGAGCTCGCACGATCAAACGATAAGTCCGATCGCTACGAAACTTGAAATCCTATAATAATTCACTGTTACAAATCCGAAGAAACTAGTTTCATCAAAATCCAAGATAGTGGAAAAAATAGCTAATTTCACGTTAATTAAATAAATTATTATTAAATTAATTTAATCACTTTTTAAATTAAAATTTTAAAGTTAACAATTTTATCATCCTTGATTACATAGAAATTTGTAATCTATTTAAATAAAATTTCCATGTTAAATCCAATTAAATATTTCACAAATTTCAACGTTTAGTTACAACTATAATAAATCCCAGTTAATTATATTTTAATTTCAATAAATTCTTTTATTTCGATTTTGTTTGTACCAAAATTGGGCACACCACTCTTTGGAAGTTTTTAAAGAGATAAAATGAAGAAATTAAATGGAAAAAGAGGATTATCTAACAAAAACTCCAAAAACAGATAATAAGAGTGATTAAAATGCACAGAAACACAAGAATTTAGAGTGGTTCGGCGTATTGCCTACGTCCACTATGAAGTTGATTGCTTTATTGATCTTTCTTTGATGATTACAATTGATTTCAGCAGGTTACAGCAGATAACAATGATTTACAGCAGTGAAATTTGTTAGTAGCAGCAGCAATGGAGTTTAGATCTGGATCCGGCAGAGTCTGGGCGTCGGAGAATTCAAAGAAGAAGAAGATCCCTTTTCTGTATGCCCCGGGGCTCTATTTATAGGTGTAGGAGGCTGATATTTTGCTCAGATCTTGGGAGACCCTCTCTGGCACGTGACAAGGCCCGCGCGCCCAAGCCCACGAAGTTTCGGTCCGATCCGTGATCGATACGAACGGAATTTATATCGATCAAGATTATGTCCGATGGAGTTGAAATTTGGCGTGGACATTCTTCAGCATGTACGCAAGATCCTGTGAAAATTTCATGGCATTTGGATGGGTAGATTAGGAGATATAATCGATACGAAATGGGACTTTTGGTTGGCTGTTTCGTTCGACTCCATCATTTTTACTCGATCCTATTCGACTCGATATCTGTGCATGGTCAGGTGGTGACGTGGCGAGCATTTTTGTATCAATCCACTTTCTTTGTCGAGTTGGTCGATTCATCCTTGATCTTTGCCCTGTTCGAATCGATGTACATTGCCTAGTTCGAATCGATCGACAGTAGTCTCATTCGTATTGATTTGTAGTGTGCTTCATTCGAATCGATGGAGGTGGTTCGTTCGTGTCGATGATGGTGACTCCATTCGTATCGATGATGGTAGCCCTTGTTCGTATCGATCATAGCCACTTCGATTTGATGGATACGAACAAGCAGATTTGCGGTGGATACGAACAGTGCAATGCTTGATGGTTACGAATAGCGCAATGCTCGATGGATACGAACAGAAGTCCCATGATCGATACGAAATAGCAGTTGTCTGATGGATACGAACTATAGAAGCCTGATGGATTCGAATAGAGCTCTTCATGCGATGGATGCGAAGTAGGCTCTGGTGATGAATGTTAAGTGGTCACTGCTGATCGAGTCGAACAGAGGCTTGGTGATCGATGCGGAGCTGATCGAGTCGAAGTAGGATTCCCTGATGGATTCAAACCGATCGATTCAAACAGTGGCTAGTTGATAGAGTCGAACCCGATCGATTCGAACTAAGGCTCTAGGATGAATGTGAGGCCGCTGTCATTCTGATCGATACGAAAGTGATGGATTCGAATAGTGGCTTAGCTATCGATACAAAAATTGAGCTGTTCCCTTCATTTTGTATCGATCGTAACTTGAGCATACGAACTCGGATTGATTTGAAATTTGGAACGTTGGCTCTCATAGCTTCGCTTGTCATGTCACATCAATTTTAGCTCGATCCGGACTCGGACAAAATTCGTCGATACCCATAGTGAGCCCGTGTATAACCGATCTCTAAGATGAACCGTCATTGGTTACTAGTCAATTCCTTGGTGTCACGGCCTTGCCCAAAGGCGGGATTACATTTGCCCCCCAAAGTACATCTTGTGGAAACATGATGTGCTTTGAAATGCTGCAATCTTCGTTCTGAATAGTTATCGTCTTTTCGATGAAAGCTGTAATCTTTGACTGATTTTCTCGATAATGTAAACTGTTGACTGCCAACTGCTGTTCCCTGTACTGTTGCAACTGGTTGCTGTATGCTAGTAATTAACCGTTCATTGCTGTAATCGTTATCAAATGAATTTTCAATTCTTGTGAATGTCGAAAATTGAATATTTGTCCGACGTATA
Source organism: Allium fistulosum (assembly GCA_030737815.1). Classification (NCBI taxonomy): domain Eukaryota; kingdom Viridiplantae; phylum Streptophyta; class Magnoliopsida; order Asparagales; family Amaryllidaceae; genus Allium; species Allium fistulosum. The sequence goes on from CM060904.1 coordinate 798,490,535, forward strand.
TGCATATATGTTAATCTGACTCTCGTTGACGTTCACGAGTCATTGTCAGTTTATTTTATATTTAATTCTGTATCGATCCTCTCCTGAACCGACGTGAAATTCATTGTAACAACGCTCGATGGTTGTTTTTGAATGTTCCTTCATAACGATCCTCTCCTGAATCGATGTGAAGGGTTGAAATATTGTCTTTGCCCTGGTATTCATTGATGGATACGAAATGAGCATTTCGAATCGATGGATGTAGGGTTCGATGGATATGAAGTGGTCGTTCGTATCGATGGAGTTCAATGCCTTCAGAACAGCCCCTGTTGTGTATTTTGAATCGATGGATCTGATGTTTCTGGATACGAAAAGACAATTCGCATCGATGGGCATTGGCTTCTGGGAATGGCGATTTGATGGATTCAAACTGATCGTTCGTATCGATGCTCTGGGGATGGAGTCGAAGATGATCGATACGAACAGCCATTTCATATCGAAGGGTTCGAACTATACAGTTCACATCGCTGCACTGGAGATGGAGTCGAAAGTGTTTAATACGAAGAAGGGCTTCGCATCGATGGATTTGGTGAAGACTTCGTATCGATGCAGACTCGATTTCATGGATTCGAACAGCTTGTTCGAATCGATCCCGTGGTGACGCCTTGTAACCAGTTGAATCCATTGGGAGGCGAATCGTTTTTTCCTTTTAACTTCGAGTCCATATAAATACCGTGGACTTAGCCATTTCTCACTTTTCACTTTTTACTTTTGTGCCTTGCTTTCGTATCGCTTCTGAGACCAAGAAAGAAAAAATGCTTCGACTTCGAATTGAACCAAAATCTTTAATCCCTTCAACCATTTATCGAAATCAGGTAATCAATTGAACAAATCCAGTCGTAACACGATGAGATCCAAATTCTCATGCCATTCTATTTGAATTCGTGTCCGAACATTGCTCGAGGAAGGAGATAACGTGCGAGGTCGAGGAAGGATACGATGGAGTTCGAATCGATCTGGGGAAGAAGGAGTGTGGAGGAAGATAGCTTGGTCCTCGTTTTCGTGTCGATCTGGATTCAGGGCTTCGAGATGATTAGATGGAGGCATTCGTATCGATCGATGGCTAAGCTTTTGCATCGAGTCTTGATGATCGATGCAAGTACCTCGAGTATGTTGATCGATACAAAGGGCTTGCGTCTGATGGATTCGAAGCCCAGAGTTTTTCGATCGAGTCGAATTATGCGCCAGGGGATCGATACGAAAGTGTCGAGCTTCGATCGATTCGAAATGTTGTTCTCTCCTAGTAATACGAGAACACAGGCCGCGATCGATACGAACTGAGGGAGTCGAATTGGAATGATCGGGCTTTAAGGTGATCGATTCGAACTTGATTCCTTGGGTCATCGATACAAACTTAATAAACATATGACCCTGGCGAGCTTCATCCTTGCATATCTGAATCTGACGATAGAACTATACATTTGACTGCCTTTCGAAGCTTGCCGATGGAACTATAACTCAACAAAATTTTAACAAACTTTGACTTGAATCGATTGCTAATATCCGAATGGCACAGTTGTGACGGTCAGCGATGACGGTCCTTCCGACTAAATTTGGGAGTTTCGCTGTTTACATGCTTTCTCCAATTCTGTAGAACTTCTCAAGTGATATACAGTACTGCACTGCACAACACACGCACACACTTTACACTAGGGGATGCACGAGCATTATTGTCTGTTTAACAATGATTTTTCATAAGCTAGTTAGTCATGGAACCCTCAAGTTCACTGCAGTAGGAACTCCCGAGTTCAATTCCTTCAACCATCGAGATACCGGTCATTGAAGTCGAAGTTATAGGCCCAACTCCGGATGAGCTTCCAGGCGCCCGGTTCATTTGTCGTCCACAAGATTCTGTGCCGTCCGATATCTTCGAGGATATGCTGGGACGGATTTGTTTAAGGCACGGCTTGTCGCTCAACGACGTGTTACTGCCTGGGCCAAATGACAGGCCAAATGATCCCCCGGAGGGGTTTACTGCTTTCAACCGTCACGCTTGCACAGTGGGGACACTCCCTCATTTCAATCAATATATAAGGGAGATGTTATCATTCCTTGGAATAGCTCCATCCTAGCTACACCCTAACGGGTACGCTTTGTTGAATAGCACCTTCATTCTGTTTATGGAGATTCTCTTTCGACTACCAAAGCCGATCGAGATCAGATATCTATTTAACATTAAGAGTCGTGGAGACAACCCTTCTTTCACTTTCTTGGAAGCGGTTAGGAACTGACAAATTGTAACGAGCTCCTAGGGAAGGCTAAGTTACTTTAAAACTGAATGGTTCTATATTCGGTGCCCTCCTGGATTTGCTAGGCGATGGCTGGATAGATGTAAGTGTTGCAATATTCCCTTGAATTACCGAGATAATAATGTCCGACCTCAAAACTGACATACTTCTCTTCTTTCATAGCTGCAATCTCCTGACCAGATGGTGGATACTTAAGAGAGCTAGTTCGGATCCTCCAAACGGTTCCGGGCGAAGAGAGGCATATCAACTTGGTTCTGACCGACAGAAACTTGAGGACTGTCGGGCTGATTGAGCGGAGGCAGAGCATAAGGCTGGAAGGGACACTTAGAGCTGTCTTGAAGAAGTGGGTGAAGCGCAAAGCGCCTGGAGTCGTAATAGATGAAGAAGGTGATCCGGAGAGAACGCCCACCGATAACAAGCTCCAAGCTGGGCCTTCTTCCGATGTCAAGGATTCAAGAGGAAGGAGAAAAGGCAAGGCAGTTGCTCACAAGCATTCTAAATCTGTGAGATTAAAATCCGTGGTTATGTCCTTGCCCGTCCCGAGGATTAGAATTTCGGAGGCTCCTCCCTCGCAAGTAGAGAATCCTTTTGAAGGGCTTGCTGACATTCCAATTTCGGATTATGTGTCGTTTCAACACGACGCCGGGACGGAGGAGCTTGATAATGCTCTTGAACTGAGCGGATCGCTTGCTATGAGTGCGGCCGACATTTCCGGTTGGTCGGGGGGTTGCACATGCATACACTTCACTGCACTACATGATTCATAACTGTAAATCGTCCATCCTAAGAAATTGCTAACTTTCCTTCGTCTCTCATTTTCAGGTACGATGTCCGGAAGAGGATCAATGCTGGGGAGCCTTCGCTCGGCTCGAAAATCTTCTACTTACCATGATTCCCGCAGAAGAGACTCCGATAGAGACCGCGATCGCGAGTACTCTAACCAAGATAGGTGTGGGCGTGATAGGGACAGAGAATACAAACATCGATTTAGATCTCGCTCTTCTCCTCTTAGACTTCCATCTCCACCTCCTGTTCTTGTTCCTCATCACCAGAGCCTCCACATCACAGGCCATCTTCTCACACTTCTAGATCTGAGACTCATCTCTAGAGAGTCGAAACCACAACCTCCATAATTGCAGAGTAGGTCCCGACTGAGCCCACAGGGGAAGGGCCCATTAAATTGGCTCAGATGAGGAAGGATTTTACGAACATATGCTTCGATGGCTACATCTTTCCACCTCACTTAAAGAGAATCCCATATGGAGTGGAAAACATGATGCATGATTACGTTCATGATATCTACACCCAGTACAGAGAGTGGGTAAAGGCTGCAGAGAACACTACAACAAAACTTGCTTTTGGTTGCATTAATTTGTAGCGTTTCAAGCCATATGCAGCTGTTGGTAATTTTAACATATAAAAATAGATGAAGAAACGCTGCTAATTGCTCCTGCCAATAATTCATGAAAATATCTGCTAAAATTTTCTGTGACCGCTCAAATTTCCTTTTAACTGTTTTCTCTCCTCTCAAAAGTACGATGAGAACAAAAAAATCTTCAGCTTCAACATTACTCCCATAAGCCCTAGTTTTCCCAATTCAAAAATCGCTACTGAATTACTAAAATAAACATTACGATCTGGAAGCGTGTCAATAATCATCGATGTCCAGGAGAGAGAGCCCAATAAATCGCTACCGAATTATAAAAATAAAAGCCGGTGTTTACAAGTAAGTTTCTCCATTCACTACATACATATAATCGAACCCATAACTCATTTCTTATTAGCGTTTCAATTTAGCGTTCAAAACGCAATCGCTGACAATCAATTAGGTCTTCGATTTTTTAAATGATTGCAGTGCTTTTTTATTATCTTTATTTTAGGATTTTAATTAGTGGACGACTGCGGTTTCCATCAATATTTTTAGTTAATACATTGGGATTTTGGTGGATTTGTGGTTGTTACCCTTTTTTTGTGCGCAAAAGGTATACCAATTACATTCTGGTTTGTATATTTGTGAGCTTTTTGGTGTTAATAAATTCCAGTTGTTTTATGTGGCTAATATTTCCATTTAGGGCTTGGATAATCTGAGGTGCAATCAGTGTACCTGTAATATACAATGCCGTAATGATTTATAAGAATTTCAGTAATTATTACTCTGATGCAGACAGTGCTCCAACAGTGTGAATTATCGATTTGAGAAGCTAAATTTGATCAGTTGGCGACTAGCATTTCTAATTAGGTGTAGGATAATCTGTGGTGTGATGAGTATATCAGCAATCTGCGATGCTTTGCTGAATTAATCTATTAGTTTCATTATTAACTCTCAGATGCATATACTGGTTTAACTGAATGAATTATCAATTTGAGAAAATAATTTATACGGTAACCATGTAAGTTGTTTACTTAATAGTAGAGATTCTAAGCGTTTTGCTGCAACATCCTTGCTTATCATCTATCTCTTTCAACTGTATTTGAAATGAGCAGCTTTTACAATTCTGAAGCAATTGGTATGTAATTGTATATCTACTTGATACAGGATTCCCTAATCTTCAATTTTATCAATAATCTATCTCCTATTCAACCGGTGAAGTCAACACACGAGTTGCATGTTTTTCAGTCTCTAAGTTTTGCTTCCATCTCTGCTGTTTTCTCTTCACCGCAGGTCAATTCACCAAAGGAATCAAGATTCTCGACAAGGTAATTTTCCTAATTATTTGTATTTCAAATTTTGATGAATATTCCAAAAGTTCTGATAAAATGAATGTTAACTACATTGTGAAGATGCTAATGAAATATTTGATTTGTAAGCATATCAAGTTCTAGAAACATTTAAGGTATGGATTGAGTTATAAGAGTTCTTGAGCATTTTCCATTTCTTTTTCCACTAAGGGGCCATGCTTTGTTCATACCAATACCAACTTATACCTGGTCTTGATATTACCCATAAATATGTTAAAACTACCTCAAAGTTCCAAGGTTATTCTAGTGTTTTTTTCTTTATTCACAACACCTGGTATTAATTACCAAGCATTAGCATTTTCAGATATACATTGAATTTTACCGTCAGATTTTAAAAAGAAAAGAAAAAATATGGCGCCCTTCTTAGGAGTTGTTTTATATGTATTAAAGGGTGCATATGAAAATAAGAGTAGTCCCACATCGACTATAATTTGAGAAAATTGTGTGTAAATTGGCTGAAAATAACATTGGTCATTATTTTTACTACAACAATGTTTGCCAACTCTTATGCATATGTAAAATGTCCATGAGAACCTATGTAGTTCAACCATTTCAATATGCAGTCCCACATTGACTATGATTTAAAAGATTTTGGTGTATAAGTTGGTGAAAATATAACATTGAAGTTATTTTCACTACAACATTGTGTGCCAACTCTTATGCCTATGTCAAAAGTCCACGAGAGCGTATGCAATTTAACCACGTCAGTGCGAAGTACCGAAGTACAAGCACCCTTAGTAGGCTCTTTTATTTAATTTATAATCGACTATTTCTTGTTTTATTTACATTATAAACATCTCATATTATTCTCTTTATTTAGGCATACTTATTCATCATCACCGCAACTTGATATCTCTTTTGACAATTCGAATGGAAATACCCAACCCATTGCATTCGATAGCTGTAAAGTAACATGTTTACTCAACAAAGATTCTTTTGACATACCTGAAGAAAATACAACACAACTTGCTCAATCGAGTCAGCCTATTCAATTTGAATGTGACAGTCCTGACCACAGTATAAAATCTTGTCATGGCATCAAAAATGAGTTTAATATGTATAGTAATATCTCCCAAGTTCAAGTTGAAGTTCAAAATGAACATCATCAGGTCACAAAAAGTAATGAAGAAGTTGCAAGTGATAGGGACAATGTTATTTCTAACGTTGCCGAAAATTTTCTGATTTTTGATGAGAATACTGAGCAAGAAACTTGTAACCTACATGAGCAGAATGATAGAAATCGTGACTATAAATCTAGTATGTTAATGATTTCTGAGTTAGAGCCGTCTTTACAAAATGGTGGAGTCAAAGAATATGCCACAGACCACAGTCAACAACTGCTATCTAATACTTATCAGAATCAAGTACCATCAAACAATATAAATAAGGAACCGGAAGAACCTGATATTGGCATATCAAAAAGATGCAAGGTTAGTAGATTTACACGTGCAACTTATTTTTAATACCTCATGCTTATGTGTTGCCATTTGTTTTGTTTGTTAAATGCTATAGTGTGTTATCTACCATATGATTATATTTTGAATACTGAAATTTGGTTTAGAATCTTGAGATTGAGTATGGCCTTGCTATAACTACATATTGATTACACTAGCTCCATTTTAGAATAGTTCATAGATTATTTAGCTTTATTAGTATCAAGCGGCATATCAAAAGATGTTTTCAAAATTTGACACTATTTTTGCTTGTTTTGTTTATCAATTCTTATGACACTCAGTAATAGTGATTAGTTGATTCTAGATAATGGCTTATATTATACTATTCAGTTTCACAATTGTTATATAAACTATCTTTATCATGATTTACACAGGTCGAGTCTCAACAACAACGTGGAATGAAAAGACGATGTTTGTCTTTTGAATTATCTAAAGCTTCTGTAAATAACTCAAAAATTAGTATCGATAAGAAAACAAACACTTATGAAGATTCTTAGTTGATGATCTTTTGATCATTCAGATATTTACGAATTCTTATTAAAATTGTGTGCATCATTAGTATATAAAATCATAAACTTGTACAATGTTGTAGATGTTTGATATCAGATTTGTAGTCCTACGAATTAACATAATTGTTTATCTATACGTTGTGCTTTCACTTGTGCAGGCATTGGACTTTCGAAGAGAGCAAGGTTGAACTTTTGTGGTGCTAGTTTTCACTTGTGTATGCAACAAAGAATAATGGGTAATCAAACGTTTTGTTAGCACTAGTTAGATATAACATTTATTAGTACCCGATGTGTAAATTTGTATACAAATGGTTATTGTATGTGAGTTAGGTCATTTTGTTGAAAAACTATTGTGTTGGAATGGTTATGGATATTTTATTTGATTATATGGTTAATGTGTTTTTTAACTTATTTGAATATGATGATTATGTGAGTGATTGTTGATTGATATAATAGAACCAAAATAGACCATTAACAGGAAATAATAGCATGAAAAAATGGTGTAAAATAATAAACAACTTTTAGTAGCGTTTCAAAAACGCTACCGAAATATATATAGTGGCGTTGAGTAAATGCAACCGTAAAACAGGGGTAAAGTTGAAAATTCCATTAGTAGCGCCAAAAAATTTTTTGGTGGCGTTTTTTAAACGCTACAAAAAGATTTATGGTGGCGTTTGAAAAACGCTGCCAAAAATGCATTTATAGTGGCGTTAAAATAAATGCAACAAAAAATCATGTATTTTTAGTCGCATGTTTTCTCGCGGCGTTTATCAAAACGCCACCAAAAGTTTTTGTAGCGTTTTTTGAGTGCCACAAAAAATAAAATTTCTTGTAGTGGAAAGCTTCCAAGGTGGCCTTTGAGCGAGCCAAAGCGCTTGAGAAAATGGAGACCGAACTTGCTCAAAGGGACCGAATCATTTAAGTGCTAAATGCTGATGCCGAGTCTTCTCGGAATTCTGAAATCGAGTCCACCAAAAAAGCTGACGAAGCGACTATGGCGATGGACAGACTGAGGCAGACACATGTTGCTTTGGTGGAGGAGATGGGCCACCGGAACACTATAGTTACCGCCGAACGGGATGCGGCAGTTAAGGAACTTAATGAGCTTAAGGCCAAGTTCGCTGACATGGCAAAAGAAAAGGATGATGCGAACAACGCGGCCCAGGAGGCGTGCGAGCATGCTGTTCTGCTTAGGGGTGAACGGGATGCGGCTGTGGCTAAAGTCCGCAAGGTGGAGACTGAGGTCGAGGAGAAAGTGAAGTCGGCCGAGTGTAGGTTAGAGGCTGATATCGAAGACCTTCTTGTTGTTTACAACTCTAATGTGCAGAGGCACATGGGTCTAGCCTGGCTCGATGATTATCCGGCGCATCTTTACAACGCCTGGGGCCGATTAGTTGAAGAAGAGAAGGAGGCGCATCTGGGTGAGTCTGTAGATGAATTTAAACTCGAGAATCGCATTCTGAACGAAGATGAAAGGAAGATTATCCACGAGTCAATGATTCTGCATGAAAAGGAAAAGCTCGGCACCCAGCACTTCGAAGTAGGAGAGGGTTTAAGGGTTGAACATCATGAGGCGAGTCTTGAAGTTCCAGCTTCAACCCAGCCCGAATCTTCGTCTACGGTTGATCCCTAAGCTGTTCCTGCCTACAATCCGGATCAGCCACAGATGTCTCCGACTTCAGCGCAAGTTACTGAAGCCGTTCAGCCGCATACAAGTCAAACTGAGGAAGGTATTTTGAACATTCTGCATATCTGCCTTAAGTCAGAATTTTTATCTGAATTAAATTATGACAGTTCTCTTATTTTTTTCCAGTGATCGATGCTGCATCGTCCTTGCCTCCTGCTACTCAAGAATCATATCCGACACAGGAGGCTATCGTGACCGAAGCGATCACTGTAACTACAACTGCCCCATTTGACGATGCGTTGGGAAGCATGCTTGTGTTTGATGAGCAGCTGATGGAAGAACTCTTTTGCCGTCATGGCGACCCTCTTGCCGACTTGCCATTTATTATGGGTGGAAGCGCTCCTGCTAAAAACTCTTCAATGCCAACTACTGATGTCCCCAGCGAGGCTCGAGCGGTTAGTGAGGAGGAGATGTTCGCACAAATCGACGTTGAAATGGAAGCAGCGTCTCATGGTGGCAGTTTTGGCGGTGAGATGGAGGCTCCCGGTCCGGCTCCGCTCAGAATAATATCTCCGGGTGGCCTGGTTTTCATCACCGACGTGCCCGTTCCATCTTCTACACTTGATCCTGTTCCTTCGACTCCGCCCGCAGGAAGCATTCCTATCCACTCGAGCATGGAGGAGGATGTTGAGATCATGCCCCCGCTTGGAGAACGACCACCGAAAAGCCAGGGCTCAAAGAGGAAGGGAAGTGGCGGCTCCAGCGGGTCTACACCGAGGAGGAAGCCGAGGAAGAAGAAAGACTAGACGTGCCCACTTGGTTTATTTTTATTTGCGTTTTGTCGGCCGTGTATAGATGCGGGTTCGGCCCCTGCTAGTAGGAATATTTTGGGAACAAACTTGTACACGAACTTCTTTTACAAACAATAGAAATGAAACTTCTCTTTTTTGGCTTCTTTTCTGTCATTGTGTATTTGCCTAAGTGTTTCAATATCTGAATTGCACTTGTGAAGTTTCAGCTCCTGAATCAAGTTTGTTTTTGTTCGCCAAGTTCGGAAACTGTGGACATGGTGTGCGACCGAGAGGCGAGTTGAATTTTTAAGTCACACCGCTTCAGTCAATGGTCGATACTTAAGTCCTGCCCCCCAGTCTTGGGGGTGAGTTGTAGAACATCAATCAGCGATCGCTTCTTACTTATAACATGTTGAGTCTAGTGCCACCGAACGGATGTTTAAGACAAGCGGAGTTTGAGTAATTCATCCATGCTTGTTCGATTTTCGATAATCATATCCGCACTCCGGGGATTCTCATCTGTTTATTGGCGGTTGGTCACGCCGGCTTAAGTTTAAATCGTACGTCCGTGCTCTGGGGACTTGGAATTGACATTCATATTACGACTCGCACTCTGGGAGTTTGTAGTTGATATTTATACTTCAATTCACGCTCTAGGAACTTGAAGTTGCTGTTTATACTCCATTTCGCACTCTGGGAATCCGGAGTTGATGTTTGTACTTCGACTCGCACTCTGGGAGTTCGGAGTTGATGCTTATACTCCGACTCGCACTCTGAGAGTTCGGAGTTGTTGTTTATACTCCGTTTCACACTCTGGGAATTCAGAGTTGTTTTTTATACTCCGTTTCGCACTTTGGGAATTCGGAGTTGATGTTTATACTCCGACTCGCACTCCGGGAGTTCGGAGTTGACGTTTATACTCCGACTCGCACTTTGGGAGTTTGGAGTTGTGTCAGGATCATGGATGGTGGGATCACATCCACCCTAAGTTAACAAGTGAGGTCGTTAGATGGATAGGTCCACCCTCCTCAAACTTTGTTTAGATACGGACGGAGTCGTTAGGCGGACGGATCCACCCTCTTCGTAGACGTATTTTTAATACTCCAGTTCGCACTCTGGGAACCGGGAGTTAAGTGAGGGATTGTCGTGTATCAATCCATTTTTGACTTTGATGTGATGGCTTATCCCCAAGCTTGGGTTTCACTTAGCGAGTGACCAGTTGCATCACAGTCACTTTCTATTTGAATAAATTCCACCGTATGGTGAAACTTAGCTCTCCGTGCATAGTGATGATCATATGAAGCATTTCAAGTAAATCACAGCTCTGGCTCGAAGAGATTGCATTTTATTGCTGAAATAAGAAAATATGGCAAAGTCAATTGCCTTATTACAGATTCTAATTTCGAAATGCAGAAACAAATTGCGAAATGGAAAATAAACTAAATGGATAAACATAGCCTGTCATGTGTAGTAGCGGTGAAGACTCTCACTATTCCAGGCTCTTGGCAAAGTAAGACCGTCAGCGGTCGATAATTTGAATGTGCCATCTCCGAGCCTTCGTTCAATAACATACGGTCCTTCCCATGTTTGCTTCATATGTGAAGGGACCGAATAAATTCTTTCCAAGACGAGATCACCTAGTTTGAAGGTTCGCGGGCGGACCTTGGCGTTGTACAATCGGGCGACTCGACTTCGATGTGCGGCTGCCCTCAAATCAGCCTCTTCACGCTCCTCATCTAGTAGATCGAGAGATTCAACAAGTAATATTGCATTTGTCTTTGGATCATAGTATGTCACACGATGAGAAGGTACTTCTAGCTCAACTGGAATGACGGCTTCTGAACCATAAGAGAGAGAGAACGGAGTGTGACCGGTCGCGGTCTTGTGGGTTGTTCTGTAGGCCCATAGAGCCATAGGAAGTTCATCGACCCACTTGCCCCAGTCGTTTTTTCAGAATGGACTTTATAACTTTATTAACTGCTTCGACCCGTCCGTTCGCCTAAGGGTGTGTAACTGCAGAGAATTTCTTTTGGATGTGAAATCATTTGCAGAAATCTTTAAATTCAGTACTATCGAATTGGGTTCCATTGTACGTAATAATGGTGTGTGGGAGACCGAATCGACAGATGATGTTGCGAACTACAAAGTTAATTACTTTCTTTGTCGTTATGGTAGAAAGAGCTTCAGCTTCATCCCACTTTGTAAAGTAATCAATTGCGACGATGGCGTATTTCGCATCGCCTTTTGTCAGAGGTAGAGTACCAATGATGTCGATGCCCCACATTGCAAACGGTCATGGGCTGACCATTATCGTTATCTCGGTAGGTGGGGCTCTAGGGATTCGAGCATGCTTTTGACACCTATCACATTTCTTTGCATAATCCGACGCATCGCGATTCATAGTAGGCCAGTAATACCCATATCGAAATATTTTCTTGGCAAGTGCTTGCCCCCCGGTGTGATCGCCACATTCTCCCTCATGCACATCATGCAATACTCGTTTAATTTCATAGTGAGCGATACACCGGAGTAGATGAATAGAGTACCCTCTTCTGTACATGATTCCATTCTGGATGGTGAATCGTGAGGCCTTCCAAAGGGCTGGTCTCTTTTCACTCCTGCGCTCTGGCAGGGTTCCGTACTCAATGTAATTTCTGAGTGGAGTCATCCAGGGACGGTTTCGCATACCCGGTCTATTTCTGCCCGGTAAATGCTTGGGGAAGTTAACGTCTGTACTGGAAGGAGTCTCTTTTGTTGAGCTTCACCTGTCCTGGTTAACTTTGCCAATGAATTGGATTTTTTGATTGCGTTCTCGAGGTATACAATAAATGGCATAATAATCAAACTGATTCAATATTTCCTGAACTCGAGCTAAGTAGGCAGCTAGCCTTTGGTCTCTCTCCTTATATTCTCTCCGAACTTGACATATGACTAATTGCGAATCACAGTAAATTTCTACAGCGATAATTCTCAAATCTCTGGTAAGCTTTAGTCCAGCTAAGAGGCCTTCATATTCAGCTTCATTATTGGTTGCATGAAAATCAAACTTCAAAGCATAGCATATAGATCAGCCTTCGGGGGTTTCGAGTACAACACCAGCACCCGAACACCGGTCGTTTGATGCACCATCAGTGTACAGCTTCCAGACGTATTCGGGGGATTTACTGGTTTCGGGCAAGTCCTCTGGAACGGTAAATTCTGCTATGAAATTGGCTAGGACTTGTCCTTGAATGGCTCACCTTGGAGTATAACTAATATCAAACTAACTCAGTTCGATGTTCCACTTGAGTAACCTACCAGACGTCTCAGGTCGCGTAAGGACCTATCGTAACGGCTGGTCGGTGTACACAATAATAGGATGTGCCTAGAAATATGGTCGGAGCTTCCTTGATGCAATAACAAGGAAATATGCCAACTTCTCTAGTTTTAGATAATTCCTTTCAGCTCCAGTCAATCGTTTGCTGACGTAGTATACTGGCTTCTGTATCTTGTCTTCTTCCCGAATTAAGGCAGCGCTGATAGCGTTTTCTGATATCGCCAAGTATACGTACAACTTCTCATGATCAATTGGCTTTGATAGGATAGGCGGCGTGGATAGATACTGAACTAGTGCTTGGAATGCGCCCTCACACTCTATGGTCCATTCAAAGTTTCGCTTTCCTTTTCGGATCAAATCGAAGAAAGGAATGCATTTGTCGGTGGACTTTGAAATGAACCTGATCAATGCTGCTACTTTCCCATTGAGACTCTGGAGTTTCTTTATAGTTTTCGGAGTTTCAAGATTTCTGATAGCCCAGATTTTTTCAGGGTTAGCCTCGATCCCTCTAGCATTGATGATGAACCCAAGCAATTTTTGGGATGCGACTCCAAAATGACATTTCAGTGGGTTAAGCTTCATTCTGTACTCTCGAAGTATGTTGAACATAGTTTCCAAGTCTTTAACACGATCAATGGAAAACCGTGACTTCACAAGCATGTCATCTACATATACTTCCATGGTTTTGCCAATTTGATTGGCAAACATCCGATTGACTAATCGTTGATAAGTAGCCCCGGCATTCTTGAGTCCGAATGGCATGACATTGTAGCAATATAGTCCAAGATTGGTTAAGAAGCTGGTATGTTCTTGATTAGGTAAGTACATTGGTATCTGATTGTAGCCAGAATACGCATCCATGAAGGATAAGAGTTCATGTTCAGTTGTCGAATCTACGAGATGATCAATTCTGGGGAGTAGGAAACTATCTTTGGGACAAGCTTTATTCAGATCGGAGTAATCGACACACGTTCTCCATTTTCCCTTCGGCTTTCGGACGAGCATGGGATTGGACATGCCACGGGTCAATATTCAGGGTATGGCTCGCGATGCCCGGTGAGATCCCACACATGTTAGAATGCGTCCAGGCGAATACGTCAAGATTCGCCCATAGAAATTCAACCAATTCCTCTTGAGTTTGCTAGCTTAGCTGAGACCCAATCTTTATCATTTTTGAATCATCGTCATCGTCAATTGGGAAATCAATCGTCAGCTCGACCGGGGATGCTTGACTCTCTTTAGATTCTCCTTCGTCTTCAGTTTCTCTTGGGTCAAGGTCCCTTTGGAATTGGTTGGGGTGCCCGGGCCTTGGCCTGGGCGTTAATTGTCAATTATCAGCAAAACGGACGCAGAGAGATTCCTCTATGCCCATTCCTTTCTCCTTTCGCTGCGCCTCCCGCAGCTCTGCAACATAACAAGCTCTTCCAGCAGCCTGATCTCCCTGAATGATTCCCACTCCATGATCAGTGGGAAACTTTAAAGTCAAACACCACGGGGCAATGGTTGCCCTGAATTCAGCGAGGGCCGGTCGGCCCAGGAAAGCATTATAAGGGGAGTCTATGTCTAACACAACGAACTGTAACATCCGTACTCTCCGACGTTCTCCAACTCCCAACTCCACTGGCAGTTCCAACATTCCAGTGGGTATAGTAGCACTTCCGTTGAAACTATGGATTCGGGATTGACAAGGTTTCAAGTCCGTGGCTTCCATTCTCATTTGATCATAAGCTCGCTTAAACAAAATATTCAAAGAGCTTCCACTGTCAACTAAGATCCTCTTTATCTAAGCAGGACCTACTTGAGCTGAGATGACCAGTGGATCAATGGTGGGGGCTTCGACTTTATCAGCGTCTCTGTTTCTGAACACGATGTCATCTATCATCATCTTTTGTTGCTTGGGTAGAGCCCCTTCATTAAAACTACTATAACATTCGAAGTCCGCATGCCTGATAGAGCTGGCATACCACTCCATTTCCTTCCAGCTTCGGTCTGCTGGATGAGGACCACCACTTATTGTATTAATAACCAACCTCCCGCCAGTACGAGCGGGTTCTTCTTGCCTTTCCGAATTTGGTGCACGATTCTGATTCGATGGGCCCGCACCACCTGACTGCGGCGCCCGCACATATTGATCCAACTTCCGCTCACGTATCAGTTTCTCAATGAGATCTTGTAAATGACGACACTCATTTGTATTATGGCTATAACTCTCATGGAATCTACAAAACATCCATGTCTGGATTTGTCTTTCAGCTGGTGGTTTCGGAGCAGGTTTCTTGTATTGCATGGTATTGCAGGTCTGCATATACACATTTTCTAACAACGTGTTCAATGGAGTGTAATTATCGTACATGGAAGCTCTACGCCGTGGACCACGATTCTGATCGCGTTTATTGCTTTGATTTCTATTGTCCCTCTACTGATTCTGTTTATTTTGCACGTTCAACTGAACTTTTCTAGAACTCTCTCCGGATTGTTTAACGGCGATATTACTCTGAATTCCTTCGATGTTGGGCCCTACATCATCTTGCTTCCTAGACTGTTTCGCATCCTCCCTTCTTAAGAATTAGGCTACCTTGGAATAGAAATGGTCCAATGACGCAGGTGGCTTCCCAGCTAACCAATTTCCGAACTCGAAATCAACATCGATCCCTTTAGTTAATGCCATCAGGATAGAGTTGTCATTGGGATTGCTTATTTCTGCACACGCAGCATGGAATCGCTCCAAGTAACGTCTAAGTGTTTCTCCGGGAGCTTGTGTAAAACTGGATAGAGTGTTAACATCCTTAGGCCTTGCTACATGCATACGGAATTGTTCAACGAACTTGGTGGCCATCTGGTCAAAATTAGAAATAGATCGCGGTGGAAAACGAGTAAACCACATAGTTGCAATGCCCCTAAGGGAAATGGGGAAACTACGGCATTTTACTGCATCATCAGCTCTCGCAGCATTCATCGGCCATTCGTATTTCAGGATGCGTTGATTGGGATCAGAACTCCCTTCGTAGACTAGCAAAGTTGGCATCCTGAAGCGCCGAGGTGGTTCAGCATATAATATGTCATCGGTGAAAGGGGTATTACTTCGGGAGATTCCCCAGTCGTCATTACTGAGACCCTAACTTTCACCGATCATTTGACGAATCATTGTAGGTATATCCGGTATCTGGATACTAGGAGCATGCTGGGCCAAGGTGTGGTCGGGTTCCATAGCGCGAGTCTGGATCGGACGCGGTCGACGGTCCGTGCCTCGCCTCCTTGGTTCAACATTCTCAGGTACATAAGGCTCTAGAGTCTGCTCTCGCTGATTATGTTGGGGATCAGCTTGGTTTCTAGCATCAACCCCTTGTTCGGTAGCGGTAGTAGTAGCAATGTTGCTTGTGACATGGTAAGGAGTAGCACCTCCTCGGGATGAAGGTCCTGTATGTTGACTAGCGGATGGTCCAGTTCTGGGCTGTCTTAGGTTTGAGGCAGGTCGGTGTCCTGTGGCCTGGGTGTAGCTTACATTCAGCCTTGGGCGTGTGGATCTGTGATGACCGTCGAATGAGGCTGAACTCTCTGTGGAAGATTAAGAACCTTGGACTCTTCTGGATCTTCTTCGCCTTCGGCGATTTAGCTAGTTGGACAACTCCGTGTTGGCGTGCAGTTGTTTAGTTAGCTATTGTCGACTCTGGGTAAATTCTTGGAGCAGCGTCTGAAACTCTTTTCTGGTAACCAGGCCCGACGGATCTGAAGGTCCGGCGACATCTTGGTTTCATGGAGGCAATTGCACGGGATTCTGCCTGTCCCGTCCTCCCTGATCAGCAGCTGTAGAGGCAGTCTATGTACTTACCATGGTGAAGTGGTGAAGTCCTTTCCTAGATTTGATGCAAATCTAAATAGAATAGAAGGGCTTCCAAGTTCTATATCTGGATCTTCTTCTTGGATTTATGTAATCCGGTATCGATAGGAGATCTAAGGAGCAGGAGAAAAACTGGGTTTTCTCAGTGAATGCACCAAAGTGTTTGTACCAAAATTTGGCACAACACTCTTCGGAAGTTTTTGAAGAGATAAAGTTAAGAAATTAAATGGAAAAAGAGGATTATCTAACAAAAACTCCAAAAACAGATAATAAGAGTGATTAAAATGCACAGAAACACAAGAATTTAGAGTGGTTCGGCGTATTGCCTACGTCCACTATGAAATTGATTACTTTATTGATCTTTCTTTGATGATTACAATTGATTTCAGCAGGTTACAGCAGATAACAATGATTTACAGCAGTGAAATTTGTTAGGAGCAGCAGCAATGGAGTTCAGATCTGGATCCGGCAGAGTCTGGGCGTTGGAGAATTCAAAGAAGAAGAAGATCCCTTTTCTGTATGCCCTGGGGCTCTATTTATAGGTGTAGGAGGCTGATATTTCGCTCAGATCTCGGGAGACCCTCTCTGGCACGTGACTAGGCACACGCACCCAAGCCCGTGAAGTTTCGGTCCGATCCTTGGTCGATATGAACGGATTTCTTATCGATCAAGATTGTGTCCGATGGAGTTGAAATTTGGCGTGCACATTCTTCAGCATGTACGCAAGCTCCTATGAAAATTTTATGGCATTTGGATTTGTATATTAGGAGATATGATCGATACGAAATGGGATTTTTGGTTGGCGGTTTCGTTCGACTCCATCATTTCGACTCGATCCTATTCGACTCGATATCTGTGCATGGTCAGGTTGTGACGTGGTGAGCATTCTTTGTATCAATCCACTTTCTTTATCGAGTTGGTCGAGTCATCCTTGATCTTTGCCTTGTTCGAATCGATGTCCATTGCCTAGTTCGAATCGATTGACAGCAGTCTCTTTCGTATTGATTTGTAGTGTGCTTCATTCGAATTGATGGAGGTGGTTCGTTCGTGTCGATGATGGTGACTCCGTTCGTATCGATGAAGGTAGCCCTTGTTCGTATCGATCATAGCCACTTCGATTTCATGGATACGAACAACCAGCTTTGCGGTGGATACGAACAGTGCAATGCTTGATGGATACGAATAGCGCAATGCTCGATGGATATGAACAGAAGTCCCATGATCGATACGAAATAGCAGTTGTCTGATGGATACGAACTATAGAAGCTTGATGGATTCGAACAGATCTCTTCAGGCGATGGATGCGAAGTTGGCTCTGGTGACGAATGTGAAGTGGTCACTGCTGATCGAGTCGAACAGAGGCTTGGTGATCGATGCGGAGCTAATCGAGTCGAAGTAGGATTCCTTGATGGATTTGAACCGATCGGTTCGAACAGTGGCTAGTTGATGGAGTCGAACCCGATCGATTCGAACTGAGGCTCTAGGACGAATGTGAGGCCGCTGTCATTCTGATCGATACGGAAGTGATGGATTCGAATAGTGGCTTAGCTATCGATACAAAAATTGAGCTGTTCCCTTCATTTTGTATCGATCGTAACTTGAGCATACGAACTCGAATTGATTCAAAATTTGGAACGTTGGCTCTCATAGCTTCGCTTGTCATGTCATATCAATTTTGCTCGATCCGGACTCGGACAAAATTCGTCGATACCCATAGTGAGCCCGTGTATAACCGATCTCTATGACGAACCGTTATTGGTTACTAGTCAATCCTTGGTGTCACGGCCTTGCCAAAAGGCGGGATAACAGATTTACACTCTTATTATTGAATCAACTATTATCTGATGAATATAATTAACATTAGTTTACATTTTATTACATTCATATTCTACAGTTATCATCTTTTACCATATTAATTATAATATTTCAATTTCATTAATTTCATTAATTACCAATTTAATTCCTTATTTACAATTATAACCAAATTAACTTTACAATTATTTCATTGATTGAAATTACATTGAAACAGTTGTCAATAACATTCAAACACATTATTAAATCACATTCTAATTATTTTTCTCATTAATGAATCATAAATTTTAATTTCTCACAATATTAAATTTCAAATCTTATTTAATTTAATAATTTTTAAATATAATAAAAATACGTGTTGTTACAGCTGTGCAGATAGGAGGAAGTTTGAAGTACAACGAAGCTTTGCCAGATTTTCTGGAGCTTGGGAAGGAGAAATGGAATAGATGATGATAAGTTGAAGATAACAATGGTTTAGTGAAGTGTTGTTGAAAAAGAATGTTGGTAGGAAGAATTAGTTAGAGGCAAAGGTAGGTACTCACATTTAAATTTAATAATTAATCTCTAAATAATTCTAAGTTTAATGATATGAAAATATAATATATATTGGATGACTAAATGTGTGATTACTTGGTTGATTACTTGTTTGAATATATGGATGTTAATATGGATGATTACTTAGTTTGATAAATAATAAGGGAAATGGTTAGTAATTAGCCATAGTTAATTAAATGAGAATTAAATCCATATAAATATGTGTATGGAAATTGTTTAGCCTCTTAATGATTTTAAAATATCTAAAAAGGTTGAAGTTGATATTATAGTAATATAATATTATAATACAGAATGAAATGAAATATGAGTTTAAAATATGAAAATATTGTTTAAAATGGCTTATAAATGTTTTATAAACATTTAAAAGTGTTTCCATGGAGTTTGAAAAGAAATTTAAAAACAAGCCAAAACTAGGCGTGTCGCGTAATGGTAGTTTGCGATTTCGCATCATAGAATTCAAACAACTGTAAAGAATGGAATATAGCTCGGAATTCTTCGAGATAAGAATTTTCCAGACTATTTTATCCATAGTTTTTTAAATAAGTCCAAAACAAGTTTTTAGAAAAATCGCGGTTTTGCAGTTTAAAACCCGAATTTGAAATTGATTTAAAATGAATATTTTTAAAATGTTTAAAAATATGAAATAAATTTTATAAATATTTTAAAATGTTTTAAAGAAAATTTGAGTGATATAAATGAATTTCCAAAAGATAGAAAAGTCGTTTTGATCAATATAGCTTTTAAAACACTTTTCCCAGCACTTTTCACAGCAGTTTTAAATAACTTTTGAAATATGATTTTAAACTTAACCATTCCTTTTCATATATTTTATAAATGGTTTTTAAAAGAATTATTAAGTGTTTTAAATAATTATTTGGAAGTCTTATAAATCATTTCTAAAAATGAAAGGAGTATGCGGAAACGACTAGTACATTTGTCCCGCCCGTGAGATCTAGAAAAAGTAAAATGAGGTGCGTAACCATGGTTAGGAGTGGAGCAACCAGTGCCTTGAACTTACCTGGCCTCTGTTTTCTCTATTTAGGCGAAGGGTGGAACAGATCGAAGGAAAAACCCGGATGCTCTAAACAGATAATTTCTGCCCACAGTTTTGTTGAATAGAGAAATTATTATTGAGTATAATTAGTATAATTTCTATGGATTCCTTTTTTTGCCCAATATTAATTTGTTTGGGTTTATAGTAAATGATGTCTTAAATAACATCATTTTTAACCGTTTGAAAGTTATGAAACCTTTGATTAAGATTTAAATAAATAAATTGGAAATGTTTTCCTAAATAAAAGGTGAAATGCTTTGGAATTATTCCAAGATTCAAAAAAGGGTTAATTAGCCAAGAGGATTTAATAAATGAGGCTTAATGATTCCATATACTCTGAAGAAGATAAAGGAATGATTTAATGAATATATTTCTAAGAGATATTTATGAATGAATAAAAAGACGAATTAAATTGAACGATGATCTGTAATCATATAAGAACTTAACATCTTTTTAATCGATGATTGGTTTGGAGGAACCGGGGTCAGATTTGGGTAATTCCTATCCGAAAACCACTTTGAACCAATGTATACGTTCGGAAGTGAAGACATGATGAAGATGATGAATTTTGAAGATGGGGATCTTCATGATGAAGGGCTGCTTGCCATTAGTCCCTCGGGGTGAAATTTACCATATTATATATTTATGGTGGTAGTAGTGCTCTGTTATTAAAATTTTCGATTACAAGGACATAGGGTTTATAACTGTCCAGGTTGAACCCAGGGTAGACACTGATATTGTATTCAAATTTTTTTCTGCTGTAAAGATTATTTTTTAAATAATATATGTCTTTATTTCTTTTTCCCCTAACAATCGGGCTTTCCGGCACTTGGATTTGCGGCACTAGGACGTATTAGTGTTGATTTTTGAGGGTCGAAAATTCTGGTCGTTACAAATCCCCTTCTCTTTCTCAAAATTTCAAGCTTTGAAACACTAAATTAAATACATACATTAGTGGTAGCTGCATTTAGACGGGTGGCACTTTCTAGATTCAGGACTCGATTCAAGGAGCGTTTTGATTTAGCATTTCAAGGTGCATCAACAAGGCTATGGATGATGTAAATTACTTGTTTACATTTTCATTTATTTGTATATAAATATTCATCATGTTATATGTAAGTATAGATAGTGAATTGATATCGTGAATCCTGATATGTTACTACCGTCGACATTGGATGTATATATTTATATATATGTGTAAATACAACTAATTTTTTTATATTTATGCTATATTAGCATTGGGGAGAAAGTAACATTTTTTTTATTTTTTTATTTTTGATATTAATAGTTTAATTTTAAAACAAGTTTAGCTTAAACATATAATATTTCTTTTGCAGGCAAAAAAAGTATTATTATTTTGCAAGCAAGCTGGTTCTATAGCGCCCATACCACTTATATTTGAAATACAGGTTTGAGACAAAGATGCCTTAGCAACTATTAGAATGACTATAACTAGCTCTAAAACATTAGTTTGGCAACATGCCTGGACTACTAAAAATACATAACAGAGCTGGAAAAGTAGTCAGGAGATGCACCACGCAGGGTGCATAATTATATTTCTTTATGACTCTGACCTTACTAATAAAAAACGTTTGACTTACAAAATAACCCAGAACCAATGAAAAGCTAACCAAAACAAATTTTGAGACAATACCACAAATTAAAAACATAAACATACAGTTTCCAGCTGCACGCAACAAACAAGCATCACATTTAAAAAGCATCATAACATCAGATATCAAAATCACATATACCATCTAGTTGTAGTATTCAGATAACAGCTACTATCCACACCATTGCATCAAATCACCAACATAACGACACACCAGCATGAACAAAATTCCAAAAAGAATAGAGAGCAAAGACACAAATTACACACAACAATGCACACTGGCAAAGCATCAAAGCTGAAAGACTATAACATGAATAGGTGCACAAAAGGCACACAACAATGCAAAGCCCAAGATACCTACTGCCAATTTTGAAAGAGCACAAAAAGGTAGGCTAGCAAGCAACAACTTACCAAGACGCCTGGCACGACAACCATTAACCGATGCCAAACCCCCATTGCAGCGCGATCGCTAAGGTAACCTTACGAGATGGTGAGAAAATGGCATGAAAAGAAGTTGAACCAACTATATCGCATCAGCAAATTTGAACAAACAGTAATGACAAGAAGAAGCCAAACTCATTACCACAAGAATCAATCACCTAACAGATGAGAAAACACTAAGACACGGGTTTCTGAAGAAGGACAGACCCACGAAAGATCATAGAAATTCTGAAATAAGGGATGGGAAAGTCAAACGATATCAAAAAGCAAAAAGTGCGATGCAAATAATGAAGGGAACACAAACAGGCGGAGCATAAGAGTGGTGGAGAAGAAATCAAACAACAATGAGGAAAGCTAGGGTTAAGGAAAGAGAATGGATGAAGCAAAGATTAGGGTGAAATGAAGTAGGACGGGGGAAAATAAAAAAGGAATGGCGGATGGAATCCTAGTCCCCATTGATGTGGAAAAGCTTCTCAGTTCTGAATTGAGAAAACATATAACATTAAAACTAGTTATGTTTAAAACATATTCAGAATAAATATTTTTTCATACATACTTATAAAATTAACTATGTATACACATTACATGTTTTCAAAAATTTAATTTTTTTGGAAAACCATATATATATATATATATATATATATATTATGTACATATATACATATAATTTATTTAAACACAAAACCTTGTTTTGTCATATCTATATATCTGCGAAATAAATATAAAACATGGAAAAAAAATACTTTTTTTTACTTTAAAACGATTTCAATGTGGAAATCATAATCAGAAAAAGAAAACATTTTGGTGTTAAAATCGAAAAGGAAATTAAAAAACATTTTTATTTATTGGACGAACTTATGTATATATGTTAGTATATATATACATATATATATATATATTTATTTAATGTTATACCAAAATACATTTATATGTATACATATATTTTATTATATATATAGAATTATTAAAATTATAATATGATATGCATATATGGTTATATATGTATAATAAAATAATCATTTGCTATAATCTTCAATATATATGTATATTTATTTAAAATTAATATTTTAATTTAAGTTTAAATTTTCTAAATTTAAATTACATTATATTGTTAATTTTATATATGCATATATTTATATTAAAATGTATATGATCTACAAATATCATTTGTTAATATATATACATATATATATATATATATTTACATAAAATATACTTACATACTAGATGGCAAATATGTATATGGAGGGGCTAATGTATCCATTGCATTGTAAATCCCAACATACGGACATGATAAATCATGTATGCCATTTGGTGTTACACATGCACATACATATGTGTTTGTGATACACATATTATATTATATAATATAAAGTTAACATTAAATAAACCATTATTTACGAATTAAATAAAACATTATTTTAGTTAAAAGAAAATTTAGAAAAGTTCTAAATGAATTTAGACTACATAGACCCTACAGAGATCCAAAAAGGTAAAAACTTTTGAAATCTACCCAATTAATCCAGTGCGGCTGGTCCAGTTTTAACACTAGTATTAGAGACAAATGGCCTATGCGGTCTAAGTTAGCAGTATTAGCAATAACTTATTAAAGCCTACCCATATAATACGGTAACTAGAAAATTGATGTCTAAGGTTGGTTTCGGGTAATCTATTACTCTGCCCTACTTTGCTATTGTCCTAGCCTGAAAGGATGAGGTAATTCCAAAGGTTAACTTCAATATAAATGCCCAAACTAATTTGGACCTTAGAATAATTTTCAAAAATTGTTTTGTAATTAAAATAAAAGCTTTAAATTTAGAAGTTAAATTTAAACTAAAAAAAATATTACAAAATGTTATGATATTGATTTTTAAATTGTTTTGAAAATTAAAATAAATGTGTTAAAATTTAAAGTTAAATTTAAAATAAAACACATATTGTAAAAGTTATAGTACAACTTTTCAAAATGTTTGAAAATGTTGTAAAATTAATTTTAAAACATTATTTATTAATAAGATTGATAAAATAAATGAATTAATAAAATATATATACATGTATAATAACTATATACATATATATATATATTTGTTATGTTGTCTTGAATTGTTTAAGACAATATGAGTACATATGTGTGTATAAAATAACTTTTGAAATTAAAAAAATTTAATTAAAATTGTTTAATTAAATACATAAAATAAAATTGTTTAATAAAATAAATAAATTAAAATTTAATTAATAAATTAAAATACATATATATATATATAAGATATATATGTATTACTATAAAGGTTATAGTAAATATATTCAACATAATATGTTATAATTGAATAATATAATAATGAATTAAGTGTTAATTAATTAAGTTTATTAAATAAGATTTAATTAATATAATGTTATACATAAAATATTATATAAATTAAATAAAGCATAAAAGTTATATAATAATAAAACTTATATATTATAGTGCTGCTTAATGCAAATTTAAGGCATGTGATAAACAACATTGATATATGGACTTGATTATTTTAGTTCTTTAAATATGCTATTTTTTTCCTTTTCTTTATTTTCTCCTTTTACTTTTTTTACTGCTCTTGGTTTCTATGTGTTGTGCTTTGTATTTTTTTCTATTTCATGGGTGTAACAACCCACATATTTTACGATTGTATATTTAAATGTTTTATTTAAATATAGCATCGTTAATCAAATTAAAGTTCGAAAAGCTACTTTTTGTAAACAGTCGAATTGGGACTCGAGACCACTTCTATTGAGTCCAAAATGGCGTTTACAACTTTTTTAAGTATAAACATCGATATGTTTGGAGTTGAGTGAATTTTGCTATTTCTCTATTATGGCTTTGGGTTTCAGCCCAATAACCTAACATCCAACCCATCTAATACCCTAACTCCCACTCCACACCTCTTCATTCCTTCATAACATTTCCTAACACTCAAGCTTTTAAGAAAAATGGGGAAAGGAATGGGAAATAGAAATTCCTAAACCCTAGCTTTGATTTGGAAACTCAAATTCAAGTTCAAAATCAAGGAGAAGCTTAGGTAAGCATCCTCTTCATCTTCTCACTACGCCATAGATGACCTTCTACAACATTTTTGCAAGGTGTTGCCAACTAAAATGTTGCAATAGATATAAAATTTTGGTCCTACTGCAACGTTGTATTTTTGGTGTTACCTTAGCCATAAAAATGTGTTGCTCTAGCTAAACAAGTGTAACACGATGCAACATTTTTATATAGTGTCGCTATAGATGTATTCAAATTAAAAAATTAATAAAATTAGCAATCCGCGTGAATACGATCCAACGATCTATATTTAATCTGATTGTTAAAATGGATCACCGCTACACTTTGCCTCAAATTTTCGTTTTCCCGCCTGAACTCTAGTAGATCCCTTTCTGTTTTCATTTCTCAAATCAAAAAGAAAATAGAATACTTCAATGGAATTTCGAAAATCCTAAAATGATTACTCGCACTGTGTTCATCGATTTGAATCGCAAACATCACCGTTCAAATCGTGGAATATGTAGCCCTCTCCTCTTTCAACACCCTCTTCTTCCGCCGCGAGATTCGCCGTCCTTCCAAACTTGTTAAAATGACAAAGCGCGAAAAGAACGTGTATTTCTCAAATCGAAATAAAAAACACTCAATCCAAACTTGTTCGAACCTAAACAAAATTCTCAATCAAAATAAAATTGTTTGATTCATGCGACTTAGGTGGTTTAAGGTTTAGGGTTTGAAGAATTTGAGGTTGCGGTTTAAGAGTTTCTGGAATTAGAGGTGGCACGGAGGTGGTTTTAGATTTGGAGATCGTGAATTGGGTCTGGTCGCGAATACAATCGGCGATTTGTGGCTTGATGATTTGTGGTTTGAATGAAGTCGCTAATGGAATCCGGTTCAGGTCGTTTGAATTTTTTGTGTTTTTTTTGTTTTTTTTTGAATTGGTGGTCGGGATTGCTGAGAAGATGGTCGATGTAGATAGAGTGAAGGCTGTTGTGGTGGTAGACTGTGAATGTAGGTGTCATGAATGCTGTGAGGTGGTTTGAGGGTTTGGGTAGTTTCAGGTGGGATGAAGGAAGTGTTGAATGGTGATGTATGAAGGTAGTGCTGGTTTATTGTATGATATTCAACATGTCTGATCACATTGTCTTCTTATAGATTGTTGGTTTTGTCATTGGACTAATACCTCAAATCAGAAACACATTGATTGGTGAAGGTGCTCCTATTCGTGTAATTCAAGACTCTACTTCATTATTAAGGCATTTTCTACTGATTTAACCCAAAGTAAATGCTGATTATTATTCTAAAACTTAGCTGGTGTTGATTATTTTCCAAATTATTCAATGCAGTGATGGAGCAATTCCTGCTACCACTCTGATAATGGGAGGAAACCCTATCAAAGGTGAAGTTTTTATTAGTCAAGCAATGTTTCTTTTTTATAGAAAATGATGTGATAAAATTATGTTTTTAATAATATGATTTTCAGGTTTAAGGGGATCAAACCTTTGCTTATCGCTCATATTTGGAGTTCTAGTTGTTCGTTATATTTTGCTGCCTTTATTCGGCATAGTTATAGTCAAGGGAGAAGTGCATATAGGACTTGTGCATGTTGATCCATTGTATCAGTTTATCCTACTGATGCAGTACTGTTTACCACCTGCAATGAACATAAGTAATGCTTAAGATTTATACATATATTAGTCATATCTCCCGAGATATAACAGTGATTTATAATCAAATTTTTTGATAATGGCAGGTACCATTACACAGTTATTTGGAGCTGGAGAAAGTGAGTGCTCAGTTATATTACTATGGACGTATGCCTTGGCTTCTGTTTCGCTGACTTTGTGGTCTACCCTTTTCATGTGGCTTGTATCTTAAGTAGCTTATACCGGCCTCCTCGGTTTGTATTAAGTTATTGATATCCCATAGATTATTATTCTTTATTCCTTATAAGAACCACAAATACACATGCTGAATCTATACTGCAATTTTGTGTTAGACCCATTGCCTGTTTAAATGTAATATATTAGTAAGGTATTGTGTAACAGATTGAAAGTTATTTTGGAAGTGTTGATATCATACAGACAATATGTAATCATTCAAGACACGGCTATTGTTGATGGTGAAAGTTTTGCGTAGGATATACCAGAAACTTCAACAAAGTAATGGCCCATCAGACCCCCACCGGCGCTGCGCCCGGACCCGCTACTCGGCTCGTCATATATTTGTCAGTGTCGGTGTCTGTATAAATTGAAACTGCATATGTAATGAGTGAACTGAGTGATGTAGTGAGGAATATCTGTATATGTGAATATCAGTGTTATATATCATTGAATCGTAAAATAGTGGAGTCAAGAATTTGTACTATTTCAAATGTTGAAATAAAATATTTATTTAAATAAATTACTGTTTAAATATCAAATTCTGTGCAATAGCATTTTATTAAATAAATATTTATTTTTATTAAAAAATCAAATATGCTCTACATTGTGGGCCCCACAAATTCAGAAAGTTAATATCTATAGCAACATTTTGGAATGTTGCTACAGATACCTATGGGTGTTGCCATAGACACAAATAGGGTTCTATTGCAACAATATTACTTATGTTGCCTAAGATAGTCAAAATGTTGCCTTTGAGGTCTAAGGCAACGACAAAAATTGCATCACCCGAAAAGTGTTGCCATAGACCTATGGCAACATTTTTTGGGCCTGACCCAACATTTTTTGTGTGTTGCAGAAGGCCATTTATGGCGTAGTGTCTCCATCTCTATCTCTCTTAAATTTCAGAAATTCCTAAACCCTAACTTAGGAAATATCTTTCTACTTAGGTTGGAGCTTCTTGAGTTGAGATTGAAGAGGAATTGGTCTTTCCTTTATTTTAAAGCTTCTCTCTTGTGTTTTGGGTTTAAAAAGGTGAGCTTTTGAACTCACATCTACGTCTATAGCTTTCATTGTCGTTAGGTATGAATTCCTAACATCTATTCATGTTCATTTGCTTTTGATTTGGATTGATTTGGTGAATTTTCCATTTTTTGGTTTCTGAAGTTCAATTTTGTGAAAATCCTTTTATGGATGTTTGAACATGTTTACCGGGGTGTAACTAAGAGCCTATAAGGCTGGGTTGTCGATTGGCATAAATCCCTAGTCGTCGTTGCTCGATCGATCGTTTTCGGTAGGATTTCGCCCTTCATAGGGGCAAGGTTGAGAATACTGCAAATCGCAGTTCAGTCGACTAAACTGTAGGTTCAGTCGACTGAATCTGGGGGCAGAAAATTCCTATCCCTGTATCAGTCGACTGACCTCTGTGTTTAGTCGACTGAACCTGGGGACAGAAGATTCTTGTCCCTGTATCAGTCGACCAACCTCTATGTTCAGTCGACTGACCTGGAAGCCGAAAGTTTCCAGGCATAGAATCAGTCGACTGATCACTGAGTTCAGTCGACTAAACCTGCTTATCTCAGCCAATTTTACCGTTTTGTGTGGATTTCCAATTTTTTAATTGATTCTCGTTTCTCCGATTAGATGTTATATTATATCGACTTTGATGACTTCTTTCTTTGGATTTTTGGGAATATCCATTTTGATGGATTCGGTATCGATTTCTTTGGATTTAATTCACATCTTCGAATGTGAATTTCTGTTGATTGATTGTTTCTACAATCATTTTTGTGAATTGTCACTTTTAAATATAAAGGTTTCTATACTAGTAGTAAATATTCAAACTCTTTCACAAAGATGTTTTCAACTCTATTTTAATACAAATCTCGTTTATAAAACCGTTTTCCAATCTATTAGTATATACAAGCCTTTACGTCATTCGTATGAGAAATCTAATTAAACGGCTTAGTAAAACAAGTGGTATGAAACGCTTGTGTTTACTTCATCGGTTAATTCTTGGACTTGTTCGATTGAACTCTTGTGAAAATTTTCGAGTGGAAATCTACAATTTGTTCGTAAATATTTAAGTTAAGCCAGTGGTTATGGGACATGAAGCTAAACTCATTTATTTACTAGCTTAGTGTAATCGACACTTCTTGATGATCGATGGTGATCATTTTATGATTTAGACCAGCGATGTGCGATGTCTCTTTGTCCGAGTGGGGGACTATACCCTATTCTGTTGAGCTTCGTCTCATTTTTATTGGCTAGCGACCCATGGTCTTTGGACCGTTCATGGAGCAATCGGCTCGATAAGTCGGTGCATGGGGTGTATCTTTTTAAATGCATCGATATCCGACTATACATGGGGCGTATCTTTTTAGGTGCGTCGATGTTAGATTATACATGGGGTGTATCTTTTTAGGTGCATCGATGTTCGATTAGGCATGGGGTGTATCTTTTTAGGTGCATCGATGTCCGACTATACATGGGGCCTATCTTTTTAGGTGCGTCGATGTTAGTTTATCAATGGGCCGTATCTTTTCAGTTGCGTCGATGTTCGACTGTGCATGGGGCGTATCTTTTTAGGTGCGTCGATGTTCGGCTTATGGTTAGTGACCATGGATTAGCGACCCGTTTGTGATACACGTGTTGGTGAGTTTTCATGCTCCCATTTGTGATAGGCCTTTCCCCTTTTGTGATTTCTGGATTTCTGGTTGTGATTTCTAGAATTTGTGTTTCACCAGTTTTTATGCGATTGGCATTGATAATTTAAAGAATGTGATTCTTTTTGGTGTTTTGAGACGATTTGAGATATTGTATGATTTTTGTTGTTATTTGATGTATACTTGATACAGTATGGCATTTTTGTTATCATACGTTTTTGGTCATATCTCTTATCCTATATCATTTTATCTGATATTTATAGCTAGACTGACCCGTTTATTATTTTCTTCTTAAATAATACTCGGGTCAGACCGAGGTATTTCAGGTGCTTCTGCTTGACTTCTTCTCAGGGTTCATCACCCGACTTTTGGCTAACTACTTTAGCTTAGTAGTTTTTGTTAGTATACATTTGAGATAGAGACTCCTTGATGTATACTTATTCTTTTGTCTAGCACTTGTATCTATTCTTTTGTGATGTAGTGGATCTAGTTTGACCACTACTTTGATGTACACTTTTATGACATGTATTCATATCTGATTCCGCCTTTGTGATATGAATGTCTGTGACTGATTTGTGTTATGTTTATTTCTATATTTGTTTCCGAAGGCCTCATAGCCACTGTGTGGTAGATTTGAGTTTGTATTTGATATGTCGGATTTCCTCTTGAGATGAAATGTAAGTTATATTATCTGACATATCGGTGCTCGCACAAAGCAATTACACAGATGGTCGCTCCTCAACAGCCTTATTCTTCGTGCTAGTCGATGGCATTACCCTGTAGTGTCCTTGGCTAGCGTGAGTATAGAGGTGGGGCGTCACAGCTTGGTATCAGAGCCAAACTTCAGAACAATGTAGAATAATCTAGCAAGGATCATTATCCTAAGTCTTTTTTAGGAATCATGCCATAGGATTTAATTCGAGTCTTCGTACCGTTCTATCCTATTTCTTTTTATGATGCCTTGTTTTCTCAATCAAGTTTGTTTGATATTCATTCTGAGAATAACCTTTTTCCTCTTCTTTCTTTCTTTCTTAAAGAAGAGAAATGGTTAGATCTCGCAATCCTAGCGCTGGTCAATCCAGTAGTCCTTCTCTGGATGGTGTATTCATGTCTTCCCAATAACTTTTGGATCTTGTAAAGAATCAAGGGTTTATCCGTGCTTTGAGTAAGAACCCTAAAAAGGTTTTACCTCTGAAATCAGAAGTGCCTTTCAACCAATTTGTAGATATCACTCTTCGTCTAAAAGAGGCCGATAAAGAAAGTGATGTTGAAGTTGTGGATGCCAAACAAAACTTCAACATTAACAAGAAGAGACATATTAAGTTCAAAAGCCCTAATACCAACAAGAAAGGGAAGCAGGCAATTTCAGTAGCAAAGACTCCTACCTCTAGTTGTGGACGATGCTACAATTGTGGTTCTACTGATCACTATGCAAATGAGTGTCCGAAACCTATTTTTTGTCGTTATTGCAAAAGTTCGGGCCATCTTATATCTACATGTCCCATAATCCAAAGTAGGAGAAAGGGAGAGTTCAATGTTGTGCAAGCCTTTAGTAACCCTTCACTTGGTCAAGGTATTTCTCATTCTATTCTTGATGGCATTATTTTGTTTCGTGATTATCCTATTTGATTTCTTTTGATTCGGGTGCATCTCATTAATTTATATCAAAAGAATTTGTTGATTCTTTTTCTTTAAATAACTATGGGCTTTATGACTTCACTGAGAATTGCGAATCCGGTTGGTGGATCCGCAACACTCAGTTTACTTTGTGAAAATGTCGAGATTATTTTATGTGATTATTCTTTTCGAGCCGATTTGCATGTTATGCGTTACTTAGGCTTCGAAATTGATTTTTGGGAAAGGATTGGCTTGATCAATATGAAGCCCACATCCTATGTCCTGAGCGGACTATATATCTTTGACATTCTCAATATATTAAGCAGATTTCTATTATTCTTAATGATTTGGATTTCCAAATTTGGTGGTATCATTTTATTCTTTAAACCTACATGATGAGGAGAATATTATTTCTCTCATTCAAGTAGTTTGTGAATTTTTCGGTATTTTTGAGCTTGTCTTAGGATTACCACCTAAGCAATCTATTGTGTGGTGCTAAGGTCTTTTCAGCTCGACCTTGCCACCGGTTTTCATCAGCTACGAGTTGCGGAGGGTAGCATTCCACTTACCGCATTCGCACTCGTTATGATTCTTGTGAGTGGTCCGTTATGTCATTCGGTTTGACGAACCATTTACCTTATTTCATCCATTTTGTGAATCGAGTATTCTACGAATATCTCGATTAGTTTATCCTTGTATTTATTGATTATGGATGAAAACAACAATTTAAAATTTGCAAATCTTTTTAATAAGATATTTATAAATATGATTGGATTTTGTTCTTAAACGAGCAAGGAATATTTGTAAATTTTTTAAGAGACTTGTTTATCATATAGAAGATGATTTTTTGTTATTTTGCCCATTGAGTGCTTTAAGAATTCTGGTCGGTGCGCTTGATCAACGTTATCGATAGGAATCTCCTAAATGCTTTGATGAGACAGTCAGACATAATAAATTGACTTGTATTAAGTAAATATTTCTAAAAAGATGATTACATAAAGTTAATTATAATTTTGAAAGTCTTAGCTTTTCGGGAAAGAGGATTGATTAAAGGAACTCTTTTCCGATGCTTTTATTCTTGTGATTCCCAAAGGGAACCAAGACTTTATTGTTTATATCAATACTAGTCGTATTGGTTTTGGTGTCATTCCCTTGCAAAGGGAATGTGTTATCGCATTGCTTCTTGACAATTAAAGCTTGTCGAGACTAGATATGCCATTCATGATCTAGTGCTCGCGGCTATTGTTTTCGCTTTTAGAATTTGGCGACATTATCTTTTAGGAGAGAAATTTGTTCTCTACACCGATCATAAATCTTTGAAGCATTTATTTTCTCAGAAGGAACTCAATTTGCGTCAACAACGTTGGCTCGAGTTCCTTGCATCTTATGATCTTTATATTCTCTATCTTCCCGGAAGGGGAAATCATGTTGCCGATGTCCTTAGTCGTAAGCAACAATCAGTTATTTCTATGATGATATCCGATTGGAATGATCTCGAGACTTTATCCACTTGTGAGATTTGAGATCATGAATCTGATTCATGTTCATCTCTTGTTTTGTGTAGCCTTGAGGCCCATCCTTCTCTTTTGGACCATACCTCTTTTGGCTAAACTCTATGTCAAAGAAATTGTTAAATTGCATGGAGCTCCTACTTCTATTGTTAGCAATCGTGATCCATTATTTTACTAGTGGATTTTGGAAAAGGTCTTCAAAAAGCTTTGGGAACAAAGCTTAATTTTAGCACCGCTTATCATCCTCAGTCCGATGGACAAATAGAGCGTGTGAATCAAACTCTTGAAGATCTTTTTCGTGCATGTGTTCTTGATTTTGGTGGAAGTTGGGAAGATGATATTTCTCTTGTTGAGTTTTCTTCCTATAATAGCTTCCAATCTAATATTGGTATGGCACCTTTCGAGGCACTCTACGGAAGGCCATGCCGATCTCCTTCGTGTTGGCTTGAAGCCGGTGAGAAGCTGGTTTTAGGTCCAGACTTTATTGTTGTTCATTCGTGTTTCACCTATGATGGGTGTTGTGCGTTTCAGTTGATCGAAAAAATTAGCACCTCGATATATTGGTCCGTTTCCCATCACCGAACGTATTGGTTCCTTGGCTTATCGCCTTTTATTACCGGCTCAATTTTCTTAAATTCATGACGTTTTCCACATCTCTCAACTACGGAAATACCTTAGGGATTTCGATTCTATTCTTGAGCCCGGTGTAATTGAAGAAATTAAAGTTTCACCAAATTTGACTTATGAGCAACATTCTATTCGTATCATTGCTTCGGAGGTTAAACGCCTTCGAAATAAAGATGTTCTTCTTGTGAAAGTTCAATGGTCCTCAAATCCTAAGGATTGCTCTTGGGAATTAAGAGAATTCATCGAGTGAACACATCCGGACTTACTCTCTCGTGCTCTTTATAGTGAACTTCTCATTTCAAAATTTCTTCTTTGTGTTGTTATGCTTTTATGGTTGTTACTTTTTATTTTCCTCTCAATTATTGCGAGGACGCTATTTCTTTAAGGAGGGGAGTCTGTAACAACCCGCATATTTTACTATTGTATATTTAAATGTTTTATTTAAATATAGCATCGTTAATCGGAATAAAGTTCGAAAAGCTACTTTTTGTAAACAGTCGAATTAGGACTCGAGACCACTTCCATTGAGTCCAAAATGGCGTTTATAACTTTTTTGAGTATAAACATCGATATGTTTGGAGTTGAGTGAATTTTGCTATTTTTCTATTAGGGCTTTGGGTTTGTGTTTCAACCCAATAACCTAACACCCAACCCATCTAATACCCTAACTCCCACTCCACTCCTCTTCATTACTTCATAACATTTCCTAACACTCAAGCTTTTAAGAAAAATGGGGAAAGAAATGGGAAATAGAAATTCAAAAACCCTAGCTTTGATTTGGAAACTCAAATTCAAGTCCAAAATCAAGGAGAAGCTTAGGTAAGCATCATCTTCATCTTCTCCATCTCTATCTCTCTTTAATTTCAGAAATTCCTAAACCCTAACTTAGGAAATATCTTCCTACGAGCTTAGTTTGGAGCTTCTTGAGTTGAAATTGAAGAGGAATTGGTCTTTCCTTTGTTTTAAAGCTTCTCTCTTGTGTTTTGGGTTTAAAAAGGTGAGTTTTTGAACTCACATCTACGTCTATAGCTTTCATTGTTGTTTGGTATGAATTCCTGACATCTATTCATGTTCATTTGCTTTTGATTTGGATTGATTTGGTGAATTTTCCATTTTTTGGTTTCTGAAGTTCAATTTTGTGAAAATCCTTTTATGGATGTTTGAACATGTTTACCGGGGTGTATCGAAGAGCCTATAAGGCTGGGTTGTCGCTTGGCATAAATCCCTAGTCGTTGTTGCTGATCGATCGTTTTCGGTAGGATTTCGCCCTTCATTGGGGCAAGGTTGAGAATACTGCAAATCGCAGTTCAGTCGACTAAACTGTAGGTTCAGTCGACTGAATCTAGGGCAGAAAATTCCTGTCCCTATATCAATCGACTGACCTCTATGTTCAGTCGACTGAACCTGGGGACAAAAGATTCCTGTCCCTGTATCAGTCGACCAACCTCTGTGTTCAGTCGACTGACCTGGAAGCCGAAAGTTTCCAAGCATAGAATCAGTCGACTGATCACTGAGTTCAGTCGACTGAACCTGCTTATCTCAGCCAATTTTGCCGTTTTGTGTGGATTTCCAATTTTTAAATCAATTCTCGTTTCTCCGATTAGATGTTATCATTTATATCGACTTTGATGACTTCTTTCTTTGGATTTTTGGGAATATCCATTTTGATGGATTCGGTATCGATTTCTTTGGATTTAATTCACGTCTTCGAATGTGTATTTCTGGTGATTGATTATTTGTTCAATCATTTTTGTGATTTGTCACTTTTAAATATAAAGGTTTCTATACTAGTAGTGAATATTCAAACTCTTTCACAAAGATGTTTTCAACTCTATTTTAATACAAATCTCGTTTATAAAACCGTTTTCCAGTCTATTAGTATATACAAGCCTTTACCTCATTCGTATGAGAAATCTAATTAAACGGCTTAGTAAAACAAGTGGTATGAAATGCTTGCGTTTACTTCGTCGGTTAATTCTTGGACTTGTTCGATTGAACTCTTGTGACAATTTTCGAGTGGAAATCTACAATTTGTTCGTAAATATTTAAGTTAAGCCAGTGGTTATGGGACATGAAGCTAAACTCATTTATTTACTAGCTTAGTGTAATCGACACTTCTTGATGATCGATGACGATCATTTTATGATTTAGACTAGCGATGTGTGATGTCTCATTGTCCACGTAGGGGACTATACCCCGTTCTGTTGAGCTTCGTATAATTTTTATGGGATAGCAACCAATGGTCTTTGGACCGTTCGTGGAGCAATCGGCTCGATAAGTCGGTGCATGGGGTGTATCTTTTTAGGTGCATCGATGTCCGACTATACATGGGGCGTATCTTTTTAGGTGCGTCGATGTTAGATTATACATGGGGTGTATCTTTTAAGGTGCATCGATGTTCGATTAGGCAAGTTGTGTATATTTTTAGATGCATCGATGTTCGACTATACATAGGGCATATCGTTTTAGGTGCGTCGATGTTAGTTTATACATTGGGCATATCTTTTCAGGTGCGTCGATGTTCGACTGTGCATGGGGCGTATCTTTTTAGGTGCGTCGATGTTCGGTTTATGGTTAGCGACCATGGGTTAGCGACTCATTTGTGATACACGTGTTGGTGAGTTTTCATGCTCCCGTTTGTGATAGGCCTTCCCCCTTTTGTGATTTCTGGATTTCTGGTTGTGATTTCTAGAATTTGTGTTTCACCAATTTTTATGCGATTGGCATTGATATGTTTTGTCAATATTTGTGTTTTGGTGAATAATTTAAAGAATGTGATTCTTTTTGGTGTTTTGAGACGATTTGAGATATTGTATGATTTTTGTTGTTATTTGATGTATACTTGATACAGTATGGCATTTTTGTTATCATACGTTTTTGGTCATATCTCTTATCCTATATCATTTTATCTGATATTTATAGCTAGACTGACCCGTTTATTATTTTCTTCTTAAATAATACTCGGGTCAGACCGAGGTATTTCAGGTGTTTCTGTTTGACTTCTTCTCAGGGTTCATCACCCGACTTTTGGCTAACTACTTTAGCTTAGTAGTTTCTGTTAGTATACATTTGAGATAGAGACTCCTTGATGAATACTTATTATTTTCTCTAGCACTTGTATTTATTCTTTTGTGAAGTAGTGGATCTAGTTTGACCGTTACTTTGATGTACACTTTTATGACATGTATTCATATCTGATTCCACCTTTGTGATATGAATGTCTGTGACTGATTTGTGTTATGTTTATTTCTATATTTGTTTCCGAAGGCCTCATAGCCACTGTGTGGTAGCTTTGAGTTTGTATTTGATATGTCGGATTTCCTCTTGAGATGAAATGTAAGTTATATTATCTGACATATCGGTGCTCGCACAAAGAAATTACACAGATGGTCGCTCCTCAACAGCATTATTCTTCGTGCTAGTCGACGGCATTACCCCGTAGAGTCCTTGGCTAGCGTGAGTATAGAGGTGGGGCATCGCAATGGGAGTCAGCATGTTATCTCCCTTTTGTAATTGTTTTTTCCTCGAGCAATAAAACTGGTAAGGGCCCAACCAACCCTGCTAGCTTTGATAAAAGAACTTATATAATATAAATCTATAAAATAAAGGTGGAACATTAAAGAAACTCTAAATAAACTTAAGGTATAGATAAATATGTAAAAGTATGTATACCGTGATTTTTGATGTGTCCGACATTGGAATCACGAAGGTATTTCGTAAGAAATATATTATTCCATAAGTCAATATCACTCAAGTAAATACAATTGAAGATTATGAACCTTTAATATAAGTGTTGTTCTCTACCATTTTTTATAATAAATTACTTTCATATTCTCTGTTTGTTGAGCAAACTCAAGCTTGAGATGTTATTTGTAGTATCATTAATTGTTGACTATACGAGGTAAGATAACTGTATGTATTTATTGAGCAAACTCAAGGTACATATACTATAATTAGGACGTGACAAAATGGTAGGTACAAGTGTATAATTTTTTTTGGATTTTGAGCAAACTCAAGGTTAAAATGAGATTAGGACAAAGAACAATGGGATAGGAGTTGTATATGATACAAACGACGAGGAGTTATCCATCGTTGTGGGGCTATGACTTGCTAAGAAAACTCAAGGTTAGAATCCCAAGATAGACGAGTCCTAACACCCACTAGTGAAGTCAAAAGACTCCTATGTTTCGTCTTAGGGTTTGGAGAAACATAAAAGAATAATGGGAGCCTTATTAGAAAAATGAAATGGTAGCATATAACATTTCTAATATTGTAAGAACATCTACTATATAAAGTTATAATAATCAACATTGATAAATTTATATAATTAATATAAATTTTAAAATGTTTATTAATTAAAATATACAAATGAACTGAATTAATATTGATAAACAAAAATATAGAATAAACTTAACAATAATTGTGATGACCCACATTTCGGAACGTTTAAATCGACAATAATCCACACATGTCGACTTAACAATCCGAAACACAAATAATCAATGGAGTTAAATAAGAAAAATAAGAAGAGAAGAAGAAAACAAACACAGAATCTCACGGCGGAACGATAAAATATAATAATCAAATAATCAGGGTGAAAAAGCTGTTTACTATACATTTTATTATAATCTATACACATTTACCAGAGTTATATATATACATCCGGGATAAGTAACCAATACAACAGAATAGTATGATGTAGGGTATAATAATGATAGTAATATACCAAATCTTCGACTTCGTTCTCAGAGAATAATCTTCAATATGCTGGAAAAAAACTCAGGACTGACCCGAGCGTAATGAAAAGACAAAACACTCGAGTCAGGACTAAAATACTCTTATGTAAGTCAAATCAATATCACAAATATGAGTGCAATAACTTATGAGATGTTACGGGATTTTTCATCTTCTAAGGATCCGTTAAACTATTTATATATAATAGTATACGCTATAATAGATAATGTCTATCGGTAAAATAAATATCAAAATAGCATTAAGACTTTACATTGATCCACATTAATACATTTTTACAGTTTAAACCAAAGTCGTAATGGGCTCGTATAGGGATAAATATGACAAGGCACGTGAGGCAATGCCCAAGGTAGGATTCTACTAGTTTACCCTTTCTGGCTGGTCATAACCCATCAGTGGCCGACCGCGACAATCAATCCAAACGACAAAAAGGTGCACCCATCGAATATGAAATCACAATAGTAATACGAGTGATCAACGTCGCTAGAGGTAGCTAACCTCAATGGCCAGACATAGGCTCCTGTTTTAGTCATTTTAATTATGACACGAGTGTCAAGGCCATCCTTCATCGTTCTCTTACTTCATTCAAGTAAACGTCGCCAATTCAACCACTACATTCTAGATATCATCCACCGCGTACACAATTGTTAAAGTGGTTCCAATATTGACAGAGAGTATGCCAATAAGAGGCCCCGGTCTCTTTAACAACCAAACGTCATTTTACACACCGGTTGGTTCTTCCACGTTTCGAAAATAGTTCATACTTGATATCAAAATATCATATTCACTTCAAAATCAAATCCACTATGAGATTTACTATATTAACTTCAAAAATCATATTTTACTTTAAATTCTCAATTCAGTTCGATATATCGATTCCACTTCGAAATTTTAAATTTAATTACAATTTAGGTTATACTACACTTTAACCCAATTCGTATTTAAATCCAAGATTTAAATATAAACATTTCCATCCCTTTAACCAGTTTGAATTTTAGAAAATAGATTAAATAGTTTTAAAATAGTTAAATAGTTAAAATAGTTTAATAGAAAATAGTTTGAGTAATAGAATGGTTTATATAGTAAAATAGTTGGAAAAATTAAAATAGTTTGAATATTTAGAGAAAATAGATTTAAAATAGTTTATACTAAAATAATTTATTCAAAAATAGTTTCCAAGCCAAACTAATTAAATTCTAAAAGTTCAAATCCCAAATAAATTTCCATTTCCATTTCGATTTACTCGATTCAATTTCCGATTTCAAGTCGATTTTTTTTCAATTCTAAAGTAATTTAAATTTCAATTCCAAATTAATTTCACTTCCAATTTCAAATTAATTCTAATTCCATATTAAAATCACTTTGATTTATATCAATTTCGAGTTCAATTTTTTTCCAAAATATCGATTAAAACACTTAAAACAAATTTACTTCCAATATTCGATTAAAAATCCAAATCTCCAAATATAATTAAAATCCGAGCTCAATTTGAAATATCATTTTATATCACTTTTACTAAGCAATATTTAAAATTCGAATAAAGGTCCAATCCTTTAAAACAAATAAATTTCTGAAATTCGAATAATATTTTGATTTTAACTTAAAAATCTCAACTTCGATTATTTAAACAATTTCGTTTATCCACTTTCAATTTCCACATTCTGAGCTCAAATTCGAAAATAATTCGATTTCCATAAATTCGGTTTTTTTCTTAAATTAAATCATTTTAAATAATTTCAAATCAAAATTTTAAAAATCATTAAATTTAACTAGTCCGGTGTCCGTATATAATTCTCTATCTTATGACCAAGTGAATAAATCACTTCAATTTAATTTCATGGATGGATATATATATCATTCAATCCAAAATAAATTTCATAGGTATATATCATTTCAACTTTTTTTAATTCGAAATAATACAATTTACAGTTTTATAAACCGTAAATAATATTCATGATGATAACATGATATATCAAAATAATTAAACATCTAATCATTCAAATATCAACCAATTTTCATCCATCACAATCAATCAACCAAATAGTCAATAATCCCAACAATCAATCGATTATCGAAAATCAGGGATTTTACTAGTAGTTATATTCTAATTCAATCTATCTACCAATTCAAATCCTATCAATAAATTCAAATGTCGATTAAATGTAAATTTAAATTTATCCAATAATCATCAATAAATTTAAATTACTTCACGTTATAAATTTTTACTAACATAAAAATAAAATAGTCAAATGTGAGCGTATAAAACACTCAACTTCCTATTAGAATCTGAAAACAATTGCTTCAAATAAATCCCAGTTCTACTCCAAATTAAAAACGACATCGATACGATTCCAACGCCACCTGTTTCGCCCGAATCGAACCACATATGGAGAAGTTATGTGATAATTAATAAAACAACAATATTAAAAACTAATTAACTATAAAATTTAATTAATACATTTGCTAACCATCTTCTGCAATGCACTGATACACGCACGCGACAGGTAGGAACCCACTCTCGTGACCATGAATTTCCATACGCACGCAACCACCGTAGGCTATGCGGCACCAACGTCTCCATCATCCACGCCCTCGCCTACGGCCACACGCGGTCTTGCCGAACATCACCTATCGAGCCGTCGTCGCCTAAACCCTAAGGCAGCGACCATCTTCAAACCCTAAATAGCTGCCAACCTCGTCGCCGCGCTCAACTGCCATGCTTTTGTCAACGTCGCCTTCCTCCAACGTTCCATAAACGATCACGACTTCAATCGCGATTTGATTTAAATTTCCTTTTTTTTATTACGAGCAGTTTCGCTTTTTTTTCTTTTTTTTAAATCTGCAATTTCGATTAGAAGAAAAAGGAGAGGGAGCAAGATACGACAAAGAAATGGGAACGTGGGTTGGACTCGTTCGAATAGAATTGTTTGGGTTATATATAATATTATTTAAATTAGAAAATATCTATCCTAAAACGTCCGAAATTTCTCGAGCTCCAAACGAAGCATGCCACCTGGCGTTTATAATGTTTTACCCCCATTTCGAAGACAATGGAACTAGTTCCGAGGCCTAATTCGATCGTATGCAAAAGATAGCTTTTCAAAGTCGATTATTTTAATTAAATTTCTACGCGGTTCAAGCTCGCACGACCAAAGGACAAGTTCGTTCGCAATGAAAATTGAAACCCTACAATAATTCACTATTACGGATCCAATGAAACTAGTTTCGTCGAAATCCGAGACGGTGACCAAAATGGCTATTTTTACTCGTTAATTAAAATATAAAATTTCAAATTTTTAATTATTCACAGTTAACTCCAATTTTAAATGTTAATTATCTTCATTCATATTTTGAATAAAATTTAAATCAATTTCTGATATATATTTCAATCATCTTAAATCCAGAAACAAATTATTCAAATAATTTCCAATATTAAATTTTAAACAATTTAATTATCCAATAAACTAATATAAATAAATCATTAAATTTTATTTCTACCCATATCTATTCAATAATTACATTAAATTTAATAATTTAAAATAGCCAAAAATACGGGTCGTTAGATACTCCCCACTCAAAACTTTTCGTCCTCGAAAAGGCGTTAAGTAAAGAATTAAACATACAATATATTTTATTCAAACTATCAACTTATTAAACTTAAACATTTATTTTCAAATCTATTAATACACTTCTATTACGCCACTCCGATATCGGTTTTACGAAATTTACAAGTTAGTTATCAAAACAAGTTACAAAATTTTAAAATTTCAATTTTTTTTTCCTAACACCCGGATTTACGGAAAATTTCGGTAGAGTCTCCTTTGCGCGGCTCAATCGGAAACTTTTTACAATTCAATATATAACACAAATATAACCAGTATATATCAAATATACGTCTCATCTCAATGACGAGGCATCCCGAAGGGAAAAAAATATAAAATCGCGGTATGTAATCCGAGACACGTACCTTATTAATAATAATATGAGTGAGTTCGCTCGTATTAAGCAAGCAAAGCATATAATAATCCATGTATATGTCCAATGGTCTTCGTATGTACCTATCTCAACTTAGTTTGGGATATTAGTTGCATATAAAGATATAGAAGCATTATAAGTCTGATATAACCATATAACATGGATTAAATATGTGTATTAAAGTTCAGTTTTCTTTGACATGATAATTTAATCTAATCTATTAACATAATCCAACTTCGATTTTCTTTGGAATAGGTAATACTTTGGTTTTCTTCATACTGTCGTATGAATGATACATCTTTTTATTCTTTTTGAAAATAGATGAAACATTTTTCTAAAATAAACCAATATCCAATTTACCACAATCCAGTAATGATCAGATCATATCAAATTTAAAAAAATAAGAGGATTAGAACCAAATCAGATGTGGAACCAAATCCACTTATAAATCTGATCAGTTTTATCGTTGATTTTGATATGTCATGCTGGCCTGGGTAATATCTAGTACCAAACTACTAACATGAAAGGAACATAGAATACTGGAAAAATATCTCTAATTTCCGGAAAAAATTTTTTTTTGAACAAAAGTTGGCCAATGAAAAGAATAAGTGTTAAAAGAAATTGCAAGGGTTATACAGCAAATAAATCAAATTACATTGAAAATGTGCTTGTCAAATTTAATCATCTAAAAGAAAGATGCCAAAAACCCAATGGACTCAAGTATTGCAGACTACAAGCAAAATACTGATAAGTATGCTAACAAATTGAATGTATGATGTGTGTTATATAGGTATGCAGACTTGCTAGGTATACTACAATCATGGAATAGAATATCATAAAGCAACTAAAAGCGAGTTTGGTTATCTTTAAAAGACTAAAATCTCAAACTT
Source organism: Allium fistulosum (assembly GCA_030737815.1). Lineage (NCBI taxonomy): Eukaryota > Viridiplantae > Streptophyta > Magnoliopsida > Asparagales > Amaryllidaceae > Allium > Allium fistulosum. Next base: position 798,533,502 of record CM060904.1, read on the forward strand.
TTCTATAACGGGTTCCAGAATGTGTTGGGAAGATATACATATGCAAGTTGGATAACTGTCATCGGTGAAAACAAATCAACTTCAGGTTGACTTATTTTGGTAAAGGTATTTTTCTGCAGGCATCAAAGACTGGACATACTACTCTACCATGAATAAAATTTATAACTATGTGACTGTAGACAAATAAGCAAAATAATTGTGAAATATGGTGTTCAGTTGTCAACCCAAACCAACCAACAACTTTGTAAAACTGCTTTTCTATGCGAGGACTAAATAGATATTAAATAAGATATGCAAACTGAAAGGTGAACGTTTGGCTCAATAACATTCTCAAACTAATAAAAATGCATAACAAAATGAATATTAATTTATTAATATGTTTGCTGGACAGACACATCAAGCCATTTACTATATAATTCAGTACAAATTATAATTTTTTTTTAAAAAAAGAATCAGATAAATTATTAGATGTTGACTATGCTAAAACTCACTTCAATGTCTACAGGCAAACTATACATGGATTTGTAGCATAACAACCAATAGTCTCTGCAACAAATTTTTTTATTCAAACTACTCCACTTGCATTTTATTTATTTATATCCAATTTAAATTAAATTCGATTAACCATATTAATTCTACTTATACTCCTTTATTTTATTTTATTTCTTGCACACTTAAATTACATTACATTTTAAAATTCAAGTTCGTATTCATTTTTAATTCATTTTATAGCTTAAATGAAATTAATCCACTTTACTAATTTATCTAGTTTCATTTAATATCCAATTCAATTTATTTAATATAAGTTAAACTTCATTCCATTTTAATCTATTACTCATTTTATTTAATTTTATTCAAGTTAAATTTTCTAGTCATTCCCATTCAACAAATTTAAATTCGTTTTTAGCTTATTAATTCTCAAATCCATAAGTTATACAATTTAATCATTTAAATTTCATTTTATCTAATTCATTTCAAATACATTTCATTTTATTTAAGCTTTCTTGAGTTAAACTTCATTTTATTTACTTTATTTCACTAACTCCATTTAATTTAATAACGCTAAGCCAATTATTTTATTTCGTATCTCAAATTGAATCATTTTTGTTTTGTTTGCTTTACCAAAATATTAACCATTTTAAATTTGTATATTTTCCTATTCAAATTTATAAGTTATAACTTATTTTAATTTATACTAATTTCAATTATAAGTTCAAAAATATTTTCATATATTTATTAAATCATCCTTAGAATAATTTTTTTCACAATTAAAACTAGTTTTAATCGAAAATAAATTTCTTTTGGTAACAATTCTCATTCAGAAACTCGAAAATGTATACTGGCGATGCTGCAGTCATCTCCAGAATTATTTTCTAGCGACCAAAGCGAGTTTAATGCTTTATTTTCTTCAAAAATATTTTCAAAATATATTTCTAGTCAAAACACTTTCAAATAATACTATTATAATTTTGAAGGCATCAAAAAAAATTTTGAAAACAAAAAGGATTTTAAACTCTAAAATTCTCAATTTTTTAAAGTCATTTCTATATATAAGTTATATTATAAATATACTTATACAAATTTTCTCACCTTATTACCAAAATATTTCATTAATTTACACTTGGTCATTTTAAACTATTCTTAATTTAATTTAATTTTAATTTAATTTAATCATCAAATTCTTCCTAAAATAAAATTCATTAAGTATTCGTTTTATTTTTGTTCAACCCGATGATAATTAAATATTATTATTTCCCAACAATAATTTCACTAATAATTAACCTTTTATATATATAATAAAAGTTAGGAAAAATTATTTCATTTACTTGATTTTAAAACAATATTATGTCGACTTGCCTCGTTTAAATGTTTAGAAACCCCTATCAATGACACGGCGTCCCGCATATCGACCAGAATTTATAAACAACTCAACGGATAAGTAAACATAATATAAAACAATTTATTACACTAACAAGAATGCTCTCTCATATAATACACTCAAACAGACTCATTCTAGGGTATTACTACTGTTTGCACCAACAATGGTCACAAACCCCAAGTGTAGTGAAAGCACCAGTGTATGAATACGAATCAACAGTGTTCACACACAAATCACAGATCTAAGCAAGTAACAAGCAGCAATCAAGAAATAATGAACAGTGACACACAATTTATAGTGGTTCGGCTATCTCCGGCCTACGTCCACTTCAAGGTTTTTATGATTTTATTGCTCGATGCTTGAAGATTACAATTTCGTATGTTGTATTACAACTGATTTGCTGAACTAAGTCTGAATCTAAGGCAGCAATGGTGATCTGGAGTAAATCTGGCAGAATCTGGGCGCTCTTTAGCTCTCAAAATTGTCCGACCCCTTTTCTGAATGACCAGGGGCTCTATTTATAGGTGTAGGAGGCTGATATTTCGCCTAAACTGAAGGGAGACCAGTTCCAGTACGTCAGGGGGCCCACATGCCCGCTTTTTGGAAATCCGGGCCCACTTTGGGATCGATTCGAAGCTATGTTTGAATCGATCAAGAAATCGTCCAATCGAGCTGAAATTTGATGAGAACATTCTTCAACATGTGCTCAAGCTTCTGTGAAAATTTCATAGCATTTGGATGTGTAGATCTCAAGTTATGATCGATTCAAGGTTGCATTTCTGGTTGACTAGCCTGGTTCGAATCGATCTAGTTCGAATCGATTCGTTCGAATCGATTCGTTCGAATCGATCCTCCCGCACGCGAAGACAATGGCGTGGCGCGCATGCCTCGGGTCAACCCTCCTTTATCTCCGAGTTTTACTGAGTCGTACCCGGGGTTTTAGCGGTGTGGACTAGGTGGACTCGAGACTATTGTTTCGAAGACGCGCTTCCTTCGAATCGATTGAATTCATGCTCCTTCGTATCGATCGTGGAAGGTCGTTACTGATCGATTCGAAGCATCCTCTGTCTTTGGGATTTGAAGACAATAGCGACATGGAGTCGAAGCTATGGTCCTCTTCATGGATTCGAAGCAGGGAGAAACCGATGGATTCGAATCGACTAAGACCTCATCGATTCGAAGTAGATCACGTGAGCTTGATGCGTTGGATACGAAGACGATGAAGTCGAAGGCTAAAGCATTTCTCATGGATTCGAAGCCATCAGGGGAACTTTGTTGGAGTCGAGTTTGATGGATTCGACCCTAGGGGATTCGAACCATAGGGAGACGAACTCAAGGCTATGTCCTCCACTTGCGTCGATGATATCTTGGGCGTATGAACTCGGATTGACTCGAGATTTGGAATGTTGCTTCATTTGACCTTGCTTGACATGTCTTATCAATTGCAGCCCGTTCCGGACTCGGGCAAAATTCATCGATATCCATGGTGAACCTGCGATTACACAATTGATGTTCATGACTAATAATCATTGATTTTCAGTTAATCTTTGGGTATCTCAGCTTTGCCAAAAAGTGGGATAACACTTTGCCCCCCAAAACATGGATTTTGGTAAAAAGGTGTGTTTTGATAAGCCTCAAATTGAATGCAGTGAGTCCGTGTTTTACTCATAGCTTATAGCATTTTCAATCAAGTCCATGGCTGTTCGAAGCCGAATTGTTATCAATTTTTTCCAGTGGAAGTTAAGAATGAAATTCTACGGTCTCTCCGTACTATTGTTGGTCACTCCGGACCCTTGTCAAACCCATTCTAGATTTAGCGATTGAATAGAAAGATCCTATTGCACTCCGGCGTTGCTTTCTATCCCTTGCACTCTGGCCCCAGCTAGGGCGTATAACGATGTCTTGGTCGTTCTCGGCCGATTATAGCCTCTCCTGGCTCATGCTGGATCCCATCCTGTCACTCTCCGGTGAAGGGGAAACAACGTTAAGTGAGTCAATCCTATCGCTCTCCGACGAAGCGACTCACCTCCTGCAGTGAATCTGAACATTAAGCGATGTCATGACCTGAATCGTCGGTCGATCACAGCCTCTTCGGGCTCATGCTGGATCCCATCCTGTCACTCTCCGGTGAAGGGGAAACAACGTTAAGTGAGTCAATCCTGTCGCTCTCCGGCGAAGCGACTCACCTCCTGCACTCCGGTTCAGTGTATCTGAACATTAAGCGATGTCATGGCCTAAATCGTGGGCCGATCATAGCCTCTCCGGGCTCTTATCGAATCCTGATCCAATCACTCTCCGGTGAATAGGAAACGATGCTTAAGTGAGTTGATCCTGTCGCTCTCCGGCGAAGCAACTCACTTCTTGCACTCCGGACCCTGCCTCTCCGGGTAGGATCATAAAGCGATCATGTTTATATTGATATTTTATGTTTATCCTTTAACTCTCCGGTCAAAGGTTTATATTAATAAGTGTTTCTTTATTAAATTCAAATCCTAGATGTTCAATCTCAAACACCAGGAAAAACAAGATAATGCCTCTCCGGGCGGAGCGGTCTATTTCCATTTCAAAGCATGCCTAGGGATCTCTCCGGTTCCCGTACATGAGTAAGTGGGATAGCCGTTTTATTTTGGAAATCAAATCTAAGAAAACTAATCGACCAGAGTCCAAATCTTGAACTTGGCCCTTGCCATCACAATCAGTTGATGACGAGTCGTGATCCCGATCCAGGATCATTCCTGTTTGGTTGATGCAGTAGTTGTTCGGGTCTAACCGCCGTCGTACGTTCTCTGACATACTGCGGCAATTTACCACTCCTGGCATGTTCTTCCACCTCATCCTTTAGGTGGCGGCATTCATCGGTAGTGTGCCCATCCAGCTCATGGAAGTACTTTCCAGTCTTACGTTCCCGCTCCGTGGGATCTCTCCTGGGTGGTTTTCGGTAGGGGAGTTGCCCCCGAGTTTCGGTGTAAATTCGTTCCAGTCCTGCCACCAAGTCTGTGTATTGCCTGAATCTGGGCTCCCGGAATTTCTTCCGTTTATCAGGACCATCATGTGTTCCTTTGTCTGCCCTGGACTGTTCCCTGGCGGTTCCTTCGCCTTGTGCAACATTTATTTCCTGCCTCTCGGCTCGGGATTCCTCTAATCGAATGAATTTTTCAGCTTCATGGAAAAACTCTCCAAGATCTTGCGGTGGATCTTTAGTCAAAGAGTCTTTGAATTCGGTGCCTTCTCCAACTCCTGCCACTGCCGCCATCAAAATCATCGATGGGTCCGGGCGATCTACAGAAGTCACCGTCGCATTAAATCGTAACAAAAAATCTTTTATGTACTCTCCGGTCCTTTGTTTTATTGATGCCAAAGTCATCACGCTCTTAGGTCGCGTCACGTGAACCCTAAACTGCCTCATGAAGCAATCCACAAGCTCGCCCCATGTCCTGATTGATCCGGTTTCTAGCTGCCTAAACCAAAGCGCAACCAAATCTGATAAGAATAAGGGGAAACATCGTGCCATCACTTCCTCGGATGCTCCCAGCACTTCCATGTGTCTGATATATCTGGTGATATGCATGGTCGGGTCTGACTTTCCGTCATAAAGATTCAGCGTTGGTAGTTTGAACTTCGGAGGGTTCCTTGCATTCCTGATATTCGGAGCGAACGGACTCCGACTAACTTCTTCCAATCCTCCTCCTGAAAACCCTCCTCTCATGAGTCGTCTCACTAGGCCGATCATTCTTTCATCTCCATCTAGGGGTTGCCCCCTTGTCATGTCTCTGTCTTGCCCTCCGAGTCTTGTAGGGAATTCTGGTACGTACTCTTCGGGCGGCTCGTTAGCATTTGTGTTGGCCCTAGCCGGTTGAGCTCCTTCCAAAGGTACTTCTGCGTTGGATCCTGCGGGCCTGCCCCCAAGCCCTTGTTGATTGCCTTCTGGTTCTGTATTCTGTCCTCCGTTGGGTTCCATAGCCCTAGCTCCTTGTTCCACATTCACAGCCGCTGTAGCTGGTCCAGGGTTCTGCGTCCCTACAGCTCTCATCTGCTCGAAGAAATTCTGCAGCATCTCTTGTTGGCTTTTCATCATTCTTTCCTGCATTAAGTTATTCATCGCTTCCATCTCATCTCTAGTAATGTAGATCAAAGCTTGTCCTTCTCCAGCGCCGGAGGATGCCTCTTGACTTCCTGCCTGTTTGCTCCTCTCAGTTCTTTGTCTAGTTTGTCGAGTCATTGTAGAGTCAGATCTGAATCCTTAAAATTCCAAATCTAAATTTTGAATTTGGTGTAGCGGGTGCTAGTTCTTCTCAGTGAAAGCACCAAAGTGTTTGCACCAAAAATGGTCACAAACCCCAAGTGTAGTGAAAGCACCAGCGTATGAATACGAATCAACAGTGTTCACACACAAATCACAGATCTAAGCAAGTAACAAGCAGCAATCAAGAAATAATGAACAGTGACACACAATTTATAGTGGTTCGGCTATCTCCGGCCTACGTCCACTTCAAGGTTTTTATGATTTTATTGCTCGATGCTTGAAGATTACAATTTCGTATGTTGTATTACAACTGATTTGCTGAACTAAGTCTGAATCTAAGGCAGCAATGGTGATCTGGAGTAAATCTGGCAGAATCTGGGTGCTCTTTAGCTCTCAAAATTGTCCGACCCCTTTTCTGAATGACCAGAGGCTCTATTTATAGGTGTAGGAGGCTGATATTTCGCCTAAACTGAAGGGAGACCAGTTCCAGTATGTCAGGGGGCCCACATGCCCGCTTTATGGAAATCCGGGCCCACTTTGGGATCGATTCGAAGCTATGTTCGAATCGATCAAGAAATCGTCCAATCGAGCTAAAATTTGGTGAGAACTTTCTTCAACATGTGCTCAAGCTTCTGTGAAAATTTCATAGCATTTGGATGTGTAGATCTCAAGTTATGATCGATTCAAGGTTGCATTTCTGGTTGACTAGCCTGGTTCGAATCGATCTAGTTCGAATCGATTCGTTCGAATCGATTCGTTCGAATCGATCCTCCCGCACGCGAAGACAATGGCGTGGCGCGCATGCCTCGGGTCAACCCTCCTTTATCTCTGAGTTTTACTGAGTCGTACCCGTGGTTTTAGCGGTGTGGACTAGGTGGACTCGAGACTATTGTTTCGAAGACGCGCTTCCTTCGAATCGATTGAATTCATGCTCCTTCGTATCGATCGTGGAAGGTCGTTACTGATCGATTCGAAGCATCCTCTGTCTTTGAGATTTGAAGACAATAGCGGCATGGAGTCGAAGCTATGGTCCTCTTCATGGATTCGAAGCAGGGAGAAACCGATGGATTCGAACCGACTAAGACCTCATTGATTCGAAGTAGATCACGTGAGCTTGATGCGTTGGATACGAAGACGATGAAGTCGAAGGCTAAAGCATTTCTCATGGATTCGAAGCCATCAGGGGAACTTTGTTGGAGTCGAGTTTGATGGATTCGACCCTAGGGGATTCGAACCATAGGGAGACGAACTCAAGGCTATGTCCTCCACTTGCGTCGATGATATCTTGGGCGTATGAACTCGGATTGACTCGAGATTTGGAATGTTGCTTCATCTGACCTTGCTTGACATGTCTTATCAATTGCAGCCCGTTCCGGACTCGGGCAAAATTCATCGATATCCATGGTGAACCTGTGATTACACAATCGATGTTCATGACTAATAATCATTGATTTTCAGTTAATCTTTGGGTATCTCAGCTTTGCCAAAAAGTGGGATAACAACTACCCTATCTCTAATGAGTCAAACCCCACAAAGCCAAGGTTATCGCTAAACCTAGCTCTGATACCAACTGTGACGACCCACATTTCGGAATGTTTAAATCGACAATAATCCACACATGTCGACTTAACAATCCGAAACATAGATAATCAACGGATTTAAATAAGAAAAATAAGAAGAGAAGAAGAAAACAAACACAAAATCTCACAACGGAATGATAAAATATAATAATCAAATAATCAGGGTGATAAAGCTGTTTACTATACATTTTATTATAATCTATACACATTTACCAGAATTATATATATACATCCGGGATAAGTAACCAATACAGCAGAATAGTATGATGCACGGTATAATGATGATAGTAATATACCAAATCTTCGTCTTTGTTCTCTAGAGAATAATCTTCAATACGCTGGAAAAAAACTCAGGACTGACCCGAGCGTAATGAAAAGACAAAACACTCGAGTCAGGACTAAAATACTCTTATGTAAGTCAAATCAATATCACAAATATGAGTGCAATGACTTAAGAGATGTTACAAGATTTTCCATCTCCTAAGGATCCGTTAACTATTTATATATAATAGTATACGCTATAATAGATAATGTCTATCGGTAAAATAAATATCAAAATAGCGTTAAGGCTTTACATTGATCCACCTTAACACATTTTTACAGTTTAAACCAAAGTCATAATGGGCTCGTATAGGGATAAATACGACAAGGCACGTGAGGCAATGCCCAAGATAGGATTCTACCAGTTTACCCTTTCTGGCTGGTCGTAACCCATCCGTGGCCGACCGCGACAATCAATCCAAACGACAAAAAGGTGCACCCATCGAATATGAAATCACCATAGTAATAGGAGGGATCAACATCGCTAGAGGCAGCTAACCTCAATGGCCAGACATAGGCTCTTGTTTTAGTCATTTTAATTATGACACGAGTGTCAAGGCTATCCATCATCGTTCTCTTACTTCATTCGAGTAAATGTCGCTAATTCAACCTCTACATTCTGGATATCATCCACCGCGTACACAGTTGTTAAAGTGGTTTCAATATTGATAGAGAGTATGCCAATAAGAGGCCCCGGTCTCTTTAACAACCAAACGTCATTTTACACACCGGTTGGTTCTTCTACGTTTCGAAAACAGTTCATACTTGATATCAAAATATCATATTCACTTCAAAATCAAATCCACTTTGAGATTTACTATATTCACTTCAAAAATCATATTTTACTTTAAATTCTCAATTCAGTTCGATATATCGATTCCACTTCGAAATTTTGAATTTAATTACAATTTAGGTTATACTACACTTTAACCCAATTCGTATTTAAATCCAAGATTTAAATATAAACATTTTCACCCCTTTAACCAGTTCGAATTTTAGAAAATAGATTAAAAAGTTTTAAAATAGTCAAATAGTTAAAATAGTTTAATAGAAAATAGTTTGAGTAATAGAATGGTTTATATAGTAAAATAGTTGGAAAAATTAAAATAGTTTGAATATTTATAGAAAATAGATTTAAAATAGTTTATACTAAAATAATTTATTTAAAAATAGTTTCTAAGCCAAACTGATTAAATTCTAAAATTTCAAATCCCAAATAAATTTCCATTTCCATTTCGATTTACTCGATTCAATTTCCGATTTCAAGTCGAATTTTTTTTTCAATTCTAAATTAATTTAAATTCCAACTCCAAATTAATTTCACTTCCAATTTCAAATTAATTTAAATTCCAATTCCAAATTAAAATCACTTTGATTTATATCAATTTCGAGTTCGATTTTTTTCCAAAACATCGATTAAACACTTAAAACAAATTTACTTCCAATATTCGATTAAAAATCCAAATCTCCAAATATAATTAAACTCCAAGCTCAATTTGAAATATCATTTTATATCACTTTTACTTAGCAATATTTAAAATTCGAATAAAAGTCTAATCTTTTAAAACCAATAAATTTCTAAAATTCAAATAATATTTTGATTTTAACTTCAAAATATCAACTTCGATTATTTAAAAAAATTCATTTATCCACTTTCAATTTCCACATTCTGAGCTCAAATTCGAAAAAAATTCGATTTCCATAAATTCGATTTTTTTTCTTAAATTAAATCATTTTAATTAATTTCAAATCAAAATTTTAAAAATCATTAAATTTAACTTGTCCGGTGTCCGTATATAATTCTCTATCTTATGGCCAAGTGAATAAATCACTTCAATTTAATTTCATGGATGGATATATATATCATTCAATCCAAAATAAATTCCATAGGTATATATCATTTCAACTTTTTTTAATTCGAAATAATACAATTTACAGTTTTATAAACCGTAAATAATATTCATGATGATAACATGATATATCAAAATAATTAAACATCTAATCATTCAAATATCAACCAATTTTCATCCATCACAATCAATCAACCAAACAGTCAATAATCACAACAATCAACCGATTATCGAAAATCATGGATTTTACTAGAAGTTATATTCTAATTCAATCTATCTATCAATTCAAATCCTATCAATAAATTCAGATGTCGATTAAATGTAAATTTAAATTTATCCAATAATCATTAATAAATTTAAATTACTTCACGGTATAAATTTTTACTAACATAAAAATAAAATAGTCAAATGCGAGCGTATAAAACACTCACCTTCCTATTAGAATCTGAAAACAATTTCAACTTCAAATAAATCCTAGTTCCACTCCAAATTGAATACGACTTCGATACGATTCTAACGCCACCCGTTTCGCTCGAATCGGACCTCATATGGAGAAGTTACGTGATAATTAATAAAACGACAATATTAAAACATAATTAACTATAAAATTTAATTATACATTTGCTAACCATCTTCTTCAATGCACTGATACATACACGCGATAGGTAGGAACCCACTCTTGCGACCATGAATTTCCATACACATGTAACCACCGTCGCCGCGCCCTAGGCCACGTGCCGCCACCCTCTCCATCGTCCATGCCCTTGCCTACGGCCACACGCGGCCTTGCCGAGCATCACCTATCGAGCCGTCGTCACCTAAACCCTAAGGCGCGACCATCTTCAAACCGTAAATAGCTAACAACCTCGTCGCCGTGCTCAACTACCATGCTCTTGTCAATGCCGCCTTCCTCCAACGTTCCAGAAACGATCGCGACTTCAATCGCGATTTGATTTAAATTTCTTTTCTTTTTTATTACGAGCAGTTTCGCTTTTTTTTTAAATCTGCAATTTCGATTAGAAGAAAAAGGAGAGGGCGCGAGATACGGCAAAGAAAAGGGAACGTGGGTTGGACCCGTTCGAATAGAAGTGTTTGGGTTATATATAATATTATTTAAATTAGAAAATATCTAGCCTAAGACGTCCGAAATTTCTCGAGCTCCAAACGAAACGTGCCGCCTAGCATTTATAATGTTTTACCCCCATTCCGAAGACAATGGAACTAGTTCCGAGGCTACGAAAATTGAAACCCTATAATAATTCACTATTACGGATCCAATGAAACTAGTTTCATCGAAATCTGAGATGGTGACCAAAATGGCTATTTTTACTCGTTAATTAAAATATAAAATTTCAAATTTTTAATTATTCATAGTTAACTCTGATTTTAAATGTTAATTATCTTCATTCATATTTTGAATAAAATTTTAATCAATTTCCGATATATATTTCAATCATCTTAACTCCAGAAACAAGTTATTCAAATAATTTCCAATATTAAATTTTAAACAATTTAATTATCCAATAAACTAATAAAAATAAACCATTAAATTTTATTTCTACCCATATCTATTCAATAATTACATTAAATATAATAATTTAAAATAGCCAAAAATACGAGTCGTTACAATAATTTTTTGCATGTTGACCCATACAAGCACCTAATTATACAATTACTAAATACGTTCGTAACTTGGTCACTTACGAGTTTACTTGCCTGAGACTATGTATTATCTTCAATGAGTTTCGAACTTTATAAGCAATACAAGAATATGGATATTTGATTCATATACGATTACATATAAATGTTATATGGTGAACGGTCACAATTCGTAATGTACGAAACCTAGATGAAATTAGTTCATTGAATAAGCAAGTAAATCGTAGTGTGATATCGTTTATTTAATATAATTGATTGCAATAATGATCTTTCTGTGTTAAATGTAACAATGGACCAAAGGCAACAAGATAAATCTAAGAATTCAATCATTTAAATATCAGTTTGATCTGTTTAAGTAAAGTGCAATTTATTTGATACCTTAAAAGTTAAGGATGACTAAATGCACTTTTGTAAAGAATTCATTATGATATTGTGCTAAAGATTTCCTTTGAAGGGTTCAACCATTTAGAAAGGAAACCGAATGTATATGACCTAATGTAATCTAAGGCGTAGTTGGGATAAAGAGAGTGAATGGTAACTTCTGCTTCATAAAACAAAATTGAAAACAAAAATTGTAAAATAATAAATGGTATTTAACATTAGAATGAGAAATATGATTTTTTTTTCCAAAATGTACGTTCAAATAGAAAAACTATTTTATATAAGGCATATTTTTTTGAGTTAAAGATACTTGATCTGAAAGTCACGACTATAAACTTGTTATAGTAGATGGAATAAATAACCTATATTATGTGGTTGAATGGAACTCCATATTTCGTATGCCATTTTAGTATTGGTAGAAGTAGTGGGAGCATGAAATTTAGAACTTATCAATCACATCAAGTTACGAAAGTTGTTTTTATAAAACATACCAAATATTATTTATGAAATAATAAATGTTTTTCACTATTGACTGAAAACAAAATTAGTTTTATTTCAGCATGAACATTATGAATATTCATTATAAAATAAAACTGTAAAGTGGTATTTGTGATACATTGGAAAATACAGAAATATCTAACTTTATTGGCAATTATTTTGGAATTATTGAACTAAATCGCAATTTGGATAAATAATTCTTTGGTTATATGATTATGAATCATATCTTCTAGCGAATTATACATCAAACAAATAAGGGCAAAGCACCATTAAGTGGGAGTGACATAAGAGTTAATGAACTCTTCAAATGATACATATAGATGTATGCAATCGCAAGTCTATTAAAACCAATATGGTTTCCATGTATTTCATTATATTCATCAATGTATTATCACAAACTTGAACATGTGCATATGATACGCATGTGCTATGTAGTTAAAGCTCTTAGCAGTTCTATAGTGGTGAATGTGAAAAAAAAAATTGTGGGGCTAAAGCGGGGATGTAGCGAAAAATGCGGAGGTGCAAAAAGCTTCAATATACATAAAACAAAATATATAAAGGTAACTTATTCTCATTCTCACATCGTTTGTGTAGGGAAAAGAAATGTTGTTTAATCTTATATAACAAAACGAAGAATATCATGATTTATACAGTTCAAATTTGGTGACTACAATAGATTACTAACTTATATTGAGCACTTATGCCTTATGATTCAGACTTTACCCAAACTTTTTTGATTTGGTTTAAAAGAGAACTAGTGTAACGACCCGTATATTTTAATGGTTTTAATAATATATTTAACTGAAATTTTGTGAAATTTTAAATATTTGAATCTGAAAATAAAAATTTGATATTTGGAATACGTCTAGATTAACATAGCAAATGGAAAATTTTCATTTGATAATATGGAAGTTTATTTTCTTGTGTAAATTCTATTTTAAATTTAAATCAGTTAATATTATATGATAAAAAAATATTTTCCAAACCTGAATATTTTTATATAATAAATTTGTAAATCATCTTCTGAGTGAGACGTCATCTTTCATTTTCCCAAATTTCAACTGCTATTGCTTCGTTTATCTTATTTTCGACAGATTTGCAGCATTTTCGATACCGATATCGACTTTTGATAGGATGGTCCTATCACTGATATCTATATACCATTTTGATCGTCTCGTCGCGCTGATCTCCGTAGTATATTCAATTCTGTGTTTTGAAGTTCGGTGCACATCAGAATACGCAAAAAACGATTTCGTATCGGTGCCAGTTTAAAACCTTTTGTTGTCTTTTCAGCCTCTGTCCTTTAATATTGTCTGTATTGAATATAAAATTTATGACTTGTCCTTTCATTTCTATCGTAAACTAAGAGTCATCAGTTGAGAAAAACTGTGTTCATTATTTTAGACGTTCATCCATTTCTTTTTCTTCCCGTTCAATTCTTTTCTTCATCAGCCTCTTCTTTTCACCTCCTCTCCCCTACAACCGAGCCATCAACTCCTACCACCTCACTTCCACGCATCCTCCTCTCACCCCTTAGCTTGCCTCTTCCGCCCAGCAACCTTCTACCGCTATTCCACCCGAGCCAAAACCCACAATCACCACCTTTCTCCGCCGTGACACTCCTATGCAGCAGCCCTCCACTTTAGCCTCCACCCCTTCCAAGCTTGGTCGAGCACTCTTTCTTTTACTCTCTTTTGTTCAGCTCCACATCTCCATGTTCACGCGTGCAGCCTCTTTTTACTACTAAGGTATATATATTTCTATTATACAAGTTTTATTATATATGAAGGTATGTTAACACATAAATATTTATATGTAAAGTTTTATACAAGTTTTCAAAAACTGTTGATATATATTGGTTATAAAGTAGGTATACATATGATTTAATGTATATTTTAATAGGTCCACATATATTTGTTCAGTTTCTGTTTTGTTTTGCATTGATTTTTATTATATTTACGTATTGATATATTTTGTTTATATCGTGAGTATATATACATAGTTATAGGGTTACATATGTTACAGCTGCGAAGGTTAGGCATATATATATATATATATATATATTAGTTGATATAAAGTTGGTGTGCATATTTGTTTATATATATTTAATTGTTCACATGTACATTTTATGTTCTGTTTGTTCATTTATAAGCTGAAGTGAGTATATGTTACAGTAAGGATATATATATATATATGTTACAAGTTTGGTTTGTTTATATATTTTATTACAAAAGAAGTAGCATATCTGCTTTGTAACAACCCGGGATTTGCATTACCAATTAATAAATAAAAGTTAGGATTTTTATTTATTTTAATGAAGCATAAAAGGATTTGGAATAACAAAATTTATTTGAAAAAGGCAATTTTAATTAAATGAAAAATATGGGATTTTAAAATGAGGTTAAAATGTTATTTTTGGAAAGTTAAATAATTTAGGAGAGATTTTAAAACGGGTTTGGATAAGAAAAATGAGTTTTATAAACATATATGAACACTTAGACTAATTTTTAGAAACATGTAAATAACTCTCTTCTTATTGGGTTACTAAACCTAACCCAATAACCCACCCTAAACCTCCTCTATAAATTATCTCAAACTCTCCAAACCTCATTCATTCATCCCTAATCAAAACCCTAATCATTTCTTAAAACTTTCATAACAAAAATGGCCTCTATCTTCATCTCCTTCTAGTTTTAGCTTATGCAAGTCATTCTATGCAAAGGTAATGCAAATACCCACCTCAAATCTTTTTTTTATATCTTTTTCATTTCTGAAATTTATTTGGTAACGCATGTTTTATGTGTTTTTTTGATCTTATAGTCTTCTAATCATCTTTTGCTATCTTGGGTTGATGCTATAGTAGTCTTTGTTGCTTTCTAGAGAGGTATTTTGCTAAAAACCTCTTCTAATATGTGTTTAATCATCTTTTGATTTTGGTAATCAGTTAGTAACACATGTTTTATTATGTAACATGTGAATCATAGCTCTTTGATCATCTTTGCTTTCATTTGGGGTGTGCACATAAGGTATTTGTAATATATGCTAGCTGAAATTATAATTAGTTTATTGCTGTTAGTAAATTAGGCATATCTCATTCATCTTAAATCGGAATTAAGATTTTCTTGAAGTTCTGGAAAGCTTATTCTGTAGCCTATAACTTTTATGTTTTGAGCTTTGCCTAATTTTGTGGTTTGAATGGTCAAAATTATGTTTGTTTGTCGCTGACCTGACAACAAACACAGGGTTGATAAAATAAAACCCTGAAATTGATTTGGCCATAAGTTACTCATTTCTTATCCAAATCTAATAATTTTGGATGTTCTGGAAAGCTTAAATTTAGAGCTAAAACTTTCATGTTTTGAGTTTCATGAAATTTCGAAGTTAATTTGGTTAAAACTGTGCATTCTTCCCACTGTCCCGAGAGCACAACGACAGTGATATAAAATTTAGATCTGAGAATTGTTTTAGTCATAGAATTTTCATCTCCAGTCGGAATTCGACGATCTTGGTCATTCCGGAAAGCTTAGAAACTAAGCTACAACTTTCATTTTTTTCATTTTGCCAGAATTTGAAGTTTACTATGCCAAAATTGTGGTTTTTCATCTCTGGCCAGTTAGTGCATAGCTATAGGCCTTAGTCTCTTTTCTCCCGTTGTTTTCAGCGTAGAACCCCGACTTTGCGACGCCATCCCGGGCTCGTCCTTTGTTGGATTTCATCGTTTTTAGTCTCGTTAAAAAGATGAGATCGAGATCTTTAACCATGCAAAGTTTGGTTTAGATCTGGGTGCATTAGATACTTCGTTTCTATTGCCAAAGTAGCACCCAGAAACTGTTTTACAATAGTGATCATTTTCAGTTATCGTCGGACCAACTTTGAAACATTGTCGTTTCTTCGTTTCAAGTCGAAACCGAACGATTCTTATTGCATATCAAAGTAGGAGTACTTTACTATGCTCCTGCAAATTTTCATCAAGATCTGAGTTCATGTGACCCTTCGACCATGTCGTCGAAGTGGGACCTTTACACTGTTTTGACACAGTTAAGTTTTATGATTTTTGTCCGACTTTGAGACGACGCCATTTCTTCGTTTCAAGTCGGAATTTCCCGATTCTTTTTGCAGTTTGGAGCAGGGATGTTGGACTATATGCCTACCAATTTTCATGCCATTCGAATTCAGTTTGCTGGTCCGAATAATTTTCCGAACTTGGGTTCGCGTCATTTTTGGACTATTTTCCAACACTTAGAATATTTTTCAGTGATTTTCTAGTTTTATTGATTTCTTTGAGATTTGTCTCTAGATTTTGTACACGGGTTTTATGAATTATTTTCAAAAGATTTTTCACTCCTAAATGGCTTTCGAAATTATTATATAATATTATTTTAATTATTAAATTAATTACTCCATAATAGGAGAGTTTTCAAAAGCCGTTTTAAAGTGATTTTAAAATCAATTATAAAACCATTTCGCACCATTGTTTTCTATAATAAAAATCTCACACTCACTTTTTAGCACGTCGAGCGAAGTGGAAAGGTGCTTAAACGGTTAGGAAATCTCCGGCGTATGGAACCGTGTGTATTTTCTTTCCGGTTAATCCCCGACCTATTCGATTGATCGTTTTGACCTTTGGGTCTAGTTTACCGATGATACGTGGTGGACTTTTTCTTGTTTGGAGTGTGAGATTGCTATTGGTTAGGAAACCGTTTAGTGCGAACGTGGGGTATGGGACTCATTGTTAACACTTTACGGGTTCCTCTCCAAGAAGTTTGTGACACATTAGCCTCTGGGCGGCCAGTACTGGACCTCTGGGTCACCACGCCTCTGGGCAACCATCTCTGGACACCTGCTTTTTGGAGCATTTTATTTTTCGACATGCACCTCTGGGCATTTATCCTTCTGGGAAGGATCTTGCCGTCTCGTGCATTCCGTATCTGTGCGAGTGATCGATCACAACTCTACAGTACTTGGCAACAACGACTCCGGTCGGTGCACGTGCAATACTGGTATTATTTGATGATTTTTATATCCATTCGAGTACCGCCATTCGGTGTTGGTTCTAAGGAACCATACGATGTAAGTGCGATTACCTTGTGGATTCACAGTGTCTCTGGGCATTGCTTTTCAGTGTTTGATTTCATTGACTTTTCAGTATATCCCCATTGCTCTTTGGAGCATCGATCTTTGCTTGGGCATTGATTACAGACTCTGGTCACCCTTGGGATTATTGCCTATGGGCATCTTTTTATAGCTTTGGCTACGCCGATGATATGAGGCGATTTTATTTATTCTACACTTTGGTGTTGATTTCTCTTTGGAGATTTTTATTGTTTATTGATGATTAGGGATCGTCATTATATTCATGTGGTTCATAATATACTTCTCTTTGGATAAGTACTGTTTTATTTATTTACCGCATTATTATATATCTCAGTTATTACTGATTGTTTAGCTAGCCTGACCCGAGTGTTTTTCGCTCGGGTCAGACCGAGTTATTTCAGGTTAGGTCTCTGGACTTAGCTTCTGTGCTTCCGCTTGGACATTATCTGCTATGCTGATAGATAGCGCTTTTATTTGTCCACTATTCCGCTACTCTGTTATTATTCAGACTTTGATATGTACATATTTTTGACTCACATGTGTGAGCAGTGGCTTTGTACCCACTTATAGTACTTGGATCTGTATTGATGATGTATTGTTCTGGGATTTTATATCTGTTATGAGACTCTGTGCTGTGATGTTTTATCATATTATTACTATGCTTATTCTGATAGATCTTTAGCCATTGTAATTTCGTTATAAATATTTATTGAATACGTCGAACCACTTGAAAAAAAATAGATACCACCCTTTCGATGTATTCAGTAGATAGTTATAGCTTGATTACAAATGGTCGCTTCCACTATACTCTATTCTCCGCTTTAACAGACAGTATTACCCTCGTAATACTCTTTGTTATAGTGGGTCTCAGAGTGGGGCGTTACAGTTTGGTACCAGAGCGGTTTCGGGAATAAGCATAATAGACACAGAACAGATACACTTAGTGCAATACATCTTAATTAGATCCGAATTAAATCAAATCCCTTCCTTATGTTTATTGATAGATAAGTTAGGAATATGTATAGGAATCCGTTATATTCCGTAGTATTCCTTAATTAATTATCTATACGTAGCATGGATTGGCTCGCTCAGTACGACGCCAAAATCATTTGTTCGGAGCGGATATTATTTCTTCGTCACCCTAACTCGTCCTCTCCGTTAGCTATTGTTCTTCAAGATGTTAGGCTTTCTGATGTTACTTTATTTTCTCTCGATTCACGAGATGAGGATTTGAACTTATCTCGTATTCCTGTTGTTCGAGATTTCCCCGACGTATTCGAGCCAGTATCCGGACTGCCGCCAAAGCGTGCTATTGAGTTCCGCATCGATCTCATTCCAGGCTCTCATCCAGTTGGGCGTCCTCCCACGAGAATGTTCACTAAGGAGAATGAGGAACTCAGGAAGCAGTTAGTTGAGCTTGAAGCGAAGCAGTTCATTCGTTCCAGTTCTTCGCCATGGGGTGCTGCTGTGGTCTTCGTTAAGAAGGCTGATGGCTCTCTTAGGCTTTGCATTGACTATCGCAAGCTCAATGAGTTGACCATCAGAAATCGCTACCCACTTCCTCGGATAGACGACATGTTTGACCAATTGAGCGGTGCGAAGGTCTTCTCTCAGCTCGACCTCGCCACCGGATTCCATCAGCTACGAGTCGCAGAAGACAGCATTCCTCTTACAGCATTTCGCACTCGTTGTGGTTCTTTTGAGTGGTTGGTCATGCCGTTCGGCTTGATGAACGCTCTGGCTTTCTTCGTCGATCTTATGAATCGAGTATTCCGGGAATACATCGATAGATTCGTTCTGGTTTTCATCGACGATATTCTTATTTATTCTAGATCCAAGGCAGAGCATGCTCATCATTTGCGGATCGTCTTGGATACTCTTCGTCAGCATCAGCTTAAGGCCAAGCTCTCCAAGTGCCATTTTTAGGAGAGCAAGGTCAAGTTCTTGGGCCATATTGTATCATCTGAGGGTATTTCTGTCGATCCTTCCAAGATCGAAGCTATTCAGAATTAGAAGCAGCCCGAGAAAGTTCATGATATTCGCAGTTTCCTTGGTCTGGCGGGTTATTACCGTTGGTTTATCAAGGATTTCTCTCGAGTTGCACTTCCCCTTACGACGCTAAATTGTAAGGGTGTTCGCTTTATTTGGTCTGATAAGTGTGAAGCTTCCTTTCAGCGACTGAAGGAACTTCTCACTCATGCTCCTATTCTAGTGGTTCCGGAGAGTAACCATGATCTTGTTGTTTACACCGATGCTTGTGGTAGCGGGCTCGGTGCTGTTCTTATGCAGAAGGATCGGGTAGTTGCTTATGCTTCCAGGAAACTACGTCCGAATGAGGTTTGCTATCCTATTCATGATCTTGAGTTAGCAGCTATCGTCTTTGCCTTGAAGACTTAACGTCACTTTCTATTAGGCGAACGCTTCATTCTGTACACCGATCACAAGTCGCTGAAGTATTTATTCAGTTAGAAGGATCTCAATATGAGGCAACAACGATGGCTTGAGTTTCTCGCCTCATATGACTTAGACATTCAGTATACCCCTGGCAAGGGTAATCGTGTGGCTGATGCACTCAGTCGCAAACACTCGGTGGTAGTTTCTATGATGATAGCCGAGTGGATATTCTTGAGACCCTATCTTTGTGTGATATTCGTGATCGAGCTCCATCTTTGGATTCTTAGATCTTGTTATTCAGCTTGGAAGCTCGACCTATTCTATTGGATCGCATTGCCCATGCTCAGCGGCAGGATCCAGAATTATTGCATCTTATTCATCTTCTCGAGTCGGGATCCAGTGATGAGACATTGCTGGAATATTCTCTTGATTTTCATCGGTGTCTTCGTAGAAGGAACCGTATTGTGGTGCCATCTGATTATCACTTAGGCGTGACATTCTAGATGAGTGTCATCGCACTAAGTACACTATACATCCTGGTTCGAGTAAGATGTATGCCGACATGTGCCGGCTATATTATTGGGAGGGTTTGAAGAGTGATGTTGCAAGTTATGTAAGCCGTTGCATGACTTGTCAACAGATCTAAGCTGAGCATCAGCGTCCATCTGGTCTTCTTCAGCCGTTAGAGATTCCATTGTGGAAATGGGATCAGATATCCATGGATTTTATTGACGGTCTGCCTCGATCGAGGTCAGGCCATACTTCTATTTGGGTCATCGTCGATCGCTTGACCAAATCAGCTCATTTCATACCTATTAAGTCCACTCGGACTACTCCTCAGCTTGCCAAGTTATATGTGAAGGAAGTCGTTCGACTTCATGGCATTCCTAGCTCTATCGTCTGTGATCGAGACACTATCTTTACTAGTCACTTCTGGAAGTGCCTATAGTTAGCTTTGGGCTCAAAGATGAATTTCTTGACTGCTTATCATCCTCAGACTGACGGTCAGACGGAGAGGGTGAATCTTGTTTTAGAGGATCTTTTGCGCTGTTGTATTCTGGATTTCGGAGGTAGTTGGGAGGATCACTTACCGCTTGTAGAGTTCTCCTACAACAACGGCTTTCAGTCTAGTATTGGCATGGCTCCTTTCGAGGCACTTTACGGAAGGCCATGTCGTTCTCCTTCGTGTTGGTTAGAATCTGGCGAGAAGTTCCTTCTTGGTCCAGATTCGGTTCGGGAATCTTCTAAGAAGATTATTCTTATTCGTCAGAGAATGAGAGAGGCACAGGACCGTCGGAAATCCTACACAGACAACCGTAGGAAGCCTCTTGAGTTCTCCATTGGTGATTTTGTCTTCAGTCGGATTTCTCCCATGAAGGGGGTTGTGCGTTTCAGCTCTACATGGAAATTGGCTCCTCGATATGTTGGACCATTTCCTATCACGGAACGCATCGGCCCCGTTGCTTATCGTGTGGCTCTACCTGCTCATTTTTTCGGAATGCATGACGTGTTCCATGTTTCCCAGCTTCGCATGTGTCTCCGCGATCCTAATTTTATCATTGAGCCGCATGCTGTGCCTGATTTAGAGATCTCACCTGATTTATCTTTGGAGCAGCAACCTCTTCGTGTGCTTGATTCGGAGGTTAGACGCCTTCGCAACAAAGAGGTTCCACTCGTGAAGATTCAATGGTCACCGAATCCTAAGGACTGCACTTGGGAGACCAGAGAATCTATCGAACGCTCTTATCCTGGCTTTCTCCCATCTTCTTCTACGGGTGAGAATTCTCTATTTTATCTCTATCACTTCTTTTGTGGATTTGACGTTATAGACGACATCTATCTTAAAGAATTGCGGGGACGCAATTTTCTTAAGGGGGGAGTCTGTAACAACCCGGGATTTGCATTACCAATTAATAAATAAAAGTTAGGATTTTTATTTATTTTAATGAAGCATAAAAGGATTTGGAATAACAAAATTTATTTGAAAAAGGCTATTTTAATTAAATGGAAAATATGGGATTTTAAAATGAGGTTAAAATGTTATTTTTGGAAAGTTAAATAATTTAGGAGAGATTTTAAAACGGGTTTGGATAAGAAAAATGAGTTTTATAAACATATATGAACACTTAGACTAATTTTTAGAAACATGTAAATAACTCTCTTCTTATTGGGTTACTAAACCTAACCCAATAACCCACCCTAAACCTCCTCTATAAATTAACTCAAACTCTCCAAACCTCATTCATTCATCCCTAATCAAAACCCTAATCATTTCCTAAAGCTTTCATAACAAAAATGGCCTCTATCTTCATCTCCTTCTAGTTTTAGCTTATGCAAGTCATTCTATGCAAAGGTAATGCAAATACCCACCTCAAATCTTTTTTATATCTTTTTCATTTCTGAAATTTATTTGGTAACACATGTTTTATGTGTTTTTTTGATCTTATAGCCTCCTAATCATCTTTTGCTATCTTGGGTTGATGCTATAGTAGTCTTTGTTGCTTTCTAGAGAGGTATATTGCTAAAAACCTCTTCTAATATGTGTTTAATCATCTTTTGATTTTGGTAATCAGTTAGTAACACATGTTTTATTATGTAACATGTGAATCATAGCTCTTTGATCATCTTTGCTTTCATTTGGGGTGTGCACATAAGGTATTTGCAATATATGCTAGCTGAAATTATAATTAGTTTATTGCTGTTAGTAAATTAGGCATATCTCATTCATCTTAAATCGGAATTAAGATTTTGAAGTTTACTATGCCAAAATTGAAGTTTACTATGCCAAAATTGAAGTTTACTATGCCAAAATTTGAAGTTTACTATGCCAAAATTGTGGTTTTTCATCTCTGGCCAGTTAGTGCATAGCTATAGGCCTTAGTCTCTTTTCTCCCGTTGTTTTCAGCGTAGAACCCCGACTTTGCGACGCCATCCCGGGCTCGTCCTTTGTCGGATTTCATCGTTTTTAGTCTCGCTAAAAAGATGAGATCGAGATCTTTAACCATGCAAAGTTTGGTTTAGATCTGGGTGCATTAGATACTTCGTTTCTATTGCCAAAGTAGCACCCAGAAACTGTTTTACAATAGTGATCATTTTCAGTTATCGTCGGACCAACTTTGAAACATTGTCGTTTCTTCGTTTCAAGTCGAAACCGAACGATTCTTATTGCATATCAAAGTAGGAGTACTTTACTATGCTCCTGCAAATTTTCATCAAGATCTGAGTTCATGTGACCCTTCGACCATGTCGTCGAAGTGGGACCTTTACACTGTTTTGACACAGTTAAGTTTTATGATTTTTGTCCGACTTTGAGACGACGCCATTTCTTCGTTTCAAGTCGGAATTTCCCGATTCTTTTTGCAGTTTGGAGCAGGGATGTTGGACTATATGCCTACCAATTTTCATGCCATTCGAATTCAGTTTGCTGGTCCGAATAATTTTCCGAACTTGGGTTCGCGTCATTTTTGGACTATTTTCCAACACTTAGAATATTTTTCAGTGATTTTCTAGTTTTATTGATTTCTTTGAGATTTGTCTCTAGATTTTGTACACGGGTTTTATGAATTATTTTCAAAAGATTTTTCACTCCTAAATGGCTTTCGAAATTATTATATAATATTATTTTAATTATTAAATTAATTACTCCATAATAGGAGAGTTTTCAAAAGCCGTTTTAAAGTGATTTTAAAATCAATTATTAAACCGTTTCGCACCATTGTTTTCTATAATAAAAATCTCACACTCACTTTTTAGCACGTCGAGCGAAGTGGAAAGGTGCTTAAACGGTTAGGAAATCTCCGGCTTATGGAACCGTGTGTATTTTCTTTCCGGTTAATCCCCGACCTATTCGATTGATCGTTTTGACCTTTGGGTCTAGTTTACCGATGATACGTGGTGGACTTTTTCTTGTTTGGAGTGTGAGATTGCTATTTGTTAGGAAACCGTTTAGTGCGAACGTGGGGTATGGGACTCATTGTTAACACTTTACGGGTTCCTCTCCAAGAAGTTTGTGACACATTAGCCTCTGGGCGGCCAGTACTGGACCTCTGGGTCACCACGCCTCTGGGCAACCATCTCTGGACACCTGCTTTTTGGAGCATTTTATTTTTCGGCATGCACCTCTGGGCATTTATCCTTCTGGGAAGGATCTTGCCGTCTCGTGCATTCCGTATCTGTGCGAGTGATCGATCACAACTCTACAGTACTTGGCAACAACGACTCCGGTCGGTGCACGTGCAATACTGGTATTATTTGATGATTTTTATATCCATTCGAGTACCGCCATTCGGTGTTGGTTCTATGGAACCATACGATGTAAGTGTGATTACCTTGTGGATTCACAGTGTCTCGTGGCAATGTTTTTCAGTGTTTGATTTCATTGACTTTTCAGTATATCCCCATTGCTCTTTGGAGCATCGATCTTTGCTTGGGCATT
This sequence comes from Allium fistulosum, assembly GCA_030737815.1. Lineage (NCBI taxonomy): Eukaryota > Viridiplantae > Streptophyta > Magnoliopsida > Asparagales > Amaryllidaceae > Allium > Allium fistulosum. The sequence continues at coordinate 798,557,836 of CM060904.1, forward strand.
GATTACAGACTCTGTTCACCCTTGGGATTATTGCCTATGGGCATCTTTTTATAGCTTTAGCTATGCCGATGATATGAGGCGATTTTATTTATTCTACACTTTGGTGTTGATTTCTCTTTGGAGATTTTTATTGTTTATTGATGATTAGGGATCGTCATTATATTCATGTGGTTCATAATATACTTCTCTTTGGATAAGTACTGTTTTATTTATGTACCGCATTATTATATATCTCAGTTATTACCGGTTGTTTAGCTAGCCTGACCCGAATGTTTTTCGCTCGGGTCAGACCGAGTTATTTCAGGTTAGGTCTCTGGACTTAGCTTCTGTGCTTCCACTTGGACATTATCTGCTATGCTGATAGATAGTGCTTTTATTTGTCCACTATTCCGCTACTCTGTTATTATTCAGACTTTGATATGTACATATTTTTGACTCACATGTGTGAGCAGTGGCTTTGTACCCACTTATAGTACTTGGATCTGTATTGATGATGTATTGTTCTGGGATTTTATATCTGTTATGAGACTCTGTGCTGTTATGTTTTATCATATTATTACTATGCTTATTCTGATAGATCTTTAGCCATTGTAATTTCATTATAAATATTTATTGAATACGTCGAACAACTTGAAAAAAAAAATAGATACCACCCTTTCGACGTATTCAGTAGATAGTTATAGCTTGATTACAAATGGTCGCTTCCACTATACTCTATTCTCCGCTTTAACAGACAGTATTACCCCCGTAATACTCTTTGTTACAGTGGGTCTCTGAGTCGGGCGTTACATGCTTACTGTACATATTATTATATGTTTCATTATAAAAGTTATATGTACCTTAATATACATATTAGTTCTATGCATTAGTTATATATAAGTACTGCCTTAGATTACAAAACATTAAATTTGAGTATAATAATTATATTACAAGCTACATGTTGTACATGTAGTTATATGCTTTAGCTTGTAAAATTTCAAGTATATAACAGTTTGTCTAAAATATATATAAGAGATATTTGACTATATATATATATATATATATATATATCTTTGTATGGTTATGTAGGGGCCTGTACATATTTTGGTAGTATGAATATGCACTTGTCTTCATAGGTATTGCTTGTAAATGCTTTGTGTGTGTGTATATATATATATATGAGGTCGTCTAATGTATAAGTTCATATTAGTTTATATATAAGCACCTTGCATTTTTAAATAAGTATATATATACTATTATTATATAAATTGTTATGAGTAGTGTTCAACGAGTAATAAAATTGTTTATATTGAGTTGAAATTTTATATATATTTATTTTTAAAATATGTTATAAATTGATTTTTGAAATTTATATATATTATATTTTGTTTCTTCAAATGTCATGCCTATCTTGACTTATCATTCCAATATCGAAATTATCACAGTCATTCCTTGCCTATCGCTGTTCTGTATGCGTACTTGTGTCTGTGTCATCTTCTAATCTATCTAGCCTCGAAAGGTGAGCAATCACTCAGGATTAACATTCTTATATTTACTAAATTTGATTTCAATTGAAACGACAATTGAAATATGCTGCAGTTAGTTATTTACATTGCTATATATATATGCAATTATCTGTATCTGTTCACCTGTGACATCTGACACCATTATCTGTTATTTATATTGATGATATATGCTTGTTATATTATTATCATATCTGTTATCACTCTACAAGTTCCCTGTTAGTATAGAATTCACTATGGGTTGAAATGATACATACCCGAACGATTTGTAGAATAGGAGAAAATCATTATGGGTTGAAATGATAAACCCAAGTGATTTTCATTAAATTGAATTTGGGATTGCGGGTTGAAATGATATATAGCCGTATATATTTAAATTACGGATTGAAATGATAAATATCTGTATCACTTGACCATAGGATAGAAAATTTTATACAAACACCGTTGGTCTATATATAAATATTTTGAAAATGATTTCTATGGTTTTGGAAAAAATATGGTTTAATAAATATTGATTTTAAGATATTATGTAAATGTATTTTATAAAAGTTTAAATTTTAGATTTTTTAAAATTATATGTTTATAAATTTTAAAATTTCAAGTTAGTTTTGAAATTATAAATTTTAAGAATTTACTTATAATTTTACTATTTTAAATTATGTATAAATTAGTTTTAATATGAAAATAAGTTTGGTAATAAGATTTAATTTAATAAATTTTGATTTAATTTATATATAATATGTTTAAGTATTTATTTAAATTTATATTTTAAAATATAGAGTTTATAATAATTTTTAATAATTTAAGATTGGGAAGATATATTTGAAATGGTATTTAATTAAGAATTTTATTTAATTAAATCGATTTGGAACTTATTGAATTTGAGATTTTTAAAGGATATGATTTTATAACTTGATTTTGGTTTAGGGTGATTAATGAATATTTCAAGTTTAAAATAAATTGAAGGAAATATTTAGTTATTTGTAATTTGGGGTTTTATTTAAATGATATTGGATTTATTAGGTAAATATTTCAAAACTAAATAATAGTAAAGGGAATTTGAGATAAATGAAATTATCAAATTTAGTTTTGAAATTTGTGGAATATTTAAAGCTTTGAAATATATTGAAATAGAAATGGTTTACTTTGTGGTTCAAAGCTGTATTTGAAATCGATATAATTTGGAAGGGATTATTGAGAAACGGAATTGAATTGAAATTGATGAATTGAGATTGAATTAAATGTGAATTTTGGAATTCGAGTTGATTTGAATTTATTTATGAAATTTGTGGAAACTATTTTATTATATAAAGTATTTTTAAATTATATTTAAAACTATTTTTATATTTTACTTTATAAATTATTTTATATAAACTATTTTAATATAAATCATTTTTAATATAAACTATTTTAATATAAACTATTTTAATATGCTAATTATTTTAATATAAACTATTTCTAACTTATAACTATTTTATTTTATAAACTATTTTATTATATATACTATTATTAATATCTAAAGGGTTTAAAGGATATACTATGATTCCAAAGTATTATGATTTCAAAGTGCTATTATTCCAAAGTATTATGATTTCAAAGTGTTTTGGTTTCGAAAGTGTTATAACTTTGAAAGTACTATGATTTTGGAAGTGAATATTTTTGAAATGGAAATGATATCGTATTGATTTGGGTTTTTAAATTGGAAATGATATCGTATTGATATGGTTTTTGAAATGGAAATGATATTTTGGTTTTGAAGTATAAACTATTTTGAAATGACCGCGGTGTTATAATAACGTTTGGTTGTTAAAGAGACCGAGATCGGATATTGTCATACTCTTTGCCAATACCGAAAACCACTTTAAGAATCGTGTACGCGGTGGAGATTCCAAAATGAAGTAGGATGGTGGCGACGTCCTATTTGAGGTATATATGTGGACCTAACTCTCGTGAGTTAGCATAAGGTGGTTAAAACAGGAGCAATTGACGGGCCAAGTGAGGTAGCTCCTCCGATCGGACACACTCCATCATATGCCATTCTATTACTTTGTGATTGATTTGGTGCGCACCTTTGGATTTTCGGGAGTGTGGCTCGAGTTGGGCGGTAGTTACGGCTATGCGTTACCAACAGTTTGTAAGTGTAATTGGTATATCTACCCTGGCATTGCCTAGTTGTGCCGTGTCACCTACCCTAGCACACCTTCTACGAGTTTGTTTTATATCGTACCTATGGGGTATCCTTTGGCGGCCCCAGTTTACGGGGAGTTACGGTACTGTATAGACTATTGGAATTATAAAATGTGTTAATGGGGATATGGGTAACACCTTAATGCTATTTTAATAGTTTACTTTACTTTAGACATTATTATAATGGCGTATATTACTACATAGTAGATAGTTCCACGGATCCTTAGAGGTTGGCTATCCCAAACATCCTTTAAGTTACTTGTATTTCAGTTGATATTTCACTTGAGTTGGATTTATTGATATAAGAATTTTAATCCTGACTCAAGTGTTTTGTGTCTTTGCTTTACGCTCGGGTCAGACTAAGTGACACAACATTTAAGACTCACCTTTAGAGTTTGGAGCTTCGCTTAGAGATCCAACCATCTATTCAGCTTTCAGTTTCAGTTGACTCCTGTGATATATTCAGATTTTATTATTTGACTATTGTATTGAGACTTCTATGTATTTGAGACTTCTGTTGTATCTTGTTTAACTCTGTTATATATATAGTAGCTTCATGAACTACTATTCTTTTGTTTCCGCTGCTTATTCTTATATTACTATGTGTCTGTGATTCTGTGATTTATTTATTTAATGTATATACTGAGTTTTGCCAAATTTAAATTAACAATTTGATATTTTGAGCAATTCAAGTCCGACATGTGCAGATGCGAATGGTTGAAAATACCAGGATGTTGCAGTTTGTATTAAAGCCAGGTTTTAGGCAAAACTCAGCATATAGGGTAAATTTAATTACAGAATCATCTTCGTTCAAGCTTGAATCTTTTCCTCTTTGACTCTGATTTCCTTTGAATTTTGGAACGTTCCCCCTCGGGTCCAAAATCCATTCTTGTCTCCCCCTATTCGTGTTCCTTTGATTCTGGAGTATTCCATAATTCCACTGGATGATTTGTAAAGGGATGAAACTCCTTTACAATAAATGTTGATTCACCGGAGATTTCAATATCCTCAGTTTAGATGCTAGCTATCTCAGGCTATGCCCAAATTCTATCTCTTGCGATAGAATGTCGATTTGCCTCAGAATTCTATATCGATCTTGTTCTTGAAGTCACGGTTGACCCGCTTAAGGTTGTCCGCGATTTATATTGGTATATCCATCTTCCTATTCTGTTACTTAATCATCTTATCTTCGTTTCAAGCTTATCTTCCATTTTGAATTCTTTTGATTTGGGTATCTCTAATTTGAATCTCTGTCCTTGTTTTGAAATTCATTTTTTTGGAATCATCGAGTGAGGGAGTGTATTTGTAATTTAAAATTAAAATATTTTATAATGTGTTGTTTGAGTTGTTAAGTTTGAATTTGGGTTTCGATCGATTCGTCTGATCAACGCTATTGATAGGAATTCCAAAACACTTGAACATAGCAAACTGACACAATATTGTTTTCAAAATTGATAAATTTTTTATGATTATATTATATGTATATTTCTGAAATTTAATAGCTAAATGAAATGGTTGTTAGAAATGATAATGCAAAATTTTCATTTATTGTTTTATTAACATTTCTAAACCATTAACTATTATTGTATATTATAGGGAAATGAATTTATAAAACATGGTTTATAAATTGATTTGGAATTGAAATGAAATTAAATTAAGAATTTGAGAATTCAATTTCCGATATTATCAAGAAAATTTGGTTTGTAAAGTTTTGGAATATATTATTTGAAAGTATTTTCGAATAGAAATCGCTTCCAAAGTATTTTTAAAGGTTTTAAAATCAGTGCTCTTTCCTTTTGTCGCTGAAAATTAATTTCGGTGATGACTTCAGCATCATTGACATTCATTTTCGAGTTTCAATGTGGAGAGACGAGTTAGTAGCTTTGCTACACTTTTGTTTTGGAAAATGAATTTGATTTAAATTTCTTAAGTATGATTTGATTTGTATAATATATAGGTATATATTAATAGATTTGGTTTGATGTATAGAATATATATGTATCTCTAAATGGATTGAAATTAATCGGAAATTTAATTCTTAAATTTATGTTATGGGGTGATTTCAATAATAAAATGAAGCCAAAAATTTTTGAATGAATATTTAAACTTGAATAATTGAATTAGAAATTTTTTACTTGTAAACTACTCAATTGCATTCCAATATAACTTACATAAATCATTAAGTTGAATTTGTAATTGAATAGTTTACAATGTAAATTGATGTTAAGGGAATTTATAAATGAATTCGAGTGGTAAAATAAATGTTTTATACTTAATTTTTAATTATAAAAATGTTAATAGAGATAAATAGAATAATAAGTTAATTGAATAATAATTGAGATAAATAAATTTTAATTGAAGGAAATTATAAACTGAAATTATATCAACTTAATGAAATACCTTGAATTTAAAATCATTTATTAAGTATTAATTAATAAATTGAAAATTTATATAGTTTAAATTAATAGTTTATTTTGTTTCTCAAATTTTTTTTCTTCTTCCTGGTTATTTCTATTCTCCTACCTCGTTCCTTTTCGGGGACGAAAAGTTTTAAGTGGGGGAGAGTGTAACGACCCGTATATTTTAATGGTTTTAATAATATATTTAACTGAAATTTTGTGAACTTTTAAATATTTGAATCTGAAAATAAAATTTTGATATTTGGAATACGTCTACTTTAACATAGCAAATGACAAATTTTCATTTGATAATATGGAAGTTTATTTTCTTGTGTAAATTCTATTTTAAATTTAAATCAGTTAATATTAGATGATAATAAAATATTTTCCAAACTTGAATATTTTTATATAATAAATTTGTAAATCATCTTCTGAGTGAGACGTCATCTTTCGTTTTCCCAAATTTGAACTGCTATTGCTTCGTTTATCTTATTTACGACAGATTTGCAGCATTTTTGGTACCGATATCGACTTTTGATAGGATGGTCGTATCACTGATATCTGTATACCATTTTGATCTTATCGTCGTGATGATCTCCATAGTATATTCAATTCTTTGTTTTGAAGTTCGGTGCACAGTGGAATCCGCAAAAAACGAGTTCGTATCGGTGCCAGTTTAAAACCTTTTGCTATCTTTTCAGCCTCTGTCCTTTAATATTGTCTATATTGAATATAAAATTTATGACTTGTCCTTTCATTTCTATCGTAAACCAAGAGTCATCAGTTGAGAAAAACTGCATTCATTATTTTACATGTTCATCCATTTCTTTTTCTGCCCGTTCAATTCTTTTCTTCATCAGCCTCTTCTTTTCACCTCCTCTCCCCTACAACCGAGCCATCAACTCCTACCACCTCACTTCCACGCATCCTCCTCCCACCCCTTAGCTTGCCTCTTCCTCCCAGCAACCTTCTACCGCTGTTCCACCCGAGCCAAAGCCCACAATCACCACCTTTCTCCGCCGTGACACCCCTGTGCAGCAGCCCTCCACTTTAGCCTCCGCCTCTTCCAAGCTTGGCCGAGCACTCTTTCTTTTCCTCTCTTTTGTTCGGCTCTACATCTCCATGTTCACACGTGCAGCCTCTTTTTACTACTAAGGTATATATTTCTATTATACAAGTTTTATTATATATGAAGGTATGTTAACACATATATATTTATATGTAAAGTTTTATACAAGTTTTCAAAAACTGTTGATATATATTGGTTATAAAGTAGGTATACATACGATTTAATGTATTTTTTAATAGGTCCATATATATTTGTTCATTTTCTGTTTTGTTTTGCATTGATTTTTATTATATATACGTATTGATATATTTTGTTTATATTGTGAGTATATATACATAGTTATAGGGTTACATATGTTACAACTGCGAACGTTAGGCATATATATATATATATATATATATATATATATATATATATTAGTTGATATAAAGTTGGTGTGCATATTTATTTATATGTATTTAAGTGTTCACATGTACATTTTATGTTCTGTTTGTTCATTTATAAACTGAAGAGAGTATATGTTACAGTAAGGATATATATATATATTACAAGTTTGGTTTATTTATATAGTTTATTACAAAAGAAGTAGCATATCTACTTACTGTACATATTATTATATGTTTCAGTATAAAAGTTATATGTACCTTAATATACATATTAGTTCTATGCATTAGTTATATATAAGTACTGCCTTAGATTACAAAACATTAAATTTGAATATAATAGTTATATTACAAGCTATAGGTTGTGCATGTAGTTATATGCTTTAGCCTGTAAATTTTAAGTATATAACAGTTTGTCTAAATTATATATAAGAGATATTTGACTATGTGTGTGTATATATATATATATATATCTTTGTATAGTTATATAGGGGTCTGTATATATTTTGGTTGTATGAATATGCACTTGTCTTCATAGGTATTGCTTGTAAATGCTGTATATATATATATATATATAAGGTCGTCTAATGTATAAGTTCATATTAGTTTATGTATAAGCATCTTGCATTTTTAAATAAGTATATATATATATACATATTATTATATAAATTGTTATGAGTAGTGTTCAAAGAGTAATAAAAATTTTTATATTGAGTTGATATTTTATATATAATTATTTTTAAAATATTTTATAAATTGATTTTTGAAATTTATATTATATTTTGTTTCATCAAATCTCGTGCCTATCTTGATTTATCATTCCAATATCGAAATTGTCGCAGTCATTCCTAGCCTGTCGCTGTTCCGTATGCGTACTTGTGTCCGTGTCATCTTCTAATCTATCTAGCCTCGAAAGGTGAGCAATCAGTCACGATTAACGTTCTTATATTTACTAAATTTGATTTCAATTGAAACGACAATTGAAATATGTTGTTGTTAGTTATTTACATTGCTATATATATGCTATTATCTGTATCTATTCACCTGTGACATCTGACACCATCATCTCTTATTTATATTGATGATATATGCTTGTTATATTATTATCATATCTGTTATCACTTTGCAAGTTCCCTATTAGTATGAAATTCACTATGGGTTGAAATTATACATACCCAAACAATCTGTAGAATAGGAGAAAATCATTATGGGTTGAAATGATAAACCCAAGCGATTTTCATTGAATTTAATTTGGGATTGCGGGTTGAAATGATATATACCCGTATATATTTAAATTACGGATTGAAATGATAAATATCTGTATCACTTGACCATAGGATAGAAAATTTTATACAGACACCGTTGGTCTATATATAAATATTTTGTAAATGATTTCTATGGTTTTGGAATGAAATATATGGTTTAATAAATATTGATTTTAAGATATTATATAAATGTATTTTACAAAAGTTTAAATTTTAGATTTTTTTATATTATATGTTTGTAAATTTTAAAATTTTAAGTTAGTTTTGAAATTATAAATTTTAAGAATTTACTTATAATTTTACTATTTTAAATTATGTATAAATTAGTTTTAGTATGAAAATAAGTTTGGTAATAAGATTTAATTTAATAAAGTTTGATTTAATTTATATATAATATGTTTAAGTATTTATTTAAATTTATATTTTCAAATATAGAGTTTATAATAATTTTTAATAATTTAAGATTGGGAAGATCGATTTGAAATTGATTTGAAATGGTTTTTAATTAAGAATTTTATTTAATTAAATCAATTTGGAACTTATTGAATTTGAGATTTTTAACGGATATGATTTTATAACTTGATTTTGGTTTAGGATGATTAATGAATATTTCAAGTTTAAAATAAATTGAAGTAAATATTTAGTTATTTGTAATTTGGGATTTTATTTAAATGATATTGGATTTATTAGGTAAATATTTCAAAACTAAATAATAGTAAAGGGAATTTGAGATAAATGAAATTATCAAATTTAGTTTTGAAATTTGTGGAATATTTAAAGCTTTGAAATATATTGAAATAGAAATGGTTTACTTTGTGGTTCAAAGCTGTATTTGAAATCGATATAATTTGGAAGGGTTTATTGAGAAACGTAATTGAATTGAAATTGATGAATCGAGATTGAATTAAATGTGAATTTTGGAATTCGAGTTGATTTGAATTGATTTATGAAATTTGTGGAAACTATTTTATTATATAAAGTATTTTTAAATTATATTTAAAACTATTTTTATATTTTATTTATAAATTATTTTATATAAACTATTTTAATATAAATCATTTTCAATATAAACTATTTTAATATAAACTATTTTAATATGCTAATTATTTTAATATAAACTATTTTTAACTTATAACTATTTTATATAAACTATTTTATTTTATAAACTATTTTATTATATATACTATTATTAATACCAGAAGGGTTTAAAGGAAATGCTATGATTCCAAATTACTATGATTTCAAAGTGCTATGATTCCAAAGTATTATGATTTCAATGTGTTTTGGTTTCGAAAGTGTTATAACTTTGAAAGTACTATGATTTTGGAAGTGAATATTTTTGAAATGGAAATGATATCGTATTGATTTGGGTTTTTAAATTGGAAATGATATTGTATATGGTTTTTGAAATGGAAATGATATTTTGGTTTTTAAGTATAAACTATTTTGAAATGACCGCGGTGTTATAATGACGTTTGGTTATTAAAGTGACCGGGATCGGATATTGTCATACTCTCTACCAATACCGAAAACCACTTTAACAACCGTGTACGCGGTGGAGATTCCAGAATGAAGTAGGATGGTGGCGACGTCCTATTTGAGGTATATACGTGGACCTAACTCTCGTGAGTTATCATAAGGTGGCTAAAGCAGAAGCAATTGATGGGCCAAGTGAGGTAGCTCCTCCGATCGGACACACTCCATCGTATGCCATTCTATTACTTTGTGATTGATTTGGTGCGCACCTTTGGATTTTCGAGAGTGTGGCTCGAGTTGGGCGGTAGTTGCGGCTATGCGTTACCAACAGTCCGGAAGTGTAATTGGTATATCTACCCTTGCATTGCCTAGTTGTGCTGTGTCACCTACTCTAGCGCGCCTTCTACGAGTTTGTTTTATGTCGTACCTATGGGGTGTCCTCTGACGGCCCCACTTTACGGGGAGTTACGGTACTGTATATTCAATTGGCATTATAAAATGTGTTAAGTGGGATATGGGTAACACTTAACGCTATTTTAATAGTTTACTTTACTTTAGAAATTATTATAATAGCGTATATTACTACATAGTAGATAGTTCCACGGATCCTTAGAGGATGGCTATCCCAAACATCCTTTAAGTTACTTGTATTTCAGTTGATATTTTATTTAAGTTGGATTTATTGATATAAGAATGTTAATCCTGACTCGAGTGTTTTGTGTCTTTGCTTTTCGCTCGGGTTAGACTGAGTGACACAACATTTGAGACTCACCTTTAGAGTTTGGAGCTTCGCTTGGAGATCCAACCATCTATTCAGCTTTTAGTTTCGACTACTATTCTTTTGTTTCCGCTGCTTATTGTTATATTACTCTGTGTCTGTGATTCTATGATTTATTTATTTACTGTATATGCTGAGTTTTGCCAAATATAAATTAACAATATGATATTTTGAGCAATTCAAGTTCGATATGTGCGGATGCGAATGGTTGAAAATACCAGGATGTTACAACTAGTCAAATCAACTTTATTATATTAATGTTGCTAAAGCAAGGCTAAAAAACCTTTAGTTAGCGGGTGTAGCGGAGCTTAAAGCGGATCTACTGTTTAACAACGCTAAATTGAAAATGCATAGCGGTCCAAGAGCGCCATGCGTCATATCAAGGATTTTATGGGGCTTTATCGGGGCTTTAACTGCATAACACATGTGATATGCTAATGATGAGTTCATAGAATATAAAATGAAGTAAATAAAATAACATGCAGTAGAAAATAAAAATGATCTGATTTGATCGAATGGATGAGTATATTGGAAAGAGTTCCTAACGCTCCTAAGAATGAATAAAAATTCAATCTCAAAAGTCAATCCTCCCAATAATACATATTGATGTACTGGTAAGAAGTAATTGAACGTTATTTAACATATATTATTAATTGTGAGTGTAGTTGAGTTAACTTCTTTCTATAAGGCCGCGTACTTAAGAGTAGTACACAAGGCTAATATTAATTTCATCTAAATAATAGTTTACAAAATCATACAAGATTAGGGTTTATAAGAAACCCCAACATATCCTAGGCCAAGGAGTTAATAGGTTGTGTGAGTCAAAAGACTACACGTAATAATTGTACGTGAGGGATCTTGTATGAATCAACCTAAAAGAAGTTTGGAAAGATTGTCATTGGATGACCTGTTTATGTTTTAAACATAAGTTTTGTAAACTAAAACCAAATCAGTTTTATATATAAGGAAATTCATAAAATATTTATGAATATTTTTTCCATTTCATTGAGAAAAAACTATTTTTTCAAGCAATACTAACTTCGTAGCAAAATAATCTTTTAGAAATTATTGGTAGTTGAATGGATTTGGATACAATCCAATATAAGAAACTGATTACGTGGGATGAAATAAAATTAACCTAGCCTAAATGAACATAATTCATTAGAGAGTCTAATAAGTATTCCCACACATTAAAGAGAGATTGATTTTCTTATCAATATCGAGAATATATAATCCTCAGTTTTCAATTAAACCATTAAGAGTATTGAATCTTTCATATGGTATGATGTACAAATCCAAAAGGATTCAAAGTATGTTATAAAAATATGATTTTGGTAGTTGTACCCGAAGGAATATGATCCATTGGCCCTGAATGTGTCTTCAAAAGCAAGAGTAATGCAATGGAATAAAATGAGCAATATTGATAGGAATAAAATTGTAAATTTCAATTGTTGAAATTAGCGTAATAGATTCGTCATTCAATGTGCTTATGAAAATTTGGATTTGCTCATAAATTATCACTTTATGACTTTGTATTTTAGCGCATATTTGTTAAAATAGAAAATTCTAAATAATGAATTAGGATAGAGTATTTGCACATAACAACCAAAGAGTCTCAAAGTCAATAGGAGCATCAATGAGTTTGTAGGTTTTTAGATATGATCCAACAAATGATACGAAAGTATCATTCTCTAAGTATCAGAATTGAATAATTATTTTGATAGAAATATCGAATTGTTTTATTTTCAGTCAAAATGCAGAAGTAGCGTTTGTCCACACTAAAAAGGTACATAGATATTTCTAGACTATTAGTAAACCAAATACTACTAATTATTAACGCTGTACTTGTGTTAAAATCAGTAATAGTTTGGCTATTCAATACTCAATGTTGGATTTGTAAATTATATCTGCTATAATAAGTATAAAAGGTGTTATAAATGACCCTAACGATATCCAAAGACTTCTTATTCAAGTATTTAATATGGAATATGCAAGAAGGATTCCTTATGCATTGACAATAGGAATTATCATACATGTTGTATTATCTACAATATCATTTTTTTTCTTATATATTTGATACATGAAGCAAATATTAAATACAGGTTAAGATCACTTAATGGTAGTTTAGAATGTCCTCGAGTATTTATGAAATACTAGAGAATTGTTTATAGAAATAACGAACTCCTTATGAAAATGTATTTAGGCTCAAATTTCATAAGTGATATTGAGTATAATGTGTCCATATTAAATTCATCTTCAAGCTTTAATAAAGGACCGTTAATTTAGTAATATTCCAAACAAAAGGTTGTGGCCGATTCAATGAAAAGACTAAGTACATCGCCTTAAATGGCGCGATGATAAAAGAAATGTATATATAAATGCATAAATTTATAACTGAGCTTGGGGTGATTCCAAGTATTGAGAATACTACATTATTGTTATATGATAACAATGCAATCATAAGAGCTCACTAGGAGTTGAGAAACATACTTCGACTAGTTCCACAAGATAAAGGTAGTCAATTAGCATCAAAGAGAATTTATTAATAGAGTAGATAACTAAACTAGCATAGCAGATCCATTCATAAAGGGCTTACTCGATTTGTTCTCATCAAAATGATTAAAGGAACGGGATATAGATTCCATAATTCGCCCCACGTGAAAGTGGGAGTTTGATAAAGTTATGGGTATGCCCTAAGGGCAATTATGTAATTTATTACATATATCTAACTCGACAACTTATAATGTTCAAAACAAAATGTGTTTTCTTTCAACTATATACTTGATAGAATATGCTATCTTAATTATTTAATTAAATTAAAATTATATTTTATGTAAAATCCATAAATGAACAGCTTTGTGATAGTAGTTACTAAATGTTGTAACCATGAGTAATTTATCACAATGAAATTTAACAAACCATCTTAAATATTCTTAGTCAAAATGTATTGAGACTAGATATCGATACATCCGTTGAGACTAGAGTACATAACGCACTCAAAATATTGGGTAACATATTACTCATGACTGCTGTGGGTACCATGGGATTACATACTGATAGTTACTGGATAACTATGGAATGACTCACTCGATAGTTTTCTGTTGGTTAATATAACTAAGGCCAAACAAAAAATTACAATGTGACAAAATTACATAGTTCTCTTGACTTGAGAATACAGTTGATCTTCAACATGGAAGCTCCACTTTGATTATAGTTGAATCGTGGCATGCCATCCATCGAACAACTATAGTTGGGTTGAGTTGAAGCATTGGAAGTGAAACATTATTCAAGAGAGGATTCGTCTCCTCAATTATTTGAGATTAGTGTCATGGTCAACTAAAGTCAACTCAATGTCAAGGTCTTTGGCTAGAGCAATATGGTTAATAATAATTTTTTTTATTGAACCATGGTTTTTGTATTTGGACTATAAAGTTTAATGTGAACGATATTGGAATTTTTACTATTACCAAATTCCACAAGTCCAAAGTAATATAGTTTTGACGAAGAGAATTGGTATAAATAATTGTCACTAATAGGTAACACTTAAATAAAGTAAAATTGAATTTTACTGAATCGATGAATATGATAAATTTGACCAAAATATCACACCACCTGCTATGTGACGTGTGAACATTAATATTAAAATTGTTAGATGTTAATCGTTGAGTAAATTTACACCTAAGAGTCAGAACACCAAAATATTGAATACTCCTACTACCACCTAATTTAATTAATTATAACGGTTATTAGTTGATTAAATTAATTAATATTTATGAAATATTAATTACAATATTTTATTTAATTTATGTTGATCAACATTAAATTGTGTGTATGTAATAGTCAAAAACACACGTATCGATATACGATATCGACGTGCATTTGAATTAGATTAAAATGCATTATTTAATGATTAGGCTTATAACGTATTTGAGGCCCAAATTGAACATCATGGGGCTAGCCATATAAGGTAGGAAGTGGGTGGAATTTTGAATTCAAAATGTTGAGATTTGGTAAGTGGAAAAGAAGGATCTGGATCCTCTTTTCACTCCTTGCTCTGTCCTATTTATTTGCCTCTAACCGTTATTCTTTACTACTTATTTTTGCTCCATTCTAGACCAAAAAATGCCAACCACTATTCCCTTTCTCTTCCTTAAAATTTCAAGCTTCAAAACATTAAATTAAATTAAATTCATATATTGGTGGTAGTTGCATTTAGACTGGTAGCACTCTCTGGATTCAGGACTCGATTCAAGGAGTTTTTTTGAGTCAGCATTTCAAGGTGTGTCAACAAGGCTTTAGATAAGGTAAATTCCTTATTTACATTTTCATTTATGTGTACATAAATATTCATCATGTTATACGTAAATGTAGATAGTTAATTAATATCACAAATCCTTATATGTTATTACCATCGACATTGGATGTATATGTTTATATATATGCGCAAATAAATAAATATTATTTTCAAATATTTATACTCTATTAGAATTCAGGAGAGAAAAAGTTTTTTAATTTACTGATTTTTCAAGATTAATAGTTTAATTTTAAAACTAATTTAGTTTGCTACCCCGCCTTTTGGTCAAGGCTGGATATCAACAAATTGGTTAGAAAGGGTGGATATCAGGATTGGAGATCGATTGGAAACAAGGCTATGATCGATGCTGCAAAATTGGACCGAGCCTCAATCAAGGTGGGATCGATTTGGAATGATAAACACGGCTTGGAAAGGCTACATTTCGAATTTCAGGTCAATTGGAGTTCCTACGCTCAAGATATGGATGGATCAATATTAATGAGAAATGGTTTTGGATCGATGCCTTCGTATCGATCATTATGATGGTTAGTTGGGATCGATTGGTTTTCGGATCGATAGGTTTTGTATCGATGCAATGCACATCGATTTGGTTGGACATGGTAGAAGAAAGGCGGTATACTTCATATCGATCAAGGCTGGGATCGATACGAAGAGTGGAGCAGTGGTTTCAGGGATTCAGATGGACATTTCATATCGATCACTTATTGGTCGATACGTAGGAGGCAGCAAGACATGTATCGATACGAAGGACAAACGTACTTGGATCGATGGATACGAACAAAGGCATATGTAATGGATACAAAAGGCAAGCATTCAGGGACCGATACGAACAGATGCATGGATACGAAATAATGGACAAGGGGCAATGGAATATGATGGATACGAATGATCCAGGAGCCATTTTTGTATCGATTGTGTTCGTATCGATCTATAGGAGGCAAGTAGTCAGGATGAGGCACGAAACATGGATCTGTGTGTGAGACTCAGATCGATATGAGAAGCATGGATACATGGTATAAATACGAAGCTTTTGATCGATACGAAGCTACCGGCATATTTGCAAATCTCAAACTTGGATCGATCATATCTCATAAACTACACACTAGAATTTCATGAAATTTGGAGAGCAAGGACTTTTCATTGTCGTCTTTCACCATGATCGATCCCAGCCCTATCGGAGCGATTCCTGGTCGATACGAAATCAATATGGATCGATCCCAAACCGCCTTGGATCGATCTGGTAGGCCCATCTACGCAAGAGAAGAGGTATTCCAGGTTTTAGGGCGGATATTTTTGGATCTACACCAATAAATAGCATTCTTATGGCAACTCAAAGGGGGATCTTCTTCTGCTCTTTACGCCGAAACTCTGCTACTTTGTTGGTTGATGTTCAAAGGCTTGTAATTGTAACCTAAATATAAAGGAATAAGAGGATTGATTCAAAGTGGTTGTAGGCCGGAGATAGCTGAACCACTATAAATCTTGTGTTCTTTCTTGCTTTCTTTCATTTCAATTTTTCTATTTCTTCATTTTTCTTCTCTACTTTATCTAGATCTGAGATCTGTGTTGGACTATTATGGATCTGTGTATATACACTGGTGCTTTAACTACTTCTTGGCTTTGTAACCATTTTTGGCGCAAACACTTTGGTGCTTTCACTGAGAAGGACTAGCACCCGCTACATCGGATTTAGAGTTCAGATTTGGAAAGCTAAAGGATTGGTTCTGAAACCATGGTTAGGCCATCAACAAGGAGACAAGCGACAGAAAGGAGCCATCACGAAGGGAATTAGGAGGCTTCCTTAGGAACAAATCAAGCCTTTGTTTTCATCACCAGAGACGAGATGGAAATGATGATTGGAGCTATGAAGGAAGAACTGTTGAAAATGCAGGAGGAAATGATGCAGAACCTTCTCAGATAGTTTGGACAGGCATGAACAACTGGAGTTCAAATCCATGGAGCTAGACCAGCATGACCTCATAGGTAATCAGATGGAGCAGCTCAATAGGGCGCATCCCCCAGTTAGCACACAACTATCAATCTGGATGGATCCAGACTCGAGGGCGCACCGCTAGGCAATGATGGATCGATTCATGGAGGAATTCCAGGTGACACTGCACAACATGGAGCTAATATGAATGTAGGAGTGCGTGATGAAGAGCACATGCTAGAATTCCCTTGAGGACTCAGGGGGCAACCCATGGTGGGCAACACTGAATTAGCTGAGATCATCAGGCAAACTATGCGCGGAGGTCTGACAAACAGGGATCTCGAAGGAGTAAACTGGAGTCCAGTTACCCGTGATATCAGAATGGCTAGGAATCCACCAGGGTTTAAGCTACCTACTCTAGAGGTATACAACGACAGGGCTGATCCTACCGATCATTTGATGAGGTACACGAGACACATGGAAGTATTGGGGGCATCGGAGGATATTATGGCCTGGTGTTTCCCCCATACTTGACGGACATAGCTGCTATGTTGTTCAGGCAATTGGAAGATGGATCCATAAAGGACATGGATAGAATTGGTGGACAGGTTCTTGAAGTAGTTTCGGGTTCATATCAAGAGGCTAAAGAATATGATGATATTGACATCGGTAAAATAAAGGATAGGGGAATCGATCAAGACTTTCTTAAATCGGTTCAATGTAGCGGTTGCTTCGGTGGACCGACCGGATCCATCGATGGTTTTAATAGCGGTAGTGTTAGGAGATAGGGATAACTCGGATTTTCAAAGTATCATTGGTACGGGATCCACCAATGGATCTCGGGGAATTCTTTTACGAGGCCGAAAGATTTCTTCGACAGGAGGACACAAGTCTGGATTTGAAACTAAAGGAAGTAAATGTGGTTAAGGATGGAGAACCATCCAGTGAAAGCTCGGGTAAGGATAAGGATAATGGGAAGAGGAAGTTGGATGACAACTCTGGCAGTGCAAGGAAGCGATGGGCTGAGCCAAAATTCTCCATTTACACAGGATTGAATGAAACATTGGAGCGGATATTCATGGAGACTCGGGAACGCCTTCCTTATCGAAGGCCGGCAAGTTGGAACCCTCGGAACGCGAAAGGGCATCCATAAGGCACCGTCTCTTTCATGACCTGAACGGGCTTGATACCAACAGGTGCAGGCATCTAAGGGATATAATCGAGGAGCATATAAGGAGTGGTCAGTTGCGGCAATATGTCGGAACTCAGAATGAGGCGGTGGAACAGGATCAGCCACCGTCTACCTCAAATGATGATGGCGCGAGGCCCAGGATTGATGGTAAATTGATTATAGACTGACAGAGATGATATGGAATAAGTAGCAAACTCTGGGCAAATGGCCAAATCACTTGCTCATGTACGGGGATGGAGATAGCCCCTAGGCATGCTTTGAGATGATGAAAAACCGCGATGCTCTAGTTTGTGAAATCTGCTTTTTCACTTTTGGTTTGGACGTTTGCTTTTTTCTGGTTTGGTTTCGGAGTTTGGTTTGAACTCCTGGTTTTGTTTGTTTTTTGGTTGGGAATTTGGTTTGGATGCTTGTTATCCGGTTTGGATATTAGTTTGGATTTCTAGTATGGATTTTTGGTTTTCTGATTTAATCTGGATTTTGGATTAGGTTTCGATTGGATTTTTATCTGGGTTTTGGTAAATGGTCGTCAGGTATGGATTATGCCTGGTAAGGGGTAAGTCGCTTCGTCCGAACGTGGCGAATCAGCTTATTCAAGTCGTCTAGTATGGATTATGCTCGGCAAGGGTCCGGAGAGACTAGGATTCGACCTAGGACTTAGGCCTCATATTATTTATCGATTACTATTTCAGGTCGTCGGGTATGGACTATACTTAGCAAGGGTCCAGAGCGACCAGGATTCGGCTTAGGACTTAAGCCATGGCATTATTCAGCATTCAGGGACACTGAACCAAGAACACCAAGGCGTTGCTTAATACAGGTCGTCGAGTGTGGGTTACGCTTGCCAAGAACCCAGAGAGGTTATGGATTCAGATATCATCTATGAATAGCTAAGGATTTGGGTATGGACACGGAGTGGTCCCGGATTCGGCTAAGGGCCCGAAGTGGTCCCAGATTTGGATATCGACCCGGAGAGGTCATGGATTGGATTATTGGTTGTTGGATATAATGGATTAGAAATCGGTTGTCGGGTTCAAATGGATATGAAATTGGCTAAGGATTTGGTTACTGGATTCGGAATCAGATATCGGCTCGGAGCGGTCGCGGATTTGGATAAGGATACAACTACGACACTTGATAGCATGACTCGGTAATAGATTGGATTATGGATCGGATGGTATGGCTATGGATGGAATATGGACTTTGGATGTTGGATTCGGAGCTATTCAAAACACGCCTTCTTACCACAAGCCATGTTTTGGGGGGATAATGTTATCCTGTCTTTTGGTCAAGGCCGGGATATCAACAAATTGGCTGGAAAGGGTGGATATCAAGATTGGAGATCAATTGGAAACAAGGTACGATCGATGCCGTCAAAATTGGACCGAGCTCCAACCAAGGTGGGATCGATTGGGAACAATAAACAGGGCTTCAAAAGGCTACATTTCAGATTTCAAGTCAATTGGAGTTCATACGCTTAAGATATGGATCGATCAATATTGGTGAGAAATCGTTTTGGATTGATGACATCGTATCAATCATTGTGATGGTTAGTTGGGATCGATTGGTCTTCAGATCGATAGGTTTTGTATCGATGCAATGCGCATCGATTTGGTTGGACATAGCAAAAGGAAGGTGGTATACTTCGTATCGATCAAGGCTGGGATCGATACGAAGAGTGGAGCAGCGGTTTCAGGGACTCGGATGGACATTTCGTATCGATCACTTATTGGTCAATACGAAGGAGGAAGCATACATGGATCGATACGAACGACCCACGGTCGATGGATACGAACAAAGGCGTAGGTGATGGATACAAAAGGCAAGCATTTATGGATCGATACAAAAGAGGCATGGATACGAAATAATGGACATGGGGCAATGGAATATGATGGATACGAATGATCCCAGAGCCATTTTCGTATCGATCGTGTTCATATCGATCGATACGAGGGAAGCGGTCAGGATGAGGCATGAAACATGGATCTGTGCATGAGACTCGGATCGAATATGAGGGAAATTAATGACATTTAATGTGTCAATCAATTCAAATTAAAGTGATAAAATCAAAGTTTTCTCTCTCTCCATTTAATGCAATTAGCACTCTCAATTAATTCCTGTTTTAGGGAAAGAAATGAAATGTTTCATTTCCTATACATTAACTAACTGTTAGGTGTATTTAATACACTATACATTTGAAATTAAAAACTTTCCTTTAACTAATTTAAATAAAATAAATGATTCTATTTAAAAATTTAGAAATTTTCTAAATAAATTAGGCTTCATTGTTACCCATTATTCTAACCCGGCTATATTGAACTGATTGCACAAGATAGATTCGACTGTTATCAAATACGATGACCATGGAGCAATGGCTGTGGGACCCGAAAGTAAAGTACAAATTGTTATATAAAGCCAAAATTGGATGGAATTGGTAGATAAATATATAGGATGCTTGAGATATGGTGTTGTCCTAGTTTTTAACCCAGCAGAAACCAATAGGAAATAGAACGACTTCGTGTAAACAGGATGGTTCAGGACTTAACCAGAAAAGCTAAGACAAGAGATTAACAAGGTCCAAGCTATATGGCTAAGGCAACGACTAGGATCAAAAAAGCCGAGAGATCAGCATTCTTTTTGTCCAATCAGCAGCTGAGCGCAATCAGCTAGTGAATTTCCATTAAAACGAAACAACTACGGTAAAAAACTATGGAAACATCTCCAATTCCAAACTCCAGAAAAACCCTAAGTGCTTGGATCATCAGCGACCCATGCCTCTCCTCAACCGTTCAAACAAGCTAGCTAAGGAATACTACAAAAAAGGCCAAGACATCAGCTCGCAAACGAGCCAAGTCTATGGGTTGCTAGTGACCCATAGACCATGGGGAGCCAGCGACCCATAGACCATGGGTAGCCAGCGTCCCATAAACCATGGGCCGTTAGCGACCCATGTTCTTGTCTCGTATTGCAAGCCAAACCTTCCTTGGGTCGTTTCCTACCTACCTACGAGCTGATGATGAAGTGGCCTAGCCTAGAAGTTCTCCAAACCATATAAATACCATCCTACCTACAACATAAACGTGATCTTCTCCGAACTGGTTGTGAAAGCTCTACTGGATTATTCTTTACTCTCTACCTCCCTCACAACAATCTCCCAAGGAATACACTGTGATTCTCTGGTGGATTCTAACTCCGGGGATTCAATCTAGCTAAAAGATAATCAAAGCCTTGTAATTAAACATCTCTTGTAACAACAATCAGTCTATAATAAAACTATAAAGTAGACGTAGGCTTCATTAACAGCATAACCACTATAAAAATTCTTTGTCTACTTTCTTTTACTGTTTTTCTGTACATCTGTGATTTTTGATATTTCTTTATCAGGACAGGGCTGGTGCTTTCAAACTTAAACCAGGGTGTTGGTCCACTTTTTGGGTCAACATTTTGGTGCTTTCACTGAGAACCCAACTCAAAGTCCAGATCTAGCTATCTACTTTGGATCCCATAGGTCCAGAAATTAGATCTCCAATCTTTGCTTGAAGAACTCGCTGTTTTAGGATCAATGGCTCCTTGAAGAAGAAGAACTGCCTCTGGGAGATCCATATGGGCAGTAATAGTTGGAGTAGGTGTTAGTCTCCAACAAGCTGAAGTAAATGGTGCTAACTTAGGAAACCCGACATCGACATCCTCTAGTCAGCATGAAGTCATCACCAGGGGCGAGTTAAATAAGATGGCTGAGGAGATTAACCAACAAATGGAAAATAGTCAAAAGGCTCTAATGGATAAGCTAAATGCTCTGTTAACCCAACAATCAAATCCCACTCCAAGGACTATGCCTGAACCAGTGACTGCTGTAGAATAATAGAATTCCTCCATTTTCGGGTTGCATAGAAGAAATGGAAAACATCCACAAAGAAGGGTAACAGTAGGATGTAACATGGAGAAGAACCAGAATACTCCACCTGATGTCAAGCAGCTGATCTTGAATTTGAATCAAGGGGCCGAAACCCCACAGGAGGATATAGCTGTAAATCTCTTCGATTCAGAAGATGGAGAGCAAGGTAATCAGATGGAAGAAAATGTCAATGCATTCGATGATGCTAGAAACGTCCAAACTACCCCAGTCATGCCAACTGCAAGCCAACGGGGTCCCACAGGAGTGGCTCTCCTAGGGACAGGAGAGCCTAGGCTTCAACCCACGTGCTAAGACCATTTGCAGAACTAAACACTTGGTGTAGTGACTGATTGCCACCCCCAAGACTACCGGATATCAGAGGCGTACATAGCAGACATGGTCAAAATGGCTGATGGACGAGAGTAAGAACTGAAAGGATGATGAATGTGGATCTGCCCCAAGTCGAACCCTTTTACCGACAAAATCTTGAATGAAAGATACCCATACAAATTCACTATACCAACTATCCCATCCTATGATGGAACGAAGGACCCAAAACCCAATTTGTACAAGTGTAGCTGGTATATGGATGGAGCCAATGCTCCTGAGCCCGTTTGCTACCGATGTTTCTCTATATTTCTAGAAGGAGTCGCGTCTATGTGGTTCACCAAACTCCCCCCAAGATCTATGTCTACCTTTGGCCAACTTGCAATGAGATTCCTTGACCAGTTCAAGCTCCATACCGTGCAACCAAAGGACGTCATGCCCCTATCCGAATTGGTCCAAGGGCGCAACGAGTCATTGAAATCGTTCATGAACAGTGTTAACAAGATTTCTTGTCAACACCCCTGTTAACCAAATTTATAGTCAACACTCCAAAGAATCCAAGTAAAAGAAGTTATTGAGAAAAGGTGGAAGACAAAATCTCTAAAAGGATTAATGAATGTTCAGATGATAGCTCTGAGCTATTCTAAGTGATAGGATTAGTGTGAACTATACCGAAAGGTTAATGATATATAGAACTTTCTTTACTTCTTTACTCATGATTTGACTTAAATCCGGACCTTTCGATGGGTTCAAGAAGACTTGGATACGAGATTTAGGAGGAAAGAAGTCTTTTCGGTCTTGTTGAATTAACGTAGAAGGGTATCTGATTTGGTTAAACCTTTATAAGTCTCCACCCGAAAGCTTTTTCCTTAACCGGGATTAGATTTCCTTGGTTTATCTTATATAGAGAGTTAACTTGATTCTTTACAGAAAGGCTGGGCAAGCAGTTGTTTGGGATTTGGAGCGATGCTAAGGTTGATGGGATACGACAGGTTATGATACTTGGCGAAAGGTTTGACCCTCAGGATTTATGTCTCCGGAAGGTTTTATGTATACCAATTCTGGTAAGCCCCCTTTAGGTCCGAAGGGTTTAGGCTACAATCCAAAGGTTACCGTAGGGTTATGAAGACCGCCCAAGAAAGAATATCATTGTTTATGTTGGTTCGGACCTTTTGGAGGAACTGCACTTGAAAGTTGTGGTTAAACCAGCAAAAATTAATATAAGCTATAAAGAGAATGTACAAATTTAAGACTTCCCTCTGATCCTTGAATGGACTTCTCTTTTTAATAAATTTTCCCAAATCACTACCCAATTAGCGTTACAGAACTATGATTTTAGAAAATACAAGAATGGAATGAGGAAAAATCCACCCTCAAAACAGGAACCCTTATGTCTTATTTATAGATGCCGACGGCCATGGTTCCGTCCCTCTACTTTCTGCTGAATCGAAGGTTTCCCTTCTTATATACAATTGCTAACTTTACGGTTTCAATGAAAGGTTTTCCTTTCAAATGTCAACGTAGATCTTTGAACGCTGCCGAAGGGTCTTTTTTTATATTTGTTTTTAGGAACCTTTTGCCCTTGTCAGATGGTTTGTCATCTATACAGTATGTGAACCCTTTGGAGGTGTCGGAAAGTTCCTAGCTATTGTGAACCCTTCGACTTGGTTGGAAGGTCGCATTTTTACTTGGATGTTGCTGAGAGCCGAGCTTTCCTTGAATGTTGTCGGAAGGTTGCTTTACGTTCTCTGCTAACTTATGAATGTTGTTTTCATCATAGACCCTCCGACACCGTCGAAATGTATTCAATAGGCGTTCCAACCGGCCCGAAAGGCTTATTATGCTTTCAGAAAGGTTGTTATAGGGTCGCATGCCCTTGTCTTGACTTCTTTGCCTACTTCGGAGCGTAAGAGCTTCTTGGATATTGTGGAATAATACCCACCATCTTCTCTGAATGGTCTTAAGCCGCTTCTTATTGTTGACTGCTTCCCCTCGACCTCTTCGGATGGCCTGATCTGGATTCCTTTTCTTCTGTCCTTTGTTTGAGATCTTCTGACTTAAGCGGAAGGTGAATTTTTCAAGTAACAGTTATCTACCATTCTTTGTTGACTTTTGAGCATTTCTTTCTTCATAAAAACCTTTCGACCTAGTTGAAAGGTATTCTGGATGTGATCCAACCGATTCGAAAGGCTTGCTATGCTTTCGAAAAGGTTGTCATGGAGTTGCATCTACTTGCTTTGATTTCTTCATCTTCTTCGAAAGGTAAGAACTCCCTAAACGGAACCTTTCGACTACTTCGGATGGTTTGAAGCTATTAAATCTTGACGGATGCATCCTCTCGACTCCTTCGAAAGGTTTGGTTTGAGCTCCTTCTCCTTTGTCTTTGTTGAAGGACCACTCATTCTAGTTGAAAGGTGGATTCTTGGAGCATCATCGTGCCTATGGACTTTGAAAGATAGCCTTGGACTTCGCCGGAAGCTCCTTGTCAGAAGGTATGATTATCTAGAACATCTCGGTGCTTTCTGATCTTTCCTCATGCTCTCGTGACCCTTTTTTCATACCTTTGTTCTTCTAAATATTTTATGGTTAACATTTAGCCCCTCTTATAAGAAAGAAGCTTTTTTTATTTAGGACAAAACTCCAATGAACTTCCTTCTTTGCTTTCTGTAAAATAGATTATAACTTCAATTAAGGTTGTGACTTTGTTAGAAATCTTAATGAGCAGTCTCAAATTTACGTAGCTAATATTCAAGATGTCATTAGAGTAATATTTCCATATAAGTTGCTTTGTAATGACCATAATTAAACTTCCTTAAGAATGTGGAGTAATATCACCTGATTTGCAGATATCGATTCAAATAAATGAACCTTTAGAGAATATCTATTACAGACCCTTGATATTTCTTTCTCGAGTTAAACCTTTTCAACCCGTGGAAATCAATTTCATGCTATTAGTGACCTTTCCTTGTCCCTCTAATTTTCCTTCATTTTCAACCTTAAACCATTGATTGGTAATTCTCATTTAGTAAAAAAGTAAAAAGTAGTGTAGTAATGTTTCCAGTTGGTGTCATGAAGGTCTTGTATTTTGAATTCAATGGAAAATTCATAAATCATCATAAAATTCAATAAAGGGAACCAATAAATCATAAACTCATGAAACAAGTGATCAATAGGAAATCGTCATGAAAATTCAATGGGAAATTGTAACACGTAAATTTCATGAATCATCAGAGAAATCAGTAGGGAAATTCATTAAACCAATAATTCAGCAAGAAATCACCATAGTGATTTAATAAAGAAATCATGAATACAAGATCAGCAAATCATCACTAAAATCCATAGGAAGAGTAGAGTTCACTACACCCTAAAACCAACAAGATCACCAAAAACTCATTATGGAAACCGGAAATACAAAATTCCTAAATCATTATGAGAATAGACAAAGGAATCCCAAATTCACGAAACTAGAAATCAGAATTCAATAAGGAAACTAGAAATGGGAAATCTTCGAATCATCATAAAAACTCATCAAGGAAATCAAGAACTCATTAAAACAAGCAACTAATAAGAAATCATCACGAAAATTCAATGGGAAGAAACTCAATATCTGGAATTCACAAACCATCATAAGAGACCAATAGGGAAATTCAAAATTCAAGAAATCAGGAATTCAATTAAAAATTATCATAATTTGACAACGTAAACATGAGTATGAAATCTATAAATCATCATAAAAAGTAATATGGAAATTCAAAATTCACGAAATCCAAACTGAAATTTGCATCAATAGAAATAGTGAAACTCAAAATTCACAAAATCAAGAACTTACCCAAAGTCTCGTCAGGATCTCATCTGACGAATTAAATATTCAAAGCTCCATTCAATATAAGTACGAAACCATAGATATATCTAATAATAGCATATTTAGTAGATTTCAAATAAAAGATAACTAAGTTGATCTAACCCTTATTCTAAGGTTAATCACAGGAAAGTTTCCTATTAATAAATGTGTTGCTCTTAAAGTGCCTATAAGTTAGTAGTATATTTATATACAGGTATAATAGACTCTTCTATCCAATCGTTCACTTTATCTCAAAGGATTCAGGAGTGGCTTTCTTAACTTGATCTTGGAGTGTAGTACTTTATCTTTGTGACTAAAAATTTATTATCTATTCCATTCCTTTGGATTTCGTATCAGTCTTTGTTTTTGGTTTCCATGTTATGGATTCCTTCCATTTTCCGGTCTCATGTTATTTTTGTGGTATGAAAGTTTCTTAATCCTTTGATGCAGAAATCACTTTCCTACGATTGGAAGTTCTGTAATTCATTAGCATATCCTTTGCCTCTATGTGTATCCTCTTCAAGGATTCCAACTTTGTCTCAGATGACGAATAGGTTTCTTTCTTTAACCCTTAACTTTCTTGGGTTCTGACTTTCTTCTTGAGTTGTAGACATCTTTGTCTTTATTCTTTTATTTGGAGCTCCTACTGGGCTTGAACGTCTCAGTCTACTATTTGATGAGCCACTGTCTGGGCTCTTATATCTTAGTCCAATATTTGATGAGCCTCTCTTTGGGCTTCCCTTGTCTCAAAGGGATATGTACTTAGGTGACCTCTCTCCAGAAGGCTGCTGATAAGAGCTTTACCGAATCCTCCGCTAAGAGGTAATTTGGACGTTAGGGGCTTTTGATTTTGCAGGTTCTTATCCTGACCCTCCCATAAGAGGTGATATGGACGTTAGGGGCTTTTGATTTAGTGAGTGCTTATCTTAACCCTCCCCTAAGAGGTGATATGGATGTTACGGGCTTTTGATTTTGTAGGTTCTTATCTTGACCCTACCCTAAGAGCTGATATGGACGTTAGGGGCTTTATTCCTCCCTCTAGGAGGTGCTCCGGATTGGACGTCGGAGGCTCATTCTCAAAAACATTTTTTGTACTCCGGATTGGACGTTGGAGGTTAATTCTCAAAAACATTTTCTTTGTACTATATATGTATTATTTTCAAAAATTTTGTTTCTCTTCTCAAGAGACATTTCCGAGGAAAGATTGAATAGTTTTGTTCCCACTTTCTATGAGGTATGAAAGTAATTTTTATCCTCCTTCCAAGAGGTATAAAAACAGTTTTGGAGACGTTTTTGAAAATATCTTTTGGTCTATTGACCTTTTTGTAATATATATATACATATTTTTAGAAATTGATGAAGAACTAATAGCATCCCGAGTTTTCACGAGAATTGATATTTGTACTGCATTGACTTATACATTGATAGTTGATCCGTATCAGGCATTTGGGTCGTCTCTCTCAAGTAGCTAGAAATTTGTTGTGTACCATTCGTGTGCTGAATGCCATGGATTGGTTTTGTTTTTACTTGTAATAACACTCGAATTTCAAATCAGTACATGATCAATTTTGGAATACAAATCAAGTTTAGAATATTTTGAATAAGAAAAGTTCATAGCAAACAAATGCCACTAGATATGACCGCTCAATAGACTGTTAATCTACCATTCTTTTGTAGAAAGAGTTAGTTCTCGGGTGTTTAGGCAATTCTCTTATTAGCATAAGAAGCTATTCAAATTTTTTTAATGAACTCTTTAAGAGATCCTGACTTGATTGTGTTTTAGACCATTCTTGACAGGGCGCGACATTCATCAGTCTTATGTCCATTCACTTTGTGATAGTCACAATAACCATTCCCTTTGCTTGGTTTGTGGCGCTTAATATACGGTGAGTAATTGGAAAGCTTTCAGAATCTTTTACTACATCGAAATATGAGAAAAGGGCTTGTTCAAATTCACATAATTGGATTCAGAAATATCTTTGTGAATTTTCCTCCTACTTTTCTTTCCCTCCAATCTTTCACTAGGGCACTCAAAATTGATTTCTTCTATCCTTTGTCTTCATTGAGATTCCCTTGTCATGGAATATTTTTTCTCCATCTGAACAAATTTCTCAGCTTGGAAGTAGAAGTTTCGTAGATCCCCGCATCCATTAATATAAAGTTGTTCCCAGAAAGGGGTTTGTTCGATTAGCCCAGACCGAACTGCTATTAATTTGTTTCTATCGGTCGCATCTTCAGCTTTTAATGCTTCAGTACTGAACCTCTTTAAATACTCGTTTAGTGGTTCTCCCTGTTTTTGTTTGATTGTAGCTAACAGGCTAAAGCTTATAGTTTGATCTTTGAATACGTAAAATTGTGTCACAAAATCATAAGAAAATTGTTCCCAGGAATAAATGGTCTTCTTTCGATAATTCCTACACCATTTGATAGCTACTCCTTGAAGAGTAATCGGGAAAATTTTGCATCAAACTGTCCTAGAGGTATTATACAAGTTCATCCAATTTTCAAATGCTATAAGGTGATCATCTGGATCAGTAGTTCCATTGTACTTTGGAGGGGGAATCAGAATGTGAGAAGGAATGCTAGTTGCCATAATTTCTTTTGAAAAAGGAGTCTTTTGCAGGATAACATATTTCCTTAATTCGTTGAGTACATTTCTTATTGTATCCTCAGTGACTTGGTTGCGAATGTTGTCATGGTGACCTCTGCTGTTTTCAATGTTTAAGCTATTTGATTGCTCGATGGTTCTCCTAGTCTGACTTCCTTGCTCCTCATATTGATCTTCATTTAGACGTTACACCTTGCCTTCTCCTTCCATAACCTTTAGCGACTCTTGAGATGATACTCTATCAAGAAATTCCTGAATGGCTATCATTTGTTGTTGTAGGTGCTGGACTTTGATTTCATTGTTTTCTAACCGCCTTAAGGTCGAAGGTTAGCCAATTTCTATATTCTCAAAGTTGAAGTTTGGGACTATATTATTTTCCAAAGTTGATTTTTGCTTAACTTCTTCGTTTGAGATATCAATACTATTCATGACTCCTTCTATCTTCTTCTTTTTGAATGAAGAGCTCTATTAATTCTTGGTAAAAGTGATTAGGGATCGGAGGTTCGAGCCCTCCTTCTAGCACCAAAATGTTAACAAGATTTCTTGTCAACACCCTTGTTAACCAAATTTATGGTCAACACTCCAATGAATCCAAGTAAAAGAAGTTATTTAGAAAAGGTGGAAGACCAAATCTCTAAAAGGATTAACAAATGTTCAGCTAATAGCTTTGAGCTATTCTAAGTGAAAGGATTAGTCTGAATTATACCAAAAGGTTAATGATATATAGAAATTTCTTTACTTATTTACTCAGGATTAGACTTAAATCCTGACCTTTTGATGGGGTCAAGAAGACTTGGATATGAGATTTAGGAGGAAAGAAGTCTTTCCGGTCTTATTGAATTAACGTAGAAGGGTATCTGATTTGGTTAAACCTTTATAAGTCTCCACCCGAAAACTTTTTCCTTGATCGGGATTAGATTTCCTTGGTTTATCTTATATAGAGAGTTAACTTGATTCTTTACCGAAAGGCTGGGCAAGCAGTTGTTTAGGATTCGGAGCGATGCTAAGGTTGATGGGATACGACAGTTTATGATACTTGGCGAAAGGTTTGACCCTCTAGATTTATGACTTCAGAAGGTTTTATGTATAACAGTTCTGATAAGCCCCATTTAGGTCCGAAGGGTTTAGGCTACAATCCAAAGGTTACCAAAGGGTTATGAAGACCGCCTAAGAAAGAATATCATTGTTTCTATTAGTTTGGACCTTTGGGAGGAACTGCACCTGAAAGTTGTGGTTAAACCAGCAAAAATTAATGTAAATTGTAAAGAGAATGTACAAAATTTAAGACTTGCCACTAATCCTTGAATGGACTTCTCTTTTTAATAAATTTTCCTAAGTCACTACCCAATTTGGGTTACAGAACTATGATTTTAGAAAATACAAGAATGGAATAAGGAAAAATTCGCCCCCAAAATAGGACCCCTTGGGTCTTATTTATAGATGTCGGCGGCCATGTTTCTATCCCTGTGCTTTCGGCTGGATCGAAGGGTTCCCTTCTTATATATAATTGCCAACCTTTCGGTTTCAGCGAAAGGTTTTCCTTTCACACGTTATCGTAGATCCTTGAACGCTGCCGATGGGTCTTTTCTTTCATTTGTTTTTAGGAACCTTTTGCCCTTGTCAAAAGGTTTGTCATCTACATAGTATGTGAACCCTTCGAAGGTGCCGGAAGGTTTCTAGCTATTGTGAACCCTTTGACTTGGTCGGAAGGTTGCTTTTTTACTTGGATGTTGCCGAGAGCCGAGCTTTCCTTGAATGTTGTCGGAAGTTTGCTTTACGTTCGCTGTTGACTTATGAATGTTGCTTTCATCATAGACCCTCCAACACGGTCGAAAGGTATTCAGTAGGCGTTCCAACCGGCCCGAAAGGCTTATTATGCTTTTGGAAAGGTTGTTATAGGGTCGCATGTCCTTGTCTTGACTTCTTTGCCTTCTTCGGAGTGTAATAGCTTCTTGGATATTGTGGAACAATACCCTCCATCTTCTCCGAAAGGTCTTAAGCCGCTTCATATTGTTGATTGCATCCCCTCGACCTCTTCGGAAGGCCTGATCTGGATTCCTTTTCTTCTGTCCTTTGTTTGAGATCTTCTGACTTAAGCGAAAGTTGAATTTTTCAAGTAATAATTATCTACCATTCTTTGCTGACTTTTGAGCATTACTTTCTTTATAAAAACCTTTCGACCTAGTTGAAAGGTATTCTGGATGTGCTCCAACCGATTCGAAAGGCTTGCTATGCTTTCGAAAAGGTCGTCATGGAGTTGCACCTGCTTGCTTTGATTTCTTCATCTTCTTCGAAAGGTAAGAACTCCATGAACGGAACCTTTCAACTACTTTTGGAAGGTTTGAAGCTATTAAATATTGATGGCTGCATCCTCTCGACTCCTTTGAAAGGTTTGATTTGAGCTCTTTCTCCTTTGTCGTTGTTGAAAGACCTCTCGTTCTAGTCAAAAGGTGGATTCTTGGAGCATCATCATGCCTATGGACTTCAAAGATAGCCTTGGACTTCACCGGAAGCTCCTTGTCGGAAGGTATGATTACCAGAACATCTCGGTGCTTTCTGATCTTTCCTCATGCTCTCGTGACCCTTCTTTCATACCTTCGTTCTTCTGAATATTTTATGGTTAACAAACAGGTTTAACACCATGGTGATGGAAGTAAGCAACCCCAATGAGGATATGGATTTTATGGCGTTAGTCCACGCTATTCACCCGGAAATGGAGTTCGGGAAATGGATTAAGATGAAGCAACCTACCAATAGGAAAGACTTCAATCGTAAAGCAAGCTAGTACTTAAGACTGGAGGAGGCACAGGAGTTGGAAAGAAATCTGCTAGTATACAATAGATGAACACTGGACAAAATGACATGGAGGCATTTCAAAATACGCGCGATCCTAGAAGTACTCAAGGAGTCGTGGGGAAGAGTGGGAATCAGAAGAGAAGAAACCAGAACTCCGATAAAATAAATAATGGTGGCAACAACAAAAGATTTTGAGAGTTTAGACAGGAAGACTATACCCCTATAAATGATACCCTGGATAATATTTATCTCACAACACAAGAGACTGAAGAATATAAGAAACCTCTTAGAAAAGAGGCAATGGAATAGCAAAAGCGCTAAGGGAAATTCTGTCGCTTCCACGAGACACATGGCCACAATACAAACGAGTGCCGCCACCTTAAGTACCTCATCGAAGGGTTGATCCGAGACAACAAGCTTCAATAATACGTGAAAAAACCACAAAATCCAAATCAACCTGTGGCCCCTCAAGCCCCTGGAAAACAAAGAAATCAAGCCGAAACTAGTGAAGAAGGGTCGAAACGAACCGACAAGAGGCTTATTATTGGAACAATATCTGGGGGACCACATCCCGCGCAAAGAAGTTTGAGGGAGATGGAGCGATATGCGAGTTCGTTAAAGCACGCCCCGAAGGAATCATGTTCAGCAATAGATGATGAGACTTTGGTCAAGCTGCAAAAGGTTTTGAACGATGACATAGTGTTCCATAATTGGGACACCGAAGGGATTAAAGATCCAACTCTTGACCCAATGGTGGTGACGGTAGGAATCGGGCCCGCCGTAGTCCGACGAGTGCTGGTCGATAGTAGTAGTTCAGTTAACATACTTTTCAAACGTAGTTTCGATCAAATGAATATTGGCATGAAAAGCATATCCATGAGCCAGACTAAGATTCAGGGGTTTACCGGGGTACCCAAACAACCGGTGGGAACAATTGACCTACCTGTGGAGCATGGAAAGGGTGAACGAAGAGTCACCTTCTTTCATACTTTTGTCATCGTGGATGAAATGTCAACATACAATGCATTCTTGGGACGGCCCGTATTAGCCAATTTCAGAACAGCATTGGCTCAATGGTGCCTTACAATGATGTTTCCTACTGAGCACAGAGTCGGAATTGTGAATGGAGACCAAAGTGTCGCTTGGGAATGCTATATCGTGGAATTGCGCGAGTCAAGAAGAAAGGAAAAAGGAAAGGATGTGGGGAAAACTATCCACATCCGTGAACCCTCCGAATAGCAACTATAGATGCGCCCCTAGCTTAAAGACCATAGCTGATTCGATAAGGCTTTGGACCCTAGGAAGAAGAGCTCAGGGGAGGATCAGCCAGCACTGGCAGAATTGACAGTGTCTGTCCCAGTCTGTATGGATGACCCAATGCGGGTCCTGAAGATTGGGTCGCACCTTGAAAACATGATGGGGTCAGAACTAACCAAATTCCTCCACACCAATTAGGACGTATTTGCTTGGACACAATCCGACATGTGTGGGGTATCACCCGAAATTTTCTGCCACACACTCAATATCGACCGCAAATTTACTCCAGTAAAGAAAAAAGGCGCAGCTTGGGCCCTGAACGGTCCAAGGCATTGAGAGAGGAAGTAGAAGATAAACTAATGGCTAATGGCTTCATTCAAGATGCAACTTACCCTGAATGGGTATCGAACTCAGTCCTAGTCAAGAAGTCTAATGGAAAATGGCGAACTTGTATCGATTTCTCGGATCTCAACAAGGCCTTCCCAAAGCATAACTTCCCACTCCCTAGAATTGATTAGCTTTTGAATGGAACGGCGTGACATGAACTGCTATCGTTTATGGACACGTACTCGGGCTACAACCATATCCTGATGCATGAGACCGACCAAGAGAACACCAGCTTCATCACCGATCTAGAGTTGTACTGCTATAGAGTAATGCCATTCGGCTTGAAAAATGTGGGGGCAATGTACCAAAGGCTAGTAAACACTATGTTCAAATGCCAGATTGGGAAGACTATGGAAGTTTATATGGACCACATGTTGGTGAAATCTCGAGTAGCTGCTAATCATCTCGATAACCTCGCCGAAATGTTTGAAATACTTTGAAAAAAAGGAATGAAGCTCACCCCACTTAAGTGTCACTTCGGAGTAGTCTTTGGGAAATTCCTAGGGTTCATAGTAATTGCTTGGGGCATCAAAGCAAATCCGTAGACAATAACAGCGTTATGGGAAGTCCAAGCCCCTAAAAATAAGAGGGAACTTCAAAGCTTGAATGGAAAGGTCGCAGCACCGATTCGATTCATCTCTAAAGCTATAAACAAGTGCATACCATTCTTCGATGCACTGAAGAAGAAAAAGAAAACCTTCGAATGGAGTGAAGCTTGCCAGACAGCTTTGGAGGAATTGCTACGACACATGGAAGCTCCCGATTTTATCAAAACCGATGGATGGAGAGGACTTATTCATCTATTTAGCGGTTTCCCGACACGCACCGAGAGCGGCTCTCGTGCGGGAGGAAGCGAGAATCCAGCGACCTGTGTACTACATTAGCAAACGATTCACCAAAGCTGAGAAGAATTACCTAAAACTAGAGAAGCTAGAATATTGCCTTTTGATCGCATCCTGAAAATTACGACCGTACTTCCAGGATCATCCGATTAAAGTATCAACTGATCAGCCCTTGAAGCAAGTTTTATACCGGCCAGAAACTTCCGGATGACTACTCAAGTGGAATATAGAGTTGAGCTAATATGATATCACATACCATCCAAGAAAAGCAATCCATGGGCAAGTGTTGGCCGACTTCATTGCCGAATATACCATAAGAGACGACAAGGAGGAAGCTCAGTTAGAAACAAACATGCAATGGAAGCTCTTCGTTGATGGCGCATTAATCAACTTCTGTGCGGGAGTAGGGGTGGTGCTCGAAACCCCTGAGGGGCGATCCATTAGCTATGCTTTGCGCTTGGAGTTCCCAGCAACAAATAACGAAGTAGAGTATGAAGCCTTGATCGCTGGACTGAAGGTTGTGAAGGAACTCAAGATAAAATCTATTCACATATACAGCGACTCCTAGTTTGTCGTCTATTAAGTGAAAGGGGAGTACCAAGCGCGTGGAGAAAATCTCGCCCCGTACCTGTCCAAAGTACAGGAACTACTAAGCGATATCGAGCACTACACCATAACTTACATCCCACGGGAGCAAAACATCAAGGCAGATTATTTGGCTAAGCTGGCAAGATCTGGAGAAGCCTAGTCATTGGGATTGGTTCCAATTGAAACGCTAACCAACCCAAGCATAGACGAAATGGACGTAGACTAGATTCTAGAGACCACCGTCGAACCAGAGACATGGATGACACCGATAAAGAAATATCTACTTGCAGGAACCCTTCCAACTGATCGAAATCAACGGAAAAGCTCCTCCGAAAGGCGACGCGGTTCTTGATACAGGATGGGATACTCTATCGAAGGGGATTCTCTACCCCTCTTCTTAGGTGTGTGACCAATGACAAAGCATAAAGAATCCTAAAGGAGGCACATGAAGGCGAATGTGGAGACCACACTAGGGGCCAGACCCTCGCAAAGAAAGTCCTTCGGTATGGGTATTTCTGGCCAACGATAAATTGCGACGTTGCAGATCATGCCAGGAGATGCGATCACTACTAAAGATTCAACAAAATTAAAAGAACTCCCTCAACGGAGCTAACACAGATTGTCAGTCCATGGCCGTTCGTAATATATGGAATCAACTTGATTGGCATCCTGCTAATAGCAAAAGGAAGGGCCAAATATGCTATAGTTGCCGTAGATTATTTCACAAAATGGGCCGAAGCGGAACTGCTGGCCACTATAACCATAAAGAAAGTTATTAACACATCATTTACAGGTTTGGTGTGCCGTAAAAAATCATCACTGACAATGGAAATCAATTCAAAAGTGTCGAGTTCAAAGACTTCTACAAGCGCTTCCGAATTGAAAAGAGCTTTTCCGAAGTGGCTCATCCACAAGCAAATGGGCAGGTGGAAGCAATAAAAAAGTTCATCAAGTCCACTATTAAAAAGCGACTAGAAAAACCAAAAGTAAACTAGGTTGATGAAATTCCATCGCACTATGGGCTTATAGAACTACCCACAAAGCAGCAACTGGCCACACTCCGTTATCCTTAGCATATGGTTCAAAAGCGATGATTCATGTTGAATTAGATGTCCCCACTCAAAAAAACAGAAGAAGCAGAGTTGAGAACTGCCACCCACCAAAAAATGGTTGCATGGTACTTCAAGTCAAAAGTTCACAGTCAAACCTTTGAATTTGGAGATCTTGTGCTCAAGCAAGTTAACCCCGTTCCGGGGGACTTTGGATGAACTGAGAATAACCATATGTCGTTAATCAAAAGCTCAGAGACGAGACTTTCAAGCTAACAACCATCGACAGGGCCATAATTCCCTGAGCCTAGAATAGCGAATTGCTTCACTGTTATTTCATTTAATAAGTTACTTTATGTATTCCCTACTTTTCAACAAATAAGCCATCCCGGAAATGCCGGAGGCATTGTAAATAGGAAAAGAATCTACCATGCTTTCTTTAATAAAATTCAATGTGCTTTTTAAAATTGACAAAACTGTGTCCATATTAAATACCAACCAGGTTGACAGAAGAAAATTGACTCAAACTGTGGGATCGGCGGAACCCGATCCTTGCCTCTCAAAAAACCAGTGTTGCCCTGGCAGCACCGGGAGGTCAAAAACTAACTCCTCGCATTGCCTGGAGATAGGCAACGCTGGGGAGCACCTAAAAAAACTAAAACGAACTCCTCGCATTGCCCGAAGATAGGAAATGTAGAGGAGCCTCAAAATAAACTCCTCGCATTGCCCGGAGATAGGCAACACCGAGGAACATCAAAAACGAACTCCTCGCGATGCCCTGAGATAGGCAACGCCAAGGAGCTTATCGAGGAGCCTCAAAATAAACTCCTCGCATATCCCGGAGACAAGCAACGCTGAGGAACATCAAAAATGAACTCCTCGCGTTGCCCAGAGATAGGTAATGCAAATGAGCCTCAAAATAAACTCCTCGCGTTGCTCGGAGATAGGCAACGCCGAGAAGCATAGAAAACTAACTCCTCGCATTGCCCGGAGATAGGAAATGTCGAGGAGCATCTAAAATCAACTTATTACGTTGCCCGGAGATATGCAACGCTGAAAAGAATCCAAACTTACACTCCCTACGTCACTCAAAGATGGACAACGTCAAGGAGCACCGAATGCCGCGCACTACACAGGCGGCGCGCTAAATCCCAAAACAATAGCCACACATGACCCGAAGATTGGAAACACCGAGGAACGTGAGAAACCCCATGCATATAGTTAGGAATAATTAGTGCTAGAAGGAAGAAACTCAATGATTGACAACACATACCCATGCATAAATTGCATACTTACCTGAATACTACCGGAAACTGAGACTACATGCTAAGGTCGTAAAACTTCCGAAGAAAGGAGAATCAAGTCATGACTTAGCTAGATTTTCAATAGAGATTATAGAAACCCTTAGTTACCAGATACATGAAAATTGTTTGAAGTAAACAGCCCTGTGAACTAGGGGGCATACACCTATACTGAGACAGAAACGCGTGAATACAATAAGTTCGCAAGTTCTGTCACTCCAAACAACAATAAGTTCACAAGTTCTATCTCAAAGTTTTATGAACTTCCAAACAAAAAGTCTATATCAATTCTAAAATTCTAAACAAAAATTTCTAAGTTTTAGGAATTTTTAAAGTTTTGTGAATTTCTAAAACAAGAATTCTCTAAGTGTTGTTAATCTCTAAGTTTTGTTACTTCGAATGAAGGGCTTTGGCCATAATCACAGAACTAGAAAAGTTTGAAATAAAACAAG
The DNA here is from genome assembly GCA_030737815.1 of Allium fistulosum. Taxonomy (NCBI): domain Eukaryota; kingdom Viridiplantae; phylum Streptophyta; class Magnoliopsida; order Asparagales; family Amaryllidaceae; genus Allium; species Allium fistulosum. The sequence continues at coordinate 798,595,672 of CM060904.1, forward strand.
CATAAGTACACAGAACACGGATGAATTAACAGATAAGAGTATAGTCAAAATGTCAATATATTACTTATAATTTTCTATACATAGGGTCAAAATGCGGGGGCCGTACCCACATAACACCGGCCAACCAAAAGAAAATACAGACTCTACAGCAAAGACGCAAAGTGTAGACTCTGCACTTGAATAAAATGACTCAAAAAGAAACAAAAATAAGTCAATTTTCTTACATTTTGTTCACCAAAATCAAGTTAACCTTCACACAAGCCACTCAACGTTTCTTGCCGTCGCTTCCCTTTCTGCCCTTGATCGGCAGCTTCTGCTTCTTCTCAGGAGTGGTGTCACTACCGATAATGTCAACGAATAGATCGGTGGCAATGTCCTCATCTTCCTCCGAAGCCTTCTCAGAAGCCTCTCCCTTCGTCTTTCGCCTTCGAGATTTACGGGAGCTTTTAGAGGCTTTGATCGCTTCAACCTTTTCCCTCTTGACGGTAACTAGCTCGTGTTGAGTGTTCTGCAGTGGCACCATCTGAGTCTCGTGCTCCTTGGCCTCTGCAGCTGTTATATCGCCTTCTAATGACATAGAAGGGTCATTTAGGCTATGGAGCACAACTATCTATTCAACCTCTGACCCCGGCTACGAACCAGACGCGGAAGTGGGAGCCGGAGTAGGAAAAGTAACAACCACAGAAGATGTGGAAATGGCTGCAGGCATGGGCACCAAAGTAGATGGAACGCCAACGGGAAAGGTAGATGGACCTATAAGATCAAAAATGAAAGCATTAAACTCTTCTTGCTCTTGTGGCGTAAGTTGGAAACTCCCAAATTCGGAGGAGGCAAGGACATTACCTACACCAGAGGGATGCTCGAGAATGTCTTCTTTGTACTCACCACCCTCGCCCTCTTTTGATGGATCCATCACCTGAGGAATAATTTCAAGACCTGAAATTGTTGGCTAGTCATGGAGCTGCTCTGATAATTCGCCCACACCGGAAGTAGAAGGCTTGGCAAGCATGTCGATGGCGGTCGTTAAGGCAGCGTCAGTGGCTTCCTTCTCTCTCTCAACTCGGAGAATTTTCTGGCTCTCAAGTAATGCCTTCTTGGATTCTTCATTGAGATAGGCATCTCGCAACTCGTGATCGGAATAAAAGTCGCAGTTATTGGCAAAACGAGATAAGATTTCCTCCCAAATAATAGCGAGAGTGCGTAGACACTTCGGGCCAAGGTAGCTTAGACTTTCTTGATGCAACAGAGAGTTGACATAGTAATTCAGAATAGTCGCATCTAGCTTCTCCATTTTCCTTTTGAAAGCACTTTGGAGATCCATGTAATCCGCTCGTACAACAGCTTTCTCAACTTCAATAGCTGTCTTGTCGGCACTGAGCTGTGCGACCTGGGCCTGTAACTTGGCAATGATCTCAGTCTGGTTGGAAATAGTTTTGTTGTGCCCTTCAACGATGAGGTCATGGTCAGCGATATCTTTCGTTGAGCATCAATCGTTGCACTGCAAGCATTCACTTCTTGCTTTAAATTCTCCTCCTTCGCGTGAGCCTTTTTGATCTTGTCTCTGTAGATGATTTCTATTCAGATGTGGGCTTCTCTCACCTCTTTCAGTGTGTCCGCATTTCTTTTGCTATCCTGCAGTGTTGCTGCTTTCTCTTCCTCTAATCGCTTAATCTTGGCGTCACGCTCGGCCAACGCCTTCTCAAAGTCATCTTTCTCCGATTCGAAGGAGAGGATATCCTGATAATTATTTCTATTTGTATCCGCTAGCTGTTTACATAGCTTCTCCCATCGTTCGGCCCATTCTAGGTCGCTCCGGATAGATTGGGGATGCGACATAAAGGAATCCCTACGAACGGGGTGGAGATCTAGGTCAAACATGACCCCCTTTAAGAACCAACCAGGAAGCGCTGCCTCAAGTTTAGGGGTACCCGAAGGAAGGACGTAGGCAGGTCTCCGGTAGGGGCGAGAAGCACTAGGGCAGCAGTGACAATAGAAGATGATGATACATGAGTTGAAGGTGGAATCAGAGCAGAAGTGATGGGAATTTCTTGGCCCACGGAAGAGTGTTTTGGAGCGAGCTCCGAAGAATGAGGGCGATGTTCAAACTTTGACTTTTTTGACGGCTCATCTCTTTCCTTAAGAGATCTTCTCTTCTCATACCCGCCTTTATATAATCGAGCTCAGTCCCTTTCTTCTTGGCGGAGAGTTTAAGCTTCGAGCTCTTTTCTCTAACTATATTCCTCCTCTATCTCTCGGACTTGATAGCGGTTGGAGGAGCGCTTGGGATACCACTATGAATCAGTGAAATCTTTGAAGTCGTTATAAAAGCCTCGTCCCCTCGTGATACCTGAAGTAAGGCATACATAAAAGGTCTCAGAAGAATGAAAGTGAGTGTAACACAACAAATATGAAGACGTGAATGGAAGTGAGTGTGATCCTAGTGCAACGTGTAGTGTGTTTCTAATATGGGCCTTAAATGGTGTCACGAAACGGAATGAACAGCCATAGTAGATGGGATCAGACCAACTTCAGTTATTGTAGGCAGAACTGGGCTAAGTGCTGGCGCAATATCACCCGAACCAGGATGCGTCGTGTCAATTTTAAAGTCCCTTTTCATGAGTGCGTCGAAGACGACAAATACATCGCTGAAGTCCCCGAACTCCACTCTGACATCTCTACTCATAGAACCTTGATGTCTTCCAGTTTCAGAGGCTTTTCCATCACCACTTGCATCGAGAAGAGGGTGAACTCGGAAGGACGAGACTCGTTCCCATAGTTTCATCACAAGACTCTAAGTCCTCACTGTCGGATTCTGACGAGAAGTAAGCACTGGCAGTGGACTCATCACTACTACTTTCAAACTATCCCTCTTCTTTTTCAGAATCCACCGCAGCCTTGCCCTCTCTTTGTTTGAGCTCCTCTTCTGCTTTCTCCCATATTGGAGGAATTCTACCTAGGCCGCTTAATCTAGTAGCAACAGCCTCTTCCCCCTCATGGGTTTTGTTGGTGGATCCTCCGGACGGGCTTTCTCTCTCTTGAGAGGCTCCTTCTCCGGAATCGTGGGAGGAGGAAACAGATCTCGTATGAACCCTGGATCAAGCAGGAGAGGAAATTTCAACTTGAATGGCAGGTCTACCCAGAGCCAATAGCCCGTAGCGACGCAAGTTTTAATTAGTCAGTAATACTTTAACACTTCTCTCCTCGACATCGATTGCCTTTAAAGTCTCGCAAACTTCATTGAGCGCCGCGTCTCTGTTCTGTCTTGGAATAACTGCAAGAAACATATGGGTTGTTAGGAACTCCATGGCAACGCATCAAAAGCTCGATGACTAAAAAGAAGCTTACCCCTCGTCGTCCACCGACGATTGAACCCCTCGGGGCATCTGACAAAGAAATATTGCGTCTTGAACTGTGATAAGTTGCTTCGCAAGTACTGGATGATTTTCCGATTCCTCTGGGCTTCAATTATAATCAAGGAGGGACAATCATCTCTCCCCTTGAATGCCAGGAAGTATCGCAACTCGTCGAAACTTGGAGCGCGGTTGAACACCCGCACGAAAAGAACGTGCAAGCAAGTCAGGATGGCGTAGCCATTCGGATGAAGCTAAAATGGGGCAATGCCCAAGTTTGAGAGAGTCTCACGTAGAAAATCGTTGAAGGGAGGTATGGCTCCGTTCAAACACATGTATTGGTGGCAAGCAGTATACCCTAGTGGAGACATATGAGTGAATTCGTCCTTCTTCGGCAGACGAACATCCTCATCGGGAATTCCGTGTTGCGCACAGATGTTATGAAGAACCTTGGTAGAAACAACAGATGAAGCTCTCTCAGGCGGATTAAGAAGAACTCTAAAGTTGGGAGGCGTGTGATCCACGATTGGCCCAACTAGGACTAACTGGGCATATTGAGCTTGCAAAGTGGATGATGATTCGGCTTCTAAGAGCACCGGATTTCCTCTGATTGACTTACGACGCATGGATGGCTGCTTCATTCTAAATAACAGAACTCGCGTCCAAAAACGGTTAGGTAAATCTATCCTAAACTAATAGCTTCCCCTACGACACTTGAATCCCGAAGACACATTAACTTGTAATCGCCACGTTTGATTTCAAGTGCAGACTGGGGCAAGTGAAGTGTGCTATCTATGTGGGATAAACTCGGTGCCTGATACACTACAAACGTCCTATCCCATGTAGATAGTTCGCTCGCAGTGGAAGAAAAAAGAACTTCCCATGTCACTATGCTTTCTACTTTTTTTTCTTCCTATACACTTACCCGCTATCGATCTATGATCGATAACAGATCCGTTGTTTGAAGCGACGTGGAAAACTCTTCTCGCTACAAGAACGCCAAGTGTGCAACAAGCAAGCAGGATAAGTCCAAATTCTATGAAAGAATCATGATCGACTGGTGATGTGACATACAGTAACAGCTATGGAACTGGACATAAGTCAATTCTGGTCTAAGGGATGAAGATAGCAAAATGTGTCAAGCACTGGGCCGAAGCCCGAATGTCGTTCCGGAAAACAACTCGATACTCGATTTACTATCTTTCTCCATTATACCACAATCAACTCGAACTCCTCACGATCAGCATTGCAAATGGGTACTAGTCATCAAGCCATTACATGAACGCAGTAATTAGTAAATCAGCTGAGCAAACCCACCTAAAAATGGATTCAAAGGCATAGGAAGAATCAAAATCAAACTCAACAAGCTATGGAATGGATCGGTAGTGAGCTGATGGTAGGTCGGTTATAGTTCAATAGCGGGCTATGGTTTGGATTCAAGCGAGATGATGGGATAACTAGGGTTTCACGAAATTGGTGAGTGCTTGGATGGATCAACAGTGAGTGGATTCAAACAGAGTGATGAATCTGGTCGAACTAAAGCTTGGATCGCCTGGAATCGATTTGCGGAGAGGTTTGATCGCGTGAAGGAGTAAAAATAGTTCGGGTTGGGTAAATAACTTGGGTCGGGTCGAGTAGTATAAATAGGCAGGCAAGAGATAGCAAAAACTTTTGCTAAGTAATAGGGTCGCCTGCGACCCATCATGGATCGTGAGCGACCCGACCTAACCTAGCAAATTTAAATAAACCAAGAAGTTAGGTCGCTAACGACCCATCCCACGTGGATCGCTAGCGACCTATAAAAAAAAGAAGGCAAAAAGAAGCTTCACCTATTCTTCTAGAACTCGATTTCCTACACCAATTCATCATTCCGGGGCATGCCAGGGAATTACAGGAAGAAATTTGATCCGTTATGGCAAACAGTAGTAGTCAGAACCAAAGAAAGATGACCAACAACATTGGGCTAACGTATTAGTAAAGCTCTTATGCAATCACTTGGAAATTGACATATGGATATTGAGAGCGATAACTTCAAGAGCACACCTTGTTTACAGCAAAGATGTACTCTGGTGGGGCAAATGTTATCCTGGTTTTTAACCCAGCAGAAACCAATAGGAAACAAAACGACTTCGTGTAAACAGGATGGTTCAGGACTTAACCAGAAAAGCTAAGACAAGAGATTAACCAGGGCCAAGCTATATGGCTTAGGCAACGACTAGGATCAACGAAGCCGAATGATCAGCATTCTTTTTGTCCAATCAGCAGCTGAGCGCAAACAGCTAGTGAATTGCCATCAAAACAAAACAACTACGATAAAAAACTATGGAAACATCTCCAATTCCAAACTCCAAAAAAACCCTAAGTGCTTGGATCATAAGGGACCCATGCCTGTCCTCAACCCTTCAAACGAGCTAGCTAAGGAATACTACAAAAAAGGCCAAGACATTGGCTTTCAACTGAGCCAAGTCTATGGGTCGCCAACGACCTATGATTTTGTCTTGTATTATGAGCCAAACCTTCCCTGGGTCGTTTCCTACCTACCTGTGAGCTGATGATGAAGTGGCCTGGCGTAGAAGCTCTCTGATCCATATAAATACCATTCTGCCTGCAACATAAATGAGATCTTCTCCGGACTGGTTGCTAAAGCTCTAATTGAATTATTCTTCACTCTCTACCTCCCTCACAACAATCTTCAAAGGAATACACTTTGATTCTCTAGTGGATTCCAACTCTAGGGATTCAATCTAGCTAAAATATAATCAAAGCCTTGTAATCAAACATCTCTTGTAACACCAATCAATCTATAATAAAACTATAAAGTGGACGTAGGCTTCATTAACAACCGAACCACTATAAAAATTCTCTGCCTACTTTCTTTTACTGGTCTTTCTCTACATCTATGATTTGTGATATTGCTCTGTCAGGCTAGGGCTGGTGCTTTCAAACTCAAATCAGGGTGTTGTTGCATTTTTTGCATCAACATATGGGATATATGTTAGCAAGAAAACTTACGAACATCCTAAAAGCTATGTGAATAGCAAATAGGATTATTTTTGCATATAAATAAGACTATTGAAAGATCTACTCCCTTCGAAACCCTACTTCCGATTAGGTTGACTTGGTCAAACTACTTTCGGAGGATAATTGATATATCGGTAGTGGATCATTGATCAAATTAACCTCCTCAAAATGAAGGTAAAGGAGGAAGCATCTTATTCGAAATCCCCCCTTTCGAATGAATCGAAAATAGCAATTTATGTTAATTGTCCATCCCTTTTGACCATGTCGAAAGCTCCACTCAAACGCTTTTGACCATGTCGAAAGGTCTGCTTTGCCTTTCAAAAGAAGTAGCTGCTTTCGACGTCGTTGGATTCGTTTCGTATGGAAGAACTCCTTTGAAAGGGTTGAAGATGTGGTTGCGTGTATGTTCCTTTCGATGGAATCCATCCGTAGACGATTACTTATCATTTGTGAACTAGATGTCACATCCCTTTCGACCAGGTCAAAAGGGATTTCTTTCTTTCAAAATAGATCAAATTCACAATTGAGCAAGCTCCATTTGGTGTATTCGATACAAGATCATCTTGAATATTTGTAAGTTCTATGAACTTATCAATGCCAAAACATCATCATCATTATTTGTCACTATATTTTGTTTATCATGATGATAATGTGTTTCGCATGTATAATATCCAAGTTGATCCCACGGCTTTGCAAAAGGCAGAAAGAAGTTAAGAAGATAAGATAGCATCATGTGCAATTGATCATTAGTCTAGCTAATTATCATTATGATCTTTCTAAAAATCGTAATTTTTAATGAATTCGGGCATTTCCCCTTTTTCATTAATCTAAAGAGTTAAAAGTTTGAGAGCTTTTTCCCAAATCAATTTAGGGTTACAAAGAATTTGTTGTTGCAAAGAAGTAGAAGTAAAAAGGATGAGTTGGATTCCAAAATCTGGTCCCCTAAAATAGGACCCCTTGGGTCTTATATATAGATACAGGTTGGTCCCCCTTTCACGCCCATGCTTTCAGCTCAGTTGAAAGGTCCCTTTATCTCCCGCATCAATCCTTTTGACACGGTCGAAAGGCCTTGCCTTCTTTCGATTCTGTTGAACGGCTTCCCTTTAGAGTCTCTAACTCATCCTTTTGCTTCCCATCTTCTTACTCCAGCCTTATCGACCTTTTGTTGTTGTTAAGGTTTAAGTGTTCCTTTTCTGTGCTTCTTCCTGGATTGCTTTCGACGTCAACGAAAGGGCCGCAGATGCGCTTTTTCTCTTCATGTTGCTTTGTTGTCATAAGAAGTAAAGATACGAACTTTCGACTCTAACGATAGGTAGTTTATTACACTTTCGAAGGTGTTGAAATGCTGAAGGTTTCGAAGCAATTGATAGCTTCTGATTGCCTTCTTGCGAATTGATATGGAAACTTCTCTTGATGTTGTAGGCTTTGACTAGTTTGAAACGCTTGATTATGCTTTTGAAAGGGTTTTTTCGATTAAGGTATCTTCCCGAGTAGTCTGAATAAAGGCGTAACCTTTGGTTTCGAAAGGTTTAGCGCGCATATGAAGGGTTGTTATTCATTGCCTTCGAAAAGAGTTTCGAACCCTTTCTTACTTTTTCTATATGTGCGAATCCATCTACATCAAAAGGTTTGAATGAGGTGGAAGGGTAGCCCTGCTTTCTTTTTCATCTTTTCAAAAGCTTTTGCACTTTTATCATTTGTGATGGTGCCTGATGCTTGTGACTCCTTCGAAAGCCTTCCTAATGCCTTTGAGACATCCTTCCGTAAACCTTTATTCCAAAGTGATTTTTATGGTTAACATTTTGCCCCCTTGTATGAAAGAAGCTTTTGTTCTTTAGGACAAATATTTCACAACTTCTTTTCTCTTAATAATCTTATTTTCCTGCAAAATTCAAAGCAAGTGACATTTCCCATTGCTAACTCAATATCTTATATATATGCTTCATGATAAGTCAGTATAGTAGTGCTTTTCAATTTAAATGGTTAGTTAATTATAATCCTGATTTAATAAAGGATATGAGGTCCGTAATTAATAGTTATCCATGCATATAATAATTGAAGTCTAAGAATTTCCTGTCGGGGACATCTAATATTTGGAAATAGGAGGTCATAAGCTATCATCTAGAAATAGGTCTTTGTAATCCATAAATCTTTGTTTGTGGTGATAAGTAATATGTATTTAGAAACTCCTTTTGGAGATAAGGATAATCCTGGAGTCTAAATTCAAATGTTTGTGAACGTCGTTTAGAGTTGCAAACTAATAACCCTGATTTGGGCATTAAGAAGACCAGCTCGAAGTTTTTGGTTGAAGTCCTAGATGTCTATTGTAGTTTCAATACTACTGCTTTTAAAATGCAGATTCGGGAATTGATAGACGGAATCCAAAATTGATGATGAAAGACCCGAAATTCAAATTCAAGCATTAAAAAATTATGAAGTTTTAACCCAGATTAAGGCATGAACAAGCGGAGTTGAAAAGTTAATAATAAGATGTCTAGGACCCAGATTCGGGTTTTAACAATGAGATTCAAAAACAGTTTTCATAACAAACTCTCAAACCCAAATTCAGGTATTGGTGGTGTATAACTAGAAATCCATAATAATTATCTTCATGACAAAAATCTCGAGCCCAGATTAGGGCATATGTTGGATCATTAGAAATGCACAATAATTATCTTCATAATAGAAATCTCAAGCTCAGATTATGGTACATGTTGGATAATCAGAAATCCATAACAATTATCTTCATAATAGAAATCTCAAGCCCAGATTAAGGCATTAATAAGTGAAGTCTGGTAATAGTCTTGAAACCCAGATTTAGGTATGATATAGACCATAAGTTATTGGTAAAGTCCCAAAACCCAGATTCAGGTATTAGTAGATGGAGTCCATAAATGAAAGTTCTGAAACCCAAATTCAAGTATTATCCTTAATTTCTGTCTTCTTCAACATGTGTAAACTCTTTTTGCCTTGTACGTAATTGTAGTTTGATTGGCTGCTTCTCGAGCTAGGACGTCTTAGTCCATCATTTGATATGCCACTTCTTAGGCATAGACTTCTTAGTTCTTTGTAGATATGCCGCTTCTTAGGCTTGGCCATCTTAGTCCATTGTTTGATGAGCCGCTCTTTGGGCTTGGATGTCTTAGTCCTTTGTTTGATGAGCCACTTCTTGGGCATGGGCATCTTAGTCCATTGTTTGATGAGCCGCTTCTTGGGTTTGGTCATCTTAGTCCATTGTTTGATGAGCCGCATCTTGGGCTTGGACGTCTTAGTCCATTGTTGTCGGGTGCTCTTGGTTGGCTCATTCTCAAGCTAGAACCAAGGACTTACCTGACCTCCCTCTAGGAGGCGCCTTCACCTGACCAGAGGCGTGACCAAGAGCTTGTCCATGCTTTAGCCTGACAATAGCACGGCACGGAAAAAGGCTTACACTCCTCCCTCCAGGAGGTGCCCTGCCCTGGCCATAACATGGTGCGGATAGGGGCTTGAAGATGCTTTGACCTGGCCATAGCGTGGCGTGGACAAAGGCTTGCACTCCCCCTCCAGGAGGTGCCCTGCCCTGACCATAGTGTGGCACAGATAGGGGCTTGTTAATGCTTTAACCTGGTTATAGAGTGGTGTGGATAAAGGCTTACACTCCTCCCTCTAGGAGGTGCTCTGCCTTGGCCAATTCGGCGCGGGAAGAGGCTTTGACTGTTTAAGGTAGTGTCCAAATGCAAGGAGGATTCTACTCCCAACCATATAGGATTTTCTTTTGAAGAAAGAGATGCTTTATTCATTCATCATAGGAAAATATGGTCTCTAATTTTCTATGTGTTCTAGGAACCATATTGCCATCTAGTCGGAATAACTTGTAAGCTCCTAGGGAAATTACTTTGCAAATGGTTAAGGGTCCTCCCTAATTTAGCCTCAGTGGTCCATCCGTGGGATTTCTTGTGTTTTCCATTGTTACACTAGAAATTAACCTTCCGACTATGACTAAGGATCCCTAGACGAGAAAGAAAAAGAAGAGCGCAGCTCAAACCTCTCGGAACTTCTGAAGGGATGCAACCATTGAAGTTCACTAACCTAAAACCTTACGAAAGGTCGAAAGGTTCCGCCTCCAGTATCCAAGGAATTCAAAGGGGAAGAAAGATTCAAAGCAAGTAAAAGCCACTATTTAATGACCTTTTCGAAACCACACCCAACCTTCCAAACATGTTAAGAAATATACAAGACATCTTTCAACAATGCCGAAAGGTTTGAAAGGGAGACAATGATCATGAATTAGCACCAAGAAAAGAAGCAACCTTTTGACAAGACTGGAAGGTTCATGACAGCATAAGTAAGGAAAACCCTTCGGCTATATCTGGTAGACCATGGTGATACACGATCAACGAAACTTTCGACAATAATGAGAGGCCTACAGCCGTATACAAAAAACTATTTTTAGGCAGGACCGGAAGGTTTACAACCGCATACTAAATGCAACCATCCGTACCAGATAAAGGCATAAGGCTGATTGGATACCACCCGCATCTATAAATAAGACCCAAGGGGTCCAGTTTAGGTGGACTTTTTTCCCTTTCAATTTTCGAAAATCTTGCAACTTCTTGATCAGAATTCTGTAACCCTAATTGGGCATCTAATTTGGGAAATTCAATAAAAGTAAAACCTTATGATAGATGGCAAGGAAAGTATTCTGATTTTGTGAACCGTTTTATAGATTGCTTATCATTTTGCTGTCATAATACCAATTTGCAAGATCAATTCTCTCGAAAGGTTCTGGTCGATAGGTCTGAAGATCAATTGATCGAAGTTATCATTTCAAGCAAAGAAAGATATCAAGTTTTCTATTTGCACCCATCGATAGGGCCAATAGTCAATCTGGATTAACATAAGCTGTAACCTTTCGGGGTTTTCGGCATTGTAATCGAGCTGCTTCAACAAAAGTTGGTAGATACTTATATCGTAGCAGAAGTCAAACCTTCCGCAGTCATCAGCCAACCACTCAAACCCTTCGCAACAATATAAGAGTAGGAAAATAAAGTTCAATCTAGTAGTTAGAATTCTAATACATTTTGGCCAGATTAATTTCAACTTCCTAAGAGCAAAAAACCCTTCGACAAGATCAAGGGTCTTCACATATTGCCCAGGATTCCATTCCTCAACTTGTTGCCGAAGGAGTCAATCATCCAAACCTTTTGAAATCACCAGAGCACAACTTTGAAAGATAACATTTGGTTAATCTCCATTAGAGCTGTAGAGAAAGGCATCATGATGGTTCGAAACAAGTCTACATCTGGTAATAACCTTCCGATTGAAAGATTAAATCTTCCGCATACATCGTGATCTTCAAGTCCAAATATATCAATTATGGGTGTAAAGCGTAGGAGCTATTATCTAGGCTAACGTACCTTTCAACCTAACCAACTTTCTCTTTCCTATTGAAAGCATTATTTGGGGTGTTGACCAAAAATCTGGTTAACATTTTTGGCGCTAGAAGGAGGGCTGAACCTCCGACCTTGTGGTTAACAGCCACATTTCCTACCTGGGCACTTTCTTAGGACTCATTAACTTCCTTTTTTGAGCCGAAAAGGTTTTACTTTGAATATAAGACTTACAGTCCATTTGAATACAATTAAAAGATAAGGTATGGATTCAATACTCAAAGCAAAAGAATGCTTTTGTAGGGAAAGATCAATTCAAGGATCAACAAAACCTCTGGATGTAGGTCCTAATTATCGAATAAATTATAGCCAGCCCTTACTTGAAGAGTAAACCCTTCGCTTTCGAGCTTTACAAGACATTAAGAGGGAAAACGGGATTTATCCTATAACCCATGGAAATGGAATATCAATCAGGTCAGTTTGAAGCTAGTCCCAACCTTTGCTCTAGAAAAAGAAAGTTCAAGGAGAGAGGATATATTTTGACAAATGAGAGGGACCATCCAGTCATATTCCTTTGGAACTGCCTTTTAAAAAGAAATGATAAAGGGTTATGACAATCCTTAACATAAACAGAATAAGATTATAAGTGAAGTCCACCACTTAAGGGAAAAACATGGACGCATAGAAGAGTTCATAATTAAATGACTAAGGGTAGTAGATGAATCGCCAGATGGGAATATAAAGATTACTAAGAAAATTTCTAGCTGAAATCTTAAGAGTAAGGGAAAACCTCTTGGAAGAGAACCGACTAATCATGAGAAGAAAACTTTCCTTCCAAGAGGAAGTACATAAAATGTGCCAAAAAGAAGATCAGATGTCGAAAAAAAAATTACGTTGCAACTTTTTCCTGATAAAAGGACATGAAATAAATCAATGGTCCTGCACCTCCTAGAACAAGAAAAACTCAAGCAGTTTGTAGAGGATTGAATGAACTGAAGAATAAAGACTCTAGTATCAAAATAGGAAAAGTTTACATGGTCGGTAGTGAAATTATCCTAAAACTTTGGACTACCTAAAATTGTAGGCTACCAATGATGGTAGAAAGCCCTTGGTCGCGCAAAGATAGCCAGGACAAGGCGCCTTTTGGAGGGAGGACGGGTAATCCCTTGGTCTTGCCATGCTATGGCTTAGCCAAGGTACAGACAAGCCCATATCCGCGTCACGTTATGGCCAAGATAAGGTGCCTCTTGGAGGGAGGATGGGTAATCCCTTGGTCTCGCCACGCTATGGCCTGGCCAAGGTACCGACAAGCCCTTAGCTGTGTCATGCTATGGCCAGGTTAAGGCGCTTCCCGGAGGGAGGTCGGGTAAGTCCTCGGGCCCTGCTTCAGAATAAGCGAGCCGAGCACACCGGAAACCCGAATGAAATGTCCAACGGACTAAGAAAAGTCCATGTTTGAAATAGGCACCGCCAGAAATAGGCATCGCTTAAAATAGCAACCACTAAAAGGTCGGTAATGTCTAAAATGACAAACAGCCTGAAATGGGCTCTGCTTAAATAAGCACAAAAATTGGACAAAAGAGCCCCCGTCTGAAATAGGCCAAAACAATTGAAAAATGGACAAAGAAAACTTGGACCCGAGAATGCAAAAGCATGCAAGACTTCATCAAAGCTTGGAGATGGCGCATTCAACAAGAGAATCAGGAAGAAGTCACTGACTTCTTCCCACAAACATCTGCTAGATTGGTTTTCTGGTCTTATATTACTTGTTATCAGAAATGATATTCTGGTTTTCTGTTACTTATTGCCAGATTGATTCTCTGGTCTTCTGTTACTTATTGTCAGAATGGTTCTCTGGTTTTCTGATACTTATTACCGAAAATGGTTTATGATCTTCCATTATTAATACCAGATTAGCAGATATGGATTTCAAATCTTACATTGTCTATTATCGTAGATGGTTCATTGAGCCACTATTGCTTATTACCGGGATGGATATTCTGATATTCTTTTACTAAAACTGGCATTCTAATCATCCCTCACTTATTATCAGAGGAAACCAAAAGGTGACTTTCAACTTACCTTCCATCAACTAATACCCGAATCTGAGTCCGATGACACCTCATAAAACTCTATCATTAACACCTAAATCTAGCTATCAAGACTGTTGTTTATTTAAGATCCTAATTTGGGTACAAATCTTTGGATTTCTATTCATCCCAAGTGCTCGAATCTGGGCCAAAGAATATTATTAAAGAGAATACTGTTAAGACCCCCTGAATGGGGAATTCAGGCTTCTAACTATGTCAAAATAAGGGGATTTACTTCCAACAAGTCTTATGCATTCCGAACAGGTGGAAAGAGTTAAATCCATGATCATTTTTCATCATGGTTAAAGATGAGATTTTAACATTTTGAATAAATTACTTTTCATATGATTGGCAAGGTGAGTTGCTATTCTAGGCAAACAATATACATAGACAAATATACCAATTTAAAAGCTAATAATTAGAAGCATTATTTGCTATGTGTTCCACAGAGAAGTCAGAATGGCATGGAATAGTAAAGGATTTAGCAAGCACAAAAGTCGTTGATGAACAATTCAGAAGTATTTCAAAGGCTACATCATAGAAAAGGATCACAAATCAGGTGATATCTACAAAATTTCCATAATTTATGTGAGTTATGAAGTCATTTACAATCAACAAAGTTATGCACTAGATATATTTACATAACCCAAATACATAAACGAATTACAAATCTTGAGACGCTTTATTAAGGGTCTCCGCCACGGAAGGATTAACTACATAGTTGATTGCTGCGTGGAGAACTTCTTTAAGTTTTTTCTCCTTTCTTCTAATTGTATTCTCATCATCAACTACCTCGATGTTTGTTTTCAAAGCACGGTTAAAGGCCATGTTTGCAGCTCTAAGGGTCTTGTTTTCCCTTTCTAACTCAACATCATGTTTTTGGAGGAAATAAATATTATGCTCAAGCTTTTGATTTTTAGCAGCATAATCGTTAATAGTCTGAGAATACTTAACTTTTTGTTGCTCATTATAATACTGAGTGATTTCAAATATCACTCTCCGACACCAGTTCCCCACCACATTGTCATCCAAATCTAGGGGAGGACTGATCATGGTGGGAAATTTTTGAGCTGCAAGATGCTTCGATCTAGTAGTCTTCGCAGTCGAAGAGGTTGCCTGTGGAACCGGAAGTTTAATCTTTGAAATTTTATCGCCTAAAATGAATTCTAGAGAAGCACATTGTGCCTGACTATCTTTCAATTTTAACTCCAAGTCACTTATTCGTTGGATGAGCTTAGACATCTTCTCATCAATGTCAATTATGGGATTTGACTTTACTTGTCGCTTAAGCAAATTAATCGCCTCGTCTTTCTTTTTAATCTCAGCCTCATGATATTCAATGTGATCCGTATGATTGCTGGCTATGGTCTTTTGGATAAGGTATCTTTTATGCCACTTCACGGCTTCGAGGTTGCCACCGAAACGCTCGAGAAGGACTTCGTCATGAATTACAATCTCACCACTCCTTGATAATAGCCTATCTCTAATGGTATTGACACAAGAAAGTAAACTTTGAGGAAGATAAGATGGTGATGGATGAATCTCCTATTAAACAAAAAGAAATAAAATAGATAAAAATTAAGATAACATGACTTTATTGTTATATCGATGAATTACAACTCAAGTAGCCACAAAGTTAAGAGGAATAACAAATGCTTTCATTACACCTAAAGTTGAGTGACTACATTTCTAACTTTTCCTAAAGTATTAGCGGAAAGTATAACAGTTGAGTCAAAAGGTATAGAAACCCCTTCAGGGGTAATAACTGGCGGACATTTACTGTAATCCCATTTTCCGGCAGGTGGACTATCACGACCACAAATTAGCTTAGAATGAAATGTCCTGATTTCTTTTAAGAGAATTTCTTTCTCTTCACCAAGAAATTCGAAGTGGAAACGAGGGTGTTCCAAATATAATTTTTGCAAATCCTGAAGAAAGCAGTATCTCGCTAACTTCGAAATCTTTAAGAGTGGTGCATTTTTAGAGTAAAACCTTCTTAAGTTAACATATTGACTTAAGTGATCTCTTGGGATGACTCGACCTAAAGAAATGATATTCTTAATTAGCATAGCAAAAGGAAGCTAAGTATAGGGAGTATTGCAAAAATATGTGTTCATAAATCAGTTATCTGTTACATATTAACAATTACTCATCAGGTTCATACAAAATGAACTTAAAGAAAAACTAAGAAACAAATTTATCCTTATAATACTTAAGATTTTCAGGGGGGATATCTTGTGGATTCGACTTGACCCGTGGTAAATTCCAACAGGCTCCGGGATGCGGGTCAGAACCAAATTCATCTAAGAATCTCTTATGGAAACGTCTGAGTAGACCCCCGTTGAGTTCGTCTAAATACGAAAAATCTGTGATTGACTATCCATAATATACTTTATACAAAAAATTAATTAAAATATCTCTCTTCCATCATCATCCAGAATAGAGTTGTTAACTCTCTATTTTCCTTCAAGAGGGCGTCGTATCGGATACGCGCTTTCTTTCGTAAAGAAGCCGCTCTCTTATATTTAAAAGATGCTAAAGCATAAGTACTCCTGTCCAGACTATGATATTTCTTAGATAGAGCATTGTGTTTAGCTATTAATTTGTCTAACTCCCTATATAACTTGTTAATCTCCGCCTGTTTCCTCTCAAGTTTTGTGCTATATGGAAAACTTGACTTCTTCTTTATCTAAGACAGATAATTTATCACTAATTATTATCTTCGAAGTGTAAGGTATTTAAAAAGGGATGTCGATACCTGAGAAACCGGGATAGAAACTTGAGGAACTTGTTCTTTCCCCGAAGGACCCTCAGAATGGACATGAACAATTTCCTCTTCCATAGGAGCATTTGGTCCCAGAGATGATGGAGGTATATCTTTATTGGGCGATGACTCCTTTTTAGGGGATTTGGTTGAGCCACCATCGTCCTCTTGAGTATCAGAATGACCTCCCTTGTCTCCGTCATGGCCCTGACCTCCGGGAGGATTGTCGTGGTTACCGTTATCATCATCAGTATCCCAGTTCATATGGTCATCATCCTCTTTCTCATTGGGATCTTTATTTTGGTCGTCCTCCTCCTCAGAATCAGACTCAATGTCAAATGAAGGGACGTCAAGATAAAGAGCTTTCTTAAAGTCAATCTTCCCCTCTTTACTCTCCCACTCAGAGCTCTATTCGAATTACTCAATTTTGGTCGTGACTCTCTTGGCTATAGTCGGATGAAGTGAAGAAAAACTGAGGTTAGGAAATTTGTCGCGATTATCGATATTAGCAAGCAAGAGGGCATCTGCATGGTAGTTCAAAATCATGGCCCCCCTGGTAAGAATCGACGAAATCAGAAACATGCTTTTGGAAGTTAGTGAGAGTATGAACAGAAGGTTTAAGAGAAGCTCTAGACTTTTGTAATTTATTTTCCAACAATGTGGTCTTGGAAATTAAATAAGCCTTTTCGTCCTCCAAGTCATTTAGAGCAAGCTCCCTTGCAAATTTCTCATCATGGGTGGGTCGATGAGCTTGCCTCTCTGCTTCAAGGTCAGCTTCAACCTTGGATAGGGAAGCCTAAGATCGCTCCGAAGTAAGCTGATGAGCTTGTCCCTCTACTTCAAGGTCAGCTTCATCCTTGGAAAGGGAGCCCTGAACTCGTTTTAGCTCGGAGGAAGATTCATATCGGGCAGATAAAAGTGAATAAATTTGGCTTTTTAATTCAACATTTTCCTCCTGAAGTTTGGATGATCCAGAAGGAAGTTTGGAGGCGTATTCGATAAGAGAAATGCAGTTCCTGGAAATCTATAACAAGAAAGAGATATGGGTTAACAATTAGAAAGATCTAGCGATAATAAAATTGATTAGTTAAAAAACTCACCAGAAGCTGTTGTTCCACGAGAGAGCGTTGGTTTTCCACCAAGTTTGGATTAAATGGTGGTGGAGAAGAGGAAGTAAAGGGTTTCGACTGAAGGATAGACTTAACAAGATCGCCAAAATGAGATGACAAGGAAGTAGAAGACGATGACTTAGAAGAGTGTGAGACTTAGAAGGTGTCCCAAAATGGGCAACCTGCATCTGTGCCAATACAGTTGGTGAATTAGAAATTGAGATAGGCGGAATGGGAGCAGGAGAAGAAGGAATTGACTCCACAGCATTTTCTGGAGCCTCAGCAACTGGGCATGCTGGAGCTTTCTTTGGGGAATTGTCTTCTTCTCCCTCATCGTGGTGAATAATCTTTGTCATCTTGGTTGGAGGGGCATGTTCGTCGAAGGAAATTCAATCGGTTTAGAAAACCGTCGAATGAATTTAAATTAAAATAAACCGCAAGCGCACGGCGTACTATTGAAGTACGTGGCGAGTACGGGTCGATCCGCAGGGAATTGATGATTTTAAAAATCTATTCAATCAAATTAAACCAAAGTCGAGGGATAATAAACTAAAAAAAGGTAAGAACAAGCTAGAACTAACGAGAATAAAAATATGAGATTAAAGAGCAATTTAGAGGTAAATCCCCTCTCATGATCACATAAATCAACATAATGAAATTATGATCTCTTTTTGGTCATTTGTGAGTTTAGTTGATGCATTTATCATAAGCATGGCCTAATTGTGTTATTAATTAACACGCTTAAACCATCAAACTTTAATGCACCCTCTAACCCACTTACTAACTTCAATGAAAATGATATGAAATTAAAAGTATAATCTATTTTAAGCATGGCTTATTAACTATTGAATTAGAAACATAAACCATCAAATTTTGATTCTAAATCCACTTCCATTACCATGATCATATGTAGATGAAGAGGTAATTAGTGATTCATATGACTAAGCATAGCCTATTTGATTTGAACAACATAAGATATCAAACTCAATATTAAACACAAAATCACATAAACATCCAACTTTCCATTAAGCACAAAAGAGACATAAATGAGAACTTATATTGCATCTACATGATTCAAGAGAGCATCATTACCCCTAAATTGTAGGGATTAGCCTCTCATTTGTGTTATTATGTCAACACAAGAAGAGGAAAATGAAAGCTAATGGAAAAGAGAACTAATCTAATTGTGTAAAATAAAAGAGATCTACACTACAACATGAAAGGAGATAAACAAGAAAAGAAAAAGAACATGTATTAAATTGCATAAATGAATTACATAAGAGAAGAAATGGCTAAGTAGCCATTAAAAGAAAGAGAGCTTTGATTTATTTCTTAGCTAAAAACTAACTAAAGAGAGACTAAGGGGAGAGGGTTTTCATGAAACATAAGGGGTACTTATACATGTGTTAAACCCTAATTCATATTTTTGGGGAATGCCCAAAATACCCTCTTAGGAAGTATGGAGGCCAAGTAATCATTAGCTTCAAATAATCCTCATTTAAGTGTACATGAAGCCATTAATTCCATAAGCATGTGCATTAGCCTCTAATTTGTACATTAAGGTAGGTGGGTAGGTGGGGTCCTCCATTATCTTCACTTTGAATTATTTCCATCTTCATTTGTTCTCTTCACTCTTGTGCATGCATATATCATCATGTAACCACTTGTAAAATTCACCAAATTTCCAACAAAACAACATAGAAAATTCCAAGTAAATTTTCAGAATTTACTAAATGCATAAAAATGACCATTTTACCCATATATGAAGATGAATATGTGACAATTTGAAAATAATTTGAATTTTGGTTTAAACAAGTTAAAATACCCGATATGATCATTTATTTAATTTAAATAGATTAAATATGGTGGTAAAAATATGCACATTTACGTGCACATCAAATACCCCCACACTTATGTGATATCCCGGAAATTTAGCAATATCAATTTAATAATCTTTATAAATAATTAAATTGATTTATTGATTTTATTTTATAAATTGACAAGTTTATTCATTTTAAAAAGCTAATAATAACTAATTTGGCAATATCTTTTCTAACAATTTTAAATTGAGAAGATTTATCTTTCTAAAACTTATATAAATGTTTTATATTTATAATGTATATATATATTGGTATATATATATTATGAATGGGGAATCTTTTAATTTAATAAAACTATGTTTTCAAATTATAATATATATGTATATATATATTGTTATTTGAAGTTATGTATTAAAATTCAATAGGATAATTATCAAGCTAATGTTAAAAATATTTTTCATTTAGAATATATATATATATATATATATATATGTATATATTGGAATGGAAAGAATGTTGGATTTGAATTTAATAAAGTATTTTCAAACTTTAATAGATATATATAATTTGTAATTTGGAAATTTGTAATTTGACTTAATACTTTTGAAAATGATATTTGAGATTTAAATAACAAGGATAATTTCTTATTTATTATAAAGATATATTTTAGCTTAATTTTTAAATAAGATTTAAAATAAGAAGTTAATTGGTTTTAAGATTCTTTCATTTTTTTTAAATTCAAATATAAGTCAAAATAGGTTTGTAAAAATATATATATAGAGTTAAACTCAATTTCTCAAGCATATATGAATATGTTATATTTATTTGATCAAAGTATAAGTTATTATAAATAAAAGTTTTTCACATTTGTATATTTATATAGAAATCTTAAAGCTTATTTATAAAGGATAAATACATTTTTATACATATAGATATTTTTAAATATACATGTAGGATTTAAATAAATCAAAATAAAAAGGAATTAATACTTGTAAATTAATTAAAAACAAGATTAACACTTGTAAGCTTATTAAGGTGGTTTAGTGACATTTGTAAAAATGTAAGCATAGGTGTAAGCAAATTAATACTTAAAAGACAAGTGGCTATATTTTAATTAAAGTTTTAAAATAAATAAAATTAATATGAAGAAGGAAATTTATTTTACTATCAGCTGAATTCATCTTTCTTCTTTCTCTACTAAAAAAATACAATTCGAATCAAATCTAAAGAAGATAAAAACCTGGAAATTAAAGAAAGATAAAACTGGAAATTCAAATGCTAAGCAAAAGGAGATCAAAGGCAAATTCAATAAGAAGTTTCAGATCTTCAAATGCAACCTGAAATCTTAATTCAAAGGAAGAATGGAAACCTGAAAATCAAAAGAACTTGGAAATCAAAATTCAAAGAAGCGAAATGAAATATGGAATTCTCAAATACAAATCAGTCAAGGCAAATCTATCAACAAATAACATGAGATCAGCAGCTAAATGGAAATCAAACAGCAAGATTATAATTCAACAAGAAAATGGAAAAGCAAGTTCAAAATGCAATCAGAGAAATAAAGTCTGGAATAAACATGGAAACAAAAACCTGTCATATGTTCTCTGTTTAAATAACAGGTGAGTAAACTTAAGTTTTAAAAACAGTTTTAAATCTTGTTTTCACTTTGTTATATGAATAAAATTCATATGTTAGCTTTAATATTTGAATTGAATGGATGCATGCATGTATACAAGTATTGTTGCCTGTGAATAACTAGTTATGTTTGAATATAGGCTCTGTATGTTTACAGAGTTTGATTTTCTTTTTAAATATCTACATCTCATCATTTAATCTCTGATAACTTATGAATCGTAAATAAAAGATGTGTGGAATCATGTAATATTACCAATAAAAATAAGTTCTGGAAATTTTTATAACTTATATTGTCTGGAAATTTATAAATAGCAGTAAAATGTAAATTGGGTCTAAATTTTATCAATTTAATTTTAAGTTTGAATTGCATAATTGAATTCATAATGCTAAATCATGAATTTTGAGATATGAATCATGATTTCTAGTTTGGTAATTAAAGAGAATTTTGGGTTAAACTGTTTTGGACATATTGACCAATCTGAGGCGATTCGTGACGAACTGGAAGTCGGGGTTGAGTTTGAAGGTAGAGGGGATGATGGAGTTCCTCGGAAAAATAGTGGAGTGATTTATCGTTAATCGTGATGGTCGGAGATCATTGGAGTAGGGTTTTAGACGCTGTTTTTACGTTGTTGTTCTAATGGGTTTCGTGATGTCGAGAGGTGATCGGAGACGATCGCGTATTGTTTTGGAGATGCGGGTAGGCGAGGCGAAGCTATGGGGAAGATGGCGAGGTTCCTCGAGACTGGAATGATCGGAGACGAACGATTTCTGGTGATGTGTGTTTAGAACTGATGGGTTGAGAGCTTGAATTCGAGTCTGGTACGAATCGAATAGATTTTGATGGTCGATCGTGATAGCGTGATGGAGTCTGACTTGCCGGAGGCCAGAACGGAGATCATCGACGTTCAGACGTGGCGTGCACGTGCACGAGCTTGTTCGTGTGCACTGGAAATTGAAGAATGGAGGAAGACGAGAGTGACTCGGGTTTGAAGTCGCGTTGCCATCGTGAAAGACTCGAAGCAGGAAGCTTAGTTGAGTGACTCGAGAATTACTTCGAGAATTCTAAGGATTTTCTCGGGTTTTGGTAGGAGCGGGTTTTAAAGAATTGTACAGGAAGTTTTAAAAAGTTTTAAACAAAAGAAATTTGTTTTTGAAATGTTTCTAAGTTTTTAAAACAAAGTTAAACAAGTTTTAGGATTATAGAAATAAATTGTTTCAAAGAATAAGTATTTTAGTAAGTTTTATATATTTAATAAATAAGTTTTTAAAAGATAGAAACATAGATTTCCAAAATGATCTTTGTATTAAAATTTATTAAATTAACTTTTAAAGTTCAAAAGATTTTAGAAGTTAAATTAGATGTGTAAATTATAATTGATTCTAAAGTATTTATTTTAAATAAAGTTTAAATAATAAGGATTTTAGTAAATCAATTATAGTAAAGAGATTTTGATTTATTAAAGGAAATTAATATGTAAAATTAATAAGGATAATTCATTTATTAAAATGAATTAAGAATAGATAATAATTTAATTAAGATAATGATTTTCTTAATTAAGATCTTTTAAATATAAGGATAAAGAAATTAGTTCATTTATTTAAATAATTAGTTAAATAATTAACTAAGTAATTAATTAGTAATTATTAAAGATAATTACTTATAATTAATTAAGTATAATTACTTGATGAAGTAATTAAGGAATAATTACTAAATGTAATTAAGTAAAAGGGGAATTATTTAATAAAGTAATTAGAGGATAATTATTTTATTTAATGAAAATGATTAAGAGTTAATCACTTGTTATTAATTTAATAATTTATTAAATTAAATTAATTAAAGGATTAGATTAATCAAAGATGATTAATAATTGTGGTTTAATTAAGGTTAATTAATAATGTAATTAATTAATTGTTAAGATAATTAATTAAAATGTAATTAATTAAGGAAAGTAATTAAGGGAAGTTAATTACTGGATTAGATTAATCAAAGGTGATTAATAATTGTGGTTTAATTAAGAATAATTACTTAATGTAATTAATAGAATAATTAAAGATGTAATTAGAAATCATTAGTTTATAATTAATTAATGATGTAATTAAGAGTTGATTAATTAAGATTAATTAATCAAATGATAATTAATTAATTGTAATTAATTAAGGATTAAAGTAATTGATTATAATTAATTAATTAATGAAGTAATTAAAGGTTAATTACTGTATTGGTTAAGAATAATTAATTTGTGAGATTAATTAAGGATAATTACTTAATTGTAATTAAAGTATAATTAATCAAGGTGATTAATTAAAATGGATAATTAGAGAAGATTAATTAATTTATTTGTAATTAATTAATGATTATATAAGTAAGATTTATAATGAAGTAATTAATTTAATTAATTTTAAATTAATTAAGAGAAGAAGTAATTAATTTAATTCACTTTAAATTAATTTAAAGATAGAGATAGTTAATTTAATTCATTTTAAATTAATTATGTTGTGATTAAGTAAATCATTGCTTATATAAGAATGAATGACATTGACTGTCTTGAATGGATGTAATCTCAGAAATGAGATAAGTGATGTTGTGTGGTATGAATGTTTGATTGCATTATGAGATTAACTATTGTGATGTTGATATGGATTACCTATTTGGTTATGAATCATCTGTTTAATTGATAATGTGATTATCAATTGTGATTTGTGAATTATCTATCTGTATGAATATAGATAAGTTAAATTGTTTAAACCTTTAAACAACTTGGCCTTAAAAGATATGGATTTCGATGAGACCGGGATCGGGTTTCCGTATACCGGTATTCCAGGTCTGGAGACCCGAATACCACATCGATCCAAATTAACGATAGGTCATGAATCTCAAGTGAAGATGAAGATTCAGAGTGCAAGGGTTATTGTTGTTAACTCTGAGGGTGATTCCAAAACGAGTGTAACGAGATAATGCCTTCGGTTTCGTTCGAACCCGGAACGAACTTGTATGGATTGAATGCTTTCAGCACATCGTTAGGCGGACGATGAGCATTCTAAGTGATATGTTCTGATAAAAGGTAATCGTAACCTCAAGCCTCATCAACCGGGAATGGCTAAAACAGGGGAGGTGCAGCAAGGCTTCGTGGGTAGCGCCCACTGAGAGCAAGATATATCCCTGTCTAGAGGTCCCTTTCTATATTTCGGCTTAGTGGGTAGTTGGAACTGCAGCCAACTACGGGGTTGTCTTGTTCGGGATTATCCAGTAAGGGATGGTCCCGGCTTTGTGTTGCAGGGGAGCGGGCGTACTCCTCGGTACGGTGATCTAGGCCACGTACTGTGACGGGCGGTACCCCAGTAGCCCTGCCATTGTATGGAATCCAAAATCCAATAAGTGCCAACGGACTTGATTGTATACCTATGTATGCTGGAATTTAATGAATGTAACAATTTCGGCTATTTCATATTTATTTGAAAACCCTAGACCCTATTATAATACAATCGGATTTCCTATTAAATGCTTTAGTTAGCGTAAGGTAAAAACTTACCCATGTTTATTTGTGGGGAGTCTTACGTGATACTTTTGTTTTCAAAGGTTTTCAAAGTTAAGCAATTTAAACTGTTTACTCACACCAGACCCATGTCTGACCCAAGTGTTTATTTTCTGTTTTATTAAACTCTTGGGTACTCAATATTGTATTGAGTAGTCGAGGGATTCAGGTTAGTCTTGACGAATACTGGAGGAGCTGTGGAGCAGGAGGCTTCAGCGTATAGATATATATAGTTTCCGCTGTGTTTGTATTAGTCGGTATTGTATTGATGTATGATAGATATACTTGTGTTGTATAATAGACAGAAGTTTATAACTGTCTATTCTGTGATGTATAAATTGTGTACTCTGATGTATATGATACTATGTAATATCTTATGTGATATAATATATTTTTCGTTCCGCTGTGAGATTTCTGATGTGTTGTTGTTCTTTCTTCTTTTCTTTTCTTCTTCTATCCCTTTCTTTCTTCATAATGATGCGTCTTCCTGGGCGTAGGAAGGTGGGTCGTTACAACTTATCTTTTTATTTGTCCTCGAATAAAGGTAAACTAAGATAAATCCGTTTTCGTAGGGAGCACGATTGCATTGAGCGTATGCAACAAGCCGTTAAACCTCTGGGTGTCCCCAGTAGGACGAGTGTTGTCTTGTGAGGGTTTTCAGCGGATACTACCCATAAAATCCAAATGCAGGATGAAAATATTTACAAAATGCAAGATTTATTTACAAAGAGATGAATGTAAGTTCTTGAAATTATATACAAATGAAGGGTTTACTTTTAAATCGACACAAATAAGTTAAATATAGGTTTGGTTATTATCTTGAAAATTTAAGTCATTTACTCGTCAAAATTTTCAACAAAAATGAAGTTATCATAACAAATAAACTATAGTTTAACTCGTTGTTTCGGTTGATAACAAAGTGTAATTATAAAATGGATCCTTAGTTGATTATCAAAGTTTATCAAGTGGTAATTTTATTTCTTTTCAATAACAAGTCAAATCAAATAAGTTAAAATAGTGCTTGGATTTCATTTGCTTACTTTCTCCATTTTTTTAGGAAATTTTATTGATATTAACAATATTTACATATGCCTAACTCAGATAAACTGAGGCCAGATATATTACCCATGCACTGGCTTGCGGACTGATGTGAGGGGAATACAGAGCGTGGTGAGTGAACACATGAGTGTGAACACCTATTGATTGTAAGCGTTATTGAAAAGAATTTTTATATATATACACCTAACTCAGATAAACTGAGGCCAGATATGCCGATCGTGCACTGCCTTTCGGGCTTACGTGAGAAGGGTATAGAGCATGGCGAGTGAACACACGAGTATGAACACCTTACTCTATGTGTTAAAAATATATACATATATACAAATGTTTTTTTAAGAAAGAGAGAGTTTTGCAAAATCATCTTAGCACCATTTAACTTAGAAGACAAAAAAAATGTTATATCCTTTACTTTAAATTCACCACTTTTTAAAACAAAGATTTTCAATTAGGATATATTTCATAATTATCACATATGAATCTTCCTATATACTAGTTAAACCATTTTTATTTGTAATCAAACTTCATTTTTATTTTTGTTAAGACAAATAAATTTTCAAAAATTTCAATTTAATAAACCAAATATATTTATCTTATAGCGTTTCTTTAAAAATAAATCAAAATGGTTGAAAACATTTGTTTTTGGGAATTTTTTTTATTTTTTTTTTGAGGTTTTAAAAGAAAAGGCAAAAATAAATCATGAAAAATTAAAAATGAAGATGAGTCTCCCCCTACACTTGATTTTGACTATGTCCCCACAGTCAACCCAAGTGGAAGGAGAAAAATAAAAATAAAACATAATCTTTATTTAAATGAAAATTAGCGGTATTTACACGAGATTAGAAAGTATATCGTCAAAAAGTAACTGAAATGGTCTTCCAAAGACCGATTCATTTGTCTCATCAAGTATACGAGACACAGTTTAAGTTTAGAAAACCAAACCATATAAGATTTCGAAGTTGAATTCGAATTTGGAAAAACGAATGCCATTTTTATTAAAAATTGTACGAGTCGTTTTATGTTCAATGATTTTTGGGGTTGATAAAACGATTGATTGAAGTTCAAGTTTATTTTCACCAAATTGAAATTCAACCTGTTCATTGAAAAATTCTTCAGAATTATCGATTTCAAAATCAAAATGGTGATGTAAATCTTCCCCTATAGAATTTAATAACTCATTTTTGAAAATTCCAAAGAAATCATGTTCATTGAATTCGACTTCCTTTACTGGATTATCAACAACTTCATTGCATATCTCAAGTTCAAAATCCAAAGTTGTTGTATTCAAATTTTCGAAATCGAGAAAAGGAAGATCGAATTTTAAATTTGGTTCCACACCCTCAAAAGAATTGAAATCCAACTCAATTACCGTGTTATTAACAACTTCGTTAAGATTTACATTTTCAATTTCAAAAGTTGTTATTTGAAAATCGTCGATTTGGGTAAAAGGTGGATTATCGCTTGACTTGTCACGGGTTGGGATTTGGTTTTGTTGTTCACATTGTTTCATATAAGTTTCAAACAACGAATCCGTGTGATCATCGTAAATTTCGTTTATTTGTTCAACAAAATCCAATTTATAATTACTAGCTTGAGGATTTTCGATTTGCATTTGTTGAGAACGAAAATTTTCACTTACATCATAGTCGAGATTATTCGCATTGCCAAAATTATTTGAAAAGTGGATCACATTTTCGTTTTGATTTTGAAATTCATTTTGGAGTTCACAATTGAATTGGCATGGGTTATACTCGAAATCGTTTGAATTTTGAATTGAATTCAATTTTTGATTATTTTGAAAACTTTGATTTGAATCATTTCCCAAATATGAATTACACAAATCATTTATCATTTGATTTTGTTGTGTAGAGATTTCAAGTAAAGACGAAATTCTCTTTTCAAGATTTGAGGGTTGGTCATCGTTTTGAAAATTTTGTGGTTCAAAATTTGAATCATTTAAACAATAGTTGTTGTTAAAATATCCATACGGATTTGGAGTGAAATCATATGGATTATATTGATTTTCACAACTATTGTAAAATTCAAGTGAATATGGAAATTCAGACATTTTCAAGAATGTTTTTGGTTTTTTTTATAAAGGAAAAATATTTACAAATAAAATTTATTTTTCATAAGGGAAATTGATTTTTGTTTTGTTTTTCAATTTTTTTTGTTTTTGAAAAGGTTTTATAATTTTTTTTGTTTTTTTTAGATTTTGGAATTTTTTTTAAATATGTATGAACTAATGCAACTAAATGAATGCAAGGATTAATTACAATGATTTATCCTAAGTTAACCCAAAATTGTATAATTACACATTGTCTTAGTTCAATAAGATAGTTCTCAGCCTGGTAACAGATAGGATTTATCGGTGCAACACGAATCACCGTAGCAATGCAGCCGAAGGTTTAAGTACTTTCAGAGAAACAACCACTATAATATTTACGAATCACCGTAATATTTATAAATGGTTATTACTTTGCCGTAGCCTAGACACCAAGAAATTCAATTGTTCAAAGAAGACAACTTGTCAATATCAATTAAGAGTTATCGATGTCTAACCGTTATTATTCATCAAAATCTAAGATGAAATGCAAAACTGAAATTAAACGTGTATTAACAATGCAACTACGAATGTACTTTTTTTATTTTTTTATTTTTGATTTTTTTTAAATATATATATATGCAAATGCAAGCAATCAACAATGCAACTAAAATAAAAAGAAGAGATATATACAATGCAAAGCAAAAAAAAACAATAGATATATCAAGCAAGTAGTTTTTTTTATAAAGAAAAACGAAGCAATTATTTTTGGGCAACAGTTGAGCGAAGCAAGCAACTTTTCCAATCTGCTTTGGCAACCTGAAATTTAAAACAAGATATATACAATTGGTTTTTATATTTTTAATTTTCAATTTTTTTTTGAAAAGGAAACTTAAAAGTAGAGTTTTACTTAAATTTTTTTTAAAAATATCAAAGGATTAACTAAAATAAAGGAAAAATCCAAAGAAATAAAACAACACCAAAGGTATTTTATTTAAAAACAAAACGAAAAGAAATAAAACAAAGGAAAATAAAACAAATGAAATCAAAAGAAGTTTGAAAAGAAGTTAGAAAACAGATGAAAACAAGTGAAACCCAAGATAAGTTTCTAACTTCTTTGTTTACCTTCTTTTCAAGGATTTTTTGGAGCTAGCAAAACACTCCAAAACTTCTGAGACATCTGTAGATGAGGAAGGAGGAGCAACTTCCCATAAAGGCACTTGGGAAGGACTGTAACGATTACCAAAAAAAATATGAATCGGATAAACTAAGTTTTGGAATTCTATGGAAAGAGGACACCAAATTGATGAGATACCTGAAGCATCAGAACCGATTGGCAATAATGAAGTAAAGTGACCAGCATTACCCGAAGAATAGAAACGGCTACTCCGGGTGGTAAGCATGATGGCAGGCGGAGCACCAAGAATCTTTTGCTAAGTTGCCAATAAAGAATGCTTCCTTAAATTTGGAAGGGTCAAAAGCGACAAACTGCTCCTAAGATGTTTTGGAGTTGCAGCCAATGAATTGATAACTTTCTAATCTGCATCGCCGAGTGCTTTAGAAGGATCACCTTAAAAAGATTGAAGGATAGTAAGCAAGAAACATAGGGGAAAGAAAAGATGATATTAGAATAAACTTACAAGGAGAAGCAAAGGCCCTATGGACATTAGAAAAGCACTTAACAAAAAAGAATTGGTTTTCCCAATCCCTAAACATGTTAATACCGTCCAATATCAGTTTATTGTACATGTTCACCCTGTAAATCTGCTTATTGGACTTGCTTAACCTTGCCAATTTGGTCAAAGAAGTTAAAATTTCAGGACCAAGCGATGGAAGTCCAGATTCCAGCACTAGTATTTCAAGAGACATGAAATAGGTATACACGTTAGGTGAAAGCTGTATCGGAGCAACTCTAATGTAAGACAAGAAGGAATGCAGAAATGTAGGAAATAGGCGAAAACTTCCATGCCATATGTGAATGGAAGTAAATGCAAAGTACCCCGCCGGAGGGTTGTCAATGGTGTCAGCGGGGCTAGGGGAAATGGGTTTAATCCCATTGATGCCAAACTCTTTCAAGATGGCATCAATGTCACTCTGAGATTCTATGAGGGAATGCTTGGCAACAGCTTCAACTTTTAGGGGGCTCATTGTTCTGCCAGGTAAAAACATTCTAATTAAAAACTTTTAACCAATTGTAGATTTAAGTATCTATTAAGAGAATGAAAGTAGACAAATCTGTTCAGATAAATTAAAAATAAAAACATATGCAAGGCTAGGATAAGCTTTCGATAATGCCGAAAGATCATGGCTAGAGCCTTCGGTGGAAAAATAAAATGAAATAAAAGAATAAAAAATAAATAATGGTTGTCACTAATATCATAGAAAAAACTGATCCAAGATGTTAAAACACAATTTTGAGATTAATGGACTTCAACCCTATCGGAGGCATGTAACCGAAAGGTTTAAAACCACTAGTATTGCTGAAAGCTCTAGGTTAGGAGATCAAACCATGATGTTGCCTAACCTTTCGATCATAATGGTAAGGTAATGCCAAAACATCTTCCGGCGTCATCGAAAGGTATAGAAGAAGTAAAGCTAATCTTTACCACCCCAAACTCTTTCGGAGGGACAAGGGTGTCATTTTGCATCACCCAATTGTGTGCTAGTCAGGCCCAGATCGCAACATCAGATTTGAGAAAATCCGTGCTCGATAACAAATGCCATTTCAAATTTTTCTCGAGAAACAAGGTAGACGAACCTGCTAGCAAAATCGTCCTCATATAAAATTAAATTAACTCGATTTCAAAGCATAACATAACATTGCTGATTGATAAAATCTATCTTGAAAGTTAAGGATTGAATTCAAGTGTTTTGGGCATAAAATTTAAACTCTACAAAAATGGGAGTTTTTCGCGTTAAACACTGCCAATCTGGGATCCAAAACCATGGATAAAGTTTATCCAAAAACCGATTTAAGAGAAAAAAAGAATTTCCAGGAAAAACCCAATTCAATTTTGAACTCGGGAAATTGAAAATCTGATTTGAAATTGGTAATGGAGAATGAAACTAAAACTTATGAAATAAATTCAAAGAGTACCTTGCTGTAGTGAGTTGAGATCTGGAAATTTTTTTGGAATTCCTTTACTTGTTTGCGGCGATTTTTATTTCAGGTAAGAATGGAAGAAAAGAGGAAGCAGACTATATAGAGGAAAGTCGTCAAAATTCTTGACCGTCGGATCAGACTTAGGTGAACGTCCTTGATCAACGCGGGAAAATCAAGAGGCGGAGAATTTTGAAGCTTTCAACAAAGATGACTTCGAAAGTCAATAGCATCCCTTTGAATGGGGGGGGCAAATGTTACACTAAAAATAAACCTTCCAGCTAGGACTAAGGACCCCTGGACGAGCAAGAAAAAGATGAGCGCAACTCAAACCTCTCGGAACTTCTAAAGGGATGCAACCGTTGAAGTTCACTAACCTAAAACATTACGAAAGGTCGAAAGGTTCCACCTCCATTATCCAAGGAATTCAAAGGGGAAGAAAGAGTCAAAGCAAGTAAAAGCCACTATTTAATGACCATTTCAAAGGCACACCAAACCTTCCAAACTGGTTGAGAAATATACAAGACATCTTTCAACAATGTTGAAAGGTTTGTAAGGGAGACAGTGATCATGAATTAGCACCAAGCAAAGAAGCAACCTTCTGACAAGACCGGAAGGTTCATGACAACATAAGTAAGGAAAACCCTTTGTCTACATCCGACAGACCATGGTGATAGACGATCAACGAACCTTCCGACAATAATGAGAGGCCTACAACCGTGTACAAAAAACTATTTTCAGGTAGGACCGGAAGGTTTAAAACTGCATACCAAAGGCAACCATCCGTACCAACTAAAGGCATAAGGCTGATAGGATACCACCCGCATCTATAAATAGGACCCAAGGAGTCCAGTTTAGGGGGACTTTTTTCCCTTTCATTTTTCAAAAATCTTGTAACTTCCTGATCAGAATTCTGTAGCCCTAATTAGGAATCTAATTTGGGAAATTCAATAAAAGTAAAACCTTATGATAGATGGCAAGGGAAGTATTCTGATTTTGTGAACAGTTTTATAGATTGCTTATATTTTTGCTGTCATAATACCAATTTGTAGGATCAATTCTCTCAAAAGGTTCTGGTCGATAGGTCTGAAGATCAATTGATCGAAGTTATCATTTCAAGCAAAGAAAGATATCGAGTTTTCTATTTCCGCCCATCGATAGGGCCAATAGTTAATTTGGATTAATATAAACAGTAACCTTCTGGGGTTTTCGGCATTGTAATCGAGTTGCTTCATCAAAAGTTGGTAGATACTTATATCCTAGCAGAAGTCAAACCTTCCGCAGTCATCAGCCAATCGCTAAAACTCTTCAGAACAATATAGGAGTAGGAAAATAAAGTTCAATCCGGTAGTTAGAATTCTAATACCTTTTGGCCAGATTATGTTCAACTTCCTAAGAGCAAATAAACCCTTTGGCAAGATCAAGGGTCTTCATATATTTCCCAGGATTCCATTCCTCACCTTGTTGTCAAAGGAGTCAATCATCCAAACCTTTCGGAACCACTAGAGCATAGCTTTGAAAGATAACATTTGGTTAATCTCCATTAGAGCTGTAGAGAAAGGCGTCACAGCGGTTCAAAACAAGTATACCTCTGGTAATAACCTTCTGATTGAAAGATTAAACCTTCCGCCTACATCATTATCTTTAAGTCCAAATATATCAATTGTGGGTGTAAAGCATAGGAGCTATTATCTAGGCTAACGTACCTTTCAACCTAACCAACCTTCTCTTTCCTATTGAAAGCACTATTTGTGGTGTTGACCAAAAATCTGGTTAACAGCCAGTACTCTTCGGTGTACTAGATCTCCTTCTTGAAATGATCTTGTTCTTACTTTTGAATTGTAATATTTTGAAATTCTTCTTTGATATTCTACTGTTCGAATTGCTACTTCGTCTCTCAACCCATGTATCAGATCCAGTGATTCTCTTTTTAGTTCTTGGTTTAAATCGAATGCATATGCGATCCTTCGATGTATGGGTATTTCAATCTTAATTGGTAACATTGCCTCACACCCCTATGTTAATGAATAGGGAGTATGTCCTGTTGTTGTTCTGGTAGATGTTTGATAAGCCCATATTACAAGTGTCAACTTTGCTACCTAATTTCCTTTAGCTTTGTTCAGTCGCTTTTTCAAAATAGTCTTTATGTTATTATTTGCAGCCTCAACGGGCCCATTTGACTGGATGTGCAACAGAGGAAATGCACTTAATGATTCCATTGTTATGACAAAACCAAGAGAATTCTTCACTCTCAAACTACTTTCCGTTGTCGGAAATAATCTTATGAGGAATTCCAAATCTGGTTATAATGTTTTTGATGACAAACCTGAGTACTTTTCCAGGAGTGATCTTAGGGAGCGGTTCTACTTCAACCCATTTAGTGAAGTAGTCTATGGCGACTACAACATATTTTGGTCCCACTTTAGAAATTGGCAATGGGCCGATTAAATCAAATCCACATACATCAAAAGGCCATGGACTTGAAATTGGGGTTAACTGACTTGGTAGTAATTGGGGAATCTTCGAGTACCTTTAGCATTTCTCGCATCTTTTTACATATTCTATGGCTTGACTTACCATACGAGGCCAATAAAAACCCTGTCTTATTATCTTTTTGCTAGTTTTGTTCCGTTAGAGTGGTCTCCACATAATCCTTCATGTGTTTCTACTAGCAATTTCATCCCATCCTCCAAGCTTACACATCTTAAATAAGATAGTGCATATCCTTTCTTGTAAAGGATTCCATCCATTATCGTGAAAGTTGGAGCTTGTCGCTTGATTTTCCTAACTTCCCCCTTAATGGATGGCAATTTCTCCATTGAAAGATATTCGACGATATGTGACATCCAAGTGTTATCATAATAGTTGTCTGCCCTTGGCTGGTTAAACCTCTCACTTGGTATTTCCCTATCGATTTCCTTTTCTTTTCTTTCTCGCGACATGGCTTGGGATCTAGTTAAGACTAGCAATTCTTTTCCTTGTTTAGATGTCCCCTCTTCTAAACTCAGATCTTCTTGATATCCTACCAGCACAATCCGAGTTTCTGGGCTCCCTTTGAACTAGCCAATTTTGCTAAAGAATCGGCCTACGAATTTTCTCCCCTCGGAACTTGATGTATAGAAAAATCTTTAAATAAAGCCAACATCTTCAATATCTTCTTTATGTATAAAGATAGCTTGGCGTCTTTTGTCTGATATATCTACTTTATTTAATTTACCATCAATTGAGAGTCACTAAAGATTTGAATCCGTGGGATTTTGAGTTCTAATGCCAAAATTAACCCAGCCACCATTGATTCATATTCGGCCACTTGTTCCTTGCGGGAAATCCTAACTTCATGGCATAATGTAATCGGTGTCCATCTGGTGTTATTATCACATATCTCGCACTTGTTCCTTGTTCATTCGATGCACCATCAACAAATAATTACCACATAGGTCTTTGATCCTTTTCTTTTTCTGATTGTTCCTTAATAAAGTTAGTATACTCATTAATATAATCTGCCAATGCTTGTCCTTTGATAGCAGCTTGTGGCTAAAACTCAATATCATACTGGCAAAGCTCAATTCCCCATTTTAGCAATCTACCCGAAGTTTCCGGCTTACTGAAAACTTGTTTGAGGGTAAAGTTGGTCAATACCTTGATTGGATGTGCTTTAAAGTATGCTCTTAGTTTTCATGCTGTGAGTATCAAGCAATAAGCTAGTTTTTCTATAACTGGATACCGCACTTCCGCATCCTTTATTGCTTGCTTACATAATATATAAGAAGTTGAGCCCCACTTCCTTCTCTGGTCAACACCGAACTGACCGCATGTTCTGAAACTGCCATGTATAGGTACAAAATTTCTCCATTCTTGGGACTAGATAGTATCAGTGGCTTTTCCAAATGGCTTTTTAACTCCTAAAAAGCTTTCCTACGATCTTCCCCCCATTCGAAGTTTTTTGTTCTTCTTAATTACATCAAAAAAGGGGATACACTTATCAGTTGCTTTGGAAATGAATCTGCTTAGAGTCGCTATCCTCCCATTCAGACTCATTACCTCTTTACTAGTTTTAGGTTCGACCATATCCTTGATAGCTTGAATTTGGTCTGGGCTAGCTTCAATCCCTTGAGCACTCACAAGATAGCCTAAAAATTTCCCTGAATGGCCTCCAATGGAGCATTTCTATGGGTTCAATTTCATCTAGTATTTCTGTAGTATTTTAAATATCTCTTCTAGATCTTCAAGATGATTTTTAGCCTCGTTAGATTTCACTAGCATGTCATCCACATAAACCTCTGTATTTCGGCCAATCTGCTCTTTAAACATCCTATTGACCAGCCTTTGATATGTAGCCCCTGCATTCTTTAGTCAGAAAGGCATTGCTTTGTAGCGGTAGATTCCCCAATCGGTAATGAAATTATTCTGCTCCTCATCCGGCTTGAACATGGGTGTCTGATTATATCCAGAGTATGCGTCCATCAGAGATAACAATTTCTGCCCACTAGTTGCATCAACCAACCGATCAGATCACGGTAATGGGAAATAGTATTTTGGACAAGCCTTGTTCAAGTCAGTATAATTAATGGAAGTCCTCTACTTTCTATTCGATTTCTTTACCAACACAGAGTTTGCTAGCCATTT
Organism: Allium fistulosum; assembly: GCA_030737815.1. Taxonomy (NCBI): domain Eukaryota; kingdom Viridiplantae; phylum Streptophyta; class Magnoliopsida; order Asparagales; family Amaryllidaceae; genus Allium; species Allium fistulosum. Next base: position 798,631,189 of record CM060904.1, read on the forward strand.
TGGGTAATAAATTTCTCGAATAAATCCATTCTCAAGGAGTCTTTTAACTTCTTCTTTCAAGGCATCATTTCGTACTCTATCTAATTGTCTCTTTTCTATCTAATGGGGGTAGCTTTCGTATTAATGTTTAGCGCATGACACATGATCGACGGATCAATCCCCACCATATCTGAATGAGACCAAGCGAATATGTCTTTATTGGTCTTAAGAAACTGGATTAAATCTTTCTTCAAGTTGCTATCCAATTCCTTTCCCACTTTGACTACCTTGGTGGAATCATCTGAATCTATGCATGTCTCCTCAAGGTCTTCAGTGGCTTTATTCTTTCTATTTCCCCTCGGCAATCAAATTCAGCGACGATTGGGCTTTTTTCTACTGAATTAGCATCATCTCCCTTCCTCTTGCCTCTGGGAGGAATGAATTTTCATACATACGTTTGTTAGCTTTATTAGATCTAATTTTTGCTTCGAATGTTGGATGTAAAAATCCATCATCCAAAGGCTGAAAAACAGTAGAAGAATCAAAGTAAGCAGAAGACTCTGATTTATATTGATCAATTATAGCGAAATACATTTCTTGAGAGCTGAATTTCTCCCCACGACCTATGCCCTAGCCTCTCTTCATCAAGAATTTCACCATCAGGTACTTCGGCGAGACTAAGGCATCTATCTCATCAAGCGCAGGTCTACCAAAGAAAGCATTGTAGTAGGATGGCTGGTTGATGATCACAAAGAGAGTCTCGAATGTTCAGCAAAATGGTGGCACCACCATTTGCACTAGAAATTTTACTTGTCCCACAAGAGTCGACCCTTTGTTGTTGAATCCGAAGATTGGTTTTATGTTGGGCTCGAGCTTGTCCTCAGGAATGTTCATTTAATCGAAGGCATACTTAAAGATGACATTAACTTCACTGGCCATATCCAGAAGAATTTTGGACACGATAGACAGTCCAATTTGAGCTGTGATCATTAAGGGAACATTGTGTGGATGATGAACTCCCTTCTTTAACTCTAGGGGGGTGATGACAAGATTTGGCATTGGAATATTGAGTCGTGGATTTTTCAGTGGGGTATCTTCTTGGATTGAGAATACACCCTCTCTAGCCTCCTTAATATATCTGCTCCTTGCCCCTTTGCTTGTCCCCACTGGATGTGGCCCACCATGAATTACATCGATCCTTTTCAATAGTGGGCTTAAGATCAAAGGGTTATCTTCCACCAGAATATTAATAGCATTACTTGGGAGCTTTTGTGGACCATATCCCATTCGAGGAGCTTTCTGCTTGTCCTAAATAAACTCTTTTAAATGACCCTCGAGAATCAACTTCTGGATATTTCCTACCAAGACTCTGCATTCGTCGGTCTTGTGACCATTTGCTTTGTGGTACATACAGTAGTCTTCCCCTTTTCTTTTTTTTGGATGGTCCTTGGCTTTGAAGGAAGTTGGGAAATTAACTCTCTCCTTTGCCACAACATAGCGTAATACAATGGCTTATTCAAAGCGATTGAATTAGAAATATGTTCTTCCCATCTTGCTCTTTTATGCCCTCGACCAGTCCAAATCTTCCTCCTTCCCTTTTAGGGATTGCATTACTTTTAGCATGATATAGCTCATCCATTTGGATGAAATTGTCGGCTTGAAAGTGGAAGTCTTGCATATCTTTGCACCCATTAATAAAGAGTTGTTTCCAAAATGGGGTATTTTCTTTTAATCCTAAATGCACCGCAATGAGCTTATCACGGTCATTCATGTCCTTAGCCTTTAACGCTTTGGCGTTGAACCTTTTAAGATAGTCTCCCAAAGACTCTCCTTGCCTTTGTTTTATGTTAGCCAAGACTGTGTAATCAATGGTTGGGTCTTTGCATATGCAAAACTGAGTGGATAATTCGTAAGAAAATTGCTTCCACGAGTAGATGGTCTTTTCTCGGTATTGTCGATACCATTTAGCTGCAGCGCCTTGGAGAGACATTGGAAATAACCTGCACCGAACTGCTCCTGATGCATTATATACATCCTTCTAGCTATTAAAAGCCATCAAGTGGTCGTTTGGGTCTGTGATCCCATGATACTACATGATTGGGATCTTCATATAAGATGGAATAGCTATTGCTATGATTTCATTTGTAAAAGGTGGCACACGCTCAGTATCATTCACATTCTCATCGAGGGTTCTCTTTTCTTTAGCATTTAGCACATCTTTAATTGCTTTTTCTACCGCATCATTTAGATAGGCCTCTGTGTCAAGGTAATTTTTCTAGTCTGGTTAGTATTCTTTCAATGTGGAGCTACCAGATTGTTCAAGAGACTTATCTAATATTCTTCCTTGATGATCAGCTTTGGTTGGAAGTTTGACTTTCTTTTTTGAAGATGTTAAATCAATTTTGCTCTTTTCTTCGTTTGCATAAGCCTTAGAATTCCTCCTCGGAGAGCTCACTTCATCTCCATTTGTTGGTCTTGCTGTGTTAAAAGATTTTTTGGACAATGCCATCTTGAGTAGTTCCTGCATCTGGAGAAATTGCTATTCTAAGCGCTTTATTTTAGTTGCATTATCATCATGTTGAGCTAATGCTGATGGTTGTCCAGGTACAACCCCCTCCAAGTTGAAAGTTGGAGTGATATTTTCTTCTAAGGTAGTAGTGTCAACAACCTCCTTATCCATTCTGCTAAGTCATTTAGATTTTATTTTCCTATGCAAAATTAAACAACCCATAATTAGTCCGTAAGATAATCACATGGTTGAAGGTTCAAGCCCTCCTTCTAGTGCCAAAAATGTTTGCAAAAAAACTTGCCAACATCCCCAAAGCTATGTGAATAACAAATAGGATTATTTTTCGACTAAATAAGGCTATTGAATGAGGATTGAAAGATATTACTCCCTTGGAATCCCTACTTCCGATCAGGTTGACTTGGTCAAACTACTTTCGGAGGATAATTGATATATCGCTAGTGGATCATTGGTCAAATTAACCTCGTCAAAATGCAGGTAAAGGAGAAGCATCTTATTCGAAACAACCCTTTCGAATGAGTTAAAAAAAGCTATTTATATTAAACGTCCATCCCTTTCAACCATGTCGAAAGGTCCACTCAAACCCTTTCGACCATGTCGGAAGGTCTGCTCTGCCTTTGAAAAGAATAGCTGCTTTCGACATCATTGGATTCGTTCCTTATGGAACAACTCCTTCGAAATGGTTGAAGATTTGGTTGCGTGTATGTTCCTTTCGAAGGAATCCATTCTTAGACGATTACTTGTCATTTGTGAACCAGATGTCTTTCATGACATCCCTTTCGACCAAGTCAAAAAGGATTTCGTCCTTTCAAAATAGATCAAATTCACAATTAAGCAAGCTCCATTTAGTGTATTCGATAGAAGATTATCTTGGATATTTTTGTAAGTTCTATTTTGTTTATCTTGATCGTCCTTCGTCATCATCATCATCATCGTCATTCGTCATTATATTTTGTTTATCATGATGATAATATGTTTTGCATGTATAATATCCAAGTTGATCCCATGGCTTTGCAAAAGACAGAAAGAAGTTAAGAAAATAAGATAGCATCATATGCAATTGGCATTAGTCTAGCTATTGATTGTAATGATCTTTCTCAAAATTAAAATCCTTAATGAATCCGTGCATTTTTTCCTTTTTCATTAATCCAAAGAGTTACAAGTATAGAGCTTTTTCCCTAAATCAATTTAGGGTTACAAAGATTTTTTTGTTGCAAAGAAGTAGAAGTAAAAAGAATGAGCTTTGGATTCGAAAATCCGATCCCCTAAAATCGGACCCCTTGGGTCTTATTTATAGATACAGGTTGGCCCTCCTTTCGCGCCCATGCTTTCGGCTCAGTCAAAAGTTTCCTTTATCTCCCGCATCAATCCTTTCGACACAGTCAAAAGGCCTTGCCTGCTTTCGATGCTGTCGAAAGGCTTCCCTTTCACGTTCTATAACTCATCCTTGTGCTTCCTATCTTCTTACTCCAGACCTTTCGACCCTATCGAAAGGGTCCCTTATCCACCTTTCGCTATTGTTAAGGTTTAGGTGTTCCTTTTCTCTGCTTCTTCCTGGATTTCTTTTGACGTTGTCCAAAGGGTCGTAGATGCGCTTTTTCTCTACATGTTGCTTTGTTGTAATAAGAAGTAAAGATACGAACTTCCGGCCCTGTCGATAGGTAGTTTATTAGGGTTTCAAAGGTGTTGAAGTACTGAAGGTTTCGAAGTGGTTGCTAGCTTCTTATTGCCTTCTTGCAAATTGATGTGGAAACTTCTCTCGATGTTGTAGGCTTCGACCAGTTCGAAAGGCTTGATTATGATTTCGATAGGGTTGTTTCGATTAGGGTATCTTCCCGAGTAGTCCGAATGAAGGTGAAACCTTTGGTTTCGAAAGATTTTGTGCACATATGATGTGTTGTTATTCATTGCCTTCGAAAGGAGTTCCGAACCCGTTCTTGCTTTTTCTATATACGTGAATCCATCTACATTGAAATGTTTGAATGAGGCGGAAGGGTAGCCCTGCTTTCATTTTCATCTTTTCGAAAGCTTTTGCGCTTTTTATCATTTGTGATGGCTCCTGATGCTTGCGACTCCTTTGAAAGCCTTTCTAATTCCATCGAAACATCCTTCCGTAAACTTTTGTTCCTATGTGATTTTATGGTTAACAATATAACTTAGTCAAATAAAGCAATCGGTATGGTTTGACAACTGGGTAGGGATCGACATGGTTGGGCAAAGAAGGGATCAGCATGGTTGAGCAAGGCAGGGATCAGCATGGTTGAGCAAGTAAGGGAGGCATGATTGAATAAACGAGCGATCGGTGTAGTTGAGTGAGGATGGATCGCCATACTTCGCGTTGCGAGGAAGGGGTCGACATGGTTTATTGACTTGGATTGGCATTCTTCATTTCATAGAGGAGGACTCAGTATAGTGTATTTAGAAGGGGTTAGCATGTTTTGCTAGTAGATATGGTTTGGTAGGCTCTATTGAAGAAGGATCGGCATCCAACCTATAAGAGGGATCGGCAAAAGAAAATGCAAAAACAATACTAAGTCAAAGGTCCCGTAATAGCTTAAGCTCTTTAAGTCAAAATAACAAAAGATTTGAAGGGCTATCATATTTAAGCATGTAGAAGCCACCATAGGGATCGCTTCCCAAAAGTCGACCAATGAAAGGATCGATACCTACCCTTCTTCCTGGGGATTCGGACCTGGTGACCCTTTGGTGGGCCCATGTGGGTTAGAAGGTACTGTAGCCAATTAGAGAGATTGGTGGTCGTCTTCACCTATAAATACTGGCCTAAGGGGTCATTTTGAGGATCTTTACGCTGCCAGTTACCTTATTCTTTATTGTAATTATGTTTTTCCTATTCCTTACTGCTGTAATCAGATTATTAATTCATCAATAAAGATAATCTTCAAAGTGGACGTAGGAATACAACGCCGAACCACTATAAATCTCTATGTTTCTGATTATTGCTTTTATTTGGCTATTAGTTAATTCTATTCCTCAGTTTTAATTTTAATTTCTTCATTTACTTCTCTACATAAAACTACTCTTGGGTGTTTGTGACCAATATGGTTGCAAACATTCTGGTTCTTACATTGAGAAACTGAATTCTCAACTTGCCAGGACCCCCTTTGTTGCTACTGGATTGGACAAATCACCCGAAGGAGATCCGTAGTTATCTTCGTAAAGTTGCTTATACTACTCAGATTCACTGAAATCTAAGTAAGCAGATTGATAATGGTGAGACATACTAGATCTACTTCTCAAAATGTGGATGGAAATGAGACTGCTAGCGTTCACCAAGAAAACCCAAGCAATCAACCAAAATTTTTGAGTGCTGATCCGGTTGAAGTTCAAAATTTGACTGATTCTATAACCATAGCTGAATTTCATAATCTAATGAGAGAGTTGATGGAAAGTCGTCGACAACTAAATCAGCAAATTCAAACTAATATTAACCTAATGAACCAGATTACTCAACAACGGCGTGGGAAGGCTAGGAGGGATCCCACTCCTTACTCAGCATCGGAAAGTTCAAGCTCATCGAATGAATATCACAGGCATAGGCATCGCAGGATTGAAGGAGATCGTGCAGAAACATCAGAGCATCGCTTGGCATACCATCAAGTTTTTCCATGACCAATCGGTGCCGATCCCTTCCTAGGGATCGGTACCGATCCCTCCTCCATTGGAGGTACCCCCCCTTACACTTGGGGAATCGTGCTGGAACTATTCCTGAAGGCTTAGATGGTGGAGTTCGATTGAACGCTGACAAGGTACCCCTTTGGAATAATGGAAAGATAAATGTTCAAGATGCGCACCAAGATGATAGTGAACCAAGAATGCGTGAAACAGCCCGTAGACATCGACCGGACCGTTCACATAAGGTGGAGCACGACCTCCGCTTGACACCAACCATCCAAACGCCGGACTTAACAGTAATGGTCAGATAGTTAGTGAGAAAGAACCAAGGCTTGACTAACGATGACTGGGGAATTTTGAGAAGCCATACCTCGTTTACTGATAATGTTTTACATGCAGAATATCCAAGAAGGTTCAACATGCCGTCAATGCCTTCCTACGAGGGAAAAACTGACCTCAGGCAACATATTATGAGATACGAATGGCTGATGGATTCTGCGTGAGTCAATGATGCGACCAGGTGCAGATGCTTTTCCATAACCCTTTTCGAAATAGCAACAATGTGGTTCATGAGACTACCCTACGGTCAATTTCTAGATTCGATGAGTGGGCAACCTAGTTTATGGAGCAATTTCGAAAGCACGCGACTCGTCCTAAAGATGTGATGTCCCTTTCCAGCCTGATCTAGTCTCCAAGGGAGTCGTTGAAACATTATTTGCAAAGATTTCATACAGCTGCCACAGAGGTCAGTAATCCGAATGCTATGCTATACTTATGGCCTTGACGAGAGAGATTAATGTAGAGTCTGAGTTTGGCGGTTGGCTGGCTGGTAAACCGCCTGCCACGTTGGAGCACTTTTATTCAAAGGCAGCTCAGTTTTTGAGAAAGGAGGAAGCCTGGTCCTTCGGAAAAAAGAACATTACGGGACCTAGTGAAGAAGCGGTACCGAGTGAAGAAGCAATATCAAGTAACATTGCAATAAACAGTCTGATGATAGTTCTGGGAAAGTCAAAGTGAACGTTCAGAATAAGCCGAATCAGAAAAAGAGAGGTGGAGATAGGAATCGAGAGTGAAAGAGGGATTCTGGGAGACTAAAGCCTAGGATACCAATGTATGACAACTACACACCACTGAATACGCCTTTGGAAAATATCTACTTGTCTACGTGCCTGTGCAGTTAATGCGCTCGGCAGATCCAATGCGGTAGAGGTGCAAAAAGTCATAGCGGGGATACAGCGAGGATATAGCGGGATATAGCGGATGACTCTAAAATAGCATATAAAACCCATACTTAATGATTTTACAAATATATAAATGGTAATTAAGTGAAAAATTAACATTCAATTGAATTATAATTAGTACATAAATAATTTTAAATAAAAACATGTGCAAATATACTATAAATAAACGTAAAACTGTTATATAACATAATTGAATTTAGTAGAATATTAGAGTATTTTCATTTCTGAAAACATATTAAAAAATCAATTAAATAAATTAATTTCATAATTTTTATAATGTATAAATATCATTTTTCAATTCATTTCTTTTAAAGAAGATATAGCGGAAACAGCGGAATATAGCGGAAATAACGGGATATAGCGGAAATAGCAGGGCTTAAAGCGGAGAGGCTATATGAAAATATCATAGCGGCAGAAATCCGCTATGAGATATAGAAAAGTTATAGCGGGGTAATAGCGGGGCATTAACTGCATAGCTACGTGCAATACCATGCAGTATAGAAAGCCGCCAAAAGAGTCCACAGAGATGAAGAAGCAGACCAAGAAATATTGTCGGTTTCATGAGTGTTATGGGCACAACACTAATGAATGCAGACATCTCCAAGATGTTATAGAAAAGATAATTCGGGAAAGGAAGTTGCAACTGTTTATGAAAGCCCTGCAGGATGGCGAGCAGGGGACATCTAACCCCAATTGAGGATAGTCTACACGTAGGGCTGAGGAGCCTGCACGGACCAGTGGAAGACTAGTGATAAATATGATACTTGGAGGACCACACCCGGAAGATAGGAGTTGGAAAGAGATGGAGTGCTATGCTAGCACTATTAGGCATGTAGATTTTGAATGTTGATGGAATACGGAAGATGGGGCTCCAGCAAAACAACAACGCATAATAGTAGATGATTTTGTATTTAGGAATAGGAATGCAAACAAGGTGGAGGCTCCGATAATTGACCCGATGGTCATTTCATCTATGATTGGTCCTGCATTGATGAGAAGAGTTTTGATTGATTGTGGAAGTTTGGTGAATATAATCTTCAAAAAGGCATATGATCAGATGAGGATGGAAGTCAAAGTTTTAAAACCGTCTAAAGCTCTATACATAATGGCGTTGTAATCAGAGCTGTTGGTTATGTGGAATTACCGTTCGAATTGGGAGAAGGTGAACGAAGGAGAGTGCGAATCTTGTTGTTTATTGTATTGGATGTTGACACTTCGTACAATGTCTTTCTGGGCCGACCGACCCTGGCTGAATTCCGGGCAGCTCTTGCCTCATGATGTTTGACTTTGAAATTTCTGAAAGACAATGGTGTAGGAGTTGTTGTTGGCGATCAGGCGACTGGACATGCCTGTTATGTAGCTGAGTTGAGGGAGGCTCAGCATAAAGAAAAAGGAAAGGGCGTGGACAAGATTGTTAGTATCCAAGCAATTGACGATTGATAACCAGCGCTTGAGCTTTTGCTCGGGTGCCACAATCGGTTCTATAGAGATATAGATCTGAGTGATGACGAAGAGGAGACCAAACAGACCAAGGCTGCACCAATTGAGCTGACAATTGATATCACGGTTAGCCACGACGACCCATCATGAGTCCTGAAGATTGAGTCACAGCTCAGCCCCTCGATGTTGAAAGAAGTCGTTGGTTTTCTCCGAGCGAATCTAGATGTATTCGCTTGGACTCACTTTGACATGTGTGGAATCTCGCCTGCCATTGCGAGCCATGCATCAAATATTGACCCGAAGTATGTTCGGGTGAAGCAAAAAAGACGCGGCATGGATCCGCAGAGATCCGCTGCTCTCAAAGAGGAGGTTGATAAACTAAAAGTCGATGGGTTTATCCGCAATGCCATCTACCTTGAATGGATATCTAATCCTGCACTCATGAAGAAGGTGAATGGGAAATGGAGAACGTGCATTAAATATTCAGATTTGAACAAAGCGTGTCCAAAAGACAGTTTTCCCCTTCCAAGGAATTACCAGCTGGTTGATTCAACCGCAGGACACGAATTGCTATATTTTATGGATGCGTACTCAGGATAGAACCAAATCCCGATGCATATATCCGATCTAGTACACACCAGTTTTATTATGGATTTTGGGTTGTACTATTATGTAGTACTGCCATTTGGATTGAAGAATGCCGGAGCAACTTATCAATGCTTAGTTAGCAGGATATTTAAAGATCAGATTGGAAAAACAATGAAAGTGTACGTGGATGATATGCTTGTGAAGTCACGATGATCAAGTGAGCACATTATAGACTTGGCAGAAATATTTGACATCCTTCGATATTACAAGATGAAAATCAATCATTTGAAGTGTTCATTTGGTGTTGCATTAGGAAAATTCTTGGGCTTTATTGTCATTGCTCATGGAATAGAAGCTAATCCCGAGAAGATTCAAGCTATCCATGATATCCAAGCACCGAAAACTATTATACAAGTGCAGAGCTTGAATGGGAAGGTTCCTGCGTTAAGTCGATTTATCTCCAGAGCTACCGATAAATGTATTCCTTTCTTTGATTTGATTAGGAAAGAAAAAAGAAACTTCAAATGGATGCAAGATTGTAAAGACGCGTTTTAAGCTCTTGTGAATCATTTGGAGAGGCCCCCAATCTTCTAAAAGCTGGTAGACCACAAGGAGTTGTACATTTATTTGGCTATATCGGCACACGCTATAAGTGCCGCTTGGATTCGTGTGGAGATCAGATCCAAAGGCCAGTGTATTACGTCAGCAAACGACTAACAGAAGCTGAAAAGAACTAATCGAAAATAGAGAAATTGGCGTACTGCTTACTAATTGCGCCATGGAAGCTTCATCCATAGTTTCAGCACATCCGATCAATGTTTACACCGACCGGCCGTTACGATAGGTCCTACAATGACCTGAGACATCTGGAAGGTTACTAAAGTTGAATATCGAACGTAGTCAATTTGACATTACTTATCTCCCTCGGAGGACTATCCAAGGTCAGGCATTGATGGACTTTATAGCAGAGTTTACTGTGCATGATGATTCTCTAGAAGCCAGAAAAACACTACTGTATGGTGGAAATTGTATACTGATGGAGCGTCTAACGTTCATTGTTCTGAAGCTGGGATTGTGCTGGTAACTCCTAAAAATTGGTCAATCTGTTATGCATTAAATCTTGATTTCCCAGTGACAAACAACGAAGCTGAGTATGAAGCTTTGATTGCTGGACTTAAAGTCGCTAGAGAACATGGAATAAAATCTATTGAAATCTTTTGCGATTCGCAGTTGGTGGTGTATCAAGTTAGGGAAGACTATCAGGATAAGGGACAATGGCTTGCCACATACCTTACCAGAGTTCAAGAGTTGTTGGCATAATTTGAATACTATGACATTTCACATATTCCACGAGATCAAAATAGGGAGGCTGATTCATTGGCAAAGTTTACTAGTACCGGCGATGCACGGCAGATGGGTTTGGTTTTGGTTGAAGTATTAAATACTCCAAGTAAAAACATAATGGAAATCAACCAAACACTGGAATCGGAAACTAAAAGGGAATCGTGGATGTCCCCGATCAAAGAATATTTTCTACATAGAGTCCTACCCGATAAAAGAAACGAAAAGCGACAAGTCCTTCGCAAAGCTTCACGGTATATTATGTGTTTGTACCAAAATTGGGCACAACACTCTTCGAAAGTCTTCGAAGAGATAAAGTGAAGAAATTAAATGTAAAAAGAGGATTTACCTAACAAAAACTCCAAATTTCAGAAATGAGAATAAGTAAAGTGCAAGGATACACAAGAATTTAGAGTGGTTCGGCGTATTTCCTACGTCCACTATGAAGTAGTTTGCTTTATTGATCTTTCTTTTGTGTTTACAAGGGAATTCAATGATTTACAGCAAGCAATTATGATTTGCAGCAGTGAATCTTGTTGGTAGCAGCATCAACTGAGTTCAGATATGGATCTGGCGGAGTCTGGGCGTTGGAGATCTCAAAGAGGAAGAAGAACCCCTTTTATGTTGGCTTTGGGGGTCTATTTATAGGTGTAGGAGGCTGGTATTTCGCTCAGATCTCGGGAGACCCTCTCTGGCACGTGATCAGGCCCGCACGCCCAAGCTCGTGAAGTTTCGGTCCGATCCGTGATCGACACGAGCAGATTTCGGCTCGGTCAAGATTTCATCCAATGAAGTCGAAATTTGGCGTGCACATTTTTTAGCATGCACGTAGTCTTTTGTGAAAATTTCATAGCATTTGGACTTGTAGATTGGGAGATATGATCGATACAAAATGGATTTTTCGGTGGGTTGTTTCCATCGACTCACTCCTGTTTCGACTCACTTCCTTTCGACTCGGTGAAGTGGCACTTGATTCTTACTCCGTCCTGGACGTTGCTTCGAGCGAGTCGAACTTTTCACTGATTGAGCGAGTCAAAGTGTGTCCAGATCGAGCGAGTCGAAGTAAGCACTTGGTCGAACGAGTCGAAGCAAGCACTGGTCGAGCGAGTCGAAATGGGGCACCCTGGGAGGTTTGAGCAGTGGAGTTGAAGTTGATGGAGTCGAGCAGTTGTTTGAGCAGAGCGAGTCGAAGTGTGCACTCTCGATGGTTTCAAACTGGAGCGAGTCGTAGAGAGCAGCTCCAAGGGATGTGGAGCGAGTGGAACCTAGTGGACTCGAAGTTGGCCTCTGAGCGAAGCGAGTCGACGTTGTCACTCCTGGGCGTTGCGAAGCGAGTTGAAGTTGGCTTCTCCTGGGCGTTGCAAAGCGAGTCGACCGGTGATTTATTTTCATCCAATCTTGTATCGCTCATAACTTGGGCATATGAAATTGGATTGAATTGAGATTTGAAAAGTTGGCTCTCATGGCTTAGCTTGTCATGTCCTACCAATTTTGGCTCGATCCGGACTCGGAAAAAATTCATCGATATCCGTAGTGAGCCCATGTATAACTGATCTCTGGGACGGACCGTCACTGGCTACTAGTCAATTCCTTGGTGTTACGGCCTTTCCAAAAGGCGGAATAACATTTTCCCCCCAAAGTATGCCTTGTGGAAACATGATGTGCTTTGAAATACTGCCATCTTTACTCTGAATAGTTATCGTCTTTTTGATGAAAGCTGTAACCTTTGACCGTTCTTCTTGATAATGTAAACTGTTGACCGTCGACTGCTATACCATGTATTGTTGCAACTGATTGCTGTATGCTAGTGGTTACCCATTTGCTGTTGTAATCGTTATTAGATAAATTTCTGATTCCTGAAAATCTGGAATATTGAATATTAGTCCGACATTCATGCATATATGTTAATCTGACTCCCGCTGACGTTTTTACGTTCTCGAGTCGTTGTCAGTTTATTATTTTTGAATTCCATATCGATCCTCTCCTGAACCGATGTGAAATTCATTGCAACAATGCTTGACGGTTGTTTTTGAATGTTCCTTCGTAACGATCCTCTCCTGAATCGATGTGAAGGATTGAAACATCGAAGATAATTTTCATTGGATTTACGGATGCGAAGTAAGTATGTCGAGTTGATGGAGTTGGAAACTATGGATGCGAACAAGAATTTTGCATTGATATACGTAGGGTTCGATGGATACGAAGCGCTTGTTCGACTCGATGATGGATGTGAACCGAGTGAGTCGAAATGGAGCGAGTCGAAATGGAGCGAGTCGAAATGCGCTTTCGTTTGAACTGCTTGTTTTGCTGCACCGGAGAGGGAGTCGAGGACAAGCGATATGAAAGGGAGCTCCGTATCAACGCGCTGGAGAGGGAGTCGAAGCATGTGTTCGACTCCACTAGGATTCGAATCGTTTATTCCCCTTGCTTCGAGTCCATATAAATACTTGGTACTTAGCCATTTTTTCACTTTTTACTTTTCATTTTCCTGCCTCTTCTTCATATCGCTTTGGGACTTGGAGAAAGCAAAGAAGAAAAAATACTCTTGCGTTCGAACTGATTTAGATCTTCAATTACTCGAACCAATTAACAAATTGAGGTAATCCATTGAGCGAAAACATCACGTAAATGAGGAGACTCGATTCTTAACACTAAATCGATCAGAGTCGTGATCGATCGAAGAGTCCCTGGCCTTAGCTTCGTGTCAATCTGGAGTATGGGTTTCGAGATGATGAGGCGGAGGCCTTCGTATCGATCGATGGTGGAGCTTCACATCGAGTCGAATGCTTTGAATATGTGGATCGATACGAAGGGGCTGTGTCTAATGGACTCAAAACAATGACCCTGGATCGAGTAGAAAAGTATATCTTTTGATCGAGTCGAAGTACAGGCCTGGGATGGTTCGAAGTGGAGTGCTTGGAGATCGAGTCGAACTGCGTAGCTCTTGATCGAGTCGAAGAAGAGGCTTTGGATCGAGTCGAAGCGCGTGGTTCGGAATTGAGTCGAAGTAGAGGCTTCGAATCGAGTCGAAGCGCGTGGCTTCGGACCGAGTCGAAGGACATGGTCTTGGATTGAGTCGAAGTGCATACTCCTAAACGATCGATTCGACCTCGAGCCTTAGTGAACGATTCGAATTCGAACTCGAATAATTGCCTTGAACTTGAACTTTTGACGTTTGACCATTGGTTTAATTTCGACGATATCGAAAATTCTAGTGGCTTTGACCACTTAACTCCGACGAGCTTCAGATTTGCTTAACTGGACTTAATTGTTTCACCGCACGCTTGATTGCCTATTTAAGTTCGTCGATGAAACTGGAACTTACTAAAATAATAACACATTTTAACTCGGACTGATAGCTAATAACTGGATGGCATGGTTGTGACGGTCAGTGATGACGGTCCTTCCGACTGAATTCCAAAGTCTCATCGTTTACATGTTTTCCTCAATCCGGTCGATCTTCCCAAATAATATAAAGTACTGCACTGCACAACACGCTCACACACTTTACACTGGGAGATGCAGGAGTGTTATTTGTCAGTTTAACAATGATTTTTTATAAGCTAGCTAGTCATGGATCCTTCAAGTTCTCAGCAGCCGGAACTCCCAAGTTCTATTCCTCCAACCATAGAGATACCGGTTATTGAAGCCGAAGTTATAGAGCCAGCTCCGGACGAGCGTCCGGGTGCTCGGTTTATTCTTAATCCAATAGATTCCATGCCATCGGGTATCTCCGTACATATGCTAGGACGGATTTGCTTAAGGCACGGTTTGTCGCTTGATGACGTGCTACTTCCTGGGCCAACTAACAGGCCACACAATCCCCCGGAGGGGTTTACTGCTTTCAACCGTCACGCTTGCACAGCAGGGACACTTCCACCCTTCAATGAATATATAAGGGAGATGTTATCCTTTCTTGGCATAGCTTTATCTCAGCTACACCCCAACGGGTATGCCTTATTGAACAACATCTTTGTTCTCTTTATGGAGATCCTCTTTCGTCCGCCGAAGCCGATCGAGATCCGATATTTATTCAATGTCAAGATCCATGGAGACAGCCCCTCTTTCACCTTCCTGGAAGCGGTCAGGAGCTGCCACATTATACAGGGCTCCTGGGGAAGGCTGAGTTATTATAAAACTGAATGGTTCTACGTTCGGTGTCCCCCTAGATTTGCTTGGCGGTGGTTGGATAGACGTAAGTGTTGCCACTTCTCTCTTGAATCATTGAGATACTAGTAACTAACTTCAAAAACTGACATACTTCTCCTTTCTTATAGCCGCAATCTCTCGTCCCAATGGCTCGTACTTCAGAGAACTTGTTCGGATTCTTCAAGCATTTCCGGGCGAAGAGAGGCACATAGACTTAGTCCCGACTGACAGGAATTTGAGGACTGTCGGGCTGATAGAACGAAGACAGAGCATACATCTGGAAGTGATACATAGAGTAGCCCTGAAGAAACGCGTGAAGCGCAAAGCACCCGCAGTTGCGATCACCGAAGAAGTTGATCCAGAAAGAACACCCACCGATACTGAGCTCTTGGCCGGGCCTCCTTCCGATGTTCAAGATTCCGGAGGAAGAAGAAAAGGCAAGGCCGCTACTCACAAACGCCTTACATCTAAGAGATTTAAATCTGTGGTCGTGTCTTTACCTTTCCAGGGGATTAGAATTTCAGAGGCTCCTCCCTCGCAAGTGGAGAGTCCTTTTGCAGGGCTTGATGATATCCCGATCCCAGATTTCGTGTCGTCACCACACGACGTCGGGATGGAAGGGCTTGATAGTTCTTTTGAACCGAGCGGGTCGCTTGTTACGAGTGCGACCGACATTTCCGGTTGGTCGGGGGATTGCATATGCATACACTTCACTACACTACATGATTCACAACTGTACTTCGTCCGACTTAGGAGGTTACTAACTCTTTCTTCGCTTCTCATTTTCAGGTACTATGTCTAGAAGAGGATCAATGCTAGGGAGTCTCCGCTTGGCCCGAAAGACTTCTTCTTACTACGATTCCCACAAGAGAGACTCTGATAGAGATCGCGATCGCGAGTACTCTAGTCAGGATAGGTATGGGCGTGATAGGGATAGAGAGTACAAGCACCGGTCTAGATCATGCTCTCCTTCTCCTAGGCTTCCATCTCCACCTCCTGCTCATGTTCCACAGCCGTCAGAGCCTCCTCGTCACAGGCCTTCTTCTCACACTTCCAGATCTGAGACTCATCTTCAGAGAGTCGAGACTACATCTTCCATGGTTACAGAGCAGGTCCCCGCTGAACCCATTGGGGAAGGGGCCCTTAAGTTGGCTCAAATGAAGAAGGATTTTCCAAATATCTACTTCGACGGTTATGTCTTCCCTCCCCACTTGAAGAGAATTCCATCAGGGATAGAAGGCATGATGCATGATTATGTCCACGACATCTACACCCAATACCGGGAGTGGGCAAAAGCTGCTGAAAAAGCTTCTAAAGTGGCCTTCGAGCGGGCTAAAGAGATCGAGAAGATGGAGACCGAGATCGCAAAAAGGGATCGTATTATTTAGGTACTCTCTGATGAGTCCGATCTTCTTGAAAATCCGAGATCGAGGCCATTAAGAAGGCTGATGAAGCGAAGGCGGAGATGGAGAGGTTGGGGCAGACTCACGTTGCCCTGGTGGAGGAGATGGGCCACCGGAACACCAAAGTTACTGTCGAGCGGGATGCGGCGGTCAAGGAGCTTAATGAACTCAAAGCCAAATTTGCCAGCTTGGTCAAAGAAAAAGATGACGCGAACAACGCAGCCCAGGAGGCGTGCGATCAGGCTGTTCTGGTCAGGGGAGAATGGGATGCGGCGGTGGCTAAAGTCCAAAAGGTGGAGACTGAGGTCGAGGAGAGGGTGAAGTTGGCAGAGTCCAGGCTAGAGGCCGACATTGAAGACCTCCTCGTCGTTTATAACGCTAATGTGCTGAGGCACAGCGGTCTGGCCTGGCTCGATGATTATCCGACGCATCTCCACAGTGCTTAGGGCCGGCTGGTTAAGGAAGAGAAGGAGGCACACCCGGGTGAGTCTGTGGATGAATTCGAGCTCGAGAATCGTCTGTTGACTGATGACGAAAAGAAGATTCTCCATGATTCAGTGATCTCTTATGAGAAGGAGAGGCTCGACACCCAGCACCTGGTAGTAGGAGAAGGCTCCGGGGTTGGACATTATGATGCAAGTATTGATCTTCCGGTGTCAACCCAGCCTGGATCTTTGCCTGAGGCTGATCCTCAAGCTGTTCCTGCCTATAATCCAAATCAGTCGCAGATGTCTCCGACTACAGCGCAAGCGACTGAAGCCGCCCCATCGCTTACAAGCCAAACTAAGGAAGGTACTCCGAACATTCCACATGTCTTTCATGAGTCGAAGTCTTTGATCGAGTTTAAGTTCTAACAATTCTCTTATACTCTGTCTAGTGATCGACGTTGCACCGCACATGCCTCCTGCTACTCAAGAATTACATCAGACGCAGGAGGCTATCATGACCGAAGCGATCATCGTGAGCACAGCTGCCCCGATCGATGATATGCAGAGGAGTAAAATGGCGTTTGACGAGCAACTGATGAATGAACTCTTTCACCGTCACGGCGATCCTCTTCAATGCCAACTGCCGATGCTCCTAGTGGGGCTCGAGCAATAACCGAAGAGGAGATGTTCGCTCAGATTGACGCTGAACTGGCAGCAGCGGCTCATAGTGGAAGCCTCGGAGGTGGGATGGCAGCATCAGGGCTTGCTCCGCTTAGAATGATATCTCTTGGTGGTGCTGTCTTTTTCACCGGCATGCCCGTTCCACCTTTTGTATTGGATCTGGTTCCTCCGACTCCGCCCGCAGGGAGCGTTCCTATTCATTTGAGTTCGGAGGAGGATATCGACATAATGCCATCGCCTGAAGACCAACCGCCGAAAGGCACAGGCGTGAAGAGGAAGATTGGCGATGGCTCCAGTGGGTCCGCACCGAAGAGGAAGCCAAGGAAGAAGAGAGATTAGGCATGCTCATCCGGTGTGTTTTGACTTACATTTTGTTAGCCGTGTATAGATGCGGGTTCGGCCCCTGCTAGTAGGAATTTTTTTTGAACAAACTTGTATACGAACTTCTTTTACAGGAAATAGAAATGAAACTTCTCTTTTTTGGTTTCTTTTCTATCATTGTGTATTTGTCTAAGTGTTTAAATATCTGGATTGCACTTGTGACGTTTCAGGTTCCGAATCAAGTTTGATTTGGTTTCCCATGTTCGGAAACTGTGGACTTGGCTTGTGACCGGGAAGCGAGTTGAATTTCGACGTCGCATTGCTTCAATCAATGGTTGATGCTTAAGTTCTGCCCCCCAGTCTTGGGGATGAGTTGTAAACCGTCAATCAACGATCGCTTCTTACTTATAACAGGTTGAGTCTTGTGCCACCGAACGGATGTCTGAAGCAAGCGGAGATTGAGTAATGCATCCATGCTTGTTTGATTGTCGATGATCATATCCGTACTCCGGTGATTCTTATTTGCTTACTGGCAGTTGGTCATGCCGGCTTAAGTTTTAATCATATGTCCGTGGTCTGGGAATACAGAGTTGAATGTTTATACTCCGGTTCGCACTCTGGGAATACAGAGTTAATGTTTGTACTCCAACTCGTGCTCTGGGAGTTCGGAGTTGGATGTTTATATTCCACTTCGTACTCTGGGAATACGGAGTTAAATGTTTATACTCCGGTTCGCACTCTGGGAATACGAAGTTGATGTTTATACTCCGACTCACGTTCTGGGAGTTCAGAGTTGGATGTTTATACTCCGCTTCGCACTCCGGGAATAAGGAGTTGATGTTTATACTCCGACTCGTGCTCTGGGAGTTCGAAGTTGGATGTTTATACTCTGCTTCGCACTCTGGGAATACGGAGTTGATGTTTATACTCTAACTCGTGCTCTGGGAGTTCGGAGTTGGATGTTTATACTCTGCTTCGCACTTTGGAAATACGGAGTTGATGTTTACACTCTGACTCGCGCTCTGGGAGTTCGGAGTTGGAAGTTTATACTCCGTTTCGCACTCTAGGAATACGGAGTTGATGTTTATACTCCGACTCGCGCTCTGGGAGTTCGAAGTTGGATGTTTATACTCCGCTTCGCACTCTGGGAATACGGAGTTGGATGTTTATACTCCGGTTTGTGCTCTGGGAACTCGGAGTTGAATGTTTATACTCCGCTTCGCACTCCGGGAATACGGAGTTGATGTTTATACTCCGACTCGCGCTCTGGGAGTTCGGGGTTGGATGTTTATACTCTGCTTCGCACTCTGGGAATACGAAGTTGGATGTTTATACTCTGGTTCGCGCTCTGGTAACTCGGAGTTGAATGTTTATACTCCGCTTCGCACTCTGGGAATACAGAGTTGATGTTTATACTCCGACTCGCGCTTTGGGAGTTCGGAGTTGGATGTTTATACTCCGCTTCGCACTTTGGGAATACGGAGTTGGATGTTTATACTCCATTTCGCGCTCTGGGAACTCGAAGTTGAATGTTTATACTCCGCTTCGCACTCTGGGAATACGAAGTTGATGAAGGATTGTCATGTATCAATCCTTTCTTGACTTTTTATGTGATGGCTTGCCCCCGAGCTCGGGTTTCACTTAGCGAGTGATTAGTTGCATCGCAGTCACTCTCTATTTGAATAAATCCCACCGTATGATGAGACTTAGCTCTCCGTGCATAGTGATGGTCATATGAAGTATTTCAAGTAAATCACAGCTCTAGCTCGAAGAGGTTGCATTTTATTGCTAAAATAAGAAAGTATGGCAAAGTCAGTTGCCTTATTACAAGTTCTAATTTCGAAATGCATAAACAAATTGCAGAAAAGGAAAGTAAGCTAAATGGATAAAGATAGCCTGTTAGGTGTAATAGCGGCGAAGTCTCTCTCTATTCCAAGCTCTTGGCAGGGTAAGACCGTCGACGGTCGATAATTTGAATGTGCCATCTCCGAGCCTTCGTTCAATAACATACGGTCCTTCCCATGTCGACTTCATATGTGAAGGAACCTGATAGATTCTTTTTAAGAAGAAATCGCCTAGTTCAAAGGTTCGTGGACGGACCTTGGCGTTGTACAATCGGGCGACTCGACTTCGATGCGCACCTACCCTCAAATCAGCCTCTTCACGCTTCTCATCTAGTAGATCGAGGGATTCAACAAGTAGTATAGCATTCGTCTTCGGATCATAGTATGTCACACGATGAGAAGGTATTTCTAGCTCGACCGGAATAACGGCCTCTGAACAGTAAGAAAGAGAGAACGGGGTGTGGCCGGTCGCGGTCTTGTGGGTTGTTCGGTAAGCCCATAGAGCCATAGGAAGTTCATCGACCCACTTGCCCTCGACCTTTTCCAATCGTTTCTTCAGGATGGACTTTATAACTTTATTAACTGCTTTGACCTTTCTATTTGCTTGAGGATGTGAAACTGCGGAGAATTTCTTTTGGATGTGAAATCATTCGCAGAAATCTTTGAATTCAGCACTGTCGAATTAGGTTCCGTTGTCCGTAATTATGGTGTGTGGGAGACCGAATCGACAGATGATGTTACGAACCACAAAGTTGATTACTTTCTTCATTGTAATGGTAGCGAGAGCTTCGGCTTCAGCCCACTTTGTAAAGTAATCAACTGCGACGATGGCGTACTTCGCACCACCTTTTGCCAGAGGTAGAGCACCAATGATGTCGACGCGCCACATTGCTAATGGCCATGGGCTGACCATTTGCGTTATCTTAATAGGAGGAGCTCTAGGAATTCAGGCATATTTTTGGCACCTATCACATTTCTTTGCATAGTCTAACGCATCGCGATTCATGGTTGGCCAGTAATATCCGTATCGAAGTATTTTCTTGGCAAGTGCTTGCCCACCCCGATGTGATCGCCACATTCTCCCTCGTGCACTTCGTGCATTACTCGTTTAATTTCATCGTGGGCGATACATCGGAGTAGAGGAATGGAGTACCCTCTTTTATACATGAACCTATCTTGAATGACGAATCGTGAAGCCTTTCAGAGAACCTATCTCTTTTCACTCCTATGCTCTGGCAGGGTTCCGTGCTCAATGTAATTTCTGAGTGGGGTCATCCATGAATCCTTTTCGGGAACGGTTTCATATACCCGGTTTATTTCTGTCCGGTCGATACTTGGGGAAGGTAGCGTTTCTACGGGAACAGTCTCATTTGTTGAGCTTCACCTGTGCTGGCTAGCTTTGCCAATGAATCGGCCTTTTGGTTGTGCTCCCGAGGTATACAATAGATGGCGTAGTAATCGAACTGATTCGGTATTTCCCAAACTCGGGCTAAGTAAGCAGCCAACCTTCGATCTCTGGCCTGATACTCTCCCCGTACTTGACACACGACCAATTGTGAATCACAGTAAATCTCCACAGCGATGATTTTCAGATCTCTAGCGAGTTTTAAGCTAGCTAAGAGGGCTTCATATTCAGCTTCATTATTGGTTACGTGAAATTCAAACTTCAAAGCTTAGCATATAGATCGACCTTTGGGGGTTTCGAGTACAATACTAGCGCTCGAACACCGGTTGTTTGATGCCCCATCGGTATACAGCTTCCAGACATATTCGAGTGATTTTCTGGTTTCGGGCAAGTCCTCTGGAATGATGAGTTCAACTATGAAATCAGCGAGGACTTATCCTTGTATTGCTCGTCTTGGAGTGTAAGTAATATCAAACTGACTCAGTTCGATGTTCCACTTAAGTAGCCTACCAGACGTCTCAGGCCGCGAAAGGACCTGTCGTAACGACTGGTCGGTGTAAACGATGATGGGATGTGCTTGAAAATACAGTCGGAGTTTTCTTGATGCAATTACAAGGCAGTAGGCCAACTTTTCTAGCTTTGGGTAGTTCCTTTCAGCCCCAGTCAATCATTTGCTGACATAGTATACCAGCTTCTGTATTTTGTCTTCCTCTCGGATTAATGCAGCGCTGATAGCATTTTTTGATATCGCCAGATATACGAACAGCTTCTCATGGTCGATTGGCTTCGACAGGATAGGTGGTGTGGATAGATGTTGGACGAGCGCTTGGAAAGCGCCCTCGCACTCCGTGGTCCATTCAAAGTTGCATTTTCCTTTTCGGATCAGATCGAAGAAGGGGATGCATTTGTCAGTGGACTTTTAAATGAACCTGCTCAATGCTGCTACTTTCCCATTGAGACTTTGAAGTTGCTTTATGTCTTAGGAGTTTCAAGATTTCTGATTGCCCACATTTTTTCAGGATTAGCTTCGATTCCTCGAGAGTTAATGATGAACCCAAGGAACTTCCCGGATGCAACTCCAAAGTGACACTTTAGTGGATTTAGCTTCATTTTGTATTCTCGAAGTATGTTGAACATAGTCTCCAGGTTTTTAACATGGTCAGTGGAGAGTCGTGACTTCACAAGCATTTCATCTACATATACTTCCATGGTTTTTTTGATCTGATTGGCAAACATCCGATTAACCAATCGTTGATAAGTAGCTCCGGCATTCTTGAGTCCGAATGGCATAACCTTGTGGCAATAAAGTCCCAGATTGGTCACGAAGCTGGTATGTTCTTGATCGGGTAAATGCATCGGTATCTGATTGTAGCCAGAGTACGCGTCCATGAAGGATAAGAGTTCATGCCCAGCTGTCTAATCTACTAGCTGATCAATTCTGGGAAGTGGGAAACTGTCTTTGGGACATGCTTTATTCAGATCGGAATAATCGACACTTGTTCTCCACTTTCCATTCAGCTTTCGGACGAGCATGGGATTCGACACCCATTCAGGATATAGCGCATCTCGAATGAATCCGTTTGCTTCAAGCTTTTCTACTTCTTCCTTAAGGGCGGCAGATCTCTCTGGATCCATACCGTGCCTTTTCTATTTTACCGGGACATGCCGCGGGTCAATGTTCAGAGTGTGGCTCGCGATGTCCGGCGAGATCCCGCTCATATCAGAGTGTGTCCAGGCAAATACATCAAGATTCGCCCGCAGAAATTCGACCAATTCCTCTTGAGTTTGCTATCTTAGCTGAGACCCAATCTTTATCATTCTTGAATCATCATCACTGTCAACTGGGACATCAATCATTAGTTCAGCCGAGGATGCTTGACTTTCTTTAGTTTCTTCTTCGTCTTCAGTTTCTCTTGGGTCAAGATCCCTAAGGAATTGGCTGGGGTGCCCGGGCCTGGACTCGGGTGTTAATTGTTAATTATCGGCGAAACGGACACAGAGAGATTCCTCTATGCCCTTTCCCTTATCCTTTCGCTGCGCCTCCCGCAGCTCAGCAACCTAACAGGCTCTGGTAGTGGCCTGATCTCCCTGATCGATACTTATTCCATGATCAGTGGGAAATTTTAAGGTCAAACACCATGGGGCAATGAAAATTCTGAATTCAGCGAGGGCCGGTCGGCCTAAGAAAGCATTGTAAGGGGAGTCTATGTCCAAAACGATGAACTGCAACATTCGTACTCTCCGACGTTCTCCAACTCCCAACTCTACTAGCAGTTCCACCATCCTAGTGGGGATTGTGGCACTTCCGTTGAAACCATGGACTCGAGATTGACAAGGCTTCAAGTCTGCGGCCTCCATCTTCATTTGATCATAAGCTCGCTTGAACAAAATATTCACAGAGCTTCCACTGTCAACTAAGATCCTTTTTATCCAAGCGGGACCTACTTGTGCTGAGATGACCAGTGTATCGATAGTGGGAGCTTCGATTTTATCTGCGTCTCTGCTCCTGAACACGATGTCATCCGTTATCGTTTTCTGTTGCTTGGCCGGAGGCCCCTCATCAAAACTACTGCAACACTCGAAGTCCGCATTCCTGGTAGAACTGGCATACGACTCCATTTCCTTCCAGTTTCGATCCGTTGGGTGAGGACCACCACTTATTATATTGATGACCAACCTCCCATCCGCACGAGCAGGTTCTTCCTGTCTTTCCTGGTTTGGTGCACGATTCTGATTTGATGGGCCCGCACCACCGGATTACGGCGCCCGTACATACTGATCCAACTTCCGCTCACGTATCAGTTTTTCAATGAGGTCTTGTAAGTGACGACACTCATTGGTGTTGTGGCCATAACACTCATGGAATCTACAGAACTTTCCTGTTTGGATTTGTCTTTCAGTTGGTGGTTTCGGGGCAGGCTTCTTATACTGCATGGTATTGCAGGTTTGCAAATACACATTTTCCAATGACGTGTTTAATGGAGTGTAATTATCGTACATGGAAGCTTTACGCCGTGGTCCACGATCCTGATCGCGTTTTTTGTTCTGGTTTCTATTGTCCCTCTGCTGATTCTGTTTATTTTGGACGTTCAACTGAGTTTTTCCAGAACTATCCTCGGACTGTTTAACAACGACGTTATTCTGGATACCTTCGATGTTGGGCCCTGCGTCATCCTGCTTCCTAGACTGTTTCGCATCCTCCCTTCTCTAGAATTGGGCTGCCTTGGAATAGAAACGGTCCAATGACGTAGGTGGTTTCCCAGCTAACCAATTTCTGAACTTGGAATCAGCATCAATCCCCTTAGTCAGAGCCATCAGGATAGAGTTATCGTTGGGATTGCTTATTTCTGCACACGCAGCATGGAATCGCTCCAAGTAACGTCTAAGCGTTTCTCCAGGAGCTTGCGTAACACTAGACAGAGTTGAAGGCTCTGTACGGTAGTAGCAATGTTGCCGGTAACATGGTAAGGAGCAGCACCTTCTCGAGTTGAAGGCTCTGTACGGAGACTAGCGGATGGTCTAGCTCTTGGTTGCCCAAGGTTCGAAGCAGGTTGGTGTCCCGTGACTTGGGCTTAACTTACACCTAGCCGTGGACGTGTGGATCTGGTTTGGCCATCGGAGGAGGCTGAACTCTCTATGGAAGAATAGGAACCTTGGTCTCTCCTAGATCTTCTGTGCCTTTGGCGGTTCAGCTGGTTGGACAATTCTGTGTTGGCGCGTAGTTGTTCGGTTAACTGCTGTCGACTTTGGGTCAACTCTTGAAGCAATGTCTGGAATTCTTGTCTAGTGATTGGACCGGATGGATCTGAAGGTCCTGCAGCATTTTGGTTGGAGGGAGGTGATTGCATGGGATTCTGTCGGTCCCGTGCTCCTTGATCAGCAGTTGTAGCAGTGGTACGTGTGCTCACCATAATGAATTGGTCAAGTCCTTTCCTAGATCTGTTTGCAAATCTTAATAGAATGGAAGGGCTTCAAAGTTCTAGATCTGGATCTTCTTCTTAGATTTATGCAATCCAATATAGATAGGAGATCCAAAGAGCATGAGAATAATTGGTTTTCTCAGTGAAAGAACCAAAGCCTTTGTACCAAAATTGAGCACAATACTCTTCGGAAGTCTTTGAAGAGATAAAGTGAAGAAATTAAATGTAAAAAGAGGATTTATCTAACAAAAAATCCAAATTTCAGAAATGAGAATAAGTAAAGTGCAAGAAGACACAAGAATTTAGAGTGGTTTGGCGTATTGCCTACGTCCACTATGAAGTAGTTTGCTTTATTGATCTTTCTTTTGTGTTTACAAGGGAATTCAATGATTTACAGTAAGCACTTATGATTTGCAGCAGTGAATCTTGTTGGTAGCAGCAGCAACTGAGTTCAGATCTAGATCTGGCGGAGTCTGGGCGTTGGAGATCTCAAAGAGGAAGAAGAACCCCTTTTCTGTTGGCTTTGGGGGTATATTTATAGGTGTAGGAGGCTGGTATTTCGCTCAGATCTTGGGAGACTCTCTCTG
The DNA here is from genome assembly GCA_030737815.1 of Allium fistulosum. Lineage (NCBI taxonomy): Eukaryota > Viridiplantae > Streptophyta > Magnoliopsida > Asparagales > Amaryllidaceae > Allium > Allium fistulosum. The sequence continues at coordinate 798,656,676 of CM060904.1, forward strand.
GCACATGATCAGGCCCGCATGCCCAAGCCCATGATGTTTCGGTCCGATCCGTGATCGACACAAGTAGATTTCGACTCGGTCAAGATTTCATCCAATGGAGTCGAAATTTGGCGTGGACATTCTTTAGCATAAACGTAGTCTTCTGTGAAAATTTCATAGCATTTGGACTTGTAGATTAGGAGATATGATCGATACGAAATGGGGTTTTCGGTGGGCTATTTCCTTCGACTCGCTCCTGTTTCGACCCGCTTCCGTTCGACTCGGTGACGTGGCACTTGATTCTTACTTTGTCATGGGCGTTGCTTCGAGCGAGTCGAATTGTTCACTGATTGAGTGAGTCGAAGTGTGTCCAGATCGAGCGAGTCGAAGTAAGCACTTGGTCGAACGAGTCGAAGCAAGCACTGGTCGAGTCAAAATGGGGCACCCTGGGAGGTTTGAGCAGTGGAGTCGAAGTTGATGAAGTCGCGCAGTTGTTTGAGCGGAGCGAGTAAAAGTGTGCACTCTCGATGGTTTCAAACTGGAGCGAGACGAAGAGAGCAGCTCCGAGGGATGTGGAGCGAGTCGAACCTGGTTGACTCGAAGTTGGCCTCTGAGCGAAGCGAGTCGACGTTGTCACTCCTGGGCATTGCGAAGCAAGTCGAAGTTGGCTTCTCCTGGGCGTTGCGAAGCGAGTCGACCGGTGATTGATTTTCATCCAATCTTGTATCGCTCATAACTTGGGAATATAAACTCGGATTGACTTGAGATTTCAAACGTTGGCTCTCATGGCTTAGCTTGTCATGTCCTACAAATTTTGGCTCGATCCGGACTCGGACAAAATTCATCGATATCCGTAGTGAGCCCATGTATAACTGATCTCTGGGACGGACCGTCACTGGCTACTAGTCAATTCCTTGGTGTTACGGCCTTGCCAAAAGACGTGATAACATTATGCAAGAAGGAATTCTGTACAGGAAAGGTTTTTCAGTCCCTATACTCTTGTGTGTCGATCACGATGAGATAAAACATGTTCTAAAAGAAGTCCATGATGGAGAATGCGGCGATACACTGAGGGCAGACTCTGGTAAAGAAATACTCCATTATGGGTATTATTGGCCAAAAATAAATCGAGATGCAGCTGATTATGTAAGATGATGTGATAAATGGAAAATATATGCAAAAGTTCCAAGAGCTCCGCCAACAGAAATCACGCAGATGGTCAGTCCATGGCCGTTTTCTATGTAGGGTATAGAAATCATCGACTCCTTACCGATATTTAAAGGTGGTAGGAAGTACGCTATCATTGCAGCTGATTACTTCACCAAATAGGCCGAGGCAAAACCTTTAGCCACGATCACAGCCACGAAATAATGAACTTTATTGTTCGAAGCATCATATGTCGCTTCAGTCTTCCATGAACTATTGTAACTGATAACGGGACATAATTCCATGGTGCTGAATTCAAAGACTTTTGTTGAAGATATCGTATTAGAAAGAGATTTGTAGCGGTCGTTCACACTCAAGCGAATGGATAGGTTGAAGCTAAAAATAAAATCATAGTCTATTATGAAGAAGCAATTGGAGAAGGCTAGAGGCAGGTGGGTGGATGAACTCCCTATAGCCCTTTGGGCTTATAGGACCACCCACAAGTCCGTGACTAACCATACTCCATTCATCCTTGCTAACAGCTCCGAAGCCGTTACTCCTGTTGAACTCGAAGTCCCTTCTCATCGAGTGACTTACTATGATCACAAAACAAATAAAGATCTCCTCTTAGAATCTCTTGACATTATAGATGAGTAGCACAAAGACGGTGATCTGAGAGCGGCTGCATATCGACATCGAGTCGCTCGGTATTACAATACTAAAGTTCAACCAAGAACCTTCAAAATTAGTGATCTCATCCTGAGATGGGTTTTTCCTAACCCATCGCACATGAATCCAATCTTGGAAGGACCATATGTCAATGAACAGAGGCTTGGAGAAGGAACTTTCAAGCCAGTGACTGTTTGATGGCCTTACACTTCCAAGGCATGGAATAGCAAACATTTACGACAATATTTCACTTAGTTTATTTCCTTTACATTTCAGTTGTATTTACTTTTATAATTTGCTTTACCATTTGATTTTCTGAATGTGTAATAAGATAGTTCATGTTATCCCCTTCCGTTTAATGAACAAAGTTTCAGGCTTCCTTTATGTTTATGTTTGCTATTGCATTGTCTGCTAATTACATAGCGAAACTGATTGATGTTTATATGTATGGACAAGCTCCCAGAGTTTGAAATCAATCAATCATGCTAACTCCCAATAGGATTACACAAGAAGAGCTCAATCTACTTGTTCATTTAACAACTCTCATTCACGATCCAAAGGACGGGATACACAATAAGGAATGAATGTGGCCGACAATCCGATGATCGAATAATTCCTGCACAACTATGGAACTGGGATAGAATCAGAGCGACCATGATACGACCGATCGCTCAGTAAATTGGACCCCAAATCCTTGGAGGCAAATTAATATATTAGAAAGGAGTACGATTTGATTGCTCTCCAAAATAACTCTATGTCCCCGAGTGCGGACTGAAGTATGCATACAAGTCGGGTGTGAACTGACCACCCATGAGAAAACACTGAATCCCTAGAGTGCTGATTGGAGAATAAATATAAATCGGGCGTGAAACAACCACCCACGAGATAACTCTAAGTCCCCAGAGTGCGGACTGGAGTATACACATAAATCGGGAGTGAATTGGCTGCTTGTAAGATAACTTTGAGCCCCCAGAGTGCGGACTAGAGACTAAATCTCATCCCCGGAGTGTGGATATTAAGATGAATGAATAGATGAGTGGAATTCGACCGTTCTCTATTCCACAAACTCCGGCCTGAAACCGACAGGACGAGTATAAACTCGCTAAGGATGGAATTCGACCATCCAACATATGGCCTCGCCAAATTAAAACCGAGGGCAAGAGCACAGTTGCTCAAAAAACCGTTGAATCCGACAGCTTAACACTAAGGTCCAAGCCTAGTGTATAATATGACTCGAGGCCATGACCACTTGGAGGTCTTGGGACAGAGCTGGTGGATTGTTACCAGAATTCATGAACAACAAATTACAAGTACATTGAATGGAAAGTAATAGTTCAACTACTTAAATAACAATTCACATGAAAGCTCAACAGAAAATAAGAAAATTTTATTCACATTACAGGCTTCAAGATCATAGTACAAGTTATTCCAAAAAATTAGGATTCATACCCGTACAACCACAACCAGTGAAAGAAATGACTATGTAAACTATATACATTGAGCTGAAGCGGCGGCCATTTCTTCGTCTTCCTCTCTATTTCGGATTTCTCGGGACTAGAGCCACTTGTGCTTCTCTTTCTGGATCCTTTACCGCCTTTAGTAAGAGAGCTTGTAGAGGTAAGAGGATGTTCACCAGGAACCAACCGGCTAGGTTGAATAACTTGCAGTGGCACAACATGAGGATTGTCAATATCCACCTTGACGGGCTTAGTTTTAACTTTTCTTTTCAGCAACTCCTCCTTTCCAATCTGCTCTTTCATGTTAATCTTGGTGGTGTGTTTGGAAGCGCCAGTAATCATTATGTCCCCAGACTCATCTACTAGAAGTGGCTCTTCGGCCTTGTCATCATCAAAAGCCCTGATGACTTGAGCATTGGGTATCCCAGCAACCACGGAGAGCCAACTGGGGCATGGAAGTCCAGTAAATTTTGTTTATATAGGGTGATTCGCTAAAAAACCATTGTGTGTGAAGAAAAAACTTTTCATATACTAACGTGTAGAGTGCGATACTCACATCCAGTTGGCTCTCCGTGGTTGCTGGGGTACGTCCTTCTAAAATAAGGGACAACATCTTGGATTGGTAGCTGGGCTTGTCTGGATCGTAGCCCAAATCCTTCTCCGTGTCGAGGGAGATTGATGTTCCGGCTGCTTAGGATGGAAACGAACCCTTAGGATCGGCCTCTAAAGGTCCTGCAATATGTTCTCCTTTCTCGGTAGGTGTGAAACATTAAAGTATCGTACTTTTTCCATAGCCAAATCAAGGGTTCGTTTCTACAAAGAATTTCCCGTACTAACTCTTCTTCGTTGAGTTCAGCTCTGTCCATTTCTCTCTTCTTCATCTCAAAAACATGCTCCCAAGCTTCAGCAAGTGATTTGAGGTAACCCTAGCCAAGAAAACTTAAGTCACGATGGATGAGGACCTTGGCATTATATGCGACGATCAATGGATCAAACAAGTCCTTAATCTCGTTCCTACCAAACTCTTTAGTAGCTTCCACTTAGGATTCAGTCTATTTAATCATTTCTTTACGGCCTTCTTCTCGAGCTTCCTTTTAAGAGCTTCAATTTTTGTGAACATTTCGTCAAGCATTATTTTTAGCCTCCTCGCCTAAACAACCTCTTTGCAATATTTCTGCGATTCTTCTTGGGCTTCGAATTTCTCCTCCCTTTCCTTCTTGAAAAGTTCATCAAATTCCTCAACGCGGCGAGCTAGAGCATCTTTTTCCTTTTGCAAGGAGTCTTTTTCTAGAGCCAGCGCCCCGCTGCGATTAAGGGCTGCGTCGAGTTCCTTTTTGTGGGAAATTTCAAAATGGCTCACCCCTCTACCATTTCCTTACCGTTCTTCTCCGCTTTAGAAAGTTTTGTTTTCAGCTCTGACAATTTGGCATCGTGATGTTTAATTATGTCCTTATCGTGTATAGCTTATAACTAGAGGCGGTCTATCGCATGCTGTCGCACAATTGATAATTTAGAGACTTTTTATGCCAAGTGTAGGAACGGTTTGTGTTGCATGAACACATCATTAACGCAAGCAAGAGAACTCTCCTTGGCATGCACCAGAATTATATGAATGGAAGGAAGGATTTGAGCCTATCAAAGCAAATTTTTGGAAAAGTGGCCTTAAGCTTGGCTAACTTTTCTTCTGTAGAAATATTAGGAGCAATAGCCGGCAAAGGCAGATCAGAAGTAGCAATTGGATATTTGCTTGATCGACGTTCACGAGATTGTTTAGAGCTCGAGGAGTCGGAATGTTGCTCGTGAGATGCGGCGATACGTGGGCCACAGTAAAGAGGCTGATCTCCACTATGAGCAGGAAAGTTAGACTGTTCTCCTTGATGTGATGTTTGAGACTAGGACTTGTGTTTAAAAGAAAAAGATTCCCTTGAATGATAGCTTTTATCTTGTCCATCATCTCTCTCCTTGCGCCGGCCAGACTTCGAATCCCGACTAGATCGATAATATGATAAAGAACTTCTTAAGCGATCAAAGGCTCTGGACTGAGACATAACACCTACAGAGACCAAATGGGAGCGTATTAGTAATTGTTGAACGAAAGATTAACAAAAAGTCTGTAGTTAAGTGCATGTGGTTGTGATTGTCCTAGTGTTTCCCCCCAACGGACCGGTGGCTGTAGCCTTGCTCATCGGCACTTTCTCTCCTTTATAAGAAGGACAAATGCCTTCACCACTCCTAGTGGGAGAGTTGAGTCCTTCGAAGTTGATATTCGGAAAGTCATAGGTCATGATGTCATCTGGAGTTTGTAGATTTGAAAATCCCTTCAGCGAACTTTCCAAGTGTTGAGAAGATGATTACTCTTTAACATGAGTAATAAAAAACACTGGATCCGCGGTGGTTTTTCTTCTACGAAGCTTATATGCTAGCCTCTTCTTTCTTTTAGTGGGTATTCAGGATTGTGCGCCTCATAATGGTTTGACCATTGGTGCCTTCCCTAGGTTTACATCAATGTCGCCCGACTTATCGGCTTGAGAATCCCCAATCTCACCCTTTTCAGTGTCGTCTCGAGTCCCTTCGATAGAGGGCACAATGGGATTGATGGTATCCCTTCTTTGTTTGCAACATTCCTCGGCAATGCTACACTTCTGAGGAGTCTGATACATGGCCTTCCTCCAACAGCTCGAATAAGGATAATAGCTCATACGTTACAAGAAGTTTAATGTCCTTGTCTTCGATAGGGTAGCGCGAATGGCAATGACATCTCTCGAAAATCGGCGCCCTTAGGACATGGGTGAACTCCTGAAAGAACTCCGGATGTTAGTTGATTCAAAGGAAAATTTATGACTTGGATTAGTGAACTTGAGAAAGAAGTGAAGGTAATACTTACATCCTTCTAATCTTTGCCACACAGAGTCAGGAGGACATCATACATAAAACCCTTCATGCTTAAACAAAGAAAGTTTGTTCCAAGCGCCTATTAGAACTTGGCAGTTCGGTGAGGGTTTGAGGAAAATATAAGAGGTTCTTCCCGATCGTCATTTGAAGTTGTAAATGAACCTTATGTCTTCAGGAGTCGGTGGACGAAAGAAAACACTCATAAATAGCAAGAAGGTTCCATGTATAAAAGTGTAACTATTTGGATGGAGTTGAGTGGGGCTATCCCAAGGTATCTCAACATCTCTCGGATAAACGAGTGAAAAGGCAGTACACATCTGGCCCAGCACATAAACTTATTACACGCCGCGTACCCTGTCGGGGGCAAGTGAAGTCTATCATTTATTAAAGGGACCAAGACATTTGCGAATGGAATTCCATGAATAGAACATGGCCGGCGAAGAGCAGCTTCACCGATTCGAGAGGCCTGTGAGTCTATTGGGTTATTTAGAAGAATAGCACTCTATACTGCATTAGGAGCATGGCTTATATCCTTCGCCGGGAGGACTGGAACAACTAAGAAAAGACCGACCGGTGGGCCGAAAACTTCTGTATGTTCAGCTTGATGGCTGGGAGAAAGCCTGGCAGATAAAGTTGCGTAACTTGATTTTGCTTCAGAACCAAAGTGTTGCATTGTAGGATCAGAAGACATATCAGCTGAATGCTTTGATCGTCTAGAATCCAAATTAGCTATACTCAGTAGATAATCGAGATTAGAAAAGTTAACTTGTTCCCCACGTGTTAAGTGTGGGCTAGTGCAATGCAGTGCGGTGTATAACAAATATAAAGAATTAAAAGTCATAAAATTTTTTAAAATGACAAGACTTGGAAGTTCAACTAGAGAGACCGTCGTTACTGACCGTCTCTACTAATGAGAAGATTGATCCGTTACAGAAGCTTTGTGATCGACTATCGACATATCGAAGCATGAAGTTTGTCATTTAAGTTCATTTGTAAGTTTTTAGTCCATTTGAAAGTTCCAAGAATTTGATTGCATAATCTCAAGTTCAATAGTGGAGATGCATGTTATATTGTTCATCATCATCATATATCCAATGTCATTAAGGGAAATTAATCATAATTGTTCAAACAAATTAGGTTGGATCAATTTACAAGTTCAGGAAGCCAATTCTTGACTTTATGCCGACCCCTATACCAAAGCTCCTCTATTGATCCCTCTCCTCGATCAAAACCTACCAAGCCCTAAGACCAGCCGAAAGGTCGATCCATATGAATAGGCCGATCCCTATCCCATCACAGTTCAACCGATCCCTCAACTGGATGATAGCCGAACCCTAAAAAATAACGATCCCACTCCTATTAGCCAAGTTTGCTGACCCCTTTGCACCATTCAAGACCACGAATACCTTCGTTCCTCTGTTCCTAACCTTACTTCCATCAAAGTCCCACGCCGATCCCTTACGAATGCTCGATACACCATGCATAACAATCATCATTGCTCTCAAGAGCAGTGGCGATCGTATCCAAAGGATGGGATCGCAAAAACGCGTCTTGCCATGAATCCTAACTTATTAGACCAAACCCTATATGCTAATGATTCATCTCTCTCCCAGGTGACTTGTCACCATGACCTCGAGCGCCATTATGACCATTAACAAAGTAAAATCTAGAGTCTCATAATATAATTAAAGGACATGTTTCAAAATTTTACCTATACGAATGTTCGAATTAAAAATGGAGGCGAGTAATTAGGGGATTTATGAATTGGGAGGAAATAAGGAACTAGTTTAGGTAAAAGTTTGGAACAGGTGGATTTAAATCCAAAAGTTAGAAAGTTTGGTTACATAGCTCGAAAATGAGAGAAATTGATATGGAATGGTTGAAAGGCTGATATATATATGGGAGAGGGTTCGACGTAGAACATTGAGAGTGTAATGAAAAGAGAGGGATCGGCATAGAAGCTCGCTGATCCCTATTGGCATGTACTCAAAAGAGGGATCGACATAATGCATGCTGACCCCCACAAATCTTTAAAAAAAAGGAAAAAAGAGGGAAGAAAAATAAAAAAACAAGCATGGTTGTAAAAATTGGCTATGAACATGAACATACAAAACACTATAGAAATTGGCGACGACCCGTAAGTGTTCGAACACATCCGGGAGCCAACAACAGAAATGTGCATATGAATGTGCATTTGAATGACTTAAAAATTTGATTTTTTTCTGAAATCCACAGAAATTGAAATCAAACTTGAAACCTTCAAGTTCAGCTCTAGACCAGACAACGAAAGCTAACAAGTCTCACAGAACTGGACTTTTATACATTGACCAAATATAACACTGGATTTATATTATTGGAAATCGGCCAAGTGCCATGGCAATCAATGAAAAATTTAACGCCTTGGAAAACGATTCGACAAAGGAATAGTAATAAATCAGGAAGCTAAATGGACCTCTTTCCGATAGTTCAGATTTGTTTCTTTTCAAAGCAAGTCATGTTACTCACAAGATGTACTTTGGGGGGGGGCAAGTGTTACCCGATATTCTAACCCGACTACATTGAACTGATTGCATAAGATAGATTCGTCTGTTATCAAGTACGATGACCATAGAGCAATGGTTATGGGACCCGAAAGTAATGTAAAAATGGTTATATAAAGCCATAATTTGATGGAACTGGTAGATGAATAATGCAGGATGCTTGAGATATGGGATATAGCTTAGTCAAATAAAGGGATTGGTATGGTTTGGCAACTGGGTAAGGATCGGCATGGTTGATCAAGGAAGGGTTCGGCATGGTTGAGCAAGGAATGGATCGGCATGGTTGAGCAAGTAAGGGGTTGGCATGATTGAATAAACGAGGGATTGACATAGTTGAATGAGGATGGATCTGCATACTTCGAGTAGCGAGGAAGGGGTCCGCATGGTTTATTGACTTGGATTGGCAAGCTTCATTTCACAGAGGGGGACTCGGTATAGTGTATTGAGAAGGAGTCGGCATATTTTGCTAGGACATATGGTTCGGTAGGTGTTATCTGGGTTTTTAACCCAACAAAAACCAATAGAAAAGCTAGGACAAGGGACCGACAAGGGTAAAGCTATATGACTAAAACAACGATTGGAATCAATGAGGCTAAGGGATCAGCATTCTTTCTGTCCAATCAGCAGCTGAATGTAAACAGCTAGCAACTTGCCATTAAAACATAGCAACAACGATAAAAGGCTATAGGAAAATCTCCAATTCCAGACTCTAGAAAAATCCTAAGTACTTAGATCGTTAGAGACCCATACTTCTCCTCGAACCTTCAAACCAACCAGCTCTGGATCACAAAAGAGGCAAGATGCTTGCCCGAAAAATGAACCCGGTCTAGCAACCCACAGGCCGTGGTTCACCAGTGACCCTTGGTTTTGGCTCATTTTTCGAGCCAAAGCCCCCTAGGTCGCCTATAACCTACCTGCGAGCTGATGAAGACGGGCCTGGCCCATAAGCTCCTAGATCTCTATAAATAGCATCCTACCTGCAACATAAAGAGGATCTTCTCTGGACTTGTTGCTGAAGCTCTGTTGGAATTATTCTTCACCCTCTACCTCCCTCACAACAATCTCAAAAGGAATACACTGTGATTATTTACTGGATTCCTACTTTGGAGATCAAATCTAGCTAGGAAATAATCAAAGCCTTGTAATCAAACAACTCTTGTAACAACAATCAGTCTATATTAAAGCTATAAAGTGAATGTAGGCTTCATTAACAGCTGAACCACTATAAAAATTATCTGTCTTCTTTCTTTTACTATTCATTTCTTATATCTGTGACCTGTGATATTGCTCTGTTAGAATAGGGCCGGTGCTTTCAAACACTAACCAGGGTGTTGGTCCATTTTTTAGGTCAGCATTTTGGTGCTTTCATTGAGAACTCCAACTCAAGATCCAGATCTAGCTGTCTACTTTGGATCTCATAGGTCCAGAAGTTAGATCCCCAATCTTTGCTTGAAGAACTTGCTGTTTTAGAACCAATAGCTCCTAGGAGAAGTAGAACTGCTTCTGGGAGATCCATAGGGGTAGTAATAGCTGGAGAAGGAGCCAGTCTCCAATAAGCTGAAGTAAATGGTGCTAACTTAGGAAACCAGGCACCGGCATCCTCCAGTTAGCATGAAGTTGTCATCAGAGATGAGCTGAATAAGATGGCTGAGGAGATCAATCAGAAAGTGGAAAATAGTTAAAAGGCTCTGATGGAGAAGCACAACACTCTGTTGACCTTACAGTCAAACCCCACCTCAAGGGCGGTGCCTGAACTAGTGACTGCTATAGAACAATAGAATTCCTCCATCTCCGGCCTGCATAGAAGGAACGGAAAGCAGCTAAAAACAAGGGTAACAACATGATGTGGTGTGGAGGAGAATGAGAATACTCCGCCCGACGCAAGGCAAGCAATCTTGAATTTGAATCGGGGGGCCAAAACTCCACAGGAATATATAGTTGTTAATCTCTCTGATTTATAAGATGGAGAGCAAGGTAATCAGATGGAAGAGAATGTCAATGCGTTCGATGATGCTAGAAATGTCCAAACTGCCCCAGTTAAGCCAACTATAAGCTAACGGGGTCACGCGGGAGTGGCTCTCCCGGAGACAGGAGAGCCTAGGCACGAACCCATGTGCCAAGACCGTTAGCATAACCAAACACTTGGTGCAGTGACTGATTGCTGCCCCCAGGACTACCGAACATCAGAGGCATACATAGCAGACACAATCAAACGGCTGATGGATGAAAGTAAAAGCCGAAATGATGATAAGTAGGGATTTGCCCCCAAGTAGAACCCCTTTCACTGATGAGATCTTGAATGTAAGATACCCGGACAAATTCACTATGCCAACTATCCCCTCCTACGACAGAACGAAGGACCCAAAAACCCATTTGTACAAGTACAAGTGGTACATGGACGGAGCCAATGCTCTAGAGGTCGTCCGCTGCCGACATTTCCTCATTTTTATAGAAGGAGTTGCGTCTATGTGGTTTACCGGACTTCCCCCCAGATCTATCTCTACCTTTAACCAACTTGCAATGAAATTCCTTGACTAATTCAGGCTATATACCGCGCAACCAAAAGATGTTATGTCCCTATCCTGGCTAGTTCAAGGGCGCAACGAGTCATTGAGATCATTCATGAGCAGGTTTAACACTGCGGTGACAGAAGTGAGTAACCCCAATGAAGACATGGTTTTATGGCGTTAGTGCGCACTATCCATCCAAAAACGGAATTCGGGAAATGGATCAAGATGAAGCAACCTACCAACAGGAAAGATTTCAATCGCAAAGCAAGCCAGTACTTGAGGTTGGAAGAAAGCAAATGAGCTGGAAAGAAAGGCTGCTGGAGTACAATAAATGAACACTGAGCAGAATGGCATGATGAAAAATCAATGCACACATGATCCTGGAAATAACCAGGGAGTTGCAGGGAAGAGTGGGAACCAAAAGAGAAGAAATCGGAATTCCAACAAGAGAAATAATGGTGGCGGCAACATAAGATTTAGACTGGGAGACTATACCCCCCCTGAATGACACTCTGGAGAATAGTTATCTCGCAACACAAGAAACTAAAGAGTATAGGAAACCTCTTAGAAAGGAGGCAAAAGAACAACAAAAGTGATCTAGGAAATTCTAACGCTTCCACGAGAGGCATGGGCACAATACAAACGAATGCCGCCACCTTACGGACCTCATCGAAGGGTTAATCCGAGACAATAAACTTCAGCAATATGTAAAGAAGCCACAAAAACGCAATTAACCTATGGTCCCTCAACCTCCTAGAGAGAAAAGGAATCAAGATGGAACCAACGAAGAAGGGTCGAAGTTAACTGACCAAAGACGTATTATCTGGACAATATCTGGAGGACCACATCCCACGCAAAGAAGTTGGAGAGAGATGGAGCGATATGCGAGTTCATTGAATCATGCTCTAAAGGAATCGTGTTTAGCAGTAGATGATGAAACTTCGGCCAAGTAGCAGAAGGTTCTGAGCGATGACATAGTGTTTCGTAATCGGGACAACGAAGGGGTTGAGGCTCCAACTCTCGACCAAATGGTGGTGACAGTAGGAATCGGTCCCGCCGTAGTCTAACGAGTGCTAATCGATAGTGGAAGTTCAGTTAACATACTTTTCAAGCGAACTTTTGACCAAATAAATATTGGCATGAAAAGCGTATCCGCATTCCAAACTAGGATTCAGGGGTTTACCAAAGAAACCAAACAACCGGTGGGTATAATCGTTCTTCCTGTGGAGCTTGGAGAGGGTGAGCGATGAGTCATCCTCATTCAGACTTTTGTAATCGTGGATGAAATGTCAGCATACAATGCATTCCTGGGATGGCCCGCATTAGCCGACTTCAGAATAGCATTGGCCCAATGTTGCCTTACAATGAAGTTCCCTACCGAACATGGAACCAGAATAGTGAAAGGAGACCAAATCACTGCTCGGGAATGCTACATCGCAGAGTTGCGTGAGTCAAGAAGGAAAGAAAAAGGAAAGTATGTGGGGAAGGCCCTCCACATCCGTGAGCCCTTCGAATAGCAACTACAGAGCCGCCCCAGGCTTGGGGACCATAGCTGATTCAACATAGCCTTGGACCCTAGGAAGAAGAGCTCAGAGGAGGATCGGGCTGCACTGGCATAGTTAACGGTGTCTATCCCAGTCTATATAGATGACCCAACACAGGGCCTGAATATTGGCTTGCACCTGAGAAAAAAGATGCGATTAGAGTTAACCAAATTCCTCTGTGCCAATTTGGACGTGTTTTCTTGGACGCACTCCGATATGTATGGGGTTTCACCTGAAATTGCATAACACGCGCTCAATATTGATCCCAGATTCACACTAGTAAAGCAAAAAAGGCGCAGCTTGGGCCCCGAGCGGTCCAAAGCACTAAGGGAGGAAGTAGATAAACTGATGGCCAATGAATTCATCCGAGATGCAACTTACCCTGAATGGGTATCAAGTCTGGTCCTAGTCAAGAATTCAAATGGAAAATGGTGAACCTGTATTGATTTCTCGGACCTCAACAAAGCCTGTCCGAAGGATAGCTTCCCGCTCTAGAGGACTGATCAACTTATGGATGGAATAGCAGGACATGAGCTGCTGTCATTTATGGATGCGTACTCGGGCTATAACCAGATCCTGATGCATGAACCAGACCAAGAGAACACCAGCTTCATCATTAATTTAGGACTGTACTGCTATAGAGTAATGTCATTCGGCTTAAAAAATATAATGGCAACCTACCAAAGGCTAGTCAATGCTATGTTCAAACGCCAGATCGGGAAGACTATGGAGGTTTACGTGGAGGATATGTTAGTCAAATCCTGAGTAGCTGCTAACCATCTAGATAATATCGCTGAAATGTTTGAAATACTCCACAAATATGGAATGAAGCTCAACCCACTTAAATGTCACTTCGGAGTAGCCTCTGGGAAATTCGTAGGATTCACAGTAAGTGCCCAGGGCATCGAAGCAAATTCGGAGCAAATAACAGCATTACGGGAAGTCTACGCCCCTAAAAGTAAGAGAGAACATCAGAGCTTGAAAGGAAAAGTCGTAGCACTGAGTCGGTTCATCTCTAAAACTACAGACAAGTGCATACAGTTCTTTGATGCACTGAAGAAAGGAAGGAAAAACTTTGAATGGAGTAAAGCTTACCAGACAGCTTTCGAGGAACTACTACGACACATGGAAGCTCCCTCCATTTTATGAAAGCCGGTGGATGGAAAAGACCTGTTCATTTATTTAGCGGTTTCCCCACACGCACTGAGAGCAGCTCTCGTGCGGGAAGAAGCAAGAATCCAGCGACCTGTGTACTACATTAGCAAACGGTTCACCGGAGTTGAGAAGAATTACCCAAAGTTGGAAAAGCTAGCGTATTGTCTTTTGATCGCATCCTGGAAATTACGACCGTACTTCCAGGCTAATCCGATTAAAGTATTGACTGACAAACCCTTGAAGCAAGTTTTATACCGGCCAGAAACTTTCGGACGACTACTCAAGTGGAATATAGAGTTAAGTCAATACGATATTACATACCATCTGAGGAAAGCAATGAACGGGCAAGCGTTGGCCGACTTCATTGCCGAATTTACCTTAAGGGACGAGGAGGAGGAAATTCAGTCAGAAGTAGGCACACAATGGAAGCTCTTTGTTGACGGTGCATCAATCAACCTCTGTACTGGAGCAGTGATAGTGCTTGAAACCCTCGAGGGGCGAACCATTAGCTATGCTTTGCGCTTGGAATTCCCAGCAAAAAATAACGAAGCAGAATATGAAGCCTTAATCGCTGGACTAAAGGTTGTGAAGGAACTCGGGATAAAATCTATTCAAATATACAGTGACTCCCAGCTGGTCGTCTGTCAAGTGAAAGGGGAATACCAAGCGCGTGGAGAAAACCTCGCCCCTTACCTGTCCAAAGTACAAGAGCTGTTAAGTGATATCGAGCATTACACCATAACTCACATCCCACGAGAGCAAAAATCCAAAGCAGACTACTTGGCCAAGCTGGCAAGCTCCAAGGAAGCACATTCATTGGGATTGGTCCCAGTTGAAATGCTAACCAATCTGAGCATAGAAGAAATGGACGTGGACTGTATTCTAGAAACCACCGTTGAGCCAGAAACATGGATGACACTGATAAAGGACTATCTACTTGTAGGAACCCTACCAACTGACTAAAATCAGTGGAAGAAGCTCCTCCGTAAGGCGCCAAGGTTCATGATACATGATGGGATACTCTATCGAAGGGGATTCTCGACCCCTCTTCTTAAGTGTATGACCGATGGTGAAGCAGGAAATCCTGAAGGAAGTACATAAAGGTGAATTCTGAGACCACACTGAGGGGAAGACGCTAGCAAAGAAAGTCCTTCGATACAGATACTTTTGGCCAACAATAAATCGTGATGCCTCAGATCACGCCAGAAAATGCGATCACTATCAAAGATTCAGCAAAATTAAGAGAACTCCTTCAACGAAACTAACACAAATGGTCAGCCCATGACCATTTGCGATATGGGGGATCGATCTGATTGGTGTCCTTCCAATAGTTAAAGGAGGAGCCAAATATGCTATAGTTTTCGTAGATTATTTCACAATATGCACCGAAGCGGAACCGCTGGCTACCATAACCATAAAGAAAGTTATTAACTTTTTCACTAAAAACATCATTTGTAGGTTCGGTGTGCCGCAAAAATCATCAGTGACAACGGAACTCAATTCGAGAGTGCCGAGTTCAAGACTTCTACAGGCGCTTGTGAATAGAGAAAATTTCCGCAGTGGCTCATCCGCAAGCAAATGGGTGAGTGGAAGTAATAAACAAGACAATCAAATCCACTACCAAAGCAATTAACAAAGGTGAAACGAAATTGGTTCGACGAACTTCCACTCGCACTATGGGCATACAGGACAACACACAAAGCGATAACTGGCCAAACTCCGTTCGTATTAGCATATGGTTCAGAAGCAATGATTCCTGTTGAATTAGAGGTCCCCTTGCACCAAAGGCATAATTTTAATCAAGCGCAAAATGAGCAATTCCTACTCGAATCGCTAGACATGATCGATGAAAAAAGAGAAGAAGCGGAGTTGAGGAAAGCCGCCTACCAAAAAGGGTTGCACAGTACTTCAACTCTAAAGTTCATAGTCAGACCGTATGTTGTTTATCAAAAGCTCAATGACTCTTGTGCTCAAGCGAGTTTACCCAGTACTGGGAACCTTCAGACCAAACTAGGAAGGACCATATGTCGTTTATCAAAAGCTTAGCGATGGGTTCAGACCAAACTAGTAAGGACCGTATGTCGTTTATCAAAAGCTTAGCGATGGGACTTTCAAGCTTACGACCATCGATGGGGTCGCAGTTCCCAAAGCCAGGAATAGCGAACCGCTCCGCTGTTATTTCATCTAAATAAACTATTTTATGTATTTCCTATTTTCTATTTTTCAGCAAATAATCCATCCCGGAAATGCCAGTGGCATTGTAAATAGGCAAAGAATCTGCCATGCTTTCCTTAATAAAGTTTGCTTCTTAAACCAACAAAACTATATTCAAAATGATTACCCACCGAGTCGACAGAAGAAAATTAACTCAAACCGTTGGATCGACGGAACTTGATCCTTGCCTCTCAAAAAAATACTCCTCACGTTGCCCAGAGATAAGCAACGCCGAGGAGCATCGAAAACTAACTTTCTCGCATTGTCTGGAGATAGACAACGCCGAGGAACGTCGAAAACAAACTCCTCGCATTGCCCGTAGATAGGCAACGCCGAGGAGCATTGAAAACTAACTTCCTCGCATTGCCCGGAGATAGGCAACGCCGATGAACATCAAAAACAAACTCCTTGCATTGCCTGGAGATAGGCAATGCCGAGGAGCATCGAAAACAAACTTTCTCGCGTTGCCCGGAGATAAGCTTTACCGAGGAACATGAAAACAAACTCCTCGCGTTGCCTGGAGAAAGGCAACGCCGAGAAGCATCGAAAACTAACTTCCTTGCTTTGTCCGGAGATAGGCAACGCCGAGGAACGTCGAAAACAAACTCCTCGCGTTGCGGGCTGTTGGCGATAATAAAGTCCATTCTCACAACAGCCACTCAGCGCTTCTTGCCACCGCTTCCCTTTCCGCCTCTGGTTTCCAGCTTCTATTTCTTTTTGGGAGAGGTGTCACTACTAGTAATGTCAACATGCACTTCGGTGGCAATCTCCTCCTCCTCCTCCGAATGTTTTTCAAAAGAACTTCCCTTTCCTTTGCGTTTTTGTGACTTTTGAGAGCTCTTCGAAGCTTTGACTGCCTCCACCTTTTCCTTCTTGACAGCAACCAAATCATGCTGAGTCTTCTACGGCTGCTCCGTATGCGTCTCCTGCTCCTTAGTCTCAGCGGCAGTTGTATCACCTTCCAGAGATGCTGAAGGGTCGTCCAAGCCATGGAGCGCCGCAATCTTCTCGGCCTCTGGCCCCGGTTGTGAGCTAGATGTGGATGTGGGAACTTGAGCAGGAATGGATACAATCTCAGAAGATGTGAAGATGGTAGCATGCACAAATGCCAAAGTAGCTAGCGCTTCAACGAGAAAAGTGGATGGACCTATAAGATCAAAAAGGAAAGCATTAAAATCCTCTTGCTCCTATGGTGTAAGATGAAGGCTCCCGAAGTCGGGAGAAGCATGGACGTTACCTACACCAAAGGAAGGATTACAAATGGCGACCTCGAACTCATCGCCTTCACGTTCTTTGGAGGATTCCACCACATGAGGAACAACATCGAGCCCCAAGCTTGTTGGCCGGTGTGGAGTTGCTTTGATGGTTCACCCCCGCCGTAGGAAGAAGGCCTGATAAACATGCAGTAGCAGACGTTAGGGCAGCATCAGCGGCCTCCTTCTCTCATTCAACCCAAAGGATCTTCTGGCCCTCAAGTAGCACCTTCTTAGACTCCTCATTGAGATAAGCATCCCACAACTCTTGATCTTTTTAAACGTCGTCGCTCTCAGCAAAGAGGGACAAGATCTCCGCCCAAACAAGGGTAAGAGTGCATGGGTACATCGGGATGAGTAGCTAAGGCTCCCTTGATGCAACAGGGAGTTCACATAAAAGTTCACAATTGTTGCATCCAATTTCTCCATTTTTCGATCAAAAGCGTGTTGAAGGTCCAAATAATCTGCCATCACCGCAGCCTTCTCAATCTCAATAGCAATTTTATCGGCATTGAGCTTTGCCACTTGAGCCTGCAAATTTGCGATGGTCTCGGCTTGATCAGAGATCGTTTAGTTGTGCCCCTCAACAATTAGATCATGGTTGGTGATTATCTTCTGTTTGGCTATGATGGTAGCATTGCAAGCGATCACTTCCTCTTTTAATTTCGCCTCCACCGCAAGATTCATTTTAATTTCGTCTCTCCAGACGATCGACCTTCTCATGCGCCTCCTTCAGCTCCTGCATCAAGCTGGTAGTTCTCTTACTGTCCTGGAGCACTGTTTCCTTCTCCTCCTCTAACCGTTTAATCTTGGTGTCCCGATCAGCCAATGCCCTTTCAAAATCATCTTTCTCAGTTTCAAAGAAGAGGACCTCCTTATAATTATTCCTATTTGTGTCTGCTAGCTGCTTGCAAAGCTTCTCCCATTTCTCAGCCTGCTCTAGGTCATTTTGGATAGCTTGGAGATGCGGCACGAAGGAATCCCAACGAACAGGATGAAGGCCCATGTCAAACTTAACTCCCCTTAAAAACCAGCCCGAAAGAGCCACCTCAAGCTTATAGGGACCCGCAGGAAGAGTGTTGGCCGGCCTTTGATGGGGATAGGATGCGTCAGGGGCAGCAACAACAATGGAGGAAGATGGAATATGTGTTGAAGTCAGAATTGGGGCAGAAGAGATAGGAGTCTCTGGGCCCACGAAAGTGTGTTTCGAAGCCAGTTCTGAAAGATGGGAGCGATATTCAAACTTTGATTTCTTTGACGGCTTGTCTCTTTCTTCATGAGACCATCTCTTCTCATACCTGCCTCGGTTCGAATGAGCTTTATCTCTCTCCTCGTCGTGGTGGGTCTCAACCTCAAGTTCTTTCTCCACCTATACTCATCTTCCGTTTCTTGGACTTGGTGGCATTCTTAAGGAGTGCTTCGGGTACCGTTGTGAATCGGTATAGTCCTCGAAGTCGTCGTAGAAGCCTCACCCTCTCGTCATACCCGAAATAAAGGATGCATGAAAGATTTCAGAAAAGCAACATAAGTTAGGCAAATATGCGAGGGAATGAAAAAATAGAAACGAGTGAAATCCTAGTGCAATTTACTGTGTTTCTAATATAGCCTAAAGCGTCATCACGAACCAGAACAAACGGCTGTCGAAGGTGGGAGCGAACTGGCTTCGGTCGTTATTAGCGGGACGGAGCTAACTAAGGGCGTGATATCGCTTGAGCAGGGAGGAGCCGAGTCGAATTTAAAATTTGCTTTCATGAGTGCATCGAAATCAACAAAAACGCCGCTGAAATCTCCAAACCCCGCTCCAACATTCTTACTCGGAGAGTCTGGATGACTTTCGGTCTCAAGGATTTTTCCTTCACCACCTATATCGTGAAGAGATGGACTCGAGGGAGCGGGACTCATTCTCGGATTCTCGTCACAGGACTTTGAATCGTCACCATCAGATTTCGACGAGAAGTAATCATTGACAGTGGTTTCATCGCTGCTACTTTCAAACTCTTCCTCTTCCTTTTCCGAATCAACCACGGTCTTGCCTTCTCTGTGTACAAACTCTTCTTCTGCCTCCTCCAAAATCGGGGGCATTCTTGCTGAACTAGTCAGACCAACCGCAACGGTTTCTTCCTTCTCATGAGCTTCATCAAGTGATCCTCTGGACGGGCCACCTATCTCCTAACCTTCCTCAGAATCGTGGGACGAAGAAGAGGATCTTGTGTGAAATCTGGCTCGACTGGGAGTGGAGCTTCAATCTTTGCAATGGATCTACCCGGAGCTAGCAGTCTGTACCGCTTCTTTCCTCGAGACTGATGGCTTTTAAAGTCCTACAAACTTCATTAAGTGTCACATCTCTATTCGGGCTTGGGATAACTGCAAGAGAATTATAATTAGTTAGAGACTCCACAACATTTTAGAGCTCGATAAGTAGAAAAGAGAAGCTTACCCCATGTCGTCCATCGATGATTGAACCCCTCGGGGCACCTAACGAAGAAGTACTACATCTTAAACTGTGATAGATTGCTTTGTAACCACAAGACAATCTTCTGGTTCCTCTTGGCTTCGATTATGATCAGAGAGGGAAAGTTATCTCTCCTCTTGAACGCCAGGAAATACCGCAACTCATCAAAAGTCAGAGCGCGGTGGAACGTTCGCATGAAAAGGGTGTGCAAGTAAGTAAAGATGGCGTAACCATTTGAATGAAGTTAGAATGGGGCAATTTCCAAGTTCGAGAGTGTTTCGCATAGGAAATCATTGAAGGGAGGCACGGCTTTGTTCAAACACATGTATTTATGGCAAGTGGTGTACCCCGAGGGAGGCATATGAGCAAATTCATCATTCGTAGCTAGACGCACATCTTCCTTGGGAATCCCATGCTACATACATATATTATGAAGAACTTTAGCAGAGACCACTAACGAGGCTCATTCAGGTGGATTGAGCAGAACACAAAAGTTGGGAGGCATGCGGTCCACGATGGGCCCGACTGGAACTAACAGACCGAACTGGGCTTGTGAGGTGGATGATGATTCAGCTTTGGATAGCGTTGGGCTTCGCCCGCTTGACTTACGACGTGTAGAAGGCTGTTTCATTCTATATAACAGAACTCCTGTTCGAAAATGGTCAGGTAACTCTATCCAAAAATTTAGAAGTTTCCTCAATCACATTTGAATTTTGAATAAACGTTAACTTGTGATCGACACGTCAGACTTCAAGAGCGAACTTGGGCAAGTGTGCATGTGTAGTGTGCTGTCGACATGGGATAAACTCAGTGCTCGATGCACTGCAAATGCTCCATCCCGTGAAGATAGTTCACTCATAGTGGAAAAAGAGAAGAACTTTCCGTGCCAGTTCGTTTTTCAATTTCTGTTTACTTCTTGTACACTTACCCGTTATCGATCAATGATCGATAATGGATCCGTCGTCCGAAGTGACACGGGAAACCCTTCCCATTACAGGAGCACCAATTGCGGAATAACCAATCAAGATAAGCCCAAGTTCTCTGGAAAAATCGGGACAGACTAGTAATACATCGTGCAATAGCTTTTGCAAAATTAGAGACAAGTCAATTCTGATCTAATGGACGAAGATAGCAAAACACGTCAAGCCTTTGGCCAAAACCCGAATGTCATTCCAAGAGACAAATCGAGACTCGATTTATTATCTTCCTCCATTATACCACAATCAACTCAAACTTCTTACAATCAATGTCACAAGTGAAGGACGGACATCAAATTATTGTACCAACATAGCAATAATCGAATCAATTAAGAAAACCCACCTTAAACTGATATAAAGGCATAAGAAGAATCATGGTTCAAACTCAGCAAATGATGGATTGGATCATTGGCGGGCTAATGATGGGTCGATAATAATCGAACAACGACTGAGGGTTTGGATTTAGGCAAGATGGTGGATCGGCTAGGGTTTCATGAAAGAAGCAACGCTTGAAGGAATCATGGACTCGAGTGAACAAGAAGATTGAATCAATGCTAGGGTCGCCTGGATTTGAGTTGTTGGAGAATTGAATCATTGGAGGATAGATCGTGTAACGATGCAAAGTCGGATCGAGTCAAAGTGAAGAAACAGGGTCGGTTCGAGTATAAGTAGGCAGGAAGAGGAGGCAAAATATTTTTGCTAAGTGTTCGGGTCACCAGCGACCCGACCTAGCTTTATAATAAAAAATTTGTTTCATGCAGGTAGGTCGCTAGCGACCCATCTCACATGGATCACTAGCGACCCGCTAAAAAAAGAGAGAGAGAATGATGATGACAAAAGATGCATATATTCATTCAAAGAGGAAAAAAAAGTGAGCTTCATCTATTTATCTCAAACTCGATCGATTACAACTGTTCGTTATTCCAAGGCATGCATGGAAGCTAGAAGCAGAGGTGTGATATATTATGGCAGGTGATAGTAGTCAGAACCAAAGAAAGACGACCAATGACATTAGGCTAACATATACATAGAGCTCCAAAGCAATCACGTGGAAATCAACAAATGGATATTGAAAACGATAACTTCCAAAGAACGCCTTATTTACAACAAAGACGTACTCTGGGTGCCAAATGTTATCCGAGTTTATAACCTAGCAGAAACCAATAAAAAAGCTAAGACAAGGGACCGACAAGGGTCAAGCTATACGAGTAAAACAATGATTGGAATCACGAGGCCAAGAAATCAGCATTCTTTTAGTCCAATCAGCAGCTGAATGTAAACAGCTAGCGACTTGCCATAAAAAACATAGCAACAATGATAAAAGGCTATGGGAACATCTCCAATTCCAGACTCTAAAAAAATCCTAAGTACTTAAATCGTCAGAGACCCATACTTCTCCTCGAACCTTCAAACCAACCAGATGTGGAACACCACAAAAGAGGCAAGACGCTGGCCCAAAAAATGAACCAAGTCTATAGGTTTCCAGCGACCCACCCATTGGTTGTGGGTCGCCAGCGACCCATAGGCCAGGGGGCACTAGCGACCCATGGTTTTGGCTCGTTTTTCAAGCCAAAGCCCCCTTAGGTCGCCTGTAACCTACCTGCGAGCTGATGAAGAGGGGCCTGGCCCAGAAGCTCCCCGATCTCTATAAATAGCGTCCTACCTGCAACATAAAGAGGATCTTCTCCAGACTGGTTGCTGAAGCTCTGCTTGAATTATTTTATGCCCTTTACCTCCCTCACAACAATCTCCAAAGGAATACACTGTGATTCTCTAGTGGATTCCTACTTCGGATATTCAATCTAGCTAGGAAACAATCAAAGCCTTGTAAACAAACAACTCTTGTAACAACAATCAGTCTATAGTAAAGCTATAAAGTGGACGCAGGCTTCATTAACAGCAGAACTACTATAAAAATTCTCTGTCTTCTTTCTTTTACTATCATTTTCTTATATTTGTGATCTATAATATTGCTCTGTCAGAACAAGCCTGGCGCTTCCAAACTCTAACCAAGGTGTTGATCCAATTTTTGGCTCGACAGTAGGCTCTATTGAAGAGGGATCGGCATCCAACCTATAAGACAGATCGGTAGAACATAGTGCACAAACAATACTAAGTCAAAGATCACGTAATGGCTTAAGCTAACAAAAGATTTGAAGGGCTATCATATTTAAGCATGCAAAAGCCACTATAGGGATCGCTGCCCAAAAATCGACCAATGAAGGGATCGATATTGACCCCTCTTTATGGGGATTTGGGCCAAGCGACCCCTTTAGTGGGCCCATACGGGTTAGAGGGTCCTGTAGCTGATGTTTCAGAGACATTAGTGGTCGTCTTCACCTATAAATACTGGCCTAAAGGGTCATTCTGAGGATCTTTATGCTGCCTGTTACCCTATTCTTTATTGTAATCAAGTTTTTCGTATTCTTTGCTGCTATAGTCAGATTATTAATTCATCAATAAAGATAATCATCAAAGTGGATGTAGGCATACAATGCCAAACCACTATAAATCTTTTTGTTTCTGATTATTGCTTTTATTTGGCTGTTAGTTTATTCTATTCCTCAGTTTTAATTTTACTTTCTTCATTTACTTCTCTACATAAACCTACTCTTTGGTGTTTTTGACCAATTTGGTTGCAAACATTCATTGACCCAACTATGATCCAATAGAGTAATTTTTTTTTTGAAATTCACCCATTTCTTCCACTACGGGCTGGCCCAGTTCCTTCAATGGTATCAGAGCCCAATAACCTATGCGGTCTAAATTAGTCGTATTAGGGCTAAATAATTAAGCTTGCCCACTTAGTACGGTGTCTTGAATGGTAATGTCTAGTGGAATTGGTAATCAAGTACCCTGTCCTACTTGGTTACCGGCCTGGCCTTAAAGGTGATGTGAGCCCAAAGGTTGCCCCTAATAGAAAAGCCCTAACTTGAATTGGTCCTTGGGCTAATTTTCAAAAAATTTTGAAAATTAAAGTTAAAGATCTTTAATTTAACTGTTAAATTTAAAATAAAATATGTTTATTATAAAAATTATAATATAACATAATTTTTCAAAATGTTTGAAAAACGATTCACATTAATTTCAAACTTTAAATTTATTAATAAGATTAATAACAGTAAATTAATTAAATAAGTTAAATAATTAATGAACATGTGCGTGTATTATATATTGAGATATATGTTATGTTGTTTTTAAATTGTTTAAAATAACATAAATATACATGTATGTATGTGAACTGAATTTTGAAATTAATATAATTTAATTAAAATAGTTTAATTTAAAAAATTAATTAAAGGTTAATTAATTAAAACACAAATATATAAGATATATGTGTTACACTATAAAGGTTATAACATACACTATAAAGGTTATAGTAGATATAAATAGACAAGACTAAATAAGATTTTGTTAATATAATGTTATACAAAAGACTATTATATGAGTAATATGAAATATAAACGTTATATAATAATAAACCTTATACAATATGAAGTATAATTAAAGGTAGAACATTAAAGAAACCCTAAATAGACTTAAGGAATAAATATATAAATATATGTACATATACCGTGATTTATGATGTGTTTGACACTTGAATCATGAGAGTATTTCATAAGAAATACATTATTCCATAAGTCGATATCACTCGATATAATATATTGAAGACAATGAATCTTTAATATAAAATTGTCCTCTACCATGTATGTATTAATAAATTACTTGCATACTCCTTAGTTGTTGAGCAAACTCAAACTAGAGATGTTATGTGCAGTACTATTTATATATTGAAAAGATACTATATCTATTAACACTAAAAAGTATAACGCTAACACCCTGGTGTCTGGAGTAATCTAGTGAAAGCACCACCCGTCTACACGGGAACTAAAAGTAAACAGAAAAAGGGAAAAAACAGTAAAAGAGACAGCAATTTTTATAGTGGTTCGGCCTAAATTTCAGCCTATATCCACTTTACATCCTTCATTATGTTCTTTGAGCACACTTTTACAAGATTCCAACACTTTTACAACACGACTTTTCGGTTACAGCACCTTTACAACACTTTTCAATGATTACAACACAATCGAAGCAAGAGATCAGAACTTTGATGGCGGATTGCTCTTTGGATCCATGTTGAATGAAGTAGAACTGTTGATGAAGAATCTTCGATGATTGAAGTGTTGGAGGCATCTCAAAAAATGGCAGAGTATCGGCGCTTCTCAAATCCGAAAAATCCCCCATTCAATGTGGAGTTAGCGAGGTATTTATAGGGAAGAAACTGGGTCTAGGTCGTAGGTCGTAGGTCGTGAGCCACCTAAGGGATAGGTCGTAGGTCGTGAGCGACCTAAGGGGTAGCAGGAGAGGGAGCGGCGACCTAAAGATCAAAGGCACAGGGTGTGGTCGGTCGTTAGACTACTAGGTCGCTGAGAGTTTTAGGTCGCGAGGAAGTTAGGTCGGAGGAAGTTAGGTCGCGAGGAAGGTAGGTCGGAGGAAGGTAGGTCGGAGGAAGTTAGGTCGAAGGAAGTTAGGTCGGAGGAAGTTAGGTCGGAGGAAGTTAGGTCGCGAGGAAGTTAGGTCGCGAGGAAGATAGGTCCGAGGAAGTTAGGTCGCGAGGAAGTTAGGTCGGAGGAAATTAGGTCGGAGGAAGGTCGGAGGAAGTTAGGTCGCGAGGAAGTTAGGTCGAAGGAAGTTACTAGGTCGTTGCTTTCTTAACTCGTTAACTCACTGGAGGCTTTGAACTGTTAGGTCGCTGGAACCTTTAGGTCGTAGGTCGCTCCTCAGTAGCAAATAAAACGTACCGTTTTGGACGGGGCGCTGCCCCGCACCCCGCAGGTCGAACCCCGTAGCGAGGGTGTTGCCCCCGCACCCCTACCTTGGGGGGTTTCCACCACCCCTGGACCTCACCTCCGTAGGGGATCTTTTTTGAACAAACAATCAGCAGGACTTGCTCTGTTGAGATGTTGAATTGACCGTTCTTCGAGACGAATTGTCTTTGGCTTCTTGGTCGATTTTGTGGTATCACGGCCTTGCTAAAAGGCGGGATAACAATATGTATCTGTTGAGCAAACTCAAGGTACATATATTGTACATAGGCCATCGCGATATGGTGGGTATGAGTGAATAATCTCTTTCGATTTGTTAAGCAAATTCAAGGTCGAAATAAGGTTAGCACAAGGTAACATGGGTTAGGAGTTGTATGTGATACAACCGATAAGGAGTTATCTATCGACCGTGGAGCTATGACTTGTTGAGAAAACTCAAGGTTAGAATTCCAAGACGGATGATTCCTAACACCCACTAGTGAAGTCGAAAGACTTCAATGTTTCACTTAGGGTTTGGTGAAACATAAAAGACTAGTGGGTATACTTATTTGAAAAATGAAATGATAACATTTAATCTTTCTAATATTGTAAGAACATATGCTACATAATGTTATAATAATCTACATTGATAAATTTGTGTATTTGATAGGATTGATAAAACGTTTATCAACTAAGATATACAACTGAAATGAAGATTGACAAATAGAAATATAACATATACCTACAAATAAAAGATTATTGCATATTAACGTTTCAATATCAGTACAAGTGCCTAATATTAGAACTACTAAATATATACGTATTTTGGTCACTTACGCATTTATTTGGTCTAGACCATGTATTATATTCTTTCGACCTCTAAAAGCAATACAAGACTATGGATATTTGAACCATATATAATCACATATAAATGTTATATGGTGAACGATTAGAGTTTGTAATGTAAAATATTTCGATGAAATTAGTTCATACGAAAAACCAAATAAACCTTTGTGCAAGATCAAGTATTCAATTTGATGGAATACAAAAGGATCATATTGTGTTAACTATAACACTAGACCAAAATTACAATATAAATTTAAGATCTCGATCACTTAAATGTCAGTTTGATCAGTTTACGCAAAGCGCGATATATTTGATGTTCTTAAAAGTTAAGGATAATCGAATGTGCTTTTGTAAAAGGTTCATTAGGATATTGTAGTAAGGATTTTCTTTTGAATGGTTTGACCATTTAGAAAGAAAAATGAATGTATAAGAGTAGATGCGATTTAAGGTATAGTTGGGATGAAGAGAGTGAATAGTCACTTCTGCTTCATAAAAATCATTAGAAACGAGACATGTAGTAATAATGATTGATACTTAATGTTGGAATACGAAATATGATTTCGAAATATATTTTCAAATAGAAATTTTTTTCTATGATATTTATTTCTCTTGAGTTCAAGATATTTGATCAAAGAACTCTCCATGATAAACTAGTTGCAATATGTGAAATAAATAAATCTATATTAAGTGAATGATGGACCTCCGAATATAGTACACTATTATAGTAATAGCGGAAATAGTGGGAGTGTACCATCTAACACTTATTGATTGCATTATATTATGGAAATTGTTTTCGTAAAACGTGCCAACATTATTTATGAAATAATGACTATTTTTAGGTATCGATTGAGAAATAGACATAGCTATATTTCAATATGAATATTATGAATATTCGTTATGAAATAAAACTATAATGTGTTATTTGTTTTTATAACAAAAGTGATGCATTAGAAAATACAAAAGTATCAAATATGATTTACAGTTATTTTGGAGTTATAGAGTGAGCCATAGTTTTGAAAAAATAATTTTATTATATGATTTTGAATCACGTGATACTAGTTAATTATATCTTAAACAATTAAGGGTTATGCATCCGTTCAATGGGAGCATCATAAGAGTTGATGAACTCTTCGGATTGATACATATTGATATATGCAATCTTAAGTCCATTAATACAAAAACGATTCCACGTAGTTCGTCATATTCACCGATGAGTTACCACAGATAGGGACATGTGTATTTGATACACATGTAATATGTGTATGGTAAACTCACAGAGTATAAAACAAAAGTAAATAAAATAACATGCAATTGAAATGATTCAATTTGATCAAATGTGTGAGTATATTGGAAATGATTCCGAACATACCTAAAAATGAATAAAGATTCAATCTCAAATGTCACTCTTCCATGTGACACATAATGATGCATCGATAAGGATTAATCGAACTTTATTAGACAATGTACAATTAATTATAAGTGAAGTAGAGTTAGTTTCTTTCTATAAGGTCATGTACTTAAGAATAGTACACAAGGTTAATATTATTTCGTCTAAATTCATAAAACATTTATGAATACTTGTTCTGTTGCATTCAGAAACAATTGTTGTTCAAGAAATACCAACTTCATCATGAAGGAATTTCTTTGAGGAATTACTGGTAGTAAAACGGAATTGGATATGATCCATAGATAGAACTGATTCGATGAGATGAAATGAAATTAACTAACCTAAGCAAACACATTGGATCAGAGTGTCTAATAAGTATTCTCGCACATTGAAGAGAAACTATGAGTTTCTTATTAATGTCGAAAATATATGATCCTCGGTTGTTTAATTAGACCATTAAGCGTGTTGACTCAATGATATGGTATGATGTGCAAATCCGAAAGAATTCCAAATACGCTATCAAAATATGATTTTGATAGTTATAACCAAAGGGATGTGATCCATCGGCCGTGATTGTGTCTTTATGAGCAAGACTAATGCAGTTGGAATTTAATGAGCAACGTTGATAAGAACATCCTCGTAAATTTCAATTGTTGAAATTAGTGTAATAGATTTGTTATTCAACGTACTCAAGTTATTTCAGATTTACTCATAAAATTATCACTTGAAAAGACCTAGTGATTTGGTATATATGTGCAAAAATAGAAAATTCTAAGTAATGATTTAGAATAGTCTATTTGCATATAACAACCAAAGTGTCTCGAAGTCAGTGGGCGCGATATAGAGGTTGTGAGTTTCGAATATGATATAAGAAATGATACAATAGTATCATTTTATGGGCATCAAAATTGAATAAGTATTTTGATAGAAATATCAAATAGTTTGATTTTCAATCAAAGTGTACAGGAAGCATGTGTTCATTAAAAAAGAACATTAAAAAGTACATTGATATTTCTTAACTATAAGCAAACAACACGTTGCTGATTTTAATGATGTACTTCTGTTAAACGAACCTTAGTTTTTTTATTTCTAAACTTTGGATTGTAAATGATGTCTTTTACAGTGAGTATCGAAGATATCGGGAATGTTCCAAATCGATATGTAAAGACAACTTATTAAATTGTTTAATACGGAACATGTGAGATGAGTTCCTTATGCATTGGTAATAGGAATTATCATACATTTTATGTTATCTACAATATCATGATTTGTTTATGTATTTGATACATGAAGGAAATATCAAATCCAAATAGATATCACCAAATGGTTGTTTGAAGTGTTCTCGTGTATTTATGAAATACTAGAGAATTGTTTACAGAAACAAAAACTCCTTATGAAGGAGTGTACAAACTAAAAAATCATATGTGATATTGAATATAATATGTCAATAATAAATTCAAGTTAAGAATCTTTAAGTTGGAAATGTTCCAAATGAAAGATCATAGCTGATTCAATGAAAAAGGCTAAGTACATCGCCTTGAATAGCACCGCAATAAAAGCATGTGTGGGTGTGTGTGTGTATGCACAATTTTATAACTGAGCCGATTCCAAATGTTGAGAATCCCATAACATTGTTACATGATAACAATGTTGCGATATAGTTCATAAACAGAACTTAGAGCTCACTAGAAGTCAGAGACATACTCCTTAATTGTTCCATATGATAAAACTATTTATCACCATCGGAGAGAGTTGATTGACAGAGTAGAAAATTGAAACATAATAGCATACTCATTCACCTAGAGTGTTACATCCCGTATCTGAAGGCCAAAAGCTAAGCACTACAGATGCGACAGTCATCCATAGTATTAACTTCTGGTGATGAAATACGGTAATGATAATGGTATTCATAATATCAGAAGCACTTGAATATGAACAAAATCACAGATTTTCAAAAATAACATTTCACCGATTACATTTCAGAACAAATTCATATCCAAGTTAGATAATCCCATAATTATTTTCGAGGTAAAGTTTAATTATAATCATTACAAAAATATGCCAAGAGGGACATATGACGATGCCCCCTTGGCTGATAAAAGCAATATAATCATATCTGACTTAATATACAAAGCGGAATCAAAATAAAATGAAACTACACATCCTAATTTGCTATCCGTTAGCCACCTGCTCGTCTTCGGAAACTTAATTCGCCAAAAGATAAACCCTAAAAACCATAACCCTCAGCCTACTCAAATCAATTTTGAGCACCCAAGAGTTTAAGTGGAAAACAAAATTTTCGAATCAGAAATAAAGCCTGTTGTGAATAATTCTATTACATCTCGGTTTACTGATATTGAGTGAGTCCATGCCGCTTAGCAGAATGGGTTTCCCTTCACTAATATCCTCTTTAAAACATATATCTTGCAAATCCTTTCTTGCAACCAAACTGGTTAATCAAATTGATTATATCAAAATAGAAATATCCTTTATGCTAATAAATGACTATCTGTCCAAAAACAGGTAATAAGTAGACTATCTGTCCACAACATAATAGCAAGGTCCGTTATGCTACAAATGGACTATATATCCATACAACTAGGCTGACTGCCCGCAAACTGGACTAACTGTCCGAATTATTTTCTTAGGGTTAACTACCCTTTATCTTTTCCTTGAAAACCTTTTCGATTTAACCTTTAAAATCATACTTATGCAAGGAAAATATTTTCTTAGCTTTACTCTAAGCTATTTTAACATGATATATATACTTTACTCAAAATAATGTTGATGGAATTTAATGAGGATTAGCTACCCTTCCAAAACAAGTTAAAACCCTTTTTAATTTTAAAATACTTATGCTATATTGCCTATTTATTACATTCGAAACCTTTGTTTAAAACCTTTAAATAAACCTTTCGAAACCATTGAAGGTAACCCCTTCGAAATCATTGAAAGACCCTTGCGAAACCATTAAATATTGCATTTTGAAAACATCGGAGAAACCTTTCCTTTCTTTTCTTTGAAAGCTTCAAAAATTAGACATCATCCTTTGAAACATTTAAATATTACCTTTCGAAAACAAAGGAAAAACCCTTCCTTTTAACCCTTCCAAAACCCTGGGGAACTACCTGTTTCAAAACCATTCAATAAAACCTTTCGAAACAATCAAAACTCAATCCTTCAAAGCACTTTGGGTTCAACTTAAAATACGTGGAAACCTTTCGAAACCATTCAAAAATTTACTCCTTCGAAACCTTTGAAAAATGTCTCGGTCGGAAACATTTGGATTCTGCCTTCAAGTAGAGCAAAAGGATCAGAAACCCATTAAAGTCGAAAGCATCTGTTTTGAAACCATTTAAAACTATCTCTTTCGAAACCTTTTTGGTTTTACTTTAATTATAGAAAAAGGATCTTAAAAACAATTAAGTCAAAAGCATCTGCTTCAAAACCATTTCATAAGTAAAGAAGTAATGGTTTCGTAACCATCACTTCGAAAGCATTGGAGGGGTGGCCATATTTTTAGAAAACAAAACAACCCTTTCGAAACTATCTGGGTCGAAAGTAGAAGCGGTAGTAAAAAAGCTTCGAATTAGTCTAAAGCACTCATTTAAAACAAAACACAACCTAATCGAAACCAATTCTTTAAATCCATTGAACCCAGTCGAAAGTTAACCAAGTCGAAAGCATCTTAGTCGAAAGCAAGCAGGCGCATTTTCCATTAAAAATCAAAGAAAAGCCCCAACCCCTTTGGAACCCCTGGTTTCGACTCCCTACCTTTCGCCTTCATCTAATTCACTACGTACCAATCCCCTGATACCATGTGCATTGGTCTTGACTGTGTCGGAAGCGAAGATAAGGAGGTGGAACCTGGTGCTGACGGTGTCGAAATAGTGAAAAACATGTAGCAAATAGTTCTTTCCACCTAACCTCTCTTATGTGTCTAATTGTGATTGGTTTCCTCTTTCTTTACCAATAAAAAGTACTGCAATTTTTCAAAAGTGCTGCCGACTTTCTAGGGGTAACAAATTTAAAATTATTTTGCAAAGAGCACCTTCTCCTTCCTTAATTATATAAAACATTTAAGTCCCATACCTTAAATAATTTTATATAACCATTAAAACACTTAGAAAAAATCTATAAAAATTCCAAAAAATCTCTTTTAATATGTTTTCCAAATTATAAAAATTTCAGGCCCAAATCTTTTATTATTTAACCAAAAATAATTATTAACCCAAATTAACATTTTCTTTACTAGAAAATTCATATAAATTTCACATAAATTCAAAAAATTCTGAAAATTGAATCCCATCTCCAAAATAATATTTATGATCTTCATAAAAATTCGCAAGGCATTTGGATTTCATTTTATAGTATTTTCACCTAAATACATATCATAAAATCAAAATGAACATACATAAATCATCAACATGTATATATAATCATTCCATTATTAAAAACATGGCAAATCAATGCAAAAAATTCGGCATTCATCTAAAAACCAAAAAATCAATCAAAAATGAGATGTAAACATTATTCACCTTAGCTTTAGAGATTAAAGAGATTAAGATGTGAATGGATTTGGTTTGAATTAGCTTCTTCCTTAGCTTTTCTCTATCTTCTTCCTCTTGTTTTTGTTAATGGTGGCCGGCCTTGAGTTATATATTTTTTGATAAAATGAAAATAGACGTGTAGGGGTACATGACCAAAAGGTTTATGGTATAAGAATGGCCACTTTCCTAGTTACGCCACCTTTATTTCAATTTAAACTCTTCCTTTAATTCATTGTTTAAATGGCATGGCTACCCCTTAATTAAATCAGATCTTAGTCCCCTAATCAACACATTATTTTATTTTATTTAGCTAATAAAATATCCTAAATAATGTTACCAAAAATCTAGGGTGTTACAGAGGGACTAACACATTGGTTTTGATAAAACTGATTGGAGAAGTAGGAATAAGATTCCATAACTAACCTCAAGTGCAAGTGGGAGATTGATAGAGTTTAGGATATGCTCTAAGGACAATTATGTAATTTGTTACATATATCTAACTCGTTGACTAACCTTGTCCAAAATAAAGGTGTTTTAGTTCTATTATATACTTGATATAATGTAGTTATATTAATTAATTAAAAGTATATTTAATAGAAAATTCATAAATGGTATGTTTTGTGATAGTAGTTACAAAGTTTTGTAACCGTGAGTAATTTGTCACAATAAAATAAATATACCATTTTAAATGTTCCTAGTCAGGATGCATCGAGACTGGATATCGATGTATCTGTTGAGACTAGAGTACGTAATACTCTCTAAATGTTGGGCAATGTATTACTCATGACTGCTGGGGCACCTATGGGTTACATACTAATAGTTATTGGAAACTATGGAATGACTCATTCGATTGTTTTCTGTTGGTTAATATACTAAGGTCAAACAAAAAATATCGATGTGAATAATTTACACAGTACTTTCGATTTGAGAATACTGTGAATTTCAATATGAAAGCTCCTCTTTAATTATAGTCAAATCATGGCACGGCATCCATCGAGTGAATATAGTTGGGTCGAGTGAAAATATTGGAAGTGAAGCACTATTCTATAGAAGATTTGTCTCCTCAGTTACATGGGGTTAGTATCACGGTCATCTCAAGTCAACCCAAAGTCAAAAACTCTAGTCAGAGTAGTCTGATTAATAATAATTGTTATTATTGAATCAACGACTTTGTGTTTGGACTATAGAGTTGAATGTGGACAATGTTGGAATTTTTGACCACTATCAAATTCAGTAAGTCCAAAGTGATATAGTTTTGACGAAGAGAATTTGTGTAAATAATTGCCACAACTAGGCAACGCTTATTAAATTAAAATAAGATTTTTCTGAAATTGAGTAAGTGATAAATTTGACCATAATGTCACACCACCTGCTAAGTGAAGTGTGAATGTTAACGTTCGAATAGTTTGATGTTAATCGCTGATCGAATTTACACCCAAGAGTCACACAACCGAATCAATGAATTCTCTTAAGACCGAATGACTTAATTAGTTTATAATTGATATAAATCAATTAAATTAATTAATATTTTTAAAATATTAATTATAAAATTTGGATATGATTTGAGAAATAAATTTGTTGCATGTATTTATAAAAAGTTATAAACATGTTGATTGATATGAGACATCAACAACAAATTTAGTTGAATATAATTATGTATATTTAAATTGGTTTATGTTAACAAGATTTCTTGTCAACGCCCCAAGGTAGTGTTAAAGAATGAATACTATTCTTTTGGAAAGTAGTGCAGAAAGGAAGGAATGTATCCTTCTTGAATTTACTTTCCAATAGGCTTGTAACAACCCAAAATTTGAGCTATAATAATAATTAACGAATTAATTAAATATTAAAATAAGTTTGTGAAATTGTCGGAATCAAGCTACCGGAGTTGCACATTGGGTCCATGGCAATTTTCTGATCAATTTCCATATATAACTTATCGAAATCCGAGCTATTATAGAGAAGTTACGAGTGAAACAAGAATTCAGAATCAAATAAATGAATAAAATAAAATAAAATACAAGACCCCATAGGGGTCGACCCATGCTAAGGTCGGGTCGACCCCCAATGATGCTGGGTCGACCCGCACTATTTCCTGGACGTGAAAACGTCCAAGTACAAGCCGGAGACTATATTTTTGATTTTCAGTTTAATCCTATGCATTCGTGCTTGAATCCGATGGTTCCTAGTGAGCCCATGATGTGGTTGCACCAGATTTAATCTTCAAATCCAACGGCCTGAGATCCCTAAGTAACACTATAAATAGAACCCTAGGCCTAGCTATTTTTCTCATTCAGATTTTCTCCCAATTAGGTTCATTTCCTGAGGCCGAACCCTAGATAAAAAAAATTTCTTGGAAGGAAATCTTTTTGATAAAAATATTCTATGCCCTAGGAGTGGATCTAGGAAGGCCAAGGACTAGGGCTAAGGACCATAGGTGAGTGTTTTGTAATTAATTTAGACTTTTAAGTTTTAAAATAATAGGGTTCTCAATAGTTGTAGTTTTTCTACAATCATGAGACAACTTTATGTAAGTTTATTAGAATCTATTTTTAAGTAAATTTCAAAATTTCTTTTCAGCCTTTTTTTATTCAGCTATTTTATTCAGTTATTTTCAATTATTCACAGTTATTTATAGTTATATTACATTTTCTTTAAGTCAGAATTTAGCCTGTAAATATTAGTTTCTTTTTATAGAGATTTAATCCCTTTTTACGCGAACAAATTAAAAAGAGAAGAATTCGCTAATATGGATTAAAATAGAAAAACACCAAATTTACAGAAATCGAATGTAAAATAAGAAAAACTGAAATAAAATAGAGATGGACTTAAATGGGTAAATTTAAGATATTTGCAAGCATGATTATAACAAGTAGTTATAACTAAAAATAGAAAAATAGAAGAGTAACAGTTGCAAGAACAATTATAACGTAGGTTATAATTAGAAAGAAGAAGTAACAGAAGAAGCTTATTTTAAAACTTAGATCTTGGATTAAGTTAATAAGCAAATATAGTAGAAATAACAAAAAGAGGCTTATTTTAAAACTTAGATTAAGTTAATAAGCAAATATAGAAGTAGGGCCCAGACCTGCATAATTCCCTTTCGGATATAGGACTGATGGTCTCACAATAGTAGGTGAGGTTGGGACAAGCTTATGCTGATTAGTGTAAATAAGTGGCCAATAGATAGAGGCTCAAATCTGAGGATTTGTGCAAGGGGCGCAAAACTATAAGACTGTTTGTTAAGACCAGTACTGACAGCATTCCCTTTCAGGTCTAGGACTGATGGTCTCACAATAGTTAGGTGAGGCTAGATAGCATTTCCTTTCAGGTCTAGGACTGATGGTCTCACAATAGTTAGGTGAGGCTGGGCACGCTTATGCTGATTATGGTAAATAAAGGGTCAAATAAGGGGAGACAGTTAGTGTGTACTGGCGATCACCGAGCGTGCGGCATCGATTAAGGTAAATAATTCGCTACTGCATCCTAAGCGCTAAAGAGGTGTCTTTTTGCTGTGACCAACAGGATTGGTTCACAGTGGCACAACAGAGATAGATAGGCCGATTGAAGGGTAGAATTAGGATTGTAGCCTAATCAAGTTAGCAGTTGAGATAGGATTAGGGTTTCAGCCTAATCACAGCAGTTTCAGAAAAGTGCAAACAATCAAATCAACCAATCAAAGCAAACAGTCTAACAGAATCAGAAACAGTATTTCATTCGAGTTTTATCTTTTCTATATTTTCCTTTCTAGCTAGAACTATTGCTTAGTTTATTATCTTTATCTTTCTTAGAAATGTTTGTAATTACTTTCACTCACCAGACTTATTGTCTAACCAACTCCTCTATTTCCCCCTTTTCCCCCCAATAGGCCAGCAGAGTTGAGTTGATTCGGGTTGCTTGGAGATCCATTCCCAGAGTTTTCTCATTTCAGATGTAATCTTCTGCTTTTTATCCTTTTCATTTGGCTTATGGTGGATTTGGCACTTGAGAGAGGGATTATTATTATGATTATTATTGTTATCTTTGTACTCTGATTTTTGTGAGAGTGAGATGTATTTTCATGAGATACGAGATATTTTGAGACACGTTATGTTTTTTATGACTTATTTTGGAATGAAGTTTTGTCTTGAATGACAAGTTATTATTTAAATGTTTCCATTGTTTTCACTTATTTGTCTTCTGAATCTTAGTCTTTGTGATGCTTTAGCTATACCTATACGCACCATATCCTTTGGTTTGCCCTTTTTGGGTATACTAAGGGGCGTGGGGTGTTTCACTTGGTATTAGAGCCTAAAGTTATAGGATTCCTAAAAATTTGTTTTCAAAGTAAAGTATTTTTCAAAGGTAACATATTTTCAAACTATTTTTCAAAAAGAAAATCTTATTATAGAAATAGATTTCAAGCATAAAAGAGTTTTTATAAAAATCCCCTCAAAGTCCAGTTCAACCTTCTATTCGATTTTTTCGAGCCAAAATTCTCTCTTTTTCTTTGCATAGATTGGTAGACGTCCAAAATCTTCCAGATGGTGTCCAAGTCCCTGGCTGATTCCATAGATACTTCCAAGCTACGACATTAGAGGTGCAAGGTAAAGCGCCGAATGCAGCACCAGCGGGTGGAGATCCAATTAGTCCACCTGTAGCAGCCAATTTTTATAAGCTATGAAAGGACTTCGCTAGTCTATGGGGCAAGATGTTTTTGGCACACATGATTTTGTGGAGGCACGAACTTGGCTGAGGAATACGGAGCGGATATTTGGGCTATTAGGATTGGAGGACTGATA
Organism: Allium fistulosum; assembly: GCA_030737815.1. Lineage (NCBI taxonomy): Eukaryota > Viridiplantae > Streptophyta > Magnoliopsida > Asparagales > Amaryllidaceae > Allium > Allium fistulosum. The sequence continues at coordinate 798,693,833 of CM060904.1, forward strand.
GAGAGTTCATCTTGCATCTTGGCAGCTGAAGGGAGAAACTTCTTACTGGTGGAAGATTTTAAAGATGGAGGGTAGAGACATTGGTTGGTTCGGATTTCGAGAAAGGTTTGAGAGAAAGTTCTTGTCGCAAGCCGAGGAAAGCATGCGGTTGGAGAAGTTTATTAGTTTGAAGCAAGGGAGTCTTTCAGTGAAAGAGTATATAAATCAGTTTAATGAGTTATCACGGTTCGGGACGGATCTTGTTAATACACTACATAAGAAGGCCACCAAGTTTACTAAGGGTTTGAACCAGCCCCTCCAAGGGTTGGCATTGACACATGTACCTATGGGTGCGACGTACGAATCACTTGTGGAAATGGCTCTCATGTCATATGTTGCTAATAAAGAAGTGGTTAAGGAGGTACCTAAATCAGAAAATCTAAGAAGCAGTGGTGGAAGAATATGAAGGACAAGAAGAAAGGAGGAGGACCTCAAAAGGGGCAGATTAAGAAAGGCGAGAAATGTAATAGTTGTGGATTAGTTGGGCATTTCACAAAGGACTATAAGATGGACACGATGAAGGGGGTGTGTTATAACTGTGGGCAGCCTAGACACCTTAGTAGAGCTTGTCCTCAGAAGACGGGGCAGAGAGCAGGCGCACCTATGGCGCAAGTACAGGCTTTGGATGTCGCACCTTCTAGTAGTGGACCGGATCGAGGTAGAAAAGTCTATGTAGAAGGTTTGATCTCTAATTCGGATTTTCCTATTCGGACTCTTTTTGACTCCGGAGCATCGCATTCTTTCATTTCTAGTTCCTTGGATGATTGTTTGCACTTAGATATTTTTCTAGTTGTGGATCCTATAGTTGTTTCAAACCCCGTAGGAGGATCAACACATTTATCCATGATTTGTAGGGGTTTGAAATTTTTTATACTAGGCGTAGAGTTTGATTGTGATGTCTTTGTACTTGGATTTTAGGGATATGGGATGATTTTGGGAATGGACTGGTAATCCACTTATGGTGCGATATTAGACTGTGAGAGGAGAGTCGTCAGGCTATAGACATATAGCAGAAGGACTCTCGAAGTTTCTTGCGACCCATAGGGGTCAGTCATGTGGAGCTTCCTTTATACCCTTGATTCATCACTAGAAGAGTTAGATTATGTTCCAGTTGTTAGAGATTTCCCAAACGTTTTTGACTAGGTTAGAGGACTACACCCTAAGAGAGAGATTGACTTTAGGATCTATCTGAATGACAGTGCTAAGCCAATGACACTACCCATGAGACATATGGCTCCTAGGGAGATGAAGGAGTTAAGTAAGCAGATTGGTGAGCTATTGGAGAAAGGCTTCATCAGACGGAGCATATCTGAGTGGGAAGCGCGGATGGTTCCCTTCGACTTTGCGTAGACTATTTAGAGTTGAATAAGCTCACGAAGAAGAACCGTTACCCACATCCTAGGATAGATGACATTCTCGATCTGTTGGTTGGCTCTTCAGTATTTTCTCAGCTTGACTTAGCCACTGGATTTCATCAGCTTAGGGTCCTTGACGATAGCATCGATAAGACAGAATTTATGACACCCGTTGGATTCTTTGAGCGGTTGGTTATGCCGTTTGGGCTGACCAATGCCCCGGCCTATTTTATAGATCTGATGAGTCGTGTTTTTCGAGATGTCCTAAATAAGTTCATTGTAGTGTTTGTGGACGAAATTCTGGTGTTTTCCAAGAGTATGGAAGAGCATGCTATTCATCTTGAGGAGGTTCTTCGTACACTTCGTTTTCATCAGTTGAAAGCAAAGTTCTCGAAGTGTCACTTTTTGTGTAAAGAGGTGCGTTTCTTGTGGGATGTAGTCTAAAGAGAGGGTTTAACGGTGGATCCCGCTAAGGTAGTAGGAGTACAGGATTGGAAGGCCCCTAAGAACGCTACCAAAGTTAGAAGCTTCCTAGGTTTGGTTGGTTATTATAGGAAGTTTATTAGAGATTTTGCTAATATTTCAGCACCGCTTACTCGCCTCACTAAGAAGAATGCGACATTCATGTGTGACGTGGATTGTGAGGATTCTTTCACGATGCTAAAGAGGGCCCTTACTAGTGCACCAATGTTAGTTTTACTGGATAGAGCTAAGCCTTTTACAGTATACACTGATGCATGTGGGACAGACCTTGGGGCAGTATTGATGCATGAGGGGGGTGGGGGGTAGTTTGCTATGGAAGTAGACAGTTGAGAACTCATGAGAAGAAATACCCTACCCATGATTTGGAGCTAGACGCTATTATTTTCGCGCTCAAGTCTTGGAGACATTACTTACTAGGAGAGAGGTTCGACCTTTTCACTGGCCATAAATCATTGAAGTACCTGTTCTCACAAAAGGATTCAAACTTGAGGCAGTAGCATTGGATGGAGTTTTTGGCATCATATGACTTTGAGATAGCTTACACACCTGGCAAAGGGAACGTAGTTTCAGATGCGTAAAGGAGGAAGAGAGCGACCCTTAGTTCCATGTTCATGGAGTGGAAGAGCCTAGAGATTATTTCCACCTCTGATTTTAAGCCCTCTATGGACATTACTCCTGGATTATTGGCCGCACTTGAGGTTAAGCCTACCCTTATAGATCAGATTGGCTCGAGGCAACGAGAAGATTCAGAGTTTGTGGTTATTCTGGATAGGATTAGTAGAGGAGAGGTCTCTAGACATCTCCAACGCTATTCCATCGAAGGTAAAGGGTGGCTAAGGGGAGATGGAAGACTTTGTGTTCCCTACACTGGTGATTTGGCGAGAGCAGTTCTAGTAGAAGCACACCATTCTCGGATGACTATTCATCGGGGTGGTGATAAGATGTATAGGGACATGAAGAGAGTGTTTTATTGGAAGGATGCAACAAAGTTTGTGGCTAAGTGTCTTGTATGCCAAAGAGTTAAGGCAGATCAGCAGAGGCCTGACAGATTGCTTCAACCATTGGATGTACCCGAATGGAAGTGGGATAGTGTCTCGATGGACTTCATAGATGGTTTACCCCGATCTAGGAAGGGGAATACCAATATTTGGGTGATTGTAGATCATTTGACTAAGAGCGCCCACTTCATTCCGGTTAAGAGTAAGAGGACAACACCTTATTTGGCATCGTGAGATAGTCAGACTACATGGAGTTCCCTCTAGCATAGTGAGCAACAGAGACTCTATCTTTACTAGCGAGTTTTGGAGGTGTTAGGGACACAGCTTAGATTGAGTACCGCCTATCACCCTCAAACGGATGGCCACACGGAGAGAGTTAATAGAGTTCTTGAGGGTTTGTTGAGGATGTGCATTCTTGATTTTGGAGGGACTTGGGAGGAGCACCTTCCTTTGGTGGAATTTACATCTAATAATAGTTTTTAGGCTAGCATTGGGATGGCTCCTTTTGAAGCCCTTTATGGAAGACCTTGCAAGTCACCTTCGTGTTGGTTGGAGTCTACAGAAAAATTGCTACTTGGTCCCGACATGGTTAGAGAGACTTCAGAAAAGATTGATTTGATTAGAAGAAGAATGAAGACGGCCCAAGGTAGACAGAAATCCTATGCAGATAATCAGAGGACGGATATTGAGTTTGAGGTAGGAGATTTGGTTTTCATTATGTGTCTCCACTAATAAAGGTAGTGAGGTTTGGATCAAATGGGAAACTTGCTCCCAGATTCGTAGGACCGTTCCCCATTATGGATAGGGTAGGGAAGATTGTGTATCGGATAAAGCTACCAGAGAGGATCGTGGGAGTTCATGATGTTTTTCATGTTTCGCACTTGAGAAAGTGCTTACATGATTTAGCAGAGGTTGTGGAACCTAGCCAACTTGAGGAAGTTGAAGTGGAGAGAGAAGCATTGGTTCGTCACATTCCTACCAAGATCGTTGGACATGATATCAAGAAGCTTAGGAATAAAGAAGTCCCTTTGGTTAAGGTGTAGTGGAAAGATAGTATTGAGGACGCTACGTGGGAAGCTGAGTAGAAAATACGTAACTTTTATCCACATCTTTTCGATGGTACGTCATGAATTTTCTATTTGCATCTTTAGTTTTGAAAAGGTTCTTTCCTTTAGTATCCTTTGGGAGGGTAGATCTTACAATTTAACCTATGGATGGTAGGACTGAATGTAAACATGTTACTAGAACATGTTATGTATGTTGGACGCTAGTGGTTGCATGTGTTTGCTAGTAGATGCTAATGGATACATATACACACATTAGGCACTATTATCTCTTAGGGATCGGCCTAACTAGGTCACTAAAGCATTTGCATATGGATGTGTGTGCACTTGCACTTTTATTTCCATGGTTGCTATAATGAGTGATTATCATATGATTGTTGCATTTGGATGATGATTGTAGCACACATGTAGAACTAACAGTTATCATTAGGAAATTTTCATTCATTTGGATACATGGCATGGACATGATTGCATAAAAAGAAGGTCGACTGAATTAGTAGACCGCCTAATCTTTTGCATTAGGTAGGGACATTAACACTACCTTATTGGATATACATAAATTGCATTAGAAAGCTTAAGGACAATGGATGTAATGATGGTTGAATATGTGGTTGTAGAATTTGGATGAAAATATTTATTTCATTCTTTTGTACTTGGAGATTTCAGGGACGAAATCCTTTAAGGAGGAAAGAATGTAACAACCCAAAATTTGAGCTATAATAATAATTAATGAATTAATTAAATAGTAAAATAAGAAATTATCAGAATCAAGCTACCGGAGTTCCACCATTGGGTCCGCGGCGATTTTCTGATCAATTTCCATATATAACTTGTCGAAATCTGAGCTAGTACGGAGAAGTTACGAGTGAAACAATAATTCAGAATCAAATAAACGAATAAAATAAAATAAAATATAAGACCCCATAGGGGTCGACCCATGCCAAGGTCGGGTCGACCCATAGGTCGACCCCCAATGAAGCTGGGTCGACCCGCGCTATTGCCTAGACGTGAAAACGTCCAGCTACGAGCCGAAGACTATATTTTTGATTTTTAGTTTAATCTTGTGCATTCGTGCTTGCATCCGACGGTTTCTAGTGAGCCTATGATGTGGTTGCACCAGATTTAATCTTCAAATCCGACGGCCTGAGATCCCTAAGTCACACTATAAATAGAACCCTAGGCCTAGCTATTTTTCTCATTCAGAATTTCTCCCAATTGGGTTCATTGCCTGAGGCTGAACCCTAAATAGAAAATTTTTCTAGGGAGGAAATCTTTTTGATAAAAATATTCTACTCCCTAGGAGTGGATCGAGGAAGGCTAAGGACTAAAGCTAAGGACCACAGGTGAGTGTTTTGTAATTATTTTAGACTTTAAGTAATTTAAAATAATAGGGTTCTCAATAGTTGTAGTTTTTCTACAATCTTGAGACAATTTTTATGTAAGTTTATTTACAGTCTATTTTTAAGTAAATTTCAGAATTTCTTTTCAGGCTATTTTTATTCAGCTATTTTATTAAGTCATTTTCAGTTATTTACAGTTATTCTCAGTTATTTACAGTTATATTACATCTGTTTTAAGTTAGAATTTAGCCCGTAAATGTTAGTTTCTTTTTATTGAGATTTAATCCCTTTTTGCGCAAACAAATTAAAAAGTAAAGAATTCGCTAATATGGATTAAAATAGAAAAACACCAAATTTACAGAAATCGGATGTAAAATAAGAAAAACTGAAATAAAATAGAGATGGGCTAAAACAGGCAAATTTAAGATATTAACAAGCATGATTATAACAAGTAGTTATAACTAAAAAGAGAAAAATAGAAGAGTAACAGTTGCAAGAACAATTATAACGTAGGTTATAATTAGAAAGAAGAAATAACAGAAGAAGCTTATTTTAAAACTTAGATCTTGGATTAAGTTAATAAGCAAATATAGCAGAAATAATAGAAGAGGCTTATTTTAAAACTTAGATTAAGTTAATAAGCGAATATAGAAGTAGGGCCCGTACCGACAGCATTCCCTTTCAGATCTAGGACTGATGGTCTCACAATAGTTGGTGAGGCTGGGACACACTTATGCTGATTAGGGTAAATAAGTGGCCAATAGATAGAGGCTCAAATCTGGGGATTTGGGCAAGGGGCACAAAACTAGAAGATTGTTTCTTAGGACCAGTACCGGCAGCATTCCCTTTTAGGTCTAGGACTGATGGTCTCACAATAGTTAGGTTAGGGTGGGCAGCATTCCCTTTTAGGTTTAGGACTGATGGTCTCTCAACAGTTAGGTGAGGCTGGGCATGCTTATGCTGATTAGGGTAAATAAAGGATCAAATAGGGAACAATAGTTAGTGTGTACCGGCGATGACCAAGCGTGCGACATCAATTAGGGTAAATAATTCGCTACTATGTCCTAAGCGCTAAAGATGTGTCTTTTTGCTCTGACCAACAGGATTGGTTCATAGTGGCACAATAGAGATAGATAGGTCGATCAAGGATAGAATTAGGATTTCAGCCTAATCAAGTTAGTATTTAAGATAGGATTAGTGTTTCAGCCTAATCGCAGCAGTTTAAGAAAAGTGCAAACAATCAAATCAAACAATCAAAGCAAATAGTCTAATAGAATCAGAAATAGTATTTCATCCGAGGTTTATCTTTTATGTATTTTCCTTTCAAGCTAGAACTATTGCGTAGTCTATTATCTTTATCTTGCTTATAAATGCTAGTAATTACTTTCATTGACCAGACATATTGTCTGACCCACTCCTCTATTTCCCCCTTTTCCTCCCTAATTGGCCAGCAGAGTTGAGTTGATTCAAGTTGCTTGGAGATCCATTCCTCGAGTTTTCTCATTTCAGATGTATTCTTCTGCTTTTTATCTTTTTTATTTGGCTTATGATGGATTTGGCACTTGAGAGAGGGATTATTATTATGATTATTATTGTTATCTTTGTACTCTGATTTTTGTGAGACTGAGATGTATTTTCATGAGACACGAGATATATTGAGACATGTTATGTTTTTTATGACTTATTTTGGAATGAAGTTTCGTCCTGAATGACAAGTTATTATTTAAATGTTTCCGCTGTTTTCACTTATTTTTCTTGTGAATCTTAGTCTCTGTGATGCTTTAGTTATACCTATAAAGCACCATATCCTTTGGTGTTCCCTTTTTGGGTATACTAAGGGGTGTGTGGGTGTTTAAAGGCTTCAGTAGACAGGAATTGCTCAAACAGACCTTTCGACTGTTTCAAAAGGGTTGGGTTTCGTGCTTAACGACCTTTCGACTTTGCTGAGATGGATTGGTCTTTCCTTTGAAAGCCCTCCATTCGATTCAATGGAGGTATCTTAGAGAGTTTTTCCTTTGAAGGTTACGACCTTGTCGAAGGCCTTGATGGTTGTATAACAAGGACTTATTCCAAGAATCTTATACTAAGGTTCTGATACTGTCGGAAGCAAGGTGATTTTGTTGATAAAGCTTGAACCAGGAATCCGAGATAGGGTTCTGACCTTGACGGAAGCAGTGAGACTAACCTTCTTGGGTCTGAACTAGTAATCTCAAGTTGTAGTGTTTTAGTGAAGGGTTTCGACTTTGTCAAAAGTCGGATCCTTGGACTCCTTGTTTTAGTTGAAGGTTTGAGTAAGTTGTGACTTGGTTTCGACCTTGTCGAATGCTAAAACCCAGAGGATGGTTACTTGAAGTATGAACTCGAATTCGTTTAAATTTTACAAGTTTTCGACCGTGTCGATAATGGCCTACGATGAATGTGAAACCAGCAACACAAGAGTGAAACTGACAAGAGCTTAGATAAAATGGTAAGTAACCTAAAATACTTGAAACTTCCCTTTTATAAACAAAAGATGGCTTTATTGGTTCTAATCCCTAAATTAATCTTGTAATTATGGTTACAACACTTTTAATTAAAGAAAAACAAGTTTGGAATGGGAGGAATCAGATCCCAAAAACATGGCCCCTTAGGTCTTATTTAAAGATGCGGGTAAGCACCTTTCGACCTTTATGCTTCTGACTTGGTCGAAAGGTGGCTGCCAAATGACTAAAGTTTGCATTGTATTTATTGGAAGGAAGGGTTGCACCCCTCTACTTTGCATCGCCTTGTAAGTGCTTCCGACTTTGTCGACTAGTATTGTTCAATGGTTTTGATGATGTTGGTTACGCCTGAGTGCTTGTTTCTGATCTGATGCAGAACCTTCCTGGATCACACTGGTTTCGACTGGTTCGAAAGGCTTACCATAGCTTTCGAAGGGTCTGTCCTGGACAATGTTTGCTTTCACGTAGTTTAAACAATGGCGAAACCTTTGGTGTCGAAAGGTTTGGCGCATATGCAAGTAGTCGTTCTCATTGTTTTCAAAAGGCGCTGCCTTAACTCAATCGAAAGGCCATCATGCATATGAAATGACCAAGTCGAAGGGTGGCTATTGAAGGCGGAAGGGTGCTTTCGACTCCATTGTCTCCTTCGAAATGTATGAACTCACTGGACCTTTGTTGTTGAGACCTTCCGACACCTTCGAAAGGTTTTGAAGCTTCTAGACTTTAACGGTAGCATCCCTTCGACTCTTTTGAAAGGTCTAGCTAGTGTTTTTCTTTCTTGATTTCTTTTGATCTCTGCTTGGAATGGTTCCGACTAAGTCGAAAGGTGATTTTTGGAGTAACATTCCCCCCCCCCCCCCCGCGAAGAGATGCACTGGACTTTTCAAGTCAACTTTGCCAAAACCTAGAAGCTTCCCGCCTTTTGGTCTTCCCGCGTGGATCTGGGCCGTCTATTCAAATCTTATCTAGCGGTTGATGATTCTGGGCGACTTTTCTTATAAAGTACGCTTCACCTCCATCTTCCTCATTCACTATTCTACACTCAAAAATTCGAATACGAGTAAAAGAATTCTAAAAATTCTCAATTTTTCTATTCGCTTCTAGAGATCAAAATAAACAACAAATCTAAATCGTAAGTCTAGATTCATTCTTGTTTTGCTGGTTTTAATCAAATTTTGCTTTTCCAGGTTTCAAAATCGAGATTCGACCTTAAAATATTCGAATTTTGATTTTTTGAGACTGGCTTTAGTTTGACTTACTAAGAAATTTTTTTTAATTCAGTCTTATGCATCGATAGATCCTGCTTCTTGTTTTGGATTTTTACTTTGATATTTACAATTTCTGTTCTTCTTTAGGAAATATAGATTTTCAATTTAATAGTAATTTTTATACTTAAGAAATCGAAGAAGGTCGATTCCTGTTGGAATCCATATTACTTTTATTTCTATCTTTTTTTTAACATCTATTTTCTTATCGGGTTTTGTTTACTTGTTGTAGTAAATTTGAAATACTAGATTTGCAATCTGGCTTGGGGAAGGTGATAATACCTGTTTTCTTCACACCGGAAGTTTCAAATGTACAGGTGAAAAATTGGCACCACAAAATGACCTTTCTACCCCTTCGAAACGACTTGAGGCGGCAATTTTGGTTTTACTTCCTTAGCCCCTTTCGATGGAGTCGAAAGGTGTTGTGGTGCCAGTTTGATCAACCTTGTCGAAAGAATATGAAGTTAAGTAGAGTGTAGTCACTCCGTCGAAAGCATAACGTTTCGACTTAGTCGAAATCTTAGTGCCGATTGCAATCCATTCTTTTTAGTTTGCCTTTGGAACCATCATACCTCCTCGACCCTTTCGATACCATTTAAATCTAATGAGTCGAAACCCTTTAGAGTTACCTTTCTCCAGCATTGTCGAAACGTTCTAAGTATACATGAGTTTAATTTAAGACCTTTCGACCCAATGAATTTGTAAGGTATCGACAACATTTGTATTTTTCTTAGGAAACCAAAGTTATTGGTTTCAACAGCGTCAAAGGGTCTTGCTATCTTGTTTATGAAATGTTTACGGTGTATATTTTTACTCAAGTTCTTAAGTTGACCTTGACTATCTCCTTTTAGCAATTTGGTTCCTATAGGGCTTTCGACATTGTTGAAAAGTGCTAATTGAACAAATATTTTGTCTTATCCTTTCGACCTTGTCCATAGCTCAAGGAACATTTTTATTTAGGCTTTCGACAATGTTGAGATATTCTTGCCAAGTGTTGATGTCCTTTTCCTTTTGACTCTATTGAAAGCCTAATGTTCTTGACTTTTAACTTAAACATTTTACAAAAACAAGAAGTTTCAGATTTGATTTATGTTTAAGTGATTCAAGTAGGTTTTCTAACTAATTCTTGAAAGTATGATACATTCATAATTAACCAAAATTTTTAACTGAAACGTTTTAACCTAGCAGAATCATGAGCTCTCCAAAGAAGGTTGAAGCTACCTTTAAGCATTCTCTCATATCAACTCAAGATGAAGTCAATGCCATCCTTAATGACTTTGTTATTACTGGTATCGAAGCCATTCCTCCCAAGGAGATTGAGACTATCAACAACCCTCCTGAAGGGTTCTTTGCCTACACTATATGCCGTATGGCATGGAGGATTCTTCCCTTTTCTTGAATACTTGTCCAGATTCCTTTCACATCTTAGAATTGCTCCAATTCGGCTATCTCGAAACATATACACCTACCTTCTATCTCAGGAGCTGAAGGCCCTGGAGTCAGGACTTCCCTCCCTAAATGCTAAAGTTCTGAACTACTTGACTCGCTTAGTCAAACTTAGCACTCTTAATCACCAGATCTTCAGAGCTAACCACCGAAGAAGCTTATATCGGATGGGGTCAATAAGTTTAAAGACTGGGAAAACTAGTTTTTCTTTGTCCGATGTTTCGCAGACGTTAGTGGGATCTTTTCTTTTGATTCATGGGTTTTGATTCATGACAAAAACTTCAGAGATCATAAGACGAACTACAAAGAGAATACTATATGAAGGCGACAAAAAGAGAATAAACGTATATTATGCACTACAAAGGAGACAAGACTACAATCCACAGATTAGTATGAATATTTTATTATATTGAGTCTTAGAATATTGTTAAAATCATTCCTCAAGAAGTCACACACATACAAATAGTTGTATATTGTTTTATACTTGAAAAAATGTGATCTGTGCACATAATAGCAGGTCGATTGACCGACCAGTAAACTTGGCTGACCGAACCTGTGTTAGTGCACAAATATTCACTGTTTTGTGCACGATTTTAAACTCAGTTGACCGGCCATAATTTTCAGTCAACCGACCTGGAAATAACAGCTATTTTTCTGAAGAGTTGCGATCGTTCGTGAAGAGGAATCACCTTCAATCCAAGAGATATGGTCACAACTTTTGATTGAAACTCTTCATGAAAGATTGTAACTATTCTACAACTATATAAACATGTTTAATTCACTTCTACAATCACCAATTCTTGTTTATAATTCTGAAATCTATTCTCTATTTATTTCTACAAATAAAAGCATTCATTCTCATTCAATATCGCTAGAATCCCTGAATTAATTCATATACTTCGATTCTACGCGATTATCCTCCTTCTAAATCTTTACACACACTATATATTCTTAAGGATTTGATTATAGGAAAATTGTACTATCAAAAGACAATCCGTGTTATTCAGAACACATTCATCAACAAGTTATTTGTAATAAGTTTAAGTCCTCTTCGGCTGTTGAGGCGGAAAAATTCCTGTTCGGCTGCTCAGGTGTTGTATACCTATTCCTCCGGGTTAAGTGAGGGGTTTAGTCAAAGATAAATTTAGAGGGTATTCTGGGACTGGACGTAGAACGGGAAGTTCGAACCAGTATAAAATTTCCTGGTGTGCTTACTTTAATTTTTATTTTACTGCTATTATCAGTTTCCGCATTTATATACCATATTACACGATCCTTAGTACTGCACGTACATTTTCATTTGGTATCAGAGCGAGGAAATCCTATAACCGTCACAAAGTTATTTGATATCTATTTCTAGTAATATGGCAACGACACAAACTAATGATGTTGGCACTAACACTAATACTAGTTTCACAGAGGGTTAATCAACTTCACGACCTCCACTTTTTAATGGTATAAATTATAGTTATTGGTCAACTAGAATGAGAATCTATATGCAATCTAGTGGATTCGATATCTGGAATGTTATACAAAGAGAGTACACAACTCCTACTGGAGAATACTCAACTTGGAGTAACACACAAAAACTAGATGCTACATCAAATGCAAAGGCTATGAATATTTTATTTTGTGCATTAGATAGAAATGAATTCAATAGAGTTAGCATGTGCACTTATGGCTATGAAATTTGGAGAACACTTAAGGTAACACATGAAGGAACGAACAAAGTTAAATTAAGAAAAATCTCTAAGTTGAAAAATCAATTTCAAAATTTCAAAATGAGGCCAAATGAATCTATAAATGATATGTACTCTAGATTCCAGGATATTTATCATGCTCTACTATCATTAGAACAAACATTTACTGATTTTGATGTTGTCACTAAAATCTTAAATTCTTTAACAGACGAATGGGAAAGAAAAGTCCTAGCCATTGAAGAAGCAAGTGACTTGTCAACATTAAAACCAGAAGAATTGATAGGTAATTTAATGTCCTACGAAGTAAATTTGCAGGCAAAGAGAAATGGAGCACAAGAAAAGAAGAATGTGGCATTTCAAGCAGAAAAAGATGACTCCGACTCAGAGAATGAAGATATGGCAATGATTGCTAAAAATTTCAAAAAGTTTCTGAAATTCAAAAGAAATAAATTCAGGGGAAACAAAAATAATTCCAACAGTAGCAAACCATCATCTTCAGCAATGGAATGTTATGAATGTCATAAGAAAGGTCACATGAAGAAAGATTGTCCAGAACGTAAAAAGGGCAATTTTAAGAAGGACAGAACCAAACGAAGAGCTTTTTCAGTCACTTGGGACGACACAGACTCATCATCCTCATCAGAGAGTGAAAGTGACAATGAAAATGAACAAGCAAATTTGTGCGTCATGGCTTCGTCACACGATGTAAGTGATCTTAGTTTTGAAGATTTAATTGAAATTAATTCTGAATTAGTAGACTTAGCAAAGCAACTTAAAAAGAAAAATAAATATTTACAAAGAAAATTAGATAGGACAGTCTTAAAAGTAGATATCCTGAAAGATGAGAAGAAAATATTAGAAGGAGAACTTGAAATTTCTCAACAATCAAATTCTAACTTATCTTCTCAAATTTCTTCAATGTCTGAAGAACCAGAAATTCAGAAAAATAAAAATGATGTTTTATTTTTGGAAAATAATAGTTTAAATTCTAAAATTAAAGATTTAGATTTAGAAAAATCTAGTCTAAAAATAAAATTTGATGACATCTCTAAAAATGTCTCTAATTTCAATAAAGGAAGGAGAATCTTTCTAAAATACTTGAAAATTCTCAATCCACTAGCAATAAATCTGGACTAGGATTTAAGAACTAGAATAATTTTGCTAAAAGTAGGATTAATAATATTATTAAAAAGGATATTGTTTGTGCCAAAATTGGTCACAAACACCCAATGGCCGTTGAAAGCACCAGTTTGCAATCAAAGATCACAAATATCAAATATGTAGAGAAATAAATATGCAAATCACTCAGGAAACTCAATAAAAACACTAAATGGCACAGGATTTATAGTGGTTCTGCGATCTTGCCTACATCCACTCTGAAGTTGATGACTTTATTGATTCACTTGATGATTTCAATCGATTACAGCAGGTTACAGTGAATTTTACCTCTGTAATTCGAGTACAACAGTAGTAGTGAAGTGCAAAGTAGAATCTGGTAGAGTCTGGACGCTTCAGAATCCCGATCCCCTTTTCTGAATGACCTGGGGCTCTATTTATAGGTGTAGGAGGCTGATATTTCGCCTAAAATTAGGGAGACTATTTCTGGCACGTGTGGGGGCCCACGTGCCCACGTTCAGAAAATCTGGGCCTGCTTCGGGATCGATTCGAACTCCATTCGAATCGATCAAGAATTCATCAGATGGAGCTGAAATTTGGTGAGAACATTCTTTAACATGTATGTAAGCTTCTGTGAAAATTTCATAGCACTTGGACTTGTAGATCTCGAGATATGGCCGATTTGAAATTGCGTTCTTCGTTTGTTCATCCTATTCGAATCGATATATTCGAATCGATTCCTTCGAATCGATCGCCTGCACGTGCCTCATGGTGATGTGGCACGCAATCTTCGGGTCGATCCGCTTTTCGCTCCGGCTTGATCGAGTCGTCCCGAGTATTTTGCCGCTTTGACTTGATGGGTTCGAAGACATCGCTCGTTCCTGGGTTCGAACAAGGCTTCGTTCGTATCGATCGTGTCTTACTTTGATCGATACGAAATGACTACACTGGATGGATTCGAGGTGAGGTGCTCTGGTGGATACGAACGTATCTTTGTATATGGAGTCATTGCATAGCTTTGTTCATGTCGATCTCGATGGTCTCCAGTTGATCGATACGAATAGGAGGTTGCAGAATGGATTCGAAGAGGAATACCTCTATGGATTCGAACAAGGGTTATGGATACGAAAACAAGGCTATTCTCTTCCAACTTGCATCGATCATATCTTGAGCATACGAACTCAGATTGACTTGAAATTTGAAACCTTGGCTTTCATGAATTTGCTTGATGTGTCTTATCAATTGTAGCCTGATCCGGACTCTGACAAAATTCATCGATATCCATGGTGGAACAGTGTATAACGAACTTTTATGACGAACTGTCTTTAGTTTTCCAGCCAACTTTTTGGTGTCACGGCCTTGCCAAAAGGTGGGATAACATTTGCCCCCCAAAACATGCCTTGCGATAGGAAGGTGTATTTTGTAATATCATAAGCTGGATGTTCATATCCTGTTGATGACCTGCAAAGAAATTGATAGTTTTTATCTGACCACGAATGACGATCGTTCGGGATCGTATGTCATTTGAGGTGATGTGTGACCATTCGCGGTCGAATGTCGTTCATGGAGAATGGTGACCGTATCCGGCTAGGTGCCGTTCGAGGCGAATTGTGATCGTTCGCGATCGAGTGTGGTTCTAGACAGATTACGACTGTTCGAAGTCGGACGTCATTCTAGACGGATTGTGACTGTTCGAAGTCGGATGTCATTCTAGACGGGTTGTGACTGTTCGAAGTCGGATGTCGTTCTAGACGGGTTGTGACTGTTCGAAGTCGGATGTCGTTCTAGACGGATTGTGACTGTTCGAAGTCGGATGTCGTTCTAGACGGATTGTGATCATTCGCGATCGAGTGTCGTACGAGGGAGAATTTGATCGTTCGCGATCGGGTGCCGCACGAGGCAAAATGTGATCATTCGCGATCGAATGTTATATTAGATGAAGTGTGACCGTTCGCGGTCGGGTGCCGTACGAGGCAGATTGTGACCGTTCGAGGTCGGGTGCCGTTCGAGGCTAATTGTGATCGTTCGCGATCGGGTGTCGTTCGAGGCGAATGGTGACCGTTCGAGGTCGGGTGCCGTTCGGGGCGAATTGTGTGTGCCCGGGGGGGGACTTAGTATCATCGATACCAGGTTCACGTTCGAGTGGGTTCCTGGATCGTTTGTTAGGTGGTTCATCACTATCTCAGAGCATGCCTAGGGACCGTTCGCGACCCCGTACATGTGTAAGTAGTTTAGCCATTATGGAATCACAGGTAGCATTCTTTTATTGAAAATAAGTCTTTAGCAGAAATGTTAAACAGAATCAAGTTCAAATGTTCAAATCAAGATGAAACAAAAGCAAAGCAAGGATGTCAAAGTGTAAATTCTCACTACGAGACGGTCAATAATCATTCAGAGCATGCATGTGGATCGTTCGCGATCTCATACATGTGTAAATGGTGTGATGGTGTTAGTGAGAAGTTTATGACTTGTTCATCGTTATTTAAATCAATTGATAACCATACGGTGCCCCGGCTCGGGGTTACCCCTAGCTGATGTAGATGGTGGCCGCTCTGGTTCCACCGTTGGAGCTCGCCTTCTCACATACTGAAGTAGCCTACCATTTCTGATATGCCCTTCTACCTCATCCTTCAGGTGCCTATAGTCATTTGTGCTATGACCGTTCAGCTCGTGGAATAAGCAATATCTGTCTGACTTTCTCTCGTTGGTAGTCGGATCCCGTCGCATTGTTCTACGATAGGCAACTTGCTCTCGGGTGTCTTGGTAGATTCGCTCCAATCCCTCATTCAGTTCTGAATAGGTGGTAAATCGCGGCTCCCTCCATTGCCGCTTTGAACTGTCATCATTTTCTTCAGCCTTTCGCTTCCCTTTACCAGTCTCTGCACCTTTTCCAGGTGAATTACCGCCTCTAACTGCGTAAATATCGATTTCTTCTTCTCTCTCCGTACGAGTGTCCTCTAATCGCAAAAACTTTTTGGCTTCATGATAAAACTCTGCTAGGTCCGTAGGTGGATCCTTAGTAAGTGAATTCTTGAACTCCGTGCCATCAGATATCCCAGATACAGCTGCCATCATGACCATAGATGGATCTGGTCGATCCTCTGATGCTGCTGCCGCGTTGAATTGCGTCAAAAAACTCCTCAAAGATTCCCCAGCCTTTTGTTTTAGAGTCGCCAAACTCATCACGTTCTTGGGTCTCGAAATATGAACCCTGAATTGTCTCATAAACCTTTCTGTCAAATCTATCCAAGTCCCAATGGAGCCACTCTCCAGTTGTCTAAACCATAGCGCTGCAATGTCCGTCAAGTACAATGGAAAGCACCGGGCCATGACTTCCTGTGATGCCCCCAGCACTTCCATGTGCCTCATATACTTCGTTAGATGGACCGCTGGATCCGTCCGCCCATCATACATTTCCACCAATGGTAGCTTGGAGTCTGGTGGATTCCTGGCCTGCCTGATCATAGGAGTAAAGGGACTCCTATGTACATCCTCCAGATCTCTATTGACAAGTCCGCCTCTCATGGCCCGTCTGACCATCTCTTCCAACCTGTCGTTGTCGTCAGGCTGTGATCTTTGAGTGTCACCTTCATTCTGCCCCCCTAGCTGAGCGTTCATCCCTCTATTGCCGCCAGGTAGGTCGGATGTCCCTGAATCTCTTCCCGGGATTGGATCAACATGTTCTAAGTGTATGCCCCCCAGCTCCGGCGCTGCGCCAGATGGTCCTACTCCGTTCTGGATTCTGGTTGTTCCTTGATTTTGCGCTCCAAGTTGCCCAATTTGTTGAAGCAAATTCTGGATCATTTCCTCCTGTCTCTTCATCATTGTCTCCATCTCATCCCTGGTGATGAAGATCGATGCTTGGTTTGCCCCTGAGGAAGCCTCTTGACTCCATTCATGCTGACTTTGCTCTAGTCTCTGCCTTCTACTTGTTTGTCTTGTCATGATTCTTCGGATCTAAATCTCTTAGCCTTCTGATTCAACTTTCAAATGATAGAACTCCTGAGTTCAATTCTCAGTGAAAGCACCAAAATGTTTGCGCCAAAATTGGTCACAAACACCCAATAGCCGTTGAAAGCACCAGTTCGCAATCACAGATCACAAATATGAAATATGTAGAGAAATAAATATGCAAATCACTCAGGAAACTCAATAAAAACAGTAAATGGCACAGGATTTATAGTGATTCGGCGATCTTGCCTACGTCCACTCTGAAGTTGATGACTTTATCGATTCACTTGATGATTTCAATCGATTACAGTAGGTTACAGTGAATTTTAGCTCTGTAATTCAAGTACAACGGTAGTAGTGAAGTGCAAAGTAGAATCTGGTAGAGTCTGGATGCTTCAGAATCTCGATCCCCTTTTCTGAATGACCTGGGGCTCTATTTATAGGTGTAGGAGGCTGATATTTCGCCTAAAATTAGGGAGACTACTTCTGGCATGTGTGGGGGCCCATGTGCCCACGTTCAGAAAATCTGGGCCCGCTTCGGGATCGATTCGAACTCCATTCGAATCGATCAAGAATTCAGCAGATGGAGCTGAAATTTGGTGAGAACATTCTTCAACATGTATGTAAGCTTCTGTGAAAATTTCATAGCACTTGGACTTGTAGATCTCGAGATATGGCCGATTCGAAATTGCGTTCTTCGTTTATTCATCCTGTTCGAATCGATCTATTCGAATCGATTCCTTCGAATCGATCGCCTGCACGTGCCTCATGGTGATGTGGCGTGCAATCTTCGGGTCGATCCACTTTTTACTCCGGCTTGATCGAGTCGTCCCGAGTATTTTTCCGCTTTGACTTGATGAGTTCGAAGACATCGCTTGTTCCTGGGTTCGAACAAGGCTTCATTCGTATCGATCGTGTCTTACTTCGATCTATACGAAATGACTGCACTGGATGGATTCGAGGTGAGGTGCTCTAGTGGATACGAACGTATCTTTGTATATGGAGTCGTTGCATAGCTTTGTTCGTGTCGATCTCGATGGTCTCTAGTTGATTGATACGAATAGGAGGTTGCAGAATGGATTCGAAGAGGAATACCTCTATGGATTCGAACAAGGGTTATGGATACGAAAACAAGGCTATTCTCTTCCAACTTGCATCGATCATATCTTGAGCATACGAACTTAGATTGACTTGAAATTTGAAACCTTGGCTTTCATGAATTTGCTTGATGTGTCTTATCAATTGTAGCCCGATCCGGACTCGGACAAAATTCATCGATATCCATGGTGAAACAGTGTATAATGAACTTTTATGACGAACTGTCTTTAGTTTTCCAACCAACTTTTTGGGTCACGGCCTTGCCAAAAGGCGGGATAACAGATATTAAGAAAACAATTTGTTCAAACACTAAATCCATTAAGATATGGATTCAAAAATCAAATAATGTTTTGATAAGGAATAAACATATCAAAATGTTCATGGAAACTGTTCATAATAACAAAAACTATGTTTATAAAGGGAATTCTGAACCCGTATGGGTTTGGCTTCCTAAGATCTAAATCTTAGGACCCTAAAAAGAAATGGGTACCAACTTTTTATAAATTTTTGCAGGTACCACATAAAAGGAGAGGAAAATGGATTTTAGATAGCGGTTGCTCAAAACACATGACTGAAAACAAAGAAATGTTGTCAAATATTATCTACTCAAATGGAGGATCGGTCACTTTTGGAGATAACTCTAAAGGATATATCATCGGTAAAGGCGATGTCAACAGCAACGGTACCACTAATTTACCTCTCATTGCTGATGTTTTATTAGTTAAAAATTTAAAACATAATCTATTGAGTATTAGTCAGTTATGTGATAAAGGTTTTAATATAACTTTTTCAAAAAATAAATGTAATATTTTCGATAAAAATCATAACACTATTTTTGAAGGAATAAGAGATAAAAACATTTATATTTTAAAAATAGAACGTTACAAGAATGTGCAAGAACTTTATTAAATGGAACCACTCTATCAAAACATTTTTGGGCAGAAGCTGTAGCTACTGCTTGTTATGTATTGGATCGTGTTTCCATTCGACCGTTAACTAAGAATACTCCATATGAACTTCTAAATGGAAGAAAACCAAATATTTCATATCTTAAAGTTTTTGGTTCTAAATGTTTTATTTTGAATACTAAAGATCAACTAGGCAAATTCGATCCAATATTCGATGAAGGAATATTCGTTGGATATTCGGAACGAAGTAAAGCTTATCGAATTTTTAATAAAAGAACTCAAATTATTGAAGAAAGTTTATATTCAAAATTATTTGAAAATGTCATCCAACAATGATTTTTACAATTCCGAAAACTCTCGTTTATCGTATACATCTCCGGACGATGATTCCGATCGTATTCCTGAAAACGGACCCTATCCTATTTTTCCCTTACCTAATCGTGTCCTTAACTTCTCTTCTTCCACGGATAAAGACCCCCGACATAGCTGGAAACCATGGGAGAACACTCATACCGGTTATACACCGGAAAAGAAGAAAGGCAAGAATGCTATGGTTATATCTCCTTCAACTAAACAGAAAATAGATGAGATACTCCACTATCAACAGCAACAAATGGATCTACAAAAGGAGTTATACTATGAACAAAAAATTACGGCAAGACATTTGAGCTTTCTAGAATGGATGGCCATAATAATTTGTTCGTCGAAAAAGGAAGACATTGTTAAACCCACATCTAGACCCTCAACCTCCTCAAATCCTGCTCAATCTCCAGTAGCTCCTACGTGGTCACCTATAGAGAATGCTCCATCTCCAAATTCTTGTGAACGTCGATATTAACAACCGGTGGCTAAGCATTATATATATATATATATATGTTGCTGATTTTCTATAAGTTGTATTAGTATCATGCAAAAATAATAAAATTTCTCTTTATACAATTTTTTTAACAGAAACAGCAAAACTGGGCAAAACAACAGGGTCGGTCGACCGAAATACTGAGTCGGTCAGCCGAATCCCTTCCCGAAAATTTCACATGTTTCAGTTAACAGAGTCGGTCAGCCGACCAGACATTTCGGTCGATCGAATGACAAAAATCTACTGTTGCCTCTTTAAATATTTAACCCACCTATTCACTTTTTCAACTACCTCTTCATTTTAACTTTCCCAATTTCAGATTTTTACCCCAAACTCCAATAAAATTTTCTAAAATTTTATATTTTCCTCAAAATCAATGGCTCCTAGAAAGAAAACTAAAACTACCGGCGCTTCTTCATCAACTCTAGTGGATTCTCAAATAGCCTCATGGCTTGTGAGTGATAGAGCACTCGAAAGATGGATAAAGCTTCAAGATGCCAAGATCTTCGAGGAATCCTTCGTAAGTTACCCCGATTTCTCTTCTTACGGTATTGAAAATGCCGCAATTGAAAGTGGGCTTGACACTTTTCTTGACCATAGAAAGAACAATTTGAAAATTAACCACATTATGGTCAAATTATTTCTTGCTAAACTAAACCTTGTTAATCCTCCTAGAAACACTGAAAATTGTGTTTGGACGTCGGTATGTGGTACGGCAATTTTCCTTTCACTAGATAGAATAAATAATATTTTGAATGCTCGGCCGGGTGGAATATCATTACATGATGTGGATTGCAATGTAATGAGACACGACCAAATAAGCCATCTCTTTTTCGAAGATGATGCTATAGATTTCAGACAAACATCTTCTCTTCGACCAAAAGCTAGACTTTTTCATTGGTTCATGATGAAATCAATTGTTCCAAGAGGGGGCTCTTATCACTTAGTGTACCCTGAAAATTTTAAAGCATTATATGCTATATGTGGGAATGTTCGAGTCAATTGGGCACAATTACTTATGGATGAGTTTCTCTCATTTAACCAAGGCAAGATGCTTCATATTTACTATGGAGAATATATAATGAGATTAATCAATGACTTAGTCGTACATGCTCCAGAATCCGAAACTACCAAAGTTCATCATTTTGATTCAAGGACCATTAAATTAATGAAGTTGCCGGATGCTCCACCAAGATTTATAAAATTTGACCAATGGCATGCTACTCCTAGAGATCAACTACGCCGTAGCCATTCAACACCATAACCAACCACTCATTCTACGGAACGCTTAACTCGCCAGTCCACAATTCAAAGACTAACACCTGGACTTGGTACGGAAGCGGCTATTGATCTTTTGGCTCGAAATCAATTAGCTTTAGATGCCCGTCTACGGAAAATAGATGGAAGATTCAAGGAAATCAAGGGCTTCTTTGTTAATCTTTGGAATGATTTGTCATGCACTTCTGAAGCCGGTACCTCTCATCTTGCTCTCGAAAAAAGACCAGCACCTAATTTCTCTTGGTCAACTTCGGAGAATACAAGTTACGGAATATTAGGAACTCATACTTCTCATACTCAGCATCGTGGTAAAGAACATGCTCCTCCTGATGAAAATATTCGTCCATAATATTGGGATACCGACGAGGGTGAGGAGTGATCTTGTTGTTTTTTTGTCTTGCTATTGAATTATTTCAAGTATTTTGTTTTTATTGTGAATAATATTTCTATTTCATGATGTTTTAAGTAATGGTATCATTAACATTTTATTTGGTTTCGGTATGTAAATTTAATTCTATGTTCCTAAATTTGATACATGTTCCGTATTATTTTTTACATTTTATGTATCATAAGTATTCCTTTTTGTCGATGACAAAGGGGGAGAAATATATGAAAGCTAACAAGTTTTTGCAGAAAAGTCACCATATATTCAGGGGGAGAATTACAATATATATGTATATACTACTTCGTCACATAAGTATTGTCATCAATCAAAAAGGGGGAGAATGTTGATTCATGGGTTTTGATTCATGACACAAGCTTCAGAGATCATAAGACGAACTACAAAGAGAATACTATACGAAGGTGACAAAAAGAGAATAAACATATATTGTGCACTACAAAGGAGACAAGACTACAATCCAGAGATTAGTATGAATATTTTATTATATTGAGTCTTAGAATATTGTTAAAATCATTCCTCAAGTAGTCACACACACATACAAATAGTTGTATATTGTTTTATACTTGAAAAAATGTGATTTGTGCACATAACAGCAGGTCGGTGGACCGACCAGTAAACTCGGCTGACCGAACCAGTGCTAGTGCACAGATATTCACTGTTTTGTGCACGATTATAAACTCAGCTGACCGGCCAGAATTTTCAGTCAACCGACCTAGAAATAATGGCTATTTTTCTGAAGAGTTGCGATCGTTCGTGAAGAGGAATCACCTTCAATCCAAGAGATATGGTCACAACTTTTGATTGAAACTCTTCATGAAAGATTGTAACTATTCTACAACTATATAAACATGTTTAATTCACTTCTACAATCACCAATTCGTGTTTATAATTTTGAACTCTATTCTCTATTTATTTCTACAAATAAAAGCATTCATTCTCATTCAATATCGCTAGAATCCCTGAATTAATTCATATACTTCGATTCTACGCGATTATCCACCTTCTAAATCTTCACACACACTATATATTCTTGAGGATTTGATTATAGGAGAATTGTACTATCAAAAGACAATCCATGTTATTCAGAACACATTCGTCAACACATTATTTGTATTAAGTTGAAGTCCTCTTCGGCTATTGAGGCGGAAAAATTCATGTTCGGCTGCTCAGGAGTTGTATACCTATTCCTCCGGGTTAAGTGAGGGGTTTAGTCAAAGTTAAATCCAAAGGGTATTATGGGACTGGACGTAGAACGGGAAGTTCGAACCAGTATAAAAATTCCTGGTGTGCTTACTTTAATTTTTATTTTACTGCTATTATCAGTTTCTGCATTTATATACCATATTACACGACCCTTAGTAATGCACGTACATTTTCATTTTCTTCCCCCCGTAAGTTCAAATTTTCATAATCTTCCTTCCATTTTATCTCTTCTCTTGTCTAACTTTCATCTTATACCAGGTTCTCCCATCAAAGAACTTAGTGAAGCGGACAGAAGAATGGTAGAGTCTCTTACCGCAACTTCAGTTAAGATAGGGAACCGATTAAAGTTGCTGATACTATCGAACCTGAGGAAGCATTCTTTTCTTCTCCCTAATCAAAGGGTTTTGAGACTACCCCCTTTGATCTAACATACTTCAAAAGGAAAACGCTTCCTTTCTTTGGGAGATGCTGAACATTTATCTCCCATGTCGCCCACTTTCTCAGACCACTCTGGTAAATTATAGGCGCAACATCTGTTTTCCATTCCTGTCATTTTCTAAATTACTTTGCTGACTTTAATCTACTTGAACTCTCTCCAGCTGCTTCTCAAGTTGAAAAGTATGTTAGCGGTGTCGCTCCCCCTCCTACAACCTCTGGAGCACCATCTATCATCGAATCTCTTTCCAAATTCAAGAAGGCTTTGAAATGGAAGTGATGGAATCTTCTGAAATAGAGCCTCCAAAGAAGGCTGCTAAAGTTGTAGATGTAGATGAAGAGTAGCGTTTGTCTCTTGACAAAGCTCCAAAGAACCTAATTGGGGAAGCTTCCAAAGATAAACCAGTGCAAACTCCTATTGCATTTGATCTCATCTCTCGCATCTCTGTTTCAGACTCGCCAGTTGCTCTCACATAGATGCAACTGGCTTTGAATATGCCCCCTACTCCAAAGCACATTCCTTCTCAGTCATCATCTTCTGCTCCTTCTACCACCAACTTCGAAGAGATAACTGAGTCTATCCTTCACTCAGAGTCCTTTACTTCAATTCACGTGCCTTCTTCCATTCCAGATTTGGCAGGGCACTATCACTCTCTAAAGAACAACAACTTCTGGTAAGTTTCACTCCAATTAATTTTATCAACATTGGTTTTTTTCTAAATCACTAACTTATGTTATATTTCTTCTTTCATATTTCTAAGGGTTGGTTAACTCTTCATCAACATGCACCAAATATTCCCTTGAGTCATCTAAGTCCCAGGAGGAAATTTTGGCCCTTAAGAATCAAGTGTCTACACTTTCCGTGGCCAAAAATGAAGCAACTTTAGAATTGGTGCGACTAAGGGCTTCCCTTGCCTGAGCAGAAGCCGATCTTTTGGCAGAATGAAAGGCTCGTCAACTGCTTGCTGATGAAAAATTCATTGTGGAGCTTACTTTAAAAGATTCTAACGATGAGAAAGCTTGTTTATCTACAAAGAACGTTTCTTTGAAGGAAAAGTTCTAGAAAACCAGGGCTTCACTAAAACTCCCTGCCAATACCATTTCTGACGCCAAGAAGCGAGTATCTCAATTCATTAGTACAACTCTTGGACAAATGCTGCTGAATTCTTATGAAGAAGCTCTCATGCTCACCTATGCCAACAACTTCAAGAAATGTCCAGACTTCGGTTTTCCCTCACTTGGTTCTGCCCTGGTCGATAGGGTAATGGGAAAGATCAACCAAAGAAGCAGGGGATTGAACCTGCATTTGAGGTGGAGATTGATGCTTCTAAGATCCTTTCCTTTGACGTCCCCTCTTTTGATATTGAATCAGACTCTGAGGACGAGGGTGACAAGGTTGATGCCGCCAGGGAAGAAGGCGATGAAGATGGCGATGACACCGATGATGACAACGATGATGATGATGATAACCTTGTTGGTGGTCAGGGCCCAAGTAGAGATGGCGGAGCTCACCATGAAGCCTTTGATAAGGATCGGGATGGTAACACCAAAGCTTTAGAAAAAGAGCCCACTCCTCCTACAGCTACTCTGCCTGAACCTATTGGGCCTTCGGCCCCTCAGGAGGATGAGCCTGCTCCTGTTAACATTGATGAGCTTAAAGGGAAAGAGCAGGCTTCCGAGACCTCTGTTCCAATTTCATAGGTATGGGATTCTCTGTTTGAATGTCTTTCACTTCAAAGGTTATAATAGTGTAAACCATTCTTTTTAGATATGGAAGAAGTCCATCCTCCCCTATAAAACAAAACTTCAGAGAAAACAAGCTGAAATTAACAAGTTATATAGGGAGTTAGACAAACAGGTAAAGGAGCACAATGTACTCTTAGATAAGTATCATAGGTTTGACAGGAGTGCATTGGTGTTAGCGTCTTTTAAACATCAGAAGGCTGCCTCCTTATTAAAGAGAGTACGCCTCCGATACGACGCTCTTTTAAAGGAAAATCGGGAGTTACTTACCTTATTTTGGATGTTGATTGAAGGGAGAGACATTTTAGTCAGCTTTTTATATAAAGCCTATTGTAGACATTCAATCATATATTTCTCATACTTAGGTGAACCTAGCGGGGGTTTACTTAGACGCTTTCATAAGAGACACTTGGATGAACTCAGATCTGTAACAACCCTGTATTTTGTGATTATTTTAATTATATATTTTAATTACTTTAATTTAATTTCCAGATTTAAAAACTTTATTTTATTTTTTAAATGGAAAATTTTGTTATTTTAAATATAAATTGTGTTTTGATGTAAATTAGAATTCCAAACATGACTAAATAGAATATTTTCCAGAAATGTGAATTTGGTCCAACTTTGACTTTTAAATTTAAAATTTAAATATTTTAATTTTTGAATTTTATCTTTTATTATGAAAGTAAATAAAATTTCAAGAATACTGCTTTTCGTTTCATTGAAATCTGATTTATAATGTGAAAGTTATGCCCTTTTGAATATTGTGTGTAATTTGTTGTATTTAACAAAATTGTTTATTTTTAAATTATATAAATAATATTTTATTTGGTCATGTAATGTTCTAATTCATATTATATGGGTAAAATAACATGTTATGTATATATTTTGGTTTTAAAACATTTTAAAGGTAAAATAAACATTTTCCAATGTCAGTTGTATTCTGTTTATAATTTCTAATTTCCAGTTTCATTTAATTAAATAAATTCTTTACTTATTTTCTATTTTCTTAAAATCTTATTTTATTTTCATTTCCACTTTGTTTTGTTCAACATTTATTTATATTACTTGACCTTTTAATTGTTTAGAAGTGTTGATATAATTTTCCAAAGTTAGTGATAATTTATTTGTCATTTTTTAGCATGTTTCCAATTTTTAAGCAATTTCTTTAATTCTTTTTCCATTTTCTTTAAAATTTATTATTTATTTTTATTTTATATTAATTTGTTTCGGTTTTTCAAGTTAACTTACTGATTTTATTTTTGTTTTATTTGTATTAAAGAAAAAGAAATATGAAGAGTTTAAAGAGTTTTAACCTAAGTCCTTTCATTTCCAAAGACTTTTCATTTGCCCGCCTTTTCCTTTTCTCTTTTTGGCCGTACATCCTAAGTGTTTTAGCCATGTATTCATTTTTTTTTCCAAGTGAATACTTTAGTTCCTCATTTCATTTCATGGCTAAGAAGTTTTGGGTAATGGCCTCCTCTTTCCTTCTTCTTTTCTTCCTTTTCTTATTGTTTTTTTCCAATGTTTTGCCTTGGATTCTCTTGCTCTGCTCGGCCTAACACCTCCACCATCTCCTCCATCGACCATCACCACTTCTCCCCACCTAATCCATGGCCACACCAGCCCCCTCCTCTGACCTGAAGGTGCCATGGCTCTCCCTTGATCAAAACTTCACAAAAATATTGAAAAAAACACCTTGAAACCTTGTATAGTCAAACTTATGATCACCTCCCCTTCATTGTTTGCCACGGCCACCTCCTTAGACTCCACCACCACCACTTGTACACCACCTGAACATCCCCCTCTCCTCTGACCAGACCTGTAGCAAGTCATGGTCGAGCCTAGGACCTTGTAGACCGAGCCAAAGATGAACCAAAACTCCACCATATTGCATAAAACTCTTCACATGCCTATGTTGTAACTTCCCCATCATCTCTAGCTTGTAGCCGTGCATCCCTTAGTCCAAACCAGACCCAAACAATGATCAAACCTGAGCCAAAGCATGTCCAAACCTGAACCAAAACATCCCCTAGGTCGTGCAAGCATATGTAGAAAACAAGGCAAAAGTTTGTGTGTTCGATTTTCTTTTCATTTCAAAGTTATTCAAATTCAATGTTGTATTGAATTTTGATTTATCTTGGTTTTGTTTTAGATTGTAACACATGTTCCTTAGCTTGGATCTCTTCCACTTGAATCCATCGTTGTGTCATTGTGCTTTCTGGTATCTGTTTGTATCATTTGAATTGATAACTCCAGCACAAAAGGTGAGTAAATTTTACACGACATTTTATACTTATACAAATGTAAAGCGACAACAATTGAATGTGTAGAATATTATGATATGTTATAACTGCATGTGATGATTTAATTATATGAGGTAAAACCTGTAAATTTACTAGTCATCTCATCTGTTACTGTTATATATTGTATACTGTTCATTTTATATCTGTTTATCACAATGCAAGTTCCCTGTTAGTATAGAACCACTATGGATTGAAATGATACATACCCGAATGGACTTTGAAATAGGGAAAAATCGTTATGGGCTGAAATGATAGGCCTGAACGATTTTTATTTATTTTTTTAACTTGGCATTGCGGGTTTGAAATGATAGAACCCGTATTTTTGCTTTTTAAACTACGGATTGAAATGATACATATCCGTATCACTTGACCTAGGTTAGAAAACTATATACATGCCCGTGGTTATTTTATATAGTATTTTGAATATTTTAAGTATTTTTAAAAGTGTAAAATTATGAAAACTTGATTTAAATTGGATTTTTAATGTTTTAAATAAAGAAATTTGGATTTTTCTATAAGTTAAAAATGTAATTTAAATGAATGGTAAAAGTGAATTTTTGAAATATAACTTAAGTTTGGAAATTTTGAATTTTGATTTTAAAATGATATTTAAGTTATATAAATAAAATGGAAATTTAATTATATTTGGAAAATGGTAAATATGATAATTTGATTTGAATTTGAATTTAAATGATTTAATAAAGTGTTATTGAGTTTTCTATGTATTAAAATGGTTAAATAAATTAATGGTTAAAATGTAGTTTTAAAATATAACTTGACTTGGAAATGTGAATTTAGTTTTTATTAAAGGTTTAAGTTAATCAAATAAAATTGAAAATTTAGTTTAATTTGTGAAATGGAAATAAAATATAAGTGTTAAGTTTATTCGTTAAAAATGTGAAGAAAAGAAAATTGTACATTTGGATTTGTTAAGTAAAATTATTGGAAATTTGGATTTTATTCTAAATGTTTCTTATAAAAGTCATAAATTAAAAGAGTAAGTTTAATGAAGATTTTTGAATGTCAAAATATGATTTTTATAATGTTTAAAAGGTTTAATATTGAAGTTTATTATTTGCTGGAAATACACTAAAATCTGGAAATTTCTTTAATAGCATTCAGAAATGCTATGATTTCTGATTTGAACTAAAATTGAATAAAAGAGCTATTACAGCATTTCTGAAGTGTTGTAGTTGCTGTAGTTGAACTAAATAGACTAAAACTTGACTCAGGTCTATTACAGCAGTTCTGTAACTGCTGTGGTGGTATGTTGTCTTTGATGAATCTAATGAAACCCTTCAATTTGAAACCTGAGCTATTATAGCTTTTCTGGAAATGCTGTCTTTGCTGTTTTAAACTAAATTCCAACTAAACTAAGATTTAAAAGCAGTTTTAAAAATGATGTCTTTGCTAAATAAAAATGTTTTCAAAAATAACTTATAACAGTTTTTCTGATTGCTGTGAAAGGCTGAAATTTTCAATGTTTATGGTTTTTAACTTAGTAAATGAACTTAGAATGGTTTGAAACTTTGGAAATTGAATAATTGATTTGGAAATATAATAATTACACTTTTAAATGGTTTAAATGAATTATTCTGATTGAAATATAAACTATTTAAAAGGTGACTTGAAATGATAATAAATGAATGCTATCTTTGAATTTAAAAGGTATTTAAAGTTGAATATTTGGATTTGAACTCAAATGATGATTTGATAATGAAGTTTTGGAAAGGTATGATATTTTGATATATTGAAATGATTTGAAATGAAGTTTTGAAATGGTATGATATTTCAAATATATTGAAATGGTTTGGAATTGTTTTAATCTTTATTTTGTTAAAGATTTGGATTTGAAATGATATTCTATTTTGAAGTATAAAATATAAACTGTTTTAAATCTATAACCACGGGTTTTAATAACGATTGGTTGTTAAAGAGACCGGGATCGGATATGGACATACTCTCTGTCGATACCGAAAACCACTTTGACAACTATGTATGCGGTGGTGTTCCAGAATGAAGTAGGATGGTGGCGACGATCCTAAGGTATATACGTGGACCCAACTCCAATGAGTTGGCATAAGGTGGCTAAAACAGGAGCGATCTCGGACCAGTGAGGTAGCACCTCTTATCGGACATACTTCTTCGATACCATTCTATTACTTTGTGATTGTTTGGTTGCACCCCTTGATTTGGGAGTGTTGTTCGAGGTGGAGCGGTAGTGGTTGCTATGCGTTTCCATCAGTCCGTGTGCGTAATTGGTATATCTACCCTGGCATTGCCTTGTGTGCCGTGTCACCTACCATAGCGAGCTTTACTACGAGTTTCTATTTGTGTCGTACCTATGGAGTATCTTCTCATAGCCTTGCGAGGTATACAGGTACTGTATAGACTATTGGCACTATTACGTGTTATGGTGAGTTCAGATTAAATGTAAAGCCCTAATGCTATTTTAAAGTATGTTTATTTTATGATTAGACATTATTATAATAGCGAATATTACTACATAGTAAATAGTTTAACGGATCCTTAATGAATGGGCGATCCCAAGCATTCTTTAAGTAATTGTACCCTTTATTACAGTTCACTTGAGTTGGTTTACATTGTATAAGTATGTATGTCCTGACTCGAGTGTTTTGTGTTTGCTTTACGTTCGGGTCAGACTGAGTGATACAGCATTAGAGACTCACCTTTGGAGCTGGAGTTTTGCTTTGAAGAACCAGATATCTATTCATTTTGTTATCAAGTTGATTCCAGTTGTATTCTGAGTTGTACCTGATTATCATTCTGTTACTCCTGTTGTATCTTGGTATTCCTATTGTATCTTACTTAACTCTGATGTATTTATATAGTAGCTTCATGAACTACTATTTTTTTGTTTCCGCTGCATTATATTACTATGTGTCTGTGATCTGTGATTATTTATTTACTGTATATTATGAGTTTTGCCAAATTTTTATTTACAACGCGGTATTTTGGGCAATTCAAGTCCGACATGTGCGGATGCGAATGGTCCAAAATACCGGGTCGTTACATGTGGTATCAGAGCTCTAGTTTTAGGTAAACTTAACATATGGAGTAGATTTAATTACAGAATCACCTTCGTTCGTACTTGAATTTCGTCTTCTTCGATTCGGTTTCCTTTGAATTTTGGAACGTTCCCTTCGGTTTCCTTTAAATTTTAGGTTGTAACACATGTTCCTTAGCTTGGTTCTCTTCCACTTGAATCCATCGTTGTGTCATCGTGCTTTCAGGTATCCGTTTGTATCATTTGAATTGATAACTCCAGCACAAAAGGTGAGTAAATCTCACACGACATTTTATACTTATACAAATGTGAAACGACAACAACTGAATGTGTAGAATATTATGATATGTTATAACTGTCTGTAATGATTTAATTATATGATGTAAAACCTGTAAATTTACTAGTCATCTCATCTGTTACTTTTATATATTGTATACTGTTCATTTTATATCTGTTTATCACACTGCAAGTTCCCTGTTAGTATAGAATCACTATGGGTTGAAATGATACATACCCGAACGGACTTTAGAATAGGGAAAATTCATTATGGGCTTAAATGATAGGCCTGAACGATTTTTATTTATTTTTTTAACTTGGGATTGCGAGTTTGAAATGATAGAACCTAGATTTGTGCTTTTTAAACTGCGGATTGAAATGATACATATCCGTATCACTTGACCTAGGTTAGAAAACTATATACAGGCCCGTGGTTATTTTATAAAGTATTTTGAATATGTTAAATATTTTTAAATGTGTAAGATTATGAAAATTTGATTTAAGTTGGATTTTTAATGTTTTAAATAAAGAAATTTAGATTTTCCTAGAAGTTAAAAATGTAATTTAAATGAATGGTAAAAGTGAATTTTTGAAATATAATTTAAGTTTGGAAATTTGGAATTTTGGTTTTAAAATGATATTTAAGTTATATAAATAAAATGGAAATTTAATTATATTTGGAAAATGGTAAATATGATAATTTGATTTGAATTTGATTTAAATGATTTAATAAAGTGTTATTGAGTTTTATATGTATTAAAATGGTTAAATAAATGAATGCTTAAAAGTGTAATTTTAAAATATAACTTGACTTGGAAATGTGAATTTGGTTTTTATTAAAGGTTTAAGTTAATTAAATAAAATTGAAAATTTAGTTTAATTTGTGAAATGGAAATAAAATATAAGTGTTATGTTTATTCGTTAAAAATGTGAAGAAAAGAAAATTGTAGATTTGGATTTGTTAAGTAAAATTATTGGAAATTTGGATTTTACTGTAAACGTTTCTTATAAAAGTCATAAATTAAAAGAGTAAGTTTAATGAACATTTTTGAATGTCAAAATATGATTTTTATAATGTTTAAAAGGTTTAATATTGAAGTTTATTATTTTGCTGGAAATACACTAAAATCTGGAAATTTCTTTAATAGCATTCATAAATGCTATGATTTCTGATTTGAACTAAAATTGAATAAAAGAGCTATTACAGCATTTCTGAAGTGCTGTAGTTGGTGTAGTTGAACTTAATAGACTAAAACTTGACTCAGGTCTATTATAGCAGTTCTGTAACTGCTGTGGTGGTCTGCTGTCTTTGCTGAATCTAATGAAACCCTTTAATTTGAAACCTGAGCTATTACAGCATTTCTGGAAATGTTGTCTTTGCTGTTTTAAACTAAATTCCAACTAAACTAAGATTTAACAGCAGTTTTTAAAATGCTGTCTTTGTTGAATAAAAATGTTTTCAAGAATAACTTATAACAGTTTTTCTGAATGCTATGAAAGGCTGAAATTTTCAATGTTTATGGTTTTTAACTTAGTAAATGAACTCAGAATGGTTTGAAACTTTGGAATTGAATACTTGATTTGGAAGTACAATAATTACACTTTTAAATGGTTTAAATGAATTATTCTGATTGAAATATAAACTATTTAAATGGTGACTTGAAATGATAATAAATGAATGATATCTTTGAATTTAAAAGGTATTTAAAGTTGAATATTTGGATTTGAACTCAAATGATGATTTGATAATGAAGTTTTGGAAAGATATGATATTTTGATATATTGAAATGATTTGAAATGAAGTTTTGAAATGGTATGATATTTCAAATATATTGAAATGGTTTGGAATTGATTTAATCTTTATTTTGATAAAGATTTGGATTTGAAATGATATTCTATTTTGAAGTATAAAATATAAATTATTTTAAATCTATAACCATGGGTTATAATAACGATTGGTTGTTAAAGAGACCGGGATCAGATATGGACATACTCTCCGTCGATACCGAAAACCACTTTGACATCTATGTATGCGGTGGAGTTCTGTAACAACCCGCATATCTATCGATTTTGTATTTAAATATTTTATTTAAATATTTTATCGTTAGTCGGATGTTAGTCCGAAAAGCTACTTTTTGCATACGGTCAAATTAGGACTCGAGACCACTTCCATTGAGTTCAAAATGACGTTTGCGATCTTTTTGAGTGTAAACTTCGATATGTTTGGAGATAGTGAAATTTTCGACACTTTTTCCCGCCTTTGACTTTGGTTTGGACTGCACCCCTTTAGTTCAGCCCAACCATCTTCCTCACTCTATCAAAACACTTCAAGCTTTGTCAAAAATGGTGGTGGGAAGTGGAAATTAAAACTCCAAACACAAATTCTATTGCAAATCCGAGATTCAACATCAAATTCACGTGAAGAACATTGATTCAAGCTTGTTGGTGTTCTTGCTTTGCTCTCAAATCTCCATCTTCATCAAATTCCGTGAAAAGGTGAGATTTTTGATCTCACATCTTGCCTATGATTATCATTGGACTGTTGGGAATGATTCCCTATCACTCTAGCATCAACATTTGCATTTGGTTTGGATTGGATTGGCGAAAAACTCCAAAATTTAGTGATTTTGGTGAAAAACTGCTACTAGGTCGTTCTGGCCATTTTTAGCTCGTTCGGAGTTAGGTCGCTCGTCCATAGGTCGTAGGTCGTATTTGCCCTTAAGTCGTAGGTCGTTGCTGACCTATAATCTCCAGGCAAAATGTTAAGTCGTTCACGAGCTAAAGGCATAAGTCGTTCACGAGCTAAAGGCATAAGTCGTTCACGAGTTAAAGGCTTAAGTTGTTTGCAGTTAGCTCGCTCGCCTTGGCTTAAGTCGTAGGTCGTCCCCGACCTAACTTCACTAGGTCGTTCCAGCCTTAGCTCGTAGCTCGAATTTGAGCTTAAGTCGTTAAGTCGTTCGTTCCACTAAGTCGTTCAAGGCTTAGGTCGTTAAGACATTCGTTTGCTAAGTCGTAGGTCGCTCGACTTGTTAGGTCGTAGGTCGCTCAACTCTGTTAAGTCGTAGGTCGTTGGACCTTAAGTCGCTCTCCTCCCTTAACTCCAGTTAGGTCGCTTGACCTTAAGTCGTAGGTCGTCTCCGACCTAACATTCCCACTGCTATTTCACTAGGTCGCTTGACCTTAAGTCGTAGGTCGCTAGACTTTGTTAAGTCGTAGGTCGCTCGACTTTGTTAAATCGTAGGTCGCCCCCGACCTTACCCTTAGGTCGAATGACCTGTTTTCCTTAGGTCGCTGGACCAGCTTGCCTTCATTAGGTCGTACCGTGACGGGGCGCTGCCCCGCACCCCGCCGGGGGCGCTGCCCCCTGGACCCCCGCTACCTGACCGTATTACTCTGCGTAGGCAATCTTATCTGAAAAGCATTCATCAGAACTTCCACTTTGATGCATTTTGAGCTGATTTCCTTAGATTTTATTCACGTCTTCGAATGTGAATTTTTGTGATAGATTGTTCCAACAATCGTTTTATGACTTGTCACTTTAAGGATATGAAGGTTTTAATACTAGTAGTAAATATCAAACTCTTTCATCAAATTTATTTCAACACTATTTTTAATATCAAAAGTTCGTTTTCTCAAACCGATTTCCAATCTACTAATATATATAAGCCTTTACTTCACTCGAATGAGAAATCGACTTAAACGACTTAGTAAAACGAGTGGTATGAAACGCTTGCATTCACTTCGTCGGTTAGCTCTTGGACTTGTTCGATTGAACCCTTTTGTGACAATTTCCTAGTGAAGATCTACAGTTTGTTCGTAAATATTTAAGTTAAGCAAGTGGTTATGGGACATGAAGCTAAACTCATATATTTACTAGCTTAGTGTGATTGACACTTCCTTATGATCATGACGATCATTCTTGTGATTTAGACTAGCGATTGAGCGATGTCTCTTCGTCCGTGTGTTCGGACTTGCCTTCGGGCCATCCGTGTGTTCGGAAAATTAAATGGATAGCTTCCATGAGATAGCTTCTCGTCCGTGTGCTCGGACTTCCCCCTTTTAGTGATTTCTGGATTTCGTGTGTTGATTTCTGGGATTTGTTCTGGATTTCGTGTGTTGATTTCTGGATTTAGTGCTTCACCAACTTTTGTGGTTTTCACTGATATGATATCAGTTTTTGTGTATCGGTGAATTTGTGTGTCATTACCTTTTTATGTGTTTGGATCTTTGAGAAGATTCTTGTGACATTGATTAATCCCTTGTTGATTATCATTTACATACTTATAGTAGTATGCCATCATGGTGATTA
The DNA here is from genome assembly GCA_030737815.1 of Allium fistulosum. Taxonomy (NCBI): domain Eukaryota; kingdom Viridiplantae; phylum Streptophyta; class Magnoliopsida; order Asparagales; family Amaryllidaceae; genus Allium; species Allium fistulosum. The sequence goes on from CM060904.1 coordinate 798,728,913, forward strand.
TATGTTTATGCCATACCCCTTATCCTATATCATGTCATCTGATATTTATAGTTAGACTAATCCGTTTATTATTTTCTTATAAATAATACTCGGGTCAGACCGAGATGTTACAGGTGCTTCTGCTTGACTTCTCTTCTGGATTACTCTGACTTTTGACTAACTACTTAGATTAGTAGTTTTTGGTTGTACACATTTGAGATATATACTCTATGTTGTGTATCTATTATTTTGTATAGCACGTGATGCTATTCTTTTGTATTATAGTGGATCTTTCCGACCACTACTCTGATGTACACTTTCATGTGTTATATGTTTATTCATATCTTCTTCCGCCTTTGTGATATGGATGTCTATGACTGAATTATGTTATGATTATTTCTATGTTTGTTTCCGAAGATTATATATAGCCACCGTGTGATAGCTTTGTGTTTGTATCGGTATGTCGGATTTCCTCCATAAAGGATATGCATTCTACTCTATCTGACGTATCGGTGCTCGCACAAAGAAGTTACATGGATGGTCGCTCCTCCACAGCCTTATTCTCCGTGCTAATTGACAGCACTACATCGTAGTGTTCTTGGTTAGCGTGGGTATAGAGGTGGGGCGTTACAAGTTCCAGAATGAAGTAGGATGATGACGAGGATCCTAAGGTATATATGTGGACCCAACTCCCGTGAGTTGGCATAAGGTGGCTAAAACAGGAGCGATCTCAGACCAGTGAGGTAGCACCTCTTATCGGACATACTTCTTCGATACCATTCTATTACTTTGTGATTGTTTGGGTGCACCCCTTGATTTAGGAGTGTTGTTCGAGGTGGAGCGGTAGTGGCTGCTATGCGTTTCCATTAGTCCGTGTGCGTAATTGGTATATCTACCCTGGCATTGCCTTGTGTGCTGTGTCACCTACCATAGTGAGCTTTACTACGAGTTTCTATTTGTGTCGTACCTATGGAGTATCTTCTCATATCCTTGCAAGGTATGCAGGTACTGTATAGACTATTGGCACTATTACGTGTTATGGTGAGTTCAGATTAAATGTAAAGCCCTAATGCTATTTTAAAGTATGTTCATTTTATGATTAGACATTATTATAATAGCGAATATTACTACATAGTAAATAGTTTAACGAATCCTTATTGAATGGACGATCCCAAGCATTCTTTAAGTAATTGTACCCTTTATTACAGTTCACTTGAGTTGGTTTACATTGTATAAGTATGTATGTCCTGACTCGAGTGTTTTGTGTTTGCTTTACGCTTGGGTCAGACTGAGTGATACAGCATTAGAGACTCACCTTTGGAGCTGGAGTTTTGCTTTGAAGAACCAGATATCTATTCATTTTGTTATCAAGTTGATTCCAGTTGTTTCTGAGTTGTACCTGATTATCATTCTGTTACTCCTGTTGTATCTTGGTATTCCTATTGTATCTTACTTAACTCTGATGTATTTATATAGTAGCTTCATGAACTACTATTTTTTTGTTTCTGCTGCATTATATTACTCTGTGTCTGTGATCTGTGATTATTTATTTACTGTATATTCTGAGTTTTGCCAAATTTTTATTTACAACGTGGTATTTTGAGCAATTCAAGTCCGACATGTGCGGATGCGAATGGTCCAAAATACCGGATCGTTACAAGATCTGACCATCATCCTGGAGCTTGTTGGAATATACCATGGGTCAGACCGATTCCCTAAGATCTCCCCCCCCAGAAAAGCTTAAGTATTACAAGAGCAAATTTGTATCTGAATTGTTTTCTAAATCTGTATTGTAGGAACCAGATGAATAGTTGTAAACATGTAACATTGTATTATTATATAAATATTTGTTTTAGTCTTATTTTTATGCTTAGCTTCATTTTATTATATTACCATAGAGTGGCTGTTCATTAGGTCGTCCTATTTCTAGAGACCATTTAAGCCAATACGTCAAATTGAGAAGATTTTATCTGGAATAGGCATCGATTTTAAAATCTTCGAAATTATCAAGATATCGCTTCCTCAGAGATTTACAAAAACTTTACTTTGAATATCCTCGACTTCGGTTTGATTTTCTTGGTGATGAGAAAGAGACATTTCTTAAAGAAATCAGGACATTCCATACAAAATTAATTTGCGGCCGTGATAGTCCTCTAGCTGGGAAGTGGGATTATAGCAAATGTCTTCCAATGTCCGTAAGGACTAAATATTCCCTTTGATTCTACAATTAATCTTTCTACAATTAATCTTTCTGCCAATTCATTAGAAAAAATTAAAAATGTAGTTTCTAAAGTTTAGATGCAAACCAATTGGTTTTTTTATATTCTTTGACTTTGTTATTGTTCAATTTGAAATCTTTATGTAATAATAAAGAGATTCGTCATTCTGATTTTGACTTCATTTTATTTCTTTTGCTTAAATAGGAGCTATAACTATCCATAGTTTCTCTTCCCTTTAATTTATCATCACACATCGATTTTCTTAGGGAGAAATTGTTCAAATCAAGTGGAAGGATTGTGCTTAGCGACGATATCTTATTAGAAAGCTTCAGTGGCAATATCGAGGCTTTGAAATTGCACAAAAAATATTTTCTTCAGAAAACCATTGCCATCAATCAAAAGGATTACACTGCCTATCTTGAGGCTGAAGTTAAGAGTAAGGATGAAACTATTTCCTTACTTAAGCGACAGGTGAAGACAAATCCCTCAATCGACTTTGATTACAAGATATCAAAGTTTATACAACAAATAAGTGATGGAATTGAAACCGAAGGATAGTCAGGCACAGTGTGCTTCATTGGAATTTATTATGGGGGATAAGACTTCAAGCATTGATCTACCGATCCCTCGTGCTACTCCTTCGACTACTAAACATACAAGGTCAACACATCTCGCAGCCTAGAAATTCCCTACTATGCTCAACCTTCTCCCGGGCTAAGACAAGAATGCTATGGGGAATTGGTGCCGGAAAGTTAAATTTGAAATAGACAAGTATTTGGATGAGCAACAGAAGGCAAAATATTCTCATACTATCAATGAGTATGCTGCTAAGAATCAAAAGCTTGAACACGATTATTACTTCCTTCAGAAGAGCGCCGCAGAGTTAGAAAGGGATAACAAAACCCTCAGTGCTGCGAACAGAGCTTTTAACCACGCTCTGAAGACTAACGTTGAAGCGATCGATGACAAAGACAAATTTAGGAGAAAGGATAAGAAACCCAAATAAGTTCTATGCGCTGCGATTCGTTATGTAGTAGATCCTTCAGTTGCTGAGACTCTCGACAAGGCTGTTAAAGACTTAAAATTTATTTGTATGTTTGATATGAATAAACTCGTCTTGCACATATGTGAATAACTTCATAATTTTGTAAATTATCTCTTGACTTATGTAAATCATATTAGTTTTGTAAATATCACCTGATTTGGAATCCTTTTCTATAATGTCAGTTCTGAAATGCTTTTTGATAGCTCATTCATTATTTTTGAATTTGCTGAATCTTTTATTTCTCTTTGCTGTGCTGATTTCCCTAAAAAGTATGAAGCAAAAAATATTTCTAATTATCAGCTTGAAATTGACATACCAGTCTATGTATATCATTTGCTTAAATTAACAAATCGTCTTATTAATTGCATGAAAAGTAATTTGTAGTAAACATCAAAATCTCATCTTTTAACCGTGATGAGAGATAATCAAGAATTTAACTCAACCATTTGGCTGGAATATCGGGAATTTGTTGATAGGAAATCCCGCCTTATCACAAGGGTATAAATATTAGATAGTAATTCTTCAAGAGATAGTTAACAAGGGATTGAATCCAGAAATCATTGCCTAAATACTTGTAATAGAATCCAAGAGACTCATTCTCGAGCCTTAGTGAAATTTGAAAAATTAGAAATCCAAACCCAGATTCGGGTATCAATGGAAATTATAACAATAATTCTCATAAGAGTATTTTTGACCCAGATTCGGGCATTTGTGATAGATAAATAGGAATCCAATATTGAATTTTCACACCCAGATTAGGGTTCAAATAAGTAGTTGTTTCGATACCCAGATTCAGGTATATTAAGATAATCGGTTATCGATAGAGACCCGAAACCAAGATTCGGGTATTAATAAATGATGTTCTGAAATGAATATCCCGAAACCCAGATTCAGGTACTAATTGATGACATTTAGATATGAAAGACCCGAAACCCAGATTCGGGTATTAATAGATGAAATTCTAGTATGAGAGACCCAAGACCCAGATTCGGTTAATAGATGATGTTTATAAATGAATGTCCCAAACCCAAATTCAGGTATTTATGAGTAGAGCTCTATTCTACTTCTTTGACGTGTGAACCCTTCAGGTCTTGTATGTAAGTAATTTATTTGGTTTCCTCTTGAGCTTGGACGTCTTAGTCTACAATTGGAAATACCTTTTCTCAGACTCTTAGTTCATGATTTGACGAGCCTCTTCTCGGGCTTGAACATCTTAGTGCATGATTTGACGAGCCTCTTCTCGGGCTTAGACATCTTAGTTTAATGTTGAATGTGCCTTCTCTTGGGCTTGGACGTCTTAGTCCATTATAGAATGAGCCTCTTCTTGAGCTTGGGCTTCTTAGTCCATTGTTTGATGGGCCTCTTCTTGGGCCTGGACGTCTTAGTCCATTATTGTCTGGTGCTATTGGTTAGCTCATCTTAGAGACTGGAACCAAGGACTTACCCAACCTCCCTCTAGGAGTCTCCCTTCCCTGGCTCTTTTGCGGTGCTGACAGGGGCTTGTTCGGTGCTTTACCCTGGCCATCTTATGTCACGGATAAAGGCTTACTCCGTCCTCCTTCCAGGAGCTGTCTTACCCCGGCCATAGCATGGCGCAGATAAGGGCTTGTTCGGTGCTTTATCCTGGTCATCTTATGACGCGGCTAAAGGCTTACTCCGTCCTCCCTCCAGGAGGTGCCTTGACCTGACCAGAGGCGCAGCCAAGGGCTTGTCCGGTGCTTTAACTTGGCCATCTTATGGAGCGGCTAAAGGCTTACCCGCCCTCCCTCCGGGAGGTGCTCTACCCTGACCAACTCGGCACGGATAGAGGCTTTTCTACCATCTTAGGTAGACTACCATCTTAGGTAGTATCCAAGTATAAGGAGCATTTCACTCTCAACCATGTATATTTTCTTTTTATGAAATTTAGCTCTTTACCGATTTCGTCTCAAATTCTTTTTACAAGCTCTTGAATTTTTCCTCGTCGGAAGAAGTTTATGATCATCCCCTCCAGGGCTCTACAACGGTTGGTTTCATGACCATTCATTATATGGTAGTGGCAATAGTATCCTCCTAAATTCCTTTCATATTTTGGCCTTTTCTTTTGTGATGGACAATAGTTAAGCTCATCCTTAGTGAACAAGTAGACGGTCTCTATGGAAGTTATCAACTTGCACTCTTTTGGAAGTCTAGACTTGAAACTGATTCTTGCGGATGGCTTTTTAACTTTTTGTTCCTTGGCTTTATTATTTCATGCTCCCCAATTGATTTTCTTTGTACCACCCTTTAAATTTCTTGAGTTGGAAGTGTTCTTGCTGTAGTTGGTTGCCACTTATTTGCAAAAACATTGTAATCATCCATTATCTCTTTCTCAAAGATTGTGCCTTTTGAGTAGTGTTGGATTGTTCTTCTCATTTGATTGAAGACATTGTCACTTCCATTTGTTTTCTTTCCTAGTGCAAAGATTGTGGTGGGTCCAACCTGAAATGGATTTAAACTCCATTTCTTAGGATCATAAGATTCCACTTTTTTCTTGTTTATAATTCTAAGAGCTTCCAGCCTTAATCTTTGCTCTTCGTCTTGGTTGGAATCCTTGATGATTACTGGGGAAAATCTTTTCATGTGGGGTTCAGATGACCCTTGTTCAGATCTTTTAATCCTTCTAGCCATGATCAAACCAAAGTAGATGAACTTGAGATAAGGTTAAGTGGGGTTAGAGAATAACAATGTTGGGGTTTAACCAAATCGGAGGTTCAAGCCCTCCTTCTAATGCTAAAAATGTAAACCGGATTTCTTATCAACACCTTATGGTAGTGCTAAGGAATGAAGATTATTCTTTTGGCAAGTAGTGTAGAAAGGAAGGAATGTATCCTTCTTGAATTTCCTTTCGAATAGGCTTCAGTAGACAAGAATTGCTCAGACAGAACTTTCGATTGGGTCGAAAGGGTTGGGTTCCATGCTTAACGACCTTTTGACTTTGCTGAGATGGACTGGTCTTTCCTTCGATAGCCCTCCTTTTGATTCAATAGAGGTATCTTAGAGAGGATTTCCTTTGAAAGTTACGACCTTGTCGAAGGCCTTGATGGTTGTATAACAAGGACTTATGCCAAGAATCTGATACTAAGGTTCCAACCCTATCGAAGGCAAGGTAATTTTGGTGATAAAGCTTGAACCAGGAATCTGAGTTAGGGTTCAAACCTTGACGGAAGCAGTGAGCTTAACCTTCTTGGGTTTAAACTAGTAATCTTAAGCTATAGTGTTTTGGTGAAGGGTTTCGGCTTTGTCGAAAGCCGAATACTTGGACTCCTTGTTTTAGTTGAAGGTTTGGGTAAGTTGTGACTTGGTTTCAACCTTATTGAAAGCCAAAACCCAGAGGATGGTTACTTGAAGTATGAACCCGAATTGGTTTAAATCTTGCAAGGTTTCGACTGTGTCGATAAAGGCCTTTCGATGAAGGCGGAACCTGCAACACAAGAGTGAAACTGACAATAGCTTAGATAAAATGATAAGTAATCTAAAATACTTAAAACTTCCCTTTTATAAGTAAAAGATGGCTTTATTGCTTAAAATCCCCAAATTAATCTTGTAATTAGGGTTAAAACAATTTTAATTGAAGAAATACAAGTTTGGAATGGGAGGAATCGAATCCCCAAAACGTGACCCTTTGGGCCTTATTTATAGATGCAGGCCAGCACCTTTCGACCTTGATGCTTCTGACTTGGTCAAAAGGTAGATGCTGAATGACTTAAGTATGCTTTGTCTTTGTTGGAAGGAAGGGCTGCGCCTCTCTACTTTGTATCACCTTGTAAGTGCTTCCGAATTTGTCGATAGGTATTGTTCAATGGTTTCGATGATGTTGGTTACGCCTGAGTGCTTGTTTCTGATCTGATGCAGAACCCTTCTGGATCACACTGGTTTCTGCCGGTTCGAAAGGCTTACCATAGCTTTCGAAGGGGCTGTCCTGGACAATGTTTTCTTTCGCATAGTTTAAACAAAGGCGAAACCTTTGGTGTCAAAAGTTTTGTCGCATATGCAAGTAGCTGTTCTCATTGTCTTCGAAAGGTGCTGCCTTCACTCAATCAAAACCTCATCATGCATATGAAATGACCCAGTCGAAAGGTGGCTATTGAAGACAAAAGGGTGGTTTTGACTCCTTTGTCTCCTTTGAAAGGTATGAACTCACTGGACCTTTACTGTTGAGACCTTCCGACACCTTTGAAAGGTTTTGAAGCTTCCAGACTTTAACGGTAGCATCCCTTCGACTCTTTTGAAAGATCTAGCCGGTGTTTTTCTTTCTTGCTTTCTTTTGTTCTCTGCTTGGAATGGTTCCGACTAAGTCGAAAGGTGAATTTTGGAGTAACAGGTTAAATGGGCTCACAACCCATGAACTTTAGAGGTGAAAGTCATTGGTTTTGATAGAGGAAGGGGGCAGCTACTATGCATAAGATTACGGTTTTAAGATGTGTGGTTGAGATCATTATTTTCTCTCTTATACTACCCATATGAAAGCTAATCTCAAACCCTAATCAAAGGCTAATTCATTTTCTAAGCTGCCACTTTCTTCTTCTTCCTCCTCATTTTAATGGCAGCAACTCTCCTGTAAAATCATCCCAAAATTCTCAAATCTAATTTAAATTAAAAAAAATACAAATTGTAGTTGAGGTCTCCAATCTCGGATTAGCAACCTGATGGATTGGGAATTGTTCTTAGAAGAGAATTCATTATTCAACATGGACTCAAATGCTTCGTTAAGATGTAAACTTTTTTTTTGATTTCAGGTTTATCATATGAATGTTGATTTACATCCAAATCACTTGTTTGTATTCAAATCTGTTTATTATTTAGATTAGGTTAGATTTTTGTGGGTACATGAGTTTGTTACAATTGGATGGGTTATTGCTTATTTCAGTATTTTTTCTATTGATTTATTGTTGAAATTTTTCTAAAAAGAAAATTAATTTTGATTTATATTAGTATATATTAATAGATCTAGAATAAACGTGTATAGATTTGCAAATTGTTTATTTGTATAATTGCATATATGTTTATATCTTGTATATATTTAATCTAAAAAATTTCTTATAATGTTTTATAACTATTGTGAATCATAAAATATAAAATTATTTTATTAAATATGTATATACATATTTTATTATTATTTAATGATTTTGTGAATTGTTTATTATGTATAAAATAATTAATTGTTCAAATTTCAATTTTATATTTCTTGTATTTTCCATTTAAGATGCTTACTATAAAATTTTAAGATTTTTTGAACTTAATTGATTATTTTTTGGAATTAATTTACTTTTAGCCTGCAATCAATTATTTAATTAAAAATATAAATTCAATTGGTAAAATTCTAGAAATTTTTAGTAAGTATTATATGTTTCACAGGTACCTTCAAAAAAATTTAGATTTTTAAAACTTAATTTATTACTTTTTATAATTAATTTATTTTAAAACTGCAGTTAATTATTTAATTCAAAATATAATTTCAGTTGAGGAAATTCTAAAAAACAATTGTAAGCCCAAAATATGTCTCATCTACCTTTTGAAAAAGTTTCAATTTTTCAACTTGATTTCATATTTTTAAGAATTAATTTAATTATGGGATATTAACAAATATTTAATAATAAATATTATTTTAATTAAAAAAAACTCCATAAATAAATCTTAAGCCCAAAATATGTTTCCAAATTTTCTAAAATTATAAAACTTGTATTTTTATCATGTGATTATTTTACATTAATTTACTATGGTAGAAACTGTATTATCCAATAATATATATGTGTGTGTATATATATATATATATATTCATATACATATATTAATATCCTATTTTGACATATTATACATGCATATATTTGAACAAATTATAATACACAAAAAATGAGCTAATGTGTCTGTTGCAATCTAAATCCCAACATCTTCATACGAGCACATTATACCCTTTACGGATTATGATGTTATACATGCACATAGACATATATGTGTATATACAAATGGTTCATATATACACACTTTTATAAATAAATAAAAAATTAAATAAATCTCCAACTATAATTTTTACAGTTAGAATACATATGGACATAGTAATAAATCTTGCCATGAATAAATGATTAATTAATGACATTTAATGTATCAATCAATTCAAATTAAAGAAAGAAAATGAAAGGTTTCTCTCTCCATTTAATGCAATTAATACTCTCAGTTAATTCTTGTTTTAGAGAAAGAAATCAAAGGTTTCATTCCATATACATTAACTAAATGTTAGTTTTATTTGATACACTATACATGTCTAATTCAAAACTTCCCTTTAACTAATTCAAATAAAATAAATGATTTTATTCAAAACAAATTTAGAAATGTTCCAGATAAATTGGACATCATAGTCCAAACTAAGATCCAATAGGGTAAAAAAATTAAGAAATTCACCCATTTCTTCCGCTCCATGTTGGCCCAGTTTCTTCAGGTCTAGGGGTTTACCAATGAACCGAAACAACCAGTTAGAACGATTGATCTACCCGTGGAGCTCGGATAAGAAGAATGAAGGGTGGTGCTCATCCAAACCTTTGTTAAAGTTGATAAATTTTTCGCTTACAATGCTTCCTTGGCCGACCATCCCTCACGTACTTTAAAATTGCTTTGGCTCCATGGTGTCTCACAATGAAATTCCCAACAGGGAATGTGGTTGAAGTAGTAAGAAGGGACCAAAGCACTGCAAGAGAATGCCATGTTGTTGAATTGCGCTGATGTGCACGTAAATGTGCATATTTTTACCACCATATTTATTCTATTTAAATTAAATAAATGATCGTATCGGGTATTTTAACTTGTTTAAACCAAAACTCAAATTATTTCAAATTGTCACATATTCATCTTCATCCAAGGGCAAAATGGTCATTTTTGTGCATATATTAATTCTCTAAAATTTAATTGAAAATTTCTATATTATTTTGTAGGAATTTAAATTCATATACAAGTGGTTTCATGATGATATATGCATGCACAAGAGTGAAGTGAACAAATGAAGATGGAAATAATTCAAAGTGAAGATAATGGAGGATCCCACTTACCCACCTTCCTTCATGTACAAATTAGAAGCTAATCCACATGCTAATGGTCATCAAATCTTCATGCAAACTTAAATGGATGATTATGGGAGGCTAATGATTACTTGGCCACCACACTACCTCAAGGGCAATTTGGGCATTCCCCAAAAATATGAATTAGGGTTTAACACTTGTATAAATACCCCATATCTTCATGTAACTTGCTCTTCTCTCCTTTAGTTCCTCTTAGTTTAGTTTAGCTTAGAAAATAAAATCAAGTTCTCTCTTTCTTTTCATGGCTACTTAGCCATTTCTCTTTATGTAATTTTTTTATGCAACTTCAATACATGTTCTTTTCCTTTTCATGCTTATTTACTTTCACGTTAGTAGTGTAGATTTATTTTTCATGCAAGTAGAATAGTTTTTCTTTACTTTGCTTTCTTTTTCATTTTTTTTTCATGTTTGACGCAGCGGATTAATCAAAACAATGTAGATCGATGAAAGTAACAGTCGATGGATTGGAAGATACTGAAATGCCCAAATTCGTTGATCCGAAGATACTGAATTCTAGCTATCCCGAACTCGTTGATCGCGCACGATACCGGGTTCAAAGATCTTCAATTCTTCGAGCGTTGATCAAGCGCACTTGTTTCCGCGAATCGGCTTCTACAATCGTTGAATCGAGCACACTCGATTAACCGAAAGAGGAGATAGGAGATTACACTCAACTACCAATTCAAATGAAAGCACAAAGCAATCAAACAAGAATTTTATTCAAAAATCAACAACCTTTACAAATGACCCAACTTGCCTATTTATAGGCTACAACTCACGCCGTACAAAAATATTCACAACTCCTAAATCGGTTCCGACTTATAACCCCTTTCCGACTTACGACTTAAGAGTAATGACCTAACACCAGCAGTTACATTACAACACCCTGTCAACGACTTACGACTTATAAATGCACGACCCAAAAAACATACGACTTAAGTCTTACATACAGAACGACATACGACTTACAAACAGACGACATACGAAACAGACGACATACGACTTAAAGAAATACAACACATATTACATAGCGACTTAACATCCTCCGCATCTTAAAGAATCAACGGCCTAAAATAAGGCGGCATAAGAATCTACGGGTTCCATCTTCAACGACTTAACTTAGGTCGGTAACGACCTAAAAATACAGCAAATTAAGAATAGCGGTTCAGATTAACTCGGCAGGAGAATCCATGTCCTCAGGTTTCAGCGACATAAGATGGTACGACTTAACTAAGTCGTAACTCGATACCGACTTACCACTTGACTCGTTAAATCGTTTACGACCTAACACTTCATCAGTTTGCTCTGCTTTCTCACTGAGTAACTCGGTAGGTCGTCCTGGTGACTTAAGATATTCGATAACTCGCACATCTTCACGAGTTAGGTCTTCCACTCTGTTAAGTCGGTCACGACTTATGCCTTTACTTCCGTTAAGTCGGTCACGACTTAAATCTTCCATCATGTTAAGTCGGTCACGATTTAGACCTTCTATTTTCTTAAGTCGGTCACGACTTAGTACTTGGCTTGCATCATCCTCCCCTGGTTGAGAGAAATTCGTCCTCGAATTTGCACTTTCTTTCTCCATGACACACTCATCCCCATGATAAGGTACTAGATGCTTAACATTGAATACGTCAGACGTGTACACATCCTCTGGTAGCTTCAACTTGTAAGCATTTTCGTTAATCCGTTTTACGATTTCTACAGGACCAATTTTTCTGGCTTTTAACTTGTTATACACACCCACTGGAAAACGATCCTTTGTTAACACAGCATATACCATATCCCCTTCATTAAACTCGACATTTCTTCGCTTCAAGTCTGTAGATCGTTTATACTTCGTATTTGCTTTCTCCAATCGTTCTTGAACGATTTTATGACATTCCGCCAATTCATCAACAAAATCAGCAGCTTTCTTAACTGTCTTCTTTGATTGTGGCACTACCGTTAAATCCAACGGTCCCTTTGGTAAACTTGAGTACACTATCTGAAATGGACTGAACCCTGTACTCCGATTCACCGCATGATTATGAGCAAACTCTGCCTAGCATAACTTCATGTCCCAACTCTTCAGATTATCTTTCACAAGGCACCTCAACAAGTTTCCCAATGATCTGTTCACAACCTCGGTTTGTCCATCCGTTTGTGGATGATAAGCGGTGCTAAAGTTCAACTTCGTTCCCACCATCTTCCACAAACTTAGCCAAAAATGACTCAGAAAACGAGTATCTCTATCCGACACAATAGATTCTGGCAATCCATGAAGTCGATATATCTCTTTGAAAAACAACTGAGCAACATGAACAGCATCCGCCGTCTTCTTACAAGCAATAAAATGTGCCATTTTCGAAAATCGATCAACCACCACATAAATGGAATCGTTTCCATGTTGTGTTCTCGACAACCCCAACACAAAATCCATACTCACATCAACCCATGGTTTAGTTGGTACAGGTAACGGCATATATAAACCAACATTAGTCGTAGTTCCTTTCAAAACCTGACAAATATGACAACGCTCAACAAACCTCTCCACTTCTTTCCTCATCGATGGCCAAAAGTAAGATTGCGAAATCAATTGCAAAGTACGGTCTCTACCCACGTGGCCTTCCTCGTGTAACTCCTTCACAATTTTCATTCTCAAACTACTCTCCGGTATGCATAATCGATTTCCTTTGAACAGAAAACCATCTATCATCATAAACTCATCCGTCTCTCCCTCCTTGACTTTATTAACAAACTTTGCAAAGTAAGGATCATTGAGAAATAATTCTGGCAACATATCAAATCCCGTCACTTCAACCTTCATTGTTGTCAACAAATGATTCCTTCTACTCAAGGCATCAGCCACACGATTCGTCACTCCCGACTTGTGTTTAACAACAAAAGTAAACTGTTGCAGATAAGCAATCCATGATGCATGTCTTGCTGAAATCTTGTCTTGCCCTTGTAAATGCTTCAATGCTTCATGATCAGTATATAGAACAAACTCTTTCTGAAATAGATAATGTCTCCAGTTTTTAATAGCTTGCACAACAACATAAAATTCCACATCATATGTACTATATCTCATCTTCGCTCCTGATAACTTCTCACTAAAGTATGCAATCGTACGCCCCTTCTGACTCAACACCCCTCCAATCCCAACCTTTGACGCATCAGTGTGTAGCTCAAACAACAACTGAAAATCTGGTAAAACTAGAATTGGTGCTGTCGTCAAAAGTTCCTTGATTCTTTCAAAAGCAAATCCTGCTTCCTTCGACCATAAAAATTGCTTCCCTTTCATACAATCAGTAACTGGTTCCATCACGCTACTAAAGTGTGGAATGAACCTTCGATAGAATGAAGCCAACCCGTGAAAACTACGAACTTCCGTTATCGTCTTGGGCTGCGGCCAATCTCTAATCGCTTCAACTTTACTTTGGTCAACCTGTATTCCTTCTTCCGACACAACATATCCCAGAAATAAAACACTATGTGTCATGAACACGCATTTCTTCGTTGTAGCATAAAATTGTTCTTGTCGCAATACCATCAGCACTTCTCTCAGATGATTCAAATGTTCCTCTGGACTCCCACTATAAATCAGAATATCATCGAAATACACCACCACAAACTTCCCAATGAATGGTCTAAAAATCTGATTCATCACCCGCATAAATGTACTTGGCGCATTTGATAAGCCAAATGGCATTACCAACCATTCGTATAGACCCTCCCTGGTTTTAAAAGCAGTCTTCCACTCATCACCTGGCCTGATACGAATTTGATGATATCCGCTCTTCAAATCAATCTTCGAAAAGATAGTAGCCCCGCTCAACTGATCCAACAAATCATCAAGCCTCGGCATCGGAAATCTGTATCTGACTGTGATCTTATTCAATGCTCTACTATCTGTGCACATCCTCCACGTTCCATCCTTTTTGGGTACCAATAAAGCTGGTACAGCACAAGGACTTAAACTCTCCTGCACACGCCCCTGTTCAAGTAATTCCTCTACCTGCCTCCGCAACTCTCCATGTTCCTTCGGACTCATTCGATAATGTGGTCTATGTGGCAACATTGCTCCTGGAACAAGCTCGATTTGATGTTGAATGTCTCTTAGTGGCGGTAACTCCTTCGGTAATTCCTCTGGGAATATATCTTCAAATTCTTTCAATACTGGTTTTGCTTCTTCTGGAATTTCAACATCTTCACTGCTCTCTCGTCCAATCAACAAAAATACTTCCGGCTCTTCCTCAACCTCCTTAACAAACTCTTTCAAAGATAACAAAGTTTTCAGTTCTTCAATCTCTTCTGACTTACTTTCTTCCTGATGTCTCTTCTTTGGAACTAAAATAATCTTCGTGCCTTCAAACATAAAGTTGTAGCTATTGGTCCGACCGTCATGTTGTACTGCTCGATCATACTGCCATGGTCTTCCCAAAAGTAAATGACAAACATCCATCTCTACTACATCACACCAGATCTCGTCTTTGTATTTCTTCCCAATAGAGAATGGAACACGAACTCGTCTATCCACTTTCACTTCTCCTCCTTTTCTTAACCATGCTAACCTGTATGGATTCGGATGTTTCTCTGTTTTCAACTTCAACTTTGTCACAGCCTCGGTTGAAACGATATTGTCACAGCTTCCTGCATCAATCACAAATTTACACACCTTTCCCAGTATAGTGCATGTCGACTGAAAGATATTACTCCTCAACCAACTAGCTTCTTCCTGCTTCGGTGTCAAACATGATCTCCTCAGCATTAGATTACAACCTTCATCTCCTGACGTAATATCCTGTTCATCCTCCTCAACTGGACTAGAATAATCTCCATCAACATCCTCATCTTCAACTTCCGCAATCATGGTTCTCTTCTTTGGCTTTGGACACTCATTGCTTTTATGACCCAATTCCTGACAATTGTAACATTTGAAACCATTGTTAACCTTCGCCTTCTCAGCCTCCTTCACCACCGATCTACTGATAGGTTTAGAAACATTTGAACCCCCACTAACACCCTTCACTTGATTGTTGGAATTAGTAAACACACCACCTCCTCGTCGTCCCGGTTTCTCCCAAGCCAACGCCTTTTGATGTGCTTCTACCACAGATCTTGGATCGAACAAATTAACCATATCCTGAATCTGCATTCTCAATCCCCCAATGAATCTAGATGTCAGCTGCTCTTCCGTTTCCATAATATCATTCCTTGCAATAAGTTGGTAAAACTCATCCGCATAGTCATTAACAGTCTTAGTGCCCTGCCTCAAATTCTGCAAACGTTGATACATCAAAGATTTATAATTGTAAGGTAAGAACGTTGCTTTCATCAATTTCTTCATCTTCTCCCAAGATTCAACTTTTGACTTCCCCATCCGTTCACGTGTAAGTTTGGTTTGCTGCCACCATGCCAAAGCTCTACCCCTCAACCTTGTAGCAACCAACTTCACTCTACGATGTTCTGGAACTTCTTTGAAATCAAAAATTTCTTCAACGTTAGCCACCCAGTCTAGAAACTCCTCCGCTTGCATACCACCCTTGAATTCAGGAATTTCGGTCTTCATCCCCGACTCCCACTTGTGATCATACTCAGAGTAATTTCTTCCTTGACCTCGTCCTTGAATACTACCACCATCATACTCCTCTTCAAAATCATATGCATATCGATGTCGATTCTGACCACCAACATCTCTACTCCTTCTCGTCTACCACCATCCCTTCGATCTACATTTCTTCGAACACGTTCTCGGTCATCAACATTTCTATGACTGTCTCGGCTCACACTTCTATGATCATTATCATTACTTCTCCCTTGGTTGGAATGTGGTGAAACTCTACTTCTCTCGTGGTTAGATTCAGGTGAAACCCTTCTTCGGTTTTGATTCATCTCCGTCATAAGCTTCTCTAACCTCCCAATGCCTTCATCCAACTTCTCATTGAATTTGTCACTTATACGTTGCTCCATTTGCTCGGGATCTTCCCGCTTATACAAATCTTCAACATTTTGATGATGGTTAGCTCTTCGTGGCGGCATGATTGAATACTTCACAACTCTTCAAACAAAATTCACACTTCAAGTTTCAAACACCTTTCGAACTTAGATCCAAAATGAAATGGATCGAAATCTCCACACTTGTTGCAAATCGCGATGAACACGATGAACACAACTTCTCCAAATGATAAGATCCGATCTCCAAACTACAAAAGTATGCACGACCCACTTCTTCAAACTCTCGGCCGTGATTAATAACCTCAAATCTTCAAAACTCCAAAATGATTAGGCTCCAAGTCTCGATCTAGCTATGATTGGCTAGAACAAGCTCTGATACCAAAACTGACGCAGCGGATTAATCAAAACAATGTAGATCGATGAAAGTAACAGTCGATGGATTGGAAGATACTAAAATGCCCAAATTCGTTGATCCGAAGATACCGAATTCTAGCTATCCCAAACTCGTTGATCGCGCACGATACCGGGTTCAAAGATCTTCAATTCTTCGAGCGTTGATCAAGCGCACTTGATTCCGCGAATCGGCTTCTACAATCGTTGAATCGAGCGCACTCGATTAACCGAAAGAGGAGATAGGAAATTACACTCAACTACCAATTTAAATGAAAGCACAAAGCAATCAAACAAGAATTTTATTCAAAAATCAACAACCTTTACAAATGACCCAACTTGCCTATTTATAGGCTACAACTCATGCCATACAAAAATATTCACAACTCCTAAGTCGGTTCCGACTTATAACCCCTTTCCGACTTACGACTTAAGAGTAATGACCTAACACCAGCAGTTACATTACAACACCCTGTCAACGACTTACGACTTATAAATGCATGACCCAAAAAACATACGACTCAAGTCTTACATACAGAACGACATACGACTTACAAACAGACGACATACGAAACAGACGACATACGACTTAAAGAAATACAACACATAGTACATAGCGACTTAACATCCTCCGCATCTTAAAGAATTAACGGCCTAAAATAAGGCGGCATAAGAATCTACAGGTTCCATCTTCAACGACTTAACTTAGGTCGGTAACGACCTAAAAATACAGCGACTTAAGAACAGCGGTTCAGATTAACTCGGCAGGAGAATCCATGTCCTCAGGTTTCAGCGACATAAGATGGTACGACTTAACTAAGTCGTAACTCGATACCGACTTACCACTTGACTCGTTAAATCGTTTACGACCTAACACTTCATCAGTTTGCTCTGCTTTCTCACTGAGTAACTCGGTAGGTCGTCCTGGTGACTTAAGATATTCGATAACTCGCACATCTTCACGAGTTAGGTCTTCCACTCTGTTAAGTCGGTCACGACTTATGCCTTTACTTCCGTTAAGTCGGCCACAACTTAAATCTTCCATCATGTTAAGTCGGTCACGATTTAGACCTTCTATTTTCTTAAGTCGGTCACGACTTAGTACTTGGCTTGCATCAATGTTGCATGCTAAATTTGTTCATATGATAACAAAAATGAGAGCTTAACCCCTTCAATTAAGGGGTAATGAAGCCTCTAATCATGTAGCTTCAACATTTTGATAATTTTGATCTCTTTTGTGCTTAAAGGAATGTTGATGTGATTTATTGTTTCATGTTGAATTTGATAGTCTATGTTGTTCATAACAAATAGGCTATGCTTAAACAATCATAAGCAATAATTACCTCTTCATCTACATATGATGATGGTAATGAAGTGAATGTGAAATTAAAATTTGATGGCCTATATTTCTAAACAATAGTTAATAGGCCATACTTACATAGATTTCATTTTCAACTTTGTTGTTGTTTTCATGAGAGTTAGTAAGTGTTTTAAGGGGTGTGTTATAGTTTGATGGCTTATGTCCAGCTAATTAATAGCACAAATGAGTCATACTTATGATAAACACATCATTTAAACTCACTTGTGACCAAAAAAAGAGATCATAATTTCATTAATTGTTGAATTATATGATCTAGAGAGTGGATTTATCTCTAAATTGTCATTTAACTCTCATATTTTTATCTGTTTTTCTTTTGCTAGTTTTTGTTAGTTTCTTACATTTTTAGCTAATCACACCTTCAACTTTGGTTAATTTGATTGAATAGAATTTTAAAATCACCAATTCCCTGCGGATTGACCCGTATTCGCCACGTGCTACATTCGTACACCGTGCGCTTGCAGTTAATTTTATTTCAAAATTCGTTCGGCTATTTTCTAACTCAATAGACATTTAGCCGTCCGAACAAGTTTTTGGCGCCGTTACCGGGGAGTTGTTTTGATTTTATTTTTCTATTCTTCGAATTAATTTGTTTGATTTTTGTGTTTTTTTGTTTTGTGTGTGTGTGTGCATTTGTGTTATTGTTTGATTTTAACTTTCAATTTGTTGTGTGCTTGTTTTCTAGTATATTTTCATTTTGCATTTGCATTTCTATTAAAAAAATTGCAGTGTTCATTCCCATTCTACTATTATTGGCATTTTGCATTTCTCTCTGTTATTGGCAACTGTAGTGTTCATTCCCATTCCTGTTTAAAAAAAAACAGTGCATCTCTCTGTTCAAAATTTTCAAAATTTTACAATTGTGCACCATTTTCTTTTACACATTTGCACCGTTACAGTGCCCTGCATTGGTTTGGGACATTTGCATTTCGCATTTCTTTTTACATTTCACATTGCTACATTTTGTAACTAGCATTGCACACTCCAATAACCCATAGCATCAAGCCTGCACTTACACATACAGACATCATCTACATATCCACTGCCAAACTCGAACATTAGCAATCATCAACCCCTCCTCTTATACCTTCTACTATTGCTCTGCCAACCATTGCCTCTTCAAGCCTCCTCAACTGCTACAGCACACCAAAACAGACTTCACAAGCATACCACTGCCGAACTTCATACAACCAGTCCACCTTTCTACCACAACCAAACAAGACCACTTCATACCACTCATACCACTTCAATTGTTTCCTCGACAGACCACCACAAAAAAAGACTGTTGTTACCAGACTCCATTGTATCTTTGACCAACATTTGCCTCTACTCAACATTGCTGGCAACTCCCCTCCAACTGACCATCCATACAACCACCTCCACAAACAACTGAAACCTCTACAAACAACTGAAACCCCATATAAAAGATCACCGCGACACTGCAAACTACTTGAGTTCACAACCTTTCCCCTCTACCATTCCAAAATCACCCTCCACCTTACTGTGACTATCATTAATTTCCATCGAGCAAAATCCTCGACCACCAAAAAAAACACTATCCAAAGTCCATCACCTCTGCAACGAACAAAGTCTCCAGTTCGCCAACCTCTGCACTTAACCACCACCACGAACTCCTAACCCACCAGCAATCTGTTCGAGCATCGTTCAACCTCCCCCTGAAACTGCATCTCCAAGCACCTTCAACCCAATTCGCAACCCTGCTTCACCGCTGTCCTTCCACCAGCATCCATCTCCCTACATTCAAACAGAAAACTACAAAGTACACTTCCAAATTCCAAATACAAAACTGCAATCCACAAATCCTCAATGATACCTTCACTTCCCTGTTAACCACAATACCAAGCAAACTTACATCACAAACATACCTTCACCGCTTCACCTTAGCAACATCGCGAAACGAACCTGCATTCCAAAACAAATCGAACACCTAGTCGAACTCCCACCACCAACTCGAACTCCTGCCACCAACTCGAAACCGCCTACTACTTCCCAAATCACCGCTTTACCATTGCTTATTCGACCATAGTTACCTCCAACCACCAACTCGAAAACACAAGTTTGCTATCTAAATTTGAGAACATGAGCAACAGTGAAAATTTGAGAACTTAAGAATCTGTGAAATTTTCGAATTTGGAACCTTTCGACTGTGCGATTTTGAAAAACAAATTTTGGAAATTGATCGAGGAATTTGGTCGTGATTTTAGTTGATAATTCGTGAAATTCATTTTGGGGTTGTGATGTAAATTTGAGGAAATTGTTTAAGTGGGATGTGTGCCTTTGGGCTGGAATTTTGATTTTCCCTTTTACTTATTTATTGGTGTTTTGTTAATTTTAACTTTGTTTAAGTTTTTATTTATTTATTTGGTTTAGTTAAGTTTCTTTCAAAAACAAACAAACAAACAAACAAAAAATCTCTTTTGTTAGATTGTAGATTGTTTTCCCAAATTTTTATTGGAAAAAAAAATCAAATATTTCAATTTGTTGTATTTTCATTTATTTTGTTCTATTTTGGTTTGTTTTCTTTGTTTTAATATATAAAAAAACATTCCCTTTTAATTATTATTTTTACTTTTCTTTTGTTTACCTTGTAAAACCTTACTTTTAAGTTTCCTTTTCAAAAAAAAAACAATTGTATATGTCTTGTTTTAAATTTCACGTTGCCAAAACAGATTGGAAAAGTTGCTTGCTTCGCTCAACTTTTGCCCAAAAATAATTGCTTTGCTTTGCTTTATAAAAAAATATTCTTGCTTGATATATCTATTGTTTTTGTTTGCCTTGCATTGTATATATCTCTTGTTTTTATTTTAGTTGCATTGTTGATTGCTTGCATTTGTATATATATATATATCCCAAAAAAAATTCAAAAATTAAAAAAAAACACAAAAATCCATTCGTAGTTGCATTGTTAATACACATTTAATATTTGCTTTGCATTTCATCCTAGAATTTTGATTAGTAATAACGGTTAGACATCGATAACTTTTAATTATGTATTGACAAGTTGTCTTCTTTGAACAATTTAATTTCTCGGTGTCTAGGCTACGGCAGAGTAATAACCATTTATAAATATTACGGTGATTCGTAAATATTATAGTGGTTGTTTCTCTGAAGGTACTTAAACCTTCGACTGCATTGCTACGGTGATTCATGATGCACCGTTAACCCCAGCCCGTTACTTGGCGGAGAACTATCTTGTTGATTTAAGACAAAGTGTGATTATACAATTTTGAGTTAACATAGGATAAATCATTTGTAATTAACCCTTGCATTCATTTAGTTGCATTAGTTCATGCATATTTAAAAAAAAATTCAAAATCCAAAACTAAAAAAATTGTATATATTCCTTTTTCTTTGAAATTTTTAAAACCTTTCTCTTTGAAATTTCTAAAATCCAAAAAAATTTAGAAAAACCAAAAAAAAAAAATTATAAAACCTTTTCAAAAACAAAAAAAATCGAAAAACCAAAAAATAAAACAAAATTCAATTTCCCTTTTGAAAAATAAATTTTATTTGTAAATAATTTTCCTTAAAAAAACATTCTTGAAAATGTCCGAGTTTCCCCACTTATGTGAATTTTACAATAGTTGTGAAAATCAATATATTCCATATGATTTCACTCCAAATCCGTATGGATATTTTAACAACAACTATTGTTTAAACGATTTGAGTTTTGAACCACAAAATTTTAAAAATAACGAACCACCCTCGAATCTCGAAAATAGCATTTCAACTATACTTGAAATCTCTACACAACAAAATCAAAGTATAAATGATTTGTGTAATTCATATTTGTGTAATAACTCGAGTCAAGGATTTCAAAATTTGAATTCAATTCAAAATTCAAACAATTTTGATTATACCCCATGCCAATTCAATTTCGAACTCCAAAATGAATTTCAAACTCAAAATGAAAATGGAAACAACTTTTCAAATGAATTTGGCAATGGGAATAATCTTAACCACGCTACGATTGAAAATCTCTGTTCTCAACAAATTCAAAGTGAAAATCCTCATGCTAATAAATATAAATTGGATTTTGTTGAGCAAATGAATGAAATTTACAATGATCACACGGATTTGTTGTTTGAAACATATATGAAACAACGTGATAAACAAAATCAAATCCCAACGTGTGACGAGTCAAAAAATAATCCATCTTTTACCCAAATCGACGATTTTCAGATAACAACTTTTGAAATTGAAAATGAAAATCTTAACGAAGTTTTTGAAAAAACGGTAATTGAATTGGATTTCAATTCTTTTGAGGGTGTGGAACCAAATTTGAAATTCGATCTTCCTTTTCTCGATTTCGAAAATTTGAATACAACAACTTTGGATTTTGAACTTGAGATACGCAATGAAGTTGTTGACAATCCAACAAAGGAAGACAACTTTAACGAACACGATTTCTTCAGACTTTTTGAAAACGAGTTGTCAAACTCTGATAGGGAAGAGTTACATCACCATTCTGATTTTGAAATCAATAATTTTTAAGAAGTTTTCAATGATAAATTTGAATTTCAATTTGGTGAAAACAAACTTGAATTTCAGTCAATTGTTTTATCGACCCAAAAAATCATCGAAAATAAAACAACTCGTATGATTTTCAATAAAACGACATTTGTTTTTCCAAATCAACATTCAACTCTGAAATCTTTTACGATTTGGTTTTTCGAGCTTGAGTTGTGTCTCGTATACTTGACAAGACAAATGAATTGGTCTTTGGAAGACCGTTTCATTTACATTTTGACGATATACTTTCTGATCTTGTGTAAATACCGTTAATTTTCATTTAAATAAAGGTCATGTTTTTATTTTTATTTTTCTCCTTCCACTTGGGTTGACTGTGGGGACATAGTCAAAATCAAGTATGGGGGGAGACTCACCATCATTTTCAATTTTTCCAAAATTTTAAAAAAAATCTCAAAAACAAAAAAACAAACAATTTTTTTTAAGCATTTTAATTTATTTTCAAAGAAACACTATAAGATAAATATATGGTTTTGGTTTATTAAATTGAAATTTTTGAAAATTTATTCGTCTTAACAAAAATAAAAATGAAGTTTGATTACAAATAATAATGGTTTAACTAGTATATAGGAAGATTCATACATGATAATTATGAAATATATCCTAATTGAAAATCTTTGTTTTAAAAAAGTGGTTGATTTAAAGTAAAGGATATAACATTTTTTTGTCTTCTAAGTTAAGTGGTGCTAAGATGATTTTGCAAAAACTCTATCTTTTTATAAAAAAAATCTGAAAAAAGAAAAAAAAACATTTGTATATATGTAAATATTTTCTATTAACACCTACGGTCGACAGGTGTGCACACTTGTGTGTACACTTGCCATGCTCTGTACCTTTCTCACGTAAGCCCGAAAGGTAGTGCATGATCGGTATATCTGGCCTCAGTTTATCTGAGCTAGGTGCATATATATAAAAATTCTTTTTAATAACGCCTACAGTCAATAGGTGTTCACACTCGTGTGTTCACTCGCCACGCTCTGTATTCCCCTCACATCAGTCCGTAAGGCAGTGCATGGGTAATATATCTGGCCTCAGTTTATCTGAGTTAGGCATATGTAAATATTGTAAATATCAATAAAATTTTCAAAAAATAGAGAGAGTAAGCAAATGAAATCTAAGCACTATTTTAACTTATTTGATTTGATTTGTTATTGAAATGAAATGAAATACCACTTTAATAAACTTTGATAATCAACTAAGGACCTATTTCATAGTTACACTTTGTTATCAACTGAAACAACGAGTTAAACTATTGTCTATTTGTTATGATAACTTAATTTTTGTTGGAAATTTTGACGAGTAAATGACTTAAATTTCAAAATAATGACCAAACCTATATTTAACTTATTTATGTTAATTTAAAAGTAAATCCTTCATTCGTAAATATTTTCAAAAACTTGCATTCACATCTTTGTAAATAACTCTTGCATTTTGTAAATATTTTCATCCTACATTTGGATTTTGTGGGTAGTATCCACTGAAAACCCTCACGAGACAACACTCGTCCTACTGGGGACACCCAGAGGTTTAACGGCTTGTTGCATACGATCAATGCAATTGTGCTCCCTACGAAAACGGGTTTATCTTAGTTTTTCTTTATTCGAGGACGAATAAAAAGATAAGTGTGGGGGTATTTGATGTGCACGGAAATGTGCATATTTTTACCACCATATTTATTCTATTTGAATTAAATAAATGATCATATCGGGTATTTTAACTTGTTTAAACCAAAATTCAAATTATTTCAAATTGTCACATATTCACTTCATCCAAGGGCAAAATGGTCATTTTTGAGCATATATTAATTCTCTAAAATTTAATTGAAAATTTTTATATTATTTTATAAAAATTTAAATTCATATACAAGTGGTTTCATGATGATATATGCATGCACAAGAGTGAAGAGAACAAATGAAGATGGAAATAATTCAAAGTGAAGATAATGGAGGACCCCACTTACCCACCTTCCTTCATGTAAAAATTAGAAGCTAATCCACATGCTAATGGTCATCAAATCTTCATGAACACTTAAATGGATGATTATGGGAGGCTAATGATTACTTGGCCACCACACTACCTCAAGGGCAATTTGGGCATTCCCCAAAAATATGAATTAGGGTTTAACACTTGTATAAATACCCCATATCTTCATGTAACTTGCTCTTCTCTCCTTTAGTTCCTCTTAGTTTAGTTTAGCTTAGAAAATAAAATCAAGTTCTCTCTTTCTTTTCATGGCTACTTAGCCATTTCTCTTTATGTAATTTTTTTATGCAACTTCAATACATGTTCTTTTCCTTTTCATGCTTATTTACTTTCATGTTAGTAGTGTAGATTTATTTTTCATGCAAGTAGAATAGTTTTTCTTTACTTTGCTTTCTTTTTTATTTTCTTTTTTTTTCATGTTGCATGCTACATTTGTTCATATGATAATAAAAATGAGAGCTTAACCCCTTCAATTTAGGGGTAATGAAGCCTCTAATCATGTAGCTTCAACATTTTGATAATTTTGATCTCTTTTGTGCTTAAAGGAATGTTGATGTGATTTATTGTTTCATGTTGAATTTGATAGTCTATGTTGTTCATAATAAATAGGCTATGCTTAAACAATCACAAGCAATAATTACCTCTTCATCTACATATGATGATGGTAATGAAGTGAATGTGAAATTAAAATTTGATGGCCTATATTTCTAAACAATAGTTAATAGGCCATGCTTAAAATAGATTTCATTTTCAACTTTGTTGTTGTTTTCATGAGAGTGAGTAAGTGGTTTAAGGGGTGTGTTATAGTTTGATGGCTTATTTTGAGCTAATTAATAGCACAAATGAGCCATACCTATGATAAACACATCATTTAAACTCACTTATGACCAAAAAAGAGATCATAATTTCATTAATTGTTGAATTATATAATCTAGAGAGTGGATTTATCTCTAAATTGTCATTTAACTCTCATATTTTTATCTATTTTTATTTTGCTAGTTTTTGTTAGTTTCTTACATTTTTAGCTAATCACACTTTCAACTTTGGTTAATTTGATTGAATAGAATTTTAAAATCATCAATTCCCTACGGATCGACCCGTATTCGCCACGTGCTACATTCGTACACCTTGCGCTTGCGGTTAATTTTACTTCAAAATTTGTTTGGCTATTTTCTAACTCAATAGACATTTAGCCGTCCGAACATGCGCGAAGCCAAATGATTTGAGAAATGGAAGAATGTGGGGAAATCTCCCCAAATTTGTAAACAGCAAGCAAAGCAATTACAGAACCGCCCTTGGCTCGAGGACCATAGTCGCTTTGATAAGGCTATAGACCCTAAGAAGAAGAGTTCAGGGGAGGAATAAGCAGCACCGGTAGAGTTTATGGTGGATGTCCCTGTTGACATGGATGATCCAACCCGAGTCTTGAAGATAGGGTTGGAGCCTGGATTCAATATGCAAAACGATTTGATAGAATTTCTTTGTGCCAACCTGGATGTGTTCGCTTGGATGCATTCTAATATGTGCGGGATATCACCGAAGGTAGCGTGTCATATACTTAACATGGATCCCAGGTTCACACTAGTAAGGCAGAAGAGACACAGCCTGGGTCTAGATCGATTCGCTGCATTGAAGGAGGAATTGGATAAGCTATTCGCCAACGACTTCATCCGCCATGCGACATATCCTGAGTGGATGTCGAACCCCATACGTCTCCGAAAATAAAATGGGAAGTGGCGAACTTGTATCGATTACTCCAATCTGAACAAAGCTTGCCCGAAGGATAGCTTTTTCCTACATGGAAATGACTAACTCATTGATGCAACCAGAGGGCATGAACTACTCTCATTTATAGATGCCTACTCAGGATACAATCAAATTATGATGCATGAACCCGATAAGGAGAACACATTATCATAGACATATGGCTGTATTGTTATTGTGTAATGCCGTTGGATTTGAAAAACGCCAGAGCCCCTTACCAAAGATTGTAGTACACAATGTTCAAGGATCATTTTGAGCGAACAATGGAAGTTTATGTAGATGACATGCTCATAAAGTCTTGAGTATTAGGAAATCACCTAGATGATCTCTCGAAGATGCATCAAAGATGTTTTAGATCCATCAAAAGTATGGAATGAGGTTGAATCTGTTGAAGTGTTCTTTCGGCGTTGCTTCTAGAAAATTTCTTGGTTTTATAGTGAATGCAAGGGGCATCGAGGCTAATCTGAAGTAGATCGCTACCTTGCGGAATATCCTGCACCCACAATGAATAAGGAATTACAAACCTTAAATGGAAAGATTGCAACATTGAGCCGATTCATCTCCAGAGCGACGCAAAAGTGCATACCGTTCTTCGATGCGTTGAAGAAGGGCAAGAAGAATTTTGAATGGAATCAAGACCACCAGACAACTTTTGAGGAATTACTTTAACATATGCAGACACCATTAGTTCTATCCAAACCAGCAGATGGAGAAAATATATTCATGTACCAGGCAGTGTCTGTCCATGTGCTGAGTGCAAAACTTATGCATGAGGAGGCTCGAATTTAGCTACCAGTCTATTATATCAGCAAACAATTCATCGAAGACGAACAAAATTGCTCGAAGTTGGAAAAATTGGCGTATTGCTTGCTGATAGCATCAGGGAAGTTTCAACCGTACTTCCAAGCTTATCCAGTTAAGGTGTTGATGGATCAACCCTTGAAACAAGTGCTCTATCGACCCGAGACTTGGGAAAGACTTCTTGTTTGCACAAAGAATGGACAAACACCTCAAAGTTGTATGATTTAGTAGATCTTATGTTGTTCTTAGTGATTTGGGTGATTTATGCAAATATATGAAAAGCAGGGGCTAAACTGTAAAAAGACACGCAAATTTATAGTGGTTCAGCCAGAATGTGCCTACGTCCACTTTATATGTTATTTCTCTTTTCTTGTTTTGATTACAAGTACAAAGCTTTTATACAAGTAAAAGAAAGTTGTTTGAAAGTTCTCTCCGTGCTTGAGCTCTCAAACTTGTCCCCATTGCTGTACCCCTGCCCCTCTATTTATAGAGTGAGGCTGGGGGTAGGGGTCTTGGATGTATACAGCTGTTGATGGGCCCGGGCTGATACAATCTGGCCCGGCAAATCTGGTTCTGCATCATCCTGGTCTGGTAGTCGATGTAGCTTGGTCCGGTTTACTCTGGTTCTTGGTCCGGTGGTAGTCGATGTAGCTTGGTCCGGTTTACCCTGGTTCTTGGTCCGGTGGTAGTCGATGTAGCTTGGTCCGGTGGTAGTCGATGTAGCTTGGCCCGGTTTACCCTGGTTCGGTGACTGGAGATGGTTCGGTGGGAAGTATGGATCGATAGGAAGCTTGGTTCGGTGTGACATGGTTTTGGAGTCGGTATGGCAATGGGATGAAGCTTGATTCGGTAGAGGTGAGTGTCTTTCGTTCGGTGGTGGCTGGTTCGGATGTGGTGAGGATGCCGAATGAAGCCTAGCTCTTCATGGTCTTGAGATCTCCTGGGTGAGAAATTTACCCAACATTTGCCCCCCAAAGTAGGACGTGCGCGTGCGCATGTCCTGCTTTGTTTGAGTTTGAGCAATCACATCCGGCTCCAGAACCGAACCAGGTGATTCGGTGATTCAATCTCCTCCTATAAATGGGAGGCTTAGGCCATTGTATTTCTTCACCGATCATCGCTTGTAGCTGAATCACTTGCAGCCGAATCAACTCGTGCCGAATCACTTGTAGCCGAATCACGTGTAACTGAATCACTTGCAGCCGAATCAACTTGTGCCGAATCATGTGAGTTGCTTTACCACCGAATGAAAGCTTATACTACATATTACCGAATGGGCTACTAATGTTTATTTGTTTACATCCTCCGTTCTAACAGCACGCTTTTCTATGTTGCAGATAATGTCCCGCAAAGCGGAAACTCGATCAGACAAGAAGAAATCCGGGGGCGAAGGAGGTTCCTCTGCCGTGCCCCCAGCTCAGCCGAATCCAGAACGTCACGGACCAACCCCGAGATCACTAGTGGACGGGTACGGCCCTCAGGAACTTCTGAACTCCCCGCCCGATTGTTTTCCTAGCTCCCTCAAAGAGGAGCAGCTTGATGTGATTTCCCGATCTTTTGGAATTGATAGGGCGCACTTGCTATTGCCAGGGAGAGAAGTTATGCCGTACGATCCTCCTGAAGGGTACTTTGCCTATAGCAGATACCACTGTATGTGTGGTGCCATTCCTCCTATTAACGCTTGGATAGCCAGCTTCCTCACATA
Organism: Allium fistulosum; assembly: GCA_030737815.1. NCBI lineage: Eukaryota > Viridiplantae > Streptophyta > Magnoliopsida > Asparagales > Amaryllidaceae > Allium > Allium fistulosum. Next base: position 798,757,756 of record CM060904.1, read on the forward strand.
TCTAAAGGTGGCCCCATTCCAGCTTCAACCCAACTCCTATGCTATATTGGTGAGCCTCTTCGTCATTTTCCAGAGGAAGTATGGTCGTGCTCCTTCCAACCGGGAGATCCGGTATCTATATAATCTGAGGGGCTATAAGAAGGGGTCCCCATACATTAGCTTGGAGTCAGCCGTGACCTTCAAGCCGGTCTTGGATCTGTATTCTAAATTCAGCATGTTCAAGAAGGAGTGGTTCTTTGTCAGGGACGACTCCGTCTCAATTCGGCGCTTTACTTCTGGATGTAAGTTGATGCTTTTAATTTCCATTCCGATTGCGATGCTTCTTCTCATACTTTCTCATTTTTGCTAGCGACAGGTGGCTTTGCGATTGTGGAGACTGACCGCCTGGTTCAGACGGCGGCTGAGATAGAAGCTATTCTCGGGAAATATAGATCATCTGCCTTCCTGATCAGAAATGCGACCTTTCTGGAGTATAACTTAATCCTTCCACAACAGTCAGTAGTCAAGCTGAGGGAAACGGTGGAGGAGAGGGCGGCTGTTCAGACTAAGGGAGGTGTTACGGTAGAGAGTAGCAAGAGGAAGCCTTTCACAAAACCTCCAACCGTCGGAGGTAAGAAACTCAAGAAGTCGGACGGTCCCTCCCCCAGCAATTGTCCACTTACCCAGGAGGAGGAAGACATAGAGGAGGAAAGAGGTGAGGGTGGAGATGGTCGGGAAGGTGATAAAGGTGGCGATGGCATCGGGGCCTTGCTTCCTGGGCAAGCGGGTGAGATTCAGGAGTGGACGGATGATGCGTTCCACCAGGCTTTCGAGGGGCTGGACGAAGATCCGGCTTTGGTAGAGAAAACTGGGAAAACTGACAAGGCTGGAACTGGCGCAAGCGAGCCTCCTCAGACTATTCCAGCCAAGGTGGCTCCGACGACTCAAGGTGAACTTTTGATTCCTACGGGCTCCATTTATGATAGGGACTTAGGAATATTTTATGACCCGCTCCCGTCCTGGAATGAAATCCAGGACTTATTGCAGTATCCTACTCCTTCCCAGGGTTTGTACAACCACAGATGTGTTTCCTTTCTTATTACCTTTTAATTTGCCGTGTTTTCTCGAATTATAGATCAATATATGCTTGTGACACTTTTTCTTCATATCAGGAGCAGGTAGAACGGCCAAGGCCTCAGATCTTCGGCACAGGCTTGAACAGTACAAGCTTTCCAAAACTTCCGTCAAGCCGAAGCCTTCGACCCACCGCTCCGGGGATGTTGTCGGCTACCGTCCTCTTCTCGGGGTTATCGAAGAGGGTATTTAGCAGAGAAAGAGGAGTCGTCCTTTATCCGAACCTTCGCCCGGTCCTCAGCTCCCGGCTCAGCCTCTTCATGATATCACGGAGGAGGACAGCGAGTTTGCACCTTCTCCGCACCCGTCCGGAAACCCTTCTGTTACTCATATCGACCGTCCTGACTTGGCTCGTAATCCATTTGTGGGTCATCCTGATCTGGATCCAAGTTCCCACGACATTACCTTTGACAAGGTTACTGGTGCGCACCTTCTTCCCCGCAATCCCATGGTACGGGTGCTTGATGAGGCTAAGTCCTTAGATCTTGATCTACTTACCACTCGGATACTTACCATGGGAGACAAGGCCAAGGCTAGTATTGATCGGGTGGCGGAGGAGACTAGGAAGCTGATGGGGCATCATGCCCGGCTGGTTAAGGCTGGAGAGGAGATTGGGAGTGCCAACATCCGACTAAGATTGATGGTTTCGGACCAGGCCAAACAGCTCGCTGACCAGGCCATTCAGATTTCTCAGCATGAGGCTGCCTCCGGGCGATTGAGGAAGGCTATGGAGGAGGCTAGTAAGGCGGAACTGCGGAAGATGGAGGCCGCCTGCAAGGAACAGATAAATATGGCCATCTCGACAGTGGATGAGGTTCGGAGGGCGGATCTTGAGCGGGTAGAGGAGCTGTCGGGGAGGCTTGAAGCCGTAGAGCTCGCTCAGGTTAGGCTGAAGGAGGAGATGGAGGCGATGCGGAAATCCCTTCAGGCTGACTGCTCGAGATACCGTTTGGAGAGAGAAGCTGCTGTTGGAAGGTTGTCGGCTTCCGAGGCCCGGATGAGGGAGTTTGAGGAGAATGAGGGGATGATGGACGAAATGCTCCAGGACATGTACTTCCGAACCTGGAAGCAGGGCAACCTATCCTGGATGGATGATTATCCTAGGGTCATGGCCAAGATCTATCTTCGGGCTCTGGAGGAGGCTAAAGCTGATGCAGATAGAGATGGTGGTGTGGCTTTCAGCATGGATGTGGTCACTGCTCAGTTTGCCAAGGAGGAGAAGATGGCGGCGAAGGAGGGTATGCGGTTGCTTGCTGCTGAGGAGGCAGGTGTGCAAGTTGAGGATGACGACCAGGATAGTCAAGAAGCAGGTGCTGGTAAGTCTTCCTTTTTAGTCTCTCCATTAACTTTGGTTGCTTACCACTAATGAATCCTTTCTCTGACTGGACAGGCGGTCAACAGGACAAGGAAAAAACTCCAATGCAGCCGGCCCCTTGATCGGACCTGGAAAATTCTTTTTGTAGACTTGGCATGGCCGTATATGTTAGTCTTAAAACAGTAGAGTAACTTTTAAGTTGTAATTCTTTTGCTACTTGTAATAAATAGCTCTGTTCTTGATGTGTAATTCTTTAACTTAAGCTGATTTTGTTGTCTTTCGAATGTTCGTTGCTATTTTGATATGTCGTATGAGAAATATAATTGTGTATATTCTTGTAATTGAATTGTGTTTGATGTCAGGTTCTGGTTTTAAAACATAATTTCATGACTTGTAATATTAGCGTGTGGTGTGAACAAATTATAGTCATGTATTTGTACACAAAAGAAGAAAATACCGCCTTTCACGTTCTAATTGTAGACGGTAGTTTTGAATGTCTTGTGCGACTGAGTATGAAATGCGGCCTGGTGTCCCGTTGTGGGTTCCGACTCCCATTAGCGAATGCCTCCTATTCCGTGTCCTGTACTTTAGGGGTTGTTATGGAGGATAAGAGAAAAGTTTTTTAAATAAAATTGAAATATGAGAAAAAGTAAAACTTCCAATCACGGAAGGCCTTCGATGTGCTTAAGTTCGTGGCAAACGGGTTTTGTAGTCACTTTCCCTAGCTGTGGGTCTTGGAGACATTTGTCACCCATCTTACGCCTCCGTGGGGAGTTAATTCTTTTTTACCACAGCCGCACTTAAGACACATCGGAGCCGAGATCGCGCACAGTAACTACCCGGGCCATTATGGCCCGTGATCGTGGGTATTATTCGATTTACTGTGGCCGGCTAGCGTGGGTGCCGATCGTCAACTGTGAACTGCCCCTGGCTGGCCACACCTTATGTTGGGGCTTATAGTTGGTTCACAGTTGCCGGCGAACCTAACGCCGTAATGAGCTGCCTCGGCTATAGTCGGCCTTCTCGGTGGCTTATAATCGGCTCATTACAGTTGGCTTTAAGGGCCGTCGCGAGCAATGAGTTAACCCGCAGCAGAGGGATGCTGGAGCAAAAGTGTCTCATTGGCGAGGGCATAGATTCGCATAGTACCTGTTAGGTTTTGCCCAGGTGAAGTTGCGCCGTGGAGTGCTTTGAGTGGAAATGCTATACGCATAGGATTTTGTTCAACAGAAAAGGATAAAGTTAACAAGTAGCCAAGATATAAAGGAACAAGTTAAAAAAGAGACAAAGTTTTTTTAAAGTGGTTCGGCATGAAAAAGGCCTACGTCCACTGATTCTCTTTGTTAATTCACTTCATATGGGCAGTACAAGTTAAGAAAAGTATCGACGGAGGTGCTGGATGTTCCATGCCCTCTGGAACACCTCTCCGTCCACTGTTGACAAAATATAAGCTCCATTGTGGAGATCTTTATGAATTACATATGGTCCATCCCAGATGGGGTCTAGTGCTCCGGGGCGAGGGAAGATTCGCTTGAGGACAAGATCCCCTTCTTGTAAGGTACGATGCTTGAATTTGGAGTTGTATTGCGCTGCCACTTTCTGCTTGTGGGCTGCTGTTTTAAGGACTGCATCATTTCTTCTCTCCTCAACTAGATCCAAAGACATGTGGAGGAGCTCTTCATTCTCTTCCGGGTTATAGTGGATCCTACGGTGGGAAGGCACAATGGTTTCAACTGGGAGCACAGCCTCCGATCCGTATGCCAAAGAGAAAGGAGTGTGCCCCGTTGATGTTCTGAAAGATGTGCGGTAGGCCCACAGTGCCGTAGGGAGTTCATCTACCCAAGCGCCCTTTGACTTTTCGAGCTTCTTTTTGATCAGAGTCTTCAGAATTTTGTTGACTGATTCGACTTGTCCGTTTGCCTGGGGTTACGCTATGGATGAGAAGCTTTTATGAATTCCATGCTCTCGGCACCAGTTGGCGAATTCCTCGCTGTCAAACTGAAGTCCATTGTCTGATATGATTTTGAGTGGGACTCCATACCTGCACAGAACATTTTTGATCAAGAAGTTAATAACTTTTGCTGAAGATACTTTATTCAGAGGTTCTGCTTCCACCCATTTGGTGAAATAATCAACTGCCACTATAGCATATTTGGCCCCGCCTCGGCCCATCGGTAGCTCGCCGATTAAGTCAATTCCCCATATTGCGAAGGGCCAAGGGCTGGTCATTTAAGTAATCTCAGTTGTTGGTAGCCGTGGAATCTTAGCAAATTTTTGGCATCTGTCACACTTCTTGACGAAATATAAGGCGTCCTTGCTTAAGGTGGGCCAGAAATATCCGTATCGGAGTATCTTTTTTGCTAATGTTTGCCCTCCGGTGTGATCTCCGCAGCTCCCCTGATGGATGTTGGATAAGATTTCCTTGGCTTCTCTCCCAGCGACACACCTTAATAACGGGTTAGAGAATCCGCGCCGATAGAGGATGTCTTCTTGTATTGTGTAGCGGGATGCTCTCCTCAAGATTTTCTTGACTTCGTTACGCCCGTTGGGTAGAGTGCCACTTTGTAGGTAGTCTCGGATGGGAGTCATCCAAGTTGCTTCTTCGGTTGCAGCTATCAGATTCACTTGCTCAAAACTTGGGGCCAGTTGCTTTGAGATGGTTACTGCCCCGAAGATGGTGATGTCTCTCACACTTGCTTGCTTTGCTAATTCGTCGGCCTCTCGGTTCTCCTCCCGAGGGATGTGTTTGACTAAGTAGTGGTCCAATCGGCTGAGAAGTAACTTGGTCTTCTTTAGATATGCTATGAGTCGTTCTTCTCGAGCTTGGAATTCTCCTAGTATTTGATTAACAATAAGTTGAGAATCGCTGTGAAGACACAAAGAATTGGCTCCGATTTCTATGGCAATTTCTAGTCCAGCTATCACTGCTTCATATTCTGCATCGTTGTTGGTGGCAGCGAACTCCAACCTTATAGCATAGTGCAGTTTATTTCCCCTGGGAGTGATTATTACCACACCTGCCCCCGAGCCTTGTTCGTTCGATGCACCATCCACAAAGAGATTCCACTTGATATCTTCTGCTATTTCCAATTTCTCCTTACCTTCGTTGGTAGTGAATTCTGCAATGAAATCAGCCATGGCTTGTCCCTTGATGGCGGTGCGAGGGTGATAGGTGATATCATACTGACCTAGTTCAATGCACCATTTAAGTAGTCGCCCAGAAGTTTCGGGACGATGGAGTACCTGCCTCAGTGGTTGATCAGTCAGAACTTTGATGGAATGGGACTGGAAGTAGTGAAGCAGCTTTCGTGATGTGATTAGTAAATAGTACGCTAGCTTCTCAAGTATAGGATATCTGACTTCTGCCCCAGTAAACCTTTTGCTGACGAAGTAAACTGGCCGCTGCGTGCGGTTGTCTTCCCTTACCAGGGCTGCGCTTAGGGCGTGAGATGACACAACAAGGTATAAGCATAATTCTTCGCCTTCGCTTGGAGTCGAGAGTACCGGTGGTTTCTGGAGGTGTTCGATTAGGTTAAGGAAAGCGGTTAAGCATTCGTCAGTCCATTCGAACTTTCCCTTGTCTTTCTTTAGGGCTTCAAAAAAGGGGACGCACTTGTCCGTCGCCTTGGAGATGAATCGGCTTAGAGCGACCACTTTTCCATTCAAACTTTGCATTTCCTTCCGAGTGGAAGGTATCTTGATATCCCTTAACGCTCGGACTTGTTCGGGGTTTGCTTCTATCCCTCTGGCATGAACGATGAATCCTAAGAACTTTCCTGATGACACTTCGAAGGAGCATTTTAGTGGATTCAACTTCATTCCATATTGTCGAAGCACTTGAAACATCTTGCCTAAGTGGCTTACGTGATCTTTGGCTTTCCTTGACTTTACCAGCATGTCATCCACATATACTTCCATAGTTTGACCTATTAGCCCTACAAACATCTTGTTGACGAGGCGCTGGTAGGTGGCTCCTGCATTTTTAAGTCCGAAAGGCATTACCTTATAGCAGTATAAACCTCGGTCGGTGATGAAACTAGTGTGGTCTTGGTCGGGAGCATGCATAGGAATTTGGTTATATCCTGAGTATGCATCCATAAAAGATAGGAGCTCGTGCCCGGCTGTGCTGTCTACAAGTTGGTCGATTCTAGGAAGTGGGAAGCAATCCTTTGGGCATGCGTCATTTAGGTTGGAGAAGTCGATGCAGGTCCGCCACTTCCCATTAGCCTTTTTTACTAGTACCGGGTTGGCGATCCATTCCGGGTAAACAGCTTCTCGTATGAAGTCATTGGCGAGTAGATTCTTTACTTCTTCATCGAGGGCTGCTGATCGCTCTGCCCCCATACTTCACTTTTTTTTTTTACAGGCGCCTTGGTAGGATCAATGTTTAATACGTGGCATGCTATGTCAGGGGAGATTCCGGTCATGTCAGCGTGTGACCAAGCAAATACATCCAAGTTGTGGCGGAGAAAATCGATGAGTTGTTCCTTCAATTCGGCTTTTAGTTGGGACCCAATTTTCAATAGTCTACTTGAGTCGTGCTTGTCTACAGATATAAACTCCATAGCCTCTGCAGGCTCGGCGGTGGCCTCCTCCTCTTTGTCCCTAGGGTCTAATTCATTGAAAGGGTCGCTGGTATATCGAAGAGGAGGGGCTTTCTTTAGTTGCTATGCTTCCAGACTTTTTGTGCAGAGGGCAATCTCTACACCCTTCCCTTTATCCTTCCTGTGGTTGTCGCGAAGTTCAGTCACATAGCAGTCTCGAGCAACGTCCTGGTCTCCTTCTACTTCCCCTACTCCATGGTCCGTTGGAAATTTCATCTTTAGGCACCATGGGGCTAGGACAATTTGGAAGTCAGACAAAGCTGGACTTCCTAAGAAGGCGTTGTAGGCCGAACGATTTTCTATTAGCACAAATGTCTGTTTCTGTACAACGGAGCGAGGATGGCTTCCAATCTCAACAAAGAGGTCCAGTTGTCCGAGAGGCATCTTTGCATCTCCAGTGAAACCGTGTAGTGGTTTATCGCAGGGAGATACATCCTTCATTGATAGCTTCATTTTGTCGAATGCGTGTTTGAACAGGATGTTTACTGAGCTTCCAGTATCTACCAGGATTCGGTAAACTTCGGCGGGACCGAGTCGGGCAGAGATAACCATGGGATCTATGTGAGGGTACTGCCTTCCTTCTAGGTCACGCTTACCGAATGTGATGTCATCACTTTCTTTCCGCTTCGGGTGGCATTCTTCTATAACCGAATTGACATAGTCTTTATTGTCTCTAAGCGACTTTCCGTACCTTTCCATCTCTTTCCAGCTTCTGTCTGCGATGTGTGGCCCTCCTGAGATGGTATGGACCACTATCTTTTCTTGACTAGAGCTGCTAGCGTTGCGGTTTCCTCTATCGGCCCCTGGTGAGGGTAGCCTTGGGTTTTCATTGGCAGGAGCTGGGGTTCTGTCTTGACCTTTTACATAACGTTCAAGTTTCTTTCTTCTGATGTGTTCCTCAATCAGATCTCGGAGATGATGGCATTCGTTGGTATCATGCCCGTGAGATTCGTGGAAGCGGCAGAACTTTCCAGACTTCTGTGCGTTATCTGATTCCTTCTTGTATGGTGGGCGTTTGTATCTAACTTCGCCTTGGGTGGCAAGGAAGATATTTTCGACGGTCTCGTTCAAAGGAGTGTAAGTGTCGAATCTTGGTCCTGGCCGATATAGGCGCTTTTCTCCCTTCTTGCCCCCAGCATTGTCTCTGGAGTCATTTCTCCGAACGTCCCTTGCCACAGTAGGGGCGTTGCCATGAGTTGCCTTATTTTGCTGTCCTGACTGCCCCTCGACGGCAGCATCCTCAAGCCTCATATATTTCCCGGCTTCATGGAAGAAATCGGGTAAAGTAGCTGGTTTTTCTTTCGTCAACCTTCTAGCGAATTTAGTCTCCGGATGCACACCAATAAAGAGGGCCATTAGGATAAGCTTCTCATCGGCATCTTGGACTGTGGCTGCTGCGGTGTTGAATCGGGTTAGGTATTGCTGCAGCTTCTCTCCAGGTTTCTGTTTGACACTGGATAAGGAATAAGCGTCCTTAGGTTGTTCCACATGAATGCGGAACTGACTGATAAACTTTTCTTTCAACATTTCCCACAAGCTGATGGATCCCTGGGGTAGATGACAGAACCAGGAGGTAGCAAGATCTGCTAAGAAGAGCGGAAAGCATTTGCATAGTACTCCCTCTGTCGCCCCACTCATGAGCATATGCTGCGTGTACCTCTATAAGTGTACAACGGGATCGGAGGTCCCTTTGTAGGGTTCCATTGTTGGCATCTTCCATTCTCGGGGGGTGATAGCAATTTCGATATTGCGGGCGAAAGGGCTGGTTACCCTAGCGCCTATCCCTCGATCTCTTTGCTCCCGTTGGACACACTCTCTGAATAAGCGTGCCATCCTTTCATCAGAACTTGGAGCAGATAGAAATGAGTTTGGTTCTGTTCTGTGGGATTGATTCCGTCCAGATGACCTGTAGGGATGGTATCGTCTATCATTCCTCATATTTTCCAGTGGCTGCCTTTGGTCTTCTAGGAGCATGCTCGGGTCAGCTACAGTTCACCCTTGCCTTGATCTCCCCCTGCTGGGTTCTGATCTAAGCACTTCCTCGGGTCCAACTTCGAGCTGGACTCTAGCTCGGCCCCGTTCATTGGCGTTTCTGTGGTTAGGCAGCATGACAGGCTCAGCTACAGTTGACCTTCGCCCGGTACCTCCCCCGTTGGGTTCGGTACCAAACGTTTCCTCAAGCCTAACTTCGGGCTGTGCTCGGTCTCGGCTCCTACCATGGCTACTTCTGCCATTAGCTCCTTCGAAGAAGGAAGATCTTTGTTGTCTCTGAGATCCTCCAGACTGGGACTTGCCCCATGATTCAGTGTTGCGATTGGATTCTTCAGCGTCCCTTAAGCGTGACATGAGATGGTCCACCAAGGCTTCCTGCTGGGACGTGAAGCGGTTAGTTACTTCAACCACAACTCTGTCCAGATCTGCTCTAGTAATTGCTGCAGGCTGTTCTGTGGCAGGAGTGGTTGGGTTAGCCTGTTCTTCATTTGTTACTGTTGCTGGAGGAGGACGATTTACTTGATTCGTGACAGCTGGATCTGGAAGACTGCTAGATGCGATGTTTTTTCCTTTGTTAACATCTTTTCTCTATTTGGGAGGCATTTTTTCCAAGTGGCGGACGATGCTGTTAGGAAAACTTGTTAAGCGGATGAAGCTGAAGCTTCGAGCTTCTACCTCTCAATGAAAGCACCAAAAATGTTTGCACAAAAAATGGACAAACACCTCAAAGTTGTATGATTTAGTAGATCTTATGTTGTTCTTAGTGATTTGGGTGATTTTTGCAAATATATGAAAAGCAGGGGCTAAACTGTAAAAAGACACGCAAATTTATAGTGGTTCAGCCAGAATGTGCCTACGTCCACTTTATATGTTATTTCTCTTTTCTTATTTTGATTACAAGTACAAAGCTTTTATACAAGTAAAAGAAAGTTGTTTGAAAGTTCTCTCCGTGCTTGAGCTCTCAAACTTGTCCCCATTGCTGTACCCCTGCCCCTCTATTTATAGAGTGAGGCTGGGGGTAGGGGTCTTGGATGTATACAGCTGTTGATGGGCCCGGGCTGATACAATCTGGCCCGGCAAATCTGGTTCTGCATCGTCCTGGTCTGGTAGTCGATGTAGCTTGGTCCGGTTTACTCTGGTTCTTGGTCCGGTGGTAGTCGATGTAGCTTGGTCCGGTTTACCCTGGTTCTTGGTCCGGTGGTAGTCGATGTAGCTTGGTCCGGTGGTAGTCGATGTAGCTTGGTCCGATTTACCCTGGTTCGGTGACTGGAGATGGTTCGGTGGGAAGTATGGATCGGTAGGAAGCTTGGTTCGGTGTGACATGGTTTTGGAGTCGGTATGGCAATGGGATGAAGCTTGATTCGGTAGAGGTGAGTGTCTTTCGTTCGGTGGTGGCTGGTTCGGATGTGGTGAGGATGCCAAATGAAGCCTAGCTCTTCATGGTCTTGAGATCTCCTGGGTGAGAAATTTACCCAACACTTCTGAAATGGAACTTTAAGTTGAGTCAATACGATGTAACTTATCATCCCCAAAGAGAAATTAACGAACGGGCACTTGCTGACTTCATCTTCGAGTTCACAATTCAGGACGATGAGGAGGAAGATACTACGGTCATAGCATTGCAATATAAATTGTTTGTCGATTGAACATCAAACGAACTCTGCTCAGGAGCGGGAGTTGTACTTAAAACTCCTGAAGGATGGTCAATTGTTGTGCTCTAAGGCTAGAATTTCCTGCCACTAACAATGAGGTGGAGTATGAGGTGCTAATAGCTGGATTGAAGATTGTGAAGGAACTAGGAATAAAAATCTATGACTCTCAGCTAGTCATTTGTCAGCTGAAGAGAGAATACCAAGCTAAAAGAGCGAATCTCACCCCTTACTTGTTGAGACATGGAAATTGCTCAACGACATTGAACATTACACAATAACTCATATTTCTAGAGAGCAGAATATGTTGGCTGACTATTTGGCCAAATTGCTAGTTTTAGAGATGCATAGTCACTAGGACTTATTCCAGCAGAAGTATTATCTACACTAGCTTAGATCGATTGGGTATTATTGGCCAACCATAAATCGAGATGCAGCTGATTATATAAGATGATGCGATAAATGCCAAATATATGCAAAAGTTCCAAGGGCTTCGCTAACAGAAATCATGTAGAAGGTCAGTCCATGGCCGTTTTCCATGTTGGGTTAGACGTCATCGACTCCTTACCGATCTCTAAAGGTGGCACGATGTACGCTATCGTTGCAGTTGATTACTTCACCCAATGGGCTGAGGCAGAACCTTTAGCCACGATCACGACCAAGAGATTAATCAACTTTATAGTTCGAAACATCATATGTCGCTTCGGTCTTCCACAAACTATTGTAACCAATAACGAGACACAATTCACAATGCTAAATTTAAAGAATTTTGTCGAAGATATCGTATTGAAAAGAGATTTGCAGTGGTCGCTCATGCTCAGGCGAATGGATAGGTTGAAGCTATAACTAAAATTATAAAGTCTATTCTGAAGAAGCTATTGGAGAAGGTTAGAGGCAGGTGGGTGGATGAACTCCCTACAAGCCTTTTGGCTTTCAGGACCACCCACAAGTCCACGACTGGCCATTCTCCATTCGCCCTTGCTTACGACTCAGAAGCCATTGTTCCCGTTGAACTCGAATTCCCTTCTCATCGAGTGACTTACTACGATCACAAAACAAATAAAGATCTCCACTTGGAATCTCTTGACTTTATAGATGAGAAGCACGAAGAAGCTGATCTGAGGGCTGTTGCACATCGACATCGAGTCGCCCGGTATTACAACAGTAAAGTTCAACCGAGAACATTCAAAATTAGTGATCTCATCCTGAAATGGGTTTTTCCTACCCCATCGCACATGAATCCAATCTTGGAAAGATTATATGTCATCGAACAGAGGCTCGGAGAAGGAACTTTCAAGCTAGCGACTGTTGATGGCATTACACTTATAAGGGCATGGAATAGCGAACATTTACGATGCTATTTCACTTATTTTATTTCTTTTAAATTTTAGTTATATTTACATTTAGAATTTGCTTTAGCATTTGATTTTCTAAACGTGTAATAAGATAGTTCATGTTATCCTTTTCCATTTAATAAATAAAGTTTCAGGCTTCCTTAATATGTATGTTTGTCATTGCATTGTATGCTAATTACATAGTGAAACTGATTGATGTTGATATGTATGGATAGGCTCCCTGAGTTTGAAATCAATCAATCATGTTAGCTAGAGATAGGATTACACAAGATGAGCTCAACCTACTTTTTCATTTAACAACTCTCATTCACGATCCAAAGGACGGGATACACAATAAGGAATGAATGTGGCCGACAATCTCATGATCGAATAATTCCTGCCCAACCTTGTAACTAGGATAGAATCAAAGCGACCATGATACGACCGATCACTCGCTAAACCGGACTCTAAATCCTAGGAGGCAAATTAATCAATTAAAAAGAGTACGATCCGATTGCTCTCCAAAATAACTTTAAGTCCCCAATGTGAGGACTAGAGTATGAATACAAGTCAGGTGTGAACCGACCACCCGCTAGATAAAACTATGTCCCCAAAGTGCGGACTAAAGTATAAATATAAATCGAGAGTGAACCGACCAACTGCAAGATAACTTTAAGTCCCTAGAGTGCGGACTGGAGTATAAACTAAAATCGGGCATGAATCGACCGCTCGTAAGATAACTCTGAGTCCCCAAAGTGCGGACTAGAGTATAAACATAGACTGGTTGTGATCCGACCACCCATCAACTAAATCTTATCCCAGAGTATGGAAATGAAGACGAATGAATAAATGAGTGGAATTCGACCGTTCTCTATTCCACAAACTCCAGCCTGAAAGCGACAGGAGGAGTATAAACTCACTAAGGATGGAATTTGACCATCTGACATCTGGCCTCGCTAAACTAAAACCTGGGGCAAGAGCACATTTGCTAAAAAAATCACTGAATCCGACAGCGTAACAATAATGTCCGAGCCTAGTGTATGATATGACTTAAGGCCACGACCACTTGAAGGCTTTGGGATAGAGCTGGTGGATTGTTACCGGAATTCATGAACAACGAATTATAATTACATTGAATGGAAAGTAATAGTTCAAATACATGGACAATAATTCATACGAAAGCTCAACAGAAAACAAGAAACTTTTATTCACATTACAGGTTTCAAGATCATAGTACAAGTTATTCCAAAAAATAAGGATTCATACCCATACAATCACAACTAGTGAAAGAAACGACTATGCAAACTATATACATTGAGCCGAAGTGTCGGCTATTTCTTCGACTTCCTCTCTTCTTTGAATTTCTCGGGAGTAAAGCCACTTGTGCTTCTCTTTCTGGATCCTTTACCTCCTTTAGTAGGAGAGCTTGCAGAGGTAAGAGGACGTTCACCAAGAATCAACCCGCTAGGTGGAATAACTTGCAGTGGCACAAGATGAGGATCTTCAATATCAACCTCAATGGGCTTAGCTTTCACTTTTCTTTTCAGCAACTCCTCTATCCCAATCTGCTCTTTCATGCAAATCTTAGCGGTGTGTTCGGAGGCACCAGTAATCATTACGTCCTCAAACTCATCTGTTGGAAGCGGCTCTTTAGCCTTGTCCTCATTAAGAGCCCCGATGACTTAAGCATCGGGCCCTAGTACATCAACAGTTGTTGGACCCTTAGTCGGTTTCTCCTGTTGCTCTGCGGTAGCATCACTTTTGGGAATTTGATTGGGGTAGGGAAGAACTACAAAATTTGTTTATACAGGGAGATTAGCTAAAAACCATTGCACGTGAAGAACAAAACTTTTCATATACTAAAGAGTAGAGTGCGATACACGCATCCAGTTGGCTCTCCGTGGTTGCTGGGGTACCTACTTCTAAAATAGCGGACAACATCTTGGATTGGTAGTTTGGCTTTTCTGGATCATAGCCCAAATCCTTCTCCGGGTCGAGGGAGATTGATGTTCTGGCTGCTTGGGATGGAAACGAACCCTTAGGATCGGCGTCTAAAGGTCCCGCGATATGTTCTCCTTTCTCGATAGGCGCAGAAACATTAAAGTATCGGAGTTTTGGGGCAGCCAAATCCAAGGGTTTGTTTCCACGAAGAATTTCCCATACTAACTCTTCTACGTTGATTTCAGCTATGTCCATTTCTCTCTCCTTCATCTCAATAACATGCTCCCAAGCTTCAGCAAGTGATTTGAGGTAACCCTCACTAAGAAAACTTAAGTCGCGATGGAAGAGGACCTTGGCATTATATTTGACGATCAACGGATCGAACAAGTCCTTGATCTCTTTCCTACCAAACTCTTTAGCAGCTTTCACTTAGGATTCAATCTGTTTAATCATTTCTTTGCGGCTTTCTTCTCGAGCTTCCTTTTAAGAGCTTAAATTTTTGCGAACTGTTCGTCAAGCTTGATATTTAGGCTCCTCGCCTTAACAACCTCTTCGTAGTACTTCTACGATTCTTCTTGGGCTTCAATTTTCTCCTCCCTTTCCTTCTTGAAAAGTTCATCAAGTTCCTCAACACGACAAGCCAGAGTGTCCTTTTCCATTTGCAAGGAGTCTTTTTCAAGAGCCAATGCCCCGTTGCGATTAAGGGCTGCATCGAGTTCCTTTTTGTGAGAAATTTCCAAATGGCTCACTGCCTCTGTCGTTTCCTTAGCATTCTTCTCTGCTTTAGTAAGTTTTGTTTTTAGCTCTGACAATTCAACATCCTAATGTTTAATTATGTCCTTATCGTGTATAGCTTCTAACTTGAGGTGGTCTATCTCATGTTGTTGCTCAATGGATACTTCGTAGACTTTTTCTGCCAAATGTAGGAACGGTTCGTGCTGCATGAACAAATCATTGACACAAGCAAGAGAACTCGACTTGGCATGCCCCGAAATTATATGAATGGAATGAAGGAATTTGAGCCCATCAAAGATTTTTTTTGGAAATGTGGCCTCAGCTCGGCCAACTTCTGTACTGTAGAAATATCGGGAGCAATAGCCGACAAAGGCAGATTAGAAGTAGCAATTGGATATTTGCTTGATCGACATTCGCGAGATTGTTTAGAGCTCGAGGAGCCGGAATGTTGCTCATGAGATGCAGCGATATGAGGGCCACGGTAAGGAGGTTGATCTCCACTGTGAGTAGGAAAGTTAGCCTATTCTCCTTGATGTGATGTTTGGCACTAGGAATTGCATTTAGAAGAAGAAGATTCCATTGAGTGATGACTTTTATCCCATCCCTCATCTCTCTCCTTACGTCGGACAGACTTCGAATCCAAGCTAGATCGATAATATGATGAAGAACTTATTAAGTGATCAAAGGCTCTGGACTGAGACATAGCTCCTATAAAGACCAAGTGGGAGCGTATTAATAATTGTTGAACGAAAGATTAACAAATAGTGTGTATTGAAGTGCACGTGGTTGTGAGTGTCCTAGTGTTTCCCCCCAACAAACCGGTGGCTGTAGCCTTGCACATTGGCATTTTCTCTCCTTTATCAGAAGGACGAATGCCTTCACTACTCCTAGTGGGACAGTAGAGTCCGTCAATATTGATATTCGAAAATTCGTAGGTCATGATGTCATCTGGAATTTGAAGATTTGAACATCCCTTCAGCGAACTTTCCAAGTGTTGAGAAGATGATTCCTCTTCAACAGGAGTAATAACGAACTCTAGAACCACGACGGTTTTTCCTCTATGAAGCTTATACGCTAGCCTCTTATTTCTTCTAGTGGTTGTTCAAGATTGTGTGCCATGCGATGGTTCTACCATTGGCGCCTTCCCTGGGTCTGCATCAACATCGCCTAGCTTATCGGCCCGAGAATCCCAAATCTCACCCTCTTCAGTGTCGCCCCGAGTCCCCTCGGTAAGGGGCACAGCGAGATTGATGGTATCCCTTCTTTGTTCTGCAACATTTCTCGGTATTGCTGCACTTCAAGGGAGTCCGATACTACGGCCTTCCTCCAACAGCTCGAATAAGGATAATAGCTCATCCATTACAAGAAGTTTAATGTCCATGTCTTCGACAGGGGTAGCGCGAATGGCAGTGATAGCTCTAGAAAATCGACGCCTTCAGGACATAGGTGAATACCTGAAAGAACTCCGGATGTTAGTAGATTCGAAGGAAAATTTATGACTTGGATTAGTGAACTTGAGAAAGAAGTGAAGGTGATACTTACGTCCTTCTATCCATCGCTTCACAAAATCGGGAGGACATTGTACATAAAACCATTCATGCTTAAACTAAGAAATTTTGTTCCAAGCACTTATTAGAACTTGGCAGTTCGATGAGGGTTTGAGGAAAACATTAGTTGGACTTCCAGATCGCCGTTTGAAGTTGTAAATGAACCTTATGTCTTCGAGAGTCGGTGAACGAAACAAAACACTCATAAATAGCATGAAGGTTCCATGTATAAAAGTGTAACTATTTGGATGGAGTTGAGTGGGGTTATCCCAAGGTATTTCAACATCTCTCGGATAAACAAGTTAAAGGCAGTATGCATCCGACCCAGCACATAAAATTATTACATGCCGCCTACCCCGCCAAGGGTAATTGAGGCCTATCATTTATTGAAAGGACCAAGACATCTGCAAATGGAATTCCACGAATAGAACATAGCCGGCGAAGAGCAGCTTTACCGATTCGAGAGGCCTGTGAGTCTATTGGGTTATTTAGTAGAATTGCACTCCATACTGCATCAGAAGCCAGTCTTATATCCTTCACCGGGAGGACTGGAAAATCCAAGAAAAGATCGACCGGTGGGCTAGAAACTTCTATATGTTCTGCTTGATGGCTGGGAGAAAGCATGGCAGATAAAGTTGTGGAACTTGATTTTGCTTCAGAACCGATGTGTTCCATTGTCGAATCAGAAGACATATTAGCTTAATGCTTTGAGTGTCTGGGATCCATATCAGCCATGCTGAGTATATAATCGAGATTAGAAAAGTTAACATGTTCCCCACGTGTTAAGTGTGAGCTAGTGCAGTGCAGTGCGGTGTATAACAGATATAAATAATTAAAAGTCGGAAAACAATGTAAGACGATAAGACTTGGAAGTTCAACCAGAGAGACCATCATCACTGACCGTCTCAACTAGCGAGAAGATTAATCCGTTATGGAAGCTTTGGGATCGACTATCGGCAGATCGAAGTATGAAGTCTGTCATTTAAATTCATTTTCAAGTTTTTAGTCCATATTGTAAGTTCCAAGAAATTGATTGCTTAATCTCAAGTTCAATAGTGGATATGCATGTTATATTGTTCATCATCATCATATATCCAAGGTCATTAAGGCAAATTAATGGTGATTGTTCATACAAATCAGGTTAGGTTAATTTATAAGTTTAGGAAGCTAATTCTTGACTTTATGCCGACCCCTATCCCAAAGCTCCTCTACCAGTCCCTCTCCTTGACCAAAACCTGCGGAGCCATAAGACCAGCCGAACCCCATAGAAAGGCCGATCCATATGAATAGACCGATCCATATCCCACCACTGTTCAACTAATCCCTCTAATAGATGATAGACGAACCCTAAAAAATAATGATCCCTCTCCTATTAGCCAAGTTTGTTGAACCCTTTGCATCATCAATACCACTGATACCATCATTCCTCTGTTCCTAACCTTACTTCCATCAAAGTCCCACGCTGATCCCTCACGATCTCGATACGCCATACATAGCAATCATCATTGCTCTCGAGAGAAGTGGAGACAAAGGATGGGTTGGCGTAAACGCATCTTGCCATGAATCCTAAATTATTAGACCGAACCTTATATGCTAATCATTCATCTCTCTCCCAGGCCGCTTGTCATCATGACCTCGAGCGCCATTATGACCATTAACAAAGTAAAATCTAGAGTCTCATCATATAATTTAAGGACGTGTTTTAAAATTTTACCCATACTAATGTTCGAATTAAAAATAGAGGCAAGTAATTGGGGGATGTCTGAATTGGGAGGAAATAAGGAACTAGTTTAGGTAAAAATTTGGAACAGGTGGATTTAAAGTAAAAAGTTATAAAGTTTGGTTCCGTAGCTCAAAAATGAGAGTTCGGCACAAGAGCAAGAAAATGAGAGAAATGGATATAGAAAAGGTGAAAGGTTGATATATATATATATATATATATATATATATATATCGGAGAGGGTTCGGTGTAGAACATTGACCGTGTAATGAGGAGAGAGGGATCGACATAGAAGCTCGCCGATCCCCATTAGCATGTACTCAAAAGAAGGATCGACATAATGCATGCCGACCCCTACAAATCTTTAAAAAAAAGTGGAAAAAAGAGGGAAGAAAAATAAAAAAAACAAGCGTAGTTGTAAAAGTTGGCTATGAACATGAACATACAAAGTACTATAGAATTGCCGAAGACTTATAAGTGTTCGAACACATCCGGGAGCCGACAACAAAAATGTGCATATGAATGTGCACGTGAATGACTTAAAAATTCAATTTTTGTTTAAATCAATAGAAATTGAAATCAAACCGGAAACCTTCAGGTTTAGGGCTGGACCAGACAACGAAAGCTAACAAGTCTCACAGAACCGAACTTTTATACATTGACAAAATATAGCACTGGATTTATATTATTGGAAATCGGCCAAGTGCCATGGCAATTAATGAAAAATTCAATGCCTTGGGAAAACGATTCGACAAAGGAATAGTAATCACTTAGGAAGCTAGATGGACCTCTTTCCGAAATTTTAGGCTTGTTTTGAATCAAAGCAAGTCATGTTACTCACAAGACGTACTTTGGAGGGCAAGTGTTACCCAATATTCTAACCTAGCTACAATGAACTGATTGCATAAGATAGATTCGACTATTATCAAGTACGATGATCACAGAGCAATGGTTGCGAGACCCGAAAGTAAAGTAAAAACGGTTATATAAAGCCAGAATTGGATGGAATTGGTAGATAAATAATGCAGGATGCTTGAGATATGGGATATAGCTTGGTCAAATAAAGGGATTGGTATAGTTTGGCAACTGGGTAGGGATCAGCATGGTTGAGCAAGGAAGGGATCGGCATGGGTTAGCAAGGAATGGATCGGCATGGTTGAGCAAGTAAGGGGTCGACATGATTGAATAAACAAGGGATCGACATAGTTGAAAGAGGATGGATTGGCATACTTCGAGTAGCGAGGAAGGGGTCGGCATGGTTTATTGACTTGTATTGGCATGCTTCATTTCACAGAGGAGGACTCGGTATAGTGTATTGAGAAGGAGTTGGCATGTTTTGCTAGGAGATATTGTTTGGTAGGCTCTGTTGAAGAGGGATCGGCATGCAACCTATAAGAGGGATCGATATAAGATAGTGCACAAATAATACTAAGTCAAGAATCACGTAATAGCTTAAGCTCCTTAAGTCCAAATGACAAAATATTTGAAGGGCTATCATATTTAAGCATGCAAAAGCCACCATAGGGATCACTGCCTAAAAATCGACTAATAAAGGGATCGGTACTGACCCCTCTTCATGTGGATTGGGGCCTAGCATCCCCTCCGGTGGGCCTATGTGGGTTAGAAGGTCCTATAGCTGAAGTTTCAGAGAGATTGGTGGTTGTCTTCACCTATAAATACTAGCCTAAAGGATCATTCTAAGGATCTTTACGCTACCGGTTACCTTATTCTTTATTGTAATCAAATTTTTCCTATTCCTTGTTGCTGTAATCAGATTATTAATTCATCAATAAAGGTAATCTTCAA
Organism: Allium fistulosum; assembly: GCA_030737815.1. Taxonomy (NCBI): domain Eukaryota; kingdom Viridiplantae; phylum Streptophyta; class Magnoliopsida; order Asparagales; family Amaryllidaceae; genus Allium; species Allium fistulosum. The sequence continues at coordinate 798,777,512 of CM060904.1, forward strand.
AGTGGACGTAGGCATACAACACCAAACCACTATAAATCTCTGTGTTTCTGATTATTGCTTTTATTTGAATGTTAGTTTATTCTATTCCTCAGTTTTAGTTTTACTTTCTTCATTTACTTCTCTACATAAACCTACTCTTGAGTTTTTGTGACCAATTTGGCTGCAAACATTCATAGACCCAACTAAGATCCAATAGAGTAAAAGAAATTGAAATTCACCCGTTTCTTCCACTACGGGCTGGCCCAGTTCCTTCAATGGTATCAGAGCCCAATAGCCTATGTGGTCTAAATTAGTCATATTAGGGCTAACTAATTAAGCTTGCCCACATAGTACGGTGTCTTGAATGGTAATGTCTAGGATTGGAATTGGGTAATCAAGTACCCTATCCTACCTGGTTACCGGCCTGGCCTGAAAGGCGATGTGAGCCCAATGGTTGCCCCTAATAGAAAAGGCCTAACTTGAATTGGCCCTTGGGCTAATTTTCAAAATATTTTGAAAATTAAAGTTAAAGATTTTAAATTTAACTGTTAAATTTAAAACAAATATGTTTATTATAAAAGTTATAATATAACATATTTTTTCAAAATGTTTGAAGAACAATTCACATTAATTTCAAACTTTAAATTTATTTATAAGATTAATAATAGTTAATTAGCTAAATAAGTTAAATAATTAATGAAAATGTGCGTGTGTTATATGTTGAGATATATGTTATGTTGTTTTTAAATTGTTTAAAAAACATAAGTATACATATATGTATGTGAACAATTTTGAAATCAATATAATTTAATTAAAATAGTTTAATTAAATAAATAAATTAAAATTAATTAATTAAAACACACATATATAAGATATATGTGTTATACAATAAAGATTACAGCATACACTATAAAGGCTATAATAGATATGTCCAATATAAAATTTACATTGGAATACTAATATAAAATTAATTAAAGATTTAATTAATTAAAATTAATTAAATAAGATTTTGTTAATATGATGTTATACATAAGACTATTATATAAGTAATATGAAATAAAAAAGTTATATAATAATAAAACTTATATAATATGAATGTATAATTAAAGGTGGAACATTAAAGAAACCCTAAATAGACTTAAGGAATAAATATATAAGTATATGTACGTATATCGTGATTTATGATGTGTTTAACACTTGAATCATGAGAGTATTTCATAAGAAATACATTATTCCATGAGTCGATATCACTCGATATAATATATTGAAGATAATGAATCTTTAATATAAAATTGTCCTCTACCATATATGTATTAATAAATTACTTACATACTCCTTAGTTGTTGAGTAAACTCAAACTAGAGATGTTATGTGCAGTATTATTGATATATCGAATAGATGAGGTAAGATAACTATATATATTTGTTGAGCAAACTCAAGGTACATATATTATACTTAGGTCATCGCGATATGGTGGGTATGAGTGAATAATCTCTTTCGATTTGTTGAGCAAACTCAAGGTCGAAATGAGATTAGGACAAGGTAACATGGGTTAGGAGTTGTATGTGATACAACCGACAAGTAGTTATCCATCGACCATGGAACTATGACTTGTTGAGCAAACTCAAGGTTAGAATTCCAAGATGGACGATTCCTAACGCCCACTAGTGAAGTCGAAAGACTTCTATGTTTCACTTAGGGTTTTGTGAAACATACAAGACTAGTGGGTGCCTTATTAGAAAAATGAAATGATAACATTTAACCTCTCTAATATTGTAAGAATATATGTTATATAATGTTATAATAATCTACATTGATAAATTTATGCATTTAATAGGATTGATAAAATGCTTATCAATTGAGATATTCAACTGAAATGATGATTGACAAATAGAAATATAACATATACCTACCAATAAAAGATTATTGCATATTGATGTTTCAATACACATACAAGTGCCTAATATTACAACTACTAAATATATTCATATTTTGGTCACTTACGCATTTATTTGATCTAGACAATGTATTTCATTTTATGAGTTTCGACCTCTAAAAGCAATACAAGACTATAGATATTCGATCCATATATAGTCACATAAAAATGTTATATGGTGAACGATTAGAGTTTGTAATGTAAAATATTTTGGTGAAATTAGTTCGTCCGAAAAACCAAATAAACCTTAATGCAAGATCAAGTATTCAATTTGATTGATTAAAAAAGGTTCATATTGTGTTAACTATAACACTAGACCAAAAGTACAATATAAATTTATGAACTCGATCACCTAAATGTCAGTTTGATCAGTTTACGCAAAGCGCAACATATTTGATGTTCTTAAAAGTTAAGGATAATCGAATGTGCTTTTGTAAAGGGTTCATTAGGATATTGTAGTAAGGATTTTCTTTTTAAATGGTTTGACCATTTAGAAAGAAAAATGAATGTAGAAGAGTAGATGTGATTTAAGATATAGTTGGGATGATGAGAGTGAACAGTCACTTCTGCTTCATAAAGAATAATTAAAAACGAGAATTGTAGTAATAATGATTGATACTTAAGGTTGGAATAAGAAATATGATTTCTATTCAGAAATATATTTTCATATAGAAATATTTTTCTATGATATTTATTTCTCTTGAGTTCAAGATATTTGATCGAGTAACTCTCCATAATAAACTAATTGCAGCATGTGAAATAAATAAATCTATATTAAGTGAATGATGGACCTCCGAATATAGTACGCTATTATAGTAATAGCGGAAATAGTTGGAGCGTACCATATAACACTTATTGATTGCATTATATTATGAAAATTGTTTTCATAAAGCGTGCCGAACGTTATTTATGAAATAATGACTATTTTTCGGTATCGACTGAGAAATAGACATAGCTAAATTTCAATATGAATACTATGAATATTTTTGTGAAATAAAACTATAATGTGGTATTTGTTTTTATAACAAAAGTGATGCATTGGAAAATACAAAAGTATCAAATATGATTTACAGTTATTTTGGAATTATAGACTGAGCCATAGTTTTGAGAAAATAATTTTATTATATGATTTTGAATCATGTGATACTGGTTAATTATATCTCAAACAATTAAGGGCTACACACCCATTCAATGGGAGCATCATAAGAGTTGATGAACTCTTCGGATTGATACATATTGATGTATGCCATCTTAAGTCTATTCATACAAAAATGGTTCCACGTACTTCATCATATTCACCGATGAGTCATCACAGACAGGGACATGTGTATTTGATACACATATAATATGCCTATGGTAAACTCACAGAGTATAAAATAGAAGTAAATAAAATAACATGCTATAGAAATGATTTGATTTGATCGAATGAGTGAGTATGTTGGAAAAGGTTCCGAACATACTTAAAAATGAATAAAGATTCAATCTCAAAAGTCACTCCTCCATGTGAGACATAATGATGCATCGATAAGGATTAATCGAACTTTGTTAGACAATGTACGATTAATTATAAGTGAAGTTGAGTTAGTTTCTTTCTATAAGGTCATGTACTTAAGAATATTATACAAGGTTAATATTATTTCATCTAAATAACAGTTTAAAAAATCACACATGATAAGGGTTTATAAGAAACTCCAACATATCCTAAGCCAAGGAGTTGGCAGGTTGTGTGAGTCGAAAGATTGCACGTAATAATTGATCATGAGGGATCTTACATGAATTTGCCCAAAAGGATTTTGGAAAAGACTATCATTGGATGACATATTTATGTTTTGAACATAAGTTTTATAAACAAAAACCAAATCAGTTTTATAAATAAAGAAATTCATAAAACGTTTATGAATACCTGTTTGTTGCATTGAGAAACAATTGTTGTTTCAAGAAATACCAACTTCATTGTGAAGGAATTCCTTTGAGGAATTATTGGTAGTAAAATGGAATTGGATACGATCCATAGATAGAACAAATTAGATGAGAAAAAATGAAATTAACTGACCTAAGCAAACACATCGCATCTGAGTGTCTAATAAGTATTCTCGCACATTGAAGAGAAACTATGAGTTTCTTATCAATGTCGAAAATATATGATCCTCGGTTGTATAATTAATCCATTAAGAGTGTTAACTCTATGATAGGGTATGATATGCAAATCCAAAAGAATTCCAAGTACGATATCAAAATATGATTTTGATAGTCGTAACCAAAGGGATGTGATCCATCGGCCGTGATTGTGTCTTTATGAATAAGACTAATACAGTTGAAATTTAATGAGCAACGTTGATAAGAACATCCTCGTAAATTTCAATTGTTGAAATCAGCGTAATAGATTTGTTATTCAACATACTCAAGTTATTTCAGATTTACTCATAAAATTATCACTTGAAAAGACCTAGTGTTTTGGTATATATGTGCTAAAATAGAAAATTCTAAATAGTGATTTAGAACAGTCTATTTGCACATAACAACCAAAGTGTCTCGAAGTCAGTGGGAGCGATATAGAGGTTGTGAGTTTCCGAATATGATCTAAGAAATGACCCAAAAGTATCATTTTATAAGCATCAAAATTGAATAAGTATTTTGGTAGATATATCAAATAGTTTGATTTTCAATCAAAGTGTAGAGGAAGCGTGTGTTCATTAAGAAAGAACATTAAAAGGTACATTGATATTTCTTAACTATAAGCAAATAGCACGTTGTTGATCTTAATGATGTACTTCTGTTAAATCAACCTTAGTTTTTTTAATACTGAACTTTGGATTGTAAATGATGTCTTTTATAGTGAGTATTGAAGATATTGGGAATGTCCCAAATCGATATGTAAAGACACCTTATTAAATTGTTTAATACGGATCATGTAAGATGAGTTCCTTATGCATTGGTAATAGGAATTATCATACATTCTATGTTCTCTACGTATCATGATTTGTTTATGTATTTGATACATGAAGCAAATATCAAATCCAAATAGATATCACCAAATGGTTGTTTGAAGTGTTCTCGTGTATTTATGAAATACTAGAGAATTGTATACAGAAACAAAAACTCCTTATGAAGGAGCGTACAAACTCAAACATCATAAGTGATATTGAATATAATATGTCAATAATAAATTCAAGTTAAGAATCTTTAAGTTGGAAATGTTCCAAATGAAAGACCGTGGCCGATTCAATGAAAAAGGCTAAGTACATCGCCTTGAGTAGCGCCACAATAAAAGCGTGTGTGTGTGTGTGTATAAATGCACAAATTTATAACTGAGCCGATTACAAATGTTGAGAATCCCATAACTTTGTTACATGATAACAGTGCTGCGATATAGTTCATAAACTGAACTTAGAGCTCACTGGAAGTCGAGAGACATACTCCTTAATTGTTCCACATGATAAACCTTTTTATCACCATCAGAAAGAGTTGATTGTCAGAGTAGAAAATTGAAACATAATAGCATACCATTCATTGAGGGACCGACCTAAATGGTTTTGAGAAAACTGGTTAGAGAAGTAGGAATGAGATTCCATAATTGACCCCAAGTGCAAGTGGGAGATTGATAGAGTTTAGGGTATGCTCTAGGGACAATTATGTCATTTGTTACATATATCTAACTCGTTAATTAATCTTGTTCGAAATTAAGGTGTTTTCATTCTATTATATACTTTATATAATGTAGTTATATTAATTAATTAATTAAAAGTATATTTAATAGAAATTCATGGTATGTTTTGTGATAGTAGTTACCAAGTTTTGTGATCGTGACTAATTTATCAGAATAAAAATAAATATACCATTTTAAATGTTGCTAGTCAAGATGCATTAAGACTGGATATCGATGTATCCGTTGAGACTAGAGTACGTAATGCTCTCCAAATGTTGGGAGTGTATTACTCATGACTGCTGAGGCACATAGGGGTTACATACTAATAGTTATTGGATAACTATAGAACAACTCATTCGATAGTTTTCTGTTGGTTAATATACTAAGGTCAAACAGAAAATATCGATGTGAATAATTTACACAGTGCTTTCAACTTGAGAATACTTTGAATTTCATTATAAAAGCTCTGCTTTGATTGTGGTTCAATCATGGCATGACGTCCATCGAGGGAATATAGTTGGGTCGAGTGAAAGTATTGGAGACGAAGCACTATTCAATAGAGGATTCGTCTCCTCAGTTACATAGGGTTAGTACCACGGTCAACTCAAGTCAACCTAAAGTCATAATCTCTGGTCGGAGTAGTCTGATTAACAATAATTGTTATTATTGAATCAAGGAATTTGTGTTTGGACTATAGAGTTGAATGTGGATGATGTTGTAATTTTTGACCATTACCAAATTCAGTAAGTCCAAAGTGATTTAGTTTTGACGAAGAGAATTGATGTAAATAATTGCCACAACTAGGCAACGCTTATTAAATTAAAATAAGATTTTTCTAAAAATGAGTAAGTGATAAATTTGACCATAATGTCACACCACCTACTAAGTGAAGTGTGAATGTTAACTTTCGAATAGTTTGACGTTAATCGCTGACCGAATTTACACCAAAGAGTCACACAACCGAATCGATGAATTCTCTTAAGACTGAATGACTTAATTAGTTTATAATTGTTATAAATCAATTAAATTAATTAATATTTATGAAATATTAATTATAAAATTTGGATATGATTTGAGAAATAAATTTGTTGCATGTATTTATAAAAAGTTATAAACATGTTGATCGATATGAGACATCGACAACAAATTTAGTTGAATATAATTATGTATACTTAAATTGGGTTACATGGGCTCACAACCTATGAATTTTAGAGGTGAAAGTCATTGGTTTTGATAGAGGAAGGGGGCAACTACTATGCATGAGATTAGGGTTTTGAGATGTGTGGTTGAGATCATTATTTGCACTCTTATTCTACCCATATAAAAGCTAATCTCAAACCCTAGTCAAAGGCTAGTTCATTTTTTGAGCCACCACTTTCTTCTTCTTCCTCCTCATTTTAATGGCAGCAGCTCTTCTCTAAAATAATGCCAAAATTCTCAAATCCAATTTAAATTAAAAAAATACTAATTTGTAGTAGAAGGTCTCTAATCCCGGATTAGCAACCTGATGGAATGGGAATTGTTCTTAGAAGAGAATTCACTGTTCAACGTGGACTCAAAGGCTTCATTAGGAGGTAAACTTTTATTTATTATTATTGTTTTGATTTCAGGTTTATCATATGAATGTTGATTTACGTCTAAATCGCTTGCTTGTATTCAGATCTGTTTATTGTTTAGATTAGGTTAGATTTATGTGGGTACATGTGTTTGTTACAATTGGATTGGTTATGTGTTTGATGCAGTATTTTGTATATTGATTTATTGTTGAAATTTTGTCTTAAGATAAATTAATTTTGATTTATATTAATATATATAAATAGATCTAGATTAAATGTATATAGATTTGCAAATTGTCTATTTGTATAATTGCATATATGTTTATATCTTATATATATTTAATCTAAAAAATTTCTTATAATGTTTTATACCTGTTGTGAATCATAAAATATAAATTATTTTATTAAATATGCATATACATATTTTATTACTATTTAATGATTTTTTGAATTATTTATTATATATAAAATAACTAATTGCTCAAAATTTCAATTATATATTTTTTGTATTTTCTACACCATGTAAGATGCTTACTATAAAAATTTAAGATTTTTTGAACTTAATTTATTATTTTTAAAATTAATTTACTTTTAGCCTGCAATTAATTATTTAATTAAAAATATAAAATCTGGTTAAATTCTAAAAATTTATAATAAGTATTATATGTTTCACAGGTACCTTTAAAAAAAATTAGATTTTTAAAACTTAATTTATTATTTTTTATAATTAACTTAATTTCGAACTGCAGTTAACTATTTAATTAAAAATATAGTTTTAGTTGAGAAAGTTCAAAAAAAAAATTCTAAGCCTAAAATATGTCTCATCTACCTTTAGAAAAAGTTTTAATTTTTCAACTTGATTTCATATTTTAAGAACTAATTTGATTAAGGGATATTAACAACTATTTAATAATAAATATTATTTTAATTAAAAAATTTAAGCCCAAAATATGTTTCCAGATTTTCAAAAATTACAAAACTTATATTTTTATCATGTGATTATTTCACATTAATTTATTATGTCAGAAATTGTTTTATTCAATAATATATATATATATATATATATATTCATATACATATATTAATATCCTATTTTGACATATTATATAAGCACATATTTGAACAAATTACAGTACACAAAAAACGATCTAATGTGTCTGTTGCAATATAAATCCCAGCATCTATATACGAGCACATTATACCCTTCAAGGATTATGATGTTATACATGCACACACACGTATGTGTGTATATATATGGTTCACATATATATATATATACACACTTTTATAAATTAATAAAAAAATTAAATAAATCTCAAACTACAATTTTTACTGTTAGAATACATATAGACATAGTAATTAATCTTGCCATGAATAAATTGTTAATTAATGACATTTAATGTATCAATCGATTAAAATTAAAGAGAGAAAATGAAAGGTTTCTCTCTCCATTTAATGCAATTAATACTCCCAATTAATTCTTGTTTTAGGGAATGAAATGAAAGGTTTCATTCCTTATACATTAACTAAATGTTAGGTGTATTTGATACACTATACATGTGAAATTAAAAACTTCCCTTTAACTAATTTAAATAAAATAAATGATTTTATTTAAAACAAATTTAGAAATGTTCTAGATAAATTAGACTTCATAGACCCAACTAAGATCCAACAGGGTAATTTTTTTAGAAATTCACCCATTTCTTCCGCTGCGGGCCGGCCCAGTTCCTTCAGATCTATGGGTTTACCAGTGAACCAAAACAATCAGTTAGAACGGTTGATCTACCCATGGAGCTCAGATAAGAAGAACAAAGGGTGGTGCTTATCCAAACCATTATGATAGTTGATGAATTTTTCGCTTACAATGCTTTCTTGGCCAACCATCCCTCACGTACTTTAATATTTCTTTGGCTCCATGGTGTCTCACAATGAAATTCCCAACAAGAATGGGGTTGAAGTAGTAAGAAGGGACCAAAGCACTTCAAGAATGCTATGTTGTTGAATTGCACGAAGCCAAATGACGTGAGAAATGGAAGAATGTGGGGAAATCTCTCCACATTTGTAAATATCAAGCATAGCAATTACAGAACCGCCATTGGCTCGGGGACCATAGCCGCTTTGACAAGGCTATAGACCCTAAGAAGAAGAGTTCAAGGGAGGAATGAGCAGCACCGGCGGAGTTTATGATGGATGTCCTTGTTGACATGGACGATCAAACCCAAGTTTTGAAGATTCTGTCGGAGCTTGGATTCAATATGCAAAACGAATTGATATAATTTCTTTGTGCCAACCAAGATGTGTTCACTTGGATGCATTCTAAATGTGTTGGATATCACCGGAGGTAGCGTGTCACATACTTAACATGGATCCCAGGTTCACACTAGTAAGGCAGAAGAGACGCAGTCTAGGTCTAGATCGATCTGCTGCATTGAAGGAGAAGTGGATAAGCTATTCGCCAATGACTTCATCCACGACGAGACATATATTGAGTGGATGTCGAAACCCATACTTCTCTTAAAATCAAATGAGAAGTGGCGAACTTGTGTTAATTACTCCGATCTGAACAAAACTTGCCCGAAGGATTGCTTTTCGCTTCGTAGAAATGATTAACTCATTGATGCAACTGTGGGGCATGAACTACTCTCATTTTTGGATGCCTACTCAGGATGCAATCAAATTATGATGCATGAACCCGATCAGGAGAACACATTATCATAGACTTAGGGATGTATTATTATCGTGTAATGTCGTTCGGTTTGAAAAACCCCAGAGCTACTTACCAAAGATTGGAGTACATAATGTTCAAGGATCAGATCGAATGAACAATGGAAGTTTATGTGGATGACATGCTCGTAAAGTCTTGAGTATCGGGAAATCACCTAGATGATCTCTCGAAGATGCTTTGAAGATTTTTTAGATCCTTCGAAAGTATGGAATGTGGTTGAATCCATTGAAGTGTTCTTTTGGCATTGCTTCTAGAAAATTTCATTGTTTTATAGTGAATGCAAGGGGCATCGAGGCTAATCCGAAGCACATCACTGCCTTGTAGAATATAACAACCCCCACAATGAATAAGGAGTTACAAACCTTAAATGAAAGGTCACAACATTGAGCCGATTCATCTCCAGAGAGACGCACAAGTGCATACCGTTCTTCGATGCGTTGAAGAAAGGTAAGAAGAATTTTGAATGGAATCAAGACTACCAGACAACTTTTGGGAATTACTTCAACATACGGAGACACTATTAGTTCTATCCAAAACAGCGGATGGAGAAAATATATTTATGTATCTGGCAGTGTCTGCCCATGCGCTGAGTGCAACACTTATGCATGAGGAGGCTCGAATATAGCTACCAGTCTATTATATTAGCAAACGATTCATCGAAGCCGAATGAAAATTGCACGAAGTTGGAAAAAATGGCGTATTGCTTACTGATAGCATCAGGGAAGTTTCAGCCATACTTCCAAGATCATTCAATTAAGGTGTTGACGGATCAACCCTTGAAACAAGTGCTCTATCGACCAAAAACTTTGGGACGACTTCTGAAATAGAAGATTAATTTGAGTCAATACGATGTAACTTATCATCCCCGAAGAGCAATTAATGAACATGCACTTGCTGACTTCATCTTCGAGTTCACAATTCAGGACGATGAGGAGGAAGGCACTACGGTCGTAGCATTGCAATATGAGTTGTTTATCGATGGCACATCAAACGAACTCTGCTCAGGAGCGGGAGTTTAACTAAAAAAACTCCCGAGGGATCGTCGATTTGTTATACTCTAAGGCTAGAATTTCCTGCCATTAACAACAAGGTGGGGTATGAGGCGTGTTATCCTGCCTTTTGGCAAGGCCGTGATACCAAGGAATTGACTAGTAACCAATGGTGGCCCATCCTAGAGATCAGTTATACACAGGCTCACTATGAATATCGACGAATTTTTTTCGAGTCCGGATCGAGCCAAAATTGGTAGGGCAAGACAAGCTAAGCCATGAAAGCCAATGTTCCAAATCCCAAGTCAATCCGAGTTCGTATTCTTAAGTTATGAATGATACAAAATTGGGCGAAAATCAATTACCGGTCGACTCGCTCCCTTCGTCTCGCTCCACATCCCTCAGATGCCAACTTCGACTCGCTTCGCAACACTCAAAAGTGACAACTTCGACTCGCTTCGCTCGGAGGCCAACTTCGAGTCATCCAGGTTCGACTTGCTTCACAGCCATCTGAAGTACCTACTTCGACTCGCTTCGCTCAGATGCCTTCTTCGACTCGCTCCATTCGAACCACTGATCGACTCCATCAATTTCGACTCCATTGGCGAAGCCACTACTCAAACATCTCAGTACGCTCTGTTTCGACTCGCTCGACCAGTGCGTACTTCAACTCGCTTGATCTGGGAACACTTCGACCCGCTCAATCGGTGAACATTTCGACTCGCTTGAAACAACATCAAGGGAAGATTGAGATTCAAGCGCCACATCACCGAGTCGAATGGAAGCGAGTCGAAACAGAAGCAAGTTGAAGGAAACAGCCTAGCGAAAACCTCATTTTGTATCGATCATATCTCCCAATCTACAAGTCCAAATGCTATGAAATTTTCACAGAAGACTACGAGCATGCTAAAGAATGTCCACGCCAAATTTCGACTCTATTGGATGAAATCTTGAGCGATACGAAATCAGGTCGTATCGATCACGGATCGGATCGAAACTTCACGGGCTTGGGCGTACGGGCCTGGTCACGTGCCAGAGACGGTCTCCCGAGATCTAAGCGAAATACCAGCACCCTACACCTATAAATAGACCCCTAAAGCCAACAGAAAAGGGGTTCTTCTTCGAGATCTCCAATGCCTAGACTCTGCCAAACACGGATCTGAACTACATGGCTGCTGTCACCAACGAATTTCACCGCTGCAAATCATTGTCATTCACTGTAATTTGCTGAAATCAATTGTAAACATCAAAGAAAGATCAATAAAGCAAACAACTTCATAGTGGACGTAGGCAATACGCCGAACCACTCTAAATCTTTGTGTTTTCTTGCACTTTAATTGTTTTCAGCTCTGAAATTTGGAGTTTTTGTTAGATAAATCCTCTTTTACATTTAATTTCTTCACTTTATCTCTTCAAAGACTTCCGAAGAGTGTTGTGCCCAATTTTGGTACAAACACTTTGGTGCTTTCACCGAGAAAAACCCAATTTTTCTCCTGCTCTTTGGATCTCCTATATATATTGGATTGCATAATTCTAAGAAGAAGATCCAGATCTAGAAATTTGAAGCCCTTCCATTCTATTCAGATTTGCAATCAGATCTAGGAAAGGACTTCACCAATTCATTATGGTGAGCACACGTACCACTGCTACAATTGCTGATCAAGGAGCACGGGGCCGACAGAATCCCGTGCAATCACCTCCCTCCAACCAAAATGCTACAGGACCTTCAGATCCTTCCGGTCCAATCACTAGACAAGAATTCCAGACATTGCTTCAAGAGTTGACCCAAAGTCGGCCATAGTTAACTGAACAACTGCGCACCAATACCGAATTGTCTAACCAGCTGAATCGCCAAAGGCACAGAAGATCTAGGAGAGACCAAGGTTCCTATTCTTCCACAGAAAGTTCAGCCTCCTCCGATGGCCAAACCAGATCCACACGTCCACGGCTAGGTGTAAGCTACGCCCAAGCCACGGGACACCAACCTGCTTCGAACCTTAGGCAACCTAGAGCTGGACCATCCGCTAGTCTCAGTACAGAGCCTTCAACTCGAGGAGGAGCTGCTCCTTACCATGTCACCGACAACACTGCTACTACCACCACTGCCGAACGGGGAGGTGATGCTAGAAACCAAGCTGATCCTCAACGTAGCCAACAAGAGTAGACTCCCGAGCCTTATGTCCCTGAGGATGTTGAACCAAGGAGGCGAGGCACGGACCGTCGGCCGCGTTCGGTCCAGACTCACGCTGTGGAACCCGACCACACCTTGGCACAACATGCTCCAAGTATCCGAATGCCGGATATACCAGCGATGATCTGCCAAACGATCCGTGAAAGTCAGGGTCTCTCTAATGACGACTGGGAATCTTCCGAAGTCATACCCCTTTCACCGATGACGTTTTATATGCTGAACCACCTCGGCACTTCAGGATGCCAGCTTTGCCAGTTTATGAAGGAAGTTCTGATCCAAATCAACACGTCCTGAAATACGAATGGCTGATGAAAGCTACTAGAGCTGATGACGCAGTAAAGTGCCTTAGTTTCCCCATTTCCCTAGGGGGCATCGCTACCATGTGGTTCACTTGTTTGCCACTGCGATCCATCTCTAACTTTGACCAGATGGCCACCAAGTTTGTCGAACAGTTCCGTATGCATGTGGCGAGGCCTAAGGACGTTAACACTCTATCTAGCGTTACACAAGCTCCCGGAGAAACACTTAGATGTTACTTGGAGCGATTCCATGCTGCGTGTGCAGAAATAAGCAATCCCAATGATAGCTCTATCCTGATGGCATTGACTAAGGGGATTGATGCTGATTCCGAGTTCGGAAATTGGTTTGCTGGAAAACCACCTACGTCATTGGACCGTTTCTATTCCAAGGCAGCCAAATTCTTGAGAAGGTAGGATGCGAAATAGTCTAGGAAGCAGGATGACGCAGGGCCCAACATCGAAGGAATCCAAAGTAACATCGCTATTAAACAGTCCAGGGATAGTTCTTGAAAAGCTCAGTTGAACGTACAAAATAAACAAAATCAACAGAGGGACAATGGGAATCAAAATAAGAAACGCGATCAGAATCGCGGTCCATGGCGTAGAGCTTCCATGTATGATAACTACACTCCATTGAACAAGTCGTTGGAAAATGTGTATCTACAGACCTACAATACCATGCAGTACAAGAAACCTGCCCCGAAACCACCAACTGAGACACAAATTCAAACAGGAAAATTCTGTAGATTCCATGAGAGTTATGGCAATAACACCAATGAGTGTTGTCACTTGCAAGACCTCATTGAAAAACTGATACGTGAATGGAAGTTGGATCAGTATGTGTAGGCGCCGTAGCCGGAGGCGCGGGCCCATTAAATCAAAATCGTGCGCCGAATCAGGAAAGACAGGAGGAACCCGCTCGTACAGGCGGGAGGTTGGTCATCAATATAATAAGTGGTGGTCCTCACCCAGCAGATCGAAGCTGGAAGGAAATGGAGTCGTATGCTAGTTCTATCAGGCACGCAGACTTCGAATGTTATAGTAACTCTGATGAAGGGGCCCCGGCCAAGCAACAGAAGACGATGACAGATGCCATCGTGTTCAGGAGCAGAGACGCCGATAAAATTGAAGCTCCCACTATCGATCCAATGGTCATCTCAGCACAGATAGGTCCCGCTTGGATGAAAAGGATCTTAGTTGATAGTGGAAGCTCTGTGAATATTTTGTTCAAACGAGCTTATGATCAAATGAAAATGGAAGCCACGGACTTGAAGCCTTGTCAATCCCGAGTCCATGGTTTCAACAGAAGTGCAACTATACCCACTGGAATGGTGGAACTGCCAGTAGAGTTGGGAGTTGGAGAACAACGGAGAGTACGAATGCTTCAGTTCATTGTTTTGGACATAGACTCCCCTTACAATGCTTTCTTAGGCCGACTGGCCCTCGTTGAATTGCGGGCGGCCATCGCCCCGTGGTGTTTGACTTTAAAGTTTCCCACTGATCATGGAATAGGAATCATTCAGGGAAATCAGGCTGCTGCCAGAGCCTGTTATGTTGCTGATCTACGAGGAGCGCAGCAAAAGGAGAAAGGAAAGGGCGTAGAGGAATCTCTCTGCGTCCGTTCCACCGATAATTGACAATTATCGCCCGGGCCCAGGCCCGGGCACCTCAGCCAATTCCTCAGGGATCTTGACCCAAGGGAAACTGAAGACAAAGGATAATCTAAAGAAAGTCAAGCATCCCCGACCGAACTGACGATTGATGTCCTAGTTGACAGTAACGATGACTCGAGAATGTTAAAGATTGGATCTCAGCTATGCCAGCAAAATCAAGAGGAATTGGTTGAATTTCTGCGGGAAAATCTTGACGTATTTTCCTGGACACATTCCGACATGTGTGGGATCTCGCCAGACATCGCGAGCCACACTGTGAACATTGACCCACGGCATGTCCCGGTCAAACAGAAAAGGCGTGGTATGGATCCAGAGAGATCTGCCGCCCTTAAGGAAGAAGTAGAAAAGCTTGAAGCAAACAGATTCATTCAAGATGTGCTATATCCTGAATGGGTGTCGAATCCCATGCTCGTCTGAAAGCCGAATGGAAAGTGGAGAACATCTGTCGATTATTCCGATCTGAAAAAAGCATGTCCCAAAGACAGTTTCCCACTTCCCAGAATTGATCAGCTAGTAGATTCGACAGCCGGGCATGAACTCTTATCCTTAATGGATGCGTACTCTGGCTACAATCAGATACCGATGCATTTACCCGATCAAGAACATACCAGCTTCGTAACCAATCTGGGACTTTACTGCTACCAGGTTATGCCATTCGGACTTAAGAATGCCGGGGCTACTTATCAACGATTGGTCAATCGGATGTTTTCCAATCAAATAGGGAAAACCATGGAAGTATATGTAGACAAAATGCTTGTGAAGTCACGACTCTCCACTGACCATTTTAGAGACCTAGAAACTATGTTCAACATACTCCGAGAATACAAAATAAAGTTAAATCTACTGAAGTGTCACTTTGGGGTTGCATCCGAGAAGTTCCTTGGGTTCATCGTTAACACTCCGGGAATCGAAGCTAATCCTTAAAAGATTTGGGCAATCTGAAATCTTGAAATTCCCAAGACCATAAAGCAAGTCCAAAGTCTCAATAGGAAAGTAGCGACATTGAGCAGGTTCATTTCAAAGTCCACTGACAAATGCATTCCCTTCTTCGATCTGATCCGAAAAGGAAAACGTAACTTTGAATGGACCATGGAGTGTGAGGGTGCTTTCCAAGCACTAGTCCAACATCTGTCCACACCACCTATCCTGTCAAAGCCTATCGACCATGAGAAGTTGTTCATATATTTAGCGATATCAGAGAATGCTATCAGCGCTGCATTGACTCGAGAAGAAGACAAGATACAGAAGCCGGTATACTACGTCAGCAAACGGTTGACTAGGTTGAAAGAAATTATCCAAAGCTAGAAAAGTTGGCATACTGCCTTGTGGTTGCATCAAGAAAACTCCGACCATATTTCCAGGCACATCCCATTGTTGTTTACACCGACCAGCCATTACGACAGGTCCTTTTGCGGCTTGAGACGTCTGGTAGATTACTCAAGTGGAACATCGAACTGAGTCGGTTTGATATTACTTACACTCCTAGACGAGCAATCAAAGGACAAGTCCTCGCTGATTTCATAGTCGAATTTACCATTCCAGAGGACTTGCCCGAAACCAGTAAATCCCTCGAATATGTCTGGAAGCTATATACTGATGGTGCATCAAACGACCAGTGTTCGGGCGCTGGTGTTGTACTCGAAACCCCCGAAGGCCGATCCATATGCTATGCTGTGAAGTTTGATTTTCATGCGACTAATAATGAAGCTGAATACGAAGCCCTCTTGGCTGGCCTAAAACTTGCCAAAGTTTTAAAAATTGTCGTTGTGGAAATTTATTGTGATTCGCAACTAGTCGTGTGTCAGGTTTGAGGAGAATACCAAGCGAGAGACCGAAGGCTGGCTGCTTACTTAGCTCGAGTTTAGGAAGTACTAAATCAGTTTGATTACTACGCTATCTATTGCATACCTAGAGAACACAACCAAAAAGCTGATTCACTGGCGAAACTAGCCAGCACCAGTGAAGCTCAGCAAATGGGACTCGTTCCCATAGAAGCATTATCCTCCCCAAGAATTGACCGGGCATAAATAAACAGGGTATGTGAAACCATCCTTGAAATGGATTCAAGGATGACTCCACTCAGAAAATACATTGAACATGGAATCCTGCCGGAACGCAGGAGTGAAAAGAGACAAGTTCTCCGAAAGGCCTCACGATTCGTCATTCAGGATGGGGTCATGTATAGAAGAGGGTACTCTATTTCTCTACTCCGGTGTATCGCTCACGATGAAACTAAACGAGTGTTACACGAAGTGCACGAGGGAGAATGTGGCGATCGCATCGGGAGGCAAGCACCTGCCAAGAAAACACTTCGATACGGATATTACTGGCCGACCGTGAATTGCGATGCGTCAGATTATGCAAAGAAATGCGATAGGTGTCAGAAATATGCTCGAATTCCTAGAGCTCCTCCTACCAAAATAACACAAATGGTCAGTCCATGGTCGTTCGCAATGTGGGGCATCGACATCATTGGTGCTTTACCTCTGGGAAAAGGTGGTGCGAAATATGCCATCGTCGCAGTTGATTACTTTACTAAGTGTGCTGAAGCTGAAGCTCTCGCTACCATTACAACGAAGAAAGTAATCAACTTTGTGGTGTGTAACATCATCTGTCGATTCGGTCTCCCACACACCATTATTACGGACAACGGAACCCAATTCGACAGTGTTGAATTTAAAGATTTCTGCAAACGATTTCACATCCAAAAGAAATTCTCTGAAGTGGCACACCCTCAGGCAAACGGATAGGTCGAAGCTGTTAATAAAGTTATAAAATCCATTCTAAAAAAACGACTGGAAAAGGTCGGTGGCAAGTGGGTTGACGAACTTCCTATGGCTTTATGGGCTTACCGAACAACCCACAAGACTGCGACTGGTCACACTCCGTTCTCTCTTTTTTACAGTTAGAAGCCGTTATTCCAGTCGAGCTAGAAGTACCTTCTCATCATGAGACATACTATGATCCAAAGACGAATGTTATATTACTTGTGGAATCTCTTGATCTACTAGATGAGAAGCGTGAAGAAGCTGATTTGAAGGCAGCTGCGCATCGAAGTCGAGTCGCCCGATTGTACAACGCCAAGGTCCTCCCGCGAACCTTTGAACTAGGCGATCTCGTCCTCAAAAGAATCTATCCGGTTCCTTCGCATATGAAACAGACATGGGAAGGACCGTATGTTATTGAACGAAGGCTCGGAGATGGCACATTCAAATTATCGACTGTCGACGGTCTAACTCTGCCAAGGGACTGGAATAGCGAGAGCCTTCGCCGCTATTACACATGACAGGCTTTCTCTATCCATTTAAATTGCTTTCCTTTTTTTGCAATTTGTTTCTGCATTTCGAAATTAGAACTTGTAATAAGGCAACTGACTTTGCCATACTTTCTTGTTTCAACAATAAAATGCAATCTCTTCGAGCCAGAGCTGTGATTTACTTGAAATGCTTCATATGACCATCAGTATGCACAGAGAGCTAAGTTTCACCATACGGTGGAATTTATTCAAATAGAGAGTGACTGCGATGCAACCAATCACTCGCTAAGTGAAACTCGAGCTCGGGGACCAACCATCACATCAAAGTCAAGAAAGGATTGATACACGACGATCCTTCATCCAACTCCGTATTCCCAGAGCGTGAACCGGAGTATAAACATCCAACTCCGAGTTCCCAAAGCACGAACCGGAGTATAAAAATCAACTCCGTATTTCCAAAGTGCGAAGCAGAGTATAAACATCCAACTCTGAGTTCCCAGAGCGTGAACCGGAGTATAAACATCAACTCCGTATTCCCAGAGTGCGAAGCGGAGTATAAACATCCAACTCCGAGTTCCCAGAGCGCGAACCGGAGTATAAACATCAACTCCGTATTCCCAGAGTGCGAAGCGGAGTATAAACATCCAACTCCGAGTTTCCAGAACGTGAACCGGAGTATAAACTCCAACTTCGTATTCCCAGAGTGCGAAGCGGAGTATAAACATCCAACTACGAGTTCCCAGAGCACGAACCGGAGTATAAACATCAACTCTGTATTCCCAGTGTGCGAGGCGGAGTATAAACATCCAACTCCGAGTTCCCAGAGCGTGAACCAGAGTATAAACATCAACTCCGAGTTCCCAAAGCGTGAATCGGAGTATAAACATCAACTCCAAATTCCCAGAGCATGAATTGGAGTATAAACATCAACTTCGAGTTCCCAGAGCACGAATCGGAGTATAAACATCGACTCCAGACTCCCAGAGTGCGAAACGAAGCGTAAACACCAACTTCAAGTTCCCAAAGCATGAATCGAAGTGTAAATGTCAACTCCAAACTCCCGGAGCGCGAGACGGAGTACAAATGCCAATTCCAAGTCCCCAGACCGCGGACATAGGATTGAAACTTAAGTCGGCGTAACCAACCACCAATAAACGAATGGGAATTCCCGAAGTGTGGATATGATCACCGACAATCAAATGAGAATGGATGAACTACTCAATCTCCGTTCGCCTCAGACATCCGCTCGGTGACACTAGACTCAACATGTTATTTATAAGAAGCGATCATCGACTGATGATCCACAATTCACCATCAAGACTGGGGGGCAAGACTTAAGCATCGACCATCGACTGAAGCAATGCGACGTCAAAATTCAACTCGCTTCCCGGTCACAGACCATGTCCACAGTTTCCGAACTTGGCAAACAAAAAACAGACTTGATTCAAAAGCTAGAACTTCACAAGTACATTTCAGATATTGAAACACTTGGACAAATACACAATGATAGAAAAGAAGCCAAAAAAGAGAAGTTTCATTTCTATTGTTTATAAAAGAAGTTCTCGTACAAGTTTCAAAAATTCCTACTAGTAGGGTTCGAACCCGCATCTATATACGGCTAACAAAATGCGAGTCAAAATACACCGGATGAGCATGCCTAATCTTTCTTCTTCCTTGGCTTCCTCCTCGGTATGGACCCGTTGGAGCCATCGCCAATCTTTCTCTTCGAGCCTTTGCTTTTTGACAGTTGGTCTTCAGGCGAGGGCATTATGTCGACATCCTCCTCCGAACTCAAGTGATTATGAACGCGCCATGCGGGCAGAGTTGGAGGAACAGGATCGAATACAGAAGGTGGAACGGGCATGCCGATGAGAAAAACAACACCACCAGGAGATATCATTCTGAGCGGAGCAGGCCCTGGTGCTGCCATCCCACCTCCAAAACTTCCACCATGAGACGCACCTGCCATTTCAGCGATTTGAGCGAACATCTCCTCTTCGGTTATTGCTTGAGCCCCGCTGGGGGCATCGGCAGTCAGCATTGAAGGACTTGTAGCAGGATCAGTTCCGCTCATGACAGGTGGCAAGTCAGGAAGAGGATCACCGTGACGGCGAAAGAGTTCATCCATCAGTTGCTCATCAAACGCCATTGTACTCCCCTGCATATCATCGATTGGGGCAGCTGTGCTCACGGTGATCGCTTCAGTCATGATAGCCCCTACGTCTGATATAATTCTTGAGTAGCAGGAGGCATATGCGGTGCAGCATCGATCATTGAACAAAGAATAAGAGAATTGTTAGAATTAACTCGATCAAAGACTTCGACTCAGGAATGATATATGGAATGTTCAGAGTACCTTCCTCAGTTTGACTTGTAAGTGATGGGGCGGCTTCAGTCGCTTGCACTGCAGCCGAAGACATCTGCGGCTGATCCGGATTATAGGCAGGGACAACTTGAGGATCAACCGCAGGCAAAGGTTCAGGCTGGGTCGACGTCGGTAGTTCAAGACTTGCATCGTGATGCTCAACCCCGGAACCTTCTCCTACTTCCAAGTGCTGGGTGTCGAGTCTCTCCTTCTCATAAGAGATTATTGAATCGTGGAGATTCTCATTTTCATCATCGGTTAACAGATGATTCTCGAGCTCGAATTCATCCACAGACTCCCCCTGGTGCGCCTCCTTCTCTTCCTCAACCAGTCAGCCCCAAGCACTGTGGAGATGCGTCGAATAATCATCGAGCTAGGCTAGATCCCTGTGCCTCAACACATTAGCGTTGTAAACAACGAGAAGGTCTTCAATGTCAGCCTCTAGCCTGGACTCGGCTAACTTCACCCTCTCCTCGACCTCAGTCTCCACCTTCTGGACTTTAGCCACCGCCGCATCCCGTTCACCCCTGAGTAGAACAGCCTGTTCGCATGCCTCCTGGGCTGCGTTGTTCGCGTCATCTTTTTCCTTGGCCAAGTCGGCGAATTTGGCCTTGAGTTCATTCAGTTCCTTGACCGCCGCATCCCGCTCGGCGGTAACTGTAGTATTCCTATGGCCTATCTCCTCTACCAAGGCGACATGCATCTGCCTCAACCTCTCCATGGCCACATTTGCTTCGTCGGCCTTTTTAATGGCCTCAATCTCAGATTTCTGAGAAGACTCGGACTCAGCGGAGAGTACCTGATTAATCCGATCCCTTTTTGCGAGCTCGGTCTCCATCTTCTCGAGCGCTTTGGCGCGCTCAAAGGGCACTTTGGAAGCTTTTTCGGTAGCCTTTGCCCACTCCCGGTACTGGGTATATATGTCGTGAACATAATCATGCACTGTGTTTTCCACCCCAGACGCAATTCTCTATAAGTGTGGTGGGAAGACATAGCCATCGAAGCAGATATTCGGAAACTCCCTCCTCATCTGAGCCAACTTAAGAGCCCCTTCTCCAGTGGGATCAGCGGGGACCTGCTCTGTAACCATGGAGGACGTAGTCTCGACTCTCTAAAGATGAGTCTCAGGTCTAGAAGAGTGAGAAGACGGCCTTTGAAGAGGAGGTTCAGGCGGATGTGAGACAGAAACAGGGGGTGGAGACGGAAGTCTAGGAGGAGGAGAGCGTGATCTGGATTGATGTTTATACTCTTTGTCACGCCCATGCCTATCCTGGTTAGAGTAATCACGCTCGCGATCTCTATCTGAATCCCTCCTGTGGAAATCATAGTAACCAGAAGCTTTTCGGGCAGAGCGAAGATTCCCAAGCATCGATCCCCTTCCAGACATAGTACCTAAAAATGAGAAGCGAAGAAAGAGTTAGTGACTTCCTAAGTTGAGCGATTTACAGTTGTGAATCATGTAGTGTAGTGAAGTGTATGCATTTGCAATCCCCCGACCAACCGGAAATGTCGGCCGCACTCGTAGCAAGCAACCCGCTTAGTTCGAGAGCACTGTCAAGCTCCTCCATACCAGCGTCGTGTTGAGACGACACAAAGTCCGGAATCAGAACGTCGGCAAGCCCGTCAAAAAGATTCTCTACTGGTGGGGGAGAAGCCTCTGAAATTCTAATCCCCTGAGCAGGCAGGGACATAACAATAGATTTAAATCTCCCGGATTTAGAACGCTTCTGAACAGCAGCCTTGCCTTTTCTTCTTCCACCCGAATCTTGAACATCGGCGGAAGACCCAGCTGGGAGCTCGGTATCGGTAGGCGTTCTTTCTGAATCAACTTCTTCAGCAATCACGACTGCGGGTGCTTTGCACTTCACCCGTTTCTTTGGGACCACTCTATGTGTCCCTTCCAGATGTATGCTCTGCCTTCGCTCTATCGGCCCGACGGTCCTCAAATTTCTATCAGTCAGGACCAAGTCGAAATGCCTCTCTTCGCCCGGATACGCTTGAAGAATCCGAACAAGCTCTCTGAAGTATGCGCCGTCAGGACGAGAGATCACGGCTGTAAAAGAAGAGAAAGGTATGTCAGTTTTGACGTCGGTTACTAACATCTCAGTGATTCAAGAGAGAGATGGCGACACTTACGTCTATCCAACCACCGCCTAACAAATCCAGGAGGGCACTGAACGTAGAACCATTCAGTTTTATAATAACTTAGCCTTCCCCAGGAGCCCAGTACTATGTGGCAGTTTCTAACCGCTTCCAGGAAGGTGAAAGAAGGGCTATCTCCACGGCTCTTGACGTTGAATAAATATCTGATTTTGATCGGCTTCGGCGGTCGAAAGATGATCTCCATAAACAGGACGAAGGTGTTGTTCAACAAGGCATACCCGTTGGGATGTAGCTGAGACGGAGCTATGCCAAGAAACGATAACGTCTCCCTGATATATTGGTTAAAGGGAGGGAGTGTCCCCGCTGTGTAGGCGTGACGATTGAAAGCGGTAAACCCCTCCGGAGGATAATGTGGCCTGTCATTTGGCCCAGGTAGTAGCACGTCGTCAAGCGACAGACCGTGGCTTAAATAGATCCATCCTAGCATATCTTCGGAGATACCCGACGGCACCGAATCTGGTGGACTACAAATAAACCGAGCCCCTAGACGCTCATCTGGAGCTGGCTCTATAACTTCGGCTTCAATAACCGATATCTCTATGGTTGGAGGAATAGAACTTGGGAGATCCGGCTGTTGAGAACTTGAAGGGTCCATGACTAGCTAGCTGATAAAAAATCATTGTTAAACTGACAAATACCACTCGTGCATCGCCCAGTGTAAAGTGTGTGAGTGCGTTGTGCAATGCAGTACTGTATATTATTTGAGAAGATCAATAGGATTGAAGGAAGCGTATAAACGATGAGACTTCGAAATTCGATCGGAAGGACCGTCATCGCTGACCGTCACAACCATAGCATCCAACTATTGACCATCATTTCAAGTCGAAGTTTGTTGTCATTTTTATAAGTTGTAGTTTCATCGACGAGCTTCCATAGGAAATCAGATATGTAGTGAAACGGTTAATTCCATTTATGCAAGTTTGAAGCTCGCCGGAGGCAATTGTTCAAGTGTGTGAGAAGTTTCAAACTTTTTGATGATCAAATTTGTATCGCTCGCGAGAGCTATGTTCGCATCAATAAGCTATGGTCGTGTGCATATGAGTCAGACTCGGTCAGAAGGTTGGCATGCAAGTTTGACTCGAACTAGAAGGCTCGATTCGAAATCCCAGTTCGACTCGCTCCCCAAGACCATCAAGTTCGACTCGATCCTAAGACCACGCATTTCGACTAGCTTTCAGGACCACATAGTTCGACTCGCTCCCCAGGACCATCGAGTTCGACTCGGTCCCAAGACCACGCATTTCGACTTGCTCCCAAGACCATCGAGTTTGACTCGGTCCCAAGACCATGCATTTCGACTCCCTCCCAAGACTGCACACTTCGACTCGATCAATAACCACCCGTTTTGACTTAATCCAAGGCCATCGTTTCGAGCCCATCAAGCGCGACCCCTTCTTATCGATCCATGAATTCAAAGCATTCGATTCGATGCGAAGCTCCAGCATCGATCGATACGAAGACTTTCGCCTCATCATCTCGAAACCCATATTCCAGAGCGACACGAAGCTGAGGCCAAAGAGCTTTCGATCGACCACGACTCTGATTGATTTGATGTTAAGAAAACCCGAGCCTCATCGTTTACGCATGGATTCGCTTATTGGATTACCTAGATCTGTCAGTTAGTTCAAATGATTGAAGATAGGAATCGGTTCGAAGGCAGGAATATTTCGTTCGTTCTTCTCGAGTTTCTGAGCGATACGAAGAAAAGGAAGGAAAACGAAAGGTAAAAAAGTGAAAAACGTCTAAGTACAAAGTATTTATATGGACTTGGAAACAAAGGGAATAAACGCTTCGTATCCCAATGGATTCGAACGCACGTTTCCACTCCCTCTCCAGTGCGTCAATACGAAGCTCTCCTTCGTATCGCTTGCCTTCGACTCCATCCCCGTGTCTAGTTCGACTCCATCGGTACGAGACCACCCTTCATATCGATAACCCATTTCGACTCCGACCCCTATGCAGCTCGAACCCTAGACCGAGTCGAATGAGCAGTTCAAAACCATTAGGGAGTATACATCGACTCGCTCTACTTTGACTCGCTCAGTTCGAGTCCGTCATCAAGTTGAACAAGCGCTTCGCATCCGTCAAATCCATCAAATCATGACTTCCAGAGGCTAACTCCATAAACTCGACATACTTACTTCGCATCCATAAATCCAATGAAAAATCATCTTCGTGTTTCAACCCTTCTCATTGATGTAGGAGAGGATCGTTACGAAGGAACATTCAAAAGCAACCATCGAGCGTTGTTGTAGTGAATTTCACATCGGTTTAGGAGAGGATCGATACGTAATTCAAAAGTAAAATAAAATGACAACGACTCGTGGACGTACGAACGTCAACGAGAGTCAGGTTAACATATAGGCATGAATGACAGACTAGTATTTAATATTCCATATTTTCAAGAATCAGAAACTCATCCAATAACGATTGCAACAACAAACGGGTAACCACTAGCATACAACAATCAGTTGCAACAATACATGGTACAGTAGTCGACAGTCAACAGTTTACATTATCAAGAAGAACGGTCAAAGGTTACAGCTTTCATCGAAAAGACAATAACAATTCAGAGTAAAGATGGCAATATTTCAAAGCACATCATTTTTCCACAAGACGTACTTTGTACGGCAAATGTTATCCCTCGTTTTGGCAAGGCCATGACACCAAAGAATTGACTAGTAACCAATGGCAGCCCATCCTAGAGATCAGTTATACACAGGCTCACTATGGATATCGACGAATGTTGTCCGGGTCCGGATCGAGCCAAAATTTGTAGGGCACGACAAGCTAAGCCATGAAAGCCAACGTTCCAAATCCCAAGTCAATCAGAGTTCGTATGCTCAAGTTATGAACGATAAAAAATTGGGCGAAAATCAATTACCAGTCGACTTGCTCCCTTCGACTCGCTCCCTTCGTCTCGCTCCACATCCCTCAGATGCCAACTTCGACTCGCTTCGCAACACTCAGAAGTGACAATTTCGACTCGCTTCACTCAAAGGCCAACTTCGAGTCGTCCAGGTTCGACTCGCTTCACAGCCATCTGAAGTACCTACTTGGACTCGCTTCGCTCAGATGCCTTCTTCGACTCGCTCCATTCGAACCACTGATCGACTCCATCGATTTCGACTCCATTGGCGAAGCCACTGCTTAAACCTCTCAAGACGCTCCGTTTCGACTCGCTCGACCAGTGCGTACTTCGACTTGCTCGATCTGGGCACACTTCGACTCGCTCAATCGGCGAACATTTCGACTCGCTCAAAACAACATCAAGGGCAGATTGAGATTCAAGCGCCACATCACCGAGTCGAATGGATGCGAGTCGAAACAGAAGCGAGTCGAAGGAAACAGCCTACCGAAAACCTCATTTCGTATCGATCATATCTTTCAATCTTCAAGTCCAAATGCTATGAAATTTTCACAGAAGAGTACGTACATGCTAAAGAATGTCCACGCCAAATTTCGACTCCATTGGATGAAATCTTGAGCGATACGAAATCTGGTCATATCGATCACGGATCGGACCGAAACTTCACGGGCTTGGGCATACGGGCCTGGTCACATGCCAGAGAGGGTCTCCCGAGATCTGAGCGAAATACCAGCCCCCTACACCTATAAATAGACCCCCAAAGCCAACAGAAAAGGGGGTCTTCTTCTTCTTTGAGATCTCCAATGCCTAGACTCTGCCAAACATGGATTTGAACTCCATGGTTGCTGTCACCAACGAATTTCTCCGCTGCAAATCATTGTCATTCACTGTAATTTGCTGAAATCAATTGTAAACATCAAAGAAATATCAATAAAGCAAACAACTTCATAGTGGACGTAGGCAATATGCCGAACCACTCTAAATCTCTATGTCTTCTTGCACTTTAATTGTTTTCAGCTCTGAAATTTGGAGTTTTTATTAGATAAATCCTCTTTTACATTTAATTTCTTCACTCTATCTCTTCAAAGACTTCCGAAGAGTGTTGTGCCCAATTTTAGTACAAACAAGGCGCTAATATAGCTGGATTGAAGATTGTGAATGAACCGGGAATAAAAGCTCTGCAAATCTATGACTCTCAGCTAGTCGTTTGTCAGTTGAAGACAGAATATCAAGCTAAATGAGCGAATCCCACCCCTTACTTGTTGAAACATGGAAATTGCTCAACGACATTGACAATAACTCATATTTCTAGAGAGAAGAATATGAAGGCTAACTATTTAACCAAATTTCTAGTTCTAGAGATGCATAGTTACTAGGACTTATTCCACCAGAAGTGTTATCTACTCTAGCATAGATCAATTGGGTGTCAATTGGGTTATGGGGACCATGGAAGAAGGAGAATAATATATGACACCGACTAAGGACTACCTATACAGAGTGTTAGCACCAAAATTGGTCACTAACCTCGTTGAGAAAGATTGTGTAGAGATGTAAGTGATGAAGTTAAATTAAACAAGGAAGAATATGCTAATTTAAATGCGGAAAGTAAGAACACCGGATTTATAGTGGTTCAGCGTAACTGCCTACATCCACTTTTAGTTTTGATCTTTATTTCTTTCACAAGTAGTTGAATACAGATACAATCCATATATTAATGACTTGAATACAAGTTTGAACTAAAAATAATCAGTCTTGAAAGTGGCAGAGTCTCCCCATTGTTCTCCCCAAAAGAGGTCCATTTCACTGTGCCCCTGCCCCTCTATTTATAGACAAAGGTGGGATGGACTTCTCTGGCGGGCCTAATAGCTGAATAACTCGGTCCAGATAGGCTGGTCCATGTGTGCCGAACCAATCAGGCCGAACAGTTGGGTGCCGAACCACTCTCCTTCTGCCGAACGAGACGCTTGCTGTGTGGGAAGAGTAGGCCGAATAGCCATCGAAGCTGAACGTGCCTCCTGGCCGAGCGAAATATCTGGTCGAACGTGTCTTCTGGCCGAACGAAGCCCCTTAGCCGAACGTGCCTTTAGGCCGAACGAAGCCCTTAGCCGAATGATGTCCTTAGGTCGAACAAATCCCTTGGCCGGACAATGTCTCTGGACGAACGATGCCTCTAGCCGAACGTTGCCTGATGCCGAGCGCTCCTGGATGCCGAGTACTCCTGGATGCCGAGTACTCCAAGATGCCGAGTACTCCTAGATGCCGAGTACTCAGTTGCCTGGCCAAATCTCCAGGAACACTTGCCCCCCAAAGTGTGTTATGTGACTGCACGTAATACGCTTTGAACTATGTATCCTCCATGTCTCGTTTCAAATCCTTGACTAAATTCTAATGGAGATGCCTTCTTGTGAATATCAGTGGTCATCCTTGTCTGATTCTGCAGAGCTAATAGGCTTTAGCTATCTGATCTAGTCTTCTCTTAATAACCCTTAGTGAGAATTCAATTTCTGTTGATTTTAAGAAGTCAAACTTTTTCGGACGTACACATGCACGTTCGGGTACATGTTCTTGCCATTGGCCCTCGGATGCGTTTTATATGCTCATAAGTCGTCGCCAACTCCATCTAGTTTAATTGCAATTCAATCGCGATTCCTTATTTGTATTTTCTGTGAAATAAGGGTTGCAATCAGCCACTTGAGGAGTTTTCCAAACCTCTCTTCAGTACAGACTCTATGATTTTGTTCACAGCTTCAACCTGTCCATTTGCAGTTATAATGGATCATGGTAAGGACAGATGACGTTACGGATAAAGAAGTTGATTATTTTCTTCATCTTGGTCGTGGTTAAGAGTTCTTCATCTTCCCATTTGGTGACGTAATCAATTGCTATAATGGTGTATTTCGCACCACCTTTAGGATCGACAAGAAGATGATTTCAGTGCCCCCAAGTGAAAAACGGCTATGAACTAGCCATTTGAATAATTTCCATCGGTGGGGTTCTCGGATTTTTTGCAAACATCTTGCACTTGTCACATTGTCTAGCATGATCAACCACATCCGGGTTGATAATTGGCCAGTAATACCTGTAGCAGAGTATCTTCTTTATCATGGTTTTCCCCCTGATGTTATTACCGCATTCTGCTTCATAGACTTTGCTTAAGATATCATCATGGGCGATATGCCGAAGCATGGGGATGAATAAACTCCTTGTTTGTACCAAAAATGGGCACAACACTCTTCGGGAGTTGTTTGAAGAGATAAAATGAAGATTATAAATGTAAAACAGAGATTATCTAACAAAAACTCCAACAAACATGAATGTAAAATGCACAGACAAGCAGTTTAGAGTGGTTCGGCGTATAGCCTACGTCCACTATGAGGTTTTGATGATTTTATTGATTCTCTTTCAACGATTACAAGCGTTTACAGCGATGAACAGCGGATTACAGTTTAGAATTCGAAGTTGACAGCAAAAGTATGGTGCAAATCTCAATCCGGCAGAGTCTGGACGCTTCAGAGAAGAAAGATCCTTTTTCCGTTGATTCTGGGGCTCTATTTATAGGCGTAGGAGGCTTGGATTTCGCTCAAACCCCGGGAGACTTGGCCTGACACGTGAGGGGACCCATTCGACCACTTCCAGAGAGTTTCAAGCCAATCTGTGATCGATACGAAATCATTTCGTATCGATCAGGATTACTTCCAATTGGGCTCAAAATTGGTGGAGACATTCCTTGTTATGTGTGCAACCTTCAGTTAAAATTTCATCATGTTTGGATCAGTGGATTATGAGATATGGTCGATACGAACTGGAATTCCTCATAGGCTGTCTGGTTCGTATCCATTGCCCTGCGCTCTGAGCTTCGACTCGATGGTATCATGCGCCTCTGTGAAGATGTGGAACGCACACTTCGCCTCGATCCGGTCTTCACTCCGAATCGACCGCGTCGACTCCATACATCTCGGCGCATTCGCATCAGGGGAAGACGTGGTGCATGCGCTTCGCCTCGATCCGACATTCGCTCCGTGTTGACTGCATCGTCTCCATGTATTTCGCCTCGTTCACTTCGAGAAATGACACGTTATCCAAGCTGGTTGACCTGATGGATTCGAGTAGGACTTCATCCTGGGATACGAGGCAAACACTATCTGATGGATATGAAGTAGGCACTGGCTGATGGATACGAAGTAAGCACTGTCTGATGGATACGACGTATGCATTGTCTGATGGATACGAAGCTGACACTGGCTGAAGGATACGAAGTCCTTCAATTGCTGGTATGTGTGAAGTCCATCGATACGAGTTCGATGGATACGAAGAAAATCGAGTCGAACCTGGGTACCTCGATGGATCCGGAGCTGATCGATACGAAGCATGATGGATTCGAACTGGCGCTTCGGTGATGGATACGAAATCGCCCAGAGTGATGGATACGAAATCTGGGCTCTTTCCCTCCAATTTGATTCGATCATAACTTGACTGTATGAGTCCGGATCGACTTGAAATTTGAGGTGCTGATCTCTATGGCCTTTCTTGTCGTGTCCTATCAATTGTAGCTCACTCTGGGCTCGGACAAAATTCAGTGATATCCATGGCGTGCTATCCTTGTCCTCTAGTCGGCTTCTTGATGTCCTGGCCTTGCCAAAAGGCGGGATAACACTCCTTTTGACACACGACTTATTCTTAGATGATTTGGCGTGAAGCTTTGAGGAGGATCTGTCATTTTCCATCTTATAGTTGGTTCTCTGCTACTCTTCGAGTAGTCATTTGAGGTAGTGAATTTGGATGTGAGGTCTGCTAATTTCCATCCTTGGATAGCCCTTCGTGGGAAATAAGTGATATCTAATTAGCTTAGTTCGATATTCTATTTAAGTAGTCTTTCTGACATCTCTGGTAATTGTATGCCCTGTCGCAACGGCTGGTAGGCATAGACGTTGATGGGGTGAGCTTAAAAGTAAGAGTGGAGCTTTCGTGATGAAATCAATAGAGATTGTGCTAGCTTTTGTAGCTTCGGGTTGATATCCAATGCATGGCTCGCGATAGTTAATGAAATCACATATGCACGTCAGAATGGGTCCAAGGGAACATATCATCATTTATTCAGAAAAATCCAACTAATTATTTTATCATCACTGCACTGAGCTGTGATTCGATATTCAGCACCCGGAAAGGGTCGCCATGGCTGGCTGTAATGTTGATCGTCAGCTTAGCAGGTGCCATCCCAGATTCTTTGAGTAAAGATGTAACTATTTTGCATAACATTCAATGTGAAATATGGTTGGGACGGTCAATGTTGATGGTTACTCTGATGGAATCCTAGAGTCTTGTCATGAGTGTTAAGTCAAATAATGAAGGGCTCTGAATGCTCTAATTGATTATCTGCAAATGGACAAAGATCAGGCTTAAAAGCATGTTGAAGGAAATGTCGAGTAGGGGCCAGCCTCGAGTTGCATGCAACTGCATAGCTAGATCTTGCTATGAGTTTGAATTTTCATGTATATTCGAGTACCGCATTTTCTATTCAATGCATTCATGATCCTTCACTCGCCCTTCGGGTTGGAGTGACAGTCAGTTGCCCACAAACTTCGGCATCGATTTAATGATTCTATCTCTAGGGATCCTTCCGGTCGTTGCCTTGAGTAGCTGTAAGCACTATATATAAGTTTTAATACTGAGCTATCGTAGCCAGTTTTTGGATGACCATGCGTCTTCTCCCAGTCTCGGGTTGATAAATGTACTGCATGGACGGTTGAGTCTCGTCCTAGCTATGTTTATGTTTTCACCTAAACTCCAAAGACATAGAGGTGATTGGTGAATAGTCGGTTCACATTCATCTTGCTTCTCGCTCATGCCCCCAGGTCTGGGGCATATACCGATAAGTAGGAAGGCCAGCCACGCCCACTTTAGCTTTACTCTCTTTCCCGTTGAATCGTGGGATCATGTCAGTCGATAGGAGACTAGGTCTCGCCTATCTTGGATTTTATCGTGGTTTTTCATTCCAAGAGGAATACTTCGATGCCACGTAAGTTTCAGGGCGTAATTTGGACAGTGGGTGGTCATCCACGTCCACTTTGGTTCATGCTCTGTAATCAAATCTCGGGGTAAAGTTGGCTACAAATGCAGTCGGGTTATGCTCATCCAGTTTCATACTCCTCCTGACGAATCGAACGAGGGTGCTGGAGAATTTTTGACCAAGTATTTGTGGTTTACCCTCTTTCCATACTCTGGGGGTCATAGTTTTTCAAAAAACAAACATCCGAGTCACATTCGTATGTGCTTGGTGTGGATCGGCATTGACCCTTGGCTAGAGGTATGATATAGTAGGTTGCTCGTAGCTTTGGATGTTGTTTCGATTGGTTCTGTATTGAGCCCTCCCTGCAGTCGCTGCCTCAAGTTATAAAGAACACCATGCTAGAGCTATAGTAAGCTATCGTATTCGGCTTTTTAGTGTTTTGTACCCCTGCCCCCAGCATTGATTTGGCCAGGTCACTAGTTGGATGGTCAAACTCCATCCTCAGCGGGTTAATAATCCTCCTGTCGATTCCTGGCCGAAGTTTGCGGAATAGAAAATGGTCGGAATACACTCGTCTATTTATCGATGTTTATACACCACTTTGCATTCTGGTGACTTAGTGTTATTCTCCCCCGGTTGACTCACGCCCAATTTGTGTTCATGCTTCGGTCCACGCTCCGGGGACTTAGAGATTTGTCGAACAGTTTATGCTTTAGTCCACAGTTCGAGCTGCAGAGATTTTCGTCAACTCGTTTATACTCTAGTTCGCACTTTTTGGAACTTAGAGTAATCTGGTCTGCTTCTGGGATTTAGGGATTTTTCTGAAGTCGTCTATAATCTGGTCCATGCTCTGGGGACTGAGAGATGCAGTAGTCCGCACTTTGGGGACGTAGAGGTTTTTGAGTCATTTATACTCTAGTCTGCACTCATGGACTTAGAGTACTTTAATCCGCATTCTGTCTCCCGTTCCAGAGGGTGAGACCCCTTGGATGGCTGAGAGTTTGCCTAAACCTGGTAGATAATCCTTTTCTTTAAGATTCTCTTTAAGATTTCAAAAGTTGTTATTCTTTATGTAGGACTATTGCATTCTAATGCTTGTTTTCCATGATTTTGTGCAGGCCGTTCTAACCCCGAGCCCACTTCGAGGAGTGATGTCGCCAAGGAAGTGGGGGAGAAAACAAGTGGAGCCACTTACGCAGGGGAGGCTCCTGGTCCAGACGCTCAGGTGACCTGAGCACTTGATGAAGACAAGTCTGAAACCTCCTCTCCTACCAACGGGGGTTATGAAGTAGAAATTACAGGCGCCTCTGAGCACACATCCGAATTGAGCATGGAGGAGCGGCTCGAGAAAGAGAAGGAGGAGACGGTCAAGGTCATAGTAGAGCCCCGAGTTGTGGACTTGGACGATCCTTTGAATAAGCCGTTGAAGCTCATCCTTCCTGGCGGGTCCAAGCCCATGGAAGGCCCCCGTACTCCTTCAGTTGCTACCCCTCTGTCAAAGAAGAGTACCAAGGGTAAATGCCCTGGAGAGGAGCCGTCTGGAAAGAAGTAGAAGGAGCACAAGAAGTGATTAGTATCCTCGTTCAACGAGAGTTAGTTTAAGTCATGTAATTATTTTCATCTATTTCCTTAGTCCTTGTAAATAGAATGTCGACTCCGAACTTTGGAGGGGTTGTAGTAGAAACTCATTTTTGAATAAGGTTTAGTTCCTTTTTCTGTCTTACAAAAGACTCTGATTGTTCAGTTTTCTTTGTGATTGTGACTTTAATCCAAGCAGTTGTGAGTAACATAGACTTCTCAGTCCATCTTCATATAACTCGGAAACTCTTCGAGAGTCGTTGAACTTCCATTATGTGCTTCGAGCACTTAGAATGCTTTCTAGCCCGTATGTCAGGGATTTGACAAATTCAAGTCATCTATGTCATAGTTCATATTCAGGGAACTTGGAGATCCGATTCGCTTATATTCGAGCCCGCACTCTGGGGAGTTAGAGTACTCCAGTCCGCACTCTGGGGACTTGGAGGTTTAAGTCGTTTATACTCTAGTCCACGCTCTAGGGACTTAGAGTACTCCAGTCCGCGCTCTAGGGACTTGGAGGTTTAAGTCGTTTATACTCTAGTCCGCGCTCTGGGGACTTAGAGGTTTAAGTCATTTATACTCTAGTCCGAGCTCTGGGGACTTAGAGTACTCCAGTCCACACTCTGGGGACTTGGAGGTTTAAGTCATTTATACTCTAGTTCGCGCTCTAGGGACTTAGAGTACTCCAGTCCGCAATCTGGGGACTTGAAGGTTTTAAGTCGTTTATACTCTAGTCCGCGCTCTGGGGACTTAGAGTACTCCAGTCCGCGCTCTGGGGACTTGGAGGTTTAAGTCATTTATACTCTAGTCCGAGCTCTGGGGACTTAGAGTACTCCAGTCCGCAATCTGGGGACTTGAAGGTTTTAAGTCATTTATACTCTAGTCCGCGCTCTGGGGACTTAGAGTACTCCAGTCCGCGCTCTGGGGACTTGGAGGTTTAAGTTGTTTATACTCTAGTCCGCGCTTTGGGGACTTAGAGTACTCCAGTCCGCAATCTGGGGACTTGAAGGTTTTAAGTCGTTTATACTCTAGTCCGCGCTCTGGGGACTTAGAGTACTCCAGTCCGCGCTCTAGGGACTTGGAGGTTTAAGTCGTTTATACTCTAGTCCGCGCTTTGGGGACTTAGAGTACTCCAGTCCGCGCTCTGGGGACTTGGAGGTTTAAGTCGTTTATACTCTAGTCCACGCTCTGGAGACTTAGAGTACTCCAGTCCGCACTCTGGGGACTTGGAGGTTTAAGTCGTTTATACTCTAGTCCACGCTCTGGGGACTTAGAGTACTTCAGTCCGCGCTCTGGGGACTTGGAGGTTTAAGTCATTTATACTCTAGTCCGAGCTGTGGGGACTTAGAGTACTCCGGTCCGCAATCTGGGGACTTGAAGGTTTTAAGTCGTTTATACTCTAGTCCGCGCTCTGGGGACTTAGAGTACTCCAGTCCGCGCTCTAGGGACTTGGAGGTTTAAGTCGTTTATACTCTAGTCCACGCTTTGGGGACTTAGAGTACTCCAGTCCGCAATCTGGGGACTTGGAGGTTTAAGTCATTTATACTCTAGTCCGCGCTCTAGGGACTTAGAG
Organism: Allium fistulosum; assembly: GCA_030737815.1. Lineage (NCBI taxonomy): Eukaryota > Viridiplantae > Streptophyta > Magnoliopsida > Asparagales > Amaryllidaceae > Allium > Allium fistulosum. The sequence goes on from CM060904.1 coordinate 798,812,317, forward strand.
TACTCCAGTCCGCAATTTGGGGACTTGAAGGTTTTAAGTCGTTTATACTCTAGTCCGCGCTCTGGGGACTTAGAGTACTCCAGTCCGTGCTCTGGGGACTTGGAGGTTTAAGTCATTTATACTCTAGTCCGAGCTCTGGGGACTTAGAGTACTCCAGTCCGCAATCTGGAGACTTGAAGGTTTTAAGTCGTTTATACTCTAGTCCGCGCTCTAGGGACTTAGAGTACTCCAGTCCACAATCTGGGGACTTGAAGGTTTTAAGTCGTTTATACTCTAGTCCGCGCTCTGGGGACTTAGAGTACTCCAGTCCGCGCTCTGGGGACTTGGAGGTTTAAGTCGTTTATACTCTAGTCCGCGCTTTGGGGACTTAGAGTACTCCAGTCCGCGCTCTGGGGACTTGGAGGTTTAAGTCATTTATACTCTAGTCCACGCTCTGGAGACTTAGAGTACTCCAGTCCGCACTCTGGGGACTTGGAGGTTTACGTCGTGTATACTCTAGTCCATGCTCTGGGGACTTAGAGTACTCCAGTCCACGCTCTGGGGACTTGGAGGTTTAAGTCATTTATACTCTAGTCCGAGCTCTGGGGACTTAGAGTACTCCAGTCCACACTCTGGGGACTTGGAGGTTTAAGTCATTTATACTCTAGGCCACGCTCTAGTGACTTAGAGTACTCTAGTCCGCACTCTGGGGACTTGGAGGTTTAAGTCGTTTATACTCTAGTCCATGCTCTACGGACTTAGAGTACTCCAGTCCGCGCTCTGGGGACTTGGAGGTTTAAGTCATTTATACTCTAGTCCGAGCTCTGGGGACTTAGAGTACTCCAGTCCACACTCTGGGGACTTGGAGGTTTAAGTCATTTATACTCTAGTTCGCGCTCTAGGGACTTAGAGTACTCCAGTCCGCAATCTGGGGACTTGAAGGTTTAAGTTGAGAGCAGTTGTATTTCCACTCTTTAATTTGTATTCATCTACTGTATCGAGGCTAATGTCGTCGAACGAACAATCGAACCATGTTTGCTTATGGAATGGGATTCTGCCCCCAGGATGAGGGACGGAATTTGAAAAATGGACAATCGATTCTCGTCCGTTTGGTGATTATAGCTCTTCCAATCAAGTCAAGGAAGGAGGTATATGACAGATGGTTGGATCACATCCATGTTGGGTTAGATAGCCAAATCTCTTACAATTTGCTCCGTATCTCCTTCTAGAAAATAAGGATAATAGATTGTTGAGTAGACAAAGTAAGTTGCATATGTTCCAAGGTGCAGTCGTGTCCATATATTGAGAGCGATGGTTAATGAGTAGGAAGTCTACCACAACTACTTCAAGTCGGGCTTTCGAATAACCTTTTGTGTTCGAGGTAGGATTTGATGTGTAGATGAACAAATCATGTCCACTCTAGACAGATCCCGACGTCACTGAGTTTCAGGAGGGGCATCTGTATTTTGTCGAACTTTGTTCTATGACTCGATTTGAGTGGATGATCAGGCCATATTCATTCCAAGCAGTTTAGGTCTCCAAGTCAAATGTGGAGGTTGATGGATGGATGGTCGGTTGTTCGAATCGATCATAAGTTGAGCATACGAACTCAGATCGTCTTGAAACTTGGAACGTTGGCTTCCCTGACTTTGATTGTTATGTCTTGTTAATCGTGGCTCGATCCAGACTCGGATAAAATCCATCGATATCCATAGTGAGCCTTTGTGTAAACGATCTCCAAGACGAACTGCCACTGGTTTCTAATCAAGTTCTTGGTGTCACGGCCTTGCCAAAAGGCGGGATAACATTTGCCCCCCAAAGGACGTCTTGGGTAAACATGACGTGCTTTGAAAAACCGCAGTCTTTCATGCTGAATATTTCCGTTCAGTTGATTGCTTGACAGTTGTCTTTTAATCGTTTCATTGCAATCTTCTTTTAGACAAATGTTCAACTAGCGTGCTTTGCTTTGGTTCTGCCCCCAGTTTTGGGGATGAGTATGGAGTTGACGTATGTTTATACTCCATCTCGCACTCTGGGAGTACGGAGTTGAGTAGATGTTTATACTCCGTCTCGCACTCTGGAAATACGGAGTTGATTAATGTTTATACTCCGTCTCGCACTCTGGGAGTACGGAGTTAAGCGAATGTTTATACTCCGTCTCGCACTCTGAGAGTACGGAGTTAAGCGAATGTTTATACTCCATCTCGTACTCTGGGAGTACGGAGTTAAGCGAATGTTTATACTCCGTCTCGCACTCTGGGAGTACGGAGTTAAGCGAATGTTTATACTCCGTCTCGCACTCTGGGAGTACGGAGTTGATTAACGTTAATACTCCGTCTCGCACTCTGGGAGTACGGAGTTAAGTAGATGTTTATACTCCGTCTCGTACTCTGGGAGTACGGAGTTAAGCGAATATTTATACTCCGTCTCACACTCTGGGAGTACGGAGTTAAGCGAATGTTTATACTCCGTCTCGCACTTTGGGAGTACGGAGTTGATTAACGTTAATACTCCGTCTCGCACTCTGGGAGTACGGATTTAAGTAGATGTTTATACTCCGTCTCGCACTCTGGGAGTACGGAGTTATGCGAAGGATCGTCGTGTATCAACCAATTTTTAGCCATGATGTGATGGCTTTCCCCCGAGCTCGAGTTTCACTTAGCGAGTGGCCGGCCATATCGCAGCCACCCTCTACTTGAATAAATTCCACTTGTAGGATGGAATTCAGCTCTCCGTGCATCGTGATGTTGTACATTGTATTTAATCCATAGCCCCAAATCAAAGGCATATGGTTGATGATGAGCGATAGAATTATGCTCGTCCTGATGTAACTCCACACGTCCGATCATGGTCTGCGTAGATTGGTTGGCAACCAAATCTGAGTACCTGGTCACCTGCATCGTTTTGAAAGTAGTTTATTTCAAGCTAGTCGTAGTTCATAGAACAATTGAAATAGAGATGGAAATGGAAATAATTCAAAGAAGATTATGGTAAATCTCATTGATATGTGAAGCAGCATCGTGTGCTCGCTATTCGACTCTGCCCTTGGCTCCTTTCAAAGGGATGTCGGCCGTCAACCGTCCAATTGATAATCATAGCCCTTTATTAATAGGCATCGGATATTCGTTGCCTGCCATTCTGCAGGACTTGTACATACTATTGAAGCTTCCCTTTCTAGGTCATCTTTTCGATCACACCTCGGAGGTGTTTGTAATCGCCCGTGTTAGGATCAGTGAGCATCTGGGAATATACAACATTCCCCTGATTTTCTTTAGACTTTGGTGTACTCTCTCGAGGTTGGTTTCCAGTACCACTCCGAGTCGTTAGTCTTCAAGTAGAGGTTGTCAATTGAATCTTTCAAAGAGTATATGAGCTAAATTCTGAAGTCTTGTTTCGGCTACTGGGATCTACATCCTTAGCCAACGGGCCTTCATTGTTATTTTTCTTAGTCTGCTCCACTCCTCCTCACTTTAGTTTTGATTCATTTTGTAAAAGAAACGATCCATAGTCGTAGGAGGCTCTTTAGCTAACTAGCTGCCAAAATATATCTGGAGGTCGACTTTCCTCAAACGCGATCAGTATGATACCCTTGTTAGTATTAGAGCATTGGTTTGCTTAGAGTTATTTTGGCATTTGCTAAAGTCATATCATCTATGTTCTCCAACCTTTGGGAGTACCGTTTGAATAGCGGTTGCTTGTCCGTTCCCTTGATGCCGTTCATAAGCTGCCGCTAGATCCATCCGGAGGCACTGCGCTGCCAAAAATTTTTTAGCCTCTTTTTTTTGTAAATTTGGGTCGTACCCGAAAAAGATATTTTTTGAAAACAAGGGTCGTACCCGATCCATATATTTTTTGTATAGGGACCAGTCAGATTGTTTTTTGAGAGAGAGATCGGTATACAGTGCATGGATCGGTCCGGATACTTCGTTCGGCACAGAAGTATCGTTCAGCATATAGAAGTACCGTTCGGCATTGGGGCGTTCGGTGTTGGCATGTGGCTCAGCCAAAGCTGTTCGGCATCCGCACTGTTCGGCATTCCACATGTGTTCGGCATTCACACTGTTCGGCACAACCGAGTCGTTCGACATACAATACCGTTTGGCATTACAGAGGCGCTCGACATTCATTCTTGTTCGGCACAACCAAGTCATTCGGCATTACAGAGGCGTTCGGCCTAGAGGTATGTTCGACCTGGAAGGGCGTTCGGCCTAGAGGTATGGTCGGCCTGGAAGAGTGTTCGGCCTAGAGGTATGTTCGGCCTGGAAGAGCGTTCGGCCTACGCCTTTTCTGGAGCGTTCGGACTACGCCTTTTCTGGAGCGTTCGACATACGCCTTTTCTGGAGTGATCGGCCGAATTGCCTTAAGAGGAGGTTCGGCCTTCATTCAACTTGAGTGCAAACTTCAACGTCCAATCCCCAGATCTTGCGTACATTAGTGAATCCAATCTACGGCTATCAGCTTCCTTTAGATTTCTTTCAAATCTGAGTAGAATAGGAAGTTTTCTAGTAAACAACTGGATCTATCTCGAGAATATGGAAATCCACTAGTAGACGATGAGATCCAATCAAGCTGAGAATTCAATTCTCAGTGAAAGCACCAAAGTGTTAGCACCAAAATTGGTCACTAACCTCGTTGAGATCCAATCAAGCTAAATGAGAGAATCCCACCCCTTACTTGTTGAAACATGGAAATTGCTCAACGACATTGACAATAACTCATATTTCTAGAGAGAAGAATATGAAGGCTGACTATTTAGCCAAATTTCTAGTTCTAGAGATGCATAGTTACTAGGACTTATTCCACCAAAAGTGTTATCTACTCTAGCATAGATCAATTGGGTGTCAATTAGGTTATGGGGACCATGGAAGAAGGAGAATCATAGATGACACCGATTAAGGACTACCTATACAGAGTGTTAGCACCAAAATTGGTCACTAACCTCGTTGAGAAAGATTGTGTAGAGATGTAAGTGATGAAGTTAAATTAAACAAGGAAGAATATGCTAATTTAAATGCGAAAAGTAAGAACACCGGATTTATAGTGGTTCAGCGTAACTGCCTACATCCACTTTGAGTTTTGATCTTTATTTCTTTCACAAGTAGTTGAATACAGATACAATCCATATATTAATGACTTGAATACAAGTTTGAACTGAAAATAATCGACCTTGAAAGTGGCAGAGTCTCCCCATTGTTCTCCCCAAAAGAGGTCCATTTCACTGTGCCCCTGCCCCTCTATTTATAGACAAAGGTGGGTTGGACTTCTCTGGCGGGCCTAGTAGCTGAATAACTCGGTCCGGATAGGCTGGTCCATGTATGCCGAACCAATCAGGCCGAACAGTTGGGTGCCGAACCACTCTCCTTCTGCCGAACGAGGCGCTTGCTGTGTGGGAAGAGTAGGCTGAATAGCCATCGAAGCCGAACGTGCCTCCTGGCCGAGCGAAGTATCTGGTCGAACGTGTCTTCTGGCCGAACGAAGCCCCTTAGCCGAACGTGCCTTTAGGCCGAATGAAGCCCTTAGCCGAATGATGTCCTTAGGTCGAACAAAGCCCTTGGCTAGACAATGTCTTTGGACGAACGATGCCTCTAGCCGAACGTTGCCTGATGCCGAGCGCTCCTGGATGCTGAGTACTCCTGGATGCCGAGTACTCCAAGATGCCGAGTACTCAGTTGCCTGGCCAAATCTCCAGGAAACACAGAGGAATACCTATACAGAGGAATGCTGCTTAGGGATCGGAATGAATGTAAGAAGCTCCTCCGGAAGGCGCTACGATTCGTAATGCAGGACAGGGTGCTATATCAGAGAGGGTTCTCTACTCCCTTACTTAGGTGTATAACCAAGGACGAGGCTAGGAAGATCCTTATGGAGATCCATGAAGGCAGCTGCGGTGATCACACTAGTGGACAAATGTTGGTGAAAAATGCTCTCCGCTATGGATATTTCTGGCCGACAGTAAACAAAGATGCAGCAGACTACACTAAACGGCGTGATCGATGCTAGAGGTTTGCAAAGATCCTAATAGCCTGAACTTCAAAAGTTACGTAGATGGTCAGCCCTTGGCCATTTGCGATATTGGAATCGAGTTAATTAGAGTACTACAAATAGCAGAAGAAGGAGATAAATACACTATCGTTACAGTTGATTACTTTTCAAAATGGGTTGAACCGGAATCACTTACCATAATTACTACTAAAAATGCGATTAACTTTGTATAAAGAATATTATTTGCAGGTTTGGAGTATCAAGAATATCATCATAGACAACGGAACTTAATTCGAAAGCGTTGAGTTCAAGGACTTCTGCAAAGCGTTACCCGATCGAGAAGAGCTTTTTTGCTGTTGCATATCCGTAGGCAAATAGGCAAGTGGAGGCAGTGAAAAAATCATCAAATCCACCATAAAAAAGAGGCTAATGAAAGCTAATGGAAATCGGGTTGATGAGCTTCATTTTGCACTATGGGTTTATAGAACGACACACAAATCTACGATCAGACACTCTCCATTCGCTTGGCTTATGGTTCAGTAGCTATGATACCACTATAACTGGAAGTCCCCTCTCATCACAGAAGGAATTTCAATCAAAGAGAGAACGAGCAACTACTGCTCGAGCCACTCAACCAGATTGATGAGAAGTCGGAGGAAGCTGAACCAAGGACTACTGCTTACCATAAGCGAGTAGCATGACATTTCAATGCTAAGGTTCGCAACTGCACCTTCGAAGTGGGAGATCTTGTCCTGAAATGAATATTCCCAGATATGGGAGCGCTTGGCCCGAATTGGGAAGGGCCTATGTAATCGACCAAAAGCTTGGAGACGGAACATTCAAGCAAGCAACAGTTGATGGAATCTCGATTCAACGTTCTTGCAACAACAACTCACTACAGCACTACTATATGTGATATAAATCTATGTATTTCCTATTTTTGGAAATAAGCAATCTGGGGTACTAGAGGCATTGTAAATAGGTAGGACTTGCCTTTTTTCATTCTATTTCTTTAATAAAGATAGCTTATTGAACCAATGGAACTGCATTCTTGTAAGCAAACCGCCGGATCGATTGGAAAAATCAATCCAAACCTTTTGAGACCCGACGTTGCACCAACAATGTCAGGAAGTTTCAAATTCGCCGAGTCGACTAGGAAAATCGATTCAAACCACCGGATCAATGGGGAAAATCGATCCACGCCTTCTAATAACTGGCTTTGCTTCGGCAATGTTAAGAAGGCCCATCTCTCAGTGCGCCACATAAAAAGGTGCACGTCGCTTCTTGAACTGATGGAATTGCGTTCTTGTAAGCAATCTCCCTGTGTGCCACAAAATAAGCCACAAAACTAAAAAATACTTCTTAATCCGTGGATATGAAGTACTGACTTCAAAACTGCCGAGTCGACGGGAAAAATTGACTTAAACCATCATATCGATAGGGAAAATCGATCCTAATGGCTTAAGTACCAGTGTTGCCCCGACAACATTAGGAAACTTTTCCATTTTCCATCTATCAGTGTTACCTTGGTGACATGGAGAGACTATCAAATTTTCTAAGTACCAACATTGCCCCAGCAACACTGGGAAAGTTCTTGATTACAAGATAGAAGGAAAATCAACCCTAGCTTTTCCTTAATCAACATTCCTTCGGTATTGTCATGAAGATTCAAAACTGCCGAGGTGACATTGAAAGGAAATCCAAGGACTCGAGCTATTCATGAGTAAGTTTCTGGAGATAGAAATAGATACGTGAACAAGATCTCAACACTGAACTTGAAAAAAGTGATCACTATCAAGGAACCACTATACAACTCAGACTGGGAGAAACCAGATGTGTTATCCAGAATACCTAGTCTCTTATCAAGTGATAAAGTCTAACGTTCGGAATAACCAGCCCTGTAGAGGTGGAGGCACAGATATTAATGTTGAATTTGGAAAGATCTTCGGTGATGGTTGAATCGAAATACACCACATTTCTGTTACGCCGAATGGAGTACTTTGGCAATCACAACAGAACTAAGTAGAGTAGTATGCTAAATAGATGCATGCTACACTATTTATATGCACAGAGTTGCGATAAATATGCACATCACATCACATAAAATAGCAATATATAATATAGAAATTGCAGAACTAGCAATCATGTTATACACACAAGTAGGCAAAACACATAAATATAGGTAAAGCACAAATAGGAGATTACAAAAGAAATGTTGATCTTCCATTAATTATATTATTTATGTACAAGACAAACAACGGGGCCGTACCCACACAATATCGTCTAGTTTAAGACTTAAAAGAAAAGGAAAAGTACAGACTCGGTCAACACCAAAAACTCCTAGTACTCCGGTCCACCAACACTTGACCACGTCATCACTTCTTGACACCACCTCGAGGGATGATCATCTTTTCCTTTTTGCCTTTCTTCTTTCCAGAAGAAGTATGGCCTTTAGAATGAGTAGACCCCTCTCCTGCACCAGAATCATGCTCTGTAGATCCACCGACAGCCACATCTTTGGATTTCAACTTGCCGGCCTTGACTGTAAATGGGAGAATTTGGGCTTAGTGGTGCCTGATTCCATCTTTAACTTCATCTTCTCTTCGGTCTCTTTTCGTATCCTCTCCGCCATCGTCTTCTTATCGGTCGGCTCCATCCCACCTTTGATCAATACATCCTCTTCTTGAGACATAGAGACGTCCTCTAGATTTTGTAATGTTTCTATCTGCTCAGAGTCAAGACAAGGTTTGGAGCTCGAAGCAGGAATTGAACCCGAAACCGCCACAAAAACAGTGGCGGAAGTAGTAAAGATGGTAAAGGCTCCTAAGCCCGTGTAGTTAGAGGAGGAGTCAGGAGTGATGGTTGACCTGTAAGTTGGGAAGCACATTTGTATAGTTTAGCAAAGGACTCCGAGGTGAACTGAAGCTTCTACAGCATTGGAGAACCAAGAGAAATACCTGAACCAGGAGCTTGATCACGTACTTGAAATTCAAAGCCTCCTTCACCGGTTCCCATTTATGTGGGTCGTTCAATAACTAAGTGAAGAAATGGATCATATAGAGCATCATAAGTTCGATAAGTGTGGGTAGTTGTAGAAATAACCTTTGCAGATATAGGAATGGTCGATGTTAGCTCTTGAGATTTGAAAGCAGATGTATCACCCTAAACCGAAGAACTTGGGCCGCCAAGAGCCTTAGCAGCAGCCTCAATAGTAGCCATTTCCTCCTCTTCTTTCAGAATTTCTCTACTGACCACGGGGAAGTCAATATCGTCAGAACTGAGATAAGTGGCCGTGAGTTTCTCTTTAGAGCTCATGTTTCTGGCTTGCTCTGACCTGACCAATACTTCATCCCAAACAATGGCAAGAGTCCAAGGGTAGTTGTCTCCTAGCCACTTCAAACTTTCATTATTCTTAAAGGTGCAAGTATAGAAGTGTAGCACAGTCGCATCCACCTGAGTTATCATGTCATCATGAGATTTTTTTAAGGTCGGAAATTCCGGACCGACTGTGTTATCCTACCTTTTGACTATGCAGTATAAGAATAAACTTGATGAGTCAAACTTCGAACTTATCAAGGCAAGATGCCCCGAGAGATGACTACGAAGCCCAAAAACCAAACACATCCAAGATCGCAAGAAAAATGCCAAACCAATCAAAGATAGGAGGAGTAAGATCCCACTAAAATGGTGGGTCACACCGATCTAAGAATGCTCCTCCTAAAGGGCCCATCTTCTACCTACGTGCCTTACTTGATGTCAAATGCCTATACCAAGTGTTATTTTGTTGATTTTATGCAATTCTCTATTGATCTCCATGAACTCTTTAATCGGTAACTCTGTTCTTCCACGACTACGACATTTGGACTCTGAAACAAGCTAACATTGGTGCAAACAACTATGGAATCATGAAATTAGCTACAAGATAAGCCAAAGCGAAGAGTTCAAGATGACCAGGCTGTTAATCTTTCAGAGTCGTACCGACCAAAGCCCTTTGATTCGTAACGACCCGTATAAGTTGATGAAGTGATGTCCTACTTTAGTCGAGAAATAGTTTAAGGCATGGAAAACTCTATGGAGATCTTCTAGGCTAGATTTTAGGCTTCCTACTCTATAAATAGAGGGACATAGCTCATTTTCAGGATCTTTTTGGCTCTTGCTCTCTTTAAATTAATTTCTTGTAATCTCTATTAGAGTTGTACCGACCTAAAAGAACTTCTGCCTCCAAGTCAAAATATAAGCAATAAAAATCATTAAGTGGACGTAGGTAGGAGTACGCCAAACCATAATAAATTCTGCGTGTTCTATTTCCTACTTGTTTTTCATATATTTTCTTCACTTTAACTTCTCTACTTACTTCCTTTTGGTGTTTGTGCCATTTTTGGTTTAAACATTTTGGTGCTTTCACTAAGAAATCACTAGAATTCATTGATTTGGGATTTGAAAAGGATCAAAATGACTAGACAATCAACTAGAAGGACTGCTGTTGGAGGAAACCAACTAGGGGCAACCAAGAGGCATCCTTAGGAAAGGATGATTGCTTGACATGAAGAGATGATGGGGAATTTTTTCAGGAGAATGGGATAGATGGGAACAACCGGAGTCGTTGCAAACTAGAATCAAAGAACAGAAGCTGGAGCGTAGGTAGTTGGAAGTGGAGTAGAATGAACCGAAGCAAACCCCGAGCCAATCATACGAGTCAATACCGATCCATAAGCACGGGTCGGTACCAATCCATAAGCATGGGTCGGTACCAATCCACAAAGGCTTGGGGCACGGGCCATGTTGGTCTAGGAAGGAACGATGTGCGTTCCTGGAAATAATACAGAGCATTTGAATGTGAATCAGAATGCATAAGCGTACTACCGGAGGAGTACGTGCCATAATTTCCCTGTAGCAATGGGTGGTAGGATGAAGTTATGAATCAGAGACTTCTATTAGATAATAACCCCAAGTTTTGAATGGCTTGGAGTTAAGTTCAAATCCTTTATCTCGCCTTTAATTCTCAATAAATGCTATAATATCACCTCAGGCCACTTACATGTGTACAAGATTCTGAACCATCCCTAGGCATTGTTATCCCGCCTTTTGGCAAGGCCGTGATACCAAGAACTTAATTGGAAACCATGGACAGTCCGTCCTGAAGATCAGTTATACGCAGGCTCACTATGGATATCGATGAATTTTGTCCGAGTCCGAATCAAGCTACAATTGACAATACATGACAAGCAAAGCTATGGAAGCCAATGTTCCAAATTTCAAGTCAATCCGAGTTCGTATGCTCAAGATATGATCGATGCAAGCCAAAGAAATCATCTCAATCGCATCCATCATTTCGTACATGTAAGGTCGTCTCTATCAAAGCGCACTACTTTGTGTCCATCAACTGAAGAACCTTGGTTTGTATCGATCAAGTGACCTCAGTTTGTATCCATCAGGTGACCTCAGTTCGTATCCATCAGGTGACCTATGTTCGTATCCATCAGGTTACCTTGGTTTGTATCCATCAAGTGACCTCAGTTCGTATCCATCAAGTGACCACTGATCAACATCCATGAAAAAGCATCGCACTTCGTATCCATTAATTATAGCGTTAGTGTCCATTTCGTATCGATTAAGTATCATGCACATTTCGTATCGATCGGCCTTTCATCGATACGAAACCAACACCTCTCATCGATAAGCAGTGTGTTAGTCCCTGAGAAGTTGGTTTTGCTAACAACAACCTTAGAATAAGATTATAAAATATAAATACAAACATTATTGCTTAGATATATATGTATATGCAGGATATATATACAGGTACCAAAGAATGAAGACTGTGCAGTATAGAGATTCAAGAAGTGATAAACTCAAGATCGAAGATATCAAGATTCAAGACTCATGAGTATCAAGATTATCAAGAGTTCAAGATTTCAAGATAAGTAATTTAGTTAGGAATTTTGTTAAAACTCCTAGAAAAGCACTGACATCTTAAAATCCATTTTATTCGTGGAATGGTATCCACTTCGAGCCCGTTAAAGGGATGGAACCCAAAGTAGGATGGAACCTACGAAAAATCTAGTGGAACATTGTTTTGTATCCACTAACTTTTATTCAAATGTTTTACAAAATTATATCTTGTTTTCAAAATGATTCCAAAATCTTCCTTTTTAAATCAAAAACATCTTTCCTGGTTTTAAAATACTTTTAGCCTCAAAATAATCTTTATTTTCAATATCAAATTATCCTTGGTTTTAAACTATCTTTTAATTATAATATATTTAACTTTTAATATTTATACTTAGATTTAAATATAAAATTATAGTAAAATTTTATATATACCAAAATATTATTCTCTATACTTATTTATGTATTTTAGCTATAGTTAAGTATATTTATAAAGTTTAAAATAGTTTTAATACAAGATAGAAGTTATTTTCAAAGAAAAACAAATTACCAAAAATAACTTAGGCTTGTCTACAACCCCAAGGACCCCTTGTCGACAAGGTAACAGTTTATTTCAAAAGTTTGAATTTCAAAAGAAGTGTCTATTAGTCATATCCTTTCATGAATGGACATGGTGTTTGTTCTACTATAAATAGGTGCTGTTTTAAACGAATTTACAATCATATTTTCTCTGATTTCACTCCACTTCTTCTTCCACATTTCTTTATATACATTTTTACCATTACTCTGCCGAAATCACCATTGAATCTAACTAGATCATCTCTGGTTTGATTCTCTACCACTATCTGAACAAGATCCCAGTGCTATTCAGAGTTATAGATTTCTTTGTATTCAATCGAGCGAGAAAAGGTGTGATTGTAGCCTGGAAAATCAATCGGGTGAACTTGTTGCCTGTAAAATCAAGTATCTCTACCCAGAGGATTGTGAATCTGGAGCGGTGTACCTTGTGGCCTTGAAATCGAGGGTGCAATTTTAAGAATTGATTTTGAAAGGAAATACGTACTTGTGTTGCAGGACTGGATGTAGGGTAACTCCGAACCAGCATAAAATCCAGTGCGTTCTTTTCTTTATTGCTTTTACTTTATATCTGCATCTGTGTTTGATTCTGTGATTGTATCTGTGTTTGAATATTGCATACATTTGTGTTCAAATTAAGGTAAACTCAAAAAGAATTAGTAATTCCTTAAAACACTATTTACCCCCCCCATCTTCTAGTGTTAATTCTAGCCTTAAGATCCGTAATCCGCATTTCTCACACAGTGGACACGCAAAGGATCGATATGAAGTGAGATGCATTCGATTGATACGAACAACGCAATAACGATCGATACGCATAGAGCAAAGTGATCAATACAAATAGAGCGAGTTCTGATCGATACGAACAACAGGCTACAAATCGATACGAACAAGGCGCGAACGTTGGGGAGACTCGGTCGACTCGGCACGAAAAATGGATCGATCTGAATAGTTAGCGCCACGTCAACTTGTAGGCACGTGCCTGGATCGACTCGAACGGAACGATATGAACAGCATCAATACGAAGAGAACCGCGATCGAAAAGCCCAAACTTTCATCGATCATAAATCACAATCTATAAGTCCAAATGCCACCAAATTTTCACAGTAGCTTGTGTACATCATCAACAATGTACTTGCTCAATTTCAACTCGATTGGGCCAAATCTTGATTGATACGAAATTGGTTCGTATCGATCACAGACCGAGTGCAAATCACATTGGATCGACCATGTGGGCCCACACACGTGTCAAAAGAGGTTTCCCGAGATCTGAGCGAGATAATTGCAGCCTACGCCTATAAATAGCATCCCAGAGCCTACAGAAAAGGGATCTTTTGGCTCTTGGACGTCCAGACTCTGCCGAATTCACCATTGTACTCGAATTTCACTATTGTACTCGAGATTTACTGCTGTAATTCGCTGTAACCAGCAAGAAAAAGTTAATAAAGATCAATCATTTTATAGTGGACGTAGGCAACACGCCGAACCACTCTAAATTCCTGTGTTTCTGCGTACTTTCTTGTTTGTTTTTGAAGTGTTTGTTAGATAATCCTCTTTTCCCATTTAATTTCTTCATTTTATCTCTTCAAATACTTCTGAAGAGTGTTATGCCCAATTTTGGTACAAACACTTTGGTGCTTTCACTGAGAGCAAACCTAGTTTTTTCCTTCTGCTCATTGGATCTACTACCGATATCGGATTGAAAACATCTAAGGGGAAGATCCAGATCTCAAATTCAGAAGTTCTTCCATCCTATTCAGATTTGCTTCAAGTCTAGGAGAGAGCTTCATCATCCATCATGGTTAACACAAGGACTACTTCTACAGCTGCAGACCCTAAAGGACGGGATAGACAGAATCCCATACAACTGCCTCCAACTGATTAGAATGCTATCGGATGATCAGATCCGCAAGGCCCTGTCACGAGGGAAGAATTTCATATGTTAATGCAAGAATTAACTCAGAGTCACCAACAGCTCACTCAACAACTCCGTGCTAATGCGGAACCAACCAACCAACTGAACCGTCAACGGTGAAGGAGATCCAAGAGGGATCAGGCTTCCTATTCCTCCATCGAGAGTTCAACCTCTTCTGATTATCATCATAGATCTATGTGCCCATGGCTAGACGGAAGTTACACGCAGGCCACTGGGCACCAGCATACATTGAATGTAGGGCAACTGAGAGTTGGCCTGTCAGCCAACCATTAGACTGGACCATCCTCCTGAGGAGGCGCTACCCCACACCATATTACTGATAATCGTACTACAACAGCTACTGATTTGGTAATTGACGCTTGGAACCGAACGGATCCGACCCACCATTAACGCAACCATACTTCTGAGCCTTACGTCCCTAAGGACATAGAACCAAGGAGGTGAGACATGGACCGTCGACAGCGACCGGCCCCTCCTCGCATTGTGGAACCCAACCACACCTTGGCCCAACCTGCTCAAAATGTCCAGATGCCCGACCTACCAGCAATGATCCGTCAAATGATCCGTGAAAGTCAGGGTCTTAGCAATGACGATTGGGGAATCTCCAAGAGTCATACCCCTTTTACTGATGAGATACTCTATGCTGAACCACCTCGACGATTCAGGATGCCGACTTTACCCGTTTATGAAGGGAACTCTGACCCTAATCAGCATATCCTGAAGTATGAATGGTTGATGAATGGTGCACGAGCTAATGATGCAGTCAAGTGCCGAAGCTTCCCGATCTCTCTAGGGGGCATAGCGACTATGTGGTTTACCCGACTGCCAACTCGATCTATCTCATGCTTTGATCAGTTGGCAACAAAGTTTATTGAGCAATTTCATATGCATGTCGCAAGACCGAAGGATGTTAATACTTTATCTAGTGTTACTCAAGCTACTGGAGAGACACTCAGACGTTATTTAGAAAGATTTCATGCTGCATGTGCTGAAATCAGCAACCCAAATGATAATTCTATTCTTATGGCACCGACTAAGGGGATTGAGCCCGATTCTGAGTTCAGCAACTAGTTGGCTGGAAAACCCTCCACATCATTGGACCATTTCTATTCCAAGGCAGCTCAATTCTTGAGAAGGGAGGATGCGAAACAGTCAAGGAAAAAGGATGATGCGGGGCCTAGTATGGAAGGAATTTAGAGTAATGTTACTATTAAACAATCCAGGGAGAGTTCCGAAAAAGTGCAATTGAACATTCAAAATAAACAAGATCAGCAAAAAGGCAATGGTAACCAAAATAGAAAACGGGATCAGAACCGTGGCCCATGACGTAGAGCTCCTATGTTTGATAATTATACTCCTTTGAATACATCACTGGAGAACGTATATCTACAAACCTGCAATACCATTCAGTACAAGAAGCCTGCTCCGAAACAGTCATCGGAGGAGCAGATTCAAACGGGAAAGTTTTGTAGATTCCACGAAACCTACGACCATAACACAAATGAATGCCGTCACTTGCAGGATCTCATCGAAAAGTTGATAGGAGAGAGAAAGTTAGAACAATTTGTGCGGGCGGCGCAGTCTGGAGGTGCGGGCCCATCGAATCAAAATCATGTACCAAATCCGGCTAGACAGGAGGAACCCACTCGTACTAGCGGGAGGTTGGTGATAAACACTGTTAGTGGTAGTCCTCATCCAGCAGACCGAAGCTGGAAGGAAATGGAGTCGTATGCCAGCTCTATCGGCATGCAGACTATGAATGTTCTAGTAATTCCAAAGATGGGGCTCCGGCCAAGCAACAAAGAACGATGACAGATGACATCATATTTCGAGGTTGGGACGCCGATTGGATCGAAGCCCCCACTATTGATCCGCTTGTCATATCAGCTCAAGCAGGTCCTGCTTGGATGAAGAGGATCTTGGTAGACATCGGAAGCTCTATGAATATCTTGTTTAAACAAGCCTATGACCAGATGAGAATGGAGACTAAAGACCTGAAACCATGTCAGTCTCATATTCATGGCTTCAACGGGAGTGCAACTATACCCACTGGAGTGGTGGAATTGCCAGTGGAGTTAGGAATTGGTGAACGCCAGAGAGTCCGGATAAAGCAGTTTGTTGTTTTGGATATAAACTCCCCATATAATGATTTCTTGGGCCGACCGGCCCTAGTTAAATTTAGGGCTTCCATTGCCCCATGGTTTTTGACTTTGAAATTCCCTACCGACAATGGTGTCGGAGTTGTTCAGGGGGATCAGGCCGCAGGACGCGCCTGTTACGTGGCTGAGCTGCACGAGGCGCAACGAAAAGAAAAAGGAAAGGGCGTAGAGGAATCTCTCGGCGTCCTCTTTGCTGATAATTGATAATTAGCGCCCGGGCCCGGGCCCGGGCACCCAGACCAATTCCAAAGAGATCTTGACCCGAGCGACACCGAAAGTGAAGATGAAAGTAAAGACAGTCAAGCTTCTCCGGCCGAACTGACGATCGATGTTCCAATCGACGATAATGACGACTCGAAAATGATAAAGATTGTATCTCAGCTAAGCCAACAAATGCAAGAGGAATTGGTTGAATTTCTCCAGGTAAACCTTAATGTGTTTGCCTAGACGCACTCTGATATGTGTGGGATCTCGCCAGACATCGCGAGCCACACACTGAATATTGACCTGCGGTACGTCCCGGTCAAGCCAAAAAGGCGTGGTATGGATCCAGAGAGATCTGCCGCCCTTAAAGAAGAGGTAGATAAGCTTAAGATGAATGGATTCATTCGAGATGCATTATACCCGGAATGGGTATCCAATCCTATACTTGTCCGAAAGCCAAATGGGAAATGGAGAACATGTGTTGACTACTCGGACCTGAATAAAGCTTGCCCCAAAGACAGTTTTCGACTTCTACGAATTAATCAACTTGTAGAATCAACGGCTGGACATGAACTTTTATCCTTCATGGATGCCTACTCTGGCTATAATCAAATACCCATGCACTTGCCCGACCAGGAGCATACTAGCTTCGTAACCAATATGGGACTCTATTGCTATAAAGTTATGCCTTTCAGACTCAAGAATTATGGGGCAACTTATCAATGGTTAGTTAATCGAATGTTCGCTAACCAGATTAGCAAAACCTTGGAGGTGTATGTGAACGACATGCCAGTCAAGTCGCGATTTTCCACTGATTACATCAAAGACCTGGAGTCAATGTTTAATATCCCCCGAGAATACAGAATGAAGCTCAACCTATTGAAATGTCACTTCAGGGTCGCATTTGGAAAATTCCTTGGGTTTATCGTCAACGCTCGAGGAATCGAAGCCAATCCCGAAAAGATCTGGGCGATCAAAAATCTTGAAACTCCGAAAACTATAAAGCAAGTCCAGAGTCTCAGCGGGAAAGTAGCAGCACTGAGCAGGTTCATTTCAAAGTCCACTGACAAATGCATTCCCTTCTTCGATTTGATCCGAAAAGGAAAACGAAACTTTGAATGGACTACGAAATGTGACGGTGCATTCCGAGCACTAATTCAACATCTCTCTACACCATCAATTTTTTCAAAGCCTATCGATCACGAGAAATTGTACATTTAGTTGGCGGTATCAGAAAACGCAATCAGTGCTGCCCTAATTCGGGAGGAAGACCAAATACAAAAGCCGGTCTACTACATAAGCAAGTGGCTAACCGGAGCTGAGATAAATTATTCGAAGCTAGAGAAGTGGCTTAGTGTCTTGTTATTGCCTCGAGGAAGCTCCGTCCTTACTTCCAGGTATGAGAAATGCGGATTACGGATCTTAAGACTAGAATTAACACTAGAGGGGGGGTGAATAGTGTTTTAAGGAATTACTAATTCTTTTTGAGTATATCTTAATTTGAACACAAATGTATGCAATATTCAGACATAGATATGATCACAGAATCAAACACAGATGCAGATATAAAGTAAAAGCAATAAAGGAAAGAACACACTGGATTTTATACTATTTCAGAGTTACCCTACATAAAGTCCCGCAACACAAGTACGGATTTCCTTTCAAAATCAATTCTTACAATTACACCCTCGATTTCAAGGCCACGAGGTACACCGCTCCAGATTCACAATCCTCTGGGTAGAGATACTTGATTTTATGGGCAACAAGTTCACCCGATTGATTTTCCAGGCTACAATCACACCTTTTGTCGCTCGATTGAATACAAAGAAGTCTATAACTCTGAATAGCACTGGGATCTCGTTGAGATATTGATAGAGAATCAAACCAGAGATGATCTAGTTAGATTCAATGGTGATTTCGGCAGAGTAAAGGTAAAAATGTATATAAAGAAATGTGGAAGAAGAAGAGGAGTGAAATCAGAGAAAATATGATTGTAAATTCGTTTAAAACAGCCCTTATTTATAGTAGAACAACAGCCATGTCCATTCGTGTAAGGATATGACGAATAGACACTTCCTTTGAAATTCAAATTTTTGAAATAAACTGTCACCTTGTCGACAAGGGGTCCTTTGGGTTGTCGACAAGCCTAAGTTATTTTTTGGTAATTTGTTTTTCTTTGAAAATAACTTCTATCTTGTATTAAAACTATTTTAAACTTTATAAATATACTTAACTATAGTTAAAATATATAAATAAGTATAGAGAATAATATTTTGGTATATATAAAATTTTACTATAATTTTATATTTAAATCTAAGTATAAATATTAAAAGTTAAATATATTGTAATTAAAAGATAGTTTAAAACCAAGGATAATTTGATATTGAAAATAAAGATTATTTTGAGGCTAAAAGTATTTTAAAACCAGGATAGATGTTTTTGATTTAAAAAGGAAGATTTTGAAATCGTGTTGAAACAAGATATAATTTTGTAAAACAATTGAATAAAAGTTAGTGGATACAAAACAATGTTCCACTATATTTTTCGTAGGTTCCATCCTACTTAGGGTTCCATCCCTTTAACGGGCTCGAAGTGGATTCCATTCCACGAATAAAATGGATTTTAAGATGTCAGTGCTTTTCTAGGATTTTTAACAAAATTCCTAACTAAATTACTTATCTTGAAATCTTGAACTCTTGATAATCTTGATACTCATGAGTCTTGAATCTTGATATCTTCGATCTTGAATTCATCAGTTCTTGAATCTATATACTGTACAGTCTTCATTCTTTGGTACCTGCATATATATCCTGCATATACATATATATCTAAACAATAATGTTAGTATTTATATTTTATAATCTTATTCTAAGGTTGTTGTCATCAAAACCAACTTCTGAGGGACTAACAATCTCCCCCTTTTTGATGATGACAACCTTTGTTTGTAAAATATTACTTCTATCCTAATAACTCCCCCTTAATTTATGCTTAACTATCCTATTTTATACTTCTCCCCCTTTGTCATCAACAAAAACAAAGTTTAAATCTATACAACTCCCCCTTAATCTAATACTATAATACATGTGATTATAATGATAGTGTTATCATAAATAATCAACTCTTAATTCTGAAACTAAAACTTAGCCCTTAATAACTAACTCTCCTAACTAAGAATCCATATATGATAATATTTATAATAATGATAATGTGAGAATTCAAATATGAGAACACAAATCATTTATTAATTATAAAATGTTATATTTACATTTGCGTAGAAAACATAAGTAAGATCATATACAAATAATGATAAGAAAGAGAGAAAAGAAACTAATGTGTATCCTTGACAATGGGAGATCTATGAACCGAGCAATTTGGGTAGTGGAAACAGAAATTTCCACGTTGTTCGACTAGATTTCCATCCTTGTCAAAACACACTTCGCCAACACAAACAACTTTGTCGTCATCTTCAGCGTGCTCTTCTTCCATGGGGGCTTCTTCTTCTTCTTCCTCGCTGTCCTCTTGCACTTGAACACTTGAGGGTTCTTCATCGATCAAGATGGGATTGGCGTGATTGTCCATTAGAAACTTTTGCAAGTTTCTAAGGATTTTGCCTTGCCATTCTTGTTCTTTGGCCATATATCAGCAATTTGATTCTCGGAATTGATATAATCGAGAGTAATTACTACCTTACTTATATTATCTCTGAGAAAATGATGTTTGATATCAATATGTTTAGTTCGAGCATGATGAGTAGGATTTTTGGATAAATTTATTGCACTAGTATTATCACAATAAATTGGTGATTTTGAGATATTTAAAGCAAAATCTTTTAAAGTTTGTTGCATATATATTACTTGAGAACAAGCCAAAGCAGCAGAAATATACTCTGCTTCGGTTGTTGATAAAGAAACTGTGTTTTGCTTTTTACTAAACCAGGAAACCAGAGAATGCCCCAAAAAGTGACAGGTTCCACTTGTACTTTTTCGGTCTGATTTACAACCAGCATAGTCAGCATCACAATAAGATATTAATTCAAAAGAATCATTTTTAGGATAAAATAAGCCATAATCAAAGGTTGTTTAACATAACTTATGATACGTTTTACATCTTTTAAGTGGGTCTCTTTAGGTTGGGATTGAAATCTTGCACAGAGACAAACACTATGCACGATATCAGGTCTACTAGCAATGATATAGAGTAGTGATCCAATCATTCCTCTATATAATTTTTGATCTACATCTTTTGAGAGATCTTCTTTACTTAGGTACTCATTGGTTGCCAAGGGAGAGGGTTTTCCACTTGCAGTAGTCAAACCAAATTTACTAACTAGGTCTTTAGCATATTTTTCTTGACTGATAAAGATACCATTATCTAATTGTTTTATTTACAATCCTCGAAAGAAGTTTAATTCACCCATATGACTCATCTCAAACTCTTTTGTCATTATTTCAAAAAATTCTTTATTCATTTCAAAATTAGTTGATCTGAAAATGATATCATCTACGTAAACTTGTACTAGTTGAATATCATTTTTATTTCTTTTAGTAAAAAGAGTATTATCTACTTTACCAATTTCAAAGTTTGATTGTAATAAGTAAGATCTTAGTCTATCATACCAGGCTCTAGGAGCTTGTTTTAGACCATATAGAGCTTTCTTAAGTTTGTAAACATGATTTGGTAATTTTTCATCTTCAAAAAGTGGTGGTTGTTCAACATATACTTCCTCTTTTACAAATCCATTTAAAAAGGCACTTTTAACATCCATTTGAAATAATTTGAAATTAATATGATTTGTGAAAGCAAGTAGAATTCTAATGGCTTCTAATCTTGCTACGGGAGCAAAGGTTTCATCACAATCTATTCCTTCTTCTTGACAATAACCTTGAGTGACTAACCGGGCTTTATTTCTAACGACTTCACCTTGTTCATTCATTTTATTTTTATAAACCCATTTAGTTCCAATTATAGTTTTATTTTCAGGTCCAGGAACATGTTCCCAAACATCATTTCTAGTGAATTGATTTAGTTCTTCTTGCATAGCCAAAATCCATGAATCATCAGTTGATGCTTCTTTTGGATTTTTGGGTTCAATAGTTGATATAAAGGCTACATTGCTCATTTTAGTTAGTTGATTTCTAGGTGTAACAACATATTGCATATCTCCTAGTATATTTTTTATAGGATGATCTTTTAAAAGTTTAATCTATTTATTAGGATGATTAATTTCATTATTAGTTTCAGTTGACTCCTTATTTTGAGTAATTAAATCCTCTTCATTATTTGTATCTTCAAAATTTTTGAGATTTTCATCGAATGAAACATGCATTATTTCTTCGATGGTGTTAGTTCTTAAATTAAACACTCAGTATGCTTTACTTCTATTAGAATATCCGATAAAGATACCTTTGTCGGATTTAGGATCAAATTTATCTAAGTTATCTTTTGTATTTAAAATAAAACATTTACTTCCAAAAATTCTAAAATAAGATACCTTAGGTTTCTTTCTGTGAAGAAGTTCATAAGATGTCTTATCAGTTAAAGGTCTAATTAAAATTCTATTTAAAATATAACAGGCGGTAGCAACTGCTTCTGCCCAAAAATGTTTTGGTAATTTACTATCTGAAAGCATAGTTCTTGCACACTCTTGAATCATCCTATTTTTATGTTCTACTACTCCGTTTTGTTGTGGTGTTCTTAGAAATGAAAAATTGTGAGTTATTCCCTTTTTATTGCAGAATTCCTCAAACTTCTCATTTTCAAATTCACCACCGTGATCACTACGGATGGTTATAATTTTTACAGAAAGTTGTTTTTGAATCCTTTTTGTAAAGTTCTTAAAACTTTAAAAAGTATCACTTTTATGTTTCAAAAATATTGTCCATGTAAATCTAGAATAATCATCTACAATTACCAAAACATATTTACTGTGATTTATTGACTAAATTTGAGACGGACCAAATAAATCAAGATGAAGTAATTCAAGAGGTTTTGAAGTTTAAATCATATCTTTTAATTTAAAGGAACTTTTTTTAAGTTTTCCTAATTAACATGCATCACATAAACTATCTACTTTAAAATTCATTTTAGGGAGACCTCTTACTAGATCATGTTTTGACAGTCTAGATAAGAGTTTGAAATTCAAATGCCCAAATCTCTTATGCCAAATCCAAGGGTCACTTGTATTTGCCAAAAGACACAGGTTATCATTTGAAACTTTCATACTAAGAATATAAATATTCTTTTTCCTAATTCCCTCAAATATTATGATTGAATTATTATCTTCAATGTGACACTTATCTTTTTCAAATTTAATTTTATATCCTTTATCACAAAGTTGACTAATACTTAGCAGATTATGTTTTAGATTCTTAACTAGCTAAACATTAGTAATAAAAGGAGTTTCAGAGTTACCGACATTGCCGATGCCAATCACATATCCTTTTGAGTTGTCTCCAAAGTTAACCAGTCGTCTGTCTTTGTATATTATATCATTCAGCATATCTGGATTACCAGTCATGTGTCTAGAGCATCCACTATCGAGTACCCATTTATTCTTTTTGATATGCACAATTTGTCCATTGTGGATTGATTCCTCAACACCCATAAAACATGTTTCCTGCACATCATACAATTTTGGTAGACAACTTGAATTTGAATATCGATTATATGCAGACTCATGAGACAGTGATGATCTGAATATTTCTAAACTATTATTAACAAGTTTCTTAAACATAGCCATTTTAAAAGCTTTTTCAAAATTCATATTATGAAACTTTGAAAACCTTGCTCTGATACCAAATGTGAGAAATGCGGATTATAGATCTTAAGACTAGAATTAACACTAGAGAGGAGGGGGTGAATAGTGTTTTAAGGAATTACTAATTCTTTTTGAGTTTATCTTAATTTGAACACAAACGTATGCAATATTTAGACACAGATGTGATCACAGAATCAAACGCAGATGCAAATATAAAGTAAAA
The DNA here is from genome assembly GCA_030737815.1 of Allium fistulosum. Lineage (NCBI taxonomy): Eukaryota > Viridiplantae > Streptophyta > Magnoliopsida > Asparagales > Amaryllidaceae > Allium > Allium fistulosum. Next base: position 798,836,019 of record CM060904.1, read on the forward strand.
GCAATAAAGGAAAGAACACACCGGATTTTATACTAGTTTGGAGTTACCCTACATCCAGTCCCGCAACACAATTACGGATTTCCTTTCAAAATCAATTCTTACAATTACACCCTCAATTTCAAGGCCACGAGGTACACCGCTCCAGATTCACAATCCTCTGGGTAGAGATACTTGATTTTACGGGCAACAAGTTCACCCGATTGATTTTCCAGGCTATAATCACACCTTTTTTCGCTCGATTGAATACAAAGAATTCTATAACTCTGAATAGCACTGGGATCTCATTGAGATAGTGATAGAGAATTAAACCAGAGATGATCTAGTTAGATTCAATGGTGATTTTGGTAGAGTAATGGTAAAGATGTATATAAAGAAATGTGGAAGAAGAAGAGGAGTGAAATCAGAGAAAATATGATTGTAAATTCGTTTAAAACAGCCCATATTTATAGTAGAACAACAGCCATGTCCATTCGTGAAAGGATATGACGAATAGACACTTACTTTAAAATTCAAAATTTTGAAATAAACTGTCACCTTGTCGACAAGGGGTCCTTGGGGTTGTCGACAAGACTATGTTATTTTTGGTAACTTGTTTTTCTTTTAAAATAACTTTTATCTTGTATTAAAACTATTTTAAACTTTATAAATATACTTAACTATAGTTAAAATACATAAATAAGTATAGAGAATAATATTTTGGTATATATAAAATTTTACTATAATTTTATATTTAAATATAAGTATAAATATTAAAAGTTAAATATATTATAATTAAAAGATAGTTTAAAACCAAGGATAATTTGATATTGAAAATAAAGATTATTTTGAGGCTAAAAGTATTTTAAAACCAGGATAGATGTTTTTGATTTAAAAAGGAAGATTTTGAAATCATTTTGAAAACAAGATATAATTTTGTAAAACATTTGAATAATATTTAGTGGATACAAAACAATGTTCCACTAGATTTTTCGTAGGTTCCATCCTACTTAGGGTTCCATCTCTTTAACGAGCTCGAAGTGGATTCCATTCCACGAATAAAATGGATTTTAAGATGTCAGTGCTTTTCTAGGAGTTTTAACAAAATTCTTAACTAAATTACTTGTCTTGAAATCTTGAACTCTTGATAATCTTGATACTCATGAGTCTTGAATCTTGATATCTTCGATCTTGAGTTCATCAGTTCTTAAATCTCTATACCGTACAGTCTTCATTCTTTGGTACCTGCATATATACCCTGCATATACATATATATCTAAACAATAATAATCTTATTCTAAGGTTGTTGTCATCAAAACCAATTTATCAGGGACTAACACCAGGCTCATCCAATCACCGTTTACACCGACCAACAGTTACGATAGGTCCTTACGCATCCTGAGACGTCTGGTAGGTTGCTCAAATAGAATATCGAGTTAAGTCAGTTTGACATTACCTACACCCCAAGGCGAGCCATCCAAGGACAAGTCCTAGCATATTTCATGGCTAAATTTATCATCCCAGTGGACTTGCCCGAAACTAGTGAATCTCCCAAGTATACTTGGAAGCTGCATACAGATGGTGCATCAAATGACCATTGCTCAGGTGCAGGGGTTGTGCTTGAAACTCCTGAAGGTCGATCTATATGTTATGCTCTAAAGTTCAACTTCCATGCAAATAATAACGAAGCCGAGCATGAAGCCCTACTGGCTGGATTGAAACTTTCCAGAGATCTAAGAATCATTGCAGTGGAAATTTACTGTGATTCGCAATTGGTCGTGTGTCAAGTTCGATTGGAGTACCAAGCCAGAGATCGAAGACTGGCCGCTTAACTTGCTCAGGTTCAGGAGACACTGAATTAGTTTGACTATTATGCCATTTATTACATACCACAAGAACACAACCAGAAAGCTGATTCATTGGCAAAGTTAGCCAGTACAGGTGAAGCACAGAAAATGGGACTTGTTCCCGTAGAGACATTATCTTCACCAAGCATTGATCAGATGGAAACTGATTGGGTATTTGATGTCGTTTCCGAGAGGGAGTCATGGATGACTCCGTTTAGAAATTATCACGAGCACGGAACCCTACCAGAGCACAGGAGTGAAAAGAGACATATTCTTCGAAAAGCTTCGCGGTTCACTATTTAGAATGGAGTCATGTATAGAAGAGGATACTCTGTTCCTTTACTCCGGTGTATCGCTCACGATGAAATCAAACGAGTATTACATGATGTACACGAAGGAGAATGTGGCGATCACACCAGGGGGCAAGCTCTTGCCAAGAAAGTACTTCGATATGGATATTATTGGCCAACTGTAAATCGTGATGCATCGAATTATGCCAAGAAATGTGATAAGTGTCAGAAGCATGCTCGAATTCCTAGAGCCCCACCTACCGAGATAACACGGATGGTCAGCCCATGGCCATTCGCGGTATTGGGCATTGATATTATTGGCTCTTTACCTCTAGCCAAAGGTTGTGCGAAGTACGCCATCGTAGCAGTTGATTACGTTACCAAGTGGGCGTAAGCCGAACCCCTTGCTACAATTACAACGAAGAAGGTGATCAACTTTGTAGTGCGAAACATCATCTGTCGATTTGGTCTCCAACGTACTATCATCACTGACAACGGGACCCAATTCGACAGTGCCGAATTTAAGGATTTCTGTCAACGATTCCCCATTCAAAAGAAGTTCTCCGCAGTTGCACACCCTCAAGCGAATGGATAGGTTGAAGCTGTTAATAAAGTTATAAAATCCATTCTGAAGAAGCGACTGGAAAAAGCCGGAGGCAAATGGGTAGATGAACTTCCTATGGCCTTTTGGGCCTACCGAACAACCCACAAGTCCGCGACCGGTCACACTCCATTTTATCTTTCTTATGGTTCAGAAGCTGTTATTTTATTCAAATTAGAAGTACCTTCTCATCGTGTGACATACTAAGATCCAAAGACAAATCCTATATTACTTGCTGAATCTCTCGATCTATTGGATGAGAAGCGTGAAGAGGCTGATTTGAGGGCAGCGGCATATCGAAGTCGGGTCGCCCGATTATAGGATGCCAAGGTCCGACCCCAAACCTTTGAACTTGGAGATCTCATACTCAAGAGAATTTATCTGGTCCCTTCTTATATGAAACCAACTTGGGAAGGGCCATATGTTATTGAACGGAAGCTCGAAGATGGCACATTCAAATTATCGACCATTGACAGTCTCACTCTTCCGAGAGCCTGGAACAGCGAGAGTCTTCATTGCTACTACACATCACAGACTCTGTTTATTTATTCATTCTATTCTTCATTTGCAATTTTTTCTGCATTTTGAAATTTGAATTTGTAATAGGGCAACTGACTTTGCCGTATTTTCTTATTTCAGCAATAAAATGCAATCTCTTTGAGCCAGAGCTGTGATTTACTTGAAATACTTCATATGACCATCACTATGCACGGAGAGCTAAGTGCCATCATACGGTGGAATTTATTCAAATAGGGAGTGACTGTGATATGACCGGTCACTCACTAAGTGAAACCTGAGCTCGGGGACAAGCCATCACCCTGAAGCCAACAAAAGGATTGATTCACGACAATCCTTTAACCAACTCCACATTCCCGGAGTGTGAACTGGAGTATAAACTTACAAATACGGTTTCGAAGAGGGTGGATCCATCCACCTAACGACTTCGCCCATACCTTGACCAAGTTTGAGGAAAATGGATCCGTCCATATAACGACCTCGCTTGTTAACTCGGGGCGGATGTGAACCGACCATCCGCGATCCTGATAGATTCGTTGTTCTCGGAGTGCAAACGAAATCCTAAAGCTCGAACAGATGTGACTGACCATCTGTCGGCGGACTCCGAGTTCCCAAAGCGTGAACTGGAGTATAAACATTAACTAACTCCGGATTCCTGGAGTGTGAACTGGAGAATCAACATAAGCACCAACTCCAAATTCCCAGAGCGCGAATTGGAGTATAAACTTTTATTCAAAATCCCCGAAGAGTGGATTGAAGTTTGAACGCAAACCGGATTGGGATTGACCGTCCGTAAAATGACTCTAAGTTACCAGAGCACGGACCGGAGTATAAACTCATGTCAGATGTGACTAAGCGCCCACGAATTTGTTTAAGTCCCCAGAGTGCGGACGAAAGGTTAAGTGTCAAGCAAACGTGGCTGATCGCCAATGAAAATAACTTATGTCCCGGGAGTATGAACTTGCACATAAAACTTGAGCAGATGCAACCGACCATCGACGCACAAGTGCAATCCACGGAGTATGGATACAATCATCAATAAAAGAGCGAGTGTGATTCGACCACTCGAATTCTCCTTTTTTCATCATCAATTCAACGATATTAAGCATGATACGTTGAAGGCGAAATACGACTGCTCGTCGATCTTTTCAAATCATCCTTGAAACTAGGGGCATAACTTAAGTGTCAATCACTGACTGAAGCAGTACAACTTCGGAGTTCAACTTAATATCCAATCATGACTTGTGGCCGTGATTTCAGGACTTGACGGATAAACTCAAACGACATTCAAAAGTTGAAACTTCATAAGTGTACTGAACAAGGAATTCAAATGCTGGAACACTTAAGCAAATAAACACACATCAAGTTCAAAATAAAATAAAGTTTCATTTCAACTATTTGTGAAAATAAATTATGTTCAAGTTGATTCCAAAATTCCTACTAGCGGGGGCCGAACCCACATCTATACACGACCTACAAAAGAAAAATGAAAGTAGGTTCCTATCTATCTACCAAAAATAAACCGTAGAAGCACGTCTACTCTCTTTTCTTTTTCGGCTTCCTTTTCGGTGTAGACCCACTAGAGCTGCCACTTATCTTTCTTTTTGAGCCTTTGCCTTTCTGCGGCTGATCTCCAGTAGGATGCATGATATCAACTTCCTCATCTGAGCTCAAGTATACGGGAATCCTCCCTGAAGGTGAAGTCGGAGGAACTGGATCGAATATAGGAGGTGGGATAGGCACACTAGTATCAATAACTGTACCACCAAGTGATATCATCCTTAACGGAGCCGGACCAGGTGCTGCCATCCCACCTCCGAAGCTACCACCACGAGTCACCGCCTCCATTTCAGCGTCAATTTTCGGCCAATATTTCATCCTCATGAATCGCTTGAGCCTCGCTGGGAGCATCAGTGGTAGGCATTGAAGAGCCAGTAGAGATATGATTGATGCAAGTTGGAGTTTTTCCATCTGCGATCGATACGAACGAATTTTGTATTGATCAAGACTTGCTCCGATCGAGTTGAAATTTGGCACGAACATTCTTTATGTCATACGTAAGCTGCTATGAAAATTTCATAGCATTTGGACTTGTAGATCATGAGATATGATCGATGAAAGTTGGAGTTTTTCCATCCGCGATCGATACGAACGAATTTCGTATCGATCAAGACTTGCTCTGATCGAGTTGAAATTTGGCATGATTATTTCTTAGATCATACGTAAGCTCTGGTGAAAATTTAGTGGCATTTGGACTTGTAGATCTTGAGTTATGGTCGATGCAAGTTTGGATTTTTCAACTGTGATCGATCAATATCTTGAGCATACGAACTCCGATTGACTTGATATTTGGAGCGTTGGCTCTCATAGATTTGTTTGTCGTGTCATATCAATTTTAGCTTGATCCGAGCTCGGAAAAAATTCGTCGACATCCATAGTGAGCCTGCGTACAACCGATCTCCAAGATGAACTACCCTTGGTTTTTAGTCAAGTTCTTGGTGTCACGGCCTTGCCAAAAGGCGGGATAACACCACTCTTCAAAACCTACGGTCATCGACTAGTGGAAGTCAGGTGGTTGGGGATCCAGAGACCTTCCTCTTGAGAAGGAAGGATCTCAGAAGGATATTTTATGATTAGTTGCCGCGTTAGCCATTAACAGAAGCTTTTACATCAACATAGATCAAAATATGTTACTATAAAACCATGCATGCTTTATTTTTTGAAAATTTCCTTGTCCAATCCTAACTTAAGCTTTCGTAGTCTCTGAATTAATTTATTGTGAGTTTACTTTGGATTTAACTCTATAATTATTTTTTATTCTTATTTTGCAAAACTATAGGAAATAATATTTTCATTGCAGCATTTAAAACAAAATACATCACAAAGCAAGCTTCCACACAATATCATTTATATCGATATCAATAATGTCAAATCCTAGTAGTCTATTTTAATGAATAATCCTTTAGAATGTTAGATTGTTGTGACAATAATACAGTAAATTTGAGACAAAACCGAGGTTACCGACTGCTTTTTCTTATTTAACCAGCGTTCAAAGACTATATTTAAAAAGTCACTTCATGATGTAGAAGAATTTTTAGAAATGAATTATATCGAGTAAACTAAGGAAGTATAAAGCTTGCAATATTTCGGGTATGAGATAGTGGATACTTGGTCCGCCTCTTCCATCCCAACTATTATAAGTTGCACATATAAAAGCAACCGATATGCTATGTAACATAATATGTAATAGATATTGAAAATCTCTCTGTAAACCATCATTCAATTTCAATTATATCAGAGAATTCCATTTTGCTTTTCAATTCAAAACTGAAGTCAGTATTATCAAATCATCAATTTTTACATGGTATTAGAGCATCACTTAGGCTAACGGCATATGCATCAAAAATCAGGGTATCAGTCGCAAGAATAGAAGTACCCAAGTCAAGATATCATCAGAGCATTATCATCATCTGAAATCTTGATAACCCATCAGGTGAACACTCATTATTTGGGTTGTTATTGAATTTGTTTTGAAAAAATAGGTGCCATACCAAGAAATCAATCTGATTTCTAATTGCAACAAGCTTTCAACAAAGAATTAAGCAAATTCTCAAACAAGAAAGTTCAGAAAACTAAAAACCGAAATCAAGAAAGCAATCAAAAGCAGAAAAAAAGCAATTGCCTCGCCAAGAACTCATCAAAACCGATTCATCATATGAGTCTTGGCTGCAACTAACATGTTCATGCCACAATTGAAGCAATCTTGAATCAACAAGTATCCGAACTATCAAGTTTGAGTGTCATTGTATTTTGTCATCATGGCTGAAGGTGTTAGCACCAAAATTGGTCACTAACCTCGTTGAGAAAGATTGTGTAGAGATATAAGTGATGAAGATAAATTAAACAAGGGAGAATATGCTAATTTAAATGCAGAAAGTAAGAACACCAGAGTTATAGTGGTTCAGCGTAATTGCCTACGTTCACTTTGAGGTTAAACTTTATTGCTCTTCTTAATGATTGATTACAGATACAATCCGTAGCTCAAATACTTGAATACAATTGCCAAGTAAGGAAGATGAGTCTTGAAAGCGGCAGAGTCTCCCCAGTGTTCCCGAAAAAAGGTCCATTTTCACTGTGCCCCTGCCCCTCTATTTATAGGCAAAGATGGGTTGGACTTCCCAAGCGGGCCCGGCAGCCAAACACCTTGGCCCAAAAGGAGTGGTCGCTGTATGCCAAACCAAATAGGCCGAACAGTCAGATGCCGAACCACTCTCCTCATGCCGAACGAGGCGCGTGCTGTGTGGGAAAAGTAGGCCAAATAGCCAACGAAGCCGAACGTGTCTTCTGGCCGAACGAAGTACCTGACCGAACGTGCCTTCTGGCCGAACGAAGCCCTTAGCCGAACGATGCCTTTAGCCGAACGATGCCTTTAGCCGAACGACGTCTCTGGCTGAACGTTGCTTTTGGCCGAACGATGCCTCTGGCCGACCGTTGCCTGATGCCGAGTACTTCTGGATGCCGATTACTCCTAGACGCCGAGTACTCCTAGATTCCGAGTACTCCTGGATGCCGAACAATCTTGGTTGCCGAGCGATCTTCGATTCTGAGTACTCAGATGCCTGGCCAAATCTCCAGGAAACACTTGCCCCCCCAAAGTGTATTACATGACTGAACGTGATACGCTTTAAATTACGTAACCTCCATGTTTCGTTTCAAATCCTTGACTAAATCCTAATGGAGACGCCTTCTTGAGAATATCAATGGTTGTGGTGTGCGCCTGATGTGGTATAAATGCCGAACGATACGTTCGAAGCCGAACGTTCCTCATGTGCCGAGCGACTCTATGTTTCGAAGCCGAATGCTATGGCTTTGACCGGTTTCACCGGATATAGCCTTTTCGAATTCTACTTTCTCCCTATAAAACCAGGCACCCTCCCTCTTCTCTCCTTTTACACTTTTATTTCTGTCACTCCATAAAGACTCGCAATCCTCCCCAGTCAATCAGGCTTGAAGCCTAATCAATCCTTCCTAAGCTTCGATCTACGAACTAGGTATTATCCCTTCTATGATTTAAATAGTTTCAACATGAGACTTAAGTTTATGCGCAGCCGAGAGGGTCATGTGGAAAACTTTTGATTGGGTCGTCTTTATTGTTGAACGATGCGAGGCGAGGAGGAATGATCAGGAGTGTTCGCACATAAGATCATTGGGCGATTAGCTTCTTCGCGCCGAATCGAAACTAAAGGAGAGGAAGGAATAGTGGAAGTGTTGGAGGTGGTAAGGGTGTCGAACGGCATAACTCTGGTTCGGCGTATGTTATCATACGCCGGACAAGGAAATGGAAGGCTAAGGTGAAGGCATGAATTAGTGGGGATGCCGAACGATTACGAATGTCGAACGGTATCTTAGCCGAACAAACGTAAATGCCGAACAATGTCAAGGCCGAACACTACTTAAATGCCGAACAATATCTCAGCCGAACGATATCAAGGCCGAACACTACTTAAATGCCGAACAATATCTCAGCCGAACGATATCAAGGCCGAACACTACTTAAATGCCGAACAATATCTCAGCCGAACAATATCAAGGCCGAACACTACTTAACTGCCGAACCATACCAAGGCCGAACAATATTAAGGCCGAACACTACTTAACTGCCGAACCATACCAAGGCCGAACATTACTTAACTGTCGAACCATACCAAGGCCGAACATTATAAATGCCAAACCACAATTCACTGAACGATCGTGAATGCTGAAACCCACTTTAGCCGAACAAAACTTAGCCGAACATGCCGAATGATACCTTTAGCTGAGCAGGAATTAGGCCGAACACTTATTAACCATGCCTATTCATATAGCAAAGCAAGGACCAGGACCTAAGCATACTAGCATATATGAAACTGACCCGGATCATTAACTTCCTAGCTTTAGTAGACATAAATCTGAACTTAGAATAACATACGTTTTTCTGAATCTGGAACTGTAATCACCACAAGGCGGGCTTTTTGAGACGGTCAGCGATGACGGTCTTCGAAGGCGACGATTCAAAGCTCATTTTCATATCTTTATAACCTTCAGATTCTCAATGCTTATACACGATTTATTGCACTAGTTTTACACTCCATGTGGGGGGAAAACTCATGTTGTTAATTCTAACGTTGAACGTTTTTCAAGTATAGTTTTCACAGGCGCTTAGACAGATTCACTATTTATTAGGGATGTCTAAAAAATCTAGCTCCGCCACTATATCTGATAGGCCTGGGCCGTCATCAAGGCAAGAAGTCGCGGACACTTCAAATCCATCGACTTTCCCTGCTCATAACTTAGCTCCTGATGCCTTGGAGGCAACGATTCTCTTGGACAATCCGATCGACTCACAGGCTTCGAAGATTAATGAACACGCACTTCGACGAATATGCTCCATCCATGGAATCCCCTTTGCCGATGTGTTGGTCCCGTCGCGACATGATCGTCTTCACCTGCCCCCAGTCAGATATACTGCTTGTAACAAGTTCATGTGCTGGATGGGTAGCGTGCCTCCATTCAATTTATTTCTTCAGGATGTGTTGCAGTACATAGACATCGCCCCATCGCAGCTGCATCCAAACGGTCACGCGTTTATATACGGGACCTACCTACTCTTCATGGCCGTCTTCTCAAGGCCTCCAACCTCTGGCGACATCAGATATATTTACATGATCAAGAAGCGGAAAGATAGCCCCTCTTTTATGTTCCTCGAGCCGTATCACAAGTGCCAGATTTTAACCGGGGCATGTAGCAAATTCTCCATGTACAAACAGGAATGGTTCTATGTGCATTTCCCACCCAGTTTTGTGAGGAGATGTGTCGAAGGCAGTAAGTCTCCTCCCTAAGTCGACATTCATGCTCAACCGGAGCTACGCTTTTTCTTACTCCTTATTTCATCTTTTTCAGGTATTAACCCATGTCCTAAAGGCCGAGGATATTCCGAGGCTGTTGAAGCCATTAGAGCTCTTCCTGCCGAGGAACGGGACATCCGAACCCTCCTTTCAAATGAATCACTATCGAGGTTCGGACTATTAGCAAGTGGTCGTCGGATTAGCCTTCCGGAGGGCGTTTCCATCCCCAAATCCGCTCCCGCTATAGGGAAAAAACAGACTGGATCGTCATCACACCATACTCCCGATGCACACGAAGTGGGTTAACACAAGGAGGATGAAGCTCCCGAGACTCAAGGCGAGAATGTGGGTCCCGCTTGGAACTCGGCGGTCGAAGTGCATGATATTGAAACGTCGTCTTCCCTTTCAAAGGGAAAGAAGAAATTGACCTACAAGATACGGAAGGAGAAAGTTGGTGGAACTTCAAAAGTTACGCTCATCCCGTCAGAGAAAGAGGCTTCTTCATAGCATATGGAAAGTTCTTTAAAGAGTCTGTCGAACCTTACCATCCCTGACGATATTCTGAATTATGGTTTCGACGATCCGGAAGCCCTTAAGTTTCATTCACCCGCTAGAGGCAATGCGGGAGTCCAACTCCCAGTCCAGGGAGATAACACTCCAATCAGTAAAGATAAAGGAACCGGTCCGTCGGGAGGAACACTAGGACACACACGCACACACGCACTTCACCATACACTTCCAGTTTTTTTTATTACCCCGATTTTTCCTAACTCGTTTCTATTTTTATTCTTTGCAGGTGACATAGGGCGCTCCCACAGACTCGATCGCCTCCATAGTTCTTCTATATTTCACCATCCCGGACGGGATTCAGGATCGGGTAAACGCAGGGACAGAGACGATTATGAGGATCGAGACAACCGTCCTCACGATTCGACTTATCGAAAGAAAAAATATTCCCAATCTTCACATTCTCGTGATCCTATTCCTCAAACTGAGACAGATAAAGAGAAGCTTTCACAGAAGGGGTCCCCATCGGATGTCTCCCGAGAACAACATTCTGGTTCGTCGAGCACAAGGCAAACTCGGGAGCACCGGAAAAGAGCAGAACTTTCAAAGCCTCCTCCCCCTATTCCTGCGGCTGACCCAACTATAGTAGAGAAGATGGTCGATCTTAAGGCCAAATTCCCAAAAATCTGCTTTGATGGCCTGAAATTTCTCCTGGCTATTCATCACATCCCAGGGCATGTCAAATAGAGTGCTCTTGCCTGCAACAACGACGTCTATGTTAAACATGACGCGTTTGCACATTTGGTCGAAAAAGCCTCGGAGGTATCTGTTGAGCAACAACATGAAATCGATCGTTTGAAGTTGGAAGCTGGCTTTGACAAGGACATCATCAAGAGTCAAGATGAAGAGCTAGCTTCATATAAGTCGAAACTTGAAGCTGTAGAGCAGAGTGCAAAAGACACTACCGAGGCCGTCACACGTCTATAGGCGACCCATAAAAAGGAACTCGATGAAGCAGTCCAGCGCAGCGGAGCCCTTGCCTTAGAAAAAGATTCTATCCAGAAAGAATGGGACGCGCTTGCCCTGCAAGTCAAAGAGTTGAAAGAATTGCTCTCTAAAGAGAAAGAGGAGAAAACAGCTGCTCAGGAAGAGTCCCAACGATACTGTGACGAAATCATTGCTACTCGGCTCTTGAAAACGAAGCTCGATGATGAACTTGCTAGGGTTGAGATAGTGAAAAACGAAGCCCGCGAGGAGGGCAAGAGAAAAGCTTCTGAGGAGATTGACTCTTGCCTCGAAGCAGCTGCAGAGGCCGGTAGGGAAGAGGTCAAGTGCATGTTTGACCCGCTAATTGCTGAATTCAACGCCCACGTCCTCATGCACCGCGACTTGACATTCCTAGGCGAGGGCTATCTTGAATCTCTTGCTAAGGCCTGGGAAACTTTAGTGAAGATCAGAAAGATCGAGTCGGGCTCTGAGGAAGTTGATGAGGATGCCCTGGTAAAAGAATTTCTCAGGGGGAACGAGCCAACGGACTTATCTGCAGCTTTGGCTCTTTATAGCATAGGCTCTCCCCTACCAAAAGAGAAAAACGACGAAGCTGGCACATCTAGGGCTAAGGCTGTTGCTCCTCATCTTGCTGCTCCTCCTTCTGCTCAATCGACCGGTCGGCCAACACTTGACCCATTCGAGCAGCATGCCAGCTATGATCCAGAAGATCCCGGGCTTGGCGTTCATGTGCTATCCCCTATCTTAGAGGGTGAAACTCCACGCGCAAACGATAGCCAGCCAGAACCCGGTACAAAACTCTTCTTCTAGAAGTTAAAAGATATGCCACTTTATAGTAGCGGTTATTTGTCATGATGCTCATTCTTTATGTTTTTTATGCAGGCTGCTCTGATCCCGAACCGACTCCGAGGAGTGATGACACCAAGGAGAAGGCAGAGAAAAGCAGTGACATCACTCATGCGGGTGTAACTCCCGGCCCTGACGCTCAAGTGATCGGGGCGCTAGATGATGATAAGTCTGACACTTCATCTCCCATCGAAGGGAGTGATGAAATCGAGATCACTGGCGCCTCCGAACATACTTCGAAGATGAGCATGAAAGAGCGTCTCATCGAAGAGGAGAAAAAGAAAGTCGAGATCAAATTCGAGCCTAAAATACTGGAACTTACCGACCCGCGGAATAGACCTTTGAAAATCATTCTCCTCGGCAAATCCAAACCGCTGGATGTTCCTTCTCCCGCTCCTGACTCTGCTTCCTTGGCAAGCAAAAAATCCAAGAAGAAACGTGAGGGAGAGGAGTCATCGGAGAAAACAAAAGAAGACAAGAAGAAGAAACCGAAGAAATAGTCGCTATATTCGTTCAACGAGATTTTTCTTAAGTCTTGTAACTACTTTTATCTGTCGTTTCTGTAGTTTGTGTAGATAGGTTCTTGACTCCAAGTTTTGGAGGAATAACTGTGTAACCCCATTTTGGACTATTAAATAAAGTTTAGTTCCTTAGTCATTTGAACAATTCTTTTGCTTCTTTAACTTTCTGAATAACTGTGGTCAAAACTCAAGTCCTTATGAGTTGCATAATTTCCCAATCCATGCTCGCGTTGTTCGAACATTCCTTGGAGTGGCATACTTCTTGTTCTACATTCTTGAGTACTTAGAATTTTTTCTAAATCCGCGCTCCAGGGATTTAGAGTAAGTTGATCCGCACTCAGGGGATTCGGAATTCGAATCGTTTATACTATAGTCCTCATTTTGGGGACTTAGAGCACTCTGGTCCGCACTTCGGGGACTCGGAGATTTGAATCATTTATTCTATAGTCCGCACTCCGGGGACATAGAGTACTTCGATCCGCACTCCGTGGACTTATAGATTTGAATCGTTTATACTCTGGTTCGCGCTTCGGGGACTTAGAGTACTCCGGTCCGTGTTCCGAGGACTCGGAGATTTGAATCGTTATACTCTAGTCCACACTCCGGGGACTTAGAGTTCTCCGGTCCGCACTCCGAGGACTCGGAGATTTGAATCGTTTATACTCTAGTCCATGCTCCGGGGACTTAGAGTACTCTGGTCCGCACTCCGGGGACTCGGAGATTTGAATCGTTTATACTCTAGTCTGCACTCCGGGGACTTAGAGTACTCCAATCCGCACTCCGGGGACTTAGAGATTTGAATCGTTTATACTCTCGTCCGCGCTTCGGGGACTTAGAGTACTCCGGTCCGCACTCCGAGGACTTAGAGATTTGAATCGTTTATACTCTCGTGCGCGCTTCGGGGACTTAGAGTACTCCGGTCCGCACTCCGAGGACTTGGAGATTTGAATCGTTTATACTCTAGTCCGCGCTCCGGGGACTTAGAGTACTCCGGTCCGCGCTCCGGGGACTCGGAGATTTGAATCGTTTATACTCTAGTCCGCGCTCTAGGGACTTAGAGTACTCCGGTCCGCGCTCCGAGGACTCGGAGATTTGAATCGTTTATACTCTAGTCCATGCTCCGGGGACTTAGAGTACTCCGGTCCGCGCTCCGGGGACTCGGAGATTTGAATCGTTTATATTCTAGTCCTTGCTCCGGGGACTTAGAGTACTCCGGTCCGCGCTCCGGGGACTCGGAGATTTGAATCGTTTATACTCTAGTCCGTGCTCCGGGAACTTAGAGTACTCCGGTCCGCGTTCCGGAGACTCGGAGATTTGAATCGTTTATGCTCTAATCCGCGCTTCAGGGACTTAGAGTACTACGGTCCGCGCTCCGGGGACTCGGAGATTTGAATCGTTTATACGAGTTCGTACATCATACAGAATAACGTAACTCCAGCAATTCGTCACCCGACAATGAGATATAGAAACATTAGTAATTCATGGGAAAGACGACTTCAAGCCTTTATTAATGAAAAACAACTAAATCGCCTGATTACAAGGTCAAAAAGAAACTAAGTGACAACGAAACAAAAACATAAAGGAAATAACTGTGCCTAAAACAAGAAAGAAACATGTTAAATGTAATAATGTCGCAAATGTTCACTGTTCCATGCTCGGGATAGTGTCATGCCATCAACGGTCGCTAGCTTGAATGTTCCCTCTCCAAGCTTCCGTTCAACGACGTATGGAACTTCCCAGTTGGGATTCATTTGTGATGGTACCGGGAAACTCGTTTCAAAACGAGATCACCCACATAAAAAATCCTTGGGTGGACTCTGCCGTCGTAATATCGCTTGACTCGGTGCCTATGTGCTGCCGCCCTTAATTCAGCCTCTTCACGTTTTTCATCAATGCAATCCAGCGATTCCAATAAGAGATCCTGATTCGTCCTGGGATCATAATATGTCACTCGATGCGATGGAACTTCAAGTTCCACAGGGATAACGGCTTCCGAGTCGTATGCCAAGGCGAATGGAGTGTGGCCAGTCGCGGACTTGTGGGTAGTTCTATAAGCCCATAATGTTGTCGGGAGCTCATCTACCCACTTGCCTCCGGCTTTTTCCAAACACTTCTTCAGTATGGACTTGATTATTTTGTTTATGGCCTCGACTTGTCCGTTAGCTTTTGGATGCGCAACGGCGGCGAACTTCTTCTCAATGTCATACTTTAAACATAACTCTTTGAACTCTCTGCTTTCAAACTGCGTTCCGTTGTCCGTAATGATGGTTCAAGGGAGGCCAAAGCGGCATATAATGTTTCGTACAACGAAATTAATGACCTTCTTAGAGGTGATTATGGCTAAAGGTTCTGCCTCGGCCCATTTTGTGAAATAGTCGACTGCAACTATTGCGTATTTCGCACAACCTTTGGATATAGAAAAAGAACCGATTATGTCGATTCCCCAGATCGAAAATGGCCAAGGACTAACCATTTGTGTGAGTTCTGTTGGTGGAGCTCTCGGGATTTTCGCATATCTTTGACACTTGTCACATTTCCTTGCGTAGTCTGCAGCGTCCCGATTTACGGTTGGCCAATAATATCCATAGCGGAGGATCTTTTTTGCTAGTGTCTGCCCCCCAGTATGGTTGCCACACTCTCCTTTGTGAACCTCCTTCAAGACCCGTTTTGTTTCATCATGGGCAATGCATCGTAATAAGGGGATCGAGAATCCCTTTCGATACATTAATCCATCTTGTATCACATATCGTGCGGCCTTTCGAATGACCTGTCGTCTTTCGCTCCATTTTTCTGGTAAAGTCCCGGTTGTCAGGTATAGTTTTAATAGGGTCATCCATGACTCTCTTTCGATTCTTGTTTCCAACACATAATCAACTTTCATTGTGTCTATGCTCGGAACATGTAAAGTTTCAACAGGAACTAATCCCATTTGCTGTGCATCGCCAGTGCTCGTGAATTTAGCCAACGAGTCAGCTTCTTTGTTCTGTTCACGTGGGACAAGTGAAATGTCATAGTGCTCCAAGTTCGCCAATAGTTCATGAACCAGAGCAAGGTATGGAGCAAGCTTCTGTCCCCTTGATTGGTAATCTCCCCGCACTTGGTAGACCACCAATTGTGAGTCACAAAAGATTTCAATTGATTTAACCCCAAGTTCTCCAACGAGTTTTAAGCCAGCAACCAGTGCTTCATATTCTGCTTCATTGTTCATAGCCGGGAAATCGAGCTTTAAAGCATAACATATCGATCGATTTTCTGGAGTTACCAGAACTATGCCAGCTCCGGAGGAATGGTCGTTTGATGCCCCATCGGTGAACAATTTCAATCGAACGGGGGGAATGACACTGTGATTATCTGATTCATCAGATACAGTAAACTCAGCGATGAAATCTGCTAATGCTTGTCCTTGTATGGTTCTTCGTGGCAAGTAGATAATATCAAACTGGCTCAACTCGATATTCCATTTTAACAACCTCCAAGAAGTTTCTGGTCGTTGGAGTACCTGCCGTAGGGGCTGATCGGTATAGACACTGACTGAGTGTGCTTGAAAGTATGGGCGCAGCTTACGTGATGCAATCACCAAGCAATAGGCCGATTTCTCGATTTTAGGGTATTTCTTTGTTAGCACCAAAATTGGTCACTAACCTCGTAGAGAAAGATTGTGTAGAGATATAAGTGATGAAGATAAATTAAACAAGGAAGAGGATGCTAATTTAAATGCAGAAAGTAAGAACACCAAATTTATAGTGGTTCAGCGTAATTGCCTACGTCCACTTTGAGGTTAAACTTTATTGATCTTCTTAATAGTTGATTATAAATACAATTCGTGAATCAAATGCTTGAATGAAGTTGTTAAGTAGAGAAGATGAGTCTCAAAAATGGCAGAGTCTCCCCAGTGTTCTCCCAAAAAGGATCCCTTTCACTGTGACCCTGCCCCTCTATTTATAGGCAAATATGGGCTGGACTTCCCAAGTGGGCTGGATAGCCGAACGCTCTAGCCCTAGTACAGTGGTCGCTGTATGCCGAACCAGGTGTGCCGAACGCTCTGATGCCGAACAGTCCCTTATATGTCGAACGATGTGGTTGGTGTTTGGGAAGTGCAGGATGTTTGTCAGTCGAAGCCGAACGCTCTTCTAGATGCCGAGTACTCTTGTATGCCGCGTGCTCTTGTATGCCAAGCAGTCTTGTATGCCGAGCAGTCTTGATGTCGAACACTCTTGCATGCCACGTGCTCTTACTGCCGAGCATTGGTTGACGCTGAGTTCCACTGCATGCCGAACCCTGCTGGGTACTTCGCCGAACACTGAAATGACCCACTTAAAATTTTTCTTTTTTTTATAAATAAATATTCAGTGGTCATTTAATCAAGAAAATGTTTGATTCCAATTTTCTTCTATCCAGGACCTTTCTGCCAATAAAAATATTGGTTTACTCATCTTATCTTGAACTTATATATGTGAAGATATAAAAGTATCTTTCTACTTAAATCAGAGTATAGAAATTTTGAAAGTAGAAATCTGTCTGAGTATTACTTAAAGGAAATACTCTCTACATAGCAACTGTATTTCTCAAAACCAGATTTTCCAAATAACTTGGGTTAATGCTTGACTATTGGTCTTATATCTCAAGACTTATCAATTTACATAAATTCCCCTAATTTTTTTTACTGGATAAACTGTGCTTTTACTTGTGCATGTGTGTGTCAGTGGGCAATTCAGTGCCTTATTTTTCCTTGTTAACAAAATTGTCTGAATCTATCTTATACTTTGGGTTATGGAATAGTTCTGAACACTTGATTTAAAACCCTTGGTTGCTGGCTTAACCTATGCTTAAGAGAAATGGCTATGTTAGCCCTATTCAGGTTTTCACTATTTTGTAACAAAGTACATGCTATTTCGTTTTCTGTTTAAAGCAACTCAAGCCCTTTCTATCAGATTTTATTTTTGACTTAACATGGGTTTTCTTATGTCAGTTCTTTAGATATACATACAAACCACAAATTCTTTCAGTCTCAGGTTTTCAACCATTTAAACTAATCTGTTATTGAGATTTAGGAATGCTACTTCTTTAGCAAAGCACTTTTGCAAAATAAAAACATATAAGCTTCAGCTGGTACATATATAGATTCAAGACTTGCAGAACACTAGTTTCAACAACACAATAGTTTTCTAAGTAAATTTAAACAAAGTAGCTTAACATAATTCAGCCCAAACATCTAATTTAACTTCAACAAATTTCTAACTATAGCATCCAATTCTTTAAGCAGTTAAACATCCAAAGCTTGATCAAAGCAATTCCTACTTTCCTGCAAAATCACCATGAGCTGCCCCATAAGAATATGAGACACCCAATGGTGCATAAACACAAAAGGGTCAGACTATTTGTCTGGTGTGAGTAATCTAACTGAAAATATGATCTTATTCAATTCTATTTGTATTCCAGTACTTTGCATGAATAAGAAGCTCGGTATCTTCTGTGTGCTTGTTTTTATGAAGCTTGTGCATTCATATCAGTGTTAAACAGACTATTTATATATAATCACAATGACTTGATTCATAGAAAACAATCATAAGATTCATCAATAAAAAGCATCAAAAAAACCAACCAAATGCAAACATCAATTCAGTTATCATGCCCTTTTCAACTTTACTGGCCATCAGGGATTTTGCCCAGGCCTCTCCTGAATCTATTCCTAGAATTCATTATCAAATATAATAGGGTCTTTAGCTACTTTCATCTTTTTAAACACACTGCCTGGGACATCTCTCTGTTAACCCAGCACACTCAGGCCCCTGGGTATAAACATACCATGTGTGAACTTGCAATATTCCCCTTGCCAAGCTATACTTTGGTAGCCCTAAGATCCCAAGTCCTTAGTTAAATTACTAAGTGTTATTTTTATTTTTCATAGCAGTGCTAATCCCTTCTGCATCTCACTTCTTAATCAGAGAAATATAAATAATGCAAGCAACATGTATTCATCCAGAGTTTGATAAGTATATTCTCAGAAGCAAACATTTAACCATGAAAAAGGGAGGTGACTACTTAGCACATTATTTTGCCTATGGGTTTCACTGGATCAAGATGTAAGCATATGGTCCTGAGTAATTTACTTGATATATTATTTTTTTTTCTTACCTCTGGTTCATTAGACTCATGATCTGGCTAAACCACAAGTATATTTGATTTGGCTATTTCATAAAACATAGAAGCTCAGCACATGTACAACATTGCACTTCTACATTTTCTTTTGTTTTAATTAACATGAGACATAAGCAACAACACAATGTTACAGCCCCATATTTCTTTCTACCTTCAGACCATATACCCACCATTTGAATCCGGGGATTTTTATAAACAATTTTTATAAAGAAAACTTATAAAAGAAATCACTCCATCTCAAAGTTAACCCATATAACAGATAAACATTTCAAACCCTGAATCCATGACTCTTATTTTTCTAGGTAAATCAGAGAGGGGTTTTACACTTAAACAGATCATTAACAAAACAAAGTCATCAAACCATAAGACATAACTTGTAAAAGAAAATGAATGATTAGTTCAAATAGGCTGCCTCAATATTCAGGGCTTAATGCCAAAGTTTTCAGTGAGGTTACTCACCTTAATCCTTCTCCTTCCTATGCCTTATGAACCCCATTTTAGTCTTCTGCCTTCTCCTAATTTTTTTTCTCTGGTTTATGTCTTGTATATTTTTTCTCTAGGTTAATGAAGAACAAAATGTGTATGGCCTTACTATACTAGGCCTTTTATATAAATCTTGGTTGTTACTAGGGTTTATGGATTTACCCAATGTCAGTTCTACCCCATCCCAAACATAGCCTGCCTCTGGTTTGATTCAAGAAAATTAAAAGGGTATGTGGTCCTTGTCTTCCTTTTCAGAAATCAGCTTCACCCTTTTAATTTTCCCCGGTCATGTCGTTTACATGACTTCTTATTTTCTTAATTAAACAAAATTACTGGAAACAGATAAAGTGCTTGTTTAGGGACTCATGCCATTTTCATGCAACTTCTGTTTTCTTCCAGAAATTGGTTGACTGTATACATGTATAATCTATGTATACCTAAGTCTTTTATTTTTCTTTCTTTCTTTAAATAATTTTAAGTTTATTTCAGCCTAGCTCTTATTTTCTTTGTACCCTATTTTATTTAAAGACAAAATTCTATCTTCATGCATATGTATTTTAAATTAGTTATTTTACTTTATCTATTGATTTCTGCTAAATTTTATTACACAGAAATCTGTGTGCATGTGTACACTGTCTTGTGCACATGTACATGTTTTATACTTTATATCTGCAAATCAATTTCCTATTCCTATTTTTCCAATGCAATTTCAAACAAATACAAACTAAATTAAATCATGAAATTACTCACAAAAATCAGGGTTATCACAAACACTACTGGATGTCGGACTCTCTGGATGCTGTGTACTTCGCCGAACACTACTGGATGTCGGACTCTCTGGATGCTGTGTACTTCGCCAAACACTAGTGGATGCCGAGTACTCTCTGACGCCGAGCGCTTTTGTATGCCGAGTAGCCTTGATGCTGAGCACTCTTGTATGCCGAGCACTCTTGTATGCTGAGCACTCTTGTATGCCGAGCACTCTTGTATGCCGAGCACTCTTGTTGCCGAGCACTAGTTGACGCCGAGTGTTGCTTGATGCCGAGCACCCCTGTACGCCGAGTACCTTGGGATGCCGAGCGCTCTTATTGCCGAGTTCTCCTATCACCGAGTTCTAATGATGCCGAACGCTAGCGCTGAACATTGGTTGTCGCCGAGTGCCTGTTGATGCCGAGTACTACGCCGAGTACTCCTAGATGTCGAGCAGTCCTTCATGCCGAGCTGTGGCTAATGCCGAGCACTCAGTTGCCTGGTCAAATCTCCAGGAAACACTTGCCCCCCAAAGTGTATGATGTGACCGAACGTGATGCGCTTTGAATCTGGTTCAACTTCCTTTGATGATGCCTTCTCGAGAATGTTAGCGAAGGAGGCGCAATACGAGCAAGGTTTGGACGCCAAACGATACGTTCGAAGACGAACGTACCTCGTGTGCCGAACGTCACTCTGCTATGATGCTGAACGCTACGGTGTTGACCGGTTCTACCGGGTATAGCCTCTTCAACTTCTACCTCCCTCTATATAACCAGGTCCTTCCCGTCCCTTCTCCTATATGCTTTCATTCCTGTTACTCTTCCAAGATTTACAACTTTCTTTAGCCGAACAGATTTACAACTTGAACCTTCCTTCCTAAGCTCCTAACTACAATCTAGGTACTGCTCCTCTATTAATTTGAATAGGTTCCAAATGAGATGGTCAGGTCTGCCATGTAAAAAGCTTTCGAGTGGGTTGCCCTCATTGCCGAACGATAATGCGAGGCGAGGAGGAAGGATTTGAGGTGTTTGCGCATGTGGTTTTAGCTCCATCGCGCCGATCCGAAGTCAAAAAAGGAGGAAAAGGAAAACGTTGGAGGTGGTAAGGGTGTTGGATGGCATAGTTATGGTTCGGCGTATGTTGTCATGCGCCGAACGATAGAGGCTACCGAGTAGTATTTCGTCTGAATGAGGCCGAACACTCGCTAGAACGCCGAATAACAACTTAGCCGAACGAACTAAAGCCGAACACTCACTAAAATGCCGAACAATAACTTAGCCGAACAAAAACTCAAGCCGAACATTCTTAGATGCCGAACAGTATCGAGGCCGAACAATATGATTGCCAAACAGAACTTAGACCGAACAATCTCAATGCCGAACAACATTCAAATGCTGAACAAACATATACATGCCGAACAATTTCAATGCCGAACAGAACCTTTGACTGGACAATGTCTTTAACCGAACGAGGCCTTTAGCCGAACAAGGACTTTAGCCGAACACTTGACAATGACTTAACCAAACCAAGATACATGCCGAACTCTTCTCAGGATGAACAATGCAATTGCCGAACAACATTTAAATGCCGAACGATATAAATGTCAAATTAGACTTAAGCCGGATACTTCGTAAATTACATGGTTTCTAAACCTGGAACTGTAACCACCACCAGGCGGGCTCTTCGAGACAGTCAACGATGACGGTCTTCGAAGGCAACGATTCGAAACTCATTTTTATATCCTTGAAATCTTATTGCTTGCACACAATTGCTTGCACTAGTTCACACACCACATGGGGGGAAAACTCGTGTTGCTAATTCTAACGTTCAACGTTTTTTTAAGTATAGTTCTCTCAAGCACTTAGCCAGGTTCGTTATTTATTTGGGATGTCGAGAAAATCTAGCTCCGCCACTATATCCGACAGGCCCGGGCCATCATCAAGGCAAGGAGCCGCTAATACTTCTAACCCATCGACTTCTCCTGCTCATAACTTGGCGCCTGATGCTCTGGAGGCAACCATCTTACTAGACAATCCGATCGATTCTCAAGCCTCGAAGATCAACGAAGCTGCTCTGCGACGGATATGCTCCATTCACGGGATTCCTTTTGCCGACGTGTTAGTTCCTTCAAGACACGATTGCCCTCATCTGCCCCCAGTCGGGTACACTACCTGCAACAAGTTCATGTGTTGGATGGGCAGCGTGCCTCCATTCAACTTATTTCTTCGGGATGTACTGCAGTACATAGACATAGCTCCGTCGCAGCTGCACTCGAACGACCATGCATTTCTATATGGGACTTACCTACTTTTCATGGCTGTCTTCTCCAGACCTCCAACCGCCGGTGATATTAGATATATTTACATGTTCAAGAGACGGAAAGACAGTCCTTCTTTTATGTTCCTCGAGCCATACCACAAATGCCAGATCTTGACAGGGGCCTGTAGCAAATTCGCCCTGTACAAACAGGAATGGTTCTATGTGCGTTGCCATTCTGGTTTCGCTAGGAGATGGGTTGAAGGCAGTAAGTCTCTCTGCCGAGTCACTATTCGTATTTGATCGGAGTCATGCTTTTCCTAACTATTCATTTCATCTTTTCAGGTGTCAACCCGCGCCCGGAAGGCCGAGGATATTCTGAGGCTGTCGATGCCATTAGAGCTCTTCCTGCCGAGGATCGAGACATCCGAGTTATCATTTCAAATGAATCACTGTCGGGGTTCGGCTTGCTGGCTCCTGGACGTTGGATCAGCCTTCCAGAAGGTGTTACCATTCCCAAACCTTCGTCCGGTAAAGGGAAAAAACTTGCCGGATCATCGTCGCGCCGCGCTCCCGACACGCACGAAGAAGGCGAGCACAAAGAGGATGATGCCCCTGAAACTCAGGGTGAGAATGCGGGTCCCGCTCAGAATCCGGCAGTCGAAGTTCACGACATTGAGACGTCGTGCTCCCCTTCGAAGGGAAAGAAGAAGTTAAAATATAAAGTTCAGAAGGAGAAAGTTGGTGGTACTTCAAAAGTCACACTTATTCCTCCTGAGAAAGAGGCTTCCTCACAGCATCTGGAAAGTTCTCTGAGGGGTCTGTCCAACCTGTCCATCCCCGATGATTTACTTAATTACGGGTTTGATGATCCTGAAGCTCTCAAATTCTCTTCGCCCGCTAGAGGCAATGTAGGAGTTCAACTCCCGGCTCAAGGAGACAACACTCCGATTAGCAAAGATAAACGAACGGGTCCGTCGGGGGGAACACTAGGACACACACGCACATGCGCATTCCATAATATACTTCAAGTCTTTTTAACTCGTGAATTCTCCTTAACTCGTTGTTATCTCCATTCTTTGCAGGTGATATGGGCCACTCTCACAGACTTGATCGCCTTCAGGGGTCTTCTATATTCCATCACTCTAGACGGGATTCCGGTTCAGGCAGACGCAGGGACCGAGGCGAGTATGAAGATAGGGATAATCGTCCCCGAGAGTCGTCTCACCGCAAGAAGGCACATTCCCAATCTTCCCAATCCCGTGATCTTCCTCGTCCAACTGATCCGGATAGAGAGAAGTCTTTACAGAAGGGTTACAAGTCTGATGCTCCTCGAGAACAACATTCCAGTTCATCGAGTACAAGGCAAGTTCGAGAGCAACGTAAAAGAATGGAGTTTTCAAAGCCTCCTCCTCCTACTCCTACGGTGGACCCAACTGTTGCGGAAAAGATGGTCGATCTTAAGGCCAAGATTCCAAAAATTTGCTTCGATGGTCTGAAGTTCCTCCCGGCCATTCATCATATTCCCGGGCATGTGAAGCAGAGTGCCATTGCCTGCAATAACGACGTCTATGTTCAACATGACGCGTTTGTGCACTTGGTGGAGAAGGTCTCGGAAGTATCTGTTGAGCGTCAACACGAGATTGACCGTCTGAATCTGGAGCCTGACAGCGATAAGAAAATCATCAAACTCCAAGACGAAGAGCTTGCTTCGTATAAGTCAAAGCTAGAAGCCGCTGAACAAAGCGCAAAAAATACTGCCGAGGCAGTTACTCGTTTAGAGGCGGCTCACAAAAAAGAGCTTGACGAAGCAGTCCAGCGCAGCAGTGCCCTCGCCCTAGAAAAAGACTCTGTCCAAAAAGAAAGGGACGCGCTCGCTACTCAAGTCAAAGAGCTGAAAGAATTACTTTCCAAGGAGAAGGAAGACAAAGTAGCTGCTCAAGAAGAATCACAGCGATACTGTGATGAGATTGTTGCTACCCGACTCCTGAAGACAAAGCTCGATGACGAACTCGCCGAGGTCGAGAAAATGAAGGACGAGGCCCGTGAGGAGGGCAAAAGAATGGCTGTGGAGGAGCTTGATTCTCGCCTCGAGGCGGCCGCAGAAGCCG
Organism: Allium fistulosum; assembly: GCA_030737815.1. Lineage (NCBI taxonomy): Eukaryota > Viridiplantae > Streptophyta > Magnoliopsida > Asparagales > Amaryllidaceae > Allium > Allium fistulosum. The sequence continues at coordinate 798,860,774 of CM060904.1, forward strand.
GCAGGGAAGAGGTCAAAAGTATGTTTGACCCGTTGATCGCCGAGTATGGAGCTCGCGTCCTTATGCACCGCGACTTAACATTTCTGGGTGACGGCTACCTCGAATCCCTGGCTGAGGCGTAGGAAACTCTGATAAGGATCAGGAAGGTCGAGTCGGGCTCCAACGAGGTCGACGAGGATGTCTTGGTGAAGGAGTTCCTAAGGGGGAATGGGCCATCGGACTTATCCGCAGCATTGGCACTTTATAGCAAAGGCTCTTCCCCTCCGTAAGAGAAGAATGACGAAGCTGGCCCGTCTGGGGCCGATACTACTACTCCTCACATTGCCGCTCCTTACGCTGCTCAATCGGTCGGTCGGCCAACACTTGATCCATTCGAGCAGCATGCTAGTTATAATCCCGAAGATTTCATGTGCTGTCACCTATCCTGGAGGGTGAAACCCCTCGCGCCACCGATAGCCAACCGGGACCTGGTAGGAAATTCTTCTTTCTTTGAAAGATCCCGTCATTTTTCAGCAATGGTTATTCGTTCTAACGCCCATTCTTTATATTTTCATGTAGGTTGTTCTGACGCCGAGCCAACTCCGAGGAGCGATGACGCCAAGGAGGAAGTAGAGAAAACAAGTGATGTTGCTCATGCGGGAGTAACTCCCGGTCCAGACGCTCAAGTGATCGGGGCGCTAGATGATGACAAGCTTGATACTTCGTCTCCTGCCGAAGGAAGCGATGGAATTGAAATCACTGGTGCCTCTGAGCATACTTCAGAGATGAGCATGAAGGACCGTCTCGCCGACGAGGAGAAGAAAAAAGTCAAAGTCAAAGTTGAGTCTGAAATACTGGAACTCACTGACCCGTGGAACAGACCTTTGAAAATCATTCTCCCGGGTAGGTCCAAACCACTAGATGTTCCGTCTCCTACTCCCGACTCCGTTTCTCTAGCAAGCAAAAAGTCCAAGAAAAAGCGTGAGGGAGAGGAGTCGTCGGAAACAACGAAGGAAGACAAGAAGAAGAAGTCGAAAAAATAATCGATACACTCATTCAACGAGTTTTTTGCTTAAGTCTTGTAATTGCTTTTATCTTCCACAACTTGTAGTTTGTATAGAGAGGTCTGAATTTTGTAGGAGTGATCATGTATCCCCATTTTGGACATATTGAATAAAGATTTTAGCTTCTTTTTCGCTTGAGTGATTCTCTTGTCTTTCCTTAGTTTGCTGACTAATTGTAGCCATAACTCAAGTTCTTATGAGTTGCATTATCTCCCGGTCCATTCTTGTGTTGTTCAAACATTTTTGGACATGGCGTACCACTCGTCCCACATCTTTTGAGTACTTGGACTTCTTGCTAACTCTGTGCCCCGGGGACTTGGAGGCTTGAAATAGTTTATACTCTAGTCCGCGCTCCGGGGAATTGGAGTACTCCGCTCCGCGCTCCGGGGATTCGGAGTTTTGGAATCGTTTATACTCTAGTCCGCGCTCTGGGGACTTAGAGTACTCCGATCCGCGCTCTGGGGATTCGGAGATTTGGAATCGTTTATACTCTAGTCCGCGCTCTAGGGACTTAGAGTACTCCGATCCGCGCTCTGGGATTCGGAGATTTGGAATCGTTTATACTCTAGTCCGTGCTCTGGGGACTTAGAGTACTCCGATCCGCGCTCTGGGGATTCGGAGATTTGGAATCGTTTATACTCCAGTCCGCGCTCTAGGGACTTAGAGTACTCTGATCCGCGCTCTGGGGATTCGGAGGTTTGGAATTGTTTATACTCTAGTCCGCGCTCTGGGGACTTAGAGTACTCCGATCCGCGCTCTGGGGATTCGGAGATTTGGAATCGTTTATACTCTAGTCCGCGCTCTGGGGACTTAGAGTACTCCGATCCGTGCTCTGGGGATTCGGAGATTTGGAATCGTTTATACTCTAGTCCGCGCTCTGGGGACTTAGAGTACTCCGATCCGCGCTCTGGGGATTCGGAGATTTGGAATCGTTTATACTCTAGTCCGCGCTCTGGGGACTTAGAGTACTCCGATCCGCGCTCTGGGGATTCGGAGATTTGGAATCGTTTATACTCTAGTCCACGCTCTGGGGACTTAGAGTACTCCGATCCGCGCTCTGGGGATTCGGAGGTTTGGAATCGTTTATACTCTAGTCCGCGCTCTGGGGACTTAGAGTACTCCGATCCGCGCTCTGGGGATTCAGAGATTTGGAATCGTTTATACTCTAGTCCGCGCTCTAGGGACTTAGAGTACTCCGATCCACGCTCTGGGTATTCAGAGATTTGGAATCTTTTATACTCTAGTCCGCGCTCTGGGGACTTAGAGTACTCCGATCCGCGCTCTGGGGATTCGGAGATTTGGAATCGTTTATACTCTAGTCCGCGCTCTGGGGACTTAGAGTACTTCGATCCGCGCTCTGGGGATTCGGAGATTTGGAATCGTTTATACTCCAGTCCACGCTCTGGGGACTTAGAGTACTCTGATCCGCGCTCTGGGGATTCAGAGGTTTGGAATCGTTTATACTCTAGTCCGCGCTCTGGGGACTTAGAGTACTCCGATCCGCGCTCTGGGGATTCGGAGATTTGGAATCGTTTATACTCTAATCCGCGCTCTGGGGACTTAGAGTACTCCGATCCGCGCTCTAGGGATTCAGAGATTTGGAATCGTTTATACTCTAGTCCGCGCTCTGGGGACTTAGAGTACTCCGATCCGCGCTCTGGGGATTCGGAGATTTGGAATCGTTTATACTCTAGTCCGCGCTCTGGGGACTTAGAGTACTCTGATCCGCGCTCTGGGGATTCGGAGATTTGGAATCGTTTATACTCTAGTCCGCGCTCTGGGGACTTAGAGTACTCCGATCCGTGCTCTGGGGATTCGGAGGTTTGGAATCGTTTATACTCTAGTCCGCGCTCTGGGGACTTAGATTACTCCGATCCGCGCTCTGGGGATTCGGAGGTTTGGAATCGTTTATACTCTAGTCCGCGCTCTGGGACTTAGAGTACTCCGATCCGCGCTCTGGGGATTCGGAGATTTGGAATCGTTTATACTCTAGTCCACGCTCTGGGGACTTAGAGTACTCCGATCCGCGCTCTGGGGATTCGGAGATTTGGAATCGTTTATACTCTAGTCCGCGCTCTGGGGACTTAGAGTACTCCGATCCGCGCTCTGGGGATTCGGAGATTTGGAATCGTTTATACTCTAGTCCTCGCTCTGGGGACTTAGAGTACTTCGATCCGCGCTCTGGGGATTCGGAGATTTGGAATCTTTTATACTCTAGTCCGCGCTCTAAGGACTTAGAGTACTCCGATCCGCGCTCTGGGGATTCGGAGGTTTGGAATTGTTTATACTCTAGTCCGCGCTCTGGGGACTTAGAGTACTCCGATCCGCGCTCTGGGGATTCGGAGATTTGGAATCGTTTATACTCTAGTCCGTGCTCTGGGGACTTAGAGTACTCCGATCCGCGCTCTGGGGATTCGGAGATTTGGAATCGTTCGTACGAGTCTGTATGTCGTGCAGGATAATGTGATTTATCATCCAATTAAGAGATATAGAAACTTCATAGAAAATACGGCTTCAAGCCTTTATTAATGAAAATCAACTAAATTGCTTGATTACAACTTTAAAAAGAAACTAAGTCATTATTGAATGGAAACATGCAGGAAATAACAGTGCCTACAACAAGAAAGGAAAACATGTTAAATGTAATAGTGCCGCAAATGTTCACTGTTCCATGCTCGGGGGAGTGTCGCGCCATCAACGATCGCTAGCTTGAATGTTCCTTCTCCAAGCTTCCGTTCAATGGCGTATGGACCTTCCCAGCTGGGATTCATGCGTGATGGTACCGGGAAGACTCGTTTCAGAACGAGATCACCCACATCAAAGATTCTTGGGCGGACTCTGCCGTCATAGTAACGCTTGACTCGATGTCTATGCGCTGCCGCCCTTAATTCAGCTTCTTCACGCTTTTCGTCGACGCAGTCCAGTGATTCCAGCAAGAGGTTTTGGTTCGTCTTGGGATCATAGTATGTCACTCGGTGCAATGGAACTTCAAGTTCCATGGGTATAACGGCTTCAGAGCCGTATGCCAAGGCGAACGGAGTGTGGCCGGTCGCGGACTTGTGGGTAGTTCTACACGCCCATAATGTTGTCGGGAGTTCATCTACCCACTTGCCTCCAACCTTCTCCAGACGCTTCTTCAGTATGGACTTGATTATTTTGTTAACGGCCTCGACTTGTCCGTTAGCTTTTGGGTGTGCAACGGCAGCGAACTTTTTCTCGATGCCGTACTTTAAACAGAACTCTTTGAACTCTCTACTTTCAAATTGCGTTCCGTTGTCTGTAATGATGGTGCGTGGAAGGCCAAAGCGGCATATAATGTTTCGTACAACGAAGTTAATGACCTTCTTAGAGGTGATAGTGGCCAAAGGTTCTGCCTCAGCCCATTTCGTGAAATAGTCGACTGCAACTATTGCGTATTTCGCACCACCTTTGGATAGAGGCAAAGAGCCGATTATGTCGATTCCCCAGATCGCAAATGGCCAGGGACTGATCATTTGTGTGAGTTCCGTTGATGGAGCCCTTGGGATTTTCGCATATCTTTGACACTTGTCGCATTTTCTTGCGTAGTCCGCGGCATCCCGGTTTACGGTGGGCCAGTAATATCCATAGCGGAGGATCTTCTTTGCTAGCGTTTGCCCCCCAGTATGGTCGCCACATTCCCCTTCGTGAACCTCTCTCAAGACTCGCTTTGTTTCATCATGAGCGATGCATCGTAATAACGGGACTGAGAATCCTTTTCGATACATTGATCCATCCTGCATTATGTATCGCGCGGCCTTTCGAAGGACCTGCCGTCTTTCGCTTCTTTTTCCTGGTAAAGCCCCGGTCGTCAGGTACAGTTTGAATGGGGTTATCCACGATTCCTTCTCGATTTCTGTTTCCAACACGCGATCGACTTTCATTTCGTCTATGCTCGGGGCATGCAAGACTTCGACGGGATATAATCCCATTTGTTGCGCATCGTCGGTACTTGCAAATTTAGCCAACAAGTCCGCTTCTTTGTTCTGTTCGCGCGGGATATGTGAAATGTCATAACGCTCAAGATTTGATAGTAGTTCTTGGACCTGAACGAGGTACGGAGCAAGCTTTCGTCCCTTTACTTGGTAATCTCCCCGTACTTGGTAAACCACCAACTGTGAGTCACAAAAGATTTCGACTGATTCGATCCCGAGTTCTTTGATGAGCTTCAAGCCAGCGATCAGTGCTTCATATTCAGCTTCGTTATTCGTAGCCGGGAAATCGAGCTTCAGGGCATAACAGATTGATCGGTTTTCCGGAGTTATAAGAACTACGCCCGCGCCGGAGCAACGGTCGTTTGATGCACCGTCAGTGTATAATTTCCATCGAACAGGGGGAATGATGTCGTGATCATCTGGTTTGATGGGTATAGTAAACTTAGCGATGAAATCTGCTAATGCTTGCCCTCGGATGGCTCTCCGTGGTAAGTACGCGATATCGAATTGGCTCAACTCGATGTTCCATCTTAGCAATCTTCCAGAAGTCTCTGGCCGTTGGAGTACCTGCCTCAGGGGTTGATCGGTATAAACACCGATTGAGTGTGCTTGAAAGTACGGGCGAAGCTTTCGTGATGCAATCACCAAGCAATAAGCCAATTTCTCGATTTTAGGGTAATTCCTCTCTGCCCCTGTTAAACGCTTGCTAACATAATACACCGGCTTCTGGACTCGATCCTCCTCACGAACCAAAGCCGCACTTATCGCATGCGGGGATACAGCCAAGTATACGTACAACATCTCGTGGTCAACTGGTTTTGCTAGCATTGGTGGACTCTCCAGATGCCCCACCAGATTCCGGAATGCTTCCTCACAACTAGACGTCCATTCAAAATTTCTTTTCCCTTTTTTTATGATATCGAAGAATGGGATGCACTTGTCAGTTGCCCTAGATATAAATCGACTTAGCGCAGCTACTTTTCCGTTCAAGCTCTGTACTTGCTTTATAGTCCTAGGCGCTTGCATATCTCGAATAGCTTGGATTTTTTCTGGGTTGGCTTCAATTCCCCTAGCATTGACGATGAATCCCAAAAACTTCCCTGATGCAACGTCGAAGGAACACTTCAAAGGGTTGATCTTCATCCCATAAAACCTGAGTATGTCGAACATTTCAGCCAAGTCTCGAATGTGGTCGTTTGACCGTCGTGACTTCACGAGCATGTCATCCACATAGACTTCCATCGTTCTACCCAGCTGGTCCTTGAACATTCGATTCACTAAACGCTGGTAAGTTGCGCCTGCATTCTTCAATCCAAAGGGCATCACTACATAGCAATACAGTCCGACATTTGTAACGAAGCTGGTGTGTTCTTGGTCCGGAATATGCATCGGGATTTGGTTGTACCCTGAGTACGCATCCATGAATGACAGCAGCTCGTGTCCTGCGGTGGAATCGACCAACTGATCGATCCTAGGCAACGGGAAACTGTCCTTAGGGCACGCTTTGTTCAAGTCGGAATAATCTACGCAAGTCCTCCATTTCCCATTCGCCTTTTTTACTAGCACGGGGTTGGATACCCACTCAGGGTAGAGGGCGTCGCGGACGAACCCATTTGCTTTGAGTTTGTCCACCTCCTCTCCAAGAGCGGCGGATCTCTCCGGATCCATTCCTCTCCTTTTTTGTTTAACTGGGACGTATTTCGGGTCTATGTTCAACATATGACTCGTGATGGCGGGAGAAATCCCACACATATCAGAATGCGTCCAGGCGAAAACATCAAGGTTCGCCCGGAGGAAGTCGCTAAGGTCTTCAGTCATTGCGGGGCCTAGCTGTGATCCGATCTTCAGTATTCGCGAAGGGTCGTCACAGCTAACTGAAATGTCAATTGTTAATTCAGCCGGTGCCGCCTTCTCTTCCCTGGGTTTCTCATCGTCGTCTCTCGGATCTATATCTCCGTAGATCCGAGAAATATGCCCGAGCCAAGGCTCGGGCACTACTTGTTAATTATCCGTATTGAGGATGCGGACGGGATTGTCCGCAACCTTTCCCTTCTGCCTCCGGTGGGCCTCTCGGAGCTCGGCCATATAGCAAGAACGACCAGTTGCTTGGTCGCCGTGAACAATGCCTACTCCTTTGTCAGTCGGGAACTTCAAAGTTAAACACCACGGGGCAAACGCTGCCCTAAACTCTGCCAGGGCCGGCCGACCCAAGAAAACGTTATACGGAGAGTCCACATCCAAAACTACAAAGGGTAGAATTCGCACTCTCCGACGCTCGCCTTGTCCCAGTTCAACTGGTAACTCGACATATCCCACTGCATCAGTTGCAGCGCCGTTAAAGCCGTGAATACGAGCTTTGGATGGTTTCAAGTCTTTTGTTTCTAGCTTCATTTGATCGTAGGCCTTCTTGAAGATGATGTTGACTGAACTTCCAGAATCAATCAGAATTCTTTTTACATATGCTGGTCCGATCGTTGCAGATATGACCATGGGGTCGATGGTCGGAGCCTCTACCTGATCAGCGTCTCTGCTTCTGAACACAATATCGTCTGTCATTACACGCTGCTGCTTAGCAGGGGCTCCGTCCTCCACGTTCGAACAACACTCAAAATCTGCATGCTTCAAGGAACTTGCATATCGCTCCATCTCCTGCCAATTCTTATCCGCGGGGTGAGGCCCGCCGATAATTGTATTTATGACCAGTCTACCAACGGTCCGGGCAGGCTCCTCAGGATGACGTGGAGATGGTGCACGACCTGGGTTGGACGTTCCCTGCCCTCCTTCCTGTGGATCCTTTACAAATTCTTGCAACTTCTTCTGTCTGATCAACTTCTCGATAGCGTCATGCAGGTGTCTGCACTCTTCCGTGTTGTGCCCATAAGTTTCATGGAAGCGGCAATATTTCCCGGTCCGCTTCTGTTCCTCGGTTGATTCTTTCGGACGTGTCTTTCGGTATTGAAAAGTATTGCAGGTGGATAGGTAAATGTTTTCAAGTGGGGCGTTTAGCGGAGTGTACTCGCTGTAGCTTGGAATTCTCGACTTCCACTTTCCTGCTTCTTTTCTTTTCCCTTGACTCCTTCCTCCGGACTCCTTGGGTTGCCCAGGCTTGTTCTGGACATTGACTTGGACCTTTCCCGAGCTGTCTCCAGATTGCTTCACAGCAATGTTGCTCTTTATTGACTCTTGGACAGGTCCTGGCGCCTTATCTCGTCGTACCCACCTAGCTTCCTCTCTTCTTATGAACTGGTGTGCCTTAGAGTAGAAACGCTCTAGCGTAGCTGGAGGTTTTCCTGCCAGCCAGTCTCCAAACTCAGAGTCTGGATCCACACCTCTCATTACAGCCATCAGAATTGCATGGTCATTGGGATTACTGACTTCAGTTGCCGCTACGTGGAATCTTTGCAAATATTCCTTCAACGACTCCCCGGGATTTTGGATTACACTTGACAGAGACATCAAGTCCTTTGGGCGTGTAGTGTGTATCCTGAACTGCTCAATAAACTTCTTTGCCAACTCCTCGAAATTTGATACGGATCGCGGAGGAAGTCGGGTGAACCACATAGTAGCGATCCCAGATAGAGTAATCGGAAAGCACCTACATTTGGTGGCATCATTCGCTCTGGCTGAATCCATCATCCATTCGTACCTCATGACATGTTGTCTAGGGTCAGTCTTTCCTTCATATGCAGGAATAGTAGGCATACTAAACTTCCTGGGGTATGCCGCTTGCAACACAACATCTGTGAACGGAGTATGACTTCTTGACACTCCCCAATCATCATTCGATAACCCCTGATTTTCCTTCATCAACTGCCTGATCATGGCTGTCAGATCTGGTGTCTGTATGGAAGGTGGAAGGTTGGAGTCTGTTCTACGCGCCTGTCCATGCTGATGCCTCCTCTCCTGGCGATCTGCCAATCGTGCGTCTTGAGGTTCGACATCGTTAGCATTTTGATGATCTGGGCCTCTATCTTCCATCTGTATCCCGGTCCTGAAGCTTCCAGCTCTTGCTTGGTCGCAGTCTCCAGCTGTTCGAACAGCAGCATCTGCTCGCGCAGCATCAGTCTTACGGCGTCTGCGCCTGGGAGGTTCATCAGAGGAAGTAGAGCTGTCAGATGAGGAGTAAGCAGTGGGATTGCCCCCAGCATTTTGTTGCTGCTGTTGAGTAAGTTGTGCCATCAGGTTGGCATTAGCTTGCATCTGTTCTCCTAGTTGTCTCCTGCTTTCCCTAAGTTCTCTCATCAAGTCATTGAACTCTACTCTGGTGACAACTGGAGTCTGTTCTTGAGCGGCAATCCCTGCACTCGGAATCGCTGGTTGATTACTAGGTCCTGCTTGTTGCACGCTAGCAGTCTCGCGGGCATCCGCGTTATGGGAAGCTGACCTGGTTCATGGTCCTGCCATTGTAGAGCTATTGGTATGAACTCTGAGTAGAATAAACGGATGTCCTATCAGTGAGTCGGATCTTCCTTGGGGGATTTGTTCAATCCAGTAGCTTCAAAGCAGATCCTTGAGGTCTGAGAATTCAATTCTCAGTGAAAGCACCAAAGTGTTAGCACCAAAATTGGTCACTAACCTCGTAGAGAAAGATTGTGTAGAGATATAAGTGATGAAGATAAATTAAACAAGGAAGAGAATGCTAATTTAAATGCAGAAAGTAAGAACACCAAATTTATAGTGGTTCAGCGTAATTGCCTACGTCCACTTTGAGGTTAAACTTTATTGATCTTCTTAATAGTTGATTACAAATACAATTCGTGAATCAAATGCTTGAATGAAGTTGTTAAGTAGAGAAGATGAGTCTCAAAAATGGCAGAGTCTCCCCAGTGTCTCCCAAAAAGGATCCCTTTCACTGTGACCCTGCCCCTCTATTTATAGGCAAATATGGGCTGGACTTCCCAAGTGGGCTGGATAGCCGAACGCTCTAGCCCCAGTACAGTGGTCGCTGTATGCCGAACCAGGTGTGCCGAACGCTCTGATGCCGAACAGTCCCTTATATGCCGAACGATGTGGTTGGTGTCTGGGAAGTGCAGGATGTTTGTCAGTCGAAGCCGAACGCTCTTCTAGATGCCGAGTACTCTTGTATGCCGCGTGCTCTTGTATGCCGAGCAGTCTTGTATGCCGAGCAGTCTTGATGCCGAACACTCTTGCATGCTGCGTGCTCTTGCTACCGAGCATTGGTTGACGCTGAGTTCCACTACATGCCGAACCCTGCTGGGTACTTCGCCGAACACTACTGGATGTCGGACTCTCTGGATGCTGTGTACTTCGCCGAACACTACTGGATGCCGAGTACTCTCTGACGCCGAGCGCTTTTGTATGCCGAGCAGCCTTGATGCCGAGCACTCTTGTATGCCGAGCACTCTTGTATGCCGAGCACTCTTATTGCCGAGCACTAGTTGACGCCGAGTGCTGCTTGATGCCGAGCACCCCTGTACGCCGAGTACCTTGGGATGCCGAGCGCTCTTATTGCCGAGTTCTCCTATCATCGAGTTCTAATAATGCCGAACGCTAGCGCTGAACATTGGTTGTCGCCGAGTGCCTGTTGATGCCGAGTACTACGCCGAGTACTCCTGGATGCCGAGCAGTCCTTCATGCCGAGCTGTGGCCAATGCCGAGCACTCAGTTGCCTGGTCAAATCTCCAGGAAACATTCTTTCTGCCCCTGTTAAATGCTTACTGACGTAATACACCGGCTTTTGGACACGGTCCTCCTCGCGGACCAAAGCTGCACTTATAGCATGTGGGGATACGGCCAAGTATACGTACATCATCTCGTGGTTTACTGGTTTTGACAGCACTGGAGGACTCTCCAGATGCCTCACCAGATCCCAGAATGCTTTCTCGCAGTCAGATTTCCATTCTAAATTCCTCTTCCCTTTCTTTATTATATTAAAGAAAGGAATGCACTTATTTGTGGCTCTGGATATGAATCGACTCAGCGTAGCCACTTTTCCATTCAAGCTTTGCACCTGTGTTATAGTTCTAGGCACTTGCACATCTCGAATGGCTTGGATCTTTTCTGGGTTAGCTTGAATTCCCCTAGCATTGACAATGAATCCCAAAAACTTCCCCGACGCAACGCCGAAGGAACACTTCAGAGGGTTGATCTTCATCCCATAATATCTGAGTATATCGAACATCTCTTCCAAGTCTCGAATGTGGTCGTTTGACTGTCGTGACTTCACGAGCATGTCATCCACATAGACTTCCATTGTTTTACCAAGCTGGTCTTTGAACATTCGATTCACCAAACGCTGATAAGTCGCTCTTACGTTTTTCAATCCGAAGGGCATTACTACATAGCAATATAGCCCAACGTTTGTGACGAAACTAGTGTGTTCTTAGTCTGGAATATGCATCGGGATTTGATTGTAGCCTGAGTATGCATCCATGAATCTCATGTCCTGCAGTGGAGTCAACCAACTAGTCAATCCTGGGCAACTCGAAACTGTCCTTGGGGCATGCCTTGTTCAAATCGGAATAGTCTACGCAAGTTCTCCATTTCCCATTCGCCTTTTTCACCAGTATGGGGTTCGATACCCATTCAGGGTAGAGGGCGTCGCGGACAAACCTGTTGGCTTTGAGTTTGTCCACCTCCTCTCTGAGAGCAGCGGACCTCTCTGGGTCCATTCCTCTTGTCTTTTGTTTAACCAAGACGTATTTCAGGTCTATGTTCAACATATAACTCGTAACGGCGGGAGAAATCCCGCACATAATAGAATGCGTCCAGGCAAACACATCAAGGTTCGCTCGGAGGAAATCACTAAGGTCTTCAGTCATTGCGGGGCCGAGTTGTGATCTGATCTTCAGTGTTCGCGATTGGTCATCTCGGCTGACCGAAATGTCAACTGTTAATTCAGCCGGCGCTACCTTTTCTTCCATGGGCTTGTCATCGTCGTCTCTCGGATCTATGTCTCTGAAGATCCGAGAATTATGCCCGAGCCAGGGCTCGGGCACTACTTGTCAATTATTAGTATTAAGGATGCGGACGGGATTGTCCACAACCTTTCCTTTCTCCCTCTGATGGGCCTCTCGGAGCTCAGCCACATAACAAGCATGACCAGTTGCCTGGTCACCATGAATGACACCTACACCTTTGTCAGTTGGGAACTTCAAAGTCAAGCACCATGGGGCTAATGTTGCCCTAAACTCAGCCAGGGCCGCTCGACCCAAGAACACATTATACGGAGAATCCACATCCAAAACTACGAAGGGTAGGATTCGCAGCCTCCGACGTTTGCCTTGTCCCAGTTCAACTGTAACTCAACATACCCCACTGCATCGGTCGCTGCGCCATTAAGGCCATGCATACGAGCTTTGGACGGTTTTAAGTCCTTCGTTTCCATCTTCATCTGGTCATAAGCCTTCTTGAAGATGATGTTGACAGAACTTCCACAATCAATCAGAATTCTTTTCACATAAGCCGGTCCGATTGTCGCAAATATGACCATCGGGTCAATGGTGGGAGCCTCGACTTGGTCAGCATCTCTGTTTCTGAATACTATATCGTCTGTCATCACGCGTAGCTATTTAGCAGGGGTCCCATCCTCTACGTTGGAACAGCACTCGAAATTTGCGTGCTTCAGGGAACTATCATACCGCTCCATCTCTTGCCAATTCTTATCCGCGGGGTGAGGCCCGCCGATGATCATGTTTATGACTAGCCTACCCACAGTCTGGGCAGGCTCCTCGGGATGACGCAGAGCTGGTGCCCGACCCGAGTTAGATGTTCCCTGTCCTCCTTCCTGTGGATCCTTCACAAACTCCTGTAACTTTTTCTGCATGATCAACTTCTCTATAGCGTCGTGTAGGTGTCTGCACTCTTCCGTATTGTGCCCATAAGTCTCATGGAAACGGTAGTATTTTCCAGTCCGCTTCTGTTCCTCGGTTGACTCCTTTGGACATCGTTTTCTGTACTGAAAGGTACTGCAGGTTGATAGATAAATGTTCTCCAGAGACGCATTCAATGGGGTATACTCGCTATAGCTTGGAATTCTCGGCTTCCACTTCCTCGCTTCTCTCTTCTTCCCTTGACTCCTTCCTCCGGATTCCTTAGGCTGCCCTGGTTTGTTCTGGACATTGACTTGGACTTTTCCCGAGTTGTCTCCGGACTGCTTCACAGCAATGTTACTTTTTACGGATTCCTGACCAAGTCCCGGTGCCTTATCTTGCCTTACCCACATGGCTTCCTCTCTTCTTATGAACTGGTGTGCCTTTGAATAAAAATGCTCTAGCGTAGGCGGAGGTTTTCCTGCCAGCCAGTCAAATTCGGAATCCGGTTCCACACCTCGCATCACAGCCATTAGAATTGCATGGTCATTGGGATTACTTACTTCATTCGCCACAACATGGAATCTTTGTAAATACTCCTTCAACGACTCCCCAGGATTTTGGATTACAATTGATAGAGACATCACGTCCTTTGGACGAGTAGTGTGTATCCTGAACTGTTCAATAAACTTCTTCGCCAACTCCTCGAAACTGAATACGGACCGCGGAGGAAGTCGGGTGAACCACATAGTAGCGATCCCAGATAGAGTAATTGGAAAGCATCTACACTTGGTTGCATCATTTGCTCTAGTTGAATCCATCATCCACTCGTATCTCATGACATGCTGTCTAGGGTCAGTCTTTCCCTCATAAGCAGGGATAGTTGGCATACTAAACTTCCTGGGGTATGCTGCCTGTAGAACAATGTTTGTGAATGGAGTATGACTTCTCGACACTCCCCAATCGTCATTCGATAAGCCTTGATTCTCTTTCATCAATTTCCTGACCATGGCTGTCAGATCTGGTGTTTGTATGGAAGGCAGAAGGTTAGAGTCTGTTCTACGTGACTGTCCATGCTGATGCCTCCTCTCCTGGCGATCTGCCAAATGTGCATCTCGAGGTTTGACATCGTTAGCGTTTTGATGGTCTGGGCCTCCAGCCTCCACCTGCACTCCAGCTCCTAAGTTTCCAGCTCCGACTTGGTCAGCATCTCCAGTTGTTCGGACAGGAGCACCTATCCATGTAGTTTCAGTCTTACGGCGTCTACGCCTGGGAGGTTCATCGGAGGAAGTTGAGCTGTCGGAGGAGGAGTAAGGAGCGGGATTACCCCCAGCATTCTGTTCCTATTGTTGGGTGAGTTGTGCCATGAGGTTGGCGTTAGCTTGCATCCGCTCTCCTAGTTGTCTCCTGCTTTCCCTGAGTTCTCTCATCAAGTCGTTGTACTCTATTCTGGTGACAACCGGCATCTGGTCCTGGGCGGTAGTCCCTACACCTCCAATCGCTTGTTGATTGCTAGGTCCAGCTTGTTGCACGCTGGCAGTCTCATGGGCGTCCGCATTATGAGAAGCTGATCCGGTACGTGGTCTTTCCATTGTAGAGTTATTGGTATGAACTATGAGTAGAATCAACGGACGTCCTATGAATGAGTCGGATCTTCTTTGGGGGATTTATCCAATCCAGTAGCTTCAAAGCAGATCCTTCAGGTCCGAGAATTCAATTCTTAGTGAAAGCACCAAAGTGTTAGCACCAAAATTAGTCACTAACCTCGTTGAGAAAGATTGTGTAGAGATATAAGTGATGAAGATAAATTAAACAAGGGAGAATATGCTAATTTAAATGCAGAAAGTAAGAACAACGGATTTATAGTGGTTCAGCGTAATTGCCTACGTCCACTTTGAGGTTAAACTTTATTGCTCTTCTTAATGATTGATTACAGATACAATCCGTAGCTCAAATACTTGAATACAATTGCTAAGTAAGGAAGATGAGCCTTGAAAGCGGCAGAGTCTCCCAGTGTTCTCGAAAAAAGTCCATTTTCAATGTGCCCCTGCCCCTCTATTTATAGGCAAAGATGGGTTGGACTTCCCAAGCGGGCCTGGCAGCCGAACACCTTGCCCAAAAGGAGTGGTCGCTGTATGCCGAACCAAATAGGCCAAACAGTCAGATGCCGAACCACTCTCCTCATGCCGAACGAGGCGCATGCTGTTTAGGAAAAGTAGGCCGAATAGCCAACGAAGCCGAACGTGTCTTCTGGCCGAACGAAGTACCTGGCCGAACGTGCCTTCTGGCCGAACGAAGCCCTTAGCCCAACGATGCCTTTAGCCGAACGATGCCTTTAGCCGAACGATGTCTCTGGCTGAACGTTGCTTTTGGCCGAACGATGTCTCAGGTCGAACGACGCCTCTGGCCGACCGTTGCCTGATGCCGAGTACTCTAGGATGCCGAGTACTCCTAGACGCCGAGTACTCCTAGATGCCCAGTACTCCTGGATGCCGAACAATCTTGGTTGCCGAGCGATCTTGCATGCCGAGTACTCAGTTGCCTGGTCAAATCTCCAGGAAACAGAAGGAGACAACACTTTAGCAACCTCTGATAATACAGCCAACCCCCAACAACAGATCAATGAAGCAACAGAAAATCTGATCAAGAGTCTCATTAGTTCACAATGCCAGTTAATCACCATACATATTAAAGAAGGCAATTATCTTCTATGGAAACTTCAAGTTGAAACATCAATGCAAGGATATGGCCTTGAAGGATTTATCCTTGGCACCATCCCAATTCCACCAAGAATTATCACAGATTCGCAAAACAAGATGATCAGTAATGACGAATATACAAAATATTATAGACAAGATAGACTAATAAGCTCTTGGCTATTGTCATATACCAACATAAATCTATTGTCTCATGTAATAGGCTGCAAATCTGCGATTGAAATATGGATTACAGTGGAAAGGATTTTGAACACTCAATCAGCTGCAAAGGTTATGCATTACAAACGACAATTACAGTAATCGGACTATGAGGGATTACTTATCACAAGTCAACAATATATGCAACATGTTGGAAGCTACAGGGCACAAAGTACCTGAAACTAAACAAGTATTGAGTATTTTGAACGGACTCAGTGAAGAATATGAAGCTGTTGTTGCAGTTGTATCATCTCAACCAACTCTGCCACCCATACAGTATGTTCATGCAACTCTACTTGCACATGAGGCAAGAATTAATCACAAGAAACCACAAGATATAGATCTATCAATTAACTACACATTCAATTCCAAGAATAAAGGTCAAAATCCCAATAAACAAGGTCAATCATATCAAAGAGGTGGTTATACCAACAGATCAAGGGGCAGAGAGAGATGGAATAACAACAGTAATAGACCAAAATGTCAGATATGTGAGAAACTTGGTCATACTACAATGAAATGCTATTTCAGATTTAATGTTATTTATGTGCCTAATCAGAATTCAAACAACCAAGGAAGTGGCAATATAAGTTTCAACATGCTCAAACACAACAAGAATCAAGCACTCAGGTAGATGGAAATGGTGTAATCAACCAGAGTACCATTACAAGACCAGAACACATTCAGGATGAGAGCTGGTATCCAGATTCAAGAGCAACTAATCACATAACAAGCAATCTTGATAA
This sequence comes from Allium fistulosum, assembly GCA_030737815.1. Taxonomy (NCBI): domain Eukaryota; kingdom Viridiplantae; phylum Streptophyta; class Magnoliopsida; order Asparagales; family Amaryllidaceae; genus Allium; species Allium fistulosum. The sequence goes on from CM060904.1 coordinate 798,877,203, forward strand.
TTTAAATCTTGGAAACAAAGAGTACATAGGTAAACAGTCAATATGCATGGGGAATGGTGAGTCAATTAATATCATACATACTAGTAATGCATGCGTTAATGGTGTAAGACAATTATTTTTAAACAATTTATTAAGAGTGCCAAGAATAAGAAAAAATCTCATGAGTGTATCACAGTTTGCAAAAGACAATAATGTCTACTTTGAATTCTATCCAAATTATTGCTTAGTTAAAGACATACTAACTAAGGAAACTCTTTTGTAGGGTGATGTAGTCAGAGGATTTTACAGATTCAATCTAAGAAACAGTAGCAATTCTGGAGAAAAAAAATGTTGTAATATGGTTGAAATTTCTCAACCTGAAAGGAATAGAAGTGTGTTTGATTTATGGCACTATAAACTTGGACATCCAAATATAAGTGTAGTTAAACAAGTACTTAGTGAAAAAAAATTGTATTTGATGATATTACTTTACCATTTGTTTGCACCTACTGCCAAATGGGAAAAATCCATAAATTGGTATTTGATGATTCACTAAACAAGTATTCAAAACCTTTAGAATTAGTTGCTACTGATCTGTGGGGACCAACCCCAATTTACTCAGATTATGGATATAGATATTATATATCTTTTATAGATGCATACTCTAGATATACATGGATATACTTTTTGAAAACAAAGTCTGAAACTTACAATGCAGTAATACATTTCATATCTTTAGCTGAAAAATAGACTGGTCACCAAGTCTAAATTATACGGTCTGACGGTGGCACTGAGTATAAGACACTCAGTAACTTTTTCAATAAAAGGGGAATAGTTCACAGTACTACATGCCCCTACAAATCAGAACAAAATGGTTTGATTGAGAGAAAACACAGACATGTTGTAGAGATAGGCTTAACTTTATTAGCACAAGTATCTCTACCATTAAAATTTTTGCCTGATTCATTTAACACTGCTATATATCCAATCAATAGGCTACCCACAAAGGTTCTTAAAGGAATCAGTCCATTAGAAAAACTATATGGAGTTAAACCCGATTATCAAAGTTTAAGAACTTTTGGATGCTTGTGTTTTCCCTACATAAGAACATACAATACTAACAAATTAAGCTTTAGGTCAAGACCTTGCACCTTTATAGGATATGTGACAAATCAGAAGGGCTATAAATGTCTTGATGATAGTGGAAAAATCTTCATAAGCATGCATGTGGTATTTAATGAACAAAATTTTCCTTTTAGCAATGTAGGTATAAAAACAATACATAAGATTTATAATTCAAGGGTATCAATACCCAATATACCTGTGTGTACTGATGTCCTACAACCAAAGGAGTTTGAAAGGACCGCTGGAGCTCATAATCCATAACTCACAATGTCAAGTCAACCGGGTTATGAACCACCAGAACTACCCAGCTATCACAGTCAATCTCCTATATAAACAAATGTTCAAACTCAATCAATTAGTGAAGGAAGTTCAGTCAGTTCACGAATGCAACTAGGAAACAATAATGATCAAATAAGTACAGAAGTACCACCACAGGTTAGAACAGGTCATCCAATGGTTACAAGATCAAAAAGTGGGATTTTTAAACCAAAATTATACAAAGAAATATCTGTCTCAGAGGAGCTAGAGACATTTGAACAGCTGCAAAAGACATATATTGGAAGGTAGTAATGGATGAGAAATATAATGCACTAATAAAGAACAAAACATGGGACTTAGTGTGTCCACCAGACAACAAAAATATGGTTAGTTGCAAGTGGACCTACAAATTAAAGTAGAATCCAGATGGAACTGTGGATAGACACAAAGCTAGACTGGTAGCTAAGGGGTATACTGAACAATATGGGTTTGACTTTGATGAAACATTTTCTCCAGTGGTCAAGCCAACTACAATAAGAATTATTTTAAGTATTGCCTTGCGTAATCAGTGGAACATCACACAACTTGATGTCAATAATGCATTTCTGAATAGTACACTACATGAAGAAATATACATGGAACTGCCACAAGGGTACAAACAAAATTCAAATCTTATGTGCAAATTAAAAAAGGCAGTATATGGCCTTAAACAAGTACCAAGGGTTTGGTTTGATAAATTGAAAACCACTCTGTCTCACTTGGGCTATCAATCCACTAAATCAGACAATTCATTATTTATCAAAGTCAACAAAAAATCAAGTATTTACGTTCTAATATATGTTGATGATCTAGTTATTATAAGAAATGATGAGGATGAAATCAGGCAACTTGCTCAGTATCTAGACAAAGAATTCTCAATCAAGGATCTTGGTGAATTGGATTGTTTTCTAGGCATAGAAGTCAGAAGGAAGTCAAAATCAGAAATAATTCTCAGTCAAAAAAATATATTTTAGAGTTACCGATCAAGACTAAAATGGACAATGCAAAGCCACAACCAACTCCAACGATAAGTCATCAGCACCTGACAAAAAACAGGGGAGAATACACAACAAACAATAGCCAATACAGAAGTGTTGTTGGTGCTTTACAATATTTAACAATTACAAGACCAGACATCTCATTCACTATTAACAAAGTGTGTCAATTCATGCAGGAACCACGAGATGATCATTAGAAGGAAGTAAAAAGAGTACTGAGATATATAAAAGGAACAACAAACTATGGCTTATCAATAAAGAAGTGCAACAATCTCAACATAACAGGTTATTCTGATGCTGACTTGGGAACTGACCCAGAAGATAGAAAATAAATAGCGGGATATTGCATATATATCAGTGATAATCCTACGTCTTGGTGCTCAAAGAAGCAATCGACTATCTCACGGTCTAACACAGAAGCTGAATACAGGAGCATCGCAAGTGCAACAACATAGATATTGTTGATACAGTCACTACTTCGTGAACTAAACATCAATTTACAGACCAAACTGACATTATGATGTGACAATCAGAGTATAATATACATGTCGGCAAACCTAATATTACATTCAAGAACAAAACACATCGAAATATATCTTTACTTCATTAGAGAACAAATCCAGAAAGGAAATTTGCAGGTTAATTACTTACCAACTACTTACCAGCGTGCAGATACACTTACCAAGCCTTTGTCAAGGAAAAACTTCACCAGATTCAGAAGTGACTTGAAAGTCGAAGAGATCCAAACATATACAAGAAGATTTGCTGAAGCTGCTGAATCTCAAGGAGCAAAGTTGCCGACATCACTGAGGCATAGCAAAATCACCAACAAACTTGATAAAGGCAAGAAGAATCTACAACGTGCATTCACAAGATGAAGTATCTGAGTGTACCATGTTGTCCGTAATTTAGGTGGGAGTTCATCGGTCGAATTTTTGTCTAATTCCGAGTTAGTATGTGTTAACACCTCTCTTATTCATGACTCAGTGACCTATTCGACTCAACGACCTAAGGGAATAAGCGACTTAACTATCCAAGGCATAAACGACTTAACGACCTATAGCAGGGAACGACATAACGACCTAAAGCACAGAGCGGCTCAATATGGCACGACTCAACAACTTAAGGAGCTCCAGCGACCTAGCGACCTAAAAACCCCTGCGACTCAACGGATTAACGACCTAGCAACTCAATGAAGGCAGCAACCTAACGAGTTAAGGAAAGAGCAACCTAACGACCTAGCAAGCTTCAGAGTTAAGCCGCATGCGCACTGCCTCTTCCATTAGGTCGCTTACGACCTAAGCAAGCCGAGATAACTCCTGTGCTACACATGCTAAGTCGCTCACAGCATATATCTCGTCCAGGATGGCTCCATTAAGTCGCTAACGACTTATGCTACCTCGGGGAAGCTCTTAGGTCGCAACTCCCTAGGTCGCTCACGACCTATGATATGGCCGACCTAAGCCCCAATTCTCCTATAAATACCCCGCCTACTCCGCACTAGAAAGGGGATAATTTTTCGAGCGCCAAGACTTTGCTGTTTTTCCTACTTCTATACTTGCTCCAACACTTCAAATGCAATAGACACTTCAAAGAACCTTCGGAAAAGATCAAGTTCATTCAACATGAATTCAAAGAGCTTTTCTGCATCAAAGTTCTAACTACCTGTCTTAATTGTGTTGTAATTGAAGAATCATTGTAAAATCTGTAAACAAATCAGTAAGAGAAGAGATTAAGTGGACGTAGGCTTGGCTTTGAGCCGAACCACTATAAAAATTGTTGCCTCTTTACTATTCTCTGCTATTTTCTACTTGTTTTAAGTTCCCGTACCAACGGGTGGTGCTTTCACTATATCACAACTCACACCGGGGTGTTAGCGTACATTTTTAGCGTTAACATTTTTGGTGCTTTCACTGAGAAACTGAACTCAGGGGTGCTCTCATCATTGCTTCACAAAGATTTGTGGAAAGACTCTCCCTAAGAACCAGAAGTCTATCCGAAATTATGGCTCCTGGAAGGAAAAGTAAATCTACTAGATCTGGAAATGCTTATGACAACACGGCCACATCTCCCACGTCAAATCAAGTGGCTCCTAGTGTTGGAGTCACAAGGGCGGAATTGGATGCTGTAGTGTCTGGGTTGTATCAACAAATGGAAGCCCAGAACACTTTGATGTTGGACAAGTAGAATGCTTTGCTTGGAGTTAACCAGCAACCAGAAAATAATGAAGAAACCTTTGCTGAAGATGTTCATGATTCCCAAGGGAAAAGTATTCCTCAGAGGGCAACTGGCACCACCGAAAGGGCACCTCCCTAAGCTGGAGGTTCAAGGCCGGAGCCAACTCTTCGTGAACGTTTGTCCAGGCAAACTTCCAATAAAGTAGCTGACGTATGTCCCGCGGGGCCTCTAAACGATGAGGAGTACCTCACGGGAATGATTCGACAAATTATGAAGGATAACATGCGATGGGAGGAAGATGAAAGTGACTGGGGGTTTGCTCCAAGCAGGACTCCTTTTACTGAAAGAATTCTGAAAGCTGAATTTCCGAAGAAGTTTGTTCCCCCCACTATTCCAGCTTATCGGGGGACAAGCGATCCTAACCAGTTCTTATACAAGTATGACTGGCATATGACAGGTGCCAGAGCAACATACGAGATCAAGTGCAGATACTTTCCTGTGTACTTGGAGGGAGTGGCCCTGCTTTGGTTCACGAAGCTGCCAGTTCGATCCGTGGATCAGTTCTCCGACCTAACTTGGAAATTCAAAGATCAGTTCAGGTTATATGCTTCGAAGGCCAAAAACATAGTGTCACTATCCAGCCTCGAACAAAGCCCCGGAGAGTCTGTCAAATCTTTCTTAAACCACTTTAATATAGCCTTGGCCGAAGTTGATAATGCAGAGCCTCAGATGATTCTGACTTACTTGATGCGAGCTATTGACAAATCAAGTGAATTCGGAAAATGGCTAAAGATGAAAGAGCCAAATTCACTTGAGAAGTTTTACAAGAAGGCCGATGAATTCATGCGCTTAGAAAGCCGTCCTGTGCCAGCAAAAGTAGACGTGGCTGAAGTTAAGAATAACAATGTTGCTTCTAACAAAAAGGAATATGGTGGCCAGAAGAGGGAGAATGATGGTAGGAAAGAGCAGAAAGATGTGAAGAAAAGTCACCACTTTAAACCTTCAGATTTTACTCCCTTAACTGATACTCCAGAAAATATCTTTTTCGCAACCAAGGATGCTATCGAATACCCCAAACCACCTGAGATGAAGCCTGGGAAAAATGTTGTGCGTAATGGGAGATTCTGTCATTTCCACAATCAACTTGGCCACGACACTAATGCATGTCAACATTTAAAGAATTTGATTGAAGAGCTGTTGAGACAGAATAAACTACAACAATTTGTGAAGAGAAACAAAAGTGACCTGACCTCATCCACTCAAGGGCAGCAAGTTCCTGCTCATCAATCCAACTCAGGTGAGAGGACTGCAGCACAGGAATCTGAGAGGCCTATCATTAATGTTATCACAGGGGGTCCTCATCCAGCAGGCAGAAGTTGGGGTGAGATGGAGAGACATGCTCACGCTTTGAGATATGCCCCGGTGGAAGAAAATGTTTTTGTCTTGGAAGATGCTGCACCCTTAAAACAGCAAAGAACTTTTAATGATGGCATCATATTCCGGGCTAGAGACTCTGTTGGTGTTGAGGCTCCCACCATGGATCCTTTGGTAATATCTGCAGGCATCAGATCAGCCATTGTAAGAAGGGTGCTTGTTGACTGCGGCGCCTCTTGCAATGTCCTCTTCAAAAAGACATTTGATTAGATGATAATTCCCATGGCTGATGTCCAAGCTTCCTCACAGAAACTTGTTGGGTTCATTGTAGAACCAAAATAGCCTATTGGGACTATTGACTTATTTGTAGTGCTCGGAGAAGGGGAAAAAAAGGTGGTCCGAAAACAAACTTTTGTGATTGTTGATGAATTCTCCGTTTACAAAGCCTTCTTGGGTTGACCGACTCTTGTCGCATTCAAGGCTATTCTCGCCCCATGGTGCCTGACTATGAAATTCCCCACTGATAATGGCGTTGGTGTTTTGAAGGGGGACCAAAATGTCGGGCGAGAATGCTATCTCATAGAGTTACGGGAAGGAAAGAAAAGAGAAATGGGTAAGGGTGCGGCAGCTCTGCTCCGCATCAAAGAGCCCACCTTGTAGCAATTACGGGGTGGATCCTGCACTGGTGAGCATAGTGATGCACGAAAAGAGATTGATCCTAGAAAAACCAGTGCAGGGGAGAGTAGAGTGGTGCCGGTGGAAGTGACGGTGCCAATACATGTTGACCCGAATAATCCAAACAAGGTGCTGAATGTGGGTTCACAACTTGGTATGACAGTTCAGAATATGCTGATATCATTATTGAAAGCGAACCTGGATGTATTCGCTTCGATTCATGCCCACATGTATGGAATATCTCCAGAAATCGCAGTTCATGCTTTGAATATTGATCCAAAATTCACACCCATAAAGCAGAAAAGAAGAACCCAGGGTCCTGAAAGGTCGACAGCATTAAAAGAAGAAGTAGATCGGCTCATGGAAAATGGCTTCATTAGAGAATCCACTTATCCAAATTGGGTTTCTAATCCAGTGTTGGTTAAAAAAGCAAATGGGAAGTGGAGAGTATGCATCGACTTTTCAGACTTGAACAAAGCATGCCCCAAAGACTGTTTCCCGTTGCCCAGGATTGATCAGTTGGTGGATGGAACAACTGGGCATGAATTATTGTCTTTTATGGATGCTTACTCAGGATACAATCAAATCATGATGCATGAGCCAGATCAGGAGGACACGAGCTTCATCACTGATGTTGGTCTTTACTGCTATAAAGTCATGCCCTTCGGACTAAAGAACGCGGGGGCAACTTATCAAAGACTTGTTAATGCCATGTTCAAACCCCAGATTGGCAAGACTATGGAAGTATATGTTGATGGTATGTTGGTGAAATCGAAGAAGGCAGTAGACCACATGGATCATTTGGTAGAAATGTTCGCGGTCCTCCGAAAGTATGGGATGCAGCTAAATCCTCTGAAATGTTCATTCGGGGTAGAATCCGGAAAATTCATGGGTTTCATTGTGAGTGCTAGGGGCATCGAAGCTAATCCTGCTCAGATTACTGCTTTAAGAGAAGTCAAAGCCCATAGAACAAAGAAGGAATTGCAAAGCCTCAACGGGAAAGTTGCTGCTTTGAGTCGGTTTATTTCCAGGGTCACCGATAAATGCATTCCTTTCTTTGATGCTCTAAAGAAAGGAAAGAAAAACTTTGGATGGACTCCTGAATGTCACAAAGCTTTTGATGAACTGATTTGTCACATGGAAATGCCTCCAATACTTTCTCAGCCCAACAATGGTGAAGATCTTTTCATATACTTAGCGGTTTCATCTCATGCTCTTAGTGCAGCATTGGTACGGGAAGACGCAAAAGTTCAGCGCCGGTTTATTACATCAGCAAAAGATTCACTGGGGCAGAGTTGAATTATTCAAAGATGGAAAAGCTCTCCTATTGTCTGTTGATTGCGTCCAGAAAGTTGAGGCCATATTTCTAGGCTCATCCTATTAAAGTCCTCACCGATCAACCTCTAAAGCAAGTCCTATTTCGCCCTAAAACTTCGGGTCATCTTCTGAAGTGGAATATTGAACTCAGCCAATACGATATCACCTATCATCCTCGAAGAGCAATCAATGGACAAGCTTTAGCATATTTCATTGCAGAATACACAGATAAAGGTGGCAGTGAGGAAGAGGTGACTGATGACATCCCGATCCGATGGAAATTATATGTTGATGGTGCAAGAAATGACTATTGTTCTGGAGCTGGGGTTGTGCTTGAAACCCCCGAAGGGCGGTCATTGTGCTATGCATTGAGATTAGAATTTCCTTCGACAAATAATGAAGCAGAATATGAAGTTCTTATTGCTGGCTTGAAGATTGCTAAAGAACTGAACATCAAACTATTGCAGATCTTCAGTGATTCCCAGCTTATTGTATGCCAAGTCAAGAAAGAGTTTCAAACTAAAGGAGGAAATCTGCCTGCTTACTTGTCAAAGGCCTGGGAGCTTCTCGATGATTTTGATCATTATACAATAAGCCATATACCTCGGGAAGAGAACATGAAGGTAGATTCTCTCGCAAAATATTCAAGCTCTGGCGAAGCTCAATTATTATGATTAGTCCCTGTGGAAGTCTTGTCAGCTCCAAGTACTGATGAGATGGATATTGACTGGATTATGGTTGTATCTCAAGAGCAGGAGTCGTGGATGACCCCGATCAAGGAATATCTACTCAACGTCTCCCTGCAAGAAAACTCAAAAGAGCGCTAGAAACTGTTAAGGAAATCCCCGAGATATGTAATTCAAGACGGCCATTTGTACAGACGAGGATTCTCGATGTCATTACTCCGATGTGTAACCAAGGAAGAGGATATGACAATTTTAGCTGAGCTGCACGGAGGAGAGTGTGGGAATCATTCAGGTGGCCAAACTCTTGCAAAGAAAATCCTCCGCTATGGGTATTTTTGGCCAAATATTAATCAAGATGCTGCTAGCTACTCCCGAAAGTGTGACAGATGCCGGAGATTTGCAAAAATCCCAAGAGCACCTTCCACCGAGCTAACACAGATGGTCAGTCCATGGCCATTCGCCATTTGGGGGATAGATCTCATTGGGCCTTTACCGATTGCCAAGTCCGGAATCAAATATGCTATTGTTGCCGTTGATTATTTCACTAAATGGGCTGAAGCTGAACCATTGGCTACTATTACCTCTAAAAAGATGATAAACTTTGTGACTAAAAATATCATTTGCAGGTATGGTATGCCTCAGAAGATAATCACAGACATTGGTACCCAATTCGAAAGCGAAGAATTCCAGGACTTTTGCAGGCGATTCAAGATCCAGAAAAGCTTCTCAGCAGTGGCTCATCCGCAGGCAAACGGGCAAGTGGAAGCAGTGAACAAAATTATCAAATTAACCATCAAAAAACAGTTGGAAAAAGCAAAAGGTGGTTGGGTCGATAAGCTACCACTAGCACTTTGGGCATATAGAACTACCCCCAAAACTGCGACTGGGCACACTCCATTCTCATTAGCATATGGATCAGAAGCAATGATTCCAGTGGAAATAGAGGTCCCCTCACACAGGAGAATTCATTTCAACCAAGCTGAAAATGAAAAGCTGCAACTTGAAGCACTTGACTTGCTTGATGAAAGAAGGAAAGAGGCTGAGCTCAGAGTTGCAGCTCATCAGCAAAGGATAGCCAGGCACTTCAATTCTAGAGTTTGCCAACGCAGCTTTGAAATTGAGGATCTAGTCTTGAAAAGGGTCATGACAGCAACATCAGTGTTTGGGCCAAACTGGGAAGGGCCATATGTCATAGGCAAAAAACTTCTTGATGGCACTTTCAAGCTCACAACTGTCGAAGGAGATCCGATTCCGAGAGCCTGGAACAGCAATCACTTACGTCTATATTTTACTTAGAAGCTATGATTAAATTTGTAAAATGATTGTGGATGTATCATTCTTGTATTGTAAGCCATTGTAAAATCAGTGAGAATCAATAATAAGAACTATAAAGTGGTTGTAGGCCCAATTCTTAGCCGAACCACTATAAATCTTGTGTTCTCTACTACTATAAAATGCCTATCTCAATTCGATGTGCAAATATCTTAAATATGTTGTTGAAATGTCGATTTAATATTGCAGGCTACCAAAGAAAAACTTACCTATTCAATACATCACAAGGCCAAGCGATTCCTATAAATCACTTAACAAACTATTGTCAAGCCGCAAAAATTCCAGATTTAATTCCTACATAAGAAGTGCTTCTCACAAACAATTGGTGATTCCACCAAAGGGGCACCTTCCTAATGTAGAGGTTCCAGGCCCTTGCTAATGGATTGCGATCGTTTGTGCAAACAGACATCCGATTAAGTAGCTTGCGCTTGCCCCATGGATTCACTTAACAATGAAGTACACTTCTCAGAAGAATCAAACAACCTGCAAAAGAAAGGAAAATGTACTTAGAGGTGATAACGAGAAATAGCTGAGGAACAGAAGGTGAAAAGACATGGGCAAGCAGACAAAAACAGCCAAAATGGAATCTTGTCTCTCAACAAAAAAATTTGGCGGGACCACCGAAGGGGACCTTCCCAAAGTGAAGGTTCCAGGCCCTTGCTAGTTAATTGTGATCGTTTGTACAAACAAACATCCAGTTAGGTAGTTTGCGTATGCCCCGTGGATCCACTTACTGTGAGATGCAACCTTCCTGGAAAACGAAACAAAAAATAAAGCCCTCTTCAGAGGCACACTTCTACTCCCATGGGAAGATCAATTTCTCCATAATGAGAACATTCTTCCCCAAAAAAGTTGAAGTGCCAAATAAAGCCCTCTTCGGAGGCACACTTCTACTCTCATGGTAAGATCAATTTCTCCATAATGAGAACATTCTTCCCCAAAAAAGTTGAAGTGCCAAATAAAGCTCTCTTCGGAGGCACACTTCTACTCTCATGGGAAGATCAATTTCTCCATAATGAGAACATTCTTCCCCAAAAATGTTGAAGTGCCAAATAAAGTCCTCTTCGGAGGCACACTTCTACTCTTATGGGAAGATCAATTTCTCCATAATGAGAACATTCTTCCCCAAAAAAGTTGAAGTGCCAAATAAAGCCCACTTCGGAGACACACTTCTACTCTCATAGGAAGATCAATTTCTCCATAATGAGAACATTCTTCCCCAAAAAAGTTAAAGTGCCAAATAAAGCCCTCTTCAGAGACACAATTCTACTCTCAAGGGAAAATCAATTTCTCCATAATGAAATCATTCTTCCCCAAAAAAGTTAAAGTGCCAAATAAAGCCCTCTAACGAGGCACACCCAAAAATGAAATATTATCTCTTGAAAAAGTCGTCAATGGAACATCCGAAGGGGCACCTTCTCAAAAAGAAGGTTCTAGGCCACAGCTAACTGCTCGCGATCGTTTGTGCAAACAAATATCCGATAAAACAGCTGACGCCTGTCCCGTGGGCCCACTTAGCAATGAGATATAACTTTCTGGCAAACAAATCAAAGCCTTCTTCGGAAGCCCGCTTCACCGCGTAGGAGAATCCACTTCTCAAAAATAAAAGTGACCATCTCCGAAGGTTGAAGTGTAAAAAACTTTTTCTAAAAAAAACAAAACAGAAAACTTCTTCAATACAAGGCACACTCTACTAGAGCAGAATAATATTTTATCAACATGGAAAAATTATTCTCCAGAGTAAGAGTACAAGTTTTTTCAAAATGGAGAAGATTGCAATAAGCCGTGGTATGGGGGCAATATAGCTACATTAATAAAAGCAACGCTTAAGCAGCATACCACGAGCTCACTACAGTATCATTCAAAGAAAATAAAGAAACTTGTGCGCAAATAAGGAATAAATGCATTCACAAATACAGACAAAAGATTGTACAAGTAAAAAGAGTCATTTTATTCCATACTATAAAAGATTTGTATACATGTGCAGGTTTCAAAAAGCGGGGGCCGGTACCCGCACAATCTCCGGTCGATACAAGTCTGTAGATACAAACAAAAAGCAAAAAAGCAGAAAAAAGGATAAAACCAGACTCATTACTTCTTCTTCCCGCCGCCTTTGGAGCCCTCGCCCGGCCTAATGGTTAACTTCTTGAATCGGCCTGAACGAGTCGAGGAAGAAGGAGAAATATGTTCAATTGGGTCCTCTTCCGCTTTCTCATCGCTAGCAGAAGTGTCCTTCTTTTTCTTCGAAATTCCGCGCTTTCCCCTCTTCTTTGAAGAAGATTCGCTGCCCAGAGTGATAAGATCAATAAGCTTTGTATCATCGGCAGTAAATTTCTCCGGGGTCCTCTCACCCTCCTCAAGTTCTTCAGCTTTCTGCTCTTGTGAAGCGGCTGGGTCATCTAAGCCTTGAAGAGCTCATATTTGTTCTTCTTGCGACCCCGGTTGAGAAGCAGAAGGAGGAGTAACTTTAAGAGGTGGAGGGGCAACAGCTGGAGGAGGCGAAGCCTGTACAACACTTGTTGTTTTCACTACAAAAGAAGAAAAGTTAAACATCAGTATTCCTCGCAAAGAGAGGAGATAGTGGCACGTCGAGGCTTAAGTAATAAGCAAGAAGTTCATCGAGCTCATGTGAAGCCAATGAGTAGTCCACTTGAGCTGGATCAGTGTTGAAGTTACCTGGAGAGATTGGCTTTATCACGTCAATTTCAAAATCTTGGGCTTCGGCGTCTTCTTGAGCCTCGTCTTCGGCATGAGTAGTTGTAGTTTCAGTTTTGGCTTTGGCAGGAGGCGGAGAGTGGGAACTGGAGCCAATAATATCGATGTCGACCAAAGCCGAAGGACGAGTTGGGTCGGCCAAAGGTGCCTTCCCTAGATGCTCTTCTTCCGCTGCTTCGGCTCGTCCCTTGGCAAGTTGCTCTTTCCCTTTGGCAAGGGCAGCACGACCCTCATCATCCAAATAATAAGCTTCAAGATCCTCCTCAGCGTAGCCAGCATCTCTAAGCGTTTCAACTATTGCCTCCCACACTTCAGCCAGGGTAACCTCATACTTTGGGCCCAAAAACGAAAGACTGCCACGCCCCAAGACGTTGAGAACATAAAACTCAAATAGAGTGGAGCTAACGTTGGCCTTAGTCGCCTCATGTGAATGTTCAACTGCTGCTTTTCCAGCGATGGCCTCGTCACGCTCCTTTTCGGCCTTAGAAAGCTGGGCCTTTAACATTGTAATCTCCAAATCTTGGGAGTTAGTCTTTTCCCGCAGCTGAGCAGCATCTTTGCGGTAGATTTGTACGATTTTCCGCTCCGCCTCAAGTTTAGCCTCAGCATCTCGTTGAGTAGCGTGGGTGTCTCTTACTTTCTTTTGAAGAACCTCTTCCTATTGAGTATAAGAAGTGGAAGAGGTGGCGAGATCATCTTTAAGCTTCTTGATTTCAGCCTCAAGTTCCTCGTTATGGGCGGTGATGCTCTTCATCTCCGTATCATGCGGATCAAGAAATTTTTTCCACTCAGACTTATCGCTTTCCATGGTCAGCATAGCCTCGAGATTTAAACGATTTACTCTTTGAAGCTCATCAACTAGTTTTTGCCATCCGGACATTCTTTCAATATCAAGCTTGACAGCGTCGAGATTTCTTAACATGGCATGTTGATCAATTGGAACCAAGTCTAGATCAAAACGTACTCCTTTCAAACACTAATGCGGAAATTGGCTTTGGAGTGCAGGCGGAGGCTTCTCAATTTGATAAGGAGGCCTATTAATGATTGCTTGAATATCAGCTCTTTTAAGGGCAGGAGAGCTAGAAGGGATGTTTAGAGAAATAGAAGCAGCGGGCACTTGAGAAATTTCAGATGTAGATTTTTCGCTGAGCTTGACTCGCTTGCTTGAACCTTCAACTACATGACTCTTCTCCTTATCGTCATTAGATTTTCTCTTATGGGAGTCATCATCCCTTTGGTAAGAGTCATGTTGGTCGTCTCTTCTTCCATAACGCTCCTCATAAGCCTGCCTTTCACGAGCTTTCCTAGCTGCTCTTTCCTCATCAGTCTCCCTAGGGGCAGGAAGATAGCGCCTGGGGTCATAAGAATCACGTCTTGCATAGCGTTGAAAGTCATCGTAATATGAGCTGTTGCGTCCCATGGAAGAACCTGAAAGTGAAGAAGAGACAAAATTTAGAAATCTTCGAAGTAAAAAAGATAAGTGCCAATAATTGCCAAAAATCCTAAGTGTGTGTGTGGCGTGCGAACTACGTGCGTCAAGCTACAAACAACTCTTTGGCTTAGGAGTGATGTCAGCTTTTGCAGCAGGAGTCAAATCTTGGGTTAATCGCAGGACGGATGTCGCTTCGATTGCTGGAGAAACAAGCTTAGAAGTGGTGGTGTCATCTTTAAAGAGCTCATGGGAAGTCACCATAAGATCGCTCAGTCCTCCAAAGATATCATCACCATCATGCCGAACGGAATGGGTCATATCAGCAGTGCCCTCTTCAGCACGTTTTGCACTCTCCGTAACAGAGCTTTCTTTCTCAGCTCCCTCATCAGCTTCTCTAGTAGTCTTTCCAAAATGTTGAGAAAATTCCTCTTCTTCAATAACTGGGGGAAGTTTAGATTTGCCAGATAACCCCACACCGTCAGCGGAACTGGAGCATTTCACTAATGAAGTCTCTACAATAAGTTCCTTCGGTGCAAATTCCTCTGCGGAAGCTGGGGCATTCGACGCTTCTGCTTGAGAACTGGGGGCATCACGGGACTAAATGGATCGAGAAGAGTGCAAGAGTCCGAATTGGTGCAAAAATTCCTTTTTTTGTTGAAACTTGATACTTCTCTCATTGACAGCTACGACACTCAATCTTTCGAAAGTCGATTTGTGACTAAAATCTTTAGAAGGAGGAGGAAGTGCTGCAAAAGTAAAGAATGAAGTTAGCACTTGACGACTAGAATTTTGAAAGGCTCAGAAATGAAGTAAACGGAGATAGGTAGTCTTACTTCCTACTCTCCAAATACCGTAGAATCCCGGGGGGCAACGAACAAAGAAGAACTGGTTTAAAAACTCCTGAGCGCTCTCGGGCAGATCCGTAATTAGCTTGCGGTTCCTTGCGCTCTTTACAAGAGTAATGGAAGGGTGATCTTTGTTCCTCCTGAATGCACACAAATAGCAGATCTCCTCGAAGCTTGGGAGGCAGTTGAGCGTCCTCCTAAATAGTACACACAACCCCATCAAAATAGCATAGCCATTAGGGTGCAACTGAAATGGAGAAATAGTTAGTCGAAGGAGGAGTGTTCTAAGAAAATCGTTGAAGGGGGGAATAGCTCCATTCAGACACATTTGACGATTGACTGCAATGAAGCCAGGTGGCGGCCTATCGGTAGTGTCATTTACCCCAGGAAGTAGAGCATCCGCTTCAGCAATGCCGAATTGAATACATAGCTGGCTGAATGTTCGTTGGTTCAATGTAGTTGAAACTCTTTTCGGAGGATTCTCCAAAGGGTCAGCAATTGGGAAAACCTCATCGGAACGCCCTACTATCTCTTCTTGTACTTGTTGAGAAGCCATTCTACACAAGGAACTGGATATTCAAATATGAAGGTGCACGTTTCCTAAAAGCATGTGAAGTGTTGTGCGAAGCTACTGAAATAACAAGTAAATAAAGTAAAACTTGAAATAATACTGGTTGGCGCACGTCAATTCAGGAAGACTCAAGGCTTGTTATTGGATCAAAAATAAGTGTAGTATCAATGCAGATAATATTCAGCGATAAGTAGTTATAACTGTATGAATTTTGCGTTGATGCTTCATTTAAGTCAGTTGATTCACAGCATTTCACTTTTAATTAGATTCATATTATTTTACTTAAGTAAAATATTATCTCTTTGACCTAATCCATCACTCAATGTGGGCAGTCGATGATGAGTATATTCGTCCTAGTTTTCTGCAAATGTTGTATTTAACAGGTTTATTAGCTTAAAAGTCAATATAATCTGTGAAAGAGTGCAACAAGTTCAAGCAGTTCATTCTGGCAGTTCAAGTTGGAAATTCAATCAAGTTCTGGCAAATTGTACAAGTGTTCAAGTCCTGTTCATTCCTTAAGTCGTAGAAACGACTTAAGTTAGATCGAGACTCTTTAGGTCGTCTAGATCATGTCCAAATGACTTAACATAGGTCGGGCTTCCCTAAGTCGCTTTGCTCGAGTTATGGAGTTCATCAGTCATGTTCCTACAAGTTAAAGCTATGTTGCAGGTTAAATTAGGTCGAAAAAGGCTAAGTTAAGTCATGTGCTATTCTGGCAAGTTAAGTCGCGGTTCCTTATGTTGTTCAGAGTTTGGATGTTAAGTCGTTAAGTCGTTCACTAAGTTAAGTCGTGCGATTCATGTCCAAACTACTAAGCCCTAGGTCGTTCGAAGCTCCTAAATCGGGCACTTCCTAACTCTCCTTAACCTGCTAACTCCTCTTCATTCAACAACTCGCCTAACTCACTAACCCGTTAACTCGTAACCCGATAACCCATTAACATCTCCACAATGAAATCTATCATCTCTCCACATCGCCAAATCATCCAAAACCGATTCAAATCGCCTCAGATCCATCATAGATCCGATACACTGCTGTGTTCTCATGAATTACAACAACAACATGTCCAATGACGATCAAAAATCGATCGTAACATGACTCGTGGTGAAATGCAGCACATGAAATCGGATTAGGGTCGGAAAATGGGGGATTCACGATTCGGTGATGGTCGTGGTTGGATAATGATCGGATTCACTTACGTAATATGATGGTGAAGATGATCAACGACTGATTAGTTTGAATTCGTCTTCGAGAGCTCGGAGATTCTTTAATGGCGGGTTAGAGTGTTGAAGCAGGTGAAGAGAAGAAGGAGCGGCCTAAGCGACTTATATACAGGAGCAATGGAACTCGAATCGGCCCGAACGACCTAGCTCTCTCATAAGTCGCTCACGACTTAGCGACCTAGGATGGCGCGAGATAAGAGGCATCGTAGCACACGACCTAGCCCCTAGGCGTATACTTCGAGGGGAAAGTGTTAACACCTCTCTTATTCATGACTCAGTGACCTATTCGACTCAACGACCTAAGGGAATAAGCGACTTAACTATCCAAGGCATAAACGACTTAACGACCTATAGCAGGGCACGACCTAACGACCTAAAGCACAGAGCGGCTCAATATGGCACGACTCAACAACTTAAGGAGCTCCAGCGACCTAGCGACCTAAAAACTCCTGCGACTCAACGGATTAACGACCTAGAAACTCAATGAAGGCAGCGACCTAACGAGTTAAGGAAAGAGCGACCTAACGACCTAGCAAGCTTCAGAGTTAAGCCGCATGCGCACTGCCTCTTCCATTAGGTCGCTTACGACCTAAGCAAGCCGAGATAACTCCTGTGCTACACATGCTAAGTCGCTCACAGCATATATCTCGTCCAGGATGGCTCCATTAAGTCGCTAACGACTTATGCTACCTCGAGGAAGCTCTTAGGTCGCAACTCCCTAGGTCGCTCACAACCTATGATATGGCCGACCTAAGCCTCACTTCTCCTATAAATACCCCGTCTACTCCACACTAGAAAGGGGATGATTTTTCAAGCGCCAAGACTTTGTTGTTTTCCCTACTTCTACACTTGCTCCAACACTTCAAATGCAAAAGACACTTCAAAGAACCTTCGGAAAAGATCAAGTTCATTCAACATGAATTCAAAGAGCTTTTCTACATCAAAGTTCTAACTACCTATCTTAATTGTGTTGTAATTGAAGAATCATTGTAAAATCTGTTATCAAATCAGTAAGAGAAGAGATTAAGTGGACGTAGGCTTGACTTTGAGCCGAACCACTATAAAAATTGTTGCCTCTTTACTATTTTCTGCTATTTTTTGCTTGTTTTTAGTTCCCGTACCAACGGGTGATGCTTTCGCTATATCACAACTCACATCGGGGTGTTAGCGTACATTTTTAGTGTTAACAGTATGCAGATGTTATTGCAGTCTGAAGAAATAAAATAGCGGCTTCTACCTAGGTGGAGTTCAAATATGAGGATATAGCTTGTTATTTTCTAAGTACAACTATTAGTCACCTTGGAAAACTACAATGAGCGTTGAAGTGGGGATATAGCCTGTTATTTTCTAAGTACAACTGTTAGTCACCATGGCGAACTACAGTGTGCGTTCACAAGATGAAGTATCCTAGTATACCATATTGTCCGTAATTTAGGCGGGAGTTCTTCGGTCGAAATTTTGCTTGATTTCGAGTTAGTATGAAGAAGTTATTGCTGTTTTAAGAAAAAAATAGCAGCTTCTGCCTAGGCGGAGTTCAAATATGAGGATGCAGTCTATTAATTTCTAAGTACAACTATTAGTCACCATAGAGAACTACAGTTAGTGTTGAAGTGGGGATATAGCCTGTTATTTTCGAAGTACAATTGTTAGTCACCATGGAGAACTACAGTGTGCGATCATAAGATGAAGTATCAGAGTGTACCATATTGTCCGTAATTTAGGCGGGAGTTAATCGGTCGAAATATCGCATGATTTCGAGTTAGTATGAAGAAGTTATGGCAGTCTGAACAAAAAATAGCGGTTTCTGCACTAGGTGGAGTTCAAACATAGGGATGTGGTAGCCTATTATTTTCTAACTACAACTGTCAGTCACCATGGAGAACTACAGTGTGCGTTCACGAGATGAAGTATCCGAGTGTTCCATATTGTCTGTATTTTAGGTGAGAGTTAATCAGTCGAAGTTTCGCCGGATTCCGAATTAGTATAAAGAAGTTATTGCAGTCTGAACAAAAAAAATAGCAACTTCTGCACTAGGCGGAGTTCAAATATGAGAATGTGGTAGCATGTGATTTCCTAAGCTGTTTGTCCCCATGGAGAACTACAGTGTGCGTTCACAAGGTAAAGTATACGAGTGTACCATATTGTCCGTAATTAGGTTGGAGTCCATCGGTCAAATTTTTGCCTGATTCCGAGTTAGTATGAAGAAGTTATTGAAGTTTGAAGAAAAAAAATAACGGCTTCTACCTAGGCGGAGTTCAAATATGAGGATGTAGCCTTTTATTTTCGAAGTACAAATATTAGTCACCATGAAGAACTACAGTGAGCGGTGAAGTGGGGATATAACCTATTATTTTCTTTGTACAACTATTAGTCACCATAGAGAAATATAGTGTGCGTTCACAAGATGAAGTATCTGAGTGTAATATATTATCCGTAATTTAGGTGGGAGTTCGTCGGTCGAAGTTTCGTCTGATTCCGAGTTAGTATGAAGTTATTACAGTATGAACAAAAAAATAGCGGCTTCTACCTAGGCGGAGTTCAAATACGGGGATGTAGCCTGTTATTTTCTAAGTACAACTGTTAGTCACCATGGAGAACTACGGTATACGTTCACTAGATGAAGTATCCAAGTGTACCATATTGTCTGTAGTTTAGGTGGGAGTTCATCAGTTGAAGTTTTGTTTGATTCCAAGTTATTATGGAGAAGTTATTGCAGTTTGAGGAAAAAAATAGCGGCTTCTGCCTAGGTGGAGTTCAAATATAAGGATGTAGCATGTTATTTTCTAAGTACAACTATTAGTCATCATGGAGAAGTACAGTGAACGTTGAAGTGGAAATATAGCCTGTTATTTTCTAAGTACAACTATTAGTCATTATGGAGAAGTATGGTGAACGTTGAAGTGGGGATATAGCCTGTTATTGTCTAAATACAACTGTTAATCACCATGGAGAAGTACGGTATACGTTCATAAGCTGAAGTGTCCGAGTGTTCTATATTGTTCGTAATTTAGGTGGGAGTTCATCGGTCGTAGTTTCGCCCGATTTCGAGTTAGTATGAAGAAGTTATTGCAGTATGAACAAAAATATTATCGACTTCTGCCTAATTGGAGTTCAAATATGGGGATGTGGCCTGTTATTTTCTAAGTACAACTGTCAGTCACCTTGGAGAACTACGACATACGTTCATTAAATGAAGTATCCGAGTGTTCCTTATTGTCCATAATTTTGATGGAGGTTCGTCGGTCGAAGTCTCGCCTGATTCCGGATTAGTATGGAAAAGTTATTGCGGTCTGAAAAAAATAGCGACTTCTGCCTAAGCGGAGTCAAATATGTGAATGCTACTGTCAAATCTACTTCTAAATGTACAACTAAAAATGAATGCTCGTTGTGATTAAATGCAAGTACATCTAGACGTGCATATGTACTTGTATGATAAAATAAAAACACTATTGTTACATGCGCATGCTACTCTTCATACGGCCATGTTTGGATAGAGAGAAAATCAAACTTCAGGAATTGAACCTCTTCTAATCTATCAAAATTCAAACATAAAAAGCGTAAAACCTTTTCCAGGCAAGGGTTGTATGTGTGATAAAAACAATATATTTATATCAATATACAGTTATTTTTTTCTTTCTTTTTTTCAGAAAAAGGAAAGGTGGAAAGAATATTTTCTTCAATTTTTCTTATAACCTAACATCATAAAACATTTAAGCTAGATGGTCTGTGAATTTTTAAAGATTCAAACCGAGATACATAAAAAAATGAACAAATATTAATTTTCTAAGGGATGGATCTAGAGTTTATTTACAGTGAGAAAGGGCCTAAACTAATCAACACCAAATTTTATATACAAGTTAATAGGTTGTAGATGTCATTATAATATAAGCAGGACATCGTTCAACATTTTCTATGCATTTTTTAGAAGAAAATAATCTTGTAACATTGATCCGCCTATGCTTGGAACCTTGACTACGTACATTGACATAAAATCATTCTAAACCTTTATTAACAGCTATATTACTCGGCAAGTAACATTTATATATTTGGTACATCTGCACATTTCCATATCTTCATTATCTTGCAAATATAAAACAAATAAATAAAAAATGGAGGAAAAGCAACGACATAATGAAATGGGCATATGTATGTATTTCGCTATTTTATTTTATATTGAACATCTGTTTGGTTAGGTAGTAAGTTGACAACCGTGGCATATTGACACAGCTTTCTAAACAACACATTCTTTTTCCTTTCTAGCTATAAGTCTCAAACTGTTACTATCAACTAGTCAACAAGTTATTAAAATAAGAATGCTATAATTTTATCTCATCTTTACTTGTTTCTCTTCACCACAGATTTATCAAAATCATATGTCATGCTTACGCTCCCAAGCGCAAAATACTTCTACATTTACAGATACTAGTTTCATTGATAAACATGCCAACTGACTGTAAAATGTTGACAATGATCAGAAAGCGTGTTCACATATATAATGTAGCACGACCTTTTTAGAGATTTAATGGTCAAAGAGTACATTAAATTGGACGGTTTTGATGCATAATGGGGGCCCAATTTTATCCAAAATTCTGCCTGTAGGCTGTATTCACTCTCATGTGCTTTACATACAAAGACATATAACAATTTTTCAAACATATGAAAATCAAGAAAATCATTTCCATACATATTTTATATTTTATTTCATTAATTCTGTTACCTCGTATTTGGTATTGTAAAACATTTTGATGTTTATATTTTAGATAGCATTTCTAGTTAGCTTAAATGGAGAATTAAGTACATTAGACTTTCAATTACATGAGAACATTTGGAAGACAAGAATATTTTGATATAAATAATTCATACAGTTTGCACTGTATTAATTTATTTTATGCTTATGTTAGCACTTAATTTAATTGGTCGTACTTTTTACCATCAGGTTTAGCACATAAATCTTTGTTTATTTCCAGGAAATGCTAGCTTTAATATGCTGGTGGTGCATGTAATTAGACACTGTTTAATTATTCAATTGTTAATTGAATCTGCTAAATTCTCTGAGAGGATCAAGATCAATATACTCTGCAGATTCAATTTTTATCTACCTTTTTCATCTGTATAAGAAATATATTTTACTACTGTTTATAATTATAAATAATCAGTATGCTCTAAAATTAATTTATATGTCGCCATCAATCTATATGTTGGACATAAATTGCACAACACAACAAGTGTTTTACATATCATTACTAAAAGTACGTTCATTTTGGAATAACCTGTGATTAAGTTTAAGTAATTAACATCATCAAAAAAATTTCCATTATTAACAGGCTAGCTAGTCAACATCTTGATAAAATTAAAACCTGTGATTGAAAGATGATGCATTGCATCATATAAAAATAGACAGAAGCACAAGATTTCTTCCATTTCGTGGATAAATGTGTAAAAATTGAAATAAAATTCAAAATGTAGCCGTCTCTTATAACAAATAAACAATTCAAGAATCATCAGAGACTTAAACCCATGAAAAATACAAAAACATTTGTTTGTCTTATTGCAAACCTCTAATCCTCTCCAATCACATGTATCATGTACACTGCATCAAATTGAGAAGATGCATACAATTAAAACTCTAAACAAACATTTCTACACCAAACAAAGATGCCAAAAAAGAAGGGGAAAATACCAAAATATTAGCTTTTTTTTTTTTAACAAACTACTTAGTTATTCACAAAACCAATTTCATATAGGACCTTATTTATATATTTTCAATGTGAGACTTTTACTTTCATCACGCTCCATTCACGTGTGGCACATTTGAGCAAACTAGATGATCATGGTATTTCGGACCGTGCGGTACACCCATGGTACACGAACATTTGTAAAAAGGGAAAAGAAAGAAAAATGCAAGAACAAATAAACAAGTACTGTAGTTGAAATTTGATAATTAATCTTTGTTACCAAACCCTGAACAACTACATTAAAATTAAACACACATGTATATTGTATCGTCTTTATCTTCTCCAGAGGTACATTTATCCAAACACAAGATTAAAAAAACTAAAATAAAATTTACATAAATAGGCAAATTAATAATGATATATGGAACTCACGGAGCGATGTTTCTTTGGGCCTCAGATAAGTCATTAACACTATTGTGCCGCTTAGATGGCCCCGAAGGCGGAACTGGGGTACCTCTCGGTAGCATAGCAAATTTGAATTTTGCATTCATCAACTCAAAGGAGAGATGATTTTTAATGTTTCTATCCGTAGAAGGAGGAAGTATGTATCTTGAGCTGTTGCATAGTAAAGGAGAAACCAACATGAAAACTGTAAAGAAGAATAGTGGTTTGAGAGCCATGACTAGAGGTAGAGGTATATCAGTATCTTCTTCTTCTTCTTTTTGTTTGAAATATTTCTACGAAGATAATTATGAGAGTCAAAAAGAGGATGGCGATATTAATACATAAGTATTTGAAATAAATTGAGGGAAATAGGTTGTTATAGCTTCAACTTTAAGCTATAGATTTTTGACAAAGGTGAGGAGAAAAAATAAAAGGGAGGAAGAGATTTTAATGTTGTAAGAAACGGGCAAAGTTTAATGCAGCAAAGAGACAGAGAAGAGAGCACCTTTTTTGCTGTATTTATAGTTAGACTTCCCACTAATTATGTGCTTATTTACCTAGAAATTGACATTATTTATCGTGCTTATAAGAATGACCGGAATATTCATCAAAAGTTGGTGTCTTAGTTGAATCCGTGGTCAATAGGAACACATGAATTTGGTTTACCGTCTCTGTATTTTATTGGCTTCTTATGATGAATAATGCAAGTTATTACGTGAATATATATATTGTAATTAATTGTCAACAAACGATTACTTGGAGAAAAGTTGGGAGGGCCTTTTTCTTGATTTGACGTGAAATAACAAACCCAAATTGTGATTAACTCACTTGTCATAAAACCCATTTTAAGTTTTAAAAGTTTCCTCCTTTCTTACAAGCTAATACATATATTGGCTTTTGTTTGTGATGGGGGATATTTGCTGATTATACATGGAATTGGAATATGAGAAATTTACAGAGAATATAAGTTGGTGACATAATTGATGATGCAATGGAACTGAACTATTAAATATTCACCTAAATTCAATCCAATAGTTAAATAAAATGAGAATCCATATTTAAATTATATTTTGAAAGATTTTATTATTCCTTTTGCTCTCCAAAAGCCTTAAAGTATACTTTTTATTTTATGCATCTTTGTAAAAGTTGGCTATGCTATAGCATATAACTGTAGTGTTGTCCAACATAATATTGATAGTACCAACTTCAATTTATTTAATTCTTCTTAAATTTCTCATTTTTTATTTAAAATGGCGACTCAATTTTTGAAATGATGGTGTTACTACAATAAATCTCATTAAAAGAGTTCAATGTGCCACCAATAGGCAGTGTTAAGGCGACAACGTCAGTGTTTGTAATTGTTCCTTGACCACTCTGCATGCTATGACCACCGTCGAAGATATAGAACCATCAGAGTACTTTTGGGACAGTTTTGAAGAGGTAGAATGTCGCACCACAACTACAATAGAGTATGCATAGTGCTGCATATGGCCAATTAAGCGAAGAGATCAAATGGAACTCACCTCACAAGGTATTAGAAGGTGCCGAAGTGGTCACAGCATGTTCCATTGAAGCGAAGCCATGACCATCATGTACCTCGCAAGTGCTTCGAAGATGCTAAAATACAGTGACACCAAGGATAGCCTTGCGATGAGGCCAAAGGGGCATAAGGTTATATAGCACTTTGTTAGTAGCCACACCACACATCGAAGGCATATAACCAACGAACGACATATAGATCAATGTCAAAGAGGTCGAGCACAACTCACTTCGCCGGTTGTTATAGAATGTCGAAGTGGTCATAACGAGTTTCCTCGATGAAAAGCCATATCAGCATCACACGACATGAGCTCCTCGAAGGTGTTATACACATAGCAATGCTCCACTCTACTAATAACCACTTCGCGCTCTATCCATGTACAAGTAGCACTGTACTTTGCAAGCTCTCCGAAGATGTTGTGTAAGTGGCGTAGATAGGGAGCACTATCAACATTCACGAAGACCCTTGTATTACATAGACACAACATCATATATTATAGTGCTTCGCAGGTATCCTTCTATACCAACATTAATTGATGCCAGTGTCGAAGACATCAAGGATGATATAATGCCGCCTCTCGCATATGACGTACAACTACGTAGACAGAAGCTAAATAAACATAGTCGAAAACATGCCCCATTGAAGTTAATCCCACCAAAGACATGCTAGCGGAGAGACCAATATTAAGCGCCGAAAGAGTCGAAGCCTGATGAAAATCCAAGATGCGAAGAGAAGACCACTCACCTCTATAATACAACCCTAGGGTTGCCATTTTGGGGGACCGAAGTTTCTCTCCTCCCATTTTTTATATTGCAACCCTAAATTAAATTGGGGATTTTAGAGCATATTGTATTGGAACATTGTACATATAGGATTTTGAATATTAAACATGGACATAGCATATCATGCTTGATTTTGACTTGTGACTTGTGATTTGAACAATTATTTGACTTCGAATTTGAACTTACCTTGCATATACGACTTCTACTATGAAGACAACTCCAAACATTATCATGGAAACCCTTAATCTATTAATAGCTTCGACAAGCCTCTACAAGGCTTCTTCTTGATTAAACTCAATTTTGCAAGCACTTTCAGAGTTAGCAAATTTATCTGCCAACATTTTGACACTAGAAGGAGGGCTTGAACCTTCAATTTCGTTGAAACCTTAAGTGGAACCACTTCAACCTGCATTGAACTTTCCTATCCTGCATTTTAAGGGATAAAAAACTTTCCTATCCAAGCATACACTAATCCGAAGTTAACCAACCTTAATCCATGATACTATGCTGCTTAATCGTGTTAAGACGTCTGAGCAGAGGTCTTCTAAGCCTCGAATAATTAGGCCCACTTATCAAGCCACTGATGATCCATGATTTCCTGAAGAATAATTATTGAGATTGAAGGCCTTATAGATCATAAATGAAAAGAAGCAGAAGATCCTTTATGATCCGGATAATTGGAGCATAAATCCCTTTCATGTGGGCCCTACTCCAATTTTTTCCGTGGGTAGAGAGATACCTCAAGGAAGGATAATTTATTCCTAAAGATAAGGAGAGCTATCCAATCTTAAGACAAGGTGACTATATTAAAGAAAGAGATAACAAGCGATTTCGATATTTTCGCTTAGAAATGGCATAGAGTCATAAATCATTCGTTGACCTCTAATGTAGTTCAAAGGACAGTAAAAAGAAAGCTGGCTATGGAGGATGAGATACCAATGGTAAGCAGCAAAAGAACCAAGCAACAGTCAAGAAGGCTAGCATTCAAATCTTGACTTCCAAAAGATTGCGCTTTCACCTTTTCTCTTGAAAATATTTACTTCTTGACAGAGGAAAAGCTTGATTATTGGCCTTTGCAAAAAAGAAAACCGAAATTCGAAAGGAATCATGGAAAGTCATATTGTCACTATCGCCTTGCAAATGGACATGATACCAACCAATGCCGGAGCTCGAAAGGAACGCTCATTAATTTTCTAAGGTAAGGAAAACTCAATCAATTTGCACAAAGATCTTAAACCAATCATCAATAAAGGTTTTCTGAATAAAACAAGTGAATTTACATAGCTATCAAAGGCTTGACCGCAAGAGGTCCCGGCCATAAAAGTTTGACTACAAGAGGTCCCGACCACCAAAGGCCTTAGCTATCAAAGGCTTGACGCAAGATGTCCCGACCATCAAAGGCCTTGGTCATCAAAGGACACAAGCCCTTAACCCCATCATCAAAGGCATAGTTAAGGTGCCTCCTAGAGGGAGGCTAGAGTAGTCCTTTGGTCCAATTTGATAGGGCCTGTCCAAAGTTTCTCCAAATCTTCAACCCCTACCTACGCGACCTGATTGGAGCACCTCCTAGAGGGAGGACAGAGTAAGCCTTTAGTGCTATTATCAAAGGCCTCACTAAAAGCATCGAACCAGGCTTCAGTGACTACCATCAAAGGCCTCACTGAAGTGCCTCCTAGAGGGTGGTCGGTTAAGTCTTTGGTCTTGCTTAAGACAGGTAACCAAACGCACTGGAAGACAGATCTAAACCTCACCTAAGATGGTGATAATGGGTCCAAACCAAAAGGTGCTTCCGAATCAATTAAAACCATAGCCAAGCATGCTCCTCAGTCAATTGAAATCAAAGCCAAGTGGTGCTTGAAAATCTATCAAAATTTGAGCCAAAGAAGGGCTTCCAAATCAATCAAAATCAGAGCCAAGTAGTGCTCCTAAGTCAATCAAGATCAGAGCCAAGTAATGCTCCCAAGACGATCAAAATCTGAGTCAAGTAGCGCTTCAAATCAAATCAAGTTTTCTAAAGGAAAGTTGAACAAATATGGGTTATTTATATCTCCTAACAAATACAATTGTTATCCACCAGACAATGGACTCCGGACTTCTATTATTGCCATATATAAATCTCTGGTCTTCTATTACATTTTCCAGATATCGATTTCTGGTCTTCTTTTAGATATAGATTTCCGGTTTACCATTATCGACACTAAGATTGGGTTTCTAATCTTCTTTAAATTCCAGATTAAGTTTCAAAGCTTCTTTAAGTCGGTTTTCCGTTCAAAATTTAACAAGAATCTCCATTACTAAAGCAAACTACCGGATGTTTAAATCAAGCTCAATCATCAAAGTTCTTGATTTTCAAGGCTAGTAGAAAGTTAATATACATTTAGGAAAGCTAAAATATGGAAAAGTGAAAGCGATTTCAAATCAAAATCGGAATTCAATTCAGAATTATATACCTTGTATTTGAGGTAACCATCATTCAATTATAAATTTATTTATAATCTAATACATTATGTACAAAGTGGCAAGTACAAAAGTCAAACAGAAAAAGAAGCTAGCAAATTATCACTAAAGCTCAAGATTTTATGCAGTCTCCTCTAAATCTTGGACAATTATAGGTTAACAAAGTGGCGAATAGTGGCATCTAGGAATTTTTTGTATTTCTTTTCCTTCTTTCGAACCATATCTACATCATCAATAGAAGTAATTTGGACATTCACAGTGCACAGGAGAGTCTTACTGGCTCCTCGTAAAGTTTGAATGTGTTATTCAACTTTTCAATCTTTTGTTTGAAAGTATATCTCTCGCGCTCAAGCTTTTGAACTTTTCTTTCGTATTTGCTTATATGTTGAGAAACTTTCTCATCCCATTTCTTACCAAAATGTTGTATGACCTCGAATTTGACATTTTTGCCCCATGACGAGATTGTTTCATTTCTTAAACCTGGAGATGGGTTTAGCAAAGTAGGGAATTCTTGGCTCGTTGAAGAATGAGATCTAGTAATTCTTCCAAGAGTAGGGGTCGGGAGACCAGCTTCACCCTTTCTCGCAATAAGCTCTAGTGATTGGTAGTGAAATTGACTCTTTATTAAGTCAAATTCAAGATCTTTTATTCTTTGATATAATTATGCTATCACTATGTCAGCTTCGAATGAAGGACCAGGCTCGTAGATTGAGTTAGTTCTCTCTTTTAATGTCTGGAGCTCTTTCTCCCTTTCTTTATGCTGCTCCGTAATATGAGTAATCATTTCTTTATAAGTCATAAACATCGATTTCAATATAAAGTAATTCCTGTGCCACTCTTGCGCTATAGGATTATCCAAAAATCGCAGAGTCGAATCATCTCGAGATGATCGTTTCTCTTCCGTGTAAGCAAGCAAACTATCCTTAATTTCAATAATTAGCAGAACATCTAGAGAATCAGATGCACACACTAATTGAGTCTCCTATAAAAAATAAAGAAGGCAAGAATTAATGTATGAAAACAAAATTTTCTATTAATAATAAGCAGAGTTGACAAGTAACACAAAATTTAAGAATACATCACAGTTCTATTTAAAAAAAATTATGTTAATCAACATTCAAAGTCTCAAGACTGTAATTTTAGCCTTTTCAAATGACCTAGTAGACAACATAAGTATAGAAACAAAGGAGGCTTTAATTCCTTTTGGAGTGTAAACAGAGGAAATCGACGATAAACCCATTCCCCAACTGGAGAACTTTCACGACCATATATTAATTTTGTGTAGTAGGATCGCATTTCGCTAAGTAATTCCTCCTTTCCATCACTGTAATCTTGCCTTTTGGCAAGGCCGTGACACCGAGAATTTGACTGACAACCAAGGATAGTCCGTCCCAAAGATTAGTTATGCACAGGTTCACTATGGATACTGGCAAACTTGGTCCGAGTCTGGATTGAGCTACAATTGACATGACATGACAAGCAAAGCTATGAGAGCCAACGTTCCAAATTTCAAGTCAATCGGAGTTCGTATGCTCAAGATATTGATCGATCAAGATGCACGAAGGAAGCCTCATTTCTTATCCATCATGATTCAACCTCCTTCGTATCCATCAAAATCAGGCTAATTCGTATCCATGGAAAACTGTTACTTCGTATCGATCTCATGTTTACACACTTCTTATCAATCCAACCATTCATATATTTCGTATCGATCGGCCATTGATCTATACGAAGAACATATATTGGATCGATTAAAATCAAGGGAAAAGCCATCGGTTCGTATCTATCTTGTTCACTCCATTTCATATCCATCATGTTTACTCCATTTCGTATCCATCATGATCGATCCTCTTCATATCCATTAACAGTTGATTTTTCGTATCGCTTCCACTTATACACAATTCGTATCGATCATCATTTGCACAGTTCATATCGATCGGTCAACGATCGGTACAAAACGTGCCGCCAACAAACGATACAAAATAACACTTAAGAGGGATTGATACAAAATCGATCTTCAATCGATACGAAGAGCTTAAATTTATATCGATACGAATTATGGTGGAAGTTATTGATACGAGGCAGTCACTATGCTATCGATACGAAATTGAGTGGAAGCTATCGATACGGAGGAGCTCCAGGTGAACGATACGAATGAAGTAAGTTGGAACGATACGAATGGAATTACGTTAGGTCGATACGAGCAGAGCACGTAAAAAATGGAAGACTTGGTAACTTGACATGAAAAGTGGATCGATCATAGAATATAGGGCCATGCTATCTGATCGATACGAGCTAGCGTGGATATGAACATATCGATACGAACCAGATTGATATCAAGACGCCAGCTCATTGAAATGTCAAACTTGGATCGATCATTACTCAAAATCTACAAGTCCAAATGCTACCAAATTTTCACAGAAGCTTGAGTACCACCTCTACTTGGTCTTTGATCGATCTCAGCCCAAATGGAGTCGTTTTTTATCGATACGAATTGTACATGTATCGATCATGGATCGATCCCAAATGTCCAGGGATCGATCTGGTGGGCCCACTCACGTAAGAGAAGGTGTCTTTCGAGATCTAAGCTAGATATTTTCAGCCTACACCTATAAATAGCAATCCTAGGCCTTCAAAAAAGGGACTTTGGACTCTCTTACTGTAACGACCCAGAATTTTTAACAAATTAAATTGAGAATATTTAATTAATTTTAAATATTTGAACGATGATTTAATTTGAATCCCGAATACAACTTGGAATTTGGTGATTAAATTTTATAATTTAATCTATTGAAACTGGATAAGAATTTGAATCTTCAATTAAAAGCTAAAGAAAAATATTTCGAATGCTTGTAAAATTTATATTGATAACACTGAAGATAACAGCAGTTTCAGGATTGAATTTTAAACCGTTTCGTTCAGTTTTGAAATTAAATCGTTCGAATCGATAATTAAAAATAGTCATTTTTCAAACAGTCTCGGAATTCGACGAAACCAGTTCCATTGGATCCGTAATATTGAATTATTATCGGGTTTCAATTTTTGTAGTGATTTGAGTTGTCTTGTGAGCGTACGATATATAAACGCATAACAATTTATACCGAGACGAAATGGATCTAAATAAAATATGTTGCTTTTTCTTTTATCCGACCATAAGTACCATCCGCCTCCCTTGTGTCTCGTTCGTACCCCTTCGTTTCTTTTCCCTCTTCTTATCGTTCTGCTCGTTTAATTATGAGATGGAATATCATCTCCTTCCAAATGAAGACCCATCTCGTTCAAAGACAAAAGAAGAAAATCAAAATGAAAAAAATGGCCGCAGTTTTCAAAACTCCCACGTTCTCGTTCAAAATGAAAAGAAAATTTAAAATGGCAGACCCCCGCTTTAAAACTCCAAAAATACGATCGAATCAAATAAATGATCGGGGAAAATCACCGTCTTTCGCTCCCAGATCGAAGTCGCTCCTCAAATTCTTCGATCTCGAGGGTAAATAAATTCTTCAGTCTCGACGAGTGCGTGTGAATCTTGGAGCTGCGAGTGGGAGCGCGTGGTCAGGCGTGAATCTCGCGACATCTAGGGCTTCGTTGGCCGCGGCGAGGCACAGTGGTGGAAATGGTCGCGAGGGTTTTTGAGTTCGAGTTCGAACTCGAGATGCTGAAGCAAGGAGGTCGGCAAGCTTAGTGCGACGGCGACTCATCGACGACCGTGGGCTAGGGCTAGGTGGAACATCGCGTCGGCACTGGAGGGGTCTTCGCGAGGTCAATCTGGGTTTCGATCTGAGTTCGTCTCTCTACAGTGAGGTATAACTGTTTAAATTAAAGTTTATTTAAATGAAATATTAATCTGCAGATTTTAAATGTAAACAGTAAGGTATATAAAAAGTTGTTATGAATTATGAAGATAAATTTATTTAATAAACGTATTCAATCTATTTTAATTACTGAGAAAAATTTATTTATTATAAGAAGTTTAGTTTAAAATCTATTTAATAAGTTCAAAACGAATCTTTTGGTTTAAAATTACAAAATGGAAAATTTTATTTTTCAATTTATTTCGAATATTAATAAATCGTATAAATGTTTATACAGTTTGAAATCGTAAAGGGAACAAGACGAAATGGAAAATGGATGGCAAAATTAAAGCTAAGGTGACATTTTTCTCACTCAAATTGAATGTGGAATTTTTGCAGTTATTGATGATTGCTATTGGATGTGATATTAGATATAGTAGGATATATCTATTATATATAGCAATATATACATATTGGCATATGTATATATTGGATTGATGATTTTCCCGCCTCGTATAGCGGATGAGACCCTATTGCGCCGTTAGTAAGCGGATTATTTTTATAAAACCTATATACCGCGATATTCCACCTCGAAGTGGAATTGGTATTGTGCTAACGTCTTTGGATGCAGGGAAACAGGTTGGAGGGATCCAACTGGATTCCTCACCAGTATTTATTTATGTACAGATGTTGATATATATTCTGTTATCATATGATGATATATGATGTTTGATGTTGTGATGGACAAATTGATGCGTTGCATCATTGGATTCAGTTTTGAAGTTTAAAAATAACGACTTTTACTTTAAAAGGATTTTAAAGTGATTTTTGAAAGTAGACGTTTTATTTAATTTTTGAATTAATAAATAAACGTTCAGATTTTAAAGTTATAAAAGTTAAGATTTGTGAATTATAACAAAAAGGTAATTTCTTTTGAAATAAATAGTTAAAAAATTTATAAAATGGTTTTAATTGGAATTTTTGAATTATTAAAACGATGTATGTAAAAGATGTACAAGATTGATATTTATAACTTTAAAATGTTGGTATTATAAAACGAGTTTTTATAAGCGTTAAAATAAAATTTTAAGAATTTATAAATAAATGAAATTTATAAATTGTAAACTTATAAATGGAAATGATTTTGTAGGATAAATGAATTATAAGTATTTAACTTATAATTATGGATTGTTGGTATAAGATTTGAGTTATGAATCGAATGGTTAATAAAGGAGATTTATTAAATTGAAGTTGTTAGAAAATAGAAATAGAATTTATAAACGTTGTTTTATAAATTCGAAATCAATTGGATTTGATAAATTAAAATGTTAAAGGAGATATATTCGCGATTTTGGATAGCGAATTATTATTGAAATAAAATGTATAGAAAATAGTGAAATGTAATTAGTGAAGTATATTCACGATTTTGGACAGTGAATATATTATTGAATAAAATGGATATTGTTTGGGAAAGTGATATTTGAAATGAAGTTAATTGTTTTAAAGATGTTTTCAAATATATTGAATATCGAAATCATAGATTTCAACATTCATTGTTGAAATAGACGTTTTCGAGGAATAAGGAAATGATGGACTATAACACTGTTGTTATAGTAAATGATTTTCAAAAGAAAATGTTTTATGTAGTATTGGGATTTACATATATCTATCTTAAAATCCGAATCCCTATACTAGTGATTTCGAGTCGTCGTAACGATGTTTTACGCAACATTCGTTTTGACTCAAATAGATGTTAAAATTTATGATTTCCTTAAAGAATGAAATGTATACTTAATATTGATTTAAGTATATTGAATATTTTCAAATGTTGAAAATAAATAGATTTGTGAAATACTTATTTTTAAATAAGTATGGAAATGCTTTTCCAATATGAAATGAACTGTTTTGAGATTTTATCTTCAAAGATAAAATGAAATGTGGAAATTGATTTGAAATTGTTTTCAAATGATTAAGTGTGGAAATTTTATATCTAGTAAAAGATATTTTGGAAGATGAAATAATTTGGAAAATTATTTGGAATCTGATGATGTTGCGCATCTTTATTGATAGTTAAATAACCGACTATCAATAATTACCTTGAATGGTATTTGTTGTGAATTGGATGAATTTGAATGCCACACTTGTTTTTAAATAAACGCTCACTATTCGGGTTAGCCGGGAAAGGACCATGGGGTCGTATAACCCATTCCGAATATGTGATACGTCGTTATGGATTGCATTCGAAGACCGGTGTTGAAGACCGGATATTTTTGAAAACGGAAGGATTACCGTCGAGTTACTCTACATCGGCTGATCTCCGATTTAGAGGTTTTATCACCCTTAGTGACGGGAAGTCCGGACGTGATTAGAAATTTATCCGGATTTGCAAGGGCTTCGTGAGAAGTGCCTTCGGTTCTGTTCGATCCCGGAACAGACTTGTATGGATTGTATGTCTGACGTTACAATTTGAGATATAAAGCTGATTTCTTTCAAATACATTTCTGTTGGTGGCGGAGAATTTATTCTCTTAGCTTAACACCCTTCTCTGAGACGTACGAGCTCAAAGGTTATGTAGTTGAAATTTATCAGCGATGTACTCCCAATTTGGTAACGTGGCATACTGAGTGTTGTTGTGAAATGATCAGTGTTTGATCATTTGCGATATGATCATTTGTTTGATCTTATATCTTTGTGATCATAGGTTGATCATTTTGTTTGACCCGAAGCATGGCTTTGTAGAAAGCGTAGCTTTGTGGACGAGACTTCGTCGAGCCTCACACCCCGGAAATGGTCAAAACAGGAAGGATGCGGCAAGGTTCTAGGGAGTAGCGCCCCTTAGTGTATGTCATTCCTTCTGGATAGAGGTGGTATCATGGTACGGAGCCCAGATACTTAACCTATGTGGTTGCTGCATTTTTACTATGTGGTTTGTTGGAAATCGGGGATCCTCGGGAAGATCGGTTACGATCGGGGGATGGCATACGCGTGTCAGTAGTTACCTATTTTTGCAGAGGTAACCCGGCCTTATGTTGGCAGAGATCCGGTTAGGTTCTCGGGTCGTCTATTCCAGGGACGTACCCATCGTGGAAAAGGAAGTTCCTTAGCCTGACCATTTGTTGGAAATCCAAAGAAACAATACGTGACGTGTACGGTTTTAGTTGTATTACCTGCTATGGAATGTGGCGGTAACCTGCTATTGAACATAGTAGCTATAGTAGGCATAAGTGCGGAATGCCTATGCTGGCTAAGATTTATATTATACTTTCGAAATGTTTTCTACACTATGCACTAATAATAATATCAAAAAGAATTTGATTTTGCGTAGTAAGCATCTTTGACTATCATAAGAAGAAATCTCCTCCAATTCTGTGTTTGCATTGTGTGTGTGGTGGGAGGTCTTATGGTAGTTTCATTTTCCAAAAGCATTGCGAATTTGTTTTATTTTCTTTGTGAAAAATAACTGTTTTACGATCTCACACCAGTCACCATGACTGACTCGGAGTTTATTGTTCCCTTCTAAACTCTGGGTGCCCACCAATTTCCACACGGGCAGCCTAGAGTTATGTTATCAGGATATTCTGGATATTCTGGAGCTTTGGAAGCAAGATGGATGACGAGACGTAGTATTTGTATCTGATAGTATTTATTCCGCTGTGTATTCTGTATGAGGACAAGTTATATAACTGTCCATTGTTGTATATTGACTCTGATGATTGATGTATGTATAAACTGATATAGCTCTTTGTTTTAAAAGACTAGTGTTTATTTATTATATATTGTTCCGCTGCGATGTGTAAGATTCTGATATTGTTTTCTGTTCTGCTCTTGTTCTGATGTTGTTCTCTCTTTTTCTTCTTCCTCTTTTCTTTTTCTTCTACCTTTTTCTTCTATTTAAAACCCTCACTATTGGAGTTTCCGGCACTCGATTGCTCGGCAGTCGATAAAGTGAGTATCGATGTCGAATTTTCAAAAGTCGAAAATTTCGGTATGTGACACTTACGCTGATATTTTGCCGGAAACTCTATTGTATCTCAAGTGCTGAGAGTGTATTGTTGTAATCGGTTGTAACCAGTTAGCAAAGTCAATAAAAATAGCAAGCTTTCCATAGTGGACGTAGGCTTCCACGCCGAACCAGTCTAAATTCTTGTGTTCTTGCATTTTTTGTTTGTCTGTTTTGGCATGTTTGTTAGATTAACCTCCTTTTCCATTTATATTCTTCATTTTAATCTCTTCAAATATGTCCAAAGAGTGTTGTGCCCAATTTTGGTGCTTTCACTGAGAAAACCCAGCTTTTCTCCTGCTCATTGGATCTACTGCCGTCGTTTGATTGCAAGAATTTAAGGAAAAGATCCAGATCTCACATGCAATAGTTCTTCCATCCTATTCAGATTGCATCAAATCTAGGAAGGAGCTACGTCATTCACCATGGTTACTACTAGGACCGCCTCAACTGCTGCAGATCAAGAAGGACATGATAGAAAAAACCCCTCGTAGCTACTCGCTATAGGTCAGAACTCAGATCCGCAAGGCCCTGTCACCAGGGAGGAATTCTAAATGTTGATGTAGGAACTGACTCAGAGCCTCCAGCAGCTCACCCAGTAGATCCGTGCCAACATGGAGCTAACCAATCGACTGAATGAGGAAAGACGAAGGAGATCCAGAAGGGATCGTGCTTCCAATTCATCCACCGAAAGATCAACTTCCTCTGACTTCAACCACAGATCTACGTTTCCACGGCTGGATGGAAGCTTCGCGCAAGACCCCAGGCATCAGCGCACTCTGAATCTTGCACAGGCTAGAGCCGGACCTTCTACAGGACACCAGGCTGGACCCTCTTCTCGAGGAGGGGCACTTCCTTATCACATTATTGATAGCCATGCAGCTGCTGCCGCGACAAATATGGAAGCTCAACTTCAGGTGCAACCGAACCCATCTTTCATCAGCACAATCATGCTCCTGAACTCTATGTGCCCAAAGATCTGGAGCCGAGGAGGTGAGGCAAAGATTTTCGACCGCACTCGGACCGTCCTTGCAACGTGGAACGCGACCATGCCTTGGTCCAGAATGTCCAAATGCCAAACATTCCAACCATGATCCGTCAAATGATCTGCGAAAGTCAAGGCCTTACCAATGACGATTGGGGAATCTCCCAAAGTCATACTTTGTTCACTGATGACATTCTCTATGCTGAACCACCTCGTCGATTGAGGATGCCAACTTTACCTGTTTACGAAGGGAGCTCAAACCCTAATCAGCACATCCTAAAGTATGAATGGCTCATGAATGCCGCTCGAGCTGACGATGCGGTTAAGTATAGAAGCTTTCCTATTTCCCTAGAGGACACCGCAACAATGTGGTTTACTCGTTTACCACCTCGATCCGTTTCATGCTTTGATTAGTTGGCAACCATGTTCGTTGAACAGTTTCGTATGCACGTCATGAGGCCAAAGGATGTTAACACCTTATCCAGCGTCACTCAAGCTCTAGGAGAGACACTCAAATGCTATCTGGAAAGGTTTTGTTATCCCGCCTTTTGGCATGGCCGTGACACTAAGAACTTGACTGGAAACCAAAGGTAGTTCGTCTGAGAGAATCGGTTATATGCAGGCCCACTACGGATATCGACAAATTTTTTCTGAGCCCGGATCGAGCTAATATTGATATGACACGACAAGCAAAGCTATGAGAGCCAACGTTCCAAATTTCAGGTCAATCCGAGGTCGTATGCTTAAGTTACGATCGAGGCAAAATTGGATAAAAATAGCCTCTATTTGACTCGCTCAGTTCAAATCCATCAGGAGTGCCCACTTCGACTCGCTCCGCTTCACATCCATCAGAGAATCACTGTTCGACTCGCTCCACTTCGACTCCATCTCAGAACCTCTATTCGACTCGCTCCGCATCCTTCAGAAAACAACAGTTCGACTCCATCGATACGAAAACACTTTGGTCGTATCGATCACCTTCGACTCTGTCTCCTATGCAGTTCTTATCCATCATGGATCTTCTGATCGAATCCATCGTGTTGCCATATTCGAATCAATCGACCGAAGTTGAGTTTCTATCGACACGAACAAGGAAAGATCCAAGAACAACTCGATCAAAGCGGCATCAAAGGTGGAGTGATCCAAAGGTTCGAACGCCACGCCATTGAGTCGAGCAGCGACTCGAACAAGACCAAGTCAAACAGTGATGCGAACAAGAGCGAGTCGAACAAGAGCGAGTCAAATAAAAGCGAGTTGAACGTAACCGCCAACCAAGAATCCCATCTCGTATCGATCATATCTCCTAATCTACAAGTCCAAATGCAATGAAATTTTCACAGAAGCCTACGTACATGCTAAAGAATGTCCACCCTAAATTTCGACTCCATTGGATGAAATCTTGATCGATACGAAATCTGTTCGTATTGATCACGGATCGGACCAAAACTTCAAGGGCTTGGGCGCGCGGGCCTGGTCACGTGCCAGAGATGGTCTCCCGAGATCTGAGCAAAATATCAGCCTCCTACACTTATAAATAGACCCCCAAAGCCAATAGAAAAGGGGTTCTTCTTCTCCTTCAAGCTCTCCAACGCCCAGACTCTGCCGGATCCAGATCTGAGCTCCATTGCTGCTGCTACCAACGAGATTTACTGCTGCAAATCATAATCATCTGCTGTAACTTACCGAATTCACTTGTAATCTTCAAAGAAAGATCAATAAAACTAACAACTTCATAGTGGACGTAGGCGATACGCCGAACCACTCTAAATTCTTGTGTCTCCTTGCATTTTAATTGCTTTCATTTATGAAGTTTGGAGTTCTTGTTAGATAATCCTCTTTTTCCATTTTACTTTCTTCACTTTATCTCTTCAAAAACTTCCAAAGAGTGTTGTGCCCAATTTTGGTACAAACACTTTGGTGCTTTCACCGAGAAAAACCCATTTTTTCTCCTGCTCTTTGGATCTCCTATCTATATCGGATTGCATAAATCCAAGAAGAAGATCCAGATCTAGAACTTTGAAGTCCTTCCATTCTATTCAGATCTACATCAGATCTAGGAAAGGACTTTCACCAATTCACCATGGTAAGTACACGGACTACCTCTACAGCTGCTGATCAGGGAGGACGGGACATGCAGAATCCCGTGCAATTACCTCCATTAAACCAAGATGCCACCGGACCTTCAGATCCAACAGGCCCGGTTACCAGATAAGAGTTCAAGATGCTGTTCCAAGAATTAACCCAGAGTCGACAACAGCTAACTAAACAACTGCGCGCCAACGCAGAGTTGACCAACCAGTTAAATCGCCAAAGGCGCAGAAGATCTAAAAGAGACCAAGGTTCTTAGTCTTCTATAGAGAGTTCAACCTCATCTGACGGTCATCACCGGTCCACGCGCCCACGGTTGGATGTAAGCTACAACCAGGCCATAGGGCACCAACCTGCTTCGAATCTTGGACAACCCAGAACTGGACCATCCACTAGTCATCATACAGGACCTTCATCCCGAGGAGGTGCTACTCCTTATCATGTCACAGGCAACATTGCTACTACCGCCACTACTGAACAAGGGGTTGATGCTGGAAACCGAACTGATCCCCATCGAAGCCAGCGAGAGCATACTCCAGAGCCTTATATCCCTGAGAATGTTGAACCAAGGAGGCGAGGCACGGACCGTCGACCACGTCCGGTCCAAACTCATGCTGTGGAACCCGACCACACCTTGGCGCAACATTCTCCTAATATTCGAATGTCGGATATACCAACGATGATCCGTCAAATGATCCATGAAAGTCAGGGTCTCAGTAACGACGACTGTGGAATTTCCCGGAGTCATACCCCTTTCACCGATGACATATTATATGCTGAACCACCTCGGCGCTTCAGGATGCCAACCCTGCCAGTCTATGAAGGGAGATCAGATCCCAATCAACACATCCTGAAGTACG
Organism: Allium fistulosum; assembly: GCA_030737815.1. Taxonomy (NCBI): domain Eukaryota; kingdom Viridiplantae; phylum Streptophyta; class Magnoliopsida; order Asparagales; family Amaryllidaceae; genus Allium; species Allium fistulosum. The sequence continues at coordinate 798,916,572 of CM060904.1, forward strand.
AATGGATGATGAATGATGCGAGAGCTGATGATGTAGTAAAATGTCGTAGTTTCCCCATTTCCCTGGGAGGCATTGCAACCATGTGGTTTACTCGTTTGCCACCACGATCTATCTCTAGCTTTGACCAGATGGCCACCAAGTTTGTTGAACAATTCCGTATGCACGTGGCAAGGCCTAAAGACATTAACACCCTGTCTAGTGTTACACAAGCCCCCGGAGAAACACTTAGACGTTACTTGGAGCGATTCCATGCTGCGTGTGCAGAAATAAGCAATCCCAATGATAACTCTATCCTGATGGCATTGACTAAGGGGATTGATGCCGATTCCGAGTTCGGAAATTGGTTAGCTGGAAAACCACCTACGTCATTGGACCGTTTCTACTCCAAGGCAGCGCAATTCCTGAGAAGGGAGGATGCGAAACAGTCTAGGAAGCAGGATGACGCAGGACCCAACATCGAAGGAATCCAGAGTAACATCGCTGTCAAACAGTCTTGAGATAGTTCTGGAAAAGTTCAGTCGAACGTACAAAATAAACAGAATCAGTAGAGGGACAATGGAAATCAAAACAAAAAACGTGACCAGAATCGTGGTCCACGGCGTAGAGCTTCCATGTACGATAATTACACTCCATTGAATACGTCGCTGGAAAATGTGTATTTGTAAACCTGCAATACCATACAATACAAGAAACCTTCTCCAAAGCCACCAACTGAAAGACAAATCCAGACAGGAAAGTTTTGCAGGTTCCACGAAAGCTATGGCCACAACACCAATGAGTGTCGTCACTTACAAGACCTCATTGAAAAACTGATACGTGAACGGAAGTTGGATCAGTATGTGCGGGCACCGCAGTCTAGTGGTGCGGGCCCATCAAATCAGAATCGTGCGCCGAATCAGGAAAGATAGGAGGAACCCGCTCGTACTGGCGGGAGGTTAGTTATCAATACAATAAGTGGTGGTCCTCACCCAAGAGATCGAGGCTGGAAGGAAATGGAGTCGTATGCCAGTTCTATCAGGCATGCAAACTTCGAGTGTTGTAGTAGTCTTGATGAAGGGGCTCCGGCCAAGCAACAGAAGACGATGACATATGACATCGTATTCAGAAACAGAGACGCCGACAAAGTCGAAGCCCCCACTATCGACCCGCTGGTCATCTCAGCTCAAGTAGGTCCTGCTTGGATGAAGATGATCTTAGTTGACAGTGGAAGCTCTGTGAATATTTTGTTTAAACGAGCTTATGATCAAATGAGAATGGAAGCCACGGACTTGAAGCCTTGTCAATCCCGAATCCATGGTTTCAACGGAAGTGCTACTATACCCACTAGAATGGTGGAACTGCCAGTAGAATTGGGAGTTGAGGAACGTCGGAGAGTACGGATGTTACAATTCATTGTTTTAGACATAGACTCCCCTTACAATGCTTTCTTGGGCCGACCGACCCTCGCCGAATTCAGGGCAGCCATCGCCCCGTGGTGTTTGACTTTAAAGTTTCCCATTGATCATGGAGTGGGAATCATTCAGGGAGATCAGGCTGCTGCCAGAGCCTGTTATGTTGCTGAGTTGCGGGAGGCGCAGCGAAAGGAGAAAGGAAAGGGCGTGGAGGAATCTCTCTACGTCCGCTTTACTAATAATTGACAATTAACGCCCGGGCCTAGGCCCGGGCACCCCAGCCAATTCCTCAAGGATCTTGACTCAAGAGAAACTGAAGACGAAGGAGAATCTAAGGAAAGTCAAGCATCCCCGGCCGAACTGACGATTGATGTCCCAATTGACAATGACGATGATTCAAAAATGATAAAAATTGGGTCTCAGCTAAGCCAGCAAACTCAAGAGGAATTGGTTGAATTTCTACGGGTGAATCTTGATGTATTCACCTGGACGCATTCTGACATGTGTGGGATCTCGCCGGACATCGCGAGCCACACCCTGAACATTGACCCGCGGCATGTCCCGGTCAAACAGAAAAGGAGTGGTATGGATCCAGAGAGATCTGCCGCCCTTAAAGAAGAAGTAGAAAAGCTTAAAGCGAACGGGTTCATTCGGGATGCACTATATCCTGAATGGGTGTCGAATCCCGTGCTCGTCCGAAAGCCAAACGGAAAGTGGAGAACATGTGTCGATTATTCCGATCTGAATAAAACATGTCCCAAAGACAGTTTCCCGCTTCCCAGAATTGATCAGCTAGTAGATTCGACAGCTGGGCATGAGCTCTTATCCTTCATGGACGCGTATTCCGGCTACAATCAAATACCGATGCATCTACCTGATCAGGAGCATACCAGCTTTGTAACCAATCTGGGACTTTATTGCTACAAAGTTATGCCATTCGGACTCAAGAATGCCAGGGCTACTTATCAACGATTGGTCAATCGGATGTTTGCCAATCAAATCGGGAAAACAATGGAAGTATATGTAAACGACATGCTTGTGAAGTCACGATTCTCCACCGACCATATCAAAGATCTGGAAATTATGTTCAATATACTTCGAGAATACAAAATGAAGCTAAATCCACTGAAATGTCACTTTGGAGTTGCATCCGGAAAATTCCTCGGGTTCATCGTCAACGCTCGAGGGATCGAATCTAATCCTGAGAAAATCTGGGCTATCAGAAATCTCGAAACTCCGAAAACCATAAAACAAGTCTAGAGTCTCAATGGGAAAGTAGTAGCATTGAGCAGGTTCATTTCAAAGTCCACTGACAAATGCATTCCCTTCTTCGATCTGATCCGAAAAGGGAAACGAAACTTTGAATGGACCACGGAGTGTGAGGGCGCTTTCCTAGCCCTAGTCCGACATCTATCCACACCACCTATCCTATCAAAGCCCATTGATCATGAGAAGTTGTTCGTATATTTGGCGATATTAGAAAACGCTATCAGCGCTGCGTTAATTCGAGAAGATGACAAGATACAGAAGCCAGTGTACTACGTCGGCAAACGACTAACTAGGGCCGAAAGGAATTATCCGAAATTAGAGAAGTTGGCTTATTGCCTGGTTATTGCGTCGAGAAAGCTCCGACCGTATTTCCAGGTACATCCCATTATTGTTTACACCGACCAGCCATTACGACAGGTCCTTTCGCGGCCTGAGACGTCTGGTTGGTTACTCAAGTGGAACATCGAACTGAGCCAGTTTGACATTACTTACACCCCAAGACGGGCCATTCAAGGACAAGTCCTAGCCGACTTCATAGATGAGTTTACCATTCCGGAGGACTTGCCCGAAACCAGTAAATCCCCCGAGCACGTCTGGAAGCTTTATACCGACGACGCATCAAACGACCGGTTTTCGGGCGCTGGTGTTGTACTTGAAACTCCCGAAGGCCGATCCATATGTTATGCTTTGAAGTTTGATTTTCATGCGACCAATAATTAAGCTGAATATGAAGCCCTCTTAGCTGGCTTGAAACTTGCTAGAGATTTGAGAATTATCGCAGTGGACATTTATTGTGATTCACAATTAGTTGTGTGTCAAGTACGGAGAGAGTATCAAGCAAGAGATCGAAGGCTGGCTGCTTACTTAGCTCGAGTTCAGGAAGTACTAAATTGGTTTGATTACTACGCCATTTATTGTATACCTCGAGAGCACAACCAAAAAGCTGATTCATTGGCGAAGCTAGCCAGCACAGGCGAAGCTCAGCAAATGGGACTCGTTCCCGTAGAAGCGTTATCCTCCCCGAGCATTGACCGGGCAGAAATAGAACGGGTATGCGAAACCGTCCTCGAAAAAGATTCATGGATGACCCCACTCAGAAATTACATTGAGCACGGAACCCTGCCGGAGCGCAAGAGTGAAAAGAGACAGGTCCTTCGGAAGGCCTCACGATTTACCATCCAGAATGGAATCATGTACAGAAGAGGGTACTTAGTCTCTCTACTCCGGTGTATCGCTCACGATGAAGTTAAACGAGTATTGCACGATGTACACGAGGGAGAATGTGGCGATCACACCAGGGGGCAAGCGCTTGCCAAGAAAATACTTCGATACGGATATTACTGGCCGACCATGAATCGCGATGCATCGGATTATGCAAAGAAATGTGATAGGTGCCAGAAATATGCCCAAATTCCTAGAGCTCCTCCTACCGAGATAACGCAAATGGTCAGCCCATGGCCATTTGCAATGTGGGGCATCGACATCATTGGTGCTCTACCTCTGGCAAAAGGTGGTGCGAAATACGCCATCGTCGTAGTTGATTACTTTACAAAGTGGGCTGAAGCCGAAGCTCTTGCTACCATAACAACGAAGAAAGTAATCAACTTTGTAGTTCGCAACATCATCTGTCGATTTGGTCTCCCACACACCATTATTACGGACAACGGAAACCAATTCGACAGTGCTGAATTTAAAGATTTCTGCAAACGATTTCACATCTAAAAGAAATTCTCTGCAGTTGCGCACCCTCAGGCAAACGGACTGGTTGAAGCAGTTAATAAAGTTATAAAATCCATTCTGAAAAAACGACTGGAAAAGGTCGGGGGCAAGTGGGTTGATGAACTTCCTATGGCTTTATGGGCTTACCGAACAACCCACAAGACCGCGACCGGCCACACTCCATTCTCTCTCTCTTATGGTTCATAAGCCGTTATTCCAGTCAAGCTAGAAGTACCATCTCATCGTGTGACATACTACGATCCAAAGACAAATGCTATATTACTTGCTGAATCTCTCGATCTACTAGATGAGAAGCGTGAAGAGACTGATTTGAGGACAACCGCGCATCGAAGTCGGGTCGCCCGATTGTATAACGCCAAGGTCTGCCCACGAACCTTTGAACTAGGTGATCTCGTCCTAAAAAGAATTTATCCGGTTCCTTCGCATATGAAGCCGACATAGGAAGGACCGTATGTTATTGAATAAAGGCTCAGAGATGGCACATTCAAATTATCGACCATTGACGGTCTTACTTTGCCAAGAGCCTGGAATAGCGAGAGTCTTCGCCGTTACTACACATAACAGGCTATGTTTATCCATTTTGTTTATTTTCCATTTCGCAATTTGTTTCTGCATTTCGAAATTAGAATTTGTAATAAGGCAACTGACTTTGCCATATTTTCTTATTTCAGCAATAAAATGCAATCTCTTCGAGCCAGAGCTGTGATTTACTTGAAATGCTTCATATGGTCATCACTATGCATGGAGAGCTAAGTTTCACCATACGGTGGAATTTATTCAAATAGAGAGTGACTGTGATGCAACCGGTCACTCACTAAGAGAAACCCGAGCTCGGGGACAAGCCATCACATCAAAGGGAAAAATGGATTGATACACGACAATCCCTCACTTAACTCCCGGTTCCCAGAGTGCAAACTGGAGTATTAAAAATTCGCCTACGAAGAGGGTGGATCCGTCCGCCTAACGACTTCGTCCGTATCTGAACCAAGTTTGAGGAGGGTGGACCCGTCCATCTAACGACCTCACTTGTTAACTCAGGGTGGATGTGACCCGACCATCCATGGTCCTGATACAACTCCGAACTCCCAAAGTGCGAGTCGGAGTATAAACGGCAACTCCGGATTCCCAGAGTGCGAAACGGAATATAAACACCAACTCCGAACTCCCACAGTGTGGGTCGAAGTATAAACATCAACTCCAAATTCCCAGAGCGTGAATTGGAGTATAAACACCAACTCCGAACTCCCAGAGCGTGAGTCGGAGTATAAACATCAACTCCAAATTCCCAGAGTGCGAATTGGAGTATAAACACCAACTCCGAACTCCTAGAGTGTGAGTCAGAGTATAAACATCAACTCCAAATTCCCAGAGCGCGAATTGGAGTATAAACACCAACTCCGAACTCCCAGAGTGCGAGTCGGGGTATAAACATCAACTCCAAGTTCCCAGAGCGCGAATTAGAGTATAAACAACAACTCCTAATTCCCAAAGTGCGAGACGAAGTATAAACAACAACTCCGAACTCCCAGAGTGCGAGTCGGAGTATAAACGCCAACTCCGGATTCCCAGAATGCGAAATGGAGTATAAACAGCAGCTTCAAATTCCCATAGCGTGAGTTAAAGTACAAGTATCAACTACGAACTCCCAGAGTGCGAGTCAGATTATAAATGTCGATTCCAAGTCCCCAGAGCATGGACGTATGATTTAAACTTTAGTCGGCGTGACCAACCACCGATGAACAAATGAGGATCCCCAGAGTGCGGATATGACCATCGACAATCGGACACGCGTGAATAAACCGCTCGATCTCCGCTTGTCTCAAACATTCATTCAGTGGCACCAGACTCAACATATTATAAGCGAGAATCAATCACTGATTGATGTTCCACAACTCATCCCCGAGACTGGGGGCAGGATTTAAGCATTGACCATTGACTGAAGCGATGCGACGCCAAAATTCAACTCGCTTCCCGGTCGCAAACCATGTCCACAGTTTCCGAACTTGGCGAACAAAAACAAACTTGATTCGAAAGCTGAAACTTCACAAGTACACTTCAGATATTGAAACATTTGAACAAATACACAATGACAGAAAAGAAGCCAAAAAAGAGAAGTTTCATTTCAATTGTTTGTAAAAGTAGTTCGTATACAAGTTTGTTCAAAAAATTCCTACTAGCAGGGGCCAAACCCGCATCTATACACGGCCAACAAAATGCAAGTCAAAATAAACCAGGGAAGCATGTTTAATCTTTCTTCTTCCTTGGCTTCCTTCTCGGTGTAGACCCGTTGGAGCCACCACTAATCTTCCTCTTTGAGCCTTTGCTTTTCGGCGGTTGGTCTCTAGGCAAGGGCATTATATCAACATCCTCCTCCGAACTTGAGTGGATAGGAATGCTACCTACGGGCGGAGTCGGAGGAACAGGATCAAGTATAGAAGGTGGAATGGGCATGCTGGTGATGAAAACAGTACCACCAGGAGATAACATTCTAAGCGGAGCTGGTCCCGGCGCTGCCATCCCACCTCCAGAGTTGCCACCATGAGCCGCTGCTGCCATTTCAGCGTCGATTTGGGCGAACATCTCCTCTTCAGTAAATGCTCGAGCCCTGCTAGGGGCATCAGTGGTCGGCATTGAAGAGCTTGCAGCAAGAGCGCCTCCACCCATGAAAAATGATAAGTCACCTAAAGGATTGCCATGACGACGAAAGATTTCTTCCATTAGCTGCTCATCAAACACAATCATATTCCCCTACGCATCGTCAAGAGGGGCAGTTGTAGTTATGGTGATTGATTCGATCACGATAGCCTCCTGGGTCTGATATGATTCTTGAATAGCAGGAGGCATGACCGGTGCAGCATCAATCACTGGAAAAAAATAAGAGAACTATTAGAATCTAATTCAGATAAAGGTTCCGACCTAAGGTAGATATGTGGAATGTTCAGAATACCTTCCTCAGTTTGGATCGACGGTGGTGGAACGGATTCAGTCACTTGCACTGTAGCCGAAGACATCTGCGGCTGATCCGGATTGTAAGCTGGAACAGCTTGGGGATCGACCGCAGACAAGGATTCGGGCTGGGTCGACACTAGAACTTCAAGACTCGCCTCATGATGTTCGACCCCTGAACCCTCTCCTATTTCAAAGTGCTGGGCGCCGCCGAGTCTTTTCTTTTCATATAGAATCATTGACTCGTGAAGAATCTTCTTTTCATCTTCAGTCAGAATGCGATTCTCGAGTTCGAATTCATCTACAGACTCGCCCAGATGCGCCTCCCTCTCTTCTTCAACCAGTCGGCCCCAGGCGTTGTGCAGATGCGCTGGATAATCATCGAGCCAGGCTAGGCCCCTGTGCCTCAGTACATTATCATTGTAAACAACGAGAAGGTCTTCGATGTCAGCCTCTAGCCTGGACTCGGCCGATTTCACTTTCTCCTCGACCTCGTTCTCCACCTTGTGGACTTTAGCCACAACTGCATCCCATTCACCCCTAAGCAGAACAACCTGCTCGCACGCCTCCTAGGTTGCGTTATTCGCGTCATCCTTCTCCTTGGCCATGTCGGAGAATTTAGCTTTGAGCTCATTGAGTTCCTTGACCGTCGCATCCCGCTTGGCGGTGACTGTAGTGTTCCGGTGGCCTATCTCCTCCACCAAGGCAACATGTGTCTGCCTCAACCTCTCCATGGCCACATTCGCTTCATCAGCTTTTTTGGTGGCCGCAATTTCAGATTTCCGAGAAGACTCGGCCTCAGTAGTGAGCACTTGAATGATCCGGTCCCTTTGAGCAAGATCGGATTCCATTTTCTCGAGTGCTTTGGCTCGCTCAAAGGCCACCTTAGAAGCTTTCTCTGCAGCCTTTACCCACTCTCTGTACTGGGTGTAAATGTCATGAAAGTATTCATGCATCTTGTTTTCCACTCCAGATGGGATTCTCTTTAAGTGTGGAGGGAAGACATAGCCATCGAAGCAAATATTCGGAAAATCCTTCCTCATCTGAGCCAATTTAAGGGCCCCTTCTCCTGTGGGCTCAGTGGGGGCATGCTCTGCAATTATGGAGGCCGTGGTCTCAACTCTCTGAAGATGAGTCTCAGATCTAGAAGTATGAGAGGATGGCCTGTGACGAGAAGGCTCTGGCGGGTGTGGAACAAGAATAGGGGGAGGAGATGGAAGTCTGGGAGGAGGAGAGCGTGATCTAGACCGATGTCTGTATTCCCTGTCCCTATCACGCCCATACCTATCTTGGTTAGAGTACTTGCGATCGCGATCTCTATCCGAGTCTCTCCTACGGGACTCATAGTAGGAAGAAGCCTTTCGGGCCGAGCGAAGATTCCCGAGCATTGATCCTTTCCCAAACATAGTACCTGAAAATGAGAAGCGAAGGAAGAGTCAATGATTTCTTAAGTTGAACGATTTACGATTATGAATCATGTAGTGCAGTGACGTGAATGCATGTGCAACCCCCCGACCAACCGGAAATGTCGGCCGCACTCATAGCAAGCGACCCGCTCAGTTCAAGAGCACTATCAAGCTCCTCCGTCCCGGCACCGTGTTGAGACGACACATAATCCGGAATCGGAATATCAGTAAGCCATTCAAAAGGATTCTCTACTTGCGGGGGAGGAGCCTCCGAAATTCTAATCCCCGGGATGGGCAAGGACACAACCACAGATTTAAATCTCTCGGATTTAGAACGCTTGTGAGCAACAGCCTTGCCTTTTCTCTTTCCTCCTGAATCCTGGACATCGGAAGAAGGCCCAGCTTGGAGCTCGGTATCGGTAGGCGTTCTCTTCGGATCAACTTCTTCGGTTATTACGACTCCGGGCGCTTTGCGCTTCACCCGTCTCTTCGGCACCAGTCTAAGTGTCCCTTCTAGCCGTATGCTCTGCCTCCGTTCAATTAGCCCGATAGTCCTCAAGTTTCTGTTGGTCAGAACCCAGTCGATATGCCTCTCTTCGCCCGGAGCCGCTTGGAGGATCCGAACTAGCTCTCTAAAGTATGCACCGTCAGGTCGAGAGATTGTAGCTATAAAATAGGAGAAGTATGTCAGTTTTGAGATCAGTTACTACTATCTCGATGATTCAAGAGAAAAATGGCAACGCTTACGTCTATCTAACCATCGCCTAGCAAATCCAGGGGGCACCGAACGTAGAACCATTCGGTTTTAAAGTAACATAGCCTTCCCTAGGAGCCCATTACAATGTTGCAGTTCCTGATCGCTTCCAAGAAGGTGAAAGAAGGACTGTCTCCATGGCTCTTAACGTTAAATAGATATCTGATCTCGATCGGATTTGGTGGTCGAAAGAGGATCTGCATAAACAGAATGAAGGTGCTATTCAACAAAGCATACCCGTTGGGGTGCAGCTGGGATGGAGCTATTCTAAGGAATGATAACATCTCCTTTATATATTGATTGAAGGGAGGAAGTGTCCCCGCTGTGCAAGCGTGGCAGTTGAAAGCAGTAAACCCCTCCGGGGGATCATGCGGCCTGTCATTTGGCCCAGGCAGTAGCACGTCATCAAGCAACAAGCCGTGCCTTAAACAAAGCCGTCCCAGCATATCTTCGGAGATACCGGATGGCACAACATCTTGTGGACGACAAATGAACCGGGCACCTAGACGCTCGTCCGAAGCTGGGTCAATAACTTCGGCTTCAATAACTAGTATTTCGATGGTTGAAGGAATTGAACTCGGGAGTTCCTGCTGCTGAGAACTTGAAGGTTCCATGACTAGCTAGCTTATGCTAATCATTGTTAAACAGAAAATAACACTCGTGCATCCCCTAGTGTAAAGTGTGTGAGTGTGTCATGCAGTGCAGAACTGTATATCACTTGAGAAGGTCTACAGGATTGAAGAAAACATGAAAACGATGAGACTTCGAAAATCAATCGGAAGGACCGTCATCGTTGACCGTCACAACCGTGCCAACCGATTATTAGCTATCAGTCCAAGTTAAAGTTTGTTAAATTTTTGTTAGAGTTACGGTTCCATCGACGAGCTTCGAAGGGAAATCAAATATGCAGTTCAACGGTCAAGTCCAGTTATGCAAGTTTGAAGCTCTTCGGAGTCAGTTGTTCAAGTGTGCAAGGAATTACAAATTCTTTAACATTCAAATTCGTATCGGTCACAAGAGCCTTGTTCGCATCGATAAATCATGTTCATCCAGGTGCGAGTTCGACTCGGTCTTGAAATTGGAGATTTCGTTCACCCAGGTGCGAGTTCGACTCGGTCTAAAGACTTCAGATTTCGAATCGATCCGGAGCATTCATTTCGCATCCATAGATTAAGTCGTCTTCGTATCGGTCCCGGTCGCATAATTCGAATCGATCAAAAACCCCGGGTTTCGAATCCATCAGACATAATCCCTTCGTATCGATCAACCTGCTCAAGACACTCATCGATACTGATCGACTCGATGCCACAACTTAGCCATCGAACGATACGAAGGCCTCCGTCTCATCATCTCGAAACCCTGACTCCCGATCGATGCGAAAACGAGGACCAGAAAATCATTTTATCTCCATGCTCCTTCTTCCCCAGATCGATTCAAACATCATCTTTCTGCTCCTTCGACCTCGCACGAAACCTACTTCCTCGAACAACGATCAGGCGCGAGTTCAAATGAAATGGCGTAAGAATCCGAATCTCATCGTTTTAGGGCTGATGTTATTCAATTGATTACCTTATGTTCAATAACTAGTTTAAGGGATTGAAGAATTGGAGTCGAATCGAGTCGAGCAATTTTCCTCTTCTAAGTCTTAGAGGGATACGAAAGCGAGAGTGCAAGAGTAGAAAAGTAGAAAAGTGAAAAAAGTCTAAGTACGGAGTATTTATATGAACTCGAGCACAAAGGAAAAAAATGATTCGCCTCCCCAGTGAGTTCAACTGGCTACGAAGTGTCACCACAAAATCGAGTAGAACAAGCAGTTCGAATCCATCATCGAGTCAAACAAGCGCTTCGTATCCATCGAACCCCATGTCCATCGATACAAAATCCTTGGTCGTATCGATCGTTTCCAACTCCTTCCCCAGAACATCGATACGAGCAATCAGTTCGACTCCATCGATACGAAACCACACTTCGTATCGATCACCTTCGACTCCGTCTCCTGTGCAGTTCGACTCCATCAAATCACGGACCTCAGAAGCCAACTCCATCGATATGAATTGACTGTTCCTATCCAATGACTCCAAATCAATCGATTCGAAGTGCGCAACAGGGGTTGTTCAGAAGGCGTTGAACTCTATTGATTCAAATGACCATTTTGTATCCATCAATGCAATGAATACTGATGCACAAACAATGTTTTAACCTTCTACATCGATTCAGGAGAGGATCGATACGAAGGAGCATTCAAAAACAACCATCGAGCATTGTTACAATGAATTTCACGATGGTTCAGGAGAGGGTCGATACGGAATTCTAAATAAGGTAAACTGACAATGACTCGTGAACGTCAGCGGGAGTCAGATTAACCTATATGCATATATGACGGGATAATATTCAATATTCTAGATTTACAGGAATTGGAAACTCGTCTGATAACAATAACAACAACAAACGGCCGATCACTAGCAGACAACAATCAGTTGAAACAATACAAGATACAGCAGTTGACAGTCAACAGTTTACATTATCAAGAAAAACAGTCGAAAGTTACAACTTTCGTCGGAAAGATGATGACTATTCAGAATGAAGATTGCAGCATTACAAAGCACATCATGTTCTCACAAGACGTACTTTGGGGGGAAAATGTTATCCCGCCTTTTGGCAAGGCCATGACACTAAGAACTTGACTAGAAACCAAAGGCAGTTAGTTTGAGAGAATCGGTTATACGCAGGCCCACTATGGATATCGACAAATTTTGTCCGAGCCCGAATCGAGCTAAAATTGATATGACACGGCAAGCAAAGCTATGAGAGCCAATGTTCGAAATTTCAGGTCAATCCGAGGTCGTATGCTCAATTTACGATCGAGGCAAAATTGGATAAAAACAGCCTCTGTTCGACTCGCTCAGTTCGAATCCATCAGGAGTGCCCACTTCGACTCGCTCCACTTCGACTCGCTCCGCTTCACATCCATCAGAGAATCACTGTTCGACTCGCTCCACTTCGACTCCATCTCAAAACCTCTGTTCGAATCGCTCCGCATCCTTCAGAAAACAACAGCTCGACTCCATCGATACAAAAACACTTTGGTCGTATCGATCACCTTCGACTCCGTCTCCTATGCAGTTCGTATCCATCGTGGATCCTCTGATCGAATCCATTGTGTTGCCATATTCGAATCAATCGACCGGAGTTGAGTTTCTATCGACACGAACAAGGCAAGATCCAAGAACGACTAGATCAAAGCGGCATCAAAGGCAGAGTGATCCAAAGGTTCAAACACCATGTCATCGAGTCGAGCAGCGACTCGAACAAGACCAAGTCAAACAGCGATGCGAACGAGAGCGAGTCGAACAAGAGCGAGTCGTATAAAAGCGAGTCGAACGAAACAGCCAACCGAGAATCTCATCTCATATCGATCATATCTCCTAATCTATAAGTCCAAATGCTATGAAATTTTCACAGAAGCCTACGTACATGCTAAAGAATGTCCACCCTAAATTTCGACTCCATTGATGAAATCTTGATTGATATGAAATCTGTTCGTATCGATCACGGATCGGACCAAAACTTCACGGGCTTGGGCCTGGTCACGTGCCAGAGAGGGTCTCCTAAGATCTGAGCAAAATATCAGCCTCCTACACTTATACATAGACCCCCAAAGCAAACATAAAAGGGGTTCTTCTTCTCCTTCAAGCTCTCCAATGCCCAGACTCTGCCGGATCCAGATCTGAGCTCCATTGTTGCTGCTACCAATGAGATTTACTGCTGCAAATCATAATCATCTGCTGTAACTTACCGAATTCACTTGTAATCTTCAAAGAAAGATCAATAAAACTAACAACTTCATAGTGGACGTAGGCGATACGCCGAACCACTCTAAATTCTTGTGTCTCCTTGCATTTTAATTGCTTTCATTTCTGAAGTTTGGAGTTTTTGTTAGATAATCATCTTTTTCCATTTTACTTTCTTCAGTTTATCTCTTCAAAAACTTCCGAAGAGTGTTGTGCCCAATTTTGGTACAAACACTTTGGTGCTTTCACCGAGAAAAACCCATTTTTTCTCCTTCTCTTTGGATCTCCTATCTATATCGGATTGCATAAATCCAAGAAGAAGATCCAGATCTAGAACTTTGAAGCCCTTCCATTCTATTCAGATCTGCATTAGATCTAGGAAAGGACTTTCACCAATTCACCAGGGTAAGTACACGGACTACCTCTACAGCTGCTGATCAGGGAGGACAGGACATGCAGAATCCCGTGCAATTGCCTCCATCAAACCAAGATGCCGCCGGACCTTCAGATCCAACAGGCCGGGTTACCAGACAAGAGTTCCAGATGCTGTTCCAAGAATTGACCCAGAGTCGACAACAGCTAACTGAACAACTGCGCGCCAACGCAGAGTTGACCAACCAGTTAAATCGCCAAAGGCGCAGAAGATCTAGAAGAGACCAAGGTTCTTATTCTTCTACAGAGAGTTCAACCTCATCTGACGGTCATTACCGGTCCACGCGCCCACGGTTGGATTTAAGCTACAACCAGGCCACAGGGCACCAACCTGCTTTGAATCTTGGACAACCCATAACTGGACCATCCACTAGTCATCATACAGGACCTTCATATCAGCTCAAATAGGTCCTGCTTGGATGAAGAGGATCTTGGTAGATAGTGGAAGCTCTGTAAATATTCTTTTCAAACGAGCTTATGACCAGATTATAATGGAAGTGAAGGACTTGAAGCCGTGCCAATCTCGCATACATGGCTTTAATGGAAGTGCAACGGTACCTTCTGGGAAGGTGGAATTTCCAGTCGAGTTGGGAATCGGAGATCGCCGAAGAGTCCAGATGCTACAATTTGTTGTGTTGGACATCAACTCTCTGTATAATGCTTTCTTGGGCCGACCAGCCGTAGCTGAATTCAGGGCAGCTATTTCCCCTTTGTGTTTAACTATTAAGTTCCCCACTGACAACGGGGTTGAAGTTGTTCAAAGAGATTAGGTGGCTGGACGCGCCTGTTATGTTGCTGAACTGCGGGAGGCACAACGGAAGGAGAAGGGCAAGGGAGTAGAGGAATCTCTCTACGTCTGTTTCAGTGAAAATTGATAGCTAACACTTGGGCCTAGGCCCGGGCGCCATAACCAATTCCTAAAAGATCTTGATCCAAGAGATGATGATAATGAAGAGGAAGTCAAAAACAATCAAGCTTCCTTGGTAGAGTTGACAATCGATTTTCCGATCGATGGTGATGATGACTCCAGAATGATAAAGGTCGGATCTCAGTTAAGCCAACAGATGAGAGAAGAATTGGTTGAATTTCTCTAGGTAAACCTCGACGTGTTTTCTTGGACACACTCAGACATGTGCGGGATCTGGTCGGACATTGTGAGTCATGCATTGAATATTGACCCGTGGCATGTCCCCGTCAAACAAAAAAGGCGCGGTATAGATCCAGAGAGATTTGCCACCCTGAAAGAAGAGGTGGATAAACTCAAAATGAACGGGTTCATCCGAGATGCATTATATCCAAAGTGGGTATCCAACCCAGTGCTTGTTAGGAAACCAAACAAGAAATAGAGAACTTGTGTGGACTACTCAGGCCCAAATAAAGCCTGCCCCAAAGGCAGCTTTTCACTTCCCAGAATTGATTTGCTTGTAGATTCAATGGCCATACACGAGCTCTTGTCTTTTATGGATGCATATTTCGGCTACAATCAGATACCGATGCACCTATCCGATCAGGAGCATACTAGCTTTGTCACCGATCTGGTACTCTATTGCTATAAAGTGATGCCGTTCGGACTTAAGAACACTGGGGCGACCTATCAAAGACTTGTCAACCGAATGTTTGCTAACCAGATCGGGAAAACTATGGAGGTGTACGTGGACGATATGCTTGTAAAGTCGCGGCTCTCCATCGATCATGTTAAAGACTTGGAAACAATGTTCAACATCCTCCGAGAGTACCGAATGAAGTTCAACCCATTGAAGTGTCATGTCGGAGTCGCATCCAAAAAGTTCCTGGGATTCATTGTCAACGCTCGAGGCATTGAAGCCAATCCTTAAAAGATCTGGGCGATTCGAAACCTCGAGACTCCCAGAACTATAAAGCAAGTACAAAGACTCAATAGGAAGGTGGCAGCTTTGAGTAGATTCATTTCCAAATCCAGCGATAAATGCATTCCTTTCTTCGATCTAATCAGGAAAGAAAAACGGAACTTTGAATGGAGTGAGGAATATGAAGGCGCACTCCGAGCACTGATTCAACACTTGGCAACGCCACCAATTTTGTCAAAGACGGTTGGTCATGAAAGACTGTACATCTATCTGGCGGTTTCGGCAGTCGCCATCAGTGCCGCATTGGTTCGCGAGGAGAATCGGGTCCAACGACCAGTCTATTATGTTAGCAAACAATTGACCGGTGCAGAAAGGAACTATCCAAAGTTAGAAAAGCTGGCTTACTGCTTCATCATTGCCTCTAGAAAGCTCCGTCCATATTTCCAAGCCCATCCGATCACAATCTACACCGACCAGCTGTTACGACAGGTCCTTACGCGGCCTGAGACATCTGGTAGGTTGCTCAAGTGGAACATCGAGTTGAGTCAATTTGATATTGCTTATACACCGAGACGAGCCATCTAAGGACAAGTTTTGGCGGAATTCATCACTGAATTTACTATACTAGAGAACTCATCCGAAACCAGCGAATCTCCTAAATACATATGGAAGCTGTACACTGACGGTGCATCAAACGACCGCTGCTCAGGCGCCAGAGTTGTACTCGAAACCCCATAAGGTCGATCCATATGCTACGCTTTGAAGTTTGATTTCCATACGACTAATAACGAGGCCGAATATGAAGCTTTACTCACCTGACTCAAACTTGACAAAGACTTGAGAATTATTGCTGTGGAGATCTACTGCGACTCGCAATTGGTCGGATGCCAGGTTTAAGGAGAATACCAAGCAAGAGACCAGAGGTTGGCCGCTCATCTTACCCGGGTCCAGGAAGTGTTAAATTAGTTCGACTACTACGCCATCCTCTATATACCTCGGGAGCACAATCAGAAGGCCGATTCCTTGGCAAAACTGGCCAACACTGGTGAAGCATAGCAAATGGGACTTGTCCCCATTGAGACACTTACTTCTCCGAGTATCGATTAGACGGAGATGATTGGGTGCATGAGGCAACAACCGAAAAGGATTCATGGATGACCCCTTTCAAAAACTATCTCGAACACGGAGCTTTGCCTGAGCGTAGAAGTGAAAAAAGTCAAGTTCTCCGGAAAGCTTCGCAATTCGTTATCCAGAATGGAGCCAAGTACAGGAGAGGATACTCCGTTCCTTTACTTCGGTGTATCGCCCATGACGAGATCAAATGAATGTTACATGATGTGCACAAGGGAGAGTGCGGCGATCACACTGGGGGGCAAGCCCTTGCTAAGAAGATGCTCTGATACGGATATTATTGGCCGACAGTGAATCGAGATGCATTGGACTATGCCAAGAAATGTGATCGATGCTAGAAACATGCTCGGATACGAAGGGCCCCGCCTACTGAACTCACTCAGATGGTCAGCCCCTGGCAGTTTGCCACGTGGGGCATCGATATAATTGGATCTTTACCTCTGGCTAAAGGGGGTGCGACGTACACTATCGTTGCAGTTGACTACTTTACCAAATGGGTAGAAGCTGAGCCACTTGCTACTATCACGATGAAGAAAGTAATCAACTTTGTTGTCCGGAACATCATCTCTCATTTTGGTCTCCCACATACGATTATCACCGACAACAGGACCATGTTCGACAGTGTCAAGTTCAAGAACTTCTGTCAATGTTTCCATATTCAGAAGAAGTTCTCAGTGGTTGCTCACCCTCAAGAAAATGGAAAGGTCGAAGCTGTTAATAAAGTTATCAAGTCCATTATGAAGAAGCGACTGGAAAAGGCCGGAGGCAGATGGGTCGATGAACTTCCTATGGCCCTATGGGCATATCGAACCACCCACAAGTCCGCGACCGGCCACACTCCATTTTCACTTTCCTACGGCTTTGAAGCTGTTATTCCAGTTGAATTGGAAGTACCTTCTCATCATGTGACATATTATGACCCGAAGACGAACGCCATATTACTCGCTGAATCTCTGAATTTGTTGGATGAGAAGCGTAAAGAGGCTGATTTGAGGGCATCCGCGCACCAAAGTGGAGTCGCCCGATTATACAATGCTAAGGTCCAACCACAAACCTTTGAACTTGGCGATCTCGTACTCAAGAGAATCTATCTGGTCCCTTTGCATATGAAACCAACATGGGAAGAGTCGTATGTCATCGAACGGAGATTGGAGATGGCATATTCAAATTATCAACTATTGATGGTCTCACTTTGCCGAGAGCTTGGAATAGCGAGAGTCTTTGTTGCTATTACACATAACAGGCTTTGTTTATTCATTTAGTCTACTTTTCATTGGAAATTTGTTTATGCATTTCGATATTTGAACTTGTAATAAGGAAACTAATTTTGCCGTACTTTCTTATTTTAGCAATAAAATGCAAACTCGTCGAGCCAGAGCGGCGATTCTTGAAATGCGTCTTGCGACCATCACAATGAACGGAGAGCTAAGTTCCATCCTACAGTGGGACTTATTCAAATAGGGAGTGACTATGATACGACCAGTCACTCGCTAAGTGAAACTCTAGGCTCGGGGGCAAACAATACACTAAAGCCAAAAAGGATTGATACATGACAATCCTCCAACAAACTCCGGTTCCCAGAGTGAGAGCTAGATTATAAATTTCAATTCCAAAACGTGGGTTCGAGGAGGGTGGATCCGTCCACCAACGACTTTGTCCATGTACAATCTAAACTCGAGGAGGATGGATCCGTCCATCTACGACTTCGCTTACCTACTTAGGGTGGATGTGATCCGACCGTCCACGCCCCTGATCAACTTATCGTTCCCGGAGTGCGAACGATATTCCAACACTTAGGTAGTGTGACTGACCGTCTGTCGCTCAACTCCAGATTCCCAGAGTGCGAACTGGAGTATAAACATTAAAATGGGTGTGGCTGACCACCCATTGACTAACTTTATGTCCCCAGAGCGCGGGCTGGAGTATAAACACAAACTGAGTGTGAACCGACCGCCCATGAGAAAACTCCGAGTCCCTGGAGTGCGGACCGGAGTATAAACACAAATTGGGTGTGATTAACCACCCACAAATCAATCTAAGTCCCCAGAGTGCGGACGAAATTCTAAATGTTAAACGGGTGCGACTGACCGCCCATAAAATAACTTAAATCCCCGGAGCATGGACATTTCTTTAACATTAAACAGACGTGACCGACCACTGACACACAAGTGCAATCCCTAGAGTGTGGATGCGATTACCAATAGATGAGCAAGCGTGATCCGACCACTTGAACTCGTCTCGTTTCAACTTCATTCCGACTAAGTTAAGCTCAATTTATTAAAGGCGGAAAGCGACTGCCGACCAACCACTTCAATTTATCCCCGGGACTGGGGGCAAAACTCAAGTGTCAGCTACTGATCGAGACAGTGCAATATTGGGACCCGACTTAACGTTTGGTTATGACCCGAAGCCATGACTTTGGGACTTGACAACCAAACTCATGTCTTATTCAGAGACTAAAGCCTCACAAGTACATTGAATGGAAAGTCGAGCGCTAAAACACTTAAGCAAATAAACACAGAGTTATGCTGAAAAAATGGAATTTCATTTCAACTATTCTTTGAATGAAAAAGATAAGTACAAAAATTATTCCAAGAATTCCTATAAGCAGGGTCCGAACCCGCATCTATACACGGCCTATAGGAATCAAAAAGAAATTCCTATCTATCTACCAAAAAAGGGAGCAAGAAGGCACGTCTACTCCCTTAGTTTCTTCTTCTTCCTCCTCGGCGTCGACCCACTAGAGCTACCACTCGGATGCCTCTTCGAGCCTTTGCTTTTTGGTGGTTGGTCCCCGGTCGAAGGAATTATGGTAATCTCTTCCTTCGAACTCACGGGAATTGGAATACTTTCTAAATGCGGAGTCGGAGGAATAGGAACACCCTCGATGTTGGAAGACGAGGGAGGCACGCCAGTGTCGACAACTGTACCATCGGGAGAAATCATTCGTAGAGGAGCCGGGCAAGGATCTGCCATACGACCTCCAATACCACTGGCCTGTGCGGCTGCTTCCATCTCGGCATTAATCTCCGCCATTATCTCTTCCTTGTGAATTGCTTGAGTGCCCACGGAGATGCTGCTAGTTTGGCTCGAAGAGCCAGTCATAAATGCACCTTCGCCCAAGAAAAAAGGCAAGTAAGTGAGGGGATCACTCTGGTGACCGAGGATTTCCTCCATCATTTGTTAATCAAAAATGAAAGCGCTCTCCCACACTCCCTCAGTTGGTGCAACGGCCGTTGTCGTGGTTGCCTCCGTCATAAGGGCCTCCTGCCCATGATGTTGCTCTTGGATTGCAGGAGGCTCGGCCGGTGCAGAATCTATAATTGAATAAAGATAAGAGAAAAGGTGTTAGTGACTACTTCAGACAATGGTCCCGACTTTGAATAAATACGAGAAGTGTTCAGAATACCTTCCTTAGATTGGCTCATAGGTGGAGCCGCAACACCTTCAGAAACATGCTCGCGAACCGGAGACAAACTCGGTTGATCGGGATCATAAGCAGGCACAACTGGAGGATCTACTGTAGAAGTAGGTTCGGGTTGGGTTGATGCAGGTTTTTCAGAACTTTCTTCATGGTGATCAACTCCAGACCCCTCTCCGACATCCAGATGCTGAGGGGCAAGATTCGCCTTTTCATAAGTGATAATGGCATCATAGAGAACCTTTCTTTCATCTTCGGTAAATATCTGATTCTCTAGCTCAAAGTTGTCAACAGATGTGGTATCGCGGTCCATTTTCTCATCTTCTACCAAGCGGCACCAAGCATTATACAGATGTGACGGGTAATCTTCGAGCCAGCTCATATTACGGTGCTTCAGAACATTAACGTTATATGTGATCAAGAGATCCTCAATGTCACCTTCCAACCTGGCCTCCAATGCTCTCACTTCACCCTTAACCCGGGCCTCAACTTCCTGAACCTTTAGCGTTGCTGCATCCCTCTCATCCCTGAGCACCACAGCCTAATCGCATGCTTCCTGAGCAGCTTTATTAGCATCGTCTTTTTCTTTGACGACTTTAGTAAATTTAGCTTTAAGCTCCTCAAGCTCTTTGAACACGACATCTCTTTCCACCATAACGGTGGTGGTTCTGTAGCCCATTTCTTCGACCAAGGTCAGGTGCTCCTGTCGCATTTGTTCTGTCTTCTTGCTTGCCTCATCGACTTTCTTAAGGGCCTCCATTTTCGAGTTTCTTAAAGTGTCATTCTCGGTGGTAAGCACTTGAACTATGCGATCTTTTTGGGCAAGATCTTTCTCCAGATTTTCAATTGTCTTCGCCCGCTAGAAGGCTATTGCAGAAGCTTTCTCTATCGTTTTCACCCATTACCGATATTGATTGTAGACGTCATGCATATAGTCATGGACAGTCTGCTCTGCCCCAGTGGGGATTTGCTTCAAGTTCAGGGGGAAGTGAAATCCATCGAAGCAGATATTAAGGAAGTTCGTGTTCAACTGAGCTATTCGGATGGCTCCCTCTTCCGTGGTCTCCGTAGCCGCTGATGTGGTGACGACAGGAGATTCTGTCCCAGTTCTACAGCGCTGCTCACTAGATCTCGAAGTTTGTGGAGGCACTGGTTGCTGTGAAGTTTCAGTGGTTTGCTTTCCAGATCTAGAGGGTTGCGTTGGACCTCTAGGTGGCAGAGAGCGCGATCGGGAGCGGCGCCTATACTCCCTCTCCCTTTCCCTCTCCCTCTCCCTATCTCTTTCCCTCTCGTAACGCTCCCTCTCTTGACTAGAGTAACCGCGATCGTGTTCTCTTTCGGCCTCACGTCCGCAAGACTCAGAATATGAGCTAGATGAATGGTGTGCAGAGCAGAGGCTACTAAGCATAGATCCTTGCCTCGACATCGTATCTGTAAAATGAAAAGAGAAACAGGGTTGGTAATCTCTAGAGATGAATAGCTTGTGATTAGAAATTGTGTGGTGCTGTGAAGTGTGTGTATGCATGTGCAAACCCCCAACCAACCAGTTGTAATAGCCGTACTCGGAGGAGTTGGCTCTCCTATGTCTAAGGCGCTTTGAAGCTCCACTAACCCGGTATCTCGGTGCAAAGGCAAGTCATCCGGAATGGGGATGTCTGCCAGTCCCGCAAAAGAGCTCTCCATCTGTGAAGGAGGAATCTCTTGACTAGTAGCAGGCAAAGAGACTATGATGGTTTTGCACTTTACAGATTTTTGAGCAGTAGAATTGCCTCTTCTCTTCTGCTATAAAAATCGAGGACTTTGTGAACGCCCAGCTGCGGGCTCGTCTCCAGTGGACATTTTCTCATCACCACCTTGTTCAAGAATTACTATCAGGGGAGCTCTCCTTTGAGCTTGCCTCACCAGGGCCGTCCTAAGAACTCCTACAAGTCCAATGCTCCGATCTCTATCAATTAGGCCAATAACAACCAGATTTTCATATGTAAGGACTTCATCGATCTCTCGGCGGGCACCTCTTGAATAACTCTTACTATCTCCTTAAAATGAGCACCTTTAGGTCGTGGAATTGAAGCTATAAAAGAAAGAAAGTGTTATACTCAACATCAACCACTATTATCCAATTAATCAGCAAAGAGGCTAGTGCACTTACGTCTTGCTAGCCACCTTATAGCGAACCCCGGTGGACACCGAACGAAGAACCATTCGGTCTTGAAATAGCCCAGCTTGTTCTAAGCTCCGACCACGATCTGACAGTTCCTAACTGTATCTAAGAAAGTGAAGGAAGGGTTGTCCCCACGACTCTTTACATTGAATAAGAATCTGATCTCTTCTACCGTTGGAGGGCAGAAGAGATGCTCCATGAAGATGACAAAAAGACTGTTCAACAGGGCATACCCATTCGGATGCAATTGGGATGGACCAATCCTCAAGAAAAGTAGAACTTCTCGGATGAATTGGTTAAAAGGAGGAAGTGTCCCAGCTACACACATAAATCTATTACAGGCTGTCTACCCTCCCGAGGGAGTGTGGGCTCTGTCCTCTGGCCCTGGCAATAAGACATCGTTTATGGATAACCCATGCCTTAGAAAAATCCAGCCCAACATATCTTTAGAAATGTTGGAAGGGATGGAGTCTTGTGGATGTGCGATAAAAACTGCTCCCGCTAGTTCATCCGGAGCAGGGCTAATAACGCCGGCTGCAATAACAGGCATTTCAATTACGGTAAAGGGTGGACTCTGGATATCCTGTGATTGCGAACTTCCGGGTTCCATAACTATTGAACTCAGTAAAAATCATCGTTAGATGACAATAAACCCGTGTGTCCCCCAGTGTGAAGTGCGCGAATGTGTTGTGCAGTGCAGTGCTAAATAATACTTAAGAGATTCTACGGAATTTGAAAGACGTTCGAATGACAAGACTTCGAAATTCAACCGGAGTGACCGTCATCACTGACCGTCATAACCGTGCCATCCAGACTTCGGAGATTGATCTAAGTTAAGGTTCGTCAAATTTTCAAGTTATAGTTCCATCGACAAGCTTCGAAGGGCAATCAAATATGTAGTAAAATGGTTAAGTCCGGTTATGTATGGCAGAAGCTCGTCGGAGTCAAATATTCAGATGTGCAAAAATTTCGTATCCATCAAAGTCCAAACTCGGATCGATCCGCAAAATGCATCAACTTCGTATCGATCGGGTTATATATGGCTTCGTATCGATCAAGGATTGTTGGCTTCGTGGTTACAAGCTCACGTTACTGAGCTCAGCCATTCTCCTTCCTTTTATCGATACGAAGTCAAGCCTTCTCCTTCCTTTTATCGATACGAAAGTGAAGCTGTACGTCCCTCCACACTTCATCTTCCCCAATCAACTGAGATGCCATTTCCACCTTCTCCGGCCAAACTCCGGCCTCAACACGACCGGGATCGACCACGATTGTGAATGGGATGGCATTAGATCTCGAATCTCATCATTTAAGTGTGGATTAGCAGTTCGATTACCTAAATCTAAGTAGTTAAATGGATTGGATGACTCGAAAGCAAAGGCAGTTCTAATTTTTCTTTAACTCGAAGCTATACGAAAATGAGAGCAAATATAAAAATGATGGAAAGTAAAATAATTTCTAAGTACGGAACCGTATTTATATGGTTCGAACATGGGCTGATGTCGATTCGTCTCCCAGTGCCAGTGACTGATCAAAGCAGTCTTCCACCCAACCGATACGAAATAGCCTATTCATATCTAGTGACTGATTGAAACAGTTTTAACATCATCGATATGAAGCTTCTTTTGTATCCATCCACAACCCATCTACGATGAAGTAATTCGTATCCATTGATACAAAATATTTTAAACGGCCAACTAATTCGTATCCATCACCATCGATACGAAGATAGTTTT
This sequence comes from Allium fistulosum, assembly GCA_030737815.1. Classification (NCBI taxonomy): domain Eukaryota; kingdom Viridiplantae; phylum Streptophyta; class Magnoliopsida; order Asparagales; family Amaryllidaceae; genus Allium; species Allium fistulosum. The sequence continues at coordinate 798,940,576 of CM060904.1, forward strand.
CCAACTTCTCAAATCGATCCAGGAGAGGTTGATACGAAGGGATACACAAAAACAACCATCAAGCGTTGATATAGCTTGAATTTCATATCGATCCAGGAGAGGATCGATATGAAGTTCGATTCAAATAAAAACAACAAAACACTTGACAACGACTCGTGAACGTGCGTACGTTAACGGGAGTCAAGTTAACATACGTTCATGCATGATGAACTAACTTTCAATTTTCAAAATTAACAGGAATTGAATGCTCACCTGGTGACAATTACAACAGTGAACAACAAATTGCTAACACTTGACACTCAATTACAACAACGCACTGTACAATCATTGGCACTCAACAATTAAGTATTTATATAATCGACAAATCAATCGAAGGTTACATCTTTTGATGAAAAGACAACTATTCAACGAATCGGACATAACTTTTTAGACCGAAGGTCGCAACTTTTCAAAGCACGTCATGTTCACACAAGATGTAATTTGGAGGGCAAATGTCATCCCGCCTTTTGGTAAGGCCGTGACATCGAGAACTTGACTGGTAACCAAGGAAAGTCCGTCCCGAAGATTGGTTATGCACAGGTTCACTATGGATACTGGAAAATTTGGTCATAGTCCAGATCGAGCTACAATTGACATGACACGACAACCAAAGCTATGAGAGCCAACGTTCCAAATTTCAAGTCAATCGGAGTTCATATGCTCAAGATATTAATCGATCAAGATGCACGAAGGAAGCCTCATTTCGTATCTATCATGATTCAACCTCCTTCGTATCCATCAAAGTCAGGCTTATTCGTATCCATGGAAAACTGTCACTTCGTATCGATCTCATGTTTACACGCTTCGTATCAATCCAACCATTCATATATTTCGTATCGATCGACCATTGATCGATATGAAGAACATATATTGGATCGATTAAAATCAAGGGAAAAGCCATCGATTTGTATCTATCATGTTCACCACATTTCATATCCATCAAGTTTACTCCATTTTGTATCCATCATGATCGATCGTCTTCGTATCCATTGACAGTTGATGTTTCGTATCTCCTTCACTTATACACAATTCGTATCGATCATCATCTGCACAGTTCGTATTGATCGGTCAACGATCGATACGAAACGTGCCACCAACAAACGATACAAAATAACACTTAAGAGGCATCAATACGAAATCGATCTTCAATCGATACGAAGAGCTTCAGTTTATATCGATACGAATTGGGGTGGAAGCTATCGATACGAGGTAGTCACTATGCTATCGATACGAAATAGAGTGGAAGCTATCGATACGAAGGAGCTCCAGGTAAATGATACGAATGAAGTAAGTTGGAACGATACGAATGGAATTACATTGGGTTGATACGAACAGAGCACGTAAAAATGGAAGACTTGGTAACTCGACATGAAAAGTGGATCGATCCTAGAATATAGCGCCACGTCACCTGATCGATACGAGCTAGCATGGGTACGAACATATCGATACGAACCAGATTGATATAAAGACGCTAGCTCATTGAAATGTCAAACTTCGATTGATCATTACTCAAAATCTACAAGTCCAAATGCTACCAAATTTTCACAGAAGCTTGCGTACCACCTCTACTTGGTTTCTGATCGATCTCAGCCCAAATGGAGTCGTTTTTGATTGATACAAATTGTATACGTATCGATCATGGATCGATCCCAAATGTCCAAGGATCGATCTGGTGGGATCACCCACGTAACAGAAGGGGTCTTCCGAGACCTGAGCCAGATATTTTCAGCTTACACCTATAAATAGCAGTCCTACGCCTTCAGAAATGGGACTTTTGACTCTCTTATGCCGATATTCTGCCGGAAACTCCATTGTATCTCGAGTGCTTGAGAGTGTACTGTTGTAATCAGTTATAACCAGTTAGCAAAGTCAATAAAAACAGTAGACTTTCCATAGTGGACATAGGCTTCAACGCCGAACCACTATAAATTCTTGTGTTCTTACATTTCTGTTTGTCTGTTTTGGCATGTCTATTAGATTAACCTCGTTTTCCATTTATATTCTTCATTTTAATCTCTTCAAATACGTCCGAAGAGTGTTGTGCCCAATTTTGGTACAAACAATCACCTAGATAGACAAAGCAAAAATGACGGTAATGCACGTAAACTTCCTATAAATCTCTAAGGAAATTATGGCTCGTCAATTATGATGTTTAAAGAATCAAAGATTTTTATGAAAAGTCTTTCTTCAATTTTACAAATTTACTTAGGAGATCCTTGGGAACTGGGCTACTTGAAAGACCTTTATTATGTGCAATATGTCAGAATTAAACTAAGAATAGAGAAACCGAAATGATAAATCTCATAAGAAAACTTAGTAGCATACAACAATTATACAAGTCATTCTGGTTCATACAAAATTGATTTCTTATACATTTTGGAAATGAATCTCTACCTATTATATTTAAGTTTCTTAAGGGGAAGAGAGTGTAAGGAAAGAGGAAAGGGAGCAATTCGGGGAAGGCTACAGCATTCCCCGAGATGATGATCTGTCTTATATTCATCTAAGTATCTACGGTGAAGGCATCTGAGCAAACGTCCACTGTTATCACCAAAGTATAAGAAGTCGACAATCAAACCCCTGCAATAAACTTTGTATAGGAATTCCGCCAAGGCATCCCTATCATCGATTAACATCTAGAGGTTCATTTGCTCAAAATTCTCCTTCAAAAGCTTTTCCCGATTGTTGTACCCCTCTTCATCAGAGGGGAAATTTCTCTCTCTTTGAAAAAACTCAATTTTGATGCGCTCTCAGCAAGTTTTTAATATTTTTCATACAATGTATTATACTCCTTCATTTGTTTATCCAACTCTTTGTTTAATCGACCAATGTTTGTTTGCTTCTTCTTAAGCATAAGTTTATAATGGTATTTTTATTTTTCTTGTCAACTAAAGTAGTTAATAAATTAACTAAAGATCATTTGATAATCGAAAATATTTGTGCAATGAGATCCATACCTGAGAAAGTAGGACAATAGACGATAGGATTTTCTCTTTTCTTTGGACTTTAAGCCTAGGAAAGATTTGTCTCCCTTGGGAGAACTTGCCCTGGGAGGATCAGAAATCTCGCTAGCCCCCGCACCTTGAAAGATGGATCTGGATTAGTGCCTCCTGGCCTGTCCTTGTCAACCGATGGTCCAGAAATGCCATTTCCACCACCTCTACCATTGTTTTTGTTATTATCATCGTCATTGTCTTCAAGACAATCATTATCATTGTTAACCCTATCTTTGTACTCATTGTCGTCCTTCTCCTCTTCATCTGAATCAGTCTGCTCACCAATCGGTGGATCATCAAAAGTTAGCAGCTTTTCAGCATCAACCTTCTCCTCTTCCTCAAGAACTTGAGATCCCTGTGCCATCTCTTTAATTTGCTCATGAACTCCTCATTCCATTCTAAAGGAAGGGAGAGGAACTAAAGTCCAAACACTTATAAGCGTTGTCAGAATAACCAATGAAGAGTACCTTCTCATGAGATCCGTCGATACTAGTATCGAGAGGCATGCCAAGAAAACGGGACACTTTTTTGTTTTGCATCTTAATCACTTATGTTGACTTATCTATAAGATCCTATTTCCTTTTCAGCTTTTTATCGAGGGATTTGATCTTTGCCATAAGCCTAGCTTCTTTCGTTTCAGCTTCCATAAAAGCGAGTTCTAAAGCCATCGCCCTATCATTTGAAGTTTGAAGTAGGGCTTTCGTTTCTTTAAGAGAGGCAACTAGCTTGCCTTTCTCTTGCATAGCTTCATCTCTTTCGGTAGTCAGGTCAATAACATGATTAATAAGTGAGGAGTTTTCCTCCTCTAGCTTAGAAATTTCACTTGATGACTCCAAAGCCTCATGTTGAAGTGAATTCAGATGCTTGGCAACCTAGAATGGATAATGAAACTTGAATACATGGGATGTTAGGGCTAGACATAAGGGGTACATACAAGCAAGTATTGTCTAAGAAGAGTGAATCGATGATCTTAGGTGTAGGAGTAAGGTTGCAATGGCTGGAAAGCAGCAGAGGAAGGAGATTGAATTAACTATTGAAGAAGGTCATTAAATTTGTTGATAGAAGCTGACGATTAAGACTTAGAAGGAAGAAAGATCTTCAAAGAAAAATAAAACCTAAGCTCTTCGCAAATACAATTCAAGGCTTTTGGGGAACTTAGGACGGTAATATGGTGGAGAAAGTCCCGAGAACCCTCTACTTCGATCACTTGCTGGATCTCATATGCGGTAACATTAAAATTCATTTTGTCTCTGGCTGCACTAAGATTTGGAATTTAAAGGTTTGAGTAAGCACCAGCCAACCCTTCTGCTCCTGTAATGGTTGGGGATTGCATGTCCTCGATCTTAGGCTTCTTGCTAAGAGGAGACATAGTAACAGAATTATCAGCCATTTTTCTTTTGACAAGAGAAAATGAACCGAAAATAGCCACTTTAAGAGATTGAGATTTAGGAGCCTGAACTAAAGCAGAAGTGACATCTTTCCCCAATTTATATTTGGAGGTATCTATAGTAACTTCCTTCCCGATGGTAGGAAAAACCAAATCAAATGAACCTAAATAAAAAGGATAAATTTATAAGACAATGTTATAATAAATTTTCAGTGATTACAATGGTATCTTACCAGGTACCTCAGGATGAACAGGAGAATTAGATGAAAAAAGTTTGGGCATGCCCAACACCAAAGAGCCCTTGCCCTTAGAGTTACGTTTTACCATTGGAGGTTCTCCTAGGACTTTTTGAGCATTTAAAATTATGGAGTATTGATGAAGCTTAGCCGAGATTAGCGGTCTAAGCCTTTTACTTATTATTTCCGCTGCTTTAGTCAATGACAGCACAAGTTCATGATCTTTTGAGTTTAGATTTTTGGGAGCAGGGTTTGGAAGAGAGATACGAGCTAATGAGGAATAACAAACCAATACCGATAAGCAAGAGAGAGAAGCTTACCAAAAGTAGAAAAAGTCTCTCTAAGACCAGAGAAGCATTTTACAAAAAAATTGAGTCTCCCATACTTTTGCCTTATTAAGATTCTCAGAAATTAAGCCTTTTGGATGAGGATGGATGTGCAATTGACGGCTCAATTGATCACCAACTTTAGCAGGGCCAGCTATATGATGAAGGATGTCGGGATTGAGATGCGAGAGACCAACTTCTTGAACCAAAACTTCCAAGCAAGTCAAATATGTATAAGAATTTGGTAAGAACTGGATTGGCGCAATATCCAAATGCTTCAAGTATCTCATATGAAATCCGAGAAAAGGGAGATATCCGGTATGCCAAATATGTATGGTGGAGAAGGCGAATTATCCCTCTAGTTGATAATGGATGTTGTTTGAGGATCCTATAGGGATGGCTTCGACCCCAGTAATGCCAAATTGACTAAGAATAGAATCCACCTTAGCCTGGGTGGTGATATACGACGGTTTGAAAATGATATCGTCTTTCTTGCTACCTGAAGGAGAAGGCTTGGAATCTTTACCAGTGTTCCTAGTAGATTTCTTTTCGGATTGTTGGCCTTCAATTTTACTGCCAAGTGATACTGTTCCAGAACAAAGATATTATCATGATTTATAAATGTTATACAGTATATTGACTCGGCTATATCTGAAATGATTGGAAAAGTTAGACTCGACTGTCATCAAGGCAAGTAAGCTCAGAGCGATGATCGTAGGGTCCAAAAATCAAGTACTATGATAATATGAAGCCATGATCGAACAGAATTGAGAGATATGCTATAGAATGTTCTACGTAAGGAATAAAGTCTAATCTAGAAAACAGTTCGGGTATGATCCCTCTTTACCAAAGGGATCAGATTACTTCAGCAAAACAAGCGGAACTTAATGGAAAACAATCGATATCTCAAAATCTAGAGGTCAGATGCACATGAAACTTTGGGAACAAGTTGCGGGGACCCTAGGGAGTCCACCCAAGAGATCGTATCCCAAAAGGAGCAAGTAAGAGGGATCGACCCTCTTCCCTCCAAAGGGATCGGCCAGAATTAGGCAACATCACACATTGCAACAATGATCGATCAATAATTCAACATCTACAAGTCCAATTGACATGAAACTTGGTTAACAAGTGCATTACAACATGAAGGACCCCTCATAGGGATCACGGCCCCTAACTCTACCAAAATAGGGATCGGCTCCAATCCCTATTTCTTGGATTTGGGCCATGCAATCCCTCATGCGGGCCCCTATGGATCTGGAGAGCCTTCTACTGAATTTTTGGGGAGATATTTTGTCATCTTCCTCTATAAACTGGACGTAGGTAAACAATGCCAAACCACTATAAATTGATGTGTCTCGGTTATTAGTTTGTCTCTTATTAATTTATTGCTATTTTTTCTCTGTTTACCTTTATTTTTCTTCATTTATTCCTCTACAAAATCTCTATTGGGTGTTTGTGCCAATTTTTTGTGCAAACATTTTGGTGCTTTCACTAAGAAGAAAGATTCTCAGCTTCATTTGGATCCTTTTGTTGTTATTGGATTGTAGAAATCCAAGGAAGAGATCTAGAATTATCTTCAAATAGTTTATCCATTCTATTCAGATTTACAAAAGTCTATGAAAAACTATCAACAATGGCTAGGAATACCGGATCTATCTCTCAAAACGTAGAAGGAAACGAGAGCACCAGCATCTAAAAAGGATGCCAGAGAAATCTACCAGTAGATGTTAATGTTACCAATCCAGTTGATGTCTAGAATCCATCTAATTCGATCACAATAGCTGATTTCCAGAACCCGATGAGAGAGCTCATGAATAATCGACGACAGTTGAACCAGAAAATTCAAGTCAATATCGATCTAATGAATCAACTCAGGGATCAACGACGTGGGAAAAGTACGAGAGAGCCAACTCCCTTTTCTGCATTGGAAAGCTCAACTTCATGTGATGACCATCACAACCGAAGACGCCGTAGAACCGACATATATCACATAGAAGCATATGGATATCAACACACAACAATACCTAGGCTGCCAGAACCGATCAGACCTGGTCCCTCTATAGGGATCGAGGTTGATCCCTCCTCTAGGGGAGGAGCCTTACCTTTTTCTGATGGAACTCGAACTGGACCCACCGCGGTTGATCTGAATGCTGGAATTCAAGTTAATGCAGATCGGTTACTTCTACAGAATGACGACAATGTTAAACGCACGTCAAGAGGATGTTGAGCCAAGAAGGCATGGAATGGCCCGTAGACATCAACCTCGGACCATTCACATGAGGTGGAGCACAACTACCACTTGGCTCCAATTATCCAAACATTGGACTTGACACTATGATCAAGCAGCTAGTAAGGGAGAGCCAAGGCTTGAACAATGATGATTGGGGGATCTCGAGGAGCTATATGCCATTTACTGACAATACCTACATTTGGAGTATCCAAGGAGATTTAGCATGCTATCGATGCCTACCTATGAGGGAAAATCCGACCCCAGGCAGCACATCATGAGATATGAATGGCTAATGAATTTCGCACGAACCGATGATGCCACAAAATGAAGATGCTTTCCTATTACTCTCTCTGGCATAACAACAATGTGATTTACGAGATTAGTGTAACATCCCCCTACTTGGAGGCCCAAAACTAATGACTACGGATGCTGAAGTCATCCATAGTTATTAATCCTCGATGACCAAATACGGCGGTGTTAGATTCATTGATACACAGAAACACATGAATATGGAAAAATTTTAAAATTCAAATAGAATCACATTCCATTTCAAAATATTTCCAATTCATTACATAATCCCATAATCGCAAATCACATTTATAGAAAATATATTTATTACAACATACGCCAAGAGAGACATATGAAGATCCCCACTTGGATGATCACAGTATATACAGGCAATATAACAACTTTTCCATTACAAACAACACAGTAGAATCAAATAAAAGAGAACTCCAAATAGCTATCATGCCTCCTACACGTCTCCAGAAGCTTTATTCGTCTAATGAGGTACCTGAAAACCTCAACTCTCAAACTACTCAAAATCAATAGAGTAGCCAAGATTTTAAGGGGAAAACATAAACTTCGAGTCGGATATAAAGCCTAGTATGAATAACAATCTACCATCTCAAATCATTTAGATATCCAGTGAGACCACGCCGCTTAGCGGAATGGGTTTTCCCCTCACTAGTATCCTAAAACCTTTATAAAACCATATACTGTGCTCCTGCATCCACAATGGTTAAAAACATAGTCATTTCAAAATATTATGATGATATGCAAACATTTTAAAACATACTGGATTTCCCATCCTCTGTTTAATTGACTCCCTGTCATATTTTATAGTTTCTAGGGTCACTATTAACCTACTAGTTTTCATTGGCTTACCAATAACCTTTTCTTATTATATGGACTCCCTGTCCTATTTCATAGTTTTCATGGGTGCACTATGAACCTATTGGCCCCTTCCAATTAACTCGACACTACCACTACCGTGGGTTTAGTTGATTCATGGGTTCCCCTGAACCTATTGGTTACTACAATAACTTCTCCCTTATCCTAGTTTTCATGAGTTGACTAGGAACCTATTGGCCATTTCCAATATCTTTTCTTCTTATCCTAGTTTTCTTAGGTTGACTAGGAACCTATTGACATCTGTCAATAACTTAATCTAGATATAGTTTTCATGGGATCACTATGAACCAATTGGACCCCTGCCAACCACTCTTTATAACATGGTTTTCATCAGATCACTATGAACCTATTGGTAACTCCAATAACTTCCTAATCATAGTTTTTATGGGATCACTATGAACCTGTCTTCCTGACAACTTCCATATTTGGGCATCCTATACTTTGGTCTCCCTGGCTTCTTGGATGCAACTCTACTTATCCATGACTTTAATCAATTTATATTCACTACTGGGTTAACCTAGTTGGTTCTTCTACCCTTTATCTCCAAAATATAGTTATGGGTCCATTATAATGTGAATATATTTATATTTGAAGAAGCAAACATAATTATAAAACACCACTTCTGTGGGTTTAATATCCGTGAAACACTTTTCATATATAACATGGTTAATCTCTTTAACCTATAATTTTATCAAGGAAAGCTTCTTCTTAAAAAACATTTCAAAACTCCTTTAATTTAGCTATGGGTTTCTCCTTTCAAAAATAGAGTTTGGGTTGCAAAACCTTTCGAAACCGTTCTTTCGCCTTCATAGGATGACCACCTTCGAAAGCATTAAAATCCATCTTCAAAACATTAGGCTCCTGCCTTTCTAATACTTTAAAACCTTCCTTTCGAAACCTTTCGATTGTATTAAAGTGTTAACATATAACTTTAGAAGCATAGCTTCAAAACCATTCAAAAGTACCCCTTTCGAAACCATTGGAAGCAACCCTTCCGAAATCATTGAAAGTCCCCCTTTCGAATGCATTGGTTTTATACTTAAAATATTATTTGGGTCAAGGTGAATATAGGCGAAAGCATCTCTTTCGAAACAATCCTTTATCATATAAAAATATTAGGGAAAACATGATGGTGTCGACACCATCCCTTTCGAAAGCATAAAACATCTGGGTAAAATATTGGAAGGTTGGCTTCGAAACCCCTTTCGAAACCATTGGCTTCGAAACCCCTAACCCCTTTCGAAATTATTGGAAGTGGCTTATAATTATAAAACCACAAAGCACCTTTCGACAGCATTGATATCTTCAATACTATCAAAAGGCTTAAAATTATAGAAGGGTACTTGGTTGAAACTACCCCTTCCGAAAGATTCAATTTCAAAAACTAACTCACTCCTTCGAAAGCTACTTCTTTAAAAAGGCGGTAGCTTTACTTTAGAAACTTGTTTTAAAATACCCTTTCGCAAGCATTGGTTTTGAGTTCTTCGAAACCTCTTTTTAAATAGGCAAGCAATTTTCTTTAGAAATTAAACCATAGATCTTGATCCCTTCGGAAGCTATATTTCAACACTCTACCTTCCGCCTTTCTCCAATCCAATGCATACCATCGTTGTGATACCTTGTGTATTGGTTTCGGCATAGTAGGTTTCGACTGGGATGAAGGCGGAAGCTCTGTGTCGAAAGGTACTTCCAAAGTAGGCGAAACCATCTTTTCTAAGTAAACCTGGTTTTATACTTATTATAGTAAACCTTTTTCTAACTAACCTGCCATGTGTAAGCACCAGATTGGTTGCCTTAACTTTTCAAATTCTTTAATATGATAACAGGTGCTAATTTTAGATCTAAAGCATGGTTAAGTTAATCAAATAAGCCCTTCCATTAAGCAAAACAAATATTGAAAATAAGTCCCTTGTTATCCCATCTTTTGGTCAAGGCTGGAATATCAACAAATTGGCTAGAAAAGATGAATATCAGGATTGGAAATCGATTGGAAACAAGGCTTTGATCGATGTCGTCAAAATTTGGCCGAGCTCCGATCAAGGCGGGATCGATTGGGAATGATGATCAAGGCTATGAGAGACTACATTTCAATTTTCGGGTCAAACGGAGTCCATTTGCTCAAGATAATTGACCGAGTCGAACAAGGCGTTCGTATCGATTAGCATGGATACGAACCGCGCCTTCGTATCGATCAGGTAGGAAGGATTTCGACTCGATGGAAGTGGGCCCAGAATGGATAGACAAGACTGCGATGGTTTGTCCGACTCGATAAATTCGTATCGAATAGGATGGAGACAAGCGGCCTGCTTCGTATCGACGTCTTCGTATCCATCAGGAAAGGCTTCGTTCATACCCATCCTAAAGTCTAGTTTCGTATAAATCTGTTGGCCCTGTATAACGCGAGCAGTTGGGTACGAACGCGAAACAAAATTATGGACACGAACGAATGTGAAATATGGATGCGAGTGAAGAACGACCATGACTCAAGGGAAGAAACATTCAACTCGGCACGAAGTTAGGATCATGTCTTGGGAGTAGCGCCACATCACCATACGCACACTTGCTCAGGATCGAGTCGATCAGAATGATACGAACAAGACCGAGTCGAACAGGATCGAGTCGAATAGACCGAGTCGAACGCAACAGCCAACCGATATACACGTGCACTACAATTCATATCGGTCAATTATCTCCTAAACCACAAGTCCAAATGTCACGGAATTTTCACAGGAGCTTATGCATAACCTAAGGAAGGTCCACGCCAAGTTTTGACTCGATTGGATGAAATCTTGATCGATACGAAATTCGTTCGTATCGATCACGGATCGGGCCGAAACTTCACGGGATCGGGCGCGTGGCCCTACTCACGTGCCAAAAGAAGTCTCCCGAGATCTGGGCGAGATATCAGCCTCCTACACCTATAAATAAAGCCCCAAAGCCAACAGAAAAGGGATCTTTGGCTTCTCAACGTCCGGACTCTGCCCAATTCAACTTTGTACTCCATCACTGCTGTTATACTCGAATTTTATCATCATAATTTGCTGTAATCAGTTGTAACCAGCGAAGAACATCAATAAAAGATTAACTTTTGGAGTGGATGTAGGCCGAAGATAGCTGAACCACTATAAATCTTGTGTCTCTGTCTATTTCTTTCCATTTTAAGTTCATTCTTCTTCATTTTTTATCCTCTACAATACTTAGATTTGAGATTTGTGATCATTTATCGCTGATTTGTGTTCATACACTGGTGCTTTCATGATATTTAGGGTTTGTGACCATTTTTGGCGCAAACACTTTGGTGCTTTCACTGAGAAAGACTTGCACCCGCTATATCAGATTTGGAATTCGGATTTGAAGGTTTAAAGGTTAAAATCTAAAGAGCTATGACGAGGCAATCAAGTAGAAGACAAAGAGCGGAGAGAAGTCAACAAGGGGGAAGTCAAAAAGGCATCCCCTGGAGCTGGAGAAGGACAAACTTCGATCTACATCACCAGGGATGAAATGGAGGCTATGGCGAATACAATTCATGAAAGGTTGCTGAAGAGTCAACAAGAAATGATGCAAAACTTCTTTGATCAAATGAGAACAGCAGTAATAGCTGGAGCTTCAAGAGATCAGATCCACAGAACAGGAGCAGAAGGCCCAAACAGGCAATTGAATGGAGCAGCTTAGCAAGGCATAACCCCTGATCAGCACACCACTGCTAATCTGGATGGATCTAGGCTCGGGGGCACACCGCCCCGCAACGATGGACAAGTTCATGGAGGAGTTCCGGTTAACACCACACAACAGGATGCTGGCAGGAGTAGGAGTGCAGGATGAGGAGTACGTACCAGAATTCCCTCGGGGACTCAGGGGGCAACCGTTGGCTGACAAAGCAGGATTGGCTGAGATTATCAGGCGAACTATGCGCGGAGGTTTGACGAACAGAGATCTGGAAGGAGTAAACAGGATTCCGTTTACTCGTGACATCGGAATGGCTCGGAATCCACTAGAATTCAAGCTACCTACGCTAGAAGTATACAATGGAGAAGCTAATCCGACTAATCACTTGATGAGATATACAAGACATATGGAAGTGCTGGGGGCATCGGAGGAAGTAATGGCCAGATGTTTCCCTCTATACTTAACAGATATAGCTGCGATGTGGTTCAGACACCTGGAGGAAGGATCTATCAGGACATGGACAGAATTGGTGGACAGGTTTCTGAAGCAATTTTGAGTTCATATCAAAAGGCCGAAGAATGTGATGACACTAACATCAGTAAAGCAAAGGATGGATGAATCACTCAGAGCTTTCTTAACTCGATTCAATGCAGCGGTTGCTTTGGTGGATCGGCCGGATCCGTCGATGGTTTTAATGGCAGTAGTATCAAGAGTCAGAGAGGATTCAAATTTCAAAGTGTCTCTAATACGGGACCCTCCAATGGATCTCGGTGAATTCTTTCACGAAGCTGAGAGATTCCTTCGGCATGCGTGCTCGGATATGAAGTTAAAGGAGGTTAACGCAGCTGAGGATGGAGGGCCATCCAGTGGAGGCTCGGATAAAGATAAGGTAAAAAGGAAGCTGGATGACGAATCAGGAAAGCAAGGAAGCGATGGAGGGAACCAAAGTTCTCCACTTACACAAGATTAAATGAAACATTGGAATAGATATTCATGGAAACTCAGAATCACCTTCCCTACCGAAGGCCAGCTAGGAGAGAACCCTCAGAACGTGAAAGTGCATCAGGGCGACACTGTCTTTTTCACGATTTAGATGGACATGATACCAACATATGCAGGCATCTAAAGGACATTATAGAGGAACATGTAAGGAATGGACAGATGCGACAGTACGACGGGGCTCGAAATGCGGAGGTGGAGTAGGAGCGACCACTGTCTACCTCAAACGACGACGGCGCAAGGCCCAGGAATGATAGTCGATTGGTTATCAATTGACCAGGATAATACGAAATAAGTAGCAAACTACTAGCAAATGGCCAAGTCGTTTATTCATGTACGGGGATGGAGATGGCCCCTATGCATGCTCTGACTGACGATAAACCGCAACGCTATGGTTTATGAAATCTGTTTCTTCTTTTTGGTTTGGACTTTTGCTTTTTCTGGTTCGGTTTTGGAGTTTGGATTGAACTCCCGATTCTGTTTAATTTCTGGTTTGGATTTTCATTTGAATGACTGTTTTCATTTTTGGATATTCGTTTTGCTTTCGGATGTGGACTTTTGGTTTTTCTGATTTGATTTGGATTTTGGATTGTATTCTGGATTGGATTTTGGATTGGATTTTGGATTGGATTTTGGATTGGATTTTGATTGGATTTTCCTCTGGTTTTTGGTAAATGGTCGTCGAGTATGGACTATGCTTGGCAAGGGTCCGGAGAGACCAGGATTCGGCCTAGGATTAGACCCTATATTATCGGTTACTATTTCAGGTCGTCGAGTATGGACTATGCTCGGCAAGGGTCCGGAGCGACCAGGATTCGACTTAGGACTTAAACCTTGGTATTACTCAGCGTCCAGGGACACTGGACCACGGTCGTCAGGTGTGGATTGCGCTTGGCAAGAACCCGGTGAAGTTACGGATTTGGATATCGACCCGGAGAGGTACTGGATTCGGTTATTGGTTATTGAATGAGGATGGATTAGGACTAGGTTATCGGGTTCAGATGGATATGGAATTGGCTAAGGCTTTGGTTACTGGATTTGGAATCAGACATCGACTCGGAGCAGTCAAGAACGATGCACTTGGATGGTATGGCTATGGACAGAATATGGACTTCGGGTGTCGGATTCGGAACTATTCAAAACACCCCTTCTTCTCACAAGGCATGTTTTCGGGGGCAAGTGTTATCCCACCTTTTGGTCAAGGTTGGAATATCAACAAATTGGCTAGAAAAGATGAATATCAGGATTGGAAATCGATTGGAAACAAGGCTTTGATCGATGTCGTTAAAATTTGGCCGAGCTCCGATCAAGGTGGGATCGATTGGGAATGATGATCAAGGCTAGGAGAGACTACATTTCAATTTTCGGGTCAAACAGAGTCCATTTGCTCAAGATAATTGACCGAGTCGAACAAGGCGTTCGTATCGATTGGCATGGATACGAACCGCACCTTCGTATCGATCAGGTAGGAAGGATTTTGACTCGATTGTAGTGGGCCCAGAATGGATAGACAAGAGTACGATGGTTTGTCCGACTCGATAAATTCGTATCGAACAGGATGGAGACAAGCGGCCTGCTTCGTATCGACGTCTTCGTATCCATCAGGAAAGGCTTCGTTCGTACCCATCCTAAAGTCTAGTTTCATATCCATCTGTTGGCCCTGTATAATGCGAGCAGTTGGGTACGACCGCGAAACAAAATTATGGACACGAACGAATGTGAAATATGTATGCAAGCGAAGAACGACCACGATTCAAGGGAAGAAACATTCAATTCGGCACAAAGTTAGGATCAAGTCTTGAGAGTAGCGCCACATCACCATACGCACACGTGCTCAGGATCGAGTCGAACAGAATGATACAAACAAGACCGAGTCGAAAAGGATTGAGTCGAATAGACCGAGTCGAATGCAACAGCCAACCGATATACACGTGCACTACAATTCGTATCGATCAATTATCTCCTAAACCACAAGTCCAAATGTCACAAAATTTTCACAGGAGCTTACGCATTACCTAAGGAAGGTCCACGTCAAGTTTTGACTCGATTGGATCAAATCTTGATCGATACGAAATTCGTTCGTATCGATCACGGATCGGGTCGAAACTTCACGGGCTCGGGCGCGTGGCCCCACTCACGTGCCAGAAGAAGTCTCCCGAGATCTGGGCGAGATATCAGCCTCCTACACCTACAAATGGAGCCCAAAAGCCAACAGAAAAAGGGATCTTTCGCTTCTCAGCGTCCGGACTCTGCCCAATTCAACTTTGTACTCCATCACCGCTGTTATACTCGAATTTTATCATCATATTCTGCTGTAATAAGTTGTAACCAGCGAAGAACATCAATAAAAGATTAACTTTTGGAGTGGATGTAGGCCGGAGATAGCCGAACCACTATAAATCTTGTGTCTCTGTCTATTTCTTTCCATTTTAAGTTTATTCTTCTTTATTTTTTATCCTCTACAATACTTAGATCTGAGATTTGTGATCATTTATCACTGATTTGTGTTCATACACTGGTGCTTTCATGATATTTGGGGTTTGTGACCATTTTTGGCGCAAACATCCCTCTTCTAAAATAATTTAATTTTCATAGCAATTCACTTTGGAAAAATCCCCCAAAATTCCAAAACTTCACTTTAATCATGTTATCTAACATATCAAAATTCCATACCCAAATTCTTAATATATCAGTTTTACCCTAAAACCATGTATAAATCCATTTAAACAATCTTGTTTAAATTAAGCAAATCAATATTCTAGCATATCATCATCCAATTCATTATAAAACCGAATTTACCCTTAAATCCAAAAACATATGACTCAAAAAAAAATAGAGATGGAATGTTTATTCACCTTGATTTAGATAAGGAGATTGAATTGAGATTGTTTTCCCGTAAGCTTGAATCTCTAGCTTTTAATTGTATTCCTCTTGTTAATGGTTAGCCCCTCCTTCTTACGTTTTGTTTTCAAAATGACATGAATGAGAATGTAATGGTAGGAACAAAAATATATAAGGGTAAGGGCTAGGGGCGGAAAATTCCTAATATACCCTTGTGTAATTTAATTAACCCAAAAACCATTCTTAAGCCCATTTAATTATTTTATTAGGCATAACCTTAATTGAATTTATTCAAATCTCAACCCCGTTGTCACTTAACATTTATATTAGTCCATTTAATTTATCTAATTAAATCTCCTGAATAATGTTATCAAAAATTAGGGGTGTTACAATTACCCCCACGGTCAATCTCTAGATTTTATGATTTGGCAACAAAATTTGAGGAGTAGCTCCATATGCATGCAAACTCGCCCCAAAGATGTAATGTCCCTATCAAGTGTGATCCAAGCTCCGGGAGGATCCCTGAAAGACTACTTAGAGAGATTTCATACAACCGTCACAGAAGTCAGTAATCCAAATGACCATTCAATATTAATGGAGGTAACAAGAGGGATTGACCTAGAATCTGACTTTGGTGATTGCTTAGTTGGCAAACCACCCACGATGTTGGAGCATTTCTATGCAAAAGCAGCTCAGTATTCGAGAAAAAAGGAAGCTAGATACTCTGGTAAGAAGAATGTTGTGGGACCAAGTGTAGAATAACATTGCAGTGAAACAGTCCGGGGAGAGTTTCGAAAAAATTCAAGCAAATGTCCAAAATAAACTAAATCAGCAAAAGAAAGGCAGTGATAGGAACCGTGAACAAAAGAGGGATTCTAGAAGAGGAAAGTCTAGGATTCCAATATATGATACCTACACACCACTGAATACATCTCTAGATAACGTCTACTTGTTTACATTCAATAACATGTAGTATAGGAAGCCACCTCCGAAGGAATCGACGGAGGAACAAAAGCAAACTGGAAAATAATTCATTTCCATGAATGCCATGGTCATAACATTAATGAAAGTAGGAACCTTCAGGATATTATTGAGAAAACGATTTGGGAAATAAAACTACAGCAGTTTATTAAAACTCTATAGGATGACGAGCAGGGGACATCCGACCCCAATTGAGGACAAGCACCGCACAAGGATGAGGAGCCTGCGTGGACTGGTGGAAGATTAGTGATCAATACAATAGATGGAAGACCACATCCAGCTGGTAAGAACTGGCACGAGATGAAGTGCTATACTAGCACAATCAAGCGTATGAATTTTGAGTGCTGTTTCAATATAGAAGATGGGGCTCTGGCCAAACATCAGTGTACAATGGTAGACGACATTGTATTCAGAAACAGAGATGCAGATAAGGTGGAGGCACTGATGATCGACCCAATGGTCATTTCGGCCATGATTAGCCTCACCTTAGGGGAGAAGGTCTTGATTGACTATGGTAGTTCCATGAATATAATTTTCAAAAAGGCTTACAATCAGATTAGCATGGAAGCCAAGGACTTGAAACCATCTAAAGCCCACACTCATGGCTTTAATGGTGCTGCGACCGATGCTGTCGGTTATATGGAATTGCCCATGGAGTTAGGGGAAGGCGACCACAACAGTTGCCATTTGTTATCTTGGATGTCGACTCTTCATACAATGCTTTTTTGGGCCGATCGGCCTAGCTGAATTCCAGGTGGCCCTTACCCCATGATGTTTGACTTTGAAATTCCCAACTGATAATGGTGTTGGAGTTGTACATGGAGATCAGGCAACTGGACATGGCTGCTATGTAGAAAAGCTGAGAGAGGCCCAGTGAAAAGAGAAAGGCAAGGGTGTAGACAAGTCTCTCTGCATCCAAGCCACCAAAGATTAACAACCAGCGCTGGGACCTTGGCTCGGGCACCATAGTTGGTTCTACAAAGATATAGATCGGAGGAATGATGAGGCGGAGCCTAAAGAGACCAAGGCTAAATCAGTTGAGCTAACGATCGACATCACGGTCAGCTACGATGACCCGCCATGGGTCCTAATGATCGGATCACAACTCAGCCCCTTGATGATGATAGACCTTGCTGGTTTTCTCCAAACGAATTTTGATGTGTTCACTTGGACTTATTCTAATATGTGTGGGATTTCATCTACCATTGCAAGCCACGCATTAAATACAGACCCGAGGCACGTCATGATGAAACATAAAAGGTGCAACATGGATCTAGAGAGATTTGCCACCCTTAAAGAGGAGGTGGATATGCTCAAAAGCAATAGGCTTATTTGCGGCGCCCTCACTCTAAATGGGTATCCAATCCTGTACTTGTGAGAAAGCTGAATGGAAAGTGGCGAACGTGCATTGACTATTTGGACTAAAACAAGACGTGTACGAAAGACAATTTTCCCCTTCCAAGGATCAACCAGCTGGTGGACTCAACCGTAGGACACGAGTTGCTATCTTTCATGGATGCGTACTTTGGATATAATCAAACCCGATGCATATCCCCAACCAAGAGCACACCAGCTTTATTACCAACGTGGGATTGTATTGCTATGTGGTAATGACATTTGGATTGAAGAATGCTGGAGCAACTTATTAACGCCTGGTCAATCGAATGTTTAAAGATCAAAATGGAATGACGATGGTGGTATATGTGGATGATATGCTTGTGAAGTCACGATGATCAAGCGACCATATTAGAGACTTAGCAAAAATGTTCGATATCCTTCGATATTACAAAATAAAGATCAATCCTCTAAAATGTTCCTTTGGCATTGCATCAGGAAAATTCTTGGTTTTCATTTTCAATGTTTGTGGAATTGAAGCTAATCCCGAGAAGATTCGAGCAATTCGCAACATCTAGGCGCCAAAAACTATCAAACAAGTACCAAGTCTTAATGGGAAGGTTGCTGCCCTATGTTGGTTTATTTCTAAAGCCATTGATAAATTCATTCCTTTCTTCGACTTGATTAGAAGAGGTAAAAGGAACTTTGAATGGACACAAGACTGTAAAGATGCATTCCAAGCTTTGGTGAACAACTTAGAGAGATCACCCATCTTGTTAAAGCTGGTGGATCACAAAGGCTTGTATATCTAATTGGTCGTATCGGTACATGCTATAAGTGCCACACTGCTTTGCGAGGAGAAACGAATCTAGAGACCGGTCTCTTATGTTAGCGAGCGATTAACATGAGTTGAAAGGAACTATCCAAAGATAGATAAATTGGCATACTACTTGTTGATTGCTTCATAAAAGCTCCGCCTCTATTTTTAGGCTCATCCCATCAACGTTTACACCGATCAACTATTACGATAGGTCCTACAACGACCTGAGACGTCTGGAAGGTTATTCAAGTGGAACATCGAGCTAACCTAATTTAACATTACCTATCTCCCTCGGAGTGCCATACAGGGACATGCACTGGTAGACTTTATATCTGAGTTCACTACATAAGATAATATCCCAGAAAGCAATAATGCCCCTACTATCCGATGGAAAATGTATACGTATAGAGCCTCCAATGATCATTGTTATGGAGCGGGAGTCATAATAGTAACTCTAGAGGATCGATCAATTTGCTACACTTTGAAGCTTTACTTCCCTACAACGAATAACGAAGCCGAATATGAAGCTCTAACT
The DNA here is from genome assembly GCA_030737815.1 of Allium fistulosum. Taxonomy (NCBI): domain Eukaryota; kingdom Viridiplantae; phylum Streptophyta; class Magnoliopsida; order Asparagales; family Amaryllidaceae; genus Allium; species Allium fistulosum. The sequence goes on from CM060904.1 coordinate 798,960,161, forward strand.
GTGGGACTCAAACTTGCCAGAGAACTGGGAATAAAATCTCTGGAAATCTTCTGTGACTCCCAGTTGGTGGCATACCAAGTCTGAGAAGATTACTAGGCTAAAGGATAGTGACTCACTTCGTACATTATCCGAGTCCAAGAGATATTGATTGACTTTGGGTATTATGACATCACACCCATTCCTCGAGATTAAAACAAAGAGGCCGACTCATTGGCAAAGTTTGCTAGCACCGTGGGTGCACACAAATGATCTTGGTTCTAATCGAAGTACTAGATGCTCCAAGCATAAACCAGATGGAAATCGACTGGGTATTAGAGACGGAGCATGAGAAGGAATTGTGGATGACTCCTATTAAAGATTATTTGCTATGGGGAGTCCTTCCTAAATAGAGGAATGAAAGACGACAAATCCTCTACAAAGCTTTACGATATATCATTCAGGAAGGAGTCATGTATAGAAAGAATTTTTTCATTCCCCTGCTCCGGTGTATCGCTCATAATGAAATAAAATGAGTCCTAAAAGAAGTTCATGAAGAGGAATGTGGTGATCACACTAAAGGGAAAACCCTAGCAAAGAAAATACTCTGTTATGGGTATTACTGGCCTACTGTCAACCGAGATGCTGCTGATTACACTAAGCGATGCGACAAGTGCCAAATATATGCAAAAGTTCTGAGAGCTCCACCAATGGAAATTACAAAAATGGTCAGTCCATGGCCATTTCCTGCATAGATATTATCGGTTTCTTACCGATCTCTAAAGGCGCTGTAAAGTACGCCATCATGACAGTTGATTACTTTGCCGAACGGGCCGAAGCAGAACCTTTAACCATGATCACGATAAAGAAAATAATCAACTTCACTGTTCGGAACATCATCTGTCATTTTGGCCTTCCACAAACCATTATAACCGATAATGGAACCAAATTCTATAGTGCTTACTGTCGGCATCATATTGGAAAGAGATTTGTGGCAGTTGCTCATTCTAAAGAAAATGGACAAGTTGAAGCTGTAAACAAAATCATAATGTCCATTTTGAAGAAATGTTTGGAAAAGGCTAGAGGCAAGTGGGCGGAAGAACTCCTAATAACATTACGGGCTTATAGAAACACCCACAAGTCTGCGACTGGCCAAACTCCATTCGCCCTAGCTTACGGCTCTAAAGTCGTCATTCCCATTGAACTCGAAGTCCCTTCTCATCGAGTGCCTTACTACGACCCCCAAACGAATAGAGATATCCTCTTAAAATCTCTGGACTTGATAGATGAGAAGCACGAAGAAGCTGATTTGAGGGTAGCTGCACATCGACATAGTGTTGACCGATACTATAATAGTAATGTTCGACCTAGGACCTTTAAATCGATGATCTCATCTAGAAATGGGTTTTTCCTATCCTGTCACACATGAACCCTACTTGGGAGGGACTGTACGTTATTGAAGTGGCTTGGAGAAGGAACTTTCAAGCTAGCGACTATTGATGGCGTCAAACTCGCAAGGGTGTGTAATAGTGAGCATTTACGATGCTATTTCACTCAGTTTATTCTTTTTCATTCAGTTGTATTTAATTTCCAAATTTTCTTTAGAATTTAAGTTTTCAGATATGCAATAAGACAAATTATGTCATTTCCTTCCATTCGGCAAATAAAGTTTGAAATTTCCTTCATATTTATGATTATTGTAGCATTACATATTAGTTATGATAACCGACTAACTAATACTAACATGTCTGAGAAGGTTCCCAGAGTTTGGAGCCAGTCGATTACACAAGTTCACGATTGTACTAAACAAAACGAATATTACCCGACCGTTCATTCGATGATTCTCGCTCGCAACTCGATGGGCAGAGTACCTAACAAGAAATGGATGTGTATTAACCATCTGATAATCAAATTAATCGCACCAAGCAATGGGACAGACATGAATCAAAAAGTGATCGTAACACAACCGATCGCTCTCCAAGTTAAACCCCGGGCTTTGGAGCAAATCAATCAATTAAGGAAAGTATGGTCCGACTATTTTCTGAAATAGCTTTAAGTCCTCAGAGCGTGGACTAGAGTATAAACACAAATTGGTCGCGATTTGACCATCCACCAACCAACTCTTGTTCCCAAAGTGCGGATTGAGTATAAACAAATTATGAGTGCGGTTCGACCACTCACTATTCCATAAACTCCGACCTAAAATCGACGGGAGGAGTATAAACTCCCCAAGGATGGAATTCGACCATCCACTATCTAACTCCTCTGACCCGAGACTGGGGGCAGTAGTATAATCACTTAAGCCGCTGAATCCGACAAAGTAACACTAGGGCTTAAGCCCAATGTTTGGTACGACTTAAGGCCATGACCGAATGGAGGCCTTAGGATAGAATTAACGAATTATCATCCGAATCAATAAGCAATGAATTACAAGAAACATGAATGGAAAAGTAATAGCTTGGCTACTCAAACAAAATTCACATAAGAGTTCAACAGAAAATAAAGAACTTTTATTTACATATTAAACTTGGAAATCGTAGTACAAGTATATCCCAAAGTGGGGCCTTACCTGCATAAAGATGGCTAACAAAAAGGAAAATAGCTACATAAGCTATATACAAACTAAGTCGACATGACGACTACTTCTTTTGCTTCTTCTCCCTTTTGAGTTTCTTAGGAGTGGAACAACCCGAGCCTTTACCTATTCCTCTCTTCAAACCCTTAACACGGCCTTTACCACCTTTGGCAGGTGTTAACCCACCTTTTGGCAAGGCCATAGACAGGCGGATTTAACTAAATCGATTGATCGGTTATCGAGGCCGAAATACAATGGGTTTGATTTGACTGGATGTATAGACGATCAATCATGGATGGTAATCATGATTATGAAACCGGGGTTCGGCATAGCCGATGGGCAAAAGTCGTGGGATACTTGAAATACGAGTTTCGACAAAAGTCGAGTCATTTCGGATTGCTTGGAGTTTGCTTCGAGTCACGCTTTGGTTTGCTTCGATTTTTCATGGTGTTTGCTTTGGGTCAAATTGGGCATTACTTCGGGTTAATCAGATCGACATATTTCAAGGGATCGGTGCTTGCTTCGGTCGGCATCCTCCAAACTTCGGGTTGGCATCTCTAGGTCGGCATGAATGGAGGGGTCGGCATGAATGGAGGGATCGGCATCATGATCAGGTCGACATGTTTTGGTTCACTCCGGATCGATACCTCTTCCACTTCAGGTCAACAACTTGGAAAGGGATCGACATGTTGGAGTCTTAGGGTTAGCATATTGAGTAGGGTTGGTTGCTTCGGGTCACTGAGCTCTCAACTTCGGGTCGATGGAGCGTAAGCTTCAGGTCGGTGGAGTTTGAGCTGGTCAGCAACAAAGCTTAGAGGTCGGTACATATATTGCTTCGAGTCACGAAGCATGTACTTCGAGTCTTTGAGCCATCTACTCCGGGTCGGTCATTGCATTTCTTCGGGTCGGCTAAAAGGGATCGGGCCAGTGTTAATGCATCAGGTCGGCATGTTTTTTACTCTAAGTCCACACGTAGCTTGCATCGGGTCGCATGACGGTTCGCTTTGAGTCAAGACCAGGAACGCCTTACGTCAACATGTCAGCTATACAAGATCGGTCGTGATAAAGGGTATGGGTCCGGCTATGGTTTTGGCGAGCCCGGATAATTCGGAAAGCCCAGTACCTCGGGTTTTGCCTATAAATACAATAGGCGGGGCTTTAGGATAAAGATCTTCTTCATTCTATTGCCCTTCATCTTCTCCACTAAGGCTACTCCGCCATTATTGTTTTAAAAACTCCGGATTGTAACTTTAATTGATTCTGATATCAAGAAAAAGGAAATTTCTGGAGTGGACGTAGGCCGGAGTTAGCCGAACCACTATAAATCCCGTGTTATTACTGCTTTCTTTTAATTTTTTATTGTTCTTCATATTTATACTCTCTACATACACTCTATTTGTTATCTGTGACTGTTAGTTGGTGCTTTCATCTACATTTGGGTGTTGTGACTAATTTTGGTGCTAACATTTTGGTGCTTCACTGAGAAAGCTAGCACTCAGGGATTCTAAAGCTTGAACTTTGGATTTAAAGGCTTAGGAACTCGGATTCTAGGAGCTATGGCAAAGCAATCAACGAGGAGACATAGAATGGAAAGGAGTCAGCAAGAAGGAAGTCAAGAGGCTTCCTCCGGAGCTAACCAAGCCTCAATCAATATTACTACAGACGAGATGGAAACGATGCCGAAGAGGCAAGAGGACATGATACAGAACCTACTCCGACAGGTTGGGCAAGTTAGAGTGTAAATTCAGGGGAATGGACCAACCGCGGCTGTTGATAATGCAGAACTAGGAGTCGGAGCTGCAAAAATTTCTGGAGGTCAGATTCATAACCAAAATGGAGAGATTGAAGGAAATCAGCAAAGGCCTGGGGCCATACCCCCGGGATTGGATACTGGAAGGACTGTGAATGAAGCTCAACGAGTCGAGGCCAACATGAACGTGAATGAGCAACATGAGGAGTACTACCTGGAGTACCCTACAGGACATGAGAGGCAGAGTGGAGATGTAAACAGAGGATCACCCCCGGATGGAAATGAGCGGATGGATGGATTGATAAGAATGATTATGAGAGGAGGGCTACGAGTAAAGGCTTGGAGGAAGTTAGTCGAAGTCCGTTCACTCCGAATATCAGAAACGCAAAGAACCCTCCAGAATTCAAACTGCCAACGCTGGAGCCATATGATGGAAAATCAAGCCCAACTATTCATGTAACCAGATACATCAAACATATGAAAGTGCTGGGGGCATCTAAGGAGGTGATGGCAAGATGTTTCCCTTTATACTTGACAGATTTGGCGGCTCTCTGGTTCAGGCAGCTAGAGAGTGGATCGATCAGGACATGGGGTATGCTAGTGGAACGCTTCATGAGGCAGTTCATGGTCCATGTGATGCGACCCAAGAATGTAATGACACTGGCATCGATGAAGTAGAGGACAGGAGAGTCTGTGAGAGGTTTTCTAATGCGATTCAATGCAGCTATGGCTTCGATAGATCGCTCGGATCCATCAATGATTTTGATGGCTGCGGTGGCAGGGATTGCTGAAGGCACTGAGTTCAAGGATTCATTGGCATGGGATCTACCATAGGATCTTGGAGAGTTCTATCATGAGGGAGAAAGATTCATTCGGTTAGAGGATTCACGCACCAAAAGATAGGAGATAAATGCCGTACAAGGCGAAGGAATGTCTGGAGAAGGATGAGGAATAGATAAAGGAAAGCGCAAGCAGGATAATGGATAAGGTGGTTCTGACAAACGAAGGAGAGGTCGAGAACCCAAATTCGCAACGTATGCGGACTTGACAAATAATCTGGAACAGATTTATGTGGAAACATAGGAGCAGCTCCCTTATCGGAAACCACCCAGAAGGGATCCCACCGAACGGGAACGCAAGAGCGAGAAGTACTGCTTATTCCATGAGCTGGAAGGGCATGCCATGGATGAATGCCACCACTTGAAAGACGTGGTGGAGGAACATGTTAGAAGTGGAAGGATGCCACAGTATGTGAGGGACCGGACGAGAGCGGTAGAACATGAGCAACTACCGTTCGGATCAAACAGGAACGACCCTGGATTGGGGTCATGACTCGTCATCCGTTGATCGTGATGGCAAAGGCCGAGTTTAGGATTTGGACTCTGGTCGTCAAATAATCTTTTTTTATTTTTGTTTTAAAAAATAAAACAGCCATGATGCTTACACATGTAGGGGAACCAGAGCGATCCCTAGGCATGCTCTGAGACGGTAATAGGCTGCCCTGCCCAAAGAGGCAACTTATTGTTTTTTCGGTTTTTCTCATTAGATAATTGGAACTTGGATTTAATAAATGAATTTGGATTTTGCAAAAAAAATCCCTAACCAGAGAGTTACAGGATGGATATTGGAAGTCGGTTGGAATTTAATCGCTTTATGTCCAGGGACACTGAATTGGGGTGCAGGGAGTGACGCCCCTACGCCGGAGAGCGACAGGATCGGCTTTCTCATCATTGTTTCCCCTTCATCATAGAGTGAGAGGATGGGATCCAGCAAGAGCCCAGAGAGGCTGTAATCGATCTAGGACTTAGGCCATGGCATCGCTTAATGTTCAAGGATAATGAACCGGAGTGTAGGGAGTGACGCCGCTTCGCCGGAGAGTGATAGGATCGGCTCACTCAACGTTGTTTCCCCTTCACCAGAGAGTGTGACAGGATGGGATCCAGTAAGAGCCCGGAGAGGCTGAGATTGGTCTAGGAGGACCAGGGCATCGCTTCATGTTCAGGAACATTGAACCGGAGTGCAAGGGATAGGTTGCTTCGCCGGAGCGCGATAGGATCTGCATATTCAATCGTTAAGTTTGGATCGAGCTTAGCAAGGGTCTGGAGAGGCTGTCAATGATCCGGAGAGATCGTAGGATACGATTACTGACTTCCAAGGTGTGAAATGGATTTGGATAGCGGCTTAGAGCAGCTACGGATTTGGCTAAGGACCCAGAGTGGTCCCAGTTTTGGATATGGACCCGATGAGGTCCGGTTTTGGGTATGGACCCGGCGAGGTCTCGGTTTTGGATATCGACCAGACGTGGTCCTGGTTTTGGATATGGACCCGCCGAGGTCCCGATTTTGGATTATGGACCCGGCGAGGTCCCAGTTTTGGATATGGACCCGACGAGGTCCTAGTTTTGGATTATAGGACTCGACGAGGTCCCGATTTTGGAGATAGACCCGGTGAGGTCCCAAAAACGGATTATAGAATCCGGTAAGGTACCATCTTTGGATTTGGACCCGACGAGGTCCTGGATTTGGATTACAGGACCCGGAGAGGTCTTGGACTTGGATGGAATTGCTTGATAATGGATGGAGTAGGAACTTTGGATATCGGATTTAAAGCTATTCAAAACACACCTTCCAATAGAAAGGCATGTTTTGGGGGGCAAATGTTAACCCGCCTTTTGGCTAGGCCATAGATAGGCGGATTTAACTAAATTGATTGCTCAGTTATCAAGGCCGAAATACGATGGGTTTGATTTGACTGGATGGATAGACGATCAATCACGGATGATAATTATGATTATGAAGCTGGGGTTCGGCATAGCTGATGGATGAAACTCTTGGGATACTTGAAATACGAGTTTTGACAAAAGTCGAGTCATTTCGGATTGCTTAGAGTCTGCTTCGAGTCATACTTTTGTTTGCTTCGAGTTTTCATGGTGTTTGCTTCGGGTCAAATTGGGCTTTACTTCGGGTCAATCAGATCGGCATATTTCAAAGGATCGGTGCTTGCTTCGGTCGGCATCCTCCTAACTTCGGGTCGGCATCTCTAGGTCAGAATGAATGGAGGGGTCGGCGTGAATGGAGGGATCGACATCATGATCAGGTCGGCACGTTTTGGTTCACTCTGGGTCGGTACCTCTTCCATTTCGGGTCGGCAACTTGGAAAGGGATCGGCTTGTTGGAGTTTTGGGGTAGACATATTGAGTAGGGTCCATTGCTCTAGGTCACCAAGCTCTCAACTTTGGGTCGGTGGAGTGAAGCTTCGGGTCGGTGGAGATCGAGCAAGTCGGAAACAAAGCTTAGGGGTCAGTGCATATATTGCTTCCAGTCATGAAGCACGCTACATCGAGTCATTGAGCCATCTACTCCGTGTCGGGCATTGCATTTCTTCGGGTATGCTAAAAGGGATCGGGTCGGTGTTAATGCATCAGGTCGGCATGTTTTTTACTTCGAGTCCACACGTAGCTTCCCTCGTGTCGCATAAGGGTTTGCTTCGAGTCAAGACCAGGAATACCTCAGGTCGGCATGTTAGCCATACAGGATCGGTCGTGATAAAGGGTATGGGTCCGACTATGGTTTTGGCGGGCTCGAATCACTTGGGAAGCCCAGTACCTCGGGTTTTGCCTATAAATACAGCAGGTGAGGCTTTAGAAATAGGACATTCTTCATTCTGTTTCCCTTCATCTTCTCCACTAAGCCTACTCTGCCATTATTGTTTTAAAAACTCCGGATTGTGACTGTAATTGATTTTGATATCAATAAAAAGGAAATTTCTAGAGTGGACGTAGGTCGGAGTTAGCTGAACCACTATAAATCCCGTGTTATTAATGCTTTCTTTAAATTTTTTATTGTTCTTCATATTTATACTCTCTACATACACTCTATCCATTATCTGTAACTGTTAGTTGGTGCTTTCATCTGCATTTGGGTGTTAGTGACCAATTTTGGCGCTAAGAGCAGGAGAGCTTTTAGATGTTGGAGGGAGTCTTTTGGGAACTAACCCGCCATCTGGAAAGACTTGCAGCGGGATGAGGTTTGAATCATCGACGTCCACATCAATAGGTTCATTTTTAGATTTCTTCTTCAATGACTCTTCCCTTTCGGTGTGCTCCTTCAAGCTAAGCTCATCAGTGTGTACAGAGGCACCCATGATCATAACATCATCAATTTCATCTTGCAGCGGCTGATTGTCGGCCTTTTCGTCAACAAGAGCTCAAATAACTTGAGCATCAGGCTCTGGACTCTTGTTAGTCATTGTAATTTCAGTAAGTATCAGTTGTTGCTCCACAGCGGCATCGCTTCCCAGAGTTTGACTAGGAGCCGGAAGACTTGCAAGTTCACTGGAACAAGCGAATAAGCCTAGAACAATTGAGCAATGAAATCTTTCGAGTAATGGAGAATAGAGCAGGATACCTGAATCCGACCGACTGGTTGTTGCTGGAGTGCTCCTTTCTTGGATAGGATTCAATGCCTTTGATTTCTAACCAGGTCTATCTGGATCATAACTTAGGTCTTGTCCCAGGCCAAGAGAAATTGATGCGTTGGCTAGTTAAAGTGAAGAGGAACCTTTGGGATCAGACCCCGAAGCTTCAACAATGTCTTTCCCTTTGCTAGAGGGTGCTAAAATATCAAAATATCGGAGCCTTGCAGCGACAAGATCTAAAGGTTCATTCCCATGAAGGATCTCTCTTACCAGTTTCTCCTCATCCAAATTGGCTTGGCCAAAGGCTTTCTTCCTCATTTCAATGATATATTTCCAAGCATCGGCAAGAGATTTGAGGTAGTCCTCTCCAAGGAAACTCAAGTCATGGTGGATTAGGACCTTGGCACTGTACTCAACATTCAGAGAATCAAACATGTCCTTGATCTCATTCCGGCCAACCTCTTTAGCATCCTCCAACTGGGCCTCAATTTGCCCTCTAACTTCATTACGGCCAGCTTCGCTTGCCTCTTCCTTGAGGACTCCGAATTTGAACGAGTTGCTCGTCAAGTTTAATTTTTAGCTCCCGAGCCTCGACGACCTATTCATTATACTTTGGAGACTCCTCTTGAGCCTTAATTTTTTATTCCTCTTTCTTAAGGAGCTCTTCGAGTTCCTCAATGTGGCAAGATAGAGTGTCTTTCTCTTTTGTAGTGTGTCCTTCTCTAGAGCAAGCACACTGGTATGGCTAAGAGTAGCGTCCAGCTCCTTTTTGCAAGCCATTTTCAGATGGTTAACCGCTTCAGATGTTTCTTTAGCACTCTTCTCCACCGCGACTAACTTCATGGTCAACTCTGTAATCTCATCATCTTGGTGTTTGATTATGGCTTTATCATGGATTGCCTTGAGCTTAAGGCGGCCGATTTCATGTTGCCTTTCAGTAGACAACTCGGAGATTTTCTTAGCTAAGTGCTGGAATGCTTCATGCTGCACAAAAACATCGTTGACACACACAAGCGAACTCACTTTACCTCTCAATGGAATTATATGGATGGAAGGAAGAAACTTTAGCCCATCAAAGCAGATTTTGGGAAATTTGAGCTTAAGTTTGGCCAACCATTCAGTTGTAAAGGCCATAGGAGCTGTAGTAGTCAAAGATGGATCATAAGTAACAATAGGACATTTGGTCGACCAACGATCGCGAAGCTATCAAGAACCAGATGAACCCGAATGATGCTTGGGTGGTATAGCTGTTTGGGGAACATAAGAAGAGGCCTGATAGCCGCTATATGTAGGAGGATTGGGGTGAACTTCTTGATGAGATGATTAAGATTTGGACGTGTGCTTAGAGGATGAGGATTCCCTTAAATGATGACTTCCTTCCCGACTGTAACCCCTTTCTCGACGCCTACCCGAGTTTGGACCACGACTGGTTCCATAATGTGTTGAGGAGACCCTCAAGTGATCAAAGGCACAAGATTGAGACATAGCACCTGAAAACCAAACAGAAGAGCATAAATGACAACCAAATAAAAGATAGACAAAAATCATGTAGCAAAGTGCATGTGATTGTGAGTGTCCTAGTGTCCCGTCGATAGGACAGTTGCCGTAGCTTTGCTCATGGGGGTAATTTCTTCTCTACCAGTGGGAGGAATGTCATCACCAGTCTTGGCAGGAGAATTAAGCCCTCTAACGATTAAATTGGGAAAGTCAATAGTCATAATGTCCTTAGGGATCGGGAGACCTAAAAAACTTTATATCAAACTCTCTAGAGTTTAGGAGGAAGATTCTTCTTCAACAGAGGTGATGGTCAACATGGGCTTCTTAGCAGTCTTTCTCCTACAGAATTTGTACGTGAGCTTTTACACTTTTCTTGTCGGCGCATGAGATTGCGTGCCTTGCGATGATTCGATGATAGCTGCATTGCCTAAACCTTCATCATCATTGCATGGCTCATTGGCATCATCACCTCTAATTTTGCCTTCTTCGTCATTGACCCGAGCCTCTTCGACCAGAGGCACACAGGGCTATTAGTGCCGCCTTCTTGTTCCACAATATTCCTTCGTGCTGAAATTCTTCCTTGATGTCCAATGCTATGATCCTCTTCTAGCAACCCAAAAGGAGATAACCACTAATGGGTTACAAGGAATCTTATGTCCCTATCCTCAACTTGGGTGGCGCGGATTACAGAAACCGCCCTTGAATAATTATCGCCTTCGAGCTGTGGATGGACACCTACAAATTCTTAAGGTATTTGTTAGTTCAAGATATGGCTTGGACTTAAGAATTTGAAAATAAAGTAAAGGCAACACTTACGTCCTTCGAACCGTCGCCTCGTGAATCTAGGCGGACAACGAACATAGAAACATTCATGTGTAAAGACACTAAGCTTGTTCCAAGCACTAGTAAGAACTTAACATGTATATAAAAATGAAAGATGGGAGAGAAAGGGATTGGCTAAAGGAATTCTGACCTTATTTCGGAAAATATGTAGAATAAATAGATAAATATAAATGCAATGAAATTACATCTAATTCAACGAAAACTTGGTAATGACCCATGAGTGTGCAAACGCATCCGGGAGCTAACGACAAGAGCATGTACCTAAACGGCACGTGTATATTCTAAAAATTTATTTTTTTAGATCGATAGAAATTGAATTCTCACCTGAAGCTTTCAAAGAAAAAACTGGATCGGATAGCCAAAGCTTACTTGCCCCGTAGAACCGGACATAGATAACAATTAATGGACTATAATCTTGAATTTATACTATTGGAAATCGACCATGCGTCATGACGATTAAAGAGAGATAAGACACTTTAGGAAAGTAATTCAACGGAAGGATAGCGACTATTCAGAAAATCGAATGGATTTCTTTTCGGCGACTCTAACTTTCTTCGATTCAAAGCATGTTATGTTCTACACAAGATGTACTTTAGTGGACAAGTTTCATATGGTATTTTGACCCGGCTGTATCCGAATTGATTGGACAAGTTAGACTCGACTGTCATCAAGGTCTGTAAGCCCGGAGCGATGATTGTGTGGTCCAAAAATCAACTACAGATGATAATATGAAGCTATGATCGAATAGAATTTAGAGTAATGTTATATAGAACATCCTAAGTATGGAATATAGTCTAATCTAGAAAAGGGATCGGGAATGATCCCTCTACCAATGGGATCGAAATAATTCAGCTAAATAAGCGCAACTCAATGGAAAACAATCGATATCTCAAAATCCAGAGGTTAGATGCACATGAAACATTAGGAACAAGATGTAGGGACCCTAGGGAGCCCACCTTAAGGATCACATCTTAAAAGGAGCAAGCAAGAGGGATCGACCCTCTTCCCTCCAGTGGGATTAGCCAGATTTAGGCAACATAACACATTGCAACAATGATCAATCAATAACTCAACATCTACAAGTCCAATTGATATGGAACATAGAGCACAAGTGCATTACAACATGAAGAACCTTCATAGGGATTGCATCCCCCAACTCCTCCAAAATAGAGATCGGCCCCGATCAATATTTTTTGGGATTTGGGCCATGCGATCCCTTTTTTGGGCCCCTATGCATCTGGAGAGCCTTCTGTCGAATTTTTGAGGAGATATTTCATCGTCTTCCTTTATAAATACAGACTTGATTATTCATTTTTAGGATCTTTATGTTGCTTCTTGTTTTATACTCGTTTGTAACTAAGGATTTTCATTTGATCCCTCTTGTACTCAGTTTACAAAGTGAATAATAAAGCTATCTCTTCAAAGTGGACTTAGGCAAACAATGTCGAACCACTATAAATTGACGTGTCTCTGTTACTAGTTTGTTTATTATTAATTTATTGATATATTCTCTCTGTTTACCTTTACTATTCTTAATTTATTCCTCTACAAAATCTCTATTGGGTGTTTGTGCCAATTTTTTGTGCAAACAAAGAAGATTTTTACACATGCTAATACTGAATCTACGATTATTTCCCAAGTAGTTCTGGTTTGTTAAAGTGACAATTTAAATGTCAATCGCAAAATGGTAACACTTAAGTGACATGTGATAAGTATGTCAAAAGACAAGAGCTGTAATCTTAGTAAACAATCTTATGAATGGGCTATTAAATAAGGGCAAGCACGTGAAATTCGTGACTTTACAAGTTAAATAGTTTGCAACCATCATAATATGAATATCGAGAATAGTGACATAATAAAGAACCCGGTCCATATCAAAACTGAAAGTAAATGACCCTTGTAACCGTGTTTAATTTCAAAGTAATAAGGGCGTCGACATTGACGTGTAGCGACAATGTGAATTAGATATATGGTAGTTGATTAAACAGTTCATAACACTTTAAAAGTAATGGTGACGAAAGTGTTGAAGTCATATAGAACCCCACTCACCATGTTAAACACAATTGTGAAAAAGTAATAGAAAAACGATAAGGCCATTGTCATCGAATTGTGTTTATAACCAATTCTTGAAGTCGTTCACTTTGCATCTAATCAAAGTAAAAAATCATCGACGACCTCTAAACTCCTAATTTGGGGTCACAACACTTTGACTTAGTCAACAATGTGCAAAAGGACTTTGTTACTGTTAGCTTTGATTGACACACAAATAACATCGCTAAAATTGGCGGAGTGCATAACTTTAAATGAGTCACTTCATTCCTGTTGCTTACAATATGAAAACTTATAACTAGTGAGGTAGCACAATGACACAAAGCTTTACGAAATACAACAAGTATATTATCATCAAGAATTGCCAATATTGTTGTAATAAAAACTGATGTTAAGGTTACCTTTGTCATTAACACATCATCTATAATACGAAAGCTTCGTGCTGGAAACATTCATTAATGAACTAAGAAAATGGCAGGGGATTCTAACTTCTGCCATCTTAGTAAGCTATGAGTGTCGTCGAGGCTGTTTGATAGCAGGTTGTGGGTCAAATAAATTATCATTTCCAATAACTGACCTATAACATGTTTGATGAAATGCTTACACTAATTAGTAATGAAAACCCTGATATTAATCTAACTTAAATTCACCGTCGCTAGTATTAATGATCATTAAAACCTTAAGACCTAATCTAAACCTTAATCTATGGTCAATAAGGTTCAGATTGAATCTATGAAAAACAATCGAACCTATGAAACAGCAAAACCCCCAAATTTTTAAAAAATCATTCTTAAGAAACTTATTAGACTGAATCAATGAAAAATAATGCCAAATATTTGACATTAATAGAATCAATAATCGAAGCTTGATAATCATATTAAGAATTAAAATCAGATGAATAAATTCAATCGCCAATTCGATAGCAGCATGATCCAAATTAAAAACCTAATTGGAATCGCATTAATAAAATCATGAGAACTGACTTATAGTTTGACCAAATGAGATCATACCTTAGTTGAGAAAGATACTATCAAAGAACTTATATTTGTAGTTGAATTTAAAAGCTTGATTCTTGTTCAAGTATTTCTTTCCAAATTGTAGGTAAGAGAGAAAGGGGGAAAAACCATGTATTTATAGAAGCAATAAGGTGTATGAGAATCATTGGATCCATTTTAAATTAACGAATAGGATGAACGTGGAAAGACCAAAAGGAGGGAAATGATCTTCTCCGACACTATTGACTTGAAAACTCAATGGCTCCTCTATACTAGGGGGAAAGTGTTACTATAATAAATCTCATTGAAGGAGTTTAATATGCCACCAATAAGGAGTGTTAAGGTAACAATATTAGTGTTTTAATTGTTCCTTGATCACTCCGCATGATATGGTCACTATCGAAGATATAGAATCATCAGAGTACTTGTGGGATAGTTTCAAAGAGGTAGAATGTTGCATAACAACTATAATAGAGTATACATAGTGCTGCATATGACCAATCAAGCGAAGAGGTCAAATGTAACTCACCTTTTAAGATATTAGAAGGCGCCGAAGTGGTCATAGCACGTTCCATTAAAGCGAAGCCAAGACCATCATGTACCTCCCAAGTGCTTAGAAGACGCCAAAACACAGTGACACCAAGGATAGCCCTGCGTTGAGGTCAAAGGGACATAAGGCTATATCCCACTTCATTAGTATTCACACCATATATCGAAGGCGTTTAACCTGTGAAGCACCTACATATCAATGTCGAAGAGGTCGAGCACAACCCACTTCGCTAGTTTATTGAGAATGTCGAAGTGGTCATAACGAGTTTCCTCGATGCAAACCCTAAGTCAATTTTGGGATTTTAGAGCATATTGTTATTTTGAAATATTGTACACATAGGATTTTTAATATTAAACAAGGACAAAGCATATCATAGTTGATCGTGAATTGTGATTTGAACAATTATTTGACTTCGACCTTGAAATTACCTTACATATACGACTTCTACTATGATGGCAACTACAAATATTGTCATGGAAATTCTTAATGTATTAATAGCTTCGACAAGCCTCTATAAAGCTTCTTCTTGATTAAACTCAATTCCCCAAGCACTTTTGGGGTTAGCAAATTTATTAGCTAATATGTGATATGATCATGATAAACAAATAGAAAAGTGAACGTAAACATCATGTTGAATAGCATATTAAAATAAAGTCTACCTAGAGAAATCATACAACAAAAACATCATAGGTAATGGGAATCATCATGGGTAGAAAGAATAACCTAGCTAAATGAAATTGGAAATAAGATCACGATCGGCTGATGGTAGATTACTTCCATGAAAATCCAACATGTGATGCCTCTAAATTTTGTCATCACTTTGGAAAGCTACGTAATTTATTTAGAAAGGTATATGATGACATTACGATCTAAACATTATGTTTACACATCAAAAGGTGCATGTAACTAGTTCAATCTTTAAGCCATGCAAAGATAGTGTGTACTCTTTGATTATGTTATGGCGATCGGGTCAAGCTCTCCATTTCTAGCACGTCGTGTATGCATATGACTTGGTACACTCTTTATTGTAACAAAAGGAATTCTCAATACTGTGTACCTATCAATCGATATTTATAAACCACTTCGTCAATTTATTTAGCGATGTGAGACTATTCAAATTCCAAACCGTCGTTCCTTCTTGCCACATGAGCATTGTTTTTTTGTATGGCCTAATTTGTAAACTTTAGCTTCGATACCAGTTGTTATGTAACAGAGGTTAGACGAAACTCCACATCTCCAGCATGTGACGTATGCATATGTGTTTGAAAGTGACTAAGGATCGTGCAATATAGAATATTAAATAAATATCTACTTATGCAGAATGTAAATGTAAAAGTAAAGTAATAAATTAAATGACACCGGAGATTTTTATACTGGTTCAAACTTCCCGTTCTATGTCCAGTTCCAGACTCCATCTAGAATTTAACTATCAACCCTAACTTAACCCGGATGAATGGGTATTACACCGCCTGAGCAACAAAATAGGACTTCAACTGCCTAAGCAACAGAATAGGACTTCAACCGCCTGAGCAATAAAACATGACTTCAATAATACAGAAAATTATCTGATTGAATGTGCTCTTTTAATAGCACGGATAAGTCTTTAGAGTACACCCTACCTATAATCTTCTCCTTCTAGTATATCATGTAATTCATGAAGAAATGAAGTTTATTAGATCACTAGTGAAGTATTCTTGAATGAACAAGTGAATAGAATGAAGTTTTTAAGTATTGAATGCATAGAGTTCAAATAGCAAGATAGATTAGAAATAAGATTAAGAATTGATTATAAAAACAATGGAATTCATGGCTATTTATTGAGACTAAGAGTTGTATTCATTCATGAAAGATAGCCATGAAAAGATATGGAAGCAACTCTTGAATCAAGAGTTGTTTCTGTTCATTAAAATGGTGTCTCTTGAAAAACTAGCCGTTATGAAGATTCAGCCGTCTGAGTAGAAAAAATCCGGCTGAATTGATTAAAAATAAAACCCGCAAGTAAATAGTGCAAAAAGCATCAAATTCAGCCTGTTGAATTATCATATTCAGTCGTTTGAATATTCAGTCACATTTGTGCACATGCACAGCAGCCGGCCGGCTGACTCATGCCATTCAACCGGTAGAGTTAGTGTTTTCCGGGTTTTTTTACTTGTTTTGATGAACTTTATATTGTGTATGTGTGCATATACCACTTTGGAGAGATTTTAACATATATTTACTGCTACACTCAGACCTTAAACTTAATACTTTGGTGAAGCTTCAATTTGGAATCTGGTCCTCAAATTGTTAGAATATTTCTCGAGTAAAAAACAATATCTTCTCCTGCAAGTTTAGTTAGATCTAAATGATACATTTTCTTATATAGTCATCACAATCAAAATACCAAAATTCGAGGTTCTAACAGTGTTGACACATACTTTATTGTAATAAAAGGAATCCCCAATGTTACGTACCTCTCAACCTATATTTAAACACCATTTCTCCAATTTATTTAGCGAAGCGGGACTATTTCAGTTCTAAACCGTCATTCCTCCTTGCCACATGCGAGATAACTCTAACAAGAACTGCAACGGATATTCACGAATTCCATGAATATTAAGAGGATAATAACTAATGGATGGAAAGTAGATTTACCTAGAATTCTTGGCAGCCTCGATTGTATGCATTGAAAATGGTAAAAGTATTTTTAAGCTTAGCAAAAACAATATATTAGGCATAAAAATTAATCGACAAAAAAATATTAATGTACCTGATTGGGTGGACAACATTAATGTTTTGAAGCAAGCATATTTGTTCTTGGATCTAGCAAATGATATTGCATTATCTTTGAAAATATTACATTATTTGGCATGAAGTCATTAACATGACATGTGCTACTACCTTATTGACGGAATACATATAAAAGAGAGAACATTTGTTCTAGTAATTAAAGGTTTAATGTACAATATCGATATTCATTTCACATACGTTCACATGCCCACTTTTGGTGACTTGCAAGGTCGGTTTAATATTATTTGTAACTAAGGTAGGCTTCATGTAACATCTCCATTTCTAAACCAGAAAATGAACAACGATAATGGTGCAATCATCACCTGAATTATTTTCAGACCACAGTACGAGATCTGCTTAATTTTTTGCAATAATAAGTAAAACAATGTAGTAAAATAATCTTCCATTTATAATAGTCTTTTACATCATTATTCCCTAAAATGTGCCTACATACAGGTAAATACAATAAAATATAAATAATAATGACAAGCTCGACATATATGGATATCAACATGTTTATTTAACCAGTTATAAACTATGGTTTACATACAATGGAAAAAATACTAAATAAACAGATTCAAATGAGCACCTGTGAATTTATAAGGAAATCAAAATAAACAACATGAGTCAGATATAAAGCCTAGAGTGAAAATTATTATTCTCCAAGACATAAGAACTTAATGAGACCACACGACCATGCAAATGGGGTTTCTTCAATTTTTCACCATTCATTGTAAACATCATAACGTGATTTCTTTTTTGCATAAATTGAAGGAACCTGCCCGGTGTACATTGGGCGAAATGGGTATATTTCAATTCACTAGATCCAAACTAGTTATGTTTTAATAAAATTATATTTTATTGCTATTTTCATAATCTTATTAGTTAATTTTAAATTTATCAAATATGAAATTTGAAATGATTTGAATATATCAGATATATTCTTATTTTAAATTGTGTGACAAACACGTGAATCATAAGCAAATGTAATTGTTAGGTGTCAAGGGATGAGAATAAACAAGAAACTAGATCTAGATGTAACCACATTAAGATCTAATATGAAAAGAGATTAAAGAGGGCGTCATTGATTGATTCCATCTTCCTTCTATACTAAAATTTAATTGGTACAACATCTAATTAACATAACAGAGATGATATGATACAACTAATGATAAAAACAACAAATAATAATATGTTCGGTATATTTATGTATAGTTATTGAGATTTATATCTATTATGTACATATTCACTATTTATATGTATATATTATTGAATCAATTTTGAATTATTTCAAATACATTAAAAAAATATTTTTGAAACATGCCTTCATAATATAATGTATAAATATAAATGTTTATACACGCACAAACACATACTAACACGTGCACACATACTCGCACGCGCGCACACACACATACATGCATACGTACGTACGTACACACGCACATACACACACACACACATATATATATAATGATTTATCTAAAATTTCCAATTAACTCAAAAAAATCCATACTATGTTAAAATTTTCCGATGTGTTCATATGTATACTTAAGTTAATTAATAACATGCATATATACACAAAAATAAAAAAATTCAACCTAAAATAATAAAAAATTAGGTATAATATTATAAAACCAAATTTGCACACAACAAATCAAACAAGATATGTCCGTAGGTGTGGTGCAATGGAAAAGGGTGCCTAGGTCTGCTAATAGACCCATGTTCGAGTCCTGTCTTACACATACTTCTCGCAGAATACAATGCCCAAATGGGTTATATGTAACAACCCGAAATATAATCATTTTAATTAAGGATATTTTAAATATTAACATATAGATTATTTTTCATAAATAATCAAGTTTTAAGTGATAAGTAATAATTATGAACTTATTTTGGAAAAATGTTCACAAAAATATTTCATTTGGAAAGATATATCGATAAGATGACCGAAAACCGTTTTATCAATAAACATCTCTATAATCGTAAAACATCGTGCATGAAGCTGGATCATACACTTATTTTTATAATTGAACAAGAATATGAAATAAAATCAATTATTTTATTTTTGGAAATAAAAAGTATTTATGACATCATCAGTGATGCCCTTATATATAAATATAGATTTATGAATTTAAATTGAGGTTTAATAATCTAATATTTATTATAATTATTCAAATAATTTTTTAAATGATAATAATTCATTTTATATAGTTGTATAGTGTAAATAAATCATTTGTAAAAGTTTTATGAAGATATATACATGATTTGAAAATATAAGAAAATTTGTATCGCTTTATCGATATAATAGTGATTTTTGTAAATATTTGTTAATATTAATTTATGTGGTTTTATAAATAAAATGTGATCATATTAATTAGTTAAACATGATAAGAAATCAATTTTCAATTATTGTTTATATTTATATGTAAATTAATTTATAAGTGAAAAAGCGATTAGGAATCATTTTCCCGATTTTCAAAGTTTAACGAACGGAAGTTGTTCAAAGTTGTTGCAACCTTGTTTATATGTCATGTGCACATGTATAACATACATATGCACACCCTAACTTACACATGAACACAGACACACATAGATATGCGTGTATATATATACATACATACAAATATACATATACACTTAAACATATATATTAAGATATTTTCCTAAAACTTAATACTTAAGCAACCAAAAAACAACTATCAACTCATCTTACACCACTACATGGGAAATGGGGGCTAACGTGTATGGCACATGGGGGGTGATGCATACATGATATCGGAGGGAGGTGGATGTAGAGAAGGCTTTACTTGATGAAAATCCTATAAATACCATGCATACCTTCTCACTTCCACACACCTTTCACTTCTTCTTCTTCATCCTTGAGCTTTCTAAATTGTAACGAACTGAATTTTCGACCCTAAAAAATCAACAGTAATACATCCACTATATTACATGCCGAACATTTAAGTGCCGGAAATACCGATCTGTTAGGGTGATAGAAGAAGGTAGAAGATAGAGAAAACTAAAACAACACAAAATCTCACAACGCAGCAAATAATATATAATACAACCATGAACTTTACAGAAAGGAAACATCTTTATTCATATTTACAACATCAGAGTACATTAGACTTATCCTAAATTTTTGGACAGTTATAGAAACATGTCCTCACATCGATAAACATATAAACTCTATAATATAACGGAAGTAAAAATACGTGAATACCTCTTGCCCATCTGGCTCCTCTCCAGCTCCAAAGTATCTACCCAAAGCTGGGAATAACCTGCTCAGTCTGACCCGAGCATTACATGGAATAACGCCTATGTCAGTCTTGTAAACGGTATGAGTAAAACTTGATAACAAGTAACAACCAAACTGATTTCTACATTTGGAAACTTTTCAAACAAATGGTATCTCGTAAGACCACACCGTAGATAAAAATGGATGGGTTTTTACCTTACGATAACTAAAACATTTTATATCAAAATCTAGTGATATTATCATAGTGTTTAGGTTTAATGTAAATAGATAAAATAGCTGAAATGCTTGCATCTCATATTCCAACATACTAGGCTCTACAATCGAAAACGTAAGGCACATATTTGAGATTGGATTCCAACTAATGACTGGGCGACTGGGTACCACTCGCCACAATAAACCTCTAGAAAAATGTACCAAGGTCATACCTAACAACCCCTGCCAACACAGAACCGGCCTACCTCTTCCTGGATAATACCGAATATATCATCACCCCGATTGCTTTGCAACCTTTAATCGAGAGCTCCCACATACACGAATTCATTTATGATTATGTATATATCTAGTAGGGGATGATATACCCTAATGGGTGCGACCCATATAGCCCTGCTGCATATCCCTTGCTTTAGTCATTCCCGGTTGATGAGGCTTGAGGCTACATTCTACCTTTATGAATAACAATCCATCTTGGAATGCTAAAACTACCCTCCAAGCGTCACTACAATGCCAGCATTCATCCATACAAGTTTGTTCTAGGTCTGAATGAAACCGAAGACACTAACTCTACTACATCCATTTTGGAATCACCCTCAGGATTAGTAGCAGTAGCCCTCGCACTTTAAAGAGCACTGTCTTCAATTATCATCAAGATGTCTTCAACACGAGCGAACATGTTGGTTCGTAGTGGTTTCAGATATATAAATCCGATCTTGGTCTCTCCGTACCAACAACCGATAATTTCCATTTGACTCATTCCCGGTTCTTTTAGAAGTAAGTATTCGAGTCCTTGTCGGAAACTCGAATTTTACATTCATGCTTCCTAAGTCAAATTAGGCCAAATATGATAGTCAATTATTTAACTATCAAATAACAAAAAAAATCTAGAGATTTAATTACCTAAAGCAATCACTAAGCCTCAAAACCATTTTCATTTGTAAATCTCATTTACCAAACATTTATCAACGTTCATATACTTATCTCCTTTACATAAGTATATTCAAAAAACATTTATAAGATTTCACATTTCCAAATCTCTTAAACAGATTTAACTGCATTATATAAATTGAAGAAAAGGATAACTCTAAGCACTATTCCTTCGGTGTTAAGTGTGGAACGGATGTTCCATACCACCATTTTTTTAAAAGGTCAACCTCAAGAAACCCAAACCTCGAATTCCTATTGTAATTATCTTCAATAAATCCTTTGATAAATTTTCTTACCTATGAAATCCTTTTTGCTTTAATCCAAAACCATTTACAAAACATTTATCAACCTCCATGCTCATTTATGGGACTCTTTATATATATTCAAACCCGGTTATATAAACTACTTTATAAATTTTCAAACCTTGTATAAAACTTCCCTATATAGACATCCAAACCCATTTATAAAATCTTTTTATAAACATTCAAAACTATTTCTAAAACTCCTTTTATGAATACCCCAAAATTATTCATAAACTTCTTTATATAATATTCAAAACAATTGTCAAATCATTCTTCAAATAACTTGTTCAAAATAGAATAACCTTGAAGACCATTTTAAAAGAAAATGAAATATTAATTTTCCAAATCCAAACGGAGGCTTAATGACTACAATGTATCATTAAATTTGAGTTTACTTATCAAATTTATATTATAGGTATTGCCTAACATCAGATATGTAAAGGATTCACACATAACATACAATCAATCATAGGTAGATGTCCAAGTTACAAATATAGATACATCCATTATCGGTGAAAAATGTACATATAGAATTATATTCTATATGCTTAAGTTACCATGACCCGTTTATTGAAATTAACTTCCTTATGTTTATCACGTTATCGATATTCAACATTTGTGCTAACACAAGTCAACTTACTTCCCATAAAACGTGTCAATGTTTTATAATCACTTCTTTAATTCATTTGGCTACTTAGTGGTCCAGATGAGAGATCCTTTGATTTTAAATCGATTAACCTTAAGTAGAAAATTGATTTAAAGCATAACCGATTAAGTTTTAAAATATCTTTGAAAGGATTAAAGTATATTCAATTAGCTTAAACCCTAATTATATCTTAATTAAATCAAGATTAATTCATAATTAAACTTTAATTAACTTAATGAACTTGATTAAGTCCTAATTAACTTCCTACTGTGTCTTAGTTAAGGTTTAAACAATTCATTATTATTTAAACCCTAATTAATTAAAAATTAATTAAATAATCACTTAATTAAATAATAATTAATCAACTAATTAACTTAATTAAATAATAATTAACCATTTAGTTACTTCTTAACTTCATAAATCGCTAATTAAAAACTTTATTAATCATTAATTAATCATTAACCTTTCTTAAGTGTTACTTAAACCTTAATCACTTACTTAATTACTAATTAAATACTAATTATTTTTAATTAATTTATTAAATAAATAGATTAATAAATTATATAAACTTAACACTTTTTATGTTACCGATCAATTGTGGAAAACTTTGGCAAACATTCCAAAAGAAAACATTTTAAAACGAAATTCCAAAATTTTGCCGAACTGCGTTCATAGCGACTATCGCTATGAGTGCAGTTCACTTAAACTTACTTTAACCAAAATAATGTGCTTATTCCTTGCTATTACAAGTTTGGAAAGCAAATTTTGGAAGTTTTTGAAACTTAAAAACAAAGATGAAAACTTTGAAACAATTTCCAAAATTTAAACATAGAAAACTTAGTTTTGATTCCAAATCGGATCTCACGTCCGTCGCAACATACAAAGGTGTAAATTTTGTAATTCTTACACAACATACAACTAGTTTTGATCACAGCCATACCATCAACAAACCATACACCAACATCACATTCTTAAACCAAACATACCACTTTAAACATCCAAAGATGATGCTTAACATCCAAACACAATATTTAACATCCAAACTATGCTAATCACAAATCGCAAACGTATACCATTATCATAGCATGATATTTTAACAACATGAACTATTAATTTTCACAACATATACTCTATGGAAATAAAGTTGGTTCTTTCTAAAAATGAGATAGTTTTACTCACCGAAATTTTTTGAAACCTGAAATGCCTTGCACAAAAATCATCCCCAAAAAATGTTATCCTCCACCTGATTTTTGGACATATTACTCTCGGATTATGAAAAGTGATCAAAATAAAAGTTTTTAGTTCTTTACTCTACAAACTAAAAAAGGAATCACTCAAATCAAATTCCATTTGAGGTAGATATGGTCAAAAGATGGAGAGCTATTTTCGGACCTGGATTTCTGAGTTTAAAAGTAAACTGCAAAGAAATGAGATTTTGACATATCTAAGCTTGAAATTAGAAAAAGTGTTAAAAGGGAAAGTTGTAGCTACTAAAATTTTATACGATTTTAAAAAAAGAAAATCTTGATTAGGTGTAAAATAGAAGAATTTATGGTCGAATAAAGTGGAGGAAAAATGAAGAAGAAAGAGTTTTAAAACAAGTTCGCATCTTTAAAACAATTTAAATCTTTTGTTTTGAAAAATAAAACTTAACACTAACATAAGAAGCCATAAAATTATGAAGAAAGATTTAAGGAAATGAAAATGGAGAAGTAAATGAAAATATGGTGAAGGTGATGTGTATTTATAGACAAAAGAAAGTAAGGAAATTACTAAACTATCATTTGAATTAATTAACATTTATGTCATGATTTTGTAAGGCCACATCACCACCTACCCCCCCTCTCTAGTCACGTCCATCATTCCTCCTCTTGTTCCATCCCTTAGGCTATGATTGATGCTTAATAATGATGATGTTGTTAAAGAAATGATAAGAGATAAGGTGTATTATATATATATATAAAGTGCATGTATATATATATTTTATAATTTAAACCATGACTTGTCACATCGTTATCTAAACATATTTAACATAAGATAATCTATAATTAAGTGTATTATTTTATTGTTAATTCTCTCTTATTTCACAAAGGTGAACAACGATCCCGACAACTTTTCGGTGTCGAAAAGTCCAAATTCCGGAAAACGTTCTTCGGTCGCATTTTTTATTTTCCTACAAACTATCTTTTTTGGTAAATAAATTTTCAAAACTATTTTACCATCATTATTAAATAATTAAATTAGGTTTATTCATAAATAAAAACCAATTTATTTAATATTTAAACTTAACTTGAATTTCCGAAGAAATATATAAAACCGATGATATTAACTGTCGAAAAAATAAAATATTTTATTTCATAATCTTGTGTAAATATATATATTAGTGCATGTATCCAGAGCTGTGCACGATCCTTATTCTTTAAAAGCAGTTTTACTGATAAAATGATTTTTGGTTGTTTTATCGATATTTTACTTAGGACGATATTCGATATTTTACCTTGGTAATTTGTCCGCAAATATTTTTTCCAAACAAAATAACTATTATTATTTACCGCTTAAAACATGATTATTTCTTACTTTTAAACCCATATCTAAATATTTTAAAAATAAATATAATTTTTCCAAGTGATAAATTTATGGGTTGTTACATAAATACTCTTTAATGGCTTCCATGGAAGACTCTCTTGTTTCTCAAAAACTTCAGAAAAAGTAGGAGGGTTAAAAATAGTGGAAGTGCTTAAGTACTAATCCACTGATTACTCTCTAACTTTTCAAAAGTTAACCAAATCTTCTTTAGTCACTTCTAAACTCTAGTATTGAGCTTAAGACATCGTAGGATGCATGATTAGCAAGAGGGAGAAGGTTGGGCCGAGAGCAAAGGCAAGGTGGAGGGGCATGGGTATGAGTTTTGGGTGTTTAGGAGATGTTTAGTGAAATGTTGATTTGTATGAATGTTGGTAGGAAGTATCAATTTGGATTATGGTGAGAAACTCTATTTATAATATGATATATTGGATGATATATATGTTTTATTATACTTGGTTGTGATGATTGTTTATCAAGTTTGGATGTTGATTATATGTTTATTTTGATGTTGAAATGATTCACGTTTAATACACGTCGAAAATCACAAAGGAAATCACTTTCCTTTAATAAATGAAATGGTGTATGTGAGATTGTTAGACCTCTTTAAAATGGTTTGTAAATGTTTTATAAACACTAAAATCCTATTTGGAAAAGTTTTGACAAGTTTTGAAAATTGAGTCGAAAATAGGCATGTCGCGTAACGGCAGTTCGCGCCGTAAAAAGTTAAATCCATTTATACGATGTATTCGGAGTCGAAATTCCTTGTAATTAGAATTTTTTTTGAATCCCTATAATCATAATTTTCAAATGAAGAAAGAAAATCGAGATTTTGTTTAGTAGATTTTGAAATATGATCAAAAATAATTTTCAAAATAGTCATGGTTTGGCATTTCGGAAACCCAAGCGACAAATTCTATAAAATTGATATTTTAATTCTTTAAAAATATGAAATAAATTATATAAATCATTTAAATTGTTTTAAAGAGATTTGAGTTATAAAATTGATTTCTAAATGATTGAAAAGTTGTTTTGATCAAATAAGCTTTGAAAACACTATTTGCATCACTATTCGCAGAACTTTTCGC
Source organism: Allium fistulosum (assembly GCA_030737815.1). Lineage (NCBI taxonomy): Eukaryota > Viridiplantae > Streptophyta > Magnoliopsida > Asparagales > Amaryllidaceae > Allium > Allium fistulosum. The sequence goes on from CM060904.1 coordinate 798,986,605, forward strand.
AGCACTTTTAATAACTTCTGAAATATGGATTTAAACTTAACAATTCCTTTCCAAATATTTTATAAATGTTTTTAAATGAATTTTTAATTATTTTAAAGATGATTTGGAGGTTTATAATTTATTTAAAAGAGTTTAAATAAACGATTTAAAGAAAATTTATTAAAATAAAGTGATTTAATCTTGGCTCTAAAAGCCGACGAGTAAGCTGGATTTTTCTATTCATGAGATCCGGATATGAGGTGCTTAAACTAAGGAGATATTCAGGTGTAACCAGTGCACTGGCTTGCCTGGCCTCATCCGTGGGCGAGAGATAGATAAGGTCAAAATGTCAGAAACGAGACAAGTATAAAAGATTTAAAATTTATAAATTTAATTTAATACAACTTAGATTGTATAGAGATAATCTTTTTATACTTAGTATTAAATTCCAAAGAGAGAACATGTGCTATTCGTGTGAATTTAAATGTGATTTCAAAACCATTCGACGGACAGTGAAGCTTGAACACGGAAATTGATGTCGAGAAAAATTAATATAATTTCTATGGATCCGCTTTACTTGAATACTAACTAATTTGGAATTACCATCTCAGGTAAAATGGTTTCAATGTATTAAAAATATATGTATTGGAAATAAGAAATATTTTTGTTGAGATTTAAATAAACGATTTGGAATTAGTTTAATTCCTATATATCCTTTTACTTCAAATTTATTGTTTTGGTTTATAGTAAACGATGTCTTAAATACATTGTTTTTGACCCATTTTAAAAGTTATGATTTGGAAATATTTTTTAAGATTTAAATAAATGATTTGAAAATATTTTCCTAAGTAAAGAATGAAATGACTTGGAATTATTCCCATATTTAAAAAAGTTTTAAGTAATCAAAGGATTTGATAAGAGAGATTTAATGATTCTGTATATACCGGAAAGTAATGTTTTAAAGATATATATATCTCTAGAAGATATTTTGATAAAAAAAATTAATCAATCAAAGAATAATTCCCTATTTACCTAACATGTTTTTATCGATGATTGGTTCGAAGGAATCAGGGTTAGATTTGAGCAATTCTTATCCGGAAAACAACTTCGAACCAATTTACGCATTCGAAGTGAAGACATGGAATGATGATAAATGAATGAAGGGCTACTCATTACTGGCCCTTTGGAGAAATTTTCCATATCATCTATATGTGGCAGTAGTATCTTCTTTTGATGTTTGATGCTAGGGCTTCTCGCTACTAATCCTGGGGATGATTCCCAACATGATGTCGTAGGAGAGTTCTTTCGGTTTGTCCTGTTCTTAGACAACTTGTATGGATGAATATCAGAAATTGTATTTCTAATTACACTGATTGATTTCTATGAATGTATCATCTGTTTGGTGGCGTAGAAGGTAACTTCTCTTAGCTTAACACCCTTTCCTAAGACGTACGAGCTCGGAACTTATATTTTTGTAGAAATCAGTTGTGTGATCATGGAATGGCAATGTGGTATTCAAAGTGGAATGTGCTCGGTGAAAGGTAATCATTACCTCAGGCCTCATCACCCAATAATGGTTTAAATAGAGTACGCCGTAAATATATGTGGTTCGCTACCATTCGGGTATGGTCATCACCTTTCTAGATTACTCTATATATGTCAAGTATGTTGTGTATGCTAAGAGAGCTCTCGGATAGGTCGTTTACGGCCGGGGTGATGTCTTATTTGGTTTCTATCCAGGCTATGTTTGAGTGCCAAAAAGGGATAGACTGGTCTTGCCAAATGCGGAGGATTGTTTGAGCATCCTTGGTGCATTCGTCTAGAGATGTATTGTATTGTAAACTTACCAATATACTCCTTAAAGTGGAGTCTCCCTGCTTAAGCTATATGAATTTCTCAAGTTGTAAACTTATTTCTGTCATCGACATGAACCTTGACTTGAATTGGTCCTTGAATTCACCCTAATTGAAAATGCTACTACCAACATTCTCCTCAGCTATAATACTCCACTAATTTTTGGCTTCTCCCTTGAGCTGCCAAGCTACCATTCTCCTCTTTTGCTGATCCTCCCAATCAAGCTCTCGAAATATGCTCTCGAAGTCATTTATTCAAGTCTTTGAAACAAAACCCTCTGTTTAGGAATATACTCTTACTTCCATATTGAGAAAGACTTACACATCTTTGGAAAGTCAATGGGACAAGGTGCAATGTCGGTAGGCGGGGCAGCGGGTACCGTTGGTGCAACTTGAGGAACAAGGACTTCATCTACTCTCCGGAGGTATTGTTTAAACCATTCGACCAACCCTCAAATGGCGGATCTTCCTCGAGCAGGGATCCCAGCCTGAGAAGAAGAATGATTATCAGCCATATTAAATATCTGTAGCTAGAGCTTTTAATTATAACTTCCTAAGATAGTATTATGTGCTGAAAGTAAGATTTTCCTAGTGTGTATGTCTATGTTCAAATAGTATACAGTAGGGGTTTTTGGAAAAACATTTTCAAAAATAACAAATATGCCACTCATACGTATACTTTCCCCTATTGATCGGGTAACCTAGGCTCTGATACCGAATGTAACAACCTGCCCCAAAACAGGTCTAAATAAATCCTGATCCAGAAAAGGCCCACTGAAACTTAGACCTATTCCAAAGCTGGCTATTGGTTGTTAAAAAGAACAATACAGAGCTATTTAACTATTCATTCAGAACTCACAGTAGAAGGATGAAATATAATGGAATAAACAATACCCATTTTATTTTAAATTTCAAATGTCACAAAACAAAACCATAACATAATGTCAACAATAACTGCTGCATCATCTTGTTCAAAGATATAGTTTTAACTTGAAATGGGTACATCAGAAAATAGCAAAAATAGATAAATAGAATACTGCCACATGCTCCTCTCATTGTCATCTCCATCTTGATCATTGTCTCTTCCCTAACATATGTTGTAATGAGGAGAGATTCAGAACAACAATGTTTGGTGAATAAAAAACTCAAGCCTTTCTATATCAGTACTTAGGCAGTGTAATTTAAAGAAGAATATGTCTTTCGCATTTCAAACTATATTCAAAACCATTTAATACTTCATATAAGGAAAGAGATGGGCCCTCAAACAACCACTTAATATCCTCAATCCTCGAAGAAGGTTTCTTCATAATCAATAACCCATAACTATCGCTATTAATGTCTACTAATATGAGAGGTAGTACCTTTTAATGGAAAATAGGTAGACTATGACCATTTAAAACCTCAATTGAGGTATGCTCCCATCATTTAATACCTATTCCTAAGGAAGACTCCACACAAGTCTCTATCTAGCTGACATTGCACTGAAATCTCTTCGGACACTTAATACTTCCTATTGAAGCGGACAATTCCGTGATATCCTCAACCATGCCTAGACCCATTCCCGACCATTTTAGTACTTGATATAAGGGAAAGAGGTTGGCCATCAAACAACCACTTAATAGCTTTAATTCCTTGAAATAGGTCCTTCATATTATGACCCATACCCCATGAAGACGTCTCACATTAGTCCGACTATTCATAGGAGCTGGTAGCCAGAATAGATGGATAGATTTACCGTACAGAATTGGTATTAACCTCACGTCATCCATGATTATTTATTATAGGTGATGTCTCATATCAGCCTTAAAATAACACTTCTAGTAGCCAGATTAGCTATACAGACTTCTGTGTGCTTTTAACTGACCTTACATTCCTATAACTTGGTCATATTTCGTAACACTCTCTAAGTGTATAATCACACATCTCACCATATTCATTAATTAAGCCTTATAAAAAATCCTTCTTATTCTCCTAATTAATTACTTTTCTAAGGGGGATTAAATGACAATTATTTACCTAACTGACTACGAAATTAATACGTTACAATTATAGGTTCTTTATGCTAGATTATATACATATAAGTACACATTTATTAGGCGTGCAGAGATTATGCTCTAAACTAACATTCAAATGTCAAATCTTCCAATATTATGCAAGTCTCATTTCCACAATAGCATTAATAACATTTTTTTTATCATAAATCCAATATTCCAAAACTGAATGAATAGACTTGTACTTAGAATCCAATTCCAACTTATTTTATATTAAAACAATGGAATAAAATAATAATAATGGAAACATACAATTGAATAAGTTTTACATTCTATTCAACTTCTTTTTAGATAAAATTAGACAAGGGAGTTTCTATAGAAATAGGCAGTGCAAGCCACGAATAAGAATTCATGCCATACACACCATTTCTTAATCAAATCCAAAGAAAAATAATAAGAAGTGGAATAGTAGGTAGTACACGTATATTGCAAAATCCATAAAAAGTCCATTATTTTAATACAAAACAGTTAAAATTCCATCCTAAGAATTGATATTTCGCTTTGGTGGAATTTTGGAGATTTTTATTGTGATGTTTTCGTAATCCAAAACTCCCTAAGGCATATATCAAATCCAAACCATATTATTAAATTACTAAAATAGAAAAACTAAGATTTCCACTCATAGAGGTCCTTAGCTTTGCCTTCTCTTGGATTTGACACACCTTTAATGAACCCTTTCATATCTTTTTGATATATACAGCAAGGGATCTATATATAAGTTAGATTTAGAAAAATTGTGGTTTGGAGGAGAAGAGATCGATAAAATATACAATATACAAAGATAGATATGCACCTGAAACCCAAATAAAGTTTTTTTAATCTATGAAGAGATGAACAAATAGAGCTTCGCTTATGTTTCCAAAATATTGTGCGAATAAAAGTGTGGGGGCTAAGCTCTTATTTGTAGTGGCTGGAAAGGACCAGAACCGTTAGATGAAAATTAGTTAAAAATAATAAAATCTGGTAGGTCAAAATAGCCAAAACCCTAGCCGCCATCAAAATGCAGTAGTCAACTGATCATGGGTAAGGGTTTGACTGCTCCCCCTCTTCTGGGAATATTTTATTTGTCGTTGATTTGTTTTTAATTAATTCCTTAACTATAATTCAACGTTAATCTTAACATTTACGTAACCCCTAATTATAATTTCCAATAGCTTTTGAATTTCAAATTTTGGAATTAAATATTTATTTGAATTTGAATTCTATTTAAACTCGAAAACTTCAAACGCCCATAAATTCTTCGTTTAAGCTCCATTTTCAGCATATTATATATGAAAATTGATAAGAATTTCGCCAGGAATGCAACGACATAACTTTCTAATCAAATTCCAACTTCTATAAAATTTCCATTTTCTTATTTATATAAATTTATCCAATTTATTTATTTATTGTTGATTTTACAGGATGTTACATAAATCCTTATCTTGTATGATTTTGTAAAGTATTATTTAGATGAAATTAGTTTTAACCTTATCTACTACTCTTAAGTACACAGCCTTACAGAAGGAGGTTAAGTCAACTTCACTCACAATTAATCATACTTCATTCAATAAAGTTTGAATACTCCTTATCGATGCATCATTATGCATCATAGGGAGGAGTGAATTTTGAGATCGAATCTTTATTCATTTTTAGGTATGTTCAGAACTCTTTCCAATATACTTACCTATTTAATTCAATCTAATTTTTTTTATTTTTTGTCCTAAGTTATGGTATTTATTTTCGTTTAATATTCTATGGGCTTATCATAGACATATTACATGTGTAACAAATACACATGTTGTGTTTATAATAAATCATTGGCGAATACAACGAAGTATGTGGAAATGTTTCGGTAGTGTTAGACTTATTATTATATACATCTATATATATATATATCAATCTGAAGAGTTCTTCAACTCCTATAATGCTTCCATTCGATGGGTGCTTTACCCTTTACTGTTTGAGATATTATTTACCACTATCGTAGGATTCATAATCATATAATCAAAAATTATTTCTCTAAAGGGTGGCTTAGTCTATAATTACAAAATGATTGCAAATAAATTTTTATACTTCTGTATTTTCAAATGCATCACAAATACCACTAATATAGTTTTATTTCATAACGAATATTCATAATATTCATATTGAAATAAAACAATGTCTATTTTTTAGTCAACACTAAAAAAATAATTATTATTCAATAAAAGACGTTTGGTATGTTTTAAAAACACAACTTTTTGTAACTTGATGCGATTAATTAGTGTTACATGGCGTGCTCCCACTTTTTCCGCCATTACTGTAATAGCATATGAAATGCAGAGCTCCATTCAACCACTTAATTTAGACTATTTATTTCATTTACAGTAATTGGTTTACATTCAGGTATTTTCAGATCAAATATCATAAATTCAAAAAAAAAATCTCATAGAAAATAATTTTTCTGAAAACACATTTTGGAATAGGAATTATATTTCTCATTCCCATGTCAAGTATCATTTATTATTTTATAATCTTTGTTTCCGATGTTTCTTTATGAAACAGAAGTGACCATTCACTCTTTTCATCCCAACCTTGCCTTAGGTTACATCCATTCTTATATATTCGATTTCCTTTCAAATAGTCGAACCATTCAAAGGAAACCCTTACACTGTACCATAACAAAATCTTTACAAAAGTGCATTTGGTCATCCTTAAGTTTTAAGGGTATTAAATAAATTACACTTCATGTAAACTGATCAAATTGACATTTAAGTGATCGAATTTTTAAATCTAGCTTGTAGCCTTTGGTCCAGTGTTAAATTTGACATAACAAGATCATTAATGTAATCAATCATGTTGAATACTCGATCTCACATTATGGTTACTTGCTTATTTTGAATGAATTAATTTCATCGAAGTTTCGTACATTACAAGCAGTGACAGTTCACCATATACATTTATACGTGACTAGAAATGAATCAAATATTCATATCCTTAAATTGCTTTTAGAGTTCGAAACTCATTGATGACAATACATAGTCTCGGAAAAGTAAACACATAAGGGACCAAGTTATGAACGTATTTAGTAGTTATATAATTAGGCACTTGAATGGGTCAAAATGCAAAAATATTTACTGGTAATTATATTTTATATCTCTATTTGTCAATATTAATTTAGTTCATTTGCATATTTTAGTTGATGAACATTTTATCAATTTTATTGGTTGCATAAATTTACCAATGTAGAATATTTTAACTTTACATATAGCATATGTTCTTACAATATTAGAATGGTAAATATTACCATTTCATTTTTCTAATAAGGCTCCCACTAGTCTTTTATGTTCCTACGAACCCTAAGACGAAACATAAAGTTTTTCAACTTCACTGGTGGGTGCTAGGACTCATATATTTTAGGATTCTGACTTTGAGGAAAGCTCAACAAATCATACTCTCATATACAATGGATAACTCCTTATCAGTTGTATTATACACAATTCCTAACCCTTGGTTCCTTGTCCTAATCTCATTTCTACCTTAAGAAAATCTCAACAATTAAAAAGAGATTATTCATTTGTACTCACTATTCCACGACGGCTTAAGTATACTATTCATACCATGTGGAAAGCTCAACAAATATATATAGGTATCCGACCTCATCTAGTCAATACATTAATAATACTTCACATAACATCTCTAGCTTGAGGAAAGCTAAACAACTAGAGAGTATGCAAGTAATTTATTAATGTATAAACGGTAGAGGACAACACTTATATCGAAGATTCATAATCTTCAATCTATTAAATTGAGTGAAATCGAGTTATGGAATAATGTATTTATTATGAATACCCTGTGATTTAAGTGTTAGGCACAACAGAAATCACGGTATACAAAATTTTAAGTATGTATTTATTCCTTCAATGTAATTAGGGTTTTTAAAGGTTCCGCTTTTAGTTATACATTTATATTGTATAAGCTCTATTATTATATAACTGTTACACTATAATTTCTGCAAAGTACAAATTGCTAATATTCAAAACGAAAGTTCCTTGGCTTGTAATTCCGAGACATATCTTTCAGTTCCTAAGAAAATATGCAATCCAAAAGCATGAACCAATGTGTCAACTAAGGTTGAGATTATAATTTAGCTAAGGTAAGAAGCCTGACCGAGAGGATCAACTGCCGAAGCCTAAAACAACTCAACAAACAACAATAATCAACAGCTTAGATAGCCGAGGCCGAGGCTAACGGTCAAAGTGAATGAAAGATATCCAAAAGCTATATATAAAAGTGTCACATCGGCAATCCGCATCAGGTCACACTCAACCACAAGATGACACGCGTTCGAATCAAGACTGCTCATAGTTAACTAGATCATCATTCCAAAGAGAACACGCTTAACGAATGACGTCACGACATGCTAGCTATAAATAGGCGGTAATTCCAAGGCATAAAGGATCTTCTTGCACATAAAGGATAAAAACTAGATAGTACTTTCCTATATTAGAGTTCTAACTAAAAACTCATCAACGGTGGAAATGCTTAGATTTAATGTAATAAGCCTCTCGGGTATACAAAGGGTGACTAAATAAGGAAATGATAGTGGATGTAGGGACTTTTGGCCTGAACCAATATAAAATCTCGGTGTTATTTACTTTCTGCATTTTACCCTTTCAGCATCTATTGTTATTACCTCCTGATTTAACACTTAACCTTCAAAGCTTAACCAAACTACATCATAATAATCATCCCTTTGAACTCAATATTCCTACTCAATTTCCGGACCTTTACCTTCGGACTTCTAAGTGTTGGTGCTAATGAAATTCTACACTAACATTTTCAATGTAGGAGGGCCAGAAACTCTGCATTTCTTTTCCTTTCGAAGATCCAAAAGTGCCTTTCAACTAGTTATGTCTAGTCCCGGAAACAAAAGAGTCATCTTGGAACTAACCCTCTAACTTTCGCATTCAGCTCAGTAAAGAAGACAACAACGAAAGATTGGTCACCCTCATTTCAAAGAAGGAAAATGGTCAAGAGTATGATCCTATCCATGAACTCCAAGCTTCTCAGATCAGGAAACTTTCGAGATATCTTCAAGAATCCCTCCGTGAATCCGCCAACCTCCAGAAAATCGTTAAAGCCCTGCATGATGAAGTTAAAAGACCTTTCCACTGAGTTGCTAAAATATGAAGGTTTGGATCCCTCTTATAAGAGGACCACCCCAGACACTTAAAGTGGCGAGTCTCAAAAGAAATTAAAACATGATCAAGTTTTTACTCCCCTTAACCAGAATCTATCTCGGATATTTTTGAGGACCTATGGAGAGATGCATTATCCTAACTATCCCTCTTCAACCATAAAAGATCCAAAAGGAAAGAACTACTGTATCTATGATCGAGTAAATGGACACGAAACAGATAAGCGTCGAAATCTCTCTCACATAGTTGAGGAATTTATAAAGAAAGGGATGTTGACTAAGTTTATTAAACATTATGTTGAATATCTCATTTCATAACTTTTTTTGACCTTGTTATGTTTCCATGACTCCATGACAAGCTCATGTAACTCTTCCAAATGAATTCCATTGGCGTAAAAAATGGACGAACACCCTAGTTTGGATTTGAAAGCACCAGCTCTATCTTCATAGAGCAATATAATAGATCACAAAAATAGAAAAGCAGCAACAAAGGGAAATAGACAGAAGATTTTTATAGTGGTTCGGCTTTTAACGAAGCCTACGTCCACTTTATAGTTTTATTATAAGCCGACTTCTATTACAGAAGTTGTTTGATTACAAGGCTTTAGCTAATTCTAAATTAAATTGGATCTCTAGAGTTAGAATCCACCGGAGAATCATGGTGTATTCCTTCCAAGGTCGTTGTGAGGGAGGTTAGAGGTGAAGAAGAGTCTCAGCAGCGCTTCAGCAGTCAATTTCTAGAACCTCCTTTATGTTGCAGGAGGTAAGCTATTTATAGATATTAGAGGGCTTTTGGGCCAAGCCCGTCACTTTCAGGTCTCAGGTATGGTACATGCGACCTAGGGGATTCACTGGTCGAAAATTATAGAACTCCATGGGTCGCTGGCGACCTATGAGTCGCACGGACCCATGAGCCAGGGTCGTTAGGGACCCATGGGCTATGGGTCGCGAGCGACCCATAGACTTAGTCAATTTTTGCCTGCTGAATTTCTCCTCCTTTAGTCGTATTTCGTAGTTTTCTTGTTCATGGCCTTCAAGGAGTACATTGCCTATTGTCATTTCGGCCACAGAGGTTAATCCTGGATTCCGACATTAGAGATGTCTTCTTAGGTATTCGTCGTTGTAATCACATGCTGATGGCAAGTTGCTGGCTGTTTATACTTTAACCCTTGTTGATTTGCAAGGAAGCTGGTCTCTTGGCTTCGTTGACTCATGCTGTCATCTTAACCGTGTAGCTCGGTCCTCGTTGAACTCTAGTCATAACATCTCCGGTTAGCTCTTGAATCATCTTGCAGCTTAAGGCTGCCCTGCTTACTGCCGGTATCTCCTGGGTTAAAAACCCGGATAACATTTGCCCCCTAGAGTATGTCTTCGTTGTAAACAAAGTGTGCTCTGGAAGTTATCATTTTCCATATCCATTTGTTAACTTTCAAGTAGTTGTATCAGAGCTCTACGCATAGAATAACTCAACATCATCGATTATTTTCATTTTGTTCTAGCTATTGTTGTCTGCCTCAACTCGTCGTGTTTTCGCTTATAGTTTCCCGGCATGTCTTGGAATGATGAACAGTTCCAATTGATCGAATTTAAAGTGGCCAGGTGGAGCCTTCTTTTTAAACACACAGATGCACCAGGTGAAAAGAGAAATTATATGTATATTCAAGGTGTCTCATTTTTTTCTGGGTCGTTAGCGACCCAAGGGGATGGGTCGCTAGCGATCTGATTCAGTAAGGTTCCAGGGTCCGGTCGCCCCCGACCCAAGGAGGGTCGGGTCGCTCGCGACCCGAACACTTGGATATAATAAAAAAATTCTGTCGTTGCCTACTTATACCCGAGCCTATCTCTTTTCCTCATTCGATCAAACCACCTGCTATCTCCTCAAGCGATTCTCCTCTTTTGGTGATTCACCTTGAACGAGTTCATGCCGATTCTTCCTACCTCCCGAATCTTCTTGCCATCATCTTGCTTGAGCGCCACCTCCTACTTCAACCGATCCACGAATTCAAACCCTAGCCGACCACGAACTTAAGCCCTAACCGAACTACGAATTCAAGCCCTAGCCGACCTGATTTGTGCGATTTTTAGGTGTTGCCGACCCATTTTTTTGCTATACACGAGCCATCCCTTCACTAGCTTGTCCACAAGCCAGTTCTTAGCTCGTTGAGTTCAACCTTTGACTTCTCTTGTTCTAGCAAGTTGATTTTGAGGTAGGTTCTCTTGGTTGAGTTGTTGATTGTGATATTGGTATGATGATACAACACCAGGCTTTAGCTCGTGGCGCTTAATTGTGAGAAGTTTGAGTTATTTGCGGTTATATGGAGGAAGATAGTAAAACTTTTTTGTGTTGCCCCCCGGAATGACGTTTGGGCATTGGCCGAATGCTTAACACGTTTTACTATCTTCGTCCATTATACCAGAATTGACTTGTGCCGAGTTTCACAAACATCACCGTACAACGTTTCTTTGGTCAATTTAGAGGATCTATGCTTATCCTTCTTTATTATCCCATACTTGGTGTTCCTGCAATGAGGAGAGATTTCTGTGTCGCTTTAGACAATGGATCCATTATTGATCATTGATCGATAACGGGTAAGTGTACAAGAAGCAAACAAGAAAAATGGAAAATGCACTGGCACGGGAAGTTCTTCTTCCTTTTTCACTGCAAGCTAGCTATCTACATAGGATAGAGCATTTGCAGTGCATTGAGCACCGAGTTCATTCCATACAGACTGCACACTACACTTATCTCAGTTCGTATTTGAAGTCTGGGGTGTTGATTTCCAGTTAAAGCTCCCCCGGAATTCAAATGCGATAGGGGAAACTTATGAAATTAGGGTAGATTTACCTGACCGTTTTCGGACGTGAGTTTTGTTATATGAAATGAAGCAGCCGTCTGCACGCCACAAGCCGAGTGGCGAGGTCCAGTGCTCTCTGAGGCTGAGTCATCATCTACTTCACAGGCCGAGTTCGATCAACTAGTTTCGGTTGGGCCAATCATGGATCGCACGCCACCCAACTTCCGTGTTTTACTCAATCCACCTGAAAAAGCCTCTTCGGTGATCTTCGCCAAGGTTCTTCATAACATTTGTTTACAGCAAGGGATCCATAAAGAGGACGTGCATCTTCCGGAAAAGGATGAATTCGCTCACATGCCTTCTCCTTGGTTTACAGCTTGCCGTCGGTTCATGTGTTTGAATGGAGTTGTGCCACCCTTCAATGACTTTCTGAGTGAAACGCTATCGAACTTGGGGATTGCCCCATTCCAGCTCCACCCGAATGGCTATGCCATCCTCACTTGCCTGCACATCCTCTTTATGCAGACATTCCATCGCACTCTGAGTTTCGACGAGTTGCGATACTTCTCCCTAATCATAATCGAGGCCCAATGGAATCAGAAGATCATTTTGCGTCTGCAATGCAACCTATCTCAATTCAAGGCGCAGTATTTCTTCGTTGGGTGCCCCAAGGGATTTAATCATCGATGGACAACATGAGGTAAGTTTCCTATTTTCCGTTTTCCGAGCTTTGAAGTTATGTGATGGAGTTTTCTAATTGATTGCTTGCTTTTTACAGTTATCTCGAGACCAAACAGACACACGAATCTTAGCGAATTTGTCAAACTCTAAAAGCTATTGATGCCGAGGAGCGAAGTGCCAGAGTCCTGCTTACTGACGAGAATTTGTGCCAATTTGGGTTGTTAGCTTCGGTGAGATCAGTTGCTCAGGCTGAAGCTCCCTACCACGGCCGTCCAGAGTTCATGCAAGGACTTCTTCTTCTTCACAGGAGTCTGATGAGGGTCTTGAAATAGGCGACCCCTCCAAAACTCCGCTCGATGAGACTCATGAGGAAGGCATCATAGCTGGTCTAAGCGGTTCTACTAGAATGTCCTCGATCCAGAAAGAATCAGAGATTGAGCCCGCACAGAGAGTGGAAAGTCGGGATAGACTCGGAGAAGGAGGAAGGAGAATTTGAAAGTAGCAGTGATGAATCCAAAGCCAGTGACTATTACTTGTCGGAGTCTGAAGGCGAGGATTCAAAATCATGTGATGAGACACCGGGTATGAGTCCAGTCCTTCCAAAATCGCCCTCGTCCGATGCCGATGGTAAAGATAAGGCCTCGAAGGCCGGCAGGCATCCAAATTCCCCCGTTAAGCCTGTTGGGGTAGATTTTGGAGACATCGGCTATGTATTTGTTGATTTTGATGCCCTTATGACAGACGAATTTAACTTTTATGTGACACCATCCTGTTCTGGTGGTATCGCGCCATCCATCGGTCCGCCTTTGCCTACGACAACCGAAGTCAGCCCTATTCCCCCACCTACAATCGTTCGCTCTGATCTATGATGACAATTTAGGCTCATTTTAGGAATACACGACACGACATACTAGGGTTGCACTTATATTTATTTTCCATTCTCTCGCATGTTTGCTTAGCTCTTTAAGATTTTCTGAGGTTTCTCCTGTATGCTTCAATTCAGGTATGATGAGGGGGCATGGTCTTTATGACGATTTCGAGGACTACACTAATTCACAATGGTACTCGAAGTGTTCTTTTAGTCACCACCAAGCCCGGGAGTTGGATGAAGAATATAGGTGGAGGAAAGAATTTGAGGCGGAAACCCACCGTCAGGAGGAAAAGGATAAGCATCGCTCGCACAGAGATAGTTATGAAAGAAAACGGTCCCACGATGAAAGGGAAGAATTATCGAAGAAGTCTAAGCTCGATCATCGCTCCCATCCTTCCGAACTTGTTCCAAAACATACGTCGGTAGGACAAAGTATTGCCACTTCTTCTGCCTCCATTCCACCTTCAAAGCACGTCTCATCTTCTTCTACTGTTGCTGCTGCCCTTGTCCCTTCTCATCCCCACCGAAGGCCGACCTATATTCTTCCCGCAGGTCCACCTAAGCTTGAGGCGGCCCTTCTGGGTTGGTTTCTAAAAGAAGTTAATTCAATATGGATATTTATCCCATTCGGAGGGACACATATATGGTGTGCCTTCAAGGCATTCAGGCAAATTTGGAGCAAGGCGAGAAGTGGGAGAGGCTCTATAAACAACTAGCCGATACTATCAGGAATAACTATCAGGAGATCCTCTCCTTCGAGGCCAAAATAGAGGATTTTGAAAAGGCGCCAACCGAGTGGGATGCCAGAATTAAACAATTGGAGGAGGAAAAAGAGGCAGCGCTTTGGGATAGTACGAGGAGCGCCGGCTTGATGCAGGAGGTTAAACATGTGCACGAGAGAGCCGAAATCGTTTGGAGAGACGAAATCAAGAAGACACATGTGGAAGAAGCCAAGCTGAAGGAAGACGTGGTTGCCCGTGACACTATTATCGAATCACAAAAGAAGTCAATCTCCGACCATAATCTAGTTGTAGAGGGGCATACTAAAACAATCTCCGATCAGGCCAAGACAATTGAGGAGTTACATGGGACAATTGCAGGACTACAAGCTCAGGTCACACAACTTAATGCCGACAATACCGCAATTGAGATGGAGAAGGCTGCGGTGATAGCAAATTATATAGAACTCCAGCATACTTTTTACCAGAAGATAGAGAAACTAGACTCGACGATCCTGAATTTCTATGTTAATTCTATGCTGCATCATGGGAGTCTTTCTTATCTTGGCGCGAAGTTTCCACGCACTCTTGCCCTTGTTTGGGAGGAAATCCTGTTTTGTTTTGTTGAGAACGGCGATGTATTTTCAGATCAGGAGTTGCGGGATTCCTGTCTTAATGAGCAATCCAAGAAGGTGTTGCTCGAAGGCCAAGAAATTCTTCAAGCTGAATGGGAGACAGAAACCGCCGAAGCGGCTCTAACGGTTACCACAGATGTGCCTGCCAAGCCTTCAATTTCTGATGCGGGTAGACATTCAGGGCAGCTTCATGATCAGTCGATAAGTTCGGGCGTGATGTTGCTCCCTATGTGGTGGAGATTCCCAAACATGATGAAGGAAATGAATTTGAAGTTGTCGTCGGTGACCCTATCTCCAGTGCAGGTAATGATCATCCCTCCCTTAAATTCGGGGGACTCCATCTTACACCACAGGAGCAAGAAGAGTTTAATGCTTTTCTTTTTGATCTTATAGATCCCTCTACACTTCCTGTTGATGCGCCAGTTACCTCGACACTAGTGCACTCTGCTACCTTTACGTATTCTAAAATTATGTCTGTTCCTATTCCTGCCACTACATCAACACCCAGCACTCAACCGGGACCGAAGGCTGAAAAGATCGAGGCACTTCATGGCCTGGATGATCCCTCGACGTCCCTTGAAGGTGATATGACTACCATTGAGGCCAAAGAGTAGAAAACACCGATAGAGCAGCCATCAAAGGCTTCGCATTACTGTGTTGTCGTCAAGAAAGAGAAAGTGGAGGCGGTCAAGGCCTCGAAGAGTTCTCGGAAGCGGAGAAAGCTCAAGGGGTCGGGCAGCTCTACTGGAAAGCACTCGTTGGAGGAGAAGATTGCTGAAGAAATCCAAGTCGACATTACTGGCAGCGATACTACTCCAGAGAAGAAGCAGAAGTTGCCCACTAGAAGCGGGAAAGGAAGCAGTGGAAAAAACGCTAATTGGCCCGTTCAAGGAGGGAGTGTGTTTTGTTGTATAGCTCGTGGGCGACTTGAGTTGTTGTGTGCCTTTTTGAGTCCTTATGCCCAAGTGTCTGTACTTTGGGTTTTGGTCGTGGAGTCTATAATTTTTCTTTGCTGACCGCTGTTGTGTGGGTACGGCCCCCATATTTTGATTCTGTGTTCATAAAATTACAAACAATGCAATGGTATATTGACTTGTAACTTTGTCTATCCTTTCATACATACTCTATGTGCACGCGTACGTTTCATTTCATACTTTAGCTGACAGCACCTAGAGGATTTTTGTTCAGAAGTTCATAAAATTTCCGAAGACTTTCAAAATTGCTTAATCCTGTTTAGAAGTCTATAGAGCTTGCGTGATAGGATTCTTGTTAACTTTTAAAATAAACCTTGTGAGTTTATTGTTGTTTGAAGTGACAGGACTTGTGGACTCTTTGCATTCAGGTGATTTTATCCTTATGCAGGTATATGCCCCCCCAGTTCATAGGGCTATTAACTCTAAACAAACTCCAAGTATCCAAAGTCTCCAAATAATGCGGGAAGCTGTAAATCTGGTGTTCCTCGTCATTGCCCATCTCCGGGTGACATGAAAAGCTTGGAATCTGAAATTCCTAGGCCTTGCCCATCTCCGGGCAGTGTGAGAAGCTTGGAGTCCCTCGGTGTCTCCTATCTTTGGGTGATGCAAGAAACTTGAATTTGGGACTCCTTAGAGTTGCCTGTCTCCGGGTAACGCGAGAAGCTTGCATCGAAAATTCCTCGGCATCGCCTATCTCCGGGCGATGCGAGAATCTTGAATCTAGGGCTCCACGGTGTTGCCTTTCTCCGGGCAATACGAGAGGTTTGCGTCGTGAGTTTTTTGACATCGCCTATCTCTTAGCGAAGCGAGAAACTTGAATCTGAGGCTCCTCGGCATTGCCTATCTCCGGGCAACGCGAGAAGCTTGCGTCGTGAGTTCCTCGACGTTTCCTATCCCTAGGCAAAGTGAGAAACTTGAATCTGGGGCTCCTCGGCGTTGCCTATCTTCGGGCAACATGAGAAGCTTGCGTCATGAGTTCCTCGACGTCGCCTATCTCCGAGCGATGGGAGAAACTTGAACCTGGGGCACCTCGGCGTTGCCTATCTCTGGGCAATGCGAGTAGCTTGCGTCGTGAGTTCCTCGACGTAGCCTTTCTCCGGGCAATGCGAGAAACTTGAATCTGGGGCTCTTCGGTGTTGCCTATCTCCGGGCAACACGAGAAGCTTGCATTGTGAGTTCCTCGACGTCGCATATCTTTGGGCGATGCGAGAAACTTGAATCTAGGGCTCTTCAGCGGTGCCTATCTCTGGGCAACGCAAGAAGCTTGCGTCGTGAGTTCCTCAACGTCGCCTATCTCCGGGCGATGCAAGAAACTTGAATCTGGGGCTCCTCGGCGTTGCCTATCTCCGGGCAATGCGAGAAGCTTGCGTCGAGAGTTCCTCAGCGTCGCCTATCTCCGGGTAACGCGAGAAAATTGAATCTGAAATCTTTGGCATCGCTCATTTCAGGGCGATGCGAAAGACTTGGGCCCATGGCCCCCTTGATGCAGCCGGGGCGGCATCATTTTTTAGAGGGCTGGGATTAGGTTCCGCCTATTCGGCGGTTCGAGTCGGTTTGTCCCTGCCAGATCGTCGGGTAATTCCTATGCACACAATTTGAATGATTCAAAAAGCAAACTTTATTAAGAAAAGCATGGCAGATTCTTTGCCTATTTACAATGCCACCGGCATTCCCGTAATGGCTTATTTGCTGGAAATCAGAAAAATTCATAAAGTTGCTTTTAAATGAAATATCGACGGAGCGACACGCTGTTCAAGCTCTGGGAATTGCGATCCCGTCGACGGTCGTCAGCTTGAATGTCCCATCTCCAAGTTTTTTATGAATGATGAATGGTCCTTCCCAATTCGATCTGAAGGGCCCCGGGACCGAGTAAACTCGCTTGAGTACGAGATCGCCAACTTCAAAGGTTTGATTGTGAACTTTGGAGTTGAAGTATCGTGCGACCCCTTTTTGGTGAGCGGTGATTCTCAATTCTCCTTCCTCTCTCTTTTCATCAATCATGTCAAGTGACTCGAGTAGGAGTTGTTTGTTTTGTTTCTAGTTGAAGTTCGGCCTTCAGTGAGAGGGGACTTCTAGTTCGATAGGGATCGTTGCCTCTGAACCATACGCCAATGCGAACGGGGTGTGGTCGGTGGTAGCTTTGTATGTTGTTCTGTAAGCCCATAGTGCGAGCGGAAGCTCATCAACCCAGTTTCCCTTTGCTTTGGTCAACCGCTTTTTTATGGTTGACTTGATGATCTTGTTTATCGCTTCCACTTGCCCATTTTCCTATGGATGAGCCACCACGAAAAAGCTTTTCTCGATCCGAAAGCGCTTGCAAAAGTCTTTGGAATCGGCGCTTTTGAACTGCGTTCCATTGTTAGTGATGATTTTCTATGGCATGCCAAACCTGCAAATGATATTTTTAGTAACAAAGTTAATGACTTTCTTTGTGGTTATGGTGGCCAACGGTTCCACTTCGGCCTATTTCATGAAATAATCTACAGCCACAATTGCATATTTGGCTCCTCCTTTTTCTATCGGAAGGACGCCAATCAAATCCATCCCCCATATCGCAAACAGCCTTGGGCTGACCATTTGTGTTAACTTTGTTGATGGAGTTCTCTTAATCTTGTTGAATCTCTGACAACGATCACATCTCCTGGCATGATCTGCGGCATCGCAGTTTACTATTGGCTAGAAGTACTCGTACCGAAGAACATTCTTTGCTAGTGTTTGCCCCCCGGTGTGGTCTCCGCACTCGCCTTCGTGCACTTCTTCCAGGATTTGGTGAACTTCATCTTTGGGAACATACCTGTGAAGAAGGGTTGAGAATCCCCTTCGATAGAGTATTCCATCCAGTATCATGAACCGTGGTTCCTTACTGAATAATTTCTTTCGTTGGTTTCAGTTTGCCGGAAGAGTTCCTGCCAAAAGATAATCTTTTATTGGTGTCATCCACGTGTCCGGTTCCACAGTGGTCTCGAGAATCCATTCAACATCCATTTCGTTAATGCCTGGATTGGTTGGGATATCGACTGGGACAACTCCCAGCGACCGTGCTTCTTCGGAGCTTGCCAACTTGGCCAAAAAGACTGCCTTGGTGTTTTTCTCCCGTAGTATGTGGGTTATGGTGTAATGTTTGATGTCGCTAAGTAGCTCTTGCACTTTGGAGAGATATGGAGCTTGATTCTCGCCGCGCGCCTGAAACTCTCCTTTCATTTGACACATAACCAGCTGAGAGTCACTATATATATGTATGGGCTTTATTTTGAGCTCCTTCATAATTTTCAGCCCTGCGATCAATGCTTCGTACTCCGCCTCGTTATTCGTAGCTGGGAATTCCAGACATAAAGCATAGCTAATGGCTCGCCCCCCGGGAGTTTCAAGCACTACCCATGCGCTCTAACAAGAGTTGTTCTATGCTCCATCGAGAAAAAGCTTCAATTATGTGTCTACTTGTGACTAAACATCCTCTTCATCATCCCTTATTGTAAACTCAGCAATGAAATCGGCTAGCGTTTGCCCATTGATTGCCTTTCTCGGATGGTAAGTGATATCATATTGACTTAATTCTATGCTCCACTTAAGTAATCGCCTGGATATCTCCGGCCGGTATAAAACTTGTTTCAATGGTTAGTCGGTTAGTACTTTAATTGGATGAGCCTGGAAATATGGTCGCAATTTTCGGGATGCGATCAAAAGGAAATATGCCAGATTTTCTAATTTCGGGTAATTCTTTTCGGCTTCGTTGAATTGCTTACTAATATAGTACACAGGTCATTGGATCCTTGCTTCTTCCCGTACGAGAGCTACGCTCAATTCGTGCGGGGAAATTGCTAAGTAAATGAATAAGAGTTCTCCATCAACTGGTTTTGTTAAGACCGGAGGAGTTTCCATGTGTCGCATCAGTTCCTCGAAGGCTGTTTGATAAGCTTTGCTCCATTCAAAGTTTTTCTTTCCCCACTTCAATGGGTCAAAGAAGGGTATATACTTGTCTGTAGCTTTTGAGATAAAACGGCTTAGTGATGTGACTTTTCCATTCAAACTTTAAAGTTCCCTCTTATTCTTAGGGGCGTAGACTTCTTGTAATGTCGTTATCTATTCCAAATTTGCTTCGATGCCCCGGGCACTCACAATGAATCCCAAGAATTTCCCGGAAGCCACCCCGAAATGACATTTAAGTGGGTTAAGCTTCATTCCATACTTACGGAGTATCTCGAACATCTCAGCAAGATTATCTAGGTGGTTAAAGGCTACTCGGGATTTGACTAACATGTCGTCCACATAAACTTCCATAGTTTTCCCGATCTGGCGCTTGAACATTGTATTCACTAGTCTTTGATACGTGGCTCCTGAATTCTTCATACCAAACGACATTACTCTATAGTAGTATAATCCTAGGTCAGTGATGAAGCTGGTATTTTCTTGATCCAGTTCGTGCATTAGGATTTGGTTATAGCCCGAGTATGCATCCATAAATAACAACAATTCGTGTCCCGCCGTTCCATCCACCAGTCGATCAATTCTGTGAAGTGGAAAGGTATTCTTTGGATAGGCTTTATTGAGGTCTGAAAAGTCAATATAGGTGCTTCATTTTACGTTAGACTTCTTGACCAGTACCGAATTCGATACCTATTCGGGGTAGGTTGCATCCCAGATGAAACCATTGGCCATTAGCTCATCTACCTCTTCTCTCAATGCTTTGGACCGTTTAGGGCCCAAGCTACGCCTCTTTTGCTTTACAGTAGTGAATTCGGGATCAATGTTAAGGGCATGACAAGCGATTTCGGGTGATACTCCACACATTTCGGCATGCATCCAGGAAAATACATCTAAGTTAGCACGAAGGAATTTGGTTTATTCCGATCGCATCTTGTTTCCAAGCTGCGATCCGATTCCAAGGACCCGCGTGGGGTCATCCATACTTACTGGGACAGACACCGTTAGTTCAGCTGGTGCCGCCCTATCCAGAGGGGCAGTTCTGTAATTGCTGTCCAGAGGGTTCGCAGATGTGGAGAGCTTTTCCCACATCCTTTCCTTTCTCCTTTCTTCTAGATTCACGCAATTTCACAATGTAACATACACAAGCAACGCTTTGGCTCCTTTCACAATCACGACTCCGTGCTCGGTCGGGAATTTCATTGTGAGGCACCATTGAGCCAGTGCTATCTTAAAGTTAGCTAACGCAGGCCTTCCCAGAAATGCATTATATGTTGACATCTCGTCTACAATCACAAAAGTCTGAATGAGGGTGACTCGTCGTTCTCCCGCTCCGACTTCCACAGGTAGGTCAATGGTCCCCACCGGCTGCTTAGGTTCTCCGGTAAATCCTTAGATCTTCGTTTGGCACGCAGATACACTTTTAATACCTATCTTCATCTGATCGAAGGTGCACTTGAAAAGTATATTAACCGAGCTTCCGCTGTCAACCAATACTCGATGGACAACTACGGGTCCGATTCCCATTGTTATCACCATTAGATTAAGAGTTGGTGCCTCAATTCCTTTGGTATCACGGTCGTAAAATATTATATCATTGCTCAACACTTTCTGCTGCTTGACCGGAGTTTTACCACCTATCGTCAAACATGACCCTTTCGGGACATGTTTTAGCGAGCTTGCGTATCTCTCCATTTTCCCCCAGCTTCTTTGTGCAAGATGCAGTCCACCAGATATAGTTCCAATAATGAGCCTTTGGTCAGTTCGTTTTGACCTTTGGTCACTAGTTCCGGCCTGATTCCTTGCTCCCTAGGTGGTTGGGGGACTATAGCTTGGTTGGGTTTTTGCGGCCCTTTTACATATTGCTGAAGCTTGTTGTCGCGGATCAATCCTTCAATGAGGTCCTTGAGGTGGCGGCTTTCATTTGTGTTGTACCTATGTGTCTCATGGAAACGGCAGAATTTTCCTGAGCACTTCTACTATTCCGTTGCCTCCTTCTTGAGGGGTTTCCTATACTCTTCAGTTTCTTGCGTTGGATAGATATTCTCTGGGGTGTCATTCAGGGGGGTATAATCTCCTGGTCCGAACTCTCTAAACCTTTTGTTACGGCCACCACCATTTTTCTTATCAGAATTCTGACTTCCTCTCTTCTGGTTTCCATTCTTCCCCATGGCCCCCTGACTATTCCCGGGGTTGCATGAATTTTGATTAGAAGCTATGCCATTCTGCTCGGTGCTCGTTTGTTGTGTTCCAGCAGCCTTTCTTTCCAGCTCATGCGCCTCTTCCAACCTCAAGTATTGGCTTGCTTTGCGGTTGAAACCTTTCCTGATGGTGGCCTGCTTCATCTTGATCCATTTCCTAAACTCCGTCTCCGGGTGAATAGCGCAGGCTGGGGCCATAAAAACCATGTCTTATTAAGATTACTCACCTCTGTTATTGTCGTGTTGAATCTGTTCTTAAATTATCTCAATAACTTGTTGCGCCCTTGAACCAGTCCTGATAGGGACATGACGTCCTTTGGTTGGGTGGTATGAAGTCTGAACTATTCAAGGAACTTTGTTGCAAGATGATCGAAAGTGGCGACAGATCTTGGGGGAAGTCTGGGAACCACATGATTGCAATGCCTTTTACGAAGATGGGAAAACATCGGCAGCGCACGACTTTCGGAGCATTGGTTCCGTCCATATACCAACTATATTTGTACAAACGTTGTTTCAGATCCTTAGTCCCATCATAGAAGGGGATGGTTGGCATGGTAAACTTGTCTGGGTACCTTTCATTTAGGATCTCGTCGGTAAACGGGGTCTGACTTGGGGCAGATCCCCATTCATCGTCTTTCTAACTCTTACTCTTGTCCATCAACCGCTTGACCATGTCTGCTTTGTATGCCTCTGATGTCTTGTGGTCCTGGGGGACAGTCAGTCACTACGCCAAGTGTTTGGTTCAGCAAACGATCTTGGCGCATGGGTTGATGCCTAGGCTCACCTATCTTCGGGAGAGCCATTACTACGGGAGCCTGTTGGCTTGCACTTGGCCTAACTGGGGCAGTCTAGACGTTTCTAACGTTATCGCATGCATTGGCACCTTCCTCTACCTAATCACCTTGCTCTCCACCTATAAACCAGAGAGGTTCACAGCCCCATCCTCCAGTGGGGTTTTAGTCCCTTGATTCAAATTCAAATTTGGTTGTCTCAGGTCAAGTAGGGTGTTCTCATTCTCTTCCAAGTTATATCCTGTTGTCACCCTTCTTAACGGTTGTTTTTCGTTTCTCCTGTGTAAGCCGGAAATAGAGGAGTTTTCCTGTTCCATGGTAGTAGCTGGCTCAAGGATGGTTCTTTGAATGGGATTTGATTGAAGAGTTATCAGGGCATTGAGCTTCTCCATCAAAGCCTTTTGACTCTCTTCCATTCTTTGGTTGATTTCCTCGGCCATCTTATTCAACTCATCTCTCGTATCAACTTCATGCTGACTAGAAGACCCAGGTGCTTGATTTCCTAAGCCTGCAGCATTTACTCTAGCCTTTTGGGTACTAACTCCTTCCGCGACTATTGCTGCCCCTATGGATCTTCCTGAGGCAATCTGTTTCCTTCTAGGAGCCATTTGACTTTGTAAGACATCTGGATTTTTAAGCAGAGATTGGAGACCTAACTTCTGGATCGATGCAATCAAAGTGGATAGCTAAATCTGGATTCTAGATTGAAAGGGGAGATCAAACTTCTGGACTTATATAATTCAAAGTAAATAGCCAGATCTGGATCCTGGGTTGTAGGTTCTCAGTGAAAGCACCAAAATGTTGGCGCAAAAAATGGACCAACACCCTGGTTTGGATTTGAAAGCACCAGCTTTATCTTCACAGAGCAATATAACATATCACAGAAATAGAAAAGCAACAATAAAGGAAAATAGACGGAAGATTTTTATATTGGTTCGGCTGTTAACGAAGCCTACATCCACTTTATATTTTTATTATAAGCCGACTGCTATTACAGAAGTTGTTTGATTACAAGGCTTTAGCTAATTCCAAATTAAATTAGATCTCTAGATTTAGAATCCACCGGAGAATCACGGTGTATTCCTTCTGAGGTCGTTGTGAGGGAGGTTAGAGGTGAAGAAGAGTCCCAGCAGCGCTTCAGTAGTCAGTTTCCAGAACCCCTTTTATGTTATAGGAGGTAAGCTATTTATAGTGATTCGAGGGCTTCTGGGCTAGGCCCGTCACTTTTAGGTCTCAAGTATGGTACAGGCAACCTAGGGGATTCAGCGGTCGAAAATTACAGAAATCCATGGGTCGCTGGCGACCCATCATCTATCGGTCGCTAGCGACCCATAGAATTAGTCAATTTTCAACCACTGAATTCCTCCTCCTTTAGTTGTATTTCGTAGCTTGCTTGTTCGTGGTCTTCAAGGCGTACATTGGCTGTTGTTGTTCCAGCAATAGAGGTCAATCCTGGATTCCGAAATTGGAGATCTCTTCTTAGGTATTCATCGTTGTAATCAGATGCTGATGGCAAGTCACTGGCTGTTTATACTTTAACCCTTATTGATTTTCAAGGAAGCTGGTCTCTTGGCTTCATTGACTCATGTTGTCATCTTAACCGTGTAGCTTCGTCCTCGTTGAACTCTAGTCGTAACATCTCCGGTTAGCTCTTAAATCATCCTGCGGCTTAAGGCTGCCCCTCTTACTGCCGGTATCTGTTGGGTTAAAAACCCGGATAACAAATTCATATGGCACTTTTTTTGCAAAAGATGATAATGGAAGTCTTGAAGATTTGATTGGCAGGTCTCGGCCATCACCTTTTGATAAAATTCTTCTTTAGTACAATCAAATTCACTAGGTCTTTCCCTGAAAAGTGCACCCATATCTTAGCATTCATGGTATCTCTTTCGTTATGTTCTCTCTTCTTAAGAACTTTTATATATCATATTTTTGCCTAGAAGTATGAAAGTAAAACTCTATCATTTAGCCGACGAGGTCAATGTAGAGTTTTAGTTTACCTGGTTTAAGGGAAGCCCTCTTATTATTCTGACGAGATTAATAGAAGGTTTTCACTTTACTAAGTCTGGTCACTTTTCTCAAACTCAAATTAAAAACTTTATACTAAACTAGGTAATCATGTGAATTCAAAAAGATTTTTATAAAATGTTTTTCAAACTACCCCTTTTGAAAAAATAGTATAATAATTTATCAAGTTTAGTCTTTTCCTTCTAACTCTTTGGCAAATAAGGTGATTTATAAGTTATGCAATTTTAAGGACATTCTTAAAAATATATTCCAAAACCACTCCTTTTCAAAGAACACATGTTTCTTTTTTACTAAGTAACAACCAACATCATTATCAACTCAAAAGTGTATTTTAGATGGTCGATGCCAGCCAAAAGTGGTTGTAGATGGTCGATGCCAGCCAAAAGTGGTTGTAGATGGCTGATTCCAACCAAAAGTGGCTAATGATTTTGGACCCAACAAGAAGTTGGTAGACCTCATTATAAGAGCACCCCTATAGTGAAGCACCACAAAGAGTGAAGCCATATCACCTGGGTTTAAAAAGACGTCGAAAAGTAGAATGCATGCTAATAGTGAGTTATAGTCAATGTAACCATGCATCAGATAGATTCCCGTATAAATTAGAGTTAGGTAGATTTCCAACTAAAATAGAGAAAAAGGTAGATTCCCATATAGATTAGAGTTAGGTAGATTCCCAACTAGAATAGAGAAACGAGTAGATTCCAATATAGATTTGAGTTGGGTAGATTCCCAACTAGGATAGAGAAACGGGTAGATTCCCGTATAAATTAGAAATAGGTAGATTCCCATACAGATTAGAAATGGGTAGATTCCCTTGTAGATTAGAGTCGGGTAGATTCCCGTATAGATCAGAATTGGGTAGATTCCCAATTAGATTAGAATGTCTGGTAGATTCATAATTAGATTAGAATTGGGTAGGTTACCAAATAGATTAGAATGGTGGTAGATTCCCAATTAGATCGGAATGGAGGATAAATTCCCAGTTAAATTAAAATGTTTGGTAGATTCCCAATTAGATGAAAAGGATGAGTAGATTCCTGATATGGATAGAATGTTGGGAGAAGTTCCTAAGTCAAGACATCAAGTAGATTCTTGGTAAACTGAAAAGAAGTGTGAACATAGAATCAGAATAAGACGATACTCTTGATCGTGTTACTAGGTTGGCTTCAGATAAGAACCCTACCATAAAAGTTGGTTGGGTCCGAAACCTTATCTTAATGAAATATGCCCGAGAGCAAAAGATACCCCAAAAAAGAATAGTCAAAAAAGAAAGCTCACTCAAGCAAATTGACCGCATAAGAAATAAGATCGAAGGTGATAGAAATCTTTCACATATAGTTTATTCAAGAAAAGGTTATAGGGATAGGCATAAAGAAACGCCTAAAGAAACAGTATTACAAAGACCGTATTACAAAATCAATAACATGTAAGGTTTAAAGGCAAAAGGAGAGATCCTCCCCCAACTAGGCAAACCAGGATGATAAATTAGGACCCTCCAAAACAACCAGGATATTTATGGTCTCATGTAATGACTCTAATTTTGACTAACATTATTTAGGACATTTAATTAGATAAATTAATGAAAAGGGATTGAGATTTGTTAATTTATAGGGGGGTCGTGCTTTAGTGAATGTATAAGCAAAAGAGAATTAAAAATAAGTAAGTAGGAGGAATATGGTAAGGGAAAAATAGGAATAGCCTTTATTCTTATACCCCAAACCCTCCTATCCTTCATTCCTTATTCATTTTAACATTAACAAACAAAATTAAAACCATAAGAAATCACTCCCTGCCACCATAAAGAAGATTCAAGAAGAAGAAAGGCTAGGATTCATGTAAAAAGCTTAAGAAAATCTCAACCGTCTTAACACAGAGTCAAGGTGAATGATTTGATTTACATATCATTTTTGACATTGATTTCGGTTTCAATTTAGATCCAAATTAATTTTGCAAGTTATATGCCATGTTGTGTTTGTTTAAAATGATATATATGCTTGTTGATGATTTATTTTGTTTCATATAGATTTTATGATAAGTTAGATTGGAAAATCTATTAAACAATATCCATATGATTTGCGTTTTTGATATATGGTCAATAACATTATTTTAGAAGTGAGTTTTAAGTTTCATAATTTTCTAAATTACTGTGGATTTATTATGAATTTTCTATGAGAAATAATAGTTAACATTGGGTATAAATTATTTAAAGCAATTATATAATGATTTTGGGTTTGAAATTTATATATGTTAGAAAACATATTAAAAGTGAATTATGGAGATTTTTGGGAAATTTTCCTACATATTTTATTATGGTTTTAAAATTATTTAAGTTAAGGGACATGAATATTTTATATGTTTTGTCAAGGAGAAAGGCTTATTTGTTAAAATGTTTTTAATTGAAAATTTTGAATTCGGCAGCCTTTTAGAAAAGGATTTTGATAAAGAAATGTCAACCAATTATATTTTAACAAATTAGGCAAGTTAGGTGAAAAGTAATTACTTTGAAAGGCATGAAAATCAGTTTTGCTTGGATTTACCACTTCGCCACTTCCTTTTGCTACTTTCATCACCATATCTCCGCTAATGAACTCATTCAAAACCAATGCACATGGTATCAAGCAATTGATATGTAGTGCATCAGAGAATGGCGGAAGGTACTGTGTCGAAACCACACTTTCGAAGGGTAGGAGTTATTCTTATAAGCTTTCAAATCCTTTACTTACTTCTGATAAAAGATTCTTTCGAAGGGTTGTTTTAACTTCTCTTTGTTTTGAAAAAAGCGGCTTTCGAACAAGTTGCTGCTTGCCATTGTTTTAGAAAAGAGCTTTCAAAAGAGTTGCCGCTTGCCTATGTTTTAAAAGAAGCTTTCGAAAGGATATTGAACCTATTCGAAACCCATGCTGCCACATTCATACCTTTCGAATTAGTTGAGGACACTTATAGCCTTAAAATAATTTATTCGAAAGGATGCTTTCGCCTTTTTACTTTGAACGAGCCTTCTCAATGCTTTTGAAAGGGTCGTGTAGCAGCTTTCAAAATGGTTTCATAGGCAATGGTTTCAAAAGGGTGGGTTTTGAATCTGTCCTCTTTCTTTTACTTGGGTTTAATGCTTTCGAAAGGAATGCTTTCACCTCTATTCTTTATGACCCTTAGTTATATTAAAAGTCAAACCCAATGGTTTCAAAAGGAATAATTATTAAAGGTTTGAAGAAATGTTTCCAAAATCCTTTACTTGAACCCAATGCTTTCGAAAGGTATGCAATAAGTGTTTCGAAGGGGAGATGCCCAATGTTTTCGAAAGGTACATTTTAACTGTGTGAGTGGAAGTTTTCCGACGCTTTCGAAAAGGGATGTCTATAGTTTTATATAATGGTTTCGAAGGGGATGCTTTCAATTATTTTGAAAGAGATTGTTTAAGGTCTTAAATAAAGGTTTCGAAGGTTTTACTTTGGCTTCATGGCCTAAAGTGTTCTAAGTTAAAATGGTTATTAACTTATTTTGAAGGGATAGATAATCCCATTGATTTGATTTTATCAATATTATTTTGTGTAAAGCATATATCATGGCATAAGTGTTTTGAGTAAAGCAAAGTACATGATTTCCTTGTTTTATAAAGATACGATTTCAGGGGTAAATCATTTGCAAAGGTCATTTACAAGAAAATGAAATTTGAATAGGGTAGTTAACCATAAGTATATGATAGGAAATGAAATATGAATAGGGTAGTTAACCCTAATTTTATGACTCAGATATTAAAAGACCAGATGGGACAGTTACGGAGTCCCGCCCTATACTTTAGCTAATAGCCCTAGCTAATTTAAGTTAAAAATTCCAGTGTATAGGGCTTTGTTACAAATGGGACTAAAATAATGTAGCAGACAGAAGGGAATATATAGAATAAAGATAGGTTATTGGCATGCCTGCAAACCCATTAGGATCAGTTGACCCTTGAAGACGAAAGTGAAGGGCAGATAGCCCAATATTGTGTCAAACATAGGTTAGATTATTGATTATGTCTGGTAGGCCTGAGGCAGCTAATGGTTAATAGTTAGCCAGATAAAACTATAGTGTGGAAAAATAGTCCATTGATTTCTTGATCATTATGCATATATGAATTTGCTGTTATTGTTATAATCAGTTTGATTGCAGAATTTTGATTTGCAAAATATATGCTTTTAAAAGAATACTAGTAAGGGGAAACCCGTCCGCTAAGCGGCGTGATCTCACTGAATATCAGTAAAACGAGATGTAATAGTATTATTCACACAAGGCTTTATGTCTGACTCGAAGTTTATGTTTTTCCCATTAAACTCTCGGGTGCTCAAACATAGTTTGAGTAGATTGAGAGTTAAGGTATTTTTAAGTTTAGTAGGTTGGACGAATAAGCTTTCGAAGACGTGTAGGAGCCAAAGCTAGCTATGTTGAAGTAGATTAGTAGAATATCCGCTTTATGACTAATGTGTCTATCTATTCAGTACTCTGATCATCCAAGGAGGGCATCTTTATATGTTGCTTTTGGCATAATTTGTAATAATTATATCAAAACCTAGGAATCGTTTTGGGATTATATGACTAATATGAAATATATGGATCTGAAATGTGGTCAAAAAATTTGTTTTTTTAAAATCTGGGTTGATTTTCTTTTATATTCCTGTGCTTATGATATTATGGATACCATTAACATTACCATATTTTATCACCAGAAGTTAATACTATAGATGACTGCGACATCTGTAGCGCTTAGCTTTGGGCCTCAAGATAAGGGATGTTATAACTTGGCATCAAAGCATAGGTTTATGAAAACTTAAAAGAAATTTCAAATTTAAAATGAATTTGAAAACATAATCCGAAGGAATTAGAGAAAAGATTAAGGTATGGGATAATGTTATAGTAACGTGCTTGTATTTTTTATATATAAGTATACGCTTTATCTCTATTCTCCATCTTTCTTAGGCTATTCTTCTGTTTCTTACAAAGACACGAATGCAGATTTTAAGGAGGTAAGATATGGGTGCTAGGACTGAAAGAGTTAACCTTGGTGGAGGAAGCTCCACCACTAACGGGAATTCCAGACCAAACACTAGAAGGAATCCAGATCGGGCACCAGCTGCTAATGTGGGTAGTGGAGTGCCACAAGTTGATATAGGAGCTATATATCAGTTCTTCGTCAACCTAATGCAAGCTGGAGTTGTTGCAGGATTGGTTGGAGGAAATGCAGGAGAAGGAAACCAGGAAGCTCCGATGGTCGATAACTATGCAGTACTAAGAAGAGATTATGCTAGGCTTGGAGGAAAGCCGCTTATCTGGACTAAGGATGCAATTGAGTGGAGAATTGGTTGCTTCATTGCGAAAGGATTTTTGCTAACTTAGGGCTTAATGATGAGCAAAAGAGGAGAATTGCTTCTAGGCAGTTGCAAGGAGTAGCACTGTACTGTGGAAGAGTGTTACCGTGGGAGTTAATGAGGAGACCATGACTTAGGTGGAATTTAGAAGGAGGTTTGAGGAAAGATTCATGTCGGAGATTGCAAAGTTAACTCTGCTCGGGAAGTTTACGGAGTTGGAGCAGGGAGACATGACAGTACTTGAGTATGCTACCAGATTTGAGGAGCTATCGAGATACAGATATGCTACAATTGATACGGTTATCAAAAGAAACGAGAAGTTCATCCGTGGATTGAAACTTGAACTTGCTAAAGCAACTTTACCTCATATTAGGGATCCTTGCGTTATAGTTATTGAGATGGCACTGAGGCAGGAGGAGATGCTTGCTTTTCTTGATGGTAACAGAGCAGGGGAAGCTCAAGGTGGCCAGAACCAGAAGAAAACGTTTTTCCATAAGAAAGGCGCTCAGAAAGGAGGAGGAGCCAAGAAAAGGAAGGCCAATGTAGTTTTCTATAAGTGCGACAAGAAGGGACACTATGCCCATGACTGTTGGACATGCAAAGGGAAGAAAGCTGCTGACAAGAAAGGAGTAAAATGCTTCAACTGTAATCAGATTGGACATTATCAGAACCAGTGCAAGGAACCGGCCAAGGATGGAAAAGGCAAGATGTTTGCATTTGAACCAACTACCTCAAGACCAACAGCTGAGGAGAAAGGAAAAGATGCGTTGGGAGGTGTTATCCATAACATATTCTCAAGAGTGAAAGTATGAAAGAAGGAGCAAGAGCATTGATGAAGATCAGAAGGCATTAAAAGTGGTCTCTGAAAACATTAAATAAGAGCTTTCGACAAGGTCGAAAGGTACCTTTCGAAGGCGATAGCTAACAGGTTTACGGCTTTTGAAGTGGTCGAAAGGTACCTTTCAAAGGCAACCGATAGCAAGTTTTCAACTTTTCCCCAAGCCTTTCGAACAATTGGTTTCGTCTTCATCCACCTTCAACAAAAAAAATTTGGCTAAAGCAACCCTTTCGAAAGCATATATCAGCCTTTCGAATTGGTTAGACCATCTTCACCTATGAAGGAAAAGATTATGGGAATTCTACATAATTTCCTCAAACATTAAGAGATAGGATTCTGCGCCAATCAGATAGAATGCTTTCGAATGGAATCTTCTACAGCTAATCTCTCAACAAGTTTCAACTCGTTCGAACCCCACAAAACACATGTTTCGATGGTGTCGAAGGCCAACGCCCATGCTAATTTACATAGCATATAAATAGGTGAGTGAGGAGCGCATTTATACACTTTTCGATGGATTCGAAAGTGATCAAGCAGTACCTTTCGATGAAGTCAGAAGCAACCAAGCAATATACCTTTCGACGAAGTTGAAAAGAATAAAGCAAAATAGATGGAAGCCCAGTCTTCAGTGGCAGCGAAGGGTTGGCCATATAACCCTTTCAACTAGATCGAAAGCTATGATTCAAGAGATGTGCACGAAAGCGGGAAAGCAAATCTTCTGATTGTGTTGAAAACAAGGGGTCAAAAGGTGCTGACTCGCACCTATAAATAAGACCCTAGGGGTCTGTTTTTAGGATCCGATTTTATTCACTTCTTTCTTGTACTTTCTAAAGCATGTAAACCCTAATTTCAAAATCAAATTGGAAATTTGGTCAATTTGTACATCTTAGATCAATAAAAGGAAGATTATGATAATCTTAATTATGCAGCTGTTTAGAAATTCTTATTGCATATAGTTATGATCATCTGATGTCGATCTAGGCAAAAGGTTAGCTTTCGATCAAGTCAATACCCCTAGTATACATATATCCATTGATTTTTAGCTCAAAACCACAAGGTGATAAGAGCTCACCCTTTCGTCGAAGTCGAAACCCAATCAATTCAACCAAATACCTTAAACCGTTAAATCTCAACCTTAAGCCACTTTTATTACTTCGAAAGGTGGTTCTGACAAAGTTATAATCCAATTAATTTTGGAAGAAGTTTCTAAAGTAAGATTAGCCTTTCGACTATGTCGAAAGGTATTAAGTAAGCACATTCAACTATCTTTTCCTTACTTAAAGAGTGTATGCTACCCTCCCCTGTTCGAAAGGAGGTTTCGAAGGAATCACTAATACTTCATAATCCACCTTGAGGTGTTGACAAATTTTCTTGTTCACATTTTTGGTGCTAGAAGGAGGGCATGAACCTCCGATCCCCAATAACTTCCATAACAGATTAATTGCATAGAGTTCTTCATTCAAAAGAAGAAGATGGTAAGAGCAAAGAATAATAACAACATTCCAAATGAAGAAGCTGCGTCACAATCAACTTTGGAAAACAATATAGTCCCAAACTTTAACTTTGAGAATATAGAAATTGGGCAACCTTCAACCCAAATAAGATCGGAAAACAATGAGAATAAAGTCCTGAATGTACAACAACAAATAATCGCTATGCAAGAACTTTTTGAAGGGGCTCTATCACAAGGATCATTAAAGGTTGTAGAAGGAGAAGATGAAGCACAATCACTAGATCAAGACCTATATGAAAACCAAGAAAGTCAAGCTAAAAGGTCCCTCGAGCAATTAAATAGTCCAATCCAAAGAAACAGTAAAAGTTGCCACAAAAATAAAGTCGACCAAGAAGACATCCTACACCAATTGATAATGGATATGCTTGAGGAAAAAAGAATTCCTGACCTAGAGAAATATGTTATCCTGCAAAAGATTCCTTTTTCAGAAGAGATAATGGCAGTCTGCATCCCTCCTCATATTCAAATTCCCCCACTAAAGTATGATGGAACTACTGATCCAGATGATCACCTTGCAGCTTTTGAAAACTAGATGAACTTATATAATTCTCCTGGACCAATTCGCTGCAAACTTTTCCAGGTAACTTTGCAAGGAGCAACTATCAAATGGTACAAGAATTACCAAGTGGAAACCATATAATCTTGGGAACAATTTACTTATGACTTCGTGACACAATTTTCTATATTCAGAGATTCAACTATGGACTTTAGCTTGTTGGCTACTATCAAACAAAACCCAGGAGAACAACTTGGCGAATACTTGAACAGATTCAGTACAAAAGCATTAAAGGCAGAGAGTACAACCGATAGAGAAAAGCTTATGGCAGTTCGATCAGGATTGATAGAACAAACCCCTTTTTGGAAAGACCTTTATATTAATGGATGCAAAGATCTACAACATTTCTATCTCCGAGCTAAAAATTTTATTCAAATGGAAGAAATGCATCATGCTATGAGAGAATTTCATCGAGAATGTAGAGAAGAAAAATCCAACTTTAGGCATCTCGACAAGAGACCAAGAAAAAGTGAAAACCAGTAGGGTAGTCGAAAAGAGATTTTCGAATCCAATTATGTAATCCTAAACAAGCCCCTCTCCCACATATTCACCATGGTAAAGGATAATGAAGATTTTCCTATTCCTTATAAGATCCGGAATTTTCCTGAATCAAATAAAGGAGGAAGTTGCTGCGATTATCATAAAACAAATGACATGAAACCGACAAATGCCGCATTTTAGCAGAAGCAATTCAAGGCATGATTAGGTCAGGATTCCTCAAGGAGTTCATTAAAGAAACTTATTTTTCAAGCTAAGAGGAAAGCAGCTCAGTAACTTCAAAATGTGGACCCCTATCAAGTCATGAAGCCTTGCAGCATTAGATCAACTAAGAATTCTCCTCTTTCTTAACTTTTTAACTTGATTTGTCTTTGGTTTGTACTTTGAGCTGTGCTGAAAATTGATCATGTACTAATTCTAAATTCGAGTGTCATTACAGGGAAAAACATAGTAGCATCCAACATACTTTTGGAGCACAACAAATTGTTAGCTACCTGATAAAGACAACTCAAATGTCTGATACATAAATAACTATCAATGCTTCAATCAACGCAATACTAGGGCTTGCTCTCATAAAACCTCGGCCACTATTAATCCTTCACCAATCTTTGAGGAAAACTTGCAAATAGACCACTCCGTTACTAAGAAGTGCCTACCATGTTATGGTTATATATCTAAATGTGTACAACTCTATTTTTGGAAAATTATTTTGAAAGAAAATTCCCTAATGTATCTTCACAGAAAGATTATTTTCAATTACCCTACAACTTGGGGAAGACAAATGTCTATTTATTTCAAAAATTGATTTGTGCAATTTTCCAAAGATACTATATAACATTAGTAAATGCACATAAAGGATTTCTAAATAAGCAATCTCAATATTTCAAAGTTTTCCAAAAACCATTGTTGAGGAGAAGCCTATACATACTATTTTAGAACAAGTTTTAAAGCTATCAAAAGTTTACTGACAAAAACTCAGATTAGAGAATCATATTCTCAACTAAAAGACTATTGGTTCATGAATCATGGCCTCCTAGTCCCCTATTTGAGATCCGTGTCTCTACTATGAGAACAGCAAGAAAACCCTTGCAAAAAGCAACATTAAGAAATGATTCTTTTATCAGAAGCAGACATGTATTCAAACTTCTTTTCAAAAAGTGACCCCTTAATATATTAGAAGGGTTTATTTACAATACTTCTTTTTCTCAAAAAGAGACTCTATAACGAAAAATTTATATTCAAGAAAGATGTTTACAAACATTTTGATTGGCTAAAAATGATTTTATATACAAATTTTAAGCCTACGATGTTATTCCATAGCACCTCCTAGAGGGAGGGACAAAAGCCTACGACGCTCTTTTGTAGCACCTCGAGGGACAAAAGCCTACGATGCTCTTCCGTAGCACCTCCTAAAGGGAGGGACAAAAGGCTACGATAGTCTTCCATAGCACCTCCTAGATTGAGGATCAAAACCTCTAACGTTCAGTTCACCTCTTAGAGGAAGGGTCAGGTCAAGCACCTACCAGCAACCATTTAGAAGAAGGCCAACCGAATGTACACTACATCCCTTAGAACCAAGGGAAGCCTAGAAGAGGCACGAAACAGATGAAGAAAGACAAATATGTCGACAACTCTAAACAAAAGTCAAACCCATAGGAATAATGGGTTAAAGAAAGAAACCTATCCATCATTTAAAAAAAAGATGAAGCCTGAAAAAGGGGTACAGGCAAAGGCAAAAGGATGAAGATGTCCAATGCCATAATCGAGAAAAGACAAGGAATCCAAAACCGTAATAAAAAAGGGCAAAGTATCAGCGAGCAATCTTCAATGCATATGATACTTGAAAAATGACTCCCACG
This sequence comes from Allium fistulosum, assembly GCA_030737815.1. Taxonomy (NCBI): domain Eukaryota; kingdom Viridiplantae; phylum Streptophyta; class Magnoliopsida; order Asparagales; family Amaryllidaceae; genus Allium; species Allium fistulosum. Next base: position 799,021,871 of record CM060904.1, read on the forward strand.
TCAAGGAATTAAGAAACTTTTATCCTAAAAGGAGACACGAGACAAGAAAATGAATAAAGAGATCCATAACATGAGATGAAAAGCAAATATCTATACAAAAGCTAAAGGAATGGAACAAATAACAAATTTTTACTACAAAGATAATAGTGACTTCATTCGAAGAATAGATTAAGTAAATAATTCATGAATCCTTTTAAGGTGACCCTTTAGGATAGAAGGGTTTATATATATATATATATATATATATATATATATTAATAAGTTATTTGGACCATTGCACGGCTGAACGGCCAAGCAATAGTATAGAACATTCACTGCTAAACGACCGACTAGTCAAACAGAGCTTGCACTTCTGAATGGTCAGTCAACTGAATGGAACTACCTGCTGAACGATTGAACGGCTAAAAAGATGAACAACCGAATAGAACTATATGCTGTACGGTTGACTGGTCTTACAGAACTACTACTCTGAATGGCTGACTGATAATACGGAACTACTATCTGAAAGATTGCATGGCTTTACGGAACTACTCGGCTCTAATATAATAGTAATATTATTAACTTATAGGCACTTTAGGAATGACACATCTATTAATAGGATACTTTCCTTTGAATAACAAAAATCCTCATCAATATTCGAGGCATAATTTTTAAATAAACCTCTTGAGCAGTATTTTAGGAATAACTTTAGAATCAGGGCCAAATAGACCTAGGAATCTTTTTCTTAAACCTACTAAGTTTATCATTATTAGACAGATATCTTATTTTGTGTTTATATTGAATGAAATTTTAAGTAGTCTATTCGCCAGATGAGATCTTGACAAGATTTTGGTTGAATTCCTAATTTCATGATCTTTCAGTTTCCTTGTTACTTTTCATAAAGATTTCATATTTTGGTTTTGTGAATTCAAAATTCCTTTATTAACATTCATGATGGTATGTAGACTTCATATTCATAGTTTCCTTATTGAATTTTTATAATGAATTTCTGGTTTCATGAGTTCTAAATTTTCTCATTGACTTCTATGATGATTTGTGGATTTCGTATATTTGGTTTCCCCTTTTGATTTTAGTAACGATTTCTTATTGGTCTCCTGGTTTTATGATTTCTTGATTTCTTGACTTCTTTATTGAATTTCCATGATGATCTATAGACTTTTCATTGAATTTCTTACATTGTACTGGTATTAGATAAAGTTTAAAGAAGTTAATTTGATATATGAAATCCTAGCAACTTTCTGGTTACATTCCTGAATTATTGGACTTCTGGTCTCTTTTTGGAATGGTTTTCTGGTTTTATGAATTCTTGAATTCTTTATAAAATTCTCATGAGGAGATATGGATTTCCCATCGAATTTTCAGATTTATAAATTTTTGGAATGAATTTTGAGATTTTGTGTTAAGGTTTATTTAAAAATTTAACATTTCCACACCAAGTAGACTTTATTCCGAAAAGAGTTTCTTATCAAGTAGGCTTTATTCTTTTTTGTTAGAAGATGATGGTAAAAGGGAGTAAGAGCCCTCTAATTTCTATACAACATAAATGATTAATTATCTACCAATTTGTTAATGAATACAGTGCAGGGATGAAAATAAAATCATAACAGGGAAGCAGGGTAAAACCACTAAAAGTGAGGAATAAATCCCCAATAGCTAAAGATAACATAACCCAAGAATAGAGGATTTGGAGTATGCAATGGCCTTTTTGGGAAGGTTTATTTACTTAAATTAACGACGGTAGACCAGAAGATATCGTTTCATATTTTTATTATTAGTATTAAAAAGATTTGGTCATGAAATTATTTGAATGCTCTGCCCAATAAAATTACCAGATAGTGTCTTGAATCATAAAGTTACCCATAAAGGTTCATAACAAGGTTATGACTCCAATAGGAGTTATTATATGTTTTGCAGGAAATAAAAGAAGAAATTCTTTGAAGTTTCTGTCCTAAAGAACAAAAGCCTCTTTCATACTGGGGGCTAAATGTTATCCATAAAATATTCTCAAGAGTGAAAGTATGAAAGAAGGAGCAAGAGCATTGATGAAGATCAGAAGGCATTAAAAGTAGTCTCTAGAAACATTAAATAAGAGCTTTCGACAAGGTCGAAAGGTACCTTTCGAAGGCGATGGCTAATAGGTTTACGGCTTTCGAAGTGGTCAAAAGGTACCTTTTAAAGGAAACAGATATCAAGTTTTCAACTGTGCACCAAGCCATTCAAAATGATGGGTTTCGTCTTCATTTACCTTCATCAAAACATATTTGGCTAAAGCAACCTTTTCGAAAGCATATATCAACCTTTTGAATTGGTTAATACCATCTTCACCTATAAAGGTAAACATTATGGGAATTTTACATAATTTCTTCAAACATTAAGAGATAGGGTTCCACGCTAGTAAGATAGAATGCTTTCGAATGGATTCTTCTGCAGCTAATCTCTCAATAATGTTTCAACTCTTTCGAAGCCCACAAAACACATGTTTCAATGTTGTCGAAGGCCAACATCCAGGTTAACTTACATAACATATAAACAACTGAGTGAAGAGCGCATTTATCCACCTTTCGATGGAGTCGAAAGTGATCAAGTAGTACCTTTCGATAAATTCAGAAGCAATCAAGCAATATACCTTTCGACGAAGTCGAAATGAATAAAGCAAAATAGAAGGAAGCTCAGTCTTCAGCGGCAGCGAAAGGTCGGCCATATAACCCTTTCAACTAGGTCGATAGCTATGATTCAAGAGATGTGAACGAAAGCGGGAAAGCAAATCTTCTGACTGTGTCGAAAGGAAGGGGTCGAAAGGTGCTGACCCACACCTATAAATAAGACCCTAGGGGTCTGTTTTTAGGACCCGATTTCATTCACTTCTTTCTTGTACTTTCTAAAGCTTGTAAACCCTAATTTCAAAATCAAATTGAGGACTTGGTCAATTTGTACATCTTAGATCAATAAAAGGAAGATTATGATAATCTTAATTATGCAGCCATTTAGAAATTCTTATTGCATACAGTAATGATCATCTGATGTCGATCTAGACGAATTATTAACTTTCAATCAAGTCGATACCCCTAGTATACATATATCCATTAAGTTTTAGCTCAAAACCACAAGGTGATAAGAGCTCACCCTTTCGTCGAAGTCGAAACCCACTTAATTTAACCAAATTCCTTAAACCGTTAAGTCACAACCTTAAGCCATTTTGATTACTTCGATAGGTGGTTTCGACAAAGTTATAATTCAATTAATTTCGAAAGAAGTTTCTGAAGTAAGATTAGCCTTTCGATTGTGTCGAAAGGTTTTAAGTAAGCAAATTCAACTATCTTTTCCTTACTTAAAGAGTGTAAGCTACCCTCCTATGTTTGGAAGGAGGTTTCGAAGGAATCACTAATACTTCAAACTCCACCTTAAGGTGTTGACATGTTTTCTTGTTAATAGGAGGTACGCTTCTGATTCATGGTGTATTAATTAGAGTTCTATTTGATACTGGTGCATCACATTCTTTTATATCTCATTGTTTGGTAGACAAGCTTAACTTAGAACCCTCATAACTAGTTACTTCAGTAAAGGTTGCGAATCCGATAGGAGGTATGCGACTCTTGGGATGAGATGTGACCACTTAGAGTTTGAATTGTTAGGTCAGATATTTGCTTGCAGTTTGCATGTATTTGATTCCGTAGGGTTAGCAATTATTTTGGGTATGGATTGGTTAAGTAAATACGATGCTAGGGTATATTGCCATGATAGGAAAATATCACTTAGACACCATAGTTGTAGTGATCGGATTATATACTCCATAAAAAACCCTAGTTTCGAGGTTAGTGCTTTGTTGGGTGCTATGGAGGCAGAAGATGAGTTAGATTGGGTTTTTTCTACTAGTGAATTCACAGATGTCTTTGAATCTGTGAGTGGACTACCACCGGAATGAGTCATTGAGTTTCAGATAGATTTAGTACCATGAGCAAAACCGGTGAGTAGACTACCAAGTAGAATGACACTTACCATGATAGAGGAGCTAAAGGTGCAGTTGGTGGATTTAGAAGGTAAAAACTTTACCAGACTAAGTAGTTAACCCTGGGGAGCAGCTACAGTGTTTGCGAGAAAACCCGGCGGATTGTTATGGTTGTTTATCTATTATTGTAAGTTAAATGAGAAGACAATAAAGAATCGGTAACCGTTACCTAGAATTGATGATTTGTTCGACCAGTTGAGTGGAGCCAAAGTATTTTCTCAGTTGGATTTGGCAACAGGGTTCCATCGGCTTAGAGTAGTAGAGGATAGAACTCCTTTGACGGTGTTTAGGACCAGATATGGATCGTAAGAATGATCGGTGATGCCATTCGGACTAACTAATGTGCCAGCATTCTTCGTGGACTTGATGAACGGAACCTTCCAGAAGCATTTAGACAGTTTCATGTTAGTTTTCATAGACGACATTTTGGTATACTTTAAAGATGAAAGAGAGCATGAAGTTCATCTTAAAGTGATGCTTGAGATGTTGAGGTAGCATCAACTGAAAGCGAAATTCTCAATGTGTCATTTTTGGAAGAAGGAAGTGAAGTTTCTTGGTCATGTAGTCTCAAAGAAAGGGTTGTCGGTAGATCCGGCTAAGATCGAGGTAGTGAAAGTTGGAAGAGACCCAAGACAGTGACTGAGATAAAAGGTTTTCTTGTATTAGCCGTTTATTATCGGAATTCATTAATGATTTTTCGTGGATAGCGGCACCAGTGACTAAACTAACTCGGAAAGATGTGTAGTTTGTTTAGACTGATAAGTGTGTGGAAGCATTCCAGAAACTAAAACACTTACTGACTAATGCACCTGTGTACTTAGGTATTCCAAAGGGGAATCAAGACTTAGTGGTATACACAGATGCTTGTGTAATAGGATTTGGAGCTATGTTAATGTGAGAGGTAAAGTATTGACAATGATAGCTAAGTGGAGTTTTTAGCCGCTTATGACTTTAGTATTGAGTACACAACGGGAAAGGGAAATAAGGTTGCAGCTGCACTTTGCATTAAACATTAGAATGCAGTATTGACAATGATAGCTAAGTGGAAAGATTTAGAAGCATTTACTACATGCGGAATACAATGGAGATTTAAGAGTAGTTCTAGTAAAGAAACCGCTATGTTGTCGTGTTTAGAAGTTCGACCGGTGATGATCGAAAGGATTGCTTCTAAGCAATGGGAGGTTCCATTATTAGCTGAACGAATCAGAAAGTTAAGGAATGGAACGGAGAGCGATGACTTGAAAGGTTTCAGTCTTGACCATAATGGGTGGTTGAGGAAGAAAGGAAGACTGTGCATTCCAAATGTGGGAAACATTGGGAAGGAAGTTCTTATAGACTGCCATCGTTCAAAGTTCACTATTCATCTGGGAGGAACTAAAATGTATCAAGATATGAAGTGGAGTTTTTCTGGGAAGGCATGAAGAAAGATGTAGGCTTATGGCTGAGATAGTGTTTGAACTGTCACCAGGAAAAAGCTAAACATAAAAAATCGAGTGGGTTAATTCAGCCCGTAGATGTTCTAGTCTGGAAATGAGATTCTATCTCAATGGATTTTATAGACAGGTTGCCAAGGTTGAATCGAGGAAATGAAAGTATATGCGTTATAGTGGATAGATTGACCAAGAGTGTTCATTTCATTCCAGTTAGGTCGACTAGGAGAGCACCAGATTTTGCTAAATTATTCATGAGGAATATAGTTAGCCTGCATGGAATTCTTAATAGTATAGTAAGTGATAGTGATTTCTTATTTACTAGCGAGTTATGGAAGAGTCTATAGGAGACTTTAGGTACCAAGCTCAAGATGAGTAGTACTTACCATCTTCAGATTGATGGGAAAACATAAAGAGTTAACAAAGTCTCAGAGGATTTGTTAAGAGCTTGTGTGCTAGAGTTTGGAGGATCAAGGGAAGACCATCTACACTTAGTCGAGTTTTCGTATAACAATAGTTATCAGACTAGTATAATGATGACACCGTCTTATGGAAGATGATGCAAATCTCCCGTTTGTTGGTTAGAGACTAGGGATAGGTTAGTTCTTGGTCCAGATTTGGTTAGAGAAGCTACAGAGAAGATTGAGTTAGTTCGGGCTAGAATAAAGGAGGCTCGGTCTAGGCGGAAGAGTGATGCTGATAAAAGACGGAAAGACTTAGAGTCCTCAGTTGGAGATCATGTTTTCGTTAAGGTGTCAACGATGAAAGGTTTAATCCGATTTGGAAAATCAAGAAAATTGGCATCAAGATTCGTTGGACTGTTTGCTATTATTTGAAGGGTCGGGAAACTCACATATAAAGTAGAGTTACAAAATAATTTGGCAGGAGTCCACAATGTTTTTTATATTTCTCATATAAGGAAGTGTATTCAAGATCCAGAGACTACTATTTCACCGACGGTGTTAGATGATCTAGTAGTAGAAACAAATATGACTACAGTTAGAAAGCCAATTCATATAGTCGTGAGAGATTAGAAGAGACTAAGGAACAAGATAGTCAGATTAGTCAAAGTCTAGTGGACTGATGACAAGAGAGACTGTACTTGGGAAACCAAGAGCAGGATTAGAGATACTTATCCTGACTTGTTTCACGGTATGTTTTACCTTTATGTTTGATTGTTGTGAGTGCCTTATTGTAATTTTGAGGACGAAATTCTTTCAGAATGGGAGTCTGTAATGACCCGAATTTTAACTAACATTATTTAGGACATTTAATTAGATAGATTAAATGAAATAATGTAGAGGTTAAGGGATTAAGATTCTTAATTTATAAGGGGAGCCGTGCCTTAGTGAATGTATAAGCAAATGAGAATTAAAATAAGTAAGTAGGAGGAATACGGTAAGGGCAAAATAGGAACAACCTTTGTTATTATAACCCAAACCCTCCCGTCCTTCATTCCATGTTCATTTTAACATTCACAAACAAAACTAAAACCTTAAGCAAGCTTGGCTGACCACCATTAAGAAGATTCAAGAAGAAGAAAAGCTAATATTTAAGTAAAAAGCTTAAGCAAATCAATCAAAGAGCAAATCTCAACCTTTTTAACACAAAGCCAAGGTGAATAATTTGATTTTCATCTCATTTTTGATATTGATTTCGGTTTCAAGTTAGATCCGAATTAATTTTGCAAGTTATATGCCATGTTGTGTTTGTTTAAAAGGATATATATGTTTGTTGATGATTTATTTTGTTTCATATAGATTTTATAATAAGTTAGATTGGAAAACCTATTAAACGACATCCATATGATTTGCGTTTTTGATATATGGTCAAGAATATTATTTTAGAAGTGGGTTTCAAGTTTCATAATTTCCAAAATTATTGTGGATTTATTATAAATTTTCTATGAGAAATAATACTTAACATTAGGTTTAAATTATTTAAAGCAATTATATAACGATTTTGGGTCTGAAATTTATATTTGTTATAAAACATATAAAAAGTTAATTATAGAGATTTTTGGGGAATTTTCCTAAGTATTTTATTATGGTTTTTAAATTATTTAAGTTAAGGGACTTAAATGTTTTATATGTTTTATCAAGGAAGGGATTATTTGCTAAAATGTTTTAATTGTAAATTTTGAATTTGGCAGCCTTTTAGAAAAGTATTTTGATAAAGAATGGCAACCAATTATATTTTGACTAATTAGGCAAATTAGTTGAAAAGAAATGACTTTGAAAGGCATAAAAATCAGTTTTGCTTGGATTTACCAATTCGCCACTTCCATTTGCTAGCTTTCGTCACAATAACTTTGCTAATGAACTCATTTGAAACTAATGCACATGGTATCAAGCAATTGATACATAGTGCATTGGAGAAAGGCGGAAGTTACTGTGTCGAAACCACACTTTCGAAGGGGTTGGAGTTATTCTTATAAGCTTTCGAATCCTTTACTTACTTCTGTTTATAAAAGATGCTTTCGAATGGTTGTTTTAACTTGTCTTTGTTTTAACAAAATGAGGCTTTCAAACAAGTTATCGCTTGCCTTTGTTTTAGAAAAAGCTTTCGAAAGAGTTGCCGCTTACCTATCTTTTAAAAGAAGCTTTCATAAGGATATTGAACCTATTCGAAACCCATGCTGCCGCATTCATACCTTTCAAATTAGTTGAGCCCGCTTATAGCCTTAAAACAATGTATTTGAAAGGGTGCTTTCATCCTTTTACTTTGAAGCCGCCTTCCCAATGCTTTTGAAAGGGTCGTACAGCCGCTTTCAAAATGGTTTCAAAGGCAATGGTTTCGAAAGGGTGAGTTTCAAATCTATTCTCTTTCTTTTACTTGGGTTTAATGCTTTTGAAATTAATTCTTTCACCTCTATTCTTTATGACCCTATGTTACATTAAAAGTTAAACCCAATGATTTCGAAAAGAATAATTATTAAAGGTTTCGAAGCGATGTTTCCACAATCCTTTACCTGAACCCAATGCTTTCGAAAGGTATGTAATAAGATTTTCGAAGGGAAGATCTCCAATGTTTTCGAAAGGTATATTTTAAGTGTTTGAATGGAAGTTTTCTGACGCTTTCGCAAGAGAAGTTTAAATAGTTTCGAAAAGGGATGTCTAAGGTTTTATATAATGGTTTCGAAGGGGATGCTTTCAATTATTTTGAAAGAGATTGTTTAAGGTCTTAAACAAAGGTTTCGAAGGTTTTACTTTGGCTTCATGGCCAAAAGTTTTCTAAGATAAAAGGGGTTTTAACTTATTTTGAAGGGATAGATAATCCCATTGATTAGATTTCATTAACATTGTTTTGTGTAAAGCATATATCATGGCATAAGTGTTTTGAGTAAAGCAATGTATATGATTTCCTTATTTTATAAAGATATTATTTCATGGGTAAATCACTTGCAATGATCGTTTACAAGGAAATGAAATTTGAACAAGGTAGTTAACCCTAAGTATATGACAAGAAATGAAATATGAATAGGGTAGTTAACCCTAAGTTTATGATTCAGATATTAGAAGATGTAATATCCCCTACTTAAAGGCCCAAAACTAATGGCTACGGATGCTGCAGTCATCCATAGTTATTAATCCTCGGCGACCAAATACGGTAATGTTAGATACATTAACACAGAGAAACACATGAATATGGATAAAAATTTAATACATCAAACAGGTTCCACATTCCAATTCAAAATATTTCAAATTCATTACATAATCCCACAATCGTTAATCATGCACAGAGAACGTATATTTATTACAACATACGCCAAGATCGACATATGAAGATGCCCCTTAGATGATCAGAGTATATATAGGCAATCTAACAACTTTGCCTTTACAACAACACAATAGAATCAAAATAAAAGAGAACTCTAAGTATCTATCATGCCTCCTGCATGTCTCCGGAAGCTTATTCGTCTAAAGAGGTACTTGAAAACCTCAACTCTAAAACTACTCAAAATCAATTGAGTACTTGAGAGTTTAAGGGGAAAACATAAACTTTGTGACAGACATAAAGCCTGGTATGAATATTAATCTACCATCTCAACCATTTAGATAACTAGTGAGACCACACCACTTAGCAGAACGAGTTTTGCCCTCACTAGTATCCTAAAACCTTTATAAAACCATATACCGTGCTCCTGCATCCACAATGGTTAAAACAATTCAAAACAATATGATGATATGAAAAACAAGTAAATCAATTCAGGATTACCCGTCACCATTCATTTTTGACTATCTGTCTCTGTTATAGTTTCTAGGGTCACTATTAACCTATTAGTTTTCATTGGCTTATTAATAACCTGTTTAATGTTTAAGGACTCTCTGTCCAGTTACATAGTTTTCATGGGATCACTAAGAACCTATTGGCCCCTGCCAATATCTTTGATGTTTTATGGGTTCTTCCTGAACCTAATGATATCTCCAATATCTTTCCTCTTATCCTAGTTTACATGGGTTGACTAGGAACATATTGACATCTGTCAATGTTTTAATCCAGATATAGTTTTTATGGGTTCACTATTGTTTGTACCAAAATTGGGCACAACACTCTTCGGAAGTCTTTGAAGAGATAAAGTGAAGAAATTAAATGGAAAAAGAAGAATTATCTAACAAAAACTCCAAATTTTAGAAATGAGAATAATTAAAGTGCAAGGAGACACAAGAATTTAGAGTGGTTCGACGTATCGCCTACGTCCACTATGAAGTAGTTTTCTTTATTGATCTTTCTTTTGTGTTTACAAGTGAATTCAATGATTTACAGTGGGCAATTATGATTTGCAAAAATGAATTTCGTTGGTAGCAGCAGCAATTGAGTTCAGATCTGGATCTGGCGGAGTCCGGGCGTTGGAGATCTCAAAGAGGAAGAAGAACCCCTTTTCTATTGGCTTTGGGGGTCTATTTATAGGTGTAGGAGGCTGATATTTCACTCAGATCTCGGGAGACCCTCTCTGGCACGTGACCAGGCCCGCACACCCAAGCCCATGAAGTTTCGGTCCGATCCGTGATAGACACGAACAGATTTCGTCTCGGCCAAGATTTCATCCAATGGAGTCGAAATTTTGCGTGGACATTCTTTAGCATGCACGTAGTCTTCTGTGAAAATTTCATAGCATTTGGAGTTGTAGATTGGGAGATATGATCGATACGAAATGGTGTTTCCGGTAGGTTGTTTCCTTCGACTCGCTTCTATTCCCTTCGACTCGCTTTTGTGTCGACTCGGTGACGTGGCGCTTGAATCTCATTCTCCCCTTGATGTTGTTTCGAGCGAGTCGAAGTACGCACTGGTCGAGCGAGTCGAAGTATGCCCAGATCGAGCGAGTCGAAGTACGCACTAGTCGAGCGAGTCGAAATGGAGCATCCTGAAAGGTTTGAGCAGTGGCTTCGCCAATGGAGTCGAAGTTGATGGAGTCGATCAGTGGTTCGAATGGAGCGAGTCGAAGAAGGCCTCTTGAGCGAAGCGAATCGAAGTAGGTACTTTAGATGGCTGTGAAGCGAGTCGAACATGAACGAGTTGAAGAAGGCATCTGAGCGAAGCGAGTCGAAGTTGATGTCTGAGGGATATGGATTGAGTCGAGAAAGCGAGTCGAAGGAGCGAGTCGAACGGTAATTGATTTTCATCCAATCTTGTATCCTTCATAACTTGAGCATACGAACTCGGATTGACTTGAGATTTGGAACGTTGGCTCTCATGGCTTAGCTCGTCATGTCCTACTAATTTTGGCTCGATCCGGACTCGGACAAAATTCATCGATATCCATTGTGAGCCCGTGTATAACTGATCTCTAGGACGGGTCGTCATCGATTACAAGTCAAATCCTTGGTGTCACGGCGTTGCCAAAAGGCGGGATTAAATTTTCCCCCCAAAGTACATCTTATGAAAACATGATGTGCTTTGAGGTGCTGCAATCTTTATTCTGAATAGTCATCGTCTTTTCGATGAAAGCTGTAATCTCCGACTGTTTTTTCTCGATAATGTAAACTGTTGACCGTCAACTGGTGTACCCTGTATTGTTGCGACTGATTGTTGTATGCCAGGGGTTACCCGTTTGTTGTTGTGATCGTTATTGGATGAGTTTCTGATTCCTAAAAATCTGGAATATTGAATATTAGTCCGACATTCAGGCATATGTGTTATCCTGACTCCCGTTGACGTTTGTACGCCCACGAGTCGTTGTCAGTTTATTTCATTTTTGAATTACGCATCGATCTTCTCCTGAACCGACGTGAAATTCGCTGCAACAACGCTCGATGGTTGCTTTTGAATGTTCCTTCGTAACAATCCTCTCCTGAATCGATGTGAAGGGTTGAAAGAACGAAGATGATTTTCATTGGATTTATGGATGTGAAGTAAGTACGTTGAGTTGATGGAGTCGGCCTCTGGACGTCATGGTTCTATGGATTCGAACTGGTTGTTCGACTCAGTTTTAGTTCGAACTGCTTTGTTCGACTTGGTCTTGGATTCGAACGGCATAGGAGCTGGAGTCGAAATGTACAGGAGACGGAGTCGAAGGGGAGCGAGTCGAAATGCGCAAGAGGCGGAGGAGCGAGTCGAAGTGCACATGAGACGGAGGAGCGAGTCGAAGTGATGGCTTGTAATGCTGCATCGGAGACGGAGTCGAAGACAAGCGATACGAAGGGGAGCTACGCATCAGCGCAATGGAGAGGGAGTCGAAACACGTGTTCGAATCCACCGGGATACGAATCGTTTATCTCCTTCGTTTCCAAGTCCATATAAATACTTTGTACTTAGCCGTTTTTCCATTTTTCATCTTTCGCTCTTCTTCCTTGCCTTCGTAGCGCTCAGAAACTCGAGAAGATAGAACAAACATCCTTACCTTCAAACCGATTCATACCTTCGATTAATTGAACCAGTTGATAAATCTAGGTAATCTAATAAGCGAATCCATGCATAAACGATGAGGCTCGGGTTCTCTTAACATCAAATCAATCAGAGTCGTGGTCGATCGAAAGCTCTCTGGCCTCAGCTTCGTGTCGCTCTAGAATATGGGTTTCAAGACGATGAGGAGAAGGTCTTCGTATCGATCGATGGTGGAGCTTCGCATCGAATCAAGTGCTCTGAATTCATGGATCGATACGAAGGGGTCGCGCCTGATTGACTCGAAACGATGGCCTTGGATTAAGTCGAAAAGGGGTGGTTTTCGATCGAGTCGAAGGGTGCAGTCTTGGGAGCGAGTCGAACTATGTGGTCAGAGAGCGAGTCGAAATGCATGGTCTTTGGACCGAGTCGAAATCGGTGGTCTTGGGGAGCGAGTCGAACTGTGTGGTCCTGGAGCGAGTCGAAATGCGTGGTCCTGGCACCGAGTCGAACCCGATGGCCTTGGGGAGCGAGTTAAATTCGGGATTTTGAATCGAGACCTCTAGTTCGAGTCAAACTTTCATGCCAACCTTCTGACCGAGTCTGAATCATGTGCACACGACCATAGCTTATTGATGCGAACAAGGCTCTCGCGAGCGATATGAAATTGATCATCAAAAAGTTTGAAACTTATCACACACTTGAACAATTGCCTCCGACGAGCTTCAAATATGGTTAACTGGACTTAACCGTTTCACTGTATATCTGATTTCCTATCGAAGCTCAACGATGAAACTGTAACTTATAAAAATGACAATAAACTTTCACTTGAAATGATGGTCAATAGTCGTATGGTATGGTTGTGACGGTCAGCGATGACGGTCCTTCCGACCGAATTCTGAAGTCTCGTCGCTTATATGCTTCCTTCAATCCTGTTGATCTTCTCAAACAATATACAGTACTGCACGACACAACACATTTACACACTTTACACTGGGGGATGCACGAGTGTTATTCGTTAGTTTAACAATGATTTTTTATAAGCTAGCTAGTCATGGACCCTTCAAGTTCTCAGCAGCCGGAACTGCCAATTTCTATTCCTCCAACCATAGAGATACCAGTTATCGAAGCCGAGGTTATAGAGCCAGCTCCGGATGAGCGTTTGGGTGCTCGGTTTATTTGTAGTCCGCCAGATTCAGTGCCGTCGGGTATCTCCGAAGATATGGTTGGATGGATTTGCTTAAGGAATGGTTTGTCGCTTGATGACGTGCTACTTCCTGGGCCAACTTACAGGCCACACAATCCCCCGGAGGGGTTTACTGCTTTCAACCATCACGCTTGCACAGCGGGGACACTTCCTCCCTTCAATGAATATATAAGGGAGATGTTATCGTTTCTTGGCATAGCTCCATCTCAGCTACATCCCAATGGGTATGCCTTGTTAAACAGCACGCTTGTCTTGTTTATGGAGATCCTCTTTCGACCGCCGAAGCCGATCGAAATCAGATATTTATTCAACGTCAAGAGTCGTGGAGACAGCCCTTCTTTCACCTTCCTGGAGGCGGTCAGAAGCTGCCACATTGTACTGGGCTCTTGGGGAAGGCTAAGTTACTATAAAGCTGAATGGTTCTACGTTCGGTGCCCCCCTGGATTTGCCGGGCGGTGGTTGGATAGACGTAAGTGTAGCCATTTCTTTCTCGAATCATTGAGATATTAGTAACTGACTTCAAAACTGACATACTTTTCCTTTCCTATAGCCGCGTTCTCTCGTCCCGATGGCGCATACTTCAGAGAGCTTGTTCGGATTCTTCAAGCATTTTCGGGCGAAGAGAGGCACATAGACTTAGTCCTGACCGACAGGAATTTGAGGGCTGTCGGGCTGATAGAACGGAGACAGAGCATACATCTGGAAGGGATACATAGAGTGGTCCCGAAGAAACGAGTGAAGCGCAAAGTGCCTGCAGTCGTGATTGCCGAAGAAGTTGATACGGAAAGAACGCCTACCGATACCGAGCTCCCAGTTGGGCCTTCTGCCGATGTTCTAGATTCAGGAGGAAGAAGACAAGGCAAGGCCGTTGCTCACAAATGCCCTAAATCTAAGAGATTTAAATCCATGGTCGTGTCCTTACCTTTCCAGGGGATTAGAATTTCGGAGGCTCCTCCCCCGCAAGTGGAGAGTCCTTTTGCAGGGCTTGCTGATATTCCGATCCCGGATTTTGTGTCGTCTCCACACGGCGTCGGGACAGATGGGCTTGATAGTGCTTTTGAACCGGGCGGGTCGCTTGCTACGAGTGCAGCCGACATTTCCGGTTGGTCGGGGGATTGCACATGCATACACTTCACTACACTGCATGATTTACGACTGTACTTCGTTTAACTTAGGAGGTTACTAACTCTTTCTTCGTTTCTCATTTTCAGGTACTATGTTTGGAAGAGGATCGATGCTCGGCAGTTTCCGTTCGGCCCGAAAATCTTCTTCTTATTATGACTCCCGCAGGAGGGACTCAGATAGAGATCGCGACCGCGAATACTCCAACCAAGATAGGTACAGGCGTGATAGGGATAGGGAGTACAGACGTCGGTCTAGATCGTGCTCTCCTCCTCCTAGACTTCCATCTCCACCCTCTGTTTTTGTTCCGCAACCGCCAGAGCCTCCTCGTCATAAGCCAACTTCCCATACTTCTAGATCCGAGACTCATCTTCAGAGAGTCGAGACTACGACCTCTATAATTACACAGCAGGTGCCCACCGAGCCCACAGGAGAAGGGGCCCTTAAACTGGCTCAGATACGGAAGGAATTCCCGAACATCTACTTCGATGGCTATGTCTTCCCACCACACTTGAAAAGAATTCCATCTAGATTGGAAAACACGATGCATGAGTACATTCATAACATCTACACTCAGTACAAAGAGTGGGTAAAGGCTGCGGAGAAGGCTTCTAAGGTGGCTACTGAGCGAGCCAAAGCACTCGAGAAAATAGAGTCCGACCTTGCTTAAATGGACCGGATCATTCAAGTGCTCATTGTTGAGGCCGATTTGTCTCGGAAATCGGAAATCGAGGCCACCAAAAGAGCCGATGAAGCGAAGGAGGCAATGGAGAGGTTGGGGCAGACACACGTTGCCCTGGTGGAGGAGATGGGCCACCGGAACACCAAAGTTATTGCCGAGCGGGATGCGGCAGTCAAGGAGCTAAATGAACTTAAGGCCAAATTTGCTGATATGGCCAAGGAGAAAGATGACACGAACAATGCAGCCCAGGAGGCGTGCGAACAAGCTGTCCCGCTCAGGGGTGAACGGGATGCTGTTGTGGCTAAGGTCCAGAAGGTGGAGACCGAGGTCGAGGAGAGGGTGAAGTTGGCCGAGTCCAGGCTAGAGGCTGACATCGAATACCTTCTTGTTGTCTACAATGCTAACATGTTGAGGCACAGGGGTCTAGCCTGGCTCGATGATTTTCCGATGCATCTCTATAATGCTTGGGGCCGACTGGTCGAGGAGGAGAAAGAGGCGCATCAGGGCGAGTCCGTGGATGAATTCGAACTCGAGAATCGCATTCTGACTGATGATGAAAAGAGGATTCTCCATGAGTCGATGATTCTGCGCGAGAAGGAAAAACTTGGCGCCCAGCACTTTGAAGTGGTAGAGGGTTCTGGCGTTGACCACCATGAAGCAAGTCTTGAAGTTCTCGCGTCAACCCAGCCCGAACCCTTGTCTGCGGCTGATCCCCAGGCTGTCCCTACTTATAATCCAGATCAACCGCAGATGTCTTCGGCTGCAGCGCAAGTCACTGATGCCGCACTACCGCCTACGAGTCAAACTGAGGAAGGTACTCTGAACATCCCACATATCTTTCTTAAGTCGACATCTTCGATCGAGTTAAGTTCTAACAGTTTTCTCATTCTTTGTCCAGTGACCGATGCCGCACCGGCCATGCCTCCTGCTACTCAAGCGCCAAATCAAACGCTGGAGGCTATTGCGACCGAAGCAATCACCATAAGTATCGCTGCCCCGCTTGACGATCTGCAGGGAGGTACAATTATGTTTGACGAGCAGCTAATGGATGAACACTTTCATCGTCACAGCGATCCTCTTGCTGACCTTCCATCTGTCATGAGTGGAACTGATCCTGCTGCAAGTTCATCAATGCCGACCGTTGATGCTCTCAGCGGGGCTCGAGCAATAACTGAAGAGCAGATGTTCGCTCAAATCGACCCTGAAATGGCAGCAGCGGCTCATGGTGGCAGTTTCGGAGGTGGGATGGCAGCACCGGGTCCTGCTCCTCTAAGCTTGATATCTCCCAGTGGTGCCGTTTTCCTTAGCAGTATGCCCATTCTATCTTCCGCACCTGATCCCGTTCCTCCGACTCCGCCCGTAGGGAGCATTATTATTCACACGAGTTCGGAGGAGGACGTCGACATAATGCCCTCGCCTGAAGACCAACCGCCGAAAGGTAAAGGCTCAAAGACGAAGATTGGCGATAGCTCCAACGGGTCCACACGGAGGAGGAAGGCAAGGAAGAACAAAGATTAGGCATGCTCTTCCGGTGTATTTTGATTTGCATTTTGTTAGTCGTGTATAGATGCGGGTTCGGCCCCTGCTAGTAGGAATTTTTTGGAAACTTGTACACGAACTTGTTCTATAATCAATAGAAATGAAACTTTTCTTTTTTGACTTCTTTTTTGTCATTGTGTATTTGTCTAAGTGTTTCAGTGTCTGAAATGCACTTGTGAAGTTTCAGTTTCCGATTGAAGTTTGTTTCTGTTCGCCAAGTTCGGGTATTTTGGACATGGTTTTGCGACCGGGAAACGAGTCGAATTTTGACGTCGCATTGCTTCAGTTGATGGTTGACGCTTAGGTCTTACCCTCCAGTCTTGGTGGCATGTTGTAAAACATCAGTCAGCGATTGCCCTTTTCTTATAGCATGCCGAGTCTAGTGCCGCTGGATGGGCGTTTGAGACAAACGAGGATTGAGCCGTTTATCCACGCTTGTCCGATCGTCTATGATCATATCCGCACTCCGGGGATCCTCATTTTTTTATTGGCGGTTGGTCATGCTGGCTTGAGTTTCAATCATATGTCTGCTATCTAGGGACTTGGAATTGGCATTTGTACTCCGACTCGCGCTTCGGGAACTTGGAGTTGATAATTATACTTCGATCCATGCTTCGGGAATTTGAATTTGGTGTTTACACTCCGTTTCGCATTCTGGGGATATGGAGTTGATGTTTATACTCCGACTCGTGCTCTGGGTGTTCGTAGTTGATGTTTATACTCCGGTTCGCGCTCTGGGAACTCAGAGTTGATGTTTGTACTCCGCTTCTTGCTCTGGGAATACAGAGTTGGATGTTTATACTCCGCTTCGCACTCTGGGAATACAGAGTTGATGTTTATACTCCGGTTTGCGCTCTGGGAACTCGGAGTTGGGTGTTTATACTCCGCTTCGCACTTTGGGAATACAGAGTTGATGTTTATACTCCGGTTCGCACTCTGGGAACTCGGAGTTGAATGTTTATACTCCGCTTCGCACTTTGGGAATACAGAGTTGATGTTTATACTCCGGTTCGCGCTCTGGGAACTCCGAGTTGGATGTTTATACTCCGCTTCGCATTTTAGGAATACGGAGTTGATGTTTATACTCCGACTCACGCTTTGGGAGTTCGGAGTTGATGTTTATACTCCGCTTCACACTTTGGGAATACAGAGTTGATGTTTATACTCCGACTCACACTCTGGGAGTTCGGAGTTGATGTTTATACTCCGCTTCGCACTCTGGGAATACGGAGTTGATGTTTATACTCCGCTTCGCACTCTAGGAATACAGAGTTGATGTTTATACTCCGCTTCACACTCTGGGAATACAGAGTTGATGTTTATACTCCGACTCACGCTCTGGGAGTTCGGAGTTGATGTTTATACTCCGCTTCGCACTCTGGGAATACGGAGTTGATGTTTATACTCTGCTTCGCACTCTAGGAATACGGAGTTGATGGAGGATTGTCATGGGTCAATCCTTTTTTGACTTTGATGTGATGGCTTGCCCCCGAGCTCGGGTTTCACTTAGCGACTGATTGGTTGCATCGCAGTCACTCTCTATTTGAATAAATCCCACCGTATGGTGAAACTTAGCGCTAAGTATTTCAAGTAAATCACAGCTCTGGCTCGAAGAGGTTGCATTTTATTGCTAAAATAAGAAAGTATGGCAAAGTCAGTTGCCTTATTACAAGTTCTAATTTCGAATTGCATAAACAAATTGCAGAAAAGGAAAGTAAACTAAATGGATAAAAATAGCCTGTCAGGTGTAATAGCGGCGAAGGCTCTCGCTATTCCAAGCTCTTGGCAGGGTAAGACCGTCGACGGTCGATAACTTGATGGTGCCATCTCCGAGCCTCCATTCAATAACATACGGTCCTTCCCATGTCGGCTTCATATGCGAAGGAACCAGATAGATTCTTTTTAAGACGAGATCGCCTAGTTCGAAGGTTCGCGGACGGACCTTGGCGTTGTACAATCGGGCGACTCGACTTCGATGTGCAGCTGCCCTCAAATCAGCTTCTTCATGCTTCTCATCTAGTAGATCGAGAGATTCAGCAAATAATATAGCATTTGTCTTTGGATCATAGTATGTCACACGATGAGAAGGTACTTCTAGGTCGATTGGAATAACGGCCTCTGGGCCGTAAGAAAGAGAGAATGGAGTGTGGCCGGTCGTGGTCTTATGGGTTGTTCGGTAAGCCCATAGAGCCATAGGAAATTCGACGACCCACTTGCCCCCGACCTTCTCCAGTCGTTTTTTCAGGATGGATTTTATAACTTTATTAACTGCTTCGACAATGCCCGTTTGCCTAAGGGTGTGCAACTGCGGAGAATTTCTTTTGGATGTGAAATCGTTTGTAGAAATCTTTGAATTCAGCACTGTCAAATTGGGTTCCGTTGTCCGTAATAATGGTGTATGGGAGACCGAATCGACAGATGATGTTACGGACCACAAAGTTAATTACTTTCTTCATTGTAATGGTAGCGAGAGCTTCGGCTTCAGCCCACTTTGTAAAGTAATCAACTACGACGATGGCGTACTTCGCACCACCTTTTGCCAGAGGTAGAGCACCGATGATGTCGATGCCCCATATTGCGAACGACCACGGGCTGACCATTTGCGTTATCTCGGTAGGAGGAGCTCTAGGAATTCGGGCATATTTCTGGCACCTATCAAATTTCTTTGCATAGTCCAATGCATCACGATTCACGGTAGGCCAGTAGTATCCGTAGCGAAGTATTTTCTTGGCAAGTGCTTGTCCTCCGGTGTGATCGCCACACTCTCCTTCGTGCACATTGCGCAATACTTGTTTAATTTCATCGTGAGCGATACACTGGAGTAGGGGAACTGAGTACCCTCTTCTGTACATGAGTCCATTCTGGAAGGTAAATCGTGAGTCCTTCCGAAGGACTTGTTTCTTCTCGCTCCTGCGTTCCGGCAGGGCCCCGTGCTCAATGTAATTTCTGAGTGGGGTCATCCATGAATCCTTTTCGGGAACGATTTCGCATACCCAGTTTATTTCTGTCCGGTCGATACTTGGGGAAGATAGCGTTTCTACGGGAACGAGTCCCATTTGTTGAGCTTCACCCATACTGGCTAGCTTTGCCAATGAATCGGCCTTCTGGTTGCGCTCCCGAGGTATACAATAGATGGCGTAGTAATCAAACTGATTCAGTACTTCTTGAACTCGAGCTAAGTAAGCAGCCAACCTACGATCTCTTGCCTGATGCTCTCCCCGTACTTGACACACAACCAATTGTGAATCACAGTAAACTTCCACAGCGATGATTTTCAAATCTCTGGCGAGTTTCAAGCCGACTAAGAGGGCTTCGTATTCAGCTTCATTATTGGTTGCATGAAAGTCAAACTTCAAAGCGTAGCATATAGATCGACCTTCGGGGGTTTCAAGCACAACACCAGCGCCCGAACACCGGTCGTTTGATGCACCATCAGTATAAAGCTTCTGGACATATTCGGGGAATTTACTGGTTTCGGGAAAATCCTCTGGAATGGTAAATTCGACTATGAAATCAACGAGGACTTGTCCTTGGATTGCTCGTCTTGGAGTGTAAGCAATATCAAACTGACTCAGTTCAATGTTCCACTTGAGTAACCTACCAGACGTCTCAGGCCACGAAAGGACCTATCGTAACGGCTGGTCGGTGTAAACAACAATGGGATGTGCTTGGAAATACGGTCGGAGTTTTCTTGATGCGATTACAAGGCAATAAGCCAACTTTTCTAGCTTTGGATAGTTCCTTTTAGCCCCAGTCAATCGTTTGCTGACGTAGTACACTGGCTTCTGTATCCCGTCTCCTTCTTGGACCATGGCAGCGATGATAGCGTTTTCTGATATCGCCAAGTATGCATACAACTTCTCATTATCAATATGCTTTGACAGTATCGGTGGTGTGGATAGATGTTGAACTAGTGCTTGGAAAGCGCCTTCACACTCCATGGTCCATTGAAAGTTTCATTTCCCTTTTCGGATCAGATCGAAGAAGGGAATGCATTTGTCAGTGGACTTTGAAATGAACCTGCTCAACGCCGCTACCTTTCCGTTGAGACTCTGGACTTGCTTTATAGTTTTGGAAGTTTTGAGATTTCCAATTGCCCAAATCATTTCGGGATTGGCTTCGATTCCCCGGGCGTTAACGATGAACCCAAGGAACTTTCCGGATGCAACTCCAAAGTGACATTTCAGTGGGTTGAGCTTCATCTTGTATTCCCAAAGTATGTTGAACATAGTTTCCAGGTCTTTTACATGGTCGGTGGAGAGTCATGACTTCACAAGCATGTCATCTACATATACTTCCATTGTTTTCCCGATTTGATTAGCAAACATCCGAATGACCAATCGTTGGTAAGTAGCCCCAGCGTTCTTGAGTCTGAATGGCAAAACTTTGTAGCAATAAAGACCCAAATTGGTTACGAAGCTGGTATGTTCCTGATCGGGTAAATGCATCGGTATCTGATTCTAACCAGAGTACGCGTCCATGAAGGATAAGAGTTCATGCCCAGCCGTCGAATCTATTAGCTGATCAATTCTGGGAAGTGGGAAACTGTCTTTGGGACATGCTTTATTCAGATCGGAATAATCGACACATGTTCTCCACTTTCCATTTGGCTTTCGGACGAGCACGGGATTCGACACCCATTCAGGATATAGTGCATCTCGAATGAATCCGTTCGCTTCAAGCTTTTCTACTTCTTCCTTAAGGGCGACAGATCTCTCTGGATCCATATCGCGCCTTTTTTGTTTGACTGGGACATGCCGCGGGTCAATGTTCAGAGTGTGGCTCGCGATGTCCGGCGAGATCCCACACATATCAGAATGTGTCCAGGCAAATACATCAAGATTTGCCTGCAGATATTCAACCAATTCCTCTTGAGTTTGCTGGCTTAGCTGAGATCCAATCTTTATAATTTTCGAACCATCGTTATTGTCAATTGGGACTTTAATCGTCAGTTCGGCCGGGGATGCATGACTTTCTTTAGATTCTCCTTCGTCTTCAGTTTCTCTCGGGTCAAGATCCTTGAGGAATTGGCCGGGGTGCCCGGGCCTGGGCCCGGGCGTTAATTGTCAATTATCGGTAAAACGGACGCAGAGAGATTCCTCCACGCCCTTTCCTTTTTCCTTTCACTGCGACTCCTGCAGCTCAGCAATATAGCAGGCTCTGGCAGCAGCCTGATCTCCATGAATGATTCCAATTCCATGATCAGTAGGAAAATTTAAAGTCACACAGCATGGGGGGATGGCTACCCTGAATTCAGCAAGGGCCGGTCGGCCCAAGAAAGCATTGTAAGGGGAGTCTATGTCCAAAACAATGAACTGCAACATCCGTACTCTCCGACGTTCTCTGACTCCCAATTCTACTGGCAGTTCCACCATTCTGGTGGGTATAGTAGCACTTCCATTGAAACCATGGACTCGAGTTTGACAAGGCTTCAAGTCCGTGGCTTCCATTTTCATTTGATCATAAGCTCGCTTGAACAAAATATTCACAGAGCTCCCACTGTCAACTAAGATCCTCTTCATCCAAGCGGGACCTACTCGTGCCGAGATGACCAGTGGATCAATAGTGGGGGCTTCGACTTTATCAACGTCTCTGTTCCTGAACACGATGTCATCTGCCATCGTCTTCTGTTGCTTGGCCGGAGCTCCTTCATCAAAGTTACTGCAACACTCAAAGTTTGCATGCCTGATAGAACTGGCGTACGACTCCATTTCCTTCCAGCTTCGATCTGCTAGGTGAGGACCACCACTTATCGTATTGATAACTAACCTCCCGCTTGTACGAGCGGGTTCCTCCTGTCTTTCCTGATTCGGCGCATGGTTCTGATTTGATGGGCCCGCACCACCAGACTACGGCGCCCGCACATACTAATCCAGCTTCCGCTCACATATCAGTTTTTCAATGAGGTATTGCAGGTGACGACATTCATTGGTGTTGTGGACATAACTCTCATGGAATCTACAGAACTTTCATGTTTGGATTTGTCTCTCAGTTTGCGGTTTTGGGGCAGGTTTCTTGTACTGCATGGTATTGTAGGTCTGCAAATATACATTTTCCAATGACGTGTTCAATGGAGTGTAATTATCGTACATGGAAGCCCTACGCCGTGGACCACGATTCTGATCGCGTTTTTTGTTCTGATTTCCATTGTCTCTCTGCTGATTCTGTTTATTTTGTACGTTCAACTGAATTTTTCCGGAACTATCTCCGGATTGCTTAACAGCGATGTTACTTTGTATTACTTCGATGTTGGGCCCTGTTTCATCCTGCTTCCTAGACTGTTTCGCATCCTCCCTTCTCAGGAATTGGGCTGCCTTGGAATAGAAACGGTCCAATGATGCAGGTGGTTTTCCAGTTAACCAACTTCCGAACTCGGAATCAGCATCAATCCCCTTAGTCAATGCCATTAGGATAGAGTTATCATTGGGGTTGCTTATCTCTGCACACGCAGCATGGAATCGCTCCAAGTAACGTCTAAGTGTTTCTCCGGGGGCTTGTGTAACACTAGACAGAGTGTTAATGTCCTTAGGCCTCGCCACGTGCATACGGAATTGCTCGACAAACTTGGTGGCCATCTGGTCAAAGTTAGAGATGGATCGTGGTGGCAAACGGGTGAACCACATGGTGGCGATGCCCCCTAGGGAAATGGGGAAACTAGGGAACTTTACTACGTCATCAGCTCTAGCAGCATTCATCAGCCATTCGTATTTCAGGACGTGTTGATTGGGATCAGAACTCCCTTCATAAACTGGCAAAGCTGGCATCCTGAAGTGCCAAGGTGGTTCAGCATATAACACGTCATCGGTGAAAGGGGTATGACTCCGGGAGATTTCCCAGTCGTCATTGGAGAGACCCTGACTTTCACGGATCATTTGGCGGATCATTGCTGGTATATCCTGCGTTCGGGTACTTGGAGCATGTTGTGCCAAGGTGTGGTCGGGTTCCACAGCGCGATTCTGGACCGGACGCGGTCGACGGTCTGTGCCTCGCCTTCTTGGTTCAACATCCTCAAGGACATAAGGCTCAGGAGTCTACTCTCGTTGGCTACGATGAGGATCAGCTTGGTTTCTAGCATCACCTCCCCGTTTGGCAGTGGTGGTAGTAGCAATGTTGCCGGTAATATGGTAAGGAGCAACTCCTCCTCGAGTTGAAGGTTCCGTGCGGAGACTTGTGGATGGTCCAGCTCTAGGTTGCCCAAGGTTCGAAGCAAGATGGTGTCCCGTGGCTTGGGTGTAGCTTACACCTAGCCGTGGACGTGTGGATCTGGTTTGGCCATTGGAGGAGGCTGAACTTTCTGTGGAAGAGTGAGAACCTTGGTCTCTTCTGGATCTTCTTTGCCATTGGCGATTTAGCTGGTTAGTCAACTCCGTGTTGGCGCGTAGTTGTTCAGGGAACTGCTGTCGACTTTGGGTCAACTCTTGAAGCAATATTTGGAATTCTTTTCTAGTGATTGGACCTGATGGATCTGAAGGTCCTGCAGCATTTTGGTTGAATGAGGTGATTGCGCGGGATTCTATCGATCCCGTGCTCCTTAATCAGCAGCTGCAGAAGTGGTAAGTGTGCTTACCATGGTGGGGAGATGAAAGTCCTTTCATAGATCTGATGCAAATCTGAATAGAATGGAAGGGCTTCAAAGTTCTAGATCTGGACCTTCTTCTTAGATTTATGCAATCCAATATAGATAGGAGATCCAAAGAGCAGGAGAAAAATTGGTTGTTCTCAGTGAAAGCACCAAAGTGTTTGTACCAAAATTGGGCACAACACTCTTCGGAAGTCTTTGAAGAGATAAAGTGAAGAAATTAAATGGAAAAAGAAGAATTATCTAACAAAAACTCCAAATTTCAGAAATGAGAATAATTAAAGTGCAAGGAGACACAAGAATTTAGAGTGGTTCGGCGTATCGCCTACATCCACTATGAAGTAGTTTGCTTTATTGATCTTTCTTTTGTGTTTACAAGTGAATTCAATGATTTACAGCGGGAAATTATGATTTGCAGCAATGAATTTCGTTGGTAGCAGCAGCGATTGAGTTCAGATCTGGATCTGGCGGAGTCCGGGCGTTGGAGATCATATGAAGATCAATAAAGCTATCAACTTCATAGTGGACGTAGGCGATACGCCGAACCACTCTAAATTCTTGTGTCTCCTTGCATTTTAATTATTTTCATATCTGAAATTTAGAGTTTTTGTTAGATAATCCTCCTTTTCCATTTAATTTCTTCACTTTATCTCTTCAAAAACTTTCGAAGAGTGTTGTGCCCAGTTTTGGTACAAACACTTTGGTGCTTTCACTGAGAAAAAACCCAATCTTTCTCCTGCTCTTTGGATCTCCTATCTATATCTGATTGCATAAATCCAAGAAGAAGATCCAGATCTAGAACTTTGAAGCCCTTCTATTCTATTCAGATTTGCATCAGATCTAGGAAAGGAATTTCATCAATTCACCATGGTAAGTACACGGACTACCTCTACAGTTGCTGATCAGGGAGGACGGGACATGCAGAATCCCGTGCAATTGCCTCCATCCAACCAAGATGCTGCCGGACCTTCAGATCCATTAGGCCCGGTCACTAGACAAGAATTCCAGATGTTGCTTCAGGAATTGACCCAGAGTCGACAACAACTTACTGAGCAACTGCGCACCAACACAGAGTTGTCCAATCAGCTAAATCGCCAAAGGCAAAGAAGATACAGAAGAGACCAAGGTTCTTATTCTTCCACAGAGAGTTCAGCCTCCTCTGATGGTCATCACAGATCCACACGCCCACGGCTGGATGTAAGGTACACCCAAGCCACAGGACACCAACCTGCTTCAAATCTTGGGCAACCCAGAACTGGACCATCCGCTAGTCATCATACAGGACCTTCATCCCGAGGAGGTGCTGCACCTTATCATGTCACATGCAACATTGCTACCACCACCACTACTGAACAAGGGGTTGATACTGGAAACCGAACTGATCCTCATCGAAGCCAGCGAGAGCATACTCCGGAGCCTTATGTCCCTGAGAATGTTGAACCAAGGAGGCGAGGCACAGACCGTCGACCGTGTCCGGTCCAGACTCGCGCTGTGGAACCCGACCACACCTTGGCACAGAATTCTCCTAATATCCGAATGCCGGATATACCAATGATGATCCACCAAATGATCCGTGAAAGTCAATGTCTCTCTTATGACGATTGGGAATCTCTCGGAGTCATACCCCTTTCACCGATGACATATTATATGTTGAACCACCTCGGCGCTTTAGGATGCCAACTTTGCCAGTCTACGAAGGGAGTTCTGTTCCCAATCAACATATCCTGAAGTACGAATGGCTGATGAATGCTGCGAGAGCTGATGATGTAGTAAAATGCCGTAGTTTCCTTATTTCCCTGTGGGGCATTGCAACCATGTGGTTTACTCGTTTGCCACCACGATCCATTTCTAGTTTTGATCAGATGGCCACCAAGTTTGTTGAACAATTCTGTATGCACGTAGCGAGGCCTAAAGATGTTAACACTCTGTCTAGTGTTACACAAGCTCCCGGAGAAACACTTAGACGTTACTTGGAGCGATTCCATGCTGCGTGTGCAGAAATAAGCAATACCAATGATAACTCTATCCTGATGGCATTGACTAAGGGGATTGATGCTGATTCCGAGTTCGGAAATTGGTTAGCTGGAAAACCACCTGCGTCATTAGACCGTTTCTATTCCAAGGCAGCCCAATTCTTGAGAAGGGAGGATGCGAAACAGTCTAGGAAGCAGGATAACGCAGGGCCCAACATCGAGGGAATCCAGAGTAACATCGCTGTTAAACAGTCCAGAGAGAGTTCTAGAAAAGTTCAGTTGAACGTACAAAATAAACAGAATCAGCAGAGGGACAATGGAAATCAAAGCAAAAAACACGATCAGAATCATGGTCCACAGCGTAGAGCTTCCATGTACGATAATTACACTCCATTGAACACGTCGTTGGAAAATGTGTATTTGCAGACTTGTAATACCATGCAATACAAGAAACCTGCCCCGAAACCACCAACTGAAAGACAGATCCAGACAGAGAAATTTTGTAGATTCCATGAGAGTTATGGCCATAACATAAACGAGTGCCGCCATTTACAAGATCTCATTGAGAAAATGATACGTGAGCGGAAGTTGGATCAGTACGTGCCGGCACCGCAGCCAGGTGGTGCGAGCCCATCGAATCAGAATCGTGCGCCAAATCCGGAGAGGCAAGAGGAACCCGTTCGAACTGGCGGGAGGTTGGTTATTAATACAATAAGTGGTGGTCCTCATCCAGCAGACCGGAGCTGGAAGGAAATGGATTCGTATGCCAGCTCTATCAAGCATGCGGACTTCGAGTGTTATAGTAGTTTTGATGAAGGGGCTCCGGCCAAGCAACAGAAGACGATGACAGATGACATCATATTCAGGAACAGTGATGCTGATAAAGTCGAAGCCCCCACTATCGATCCACTGGTCATCTCAGCTTAAGTAGGTACCGCTTGGATGAAGAGGATCTTAGTTGACAGTGGAAGCTCTGTGAATATTTTGTTTAAACGAGCCTAGGATCAAATGAGAATGGAAGCCACGGACTTGAAACCTTGCCAATCCCGAATCCATGGTTTCAACGGAAGTGCTACTATACCGACTAGAATGGTGGAACTGCTAGTAGAGTTGGGAGTTGGAGAACGTCGGAGAGTACGGATGTTACAGTTCATTGTTTTGGACATAGACTCCCCTTACAATGCTTTCTTGGGCCGACCGGCCCTCGCCGAATTCAGGGCAACCATCGCCCCGTGGTGTTTGACTTTAAAGTTTCCCACTGATTATGGATTGGGAATCATTCAGGGAGATCAGGATGCTGCCAGAGCCTGTTATGTTGCTGAGCTGCGGGAGGCGCAGCGAAAGGAGAAAGGAAAGGGCGTGGAGGAATCTCTCTACGTCCGTTTTGCCGATAATTGAAAATTAACGCCCGGGCCTAGGCCCGGGCACCCCAGCCAATTCCTTAAGGATCTTGACCCAAGAGAAACTGAAGACGAAGGAGAATCTAAAGAAAGTCAAGCATCCTCGGCCGAACTGACAATCGATATCCCAATTGACAATGATGATGATTCGAAGATGATAAAGATTGGGTCTCAGCTAAGCCAGCAAACTCAAGAGGAATTGATTGAATTTCTATGGGCGAATCTTGATGTATTCACCTGGACGCATTCCGACATGTGTGGGATCTCGCCGGACATTGCGAGCCACACTTTGAATATTGACCCACGGCATGTCCCGATCAAACAGAAAAGGCATGGTATGGATCCAGAGAGCTCTACCGCCCTTAAAGAAGAAGTAGAAAAGCTTAAAGCGAACAGATTCATTCGAGATGCGCTATATCCTGAATGGGTGTCGAATCCCGTGCTCGTCCAAAAGCCGAACAGAAAGTGGAGAACATGTGTCGATTATTCCGATCTGAATAAAGCATGTCCCAAAGACAGTTTCTCGCTTCCCAGAATTGATCAGCTAGTAGATTCGACAGCTGGGCATGAACTCTTATCCTTCATGGATGCGTATTCTGGCTACAATCAGATACCGATGCATTTACCCGATCAAGAACATACCAGCTTTGTAACCAATCTGGGACTTTATTGCTATAAGGTTATGCCATTCAGACTCAAGAATCCCGGGGCTACTTATCAACGATTGGTCAATCGGATGTTTGCCAATCAAATCGGGAAAACAATGGAAGTATATGTAGACAACATGCTTATGAAGTCACGACTCTCCACCCACCATGTTAAATACCTGGAAACTATGTTTAACATACTTCGAGAATACAAAATGAATCTAAATCCACTTAAATGTCACTTTGGAGTTGCATTCGGAAAATTCCTTGGGTTCATCGTCAACGCTCGAGGGATCGAAGCTAATCCTGAAAAAATTTGGGCCATCAGAAATCTCGAAACTCCGAAAAACATAAAGCAAGTCCAAAGTCTCAATGGGAAAGTAGCAGCATTGAGCAGGTTCATTTCAAAGTCCACTGACAAATGCATTCCCTTCTTCGATCTCATCCGAAAAGGGAAACGAAACTTTGAATGGACCACAGAGTGTGAGGGCGCTTTCCAAGCACTAGTTCAACATCTATCCACACCACCTATCATGTCGAAGCCTATTGATCACGAGAAGTTGTTCGTATATTTGGCAATATCAGAAAATGCTATCAGCGCTGCATTAATTCGAGAAGAAGACAAGATACATAAGCCAATATACTACGTCAGCAAGCGATTGACTGGGGCCGAAAGGAATTATCCGAAGCTAGAAAAGTTGCCTTATTGCCTGGTTATTGCATCAAGAAAGCTCCGACCGTATTTCCAGGCACATCCCATTATTGTTTACACCGACCAACCGTTACGACAGGTCCTTTCACGGCCTGAGACGTCTGGTAGGTTACTCAAGTGGAACATCGAACTAAGCCAGTTTGACATTACTTATACTCCAAGACAGGCCATTCAAGGACAAGTCCTAGCCGATTTTATAGCTGAATTTACCATTCCAGAGGACTTGCTCGAAACTAGTAAATCCCCCGAATACGTCTGGAAGCTTTATACCGACGGTGCATCAAACGACCGGTGTTCGGGCGTTGGTGTTGTACTTGAAACTCCCGAAGGTCGATCCATATGTTATGCTTTGAAGTTCGATTTTCATGCGACTAATAATGAAGTTGAATATGAAGCCCTCTTAGCTGGCTTGAAACTTGCTAGAGATTTGAGAATTATCGCAGTGGAAATCTATTGTGATTCACAATTAGTTGTGTGTCAAGTATGAATAGAGTATCAAGCAAGAGATCGAAGGTTGGCTGCTTACTTAGCTCGAGTTCAGGAAGTACTGAATCAGTTTGATTATTACGCCATCTATTGTATACCTCGGGAACGCAACCAAAAGCCCGATTCATTGGCAAAGCTAGCCAGCACAGGTGAAGCCCAGCAAATGGTAATCGTTCCCGTAGAAGCGTTATCCTCCCCGAGCATTGACCGGTCAAAGATAGACCGGGTATGCGAAACCGTCCTCGAAGGATTCATGGATGACTCCACTCAGAAATTACATTGAGCACGGAACCCTACCGGAGGGCAGGAGTGAAAAGAGACAAGTCCTTCGGAAGGCCTCATGATTTACCATCCAGAATGGAATCATGTACAGAAGAGGGTACTCAGTCCCTCTACTCTGGTGTATCACTCGCGATGAAATTAATCGAGTATTGCACGACGTGCACGAGGGAGAATGTGGCGATCACACCAGGGGGCAAGCACTTGCCAAGAAAATACTTCGATACGGATATTACTGGCCGACCGTGAATCACGATGCGTCGGATTATGCAAAGAAATGTGATAGGTGCCAGAAATATGCCCATGGCCGTTTGCAATGTGGGGGCATCGACATCATTGGTGCTCTACCTCTAGCAAAAGGTGGTGCAAAATACGCCATCGTCGTAGTTGATTACTTTACAAAGTGGGATGAAGCCGAAGCTCTTGCTACCATAACAATGAAGAAAGTAATCAACTTTGTAGTTTGCAACATCATCTGTCGATTCGGTCTCCCACACACCATTATTACGGACAACGAAACCCAATTCGACAGTGCTGAATTTAAGGATTTCTGCAAACGATTTCACAGCCAAAAGAAATTCTCTGCAGTTGCACACCCTCAGGCAAACGGACAGGTCGAAGCAGTTAATAAAGTTATAAAATCCATTCTGAAAAAACGACTGGAAAAGGTCGGGGGCAAGTGGGTCGATGAACTTCCTATGGCTTTATGGGCTTACCGAACAACCCACAGGACCGTGACCGGCCACACTCCATTCTCACTCTCTTATGGATCAGAATCTGTTATCACAGTTGGACTAGAAGTACCTTCTCATCGTGTGACATACTATGATCCAAAGACAAATGCTATATTACTTGTTGAATCTCTCGATCTACTAGATGAGAAGTGTGAAGAGGCTGATTTGAGGGCAGCCGTGCATCGAAGTCAAGTCGCCCGATTGTATAACACCAAGGTCCGCCCGCGAACCTTTGAACTAGGCGATCTCATCCTAAAAAGAATTTATCTGGTTCCTTCGCATATGAAGCCGACATGGGAAGGACCGTATGTTATTGAACGAAGGCTCGGAGATGGCACATTCCAATTATCGACCGCTGACGGTCTTACTTTACCAAGAGCCTGGAATAGCGAGAGTCTTCGCCGCTACTACACATAACAGGCTATGTTTATCCATTTAGTTTATTTTCCATTTCGCAATTTGTTTTTGCATTTCGAAATTAGAATTTGTAATAAGGCAACTGACTTTGCCATATTTTCTTATTCCAGCAATAAAATGCATTCTCTTCGAGCCAGAGCTGTGATTTACTTGAAATGCTTCATATGATCATCACTATGCACGGAGAGCTAAATTTTACCATACGGTGGAATTTATTCAAATAGAGAGTGACTGTGATGCAACCGGTCACTCGTTAAACGAAACACGAGCTCGGGGACAAGCCATCACATCAAAGTCAAAAACAGATTGATACACGACAATCCCTCTATTAACTCCCGGTTCCCAGAGTGCGAACTGGAGTATTAAAAATACATCTACGAAGAGGGTGGATCCGTCCGCCTAACGACTTCGTCCGTATCTGAACCAAGTTCGAGGAGGGTGGACCCGTCCATCTAACGACCTCACTTGTTAACTTAGGGTGGATGTGACCCGACCATCCATGATCCTGAAACAACTCCGAATTCCCAGAGTGCAAAACGGAGTATAAACATCAACTCTGAATTCCCAGAGTGCGAAACGGAGTATAAACAACAACTCCGAACTCCTAGAGTGCGAGTCGGAGTATAAGCATCAACTCTGAATTCCTAGAGTGCGAAATGGAGTATAAACAACAACTCCGAATTCCCAGAGTGTGAAACGGAGTATAAACAACAACTCTGAATTCCCAGAGTGCGAAACGGAGTATAAACAACAACTCCGAACTCCCAGAGTGCGAGTCGGAGTATAAGCATCAACTCTGAATTCCCAGAGTGCGAAACGGAGTATAAACATCAACTCCGAATTCCCAGAGTGCGAAACGGAGTATAAACAACAACTCCGAACTCCCAGAGTGCGAGTCGGAGTATAAGCATCAACTCCAAATTCCCAGAGTGCGAAACGGAGTATAAACAACAACTCCGAACTCCCAGTGTGCGAGTCGGAGTATAAACACCAACTCTGGATTCCCAGAGTGCGAAACAGAGTATAAACAGCAACTTCAAGTTCCCAGAGCATGAATTGAAGTACAAATATCAACTCCGAACTCTCAAAGTGCGAGTCGGAGTATAAATGTCGATTCCAAGTTCCCAGAGCGTGGACGTATGATTTAAACTTAAGTCGGCATGACCATCCGCCGATAAACAAATGAGAATCCCCGGAGTGCGGATATGATCATCGACAATCAAACAAGCATGGATGAATTACTCAATCTCCGCTTGTCTCAGACATCCGTCCGGTGGCACCGGACTCAGCATGTTATAAGTAAGAAGCGATCATCGACTGATGTTCTACAATTCACCCCCAAGACTGGGGGGACGGACATAAGCATCAACCATTGACTGAAGCGATGCAACGTAAAAATTCAACTCGCTTCCCAGTCGCAAACCATGTCCACAGTTTCTGAACTTGGCGAAAAAAAACAAACTTGATTCGGAAGCTGAAACTTCACAAGTGCACTTCAGATATTGAAACAGTTAGAAAAATACACAATGACAGAAAAGAAGTCAAAAAAGAGAAGTTTCATTTCTATTGTTTGTAAAAGAAGTTCGTGTACAAGTTTGTTCCAAAAAATTCCTACTAGCAAGGGCCGAACCCGCATCTTTACATGGCCAACAAAATGAAAGTCAGAATTACACCAAGGAAGCATGTCTAATCTTTCTTCTTCCGCGGCTTCCTTTTCGGTGTAGGCCCACCGGAGCCGCTACTATCCTTCCTCTTTGAGCCTTTGCCTTTCGGTGGTCGGTCTCCAGGCGATGGCATAATATCGACATCCTCCTCCGAGCTCGAGTGAATAGGGATGCTTCCTACAGGCGGAGTCTGAGGAACAGGATCAAGTACAGAAGGAGGAATGGGCATGCTAGTGATGAAAACGGTGCCACCGGGAGATATCATTCTAAGCGGAGCTGGTCCCGGTGCTGCCATCCCACCTCCAGAACTGCCACCATGAGTTGCTGCTACCATTTCAGCGTCGATTTGGGCGAATATCTCCTCTTCAGTAACTGCTCGAGCCCCGCTGGGGGCATCAGTAGTCGGCATTGAAGAACTTGTAGCAGGAGCGCCTCCACCCATGACAAATGGTAAGTCAGCTAAAGGATCTCCATGACGGCGAAAGAGTTCTTCCATCAGCTGCTCATCAAACACAATCGTATTCCCCTGCGTATCGTCAAGTGGGGGCAGTTGTAGTTACGGTGATTGCTTCGGTCACGATAGACTCCTGCATCTGATACGATTCTTGAGTAGCAGGAGGCATGGGCGGTGCAGCATCGATCACTGGACAAAAAATAAGAGAACTGTTAGAATCTAATTCAGATAACTATTCCGACCTAAGGAAGATATGTGGAATGTTCAGAATACGTTCCTCAGTTTGACTTGATGGCGGCGGAACGGCTTCAGTCACTTGCGCTGTAGCCGGAGACATCTGCGGCTGATCCGGATTGTAAGCAGGAACAGCTTGGGGATCGACCGCAGACGAGGATTCGGGCTAGGTTGACACTGGAATTTCAAGACTCGCCTCATGATGTTCAACCCCTGAACCCTCTCCTATTTCGAAGTGCTGGGCGCCGAGTCTTTCCTTCTCATGCAGAATCACTTAATCGTGGAGAATCTTCCTTTCATCTTCTGTCAGAATGCGATTCTCGAGTTCAAATTCATCTACAGACTCGCCCAGATGCGCCTCCTTCTCTTCCTCAACCAGTCGGCCCCAAGCGTTGTAAAGATGCATCGGATAATCATCGAGCCAGGCTAGGCCCTTGTGCCTCAGCACGTTAGCATTATAAACGACGAGGAGGTCTTCGATGTCAGCCTCTATCCTGGACTCGGCCGACTTCACATTCTCCTCGACCTCAGTCTCCACCTTGTGGACTTTAGCCACAACTGCATCCCGCTCAACCCTAAGCAGAACAGTTTGTTCGCACGCCTCCTGGGCTGCATTGTTTGCATGATCCCTTTCCTTGGCCATGTCGGAAAATTTAGCCTTGAGCTTGGTAAGTTCCTTGACCGCCGCATCCCGCTCGGCGGTAACTATAGTATTCCGATGGCCCATCTCCTCCTCCAAGGCAACATGTGTCTGCCTCAACCTCTCCATGGCCACATTCGCTTCGTCAGCTTTTTTGGTGGCCTCGATTTCAGAATTCCAAGAAGACTCGCCCTCAGCAGTGAGTACTTGAATAATTCGGTCCCTTTGAGCAAGTTCGGTCTCCATTTTCTTA
This sequence comes from Allium fistulosum, assembly GCA_030737815.1. Lineage (NCBI taxonomy): Eukaryota > Viridiplantae > Streptophyta > Magnoliopsida > Asparagales > Amaryllidaceae > Allium > Allium fistulosum. Next base: position 799,056,151 of record CM060904.1, read on the forward strand.
AGCGCTTTTTCTCGCTCAAAGGCCACCTTAGAACCTTTCTCTGCAGCCTTTACCCACTCTCTGTACTGGGTGTAGATGTCATGAACGTAATCATGCATCGTGCCTTCCACCCCTGATGGTATTCTTTTTAAGTGTGGTGGGAAGACATAGCCATCGAAGCAAATATTCGGAAAATCCTTCCTTATTTGAGCCAATTTAAGGGCCCCTTCTCCTGTGGGCTCAACTGGGACCTACTCTGTAATTATGGAGGTCGTGGTCTTGACTCTCTGAAGATGAGTCTCGGATCTAGAAGTATGAGAAGATGGCCTGTGACGAGGAGGCTCTGGCGGGTGTGGAACAAAAACGGGAGGTGCGGATGGAAGCCTAAGAGGAGGAGAGCATGATCTAGACCGATGTCTATATTCTCTGTCCCTGTCACGCCCATACCTATCTTAGTTAGAGTACTCGCGATCGCGGTCTCTATCGGAGTCCCTCCTGCGGGAATCATAATAGGTAGAAGCCTTTCGGGCCGAGCGAAGATTCTCGAGCATCAATCCTTTCCCAGACATAGTACCTGAAAATGAGAGACGAAGGAAGAGTTAGAGATTTCCTAAGTTGGACGATTTACAGTTATGAATCATGTAGTGCAGTGAAGTGTATGCATGTGCAACCCCCGACCAACCGAAAATGTCGGCCGCACTCGTAGCAAGCGACCTGCTCAGTTCAAGAGCATTATCAAGCTCCTCCATCCCGGTGTCGTGTTGAAACGACACATAATTCGGAATCGGAATATCAGCAAGCCCTTCAAAAGGATTCTCTACTTGCGGGGGAGGAGCCTCCGAAATTCTAATCCCCGGGACGGGCAAGGACACAACCACGGATTTTAATCTCTCGAATTTAGAACGCTTGTGAGCAACAGCCTTGCCTTTTTCTCCTTCCTCCTGAATCCTGGACATCGGATGAAGGCCCAGCATGGAGCTCGGTATCTGTAGGCGTTCTCTCCGAATCAACTTCTTCGGCTATTACGACTCCGGGCGCTTTGCACTTCACCCATTTCTTCGAGACCAATCTAAGTGTCCCTTCCAGCCATATGCTCTGTCTCCGTTCTATCAGCCCGACAGTCCTCAAATTTTTGTCGGTCAGAACCAAGTCGATATGCCTCTCTTCGCCCGGAACTGCTTAGAGGATCCGAACTAGCTCTCTAAAATATGCACCGTCAAGTTGAGAAATTGCGGCTGTAAAAGAAGAGAAGTGTGTCAGTTTTGAACTCGGTTATTATTATCTCAAAAATTCAAGAGAAAGATGGCAACGCTTACGTCTATCCAACCATCGCCTAGCAAATCCAGGGGGCACCGAACGTAGAACCATTCAGTTTTAAAATAACTTAGCCTTTCCCAGGAGCGCATTACAATGTGGCAGTTCCTGACCGCTTCCAAGAAGGTGAAAGAAGGGCTGTCTCCACGACTCTTAACGTTAAATAGGTAACTGATCTCGATCGGCTTTGGTGGTCGAAAGAGAATCTCCATAAACAGAATGAAGGTGCTGTTCAACAAAGCATACCCGTTGGGGTGCAGCTGGGATGGAGCTATTCCAAGGAATGATAACATCTCCCTTATATATTGGTTGAAAGGAGGATGTGTTCCCGCCGTACATGCATGACGGTAAAAAACAGTAAACCCCTCTGGGGGATCATGCGGCCTGTCATTTGGCCCATGCAGTAGCACGTCATCAAGCGACAAGCCGTGCCTTAAACAAATCCATCCCAACATATCTTCGGAGATACCGGATGACACAGCATCTTGTGGACGACAAATGAACCGGGCACCTGGATGCTCGTTCGGAGCTGGGTCTATAACTTCGGCTTCAATGACCGGTATTTCAATGGTTGAAGGAATTGAACTCGGGAGTTCCTGCTGCTATGAACTTGAAGGTTCCATGACTAGCTAGCTTATGAAAAATCATTGTTAAACAGACAATAACGCTTGTTCATCCCCAGTGTAAAGTGTGTGAGTGTGTTGTGCAGTGCGGTACTGTATATCACTTGAAAAGTTCTACTGAATTGGAGAAAACATGAAAACGACGAGACTTCGAAATTCAGTCGGAAGGACCGTCATCGCTGACCGTCACAACCGTGCCATCGATCTGAGTTAAAGTTTATTATCATTTTGTTAGAGTTGCAGTTCCATCGACGAGCTTCGAAGGGGAATCAAATATGCAGTTCAGCGGTCAAGTCCAATTATGCAAGTTTAAAGCTCGTCGGAGTCAGTTGTTCAAGTGTGAAAGGAATTGTAAATTCTTTAACATTCAATTCGTATCGGTCACAAGAGCCTTGTTCGCATCGATAATTTTGTATTCATCTGCATGCAAGTTTGACTCGGTCAAAAGGCTGGGGACTTCGAATCGATCCAGGAGGAGTGTTCGCATCCATCAATTGGGACGCCGTCGTATCGATCCTTTTCGACTCGATGATTTCGAATCGATCGAGGACCCTGGGTTTCGAATACATCAGACGCAACCCCTTTGCATCGATCAACACGCTCGAGACAATCACGTCGATCATCTCGACTCGATGCAACAGCATCGCCATCGATCGATACGAAGGCCTCCAACTTACCATCTCGAAGCCCTCCGGATCGACACGAAAATGAAGACCAAGCCATCTTCCTCCACACTCCATCTTCCCCAGATCGATTCGAACTCCATTTTCTCCTTCCTCGACCTCGCGCAATATCTACTTCCCCAAACCACGTCTGGACATGAATTCGAATTGAAGGAAATGAGAATTTGAATCTCGTCATTTTAGGAGTCACTTTGTTCAATCGATTACCTGACTTTGATAACTGGTTAAAGGTTTTTGAATCGATTCGAAGACAAGGGTTTTTTCTTTTGAGAGGCTCTGGAGCGATACGAAGGCAAGGCAGGAAATTAAAAAGTAAAAGGTTGAAAATGGCTAAGTCCACAGTAATTATACGGACTCGAGCACAAAGGTAAAAAACGATTCGCCTCCTAGTGAGTTCAACTGGCTACGAAGTGTCACCACAAGATCGAGTCGAACAAGCGCTTCGTATCCATCGAACCCTACGTCCATCGATACAAAATCCTTGTTCGTATCGATCGTTTCCAACTCCTTCCCCAGAGCATCGAAACGAACAGTCAGTTCAAATCCATCAAGCCATGGCATCCAGAGGCCAATATTCATCGATGCGAAGGTGCGTTTCGTATCCATTTTTATGGTCTACATCGATTCGAAAACGGAGACAACTGCATTGGGGCCCACCAAAGTCCGTAACCATCGATACGAATGATCGTTTCGTATCCCTCCAAGCTCATATTCATCAATACGGGCTGCTCGTTTCGTATCCGTCAATACAATGGATACCGATGCAAAAACAATATTTCAATCCTTCACATCGATTCAGGAGAGGATCGTTACGAAGGAACATTCAAAAAACAACCATCGAGTGTTGTTACAATGAATTTCACGTCGGTTCAGGAGAGGATCGATACGGAATTCAATATAAGATAAACCGACAATGACTCGTGAACGTCAGCGAGAGTCAGATTAACATATATAGAGTCAGATTAACATATATGTCGGACTAATATTCAATACTCCAGATTTAGAGGAATTGAAAACTCGTTTGATAACGATTACAACAACAAACTGCTAATCACTAGCGTACAGCAACCAGTTGCCACGATACCGGATGTAGAAGTTGACAGTCAACAGTTTACATTATCGAGAAACTCAGTCGAAGGTTACAGCTTTCATCGAAAATACGATAACTATTCAGAATGAAGATTGCAGCATTTCAAAGCACATCATATTCCCACAAGACGTACTTTGGGGGGCAAAGGTTATCCTACCTTTTGGCAAGGCCGTGACACCAAAAACTTGACAAGAAACCAAAGGCAGTTCGTCTAGAAAATCCGTTATACGCAGGCCCACTATGGATATCGAAAATTTTTTTCCGAGGCCGGATCGAGCTTAAATTGATATAACACGACAATCAAAGCTTTGAGAGTGAACGTTCCAAATCTCAAGTCAATCCGAGTTCGTATGTTCAAATTACGATCGATACAAAATTGGATGAAAATCAACCACTGTTCGAATCGCTCAGTTCGCATCCATCAGGAATGCCTGCCTCGACTCGCTCAGTTCGCATCCATCAGGAATGCCTGCCTCGACTCGCTCTGCTTCGCATCCATTAGGAATGCTTGCCTCGACTTGCTCCGCTTCGCATCCATCAGAGAGAGCTTTGTTCGACTCGCTCCGCTTCGCATCCATCAGAGAGCCTCTGTTCGACTCGATCATCCAATGTCCAGTTCGTATCCACACAGGAAAAGCCTTTGTTCGAATCCATCTAGGTGGGTCACTCTTATCAACATGAAATAGGACACCTCCCATCGATTCGAACAAAACAAAACAAATGCCTCGATACGAAGGGGACTGCTGCTGAACCGAATCGAAGTGGGCAACGATGACTCGGCCAACTCAGCAAAGAAAGTGGATCAACAGGAGGAAGGCTCGCCACGTAACCTCCAGACTACGCGCGCCAATCAATTCGTAGTAACCGAGTCGAACAAGACCGAGTCGAACAACAAGTCGAACAAGACCGAGTCGAACAGCGATTCGAACAAGACCGAGTCGAGCAGCGATTCGAATAAGAGCGAGTCGAAATGAGGGAGTCAAACGAAACAGCCAACCGAAGATCCCAATTCGTATCGATCATATCTCCTAATCTACAAGTCCAAATGCTATAAAATTTTCACATAAGACTACGTGCATGCTAAAGAATGTCCACGCCAAATTTCGACTCCATCGGAAGCGATCTTGATCGATACGAAATCCGTTCGTATCGATCACGGATCGGACCGAAAGTTCGCGGGCTTGGGCGCGCTGGCCTAGTCACGTGCCAGAGAGGGTCTCCCGAGATCTAAGCGAAATATCGGCCTCCTACACCTATGAATAGAGCCCCAAAGCATGCAGAAAAGGGGCTTCTTCCTCTTTGAATTCTCCAATGCCCAGACTCTGCCGGATCCAGATCTAAACTCCCTTGATGCTTCCAATAACGAAATTCACTGCTGCAAATCTTAATTATCTGCTGTAATTCATTGAATTCACTTGTAATCTTCAAGGAAAGATCAATAAAGCTATCAACTTCATAGTGGACATAGGCGATACGCCGAACCACTCTAAATTCTTGTGTCTCCTTGCATTTTAATTATTTTCATATCTGAAATTTGGAGTTTTTGTTAGATAATCCTCTTTTTCCATTTAATTTCTTCACTTTATCTCTTCAAAAACTTCTGAAGATTGTTGTGCCCAATTTTGGTACAAACAGCCAATATCTTTTCCTATACATAGTTTACATGGGTTTACTGTGAACCTATTGGCCCCTGCCAATATCTTTAATTAATTCAATTTATATTCACTACTGGATCAAGCTAGCTGGTTATTCTGCCCTTCCCCAAATTACTGTTATAGGTTCATTATAATGTGTGTGTGTATTTGAAAAAGCAACCATAATAACATAACATTACCACTCCTGTGGGTTTACTATCCTTGAAATTATATTCATATGAAACATGATTAATCCCTTTAACCTAATGTTTTATCAAGGAAAGCTTCTTCTTAAAACCATTTCAAAACTCCTTTACTTAGCCATGGGTTTTTTCTTTAAAATGAGATTGGGTTATTTGTTTTAAAAAAAACTAAGGCTTTCGAAACCTTCAAAACTTTGCTTTCGACCTTATTGGATATCCTCCTTCGAAAGCATATAAATCTCTTTTCAAAACATTAGGCCCCTGCCTTTCGAAATACTTTAAAACCTCCTTTTGAAACCTTTCGAATGTAATAAAGTATTACTTATTAACTCTTAGAATCTTAGCTTCGAAACCATTGGAAGTATCCCTTCCGAAACCATTAAAAGTCCTTCTTTCGAGACCATTGGGTTTTTATTTAAAAATATTATTTGGGTCAAAGTGAATATAAATGAAAGTATCTCTTTCGAAACCATTCTTTATCATATAAAAGCATTGGGGAAAACTTGATGGCGTCGGCACCATCCTTTCCAAAGCTTCAAAACCTTTAAGCAAAATGTTGAAGGGTAGCATCGAACCCCCTTTCGAAGCCATTGCCTTTGAAACCCTTGAACCCTTTCGGAAGCATTTAGGAAGTGGCTTAGTATATCTTTAAAACAAAAGCTACCGTTTGAAAGCACTGATAACTTTAATACACTCAAAAGGCTAAAAAATAGCGGTTGGGTTTCGACTTAGTCGGAACCACTACTTTCGAAAGCATCATTTTATGATTAAAGAAATCCATTTTAAAGCTTAAACTTTTAAAACATAAGATGGCAACCCTTATCAAAAACTGTTTAGAAAACCCCTTCAAAAGCATCGGTTTCGACTCTTTCGAAAGCTTTTGGGAAAACCAGGCAGACACTTAATAGTTGGAAACAAAGGAAATGTTTCGACCCCATCGAAACCAAATGCTTTCGACACCATGCCTTCTGCTTTTCCTCCAATCCACTACGTACCATCTAAGTGATACCTTGTGTATTGGTTTTGGCCTGGGTTGGTTTTGACCGAGTTGAAGTGGAAGCTATGGGTCGAAAGGTACTTCTAATTGAGGCAGAACATGCTTTCCTGAGTAAAAGCAGATTAATGCCAATTAAAGCAAATTCTATCTAACCAACCTGCCTACGTCTAAACATGTGATTGGTTGCCTCAACTTTTCAAATTCTTTACCAAAATAACTGCAGCATAAATTCAGATCTAAACCAAGATTAATTTACCAAATTAGCCCTTCCATTAAGCAAAATCAATAATGCAAATAACTCCTTCTAAAATAATTTAATTTCCAAAGGAAATCACTTAGGAAAAATTCCCAAAAATTATAGAAATTCACTTTTATTATGTTATCTAACATATCAAAAATTCTAGACCTAGTTTCTTCCTGAAATAATCGAAATTAAATTTAAACCCAATTTTATCGTGTTTCCCTTTGAAAATTCATAATAATCTTTCCATAGCTTGGAAAATTATCAAAATTAAAACCCAACTCCAAAGTCATGTTTTACACAACATATAATTTTTCCATGGCATTCAAAGAACATTTACCATTGGTTTAGCCATAAAACCGAATAAATCCCCATTTAAACAATCTTGTTTAAAAACAAATTATAATTCAAGCATATCATCGTCCAAGTCATCGTAAAAACGAATTTAATCTTAAATCTGAAAACATATGATCATAAACAAATTAGAGATGGTAAAAATTATTATCCGCCTTGATTATGATAAGGAGATTGGATTGAGATTAAGTTTTATTGCCCTTGCTTTAATCCTTAGCTTGATTTGAATTTTCTCTCATTTTTCTTCCTAGTAATGGTCGGCTCCTCTTCTTATGGTTGCGTTTTATTTTTGTGAAAATGAGAAATGAATGTGAATGGCATAAAGAACGTAAATATATAAGGGTTATGGTTATAGGGTGCGGCTATTTCCCATTATGCCCATGTGTAATTTAATTAGCTTACAAACCATTCTTAAGCCCATTTAGTTTATTAAGCACAACCTCTATGTATTTATTCAATTCTCAATCCACTTATCTCTTAATATTTATATTATTCTATTTAAATTATCTAATTAAATCTCCTTAATAATGTTATCAAAAATTAGGGGTGTTACAGACTCCCTTCCTTAAATAATTTCGTCCTCGAAATTCAGTAAGGACTATTACTAAACATAGGAATTATCTGTAACGACTCCTAACAACCATACTAGTCTATCTCAGTAGCAACTCTCCATATAAATCTATTATAGACATACCCTCAAAGCAGATCGGGGTAAGTATCTCAAATCATGTCCTCAATCTCCCAAGTACAGTCCTTCTCGTTATTGCTCCACTAACTTTCACCAACTTGAATGTCTTGTTCCTCAATCTTTTCTCATCTCTCGCTATAACACGATATGGTTGTCTAACAAAAGTCAAATTAGGCTCTACTACCAAATCTTCCAAACCTATCGGAGGAATAGTAGTCTCTGGATCATGCACATACTTACGAAGATGAGGCACATGGAATACAATATGGACACCTTCCATACTGGTCGGCAACTCTACTCTGTATGCAAGCTTTCCAATCCTCTCTATAATCTGGAATGGTCTAACATATCCCGATGCTAGTTTCCCTAACTTTCCAAATCGTACCACACCCTTCATCGGTGATACCTTAATGAAAACCCTATCTCTAATTGAGAATTCTAAGTCTTTACGCCTCCTATTTGCGTAACTTTTCTGTCTGGGCTGAGCTTCTATCATCCTTTCTCAGATTCATTCGATCTTCTCTGACGTCTCTCTAACAAAATCTGGACCTAAGACCAATCTGTATCCAGTCTTTAACCAACATGCTGGTGATTTGCATTGCCTTTCATACAAAGCTTCAAAAGGCGCCATTCCTATACTTGTTTGATAACTATTATTATAGGAAAACTCAACCAAATGTAGATGATTCTCCCAAGATCCACCAAAGTCCAATACATAAGCTCTTAGTAAATCCTTGTGTACCTTATTGACTCTCTCTGTCTGCCCATCCGTCTAAGGGTGATATGCAGCACTCATCTTGAGCTTAGTGCCTAACACATCCCGTGGAATCTTCTAGAATTCACTAGTAAACAAAACATCTTTGTCACTGATGATACTACTAGGAATCCCATGTAGTCTAACTATGTTCTTCATGAATAACTTAACTAAAACATGTGCCGTCCTGGTTGAGTTAACTGGAATGAAATTGGCACTCTTGGTCAATCTGTCCACTATGACCCATAAACTTTCATTTCCCCTATTTGACCTTGGTAACCCATCAATAAATTCCACAGATATCGAATCCCATTTCCAAACTGGAATCTCTAAAAGCTGAAGCAATCCACTCGGCTACTGATGTTCGACTTTCACTTGTTGACAGTTTCCACACTGCCTAACCCACAAGCCAACATCCCTCTTCATACCTTCCCAATAGAAGCTCCTCTTCATATCTTTATACATCTTGGTACCTCCAGGATAAATCGTAAATTTGGAACGATGTCATACTCTAGGAACTTCTTTTCTCAAGTTCTCAACATTTGGAACACATAATCGTCCCTTCTTTCTCAACCATCCCCTTAGGTCAAGACTATAATCTTTCGTATCATCGATCTCTGATCCAACCTGAAGCCTTCTAATCTTCTCGGCTAATACTGGATCCTCCTTCAGCTTAGAAGCTATCCTTCTGATCAACACTGGTCGAACTTCTAAGCAGGACAATATAGCGGTACTTTGACTAGAACTAGCGGTTGATCTTAATTTCACACTACAATTAGTCAAAGCTTCTAAATCCTTCCACTCTGCCAATATATCTAATACCACATTCTGATGTCTTTTGCTAAGAGCATCCACCACCTTATTTCCTTTCCCAGGAATACACTCTATACCAAAATCATAAGCAGCCAAAAACTCCAGCCACCTCTGTTGTCTCATATTCAACTCCTTATGAGAGAATAAGTACCTTAAAGACTTATGATCTATGTATAGCTCAAATCTCTCCCCTAAGAGATAATACCTCCAAATCTTCAATGCACGGATCGCCACAGCCAACTCAAAATCACGAGTAGGATATCTCACTTCATGTAGTCTAAGCTGTCATGAAGCATAGGCAATCACTTTACCATTCTGCGTTAACACAGCTCCCAATCCAGTCCTACATGCATCGGTATACACCACCAACCCTTGGTTTTCATTTGGAACTACTAACACAGGTGCACTGGTCAACAAATGCTTTAACTTAAGGAATGCTTCCTCACATTTGTTTGACCAAACAAACTTCAGCTCCTTCCTGGTTAGCTTAGTCAAAGGCATTTCTATTGAAATCCTTAATGGATCTCCGGTAATAGCTAACAAGCCCAAAAAAATTCTATTCTCAATTACCCTCTCTGGTATCTTCCAATTATTAACAGCTTCGATCTTATCTGGATCGACTCACAAGCCCTTCGCTGAAACCAAGTGACCAAGAAACTTAACCTCTTTTTTCCAAAAATGACATTTTGAAAACTCACCTTCAGCTGATTCTGCCTCAGCGTCTCAAGTACCACTCTAAGATGATCCTCATGCTCTCTTTCATCCTTAGAGTATACTAAAATGTCATCTATAAACACCAACATGAATCTATCCAAATACTCTCGGAAGACTCGGTTCATCATATCCACAAAGAATGCAGGCGCATTCGTTAACCCAAATGGCATTACTAACCACTCGTACGAACCATACCTAGTCCGAAATGCTGTCAAAGGAATACTATCCTCTGCCACTCTTAACTGATGGAATCCTGTCGCCAAATCCAACTGGGAAAACACTCTAGCTCCACATAACTGATCACATAGATCATTAATTCTCGGCAAAGGATACTTATTCTTGATCGTCCTCTCGTTCAACTTACGATAGTCGATACACATTCTTAACGACCCATCTGGTTTCTTCACGAATACCACGGTCGCTCACCTAAGCGAACTTCTTGGTCTAATAAAATTCTTTCCTTCCAGATCCACTAGTCGCACCTTCAATTCCTTCATCTCGTTCGGTGTCATACTGCTAGGTGGTCTACTTACAGGTTCAGCTCCTAGCACAAGATCTATCTGAAACCCAACAGCTCGATTCGGTGGCAGTCCCGTGACATGCTCAAAGACATATGCAAACTCTCTTGCTACTCGAACCAATCTTAAATCTTCTCCCACTTCCATAGCACTTAACAAAGCATAACTACTCCGGGCAAAATTATCTACTGAGAATATAATTTTGTTATGACTATCAGGGTGTCTTAGCGATATCTCCCCTTCTTGGCAAAATATCCTAGCCTCATACTTACTCAACCAATCCATACCCAAAATGATTCTGAAATCTACGAAATCGAAAACATACAGACTACATGCACACTTATGACCTAACAAATCAAGTTCTAACTGGTCGCATCTCATCCCCAGAGTTGCATACTCTCCTATTGGATTCGCAACCCTTAAGGAAGTAACAAGTTATGTGGGTTCTAAGCATAACCTATCAACCAAACACTAGGATATAAATGAATGTGATGCACCGGTATCAAATAGTATCCTAACTGGTATACTCTGAATCAAAAACATACCTTCCATTACAGTCTTCCCTTTTTCAGCTGCAATTAGCTTAGCAGATGATGGTCCAACAGTAAAAACCTTTCCCTTGTCTTCCTTAACTGGTTCTGGACACTGGTTCTTATAATGCCCAACTTGATCACAGTTATAACACTTCATATTCTTCTTATCTGCAGCCTTCTTCCCCTTGCCTGACCGGCACTCATTTGCATAATGACCCTCTTTTCACACTTACAGCAAACTAACTCAACCTTTGCCTTCTTGGATGCATCTCCCTTCTGGGCTCCCTTCTTCTTAAAGAATTTTCTTTTCTTTCCCTAAGAACCCTAGGTTTCAACTGGCTTCTCTCTAGCACAAACAACAAGCATCTCCTCATGGCAGATTGCCATCTCCACAACCATATTACAAGGATCACAAATATGTGTCAGGGTCGCCCTAGTAAGCTCAGGTCTCAATCCCCGAATGAACCTCTCATTTCTCCTAATGTCAATGTCTATAGTATTATATCCATAACGGGACAACTCATCAAACCTAGCAGCATACTCAATAATCAACATCTCCCTCTGCCCTAGATCCAAAACTTCCTCAACGGTGCTGATTTAGCAACCTCAAACATAAACCTCTATTCAAATCTCCTTCAAAAATCAGCACAAGTCAATTCCTCCTCCGGAACTCACACAGTAACACCATTCCACCAATGAAGTGCTGACCCTTGCAACTACCTAGAGGCCAACCTTCTCTTCTACTCATCATCTAAACCTAAATCAACAAATATTCTCTCACAATGCAACAACCAATTCTCTAACTCTATGGCATTCTCTGTCCCCATAAATGGCTTCCCACCAAGACTGATGTAATCTCTGCTCAGCTTACCATAATTATTCCCAACTAGAGCCACAAGATTAGCTCCTCCAACATTTTCAGCCACACCAGCAGCACCTCCTGTGCAACACCCCATATTTTTAGTAACATTATTTAGGATATTTCATTAGCTAAATTAAATAAAATAATGTGATGATTAGGGGATTGAGATTTGTAACTAACAAGGGGTATTCGTGCCTTCATAACAAATGAACTAAAATATAATTATTAAGTATAATAGGTGAGGGAAAAATAGGAAAATGAGCATTCTAATACCCTAAACCCTTAGTCGTGTATCCTCACATTCAAATCATTTGCAAAAATCAAAAAAAGAGGCTGGCCACCATTAGCAAGAACAGGAGGAAGAAAGAGCTAAAGGAAGAAGATTAATCAACTTGATCAAGATCAAATCTCAAATCCTTAATCTCAAAAGCTAAGATGAATAATGACTACATCTCATTTTTCTAATTATTTTCGGTTTTAAGATGAATCCGAAGTATTTTGCATGATTATGCCATGTTTTTTAATGATTAATTATTTATATATGCTTGTTGATGATTTATGCTTAATCATATAGGTTTTATGATATGTTTTAATGTGAAAATCCTATTAAATGACATCCAAATGCCTAATGATTTTAGATATTGATCGAAAATGATATTTTAGAGATGGGTTTCAATTTTCATAATTTTATGAATTAATGTGGATTTTATATTAATTTTCTAGTAAAGAAAATGATTTATTGGGTTTAAAATAATTTATGGTTAAATTATATATTATTTGGGTCTGAAATTTATATATGTTAGAAAACATATTAAAAATGATTTTCTGATATTTTTGTTGAATTTTCCTAAGTGCTTTGATAGGTATATAAAATTATTTAAGGTATGGGACATAAATGTTTTATATATTTATAAAAGGAGAAGGGGTATTTTATAAATAAATTAAATTGTTTATTTCTGAAATATTGGCAGCACTTTTAGAAAAGAAAATTAGCAACCAATAATATTTTGACAAATAAGGCAGGTTAGTTAGAAAGATTACTTAAAAAGGTTAAAAATCAGTTTTACATGCTTTTAGCATGTTTTGCCACTTTCGGTACATGGGTTCCAACCAAGTAATGCTGCCTCTAAGCCATCGAAACCAATGCACATAGTATCAATAACTTGGTACAGAGTTAATTGGACTAAGGCAGAAGGCACTAGGTCGAGACCGAAGGTTCCAAGGTTTCGACACCATAACTTCTTTGCTTAGGAAATGCTTTCTAAAGAGTGCTTTCAACTTAAATGTTTTATGACCCTTTTGCTCTGTTGAAGGTAGAATCCCAAATGGTTTCGAAGGAGTTAATTTTTAATGGTTTCGAAAGGTGTTTCCACATGTTTTACTTAAACCCAAAGGCTTTCGAAAGGTTTTATGTTTTATTGCTTCGAAAGGTTTTAAAGAATGGTTTCAAAGTGGTGGTTCCCGAATTGTTTCGAAAGGTTTGGAAAGAAGGATTTTCCAATGTATTCGAAAGGTAATGTTTAAAGGTTTTGAAGAAGGATGTCTAAGGTTATAATGCATTCGAAGGAATAGTTTTTCAATGTTTTCGAAACGAAGGATGAATGGTTTTGAAATGAATATTTTGGCTTTCGGCCTAGGTGAAAGAAGGGTTTAACTTGGTTTTGAAAGTGGTACTTTCAATGGATTCGAAAGGGGTACTTTCAAAAGTTTAAACATTTTCATCAACAAAGATTTGATTAAAATATATATAACATGGAAAGGTGATTTTGAGTAATGCATAGAGTATATATTTTCCTTGTTTAAGTTTGGTTTAAAGGTTTTTAATCAATTTGAGATAAAAAGGTTTTCAAGGAAAATTTAAGGGAAGATTACCCTAAGTAAAATGACTCGGATATTAGAATACTAGATGGGACTGGTATAGGGTTGCGCCCTATACATTAGCTGTTAGCCCTAGCCAATTTAGTCTAAAATTCCAGTGTATTGGGCTTTGTCAGTGGTAAGACTAAAATTCTGATTACACATAGAAGGGAATATATATTTGTATAAAGATAGGTTATTAGTGAGCCTGTAGAACCATTAGGATCAGGTAACCCTGGGAGATGTTAAGTTAGGGATAGACCGTCCAAAAGAGGAGTATTTAAGAAATAGTTAGGTGCAAACCGTCCAGAAGAAGAGTGTCTAATAAGTGTTAGATTATTTATATTATATTGTCTGGTAGGCCCAAGTCAGCCAAAGGATAGTAGTTATCCAAACAAAACTATAGTGTTCGGATAGATAGTTCACTTATTAACCTATATGTATGTTTACATTATAATGCTTTATAGTTTTAACCAGTTTTGGTTGTAGGATAAAGGTTTGGAAAAGATATGTTTTAAAAGGATATTAGTGAGGGGAAACCCGTTTCGCTAAGCGGCACGGTCTCACTTAATATCAAATAACCGAGATGTATTGTATTATTCACACCAGGCTTTATGTCTGACTCAAAGTTTACGTTTTCCCTTAAAATCTCAGGTGCTCAAAATTGATTTGAGTGGGCTGAGGGCTGAGGGTTTACAGGTTTTAGTAGGTTGACAAATAAAACTTCTAGAGACGAGTAGGTGGCTGACAGATAGCAATTTAGGAGTTGTTATTTTGTTTTGCTTTATTCTGCTATGTTGTATTTAACACAGTTGTGTCTATATAGTACTCTGGTCAACCAAGAGGGCATCATCATATGTCGCTCTTGGCATATTGATGTAATAATTATATTTTATCTAAACTTAGGAAACGATTATGGGATTATGTAATTTGAATGTGAAACATGTGTTTTGAAACGTAATCGGTGAAATGTTGTTTTTGAAACCTGTGATTTTGTTTCATATTCAAGTGATTCTGATATTAGGGATACCATTAACATAGCCGTATTTTGTCGTCGAAAGTTAATACTATGGATGACTGCAGCATCTGTAGCACTTAGCTTTGGGCCTCTAGATAGGGGGATGTTACATTCTGCTTGCATCATATTGACGAAGAACTGATACATCGACCCCGTATCTACTAGTGGATTTCCGACACCCACATTGGCATCATCATTTTGGTTAGCATTAGCTTATCGACCTGGGTTCCTTCTGGTATTAGGTCGAATATTTTCGTTAGTTGTGGTGCTTCCTCCACCAAGATTTCCTTCCTTTTCCTGCTTCTGTATCTTCTTTCTCGTAAATCTGCGTACGAGCCTTAGTAAGATAAAGAAGAACGGTCTAAAAGAAAAGGGAATATGTACTTATATATATATTATATATATTAAATACAAGTACGTTATATATTAAATACAAGTTCATTACTATAGCGTTAACCCAAACCCCGATCTTATTTTCTGTTTCATTGGATTATGTATTGAAAATCTTTAGGGTTTAATTTTTTTTACGTTTCATAAACCTATGCTCTGATACCAACTTGTAACATCCCCTACTTGGAAGCCCAAAACCAACAGCTACGGATGCTGCAGTCATCCATAGTTATTAATCCTTGACGACCAAATATAGTAATGTTAGATACATTGATACACGGAAACACATGAACATGAAAAAAAAATTAAACTTCAAACAGGTTCCACATTCCAATTCAAAATATTTCAAATCCATTACATAATCCCACAATCGTTAACCACGTTAAGAGAAAATATATTTATTACAACATATGCCAAGAGCGACATATAAAGTTGCCCCCTTGGATGATCATAGTATATATAGGCAATCTAACAACTTTGCCTTTACAACAACAACCCATCGAAATCAAAATAAAAGAGAACTTTAAATAGCTATTATGCCTCCAGCACGTCTTCGGAAGCTTATTCGTCTAAAAAGGTACCTGAAAACCTCAACTCTAAAACTACTCATAATCAATTGAGTACCCGGGAGTTTAAGGGGAAAACAAAAACTTCGTGTCAGACATAAAGCCTGGTATGAATAATAATCTACCATCTCAACCATTTAGATACCTAGTGAGACCATGCCACTTAGTGGAACGGGTTTTCCCCTAAGTATCCTAAAACCTTTATAAAACCATATATTGTGCTCCTGCATCCACAATGGTTGAAACAATTCTAAACAATATAATGATATGCAAAACAAGTAAATCAATTGAGGATTACCTATGCCCATTCATTTTTGACTATTTGTCTCAGTTATAGCTTCTAAAGTCATTATTAACCTATTAGTTTTCATGGGCTTACGAATAACCTATTTAATGTTTGAGGACTCCCTGTCCAGTTACATAGTTCTCATGGGATCAATAAGACACTATTGGCCTCTGCCAATATCTTTACTGTTTCATGGGTTCTCCCTGAACCTATTGGTAACTCTAATATCTTTCCTCTTCTACTAGTTTTCATGGGTTGGCTAGGAACCTATTGACATTTTTCAATACCTTAATTCGGATATAGTTTTCATTGGTTCACTATAAACCTATTGGTAACTCCAATATCAAATCAAAGTTTTCATGGGCTAACTATGAACATGTCTTCCTGACATCTTCATTTATACATAGTTTTCATGGGCTGACTATGAACCTGTTGGCCCTTACCAATATCTTTTCCTATGCATAGTTTTCATGGGTTTACTGTGAACTTATTGGTCCCTGCCAATATCTTTAATCAATTTAATTTATATTCACTACTGGGTCAGCCTAGCAGGTTATCCTGCCCTACCCCAAATTACCATTATGGGTTCATTACAATGTGAATATATATATATATATATATATGTATGTATGTATGTATGTATTTGTAGAAGCAACCATAATAAAATAACAATACCACTCCTGTGTGTTTAATATCCTTGAAATTATTTTCATACGAAACATGATAAATTCCTTTAACCTAATGTTTTATCAAGGAAAGCTTCTTCTTAAAACAATTTCAAAACTCCTTTACTTAGCCATAGGTTTTACCTTTAAATGAGATTTGGTTATTTGTTTTAAAAAAAATAAAGCTTTCGAAACCTTCAAAACTTTGCTTTTGACCTCACTAGATAAACTCCTTCGTAAGCATATAAATCGCTTTTCAAAATATTAGGACCCTACCTTTCGAAATACGTTAAAACCTCTCTTTCGAAACCTTTCGAATGTAATAAAGTATTACTTATTAAGTCTTAGAAATTTAGCTTCGAAACCATTGGAAGTTTCCCTTCCAAAACCATTGAAAGTCCTTCTTTCGAAACCATCGAGTTTATATTTAAAAATATCATTTGGTTAAAAGTGAATATAAACAAAAGTATCATTTTCGAAACCATTCTTTACCATACAAAAGTATTGGGGAAAACTTGATGGCGTCGGCACCGTCCTTTCAAAAGCTTCAAAACCTTTAAGTAAAACGTTGAAGGTTAGCATCGAACCCCACTTTCGAAGCCATTGCCTTCAAAACCCTTGAACCCTTTCGGAAGCATTTAGGAAGTGGCTTAGTACATCTTCAAAACAAAAGCAACCCTTCGAAAGCACTGATAACTTCAATACACTCGAAAGGCTGAAAACATCGGTTGGGTTTCGACTTAGTCGGAACTACTACTTTAGAAAGCATCATTTGATGATTAAAGAAATCCATTCGAAAGCTTATATTTTAAAACATAAGATGGCAACCCTTTTCGAAAGCTGTTTAGAAAAACACTTTGAAAGCATCGGTTTCGACTCCTTCGAAAGCTTTTATGAAAACCAGGCAGGCGCTTAATATTTGAAAACAAAGCAAATGTTTCGACCACATCGGAACCAAATGCTTTCGATACCATGCCTTCTGCTTTTCCTCCAATCCACTACGTACCATCTAAGTGATACCTTGTGTATTGGTTTCGGCCTGGGTTGGTTTTGATTGAGTCAAAGCGGAAGCTATGGGTCGAAAGGTACTTCTAATAGAGGCGGAACCTTCTTTTCTAAGTAAAAGCTGATTAATGCCAATTAAAGCAAATTCTATCGAACCAACCTGCTATGTGTAAACATGTGATTGGTTGCCTCAATTTTCAAATTCTTTACCAAAATAAATGCCGCATATTTCTGATATAAACGAAGATTAATTTAGCAAATATACCCTTCCATTAAGCAAAACCAATAATGTAAATAAGTCCTTCTAAAATAATTTAATTTCCATAGCAAATCACTTAGGAAAAATCCCCAAAAATTAGAGAAATTTACTTTTGTTGTGTTATCTAACATATCAAAAATTCCAGACCCAGTTTCTGCCTAAAATAATCGAAATTAAATTGAAACCTAACTTTATCATATTTCTCTTTGAAAATTCATAATAATCTTTCCATGGCTTGGAAGGTTATCAAAATTAAAATCCAACTCCAACATTATTTTTTACATAACATATAATTTTTCCATGGCATTCAAAGAACATTTACCATCGATTTTGCCTAAAACCGCATAAATCCCCATTTAAACAATCTTGTTTAAATTAAACAAATTATAATTCAAGCATATCATCATCCAAGTCATCATAAAAATGAATTTAATCTTAAATCCATAAATATATGATCATAAAGAAAATAGAGATGGTAGAAATTATTACTCACTTTGATTATGATAAAGAGATTGGATTAAGATTAAGATTTATTCCCCTTGCTTTAGCCCTTAGCTTGATTTCAATTTTTGCTCCTTTTCCTTCCTAGTAATGGTTGACTCCTCTTCTTATGTTTGCATTTTTTGTGAAAATGATAAATGAACGTGAATGGCATAAGAAACGTAAATACATAAGTGTTATGGTAATAGGGTGCGGCTATTTCACATTATGCCCTTGTGTAATTTAATTAGCTTACAAACCATTCTTAAGCCCATTTAGTGTACTAAGAACGACCACTATGTATTTATTCAATTCTCAATCCCCTAATCTCTTAATATTGAAATTATTCTATTTAATTTATCTAATTAAATCTCTTGAATAATGTTATAAAAAATTAGGGGTGTTACAGAAGATTAGATGGGACTGGTATGGGCTCGCGCCCTATACTTTCGCTAATAGCACCTAGCTAATATAAGTCCAAAATTCCAGTGTGTAGGGCTTTTTCACAGATGGGACTAAAATAATGTTTCACACAAAAGGGAATATATAGAGAAAAGATTGGTTATCGGTAAGCCTGCAAAACCATTAGGATCAGCTGACCCTAGAAGAAGATAGTTGAGGATAGATAGCCCAATATTGTGTCTAATGGAGGTTAGATTGTTGATTATGTCTGGTAGCCCCGAGTCAGCCAATGGTTAATAGTTAGCCAGATAAATTATAGTGTGGACAGATAGTCTGTTGGTTTCCAGATCATTATGCATATAAGTATTTGCTATTATTGTTATAATCAGTTTGATTGCAGGATTTTGATTTTCAAAAGATACGTTTTAAAAGGATATTAATGAGGGGAAACCCGTTCCGCTAAGCGGTGTGGTCTCACTTAATATCAAATCGCGATGTAATAGTATTATTCACACTAGGCTTTATGTCTGACTCGATGTTTATGTTTTTCCCCTTAAACTCTCAGGCGCTCAAAATTAATTTGAGTAGATTGAGAGTTAAGGTCTTTTCATGTTTATTAGGTTGCACGAATAAGCTTCCGAAGACGTGCAGGAGGCAAAGCTAGCTATGTAGGAGTAGATTAGTAGTATTTCCGCTATAATGTATTTATGACTGATATTTCTATCTATTCAGTACGCTGATCATCCAATGGGACATCTTCATATGTCGCTCTTGGGGTAATTTGTAATAATTATATTTGATCAAAACCTAGGAATTGTTTTGGGATTATGTAACTAAATATGAAATATATGGATTTGAAATGTAATCCAAAAAGTTGTTTTTTTAAAATCTATGTTGATTTTATTTCATATTCATGTGCTCTTGATATTATGGATACCGCTAACATTACCATATTTTTTCACCAGATGTAAATACTGTAGATGACTATAGCATCTGTAGCGGTTAGCTTCGGGCCTCGAGATGGGGGATGTTACATCTCAAAAGGAACCTATTAGCACTATCATTCTCAACCTCCTTTCCTCTCTTCGTTTAAAAGGAATTGCCACATCGTCTCCTGAAACCAGATATTGTATCAAGGCTTACTCTTCTCCAAGATTATCTAGCTCTTAGATTTTAGACCCAGCTTCGACTCAAGAAAATTGCTCTTAACCTCAAAAGCCTTAAGGGTTACTTCAAAGTTTTGGAGCTCGACTACCTTATCCTTATAAGATTGGTAAAGAGAATCATAGTCTCATTGTATCCTCAAACAGTTCAGGTAGGATACTCACTAAGAAGTGTCAACTTAAGATGAGCAGATATAAATGATGAAAAGCAAGGAAGGATTCCATATCAGTTACCCTAGTTTGAGATAGCATATAATAATCGCATCAAAATTAAATGAGAATTCAAATATACACAAGTCGTCGGAAGGGTTTCATTCAAAAAAAAAGAGAAATTATACAAGGCGTGAGTTACAAAGGTCATTACAAAGATAAGTTACAGCAAGTCTCCTCCATTAAAAGTGTTATTAGGAGTAACTTCTTGTACCTCATAATCAGTAGTAGTTCCTTCTTCCTTCCTTACTGAGCTTTTGGCTTCCTTCTCCTTCCCTACCAGGATCTATGCTTCAAAGGCCTCAGTATCCTTCTCTCTTTGGCATTCCACATATTTCCTGGCAAAATTGGCCTTTACTATGACGGCATTGTTTCCGAAATAAAAGAGAGGTAAAGGCATGTCTTGATCTAAGTGATGAGACTTGGCATCAAATAAAACTTGAAAGGCTCACAAACTAGCTTCCTCTTATGCTCTTCTCCAACGATGTAACGTTCATTATCAATCACCTTAGCCTCGGCTTTCTTCAGCCTCTTACCCTTTTCTTTCAGGGAATTCTAAAGGGTCTCCATCCTACGATCCATTTCTCCCACAATCTTACCTGATTCCTCAACCTGAGTACTCGCCTCTTGAACCTTAGCCCTGAACACCACGAACACCTTTTTTGTCGCTTCGGTAGCAGCCACTGTTCCTCAATCTTCAACAACCCATGTTGAAGGACGGAGAATTCCACAATCGTCTAGAAAGAGGTAAATAGAGTAAGGACAAATAGTGAAATTATAAACCTTTACAAGAACTTCCCTTTTACCATGATACTCTCCCGGAGGCCATATTTGATCGTCTTTCGGACGCCATGAATAGAGATGGGAAGCCTAGCATGTACTTCAATGATGGTAGAAGAAAGACCACCTTCAAAAGCAACCCTTGTAATCTCTATCGATTTCTTGTTCTTATCAAAAAGTAGATCTGGAAATTTTTTAGAGCTTTCGGCCTGAGAAGGTTTAGAGACATTTTGTTTCTTCAAGTCGAGAGCCTCTTTGTCGGAAGATGGCAACCTGGTCCTTTTCTTGATGGCTTTTCCCTTATCTTGGGAACCAGCTTTCTTGGAAAGCCCTATAACAAGGAAAAAAACATAAGGTTAAATTAAGATCAAGACTAAAAGTTTTGATTAAGAACATTAAGAAAGTAAATCTAATGATTAAATAGCGAACCCCTTAACCTCACCTTTCCTAGGATCAGATTCGGCTTCATCTCCACTGCCGATGATTACGGTAGAAGCTTCCACATACTTCCCACAAGGGTTGAATTTAGTAAAATTAACAGAAGGGATAACAGACCCATGGCTTTCAGCTTGCTTTCGGTAAGAACTAAGTGCCACTATCACCGTAGGAATGGAATCTTCATAACTTCTTTATATATATCTTTAAACTGACTAACAAGTGCTAGATCGCTACTCTTTTTAGGTCTCGCTAATTTAGTTCCAAAAAATAGAAGGACACAGCTCAGAATACGAATTAGACTGAGAAAAGAGAGGAGCATCCAATGACATACCTACATTTTTGAAAGAAGTGATGATTCGGTTAGAGAAAGCTTTTACCAGAAACCACTGCCGTGGTATTATTCGCTAAAGGGATCTTCTAAAGGAGATTTCCTTAGGAACACGAGGAAATATGTAGGAAATTCCCCAAAAGTCATAGACTCGAGCAGATTGAACATATAATTGATCTCGACAACGTATATGTTTTGGTAACCCTTTTAAGAATATATGACCTCCATAGTAGATAGAGTTGAGTAAAAGGTAGCTAGAAGCTGGAAATGGTTAAGGTTATAAAACTAGAAGACATCAATAAACAAAGGAGCAAGGGAAAGAAGATCTCGTGTTCCAAATGCTCTACGAACCATACAAATACCCTTTGGGAGGATTACTAAAATGCAACCCGGCCCAGGGAGCAAGCGTCTCGACTCTAATAATTCCATAGGAAGACAAAATTTCATTAAGAACTTGTTGGTCTACAATAGAAGCATCCATTTCCAGCTTAAGAAAAAGGAAGAAAAATGTTCAATTTCAAAAGAAGAATCGACATTATTTCCAGGATAAAGATTAAACGAATTGAACTTGATTTAAGTTCTTGGATAAGCAATGAAAGGAAAAATATCGATGGCTATATCAGTAATCACAATAAGAAAAACAAAGTTGAAATGGACTTACTTGCTTTTAACAGGTATTGAAAGAAGAATCAAAGAAAGCTTGAGAATATTGATGGCGTTTTTGCAATTTGAATAAGTGAAAAGAGAAAAGAGAAGGGGGATAAGTGTTTATATTAAAAGAAACAACATAGATTAAAGGAAGAGAAGTTATTCAACATGGATTTAGTTTGACAAAAAATTTCAAAAGGCTATCCGGTTAGATACCATGTTACCCTTCCAAAAGAAAAGAGAAACACCTTTTAAAGATGACCAATCAACTGCCAACATCTGGGCCAACATTAAATGCAAAACCAGAACCCATCCCTTCAAAGGTCTAGTCTCGAATAATCACTTATAAGTTAGTACTACAAACAAATTTTTGAGCTCATGGTCCCAAATTAGATTTTTCCTTCCACCACCATAATAGTTTCACTTACCATTTAGCCTAGATGGCTTCTAATGACAAGCATCATTTTCGAAAATGTTTTGACCTCAAGGTTCCAAATTGGATTATTCCTTTCAGCACGTAACAGTTCTGCTTACCACTTAGCCTAGATGGCTTCAAGTAACAATCATCATTTCCAAAAGACCTGACCTCATGGTCTCAAGTTATATTTTGCCTCTCGGCACCGAAATAGTTTCGCTTGTCACTTAGTTTAGATAGCGGCAAAAAAAGTTTTCAAAAGGTTTGACCTCGTGGTCCCAAATTAGATTTTTCCTTTCGGCACCATAATAGTTTCGTTTACCATTTAGCCTAGATGGCTTCTAATGACAAGCATCGTTTTCGAAAAAAATTTAACTTTACGGTCCTAACTAGATTTTCCTTTTGACACCGTAACAGTTTCGCTTACCATTTAGACTAGATGACTTTTAGTGATAAGCATCGTTTCCAAAAGATCCAACCTCATGGTCTCAAGTTATATTTTGCCTCTCGGCACCGAAATATTTTCGCTTGTCACTTAGTCTGGATAGCGACCAACAAAGTTTTGACCTCTTGGTCTCAAGTTAGATTTTGCCTTCTGATACCAAAACAAAATAGTTTTTTATCACTTAGCCAAGACGACATCAAATAGTAAGCACAATTTCGAGCATTTTGGCCTCATAGCCCCAAATTACGTTTTGCCTTTCGGAAAAAAAATTTCGCTTACCATTTAATTTGAGAAACTTCAAATGAATAGGGCTGAATTTCAAAAGTTTTGACCTTATGGTCCCGATTTTGATTTCAATTTTCAGCCTCCAAGCAATTTCACTTCTCATCTAGTCTTCATTGCTATAAATGGCAAATATGATTTCAAAAGTTTTTGACCTCATGGTCCAAGATAAAAATTCACCCCTTCATTTTCAAAACCGTTAACCAGGCGCTTCGCCTCTGGGCACTGATTTTAAATTGTTTCTAGAACCCTCCCGTTAAAGTTAGATCTTTACGAGTTGTACAAGTGGAGAAATGTTCCCCAAATCTCAAAATTAACTTCATGATGGTAGCGGAATAAACAAGCCAAGGATAAAACCTGATACGACACCACTCTTTCCAAAGTCCACCCCATATCTACTATATGAGGCGAATTTTTATGGCATATGTTAACTATAATTTCTAAAAATTATAATTGCTGATATTCAAAACGAAATCTCCTTGGCTTGTAATTTCAAGACCAATATTTTGGTTCCTAATGAAAATATGCAATCCGAGAGAATGAACCAATGTGTCTGTTAGGAACTGAGATGTTGGTTTTGATGACAACAACCTTTTTTAACTTATCTTATTATAAAATATATACTAACACTATTGTCTAGATATGTATATGCAGGATATATATATATATATATATGTATATGCAAGTATTGATTACTGAAGACTGATCAGTATAAAGACTCAAGACTCAAGATTTAAGATTCAAGACTCTAGAGTATCAAGATCAAGATTTCAAGATATGTGTCTAGTTTATTGTTAAAACTTCATAATAGCACGGAAATCTTCATTCCAAATTTCATTTGGGATGGAACCCATTTCTATCTTCTTAGTAGCTTACAAACCCACGACAAGTAGCTTACAAACCTACGACAAGTGGCTTACAAACCCACGAACATCCTGGTTTTGTTCAAGTTCTCCAGTCCTGATGTGATGAGATATTCTGCAGGAAGAAGCTTACAAAACTACTTCAAAATGGTTTTTCAAAACTGCTTTTCAAAATGTTTTAGCCTTAAAAATTATCTTTTCAAATGATTTTCAAAAAGATGTTTTAGCCTTAAAATATTCTTTGTTTTTTTTTAAATAAACTTTTGTTTTAAACTTTGTTTGTTTTTTAAACTATCTTCTGACTTTTAAATATTTTCTTATAATATATATATACTTGAGATTTAAAATCAAATTTATATATACATTCTAAAAATATATTTTTCTACTCTTCTTTAATTTAAAACATAGGGAAATTAGTTTATTTTACTCCAGAATCATTTCATCTTGTTTTCCTTTCAATACCATTTTCAAAACAAATTTTACATTATTTTTAACTAGGGTATGTCGACATCATGGGATACCCCATGTCGACATGGTGGCCGTTAAATTCAAAAGTTTCAATTTTCAAAAGAAGTGTCCATTCGTTTAAATCTCTTCACGAATGGTTATGACCGTTACTGGTCTATAAATAGCCTTCACAAATGAATTTTTTAACTAACTAATTTCATATTTTCTTCACTCCTTCTTCTCCACAAATCCATATTCTAAAAATTTCATATTTTTAAGATCGTGCCGAAATTCTGCCGAATTTTCAAGTGAATCAAATTAGAATCTCATTCTTGTTTGATTCTCTGCCCTCTCTCGAAGATCAAAGTGCTATTCAGAGTTATAGGATCAATTTGTAATCAAAAGTTTATCGAGTCTCTCTATAAGGTGTGGTTGTGCTTGGAAATCAATTGAGTAATCTTGTGGCCCGTAAATCAAGAGAGTTTGCCTCGGACTCGTGAGACGGGAGGGTACCTCAAGGCCTTTAGAAACTGAGGATTGTAATCTCGACTTTGGTATAATAAAAATCTGTATGAGGTGTTCTGCCTTGGTACAGGACTGGATGTAGGGTAACTCCGAACCAGTATAAAATCCGGTGTGTTCTTTCCTTTTACTGCTTTTTATTTACTTTCTGCATCTGTGTTTGATTCTGTGATTGTTATGTGATTAAGTTCTGCATTTGTTTGTGTCATAATTTTAATTTAGTCCATATAAGTCTTAGAATCCATTAAACACTATTCACCCCCCCTCTAGTGTTAAATTAGCCTTAAGATCCTTAATCCGCACTCCCTTTCAATTGGTATCAGAGCATAGGTTTTCATAGTTTTCATAATTTGAAACTTGAAAATTGTTTTAATGGCTACCGACACTGGTAATGTCAACTCTGGCACTAGTTCTATTAACACTAACACTAGTTCATTAGTAGGTCCGTCTACTGTCAGACCACCATTTTTCAATGGCAGTAATTATGCATATTGGGCTTGTAGAATGAAAATTTATTTACAATCAGTAGGATTAGACACTCGGAATATCACACAGACTGAGTATGTTGAACCAACAATCGAATTTGCCCAGTGGACTACTGAGCAAAAGAATGTTGCACAAAATAACTCAAAGGCCATGAATATATTAGTTTGTTCACTAGATAGGAATGAGTTTAATAGAGTGTCTGTTTGTAAGTCTGCATTTGAAATCTGGAAAACTTTGCAAGTTACTCATGAAGGAACAAGCAAAGTTAAACAGACTAAAATTTCCATATTAACTAATCAGTTTCAATTATTTAAAATGCATGCAAATGAGTCCATTTCCGACATGTATTGTCGATTTCAAGATATTGTCCATTCATTAATTGCATTGGGAAAAAGCTTTTCGGAGGAAGACCAAGTCAGAAATATTCTAAATTCACTCAATCCAGAATGGGATCAAAAGACACTTGCAATCAAAGAAGCAAATGATATCAGTCTAATGAAAATAGAAGAATTGACTGGGAATCCGATGTCTTATGAAGTTCAACTGCAAGGAAGAAGAGAAAACAAGGTTACAGAAAAGAAGTCATTAGCATTCAATGCAACAACTAAAGATTCGGAACTAGATAGTAATGAGGAGATTGCTTTCATGACAAGAAACTTCCGAAAATTCCTTAAATATAGAAAAATGAATAATTAAAAAAGAAATGATCAAAGGAATTTCAGAAATAATACGGAGAACGTCAACAATGATAGATGCTACAATTGCAATAAAGTCGGGCATCGTAGGAAAGATTGTCCATATCCAGATAAATAGTTGTTCCCTCCAAACAATGATTCATCAAGGAAAAGAAAGAAATCATACACAGCAACTCTTGATGACTCAGACTCATCATCTAGTGACGATGAAAAGAAGATGGATAATTCAAATCTGTGTGTCACTGCTATTCATGAATCAGACGACGATGGGAGTATGGATCTAAAAATAGGTACGCATTTACATTATTTTTAATTTTCTTTTTTGAATGGATGCTTGTTTGTTTGCTTGATTTTTTTTAATTTTCTTGAATTTTAAATTCAAATTTATCCCTTGAAATTTAAATTTTAAATTCAAAAATAATATTATTTTAATAATATTTTAAATATTATATTATTAATATTTAAGTATTATTATATTTAATGTTATCATAGGAATTATATAAGTAGAATATAGGAAATAATATATACATTTATTAGAAATTAGGAATAGTCACTTGTCCTTTGGTTCAATAGGCACATGTCGACATATCGGGATACCCCATGTTGACATGCCTCTCAGAAATTTGATTTCAAAATTTGAATTCAAACTTTTGAATTTCCCTCCATCTTTTCACCAACTTCAATGCTCTGGAAAGATGCCTCTTGACCAGAGAACATGTCTATAGAATCTCTTTTTAATTTACTCTCTTTATCATCACTTTTCACTTTTATTTCAAATTTCAAATTTATCTTCATTATCTTCAACTCCTCTCAAACTTCTTCAATAGCCTCTTCAAGCACTCCTAACACCATTAGACTTCCAAAATCTATCAAAAACTTTCTATTTAATGACCCGGAAGCTATCAAAGCTTACATCAACTATGTAAACTTTGTTAAAATACATACGGGGAAATTTGCTATTTTTGAAGATTTTCCTTCTTATGAAATTGAAAATATTTTTCAACAATGTTCTATTCCTAATGTAGTAGATAACAAACAAAATGATTTTGTATGTTATCCAAACCTTGTTAAGATGTTTTATGCGAATTTAAATTGTGGTTTTTATGATGGGCAAGATGGACAAATTTGGAGTAGTGTTAAAGGAACACAAATAGTTTTGGATTGTGAAATTTTAGGAAATATTTTGGGATGCAAGTATACCGGAATGAATCTCTCGGAATTTCAAATAAATGAAAATGATCGAGAGACATTTCATCACATCTTTGAAGGGGATGACAATTTTGAATTCAAAAATCATTATTTTCGTCCAAAAGCAAGAATAACCTTCTTATTCAACACACCCTTATACCAAGATCGGGAAACTACAACAACCCAACTTTAAAAGTTTGCAAAGCTCTTTTTGCAATTTTTGGAAATTATGATATCAATTGGGCTCAAGTTATTTTGGATGAGCTAAGACCCAAGAATTTTACTATGGGTGAAAACACATTATATCATGGAATTTATCTCACTCGGATTTTTAATTACTTTGGATTTGATTTCAAAAGGGAAGAATTTATAACTAGAAAAGTGTTCAACCATGGAAGCATTTCCCTTATGAAAATTCCATTAGTGTTTCAACCATATGAAACACTTACGAAAAAGGAATAAAGGCTTGCTCACGAAGAGATGGAAGAAATGGAGGAAGAAGAAGAAGAGGAAGAGGAAGGAATGGAAATTGAAGAGGAAGAAGAGGAAGATCAATAAACTTCCTTAGAAAGTATTGAATATCCTACTAATCCCGCTAATCCATCAAATAAGACCGTTCTCAATAATCAAAGAATTATAGTGGAAATCAAAAGACACTTAAAAGATCAATGAGTAAGAAAATGGATAAGATTTCCACTAAAATTGACAAGTTCTTCGGGAAAGTTAGTAGAAAGCTTGGACTATCATCTTCTTCATCTTCATCTAATTAGTTTTAGTTCATGTTATCTTGTTTGTTTCAAGTTCTATCCATGTATTTTCCTTTATATTAGTTAATATTATATTAGTTTATGTAATGTTGACTAGAATCATCAATGAAATCTTTTATTCAACTTCACTTGTCTCTGTAATTGCTTGTTTTTATATTATACAAATTATAGTTGCATAGATTTGTTCATAATATTCAAAACAAAGAAAATTGACACTTTAGACAGAGGCATGTCGACATCCCCCATCCCCCCATGTCAACATACAACGGGCAGAAAGTAGTTACACTTTCAAATTTTTATTTCATGTAACTAACTACTGTCTATTCATTTTAAACGACTTTATACCCCTATTTATACCTGTTTCTTCCAGAATAATTTATCAAATCTCATTTCTAATCACTCTCTTTCATATTTCTTCCTACTTCTTGAATTATGGCCTCTCCGATTAAGAATCTAAGAGATAATCTTGAGGGAACTCTCACTTTATTCAAGAATATCCTTACATTCATACTTTGTAATCAGCGTCACTTAGAATTGAGTCAAATACTGATGATCAAGGAGCAAGAGAGACATTTTGATGCCCTTCGTTGGATGATCTCAGCCCTTAACAAGGACGATCTCGGAGGAAATCCACCAGTCACTCTCGACAAAGATAAAGAAGAATGGGATGCCATCAAAGCAGACCCTATCTTTAGAGAAGATGGATGGGTGGAAGTACTAAGGAATGTCTAGTCATTCTGTATATTATTGGTGTGTTTTAAACTTAATTGACTTGACTTATTTAAAAAAATTTGGTGTGGTTTGTATATATGATTGATTGAATAATTACTGTAAATATGATTGGATGATGATTGATTTACTGTTGGACTACACTTATGATCACACTCATGATGACATTTCACATTTATGATCACATTTCATACTTATGATCACACTTAGCATTTATTACACTTATATATGGATTACTCTAGTTTGTATTATGGTTGATCATCTTATATCAATTTCATGGAATTTATTAGTAAGAAGTTTTTGTTGATGACAAAGGGGGAGAAGTTATAAAATAGTAGTTGGCTTGGAGTAAGGGGGAGTTATGATTGGAGTAAGGGGGAGTCATGGAGTAAAGGGGAGTTATGATTGGAGTAAGGGGGAGTCATGTAGTAAGGGGGAGTTATGATAGGAGTTATGGTATGGTAAGTATATTTTATAAATACAGGTTGTCATTATCAAAAAAAGGGAGATTGTTAGGAACTGAGATGTTGGTTTTGATGAAAACAACCTTTTTTAAATTATCTTATTATAAATTATATACTAACACTATTGTCTAGATAGATATGTATATGCAGGATATATATATCTATATGCAGGTATTGATTACTGAAGACTGATCAATATAAAGACTCAAGACTGAAGATTCAAGATTGAAGACTCTAGATTATCAAGATCATGATTTCAAGATATGTGCCTAGTTTATTGTTAAAACTTCATAATAGCACAGAAATCTTCATTCCAAATTTCATTTGGGATGGAATCCTTTTCTATCTTCTTAGTGGCTTGCAAACCCACGATAAGTAGCTTACAAACCTACGACAAGTGGCTTACAAACCCACAAACATCCTGGTTTTTCAAAATGATTTTCAAAACTGCTTTTCAAAATGTTTTAGCCTTGAAAATTATCTTTTCAAATGATTTTCAACAAGATGTTTTAGCCTTAAAATATTCTTTGTTTTTGCTTTTAAATAAAATCTTGTTTTAAACTTCATTTGTTTTTTAAACTATCTTCTGACTTTTAAATATTCTCTTATAATATATATATACTTGAGATTTAAAATCAATTTTATATATAAATTCTAAAAATATATATTTCTACTCTTCTATATTTTAAAACATAGGGAAATTAGTTACTTTACTCCAGAATCATTTCATCTTGTTTTCCTTTCAATACCATTTTCAAAACAAATTTTACATTATTTTTAACTAGGGTATGTCGACATCATGGGATACCCCATGTCGACATGGTGGCCGTTAAATTCAAAAGATTCAATTTTCAAAAGAAGTGTCTATTCATTTAAATCTCTTCACGAATGGTTATGACCGTTACTGGTCTATAAATAGCCTTCACAAACGAATTTTTTAACTAACTAATTTCATATTTTCTCCACTCCTTCTCCACAAATCCATATTCTAAAATTTTCATATTTTTAAGATCGTGTTGAAATTCTACCGAATTTTCAAGTGAATCAAATTATAATCTCATTCTTGTTTGATTCCCTGCCCTCTCTCGAAGATCAAAGTGCTATTCAGAGTTATAGGATCAATTTGTAATCAAAAGTTTATCGAGTCTCTCGTAAGGTGTGGTTGTGCCTGGAAATCAATTGGGTAACCTTGTGGCCCATAAATCAAGAGAGTTTGCCTCGAACTCATGAGACAGGAGGGTACCTCAAGGCCTTTAGAAACTGAGGATTGTAATCTCGACTTTGGTATAATAAAAATCTGTATGAGGTGTTCTGCCTTGGTACAGGACTGGATGTAGGGTAACTCCGAACCAGTATAAAAACCGGTGTGTTCTTTCTTTTTACTGCTTTTTATTTACTTTCTGCATCTGTGTTTGA
The DNA here is from genome assembly GCA_030737815.1 of Allium fistulosum. NCBI lineage: Eukaryota > Viridiplantae > Streptophyta > Magnoliopsida > Asparagales > Amaryllidaceae > Allium > Allium fistulosum. The sequence goes on from CM060904.1 coordinate 799,087,365, forward strand.
TTCTATGATTGTTCTGTGATTAAGTTCTGCATTTATTTGTGTCATAATTTTAATTTAGTCCATATAAGTCTTAGGATCCATTAAACACTATTCACCCCCGTCTAGTGTTAAATTAACCTTAAGATCCTTAATACGCACTCCCTTTTAGTGTCAACCCAGGCCGAGATTATAATTCAGTTGAGGTAAGAAGCATGACTGAGAGTATCACTTGTCAAAGCTTAAAGCAACTCAATAAACAACAAACAACAGCTTAGATAGCCCAGGCCAAGACCAGCGGTCAAGATGAATGAAAGAAATCCAAAAGCTATAAATAAAAGTGTAATGTAGGCAATCCGCGTCAAGTCACACTCAACGAGATAATGACACATGTTCGAATCAAGACCACTCATGGTCAGCCAGATCATCAATCCAAAGAGAAGACGCTCAACCAATAGCATCAGGGCATCTTAGCTATAGATAAACAGCAATCCTAGGGCACAAAGGATCCTCTAGCACATAACGAATAAAAACTACATAGTACTTTCCTATATTAGAGCTCTAACAAAAAACTTAATAATGGAGGAAATGCTTAGATTCAATCAAATAAGCGTCTCGGCTACACAAAGAGTGAATATATAAGGAAAGGACAGTGGACATAGGGACTTTCGGCTTGAACCGCTATAAAAGTCTTAGCGTTATTTACTTTTTGCATTTTACCCTTTCGACATCTACAATTATTACGTCATGATTTAACTCTTCACCTTCCAAGATCAACAAAATTACATCTCAACAATCACCCCTTCGAACTCAATAATCCCACTTAACTTTCAAAGTTTTACCTTCGGACTTCAATGTGTTGGTGGTGAAGAAATTCTGCACTAACAATAACTTTTATATTTTTTCGACTTAAATAATATTTTATGTATAACATCATATTAACTAAATATTAATTAATTGATTTAATTAATATTTAGTTAATTATTATATTATTAAATTTTAACATATTATATTGAATATTTACATACTATAACTTTTACAGTAATACTACATATATATATATATATCATATATATGTATTTTAATTTATTAATTAAATTTTAATTCATTTATTTAATTAAAAAAAATTCAATGGAATTTTATTAAATTTGAAAATTTATTTTACATACATACTTGTCTACTTATACTGTCTTAAATGTTTTAAGACAATAAACATATATCACTATATATTTATACACGTATACGTATATTATTTAATCAATTCATTTAATTTATTTAGTTCTTTATTAATCTTATCAATAAAATTTAATTTCAAAATTAACTTACATTTATTTTCAAATATTTTGAAAATTTTCACTATAGTATAACTTTTATAGTATATATCTTATTTTAATTTAAATTTGAAATTTAAAATCAATATTTTTAATTTTAAAACAATTTTGAAAATTAGCCAAAGGCCCAATTCAAATTGGGCCTTTTCTACTAAGGGTCCCTTTGGGCTCACTTTACTTTTTGGCCTAGGCCTAACTAGGGAGGATATGGTACTTGATTAACCAAACCTAAGCCTAGGTACTACCTTTCTAGGAACCCTACTAAATTGGTAAGTTTAATTTGTTAGCCCTAACATTACTAATTTATACCACATACACTATTGGGCTCTGACACCATTGTACGAATTGGGTCAGTCGAAAGCGGGGTAATTGGGTAAATTTAAAAAAGATCATTTTCGATCTTTATTGGGCCTATGTAGTCTAAATTCATTTAGAACTTTTTTAAATTTTCTTTTAAACAAAATGTTCATCTTATTATAATTATTTAAAATTAGTTTGATTTAATCTTAAATTGCTTGTGTTATTATTTTTAATTATTTGATGAGCGGATCACATGAGCTCATGTGTGAATGTGTAAGTGCTACATATAGAATGTGTGCATAACAAATGTGAACGTTTTAGATGTCAGGATTTACAACACAATGGTCACGTATCCCCTCTACAAATCCCTTTGTCGTCCAAAGAAAAGAAAATCCTTTTTTTATTTGTTTACATGTGCATATGTATATAGATGTAAATATATGTTTATGATAAGATATAAAAGGTAATATAAAATTGACTTTGATTAAAATGGTAGTTCAAACATCAATACATTATTTTGAAGCTAATTTTGTAAACTTCAAATTTTATATACATACATATATGCATATATATATATTCACATTTGTGTATGTATATATATGTATGTAGACATATAGTCACATACATATATATACAAATTAAATTAATATTTGAGACAAAACAAAAAAAATTATACTTAACTAATTTGCAATTCAAAACCATATTTTCATTAAAAATAACTTACCATAGGTCCAAACGTTAAATTAAGAAACAAATCAAGGGAAAGATAAAGGTTTCCCTTTTTCTTTTTTCTTTTGGAAACAACATATGAAATTTAAATTCAATTAATTTACATGTAAACAATACTCAAAAGATTTCAAAAGATTTGTAACACATCCTTCAATCTATAACTTTGTAATATGTAATTCAATCCATTAATATAACATCTTCAAAAATTTATTGAAACAGTGGTTTTTAATTTAAAGGAATAGATGAATTAGGCATATATGAATTCATGACAATTATAATTAGATCCAAGTTACATTTATACACAATGGTCAAACAAAAGAGAGCTGTAGAGATTGTATGGTTGATATTATCAATATCACATGGGTAACCGATAAAAGGGAAATCAAATTCAACAATATGACAAAATAAATGATTTAGAAGTAGATCTTTGATAATCAAGCATAACCTATAAACATATAAGGAGAAGAAATAGAAGATATGGATAATTACTGGCATGTGTTCATGATAATTTACAAATATATATAAATAAAATGAAATTTCACACGAAGCTTAGAGAATATACCTTGAATGAAAGAAAAATTCCTGGATTCTTCAAATCAATCTCAAGATCTGCAATTATCTTAAGACAGCAACCTTTTTTCTATTTATTTTTTATTAAAGGAGGAAATAAATGTAGCATTTAATATATGCTGATTCCTCTTCTTTTAATAAGATTTTCTTCTCATTTCAAAAAAAAAATGCCCCGCTTTTTCCTCAAAGTAAGGTTGGCTATTAAATGGGCTCTTTGGGCTCCAAAACAATCCGAATTCAAATTAGTATTATTCCTATTTAAATCAAATTTGGGCCCTTTCCAAATATTTGTATCATTTAGATAAGTAATATGTCTTATACATCTTAAACTTTAACCTACTAAGTTTACATCCACTGTAAGCCAAAATTATTTTTCCCGTCCAACTCCATAACGTGCCGTTCACTATAGGTCAAGGGCCTTTTCCAATTCAACTTTACAACTACCGTAAATTATGGCTTAACGATGTGAGAGAATGCAATTGGGCTAGCAAATACCACTTTAATGGGAATTGGGCACTCTAACCATTTAATACCTATACCATAGGTAGATCCCGTCATTTAATACCTAAACCCAAGGTGGACACCTCCTTGGTGCTTCTTAAATAACATTATATGAATTCCCATCTAGCCACTTATTACTTATTTTATGGGAAGAGGAGGACTCTACAATAGTCACTTAATACCTCAACCTCGAAGTAGACCCTTTTCATTGATTTCCCACCAACGCAATTAAAGGATAATCCTGACCATTTAATACTTCTTAAGTGGGAAGGAGGTAGACCCAACAATAGCTATTTAATACCATCAACCCAAAAGTAGGCTCGTATTGGGATATCCATCGTATGACCCGTAACCTAAACCGTGACTTCTCACATTAGTCCAATGATTCTTGTGTGATGCTAGCTACATTCGCTGGGCAGACTTACCCTATAGAATTGGGACTAACATTGCATCCTTCGTGGGTACTTATTATAGGCAATGTCTCATATCAGTCCCAAAGTCACACCGTTGGTAGCCAGATTAGCTGGGTAGACTTCTTTGTGCTTTTGACTAACCTTGCATTCCTATTATTTAGTCATATTTCTGCCCTCCTAACATACTACCATATATACACACAATACACACTCACTATATTCCTCACCACATTTACGCATAAGGCCATATAAGGAAAACTACTTATTTCGTTTATAATTATGGTATAATTTCCATAATTATCCTTAACCTCATTCCCAAAGGGTTTAATGCAATTTATTAACCTGTTTATTATATACGATATAATTTAAATGTTATTATTAATAGGATAATTAATATATTTGTAGGTACATAATTTAGGCTAACTAAATATTCCTAAGCTTGCATAGAAATATTCACATTATATGATTTTCGCTTCCTATACTAGTTGTTTAAAATGTCAAAACTTCCATATTCATACAAGCCAAAGTTACATACAATAATTTACAAAATAGCTAATATCCTAAGCCCAAGAAACAAACTTGTAAAAAAAATGAAATCAAAATACAAAACTTATTCTACACTAATATAGTAGAATCAATGCCTCTATTTCAAGGGAACAAAACTTTACAATTTAGACCCTTTTTATTCTACTCTACTTTTATATATACATACTTTGTGGAAAAATGGGATTCATATAGTCTAAATTATGGGAAAAGGTGGATCAAAATACAAATAGGAAAAATCCAAACGTTACACACCATTTCCTAAAATTTTACTTTTTAAACCCTTTATCGCAACAACATAAATTAGAAGGGGAAATTGAATAGAACATAAACTATTCAAATTACAAACAAGAAAATTAAATTGTACTATATTAGCATAAAATAATTGTAGTTCCAATTAATCCAATAATTAACATTTTATTTAAGGAAACTTTGGGGTTTTAGATTTTAGAGTTTTTGTATACAAAATTCCTCAAGGCATAAAACAAATTCAAATTTTTACTACATAAGTTACTAAAATGTGAAAAATTAAAATTTCCATTTATTAATAATTTTTCTACTTTCTCTGGATTTAATTCACACCTTTTCATAAATGCTCCTTCAGGTTTCTTCATTTTGAGATATACAACAATTCAATTGTATGTAAATTAGATTTAGAATTCGGAGATTAGGGAATAGCGAAAATAGAAAAACATACACACACACACACCCATATTACCTTTTACCATTGGATTTGAATTCTTGAATCTAACCGAAGAATCAAGGAAGAATACTAATGAAGTTCCGCTAGCATTCCAAATATTTTATGAATAAAAGTGAGGGGCAAGATTCTTATTTATAGTGGTTAGAAGGCATCTGGACCAAAGGATTTAAATCGATTCAAGGTAATATAATCCAGGTTGTTCATGGCCAAACCAAACCCTAGCCACTTTATAGGCACCGGACTACCGCTCCTCCTTAGGTGGTCGACTGCTAGTAGTTGAGCGGCCTTCTTAATGTGACTAAGATTTATTACTTGCTGTTTTATTTTCATTTGTTTCCATTTTATTTCCGACCGTTAACATAAACATTAGCTTCCTTAAAAGTTAAGGACATTCATTATTATTTTAATTTTGACATTAATGTTTACAAAATTTTTAAATTTAAATTCATTTGAATAATTTTATGTTTGAAAACTTTAAATGTCAATAACTTTTCTGTTTTATCTCCGATCACAAAAATTTATATTTGAAAAAATCACCATGAATACAATGTTGTAACTTTCATGGCCAAATTTAGACGTTTACAAAATTCTTATTTTTAGCCTTATTTTAATAAATTGATTTCTTATTAATTACTATAGGGTGTTACATTCTCCTCCTAAATAGGATTTCTTCCTCGAAGTCCCTAAGCAATAGATAGTGTAATGCATGCTCTAAAACCATGTTATACAACCAAGTTATCTACCCAACAATCTACTCAACCAATAATGCAATTAGGGCTGTCAATGGGTACCCGAAAAATCCGATATCCGTCCGAATCCGTATCCGAAAATATGAAAAATATCCGTTATCCGAAAAGCGGATACGGATATCCGATATCCGATATCCGAAAAGCTTTTCGGATACGGATATGGTTATAGTGGTATCCGTATCCGAAAAATATCCGTCCGATTAACTGATGCATATTTATATAATTTAAAATAGGAAAATAGGACTATAAGTGTTTAACTTTTGAATATTTTTGGATACACATACATATATTAGTATAAAACAATGTTTTATCACCATATTTTTTATTTCTTTATTTTTTTATAAACAATAGTACAAAAAATGTTTTATGTTGATCTAAATTTTTTGTTTATACCTTTAAATTTATCAATTATTGGCGGAGCAGATAAATATCCGATATCCGTCCGTATCCGAAAATTAAGCGGATACGGATATCCGATATCCGAAAATTAAACGGATACGGATATCTGATATCCGAAAATGATTTCGGATACGGATATGGCACTATCCGTATCCGAAAGCATCCGTTGACAGCCCTAAATGCAATGTGATCATATATGCAAAATATTATAGGTGAGCTAAACCCTAGCATGAATGCATGATCGTGACATATATGCATGTATGTTAGTATCCTAAATGCAACAACCCGCCTTTTTGTACATTTTAAGTAGACACACATGCCGACTCAAACCATACAAAAGGGTGGATTGTTAGGGGGCAAATAAGAAAAAACAGAGAAAGAGAAGAAAAAAAAACAGAATCTCGCAGCGGAATGACAAAATATAATAATCAAATAATAGTTCATGAAGCTGTATACAAAACATTTGATTATACTTATACAATACAAAATCAGAGTTACACATATCAGAGATAAACAAATAATGCAACAGAATAGTATGAATGCAGTGGAATAAATATAGTAAATAATAGTAGTACAAATCTTCGTCTTCGTCTTCCAGAAATAAAGTCTTCAAATCCTGAAATGCTTAGGCTGACCCGAGCGAATTGAAAAGACAAAACACTTGAGTCAGAACTAAAAGATCTTATGTGAATTAAATCAACGGTAAATAACTATGAGTGGAACGGCGTCAGAGATGTTTACGGGGTTTGACATCTCCTATCCAGTGTTGTTCGTCGACAGAAATTCTATCGGTTTAGAAAACCGTCGAACGAATTTAAATTAAAAATATAACCGCAAGCGCATGGCGTAAACTTGTAGTACGTGGCGAATACGGGTCGATTCGTAGGGAATAGTTGATTTTAAAAATCTATTCAATCAAATTAAACCAAAGTCGAGAGATTGTTAAGCTAGAAAAATGAGAAAACTAACAAAGAGAAAAGAGATGCAAATATAAGAGTTAAGTGACAATTTAGAGAATAAATACACTCTCTAGATCATGTAGTTCAACACATATGAAATCATAATCTCTCTTTTTTGGTCATTAGTGCTTTAATTGATGTGTTTATCATAAGTATGGCATATTTGTGCTATTGATTAACCAACATAAGCCATCAAACTATAACACACCCCTTAAACCACTTACTAACTTTCATGAAATTTGACAATGAAATGAAAATGAAATCTACTTTAAGTATGGTCTATTAACTATTGATTAGAAATATAGACCATCAAATTTTAATTTCAAATCACTTTCTTATGCCATAATCATATTTTAATGAAGAGGCATTTGTGTTAGTGATTGTTTAAGCATAGCCTATTTGGTGTCAACAATATAGGCTATCAAATTCAAAGCAAGAACAACAAATAAAACACTTCATTGATCATTATTAAGCACAAAAAGAGAGCATGAATTAACAAATAGTTGAAGCTACATAATTAGAGAGCTTCATTACCCCTAAATTGAAGGGGTTTAGCCTCTCATATTTGTCATTTGATTAACAAATGTAGCTTGCAACATGAAAGCAAAAAGAAAGCAAAATGAAAGCTAAATGAAAGAAAACTATTTTAATTGCATAAAACAAAATCTACACTACTAGCATGAAAGGAAATGAACATATAATTAAAAGGAAACAATAATTACATTGCATAAAAAAGGAATTACATAAAAGAAGAAATGGCTAAGTAATCATGAAAAGAAAGAGAGCTTTGATTTATTTTCTAAGCTAAAAACTAACTAAAAGAGACTAAGGGAGAAGAGAGTTACATGAAGATATGGGGTATTTATACAAGTGTTAAACCCTAATTCATATTTTTGGGGAATGCCCAAAATGCCCTTGTAGGAAGTGTGGTGGTCAAGTAATCATTAGCTTCAATAATCCCTCACTTAAATGTACATGAAGTCATTAATTCCATAAGTACGTGCATTAGCCTCTAATTTGTACATTAAGGTAGGTGGGTAGGTGGGGTCCTCCATTATCTTCACTTTGAATTATTTCCATCTTCATTTGTTCTCTTCACTCTTGTGCATGCATATATCATCATGTAACCACTTGTATATGAAGTCAAATTCCTATAAAAAAATATAGAAATTTCTAATTAAATTTTCTAAAATTAATATATGCACAAAAATAACCATTTTGCCCTTAGATGAAGATGAATATGTGACGATTTGAAAATAATATGAATTTTGGTTTAAACAAGTTAAAATACCCGATATGATCATTTATTTAATTTAAATAGATTAAATATGGTGGTAAAAATATACACATTTACATGCACATCAAGTGTCTAACGTGAGTGTAGTAACTTAAGAGATGTTCGGAATTCACATCTCCTAAGGATTTGTTAAACTATCTACTATGTAGTACAATACGCTATTATAATATGTCTATAGTAAGATAAACTATTAAAATAGCATTAAGGCATTACCCATTTCCCCCTTAACACATTTTTATATATTCGCATAGTCTATACCGTACCATAATCCCATCCGTACTGGACGTCGTCAGAGGGCACTCCGTAGGTACGGTACAAAACAAACTCGTAGTTGTCTCGATAGGGTAGGTGAAACGGCACAACTAGGCAATGCCAGGGTAGATATACCAATTACACTTCTGGACTGTTGGTAACGCATAGCAGCTACTACCGCCCACCTCAGAACACACTCCCAAATAAAAAAATCGAGGGTGGCCACCAAATCAATCGCAAAGTCAAATTATAGTATCGAAGGAGTGTGCCCGATCGGAGGAATGACCTCACTTGGCCCGTCAATTGCTCCTGTTTTAGCCACCTTAAGCTAACTCATGGGAGTCAGGGTCCACATATAGACCTCATATAGGATCGTCGCCAGCCATCCTACTTTATTCTGGAATCTCCACCGCGTACACGCTTGTCAAAGTGGTATTTGGTATTGGTAGAGAGTATGACAATATCTGATCTCGGTCTCTTTAACAACCAATCGCTTATTACACACCGGATGGTTCTTTTACATTTCCAAAATCATTTCATAATTGATATCAAAATATCATATTCAATTCAAATCATATCATTTTCAAAATCATTACTTACTTCCGAAATCATATTCACCTTTGAAATCATATCACATTTGAAATCATAGTTCGAAATTATATTTCCTTTCAAAAGTCATATTTCCAAAATAGGCTAAACTCTCATTTCAAAATATCATATTAAAACAAATATGTTATTTAAATCCCAACTTAGGTTATAACATAATTAACCATATTCACTTAAAAATCAAGAATTTGAATATAAACCCATCCATTTTACTTAGTTTGGAATTTAGAAGAAAATAGTTTTAAACAGTTATAAATAGTTTTAAATAGTTAATATAGATTTAAAATAGATTAAATATAATTAAAATAGATTAAATAGCTTTAAAATAGATTAATTAGGTTTAAAATAAGTTAAAGCAGGTTAATTAGTTTAAATAAATTAAATGGTTTAAAATAGGTTAAAATGATTTAATATAATTAATACAGGTTAAAATAGTTTAATACTTTGAAATCTTAATAATTAGAAATTTTGAAATAATATTTTTTTTAAACAGTTTATATTAAAACATGAATTTGGAATTTATATCAAATCAAACTATTCATTTCATTTCAACGCATTTGGACCATTTTCAATTTCCAAGTCAACAAACCAATTCCAAACCTTTCAATTTAACATTTCAATAAACTATTGAATTTCATACCCTTTCAATCCATGTTAAAAAAATCAATTCGGATTACTCCAATTTCAAATATTTAAAGTTATTTTCAAACAACTTCAATAACTTAATTTCGATAGAATTTCATTTATACTTAAAAGTTTAACTTTAAACTTCCAATTTAATTTCTTAAAGCCATTCCTTTTAAACCAATTCACATTTCAACACAAAACTCGATTTTCCAACAATACTTCAATTTATATACATCAAATTTTATTTCAAGATATCGTTTAATTAATACAAAAATTAAGAAGTTCAAAATCATTAATTTAACCAATCCGATTTCCGTATATAATTTTCTACCCTATGGTCAAGTGATACGGATATTTATCATTTCAATCCGCAATTTAAAATGTTACGGTTACATATCATTTCACACCGCAATCCTAAATTAATAATAAAATCCATAAAATCGCTCGAGTCTATCATTTCAACCCATAATGATTTTTCCTTAATCTATTGATCGTTCGGGTATGTATCATTTCAACCCATAGGGAACTTGCAGTTATAACAATACAAATACAACATCCATTCATCCAATACAAAAAATCAAACATTCATCACAATCATCATCCAAATCAATTAATAAATATCAACAAATAGCAGGTTATCAATTACAGGTGATTAACTGGCAATTTAAATTCAATAGTAAATTAAATGACAATTTAATTCAAATAAATTCAAATTAACTGGAATGACGATTTAAATATATCAAACAGCCATAAATAAATTTCTAATCACATCAAAAATTAATTTAACTAACATAAGAAATTTTAGAAGTTGTGAGTGGGTTAAAACACTCACCTTTGAATTTAAATTGAATTTAAATCCAATTTAAGCCCAAAATTCAAGCAGTCCCAGAATTCGTCCAAACCATCGTCAAAGTGTCTGGAATTTCAATACGATCCTAGCGGAGAAAACCGCGCTTGAATTAAGCCTTGTATGTAGAAGTTATGATTGTTAGCAGTTATATGATTTCAAATTTAAATTAAATAAAAAAAGTCAAACCCCTTTACACGACACTCAGATGCGTTCTTCCCTCCCACGAGACCACGTTCGAACCCGAGAAGTTTCACAACAGCTCGCTTCTTTTGACCAACCGTTGACCTCGAAACCCAACCACCTCCGTCCGCCTTTTGCCACGCCGGCCACCGCCGTTCTCCTCCCCATGATAGGACGCAGCCAACAACCCTACCCCGGTCATCTCTGGCCAACGCGAGATCGTGGCCGCCACCATATGCTCCAAACCCTAATCAAAAAATTCACGGCGATCTGGCCGTCATCATCACCTACGAACGACACAGATGCAAACCCCTCGTCCCTCTATTCAATACGGTATCAATGATTTGACGATCCGACATAGTTTGTAACATCTTGCCATTTTGGACCATTCAAATCGACAATAAAACCACACATGTCAGACTTGAATAATTCAAAATAACAGATTGTTAATAAAATTTGGGGTAAATAAAATCAATCACAGAATCACAGACATAGAATATCAGAATAACTTCGCAGCGGAATAAATAAACATAGGAGTTCATGAAGCTCCTAGATACAAAGTTTCAAAACTAATACATAATACCAAGTCTAGAAACAAATATACTTGTAAAGTTAGATACATAAGTTGCTTCTACAAAAGCAAAAGTGGCACGGAAATAACTAGAATAAAATATCAAGTAGACGACTGAATCTTCAGTGGATCTCTAGCTTCGAAAGAGGATGAAACCAAAGCTGTGGAACTCAGGCTGATCCGAGCGTGAAGCAAAACACAAAACACTCAAGTTAGGACATACATACTTATGAAATGTAAATCAACTCAAGTGAACTGTAAAGGAATGCATCAGTAACTTAAAGGATGCTTGGGATCGCCCATCCTCTAAGGATCCGTTAAACTATCTACTATGTAGTAATATACGCTATTATAATAATGTCTAAAGTAAATTAAACTATTAAAATAGCGTTAAGGCGTTACCCATATCCCCCTTAACACATTTTTAGGTATGCCAATAGTCTATACAGTATCATAGCTCACCGTAAACTGGAGCCGCCAGAGGATACCACATAGGTACGACATAAAACAAACTCGTAGAAGGCGCGCTAGGGTAGGTGACACGGCACAACTAGGCAATGCTAGGGTAGATATACCATTTACACTTCCGGACTGTTGGTAACGCATAACCGCAACTACTGCCCAACTCGATCCACACTCCCGAATCAAAGGTGCACACCAAATCAATCAGAAAGTAATAGAATGGCTAACGATGAAGTGTGTCCGATTAGAGGAGCTACCTCCTTGGCCTGTCGATTGCTCCTGTTTTAGCCACCTTATGCCAACTCACGGGAGTCAGGTCCACGTAAATATACCTTTAGGATCGTCCCCACCATCCTACTTCATTCTGGAACCTCCACCGCGTACACAGTTGTTAAAGTGGTTTTCGGTATCGACAGAGAGTATGCCCATATTTGATCCCGGTCTCTTTAACAACCAATCGTTATTATAATCCGTGGTTACATAAATTTCAAACGGTTTATATTTCATATCAAACATATTCCTTTTAAACCATACAAATTCCATATCATTATTCTTTTAAAATAATATTCATTTTCCCAAAGTAGTAATACTTCCAAATTCATTTAATTATAACCTTTTTTAAATATAAAAGTTTAGAGATCATAGCACTTTAAGAATGCAACTTTTGGAACCATACATGTAACCTTTAAGAAAATTGTAGCATTCAGAAAATGTCACCTTTAAAAAAACGCAGCAGTACAGAAGTGCTACTGTAAGAATTCACAGCAATGCAGAACTGTTACAGTAAGAATTCGCAACAGTGCAGAAGTGTTCCTATAAGAATCCGCAGCAGTGTAGAATTGTTACAGTAAGAAACTGCAGCAGTTTTGAATTGCTACCGTAAGAAATCGCAGCAGTTTTGAATTGTTACTGTAATACTTCCTACTACAATAGTCTATAAAATCAAAAAGTATATATATATATATATACAGTTTTTATCATAGTCATCCTATTCTTCCTATTATATTACTCAAATTTAAGCTATTTAGCTTTTTAAAGAAATCACACCTTTGATTTAATAACTTTGTCACTAAAACATCAATTTTTAAAGCATAAATCTTTATACCAAGTTAAAATTACTTTTACTTACCTTTTTATTTCTTTTCAGTAAATGATTTTAATCATTTTTATTTCCCGAATCATACCATTTTCATTCGTTAAAACTTACATGTCAAATGTATGTTTTAACTTACATTTCTTTTCACAAAACAATTATTTTACTCATTGTTACATGAATTAAAACTTACAATTTATAGGTTAGAATAAAATACTATTATTAAGTCAAATCGGCTTATAAAATTTCAATTAACCTTCATACTGTAAATTAGATTCCATAATTTACCATTCCAACTATTTATTTCTTATAAAATTTTAACACATGTAAATAAATTCACAGAAATTATTACAATAAATTTTAGTTGAGATTCATATATAAAAATCCAAAATACATAATAATTTAAAAAAAATCATTTTAAATCAACCACGGAGTCTGTATAAAATTCTCTACCCTAAGGTCAAGTAAATACGGACATATATCATTTCAATACGCAATTTATTAAATTTTCGGGTTTTATATCATTTCAAACCCGCAATCCCAAGTCAAATTAAATTGCTCAAGCCTATCATTTCAGCCCATGATAATTTTCCTTAATCTAAAGATCGTTCGGGTATTTATCATTTCAACCCATAGTGAAAATATTCAACATATCATGACATATGATCAAACAGACATAATATGATAAGAAATAACAAATTAAAATCATATAAATGACATAATATAAGCATATGAAATAACATGATATAAACATATGAAATAACAAAATAAAATCATATGATTGACATAATATAAGCATATGAAATAACATGATATAAACATATGAAATAACAAAATAAAATCATATATGAAATGTCAAACTTGCATATACATATCCTAACAATTCAATTGTCATAAATTCATCAAATAAATAAGTACGTATGTCAAGAGTGATTACTCACCTTTCTTTGGTTGGAAAAATCATTCAAAGCGCAACACAAAAATCAACAAACTACGGACCAGTTTGAGTGAGAGGAGAATCCAAATCTGACGCTTGAAGAAAAAAAAATTCTATACGTAAATAAATAATTTTACATAGAAAAATAAAATAGAAATATATGTTTTTGCAAAATACATAAGAGAGGGCTTGTCTATGGTTTGCATAGGCTTGGTCTAGAGGTGGTTTTGGTTTGGTCTAGGCTAGGTTTGGATTAGGTGGGTTCGGCCATAGCAAGGTTTAGGGTTAGGCTATGGTTTTGGTTTGGTGTGTTCGACCTTAGGCTAGGGTTTGGTGATGGAGACTCGACCGAGGGGTTTTTGTGATGGAGGAGATGGTCATGACCAAGGCAAGGGGAAGGGGTTGTGGAGGTTTGGCCATGGTGTTTTTGGTTGGAGGAGAAGGGGTAGAGGCCGAAAATTGTGAAGAAGAAGAAGAAGAAGGGAAAAGGAAGAGGAGAAAGGGGTTTTGGTTGGAGTTTGGTGATTGGGGATGGTGGAGATAGGTGTGGCCGGAATTTGTGGAGAGGAGGAGGAGGAAAATTGGAGAGGAAGAGGGGAAGAAGTCTAGGGTTTTGGAGAAGGTAGATGATGTGGAAGAAGACTTACACTTTTCTATGGAGGCACAAATGAGTGGATGTGGAGGCTAGCCAAAACCGTAGGAGATTATATTTAGGCTACCCATCTAACTAAAGGTTTTCTAGCCCAAATGGTCTAAGCCCAAACAAATCACAATAAAAATAAAATAGAAGTTTTAGGGAAAATAACTGCGTGTAATACGCCAAAAGTTGCAAAATTTGAGAAGTAAACATCAAAATTTAACAAAACGAAAACTGGGAAAATGTTAAAATTAAATTCATCTCCATAAAAAAAAGTTAAAAATTAAAATTTTAAAAATTTTCACAGAAAGTCAAACTTTGACCAAAGTTGACCAAAATTTGCATTTAAGAAAAATCCTTATTTTATTAAATTTGGAAAAACATTTCACATCAAAACTCAAAATTATCCTTTAAATTTTGCAAGTTTCTTAAATTTAAAATAGTTAAATTCAAAGTTTCAAATAAATTTTCATTTAAAATATTTTCAAAATTTGCAGATTGTTACATAGTTCATCGAAAAGTGATGAACGGTCGAGAATTCACCATCGAATTCTGGGCACACAGAAACTCAGATCGAGAAACAGACTGCAAATTTTACCTACGCTCGTCGAGAGCTTTACATCGATATATAATATGATATAGTTTGAGGAGTTTGAATTTTTGATTTGGTTTTGAATTGCAATTAAATTGGGAATTTGTTTGTCTGCCATTGAGAAGGAGAAGTGGAAAAATGAAATTGTATGTACAGACAAATGAGAATAAGGAGGAGCTAGGGATTATAATAGACTATTTATAGGTATAGCTGAAGTTGAAAAGAATGGACCAGATCGATTTGGATTGGAACGATAAATAACCCGAAAAAGCCCGTTCTGCCACCGGAACGAAAATGGGTCATCCCATATTTCAAAATAAATGTTTTCAAATATTTTAAATTCAATGGAACAGATTTCAGGTCCTAATTCCATCGTACGAAGAAGTTATGTTAAAATCAGCTTATTTCAAATTGATTCCAATTAAATTGATTTCTAGGCGCTTCGAGCCCATGCGATCAACCGATAGGTCTGATCGACACGAAACTTGAAATCCTACAATAATTCACCACTACGGATCTGATGAAACTGGTTTCGTCGAAGTCCAAGTCAGTGGCCAAAATGGCTATTTTCAAGTTAATTAAATAAATTAATTTAAATTAATTAAGTCACATTTTTATGTCAAATTTAATAACAAACAAATTTCATCATTTTTGATTGCTTGGACATTCATAATAATTTAAAGTAAATTTACATGTCAATTCAGTGTTAATTATTTCAATAGTTACAGTGTTCAGTTGCAACTACAATTTATCCCATTAATTAAAATTTAATTTTAATAAATTGTTTTGATTTGATTCCAGACTTTATAACCAATCAATTATTACTCATCTTACATAGTTAACATTGTTTCATATTTCATTACATTTATATTTTCCAAATTTCATCTTCACTTGTATCAACTACTATTTTTCAATTATATTGGAATTTTGTCAATTTTACACATTAATTAAAATTTAAATCCCAATTAATTATTTTATCTTGGTTTCATTCTTTTTATTACATCAATTATTACTCTATGAATAAAATTAACATTTCTATTTATTTTATTACATTCACAATTTCAGTTATTGCCTTAATCTTATTAGTGTAACATTAAAGTTCATTTAATACTAATAGATTTCCCATTTTAATTTAATAGACCAAAATAAACAGGTAACTTATAGCAATCGTTACCATAACTTTTAATTACACATATGAATTTATTATTCACAAAAAAACGTTACAATTGTTTATGTAACAACCCAATATTTTGGAAATTATTTTTAATTTGAATTTATTTCATTTTAAAATATTTTTATAGTGAAGTACAAATTTTTCTAGAATTAATGGTATTTTATTGAAATTTTCATGTTCTGTTTCCTATTTTTAAGCAATTTCTTCCATTCTTTTGATATTTTCTATGAATTTAATTATTTATTTCACTTTGCAAATGTTTTAAAAATAATTTTATTTCAAAATTTTGTCTTATAATATTTTTAAAATGAAGTACATAATTTTCCAAAGCCATTGGCTATTTTTCTGTAATTTCTCGACACTGTTTCTAATTTTTAAGTAAATTTTGTAATTCTTTTTCCATTTATTTTAAATTTAAATATTTATTTTTATTTCCTATTACTTTGTTTCAGTTAATAACATTTCTAAGTTTATTTTGTTTATTTAAAATCAAAGAGAAAAGGAAATACTAAGGGTTTTAAAAAGTGCAAAACATAAGTCCTTTCACCTTCAAAACTCTTCATTTCTTAAACTCCTCATTTATTTGCATTATTGGCCGTTCATTCTAAGTCATAGCTGTGTATTACCATTCCTTTTCACATGAAAAAAACTTCAGCACTTCTCATTCTCACGACTTCTTCAAAATTTCCTTGGTAATGGCCTCCTCTTTTACACTTTTCTTCCATTTTTCTTACTTTTTTTGCCTTGTTTCTCTTCTAATTTGCATGGCCTCTTCACCATAGCCACGGCCACCATCCCCTACCACTCCTCCTTGGCATCATCACCAACCACCACTTCAGGTTAGACCATGGCCGAACCCTCCTTGAAGCCAAACTTCACCAAAAATGCAAGCAATGTCCAAAACAATGCATAGCCGAGCACATTGTTGACCACCACCCCATTTTCCATCACCTCCACCATCTTTGGCCGCCACCACCCCCTTGTCCAGACCCTACCTCATTGCTCCAGCCCCTGATCTACCACCTGGACCCTCTGGCCGAGCCTAACCATCCATGGTTGAGCCTTAGTTTGACCACTTTTCCACTTATTTGCTTACAAAACCCCTTCACCTTCACATGTTCACAACTCCACCATTGTTCACCACTTTGGCCGAGCCATGCTAGCCCAAAACCCGAGCCTAAACTTGACCAAAACCTGACCCTATGCAACCTCTAGGTCGTACATAGTATATGAGAAGCAAGGCAAAAAGTTTGGTATTCGTATTCGCTTTTATTTCAAAGTTATTTCATTTTAAAGTTGTATTGAAATTGTTTGTTTGATTTTTGTTTTGGGTTGTACACTGTGCAGTTAAAGCGCTCGGCAGATTCAAAGCGGTGGAGGTGTAAAAAGTCATAACGGGGATACAGCGAGGATATAGCGGGATATAGCGGATGGCTTTAAAATAGCATATAAAACTCGTACTTAATGTTTTTACGAATATATAAATGGTAATTAAATGAAAAATTATCATTCAATTGAATTGTAACTAATACATAAATAATTTTTAAATAAAAACACGTGCGAATATACTTTAAATAAACGTAAAACTGTTATATAACATAATTGAATTTAGTAGAATATTAGAGTATTTTCATTTCTGAAAATATATTAAAAATTAAATCAAATAAATTAGTTTCATAATTTTTATAATGTATAAATTGAATTTTTCAATTCATTTTATTAAAGAAGATATAGCGGGAATAGCGGAATATAGCGGAAATAACGGGATATAGCGGAAATAGCGGGGATTAAAGTAGAAAGGCTATATTCTGGGGCTATATGGAAAAATCGTAGCGGCAGAAACCCGCTATGAGATATAGCGGGGTTATAGCGGGGTAATAGCGAGGCATTAAATGCACAGGTTGTACACAAGAGTTGTAGCTTGGATTCGCTCTCTACTCAAATCATTTTCGTGTCATCGTGCTTGGTTTTCTGTTGTGCTTTTGGTTTTGAAATCTTCAGGAATAAGAGGTGAGTAAAAACTCACACGACGTTCATACTTATGTAGTTGTGAAACAACAACAACTGAATGTGTAGAAAAATCTATATTATGTTATAAACTGCCTATGATTAATTATATATGATGTTAACCCGTTAAAATTCATGTCATATCATTCTGTTAATTTTTTATGTTTTATGTTCATTTTTTATCAGTTTATCACACTACAAGTTCCTTGTAGATTAGGTTCACTATGGGTTGAAATGATACATACCCGAACGGACTTTAGAATAGGGAAGGATCGTTATGGGCTGAAATGATAAGTCTGAGCGACCTTTTAATAAATTTTATTTACTTGGGATTGCGGGTTTGAAATGATAAAACCCGGATTTTCTTTGTAAACTACGGATTGAAATGATATATTATCCGTATCAGTTGACTTAGGCTAGAAAATATTATACAGACCCGTGGTTATTTTCTATACTTTTCTGGACATTTTTAAATATATTTTTTTATGCAAAAATATAATAAATTGATTTAAATTAAATTTTAAAATGATTTATTTAAAGTAGAAATGATTTTTCTTTGGGCTAAATGTAAAATAAATGGATAAAAAAATAGTGATTTTAAAGTGTAACTTAAAAATTGAAAATTTGACTAAAAAGAAAAAAAAATGGAAACTTAAGTTAATTAAATTAAAATAAAAATTAAGTTTAAATGGTGTAAAATGGAGATTTAAATTTAAGTGTTGAAATGAATTGTGTAAATGAAAAATGGGAATTGACACACTTGAACTAAATAAGTGAATTTTGCAAAAAAATTATTTTTGATTTGTAAAATTTCTCTTTATAAAAATCATAAGTTAAAGGATTTAAATGAACATTTTAATGTGGAAAAATATGATTTTTATAAATTTAAATGATTTAAATCAAAGTTTATTTATGGCTGGAATTACACTTAAAACCTGGAAATTTAATTCATAGCACTTCAGAAATGCTACCATTTCTGGAAAATGAACTAATTCTGAACTAAGTAGAATCTGCAGCACTTCTTAAGTGTTGTGGTTGCATAAATGAACTTAAAGACTAAAATGAACTAAGGCTATGACAGCACTTGGTAAGTGTTGTTGTGGCAGGAACTAAGATTTAACCTGAAACTAATGAAGAGGCTACTGTAGCACTTGTTAAGTGTTGTAGTAGGCTGAAATATGATTTTTGTGTATAACTTAACTTTTACAACAGTTTATAAACGCTGTCTTTGCTGAATTGAATTTAAATCTTTAATTTGAACCCTGAACTTTTACAGCAGTTCTATAAATGCTGTCTTTTCTGAATCAAACTATTTTTCCTTTAAAACTGAACTGTTACAGCAGTTTATAAATGCTGTCTTTGTTGAATTGAATTGTTTTCAAATATAACTTACCGCAGCACTTTTTAAATGCTGTGAAAGCTGAAATTTAATGTTTTTAATGTTTTTAAGTGAATAAATGAACTCAGAAAAGGCTAAAATTTTGGGAATTTAATATTTGATTTAAAAGAATAATGACTTTGTTTTTAAATGGTTTAATTGGAGTAATTTGATTTGAAATATAAACTGTTTTTAAATTTATAACCACGGGTTATAATAACGATTGGTTGTTAAAGAGACCAGGATCGGATATGGACATACTCTCTATCGATACCGAAAACCACTTTGACAACTATGTACGCGGTGGAGTTTCCAGAATGAAGTAGGATGGTGGCGACGATCCTAAGGTATATACGTGGACCCAACTCCCGTGAGTTGGCATAAGGTCGCTAAAGCAGGAGCGATTGACGGACCAAGGAGGTAGCACCTCTGATCGGACACACTTCTTCGATACCATTCTATTACTTGTGATTGATTTGGTGGCCACCCTTGATTTGGGAGTGTTGTTCGAGGTGGGCGGTAGTGGCTGCTATGCGTCACCACCAGTCCGGATGCGTAATTGGTATATCTACCCTGGCATTGCCTTGTGTGCCGTGTCACCTACCATATCGAGCTTTACTACGAGTTTCTATTTGTGTCGTACCTATGGAGTATCTTCTCATAGCCTTGCGAGGTATGCAGGTACTGTGTAGACTATTGGCATTTTACGTTTTAAGGGCTATATGGGTAACCCCTTGACGCTATTTAAAAGTATGTTTATTTTATGATTAGACATTATTATAATAGCGAATATTACTACATAGTAGATAGTTTAATGGATCCTTAAAGAATGGGCGATCCCAAGCATTCTTTAAGTTACTTGTACCTTTATTACAGTTCACTTGAGTTGGTTTACAATATATAAGTATGTATGTCCTGACTCGAGTGTTTGTGTTTTATTTACGCTCGGGTCAGCCTGAGTATTCACAGCTTTGGATTCACTTTTCTGGAGCTAGGAATCGCTGAAGATTCTGCTTATCTAGTTATCTATCTATTTCAGTTTCAGTTGTTCTATTTCAGCATTTGTATTTGAGACTTATGTATTTGGGATTCCTTTTGTACTGGTTTCAGAACTGTATTGTTTTCAGACTATGTATTTTGTATTTGCTTTTGAGACTCTGTATTGTAGTGGCTTAATGAACCACTATTTATTTTATTTCCACTGCGAGTTAATCTGATATTTTTGTGTCTATGATTCTGTGAATGATTTTATTTGCTCCAAATTTTATTACAATATGTTATTTTGCATTATTCAAGTCTGACATGTGTGGATTATTGTCGATTTGAATGGTCCAAAATAGTGGGCCGTTACATTTGGTATCAGAGCAAGGTTTTAGGCAAACCTTAGCCTATGGAGCAAAAACTCATTAGAGATAGGGTAGAAATACCCCAGAATGAGTGAAATCAAACTCAGAATCATTTCTTTGTGAGTGAACGTATTTTCAAAGTATAAAATGATTTTAAAATGATTTTAAATGATTTTTCAAATGATTTTTCAAATGACTTTCAAAGATTATTTTGATATAAAATTTTCTTGTTTTAAAAGCAAATTTTTTTAAACTTCCTTCTTTTCGTATCTACCTTGTTAGAAATTTCTATTATTAGGATATTCATCCAAGTGACCTTATTTTTGTCTTCTCTTTACCTTTGTCCTAAATTCATTCTTGATATTTTCAGGATGAATCGTGGAAATGCTAGAGGTAGGGGTCGTGGTACTGCCCCAGCTCCTCAACTTGTTGCACCTGTTAGGTTTACTGTTCTCTATAAGGAATTCTCTTAGCTCGGTGGTACTAAGTTCACCGGTTCAGAGAGTATTATCGAAGCCCAGCAATGGTTACGGAGTTTAGAGAGGATCTTTACTGGTCTTGAGATTACTGATGCCCAGAAGCGTCAGTTAGCAGCTTGGCAGCTACAAGAGTCAGCCTTAGATTGGTGGGAGTCTGTTATAGCTCACACTAACGAAGGTGATCTTTCGTGGGAGCAGTTCCGGTATCCTTTGTGTTATCTTGAATTTTCCCCATTTTCTTTGCTTTTCAATCTATCTTAAGTTTTGTTTCTGTATTTTCTTTCCAGGGAGGCTTTTGTGGCAAAATGGATGCCCGAAGCCGTGAAATCTCAGCTTTATCGTGAATTCATGGACCTTAAGCAGGGTACCATGTCTTTTTCTGAGTATGAGCGGAAGTTCAACGAACTTTCCAAGTTCGGTCCTGGTCTTATCGACACTCAGCTTAAGAAAAATGAGAAGTTCATAGCTGGAGCTCGCCCAGAGTTTTACGATCGTCTTATTTCACATGTTCATGGCACTTTTACTGAGCTTATGGATATGGCTATTCGTTATGAGAACCCTACTTCCAAGGGTCCTGCTGCTTCTGGTGCTCCAGCATCACAGTCTTCATCTGCAAATTCTAAGAAGAGGAAGCCCAATTTCCACCAGCAGAAGAAGAATTGGCTCAAGCATCCGGGTTTAGGATCTTCATCATCTTCCCCTTCTCAGAGGCACTCTATTGATCTATCCACCATTACCTGCTTCAAATGTGACCAGAAGGGACACTATGCTAATAGTTGCCCTACTTTGGTTAGTACTGCTGTTCCTCCACCTCAGGTTACCAGGAACAATCTTTGTCATGTTTGTCTTCAGCCAGGTCATTTTAAGAATGACTGCCCATTGTATAAGAAGGGAAAGCCATCCGGCGTATTTGCTGTTACATCTGCTTCTTCACCTGCTGCACCTGCCCCTGCTCCTAGCGATGATCAAGGTACTCTTCAGGGCACCTTTACTTTATTTCGTCATCCTGTTCGTGTTTTATTTGATACTGGAGCTTCGCATAGTTTTATTTCTGATAATTTGTGTAATAAATTTAAACATATCCTTTCTCCTGAGTATGCTTCTGTTCCTCTATGTGTTTCAAATCCTATTGGTGGTCCCGCAAATCTTAATAAGAATTGTAAGCATGTGAGACTCTTCTATTCTAGTCATAAATTTTCTGGAGATTTCTATGTTCTTTGTTTTGATGCTTTTGATTTGTTGCTTGGAAGTGATTGGCTTGATGGGCATGATGCCCGTATCTCTTGTAAATCCCGAATTGTTTCTCTTAAGGATGATCCGGGTAATTCTTTGGTTATTCAGGGTCGTATGCCCCATGATTATGCTGGTAGCTTTAACTTTTCTTTGGATTCTTCTCCTGTTGATCTTCAGTCGACTCGTGTAGTCAATCTCTATCCCGATGTTTTTGGTGAAGTTACTGCTTTACCTCCTAAGTGGGAAATTGATTTCCGCATTGATCTTATTTCTGGATCTCAACCTGTAGTTCTTCCTCCTAGAAGAATGGCACCCCGCGAGAAGGTTGAGTTAGGAAAGCAAATTGAGGACCTGTCTTCCAAAGGTCTGATCAGACCTAGCTATTCTGAATGGGGAGCTGTGGTGGTCTTCGTCACCAAGTCCGATGGTTCTCTCCAGATGTGTGTTGATTATAGGGAGCTGAACAAGCTCACTATGAAAAACAGATATCCAATGCCTCGCATCAATGATATGTTTGATCAGCTTTATGGTGCCACTGTTTTCTCTCAGCTTGATCTTGCCACAGGTTTTCACCAGCTCAGAGTTGCTGAGGAAAGTATTACCAAGACTGCTTTCCGTACTGAAAATGGATTCTTTGAATGGTTAGTCATGCATTTCGGTTTGACTAATGCTCCTGCTTTCTTTGTTGATTTGATGAATCGTGTTTTCCGTGATGTGCTTAATAAATTTGTTCTAGTCTTTGTTGATGATATCCTTGTTTTCTCTAAGTCCAAGAAAGAGCATGAGTCACATTTGAAATATGTTCTTGAAACTCTTAGAAATCATCAGTTGAAGGCTAAATTTTCTAAATGCCATTTCTGGAAGGATGAAGTCTGATTCCTCGGGCATATTGTTTCTGGTAATGGAGTTTCAGTTGATCCAGTCAAGATCACTGCGATCAATGTAAGTCTTTCCTTCCTTCTCTTTCCTTGTTCATTCAGTTTATTCTATCTTTCTTGTTGTCCTTATTTATCCCTATTCTGTACAGGATTGGGAAACTCCTAAGACTCCAACTGATATCCGTAGTTTTCTGGGCCTTGCCGGTTATTACTAGAGATTCATTGAGAATTTTGCTCGGATTGCTGCACCTCTCACTGCTCTGACTCGGAAGAATGCTAAGTTTATTTGGAGTGATGAGTGTAAGGCTGCATTCAGTGAGTTGAAGCACAAGCTTACTTCCGCACCAGTCCTTACCGTTCCAAGTGGAAATGAGGGATTAACGGTATACACTAATGCTTGTCGTGAAGGTTCGGGAGCTGTTCTGATGCAGGATGGTAAGGTGATTGCTTATGCTAGTCGTTAGTTGAAGACCCATTAAACCAATTATGCTGCCCATGATTTAGAGTTGCTTGCTGTTGTTTTTGCTTTGAAGCTGTGGAGACATCATCTTTTGGGTGCTAAGTTTGAGCTTTTTACAGATCATTAGTCTTTGAAGTATATTTCTCTCAGAAGGATTTGAACCAGAGACAAGTTAGGTGGTTAGAGTTCCTTTCTTCTTATGACCTCGACATCAACTATACCCCTGGGAAAGCTAATGTTGTGGCGGATGCTTTGAGTCGGAAGAAGGCTTTGTTGTGTCAGCTTGTTGTTTCTTCACCTCTGGTGGATCATATTATGGCTAAGCAGGATGAGGATGAGATGCTTAGATCGATAAAGGAGAATGTTCGTAGTAGAGTTGGAGGTAGTAATCTTGATGGCAGTGGTGATCAGTTAGATGATAAAGGTGTGTTGAGGATTAATAATAGGATTTGTGTCCCGAATGTTGATGGATTGAGACAGGAGTTACTTCGGGAGAATTATCAGTCTAGACTTTCTATTCATCCAGGTGTGACCAAGATGTATCAGGACATGAAGAAGTTATATTGGTGGAAAGGTTTGAAGCGAGATATTTCCATTTTTGTTAATAGGTGTGCGACTTGTCAACAAGTCAAGGCTGATCATCAGAAGAACCCTTGTTTGTTGCAGCCTCTTGAGATTCCCAATTGGAAGTGGGAACAGGTTTCTCTGGATTTCATTGATGGATTACGGAGGACTAGGAAGGGTAATGAGAGTATCTAGGTTATTGTGGATAGATTGACCAAATCAGCTCATTTTATTTCGGTCAAGTCTACCCATTCTGCTTCTAGTTTGTCTGAGATTTACACGAGGGAGATTGTTCGTCTCCATGGTGTTCCTCTCAGTATTGTTTGTGATCATGATCCTATCTTTACTAGTAGGTTTTGGAAAGCCTTTCAGGATTCTTTGGGTACTCGTCTGAATCTTAGCACTGCTTATCATCCACAGACCGACGGTCAAACGGAAAGGGTGAATCAGATCCTTGAAGATCTTCTTCGTGCTTGTGTGCTTGATTATGGAGGATCTTGGGAAGATCATCTCCATCTTGTCGAATTCACCTATAACAATAGTTATCAGGTATAATTTCTATCTTCTGTTTTAATCTCATCTTATTCTTTTATCTATCTCATTTCTATCTTTGAATTCAGGCCAGTATCAAGATGTCTCCGTTTTCAGCTCTTTACGGACGACCTTATAGATCTCCTTCTTGCTGGATTGAATCCGGTAATCGTTTGGTTCTTGGTCCTCAGATGATTTTAGAGGCTTCTGAGAGAGTTGAGGAGATTAGGAGGAAGATGAGAATTGCTCAGGATAGGCAGAAGAAGTATGCCGATAGGCGTAGGCGGAGTTTAGAGTTTGCTGTTGGTGATTTGGTTTTCCTTAAGGTCTTTCCCTTAAGGAATGTTATTCGCTTTGGTCGTAGAGGGAAGCTTTCTCCTAGGTTTGTTGGTCCTTTCCGCATTATGGAAAGAATTAGTTCTTTGGCTTACCGTCTGGATTTGCCCGAGACGTTCTCTAGAGTGCATAATGTATTCCACGTTTCTCATCTACGTCCCTATCTGCATGATCCATCTCTTATTTTTCAGCCTTCTACTCTTGATAGTTTGGATATTGAGCCTAATCTGACTGTTGAGAGGAAGCCACTTCGTACTGTCGACAGAGGTACGAAGCAGCTAAGAAGGAAATCTGTTAGTCTGGTCAAAGTATAGTGGAGTACTGATGATCGTGATTGTACTTGGGAGACGGAGGAGAGCATTTGTGCTTCGAATCCGGAATTGTTCGTTCTAGGTACTATTTGCTTTCTATCTTATTTTCCCCCTTATTTTCTCTGTTTCTGCTCTTTTCGAGGACGAAAAGGTTTGAGTGGGGGAGAGTGTAACAACCCAATATTTTAGAAATTATTTTTAATTTGAATTTATTTCATTTTAAAATATTTTTATAGTGAAGTACAAATTTTTCTAGAATTAATGGTATTTTATTGAAATTTTCATGTTCTGTTTCCTATTTTTAAGCAATTTCTTCCATTCTTTTGATATTTTCTATGAATTTAATTATTTATTTCACTTTGAAAATGTTTTAAAAATAATTTTATGTCAAAATTTTGTCTTATAATATTTTTAAAATGAAGTACATAATTTTCCAAAGCCATTAGCTATGATTCTGTAATTTTTGGACACTATTTCTAATTTTTAAGTAAATTTTGTAATTCTTTTTCCATTTCTTTTAAATTTAAATATTTATTTTTATTTCCTACTACTTTGTTTCAGTTGTAAATAACATTTTTGAGTTTATTTAAAATAAAAGAGAAAAGGAAATACCAAGGGTTTTAAAAAGTGCAAATCATAAGTCCTTTCACCTTCAAAACTCTTCATTTCTTAAACTCCTCATTTATTTGCATTATTGGCCGTTCATTCTAAGTCATAGCCGTGTATTACCATTCCTTTTCATGTGAAAAAAACTTCAGCACTTCTCATTCTCACGACTTCTTCAAAACTTCCTTGGTAATGGCCTCCTCTTTTACACTTTTCTTCCATTTTTCTTACTTTTTTTGCCTTGTTTCTCTTCTAATTTGCATGGCCTCTTCACCATAGCCACGGCCACCATCCCCTACCACTCCTCCTTGGCATCATCACCAACCACCACTTCAGGTTAGACCATGGCCGAACCCTCCTTGAAGCCAAACTTCACCAAAAATGCAAGCAATGTCCAAAACAATGCATAGCCGAGCACATTGTTGACCACCACCCCATTTTCCATCACCTCCACCATCTTTGGCCGCCACCACCCCCTTGTCCAGACCCTACCTCATTGCTCCAGCCCCTGATCTACCACCTGGACCCTCTGACCGAGCATAACCATCCATGGTTGAGCCTTAGTTTGACCACTTTTTTACTTATTTGCTTACAAAACCCCTTCACCTTCACATGTTCATAACTCCACCATTGTTCACCACTTTGGCCGAGCCATGCTAGCCCAAAACCCGAGCCTAAACTTGACCAAAACCTGATCCTATGCAACCCGTAGGCCATACATAGTATATGAGAAGCAAGGCAAAAAGTTTGGTATTCGTATTCGCTTTTATTTCAAAGTTATTTCATTTTAAAGTTGTATTGAAATTGTTTGTTTGATTTTTGTTTTGGGTTGTACACAAGAGCTGTAGCTTGAATTCGCTCTCTACTCAAATCATTTTCGTGTCATCGTGCTTGGTTTTCTGTTGTGCTTTTGGTTTTGAAATCTTCAGCAACAAGAGGTGAGTAAAAACTCACACGACGTTCATACTTATGTAGTTGTGAAACAACAACAACTGAATGTGTAGAAAAATCTATATTATGTTATAACTGCTTGTGATTAATTATATATGATGTTAACCCATTAAAATTCATGTCATATCATTCTGTTAATTTTTTATGTTTTCTGTTCATTTTTTTTATCAGTTTATCACACTGCAAGTTCCCTGTAGATTAGGTTTACTATGGGTTGAAATGATACATACCCGAACGGACTTTAGAATAGGGAAGGATCGTTATGGGCTGAAATGATAAGTCTGAGCGACCTTTTAATAAATTTTATTTACTTGGGATTACGGGTTTGAAATGATAAAACCCGGATTTTCTTTGTAAACTACGGATTGAAATGATATATTATCCGTATCACTTGAATTAGGCTAGAAAATATTATACAGACCCGTGGTTATTTTCTATACTTTTCTGGACATTTTTAAATATATTTTTTTATGTAAAAAATATAATAAATTGATTTAACTTAAATTTTAAAATGAATTATTTAAAGTAGAAATGATTTTTCTTTGGGATAAATGTAAAATAAATGGATAAAAAAATAGTGATTTTAAAGTGTAACTTAAATATTGAAAATTTGACTGAAAAGAAAAAAAAATGGAAACTTAAGTTATTTAAATTAAAATAAAAATTAAGTTTAAATGGTGTAAAATGGAGATTTAAATTTAAGTGTTGAAATGAATTGTGTAAATAAAAAATGGGAATTGACACACTTGAATTAAATAATTGAATTTTGCAAATTTTTTATTTTTGATTTGTAAAATTTCTCTTTATAAAAATCATAAGTGAAAGGATTTAAATGAACATTTTAATGTGGAAAAATATGATTTTTATAAATTTAAATGATTTAAATCGAAGTTTATTTATGGCTGGAATTACACTTAAAACCTGGAAATTCAATTCATAGCACTTCAGAAATGCTACCATTTCTGGAAAATGAACTAATTCTGAACTAAGTAGAATCTGCAGCACTTGTTAAGTGCTGTGGTTGCATAAATGAACTTAAAGACTAAAATGAACTAAGGCTATGACAGCACTTGGTAAGTGGTGTTGTGGCAGGAACTAAGATTTAACCTGAAACTAATGAAGAGGCTACTGTAGCACTTGTTAAGTGCTGTAGTAGGCTGAAATATGTTTTTTGTGTATAACTTAACTTTTACAACAGTTTATAAACGCTATCTTTGCTGAATTGAATTTAAACCTTTAATTTGAACCCTGAACTTTTACAGCAGTTCTATAAATGCTGTCTTTTCTGAATCAAACTATTTTTCCTTTAAAACTGAACTGTTACAGTAGTTTATAAATGCTGTCTTTGCTGAATTGAATTGTTTTCAAATATAACTTACCGCAGCACTTTTTAAATGTTGTGAAAGCTGAAATTTAATGTTTTTAATGTTTTTAAGTGAATAAATGAACTCAGAAAAGGCTAAAATTTTGGGAATTTAATATTTGATTTAAATGAATAATGACTTTGTTTTTAAATGGTTTAATTGGAGTAATTTTATTTGAAATATAAACTGTTTTTAAATTTATAACCACGGGTTATAATAACGATTGGTTGTTAAAGAGACCGGGATTGGATATTGATATACTCTCTGTCGATACCGAAAACCACTTTGACAACTGTGTACGCGGTGGAGTTTCCAGAATGAAGTAGGATGGTGGCGACGATCCTAAGGTATATACGTGGACCCAACTCCCGTGAGTTGGCATAAGGTCGCTAAAGCAGGAGCGATTGACGGACCAAGGAGGTAGCACCTCTGATCGGACACACTTCTTCGATACCATTATATTACTTGTGATTGATTTGGTGGCCACCCTTGATTTGGCAGTGTTGTTCGAGGTGGGCGGTAGTGGCTGCTATGCGTCACCACCAGTCCGGATGCATAATTGGTATATCTACCCTGGCATTGCCTTGTGTGCCGTGTCACCTACCATATCGAGCTTTACTAAGAGTTTCTATTTGTGTCGTACCTATGGAGTATCTTCTCATAGCCTTGCGAGGTATGTAGGTACTGTGTAGACTATTGGCATTTTACGTGTTAAGGGCTATATGGGTAACCCCTTGATGCTATTTAAAAGTATGTTTATTTTATGATTAGACATTATTATAATAGCGAATATTACTACATAGTAGATAGTTTAACGGATCCTTAAAGAATGGGCGATCCCAAGCATTCTTTAAGTTACTTGTACCTTTATTACAGTTCACTTGAGTTGGTTTACAATATATAAGTATGTATGTCCTGACTCGAGTGTTTGTGTTTTATTTACGCTCGGGTCAGCCTGAGTATTCACAGCTTTGGATTCACTTTTCTGGAGCTAGGAATCGCTGAAGATTCTGCTTATCTAGTTATCTATCTATTTCAGTTTCAGTTGTTCTATTTCAGCATTTGTATTTGAGACTTATGTATTTGGGATTCCTTTTGTACTTGTTTCAGAACTGTATTCACTACTACAAAATAGGCCATTTGCATCGGTTGTTTACACAACTTTTGCATCAGTTCAACAACCGATGCATATGCAACCGATGCAACAAACTTAACGCTTTTGCATCAGTTCTGAAACTGATGCAAAAAGGTCCTTTTTGCATCGGTTGTTACTAACAACTGATGCAAACTATCATGGTTGGTTGCTTGGACACAACCCTCATATTGCATCGGTTGTAATGAAAACCGATGCAACTCATCCCTCTATTGCATCAGCTATTTATACCTGATGCAAAAAAGTCATTCTTAGAAACCATTATTACAGTACTCAAATAGACTATATATATTATTGATTATAACAAACAATTATTGCATGCAATATTACAAGCATTCAAAATTAAATTTGATGGCAAATACATAATCAGATTTAATAATTCTACAAAAGAATGAAAAACGTAAATAAATTCCACAGTACATAATCAGACAGTCAGTATTAAAAAATAAATGCAACGTGTTATATGTAGACACACAAAAATACATATATACAAAGAAGAGAATGTATCATTGACAGTGGATAAACAACCTTTTTCCTTCACTCGGTTCTTTTGTAACCCTTCTAACCCTATTACGATGAACAGTATCTATCCCAGAACTTGAAGATTAATACCTGCAACTATCACATACCATCTGAAGACCATGCTTGAGACTAAGTAACTGAAACACTGCTGAGGTGGCGGTAGAACCTATAAAAGGAAGTGGTGCTACTTCATCAAACTATAACTAAGATAACTTTTTGCATGAGAGGAGGATTTCTTGCAAAGGTTAAACAAACCGAAAAAAACATGCAGAAATTGTGACTCCGACGGGAATGTATGACCATAAATGTAAATATATTGATTCGGATTTCAAAATTTATAAAAATTAATCGAACAGCGATTAAAAATTGGAAGGGAGATGCAAACCAATTTCACAATAATGGGAGAAAAAATGAGAAACAAATAGTGGTTCCTCCAATCTAATAGTTCCACTTTAACTTTCTCAGTCCATGACAAAGAACAAAACGATTCTAAAAAAGCTAATGTTAGAGTTAGAGCTGTGCAAAAAATTTATTCTTCAAAATATTAGACCAAAATATCATATTATTGTTCAATCCGGAGAACATGATGTTACACTTTACACTATCATTTTGATGTATTTATCATAGAAAATTTTACCTAACCAAGCTAAAGACTGAAATGTGTTGTGGTAATATTGTAAATGTCATAGCCCATACCGAATCACGCTGTATACGAAGGTGGAGATAAAATAGAGATTGGTACCTAACCTATATATCTAACAATTAGGAGAGCAATCTGGAGTTAAAGTAGCAGATTGAAGAACAAATGACTTCTTACAATGGAAACCATCTAGTGTAGAACATTGAATTGAATTTTCTATGCATTAATTAATGTGATAAAATATTCTACTCATCAGGTCACTGATTTTTTAAAGTTGTTAAGTGCATGTCTTACGAAACTAAACGCCACCCAGCCTCAAAATTAAGCATATTTTAAAATCTCAACCATAATATACGAATGCAAAATTTTGTAATATATTCATACCCGAAACACAATTAATGATGCTTCTCCATCACTCTCTTGGCTTACGTACAACCCTGGAGAAAAGAGAGAACTATATAAAATATAGAATATTATGTATTATATTCAAAATATCATGGTATGTGCACTCACATATAATAACAATTGAGCAAGCACATCACATTCAATATAATTTGTCCCTTATCTTAAAAGAGGATAACTTTGGGAAATGTATGTTTAAAGGGAAAGTAGATCCATTCTGAACAAAAGACTTAAAATTATTATTACTAGATTTATTTAGTAAGCAGAAATTTTGCCAACAATAGATTTGGTGTGCAGATTATAGAGAATGACATGGCAACTTGAATGGATTATATGGGCAGATACATGAGCTATACAACAGGGCATCAAAAAACAAATACAAGGACTTACAATTTCACAAAGAATTTGAAAAAAGATAATTTTGCAAGCAATAACAAAGGTAGTCAAAGGAATCTGGAACAGATATTTAAATTGAAAGATTTAATAACAGGAAATGAGAATTGTAAGCTACATATTACTAAAACTGAAATCAAAAGAAAAAAGATTATCAACTAAAAATAGGAAATAACAAGAATGGTAAATGGCAAATTCAAGAGCAAAGAACTAAATTGCAAAAGTTGAACAAAAATGAATAGAAATTGAACTATAACAGGCAAATGAACTAACAAGACATTGCTAAGTAACAAGATTAGAATGTAAAGGACAGAGAAGATAAATTGGAATTGAACTGAAATAAGAAAATGGAGATAAACTGCTAACTAAAGGATTGTAATAGAACAGTAATGAATATAAATGAAAATTTGATTCAGATTTCTTCACACGTCTCATACAAACATGCACTACTGTATATATACACAACCCAGGCCTGGACTAACTCAACTCAACCATTTGACTGAACTAACTCATACAACCCATACAGATTCGATATCGACAAGTCAATTCACACCCCAAGTTCTCTTCACATTACAACACCCTGCATGAGCACTCTTAAATAAAGGATACACAGATAATCGATGTAACATAAAAGAGAATAGGATCAAGCAAACCCGGCCCATCATTACATAGAGCGTCCGCAAATACAAAGAGAATAGAGGCATATGTGAATATATGATATTACAATTAATTTTTCATATTCATTATGGTGGAAGTGACAATGAATCTTTATATTTGTCATAATTTTAAATAAACAACCACCATATGTG
Organism: Allium fistulosum; assembly: GCA_030737815.1. Classification (NCBI taxonomy): domain Eukaryota; kingdom Viridiplantae; phylum Streptophyta; class Magnoliopsida; order Asparagales; family Amaryllidaceae; genus Allium; species Allium fistulosum. The sequence continues at coordinate 799,120,179 of CM060904.1, forward strand.
AATATATGATATTTTTGTGAATTAGAACATACTGCATATTTACAACAAGATTTAATTTAAAATATTTGCGAGGCTTTTACGTTTGTAGTGTTTTATTTGAGTTGCGGAATATTCCATAAGAAGACATAAAAAAGTTATTTAAAAATGTAGTGCAAGGTAATAATACCCTCTGCATCTTAAATTAGTCAGAATTTCTGAAGTTTTCATTGGATTTGCTAGCTGGTTACGGTTACCTTCTTCAAAACTGAATTTGTTGTAACTTTAAAATAAAAAAGATATTAATAGACATGATTATGAAATATGAACAAAAAAAAAATCAAAGAACTGTAATGCTGCATTTATAAGAGACTGACATCTTATTAGTTTTGATGAATTATTTGATTAAAATTCTAAACCTATTAAAAAAAATAAGAAAAGAAAATTTCTCAAATATAAAAAATATTAAAATTTTAACTTAGTAAACAGCAATGCCTATTAAGTTTTAACATTTCCAGTAATCCAGTTGACTAGTGTCTTATTTTGGCTACAATCCCATAAAAATACATGGCATTCATTTGGAATTGGTGTCATGCCAAGCTAAACTGACTAGCGGTGCATTTTCTTATGCTCTAATAGACTCAGAGGTAGCGAATTTTAGTCAAAGGTTCATGGATAATAACAGAAGTAATGACACTGCAAAAATTGTCCTCCTTACCTCTGTGTGAAGCATTTGAAATGAGAGAAATAATAGATTGTTCAAGGGTATATATAACAGTGAACAATATACTTGCAAACAGATTTTAGTGCATGTAAACATCAGATCCATTGAGTCCAAACAAAGACATCATATCAACATCAAAGACCAAGAAATTTGTAGAGAATTAAAGAGTTAAAAAGTTCACGAACCATTGTAAGAGCGGTTTACCAAAGTATGATCAAATGAACTGCCTTCCTTCATAATGGATCTTTGCTGCTTTCTGGTATGAGATTCAACCTGTATTCATTTTACATTTTGTTACACAAATTTTCATTTACAGAGAATAGAATACACGATAACATAACATCAATTAGAGATATTTGACGAGGGCCCAAATTCCTGCAACCAAAATCAAATCAAATATTAACACTGAGCTGGAGAGATCAAGCATTCCAAGCAGGTAAGACAATGGTACCTGTATCCTGAAATCTTATATCTTAATGTAAGTGGCAATGAAAGCATGACTGCTTCGTGTTAATTTTGACAGATAAATCAGAGCAACGCTCCGCTAAACTCCATTCCAACGATTCCGTCGAGCTTCCCTTCCGAATCTCTACTTGACCATACCAATATCGTCGAGCTCGTCACCTCTAGTAGAAACATGACCGTATCTCCCCTCCACGTATTACTATAGCAACGCAATTATTTATAGGGCACCGAGCTTTACCCAATCTCGATCATAGATGCTAATTTCTTCCCTAAACTCGAATTCGTCCTCCATTATCCCCAATTCTCACTCAAATTGATGCAAACCGAAGCCCTAGTTCGAAGTCCCCACTGTCGAAGCCCAGACAAGCAACACACCTATAAAAATGCATATGAAAATGAAGCTATCCGCGAACGAAAGATTTTAAGGCTTGTTTCGTATTTTTATATTGAGCAGATTTTTATATATTGATTATTGAATTCAAACATTTTTTCTTTTCTCTGGCCGATTTTAAATAATGGAAAGGAGAAAAAATAAATTTTCTGGCAGCGAGATTCTGAGGAGGAGAAGAAATTTTTTTTCCGAGTGGGTTACTGAGGAAGATGGAGTAAATTTGTCCAAAGTAGTAACTTTGGAGCCAATTTTTCATTATTTTCCACCTAAATTTCATATCTTTGCCATCAACATGCAGTTGCATCGGTTGACTTTAAAACCGATGCGAATAAAACTATTTGCATAGATGTATTTGCATCGGTTGTTGGTGACAACTGATGCAAATTTATTTTTTTATTACCTATTGCTTTCCACGTACCAATTGCATCGGTTATTAAGATAGAACTGATGCAAATAGTCCTATTTGCATTAGTTTTTACTTCAACCGATGCAAATGAGGCGAAGCAATATGCATTTTTTGTACTAGTGATTTTTTCAGACTATGTATTTTGTATTTGCTTTTGATACTCTGTATTGTAGTGGCTTAATGAACCACTATTTATTTTATTTCCGCTGCGAGTTATTCTGATATTTCTGTGTCTGTGATTCTGTGAATGATTTTATTTGCTCCAAATTTTATTACAATCTGTTATTTTGCATTATTCAAGTCTGACATGTGTGGATTATTGTCGATTTGAATGGTCCAAAATAGTGGGTCGTTACAGCTTATATAACACTGATTTCCTTCGATTATCATCAATTTTATATATTATCCATTAATTAATTCAATATTGACATTTGTTTTTCTTATACTCACTTTATAGCCAAGTAAACATTTTAAATTATTTCAATTAATTGGAGTTTCATTCACATTGTTAATATTGACTTAGATTGACATTGTTACTTTTCATTTTAGTTGTTATTTCATAAATAAATTACAAATTTTTATTTCTCCAATATTATATTACCAAAATCTCAATATAATAACAAATTTAAATTATCTAAAATCACGAGTCGTCACACTCTCCCCCACTCAAAACTTTTCGTCCCCGAAAAGGAAAAGGAAGGGAAAAAGGAAGCTAGTAATCAATATATCTTATTCAAAATATTAAATTTATAAACAATTAATTTACAAAGTTAATTAATTTAAATAAAATTTATCAATTTATAACAATTAATCTTTTTATACTCAAATTAATAAAGTTTGGAAAACATTTCTCAAAATTTTCTATGTCCAAAATTCACGAAAAATTTCGGCAGAGTCTCCTTTGTACGGAGAGGCTCAGGAGAAAATAATAATATCAATAATAATAATATATATCAAAATTTTTCAAAATAATATATCCCAATAGTGGAAAAATAATATAATATCGCTATAAAATCGTAATCCGAGAACAAACCTATTTGTCGGGCAAACAACGCTTAATTACGAAACCAAAAGCTGTGGCAATTGCTTCCATAACCTGTATTTCACTTATATAATCTAAAAGAGTTAATAATTATATAAAATGAAATATTTAAAGTTGTTTCAACCACTAACAAACAAAACATCACAACATCAATAATCACTTGTAACCAAAGCATGCAATCATCTGTGAAATCAACCATGCATCCATAGCAGGTAAAACAAATGGTTTGTTCGGATTTAGACACTTCAATCGTACGGACTGATAAATAACTACTAAGTATACCGTACACTCAACGGTCTTAGATAAAACTCAATAGATTATCCACACATCCAACCAATTAAAAGTATCTTTACCCAAACAACCCATAAACCAAACAAACAATGACTCCAAGCATAAATTAAGTTCATTCTTATAAATTTTATTTCGTATTATTTACCTTTCTTAAGTTTCATTCATTACTTACAAGATTCATGAAAATCACTTTTCATTACTTTATGTCAATTTCTTACATAAGTTATATCTATTCAGTTTGATTATAAAATCAATGAATTCATATTTACGTTTCTCATCCATTTAAATTTAGTTTAGTTTACATTTACTAAGTTATAAACTTGATTTCCATTAGATGATCATATTCATTAGTGTATAAGTTCATTCTCAAGTTTCTTACTGTTTGATTTGGATTCATTTCCTTTCCTATATGATATCATTGAATATTAAATCCATTTTCTAATTCATTTCAACAATTTCTGAAGTTATAATCATTAACTTAATATAATACTCAATTTATTCTTTCCTTTAGTTATACATAGCTTCAAACATTACTTAAGTTTAAAATCTTTTACTTATAGTACTCATCTTTCTGCTTATTTTTATTATAAATAGCTTCAAACATTTACTTATGTTTATACTTCATTTATTTATAGTACTCATGTTCAATTCAATTGCTAAGAATATCAATTCATTAACTTAAGTTTGTAATTATTTACTTACAATACATACTTTCTATCCCATTTTATTATAGTACCATTTCAATTATAACTTAAGTTTAAAACAATTATAACATCAAATTCTTATTTATAAAAGTGATTCATTGAACACTTTCATTACATAAGTTTTACTTCTAAAATTTCCATTACATATTCTTTTAACATTTCCATTTTTATAATTGGTAAGTTATTGTTATCCCAACTTTTGGCAAGGCCGTGACACCAAGAACTTGACTAGAGATCAAAGACAGTTCGTCTAGAAAATCGGTTGTGCGCAGGTTCAGTATGGATATCGATGCATTTTGTCCGAGTTCGAATCGAGCCAAAATTAATATGACACGACAAGCGATGCTATGAGAGTCAACTTTCCAAATTTCAGGTCAATCCGAGTTCGTATGCTGAAGTTACCACGGATGCAAAATTGGTTAAAGACAACCTACTTCGACTCCCTCAGGAAAGCTCACTTCGACTCGCTCCTCTTTGATCCATTCTTCGACTCGCTCCGTTCACAACCATCAGAAGCGGCACCTTCGACTCGCTCCGTTCACAACCATCAGAAGCGGCACCTTCGACTCGCTCCCTTCGACTCGATTCGCCACACTCAGAAGCGACTACTTCGACTCGCTCCGCTTCGCCTCCAACAGATGCCTTCTTTGACTCGCTCAACCAACAAACGCTTCGACTCGCTCCGTTCGAATCCATCCGGGAACCCTACTTCAACTCGTTCGGATCGCATCCATCAGTAAAGTCTTCTTCGACTCGCTCAGTTCACATCCCTCAGAAGAGCTCACTTCGACTCGCTCCGCTTCAAGCCACAGCTCGACTCCATCGATACGAAGCTACAGTTCGTATCGATCACCTTTGACTCTGTCTCTTATGTAGTTCGTACCCATCAGGGATCTTTTGGTCGAATCCATCTCGTTGCCATATTCAAATCAATCGATTGAAGTTAAGTTTCTATCGATACGAACGATGCAGGGTCCAAGAACAACTCGATCAAAGCGGCATCAAAGGCGGAATGATCAACAGGTTCAAACACCACGTCATCAAGTCAAGCAGCGACTCGAACAAGACCGAGTCGAACAGAGCGAGTCGAACCAAACAGTCACCGAGAATCGCATTTCGTATCGACCATATCTCCTAATCTACAAGTCCAAATGCTATGAAATTTTCACAAAAGACTACGTGCATGCTAAAGAATGTCCACACCAAATTTCGACTCCATTGGATGAAATCTTGATCGAGTCGAAGTCTGTACGTGTCGATCACGGATCGGATCGAAACGTCACGGGCTTGGGCGTGCGAGCCTGGTCACGTGCCAGAGAGGGCCTCCCGAGATCTGAGCGAAATATCAGCCTCCTACACCTATAAATAGACCCCCAAAGCCAACAGAAAAGGGGTTCTTCTTCTCTTCCAAGCTCTCCAACGTCCAGACCCTGCCAGATCCAGATCCAAACTCCATTGCTGCTGATACCAACAAATTCCACTGCTGCAAATCATAATTATCTGCTGTAATTCATTGAATTCACTTGTAAACATCAAAGTAAGATCAATAAAGCAAACTACTTCAAAGTGGACGTAGGCAAGATCGCCGAACCACTATAAATCTTGTGTCGTTTTCTATTTCTTTCTGTTTTAAGTTTATTATTCTTCATTTTCATCCTCTACAATACTTAGATCTGAGATCCGTAATTATATACTGCTGATTTGTGTTCATACACTGGTGCTTTCACGGCATTGAGTGTTTGTGACCATTTTTGGCCCAAACATTTTGGTGCTTTCACTGAGAACTGAACTCAGGGATCCCATCATTTGGAAGTTGAGTTCGAAGGTTTAGAGATTCAGATCTGAAAAGCTATGGCAAGAAAATCAAATAGAAGACAAAGGCCAGAGAGAAGTCAGCATGAAGGTAGTCAAGAGGCTTCTTCAGGTGCAAATCAGACATCAATCTTCATCACCAGGGATGAGATAGAGACAATGATGAAAAGACAAGAGGAAATGATCCAGAACTTGCTTCTTCAGATTGGGCAACTTGGAGCACAGAACCAAGGAGCAACCAGAGTTCAAAACGGAGCAGGTCCATCAGGCACAGCCCCAGAACTAGGGGGCACTTACCCAGAGCATGTTGACACGATCCCAAAAGCAGTACCAGGAGGAGCTGCGCAGCTTGGCGTCGATAGAGAAGTGAATACTCTCTTAGGAGAGCAGATTCCAAGAATCCCCCATGAACTCGGGGGGCAAATCAGAAACAACGGACAAGGACTACAGTTTGGAGATAGTGATAGGTTGGTGGAGATGGTCAGACGCGTCGTGAGAGGCGGACTAGTGAATAGAGATCTGGAGGATGTAAATAGGAGTCCCTTTGCTCCTACGATCAGGCAAGCTAGGAATCCACCAGAATTCAAGCTACCAACAGTGGAAATGTATGATGGAAGGACAGATCATGCAGTCCATCTGACAAGGTATATGCGACACATGGAGGTACTGGGGGCATCAGAGGAAGTCATGGCCAGGTGTTTCCCGTTGTATTTGACAGACATAGCAGCACTATGGTTCAGACAATTGGAGAGCGGTTCCATAGGAACATGAACCGACCTGACTGAGAGGTTTATGAGGAAATTCAGGGTTCACATTTCAAGGCCCAAGAATGTAATGAGATTGGCAGCGCTAAAACAAAGAACCGGGGAATCTTTGAGGAACTTTCTAACACGATTCAATGCAGCGGCAACATCGGTGGATCGACCCGATCCATCCATGGTTTTGATGGCAGCAGTATCTGGCATAGCTGATGGCACAGAATTCAAGAATTCATTGACAAGGGATCCACCTATGGATCTGGGAGAATTTTATCATGAGGCTGAGGGATTTTTGCGGTTAGAGGATGCAAATGCTGAGAGAGAAGAAGGAGAAGGAGTTGATGTTTACGCAGTCAAGGATGAATACCCTCCTAAAACAGATTCAGGAACTGACAGAGGGAAACGAAAAGCCCAGGATAATGATGGTGGACCGACGCGACCACGAAAGGAACCAAGATTCACCTCCTACACGGAGTTGAATGAGACTTTGGAGCGAATCTACCAGGACACCAGGGGGCAGATTCCTTATCGAAAGCCAATAAGAAGGGATCCGACCAACAATGAAAGAAGGTCAAATAAGTACTGCTTATTCCACGAGCTGAATGGCCATAGCACGAATGATTGCAGACACTTGAAGGATGAGGTTGAGGGACATATTCGGAATGGTCTGCTATCGCAGTATGTAAGAAGGGGAACGACAACGGTGAAACGGGAGCGGCCACCACCTGCACCTACTGGAGACGGCTCTGGATCGAGGCGTCAGCTTGTCATCAAATGATTGGGATAATGACGAATAAGTAGCAAACTCCACACCAACGTGACTTAGTCTTTTTACACATGTACAAGACCGCGAACGATCCTCAGGCATGCTTTGATACGACTACCGATCACAACGGTGTAGGTGTTTGCACTTTGACATCCCTATTTTACCTTTAATTTCCATTTCTAATGTTTGAACCTGATTTTGTTGAACATCTCTGTTGAAAAAAATCATTTTGAACGAAAGTCCACTACCTATGATCCCACAACGGCTAAACCACTTACACATGTAAGGGATCGCGAACGGTCCTTAGGCATGCTCTGAGATGGCGATAAACCGCCACCACAACAGTTCAGAAACTCACTCGAACGTGAAATCTGACATTGTTAATGCTAAGTCCCCCCCAGGCACATAAAATTCGCCTCGAACGGCATCCGACCACGAACGGTCACAATTCGCCTCGAACGACACCAGACCACGAACGGTCACAATTCGCCTCGAACGGCACCCCACCACGAAAGGTCACAATTCGCCTCGAACGGCACCCGACCACGTACGGTTACAATTCGCCTCAAACGGCACCCGACCACGAACGGTCACAATTCGCCTCGAACGGCACCCGACCACGAACGGTCACAATTCGCCTCGAATGGCACCCGACCACGAACGGTCACAAGTCGCCTCGAACGGCACCCCGACCGCGAATTGTCACCATTCGCCGCGAACGGCATCCGACCGCGAACGGTCACATATCACCTTGAATGACATACGATCCCGAACGATCGTCATTCGTGGTCAAATAAAACTATCAATTTCTTTGCAGGTCATCAACAGGATATGAACATCCAGCTTATGGCATTACAAAACGCACCTTCTTATTACAAGGCATGTTTTGGGAGGCAAATGTTATCCCACCTTTTGGCAAGGCCGTGACACCAAGAACTTGACTAGAGATCAAAGACAGTTCATCTAGAAAATCGGTTGTGCGCAGGTTCAGTATGGATATCGATGAATTTTGTCCGAGTTCGGATCGAGCCAAAATTGATATGACACGACAAGCGATGCTATGAGAGTCAACTTCCAAATTTCAGGTCAATCCGAGTTCGTATGCTGAAGTTACCACCGATGCAAAATTGGTTAAAGACAGCCTACTTCGACTCCCTCATGAAAGCTCACTTCGACTCGCTCCTCTTTGATCCATTCTTTGACTCGCTCCATTCACAACCATCAGAAGCGGCACCTTCGACTCGCTCCATTCACAATCATCAGAAGCGGCACCTTCGACTCGCTCCCTTCGACTCGGTTCGCAACACTCAGAAGCGACTACTTTGACTCGCTCCGCGTCGCCTCCAACAGATGCCTTCTTCGACTCGCTCAACCAACACACGCTTCGACTCGCTCCGTTCGAATCCATCTGGGAACCCTACTTCGACTCGTTCGGATCGCATCCATCAGCGAAGTCTTCTTCGACTCGCTCAGTTCACATCCCTCAGAAGAGCTCACTTCGACTCGCTCGGCTTCAAGCCACATCTCGACTCCATCGATACGAAGCTACAGTTCGTATCGACCACCTTCGACTCCGTCTCTTGTGTAGTTCGTACCCATCAGGGATCTTCTGGTCGAATCCATCTCGTTGCCATATTCAAATCAATCGATCGAAGTTAAGTTTCTATCGATACGAACGAGGCAGGGTCCAAGAACGACTCGATCAAAGCGGCATCAAAGGCGGAATGATCAATAGGTTCAAACACCACGTCATCAAGTCAAGCAGCGACTCGAACAAGACTGAGTCGAACAGAGCGAGTCGAACCAAACAGCCACCGAGAATCACATTTCATATCGACCACATCTCCTAATCTACAAGTCCAAATGCTATGAAATTTTCACAGAAGACTACGTGCATGCTAAAGAATGTCCACGCCAAATTTTGACTCCATTGGATGAAATCTTGATCGAGTCGAAATCTGTACGTGTCGATCATGGATCGGATCGAAACTTCACGGGCTTGGGCGTGCGGGCCTAGTCACGTGCCAGAGAGTGCCTCCCGAGATCTGAGCGAAATATCAGCCTCCTACACCTATAAATAGACCCCCAAAGCCAACAGAAAAGGGGTTCTTCTTCTCTTCCAAGCTCTCCAACGTCCAGACTCTGCCAGATCCAGATCCAAACTCCATTGCTATTGCTACCAACAAATTCCACGGCTGCAAATCATAATTATCTGCTGTAATTCATTGAATTCACTTGTAAACATCAAAGTAAGATCAATAACGCAAACTACTTCAAAGTGGACGTAGGCAAGATCGCCGAACCACTATAAATCTTGTGTCTTTTTCTATTTCTTTCTGTTTTAAGTTTATTATTCTTCATTTTCATCCTCTACAATACTTAGATCTGAGATGCGTAATTATATACTGCTGATTTGTGTTCATACACTGGTGCTTTCACGACATTGAGTGTTTGTGACCATTTTTGGCCCAAACAGTTATATATATGTCTTTAAGAATGCAATTGAAAGTTACACAAGTTTGACTTACTTATTCTAATTAACTTAAGGTTCAATAGTTATCATTTCTTATTTTCATATTCTTTTCGTTTACAAGTTACAAATTTCAAATTCCTTGTATATTTCAGTTATAACTTAGCATATAATTTCTTATTTTCATTTAGAAGTTTCAATTATTAAATAGTTAAAATTTTATTCCATTACAATGATTGAAATCTCTAGTTTATAAAAATTTAATAGCTAAATGCCGGGTTCCATTTTTAAATCATTTAAAATAATATATATATATATATATACACTCGTAACTTTTGTATCCAATCATATTTAAACTTTAAAATTTTTATTTGTTTATCAAAATAGATCTGTAGTAAAACTACTACAATGGCCTTCCCACTTTGAAACTCGAAAATGAATATCGATGATGCGTGCACTCATCACCGAAGGGGAGTACAGAACTTATTTCTTTCCAAAATTTCATTAAAACAATTCTTTCAAATTATATTGAAATATTTATATCAGAAAATACTTCTAATATTATTATTATTATATCCCAAAATCATTCGAAAGAAATTTTCAAAAAACCCCGGAATTTAAGTTCTAAATTTCAAAATTTCATTTATTTTATTTTCAAATCTTATTTCCAACCAATATTCATAAATTTCACTATCTAACAACCAACATATTACAACCAAATATATATCATTTATAAAATTTATTATTTTATATACAGAAAATATAATAGGCAAAATTATTTCATTTACCTATATTTCAAAACAAATATAGTGTCGGTCTGTCCTATTAAGTGTTTAGAAATCCCTACCGATGTTATAGCGTCCTATGCACCAACCAGAATTTATAAATACAAAACAGAACAAATTAACACAATATTAAAAAAAACCTTTTATAACACTAACAAATACGCTCTCTCATATATATATATACTCTCAATGACTCATTCTAGGGTATTACTACCCTATTTTTAAAGAGTCAGACCCCACAAAGCTAAGGTTATCGCTAAACCAAAGCTCTGATACCAGCTGTAACAACCCGCCTTATACGTTTTAAGCAGACACATGTGCCGACTCAAACCATACAGATGGGCAGATTGTTAGGGGATAAATAAGAAAAAATAGAGAAAGATAAAAACAAAATAGAATCTCGCAGCTTAATGACAAAATATAATAATCAAATAACAGTTCATGAAGCTGTATACAAAACATTTGATTATACTTATACAATACAAAATCAGAGTTACACATATCAGAGATAAACAAATAATGCAGCGGAACAGTATGAATGCAGTGGAATAAATATAGTAAATAATAGTAGTACAAATCTTCGTCTTCATCCTCAAGAAATAAGGTCTTCAAATCATGAAATGCTCAGGATGACCCGAGCGAATTGAGAAGACAAAACACTCGAGTAAAAACTAAATAATCTAATGTGAGTTAAATCAACGGTAAATAACTATGAGTGGAACGACGTCAGAGATGTTTATGGGGTTTGACATCTCCTATTCAGTGTCTAACGTGAGTGCAGTAACTTAAGAGATGTTCGGGACTCACATCTCCTAAGGATCTGTTAAACTACCTACTATGTAGTACAATACGCTATTATAACATGTCTACAGTAAGATAAACTATTAAAATAGCATTAAGGCGTTACCCATTTCCCTCTTAACACATTTTTATATATTCCCATAGTCTATATTGTACTGTAATCCTGTCCGTACTAGACGTCGTCAGAGGGCACTCCATAGGTACGGTACAAAACAAACTCGTAGTTGTCTCGATAGAGTAGGTGACACGGCACAACTAGGCAATGCCAGGGTAGATATACCAATTACACTTCTGGACTGTTGGTAACGCATAGCAGCTACTACCGCCCACCTCGGAACACACTCCCAAATAAAAAATCGAGGGTGGCCACCAAATCAATCGCAAAGTTAGAATATAGTATCGGAGGAGTGTGCTCGATCGGAGGAATGACCTCACTTGGCCCGTCAATTGCTCCTGTTTTAGCCACCTTAAGCTAACTCATGGGAGTCAGGTCCATGTATATACCTCATATAGGATCGTCGCCAACCATCCTACTTCATTCTGGAATCTCCACCGTGTACACAGTTGTCAAAGTGGTTTTCGATATTGGCAGAGAGTATGACAATATCTGATCCCGGTCTCTTTAACAACCAATCACTTATTACACACCGGATGGTTCTTTTACATTTCCAAATACATTTCATAATTGATATCAAAATATCATATTCAATTCAAATCATATCATTTTCAAAATCATTACTTACTTTCGAAATCATATTCACCTTTGAAATCATATCAATTTTGAAATCATAGTTCAAAATTATATTTCCTTTCAAAAGTCATATTTCCAAAATAGGCTAAACTCTCATTTCAAAATATCATATTAAACCAAATATGTTATTTAAATCCCAACTTAGGTTATAACATCATTAACCATATTCACTTAAAAATCGAGAATTTGAATATAAACTTATCCATTTTACTTAGTTTGAAATTTAGAAGAAAATAGTTATAAATAGTTATAAATAGTTAATATAGATTTAAAGTAGATTAAATATAATTAAAATAGATTAAATAGCTTTAAAATAGATTAATTAGATTTAAAATAAGTTAAAACAGTTGATTAGTTTAAATAAATTAAATGGTTTAAAATAGGTTAAAATGATTTAATATAATTAATACATGTTAAAACAGTTTAATACTTTGAAATCTTAATAATTAGAAATTTTGAAATAATATATTTTTAAAACAGTTTATATTAAAACATGTATTTTGAATTTATATCAAATTAAACTATTCATTTCATTTCAACGCATTTGGACCATTTTCAATTTCCAAGTCAACAAACCAAATTCCAAACCTTTCAATTTAACATTTCAATAAACTATTGAATTTCATATCGTTTCAATCCATGTTCAAAAAAATCAATTTGGATTACTCCAATTTCAAATATTCAAAGTTATTTTCAAACAACTTCAATAACTTAATCTCGATAGAATTTCATTTATACTTAAAAGTTTAACTTTAAACTTCCAATTTAATTTCTTAAAACAATTCCTTTTAAACCAATTCACATTTCAACACAAAACTCGATTTTCCAATAATACTTCAATTTATATATAGCAAATTTTATTTCAAGATATCATTTAATTAATTCAAAAATTAAGAAGTTCAAAATCATTAATTTAACAATCCGGTGTTCGTATATAATTTTCTACCCTAGGGTCAAGGGATACAAATATTTATCCTTTCAATCCGCAATTTAAAATGTTACGATTATATATCATTTCAAACTTCAATCCCGAATTAATAATAAAATTCATAAAATCGCTCGAGTCTATCATTTCAACCCATAACAATTTTTCCTTAATCTATTGATCATTCGACTATGTATCATTTCAACCCATAGGGAACTTGCAGTTATAACAATATAAATACAACATTCATTCATCCAATACAACAAATCAAACATTCATCACAATCATCATCCAAACCAATTAATAAATATCAACAAATAACAGGTTTTCAATTACAGGTGATTAACTGGCAATTTAAATTCAATAGTAAATTAAATGACAATTTAATTCAAATAAATTCAAATTAACTGGAATGACGATTTAAATATATCAAACAGCCATAAATAAATTTCTAATCACATCAAAAATTAATTTAACTGACATAAGAAATTTTAGAAGTTGTGAGCGGGTTAAAACACTCACCTTTGAATTTAAATTGAATTTAAATCCAATTTAAGCCCAAAATTCAAACAGTCTCAGAATTCTTCCAAACCAGTTTCTGGAATTTCAATACGATCCTAGCGGAGAAAACCGCACTTGAATTGGGCCTCGTATGCAGAAGTTATGATTGTTAGTAGTTATATGATTTCAAATTTAAATTAAATAAAAAAAAGTCGAACCCCTTTACATGTCCTTAGATGTGTTCTTCCCTCCCACGAGACCACGTTCGAACCCGAGAAGTTTCACAGCAGCTCGCTCCTTTTGACCGACCGTTGACCATGAAACCCAACCACTCCGGCCGCCTTTTGCCACGTCGTCCACCGCTGTTCTCCTCCCCATGATGGGACGCACCCAACGGCCCTACTCCGGTCGTCTCTGGCCAACGCGAGATCGTGGCCACCGCCATGTGCTCCAAACCCTAATCAAAAAAATCACGGCGATCTGGCCGTCATCATCACCTACGAACGACACAGATGCAAACCCCTCGTCACTTTCTTCAATACGGTATCAATGATTTGACAATCCGACGTAGTTCATCGGAAAGTGATGAACGGTCGAGAATTCACCATCGAATTCTAGGCACACGGAAACTCAGATCGAGAAACAGATTGCAAATTTTACCTACGCTCGTCGAGAGCTTCACATCGATATATAATATGATATAGCTTGAGGAGTTTGAATTTTTGATTTGGTTTTGAATTGCAGTTGAATTGGGAATTTGTCTGTCTGCCATTGAGAAGGAGAAGTGGACAAATGAAATTGTACGTACAGACAAATGAGAATAAGGAGGAGCTAGGGTTTATAATAGATTATTTATAGGTATAGCTGAAATAGAAAAGAATGGACCAGATCGATTTGGATTGGAACGATAAATAACCCAAAAACCCCGTTCTGCCTCCGGAATGAAAATGGGTCATCCCATATATCAAAACAAATGTTTCCAAATATTTTAAATTCAATGGAATAGGTTTCAGGTCCTAATTCCATCGTATGAAGAAGTTATGTTAAAATCAGCTTATTTCAAATTGATTTCAGTTAAATTGATTTCTAGGCGTTTCATGCCCGTGCGATCAACCGATAGGTCCGATCAACACGAAACTTGAAATCCTACAACAATTCACCGTTAAGGATCCGATGAAATTGGTTTCGTCGAAATATGAGTCAGTGGCCAAAATGGTTATTTTCAAGTTAATTAAATTAATTAATATTAAATTAATTAAATCACATTTTTATTTCAAATTTAATAACTAACAAATTTCATCATTTTTGATTGCTTAGACATTCATAATAATTTAAAGTAAATTTACATGTCAATTCAATGTTAATTATTTCAATAGTTACAGTGTTCAGTTGCAACTGCAATTTATCCCATTAATTAAAATTTAATTTCAATAAATTGTTTTGATTTGATTCCAGACTTTATAACCAATCAATTATTACTCATCTTACATAGTTAACATTGTTTCATATTTCATTACATTTATATTTTCCAAATTTCAACTTTACTTGTATCAACTACTATATTTCAATTATATTGGAATTTTGTCAATTTTACACATTAATTAAAATTTAAATCCCAATTAATTATTTTATCTTGGTTTCATTCTTTTTATTACATCAATTATTACCCTATGAATAAAATTAACATTTCGATTTATTTTATTACATTCACAATTTCAGTTATTGTCTTAATCTTATTAGTGTAACATTAAAGTTTATTTAATTCTAATTGATTTCCCATTTTAATTTAATAGACCAAAATAAACAGGTAACTTATAGCAATCGTTACCATAACTTTTAATTACACATATGAATTTATTATTTACAAACAAACGTTACAATTAATTATATAACACTGATTTCCTTCAATTATCATCAATTTTATATATTATCCATTAATTAATTCAATATTGACATTTGTTTTTCTTATACTCACTTTATAGCCAAGTAAACATTTTAAATTATTTCAATTAATTGGAGTTTCATTCACATTGTTAATAATTGACATAGATTAACATTGTTACTTTTCATTTTAGTTATTATTTCATAAATAAATTACAAATTTTTATTTCTCCAATATTATATTACCAAAATCTCAATATAATAACAAATTTAAATTATCGAAAATCACGGGTCGTCACACTAAATATACATAAGATTCTATATAAGTGCAAAAATAATAGGAAAAGTGTGACAACCATCCCCTACCATCCAATCTAGCAACCGCTATGCAACCAAAACCTATACAAAACTAAATTTTGGAAAGTGAGAGTTTACCAGAGAAAAGCTCAGGATGAGAAGTATTCGTCTACTCTTTTGTTTCCCATGTGCTTTCTGCTAGACTATCTCCTTGTTGTACTCTGTTAACCCAAAAAATGGATCAACACCCTAGTTAGAGTTTGAAAGCACCAGCCCTGTTCAGATAGGGCAATATCACAGATCACAGATATAGAGAAAGGACAGTAAAAGATAGTGCATAAGGAATTTTTATAGTGGTTCGGTTGTTAATGTACCATACGTCCACTTTACAGTTTTATTAAATACCGATTGCTGTTACAAGAGATGTTTGATTACAAGGCTTTCATTATCTTTAGCTGGATTGAATACCAAAGTTGGAATCCACTGGAGAATCATAGTGAATTCCTTTGGAGATTGTTGTGAGGGAGGTAGAGAGTGAAGAATAATTACAGCTTCGGTAACCACTCCGGAGAAGATCCAGTTTATGTTGTAGGTAGCATGGTATTTATATGGATCGAAGAGCTTCTGGGCCCGGCTACTTCATCATCAGCTCGCAAGTAGGTTGGGAACGACCCCGAGGCGTTTGGCTCGCAAACCGAGGAAAATGCATGGGTCGCTGGCCACCCATGGTCCATGAGTCGCTGTCGACCCATGGTCCATAGGTCGTTGGCGACCCATGGTCTTGGCTCATCTGCGAGCCAATGCCTTGGCCTCTTCTTTATTGCATCCTTGGTTAGTTTGCTGTTGAATTAGAGAGATGTTTTGGTCGCTGGTGATCCAAGCACTTGGGATTTTTCTGGAGTTTGGAGTTTGAGATATTTCCATGATCTTTTATCGGTGTTGTCTCAGTAATGTAGCTTGGCCCTCGTTAATCCCTTCTTTTAGATTTTCTGGTTAAGTTCTGAACCATTCTGATAGCATGACGTTTTTCTGTTTCCTACTGGTTCTTGCTAGATTGAAAAGCTAGATAACATTTGCCCCCCAGAGTACGTATTCGTTGTAAATAAGGCATGCATTGGAAGTTATCACCCTTAATATCCATATGCCGGTTTCCAAGTGATTGCATTAGGGCTTTACGAATACGTAGCATGTCATGATGTTGGTCATCTCGCTTTGGTTTTGACTGCTATTGCCTGCCACAACAGATCACATTTATGTCCGTAGCTTCCCGGCATGCTTTGAAATTGTAGATTAACGTCATAGGACGAGCTCGAGGAAAAGTAGCCCCAACCCTATGGGTTGCTAGCGACCCATTGCATACCGTTGTGAAAATCTCCTTTGGGGACTTGGGTCACAGGCGACCCAATGCCTTAGGAAATTTTCACACTTCCTTCTTTCTGCCTACTTATATTCGAACCGACCTAGTTCCCTCATTCGTCCCGAACCTTTGCTTCTTCACACGACCTAATTCTAGCACAATCCAATTTCAGGAAAATCATACTCCTACTCGATCCAATCGATTTCCTCTTCAGATCAACCTCCACGTCATTCAAGCATTTCCTTGCCGATCCATAGACTTGGCTGTTGATCCATACATTTGAATCCAAACCCTAGCTCGCCTTTGAACTGTAGCTGACCTATCTCAGCTCGCCAGCAGTCCATACACGCCTCATTGATTCTACATCTTTGATCTCTCGTGTATTTTTAGATTTATTTAGAGGCGGGTAATCTTAGTTGGTTTGCTAATTAGGTGTCTGTGTTATGATTTGATGATGAGTTTCCATTTGTAATATTGATTGTGAGAAGTTCGAGTTGATTGCGGTTTAATGGAGGAAGATAGTAACTCCAGTCTCGAGTTGTTTCCCGGAATGACATTTGGACTTCGGCCCATGCTTGACACGTTTTGCCATCTTCGTCCATTAGACCACAATTGACTTTTTTTCAGTTTCACAACTGTTATTATACGTCACATCACCAGTCGATCACGACTCTTTCGTAGAATTTAGACTTATCCCGCTTGCTTGTTGAACACTCGGCATTCGTGTAGTGCGAAGAGTTTTCCATGTTGCTTCGGGCAACTTATCATTTATCGATCATGGATCGATCACGGGTAATTATACAGGAAGTAAAAACAAAAGTAAAAACGAAGTGACACGGGAAGTTCTTTTCTTCTTCCACTGCGAGCGGACTATCTACACGGGATAGGGTGTTTGCAATGTATCGAGCACCGAGTTTACCCCATATAGATATTACAATTCACTTGCCCCAGTCCGCACTTCAAATCCGACGTGGCGATTACAAGTTAATGTTTCTTCGGAATTCAAGTGTGGCAGGGGAAGCTATTAGTTTAGGACAGATTTACCTGACCGTTTTCGAACGCGAGTTCTATTATTTAGAATGAAGCAGCCATCCACGCGTCGTAAGTCAATTGGGGGAAGCCCGGTGCTCTCAAAAGCCGAATCATCATCCATTTCGCAAGCTTAGTATTGCCAGTTAGTTCCAGTTGGGCCAATCGTGGATCGTACGCCTCCCAACTTTAGAGTTCTGCTTAATCAGCCTGAGAGAGCTTCATCGGTTGTTTCTGCCAAGGTCCTTCGTAACATCTGTGCGTAACACAGAATTCCCGAAGAGGATGTTTGTCTGCCAGAGAAGGACGAATTCACTCATATGCCTCCCCTAGGGTACACCGCTTGCCCCCGATATATGTGTTTTAACGGAGTCGTGCCGCCCTTCAATGACTTTCTACGTGAGACTCTCTCAAACTTAGGTATTGCCCTATTTCAGCTTCATTTGAATGGCTACACCATCCTGACTTGCTTACAAGTTCTTTTCATGTGGGTGTTCAACCGCACTTCAAGCTTTGATGAGTTGCGGTACTTTCTGGAGTTCAATATTAGAGACGATTATCCCTCCTTGATTATAATCGAAGCCCAGAGAAACCAAAAAATCATCCAGTGCTTGCAAAGCAACTTATTGCAATTCAAGACGCAATATTTCTTTGTCAGATGACCCGAGGGGTTCCATCGTCAGTGGACGATCGGGGGTAAGCTTCCTTTTATTCATCGAGCTTTTGATGCATTGCCATGGAGTTCCTAACCAACCATATGTCTCCTGCAGTTATTCCAAGGCCGAACAGAGACGTGTCACTCAATGATGTTTGTGAGACTTTAAAGGCAATCGATACCGACGAGAGAAGCATTAAAGTATAACTGACTGATGAAAACTTACGTGGCTATGGACTACTGGCTCTAGGTAGATCTGCTATTCAATTTGAAATTCCCTCTCCTGCTCGATCCAGGGTTCATATGAGATCTATTACCTCCTTCCACGATTCAGAAGAAGGCGCTTCTCAAGAGAGAGAAATCCCGTTCGGAGGATCCACCGACGAAGCCCGTAAGGGGGAAGAGGCTGTTACGACTTGATTAAGTGGCCTAGGTAGAATGCCTCCAATCCCAGTGGAAGCAGAAGAGGAGTTCAAACAAAGAGAAGGCAAGGCCGCGGTGGATTCGAAAAAGGAAGAGGGAGAGTTTGAAAGTAGTAGTGATGAGTCCACTTCCAGAGATTACTTCTTGTATGAATCCGATGGTGGGGACTCGGAGTCCTGTGATGAAACTCCGGGTATGAGTCTCGTTCTCCTAAGCTCGCCTCTCCCTAATATAAGTGTTAAAGGCAAAGCTCCAGAGTCCGAAGGGCATCGAGACTCACCAAGTAAAGACATCAGAGCGGAGTTCGGGGATTTCAATGATGTTTATGTTGACTTTGATGAGCTCATGAAAGATGATTTTAAATTTATTATGGCGCCTCCCAGCTCGGGTGATATCGTGCCAGAAGTTAGCCCGGTTCCGCCCACAATAGCCAAAGTTATTCCGATTCCGCCTACAATGGCCGTCCGTCCCGTTTCATAACAACATTTTAGGCTCACCTTAGAAATACAATACACGTCACGCTAGGATTACATTCATTTTCATTCATCTCTCCAAATTCATAGTGTTTATCTTATGTTTCTGAAACTTTTTATGTATGTATTAAGTCAAATATGACAAGAGGACGAGGTTTCTATGATGACTTTGAAGAGTTTAATGACTCACAGCGGTACTCCAAGCACGCCTCCAGCCATTATCAATCCCGAGAAATGGAGGAGGAATATAGGAGGAGGAAAGAACTTGAAGTTGAAACCCACCGTCGGGAAGAAAGGGACCGAAGCCGATCGTAAAGGCGGGTACGAGAAGAGGAGATCTCTTGAGGAGAGGGATGCCCCGTAGAAAAATTCGAAGTTTGAATACCATCCTCATTCTTCAGAGATCGCACCAAAACACTCTTCTGTGGGCCAAGAAATTCCTATTACTTCTGCACTGCTTCCGCCTTCAACTCACGTTTCATCATCTTCCATAGTTACTGCTGCCCCCGGTACTTCTCGCCCACAACGGAGACTTGCCTATTCCCTTCCTTCGGGCTCCCCTAAACTTGAGGTAGCTCTTCTTGGTTGGTTCTTAAAAGGGGTTGAATTCGATCGCGATTTGCAACCAATCCATAAAGATTCGTGCATGCCGCACCTCCAGGCCACTCAGAGTGACTTAGAACGAGATGAAGGATGGGAGAAGCTCTCCTTCAAATCAGAGAAGGACGACTTTGAGAGGGCATTGGCCGATAGTGATGCCAAGATTAAGCAACTGGAGGAAGAGAAAGCGACAGTGCAGCAATAAAGCAAGAGAAATGCTGACTTGCTGATAGAGGTGAAAGAAGCTCACACTCGAATAATGATTGTCTACAGAGACGAAATAAAAAAGGCTCACGTAGAGGACAAAAAATTAAAACAAGAAGTGATCGCCTGTAGCTCAACGATTGAGGCTTAACGGAAAACTATTGCTGATCATGACCTCATCGTTGAAGGGCACAACAAAACCATTTACGACCAGGCCGAGATCATTGCTAAGTTACAGGCTCACGTCGCACAGCTTAGTGCCAATAAGTCTGCTGTTGAGGTTGAGAAGGCTGTTGTGAGAGAGGATTATTTGGAGCTCCGTAATGCCTTTGAAAGGAAGATGGAGAAGCTTAATACAACCTTCCTAAATTTTATGTTAACTCCTTGTTGCATCAAGGAAGCCTTAGTTATCTAGGCCAGAAATTCCCGCGCACTCTTGCTCTAGAATGGGAAGAAATCTTGTCCCGCTTTTCTTATAGCGACGATGTCTACCTTGAGCAAGAGTTGGAGGACGCTTATCTAAATGAAGAATCGAAGAAAGAGTTGCTCTAGCGCGAGGAAATTCTTCAAGTAGAAAGAGAGAAGGGGGCCACTGATGCTGCCTTGACAACCGATGCCGAAGCGCTCACCAAGCATTTTATCTCTAGCGCGAGTGAATCATTAGAGCAGGCCCATGACCTGCCAACGAGTTCGAGACTTGAACCTCTCCCTCAAGTAGTGAAGCTATAAAAAGAGAGCGAAGGTGGTGAATTTGAGGTTGCTATTCTTGAACATTCCTCTAGTGCAGGTAATGTTCTCGCCTCCTCCGAATTCGGGAGTTTCCAACTTACGACGCAAGAGCAAGAAGAATTTAATGCTTTCATTTATGATCTTATAGGTCCATCTACCTTCCCCGTTGACGTACCACCTCCTTTGGCGCCCATGCCTGCCGCCATCTCCACATCTTCCATGGTTGTTTCTATTCTTGTTCCGGCTTCGACGTCTGCATATGGTTCACAACCGGGGCCGGAGGCTAAAAAGATAGCCATGCTTCATGGTTTGGATGACCCTTCCATGTCTTTGGAAGGCGACGTTACATAGCAGAGGCCAAGGAGCAGGAGACTCCAACGGAGTAACCATAGAGAACTCAACACGAGCTGGTCACTGTCAAGAGGGAAAAGGTCGAAGCGATCAAAGCCTCTAAAAACTCCCGCAGATCACGAAGGCAAAAGACGAAGGGAGAGGCTTCAGAGGAAGATGAGGACATTTCCACTGAGCTATTCATCGACAATACCGGCAGCGACACCACTCCCGAGAAGAAGCAGAAGCTTCCGATCAAGGGCGGAAAGGGGAGCAACGGAATGAAGCTTTGAGCGGCTTGTACGAGGACTGACTCGTTTTTGGTCAACAGCTTGCATGAAGATCGACCAGTTTTGGTTTCCTTTTTTGAGTTATTCTGTTCAAGTACAGAGTCTGCGCTTTGCATCTTTACTGTGGAGTCTGTATTTTCTTTTTGTTGGCCGGTGTTGTGTGGGTACGGTCCCCACATTCTGACCTTGTGTACATAAAATTATAAGCAATCTATTGATATTTTGGATGTACTCTTATTTATCTATTGACATGTGTTCTATGTACTTGTGCTTGTTATGTTTCATACTTTTCTAGTTCTACGATTATAGCCAAAGCCCATCGTTCGAAGTAACAGAACTTAGAGATTAACATCACTTTGGAAGTTAACAGAACCTTTAAAATTACCAAAACATAGAAAAGTTTGTTTAGAAATTCATAGAACTTTAGAAATTAACAAAACTTAGAGAATTTTTGTTTAGAAATTCTTTGCTGACTTCTTTGTTTAAAAACTCTTTGGAAATTTTTTGTTTGGAGTGACAGAACTTGTGAACTTATTGTTTTCACGCGTTTTTATCCAAGTACAGGTGTATGCCCCCCAGTTCACAGGGCTGTTTACTTCGAATAATTTTCAGATAATCGATAAATTAGGGTTTACATATTCTTTATTGAAAATTTGGCTAAGTGACGAATCGATTCTCCTTTTTTGGAAGTTTTGCAACTTTAGCACGCACTCCAAGCTTCTTGTGCTATTTCAACAAGTATGCAATACACGCGTATCTCAGAGGTGCACAGTGTATGGGTTAATTGATCGTGGTTTCTACCCCTAAGTTTCAGTTGTTGAGACTTTTCAGTTAGTTTGTAGCATTTCAATTTTGTTGGAGTTCTGCTCATTATTTCTGATTATATATAGGAGCAGTT
This sequence comes from Allium fistulosum, assembly GCA_030737815.1. Taxonomy (NCBI): domain Eukaryota; kingdom Viridiplantae; phylum Streptophyta; class Magnoliopsida; order Asparagales; family Amaryllidaceae; genus Allium; species Allium fistulosum. The sequence continues at coordinate 799,142,913 of CM060904.1, forward strand.
GGTGCCAGTTATGAGATGCGTGGTTTCTGGTGCTCCTCGGCGTTGCCTATCTTCGGGCCACGTGTGGAGCATTTTTTTATAGTGTTCCCCAATGATACCTATCTTCGGGCAGTGGGAGCAGTTAATGTTTTGGAATTTAGTGCACGGCTTATGTAGTGAATGGCTTTTCTTTTTCCTCGGTGTTGCCTATCTTTGGGCAACATGAGTAGTTATTATTTTAGTACGCGGCTTACGGGGTGCGCGGCTTTTGTTTTTCCTCAGCGTTGCCTATCTTCCGTAAAAGTGGGAGGTTATTATTTTAGTGCGTGGCTTTTGTTTTTCCTCGGTGTTTCCTATCTTTGTGCAACGTGAGGGGTTATTATTTTAGTACGCGACTTATGAGGTGCACGGCTTTTGGCACTCCTCGGTGTTGCCTATCTTCGGGCAATGCAAGGAGTGTTGATTTTAGCCTTCTCGATGTTGCCGAAGCAACACCGGTTTTTGGAAGGCTAAGATCGGGTTTCGCCGATCTAACGGTTTTGGGTCGATTTGCTTCCGTCGACCCGGCGGGTAATTATTATGAACACGATTTTGTTGGTTCAAGAAGCAAACTTTATTAAGGAAAGCGGGGAAGTTTTTGCCTATATACAACACCCCTAGTATCTCGGGATGGCTTATTTGCTGGAAAATAAAAAATACATAAGATAGCTTTCAGACAAAGTAACGGCGAATCGATTCGCTATTCTATGGCCTGGGAACTTGAGTTCTGTCGACGGTTGCTAGCTTGAAAGTCCCGTCTCTTAGCTTTTGATTAATGACATATGGTCCCTCCCAGTTTGGTCAGAAGGCCCCCAGAACGGTGTAAACTCGCTTGAGCACAAGATCTCCCACTTCGAAGGTTTGATTGTGAATTTTGGAGTTGAAGTACCGTGCGACCCTTTTTTGGTAGGCGGCAGTTCTCAACTCTGCTTCTTCTCTTTATTCATCAACCATATCCAGCGATTCGAGTAGGAGTTGCTCATTTTTTTTGATTGAAATTCTGCCTTCGGTGCGAGGGGCCTCTAATTCGATAGGAATCATTGCTTCTGAACCATATGCTAGGGCGAACGGAGTGTGACCGATCACCAATTTGTGGGTAGTTCTGTAAGCCTATAGTGGGAGTGGGAGTTCATCAACCCATATTCCTTTGGCCTTTGCTAGTCGCTTTTTGATGGTGGACTTGATAATCTTGTTTATCGCTTCCACGTGCCCGTTTGCTTGCGGATGAGCCACCGCGGAAAAGCTCTTTTCAATTTGGAAGCGCTTACAGAATTCTTTAAAATCGGCACTTTCGAACTGGGTTCCATTGTCGGTGATGATCTTTTGCGGCACACCAAACCTGCAAATGATGTTTTTAGTAAGAAATTTAATAACTTTATTTGTAGTTATGGTGGCCAGTGTTTCCGCTTCAGCCCATTTTGTGAAATAATCTATTGCAACTATAGCATATTTGGCTCCTCCTTTTGCCATTAGTAGGACACCGATCAAATCGATCCCCCATATTGCAAACCGCCATGAGCTGGCCATCTAAGTTAGCTCCGTTAAAGGAGTTCTCTTAATTTTGCTGAATCTTTGGCAGCAATCGCATCTCCTGGCATGATCTGCAGCGTTGCGATTTATCGTTGGCTTGAAATACCCATACCAAAGGGCTTTCGTCGCAAGGGTCTGCCCTCCAGTGTGGTCTCCACATTCGCCTTCATGTACCTTCTTTAGGATTCTTCGTGCTTCATCATCGGTCACACACCTAAGAAGAGGGGTCAAGAATCCTCTTCGATAGAGAATTCCATCTTGTATCATGAACCATTGTGTCTTCCGGAGGAGCTTCTTCCATTGATTACAGTCAGTTTGAAGGGTTCCTGCAGTAGATAGTTCTTTATCGATGTCATCCATGTATCCGGTCCGATGGTGGTTTCGAGGATCTAGTCTACATCCATTTTGTCTATGCTTGGGTTGGTTAAAGTTTCAACCGGGACCAACCCTAACGACTGAGCTTCTTTGGAACTTGCCTGTTTGGCCAAATAATCTGCCTTGGTGTTTTGCTCCCGTGGGACGTGAGTTATAGTGTAGTGCTCGATGTCGCCTAGCAGTTCCTGTACATTGGACAGGTACAGGGCAAGATTTTCTCTCGCACTTGGTATTCCCCTTTCACTTGACAGACGACCAGCTGGAAGTCGCTGTATATGTGAATAGATTTTATCTTGAGTTCCTTCACAACCTTCAGTCCGAAGATCAGTGCTTAGTACTATGCTTTGTTATTTGTTGCTGGGAATTCCAAGTGCAAAGCATAGCTAATGGCTCGCTCCTCGGGGGTTTCAAGCACTACCCCTACTCCCGAACAGAATTTGTTAGATGCGCCATCAACGAAGAGCTTCCATTGCATACTTACTTCCAATTGAACTTCTTCCTCATCGTCCCTTATAGTAAATTCAGCGTTGAAGTCGGCCAACGCCTACCCATTGATGCCTTTCCTAGGGTGATATGCGATGTCATATTGACTTAGCTCTATATTACACTTGAGTAGTCATCCAGAAGTTTCTGGCAAATATAAAACTTGCTTTAAAGGTTGGTTAGTTAATACTTTAATTGGATGAGCCTGGAAGTATGGTCATAATTTCAAGGATGCAATCAAAAAGCAATACGCTAGCTTCTCGTGTTTTGGGTAATTCTTCTCAGCTCCGGTGAATCGTTTGCTAATGTAGTACACAGGTCGCTGGATTCTAGCTTCTTTCTGCATGAGAGCGGTGCTCAGTGCATGCGAGGAAACTGCTAAATAAATGAATAGGTCTTCTCCATCCACCGGCTTTGATAAGATTGGGGGAGCTTCCATGTGTCGTAGCAATTCCTCGAAAGCTGTCTAACAAGCTTCACTCCATTCAAAGTTTTTCTTTCCCTTCTTCAGTGCATCGAAGAACAGTATGCACTTGTCTATAGCTTTTGAGATGAATCGACTCAGTTCCGCGATTTTTCCATTCAAGCTTTGAAGTTCCTTCTTATTTTTAGGGGCTTGGACTTCCCGTAACGCTGTTATTTGCTCGGGATTCTCTTCGATGCCTTGGGCACTTACTATGAACCCCAAGAATTTCACGGAGGCTACTCCGAAGTGACATTTGAGTGGGTTGAGCTTCATTTCATATTTTCAGAGTATCTCAAACATTTCAGCAAGGTTGTCTAGATGGTTAGCAGCTGCTCGAGATTTGACTAACATGTCATCCACGTAAACTTCCATAGTCTTTCCAATCTAATGTTTGAATATAGTATTCACTAGCCTTTGGTATGTTTCCCCTGCATTTTTCAAGCCGAATGGCATTACCATGTAGTAGTACAATCCCAAATTGATGATGAAGCTGGTGTTCTCTTGGTCACGCTTATGCATCAGGGTCTAGTTGTAGCCCGAGTACGCATCCATGAACAACAGCCATTCATGTCCCACCATTCGAACAACAAGCTGGTCAATACTAGGGAGAGGGAAGCTATCCTTCGGACAAGCTTTGTTTAGGTTCGAGAAATCAATACAAATTCGCCATTTTCCGTTAGACTTATTGACTAGGACTGGTTTTGATACCCATTCAGGATACTTTGCATCTTGGATGAAGCCGTTAGCCATCAGTTTATCTACTTCCTGTCATAGTGCCTTGTACCGTTCAGGGCCCAAGCTGTGCCTTTTTTGCTTCACTGGCGTAAATTTGGGGTCAATGTTGAGTGCGTGGCAGGCAATTTCAGGTGACACCCTACACATATCGGAGTGTGTCCAAGCAAATACGTTTAAATTTGCGTAGAGGAATTTGTTTAGTTTCGACCGCATCTTGTTTCAAAGGTGCGACCCAATCTTCAGGACCCGCGTTGGGTCATCCATACAGACTTTGACAGACACCACAATTCTGTCGGTGCTGGCCAATGCACCTCTGAGCTCTTCTTTCTAGGGCCCAAAGCCTTATCGAATCGGCTATTGTCCCCAAGCCAAGGGAGGCTCTATAGTTGCTATTCGGAGGGTTCACGGATGTGGAGGGTTTTCCCCATATCCTTTCCATTTTCCTTTCTTCTTGACTCACGCAATTCCGTAATGTAGCGTTCCCGGGCGGCGCTTTGTTTTCCTCTTACAATTTCGACTCTGTGTTAAGTAGGTAACTTTATTGTAAGGAAACATTGGGCCAGTGCTATTTTGAAGTCGGCTAATGCGGGCCGTTCGAAGAAGGCGTTGTATGTTGACATTTCATCCACGATCACAAAACTTTGAATGAGAGTGACCCTTCGCTCACCCTCTCCAAGCTCCACTGGTAGGTCAATTGTTCCCGCCGGTTGTTTGGGTTCACCAGTAAACCCTTGAATCTTTGTTTGGCATGCGAACACACTTTCCATGCCAATCTTCATTTGATCGAAAGTTCACTTGAAGTGAATGTTAACGGGGCTGCCACTGTCAACCAACACCCGCCGAACTACAACAGGTCCAATTCCTACCGTCACCACCATCGGATCGAGAGTTAGAGCTTCGATCCCTTCGGTGTCCCGATTTTGGAACACAATGTCGTCATTCAAGACCCTTTGCATCTTAACTGGAGTTTCGTCTTCCACAGCTAAACATGATTCCTTTGGAGCATGCTTCAACGAACTTGCATACCGCTCCATTTTTCCCCAACTTCTTTTCGAGGGAAGTTTCCACCCATATATTGATGAGTCTATGGTCAGTTCATTTCGACCCTTCTTTGTTGGTTCCTACTTGATTCCATCGTTCTCTTGGGTGTTGAGGAGTCACAGATTGATCGGGGTTTTGCGCTTGTGTTACGTACTGCTGGAGTTTGTTATTCTGGATCAGTTCCTCAATGAGATTCTTTAGGTGGTGGCATTCGTTCGTATTGTGGCGGTGTGTCTCATGGAAGCGACAGAATTTCCCCGAGCGCTTCTGTTGTACGGTCGCCTCCTTTCTGGGTGACTTTTTTCATTCCTCAGTTCCTTGAATTGCGAGAAAAATGTTTTCCAATGTGTCACTCAGGGGAGTGTCGCCTTCGGGCCTAAACCCTTTAAGCTTTTTATTGCTGCCATTTCCATTTTTCTTATTGGAGTTTTGACCTTTCCTCTTTGAATTCCCATATATCCCAGTGGTTCCTTCAACAGCCCAGAAGCGTGCGCATCTTGATTCATTGCTACATTGCTTTGCATGGCGTTTGCCGGTTGCACACTAGTAGACTTCCCTTCCAATTCCTGCGCTTCCTCCAACCTTAGGTACTAACTTGCTTTGCGATTAAAATCTTTCCTAGTGGTAGGTTGCTTCATTTTAATCCACTTTCTGAATTTAGTTTCCAGGTGAATGGCAAGAACTAATGCCATAAAAACCATGTCTTCGTTGGGGTTGCTTACTTCCGTCACCGCGGTGTTAAACCTGTTCATGAAAGACTTCAGTGATTCGTTACGCCCTTGGAATAACCCGGATAGGGACATGACGTCTTTGGACTGCGCAGTATGGAGTTTGAACTGATCAACAAACCTTGTCGGTAGTTGGTCAAAAGTAGAGATAGATCTTGGTGGAAGCCTAGTGAACCACATTGACGCAACACCTTCTAGAAAGATAGGGAAGCATATACATCGAACTGCTTCAGAGGCGTTTGCTCCGTCCATATACCAACTATATTTGTACAAGTGAGGTTTTCGGGTCCTTCATTCCATCATAGGACGGAATAGTTGGCACTGTGAATTTTTTTGATATCTCTCATTCAAGATTTCATTGGTGAAAGGAGTCCGACTTGGTGCAGATCCCAATTCATCATCTCTTCTTTCTTTACCCTCCTCCATTAATTGTTTAACCATTTCCGCTATGTATGCCTTTGATGTCTTGTAGTCTTAAGGACAGCGATCAGTCACTACGCCAAGTGTTTGACTTTGCAAACGGTCTTGGTTAGTGGGCTAAGGCCTAGGCTCTCTTGTCTTCGGGAAAGCAACTTGTGCAGGGTCTCGTTGGCTTGCGGTCGGTCTAACTAGAGCAGTTTGGGTATTCCTTTCATTATCAAATGCATTGGCATTTTCTTTCAATTTGTCATTTTGCTCTCCGTCCTCCGAGTCGGAAAGATCTATAGCTATGTCCTTTATAGGGGTCTCTGCCCCTTGGTTTAAATTCAGAATAGGTTGCCTTGTGGCCAATGGAGTACTTGCATTTCCATCTACATTAAGTCCTATTGTCACCCTCTTTTGAGGCAGTTTTCTGTTTCTTCTATGTAGACTAGAGACGGAAGAATTCTCTTGTTCTATGGCAGCCGCGGGTTCCGGCATAATCCTTGGAGCGGGATTCGACTATAGGGTTAGAAGAGCATTGAGCTTGTCCATTAGAACCTTTTGCTACTTTCCATTTTTTGATTGATCTCATCAACCATTTTTTAACTCATCCCTGGTAACAACTTCATGCTGATTGGAGGAGGCTGACACCTGATTCCCTAAGTTAGCGCCATTTACTTCAGTCTGTTGGGGATTAACATCCTCACCAGCTACCACTACCCTATGTACCTTCCTGAGGCAGTTCTTATTCTTCCAGGGGCCATTGGTTCCAAACAGTGGATTCTTCAAGCAAAGGTTAAGGATCTAACTTCTGGACCTATGGGATCCAAAGTAGATAGCTAGATCTGGATCCTGAGTTGGTTTCTCAGTGAAAGCACCAAAATGTTAACCCAAAAAATGGATCAACACCCTGGTTAGAGTTTGAATGCACCAGCCCTGTTCAGACAGGGCAATATCACAGATCATAGATATAGAGAAAGAACAGTAAAAGAAAGTAGATAGAGAAATTTTATAATGGGTCGGCTGTTAATGAAGCCTACGTCCACTTTATAGTTTTATTAAAGACTGATTGTTGTTACAGGAGATGTTTTATTACAAGGCTTTGAATATCTTTAGCTAGATTGAATCACCATAGTTGGTATCCACTGGAGAATCACAGTGAATTCCTTTTGAGACTGTTGTGTGGGAGGTAGAGAGTGAAGAATAATTGTAGCAACGCTTCAGTAACCAGTCCGAAGAAGATCCAGTTTATGTTGCAAGTAGGATGGTATTTATATGGATTAGAGAGCTTCTGGGCCAGGCCACTTCATCATCTGCTTGCAGGTAGGTAGGGAACGACCCAGGGGGTTTGGCTAGCAAACCGAGGCAAAAGCATGGCTCGCTGGCTACCAATAGACTTGGCTCGTTTGCGAGCCAATGCCTTGGCCTCTTCTTTATTGCATCCTTGGTTAGTTTGTTGTTGAATTAGAGAGATGTTTGGGTCGCTGGTGATCCAAGCACTTGGGATTTTTCTGGAGTTTGGAGTTTGAGATATTTCCATGATCTTTTGTCATTGTTGTCTTAGTAATGTAGCTTGGCCCTCGTTAATCCATTTTCTTAGATTTTCTGGTTAAGTTCTAAACCATTATGGCAGCACGAGGTTGTTCTGTTCCCTGCTGGATTAAAACCCCGGATAACATACTCGAACCAGCCTGATTTCTTTTTACAAAGCTTTCTAACTTCGTGCTCCACTATACATGCAATGGCACGGGGTGCTATCAACTCCATTTTTGTATTTGTTAGTTAATCGGGTTCTACTATAGTAGATGTGCAATAAAGACATTTCCTGAAGTGTGATATGTGGAAAATGTCATAGACTCCTGCTAGCTGGCCAGAAGCTCTACTCGATATACAAGTTTACCCACCCTTTCCAAAATCTGAAAAGCCCAACAAACCTTGTTGCCAATGTCCCTAATGTACTAAACCACATAACCTTCCCTAAAGGGAAAGCTTAGCAGAAACCTGTCTCCAACTAAAAGTTCCGGTTCCTTTCTTTCCCTATCAGGATAGGTCTACTGACAGCCCTGTGCGACCTTCATCCACCGTCTAATTATCTCTACCATTTTTGTGGTCTCATGGATCAATTCTGGTACAATTAGAATTCTATCAGTGGTTCCCACTAACAAGTGGGCCATGACAATTATTGCTTGGTAATTATTATTATACACGAACTCTAATAAGGGTAAATGTTGCTTCCAATGTCCTCTAAAATCCATGAATCATGCTCTTAACGAATCATCCAAATTCTGTTCACCCGTTCCGTATTACCTTCTATGCATAGGTGGTAAGCATTGCTAGGATTCAACGTCGTTTCTAAAGCTAACTGCAAACTACTCCCAAATTCACTATGGAACAAAGGGTCCTTATTGCCGAGAATGCTAACCGAAATCCCATGCAGTTGTACTACTTCCTTGATGTAGATTTGGGCCAGAGAAATTGCAGTCCTATTAATCCTTATAGGAATAAAGTAGGCACTTCTAGTGAGTCTATCCACTACAACCCAAATGGCCTCATTGCCTCTTTGACTCTTAGGCAACTTATCTATAAAGTCTTTTGCTATATGCTCCTACTTCCAAATCGGCACCTATAACGGCAATAACAATCCTCTAAGCTTCACTTGTTCTCTATTTAACTTTTGGCATGTCAAACACCTAGAGACACACTTTGCTAACTTTTTCTTCATCCTCAACTGATAGAAAATTAACTTCATAGCACTATATATTTTATCTCCACTGGGATGAATAGTCATCCTACTATGGTGACACTCAACTAGCACTTCCTCCAAAACTTCCACCACCATTGGAATATATAGGCGCCTGTCACTCCTCAGGTATACCCTATTGTCTATTGCATATCAACCGACATGCGAAAAATGTTATGTCTATTTTCTGTTCTTTCTAGATGCAGTCCATCAATACTGGCCTTACTTCCGCTGCTTCCATTGCCCAATGTGGTCCAACAACCTCCATTCATGTATAGCACCAAGAGTAGCATGCCTTTTTCTAGAGGCATCAGCAACAACATTCCTTTATCTATGGGTATACTATATCCCAAGTCATATGATGTTGCAAACTCCATCTACCTCTATTACCTAAGATTCAAAGCTTTTTGGGAAAATATTATTTAAGGGATTTGTGGTCAGTGAATAACTCAAACCTTTCCCCAAAAGATAGTGCCTCCACATCTTCAAAGTGAAAACAATGGCTGCTAACCATAAGTTGTAAGGGGGCACCTTTTCTCATGGTCCTTCAGCTACCTACATGCATAAGCTATCGATTTACCTTCTTACATAAGAACAGTTCCTAAGCCCATACCACATGCATCATTGAAAACAGTGAAAGGTTTTGCCCTATCTGGAATAATAAGTACTGGCACTCTAGTCAAAATCCCCTTTAGCATCTTGAAGGCTTTCATGCATTTCTCATCCCATGTAAAAGCTAAATTTTTCTTGGTTAAGCGGGTCAACGGGACTGCTATCTTTGTAAAGTCCTTATTGAGTTTTCTATAATAACTCTCCAATCCAAGAAAACTCCTAACTTCCATGGCGTTATTCAGAATCTTCCAGTCCTGAATAGCTTCCACCATTGCAGGATCGACAGATAATCCGTTCTCGGAGACAATATGATCGAGAAATATCACATCCTTCTTCCAAAAGAGTCATTTTGAGAATTTGGCTTTTAATTGGTACCTTCTCAAGGTTCCTAGTACTTCCCTTAAGTGATTACCGTGCTCGCCTTCACTTTTAGAGAATACTAAAATATCGTCCATAAATACTATGATGAACTTACTTAGTTGCCCCTTAAAACTCAACTCATCTAATCTACAGAGTATGCAAGGGCATTAGCAAACCTAAAAGGCATTATCTGCCATTCATAAAGTTCGTTTGGAGTGCAAAAAGAGGTCTTTGCTAGCTATCCTTAGTTGTTCTAAATTGGTGGAATCCCATGGCTAAATCCACCTAAGAAAAGACTTTGGCCCAATAAGCTAATCAAATGAGTCATCCATTCTAGATAAGGGTACCTATTTTTCTTGGTCAGCATGTTAAGCTATCGATAATCAATGCATAGCCTTAAAGAGATATTTACCTTAGTGGGACAATTGGTGCTCCCATTATGAAGTACTGTAGTGAATAAATCTCTTCGACGATATCTTCAAAATCTGCTTATCAAACTCTCGCCTTTCTTTAGGGGCTATATGCCTGGATGGTAGCATAATAGGTTTAGTGTTTTTCTCCAAATCAATCCTAAACTCGATCTCCCTTCAGGATGGAAAACCGAAGTCTTTTTCAAAAAATCTGGAAAGTCATGGACTACGAGCGTAAATGAGAGTTTATCTTGAGATAGGCTAAGAGAATATAAATTACTTAACTCGAAAAAATTTAGGGGTTTGCAACGAACATTGATATCTCGCTCCTTACAACTCCTTAACCAAACATCCTTCTATTATAATCTATGACAGCCCCATAGTAAGATAACCAATCCATCCTTATGATAAGCCCATATCCCTCAAAACTCAAAACGTACACATTAAATGTAAAATTGACGTTACATATATCCACTACTAGGCCTTTAAAATTATGGAAAAATACGTCGAACCCCCAATAGGATTTGATACAACTATTAGGTTGGGGACAACTTGGGTTTTTAGACTGAAGGATTTGACTACATTTCTAACTGTGAATGAATGTGATGCTTCTGCTGGAATAAGGCACAAATAGTATTTCCGAAGATAATATTTGTACCTTCCAATGCAACTTTTCCTTTGTCTCTAGGAGGAGGTCTACTTGAGATAGATACTACTTCAATGGCATAAGCTTGCCCACCTTGACCCTCCTTTGCTAGCTTTGGGCATCGTTTCTTGTAGTGCTCCTCTTCATAGCCATGGTAGCATTTCCCCTTGAATTCTTCCATAATCAAACTCAATTTGCAATCCTTAGCCACATGTCTTTTCTTCTGGTACCTACGACATGTCACACTTCCTTTCTTGTTCTTTCTCTTGGCTATCTTATCGGCCCAGAATCCCCCTTTCTTCGCTCCACCTTGATTTTTTGCCTATACTACTTTCTCCTTTTCCTTAATACAATGGTCTAAAGCAGGGTAATTTCCATTTACATCTCATAAGATATGCATATAGGTACTTGGGTTAAAAGCAGCTCCCTAAGTGGAGAATCTAGGACTTTAACAAAATTTGTAGCCTTCTTCATTGGGGTGTCAATCAAATGCTCCTTCAATGTGGACTCTCCTCGCCTTAGTTGAGTAAACTTCTCTAATTGCAAACTCATTTCCACTTTGGACATGAATCATGACTCGAAGTGAGTCCAGAATTCAGCCCAAGTAATTCCTTCTTTTATATTCTTGTTAACTACAATGGTCCACCAATCCAACGCCTCCCCCTGTAAATGCCATGCAGTCATCCTCCTCTCAATTTGATCTTCCCATCCTAGCTCCTAGAATATACATTCATAGTCATTATCCAAGCCTTTGTTTTGACAAAATATTCAGCTCCCGTCTACGCTCGTCCTCCAATATTCTGGAAGTCTTTACACATTTTATGGAAGTCTAGTGGGTGGGGTACTATTTCGGTAGGCAAAGCAGCTGGTACAGCTAGTTGTGGAATGAAAACTTGCCACCACGTGCCTTAGGTATTTATAAAACCATTCTAGCATACCTTGTATAGTGGGTATTTCTTGGGTAGAGGGGTTCCCGGCCTTTGATCAATCATTTTCATCCGTTATGAACAATCTGTAGGTATGAGCTTTTAGTCAAAACTTCCTAAGATAGTATTCCTTGGTAAAATATAGATTTGCCTAGTGTGTTTGCATATGTTCATAAAGTATATATATAGTAGGGTTTTTGAAATATACTTTCAAAAACAATAAACATGCACTCTTTTGCATCTCTATTCCCATTGATCGGGTAACTTATGCTCTAATATCCATTGTAATAACCTTCTTCAGAATAGACCTGATTTTTGAACCAATAAAACTCTTTCGAATCTTACGTCCATTCCAAGGCTGGTTGTTGGTTGATAAAATTGATACAATGAACAATATATAGAGCTATCTCTCTATACATTCAAAATCTCACAGCGGAAGGGATAAATATATAATAACAAAAATAAGTACCCATTTGATAAAATACAACTCTTAAAAATAATATATCCTAAAATATCCATTATACAATATCTCAAAATAAAACATCAACATGTTTGAAATATGGGCACATCCGAACACATCATAAACATAGATAAATAAATAAACTGCTACAAATCTTCACCACCGCCTTTATCTTCTCCATTATCAGCATTTCCCCAAGACCTATGGGTTGTAAGGAGGAGGGAGTCTAAACAACAATGTCCAGTGAATGAAAATCTCAAGTCGTACCATAATGGTATTTAGGCAATAACATTTAGATATGTAATATGTCTTGCGCATCCAGTACTTTAACCTATTAAGTATACTCTATTATAAGCTAAAAGGGCTTTTCCAATCCAACTCCATAACATACCTTTCACCATAGGCCAAGAGCCCTTTCCAGTCCATCTTCGAAACTACTGTAAATCATGCCCTAACGATGTGAGAGAAAGCACCTGAGCCACTTAATACCTCTTTAATAGGAATTAGATAGATTCTGACCATTTAATACCTATACCCTAGGAAGATTCCTATCAAGTAATACCTAAACCCAAGGTGATCCTCTCTCTAGTACTTCGTAACTGACGTCGTAAGAAATTCCATCAGATCACTTGATACTTCTTTTATGGGAAAAGAAGGATCCTACAATAGCCACTTAATACCTCAACCTCGAAGCAAGCCCCTTTCATGGATTTTCCACTATCACACTTAAAAGATAATACCGACCATTAAATACTTCATAAGTTGGAAGGAGGCGGACCCTACACTATCCACTTAATACTTTTAACCTAGAAGTTGGCCCGAACTAGGATATCTGTCATATGACCCGTAACCCAGACCATGACATCACACATTAGTTTGACTATTCGTATGTGTCGGTAGCCAGATTCACTTGGCAGACTTACCCTATAGAATTGGGACTAACCTCGCATCCATCATAGGTATTATAGACGATGTCTCACATTAGTCCCAAGGTCACACTACTAGTAGCCAGATTAGTTTTGTAGACTTCTTTGTGCTTTTGATTGACCTCACATCTCAATAACTTAGTTATATTTCCACTCTCCTAACATACTACCATATGTATGCTATATTTATAATTCCTTACTACATTTATGCATAAGGCCATATAAAGAAAACTCCTTATTTCGCCTTTAATTATGGAATAATTTCCATAAGTTTCCTTAACTTCCTTTCTAAAGGATACAATGTTATTCATTAACCAATTTATTATATACGATATGATTTATATGTTACCATCAATATGCTATTAATATATTTGTACGTACGTAATTTAGGCTAACTAAATATTCCTAAGCATGCATAGAAATATTCGTATTCTAGGATTTTTGCTTCTTATACTAATTGTTTAAAATGTCAAAACTTCAATATTCATACAAGCCTAATTTATATACAATAGTCTACAAAATAGCCAATATTCATAGCGCGACAAAACATACTTGTAGAAAAAGAATGGAATGAAAATACAAAACATATTGTAAATTAATATAACAGAATTAACAGCTCTATTTCAAGAGAACAAAACTTTAAAACATAAACCCTTTATATTCTGTACAACTTTTACATATACAAACACGAAGCAAAAAAGGGGATTTGTATTATCTAAATTAAGGAAACAGCCGGCGCAAACTACAAATAGAAAAACCCATACTTTGCACATCATTCCTAAAATTTTACTTTTTGAACCCTTTACTGCAACAACAGAAATTAGAAGGGGAAGTTTAATAGAACATAAATTATTAAAATTGCAAACAATAATTTAAATTCTACAATATTAACATAAAATAATTGTAATTTCAATTAATCCAAGAATCATCATTTTATTTAAGGGAATTTTGGGGTTTTAGGGTCCATATAAAAAATTCACCAAGGCATAAAATAAATCTAATGTTTTACTACACAAGTTACTAAAATGTGAAAAACTAAGATTTCTACTCACAGATAATTTCTTACTTCCTTTAGATTTGATTCACACCTTTACCTAACTGTTCCTTCAGGTTTCTTCTTTTCAAAATATACAACAATTCAATTTTATATAAATTAGACTTAGAATTTAGAGATTATGGAAGAATAAAAATAGAAAAATTCATATATATATATATATATATATAAACCAATTACCTTTTCTACTTGGATTTTAATTCTTGAATCTAATCGAAGAATCAAGGAAGAAGACTGATGGAGTTTTGCTAGCATTCCATATGTAAAAGTGAAGGAGGCTAGGCAGCTAGAAGGAGTCTAGACCATAGGATTTAATTTGGTTTAAAATAATAAGGTCTGCATTATTCAAGACCTAAATCATCTTACTAATCTTTTCCTGGTAAATCATCTTTGGTGTTATCGTCAACCTGATCATCTCTGTCATTGTCATTACCATCATTATCTCAACAGTTTATACTCCTTTCTTAATCATCGTCATTAGATGAATGGTCATAAAAAATTAGCTGCTTGTCGATTTAATGGGATATCATCTACAAACTCAGATAAGGCCATATGTAATACCATGGAAATTTGATAAATAATTTACAAAAATATTAATAGAAGAATAATGTGAAAATTATCGAAATTAATGAATTAATTAAATAAATTAAAAATAAGGCTGGGCAAAGCGGTCATTTTTAGGATGTTGGAATATGACGATGAGATTAGTGTTGTTACGACCGTCTTGGTTTTATGAGTTGTGTAGTATTTTTATTTGTCTCATTTGGAGTCTATATAAAGGAGTTGTAGTTGAAATATCATCGAGTCAAATGGGTACCAAAGTAAGGGCTGGGTTTGAATCTGAAATTTAAAAGATAAACGACTTCTCCCTTCTGTTAAAAAACCAATTCACATACCTATATCTCATTTCAAAAACTAACTATTCATCCTTTCTTCTTCCACCATCTTTTATTCAAATTACCTAAGATCAAATTCAAATACCTCGCTCAAAACTCAATCGAATTGAACGATAACAAAAGTGTTATGAAGCCATCAGACAAGGGTATACACCATTACTAATTTAGAGGATAAATCTCAGTAAGGAGACACAACATGCTAGACGATAAGGAACTACGCATAAATGGGAATTTCTGTGAGTGATTTTCTAAAGTCAGATCATCTTCATCATATAATGCAATCATGATCCTCTATTTATGATATTTTGGCTATAATAGAGTAGATAAAGCCCTATAAACATCTCAAATCAGATTAACTTAGGATTTGGGAGGGATTTCGCTAATTAAAATACTTAGAAACTAGGTTACTTTAGAATACGGTAATTTGATAACTATAAGTTAAAATCGATGAAAAAATGATCAAATTGGACCTAGAAATGAAGGGATACAATCCATGAATGTTATTAGACGACTAGTGGTGGAATGGAGGCGGCCGGAGGTTGAAATACGATGAGAACACATATTCCTAAATCTAGAAACTATAGGAAACACATACACCGATCCTCTGGTTGGCTTGGACCGGTGCACTGGTGGTCGAGTCTGGGTATAGGTTGAACCTAGACTTAGAAGGGCCTATATAAATAAATAATGAATAATTCTACTCTGGTTTCTCATGTATGCTGAAAGGTGATCTAAAGCTAGTGACATGGCAAATGATGGTATTGCGAACTAAACGAATGTGTGTGATGGTTGGTTGTCATTTAAAGTGAATATATATGTTGTGGTGATATGGAAATGAGATATGATAATGGGAGGGGACGTGAACTAGTCCAAGGCATAGGTAGATGGCATAGAGTGTGCATGAATGTGGTCCTATGATACAGGTATGTGCTCCAGGCATAACGATGCTCCCTTCTAGTGCATTGACAAGACAAAGGAAGGAGTTGATGTTAAGTGAGCCTACAGGCTATGGCGTACCAAACCGTGAGTCCAATTAGGTAGCAAGAGGACAATAGGCTTTCCTATAGCCTACGAGTGGTCCAGGGAGGTGAGTCCTATATGCAATTGCGCGATGCCAAACAATAGGCAACAATTTTGGGCACAAGGCCGGACCAGGTGTAACGCCCCTATTTTTATTGACATTATTCAGGAGATTTAATTGGAATAAATTAAATAGAATAATGTAGATAAGGAGTTTGAGGTTGATTAATAAACTAAGTGGCCGTGCTTATTTAATCTAATGAACTTATATAAATGGTTAGGAAATTAAACACAAGGGCATTAGGGTAAATAGTCGCCCACACTTCCCACCCTTATACTATCTTTCTTAGTCCTACATGTTCATTTCACCAAAACAAAAATATTCATAACCGTGATAAGCAAGGCCGGCCATTAGAAGAGGAGAGAAAATCAACTAAAAGGTAGGATTCAAGTTAGAAGGAATCAATCTCAATCAAACTTCAATTTCCTTATCCAATCTAAGGTGAATAATAATTTCTACATCTCTATTTTGATTTTAACATCATATGGTTTCAGATTTAAGGGTAAATCTGTTTTATGATATATTGAATGATGATATGCTTGTTTATGATTTATATGTATTTAAACAAGTTTGTTTAACAAAGGATATACACGATTTTAGGGCAAAACCAAGATGAAATGATTTTTAAGTGCTATGGGAAAATTTTATGTTATAGAAAACATGATTTTGGAGAAGGGTTTCAATTTCCATAATTTTCTAAGTTTATGTGGATTTTATGTTAATTTTCTAGTGAAGAAAATGATTTATTAGGCTATAAATTATTTTCGGCTAAAATAATGATTATTTGGGTTTGAAATTTTAATATGTTGGAAAACATATTAAAATAGATGTTATGGAATTTTCCTAAATTTTTCCTAACTGTTTTGATGAATATATAAAATTATTAAAGGTATGGAACTTAAATGTTTTATATATTTAATTAAGGAGAAGGGGCATTTTATAAGATAAAATTATAATTTATTTCTAAAAATTAGTGGCAGCATTTTTTCTAAAAAGAAATTGTTAACAAATGAGAATTTGACAAAGAAAGGCAGGTTAGTTGAGAAGTTATCCTTTTAAGTAAAAACAAAGAAATCATACTTTTAACATGTTTCAACCTTTTACGGTAGTAAACCTTCCGACCCAGACCTTTCGACAAAGTCCAAGGGTTATAGCTTTCGACAAGGTCAAACCAATGCATATGGTATCAAGTATCTTAGTACGTAATGTATTGGACAAAGTCGAAGGGTTCTTAGTCGAAAAGTTGATGGCCATGGAGGTTGGGGTATGTTTGTTTTATAAACCAAAAGCTTTCACCTGCTTTGCTTTCGAATTAGAGCTTTCGACTTGGTTGCTTTCAACCAGGTCAAATGTTTAAAAAGAAAGGTTTTAAACCTTTCGACAAAGTCGAAAGGTTATTGGTTTTGGAAATTTCGACACAGTCGAAAGGTTACTGCCACTTATCATTGTTTTGTTATGAACCTTCTGACGCAATCAAAAGGTTATAGCCACTTTTTCCAACCTTTCGAAGTCGTTGCTTTCGACAAAGACGAAAAGTTTACTTATTTTAAAAACCAGCCGCTTCTCCCCATTGCTTTTGAAAGGTTTCAAATCTTCGGCTTAGATGATTTTCCCTTGTTCCATAATTGAAATGTAACCCAAGCTTTCGAAGGAGTTGCTTTAAAAAGGCGGAGGTCTATTATTTTAAATGAAATATTTTAAAGCTTTCGAAGCAGACCTTTCGACAAGGTCAAATTTTTGCTTCCATTGTAGTCGAAAGGTTTTAAAAGAGGACCTTCCGCATATTTTAACTTGAACCCAGTAAGTCTTTGAAAGGTTTATATTTTAAGAGTTGAATGCTTTTGAAAGTTTTGAATAGCTGAATGGTTTCAATGGTTTCCAAAGGTTTGGAATCGAAAGGTTGTTTTGAAGGCCTTTCGACTAGGTCAAAAGGTTTGGTTTTAAAAGGTTTGAAAACCCATACTCTAATTTTTAAAGGAAAACACACGACATATATAAAGGAGTTTTGTAAGGGTTTTAAGTATGTAATTTTAAAAAAGTATTACCTTGATAAAAATATAAGTTAAAGGTGTTAAAAATGTTTTATGATATGTATTTCAAGGACCTTAAACCCACAGGAGTGGTATTGTTAATTAATTTTTTATTTCTTCAAATATGAGTATATTCACATGATAACCCATAACCGTATTTTGGGGAAAAAATGGTAGAAGAACCATTAGGTTAACTTAAATAGTGAATATAAATTACTTAAAACTCCTGAATGAGTACAATTGCATCCATGGAGTCAGGGTGACTAAAAATATAGGATGCTTAAACTTTGTAGTTATTGGAGCTAAACCAAAAGGTTCATAGTAAACCCATGAAAACTATGATAAGGTAGTTATTGGTGCATACCAAGAGGTTCATAATAAACCTATGAAAACTATGATAAGGTAGTTATTGGTGCATACCAAGAGGTTCATAGTTAACCCATGGAAACTATGCATAAGGATAGTTGGCAGGGGCTAATTGGTTTGTAGTGAACCCATGAAAACTACATCTGGATTAAAAATTGACATCGGTCAATAGGTTTCTAGAAAACCCATGAAAACTTGGATAAGTAAGTGGCTAATGGAAGTATCTGTAGGTTCCTAGTCAACCCATTTAAAACTAGGATGTGAAGTGAGTTACTGGATAAGTCCATAGGTTCCTAGTTAACCCATGAAAACTAGGATAAGGTGATTAGTTATTGGAATGACTAATAGGTTCAGGGGGACCCAGGAATTAATTAAGTTAACTGGCAGGAGCCTATAGGTTCTTAGTGATCCCATGAAAACTATGAATAGGACATGGAGTCTATTAATTATATGTTTGCGCCAAAATTGGTCACAAACACCCAATTGTTGATGAAAGCACCAGTTCACAATCACAGATTACATATAATGAGTATGTAGAGAGATAAGAATGGTGAACACTTAAAAAATTCCAGGGAAAACAGTAAACAACTTAGAATTTATAGTGGTTCGGCGATCTTTCCTACGTCCACTCTGAAGTTGATGATTTTATTGATGTTCACTTGATGATTTCAATTGATTACAGCAGGTTACAGTCGAGAATAATGATTTACAGTAGTGAAATTCATTAGTAGCAGCAGCAATGGAGTTTAGAACTGGATCCGGTAGAGTCTGGGCGTTGGAGAATTCCAAGAAGAAGAAGATCCCCTTTTCTGTATGCCCTAGGGCTCTATTTATAGGTGTAGGAGGTTGATATTTCGCTCAGATCTCGGGAGACTTCTTTTGGCACGTGAGTAGGCCCGTACGACCAAGCCCGTGAAGTTTTGGCCCAATCCGTGATCGTTACGAATGGATTTCGTATCAATCAAGATTGCGTCCGATGGAGTCGAAATTTGGCGTGGACATTCTTTAACATGCACGTAAGATTCTATGAAAATATCATAGCATTTGGACTTGTGGATCTCGAGTTATGATCAATACGAAATGGAGACTTTCGGTTGGCTGCTTTGTTCGACTCGATCATTTCGACTCGATACTGTTTGAATCGATAGTTGCGCGTGATCAAGTGGTGACGTGGCGAGCATTATTCGGATCGACCCACCTTCTTTGCCGAGTTGATCGAGTCATTCTAGGACTTTCGCCTTCTTCGTATCGAGGCACTTGTCTTGTTCGAATTGATGGAAGGTGACCCTTGTTTCGTATCGATGGAGAACACATGGAATGATTCAACTGCGTGGCCTTGTTCGTATCGATTGGAAATGACTTCAGTCGATCGATACGAAGTTAAAGTGGCCAGATGGATTCGAACACTGGTGGCCAGATCGATACAAATAACCATGATATGGATCGATATGAATAAGGGCTCCTCGATGGATACGAAGCAACTAGTTTTGAAGGATACGAACAGTGATCAACTGATGGATGCGAAGTAGACTCTGGTGATCGATGCGGAGCTGATGGATGCGAGATAGGCTATCGTGGTCAATGCGGAGCTGATCGATTCAAAGTAGGCTATCGTGACTGATGCGGAGCCGATCGATTCGAAGTAGGCTTTACCTGATGGATTCGAACTCGATCAATTCGAACAGCGGCCAATCGATGGATTCGAACTCGAGACTGTTTTTTATCCAATCTTGCATCGATCATAACTTGAGCATATGAACTCGGATTGACTTGAAATTTGGAACGTTGGCTTTCATAGCTTCGCTTGTAGTGTCATATCAACTTTAGCTCGATCCGGACTCGGACAAAATTCGTCGATATCCATAGGGAGCCTGCATATAACCGATCTCCAAGACGAACTGTCATTGGTTTTTAGTCAAGTTCTTGGTACCACGGCCTTGCCAAAATGCGGGGTAACATTTGCCCTCCAAAGTACGTCTTGTGGAAACATGATGTGCTTTGAAATGCTGCAATCTTCATTCTGAATAGCCATCGTCTCTTCGATGAAAGTTGTTGTTTTGTAATGCCATGAGCTGGATGTTCATATCCTGTTGATGACCTGCAAAGAAATTGATAGCCTTATCTGACCGCGAATGACGATCGTTCAGGATCGTATGTCATTCGAGGTAGTACGTGACCGTTCGGGGTCGGATGTCGTTCGCGGCAAATGGTGACCATTCGCAGTCGGGGTGCCGTTCGAGGCAATTTGTGATCGTTCGCGATCGGTGCCGTTCGAGGCAAATTGTGACCATTCGCAGTCGAGTGCCGTTCGAGGCGAATTGTGATCGTTCGCGATCGGGTGCCGTTCGAGGCAAATTATGACCGTTCGCGGTCGGGTGCCGTTCGTGGCGAATTGTGTGTGCCGGGGGGGGGGGGGGAACTTAGTATCATTAATACCAGATTTCACGTTCGAGTGGGTTTTTGGATTATTTGTTTGGGTGGTTTATCGCCATCCCAGAGCATGCCTAAGGACCGTTCGCGACCCCGTACATGTGTAAGTGGCTTAGCCATTATGGAATCACAAATGGCATACTTTTATTCAAAATAGATCTTTCAACAGAAATTTCAAACAAAATCGAGTCCAAACATGAGAAATGGAAGACAAGAACAAAATAGGGACGTCAAAGTGCAAACCCCTACAACGATACGATTAGTAGTCATATCAGAGCATGCCTGAGGATCGTTTGCGGTCCTGTACATGTGTAAACGACTTAATCGTGTTGGTGTGGAGTTTTCCACTTGTTCGTCATTATCTCAATCAATTGATGACAAGCTGACGCCTCGACCCTGAGCCGTCCCCAGTAGGTGCAGGTGGTGGTCGCTCCCGTTCCACCGTTGTTGTTCCCCTTCTTACATACTACGATAGCAGACCATTCCGGATATGTCCCTCAACCTCATCCTTCAAGTGTCGGCAATCATTCGTGCTATGGCCATTCAGCTCGTGGAATAAGCAGTACTTGTCTGACCTTATTTCATTGTTGGTCGGATCCCTTCTCATTGGCTTTCGATAAGGAATCTGCCCCTTGGTGTCCTAGTAGATTTGCTCCAAAGTCTCATTCAACTCTGTATAAGAGGTCAATCTCGGTTCCTTTCGTGGTCGCGTTGGTCCATCATCATTATCCTTGGCCTTTCGTTTCCCTCGGTCAGTTCCTAAATCTGCTTTAGGAAGATTTTCACCCTTGACGGCATAAACATCAACTCCTTCTCCTTCTTCCATCTCAGCATTTGCATCCTCTAATCGTAAAAATCCTTCAGCCTCATGATAAAATTCTCCTAGATCCATAGGGGGATCCCTTGTTAACGAATTCTTGAACTCTATGCCATCAGCTATGCCAGATACAACTGCCATCAAAACCATGGATGGATCGGGTCGATCCATCGATGCTGCCGTTGCATTGAATCGCATCAGAATGTTCCTCAAGGACTCCCTGGTTCTTTGCTTCAATGCTGCCAAACTCATCACATTCTTGGGTCTTGAAATGTGAACCCTGAACTGCCTCATGAACCTTTTAGTCAAATCGGTCCATGTTCCAATGGAGCCACTCTCCAGTTGTCTGAACCATAATGCTGCTATGTCTCCCAGGTACAGCGGGAAGCACCGGGCCATGATCTCCTCTGATGCCCCCAGCACTTCCATGTGCCTCATGTACTTCGTTAGATGAACCGCAGGATCCGTCCTCCCATTATACATGTCCAATGTTGTTAACTTGAATTCTGGTGGATTCCTGGCTTGCCTGATCGTAGGAGCAAAGGGACTCCTATTCACATCCTCCAGATCTCTATTCACTAGTTCGCCTCTTATGGCTCGTCTGACCGTCTCCCCCAATCTGTCACTATCTCCAAGTTGTAGTCCTTGTTCGTCGTTTCCGATTTGCCCCCTGAGTTCACGAGGGATTCCTGGAATCTGCTCTCCTAGCGGAGCATTCATTTCTCTGTCAATGTCGCGTTGCGCAATTCCACCTAGTACTCCACCCGGGATAGGGCCAACATGCTCTGGGTTATTACCCCCTAGTTCTGGCACTGCACCAGATGGTCCTGCTCCGTTCTGAACTCCGGTTGCTCCTTGATCTTGCGCTCCAAGCTGCCCAATTTGAAGAAACAAATTTTGGATCATTTCCTCTTACCTTTTCATCATTGTCTCCATCTCATCCTTGGTGATGAAGATTGATGTTTGATTCGCACCCGAAGAAGCATCTTGACTCCCTTCATGCTGGCTTCTCTCCGGCCTTGGTCTTCTGCTTGATTGCCTTGTCATAGCTTTTCAAATCTGAATCTCCAAGCCTTCAAACTCAACTTCCAAACGATAGAATTCTTGAGTTCAATTCTCAGTGAAAGCACCAAAATGTTTATGCCAAAATTGGTCACAAACACCCAATTGTCGATGAAAGCACCAGTTCACAATCACAGATTACAGATAATGAGTATGTAGAGAGATAAGAATGGTGAACACTCAGAAAATTCCACGGAAAACAGTAAACAACGCAGAATTTATAGTGGTTCGGCGATCTTGCCTACGTCCACTCTGAAGTTGATGATTTTATTGATGTTCACTTGATGATTTAAATTGATTACAACAGGTTACAGTCGATAATAATGATTTACAGTAGTGAAATTCGTTAGTAGCAGCAGCAATGGAATTTAGAACTGGATCCGGCAGAGTCTGGGCGTTGAAGAATTCCAAGAAGAAGAAGATCCCCTTTTCTGTATGCCCTGGGGCTCTATTTATAGGTGTAGGAGGTTGATATTTTGCTCAGATCTCGGGAGACTTCTTCTAGCACGTGAGTAGGCCCGCGCGACCAAGCCCGTGAAATTTTGGCCCGATCTGTGATCGTTACGAACGGATTTCGTATCGATGAAGATTGCGTTCGATGGAGTCGAAATTTGGCGTGGACATTCTTTAACATTCACGTAATCTTCTGTGAAAATTTCATAGCATTTGGACTTGTGGATCTCGAGTTATGATCGATACGAAATGGAGACTTTCGGTTGGCTACTTTGTTCGACTCGATCATTTCGACTCGATCCTGTTTGAATCGATAGTTGCGCGTGATCAAGTGGTGACATGGCGAGCATTATTCGGATCGACCCACCTTCTTCGCCGAGTTGATCGAGTCGTTCCAGGATTTTCGCCTTGTTTGTATCGAGGCACTTGTCTTGTTCGAATCGATGGAAGGTGACCTTTGTTTCGTATCGATGGAGAACACATGGAATGATTCAACTGCGTGGCCTTGTTCGTATCGATTGGAAATGACTTCAGTCGATCGATACGAAGTTAAAGTGGCCAGATGGATTCGAACACTGGTGGCCAGATTGATACGAATAACCATGATATGGATCGATACGAATAAGGGCTCCTCGATGGATACGAAGCAACCGGTTTTGAAGGATACGAACAGTGATCAACTGATGGATGCGAAGTAGACTCTGGTGATCGATGCGGAGCTGATGGACGCGAGGTAGGCTATCGTGATCGATGCGGAGCTGATCGATTCAAAGTAGGCTATCATGACTGATGCGGAGCTGATAGATTCGAAGTAGGCTTTCCCTGATGGATTCGAACTCGATCGATTCGAATAGTGGCCAGTCGGTGGATTCGAACTCGAGACTGCTTTTTATCCAATCTTGCATCGATCATAACTTGAGCATATGAACTCGGATTGACTTGAAATTTGGAACGTTGGCTTTCAAAGCTTCGCTTGTCATGTCATATCAACTTTAGCTCGATCCGAACTCGGAAAAAATTCGTCGATATCCATAGTGAGCCTGCGTATAACTGATCTCCAAGACGAACTATCATTGGTTTCTAGTCAAGTTCTTGGTACCACGGCCTTGCCAAAAGGCGGGGTAACATTATAACAAGGTTATTAGTAAACCTATGAAAACTAAAATGGTTAATAGTGACCCTAGATACTATAACTATGGCAGGGTATCAAATTAAACTGGTAATGGGAAATCCTAATTAATTTCAAGTATGCGTGTCATTATAATATTTTAAAATGTATGTTTTAACCAGTATGGATGCATGAGCACAGAATATGGTTTTATAAAGGTTTTAGGATACTAGTGAGGAGAAAACCCGTTCCGCTAAGCGGCGTGGTCTCACTAGATATCTAAAAGGATTGAGATGTTAGATTATTATTCATACCGGGCTATATGTCTAACTCGAAGTTTTGTTTTCCCCTTCAACTCTCGGGTACTCAATTGATTTTGAGGATTTTGAGATTTAAGGTATTCAGGTTTCTTCTTAGACGAGTAAAGCTTCCGGAGGCGTGTAGGAGGCAGATAGTTATTTAGAGTTTTTCTTTCTACTGTGTATTTTGTTGGAAAGGCAGATTTATTAGCCTTACTATATTCTCTGATCAACCAAGGGGGCATCTTCATATGTCACTCTTGGCGTATTTGTAATAATTATATTTTGTTGAATGTGGTTAACGTAATTTGTGGATTATGTAATGAACAACAAATGTTTTGATTTGAATATGGAAATGTGTTTTTGAATTGTTAATTTTTTTCCATATTTCTATGATCTGTGTATCAATGTATCTAGCACCGCCGTATTTGGTCGTTGAAGATTAATAACTATGGATGACTACAACATCCGTAGCCATTAGTTATAGGCCCCCAAGTAGAGGGATGTTATAAGTTGGTATCAGAGCATAGGTTTATGAAACTTTAAAAGAAAAGTTAAACCTAAAATCTTTTTCAAACATAATCCAATGAATTTAAAAATATAATCGAGGATTGGGTTAACGCTATAGTTACGTACTTGTATTCGATATATAGGTATATATCTAAGTACTTATTCCACTCTCTCTTAGACCGTTCTTCTGTATCTTACTAAGGCTCGTATGCAGATATACGAGAAAGAAGATATCGAGGCAGGAAACGGAAGAAGAAATCTAGGGGGAGGAAGCAACACAATAAATGGAAATGCTCGACCTAATACTCGAAAAAACCAAGATCGATAGGCTAATGCTAATCAAAATGCTGAGACCAATGTAGGTGCTGGAAATCCACCAGCAAATGCGGGGATGGTGTATCAGTTGTTGGCTAATCTTTTGCAAGCAGGAGCTGCTGGTAATGTTGGTGGAGCTAATCTTGTAGTTCCAGCTGGTTATAATTATGCTAAGCTGAGTAGAGACTATGTTAGTCTGGGAGGAAAGCCGTTTGCTGGAACGGAAGATGCCATTGAAGTAGAAAATTTATTGTTGAACTGTGAAAGGATCTTTACAAACTTTGGCTTGAATGATGGATAGAAGAGAAGCCTAGCCTCTAGACAGTTTCAAGGGTTAGTGCTTTATTGGTGGAACAGTGTGACGGTTGGAGTGCCTAAGGAAGATTTGACATGGGCTGACTTCAGGAGGAGGTTTGAGCATAGGTTCTTCTTTGAGGTTGCCAAGTCGGCATTGATGAGGAAGTTCATGGATCTTGCCTAAGGATAGATGTCTGTGATCGAGTATGCTGTTAAGTTTGATGAGCTATCTCGATATGGTTGTGCTTTGGTTGACATGGTTGTTAGGAGGAATGAGAGATTCATTAGAGGTTTGAGTCCAAAGCTAGGCAGGATGGCTATGACTCATATTAGAGAGACTTATCATGTGATGGTTGAGATGACCGTTTTCCATGAGGAGATGCTTGATGTTTCAGCTAGGGAGAAGCCAGATGAGCCCCAGGGTTTTCAAGGAAGAAAAAGGAAATTCTTAAAGAAGTAAGGAGCCCAGAAAGGGGAGGCCGCTAAGAAGGCGAAGGATGATTTGGTGTGTTATAGGTGTGATAAGAAGGACCATTATGCCCACGAGTGCAGAACTGGTAAAGGAAAGAAGCCTGTGGAGAAGAAGAGTGTAAAATGCTTCAACTGTGAACAAGTTGGGCATTATAAGAACCAGTGTCCAGAGCCAGTCAAGGCGGACAAAGGGAAGGTGTTTGCTATTGGACCACCATCTTCTTCTAAACCCACTACAGTAGAAAAAGGAAAGAGTGTGATGGAAGGTACGCTTCTGATTCAAAATATACCAGTTAGGGTACTTTTTGATATCGGTGCATCACATTCATTTATATCACAGTAATTGGTTGATAGGTTATGTATAGAACCCACATACCTTGTTACTTCCTTAAGGGTTGTGAATCCAATAGGAGGGTATGCAACTTTTGGAATGAGATGTGACCGGTTAGAACTTGATTTGTTAGGACATAAGTTTGCATGTCTTTTGTATGTTTCTGATTTCGTAGATTTTGGGATCATCTTAGGTATGGATTGGTTGGGTAAGTATGGGCTAGGATATTTTGCCAGGATCAGGAAATATCATTGAGACAGCCAGATAGTCGTAACCGAATCATTTTCTTGGTGGAGAATTCCAGTTAGAGTGTTTATGCTTTGTTGGGTACCATGGAGGTTGGAGAAGTGCTTAGTCAGGTTTGGGTAGCTAGAGAGATTACAGATGTCTTTGAGTCGGTTACTGGATTACCCCCGAAACGAGCTATTGAGTTTTGGATAGACCTTGTACCGGGAGTTGAACATGTCAATAGACCACCTAGCAGGATGACACCGACGGAGATGAAGGATTTGAAAGTGCAGCTAGTGGATCTTGAGGGAAAGAATTTTATTAGACCAAGCAGTTCTCTTTAGGGAGCTGCTGTGGCATTTGTGAAAAAACCAGATGGGTCGTTAAGGATGTCCATCGACTATCGCAAGTTAAATGAGAGGACGATCAAAAATAGGTACCCTTTGCCAAGGATTGATGATCTATTTGTCAGTTGAGTGGAGCCAGAGTGTTTTCCTAATTGGACTTGGCGATTAGGTTCCATCAGTTGAGAGTGGCGGAGGATAACATTCCTTTGACGGCATTTCGAACTAAGTATGGTTCGTATGAGTGGTTAGTAATGCCATTCGAATTGACGAATGCGCCTACTTTCTTTGTTGATTTGATGAACTGGGTTTTCAGAGAGCACTTGGATAAGTTTGTGTTGATGTTCATAGATGACATTTTGGTGTACTCTAAAGATGAAAGATAACATAAGATCCATCTTAGAGTGGTGTTGGAGATGCTGAGGCAGAATCAGCTGAAGGCGAAGTTTTCCAAGTGTCATTTCTGGAAGAGAGAAGTTAAGTTTCTTGTTCATGTGTTTTCAGAGGAAGGATTATCAGTCGATCAAGTAAAGATTGAGGCAGTCTATAATTGGAAGAGACAAAGACGGTAACCGAGATAAGGAGTTTTCTTGGACTTACTGGCTATTAACAGAGATTCATTAAGGATTTCTCGCTGATAGCAGCGCCTTTGACTAAGTTGACCAGGTAGGAAGTGAAGTTTGTTTGGTCCGACAAATGTGAGGTAGCATTCCTTAAGTCATTTGTTGACCAATGCGCTAGTGTTAGTAGTTCCGGATAATAACCAAGGGTTGGTAGTATACACTAATGCATGTGGTACTGGATTGGGAGCAGTGTTGATGCAGAGGGGTAAAGTTATTGCTTACGCATCTAGGTAGCTTAGACCACACGAAGTTAGATATCCTACTCATGACTTGGAGTTGGCTGCGGTGATCTTTGCCTTGAATATTTGGAGGCATTATCTATTGGCAGAGAGATTTGAGTTGTGTACCGATCATAAGTCATTAAAGTATATATTCTCTTAGAAGGAGTTGAATATGAGGCAGCAGAGATGGCTGGAGTTTTTGGCTAATTATGATTTCAGTATAGAGTATACTCCTAGGAAAGGAAATAAGGTGGCTGATGCTCTCAGTAGGAAACATCAAATGTGGTGTTAGTGATGTTGGCAGAATTGAAGGATCTAAAATCTTTAGCCAGTTGTGGTGTGCAGTTGAGATCTACAGCTAGTTCTAGTCAGGGTACTGCCATGTTGTCTGTTTAGAAGTGCGACCAGTGCTGATTGAGAAGGTAGCTTCTAAGCACAGAGAAGACCCAGTTTTAGCTGAGAGGATTAGAAGGCTTGAGGTCCGATTAGAGATTGATGACCTAAAGGATTTTAATCTTGACCAAAGAGGATGGTTGAGAAAAAGGGACGGTTATGTGTTCTAAACGTAGAGAACTTAAGGAGGGAAGTTCTAGAGGAATGTCATCGATCGAAGTTTACGATTCATCCCGAAGGAACCAAGATGTATCAAGATATGAAGCGGAGCTTCTATTGGGAAGGCATAAAGAGGGATTCTGGCTTGTGGGTTAGGTAGTGTATTAACTGTCAACAAGTGAAAGTCGAACATCAAAAGCCAAGTTGGTTACTTCAGCCTTTAGATATTCCAGTGTGGAAATGGGATTCAATATCAATGGATTTTATAGATGGATTGCCAAGTGTTTGCACAAAAAATGGACAAACACCTCAAAGTCGTATGATTTAATTGATTTAATGTTGTTCTTAGTGATTTGGGTGGTTTACGCAAATATATGAAAAGCAGGGGCTAAACTGTAAAAGACACGCAGATTTATAGTGGTTCAGCCAGAATGTGCCTACGTCCACTTTATATATTATTTCTCCTTTCTTTTTCAGATTACAAGTACAAAGCTTTGATACAAGTATTTGAAAGTTGTTTGAAAGTTCTCTCCGTGCTTGAGCTCTCAAAACTTGTCCCCATTATTGTACCCCTACCCCTCTATTTATAGAGTGAGGCTGGGGGTAGGGGTCCTGGATGTATGTAGCTGCTGGTGGGCCTGGGCTGATGCGATCTGGCCTGGCAACGTTTGCTCAGCAACGCCTTGGTTCGGTAGTGCTTCGGTCCGGTAGTAGATGGGAGATGGTCCGGTGGGACTTTGGTCCGGTGGTGGCTTTGGTCCGGTGGTGGCTTCCCCTGCCTCTGGTTCGGCAGTGGATGGAGGTAGCCGGTCCGGTGGTAGATGGTTGGATAGTAGTGGAGTAAGTTGGTTCGGTGGTATGGGAAGTAGGTTGGTTCGGCAAGCATGGGAGGTAGAGTTGATTCGGCAAGCATGGAAGAGGTTTTGATGTTTGATTCGGCGAAGGCTGCTTTGGAGTTGGTTCGGTAGTTCTGTGGTTGTGAGTCTGGTTCGACAGTGGTAGGGATGCCGAATGAAGCTTAGGCAAGCCTGGGCGAACCTGGTGCTTCTTAGTCTTGAGATCGCCTGGGTGAGAATAAGCCCAACATTTGCCCCCCAAAGTAGGGCATATGCCGGTATATGCCGTGCTTTGTTTTGAAATTAATGACGTTAGCTTGGATGCTCCTATTCGGCCCAAATGCCGAACCAACCGGTCCGGTCGTCTGTGTTTGCCTATAAGTATGGGCTTCAAGCTCCTGTTATCCACACCTATTAGAAAGAGCCGGACCAAGCCTACGCCTGCCGAATGAGGTGAGCCCTCCTTCTGCCGAATGGGTTTTTAGGGAGTGGGATAGCCGAATGAACCTTGGGCCCGGATTACCGAACGGTATAGGGTAGCTCGAATGCCGAATGAGCTTTTGCCTTGAACTGTCGGATGACTTTTTATCACTCGTGATACCGAACGAGACCCGGAGTTTGAATGCCCAATCGAACCTTGAACCTTTTATGTTTTGAACTACAAAATGAAATTCTAGATTGTACGCACTTGCTTGTTTGTATCTCTACATCCTTTTTAAAGATGTATTCTTTTGTGTTGCAGATAATGTCTCATAGAGTTGAAACCCGATCAGAAAAGAAGAAATCCCAGGACAGAGAAGATCCTTCCGTAGTGCCCCCAGCTCAGTTAGAACCGGGACGTCATGGGCCCACCCCGAGGTCACTAGTAGATGGGTACGACCCTCAGGATGGAGTGGTTACTGCACAGTTTACCAAGGAGGAGAAGGTGGCAGTGAAGGAGGGCATGCGGTTGCTTGCAGCTGAGGAGGCAGGTGTGCAAGTAGAGGATGATGATCAAGATGATCAAGGAGCAGATGCTGGTAAGTCTTCCTTTCTAGTCTTTCCGTTAACTTGGTTTCTTATCACTAATGAATTCTTTCTCTGGCCGGACAGGTGGGCAACAGGACAAGGATAAGACTCCGACGCAGCCGGCTCCTTGATTGGACCTGGATATCTTTTTGTGGACTTGACATTGTTGTATATGTTAGTCTCAAAACAGTAACGTAACTCTTAGGTTGTAATTA
This sequence comes from Allium fistulosum, assembly GCA_030737815.1. Lineage (NCBI taxonomy): Eukaryota > Viridiplantae > Streptophyta > Magnoliopsida > Asparagales > Amaryllidaceae > Allium > Allium fistulosum. The sequence goes on from CM060904.1 coordinate 799,173,318, forward strand.
TGCTACTTGTAATAAACAACACTATTCTTGACGTGTAATTTTTTAACTTAAGCTGATTCTGTCGTCTTTTGAATGTTTTTGCTATTTTGACATGTTGTATGAGAAATATAGCTATGCATATTCTTGTAATTAAATTGTGTTTGACGTCAAGCTCTTGTTTAAAACATAATTTCATGACTTGCAATGTTAGCGTGATGTGTGAATAAATTATTGCCACGTGCTTATACATGAAAGAAGGAAATACCGCCCTTTATATTTTGCTTGTAGATGGCAGCTTTGAATGCCTTGTGTGACCGAGTATGGAACGCAGTCCAGTGTCTCGTTGCGAGTACCTGCTTCCATTAGCGAATGTCTCTTGTTCTGTGTCATGTACTTCAGGGGTTGTTACAAAGGATAGGAGAAAAGTTTCTTAAATATAATTGAAATATGTGAAAAAGTAAAACTTCCAATCACGGAAGGCCTTCGATGTGCTTAAGTTCGTGGCAAACGGGCTTTGTAGTCACTTTTCCTAGCTGTGGGTCTTGGAGACATTTGTCACCCATCTTACGCCTCCGCGGGGAGTTAATTCTTTTTTACCACGGCCGCACTTAAGACACATCGGAGCCGAGATCGCGCACAGTAACTACCCGGGCCATTATGGCCCGTAATCGTGGGTATTATTCGATTTACTATGGCCGGCTAGCGTGGGTGTCGATCATCAACCGTGAACTGCCCCTGGCTGGCCACACCTTATGTTGGGGCTTATAGTCGGTTCACAGTTGCCGGCGAGCCGAACGCCGTAATGAGCTGCCTCGGCTATAGTCGGCCTTCTCGGTGGCTTATAATCGGCTCATTACAGTTGGCTTTAAGGGCCATCGCGAGTAATGAGTTAACCCACAGCAGAGGGATGCCGGAGCAAAAGTGTCTCATTGGCGAGGGCATAGATTCGTATAGTACCTGTTAGGTCTTGTCCAGGAGAAGTCGCGCTGTGGAACACCTTGAATGGAAATGCTATTTGCACAGGATTTTGTTCAACAGAAAAGGATAAAGTTAACAAGCAACCAAGATATAAAGGAACAAGTTAAAAAAGAGACAAGGTTTTTTAAAGTGGTTCGGCACGAAAATGCCTACGTCCACTAATTCTCTTTGTTAATTCGCTTTATATGGGCAGTGCAAGTTAAGTAAAGTATCGACGAAGGTGTTGGATGTTCCATGCCCTCTGGAACACCTCCCCGTCCACTGTTGACAAAATATAAGTTCCATTGTGGAGATCTTTATGAATTACATATGGTCCATCCCAGATTGGATCTAGTGCTCCGGGGTGAGGGAAGATTCGCTTGAGGACAAGATCCCCTTCTTGTAAGGTACGATGCTTGACTTTGGAGTTGTATTGTGCTGCCACTTTTTGCATGTTGGTTGCTGCTTTGAGGACTGCATCATTTCTTTTCTCCTCAATTAGATCCAAAGACATGTGAAGGAGTTCTTCGTTCTCTTCTGGGTTATAGTGGATCCTATGGTGGGAAGGCACGATGGTTTCAACTGGGAGCATAGCCTCCGATCCGTATGCCAAAGAGAAAGGAGTATGCCCTGTTGATGTACTGAAAGATGTGCGATAAGCCCACAGTGCCGTAGGGAGTTCATCCACCCAAGCGCCCTTTGACTTTTCGAGTTTCTTTTTTATTAGAGTTTTCAGAATTTTGTTGATGGCTTCGACTTGTCTGTTTGCCTAGGGATATGCTACGGATGAGAAGCTTTTGTGAATTTCGTGCTCTTGGCACCAGTTGGCGAATTCCTCGCTGTCAAATTGAAGTCCATTGTCTGATATGATTTTGAATGGGACTCCGTACCTGCACAGAACATTTTTGATCAAGAAATTAATAACTTTTGCAGAAGATACTTTATTCAGGGGTTCTGCTTCCACCCATTTGGTGAAATAGTCGACTGCCACTATAGCATATTTGGCCCCGCCTCGGCCCATTGGTAGTTCGCCGATTAAGTCAATTCCCCATATTGCAAAGGGCCACGGGCTGGTCATTTGAGTAATCTCAGTTGTTGGTAGCCGCGGAATCTTAGCAAACTTCTGGCATCTGTCACATCTTCTAACGAAATCTAAGGCGTCCTTGCTTAAGGTGGGCCAGAAATATCCATATCGGAGTATCTTTTTTGCTAAAGTTTGCCCTCCGGTGTGATCTCCGCAGCTTCCTTGATGAATGTTGGATAAGATTTCCTTGGCTTCCCTTCCAACGACACACCTTAATAAGGGGTTAGAGAATCCGCGCCGATAGATGGTGTCTTCTTGTATTGTGTAGCGGGAAGCTTTCCTTTATATTTTCTTGACTTCGTTATGCCCGTTGGGCAGTGTGCCACTTTGTAAGTAGTCTCGGATGGGAGTCATCCAAGTTGCTTCTTCGGTTGCAGCTATCAGATTCACTTGCTCAAAACTTGGGGTCAGTTGCTTTGAGATGGCTACTGCTCCGGAAGTAGCGCTGTCTCTCACGCTTGCTTGCTTTGCCAATTCGTCGGCCTCTCGGTTCTCTTCCCGAGGGATGTGTTTGACTAAGTAGTGGTCCAATCGACTGAGAAGTAACTTGGTCTTCTTTAAATATGCTATGAGTCGTTCTTCTCGAGCCTGGAATTCTCCTAGTATTTGATTAACAATAAGTTGAGAATCGCTATGAAGACACAAAGAATTGGCTCCGATTTCTAAGGCAAGTTCTAATCCAGCTATCACTGCTTCATACTCTGCATCGTTGTTGGTGGCAGCGAACTCCAACCTTATAGCATAGTGCAGCTTATTTCCCCTAGGAGTGATTATTACCACACCTACCCCCGAGCCTTGTTCGTTTGACGCACCATCCACGAAGAGATTCCACTTGATGTCTTCTGCTATTTCCGATTTCTCCTTACCTTCGTTGGTAGTGAATTCTGTAATGAAATCGGCCATGGCTTGTCCCTTGATGGCGGTGCGAGGGTGATAGGTGATATCATATTGACTTAGTTCAATGCACCATTTCAGTAGTCGCCCAGAAGTGTCGGGACGATGGAGTACCTGCCTCAGTGGCTGATCGGTCAGAACTTTGATGGAATGGGACTGGAAGTAGTGACGCGGTTTCCATGATGTGATTAGTAAACAGTATGCTAGCTTCTCAAGTTTAGGATATCTGGCTTCTGCCCCCGTAAGCCTCTTACTTACAAAGTATACTGGCCGCTGCGTGCGGTTGTCTTCCCTTACCAAAGCAGCGCTTAGGGCGTGAAATGACACAGCAAGGTATAGGTATAACTCTTCGCCTTCGCTTGGAGTCGAGAGTACCGGCGGTTTATGAAGGTGTTTGATTAAGTTAAGGAAAGCGGTTAAGCATTCGTCAGTCCATTCGAACTTTCCTTTGTTTTATGGGCTTTTGTATCTAACTTCGCCTTGGGTGGCAAGGAAGATGTTTTCGACGGTTTCGTTTAAAGGAGTATAAGTGTCGAATCTCGGTCCTGGCCGATATAGGCGCTTTTCTCCCTTCTTCCCCCAGCATTGTCTCTGGAGTCACTTCTTCGAACGTCCTTTGCCACAGCGGGCGCGTTGCTGTGAGTTGACTTATTTTGTTGCCCTAACTGCCCCTCAGTGGCAGCATCTTCAAGCCTCATATATTTCCCGGCTTCATGGAAGAAATCGGGTAAAGTAGCTGGTTTTTCTTTTGTCAACCTTCTAGCAAATTTAGTATCCGGATGCACCCCACTACAGAGGGCCATTAGGATAAGCTTTTCATCGGCATCTTGGACTGCGGCCGCTGCGGCATTGAATCGGGTTAGGTATTGCTGCAGTTTCTCTCCAAGTTTTTGTTAGATGCTGGATAAGGAATAAGCGTCCTTGGGTTGTTCCACATGAATGCGGAACTGACTGATAAACTTTTCTTTCAACATTTCCCACGAGCTGATGGATTCCTGGGGTAAATGACAGAACCAGGAGGTAGCTAGATCTGCTAAGAATAGTGGGAAGCATTTGCACAGTACTCCCTCTGTTGCTCCACTCATGAGCATATGCTGTGTGTATCATTGTAAGTGTACAACGGGGTCGGAGGTCCCTTTGTAAGGTTCCATTATTGGCATTTTCCATTCTTGGGGGGTGATAGCAATTTCGATATTGCGGGCGAAAGGGCTGGTTACCCTAGCGCCTATCCCTCGATCTCTTTGATCCCGTTGGACGCACTCTCTGAACAGGCTTGCCATCCTTTCATCAGAATTTGGAGCAGATAGAAACGAGTTTGGTTCTGTTCTGTGGGATTGATTCCGTCCAGATGATCTGTAGGGATGGTATCGTCTATCATTCTTGATATTTTCAAGTGGCTGTCTTTGGTCTTCTGGGAACATGCTAGGATCATCTATAGCGGGCCCTTGCCTTGATCTTCCCCTGTTGGGTTCTGACCTAAGCACTTCCTCGGGTCCAACTTCGGGCTGGACTCTAGCTCGGCCACGTTCATTGGCGTTTCCGTGGTTAGGCAGTACAACCGGCTCAGTTACAGTTGACCTCCGCCCGGTACCTCCCCTGTTGGGTTCTGTTCCAAGCGTTTCCTCATGCCTAACTTCGGACTATGCTCGATCTCGGCTCCTACCATGGCCGCTTCTGTTGTTAGCTCCTTCGAAGAAGGAAGATCTTTGTTGTCTTTGAGATCCTCCAGACTGGGATTCACCCCATGATTCAGTGTTGCGGTTGGACTCTTCAGCATCCCTTAAGCGTGACATGAGATGGTCCACCAAGGCTTCCTGCTGGGACGTGAAGCGGTTAGTCACTTCAGCCACAACCCTGTCTAGATCTACCCTAGTAATTGCTGCAGGCTGTTCTGCGGCAGGAGCGGTCGGATTTGCCTGACCTTCATTTGGTACTGCTACTGGAGGGGGACGATTTACTTGGTCTGTGACCACTGGATCAGGAAGACTGCTGGTCGCGATGTTTTTTCCTTTGTTAACATCTTTCTATTGCTTGGGAGGCATGTTTTCCAAGCAATGAACGATGCTGTTAGGAAGAAGGTTAAATGGAAGAAGCTGAAGCTTCGAGCTTCTAGCTCTCAGTGAAAGCACCAAAAATGTTTGCACAAAAAATGGACAAACACCTCAAAGTCGTATGATTTAATTGATTTTATGTTGTTCTTAGTGATTTGGGTGGTTTACGCAAATATATGAAAAGCAGGGGCTAAACTGTAAAAGACACGCAGATTTATAGTGGTTCAGCCAGAATGTGCCTACGTCCACTTTATATATTATTTCTCCTTTATTTTTCAGATTACAAGTACAAAGCTTTGATACAAGTATCTGAAAGTTGTTTGAAAGTTCTCTCCGTGCTTGAGCTCTCAAAACTTGTCCCCATTGTTGTACCCCTACCCCTCTATTTATAGAGTGAGGCTGGGAGTAGGGGTCCTGGATGTATGTAGCTGCTGGTGGGCCTGGGATGATGCGATCTGGCCTGGCAACGTTGGCTCAGCAACGCCTTGGTTCGGTAGTGCATCGGTCCGGTAGTAGATGGGAGATGGTCCGGTGGGACTTTGTTCCAGTGGTGGCTTTGGTCCGGTGGTGCCTTCCCTTGCCTCTGGTTCGGCAGTGGATGGAGGTAGCCGGTCGGGTGGTAGATGGTTGGATAGTAGTGGAGTAAGTTGGTTCGGTGGTATGGGAAGTAGGTTGGTTCGGCAAGCATGGGAAGTAGAGTTGATTCGGCAAGCATGGAAGAGGTTTTGATGTTTGATTCGGCGAAGGCTGCTTTGGAGTTGGATCGGTAGTTCTGTGGTTGTGAGTCTGGTTCGGCAGTGGTAGGGATGCCGAATGAAGCTTAGGCAAGCCTGGGCGAACCTGGTGCTTCTTGGTCTTGAGATCGCCTGGGTGAGAATACGCCCAACACCAAGGTCAAATAGAGGAAATGAAAGTGTATGGGTTATAGTGGACAGGTTGACCAAGAGTGCCCATTTCATTCCGGTAAAGTAAACTAGGACGGCATCTGTTTTAGCAAAGTTGTTCGTGAAGAACATAGTTAGACTTCATGGGATTCCTAGTAGCATAGTCAGCGACAAAGATCCATTGTTCACTAGCGATTTTTGGAGGAGTCTGCAAGAGGTATTAGGTACCAAGCTCAAGATGAGTACAGCTTATCAGCCACAGATGGATGGGCAGACAAAGAGAGTTAACAAGGTACTCGAAGATTTGTTGAGGGCTTGTTTATTGGACTTTGGTGGATCTTGGGAAGATCACCTATATCAGATTGAGTTTTCCTATAATAATAGTTATTAGACTAGTATAGGAATGGCGCCTTTTGAAGCTTTGTACGGAAGGCCATGCAAATCACCAGCATGTTGGTTAGAGACTGCAGAAAAATTGGTCTTAGGTCCGGATTTGGTTAGAGAGGCATCATAAAAGATTGAGTTAATCCGAGGAAGGATGAAGGAAGCTCAATCCAGATAGAAGAGTTACGTAGATAAAAAGTGTAAAGACCTAGAGTTCATAGTAGGAGATAGGGTTTTCATTAAGGTATCACCGATGAAGGGTGTTGTACGATTTGGAATGTCGGGAAAGTTGGCCCCGAGGTACGTTGGTCCATTTCAGATTATAGAAAGGATTGGAAAGCTCGCGTATAGAGTAGAGTTGCTGAACAGTTTGATAGGTGTTCATGATGTATTCTATGTATCGCATCTTCATAAGTATGTGCATGATCCAGAGGCTACTATTCCACAGACAAAATTGGAGGACATAGTAGTGGTGCTTGATTTGACTTTTGTTAGACAACTAGTTCGGGTTGTAGCGAGAGTTGAGATGAAATTGAGTACCAAGACAGTCAAGTTGGTGAAGGTTCAGTGGAGCGATAACGAGAAAGACTGTACTTGGGAGACAGAAGACAGGATTCGAGATGCATATCCTAATCTTCTTTGATGGTATGTCTATGTTAGATTTATATAGATTGGTTGCTAGTCAGATAGGCCAGTATGGTTGTTAGGAGATGTTACAGATGATCTCTATGTTTGCTAGTTAGTCCTTATAGAATTTCAAGGACGAAATTCTTTAAAGACGGGAGTCCGTAACACCCCTATTTTTATTGACATTATTTAGGAGATTTAATTAGAATAAATTAAATAGAATAATGTAGATAAGGAGTTTCGGGTTGATTAATAAACTAAGGGGCCATGCTTATTTAAACTAATGAACTTATATAAATGGTTAGTAAATTAAACACAAGGGCATTAGGGTAAATAGTTGCCCACACTTCCCACCCTTATACTATCTTTCTTAGTCCTACACGTTCATTTCACCAAAACAAAAATATTCATAACCGTGAGAAGCAAGGCTAGCCATTAGAAGAGAAGAGAAAATCAACTAAAAGCTAGGATTTAAGTTAAAAGGAATCAATCTCAATCAAACTTCAATTTCCTTATCCAATCTAAAGTGAATAATAATTTCTACATCCCTATTTTTATTTTAACATTATATGGTTTCAGATTTAAGGGTAAATCTGTTTTATGACATATTGAATGATGAAATACTTGTTTATGATTTATTGTTTAATAAGGGATATTAGGGCAAAACCAAGATGAAATGATTTTTAAATGCAATGGGAAAATTTTATGTTATAGAAAACATGATTTTGGAGATGGGTTTCAATTTCCATAATTTTATGAGTTTATGTGGATTTTATATTAATTTTCTGGTGAAGAAAATTATTTATTGGGTTATAAATTATTTACGGCTAAAAAATGATTATTTGGGTTTGAAATTTTTATATGTTGGAAAACATATTAAAGTAGATTTTCTAGAATTTTTCCAGATTTTTCCTGTGTTTTGATGAATATATAAAATTATTTAAGGTATGGGACTTAAATGTTTTATATATTTAATTAATGAGAAGGGGCATTTTATAAGATAAAATTATTATTTATTTCTGAATATTAGTGGCAGCAATTTTCTAAAAAGAAATTGTTAACCCAGGAGAATTTGACAAACAAAGGCAGGTTAGTTGAAAAGTTATCTTTTTAAGTTAAAAACTAAGGAATCATACTTTTTAGCATGTTTCAGCCTTTTATGGTAATAAACCTTCCGACCCAGACCTTTCGTCTAAGTCGAAGGGTTATAGCTTTCGACTAGGTCAAACCAATGCATATGGTATCAAGTATCTTGGTACATAATGAATTGGACAAGGTCGAAGGGTTCTTAGTCGAAAAGTTGATGGCCATAGAGGTTGGGGTACGTTTGTTTTATAAACCAAAAGCTTTCACCTACTTTGCTTTCGAATTAGTGCTTTCGACTTGGTTGCTTTCAACCAGGTCAAATGTTTAAAAAGAAAGGTTTTAAACCTTTCGACAAAGTCGAAAGATTATTGGTTTTGGAACCTTTCGACACAGTCGAAAGGTTATTGCCACTTATCATTGTTTTGTTATTAACCTTCTGACACAGTCGAAAGGTTATAGCTGCTTTTTCCATCCTTTCAAAGTTGTTGCTTTCGACAAAGACGAAAGGTTTACTTGTTTTAAAAACCAGCCGCTTCTCCTTATTGCTTTCGAAAGGTTTCAAAGCTTCGCCTTAGATGATTTTCCTTTGTTTCATAATTGAAATGTAACCCAAGCTTTGGAAGGAGTTGCTTTAAAAAGGAGGAGGTCTATTATTTTAAATGAAATATTTTAAAGCTTTCGAAGCAGACCTTCCGACAAGGTCAAAATTTTGCTTCCATTGTAGTCGAAAGGTTTTAAAAGAGGACCTTACGCATATTTTAACTTGAACCCAATAAGACTTTGAAAGGTTTATATTTTAAGAGTTGAATGCTTTCAAAAGGTTTGAATAGCTGAATGGTTTCAATGGTTTCGAGGGGTTTGGATTCGAAAGGTTGTTTTGAAGACCTTTTGGCAAAGTCAAAAGGTTTTGTTTTAAAAGCTTTGAAAACCCATACTCTAATTTTAAAGGAAAACTCACAGCATATATAAAGTAGTTTTGTAAGGGTTTTAAGTATGTAATTTTAAAGAAGTATTGCCTTGATAAAAATATAAGTTTAAGGTGTTAACAATGTTTTATGATATGTATTTCAAGGACCTTAAACACACAGGAGTGGTATTGTTAATTAATGTTTTACTTCTTCAAATATGAGTATATTCACATGATAACCCATAACTGTATTTTGGGGAAAAAGGGGTAGAAGAACCAGTAGGTTAACTCAAATAGTGAATATAAATTACTTAGAACTCCTTAATGAGTAGAATTGCATCCATGGAGTCAGGTTGACCAAAAATATAGGATGATTAAACTTTGTAGTTATTGGAGCTAAACCAAAAGGTTCATAGTAAACCCATGAAAACTATGATAAGGTAGTAATTGGTGCATACCAAGAGGTTCATAGTAAACCTATGAAAACTATGATAAGGTAGTTATTGGTGCATACCAAGAGGTTCATAGTTAATCCATGAAAACTATGCATATGGACAGTTGGCAGAGGCTAATTGGTTTGTAGTGAACCCATGAAAACTACATCCGGATTAAGAATTGACATCAATCAATAGGTTCCTAGAAAACCCATGAAAACAAGGATAAGTAAGTGGCTAATGGAAGTATCTGTAGGTTCCTAGTCAACCTATGAAAACTAGGATGTGTAGTGAGTTGCTGGGTAAGTCCATAGGTTCCTAGTTAACCCATGAAAACTAGGATAAGGTGATTAGTTATTGGAATGACTAATAGGTTCAGGGGGACCCAGGAATTAATTAAGTTAACTGGCAGGAGCCTATAGGTTCTTAGTGATCCCATGAAAACTATGAATAGGACAGGGAGTCTATTAATTATAACAAGGTTATTAATAAACCCATGAAAACTAAAAAGGTTAATAGTGACCCAAGAAACTATAACTATGATAGGGTGTTAAATTAAACTGGTAATGGGAAATCCTAATTATTTTCAAGTATGCTTGTCATTATAATATTTTAAAATATATGTTTTAACCATTGTGGATGCAGGAGCATAGAATATCGTTTTATAAGGTTTTAGGATAATAGTGAGGGGAAAACCCGTTCCGCTAAGCGGCGTGGTCTCACTAGATATCGAAAAGGATTGAGATGTTAGATTATTATTCATTCCAGGCTTTATGTCTGACACGAAGTTTTTGTTTTCCCCTTAAACTCTCGGGTACTCGATTAATTTTGAGTAGTTTGAGATTTAAGGTTTTCAGGTTTCTTCTTAGACGAATAAAGCTTCCGGAGGCGTGCAGGAGGTAGATAGTTATTTAGAGTTTTTCTTTCCGCTGTGTATTTTGTTTGTAAAGGCAGATTTATTAGCCTTACTATATTCTCTGATCAAACAAGGGGGCATCTTCATATGCTGCTCTTGGGGTATTTATAATAATTATATTTTGCTGAACGTGGTTAACGTAACTTGGGGATTATGTAATGAACAAGAAATGTTTTGATTTGAATATGGAAATGTGTTTTTGAATTGTTAAAAATTTTCCATATTTTTGTGATCTGTGTATCAATGTATCTAGCACCACGGTACTTGGTTGTCGAAGATTAATAACTATAGATGATGCAATATGATTAGATGTATTTGATAGTTAGATATGACGGGGCAATGCGATGTGTGGTGCTCGAGTGATAGACTCGTATCATGTTATTGTATTATTTTTGTAGTATATGTAGTGTAGAGTATGGCTCACTCACCAAACTTATGTCTGACCAACTCCTATATTTTTTACATATATCCTGGTTGATGGAGTCTAGTGATGAGATGGTATTAGAAATGAAGATTCATTTATGCATTGTGACAACCTGCACCTCTCGACACACTAATCCAAAGCCTAGAGTGAACTTCGGACTCGCATCAGTGTCAAAAGGCACAAGCTATCATATTTTTATACACTACCAAAGACTGAGAATATAATGACAAATTTAAGATGTTCTATACTCTCAGATCTTATAGCGTAAGGAATAAAATATAAGTACTAAAAATAAACATTTTAGAAAAACAACGTTCAAAATGCTCAATTCATATACATTGTTTCCAAAGTACAATATAAGTTTAATAGACATTTAATAAAAGTTGTATAAGGAATGACCATGAGTAGTTGAACTCCAATGCTTAGCTCCATTCTCCACTCTTTATGCAAAATCAACTACTATTATGTTATCCTGTGGTAGAGGAAAAAAGGGAAATGAGTGGGTCAGACAAAAGTCTTATGAATGAGTGCATCATTAATATATGGTGGTCACATGTAGTTGACTTTAATAATATTCCATGTGAACTAGGTTGTTCTACAAGTGTCCGTAGATGACTAGGTTTCTTTTCTTAAGGGATTTTAACTTAATACACACCTACACTAATTGCTTATGCAGGCTCATACCTAGGATCAAATAACCGATCAAACATACAGACAAATAGTGATTGGCTAATTGATACTAGAGCTTTTCCAACATAGGGTTATCATACAGTTTCCTTTATGGGACTACATCTCTCACATTATGGCTAGCGTAACTATTCCCCATAGGTTTCCTAAATATTTTTACCATATAACTAAGTTTTCCACAACTACGACTACCCATACCCTGTTACGCATTGAGGGAAAGCCTGCAATGTTGATCCCCTAAAGTGACTATAATTTACATCTATGTCCACCTCCCAATGGTAATATAACTGCCTCCTATTGCACGTGATGGGATCCACAACAACGTAGTATCATGTTGCATTAGAAGGCATGAATATTAAGGAATTCCCATTGTACCAGGCCTACACACTCATCAGGCATCGATCAATGCTGCATGTCCACTATAGAACCTCCTATGAGTGTCATTTCTGAAAGAACCACCCTAAGTTGAATATCAAGCCCATTGGATAAATAGCATTTAACTAGCTCTGCAACATACTAGTGTTGCCTCATAGGCAACTAGCTTCCCTACACTAACATCGATATCTGTATGCGTGTATATATAATATACTAGTAAGTTTATTTATAACCCGAGTGTCGGGTCGAGGTTTAGATTGCGCATCTAAAATGCCAACTAGTCGACTACTATATATACTGGGGCTGTGGACCGCTTCCTGTCGACTGCTCCAGGTGATGCTGTCGACCTGTCATCATCAATTAGGGTTTAAATTTCTGATTTTAATTCGTTTTGGTTGTCTAAATAAAGATTAATTGTTTGTTCCTAAATTTCCACTATGGTGAGTCACAGAACAAATTCAATAACCTAAGTTTCTTATTCAAACTCAAATTCAACTCTTTTAGATTTACAGGAAAAGTTAAATTCTAGAGTTGCTATTAACATCTCTATTAATAAATTATTTTAGTAAGATTAGAAAAGGGCTAGAGTAAGGGGTTTAATACAGATCAATTTTTGTTTAATTTAATTGTTATTCAGCATTAGATCTAGATAATATAATTCTTAATTTAACATACTAAATCAAATAGGATATATCAAAATAAACTACATATAAATCATCTTATTAAAAATATACACACTTACCTCAAAGGGATTACTCTTTTGATTTGAATTACTTTTTATCCGATTTGATTTGATTTTACCGCCTCCTTTCTTTTTGTTGATTTAATTTCATTCTTCCTTTATCTTTTATTTTGATTCTATTATTTTTTCAATTTGATGTGTAATCTTTTTCTATTTTTGGTTAAGAAAATTTAGGGAAAAGAATAGGAAATGTTTTAAGAAATTTTGAGGAGGAAGAAGAAGATGATGATGATGAAAGATAGGGTTTCTAAATTGAAAATAATGGAGTTTGACTATGTATTTATAGTTGAAACTAGGTCTAGAAAAATTACGTGTTTTTCCCCAAGTTATTTAAATTTACATAAAAGAAAATTTTATCTCCCTTTATTTTTATTTAAATAAGGTAACATCTTTGTCCTCCCACTTTAATGTCATTAATCGCCATTTATTATATTTATTTCCTTCATTCATACTTTTTTATTCCTATATGCAAAACCCTTTCCCTTTTCCATTTTTAACATAGAGGTCACGTTACCTTAAATAAATGCTACTAATTATAGTTAAAGTCAATTAATTATAATTTTAAATGGATGTCAATAATTATCACAATTCCAATCAACATCCCTAATTGATATTCTATATATATACATACATATAAATATATATACACATATATACATATATATGTACATATACATATATTGATATATATGTGTTTGTGTACTATTAATCTTTGTGAGGAATCCTAGATTTATATTCAAACATATGTGTGTGTGTGTAAATTAGAGATCTTATTCTTTACCATAAATTGAGAAATCAATTAAATTAATTGATTGGTATTAAGGATTTTAATTTCAAAAATCAAACTTATCCTTATTCTTTACAAATAAGAAATGGCATATCTTACCTTTTCATTAATAAATGATTTCCTTCCATTAATACACTCTTACCTTTTTTCCAAAATATGTAATGTTTATTTTACTAAATACTTTCTTTTTTCATATATATGGTTAAGTTACCTTTCTGTCACAGTAAACGATTACTTTCATATATCGTTATCTTCACTTTCTAAATATATAAAAGTAGATGCATTCTTTTCTAAATATATTGTTACATCCTTTTTTTAGCATACTTAACTTATCCTTTAAATTAAGTACAACAATAATTTCATCATTAATGCTTCCCCTTAAGTATTTTCACATTTGTGCATATTAATATTTTTCCTTCTTTTATTTAAACGCACATACACCATTGTAACACTTCTTTTTTCTTTTCTTAGGGTAATTCATACATATTCAAATTATTTCTTAACAAATAAGTTTTTCTTTATTCTTGTATTAATCTTTAACCTTAATTTCTAAATAGACGCATAATACGAAATACACGCTATGGTAAACATTCTATGTCTTCTTCATACGGTATCTATTTCTAACTATTTATATGTGAATTTGGGCTAGAAAAATCTACTTAACATAATGAAATAGTGGAATTCCCCAAATTCCTTCATTTATAGAATTTTACCATTTTTCCTTCTATGTGAAATTACATTTTTACCCTTATTAATATTTTAATTTATTATCAAAATTCCCGGGTGTTAGATGCATTGTGTTTATAGTCTATACATGTGTTGTACTTGAAGTTGACCCTATGTAGGGATTGCATTTTACTTGTATTATTCAGATATATGTATTCGACATTTTACATATGTTATAGTGATGTGATTATGAATTTCTGTATGTATTATTTTTATTTCCTGCTGCTATGAGACTCTGAAAGTAGTTGTTAGCTAGTATTAGTTAGAATTATATTTGATATCTAGCTATGTCTGCGTATGCTTATTTTATCTTAAACCCAAACAACTTGTTCTTTTAGTTCTCGGGTTGTCGGCATCGATTCGGGCATTGGATTCGGGGTCGAAAGAACGGGTTGGTACATTTGGTATCGGAGCATAGGGTAAGAGAGAATTGGGAACATTTTGAGAGAGCATATTAGTATTTTCTATTACACACACACACATATATATATGGAGGAATTCAAAGTACATATGCACATAACCATTTACTATTCTTGTTTTATTTATGATCTATTTGGAAGTTGCTAATAAGTCCTATTTTTACAAATAGCTGAAACTGAGTAATTTAGTCGAAATTGGAATAGAGACCAACGCTGCTAATGGTGGTTGAATAAAAACCAAGGAATGTACTAGCGTCTATGTGGACATACTAGATATTCCTGGAGTTAATATACTAGTATAGTAATGATGCTACCTTTGGGTGACGAGCCAAGCTAGCACAAACCCCACTGAATTAGCAGCCACCACTACCACTTTAAATGAAGCTGTGATTCCAACCCCATCACAACAAACTGTTGACTTTCCTAAGTTGTGTAAGGATTCCTCCAACCGTGTTTGGAAGCCATTTCTCGAGACGGAACCATACATAGTAACTCGAGCATGGCTTAATGACCATGAAAAGATTTTCAATCTATTTGGACTTGGTGATGCTACTAAGAGATAGTTAGTTGCTTAGAATTTGAAGGGTGAAGCAACATGTTGGTGGGAGGTGGTGACATCAGAAATAGATGAGAATATCGTTACTTGGAGAAAGTTTAAGGCGAGATTCAAGATGAGGTTTCTTTTTAGTGCCGAGCAGGATTTATTATTGAAAAATTTATTCATCTAAAGCATAAAGAATGATAGTTAAGAGTATGTTAGTTAGTTTAATGGACTATTCCAATTTGGATTTGAGTTAGTGAATGCTCCGACGAAGAAGGCATTAATGTTTGCAAAGGGATTGAATTAACCTTTGAGAGAGTTAGCATTGAATCTGATATTGTTTGGAGCTACATTCGAAGGATTTGTAGAGGTAGCATTACTGAATTCTTTAAAAGGAACTTTGGCTAAGGATCAGTTTATGGAAGAAGAGGGACAACAGCAAGGCAAGCATAAAGGAAACGGACCACAGGGAGGGAAACGCAAAATGCATGTGGTTACCTATCACTGATGTCAAAATGTAGGAGACCTTACAAAGAATTGTTGGACGAACGTCTCAAAGGGTAAATCTTATAACCCTAACCAAGTAGGACCCATAGCTACGGACTGTAATGCAGCCCTAGCTCATAAGAAGTTAAAGTGCTATATTTGCGATAAGTTCGGACACATAAAAGGGAATGTTGAACTCTGAAAAATAAAGATCAGATAATGAATGCATATGCTTTTGATGTCGTTCTAACATCTATTAAGGCACCACTGTCAAAGGAGGAGTAGGGAAAGTAGATTATGATGGAAGGTGTGTTGATTTTATCCGATTCTCCTTTTTATACTTTAATTGACACAAGTGCATCTTTTTTATTCATAGCAAGTGCATTAGTTGATAATTTAACCCTTAAATGTAACATTGTGGATGAATCCATTATGATGTCGGATCCAATTAGGGGATTGAACTGTTTATCAATGTTGTACCATACTCTAAAGTTAGTCATCCGTGCTACAAAGTTCCTATAAAAACCCGCTGTCTAGAATAATAAATCAATAATTTAATAATAATGATTTAGTCAGTAATTGTATTTTGAAATATAAATATTGAATTATGGGAATGATTGGGAAATTTGACGAAGAATATTTTATTTAAATGATATGGATTGGATAGGAAGGGAATGTTGATTTAGTAATTTATTTGATTAGTTTGAAATATGGAACTGTAAACTAATTATTTCGAATAAAATGTTAAATTGAATTCCATAATAAACGATATTAGAAATAAATGAGTTTGAAATTTATTTTGATAAAAGAAAGTATTTTATTAGAAAGAAGTTTGAGTTTAATTAGTAAACGGATTTAAACAAAATGATTAAAATAGATAAATAAATTATAGAAATGATTTTATAATATAGTTAACAATATGATTTGTCACTAAGATATTTAGGGTAGTATAATTTTTATTGTATTTGGGCTTGAGCATATATAAATTGTTTCATGGAATGAGAAATGACAGAAAAGAATGAAGATGCAGAGTTACTAAACAAAGCACAATATCTTTTAAGCCCAAATCCAAATCCATTGTTTCATGATTTTTCCCAAATCTAGACTCTTCTTTTCTTTAGGTGTTTCACCTTCATTTATAAATAAAACCTTATACGTTCATTTTTCTTGCTTTAGAAAATCTAAAACCTATCCATACTCCATCACTTTGAAAATAAATATAAATCCTAGAAGCAAATCTAAGCTTCTTGGCACAATACTATGCAAAATTAGCAAGTTGAATTCAAGTTTTAGATCATCAAATTAAAAAAGGGAAACTTACAGTAAAAAAAGAAGTAAAAAAAATTAAAGAGAAAGAAGTGATTAGCATAACAATTGTGTTCTTTATAATCAAGGTGAGTAGTCGCACTCACTACTATGTTTATTATGATGTATGAAATGATGAATATGGAACTGTGCATTCATATAACCTAATTACTATAACATTGCTTCTTCACCTGTCATCTTATATTTGATTAATATTGGACAATTGTTGCTTGTTTGGACATGAGTGAATTGTAGCATGGAAGCGCAAGGTTGCATGCAATTAACGTAGACGGTGATGATAATGAAGAAGAAGGTGATGGCTTGAAATGAGTTGATTCAAGTACTAGAGTATGCGACATCGGATGCACCGACCAGTTGACCCTTTATTTTCCAACCGTTGGCAGTGACCGTTTGCGCCACTTGTTTAATAAAAAATAATAAACTAAATTAACATTATAATAAACTAAATAAAATTATATAAACATAGCATTTTACAACATAATATGTCTTATACCTAGTTACAAATATTATTTAAGTTGTTTAATAATTAAATGAAGTGGTTTCATAATATTATAGTATTGAATTATTATAAAGATTAAGTAAATTGTTATTTTTAAAATTATCAATTGGATTTATAATATTAGTTAATAACTTCAACCTTATATTATGGACTTATAAAAGTATTATATGGTGTTTGTTATCTATTTTGATATCACTATATATTATTTTATTTAATAACCTATCTTTTATTATAAAAATATTATCCATACCTTCAAATATATATATATATATATAATTTCTTTTATTATTATATGAATATTTCCATTTATTTGTAACGAGAAATTTGAATAAACGGATTAGTGATATTGCCTGGTATAGGACTTTCAGTAACACTTTCCTTGTTATTTATCTAGCATATTATATAGATATATTATATGGTTTGTGTGTAGTTTGTTGGTAATGGATAAAAAATTAGAAACTCATGGTGGTATGGGATGTCGATGTGATATTTATTCGGTTATTCAGTGTGAGTAGATGACTCTATAAGACAATAACAAAGATAATGGTTTATACTTACGTGAGGTGACCCTCAGGGGCTGAGTAAGCGCATGGATTTAAATTTAGGTGGATACCTATTTATGCGGATACCACGTGTTTGTCTATCATGATGTAATCCTAGCTTTGGATATGGAGTGAATTAAATGGCCAGAATCCACCTTGGTGGCCAGATGTGGGGTAGTGCCCCAAATGTGTAACACCTTTATTGGATATTATATCTTATGCACATCACAGGATTTTGATGAGTATTATTGGGTGGTTAACCATTAACCCTTGTGTCACCAAGGCCTGTAGTCAGTTAACTTAAGGGTAGGATCCGAGTCATGGCTGGAAGTCCTCACTTTGATGAGCGCACTAGTGGATATGTGTCACAATTACCATGAAGGTAACAGATGACTATAGGAGTGGATCCGAGTGGGTAACCCTGGGCTCTTGGAGTAGGTGAATAACTATTCTACCTAAGTGATAAATGGACATTTACTATTTAAACACCTTACCTAAGTATGGATATGGGTAACCCACGTGTTGAGATATGACTCCACTCGGGACCTTGTGTATCTTGTATAGTCAATTGTCGTCATCTTCTTTAGTGTGGGTTTGATATTATATTATCGTAGGTAGGTTTGATATTATGGTGACGCCATTTATGTCGACAAACTCGAGAATGTCTATTCATATATATTTTTGGTATTATTGCGTTGGCCCTTTTTTACTTAGATATTTCTTATATATATTGATGTTGATTTTATGTACGGATGATTCACCCATTTAATATTATATCCATGATTTATAGTTTGACTTTATTATATGGCTGATAACACTTTTCTGCATGGTTTTGCAGTGGATGCTATTTTAGAATATTTTGATGCTGATTATGCTATCACCATTATACCATACATATTATCATTATATTTTATTTGGCATCCATATTTTAAACATGGTATAACCCGTGTGTTATTATATAATACCCAAATCAATCTGATTCCTGTTAGATTCAGGGACAAGATGACTAGTTTGTGGATGTTGGGCGTAGATGGAGACTAGGTCATCATTGTATAATGTCATTTTATGTATGCATGCTATTGAGATATGTATTGGATTTAGGTATTGGATGTTTTGGAGAAAGTGTACATTTGATGTATAAATTGGACCTATGTATATTTTTATATTATATATTATCACTGCGTTTATCGACTCTATGTTCTCTTTGTCATTGTTTATACATTGTGTATTTTTCTATCTTGGAGGCACACATGTTTTTTCTTAATACTAAGACCATGTACATTTGAGGTGAATGTTTTATGATATATGAGATATGAACCGGTGTTTGTCCAAGGGCATATTCGTGTGTGTATCCCATATCGCCTCATTCTCCGTATTATCTGATTAATATTACTTAGTAATACTCTTGCACAGTATGGGTATAGAGGTGGGGGTGTTATATTTCCCTTGTGACATAAATATGCTAAACTTTTTAGGGTATGGGATGATATTAGGAATGGATTGGCTGTCTCGCTATAAGGTACTATTGGATTGGGATATGAGGATGGTTTGATTGAGGAAGGGTGATTGACTCGATTTTTGTATGTGTTGTGAGCCTGATATTTTTGTTATGGTGACGTATTTGTATTCACTCAACTTGTCATAGGAAGAGCTATCACATATGCCCATAATGAAGGATTATCCTAATGTATTCGAAGAAGATTTTGGCCTCCCTCCCGGAAGGGGAATTGAAATTCATTTTGATCTTAAGAAATATGCAAGGCTGATCATGATATTTCTTAGTTATTGGCTTTGAAGTAAAGAAGAGGATTGGATAAGCAAGTTTCAAAATTATTACAAAAAGAATTTATGCAGTGGAGTAGCTCAAAATGGGGAGCACCATTTGTTGATCCCTCATGTTATTCATCAAATATTGAGAACTTAATAACCTGACAAAGAAAACCACCGTCTATTGCCTTACATTGATGATATCTTCTATCTATTGGCCTGGGTAAGGTTTTATCACAGCTTGATTTGGCGACTGGGTTTCACCGATTGAGAGTTGTAGAAGAAAGTATCCAAAAAATCGCTTTTTGTATTCTGATGAATTTTTTAAGTGTTTGGTCATGCCGTATGGGCTGATGAATGCTCTAGCTAATTTTGTGGAATTGAGAGTAGAGTATTTCGAAAGCCATTAAACATGTTTGCAATGGTCATCATAGCTGATATTCTTATTTTTTCTAGAAGTGACACAAAGAATGAGATTCACTGGATGTGTTGAGGAGAAATCAATTGAAACGTCACTTCTGGAGAAATAAAATTTGTTTCCTTGGGCATGTAGTATAACATTTGGATTTGCGGTGGACTTAGGTAAAGTAGCCATAGTCATAGATTAGAAGACACCGAAGAATGCATTAGTGGCCCGTAATTTTTTTGGTTTGGCAAGATTTAATTAGAAGTTAATTAAGGATTTTACGAAGATGTCGGCACCTCAAACTCGTTTGATGAAGTAGAACCTGATTTATACACGGAGTCCGAAGTGTGAATTGGCATTTATTCAATTGAAGGAGTTATTATGAATGCTCCAGTTTTGGATATCTCCATTGGTACTAAACCATTTACCGTGTATACCGATGAATACGGTATTGGTCTTGGTGCTATTCTTATGCAAGAAGGAAGGATAGTAGCATATGCGAGTAAGGCAGTTGAGGAACCACAAGAGGAATCATCTAACCCACAACTTAAAGTTGGCTACTATTGTATTCGCATTGAAGTCGTGGAGACATTATATGTTGTGCGAGAGATTTGAGTTATTTACGGACCATAAATTCAAGTACTTGTTTTCTCAAAAGGACCTAAATCTAAGATAGCAACGTTGGTTGGAGTTTCTGTCATTTTATGATTTTAGAATTTCTTATACTCCAGGGAAAGGAAATGTTCGCATAAACTTTTTAAGTGGGAACCATCCAGAGGTGAATGCTATGTTGTATGAGTGAAGAAATTTGGAGTTCATATCATTGTTTAATTTTGAGACCTTAATCAAAGTATAATTTTAAATTTGGAGGTTACACTACGCTAATGGACCGTATTGGGTTAAGTTTGGGAAAATGGTAAGCATTATGGAGCGGTTATGATGGGGTGAACGATTGAGTCATTAGAATATTTATTCCAAGGATTAGAAGGATTATTTGAGGAGAAATGAAAGGCTATGTATGTCACGGTTTAAGGGTGGATAGAAGAATTTTTGAAGGAGCTTTATCACTCTAGAATGACTATTCATCCCAAAGCTGATAAGATGTATCGAGATGTGAAGAGGAATTATATTGGCCAGGAATGAAAAGGTAGGTAGTTGGGTATGTAGCGAAGTGTATGATGTGCTAAAGAGTGAAAGCAAAGCAAAGGAAGTCAAGTGGACTATTTCTTTTGTTAAACATGCCATGGTGGAATTGGAGTGCATATCTATAGATTTTGTGAATGGAAACCTCAAAGTAAAAGAGGGAACAAGAGAATATAGGTTACTTTTTAATCGTTTTACAAAGAGTGTGCATTTTATTCCAATTAAAAGCACAAGAACTGTAGTGACTTTGGCGATGCGGTATGTCAAAGAAGTGGTCCAACCAAATGGACTTTCAATAATCGAGATCCATGTTTTACAAGTTAATTTTTGAAGAGTCTACAGGAGAAGTTGGAAACAAAATTGAATATGAGCATGACATATCACCTACAAATCGATGGAAAAAACGAAGAGAGTAAACAAGGTGTTAGAGGATTTGTTAGGAGCTTGTATTTTGGACTTTGAAGGATATTATAAGGATCAATAATCTCTTATGGAGTTCGCGTATGATAATAGCTACTATGCTAGTATAGGCATGTCACCGTTTGAAGCATTATATGGAAGGCCATGTAAGTCACCTTTGTGTTGGTGGGAGTCTGCGGATACGATTATTTTAGACTAGGAGATGGTTAAAGATACTACAGAGAAGGAGGAGCTTATAAGGAAGAGGATGAAAGATGCATAGGAAAATAATACGGATTGGAGAAGAAAAGATTTGGAGTTACTTTAAGTGGGAGATAATGTTTTTGTTACATTTTTTTCTATTAGATAAAGTAAGATTTGAGAATTCAGAAAAATTAACACCCAGATTTTTCAACCCGTTTCCAATATTAGAGAGGACAAGATGATTAGCATAAAGACTAGAGCTTCTAGAGAAGATAGCAGCTGCTCATAACTTGTCTCATATGTCACACGTGCAAAAATGTGTACATCTCGAGGTCCGACCTTTATTGTACAATGTGGGATGAAATAACTTAGAAATAAGACGGTGAAATTAGTTAGAGTGCAATGGGAACATGAACCAACAGAGAGTACATAGGAGCCAAAAGATAAGATGACGACTAATCATCTTCAAATCTTTTCGATTATGTTTCCTGATTTTATTTGATTCGGTTTGGTTTCCTTATTTCGATTATTCTAGGACTAGGATTAGGATTTTGCTTTGGATGAATTGATTGTTAGATTTTATATAACTTATTGAATTTGCATTCATATAGAAATATATATGCTTATGTTATGATTTTGTGCATCATGCTAAATATGTCATGACATTCATGTTCATTAAGGTAGAAACTGCAAATTCATTACATTCATGTCCATATGATATTCATATCATTTATATATATATCGTTGTTTATAACTTGGTTCGTGTTTGTTAGTATGTGAACGTTATATTATTTTTTCTATTCCTTAGGAATTTCGAGGATGATATTCTTTTAAGAGGGAAGAATGTAATACCCCAGAAAATCTATAGGTAAATTAAATCAATGTTAACAATAAAATAAAATGAAAATAATTAAATTTAATGAATTAATTAAATAAATTAAAAATAAAGAGGGGGAAATGGTCATTTTTAGAATTTGGAATTTTATGACAAACCAGCTCCATTGTGAACATCTCATTTTTCCAAGTCGTGCAGTATTATTGTTTGCCTCTCTTAGAGTCTATATAAAGGAGTTATGATTGAAATATCATCAAGTCAAATTAGTATCAAAGCTAGGGTGAGTTTGAATTTGAAATTAGGTAGATAAACTATTTCCCTCCTTCCGTTAAGAAACTAATTCACATACCCATATATCATTTAAGGAACTAACTAATCATCCTTTCCTCTTCCTTCATCATTCGATCAACCTGCCTAAGATCAAATTCATATATCTCTCTCAAAACACCACTGAACTCAACAAGACAAAAAGCATTGCAAAGCTATCCTACAAGGTTACATATTAGTAGTAATTTGGAGGTAGAAATCTGAAGTAAGGGGATGTTGTAGGCCAAACGACAAGGAACTGGGCAGAAATAGGCATTTGGAATGGTGATTTGTGCTCTCTTCTTCATATAATGCAATCATGATCCTCTAATTATGATATATTGGCTATAATGGAGCAGATAAACACCTATAAACATTTAAAATTAGAATAACTTTTGATTTGTGTAAAAACCTGGCGTTGAGAAGCAATTTATTAAAACTAATAATAGCGATTTAATTAATGAAAATGGAAGGTTAAAACGAAAATAAGTTTAGATCTGTTCAAATATATTGGAATTTGATAATAAAGTATTTGTTAGTGATATCGATTTATTTTAACGAATTATTTTAGGACTTGAAGATTTTGAAGTTGTGAATCGTTAATAAATGAGGAATTTAATTATTTTGATGTGATGTTGTTTAAGTTTGAAATGATTATAAAATGTATTAAAAGTTGTAGAATAATTTATATAAAGTTTAGTATTAACAATAAATAAGATTAGAAATTTATTTTAAAAGATAAAATAAATTTTATATTTGTAATATAAGGTGTTCTAGATTTAATATATGAATTTAGAATATAACTAAGGAATAAATAAATTAAAATAAGTCAAAATATAGAAAATAATATTTTAATGGATGAATAATGTAAAGTAGACAAAGAACTAATTTTTATTCCGAAATTGAAGTTAATTTGAGTTCACAAATAAATTTTTATTTTAAAAAGCCAAATGTAGCAATTTGGAGATAATTAAGTTAAATAAAAGAATCTGTTGAAATAAATTTGATAAAAAAATCACAGTGTTATGTAATAACCTAAGTGAGATAAATATGATTTTTATTTGATTTTTAGTGGGACATGTATAAAAATAAATATGGTTTCATAAAATGAAAATACAAAAGAGAATTTAGTAAAGCTAAAGTCCAAAAGCATGTCCAAGCTCATATCTAGAATTTTCAACATTTAGAATTCTCCTTCTTGATCATGAAATATATTTACTTAAGCTCCTTCTCCACCACTTTAACTTTCTAGTTCATGAAACCACAAATTACGAAATCTCTTCCTCTTCTTATAGAAATCAAAATAAAGTAAATTCTTATAAATTCCCAAATTAAAATTTAAGCATCTCAACACCATACTACACCTTTAAACATGAAGAAGTTGAGAATTTGATCTAGTTTGGAGCTATATAAATTTTCAATTAAGAGATCAAGTGGAGGAGATGGAACCAAATAAGGAAATTGAAGTTTCTTAAGCTAAGGTGAGTAAATACACTCTTAAAATCTATATTTAACTTGTATTAATGCATCATGAAATGGATGTATGCACTGATGAATTGAGTCTTCAAATCCAATTTTGGTGAATATGAAATTTTTATTTTTATTTTGAAATTGAGCATACAATAATGATTGATGATGATATGTGGTCGATCATTGATTGTTATAGCATATGTGTGAATGCATGAATATGATTAAAGGAAGAAGCAGTCAATAATTTAATAAAGAGGTGAAGAATTAGATTTTTATAGGCATGTTGGCTTTAGCAGAAATAATGACATCGGTGCACCGGTGCATAGCACACCAGTCCACCAGTGGACCATCTATCTGTAGCTGCCAGCTTGTTTAATATACATATACATATACATATACATATACATATACATATACATATACATATACATATACATATACATACATATATATATTACGATTGGGTTTTATATCTTATTTAAGGAAAGTTTTATTTCAAATTTTAGTATAAAATATTATTAAAGATATTTACTTATTAAGGTTAAAAATTCATTTATAGTTTAAAATAATTATTTTAAAATCTTATTTAATTTAAAAAAATATGAAATGTTTCCTAATTAATATTTTAAGTGTTATGAAGCATATTTCATGAGTGGAGAAAGATAAGAATTTTGAAAATGTATTCTATGATTTTTTAGTAAAAGAAAATTCATATTTAGTACGATAAATTCATTGAAATATTCCATATAATTTTTAGGAGATTGTGAAATAATTTCTGAATATTATTAGGTGAATTTTAATATGCGTTATTAGTAATGCTAAGTATAAAGCAAAGATTTCGAATTAATTCTATGGTTTGAAATAAGTAGAATTTATATTGAAGTTTACAATTTGCTTTAAACATAATTGTAGGAAATTGTGAAATGGCTTTTATAGAAAATATCCGGTTTAAAAAGCGATTTTGATGGTTTTGAATATGGAAGAGAGTTTGGAGGTATGTTATAAGTATTCAAATCTTTATTATAGTATTAAATAGGTATGGTAGAATGGAATATTATATATGTATGTATGTATGTATGTATGTATATGTATGTATATATTATTTATCTTAGAAGTTTTGTTTTATTTTTGTAATCAAATCACTTTTATAAATCAAATTGTACGCTATGGTTGATTATATTTTTGTTTAAGGAGAAATCTGAATAAATGGAGTTATAATACAATATGGTATGGGACTTTCGACAGCGTTTCTCCGATTATTCTTTGGACTCGTTATATAGAATAAAATTTTATGAAAATTATAGATTTCGAGGAATTTGAGTAAATGGCTCGGTAGTACCATTTGGTAATATTTTTTTGCTACTCCTATGACTCATGATACATAATATTATGATAGAGTAGGTGTAATTTATGGGCACTGAATAAAGGAGGAGTAACACGTAATGGTATGGGATGCTATAGTTGATATTTTTACAGTTATTCATTATAAGTGGATGACACTCATACAGGAATAAGTAATATGTATATATGAGGTGATTGCTCACTATGGTGCGCAAGGTTGTATGCTTATGGTTGTGTGTCATCAATATATGTGGTTGTGTGTTGGCTAAATAGATACATGGTTGTGCGTCTTTATACATATTACATGGATGTTTGTCACCATCTGACTCCTTTTAATGTATAGGAGCAAACCAGAATGGGCTAGTATCTATCCTAGTGGCCTGATTGTGGGGTCATCCCTCGAATCCATGACAAATTTCTATTTTATAGCTACGTGCTATCCCTGTGTGTGTTTTCCCCCATGCCATGTAGGTTAGCAGTCTATTACCATTAGGGGCAATAGCAGGGTCATGAACAATGCTTTGCATTGATAAGCACCCAAAGGATATTGGGGCACGATCACCGTCGAGGTAACTAAGGGCTGTAGAAGCTATGTCAGATGGACACGTGTGTAGTGTAACAACTCGAGATTTTGGCCATTGAATTTAAATATTCAATTAATTTTAAATATTTGAATAAATGGGTTTTTAAGCTTTTAAACTTGGATTCAAATACAAGGATAGTTCAAAATACTTGAATTGGGGATTTAATATTTGAATAGTGTTTCAAATAACTGAATTTTTAATAGAATGTTAATATATCTAAGGTTATTATTAACACCTTTTAATAAATAAATAATAAGGGTGGATTCATTTCTATAAATTTATTTGCAATAATAATTGGTTCAAATAAATAATCAGAAAATTTATTTTTATTATAACTATCCAATTTTTACTGAGATATTTTTAATTTAATTTATTTGATTTGTACATAATTTTTAATTTGAAAAATATCGAAATTATCGTTTGACGACGATTTCTCGACAAACGGTAGTGTTTTTATGATTTCATAAGATTGAATAACCAGTATATATTATTATCATTTTTGGGAAGCATCGTTGTTCTGTGTGCGACCGTATTTATGTTTTATCATTTGGAGTTCATGCATGAACAGAAATGTGCAGCGAGGGACAGAAAATTTCACTATAAATCTAATCTACCACTTCTGAAAAATCAAAACCCAGCTACTTTCACTTTTCTCTTTACCATTCAATTATCTAATTACTGAAACCAAAAATGAGAAATCCACTTCTTTAAAGTTTAATATAAAATCAAATACTCCATGAAAAATTCCAAAGCTTGTTTCTTTGAGTTAGTTAGGGTGAGATATACTCGTTGGTGAGTTTGTGGAGGTTACTGCCGCAGTTTTAGTAATTGACATTTTTTGGAACGTGAGTGTTATAACTAGGTTTTCGATTTCTTAGGCTTTGAAGTGAAGTTGGGTCAAATAGTTGATGTATTTGAGTTGGGAGCATTGAAGGGCTGCCCGCAGTCGATTTTGGAAGGGTGAAGTGGAGTTTAGGGAGGTGCGGCATTCGGATACGGCCGTGAGATAGCTTCATGCCGCGATTTATACTGGGCCAACGAGCTTCGATTTAAAAGGTCCGATGGGTGGAATTTTTGAGTCGGAGTTTGTTGGCATTGTCGGTAGTGGGTTTTGTTGTCGTAGCTCGAAGGAGAGGGGTGAGAAGTGGCGATAATAAAGGAGTAGGTTCTATAAAGAGGTAGGAGATTAATAGAGGAAGATGGGTTTAAAAATTTATAAAGGATAATTAATGTGTAATTATATAATAAATTGTTTAAATTAAAATCGATGTCTTATATATTGTATAACTTTCCTTGCAAGGTTTAAATCGAATGCAGTCAGTCGTGTTGGATTTGTAATGACGATAACTACGCTTTGGAACTGGATTGATTCAGATTGAAGCATGTAGAATTTCAAGCTAAATTCGAATGATGTTCGATTTTAGACGGATTCAGAACACTTCGACGATAACTGGAATTTTGGTGAGTTAAACTCACATTTTTTTGGTTAATCAATATATATGTATAGTAAACTTGTTGTTTTTGTTTGGTTGAAATATTTGCCGATTTGGTTAAATATCCACTTTTGAAAAGCGATTGTCATTTAATTTGTAATATGGGGCATTATGTAGAGAAATCCAAATTTCTCACCATAGTAATTTTAATTTCTAGTTATATATATACCTATTGATTCTATTTCTGTTGTAACCCTTTTATATAAATTGTTAATCGCTGAATCTTGATTGTTTAGCACTATATTAGTTATGACATTGTTATATGTTGAAAAACTTAACCCCTGTAGAGACAAAAAATCAATAACAACATTGGTTAAGTTCTTGGTGGCTATTGGCCACAATTTAGTATTTTGAAATAATATTGACTGCCGTTTTGGCTTGAAATGGGTTTTTAGGAATAATTTTATTCAACGGATTTTTAACTTCTCTAATTTACCCCAACCTTGTTTTTGCCTTTTCTAAACCATTTTGAAATGTTTCAAAATTGTTTAACTATCATTTAATAATGTAACAACCCGCCTTTTCGAAACCTAAAAGTCGACACTAATACATCCATGGTATTCATGTGCCGAAAAACTAAGTGTCGAAAAGATAGATTGTTAGGGGAAAGAAAGAAGATAGAAGATAAGAAGAAATTAAACAATCACAGAATCTCACAACACAATGGAATAACATATAGTAATTAACATAATACTTTACAAAGTCATTTCAAAAGTGATACATTAGAGTCATACTAAATAAATTCTACCCTTGGACAGTTATAACAGTTTGTCCCCACCTAACTGATAAAAGATACATATAATATAGCGGAAAAAAGATAATAACTAGCTATCGATGAAGCCTCCTGCTCTAAGCTCCTTCGAAATGCATCCATGGGAAAACCTAAACTACTTGGCTGCCCATAAAAAATTGAGCACCCAAGAGTTTTAGGGAAAGAAAATAAAACTCTGGGTTAGACATGTGTCTGGTGTGAGTAAACTCAAAACAACTGAATTATTACTTTAAAAACACTTTTAAAATCAAGGGTATCTCGTAAGACCACGCCGCATATGAACATGGACGGGTTTTTACCATACGATAACCAAAACACTTTTATATATAAATCCAATGATATTATAATAATGTCTGAGGGTTCAAAGTAAATATATAAAATAACAGAAATGCTTTCTTCTCACATTCCAACATAGTTGGTGTAACGAACGCGATCTTTCGACGCTCGAAAGTCGACATTAATACGTACACTGTACCAACTGTCGAGCAATCGAATGCTGGAAAACCGAATTGTTATGGAGAAAAAGAAGAGGTAGAAGAAGACAGAAGAAAAAGAAAGAAGAAACAACAGAAACTGAAACAATATCAAAATCTCACATTCGCAGCGGAACAACATATAATAGATAAATAAGTAATCTTTAAATCAAGAACTATATCATTTTATACATTACATCATCATCAGAGTTTACCACAACAATATACAACACAACACTGGACAGTTATATAAACTTGTCCTCATACAGAATACACAGCGGAATAAATAATATCATATACGAGTGATACGTCTCGCCATCCAGCTCGCCACTGAGCTCCACAACATCTCCTGAATCCAGAATGACCTGATAACCTGACTCTAGACTGCCCGTGTGGAAATTGGTGGGCACCCAGAGTTTAGGAAGGAAACAATAAACTCCAGGTCAGTCATGGTGACTGGTGTAAAACTAAAACAGTTATTTACTTTAAAACAACAACAATAATAAAGGAAGTGGAAAATATCTACAATGCTTTTGGAAAATGAAACTACCATAAGACCTCCCGCCACACACACAATGAAAACGCAGAATTGGAGGAGATTTCTTCTTATGATAGTCAAACATGCTTACTACGCAAAATCATTGGATTATTATTATTAGTGCATAGTGCGGAAAAACATTTCAAAAGTATAATATTAATCTTATCCAACATACAACCATTATTGTATGCCTACTATAGCTACCATCTAAACAGTGGTGACCACCATAAGTAAATGGCAGGTTCTACAACTAAAACCGTACAAGGTTCGTATTGTTTCTTTGGATTTCCAACAAATGGTCAGGCTAAGGAACTTCCTTACACCGAAATGGAAACGCCTCTGGAAAGACGCCCCGAGAGTCAACCTGCTCTTTGCAAACACAAGGCCGACGCTACCTCACGCTGTACAACTGTAACTAGGTAGCTAACACACGAGCTATGCCATCCCCCGGTCGTTACCGACCTTTATCCGAGGATCCTCAACCACAAAGTATAATAAATTTGCAGCATCAACATAGGTAAAATATTCGGGCTCCATACCATGTTATCACCTTTTATCTAGAAGGAAATGACATACCCTAGGGGCGCGACCGCTAAAAACCTTGCCGCAACATTCCTGTTTCGACCATTACCGGGTTGTGAGGCTCGACGAAGTCTCGTCCACAAAGCTACGCTTTTTCACAAAGCCACGCTTTTCACAAAGCCACGCTTTGATCAACAAATGATCAACAGCACTTCGTATGCCACATTACCAAATTGGGAATGTATCACTAGTAACCATCAACTACATAACCTCTGAGCTCGTACGTCTCAGAGAAGGGTGTTAAGCTAAGAGAATAAATTCTCCACCACCAACAGATATGTATTTGATAGAAACCAGCTTTGCATCTCAAAGTGTAACGTCAGACACACTTCCATACAAGTCCGTTCCGGGATCGAACGGAACCGAAGGCACTTCCAAAGAAGCCCTTGCAATTCGGGTATTCACTAATCATGTCTGGACTTCCCATCACAAGAAGAGTGATATAAACCTCTATACCGGAGCAACTCGGTGCAGAGACATTCGACAGGTTGTCCTTTCATTTTCGAAAATACCCGGTCTTCACACCGGTCTTCAAATGTTATCCATTCATGACGTATCACTAATTCGGAATGGTTTATATGACACAAAGGTCTTTTCCCGGCTAACCCGAATAGCGAGCACAATATTTAAAAACATATGGATATTGGGATTTCAATTAAGTCACAACTTATTACCCAAATCCTTTCCTTTAAATGGTTTAAACAAATTACCATTTTAAATCTTTAAACAAAAAGATTTACTTCACAAAGTTTACCCAGTTTCACAAAGATTCATTCACGGATTTCCAAATAAATTTCCATTTCAATTGGATTAACCCATTAAATCTTTAAATTAAGATTTAATTTATAGCTTTCAAAACTATTCACAATTTAAGTCTTTTATAATATAAAAGATACACCTTTTAAAATCTTCTTTGATTTCAAAATAAAGCTTAATTATCTTCACAAAGGTTAATTCATAGTTTTTCTCAAACTATTTACAATTTCATTTCAACTTGAAATGTTTCGATACAAATTGGAATTTTTTTTTACTTTATGAAAGTTATTATTATTTGAAAACGGATAGTTTTCTTTTTGGGAAAAACTGGTTATAATTACACAGGTTAAAGCCATCCAAGTACAAATCTTGGATTTAAATTTAAATTTCCAAAACCATATTTTAATGGTTAAAAACCCATATAAACACCTTTTATACTTATAAAATCTTTTAAACCAAAATTCCCAAATTATAGAATTCAATTTCAAAATATTGAATTCAAAATTTAAATCAAATGATTTAAATTCCAATTCTATTAAGTTATTTAAAATAACTTTTATTTTTTAAACTAATTTTCAAAAGCTTTCAATTCCAATTCCAAAACTATTTTGGATTCAAAAATTCAATTTTCCAAAATTGATAAAAATCCATGACTTAACCGATTTCCACGTGAAATCCACATTTGTGTGTGTATTGTGTAGTCCACGATTTAACACAATAGTGGAACAACATTCAACCATCACAGATCAAATATAACAATATAATTGATAAGCGGTATAAACTATAACGCTTATCTTTCATTCACAGATCACAGATATATATATATATCACAGATAAACAAATCACAGATCACAACACAAATTCGGATATATCACAAAACATCACATATTTGGGATATCAAACAATTCAACATCCAATATAATCCAAACATCCATAAGTAGGATTACTTTAATTATCTGACTAATTCAAACTCAGATAAATTTCCAAAGTTATTTCCTTTTTTAAAATAAATTTCTTTATCTCTTCAAATCTATTTAAAAATCCAAATTTTAAATAAATTCTTCAACTTATAAATAATATTTATCGAAATCCATTTATTAAGCCTCTTTTTCCCAAAATTGAAATTTAATTCAATACGGTTAAAAAATAAGACCTTTATCTTTTAAAACTCCTTTTTAATTTATCCAATTATCAAAAATAAAATTTTCGATAAATTTTCAACTTGAATTTCGAAAATCAAATTTTTATTTATTTCTGGTATCCAACGATACCAAAAATATATTCGGCTAAACCGTATCCGTCAACAATTCCAATCACAAAATAATCACACGGCGATTATAAATAATCAACACACAACATTGAAATAAATTCAAATGTTTGAGGAATCCAGTTGGATCCCTCCAACCTGTTTCCCTACATCCACAGATGTTAGCACAATACCAATTCCACTTCGAAGTGGAATATCGCGGTATATAGGATTTATAAATATTATCCGCTATTATGCGGCGCAATAGGGTCTCATCCGCTATATAATGCAGGAAATCAACTCCAAATACATATATAATACCAATTCCACTTCACGGTGGAATTATCGCGGTATATGTTTTTAATAAATAACCTCCGCTTAATATACGGCGTATAGGGTCTATTTAACACAATTGATAACAATCATCAATCCAATTCACACAATCAAGCAATTTTAAATCTAACTATTTAAAATTTAAATCGAAACAATTTCGATTGAGTGAGGAGTTCTCACCTTGAGTTTTGTCCAGGGTTTGAAATTTTAAATTAAATCGAATCGTTCGATTTAAATCAAAAATTCTCACTTGCCCCAAACACGCCCAGATCTATGCTGCAGCGTATATCTCGTTGCTGCGATTCCAACGCTTCTTGTTTTGTCGAAATCTGATATCGTATGACAAAGATATGGCAATTTAAAGTTTAAACGATTTTAATATAAATAAATTTACAACTTTTAATTAAATTTTAAACCCAACTTTCAATCATCTGCCGTTCGTTTCTAGCTTGATGAATCTCGGCCGTGATTGCTTTCTTCCCTCCAACGCACGCGTACAGGTATCTCAAGCATGAAACAACCTATATAGCCGCCATCTAGGGCTTGAAGTCGCTCCCTCCTCGTTCATTTCTACAACGATCAACGACCTTCACGTCGAAGCCAGAATCGATCTCTACCCACGCCGAGAACCCGGTCGAACTCGAGCCCATCTCCACCTCTAAAATCGCGTTCGAACGTCGAACGTTCCAGCTTGCTTTTCCCTCGATCTATCACGAGATTTTCGATCATAGCCGTTGGATATGTAGATCTCAACGAGCCCTATAATATTGTAGTTGACAATTTCTTGAATTGATTTGTGGATTTTAAGAAAAATGGGGAAGAAATTCGAACGTTTTTGGCCATTGAAAGTTATGGTGGCGGCTGAAGTTTGAAACCCTAGGGTTATTTGCAAAATGAAGAAAGCAAGTCCTTATATAGAAGATTGCAAAACACTATTCATCTCTGAAATTTTCAAACTCCAAATCGAGCATGCCGGCTGCCGTTTCTAAGGTTTTACCCGCGTTCCGAACACAATGGTACGTGTTTCGGAAGCTAATTCGGTCATA
Source organism: Allium fistulosum (assembly GCA_030737815.1). Taxonomy (NCBI): domain Eukaryota; kingdom Viridiplantae; phylum Streptophyta; class Magnoliopsida; order Asparagales; family Amaryllidaceae; genus Allium; species Allium fistulosum. The sequence continues at coordinate 799,206,769 of CM060904.1, forward strand.
TGTGCGAGTTACAGAATTAAACGATCAAATTTAAATTAAACCGATTTAAAACGATTTCGATGCGTTTTGGCTCGCCCCGGACAAACCGTAAATCCGATTGACACGAAATTTGAAACCTTACAATAATTTCACATTACGGATCCGATGAAACAAGTTTCGTCGAAATCCGAGACTGTTTGAAAAATGACTATTTTTAGTCGTCAATTAAATATTAAAATATTCAATTTTCACAATTTAACTTTTAATTCAATTTTAAAAGTTCACAAACATCATTCTAACTCCAATATGATTTAATATAACTTTATAAATCATTTTTAATCACATTTGATCCAATTATCAATTATTTACACCATTTCAAATATTAAATTAATAATTTAATTGTCCGATTAAATCACTATATTCGAATTTAAATTCATTCGGCTTAAAAATCTTACTTGTTAATATTTAAAATTAATTAAATATACGAATTTCAAATGATAGAAATTCTGGGTCGTTACAATCTTCCCCCCTTAAAAGAATTTCGTCCTCGAAATTGCAAAGTAAGAAAATGCCCCAAATCCATTAACTTTTCGAACATCCGTTCAAATTAGATTTACAAATCTCTTAAGTGTTTAACTTTCCCAAAAATCCAATAGTTAAACTTCATTCAAAAACTTTACTAAGTTTTTCAAATCTATACTTAGTTATACTTTTCAAAACCAACCAATATCGTTTAACTTTTAACTCCAAATCAAATTTTAGTTTTCACAAATTTTCCAAAATTTCCCGAAAATTTTCTAACGCCTTAAATTTTCAGAAAAATTCTCCATAGCCTCCTTTGCGTGGTTCGATCGTAGTAGGATCACAATAGACATAAATATATATACATCGACCCACACGGTCAGAAAAGCAGAAAAACAGTTCATATTTCCTATTTTTATTGCGTAGGCGTACCTTTTAGAATTTTTAAGCAAAGCAGTTATTTATTAAGCATTTTAGCGCAACCAAATCCCGCCAAACGGTAGCCCCGGTAGCTGTACTTACTCCATTTAAATATGTAAGTGACATATATATGAAGTTATTAACATTTTACTCTTTTAAACAACTACAACACATGCATATTAAAAGAAATGCATACTAAACAAGGTTTATAAGCAACTTATATGATTTCGACATTACTTGTAATTGTTTACAACCAATTCATATACAACAACATTCATTTATTCATTTTCAATTAGTTTACATTCACTAATTTAAATTCAAGTTGATTCATTTTCAATTTAAATCCAATTACATAGCTTTCAATTTCACTAATTCAATTTCATTAACACTTAATGAATTATGCTATATACAATCAACCAACAATCATATAACAACCAATGTATATTCAACACAGCCAAATTATTAAATTTTACTTTCAATTTGGTTCAACACTTTTAATTCCAATTGGTTTAATATTAAATTGACTTCCATTCAATTTCCAATTTATTAGCTTTTAATGAATTAACACTTACATCCATTATTCCATATCAATTTATTTTCATTCGATTGATTAACATTTAATCCATTTATTTCAATTCAATTGCTAATTCATTTTACAAATAAAATTGAATTTCATTTATAACTCAAGCTCACATCTATTTAATAAATTCACTTTATTATTTCACTTTAATATCAAAATCAAATTCATTTAACATCACTTAAGTTATATTCCATCACAACATCATTTGTTTAACTTTAACTTAAATTTCCACTTATAAATCCAATTCTAAAGTAAATCTATTTAACTTTTACCAAAGTCAAATTTCATCAATTATTCAAATTCATATCTCATTTTGCTTAACAAAATTGTTTAAGCACTTTAATAATTGGTTTCACTTTCATCTTCTCATTTTATAAGTTATACAACTTATTATTCAACTTCCAAATCATATTATAAGTATAAAACTCATTTTACTTATATTTATCAATTTCAATTTGGATTTTAATTTCAAATTTTGTTTATCACAATAAAACTTCAATTTTCAATTTATTATGGTAGCAAATCCATCACATAGAAACTTGAAAATGATACTGATGATGCTGCAGTCATCACCCTTATTATTTCCCAGTAATAGTAGTGAATTCAGTGCTTAATATTCTTTCAAAATTTCCTTTTATTTATAAATCCCATTTATAAATCTTTTTCTCATATAATTTCACTATTCCACTTTACTTATACAAGATTATTTCACAATTGTAAATTATTTTGATTATAATTCTATACTTATATAATTGTTTCTTTTATATAATTTATTCAAAAAACTTTTATTAACATATATATATATATATATATAAATCTTACATTGTCAACAACCAAACAATCAATTTATATACTCTTTAATAATTTCTGAAAAATTATTTCTTTATATACAAAATATAATCGAGGTAAAATTATTTCATTTACCCAATTTAAAATGATATTATGTCGACTTGCCTCGTTTAAGTGTTTAGAAACCCCTATCGATAATATGGCATCCCACATACCGACCAGAATTCACAAACAGCTCAACGGATAAGCAAACACAATATAAAACACTTTTATATTCACTAACAAATACGCGCTCATATCTATTATTACACTCACAGTCATTCTAGAGTACTACTGACTCTATCTCTAATGAGTAACACCCAACAGAGCCAAGGTTATCGCTTAACCATATGCTCTGATACCAAATGTAACGAACGCGATCTTTCGACGCTCGAAAGTCGACATTAATACGTCCACTGTATCAACTGCTGAGCAATCGAATGCCGGAAAACCGAATTGTTATGGAGAAAAAGAAGAGGTAGAAGAAGACGGAAGAAAAGGAAAGAAGAAACATCAGAAACTGAAACAATATCAGAATCTCACATTCGCAGCGGAACAACATATAATAGATAAATGAATAATCTTTAAATCAAAAACTATATCATTTTATACATTACATCATCATCAGAGTTTACCACAACAATATACAACACAACACTGGACAGTTATATAAACTTGTCCTCATACAGAATACACAGCGGAATAAATAATATCATATACGAGTGATACGTCTCGCCATCGAGCTCGCCACTGAGCTCCACAGCATCTCCTGAATCCAGAATGACATGATAACCTGACTCTAGACTGCCCGTGTGGAAATTGGTGGGCACCTAGAGTTTAAGAAGGAAACAATAAACTCCAGGTCAGTCATGGTGACTGGTGTGAGAACTAAAACAATTATTTACTTTAAAACAACAACAACAATAAAGGAAGTGGAAAATATCTGCAATGCTTTTGGAAAATGAAACTACCGTAAGACCTCCCGCCACACACACAATGCAAACGCAGAATTGGAGGAGATTTCTTCTTATGATAGTCAAACATGCTTACTACGCAAAATCATTGGATTATTATTATTATTAGTGCATAGTGCGGAAAAACATTTCAAAAGTATAATATTAATATTAGCCAACATACAACCATTATTGTATGCCTACTATAGCTACCATCTAAACAGTGGTGACCACCATAAGTAAATAGCAGGTTCTACAACTAAAACCGTACAAGGTTCGTATTGTTTCTTTGGATTTCCAACAAATGGTTAGGCTAAGGAACTTCCTTACACCGAAATGGAAACGCCTCTGGAAAGACGCCCCGAGAGTCAACCTGCTCTTTGCAAACACAAGGCCGACGCTACCTCACGCTGTACAACTGTAACTAGATAGCTAACACATGAGCTATGCCATCCCCCGGTCGTTACCGACCTTTATCCGAGGATCCTCAACAACAAAGCAACAACCACAAAGTATAATAAATTTGCAGCATCAACATAGGTAAAATATCTAGGCTCCATACCATGATATCACCTTTTATCCAAAAGGAAATGACATACCCTAGGGGCGCGACCCCTAAAAACCTTGCCGCAACATTCCTGTTTCGACCATTACCGGGTTGTGAGGCTCGACGAAGTCTCGTCCACAAAACCACGCTTTTCACAAAGCCACGCTTTGATCAACAAATGATCAACAACACTTCGTATGCCACATTACCAAATTGGGAATGTATCACTAGTAACCATCAACTACATAACCTCTGAGCTCGTACGTCTCAGAGAAAGGTGTTATGCTAAGAGAATAAATTCTCCGCCACCAGCAGAAATGTATTTGATAGAAACCAGCTTTACATCTCAAAGTGTAACATCAGACACACTTCCATACAAGTCTATTCCGGGATTGAACGGAACCGAAGACACTTCCAAAGAAGCCCTTGCAATTCGGGTATTCACTAATCACGTTCGGACTTCCCATCACAAGAAGAGTGATATAAATCTCTATACTGGAGCAACTCGGTGCAGAGACATTCGACAGGTTGTCCTTTCATTTTCGAAAATACCCGGTCTTCACACAGGTCTTCAAATGTTATCCATTCACGACGTATCACTAATTCGGAATGGGCTATATGACACAAAGGTCTTTTCCCGACTAACCCGAATAGTGAGCACAATATTCAAAAACATATGGATATTGGGATTTCAATTAAGTCACAACTTATTACCCAAATCCTTTCCTTTAAATGGTTTAAACAAATTACCATTTTAAATCTTTCAAAAAAAAGATTTACTTCACAAAGTTTACCCAGTTTCACAAAGATTCATTTACGGATTTCCAAATAAATTTCCATTTCAATTGGATTAACCCATTAAATCTTTAAATTAAGATTTAATTTATAGCTTTCAAAACTATTCACAATTCAAGTCTTTTATAATATAAAAGATACACCTTTTATAATCTCCTTTGATTTCAAAATAAAGCTTAATTATCTTCACAAAGGTTAATTCATAGTTTTTCTCAAACTATTTACAATTTCATTTCAACTTGAAATGTTTCGATACAAATTGGAAATCTTTTTTTTTTACTTTATGAAAGTTATTATTATTTGAAAACGGATAGTTTTCTTTTTGGGAAAAACTGGTTACAATTACACAGGTTAAAGCCATCCAAGTACAAATCTTGGATTTAAATTTAAATTTCCAAAACCATATTTTAAATGGTTAAAAACCCATATAAACACCTTTTATACTTATAAAAACTTTTAAACCAAAATTCCCTAATTATTGAATTCAATTTCAAAATATTGAATTCAAAATTTGAATCATATGATTTAAATTCCAATTCTATTAAGTTATATAAAATAACTTTTATTTTTGAAATTCATTTTCAAAAGCTTTCAATTCCAATTCCAAAACTATTTTGGATTCAAAAATTCAATTTTCCAAAATTGATAAAAATTTGTGACTTAACCGATTTCCACGTGAAATCCACATTTGTGTGTTTATTGTGTAGTCCACGGTTTAACACAATAGTGCAACAACATTCAACCATCATAGATCAAATATAACAATATAATTGATAAGCGGTATAAACTATAACGCTTATCTTTCATTCACAGATCACAGATATATATATATATATATATATATATATCACAAATAAACAAATCACAGATCACAACACAAATCCGGATATATCACAAAACATCACATATTTGGGATATCAAACAATTCAACATCCAATATAATCCAAACATCCATAAGTAGGATTATTTTAATTATCTGACTAATTCAAACTCAGATAAATTTCCAAAGTTATTTCCTTTTTAAAATAAATTTCTTTATCTCTTCAAATCTATTTAAAAATCCAAATTTTAAATAAATTCTTCAACTTATAAATAATATTTATCGAAATCCATTTATTAAGCCCCTTTTTCACAAAATTGAAATTTAATTCAATACGGTTCAAAAATAAGACCTTTATCTTTTAAAACTACTTTTTAATTTATCCAATTATCAAAAATAAATTTTTTGATAAATTTTCAACTTGAATTTTGAAAATCAAATTTCTATTTATTTCTGGTATCCAACGATACCAAAAATATATTCGGTTAAACCGTAGCCATCAACAATTCCAATCACAAAATAATCACACGGCGATTATAAATAATCAACACACAACATTGAAATAAATTCAAATGTTTGAGGAATCCAGTTGGATCCCTCCAACCTGTTTCCCTGCATCCACAGATGTTAGCACAATACCATTTCCACTTCGAAGTGGAATATCGCGGTATATGGGATTTATAAATATTATCCACTATTATGCGGCGCAATAGGGTCTCAACCGCTATATAATGCGGGAAATCAACTCCAAATACATATATAATACCAATTCCACTTCACGGTGGAATTATCGCGGTATATGTTTTTAATAAATAACCTCCGCTTAATATACGGCGTATAGGGTCTATTTAACACAATAGATAACAATCATCAACCCAATTCACACAATCAAGCAATTTTAAATCTAACTATTTAAAATTTAAATCGAAACAATTTCGATTGAGTGAGGAGTTCTCACCTTGAGTTTTGTCGAGGGTTTGAAATTTTAAATTAAATCGAATCGTTCGATTTAAATCAAAAATTCTCGCTTGCCACAAACACGCCCAGATCTAAGCTGCAACGTATATCTCGTTGCTGCGATTCCAACGCTTCTTGTCTCGCCGAAATCTGATATCGTATGACAAAGATATGGCAATTTAAAGTTTAAACGATTTTAATATAAATAAATTTTCAACTTTTAATTAAATTTTAAACCCAACTTTCAATCATCTGCCATTCGTTTCTAGCTTGATGAATCTCGCCTTGATTGCTTTCTTCCCTCCAATGCACGCGTACAGGTATCTCACGCACGAAACAACCTATATAGCCGCCATCTAGGGCTTGAAGTCGCTCCCTCCTCGTTCATTTCTACAACGATCAACGACCTTCACGTCGAAGCCAGAATCGAGCTCTACCCACGCCGAGAACCCGGTCGAACTCGAGCCCATCTCAATCTCGAAAATCGCATTCGAACGTCGAACGTTCCAGCTTGCTTTGCCCTCTATCTATCATGAGATTTTCAATCATAGCCGTTGGATATGTAGATCTCAACGAGCCATACAATATTGTAGTTGACAATTTCTTGAATTGATTTGTGGATTTGAAGAAAAATGGGGAAGAAATTCGAACGTTTTCGGCCATTGAAAGTTATGGTGGCGGCTGAAGCTTGAAACCCTAGGGTTATTTGCAAAATGAAGAAAGCAAGTCCTTATATAGAAGATTGCAAAACACTATTCATCTCCGAAATTTTCAAACTCCAAATCGAGCGTGTCGGCTGGCGTTTCTAAGGTTTTACCCACGTTCCGAACACAATGGAATGTCGGCCATATGTGCGAGTTACGAAATTAAACGATCAAATTTAAATTAAACCGATTTAAAACGATTTCGATGCGTTTTGGCTCGCCCCGGACAAACCGTAAATCCGATTGACACGAAATTTGAAACCTTACAATAATTTCACATTATGGATCCGATGAAACTAGTTTCGTTGAAATTCAAGACTGTTTGAAAAATGACTATTTTTAGTCGTCAATTAAATATTAAAATATTCAATTTTCACAATTTAACTTTTAATTCAATTTTAAAAGTTCACAAACATCATTCTAACTCCAATATGATTTAATATAACTTTATAAATCATTTTAATCACATTTGATCCAATTATCAATTATTTACACAATTTCAAATATTAAATTAATAATTTAATTGTCCGATTAAATCACTATATTCGAATTTAAATTCATTCGGCTTAAAATTCTTACTTGTTAATATTTAAAATTAATTAAATATACGAATTTCAAATGACAGAAATTCTGGGTCGTTACAGTTGGGCACACCCAAAATCATAATGGCTCGTATTGGTGTTGGATTCCATACTATGGCAAAGTAAGGGACTACCTTCTGATGGTACACCCCTAGAAAATGCACCGATGCCAACACAGAACTGGCTGCCCCTTTAACATGGCATACCGGATTACCTCATCCCCTTTTTGACATCGGGGCCTTATACTACCACGGTGTTTGCGCATAAACAAAATCTAATAAGGAACAATCTAGAATGGGATGACGGCTCCTAATTGTAGCAAACCACATGGCTCTACTACATACCCTGTTTTTGCCATTTTTTCCAATTTGTGAAGCTTGTGAGGTCACGTCTTTACCTTTTTATTTGCAAACCCACTTGGAATGCTAAAACTGCCCTCCAAGTATCATTGCAACATTAGCATTCATCCATACAAGTTCTGTAACAACCCGTAATTTTCGATAATTTAAATTAGTAAGATTGTGTAATTAAATACTGAAAGAAATAAAATTTGTAAATTAATAATGAAATAGTAACAAAAATGAAACATAACAATGTTAATTATAGTTAATTATTTACAACTTGAATGGAATTCCAATTAATTGAAATAATGTAAATGTATACTTGGCTATAAGTTGAATATTAGAAAACAAATGTGAATATTTAATTAACTAATGAAATAATATATTGTTAATGATGATTGTATGAAATTGGTGTTATATAAAAAATTGTAATATTTGTTTGAAAATAACAACCTATAAGTGTAATTAAAAGCAATGATAACAATTATTGTAAGTTACCTATTCACTTAGCCCGTTAATTTAATAATTGGATTAATTGCAATTAAATGAAATTTAATATTTAATATTACGTAAATAGAAATTTAGATGAAATTGGGAAATGTTAATGTACCATGATATAATCCTTATTGTAATAAAAGACTTTAATAACAAGGTTTAAAAATTTAATAAATGGATTTTGGAATTTTAATTTATAATTTCTGAATTTAATGAAATTGAAATTAAACACTGAAATTGATGAATTAATCAACTTTAAATTGACATCTAAAATGGTTTAAATTATTGTAAATGATTAAGAAATCAAAAATGATAGAAGATGTAAATTATTAAAAATTAAAACTGAAAAAGTGATATAATTTATTTATTTATTAATTTATTTAATTAACTGAAATATAGCCATTTTGGCAACTGTCTCGGATTTCGACGAAACTAGTTTCATCAGATCCGTAACAGTGAATTATTGTAGGATTTCAAATTTTGGAACGATCGGACTTGTCATTTGATCGTACGGGCTCGAAACGCCTTGAAATCAATTTAATTGAAATCAATTGAAATCAATTTGAAATAAGCTGATTTTAACATAACTTCTTTATACGATGGAATTAGGACTTGAAATCTATTCCATTGAGTTTAAAACTATCCAAAACATCTATTTTGATATATGGGTTGACCCATTTTCGTTTCGGGAACGAAACGAGCTTTTTGGGTCGATATCATTCAATCAAATCTTATCCGTTCTTCTATTTTCAGCCCTACCTATATATATCCAGTTATAAACCCTAGCTTTTCTCATTTCCTATTGTCTGTACGTACATCTCTTTCTCAACTCCTCATTCCAGTGGCAGACAAACCCTAATCTCCAAATTCAATTTCAATACAAAATTCAACTTCAAAATTCAAACTCCTCAATATATATCGAATTATATATCGATTTGAAGCTCTCGATGAGCGCATCTCAGATCTATAATTCGTTTTTCAATTCGATGCACCATTTGTCCAGAAATCGAGAATGAACCGTGGTCATTCATATTGGATTTTTGACGATCCAACGGTGGATCGTCGTCCGATCGGGCACATTCCAATATAAGCTTTTCTCACTTGACCCTAGGGTAGAGAATTATATACGGACACCGGATTGGTTAAATTTAAATGATTTTGAATCCTTAAATTTTGCATTGAGTTAAATGATATTTTGAAATAAAATTTGAGTTATATAAATCAAATTTTTATTGAACTTTGAGTTTTATATTAAAATCGAATTGTTTTGAAAGATTTGTTGAAGGAATTAAATTGAAATTTTATAGTGAATTTGAAATATAAGTGAAGTTTATCGAAATTGAGTTGTTAAAAATCGTTGAAGTATAACTTTGAAATATATTGAAATTGGAGTAATTAAATCGATGTTTTAACATGGATTTAAGCGATATTGAATTTAATATTTATTTAGAATTCTAAATCGGAAAATGCGAAATTGGGTTTTGGAACATTGTAATGGTCAAAATGTGTTGGAATGAAATGAATAGTTTAATTTGATATTAATTCCAAATTCATGTTTAATATAAATTGTTTTAAAAATATATTATTATTTCAAAAGTTCTAATTATTAAGATTTTCAAAGTATTAATCTATTTTAACCTATATAAATTATATTAAATCGTTTTAACCTATTTTAAACCATTTAATTTATTTAAACTAATTAACATGTTTTAACTTATTTTAAATCTAATTAATCTATTTTAAAGCGATGTAATCTATTTTAATTATATTTAATCTATTTTAAATCTATATTAACTCTTTATCACTATTTTCATATAAATTCCAAACTAAGTAAAATGAATGGGTTTATATTCAAATTCTCGATTTTAAAGTGAATGTGGTTAAGCGACATTATAACCTAAGTTGGGAATTAAATAACATATTTGGTTTAATATGATATTTTGAAATGAGAGTTTATCCTATTTCAGAAATATGACTTGTGAAAGGAAATATAATTTCGAACCATGATTTCAATGTGATATAATTTCGAAAGTAATGATTTAGAAAGTAATATGATTTGAATTGAATATGATATTTTGATATCAATTATGAAATGATTTTTGAAATGTAAAAGAACCATCCGGTGTGTAATAAGCGATTGGTTGTTAAAGAGACCGAGATCGGATATTGTCATACTCTCTACCAATACCGAAAACACTTTGACAACTGTGTACGCGGTGGAGATTCCAGAATGAAGTAGGATGGTGGCGACGATCCTAAAGGTATATACGTGGACCTAACTCCCATGAGTTAGCTTAAGGTGGCTAAAATAGGAGCAATTGACGGGCTAAGTGAGGTCATTCCTCCGATCGGGCACATTCCATCGATACTATATTCTGACTTTGCGATTTATTTAGTGGCCACTCTTGATTTTTGATTCGGGAGTGTGTTTCAAGGTGGGCGGTAGTAGCTTCTATGCGTTACCACTGGTCCGGAAGTTTAATTGGTATATCTACCCTGGCATTGCCTAGTTGTGTCGTGTCACCTACCCTAGCGCGCCTTCTACGAGTTTGGTTTGTACCATACCTATGGAATGCCCTCTAACGACGTCCATTACAAGCGAGATTACGGTACTATATAGACTATGGGAAATAAAAATGTGTTAAGGGAGAAAATGTAACGCCTTAACGGTATTTTAATAGTTTATATTACTGTAGACGTATTATAATAGCGTATTGTATTACATAGTAGATAGTTTAATGGATCCTTAGGAGATGTGAATCTCGAACATCCTTAAGTTACTGCACTCACGTTAGACACTGGATAGGAGATGTCAAACCCCGTAACATCTCCGACGCCGTTCCACTCATATTTATTTACCGTTATTTTAACTCACATAAGATCTTTTAGTTCTGACTCGAGTGTTTTGTCTTTTCAATTCGCTCGGGTCAGCCTGAGCATTTCAGGATTTGAAGACCTTATTTTTGGAGGACGAAGACGAAGATTTGTACTACTATTATTTACTATATTATTCCACTACATCATACTGTTCCGCTGCTTTATCATTTTTTTATCTCTAATAGGTGTAACTCTAATTTAGTATTATATAAGTATAATCAAATGTTTTGTATACAGCTTCATGAATTGTTATTTGATTATTATATTTTGTCATTCTGCTGCGAGATTCTGTTTTTTTTCTTTCCCTGCTTTTTCTTATTCACCCCAATAACAATCCGCCCTTCTGTATGGTTTGAGTTGGCATGTGTGTCTGCTTAAAATGTACAAAAAGGCGGGATGTTACAAGTTCGTTCTGGGACTGAAAGAAACTGAATGCACTACTTTGACTAAATCCATTTTGGAATCATCCTCAAGATTAATAGAAATTGCCCTTGCATTTTAAAACTCTGTCTTCGATTCCATACTCTTTAGGTTGTCTTCAGTTTGAAATGCTTGTGTTGGATCAAGTGGTTTACGGATAACATACCCAATTCCGGTTTCTTTGAAACAACTTTCATTAGTTTCCAATAAACTCAACCCTGTTTCTTTAGGAAATAAACAGATAAAGATAAGACCGGAGATCACCTCCTAACTGTTACTGGATGGATTTCCTTATCATTTATCCTAAAAGAAAAAAATAAGATTTATACGCACAGTATATCATCATTGGGGATGACTGTGCCATATAACTCACGTGTTTCTCCTAGATATTTCCAAAGTTACGTTTTGTTCCAGGTTTGATAGTCGGTTATTTAACTATCAAATAACAAACATTCAAACATTAATTCAATTCCATATGGTATGTACCAAGCCATTATTAATTTATCTTTCATTTATTAAATTTTTTTGCAAAACTTGATCAAAAAATCTTTTTAAAACACAATTTCCAAAACCCTTTACATTCACATTTGGCAATCATTTTGACTTATCCCAAAAATATAAGTATTTACCAAAAACATTTGAAAATTTTCCTCTTCTCAAATTCCATATTAAATGGCCAAGGAATTCCCTTTTCAAAACATCACATACTATAAAACCATTCACTTTATAAAATCAATTCACTTATCCCTTATAAAAATTCATTTTATAAGTTCACTTCATATTTCAAACCTCCTTATAAATCTTCAAACTAGATTTAAACACCTTTTATTAAAATCTCTAAAATGATTTATAAACTCTATTCCACGTATAAAACTTTATATAAAATTTCCTTTATAAAATATCTTTGACATTACAAAATATCATTTTATATCACTTTATATAAACATTTTATTTAGTATAACCCTTCCGATAAGCAAGTTATTATTTATAAATACTTTTATCAAATAATTATATAACTAGAAAATCATTTAGTAAACTTTCAACCCCCAAACTGATTAAAGAATTAGAGCAAATTTTAAAACCACGCTTTATAATTTCAAAAGGAGGCTTAGCAATTCCATTGGTACTTATTTAAGTTACCATTTAGTTTCACTTTCACTTTCAAATTATTCAACAATTTATTTATATAAGTCAACATATATGTAAATATACTTCATATCCAAATCAAGAAATAACATGTCAATATAAACTGACCAATATAAACATGTCCAAATAACATAATAACTGGATGGTGATTTATCCTGCTAAATAGATGTCCCAACAATTCAATCAATTTATAGCAGAATGGAGATTTATTCTGCTATCAAAAATGTCCATACAATCAAACAATCAATCTATAACAGAATGAGGATTTATTCTACTAATATATGTCCACAATAATCAAATCAATCATATTATAGCAGAACAGGGATTTATTCCGCTAATATATGCTCATAAAAAACACGACCACTCACATTGTAGTTCATTCGCAGTTGTTTTTCTACTTAATGGTATTGACATTTGAATTCCTTGTGTTCAAACCATCTTCGAAAAAAAGTATCTTAAAAACAATTTGATTCTTGGAAAACAAGGATTAAAAACTTAAAACTCCATTTAAAATGATTAATTACATGTTAAACTCTTATTAGTTCATAATTAATCTTAACTAAATTTGAACTTAATTTAATTATAAATTAAATAAACAATTAAATGTTTAATAAATAATTTATTTATAAATAAAACCCTTAGTTAATCCTTTATTAACTATTAAATAATAATTTAAAATTTTTACTAATAATTAACTATTCATTAATCTTAATTAATAAATTAAATAATCTTTAATTAAAACTTAAATAATAAATTAAACCTTTATTATAAATAATTAATCATATTTAAGTTTTTAATTTAAACTTTAACTTAAATTTAACTTGACTAGTAATTAATTAATAATTAAACCCTTTATTTAATTAACAATTCATTAAAAATAAATCATATTGTTAATTCATAATTAATTAAAATAATCTTACTTAATCAAAAATTAATTTAAAAATTAATCTTACTTTAAATGATAATTAATTAGTGCTAATCTTCATTTAATTATAATTATTAAACCTTGTTAATCATTAATTAATTATATAGTTAAAATAATTGATTAATTTAAAATTAATCATTAAACTATTAATTAACAGTCCAAAACATTATTATTAAGTTTTAAAACATTTTCAAAACAATTTAAGTTTGAAAAACAAAATTTCAAAAGTCAGATTTACCGAATTGCATTTATAACGACTATCGCTATATAACTTGAAATTTGTTTACTAACTTCACTTACAATTTTTTTCACTAACTTCTCTCACTAGTTAAGTCCACTAACTTGACCCACTAGTTACATGTACTAACTTTTATTACTAATTCCACTTGCTAATTTGCTTACTAGTTAACCTTGCTAACTTATTCAACACCTACTAATTCACTAACTAATTCAATACCAACTGACTAATTAGTTTCATTTACCACCTTCTCAAATTAGTTTTCCCTTACTAAATTACAAAATAGTTCTCTTTCTAACTTAACTTCTCAAGTTGCTTACTAACCTAACTACTAGTTTAGCTTACTAACTTAACAGCTAGCTTAGCTTACTAGCTTAATAGCTAGTTTAGCTTACTAACTTAACACCTAGTTAGCCTAGTAACTTATTAGTTTCTAACTTTTGGCTTACTAACCTTAAACTAGTTTTGTTTACTAAAAATTAACTAAATTAGTTTACAAAAAACTAAGAAGTTTACTTTACTAACTTGTTAAAAAGTTTACACTTACATCCTCACTTACATTTTCAAGTTCATATTACATCCAAACCACACAAGCATAATCAAAATCAACTAAATACAACAATGATTTACCAAATCAATATAATATACAACAATCAAATCGTATTAAACATTACAACATATAAAGTTGCATTCTTTCCAAAAGTTAAAGAGTTATACTCACTAAAGCTTACTAATTTAAAGCAAACTCTACTAGAAGTCAAGCACAAACTAGATCTTTGCATATCCTGGGAAATTGAAGTGCTTTTGGTGGCCTAGACATGCACAAGTGGTTTGGCCCTATGCATATATGGGCACGACCATGGTTTGAACAAGGAAGTGGAGGTTTGTTTGAAGGAGGAGTGAATTTAAACTAGTTTTTAGAAGGATTTAACTTAAAAACTTTTTTTTAAAACTTGGTAAAATAAGTGGAATCCATGGATGCTTTGATGAATAACATGAAAGTATTCATGAGAATGGGAATATGAGAAAAAATGAGACAGAAATTATGAAAATTTGGTTTTGTATAAAATGCGTTAAGAGAATTACTAAAACGCCCTTAGGGTACTTACCTTCCACAAAATGAATGCCACTTCATCACTTATGTCCCATCCTACCTTCTCTAATTCAAAATTTCATGTCCTCCGATGCATCAAGAAGACCCAACATGCATTAATGCCTAAGTACTAAAGTTTTATACATGTTATGGTACTTAATTGTACCTATGTCTTCGAATGATGTGACATATATACTTATAATTTAATTTTTCTAACTTATTAATTAAGTATACATACATATATGCACATGCATTCTATGTCCAAGATATTTGTAAACGTGTGTAGGTGTGTGTGTACAAAAATGTTTTTGACGATCTCGTCAACTTTTAGCTGACGAAAAGTCGAAAATTTGGAAAACGAATTCCGGTCACATTTTCTGTTTTTCATCGAACTATATATTTTTTTAAACATAATTTTAAAACTATTTTACCATCATTATTTATCATTTAAAAGAATTTTATTTTCATTATAAAACCTGTATACTGAATATTTAAAATTAATTAAATATTCGCAAATCAAAGCTGTGAAATTTCGGGTCGTTACAAATAATGATTTGAAGTATTTTAAATATTGTTTAATTATGTTTAAAAGTTGTTTATTTCTATTTAATATTGTTTTAAAGTTATCTAATAATATTTTAATATTGTGAATAGTTATTTATTTAAATAATTGATATTGTTATTAAATTATTATTATTATTATTATTTATCACATTTTGGTAGTTAATTATTTATTATAATAAAGTTTTTGAAGATTGGTTATTAATTATTGTATTAATAATGTTTGAAATTATTAATTATTATATTAATAATATTTTGAATTTATTTATTATTATACTAATAATGTTTTGAATTAAATCAATTATTTCATTAATGATGTTTTAAAAGAAATTAATCGTGTTCGTAATATTGTTGAAAACTTAATTTATTATTTACTTATTCTATTTAAATTTAATTAATTTATTTGATTAATTTTATTTAAAAATAATAAATTGATTTATAAGGGGATTTTATTTAATAAAAGGTTTATAAATGAAAATGGAGTTTTGGATGTATAAAGGATTTTACAAAGGAATTTGAAGAAAAGATTTTTATAAAGTGATTTTAGAAGGGATTTTTATAAAGGATCTTTATAAAAGAGTTTTATTAAAGAATAAAGTTTTCAAATAGGTTTATAGATTTATAAAAAGAGTTTTATAAATAGTCTTATGGATTAATAAAAGCGCTTTATAAATGGTTTTAGAATTTCATAAAAAGTGTTTTATAAATTGTTTTAACGATTTATAAAAGAGTTTTATAAATGGTTTTAGAGATTTAAAAAAGAATTTTTATAAATGATTTTAGAGTGGAATAAAAAGGGAATTTATAAAAGAAGACGAGATTGATTTCCAAAAATGATCTTTAAATAAGTATGGTGGATTGGAACGCCTTTTCGTAGTCAACACCAATAGGAAATTTTTCTCTGTGTTTGGGAATATACTTATTCCATTGAGATAAGTACATGAATACATTTTCTAAGTAGTGGAAGTTTAGTGTTTTTGTGAATATACTTATACCATTGAGATAAGTATTGAGATATTTTTCCAAGTATTGAAAGGTGTATAAAGGGTTTGTGAATATATCTTTTTAAAGTATTTCGATACAAGTATTTACAAAGTGATTTTAATTAATGAAAGGATTAATTAAAGAGGTTAGTGGTTGCTTATATGCTTAACCAAATTTACTTCACTATAGAAATAGATCCCCGATTTGATTGTTTGTTTATTTGAATGTTAAATAACCGAGTATAAAATATTGGTCAGTTTTAAAACTATCGTTACGGTTCGTAGAGACCAGGATCGAATGTATTATCCAAAAACTACATCGAACCGACATAAGCATTCGAACTAGAGATATCTTAAAGTTGATCAGAATTAGAGCTCTTAGAAGTGCAAGGGCTACTAACTTTTAATCCTGAGGGTGATTCCAAAATGAATATAGTAGACGTAGTACCTTCGGTTTGTTTATATCTTGAACAACTTGTGTGAACGAATGCTAGTACTACATTGCTACCTGGAGGGCAGTGTCAACATTCCAAGTGGGTTTGCTATTTAAAACGTTAAAGCATACCTTAGGCCTCAAACATGGTAAATAACTAAAGCAGGGAAAAATGGGTCGGACCCATTTGGGTATGATCATCCCTTATCTAGAATCAATATCTATTTATGCTTTGGGGCCCATTATGGTTATTGATCAACCAAGGAGTGACCATATTCAATGCTATCCAGTTAGGGGTAGGACCGATCCTGAGTGGCAGAGGTGCAATGTGTTGTAGCCTCCAGTACATTTTATCTAGAGGTGTATTTATTTGGTCAGTGGACCCTTACCCTTTCATAGTTGGAATCCATTTTCTAATATAGGCCTTTGAACTTAATTGTATACCTATTCTGGAATTTAATTAATCTATTTTTGGCTATGATTCAATATTTATTTTAAAACCTAAACATTATTATAATATCAAAGGATTTCCAAAAGAAATGTTTTAGTTATCGTAAGGTAAAAACCATCCATATTTATGTGAGGCGTATTCTTACGAGATTCCTTTATTTTTCAAAGGGTTTTATAAATATAGAAATCAATATGCTTAATAGAGTTTTCTCATGCTGGTTTACCAGACTAATCCGGGCGTTATTTTCTTATAATGATTAGGTCAGACCGAGCATATTTTCAGATCTAGTTTGGATGCTTTGGAGTCAAGAAACGAGCTGGATGCTTCCAAGATGTACTCATGTATATGTTACTTTTCGCTGCATCAATTGTCTATCTTTATTAACATTTGTGAGGACATGTTGTCAAAAATGTCCAACTGATGATTTATTTAGTACTCTAATTGATGTATATATATTATAATTTTTCTTATGTAAAGTTCTATTGTATATTATATATTACTCTTTATGATATGATATTTTGTTCAGTCTTTTATTTTAGTTCACCTCAATAATCTACCTTTCATGTACTTGGATGCTCAACATTTGAATACCATGTATGTATTAGTGTCAACTTTTGAGGGTCGAAAAGGCAGGTCGTTACGGTTGGTATCAAAGCTTAGGTTGAGCGAACACCTTGACTTTGGTGGGGTAAACTCATTATAGGTAGGGTTAGTAATGCCCTAGAATGAGTAAACTCATTGGAGATAGGGTCAGTAGCACCAAATAATGAATTGAGTGTATCATCTATAAGAGCGCGTATTTGTTAGTTATATAAAAAAAATTTGTGTTGCGTTGATTATTTTGTTGAGTGGTTTATAAATTCTAGTCGAGAAGTAGGACGCCACAATATCGATAGATGTTTCTAAACACTTGAACAAGGTAAAGCAACACGGCATTGTTTTAAAATTGGTAAATGGAATTATTTTACCTAGGATTATATTTTATATATGAAGGAATAATTTGTATAAAATTTATATAGATGTTTCTGATGTGTTTGTTGTTTAGAAATGATAATATTCCATTATTATTATTTATCGTTTTATTAGTCATGCCCACCTAGTTACGAAAATTGGCTATTGTTGTGATTGTGTAGTTGTGCCCGATTAGTTTATGGGCATTGACTATTGTAGTTGATTATGAGCAATTTTATCCTTTTCTCTGCATGAGTTGGGTAGATAGTAATTTAAGGGAACATTTAAAATGAACACCTTGTGAATTATGTTTCACAATTTGATAATAAGGCATTCAACGATAATGTTGGGTTAAAATTTAACTTTAATAAAGGTGGTTTGTTATAATTTAACAAAGTAATATTTATGAAATGGTTTTATATAAGGAAGTGAAAATTATATAAATATGATTTATAAATGTAGTTTATAAATAGAAAGGTATTTAAGTTGAGAATCTGAGAATTTAAATCCCAGTGTTTTTGAAAATGTATTTTCAAAGTGTTGGAAGAAGAAAAAATTTATTAGTATCATTTGGAAGTATTTTCGAATAGGAATATTTTTAAAAGATTTTGAAGAAGATAGAAAGCACCGAACTCACTTCGGTCGTTGGAAAATAATTCCGATGATGACTGCAGCATCATGTGTGTTCATTTTCGAGTATCTAAGTAGGGAATTGCTAACTTAGAAATTTGTTTATCGTTTTTTGGGTAAACGGGTCATAATTTAAAAATCCTAAAGGAATGATTTGATATATAAAAGGATATATATATATATATTATTAATGTTTTAAAAAGGTTTGAGATAAAACTTGGGTGTTTAATTCTAAAGTTTTCAATTAAGTTATTATATGGATGCATGTATCTTATGCATTAGGGTAGTTTGGTTTTACATCTCATTTTGATATGTGGTTTAGTAGTTTCCCATTTATTTAAACGAGTGGAATTTCTAATGATTTTGGACGGTCGGGACTTTCAAATTTGATATAGAAATGGAAGCTAAATGTTTTTGGTGGAACTATAAGGAAATAAGCTTTTGTAACTTATTTGAAAAATAGTAAGTTAGACAAGTTTTAAATTTGTTGAACATTCTGGTAAGTAAAACAAATCTGATATAGTATATACTCATTGGAAATAAAAGAGTATTTTGCAAATATGAGCTTGAGTTTTAGAATGTTAATGAACTTAAGTAATGTCTCTTAAGTAAAATAATGATTCCTTAAAAGGGAATAATAACCTTGGGAAATGATTCATTAATGAAGATAAGCCTTTATAAAGTGTTTACAGGCTTAAAGTAATATGTTATGAAATGACTCAGAAAATGAATTCTAGTAATAATTAAAAATATGAACTTAACTTTTATAAGTGTTGATAAACCTAAGTTGTGTTTTATAAGAAGTTTATAAACTTATGTTGTGAAATATTTGTGTTCTTAAGTAATGTGTTATGGAATGGGTTTAAATAAGAATAATGTTTAATGAATTGGTTCATGAGTGATTTTAGTATTAATGGAAATATATTATAAGTAAAAATGAATGGGTTTTAAAATGAAAAGGAAATTGGTGTAATTAATAAACCAATGGAACAAACATGTAAGATGCACGTAGATCATTTTATTCATATAGGAATCCTAGATCCAAATTCAAGGACATGAATTCGAGGTGATTTACACTGATCCGAGTTAGGATTTTTCACTCGATTCTTGAAGGCGAACACTTAATATAGATTTTTGATTTGATTCTGAAGTTTTCTATCATAGTATATTGTAACAACCTGAAATTTAACCCGTAATAGTTAATTCGTTAATTAATTAAGTAATAAAATAACTTTGTGAAATTATCAGAATTAAGCCATGGGAGTTGCACCATTGTGTCCATGGTAATTTTCTGGTCAATTTCCATATATAGAAAGTCAGAATCCGAGTTAATATGAGCAAAGAATAAAATAATCAAAGAAATGAATATATATATATATATATAGGCTAGGTCGGCCGGCCGGTTGGCCCAAGGGCGGTCGACTGCCGGGTCGACCCGCCTGCCTCTTTTCATGAACGAATGTTCGTTTGTTCGAAAGATGAACACGTAATTTGCATTGTTTAAACTGATCTGGTCCTTCTATTCTTGCATCCGATAGCTCCTACTCAGCCTATGATGTGGTTGCATCCTATTCAATCCCCAAAACCAACGGTCTGAGATCCACTTCTACCCCTATAAATAGAACCCTAGGCCTAACACTTTTTCTCATTCTAAGATTTTCTCCAATTGGGTTCACCTATTCATGAAGGATCCTAAGAGGAATAATTTTCCAAGGAGGAAATCGTTATAAATAAAAATATTTAACAACCCCAAGTGGATCTGTGAAGGCCTAAAGGGAAGATCTAAGGACCAGAGGTGAGTGATTTAATTATTTTAAATTTCTTTAAGTAATTTAAAATAACAGGGTTTCCAATAGTTGTAGTTTAACTACGATTTTTGGAGTAACCTTTTTAGTAATTTATTTATAGTTTTTAGAATTATTCTCAGTCTATTCCTTCTAGCTATTCTTTTCAGTTAATTTTTGTTTATTTCTGTTATTTATGCGTTATTTACATCTTCTTCCTACGCCTTGGATTTCCTTCTATTTTCAGTTTTCTTTTATTTCTCCTTCTTCTTCTTCATGTATGGATTAGAATAGAATTAACGCATTATTGGATTAAATTATAAGAAATCTAAAATAATGGAATATGAGATGTAAATCACAAAGACTATAATATAATTGTGTAACGACCCGTAAATTTTAACTGTTTTAATAACATAATTAGTTGAAATTTTGTAAAATTTTAATCGATAAAATTTTGAAATAAAAATTTATTATTTGGAATGCGTCTAATTAAACATAGCAACTGGTAAATTTTCGTCCGAAAATATGAAAGTTTATTTCGCACGTAAATTTACTTAAATTTAATCAGTTAAAAAGCGATGAAAATAAAATGTTTTCGGAACCTAAATATTTTTACATAGAAAAATTCTAAACCATCTTCTGAGCAAGACGTCATTTTTCGTTTTTCAAAATTCGGACTTCTTTAGCTCCGTCGATCTTATTTTTCTGCGTTTTTCTTGCATTTTCCGCCAGTAGAAAAATTCGAATTTTTATAATTCAATCGTACCACTAATATATTTATACCGTTTTGACCGTCTCGTCGTGCTGATCTCAGCGGTATATTCACTTTTGTGTTTTGATGTCCGGTACGCAACAGAACGATAAAATCGGTGCGTTGTATCGGTACCTAAATTTAAACCTTTTTGAATTTTTATTGATTCGTGTTAACCTAACGGTCATTAGCAATTATTATATTCTAATTTCAACAGATGTCCTTTTGTTTTTCCACATTGGTTCCGACGTTTCCGGTCTCGTTCCTCTCATGTGCGTTAACTTCTTCCCTGGGAATTAATATTACATGCAACCTTTCATATTTTGCTTTAGCCTTTCATTTGTTTTACCTGTAGCTTCTCCCCTTCCCTCCCATTTCCATGCTCTTCCTTCACATTTTCTTTCATGAGTGAAAACAATCTGAGTGGCCGAGCTTGCATCTTCCCGACCACCATCGCCTCTTCAAAGACTTCCAACCGAGCAACCTCTTCCCCCTCCCTGCTCTCCATCGGCCACCACTGCTCGAGCAGCCCTCACGCCCTCTTCTCCTTCTCCGATCCACCATTCCAACCTCGTCATCAACCATTGCCCGCCTCCGTAATCTCCCGCCCTCCTCATGGCTTCGGCAGCCAAGCCCCGCAACCGACTCAGCCCAACACCACGTCTCCGACCATCTATCGCTAGCAGCCACCGACCCCTCTACCGCTGACCTCACCAGCTTGCCAGTGCCGAGAGCCCACCTCATTGCTCACCACGTCAATGAGTTCCCCTCCTCTCTTGCAACTCAACAACGAGCTCGCATATTCCCGAGCATCCATGCTCTGCAAGTGTAACCTCTCCACTGCCATGACCAAGCCCACCCGAGCACGTGGCCATCAGCCGACTAACCCCCTTCCACAGCCTCTCTCAGCCGAGCTCCAGCCTCGTCTACCCCGCCACTCTCTCGTGCTACTCCCTCTTGAGCATGCTTCCCCTTGTCATTTGCAATAGCAGTAAGGTATATATTGTTTTGAAGTGTTTTGTTATAATAAGTATAATTATAATTCAATGTATATATCAGTTGCATATATAGGAGTAGTACCTTCATGGTTAGTATATAATGTCATTAGGTATATATTATAATATAGGAGTAGTACATTCATGGTTTGTATGTTTTATAAAAATATATATTGAAGCTATATGTTTCTTTGCTAAAGCTGCTCGTCTAGTCTCTTCATAAGTGTTGTGTCCTACCACTCTTTTACTTTATATATATTGCAAGTGATGTTATTGTTTGGAAAAGCTTTATGATGGTTTGATATATATAGTGTACCTTTGGGTCTGCATACATATTTTTTTATATTGTAAAGTAAAACTTTATGTTGGTCTACATACTTTAGTTATATGACACGGTTGTATATATGATAGTTGTATATGTTAATTTGTTAAGCTTATACTGATTTTAAAATAAATGTTTTTGCATATTAGTTTATTTATATTTATACAGATTGCATATATCTGGCTATATGTTTAAAATATGTATGTAAGTTGTTTGTGTTCAAGGGAAGCATATATGTATATATTTTATATTATAAAGTTGCAACCAAACTGATTTTGCACTTGTTTGCATGTTTATTTTTTTTCTGAACAGCAGTTAGACTTCATGTTCACGATATCATATCTCACTCATGTTTTATCAGAATGAGTTGATTCTATTTTTAAAAAAGGGTCGAAGTTACCTAGTTTATGCCTGTCAAATTTCAGTAAAATCCGACATCGTTTGATTAGTGGTCGAGGATCTGGAAGTTAGACCCAGGCAGCTATTCTTTTGTACTTGAAATTATTTTTCACTGCTGCAAACACGACCTGAGTTCATGTTTGACGCATCGTATCTTTTCTGTCTTACGTCGGAATACAGTGATTCCTTTTTTGTTTAAAAGATAAAGTTTTCTACTTTCTGTATATAAAATTTTAGCTTCATACGAGGTGGTTCAGTCCTCTGTTTCTTACCTGAAAGTCAGACCCAGAGGGGTTTTCAGACCTGAACATTTGACAGTCGCAACATGGCCTGAGTCTATGTTCGTGACATCGTAACTTTCTGGTCTCTTGTCCAAATCAAGTAATTATTTTGCAGTTTAAAATACAAGTTTTGATCTTTATTCATACCAAATTTCAGACCATTTTGATCTCGGTAGCACATAGAATTATATTGTTAAACTTTGATGCAGGACATGTTTTTTTTTTATTTGTTGCTATGTTGAATGTTTTGATTTGATTTCGGCAATTCCTATTTAACAGCTTTGCTCGTCGATTCATGTCAATCTAGTTTATTTCGGAAGTCGTGCTTGTAATGCGTAACTCAACTTTGTTGTCTATTCTCGCCCCCTAGCCTCGAAAGGTGAGCAATCACTCACGATTAACGTTCTTTTATTAAATTTGATTTCAATTGAAACGACAATTGAAATATGCTGCTGTTAGTTAATTACACTGTTATATATGTTATTGCCTGTATCAGTTCACCTGTGACATCTGACACCATTATCTGTTAATTATTTATGTGATGATAATACAGTTTGGTTGATAATTGATTGATTGTTGATGTTTATATTGGACGTTAAATTGTTAGTGATAAATGATAAATAGTATGCAAAATTGAAATGGATATAGGATAGTTAACAATTTTAAAACTGATTTATATGTTAAATTTGATTAGTGAATATGACCCCTTCTAATTGTTAAATTAATTGACATGTAGAATAGTGATAATTACACTTTGAACCATCGACGTATGTTGGATTAATTGTTGTAGTATAAAATTGTAATTGAATGACAAGTGAAAAACCGTATAAATAATTAGTGGAATAATCTTTAATCTGCATGAAATGATAGTGTGGATTCTAGAAATAATTATATTAATTTGCACAAACAACAATGCAAATTAATACGATTATTTCGGGATTATTTGAATTGATTATTGGATTGATATTGATTGTTGTTATTGCTTGTTTATTTACTTTGACACCATCCCAGTTATCAAACTGCAAGTTCCCTTTGTTATGCTTTGATTTTTGAATTGAATTGGAATCGGGTTGAAATGATAAATACCCAAATGAATTTGACTTAGGATAGAGAATTAAATAAAACCCGATTGGTCAATAATTTGATTTAAAAATAAAATGAAGATTTTATTTGAATAAATAATATGGTTTTCAAACGAAGTTGGAAATTGAATTTTAATGAAATTTAAATGTGAATATTAAATAATCTGAAACAAAATATTAATAAAGAAATTGATGAAAGAATATTGTGTAATTTAAGAAATGATTGAATTAAGTTTTGAAATTATTTAATAATTAAGTTTTGAAATTAGTTAATAATTAAATAAAATTGAATTATTTAATAGTTAAATAAAATTGAACCTCTTGAATTAGTGAAATTAAGTTCTTTATTAATTAAGTTGAAATTGTAACCGAGTAAATAAATAAATGAAATTGGATTTCTTTAACAAGAAATAGAAATGCGATTTATTGAAATTAATGTAAGACTTGTAATTTAAAGAATTGATTTGACAGATCTGATTTAATTAAATGTGAAGTTTTGATATAATGAAGTTGAACTTAAGTAATTGATTTAATGAATTGGAAATCAAATAGAAATTGTTTTGAATGACAAATTTACTTAATGAATATTAAATGAAATCGATAAATGAAGTTAAATTGATTTGAGTGTTAAATTAAATTAATTTAAATGATTTCGGAATGAAACTTATATGCGAACTTGAATCAATACTTGAATTGTTTTAAATAGAAATTGAAATTGTATTAAGATTTTGAAATGGTAATTTGAAAGTTTTGAAACGTAAATTATGGAAATTGATTTAGAAAGAGAAATGAAATGTTGGTTTACAAATTCTAATTGAGATTGAATTTGATTTGGTTTTGAAATAAATAAACGACCAATCGGTGTAATAATTTTGAAAGTTATTAAGGAGACCGGAATCGGTTAGGGACATACTCACTATCTAAACCGAAGACCACTTTAATAACTATACGCGGAGTGTGATCCAGAATGAAGTGGTTGGAATGATGTACGTGATGACTGAAGAAAGAGAACGATAATGGATAGCCTTGACACTTGTGTCAAATTGGAAATGACTAAAACAGGAGCCGTGCCGGGCCAAATGGGGGCTAGCTACCTCGAGCGAACACACTTCTTCGAAACTACTCATTACTTGTTGTCGATTGGTGCACCCTTGATTTTAGGAGTGTTGTTTCGCGGTGTTGCGGTCGTTGCGGCGATGCGTTCTCACCAGTCCGGATCAGGTAAACGGTAGTTTCACTACCTTGGGTATTGCCTCATGTGCCTTGTCATACTTGTGTTCCTATATACGCGACCACTACGATTTGTTTTGTGTTATACCTATGGAGTACTCCCTGATAGCCCACTAGTTTACGGTGGAGTTTACAGTGCTGTATAGACTATGATGCTTTTATAAAATGTTTTAAGGGGGATAATGGTAACGTCTTAACACTATTTTGATATCTTATATTACTGATAGGCATTATCTACTTATCGTACACTACTACATAGTAGATAGTTTAACGGATCCTTAAAGGATGGTTATTCCAAACATCCTTTGAATTACTTGTATTTTGTTAACGCTGAAAAGTGAACGCTAACACCCGGTGTGTGTAGTAGAATCGTGAAAGCACCACCCGTGTGACGGGAATAGAAATCAAGCAGGAAAATAGCAGAAATGCAGTAAAAGACAGCAATTTATAGTGGTTCAGCTTGAGATTTAGCCTACATCCACTTTGAATCTCTTTATTACTAAATCCAGTTACAAATCAATACAAATCTCTTATGAGAACAGTACAATTTGATCACAAAACACAATCTCGACTACTAGCTCAATCTTCGATGACGAAACTCGATGAATCCGTGTTGGATGTAAGGAATTTCTCTCGAAGCTTGTTGTAGCGTCTCGAATGTTTGAAGATCTTTGATTGCTGAATGAGTGGAGAGTTTGACAGAGTAACAGTGCTTTAGAAATGATTTGCCAAAAGTCCTCTTCATGTTGGAAGTGGTGGTCTATTTATAGGAGTCGAATTCTGAACTCTCGTTTTCGCCAAGTCATGAGTCGTGACCGACTTAAGATAAGTCGTAACTCGTAGTTGACTTAAGATAAGTCGTAGGTGCCTTACTGGGTTCATCTTGTGGCTCAGTTGAAGACAAGTGCTAAGTCGTGGCCGACTTACCAGATAAAGGTAGCATAGGCATGGACTCTGGATTCTAACCTGATAGCTTTTATGTCGTAGACGACTTAAGCTAAGTCCTGAGTTTATTAAGTCGTAAATCCTTTAAGTCGTAAGTCCCTTAAGTCGTAAATCCTTTAAGTCGTAAGTCCTTTAAGTCGTAAGTCCTTTAAGTCGTAAGTCCTTTAAGTCGTGGCATCTTCTTGAATCGTATAGACTTTAACTCGCTGAGTCGTTAAGTCGGAGACCTTCTAACTCTTTAAGTCGTAGATAGTTTAACTCGTTGAGTCGTTAAGTCGGAGACCTTCTAACTCTTTAAGTCCTAGATAGTTTAACTCGTTGAGTCGTTTGGACCATGAGTCGTAGAGAGCTTAACTCGTTGAGTCGTGAAGCTCTTAAGTCGTACACCTACTGAGTCGTAAACTGTTAAGTCATGTAACTATCTTGAGTTGCGCAGCTCTTAAGTCGTAGCCTTCTTGAGTCGTCAAAAATTAAGGGTTAACATTTGCCCCTCGAAGTACACGCCTAAGTCGTAGGTCGTGTGCTTCGACTTATCTTAACTCGTGTGTGCCTCTTCGTGTTCCACTGCCCCAAGGTATAAAAAGCTTGAGTCGTTCCTTTCACTCATTACCTATGTCCTGAGTCGTTTCTGCCATTAACATCTCTCAGAGCTTTCTCAAGGCGATTTCATCCTCTCTTGTTAATCAACCGATCACCGACACTTGATCCTCTACTGCGTAAGTGCTCCTGCCTCCTCCTTGATTCTCGATCATCATTAACTCGTGAATCCCCCTTTTTGCCCTTAACTCGCCCTCTTGTGTATTACTCTGCTGCGAATTCCGCAACATTGGCAGTTCGTGTGCCGAACGTTCGCTCGATTCCATCTTTAGGCGAATGAGGCGATGGAGATGAGGGGTTTTCAGGTTTAATTGATTAGGTGGGCGAAGCTTTGGCGAATTGGCTCTTGGGTGATTCAATGGTCTGGTGGAATGAGGATAGGGATCATAGTTGATTGAGAGGCTATCGGGTTTGGAGGATAGCGGGTTAGGAGAAAAGTCAATTGGTCCAGTGGAGTGGGATGTTAGCACGGTCACGGTTTAGTATCGTCTTGCGACTTACGACATAAACCTCATTCGATATAACACTTGTATGACTTAAGCCTACCACAACATAAACCTTGTACGACTTAAGCTTACCACGCCATAAACCTTGTACGACTTAAGCCTGTCACGACATAAGCTTTAAGTCGTGGACGACTTAGGACTTAGGGAAATTGCCTTGCTTTAACCTGAAGCCCCTTTCTTCCTTTACATGACTTAATGACTTGAGGTATTGTCGACTGAAGGCAACAACAACCTAGAATCGAAATGACCTAATCTGTCTTGTCTTAAGGTCCTTAAGCCGTGGACGAGTTAACATATAGGTCGTTGGCGACTCAAGACTTAGGTTTTGCATGAACTTTGAACTGCTGCATTTTTCCTCAGATCGTTCTAACTTGCGAATTAATCAACCTGCTTAATACCACATTTACAGAAAATTTGGACGAATATACTGTCACTGACCGCCCACATCAAATGATAGATTAGCTAATAAAAGATAATCAACATAAATAGTTCGTGTGAATGAAGTGCTTTAAATCAACAGATTCAAGCAAAGTATTAAAGCAGCATTAAAACAGTCAATTAAAAATGACCGGTTTACACTTAATACTGTACCTGAATTCTAGATTAACAAGTCCTGAAATTCGATAATCGATCAATTACCGACTATCTTAATTCCAGTTGTATTTACTTGTTATCTTTACTAGTTTTGCACAACACTTCACACTACTTAGGAAACGTGCACCTTCACATTTGAATATCCAGTTGCTTGTGTAGAATGACTTCTCAACAAGGAGATGTAACAGTTCAGACCGGAGAGTCCATTCTCATTCCAGCTCCTTTAATCAATCCCCCGGAGAGAGCCTCTACCACTCTATTGTACAAAACTTTTCGACAATTGTGCACTCAATTTGGCATTGCTGAAGCTGACGCTATCCTTGTTGAGAAGAATAACACTGCTGATGTAGCACCTCCTGGCTTTGTAGCGGTCAACCGACAAATGTGCTTGAGCGGGGCCATTCCTCCTTTCAACAACTTTCTTCAACATCTTCTTCGCCAACTGGCAATCGCTCCATTTCAATTACACCCCAACAGCTATGCTGTTCTAATGGGGCTGTGCGTATTATTCGGTAGAACACTCGACCATCTCTCCAGTGTTGACGAAATCTATTATTTATGCTCTTTTATCAGAACCAAAGATCATCCTTCGATCGTTGTTGTAAGAAGTGCCAGGAATCGTAAATTGGTTGTCGGCCTTCCTGATACTGCTCATGGGTTTTTGACTCGGTATTTTTACGTTCGCTGTCCCCCTGGGTTTTATGCTGTGTGGAGAGAAGAAGTAAGAATGCCTATCTTTTCTTCTTCTATTCTTTGAGTTTTCCGAAATCCGAAATGTCAAGTGCTAACTTCATCTTTACTTTTCAGCGCTTCCTCCCCCTTCCAGGTAACCCAACCACAAGTCAACTCTGGAGAGGCTCATGGTTGTTCCAGTTGAAGAGCGGGATGTGAATTTTTGTTGAAAGATGAGTTTCTTCACCAATTTGGACTTCTCCATCCCTCCCGCTCTACTCAGCCTCGCGAATTTCCAAATTCTCCTACGGAGGTACCGGATGTCCCACCTTCTGTTGAAGAACCCATGCTAAAGGAATCTGTCACTGAAAATCCACTAGTAAAATGCCCCACGCTTATTAATGCTGCGGGATCGTCCAGCAAACCGGCACTTGCTCCGATTGTTGAAGAGGAAGAAAATCCTCGAATTTATGAAAAATCCGCCGATGTGGACGTTGAAAAGGAGAAGTCTGCTGAGTACCATGGTGACGACACCTTTGATGGCTTGAGTGACATAATGATAACTTCTCAAGAGCTTTTCAAGGATAACATTCCAATAGCGAAATCTCCTGTCGTTGAAGCGACTTCCTCTTTGAAACAAACTTCGACGCCTTCTACACCTGTCGTCTCTGTTCCCGCACTAAAGCGTGGTTTGTAGTTTGACGCACGTAGTTCGCATGCCGCACACACTTAGGATTTTTCAGCACTTATAAGCATTTATCCTCTTTTTCTGGAAATTTCTAAACTTTACTTCTTTTTCGGTTTTCAGATTCTCCGATGGGGCGTACCGGCTCATATTATGACTCATTTCAGCGCCATGGAGGCCGTGGATCTTATGACTTTAGGAAATATCTTGGTGACCAGAGAGAGACAGATGAGGAAAGGGCTCAAAGGAAGGCTCAAGAAAAATGGGATTATGAGCAGCGGAAGAGAAGAAGAGACGCTGATCGATATGATTCTTCTTACAGAAGTTACGATTCTCATAAGCGAAAGTCTTATGATGACAAAGGGAAGACTCATATTACTGACGAATCAAGCAAGCGATCCAAGCCAAGTGACGCATCTGTAGTTTCTGAGAAAACTGATGCTCCTATCCCTTCTGATATTCCGACCGGTTCTCCTCCTTTAAAGAAAACTGATATCCAAACGATCATCAGCAGGCCCCAATATCAGGTTAAGGACGGCCCTCCAACACTTCAAAGCCGGTTTCCGAACTGGTGCTTAAAAGGAGTGCGTTTTGTCCTGGATTTGGTCCCAATCGATAAGCAAGACATGCTTAAAAGTCTCGATGCAGTTCGGCTTAACATTGAGAGAATGTCGCAATGGAAGAAACTTGTTGATGAACTCCAGAGAGTCAACCATATGAATTTGGAAAACATGCTGACTTTGGAGAATGACAAAGCTGAATGGGATAAATGGTGCAAGCAGCATGACGCGGAGATGACGAACATCGTAGATGACAATGCAAGGCTTGCATCTGAAGTTAAGCAGCTTAAGGAAAATCTCGCCTCTTCTTCTGCATCACATACTCAAAAAGAAGAAGTCTTTCAGAAGCAAGTGCGGGATGCACATGCTGCACAAAGAGATGTCGAAATGAAGCTTGCCGCTGAGCAGCACATTACTGAGAAATATCGCACAGAAAACGCCGAACTGCAGGAAAAAGTCACCTCCCAGAACGTGGAGATTGAGTTACTAAAGTCGCGACTCGCTAAAGCTGAGACAGAGCGTGATGAGGCTATCACTGGTCGGGTTGCTGCCGTTGCCGAAAAAGAAGCGGCTGAGCAATCACATGAGGCAACGAAAGCAAACATCAGCTCTACCTTATTCGACTTTTATTTACACAGCGTTCTGGGTCGTGGGAGCCTTGCTTTTCTGGGTCCTGATTATGAAATCACTCTGGCTGAAGTGTGGGAAGCCGCAATTGATATGTTTAAGGGTGCCGACTATGATGAAGCAGAACTCGAGGCTCGCTACCTTGATGATGAGGCTCGCGCCGCTCTTGTTAAAGGAAAGGAGCAGCTTGCTAAAGCACGAGCTGAATCACTGGGAGAAGAGCTTTCAAAAGAGGAAGCTCCTTTAACTACCCCTATTCATACTTCCACTTCGGCCGATGTAAACATTATGGATTCCGGCTCCCATTCTTCACTCCCAGCTAAAATTGCCCAAGAAACTGCGACCACTCCTACTGAGGATGAGGCACCGGACGATACTGAAGCCGAGAAATTCGAGATTGACCTTGCGAAGCCAACTCCTCCAGGTAATTTTGGCGTCGTCCCGGGCCCAATGAACCAGTTATTTGATTTAACCGAGTTTGATGATCTTCTTACTTGTTACTTAAACTTTGGTGAACCGATACCCTCTCTATTTTCGGGAGATGTTGATTTTAACTTCTTTTCTTCTACAGCGGAGGCACCAAACACTACAAAAGTTTCCACTCCTTCAGTTGCCGTCCCTCCATCTTTACAGATTACTCCTCCTTCTGCTTCCCAACCGGGATCACAGGTAGAGAAAATCGAAGCTCTTCAAGGCCTGGATGATCCGGCTGTTTCGCAGGAACAGAAGGCGGAGGGTCTTGAAAACATCGAGAAGACCCCGGAGCGGTCTCTAGATGATGACACGAAGCTTTCAACATTGCTTGCTACTCCGGGGAGCGAATCTTCCTCGAAGAGGAAGGGGAAGCGCGCCATAAGGAAGAAGAAGAGAGGTGCTTCGACTGGGGAAGACAAGACAGAAGAAGACCCAACCACTCCTCCTTCTCTGTCCCGCCCACATCGGATTTCGAAATTAACTATTAGGCCAAGTAAAGGCTCCAAGGGTGGCGGAAAGAAGGAGTGACAAGCTGAACTTTCTACTTCTTATTTTTCTTTTTACATGTATAGACCGGAGATTGTGTGGGTACCGGTCCCTGCTTTTGCTTTTTGAGATATCTGCACATGTAAAGAATTTTCATAGTACTAAATAAAACAATTATTTTACTCGTACAAACTCTTGTGTATGTGAGAACGCATTTGTTTCTTATTTTTAGTGTAGAACAAACGATTCTTTTTACTTGTGCAAACTTTTTGTCTGCGTTTGAGAATGCATTTGTTCCACATCTACTTTTCACGATATTGCAGTGAACTTGCGGTATGTTGCTTGCATATTACTTTTGTTAATGTAACTGAATTGTATAGTGTTTAACCGAATTGTATAGTGTTCCCCCTTACCGCAAGGGCATTGCAATATTTCTATCTTTTACAAGACTGATACTCTTATTTCAGAGAGTAACCATTCCACTTTTAAGGGAAGAATTATTCTGCTTTTAATAGATCATATCTCGTTTTTTGGAGAAATTTTTACTTTCTCTTTCTTTCTGAAGAACATTTCAACTATCGGGGATGATCGCTTTCATTTGTCAAAAAAGAAAGTAGATTTCCCTATGTGGTGAAATGAACTTCTCTTGAAAATTTTTTGTAGCATTTCAACTTTTTTAGGAAGAACTCTTTGAGATGAATAAGTTAATCTTCCTTTTAGAGTTGAACTGTGCTTCCGGAGAAGGCTTTTTGTTCGAGTATTCTATTTTGGGACATGCCTCCGGAGAGGGCTCCTCTTAAAGAGTTGTGCCTCCGAAGAGGTCTTGTGCCTCCGAAAAGGGCTTGTGCCTCCAAAGAGGGCTTGTGGTGCCTTGGGAAAGGGCTTTTGCCTCCGAAGAGGTCGTGTGCCTCCGAAGAGGGCTTGTGGTGCCTTGGGAAAGGGCTTTCGCCTCCGAAGAGGTCGTGTGCCTCCGAAGAGGGCTTGTGCCTCCGAAGTGGGCTTGTTGATTGCCTGGAAGTTACTTTCTCATGGTTGGATGGATCCACGGGGCGGACGCAAGTTGTTTGATTGGATGCTCGTTTGCACAAACGATCGCAATCAATTAACAAGGGCCCTGTCCCTTCAGCTTGGGAAGGTGCCCCTCTGGTGGTTCCACCAATCTCTTTTGATTGAGATAAGTACTTTCATTTTTTGGCGTGACTCGTTAGAGGGCTTTGTTGACCTTTCTGAAGGAGCGTCGGTTGGTTGGTGTGCCAGGAAGGTTGCGTCTCAGGGGCGAGTAGATCCACGGGACGGACGCAAGCTGCCTGATCGGATGCATCACGATCAGTTAGCAAGGGCCCTGTTCCTCCCGCTTGGGAAGGTGTCCCTTCGGTGGTTCTTACCAGCCCCTTTTATTGAGAGGCATACCTCCTTTTGGCTGCTCCTTTGTTTGCTTGGCAATTTTCTCTCATCATCTGCTCATTAGCGATCTTTTATTATCGTTCCCAAGCACATCTTCTTTCCTTTTACAAGTAAATTGCCTCATCCGAAGGAGTGGACTTCACTGTTGAATGACTTTACGAGACAAACGCGAGTTATCTAGTTGGATGTCTATTCATAACGACAATCTCAACTAGTGAACGATGGTTTGTCATAGTGGAGTCGCCAACTTTTTACGTGAAGCTCTCCTCGTATAGAACTTGAATTTGGAATTTTCTGTCGCTTGGTATTTGTGTAATAGCTGATTTATAAAGGTCGCTTGGCTTTGTGACGAGCAAGCCTTGTTATATTGTCCTGCAATTTTGAATCGACATTTTAGCAATACATTTAAAGCATTTACATATCGAAATAAAACAGGCATTATGAAATAGTAAAGAACATAAGATTTATAGTGGTTCGGCCAAGAATCGGGCCTACGTCCACTTTATAGCTTTCATTCATTTATACTGATTTACAATGTTTTACAATACAACTGGTACATTCATCATTATTTTACAACTTTGAGCAGAGCTTTTTTCAAGTAAAATAAGGACGTAAGTGGTTGTTGTTTCAGGCTCTTGGAATTAGATCTCCTTCAACAGTTATGAGTTTGAAAGTGCCATCAAGAAGTTTATTGCCTATGACATATGGCCCTTCCCAGTTTGGCTCAAACACACCAGTTGCTGTCATGATCCTTTTCAAGACCAAGTCTCCGATCTCAAAGCTGCGTTGGCGAACTTTAGAGTTGAAATGCCTAGCAATTCTCTGCTGATAAGCTGAAACTCTGAGCCTAGCTTCTTCTCTTTTCTCATCAAGAAAATCAAGTGCTTCAAGTTGCAGTTTTTCATTTTCAGCTTCGTTGAAATGAACTCTTCTATGTGAAGGAACTTCTACTTCCACTGGAATCATTGCCTCTGATCCGTATGCCAGTGAAAATGGAGTGTGCCCAGTCGTAGTTTTGTGAGTAGTTCTGTACGCCCATAGTGCTAATGGAAGCTTATCAACCCAACCACCTTTTGCTTTTACAAGTTGCTTTTGATAGTTGACTTGATGATCTTATTAACTGCTTCCACTTGCCCATTTGCCTGCGGATGAGCCACTGCTGAGAAGCTTTCCGGAATTTTCAATCGTTTGCAAAAATTCTGGAACTCTTCACTTTCAAACTGAGTACCGTTGTCTGTAATTATTTTCTGTGGCACACCATATCTGCAAATGATATTTTTTGTTACAAAATTTATCATCTTTTTAGAGGTAATGGTGGCCAAAGGTTCAGCTTCAGCCCACTTGGTGAAATAATCAACAGCTACGATAGCATATTTGATTCCTGATTTGGCAACTGGTAATGGTCCGATTAGATCTATCCCCCAAATGGCGAATGGCCATGGGCTGGCCATCTGTGTGAGTTCGGTGGAAGGTGCTCTTGGGATTTTTGCAAATCTTTGACATTTGTCGCACTTTCTAGAGTAAATAGCAGCATCCCGGTTAATGTCAGGCCAGAAATACCCATATCGGAGAACTTTCTTGGCTAAAGTTTGACCAGCTGAATGATCTCCGCATTCTCCTCCGTGTATCTCAGCTAGAATTGTCTTGGCTTCCTCCTTAGTTACACATCGAAGCAGAGGCATTGAAAATCCTCGTCTGTATAATCGGCCATCTTGAATTATATACCTTGACGCTTTCCTTAATAGTTTTCGACGTTCCTTAGAACTCTCTTTCGAGGAACCACTGAGTAGGTATTCTTTGATTGGAGTCATCCATAATTCATGCTCTTGAGACGCAGCCATAATCCAATCAACATCCATTTCATCAATGCTTGGAGCTGACAGAACTTCTACAGGAACTAATCCAGTAATTGAGCTTCTCCAGAACTTGAGTACTTTGCTAGAGAATCTGCTTTCATGTTCTCTACCCGAGGAATATGATTTATCGTGTAGTGATTGAAATCCTCGAGAAGTTCACATGCCTTTGACAAATATGCGGGCAGATTTCCACCTTTAGCCTGAAACTCTTTCTTTACCTGGCAAACAATAAGTTGAGAATCGCTGAAGATTTGTAACACTCTGATGTTTAGTTCCTTGGCGATTTTTAATCCGGCAATAAGGGCTTCATATTCTGCTTCATTGTTTGTCGAAGGAAATTCCAGTCTCAATGCATAATATAGTGATCGTCCTTCGGGAGTTTCGAGCACAACCCCTGCCCCAGAACAATAATCATTTCTCGAGCCATCAACATACAACTTCCACTGTATTGGAATGCAGTCAGTTGTTTCTTCCTTACTGTCACCTTTGTCAGTGGACTCCACAATGAAATCTGCTAAAGCGTGCCCGTTAATTGCTCTTCGGGGATGGTAAGTGATGTCATATTGGCTGAGTTCTATGTTCCACTTCAAGAGACGACCCGAAGTTTCAGGACGATACAGGACTTGCTTTAGAGGTTGATCAGTCAGGACCTTGATAGGATGAGATTGAAAATAGGGCCTCAACTTCCTGGAAGCGATTAGCAAACAATAAGCAAGCTTTCCTATCTTTGAATAATTCATCTCTGCCCCAGTGAACCGTTTGTTGATGTAGTAGACTGGACGTTGTATTCTCATATCTTCTCGTACGATTGCTGCGCTTAGAGCATGGGATGAAATTGCTAAATAGATGAAGCGGTCTTCGCCATCACTAGGCTTGGAGAGGACCGGAGGAATTCTCATATGATGAATCAGTTGATCGAAAGCATTCTGACATTCGGGCATCCATTCAAAATTTTTCTTTCCTTTCTTTAGAGCATCAAAGAAGGGAATGCATTTGTCTGTGGCCTTCGAAATGAAGCGACTAAGAGCGGCAACTTTTCCATTGAGACTTTGCAGTTCTCTCTTTGTTCTAGGGGCTTTAACTTCTCTTAGAGCTGTGATTTGAGCAGGATTGGCCTCGATGCCCCTAGCGCTTACAATGAAACCCAGGAATTTTCCAGATTCTACCCCGAATGAACATTTCAATGGATTGAGCTTCATTCCGTACTTTCGAAGAATTGTGAACATCTCCGCCAAGTGATCCATGTGGTCTACTGCTTTCTTTGACTTTACTAACATATCATCAACATAGACTTCCATAGTTTTGCCAATCTGAGGTTTGAACATAGCGTTGACAAGTCTTTGGTAGGTTGCCCCTGCATTCTTCAATCCGAATGGCATGACTTTGTAACAGTAGAGTCCCACATCTGTGATAAAGCTTGTGTCTTCCTGATCTGGTTCATTCATCATAATCTGATTGTATCCGGAGTAGGCATCCATAAAAGATAACAACTCATGTCCAGCCGTCCCATCCACCAGTTGATCGATTCTAGGCAACGGGAAGCAGTCTTTTGGGCAAGCTCTGTTTAGATCTGAGAAATCAATGCATACTCTCCACTTTCCATTTGCCTTCTTAACCAGTACTGGATTTGAAACCCAATTTGGATAAGTGGATTCTTTGATGAAATTATTCTCCATGAGACGATCTACTTCTTCCTTTAACGCTGCTGACCTTTCTGGACCATGATATCTTCTTTTCTGTTTTACTGGTGTGAATTTCGGATCGACATTCAGAGTGTGAACAACAATTGTTGGAGAGATTCCACACATATCAGCATGACACCAAGCGAACACGTCCAGATTTGCTTTTAGAAATGATATCAGTGTGTTTTGAACTGTTGTACTTAGTTGCGAACCCACATTAAGTACTTTGTTTGGGTCTTTTGAGTCGAGAGGTATTGGTACCGTAACTTCCACGGGCACCAATCTATTCTCCTCTGCACTGGATTTTCTGGGGTCCATTTCTCTCCTTGCACCACTATGCTCGCCAGTGCAGGGACCACCCTGTATTTGCTATAAGGTTGGGTTTTTGATGCGGAGGGGAGCTGGCGCATTTTTACCCATTTCTCTCTTCCTGGCTTCTCGAAGCTCTATAAGATAACATTCGCGTCCAGCATTTTGATCTCCCTTGATGATACCAACACCATTTTCTGTAGGAAACTTCATAGTTAGGCACCACGGGGCCAAAATGGCCTTGAATGCAGCTAGAGTTGGCCTGCCTAGGAAAGCATTGTAGGCAGAAAATCCATCGACAACTACAAAGGTTTGTTTGTGAACTACCCTTTTCTGCCCTTCTCCAAGTTCCACGAACAACTCGACAGTTCCGATTGGTTGCTGTGGTTCCCCAGTGAAACCAACGATCTTTTGTGACGAGGCTTGAACGTCGGTCATTGGGATCTTTATCTGGTCAAATGTTTTCTTGAAGAGTATATTGCAGGAAGCACCGCAATCAATGAGCACTCGTCTTACGATAGCCGGTCCAATTCCTGCAGAGATAACCAAGGGATCTATGGTGGGAGCTTCAATACCAATAGAATCCCTAGCCTTGAACATAATATCATCATCTGAAATCTTTTGTTGCTTCAGGGGTGCAACATTTTCTATAGCAAAAACATCTTCCTCTGCTGAGATGTACTTCAAAGCATGAGCATATCGTTCCATTTCACCCCAGCTTCTGCCTGCTGGGTGTGGGCCTCCTGTAATCACATTGATAATGGGCCACTCAGATTCATGTGCCGCAGTACCTTTACCTGAACCTAATGGCTGAGTAGGGGGTTGCTGCCTCTGAGTAGATGAAGTTGGGTCACTTCTGTTTTTCTTGACATATTGTTGCAGCTTGTTTTCCCTCAACAATTCTTCAATTAAGCTCTTCAAGTGACGACAGTCATTGGTATCATGACCGGGTTGGTTGTGAAAGCGGTAGAATTTTCCATTTCTCATAGCGCCCTTTCCCGGTTTTATCTCAGCCGGTTTGGGATAATCCACAGCATCTTTGGTGGCGAAGAAGATATTTTCTGGAGTGTCGGTCAATGGAGTGAAATCTGAGGGTTTGAAGAAGCTAGGTTTCTTTGTATCCTTTTGTTTCTTCCCCTCGTGATTTTCCCTTTTCTGACCTCCGGAATCTTTCTTCACCGAAGCAGCAATATTATTTTCCACCTTTGCTGCCACCATTTTCATTGGTGCCGGAAGATTTTCCAAGCGTATGAATTCATCAGCTTTCTTGTAGAATTTCTCGAGAGAATTTGGCTCCTTCATCTTCAGCCATTTTCCAAATTCACTCGATTTGTCGATATCACGCATCAAATAGGTCAGGATCATTCGTGGCTTTGCGTTATCAACTTCTGCCAGAGCTATATTGAAGCGGTTCAGGAATGATTTAATAGGCACTCCCGGATTCTGTTCAAGACTGGACAATGAAATTATGTCTTTTGCCTTTGAAGCGTATAGCCTGAATTGCTCTTTGAACTTTCGGGTCAGATCGGAAAACTGATCTACAGATCGGACAGGAAGCTTGGTAAACCAGAGAAGTGCCACCCCTTCCAAATATACTGGGAAATATCGGCACTTAGTTTCATCAGTTGCTCTTACGCCGGTCATGTGCTAGTCATATTTATACAAGAATTGATTTGGATCACTTGTTCCCCGATAAGCAGGAATGGTGGGGGGAACAAATTTTCTAGGAAACTCAGCCTTTAGAATCTTCTCGGTAAACGGAGTTTTACTCGGTGCGAATCCCCATTTGCACTCATCTTCACCTTTCTGCATGCTCTCTTTCATTATTTGCTTGATCATGCCAGAAAGATATTCTTCATTGTTCAAAGATTTTGCGGAGTAGACTTCGTCCATTTTCTCAGAAGTTTGTCCGGGCAGATGTTCGCGGAAAATTGGCGATGGTCTAGATCCTTCAGCTTGGAGGGGTGCCCCTTCAGCAGCACCTGATCCCCCTTGAGGAATATTTCTCCCTTCGGAGTTGCGAAGAGCATCAGCGGTGTTTTCTTCATTACCCACTGGTCTTTCGTTGGCGCCGAGCAGAGCGTTCAATTTTTCCATCATCAGATTGTTCTGATTTTTAATCTGCTGGTACAATCCGGACACAGCAGCATCTAACTCTTGTCGCGTCACACCGACGCTCGGAGCTGCCTGACTTGGAGAAAGAGAAGTGGCAGTATTATCATGAACATCTTCAGATCTGATAGCCTTTCGTTTCCTTCCAGGAGCCATTTTGTCTGATAGACTTCTGGTTTTGTAGGAAATTTTTTCAACAAACTTCCGTGAAGCAATGGTGAATGGTAGCCTGAGTTGGGTTCTCAGTGAAAGCACCAAAATGTTAACGCTGAAAAGTGAACGCTAACACCCGGTGTGTGTAGTAGAATCGTGAAAGCACCACCCGTGTGACGGGAACAGAAATCAAGCAGGAAAATAGCAGAAATGCAGTAAAAGACAGCAATTTATAGTGGTTCGGCTTGAGATTTAGCCTACATCCACTTTGAATCTCTTTATTACTAAATCCGGTTACAAATCAATACAAATCTCTTATGAGAACAGTACAATTTGATCACAAAACACAATCTTGACTACTAGCTCAATCTTCGATGACGAAACTCAATGAATCCGTGTTGGATGTAAGGAATTTCTCTCGAAGCTTGTTGTAGCGTATCGAATGTTTGAAGATCTTTGATTGCTGAATGAGTGGAGAGTTTGACAGAGTAACAGTGCTTTAGAAATGATTTGCCAAAAGTCCTCTTCATGTTGGAAGTGGTGGTCTATTTATAGGAGTCGAATTCTGAACTCTCGTTTTCGCCAAGTCATGAGTCGTGACCGACTTAAGATAAGTCGTAACTCGTAGTTGACTTAAGATAAGTCGTGGGCGCCTTACTGGGTTCATCTTGTGGCTCAGTTGAAGACAAGTGCTAAGTCGTGGCCGACTTACCAGATAAAGGTAGCATAGGCATGGACTCTGGATTCTAACCTGATAGCTTTTATGTCGTAGACGACTTAAGCTAAGTCCTGAGTTTCTTAAGTCGTAACGTAAATCCTTTAAGTCGTAAGTCCTTTAAGTCGTAAGTCCTTTAAGTCGTGGCATCTTCTTGAGTCGTATAGACTTTAACTCGCTAAGTCGTTAAGTCGGAGACCTTCTAACTCTTTAAGTCGTAGATAGTTTAACTCGTTGAGTCGTTAAGTCGGAGACCTTCTAACTCTTTAAGTCGTAGATAGTTTAACTCGTTGAGTCGTTTGGACCATGAGTCGTAGATAGCTTAACTCGTTGAGTCGTGAAGCTCTTAAGTCGTACACCTACTGAGTCGTAAACTGTTAAGTCATGTAACTATCTTGAGTTGCGCAGCTCTTAAGTCGTAGCCTTCTTGAGTCATCAAAAATTAAGGGTTAACATATTTCAATTGCTATTTCACTTGAGTTGGATTTATTAATATAAGAATGTTAATCCTGACTCGAGTGTTTTGTGTTTTGCTTTACGCTCGGGTCAGACTGAGTGTACCAGTATTCGAGACTCACCTTTGAAGTTGGAGCTTTGCTTGAAGATCCAGCCATCCATTCTGCTTTTAGTATTCGATGATTCCAGTGATGTATTCTGATTTGTATCTGATGTATCGTATTACTCTTCCGTTGTATCTGGTTTAACTCTGATGTAACTTATACATTTATATAGTAGCTTCATGAACTACTATCTCTTTTATTTCCGCTGCATATTATTACTCTGTGTCTGTGATCTGTGATTACTTATTTACTGTATATGTTCAGTTTTGCCAAATTTAAATTAACAACGCGGTATTTTGAATTATTCAAGTCCGACATGTGCGGATGCGAATGGTTGAAAATACCGGGTCGTTACAGTTGGTATCAGAGCTTTGGTAGCTCTAGGCAAAACTTAGCATATAGGGTAAATGTATTTACAGAATCACTCTCATTCGAGTTTCAATCTCGTCCTTTTGACTCAATTCCCTTGAATTTTGGAACGTTCCCTCGGTTCCGAAACTCATTCGTGTCCCTCACTGTTCGTATTCTTTCAATTTTGGAGCACCCCAT
Source organism: Allium fistulosum (assembly GCA_030737815.1). Classification (NCBI taxonomy): domain Eukaryota; kingdom Viridiplantae; phylum Streptophyta; class Magnoliopsida; order Asparagales; family Amaryllidaceae; genus Allium; species Allium fistulosum. Next base: position 799,248,329 of record CM060904.1, read on the forward strand.
AACTCCATTTTGAATGATATTTATAATAGATCGGCGGTCTCGCCAATCTTCGAATGATTTGTAAAGGGGTGAAACTCCTTTACAATAGGCATTGATTTACCGGAGATATCTGTATCCTCGGTTTACGATGCTACCTATTTCCCGCCACACCTGAATTCTATTTTGAGATCAAATGTAGATTTGACTCGAAAATCTTCATCGATCTTATTCTTGAAGTCACGGTCGACCCGGTTAAGGTTGCCCACGATTTATATAAACTTATCAATCTTCCTACTTTGTTATCTAATCATCGTATCTTTGTTTCGAACTTATCTTCGAATCAAAATTCTCTTTGGTTTGAGTCCATTAAATTGAAACCCTATCCTTATATTGGAAATTCATTCCTGTATCGTCGAGTAAAGAAATGTATTTGTAAACTAATATATATAAATGTTTTAGATATTGTGTTGTTTGAGTTGTTATTGTTGATTTGGGTTTTCGATCGATTCGTCTGATCAATGCTATCGATAGGATTTCCAAAACACTTTAACAAAACAAACCGACACAATATCGTTTTCAAATTTGGTAAACAAAATAAAATTTTGAATGATTATGTTATATATACAAGTATAAATTTTTCTGAAATTAAATTGTTAATGAGTTATTGTCCGAAATGATAATATTTAATTTTCATTTATTATTTCATAAACCATTTACTATTGGATAATATAAATAAATGAATGGGTTAAAATTGATTTTAGATTTAAATGGATTTAAACTAAATTTGAGAATTTAATATTCGGTGGTTTCAAACTTTGATTTGAAGTTTTAAAGTGTATAGTATTTAAAATATTTCAAATGGAAATCATTCAAAGAATTTTAAAAGTTTATGTCAGTGCTCTTCTCTTTGTCGCTGGAAAATAATTTCGGTGATGGCGGCCGCATCATCGACATTCATTTTCGAGTTTCAAAGTGGAGATACTATTCTGTAGCTTTGCTACGGTTTTGTTTTGAAAAATATTTTGATTTGAATTTCTTCAGTATAATTTGATTTATATATATATAAGTACCTTATTTTAAAATTTAATTTGATTTGATATAAATATATTATATATATATATCTAAATTGATTAAAGTTAATCGGAAATCTAATTCTTAAATTTTGTTAAAGGATGATTTTAATTATAAATAAAACCAAAATTTGGAATAAATATTTGAACTTGAATAATTGAATTGGGAAAATTTTATTTGTATATTGTTCAACTGCATTCTAATAGAACTTACCTAAATCACTCAGAAGTTGAATATGTAATTGGATAATATATAATATAAATTGAATTTATAAATAAAATTTGAGTGGTTATAATAAATGTTATACACTTAAATTTTAATTATAAAATGTTAATAGAGATAAATAGAATAATAAGATAATTGAAAAATAAATTTTGTTTTGAAGGTTAATTAATAAATTGAAATTAGATCAACTTATGAAAATACCTTGAATTTAAAAGCAATTAGTGAATATAAATTTATTTAAATCGAAACTTTTATGGTTTAAATTAATTTATATGGGTTAAATATACGTGATTAGATATATTAGGTAGAATAAATTTAACAATAATTTGGAATAAAGAAGAATTTAAAATTGCTGAAAAAATATGATTAAAATAAAAGACTATTCAAATTTATGGTTTTAGAAATTGTAAATTGAAGATAATTGGATAATAAGATAATGAATTTAGAAATAGTTGAGATTGATTTTAGTGAAATCAAATGGATAAAATCAATTATTGAATATCAAATAATTTAAATTTGAATTTATATGGTTTAAATCAATTGTTATTTTGTATTTCAAATCTGTTTTCTTTCTGGTTGTTTCTATTCTCCTACCTAGTTCCTTTACGGGGACGAAAAGTTTTGAGTGGGGGAGAGTGTAACGACCCGTAAATTTTAACTATTTTAATAACGTAATTAGTTGAAATTTTGTAAAATTTTAAACGATAAAATTTTGAAATAAAAATTTATTATTTGGAATGCGTCTAATTAAACATAGCATCTGGTAAATTTTCGTCCGAAAATATGAAAGTTTTTTTCGCGCGTAAATTTACTTCGATTTAATCAGTTAAAAAGCGATGAAAATAAAATGTTTTCGAAACCTAAATATTTTTACAGAGAAAAATTCTAAATCATCTTCTGAGCAAGACGTCATTTTTCGTTTTTCAAAATTCGGACTTCTTTAGCTCCGTCGATTTTATTTTTCTGCGTTTTTCTTGCATTTTCCGCCAGTAGAAAAATTCAAATTTTGATAATTCAATCGTACCACTGATATCTGTATACCATTTTGACCGTCTCATCGTGCTGATCTCAGCGGTATATTCACTTTTGTGTTTTGATGTCCGGTACGCAATAGAACGATAAAAGCGGTGCGTTGTATTGGTACCTAAATTTAAACCTTTTTGAATTTTTATTGATTCGTGTTAACCTAACGGTCACTAGCAATTATTATATTCTCATTTCAACAGATGTCCTTTTGTTTTTCCACATTGGTTCCAACGTTTTCGGTCTCGTTCCTCTCATGTGCGTTAACTTCTTCCCTGGGAATTAATATTACATGCAACCTTTCATATTTTGCTTTAGCCTTTCATTTGTTTTACCTGTAGCTTCTCCCCTTCCCTCCCATTTCCATGCTCTTCCTTCACATTTTCTTTCATGAGTGAAAACAATCTGAGTGGCCGAGCTTGCATCTTCCCGACCACCATCGCTTCTTCAAAGACTTCCAACCGAGCAACCTCTTCCCCCTCCCTGCTCTCCATCGGCCACCACTGCTCGAGCAGCCCTCACGCCCTCTTCTCCTTCTCCGATCCACCATGCCAACCTCGTCATCAACCATTTCCCGCCTCCGTAATCGCCCGCCCTCCTCATGGCTTCGGCAGCCAAGCCCCGCAACCGACTCAGCCCAACACCACGTCTCCGACCATCTATCGCTAGCAGCCACCGACCCCTCTGCCGCTGACCTCAGCATCTCGCCAGTGTCGAGAGCCCACCTCATTGCTCACCACGTCAATGAGTTCCCCTCCTCTTTTGCAACTCAACAACGAGCGCGCATATTCCCGAGCATCCATGCTCTGCAAGTGTAACCTCTCCACTGCCATGACCAAGCCCACCCGAGCACGTGGCCATCAGCCGACTGACCCCCTTCCATAGCCTCTCTCAGCCGAGCACCAGCCTCGTCTACCCCGCCACTCTCTCGTGCTACTCCCTCTTGAGCATGCTTCCCCTTGTCATTTGCAATAGCAGTAAGGTACATATTGTTTTGAAGTGTTTTGTTATAATAAGTATAATTATAATTCAATGTATATATCAGTTGCATATATAGGAGTAGTACCTTCATGGTTAGTATATAATGTCGTTAGGTATATATTATAATATAGGAGTAGTACATTCATGGTTTGTATGTTTTATAAAAATATATATTGAAGCTATATGTTTCTTTGCTAAAGCTGCTCGTCTAGTCTCTTCATAAGTGTTGTGTCCTACCACTCTTTTACTTTATATATATTGCAAGTGATGTTATTGTTTGGAAAAGCTTAATGATGGTTTGATATATATAGTGTACCTTTGGGTCTGCATACATATTTTTTTTATATTGTAAAGTAAAACTTTATGTTGGTCTACATACTTTAGTTATATGACACGGTTGTATATATGATAGTTGTATATGTTAATTTGTTAAGCTTATACTGATTTTAAAATAAATGTTTTTGCATATTAGTTTATTTATATTTATACAGATTGCATATATCTGGCTATATGTTTAAAATATGTATGTAAGTTGTTTGTGTTCAAGGGAAGCATATATGTATATATTTTATATTATAAAGTTGCAACCAAACTGATTTTGCAATTGTTTGCATGTTTATTTTTTTTCTGAACAGCAGTTAGACTTCATGTTCACGATATCATATCTCACTCATGTTTTATCGGAATGGGTTGATTCTATTTTTAAAAAAGAGTCGAAGTTACCTAGTTTATGCCTGTCAAATTTCAGTAAAATTCGACATCGTTTGATTAGTGGTCGAGGATCTGGAAGTTAGACCTAGGCAGCTGTTCTTTTGTACTTGAAATTATTTTACACTGCTGCAAACACGACCTGAGTTCATGTTTGACGCTTCGTATCTTTTCTGTCTTACGTCGGAATACAGTGATTCCTTTTTTGTTTAAAAGATAAAGTTTTCTACTTTCTGTATATAAAATTTTAGCTTCATACGAGGTGGTTCAGTCCTCTGTTTCTTACCTGAAAGTCAGACCCAGAGGGGTTTTCAGACCTGAACATTTGACAGTCGCAACATGGCTTGAGTCTATGTTCGTGACATCGTAACTTTCTGGTCTCTTGTCCAAATCAAGTAATTCTTTTGCAGTTTGAAATACAAGTTTTGATCTTTATTCATACCAAATTTCAGACCATTTCGATCTCGGTAGCACATAGAATTATATTGTTAAACTTTGATGCAGGACATGTTTTTTTTTTATTTGTTGCTATGTTAAATGTTTTGATTTGATTTCGGCAATTCCTATTTAACAGCTTTGCTCGTCGATTCGTGCCAATCTAGTTTATTTCGAAAGTCGTGCTTGCAATGCGTAACTCAACTTTGTTGTCTATTCTCACCCCCTAGCCTTGAAAGGTGAGCAATCACTCACGATTAACGTTCTTTTATTAAATTTGATTTCAATTGAAACGACAATTGAAATATGATGCTGTTAGTTAATTACACTGTTATATATGTTATTGCCTGTATCAGTTCACCTGTGACATCTGACACCATTATCTGTTAATTATTTATGTGATGATAATACAGTTTGGCTGATAATTGATTGATTGTTGATGTTTATATTGGACGTTAAATTGTTAGTGATAAATGATAAATAGTATGCAAAATTGAAATGGATATAGGATAGTTAACAATTTTAAAACTGATTTATATGTTAAATTTGATTAGTGAATATGACCCCTTTTAATTGTTAAATTAATTGACATGTAGAATAGTGATAATTACACTTTGAACCATCGACGTATGTTGGATTAATTGTTGTAGTATAAAATTGTAATTGAATGACAAGTGAAAAACCGTATAAATAATTAGTGGAATAATCTTTAATCTGCATGAAATGATAGTGTGGATTCTAGAAATAATTATATTAATTTGCACAAACAACAATGCAAATTAATACGATTATTTCGGGATTATTTGAATTGATTATTGGATTGATATTGATTGTTGTTATTGCTTGTTTATTTACTTTGACACCATCCCAGTTATCACACTGCAAGTTCCCTTTGTTATGCTCTGATTTTTGAATTGATTTGGAATCGGGTTGAAATGATAAATACCCAATTGAATTTGACTTAGGATAGAGATTTAAATAAAACCCGATTGGTCAATAATTTGATTTAAAAATAGAATGAAGATTTTATTTGAATAAATAATATGGTTTTGAAACGAAGTTGGAAATTGAATTTTAATGAAATTTAAATGTGAATATTTAATAATCTGAAACAAAATATTAATAAAGAAATTGATGAAAGAATATTGTGTAATTTAAGAAATGATTGAATTAAGTTTTGAAATTATTTAATAATTAAGTTTTGAAATTAGTTAATAATTAAATAAAATTGAATTATTTAATAGTTAAATAAAATTGAACCTCTTGAATTAGTGAAATTAAGTTCTTTATTAATTGAGTTGAAATTGTAACCGAGTAAATAAATAAATGAAATTGGATTTCTTTAACAAGAAACAGAAATGCGATTTATTGAAATTAATGTAAGACCTGTAATTTAAAGAATTGATTTGACGAATCTGATTTAATTAAATGTGAAGTTTTGATATAATGAAGTTGAACTTAAGTAATTGATTTAATGAATTGGAAATCAAATAGAAATTGTTTTGAATGACAAATTTACTTAACGAATATTAAATGAAATCGATAAATGAAGTTAAATTGATTTGAGTGTTAAATTAAATTAATTTAAATGATTTCGAAATGAAACTTATATGCGAACTTGAATCAATACTTGAATTGTTTTAAATAGAAATTGAAATTGTATTAAGATTTTGAAATGGTAATTTGAAAGTTTTGAAATGTAAATTATGGAAATTGATTTAGAAAGAGAAATGAAATGTTGGTTTACAAATTCTAATTGAGATTGATTTTGATTTGGTTTTGAAATAAATAAATGACCAATCGGTGTAATAATTTCGAAAGTTATTAAAGAGACCGAAATCGGTTAGGGACATACTCACTGTCTAAACCGAAGACCACTTTAATAACTATACGCGGAGTGTGATCCAGAATGAAGTGGTTGGAATGATGTACGTGATGACGGAAGAAAGAGAACGATAATGGATAGCCTTGACACTTGTGTCAAATTGGAAATGACTAAAACAGGAGCCGTGCCGGGCCAAATGCGGGCTAGCTACCTCGAGCGAACACACTTCTTCGAAACTACTCATTACTTGTTGTCGATTGGTGCACCCTTGATTTTGGGAGTGTTGTTTCGCGGTGTTGCGGTCGCTGCGGCGATGCGTTCTCACCAGTCCGGATCAAGCAAACGGTAGTTCACTACCTTGGGTATTGCCTCATGTGCCTTGTCATACTTGTGTTCCTATATACGCGACCACTACGATTTGTTTTGTGTTATACCTATGGAGTACTCCCTGATAGCCCACTAGTTTACGGTGGAGTTTACAGTGCTGTATAGACTATGACGCTTTTATAAAATGTGTTAAGGGGGATAATGGTAACGCCTTAACACTATTTTGATATCTTATATTACTGATAGGCATTATCTACTTATCGTACACTACTACATAGTAGATAGTTTAACGGATCCTTAAAGGATGGTTATTCCAAACATCCTTTGAGTTACTTGTATTTCAATTGCTATTTCACTTGAGTTGGATTTATTAATATAAGAATGTTAATCCTGACTTGAGTGTTTTGTGTTTTGCTTTACGCTCGGGTCAGACTGAGTGTACCAGTATTCGAGACTCACCTTTGAAGTTGGAGCTTTGCTTGAAGATCCAGCCATCCATTCTGCTTTCAGTATTCGATGATTCCAGTGATGTATTCTAATTTGTTTCTGATGTATCGTATTACTCTTCCATTGTATCTAGTTTAATTCTGATGTAACTTATACATTTATATAGTAGCTTCATGAACTACTACCTCTTTTATTTCTGCTGCATATTATTACTCTGTGTCTGTGATTACTTATTTACTGTATATGTTCAGTTTTGCCAAATTTAAATTAACAACGCGGTATTTTGAATTATTCAAGTCCGACATGTGCGGATGCGAATGGTTGAAAATACCAGGTCGTTACAAATTGGAATATGAATGATATTATGCCTAATTATGATATTAATTGGACTGAATTAAGAAGATTGGCCTAGTTATAACTTAGAATTATAACTAAAAAGAATAAAAGAAGAAAGAAGCTTATTTTCACACTTAGATCTTGGGTTAAGTAATAAGCATGATTATAAGTAAGTTATAAATTGATTAACTATGGAAACTATGGCGCTTATTTTAAGACTTAGGAGAAATTAATAAGCAATAATAGTAATTGATAAAAATAAAGGCTTATTTAAATAATTTATCTAAGTTAATAATCAAAGATAAGAGTAGGACCTGTACCAAATAACATTCCCCTGATATTTCTATGGTTACGGTATTTCACATAATCCTGAAGTGAGACGAGGTGCTTCACATAATCCTAAAGTGAGGCGAGGGGTACGCTTATGCTTATAGTGGTAGTAAACGGTCAATCTATGGTAGTTCAAATCAAGGGGGTTTGAACAAGTGGCACAACTAGATTATTGTTTGATAGGGACCAGTACCAATAGCATTTCCCCTATTTCTCTATGGACACGGTGTTTCACATAACCCTGAAGTGAGAAGAGGTGCTTCACAAAATCCTGAAGTGAGGCGAGGGGCACACTTATGCTGGCCAGGGTAAATAATAGGTCAAAAGATGGAGCAGCAGGTAGCATGGGCATGGTGGCAGTTACGCATGCGATTTCCATTTCGGTGCTTAGTAACCGCTATGAGTTCCAAGTGCTTAGTAAGTGTGTCTTTCGTAGACACCAAAGTCTACCGTGTAGGGAAACGTCCGATGCATAGTAGATTCTATGGAGTAGCAAGCCGATCAAAGGGTAGAATTAGGAATTCAGCCTTATCAAAGTAGTTATCAAGGACAAGTGCAAACAATCAAAGTTAACCTATCTTACTAATTAAGCAATAGTTTATTCGTATTTATTGCCAGTTTCTCTCTTTTCTATTTCCCTTGTTTCCTTTTATATACTAGAATTGTTGTAAAGTTTATTACTTTTACTTTGCTTAAAGATTCTAGTAATTACTATCATTCACTAGACTTTTAGTATGACCCACTCCTCTATTTTCCCCTTTCCCCCTTTGGCAATCAAGGGAGAGGACAATAGGTCGCGGTTACTTGGAGGGTTCTTGGAGAAGATTTCTACCATGTATTTCTTTTATTCTAGCTTTAGCTCTTTTTGTGTACTGGCTTATTACGAGGGATATTATGTACTCTGATTTTTGAGACTATGAGTTTTTATGAGACATCTTGGGTTTTGAGACATGTATGTGTATTGGGTATTTGGCTTATTTGATTTATGAAACAATTATGAAGTCTTGTTTTAAATTAGTTATTACCTTAGTTTCTGCTGTTTTTACCTATTTTTGTCTTGTGAATCTTAGTCTTTGTTAGTTTCAGCTATACCTATAACGCACCACACCTATTAATGTGTCCTTTTGGGTATATTAAGGGGTGTGGGTTGTTTCACTTGATATCAGAGCTTAAGGTTACAAGATGCCTAAACATTTATTTTAAAAGTGAAGTATTTTCCGAAATAACTTGTTTTAAAAGTATTTTTCAGAAAAGAACTCTTAAAAATGTTTTTAAGTATAAAAGAGTTTTTATAAAAATCCCCTCATAAGTCCAGTTCAATCTCCCTTTGAATCTTTCCTAAACTATCTTTTTCTTTTAGAAGAATGGCTGATGCCTCGAACCTTCCTGAGGGCATTCCAGTCCCAGCCAGGTTTCGTAGGTACTTACAAGCCATGACTCCAGAGGTGCACGGGCCAGTGCCCAATCCTGCACCAGCGGATGGGAACCCCATCAACCCACCTTCCGCCATCAATTTCTCTAAGCTTTGTAAGGATTTTGCGAGTTAGGGTGAAAAGACTTTTTCTGGCAAGGAGACTTTTGTGGAGGTGAGAGCTTGGCTTAGAGACACCGAGAGGATATTTGGCTTATTGGGATTGGAGGACCAGCAGCGGGTTCAGCTAGCCTTTTGGCAGCCGAAAGAGGAGGCTTCTTATTGGTGGGAGGTTGTTGAGTTGGAAGGAAGAGAAGTCTGTTGGAATGGGTTTAGGCAGAGGTTTGAGAGGAAGTTTTTATCTCAAGCGGAAGAGAGTGTTCAGTTAGAGAGATTTATCAATTTGAAGCAAGTGAGTTTGTCTGTTAAGGAATACATCAATCAATTCAATGAGCTATCGCGGGTGGTATGGAATTAGTGAACACGCCGCATAAGAAAGCTATGCAGTTTGCAAAGGGATTGAATCAACCCCTTAAGGGATTATTGCTGACTCATGTACCGATGGGAGCCACTTATGAGTCTTCGGTTGAGAAGGCACTTATGTCTGATGAAGTCAAGGAAGGAGAGTCTAAAGAAATGGTTAAGTCAGAAGGTTCAAAGAAGAAGTAGTGGAAAGAAATTAAGGAGAATGTGATGGCCCTCAGAAGCAGATTAAGAAAGGTTTGAAGTGCGGTAACTATGGGATTGTTGGACATGTCGCCAAGGATTGCAGAAGGGATAAGATGAAGGGAAAGTGCTTCAATTGCGGACAGCCTGGTCACTTGAGTGGGAATTGTCCCCAGAGAGCAGGGCAGGAGACTATTATACCAGTCGCGTAGAACCAGGCATTAGACGCAGCACCTTCGGGCAGCATTCCAGATAGAGGTAGAAAAGTCACAGTTGAAGGTTTGATTTCTATATCTGATTTTCCCATTCAGACTTTATTCGACTCTGGAGCATCACACTCTTTTATCTCTATTTCTCTTGTGGATTGTTTGCACTTAGACATTTCTTTAGTGGTAGACCCTATTGTTGTTTCAAACCCCATAGGTGGATCGGCACACTTGTCTATGGTTTGTAGGGGTTAGAAAATTTATATCTTAGGCGTAGAATTTGACTGCGACGCCTATGTTTTGGGATTCTCGGGGTATGGGAAGATCTTGGGTATGGATTGGCTATCCACATATGGAGCTATATTAGACTGTGAGAGGAGAGTCGTTAGATTAGAGACAATCAGTGGTAGGACTCTCGAGGTATCTTGCGACACGCAAGGGTCAGTCATGTTGAGTTTTCTCTATTCCCTCGATTCATCTTCAGTAGAGCTTGATTTGGTTCCTATCGTCAAAGATTTTTCGGACGTCTTTGAGGAGGTTAGGGGACTACCCCCTAAGAGAGAGATTGACTTTAGGATTTATTTGACCGAGAATGCTAAGCCAGTAGCATTACGAGTGAGGCATATGGCACCTAGGGAGAGGAAGGAATTGAGCAAGCAAATTCATGAGCTTTTGGAGAAGGGATTCATAAGAAGGAGCATATCAAAGTGGGGATTAACAGTCGTCTTCGCTACTAAGGAGGATGGTTCTCTTCGACTTTGCGTTGATTATAGGGAATTAAATAAGCTCACAGAGAAGAACCGATATCCACTCCCTAGGATTGATGATCTTTTTGACCAGTTTGTTGGCTCTTCGAGCTACGTGATTCCACCAGCTTAGAGTCGTTGATGACAGCATAGATAAGACTGCGTTTAGGACTCCAGAAGGACTTTATGAGTGGTTGATTATGCCTTTTTAGCTAACCAATGCCCCAACTTACTTTGCTTCTTTGATGAGCCGTGTCGTTAGAGAAGTCCTAAATCAATTCGTAGTGGTATTCATGGATGACATCTTGGTATTTTCCAAGAATATGGAGGAGCATGCCATTCATTTAGAGGAAGTTCTTCGCACACTTCGTAGTCACCATTTGAGAGCTAAGTTTTCAAAGTGTCACTTTTGGTGAGAGGAGGTACATTTCTTGGGGCACGTGGTCTCGAAGGAAGGTTTGGCTGTTGACCCTGCCAAGGTTATTGCAGTACAAGATTGGAAGGTCCCGAAGAACGTCATCGAGGTTAGGAGCTTCTTAGGATTGGCTGGCTATTATAGGAAGTTCATTAGAGACTTTGCTAAGATTTCTGCACCACTCACGCACCTTACTAAGAAGAATAAAGCTTTTATGGGACGTTGATTGTGAGGATTCCTTCACAAAGCTTAAGAGAGCCCTTACTAGTGCACCAGTGTTAGTACTACCCGATGGAGCTAAGCCTTTTACCGTATACACCGATTCATGTGGGACGGGCCTAGGAGCGGTGTTGATCCAAGAAGGGAGGGTGGTATGTTATGGTAGTAGGCAGTTAAGGACGCATGAGAAGAACTACCCTACCCACGATTTGGAGTTAGCTGCCATAGTTTTTGCACTCAAGCCTTGGAGGCATTATTTTCTTGGAGAGAGGTTCGAGCTTTTCACCGACCACAAGTCACTAAAGTACATATTCTTGAAGAAGGACTTGAACTTGAGGCAACAAAGATGGATGGATTTTTTAGCCTCGTATGATTTTGAGATAGCTTATACCCATGGCAAGGGTAATGTGGTTGCGGATGCATTGAGTAGAAAGAAAGCAACCCTTAGTCCTTTGTTCATAGAGTGGAGGAGCTTGGAGTTCATTTCTACTTTTGATTTTAAGCCCTTTACGGATATTACTCCCAGATTGTTAGCGGCATTAGAGGTGAGGACTACCCTTATGGATCAATTAGCTCGAGGCAGTAAGAAGATTCAGAGCTTATGGATGTGATGGATAGGATTAGCCAAGGAGAGGTCTCTAGACATCTCCAACGTTATTCCATTGATAGCAAAGGGTAGCTTAGGAGAGATGGGAGGCTTTGTGTTCCCCACGCCAATGATTTGTTGAGAACGGTTTTGGAGGAGGCACACCATTCCTGTATGACTATTCATTCGGGTAGTGACAAAATGTATCTGGATATGAAGAGAATGTTCTATTGGAGTGGCATGAAGAAGGACGTGGAAGAGTTCGTAGCTAAATGCCTCATTTTCCAAAGGGTAAAAGCAGAGCAGCAGAAGCCCAATGGATTACTTCAGCCCTTAGATGTGCCAGGATGGAAGTGGGACAGTATTTCTATGGATTTTATAGATGGTTTACCCCGTTCTAGGAAAGGGAATACTAGCATTTTTGTGATTGTTGATCGGTTGACCAAGAGTGCCCACTTCATCCCAGTTAAGAGTAAGCGCACGACATCATATTTTGCATCCCTTTATATTGGAGAGATAGTCCAACTTCACGGAGTTCCTTCTAGCATGGTGAGTGATAAATATCCTATTTTCACTAGTGAGTTTTGGAGAAGCTTACAGGAGGCATTAGGGACGCAACTTAGATTTAGTACGGCCTATCACCCAAAGATGGATGGCCAAATGGAGAGAGTGAATAGAGTGCTTAAGGATTTGCTATGGATGTGCATTTTGGACTTTGAAGAAACTTGGGAGGAGCATCTTCCGTTGGTTGAGTTTGCATATAATAACAGTTACCAAATGAGTATAGGAATAGTACCATTTGAGGCTTTATATGGGAGACCTTGCAAGTCCCTTTTATGTTTGGTGGAGTCTATGGAGAAGTTGTTACTTGGGCCTGACATGGTGAGGGAGACATCAGAGAGAATGGATTTAATTTGGCGGAGGATGAAGACATCCCAAGATAAGAAGAAGTCTTATGTGGATAAGCGGAGGAGAGACATTGAGTTTGAGGTTGGAGACTTAGTTTTTATCAAAGTATCCCCGCTTATGAAAGTGATAAGGTTCGGATTGAATGGAAAGTTAGCCACCAGATTTGTTGGACCATTTCCTATCATAGAGAGAGTTAGGAAGATGGCTTACCGAGTGAAGTTACTAGATAGGCTCACAGGAGTGCACGACGTTTTCCATTTTTCGCACTTGCGAAAGTGCTTACATGACTCGGTGGAGGTTGTAGAGCCTAGTCAGTTATAGGAGGTAGAGGTAGAAAGGGAAGCATCTATTCGGCGTATCCCCATGAAGATTGTTGGAAGAGACATCAAGCGAATAAGGAATAAGGAGGTTCCTCTAGTAAAGGTGTAATGGGGAGATGATGTTGCAGACGCCACTTGGGAAGCAGAAGAAAAGATTCGTACTTCCTATCCTTATCTTTTCGATAGTAAGTTTTTAGAATTTCCTATTTCCATCTTTAGTATTGAATAGGTTCTTTCCTTTATTATCCTTTGGGAGGGTAGAACTTAGGATTTAACCTATGGATGGTAGGATTTGATGTAAACATGTTATTAGAACATGTTATGAATGATGTATGCTAGTGGTTGCAAGTGTTTGCTAGTGGATGCTAATGGATGCATATAGGTACACTAGGCATTATTATTATTTAGGGATCGGCCTAAATAGGACATAGAGCATATGCATATGGATGTGTGCGTATTTTTATTCTATTTTTCATGGTTGCTAGATGATTATCATATGATTTTTGCATTTGAATGATATTTGTAGCACGCATATAGAACTACCAGTTGTCATTAGGGAATTTTTGCATTCATTTGGATACATGGCACGGACATGATTGCAATGAAGAAGGTCAACTGAATCAGTGGACCGTCTAATCTTTTGCATTAGATATGAACTTTTACACCACACTAATTGCATAAGTATCATAAATTCCATTAGAAAAACTTAAGGACAATGGATGAATCATCGATGATTGAGTAGTTGGTTGTAGAATTGGATGAAAACTTTTAGTACATTCTTTTATCCTTTGAGATTTCGGGGAGGAAATCCCTTAAGGAGGGGAGAATGTAACAACCTAAAATTTAACCCGTAATAATTAACTCATTAATTAATTAAATAATAAAATAACTTTGAGAAATTTTTAGAATTGAGCCGCGGAAGTTGCATCATTGTGTCCGTGGTAATTTTCTGGTCAATTTCCATATGTAAAACGTCAGAATCCGAGTTAATATGAGCAAAGAACAAAATAATCAAAGAAATGAAAGAAAATATCTGTATAGGCCAGGTCAACCGGCCGGTCGACCTGGGCACAAGGGCGGTCGACCCGCCTGCCTATTTTCGTGAACGAACGAACGTTCGTTCATTCGTTCGAAAGTTGAACACGTAATTTGCATTGTTTAAACTGATCTGGTCCTTCTATTCTTGCATCCGATGGCTCCTATTCAACCAATGACGTGGTTGCATCCTATTCAATTCCCAAATCCAACGGTTTGAGATCCACTTCTACCCCTATAAATAGTACCCTAGGCCTAACACTTTTTCTCATTCTAAGATTTTCTCTAATTGGGTTCACCTATTCAGGAAGGACCCTAAGCGGAATAATTTTCCAAGGAGGAAATCATTATAAATAAAAATATTTAACAACCCCAAGTGGATCCATGAAGGCCTAAATGGAAGAGCTAAGGACCAGAGGTGAGTGATTGTAATTATTTTAAATTTCTTTAAGTAATTTAAAATAATATGGTTTCCAATAGTTACAGTTTTTAGAATTATTCTCAGTCTATTCCTTCTAGCTATTCTTTTCAGTTAATTTTTGTTTATTTGTATTAATTATAGCATTTTCCATTTAATTATAGTTTATTTACAGTATTTTAATTCATTTACTGTTATTTATGTGTTAATTACATCTTCTTCCTACGCCTTGGATTTCCTTCTATTTTCAGTTTTCTTTTATTTCTCCTTCTTCTTCTTCGTGTATGAGTTAGAATAGAATTAACGTGAAATGGGATTAAATTATAAGAAATCTGAAATAATGGAATATGAGATGTAAATCACAAAGATTGTAATATAATTGGAATAGGACTGAAATTATGCCTAATTATGATATTAATTGGACTGAATTAAGAAGATTGGCCTAGTTATAACTTAGAATTATAACTTAAAAGAATAAAAGAAGAAAGAAGCTTATTTTCACACTTAGACCTTGGGTTAAGTAATAAGCATGATTATAACGTAAGTTATAAATTGATAAACTATGGAAACTATGGTAAACTATGGAAACTATGGAGCTTATTTAATAATTAGGATAAATTAATAAGCAATAATATCAATTGATAAAAATAGAGGCTTATTTAAATAATTTATCTAAGTTAATAATCAAAGATAATAGTAGGACCTGTACCAAATAGCATTCCCCTAATTTCTATGGTTATGGTGTTTCACAAAATGCCGATGTGAGACGAGGTGCTTCACATAATCATGAAGTGAGGCGAGGGGTACGCTTATGCTTATAGTGGTAGTAAACAGCCAATCTATGGTAGTTCAAATTAAGGGGGTTTGAACCAGGGGTGCAACTAGATTATTGTTTGATAGGGACCAGTACCAACAACATTTCCCCTATTTTTCTATGTATACGGTGTTTCACATAACCCTGAAGTGCGACGAGGTGCTTCACATAATCCTGAAGTGAGGTGAGGGGCACGCTTATGCTGGCTAGGGTAAATAAAAGGTCAAAAGAAGGAGCAACAAGTAGCATGGGCATGGTGGCAGTTACACGTGCGACTTTCATTTCGGTGCTCAGTAATCACTATGAGTTCCAGGCGCTTAGTAAGTGTGTCTTTCGTAGACACCAAAGTCTACTATGTAGGGAAACGTCCGGCCCACAGTAGATTCTATGGAGTAGCAGGCCGATCAAAGGTAGAATTAGGAATTCAGCCTAATCAAAGCAGTTATCAAGGGCAAGTGCAAACAATCAAAGTTAACCTATCTTACTAATTGAGCAATAGTTTATTCGTATTTATTGCTAGTTTCTCTCTTTTCTATTTCCTTTGCTTCCTTTTATATACTAGAACTGTTGTAAAGTCTATTACTTTTACTTTGCTTAAAGATTATAGTAATTACTATCATTCACCAGACTTTTAGTCTGACCCACTCCTTTATTTTCCCCTTCCCCCCTAGGCAATCAAGGGAGAGGATAGTAGATCGCGGTTACTTGGAGGGTTCTTGGAGAAGATTTCTACCATGTATTTCTTTTATTCTAGCTTTAGCTCTTTCTGTGTGCTGGCTTATTATGAGGGATATTATGTACTCTGATTTTTGAGACTATGATTATTTATGAGACATCTTGGGTTTTGAGACATGTATGTGTATTTGGTATTTGGTTTATTTGATTTATGAAACAATTATGAAGTCTTGTTTTAAATAAGTTATTACCTTATTTTCCTCTATTTTTACCTATTTCTGTCTTATGAATCCTAGTCTCTGTTAGTTTCAGTTATACCTATAACGCACCACCCCTTTTACTGTGTCCTTTTGGGTATATTAAGGGGTGTGGGGTGTTTCATATATGGCCATGCAAGGAGAATAACGGTTTCTAATCAAGGTGTCGAAACATAGTTCGCACTAGAGAAGCCGAGTGAGTGATACTAGTTCGAAAGTGAAATTGTGTTATCGAGTGAGGGATCAGATTTAGTATTGCATATGGATGGTATATGTACATCGTGCGAGTTTTAATAATTATATGTGATTGCACATTAAATGGTTGGATATTATTTGTAAGTAAGTTGTAGGTTCATGGAAGCAAATGCTAGTTTGACGTTTTTACTTTCACAAGTAGAGTTGGTTGCCCATCTAATAGGTTCATGTTTATATTTTTTGGTTTGGTTTGAAGATTTTATGCCCTAGATATGAAGTGTCATTTTGGATTTTGTTTTCATTTGTTGGTTAGGGCCATAGTGGCGATTTGTAGTTTTTCGATCGAGCCATGCAAAGTAGACACTGCCAAAAAAATTTGTACTTTAAAAGACTTACGAAATTTGACAACAAGTTTCAACTAATTGACTTTGAAATGTTTAAGGGTTGGGAGGCATTTTTCCAATCTTTGGAATTTTGGGGATGAAATTCTTTTAAAAGGGGAGAATGTAACAACTCGGGATTTTGATAATTGAATTTAGATATTTAATTAATTTTAAATATTTGAATAAATCGGTTTTTAAGGTTTTAAACTCTGATTCAAATATAAGGATTGTTCAAAATACTTGAATTGTGGATTTAATATTTGAATAATGTTTCAAATAACTGGGTTTTTAATTAAATGTTAATTTAATGGAGTTAAGGGTCTTTTTAATTCCTTTTAATAAATAAATAATAACGGTGAATTTATTTTTGTAAATTTATTTGCAAAAATAATTGGTTCAAATAAATAATCAAAAAATTATTTTTATTATAATGATCCGATTTTTATTGACGTATTTTTAATTTAATTTACTTGATTTTCTCGTAATTTTTAATTTGGAAAATATTGAAATTATCTTCTAGCGATTTATTGGCAAACGGTAGTGTTTTTGTAATTTTACAGAATTGAATAACTAATTTATATTATTATTGTTTTGGGATCGTGTCGCTATTTTGAGTGCGACCATATTTTTGTTTTTATTATTCAAAGTGCATGCACGAACGGAAATCTGTGCAGCGAGATACTGCAAATTTCAATATAAATCTAACCTAACACGTGGAAAAACTCAAAACCCACCTACTTTCCCTTTTTCTCTTTACCATTCAATTATCTAATTGCTAAAACCAAAAATGAGAAATCCACTTTTTCAAAATTCAATTTAAAATGAAATACTCCATGAAAAATTCCAAAGCTTGTTTCTTTGAGTTAGTTAGGGTGAGATCTACTCATTGGTGAGTTTATGGAGGATGCGGCATCAGTTTATGAGATTGATAGTTTTTGGAACGTGAGTGCTATAACTAGGGTTTAAATTTCTTAGGTTTGAAGTGAAGTTAGGTCAAATGGTTGATGTATTTGTGTTGGAAGCATCGAAGGGAAGCTCACGGTCAATTTTGGAAGGTTGCAATGGAGTTTAGGGAAGTGCGACTATAACACCCCATAAAATTAACCATAAATAAATGGAGTAAATTAAATTAAATATGATATGGTAAAAATGGAAAATTTATTAACGTTGGAATTTGACCACGAAAGTTTTACAGTTGCGTTCGTGGAAAAATTCTTATTAATTTCCATATATAATATGTTGAAAACGGAGCTCAAACGAAGAAGTTATGAGCATTTGAAGTGTTCAGATTTAAAGAATTTGAATAGGATTCAAATAAATAAATAATTCCCTAATTTGAAATTTGAAATTAATTGTGATTAGACATGGTTGTTAACTAATGTTAAAAATTAGATATTATTGTAAAAATTAATTAGGGTATGATATCAACAAATAATCAAGCAACGGTAAAATAAAATAAATACCTTCATAAAATAAGGGAAGAGGTTGACCCAGCACCTTAAGGGATCGACCTAGAGGTTGACCGTAGGGGTCAGTCAGTTGAAGCATGGGGTTCAACCACGTACTTATTATGGAGCCTATTTTGAAGAGTTGTACGTTCTAGATTTATCCGTTTTTAATCCATTCTAATTCAACTACTCTTATGCATTTCCAACCACTATAAATTAGATCCTATACCTTTCACTTTTAGACACAAATATTTTAGGAACAATTGTGAAACACTGCCATTATTATATCTACAAATTAGATTCAGAAACTCCATAGAGAATTCTGGTAAGAATCCAATCTATTTTCTATTTTTTTCTTCTTCCTCCAACCTATTCTTATTCTATTCTCCTCCAACTATTCTGAATCTAATAAATATATACACCTCTTCTCTATTGTTTGTGTATATATCAAAACAGAGAGATTCTGGAAGAGATTGTGAGGCATGCAAATCCAAGGAAGGCGAAGCTAAGGCTATTCTGTAAGTGGAAACCTTATTATTTCTTTTCAACAATTGTTTAGTATATTTAATTTTGGATTTGAATATGCCTTAGGGACTTTGGGATTCCGAAAATATGATAAATAAAATCCCCCAAAATTCCTTTTTATTTCGATATGTCAATTCTATTATGAGATTCCCAATTATTTATATTAATTTGATGGAATTTGTTTCGTTTATGTAACTTTTGATAATTTCACAATCTATTCCACTTCTCTTTCTTCTTTGGGTCAAATTGTGATTCTCTAATCAAATAAGGGGTTTAGATTAATAATTCTATTTGTAGTTCATGCTACTTATTCTTATCTATTCCTTTGTAAAAGAGGAGTTGAATATATTATGGTGTTTAGATTGTAATTCTTATTGTTTAAGATATTCCATTGAATTGGTGTAATAAAACGAGTTTCTATTTTATTTACAAGTCTGTTATTGTAGTTTTGGTTATGAATATTTATTTCCTATTTTGGATATTAGAATCCCATGAAATATTGGGAATTTGAAAAAAAAAAGGACTTGTAATAATATTTAGTTTGGGAATTGACATTTAACGCTAGTTTAGAGTATAATATCCATGCGTTTAGAACTTAGTGGGTGCGAATATTTATTTATCTCTATTTATGTAATTAATGTATAATTATTTCCTATATGGCATAGTTAATTAGACACTTATTTACATTTATTCCCTAATTAGGAGGTAATTGATTGTGTGGCGAGAATAAGAAGAAACTCTTATGTAGCTTAGTTATTATTTTATGGCGTAATAAGGAAGATTCCTTATAAGGCCTTATTTATGAAATGGTGAGATGAGTTTGTGTGTGTGTATTTTAATTTATTTACAGCTAAGTTATAGGGATGCGAGGTCAATAGAGTTACACGATGGAAGTCTGCCCTTTATTTTGAGGCTACCCACAGTTGTGTACACTTTTATTGATGTGGGATATCCTTATGATAAATATTTGTATGATGCTAGGTTGATCGCAAATTCTATAGGGGAAATCTGCCCAGCTAATATGGCTACCAGTTCGTACGAATAGCAGACTAATGTGAGACATTATGAGCATGGGCCATAAGATTAAGGGCGTGCTCCGAGATTTTGAGGTATTAAGTAGTTGGACCCGCCAATTTCCCCCTAATGAAGTACTAAATGGCCAAGGGGACACGCTAGGTGGTATCTTTAAAAGGGTCCACTTCTGGAAATAGGTCTTAAATGATGGGTCTGCGTTAGTTAAGGTATTAAATGACCAGAGTCTGCCTATTTTCCACTTGGTTGTATTAAATGGCTTATGAGATTCCAAATGATGTCATCTATATAGTACCATCGAGAAGCACGTCTTGTAAATAGGTCTTAAATGATGGGATCTGCCTTAATTAAGGTATTAAATGACCAATGTTTACCTATTTTCTAATAACAGGTATTAAGTAGCTTGTGTACCGTCACTCACATTATTAGCTATTTATGACGTATGATTGGGATATGAGATTTTAGAAACATGCTTCTGGAATGGAAGGTATTAAGTGGTTGGACCCACATCCTTTTCTTATAAAGAAGTATTAAATGATTTTAATGGTTTTACGTTCGTAGACATGTTCTTATTTTGAAATATACTGCCAAAGTACTGAAAAGGTAAGACTCGAGGTTTTTATTCACCGGACACTTGTTGTTTTGACTCTCTCCTCATTACAATATAGGTTAAGGATGGAGTGATGGCGGTGATGATGCTTAGAGATGGAGAAGCTTGGCTTGTGGCGGTATTTATTTTTATTATTGCTTTTATGTGTACTCATGGATTTATACAGTTGTAACGGATATTATGTTATGGTTTTTATGGAATTTTGTGTTACACTTTACTATTGTATTTTGTTCCATCTGCTGTGAGTTCTTAAAGTTTAGTTATGGCTCTGCAATGTTATTTCTTTTTACTACCAACATCTTGCCTTAGAATGGATTTATGTTTCGATGGGCCATTTCTGGATCGAAATTTAGGCTTGTTCTAGGGTGTGCTGTTACATTTGGTATCAGAGCCTAGGTTACCCAATCAATGGGGAAAGTATACTATACGTATAAGTGTCATACTTGTTACTTTTGAAAAGGTTTTTCAAAAGATTTTTCTAAAACTCATACTATACATATGCTTATTTTGAATTATGCTTAACTCTATATGTTCCGACTATAGAAGTAGCTGCTATCATATTCTGAAATGGTGGACGAAGCAACTATGAGTTGGAAAATAAATAGGGTTAAATTTATACTTCTTTGTAGGACCTAGACTTCCTTATCGTTGTAGGTCATATAAGTATTAAGGTAAGAAGGATATGAATTGTAGAAGGAAAGGTTGATATGAAATATGTAACGACCCGTACTTTTTTTTATATTTTAAATTATTAAATTTTATATAATTATTAAACAAAAATGGTTAGAAATTAAAATTTAATGATTTATTAACGTAATTTATTGGATATGAACTTAGATAAAAAAAATTAATAACAAAATTCAATAAGAAAATATTTATTTGGTAAGAAATAAATAATTTTTGCTGTATACAATAATTGCATTGATGTTGAATTATTGTAAAATGGAAATAGTTGTTTTATTATTTGAATTCGTTTTAAAAGTTAAATTTTATAAGTTAAATAACTTATATTTCAAATATAGCAATGTATTTGATAATTTAAATATTAAATTTAATATTGGAAATGATTTTAATAATTAAATCCTGAATTTAATATGAATGAAAATGACATTGAAAGTTGATTTAAATTTTATTTAAACAAGGATGAAGATTTTTAACTTTTAAAATTGAATTTAAAGTGAATGAATTTATTTTTGGAAATTACTTGTTTTAATTAACGTGTAAAAATAGCCACTCTGGACACTGTCTCGGATTTCGATGAAACTAGTTTTAACGGATCTGTAATAGTGAATTATTATAGGATTTCAAGTTTCATAGCGATTGGACTTATCGTTTGATCGTGCGAGCTTGAAACGCATAGAATTTGTTTTCAAAACTTAATTAAAATAATTTGATTTTGAAAAGCCATCTTCTGAATTTGATGGAATTGTGTAATGACCTGTTATTTCGAACCATTCGCATCTGCACATATCAGACTTGAAATGCTCAAAATGTCAGATTGTTAATTTATATTTGGCAAAACTTAGCATATACAGTAAATGAATCAATCACAGAATCACACACACAGTATTACAACAATAAGCAGCAGAAATAGATAAATAGTAGTTCATTAAGCTACTATATAAACAACAGAGTTTTAAAATGAAATACAATGGAAATCTCAAATACAGAGTAGCATCAAATACAAAAGTCAGTGATAAGTCTGAATAAACAACTGGAACAAACTGAAAATCTGACAAGATAGATATAGATCTTCAAGCAAAACTCCAAGCTCCAAAGGTAAGTCTTAAATGCTGTGTCACTCAGTCTGACCCGAGCATAAAGCAAAACACAAAACACTTGAGTCAGGATTAACATTCTTATATTAATAAATTCAACTCAAGTGAAATGTCAACCGAAATACAAATAACTTAAAGGATGGTTGGGATTTCTATCCTCAAAGGATCCGTGGAACTATCTACTATGTAGTAATATACGCTATCATTATATGTTTATCAGTAAAGTAAAGTATTAAAATAACGTTAAGGCGTTACCCATATCCCCCTTAACACATTTTTATATATTCCCAGAGTCTATACAGGTAATGTAAGCCCCACCAAACCGGTGGGATACTCTGGGAGCACTCCATAGGTACGGTACAAAACAAACTCGTAGAAGGCGCGATAGGGCATGTGACAAGGCACGCGAGGCAATGCGAGGGTAGATATACCGTTTGGGGATCCAAACTGGTGGTAATGCATAGCAGCTACTACCGCCCACCTCGATACACACTCCCAAATCAAAGGTGCACCCAATCAAATCACAAAGTAACAGAATGTTATCGAAGAAATGTGTCTAATAGGAGGAATGACCTCACTTGGCTCGGCATGGCTCCTGTTTTTGCCATATCAAGCTGACTCACGGGAGTCAGGGCTACATTAATACCTCATATAGAATCATTGCCAACCATCCTACTTCGTTCTGGAATCTCCACCTCATACACAGTTGTTAAAGTGGTTTTCGTTATTGGTAGAGAGTATGACTATGTCCGATCCCGGTCTCTTTAACAACCAAACGCTTATTTCACACCTTGGTCATTTCATTTCAAATAATTCACACTTCATATCAAAATATCATATTCATTTCAAAACCATATCAATTCGATATTATTATTCACTTTAAATAATATTCATAGCCAGAATCGTAACATTTTTAAAAATTCTAACACTTTCGAAATCATAACACATTTGAAATCATAGCACTTTTGAAATCATAACACTTCCGAAATCATAATAGTCCAACTTAAACAGTTTAGATTTTGAAAATACTATATATATATATATAAATAGTTATAAATTAAAATGGTTTATATATTAAAATAATTTATATATTAAAATAGTTCATAGATTAAAATAATATATATTAAAAATACTTTATATAATAAAATTAGTTTCCTCCAATTTCCCAAATCGATTCAAATCAACTTAAATTCCAAAATTCAATTTAATCATTCCTAGTTCAACAATTTCAATTAAAAAGGTAAACAATTCAAATTCTCAATAAACCATTTCAATTTATATCGATTTCAAATCCAGGTTTGGACTATCACTTCAATTCCAATAAGATTCAAGGTTTAAACATTCAAAAATTTCAATATAAGTTTTATTTATATTTCAACATTTAACTTTAATTTTATTCAAATTGGAAAATATTCACTTAATCATTTTAATAATAATTAAATAAAATCTCAATTTATAAATTTAAATATTCAGTCTCAATTTTATTTAAAGTTGAAAATATTCATTTAATCACTTTGTCCTTCGAATCAATTTATAAAATAATATCTTTCAAAATCTCAAAAATCAATAATTTCATATCAATTTTTTTTTATTCAATTATTAACTAATTTAAATTTCCAATCAACATTAATTTATCTTCCCAACCTCTATTATTAAGGTTATTAAAATCTATTTTTAAAATATAAATTTAAATAAATACCTAAACATATTATATACCACTTAAATTAAATTTTATTAAATTAAATCTTATTATTAAATTTATTTTATATTAAAACAATTTTTAAATATTTTAAAATAGTAAAATTATACGTAAAATCTTAAAAATTATATTTTAAGCTAACTTATAAATTTAAAATTTCCAAAACATATAATTTTAAAAGTCTAAAATTTAGACATATATAAAAATAACATTTATATATATATTATATTTTAAAAATCAATATTTATTAAAACCATATATTTCCTTTCAAACTTTGGAAAACATTTTCAAAATATAGACCAACGGTGTCCGTATCTAATTTTCTGTCCTATGGTCAAGTGATACAGATATTCATCATTTCAATCCGCAATTTAAATGTGTATGGGTATATATCATTTCAACCCGCAATCCCAAAATTTCAAAATCAATGAAAATCGCTTGGGTTTATTATTTCCACCAATAAATTTTCCTTTAATCTATAATATCTTTCGGGTATGTATCATTTCAACCCATAGGGAATTCTAAACAAACAGGGAACCTACAGTGTGAGAACAATTATAATAATAATACAACATATCAACAACATGCATATATCATCAGTAACAATTTAAATATAATACATACAACAGCTTATGGTGTTATACGTCAAAGGTGAACAATTGCGGATAATGGCATATCATATTTAACAATTTAATAACTTAACAAACTAAATTTTACAGCATATTTCAATTGCCATTTCACAGGTATTAAATTTACTAAATATAAGAATGTTAATCATGAGTGATTGCTCACCTTTCGAGGCTAGAGAAACTCTATAACAAACCGAGCTGCGAATCCGAGCAACGAATTCCAAAGTAAAGTACGATGAACACGAATTTGACGATCAAAGCAAAGCTGGAAGTTTGGATTTGACGGAAACAAATCACAATTAGCTTAATATAAACTGAGAAAAATATATGTCATATATATAAAATTTTCTCCTAATCAATTTTAAAAACATATATATTAAAATAAATTCTCTATATATAATTTCAAATCAAAAATTTAATTCAAACACATAAAAATATGTCTATATATTTTTGAAAACCGAACTCATGTATACAGATATAAACTAATATATATACTAACATATATATATATATATATATATATTATATTTTAAAAAAACGTCTATTGAAAATTTCAAGATAACTTACCTTATTATTATTATTATAACATACATAAATAGACAAGACTCGGTCACTATGCGAAATACTTTGGAAAATATATGTACTTTATAACGTTGATCAACATAAATAAATTTTATAACACATTATATAGTAACTTTATATTTTATTCTCAGACCATAAAATATACCTTGCCAAAAGCAAAAATGAGATGAAAGAAAACTAACCAGACAAAAAGACAAATATGCAGATTACAAAAGCTTACATACATATATATATATATATATAAACCTTTGATAAAAGACACAAAAATATACATATGCAATATATATAATATGTATAACTTACATATATTATATAAAACCAAGGTCGAATTAACAAAAGTGGTGAAGAAGAGAAGCACGATCTAATAAAAAATCAATATATATTATATTACAAAATCGTTAATTAATTTTAAACACATATATTAAAAAAATCAAAACATATTTATATACAAATTACCTTTTCAAGCAAATATTTATAACCTTCAGCCGACCTATATATATGCTACTTATATAAACTTTGCACAACACATATAGGATTTTTGTATACCTGTAACCATAGCATAGCTCGGTAGAATATACAGGCATGAACAGAAGGTGGCATATATATGCAACGCATATAAATAGAAGAGGAGGTTGCTGCCAGTTT
Organism: Allium fistulosum; assembly: GCA_030737815.1. Classification (NCBI taxonomy): domain Eukaryota; kingdom Viridiplantae; phylum Streptophyta; class Magnoliopsida; order Asparagales; family Amaryllidaceae; genus Allium; species Allium fistulosum. Next base: position 799,274,219 of record CM060904.1, read on the forward strand.
CAGTGGGCAAGCAAGAGGAGCAGGTGATCGATCATGGAAGGAAAAGATGGCGGTTCAAAGAGGAAAACCAGGGGAGCGGGCTACCAAGGCGAGGTGGTGGAAGGTGACGAGGGTGAGATGGAGCAAGGTTGGGCGTAGGACTATCGGAAGAGGGAGATGAGGGTGAGTGGCGGGTTGCTTGCGTCGTGAAGAAGCTGCTGCTCGTGAAGCAAAGGCCGGAGGTGGCTGTGTGGCACTGAGGGCTTGCTGCTGCTGGTTGGCCAAGATGGGTTGGTCGGTGCGCTTGGCGTACGGGAGAGTGGGCATTGGTGTTTGGCCTGTAGGGTTGTTAGGTGGGAAACACGGGTGGTGTCAAGCAGGTGTAGACGGAAGGCTATGTGCGTGGGTGCTAAGGAAGGCGGAAGGGAACGAGCTGCAACGTTCGGGAAGGTGGAGATTGGTGGCCGAATTTTCATGCCGAGGGAGGTCGAAGTGACAATCTGGTGTAAGGATCAAGGAGGAAGCAGCTTCTAAATCATAAAGCAATAGAAAAAAAGAATAAACTTATATATTATATATTCAAAGAAGAACAGATAGAAAAGGTAGAGGAAGAAACATGGGCGGAAAATATATAAGGACGTTCGTGGAAAGGCTTGGGAAGAGGGAAGGCCGAACTTGGAGGCTGGCGTTTGGGTTTAGTTTCAAGAAATGAAGATAGAAGGAAGAAACGAGTAGCAGAACATAAAATTATCTTTATATATTATAATATTTTCTTTCAGATGAATGAATTGAACCAAAGAAGAGAAAGGTAGAAAAATAAAAACGAACCAATGAAAACCAATGGGAACAGATAATATTGAAACGTAGTGAATAACAAAAGGCATGCATTGAATTCTAAAATTATTAATGGATATTGTTACGTTGATAGTGAAACGACACAAGAAACGAAATGGCACAAAATGGGTTCCGATACGGTTATCTGTTCCACAGATTCCGCCGTGCACTGGACATCAAAATTGACAATTGAATATACTGCGTAGATCAGCACGACAAGACGAACAGAATGGAACACAAATATAAGCGATAGGACCGTTCTATTAAAAGTCGATGTTTGGCTGCTAAACTGCTGCAAATTCATCGAAAATAAGATAAACGGGGCTATAGAAGTCCAAATTTGATGAAACGAATTATGACGTCTCACTCAGAAAATTATTTACATTTTTATTATATAAAAACATTCAGATTTCGAAAACAATTTATTTTCATTAAATTAACTGATTATAAAATGAAATTGGAAATTACACAACATAACTAACTTTCATATTTTCTGATGAAAATTTACCATTTTCTATGTTTAAATAGACGTATTCCAAATATCAATTTTTCATTTCAAAAATTTGCCATTTAATTTCAAGGAAAATTTTAGTTAATTACATTATAAAACCATTAAAATTTCTGGGTCGTTACACTCTCCCCTACTCAAAACTTTTCGTCCTCGAAAAGGAAGGAGGTAGGAGAATAGTTTTTAAATGAATTTATATTCAATTAATTTTGTTTCAATCCATTTTTTTAATCAATAATATTCATTTATATTTATATTTTATTGATTTTCAATTCAATCTATTTTTCATTCAATTTGATTTGTTTTCAATTCATAAATCATCTGTTATAAAATTTTCTTTCAAAAACAAAATTTTATTTTAATTGACTCATTTATTTAGTCCATATGACTTCACTTAAATTAATTCCACTTATAATTCAATCTCAACTTATTCTTAAGTTCATATTTATTTAAATAGTATTTTTCTTTTATTATTTAATTTATTTCACTCACACTACTTATAACATCAATTAAATGTATAAAAAGTCCTTATAACAATCAAATTTCTATTTATAATTTCCCTTAACAAAATTTCATTTTTGAACATCTTATTACTTACATTTACTGCGTATTGTTCAATTACATATTCTTATTACATCCAAACATTTCTTAGGTAAGTTTTATTAATGTTTCATATGTAATTGAGCACTATACCAAATTACCTGTTATTTATAATATTTTTATTAAGAAAAAATTAATTTGAACAATTTATTACCTAAGTTTTCTCTTGTATAACCTCAATTACATATTCACCCTAACCTTTAACTTTTTGGATATTTTAGGTAAATTATATATATTAGAAAGCAATTAAGTATTATACACATAAATTTTATCCTATTTCAACTGTTTCAAGGTGTTTTAAATTCCAAATTAAAACTTAAACACTTCAAATATTTCAAATTTTTTTGATTCATTTCAATAATTGAAACTCTAACTTAACACAGAATTTAAGAATTAAATTTCCGGTTTCACTTCCCACCATTTTGAAATAAATACCTATATATTTTATGAATCAAATCATACTCAAGAAATTCCAATCAAATCCTTCTTAAAAACAAAAGTGCAGCGAAGCTACTAAGCGGTCTCTCCACTTTGAAACTCGAAACTGAATGTCGGTGATACTGCAGTCATCACCGAAATTATTTTCTAGCAACAAAGAAGAGAGTACTGACTTACTTTTTTTCTTTTTTTCTTTGAAAACAATTTACATTCAAAAATACTTTCAAATAATATATACTTTTCCTAAAACTTTGAAAACGAACATTTAAAAAGCACCGGAAATTTAATTCTCAAATCATTAATTTAAATTTATTTTATTTGCAAATTAGATTTATAAATCATGTTTATAAAATTTCACAGCAATGGTTAATGATTTGGAAATGTTGACAAAACAATAATTGAAAATCTAGCATTATCATTTCTAACAACCAATTTATTTAACTATCAAATTCCAAAAAAATATACTTATATATATAAAATATAGTCATACTAAATTTATCTCATTTACCAATTTTGAAATCAATATTGTGTCAGTTTACTTTGTTAAAGTGTATTGGAATTCCTATCGATAGCATTGGCTAGACGAATCGATCGAAACCCCACATCAACTTAACAATTCAAACAACACAATATAAAACATTTTTATATTGATTACAAATACGATCTCTCTCAAAGGATGATTCAAGAATGGATTATAGATCAAGGATAGAGATTCAAATCTAGAGGAACCCTAACAAAAGAGAATTCTAATTACGAAAATAGCTCAAAAGAATGATAAGATAACTAAATTACAAAAGTGGAAGTTGGATAGACTTATATAAATCTCGAGCGACCTTAACCGGGTCAACCGAGATTCCAGGAATAAGATCGATGTGAAAATTCAATTTCCCGCTTGAAGGGAAGAGAAGTGACTTCACCCAATATCAGGATAATCTCCGACTATCGGAGTGCAAGATTACAAGTGAATTACCCTGATCGTTTACTAGAGACGGTTCGGGCTTTGCAAGAAATAATAGCATCTAAACCGAGGACGTAGAAATATCAGGTGGATCGACGCTTGTTGTAAAAGAGTTTCACCCCTTTACAAATCATATTTAGGTTGGCGGGACCGCCGATCAAATTAGTCACACAAAGGATGAAGTTGACAGTTGAGGTTAGAGCTATGCGATGCTCCAGTATCAAAAGAACGCAAGCAAGAGTAGACAAGAATGGATTTCAGAACAAAGTGGAGAGTTCTAAAATTCGAAAGAATTCCTAAGCAAAGAGAATGCTAACGAAGAAATTCAAGCTCGAACAAATATGATTCTATGATTAAATTTTACTCTACATGCTAAGTTTTGCCTAAACCAGAGCTCTGATACCAACTGTAATGACCTGGTATTCCGAACCATTCGCATCCGCACATGTCGGACTTGAATTGCTTTAAATGTCAAATTGTTAATTTATATTTTGCAAAACTTAGCATATACAGTAAATGAATCAATCATAGAATCATAGACATAGAGTATTACAACAATAAGTAGCGGAAATAGATAAATAGTAGTTCATGAAGCTACTATATAAACAACAGATTTTTAAACGAAATACAATGGAAATCTCAAATACAGAGTAGCATCAAATACAAAAGTCAGTGATAAGTCTGAATAAACAACTGGAACAAACTGAAAATCTGACTAGATAGATATAGATCTTCAAATAAAACTCCAAGTTCCAAAGGTGAGTCTCAAATGCTGTGTCACTTAGTCTGACCCGAGCATATAGCAAAACACAAAACACTCGAGTCGGGATTAACATTCTTATATTAATAAATTCAACTCAAGTGAAATGTCAACTGAAATACAAATAACTTAAAGGATGTTTGGGATTTCCATCCTCTAAGGATACGTGGAACTATCTACTATGTAGTAATATACGCTTTTATAATATGTCTATTAGTAAAGTAAAGTATTAAAATAGCGTTAAGGCATTACCCATATCCCCCTTAACACATTTTTATATATTCTCGTAGTCTATACATATATTGTAAGCCCCACCAAACCAGTGGGATACTCAAGGAGCACTCCATAGGTATGGTACCAAACAAATTCATAGAAGGCGCGATAGGGAATGTGACGAGGCACGCGAGGCAATGCCAAGGTAGATATACCGTTTGTGGATCCGGACTGGTGGTAACGCATAGCAGCTACTACCGCCCACCTCGAGACACACTCCAAAATCACAGGTGCACCCAATCAAATCACAAAGTAATAGAATGGTATCGAAGAAATGTGTCCGATAGGAGGAATGACCTCACTTGGCCCGGCATGGCTCTTGTTTTAGCCACATCGAGCTGACTCACGGGAGTCAGGGCTATGTTAATACCTCATATAGAATAGTCGCCAACTATCCTACTTCGTTCTGGAATTTCCACCATGGACACAGTTGTTAAAGTGGTTTTCGGTATTGGCAGATTGTATGACAATATCCCATCCCGGTCTCTTTAACAACTAAACGCTTATTTCACACCGTGGTCATTTCATTTCAAATAGTTCATACTTCATATCAAAATATCATATTCATTTCAAAACCATATCAATTCGATATTATTATTCACTTTAAATAATATTCATTTCCAGAATCGTAACACTTTTAAAAATTCTAACACTTTCGAAATCATAACACTTTTAAATCATAGCACTTTTGACATCATAACACTTCCGAAATCATAACAGTCTAACTTAAACAGTTTGGATTTTGAAAATAGTATATATATATAAATAGTTATAAATTAAAATGGTTTATATATTAAAATAATTTATATATTAAATAGTTCATATATTAAAATAATATATATTAAAAATACTTTATATAATAAAATTAGTTTCCTCCAATTTACCAAATCGATTCAAATCAACTTAAATTCCAAAATTCAATTTAATCATTCCCAATTAAACAATTTCAATTAAAAAGGTTAACAATTCAAATTCATAATAAACCGTTTCAATTTCAAATCCAGGTTTGAACTATCACTTCAATTCCAATAAGATTCAAGGTTTAAATATTCAAAAATTTCAATATAAGTTTTATTTATATTTCAACATTTAACTTTAATTTTATTAAAATTGGAAAATATTCACTTAATCATTTTAATAACAATAAATAAAATCTCAATTTATAAATTTAAATATTGAGTCTCAATTTTATTTAAAGTTGAAAATATTCATTTAATCACTTTTTCCTTCAAATCAATTTATAAAATAATATCTTTTAAAATCTCAAAAATCAATAATTTCATATCAATTTTTTTAATCTATTATTAACTAATTTAAATTTCTAGTCAACATTAATTTATCTTCCCAACCTCTATTATTAAGATTATTAAAATCTACTTTTAAAATATAAATTAAAATAAATACCTAAACATATTATATACTACTTGAATTAAATTTTATTAAATTAAATCGTATTTTTAAATTTATTTTATATTAAATCAATTTTTATATATTTTAAAATAGTAAAATTATAAGTAAAATCTTAAAAATTATATTTTACACTAACTTATAAATTTAAAACTTCCAAAACATATAATTTAAAAAGTCTAAAATATAGACATATATAAAAATAACATTTATATAAATTATATTTGAAAACTCAATATTTATTAAAACCATATATTTCCTTTCAAACTTTGGAAATCATTTTCAAAATATAGACCAACGGTGTCCGTATATAATTTTCTATCCTATGGTCAAGTGATACGGATATTTATCATTTCAATCCTCAATTTTAATGTGTACGGGTATATATCATTTGAATCCGCAATCCCAAAATTTCAAAATCAATGAAAATCGCTTGGGTTTATCATTTCAACCCATAACAATTTTCCCTTAATCTATAATATCTTTCGGTTATGTATCATTTCAACCCATAGGGAATTCTAAACAAACAGGGAACCTACAGTGTGAGAACAATTATAATAATAATACAACATATCAACAACAGGCATATATCATCAGTAACAATTTAAATATAATACATACAACAGCTTATGGTGTTATACGTCAAAGGTGAACAATTGCGGATAATGGCATATCATATTTAACAATTTAATAACTTAACAAACTAAATTTTACAGCATATTTCAATTGCCATTTCACAGGTATTGAATTTACTAAATATAAGAATGTTAATCGTGAGTGATTGCTCAGCTTTCGAGGCTAGAGAAACTCGATAACAAACCGAGCTGCGAATCCGAGCAACGAATTCCAAAGTAAAGTACGATGAACACGAATTTGACGATCAAATCAAAGCTGGAAGTTTGGAATTGACAGAAACAAATCACAATTAGCTTAATATAAACTGAGCAAAATATATGTTATATATATAAAATTTTCTCTTAATCAATTTTAAAAACATATATATTAAAATAAATTCTCTATATATAATTTCAAATCAAAAAATTAATTCAAACACATAAAAATATCTCTATATATTTTTGAAAACCGAACTCATGTATACAGATATAAACTAATATATATACTAACATATATATATATATATATTATATTAAAAAAACAATATCTATTGAAAATTTAAAGATAACTTACCTTATTATTATAACATACATAAATAGACAAGACTCGGTCACTATGCGAAATACTTTGGAAAATATATGTACTTTATAACGTTGATCAACATAAATAAATTTTATAACACATTATATAATAACTTTATATTTTATTCTCAGATCATAAAATATACCTTGCCAAAAGCAAAAATGAGATGAAAGAAAACTAACCAGACAAAAGTACAAATTTGCAGATTACAAAAGCTTATATATATATATAAACTTTTGATAAAAGACATAAAAATATACATATGCAATATATATAATATGTACAGGAAAATAGGCACAAGGAAGAAGTTGCGAAAAAATTTAGTATCAAAGACAACAAGTTTGCTTTTTAGTATGAAGGACGTTTTTTAGTGTAAGCAGAAAATGATAGTTACAACTATCATTCTGTGATTTACACTAAAAAATGTCCTTTAGCATAAAATGCAAACTTCTTGTCCTTAAACCTAAATTTTTCTACAACTTTTTCCTTGAGCCTAAAATCCCCCAATATGTATAACTTACATATATGATATAAAACCAAGGTCGAATTAACCAAAGCAGTGAAGAAGAGAAGCACAATCTAATAAAAAATCAATACATATTATAATACAAAATCGTTAATTAATTTTAAACACATATATTAAAAAATCAAACATATATATATATATATATATTACCTTTTCAAGCAAATATTTATAACCTTCAGCCGACCTATATATATGCTACTTATATAAACTTTAAACAACACATATAGGATTTTTGTATACTTGTAACATACAGCATAGCTCGGGAGAATATACATGCACAAATAGGAAGTGACACATAGATATATATATATATATATATATATATATATATATGCAATGCATATAAATAGAAGAGGAGGTTGCGGCCAGTTTCAGTGGGCAAGCAAGAGGAGCAGGTGATCGATCAGGGGAGGAAAAGATGGCGGTTCAAAGAGGAAAACTAGGGGAGCGGGCTGCCGAGGCGAGGTGGTGGAAGGTGACGAGGGCGAGATGGAGCAAGGCTGTGAGTAGGACTGTCGGCGAAGGGAGATGAGGGTGAGTGGCGGGATGCTTGCGTCGCGAAGAGGCTTCTGCTCGTGAAGCAAAAGCCGGAGGTGGCTGTGTGGCGCTAGATGGCTTGCTGCTGGTGGTTGGCGGAGATGGGTTGGTCGGTGCGCTTGGCTTATGGGAGAGTGGGCATCAGTGTTAGGCCTGTAGGGTTGTCAGGTGGGAAACACAGGTGGTGGCAAGCAGGTGTAGACGGAAGGCTATGTGCATAGGTGCCAAGGAAGGCGGAAGGGAACTAGCTGCAGCGTTTGGGAAGGTGGAGGTTGGTGGCCGAATTTTCATGCGGAGGGAGGTCGAAGGGACGATCTGGTGTAAGGATCAAGGAGGAAGCAACTTCTAAATCACAAAGTAATAGAAAAAAAAAGAATAAAGTTATATATTATATTATAAAGAAGAACAGATAGAAAAGGTAGAGGAAGAAACAAGGGCGGAAAATACATAAGGACGGTGGTGGAAAGGCTTGGGAAGAGGGAAGGCCGAACTTGGAGGCTGGCGCTTGGGTTTAGTTTCAAGAAATGAAGATAGAAGGAAGAAACGAGTAGCAGCACATAAAATTAGCTTTATATATTATAATATTTTCTTTCAGATGAATGAATAGAACCAAAGAAGAGAAAGGTAGAAAAATAAAAACGAACCAGCGAAAACCAATGGGCACCGATAATATTGAAACGCAGTGAATAACAAAAGGCACGCATTAAATTATGAAATTATTAATGGCTATTGTTACGTTGATAGTGAAAGGACATAAGAAACGTAAGGGCACAAAACGGGTTCCGATACGGTTATCTGTTCCACAGATTCCGCCGTGCAACGGACATCAAAATTGATAATTGAATATACTGTGGAGATCAGCACGACGAGACAAACAGAATGGAACACAGATATAAGCGATACGACCGTTCTATCAAAAGTCGATGTTTCGTTGCTAAACTGTTGCAAATTCGTCGAAAATAAGATAAACGGGGCTAGAGAAGTCCAAATTTAATGAAACAAATTATGACGTCTCACTCAGAAAATGATTTACATTTTTATTATATAAAAATATTCAAATTTCGAAAACAATTTATTTTCATCAAATTAACTGATTATAAATTGAAATTGAAAATTACACAACATAACTAATTTCATATTTTCTGATGAAAATTTACCATTTGCTATGTTTAAATAGACGTATTACAAATATCAAATTTTCATTTCAAAAATTTGCCATTTAATTTCAAGGAAAATTTCAGTTGATTACATTATAAAAACCGTTAAAATTTCCGGGTCATTACAAATTGGCTCTCGATACATATTCCATTGTGTTTGGAATAGGGTTATAACATATAGAACGCTAGGCAGAACGCTTCGTTCGGAGTTTGAAAATTTCACGGATGAATAGTGTCGTGAAATTTTGTATATAAGGACCTAACATTTTCATTTTTTGTAAACCCTAGTACTTCACCCATTTATTCATTTCCACGGCTGAAAATCATTCTCCTTTTCCTCACGTTTTCTCTTCATCCACTCAATGAAATCAAATGACACCAAAAGGAAAAATGGAGAGCTCGATCTCCTCTACGCGATGTATGGTTGGATCGACTTGGATGTGGACGAGATCGCCAGAATTGGGGCTGCAAGGTGGCACGTTCAATGTCAGTTTCTGGGCAAGTGGGGACGTTGGATGCAGTGGCGACTTGGGCGTAGTGGTGGCATGCTGAGGCGGTCTTGTTGGTTGGCTCCGATTGACAAATGGTGGCCCAGGGTGGCGCTTGCGCATATGAGAGTTGGTCGCGTGATACGATGATAGGTTCGATGGAGCGTGGCCTGTAACGTGAAAATAGGTAGAGGGAATGGGAGAAATAGGTTTAAGTTTAATTTTTTTTAGTTAATTTTAATTTTAATTTTAATTATCGAATGTTTATAAATTGAATAACTTTTTCATATGAGGTCGGATTCGAGCGAAACGAGTTGTGTTGCGATCATATCGACGAAGACTTCGTCATGGATTGGATTGGAATTTATTTGAAGCTGAAAAGTTTTCAATTTTAAATAAAGGTTAGTGATTAAACCCACTCATGAAATACTAAATTATTCCCATGTTAGTTAAATTTAAATAATGAAGTGATTTAATTTATTGACTGTTGTTTGGTAATTTAACTGGAATTAAATTGTCATATGAATTGAACTGTAAGGAATTTCAAAGTTCAAATTAAGGTTCAACTATTTAAAACAATTTCAATTTCCATCATTCAAATGATTTCTCAATTATAACTTCAAAATTTCAAATTTGATTCTTTGAACTATTTATGTTAACAAATTTCTAAATTCAACATTACGAAACTCAAACCCGAAATTAATTCAATCTTCATAAATTCAATTTTATTTCTTAAAGCAAAATCATTTAAATAGAATCAAATTCAAGAATTTAAAACTGTTGGATGGATTCTTACCATCGAACCAACCTAGCCGAACCATCATCACCGGATCAACACATGCCGAACCAACCTCTTCTCCAAGTCATGCCGAACCAACCTCTTCTCCAAGTCATGCCGAACCAACCTCTTCTCCAAGTCATGCCGAACCAACCTCTTCTCCAAGTCATGCCGAACCAACCTCTTCTCCAAGCATGCCGAACCAACCTCTTCTCCAAGCATGCCGAACCAACCTCTTCTCCAAGCAATACCGAACCAACCTCTTCTCCAAGCGATACCGAACCAACCTCTTCTCCAAGCAATGCCGAACCAACCTCTTCTCCAAGCAATGCCGAACCAATCCACTGCCGGACCAGTCTACAACCGGACCAAGTCGTCTCCATACTAACATTCAACTCCTACCACAGAACCAAGGGAGGCCGAACCAAGACGCGCCAGGCCAGATTACGTCAGCCCAGGCCCGCCAGCTGCTGTATACCTCCAAGACCCCTACCCCCAGCCTCACTCTATAAATAGAGGGGCAGGGGTACAACAATGGGGGACAAGTTTTGAGAGCTCAAGCACGGATAGAACTTTCAAACAACTTTCTTTTACTGGTATCAAAGCTTTGTACTTGTAATCAGAATAAGAGAAGAGAAATAACATATAAAGTGGACGTAGGCACATTCTGGCTGAACCACTATAAATCTGCGTGTCTTTTTACAGTTTAGCCCCTGTTTTTTATATATTTGCATAAATCGCTCAAATCACTAAGAATAACATAAGGTCTACTAAATCATACAACTTCGAGGTGTTTGTCCATTTTTTGTACAAACATTTTGGTGCTTTCACTGAGAGATAGAAGCTCGAAGCTTCAGCTTCATCCACTTAACAGTTTTCCTAATAGCATCGTCCGCCACTTGGAAAACATGCCTCCCAAACAGAGAAAAGATGTTAGCAAAGGAAAAAAACATCGCATCCAGTAGTCTTCCAGATCCAGCTGTCGCGAATCAAGAAAATCGTCCTCCTCCAGCAACAGTAACAAATGAAGAACAAGCTAACCCAACTACGCCTACCACAGAACAGCCTGCAGCAATTACTAGAGCAGATCTGGACAGAGTTGTGGTTGAAGTAACTAACCGCTTCACATCCCAGCAGGAAGCCTTGGTGGACCATCTCATGTCACGCTTAAGGGACGCTGAAGAATCCAACCGCAACACTGAATCATGGGGCGAGTCCCAATCTGGAGGTTCTCAGAGACAACAAAGATCTTCCTTCTTCGAAGGAGCTAACGGCAGAAGTAGCCATGGTAGGAGCCGAGACCGAGCACAGCCCGAAGTTAGGCCTGAGGAAACGTTTGGTACCGAACCCAACAGGGAAGGTACCGGGCGAAGGTCAACTGTAGCTGAGCCTGTCATGCTGCCTAACCACAGAAACGCCAGTGAACGGGGCCGAGCTAGAGTCCAGCCCGAAGTTGGACCCGAGGAAATGCTTAGATCAGAACCCAACAGGGGGAGATCAAGGCAAGGGCCAACTGTAGCTGACCCAAGCATGCTCCCAGAAGATCAAAGGCAGCCACTGGAAAATATGAGGAATGATAGACGATACCATCCCTACAGGTCATCTGGACGGAATCAATCCCACAGAACAGAACCAAACCCATTTCTATCTACTCCAAGTTCTGATGAAAGGATGGCACGCTTATTCAGAGAGTGTGTCCAACGGGAGCAAAGAGATCGAGGGATAGGCGCTAGGGTAACCAGCCCTTTCGCCCGCAATATCGAAATTGCTATCACCCCCCGAGAATGGAAGATGCCAACAATGGAACCCTACAAAGGAACCTCGGATCCCGTTGTACACTTACAAAGGTACACGCAGCATATGCTCATGAGTGGAGCAACAGAGGGAGTACTGTGCAAATGCTTTCCGCTCTTCTTAGCAGATCTTGCTACCTCCTGGTTCTGTCATCTACCCCAAGGATCCATCAGCTCTTGGGAAATGTTGAAAGAAAAATTTATCAGTCAATTCCACATTCATGTGGAGCAACCCAAGGACGCTTATTCCTTATCCAGCGTCAAACAGAAACCTGGAGAAAAGCTGCAGCAATACCTAACCAGATTCAACGCCGCAGCAGCCGCAGTCCAAGATGCCGATGAGAAGCTTATCCTGATGGCCCTCTGCAGTGGTGTGCATCCGGACACTAAATTTGCTAGAAGGTTGACAAAAGAAAAGCCAGCTACTTTACCCGATTTCTTCCATGAAGCCGGGAAATACATGAGGCTTGAGGATGCTGCCGTTGAGGGGCAGTCAGGACAGTAAAATAAGACAACCCATGGCAACGCCCCTGCTGTGGCAAGGGACGTTCGAAGAACTGATTCCAGAGACAATGCTGGGGGCAAGAAGGGAGAAAAGTGCCTATATCGGCCAGGACCAAGATTCGACACTTACACCCCTTTGAACGAGACCGTCGAAAATATCTTCCTTGCCACCCAAGGCGAAGTTAGATACAAACGCCCACCATACAAGAAAGAATCAGATAACGCACAGAAATCTGGAAAATTCTGCCGCTTCCACGAATCTCACGGACATGATACCAACGAATGCCATCATCTCCGCGATCTGATTGAGGAACACATCAGAAGGAAGAAACTAGAACGTTATGTAAAAAGTCAAGACAGGACTCCAGCTCCTGCCAATGAAAACCCAAGGCTACCCTCACCGGGGACCGACAGAGGAAACCGCAACGCTAGTAGCTCTAGTCAAGAGAAGATAGTGGTCCATACCATCTCAGGAGGTCCGCACATCGCAGACAGAAGTTGGAGAGAGATGGAAAGATATGGGAAGTCGCTTAGAGACAATAAGGACTGTGTCAATACGGTTATAGAAGAGCGCCACCCAAAGCGGAAAGAAAGTGATGACATCACATTCAGTAAGCATGACCTAGAAGGAAGACTGTACCCTCACATGGATCCCATGGTTATCTCTGCCCGACTCGGTCCCGCCGAAGTTTACCGAATCCTGGTAGACACTGGAAGCTCGGTAAACATCCTGTTCAAACACGCATTCGACAAAATGAAGCTATCAATGAAGGATGTATCTCCCTGCGATAAACCACTACACGGTTTCACTGGAGATGCGAAGATGCCCCTCGGGCAGCTGGACCTCTTTGTTGAGATTGGAAGCCATCCCCGCTCCGTTGTACGAAAACAGACGTTTGTGCTAATAGAAAACCATTCGGCCTACAACGCCTTCTTAGGAAGACCAGCCTTGTCTGACTTCCAAATTGTCCTAGCCCCATGGTGCCTGAAAATGAAATTTCCAACAGACAATGGGGTAGGGGAAGTGGAAGGAGACCAGGATATTGCACGAGACTGCTATGTAACCGAACTTCGCAACAACCACAGGAAGGATAAAGGAAAGGTGTAGAGATTGCCCTCTGCACAAAAAGCCTTGAAGAATAGCAACTAAAGAAAGCCCCTCCTCTTCGATACACCAGCGACCCTTTCAATGAATTAGACCCTAGGGACAAAGAGGAGGAGGCCACCGCCGAGCCTGCATAGGCTATGGAGTTTATATCTGTAGACAAGCACGACTCAAGTAGGCTACTGAAAATTGGGTCCCAACTAAAAACCGAGTTGAAGGAACAACTCATCGATTTTCTCCGCCATAACTTGGATGTATTCGCTTGGTCACACGCTGACATGACTGGAATCTCCCCCGACATAGCCTGCCACGTATTAAACATTGATCCTACCAAGGCGCCTGTAAAACAAAAAAAGAGAAGTATGGGGGCAGAGCGATCAGCAGCACTCGATGAAGAAGTAAAGAATCTACTCGCCAATGACTTCATACGAGAAGCTATCTACTCGGAATGGATCGCCAACCCGGTGGTGGTAAAAAAGGCTAATGGGAAGTGGCGAACCTGCATTGACTTTTCCAACCTAAATGACGCCTGCCCAAAGGATTGCTTCCCACTTCCCAGAATCGACCAACTTGTAGACAGCACAGCCGGGCACGAACTCCTATCCTTTATGGATGCATACTCAGGATATAACCAAATGCCTATGCATGCTCCCGACCAAGACCACACTAGTTTCATCACCGATCGAGGTTTGTACTGCTATAAGGTAATGCCTTTCGGACTTAAAAATGCAGGAGCCACCTACCAGCGCCTCGTCAACAAGATGTTTGCAGGGCTAATAGGACAAACTATGGAAGTATATGTGGACGACATGCTGGTGAAATCACGGAAAGCCAAAGATCACGTAAGCCACCTAGGCGAAATGTTCCAGGTACTTCGACAGTATGGAATGAAGTTGAATCCACTAAAGTGCTCCTTCGGAGTGTCATCGGGAAAATTCTTAGGGTTCATCGTCCATGCCCGAGGGATTGAAGCAAACCCTGAACAAGTCCGAGCACTAAGGGATATCAAGATACCTTCCACCCGAAAGGAAATGCAAAGCCTAAATGGAAAAGTGGCTGCCCTAAGCCGATTCATCTCCAAGGCAATGGACAAGTGCATCCCCTTTTTCGAAGCTCTAAAGAAAGATAAAGGAAAGTTCGAATGGATGGACGAATGCTTAACCGCTTTCCTTAACCTAATCGAACACCTCCAGAAACCACCGGTACTCTCGACCCCAAGCGAAGGCGAAGAATTATACCTATACCTTGCTGTGTCATCTCACGCTTTAAGCGCTGCCTTGGTAAGGGAAGACAACCGCACGCAACGACCAGTTTACTTCGTCAGTAAAAGGTTTACTGGGGCAGAAGTCAGATATCCTAAACTTGAAAAGTTAGCATACTGTTTACTAATCACTTCACGAAAACTACGTCACTACTTCCAATCCCATTCCATCAAAGTTCTGACCGATCAACCACTGAGGCAGGTACTCCATCGTCCTGACACTTCCGGGCGACTACTTAAATGGTGTATTGAGCTGAGTCAATATGATATCACCTATCACCCTCGCACCGCCATCAAGGGACAAGCCATGGCTGATTTCATTGCAGAGTTCACTACCAACGAGGATAAGGAGAAACTGGAAATAACAGAAGATATCAAGTGGAATCTCTTTGTGGACGGTGCATCTAACGAACAAGGCTCGGGGGCAGGTGTGGTAATAATCACTCCCAGGGGAAATAAACTGCACTATGCTATAAGGTTGGAGTTCGCTGCCACCAACAACGATGCAGAATATGAAGCAGTGATAGCTGGACTAGAAATTGCCATAGAAATCGGAGCCAATTCTTTGTGTCTTCACAGCGATTCTCAACTTATTGTTAATCAAATACTAGGAGAATTCCAAGCTCGAGAGGAACGACTCATAGCATATCTAAAGAAGACCAAGTTGCTTCTCAGCCGATTGGATCAGTACTTAGTCAAACACATCCCTCGGGAAGAGAACCAAGAGGCCGACGAATTGGCAAAGCAAGCGAGTATGAGAGACATCGCCATCTTCGGGGCAGTAACCATCTCAAAGCAAACGGTCCCAAGTTTTGAGCAAGTGAATCTGATAGCTGCAGCCGAAGAAGCAACTTGGATGACTCCCATCCGAGACTACCTACAGAATGGCACACTACCCAACGGGCGTAACGAAGTCAAGAAAATCTTGAGGAAAGCGTCCCGCTACACAATACAAGAAGACATCCTCTATCGGCGCGGATTCTCTAACCCGTTATTAAGGTGTGTCGCTGGGAGAGAAGCCAAGGAAATCTTATCCAACATCCATCAGGGGAGCTGCGGAGATCACACCGGAGGGCAAACATTAGCAAAAAAGATACTCCGTTACGGATAATTCTGGCCCACCTTAAGCAAGGACGCCTTAGATTTCGTCAAGAAGTGTGACAGATGCCAAAAATTTGCTAAGATCCCACGGCTACCAACAATTGAGATTACTCAAATGACCAGCCCTTGGCCCTTCGCAATATGGGGAATTGACTTAACCGGCGAGCTACCGATGGGCCGAGGCGGGGCCAAATATGCTATAGTGGCGGTTGATTATTTCGCCAAATGGGTGGAAGCGGAACCTCTGGATAAAGTATCTTCAGCAAAAGTTATTAACTTCTTGATCAAAAATGTTATGTGCAGGTACGGAGTCCCACTCAAAATCATATCAGACAATGGACTTCAGTTTGACAGCAAGGAATTCGCCAACTGGTGCCGAGAGCACGGAATTCATAAAAGCTTCTCATCCGTAGCGTATCCCCAGGCAAACGGACAAGTCGAAGCAGTCAACAAAATTCTGAAAACTCTGATAAAAAAGAAGCTCAAAAAGTCAAAGGGCGCTTGGGTGGATGAACTCCCTACGGCACTATGGGCCTACCGCACATCTTTCAGAACATCAACAGGGCACACCCCTTTCTCTTTGGCATACGGATCGGAGGCTATGCTCCTAGTTGAAACCATCGTGCCTTCCCACCGTAGGATCCACTATAACCCAGAAGAGAATGAAGAACTCCTCCACATGTCTTTGGATCTAGTTGAGGAGAGAAGGAATGATGCAGTCCTTAAAGCGGTGGCCCACAAGCAGAAAGTGGCAGCATAATACAACTCCAAAGTCAAGCATCGTACCTTACAAGAGGGGGATCTTGTCCTCAAGCGAATCTTCCCTCGCCCCGGAGCATTAGACCCGATCTGGGATGGACCATATGTAATTCATAAAGATCTCCACAACGGAGCCTATATTTTGTCAACAGTGGACGGAGAGGTGTTCCAGAGGGCATGGAACATCCAACACCTCCGTCGATACTTTTCTTAACTTGTATTGCCCATATGAAGTGAATTAACAAAGAGAATCAGTGGACGTAGGCCTTTTCATGCCGAACCACTTTAAAAAACCTTGTCTCTTTTTTAACTTGTTCCTTTATATCTTGGCTACTTGTTAACTTTATCCTTTTCTGTTGAACAAAATCCTACGCGTATAGCATCTTCACTCAAAGCACCTCACGGCGCAACTTCACCTGGGCAAAACCCAACAGGTACTATGCGAATCTATGCCCTCGCCTATGAGACACTTTTGCCCCAGCATCCCTCTGCTGCGGGTTAACTCATTGCTCGCGACGGCCCTTAAAGCCAACTGTAATGAGCCGATTATAAGCCACCGAGAAGGCCGACTATAGCCGAGGCAGCTCATTACGGCGTTAGGCTCGCCGGCAACTGTGAACCAACTATAAGCCCCAACATAAGGTGTGGCCAGCCAGGGGCAGTTCACAGTTGACGATCGGCACCCACGCTAGCCGGCCACAGTAAATCGAATAATACCCACGATTACGGGCCATAATGGCCCGGGTAGTTACTGTGCGCGATCTCGGCTCCGATGTGTCTTAAGTGCGGCTGTGGTAAAAAAGAATTAACTCCCCGCGGAGGCGTAAGATGGGTGACAAATGTCTCCAAGACCCACAGCTAGGGAAAGTGACTACAAAACCCGTTTGCCACGAACTTAAGCACATCGAAGGCCTTCCGTGATTGGAAGTTTTACTATTTCACATATTTCAATTTTACTTAAAAAGCTTTCCTCCTATCCTCTATAACAATCCATAAAGTACAGGATACGGAGTAAAAGACACTCGCCAATGGATGCGGGGATCCACAATCAGATGGCAGGGGATTCAACTACTTTCCATGCTCGGTCATACAAGATATTCGAACCTGCCACCTACAAACAGAACATGAAAGGCGGTATTTTCTTCCTTTATGTACAGATGCATGACTATAATCTGCTCACACCACACACTAATATTACAAGTCATGAAATTATGTTTTAAAACCAAAACCTGACATCAAACAAAATTCAATTACAAGAATAAACATAGCTATATTTCTCATACGACATGTCGAAAAAGCAACAAACATTCAAGAAAATCAGCCCAAGTTAAAGAATTACACGTCAAAAATAAGACTATTTATTACAAGTGGCAAAATATTACAACCTAAAGGCTACGTTACTATTTTTTCGACTAACATATACAACACTGTCGAATCCACAAAAAGAGTTTTTCCAGGTATAATCAAGGAGCCGGCTGCAGTGGAGCTTTATCCTTGCCCTGTTGACCCCCTGTCCAGTCAAAAAAAAAAAAAAGAGGACTCATTAGCAATAAGCAACCAAGTTGATGGAGAAACTAAAAAGGGAGACTTACCAGCGCCTGCTTCCTGACTATCCTGATCGTCATCCTCTACCTGCACGCCTACCTCCTCAGCGGCAAGCAACCGCATACCTTCCTTCACCGCCACCTTCTCCTCCTTGGCAAACTGGGCAGTGACCGCATCCATGCTGAAGGCCACGCCACCATCTTTATCCGCATCGGCCTTGGCCTCCTCCAGAGCCCGAAGATAGATCTTAGCCATGATCCTGGGATAATCATCCATCCAGGATAGGTTGCCCTGCTGCCAGGTTCGGAAGTACATGTCCTGGAGCATTTCGTCCATCATCCCCTCATTCTTCTCAAACTCCCTCATCCGGGCTATGGAAGCCAACAACCTCCCAATGGCAGCATCTCTCTCCGATCGGTATCTCGAGCAGTCGGCTAGAAGGGATCCCCGCATTGCCTCCATCTCCTCCCTCAACTTAGCTTGAGCAAGCTCTGCAGCCTCATGTTTCCCGGACAATTCCTCCACCTGCTCGAGATCCGCTTTCCGAACCTCGTCCACCGTGGCAATAGCCATGTCAATCCGTTCTTTGCAAGTAGCTTCCATTTTCCGCAATTCGGCCCGACTGGCCTCTTCCATGGTTTTCCTTAATCGTCCAGTAGCAGCCTCATGCTGAGAAATCTGAATAGCCTGATCCGCAAGCTGTTTGGCCTGATCCGAAACCACCAATCGAAGTCGGATATTGGCGCTCCCAATCTCCTCTCCGGCCTTAACCAGCCGGGCATGATGCCCCATCAGCTTCTTGGTCTCCTCCGCCACCCGATCAATATTAGCCTTGGCCTCGTCTCCCATAGTGATTATACGAGTAGTGAGTAAATCGAGATCTAAGGACTTAGCTTCATCAAGTACCCGTACCATGGGGTTGCGGGGGAGAAGGCGTTCACCAGTGACTTCGTCAAAGGTAATATCATGAGAGCTTGGATCCAGATCAGGATGACCCGCAAATGGATTACGAGCCAAATCAGGATGGTCGATATGAATAACAGAAGGGTTTTCGGACGGGTGCGGAGAAGGCACAAACTCGCTATCCTCCTCCGTGATATCATGAAGAGGCTGAGCCGGGAACTGAGGACCAGGCGAAGGTTCGGATAAAGGACGACTCCTCTTTCTCTGCTGAATACCCTCTTCGATAACCCCGAGAAGAGGACGGTAGCCGACTACATCCCCGGAGCGGTGGGTCAAAGGCTTCGGCTTGACAGAAGTTTTGGAAAGCTTGTACTGTTCAAGCCTGTGCCGAAAATCTGAGGCTTTGACCGTTTTACCTGCTCCTGATATGAAGAAAAAGTGTCACAAGCATATATTGTTCTATACTTCGAGAAAACACGGCAAATTAAAAGGAGAGAAACACATCTGTGGTTGTACAAACCCTGGGGAGGAGTAGGATACTGCAATAGGTCCTGGATTTCATTCCAGGACGGGAGCGGGTCATAAAATATTCCTAAGTCCCTATCATTAGTGAAGCATGCAGGAGTCAAGAGTTCACCTTGAGTTGTCGGAGCCACCCTGGCTGGAATGGTCTGGGAAGACTCGCTTGCACCGGTCCCGGCCTTGTCCGCTTTCCCGGTTTTCTCTACCAAAGCCGGATCTCCGTCCAGCCCCTCGAAAGCCTGGTGGAACGCATCGTCCGTCCACTCCTGAATCTCGCCCGCTTGCCCAGGAAGCAAGGCCCCGATACCATTGCCACCTTTATCACCTTCCCGACCATCTCCACCCTCGCCTCTTTCCTCCTCTATGTCTTCCTCCTCCTAGGTAAGTGGACAATTGCTGGGGGTAGGACCGTCCGACTTCTTGAGTTTCTTACCTCCGACAGCTGAAGGTTTTGTGAAAGGTTTCCTCTTGCTACTCTCTACCATAACACCTTCCTTGGTCTGAGCAGCCACCCTCTCCTCCGCCGTTTCCCTCAGCTTAACTACTGACTGCTACGGAAGGATTAAGTTATATTCCAGAAGAATCGCATTTCTGATCAAGAAGGCAGATGATCTATATTTCCAAGAATAGCTTCTATCTCAGCCGCCGTCTGAACCAAGCGGTCAGTCTCCACAACCGGAAAGCCACCTGTCGCTAGCAAAAATGAGAAAGTATGAGAAGAAGCATCGCAATCGGAATAGAAATTATAAGTAAAAGCATCAACTTACATCCAGAAGTAAAGCGCCGGATTGAAACGGAGTCGTCCCTAACAAAGAACCACTCTTTCTTGAACATGCTGAATTTAGAATACAGATCCAAGACAGGTTTGAAGGTCACGGCTGACTCCAAGCTAATGTATGGGGACCCCTTCTTATAGCCCCTCAAATTATACAAGTACCGGATCTCCCGGTTGGAAGGAGCACGACCATACTTCCTTTGGAAATGATGAAGAGGCTCACCAGGATAGCATAGGAGTTGGGTTGAAGCTGGAATGGGGCCACCTTGAGACATGTAAGGAAGCTGATTACCCAAGCATTAAGAGGCGGAATGGCACCACACATGCAGTGGTATCTGCTGTAAGCAAAGTACCCCTTAGGGGGGTCGTATGGCATAACATCTCTCCCTGGCAACAGCATTCGCACCCTATCAATTCCGAAAGAACGAGAGATGACATCAAGCTGCTCCTCCTTGAGGGAACTAGGAAAACAGTCGGGCGGGGAGTTCAGAATTTCCTGAGGGCCGTACCCGTCCACTAGTGATCTCGGGATTGGTCCGTGACGTTCGGGATTCGGCTGAGCTGGGGGCACGGCAGAGGAACCTCCTTCGCCCCCGGATTTCTTTTTGTCTGATCGAGTTTCCGCTTTACGAGACATTATCTGCAACACCGGAAAAGCACATCGTTAGAACAGAGGATGTAAACAAATAAATGCAGAAGTTCATTCGGTATTATAGTCTGAGAGGTCCATTCGGTATTGTCGTATGAGAGTTCATTCGGCATCCCAACACAAGGAATCATTCGGCATTTTCCATATAAGATTCATTCGGTACTGAATTTGTAGGCTCATTCGGCAAAAGAATACATTACCTGGTTCAGAGCTTGGACTATTCGGTACTTGGTTGATTCGGTACTCAGATGATTCGGTACTCAGGTGATTCGGTACTCAGTTTGATTCGGCTCTCTCTGTTCGGTAAGGACTAACGAAGGTGTGTAGCCCCAATTTATAAGCAGATACAAGACGCCGAACCAAACGGCTCCTCACTCTGGGACCAAATGAAAACACCTTAGCCGAAACAAAGCGCGGCATATACTAGCATATGCCCCACTTTGGGGGGCAAATGTTGGATGGATTCTTACCATCCAACAAACCTAGCAGAACCATCATCACCGGATCAACACATGCCGAACCAACCTCTTCTCCAAGTCATGCCGAACCAACCTCTTCTCCAAGTCATGCCGAACCAACCTCTTCTCCAAGTCATGCCGAACCAACCTCTTCTCCAAGTCATGCCGAACCAACCTCTTCTCCAAGCATGCCGAACCAACCTCTTCTCCAAGCAATACCGAACCAACCTCTTCTCCAAGCGATACCGAACCAACCTCTTCTCCAAGCAATGCCGAACCAATCAACTGCCGGACCAGTCTACAACCGGACCAAGTCGTCTCCATACTAACATTCAACTCCTACCACAGAACCAAGGGAGGCCGAACCAAGACGCGCCAGGCCAGATTACGTCAGCCCAGGCCCGCCAGCTGCTGTATACCTCCAAGACCCCTACCCCCAGCCTCACTCTATAAATAGAGGGGCAGGGGTACAACAATGGGGGACAAGTTTTGAGAGCTCAAGCACGGATAGAACTTTCAAACAACTTTCTTTTACTGGTATCAAAGCTTTGTACTTGTAATCAGAATAAGAGAAGAGAAATAACATATAAAGTGGACGTAGGCACATTCTGGCTGAACCACTATAAATCTGCGTGTCTTTTTACAGTTTAGCCCCTGTTTTTTTATATATTTGCATAAATCGCTAAAATCACTAAGAATAACATAAGGTCTACTAAATCATACAACTTCGAGGTGTTTGTCCATTTTTTGTACAAACAAAAACCATTTAATTTAACCAATCCGGTGTCCGTATATAATAATCTATCCTATGGCCAAGTGAATAGCTATTTCAATTTTTAATTGCAAGGATGGATATATATCATTTCAATCCAAATCTCAGTGTCATAGGTATATATCTTTTCAACCTATTTCTTAATTTATTCGAAATAACTCAATTTATAGTTTTATATACTATCATAATATACAGGGAGATAACAGGGATATATAAAATAATGGTCGGTAATTTAAATTGATATTCCATAATTTGGGCTCGGAATTGAAATATTCGAAATGGAATTAATTTAAAGAATTGAATCTAAATTTGAACTTTGAAGTTAATTGGAATTAAGTTATTTATATCGGTATTTTGAAATTGAACTCGAAATTTATATGATTGAAATGATTTAAAAATAAGAATTGAATTGAAATTTAAACCATTGTATCGAATCGTTGAATCAAATTTGAAGTTAAAAATGAACAATTTGAAATTGAAGTTAATTCGAATTAAAATCGAAATTAAGTTAATTTGAATTTAAATCGCAATTGAGTCGATTGAATTGAAAGATTTGAAATTGAATTTGCTTGGTTAGAAATTTGGACCTAAGTCCAGATTTATGGGAAATGGAAAGAAACACTTTTAAATTTGAAACTATTTTCACTATAAACTATTTTACTATAATCTGTTTTAAAATTCATCTTTTTAAATTATTTAAATTTCAAAATCATTTAATATATAACCTATTTTAATTTCTAACCTATTTTAACTATCTTAATTTTTCAAACGATTTTACTTTTCAAACTATTTTAACTATTCAAACTATTTTCAAAAAATTTCAAACTGTTCAAGTTGGGAACTATTTATATTCAAATCGTTGATTTAAATACGAATGTGGTTAAAATGTAGTTATAACCTAAGTTGAAAATCGGAATGGAAATTTGAAAGGAATGAGATTTTCAAGTGAAAATAAAATATTAATTAAATATGATGATTTTGAAATGAAGGATATTTTGAAGTGAATATGATATTTTGATATCAAGTATGAATCGTTTTCGAAATGTAAAAGAACCAACTGGTGTGTAAAACGACATTTGGTTGTTAAAAAGACTAGGGGGATTATTGGCATACTCTTTGTAAATGTTAGAACCACTTTAACAACTGTGTACGCGGAGGAGACTCCAAAATGAAGTGGTTGGATTTGGTGTACATTATTGGATTTAAAGAAAGAGAATGATGATGGATAGCCCCGACACTTGTGTCAATTTGAAATGACTAAAACAGGATGGCTTGACAGGTCCAATGAGGGCAGCTACCTCTAGCGGACATATGTTCTTCGATTTTCATTTTGGACTCGGTCCAAACTATTACCCTTGATGTTGGTTTGATTGGTGCACCTTAATTTGGGATGACCTTCCTTTGACTCGATATGGGATGGATGGACGTAGTGCGGAGTCGTGGCTACGATGCGTTACCATTAGCCTTGCGACCCAAATTGGTAGTATCCTACCTTGGGCATTGCCTCACGTGCCTTGTCATACTTTTATCCTTGTACGAGACCACTATGAGTTTGGTTTAGTATTGTCGTATCATGGCGCATCCCTATCCTCCGACGTGTTACTTGGGTGTTATATGCAAACTGTACGCCAATGCTTAAAAACGTGTTAAGGGGGATTAATGTATAGCCTTAATGCCAGGAAAAATATTTATTTTATTTATTAGACATTACATATATAGCGTATTCTATAATACATAGATATTTTGATGGACCCTTAAGAGATAGAAAATAGAAAATCCCGTAGCATCTCTTTAATTATTGCACGCACATTGTATACTGTATTTGAGATGTAAAACCCCATAAACATCTCTGACCTTATTATACTCATCTTATATGTGATTTTGATTGGACTTACATAAGAATATTTTAGTTCTAACTCGAGTGTATTGCTTTACTTTATGCTCGGGTCAATCCTGAGTTTTTAGTGCATTGAAGATCATATTATTCCGAAGGACGAAGATTTGGTATATTATTACTAGTTTTATTCCCTTGCATAATGTTGTTCTGCTGCATTGTTTTACTTTGTCCCTATTGTATGTATAAGTCTGATTTATGTTGTAAAATTTTAATCAAATGTATAGTATAAATAGCTTCATGAACTGTTTATTTGATTATTATATTTTGTCATTCCATTGGGAGATTCAGTGTTTGTTTTCTTCTTTTCTTATTTTTCTTAATTAGCCCCATTGATAATCCGTGTTTCGGATTGTTTTGAGTTGGACATGTATGATTTATTGTCGACTTAAACCTTCCAAAATGTGGGTCGTCTTTGTCGGTATCAGAGCTCTGGTTTGGCGATAACCTTAGCTTTGATGGGGATTGACTCATTAGAGAAAGGGTAGTAATACCCTAGAATGAGTTTTGTTTGACTGTATATGTATGTGTGTGTGTCTGTATATATATATATATATACATATACATATATATATGAAAGCGCGTACTTGTTAGTAATATAAAATGTTTTATGTCGTGTTTACTTATCTATTGAGTTGTTTATGAATTCCGGTCGGTACATGAAGCTCCATGTTATTGATAGGGATTTATAAACACTTAAACAAGGCAAGTCGACATAATATTGTTTTAAAAAAGGGTAAATGAAATAATTTTACCTAAATTATATTTTATATATAAATTGATAACTTTCATAAACTTGTATGTTTATTTATGGATGTTGTTTGTTGGGAGATGATAATATTTAGTTATCATCGATTATTGGTTGAATTAAACTAAAAACGGATACTTTGTGAACTCTATTTCACGAAGTATTCAATAATTAGATTGAATTGAAATCTAATTACAATACGAATTGTTTACAATAACAAGGATGAAATTAACAAAATGCTTTCATAGTATGGTAATGAAATTGTAAATATGGCTTATAAATAGAAAGTTTTTAATAGCTAAAAAATTTAGAATTTAAAATCCCATTGATTTTCAAAAATTGTTTTCAAAGTTTTAGATGTAATAATAATATTATTTTGAAAGTGTTTTGACTTGAAATATATTTTAAAAAGATTTTAAACGAAATAAAAGCATTGAGCTCACTTTAGTCGTTGGGAAATAATTCTGAGGATGACTACGACATCGTCAGTATTCATTTTTGAGTTTCTAAGTGAGAATTGCTACCAAAAGAAATTTTATTCTAGTTAGAACAAAGTTATTTAGATTTTTAAAGGGTATAATTTGATATATAAAATAAATAAGTATGATATATTTCAAAATGATTTGAAATGTAAAAAAATCCAGTGTTCGAATTCTTAGATTTTTAGCTAAGCTGGGTTATAATGTGATTATGTGAATTTTAAAGGTATTTGAACTTGTTTGGTAAAGTTTTAAAGGTGTTTGAACTTGTTTATAATAGTTTGGAATATAAATTAAAATAAACGTGTCACATTTTGGCAGTTTGCAATTTCACGACCTGAAACTTCAAACAGACGTGTAGGATTCAATATAAGTTGGAATTCATTGAAAAAAGAATTTTCCAGACCATTATAATCATAGCTTTCATATGAAAGTGAAAAATTAAGATTTCGTTTATTAAAACTCAAGCTATGTCCAAATCAAATTTCCAAAACCGCCACGTTTTTGTAGTTCGTAAATTTATTATTTTTGAACTATTAAAATGGTAGATAAATAGGGTTTGGAAGTGTTTAATAATTTGGATACATAAAATATATCTGAATTGGTATATATACTCTTTTGGGATAGAAGAGTATTATAAAAATTTGAACTTGAATCAAGGAATGTTTATGCACTTAACTGAAGTGATAAGAAATAATTTAAACTTTAAATTTAAATTATGAAATGAATGGATTTATAAAATAAATTGAATATGAAGTGAATAGGTTATAAAACCTAGTTTGAAAATATTAACTTAACAAATTTGTGTTTATGGGTATATATGAACTTAAGTAAAATCTAATTTTAGTTTAAGTTAAAAAATGAATTTAAACTGAGAATTTGAGAACTTGAATCTTGGTGCTTTTGAAATTGTTTTCTAAGATTTTGAAAATAATATTAGTATTATTTAAAATATTAACGGATAGAAGTTTTTTTCAAAAATGTATTTTGAAAGGAAGTAAGTCCTGTACTCCTCTCTTCTGTCTTTAGAAAATAATTTCGGTGATGACGACCGCATCATCGACATTCATTTTCGAGTCTAAAAGTGGGAGAGGCCAATCAGTAGCTTTGCTATGCATTTGATTCAATAAACAGATTTTTGATTTAATTTCTAAATATGATTTTATATATATAAAAGATACGAGTATATATATTATTTCAAAATGGTTTGGAAAGAAACCCGCTGTTTAGTTCATACGTTCTCTATAAATTAATAATTTCCACTTATTGAAATGAAATAAATTAATAAGATGATTTTATAAAATGGTCCATAAATGAATTTGACATGAAATATGTTAACATAAAGTGAAATAATTGAAATTGAATAAAATGAATGTAAATGAAATAAGATGTGAACAAATTAGAAGCAAAGCAATTGGATGTTAATAAAGAATGAATGTTAATAAGAAATGATAGTGTATATATTGACTATCGACATTGGAAAATGTAAATTGTGACAGTTATAAATTAATTTGATGAATATTAATTGTTGGATGATGTCTTTTGTTGTAAACCATTGCCTTCTTCTGATTGCATATGATAATTTTGTTGGGTATTAGTGCTTGTGCTCATGATTTGGATTCAGAATTCATGTTATATAGTTTTATTAAACTCATACATGTTTCTATATCTCAGTATAAGTGACTAATATTCAAACTTGAGTAGAGATAGGTACATATGAAGACCATTTGGACGTATGTGCGATTCGACACGCTTTTGCTCACTTTAATATGAGCAAACTCACTCATATTAATAATAATAAGGTACATATCTCGGATTACATACCGTACTTTTATATTTTTCCCTACGGGATGCCTCATCACTGAGATGAGATGTATATTTGTGTTATATATCTATATTGTAAGTTTTTACGATCGAGCTGCGCAAAGGAGACACTTCCGAAATTTTTCGTAAATTCAAGTACTAGAAAATTTTTGAGATTTTAAAATTTTATAACTTGTTTACAAATAAGTCGATATTTGAGTGGCGTAGCGAAAGCCCGGTAAAGATTTTTAATTAAGATTTTAATGTTTTGTACGTTGATTATTTTGAGTAAAATATATAAAATGTTAGATTCCTTACTTAACCCCTTTTCGAGGACGAAAAGTTTTGAGTGGGGGAGATTGTAACGACCCGTATTTTTTGTACTATTTTAAATTATTAAATTTAATATAATTATTAAACAAAAATAGTTAGAAATAAAAATTTAATGATTTATTAATGTAATTTATTGGATATGAACTTAGATAAAATTTTAAATAACAAAACTCAATAAGAAAGCATTTATTTGGTAAGAAATAAATAATTTTTGCTGTATTCAATAATTGCATTGACGTTGAATTAATATAAAATGAAAATAGTTGTTTTATTATTTGGATTCATTTTAAAAGTTAAATTTTATAAGTTAAATATCTTATATTTCAAATATTGCTACGTATTTGGTAGTTTTAAATGTTAAATTTAAAATTGGACATGGTTTAAATAATTAAACCCTGAATTTAATATGAGTGAAAATGATATCAAAAGTTGATTTAAATTTTATTTAAACAAGAATAAAGATTTTTAACTTTTAAAATTGAATTTAAAGTGAATAAATTTATTTTTTTAAATTACTTGTTTTAATTAACGTGTAAAAATAGCCATTCTCGCCGCTGTCTCAGATTTCGACGAAACCAGTTTCATCGAATCAGTAATAGTGAATTATTATAGGATTTCAAGTTTTCTAGCGATCAGACTTTTCGTTTGGTCGTGCGAGCTTAAAACGCAAAAAATTACTTTTAGAACTTTAATTAAAATAATTTGATTTTGAAAAGCTATTTTCTAAATATAATGGAATTGGCTCTCGATACATATTCCATTGTGTTCAAAATAGGGTTATAAATTATAGAATGCCAGGCAGCACGCTTCATTTGGAGTTCGAAAATTTAACGGATGAATAGTGCCGTGAAATTTTCCATATAAGGACCTAACTGTAACGACCCGTAATTTTCGATAATTAAAAATAGTTAATTTAATAAGGTTTGTGATTCAATGTTGGAAGAAATGAAAATTTGTGATTTAATAATAATTTATTTAATTAATGTGAAAATAGCCATTTTGGCCACTCTCTCGGATTTCGACGAAACCAGTTTCATCAGATCCATAACGGTGAATTATTGTAGGATTTCAAGTTTCATAGCGATCAAACTTATCGTTTGATCGTACAGACTCGAAACGCGTAGAAATCAATTTAATTAAATTCAATTTGAAATAAGCTGATTTAAGCTAACTTCTTCATACGATGGAATTAGGACTTCAAACCTGTCCCATTGAGTTTAAAAATATCAAAAACATCTATTTTGATATATAGGATGACCCACTTTCCTTTTGGAGGCAAAACGGACTTTTTGGGTGGCTATTCGTCGTTCGTACAAATTCGATATGTGTTTATTTTATTTTATCGGGCTTTGTTAATACAAATAGTTCTATTCTAACCCTAGCAGTCATTTTTCTTATTCTATATGTACATTTCCTTCTGTCTGCTCCTTTCTTCCAATGGTAGAAACAAAACTCCAATTACAAACCCTATTTCAATTTCAATTTCAAATCGGAAATCAAACTCCTCCAAACCATATCAAATTATATACCGTTTCGAAGCTCTCGACGAGCGTAACCCAGATCTGGAATTCATTTTTGCATTTGATTCTCAGTTTGTCCAGAAATTGATAGTTTACCCCGGCCGTTCATAGTATGGTTTGTCGTTTTAACGGCTGATCGTTGATCTTACGACGATCAGAGGGTATGAGTTCATGGAGAACGATGTGCAGAGCAGATCCATACGGTTGCTTAGGGTTGGAAGTGCTTGGATTCGCGGCAATTGCAGGTCAAAAGGGGGACGGTGTCGTTCGTTTTCTAGCGAATTGGGCGACAACGCCTGTCGTGGTGGTGGCCAGTGGGGCGTCATGGGTTGGCGAACTAGCAAGCGATGTCGGATCTAACCCTAGGCGTTGGTTGTTGCATGCGTTCGTTCGTGATTGCCGGCAGTTGAGGTTTGTATTCGATCGCGTGTACAGTGTTGAGGTAGCAGGGTTCGCGTATGATGAGATGACGTGGCTGTGGTATGTTTTTTTTGTTTTTTTTTGTTTATTTAATTTAAATTTAATTTCGAATGTTCTAATCTCAATATCATTTACATACCAACTCGAATTCATGCACAGTTTGTTCCCCTGGGATCGTATTAAAATTTCGGACATTATGGAACTAGTTTGGATGAATTCTGAGACTGTTCAAATTTGGGCCTTATTTTGGATTTCAAATCGATATGAAATTAAAGGTGAGTGTTTTAACCTACTCACAACTACTAGATTATCTTGTGTTAGTTAAATTAAATTTATGAGGTGATTAGATATTGATTGGTTGATGTTTGGTATACTTAAATCATCATTCTAGTTAAATTTGACTTTTATTGCATTTAATCATCGTTTAATTTAATATTGAATTTAATACCGGTTAATGATAATCAGTTATCTATTGATGTTTATTGGTTGATTTGGATGATGATTGCGATGGATGTTGGATTGTTAATATTGGATGACTGGATAGTTAAATCTATTTAATCTATTTTAAATTTATTTAATCTATTTTAAATCTATTTAAGATAATTTAAATTTGTTTAATCTATTTTAAATCTATTTAAGATAATTTAAATCTATTTAATCTATTTTAAATTTATTTAATCTATTAAAAATCTATTTAAGATCATTTAAATCGATTTAATCTATTTTAAATCTATATAAATCATTTTAAATCTAATTAAATCAAAATTTAAATCTACTTTAAACTATTTCTACTATTTAAACTGATTTAATCTATTTTAAACTATTTTTAAACCATAAAGACTATTTATGACTATTTAAACTATTTTCTAAATTTCAGACTATGTAAAGATGAAGTATTTATATTTAAATCCTTGATAATAATACAACCTATGTTGGAATTTGGAATTGATACCTTTTTTGAAATGACATATTTGAGTAAATATGATGTTTAAAGTGAATATGTTTTTGGAAGTGAATGTGATTTTGAAAGTGGATATGATTCGAAAGTGATATGGTTTTGAGAATATGATATTTTGATATCAATTGTGAATTGACTTTTGGAATGTAAAAGAACCATCCAGTGTGAAATAAGCGTTTGGTTGTTAAAGTGACCGGGATAAGATATTGTCATACTCTCTGCCAATACCGAAAACCACTTTAACAACTGTGCACGTGGTGGAGATTCCATAAACGAAGTAGGATGGTTTGGTGTACGATTCTGTATGAGGTATTTACGTGACCCTGATTCCCATGAGTCAGCTTAGATGTGACTAAAACAAGAGCTACGCCGGGCCAAGTGAGGTCATTCCTCCTATCGGACATGCTTCTTCGATACCATATTATGACTTTGTGATGATTTAGAGGCCACCCCTTGATTTTGATTATGGGAGTGTGTTCCGAGGTTGGCGGTAGTAGCTGTTATGCATTACCGCCAGTCCGGATCCGCAATTAGTATATCTACCCTGGCATTGCCTCGAGTGTCGTGTTCACATGCCCTAGTGCGCCTTCTACGAGTTTGGTTTGTACCATACCTATGGAGTGCCCTCTGATAGCCCTCCAGTTTACGAAGGAATTACAGTACTGTATAGACTATGGGAATATATAAAATGTGTTAAGGGGGATATGGGTAACACCTTAACGCTATTTTAATACTTTACTTTACTGTAAACACTATTATAATAGCGTATTGTACTACGTAGTAGATAGTTTAACAGATCCTTAGGAGATGGTAATCCCGAACACCTCTTAAGTTATTGCACTCACGTTAAACACTGGATAGGAGATGTCAAACCCCGTAAACATCTCCGACACCGTTACACTCATATTTATTTACTGTTGATTTAAATTACGTAAGATCTTTTAGTTCTGACTCGAGTGTTTTGTCTTTTCAATTCGCTCGGGTCAGACTGAGCTATCCAGTTTATCGAAGACTGCTTTTTGGAGGATGAAGACGAAGATTTTTTACTATTATTATTTATTATATTTATTCCACTGCATCATATTGTTCCGCTGCATTATTTATTTATTCCTATTGTATATAACTTTGACCTGTATTGTAAAAGTGTAATCAAATGTTATTTTTAAAACAGCTTCATGAACTATTTATTTGATTATTATATTTTGTCATTCCGCTATGAGATTCCGTGCTTGTTTCCTTTCTTTCTCTGCTTTTTCTTATTTACCCAATAGCAATCTTCCCCTTTGAATGGTTTGATTTGGCATGTGTGTCGATTTAAATCGTCCAAAAAGGCAGGTCGTTACAGTTGGTATCAGAGCTTTGGTTTAGCGATAACCTTAGCTTTGTGGGGTCTGACTCTTTAGAAATAGGGTAGTAATACCCTAGAATGAGTCGCTGAGAGTATATATATGAGAGAGTGTATTTGTTAGTGTTATAAAAGTATTTTAGATTGTGTTAATTTGTTCTGCTTAGTATTTATAAATTCCAGTCGGTACATAGGACGCTATGGCATTGATAGGGATTTCTAAACACTAAATAGGGCAGACTGACACAATATTTGTCTTGAAATATAGGTAAATGAATAATTTTACCTAGTATATATTATGTATAAAAGGATAATTTTTATAAATGATATAGTTGGATGTAATATGTTGTTTGCTATGTAGTGAAATTTTATAAACATTGATTGTAAAATAGGATTGACAAGTATAGTAAATATAAATTGGAAATTTATAACTTAAGTTCCTGGATTTTGAAAATTTCTTTCGAAAGATTTTGGAATATAATATTAGAAGTATTTAGAAGTATTTTCTGATATAAATATTTCAAGATGATTTGAAATAAATGTTTTAAAAGGAATTTTTTTTAAAAGGAAATAAGTTCTGCACTCCCCTCTCAATCGTTGGAAAATAATTTCGGTGATGAGTGCACGCATCATCGACGTTCACTTTCGAGTTTCAAAGTAGGGAGACTGCTGTTGTAGTTTTACTACACATCTATTTTGATGAATAAAGCCTTAATTTGAATTTCTAAATATGATTTGATCTATAAAGGATAAATATATATTATTTTCTAAGCGACTAAAATGAACACGGAGTTTAGTTCTTAAATTTTCTAATAATTAGTAGTTTTCAATTATTGAAATGAATGAAATCTTAATTATTTTAATAATTGGAAGCTTCTAGAATAAAGAAAAATATAAGTAATTAGATGCTAGGTGATTAATGGTATATATGAGAAATTGGAAATTTGTAAACTTAAGAATAATGAAAATTTAGAAGATGAATTATTGAACTTTGAAATAAAAATCAACAAGATGAACTTGTGTAACTTTCAATTTCATTCTTAAGACATATGTATAACTTACCAAAATGTTAAAAGTTGTAATGTTAATAAGAATATGTAATGGAATATTATACAAGTAATACTTAAATAATTAAAATGTTCAATGTAATTATGTTTTAAAGGGAGAATTAAGATGTATAAGCTTATTGTAAACCTAAGTAAATAATTTGAATGCTACTAATTAAAGTAATATAAAGGTGAACACTGTAAGTAAATAATTATAAACTTAATTTAATGTTGAAGTCATTTATAATTAAAATGAGTATTTCGTTAATTGAATGGTTATAACTTCAAGAAGGATTGAAATGATTTAGAAATGGATTTAATATTCAATAATACTATATATCGAAGAATGAATATGAAAAGGAAATAATCCATTAATGGTGAATTAAATTGTAAAGATATTTACATAATAAATAATCTAAGATTTGAAATGGAAATAAATTATGTAACCGATGAATGTAAAGTAATGAAAAGAAAAATGGTATTGTATAAATGAATGGAAATTGAATTTTGTAAGTGATAAATGTAAAGAAATTAAACAAGCATTGTATGAACAAATGAAAATGAACAGTGAATAAGTGAAAAAGAAAGAGTAATAAGAATAAAACTTAAATATTATTTGAAATTATTGTTTGTTTGACTTATGGATTGGTTGGGAAATGATACTTCTATTGTGTAGGATGTATAAATGATCTATTGAGCTTTATCTAAGACTGTTGAGTGTATGGTATACATAGTAGTTTATTTATCATTTTATACGATTAAAAGTTTCTAAACCCGAACAAACCATTTGTTTTGTTTGTTATGGATGTGTGATTTATTACTTTGATTTCATGTGATGATTGTATGTTTTGTTTGTAAGTGATTGTTGCTATGTTGTGCTGGTTTGGTTGCTATTGATTAAGACAACGTAAATATTTCTCTTTTATATAATTATTAACTCTTTTGGATTATATGAGTGAAATACAAGTTATGGAAGCAATTTCTATTGCTTTTGGTTTCATAAATTAAGCGTTGTTTGCCCGACAAATAGGTACATTTTCGGATTACGGTTTTATAGCGATATTATATTGTTTTCTCGTGGTTTAGGATATTTTTTTTGAAAATATGATATATATTGTTATTATTGATATTATTATTTCTCCCAAACCTCTCCGTACAAAGGAGACTCTGTCGAAATTTTCTGTGAATTTTGTACTTAGAAAATTTTATGGAATGTTTTTCAAACTTTTATTAACTTAAATGTAAAAGGATTTAATTGTTGATAAATTGATATATTTTATTTAAATTATTTAATTTTGTAAATTAACTGTTTAAAGATTTAATATTTTGAATAAGTTATATTAATTTTTTGATTGACTTCCCTCCTTCTCGATGGTGAAAAGTTTTGAGTGAGGGAGAGTGTAACCACCCGTTATTTTTGATAATCAAAAATAGTTAATTTAATAAGGTTTGTGATTCAATGTTGGAAGAAATGAAAATTTGTGATTTAGTAATAATTTATTTATTAATGTGAAAATAGCCATTTTGGCCACTGTCTTGGATTTCGACGAAACCAGTTTCATCGGATTCGTAACGGTGAATTATTATAGGATTTCAAGTTTCATAGCGATCGGACTTGTCGTTTGATTGCACTGACTCGAAACGCGTAGAAATCAATTTAATTAAATTCAATTGAAATCAATTTGAAATAAACTGATTTTAAGCTAACTTCTTCATACGATGGAATTAGGACTTGAAACACGTCCCATTGAGTTTAAAAATATCAAAAACATCTATTTTGATATATGGGATGACCCACTTTCCTTTTGGAGGCAGAATGGGCTTTTTGGGTGGCTATTCTTCATTCGTACAAATTCGATATCTGTTTTTTTTATCGGGCTTTGTTAATATAAATAGTTATATTCTAACCCTAGCAGTCATTTTTCTTATTATGTATGTACATTTCCTTCTGTTTGCTCCTTTCTTCCAATGGCAGAAACAAAACTCCAATTACAAACCCAATTTCAATTTCAATTTCAAATTGAGAAACAAACTCCTCCAAACCATATCAAATTATATACCATTTCGAAGCTCTCGACGAGCGTAACCCAGATCTGCAATTCATTTTTGCATTTGATTCTCAGTTTTTCTAGAAATCGACAGTTTACCCCAGCCGTTCATAGTACGGTTTGTCATTTTAACGGCTGATCGTCGATCTTACGACGATCAGAGAGTATGAGTTCGTGGAGAGCGATGTGCAGAGCAGATCCATACAGTTGCATAGGGCTGGAAGTGCTTGGATTCGCGGTAATTGGAGGTCAAAAGGGGGAAGGCTCCGTTCGTTTTCTAGCGAACTGGGCGACCGCGGCTATCATGGTGGTGGCCAGTGGGGCGTCGTGGGGGTGCGAACTCGCAGGCGATGTCGGATCTGACACTAGACGTTGGTTATGGCATGCGTTCGTTCGTGATTGCCGACGGCTGAGGCTTGTATCCGATCGCGTGTACAGTGTAGAGGTGGTAGGATTCGCGTATGATGAGATGACGTGGATGTGGTATGTTTGTTTTTTTGTTTATTTAATTTAGATTTAATTTCAAATGTTCTAATCTCAATATCTTTTACATACGAACTCGAATTAACGCGCGGTTTATTCCGCTGGGATCGTATTAAAATTTCGGACATAATGGAACTAGTTTGGACGAATTCTGACACTATTCAAATTTGGGCCTTATTTTGGATTTTAAATCGATATGAAACTAAAGGTGAGTGTTTTAACCCTCTCACAACTACTAGATTATCTTATGTTAGTTAAATTAAATTTATGAGGTGATTAGAAATTGATTGGTTGATGTTTAGTATACTTAAATTATCATTCTAGTTAAATTTAACTTTTATTGCATTTAATCATCGTTTAATTTAATATTGAGTTTAATACCTGTTAATGATAATCAGTTCTCAATTGATGTTTATTGGTTGATTTGGATGATGATTGTGATGGATGTTTGATTGTTGATATTGGATGACTGGATGTTGTATTTTTATATTGTTATAACACTGCAAGTTCCCTATGGGTTGAAATGATACATACTCGAACGATCTATAGATTAGGGAAAAATCGTTATGGGTTGAAATGATAGACTCGAGCGATTTTATGGATTTTTATTTAATTCGGGATTTCAGTTTGAAATGATATATAACTGTAACAACCCGCATATTTTACGATTGTATATTTAAATGTTTTATTTAAATACAACATCGTTAATCGGATTAAAGTCCGAAATGTTACTTTTTTGCAAACGGTCGAATTGGGACTCGAGACCACTTCCATTGAATCCAAAATGGCGTTTACAAATTTTTCGAGTATAAACATCGATATGTTTGAAGTTGAGTAGAATTTTGCTATTTTTCTATTTTGGGCTTTGGGTTTGGGTTTCAGCCCACTAACCCAACTTAATACCCTAACTCCTCTACTCTTCATTCATTCTACTCCTCATTTCCTTACACTCTCAAGCTAAAGTAAAAATGGGGGAAAAGATAGGAAATTAAAATTCCTAAACCCTAGTTTGATTAGGAAATACAAATTCAAGTCCAAAATCAAAGGGAAGCTTAGGTAAGCATCCTCTTCTTCTTCTCCACCTCAATCTCTCTCCAATTTCCAGAAATTCCTATAACCTAATTTAGGAAATATTTTCCCATGATCATAGATTGGAGCTTCTAGAGTTGAAGTTGAAGAGTGGTTGATCTTTCCTTTGTTTTAAAAGCTTCTCATTCGTTGTTTTTGGGTTTAAAGGTGAGTTCTTTAACTCACATCTATGTCTATAACTTTCATTGTTCTTAGGTATGAATTCCTAATATTTATTCATGTTCATTTGCTTTTGATTTGAATTGATTTGGTGAATTTTCCAAATTTTGGTGTTTTGAAGTCAAAATCTTTACATATCCTATCTTGGATATTTGGACGTGTTATTCGGGGTGTATCGAAGAGCCTATAGGACTGGGTTGTCGCTTGGCAAAAATCCCTAGTCTTCGTTGCTTGTCCGATCACTCCCGAATCGTTTTGCCCATCATGGCCTAGGCAAATTGTTGCCCAGACCAGGCAACCAGACGTCTAGTTGGAAGGTCCAGACGTCTGGTTAGGGCAGCAGACAAAAAAAAATATGGTAGAAAAGAAAAAAAAGGCAGAGACTTGGACCAGACGTCTGGTCCAAACCTACCAGACGTCTGGTTAGTTTTCACATGTCTGGTTAGGGTTCAGATGTCTGGTAGGTTTCTGGAATATTACCAGAACCAAAATCCAGACGTCTAGATGAACCCCCAGACGTCTAGAACTGCCAATTCTGCCTATTTTGGCTGTTTTTGATTTGATTTCCAATTTGAATCGATTTTTGTCGATCCGGTTAGCTGTTATCACTTGTTATCGACTTTGATGACTTCTTTCTTTGGATTTTTGGGAACATCCATTTGATGGATTTGATATCGATTTTTATGGTTTTGATTCGCATCGTCGAATGTGAATTTTTGGTTGATCGATTGTTTCTACAATCGTTTTCTGTGATTTGTCACTTTTAAAAATACAAAGGTTTCTATACTAGTAGTAAATATTCAAACGCTTTCACAAAGATGATTTCAATACCATTTTTAATACAAAACTCATTTTTAAATCCGTTTTCCAATCTATTAGTATATACAAACCTTTACCTCATTCGTACGAGAAATCCAATTAAACGACTTAGCAAAACAAGTGGTATGAAACGCTTGCGTTTACTTCGTCGGTTAATTCTTAGACTTGTTCGATTGAAATCTTGTGACAATTTTTGAGTGGAACTCTACAATTTGTTCGTAAAAATTTAAGTTAAGCTAGTGGTTATGGGACATGAAGCTAAACTCATTTATTTACTAGCTTAGTGTAATCTACACTTTTCATTGATCAATAGTGATCATTTTATGGTTTAGAGCGTTTGTACCAAAATTGGGCACGACACTCTTCGGATGTGTTTGAAGAGATAAAATGAAGGAAATAAATGGAAAATGAAGCAGATCTAACAAACACATCAATAAACAGATAAGAAAATGCACAGAAACACATAGATTTTGAGTGGTTCAGCGAATTGCCTACGTCCACTATGAAATGATTGATGTTTATTGAATTTCACTTGTTGTTTACAAAAGATTACAACAGTATGATTGAAGTTTGACAATCATTTCGGCAGAATATCGGCGTAGGGAGGCCAAAAGTCCCTTTTCTGTAGGTTCTGGGCTGCTATTTATAGGCCTAGGTTGCAAATATCTCGCTCAGATCTCGGGAGACCTCTTCTCTTACGTGGGTGGGCCCACGTGATCGATCCCATGTGATTTGCACTCGGTTCATGATCGATATGAACAAATTTCATATCGATCAAGATTTTTCCCAATCGAGTCGAAATTGAGCATGAACATTGTTGATGATGTACGCAAGCTCGTGTGAAAATTTGGTGGCATTTGGACTTGTAGATTGTCAGTTATGATCGATGCAAATTCAGGTTTTACATAGGCTGTTCTATTCGTATCGATCAGAACTGTCTTGTTCGTATCGATCATCATAGCTCTATTCATATCGATAGGCTTGCTTTGTTCGTGTCGATAGTCTCTGCTCTGCTCGTATCGATTATTTCTATTATGTTCATATCGATTATTTCTGCCTTGTTCGTATCTATTGGTTGCATCTCACTTCGTATCGCTTTTGCGCACTCCACTTCGTGTCGATGACCAAGTGGACTAATGGATACGAAGAGAGTGGTTATCTGATGGATTGATGGATATGAACAAGGCCTTTCAGTGGATGGATACGAATAAGGCCTTTCAATGGATGGATAGGAACAGTCGAGGCTTGATGGATACGAACAAGGCCTTTCAGTGGATGGATACGAACAGTCGAGGCTTGATAGATACGAACAAGGTGATTACTGAAATTGCATCGATCATATCTTGAGCATACGAGCTCCGATTGACTTGAAATTCGGAACGTTGGCTTTTATAGCTTTGCTTGTCGCGTCATGTTAATTGTAGCTCGATCCGAACTCGGACAAAATTCGTCGATATCCATAGTGAGCCTGCGTATAACCGATCTCTAAGGTGAACTATTATTGGTTTCTAGTCAAGTTCTTGGTGTCACAGCCTTGCCAAATGATGGGATAACATAGACTAGCTATATGCGATGTCTCTTTGTATGCGTGGGGGATTGTAACCCGTTCTATTGAGCTTCGTTTCCTTTTTATAGGCTAGCGACCTATGGGTTTTATGCAGTTCGGTTCATCGAGCGTACCGTTATTGCACTATGTCAGTGTTCCGAATTATTTGAGTTTCAGGTTCATCGGGCTTACCGATATTGCACTACGTCGTTGTTCTGGCTCATTTGAGTTTCAGGTTCCTCGGGCATACCGTTATTGCACTACGCCGTTGCACCGGCTCTATGGTTAGCGACCATGGGATAGCGACCCATTTATGATACACGTGTTGGTGAGTTTTCATGCTCCCATTTGTGATAGGCCTCCCCCTTTGTGTTTTCTAGATTTCTAGTCGTTGATTTCTAGAATTTGTGTTTCACCAATTTTGATGATATGCATTGATAAGCTCTATCAATATTTGTGTTTTGATGAATAATTTAAATAATATGACATTCTTTTTAGTGTTTGAGAATATTTGAGATATTATATGATTTTTGTTGTTATCTGATGTATACTTGTCACATTATGGCATTATTGTTATCATACATTTTTGTGATATCTCTTATCCTATCTCATTTTATATGATATTTATAGCTAGACTGATCCGTTTATTATTTTCTTCTTAAATAATACTCGGGTCAGACCGAGATATTTCATGTGCTTCTACTTGACTTCTTATCTGGGTCGGTCATCTGACTTTTGGCTAACTACTTTAGCTTAGTAGATTTTGTTATTATACATTCGAGATAGAGACTCCTTGATTTATACATATTCTTTTGCTTAGCACTTGTACCTATTCTTTTGTGATGTAGTGGATCTTGTATGACCGCTATCTTGATGAACACTTTCATGTGTTATATTCATATCTGTTTCCGCCTTTGTGATATGAAAATCTGTGACTGATTTGTGTTATGCTTTGTTTGCACAAAAAATGGGCAAACGCCTCCAAGTCATATGATTTAGTTGATTTTATGTTGTTTTTAGTGATCTGGGTGATTTATGCAAATATATGAAAAGCAGGGACTAAACTGTAAAAGACACACAAATTTATAGTGGTTCGGCCAGAATGTGCCTACGTCCACTTTATATGTTATTCTCCTTTACTGTTCAGATTACAAGTACAAAGCTTTGATACAAGTATATGAAAGTTGTTTGAAAGTTCTATCCGTGCTTGAGCTCTCAAACTTGTCCGCCATTGTTGTACCCCTACCCCTCTATTTATAGAGTGAGGCTGGGAGTAGGGGTCCTGGATGTATATAGCTGCTGGTGGGCCTGGGCTGATGCGATCTGGCCTGGCAACGTTGGCTTGGCGACGCCTTGGTCCGGTGGTAGATGGTTGGTTCGGTGGGACCTTGGTCCGGTGGTAGATGGTTGGTTCGGTGGGACCTTGGTCCGGTGGTAGATGGTTGGTTCGATGGGACCTTGGTCCGGTGGTAGATGGTTGGTTTGGTTCGGCAGGTAGTGAAGCGAGTGTTGGTTCGGCAATGCTCTCCTTACTCTGGTTCGGTGAAAACACGTCCAACATTTGCCCCCCAAAGTGGGGCATATGTCGGCATATGTCGCACTTTGTTTTTTTTTTCGGACACCCTTGTTTGGCCCGAGAACCAAACCGGTTGGTCCGGCTATCTTACTTTTTTCTATAAGTAGGGGCTCCATGCATCCATCATTCCTTACCGACTGAAAGAGCCGAACCAAATTCTTAAATACCGAATCAATTATTGTGCCGAATTAGACTTGTTTGCCGGGTCAGGTGAGGCCTTCTTTCGCCGAATGGCTATTACACTTTGAATTACCAAATGAGCTTGATGTCTTTGGACTACCGAATGAGCTTGGGGATTCCAAGTATCGAATTAACTCAAAGACCTGTTTTACCGAGTGAACTCGGGGACCCTAAGTACCGAATGGACTCGAAGACATGTCTTACCGAATGAACTCGGGGACCTTAAGTACCGAATGAACTTGGGGATTTTAAGTACCGAATGATTTTATGTTTTGAATCACAAGTGAAACTCCAGACAGCATACACTTGCTTGTTTATATCTCTACATGCCTTGTTCTAACAATGTTCTTTCTCGTGTTTGCAGATAATGTCTCATAAAGTTGAAACTCGCTCTGACAAGAAGAAGTCCAAGGACAGAAGAGAGTCCCCCGTCGTGCCCCCAGTTCAGCCGAATCCAGAACGACGTGGGCCTACCCCGAGATCGCTAGTGGATGGGTACGGTCCTCAAGAGCTCCTAAACTCACCGCCTGACTGCTTTCCTAGCTCCCTCAAAGATGAGCAGCTCGATGTTATTTCTCGCTCTTTTGGGATTGACAGAGCGCGTATGCTGTTGCCGGGGGAAGGAGTGATGCCATATAATCCCCCCGAAGGGTATTTCACTTATAGTAGGTACCATTGTATGTGTGGGGCCATTCCTCCGATTAATGCTTGGATAGTCAGCTTCATCACCTACTTGAAGGTGGCTCCATTCCAGCTTCAGCCTAACTCCTACGCCATCTTGGTGAGCCTGTTTGTTATCTTCCAGAGGAGATACGGGCGTCCTCCTTCCAACTGGGAAATCCGGTATTTGTACAACTTAAGAGGCTACAAGAAGGGGTCTCCGTATATTAGCTTGGAGTCGGCCGTGTCCTTTAAGCCAGTCCTGGATTTATATTCAAAGTTCAGCATGTTCAAGAAGGAATGGTTTTTCATCAAGGATGAATCTGTTTCTATCCGTCGCTTCACCTCTGGCTG
The DNA here is from genome assembly GCA_030737815.1 of Allium fistulosum. Lineage (NCBI taxonomy): Eukaryota > Viridiplantae > Streptophyta > Magnoliopsida > Asparagales > Amaryllidaceae > Allium > Allium fistulosum. The sequence goes on from CM060904.1 coordinate 799,316,266, forward strand.
TAAGTTGAAGCTTATTTATAATTTCCGTTCTGACTGCAATGCTTCTTCTTATGTGTTTTTATTTCTTGCTAGCGACAGGTGGCTTTACGGTCGTGGAGAATGATCGCCTGGTTCAGATGGCTGCGGAAATAGAAGCCATTTCGGGAAGGGATAGGTCGACCTCTTACTTGATCAGGAATGCTACACTTCTGGGGCACAACCTGATTCTACCACATCAGTCCGTGGTCAAGCAGAGAGACACGGCAGAGGAGAGGGATGCCAAAGCTAAAGGAGTGGCTACGGCGAAGAGCAGCAAAAGGAAACCCTTCTCGAAGCATCCAATTGCTGGGGGGAAGAAACTTAAGAAGTCTGATGGACCCTCCCCCAGCACATGTCCAGATGTCTCGGAGGAGGAAGATGTGGAGGAGGAAAGAGGCGAGGATGAAGGAGGTGAGGTGGAGAGTGGAAGTGGTGGAGAAGGTGATGGTGATGGTCATAGCGATGATGGTGGCGACGGACAGAGCGGTGGTGGTACTGGGGCTTTGTCTTCTAAGCAAGCAGGTGTGATCCAGGAGTGGACAGATGATGATCTCCGTCTAGCTTTTGAAGGGTCGGAGGAAGGATCGGTTTTAGTGGAGAGGCCTAAGAAAGCTGACAAGGCCGAGATCGGTGCTGATTCTTCTAAGAGCGCTTCAGCTAAGGCAATTCCTGCGATTCAAGGTGAATTTTCTGCCGACTCCATTTATGATAAGGATTTAGAAATATTTTACGGCCTGCTCCCATCCTGGAATCAGATTCAGGACTTATTGCAGTATCCCACGCCTCCCCAGGGTTTTTATAACAAATGCGTCGTCTTTTTTTTTAACTTGATGTATTTCTTAAATTATAGCTCAATGTATGCTCGTAACACTTGGCTTTTATTATAGGAGCAGGTAAAGTGGCCAAGGTGTCAGATGTTCGGCACCGTCTTGAACAATACAAACTCCTCAAGGCTTCTACTAAACCAAAGCCTCCGACTAACCGTCCTGGAGATGTAGCCGGCTACCGTCCTCTTCTTGGAGTTATCGAATAGTATATTCCAAGGAAGAAGAGGAGTCGCTCCTTGTTTGAATCTTCACCTGGTTCTCTGCCCCCGACTCAGCCTCCTCAGGATGTCACGGAGGAGAATACTGAGCTTATTCCTCCCCCGCAGCCGTTTGAAAATCCTACTATTACCCCGATAGATCACCCTGGTTTGGCTCGTAATCCGTTCGCGGGTCATCCGCATCTGGATTCGGGTTCTCACGATATTTCCTTCGATGAGGTTACTGGTGAGCACCTTCTTCCTAGTAATCCTATGGTAAGGGTGCTTGATGAGGCTAAGTCCATGGACCTTGATTTGCTTACTACTCGGGTCGCAACTTTGGGGGATGAAGCTAAGGCAAAAATCGATCGGGTTGCTGAGGAAGCCAGGAAGCTGATGGGGTATCATGCCCGACTGGCCAAGGCCGGGGAAGAAATCGGGAGTGCTAATATTCGACTGCGATTAATAGTTTCTGACCAGGCCAAGCAGCTCGCTGATCAGGCCATCCAGATCTCTCAGCATGAGGCCGCTTCCAAGCGACTAAAGAAATCCATGGAAGAGGCTAGTAGAGCAGAGCTACGGAAAATGGAAGCTGCCTGTAAGGAACGGATTGACATGGCAATTGCAGCGGTGGATGAGGTTCGGAAAGCGGATCTCGAGCAGATAAAGGAGTTGTCCGGGAAACTTGAAGCAGCGGAATTTGCTCAAACCAGGCTGAAGGAGGAGATGGATGCAATGAGGAAAACCTTCCAGGCTGACTGCGCGCGATACCGATCAGAGAGGGATGCTGCCATTGCAAAGTTGTTGGCTTCTGAGGACCGAGTAAGGGAGTTTGAGGAGAACGAGGGGATAATGGATGAGATGCTTCAGGATATATACTTTCGCACTTGGAAACAGGGCAACTTATCTTGGATGGATGATTATCCCCGAGTCATGGCCAGGATTTATCTCCGGGCTCTGGAGGAGGCTAGGTCCGATGCATATAAGGAGGGTGGCGTGGCCTTTAGAATGGATGTGGTTATGGCTCAATTCACCAAGGAGGAGAAGGTGGCGTTGAAAGAAGGTATACGGCTGCTTGCTGCTGAGGAGGTTGGTGTGTAGTTGGAGGATGATGATCAAGGAGCAGATGCTGGTAAGTCTCCCCTTTTAGGTTTTCGTAACTTGGTTGCTTATTATTAATGAATTCTTTCCTTGATCGGACAGGCGGGACCTCTGGAGCACCAAATATCTCTGGTCAACATGCTGAAAGTTCCCACATCGTGGATAAGGAGATTTCGGAGGGCCAGCAGGACAAGGGTGAAGCTCCGATGCAGCCGACTTCTTAAATTGACCTGGATATCTTTTTGTTTACTTGACATTGCTGTCTACGTTAGTCTCAGAGTAGTAACGTAACTTTTAGGTTGTAATTATGTTACTTGTAATAAACGACTTTATTCTTGGCGTGTAATTTTTAACTTAAGCTGATTCTATCATGTTTGAATGCTTTCGTTATTTTTGATGTGTTGCATAAGAAGTATAGCTGTGCATATGCCTGTGATTCTATCGGGTTTGATGTCAAGTTCTTGCTTAAAATGTAATTTCATATCTTGCAATGTTAATGTGATGTGTGAATAAATTATAGCTACGTATTTATACACGAAGAAGGAAGTACCGCCCTTCGTGTTTTGGTTGTAGATGGCAGCACTAAATGTCTTGTGTGACCGAGTATGGAATGCAGCCGAGTGTCCAGTTGTGAGCTCCTATTCCTATTAGCGAGTGTCTCCTATTCTGTGTCCTGTACTTTAGGGATCGTTATAGAGGATATGAGGAAAGTTCTTTAAATAAAATTGACATATGAGAAACAGTAAAACTTCCAATCACGGAAGGCCTTCGATGTGCTTAAGTTCGTTGCAAACGGGTTTTGTAGTCACTTTCCCTAGTTGTGGGTCTTGGAGACATTTGTCACCCATCTTACGCCTCTGCGGGGAGTTTATCTTTTTTTACCACAGCCGTACTTAAGACACATCGGAGCCGAGATCGCGCACAGTAACTACCCGGGCCATTATGGCCCGTAATCGTGGGTATTATTCGATTTACTGTGGCCGGCTAGCGTGGGTGTCGATCGTCAACCGTGAACTACCCCTGGCTGGCCATACCTTATGTTGGGGCTTAAAGTAGGCTCACAGTTGTCGGCAAGCCGAACGCCGTAATGAGCTGCCTCGGCTATAGTCGACTTTCTCGATGGCTTATAATCGTCTCATTACAGTTGGCTTTAAGGGCCGATTGTGAGCAATGAGTTAACTCGCAGCAGAGGGATGCTGGAGCAAAAGTGTCTCATTGGCGAGGGCATAGATTCGCATAGTACCTGTTAGGTCTTGTCCAGGTGAGGTTGCGCCATGATGTGTCTTGAATGGGAATGTCATTACACAGGATTTTGTTCAACAGAAACGGATAAAGTTAACCAATAGCCAAGATATAAAGGAATAAGTTAAAAAGAGACAAGTTTTTTAAAGTGGTTCGGCACGAAAATGCCTACGTCCACTGATTCTCTTTGTTAATTCACTTCATATGGGCAGTACAAGTTAAGAAAAGTATCGACGAAGGTGTTGGATGTTCCATGCCCTCTGGAACACCTCCCCGTCCATTGTTGACAAAATATAAGCTCCATTGTGGAGATCTTTATGAATTACATATGGTCCGTCCCAGATTGGATCTAGCGCTCTGGGGCGCGGGAAGATTCGCTTGAGGAAAAGATCTCCTTTTTGTAAGCTACGATGCTTGACTTTGGAGTTGTATTGCGTTGCCACTTTTTGCTTGTGAGCTGCTGCTTTGAGGGCTGCATCATTTCTTCTTTCCTCAATTAGATCCAAAGACATGTGGAGGAGCTCTTCGTTCTCTTTTGGGTTATAGTGGATCCTACGGTGGGAAGGCACTATAGTTTCAACTGGGAGCATAGCCTCCGATCCGTATGCCAAAGAGAAAGGAGTATGCCCCGTTGATGTTTTGAAAGATGTGCGATAGGCCCACAGTGCCGTAGGAAGTTCATCCACCCAAGCGCCTTTTGACTTTTCGAGTTTCTTTTTTATTAGAGTTTTGAGAATTTTGTTGACGGCTTCAACTTGTCTGTTTGCCTGGGGATAAGCTACGGATGAGAAGCTTTTGTGAATTCCGTGCTCTTGGCACCAGTTGGCGAACTCCTCGCTGTCAAACTGAAGTCCATTGTCCGATATGATTTTGAATGGGACTCCGTACCCATTTGGTGAAATAGTCGACTGCCACTATAGCATATTTGGCCCCGCCTCGGCCCATTGGCAGTTCGCCAATCAAGTCCATTCCCCATACTGCAAAGGGCTAAGGGCTGGTCATTTGAGTAATCTCAGTTGTTGGTAGCCGCGGAATCTTAGCAAACTTCTGACATCTGTCACATTTTCTGAGGAAATCTAAAGCGTCCTTGCTTAAGGTGGGCCAGAAATATCCATATCGGAGTATCTTTTTTGCCAAAGTCTGCCCTCCAGTGTGATATCCGCAGCTTCCTTAATGGATGTTGGATAAGATTTCCTTGGCTTCCCTTCCAGCGACACACCTTAATAAGGGGTTAGAGAAGCCGCGCCAATAGAGGGTGCCCTCTTGTATTGTGTAGCGGGAAGCTTTCCTCAAGATTTTCTTGACTTCGTTACGCCCGTTGGGCAGTGTGCCACTTTGTAAGTAGTCTCGGATGGGAGTCATCCAAGTTGCTTCTTCGGTTGCAGCTATCAGATTCACTTTCTCAAAACTTGGGGCAGTTGCTTTAAGATGGCTACTGCTCCGGAAATAGTGTCGTCTCTCATGCTAGCTTGCTTTGCCAATTCGTCGGCCTCTTGGTTCTCTTCCCGAGGGATGTGTTTGATTAAATAGTGATCCAATCGATTGAGAAGAAACTTGGTCTTCTTTAAATATGCTATGAGTCGTTCTTCTCGAGTTTGGAATTCTCCTAGTATTTGATTTACAATAAGTTGAGAATCGCTATGAAGACATAAAGAATTGGCTCCGATTTCTAAAGAAAGTTCTAATCCAGCTATCACTGCTTCATACTCTGCATCGTTGTTAGTTGCAGTGAATTCCAACCTTATAGCATAGTGTAGCTTATTTCCCCTGGGAGTGATTATTACCACACCTGCCCCCGAGCCTTGTTCGTTTGACGCACCATCCACAAAGAGATTCCACTTGATGTCTTCTGCTATTTCTGATTGCTCCTTACCCTCGTTGGTAGTGAATTCGGCAATGAAATCGGCCATGGCTTGTCCCTTGATGGCGGTGCGAGGATGGTAGGTGATATCATATTGACTTAGTTCAATGCACCATTTAAGTAGCCGCCCAGAAGTGTCGGGACGATGGAGTACCTGCCTTAGTGGTTGATCGGTCAGAACTCTGATGGAATGGGACTAGAAATAGTGATGCGATTTCCATGATGTGATTAGTAAATAGTACGCTAGTTTCTCAAGTTTAGGATATCTGGCTTCCGCCCCTGTAAACCTCTTGCTTACAAAGTATACTGGCCACTGCGTGCATTTGTCTTCTCTCACCAATGCGGCGCTTAGAGTATGAGATGACACAGCAAGGTATAGGTATAGCTCTTCGCCTTTGTTCGGAGTTGAGAGTACTGGTGGTCTCTGGAGGTGTTCGATTAAGTTAAGGAAAGCTGTTAAGCATTCGTCAGTCCATTCGAATTTTACTCTCTCTTTCTTTAGAGCTTCGAAGAAGGGGATGCATTTGTCAGTCGCTTTAGAGATGAATCTGCTCAGGGAGGCCACCTTCCCATTTAGGCTTTGCATTTCCTTTCGGGTAGAAGGTATCCTGATATCTTTCAGAGCTCGGACTTGTTCAGGGTTTGCTTCAATTCCTCTGGCATGGACGATGAATCCTAGAAACTTTCCTGATGATACTCCGAAGGAGCACTTTAGAGGATTCAGCTTCATTCCATATTGGCGAAGTACTTGAAACATTTCATCCAGGTGGCTTACGTGATCGTCGGCTTCCCTTGACTTTACCAGCATGTCATCCACATAAACTTCCATAGTTTGTCCTATTAGCCCCGCAGACATCTTGTTGACGAGGCGCTGATAGGTGGCTCCTGTGTTTTTAAGTCCGAAAGGCATTTCCTTGTAGCAGTACAATCCCCGGTTAGTGATGAAACTAGTGTGGTCTTGATCGGGAGCATGCATAGGAATTTGGTTATATCCTGAGTATGCATCCATAAAAGATAAGAGTTCATGCCCGGCTATGCCATCTACAAGCTGATCGATTCGGGGAAGTGGGAAGCAATCCTTCGGGCAGGCGTCATATAAGTTGGAGAAGTCAATGCAAGTTCGCCACTTCCCATTAGCCTTCTTTACCAGCACCGGGTTGGCGATCCACTCTGGGTAGATGGCTTCTCGTATGAAGTCATTGGCAAGTAGGTTCTTTACTTCTTCATCGAGGGCTGCTGATCGTTCTGCCCCCATACTTCTCTTTTTCTGTTTTACTGGCGCCTTGGTAGGATCAATGTTTAGTACGTGGCATGCTATGTCAGGGGAGATTCCGGTCATGTCAGCGTGTGACCATGCAAATACATCCAAGTTGTGGCGGAGAAAATCAATTAGTTGTTCCTTCAACTCTGCTTTTAGTTGGGACCCGACTTTCAATAGTCTACTCGAGTCATGTCTGTCTATAGATAAAAATTCCATAGCCTCTGCAGGCTCGGCGGTGGCCTCCTCCTCTTTGTCCCTGGGGTCTAGTTCATTGAAAGGGTCGTTGGTATATCAAAGAGGAGGGGCTTTCTTTAGTTGCTATGCTTCCAAACTTTTTGTGTAGAAGGCAATCTCTACACTCTTCCCTTTATCCTTCCTGTGGTTATTGCGAACTTCAGTTACATAGCTATCTCGAGCAATTTCCTGGTCTCCCTATACTTCCCCTACTCCATTGTCCGTTGGAAATTTCATCTTCAGGCACCATGGGGCCAGGACAATTTGGAAGTCAGACAAGGCTGGCCTTCCTAAGAAGGCGTTGTAGGCCGAGTGGTTTTCTATCAGCACAAATGTCTGTTTCCGCACAACGGAGCGGGGATGACTTCCAATTTCAACAAAGAGGTCCAGTCGCCCGAGGGGCATCTTCGCATTTCCTGTGAAACTGTGTAGTGGTTTATTGCAGGGAAGAACATCCTTTAATGATAGCTTCATTTTGTCAAAGGCATGCTTGAATACGATATTCACTGAGCTTCCAGTGTCTACTAGAATTCGGAAAACCTCGACTGGACTGAGCCGGGCAGAGATAACCATGGGATCCGTGTGAGGGTAATGCCTTCCCTCCAGGTCACGCCTACTGAATGCGATGTCTTCATTCTCTATCCGCTTCGGGTGGCGTTCTTCTATAATAGAATTGACACATTCTTCATTGTTTATAAGTGACTTTCCGTACCTTTCCATCTCTGCCCAGCTTCCGTCGGCGATGTGTGGCCCTCCCGAGATGGTATGGACCACTATCTTCTCTTGACTGGAGCCGCTGGTGTTGCGATTTCCTCTGCCTATTTCCGGGGAGTGTAGCCTTGGGTTCTCATTGGCAGGAACTGGAGTCCTGTTCTGGCCTTTTACATAGCGTTCTAGTCTTCTTCTTCTGATGTGTTCTTCAATCAAGTCCCGGAGATGATGGCATTCGTTGGTATCATGCCCATGGGATTCGTGGAAGCGGCAGAATTTTCCAGACTTAATTGCGTTATCTCATTCCTTCTTGTGCGGGGTGAATTTGTATTTAACTTCGTCTTGGGTGGCCAGGAAGATGTTTTCGATCGTTTCATTCAACGGGGTGTAAGCGTCAAATCTCGGTCCTGGCCGATATAGACGCTTTTCTCCCTTCTTGCCCCCAGCGTTGTCACTAGAATCATTTCTTCGAACATCCTTTGCTACAGCGGGCGTGTTGCCGTGAGCTGCCTTATTTTGTTGCCATGCCGGACTCTCAGTGGCAGCGTCTTCAAGTCTCATATATTTCCCAGCTTCATGGAAGAAATCGGGTAAAGTAGCTGGTTTTTCTTTGGTCAATCTTCTAGCAAATTTAGTATCCGGATGCACACCACTACAGAGGGCCATTAAGATAAGCTTCTCATCGGCATCTTGGACTGCGGCTGCTGCGGCATTGAATCGGGTTAGATATTGCTGCACTTTCTCTCCAGGTTTCTGTTTGATACTGGATAAGGAATAAGCGTCCTTGGGTTGCTCCACATTAATGCGAAATTGGCTGATGAATTTTTCTTTCAACATCTCCCATGAGCTGATGGATCCTTGGGGTAGATGGCAGAACCAGGAGGTAGCTAGATCCGCTAAGAATAGCGGAAAGAATTTGCACAACACTCCTTCTGTTGCTCCACTCATGAGCATATGCTGTGTGTATCTCTATAAGTGTACAACGGGGTCAGAGGTTCCTTTGTAAGGTTCCATTGTTGGCATTTTCCATTCTCGGGGGTGATGGCAATTTCGATATTGCGGGCGAAAGGGCTGGTTACCCTAGCGCCTATTCCTCGGTCTCTTTGATCCCGTTGGATGCACTCTCTGAACAAGCGTTCCACCCTTTCATCAGAATTTGGAGCAGATAAAAATGAGTTCGGTTCTTCTCTTTGGGATTGATTCCGCCCAGATGACCTGTAGGGATGGTATCGTCTATTATTCCTAATATTTTCTAGTGGTTGTCTTTGGTCTTCTGGGAGCATGCTAGGGTCAGCTACAGTTGGCCCTTGCATCGATCTTCCCCTGCTGGGTTCTGATCTAAGCACTTCCTCGGGTCCAACTTCGTGCTGGACTCTAGCTCGGCCCCGTTCATTGGCATTTCCGTGGTTAGGCAGCATGACAGGCTCAGCTACAGTTGACCTCTGCCTGGTACCTCCTCCGTTGGGTTCGGTTCCAAGCGTTTCCTCGGGTCGGCGTTCGGACTGAGTTCGGTCTCGGCTCCTACCATGGCTGCTTCTGTTGTTAGCTTCTTCGAAGAAGGAAGACCTTTGTTGCCTCTGAGATCCTCCAGACTGGGACTCGCCCCATGATTCAGTGTTGCGGTTGGACTCTTCAGCATCCCTTAAGCGTGACATGAGTTGGTCCACCAAGGCTTCCTGTTGGGATGTGAAGCGGTTAGTCACTTCAGCCACAACCCGGTCCAAATCTGCCCTAGTAATCGCTACCGGCTGTCCCGTGGCAGGGGTTGTCGGATTTGCTTGACCTTCATTTGGTACTGCTGTTGGAATGGGATGATTTACTTTATCTGTGACCACTGGATCTGGAACACTGCTAGTTGCGATGTTTTTTCCTTTGTTAACGTCTTTTTTCTGCCGGGGAGGCATGTTTTCCAAGCAATGAACGACGCTGTTCGGAAGAAGGTTAAGTGGGAGAAGCCGAAGCTTCGAGCTTCCCGTTCTCAGTGAAAGCACCAAAAATGTTTGCACAAAAAATGGGCAAACACCTCCAAGTCGTATGATTTAGTTGATTTTATGTTGTTTTTAGTGATCTGGGTGATTTATGCAAATATATGAAAAGCAGGGACTAAACTATAAAAGACACACAAATTTATAGTGGTTCGGTCAGAATGTGCCTACGTCCACTTTATATGTTATTCTCCTTTACTGTTCAGATTACAAGTACAAAGCTTTGATACAAGTATATGAAAGTTGTTTGAAAGTTCTATCCGTGCTTGAGCTCTCAAACTTGTCCACCATTGTTGTACCCCTACCTCTCTATTTATAGATTGAGGCTGGGAGTAGGGGTCCTGGATTTATATAGCTGCTGGTGGGCCTGGGCTGATGCGATCTGGCCTGGCAACGTTGGCTCAGCGACGCCTTGGTCCGGTGGTAGATGGTTGGTTCGGTGGGACCTTGGTCCGGTGGTAGATGGTTGGTTCGGTGGGACCTTGGTCCGGTGGTAGATGGTTGGTTCGGTTCGGCAGGTAGTGAAGCGAGTGTTGGTTCGGCAATGCTCTCCTTACTCTGGTTCGGTGAAAACACGTCCAACATGCTTATTTCTATATTTGTTTCCGAAGCCCACATAGCCACTACGTAGTAGCTTTGAGTTTGTATTTGATATGCCGGATCTCATCTTGACATGAAATGCAAGTCATATTATCTAACATATCGGTACTCGCACAAAGCAATTACACAGATGGTCGCTCCTTAACGGCCTTATTCTTCGTTCTAGTCGATGGCATTACCCTGTAGTGTCCTTGGCTAGTGTGAGTATAGAGGTGGGGTGTCACAGCTTGGTATCAGAGCCAAACTTCGAAACAATGTAGAATAATCTAGAAAGGATCATTGTCCTAAGTCTTTCTTAGGAGTCGTGCATTAGGATTTAACTCGAGTCATTGGAACCGTACTATCCTATTTTCTTTTGTGATGCCTTGTTTTATCAATCAAGTTTGTTTGATATTCATTCTGAGAATAACCTTTTTCCTCTTCTTTCTTTCTTTCTTAAAGAAGAGAAATGGTTAGACCTGGCCATCCCAGCGCTGGTCAATCCAGTGCTACTCCTCGGGATGGAGTATTTATGTCTGCCCAGCAGCTCTTAGATCTTGTGAAGAATGCTCAAGCCATCGGACCCATTCCAGAGCCTACTCATCCTAAATCTGGGTTTGCACGCTTGTGTAGTGATTACACCAACTTGGGTGGAAGGCCTATCAAGGGTTCTGAAAGCGTTATAGAAGTCCAAGCTTAGCTTAGAACATGCGATAGCATCTTTTCCCGCATGAATCTTACTGATCTACATCGAGTCCAAGTGGCCTCTAGCATGCTCCAAGAGAGAGAATTAGATTGGTATGAGCTTCTAATCTCGGAAATTATTGAAGCGGATCTTACATGGGAGCAATTCCGGGGAAGGTTCGAGTTGAAATTTGTGCCGGAGGCTGAAAAAGTAACTTTGGCCTGACGCTTTATTGACCTTGTTCAAGGTGAATCTTCTGTGACAGATTACGTTGCATCTTTTGAATCTCTCTCTAAATATGGGGTCGAGTATATTAATACCCCATTGAAGAAAAATCAGAGGTTTGTCTATGGGTTGAATAAGAAACTAAAAAAGCCTTTACTCCTGAAACTAGAAGTTTCTTTTGATCAGCTTGTTGATATCGCTCTTCGACTTGAAGAGGCCGATAAAGAAAGTGATGTTGAAGTTGTGGGTGCTAAACAGAACTTCAACAACAACAAGAAGAGGCCTATTAAGTTCATGCCTAATCCCAACAAGAATGGGAAGCAAGCAACTTCGGTAGCAAAGACTGCTACCTCTAGTCGTGGGCAATGCTACAATTGTGGTTCTAAGGACCATTATCCAAATAGGTACCCAAAACCTCTTTTTTGTTGTTATTGCAAAAGTTCGGGTCATGATAGCCTATGGGTGATAGTAGATAGACTTACAAAATTGGCCCATTTTCTTCCCGTTCGGTCCAATCGGACCGTACCTCTTTTGGCTAAACTCTATGTCAAAGAAATTGTTAAATTGCATGGAGTTCCTACTTCTATTGTTAGCGATCGTGATCCATTATTTACTAGTGGATTTTGGAAAGGTCTTCAAAAAGCTCTGATGTATACTTGTCACAGTATGGCATTATTGTTATCATGCGTTTTTGTGATATCTCTTATCCTATCTCATTTTATATGATATTTATAGCTAGACTGATCCGTTTATTATTTTCTTCTTAAATAATACTCGGGTCAGACCAAGATATTTCAGGTGCTTCTGCTTGACTTCTTATCAGGGTCCGTCATCTGACTTTTGGCTAACTACTTTAGCTTAGTAGATTTTGTTATTATACATTCGAGATAGAGACTCCTTGATGTATACATATTCTTTTGCTTGGCACTTGTACCTATTCTTTTATGATGTAGTGGATCTTGTATGACCGCTATCTTAATGTACACTTTCATGTGTTATATTCATATATGTTTCCGCCTTTGTGATATGAATATCTATGACTGATTTGTGTTATGCTTATTTCTATATTTGTTTCTGAAGCCCACATAGCCACTGTGTAGTAGTTTTGAGTTTGTATTTGATATGTCGGATCTCCTCTTGAAATGAAATGCAAGTCATATTATCTGACATATCGGGACTCGCACAAAGCAATTACAAAGATGGTCGCTCCTCAATTGCCTTATTCTTCGTGCTAGTTGACGGCATTACCCCGTAGTGTCATTGGCTACTGTGAGTATAGAGGTGGGGCGTCACAATAACCGTAAATATCTGTATCACTTGACCAAAGGGTAGAAAATTATATAAGGACACCGGATCGATTAAATTAAATAATTTTTAATTCTTTAAATTTTGAATTCAGTTAATTGGCATTTTGAAATAGAAATTGATTTGTATAAACTGAATTATTTTCGATAATCCAAGCGTAAATGCTGAAATTGTAATTGATTTAATGAATTGTTCAAAGGATTTAAATTGGGATTTCAAATTTGAAGTGTTAAATATAAATGAATTTATCGAAATTAAGTCATTGAAATGTTTGGATATAACTCTGAAACCTATTTTAAATTAATTTAAACTATTTTAATTAAATTAACTATTTTAATCAATTTAAAACTATTTTAATTTATTTTAATCTAATATAACCTATTTAATCCAATTTAATCTATTTTACCTATTTTAAACAAATTAAATCCATTAAATCTATTTTAAATTTATTAAATCTATTTTAAATCTATTTAAGATAATTTAAATATATTTAATCTATTTTAAATTTATTTAAGATAATTTAAATCTATTTAATCTATTTTAAATTTATTTAATCTATTAAAAATCTATTTAAGATCATTTAAGTTTATTTAATCTATTTTAAATCTATATAAATCATTTTAAATCTAACTAAATCAAAATTTAAATCTATTTTAAACTATTTCTACTATTTAAACTGTTTTAATCTATTTTAAACTATTTTGAAACCATAAAGACTATTTATGACTATCTAAACTATTTTCTAAAATTTCAGACTATGTAACTTGAAGTATTTATATTTAAATCCTTGATAATAATACAACTTAAGTTGGAATTTGGAATTGATACCTTTTTGTGAAATGACATATTTGAGTAAATATGATGTTTAAAGTGAATATGATTTTGGAAGTTAATGTGATTTTGAAAGTGGATATGATTCGAAAGTGATATGGTTTTGAGAATATGATATTTTGATATCAATTGTGAATTGACTTTTGGAATGTAAAAGAACCATCCGGTGTGAAATAAGCGTTTGGTTGTTAAAGTGACCGGGATCAGATATTGTCATACTCTCTGCCAATACTGAAAACCAGTTTAACAACTGTGCACGTGGTGGAGATTCCATAAACGAAGTTGGATGGTTTGGTGTACGATTTTGTATGAGGTATTTACGTGACCCTGATTCCCGTGAGTCAGCTTAGATGTGACTAAAACAAGAGCTACGCCGGGCCATGGGAGTTCATTCCTCCTATCGGACATGCTTCTTCGATACCATATTATGACTTTGTGATGATTTGGTGGCCACCCCTTGATTTTGATTATGGGAGTGTGTTCCGAGGTGGGTGGTAGTAACTGCTATGCGTTACCACCAGTCCAGATCCGAAATTGGTATATCTACCCTGGCATTGCCTCGAGTGCCGTGTTCACATGCCCTAGCGTGCCTTCTACGAGTTTGGTTTGTAACATACCTATGGAGTGCCCTCTTATAGCCCTACAGTTTACGGAGGAATTACGGTATTGTATAAGCTATGGGAATATATAAAATGTGTTAAGGGGGATATGGCTAAAGTCTTAACGCTATTTTAATACTTTACTGTAAACACTATTATAATTGCGTATTGTACTACATAGTAGATAGTTTAACGGATCCTTAGGAGATGGTAATCCTGAACATCTCTTAAGTTATTGCAATCACGTTAGACACTGGATAGGAGATGTCAAACCCCATAAACATCTCCGACGCCGTTACACTCATATTTATTACTGTTGATTTAAATTACGTAAGATCTTTTAGTTCTGACTGGAGTGTTTTGTCTTTTCAATTCGCTTGGGTCAGTCTGAGCTTTCCAGTTTATCAAAGACTACTTTCTGGAGGATAAAGACGAAGATTTTGTACTATTATTATTTATTATATTTATTCCACTGCATCATATTGTTCCGCTGCATTATTTATTTATTCCTGTTGTATGTAACTCTGATTTGTATTGTAAAAGTGTAATAAAATGTTATTTGTAAAACAGCTTAATAAACTGTTTATTTTATTATTATATTTTGTCATTCTGCTGTGAGATTCTGTGCTTGTTTCCTTTCTTTCTCTGCCTTTTCTTATTTACCCCACAGCAATCTGCCCCTTTGAATGGTTTGAGTTGGCATGTGTGTCGATTTAAACCGTCCAAAAAGGCAGGTCATTACAGCTAATGTTTTCATTTTTTGCAAACCTAGTACTTCAGCCGTTCATTCATTTCCACGGCCGAAAATAGTTCTCCTTTTCCTCTCGTTTTCTCCTCATCCATTGAATGTAATCAGACGACACCAAAAGGAAAATGGAGCTCGATCTTCTCTACGCGATATACGGTTGGATTAACTTGGAAGTGGATGAGATTGCTACAATTGGGGCTAGAAATTGAATTTGCTTGGTTAGAAATTTGGACCTAAGTCCAGATTTATGGGAAATGGAAAGAAACAGTTTTAAATTTGAAACTATTTTCACTATAAACTATTTTATTATAAACTGTTTTAAAATTCATTTCTTTAAATTATTTAAGTCTCCAAATCATTTAATATATAACCTACTTTAATATCTTAACTATTTTAACTATCTTAATTTTTCAAACTATTTAATTTTTTAAATTATTTAATTTTTCAAATTACTTAACTTTCAAACTATTTTAATTATTCAAACTATTTTAATTATTCAAACTATTTTAAAAAATTCAAACTGTTCAAGTTGGGAACTATTTATATTTAAATCGTTATTTAAATACAAATGTGGCTAAAATGAAGTTATAACCCAAGTTGAAATTCAAAAATGAAATTCGAATGAATTGAGATTTTCAAGTGAAAATGTCATATGAAGTAAATATGATGATTTTGAAATGAAGGATATTTTGAAGTGAATATGATATTTTGATATCATGTATGAATCGTTTTTGAAATGTAAAAGAACCAACCGGTGTATAAAAAGGTGTTTGGTTGTGAACTAGACCGGGGACGATTATTAGCATATTCTCTATCAATGTTGGAACCACTTTAACAACTGTGTACGTAGAAGAGTCTCCAGAATGAAGTGGTTGGATTTGGTGTACGTTGTAGAATTTGAAGAAAGATAACGATGATGGATAGCCCCGACACTTGTGTCAATTTGAAGGGACTAAAACAAGACGGCTTGATTGGGCTAATGAGGGTAGCTACCTCTAGCGGACATCTGTTCTTCGATTTTCTTTTTGGACTCGGTCCATACTATTACCCTTGATGTTGATTTCGACTGTTGCACCTTGATTTGGGATGACCTCCCTTTGACTCGATATGGGATGGATGGACGCGGTGGGCGGTCTTGGCTACGATGCGTTGCTACCAACCCTGTGCCTCGAACTGGTGGTATCCTACCTTGGGCATTGTCGTACATTCCTTGTCATACTTTTATCCTTATACGAGACCACTACGAGTTTGGTTTAGTGTTGTCGAATCATGGCGCATCCCTATCCCCCGACGTGCTACTGGGGTGTTATATGCCAATTGTACGCCAATGCTTAAAAATGCATTAAGGGGGATTAATGTAAAGCTTTCACGCTAGGAAAAATATTTATTTTATTGATTTGACATTACATATATAGTGTATTCTACTAAATATAGATATTTTTACGGATCCTTAAGAGATGGAAAATCTCGTAACATCTCTTAAGTTATTGCACGCACGTTGTACATTGTATAGGAGATGTAAAACCCCGTAAACATCTCTGACGCTATTACACTCATGTTATATGTGATATTGATTTAACTTACATAAAAATATTTTAGTTTTGACTCAAGTGTATTGTTTTACTTTTTGCTCGGGTCAGCCCTGAGTTTTCAGTGCATTGAAGATCATATTATTCCAAAGGATGAAGATGGAGATTTGATATATTATTACTAGTATTATTCCCCTAGAACATGTTGTTCTGTTGCATTGTTTTACTTTGTCTCTATTGTATGTATAACTCTAATTTATGTTGTAAAATTTTAATCAAATGTATAGTATAAACAACTTCATGAACTGTTTATTTGATTATTATATTTTATTATTTTTTCTTTTCTTATTTTTCTTAATTAACCCCATTGATAATTTGTGTTTCGGATTGTTTTGAGTTGAAATGTGTGGTTTATTATCGACTTAAACCTTCCAAAATGCAGTTCGTCAGAAAATAAATGGCCTTAAGGAAACGTCCGTTAGGTTGACAATTAGTACGGACAAATGAACATTTATGGAGGTAATAAATGAAGATGTTATGTATACAGAAGTAAGGAAAGGAGCAAACTTCCATAAGAAGGAATAAATTTATCAGTATAACGAGGAAATTAGATTTTCAAAGGGTAGAGTACAAAGGTTTAAAAGAAAGAACAAATTTTAATCCTATCCTTTTGGACATAATTGGATAAAAAGGTTTCTTTGAAAAACCCCATGTTGAAAGTGCCTTTCAAAAGATTTTAAAATGAAAATTTTATAAGTTAGAAATTTTTCATAAAAAGTGATTTTAGATGACTTTTAAATTATACCACTGTTTGTTTTGTAAAAAGTTTGAAAAGCAGTTGTAAATTTTAAAAAAAAGGTGGGAAACATTTTTGGTAGTTGATTTTAATTTAAAAATTCGATGACTTGAGAAGTGAAAAAAAAGTAGTCATTTATTAACTTCTAAATTTAAATTTTGATTGGATTAGAAAAGCTTTAAATTTCCTTTTTTGTATTCTTCTATTTTTCTATGTTATATTTCCTATGCAATAAATTAGAAAGTTCCTCCACCTGCAACTTTTTAGAGGCTGCATAAGGTAGAAATTTTTGGAAATATAGATATGGTTTTAGACAGCTTTGGAAATATACCACCATTAGTTTTAGAAAAGTTTGGAAAGGTAATGCAATTTTTTTAAAGCGGTGAATTTCTTTACAACAAAATGGTGCATGGGTTTAAATGTAAATTAATGACTTGAAAATTTTCATTCGTTAATCTTTTTAATTTGATTAAAAAGATTTCAATTTGTGGTTCTTTGATCCTTCTATTTTTCCTTCTTTATAAACCTAAAATTTCTTTCTATAGAACTCTTTTTAAGGGTTATAGATAGAAATATCACCTATTTTGGGATAGAGAAATAGAAAATAAAAGAAAGGAATGTCTAATAGTATAGGAAGGCCAGCATTCCCACATAAGCTGATAAAGAGAATAATGGCTGGAATTTAGGTAATAAAAGAATTGTGAATTCTGGTAGATGAGATATTGAAAGGAGTAATAAAGTAAGATAGAAGTTATCTTTGTCCACTCCATCTATTTTTCTATCATATAAAGTTATAAAAGGTATCTTTTACAATTGATTCGATTTAAATAATGATTAATAAATAAGTTAGATGCTTTTGTATAAGGAGAAGTATTTATGTAAAGATGAGAATTTTATATGTTTTTCCTAGTTGAATACAAAAGTTATTTGAATAATAATATTAGATTTTATAAAGAAAAGTGTTGCAAGAGATTTTAAGCAAAGTTATGAGATATTTTCGTTAAATAACATTATATTTTGAGTAATAAGGTAATAAATATTATTGTATGCTTTAGAAGGAAATAACTGCTATTTTGAAATGATGATTATCAAAAAGTTTACTATTTTATAGACAACAATTCTTGTAGCTAGAAAACTCTTTGAAACAAAAATGGTCTAACATATTATTTTGGATGGATAATTAAGTTCTGATTCTTTTGTGTTAAACATCCTATTTTCAAAAAGGAGTAAGTCCTTATTTTAGTAATCTATTGAAAATGAAAGTTTTTCATAATTCCTCTTAGAAAAACCAAGAAAATTTTGAATGCCCTAAATTAGAAAGACTAACTTTTAAGGGAAAAAGTTTTGATAAGAAAATTTTTAAAAAGGCAGATTATTTTATTTCTATTTGGGAACAAAGGAATTTTGAATCTTTGATAAAGGTTTTTGTTAAAGTTTATTCGTTTGAAGTTCTGTGTGCGGAAGTTATGATTAAATTTTACGGAGTAGATACGGATCATGAACTAAGTAGGATAGACTAAGGTTTTTTTAAGGATATGATCAAAATAGAAATTGAATGCAAAAAAGATCCGGAAATTTGAAGTTAGTTCGGAACATCTATTTGAAGAAGTTGTTAAAGTGTAAAGATATTCCAGATCTATAATTGGGTTGTGAAGTAGGTTGCCCATATAATATGAATTTTTATATTTTAGTTTTGGAGCAATTTCAGTGAAATTTCCATAAATTATCCACTTTCAAAATATATATATTTATATAAAAGTGCATTGTTTGAAGTAACAAGGAATACACTAAAATGGAAAGAGATGTGTAAGAGATGGATATCCTTTTCCATTGTTTACAGTCTATTTCAATAATAAGAAAATAATAATTACTTATAATTTCAAACAAAGCAAAACCTTCACTTGCGGTTAATTTATGAGAAATTTTGATGGTAATATTTTTGGAAGGATAGCTTCAATAGATTAAAATATGGAAATGAGTATTCTAGTGTGGTTTTAGTAGTTAGATATAAATATCGTACAGCTACGCTAAACAACTAGAGTATATAAAGGTAGTGTAGATTACGAATATATGCATATTAGTTAGTAATTGACGGACTAGGATTTATAAACGTTGATTATAATTTTAACGGGCAATAAACTTGTAATTAATGAGAAGAAAAGTAATCTAATATGGGCAGATTAAGGAAACTTGATATTGCATTTGAGGAAGAAAGAAATTTGAGTAATAAATGGATTTGGAAACCTGAAGAAGGCTAAAAGATTGAAGAAGGATTATTTGAAGATGGTCCAGTTTTGACAGTAATGATCATCTGCTATGGATATTAATTGAAGCAATAAATGGACAACATTTATTTAAGACCGAAGAAAAAGGTAAATTAATAAAATGGGTAGCAATGGAATGAAATATTAAAGACATGCCATATTAATTTAGAAAGGAGTATTAGGAACTCAACACTATTTATATTAATTGATAATAAATGACATCTTCTAGTAAAATTTACTTTTGGAGTTCTTGGATTTTAGTCGCTAGTTGTCTTCCTTGGTTATTGGAAAAGTGGATGATGTGGTAAAAGATGTATTCCAATTTTATTTCTGTATAAAATTTATGAATGGGATTTAAACTCGTTAATATATGTTGGGAAGCAAAGTAAAAAAGGAAATTTTATGGTAAAATTTAACTAGCGATAGACCATAGGTAAATCTGGATGTTAATGAGGAAATTAGGTTAGTGGCCAAAAGTGAGTAAATGTTTCAATCTCAAAACTTTAGATTTTTGGAAACATAAGGGATTTTGCTCACAAAATTCCATAATGCAAGGAAAAGAGAAAATGTAAAGGAATGAAAATGAAATTTCCTATTAATTAAGGAATAAGAAGAAGGTGGCAGAAATTTTCTGTTCGAAGCAGTGGAACTGCAACACTCCAACACAGCTTTGTGGAGTTGCACTTTGCATCGTTAGTGACATGGAACCTTAGTTTATAAGCAAATTTGGACGGGTTTGCTAGCAACTTTAGGAACTAGCTTTAGGAACTTCGTTGAATCGGAGCATCGCTTACCGACTGAACACCGACGGACAAACTGAAGGAATGGATGAGAACTTGGAGGATTTGTTGAGAGCTTGCATCTTGGACTTTGGAGGACCTTAGGAGTAGCACACCCCTATTAGAATTAGTGTAGGATTGTAGTCATCAATGGAAGATTAGTATTGCAGCCTTTAAGCATTTTATTGGGGAAGCCATGCAAATCGTCAAATTGTGGTGGGAAACCACCGATAAATTCTACTAGCACCAGATTTGTATTGCGAGACGTTGGAAAGTTAGAATTTATTAGGCAGCGTGTGAAGGTCGTACGATTTTGGTAGTTGGAAAGTACGCACCAGATTTATTGGGCCATTTTCCCAGTATAGGGGAAAACAAGAAAACTTTTATGTTGGTTGAAGTCCATGATGTTTTTGCATCTGAGGAAATACCTTCATAGCATAGAAATTGTTGTAGAGCCTAATCAATTGGGGGATTTTAAGGTGGAACCAATAGCGATCCATGCTGCTGCGTGCATCGTAGAGCACGGAACTTGGAAGCTCCACAATAAATAATTAGATTGGTTGAATACAATGGTGAGAAAATCTAATGGGACACATGAGGACTCTTCGTCCTAATCCTTTCTCTAGAAAATTTTCACTCCAAAATTAGGATTTCGGTTGCATCGTGGTTGTTAGATTGGATGGTAGGAGATGGTTGCTATATTTTTTCACAACCACTTTACACCCATAAAGAAATTTTATGCATGTTTAGGGTATTTGCATACATACTTTCATGACACGAATACACACCCATGATAGGATTGACTAGGATTGATCTCATTTTAATAAGTCGGCAGTAAATAATCGCATTACACTATTGGTTGAGTAGACAGTTGTGTAGACAATTTGGTTACATTACATGGATGTTATTGCGTGTTACGCTGTTCGTCCCTTGAAAGATTTCAGGATGAAATCCTTTTTAAGGGGAAGAATGTAACACCCCATAAAATGACCCATAAATAAATGAAGTAAATTAAATAAATGTGATTTGGTAGAAAATGAAAATTTTATAAACGTTAGAATTTGACCACGAAAGTTGTACCATTGCGATTGTGGCAAAATTCTAATTAATTTCCATATACAATATGCTGAATACGGAGCTCGAACGAAAAAGTTTTGAGCGTTTGAAGTTTTTAGATTTAAAGCAATTTGAATAGGATTCAAATAAATAATTAATTCCCTAGTTTGAAATTTGAAATTAATTGTGATTAGACTTAGGGGTTAAGTAACGTTAAAAATTAGCAATTAATGTTAAAAGTTAATTAGGGTATGAAATCAATAAATAATCAAGCAACGGTAAAATAAAATAAATACCTTACCAAAATAAGGAAAGAAGTCGACCCGGATTGTAGCGGTCGACCGCTTGAAGCATGAAGATCGACCACTTACTTGTTGTGGAGCCTTTTTTATGAGTTGTACGTTCAAGATTTTTTCGTTTTTAATCTATTAACATTCAACGGTTCTGCTGTGTTTCCAACTAATATAAATTAGATCCTAGACCTTTCACTTTTGTCCCTAAATATTTTGGGAATACTAGTGAAACTCTGCCATTGTTATCTCTCCAAATTAGATTCCGAAACTCCGTAGAGAATTCAGGAAAGAATACGATCTATTTTCTATTTATTTCTTCCTCCACCCAACCTATTCTTTTTCTGTTCTCCTCCTACTATTCTGAATCTAATAAATATATATACCTCTTCCCTATTGTGTGTGTACATATCAAAAGAGAGATTTTGGAAGAGATTGTGAGCCACGCAAATCCAAGGAAGGCGAAGCTAAGGCTATTCTATGAGTGAAAATCTTAGTATTTCTTTTCAGCGATTGTTTAGTGTATTTCCTTTTGGATTTGAATATGCCTTAATGATTTTGGGATTCCAAAAATATGATAAATAAAATTCCCCAAAAGCCCTTTTTATTTCGATATGTTAATTCTATGCTGAGCTTCCCTATTATTTACATTAATTTGATGGAATTTTTTTTGTTTATAAAATTTTTGATAATTTGATAGTCTATTCCACTTCTCCTTCTTCTTTGAGTCAAATTGTGATTTTTCAATAAGATAAGAGGTTTATATTATGAATTCTATTCATAGTTTACACCACTTATTCTTATCTATTTTTTTGTAAAAGAGGAGTTGAATAGTATATGGGGTTTAGATTGCAATTCTTATTATTTAAGATATTTGTGACGCCCCACCTCTATACTCACGCTAGCCAAGAACACTACTGAGTAATGTCGTCGACTAGCGTGAAGAATAAGGCTGTTGAGGAGCGACCATCTGTGTAATTGCTTTGTGCGAGCTCCGATATGTCAGATAGTATAACATGCATTTCATTTCAAGAGGAAATCCGACATACCGATACAAACTCAAAGCTACCACACAGTGGCTATGAGGCCTTCGGAAACAAATATAGAAATAAGCATAACATAAATCAGTCATAGATGTTCATATCTCAAAGGCGGAAACATATATGAATATAACACATAAATGTGTACATCAGAGTAGTGGTCAAATAAGATCCACAATATCACAAAAGAATAAGTATACATCATGGAGTCTATATCTCAAATGTATAACAACAAAAACTACAAATGTAATGTAGTTAGACAAGAGTCAGAAGATGATCCCGGATAAGGAGTCAAGCAGAATCACCTATAACATCTCGGTCTGACCCGAGTATTATTTAATAAGAAAATAATAAACGGATCAGTCTAGCTATAATTATCATTAAAGAAATGAGATATAAGCACAGATATAATAAGAACGTATGATAACAAGAATGTCATACTAGAACAAGTATGATTTAAGCAACAACAAAATCATACAATATCTCAAGAATCTCAAAGCACCAAAAAGAATATCATATTCTTTATTTTATTCACCAAACCACAAATATTGACAAACATATTAATGCCAATCGCAAAAGTTTGTGAAACACAAATTCTAGAAATCATCGATTAGAAATCCAGACACAAAAGGGGGAGGCCTATCACAAACGGGAGCATGAAAACTCACCAACACGTGTATCATAAATGAAACGCTATTCCATGGTCGCTAACCATAAATTTTGAGCCGAAGCTCCACAAACGGCCCGAATACCACGGGTCGCTACCCCGCCAAATTGAACCAAAGTTCCACAAACGGGGATTGTAATCCCCAAAAATAGACATCGCACATCGCTAGTCTAAATCACAAAAATGATCATCATCGATCAATAAAAGTGTCGATTACACTAAGCTAGTAAATATATGAGTTTAGCTTCATGTCCCATAAGCACTAGCTTAACTTAAATATTTATGAACAAATTGTAGATTTCCACTCGAAAATTCTCACAAGAATTTCAATCGAACAAGTCCAAAAATTAATCGACGAAGTAAACGCAAGCGTTTCATACCACTTGTTTTGCTAAGCCGTTTAATTATATTTTCTCATACGAATGAGATAAATGTTTGTATATACTAATAGATTGGAAAATGGTTTTGGGAACAAGCTTTATATTTAAAAATAGAGTTCAAATCATCTTTGGAAAACGAGTTTGAATATTTACTACTAGTATAGAAAACCTTTATATTTTAAAGCGACAATTCACAGAAATGATTGTAGAAACAATCAATCACCAAAAATCCACATTCGAAGACGTAAATCGAATCCAAAAAATCGATACCAAATCCATCAAAATGGATATTCTCAAAAATCCCGAAAAAGAAGTCATCAAAGTCAATAATAAATTATAACAATAAATCGAATAATCACGGATCGATAAAAATTGGAACCTTAAGCAAAATAGGCAAAAAAACAAAAACAAGCAGGTCAGTCGACTGGCTTCTGCAGTCAGTCGACTGATCCAGAACCCGAGAGTTTTTGGACCCTACAGTCAGTCGACTGACTACAGGGGGCCAGTCGACTGGCTGGAGTTGAAACTATTTTCCAGCCTATCAAATAGAGAGCAATCTCTCACCATTTGCAACCGGTCGAGCAATGGGCTTTAGGGTTTTTTTGCCAATCGACAACCCAGACCTATAGGCTCTCCGATACACCACCAAAAACATGTTCACAAATCAAAGCTAGGATTTTCAAAGTTTTGACTTCAAAACACCAAAAATTGGAATGTTCACCAAATCAATCCAAATCAAAATCAATTGAAATAAATTGGAATGTTCACCAAATCAATCAAAATCAAAGGTAGTTATAGAAATAGATGTGAGATAAGAATCTCACCTTTTAAACCCAAACACAAATGATAAGCTCTAGAGCCAGCAATAAGTTGATCTCTCTTCAATATTAACCCAAGGAGCTTCAATCTAAGCTCAAAATAAAAACATTTCCTAAGTTAGGGTTTAGGAAATTTTCTGAAATTGAAGAGGAAATTAGTTGGAGAAGATGAAGAGGGAGCTTACCTAAGCTTTTCTTTGATGTTGGAGCTATAACTTGAATTTGCAAAGAAGATTAGGGCTTAGGAATTCTAATTCTTTTACTCTTCCCCCATTTTTCTAAAAGCTTGAGTGTTAGGAAAATAGTATGAAGGAGTGAAGAGGAGTGGAATTGGGTTGATATGTAGGGTTAATGGGCTGAAACCCAAACCCAAGCCCAAAGTGAAAAAGTCATAATTTTTACTCAACTCCAAACATATCGATGTTTATACTCAAAAAAGTTGTAAACGCCATTTTGGACTGAATGGAGGTGGTCTCGAGTCCCAATTCGACTGTTTACAAAAAGTAGCTTTTCGGACCTTAATCCGATGAACGATTCTATATATTTAAATAAAACATTTAAATATTCAATCATAAAATATGCGGGTTGTTACAATATTCCATTGAATTAGTGTAATGAATTGAGTTTCTATTTTATTTACAAGTCTATTATTGCAGTTTTGGTTATGAATATGTATTCTCTGTTTTGGATATTAGAATCCCATGAAATTTGGGAATTTGAAGAAAAAGGACTTGTGATAATATTTAGTTAGGGAATTGGCATTTAACGCTAGTTTAGAGCACAAAATCCATGCATTTTGAACTTATTAGACATGAATATTTATTTATCTCTCTTTACATAATTAACGTATAATTATTGCATATATCGCGTAGTTAATTAGATATTTATTTTCATTTATCTCCCTTATTAGGAAGGTAATTGATTGTGAGGAGAGAATAAGAGGAAACTCTTATTTGGCCTAATTATTATTTTAAGGCATAATAAGGAAGATTACTTATAAGGCCTTATTTATGAAACAGTGTGATGAGTATATATACATATATATGTAGAGAGTAATTGATTGGTAGCTAAGTCATAGGGATGTGAGGTCAATAGAGTTACATGGTGGAAGTATGCTCTTTACTTTGAGGTTACCGGCAGTTGTGTACGCTTGTATTGATGTGAGGTATCTTTATGATAAATATTTGTAATGACGCAAGGTTGGCCTCCAATTCTGTATGGTAAATCTGCCTAGCTGATTTGGCTACCAGTTCCTACAAATAGCGGACTAATAGGAGACATCGTTATAAGTATGGGCCATAAGACAAAGGGCCTACTTCTGGGTTTTATGGTATTAAGTGGTTGGACCATCCCTTTTACCCAGATGAAGTATTAAATGGCCAAGGAGGCACGCTAGGTGATACCTCTACAAAGGTTTGCTTTTGGAAATAGGTCTTAAATGATGGGGTTTTGCTTAATTAAGGTATTAAATGACCAGAATCTGCCTAGTTTCCACTTAGATGTATTAAGTGGCCTACCAGATTCCATATGAGTTAGCTAGATAGTACCATTGAGAAGCACATCTTGTAAGTAGGTCTTAAATGATGGGGTCTGCCTTAATTAAGGTATTAAATGATCAAATTATGTCTATTTTCTAATAAAAGGTATTAAGTTGCTTGTGTACCATCACTCACATTATTAGCTATTCATGACGTATGATTGGGATATGGGATTTTAGAAACCTGCTTCTGGAATGGAAGACACTAAGTGGTTGGAACCACCTCCTTTTCTTGTAAAGAAGTATTAAATGATTTTAATAGTTTTATGTTTATAGACATGTTCTTATTTTGAAATATACTGCCCAAAAACCGAAAAGTTAAGACTCGAGGTTTTTATTCACTGGACACTTGTTGTTCTAACTCCCTCCTCATTACAATATAGGTTAAGGACGGAGTGATGGCGGTGATGATGCTTAGAGATGGAGAAGTTTGGCTTGTGGCAGGACTTATTTTTATTATTGCTTTTATGCGTACACATGGATTTATACAGTTGTTGCAACGGATGTTATTTTACAATTTTCATGGAATTTTGTGTTAGGACATTTTTATGGTTTTGAAATAAATGGGTACACTTTACTACTGTGAGTTCTTAAACTTTAGTTATAGCTTTGCAATATTATTTCTTTTTACTACCAGGATCTTGCCTCAGAACGGAACTATGTTCCGATGGGCCTTTTCTGGGTCGAAATTTAGGCCCGTTCCGGGATGGGTTGTTATAGTGACATTTGGGTACGGCCGTTAGATAGCTCCAGGCCGCAATCTATACGGGGCCAACGAGCTTTAATTCAAAGGGTCCGATGTGTGGAGTTTTCGAGTAGGAGTTCATCGGCGTCGTCGATTGTGGGTTTCGTTGAACGTAGCTCGAGGGAGAGGGGCGAGAAGCGGCGATAATGGAGGAGTAGGTTTTGTAAAGGGTGGGAGATTAATAGAGGTAGTTGGGTTTAAAAATTTATAAATGATAATTAATGTGTAATTATATAATAAATTGTGTAAATTAAAATCAATGTCTTATATATTATTTCGCTTGTCCATACAAATTCCAAAATTGAACGCGGTCAATCTCGTTGGATTCGTAATGATGATAACTATACTTTGGAATTGGATTGGTCTACATCAGAGCTTTTAGAATTTCAAGCTAATTCGAACGTTGTTCGATTTTAGATGGAGCCAGAATGCTTTGGCGATAACTGGAATTTTGGTGAGTTATGCTCACTTTTTTGGTTAATTGGTGTATATTTATATATAGTAGATAAAATTCACTATTTGTGCTTGGTTGAAGTATTGGCTGATTTGGTTAAGTATCTGCTTTTGAAAAGCGATTTTCATTTAGATTTGAAATACAAGGATTTATGTGGAAAAATCCGGATTTCTCACCATAGTGATTTTAATCTCCAGTTATGTATGTACCTGTTGATTCTAGTTCAATTGTAACCATATTATATAGTTTGTTAATTGCTGAATCTTAATTGTTTAGCACTATTAGTTATGACATTGTTATATGTTGAAGAACTTAAGCGTTGTAGCAATAAAAATCAATAACAACAATGGTTAAGTGCTTGGTGGCTATTGGCCTCACTTTAGTAATTTGAAATACTATTAACCGCCGTTTTGGCTTGAAGTGTGTTTTTGATTCGGAGAATGATTTCAAATCTAATCTATGGGTTTTTTGAAATATTTTTATTTAGGTGAATTTTGAACTTCTATATTTTACCCCAACCTTTTTATTTGCCTTTTCTAAACTATTTGGAAATGTTTTAAAATTGTTTAACTATTATTTAATAATGATGTATAGTTGTTTAACTATTTTTTAATAATGCTTAAAAGTTATTTATTTCTATTTAGTATTATTTTAAAGTTATTTATTAATATTTTAATATTATGAAAAGTTATTTATTTAAATAACTAATATTGTTTGAAGATAATAATAATTATTTATTTAGAATATTTTGGAAGTAATTATTTATTATAATAAGATTTTTAAAGAATAATTATTAATTATTATATTAATAATGTTTAAAATTATTAATTATTATATTAATAATGTTTTAAAGTTATTTATTATTATACTTATAATGTTTTGACTAATTTACTGAAGATGTTCTAAAAGAAATTGACTGTGTTCTTAATGCTGTTGAAAAGTTAATTTATTATTTATTTATGATGTTAGAAGTAAATTAATTTATCTTATTAATGGTATTTAAAAATAATAAACTAATTTATAAAGGAATTTTATTTAATAAAGAGTTTATAAATGAAAATGGAGTTTTGGATTCATAAAGCATTTTATAAAGGATTTTTTAGAAAAGAGTTTTATAAAGTGATTTTAGAAGTGATTTTTGTAAAGGATCTTTATAAATGAGCATTGTAAAAAGTAAAGTTTTATAAATGGGTTTTTAGATTTATAAAAAAAAATAGTTTTATGGATTTATAAAGAGCTTTATAAATGGCTTTAGAAATATATAAAAAGAGTTTTATAAATTGTTTTAGCGATTTATAAAAGAGTTTTACAAATGGTTTTAGAGATTTATAAAGGAGTTTTATAAATGATTTTACAGTGGTATAGAAAGGGAATTTATAAAAGAAGATGAGATTGATTTCCAAAAATAATCTTTAAATAATTATGGTGGTATGGAACAACTTTCCATACTCAACACCAAATAGGAAATTTTTCTTTATGTTTGTGAATATACTTGTATCGTTGAGATAAGTACGTGAAGACATTTTCTAAGTAGTGGAAGTGTAGTGTATTTGTGAATAAACTTATACCATTGAGATAAGTATACAGATATTTTTCCAAGTATTGAAAGGAGTATAAAGGGTTTGTGAATATATCTTTGTAAAAGTATTTTGATACAAATATTTACAAAGTGATTTTAATTAATGAAAGAATTAATTAAAGAAGTTCGTGGTATGTATGTGCTTAACCAATGTAATTTTCCTTGTGGAAATAAATCCCTGATTTGATTGTTTTTTATTTGAATGTTAAATAACTGACTATCAAATATTGGCCAGTTTTAAAATTATCATTGTTGGTTTGGAGAGACTGGAATCGGATATTTTATCTAAAAACCACTTCGAACCGGCATAAGTGTTCGAACTAGAGATATCTTTAAGATGATCAGAAACAGAGCTCTTTGAAGTGCAAGGGCTACTTGCTGTTAATCTCGAGGATGATTCTAAAATGGATGTAGTAAGAGTATTGCCTTTGGCTTGTTCATATCATGAACAACTTGTATAAACGAATGCTGGCACTACATTGCTGCTTGGAAGGCAGTGTTAGCATTCCAAGTGGATTTGCTATTTAAAAGGGTAAAGCGTAACCTCATGCCTCAGACCTTTAAATGACTATAGCAGGGACATGCAGCAGGGCGAAGTGGGTCGATCCGATTAGGGTATGATAATCCCTTATCTAGAGTCAGTATCTATGTATGCTTCAGGACCCATTATGGTTGTTGACCAACCAAGGGGTGATTATATTCGGCACTATTTCGTAAGGGGTACGGTCGATCCTGAGTAGTAGAGGTGCAACATGTTGTAGCCTCTATTGCATTTTATCTAGAGGTTTGCTGATTTGGTGGGTAGACCCTTACCCTTTCATAGTTTGAATCCATTTTCCAATCTGAGCCTTCAGACTTGATTATATACCTACTATACTACTATTAATTAATGTAACAATTTCGGCTATGATTCAATATTTATTTTAAACCTAGACATTATCATAATATCAAAGAATTTCCTATAGAAATGTTTTGGTTATCATAAGGTAAAAACCCGTCTGTGTTTTTATGAGGCGTTGTCTTACGAGACACTTCTATTTTTCAAAGGGTTTTATAAAAATAGAAATTAATATGATTTGATAGATTTTTCTTATGCTAGTTTACCAGACTGATCCGGGCGTTATTTTCTTATAATGCTCGGGTTAGACCGAGTATATTTTCATATCTAGTTTGGACGGCTTGGAGTTAGGAGACGAGTTGGATGCTTCCAAGACATACTCACATATATGTTATTTTTTGCTGCATTGGTTCTCTATATTTATTAGCACTTGTGAGGACAGGTTGTTATAAATGTCCAAGCTGATGATTTTTCTATTGTACCCCGATTGATGTATGTATATTACAGTTTTTCTATATGTGAAGATATGTTGTATATTATATATTACTCATTACGATGTGAGATTCTATTCTCTCTTTTATTTTCTTTCTCCCTAACAATCTGTCTTTTCGGCAATTGGATGCTCTGCACGTGAATAACGTGGATGTATTAGTAACAACTTTCAAGGGTTGAAAATGCAGGTCTTTATGTGTAGTCCCTTGCATTTGGTGCATGCTATCAGTCTGCCGTTTGGTTCTAGGTGTGTGTGATGGATATTCATACACTATTATTATACCTCACATGAGATGATAGGCTACGATTTTACATGGGATTATGTCCAACATATAGTCTATCCCCGTATCTTACATTGGCATGTGTCGCCTATTATCTTCCATTGACTTGTGTCATCTACTATCTTTCATTGGCGTGTTTCATTATTTGTATATTTTATTGTATGGATGATCGTTTAATTAATTTTTATGAGTATGATGGATGTGTTAACGTTAACTTTATCATTATCTGATAGTTATACTTGAGCATTACTGTGTGCTAGCCAAATTATACTCAACGATTACTCTTGCATTGATGATGTTTGTATGTTTGGATGTTTCACCCACTAGACACTACTCTACATAACCCATACTTTTATATGTTTTTAAATAGGTGATGTACTATGCATGGCATTAGATATGGTGTTATATATATATATTGAGATATCCACATGACATTTTGAGATATATTTGTTACATCATGCTAGTTAATACTATGTTTTGATATCTACATTTTAGAGATAGTACGACTCGTGTGTTATTCATATAATACTTGAGTCAGTCCAAGACATTACACATTCTAAGACAAAGTGACTGGCTTTTGATTGATGGGCATATCGGAGGACAATTATGTATTATATAGTTGAGTATCATTTTGTATATTTGTAACAATATGTGTACATGTGTTGTTTAGATGTATATACTAGACATGCTGTGTATATTTTTTACTGTAGTGGGCATTTACACTTTTATATTGACCAAATGATACCTGTGTATATTCCCTATTATATATTATTGCTTTGTTCAGTGACTCTGTGTTCTAAGTTATTTACTTTACATTATGTACAGTTCTCTCCTAGAAATGCATGTGTTTATTGTTTTGTGTCGATACTGGATACGTATAGATGAGATATTTATATGATTTTGAAATACGTACCAATGTTACCTAATGAAATATTTACATGTGACATCTCATTATTGCCTCATTCTCCATAGTATCATACAGTATTACTTAGTAATACTCTTTGGTTGTATGGGTATAGAGGTACGGTGTTTCATTTAGTATCAATGCTGGTTTAGAACAATACATTATATATATGATACACAAAACTTGGCCTTTGATGAGGCATAGAGTCTTTGTCCTATAGGCGTGTTGGGTAGTACCCTGTAATAAGGGATAGCAGGTATGCGTGACGATTACTAGGGTAATCATCTAGAGACGTATTTATATCTTTTCTATATATAATACTTTTACTTCTAACTCTTCTAAAAAAATCTCTGTATGAGATTTAGAATGGTTCTTATGGTTGCAAGGATGGAAGAAGCTAGTCCGACAAGTATTGTCCGAGTTGGTGGTGAATATTAGACCTCTAGGGGCTTGGTATAGAATTATTGTATCCTAAACCATTAATGATTAGAATTGCACAGCGGAAGCTGATGGATTACTTTTCGCTGAGTGCATTAATTGGTTATCTCTTGTGTATGCTTGATCAGATGTATTGCATTTGATATAACTGATTAAGAATTCATTTTGAGCAGGAATCATCAGTTAAAGATTAATCTACACGGATATTGATAGATAAAACCTTGTGGTGTCTTCGGTAGTGAAGTTATCACAAGGAATATTAAGAATTGCATCTTATGAAAAATAATACAATTAACTAAAAATGGAAAATTAATTTAAATTTGATGCTTGCTTGATAATATGTGATGTTTGAATTGCAAAAAGTGAGTTATTATCTTAACGTGTATATAGAGAACATTTGTAAACCTTTCAATGTAAGCAAGAAAAATGTCTTTAATTAGAAATCTTTTTTATAAAGGTATATATATATAATATTTAAATAAAATTTTGAAGTGGATTTGTGTTAATTTGTGCGTTGAGTGCTTTAAGGATTCTGGTTGATGCGTTTGGCCAACGTTACCGATAAAGATTCTAAAACGCTAGAATAAGGCATATTAGACACAATTCTTTCGAAATATTTTAGAATTTTGTTAAAAATATTCTATGTTTTTGAAAAGGTTTGAAATTTTTGAAAGGATTAAATATATTTTGTTCAAAAATTAAAAGCAATATTTTGAATGATAATATAATGTTTTGGAAAATGTTATAAATGGTTTTTTTGGAAATAAATTAAAATTTTCAAGAAGTATAAGTTATATTTTAAAAGGAGAAATTTAAGTTTTGTGATAAATTATACCAAGTATTTTGAAATGAAAATGAATATTATAGGGAAAAGCACAGTATTAGTTGGAAAGATATTTTGGGAAATATTTTGAGACGAGAAACTATTTATTATTATTTTGATATAATTATGAGTTGTAATAAAAATAATAAAGATATTTTATAATTATAGATATTTTTAGCGATGATTGCAACCATCGAACATTAGTGGACAGCTGAGGTCGCTGGCTAAGTAGTGTGATCACACAGTCAACATTACAGCCAACTGATATTTGTAGTCGGTAAAAATAAATGGCAAGGCAACGTCCTTGTATTTTATAGTATTTTAAATTTCGAAAGGTAAATATATATGGTGTATGTGCGAAAGCCTTGATGAGATTTCTATGGATTTCAAATATATGATTGTAATAGTGTGTAATGAGAAATAACACTTATATTTATGTGTTTTCTGATTAAAAAGAAAGTTAGAATAAAATAATTCCTCATTTACATTTGGAATATATTATCGATTTTCAGATACTTTGATTTGGAAAATAAGAAATATTCTAGTAAAGTGTAATGTTATGAATTTGACGGTTTGGGATTAAAAAGAATTTTTCAAAGAAATTGTGTGTTATTATACTGATAAGTGTGAGTATATACTTTCATCAAGGTGATTTGTAAGTGTCATTCATGAGAAATGAATTTTAAAAAATGATTATTTTGGTATAAAGAGATATTATCAATTTAAAATAAAGTTTGGAATGATAAAATGTTTTGCTTTAAAGAAAAGAAAATTTCCTTTTTTTAATGTACAAAACTTTTTGCTAGAAGACGGGATTTATTTAATTCTTGACTTTAAAGTGGAAAATTTGATGTGGAAATTAAAAGTTGTTTAATAATTGGACTTAGTGATATTCTTTTCTTTTGAATGGAAAAGTTCCTCTTTACGAAATAAATTTTGTGATAAAATATTTTGAAGTCATGAAGTTTATATTGTTTAGCAAGGATGCTTAGTAGACGGCCTATTTTTGTAAGAGATATATGTTTTTAAGTTAGAAGCATCAGATCTTGTAAAATTATTTATAGTCCTTTATAGTATATACATATATTTGAAGAGTTTCGACAAGAAGTTAAATATTTGAATAGCTTGAGGTTTTGGTATTATAAATTAAAAGGTGTTGTTTATAAATAATATATTTGAGTGAAGAGTTAATTTTGCAATGTAATATTATGAAGTTGAAGAATGTTTTATAATATTAACGTGTATTAACAAGGTTTATTTAGCAAGTGTTGAATTGATAATATTTTGTAAAGTGACTTAATGAAAATGGATGTTTTGAAGATTTATATTCATTATTGAGTGAAAATTATTGAATAAATTATTTGGAAAGAAAATTATTTTAGATGATGTGTTTTGAAAGTAAAGAAAGTATTTTTACATTTTAAAGAAATTGGATTTGAAATTTTGTGTTTATAGAATAAGTTATTTTTGTCCACCTGTAAAATTTCAAAGTAAGTCATTGATTCATAGGAATTTCAATTTTTGGAAAATATATATTATGGAAAGGAAGGGATTTACAAATTATTATATATTTACATCTTTGAAGAAGTAAATCTATGCATTTGTTTTGGGATTTTGCATGTAACAAGTGTTTTGTATTGTAAATGTAAAAGAGTTTGTTTAAGAATCAATATGATGGTTTTATATTGTTTTGAGTACCGAGGATTTTCGAGATATACTTCGTACTTTAGAGACTACTCTAAAGCTTCCCGAAAATCTCAACAAATGATAAATATTTTGATTGTTTGTGCAAATGTTGGAATCTTTCAAATAAGCTTACTAAAACACATATTCCATGATTATAGAAAATGTGCAAGGAAGGTAAATCTGGGTCTTGGAGTAAGCCATCGATGAAAGGTCTAATAATTGGTTTTGTGTTACTCTATTTAAATAATTGTTCGATCGATGTAGATCACTATACGTGCTGACCTAAAACGGTAAATATAGAAAATTATATCGAATGTTTTGATGTTTGATTGGTTTACATTTAAGCTAGAAGTAATAGTTGGTTATATATTTTTCCTTTAGGAGATGGCGATAGACCTAGGGAAAGTAGATGTGATCAAGGTTCAAAGACACCGAAGTATGCATCAGATGAACATTGCTTTTTGGCTTTGGTTGGATTTACTCGGAAGTTCATTAAGAATGTTGCAACGATATTGTCACCTTTGATCTGATTGATGATGAAGAACCTAATTTATACATAAAGTCCAGAGTGTGAAGCGGCATTTATTCGATTGAAGGACTTATTGGTGAGTGCTCCATCTTTGGTTATCCCTTATGATACCAAACCATTTACCATGTATACTGATGAATGCAGTACCTGTCTTGGTGTTGTTCTTATGCAAGAAGGAAGGTAGTAGCATATGCAACTAGTAGTTGAGGAACTATGAGAGAAACTATCTGACACAACACTTGTAGTTGGCTACTATTGTATTCGCATTAAAGTCATGGAGATATTATCTATTGGATGAGAGATTTGAGTTATATACGGACCATAAATCTCTCAAGTACTTTTTTCTTAGGAGAACCTGAATCTAAGACAACAATAATATATTGTTAGCGCCAAAATTGGTCACTAACCCCCAAATCCAGATGAAAGCACCAAATACCAATCACAGCTCAGAGATAGAATGTATGTAGAGAGTAATAATATGAAGAACAGTTAGAACTGAAATGAAAGCAGTAAAGAATAACAGATTTTATAGTGGTTCGGCTAACTCCGGCCTACGTCCACTGCAGAAGTTTACTTTTTATTGCTGTAATAATCGATTACAGTTACAAGATGGCAGAGTTGCCTTAGCCTTAGAAAAGAGAAAGTAAGAGAGCAGAAAAGAAGATCCCCTTTTACTGTGCCCATGCCTCTCTATTTATAGACAAAGATGGGTTGGACTTCCCTGGTGGGCCTGGCAGCCGAGTACCTCAGCCCAAATGGAGTGGTCTCCATATGCCGAACCATAGATGCCGAACGCTGAATGCCGAACAAGGTGTGAATGCTGAACGATCTCCTCATGCCGAACGTTGGGAGGTGCGAGGTACCGAGGTATGGAGGTGCGAGGTACCGAGGTATCGAGGTGCGAGGTACCGAGACATGGAGGTGCGAGGTACCGAGACATGGAGGTGCGAGGTATGGAGGTGCGAGGTGCAGAGGTATCGAGGTGCGAGGTACCAGGGTATGGAGGTGCGAGGTGCAATGCCGAGTGAGGTGAGGTATGCCGAACGACCCATCCAATGTCGAACGCTCCCTAATGCCGAACGATCCATCCAATGCCGAACGATATTTATGCCGAGTGCTCCATCCAATGCCGAACGATACTTAATGCCGAACCTCCGTCATGCCAAACCATGTCTGATGCCGAACAGTTTCTAATGCCGAGCGCTCATCATGCCGAATGATCTCTAATGCCGAGCGCCTCTAAATGCCGAGCGCTCCTGGATGCCGAGTGCTACTGAATGCCGAGTGCTCCTGGAATGCCGAATGATCCCTCTATGTCGAACGACGATCTCTCTATGTCGAACAGCCTCCAACGCCGAACCATCCCGATGCCGAGCGACATCTGCCAAACTGCCTATCATCATTTTAAACCGAACCCATCATACTTTAGTCTCGATAGTTGTGAAGTTGTTTAAGTTAAATCCGTCTGTCTGCGGCCTTGCCAAAAGGCGGGTTAACACTTGCCCCCCAAAACATGCCTTGCTGTGAAAGGTGTGTTTTGAATAGCCTCAAGTCCAATATCCCAAGTATGTATGTTATCCACATCCATACTTTCCGATTCATAACCCAATCCATTACCAAGCCATCTTATCCGAGTACCATGGCCATATCTTGATCCATTTCCGCGACTGTTCCGAGTCGATGTCTGATTCTTATCCAGTAACCAAGTCCTTACCCAATTCCACATCCATCTGAACCCGACTACCGAGTTCCAATCCATCCATATCCAATAACCTATAACCATATCCATGACCTCTCCGGGTCGATATCCAAATCCGGGACCGCTCCGGGTCCTTGTCCGAATCCTTAGCTATTCATAGCCAATATCCAAATCCGTAACCTCTCCGGGTTCTTGCCAAGCGCAATCCACACTTGACGACCTACGTTAAGTAATTCCATGGTGTTCATGGTTCAGTGTCCCTGAACGTCGAAGAATGCCATGGATTAAGTCCTAAGCCGAATCCTGGTCACTCCGGACCCTTGCCGAGCATAGTCCATACTCGACGATCTAAAATAGTAACCGATAATATATGGCCTAAGTCCTAGGCCGAATCCTGGTCTCTTCGGACCCTTACCGAGCATAGTCCATACTCGACGACCTTTTAGCCAAAATCCAGAGAAAATCCAATCAAAATCCGATCCGAAATCCAAATCCAAAATAGAAAACCAAAAACCCATATCGAAAATCCATACCAAAAAACAAACATCCAAACCAGAATCCAAACCGGAAAACGAGCAAAATAGGGAGTTCAAACCAAACTCCAAAACCAAACCAGAAAAAGCAAATGTCCAAGTCAAAGGAAAAAAACAGATTTCGCAAACCCGGGCGTCTCGGTAAGCCATCATCTCAAAGCATGCCTGAGGGTTATCTCCGACCCCGTACATGAGTAAGTGATTTAACCGTTTGCCCGGAGTTTGTTACTTATTCCAAACCATTAAAATTAGTTGATGGCCAATCTGCCACCATTCCTGGGCCTCATGCCCTCGTCGTTCAAGGTAGGCGGTGGCTGCTCCTGTTCCACCGCCGCATTCCGAGTTCCGACATATTGTCGCAACTGACCATTCCTTATATGTTCCTCGATTATATCCTTTAGATGCCGGCAGCTGTTAGTGTCATGCCCGTCCAGGTCATGAAAAAGACAGTGCCTTCCTGACGCCCTTTCTCGTTCTGAGGGTTCCCTCCTTGCTGGCCTTCGATAAGAAAGGCGATCTCGAGTATCTAAGAAAATCCGTTCCAACGTTGCATTCAATCCTGTGTAAGTGGAGAACTTTGGTTCTCCCCAGCGCTTCCTTTTACCTTTATCCTCGCCCCCACCCGAGCTTTTACCGGGTAGTCCTCCATCCTTAGTCGTGTTTACTTCCTTTGGCCTCATGCCCAAACATGCATCTTCTTGTCGAAGAAATCTTTCAGCTTCATGAAAGAATTCCCCAAGATCCAACGGTGGGTCCCGTATCAACGATACTTTGAAATCTGAATTATCTCTGACTCCTAATACCGCAACCATCAAAACCATTGATGGATCTGGCCGATCCACCGAGGCAACTGCTGCATTAAATCGAGTTAAGAATGTCCTGAGCGATTCATCTGCCCCCTGTTTGACTGACGTTAGCGTCATCACGTTCTTTGGCCTTTTTATGTGAACTCGAAACTGACTTAAGAACTTGTCCGCCGGTTCTGTCCATGTTCCAATGGATCCATCCTCCAGCTGTCTAAACCACATAGCAGCAATTTCAGTCAAGTACAGGGGGAAACATCGGGCGATAACCTCCTCCGCTGCTCCCAGCACTTCCATATGCCTAGTGTACCTCATCAAGTGGTCGGTGGGATCCGTCTTCTCGTTGTATACTTCCAGAGTGGGTAGTTTGAAATCGGACGAATTCCTAGATGTCCTGATGTTCCGGGTAAATGGACTTTTGTTAACTCCCTCTGAATCCCTGTTTGTCAAACCTCTGCGAATAGTCCGCCTGATAATGTCAGCCAATCCAGTGTTTCCAACCAATCCAGACTGGCCCCCAAGTCCCTGAGGAAATTCTGGCACATATTCTTCATCACGTACTCCTATATTCCTATCGATGCCAGGCCACGTAGCGTTATCCGGTATCCCTCCATGAACTGGTCCAGCATCACCTGCTGGTGTGCCACCGAGTCTAGGTCCATCTAGATTGTTAACTGTTTGTTGATTGGGAGCTGCCCCCTGCTGATTCACTCCATCTGTCCGTTGGTTGAGTTCCTCTGGTCCAGCTCCACGATCTTGAGCACCTGCAGTTCCTGGTTGTCCAAATTGCCTAAGAAGAGCCTGCATCATCTCCTCTTGCCGTTTCATCATCTGCTCTTGCATAGAATTCATCATCACTTGCATCTCGTCCCGAGTTATGTAGATGGATGCATGACCCTCTCCAGCTCCAGAAGATGCCGCTTGACTTCCTTCCTGATTGCTCCTTTCCACTGCTTGCTTCCTCATTGGTGGTCTTGCCATTGCTTTCTAAGATCCAAGTTCCTAACTCCAAAATTCCTGAGTGTTTCAGTTTCTCAGTGAAAGCACCAAAGTGTTAGCGCCAAAATTGGTCACTAACCCCCAAATCCAGATGAAAGCACCAAATACCAATCACAACTCAGAGATAGAATGTATGTAGGGAGTAATAATATGAAGAACAGTTAGAACTGAAATGAAAGCAGTAAAGAACAACAGATTTTATAGTGGTTCGGCTAACTCCGGCCTACGTCCACTCCAGAAGTTTACTTTTTATTGCTGTAATAATCGATTACAGTTACAAGATGACAAAGTTGCCTTAGCCTTAGAAAAGAGAAAGTAAGAGAGCAGAAAAGAAGATCCCCTTTTACTGTGCCCCTGCCTCTCTATTTATAGACAAAGATGGGTTGGACTTCCCTGGTGGGCCTGGCAGCCGAGTACCTCAGCCCAAATGGAGTGGTCTCCATATGCCGAACCATAGATGCCGAACGCTGAATGCCGAACAAGGTGTGAATGCTGAACGATCTCCTCATGCGGAACGTTGGGAGGTGCGAGGTACCGAGGTACCGAGGTATCGAGGTACGGAGGTGCGAGGTACCGAGGTATCGAGGTGCGAGGTACCGAGGTATGGAGGTGCGAGGTACCGAGGTATCGAGGTGCGAGGTACCGAGACATGGAGGTGCGAGGTACCGAGACATGGAGGTGCGAGGAATGGAGGTGCGAGGTGCAGAGGTATCGAGGTGCGAGGTACCGGGGTATGGAGGTGCGAGGTGCAATGTCGAGTGATGTGAGGTATGCCGAACGACCCATCCAATGTCGAACGCTCCCTAATGCCGAACGATCCATCCAATGCCGAACGAGATTTATGCCGATTGCTCCATCCAATGCCGAACGATACTTAATGCCGAACCTCCATCATGCCGAACCATGTCTGATGCCGAACAGTTTCTAATGCCGAGCGCCCATCATGCCGAACGATCTCTAATGCCGAGCGCCTTTAAATGCCGAGCGTTCCTGGATGCCGAGTGCTACTGAATGCCGAGTGCTCCTGGAATGCCGAACGATCCCTCTATGTCGAACGACGATCTCTCTATGCCGAACAGCCTCCAACGTCGAACCATCCCGATGCCGAGCGACATCTGCCAAACTGCCTATCATCATTTTAAACCGAACCCATCATACTTTAGTCTCGATAGTTGTGAAGTTGTTTAAGTTAAATCCGTCTGTCTGCGGCCTTGCCAAAAGGTGGGTTAACATATATAGAGTTTCCATCATCTAATGATATT
The DNA here is from genome assembly GCA_030737815.1 of Allium fistulosum. Classification (NCBI taxonomy): domain Eukaryota; kingdom Viridiplantae; phylum Streptophyta; class Magnoliopsida; order Asparagales; family Amaryllidaceae; genus Allium; species Allium fistulosum. Next base: position 799,355,896 of record CM060904.1, read on the forward strand.
GGAATTTCTTATACTCTAGAGAAAGGAGACGTAGTTGCAAATGCTTTAAGTAGGAAACATGAAGAGGAGAATGCTACGTTGTAAGAGTGGAAAATTTTGAGTTTATATTAGAGTTTAATTTTGAAACCTCAATCGAAGTATGCACTTGGATTATTAGCAGCAGTGGAGGTTAGACTAGTGCTAGTGGACCATATTAGTCTTAGCCAGTGGTAAGATGCATCATTAGTAAGAATTAAGTAATAGTTAGGATGGTATTAACTATCAAGTCATTTGGATAGTTGCTCCAAGAATCAGAATGGTTATTTGAGGAGAGATGGGAGGCTATGTTTGCCATAGGTTACGACTGGATAGAAGAAGTTTTTAGGGAAGTGACATCACTCTAAAAGGACTATTCATCCTGAAGAGGATATGTGTAACACCCCTAATTTTTTATAACATTATTCAGGAGATTTAATTAGATAAAATAAATACAATAATGTAAATGTAAGTGATAAGGAGATTGAGATTTGAATTAATTAACTAAGGTCGTGCCTAATGTACTAATTAATGGCTTAAGAATGGGTTTTGGTTAATTAAGTCACATAAAAGTATATTGGGAATTGCCGCCCCTAGCTTCCACCCTTATACATATTTCATCCCTACCTCATTCTTCTCATTCACGTCATTTTAAAATGCAAAAAAATATAGAGAACGGCCGACCATTAAGAGAAAGAGAAATTCAAATTAAAAGCTAGAGATTCAAGCTTTAGGGAAATAAATCTCAATCCAATCTCTATATCTAGAGCAAGGTGAATAATAATTCCATCTCTATTTTGGTTTTTAATCATATATTTTTGGATTTTAGGGATAAATTCATTTTTATGATATATTGGATGATGATATGCTTGATTCATGATTAATTTGATTTAAACAAGGTTGTGTAAATGAAATTTAGCACGGTTTTAGATCAAAACCGAGAATAAATGATGTTTAAATGCCATCGGAAAATTTTATGTTATGAGAAACATGATTTTAGAGTTGAGTTTCAATTTTGAGAATTTTCCAAGCTATGGAAAGATTATTATGAATTTTCAAAGGAAAATATGGATATTTGGCTTTATAATTTATTTTGGAAAATATATTAAAAATTTGGTTTTGAAATTTTGATATGTTAGATAATATGTTTAAAGTGAATTTCTAGAATTTTTGGTGATTTTTCCAAAGTGATTTGCTATGCAAAATATATTGTTTTAGAAGAAGGACTTCTTTGCAAAAATTGGAAGGGCTAGTTTAAATAACTTAACCATGGTTTAGATCTGGATTAGCGGCCATTACTTTGGAAAAATAATTTGAAAAAGTTAAGGCATCCAATCCAGTGTTGACACATGGCTGGTTAGTTAGAGAAAAGTTTACCCAAACAAGAATTAAACTTGGTTTTGCTCAGAAAAGGGGTTCCGCCTACTTAGTAAAGTGCCTTTCAACACAGTAGCTTCCGCCGTCATCCTTGTCGAAACCAACTATGCCGAAACCAATACACAAGGTATCGCTATGATGGTACACATTGGATTGGAGATAGGCGAAAGGTAGAGTGTCGAAAGCAAACCTACCGAAGGGGTCTAACCTTGGTTTGTTTTAAAAAGATAAGCGCCTGCCTTTGTTTTGTCTTAAGCCTTCGACAAGGTCGAAGCATAAGTTTTCGAAAGGGGTTTTAAAAGGGTTTCAAAAGGGTTGCCAAAAACTTAAGATTGCTTTCGACTGGGTTCCTTACTTATAAAAGAATGTTTTGAAAGAAGGGGTTCTGACCTAGTCGATACCCTACTGTCGTTTTATAGCCTTTCGTTGGTGTTGAAGTATCAATGTTGTTGGAAGATACTTTGTTTTATAAAGTTTAAGCCACTTTCTAAAGATTTCGGAAGGGTTTAGGGGTTTTGAAGGTGATGGTTTCAAAAGGGGTTTCCACTCCAACCTTCCAATGTTTTACCCAAATGTTTTGTGCTTTCGAAAGTGATGGTGCTGATGCCATCATGTTTTCCCCAATATTTTTATAAGATAAAAGACGGTTTCGAAATAGATGCTTACGACTATATTCACTTTGACCCAAATAATGTTTTAAGTATAAACCCAATGTTTACGAAAGAGGTGCTTTCAATGGTTTCGGAAGGGTTACTTCCATAAGTGTTGAGAGGGGTACTTTCAACTGATTTCGAAGCTAAAGTTTCTAAAGTTATATGCTAATACTTTTATATATTCAAAAGGTTTCGAAAGGTAGAATTTAAAGTATTATAAGGTAGGAGCCTAATGTTTTTAAGAGCTTTCGAAGGAGGTCATCCTATGAAGTTGAAAGTTAGTTTTCGAAGGTATCGAAAGGTTTTTACGACCCAAACTCTATTTTGATGGAAAAACCCATGGCAATATTAAAGGAGTTTTATAATGATTTTAAGAAGAAGCTATCTTTAATAAAGAAATAGGTTAAGGGGATCAACCATGTTTTATTTTAAACCCACATGAGTGGTATTGCTATGTTTTATATTGCTTCTTCTACGAATATATTCACTTTATAATGGACCCATAACTGCATTTTGGGGATAATGGGTGGGAGAAAAAGTTAGGTTAACCCTATAGTGAATATAAATTGAACAAACTCCTGAATGAGTAGAATTGCATCCAATAGGTCAGGAAGACCCGAATATAGGATGTAAAAATACAAAGGAAGGATATTGGCAGGGGCAATAGGTTCACAGTAAGCCCATGAAAACTGTATCACATTGGCATGGGCCAATAGGTTCATAGTTAGCCCATGAAAACCATGTGTAAGAAAAGATGTAAGATAGACAGGTTCCTACTTAGCCCATGAAAACTATGTGTAAAGGAAGATGTCAGTTAGACAGGTTCATAATAAGCCCATGAAAACTATAATTAGATACTGGCAGGGCCAGTAGGTTTGTAGTTAGCCCATGAAAACTATATCCGGATGAAATATTAATATATGTCAATAGGTTCCTAGTCAACCCATGAAAACTAGGGAAAACAGAAAGGATATTGGGGTTACCAGTTGGTTCCTATTCAACCCCTGAAAACTAGGATAAGAGTAATATTGGAGTTACCAATAGGTTCATAGAGATCCTATGAAAACTATGTAATTGGACAGGGTGTCCTTAAATATTTGACCCGTTATTAGTCAGCCCATGAAAACTAATAGGTTAATTGTAATCCTAGAAACTATAACTGAGACATATAGTCTAAATTGAATAGGGATGGGTAATCCAAAATTAATTCAGTTGTTTTGCATATCATCGTATTATAATGTTTTGAATTGTTTTATCCATTGTGGATGCACGAAGCACAGTATATGGTTTTGAAAAGGTTTCAAGATAATAGTGAAGGGAAACTCATTACGCTAAGCGGCATGGTCTCACTTGATATCTAAATGATTTCAGACGGTAGATTATTATTCATACCAAGATTTATGTCTGACTCGAAGTTTATGTTTTCCCCTTAAACTCTCGGGTACTCAATTGATTTGAGTAGTTTAAGAGTTGAGGTTTTCAGGTACCTCTTAAGACGAATAAGCTTCCAAAGACGTGCAAGAGGCATGATAGCAATTTAGAGTTCCCTTTTCCTTTGATTCCGCTGTGTTGATTGTAGTGGAAAAGTTTTTATATTGCCTATATATACTCTGATCATCCCAGAGGGCATCTTCATATGTTGCTCTAGGCGTACGTTGTAATAAATATATTTTCTCTGAACATGATTTGCGAATTTGGGATTATGTAATGAATTGGAAATATTATGGAATGAAATGTGATTTTGTTTGAAGTTTAAATTTTTTCCATATTCATGTGTTTCTGTGTATCGATGAATCTAATACCGTCGTATTTGGTCGCCGAGGATAAATAACTATATATGACTGCAACATCTGTAGCTATTAGTTTTGGCCTCCCCAAGTCGGGGGATGTTACAATAGGAAGATTAGCGTATTGAGCAGAGCTTCCAGTGAAGATGGTGGGAGTCCATAACGTGTTTCTTGTGTCACATCTGCAAAAAATATGTATAGACCCTAAGGTAATAGTTTTATGCAATCGTTTAGTGGAGATAAAGTTGGAGTCTGTGCTGAGTACATCCTATGGTCATACCCGTATTGTAGAACCTAGGATGAAATTAAGTAGACTGCAATGAAGAAATGACCCAGTAGAGAGTAAATGGGAGCCTGAAGTGAAGATGATGGCTACCCATCTAACCTCTTTTCCGACGCATTTCTTGATTTGAGTTATTTGGTTTCCCTAGTTTGGTTATTCTTGGATTAGGATTTTGGATGCTTTGGATGAATAGATTGTTATATTTTATATATGTTATTGAATTTGCTTTAAGAATGTATATGCTTATATTAGGGTGTTATACATCATGCCTAATATGTCATTTCAATGCATTCATAAAGGATGCATTAGCCGCATTTATGCGTTTTCGAGGTAAAACTGCAAGTTCACGACATTTACGTCTATAGATATTCATGCCATACGCGCACACACACTATTGTTTATGACTTGGTTGATGTATGTTAGTGGGTGAATGTTATATTATGTTTTCCGTTTCTTAGGAATTTCGGGGACGAAATTCTTTTAAGATGGAGAATGTAATACCTTTGGAAGTTGATAAATAGTTCAAATGAATAATAATAATAAAATAATGTAAAAATATTTGAAAATAGATAATTAAAAAAATTAAATATAAGGAGGGACAAAATGGTTATTTTCAGACTATGTAATTTGACGACGAAACCAGCCCATTGCAACCATCTCGTTTTTTCAAGTCGTGTATTATTTTTATTTGCCTCATTTAGAGGCCATAAAAAGGAGTCATGGTTGAAATATCTTTGGGTTAAATGGGGGCCAAAGCTAAAGTTTGGTTTTGAATTTGAAATTAAGCAGATAAATAGTTTCCCTCCCTACGTTAAGGAACTAATTCACATACCATATCTTATTTCAGAAACTAATCGATCATCCTTTCTTCTTCCTCCTTTCCTTCAAACTATCTAATTCAAATTCAAATATCTCTCTCAAAACTTCACCGAATCAAATGGGACTAGAAGCACTGTGTAGCTAACAGATAGGGCAACATTACAAGGAGCAATTTGGAGGCAAAATCCAAAGTAAGGAGACGCAATAGGATAGGTAGCAGGAAACTAGGCAGAAATATGTATTTTGGTGAGTGATTTGTGTTCTCTTTTTCATATAATGCAACCATTATCCTCTAATTATTATATGTTGACTATAGCAGGGTAGATAAAACACCCGTAAACAGCTAAAATTGGATTAACATGGGATTTGGGAGATATTGGATAATAACAACACTTTGAATCCAGGTTTATTTAGAATATAGTACTTTAATGAATAAAACTTGAAAATTAAGAAACAAATGACCAAATTAGACTTAGAAATGAAGAGCTAGGATTTAGGAACATTCTCATATGACTGGAGACGGAATGGAGGGGGCCGAAGGTGGAAATAACAACAAAAACACCAATTTCTCAAAATCTGGAAACTATATAAAACACATAAACCGGTCCTTTAGTGGGCTTGGACCGGTGCACCAATAGCCAAGTCTGGGCAGAGATTGAACTAGACCCTGAAGGGCCTATATAAATAAATAATGAATGATTCGAATCTTGTTTCTTCTTTATTCTAATGGTGATCTAAGGCTAGTGACAAAGCGAATGATGGTGATACGAAGTAAATGAATTTGTGCAACGATTGGTTGTTATTTAAAGTGAATATATATGTTGTGGCAATACAAAAAGGTGATAAAACGATGGATGTGGGCGTTAACGAGTCTGGGTCGTAGGTAGATGGCCCAGAGTGTGTATGAAGATAAGAATATGATCCTGTGACACAGGTATGTGGTCCACGCATGACGTTGCACCTTTGTACTACTTCAGTAGGCTAGTGGAGGAAATGTATGTTAAACGACTCTACAGGCTACCAACGGACCATGGCATGTGTCCAATTAGGTAGCACAGGAACAATTGGCTTTCCTACAGGCTACGGGCGGTCTAGGAAAGTGAGTCATATATGTGATTGCATGACCATGGATAATAGACGGCCCTAAAGGGTATGAGGCCGGACCAGGGAAGTGAGTCCGCACATATATGGTGCAATATGATTAGTTGTATTTTATAGTTAGGTATAACGTAGCGACGGAATGTGTGGTGGCCGAGCAATAGACTCATATCATACTGTAGTATTATTTTTGTAGTATAGGTAGTGCAGATTTTGGCTCACCCAACAAACTTATGTCGGACCCAATCCTATATATATCCAGGTTAATGGAGTCCAGTGATGAGATGGTATTAGAGATGGAGATCCATTTATGTATTTTACTATAGTGTATATAGGTGTTGTACCTAAATTTGACTATGTATAAATTGGGTTGTGCTTGAATTATCCAACATATGTATTTCATATTTTAGACTTGTTGTGATGTGACTGGTAATTGTTTATGTATTATATTTTATTTCGTTCTGCAATGAGATATTGAAAGTAGTTATTAGACAGTATTAATTAGAACTGTATTTGATATCTAGCTATGTTTGTAATTCCTTATTTTATCTCAAATACCAATGATTCATCCTTTTTGGTTGTTGGGTTGGCAGTGCTAGTTTGGGCATTGGATCTGAGGTTGAAAGGGCGGGTTTTCGAACCTGATCAAGGATGATACTGAATTTCTTCTTACAGTCGATCTCTGTAAAGCGAAGACAGCAGGAAATGCGGATTATGGATCTTAAGGCAGAATTAACACTACAGGGGGTGAATAGTGTTTAATTAATTTTATGAATCTTTTTGAAATCTTTTCAAATTAAACCCAAACAGATGCGATTCACCAACAAAGAGACAATCACAGAACCAGACACAAATGCAAATAGTAAATAAAAACAGTAAAGGAAAGAACACAATGGAATTTTATACTGGTTCGTAGTTACCCTACATGCAGTCCCACACAATTTCTTATGCAGATTTCTTTTCAAATATAATGTCGATATTACATCCTCGATTTCAAGGCCACGAGATACACCCTCCTGTCTCCGAGTCTAGGGCAAACTCTTTTAATTTAACCAGGCTACAAGATCACCTAATTGATTTACGGGCTACAATCACACCCAATTGATTTACGGGTCACAATCACACCGTTTCCAATCACACTTTGATAAAGAGAGACTCGATACACTTCAATCTTTGATTACAAATGATCCTATAACTCTGAATAGCACTGAGATCTTTGAGAGAGAGTGGCAAAGAATCCAACTAGAGACGATCGAGTTTGATTCACTTAGGATTTCGGCAGAGTTTTGTTAAGAATGTTTGAAAATAAGAATGGAAGAGAAAGAGGAGAGAAAACAAAGAAATCTTAAGTTAAAATTCATTGAAAACTACTGGTATATAAAGGAGAATAACAGCCATGTCCATTCGTGAAAGGTTATGACGAATAGACACTTCTTTTGAAAATTCGAATTTTAAAATCTATGGCTACCATATCGACATGAGGGGTATAGGCATGTCGATATATCTAGTAGTTTTTTTGAAAATTGAATTTTGTTTTAAAAGAGATTTTCTTTCTAAAGTTTGTCGAAACTATCTTAGAACTTTGTAAACTATTTTAAATATACTTTATGATTATAAAAACCTTTGGAAAGTGATCTTACGAAATATAAAAGTAATAAAAAATAAATATATAAATATTTTAGGATTAAAGCTAAAACATTAAAACCAGGAGATAGTTTAAAACAATAAATAATTTTGAAATTAATATGATTAAAAATAGTTTTTGAATTAAGGCTAAAATATTTAAACCAAGAGAGATGTCTTTTTCAAAAAGATAGTTTTGAAAAAATCTAAAAATAAGTCATTTTGAAAATTTCGTGGATTCCATTCCACTAGAGAAGGTCGTGGGTTCCATCCCACTAAAGAGGCCGTGGGTTCCATCCCACTATTAAAGCAAGAAGGTGGATTCCATTCCACAATTAAAATCGGAATAAAGATTTTAGTGCTATTATGAAGTTTTAACATAAATCTAGACTCTATTACTTTTCTTAATATTTTGAACTCTTGAACTCTTAATACTCATGAGTCTTCAGTCTTAATTTCTACAATCTTGAATTCGTCAGTCTTGAATCTCCATACTGTACAGTCTTCATTCTCAGTACCTGCATATATATATATATATATATATATATATATATATATATATATATATATATCCTGCATATACATATGTATCTAGACAAAGATATTAGTATTTATATTTTATAAAAAGTCCTAAAGTTGTTGTCATCAAAACCATCATCTCAGGAACTAATAATGTCCCCCCTTTTGAAGATGACAACCTATGTTTGTAAAATATACTCCATCAAACTCTGATTCTACTCTGACTCCCCCTTATTCCAAAAACTCCCCCTTAATCTACGCCTAACTAATACCTAACTATCCTATTTTATAATTCTCCCCCTTTGTCAGCAACAAAAACTAAGCCTAAACTACATAACCCCTCCTTAAACTAATACTATGGAACTAAATGCTAATAACGAAGTATAATAAGCAAAACATAAATCTAATTTTGTTATATATGATGTTACATTACACATATATATGAAACATAGACACAAATATATACAAGTACACAAAATATGAAAACATTAATATAATAACAATCTAACGAGAGTCCTTGACAATTGGTGACTTGTGAATCGAACAATTAGGGCAATGGAGACAAAAGTTTCCATGTTGTTCGACCAAATTACCATTTTTGACAAAACAAATTTCTCCAACGCAAACAACATTATCGTCCTCGTCCATTTGCGCTTCTTCCTCTTCTTCTTCTTCTTCTTCTTCGTTGTCCTCTAATGGATTATGAATATGTATGTTAGAGGAATCATCTTCAATCACAATAGGGTCGGCATGATTATTCATTAGAAATTTTTGCAAATCTCTAAGAATCTTGCCTTATTTCTCTTGTTCCTTTGCCATCCTTATTTGCTTGACTTGTACTTCAGTCAGCATTTGTAGAGAATCCTTCATAATTTCCTCAATCTTCATTACTCGAGCCAATGTAGTACGTTGGAATGGACCAGAATTAGGAGAAGGGAAGGAAATGGTTGCATTTTGGTTTGATTTAGAAGAGGAGGCCATTACTTTGTATTTTCAGAAGTTTATTATAGAGAAAATGAAGTGTGAAGAAAGATAAATTCTAAATATTGTGGTTATATAACCACCAAACTGATTTTAGAGGGAAAATCAAAATTTCAAATCTGACCGTTGTATGTCGACATGGGGGGTAGGGGCATTTCGACATCCCTTTGTAAATTTTGACAATTTTTTTTCTCTATTTATTTAAATAAACATGTTACCATATCTATATTATGTATCCCAGTTATATAACAAATACCTAGTTCTCTTCTTAATTTAGTAAAGGTTGATAGATTCAAGGGTTTGGTCAGAATATCGGCTATTTGATTCTCAGTGTTGATAAATTCAAGAGAAATAATATCTTTACTTATATTATCCCTACGAAAATGATGTCTGATATCAATATGTTTGGTTCTGGCATGATAAGTAGGATTTTTGGATAAATTTATTGCACTTGTATTGTCACAATAAATGGGTGATTTTGAAATATTTAATCCAAAATCCTTTAGGGTCTGTTGCATATAAATAACTTGAGAACAAGCCAAAGAAGTAGAGATATATTCTGCTTCAGTTGTTGATAGTGAGATAGTATTTTGCTTTTTACTAAACTAGGAAACCAGAGAATGTCCTAAAAAAGTGACAAGTTCAACTTGTACTTTTTCGGTCCGATTTACAACCAGCATAGTTAGTATCACAATATGAGATTAAATCAAATGAATCGTTTTTATGGTAAAATAGGTCATAGTCTAAATTGTTTTCAACATATCTTAGGATATGTTTAACAGCTTTTTAATGGGTTTCTTTAGGTTGAGATTGGTATCTTGCACAAAGACAGACACTATGCATGATATCTGGCCTATTCGCAGTTATATAGAGTAGCGATCCAATCATTCCCCTGTATAGTTTTTGATCAACCTCTTTTGACATCCATTTGAAATAATTTGAAATTGTTGTGGTTTGCGAAAGCAAGTAGAATTCTAATGGCTTCTAATCTTGCTACGGGTTCAAAGGTTTCATCAAAGTCTATTCCTTCTTCTTGACAATAACCTTCCGCGACTAACCGGGCTTTATTTCTAACGACCTCACCTTGTTCATTCATTTTATTTTTAGAAACCCATTTAATTCCTATTATAGTTTTGTCCTCAGGTCTAGGAACAAGTTCCCATACATCATTTATGGTCAATTGATTCAATTCTTCATGCATAGCAAGAATCCATGAATCATCAGATGATGCTTCATTTGGATTTTTGGGTTCGATAGTTGATATAAAAGCTACATTACTCATCTTGTTTAGTTGATTTCTAGTTCTATCAATAGATTCAATATTTCATAGTATATTTTCTATAGGATGACCTTTTAATAGCTTGATCCTTTTATTAGGATGAACAGTTTCACAATTTGTTGCATTAGATTCATTATTTAAAGTAACAAAATCATCTTCATCATTTATTTGAACAAAATCTTTGAAATTTTCATCAAAAGATACATGCACAGTTTCTTCAATGGTGTTAGTTTTTAAATTGGAAACTCTGTATGCTTTACTTCTATTAGAATATCCTATAAAGATTCCTTTGTCAGATTTAGGATCAAATTTATCCAAATTTCCTTTGTATTTCGAATAAAGCATTTACTTCCAAAAACTTTAAAATAAGATACCTTTGGTTTCTTATTGAAAAGAAGTTCATATGGTGTTTTATTGGTTTGAGGTCTAATTAAAATCCTATTCAAAATGTAACAAGCCGTAGCGACTGCTTCAGCCTAAAAATTTCTTGTTAATTTACTATATGAAAGCATAGTTCTTGCACACTCTTGAAACGTCCTATTTTTATGCTCTACCACTCCATTTTATTATGGAGTTTTTGGAAAAGAAAAAATATGAGTTATTCCTTTTTTATTACATAAATTCTTAAAATTTTCATTTTCAAATTCTCCTCTATGATCACTACGAATAGTTTTGATTTTTAAAGAAAGTTGATTTTGAATTCTTTTTGAAAAAGTTTTAAATAAATCAAAAGCATCACTTTTATGTTTTAGAAAAATTATCCATGTAAATCTAGAATAATCATCTGCAATTACAAAAACATATTTACTGTGATTTATTGACTAAATTTGAGATGGACTAAACATATCTAAATGAAGTAACTCAAGAGGTTTTGAAATTGAAATTATATCTTTCAATTTGATTGAACTCTTCCTAATTTTTCTTAATTGACAAGCATCAAATATATTATCTGTAACGACCTGGTATTTCGAACCATTCGCATCCGCACATGTCAGACTTGAATTGCTCAAAAGAATAGATTGTTAATTTATAATTGCAAAAACTTAGCATAGACATTAAATAAATCAATCACAGAATCACAGACACAGAGTAATAACAACAAACAGCAGAATAGATAAATAGTAGTTCATGAAGCTACTATATAAACATCAGAGTTTAAAGTAAAATATAAAGGATATCTCGAATACACAGAAGTTACTAACACATATGCCAATGATAAGTTTGAACAAAACAACTGGAATAAACTGAAGTAACTGGAAAGCTGAATGGACAAAAACAGATCTTCAAGCAAAGCTCCAAAGGCGAGTCTCAAATGCTGTGACACTCAGTCTAACCTGAGCATAAAGCAAAATACAAAACACTCGAGTCAGGATTAACATTCTTATACCAATAAATTCAACTCAAGTGAAATGTCAACTGAAATACAAGTAACTTAAAGGATGTTTGGGATTTCCATCCTCTAAGGATCAGTTGAACTATCTACTATGTAGTAATATACGCTATTATAATATGTCTATCAGTAAAGTAAAGTATTAAAATAACGTTAAGGCGTTACCCATATCCCCCTTAGCATATTTTATATATTCTCGTAGTCTATACAATGCCGTAAGCTCCACGAAACCGGTGGTTTACCTAGAGGACACCCTATAGGTACGGTACAAAACAAACTTGTAGAAGGCACGATAGGGCATGTGAACATGGCAGGCGAGGCAATACCAGGGTAGATATATCATTTGCGGATCTAGACTGGTGGTAATGCATAGCAGCTATTACCGTCCACCTCGAGAAACACTCCCAAATCAAAGGTGCACCCAATCAAATCACAAAGTAATAGTATGGTACCAAAGAAATGTGTCCAATAGGAGGAATAACCTCACTTGGCCCAGCATGGCTCCTGTTTCAGTCACATCTAAGATGACTCATGGGAATCAGGGCTACGTAAATACCTCATACAGAATCGTCACCAAACCATCCTACTTCGTTCTGGAATCTCCACCACGTACACAGTTGTTAAATTGGTTTTCAGTACTGGCAGAGAGTATGACAATATCCGATCCCGGTTTCTTTAACAACCAAACGCTTATTACACACCATGGTCATTTATTTTTCAAACAATTCATACTTCGTATCAAAATATCATATCACTTTCGAAATCATATGTAACAACCCTGTATTTTGTAATTATTTTTTTAAATTGAATTTCCTGATTAAAAAACTTTATTTTATTTAAATTTTGTTACTTTAAATATAAATTTTCATTTGTATGTGAATTATAATTCCAAACATGAATAAATAGAATATTTTCCAGAAATGTGAATTTTGTCAATGTGGTCAAACTTTGACTTTTTATTTTAAAATTTTAAATTTTGAAATTTTGAAATTTATCTTTATTTTATGAAAGTAAATAAATTTTTAAGAATACTACTTTTCGTTTTGTTGGAATCTGATTTATATTGTGCAAGTTATGCTTTTTACACTATTGTATGAAAATTGGTTATTTAACAAAATTGTTTATTTTAATTTACATAAATGATATTTTGTTTGTCATGTCATGTTCTAATTTATGTTTACATGTGTAACATGACATGTTATGTATTTATATATATTTTATTTTGAAACATTTTAAAAGTGTAGTCGAAATTTTCCTTTACTAGTTGTATTTTTGTTTACAATTTTTAAAATTAGTTTCAATATATTAAGCTATTTTTCTTTATTTTCTTCCTATTTTCCTAAAACAAATTCATTTATTTTTCTTTTCCACTTTATTTCAGTTATTTTATTTTTATTTATTGAATTTATTTTGTTTATCTTGTATATAAAGGATAGTGGAAATTTGAAGAGACTTAAGCTTATAAACAATGACTTTTGGTTAGCTAGACTCTTCAGTTTTCTTTGCCGTTCACCACTTTAATTTTGGCCGTGAGTTTTATTCCATTTTCACGTGAGAAGAATCTCATTTCCATCAGCAACTCACGACCAAGCATTTCAGAAAATTGGTAATGGCTTCTCCTTATTTTTTCTACTTTTTCTTCCTTGTTTTCCATTGATTTTGCCTTGAATTTGTCTTGATCTTCAACTATGTTGCTCGGCCCATTGCCTCACCATCACCACCACCGACCACCATCCCTTCCTCCCCACCATCCATGGCTTCAGACCATCCCCCTTCTCTGGCCAGTAGAGGCCATGACCTTCCTATGTTGCAAAATCCATAAAAACAATGCCTAACACCTTGAATACTTGCTAGCCGAGCCTTATGATCACCATACCTTCCATATTTTTCCTCGGCCACCTCCTTAGCCTCCACCACCATCATGACCTGACCTCTGACCATCAACCTAACCCTTGACCAGACCTGAACCAGAGCATGGCTGAGCTCATGGACCTTTGGCCGAGCCAAAAAATTGAACCAAAATGATGCAACCTCCTCTCTAGCCTTGCCTTTTGCACTTCCCATGTTTGTAACTTCCAAACCCTTTGCCTTCTTGACCAAGCCTTGCATTTCCAGTCCAAACCAGAACATTAGCACCTGAAAAACATCCAAGGTTGAACCAAAATAGCCTTGTGGCCGAGCATATGTTGAGTCTAGATCAAGCAAAATTTGTTTAAAAGCTTTGTGAAGTCATTTGTCTAATTCTATTTTCTTTGTTTCAATATAAACTTTTGTATTGTATTTATATTTATATTTTGTTTTGTTTATTTTGTGAATACAAGATTTACATCTTGGCACTCTCTTCATTCAAATCTAGTCATGTTATCGTGCTTTCAGGATTTTCATTTGTGTGTTTTATTGCAAACTCCAACGTAAAAAGGTGAGTATTCACACATGAGATTTATACTTATATAATTGTGAAGTGACAACAAGTGAATGTGTAAACTATTATATCATGTTATACCTGCCTGTGATGTAAATTATATGATGTTAAACCCTGTTATTAAATTGTCACATCATATGTTATATTTTATTTTATTATACTGTTTATTTATTTCTGTTAATCACACTGCAAGTTCCCTGTAGAATAGAATCACTATGGGTTGAAATTATACATACCCGAACAGACTTTAGAATAGGGAAAAATCATTATGGGCTGAAATGATAGGCTCGAGTGATTTTTATTTATTTTTATTAACTTGGGATTGCAGGTTTGAAATGATAGAACCCAAATTTTTCTCTGTAAATTACGGATTGAAATGATATATTATCCGTATCACTTGACAGTTTAGAAAATAGTATACAGACCCGTGGTTATTTTATATATTTCTCTGGATATTTTGAAGTATTTTAAAAATGTAAATCATGACATTTTGATTTAATTTGAATTTAAAATGATTTATTAAAGTGTTATTGTTTTTCTATGAATATAAAATGTTAAACAAAGGAATACTTAAAATGGTAATTTGGAATTTAAATTGAATTGGAATTGGGAGATTTGGTTTTAAAAATGGAAGTTTAAGTAAAGGAAAATAAAAATGGATATTTAGTTTTATTTGTGAAATGATAAATTAAATTAAAGTGTTAAGTGAATGTAAAGAATAGGAAAATTGTACACTTGAATTTAATAAGTGAAGTAATGAAAATTTGATATTTATTTGGGAAATTTACTTTATAAAAATCATAAGTTAAAGAGTATTTAAATGACCATTTTAAAGTGGAAAAATATGTTTTTATACAATTAAAATGGTTTAAATTAAAGTTTAATTGTTTCTGAAATTTTAGTGTAAATCTGGAAATTTAATTAGTAGCACTTCAAAAATGCTATCGTTTCTGAATAATAAATGAAATCTGAATTATAGTGAATCTGTAGCACTTTGTAAGTGTTGTAGTTGCAGAAGTGAACTAAAAGGCTAAAATCTAACTAAGGGCTATCACAACACTTTGCAAGTGCTGTCTTTGCTGAATTGAACTAAAATCTTTAATTTGAACTCTGAACTATTATAGCAGTTTTGTAAATGCTGTCTTTTCTAAATTGAACTATTTTTCCACTAAAACTGAATTATTACAGCAGTTTATAAATACTGTCTCTGCTGAATTGAATTGTTTTCAAATATAACTTACCGCAACACTTTCTAAATGCTGTGAAAGCTGGAATTTTAATGTTTTAATGTATTTTAGTGAATAAATGAGTTCAAAAAAAAGTTAAAATTTTAGGAATTTAATATTTGATTTGAAGGTATAATGACTTCATCTTTTAATGGTTTAAATGAATGATTTAAATTCAAAATTATAAACCATTTTGAAATGTTAACCACCGGGACACTTCTTTGTATGCTATTTTATTTCCTTGTGATTTATTTAGATGCACACCTTTGATTTGAGAGTGTGGCTAGAGGTGGACGATTACTGTAGCTCTGCGCTACCCTAGTCACATTAACACTGTTATTTACATTTGTTTACTTTAATATGAACATGTCTCTGATAGCGTTTATTTCTACTTAATTGTTTAACGGATCCTTAAAGGATGGGCGATCCCAAGCATCCTTTGTGTTATTGTGCATTTCTTTTACAGTTCAATTGAGTTGGTTTACATTGTATAAGTATGTCCTGACTCGTGTGTTTGTGTTTTACTTTACGCTCGGGTAAGCCTGAGAATCACAGCTTTGGATTCACCTTCTGGAGCTAGAGATCTGTTGGAGCTTATTTGTCTATCGGTTCATCGACTTCTATTCCAGTTATTTCCTATTCAGTATTGTCTCTGTATTATTGATTTATGTATCCTGACTTCTATTATATTTATTTTGACTATGAGATTTTGTATATATTTTGAGAGAGTGTATATAGTAGCTTCATGAACTACTATGGTATTTTATTTCCGCTGCGAGTTATTCTAATATTTCTGTGTATGTGATTCTGTGAATGATTTTATTTTCTCCAAATTTTATTACAATCAGTTATTTTGAATTATTCAAGTCAGACATGTGTGGATTATTGTCGATTTGAATGGTACAAAATAGTGGGTCGTTACATTTGGTATCAGAGCTTTGGTTTTTGGCAAACCTTAGCCTACGTAGCAAAAACTCATTAGAGATAGGGTAGAAATACCCTAAAATGAGTGAAATCAATCTCAGAATCATTTCTTTGTAATTGAACGTATTTTCAAAGTATAAAATGATTTTTAAATGATTTTAAAGAATTTTCAAAGATTATTTTGATATAAATTTTCTTGCCTTGAAAGTAAAAAATTTCTAAACTTCATTCCTTTTATATCCACCTTGTTAGTAATTTCTTTGATTAGGATCCTCTTAAATTTTGAACTTCTAGCTTGTTTGATCTAGATTCATTGTTGATAGGAATCTATTTTGGGTATGGCAAATTCAGTAGTATGTTAGGCTGCTTTAAGTGAACTCTATTACATATTTTGCTTAGCTGAAGCTGTCCAACTAAAGATATTTATGCTCCTATTTTTCGTATGATATGAATTTGAGTCTTTTCCAAATTTTGAATGGGAATTCTTTTGTATTAATATAGGTTATTTATCTCTAATCTTGGTTTGGATTTTATCGATTAGGATTCCTTTGAATTTTGGAATGCTCCCACTTGTTCTGAAATCCATTCCTGTCTCCCCTATCTGTAATCTTTTGATTTTGGATCATTGCACTAGTACAAAACTGGTCATTTGTGTCGGTTGTGTAACCCCTGTTGTGTCGGTTTTACAACCGACTCATATGAAGACGACACAAAAGACATTTTTCTGTTGTGTCGGTTGTACGACCGACACAAATATCAATCATTTGTGTCGGTTGTTATTAAAGAACTGACACAAAACAATGAACAGTTGAGTCGGTCTTTCTAAAAGGACCGACACAAATCAGCTTGTATAGTGAAGCACACCGCCGTTTATTGTGTCGGTCCTTTTAGAGAAACCGACACAACTGTTCATAGTTTTGTGTCGGTTCTTTAATAACAACCGACACAACTGTTCATAGTTTTCGTTAAGTTTAAATATGTTATCATATCAACTTGATATTATTCCATATTCTCAATTTGTTGAACAGGAATAAAATATAATTTGAAATGTAAATTTAAATAAAGTAACAACATGTACTTCAACTATCATTCCTTCAATTTAACTAACCATATTGAGCATTCACTGAATAATGCATCCGAAAACAATCATAAGCTAACATCATATTTCACACTTGCATTTACAAACGGCAGATCAGAGTTCCGGAAGAAAATGAGAGTAAAAAAAAAGTTCAAATAAAAATATAGAAAAAAAATACATACCTCTACTGTTATGTCGTTATGAGAAATTTTTTATACAGCGATGAATTTGTAAATTAAATTCATATTTCTAAAAACAGAAGATACAATCTAATTTATGCTTTATGTAAACTGACATGCAACTTTTGATTATTCTTTTAAAAAATTCTATAAAATTTGATAACGGTAAAACATTAAGTTATCGCTCAAATTCTTATATAATAAGTAATACATTTAAAGGATTTGTATGCAGCATAAATAAACCTATGAGTATCAAGGAGTATCAATATTGCAAAATGTAACCAAGACAAGTCTTTCAACATAACTTGTATATCTTTCACATAACCTTCTGTTTATATATGTATATAATACCACCCAACAGTCTTTTTGCCAGGGGAAAAAATGGAGCCTACTACTAAAAAAAGAAAGAGAGTAAAGCAATTACTTCTTAGATGTTTTTGTTGGCAAGCAATCCTCAAGAAAAGTGGTGAGTTGAGAAGTATATAAGCTTGGATGATTTCTGTAGTGGTCGACATGGGGCGAATTGACAAAATCACAAGATCTAACCTCGTATACTGCTTTCCTCTGCCTTTCGATAAACGTTTCTACTGATTTTGCTGGAATCACTCTATCGGCAGAGCTGTATATGTATAACTGTTGGGCAGTTTGGTTGCTCTGATGATAGTTGAGAAAGCAAATCTTGAAGCCTCCTGTTCAAAAATAAAATTTAGATTGTTGGTACTTGAACCTAATATAAGTGATACAAACTTAAAGTATATGATTATCTTTGGTTGTGAGAGATTTAGTTAGACACACACATATATACATAAACACATATACATACGTACATACATAAACACACATACACACGTCTGTGTGAAAAAAGACTCCTATATTAGTTAACTGTGTTAGTTGTATTATATATGCAAAATCAAAAGTTTAACCTCCCTGATCACCATGTTAACCCCGATCAAACTAAGAATAGTTTTGTTCAAAACTAACCAAGTGTATAGAACTCCTGCACTGTGAATAAAGATTCCTTTATCAGAGAGAGGGGGGATAGAGAGTACTGTATGGTAGGCAAGTAGTAACACAGAATAATGTAGACTCATTGACATAGTATGTTGTACATATTTGCAAGTGAAACCATCTAAACCAGGCAAACTTTTATTTGCAAATGATTTCTATAATCTATAGAACATAGGTTAAGAGTGCTGAGATTTGAGTTCAACTTATATGATATCGTCGAAAAACGGAACTCAGACATAAACATTTTATTTTACCAGAAATTTTAATGATATCTGAGGCCAAATTCTAGAAACATGTCAGAAAGGCTACATTCGTGTAACTTATAGTATATAAAAATGACTGAACTTGTGTATTTATACGGACAAAAACAAAATATACCGAATTTCCTACGCTACTAACATCCATAGCTATATGAAAACTTAATGTTCATTTCCACTGACAAACAAACAAGTTAGGTATAGACATCAAGTGATAAAAAGTTTTCAATGCATAACTTTAAATTTCTCAACTGGATACAGAAGGTTAGTTACCTGTTGATGGAAGGAAGATTCAATACAACTCCAAAGAACTTCTCCAGAACTAAAAGCAATACAGTTTCAGTAATTGCCGGCCTTGGTTCATCTGTTGAGTCTAATTTTTGAACTCCTTTACTTGCCACGCTTTGCTTTTTCAGAAATGCAGTTGAGAACCCTGATGCCCATACCTGTATGAAAAACAATCTTAAATATGAGTTCAACTATTATGACAAACGGGTACGATTATAGTGAGAATCAACCCTGTATTTTTTTCATTGTGTCTATAGAAACCACTTAGGTAATCATAGTTTTACTGACATATGTTGTATGCAACAATGAAAGCAACCTATATGAACCATAAAAGTGTGTAAAACAAATATTGCCAAACCCAATGCACCTACATCATAAACTCTGTATCACCAATGCATCGATTTAGACATAATCTCGATGAGTTAGGGTCTAGATGGTAAGCATATCAAGTCATAAACTCTTGAATAGCATTACATATATCATTTAAAATCAGACTGTAATCATTTACCCGAGGATCAGGGGTATCAACAGGTGCTGAATCCACAATGCAACCTTTAATCTTCTCCATCGCAGAAGTATCCTCTTCTCTAAACTGTTCATATTACGTGTCATATTTTATCTAATAATAAAGAATGCTGGGTCGTGTGTGTTTTCAGTTTAAAACATGTAAAGCGATAAAACACATGGAAACTAGTCGTACCATTTTATCTGCAACCATCTTAGTTTTCTCATTTTCAGTTTAAAACACATGGACCTCTTTGCCTCCTCTTAGATGACGGTTCTGAAGCGGTAGCGGAAGTGTTTTGCTCTTCAGTGTGTTCATATAGTTGCATTTCCATTATTCCTGTATCACAGATGTGCACCCAAAAGTTATAAAATATTTCAACAAACGAATAATAACTTAAATATCACCATGTATATTTTACATGCATTCTATAAGCTCATGATTTAACCACTTAAGCAAAACATACATGGTTGCTTAAATTTCAGAGCAAGCAACCGGCCAATAAATGCACATATCTGAGAAAGCTACACATAACTAGTTCACATTGTAATGAGCAACGACACACATTTCAATATAAGCAAATGATTTCATATGTTATTTTTTTCATATCAAGCAGACAGTATTGCAATAAATTATTATATGATAGATTCAGGAAGATAAGCTAATGCATATAAATTTCATCATTAAATTGTTATCCGATAGATACTAATGCAAGAAAATAGTGCTAACCTGCTAGTATTGCAAACTTACAAGAAGATTTAGCTTCTGATAGAAATATAATTGAACTAATAGAATCAAAATCATTGAGAATCACAAACTTACACAAAAGTACATCGGTATACACAAATATATGGTTGAAAGCAAATGTACAGTAGAAGAAATTCACCGTGTCATATATTATATTTGAATGCATATATAACCAGGGTCATATGCATTAATATGTAAATAAGACTAAAAATATATTCCCACCAAATTACAGCATACCAATATAAAGCATTACTAATTGACTGTATAATATAATGGATCCACTAACAGCCTAAGGTATGTAAGTTATTCTATTTTGTCCTTTTTGTAACATTGAATGCAAGATAATTACTCACTTATTCATCGAGTGTCGCTTTACATTATATATAAATGAAAAGTGTTCAGTTCAAAATTAATGTTACAGTGTGATGGGAATAACAGTTTGATAATTACTCACTTGTACCATATGTTGCTATTTTGGCCATGCTTCAATTGATTGTGTTGTTGTAAAGGAAGGGGGTAGCAATTAAATCATTTTAAACAGGATGTGGTGATGAATAATAATTATAGCTCAAAAGATGGTGCACCAAGTCAAGTCTGGTTCAGATGCATTGAAAGGCAAGCAAAATAAAGGTTATGATGCAACCAATACAAATACACAGCATTGGAAAAAAGTAACTCAAAAAGTGCTATTCCAGTTAAGCATACCACAAACAATACAAATGCCTCTATGTTACATCCAACTCTTGTGCATGCTAAAGCAACTCAAGCTACTGATCCATCTGAAACTAATAAGCATGCTGATGAATCTCTCACTGACAATCCTACCTATGACTTATCAAATTCTTATGAAGAAGATCATAATCTTATAAATAATAACAAATCCAATGCTTTCTTGTTATTGGAAGAAGGGGAAACAAAATCAGAAGATATTGATATCCTACCGTTCAAATTTCTAAATCTTTTGATACTTCACACTTACATAATTCCATTGCCCCAAATGCTGATATAAATGATGTTATAATTCCCAATCCATCTCATGATAATATTATTGGTCTAAATTCGGATCAAATTCCAATGTTTCCATATGAGAAGCATCCTCTCCTTCCATTACTTGATCCTACATTCCTTTTAACAAACATGAACATTCCTGTACATATCACTTCCACTGGAATTCCTACTTGTTCCACTCCATTATCGTCCTAATTTATCTCCAACTCGCATAAATAATAGACCTTACAAGGATATTGGACCCATAGAATCTCTCATTATCCTTGATCCTATAACTCTAATTCCTAAATCAATTGACGTTCTTTTATTTGCTGCTAAGGAAAAAATTCAAAAAAAAGTCCCAAAAGATTATTCCTATATGAGCTATACAGAGAACAAGAATAACATGAAGGGTAGTTACTAAAATCCAATAATTTCATAAGTAATAACAATATATGCTATGGAGTATAGTATTGTAGCAATAAACAATAGATCACCGCTTATTGAAAGCATCTTCATGCTACAAATTTTAAAACAAAAACTGTTACATTAAAAAATAAAATAAATTGCCACAAAGTTATCAAGTCGTTATAGATAATTAGTCATTGTATCATGGTTGTTACCTCACATAAACTGACAGAGTGATGTGCTTTGCTTCATCTACTTTACAAAATAGTAAGCCGATGCACTAGTTTTCGACTAGACCCGTATAGTAGAAGAAAATTTAGTTATTTACGAATAGTCTAATGAGGTTGTAGTTTAAAATAGAGCCGATAACACAACATTCCTATATTGTGAATCGATTCGGAACACTTTACTCAAATTTAAGATTACATTGACCTTACTCAATGATGTATTACATGAAGTACAAAAACTTTATAACAGTTAGGATAAACCTACAATCTGTCCACTTATGTTTCCTTATGCAACATGAACTTGTCAACATGCTAGTTGTTAAGTATTCATTTGAGCAAGTTATAAAAAATGGAAAATAATATTTTTAGGAAAAAATATTGAACAACTAACATAAGTAAATTATTGTTAATCACTTAATCTATAACATGTATAAATTGACATCAACTGATTTGTAGGACAAAAACTTGCGCACTTATAAATCGGGGGAAAATAGAAATTGATAACTAAAGCTCATCATATTTAATTATGTCATTTATTTATGTGTGAACATGTATAATTTTACTAAAACCCTAAAAAATTTACCGAGTTCTTGTGAAAAAATTACTGAAATTTATGTGCGGTTTATACTACCCACTACTATGAAAGAACCAAAAGCATTGTTTTACTAAAAATAATAGATGCATAACAAATGCAATAAAACTTCAAATCAGTCGGGATATATACAACTACAGTCTGTATTTCTATATGTAACATGAAAGCTAACTGTTGATTTAGTATTAATTTGAGCATGTTACAGTAAAAGGAATAATAATTTTTTAGAAAAAATAATAAACAACTAATATAGCCAATTTAGTGTCAATTTGTAAAAAGATATAACCATTTGATTCTAGGGGAGAGTTTTACGCATACCTTCTGATATATACACACACACATATGTATGTATATGTATGTCCAGTTGTTTTATTTGGAATATATTTTGCTAAATTAAAATGGTCACAATCTCATTTTTACCAGTTATATACCATTGCAGATAGGCTTATATGGTTTCTTATTCAACCTCAAACTATTTCCAAGTAATCCTTTAATGGATCTAAACTTTCAGATTTGAACTCAAGGGCACAGAGGAATAAAAAAAGAACTTTATATTTTCATGTTACCACCGAAGACCATGATAGAAGTTGCAATTTTTCATGTTATACTCTTTTAAGAATTGAGTATATATCCACTACTTTGTACAATTTTACTGCATTTTAATCCATTTTAAATTTAGTTTTGTAAACAATTTACACTTTTATATCATAGTTTGTAAGTGTGTCTTTTTAAAGTGCAGAATATTTGCACTTCCACAATGTGGTTGTTATGTATCTTTTTGCTGCTAAAATGTACAAATAATATTCTTTTATAAGTCAATATCGTCGATTGTCAAGTGCATACAATATGCACTTCTATTTCAATAGCGGTATTCATATTGTATATAAGCACACTTCTATAACTAAATAAAAAAGATAGCTCGCTGACCACCAAAATTACTAATCCAACTAATAAGATATGTTTAGTTAAACGTCTCCTATGCACCACAGATTCACATGGCATCTCATGCATAATTCATCAAAGCTGGGTCATGTCAGAGGATAACCAACTACCCTTAGGCTAGGATAACACACTAAGCTAACAAAAACTTGATGTGATGCAACGAGATTCCAAAGCACCAGACACTCCTATTTCACAAAATAAGAACAAACACATCATCCAACGACTTCTTTTCCCAAAGCAAAACACAAAAACCACAAACTTCACTATCAAATACAAAAGTCTCTAAAACAAAAATTACTACCAAACCTGAAAAAGAAAAAACTGACGACATCTGTATTTGAAACTATAATCAGCAACGGAAACCCACACGTATCCAAAATCCTGTATTATCCAAAACTTTAATGGTGTATATATTTAAATCTAGTATAAATTCAAAGCTTTATAATTTTGTTTGATTACTACAATTACTTACTGATTGCTTTACAATGTTTAATCTTATAAATTCAACCGAAAAAACCCAAAATCGAAAATCGAAAAAAACCAAAATCGCAAATCGAAAAAACCAAAGTCTTCAATAATTCAATAAGGCATACCTAAAAGATCGGAAATCTTGATCTAGAAGCAGACGAAATCGCAGCGCAAACTCTTCAATCACTCGACCCTAGTACAATAGGAAAAACTCTAATAATTTTTGTCTGAAAATTGACCTGCATAAAGCATATGATACAATTAGCAGAGAATTTATTCATCACATGCTGGTGTCCATGGGGTTTCCTATTCATTTTGCTAATCTTATCTACGAATGTATCTCTACCCCTTCTTTTTCAGTGCTAATATATGGTACTCCTTATGGGTTTATTGAAAGTTCAAGGGGATTAAGACAAGGCGATCCCCTATGGCCGTATTTATTTGCTATAGCTATGGAGTATCTCACTATTAATTTAGATATGGAGCAGCTGAAAGGTAATAATACTCCTATATACAAAACAGAGCCTGTGATCACACATCTTATTTATGCCGATGATGTTCTGATTATGGGAAAAGCCACAACAGAGAATTCTAACTGCATTAAGCATATTTTTCAGAAGCTAAGGTACTTAACAGGGCTTGATTTAAATGAAAATAAATCAACATTGTTTTTTAGTAAAGGAGCTAGCCTCAAAAAAGATATTGCTGACATATTAAATATCAATATTGGAAATCTCCTTGTTACTTACTTAGGAATTCCTCTGTCATATAATAAACTCAAAGCTAGGGATTTTGGAACTTTAATTGACAATATCAATAAAAAGTTCAGTCACTGGAAAAATAAAATGCTAAACATCAGTGGTAGAGTGGAATTAGTCAAAACTGTCATTTCTCCAATAATTCAATTCTGGCTTCAGTTTTCTAACTTTCCAGCAACAGTTACTCAGAGAATTAATTCAATATGTGCTAATTTTATTTGAAAAACCAAGGCACATAATTTGAATTGGGATAACGTATGTAAAACAAAAAAATGAGGGTGGTCTTGGTATCAGGAAAATAGAGGATATGGCAAAAGCAGTGGCTATTAAAATGATTTGGAATTTTCTTCAAGGTGATTCAGTTTAGGCTAAGTGGATGCATCAAAGATATTGTAGACATACAAACTTCTAGAATGCAGCTTTTAATAATAATGCCTCTCACACATGGAAAACTATGCTAACTGCAACACAATGGTGCAAGGGGGCAGTTGATAGAAAAATAGTGAATGGTGAACAGACTGATATATGGTATGACCCTTGGATCAATGGTTTTTCCTTAACTGACTTGTATGGATGCAACTTTATGAATGTTATCGGTGATAATCATATGAAAGTGTATACTCTATTATGAAACAATACTTGGAAAAATCATATGGATGGTATGACTTCTCAAATGCAAAATACTATAAAGAATATCAATATTCAGAAGAACAAACAATCTGATTACTGGCACTGGATCCCTGACAAGAATGGTAAGTTCAGTAATAAATCTGCTTGGAATCACATCAAGCCTAAATACACTGAATTTAATTGGGCTAAAGTGATTTTGTACAATAAGTGTGCACCCAAAATGTCAATATGTACTCTACTGGCAAAACTTAACAGACTGCATACAAAGGACAGACTTAGTAAATGGAACGGTGCTAAAGATAAGTACTGTGTTCTTTGCACTAATCAAATAGAAGGTAGGGATCACCTATTCTTCAATTGCAATTACTCCAGAATTCTATTTGAAGATACTATGACAAAATTGCATCTAAATTTAGGGAATTCAGTAGATTTTAACCACGTGTTGGATAATCTTTGTTCTAAATAGACTAGTAACATGCTACTGAATCAGATCAATAACATTGCATTCACTTCTATCATCTGGAACATCTAGTGTGAACGGAATAACCGAATATTTAAGAGTATTGCACTTCCAGTTCATGTTAGAACTGCTCATATTTACCAGGATTGTAGACAATTAATGCACAAAAATTTGAACAAAGAAAAACTCAATGAAGAGATAGAGCTTATCTTGAGTAACTTCGGGATCTCCATTGAGAGACAGCTGGAATTTCACCCTCTTTGAGTCTACTGCCTTTCCTTTTATTTGAAGTTGATCTTTTTCCACTTCTGTTAGCTGTTGGTTGTTTCGAGTATCCGAGAGGATCTTTGTCTTCGTCTTCTCCGCCATTATTGAGGGATTAGGTTTTATTTTGGTAAAGTGGTTTTTCCCACTCTTTCGTGGCTTCCTGAAGTGAGTTTGGCTTTTGGACATAGTAGGTTAATATATGGTTTGGAGTACTTGAGGTACAGCAAAGCTTCACAGGTTTCATCTTCAATCTCGTCTTCAAATGGACGAGACCTGGTATCAGTAGACATTTTTGCTGGTGTGCGATTGCTGTTTTCTCTTTTTTTTGGCTAAATTTTCCCTCTAAAATTTAGGGTTCGCGGGAAAAGATTGGGGAAAAGATGGGGCGGCTGAAATGGATTTGGGAGGAAAAATTGTGTGCCTATGGTGTCGGTTTTTGGACAACCGATGCTATTGTATTTAATTGTGTCGGTTGTTCAAACAACCGACACGAGTAAATCTATTGCTTCCCTTCAATTGTGTCGGTTTCTTAAGTACAACAGATGCAAATTATATTTTTAACATTTTCTTCTTACCCCATAAGTCAATAGTTTCGGTTGTTAATAAACAACCGACACAAATTACACTATTTGTGTCGGTTTTATGGACAACCGACACAAATGAGGCGAAGCAACTGATCTATTTTGTACTAGTGTTGCATAACCCTACTTTGAATGACCTCTAGAAAGATCGACGATTCCGCCATTCTTTGAATGATTTGTAAAGGGGTGAAACTCCTTTACAATTGGCATTGGTTCACCGGAGATTTTTGTATCCTCGGTTTACGATGCTATTAATCTTCTGCTATATTTGGATGCTATCTCTGGCGATCGAAGGTCGATTTGCCTTAGATTTTCACATCGATTATAATTCTGAAGTCACGGTTGACCCTGTTAAGGTCGCCTGCGATTTATTTGGGCTTATCCATCTTCTATTTGGTAATTTAAGTATCTTATCTTCGTTTGAGCTTATCTTCGAATCAGAATTCTATTTGATTAGAGTTCCTCTAAATTTGAATCTCTGTTTTGTTTTGAAATCCATCCTTGAATCATCCCTTGGAAAAGTTGTGGTTGACTTTATTTTAGGAATTGTGTATTCACCGGGATTGTTATTTTGATAAGGATGACCATATTTTTATATAAAAGTGAAATGTTTCGATAAAGATTATATACTTTTTTTAAAATGAAAATTTGAAGTTCGAAAGGATTTGAAATTTTGAAAGTTATATAAGAAATGGTTCCATATAAAATAATTTATAATTGAAGGTTTTGAATCTGAATATTGAACTCCGGCATTTTGGAACTGGTTTTAAGATTTTGAAATAATAAATAATATGATTTGAAAGTATTTTTCGAATATGAAATGTTTCAAATGATTTTAATGAGTTTCAAATGATTTCGAAGAAATTTCAAAAGAAGTTTGAGAAAATAGAAGTCCAGAACCCACTTATGTCGCTGGAAAATAATTTAGGTGATGAATGCATGCATCATCGACATTGATTTTCGAGTTTCAGAGTGGGGGAGAGGCCACTTCAGTAGCTTTGCTACGCGATTGATTTGTGAAACCAATTTTTTTTTTCAAATTCCGAGGTATGATTTGATATTCGAAAGATATATGTATATATATTTGAGACAATTTGAAATGAGCCGGTGTTCAGTCCTTGAGTTTTGGATTTAATTTGATATAACCCTATCTTTTGGAATTGATTTACTGATTTGTTGGTGATTTCCAACTCTTGGATTGAAATATGATTTCTTCGTCTATTTTGAAGGTTCGAGCACTTCCAAATCAAGGTTAACTTTTCAAAGCTAAGTAATTTTGAAAAGTATAAAGTATATAAGTTTGGTATTTATGTTTAAAGTATGTAGTAATATGATTTAAATAAGTTGAAACTGTTTTTTTAAGTAAATGAATAAGGCTATTTTGAATTTTTCTAATATGAAATTCAAATTTGAAATGTTTTGAAAAGAATTTGGTCTTCAAAATATTTTGAAAAAAATTTAGTTTAAATGTTTTAACTTAGTAACATCTTTATGAAACCATATATTTAACAAGTTGGAATAGATACATAAGTTGTATGTATGCTGTTTTATTCGCATAATTAATTTGATCCAAGTTTGAGTACACAAGTTCGAGGTGAATTACACCATTTCGTCTTAGGATTTTTCATTTGATTCTTGATGGCGAATATTTGATATGGATTTTGGGCTTGATTCTAGAATTCTCTATTATAGTATATGGCTATGCAAGGAGACAGATGGTTTCTAGTCAAGAAACCATATCGAAATCCGCATTAGGGAAGTCAAATGGACAATACTAGTTCGAAAGCGAACTTGTGTGATCGAGTGAGCGATCGAATGTGATGTTGCGAAATGATGACATATGTACATCTTATGTTCTAATATCATTGATATATTTTGATGCTGAAATTGGAAGTTGTTGGGTTGGATATCTTTGTAATTTAATTGAAATTTTTCTTTTATGAAAAACTACTATCAATTTAAAACCATTTTTCAAAACTATTTTTCTTTTATTCTTCTTAAACAAACTGTTTTATTCTATTTTACATATGAACTATTTTACAAACTATTTTATATACAAAACTATTCTAAATTAAAAATCTTTTAGTAAGCAAAAATGTTCAATCCCATATGGCTCTTCATGCAACGAAATTTATTTTTGAAAATTTGGATCCTTATATAAGATGGACCTTATGTAAGTATAAGATGATTTTGAAAACCAATGATTTTGGAAATGAATTAGTTGACTTAAATTTTGTTGATTTAGAAATTTGGATAACTTTCTAAACTTATGATTTTGGAAACTTTGAAACTGAAGATATTTGATTTGGAAGAATGATTTGGTGAAATCGTATATGATTTTGAAAACTGTATTGATATTGAAACAAATTGAAATTTGAGAACCTTGTGTTACTAAATACTTGATTTGGGAGTTGTCGAACTTATATAAAATTTGTTTGTATAAGTATGAAATTGATTCAAAAACTATGGATTTGAAAAGGTACTCAGTTTGAAAAGTGAAATCTTATATAATTGAAGTCTATATAAGTGTGATTTGATATACTTTTGATTTTGGAAAGGTATTTGATTTGAAAATAAAATCTTATATATAATGGACTTTATATAAGTACGATATTTGAAAGTGATTTGAAAAGGTACTATATGATACATATTTTCGAAGTAAAGATATGGAAAGTGCCTTCTGCTTGATATCCACTTTGTGGCTACATTGTGGATTCATTCTATCGATATTTCCTTGATTTTTGGTTTTTCGGATATGATGCTCGAGTTTCCATCGAATTCCATGGCGTTACCCATGGTCTTACGAGCGCGACTGCATAGCGTAATTCGCAAGGGCTGCAAGAGCCTAGGGTACGGATGTTTCCTGGGAGATCCAGACATAACCATTGTGTATCTGCGATCTATTAGGTCGCTTGGTAACGTAATCATCAGGGGCTGCGAGAGCCTAGGGTATGGATGTTTCCTGGGGGATCCAGGCGTAACCATTGTGTATCTGCAGTACTACCAGTCTTCATGGCGTAATCGCAGGGCTGGGGGGCCTACGTGTAAGGATTATTTCCTGTGGGATCCTGGCGTAACCATTGTGTATCCGCGATCCATGATCGACATGTTTTGTTTTTTTGTTTGGATTGTACTTTCCATATCTGTTTTTAAAAGGGTTTTCCAGTATTTTCACTGGGTGTTGAAACAATTCTACTAAGTACGTGGAGAATTCTAGCTTTGCGCCTGATCAACGCACTGCCAGAGTCTGCAGGAACGAGGATAAACTTGTTAAGACATCGATTTATAAAAGTATTTTGATAAAGTATTATGTAAAGGATATTTTGATCAGTTATTTTCCTTTCTAAAAGATTTTAAAGTATTTTAAATATTGTTTACCTCTTTAACTAACAATTTGAATTAAATGACTTTTATGGATTTAACCAATTTACTAAATATTAAAGAATTCTGATTGAATTTATATCGTTTTATATTAATGGCTCATCCTTGTCTTTTGAACTATTTTCACTCCTAACTATCCTGATTCACCATTTTTCCTTCTGGCTATTCCTATTCTCATGTCATCTTCCTTTTCGGGGACGAAATGTTTTGAGTGGGGGAGAGTGTAACAACCCTGTATTTTGTAATTATTTTTTTTAAATTGAATTTCCTGATTAAAAAACTTTATTTTATTTATATTTTGTTACTTTAAATATAAATTTTGATTTGTATGTGAATTATAATTCCAAACATGAATAAATAGAATATTTTACAGAAATGTGAATTTTGTCAATGTGGTCAAACTTTGACTTTTTATTTTAAAAACTTAAAATTTGAAATTTTTAAATTTATCTTTATTTTATGAAACTAAATAAATTTTTAAGAATACTACTTTTCATTTCGCTGGAATCTGATTTATATTGTGAAAGTTATGCTTTTTACACTATTGTATGTAAATTGTTATTTAACAAAATTATTTATTTTAATTTACATAAATGATATTTTGTTTGTCATGTCATGTTCTAATTTATGTTTACATGTGTAACATGACATGTTATGTATTTATATATATTTTATTTTGAAACATTTTAAAAGTGTAGTCGAAATTTTCCTTTACTAGTTGTATTTTTGTTTACAATTTTTAAAAATAGTTTCAATATATTAAGCTATTTTTCTTTATTTTCTTCCTATTTTCCTAAAACAAATTCATTTATTTTTCTTTTCCACTTTATTTCAGTTTGTTTTATTTTTTATTTACTGAATTTATTTTGTTTATTTTGTATATAAAGGATAGTGGAAATTTGAAGAGACTTAAGCTTATAAACAATGACTTTTAGTTAGCTAGACTCTTCATTTTTCTTTGCCGTTCACCACTTTAATTTTGGCCGTGAGTTTTATTCCATTTTCATGTGAGAAGTATCTCATTTCCATCAGCAACTCACGGCCAAGCATTTCTGAAACTTGGTAATGGCTTCCCCTTATTTTTTTCTACTTTTTCTTCCTTGTTTTCCATTGATTTTGCCTTGAATTTGTCTTGATCTTCACCTATGTTGCTCGGCCCATTGCCTCACCATCACCACCACCGACCACCATCCCTTCCTCCCCACCATCCACGGCTTCAGACCATCCCCCTCCTCTGGCCAGTAGAGGCCATGACCTTCCTATGTTGCAAAATCCATAAAAACAATGCCTAACACCTTGAATACTTGCTAGTCGAGCCTTATGATCACCATACCTTCCATATTTTTCCTCGGCCACCTCCTTAGCCTCCACCACCATCATGACCTGACCTTTGACCATCAACCTAACCCCTGACCAGACCTGAACCAGAGCATGGCTGAGCCCATGGACCTTTGGCCGAGCCAAAAAGTTGAACCAAAATGATGCAACCTCCTCTCTAGCCTTGCCTTTTGCACTTCCCATGTTTGTAACTTCCAAACCCTTTGCCTTCTTGACCAAGCCTTGCATTTCCAGTCCAAACCAGACCATTAGCACCTGAAAAACATCAAAGGCTGAACCAAAATAGCCTTGGGGCCGAGCATATGTTGAGTCTAGATCAAGCAAAATTTGTTTAAAAGCTTTGTGAAGTCATTTGTCTAATTCTATTTTCTTTGTTTCAATATAAACTTTTGTATTGTATTTATATTTATATTTTGCTTTGTTTATTTTGTGAATACAAGATTTACATCTTCGCTCTCTCTCCATTCAAATCTAGTCGTTTTATCGTGCTTTCAGGATTTTCATTGTGTGTTTTATTGCAAACTCCAGCGTAAAAAGGTGAGTATTTACACATGACATTTATACATATAATTGTGAAGTGATAACAAGTTAATGTGTAAACTATTATATCATGTTATACTTGCCTGTGATGTAAATTGGATGATGTTAAACCCTGTCATTAACTTGTCACATCATCTGTTATATTTTATTTTATTATACTGTATATTTATTTCTATTAATCACACTGCAAGTTCCCTGTAGAATAGAATCACTATGGGTTGAAATGATACATACCCGAACGGACTTTAGAATAGGGAAAAATCATTATGGGCTGAAATGATAGGCTCGAGTGATTTTTATTTATTTTTATTAACTTGGGATTGCGGGTTTGAAATGATAGAACCCGGATTTTTCTCTGTGAATTACGGATTGAAATGATATATTATCCATATCACTTGACAGGTTAGAAAATAGTATACAGACCCGTGGTTATTTTATATATTTCTCTGGATATTTTTAAGTATTTTAAAAATGTAAATCATGGCATTTTGATTTAATTTGAATTTAAAATGATTTATTAAAGTGTTATTGTTTTTCTATGAATATAAAATGTTAAACAAATGAATACTTAAAATGGTAATTTGGAATTTAACTTGAATTGGAATTAGGAGATTTGGTTTTAAAAATGGAAGTTTAAGTAAAGGAAATAAAAATGGAAATTTAGTTTTATTTGTGAAATGATAAATTAAATTAAAGTGTTAAGAGAATGTAAAGAATAGGAAAATTGTACACTTGAATTTAATAAGTGAAGTAATGAAAATTTGATATTTTTTTAGGAAATTTACTTTATAAAAATCATAAGTTAAAGAGTATTTAAATGACCATTTTAAAGTGGAAAATATGATTTTATACAATTAAAATGGTTTAGATTGAAGTTTAAATGTTTCTAAAATTTTAGTGTAAATCTGGAAATTTAATTAGTAACACTTCAGAAATGCTATCGTTTCTGAATAATAACTAAAATCTGAACTAAAGTGAATCTTTAGCACTTTGTAAGTGTTGTAGTTGCAGAAGTGAACTAAAAGGCTAAAATCTAACTAAGGGCTATCACAGCACTTTGCAAGTACTGTCTTTGCTGAATTGAACTAAAATCTTTAATTTGAACTCTGAACTATTATAGTAGTTTCGTAAATGCTGTATTTTCTGAATTGAACTATTTTTCCACTAAAACTGAACTATTACAGCAGTTTATAAATACTGTCTTTGCTGAATTGAATTGTTTTCAAATATAACTTACCGCGGCACTTTCTAAATGCTGTGAAAGCTGGAATTTTAACGTTTTAATGTATTTAAGTGAATAAATGAATTTAAAAAAAAGTTAAAATTTTGGGAATTTAATATTTGATATGAAGGTATAATGACTTCATCTTTTAATGGTTTAAATGAATGATTTAAATTCGGAATTATAAACCATTTTGAAATGTTAACCACTGGGACACTTCTCTGTATGCTATTTTATTTCCTTGTGATTTATTTAGATGCACACCTTTGATTTGAGAGTATGGCTAGAGGTGGACAATTACTGCAGCTCTACGCTACCCTAGTCACATTAACACTGTTATTTGCATTTGTTTACTTTAATATGAACATTTATCTGATAGCGTTTATTTCTGCTTAATTGTTTAACGGATCCTTAAAGGATGGGCGATCCCAAGCATCCTTTGTGTTATTGTGCATTTCTTTTACAGTTCACTTGAGTTAGTTTACATTGTATAAGTATGTATGTCCTGACTCGAGTGTTTGTGTTTTACTTTACGCTCGGGTCAGCTTGAGAATCACAGCTTTGGATTCATCTTCTTGAGCTAGAGATTTGTTGGAGCTTATTTGTCTATCGGTTCATCGACTTCTATTCCAGTTATTTCCTATTCAGTATTGTCTCTGTATTATTGATTTATGTATCCTGACTTCTATTATATTTATTTTGACTATGAGATTTTGTATATATTTTGAGAGTTTGTATATAGTAGCTTCATGAACTACTATGGTATTTTATTTCCGCTGCGAGTTATTCTGATATTTCTATTTATGTGATTCTGTAAATGATTTTATTTGCTCCAAATTTTATTACAATCTGTTATTTTGAATTATTCAAGTCAGACATGTGTGGATTATTGTCGATTTGAATGGTCCAAAATAGTGGGTCGTTACATCATATTCACTTTAGAAATCATATCACTTTAAATCATACTCACTTTAAATTATAATTCCCTTCCAAAATTATAACCGTAAAATTGGTTAAACCATCATATCAAACTATTCGCATTTAAATCCACTAAATCTAAATCGTAACAGTTCCAATTTAAACAGTTTAAATATTGAAATAGTTTAAATATTGAAATAGTTATAAATTAAAAATCGTTTATATTTAAAATAGGTTATTGATTAAAAATAGTTTATATATTAAAAATAGTTCATATATTAAAATAGTTTCAAAGTAGAATTATTTCTTCCAACTTCACAAATTAATTCAACTCAACTTTAATTCCACAATTCAATTCAAATCAATTTCAGTTTAACAATTTCAATCGAAGAGGGTAAAGGTTCAATTCAAATTCTCATTAAATCGTTTTAATTTATATTGATTTCAAATCCAGGCTTGAATTACAAATTTAAAACCATCTCTAATTTCTATAACTTTTAAAGTTTAAATATTCAAAAAATTTACAATAACTAAATTTGATAAATCTCATTTATATTTCAAAATTCAGCTTTAATTTTGTCCAAATTTGAAATATTCACTTAATCATTTCTAATAACATTTAAATAAAATCTCAAATTACAAAATTAAATCAAAATCAAAATTAAATATCTAACTTCAATTATATTTAATTCTGAAAATATTCACTTAATCAACTTTTATAAACATTTAAGTAAATTCTTAAATTACAAATTCAAAATTTAATACTCTATTTCAATTTTATTTAAATTTGAAAATATTCATTTAATCACCCTTAATCAAATCAAGTTATAAAACATATCTTTAAATCTCAAGTAAATAAGTTGAAGTAAATCCTCATTTAAATTCAATTCTAAAACAAATTAAATTACAAGTCTCACTTTAACTTATCTTTCCAACCTTTATTTATTTAAATTATTACAAAAACTATTTTAAAATATTAATATAAATTGTAAATAAATATTTAAAACATATTATATATTATATATCAGTTAAATTAAGTTTTATTAAATTGAATTATATTAAATTAAATCTTATTTTAAATCTTATTATATATATATATATATATATATATCTAAAATAAAATAAATTTATAAATAAAATCTTAAAATTTACATTATTTAAAACTTAACTTATAAATTTAAAATTTCAAACTTATATTTTTAAAAATCTAAAATTTTCACATATATTAAAATGAAATCTTTATATTGTATTTAAAAAATCAATATTTATTAAAAACTCATATATTTCTTTTCAAAACTTCGAAAATCGTTTTTCAAAATAGGCCAACGGTGTCCGTATATAATTTTCTATCCTATGGTCAAGTGATACAGATATTTATCATTTCAATCCGTAATTTAAATTTTACGGATATATATCATTTCAACTCGCAATCCCAAAATTTCAAATCAATGAAAATCGCTTGGGTTTATCATTTCAACCCATAACGATTTTCCCCTAATCTACCAGATCGTTCGGGTATGTATCATTTCAACCCATAGGGAATTCTAAACTAACGGGGAACTTGAAGAGTGAGAACAAATATGATAAAAATATAACATATCAACAATAGGCATATATCATTAGTAACAAATTTAAATATTAAATATACAACAGTTATGGTGTCATATGTCATAGGTAAACAACTACAGATAATGGCATATCATATTTAAATATTAAATAACTAACAATTCAAATTTAACAGCATAATTCAATCGTTCTTTCATGTGAATTGAATCTACTAAATATAAGAATGCTAATCATGAGTGATTGCTCACCTTTCGAGGCAAGAAAGATTAGACAACACGATAAGCTACAAATTGAATCACGAACCCAAAAATCGACCAATCCAAACGATAAATCTCAAAGCTAAGAAAGGTGAACACGGATTCGACGAACAAAGCTGATAATTAGGAATTGATGAAACAAATAAAATCCAGCTTGATATAAACTGAAACAAAATGTATAATAGATCAATATATTTTTTTCTTCTAAAACCAATATTAAATTTTTAAACTCATATTCAAAATAAAATCGTTATATGTATTTATAGATCAATATTAAATTTTAAACTCCTACAAAATAAAATCTCTACATATTTTTGGAGACCAGACTCATGTATACTTGTATATATAAACTAATATAGGAATATGTATATAAACTTACATACATGTTATATTTTTATATCAATATTTACTATAAAAATCAATATAAACTTACTTTATATAATATATATATATATACATATATATATTTATATAAACTCAAACAAATCATATATATATAAACTTATATATAATTATGTATACAAACAACATATTTGACATTACTTACATAAACTTATATATATAAACTGACATATTATATAACTTACATAAATTAACATATATAACCAGCAAATTATTTGTAACTTCTACAAACTTATATATACAACCCGATTAGATAAACTAGTATAAATTTAATTAATATAAACAACTTTATATATGTATATTTATATATACAATTTAAAAGCCAAAATTTAATAGACAAATATATTACCTACAAAGTTTTCATGTATATATACACACACACGGTGGATTCAGATTGATGGAGGGGATGTGGAGTAGGAGGCCGGAGTGGGTCGTTTGACGGCGGGCTGATGGAGGGATGGGCTGCTGCTCGACCAGGGATTGTGGACACGTGATCGTGTGGTGGATGAGGCAGGTGGGTTTCGGATTGAGGGAAGGTGGTCGATGTCATTCAAGGAAGCGAAGGTGGGCGATGGAAGTATGGTTTCGGCAAGTGGTAGGAGGGTTTGATGCAGTTGCGTGCTAGGTTGATGATGGAAAGCACGGGGCTGCTGCTTTCGGCTGTTGTGTCAGGTGATGGACAAGCCATGTGGAGGCTGGCTAAGTGATGGGTTTCGTGCGGTGATGGAATTTAGGGAGGCGGAGACGGTTGTGATATGGGGACTCGGATGTAAACGTGGGAGGCAGATGAAGGGGCGGAAGGCAGGTTCTCGGCAGCATGCAGGTGGGACAGAGCAAAGCAATAGGAGAGGCTCGGTGGTGTGGGTCGGAACAAGTTGTGGATGGCAGGGTCGGATGAAAGGTTGAGCATGGTCGGGTGAAGGGCTGTGGGCGGCTACTTGTGGGTGGAGTAAAGGTGGGCGAGGGGATCTGGGATTGGAGGGAAGGTGGGTTTATGGGGCTGCTCGGTCGAGATCGAGATCGAGAGATAGGCAGTGGGAAACGAACAGTGGCATGGTTTTTTTTGGAGAGAAACAGGCTAATGAAAATATATAAAGCAAAGTGATTTAATTTATAATTAAATATATATTTTCTTTAAACCAAACAGAGAACAAAATGAAACTGAAAGGAGGAGCCAGTTATAAATTGGAACCATGGAATAGAAATAGCCAAGATGTTGAATTCTGAAAATATTTATGGCAGGTGGCTATTGGTTTACACGGTGGATAATGAAAGGACACAGGAAAATAGACTCAAACGGGTACCGAGACGGCTGACCGTTCTACTGATTTCACCAAGTACTGGAAGCTAAAATGCACAAATGAATATTGCAGAGATTAGCACGACGAGACGAACAAAATGGTACACATATATCAGCGATACAACCATCCTATCAAAAGTCGATATCCACCGCCGAAAATGCTGCTAAAACGTCGAAAATAATATAAACGGAGCTAGAGCAGTCCAAATTTGGCGAAACGAAATACGACGTCTCACTCAGAAAATGTTTTACATTTTTATTATATGAAAATATTTAGATTTCGAAAAAAAATTATTTTCATCAAATATTAACTGATTTAAATTTAAATAAAATTACACAACAAAATAAACTTCCATATTCCCTAATGAAAATCTGACATTTGCTATGTCTAAATAGACGCATACCTAATATCAAATTTTTATTGTTAAATTTAAATTATTTGTTTTCAAGCAGAAAATTAGTTAATTACGTTATAAAAATTGTTAAAATTTACGGGTCGTTACATTATCTACTTTAAAATCCATTTTCGGAAGACCTCTTACTAGATCAAATTTTGAAAGTCTAGATAAGAGTTTGAAATTCAAATGCCCAAATCTTTTTTGCCAAATCCAAGGGTCACTTGTATTAGCCAAAAGACATAGGTTATCATTTGAGATTTTCATACTGAGAATATAAATATTTTTCTTCCTAATTCCTTCAAAGATAATATTTGATTTATTATCTTCGATGTGACACTTATCCTTTTCAAATTTAATTTTGTAGCCCTTGTCACATAGTTGACTTATGCTAAGTAAGTTGTGTTTTAGATTCCTAACTTACAGAACATCAGAAATAGTAGGAGTTTTAGAGTTACTGATATTGCCGATGCAAATCACATATCCTTTTGAATTGTCTCCAAAGTTGACCAGTCCTCCATCTTCATAAATTATGTCATTCAGTATCTCCGGATTACAAGTCATGTGTCTTGAACACCTGCTATCAAGTATCCATTTGTTTTTCTTGATTTGCACCATTTGTCCATTGAGTGTTGATTCTTCAAAAGCTATATAACACATCAGTTCCTGCACAATACACTAATTCGGTAGATAACTTGATTTTCTATAAGAACAATATGCAGACTTATGATACAATGATGATTTGGAAAGTTTTGAACTAGTGTTAACAGAATCTCCAAAAATTGCCATTTTAAACTTTTTCAAAATTCAGATTATGATAACTTTGAAAACCATAGCTCTGATACCAAATGTACAAAATGCGGATTACGGATCTAAAGGTAGAATTAACACTAGAGTGGGGTGAATAGTGTTTAATTAATTTTATGAATCTTTTTGAAATCTTTTCAAATTAAACCCAAACAGATGCAATTCACAAACACAGAGACAATCACAGAACCAGACACCGATGCAAATAGTAAATAAAAGTAGTAAAGGAAAGAACACACTGGAATTTTATACTGGTTCGGAGTTACCCTACACCCAGCCCCACACAATTTCTTATGCAGATTTCTTTTCAAATATAATGTCGATATTACAACCTCGATTTCAAGGCCACGAGATACACCCTCCTGTCTCCGAGTCTAGGGCAAGCGCTCTTGATTTAACCAGGCTATAAGATTACCTAATTGATTTACGGGCTACAATCACACCCAATTGTTTTACGGGCCGCAACCACACTTTTTCCAATCACATTTTGATAGAGAGAGACTAGATACACTTCGATCTTTCGATCTTTGATTAC
Organism: Allium fistulosum; assembly: GCA_030737815.1. Classification (NCBI taxonomy): domain Eukaryota; kingdom Viridiplantae; phylum Streptophyta; class Magnoliopsida; order Asparagales; family Amaryllidaceae; genus Allium; species Allium fistulosum. The sequence continues at coordinate 799,395,335 of CM060904.1, forward strand.
AGATGATCCTATAACTCTGAATAGCACTGAGGTCATTGAAAGAGAGTGGCAGAGAATCAAACTAGAGACGATCGAGTTTGATTCACTTAGGATTTCGGTAGAGTTTTGTTAAGAATGTTTGAAAATAAGAATGGAAAAAAAAGAGGAGAGAATACAAAGAAATCTTAAGTTAAAATTCATTGAAAACTACTGGTATATGTAGGAGAATAATGGTCATGTCTATTCGTGAAAGGTTATGACGAATCGACACTACTTTTGAAAATTCTAATTTTAAAATCTACGGCTACCATGTCGACATGGAGTTATAGGCATGTCGACATCCCCTAGTATTTTTTGAAAATTGATTTTTGTTTTAAAAGAGATTTTCTCTCTAAAGTTTGTCGAAACGATCTTAAAACTTTGTAAACTATTTGGAATATACTTTATGATTATAAAAACCTTTGGAAAGTGATCTTACGAAATATAAAAGTAATAAAAACTAAATATATAAATATTTTGAGATTAAAGCTAAAACATTAAAACTAGGAGATAGTTTAAAAACAAGAAATGATTTTGAAATTAATATGATTAAAAATAGTTTTTGAATTAAGGCTAAAATATTTAAACCGAGAGAGGGATGTCTTTTTTAAAAAGATAGTTTTGAAAAAATCTAAAAATAGGTCATTTTGAAAATTTCGTGGATTCCATTCCACTAGAGAAGGTCGTGGGTTCCATCCCACTATTAAAGTGAAAGGTGGATTCTATTCCACAATTAAAATCAGAATAAAGATTTTAGTGCTATTATGAAGTTTTAACATAAATCTACACTCTGTTACTTATCTTGATATCTTGAACTCTTGATAGTCTTGATACTCATGAGTCTTCAGTCTTGATTTCTACAATCTTCAAAATCGTCAGTCTTGAATCTATATACTATACAGTCTTCATTCTCAGTATCTTCATATATATATCATGCATATACATATATATCTAGACGAAGATATTAGTATTTATATTTTATGACAAGTCCTAAGGTTGTTATCATCAAAACCATCATCTCAGGAACTAACAAAGAGAAGGAAAATCCAAATCTGGGCATTGATCGATAGTTTCCTTGTATGCTATAAACAGAGTTGCTTACAATTTTTTATCTTTTCAAAAGGGTAGAAATTTTTTGTAGGAAAGAAGAGACTTTGGTATTGACATCCCTTAAACAAGCGCTTGGTCTCCTAACTAAACGATCGTTCTTAGCGAATTTCTTCTCAAAAATGGACACCTAAGCCAAGTTATCTTTGAGGTTGGTTGCCTCAATCTTGGCTTGAATTGTCTCTTCATGAGATAATGTAAGTTCTTTTTTGATAGTTTTCAATTTTCCTCAAGATCGTAGGTTTACTTCTTTTCTAAGTCCAGTGAAGACAAGATTAGGAGTTCTCGGTGGTTAAGGAATGGTTGTCAAATTGAGGGTTGTTGATCTCGCTTTCCAAAAATTTTACCTTCCCGAACAAAGAAGAATTTAATCCCTGAAGTAGTGACATATCTTAGGAGGAAGTTAAAGAGGATTGTTGAAGGAGAAATTAATGTTATCCGACCTAAAATGAAAAATATCATAACCAAACTAGGCATTAAATTGATATGTTAAGAGAATGATAAAATATACCAAGATAAGTTGTTGTAAAAGATGAATGAGTACGTCTTTCAAAAAAGAAGAAGGAGGTCCTATAGTCCCAAAAGAAGAAATAATAGAAGAACGAAGGATATGTGCCAAAAATTCTTAAAAACTAGAAGAAGACGAAGAAGAAGCTTCTGTTCTAGAACTAGTTCAGGGAACTTCAGTAAGAGATAAATAATCAAGATCTAATTGTTGGTTCAAGAAAGCCAAAGAGTCCCTTAAAGGAGAACTTGTAACGTTAATATTAGGGCTTTAGGAAGAGGGAGCAACAGGAATAGTAGTTGTTACGGCATCTGAGTAGAAGCAATAATTGAAGTTGAGGCTTGACTATCCTCCCTGGACTTTTTAAGAGGAGGCACAAAAGAGACCTTTGGTTCACAAGAATCCCTATTATGTTTCTAAGATTCATCTATTAAGAAAGCATCACCCATTGCAGTAGTAATGGATGAAGTGTCCAATTTAGAAGAAGAAGGTGGAGGCAGCTTATTGGAACCTCTTAGGGAAACAGTAATATTTGCAGAATCCTTGCTCGATGACAAGAGAGTCGGGTCAACTAAGCTAACATGTGAAATAATAATAATAATAGATGAAGAAATGATAAATATATAATCATCATGTTTGAGGCTGAAATGAATGCGAGTGTCATCAAAACTTGGCAAGTGTCCACGGCTGCAAGAGGATGGACGTTGAATCGGGGTATTAATTGAAAAAGCTTTAAAATTTATAGCAATAAGTGATAAGGAGCCATATCTATTCCTCTTTATAACTGGAGGTTAACCTAAAACACGATGGAGAGGCTGAATCTGAGGGTATTCACTTAACTATTCTTCGGTATGGAGCCTCAATCGACTTTTGAAAAATTTACTAGCATCCCTCAGCTCCTCGATGTTTGCATGTACTCTAGGATCAATCCCTCTCGAGGCAGATTCTATTAAAACAACAATCAACATAATATTGTAACAATATAATAAAAAGTAAAATATGAAAATTAACAATTTACCAGGGAGAGAAAAGTTTTTAGAAATTTTAGGGAAAAGAATCTCACAAAAAAGAATAATGGCTCCAGTTTTTTGTTTTATTAATAGAATCTAAGATCAACCCAACATCAGAACAGAAAAAGCAGAAAATAAAACACTCTAGTTGGTATTTAACCTTCTCTAAAGTATTGAGAGAACATAAGGTTTATGGAGTTAGGTCCTCCATTTTAAACTCCTTGAGTAGCAAATGAAGAGAACATATATAGAATAGAAGTTAGGATTAAGCTTAATGGGGAGCAATTCCAAGAAAAGAAAAAATCCTATTGACAATATCATTAAATGGGAGGTAGCATGGGTGCCAGATATGGATAGAGGTGAAGGTAAAAAAATCACTTGGGAGGTGTACAGATCCTACCAGTGGGACCAGGAACACTAGTCTCAACTTGAGAAATTCCAAAGTGTTGAATAGGGAATCTATGTCCTCTTACTTTATGAAGTAGTAATGACAATTAGTATAAAGTTTTCTTCAGGAAGCCTTTTACTAGGCTTAGAGATGCTTGGAGATTTGTTTGTAGTTCCTTTTTTACTTCCTGATAGGGTACCTAAAATAATAAGACACAAATGTGTTAATTAGTAGGGGCAGCAAAGAGGATGAGTTATATGCTCAAACCTTCGAAACATCAATCTACAAAACCCTAAGGTTATGAATTCTTAATATAAGGAAATAGCTGGGAAGTAAAAAACACCTATCTAGAACTATCGTAGGATGAATTAATAGAAGGAGCTATCACATGATAAGTTACTAAGCTATCACATAATGGTATCACATGTTGAGCTCACAGACTATCGCATGTCGAAATAACAGGAACTAGCGCATGTTGAAATAATAGGAGTTATGGCATGATAAGTTATTAAGCTTTCGCGTGTTGGTAGCATATGTTAAGGTAATAAACTATCACATTTCGAAATAACATGAATTATCACATGTTGAAATAATAGGAGCTATTGCATGATAAGTTATTAAGCTCTTGCATGTTGAAATCACATATTGGTATTACATGTTGAGCTAATTGTTATCCAGTTTTCTGACCATCAGATTCTAATCAAAATCTGAATGTCATGATGAAGATGACACGATTCACGGACTTAGAAATATGCTTAGAAGGGTAATAGCAGTGAACTCAAGAATTTAGAGAACAAACGGAGTTACCAGGACCACTTGGTATCGAGCACTTCTACTCAGTACTGAGCACTACTTTTGCCCCCGTGGTCTCCCAAAGCTCTTGAACGTGGAATAGTGACATGTATGATCATCATGGAATGCTTTTCTCAAGGAATAAAAGAACAACCCTAAGGATTGTCTGAAGGAAAATAGAAAATACAAGTGGTATTAAAACCTCACGGAAACAACACAGTTTCTAACAAAAAATGCTCGAAACACAACGGGTCGAAGTTAAAAGACCAAAGGAAAGAAAAATGAGAGGTCCCACCATAGAAAGTCAAGTCAGTACCAACTACTTTTGGTCAGTACTAGTTTGATTTTATTGCTTAGTGGGCCCACTTAGCTACTTCTACATTCGTGGATTTGGAGTTCGTATCTCATGGGCCTCCGATTCTACTGAAAGATTCCCATTGAAATACGGATCCTACAACAACTGAAGATGGACTTTTTGGCTTATTATCTTCTTTACCTTCTATCTCTCCTCCATTAAAGTCACCAAGGAAGCCACTATTTTGTTATTCTAGGCTTTTAGATTAATAAAACTCTTATACTAGTGACTCTCAAATCTATAATCAACAAAAGCTAAAGAGGCTAAAGTATTCTTTGCTAAATTTCTATATTTCTACAGGATTTTCGATGTCATTCTATTTTTGGTGTCAAAATTTTTGTGCTTTCACTAAGAATGGATATTCTCAAGCATATAAGATCTAGCTTTTACTTTTGAATGGAGAATCCAGATGTTGGATCCCGAAGGGTTGCTTCAAGAAATTTGAAGAATTAGCATAAAGGAATAAATGGCCCCTAGGAGATTTTGAAGATCGTCGAGAGCAGTAGCTAGAGATGAAGGAATTACTCATCATATGGAGGTTAGCAACTAGCAGGTAGTACTAGGACTATCCGCTCCTAATTAGATGGTTACTAGGGTCAAATTTTACAAGATGATTAAGAGGTGAACCAGAAGTTGGTGGATAGTCAAAAAGTTCTACTAGACAAGATGGATGCCAGCATAGCTCAGCTAACCTAGTAGACATGGTGGACTAGGAGGAGCAGGAGGGAAGTTTCGCTGGATCTGAAGAAGAGAACTCGTATATTTTTGGTTAGAGCAAGTGAGATGAGAAAGGAAAACAAAAGGAAGGGGCTACCAAAGAAATGGAAGGAATCATTAGAGGAAGTCAGAGTGCTCCCACTAGGAAGTAGTAACTAGATACCGAGAAGAATCTTGCAGAACTGGGGGACAAGGGGTTGAGGTCGTCGACTTGTATAACTCAAAAGAGGATCTGCGCTATGACTGAGATGATTTTGAGCTTGATGGTGCCACTCATGGTGTTGGAATTCAAACAGCCATAATGGAACCAACTAGACGTCCATTGAAGACAAAAGGAGTGGTTTTTCCAAAGACTAGAGAACCTAGACATCAATGTGGGAAATTGAGATTGTTTATGGTGCAAAACACTCGGCTCAGCTCCTAATAGTCGACCTTCGTTGTACTGTTCTAGTGACGAGTATATAACAGGTAATGTTAAACAGTTGGTAGAAGAAAGCAAAGATAGAAAGAATGAGGATTGGGGTTCTACACTAAGCAGAACTCCATTTATGGAAAACAATTTAAGGGAAAAGTATCCCGAGAAGCTTACGATGTCGACGATGTCATTGTATAATGGGACTATGTATCCTAAGCAGCACTTATTTAAGTGTGAATGGCATATGGATGGTGCTAGAGCGACAGATGTAGTGCCATGTAGGTGTTTTCCTATTTTTTAGAAGGTGTTGCATCAACGTGGTTCACCCAGCTCGCGCCAAAATCCATATCGACGTTTGATCAGTTGGCTAAGAAATTCATGACGTAGTTCCGACTCTATGCTACTCGGCCTAAGGACGTGATGTCCATGTCGAGCCTTTCTCAAGGACCTAAGGAGTCACTAAAGGGTTTCTTGAATTGGTTTAACATCACGATTACAGAGGTGACTAATTCGAAGGAGTATTTGGTGTTTATGGCTTTGGTCTAGGGCATATATCTGGACATGGGTTTTGGTAAATGGTTAAAGATAAAATAATCGTCAACGATGGAGGAATTCCACCGAAAGGAAAATTGGTTCTTGTGTTTTGGGGAAGTAAGTTAGGCAGCTAGATGGACCAGTGGTGGACAGTCGAAGGAAGTAATCTAGAGTAAAGTAGTGATTAAACAAACCAGAGAAAGCTATGGAAATATGGCAGTTAATGTTGGAAATTTAAATAAAAAAAAGAAAAGGAATCAGGGCACTAGTGGTTGGTGGAATAAAAAAAAGCGTCCGAGGAATATGAGGCCATATGAATATGCACCCCTAAAAGATATGTTAGATAATATACACCTTGCCACCTAAGGATCGGAAAGGTATAAAAGCCGCCTAGAAGAGAAGCAACCGAGGAGGAAGGAAAGTATTATCATTTCCAATAAACTCATGGACACAACACGAATGAGTGCCAAAACTTGATATACTTTATTGAAGAACCAATAAGGAAGAAAAAGCTTCAGCAATATGTGAGAGAGATGCAGGATAGTGGTCAGATGCAAGACCCTAAGAGCCACATGCCTAAGGTAATCAGCTTGGAGCTAGTGGAGAGGAGCCCTGGCGTGCTGATGAAAGAGTAGTTATTAATACGATAATGAGAGGACCTCATCCAGTGGGAAAATATGAAAGAAAATGGAACAATACACGAGCTCGTTAAAGCCCGGACCATAGGAAAGTTGCTTTGCCATAAAGGACGGAGCTCCGGCTAAGCAACAAAGGATGGTGACGGATGATATAGTGTTAAAAATAAGGATGCGTGTAACGAACACGATTTTTCGACGATCGAAAATCGACATTAATACGTCCACTGTATCAACTGCCGAACAATCGAATGCCAGAAAACCGAATTGTTATGGAGAAAACGAAGAGGTAGAAGAAGACAGATGAAAAAGAAAGAAGAAACAACAGAAACAATATCAGAATCTCACATTCGCAGCGGAATAATATATAATAGATAAATGAATAATCTTTAAATCAAAGAACTATATCATTTTATACATTACTACTTCATCGGAGTTTACAACAACAATATAACCCTGGACAGTTATATATACTTGTCCTCATACAGAATACACAGCGGAATAATAATATCATATACAAGTGATACGTCTCGCCATCCAGCTCGCCAATGAGCTCCACAGCATCTCCTGAATCCAGAATGACCTGATAACCTGACTCTAGACTGCCCGTGTGGAAATTGGTGGGCACCCAGAGTTTAGGAAGGAAACATTAAACTCCAGGTCAGTCATGGTGACTGGTGTGAGAACTAAAAACACTTATTATCTTTAAAACAACAACCACAAAGGAAGTGGAAAATATCCGCAATGCTTTTGGAAAATGAAACTACCATAAGACCTCCCGCCACACACACAATGCAAACGCAGAATTGGAGGAGATTTCTTCTTATGATAGTCAAACATGCTTACTACGTAAATCATTGGATTAATATTATTAGTGCATAGTGTGGAAAACATTTCAAAAGTATAATATTAATCTTAGCCAACATACAACCATTATTGTATGCCTACTATAGCTACTATGTTCAATAGCAGGTTACCGCCACATTCCATAGCAGGTTATACAACTAAAACCGTACAAGGATCGTATTGTTTCTTTGGATTTCCAACAAATGGTCAGGCTAAAGAACTTCCTTACACCGAAATGGAAACGCCTCTGGGAAGACGCCCCGAGAGTCAAACTGCTCTCTGCAAACACAAGGCCGACGCTACCTCACGCTATACAGCTATAACTAGGTAGCTAACACACGAGCTATGCCATCCCCCGGTCGTTACCGACCTTTATCTGAGGATCCTCAAAGCAACAACCACAAAGTATAACAAATTTGCAGCATCAACATAGGTAAAATATCTGGGCTCCATACCATGATATCACCTTTTATCCAGAAGGAAATGACATACCCTAGGGGCGCGATCCCTAACAACCTTGCCGCAACATTCCTGTTTCGACCATTACCGGGTTGTGAGGCTCGACGAAGTCTCGTCCACAAAGCTATGCTTTTTCACAAAGCCACGTTTTTTTCACAAAGCCACGCTTTGATCAACAATTGATCAACAGCACTTCGTATGCCACATTACCAAATTGGGAATATATCACTAGTAACCATCAACTACATAACCTCTGAGCTCGTACGTCTCAAAGAAGGGTGTTAAGCTAAGAGAATAAATTCTCCGCCACCAACAGAAATGTATTTGATAGAAACCAACTTTACATCTCAAAGTGTAACGTCAGACACACATCCATACAAGTCCGTTCCGGGATCGAACAGAACCGAAGGCACTTCCCAAGAAGCCCTTGCAATCCAGATATTCACTAATCACGTCCGGACTTCCCATCACAAGAAGAGTGATATAAATCTCTATACCGGAGCAACTCGGTGCAGAGACATTCGATAGGTTGTCCTTTCATTTTCGAAAATATCCGGTCTTCACCACCGGTCTTCAATACGATCCATATCGTCGTATCACTAATTCGGAATGGGTTATATGACAGAAAGGTCTTTTCCCGGCTAACCCGAATAGTGAGCATAATATTTAAAACATATGGATATAGGGATTTCAATTAAGTCACAACTTATTACCTAAACCCTTTCCTTCAAATGGTTTAAACAAATTACCATTTTAAATCTTTAAACAAAAAGATTTACTTCACAAAGTTTACCCATTTTCACAAAGATTCATTCACAGATTTCCAAATCAATTTCCATTTCAATTGGATTAACACATTAAATCTTTAAATTAAGATTTAATTTATAGCTTTCAAACTATTCACAATTCAAGTCTTTTATAATATAAAAGATACACTTTTTAAAATCTTCTTTGATTTCAAAATAAAGCTGAATCATCTTCACAAAGTTAATTCATAGTTTTTCTCAAACTATTTACAATTTCATTTCAACTTGAAATGTTTCAATACAAAATTGGAAATCTTTACTTTATAAAAGCTATTAGTATTTGAAAACAGATAGTTTTCGTTTTGGGAAAACTAGTTACAATTACACAGTTTAAAGACATCCAAGTATAAAACTTGAATATAAATTTAATTTCCAAAACCATATTTTAAATGGTTAAAAACCCATATAAATACCTTTAACACTTATAAAATCTTTTAAACCAAAATTCCCAATCATCGAATTTAATTTTAAGTATTGAATTCAAAATATAAATCAAATGATTTAAATTCCAATTTTTATTAAGTTATTTAAAATAACTTTTATTTCTGAAACTCATTTTCAAAAACCTTCAATTCCAATTCCAAAACCATTTTGGATTCAAAAACTCAATTTTCCAAAATTGATAAAAATCTGTGACTTAACCGATTTCCACGTGAAATCCACATTTGTGTGTGTATTGTGTAGACTATGGTTTAACACAATAGTGCAACAACATTCAACCATCACAGATCAAATATAACAATATAATCGATAAGCGGTATAAACTATAACGCTTATCCTTCATTCACAGATCACAGATATATATCATATCATAGATAAACAATTCACAGATCACAACACACATCAGGATATATCACAAAACATCACACATCAAAGATGTCAAACAATTCAACATCCAATATAATCCAAACATCCATAAGTAGGATTAATTTAATTATCTGATTAATGTAAATCAGATAAATTTTAATAAATCAATTTTACTAGTTATAGTAAATTAATAATCAATTAATTTCAAATTGATTTTCAAATTTATTTCAAAACACCAAATCAAATTTCCAAACATTTCCAAAAGATTTCCCTTTTAAAATAAATTTATTTATCTCTTCAAATCTATTTAAAAATCCCAAATTTAGATAAATTCTTCAGTTTATAGATAATATTTCCAAAATCCATTTATTAAACCCTTTTTCCCAAATTTAAAATTTAATTCAATACCGTTCAAAAATAAAACCTTTATCTTTTAAAACTCCTTTTAAATTTATCCAATTATCAAAAATAAGTTTTTCGATAAATTTTCAACTTAAATTTCAAAAATCCAATTTTTATCTATTTCTGGTATCCAACGATACCGAAATATATTCGGCTAAATTATAGCCGTCAACAATTTCAATCGCAATATAATCACATGGTGATTATAAATAATCAACACACAATATATGAAATAAATTCAAATGTTTGAGGAATCCAGTTGGATCCCTCCAACCTATTTCCCTGCATCCACAGATGTTAGCACAGTACCAATTCCACTTCAATGTGGAATATCACGGTATATGGGATTTATAAATATTATCCACTATTATGCGGCGCAATAGGGTCTCATCCGCTATATAATGCGGGAAATCAACTCCAAATACATATATAATACCAATTCCACTTCAATGTGGAATTATCGCGGTATATGTTTTTAATAAATAACCTTCGCTTAATATACGGCGTATAGGGTCTATTTAACACAATAGATAACAATTATCATCCAATTCACACAATCAACGCTATCAACAATTTTAAATCTAACAATTTAAAATTTAAATCGAAACACAATATTCGATTGAGTGAGAAGTTCTCACCTTGCTTTCAATAACGGTTGTAGTATTTTATTTCGAATAAAATTAAACGCACGTTTAATTTTACTCAAAATTTTCACTGACCCCAATTGACTCCAAACCAGCTCCATTGCGAAGAGCTCGTCGAAACGATTCCAACACAAAAAGTTTCATAATTTTTCGACCTAGTATGAAGAAGTTACACATTTTTAAACATCACACGAATTATAATATATACTAATTTAAAATTTTCTTTTTATAATTTTAACCTAACACAATCTGGGCCGCTCGTTCCCTGAGATGCAAATCTGGCCGCATGCGTTTAATTTCTTCTTCCTCCCAGGCTACGTGAAAATCATGTACGAAACCCATTGCCGCCTATATCATTTGAATTTTCGCAACCACCTCCATCATTTTGAAGACGATCAGAGCACCTCACGCATAAGCCCTTGCCTCTACCTACCATCGCCTACAACCTTGTTAAACTCGGTCGCATCTATACGTGGAAAATCATGCGTGACTCACGAACGAACGCGAGCAATTTGCCATCGATTGGCTACGAATTTTCCGATCATAACCGTTCACATTATAGATCTCGATGCCCTCTTTGATTTTGTAGTTGAAAACTTCTTGAATCGATGCGTGGATTAGAAGAAAAATTGGGAAGAAGATTGATGTTTCTCGGCCATTGAAATGACACTGGCGGCCACAACTAGGGTTAGGGCTTTGTTTTGCAAATGAAGAAATAGAGGGCCTTATATAGAAAATTCTCAAAACACTATTCATCGAAAATTTTCCGAACTCCAAACGAAGCGTGCCGGTTGGCGTTTCTAAGGTTTACCCCGCGTTTCGAACACAATGGAATGTGTTTCGGGAGCTAATTCGGTCATATGTGCGAGTTACGGAAATAAACGATCAAATTTAAATTAAACCGATTAAAAGCGATTTCGATGCGTTTTGGCTTGCCCCGGACAAACCGTACATCCGATTGACACGAAATTTGAAACCTTACAATAATATCACATTATGGATCCGATGAAATGGGTTTCGTCAAAATCCAAGACTCTTTGAAAAATGGTCATTTTTAGTTGTCAATTAAATATTAAAATATTCAATTTTCACAAATTAACTTTTAATTCAATTTTAAAAGTTTAAAAACATCATTATAACTCCAATATGATTTAATATAACTTTTTAAATCATTTTTAATCACATTTAATTCAGATTTCAATTATTTACCCAATTTCAAATATTAAATTAATAATTTAATCGCCCAAATAAATCACTATATCGAAATTAAATTAATTCGACTTCCAAATCTTACTTATTAATATTTAAAATTAATTAAATATACGAATTTCAAACGACGGAAATTCTGGGTCGTTACAATGCGGATGGAGTCGAAGTGCCAAATTTGGAAACTATGGCGACAAGGATTATTGGACCGATAATAGTATGTCGGGTCCTGGGGGAATAGTGGAAGTTCGGTGAATATTTTGTTTAGGAGAATTGATATGCACGTAAATATGCATATTTTCACTTCCATATTAATCTACTTTTATTTAATAAATGAGCATAATTGTGTATTTTTATATGTTTTTACCAGAATCCAAATGTCATCAAATCATCATTCATTCATCATCATTTAGGGGCAAAATGGTAATTTTGTGCATGTATTAATTTTTAGAATATTTATTTGCACATTTTAGTTTTATTTGTAGGAATTTGGATGGAAAATGGAAGAGGCTTCATGTATGTATGCATGCACAAAGGATGGAAGAGAAATGAAGATGGAAATAAATGAATTCATGTAATCATGGAGGAGCCCACCTACCCATTAACCCATGGACCACAACTAAAAGATAATAGAGATTAAAATGCATATGCACATGTTAATGGAAGTTAAAAGCATGTTAGTGGGGATTAATTTCATGCTAATGATTACTTGGAGGTTACACTTCCTAAGAGGCAATTTGGGTAGTACCCTAAAATATGAATTAGGGTTTTAGGCATGTATAAATACCGTTTATGTTTCATGTAGAGAGCTCTTACCACCTTCTCTTTAGTTTAGTTGTAGCATGTAAACATAAACTCTCTTTCTTTAATGGCTTCTTAGCCTTTGGTTATGCTATTTATTTTTATGCAATTTTAATACATGTTCTTTTCTTTGTGGTTTCTTTTATGTTAGTAGTGTAGATCTCTTTATTTTATGCAAGTAGATTAGCTTTTAGTTTATTTTAATTAGCTCTCTTTTTCCTCTTGTTTATGTTTATGTTGCAATCTACATATGTTGAAATGATAACAAATATGAGATGCTAAACCACTTCAATTTAGGGATAATGAAGATCTCTTGATCATGTAGATTCAACATATTTGCTAATTTATGATCTCTTCTTGTGCTTGATGACATATTGATGTTTGTGTGATTTTGTGTTTAATATTGAGTTTGATAGCCTATGTTGTTCAAAACAAACAGGTTATGCTTAGTCATACGAATCACTAATTACCTCTTCATCTACATATGATTATGGTAATGAAAATATGATTAGAATCAAAATTTGATGGTTTATGTTACTAATTAAACAGTAAATAAGCCATGCTTAGAATAGTTCTAATTTTAATTTCATGACATTTCCATTAAAGTTAGTAAGTGGGTTAGAGGTTGCATTATAGTTTGATGGTTTAAATGTGTTAATTAATAACACAATTAGGTCATGCTTATGATAAATGCATCACTAATTCTACTTAGATTAAATGAGAGATCATAGATTGTTTTTGTGTTGATTTATGTGAGAGTATGAGAGTGGATTTTCCTCTAATCATCATTTAATCTCATATTTGTATTAATTTTTGTCTAGTTTAATTTTTGCTATCTTTCTTAGTTTTGAAAACAAACTTGCAAATTTGGGTTAATTTGATTGAGTAGAATTTCAAAATCACTTCAATTCCCTGCTGATCCACCCGTACTCGCCACGTACTAAAATTGTACGCCGTGTGCTTACGGTTATATGTTTATTACATTTTTCGACAATTTTCTAACCGATAGAAAGTCAGCCATTAAACAAGTTTTTGGCGCCGTTGCCAGGGAATAGATTTGATTTTTAGTTTTATTCTTCAAATTATTTTGTTTGATTTAAGTGTGTTTTCTTTTTGTGTGTTGAGTTGCATTTAAAAAAATTATTGTTATGTGTGTAATTTTTGTTTTCCTTGTGTTTGTGTGCTTTTTGCTTTTCTAGTTGCATTTACATGTTTAAAATAAATTATACGCAAGTTCATTTCAAAAAGAAAAAAAATTGTATTCGATCTCATAATGCAATACAATTTACAACTTTCATTTTACAAATTTCAATTTCTTTTTACAACTCACTGCCTTCCTACCGCTGCTGCTCTTCCCTCTGTTCATACTCCCCTCTGTTCTCTGCCCAGTTCAATTGCATACTTCAACAATCAACATCTACCTACCTCCTCCATACAACAACCCATTGGCCATTATTCAAATATTTCCACCACATCAATATTACCACCATTATCAACATTTACACACTACCTTCTGCCGGCACACTCAAATCCACTCTGTTACTTTCACTACTGACATTACCATACTTCTCATCAACATCAACTCCTCACCTTTGAACCAAAATTCTCTACATCAATACAACAACTTCATTCCGCCTTCAAACCACCAGAGAGCCTCCACCTTCCAACTTACACACAAACTGTTTGCACATATCATTACATACCACATATCCACCAAGTACCTTCATAACGGTGCCTAACTATCAATACTTCACAGTGCCATCACTACACATACTTGCCTATTCTAAATTGCTACTCAATCTACAACTATCCATCAAACCAAAACCACCTTCTCTTTAGTTTTGTTGTAACATGTAAACATAAACTCTCTTTCTTTAATGGCTTCTTAGCCTTTGGTTATGCTACTTATTTTTATGCAATTTTAATACATGTTCTTTTCTTTGTTGTTTCTATTATGTTAGTAGTGTAGATCTCTTTATTTTATGCAAGTAGATTAGCTTTTAGTTTATTTTAATTAGCTCTCCTTTCCTCTTGTTTATGTTTATGTTGCAATCTACATATGTTGAAATGATAAAAAATATGAGAAGCTAAACCCCTTCAATTTAGGAGTAATGAAGTTATCTTAATCATGTAGATTCAACATATTTGCAAATTTATGATCTCTTCTTGTGCTTAATGACATATTGATGTTTGTGTGATTTTGTGTTTAATATTGAGTTTGATAGCCTATGTTGTTCAAAACAAATAGGTTATGCTTAGTCATATGAATCACTAATTAACTCTTCATCTACATATGATTATGGTAATGAAAATATGATTAGAATCAAAATTTGATGGTTTATGTTACTAATTAAATAGTAAATAAACCATGTTTAAAATAGATTCTACTTTTATTTTCATGACATTTCCATTAAAGTTAGTAAGTGGGTTGGAGGCTGCATTAGAGTTTTATGGTTTAAGTGTGTTAATTAATAACACAATTAGGCTACGCTTATGATAAATCCATCACTAATATTACTTAGATTAAATGAGAGATAGATTGTTTTTGTGTTGATTTATGTGAGAGTATGAGAGTGGATTTTCCTATAAATTGTCATTTAATCTCATATTTGTATTCACTTTTGTCTAGTTTAATTTATGCTATCTTTCTTAGTTTTAAAAACAAACTTTCAAATTTGGGTTAAATTTGATAGACTAGAATTTTAAAATCACTTCAATTCCATGTGGATCGACCCGTACTCGCCACGTACTAAAATTTTACACCACGCGCTTACGGTTATATTCTTATTACATTTTTCCGCGATTTTCTAACCGATAGAAAGTTAGCTATTAAACAAGAATGTTTAATCAATTGAAAATTAGCGTGAAGGATATCATGGCCAGCAAACTTAAATTTAAGGATTTATAGGCGATGCGAAGAAACTGATTGGTACGATTGATTTATTGGTTGAGTTGGGTGATGGAGATTGCAAGGCTGTCCAGATTCAAATATTTGTTACAGTAGACGAGTACTCAATGTATAATGTCATTTTGGGTCGACAAGCTTTGTAGATATTAGAATATCATTGGCTCCTTGGTACTTAATGATAAAGTTCCTCATGGATAATGAGGTCGGATCGAAAAGTGAAGACCGAAGCGCATAAAGGGAAAGCAACGTCGCTGAGCTAAGGGAAGAAATTCGATTGGGAAAAGGAAAGAATTTAGAGAGGACTCTATGCATTCAGAATCTGCAAGCATAGTAATTAAAGCCGAAGCCCTGGCTCGGGAAGCATAGCAGGTTCGATAATTCTATGGATCCTAGGTAGAAGTCAGAGGAAGTGCTGGCAACATCGACCAAACTGATGGTTGATGTTCCAACCTATATAAATGATCCTTTCCACATTCTCAAGGTTGGATCTCAGCTTGGTATTGGACTAAGGAAGTAATACTTAATTTCCTTTGAGGGAATTTAGAAATATTCGCTTGGACGCATTCATATTTTTGTGGGATATCATCGGAATTAGCTTGTCATGCACTGAATACAGATCCAAGATTTCCGTCGGTAAAGCAAAATGATGAAGTTTGGGTCTGGAGCTATATGCTATGCTAAAGGAGGAAGTGGATAAGCTGATGGCTAATGGTTTTATCCACGATGCTTTATACTCGAAATGGGTACCGAACCCCGTGTTAGCCAGGAAATTGAATGGAAAGTGGTGGACGTGTATTGATTATTCTGATTTTAATAAAGCATGCCCAAAGGATAGCTTTCCCTTTCCTAGGATCGACCAACTGATAGGCAAAACCGTAAGGTACAAGTTTCTCTCACTCATGGATGCTTATTCAGGACATAACCAGATACCAATGCATATACCGGACCAGGAGCACACCAGGTTCGTAATGGATTTTGGATTGTACTGTTTCTAAGTAATTTCGTTCGGTTCGAAGAACTTTGGAGCTACATGTCAAAGATTGGTAAATTCTATGTTCAGGATTCAAATCAAGCGAATGATAGAAGTATATATGGATGATATGCTGGTAAAGTTAAGGCTATCACGGAACCACTTCGATGATCTTTCGGGAATGTTTGAAGTTTTATGAAAGTATGGAATGAAGTTAAATCTGTTAAAATGTTTTTTTCGAGTCACATTGGGAAAGTTTCTTGGATTTATCATGAACGCAAGGGGATAAATGCTTATCGGAGTAGATTGATGCCTTAAGGAATGCAAGAGCCCCTATCATGAAGGAGTTAAAAACCATAAATGGGAAGATTGCTGCCTTGAGTTGTTCATCTCAAGGGCAATGGATAAGTGCATACCATTTTTTGATGCCCGCAAAATGGGTAAGCATAATTTTGATTGAATCGGGACTGTCAAAATGCCTTCGAGGAGTTGTTGAGGAACAAGGACACTCCGCTGGTTATACCCAAACCATTAGATGGAGATGATTTTTTCATTTATTTGGTAGTTTCTGATAATGCACTAAGCGCAACATTAGTTTGTGAGGAGAAAAAGATTCAAAGGTTGGCTTACTATATCAACAAGCAGTTTATTGAGGCTAAAAAGAACTACTTGGGGTTGGAGAATATTGCATATTCCTTATTGATTGCATCATGAAAGCTGCGGCTATGATTTCAGGGTCATCCGATCAAAGTGTTGAAGGATCAGCGAATTAAGTAGGTGTTATATCAATCCAAAATTCAGGAAGGTTGCTGAAGGTGAACATAGAGTTGAGTTAATACGAAATGGCCTACCACCCGAGAACAGCGATAAACGGGCAGGCGTTGACAGATTTCGTTACTGAGCTTACCGCATGGAATGGTGAAGAGGAAGACGATATAGTCACACTTTCCCATTGGAAGCAGTTTGTGGCTGGCGCTTCAAACGAACATAATTCAAGTGCATGAGTATTACTTGAAACATCAGAAGGGCGATCAATTTGTTATGCGCTCTATTTGGAATTCCTGCAACTAACGATGATGCTGAGTATGTTACTAGTGGGACTGAGGATAGCGATGAGATGGGGATGAGGGTGCTTTATATATTCAGTGATTCTCAGTTGGTGATTTGTTAAGTAACAAAGGAATATCTGGCTAATGGTGCAAGGCATGCCCTTACCTGATGGAAGCGCTGGAGCTGTTGGATAACATAGAACATTATACGATCATGCACATTCCCAAAGAGTAGAATGCAAAGGCTAATTCACTGGCTAAACCGGCTAGTTTTGGGGAAGCGTAGACGATGGGTTTGGTTCCAGCAGAGGTTTTGAAGGCTTCAAGTAGCGATCAAATGGATGTGAGTGGATTTTGGAGACCATGGAGGAAGAGGAGTCGTGGATGACTCTGATCAAGGATTATTTGTTCAAGGGAATTCTCTCGAGAGATTGGAATGAATGGAAGACGCTCTTACGAAAAGCGCCTCAATTCATGATGCAAGAAGGAGTGCTATAAAAAATAGGATTTGCTACCCCCTTGCTTGGTGTGTAACCAAGGATAAGACTAGGAAAATCCTCATGGAAATCCATGAGGGTAGCTGCGGTGACCACACTGAAGGGTAAACTTTGGCAATAAAGATACTTCACTACGGATATTTCTAGCCAACAATAAATCTATAGAGCTTACACAAATGGTTAGCCTGTCGACAGTTGAGATTTGGGGAATTGATATTATCATGGAGTTACCGATGGCAAAACGAGGATCCAGGTATGAAATAATTGTGGTGGATTACTTCATGAAGTGGATCGAAGCAGAATTACTTGTCGCGATCATAGTGAAAATGGTAATCAACTTCGCAATGAAGAGCATCAACTGTAGGTTCGGAGTACCTCAGAAGATTATAACGAACAATGGAACTTAGTTCGAAATTACCGAGTTCAAGGATTTTTACAACCAATACAGGATCAAATAGAGCTTTTTAGCAGTAGCTCACCTATAGGCAAGCAGTCAAGTGGAGGTGGTGAATATAATCATGAAGTCCACCTTGAAAAAATAGTTAATGAAAGCTAAGACAACTGGGTCGATGAGCTTCCCCTGGCATTGTAGGCTTATAGGACAACTTATAAGTCTATGGCCAGACATACGCCATTCGCTCTGGATTACGGATCGGAGGCAATGATCCCCTAGAATTAGAAGTCCTTTCTCATCGTGAAAGGTTTTATGATCCAAAGGTAAATGAGGAACTCTTTCTTGAGTCCCTCGATTTGGTTGATGAGAAAAGAGAAGAAGTAAAATTAAGGGTAGCTACTTACCAGAAAATACTAGCGCATCACTTAAACACCGAGATCTGCAACCATACTTTCGAGGTAGGGGATCTTGTTCTGAAATGAGTTCTCCCAGGTACATGTTCCTTGGTCCATATTGGGAACATCCTTATGCAACAAAAGCTTGGAATGGAACATTCAAGCTGGCTACTGTTGATGCAATATTAATTCCATGGGCATGGAACAACTACTTGCTATGGTACTATTATGTTTGTTTTCATTTAGTTTATTTTTGCAGATAAGCCACCCAAGGATTCTGAAGGCAACTTAAAAGGGCAGGACTCATTGTTTTCTCATTTGTAAATACTATTAGCCACTTGAACCAATGGAATCGTGCTCATGTAAGCGAAATTTTATGCCGCACGATTAGTAGTATAGTAAAAAAAACTCTCCTAGCCAAGGATTAGGGTTGAGAAGTATAATCTCAAAGTTCGATCGGATGATTCAACCTTGTAAATTGAGGTGATCGGAGAAAGTATTAACTCCTTCAGTCCAGGATTAGGATCTAAGAAGGAATTCATGAAGATTGATCACATAATTTGACCCCGTTGTTCCATAACCCGAAAATGGCAATAACTCCTCCAACCTAGGATTAGGGTCGGGGAGTATGCTTTCAGAGGTCGATCGAATAATTCAAGCTCGGGGTACTGACTCTATTGGTCTAAAATTAGAACCAAAGAGACTAAATATGGGGTCAATCAAATAATTCGACCCCAACCTTTAGGTATCACTGTTGTTCGAAAATAGGCAACGTCAAGAAGGAAAGACCACATAACGGTCGATCGGATAATTCGACCCCAACCTTCAGGTTTTTAGCCATTGCCTGGAGTTACGAAACATCACAAAGGAATTGTTGGAATTGGACAATCAAAGTGATAGCCTCCAAAGATAAAAACTGGTGTATGGATAAAATTATACCGACCGTGATTGCATCCTGGAAGGATGTGTTAGGCTAAGGTTAGGCAAAGATGGTCAGTGTATACATTCAGTTAACACCCAAAACTAGGTGAGACTTGGAATTGCCGCTTAGATAGGCATTCAAAAGCACCAGTTCTCAGATATATAAACTTGTGTACGGTCAATACCTTCGTGATTGTGCTTGCGATCTAACAGGACATGATTGGCCATAGATAAGCGAGGATGGCCGTCGAAGTTTGAAAACAGGTATTTTTGGTTTCTTCTACTCTAGAATTACGGTCGGGAAAGTATAATAAGACAATAGGGCAATTGGTTGCCCTATATGATTGGAACTCCAAGCATGCCCGGTTACTGGCGAGATTGGGGACATCGGGAATTAGACGTTAGAATCCCCGTTCCTCAAAAATAAAGAATCATATGAAATTTAAATTATTTATAACTTGTTGATGGTCAAAGGAAACACGATCTAGCATAAATAGAAATAATCATTAAGTTGGACAAGAACTATCGTTTCAGCAAAGGAACACTTAGGGGGCACTAAATGAGGCTCCTTATGAACATAATTAAATCAATCATGAGGACTTAATTTATATGCATAGAGTTGCAGCCAGTAAAAGCATTGCGTAGAAATAAACTGGCATGATATAAGTGAACTACGACACAGGCAGTCATATTATATATATGCAGGCGATTGTATAGAGAGGGTATAGAATAAAAAAGCGTGGAAAACTAAAATGGAACAAAAATTATGTGAAAAAAGTGATTTTTTATTACTTAGGAGTTTATATATAGAAGATCGCGGTGGTCGCTCCTGCACAAACACGACCTATTTACATCAAAAAGAAAGACAAAAGTTGCAATAAAAAGAGCTGTCTCACCCGTTAGTTCCAAGAATCTTCTATTTGTTCTTCCTTTTCTTGTTGCCCTTGCCATTGGAACTACTAGGTCACATCTTATGATTTTGTTCGCCCTTGGTTTTCCCCTCTTCAGGAGTGTCTTCCTTGGACTGGTAGTCTCTCCCTTGGTTGTAGCATAGGGCTCATCAGCTTTCCTGGTAAGGGCAACAGAGGATTTGATCTTAAGGGGATTTAGCTTGATAGGAGGATATTTAGTAAATGGGCTTGATGGTGCAGAACTGATGGATTTTTAGTTCCAGGCACAGCCCTAATATTGACCTTGGAAAGTGTTGACGCTAAAAGTGGCACAACAACCAAATATGACCTATTGTACGATCAGGCCTAAAAGAAACATGCAAAAAATCATAGGAAAATATAGAGACAACAAATTTGTAGTGGTTTGGTAATCTTTGGCCTACGTCCACTTCATATTTTTATTGAGTATGGATTTGATAGAGGTTTAGAGAGAGATTAGAGTCACTAGTACAAATGGTTTACAAGTTCTTAAGCCTAGAGCTGCCAATAGTTTCTGCTTAGGTGACTATTGTGTAGAGTGATATGATATGAAGAAGATCTAGAGTCTGAAGCCAAGAAGAAGAGATCGGATCTCCCTTTGTTTGCTATAGGGTTGGTATGTATAGAGAAACTGCTCCCCAGGTCTACAGGCTCGATTTGCTCAAGGTCTAGATGTCAGCCTAGAAGCATACAACGGAAAACGTAACCCAATTACCAAGAAAGACCTCTTGCTACCAAGAGGTTCCCCTCTATGCCGAGACATTTGTTCTGCTGCAAACTTCTTATTCTCACTTGCTTTGCTCTCTTATCTTCGAGTTGATGCATTTCAAATTCTTTTCCATAAAGATTGAGTCAATCCTAACGAGTCCTTTGATATCACTTGTATTATCCTGATTTCTTTGCTTTCTTCTCATCAATCCGTGGAATCGCTTGTCTACTCTCTGAGAAAAGCACCTGATTACAACTTCTTGAAGTGGTACTCTTTGCACAAGAAGATGATGGGGTCCAAAGTGCAATAGAAAGCTCTCAGTACCAAGAGGTTTTCTTTTCTCAAATGGATTTGTGATCTTTTGAGTTTCCCCTCCTAATCCTTCTAACTGTATTTCCAAGTTAATGAGTCGTTTCTTCTATGCTTTAATGTTATATCTTCCAATTGAAATTTGCTAGGTCAAAAATCCAGTTAACACTTGCCACCTAGAGTATGTTTCCATTGAAAACAAAGTATGCTCTAGATTAAGGCAAGTTCTAACTCGCTATCCGGTGATTCCAGTTGTTCGTTTAGGTATTGCTTCGAAACATTGCTTTTGTTTGGTGGATTTTCCTTTAACTACTTCGCATAGAGAGAATTCTGTTCATTGTGCTTAGGACAAGGTCTATGCTTCGTAGATCGTTTTGATGTCTTAGGCGAATATGCACTTTCTTTGCCATGCTTTGTTCCAACTTTCAGGCACCCAGGACCTGTCGGTACCGAGACTTTTTGCCTCCTAAAAGATTATGTAAGTTTTTTTCCCACTTTTCACTTTTGCCTTCATGTTGAACTTCGCCCTAAAACCTCTCGGACCCAAGTCCTTTGAACTTCATGCGAACGATCCTCTAGCGATTCTAATCACTTGCCGTCGTCGATCACTTCGCCGCCTCAAACCTCCAACCGCTGCTGACTTATCTTGCTGCCATTTCAATTCAAGTCTCCTCCGATTCAACTTATGGCCAAAGCTTTTAGGACCAAATTCTTTCCATCTTTCTGCTCGAGATTCAGATCATCTAACTTGGGTGATCCATCATAGGACAGTGACGGTGATCGCAGTGATGAAGCTGATTGCTTCTTAATGAGAGATGGTTGAAATTAGAGTTTGGATTCGATCTAGGGTGACTCGAGTTTGACCTAGGTCATGCACTCGCTGTGCTTGAGATAAGTCTGACTTTCCATCTTCTACTAACTCTTAGCAAGACATGGCTAATCGTGCACCATCATTCAAATTCCAATAAGATGGCTCAATTCTAGAACGGTCGTATTGGGCGATTCCATCGTCATACTCTTCCTATTACTGCACTTTCAGTGTTCCTTTAATGAAAAGCTTATGCTTCATTCTAGATGGTGGTTCCATTATCGATTATTCATTTGTAGCAGATAAGATCCAATATACAGTTCCTTCGCACGATATGGCTCGCTTTTTTAGCACGAGCGAGCTATCTGCACAGGATGGTCCATTCTTGTGTATAGGACACGGGACTCATACTACATAGACTAACACTTTCACTTGCCTCGGTCAACAATCAAAATCTAATTGGTCAACACACATCAACATCCTTTGAATTTTGGTCGCTGGTCACATGGGTTCAATACTTAAAACAAAACATACTTTAATGTGTTGAATGTCAAGTTTTATTATTTAGAATGATATGTCGATCGCCATGCTTCAAATTCGGTGAGGGTAAGTCTACACCTTTTGAAGCTTGATCCTCCATATCTCAGGCTTCTCCTTCTATTCTTGTCAGGCCTGGATGTTCGATCTCGGTCAAGTTATAAAGTGTGGTTGTACCACTGAACCCACTGCAAAATCAACATCCACATTTGAATGAATATATCGATCTAAGGGTCTTAAATGATCTTCTCGATCAAATGCCGACTTTCCTTTTAGTGAAAATGTTTCAGAATATATGTCCTCAGCAAGGAATTCATAAGGATGACGTACGGTTCCAACTCAAGGAGAACGAGCACATCTCCGTCCTTTGGGAATCAAAACTTGTAATAAATATATGTGTCTAGGCAGTTTCGTGCCCCCTTCAATCTATTTTTTCGCATGCTTTTACAAGAGACTTGGTTAGCTCCGGCTTAAGTCCATCTAAACTGTTATGCTCTACTGGGCTCTTTGTATGTGCTCTTCATAAACCGCTTTAATCAGGCTCCCATTTTCCAAGAGCTTACTTACCTTCCACACTTCAAGTAAAGGCAGGAGTCCCCTTGATATATGATCAATGAGGCTTGGTGTAAATGCAAAGTCATCGAAGATTTTCATAATAAATGCTCGTACTTCAAACGCGAGCACTTCTTTATTCGGTGCCCGTATGGTTTCAACGGGCATTGGCTATCTAGAAGTGAGTTCCTTCCCTTCCGTTTATCCCAAGCATTAGTTTTCTCCATTAAAGTGCTTAACATGATGTTTATTTGTTCATAGGCATTCCTACTCAATATGCTCGTGACGAGCGTGCTAACACTTTGGATGGATTAAGGGAGGTCAGCTCCTATTAATGCATCATTGCCTATATCATTACCCATGATTATCTCTGACGGTGCGGTCTGCTACCTCCTAATAGGATTTCCATCCATAATCCAACTCCTCCAAGAAAATCCAGGGCACCCACTCAAACCACTATTTGTACTCCTATCTCCGACGATAACTTACAGGGCGAGGTTGAAGGTCCACCGAGCGTAGTGCATGTAGAGGAGCCTGCTGAAATAGGAGGTGAAGGGCCTACTGTTGGTGACATCCTAAGAGAAGGGGATGAAGAGTTGAAATGTCACCAACTCCCGAAGAGAGTTATGGAGGTGGAAGGAGAGAGGGGAAAGCACCAATGGTTGAAGAGGAAGAAAAGGGCGCTAGTGATGGTGATAATGACTATCACTCTAATGTAGAAGAAGATGAATTGTTCGGTGAGACGCCTTACAAAGACCCTGAACTTCCTGGCTCACCCCATCTGGAGCATGTTGTCGTTGATACTTACGAAAGGGCCGTAGAAAAGGATACATTGCCTCCAGGAGAGATAACTCCTCGAGGTCGCATCCTTGGTGATGTATTCACTAGCTTAAGTGACCTCGATATTTCAAATACGGATCTTCTTGCCAAAGGCTCGCCGAACTTAAACTTTTCTCTTGGAGTAAATATAGATGAAGATGGTGTGATTCTTTCTTTATGCCCATGCAAACACGGTCTGTAGAGTAACTAGACGGTCATCGACACCACACACATCAGTAGGATCACGGACATGCATCCTTGCATTCATTCATATATCGAAATTTCAAACTTATACCATTTTTCTCCCTATTTCAAGTTCCATGGGCCATGATAGGTATTAGAATCTCTCGCGCAAGGCTGGCAATTTTAGGGGCTTGACTCTTGATCCTCATCCACCCTGCTCCAGTTATCGGAGTCGCCATGAGACTATGGAGGAGAGGTACAGGAAAAAAAAGTGAGAAGCAAAAGGCGACCGACGGGCTGAAAGAGAAATAGAGAAGGAGAGAGGAAGGAAGAAAAGAGAGGCTTAAGGAGAGCTGTTGCGTGACCCATCCAAGCGGCCGAGAGAATTCCGCGATCGCTTTGACACTTCTTCTGGCATCACCACCATGTAGTGAACTTCAATCTTCTTCTCAGGAGCGAGTTTCTAATTCCCAATCCTTGGCTGCTACTGCTCATCTATGCTCTAAAAGTATTTTCGCTCCCATGGCTTCTCTTCCTTCTGGTCCACTACGGTTGCAGGCCGCATTTCCTAGCTTTTTCCTACATGGCTTGTTGTTTGAACAAGACATTGAAGATGTTCCCAAAGAAGTTGCAGACATGGATAGCTAAAGTGTCCAAAAGCATATCAACCGAAGGTATGAGTGGAAATGGTTGTGTTATGCCCTTTCTCGAGTCAATGAGATTAACTATACAACATCAAGTCCTTCAACCCCGAGAAGGAGATATTCGAGAGAATCATTAATGAGTGAGAGATGGCCTTGGTGAAGGTTACGTGAGAGTGAGACATAACCTTTAAAGCTAAAGCCCATTCTAATAGCTTGATGGAGTAAATGAAAAGGGCTCATGGACATGTTGAAATCTTAATGCAGAATGAGCTGAAAGTTACACACGAATAGGGCGCCAAGCTAAAGAAGTAAGTCACCGAGAGGGACCTGGGCCTCCCTGAAAAGGATAAGACTATCAACGAGCATGCTACAGAACTTCAAAGGCTCCAGGAAGAGAACTGCAAGCTTGTTGAAGACTTTGAGCAATTATCAAATGAAAACCTTAGCTCCGACATTAAGTTTGCAGTCTCTCTAGGAGAGGTTAAGGAGCTTCTGGAGGAAAAGGCTTGGGAGATAGAAGAGCTGAACATTAAACTCCAATACTTCTATGCCAACGTCATCATGTACAAGCACCTGAACTAAATGGGAGATACTTATCCGAAATCTCTCGCTGATTCCTGGAAGGAGGTGTTACGATGACATACGGAGTCCGGGGACAACTGCTTTGAGTAAGAGCTCATGGCGGAGTACCTCGACATTGAGGACATACTAAAACTTGCAGAGGGAAGGCTATCCTCGCTGCTTAAGATGATGCTACTGTTGCTATCGCCAAGGCTCTGGCTGGCCCAAGTTCGTCAGGTCAGCACGAATCACTTACTCCAAAGTCTGGAGAGTCTATAGTGTCTATTGCTACGTCCATAGTGGTTAACCACAAAACTGTCCATATGACTCCAACTTCTACAGTAATTACTTCTTATGAGTCCTACATTCCTTCCTCCATGGGAAAAATGGAGGAGCGCGACATTGAAGAAGGGGAGGTCGTGGCTTCTTTTAGGGAAAGCCCAAGTTCGGGTATATCTCTTATCTCACTAGTTTTTGAGAAGCTTCATTCTCTCATGAATCAACATTAAACTATATCATTATGTTTGTCAACTTGTAGGTCAACCAAAATTTTGCACCTCCACCGTCACCTAGTCAGCGATTAGGAACCGAGGCAATCTTCACTACATCGACTACTATTTCTAACGGACTTGTCACTCCAGTCCTGCCCTCCAGTTCTGGGCCTGGTTCTGATTCTCAAAAGATTATGGCTTTGGAAGGTTGGAGGACATTTCTGTGTCCCAAAAGAAGACATCACTATTGTTAATGTTTTGGACCAGACTAACTCTATCACCATGGCGAAGAGGTTGAAGTCGGATTTCGATAATATCAAGGTGGTCAGATTTCGATGCTTCAAAGTATGTATCCTCTACTCCTACATGCCCTATATTCAAGCTCCCTCCAATTAAGATCAAACATCCCAAGACTAAGCCTGCTAAAACTCTTAGTAGCTAATCTAATGACACCCATACCCCAACGGGTGGTGAGACTACCCATTCTTAGGGTGAGAACCTGCAAGTGGTTGTGATTAAAGATAAGAAGAGGCACAGACAGTGCCCTACTCGTAAGAGGGGAAAGAAGTAGAGGGTGATTGGAGGCTGTCTGAGTGGTAACTTGTTTTTGTATTTCTGTGGTCGAGTCTGTAATTTTGTTTTTTCTTTATATGATGGTCATGTCGTGTTCGTGTAGGAGCGGCCTTTGCTTTATTTTGTACATAAAGGATGAAGTAATAGAAAGGTTTCTTTTGTCTTTCAATCACTGTTCTACTTTGCTTTTCCACATTTTTATGTACTATGTATAACTTATATTTAACTTCCTATGTATATGAAATAATTGCTTGCACTGTATTTTCATATATATCTGTTTCTGTATGATATGCTTATTTACCATGACTCTACGCATTTAAATATTATTCTTGCAATTGCTTAGGTTGTATTCTGATCTTTGCCCTATTAATAGTTTCCAAATTACTTCGTTTAGCAAGACAGGACCAACCCTGTAGTAATTTTTGGTTGAGTTCCTTTTGACCAGTTGGTTATAGTGAATAATCCCACACTGCTCCCCACTGTCGTAGGATAGTAGTTGGGATATTCACTTTCTTTTCCAATTGACCTTACTACATGCGTATCCATGTTCGTGAGATCTCTTTGAATGCCAAATTGTGGGTATTGTTGGGGTAGAGATATCGTGGCCAATCACCCCCAGTCTAAATGTGCTTTTCCTGTCCTGATCCCAGACTAGGAAAACCTGATGATGCTTGTCTCTGATTCTTCACGAGCATCCTAAC
This sequence comes from Allium fistulosum, assembly GCA_030737815.1. Classification (NCBI taxonomy): domain Eukaryota; kingdom Viridiplantae; phylum Streptophyta; class Magnoliopsida; order Asparagales; family Amaryllidaceae; genus Allium; species Allium fistulosum. Next base: position 799,422,732 of record CM060904.1, read on the forward strand.
TTATCCTCGACCGAGTGAGTCCCGCTCGGTTCACAGCCCTGTCATCGAAGTCCTATTTGACACTAGTATCAGGCTGTAAAAACTAGAACATGAACCATCCAATTCCAAGTTTCCTTTCTTGGAGCTACCTATTCCTGGGCATCAATCAAACTGCGGACGATTATAATCGAGAATCTAGCTGGGCACTAGTTTCTAGCTCTGGAAACTAGTACTTTGATATTTTGATCTTGAGAATTTCTTCTTGACATTGCCTTCCTTCAGGCAAATGGCAAACCTTTTTAAATTAGGATCAAATTATCCGATCGATCCCTTAGCAATTCAAGGCGAGCTGGGCCAAATTATCCGATCGGTCTTAAAATAGCTGTCCTTTTTGACGTCGCCAATCTTTGGGCAGTGTAAAGTTTGAAAAGGTTATGAAGTTTCAAACTTTTTCGCTATCGCCTATCTTCGGGAAATGATAAATTCTGGAATGTTGGGCTTTTCCTTCCTAGTGTCGCCTATGTCTGAGCAACAGCAAATTCTTGAAGGATGTGTGTTTGACCTTCCTGATGTTGCCTATCTCCGGGTTGCACCAGATTCCTGATGGTTGAGGCTTGCAAACCTTCTCGCCGACGCCTATCTTTGGGCAATGACGAATTCCTAAAGGGTAGAGTGAATGGGAAAACCTTCTTGTCGTTGCCCATCTCTAGGCAATAACAAATTCTTGAAGGTTAGAGCGAATGGAAAACCTTCTCTTCGTTGCTATCCCCAAGCAACAACAAATTCCTAAAGGTTAGAGTGAATGGGAAAACCTTATCGTCATTTCCTATCTCCGAGCAACAACGAATTCCTGTGGGTTATATTTTATTAAACCTTCTCGTCATTATCTATCTCTAAATAATAGAGAATTCCAAAAAATTTGATTGAATGGGAAACATTATCGTCATCGCTTATCTCCAGACAACAATGAATTCCTGAAGGTTAACCCGAGTTGAATATAAAAACACTCTTATCGTCGCCTATCTCCGAGCAATGAAGAATTTTTGAAGGTTGGGTCAAATTATCCGATTAGTCCTTGGAACATACTCCCTGTCCATTATTCAAGGCCAGAGGAGTATGTTCCCAAGTTGTACTACTAATCACGCAGCATGGGGGTTTTTCTTCTGAGAACACGGTTCCATTGGTTCAAGAAGCTGACTTTATTCATGAATAAAAGAAGTGGAAAATTCTGCCATATTACATTACCCTAGTGTCCTTGGGTGGCTTATTTGCGAAAACGAATAAGGAGAAACAAAGTGTAGTAGTGCTGGAGTAAATCGCTGTTCCATGCATACGTGATAGGAATTCCATCAACAGTTGCCAACTTGAATGTTCCATCTCCAAGCATCTAATCGATCATGTAGGGTCCTTTCCAATTTAGGCTAAGCGCTCTCGTACTTGGGAGGACTCGATCAGAACGAGATCTCTTAGCTCAAAGGTGCGGTTGTGAACCTTAGCATTGAAGTGTCATGCTACCCTTTTCTGGCGGCCAGCAACCGTTAATTCTGCTTCTTCCCTTTTCTCATCAACCAAATCAAGAGACTCGGTAGGAGCTACTCGTTTGCCTTTGGGTCGAAATGCCTTTTACAATGAGAAGGGACTTCTAGTTATATTGGTACCATTGCTTCCGATCCGTATGCCAAAGCAAATGGCGAATGTCTAGTTGCAGACTTATGTGTCATCCTATAAGCCCACAGTGCTAGTAGAAGCTCATCAATCTGGTTGCCTTTAGCTCTAGTTGGTCGCTTCTTCAAGGTGGATTTGATGATTTTGTTCACTGCTTCCACTTGTCCATTCACTTGTGGATGTGCCACCATGGAGAAGCTCTTCTTAATCCAGTATCAATTGCAAAAATCCTTGAGTTTGATGCTCTCAAATCAGGTTCCATTGGCCCTGATGATCTTCTAAGGTACTGCAAACCTGCAAAAATTGATCACCTTTTTTGTCGTAATTATGGCAATTGGTTCCGCTTTAGCCAAATTCGTATAGTAATCCACTGCAATGATAACATACTTGGCTCCTCCTTTCGTGGTCGATACCACGTCGATAATGTCGATTCCTATTTACAAATGTCTAGGGACTGACCATTTTTGTAAGTTCCATTGATGGGCTCTTGGAATATTTGCAAACCTCTAGCATTGGTCACACGATTTGGCGTAGTCAACAACATCCCAATTTACCGTCTACTAGAAATATTTGTAGTGAAGTAATTTCTTTGCAAATATCTACCCTCCGGTGTGATCACCACAGCATCCCTCATGGATTTCCATAAGGATCTTCCTAGCCTCATCCTTGGTTACACATCGCAGCAGGGGTGTAAAGATTCCTCTCCTATACGGTACTTCATCTTACATCATGAATCGCGATGCTTTTCGAAGGAGTTTCTTCCATCCATTCTCATCTCTCGAGAGAGATCCATTGACTAGATAGTCCTTGGTTGGGGTCATCCATAAGTCCTATTCTTTGGTCTCCAGAATCCAGACGATGTTCATCTGATCGATGCTTGGAGTTGTAAAAACTTCCATCGAAACCAATCCTATTAGCCGTGCTTCCCCAAAGCTAGCTAGCTTAGCTAATGATTTAGCCTTCATATATTCTTCACTAGGGATATGTAGCATCATATAGTGCTCTATGTCCTTGAGGAGTTCTAGCGCTTTTGATAGGCAAAGGGCTAGTCTCGCACCCTTGGCCTAATACTCCCTCTTGACTTGGCAAATCACCAGCTATGAACCGCTGAATCTGTGCAATGTCTTTATCCTCGGTGCCTTTGTTACCCTAAATGCTGCCATTATTGCCTCATACATGGCTTCGTTATTAGTTACAGGAAATTCTAGCTTCAATGCATAACAGATTGACCATCCTTCTAGCATATCAAATACTATTCATGCCCTCGAGATATATTCGTTTGAAGCATCATGGACAAATAACTTCCAACCGGGAACCGTGACTGCATTATCCTCCTATTCCTCCCCATCCCGTGTAGTAAACTCAACGATGAAGTCTTCCAATGCCTCCCATTTATAGCTCTCCTCAAATGGTAAGTAATGTCATATTGGCTCAACTTGATATTCCATTTTAGCAACCTTACTGAAGTCTCAGGTCGGTATAATACCTATTTCAAAGGCTGATCTATTAGTATCCTAATTGAATAAGCTTGACAATACGATCGCAACTTCCTAGATGCGATCTGCAAACAATATGTCGGTTTTTGCAACTTCAAGTCATTTTTTCAGCTCCATTAAACCGCTTGCTAATGTAGTAAATTGGTCATTGAATCCTGGCCTCCTCATGTACCAACGCTGCACTCAATGCTGAGTAGACACTGCCAGGTAAACAAATAAATCCTCCTCGTCCTAGGGTTTAGATATGAACGACGGCATTTCCATGTGCCCCAATAATTCCTCAAAGTCTTTCTGGCAACCTTGATTCCATTAAAAAAAATTCTTCCCCTTCGTAAGGACATTGTAGAAGGATATATACACTTATTTATTGCCCATAAGATGAACCGACTCAAAGAAGTAATCTTTCCATTCAAGCTCTGAAGTTGTTTCTTCATAGTCGGGGTACATACATTCTTCAAAGCATTAATCTGCTCTGGATTAACCTCGATGTCCCGTGCATTGAAGATAAATCCCAGAAACTTTCTCGATGCTACTCTGAAAGAACATTTTAATGGATTTAGCTTTATTCCATATTTCCTTAAAACCGTTAGAAAGGTCATCTTAATGGTTCCATGGCACTCGTGATTTCATAAGCATGTCGCATACGTATACTTTAATTATCCGCTCGATTACATTCTTAAACATACAATTTACCAATCTCTAGTGTGTATATGCAGCGTTATTCAAACTGAATAGCATTAAATAGTAGCAATATAATCCTAAATCCATTATACAGCTAGTGTTCTCTTGATCCGGTATATGCATCAGAATCTGGTTATAGACCAAATAAGAGTCCATAAAGGTGTAATACCCCGTAAAACAAACCATAGATAAATTAGGTAAATTAAATTTAATAAGATAAGTTTAAAATAATTTTTTTGCAAAGTTGTAACTTGACCGCATAACTTATGCCATTCGTTCGTGGCAAAATTCTGACCAATTTCCATGTATAATATGTTGAAAACGGAACTCAAATGGAAAAGTTATGAACATTTGAAGTTTCTGGATTCAAAATAATTTAAATAGAATTCAATTTCAAATAAATAATTAATTCTCATATTTTAAATTAAAAAAATTAACAGTAGATAGACTTGGCGGTTAAGTAAACGTTAAAATTAACACTAACGTTAAAGTGTAGTAAAGGAAGAAAATAAATATGTAAAATAATGACATAATTCCTTCCTAAAATAGACGGAGAGGTCGACCCGCTGACCTCCATCGGTGGACCGGTAGCATAGGGGCGATCGATCGCTCCATATCAAGTGGTGGCTAGGGTTTTTTTATTTGGATGCTCCGGATTTAATTTTTCAAATCTGACGATTCTGCTGCTTTCTCACCACTATAAATAAGACCCCAGACTCTTTACTTTTATTCACATAATATTTTGAGAACATTAGCGAAGCACTGTCAGTTCGTCTCTTCAAAGATTCTGAAAACTCAATTAGGATTCCAAGGAATCCTATGGATCTATCTTTGTTTATTGTTTATTTTCTCAAGTTCTTCACCTCGAAAACTTTAATTTTCTAACCTAATGAAAGTGACTGCAGGATCGTGTAATATAGATATTATCTAAACTACGGAATATAAATTAAGTAAATAGCAGTAAAATAAAATGACACCAGATATTTTTATACTGGTTCGAACTCCCGTTCTACGTCCAATCCCTGACTCCTTCTGGATTTAAACCAGCAAACCTCACTTAACCTGGAGGAATAGGTTTACACTGCCGGAGCAACCGAACAGGACTTTGACCACCTGAGCAAACGAACAAGATTTTCCCGCCTGAGCAAACAAAAATGACTTTGATATAAATAAAATGTTTTCTTGACTTTACGTGCTCTTGTTACAACACAGATTTGTCAAATGAAGTACACCCTTCCTATAATCTTTCCTCAAGTAAGATATATATATTTTTTTGCTTGTGAAGATAATGGAAGTAGAGATAACTTTAGAAATTGAAGAAATTTAAACCTGATTTCGCAAATTCAACAACTGAATATTCAAGATAGCAAAGAGTAGAAAGTTAATTTGTTTTGATCTTGAATGACATGCATATATATAGTGATTGAAGAGTAACAACTATTTGAAAATTGTTCTGTTGAATTGGAAATGGTCACATCTCTTCTTGGAAGTGATTCCTCTTCAGGAAGAAGAGACGTCTCTTCAAAAAATTTGAAAATATGATAGTTTAAACAAGTTTAGTCGACTGAATATAGTTATTTAGTCGACTAAGTTGAAACAGAAAATTATCTGTTCGAAATTTTAGTATTTAGTCGACTAAATATTTGATTTAGTTGACAAAATCTTGTATTTAGTCATCTAAATATTTGATTTAGTTGACTAAATGTATTTAGTCGACTAAATATTTGATTTAGTTGGCTAAATCTTGTATTTAGTTGACTAAATATTTGATTTAGTAGACTAAATATGTGTGATTTTCAATATATGCAGGTTTGAACTTGAGGAAAGATTTTAACAATGAATACTAAAACTATACCAACTTTAAACACAAATTTTGTTGAATGTTTGCTAATTCTTGTGCTCCTTGTCATGAATCAAAATCTTGAAGTCCAACATTTTACGCCTATTTGATTGATGACAACTTCATATGAGATAAATTTCGACAAAAATCTATAGACTACAACTCCCCTTGAATTTGCGTCGGTATCTTGTAAACCTGCAAAATTTGTTAGTGTATTGCGATATTTCTTCTCCCCCTTTGTTATCGACAAAAAGGAGAGGGATATATTTACACAACATAAGACATCTTATAACAATATCAATGATAAACCACTGTCCAATATCCAATTTCCTCTCTTTTTAAGTGGTACCTGCAAAAAATATAAAATGAACATTGGTACCCACCTTTTGTTAGCGTCCTAAGAGTTAGGACTTTGGAAACCAAACCTAAGAGAGTTCTGAATTCCTTTTGAAAATAAAATCTTTATTTTGTGAACAGTTTCTATAAAAGATTATATGTATTTGTTTCTAATCAAAGAATAATTGGTTTTAGGAACCCAAATTTTAATAGATTTAGAATGATTTGGAATTTTTTGAAACAAATTTTGTAATAGTATCATTATTCCTTTTAAAAATTTTATATAAAAAGTTCTTTTTCTTAGGAATACTTTTTGATATTTGCTTATATCCTATTCCCCTTTTATTCGAAACTGTCTGAGAATTTTCTATAATTTTAGAAAGTTTCTCTCTTCCTTTGTTAAAATTAGAGACTTTTTTAGTAATATCATCTAATTTTGTTTTAAGACTAGAAATATCTAATTCCAATATTTTAATATTAGCTTTCAAATCATGATTTTCAAATAAAAGAGCATCATTCTTTTCTTTTTGAGTTTCAATTTCTTGACTTAACATAGAGAGTTGAGATGTTGTATTAGACCAACATTCTTGAGAAGTTCCAAGTTCTTCTTCCAAAATTTCTTTCTAATTTTTCAAGAGTTTCTTTATATCTTCTTTTGATGTTTCTTAGTTTATCAAGTAATTCTGAATTTATTTCCACTAAATCATCAAAAGTTAAATCACTCACCTCGTTATTTGTGGCCATAAAACAGAAGTTGGCTTGTTCAGAATCGATGTCTATGTTACTGTTTGATGATGAAGATGATTCTGAATCATCCCATGTAACAGAGAAGGCTTTCTTTTTGAATCTGTCTTTATTATTCTTAAATTTGTCTCTCTTTCGATCAGGACAGTCTTTCTTGATGTGCCCTTTCTTGTGACATTCATAACATTCAAGAGCAGAAGACGATGGCTTGTTGTTGTTGTTATTACTGTTGAAGCTATTCTTGTTGTTTTTGAATTTGTTGCTCTTTCTGAATTTTAAAAACTTTTTGAAATTTTTAGCAATAAATGCCATATTTTCATCATCTGAATCTGATTCATCCTTTTTTGGTTGGAATGCTATATACTTCTTATCTTGAGCCTGTACTCATTTTTCCTCGAGATTAACTTCATAAGACATTAGATTTCTTATCAACTCTTCTGGTTTAATGGCAGAAATATGGTTAGCTTCTTCGATTGCTAAGACTTTTCGTTCCCACTCATCCGTTAAAGAGTTGAGGATTTTTGAAACAATATCAAAGTCTGAATACTTTTCTCCTAATGCAAAGAGAGAATGATATATGTCTTGAAATCTAGAATACATTTCATTTATTGTTCCACCTTGCTTGATTTTGAAATTTTGGAACTGATGCTTGAGCATAGAAATCTTACTCTACTTTACTTTGTTAGTATCTTCATGTGTAACTTCAAGTGTACGCCAAATTTCATAAGCTGTAGTACACATGCTAACATTGTTAAACTCATTTTTGTCTAATGCACAAAATAACATATTCATAGCTTTGGCATTTATAGTAGCATCCAGTTTTTGTGCGTTAGACCATTGTGAATATTCAGTAGTAGGTATGTTATATTCTGCTTTGAGTAATATTCCTGGTTTCATAACCATTGGCTTGCATATAAATTCTCGTTTAAGTATACCAATAGTTATAGTTCAATTCGTTAAATAATGGTGGTCGTGCAGTTGATTGACCTTCAGTAAAACTTGTACCAATGTTGTTTTCCATATTACTAAAATATCAGATAACTGTGTTACGGTTATAAGATGACCTCGCTCCGATACCAAATGAAAGTGACTATAGGATCGTGTAATATGGATATTATCTAAACTACTTGTGCGGAATATAAAGTAAGTAAATAGCAGTAAAATAAAATGACACCGGATATTTTTATACTGGTTCGAACTCTTGTTTTACGTCCAATCACAGACTCCTTCTAGATTTAAACTAGCAATCCTCACTTAACCCGGAGGAATAGGTATACACCGCCTGAGCAACCGAACAGGACTTTGACAACCTAAGCAACCGAACAGGATTTTCCCGCCTGAGCAACCGAACATGACTTTGCGTGCTCTTGTTACAACACAGATTTGTCAAATGAAGTACACCCTCCTATAATCTTTTCTTAAGTAAGATATATATATTCATTTGCTTGTGAAGATAAAGGAAGTAGAAATAACTTTAGAAATTGAAGAAATTTAAACTTGATTTCACAAATTTAACAACTGAATATTCAAGATAGCAAAGAGTAGAAAGTTAAGTTGTTTTGATCTTGAATGATATGCATATATATATATATATATATATATATATATATATATTGATTGAAGACTAACAACTGTTAGCAAATAGTTATGTTGAATTGGAAATGGTCACATCTCTTCTTGGAAGTGATTCCTCTTCAGGAAGAAGAGACATCTCTTCAGAAAATTTGAAAATATGACAGTTTAAACAAGTTTAGTCGACCGAATATAGTTATTTAGTCGACTAAGTTGAAACAGAAAATTATATGTTCGAAACTCCAGTATTTAGTCGACTAAATATTTGATTTAGTTGGCTAATTCTTGTGTTTAGTCGACTAAATATTTGATTTAGTCGACTAAATATGTGTGATTTTCAATATATGCAGGTCTGAACTTGAGGAAAGTTTTTAACAATGAATAATAAAACTATACCAACTTTAAACACAAATTTTGTTGAATGTTTGATAATTCTTGAGCTCCTTGTCATGAATCAAAATCTTGAAGTCCAATACCTAACGTATATACAAATCTCTTGATGTATATATGTATCATAAAGAAGAGATCTGATAGGAGATTGTCAAAGGTGTGTCAAATCCAAATGAGGCAAAGTTAAGGCTATACTGTGAGTGTAAATCTTAGCTTTTCTATTTTAGTAATTGATTAGTATAGTTTGGGTTTGAATAAGCCTTGGGGAGTCAATTCTAGGTTGAAATCTTTATTTATGTCAAAATAATGGAAATTGTGTAGATTTGCAATTTTTATAATTTTACCTTCCTATTCCACTCCTTGTTCCTTTCCTTTGAATTTAATCAAAGAATTCTGATTAAGGAATAGTGTGTAAGGTACGAATTTTATTCGTAGTTTGCATTGCTTATTCCCATAAATTTAATATAAATTCCTTTGCTTATTTTTTTGCGAAAAAGGAGTTGAATAGAGTATAAAAATGGGAGCTGTATATTTCTATTGTCAATATATTCCATTATTTTAATAAAATAAGCTAAATTTTAATTTTAATTATATATAAGTTTGTTGATTGGAATTTTTTGATATAAATATTGGAATTTTGGTACTGTTGATAATTTGGAATGTGACTTATATAATTATTTAGAGTTGACATTTAAACATTAATTTAGGGTGTATATTCCACAGGCTTAGAAATTACTGGGCGTGTATGTATACATACATACATATACACACACACACAGATATATATATATATAAATATATATATATACATTAGCGTAATTAATGTATGATTATAGTGTATAATTGCATAGTTAAATAGGTAATTGATTCTATTAAATCCCACTTGGGAAGGTAATTAGTGTTAAAGGCAAAATAAGAGAGGTTTCTTATGAGGCCTTGATCTTGGAAATGGTGAGGTGTGCATTAATATATGTAGAGTCTGATATAGATTATGACTAAGTTATAGGGATGTGAGGTCAGCCAAAAGCACATGGAAGTCTTCTCAACTAATCTTGTTACCAATAGTGTGACGTTACCTATAATAAGTAACTATGATGATGTGAAGTTAGTCCCAAACTCTGTAGGGTAAATCTGCCAAGATAATCGGGCTACCAGTACTTATGAATAGTCGGGCTAATGTGAGATGCCACAATGGGGTATGTGTAACAACCCATAAATTTTAACAAATATTTTAAAATTAACTTATTTGAAACTTTGATTTTTAAATCATCTTAAATTGAATTTTGGGATTTTCTAATGCAATTTTGGATTTTGTTTATATTTTATTTTCCAAATATAATAAAATAATGATTTTCTAAAAATATTATATTTTCTTCAATTTTTGTCAAACTTTGATTTTCAGTGAAATGTTAAATTTAAATTTTACTCTAATCTTTTTCTTTGAAACAATATTTGTTTCTGATATTTATTCTGCTTTTCGTTTTGTTAAATTCTGTTTTATACTTTTAAAATGTGATAAAATTTAGTGTTTTACACGCAATTATTTTCAGTATTTCATTGTTTATTTTCTATTTTATTTTTCCATCTCTTATTTTTTTTGGGCTTTATTTTATTTTTTGTTTTAAATTTGTTTGGAACGGGCTTGTGATTTTGAGTTTGGAAATGCCAAAAGACTTAAGTTATTTTCTATATTTGCCTCTTCACTTTCTTCCTAGCCATTCACTCTTTCTTTGCCTAAAAAAACATTTCAACTTCCTCACGTTCTCATCATTTTTCACGTACAAATTTTTGTTCAACTTCTCATTTCATTTTGCATTCACCTGAGAAAATACAGTAAGTTCTATGGCTTCTCTTCTCTTCTTTTTATTCTTTTTCTTTTGTTTTGCTCCTCTTTCATTTGCATGCTAGGCTCGGCCTCTACCCTACCATCACCAACCCCTTGCCGACCATCACCTCCTCCTCCACCATCACCTGATCGGCCAGCACCACCTGATGACCACCTCCTAGCATTGCCGTGACCTCTTAACCAAAGCACCACCACAAAACCTAGCAAAACTCTAACCAGCCTTCCCAATATTCACCATCATCTCCTTGTAGTCTCGGCCACCACCACCACTACCACCATCTCCAGCCCATGACATGACCACCACTAACCCATGGTCGCACCACCTTGATCACCAGACCTGACCTGAACCATGCTAGCACACAGACCGAGCCCATATGCCTAGGCCGAACCACTTGAAGCTAATGACCATTCACATACCTTGCCTTTTTACATTCATAACCCCTACCTCTTCACCTACCATGGCCATAGCTGTGCTTACCTGACCATAGCCGTGGATTACATGCAGCAACTAGTCTAGGCCGAACCACTTGTGGTGATGGTTGAGTCCAATGATGATGTGGCTGAACCCCATGACCATTCACTTACCATGTCTCTTTGCCTTCACAACTCCTACCTCTTTATATTCCATTGTTTTGCCTTCTTTTTGCTGACCATTGGCCGAGCATTTCAGGCCTAGACCTGATCATGGCCGAGCTATTGTGATGGTGATCAAGCCAATTTCCTATGTGGCCGAGCCCACTTTATTGAATCAAGTCATTTGTTCCACTAGTTCTTTCATTTTTCTTTGTTTAATTCCTATATTCTTTTGTGTTTGAATCTATACTTATATTTGTTTTATTTTATTTGTTGTTGCAAGAAATGAATATTGGCTCATCATCTTCTCCTCGAATCTAGTCGTGCTTTTCGTGCTTTGTGTAGTTTAGATTGTGTTTTGAATTTGATCTCTAGCTTTAGAGGTGAGTTTATCACTCTCGACAAATCGTACTTATATAAATGTGAAACATTGTCATTTGAATTGTAGTAGTTGATATGCTATGTTATATGCTCACACCTGACTGTTATCTGACATTATATAATGATATAACCTGTATATATACCTGTTGCATCACCTGACATCATATGATATGTTTTACTGTTATTTATTTTCTGTTTCTCACACTGCAAGTTCCCTGTTAGTATAGAATCACTATAGGTTGAAATGATACATACCCGAACGGACTTTAGAATAGGGAAAGGCTGTTACGAGCTGAAATGATAGGCTCGAGCGATATTTATTTGACTTGGGATTGCGGGTTTGAAATGATAAAACCCAAAATTTTAACTAATTACGGATTGGAATGATATATTATCCGTATCACTTGACCTAGGTTAGAAAATATTTTACCGACCCGTGGTTAAATTTTAAAATGATTTTTCTAAAAAATTTAAGTACTTTAAATTTTAAAAAATATGGATTTTTAACTTAAATTGGATTTAAATGATTTAAATAGTGATTTTCTATAAGTTAAAATTTTATAAGTTGATAAATGGTTTAAATTGTAATTTAAATTTTGATTTAACTTAATAATCGAAATTTGAGTTAAAATGGAAATTTTAAGCTTAACTTAGTAATTAAAATATTTATTTATTGAAATGGATACCTTTTTAAAGTAAAAGAAATATCAAGTTATTTGTTAAAATAAAAGTTAAGCAACTTATAGTGAATTTTGACTTAATGTAAATGAATTATAATTTAATTGGATATTTATTAATAAAATGTTATTTTATTAAATTTATAAGTTAAATGATATCCTGATAAATAATTTGGAAAAGTGGAATAAGTTTGATAAGTTAAAAATGATAAAAGTGGAAGATATATTGTTTAAAAATGTCATAGTACAACTTATAACAGAAATTGTAGCATTCCAAAAATGCAGTGGTTTCAGTGTATTGTTTTTCAAATCTACTGTCTCTACAGCAGCAGTTTATAAGTGCTGCTGTTTCCAACAATGAACTGTTTTCAATTTTACCCATGTATCTACAGCAGCAGTTTATAAGTGCTACTGTTTCTGAATTGTGTTGTTTTCCAATTTTACCACAATACTTACAGCAGCATTTTCTAAGTGCTGCGAAGGCTGAAAATATAATGTTTTGGATTATTACAATTGAATAAACGAGCTTCGGAAAATGTTGAAATTTTGGGAATTGAATGTTTGATTTGAAAGTATAATGACTTCATTTTAAATGGTTTAAATGATGTTTTGATTTGAAATATAAACCATTTTGAAATTTATAACCACGGGTTATAATAACGATTGGATGTTATAAAGTGTGGCTAGAGGTGGGCAATTACTGCAGCTTTACGCTACCCCAGTCACATTAACCCTATTATTTTGTATAGTTTCTTTACTTTAGACATTACTATGATATCGTTCATTACTACATAATAGATAGTTTAACGGATCCTTAAAGGATGGGCGATCCCAAGCATCCTTTAAGTTACCTGTGCATTGCTATTACAATTCACTTGAGTTGGTTTACATTGTATAAGTATGTATGTCCTGACTTGACTGTTTTTTGTTTACTTTACGCTCAAGTCAGCCTGAGTATCATAGCTTTGGATTCATCGTCTGGAGCTAGAGATTTGCTGGAGCTTATTTGTCTATCTGTTCATCTATTTCCATTTCAGTTATTCCCTATTCAGTATTGCTTGTGTATTAGTTGACTTATGTATTCCGACTTCTGTTGTATTTGCTTTTCAGACTATGATATTTTATATCTGTTTTGAGAGTATTTATGTAGTAGCTTCATGAACTACTGTGGTATTTTATTTCCGCTGCGAGTTATTCTGATATTCTGTGTCTGTGATTCTATGTTTGATTTTATTTGCTCCAAATTTTCTTAACAATCCACTGTTTTGAAGTATTCAAGTCCGACATGTGTGGATTTATAGTCGATTTGAATGGTCCAAAATAGTGGGATGTTACATTTGGTATCAGAGCTTTGGTTTTAGGCAAACCTTAGCCTACGGAGCAAAAACTCATTAGAGATAGGGTAAAAATACCCTAGAATGAGTGAAATCAATCTCAGAATCATTTCTTTGTGAGAGAACGTATTTTCAAAGTATAAAATAATTTTCAAATGATTTTCAAAGGATTTTCAAAGATTATTTTGATATAAATTTTCTTGTTTTGAAAGCTAAAATTTTCTAGACCTTATTCCTTTCCTTGTCCACCTTGTTAGTAATTTCTTTGATTAGGATTCTCATCGATTAGGATTCCTTTGAATTTTGGAACGCTGCCACTTGCTCTGAAATCCATTCTTGTCTTCCCTATTTGTATTCTTTTTATTCTAAAGCATTCCATAACTCCACTTCGAATGACCTCTATAAAAAAATCGGCAATCCCGCCAATTTTTGAATGATTTGTAAAAGGTGAAACTCCCTTACAATTGGCATTGATCCACCGGAGATTTCTATACCCTCGGTTTAGATGCTTCTATCTTTTGCTATGTCGAACTCCATCTCTGGCAATCGAATGTCGATTTGCCTTAGAATTTTGCGTCGATCATATTCCTGAAGTCACGGTTGACCCGGTTAAGGTCACCGCGATTTATATAAGTATGTCCATCTACTATTTTGTAATTAATTATCTCATCTTCGTTCGAGCCTATCTTCGAATCAGAATTCTACTTGATTAGAGTTCCTCTAATTTGAATCTCTATCTTTGTTTTGAAATCCATTCTTGAATCATCCCTTGAAAAAATTTGTGTTGTTTGTATTTTAGAAATTGTTTATATATCGAAATTATTATTTTGATAAGAATGATTATATTTTATATATAAGAGTGAAATGTTTCGGATAAGAATTATATACCTTTTAAAAACGAGAATTTGAAGTTTCGAAAGGATTTGAAATTTTGGAAATTATATGAGAAATTGATTTATATGAAATTGATTTATAACTGAAGGGTTTTGAATTTGAAATTTGAGAGATTGAACTCCGGCATTTTGAAACTGGTTTTAAGATTTTGAAAATATAATAATACGATTTGAAAGTATTTTCGGAATAAGAAATGTTTCAAATAACTTTAAATGAGTTCCAATGATTTCAAAGAAATTTCAAAGAAGTTCTCAAGAAAATAAAGGTCCAGAACCCACTTATGTCGCTGGAGAATGATTTCAATGATGAGTGCACGCATCATCGACATTGATTTTCGAGTTTCAAAGTGGGGGAGAGGCCACTTTAGTAGCTTTGCTATGCGATTGATTTTGTGAAACCAATTTTGACTTCAAAATTTCGAAGTATGATTTGATATTCGAAAGATATGTTTATATATATTTGAAACAGTTTGAACGAGCCCGGTGTTCAGCCCTCGAGTTTCGGATTCGATTTGGTATAACCCTATCTTTTGCAGTTGATTTGTTGAATTGTTGCTGATTTCCAACTCTTGGATTGGAAATTTGATTTCTCTGACTATTTTAAATGTTCAAACACTTCCAAATCGAGGTTTAATTTTTAAAGCTAAGAAATTTCGGAAGTATAAATTATTTGATAAAGTATATAAGTTTAGTTTTGTATATTTAAATATGAAGTAATATGATTTCAATAAGTTTGAAACTGTTTTTTTAAGTAAATAAATAAGACTATTTTGAATTATACTAATATTAAATTTAGTTTTGAAATATTTTGAATAAAATTTAGTTTTAAATGTTTTAACTTAGTAACATCTTTTATAAAACTATTTATATATATAATAATAATAATTTTCAAAGGGTAAAGTGGATCTTTCAAATAAAAATAAATAGTTTAAAGGATTTAAAGGGATGGTTATAA
Source organism: Allium fistulosum (assembly GCA_030737815.1). Taxonomy (NCBI): domain Eukaryota; kingdom Viridiplantae; phylum Streptophyta; class Magnoliopsida; order Asparagales; family Amaryllidaceae; genus Allium; species Allium fistulosum. The sequence continues at coordinate 799,438,094 of CM060904.1, forward strand.
ACTGGGAAATCATTTTTGGGGTATAATTGATTTTGAGAAAAAGATTTGATTTCGAAAATAGATTGGGATTTAAAAACCCAGTATTTATTTGATATCTATATATTTTCTAATATAGAGTTTATAATGATTCAGGTTGGAAAGATAAATTTGAAAGTGATTTGAAATTATATTTATTTAAGAATTTTACTTAAATAAGTTTGATTTGAAATTATTAAATTCGAGATTTAAAAGCTATGTTTTTATAACTTGATTTGGATTAAAAGTGACTTAAATGAATATTTCAAATTCATATAAATTTAAATGGGATATTTTGTTTATTTAAATTTGAAAATTGAGGTTGTATTTAGATGTTATTGAAATGATTAAGTAAATATTTTAAACTAAATAGTAGTAAAGTGAACTTGAGATATAAATGTTATCAAATTTAGTTTTGAAATATTGAATATATAAAGCTTTGAAATATATTTAAATTGAAAGGGTTTATTTTTGGTGGTTCAAATCAGTATTTGAAATCGATATAATTTGAATGGTTTATTGAGAAACTGAATTTAATGGAAATGGATGAATTAAGATTTAATTAAATTTGAATTTTGGAATCTGAGTTGAGTTGAATCGATTTGTGGAATTTGAAGAAACTATTGTATTATATAAAGTATTTTAAAACTATTTTTAATATAAACTATTTTTAATATAAATATTTTTAATATAAACTATTTTTAAAATAACTATTTTTTTTAATATAAACTATTTTTAATATAACTATTTCTAATATAAACTATTTTAAAAATACTAATTATTTTAATATAAATTGTTTTAACTTATTACTATTTTATTTAAATATTTTATTTTACAAACTATTTTATTTTATATACTATTATTAATATCTAAACTGTTTGAAGGAAAGTGCTATGATTTCAAGTGTTATGATTTCCCAAGTTTGAACTTCAAAGTATTATGATTTCCAAAGTATTATTATTTCAAATTGTTTGGGTTCGAAAGTACTATATCCTTGAAAGTATTATGATTTTGGAAATGAATTTGTCTGACATAAAACATGTTGATTTGGAAACAAACTTGGATTATTTTCTAAACCTATTACCTTGGAAACTTTGAAACTAAAGATATTTAATTTAGAAGAAATAATTTGGTGAAATCGTATATGATTTTGAAACTGAACTGATATTGAAACGAATTGAAATTGGGAACCTTATTTTACTAAATACTTGATTTGGAAGTTATCGAACTTATATCAAATCGATTTGTATAAGTATGAAGTTGATTCGAAAACTATTGATTTGGAAAGGTACTCAATTTGAAAAGTGAAATCTTATATAATCGAAGTATATATAAGTGTGATTTGATATACTATTGATTTTGGAAAGTATTCGATTTGAAAATGAAATCTTATATATAATGGACTTTATATAAGTATGATATTTGAAATTGATTTGAAAAGGTACTATATGATACATGTTTTCGAAGTAAAGATATGGAAAGTGCCTTCTGCTTGATATCCGCTTTGTGGCCACATTGTGAATTCATTCTATCGATATTATTCTTTCTGATTTGGGTTTTCCGGATATGATACTCGAGTGTCCATCGAATTCCATGGCGTTATCCATGGTCTTATGAACTCGACTGCATAGCGTAATTCGCAGGGGCTCTGACTGCCTACGAGTACTGATGTTTCCTGGGGGATCCAGGCGTAACCATTGTGTATCTGCGATTCTATGGGTCGTTTTGTAGCGTAATCCGCAGGGGCTGTGCCTACCTACGGGTATGGATGTTTCCTGGGGGATCCAGGCGTAACCATTGTGTATCTGCGGTCTACAAATTTTCATGGCGTAATTCGCAGGGGCTGTGATGGCCTACGGGTACGGATGTTTCCTGGGGGATCCAGGCATAACCATTGTGTATCTGCGATCCATGATTCGATTCGGTTGATTTGTGTGGATTGTACTTTCCATATCGGTTTTGAAGGTTTTTCCAGTATTTTCACTGGGTGTTGAAACAAGTCTACTAAATACTTAGAGAAATCTAGCTTTGCGCTTGATCAACGCATGTCCAGAGTCTATAAGAATGTGGATAAACTTGTTGAGACATCGAGTTATGAAAATATTTTTCAAAAAAAAAGGAAAATTTATTTCGATATAAAAGTATTTTATTATAAAATATTTTGATAAAGTATTATATAAAGGATATTTAGATCAATTCTCTTTCTAAATAATTTAAAATGTTTAAAATATTGTTTATTTATATACTACACGGTTTAATAGTAAATTTGTAGTATTGTAAATATTTTAGAAGTTAATAATTAAATACAATATATTTAAAGAAAATGATTATTGATTTATTAATAATATTGAAAAGTATCTTGAGATAAATTAATAAATTTATGAATTATGGATTTAATGTTTTCAATGGCTTCTTTGTAAATATAAGTAATGATAAATAATTGTATTCAAATAAGTTTTCATATATTTATAAAGGTGTTATTTAAACATATAAATGGTATTTATAAAGGAAGCAAGAGATTTTACAAATGGGTTTAACCAAATTATTAAATATTAAATAATTCCAATTGAAATTTATATAGTTTTAAATTAATTGGTTATCCTTGTCTTTCAACCTACATTTCTTTCTAGTTGATTCTATTCTCCTACCTTATTCCTTTTTTAGGACAAAAAGTTTTGAGTAGGGCAGAGTGTAACAACCCATAAATTTTAACAAATATTTTAAAATTGACTTATTTGAAACTTTGATTTTTAAATCATCTTACATCAAATTTTAGGATTTTCCAATGCAATTTTGGATTTTGTTTATATTTTGTTTTCCAAATATAATAAAATAATGATTTTATGGAAATATTATATTTTTTTCAATTTTTGTCAAACTTTGATTTTCAGTGAAATGTTAAATTTAAATTTTACTCTAATCTTTTTCTTTGAAACGGTATTTGTTTCTGATATTTGTTCTGCTTTTCGTTTTGTTAAATTCTGTTTTATACTTTTAAAATGTGATAAAATTCAGCGTTTTACGCGCAATTATTTTCAGTATTTCATTGTTTATTTTCTATTTTATTTTTCCATCTTTCATTTTGTTTGGGCTTTATTTTATTTGTTGTTTTAAATTTGTTTGGAACGGGCTTGTGATTTTGGGCTTGGAAATGCCAAAAGACTTAAGTTATATTCTATATTTGCCTCTTCGCTTTCTTCCAAGCCATTCACTCTTTCTTTGCCATACAAAACATTTCAACTTCCTCACGTTCTCATCCTTTTTCACGTACAAACTTTTGTTCATCTTCTCATTTCATTTTGCATTCACATGAGAAAATACAGTAAGTTCTATGGCTTCTCTTCTCTTCTTTTTATTCTTTTTCTTTTGTTTTGCCCCTCTTTCATTTGCATGCTAGGCTCGGTCTCTACCCTATCATCACCAACCCCATGCCGACCATCACCTCCTCCTCCACCATCACCTGATCGGCCAGCACCACCTGATGACCACCTCCTACCATTGACGTGACCTCTTAACCAAAGCACCACCACAAAACCTAGCAAAACCCTAACCAGCCTTCCCTATATTCACCATCATCTCCTTGTAGTCTCAGCCACCACCACCACTGCCACCATCTCCAGCCCATGATATAACCACCACTAACCCATGGCCGCACCATCCTGATCACCAGACCTGACCTGAACCAAGCTAGCACCCAGACCGAGCCCATATGCCTAGGCCGAACCAGTTGAAGCCAATGACCATTCATATACCTTGCCTTTTTACATTCCATAAACCCTACCTCTTCACCTACCATGGCCATAGCCGTGCTTACCTAACCATAGCCGTGGATTACATGCAGCAACTAGTCTAGGCCGAACCACTTGTGGTGATGGCTGAGTCCAATGATGATGTGGCTGAACCCCATGACCATTTACCTACCATGTCTCTTTGCCTTCACAACTCCTACCTCTTTACATTCCATTGTTTTGCCTTCTTTTTGCTGACCATTGGCCGAGCATTTCAGGCCTAGACCTAATCATGGTCGAGCCATTGTGATGGTGATCAAGCCCATTTCCTATATTGCCGAGCCCACTTTATTGAATCAAGTCATTTGTTCCACTTGTTCTTTCATTTTTCTTTGTTTAATTCCTATATTCTTTTGTGTTTGAATCTGTACTTATATTTTTTTTATTTGTTGTTGCAAGAAATGAATATTAGCTCATCATCTTCTCCTCGTATCTAGTCGTGCTTTGTGGAGTTTAGATTGTGTTTTGAATTTGATCTCTAGCTTTAGAGGTGAGTTTATCACTCTTGACAAATCGTACATAAATAAATGTGAAACAATGTCATTTGAATTGTAGTAGTTGATATGCTATGTTATATGCTCACCTCTTACTGTTATCTGACATTATATAATGATATTACCTATTTATATACCTATTGCATCACCTGATATCATATGATATGTTTTACTGTTATTTATTTTTTGTTTCTCACACTGCAAGTTCCCTGTTAGTATAGAATCACTATGGGTTGAAAGGATACATACCCGAACGGACTTTAGAATAGGGAAAGGTCGTTACGAGCTGAAATGATAGGCTCGAGCGATTTTTATTTGACTTGGGATTGCGGGTTTGAAATGATAAAACCCGGAATTTTAACTAATTACGGATTGGAATGATATATTATCTGTATCACTTGACCTAGGTTAGAAAATATTATACCGACACGTGGTTAAATTTTAAAATGATTTTCTCAAATTTTTAAGTATTTTAAATTTTAAAAAATATGGATTTTTAACTTAAATTGGATTTAAATGATTTAAATAGTGATTTTCTATAAGTTAAAATTTTATAAGTTGGTAAATGGTTTAAATTGTAATTTAAATTTTGATTTAACTTAATAATTGAAATTTGAGTTGAAATGGAAATTTTAAGCTTAACTTAGTAATTAAAATATTTATTTATTGAAATGGATACCATTTTAAAGTAAAAGAAATATCAAGTTATTTGTTAAAATAAAAGTTAAGCAACATATATTGAATTTTGACTTAATGTATATGAATTATAATTTAATTTGATATTTATTAATAAAATGTTATTTTATTAAATTTATAAGTTAAATGATATCCTGATAAATAATTTGGAAAAGTGGAATAAGTTTGATAAGTTAAAAATGATAAAAGTGGAAGATATATTATTTAAAAATGTCATAGTACAACTTATAACAGAAATTGTAGCATTCTAGAAATGTAGTTGTAACGACCACGACTTTCTCTCCATAGAAAGTCGTATCGCTAATAAGAAAGAAAGGGGTAGAAAATAGAAAAGAAGAGAAGAAAGAAAGAAACAACAACAACGATCTCACAGCGGAACGAATAAATTATATTAATAACATAAACTATTACATAGTATACAACACTTTACAGAGTTACACAGCATATACATCACTTACTAGACAGTTATAAACATCTGTCTAGACATTACAACTCAAATACAAGACAAGACACTATCACGGATATCAACACAGCGGAATACTATATCTACGAACGCCGAAGCCTCCTGCTCCATTGCTCCTCCAGAATATTCGTCAAAGCTAAACCTGAATCCCTTGGCTACTCGTAAAAATTTGAGTACCCAAGAGTTTATAAAACAGAAATAAACACTTGGGTCAGACATGGGTCTGGTGTGAGTAACAGGTTAAACTTGCTTAACTTCAAAACCTTTAGAAAGAAAAGGTATCACGTAAGACTCCCCACAAATAAACATGGGTAAGTTTTTACCTTACGCTAACCAAAACATTTGATAGGAAATCTGATTTTATTATAATAGGGTCTAGGGTTTTCAAGTAAAATACAGAAATAGCTGAAATGCTTACATCTCACATTCCAACATAGTTGGGCAAAACTAATACGTACGGCACTTATTGGAGTTTGGATTCCATACAATGGCAGGGCTACTGGGGTACCGCCCGTCACAGTACGTGGCCTAGATCACCGTACCGAGGATCACTCCCAATCCCCTGCAACACAAGGTCGGAACATCCCTTACTGGATAATTCCCGCACAAGATACCTCACGGTTGGGATCAGCAACCGCACCACTAAGTCGAAAATAGAAAGGGACATCTAGACAGAGGTAACCTTGTCCTACTTGGGTGCTACCCACTAACCTTGCTGCACCTCCCCTGTTTTAGCCATTCCCGGTTTGTGAGGCTTGAGGTCACGATTACCTTAGAAAAGAACACATCACTTAGAATGCTCATCGTCCACCTGACGATGTTCTGAAAGCATTCAATCCATACAAGTTCGTTCCGGGTTCGAACGAAACCGAAGGCATTATCTCGTTACACTCGTTTTGGAATCACCCTCAGAGTTAACGACAATAACCCTTGCACTCTGAATCTTCATCTTCACTTGATTCACGACCTATCGTTAATTTGGATCGATGTGGTATTCGGGTCTCCAGACCTGGAAATCCGGTATACGGAAACCCGATCCCGGTCTCATCGAAATCCAAAGCGTATCTTTTAAGGCCAAGTTGTTTTAAAGGTTAAAACAATTTAATTCATTATCTTTATACACATAGAAAGATAACAGATAATCAACATTATCAAATAATCCATACAATTCAACTAACATCCATATTACACAGCATATATCTCATCAGAGATATCAATCAATGCAAAGCATTCAGTTCTAACACCCATTCATAAGTAATGATTTATATCACCATTTATAGTTAATTTAAAATGAATTAAATTAAATACTTCATCTCTAATTAATTTAAAGTAAATTAAATTAATTACTTCCATCATTAACAATCTTTCTTAAATCACTATTAATTAATTATCAATTAATTAATCCACTCTTATCCAAATATTCATTTTAATTAATCATCCTTGATTAATTACATTTAATTACATTCAAGTAATTAGCATTTAAATTAATTTCACAAATTAATTATTCTTAACCACTTATAGTAATTATCCTTTAATTACTTCGTTAATTAATTAATTATAATTAATTACATTACTCCTTAATTAATTACATTAATTAATCTCTTCATTTATTAATTATTCCTTAATTAATTTTTTAATTAATCCCTTGTTTAATTCCATTAAGCAATTAACTACCCTTAATTACTCCATTAATTACATCAGTAATTATCCATTAATTACTTTCCTAAGTAATTATACTTCATTAAATTACATTAAGTATTTATACTTCACAAATCATTAAGTGATTATCTTAAATTAATTAAACTTAATTAATTAACTTAACTAACCAAATTAAACTCAATTAATTACAATGAGTAATTAATTCTTAATTACTTCCATTAAGTAATTATATTTAAACAATTTTCACAAATGATTATCTTTAAATTAATTAATCTAATTAATTAATAAAATTAATCACATTAATTGATTACTTATTTAATCCCAAGTTAATGATCTACATTAATTATTAACTATTATTTAATAATTAAACATTAATTAACCATTAGTAATTTCAAATTAATTAATTCTAATTACTAATAAATTAATCCCTAATTACTTAATTAATTAATTAAGTACCTAACAACAACTTATTCATCCTTAATTACTTAATTAATTTTCCTAACCATTAATTAATAATCTTAACCTATCTAATTAATGATCCTAAATTTTCAAATTAATTAACCTTTAATTAATTTAATTAAATCTTAATTAATCACTTTAACCCTTACTTATTAAATTTATTACTCCATATCATAATTTAATTAAATTGATTAATTAACTTTCAATTACCTTAATAATTTATTGAATTATAAATCATTAAGTTCTAAATAGCTTTAAGATAAACCTTAATCTCATTAATGATCAAATTATCATTAGCAAAACATTTTAACAACAATTTGTTTTAAATTTACTTTCAATTTCATTTTAAATTTAAGAATTTAAAATGAAAATAATTTAAACTTTAACAATGTTTTAAAAACAATTCAAAAACCTTTTAAATTACATGATAAAGAAAATACTAATCTTATAAAAGAAATTTAATTTAATTTTAAACCAAATTCATTTTTAAATTTCAAATCATATATAAATATGCTTATCATTCAAAGTTGTTTTAAAAACATTTTAAAATTTAAAAACTTCTTTTTTTAATTCAAACTAAGATTCAAATTCATTTTTGAATCCAGATTTAAACTTAAATTTAAAGTCCTGTTTAAATCTTTATTCTCAGATTTTTTTTAAAACCATTTTATAAAATACTTTTAACATTTTTAAAGTTGTTAAATCAATTCAAAATTTAAATACTTTATCTTATTTAAAAACTGAGATTTTAACTTAACTCCAGATTTAAAACTAGATTTAAACTTATTTAAACTTTTACTTTTATATTTAAACTTCGGTTTTTAAATTCTATTTTAAAATTTAAAATCTGGCAAACAGGTTTCTGTTAAAACCTGTCACAACAATTAACCCGAGACACACTTCAAAACCTCGAGAACTACTCGAGTCTTCCACCCAAAATTCACGAGTCTCCTTCGAGTCATCTTCCCTAACCCAAAACTCTGACATGTACACCGCCGTGCACATGCACAATCCAACGCAGCGACTCCGATCATCTCTGATGATCTTTCCTCATCGGCGATCACATTCATATCCAAAATCGATCAACCAAAATACCAATACGAGCTCGAGATCGAATCGAGCATTCAAACGAAACCTGGAACAAAAATTCTCGAACTACCCAAAGTCTGGAAAATCTTCCTTACTCCTGCCTCCGATCATCGGAGTTGCTCAAACTCCAGTCACGACTTCGACATAACGCCTGCTTCCATCCTCCTGAGTCTTGTTGCACTCGATCCAACATAGGAACCGTGACGATCAAATATACCTAATCTACCCAAACTAGGGCTACAGATTTCAGTCTTCCACCACAACTACCATGATGATGAATTCGCCTTTCTGGTAATTTTTCTTGACTCTCCTATCACTTCCCTACTTCCAGTAACAAACCCGACCATTCCGTCCTCTTTAGATCATCTAAATCACTCAAAATACAAAATCTGTTCAATCTCAATCTGCTCCCTCAATCTATTTCTAAAAATCGTGAATTTAGTTTTAAAAATCAAGTCTTCGATTAAGATTTCAGATTATATACCTGACTTAATAAATTAGGATGTTTGAATTTTACCTTATTCTAAGTTAACTCTGTTCTTCTTAAGTTTTTCAGAGACATTCAAGTTATTCTAACTTGATTAACATTTTAAACTTTACTTCATGATTTCATAAACAACTTTTGTTTGAACTCCTAATTCTAACAGAGATTAGTTTGGAAGAATGGGAATTTAGATTTAAATTTTAAATTGAGAATTTTAAACAGAGATGATCAACTGATACAACCAAACATACACATATTATCTTTATTCATATATACATGTAACTAGATCTAAAACAACATGCATTCATAATTTCAAACATGCACCACAATTTTACTTCAGATATTTTACCACACAAATCAAATTTATCTGTTTTTAAAATCTAAGTTACTCACCTGTTTTGTTTTTGAAATAGCGTTTAAATCTTTAAAACTTGAGTGCCCCTGCTTTTGATTTGAAAACTTGAACTGTTTTAAAACTGGAAATTTGCATTGCCATTTTCTCTTGAACTTTAAACTTGAATTTACAGATGAATTTATGCTTGCTTCTGTCTGCATTTCAGGTTGGAAAGAATTGCATGCAAGCTGAAATGATCCTGCTTCTCTGTTTTGATTTAAATTGCATGCTTTTGATTTTTGTTTCCAGATTGAAGAAAAGAGTTCAGGCTTTTGATTTGAAGAGAACTTGCAGGCTTTTGATTCACATTTTTGTTTTGAGGAGTAACACTCACTGATTTTTGTTTTGAAGAGTTTCTTATTCTATTTGTTTTCAGGTTTTGTTGATCTGAGATTACTTCATTTCTTTGTTTAGAAAGGAGGTTAGAAAAGAAAAGAAAATGGAGATGTATGTTTATATAAAGGCTGAAATTATCTAAAAATAAAAATAAAAGAAAAACAAGATTAAATGACACTTGTCATATACATTAGCTATTTACATTACACATGTTTTATTTAAGTTTTAATATGGTGACATTTGTCTTTTAAGTATTTAATACATAATTTTTATTTATTTTAAAATGTTAATAAAACTTTTATACTAGTTTACTATTTAAAAATACTTACCTAAATGTATATATGTATATAAATTACTTTAAAGAAAATGTAAATAAAACCAATTATATAAAATTAAAAGCTTTTTACTTAATTTATAAATTTACAAATACTTATTTATATATATAGATAACTTTTAAAGAAATAAAACAAACCTTTTATTTAAATTTAAACTTAAGCTTAAATCTATTTAAACAATTAAACATTTATTTTATGTATTTTAAAACCATATAGTTATTTGTTAAATAACTTTGAAAATCTTAATATTAAATTAATCATGATTCCCAAATTACCAAAATATATATTAGAAAACAAGATTTATTTATTTCAAACCAAAGCTCATCTATTTACAATATATACAGTTATATATATATATTATAAATAGAAAATATTTTATTAATTTTTAAAAGATAAAATTCACCAGTTAAATATTTATTAAATTAGATTATTAAACTAATTCAAATTTATTAACAAAGGTTATCAAATCAATTTAATTTTAAATACAAATTATTAAATTGATATTGTCCAAAATTCCGGGATATCACATTCCTCCCCCCTTAAAATAATTTCGTCCCCGAAATTTTAAACAAAGGTAATTTAATAATCTAATTAAAGATTTTAATTCTTAAACCACAACATATATTATCAACCATATGCTAACAACCATAGCAACCAATCATCCAAATAAACAAACAATTCTAACTATCCAGACAAAATTCTGGATAGAATTTCCTCGAGTTTCCCCAAGTATATATATATACCGGAATACTCGCTCTACAAACAACCTAAACTACGAAGCTATAGAACTCCTACTCAACCAGATCTACACAACTAGACAGGATATCAGTCTACAGACGAGTCTGACTCAACTACCAAATCCTCCTGAACTGCTGATTCCAAAACTAGAGATAGATCAAACACTTATCCAAAATCAGAACACAGAAAAGATCCAAAACAACTCGGAGCTGACTTCCCAGACTTACCCAATCTTATAGCTCCCTTTTACCAGAGAAAACTTCAACAACAACGAAGTCTCCAACTTCGAATTCCAAATTCCTCCGCCTCTTATCCACAAAATCCCTCAGACGATCCTGGGCTGACTACAGATCCTTCCTGATCAACTCAACCTTCGCTGATGCTTCTGGAAACAAACTAGACCAAAACAACCCAACACAATGATCTCCTCAAGATCAACCAAGACCAGGAACACCAACTCTACTCACACTCATCAGAAGACCGAACTAACTTCTACTATCTGGAAAAGACAAACAGGAGCACTCGCCAAACTGCTTCTGCTGCACAACTCTGATCTGGAGTAGAATGAAAATGCTGATGAAGAACACAAGCACAAACTGGATAACACATCCCAGAAAATCTCGGATAACCCAAGAGAATACTCAAACTATCGCAAGTCACTTTTGCGATCAACCCAGCCAAATCCAAATAAAACTGTTCTAACTTTACCAATCAGAACAGTCCACACTTATCTGTCAAATCCATCGAAGAAATGGATCCACTTTGCTACTTCTGAACTCCACATAAGAAAAACTGCTCAGCCAGAAACTTCCTGCCAATGCACAGAATACTCCGAGCTGCAACGCTGCCACCGATGCCAAAGATTTCCTTATCCAAAGCTCTTCGAGAAACTCGAACCTCAAACCAAACAGAAACACCATGCTGAACTCAGCCACAACACCGAAGCAGACACACTTCCTTAAACTTGTTCCAAAGAAAATATCTTCGGGAACATCCATATTCACTGCATCTCATCACACAGCTACTTCTTCCAGAAGATACCAAGATACTATCACTCGCTTCTGTTCAACCGACAGATCCAAATTCTACTCATCCAACTTAGAAGATGGACTCCGAACCTTAACAGGTTTCCTTCAGAGATCGATGAAATCCTCACACCACAGCAAAACTTACTCGAGAAAGACTGTAGACCCAACACCGTCTCGGCAGATACACTTCCAACCTCAACACTCAGACTCCTAATCCTAGATGATAAATTATTATCATCTCAACCAATCATTACAAATACCATATACATTTAAAATTATACTTTTTTATATAGAAATTATATCTGGGTAAAATTATTTCATCTACCTTTTTAAAACAATATTGTGTCCGTTGGCCTGGTCAAGTGTTTAGAGATCCCTATCAATAACGTTAGCTACTCGTATTGACCAGAATCCATATACCACTCAACCGATCAATTAACACAATATAAAACCATTTTATATAACTAACAAATACGCGCTCTCGTATATATATATACTCAGACTCAAACAGGTTGCTACAGATCCTGTCTTTAATGAACAATCCTTCCGAACCTAGGTATTCACTCAACCTAGTGTTCTGATATTCACTTAACCAAAAGCTTAGGCATTCGCTCAACCTATGCTCTGATACCACTGTAACGACCACGACTTTCTCTCCATAGAAAGTCATATCGCTAATAAGAAAGAAAGGGGTAGAAAATAGAAAAGAAGAGAAGAAAGAAAGAAACAACAACAACGATCTCACAGCGGAATGAATAAATTATATTAATAACATAAACTATTACATAGTATACAACACTTTACAGAGTTACACAGCATATACATCACTTACTAGACAGTTATAAACATCTGTCTAGACATTACAACTCAAATACAAGACAAGACACTATCACGGATATCAACACAGCGGAATACTATATCTACGAACGCCGAAGCCTCCTGCTCCATTGCTCCTCCAGAATATTCGTCAAAGCTAAACCTGAATCCCTTGGCTACTCGTAAAAATTTGAGTACCCAAGAGTTTATAAAACAGAAATAAACACTTGGGTCAGACATGGGTCTGGTGTGAGTAACAGGTTAAACTTGCTTAACTTCAAAACCTTTAGAAAGAAAAGGTATCACGTAAGACTCCCCACAAATAAACATGGGTAAGTTTTTACCTTACGCTAACCAAAACATTTGATAGGAAATCTGATTTTATTATAATAGGGTCTAGGGTTTTCAAGTAAAATACAGAAATAGCTGAAATGCTTACATCTCACATTCCAACATAGTTGGGCACAACTAATACGTACGGCACTTATTGGAGTTTGGATTCCATACAATGGCAGGGCTACTGGGGTACCGCCCGTCACAGTACGTGGCCTAGATCACCGTACCGAGGATCACTCCCAATCCCCTGCAACACAAGGTCGGAACATCCCTTACTGGATAATTCCCGCACAAGATACCTCACGGTTGGGATCAGCAACCGCACCACTAAGTCGAAAATAGAAAGGGACATCTAGACAGAGGTAACCTTGTCCTACTTGGGTGCTACCCACTAACCTTGCTGCACCTCCCCTGTTTTAGCCATTCCCGGTTTGTGAGGCTTGAGGTCACGATTACCTTAGAAAAGAACACATCACTTAGAATGCTCATCGTCCACCTGACGATGTTCTGAAAGCATTCAATCCATACAAGTTCGTTCCGGGTTCGAACGAAACCGAAGGCATTATCTCGTTACACTCGTTTTGGAATCACCCTCAGAGTTAACAACAATAACCCTTGCACTCTGAATCTTCATCTTCACTTGATTCACGACCTATCGTTAATTTGGATCGATGTGGTATTCGGGTCTCCAGACCTGGAAATCCGGTATACGGAAACCCGATCCCGGTCTCATCGAAATCCAAAGCGTATCTTTTAAGGCCAAGTTGTTTTAAAGGTTAAAACAATTTAATTCATTATCTTTATACACATAGAAAGATTATAGATAATCAACATTATTAGATAATCCATACAATTCAACTAACATCCATATTACACAGCATATATCTCATCAGAGATATCAATCAATGCAAAGCATTCAGTTCTAACACACATTCATAAGTAATGATTTATATCACCATTTATAGTTAATTTAAAATGAATTAAATTAAATACTTCATCTCTAATTAATTTAAAGTAAATTAAATTAATTACTTCCATCATTAACAATCTTGCTTAAATCACTATTAATTAATTATCAATTAATTAATCCACTCTTATCCAAATATTCATTTTAATTAATCATCCTTGATTAATTACATTTAATTACATTCAAGTAATTAGCATTTAAATTAATTTCACAAATTAATTATTCTTAACCACTTATAGTAATTATCCTTTAATTACTTCGTTAATTAATTAATTATAATTAATTACATTACTCCTTAATTAATTACATTAATTAATCTCTTCATTTATTAATTATTCCTTAATTAATTTTTTAATTAATCCCTTGTTTAATTCCATTAAGCAATTAACTACCCTTAATTACTCCATTAATTACATCAGTAATTATCCATTAATTACTTTCCTAAGTAATTATACTTCATTAAATTACATTAAGTATTTATACTTCACAAATCATTAAGTGATTATCTTAAATTAATTAAACTTAATTAATTAACTTAACTAACCAAATTAAACTCAATTAATTACAATGAGTAATTAATTCTTAATTACTTCCATTAAGTAATTATATTTAAACAATTTTCACAAATGATTATCTTTAAATTAATTAATCTAATTAATTAATAAAATTAATCACATTAATTGATTACTTATTTAATCCCAAGTTAATGATCTACATTAATTATTAACTATTATTTAATAATTAAACATTAATTAACCATTAGTAATTTCAAATTAATTAATTCTAATTACTAATAAATTAATCCCTAATTACTTAATTAATTAATTAAGTACCTAACAACAACTTATTCATCCTTAATTACTTAATTAATTTTCCTAACCATTAATTAATAATCTTAACCTATCTAATTAATGATCCTAAATTTTCAAATTAATTAACCTTTAATTAATTTAATTAAATCTTAATTAATCACTTTAACCCTTACTTATTAAATTTATTACTCCATATCATAATTTAATTAAATTGATTAATTAACTTTCAATTACCTTAATAATTTATTGAATTATAAATCATTAAGTTCAAAATAGCTTTAAGATAAACCTTAATCTCATTAATGATCAAATTATCATTAGCAAAACATTTTAACAACAATTTGTTTTAAATTTACTTTCAATTTCATTTTAAATTTAAGAATTTAAAATGAAAATAATTTAAACTTTAACAATGTTTTAAAAACAATTCAAAAACCTTTTAAAT
The DNA here is from genome assembly GCA_030737815.1 of Allium fistulosum. Taxonomy (NCBI): domain Eukaryota; kingdom Viridiplantae; phylum Streptophyta; class Magnoliopsida; order Asparagales; family Amaryllidaceae; genus Allium; species Allium fistulosum. Next base: position 799,453,448 of record CM060904.1, read on the forward strand.
TACATGATAAAGAAAATACTAATCTTATAAAAGAAATTTAATTTAATTTTAAACCAAATTCATTTTTAAATTTCAAATCATATATAAATATGCTTATCATTCAAAGTTGTTTTAAAAACATTTTAAAATTTAAAAACTTCTTTTTTTAATTCAAACTAAGATTCAAATTCATTTTTGAATCCAGATTTAAACTTAAATTTAAAGTCCTGTTTAAATCTTTATTCTCAGATTTTTTTTAAAACCATTTTATAAAATACTTTTAACATTTTTAAAGTTGTTAAATCAATTCAAAATTTAAATACTTTATCTTATTTAAAAACTGAGATTTTAACTTAACTCCAGATTTAAAACTAGATTTAAACTTATTTAAACTTTTACTTTTATATTTAAACTTCAGTTTTTAAATTCTATTTTAAAATTTAAAATCTGGCAAACAGGTTTCTGTTAAAACCTGTCACAACAATTAACCCGAGACACACTTCAAAACCTCGAGAACTACTCGAGTCTTCCACCCAAAATTCACGAGTCTCCTTCGAGTCATCTTCCCTAACCCAAAACTCTGACATGTACACCGCCGTGCACATGCACAATCCAACGCAGCGACTCCGATCATCTCTGATGATCTTTCCTCATCGGCGATCACATTCATATCCAAAATCGATCAACCAAAATACCAATACGAGCTCGAGATCGAATCGAGCATTCAAACGAAACCTGGAACAAAAATTCTCGAACTACCCAAAGTCTGGAAAATCTTCCTTACTCCTGCCTCCGATCATCGGAGTTGCTCAAACTCCAGTCACGACTTCGACATAACGCCTGCTTCCATCCTCCTGAGTCTTGTTGCACTCGATCCAACATAGGAACCGTGACGATCAAATATACCTAATCTACCCAAACTAGGGCTACAGATTTCAGTCTTCCACCACAACTACCATGATGATGAATTCGCCTTTCTGGTAATTTTTCTTGACTCTCCTATCACTTCCCTACTTCCAGTAACAAACCCGACCATTCCGTCCTCTTTAGATCATCTAAATCACTCAAAATACAAAATCTGTTCAATCTCAATCTGCTCCCTCAATCTATTTCTAAAAATCGTGAATTTAGTTTTAAAAATCAAGTCTTCGATTAAGATTTCAGATTATATATCTGACTTAATAAATTAGGATGTTTGAATTTTACCTTATTCTAAGTTAACTCTGTTCTTCTTAAGTTTTTCAGAGACATTCAAGTTATTCTAACTTGATTAACATTTTAAACTTTACTTCATGATTTCATAAACAACTTTTGTTTGAACTCCTAATTCTAACAGAGATTAGTTTGGAAGAATGGGAATTTAGATTTAAATTTTAAATTGAGAATTTTAAACAGAGATGATCAACTGATACAACCAAACATACACATATTATCTTTATTCATATATACATGTAACTAGATCTAAAACAACATGCATTCATATTTCAAACATGCACCACAATTTTACTTCAGATATTTTACCACACAAATCAAATTTATCTGTTTTTAAAATCTAAGTTACTCACCTGTTTTGTTTTTGAAATAGCGTTTAAATCTTTAAAACTTGAGTGCCCCTGCTTTTGATTTGAAAACTTGAACTGTTTTAAAACTGGAAATTTGCATTGCCATTTGCTCTTGAACTTTAAACTTGAATTTACAGATGAATTTCTGCTTGCTTCTGTCTGCATTTCAGGTTGGAAAGAATTGCATGCAAGCTGAAATGATCCTGCTTCTCTGTATTGATTTAAATTGCATGCATTTGATTTTTGTTTCCAGATTGAAGAAAAGAGTTCAGGCTTTTGATTTGAAGAGAACTTGCAGGCTTTTGATTCACATTTTTGTTTTGAGGAGTAACACTCACTGATTTTTGTTTTGAAGAGTTTCTTATTCTATTTGTTTTCAGGTTTTGTTGATCTGAGATTACTTCATTTCTTTGTTTAGAAAGGAGGTTAGAAAAGAAAAGAAAATGGAGATGTATGTTTATATAAAGGCTGAAATTATCTAAAAATAAAAATAAAAGAAAAACAAGATTAAATGACACTTGTCATATACATTAGCTATTTACATTACACATGTTTTATTTAAGTTTTAATATGGTGACATTTGTCTTTTAAGTATTTAATACATAATTTTTATTTATTTTAAAATGTTAATAAAACTTTTATACTAGTTTACTATTTAAAAATACTTACCTAAATGTATATATGTATATAAATTACTTTAAAGAAAATGTAAATAAAACCAATTATATAAAATTAAAAGCTTTTTACTTAATTTATAAATTTACAAATACTTATTTATATATATAGATAACTTTTAAAGAAATAAAACAAACCTTTATTTAAATTTAAACTTAAGCTTAAATCTATTTAAACAATTAAACATTTATTTTATGTATTTTAAAACCATATAGTTATTTGTTAAATAACTTTGAAAATCTTAATATTAAATTAATCATGATTCCCAAATTACCAAAATATATATTAGAAAACAAGATTTATTTATTTCAAACCAAAGCTCATCTATTTACAATATATACAGTTATATATATATATATTATAAATAGAAAATATTTTATTAATTTTTAAAAGATAAAATTCACCAGTTAAATATTTATTAAATTAGATTATTAAACTAATTCAAATTTATTAACAAAGGTTATCAAATCAATTTAATTTTAAATACAGATTATTAAATTGATATTGTCCAAAATTCCGGGATATCACAGTAGTGGTTTCAGTGTATTGTTTTTCAAATCTACTATTGTCTCTACAGTTGCAGTTTATAAGTGCTGCTGTTTCCAACAATGAACTGTTCTTAATTTTACCCATGTATCTACATCAGCAGTTTATAAGTGCTACTGTTTTTGAATTGTGTTGTTTTCCAATTTTACCGCTATACTTACATCAGCATTTTCTAAGTGCCGCAAAGGCTGAAAATACAATGTTTTGGATTATTACAATTGAATAAATGAGCTTCGGAAAATGTTGAAATTTTGGGAATTGAATATTTGATTTGAAAGTATAATGACTTCATTTTAAATGGTTTAAATGATGTTTTGATTTGAAATATAAACCATTTTGAAATTTATAACCACGGGTTATAATAACGGTTGGATGTTATAAAGTGTGGTTAGAGGTGGGCAATTACTGCAGCTTTATGCTACCCTAGTCACATTAACACTATTATTTTGTATTGTTGCTTTAGTTTAGACATTACTATGATAGCGTTCATTACTACATAGTAGATAGTTTAACGGATCCTTAAAGGATGGGCGATCCCAAGCATCCTTTAAGTTACCTGTGCATTGCTATTACAGTTCACTTGAGTTGGTTTACATTGTATAAGTATGTATGTCCTGACTCGAGTGTTTTGTGTTTTACTTTATGCTCGGGTCAGCCTGAGTATCACAGCTTTGGATTCATCGTCTGGAGCTAGAGATTTGCTGGAGCTTATTTGTCTATCTGTTCATCTATTTCCATTTCAGTTATTCCCTATTCAGTATTGCTTGTGTATTATTTGACTTATGTATTCCGACTTCGGTTGTATTTGCTTTTCAGACTATGATATTTTGTATCTGTTTTCAGATTATTTATGTAGTAGCTTCTGAACTACTATGGTATTTTATTTCCGCTGCGAGTTATTCTGATATTCTGTGTCTATGATTCTATGTTTGATTTTATTTGCTCCAAATTTTCTTAACAATCCACAGTTTTGAAGTATTCGAGTCCGACATGTGTGGATTTATTGTTGATTTGAATGGTATAAAATAGTGGGATGTTACAGTATGAGTCATAATACGAAGGTCCTGCCTAAGAGATTGAAGGTAATAAGTGGTTGCGTGAGGGTCTGCTTCTTCTCTATGTATGAAGTAGTAAATGGTCAGGGTTATGGGTTAGGCATGTAGAGGATATCGTTGAAAAGGTCTTGCTTCAATAGGAAGTATTAAGTGTCTAAAGAGATTCCATGTAATGTCAGCTAGATAGTTACTATTAATGAGTCCACCGTAGGACTATAAGTAGTAAATGACGTGGATCTTCCTTAAATAAGGCATTAAATGGTCGAAGTCTACCTAATTCCCATTAAAAGATATTAAGTGACACGAGTACTATCTCTTACAATGATAGGACATCATGGACGACAAATATGGGTTATTGGGTTGATAGCAAGTTAGCTATGGGCTTATATTTGGAAAGCCTTTTATTTAAGTTTGAGAAAACTATTTGGGCTTATATTTAGAATGACTTATGTTATTGGTAAAAACGTAAGACATTTTCCTATTTAAATTATACTACCTAAGTACTAATATAGTATGGCTCGAGATTTTTATTCACCGGACATATATTGCTCCGACACCATCCTCATTACAACATAGGTTAGAAAGATGTGGATGTTAAAGGCGAAGGGTTGGAATAAACTTGTGGCAGTTTACCTATTTACCTACTTATGTTATTTCCGATGTACTTACTAAAGTATAATTATGTATTCTGAAAATGTTGTACTATGGATATGTATTATGTTATGTAATTTATGACACTTTGAAGTTGAATGAAATGGGTAATATTATTATTATATTTTATCCTTCCGTTATGAGATCTGAATGTGTAGATAAATGGCCCTATATTGCTCCTTTTACCAACTAACGGCCAGCTTTGAAATGGGTCTATGTTTCAATGGGCCTTTTCTTGGTCAGAGTTTAGGTCCGTTTCGGGGGCAATTTTGCTTTTGGCATAAGAGCTTAGCTACCCGATCAACAGGGATAAGTATAAGTATGAGAGGCAATAATATACTTATTTTAAGCATTCGCAAAAACTGTAGGCAATAAATGTGTAGTAAATGGAAGTTACAAGAATTTATTAAATGGACCAATTAAAGAGATTATTAAAGTAATTATGGAAAGGAAAGGAAGACCTAATAGAAAAAATTAGAATGAATAAATATGTCTTTAAAGATTGTCCGTTTGAATAAAAATCATTTACCATGGACAATTGACATATATAGAAATGTCAAATAAACTTGTTGGGCAGTAATTAAATAATTGTCATTAAGGTAAATTATACAGCCTTACTTATACAGATAAAGGTTAGTGGGCCTAGCGTAATACATAAAATAGATGGGAGGTAAGAATCTATTTGTTGTAAACAACCAAAAGTTATGAATAGAGCAAGATGTGAAGGAGTGAAGCAAGTTCCTACAAGAAAGTGTATATTAATAACCACAAGGAGATAATAAGAATTATATGAATATTGAGTAGGGAAGAAGGAAAGTTCAATAGGAAGGACAATTAAAGTCAATTTCTAAATCCAACCCCATAGGAAAGAATTTGATAAAAGGTTTAGGGAAAGTTCCTTGAAATGTTTTGAATAAGTTTTCAAAGGATTAAGTGAGTTGTTTTGAAAAACTAATAAAATTTTGAAACTCATAATTTAAAATTTTGTTGAGTCAAAACTATCTGATTAAAAGGTTTCTCGTAACAAAGATTTTTCATTTTTGAACTTCTGGTTTAAAATTGGTTGAGTTAAACAGTTTTTGATTTTTAAAGAAAGAGATTATTCATTTTTTTTAAATAAATTTAAGATAGAGCATAGGCTGGGCTTGATGATTTTTTTTCTATTTAATAAATTCAGAAGTTCCTTTTTTTAATAATTTCTAAAAGGGGTTACTAAATGGAAATGTAACTTAATAAAATTAAGTAATAGGGTAGAAGTTTAAGAATAACTAGAATAAGAGGAATGTTCGTATAAGGAAAATATGAAAAATAATAGCTGAAGTAGGAGCCGATTAGTTAGGAGAAAAATAAATAGAGGTAGTACTAGGAGATCTGGATAGAAATAACATTAGGAATTTATATAGAACATGATCGGTACTCTAGTTAGAAATTAATAGGATATAAGTTATCCTATATCCTTGTCTACTCTACTTTTCATTGTTTACAGTTATAGAAGATGTTTTTGAATTTTTTTTAACTATTGGATTGAATTAAAAAAATGGTAATTAATAACTGAGAAGGGGTAATTTTTGAATGTTATAAGGAAATGCAGTTATGTTAGGATGAGAATTTTATATATCATTTTAGAATTTGTTTTTAAAATGGTAATAAAAAAGAAATAAATTAGGAATTTGGTATCATACGAATAGATTTTTGTTTGAAGTGTACTTGTCTTATAACTAGAAATATCTTTGAAATAATAAATGACTAATAAAACAAAATTTATTATTTTGGAATGCTCTCTTTGTAATGGGTTTAAAGGTGGTTAAAATTTAAAAAATAATGGTGGTCAATGAACTTTTTAGAACTATATGCCATAATTTTATGTTCAAAATTCATTGTAATAGGTTTATTTGTATGAAAACAATTTATTGAAATTTATTTTGTATGTTGTAGAAGGTTTTTGAGAAGGGAAAATATTTTGCTCCTTTATGGAATTATGCAATTTATGAATTTTTGATTTAGTAATGCTTTGGTTTGATAGTTGAGTTTTAAATGTTTTGAAATAAAATCCAACTTTTAAAGAAATAAATCTATGTTGTAGAAAGTCCTTAAAAAGGAAAGTTGATTAGAGAAAGGAAAAATTTTCATGGCTCATTTGGGAACTATGCAATTTTTGAAAATTTGCAAAAAATTTTACAAGTTTATATTTTTAAAGATAAAGGTTTCAGATAAGGTACTTTATAATTGTGAAATTTCAGTTTTAACGATGGTGAGAACTAAACCAAATTTTTTTATAGAGTAGATTGTAAGGCGGTGTAAAGTTTTTAGGATATGAATAAAATAGGAATAGTATTTACAACCTAATTTAGAAATTTGAAATCGGTCATAAATATTTAATTGTAGAATATTGGTAAAGTTGTGAAGATATTTCAGTTCTATAATTGGGTTGTAAGTTAGGTTTACTCGGTTGACTTGGAATGTAAATTCCTAGGTTTTAATTTATTTAAAGCGATCTCCGTGTAACTTCCATAAATTTTCCAATTTCAAAATATGTATAAAATGCAGCATTTGAATTAATAATGAATATACCAAAGAGGAAAAGAGATCTGTAAGATATTGATATTCTTTTCCATAGTTACACTATCTATTTCAATAAAACAAAAGGAAATAATTCATTGTAATTTCAAACAAAGCAAAAATCTCACATTGTTTAATTTGTGAAAAATTGTAACAATGATCCTTTTTAGAAGAATAACTTTGATAAATTAAAATGCGGAAATGAATGTTCTAGTTCAGAAATTAACATATAGACACACCTATAACCATGCTTAACGTATAAAAATAGAAATATTTATACAGTGTAATTTACAATGATAATCGTATTAGTTATTATAGGACTAGGATTTGTGGAAATTAATTATAGATTTAACAGGCAATAAATTTGTAATCAATAGAGAATTAAAATGAATTAAGAAGGGACCCATTAAGGAATTTAATATGATGGAGTAATTGGATCGGCATAATAAATGGATTTTTAAATTGGTAATAAGTTTAAAGTAATTTAAATGAGGATTGAATAGACATGGTCCAACTTTGATATTAATGATAAATTATTATAGATGTATTAACTGAAGTAATAGATGGACCACATTTATTAGAAACCAAGAAGGAGAATTAGGAAGATGGACAATTAGGTGGAATAACATACTAAGGATGTTCATCTTAATTTAGTAAGGAGTATTAGGGCACCAACATCATTAACACCAGGTAATGATAAATGGAAACTTCTAGCAAAATATTCTTTTGTATTTTTTGATTGTTATCACTAGTCATCTCCTTTAGGCTATTGGAAAAGTGTATGATATGGTAGAAGATATGTTGCTATTTTATTATTGGTTTGATTTTATGAATAGGATTGGACCGTTGGATAAAAATTTAAATGGAGGTACGACATAAATAGAACACTTAGCTAGTGATAAACTGTAGGTAAGACTGTAAGCTAATAAGGAAATTAGGTTAGTAACTGGAAATTAAAGAATGCTTCAATCCCAAAAAATTTAGGATTTTGGAAAAAATAAATTTTAGCTTACCGAGAGACACCATTCAAGGATGACTATTCACCCGGAGGAGATAAGATGTATGAGGATATTTAATGGACTTTGATTGGACGGGGATGAAGAAGAAGGTGGTAGAATTTGTCACTAGGTGTTTAAGGCGCCAAAACGAAAAGGATAGAATCGATTAGGCAGCGAATGAAGGCCACACAAGATCGCCAGAAATCCTATGCGAACAAGCAAAGAAAAGAGATAGAATTAGAATTAGGGGATATGATGTTTATAAAAATTTCCCCTATTAGACAGTTCGTGCGATTTGGAAAGTCGGGAAAGTTGGCACCAAAGGTTTGTTGGGCCTTTCCTAGTTTTTGGAAATGTACGAAACTTGAGGAGTTATTGGATAAGTTGGCAAGAGTTCATGGTGTTTTTCACGTTTCACATTTGATGAAATACCTTGGTAGCACAACTACTGTGATAGAGCCATATATATTTAAGGATATTGCGATGAAACCAATAGCATCCCGGGCCACCACAAGCATTGAGGAGCACGAAACTAGGAATCTTCACAATAAAGAAATTAGATTGGTTCGAGTATAATAGGTGGAAAATATGATGGAAAGCATGAAGACTTTTCATCATAAGCTTTTCACTGGCAAACTTTCGTCTCTAAAATTAGGTTTTGGTTGCATTGCGGTTACTAGATTGGATGGTATGATACGGTTACTACACCATTACTATCACTTTTTCACTCATATAGAACACTTTTCGCATATTTAGGCTGTTTGCATATATATTTATATGTCACGATCATACACTCATGCTAAGACTGAGCTCACTTATAATATGTTTCCACAAAAATTCACATAGCACTTTTGGTTGAGTAAATGGTTAAGTGGATAACTTGGCTATATAAAATGGATGTTTATTACGCGTTACGCTGTTCATCTCTTGGAAAGGTTTTGGGGACGAAATCCTCAAGGAGCAAAAATGTAACACCCATAAAATCAACCATAGATAAGTTGGATAAAATAAATTAAATTAAATAAGACAAGAATAAAAATGGAAATTTTGCAAAACTTAAAATTTGTCAATGAAAGTTATGTCGTTACAATCCTGGCGAAATTCTGATCAATTTCCATATATAATATGTTGAAAACAAAACTCAAATGGAAAAGTTTTGGTCGTTTGAAATTTTCAGATTCAAAATAATTTAAATAGAATTCAAATTCAAATAAATAATTAATTATCAAATTTGAAATTCAAAAAAAAATAATGCTATATAAACATGGGAGTTAAGAAAACGTTAAAATTAATGTTAAGGTTAAAGTGTAATAAAGGAAGAAAACAAATATATAAAACAACGGCATAATTCCTTCCTAAAATAGACGGAGAGGTCGACCCCTGACCTTTAGCAGTCAACCGATGGCATAGAGGTGGTCGACCGCTCTATACAAGGTGGCGGCTAGGATTTTTATTTTTGGACACTTTGGATCTAATTATTTAAATCTGATGATTATGTTGCTTTCTCACCACCATAAATAAGACCCTAGACCCCTCACTTTTATTCACATAATATTTTGAGAACATTAGCAAAGCTCTATCGGTTCGTCTTTTCAAAGATTCAAAAAACTCCGTTAGGGTTCCAGGTAAGAAATCCTATTGATTTGTCTTTGTTTATTGTTTATTTTCTCAACTTCTTCTCCTCCAAACCGTTAATTTTCTGAATCTAACGTATACACAAATCTCTTGTAGTATATATGTATAAAAAAGAATAGATCTAATAAGAGAATATCAAAGGCGTGTCAAATCCAAAGGAGGCAAAGCAATGGCTATCTGTGAGTGGAAATCATAGTTTTTCTCTTTTAGTAATTGATAGTATAGTTTAGGTAAGAATATGCCTTTAGGAGTTTTAGCTTGCAAAAACATCATATTATAAACCCCCAAAACTCCTTCAATGTGCATTTTTAAGTTGAAATCTCAATTTGTTTATGTGAAAATAATAAAAATTGTGTAAATTTGCATTTTTTATAATTTTACCTCCTATTCCACTCCATATTCTTTTTCTTTGAATTTGATTAATGAATTCTTATTAAGGAATAGTGTGTAAGGTAAGAATTTTATTCGTAATTTGCACTTCTTATTCCTATAAATTAAATACAAATTCTTTTGTTTATTTTTGTGTGAAAAAGGAGTTTTATAGAGTGTAAGAATTGGAACTGCATTTTTTTATTGTCAATATATTCAATTATTTTGATGTAATAAGCTAAGTTTAAATTTTAGTTGTATACAAGTTTCTTCATCGGAATTTTTGGATGTGAATTTTTGAATTTTGATATTATTGATAATATGGAAGGAAACTTATATAATCGTATAAAGAGTTGACATTTAAGCAGTAGTTTAGGGCGTATATCACATACGCTTTGAAATTACTTGGCTTATATATTAACGTAATTAACGTATAATTATAACATATAATTACGTTGTTAAATAGATTATTAATTCTATTAAATCACCCTTATGAAGGTAAATAATATCAAAGGCGAAATAAAAGATATTTCTTATAAGGCCTTGATTCTAGAAAAGGTGAGGCGTGCGATTATATATGTAGAGTGTGATATAGATTATGACTTAGTTATAGGGATCCAAGATCAATCAAAAGCACATAGAAGTCTACCAAGCTAATCTAGCTACCAATAGTGTGACTTTGGGCTGATGTGAGATATCAACTATAATAAGTAACTATGACAATGCATGGTTAGTCCTAAATTCTATAGGGTACATCTGCCCAGCTAATCGGGCTACCAGCACCTATGAATAATCGGGCTAATGTGAGACATCACCATGGGGTGTGGGCCATAATACGAAGGACTCACTTAAGTGATTTAAGGTAATAGGTGGTTGTGTGAGGGCCCGCCTCTTCTCTATGTAGGGAATAGTAAATGGTCGGGGTTATGGGTTAGGAACGGTAGAGGATATCTCAGAAAATTGCCCGCTTCACTATGAAGTATTAAGTGGCTAAAGAGAATCAATGACATTGCTAGATAATTAGTACTGATGAGTCTGCCTTAGGACTATAGGTAGTAAATGAATTGGACCTGCCATAAATAAGGCATTAAATGGTCAAAGTCTATCGAATTCCCATTAAAAGTTATTAAGTGACTTGAAACTATCTCTTACATTGATAAAACATCATGGACGATAGATATGAGATACTGGGATGATAGCAAGTTAGCCATTAGCTTATATTTGGAAAGCCTTTGATTTAAGTTTACGAGATACCTTTGGGCTCATATTTGGAAAGATTTATGTTGTAGGTAGAAATATAAGACATATTCCTATTTAAATTATGCTACCTAAGTACTAATGTACAAAGGCTTGAGATATTTATTCACCAGACATATGTTGTTCTGACTTCCTCATTACAACACAGTTTAGAAAGATGATGATGTTGAAGGCCAAGGCATGGAGTAAACTTATGGTAGTTTGCCTATTTATCTACTTATGTTATTTTTTGATGTACCCATTATAGTGATGTATTTTGAAAATGTTGTACTACGGATATGTGTTGTGTTATGTATTTTATGACATTTTAAAGTGGAATAAAATGGGTAATGCTGTTATTATATTTTTTTCTTCCGCTGTGAGATCTAAATGTGTAGATAAATACCTCTGTATTCTTCTTTTTACCAATCAACAACCAGCTTTGAGATGGGTCAAAGTTTCAATAAGCCTTTTCCGCGGTATTTAGGTCTGTTTCAGGCGAGTTGTTACAAAAGGAGAGTAATTCATGTCCTGTAGTTCCATCCACCAGTGGGTCAATTTTGGGCAAAGGAAACCATTCCTTTGGGCACGTCTTATTCAAATTAAGCAATCGATACACGTTCACCATTTCCCATTTGACTTTTTGACCAACACAGGATTGGATACCCAATCGGGTTATAAAGCATCGCAGATAAAGCTGTTCGTTAATATCTTAACCACTTCTTCATTCAATACAGCAAATCACTACGGACCCAGACTATGCCTTTTTTTATCTGTAATTTCGGTCAATACTCAATGCATGACATGTTATCTCCAATGATATTCCGCACATATCCTAATGTTTCTAGGCAAATACATCTAAGTTTCCTCAAAGGAAGTTCACCAATTCTTTTCTTAAGTTAGCATTGAGTTGAGATTCAATCTTCAGGACCTGAGTAGATCTTCCATGTCGATTGGAAAATTCACTGTCAGCTCAGCCGGTGTTGGTCGCCCTTCCCCTGACTGGTTCTTGGGATCCATAACCTTATTACAACGACTATGGTTCTTGAGCTAGGGTCCAGGCTTTTATTGCTATGTTTGTGAATCCTGAATGCAGAGAGTTCTCTCCATATTCTTTCCTTTCTCATGTCACTTCACTTCTTTGAGTTTCGTAATGTAGCATTCTATTCTAGCGCTTTTGGTCATCTTTCACCACTTTGGCCTCGTTTTCTAGGTCAATTTTTTCACTAAACACTAAGGAACCATTGCTATATTGAAATCAGCCAAAGCTAGTTGGCTCAAGAAGGCGTTGTATGTCGAGTACTCATCTACGATAATGAACTTCTGAATTTGGACTACCCAGCGATCTCCTTTGCCTAATTCAGCTAGCAAATCGCTCGTTCCGATCGGCTATTTTGCAGTTGTTTTATTTCGCATGTAAATCCTTGTATCTTGGTTTTACAACCTGTAACCTCTTTCAAGTTGATCTTCATTTGATCAAATGTTCACTGAAATAGTATATTCACCGAATTCCCTATGTCTACTGAGATTCGGCATACAGTTGCCGGTCAAATTTTGACCGTTACAACCATAGGGTCGAAATCGACGCTTCGACTCCGTTAACATCTCTATTCCTGAATAAAATATCATCAGTTATCATCCTTTTCTACTTGGCTATAGCTCCGTCTTCTACAACAAAGAAGCCATCTTATGGTATGTGCTTTAGTGAGCTCGCGTACCGTTCCATTTCCTTCCACCTTTTCTCAGTTAGATGGGGTCCTCCAGTTATGGTATTAATGACTAGCCTCCCATTGTTTCATCTAGATGCTTCTCTGCTTGGTCCACATTAATTTCCTTGGAGAAGAAGCCTTGGAAGCCTTTGGATTTAAGCACCTTCCTGTGATTCTTTGACATACCGTTAAAGATTATTTTTCCTTATCAGTTCTTTGATAAGATCTTTAAATGTCGGCACTCTTTCATGTTGTGTCCATGAGTTTCATGGAAATGACTGAACTTTCCATAGCACTTTTCCTGCTCCGTTGCCTCCCTTCTTGGTGTTTCTTATATCGCTTCGTTCCTTGAGTAGCTAGGTATATGTTTTCCAATGTATCGTTATGAGGAGTGCAATCTTTCAGTGTCATATTCCTCGGGCGCTTCTTGTTGTCGTTATGCCTACCACCGAGGCTTTGCTTTCGTTTCTTTTGGTTTCTAAAGTTTCGAACATTAGTCACCACATTACCAGCGTAATCTCCAAATTTCTTTAATGGCATGTTGCTCTGGATAACCTCCTTTGATTGTTCGTCCTTGGCATTACCTGAAGCTATACTTGCCTCCTCCTAGCATAGAAACCGATTGGCTTGTAATGGAACTCTTCCATGGTTACAGTTGCTCATCTTTAGTCATCTACTGAAATCCATGTCTGGGTGTATGCTTCGAATCAACAACATGAATACCAGATCCTCCTAAGGATTACTTACTTCAGTAACAACAACATTAGACCGATTCATGAATCCTTTCAACGACTCCTTGAGCCCTTGAGATTAGCTCAACAAGGACATCAAGTCCTTGGGTCATGCAGTATGCAATCAGTACTGCTCCATGAATTTCCTAGCCAACTCATCATAAGTCGATATAGAACTCGGTGTTATCCTAGTGAACCACTCGACACGACTCCTTATAAGAAAATGGGAAAGTATCTACATCGAACTGCATCCGTTGTCCTAGCACCATCCATATGCCATTTGTATTTGAGAGAATGTTGTCTAGGATCTGTAGTTCAATCGTGTGATGGAATAGTCGGCATCGTAAACTTCTGGGGATACTCTTCTGTCATGATGTTATGTGTGAAGGGATTTCTGCTTGGTATGGAACACCAATCCTTATTTTCCTACATTTTCTTTCCTTAACCAAGCGCTTAACCATGTCAGCTATGTATTCCTCGTTGGCATGGTACTCCATAGGATGATTGCCAAGGGCTACACCAAGTGATTGGCTCCACAAATTTATCAACATCCACTCCCTATTCTTCCTTTGATTCCTCTTGGTATCAAGAGAAATCTCCTCGGTACAGAGTAGGTTTCCTGTGGGGGAGCACTTCTGCTTCATTGTGTAGCTCCTTCAGCAATTCCAACAGCTACTTCCTTCTTCGGATTTAGGGAAGAAGCTTCTCTCTTATTCCTTCTAGTCCTTTGTAGTTGCTGGTTGGTAGAAATTCCATCTTGTCCATCAAGACTTTCTGACTATCCACCATCTTTTGGCTCAATTCATGTAGGATCTTAGCAAGCTCACCTCTTGTAACCACTTCCTTTTGCGCAGATGATCCTATTATTACCTTTTGATTACTAACTTCAATTTGGTGAGCTTTTGTTTCATCACCACTAACTACTGCTTCCGTGGATCTATTGGATCTTCTCGGCGCCATTGACTTCAAATAGCAAAATTTTAAATTCTTCAAGCTAAACTTCTAGATCAAACCATTAAACCTCTTCAAATCCAAAATAGCAAGTTATATCTTACCCTGAGTTTAATTCTCAATAAAATTTCCAAAATACTAACACCAAAAGTGGCACAACACTCAAATCTGACCTGTTGGAAGATTAGATCTAGTAGAAATGTGAAAAAAAGCATAGTAAAACAAGGGGACATAAGATTTTAGTTGTGTTTCGGCAATCTCTAGCCTACGTCCACTATATATTTTTATTTATTATGGATTTGATAGAGGTTTATAGGGAGATTAGAGTCAATAGTACAAAGGGTTTATAGGTACTTAAGCCTAGAACTTCCAATAGTATATGCCTTGGTGACTATTGTGTAGAGTGATAGGAGATGAATAAGATCCAAAATATAGTGCCAAGAAGAAGAGATCAGATCCTCTTTGGTTGCTATAGGGTTGGTATTTATACAGAAACTACTCTGCAAGTCTATAGGCTTGAGTTGCTTTAGGTCCAGATGTCAGCCTAGAAGCATACAAGGGAGCACGTAGTCCAATTACCAAGAAAAACCTCTCGGTGCTAAGAGGTTCCTCTTGATGTTAAGAGGTTTGTTCTGTTGCAAACTTCTTCTTCACACTTGCTTTGCTCTCCTATCTTCGAGACGATGTATTCAAAATTAGTTTCCATAAGGGTTGATTCCATCCCAATGATTCCTTTGATAATACTAGTATTATCCTATTTTCTTTGCTTTCTTCTCATCATTCCTTAGAATCTCTCATCCATCTCTGAGAAAAGCACCTAATGACGACTGCTTGAAGTAGTACTCGTAGCACAAGAGGATGATGGTGTCCAAAGAGCAATACAAAGCTCTTGGTATTGAAAGGACCTCTCACTACCGAGATGTTTCCTATTCTTAAATGGACTTGTGACTTTATGAGTTTCCTCTTTTATCTCTTCTAAGTGTGTTTGAAAGTTCTTGAGTTGTTTCCTCTTCGCTTTGGAATTCTAACTTCCAATTGAAATCTGCTTGGTTAAAAACACGGTTAATAGAAATATCAATCTTCAATCTCTTCGTTATTGTAATTTTATCACTCGGGTCCATGGAGCTTGTTATAACAACTTCTTCCTCAAAGGACAAGGACACATCCTCCAGGTTCTCCAGAGCTGCAATTTTCTCGAAATCAGGCCCTTGGTTAGAACTAGTAGGAGTAACAGGAGTGATTAGTCCCATGGAGACAGAGGTTGATGATATGAAGATTATCTTATAACCCATGTCTTTAGTGGTCGGCGGGGGAGAAGGAAGATGTGGATGAGCTACATGTTGTGAAATAGAATGGTAAAGATTAGAGATGGATTCAAGTGATAACTAGAGTTTCTCGAAACTGATGAAACAAGGAATATACCTTCGCCTAGAGTTGATTGCAAAGTAGGAGATTTGGAAATTTCACCTTCTTCAAGTGAATGCTGGATTCGTCGATTAATAAGGGAAGTAATATAAGGTTCGATAGAAGTGCTCGCTGCTGATGCTGGGATGGTTTGGGTGGCTACAGAGCTAGCCCCTTGATCATAGAAATATATGTCGAAAGCTCAAGGGATTTTGGAGTTGATGATTCCACTGGACCCAATGCACTTGGGCTAGTGGAAGCTTCAATGACAGTAATAGCAGCAACATCATCTTCTTCAGCAAGGATGGCCTTTCCATATTCAAATTTTATTATATCATCTGCATTGAGGTACTTAGCCGTCATTTCTTCTTCGTTGTGGCCTTCACCGGCTGTTTGTGAATGGCATAGCACTACCTCCTAGGCATCGATGAGAATTATGGTGCATGTACTTCAAGCCATTTTAGATTCTTAAACTGAATCATGTTGGTGAAGAATTGCTGGAGAGTATTATTCAAACTTCGCTCTCTTTTGCCTTTTTCTCTTGGACATCTTTCAATTCTTGCATGACAAAAGGATAGTCGACCTCCATATCAAATTTTTCGGTCTTTACAGTTAACAGCTGATCTGCTAGTTTTTTATTATCAGTGTGAAGCCTTTGGATCTCGGTAGCCCATTCTTCTATTGTTTTTTCTTTGGCATGACTAGTTTTTTCCTCTACTATAAGGGCTAGGCTCTTTTCAGCAAGCTGGATCCTGAAAGCAACGCTCTCCTAATGTGCGGTATTTAACAGGTCCTTCAGGACTATTTTGGCATTGGTGTATGCCTCCCTCATCTCCTCTATCAGGCTATCAGCGTTAGCCTCGGATTCCATAACAGCATCTTTCTCTGCCTTTTGCTTCTCCAAGTCTCCTTTTTACCACTCGATGAGGCTATCAGAAGTCTTTTTCCTAGATTTGAAGGATTGGATGTTCATATGATTAATATGATTGACATCAAGAGAGGATAGTAGAGCTTTTTCCATTTGTAGCCTAGTTCGGTAATCATTTGAATCTGTCCAACTTCTCGATTTGCTTCTTCTTTCAAAATGTTTTGGATCTCAGTGTCAAAACTGATATTATGCAAGAAGAGGTCCAAAAAAGAAGCCTGCATGCAAGATGATGGGGGCAAGGATAGAAGTTGGAAGAATAGTGACTCCCTTGAAGTGAGGGTGCACGACAACAGTTAGGGAGCAAGAAGTTGAAGTCTACTCCTGCTAGGAATTTGGGGACCAGAACAAGGCAAAGGAGCACTAGAATAGGAGCCACAACGATCATGTGAATCCTTATGCTGCTTGCTTTAGTCAAAATTTAGCTTCTCTTTGGCTTGCCTTTTCCTCCTCTCTTTTTAAGCCTGGAGGTTTTCATCCACCTCTCTCACCCCTTCTCTTGGAATCTCTCCTCATCAATCTCTTGATGGCCCCGATAGCTAGAACAGGGAAGACAAGGGTTAGGAGTCCGCCCTCTCGATTCTCCAATGCGATATTGGAGTATTCTGTATCTATCTCTATGGTACTTGAAACGAGAAGAAAGATAATATAAGCTTCAAAAATTTGGAATGAATGCAGGATAAGTGTTCATGATCCGTGTGCCAGTGGCCCTCCTAAGTACTCTATGGACCATTTTCAAAAGCAAGTAAAGATATAGTCTCTCTACCTTAAGCTAGGATGTCCTCGAATGAGAAATGAAAGCCCACTGAGCCATTCTTAAGAAGATCGTCATTCGAAATGTCGAAGTCACTCAAAGAGCTGAAGACGCCTCCTAAAGATACAACTGGAGGAGCCGCCTACTGGTAATGTAACGCCCCGTAATTTTAACGTTGATTAACTTAAAAGAAAGTAATTAATAAATAAAAATGTTGAAAAGTACAATTTGTACAAATGTCAGAATTTGGCTAAGAAACTTGCTTCATTGGGTTCGTAGCTAATTTTTGATCAATTTTCATACATAAAATTTTCCGATCGGTGTTCAAACGAAAATATTATTGACGTTTGAAATTTTATGATAAAAAATAATTATATATGTAACTACGGAAACAAATAATAATTAAGTGATATTGATTACAAACGGTTAAACTTAACGAACACTTAACGTTCAGTTAGATGTTAAGAAAACATTAACAGGAAGTAATATTAATGATAGTTAAATAAGTAATAAATAACAAAAATCGAAAAAGGCAAATTAACAGGTAAACGATCGACCCAGGATGCACCATGGTCAACCGGTGATCGGCCGTGAAGGGAAATCGGTCAACCGTTAATCGTGTTAAAATGGTAGTAAATATTGGCTAGAACGTCTCGTATTTAAAACGGTTTAATCAAATGGCTTGCATTGATTTGAACCCCAATAAATAAAGACCTAGACCCCTACTTCCAAACTCATAATTTCTAATGGACGCAGAAGCTCTGCATTTTCTCTTCTCCACAAATTTCTAAATTCTTAAATTAGTTCTAGTTATACATATATACGTAATTAGAGAAAAATATAAGATGATAAAGAAGAGGAATATGGTCAAATCAAATCATCAAAGCCGTGGTAAATTGTAAATCTGAATCATAAGTACAAATCAAATCTAATTCTCTTTTCTAATCTAGGTTTTTAATAGATCTGTATTTGCTTGCATTATATATTCAAATAGGAAGAAAGAAAGTCAAACTGGAATAACAGGAATTAGATTTGAAGATTTGGAATGCTAAAAAGTTGAGTGGGAATATTATATACTTTTGTATAATATTAGATTATATCGTTGTAGATCTATCTCTATATGCTTGAAATGTAAATTGGAGTTATAGACTAAACCTATACACATGCAATAAAATTATAAACTCTTCTTACATTTTCTGTAATTGTTAAGTTGGTATATCTATAAGTTATACTAATGTAAATCTAGAAAAGATTTAGGTATTAACAGTCCTAAAATTTATTATTGAATAATAGTAGACCATGAATTTATACATGATGTAATAATCCCAGATGTTACTTAAATGGATCAATAAGTTTTTAAGGGTTTAAGTGGTATTTTAATTCGCTGGAATATAAGATGTTGCAATATGAGTTTATATACATTATCAAGTTTAAAATAAATAAAAGTGTGTCATCTGAAATGACAAGGAATACACCTAAAAAGAAAGAGTTGTACAAATAGGGAAATTTAACGTATTTTGTATCATCTATTTCAATAACCACAAAAAGATAATTCCTTATAATTCTAAACATAACATAAACCTTCCTTTTTGGATAAGATATAGAAATTTACAGTGTAAATCTTTCCATTGCGAGAGACGTAATTCCAATGCATTAAAATATAGAAAATCCCCATGTTAAATAAAGAGATATAAGTGTGATAAGAATATTTTAAGAGAATAGATACGCAATATAAATAATGATGGGAAATAAATAAGGAAAAGAAATTGAAGAATAGGCAAAATAAATTAGTGTTAAAAAGGGAATAGAAATAGGAATTGGGAAAAAGGGTAAAAGAATGTAAAAGGCATTGTAAATCTTTTAAAAAGAAAGTGGTAAATTTTCTTAAACCAAGTATGATATAAACGCATAAAGAAGTAAAAAAACATGGTTAACGGTAAATTTTGAAGGCAAATAATTAAGTAAGAATGAATCAAGATATATGTATGTATGTATGAATATGTATATATATGTGTGTGTGTGTGTGAGTGTGTGTGTGTATATTTATATCTTCAAGTATGTGTTTATGATGGGTGTGAACTATTAAAAATGCGAGGTTGCTAGTGTTATACAATAGGAACCGGCCCACCGCAAAGGGCTACCAGCAGTTGTGTATACATTATACTGATGTAAGACATACCCAACCGTAGGACCCACGAAGAGTATACGCTTGTGTATAGATAAAGGAACACCCCAATAGGAAAAGGAGTCTGCTTTAATAAAATATGAAAAGGGGGTATTACACTGATTGCAATAGGCAATCTAAATTGGATGGTGAGCGAAGAACGACATTATGTCAGTATGTATTGGTACCAAATCAAGGAGTAGGTAGGTTGAGATCGTCATCAGTCTTTAGCGGTGAACATGAAAGACATGGGATACACCTAACGGGCTACACTGCCTACTAGTGTATGGACCACATTAGGTCATGCATCGCCATGTAGTTTGCTAGTTTATTTGTCAGGAGGGAAGGATATTTAACCCTATAAGAGAGGTCTTTCAAAACGTGCATGTGATAGTCCATCGAGCCGAGTCCACAGCCAGTGGGGTTGAATCCACCATTTTAATGTTCGTAGAGCTGAGCCTACAATCGGAAAGTAGACAAGAAAATCCGTAAAAATGCAACATTGAGCACAGCTAAATTATTGTGAAGTCGTTAGTAGGCACTACGGGAGTTCCTCGATATGTGCGGCGATGAGAGCATGATACGGTGAGGGTGATGGATTCGGATGGGGTGTAGAGTTAAGGGATACTAGCGGGGATACTATCTTTCTCCGATGGGGGACCGTGTTACTTATATAGATATATGTACATAGCTATATGGGTAGATGGTACGTATCGTATGCATATGTAAAGTCTAGATGACTAATTGAAAATGAAAAGACATAATAAGAGATAGGGGACAATCGACGTAAACTAGTTTTATGTGCAAAGTGTATAATTTACCAGTCACCATGTAACAACCCGTCCCGAAACAGATAAAAATCCCTACCCAGAAAAGTCCCATCGGAACTTAGAGACGTTCCAAGACTGTTTGTTGGTTGGTGAAACAAAATTAAAACATTACACAACACATAGAGCTACCATCTAATTTTCAAAAAATCATAGCGGAATGGATAAAATATAATAACAAAACATGTACCCATGAATAAGATTCATTTCTAAACACAAAAACATTGTTAAAGAGTCTTAAATTATTCCAACGTAGTCATCATAGTACATAAGTCTCAAACTGTTAATAGAAATAACAACATAGTTTCAAATCTGGGTACATGAAAGAAAATAACATAAGCAAATAATAATGGATAAACACTGCATCAATTAGCCTTCCCCACCTTGGCTTCTTCACCAATCACCGTCGCCCCTAACCTATTTTGTTGAAATAAGGAGGGAGTCAAAATAACAAAGTCTAGTGGAAGGAACTCAAAGTTTTACCATAATAGCATCTACAGGCAGTATTATCTGAAAAAGTAATATGTTTTATGTATTAAAATCATATCATACATACAGCTTTAATTGTAAGCTTGAAGACTCTTTCGGTCTAACTATACAACTCTAACGCAACTAGCGTTTACAATGTAAGAGGAAGCACCCGAACCACTTAATACCTTTTTAATGTGAATTAGGTAGACTCGGATCATTTAAGACTTATAAATTAGGCAGATCCCCATAAATTAAGAACTAACTCCAAGGTGGGTCCCAACATGGTTCTCCCTAATTGACGTTGTAAGAAATCCTACTACGTCACTTAATACTTTTCCTAAGAAAGAGGCGGACCCTACTATAGCCATTTAATACCTATAACTCGAAGCGGACCTCTCCAAAGGATTTCACCTATCGTATCCATAGCGCAACTTATGACCCATAACCCAACCGTGACATTTCAGATTAATCCGGCCATTCATGGGAACTGGTAGCTAGATTGACTGGGTAGATTTATCCTATAGAATTGGGATTAACCTTGCATCTGTTGGGGTTATTTATTATAGACGATGTTCCACATTAGTTTGCAAAACCACACCGTTGGTAGCCAGATTTAACTGGGCAGTCTTCCATGTAACTTTGGACAAACCTCGCATCCCTATAACTTTGTCATACCTTATATGTATACAAATTTTATACATATATCATCCTACATGATTAATAGTTGAGGCCATATAAGGGTAACCACTTATTACGCCTCTATTTAAGGATTAGTTCCTTAATTTACATTGACTACTTTCCTATAGTTTAATCTAATTATTCCAATAATACTAATCATTACGCTAAATACACTATAATCAATACTTTATTAGATTTAATAGTCAGTACGTTAATACACACACGTGCTGAACTTAAGGTGTAATCATTACGTTACATTAATTTGAAAATAATTTGCTTATAAGGTAATTTGAAATATCAATCTCATACAAATCTAAAACTCCAACAAGAACAGCTACTATCCATAGCCAAATAAAATATACTTGTACAAAAATGGAATATCTACAACTTTTTCCGTATTAATATATTAGCATCACTTTCCTTTTTTAAGAAATAGATCTCAAAATTAGGTCCCCTATGTTCAATTCAACTTTTACGCACATTATTTTGAATGAGCAAGTAATTCTTTATTTATTTAGGTGATAGAAATAGGTGGTGCAAATTAGAAACAATCTAATTCATACTTTACACACCATTTCTAATTTATTTCATTTTAGAACCCTTTAATAATACAATTTGGAATGGGCTGAATTGGCCGTAGATTATCTAATTCCAAATAATTAATTCAATTCTAATACATTAATACCACAAACAATTATAATTCCAACATATACAAAGGGTGATATTTACTTAAGGAAAATTCTAGGGTTTTATTGTTTTAGGGTTTTGTATTTATAGAATTTCCTAAGGCATATGTCAAATCTGTATCATTACAACACAAATACTGCAATGAGGAAAATTTAAATTCCACTTGATAGATCATTTGATTTAAGATTAGATCTGAACTATATCGCTCCTAAACCTCTAATAGATCTCCCCCTTTTGAATATACAATGAATAGGTTGTATATATAGAATATATTTCATTCCTGGACATTTGGCAGTCGACGGGTCTGTTCATTCTTGGACGTTTTGTTTCCTTCCGCTTATTTTTGATTTTTTACTCTTATTATCTCTAATCAATCATTGTTAACGTTAATGTTTATGCTTAACGTTACTTCTAGCCTAAGTAACTGTTCAAAATTGGAATTTTAAACTTTTGAATTTCTTCCCAATTTAAATTTTAAATAATAAATTCGTTTTAAATTATTTTAAACTTAAGAACTTCAAACGTCCATAGCTTCTTCGTTTGAACTCCTTTTTTAACATATTATATATGAAAATTCATTAGAAAATCGCCATGGATATAATGGTTCAACTTCCATGACAAAATTCCAAAATTTATAAAAATTCCATTTTTAGTCTTATTTTAATTATTTAACTTCATATTAAATTTTATGGGGTGTTATAATCTCCCCTCTAAAAATGGATTTCACTCCGAAATCCCGAGGGTAATTTATGTAACGTGCACACAACAACCATATTATGCAACCAAGTTATTTACAATAATCCACACAGCCATCTAATTAACTAAAATTGCAATGGGATTATGTATGTAACATAATATAGGTGAGCTCAATCCTAGCGTGAATGCAAGGTCGTGACAAATAAGCATGTATGCAAACATCCTAAAAGTACATGAAGTTATATATGAATGCAAAAATAAATAAAATAAAAAGTGCGGCAACCATCTCCTACCATCCAATCTAGAAACCATGATGCAACCAATTATTAAATTTGGTGAGAAGAATTTACCAAAGAAAAGCTCAAGGTGAGAAGCCTTAATATTTTCTTTGGTTTTCCACGTGCGTTTTGCTAGGTTTTCTCCCCAATGAACTCAGACCAACCGAATTTCATTATTCTGAAGCTTCTTAGTATCATATTCCACTATGCACCGGGGAGGGGGATCAGCTTTGTCTCAACATTTATACCTAATCGGGCTATACTATTGTGGTAGTGTCATACAGACATTTCCTCAAATGGAAACATAAAAGACGTCATGAACTCCTGCAAGCTTGGTTTGAACCTCCACTCTATAAGCAATTCCCACCCTCTCTAAAATCAGGAAAGGCCCAACGAACCTAGGCGCCAACTTCCTAGAAGTATCAAGCCCATAAACTTCATAAGAGGGGAAACTTCGACGAATACCACGTCTCCACTAAAAAATTCTAATTCCTTCCTTCGCCTTTCAATTCAGGAATTCTGGCAGTCCCGTGTGGCCTTTATCCACCATCTAATCAATTCTACCTTCTCTGATGTCTGACAGATCAAATCTAGTTCCAAGTATGAGTTTGTCGGTAGTTTCCCACCAACAATTAGGCGATTTGTATCGCCTCCCATATAAGGCTTCAAATGGTGTCATGCAAATTGTTGTTTGATAACTACTATTGTATGCAAAATCCATCGAAAGTACGTGTTGTTCCCAAGATCCTCCAAAATCCATGATACTTGCTCTCAACAACTCTTCTAAAATTCTACTAGCCCTTTTTGTTTGTCCATCAATTTGATGGTGATAAATGGTGCTAAGATTCAAAGTCGTCCCTAGAGCAGATTTCAAACTTCCCTAAAATTCACTAGTAGACAAGTGGTCCCTATCACTAACTATACTGATTGGAACTCTATGAAGCTGCACCACTTCCTTAACATAAATCAGTGCAAGTGAGGTACTAAGAGGAATAAAGTGAGGGTTCTTAGTGAGTCTGTCCACTATAACCCAAATAGCTTCATTGCCTCTTTGACTCCTAGGCAACCCATCTATAAAGTCCATAGCTATATGCTCCCACATCCAAGTCGGCACTTCCAATGGCAACAATAACCCTCCAGCTTCCCTTGCACCGCCTTAATCTTTTGACATTTCAAACACTTAGAGACATACTCTGCTACCTTTCTATTTATTCCAAGCCAATAGAAAATTCTTTTTATATTTCTATATATTTTATCTCTCCGAGGTGAATAGTTAAATTTTGCTAGAACTTCTTCCAACACATCTTCCTTTTTTGGGACACACAAACCCCATCTCTCCTCAACCATCCCTTTTGATCAAAAGCACATCTACTATCATGGGGAAAATGCTCACCTCTACTAATATTGTCAAAATTCTCCACCAACATCTCATCCTCCTTCTGCCCTAGCCCTATGCAATCCATTAACGTCGGCCTTGCATCCATAACTGTAAGATATCCTTGAGCCGGTACTGCTAGTAGTAAGAAATTAAAATTTCACCGAAACTCCAACTGCCACCACTCGTATATTGCACTAAGAGCAGCATGCCTCCGACTGAGGGCGTCGGCAACAACATTCCCTTTGTTGGGGGTATGCTAAATCTCAAAGTTATATGTTGCTATAAACTCCATCCATCTCTGCTGTTTGAGTTTCAAGTCTTTTCGAAAAGTGGTGCTTAAGGGATTTTTGGTCAGTGGATAACTCAAAATTCTCTGCCAAAAGATAGTGCTTCCACATCTACAAAGCAAAAACAACAGCTGCAAATTCCAAGTCATGTGTAGGATACCTTTTCATAATCCTTCAATTGCCTACAACATATGCTATTATCTTCCTTTCTTGCATAATTACAGCTCCCAATCTCGTACCATATGCATCGGTTTATACAGTGAATTTCAATCCATCGGGAATTGTCGACACTGGTGCACTAGTCAACAACCTCTTCAACGTCTCATAAGAATTTGCAAACTTTTTGTCCTATGCAAAAATAAGTTTCTTCTTGGTTAGACGAGTTAAGGGTACTGCTAATCTTGGCGAAGTCCTTGATGAACTTTCGATAATAACCAGCCAAATCAGTGAAACTTCTAACCTCTGTAGCATTCTTTGGCACCTTCCACTCTTGAACTGCTTCAATCTTAGCAGGGACAATAGACAATCTCTTTCCAAAAACAATATGACCTAAAACTTCACCTTCCATTGCCAGAAATGGCATATAGAGAATTTAGCTTTTAGTTGGTGACTTCTCAAGGTCTCTAATACATCTCTTAGGTGTTTCTCCTGTTCACTTTCCATCTTAGAGAATATGAGAATATCATCAGCAATACCACAACAAGCTTGTTCAGTTGTCTCCTAAAAACTCTGCTCATTAGATCCACAAAGTATGCCGAGGCATTATTCAAACTAAAAGGCATCACTTTCCATTCAAATAATCCATCTGATGTGCGAAAAGCAGTCTTTGCTTCGCTATCTTTGGCTACCATCAGTTGGTGGAATCTGAAGGCCAAGTCCAATTGGGAAAAGACTTTGTCATTAATGAGCTGATCGAACAAGTCATCTCTCCAAGGTAGAGGATACATATTCCTTTTAGTCAACTTGTTTAGTGCTCGATAATTGACGCATAGCCTTAATGAGCCGTCCGCCTTGGTGGAAAATACAATCGATGCTCTACATTCTGAAATACTGTGGCATATGAATCCTTTCTATAATAGTTTTGAAATCTGCTTATCCAATTCCCACCTCTCCTTGGGAGCCATATGCCTCAGTGGTAGTGCAACAAGTCTAGCGTCCTTCTCCAAATCGATTATCAATTCGATCTCCCTATGAGGTGTGAGACCGAAGACTTCTTCAAAAACATCAGAAAGTCTCGGACTATGGGTACAGATGAGAGTTCATTTTGTGACAAGCTTATAGAATATACATAGCTCAACTCAACTAAGTTTTGGGCTGAAAAACGAACATCAATATCTCCCCTTGAATGACTCCTTAGCCACACGATCCTTCTCTTACAATCCAAAACAGCCTTGTAGTAAGATAACCAATCCATCCCTTAGATGTGTCCATAACCTTCAAAGGTAGGAACATATGCATTGCATGTAATCTCAACATTACATATGTCCACAACTAGGTCTTTACAAAATAAGGAAAGATATGTCGACCCCTTAATATGATTTGATACCACTATTGGGTTAGTGACATCTTGGGCTTCTAAGTTCAATGATCTAACTATTCTTTCAGCTATAAATGAATGAGAGACTCCATGAATAACATTCTGAGATATAATAACGGTACCTTCCAAAGCAGCCTGCACTTAGTCCTTTGGAGGTGGCTAACTCGAAATAGGAATCGCCTCTATAGCATACAACTGCCCACTCTGACCTTCTTTAGCAAATTTTGGACACTTATTCATACAGTACCTTTCCTCAAAGCAATTTTACAACTTCACTTGAATTCCTTCATCATTAAGATAACTTTGCAATCCTTAGCAATGTGCCCCTTTCTTTGGCACCTTCGACAAACTATCCCTCCCTTCTTCATCTTTGCCTTAGCCATCTTATTTTCTCAAAATCCTCCCATTTTAGCTCCTCCTTACTTTAGTACTGCCTTAACCTTTTGCTTCTCCATTTCTTCCTCCTTGCCACTAAAGGTATGTAGCAAGGCCATCTCAATAATGATTTCATAAGTAGCGCCCATAGGAATCTGGGCTAAAAGCAACTCCCTCGATGGAGAATTTAGAACTTTGACAAATTTCAACGCTTACTTCCTGAGTTTGTCTATCAAGCTTATCCCAAACTTTTCCAACTTTGTAAATTTGTTGATGTACTCCTTTAGATTAGAATTCCCTAACTTCAACTAAATGAACCTCTCTAACAGCATACTGACCACCGCACTAAACATGAACCTTGACTCGCAGCGAGTCCTAAAACCATCCCAATTAATCTCCTCTTCAACATTTTCTTCCGCAATAATTGTGACACCCGGCACCTCTAGGCACCCCGAAAATTGGACATGACTAGAAGCACGGGTGGTCGGGTGAAATAAAAATCCATGACATAGCACAGACACTAAGGCAACATCATAAAATGATTAAAATATTACAGCGGAAGAAAACTTTCACTAATTATAAATTAATAGCAAAACAGCTTCATTAAAAACAACATTATCCCAAATTTATTTTTAAAACCAAAAGTACCAAGTAATCTCCACCACGACATAAAACATATCAAATTTCACAATATAGGTCCACGTATATAGAGTAAAGTATAGAAAAGTGAAACGAAGTACATGAAACAAAAGAAACAAAAGCTGAAGATAACAACTTCTCCAATAACCCTCCAAGCTACAAAAAACTGCAACCTAGACCTGCCCTCCTGTGATTTGGGGAAAATAGGAAAAATAGGAATGGGTCAAACATAAAGTCTGGTGAATAAGAAATAAAATGAAGTAGAAAGAATAAAACAGTTTAATTCCAGGTCTTCCTCGGAAATCGCAGAGGGTGAATATTATAATGCAGTGAATCCTTCTTAGATACAGTTCCTAAGAAGCCAAAGTCCATGGTCACTCTAGGGAAGTCAACCATGCAGTAATACTAAACGTCAATCGGCCTGTCGGACCTGCTGTCCTTACCTATCCACGTGGTACAGCATGAAAGTCATGCTCTTCACCCATGCACTGTGACTTAATGTCTCTTACGTCTGATCGGCCCAGACTCAAACAACCTCGCAGGACCCCGAAGTTGCGCTCAGGCTCCGCCAAACTGGACTCCTATCCTCAAGTCTCCTCGATAACCAACGTGGACTTGCCCCTATCCAAAGTGTTGGTCCTTCGAAAGAGCGCCCGCAGCTGGGTCGGTTGTGCAAAATCCTCCAACGATCTGCCTAAAGAAGCCTACGTCGAAGCACACTTGTCATGTTCCATCCGCGTCGATCTGCCTGAAGAAGCCTACGATTGCAGATGCTATCTATCCTACGTACTAGCAACCTATGAAAGGTAACAAACATCCTTGCGAACCTACTTTCCCGCTCCTAGTACGTACAGCCAAAACTATATTTTGGTCTTAACTGCATGAAACACCTATCCAGACCTTTACAAGGTCTGCCTACCAAATCACTTCCAGATTAATTAATTTTACCGTTACAGTTTACATATTATTTATTTACATTAATCTTCTTTAGGCCATTTTTACATCCGGTTTGGTTATTTCACAATTTCCCTTTTTCTTACGTAAATGGCATTTCAATTTCACGTCCATTCAGTCCATATGGTTTGTCTGTAATTTTTATACCATTTTGTTATAGATTTACAGTAGCCTTTAGGGTCCATTAATTTACATTTATTTGTCCACTCTAATTTATGTTCTCCTTTTAGAGATTTAATCTATATAAATTTTTTATCCAATAGCCACAAACCGTTTAATTACACAAAATTCCACTTTTACATTTTTAGGCAACGTATGAAAAAAACAATTAAGCCAATTAGGCTTCCCAATTTCGTTCCAAAACCATATTCAAAATTATGTAGTTATATCAATCAAAACCACAATTTTATTCAAGTAACATATCTGAATTTATTCAACTAACCGTTATACCATTAGAAATTGAATAACAATTCTAATTAAATTTAATTAAACCAATCTTATTTACGCTATGAAACGTGAATAACAATTTGTTTGTTCCAAATTTTTACCCAAACATGAATTAGAATTGAGAAGTGGTAGAAGAAGAAGATACAATAATTTACATAAATTTCAATCTTATTTATGCCATAAAACGTGAATAGACAATTTATATGTCCCACATTTTAAACCAAACATGAATTAGATTCGAGAAGTGGAATAAGAAGAAGAAGTTGCAATAATTTACATATATTCTCAATTAATAAACAGAAATTAATTCTTATTAACGTTCTAGAAAAGAACTGAAATTGAACTACTTTATTTTTCTATTTGATATTAATTTCCACTCACCTGGCACTTGAGCTTGTATAAATTAGAAAAAGCTTTGCTTTAATCTTTCTCCCTTTGATTCTTCTAAATTCCCCAAATTGCTTGAATATATATAGGTAATTTAATTTGGTAGAGATTTGTTTATTTACTAGAGAAAAGGAGGAAGAATAATACACACTAATTTTACAGTAGAATTATGGCGACGGCTGAATAAGAGATTAGGTTTAGGTTAGATGGTTTATTTATAGATTGTTTGAGTGAGTACAATCCATTAGATTATTTTAGATTAAATCTGATTCTTTCATACACTTAGTTGTTATCCATTCTAGCCCGTACACATCAGTCAACCAATAAAATTTAGCCATCTCATCCTTTTACATCACTGGAGCGAATGGGAAGCCGCCACATGTCAGAAACGACGCTGAAATACGTAGAAAAATCATTGGAAATGAACCGGCTAAAAAAAACATCGCTCCAGATTTTGGGCGACGACGGGACTTGATCCCTGGTCACTAAGGAAGTCAACATGCGCCTTTACCACTGTACCAAATGCGCTTTTAATTTCTTTTTAATTATATTTCATGTAAAATATCAGGGAGTTACATTCTCCCCCTTAAAGGACTTCGTCCCCGAAATCTCCAAAGAAGGAAAAACGTAATTAACAACCAACATCCAAGAACTACATCCATCTACTCAACCATCATCCATTTCTACCATTGTCCTTTTTTTTAACTAATGCAATTTACGATTTATGCAAAGTGAAATGCATATGAACTTACCTAATGCGAAAAGGTAGTCGGTCTACTAATTCAGTTGGTCTCCTGTAATGCAAGTATGCTTATGCCATGCAACCAAATGTATGTAATTACCTTAGTATAATTGATAATTCTATATGTATGTTTCAATTATTCACCCAAATGCACCATCCATATGCAACATCTATTTATATGTACATACATACATACATACATACATATATATACACAACCATGTGCAAATGCAATAGATAACAGGCACGCATATGCAGGTGTTTGTACCTAGTTGGCCGAATATCCTATAAATATCTATCTAGTGCATGCAATGCATCCATTTGCAAACATTGGCATCCACTTGCAATCATTTTCATCCATCAAACATAACATGCCCCAATGACATGTTTACAGCCAAGCTACCATCAATAGGTTTCACCTAAAGATTATCGAAAAGACCCTAACTAAGGAAAGATCAAAGATTAAAGATAGGATATTTGAAGTGTACCTTCAAATAGAAAAGGATAAGAAGTTCGAATTCTCTCCTCAGATTCCCATGTGCATTCCTTGGGGTCATCTCCCCAACGAACCTTCACTAGATGAACTTCCTTATTGTGTAATCTCTTAATGACATGTTCTAATATACGGGTGGGTGTACGACGCACAAGTGATTCATGCTCTACCTCCACTTCCCTAAGCTGACCGGGTTCTACTACTACTGTAGAATCATGTAGACACTTCCTAAGATGCGAAACATGAAAAACATCATGAACTCTTGCCAACTTATTTGGAAGATCAACTCTGTATGCCACCTTTCCAATCCGCACGGTAATAGGGAAGGGTACTACAAATCTTGGTGCCAACTTACCTACTGAGCCAAATCTCATAACGTTTCTCAAAGGAGAAACCTTGACAAAAACCATATCTCCAACCTTAAACTCCAAATCCGAACGTCTTCTGTTGGCATATGACTTTTGTCTATCTTGTGCAGTCTTCAACCTCTTGCGAATCAAATCCACCTTCTTTGAAGTTTCCCCCACCAAGTCTGGTCCAAGCAAGATCCTATCAGTGGTATCCCACCAACTGGCTGGTGATCTACATGGTCTGCCATAGAGGGCGTTGAACGATGTCATCCCAATGCTTGCTTGATAACTATTATTATATGCGAACTCCACCAAAGGTAGGTGGCCTTCCCAAGAGCATCCGAAGTCAATGATGCACAATCTGAGCAAATCTTCCAAAACCCTATTTACCCTCTCAGTATGTCCATCTGTCTGAGGGTGATATGTCGTGCTCATATTCAATTCCGTTCCCAAGGCTTGTTAAAGACTCCTCCAAAACTCGCCGGTGAATAATGGATCTCTGTCTCTTACAATGCTCGTAGGAACTCCATGAAGCCTAACTATCTCCCTTACATAAAGAGTCGCCAAAGAAGCTGCTATCCTATTACTCTTATTGGGTATAAAATGAGCGCTCTTTATCAGTCTATCCATAATGACCCTAATGCTCGTGTTCCCTCTCCGTCACCTTGGTAATCCATCCACGAAGTCCAAAGAGACGCTCTCCCATTTCCATAATGGAATATCCAATGGCTGCAACAGTCCTCCGGGCTTCTTCAGTTCCGCCTTTACCCTTTGGCAAGTGATGCACTTCGATACATACTCTACCACCCTCTTCTTCATTCCGGGACAATAGAATACCCTCTTCATATCTCGGTACATCTTATCACCATCGGGGTGCACTGTCATCCTAGAATGATGTGACTCGGCCAACACCGCATCTACTAAATCCTCACTACCAGGAACACAAAGTCTACCATCCCTTCTAATTCATCCCTTAGTGTCCATGGTGTAGCACCTAAGATGTGGTGATGACTCTCCTCTACCAAGCTTATCTAAAATGTCCTTTAACTCTTCATCCTCACCTTGCCTTGCTCCAATATGCTCCATCAAAGTAGGCTGGACGTCGAGGGCTGCTAACAATCCCGAAGCTAAATCCGATGGAGATCTAAAATCAAAGGTAGCAATGTACTCCAAATGCTTCCATTCCAAAAATAGAGGACTTAAAACCACTTTGCGTCTACTCAACACATCTGCCACTACATTACCCTTGCCAGGGGTATAGGAAATCTCAAAGTCATAAGAGGATAAAAACTCCATCTATCTTTGCTGTCTCAAATTCAATCTTTTTGAGAGAATAGATACTTAAAAGACTTATGATCCGTGAAAAGCTCAAATCTTTCTCCTAAGAGATAGTGCCTCCAATACTTGAGAGTAAAAACTATAGCTGCCAACTCAAGATCATGCATCGGGTAGTTCTTCTCATGCATTTTCAACTGTCTACTCCCATAGCACACTACCTTACCCTCTTGCATCAGTACCAACCCTAGCCCCATACCACGAGCATCCGTATAAACTGAGAAAGGCTTGGTTCCATCCGGTAATACCAATACGGCCGTGGTGGTCAAAGCCTCCTTCAATCGACCAAAGGAATCCTCACACTTGGCATCCCAAACAAAAGTTGAGTTCTTCTTTGTAAGGCGGGTAAGTGGAACTGATATCCTAGCGAAGTCCTTAATGAACTTCCTATAGTAGCCCGCAAGACCAAGGAAAATCTTATGTCCGTGGCATTCTTAGGGGTCTTCCAATCCTGTACTGCTGCCACTTTCGTCGGATCTACTATAAGTCCATCCTCTGAAACGATGTGTCACAAAAGGCGAACCTCATCCCCCCAAAAGTGGCACTTGGAGAACTTCGCCTTCAACTTATGTGCTCGCAGGGTCCTAAGCACTTTTTCCAAGTGAACAGTATGCTCCTCCTTGCTTCGCGAATAAACCAAAATGTCGTCGACGAACACCACCACAAATGTAACATTCCCCCTTTTGACCGTCTCCAGTCGGTAGTTAAACCAACTAGAAACGTTCAAAAAGACGAATTGTTATTTAGTTTATAAGGTTTAAACAGAATCAGCCACAGAAACACAGATAATAACAATCAATTAAAACAAATGAGAATTTATTTCATTACTATAAATCTTTTTGAATACATCAGAGTTTATACAATTTTAATACTAATACAGCGGAATATCTTAAAATACAATTTTCTCGAAATAAATGATTCTTTACTCTCTCTCTAACTTCGCTGCTCGAAAATCTTCAAGCTGTAAAAATACTCGGTCTGACCCGAGTATTATATTCAAAAGAAAATAATACACAGGTCAGTCTAATTCAAACCAGTTTATTAGTGCTTATAAGCAGTAATAATCAAATAGACGACAGTCACAATAATTCCCGTCTATCCAACTCTTTTAACAAAGAAATCGGATAACGAAAATTTTTAACACTAAACAGCGTTAAACAATAAATCAGCAGATTTAAATCATCAACAGAGATAAATAAACAATTTATCAATCGACTAAATCAATTTAAGACAATTGAAGTTGTCACTTTAAAACCATCAAAGTTTTTGACTGGCTGCCGTACACACGTGTGCATTCGTACACGTGTGCACTGCCCCGCCAGCTCGTGTGCATAGATAAAGGTGCAACATAGTGTACAAACACAAATAATCGAGCCTCAAACTGCAACAATATTTTGGAGGCAGAACAAAATAGCCCAAGCAGTACACAAAGGCAACAAAATGGCCTCGACCCAAAATATCACTGCAAATCAAACAGTCAAGTACAAACCGGACAACAACCACAAAGACCACATCTGAAAGCAGTGCAACTACATGTGCAATGTATCGACAAGGTCAAGCTACAGGTGAAGGCATGTACACAACAAATCAAGACTGAACCAACATGAATGTATCAAGCAGGTACATGAGCTAGCAAAGACTACAGCTACATGAAAAAGTCCAGTGAATCATCTACATGAATGGTAAAACTACAGCAGCATCAAGGGAAAACAACTACTAAATGTACACAAGATTCAAAATCAACTCGAAGCGACTGACCACAAACAACAGGAAATAGACTTAAAAGTATGTAGAAGTCAGGTATCAACATATCAATGTCAAGGCCATGGACAACATCCCGTATTCATGAACCAGCTGCAATTTATATCAGATTGTGCATGAACAAATATGCAACTGACTGGGATGGAACAAGATGAAGTTTGCAACACTTGGGCAACACAGGTGATAGAAGGAATGAATGCAACAACAACTAAAGTCGAATGACCAGAGCCCGAAGTACATAGGGTCAACCACCACCAGATAAAAGAATACCAACATGACGAAGTCAGTGCCAACAAAAATGACAGCGACTCAATCATCTCAAATCACCAAGGCCAAAATCAAAACAATGCCGAGCCCAAACTATTTTTACAAAATCCCCTTTTTCTTCAAGTCCAAGCTCAAAGAAAACAACACATAACTCGAACAATGGTCAACCATATATGCATACACACCTACATACGTATATATGCACATATATGCAGAAACAGGTGATAGAGTAAAGCCAACAAAACTTACTAAATCAAGCAGCAAGAAGAAAAATCGAATTGCTAATTATAGTTTTATAGCAGCAGTAAAACCGAACTAGGACAGAAGTGCTGCCGGAGACAGTAGCCGATATAGCCACAGTCGAACAAAAATAAATCAAAGTAAAAGAACAAGGTCGAAATACTACAGAGATAAATCTCAAAATTCAATCAAAATCAAGTGTGTGTCTTTGAATTAGTCAGAGCAAAACCAAGAGCCGAGATCTCAAAATCAAGTCTAGATGCAAAACCGAGATTTCAAAACAATTCAAGCTGAGATTCTCAAAACCAGTTGACCAAGGATATTGCAAATATATACGAACGAAAAACCTAGGGGTTCAAACCCAAATCTCGAAATGAAGGCATGAATTAGATGTGAGGGCTACTCACCTTTGTTCGACGAGGTCGCGAGCGAAGGACGAAGACGAAGTCGAAGCCGTGGCCTCCCTAAGACGAGCGAAATCGAAGAACGAAAGTTGGAGCAGATCGAAGGAGGAACGAACGAGGTCGCTGAAGCCCTAGTTTCCTCTCGTCGCCATTTTTTTTTTCTTTCGTCGTATATTTTTTTTCGATTATTTGTGAAGTGAGGGGGGCGTGGGTTTTACAGAAGAAAGATCGTGGGGGGTATGGGTTTAAACGTGAATAAGGGTATGGGCTTAGGCATGGGCTGGTTATGGTGTTTTATTTTTTTTTTCTTTTTTTTTTTTTTTGTTTTATTCTATTGTTTTCTCTTTTTAAAACTGATTGTTTTGTATTTAATTTGGTTTGTTTAATTTAGTTGTTAAAATTTTTCTATACATATTTATTCATCTCGTACAAATAAAAATTTAATAAGAGAATTCAAATCAATTTACAAATTCCAAATTCAAACAGAAATTAACAGTCGATATTAAATCGTTAATTTACGATGATTTTATCGTTATAAAAATTTTCCAACAATAAACAGCAAATACCTGTCATCTTTAATCGTTTATCGATGATTATAATTTTGGGCAAAACCCCAGTTGTTACAGAAATTCAAATTGAATTCAAATTAATTTTATACGCATTTATACGCCGTATATTCACAAAACAATTCCGATAAATACAAAATTTGAAATCCGGTAATAATTCAATATTACGGACCCAATAAAACTGGTTTCGTCAAATTCTGAGACTGTGTCTTGGAAGGCTATTTTTAAATTCAATTTAAACGATAATATTTCAAAACTGAACAAATCGCTTTCAAATTAAATTCTGAAACTTCTATTACCTTCAGTATTATCAATATGAATTCTCCAAGCCTTTAAATTATTTTTAACCGGCTTACTATTGAAGATTCAAATTTTATTAAATTTCCAATAGATTAAATTCAAAAATTTAATCGCCAATTCATTCCGATAATTTGAAATTCAAGTCAAATCATCGTTCAAATATTTAAAATTAATTAAATATTCTCAATTTTAATTGTTCAAAATTCAGGGTCGTTACAACAAACTTGTTCAACGATTCGTGAAATAATCGACTCATCAGGTCCACAAAATATGGCGAAGCATTGGTTAGCCTAAATGGCATGACTAACCACTCAAATAACCCATCCGGAGTCCTAAATGCAGTCTTCTCGATGCTATCCTCCACCACATAGAACTGATGAAATCCCATCGCCAAATCGAGCTGCGAAAATACCTTGGCTCCTACTAGCTGGTCGAAGAGATCGTCTATACGGGGAATAGGATAACGATTCTTCTTCGTCTGTTTATTAAGCACCCTATAATCCACGCAAAGTATGAGAGATCCATCCGCCTTAATGGCAAAGATGATGGGTGTGCCCCACTTAGAAATGCTCTTACGAATGAAGCCCTTCTCCAAAAGCTCTCCAATCTGCTTGCTCAACTCACGACGTTCCTTAGGAGCCATATGCCTTCCCGGTAAAGCAACCCATTTAGCATTATCGACAAGATAAATCTTGAACTCGATCTGTCTTCGAGGTGGAAGGTTAGCAACCTCCTCGAACACATCTGGAAAGTCTTTAACAACGGGTACCGAACTCAAACTATCGGGCGATAAGTCAAGAGAATAAAGGTAGCTCAACATGACTGATCCACTAGGATCACATGATACCTCCAAGGTACGTCCACTACAAGTGCCTAACCTCACTACCCTCTTATCGCAATCAAGAACAGTACCATACATGGATAGCTAATCCATACCAAGAATCAACCCAAACCCGAAAAAGCCCAATACAAATTCACTACAGTCAAACTCAACCCCTAAAATAAACAATTTCAAATCCCGACATAACATGGACAAATAGGCCGATCCTCCTACGGGATCTGATACTACTACCAGGTCGGTCGCTAAGCAAGCATCAAGACCAAGACTCTCTACAAGAGTACTAGATATAAAAGAGTGCGAAGCTCCAGAATTAAATAGGGTACGAACAGGAAAATCAGATATAGATAACACACCTTCGATGATCACCTTCTTTCCCTTGTCCACAACTAGATGAGTACTAGAGGAAGGAGCTGCTTCTAATGCATAAGCTTGAGCAGGCTATGAAGGTGTCTGTGAACTGTCCTTAGGCTTCGACGAACAGTCCTTTTTCATATGTCCCACTTGATCGCAAAGATAGCACCTCGGTCTCGGTCGCTCTCCTGCCCCTCTACAATCCTTAGCAAGATGACCTAGTTTCCCACAAGTATTGCACTTCCAGTCCCTCCTTGGAACTTTCCTTTCTCCACCTGACCCTCCTCTCCTCTTTCCTTTCCACTACTTCTTTCCATCACTCTTCTGCACCACATCTCCTTTCTTCTCAGTATCAGCAAGTAAAGCCATCTCTACCAATCCCTTAAAGTGGCTCCCATCGAAATGTGGCTCACCGCCAAACTCTGCAGTGGCTGACTCAAACCCTTAGCGAACTTCAGCACCTTCTTGTGAGGATTATTGATCAGGTCTAGTCCAAATCTGGCAAGCTCATTAAATTGATTAACATATTCCTTAACTATCATATCCCCTTGCTTGAGCTGTATAAATTTCTCTAGCTGCACTACCTCTTCAGCCTGCGATAAGAATTTCCTCTCGAACCTAGTACGAAAATCAGCCTAAGTCAAATTATCAGCCTCAGGCTCCACAATATCCCACCAACAAAGAGCCTCTCCCTACAACTGCCATGAAGCAACCTAAACTGCCTTCGAGCCAACTCCTCCAATCCCATAAATTCAAATATCCACTCACAACTATGGATCCAAGCTCTCGCCTCAATATATGACTCGGTGCTAAGAAACGGCTTGCCTCCTAAGCTGGTGTAGTCCTTGCATAACTTCGGAAAATTGGGAATGCCTGGCGGATGGGCTGGAGCCCCTTCCGCCGAAGCACCATCCCTAGTTATTGGCTCTGCTCGTGTAGTAACCTGCAAATAACGTCTGAATCAAGCAGGCATATTAAGGCCTGAAACTTCGGGGATATCTTGCGGTTTAGACATTTCTATCTGTGGATATTAAAAAGATGAGATTAGGTACTCCACAAATAGTTCAATAGATAGGGAGGAAGAGACATGAGGGACCCATTTCTAAAATTTCTTTTCTTTCCAAAATATATACATATATTTTAAAAGTATTATCTTGAATATCCTTTAAAACTTATTCGAAAACCTTTATATTTTTAAAATATTTTTATGATTACCGAAACCTTAGCTCTGATACCAATTGTGACACCCCGCACCTCTATGC
This sequence comes from Allium fistulosum, assembly GCA_030737815.1. NCBI lineage: Eukaryota > Viridiplantae > Streptophyta > Magnoliopsida > Asparagales > Amaryllidaceae > Allium > Allium fistulosum. Next base: position 799,491,904 of record CM060904.1, read on the forward strand.
ACCCCGAAAATCGGACATGACTAGAAGCACGAGTGGTTGGGTGAAATGAAAATCAATAACATAGCACAGAGACTAAGGCAACAACATAAAATGATTAAAATATTACAGCGGAAGAAAACTTTCACTAATTATAAATTAATAGCAAAACACCTTCATTAAAAACAACATTATCCCAAATTTGTTTCTGAAACAAAAAGTACCAAGTAGTCTCCACCAAAACATAAAACATAACAAATTTCACAATATAGGTCCCTATATATAGAGTAAAGTAAGGAAAAGAGAAATGAAGTACATGAAACAGAAAAAACAAAAGCTGAAGATAACAACTTCTCCAATGACCCTCCAAGCTGCATAGAACTGCAACATAGACCTAGCCTCCTGTGATTTGGAGAAAATAGGAAAAATAGGAATGGGTCATGTTAGTCCATGAGATGATGGTTTTGATGACAACAACCTTAGAATAAATTATAAAATATAAATACTAACATTACAAGTTTAGATATATATATGTATATGCAGGATCTAACCATGCAGGTATCAAGAATGAAGACTGTACAATATAGAGATTCAAGATATAGAGAGAGAAGACTCATGAGTATCAGGATTATCAAGAGTTTAAGAGTTCAAGGTTAAGTTTGTTTTATTAGGAATATTTGTTAAAACTCGTAGAAAAGCACTGGCATCTTAATATCCAATTTATTTGTGGAATGGAATCCACTTCGGGCCCGTTAAAGGGATGGAACCCTAAGTAGGATGGAACCTACGAAAATCTAGTGGGACACTGTTTTGTATCCACTAATTTTAATTCAAATGATTTTACAAAATTATCTTGTTTTCAAAATGATTTCAAAACTTTCCTTTTAAAAGATTCAAAACTCTCTTTCCTGATTTTAAATAATTTTAGCCTCAAAACATCTTTAATTTCAAAGTCAAATTACTCCTGATTTTAAATGACTTTTCAAATAATATATTTAACTTTTAATATTTATACTTAGATTTAAATATAAAATTATAGTTAAATTATGTATATATTGTTCTTTATATTTACTTATGAATTTCAACTATATTCAAGTATATTTATAAAGTTTTAAATAGTTTTTATATAAGATAAATATTATTTTTATAGAAATTCAAAATATCAACTTTGGATGAGGGATGTCGACATGCCCCTAGGCACTATGTCGACATAGTGACAGTTGAAGTTCAAAATTCAAATTTCAAAAGAAGTGTCTATTCGCCATAACTCTTCATGAATGGTCATGGCTGTTGATCTTCTATAAATAGGGGTCAGTTTCAATGAATTTTTAATCACTTTTTTCTGGTTTTCACTCCTCTTCTTCTTCCACATTTCTTAATACAAAATCATACCATTACTCTGCCGAAATCAACATCGAATCATACTCGATTACTTCTAGTTTGATTCTCCATCACTATCTCTACAAGGTTCTCAGTGCTATTCAGAGTTATAGACTTCTTTGTAATATATAAGCGAGAAAAGGTGTGATTATAGCCTTGGAAATCAATTAAGCGAGAAAAGGTGTGATTGTAGCCCTGGAAATCAATTGGGTGAACTTGTTGCCCCGGAAATCAAGTATCTCTACCCAGAGGATTGTCATTCTGGAGGGTGTACCTCGTAGCCTTGAAACCGAGGGTAGTAATTGTTGAATTATTGTTGAAAGGAAATCCGTACTTGTGTTGCGGGACTGGATGTAGGGTAACTCCGAACCAGTATAAAATCCGATGTGTTCTTTCCTTTACTGCTTTTACTTTATATTTCCATCTGTGTTTGATTCTGTGTTCATATCTATGTCTGATTAGTGTATACATTGTTAACAAATTAAGATAAAACTAAAAAAGATTAACAAATTTCTTAAAACACTATTCACCCCCCCCCCCTCTAGTGTTAATTCTAGCCTTAAGATCCTTAATCTGCATTCTCACATTTGGTATCAGAGCTTTGTTTTCAAAAGTTTCATTATCTAAATTTTGAAAAATTTCAAAATGGCTACTAACACTAGTACTGCTATTACCACCAACACTAGTTCATTTGTAGAAGGTCAGTCTACTGCCAGACCACCACTTTTTAATGGCAGTAACTATGCATATTGGGCATGTAGGATGAAAATATATTTACAATATGTAGGATTAGATACTTGGAATATCACACAAACTGAATATTCTGAACCCACAACTAATTTTGCATAGTGGACCACTGAGCAAAAGACTGTTGCACAAAATAATTCTAAAGCAATGAATATTCTGTTTTGTTCACTTGAAAGAAATGAATTTAATAGAGTGTCAGTTTGTAAGTCTGCATATGAAATCTGGAAAACTTTGCAAGTAACTCACGATGGAACAAGCAAAGTTAAACAGACCAAAATTTCCATGCTCACAAATCAGTTTCAGTTATTTAAAATGAATACTAATGAGTCTATTTCAGATATGTATAGTCGATTTCAAGATATTGTGCATTCTTTAATATCTTTGGGAAAGGAATTTTTGGAAGAAGATCAAGTCGGAAAAATTTTAAATTCTCTCACTCCAGAATGGGATCAAAAGACACTTGCAATTGAAGAGGCAAATGACATTAGTACTTTAAAGATAGAAGAATTGATTGGAAATCTAGTGTCGTTTGAAGTTCAAATGATCGGGAGAAGAGAAAGCAAAGCATCTGAAAAGAAATCAATGGCATTCAATGCATTGACCGATGGATCAGACTCAAACAGTGATAATGATGAAGAGATAGCATTTATGACCAGGAATTTTAGGAAATTCCTGAAGTACAAAAAATTAAATAGTTCCAAGAGAAACATCTTTAAGAATTCCGGTAATCAGACTACAGTACCAAACTTTATCAAATGCTTCAATTGTGACAAACCAGGTCATATCAAAAGAGACTATCCATATCCAGATAGGCAGAATCCTCCTATGAACAATGAACCAGCAAAGAAACGGAAGCATGCATTTACTGCTACTCTAGATGACTCAGACTCATCCTCAAGTGATGATGATCAAAAGACGAATAATTCGAATTTGTGTTTCACTGCAGTTCACGACTCCGACGAATTCAAAGAAATGGATTCAGAAAAAGGTACACGTTTACAATACAATTGGTTGAAATTGCTTGCATAGAATTAGTTGCTTGATTGTTTGATTGATTGATTTTGAATTGATATGTTGTTTAAATTTTAAAATTTATTTTCTATTTTTACTATTATTTTATTATTTTATTATTATTTTTATTGTTTTTGACACATTCTGAAATATATTATAAGTATAATAATATTTCAGAAATATAGACATTAATAATAATATTTATTTATATATATGTATTAGATAACTTAGGAAAAATCATGTCATGAAAATTCAAAGGCACATGTCGACATGGCCCCTACCATGATTTTGACATGTCTACCTGAATTTGAATTTCAAATGTTTGAATTTCCATCCACCTTTTCACTTCATTTATTTCTCTGAAAAGATACCTTTTGACCAGAGAATATGTCCTTTGAAAGTCTATTTATTCACTATCTTTTATCATATCTTTTCACTTTCATTTTCAAATTAAAACTCTCTCTTCATATCTTCAAGCTCTCTACTCTCTACTCTAATGGCTTATTCAAGCAACCCCTCAACCATGAGAAATTCCAGAAAAATCAAAGAGCAATTATTCAATGATCCGGAGGCAATTAAAGCATACATCAATTATGCTAATTATGCCAAAGTCCATCCTGGAAAATTTACTATTTTTCAAGATTTTTCTTCTTATGAAATTGATTCTATTTTTGCAAACAATGGTGTTTTAAGTCTTATTGACTCTTCTCAAAATGATTTTGTTTGCTATCCTAATCTTGTCAAAATCTTCTATGCTAATTTAAACCGTGGTTTTTATAGTGGAAATGAGAATGAAATTTGGAGTAGTGTTAAAGGCACCCAAATTGTTTTGAATTGTGATCTTTTGGGTACCATTCTTAATTGCAAAAGCACGGGAATGGATCTTTCTAGTTTTAAAATTGATGAACATGATCGTGAGACATTTCATCATATTTTTGAAGGAGATGAAAACTTTGAATTTAAAAACCGAAACTTTCGTCCTAAAGCAAGATTTTTTAATCTTCTCTTACAACATACTTTGACCCCAAGATCGGGAAATTTTAACAATCCTACCTCAAAAGTGTGCAAAGCACTTTTTGCTATTTTCGGAAATTATGATATCAATTGGGCGCAAGTTATTTTGGATGAACTTCGTCCTAAAAATTTTGAAATGGGAGAAAACACTTTATATCATGGAATTTACCTTACTCGGATTTTCAACTATTTTGGAGTGGATTTCAAAGCTGAAGAATTTGTCTCTAGAAAAGTTTTTAATATCTCAAACATTTCTCTCATGAAAATCCCATATGTTTTTCAACCTTATGAGACTCTTACCGAAAAGGAAGAACGTTTGGCTCATGAAGAAATGGAAGAGGAAGAAGAAGAAGAAAGGGATGAAATGGAAATAGAAGAAGAAGAAGAAGGTGAAACATCCTTAGAAAGTATTGAATATCCTTCCAATCCATCCAACAAAACCCTTCTCAAAAACCAAAAGATAATTGTGGAGAATCAACGGATTTTAAAATGATCCGTTAGTAAGAAGTTGGATAACATGTCTTCGAAGATGATCGAGTTCTTTTCAAAAGTCAGCAAGAAACTTGGATTATCTTCATCATCTTCATCTTCTAACTAGTTTTATCTTTTAGTATCTTATTGTATTTATCTTAGTTTGTTTTATTTCGAATGTTCGTGCAATTCTTTATGTTTAATCATTGTATTATCCTAGTATGCAATGAAATTGAATTTTCTTCCAGTCATCTAGCTTATTTTATATCTTGAATAAATGTTAGTATATTATAGAAATATATATACATCATTATTCACAAAATAAAATTATCATCAAAATTCACTATAGTATGTCGACATACCCCTCTTGACCATGTCGACATGTACTGGTCAGAAGTGATTATTGATTTTGAATTTGAAATTTGAATAACTACCAAATGTCTATTCATTTCAAACGAATTTCTACACCTATATATACCTTTTTCTTCCAGAAATCTTCACTAAAAGTTATTTTTCATTCTCTATATCCTTCATTTCTTTCTATAATTCAATTATGGCCAATCCTATTCACAATCTATCTGAAAATCTTGAAGAAACACTCAATTCATTCAAGAATATTCTCTCTATCATCCTCCGTAATCAACGTCACTTAGAATTGAGTCAAATGCAGATGATCAAGGAACAAGAGAGACACTTCGATACAATTCGTTAGATGATATCCTCCCTGCACAAGGATGATAATGAAGCACATCCTCCCATTTCTCTATCTGTTGATAATGAGAATTGGGATGCCATCAAACAAGACCCTATCTTTGGAGAAGAAGGATGGGTTGATGTTCCTCGTAACGTTTAATTTTCTTTCTTTGTTTGATTTGTTTGAATTAATTTGTTTGATTTAATTTAGTTTGAATTGATACTTTGTATGGATTGATTTTATTTGGTTTGAAGATTGGTGTGTGAAACATATATATATATATACACACACTGAAATGAATATAGTCTTTAATTAAGTTATTATGCTCATAAGTATCATTATTTCTTAATCTATATATTATATATTCCGTTGTATAGTTTATCAATGCAGGTACTAAAGTCCAAGAGTAAGGGGGAGTAAATTTTTGTTGATGACAAAGGGGGAGAAATATAAAATAGGGTAGTTAGGCATAGATTAAGGGGGAGTTGTTAGTTTTAGGGGGAGTTATTAGGATAGAAGGAATATTTTATAAACAAAGGTTGTCATCATCAAAAAGGGGGAGATTGTTAGTCCATGAGATGATGGTTTTAATGACAACAACCTTAGAATAGATTATAAAATATAAATACTAACATTACAAGTTTAGACATATATGTATGTGTAGGATCTAACCATGCAGGTATCAAGAATGAAGACTGTACAGTATAGAGATTCAAGATATAGAGATAGAAGACTCATGAGTATCAAGATTATCAACAGTTCAAGAGTTCAAGGTTAAGTTTGTTTTATTAGGAATATTTGTTAAAACACGTAGAAAAGCACTGACATCTTAATATCTAATTTATTCGTGGAATGGAATCCACTTCGAGCCCGTTAAAGGGATGGAACCCTAAGTAGGATGGAACCTACAAAAACCTAGTGGGACATTGTTTTGTATCCACTAATTTTAATTCAAATGATTTTACAAAATTATCTTGTTTTCAAAATGATTTCAAAACTTTCCTTTTAAAAGGTTCAAAACTCTCTATCCTGATTTTAAATAATTTTAGCCTCAAAACATCTTTAATTTCAAAGTCAAATTACTCCTGATTTTAAAGGTCTTTTCAAATAATATATTTAACTTTTAATATTTATACTTAGATTTAAATATAAAATTATAGTTAAATTATGTATATATTGTTCTTTATATTTACTTATGAATTTCAACTATATTCAAGTATATTTATAAAGTTTTAAATAGTTTTTATATAAGATAAATATTATTTTTATAGAAATTCAAAATATCAACTTTGGCTGAGGGATGTCGACATGCCCCTAGGCACTATGTCGACATAGTGACAGTTGAAGTTCAAAATTCAAATTTCAAAAGAAGTGTCTATTCGCCATAACTCTTCATGAATGGTCATGGCTGTTGATCTTCTATAAATAGGGGTCAGTTTCAACGAATTTTTAATCACTTTTTTCTGGTTTTCACTCCTCTTCTTCTTCTACATTTCTTAATATAAAATCATACCATTACTCTACCGAAATCAACATCGAATCATACTCGATTACTTCTAGTTTGATTCTCCATCACTATCTCTACAAGGTTCTCATTGCTATTCAGAGTTATAGACTTCTTTGTAATATATAAGCGAGAAAAGGTGTGATTGTAGCCTTGGAAATCAATTAAGAGAGAAAAGGTGTGATTGTAGCCCTGGAAATCAATTGGGTGAACTTGTTGCCCCGGAAATCAAGTATCTCTACCTAGAGGATTGTCATTCTGGAGGGTGTACCTCGTAGCCTTGAAACCGAGGGTTGTAATTGTTGAATTGTTGTTGAAAGGAAATCCGTACTTGTGTTGCGGGACTGGATGTAGGGTAACTCCGAACCAGTATAAAATCTGGTGTGTTCTTTCCTTTACTGCTTTTACTTTATATTTGCATCTGTGTTTGATTCTGTGTTCATATCTATGTCTGATTAGTGTATACATTGTTAACAAATTAAGATAAAACTCAAAAAGATTAACAAATTTCTTAAAACACTATTCACCCCCCCCCCCTCTAGTGTTAATTCTAGCCTTAAGATCCTTAATCCGCATTTCTCACAGGTCAGACATAAAGTCTGGTGAATAAGAAATAAAATGAAGCAGAAAGAATAAAACAGTTTAATTCCAGGTCTTCCCAGGATATCGCAGAGGGTGAATAATATAATGCAGTGAATCCTTCTTAGATATAGTTCCTAAGAAGGCAAAGTTCATGGTCACTCTAGGGAAGTCAACCATGTAGTAATACTAAACGTCATTCGGCCTGTCGGACCTACTGTCCTTACCTATCCACGTGCTACAGCGTGAAAGTCATGCTCTTCACCCGTGCACTGTGACTAAATGCCTCTTACGTCTGACCGACGCCGACTCAAACAACCTCGCAGGACCCCGAAGTTGCGCTCGGGCACCACCAAACTGGACTCCTATCCTCCTGTCTCCTCGGTCAATAACGTGGACTTGCCCCTATCCAAAGTGTCGGTCTTCCAAAATAGCGCCCGTAGCTAGGTCGGCTGTGCAAAATCCTCCAACGATCTGCCTAAAGAAGCCTATCTCGGAGCACACTTATCTTGTTCCGTCCGCGTCGATCTGCCTGAAGCAGCCTATGATTGCGGATGTTATCTATCCTACGTACTAGCAACCTATGAAAGGTAACAAACATCCTTGCGAACCTACTTTCCCTCTCCTAGTACGTACAGCCAAAACTATATTTTGGTCTTAACTGCATGAAACACCTATCCAGACCCTTACAAGGTCTGCCTACCAAATTAATTAACCAAATCAATTCCAGATTAATTAATTTTACCGTTACAGTTTACATACTATTTATTTCCATTAATCTTCTTTAGGTAATTTTTACATCGAATTTGATTATTTCACAATTTCCCTTTTTCTTACATAAATGGTATTTCAATTTCACGTCCATTCAGTTTGTATGGTTTGTCTGTAATTTTTGTACCATTTTGTTACAGATTTACACTAGCCTTTTGGTCCATTTAATTTACATTTTTTTCCACCCTAATTTACGTTCTCCTTTTAGAGATTTAATCTGTACAAAAAATTTATCCAATAGCCACAAACCATTTAATTACACAAAATTCCACTTCTACATTTTTAGTCCACATATTAAAAAAACAATTATGCCAATTAGACTTCCTAATTTTTTTCCAAAACCATATTCAAAATTATGTAATTATATCAATCAAAACCATAATTTTATTCAAGTAACATATTCTGAATTTATTCAACTAACCTGTTCTACCATTAGAAATTGAATAACAATTCTAATTCAATTTAGTTAAACCAATCTTATTTACGCCATGAAACGTGAATAATAATTTGTTTGTTCTAAATTTTAACCCAAACATGAATTAGAATTGAGAAGTGGTAGAAGGAGAAGATAAAATAATTTACTTAAATTTCAATCTTATTTATGCCATAAAACGTGAATAGACAATTTGTATGTCCCATATTTTAAACCAAACATGAATTAGATTCGAGAAGTGGAAGAAAAAGAAGAAGTTGCAATAATTTACATCTATTCTCAATTAATAACAGAAATTAATTCATATTAACGTGCCAGAAAAGAACTAAAATTGAATTTCTTTATTTTTCTATTTCACATTAATTCCCACTCACCTGGCACTTGAGCTTGTATAAATTTGAAAAAGCTTTGCTTTAATCTTTCTCCCTTTGATTCTTCTAAATTCCCCAAATTGCTTGAATATATATAGATAATTTAATTCGGTAGAGATTCGTTTATTTAGTAGAGAAAAGGAGGAAGAATAATACACACTAATTTTACTGTAGAATTATGGCGATGGCTGAATAAGATATTAGGTTTAGGTTTGATGGTTTATTTATAGATTGTTTGAGTGAATATAATCCATTAGATTATTTTAGATTAAATATGGTTCTTTCATACACTTAATGGTTATCCATTCTAGCCCATACACATCACTCAACCAATAAAATTTAGCCAATCCTATTACATCACTGGAGCGAATGGGAAGCCGCCACATGTCAGAAACAACGCTAAAATACGTAGGAAAATCACTGAAAATGAACCAACTAAAAAAACATCGCTCTAGATTTTGGGCGACGACGGGACTTGATCCCTGGTCACTAAGGAAGTCAACATGCACCTTTACCACTGCACCAAAGGCGCTTTTAATTGCTTTTTAATTATATTTCTCGTAAAATATCGGGGTGTTACAATAATAGTCCACCAATCAAATGCTTCCTTCTTCAAATGCCAACCAGCAACCCTTCTTTTGATCTAATCTTTCCATACAAGCTCCTAAAATATGTGGTCATAGTCATTATTTATATTTTTATCTCTAGAAAATCCTCAATTTCGGTAGATGCACACCCTCTTATATTTTGGAAGACCTTGCATAATTTGGGGAAGTATAAAGGTCAAGGTGTTCCCTCTATGGGTCGTGCTGCGGGGGAAGTTTGCTGTGGAATTGGAACCTCTCCCATATGCCTCAATATTATTTGAAACAATCAAGCATGCCTAGAATGTTAGGCATTCCTTAAGGAGATGGGTTCCTAGCTTTTGAATATTCAGCCATATCAACCATCTGTAGGTTTTTAAACTTATTCAGCGACAATTTCGTAAGATAATATTAATTGATAAAAAGTAAATTTGCCTAGTGTGAATGCATATGTTCTTTAAAGGATATATATATATAGAAAGAGAGAGAGGTTTTTTAACAACATTTTCAAATATAACAAGTACGCTCTCATAATACTTATTTCCCTTTTGATTGGGAAAACTAATCTCTAATACCAGCTGTAACAACCCGCCTCGAAACAGACCTAAATCGCAATCCAGAAATACTCATCGGAACTTAGAGCCATTCCAAGACTGGTTATTAGTTGGTGAAACAAAATTAAATATTACACAATACACGGAGCTATCTGTATAACTTTCAAAATCTCATAGTGGAATGGATAAAATATAATAACAAAACATGTACCCATGAATAAGATTCAATTCAAAACACAAAAACAATATTATAGGGTCTTATAATATTCCAACATAGTCATCATAGTACATAAGTCTCAAACTGACAATAGAAATAACAGCAACATAGTTTCAAAGTCTTGGTACATGAAAGAAAATAAAATAAGCAAATAATAACGGATAAACTCTGCCACAATCAGCCTTCCCCGCCTTCACTTCTTCAACAATTCTCGTCGCCCTAACCTGTTTTGTTGAAATGAGGAGGGAATCCCAATAACAAAGTCTAGTGAAAGGAATTTCAAGTTCTACCACAATAGAAAATCTGGGCAGTATTATTCGTAAAAGTAATGTCTTATGTATTAAAGTCATATCGTACGTACAACTTCAACTGTAAGCTTGAAGACTCTTCTAGTCCAACTATACAACTATAACACAACTTGTGTTTACGATGTAAGAAGGGATTTGGCTAAGTTCAAGATGAGCTTGATCGATACACCTATGGAAAAAGGCCATGAAATTTGTGATGGGCCAGAACTCCCCTCTTAGAGTATTGTTGTTTACCCAAGTGCCCGCTGGCGCCACAAATGAGGCATTGGTTCAGATGGCTTTACTGTAGATGGCTAGTGAGGAATAAAAAGAGGTAGAAAAGGAGAAGGCATGGCATACTTTAAATCAAACAAAGAAGGGGAAGTCTTGGGCGAATAAGAAGTCGAAAGGAAAGTTCAAGAAAGAGAGCAAGGTATGTAAGAGATGCCAAAAGAAGGGTCATATAGCTACGGATTGTAGGGTGAGTCTGATGAAGAAAGCTTTTAAGGGAAAGTGTTATAACTGCTACGAGGAAGGGCACATCAAGAACCAATGTCCAAAGTTGGCAAAGGAAGGTCCGAGGGGACAAGCCAATGCCCTTGAGGTTGCCTCTATCTCGAGTAGACCACCCTCTAGAGATCAAGGGAAGTCAACATTGGAAGGTATAATTCTTATTTTTATTTTTAGGGCTACAATTCGTACCCTATTTGATTACAGGGCATTGCATTCCTTTATAACTAGGAATGTTATTAGCTCCTTAAATCTTCAAACCCAATATGTCACCAGCCCAATATTAACCTCTAATCCTATTGCGGGGGTCAACACATCTCTTTATAATTTGCGATAACCTGGTTGTGGAAATATGTGATGTTGATTTCATGAGTATGTTTTAAATTTTGAAGGGTATGGACTTATCTTGGAAATGGATTCGTTATCTTAGTATGGGGCAATTTTAGATTGCGATAGGAGGGTTGTACAATTAAAGAATTGTAGAGGGTGAGACTTAGAGGTCCATTGTATACCCCAAGACTCAGTCGAGTCAAGTTATTTGTACTCGCTGAGCCTATCTCATATTGAGCTTTCATCTGTACCCAAAGTCCGAGAATTTCCTAATGTCTTTAGAAAAGTCTCAAGTCTCCCACCCTAAAGGGAGATTGAGTTTAGAATTGATTTGGAGAAGGATGCTAGACCAGTCGCCCTGCCATTAAGACAGTTGGACCCCAAAGAAAGATGCTAGACAATTCGTCCTTTCATTCTGATGAACATTGTTACTGATAGAGGACCCTTATTCACTAGCGAGTTTTAGAGGGGTTTGCAGGAAGCTTTGGGAACTTCGCTGAATCTTAGCACTTCTCACCACCTACAAACCAATGGTCAAACTGAAAGGGTGAATAAAATCTTGGATGACTTATTGAGAGCTTGCATCATGGACTTTGGAGGACACTTGGAGCAGCATTTACCATTATTTTAGTTTGCATATAATAATAGTTTCTAAGCAAAGATTGGTATGGCCCTCTTTGAGGTGGTTTACGGGAGGCCATGCAAATTGCAAAATTGTTTGTATGAAACTACCAACAAACTTTTACTCAGACCAAATTTGATTTGTGATACTTCAGAAAAAGTAGAGTTAATCAAGCAACGTATGAAGGCAGCGCAAGACTGTCAGAAATCCTATGTAAACAAGAGAAGGAAAGAATTTGAGTTTGAGGTTGGAGACTCCATGTTTATCAAAGTTTCCCCTCTTAGAGAAGCGTAGGGTTTAGTAAGTCTGAGAAATTAGCACCCAGATTTGTTGGGCCTTTCCGAATTTTGAAAAGGACGAGAAAATTTGCTTGTCGCATGGAGCTATTAGATAAATTTATAGGAGTCCACGATATTTTTCACATCTCACATTTGAGGAAATGCCTTCATTACACAACCGTTATGGTAGAGCCTGATCAGTTGGGGATTATTGAGATGGAGCCAATAGCATCATGTTCCGCCACACGCAATATGGAGCACAAAACTAGGAAGCTCCGCAATAAAGAAATTAGGCTGGTCCGAGTACAATGGAGACACAACCCGATGGAAAGCATAAGGAAAACTGTAGAAAAGATGAGGATCTCTCATCCTAAGCTTTTCAGAGGTAAACTTTTCTCTCCAAAATTAGGATTCTTGGTTGCATTGTGGTTGCTAGATTGGATGGTAGGAGAGGGTTGCTACACTTTTCACTATTGCTTTGAACTAATGCAAAAATCTTTTTGCGTACTTAGGGCATTTTCATACGTACTTATATGTCACAATCACACACTCATGCTTAGATCGGCTTACTTACAGTATGTATGCGGTACATAATCATATTGCACTTTTGGTTGAGTAGATGGTTACGTAGATAACTTGGTTGTATAACATAAATATTTATTATGTGTTACATTGGTCGCCCCTTGGGAAGATTTCAAGGATGAAATTCTTTTAAGGGGAGTATAATGTAACATCCCGTAAAATCAACTATGAACAAATTAATTGGATTAATTGATTTAAATAAGTTAGTGTACAAATGGAAATTTTATAAAGGTTGGACTTTGACCATGAAATTTAGGCCATTGCATTCGTGGTGAAATTCTGATCGATATTTATATATAATATGCTGAAAAAGGAGCACAAATGATGAAGTTATGGGGATTTGAAGTTTTCGATTTTAAAATAATATAAATAGAATTCAAACTCAAATAAATATTTAATTTCCAAATTTGAAATTCAAAAGTTAATGGTAATTATAATTGAGGGTTAAGTAAATGTTAAGATTAATTTTAACGTTAAATTATAATTAACGAACTAATAAAAACAAATCAACATAAATCTGAATATTCCCAGAATAGGAGGAGAGGTCTACACCTTATCTATAATCGGTTGACTGCTAGCGGTCGACTGATGGGAAAGTGATGGTCAACTGCTGCCTGTTGATGGCGGCTAGGGTTTTGGCTATTTTAACGTATCAAATTTTATTATTTTTAATCGACCATCATCCAATGGTTCTGGTTCGTTAGGACCACTATAAATAAGAGTCTAGCCCCCTCACTTTTATTCATACAACATTCTAGGAACATTAGCGAAGCTCTGTCAATTCTTACAAGATCCCTCAAGAACAATTATTATGTGTAGTCTTTTGACTCGGATAACCTATCAATTCCTTGGCCTAGGATATGTTGGTTTCATATAAACGCTTATCTTGTATGATTTTATAAACCATTTTATAAATGAAATTAATTTGGACCATGTATACTACTCTTAAGTACATGGACTTATAGAAAGAATTTAACTCAACTTCAATCATGACTAATCGTAGGTTTCAGGTAAGAAATCATATATATCTATTTTTGTTTGTTGTTTATTTTCTCAATCTCTCCTCCTCTAAACCTTTATTTTTCTAAATCTAACGTATATACAAATCCCTTGTTGTATATATCAAAAAGGACAGATATGAAAGGGTTTACTGAAGGCGTGTGAAATCCAAGAGAAGGAAAGGCCAAGGACATATATTAGTGGAAATATTAGTTTTTCTATTTTAGTAATTAAATAATGTAGTTTGGATTTAATATATGCCTTGGTCGGCTTTAGATTACGAAAACATCATAATAAAAATCTCCAAAATTCAACCAAAGCGAAATGTCAATTCTTAGGTTGAAATCTTAACTGTTTGGTATTAAAATAATAGAGTTTTTGTTGATTTTGTAATATATGTGTCCTACCTACTATTCTACTTCTTTTTCTTTTTCTTTGTATTTGATTAAGAAATGATGTGTAAGGCATGAATTTTTATTGATAGTTTGCACTGTCTATTTCTATAGAAACTTCCTTGTTTAATTTTATGTAAAAAGGTGTTGAATAGAACATAAACTTATTTAATTGTAAATTTTTATTACTATTGTTTTATTCCATTGTTTTAATAAAAAAATAAGTTGGAATTAGATTCTAAGTACTAATCTATTGACTTGATTTACGGATATTGGATTTATGGTAAAAATGCTATTAATGCTATTGTGGAAATGTGATTGTATAATATTAGAAGTATTGACATTTGAAAAGTTAATTAAGGGTGTAATCTATGCACGCTTAATAAATGCATACTTATATATATATAAACTAGCATAAATAACGTATAATTGTAACTTATTAATTAAGTAGTCAATTAGATTAATAATTGTCACTTAAATTGTAACGACCCATAAATTTATCACTTGGATAAATTATATTTATTTTTAAAATATTTAGATATGGGTTTAAAAGTAAGGAATAATAATGTTTTAAGTGGTAAATAATAGTAGTTATTTTGTTTTGGAAAAATATTTAAGGACAAATTACCTATATAAAATATTGAAAATTTGTAAATATCATCCTAGGTAAAATATCGATAAAACAGCCGAAAATCATTTTATCAATAAAACGGCTTTTAAATAATAATATTCATGCACTGCTTTGGATAAATACACAAATATATGTTTTCAGAACAAGATTATGAAATAAAATAATTTATTTTATTTTCGGAAAATAAAATGTATTTATGACATCGATAGTTATCGTCGGTTTTATATATTTCTTCGGAAATTCAAGTTAGGTTTAAATATTAAATAAAGGGCTTTTTATTTATAAATAAACCTATTTTAATTATTTAATAATGATGGCAAAATAGTTTTAATTTTTTTTTTACCAAAATAGATAGTTCGTAGAAAATTAGTGTGACCGAAGAACGTTTTCCAGAATTTCGACTTTTCGACAACGGAAAGTTGTCGGGAACGTTGTTCGCCTTTATGCACTATATACACACATATATAGTAGATAATTAACCATATAATAATATACTTAATATTATATTATCTTATTTTAATTATGTTTAGCCAGTGATGTGACAAGTCATTGTTTTAAAAATAATAACTTATATATACTAAGTACATATCATTATCTCTTGTCATTTCTTTAAGTACCATCATCATTATCCATCATGGCCTAAAGAATATGACTAGAGAGGGAGGGGAGACATGACATATGAGGGGGAGGAAGGTGATGATGTGATTTGTCAAAATAATGACATGTTAGGATATTTTAAAACTAAGGTTAAAATGGTAATTTTCCTACTTTCTTTCATCTATAAATACACATCCCCTTCACCAAATTTTCATTTACTTCTCCATTTCCATTTCCCTAAAGCTTTCTTCATGTTTCATGGCCTCTTATGTTATTTTAAGTTTTTTTGTAAATCAAAACGATTTAAATTGTTTTAAAGATGCAAACTTGTTTTTAAACTCTTTCTTCTCCATTTTCCCCCATTTTATTCGGTCATTACTTCCTCTATTTTACACCAAATCAAGATTTTCTTTTTTCCAATTGTAAACATTTTAGTAGCTACAACTTTCTTATTTACCAATTTTTATAATTTCAAGCTTAGGTTTGTCAAATTCTCATTTCTTTGCACTATACTTTTAAACTGAGAAATTCAGGTCCGAAAATAGCTCTCCTTCTTTTGACCATATCTACCTGAAATGAAATCTGATATGAGTGATTGTTTTTATTAAATTATAGAGAAAAGAATTTTATAAATCTTTTCTTTTGATCAGTTTTTAAAAATCTGAGAGTAATATGTCCAAAAATCAAGTGGAAGATGACATATTTTTGGTGCATCTAAGGCATTTTAGGTTTCAAAGATTTTCGGTGAGTAAAACTACTTCGTTTTGGAAAAGTTTTTGACTTTATAGTGATGTATTATTGCGGTGATAATATGATGAGAAAATTAAATGGTTATTATGTTGGTCGATGGTGATTTGATAGATGTTATGTTTGGTATTGAATTTAAGATTTAAATGTGATGTTGTCGAGTTAGTAAGCATATAACCTTATATTTATATATGTGTTTCATTGTTATGCTAAGAGTATGGTAGTATGGATGTATGGCTGTGATTTAAGAACCAAGTATGTTGAGTTGAAACAAAGTTAACAACTTTGTGTTGCGACGGGCGTGAGATCCGATTTGAAGTTAAAACTATGATTTCTAGTTTCAAAGTTTGGAAATGGTTTCAAGTTTTATCTTGGTTTAAGGTTTCAAAAACTTTATACATTTTGTTTAAAAAGTAGTAGGAGCAAGAATTTAAGTGAAGTATTTCAATTAAAATAAGATAGAGCGAACTACGCTCATAACGATAGTCGCTATGGATGTAGTTCTACAAAAATTCACGATTTCCATATTTAAGTGATTCATTTTGGAATTGTTTTGCAAAGTTTTCCAAACTTAATTAGTAACATAAAAAGAGATTAAGTTTAGATTATTTAATAATTTATTTATTTAATAAAATAATTAAAGGTAATTAGCAGCTAATTAGTAATTAAGTGATTAGGGTTAAGTAACACGTAAGGAAGGTTAATGATTAATTAGTGACTAATAAAGATAAGAAGTAATTAAATGGTTAATTATTATTTAATTAAGTTAAGTAGGAAGTATGGATGAAAAATTCGAGTTTCCGACAAGAACTCAAATACTTACTTCCAAACGAACCGAGAATAAGTCAACCGGAAATTATCGGTTGTTGGTACACAAAGACCGAGATCGGATCTTTGTCTGAAAACCACTCCGCACCAACATGTACGTTCGAGTGGAAGACATCTTGATGATGATTGAAGACTGTGCTCTTTAAAGTGAAAGGGCTATTGCTACTAATCCTGAGGGTGATTCCAATATGGATGTAGTAGAGTTAGTGCCTTCAACTTTGTTCAGACCTAAAACAAACTTGTATGGGTGAATGCTAGCATTGCATTGAGGCCTGGAGGGCAGTGTTAGCATTCCAAGATCGATTGCTATTCAGAAAGGTAAAACATAGCCTCAAGCCTCATCAATCGAAAATGACTAAAACATGGGATATGCAGCAGGGCTATGTGGGTCGCACCCATTAGTGTATATCATCACCCGTCTAGATATATACACAATCATCAATGAATTCATGTATGTGGGAGCGCTCGATTGAAGGTTGCAAAGAAACCGGGGAAATGATATATTCGATACTATCTAGCAAGGGGTAGGTTGGTCCTATGTTGGCAGGGGTCATTAGGTACGACCTCGGTACATTTTTCTAGAAGTGTACTATGGCGGGCGGTACCCCAGTAGCCCAGTCATTAGTTGGAACCACTGTCCATTACGTGCCTTACGTTTTCGATTGTAGAGCCTAGTATGTTGGAATGTGAGATGCAAGCATTTCAGCTATTTTATCCATTTACTTTAAACCTAAACACTGATAATATCACTGGATTTTGATATAAAATGTTTTGGTTATCGTAAGGTAAAAACCCATCCATTTTTATATGCGGTGCGGTCTTACGAGATATCCTTTGTTTGAAAAGTTTTAAAATGTAGAAATTAATTTGGTTGTTACTTATTATGGAGTTTTACTGATGCTGGTTTACCAAACTGACCCGGGCAATATTCCATGTAATGCTTTGGTCAGATCGAGCATGTTTTGCCCAGGTTTAGCTGGATACTTTGGAGTTGGAGAGGAACTGGATGGTCAAGACGTATTCACGTATATTTTTCTTCTGCTGTGTTATAGAGTCTACATGTTTGTCAATGTAAGGATAGGTTTCTATAACTGTCCAAATTTAGGATAAGTCTAGTTTACTCCGATGTTATATGAATAAAGATGTTTCCTTTTTGTAAAGATCATTGTTATATTATATATTATTCACCGCGTTGTGAGATTTCTTATTGTTTAGTTTTCTTTTATCTTCTACCTTCTTCTTTCACCGTAACAAATCGGTATTTCCCACACTTGAATGTTCGGCATGTGATACAGTGGACGTATTAGTATCGATTTTCAAAGGTTGAAAATCCAGTTCATTACATTTGGTATCAAAGCTGAAGGTTAAGCGAGAACCTTGGCCCTGGTGAGGTAAACTCATTTGGAATTGGGTAAGCGAGACCCTAGAATGAGCCTGAGTGTATTATAAATATGAGTGCGTATTTGGTAATGAGTAAAAATGTTTTATATTGTGTTGTTTGATCTGTTGAGTGGCCTAAGAATTCTGGTTGATGCGTTTGGCCAATGTTATCGATAGGGATTTCCTAAACACTTGAACAAGTCTAATTGACATAATATTGTTTTAAAATTGGTAAATGAAATAATTTTACCAAGAATATATTTTATATATAAAGGAATAATTTTCAAACGTATATATAGTTATCAATGAGATGTAGGGTTAAAATTGGATTTAGAATAGAATGGGTCTAGTTAAAAGAAAATCTTTAGATGACCTTATAAAAATGAAAAGGATTATGAGAATATTAAATCCCATTGGCTTTGACAAATATTTAAATGATTTTGGGAAAGTTGTAGTAATTATACTTGAAGAGAATTTAAGATATAAATATTTTAAAATGGATTTGAAAGTAAAGTTTTCTTTGGACAGTTCGGGAAGGAGTTTCGATCTGTTTTGTGATAATCGGAATAATCTTCTAAGTGATTATCGCATGTTTGTCTAGGCAGAAATGATAATGCACTTAGTAAATTATCCTCTTCGTCATTATACAATTGAAACGAGTTCGAATCCGAATGAATCCAAAGCTAGTGGATGATTTTATTAAAAGAACTGTTTATCTATAAATAGTATTGTTTCAATAGGGAATTTGTGAAGAAAGAAATATTTTTATGATTAACTAGTTTGAGTGTCTTGGAAATGACTAAAAATGGGTAAGAGATGTGTTCGGATGGTAAACACTTCTCTTGAGTATTTCCGTACTTAGTAATAGAGATATATTATACTATTTGGTAGCGCCCGGTTCCTTGATATCATTTTAGAGTTACTCAGGCTATATATTATGCTTTCAAAAGGGTTAAATATAAAGTATCATTTTAGAAGGTTTTTTGAAATAAAACTTGGATATTATGTTTTTAAATCCCTTAAAAGAATAGATTTTTCAAAATAAAAGGATGTTTTGATGAACAGCGGGTTAATAAATAAAGTTTTAAATTTGTTGAACATCCTAGGTTAAGTAAAACCAATTTAAGATTTGGAATTGTATATACTCTTTTGGATATATAAGAGTATCATACAAAAATGAATTTGAGTTATAGAATGTTAATAAACTAAAGTAATGTTCTCAAGTAAAATGGTGGTTCTTTAAAAAGGGTAATTATAATCTTGGGAAATATGGACCAATGGGATCAGTATGTAAGTTGTACGTAGATCATTTCTTCTTTTCACATATTTCTCGATCCAAGATTCGAGTATGTAACGACCCCACCACGATGCCCAGTTTAGAAAAAAAACATTACAAGTAATGTCGTCTGCTAATCTGGAGAATACAGCTTTTTAGGGGCGATCAATGTGAATATATCTTTCTACTAACACTAACACATCATTTATACCTTTTTCACTTAATATTTGAACTGAATTTGATGTGTACAGTATTAATACGAAGTAATAGACACACTGATTTTTCAGAATCGGAACAATATATCATATAAATAACAGTCACAGGTCACAGCGGAATAAATCTCAACTTATACATATACAAATTATTTAGTTTACAAAATGAAATACTAAACTCGATTGTTATACAAATTTTACAATTTTCTAATCTCAATTGTACATCTTATAAACATATTCACAAATTTCCTAAATGAGATAACTAAAAAGTCAAAAGTGTTTATCTCCTTGCTAGCCCAAACATCCAAAGAACAACTTGTCCTATAACTTGAAAAGTCTCGGCCTGACCCGAGCAAATTAATGCCCGGGTCAGACTATCTCTTAATATCCAATAGGGTAAGAACCAGATATAACACAAGAATAAACAACATATAGGTAAATATAGATATCCATGAAATAACGAATCATGGGAACTAATATAACTTAGAGTTCATCACAAGACACATGGTTATACATTTAAGTCACGAACACATATTAGTCATTAAACATTAAATTCACAGAACAAAACACAATATCTCTAAGCAAGCAAATATCAATGATTAATTCAGAACATGGTTATAAGTTCAAGTCACAAACACAAACTAGTCCCTAAACATAGAATAACAGAATTAACTTAACATCCATCACAAGACACAAGAACATATATTTATTTCACGAACACATAACACAAGAACATATATTTATTTCACGAACACAAGACACAAGAATATATATTTATTTCACTAACACAAGAAACAAGAATATATTTATTTCACGAACACGGAATAGTCACATAATCCAAATATCCAGAATCCATAAGATCTTAATCCAAACTGACCGTAATGATCGTCCAAAACAATCGCAATGATTGTACTCAAAACCTATGGCAAACAAACAAACAAAATAGTATCACTCGAACTGATCCGATACCAGGGTACGTAGTCAGACTGGGAACACAAAGTCACAGAATGATCTCATGGATAGTCTATACCGATCAAGGTGATCGTAGAAGCCATGAATCGATAAATTGACATTTATTTAATATTATTATATTATTATGTTCGAAAAGAAATCCAGGAATAAACTTCTTAAGGATCTAGCAGCCACTTGCCGCACACCAAAAGAGAGTAAACTCTAAAATGCCAAATACTATCACCTTTAGGAGTCACTAGAACTTAACCAATACGTCCTATACCATACGGTGAAATCCAAGCATTTACCAAAAGCTAGTAAATATCACTTATTATGGATACCATTGGAAAACCTAAACTACATTCTCTTAAGGATCTAGCAACCACTCGTCGCACACTAGAAGAAAATACAACTCTAAAGTGTCAAGTACTTTCCCAAATATGATGACAAGAATTTAACCAAGGCATCCCATACTACCTGGTGGAATTCGAGTATTCGCTAATGGGTTAGTAAATTCCACTTAAACATTTTATTCAATGGGTTATGCCATATTCGACGAAGTGTGATTCAAAAGAATTTAAACCAATCGATAACACTAAGTCGATTATTAGTACTCCCCAAATTATAGAATTAAGGTTCTCAAAACATTTATTTAATTTGTCGCTTATCAAAAAATTCTGTAGTTCCAAATTGTTCCAAGAGTATTTATTTTACGAAACCAGATTTTCCATGTTCCAAAATCACATTGATTCTTTAAATTCCATAAGGTTATAATGGTTACACACCCTATTTCAAAAGCCACTTATAAAAGAATTCATTTATTTGTTAATCCATAAATCCATTTTCAAAACCAATTTAGTATTCTAATTATTAGTTAAAACCTCGTACACTTATATTTCCAAAATTGAAATTTCAAATCCATAAAATCATTTATAAAAGAAACTAGACTACTTTAAAAAACAAGTTTTATATTTAGAACTTAAATAAACTATTGGGTGTGTTTTCACTAGACCGGTATTACCGAACCAAGATGAGGGAAGCCTACAGCCGAACCAACTCTGCTTCCAGCTACAGCCGAACCAACTCCACTTCCTTGCATAGCCGAACCAACCCTGCTTCCACCATAGCCGAACCAACTCTACTTCCACCTACAGCCGAACCAACTCCACTTCCCTGCAGTCGAACCAACCCTGCTTCCACCCACAGCCAAACCAACTCCAAAATAGCATTACCGAACCAAAACCAATCTCACTCACCACCGGACCAAGTTCCACCGGACCAAGGCATTCCGGACCAACTTTGCCAGGCCAGATTGCACCAGCCCAGGCCCACCAGCAGCTATACACATCCAAGACCCCTACCCCCAGCCTCACTCTATAAATAGAGGGGTACGGGTACAACAATGAGAGACAAGTTTGAGTGCTCAAGCACGGATAGAACTTTCAAACAACTTTCATATACTTGTATCAAAGCTTTGTACTTGTAATTTGAACAAGAATGGAGAAGTAATATATAAAGTGGACGTAGGCACATTCTGGCTGAACCACTATAAATCTGTGTGTCTTTTACAGTTTAGTCCCTGCTTTTTACATATTTGCATAAATCATCCAGATCACTAAAAACAATATAAAATCAACTAAATCATACGACTTGGAGGTGTTTGCCCATTTTTTGTGCAAACATTTTTGGTGCTTTCATTGAGAGCGCTGAACCCCGGACTTCAGCTTCTCCCACTTAACTTTCTTCCTATCAGCGTCGCACATTGCTTGGAAGACATGCCTCCCAAGCAGAAGAAAGATGTTAACAAAGGGAAAAACATCGCAACCACCAGTCTTCCAGATCCAGTGGTCACAGATCAAGTAAATCGTCCCATTCCAGCAGCAGTACCAAATGAAGGTCAAGCAAATCCAACAACCCCCGCCACAGAACAGCCGGCAGCAATTACTAGGGCAGATCTAGATAGGGTTGTGGCTGAAGTGACTAACCGCTTCACATCCCAGCAGGAAGCCTTGGTGGACCAACTCATGTCACGCTTAAGGGATGCTGAAGAGTCCAACCGCAACACTGAATCATGGGGTGAGTCCCAGTCTGGAGGATCTCAGAGACAACAAAGATCTTCCTTCTTAGAAGGAGCTAACGACAGAAGCGGCCATGGTAGGAGTCGAGACCAAGCTCAGCCTGAAGTTAGACCTAAGGAAACGCTTGGAACTGAACCCAATGGGGGAGGTACCGGGCGAAGGTCAACTGTAGCCGAGCCTGTCGTACTGCCTAACCACGGAAACACCAGTGAACGGGGCCGAGCTAGAGTCCAGCCCGAAGTTGGACCCGAGGAAGTGCTTAGATCAGAACCCAGCAGGGGAAGATCAAGGCAAGGGCCAACTGTAGCCGACCCTAGCATGCTCCCAGAAGACCAAAGACAGCCACTGGAAAATATCAGGATTGATAGACGATACCATCCCTACAGGTCATTTGGACGGAATCAATCCCACAGAGCAGAACCGAACTCATTTCTATCTGCTCCAAATTCTGATGAAAGGATGGCACGCTTGTTCAGAGAGTGCATCCAACGGGATCAAAGAGATCGAGGGATAGGCGCTAGGGTAACCAGCTCCTTCGATCGCAATATCGAAATTGCCATCACCTCCCGAGAATGGAAAAAGCCAACAATGGAACCTTACAAAGGAACCTCTGACCCCGTTGTACACTTACAGAGATACACACAGCATATGCTCATGAGTGTAGCAACAGAGGGAGTACTGTGCAAATGCTTTCCACTATTCTTAGCAGATCTAGCTACCTCCTGGTTCTGTCATCTACCCCAAGGATCCATCAGCTCGTGGGAGATGCTGAAAGAAAAGTTTATCAGCCAGTTCCGCATTCATGTGGAACAACCCAAGGACGCTTATTCCTTATCCAGTATCAAACAGAAATCTAGAGAGAAGCTGCAGCAATATCTAACCCGATTCAATGCCACAGCGGCCGCAGTCCAAGATGCCGATGAGAAGCTTATCTTAATGGTCCTCTGTAGTGGTGTGCATCCGGATACTAAATTTGCTAGTAGATTAACAAAAGAAAAACCAACTACTTTACCTGATTTCTTCCATGAAGCCGGGAAATATATGAGGCTTGAAGACGCTGCCACTGAGGGGCAGTTAGGGCAACAAAATAAGGCAGCTCACAGCAGCATGCCCTCTGTAGCAAAGGACGTTCAAAGAAATGATTCTAGAGACAATGCTGGGGGCAAGAAGGGAGAAAAGCGCCTATATCGGCCAGGACCGAGATTCGACACTTACACTCCTTTGAATGAAACCATCGAAAACATCTTCCTTGCCACCCAAGACAAAGTTAGATACAAACGCCCACCATACAAGAAGGAATCAGATAACGCACTTAAATTTGGAAAGTTCTGCCACTTCCATGAATCTCATGGGCATGATACCAATGAATGCCATCATCTCCGGGACTTGATTGAAGAACACATCAGAAGGAAGAGACTGGAACGCTATGTAAAAGGTCAGAACAGGACTCCAGCTCTTACCAATGAGAACCCAAGGCTACCCTCCCCAGAGATAGGCAGAGGAAATCGCAACAATAGCGGCTCCAGTCAAGAGAAGATAGTGGTCCATACCATCTCAGGAGGACCACACATCGCCGACAGAAGCTGGGTAGAGATGGAAAGATATGGAAAGTCACTTAGAAACAATGAAGACTGCGTTAATTCTGTTATAGAAGAACGCCACCCGAAGCGGAAAGAGAGTGATGACATCACATTCAGTAGGCGTGACCTAGAGGGAAGGCAGTACCCTCACATGGATCCCATGGTTATCTCTGCCCGGCTCGGTCCAACCGAAGTTTTCTGAATTCTAGTAGACACTGGAAGCTCAGTAAATATCCTATTCAAGCATGCATTCGACAAAATGAAACTGTCAATAAAGGATGTTTCTCCCTGCAATAAACCACTACACGGTTTCACTGGAGATGCGAAGATGCCCCTCGGGCAACTGGACCTCTTTGTTGAAATAGGAAGTCATCCCCGCTCCGTTGTGCGGAAACAGACATTTGTGCTGATAGAAAACCACTCGGCCTACAACGCCTTCTTAGGAAGGCCAGCCTTGTTTGACTTCCAAATTGTCCTGGCCCCATGGTACCTAAAGATGAAATTTCCAATGGACAATGGAGTAGGGGAAGTAGAGGGAGACCAGGACATTGCTCGAGAGTGCTATGTAACTGAACTTCGCAACAACCACAGGAAGGATAAAGGGAAGAGTGTAGAGATTGCCCTCTGCACAAAAAGTTTGGAAGAATAGCAACTAAAGAAAGCCCCTCCTCTTCGATATACCAGTGACCCTTTCAATGAATTAGACACCAGGGACAAAGAGGATGAGGGCACCGCCGAGCCTGCAGAGGCTATGGAATTTGTATCTATAGACCGACATGACTCGAGTAGACTATTGAAAGTCGGGTCCCAACTAAAAGAAGAATTGAAGGAACAACTCATTGATTTTCTCCGCCACAACTTGGATGTATTTGCATGGTCACACGCTGACATGGCCGGAATCTCCCCTGACATAGCATGCCACGTACTAAACATTGATCCTACCAAGGCGCTAGTAAAACAGAAAAAGAGAAGTATGGGGGCAGAACGATCAGCAGCCCTCGATGAAGAAGTAAAGAACCTACTTGCCAATGACTTCATACGAGAAGCCATCTACCTAGAGTGGATCGCCAACCCGGTGCTGGTAAAGAAGGCTAATAGGAAGTGGCGAACATGCATTGACTTCTCCAACTTAAATGACGCCTGTCCGAAGGATTGCTTCCCACTTCCCCGAATCGATCAGCTTGTGGACAGCACAACCGGGCACGAACTCTTATCTTTTATGGACGCATACTCAGGATATAACCAAATTCCTATGCATGCTCCCGATCAAGACCACACTAGTTTCATCACTGATCGGGGATTGTACTGCTACAAGGTAATGCCTTTCGGACTTAAAAACGCAGGGGCCACCTATCAACGCCTCGTCAACAAGATGTTTGCAGGGCTAATAGGACAAACTATGGAAGTTTATGTGGATGACATGCTGGTAAAGTCAAGGGGAGCCGGCGATCACGTAAGCCACCTGGATGAAATGTTTCAAGTACTTCGCCAATATGGAATGAAGCTGAATCCACTAAAGTTCTCCTTCGGAGTATCATCAGGAAAGTTTCTAGGATTCATCGTCCATGCCAGAGGGATTGAAGCAAACCCTGAACAAGTCCGAGCTCTGAAAGATATCAGGATACCTTCTACCCGAAAGGAAATGCAGAGCCTAAATGGGAAGGTGGCCGCCCTGAGCAGATTCATCTCCAAAGCGACCGACAAATGCATCCCCTTCTTCGAAGCTCTAAAGAAAGAGAAAGGAAAATTCGAATGGACTGACGAATGCTTAACAGCTTTCCTTAACTTAATCGAACACCTCCAGAGACCACCATTGCTCTCAACTCCGAACAAAGGCGAAGAGCTATACCTATACCTTGCTGTGTCATCTCATGCTCTAAGCGCCGCATTGGTTAGAGAAGACGAACGCACGCAGCGGCCAGTATACTTTGTAAGCAAGAGGTTTACAGGGGCGGAAGCCAGATATCCTAAACTTGAGAAACTAGCGTACTGTTTGCTAATCACATCACGGAAACAGCATCACTACTTCCAGTCCCATTCCATCAGAGTTCTGACCGATCAACCACTGAGGCAGGTACTCCATCGTCTCGACACTTCTGGGCGACTACTTAAATGGTGCATTGAACTAAGTCAATATGATATCACCTACCATCCTCGCACCGCCATCAAGGGACAAGCCATGGCCGATTTCATTGCCGAATTCACTACCAACGAAGGTAAGGAGCAATCGGAAATAGCAGAAGACATCAAGTGGAATCTCTTTGTGGATGGTGCGTCAAACGAACAAGGCTCGGGGGCAGGTATGGTAATAATCACTCCCAGGGGAAATAAGCTACACTATGCTATAAGGTTGGAATTCGCTGCCACCAACAACGATGCAGAGTATGAACCAGTGATAGCTGGATTAGAACTTGCCTTAGAAATCGGAGCCAATTCTTTGTGTCTTCATAGCGATTCTCAACTTATTGTAAATCAAATACTAGGAGAATTCCAGGCTCGAGAAGAACGACTCATGGCATATTTAAAGAAGACCAAGTTGCTTCTCAATCGATTGGATCGCTATTTAATCAAACACATCCCTCGGGAAGAGAACCAAGAAGCCGACGAATTGGCGAAGCAAGCTAGCATGAGAGACGACGCTATTTCCAGAGCAGTAGCCAACTCAAAGCAACTGACCCCAAGTTTTGAGCAAGTGAATTTGATAGCTGCAACCGAAGAAGCAACTTGGATGACTCCCATCCGAGACTACTTACAAAGTGGCACAGTACCCAACGGGCATAACGAAGTCAAGAAAATCTTGAGGAAAGCTTCCCGCTACACAATACAAGAGGGCATCCTCAATCGGCGCGGCTTCTCTAACCCCTTATTAAGGTGTGTCGCTGGAAGGGAAGCCAAGGAAATCTTATCCAACATCCATCAAGGAAGCTGCGGAGATCACACTAGAGGGCAGACTTTGGCAAAAAAGATACTCCGATATGGATATTTCTGGCCCACCTTAAGCAAGGACGCCTTAGATTTTGTTAGAAAATGTGACAGATGTCAGAAGTTTGCTAAGATTCCGCGGCTACCAACAACTGAGATTACTCAAATGACCAGCCCTTGGCCCTTTGTAGTATGGGGAATTGACTTGATTAGCGAACTGCTAATGGGCCGAGACGGGGCCAAATATGCTATAGTGGCAGTCGACTATTTAACCAAATGGGTGGAAGTAGAACCTCTAAATAAAGTATCTTCAGCAAAAGTTATTAACTTCTTGATCAAAAATGTTCTGTGCAGGTACGGAGTCCCATTCAAAATCATATCGGACAATGGACTTCAGTTTGACAGTGAGGAGTTCGCCAGCTGGTGCCAAGAGCACGGAATTCACAAAAGCTTCTCATCTGTAGCTTATCCCCAGGCAAACGGACAAGTCGAAGCCGTCAACAAAATTCTCAAAACTCTAATCAAAAAGAAACTCGAAAAGTCAAAAGGCGCTTGGGTGGATGAACTTCCTACGGCACGGTGGGCCTATCGCACATCTTTTAGAACATTAACGAGGCATACTCCTTTCTCTTTGGCATACGGATCGGAGGCTATGCTCCCAGTTGAAACTATAGTGCCTTCCCACCATAGGATCCACTATAACCCAGAAGAGAACGAAGAACTCCTCCACATGTCTTTGGATCTAATTGAAGAGAGAAGAAACGATGCAGCACTCAAAACATCAGCTCACAAGCAAAAAGTGGCAGCACAATACAACTCCAAAGTCAAGCATCGTAGCTTACAAAAAGGAGATCTTGTCCTCAAGCGAATCTTCCCGCGCCCCGGAGCGCTAGATCCAATCTGGGACGGACCATATGTAATTCATAAAGATCTCCACAATGGAGCTTATATTTTGTCAACAGTGGACGGGGAGGTGTTCCAGAGGGCATGGAACAACCAACACCTTCGTCGATACTTTTCTTAACTTGTACTGCCCATATAAAGTGAATTAACAAAGAAAATCAGTGGACGTAGGCATTTTCATGCCGAACCACTTTAAAAACCTTGTCTCTTTTTTTTAACTTGTTCCTTTATATCTTGGCTGCTTGTTAACTTTATCCTTCTCTGTTGAACAAAATCCTGTGCAAATAGCATTTTCATTCAAGGCGCTCCACAGCGCGACTTCTCCTGGACAAGACCTAACAGGTACTATACGAATCTATGCCCTCGCCAATGAGACACTTTTGCTCCGGCATCCCTCTGCTGCGGGTTAACTCATTGCTCGCGACGGCCCTCAAAGCCAACTGTAATGAGCCGATTATAAGCCACCAAGAAGGCCGACTATAGCCAAGGTAGATCATCACGGCGTTCGACTCGCGGGCAACTGTGAACCTACTTTAAGCCCCAACGTAAGGTGTGGCCAGCCAGGGGTAGTTCACGGTTGACGATCGGCACCCACGCTAGCCGGCCACAGTAAATCGAATAATACCCACGATTACGGGCCATAATGGCCCGGGTAGTTACTGTGCGCGATCTCGGCTCCAATGTGTCTTAAGTACGGCTCTGGTAAAAAAGATTAACTCCCCGCAGAGGCGTAAGATGGGTGACAAATGTCTCCAAGACCCACAGCTAGGGAAAGTGACTACAAAGCCCGTTTGCCACGAACTTAAGCACATCGAAGGCCTTCCGTGATTGGAAGTTTTACTATTTCTCATATTTCAATTTTATTTAAAAAAAACTTTCCTCCTATCCTCTATAACGATCCCTAAAGTATAGGACACAGAATAGGAGACATTCGCTAATGGGAGTGGGAACTCACAATTGGACACTCGGCAGCATTCCATACTTGGTCACGCAAGACATTCAAAGCCGCCATCTACAACTAAAACATAAAGGGCGGTACTTTCTTCTTTTGTGTATAAATACGTAGCTATAATTTATTCGCACATCACATTAAACATTGCAAGGTATGAAATTACATGTTAAGCCAGAACTTGGCATCAAACACCATCGAATCACAGGCATATGCACAGCTATACTTCTTAAGCAACACAAAAAAAATAACAAAAGCATTCAAATACGACAGAATCGGCTTAAGTTAAAAAATTACACGCCAAAAATAATGTTGCTTATTACAAGTAACATAATTGCAACCTAAAAGTTACATTACTATTTTGAGACTAACATGTACAACAATGTCAAGTCAACAAAAAGATATCCAGGTCAAGTCAAGGAGCCGGCTACATCGGAGCTTTACCCTTGTCCTGTTTCCCACCTGTCCGGTCAAAGAAAGAATTCGTTAGTGATAAGCAACCAAGTTAAAGGAAAGACTAGAAGGGAAGATGTAACGACCCTAGATTTTAATTTAATTTAAATTAATAATTTATTGAATTTTGGAGTTAAATTAATAATTAAATGAATTTTTGAATAAAATAGTAAAATAAATCGATTGAATGAAAGCGAGTTTCCCCGACTCGATTTCAAGTGAATTTGAAAATAATAAATATATAGATATATATTTTGACTTGAGTTTAAATTGTGAATAAATATTGAAACTAGGAATAGAAAATAAATTTGACAAATAAATAAATGAAATAAAATACACATAGACAAATTTAAACAAATGTTAGTGAACTTTGTAAAATAGAAATTACAAAGCAAAAGTAAAGGAACAAAATACATTTACATATGAACAAAGGATAAGTATAAACAAATGAAGCAAGTGTGAAAACAAAACAAGAAAAATACATGTACAGCCGAAGTCAACAAGTGTATATTCAAACATGAAGTAAACAAAATATCTTTATAAATAGGATAAGTAGAAACATAAAGTACACAATGTAAAAAGATAATATGAAACATAAAGGACTCTAGCAATTAATGCTATATCTCCTCAGCCGAGATCTTGTTGATAAAACAAAGAAAAAATTATTATAACTCTGCTTTGTATTGTACTAAACAAATTTTATCACTTTGTACAAATACACCTCAACCTCTACAAAATGAATACCCAGTGAACTCATTTTCTTTATCAAAGCCTTCCTCATATCAATTCGTTCATCTTCAAAGTTGAGAAAATTTGAAGTGGTCTCATCTTCTTAAATTTAAACCAAACTCTAACAAATTCAACTCTGAAATTCCTGAAGCATTCCCAAGGCAAGGTTTTCCATGCCCAAATTCAGCTTCAAATTTGCAAATCATCAGACTTCAAGTAATTCAGAGTTCAAGAGTAAAGTCTACAGCCTGGAAATAAAGCAAATTTGAAAATTTAAAACAAATTCAAACTAGAGATCAGAGAAAGGTTTCAACTTGAAGATTTCCAAGCTTCTCTGTTCTTTCTCTGTCCTTCTTTTCTGGAACATGACAGGTGAGCAAATTTTCCACCTTAAATACTTCGTTGCCTGTGAGCAAACTTGACCTGAATCTATACTTATGCCTTGATCCTGTGATTGATCTTTAAAGTAAAATAGTGGATATTGTTCTGCATGTATGAATATATGTATGTGTGTATCTGAGCATGCTTGTATATGAAAAAGGGAGACAGAGAAAAGAAAACAACAAATCTCTGTTTCAATAACATGTTGACAAAGAACGAAAAAAAAAATCATCATATCTTAAAATTGTAAAAAGAATTAAGCACGGATCTCTAAATGAAAAATTATCATGACAGTGTAATACAAATTTTGAAAATTACAGTGATAAACAAATTTTTATCAAAAATCCAAGTATCAAGATTTTAAATTGCAGTTATATGTTTGGATTCACACTTGAATATTATGAATTTTGATAACCAATTTGAGATTTTTAAGTCTATATACACTGAGATATTTCAAATTGAACGGAAAGTGCATTTTTGTCTATTGCCGTTGATCGGCAGGCTTATTCTCGACGTGGTCAAGGTGGAGGGTAGCTTGGGGGTTGTAGATCATGGGAAAAATGTTGAATGAATTTTTAAAGTAACGTGGAGGAGGCGCGGCGTCGAACTAGGGTTCGACAATACGTTTTGGTCGACTGTGGGTTCCAGGTTAATGCGGCGTCGATGATCGATCGAGATCGATCGGTCCAGGGGGAAACTTTGCGTGTGGGTGTGAGGAAGCTCTAGACAGGTTTTCGTGGTCGCTGGTGGTTCGTATCGTCGGAACGAGAAAGAAGTTGGTCAGAGCTTTATTCGATCGGAACGTCAAACTGTGGATTTTCGTTTTCGTGTACTATCGAAGATGTGGGGTGCTGGGATCGAACGAGTGGGAGATGGTCGATCTGTTGGCGATCGACTCAGGCGATGGAGGTTCGTCGTGGCATTGTGCACGTGCACGGCGATGGTGGCGATGTTGGCGTGTCTGGATTTGAACTCGAGTTTTCGCTCGAGTTAGTTTGGGTTCTGCTCGAAGATTTTAGTGGCAAGCTCGAAGCATGAATAGGAGAGACTAGGGTAAGTTTGGTACAGCGTAAACAGAGCCTATCGTGTTCCAGATTTTTAACAATTGGATTGTTAATTTATAAACCAAAGCTAAATTGAGCTTTAAATCAAAGTTAAAAGATAAACTTAAGTTCAGTGTTGGAGTTTAGTTTGGGAATGAAGTTTGCAAAGTTAAAATTGTTTTAATGACTTGAAAATGTTAAGTAGTTAAGTGGTAACTTGAATTTAAATTTTAAATTGGAAATTGAATCTAAATTTGAAATGTAATGTTTAACTCCATTTTAATGAAGTCATTAATAAAGTAAATGGATTATCTTAGAATAATTAAGATATTTAAGTGATTTAATTTATAAGATAATTAAGAACGACTTATTTATTTAATTTATACATCAATAATTTAGATTAACTTAGAACTAGAGATTTATTAAGAAGAAAGTTAAGAAATGTTATTAGTTAACGAAGATAATTAACTAAGGATTTTTTTTAAGTATTTATTAAAGTGATTAATTGTAATAATTAATCAGGTTAATTACATTTAGATAATCAATTATATATTGTTAAATGTAATTACTAAGTGAAGGTAATTAAGGATTAATCACTTATTGAATTTAATTTTGGATATTTTGATTTAATTAAAGTTAATTAATTTAA
Source organism: Allium fistulosum (assembly GCA_030737815.1). NCBI lineage: Eukaryota > Viridiplantae > Streptophyta > Magnoliopsida > Asparagales > Amaryllidaceae > Allium > Allium fistulosum. The sequence continues at coordinate 799,524,519 of CM060904.1, forward strand.
GAAAAATCATTAGATAAATTGGTAACAAATGATTTGTAATAAATAAATCAGGATTGGATAATTAATTCATAAGTAATTAATTTAGCTGGAAATTAATTGAATTGATTAGGATTAAATAATAAATAAATCCTGTTTATAAATGATTTTTGAATGCTTGACCCTACTTATGAATGATTGTATTGTATGAGATGCCTTGAATTGATTGTCCTATCTGATTTGTGATGCTTTGTGATACATCCTGAATTATGTTGTGATTTATGATTTCTGTTTCTGTGATATATTACTATGTGAATATGAAACCCTTGACCCGTAAAACGGCATTTGAATTTCGATGCGACAGGGAGTCGGATTTCAGTTGGTTATCCGAAACCCACATCGAATTGTAATAGTAAATCTTGGTGACTGATAAATTTATTTTATCTATGAATCTGTGAATGAAGATAAGCGTTATCGATTATATCGCTTATCAACTATATCCTGTATTTTGTTATGTGATGATTGATGTTGCACTATTATGTTGAACCCCTGGACCACACTTATACACACACAAAAATGGATTTCACGTGGAAATCGATTAAGTCACAGATGATTTAAATTTGATGTTTTTGAAATTGAAATTTTAATTTCAATTGATTTTGAAATTAGAAATTTGGGGTTTAAAGTGAAAGGCTTTTGAAATGGAATTTCAAAGATAAAAGTTATTCTGAATAATTTAACCGAGTTTTTGAAAATTTAAATAATTAGATTTAAATTTGAATTCAAGTTTGAAATTAAATCTATGATTTGGAAACTAGGGAGTAAAGATGATATAAATGTGTTTATATGAATTTAAACCATTTTAAAAGTATAAGTTGGGAATTTGGATTTAACCCAAGAACCTTAACGCGTATAAATGAATCAGATTTCCAGAATGAAAACTGTTTGTTTTCAAAGAATAAAAGCTTTTAGATAAGAAATGAAATTCCAATTTAGGTAAAGGAATTTCAAGATTTAATTGAAAAATGGTTTTCCAAGTTATAAATGAATTCTTTTCGAAAGCTATGAATTAAATCTGTTTATTTTTAACAGATTTAAAATAATGTTTTGTTAAACCATTCGAAATGAAATTGTTTTGAAAGCTATTTGTTAAATCTTTGATTTAAAGATTCAACGAATTAATTAAATTGAAATGAAAATCGATTTGGAAAATCTGTGAATGTATCTTTGTGAAATTAAGTGAACTTTGTGAATTGAATCTTTTTGTTTAAAAGATTAAAATGGTAATTCGTTTAACCATTTGAAAGAGAAAGTTTGGGTTTAAATTGTGACTTAATTGAAATCCCATTATCCATTTGTTTTTGAATATTACGCTCACTATTCGGGTTAGCCGGGAAAAGACATCTGTGTCATATAACCCATTCCGAATAGTGATACGTCGTATATGGATAGCATTTGAAGACCGGTGTTGAAGACCGGATATTTTTCGAAAATGAAAGGACAACCTGTCGAATGTCTCTGCACTGAGTAGCTCCCGGTATAGAGATTTATATCACTCTTTTTGTGATGGGAAGTCTGGACGTGATTTGAAAATTATCCGGATTTGCAAGGGCTTCGTGAGAAGTGCCTTCGGTTCTGTTCGATCCCGGAACAGACTTGTATGGTTACATGTCTGACATTACACTTTGAGATATAAAGCCGATTTCTTTCAAATACATTTCTGTTGGTGGCGGAGAATTTATTCTCTTAGCTTAACACCCTTCTCTGAGACGTACGAGCTCAGAGGTTATGTAGTTGAAATTTATCAGCGATATATCCCAATTTGGTAATGTGGCATGCTGAGTGTTGCTGTGTGATGATCAATGTTTGATCATTTGTGATATGATCTTTTGTTTGATCATTTATCTTTGTGATCATAGGTTGATCATCTGTTGACCCAAAGCGTGGCTTTTTGAAAAAGCGTAGCTTTGTGGACGAGACTTCGTCGAGCCTCACAACCCGGTAATGGTCGAAACAGGAATCGTGCGGCAAGGTTTTCAGGGGTAGCTCCCCTAGGGTATGACCATTCCTTCTGGAAAAGGGTAGTATCATGGTATGGAGCCCAGATACTTACTCATGTGGATACACTTTCTTTATGATGTGTGATGTTGGTTATCGAGCGCTCGGATAAAGGTCCCAAAGGACCGGGGGTGGCATATCTGAGGTTTCTTTTATCCCTTGGGAAAAGGGGTTGCCGGCCTTGTTTGGCAGAGAACAGTTGGTTCTCGGAACGTCCCGCCAGAGGCGTTTCTTTCGTGGAATAGGAAGTTCCTTAGCCTGACCATTTGTTGGAAATCCAAACAAAACAATACGAGCCTTGTACGGTTTTAGTTGTATTACCTGCTATGGAATGTGGCGGTAACCCGCTATTGAACATAGTAGCTATAGTAGGCATACGATACTGGTCGTATGTTGGCTAAGATTAATATTATACTTTCGAAATGTTTTCTGCACTATGCACTAATAACAATAATCCAATGATTTGCGTAGTAAGCATGTTTGACTATCATAAGAAGAAATCTCCTCCAATTCTGCGTTTGCATTGTGTGTGTGGCGGGAGGTCTTATGGTAGTTTCATTTTCTAAAAGCATTGCGGATTTCAATGTTTAAAAGCCTTTGTTGCTTGTATTAAAGATAAACTATTTTTGTTGCTCACACCAGTCCCATGACTGATCCGGAGTTTATTGTTCCCTTCCTAAACTCTGGGTGCTCATAATTTTCCACACGAGCAGTCTAGAGTTGGGTTTCTTTTCAGATATTCAGGTTTAGTAGATTATCTGGAGCTAGTTCATTCATCGGAGTTGCTTATCTTGGAGTTGTGGATTCATTCTTGTCTGAAGATCATTTTGGAGTTATCATTTCTATTGATATTGTTCCGCTGCTGTTGTTATCTTTTCTTTTCTGCTGCTATTTCTTGTATCATATCTCTGATGTATATTGATATTCATTGTATCACTCATTTGTATCAGATATTATATATCAATGTATTATTCTTTTATTTCCGCTGTGTTGTTTACTTAATGTTGTTATAAGCTCCGGCGACTCGGATTTGAACGGTCGAATCTATGACATTCGAGTACGATGTAAAGTATGGATGTCGATTTTCGAACGCGAAAATCTGGGACGTTACATTTGGTATCAGAGCTAAGGTTGAACTTTAGCTCAGGAGTATAACACGTTAAGTAGCTCATTAGAGATAGAGTGAAGTAAACTCTAGAATGAGTATATCCCTAAGATATCAGTCTGAACGTCTCAGTAAATTCTCTTACTATCCACAGATAGTGAGTATGAGTGCAAGAAGAGGACGAGATAGGGGACAAGGGAATACGACTATAAATGGTCAATACCCTGCAAAGTGGAAACAACTTTCTTATCAATTTTCTTTGATTCGTTTCCAAATTCTTTTGATTGCTTCGTATCAGCTACAAGAAGAAGTTTCGGTGTGATGATGGCTCTACGAACCGTTGTAGGAGATTCTTATTTCGTATCTTCATCGACTTCTTATCAGCCTTTTGGATTTAAACCTTAATGAATTTGAAATTGGAAATTTTAAATTGAGTTAAATTAATTAATAAAGTATGAGGATAAAATTTGAATTGTACCGATAAAACGATTTCGTTTGAAACCAAAATTTGAAATTCTATTGTAATTTCTTTTGAATACCGAAGTCTGAAGAGGGACAAATTGGTATGTATTCTGAGATATTCCGACTTGAGTTTGGAATTCATATCGTAAGTTTGAGGAATTATAGGAGATTGAATCTGTGTATCTCTGTGTTATTTTCGTGCCTGCGAATTTCGAGGACGAAATTCTTTTAAGGGGGGAAGTTTGTAACGACCCTAGATTTTAATTTAATTTAAATTAATAATTTATTGAATTTTGGAGTTAAATTAATAATTAAATGAATTTTTGAATAAAATAGTAAAATAAATCGATTGAATGAAAGCGAGTTTCCCCGACTCGATTTCGAGTGAATTTGAAAATAATAAATATATAGATATATATTTTGACTTGAGTTTAAATTGTGAATAAATATTGAAACTAGGAATAGAAAATAAATTTGACAAATAAATAAATGAAATAAAATACACATAGACAAATTTAAACAAATGTTAGTGAACTTTGTAAAATAGAAATTACAAAGCAAAAGTAAAGGAACAAAATACATTTACATATGAACAAAGGATAAGTATAAACAAATGAAGCAAGTGTGAAAACAAAACAAGAAAAATACATGTACAGCCGAAGTCAACAAGTGTATATTCAAACATGAAGTAAACAAAATATCTTTATAAATAGGATAAGTAGAAACATAAAGTACACAATGTAAAAAGATAATATGAAACATAAAGGACTCTAGCAATTAATGCTATATCTCCTCAGCCGAGATCTTGTTGATAAAACAAAGAAAAAATTATTATAACTCTGCTTTGTATTGTACTAAACAAATTTTATCACTTTGTACAAATACACCTCAACCTGTACAAAATGAATACCTAGTGAACTCATTTTCTTTATCAAAGCCTTCCTCATATCAATTCGTTCATCTTCAAAGTTGAGAAAATTTGAAGTGGTCTCATCTTCTTAAATTTAAACCAAACTCTAACAAATTCAACTCTGAAATTCCTGAAGCATTCCCAAGGCAAGGTTTTCCATGCCCAAATTCAGCTTCAAATTTGCAAATCATCAGACTTCAAGTAATTCAGAGTTCAAGAGTAAAGTCTACAGCCTGGAAATAAAGCAAATTTGAAAATTTAAAACAAATTCAAACTAGAGATCAGAGAAAGGTTTCAACTTGAAGATTTCCAAGCTTCTCTGTTCTTTCTCTGTCCTTCTTTTCTGGAACATGACAGGTGAGCAAATTTTCCACCTTAAATACTTCGTTGCCTGTGAGCAAACTTGACCTGAATCTATACTTATGCCTTGATCTTGTGATTGATCTTTAAAGTAAAATAGTGGATGTTGTTCTGCATGTATGAATATATGTATGTGTGTATCTGAGCATGCTTGTATATGAAAAAGGGAGACGGAGAAAAGAAAACAACAAATCTCTGTTTCAATAACATGTTGACAAAGAACGAAAAAAAAATCATCATATCTTAAAACTGTAAAAAGAATTAAGCACGGATCTCTAAATGAAAAATTATCATGACAGTGTAATACAAATTTTGAAAATTACAGTGATAAACAAATTTTTATCAAAAATCCAAGTATCAAGATTTTAAATTGCAGTTATATGTTTGGATTCACACTTGAATATTATGAATTTTGATAACCAATTTGAGATTTTTAAGTCTATATACACTGAGATATTTCAAATTGAACGGAAAGTGCATTTTTGTCTATTGCCGTTGATCGGCAGGCTTATTCTCGACGTGGTCAAGGTGGAGGGTAGCTTGGGGGTTGTAGATCATGGGAAAAATGTTGAATGAATTTTTAAAGTAACGTGGAGGAGGCGCGGCGTCGAACTAGGGTTCGACAATACGTTTTGGTCGACTGTGGGTTCCAGGTTAATGCGGCGTCGATGATCGATCGAGATCGATCGGTCCAGGGGGAAACTTTGCGTGTGGGTGTGAGGAAGCTCTAGACAGGTTTTCGTGGTCGCTGGTGGTTCGTATCGCCGGAACGAGAAAGAAGCTGGTCAGAGCTTTATTCGATCGGAACGTCGAACTGTGGATTTTCGTTTTCGTGTACTATCGAAGATGTGGGGTGCTGGGATCGAACGAGTGGGAGATGGTCGATCTGTTGGCGATCGACTCAGGCGATGGAGGTTCGCCGTGGCATTGTGCACGTGCATGGCGATGGTGGCGATGTTGGCGTGTCTGGATTTGAACTCGAGTTTTCGCTCGAGTTACTTTGGGTTCTGCTCGAAGATTTTAGTGGCAAGCTCGAAGCATGAATAGGAGAGACTAGGGTAAGTTTGGTACAGCGTAAACAGAGCCTATCGTGTTCCAGATTTTTAACAATTGGATTGTTAATTTATAAACCAAAGCTAAATTGAGCTTTAAATCAAAGTTAAAAGATAAACTTAAGTTCAGTGTTGGAGTTTAGTTTGGGAATGAAGTTTGCAAAGTTAAAATTGTTTTAATGACTTGACAATGTCAAGTAGTTAAGTGGTAACTTGAATTTAAATTTTAAATTGGAAATTGAATCTAAATTTGAAATGTAATGTTTAACTCCATTTTAATGAAGTCATTAATAAAGTAAATGGATTATCTTAGAATAATTAAGATATTTAAGTGATTTAATTTATAAGATAATTAAGAACGACTTATTTATTTAATTTATACATCAATAATTTAGATTAACTTAGAACTAGAGATTTATTAAGAAGAAAGTTAAGAAATGTTATTAGTTAACGAAGATAATTAACTAAGGATTTTTTTTAAGTATTTATTAAAGTGATTAATTGTAATAATTAATCAGGTTAATTACATTTAGATAATCAATTATATATTGTTAAATGTAATTACTAAGTGAAGGTAATTAAGGATTAATCACTTATTGAATTTAATTTTGGATATTTTGATTTAATTAAAGTTAATTAATTTAAGAAAAATCATTAGATAAATTGGTAACAAATGATTTGTAATAAATAAATCAGGATTGGATAATTAATTCATAAGTAATTAATTTAGCTGGAAATTAATTGAATTGATTAGGATTAAATAATAAATAAATCCTGTTTATAAATGATTTTTGAATGCTTGACCCTACTTATGAATGATTGTATTGTATGAGATGCCTTGAATTGATTGTCCTATCTGATTTGTGATGCTTTGTGATACATCCTGAATTATGTTGTGATTTATGATTTCTGTTTCTGTGATATATTACTATGTGAATATGAAACCCTTGACCCGTAAAACGGCATTTGAATTTCGATGCGACAGGGAGTCGGATTTCAGTTGGTTATCCGAAACCCACATCGAATTGTAATAGTAAATCTTGGTGACTGATAAATTTATTTTATCTATGAATCTGTGAATGAAGATAAGCGTTATCGATTATATCGCTTATCAACTATATCCTGTATTTTGTTATGTGATGATTGATGTTGCACTATTATGTTGAACCCCTGGACCACACTTATACACACACAAAAATGGATTTCACGTGGAAATCGATTAAGTCACAGATGATTTAAATTTGATGTTTTTGAAATTGAAATTTTAATTTCAATTGATTTTGAAATTAGAAATTTGGGGTTTAAAGTGAAAGGCTTTTGAAATGGAATTTCAAAGATAAAAGTTATTCTGAATAATTTAACCGAGTTTTTGAAAATTTAAATAATTAGATTTAAATTTGAATTCAAGTTTGAAATTAAATCTATGATTTGGAAACTAGGGAGTAAAGATGATATAAATGTGTTTATATGAATTTAAACCATTTTAAAAGTATAAGTTGGGAATTTGGATTTAACCCAAGAACCTTAACGCGTATAAATGAATCAGATTTCCAGAATGAAAACTGTTTGTTTTCAAAGAATAAAAGCTTTTAGATAAGAAATGAAATTCCAATTTAGGTAAAGGAATTTCAAGATTTAATTGAAAAATGGTTTTCCAAGTTATAAATGAATTCTTTTCGAAAGCTATGAATTAAATCTGTTTATTTTTAACAGATTTAAAATAATGTTTTGTTAAACCATTCGAAATGAAATTGTTTTGAAAGCTATTTGTTAAATCTTTGATTTAAAGATTCAACGAATTAATTAAATTGAAATGGAAATCGATTTGGAAAATCTGTGAATGAATCTTTGTGAAATTAAGTGAACTTTGTGAATTGAATCTTTTTGTTTAAAAGATTAAAATGGTAATTCGTTTAACCATTTGAAAGAGAAAGTTTGGGTTTAAATTGTGACTTAATTGAAATCCCATTATCCATTTGTTTTTGAATATTGCGCTCACTATTCGGGTTAGCCGGGAAAAGACATCTGTGTCATATAACCCATTCCAAATAGTGATACGTCGTATATGGATAGCATTTGAAGACCGGTGTTGAAGACCGGATATTTTTCGAAAATGAAAGGACAACCTGTCGAATGTCTCTGCACTGGGTAGCTCCCGGTATAGAGATTTATATCACTCTTTTTGTGATGGGAAGTCTGGACGTGATTTGAAAATTATCCGGATTTGCAAGGGCTTCGTGAGAAGTGCCTTCGGTTCTGTTCGATCCCGGAACAGACTTGTATGGTTACATGTCTGACATTACACTTTGAGATATAAAGCCGATTTCTTTCAAATACATTTCTGTTGGTGGCGGAGAATTTATTCTCTTAGCTTAACACCCTTCTCTGAGACGTACGAGCTCAGAGGTTATGTAGTTGAAATTTATCAGCGATATATCCCAATTTGGTAATGTGGCATGCTGAGTGTTGCTGTGTGATGATCAATGTTTGATCATTTGTGATATGATCTTTTGTTTGATCATTTATCTTTGTGATCATAGGTTGATCATCTGTTGACCCAAAGCGTGGCTTTTTGAAAAAGCGTAGCTTTGTGGACGAGACTTCGTCGAGCCTCACAACCCGGTAATGGTCGAAACAGGAATCGTGCGGCAAGGTTTTCAGGGGTAGCTCCCCTAGGGTATGACCATTCCTTCTGGAAAAGGGTAGTATCATGGTATGGAGCCCAGATACTTACTCATGTGGATACACTTTCTTTATGATGTGTGATGTTGGTTATCGAGCGCTCGGATAAAGGTCCCAAAGGACCGGGGGTGGCATATCTGAGGTTTCTTTTATCCCTTGGGAAAAGGGGTTGCCGGCCTTGTTTGGCAGAGAACAGTTGGTTCTCGGAACATCCCGCCAGAGGCGTTTCTTTCGTGGAATAGGAAGTTCCTTAGCCTAACCATTTGTTGGAAATCCAAACAAAACAATACGAGCCTTGTACGGTTTTAGTTGTATTACCTGCTATGGAATGTGGCGGTAACCCGCTATTGAACATAGTAGCTATAGTAGGCATACGATACTGGTCGTATGTTGGCTAAGATTAATATTATACTTTCGAAATGTTTTCTGCACTATGCACTAATAACAATAATCCAATGATTTGCGTAGTAAGCATGTTTGACTATCATAAGAAGAAATCTCCTCCAATTCTGCGTTTGCATTGTGTGTGTGGCGGGAGGTCTTATGGTAGTTTCATTTTCTAAAAGCATTGCGGATTTCAATGTTTAAAAGCCTTTGTTGCTTGTATTAAAGATAAACTGTTTTTGTTGCTCACACCAGTCCCATGACTGATCCGGAGTTTATTGTTCCCTTCCTAAACTCTAGGTGCTCATAATTTTCCACACGAGCAGTCTAGAGTTGGGTTTCTTTTCAGATATTCAGGTTTAGTAGATTATCTGGAGCTAGTTCATTCATCGGAGTTGCTTATCTTGGAGTTGTGGATTCATTCTTGTCTGAAGATCATTTTGGAGTTATCATTTCTATTGATATTGTTCCGCTGCTGTTGTTATCTTTTCTTTTCTGCTGCTATTTCTTGTATCATATCTCTGATGTATATTGATATTCATTGTATCACTCTGTTGTATCAGATATTATATATCAATGTATTATTCTTTTATTTCCGCTGTGTTGTTTACTTAATGTTGTTATAAGCTCCGGCGACTCGGATTTGAACGGTCGAATCTATGACATTCGAGTACGATGTAAAGTATGGATGTCGATTTTCGAACGCGAAAATCTGGGACGTTACAGAAGACTTACTAGCGCCTGCTTCCTGACCATCCTGATCATCATCCCCTACTTGCACACCTGCCTCCTCAGCAGCAAGCAGCCGCATACCCTCCTTCACCGCCACCTTCTCCTCCTTGGTAAACTGTTAGTGACCACATCCATTCTGAAGACCGCGCCACCCTCTTTATCTGCATCAGCCCTAGCCTCCTCCAGAGCCCTGAGATAAATCCTAGCCATAACTCGGGGGGTAATCATCCATCCAGGATAAGTTACCCTATTTCCAAGTACGGAAATACATATCCTGGAGCATCTCATCCATCATCCCCTCGTTTTCCTCAAGCTCCCTGATTCGGGCCTCAGAAGCACGCAGCTTTGCAACGGCAGCATCCCTCTCCGATCGATATCGTGAGTGGTCAGCCTGAAAGGATATCCTCATCGCCTCCATCTCCTCCTTCAACCTGGACTGAGCAAGCTCCGCGGCCTCAAGTCTCCCCGATAATTCCTGTACCCGCCCAAGGTCCGTTTGTCGAACCTCGTCCACCGTCGCAATAGTCATGTCAATCCGCTCCTTGCAGGCGGCCTCCATTTTTCACAACTCTGCTCTGCTGGCCTCTTCCATAGTCTTCTTCAGTTGCCTGGATGCGGCCTCGTGCTGAGAAATTTGAATGGCTTGATCGGCAAGTTGCTTAGCCTGGTCGGAAACCATTAACCATAACCGAATGTTGGCACTCCCAATTTCCTCCCCGGCCTTGACTAGTCGGGCATGATGCCCCATCAATTTCCTGGTCTCCTCGATTACCCGGTCGATGTTCGCCTTAGCTTCATCCCCCAGAGTTACAACCCGGGTGGTAAGCAAATCAAGGTCCAGGGACTTAGCTTCGTCAAGCACCCGTACCATAGGATTGCAAGGGAGAAGGTGCTCACCAGTAGCCTCATCGAAGGAGATGTCATGAGAGGCCGGGTCCAGGTCTGGATGACCCGCAAACGGATTACGAACCAAGCCAGGGTGATCTATCGGGGTGACGGTTGGATTCTCAAACGGATCTGGGGAGGGCATAAACTCAGTATCCTCCTCCATAATATTGTGAATAGGCTGGAGTGGGGCCGGAGGGCCAGGAGGAGATTCAAACGAAGATCGACTCCTCTTCCTCTTTTGTATATCTTCTTCAATAACTCCAAGAAGAGGATGATAACCGACTACGTCTCCAGGGCGGTTAGTAGGAGGCTTCGGTTTGGCAGAAGCTTTGAGAAGTCTGTATTGTTCAAGCCTGTGCCGAAGATCTGAGGTCTTGGCCGTTTTGCCCGCTCCTGGAAAGAAAACCAAGTGTCACTAGCATGCATTGAGCCATCATTCGAGAATTAAAAAGAATAAAAAGAAATTCATCTTGAATAGCAGAAGTTTCATCAGTAGAAGCACTCCCGGAAGATAAATCGGCGCCAGTCCCGGCCTTACCAGCTTTCTTGGGCTTCTCTGCCAGGGCCAGTCCTTCCTCCAACTCTTCGAAGGCTTGGCGGAGAGCGTCATCTGTCCACTCTTGAATCACGCCTGCCTTCCCAGGAGGCAAAGCCCCGGTGCCATCACCGCCCTGTCCTTCGCCACCATCATTGCCATGACGATCACCGTCACCTTCTCTACCACTTCCACTCTCCGCCTCACCTCCTTCATCCTCGCCTTTTTCCCCTCCACATTTTCCTCCTCCTGAACATCTGGATGTGTGCTGGGAGAGGGTCCATCGGACTTCTTGAGTTTCTTCCCCCCGGCGACTGGATGTATCGAGAAGGGTCTCCTTTTGCTGCTCTTCGCCATGGCCCCTCCTGTAGCTTTGGCAGCCCTCTCCTCCGCCGTGTCTCTCTGCTTGACCACGGACTGATGTGGTAGAATAAGGTTGTGCCCCAGAAGTGTAGCGTTCCTGATCAGGTAAGAAGCTGACCTATCCTTTCCCATAATGGCTTCTATTTCCACAGCCATCTGAACCAGGCGATCGTTTTCCACGACCGCAAAACCACCTGTCGCTAGCAAGAAATAAAAGCACATAAGAAGAAGCATTGCAGTCAGAACGGAAATCATAAATAAGCTTCAACTTACAGCCAGAGGTGAAGCGATGGATGGAAACAGAGACATCCTTGATGAAAAACCATTCCTTTTTGAACATGCTGAACTTCGAATATAAATCCAGGACTGGCTTGAAGGACACGGCCGACTCCAAGCTAATATACGGAGACCCCTTCTTGTAGCCTCTTAAGTTGTACAGATACTGGATTTCCCGGTTGGAAGGAGGGTGCCCGTATCTCCTTTGGAAGATAACAAACAGGCTCACCAAGATGGCGTAGGAGTTAGGCTGAAGCTGGAATGGAGCCACCTTCAAGTAGGTGATGAAGCTGACTATCCAAGCATTAATCGGGGGAATGGCCCCACACATGCAATGGTACCTACTGTAAGCGAAATATCCTTCGGGGGGATTATATGGCATCACTCCTTCCCCCGGCAACAACATGTGTGCTCTGTCGATCCCAAAAGAGCGAGAAATGACATCAAGCTGCTCACCTTTGAGGGAGCTGGGAAAACAATCAGGCGGTGAATTCAGGAGCTCTTGAGGACCATACCCGTCTACTAGCGATCTCGGGGATGGTCCATGTCGTTCTGGTGCTGCCTGAACTGTGGGCACTATGGAGGACTCTCCTTGGTCCTTAGATTTCTTCTTGTCGGAACGGGTTTCTACTTTATGAGACATTATCTGCAACACGAGAAAGCACATTGTTAGAACAAGGGATGTAGAAATAAAAACAAGCACGTGTATGCAGACAGGAATTTCACTCGTAATTCAAAACATAGAAGGGTCATTCGGCACTCGAACTCCACGAGTTCGTTCGGTAGTTCGAAACATGAAAGTCATTCGGCGCTCAAGCCCATTCGGTAGTTCAAGGCACGAAGATTCATTCGGCACTCGAACTCCACGGGTTCGTTCGGTAGTTCGAAACATGAAAGGCATTCGGCAATCACCTGATTCGGTAGTCAAGTTTGATCCGGCAATGTGATTGATTCGGCAGAAAAATCTGATTCGGCTATCTCACTTGGTAGGGAATAACGAGAGCATAATGCCCATACTTATAGGCAAATAGAAACGACCGGACCAACTGGTTCGGCACACAGGACCGGATGAGAATGTCCAAGCTAAAACAAAGCACGGCATATACAGGCATATGCCCCGCTTTGGGGGGCAAGTGTTGGGTTTGTTTTCACTAGACCGGTATTACCGAACCAAGATGAGGGAAGCCTACAGCCGAACCAACTCTGCTTCCACCTACAGCCGAACCAACTCCACTTCCCTACATAGCCGATCCAACTCCACTTCCCTGCATAGCCGAACCAACCCTGCTTCCACCATAGCCGAACCAACTCAGCTTCCACCTACAGCCGAACCAACTCCACTTCCCTGCATAGCCGAACCAACCCCGCTTCCACCCACAGCCGAACCAACTCCAAAATAGCATTACCGACCCAAAACCAATCTCACTCACCACCGGACCAAGGCATTCCGGACCAACTTTGCCAGGCCAGATTGCACCAGCCCAGGCCCACCAGCAGCTATACACATCCAAGACCCCTACCCCCAGCCTCACTCTATAAATAGAGGGGTAGGGGTACAACAATGAGAGACAAGTTTGAGGGCTCAAGCACGGATAGAACTTTCAAACAACTTTCATATACTTGTATCAAAGCTTTGTACTTGTAATCTGAACAAGAAAGGAGAAGTAATATATAAAGTGGACGTAGGCACATTCTGGCCGAACCACTATAAATTTGTGTGTCTTTTACAGTTTAGTCCCTGGTTTTTACATATTTGCATAAATCATCCAGATCACTAAAAACAATATAAAATCAACTAAATCATACGACTTGGAGGTGTTTGCCCATTTTTTGTGCAAACATAAACTCTCTTTGCGAAATTATTTTTATACAAAACAAAGCATTTATATAAATTTGTAAAATAGGTAGATTTATATTTATAAATTTCCGAAGCTTTGAATCAAAAATGATTCAAAGTCCATAAAGCACAAGAAATGCACTATTACATATCACAAGATTGTAACGACCAATAGTTCCATAAGGTTTGATTTTAATATCATCTCTAAACAAAACTTAACAAACCAAAGGAAATGTATATAGCTAAACGATTACGACCGAACATTAAAAACACATTGAAACAATATCACAAACATAGCAACAAATCACGGTTCACGAAAGATTTTTAGTTTTGAAACACCCTTTCAACTCATTTAACCTCAGAATTTCCAAAAATTTACAACAAGAAAGTTGTTCTGTAAAGATTCAGCTTTCCATCAAAATAAGTTTTGCATAATTTGGATTTGCGGTTAAAAAGTTATGGCGATTTTAGTTCTAGGTTTCAACTTAGGAAATTGACATAGTAGAGCGTGTATATCAGTTTCAAACCCAATTTTGACCCCTTAATGCGCCGTATTTCAAAAAGTGAGTAAAAGATAACTTGTAGCTTATTGAATAACTTTCTATCACGAAAGGATTGAGTCAATTTGGGCCATTATTCACTGAGATATTGCTATTTTACTGTAGCAATGTTCACCAATAAATTTCAGCAACCAATTTGCAAATTTCAACAATTCAATCAAATTACTCAAACCATTCAACTATTTAGTGATACTTATCACTCAATTTAGGGCATTAAGACTCAATAGACATAGATATGTGAGTTTGCAACTCACCTCTAATGCAAAAGATGAAGAAAGCTTGCTAATTGATGAAGAACAATGCTTTGAACACTCTATTGTTGTTCTCATCTTCTACAACTCCTATATCTACATCAAAATACCAAAAATCTCTCTCCTGTCAATAATTTCAGAAACTACAAACTAAAATAAACCTCAAATAAATGGTAGAATCGAATAGAGGAAATGAAAAGAAGTCTTACCCATATCTCATTTTGATTTTAGGAATTTTCTATGAATTGATCTTGATTTTTTAAGACCTAGATTTTGAGTTTCTATTTCTTTTTCTTTCTTTCTGAGGAATTGTACGTACAGGAGAAAGGAGAATGAGGGATTAAGTGACTAAAGGAAATGATAACTATCATATTTCTTCTCTAAAGGCTAGTGGGCTTATCCTAAGACAAAGGCCCAAACAAAAAAATAAACAGAAATACACTAACAAATTTCTATTTAGCCGAACAAGCACTAATTTAAATTAAGTCTTGTTTTATTATCTCCTAACACTAATTAATGTGATTAACAAAAGATAAGTTAATTTATTAGCCCTTTTTAAATTGTTATCTTTTTTAACAATTATTATCCCATTATATTTGATAATCAAAAATAAATCCAATTTGACAAATTCAATTTTTATTTTCTTACTAATAATTTATTTCAATTATCAAATGCTAAGAATTGATAATCAAATCAATTATTCAAAACAAATTTTAATTACACAATTTATATTACAAATTCTCAATAAATATTAATTAACCATAAATAATTGTAATTAATTAGACAATTAACAACAAGGTTGTTACAGACTTCCCCTCTTAAAGAAATTGCGTCCCCGCGATTCCCTTAACGGAAGAAATTCATATTATAAATTTTTTCTCAGAATGGTTTTTTTTGCCAATTGATTTCTAACTTCATTTCCAAAATCAACCAAATAATATTACTCAAAATGACAAAACTAATATAAAATTTTAGTTAGCAAAATGTTTCAAAATTCTCAAAAAATTTCTAACGCCTTAAATTTACGGAAAATTTCACCAATGTCTCCTTTGCGCGGCTAGCATTTCAAAAATTTACAATATGAATATAATTACATAATATACATCTCATCTCAAGGATGAGGCACCCATAGGGAAAAACACAAAAATGCGATATATAATCTGAGATACGCACCTTATATTTGAAATATTAGCGAGTCGGCTAATATTCCTTAAGTAAACAATTTATAATCTTTTAAACGATATCTATTCAACTTTAGATACCTGCACCTATCTCAAAAATTCATATTAGTATTTAATATCAAATTCATATCATATAGGAGATATTAACAATTCATGATTACACTTTAGCTAGATTGACATCATAATATTCCATAATGAAAAAAAATTCGTACTTAAATTTGCAAGTTTCAGTTATTACTTATGTCAAAATGTCATGTTCGATATTTAGGAACCCCTATCAATAACATGGCGTCCCACATATCGATCAGATTCCTTAAACAACGTCTAAATAAGTTAACACAATATATAATCACAATTTTAGATGCATTTATTTTATTATCACTAACATCCATGCATCCAATTTTAAATAAATGCAACCAAGCAATCAATTCCTAGCAACCAATCAACCAAAACATACATAATCACTTACTGTGGAATAATTCAATGTTTGAAATTTCATTGCGCAACTTTGATTATTCCTAGATCATTTAAATATTAAACTTATTTATTCAAATTCCCAAATTTTCTATTAAAAGAAAATTGTTCAGTTTAATTTAATTCATTCCAGTTTAATTCCAAAATTTTCTAAACTCTAAAATATTGTACTCATTAATTTCCAAAAGTTTTAATGTCACATATTCCAATTTATCAATTAAAAATTTTTAAATCAATTTATGCCCCCAAATGATTATCCCGATAATCATTTTATATTTCTATCCCTAATTAGGTAATTAGTATAATAATCTACCATACACCGCAAAGGACAGGACTCTAAGTCATCTAGGTCCCAGATCTGTAATATCATATGCTATAATGTTCTGACATAGCTCTAATACCAAGCTGTAATGACTACACCGCGATGCCTAGTTTAGCAAAGAACATTACAAGTAATGTCGTTTTCTAATCTGGAGAATACAACTTGTTAAGGGCGATCGAATGTGAATATATCTTTCTACTAACACTAACACGTCATTTATACCTTTTTCACTTAATATCTGAACTGAATTTGACATGTACAATATTAATACAAAGTAATAGACACATCGATTTCTTAGAATCAGAAAAATATATCATATAAATAACAGTCCCAGATCACAGCGGAATAAATCTCAACTTATATATATACAAATTATTTAGTTTACAAAATGAAATACTAAACTTGATTGTTATACAAATTTTACAATTCTCTAATCTTAATTGTACATCTTATAAACATATTCACAAATTTCCTAAATGAGATAAACTAAAAAGTCAAAAGTGTTTATCTCCTCGCTAGCCCAAACATCCAAAGGTCAACTTCTCCTGTAACCTGAAAAGTCTTGGCCTAACCGAGCAAAATAACGCACGGGTCAGACTATCTATAAATATCCAATAAGGTAAGAACCAGATATAACACAGGAATAAACAACATATAAGTCAGTATTGATGTCCATGAAATAATGAGTCACAAGAATTAATTTAACTTAGAGTACATCACAAGGAACATGGTTACACATTTTAGTCACGAACACATATTAGTCACTAAACACTGAATTCACAGAACGAAACACAATATCTCTAAGCACGCAAATATCAATGATTAATTCAGAATAGGGTTATAAGTTTAAGTCACAAACACAAACTAGTCCCTAAACACAGAATAACAGAATTAACTTAACATCCATTATAAGACACAAGAACATATATTTATTTCATGAACACAAGACACAAGAACGTATATTTATTTCACGAACACAGGACACAAAAATATATATTTATTTCACTAACACAAGTCATAATAATATATTTTTATTTCATGAACACAGAATAGTCACATAATCTAAATATCCAGATTTCAAGAGATCTTAATCCAAACCGATCGTAATGATCGTCTAAAACAATTTCAATGATGTACTCAAAACCCTTCGCAAAAAAACAAACAAATTGGTATCACTCGAACCGATCTGATACCAAGGATCGTACTCAGATTGGAACACAAAATCACAGAATAATCTCAAGAATAGTCTATACCTATCAAGGTGATCGTAGAAACCATGACTCGATAAATTTACATTTATTTAATAATATTATATTATTATGTTCGAAAAGAAATCACTTTTGACTTAACCAATACGTCCTATACCATACTGTGAAATCCAAACATTTACTAAAAGCTAGTAAATATCACTTATTATGGATACCATTGGAAAACCTGAACTACATTCTCTTAAGGATCTAGCAACCACTCGTCGCACGCCAGAAGAAAATACAACTCTAAAGTGTGAAGTACTTTCCAAAATATGCACAAGAATTTAACCAAGGCATCCCATACTACCCAGTGGAATTCAAGTATTCGCTAATGGGTTAGTAAATTCCACTCAAACATTCTATTCAATGGGTTATGCGATATTCGAAGAAGTGTGATTTGAAATAATTTAAACCAATCGATAACACTAAGTCGATTATTAGTACTCCCCAAATTATAGAATTAAGGTTCTCAAAACATTTATTTAATTTGTCGCTTATCAAAAAATTCCATAGTTCCAAATTGTTCCAAGAGTATTTATTTTACAAAACAAGATTTTCTATGTTCCAAAATCACATTGATTCTTTAAATTCCATAAGGTTATAATGGTTACACACCCTATTTCAAAAGCCACTTATAAAAGAATTCATTTATTTGTGAATTCATAAATCCATTTTCAAAACCAATTTATTATTCTAATAATTAGTTAAAACCTCGTACACTTATATTTCCAAAACTGAAATTTCAAATCCATAAAATCATTTATAAAATTAATTAGACTACTCTAGAAAACAAGTTTGATATTTAGAACTTAAATAAACTCTCTTAGCAAAATTATTTGTATACAAAACAAAGCATTTATACACATTTGCAAAATTGGTAGATTTAAGTTTATAAATTTCAAAAGCTCTGAATCAAAAATGATTCAAAGTCCATAAAGCACAAGAAATTAACTATTACATATCACAAGATGTAACGACCATTAGTTCCATAAGGTTTGATTTTAATATCATGTCTAAACAAAATTTATAATTTAACAAACAAATGGAAATATATATAGCAAAATGATCACGACCAAACATTCAAAGCACATTGAAACAATATCACAAAAATAGTAAAATCATGGGTCATGACAGATTTTTAGTTTTGAAACACTATTTCGACCCATTTAACATCAGAATTTCTAAAAATTTACAACATTAAAGTTGTTCCTTAAAGTTTCAGCTTTCCATCAAAAAATGGTTTGCACAATTTGGATTTACGGTTAAAAAATTATGGCGATTTTAGTTTTAGGTTTCAACTTAGAAAATTGACAGAGCAGAGCATGTTTATCAATTTCAAACCCAATTTCGACCTCTTAGAATGCCGAATTTCAAAAAGTGATTAAAATATAACTTGTATCTTGTCGAAATAAATTTCTACCACAAAAGGATTGAGTCAATTTCGACCATTCTACACTAAAATGTTGCTGTTTTACTACAGCAATGTTCACAAATAAATTTTAGCAACCAATTTGCAAATTTCAACTATTCAATCAAATTACTCAAACCATTCAACTATTTAGTGGTACTTATCACTCAATTCAGAGCATGAAGACTTAATAGAGATAGATATGTGAGATTGCAACTCACCTCTAATCCAAAAAATTAAGAAAGCTTGCTAATTGATGAAGAACAAAGCTTTGAACACTCTATTGTTATTCTCATCTTCTACAACTCCTACATCTCCATCAAAATACCAAGAATCTCTCTCCTACCAATAATTTCAGAAATTATAAACTAAAATAAACCTTAAATAAATGGTAGAATTGAATAGAGGAGATGAAAAGAAGTCATATCCATATCTCCTTTTGATTTTAGGATTTTTTCTGTGAATTGATCTTGATTTTCTAAGACCTAGGTTTTGAGTTTCTATTTCTTTTTTTCCTTTTTGTGGAATTGTACGTACGGGAGAAAGGAGAATGAGGGATAAAGTGACTAAGGGAAATGATAACTATGCTATTTCATTTCTAAAGGTTAGTGGGCTTATCCTAAGACAAAGGCCCAAACAAAAACAATAAATAGAAATACACTAACAAATTTCTGTTTAGCCCAACAAGCACTAATTTAAATTATGTCTTGTTTTATTATCTTCTAACACTAATTAATGTGATTAACTAAAGATAACTTAATTTATTAGCCCATTTTTAATCGTTATCCTTTTTTAATAATTATTATCCCATTATATTTGTAATCAAAAATAAATCCAATTTGACAAATTCAAATTTTTTTTCTTACTAATAATTTATTTCAATTATCAAATGCTAAGAATTGATAATCAAATCTATTATTCAAAAAAAAATTAATTGCACAATTTATATTACAAAATCTCAATAATATTAATTAAACATGATTAACCAAAATTAATTAAGCAACAACAGGGTTGTTACAGAGTACACGACTCGAGGTATTTCACACCATTCTGAATAAGAATTTATCGCCGAATTTTCGACGGCGGGCATTGATGAGGGTTCATATGTGGAACCAAAGGTTGTCTATCATAGTTTATGGCTATGAAAGGAGAACAGAGGTTTCTAATTAAGAAGCCTAATCAAAGTCCGCACTAACAAGTTGAGTGAGTGATACTAGTTCGGAAGGAAAGTTTTGTGTTCAAGCGAGTTATCAAACTAGATTTTTACATAGGAATGATCTGTACATCATACGGATTAATGAATAGTTAGGTATTTCTGGGAATAGGGTTGTGTTATAATTTCGGGGACAAAATTCTTTTAAGGGGGGAGAATGTAACGATAGTCGCTATGTCGGTAGTTCGACAAAAATTCACGATTTTCATCTTTAAGTGATTCATTTTGAAATTGTTTTGCAAAAGTTTTCCAAACTTAGTTAGTAACATAAAAAGTGATTAACTTTAGATTATTTAATAATTTATTTATTTAATAAAATAATTAAAGGTAATTAACAGTTAATTAGTAATTAAGTAAGTGATTAGGACACTTAAGGAAGGTTAATGATTAATTAGTGACTAATAAAGATAAGAAGTAATTAAATGGTTAATTATTATTTAATTAAGTTAAGTAGGTTAACAAATTATTATTTAATTAAGTGATTATTTAGTGAATTTTTAATTAATTAGGGTTTAACTAATAATGAATTGTTTAAACCTTAACTAAGATGCATTAAGAAGTTAATTAGGACTTAACTATGTTCATTAAGTTATTTAAAGTTCAATTATGACTTAATCATGATTTAATTATGATTAATTAAGATGTAATTAGGGTTAAGCCAACTAAATGTACTTTAATCTTTTCAAAGGTTGTTTTAAACCCAATCGGTTATATTTTAATCAATTTTCTTTTTAAGATTAGTCGATTTTAAATCAAAGGATCTCTCGTTTGGACCATTAAGTAGCCAAATGAATTAAAATAGTGATTATAAAATGTTCACATGTTTTAAGGGAAGTAAGTGACTTGCGTTTAGCACAAGTGTTGAATATTGGTAACATCATAGACACAAGGAAGCTAATTTCAATAAGCGGGTCAAGGTAATTTAAGCATATAGAATATACTTCTATATGTACATTTTTCACCATTAATGGATGTATCTATATTTGCAACTTGGAAATTTACCTATGATTGATTGTATGTTATGTGTGCATCCCTTACATATCTGATGTTAGGCAATACCCATGATATAACTTGGATAAGTAAACCCAAATTTAATGATCCATTGTAGTCATTAAGCCTCCGTTTGTTTTAGAAGGTTAATATTTCATTTTCTTTTAAACTAATCTTCATGGTTATTTTATTTTGAACAAGATATTTGAAGAATGATTTGATGATTGTTTTGAATATTATATAAAGAAGTTTGTGAATAATTTTGTGGTATTCATAAATGGAGTTTTAGAAATATTTTTGAATATTTATAAAAATATTTTATAAATAGGTTTGGATGTCTATAAAGGGAATTTTTATACAAGGTTTGAAAGTTTATAAAGAAGTTTATATAACCGGGTTTGAATATTTATAAAGAGTCTCATAAATGAGTATAGAGGTTGATAAATGT
The DNA here is from genome assembly GCA_030737815.1 of Allium fistulosum. Lineage (NCBI taxonomy): Eukaryota > Viridiplantae > Streptophyta > Magnoliopsida > Asparagales > Amaryllidaceae > Allium > Allium fistulosum. Next base: position 799,546,236 of record CM060904.1, read on the forward strand.
TTTGTAAACGGGTTTGGGTTAAATCAAAAAAGATTTCATGGGCAAGGGAAATTTATAAAAGTATTTATTGAAGATAATTACAATAGGAAATTGAGGTTTGGGTTTCCCGAGGCTGACCTTTTAAAAATTGGTGGTATGGAACATCCATTCCACACTTTACACTGAAGGAATAGTGGTTAGAGTTATCCTTTTCTCCAATTTAAATAATGTAGTTAAATCCTTTTTAGAGATTTGGTAATGGGAAATCTTACAAATGTTTTGTGAATATACTTATATCACAAAGATAAGTATATGAATGTCTTTGTAATAGATTTATTAAACAAAGATATGTTTTGAGGCTTAGTGGTTGCTATGGATAAATAAATCTGAAATGGAATCGGTTATTGTTTGTTTATTTAATAGTTAAATAACTGACTATCAAGTTGACCCAATTTGACATAGGAAGTATGAATGTAAAATTCGAGTTTCCGACAGGGACTCGAATACTTACTTCCAAAAGAACCGAGAATAAGTCGACCGGAAATTATCGGTTGTTGGTACGGAGAGATCAGGATCGGATCTATATCCGAAAACCACTCTGCACCAACATGTAAACTTCGAGTGGAAGACATCTTGATGATGATTGAAGACTGTGCTCTTTAAAGTGAAAGGGCTACTGCTACTAATCCTGAGGGTGAATGGATGTAGTAGAGTTAGTGCCTTTGGTTTCGTTCAGACCCAGAACAAACTTGTATGGACGAATGTTGGCATTGCATTGATGCTTGGAGGGCAGTGTTAGCATTCCAAGATGGACTACTATTCAGAAAGATAAAACGTAGCCTCAAGCCTCATCAATCGAGAATGACTAAAACAGGGGATATGCAGCAGGCTATGTGGGTCGCGCCCATTAGGGATATTATCACCCTTCTAGATATATACACAATCATCAATGAATTCGTGTATGTGGGAGCGCTCGATTGAAGGTTGCAAAGCAACTGGGATAATGATATATTCAGTTCTATCCAGCAAGGGGTAGGCCGATCTTGTGTTGGCAGGGGTCATTAGGTACGACCATGGTACATTTTTCTAGAGGTGTACTGTGTAGGACGGTACTCCAGTAGCCTAGTCATTAGTTAGAATCCATTCTCCAATACGTACCTTATGTTTTCGATTGTAGAGCCAAGTACGTTGGAATATGAGATGCAAGTGTTTCAGTTATTTTATCTATTTACTTTAAACCTATACACTATGATAATATCACTAGATTTTGATATAAAGTGTTTTGGTTATCGTAAGGTAAAAACCCGTCCGTTTTTATGTGCGATGTGGTCTTAAGAGATACCCTTTGTTTGAAAAGTTTTCAAATGTAGAAATCAATTTGGTTATTACTTGTTAACAAGTTTTACTCACGCTGGTTTACCAGACCGACCCATGCGTTATTCCATGAAATGCTCGGGTCAGACTAAGCATGTTTTCCTAGGTTTAGCTGGATACTTTGGAGTTGGAGAGGAGCCGAATGGTCAAGACATATTCACGTATATTTTTCTTCCGCTGTATTATAGAGTCTACATATTTGTCAATGTAAAGACAGGTTTCTATAACTGTCCAAATTTAGGGTAAGTCTTGTGTACTCTGATGTTATATGAATAAAGATGCTTCCTTTTTGGAAAGATCATTGTTGTATTATCTATTATTCACTGCGTTGTGAGATTCTGTGTTGTTTAGTTTTCTTCTATCTTTTACCTTCTTCTTTAACCTTAACAAACCGATATTTCCGGCACTTGGATGTTCAGCATGTGATACAGTGGATGTATTAGTGTCGATTTTTGAGGGTCGAAAATCCGGTTCGTTACATAAATCCCCCTTAGAAAATGTAACAGCCCGATATTTTAAAACGAAATTTTAATTAAAAACAAAACATTTCAAAATATTAATTTAAATATAAAGTGTAGTAATTTGTATAAAACGAAAATTTAAAGCGTTACATTTCATTATGTTTTGTCCGTTCTTAACTTTACATTAGAATCAAATTTTATTTATGATGATAATAGCTATTTTAAATTTGGTTTAAAAAGATACGTTATATTTTAAGAAACCGTTAACATTTTTTAAATTTATTTAAATAAAAGAAACAAGTAACAAATTGTACGTTACTTCGGGCGTTACGCTGTACGTGCATTGTTCCATTGTCCATTAATTTCAGTTGTATATATTAGTTTGAAAATTTCAAAATCTTGCCTTACCTTCACGTGAGAAATAGTCCACTTACCCCTTTATCTCCCTTACGTTTCGTTCAATATTTATTTGCCTTAAATTCCTCTAACTGATCAAAACTTTTTGTTGCCTTCTTTCTACAAAAAGCAATAGTCAGCTGTTCATTTTTGTTTCGTTCAAAATTTTCATTTCTCCAAAAGGCATTCTCTGTAGCTTTTTGTTCAAATCTCGTGAGCAACCAGAAGGTAAACCTACCTTCTTCTTTTATTACTTTTTATTCTTCTTTTTCCTTATTTGCTGTTTGTACCTTTTATCTCCCAGAAACTATCCCTTGCTCTGTTTCGGTTGCCTCCTCCATGCTCGTCACCACCCTTCGCCTGGCCGTGACACCACCATCCAGATCACCCTTTCCCCATACGAGATCCAACCCACCACGTCTCCAGCCTACCACCCACCAGGCAAAACCCACTATCCCCACGCCTATTCGCCACCATGCCTCCAACTTCACCATCACGGCAACCCCAGACACCACCACTTGTCCCCAGCCTGCCACCACTGACCTCGTCGAGAACCACCACGAATCCTACCCAGTTCGCCACCACGTCTCCACCACGCCAGTCCACCATCACGCCCAGACCGAGCCCACTGCAACCACCTTCACCTGACCGAACCCAGACCGTGACCTGCCCTCCTTCGAGCGAACCTACCCCATACGCCACCACCACCACGTCACGTCCCAGGCCTCCCTGCCGAGCCACACCATGAGACCAGCCATTCAACCCTTGCCTCGTTTTGTTTTTTTTGAGTGGTATTGGGTTTAGCCGAGACAAATAATATAGTTTACTGACTTATATTGATGAAGTGCAAAAAAAATCGTTTTGTTAGTCACCTGGTATTGAGTAGCATGGTTTCCAGAGCTTTTGTTTTGAAGTTTAAATATGTACTGCCTCTAACTTTTGTTTTGAAAACGAATATGTCCTTTTGCTTTAGTTTTAGTTGGTAACCGAGCCTATTTTTTCTACTAGCATTTGTTTAAATTTAAATGTACTAGTGTATGTTGTCACCTATGTTTTGTTTGTTTTGAATCTTAGTTATACCGTGCCTTTGACCTTTGAAGAAAAAAATTTGTCACTTTGCAAATTTAAAGGTTATAATCGATATTTCAAAAGTGGGCGTGCTATTGTTTTTGATTTTTAACCTATTACTTTTTCGTTGTTTGCTTCATTGAAAATTCGTTATTCGTGCAATCTTAGATTTGATTATTTATTGTGCTTTTGGTTTGAATCTAGTTGGCGCATCCGCTAACGACTGATCGTGCTATCCGCGTGCTTTCGACTGACTTCGTACTTCTTTCTTTCCGAATCTCCAGCTCCGTAGAGGTGAGTAAATCTCACACGAATATCCATACTTATATGATTGTGAAACGACCGCAACTGAATGTGCAGAAATAAATAAACAAATAAATGATGTTATAACTACCTGTGATTTATTTATAGTTGATGTTAATTGTTGAAACTGCATATCGTATCATCTGTTATGTTCTATTCTTATTTTACTATTATTCTATTCTGTTAAATCACACTGCAAGTTCCCTGTAGAATAGAATCACTATGGGTTGAAATGATACATACCCGAACGGACTTTAGAATAAGGGAGGGTCGTTATGGGCTGAAATGATAGGCCTGAGCGATTTTCAATTAAATTTTATTTACTTGGGATTGCGGGTTTGAAATGATAAAACCCGGATTTTTCTTTGTAAATTACGGATTGAAATGATATAGTATCCGTATCACTTGAATTAGGCTAGAAAATATTATACAGACCCGTGGTTATTTTTCTGTATTTTCTGAATATTTTTAAATAGTTTAAAAATTGTAATAATATTAAATTGATTTAAACCGAATTTTTAAGTGATTTATTTAAAATAGAAATGATTTTTCTATGTGATAAATATAAATAAATGGAGGAATATTGATTTTTTAAACGAAACTTAAATTTGAAATTTTGATAAAAAGAAAGATGGAAACTTAAGTTGATTTAATTAAAATGAAATCTAGTTTTAAATTGGTGAAAAAATGGAGTTTAAGTTTAAATGTTGAAAATGAATGTAATAAGCAAATTTGTAAGTTTTGGTTTTACTTGTAAAATTTCTCTTTAAATAAATTAGTTAAAGGATTGAAAATGAACATTTTTAATGTATGATTTTATTAGTTTTAACTAGGTAGAATCCGTAGCACTTGTTAAGTGTTGTGGATTGTATAAGTGAACCAAAAGACTAAAATGAACTAAGGCTATGATAGTACTTGGTAAGTGCTGTTGTAGCAGAAACTAAAATTGAACCTGAACTAATAAAAGGGCTACTGTAGCACTTGTTAAGGACTGCAGTAGGCTGAAATATGATTTTGTTTAAAACTGAATTGTTATAGCAGTTATAAATGTTGTTTTGTTGAATAAAATTGTTTTCAAATATAACTTACCGCCGTATTTTTTTTAAATGCCGTGAAAGCTGAAAGTTTAACGTTATTGTTTTTAAGTGAATAAGTGAACTCCGAAAAGGTTAGATTTTAGAAATTTAATATTTGATTTTTAAAAGAATAATGTCTTTGTTTTTTTAAATGATTTAATTCGAAGTATATTTGAAAAATTGTTTTAAATCTATAACCACGGGTTATAATAACGATTGGTTGGCAAAGAGACCGGGATCGGATATGGACATACTCTCTATCGATACCGAAAACCACTTTGACAACCGTGTACGCGGTGGAGATTCCAGAATGAAGTAGGATGGTGGTGACGTTCTTAAGGTATTACGTGGACCCAACTCCCGTGAGTTGGCATAAGGTGGCTAAAACAGGAGCGATCTCGGACCAGTGAGGTAGCACCTCTTCTCGGACACATTTCTTCGACATTATACTCTTACTTGTGATTTGACTAGATGGCCATCCTCCGATTTGGGAATGTTGTTCGAGGTGGAACGGTAGTGGCTGCTATGCGTATCCATCAGTCCGTGTGCGTAATTGGTATATCTACCCTGGCATTGCCTAGTTGTGCCGTGTCACCTACCATATCGAGCTTTACTACGATTATGATTTTAAGATCCGACCGCGTTAAGGTTCTCCATCCCCTTAACGCTATTTTCCGATATGATTATACTTTACTTATTTAGACACTATTAAAATAGTGAATATTACTACATAGTAGATAGTTTAACGGATCCTTAGAGGATGGGCGGTCCCGAGCATCTTCTAAGTTACTTGTACCTTTACTACAGTTCATTTGAGTTGGTTTACATTGTATAAGTATGTATATCCTGACTCGAGTGTTATGTTTTATTTTACGCTCGGGTCAGCCTGAGTATTCACAGCTTTGGATTCACCTTTCTGGAGCTCGAAATCACTGGAGATTCTGCCTATCTAGTTATCTTCCTATTTCAGTTTCAGTTGTCTTATTTCAGCTTTTGTTTTAGAGACTTGTGTATTTGGGATTTCTATTGTACTTGTTTCAGAACTGTATTGGGTTTCAGACTATGTATTTTGTATTTGATTTGAGACTATGTATTTTAGTGGCTTCATGAACCACTATGGTTATTTTTAAATTCCGCTGCGAGTTATTCTGTTATTTCTGTGTCTGTGATTCTGTGAATGATTTTATTTGCTCCAAATTTTTTTACAATCTGTTATTTTGCATTATTCAAGTCTGACATGTGTGGATTATTGTCGATTTGAATGGTCCAAAATAGGGGGTCGTTACATTTGGTATCAGAGCTTTGGTTTAGGCAAACCTTAGCCTATGGAGCAAAAACTCATTAGAGATAGGGTAGAAATACCCTAGAATGAGTGAAATCAAACTCAGAATCATTTCCTTGTGAGTGAACGTATTTTCAAAGTATAAAATGATTTTAAATGATTTTTCAAATGATTTTTCAAAGATTATTTTGATATAAAGTTTTCTTGTTTTAAGAAGAAATTTTCTAAACTTCCTTCCTTCTGTATCTACCTTGTTAGGAATTTTGTTATTAGGATATTCACCCAAGTGACCTTATCGTATTTTATCTTAACTTATCTTTGTCTTCTCTGTACCTTGTCCTAAATTTATTCTTGATATTTCCAGGATGAATCGTGGAAATGCTAGAGGTAGGGGTCGTGGTATTGCCCCAGTTCCTCCACCTGTTGTACCCGTTAAGTTTACAGTTCTTTGCAAAGAATTCTCTCAGCTCGGTGGCACTAAGTTCACCGGTTCAGAGAGTATCATCGAAGCCCAGAAATGGCTAAGAAGTTTGGAAAGAATCTTTACTGGTTTAGAGATCACTGATGCCCAGAAGCGTCAGTTAGCAGCATGGCAGCTGCAAGAGTCAGCCCTAGATTGGTAGGAGTCTGTTACGACTCGCACTAACGAAGGTGATCTTTCGTGGGAGCAGTTCAGGTATCCTTTGAGTTAACTTGAATTTTCCCATTTCCTTTCTTTTTTTTTAATTTATCTAAAGTTCTGTTTCTGTATCTTCCTTCCAGGGAGGCTTTTGTGGCAAAATGGATGCCCGAAGCCGGGAAATCTCAGCTTTACTGTGAATTCATGGACCTCAAGCAGAGTACCATGTCTTTTTCAGAGTATGAACGGAAGTTCAATGAACTTTCAAAATTCGGTCCTGGTCTTATCGACACTCAGCTAAAAAAGAACGAGAAGTTCATTTCTGGAGCTCGCCCAGAGTTCTACGATCGCCTTATTTCCCATGTTCATGGCACATTTACTGAGCTCATTGATATGGCTATTCGCTATGAGAACCCTACCTCCAAGGGTCCTGCTGCTTCTGATACTCATGTCTCACAATCTTCCTCTGCATATTCCAAGAAGAGAAAGCCCAACTTCCACCAGCAGAAGAAAAATTGGATCAAGCATGCGGGCTTGGGATCTTCAGCATCTACTCCTTCTCAGAGACACCCTATTGATCTTTCCTCCATTACTTGCTTCAAATGTGACCAGAAGGGACACTATGCCAATAGTTGCCCTAATCCGTCTGTTGCTGCTGTTCCTCCACCTCAGGTTACCAGGAACGATCTTTGTCATGTTTGTCTTCAACCGGGTCATTTTAAGAAGGACTGTCATTTATATCAAAAGGAAAAGCCATCTGGCGTATTTGCTGTCACATCTGCTTCATCACCTGCTCCTGCTCCTGCTCCTAGCGATGGTCAAGGTACTCTTCAAGGCACCTTTACTTTATTTCATCATCCTGTTCGTGTTTTATTTGATACTGGGGCTTCGCATAGTTTTATTTCTGATGACCTGTGTAATAAGTTTGAACATCTCCTTTCTCCTGAGTATGCTTCTGTTCCTCTATGTGTTTCTAATCCTATTGGTGGTCCCGCAAATCTTAATATGATTTGTAAACATGTGAAACTCCTCCATTCCGATCATAGTTTTAGTGGCGATTTCTATATCCTTGGTTTCGATGCTTTTGATTTGTTGCTTGGAAGTGATTGGCTTGATGGACACGATGCCCGTATCTCGTGTAAATCCCGAATTGTTTCTCTTAAGGATGATCGAGGAAATTCTTTGGTTATTCAGGGCCGTATGCATCATGATTATGCTGGTAGCTTTATCTTTTCTCTAGATGCTTCTATTGATGATCTTCAGTCGACCCGTGTAGTCAATCACTACCCGGATGTATTTGGTGAAGTTATTGCTTTACCTCCCAAGCGGGAAATTGATTTCCGCATTGATCTCATTCCTGGAGCTCGACCTATAGTTCTTCCTCCTAGAAGAATGGCACCTCGCGAGAAGGTTGAGTTAAGGAAACAAATTGAAGACCTATCTTCCAAGGGTCTGATCAGACCTAGTTTTTCTGAATAGGGAGCCGCGGTGGTTTTCGTCACCTAGTCCGATGGTTCTCTTCGGATGTGTGTTGATTATAGGGAGTTGAACAAACTCACTATGAAAAATAGATATCCAATGCCTCGCATCAATGACATGTTCGATCAGCTTTATGGTGCTACTGTTTTCTCTCAGCTTAATCTTGCCACAGGTTTTCACCAACTCAGAGTTGCTGAGGAAAGTATTCCTAAGACTGCTTTCCGTACTGAAAATGGATTCTTTGAATGGTTAGTCATGCCTTTTGGTTTGACTAATGCTCTCGCTTTCTTTGTTGACTTGATGAATCGTGTTTTCCGTGATGTGCTTAATAAATTTGTTCTAGTCTTTGTGGATGATATCCTCATTTTCTCTAAGTCTGAAGAAGAACATGAGTCACATTTGAAATCTGTTCTTGAGACTCTTCGAAATCATCAGTTAAAAACTAAATTTTCCAAATGCCATTTCTGGAAGGATGAAGTCCGATTTCTCGGGCATATTGTTTCTAGTAATGGAGTTTCAGTTGATCCAGTCAAGATCGCTGCGATCAATGTAAGTTTCTCTTTCTTTCTCTTTCATTGTTTCATTTCAATTTACTCTATCTTTCCTATTATCCTTCTTTTTCCCTATTCTGTACAGGATTGGGAAACTCCTAAGACTCCTACTGATATCCGTAGTTTTCTGGGCCTCGCCAGTTATTACCGGGGATTCATTGAGAATTTCGCTCGGATTGCTGCACCTCTCACTGCTTTAACTCGGAAGAATGCTAAGTTTATTTGGAGTAATAAGTGTGAAGCCGCGTTCAATGAGTTAAAAGACAAGCTTACTTCCGCACCTGTTCTTACCGTTCCAAATGGAGATGAGGGATTAACGGTATACACTGATGCTTGTCGAGAAGGTTTGGGAGCTGTTCTGATGCAGGATGGTAGACTGATTGCTTATGCTAGTAGACAGTTGAAGACTCATGAAGTAAATTATGCTGCCCATGATCTAGAGTTGCTTGCAGTTTTTTTCGCTTTGAAGCTTTGGAGACATCATCTGTTGGGTACCAAGTTCGAGCTTTTCACAGATCATCGGTCTTTGAGGTATATTTTCTCTCAGAAGGATTTGAATCAGAGACAAGTTAGGTGGTTAGAGTTCCTTGCTTCTTATGACCTCGACATCAACTATACACCGGGAAAGGCTAATGTAGTGGCGGATGCTTTGAGTAGGAAGAAAGCTTTGTTGTGTCAGATTGTTGTTTCTTCACCTCTTGTGGATCGTATTATGGCTAGACAGGATGAGGATCAGATGCTTAGATTGATTAAGGAGAGTGTTCGAAGCAGAGTTGGAGGTAGTAGTCTTGATGGTAATGGAGCTCAGATTGACGATAAGGGTGTATTGAGGATCAATAATAGGATTTGTGTCCCGAATGTTGATGGATTGAGACAGGAGTTACTTCGGGAGAATCATCAGTCCAGACTTTCTATTCATCCAGGCGTAACAAAGATGTATCAGGATATGAAGAAGTTATATTGGTGGAAAGGTATGAAGCGAGATATTTCCATTTTCGTCAATAGGTGTGCGACTTGTCAGCAAGTCAAGGCAGATCATCAGAAGACTCCTGGTTTATTGCAGCCTCTTGAGATTCCCAATTGGAAGTGGGAACAAGTTTCTATGGATTTCATTGCTGGTTTACCGAGGACTAGGAAGGGTAACGAGAGTATCTGGGTTATTGTGGATAGATTGACCAAATCAGCTCATTTCATTCCGGTCAAGTCTACCCGTTCAGCTTCTAGTTTATCTGAGATTTACATGAGGGAGATTGTTCGTCTCCATGGTGTTCCTCTCAGTATCGTTTGTGATCGTGATCCTATCTTTACTAGTAGGTTTTGGAAAGCCTTTCAGGATTCTTTGGGTACTCATCTAAATCTGAGCACTGCTTACCATCCACAGACCGACGGTCAAACGGAAAGGGTGAATCAGATTCTAGAAGATCTTCTTCGTGCTTGTGTGCTTGATTATGGAGGATCTTGGGAAGATCATCTCCATCTTGTCGAATTCACTTATAACAATAGTTATCAGGCCAGTATTGAGACATCTCCATTTTCTGCTCTTTACGGACGACCTTGTAGATCTCCTTCTTGTTGGATTGAATTCGGTAATCGTTTGGTTCTTGGTCCTGAGATGGTTTTGGAAGCTTCAGAGAGAGTCGAAGAGATTAGGAGGAAGATGAGGATTGCTCAGGATAGACAGAAGAAGTACGCTGATCGTCGAAGACGGAGTTTAGAGTTTGTTGTTGGTGATTTGGTTTTCCTTAAGGTCTCTCCCTTAAGGAATGTTATTCGTTTTGGTCGTAGAGGAAAGCTATCTCCTAGATTTGTTGGTCCTTTCCGCATTTTGGAAAGAATTGGTTCTCTTGCTTATCGTCTGGATTTACCCGAGAAATTTTCTAGAATACACAATGTCTTTCATGTATCTCATCTTCGTCGCTATCTGCATGATCCATCTCTAATTATTCAACCCTCTGCTCTTGATAGTTTGGATATTGAGCCAAATCTGACTGTTGAGAGGAAGCCACTTCGTATCGTCGATCGAGGTACGAAGCAGCTAAGAAGAAAATCTGTCAACCTGGTCAAAGTGCAGTGGAGCACTGATGAACGGGATTGCACTTGGGAGACGGAGGAGAGCATTCGTGCTTCGAATCCGGAATTGTTTATTTCAGGTATTTTTGCTATTCTATATTATCTTTCTTTGATTTCCTTCTTCGTTCCTTTTCGAGGATGAAAAGCTATGAGTGGGGGAGAGTGTAACAGCCCGATATTTTAAAACGAAATTTTAATTAAAAACAAAACATTTCGAAATATTAATTTAAATATAAAGTGTAGTAATTTGTATAAAACGAAAATTTAAAGCGTTACATTTCGTTACGTTTTGTCCGTTCTTAACTTTACATTAGAATCAAATTTTATTTAGGATGATAATAGCTATTTTAAATTTGGTTTAAAAAGATACGTTATATTTTAAGAAACCGTTAACATTTTTTTAAATTTATTTAAATAAAAGAAACAAGTAACAAATTGTACGTTACTTCGGGCGTTACGCTGTACGTGCATTGTTCCATTGTCCATTAATTTCAGCTGTATATATTAGTTTGAAAATTTCAAAATCTTGCCTTACCTTCACGTGAGAAATAGTCCACTTACCCCTTTATCTCCCTTACGTTTCGTTCAACATTTATTTGCCTTAAATTCCTCTAACTGATCAAAACTTTTCGTTGCCTTCTTTCTACAAAAAGCAATAGTCAGCTGTTCATTTTTGTTTCGTTCAAAATTTTCATTTCTCCAAAAGGCATTCTCTGTAGCTTTTTGTTCAAATCTCGTGAGCAACCAGAAGGTAAACCTACCTTCTTCTTTTATTACTTTTTATTCTTTTTTTTCCTTATTTGCTGTTTGTAGCTTTTATCTCCCAGAAACCATCCCTTGCTCTGTTTCGGTTGCCTCCTCCATGCTCGTCACCACCCTTCGCCTGGCCGTGACACCACCATCCAGATCACCCTTTCCCCATACGAGATCCAACCCACCACGTCTCCAGCCTACCACCCACCAGGCAAAACCCACTATCCCCACGCCATTCGCCACCAAGCCTCCAACTTCACCATCACGGCAACCCTAGACACTCACCACTTGTCCCCAGCCTGCCACCACTGACCTCGCCGAGAACCACCACGAATCCTACCCAATTCGCCACCACGTTTCCACCACGCCAGTCCACCATCACGCCCAGACCGAGCCCACTGCAGCCACCTTCGCCTGACCGAACCTAGACCGTGACCTGCCCTCCTTCGAGCGAACCTACCCCATACGCCACCACCACCACGTCACGTCCCAGGCCTCCCTGCCGACCCACACCATGAGACCAGCCATTCAACCCTTGCCTCGTTTTGTTTTTTTGAGTGGTATTGGGTTTAGCCGAGACAAATAATATAGTTTACTGACTTATATTGATGAAGTGCAAAAAAATTCGTTTTGTTAGTCACCTGGTATTGAGTAGCATGGTTTCCAGAGCTTTTGTTTTGAAGTTTAAATATGTACTGCCTCTAACTTTTGTTTTGAAAACGAATATGTCCTTTTGCTTTAGTTTTAGTTGGTACCCAAGCCTATTTTTTCTACTAGCATTTGTTTAAATTTAAATGTACTAGTGTATGTTGTCACCTCTGTTTTGTTTGTTTTGAATCTTAGTTATACCGTGCCTTTGACCTTTGAAAAAAAAAATTTGTCACTTTGCAAATTTAAAGGTTATAATCGATATTTCAAAAGTGGGCGTGCTATTGTTTTTGATTTTTAACCTGTTACTTTTTCGTTGTTTGCTTCATTGAAAATTCGTTATTCGTGCAATCTTAGATTTGATTATTTATTGTGCTTTTGGTTTGAATCTAGTTGGCGCATCCGCTAACGACTGATCGTGCTATCCGCGTGCTTTCGACTGACTTCGTACTTCTTTCTTTCCGAATCTCCAGCTCTGTAGAGGTGAGTAAATCTCACACGAATATCCATACTTATATGATTGTGAAACGACCGCAATTGAATGTGTAGAAATAAATAAACAAATAAATGATGTTATAACTACCTGTGATTTATTTATAGTTGATGTTAATTGTTGAAATTGCATATCGTATCATCTGTTATGTTCTATTCTTATTTTACTGTTATTCTATTCTGTTAAATCACACTGCAAGTTCCCTGTAGAATAGAATCACTATGGGTTGAAATGATACATACCCGAACGGACTTTAGAATAAGGGAAGGTCGTTATGGGCTGAAATGATAGGCCTGAGCGATTTTCAATTAAATTTTATTTACTTGGGATTGCGGGTTTGAAATGATAAAACCTGGATTTTTCTTTGTAAATTACGGATTGAAATGATATAGTATCCGTATCACTTGAATTAGGCTAGAAAATATTATACAGACCCGTGGTTATTTTTCTGTATTTTCTGAATATTTTTAAATAGTTTAAAAATTGTAATAATATTAAATTGATTTAAACCGAATTTTTAAGTGATTTATTTAAAATAGAAATGATTTTTCTATGTGATAAATATAAATAAATGGAGGAATATTGATTTTTTAAACGAAACTTAAATTTGAAATTTTGATAAAAAGAAAGATGGAAACTTAAGTTAATTTAATTAAAATGAAATTTAGTTTTAAATTGGTGAAAAAATGGAGTTTAAGTTTAAATGTTGAAAATGAATGTAATAAGCAAATTTGTAAGTTTTGGTTTTACTTGTAAAATTTCTCTTTAAATAAATTAGTTAAAGGATTGAAAATGAACATTTTTAATGTATGATTTTATAAGTTTTAACTAGGTAGAATCCGTAGCACTTGTTAAGTATTGTGGATTGTATAAGTGAACCAAAAGAATAAAATGAACTAAGGCTATGATAGTACTTGGTAAGTGCTGTTGTAGCAGAAACTAAAATTGAACCTGAACTAATAAAAGGGCTGCTGTAGCACTTGTTAAGGACTGCAGTAGGCTGAAATACGATTTTGTTTAAAACTGAATTGTTATAGCAGTTATAAATGTTGTTTTGTTGAATAAAATTGTTTTCAAATATAACTTACCGTCGTATTTTTTTTAAATGCCATGAAAGCTGAAAGTTTAACGTTATTTTTTTTAAGTGAATAAGTGAACTCCGAAAAGGTTAGATTTTAGAAATTTAATATTTGATTTTTAAAAGAATAATGTCTTTATTTTTTTAAATGATTTAATTCGAAGTATATTTGAAAAATTGTTTTAAATCTATAACCACGGGTTATAATAACGATTGGTTGGCAAAGAGACTGGGATCGGATATGGACATACTCTCTGTCGATACCGAAAACCACTTTGACAACCGTGTACACGGTGGAGATTCCAGAATGAAGTAGGATGGTGGTGACGTTCTTAAGGTATTACGTGGACCCAACTCCCGTGAGTTGGCATAAGGTGGCTAAAACAGGAGCGATCTCGGACCAGTGAGGTAGCACCTCTTCTCGGACACATTTCTTCGACATTATACTCTTACCTGTGATTTGACTAAATGGCCATCCTCCGATTTGGGAATGTTGTTCGAGGTGGAACGGTAGTGGCTGCTATGCGTATCCATCAGTCCGTGTGCGTAATTGGTATATCTACCCTGGCATTGCCTAGTTGTGCCGTGTCACCTACCATATCGATCTTTACTACGATTATGATTTTAAGATCCGACCGCGTTAAGGTTCTCCATCCCCTTAACGCTATTTTCCGATATGATTATACTTTACTTATTTAGACACTATTATAATAGCGAATATTACTACATAGTAGATAGTTTAACGGATCCTTAGAGGATGGGCGGTCCCAAGCATCTTCTAAGTTACTTGTACCTTTACTATAGTTCATTTGAGTTGGTTTACATTGTATAAGTATGTATATCCTGACTCGAGTGTTATGTTTTATTTTACGCTCGGGTCAGCCTGAGTATTCACAGCTTTGGATTCACCTTTCTGGAGCTCGGAATCACTGGAGATTCTGCCTATCTGGTTATCTTCCTATTTCAGTTTCAGTTGTCTTATTTCAGCTTTTGTTTTAGAGACTTGTGTATTTGGGATTTCTATTGTACTTGTTTCAGAACTGTATTGGGTTTCAGACTATGTATTTTGTATTTGATTTGAGACTATGTATTTTAGTGGCTTCATGAACCACTATGGTTATTTTTAAATTCCGCTGCGAGTTATTCTAATATTTCTGTGTCTGTGATTCTGTGAATGATTTTATTTGCTCCAAATTTTTTTACAATCTGTTATTTTGCATTATTCAAGTCTGACATGTGTGGATTATTGTCGATTTGAATGGTCCAAAATAGGGGGTCGTTACAGAAAAGTAGTTAGTTAGGCGAAATAAGAAGGATTCCTATAAGGACTCATTAATGAATCCCTTGAGATGTATGATTATTCACTTAGAGTGTGTTATGAACTATGACAAAGCTATAAGGATGTAAGGTCGGTCAAAAGCACACAAAAGTCTACCCAACTAATATGGCTACGAGCAGTGTGACTTTAGGGCTGTTGTGAGACATTACCTATAATAATTAATCACGGATGACATGAGGTAAGTCCTAATTCTATAGGGTAAATCTACCTAGCAAATCCAACTATCAGTTCCTACGAATAGCAGACTAATGTGAGACGTCTCCATGAGGTACGAGTCATAATACGAATCACCTGCTTCAGGGAATTGAAGGTACTATTTGGTTGTTTGAGGGCCCGCCTCTTTCCTTTATGTGAAGTATAAATGGTAGGGATTGGGTTTAGGCACGGTTGAGGATATGTCGGAACGGTCTGCTTCAGTAGGAAGTATTTAGTGTCCAAAGAGATTATCATGCAATGTCAGGTAGATAGAGACCTGTGTTGAGTCCGTCTTAGGAATAGGTATTAAATTATCGGGGCCTATCTCAATTAAGGTCTTAAATGATCAAAGTCTATCTATTTTCCATTAAAATGTATTAAGTGGCTTGGGTTCTATCTCTCGCATTAGTTGACATTAACAGCGATAGTTATGGGTTATTGATTATAGGAAAACCTTCTTCGGGGATTGAGGGTATTAAGTGGTTGTTTGTGGGCCCACCTCTTTCCTTATATGAATTATTAAATGGGTTTGAATATAGTTTGTATTGTGAAAGACCTATCCTTATCTAAATTATAATACCCAAGTACTAATATAGAAAGGCTCGAGATTTTCTATTCACCATACATTGTTGTTCTGACTCCCTTCTCACTACAACCCAGGTTAGGGAAAGAGACGATGACCAAGATGGAGATGACAATGAGAGGAGCTTATGACAGTAGTCTATTTATCTATTTATGCTATTTTCTAACATATCGATTTGAAGTTAAAAATGTATCTTAGAACAAGATGATGTAATGATTATTGTTGACATTATGTTATGGTTTTGTTTTATGACATTGGAAATTTGAAAAAAAAAGGGTATTGTCTATTTTATTTTATTTTATCCTTCTCCTGTGAGTTCTAAATGAATAGATAAATAGCTTCGTATTGTTCTTTTTACCCACTAACAGCTAGCTTTGGAATGGGTCTAAGTTTCCATTGGCCTTTTCAGGGTCGGGATTTAAGACTGTTTCGGGGGGGTTGGTACATTTATAAAAAACCCTAATATATCCTAGGCCAAGGAGTTGGCAGATTATGCAAGTCAAAATATTGTACTTCATAATTGTTTGTGAGGGATCTTGTATGAATCTCCCCAAAAAGAATTTTGGAACAACTGTCATTGGATGATCAATTTATGTTTTGAACATAAGTATTGTAAATTTGGTTGTAAACTAAAAACTAAATCAATTTTATTTATAAGGAAATTCATAAAGTGTTTATGAATTCTTATTCTGTTGCACTGGGAAACAACTATTATTTCAAAAAATACCAACTTCGTAGCAAAGGAATTTCTTTTAGAAATTATTGATGGTAAAATGGATTTAGATACGATCCAGAGATGAAACTGGTAATGTGAGATGAAATGGAATCTCTTTTAGAAATTTTAGGTAGTAAAACAGATATGGATACGATTCAAAGATGAAACAGATTAGGTTGGATGAAATGAAATTAATCAAAACCTAAATGAATACAATGCATTAGAATGTCTGATAAATATTCTTCCACATTGAAGAGAAACTACGAGTTTCTTATCAATGTTAAGAATAGATAATCCTTAATAGTCAATTAGAAAATTAAGAGTATTGACTCCATGACATGGCATGATGTGTAAAATTGAAGTGGACTCCAAGTATAGTATTAAAATATGATTTTGGTAGTTATACCTGAGGGGACATGATCCATCGGCCGCAAATGTGTCTTTCAGAGTAAGACAAATGCAGTTCGAATTTAATGAGAAATGTTGATAAGAATAACATCGTAAATTTCAATTGTTGAAATTAGTATAGTAGATTTACTATTCAATGAGCTCAAGTTCAATCGGATTTACTCACAAAATTATCGTTTGGTACGACTTGTGTTAGGTACATATATGATGAAATGAAAAATCCTAAATAATGATTTAGAATAGACTGTTTGCACATAACAACCAAAGTGTCTCGAAGTCAGTGGTGGCGATATTGAGTTTTTGGATTTTTCGGATATGATCCGAGAAATTATACACAAGTATCATTCTATAAGCATCAGCATTGAGTAAGATTTTGATAGAAATGTCAAATTATTTGATTTTTAGCCAAAATGCAGAGGTGTCCGCAAGAAATAACTATTCAAGGTACTAAAATATTTCTAAAATGGTAAACAACATACTACTGATTGTTAACAATGTACTTATGTTAAAATCACTAACAGTTTAGTTGTTTAATACTTGTTATTGGATTTGTAAATTGTATCTTTTATAATTTGTATAAAGGATGTTGAGAATGTCCCAAAAGATATGCAAAGACATCTTATTAAAATGTTTAATATTGAACATGTAAACTGGATTCCTTATGTATCGATAACAGAAATTATCATACATGTTGTATTGTCTACATTATAGTAGTTTGCTTATGTACTTGATGCATGAATCAAATATCAAATCCAAATTAAGATCACTAAATGGTAGCTTACAGTATTCTCAAGTATTTACGAAATACTAGAGAATATTTTATAGAAACAACAAACTCCTTATAAAGGAATGCTTGGATTTGAACTTCATAAGTGATATCGAGTATAATATGTCAATATTAAATTCAATTTCAAACCTTAGTTAAGGGGCTTTAAGTTGGAAATGTTCCAGAGGAAACATTATAGCTGATTCAAAGAAAATTCTAAGTATATTGTCTTAAATAGCGCCACGATAAAAGCAATATATAAATATAAATGCATAAATTTATAAATGTGCTAAGGGTGCTTCTAAGGATTAAGAATAATACATTATTGTTATATGATAACAATGAAATTATAAGATTTACCTAGAAGTCAAGAAACATACTCTGATTTGTTCCACATGATAAAGGTAGTTTATCAACATTAGAGAGAGTTGATTAACGTAGTAGTAGTTAAAACAACATATCAGATCCATGCATGAAGGGTCTAACTAGATCAGTTCTCATCAAATTGATTGAAGGGATATGATAGAGATTCCATAATTAGCCCTAAGTGCAAGCAAGAGATTGATAGAGTTAGAGGATGCCCTAGGGGCAATTATTTAATTTATTACATATATCTAACTAATAACAATCTTGTTCGAAACATTGTGTTCTCTTTCTATTATATACTTGATATAATGTATTATATTACCTTATAAATTTGATTAAAAGTTAATTTAATAGAAAATCCATAAATGGTATGTTTTATGATAGTAGTTAAAATATGCTGTAATCATAGGTGGTTTATTATAATAAAATAAACATATCATTTTAAATATTTCTAGTCAAGATGTATTGAGACTGGATATCGATACATCCGTTGAGACTTTAGTATGTAACGCTCTCCAAATGTTGGGCATTGTATTACTTATGACTGTTGGGAGCAACAAGGAGTTATGTACTGGTAGTTATTAGATAACTATGGAATGACTCAATCGATAATTTTTGTTGGTTAATATAATTAAGGTCAAACAAAAAATATTGATGTGACTAATTTACACAGTTCTCTTGACTTGATAATACTGTTGATCTTCAACCTGAAAGCTTTTCTTTTATTATCGTCAAATCATCGCATGGAGTCCATCGAATGTCTATAGTTGGGTTAATGGGAAGTATTGAAGGTGAAACACTATTCAAGAGAGGATTCGTCTCCTCGGTTAAATGGAATTAGTATCACGATCAACTTAAGTCAACTCAAAGTCATAATTTTTTGGTCGGAGTAGTTCGGTTAATAATTATTATTATTATTGAAATAATGACTTTGTGTTTGCACTATAGAGTTGAATATGGACGATCTTGGAATTTTGACCATTATCAAGTTCCTTAAGTCCTAACTGATATAGTGTTGACGAAAAGAATTGGTGTAAATAATTATCACTAACGGGTAATACTTATAATAAGTAAAATTGGATTTTACTAGAAGATATGTAAGCGATAAATTTAGCTAAAATGTCACACCACTAGCTAAGTGATGTGTGAACGTTAATATTTGAATTGTTCAATATTAATTGCTGACTAAATTTACACATATGAGTCACATAACTGAAATAATGAAGATTTCGAATGAACCACACGATTTAACTGAATTTTAATAATTGAAAATTAATTAAATTAATTAATATTTATGAAATCATTGAAATATATTTTATAAATTTGAATATCATTAGTATTTAGTAAAGCGCATACATAAAAGTTATAAACGTGCATATCGATATATGATATTGGTAGAATTTTTAATTTTGATTTGAATAGAATAAATACTAAAAAAGGGCTATAAATAAATTAAGTTAATTAATGAAATATTAATTGTTAAAAATTTCTTATTTGATTTGTTTGATTTTCATTGATATTTAATAAAGTGCGTATATGTAAAATATTTAAGCGCACGTATCGGTGTACGATATCAATAGGAAATTTAAGTTGGATTTAATGGGAATAATACAATTTAGGTTTTGAAACGTTTTGGAGCTCAAATAGCCCATGTAATGGCCAACCTTACTTTGAGGAATAAGTGGGGTCTTTTGTTTTGAAATAAAAAGAAAATCTTATTAAAAGGAGAGAAATTGGCATATATTGAATGCTACATTTATTTCCTCCTTTAATAAAATTTTCTTTTTTCCATTTGCATCTCTCATTCTTATCTTCTCAGGGTCAAAATTTCCATGGGGATGAGGTTCTAATTTTCAAAACAAAATTCAAAAAAATAAGAAGAGCAAAAAGGTGGTTGTTTTAAAATAATTACAGATCTGGAGATTAATTTATAGGAATTCTTCTTTCATTCAAGATGTATTCTCTAAGCTTCATCGGAAAGGTAATTTTGTTTTATTTATATATGTAAATTATCATGTTCACGTGTGTTAGATAGATTTTTAGTCTGAATAACACTCTAAAGCTTTCGGAATACTATTGCAAAAGGATGTAGATAAATTGAATAAACAACGAAACCATGCAGATAATAAGCGCCGAAAGGTAAAGAGACACGAGATTTATAGTGGTTCAGGACCGAGATCCCTACGTCAACCTTGAAGGTTTTGCCTTGAGCTTTTATTCCTCAATTTGATGTACAAGTGCTTCTGTTACAAAGTCCACCATTAATGATCTTTTGATTAAAGCTTTCTAAATAGAGTAAGGAATATGGAATTATTGTAGAATGTCATAAAATCTCCTCTCGGTCCCTATTCAGTAGCACATGGTCCTCTATTTATAGTAAATTTAAGGTTCTCCCTTTAGTGCGAAGGCTTTCACGTGGATTGATGACCTGATTGCTATAGGCATCTTGGATTTAAACACTTGTCATCACATTGTTGAGAGTACTTTGACACAGATTGATGATGTGTTGCTTTTATATATAGTTCCATTGATTCCTTTAATTTATCTTAATCGTTGATCTCGATCCAGGGCTATCTGAGCCGTTGATTGTTGATACTTGTTGAAATATCTTTGGTCTTGTTAGTTGCCGCTCTTAGCTGAGCTTGTTGTCATAATTGGACAATAGTCTATTCTTAATCATGTCTTTGCTTTTGCTTTCGTATATCGGGTTCTCGGATATTGATCTAGTGTTTAAGGTCTTGATGGAAAATAAATAATGGGTCTCGGAATTACAAGCCGATGAACTTCCCTTTTGAATATTCATAATTTGAACTGGGTATAAATTATGGTGTAACACGTGCCCCTCAAAGTTCACCTCATATATGCTTAGTACCGGCTTGTTAGTTCCGTTCACATTATAAGGTTGACCTGAACATTTGTGCGAAGTATGTAACGACCCGTAAATTTCAACGGTTTTTAACGTAATTAGTTGAAATTTTGTGAAATTTTAAACGATAAAATTTTGAAATATAAATTTGATATTTGGAATGCGTCTAGTTAAACATAGCAACTGGTAAATTTTCGTCCGAAAATATGAAAGTTTATTTCGCGCGTAAATTCACTTCAATTTAATCAGTTAAAAAGCGATGAAAATAAAATGTTTTCGAAACCTAAATATTTTTACATAGAAAAATTCTAAACCATCTTCTGAGCAAGATGACGGTTTGTCATTTTTCCAAATTCGGACATCTTTGACTCCGTCGATCTTATTTTTCAGTGTTTTTCTTGCATTTTCCGCTATTAGAAAATTCGAATTTTTATAATTCAATCATAACACTGATTTCATTATACCGTTTTGATCGTCTCGTCGTACTGATCTCTACGGTATATTCAATTGTCAATTTCGACGTCCGGGGGACAGCGAAATCGGTAAACGCTGGACCGTATCGGTACCGGTTTTTGTAAATTTGTGGTTCTCGCAACTTTCAATATTCCACCATTCGAAATCAAACGGACATCAGCTTTTAATGTTTACCTTGAATTCAATTCTACTGACTTTTTATATCCTCCGGTTTCAAAAAAAAAATTTGATGTGCGTTCATTCATACTCTTTCCTCTTCCTTCCTTTCGTTTTCCCAGAAGAATATTCATTGCTTCTGTTTCTTCACTTCACGCTACCCATTCTCTTTCACAATCGCCAAACCACCCTATAGCCTAACGCTTCCCTCCGGCCTTCGCTACGCTAGACCGAACCCATCACTTCTCTCGTTCACCACACCCGCCAGCCTCACATTTTCCTCCCATCCACAACCGAAGTCTCCTCCATCTCAGATCCAACCTGCACCCATCTCCACTCCTAGCAGACCCGCGTGACAGCTAAGAAAACCGAGAGCAGTCAAACCCCATCACCATTAGCCTATCCCCTTCCACCTCTCGGCCTAAATCTTCCACTATGACTGCCTTGTTTTCCTCCAACACGTGACAGCAAACAACCCCTCCTCCAGCGTGGCCTTCCTCACGTAAGCCTCAACTTCCCCTCGAGCTCGCTTAGTCTCGCCAACAGCCAAGCTTCCATCTGTCCTTTATAGGTAATATATATATTTAATCTATGTCAGTTAGTATATATGTTTTGGTTTATATATAGTTTATGTTATTATTAAAATAGTGCTCGACCTGATTTTTATATCTTTATAGATTTATATATATATTAGTTTATATGTGTAAGTTTATAAAATTTATACACTTCCTACCCGCAGCTGATAAAGTGATAACCAATGTATACTTATATTTATTTACGGTTTAAAATGTTTGGTTGTGATAACTTATATACATATATTTTAACCTACCTGCTTGTTATTTTGTTTACCATTCCAATTCTTTGTTTAACAGTTATATATATATATATAATAATATGCCACCTGCTCGTTTTTAAATAGATAGGTTATGTCTTTGAAATCTTATATATTGTTAGCTATATATATTATATATGCATGGTTTATAAGTTGCATCTTATATATATGTTATACGGTAGGTGTCAGTATATGATTTTTAATATAAGTATTAGTTATATCAAGGGTATACAATGTATGCTTGATAGATATGCCAGTTGCATGTATAGTTATAGTTTTGATTTGTTAAGTTTCATGTATAAGCTTTATATATATATATATATTTTGTAATACATAACCTATAGGATCGTTATGCTAGAATGTATATTGTTAGCGCATACGTTTACCTCAGTGTATATATGTGTGTTGAATATTATTTTATAATATGGTACATAATATAATACGTTAAACTGTTATATGAAGACAAGAATTGTTTGTCCAAATCAAACTTTATGCATTGTTTAAAATATACGTCTGCATGTTTCCATAGCCGCTGGTATATATAACTTATAATTTATATATGTAAAGTTACATGTGATCTTATATAATAAGTTATGTTATGGCTGAGTGTGTGTGTATATATATATAAGTAGTTATTTCAAAATATGTTTTTTAGAGTTATATATAGTTATATATATAAGTTCTATCATACCATCTATCTTTATTCATCCGGTTCTGATTCGTTCTATTTATTCCTATTTATCAGCTTGCCATCCAACTTCGCGTCAATCTAGCTTTGTTTGGAACTCGTGTTTGAATATTTCAGTGTCCGAATCAGTATGCGTATTTGTGTCATCGTCCGTCCTCTCTAGCCTCGAAAGGTGAGCACTCACTCACGATTAACGTTCTTTTATTTATTAAATTTGATTTCAATTGAAACGACAATTGAAATATGCTGCTGTTAGTTAATTACACTGTTATATAAGCTATCACCTGTATCAGTTCACCTGTGACATCTGACACCATTATCTGTTAATTATTTATGCGATGATAATACAGTTTGGCTGATAATTGATTGATTGTTGATGTTTATATTGGACGTTAAATTGTTAATGTTAAAATGATAAATAGTATGAAATTGAACTTGATATAGGATAATTAAATGTTAAATTTGATTAACTGACATTTGTATAATATGACCCCTTTAACTGTTGAATTTATTGACGTAGGATTTGTTTAATTATACTTTGAACCACTGAACGTATGTTGTTAAATTGATGATGTATGAGATTGTAAATAGATGACAAGTGAAAACCGTAACGTAATAATCTTTAATCTACATGAAATGATAGTGTAGATTCTAGAAATAATTATATTAATTCGTACAAATAACAATGTGAATTAATACGGTTATTTCGGGATTATTTGAATTGATTATTGGATTGATATTGGTTGTTGTTATTGCTTGTTTATTTACTTTGACACCATCCCAGTTATCACACTGCAAGTTCCCTTTGCTATGTTTTGATTTTGAATTGAATTGGAATCGGGTTGAAATGATAAATACCCAAATTAAACTTTGACCTTGGATATAGAGAATTAAATAAAAACCCGATTGGTCAAATAAATTGATTTAAAAATAAACGACGATTTTATTTGAATAATTAATATGGTTTTGAAATGAAGTTGAAATTTAAATTTTGATAAAAGGAAAATGTTAATATTTAATAATCTGAAACAAAATATTAACAATGTAATTGATGAAAGAATGTTGTTTAATTTGAGAAATGATTGAATTAACTTTGAAATGATTTAATAATTAAGTTTTGAATTATTTAATAATTAAATAAGATTGAATTATTTAATGATTAAATTAAATTGAATTTTTGAATAAGTGAATTTTACTTCGTAAATAATTGAAATTGAGTTTCTTTATTAATTAAGTTTTGGAAAATTATTTAAATAAGTAAATAAGTGAAATTGAATTTCTTTAACAAGAATAGAATGTGATTTATTGAAATTAATGTAAGACTTGAAAATTAAAAGAATTGATTTGATGAATTTAATTTAATTCAAAATTGTAAATTTTGATTTAATGAAGATGAACTTAAGAATTGATTTAATGAATTGGAAATTTAATAGAAATTGTTTTGAATGATAAAGTAACTTAACGAATATTGAATGGAATCGATAAATGAGTTTAAATTGATTTGAATGTTAAATAAAATTTGTTTAAATGATTTCGGAATGAAACTTATATACGAATTTGAATCAATATTTGAATGGTTTTAAATAGATATTGAAATTGAATTATAAGATTTTGAAATGGTAAATTGGAAGTTTTGAAACGTAAATATTGGAAATTGATTTAGAAAGACAAATGAAATGTTGGTTTACGAATTGAAATTGAAATTGAATTTGATTTGGTTTTTGAATATATAAACGACCAATCGGTGAAATAATTACGGAAGTTATTAAAGAGACCGGAATTCGGTTATGGATATACTCTCTATCTAAACCGAAAACCACTTTAATAACTATACGCGGAGTGATGATCCAGAATGAAGTGGTTGGAATGATGTACGTGTTGACTGAAGAAAGAGAACGATAATGGATAGCCTTGACACTTGTGTCAAATTGGAAATGACTAAAACAGGAGCTGTGCCGGGCCAATGGAGGATTAGCTACCTCAAGTGGACACACTTCTTCGAACTACTTATACTTGTTGTCGATTGGTGCACCCTTGATTTTGGGAGTGTTGTTTCACGGTGTTGCGGGCGCTGCGGCGTTGCGTTCTCACCAGTCCGGATCAGGCGAACGGTAGTATCACTACCTTGGGTATTGCCTCATGTGCCTTGTCATACTTGTATTCCATTTATACGCGACCACTACGATTTTGATTTGTATCTTTAGTATATGGATTGCCCTCTGGTGACTTCCGGTTTTGGGGAAACTACGGTCTTGTATATGCTTTTGGGAATAAAAATGTGTTAAGGGTGGAATGGGCCATGACTTAATGCTATTTTGATATCTTTATATTACTGATAGACATTATCTACTTATCGTACACTACTACATAGTAGATAGTTTAACGGATCCTTAAAGGATGGTTATTCCAAACATCCTTTGAGTTACTTGTATTTCAATTGCTATTTCACTTGAGTTGGATTTATTAATATAAGAATGTTAATCCTGACTCGAGTGTCTTGTGTTTTTGCTTTACGCTCGGGTCAGACTGAGTGTACCAGTATTCGAGACTCACCTTTGGAGTTGGAGCTTTGCTTGAAGATCCAGCCATCTATTCTGCTTTCAGTATTCGATGATTCCAGTGATGTATTCTGATTTGTATCTGATGTATCGTATTACTCTTCTGTTGTAAACTCTAATGTATTTTATATATTCATATAGTAGCTTCATGAACTACTATCTCTTTTATTTCCGCTGCACTTATTACTCTGTGTCTGTGATCTGTGATTATATTTATTTACTGTATATGTTCAGTTTTGCCAAATTTAAATTAACAACGCGGTATTTTGAGCAATTCAACTCTGACATGCGTGTCTGCCTATGCACCTGGCGGGTGCAGCATGATAGGGGGTTCTCGCATTTGGTTTGGTAGCAAGCGGATGACTCTTACTCCTACATGTCCCTACGGGGTTGGTGCAGTCGAGAGGCTGGCTGTAAAGGCAGAACACAGGTACTGCTGTATGCTACGGTGGGCGTTACCCCACTGACGCGGTCCGTTACAGTTGGTATCAGAGCTTTGGTAGCTCTAGGCAAAACTTAACATATATGGTAAATGTATTTACAGAATCACTCTCATTCGAGTTTCAATCTCTTCCTTGACTCGATTCCTTTGAATTTTGGAACGTTCCCTTGGTTTCGAAATTCATTCGTGTCCTTCACTATTCGTCTTCTTTTGATTCTAGAGCACCCCATAACTCCATTTTAAATGATATCTATAATAGATCGGCGGTCTCGCCAATCTTCGAATGATTCGTAAAGGATTAAACTCCTTTACAATAGGCATTGATTTACCGGAGATTTCTGTATCCTTGGTTTACGATGCTATCTATTCCATGCTATACCTGAATTCTATCTCTTGAGATCAAGTATTGATTTACCTCGGAATTCGGCATCGATCTTATTCTTGAAGTTACGGACGACCCGGTTAAGGTTGCCCGTGAATTAAATAAACTCATCCATCTCTTGATTGTGGTAATCGAATTATCTTATCTTCTGTTTCAAACTTATTTTCGAATCAAAATTCTCTTTGATTTGAGTCAACAAAAAAATTTGAATCCCTATCCTTATTTTGAAAATCCATTCCTGTATCGTCGAGCAAAGAAATGTATTTCTAAATTTATATTAAAAATGTTGTTTTCAAATTTGATAAACAAAATAGTTTTGAATGATTATATTATATATAAATATAAGTTTTCTAAAATTAAATTATTAATGAATTTGTTGTCTGAAATAATAATATTTGATTTTCATTTATTGTTTTGTAAACCATTGGCTATTGCATAATATAAATAAATGAATTTATAAATACGGTTTATAAATTGATTTGGAATTTGAAATGAATTTAATTCAGAAATTTGAGAATTTAGTTTCCGGTGATTTCGAACTTTGGTTTTAAAATTTTAAAGTATATATTATTGAAAGTATTTTCGAATAGAAATCGTTTTCAAAGAATTTTTAAATGTTGAAATTAGTGCTCTTCTCTTTGTCACTGGGAAATAATTTCGGTGATGGCGGCCGCATCATCGACATTCATTTTCGAGTTTCGAAGTGGAGATACTATTCTGTAGCTTTGCTACGGTTTGTTTTGAAAAATATTTTGATTTGAATTTCTTCAGTATATTTTGATTCACATATATATATATATGTATCTTATTTTAAAATTTGATTTGATTTGATATAAATATATTATATATAACTCTAAATTGTTTAAGTTAATTGGAAATCTAGTTCTTAAATGTTGTTAAAGGATGATTTTAATTATAAATAAACCAAAATTTGGAATAAATGTTTAAACTTGAATAATTGAATTGAGAAAATTTTATTTGTATATTGTTCAATTGCATTCTAAAACAACTTACCTAAATCATTCAGAAGTTGAATATGTAATTGGATAATATATAAGATAAATTGAATTTATAAATAAATTTGAGTGTTTATAATAAATGTTATACACTTAAGTTTGATTATAAAGATGTTAATAGAGTTAGATAGGATAATAAGTAAAACTCAGTTAATAATGAAATGAATTTGTTTGAAAGAATTAATAAATTTGTTTTGAAAGAATTAATAAATTGAAATTTGATCAACATATGAAATACCTTGAATTTAAAAGAAATCAATAGATGGAAATTAATTTAAATCGAAACTTTTATGTTTTAAATTAATTTATATGGGTTAAATATATGTGATTAGGTATATTAAGTAGAATAAATTTAACAATAATTTGGAATAAAGAAGAATTAAATTGCTGAAAAAAAATATGATTATAATAAAATACTATTCAAATTTATGGTTTTAGAAGTTGTAAATTGAAGATAATTGGATAATAAGTTAATGAATTTAGAAATAGTCGAGATTGATTTTGTGAAATCAAATGGATTAAATCAATTATTGAATATCAATTAATTTAAATTTGAATTTATATGGTTTAAATTAATTGTTATTTTGTATTTCAAATCTGTTTTTCTTTCTGGTTGTTTCTATTCTCCTACCTCGTTCCTATTCGGGGACGAAAAGTTTTGAGTGGGGGAGAGTGTAACGACCCGTAAATTTCAACGGTTTTAATAACGTAATTAGTTGAAATTTTGTGAAATTTTAAACGATAAATTTTGAAATATAAATTTGATATTTGGAATGCGTCTAGTTAAACATAGCAACTGGTAAATTTTCGTCCGAAAATATGAAAGTTTATTTCGCGCGTAAATTCACTTCAATTTAATCAGTTAAAAAGCGATGAAAATAAAATGTTTTCGAAACCTAAATATTTTTACATAGAAAAATTCTAAACAATCTTCTGAGCAAGATGACAGTTTGTCATTTTTCCAAATTCGGACATCTTTGACTCCGTCGATCTTATTTTTCAGTGTTTTTCTTGCATTTTCCGCTATTAGAAAATTCGAATTTTTATAATTCAATCATACCACTGATTTCATTTTACCGTTTTGATCGTCTCGTCGTACTGATCTCTACGGTATATTCAATTGTCAATTTCGACATCCGGGGGACAGCGAAATCGGTAAACGCTGGACCGTATCGGTACCGGTTTTTGTAAATTTGTGGTTCTTGCAACTTTCAATATTCCACCATTCGAAATCAAACGGACATCAGCTTTTAATGTTTACCTTGAATTCAATTCTACTGACTTTTTATATCCTCCGGTTTCAAAAAAAAATTTGATGTGCGTTCATTCATACTCTTTCCTCTTCCTTCCTTTCGTTTTCCCAGAAGAATATTCATTGCTTTTGTTTCTTCACTTCACGCTACCCATTCTCTTTCACAATCGCCAAACCACCCTATAGCCTAACGCTTCCCTCCGGCCTTCGCTACGCTAGACCGAACCCATCACTTCTCTCCTTCACCACACCCGCCAGCCTCACATTTTCCTCCCATCCACAACCGAAGTCTCCTCCATCTCAGATCCAACCTGCACCCATCTCCACTCCTAGCAGACCCGCGTGACAGCTAAGAAAACCGAGAGCAGTCAAACCCCATCACCATTAGCCTATCCCCTTCCACCTCTCGGCCTAAATCTTCCACTATGACTGCCTTGTTTTCCTCCAACACGTGACAGCAAACAACCCCTACTCCAGCGTGGCCTTCCTCACGTAAGCCTCAACTTCCCCTCGAGCTCGCTTAGTCTCGCCAACAGCCAAGCTTCCATCTGTCCTTTATAGGTAATATATATATTTAATCTATGTCAGTTAGTATATATGTTTTGGTTTATATATAGTTTATGTTATTATTAAAATAGTGCTCGACCTGATTTTTATATCTTTATAGATTTATATATATATATATTAGTTTATATGTGTAAGTTTATAAAATTTATACACTTCCTACCCGCAGCTGATAAAGTGATAACCAATGTATACTTATATTTATTTACGGTTTAAAATGTTTGGTTGTGATAACTTATATACATATATTTTAACCTACCTGCTTGTTATTTTGTTTACCATTCCAATTCTTTGTTTAACAGTTATATATATATATAATAATATGCCACCTGCTCGTTTTTAAATAGATAGGTTATGTCTTTGAAATCTTATATATTGTTAGCTATATATATTATATATGCATGGTTTATAAGTTGCATCTTATATATATGTTATACGGTAGGTGTCAGTATATGATTTTTAATATAAGTATTAGTTATATCAAGGGTATACAATGTATGCTTGATAGATATGCCAGTTGCATGTATAGTTATAGTTTTGATTTGTTAAGTTTCATGTATAAGCTTTATATATATATATATATTTTGTAATACATAACCTGTAGGATCGTTATGCTAGAATATATATTGTTAGCGCATACGTTTACCTCAGTGTATATATGTGTGTTGAATATTATTTTATAATATGGTACATAATATAATACGTTAAACTGTTATATGAAGACAAGAATTGTTTGTCCAAATCAAACTTTATGCATTGTTTAAAATATACGTCTGCATGTTTCCATAGCCGCTGGTATATATAACTTATAATTTATATATGTAAAGTTACATGTGATCTTATATAATAAGTTATGTTATGGCTGAGTGTGTGTGTATATATATATAAGTAGTTATTTCAAAATATGTTTTTTTAGAGTTATATATAGTTATATATATAAGTTCTATCATACCATCTATCTTTATTCATCCGGTTCTGATTCGTTCTATTTATTCCTATCTATCAGCTTGCCATCCAACTTCGCGTCAATCTAGCTTTGTTTGGAACTCGTGTTTGAATATTTCAGTGTCCGAATCAGTATGCGTATTTGTGTCATCGTCCGTCCTCTCTAGCCTCGAAAGGTGAGCACTCACTCACGATTAACGTTCTTTTATTTATTAAATTTGATTTCAATTGAAACGACAATTGAAATATGCTGCTGTTAGTTAATTACACTGTTATATATGCTATCACCTGTATCAGTTCACCTGTGACATCTGACACCATTATCTGTTAATTATTTATGCGATGATAATACAGTTTGGCTGATAATTGATTGATTGTTGATGTTTATATTGGAAGTTAAATTGTTAATGTTAAAATGATAAATAGTATGAAATTGAACTTGATATAGGATAATTAAATGTTAAATTTGATTAACTGACATTTGTATAATATGACCCCTTTAACTGTTGAATTTATTGACGTAGGATTTGTTTAATTATACTTTGAACCACTGAACGTATGTTGTTAAATTGATTATGTATGAGATTGTAAATAGATGACAAGTGAAAACCGTAACGTAATAATCTTTAATCTACATGAAATGATAGTGTAGATTCTAGAAATAATTATATTAATTCGTACAAATAACAATGCGAATTAATACGGTTATTTCGGGATTATTTGAATTGATTATTGGATTGATATTGGTTGTTGTTATTGCTTGTTTATTTACTTTGACACCATCCCAGTTATCACACTGCAAGTTCCCTTTGCTATGTTTTGATTTTGAATTGAATTGGAATCGGGTTGAAATGATAAATACCCAAATTAAACTTTGACCTTGGATATAGAGAATTAAATAAAAACCCGATTGGTCAAATAAATTGATTTAAAAATAAAAGACGATTTTATTTGAATAATTAATATGGTTTTGAAATGAAGTTGAAATTTAAATTTTGATAAAAGGAAAATGTTAATATTTAATAATCTGAAACAAAATATTAACAATGTAATTGATGAAAGAATGTTGTTTAATTTGAGAAATGATTGAATTAACTTTGAAATGATTTAATAATTAAGTTTTGAATTATTTAATAATTAAATAAGATTGAATTATTTAATGATTAAATTAAATTGAATTTTTGAATAAGTGAATTTTACTTCGTAAATAATTGAAATTGAGTTTCTTTATTAATTAAGTTTTGGAAAATTATTTAAGTAAGTAAATAAGTGAAATTGAATTTCTTTAACAAGAATAGAATGTGATTTATTGAAATTAATGTAAGACTTGAAAATTAAAAGAATTGATTTGATGAATTTAATTTAATTCAAAATTGTAAATTTTGATTTAATGAAGATGAACTTAAGAATTGATTTAATGAATTGGAAATTTAATAGAAATTGTTTTGAATGATAAAGTAACTTAACGAATATTGAATGGAATCGATAAATGAGTTTAAATTGATTTGAATGTTAAATAAAATTTGTTTAAATGATTTCGGAATGAAACTTATATACAAATTTGAATCAATATTTGAATGGTTTTAAATAGATATTGAAATTGAATTATAAGATTTTGAAATGGTAAATTGGAAGTTTTGAAACGTAAATATTGGAAATTGATTTAGAAAGACAAATGAAATGTTGGTTTACGAATTGAAATTGAAATTGAATTTGATTTGGTTTTTGAATATATAAACGACCAATCGGTGAAATAATTACGGAAGTTATTAAAGAGACCGGAATTCGGTTATGGATATACTCTCTATCTAAACCGAAAACCACTTTAATAACTATACGCGGAGTGATGATCCAGAATGAAGTGGTTGGAATGATGTACGTGTTGACTGAAGAAAGAGAACGATAATGGATAGCCTTGACACTTGTGTCAAATTGGAAATGACTAAAACAGGAGCTGTGTCGGGCCAATGGAGGATTAGCTACCTCAAGTGGACACACTTCTTCGAACTACTTATACTTGTTGTCGATTGGTGCACCCTTGATTTTGGGAGTGTTGTTTCACGGTGTTGCGGGCGCTGCGGCGTTGCGTTCTCACCAGTCCGGATCAGGCGAACGGTAGTATCACTACCTTGGGTATTGCCTCATGTACCTTGTCATACTTGTATTCCATTTATACGCGACCACTACGATTTTGATTTGTACCTTTAGTATATGGATTGCCCTCTGGTGACTTCCGGTTTTGGGGAAACTACGGTCTTGTATATGCTTTTGGGAATAAAAATGTGTTAAGGGTGGAATGGGCCATGACTTAACGCTATTTTGATATCTTTATATTACTGATAGACATTATCTACTTATCGTACACTACTACATAGTAGATAGTTTAACGGATCCTTAAAGGATGGTTATTCCAAACATCCTTTGAGTTACTTGTATTTCAATTGCTATTTCACTTGAGTTGGATTTATTAATATAAGAATGTTAATCCTGACTCGAGTGTCTTGTGTTTTTGCTTTACGCTCGGGTCAGACTGAGTGTACCAGTATTCGAGACTCACCTTTGGAGTTGGAGCTTTGCTTGAAGATCCAGCCATCTATTCTGCTTTCAGTATTCGATGATTCCAGTGATGTATTCTGATTTGTATCTGATGTATCGTATTACTCTTCTGTTGTAAACTCTGATGTATTTTATATATTCATGTAGTAGCTTCATGAACTACTATCTCTTTTATTTCCGCTGCACTTATTACTCTGTGTCTGTGATCTGTGATTATATTTATTTACTGTATATGTTCATTTTTGCCAAATTTAAATTAACAACGCGGTATTTTGAGCAATTCAACTCCGGCATGAGTGTCTACCTATACACTTATAATGGATGCGAATGGTCCAAAATGGCGGGTCGTTACAAAGTAGTTATCCTAAAAATTCTCTATAAAATTACTTTACTGAGACAACTTATGAAGATCTAACCAAGTTTAGAAAACATTTTGAAATCCAACCTCATCTTAAAGGTTTTGAAAATAATTTGAAATTCAACCTCATATGGAGGATTTTGGAAAACAACTCGAAATCTAGCTATCTAGAGGATTTGGGAAACAATTTGAAATCTAACCTCATCTAGAGCATTTCAGAAAACGACTTGAAATCTAACATCATCTAGAGGATTTCGAAAAATATCTTGAAAACTAACCTTATTTAGAGGATTTCGTAAAATAACTTTAAATCTAACCTTATATAGTGGATTCGGAAAATGACTTGAAACCTAACCTCATCTAGAGGATTTCGAAAAACGACTGAAATCTAGCCTCATCTAGAGGATTTGAGAAAACAATTTGATATATAACCTCATCTAGAGGATTTCAGAAAATAACTTGAAATCTAATCTCATCTTAAGGATTTTAGAAAATAACATGAAATCTAACCTCATCTAGAGGATTTTGAAAAACAACTTGAAATATAACCTCATCTAGAAGATTTTGGAAAATAACTTAAAATATTGCCTTATATAAAGGATTTCGGAAAATAACTTGAAATCTAATATCTTCTAGAGGATTTCGAAAAATAACTTGAAATCTAGCCTCAACTAGAGGATTTCATAAAACGACTTGAAATTTAACCTCATCCAGAGGATTTTGGAAAATAATTTGAAATGAGTGCCTAGAGGCGAAAATACTCCAGTACTATGCTTCAGTCATCTAAACTTGGTCTGACAGGTGTATCGGGTTTTAGAAAACATACTAGTGGCAGTATAATGCCCATATTTTGCACGTGGCTAACATGACTCACTATACAGCACCATGCATGGTACTTTTGACCATGGCTCACTATTTGCATGACACGATTCGGCATTGGCTCACTCTTTTGCACAACACTTTGGTTGTGGCTCACTCGGTGTGTTCGGCACGATCAACTTTTCATGACTCACTCTTTGCATGACATGATCGGCCGTGGCTCACTGTTATTTGGGATCTACCCAACACATGGTTTTTCTAAACCATGGCTCATTATATAGGAGATCTATCCAATTTTCTAATCTTTTTGGGAATCTACCTAGCTTATTAATCTTTTTGGGAATCTATCCAATTTTGTAATCTCTTTGGGAATCTACCCAACTTACTAATCTTTTAGGAACCTACCAACTTATTAATCTTTTTGGGAATTTACCCAACTTACTAATCTCTTTGGGACTCAATTTTCTAATCTCATTGGGAATCTACCCAACTTACTAATCTTTTGGGAATCTACCCAACTTACTAATCTTTTTGGGAATTTAACCAACTTACTAATCTCTTTGGAAATCTACCCAACTTACTAATCTCTTTGGGAATCTACCCAACTCACTTATCTCTTTGGGAACCTACCCAAGTTAATAATCTTTTGGGAACCTACCCAACTTACTAATCTCTTAGGGAATCTACGCAACTTATTAATCTTTTTTGGAATCTACCCAATTACAAAACTAAGTAATTTCAGTGAGGCAAAATCATTTTCCTATCAAAACTAAGTCATTGCCATAAGGCGAAATCATTTACTTGCTGAAACTAAGTAATTGTCGTGAGGCGGAATCAGTTACTTGGTTAAACTGAGTTGTTGAAATGAGGTGAAATCATCTTCTTGCCGAAACTAAGTAATTGCCATGAGGCGAAATTATTTAGTGAAACTAAGTAGTTGCCATGAGGCGAAATGATTTACTTGGTGAAACTAAGTAGCTGCTATGAGGCAAAATCATGTACTTGGTGAAACTATGTATTTTGCATAAGGCAAAATCATTTACTTAGTGAAACTAAGTGGTTGTCGTGAGACGAAATCATTTATTTGTCGAAACTAAGTAATTGCCATGACGCGAAATCATTTACTTGGTGAAACTAAGTAGTTCCCTTGAGGCAAAATTATTTACTTGGCGAAACTAAGTAGTTATCGTGAGGCGAAATTATTACTTAGCTGGAGGTGAAAGCATGGCTTGGAAACTTGCATACTTGATCAGAGTAGTACCACGACTAAAACATTTTGATTTACTTTTGGAAGTTGTGCGATATTGCTTGATCGCGACAAATAATCACGATTAAAACATTTTAATGCACTTTTGGAAGTTTCATGATATTGCTTGATCATGGCAATAATCACGACTAAAACATTTTGATGCACTTTTGGAAGTTGCATGATGTTGCTTGATCACGGCAATAATCATGACTAAAACATTACGATGCAATGTCTGAAATGCTTAATACATAGGAAGATTGAAGTTTCGTGTGGTATACTTAAATTACGGCTAAAATATTGATAACTGTCCCCGGTTATTGTTGGTGCTGTAGTTTGAATTTGGATGGCTTGAGCACGAGCTGTAACTAACACTTTCTCAGGTACCTGTTAGCATAGAGAGCCATCCTCGGATCTTGGGCTTGGTAATGGCCAATAACTGGATTAACAACTATATGATAATCAATGTATATCCGGATCCCCAACATAATGATGGAGATAGCCATCTTAATCCAGCAATCAAGGACTCATACTCGACTAGATTGTTGGTTACCGAGAAGGTGAGCTTAATCGCGCAGTAAATCTGATGATTATCTGGGGTTACCAAGATATAACCGGCACCTTCCCCTTGCTCATTTGAGGCTCCATCTACATAAAGTTGCTAAGAGAGTTGTTTACCCTTGCTATCTTCTTTTCCCATTTCAGCTCTGAAACCAGTGCATTCGGTAATGAAGTCGGCTAGCGCTTGATCCTTGATTGCTTTCCTAGGCATATAAGGTATCTCATACTCACTTAGTTCTATTGCTTATTTAATTAATCTCCCCTGGTTTGGGGTTTATTAAAAACTTGCCGAAGCGGTTGATCTGTAAGGACTTCAATGGGATGGACCTGGAAATAAAGCCGAAGTTTTCTTGTTTTAAATACCAAGCTATAGGCGAGTTTTTCAATTGCTTGGTAGTGCTTCTCGGCTGGACCTCCCCTTTTGCTTACATACTATACCGATCTCAAGATTCCATCATCATCTCTAACTAAGGCTGAACTTATGGCTTGGTCCGAGTCGGCCAAATAAAGGAACAGAGTTTCGCCATCTATAGGTTTTGACAACACCGGTGGGGGGCACTTAGGTGCTTTTGCAGTTCCTCAAATGCCTTTTGGCGTTCTTTTGCCCGTTTGGATGTAACATGCTTCTTTAAGAGGTTGAAGAAGGGAACACACTTGTAATTTGATCGGCTTATAAATCTGTTCAAAGAAAATATTTCCATTCTAGGTCACTAACTCTTTTCCATTAGTTGGGGACTTCATGTTGGTTATAGCTTTTATTTGATCCAGGTTTATCTCTATTCCTTTAGCACTTACAATAAATCCCAGGAATTTTCTGGATTGTATTCTGAAGGTACACTTCTAAGGGTTCAATATCATCTGATATTTCCGAAGAGCCTCGAATGTCTTGTCTAGGTTCGAAATTTAATTTTTGACTCTGATATGTTGCCCCTGTAGTCCAAAGACCAAAGGGCATTACCTAGAATAAGAATCCATAAATGAAAGCAATTAGTGGCCACTGGTAACATCTACTAACTGATCGATTCTCAGTAGAGGGAAGCAATCCATTGGGAAAGTTTGCAGAAATCAATAAAGTCGGTATAAGTCCTCCACGTTCGTTTGGTTTCTTTACTAACACCGACTTAGCATTCCACTTTGGGTAATATACATTTTTGATGAAATTATTCTCTAGTAACATATCGACCTCTTCTTATAGAGCCATATATCAATTCATGTCTAGTGGTATTCTTTTACCTTATAGGAGTAAACTTCTAATCTATATTCAAGCAGTGGTAAATAACTGAGGGGTGGATTCCTATCATGTCATCATGAGTCCATATGAACACATCTTGGTTATGCTTGAGAAAGGAAATTAGCTCTTTTCGGTCGGATGAATGGAAATAAGTCCCTAAGTTGACTGTCTTAGACTTGTCACTCTCATGGAGGCACACTTCTTCCAGGGTCAAGCTCAATTTCATCTTCTTCTTATACAATTTGAATACTCTTTTTCTTTCTCCCAAAAGACTTACTACCTCGCCCTCATTCTATCTTTTTATATCCTCTTTAATAGCTTGATATGTAGATTAATTCTCCGAAATTTTAATCTTCTTGCCTTGGGGAATTCTTAAGGGTTTCTTAGGGATTATTTTGTAAAAGACTTTTGACATCATATGGTTGGTAAACTAGATAAAATTTTATGGGTACCGAGATTGGATTGTGCCCAACGAAAAGGGAGGAGTTAAAACCGAAAGAATCATTTTGAAGAGATAGGAGACTCCTTCAAATATAGAGATCCATATAGTACTCTTTATCAGGGAATATATATATATATCTGTGTGTGTGTGTGTGTGTTCGATTGAATGGGCTTTTATACTATGAATTTCTCCCGAAACACAGAGGCAAAATTAGATATTTATAAAAATGAGATATCAAACTAACCATTTAAGAAATTCAGTTAATCTCCCATAATGTATGAAGTTTTCCATAGCCTAAGAAAGTCTTAGACATCCAACTCTTTCATGTCCATTCACTTGACGGTAAACATAGTAGTTCTTTCCATTTGAATCTTCTTTTGTGGATGGGGGCTATCCTGATTAATGGAGCTCCTCATAAGTTTCTAGAGGGATTCGAGACAGATTTTGGCTGAGCGAAGTGAAGACTTGGTCTGGTTTGATATTTTTCCAAGATTAGAGAGTAGAGATAACCGGGAATGCTCTTTTAGTAGAATGAGATGAACCTTTACTTCTCATTATTACAAAACTCGAGCCTTAGTTTTGTTTGCGATAGACTTAACCATCCCTTGGAGTTGAGCAGACTCTTGGAGAGACTCCTAAAGATGCTCCAAAACTGTCTGATCTGGAGAACTTGAAGTTCATAAACGGGAATACTTTCAGTCTCAGTCTTTTTCCAAGATGAAGGTAGCCAAATTCTCATCATTATCTTCTTTAGTAAGATAGATGACGTGGTCGAGGGGTAACTCCAAGGTTGGTTCCTTATTTTCAAAGTTGATCATTGTTTGAGAGATGATGTCGGTGGATTTTTTTCGAAATGGAGCAAATGACGGAGGTTCGAGCCCTCCTTCTAGCGTCCAAAATGTTAGAAGGATTTTTCGTCTGAATAACACTCCAAAGCTTTCGGAATTTTATTTCAAAAGGATGTAGATAAATTGAATGAACATTGAAACTATGTAGATAATCAGCGCTGAAAGGTGAAGAGGCATGAGATTTATAGTGGTTCGAGACCGAGATCCTTATGTCCACTTTGAAGGTTCTACCTTGAGCTTTTATTCATAATCTGATGTACAAGTACTTCTATTAAAAAGTCTGCCAGCAATGATCATTTGATTAAAGCTTTCTAAATAGAGTAAGGAATATGGAACGATTGTAGAATGTCAGAATATCTCCTCTTAGCCCCATTTCAGTAGCATGTGTTCCACTATTTATAGTAAATTTAAGGTTCTCCCATTGATGTAGGGGCTTTCATATGGATTAATGACCTGGCTTGCTATAGGAGGCTTAGATTTAAACACTTGCCATCATCTTGTTGAGAGTACATTAACGCGGATTGATGACATGTCGCTTTTATATATAGTTTCATTGATTCCTTCAGTTTATCTTGACCATTGATCTTGGTCCAGGGCTATTTGAGCCGTTGATTGTTAATACTTATTGAAATGTCTTTGGTCTCGGTAGTTGCCACTGTCGGCTAAGCTTGTTGTCTTAACAGGACAATGATCTTGATCTTGATCGATGTCTTTTCTCTTGCTATCGGATCTTGGGTTCTTAGATATTGATCTTGGTGCTTAAGCCCTCGGTGGAAAACAAATAATGGGTCTTGGAATTACAAGCCAAGGGGCTTTACTTTGGAATATTCGTAATTTGTACTAGGTATAAATTATGGTGTAACAACATGCCTTTAATTCTCCACATCTTATATTTCTTCTATTTGTATGTTTTTGGGTTATGTATGATTATCAAAGTACTACCTTTGAATCATTTAGTTTGCCATCATGTTGAATTTTACTTTCCTTATATTGATTAGCTATGTGATATTGATTATATCAATCATAGATTCTCTTTTGCTCTCTTTTATTTGACCATTATGTATACACTTCATTTAGATCTAAATCTGATTGTCAAGAATTCGTATATGCCTAATTCATTTAATCCATTTAATTCATAAAACACCGGTTGAATAAAATTTTGGAATCATTATATTAATGGGTGATATTACATATTACAAATTTATGGATTAAAGGATGTTTTACAAATACTTTGAAATATAGTTTTTTATTAAGGCTGGCCAGCTTTTAAGTGGGCGTCCACTTTTATTGATAAACATTAATAACAGGTGTTCGGCACAAACGCAAGAACAACTAAGAAAAGAAAATTACAGGAAATGGGCAAAAGCACCTATGCTACTAAAAGACTAGGAACACTAGACCTTGTCATCACTACTGCTATAGTCAACAGGCACTATGACATGAGAATACCCAAAAAAGATCGAAGCCAGATCAGGCACATAATTTTCAGAATTAGGAGAGTATAAATATTTCCTATCCAATGTGTCATCCTCCAAGATAAACTTGTTACATTCCCCATCATCAGCATATGTAGATAAGAGCAATCCATCCCCCTCAACACGATATATCAAGAAACGCTTTTCACCATCACCTTCTACATATATATATGGTAGGTGTTGGTCTTTGGGTTGAATCTCATTTCAGAAGGTAAATGAACCCAAGCATGCTCACTACGATTCTAGACAATAACACGGTTAGCAGGAGGTGCTAAAACTCTACATTCGTAACACTAGGAACATCTAGTTTAGAGGGAGGAGGATCGATAACCACCACTAGAGGTGAAATAGTAACCTCCGGCTTGGATAAAGAAATAATAGCTGGGTGAGGCTTTGAAACCCACTTCAGGACCGGACGAGGAAGTGGTATCTTATCAGTAAGCGGGACATCAATCCGGAGGGTACAAGATTCCTTAAGATAACTGAAGATCTGTGTGAATATCGGGTTTTCAACAGTAATGAACAGCGACAACCGTGACATGTCCTTTTGCAGTACGAATAGATATCTGGGAAGGCAATGGTTTATCCAAAGATATTTCAATAAGAACCATGGCCAATTGCAAGCTACGGTGTTAGCATCAAAACATTTAAGTTTTCCAACTACATTGGCTAGCCAATTTAGACTGATAATCTTTTGAAATATTTTGAGTATTGTTTAGATGTAGATCAACTGAATTTAAA
This sequence comes from Allium fistulosum, assembly GCA_030737815.1. NCBI lineage: Eukaryota > Viridiplantae > Streptophyta > Magnoliopsida > Asparagales > Amaryllidaceae > Allium > Allium fistulosum. The sequence goes on from CM060904.1 coordinate 799,586,690, forward strand.
TTTCATATGTTGCTTCCAAAAAAAGAGAAAGAGGGAAACCTATATATTTTTCTTGACATGTTTCTTAATTTAATGTTTGGTCTTATGGTAAGCTATTTTGTTTTGAAAATATGGTCTTGAATTGCAAATTAGTTAAGTATAGTTGTGTGTTATTTTGTTTCAAAATGTTAATTCAATTCGTATACATTTACATATATTTTTGTATGTAAATATATGTGTATATACATATACATACAAATATATATATATATATGCATATAAATTTTAAAGTTTACAAAATTTGCTTCAAAACAATATAATGATGTTTGAACTACCTTTTAAATCAAAGTCAATTTTAGATTGCCTTCTATATCTTGCGTATACATTTATTTACATCTATATACATACGCACATGTAAACAAATAAAAAAAGTTCTCTTCTTTGGACGACAAAGGCATATATGGAGGGAATATCTGACTGTTGTGGTGTAAATCTCAACACCTAAAACGTTCACATTTGCTATGCACACATTCTATATGTAACACTTTCACATTCACACATTAGCGCATTTGATGCGCTCATCAAATAAATAAAAATAATGACACAAAAAATTTAAAATTTAACAAAACTAATTTTAAATAATTATAATAAGATGAACACTTTATTTAAAAGAAAATTTAGAAAAGTTCTAAATGAATTTAGACTTCAAAGGCCCAAAACAAATCCAAAGGGATTTTTGAAAATTACCTAACTACCCCGCTTCTGACTAGCCTGTTCCTACACATTCTTGAGATTTGTATGACCATATTCCACACCCCATCGTTTTATTCTCCAAATATAATGTTTTCTCCCATGTAATAGCATCTACAGTTCCAAGCCTGTGTCTTAGTGGCCTACTGTACCTCTTAATCATTCTCTAACAACTATTCGTCGAATGGATCCCCTTCATATTCAGTCTACCTATAGTATGTCTATAAGAGTTTATAGGCTGATGAGAAGTTTCACTTGGACCAACTCTGCTTTACCAATTGGAGGTCGCCGAACAGGTTGACCAACAACATGTGTCTCTATTCTTGGATGAGTCTTTATAGAAAGTTAAAGCTTTTTCTTCCTAATATTTTTTTATAAGTTTCTTTAGGTAGCAATACTCACTAGCATTGTGTTCTCATGTCTCATGAAATCTCCACTATTTTTTGAATCTCTTTTCTGGTTTAGTAGCTTGTCTCAGGGCTATCTTTTTATGCGAGTAGTTCCTTAAGTGACAAGGTAGTTGTTCTCGACCAAATCCACGTGGTACATATATGTGTCAAACTTGGTTCCTCCTATGTACATTTTCTTAGAATATTTCATTTTTCAACATTAGCAATTTCCTTTTCTCCTTCCATTAATTATGTTTCCATCACCTTTCCCAAGCTCGGTGTTAGATGACTCTTCTACTTGGATAGGTTTCGCTATCCTCAATTCAGCATTTATTGCTTGTAACAACCCACACTTCCCGACATGCTCCAAATGCGTCGAGTTGAGAAAAACGGATCACCAGTTTTCAAAAATTTAATATCTCAAAGACTAAGATCAATATATATAATCTAAGATAAAATAACTATCAAATACGTATCATAGCGGAATAAATAAAACATGTAGATATCATAGAAAATATCAGTCTCAGAAATATCAAATCATGGTCTCAGAAAGATATCAGTATGTGATCCAAATCAGAGTACATAGCAAAATATCTCTTAAAATCCGATACAAGAAAACAACTATACTAATATGATAAAATGATACATGGAGAGAAGATGTGGTAAAAGCAACCTCCAAGAATAGCACAACTCTCTCTCTCCAAGTATGCGAAACTGGAAAATTACCTACTGCCCATCTATGGTGGGGTAAAAGTATGGAAAAGGAATGGGTCAGACAAAAGTTGCTAAATGAGAACAAGTTTAATAAGTGATGATTAAGTGCAGTTAATTTGAAATCTACTCTAAGTGATATAGGATGTAAAGCAAGTGTCTGTGAACTCATAAGGTCAACATATAGGGATTCTATCTAACTCAATGGGTCAAACTAACTTATCGGACCTCTCACTAATGATCAGCCAAAATTGGAACTATTTTCCCATCATAACTATGCTAACATGTCTTTTATTGTACTGCACCGGGGTTCATTTCATAGGAACTCCCATTAGAACCGGGCTCCAATTTAATCAATACATATAGCCACTTATTATACTGCACCAACCTCTACCCGTACTAGGTTGCGTCAAAAAATATGCATACCTGGATTTCCCATTAGTACCGGACTCTCTCAAAAAGCATCATCGACAGTGTTGTGCTCACCTGTAAAGAACAACCTAAGCCTATGCGAAATACATCGCCCTAATAAACTTCTTTTATGAAATATATGCATCGCCTATACCAAATTAACTTTTGCAAAATATTTAGCCCAATTAGTTAAATCAACTGTCTTTGATTTATAAAATTTACAACTGAATTATTTAAATTTTATTATTAAATTTGGGCCTTAGACTAAGGTTCGATTTGTGCATTTTCCAATCGAACTGTCGACCCAAATGTTCGTCGACGAAATTTCTATCGGCTTAGAAATCCGTCGAGCGAATTTATAATAAAATTTACCGCAAGCGCACGGCGTACTATCGTAGTACGTAGTGAGTACGGATTGATCTGTAGGGAATTGTTGATTTTAAATTTTCTATTCAATCAAATTATACCAATGTCGAGAGTGAATTAAACTAGAAAATGAGAAAATTAACAAAAAGAAAGTGATAAAAAAATGAGAGTAGAAGACAACTTGGAGGTAATTTCCACTCTCTAGATCACATAAATCAACAAAATGAAGTTATGATCTCTCTTTTGGTCATCAGTGAGATTAGTTGATGTGCTTATCATAAGTATGGTATATTTGTGCTATTAATTAGCCCAATACAAACAATCAAACTATAACACAACCACTAATACACATTTAATTCTCATGAAATATGACAACAAAGTTGAAAGCAAAATCTATTTTAAGCATGACCTATTAACTATTGTTTAGAAATAGGCCATCAAATTTTAATTTTAACATTCACTTCTTTGCCATAATCATATTTAGATGAAGAGGCAATTTGTGTTATGTTTGTTTAAGCATAGCCTATTTGGTGTCCACAATATAGACTATCAAATTCAAAGCTAAACAACAACATTAAACCACTTCAAATGTTTACATTAAGCACTAAAAGAGAACATAAACATCAAAATGTTGCATCTATATACTAGAGAGCTTCATTATCCCTAAATTGAAGGGATTAGGCTCTCATATTTGTTATCAAATCAACAAATGTAGAAAACAACATGAAACAAACAAGAGGAAAAAGAGAGCAAAATGAAAAGAAAAACTAATTAACAAGAAATAAACACTAATCTACTTGCATGAAAAGTAAACTACACTACCAACATAAGAAGAGAAGCATGTAAAAGAAAAGAGCATGTATTAAATTGCATTAAAAAAATTACATGAAATAAAAATGGCTAAGTAGCCATGAAAAGAAAACAAGCTCTCATTTTATTTTTGATCTAAACTAACTAAGAGAAGAGAGCCTAAGAGAGACTAAAGAAAGAGAGTAAGAGGGTTAGATGAAACATAAGGGGTATTTATAAAATAAAACCCTAATCCACTTTTTTGGGAACTACCCAAACTACCCTCTTAGGAAGTGTGGCCACCAAGTTATCATTAGCATAAAGTAATCATCCATTAAGTGTGCATGAAGATTTAATGGCCATTTGCATGTGGATTAGCTCTAATTTGTACATTAAGGTAGGTGGGTAGGTGGGGTCCTCCATGATCCATGAAATGAATTATTTTCATCTCCATTCCTTTGTATTCACTCTTGTGCATGCATGTATCTTCATAAAGCCACTTGTATTTGCATTTAAATTCCTACAAAATAACATATAAATTTTCAATTTAATTTTAGAAAATTAATATATGCACAAAAATGACTATTTTGCCCTTATATGGAGATGAATATATGACGATATGAAAATAATTTGAATTTTGGTTTAAAAAGGTTAAAATACCCAATATGATCATTTATTTAATTTAATTAGATTAAATATGGTGGTAAAAATATGCACATTTACGTGCACATCAAATAACCCACACTTATCTTTTTATTCGTCCTCGAATAAATAAAAACTAAGATAAATCCCTTTTCGTTGGGAGCACGATTGCATTGAGCATATGCAACAAGCCGTTAAACCTCTAGGTGTCCCTAGTAGGACGAGTGTTGTATCATGAGGGTTTTTAGCGGATACTACCTACAAAATCCGAATGCAAAGTGAAAATATTTACAAAATGCAAGATTTATTTACAAAGAGATGAATGCAAGTTTTTGAAAATATATACAAATGAAGGGTTTACTTTTAAATCGACACAAATAAGTTAAAGGGGTTTTTAGGCTTAAGGAAAACGTTGAAGAAAAATTTAGTTTTAGGGACAAGAAGTTTGCTTTTTAGGTTGAAGGACACTTTCTAATGTAAATCACAGAATGATAGTTGTAACTATCATTTTTTGTTTACACTAAAATGTGTCCTTCAGACTAAAAGACAAACTTGTTGTCCCTGGGACTAAATTTTTTTGCAACTTCTTCCTTTGGGCTATTTTCCTGTAAGTTAAATATAGGTTTTGGTCATATCTTGAAAATTTAAGTCATTTACTCGTCAAAATTTCTAACAAAAATCAAGTTATCGTAGCAAATAGACTATAGTTTAACTCGTTGTTTTGGTTGATAACACAGTGTAATTATGAAATGGATTCTTAGTTGATTATCAAAGTTTTTCAAAGTGGTATTTTCATTTCTTTTCAATAACAAGTCAAATCAAACAAGTTAAAATAGTGCTTGGAATTCAATTGCTTACTCTCTCTATTTTTTTTTGAAAATTTTATTTATATTTACAATGTTTACAAATGCCTAACTCAGAAATTTGAGGCCAGATATATTACCCATGCACTGCCTTTTTGGCTTATGTGAGGGGAATACAGAGCGTGGCAAGTGAACACACGAGTGTGAACACCTATCGACTGTAGGCATGTTTAGTAAAAGAATTTTTATATACATACACCTAGCTCAGATAAACTGAGGCCAGATATACCGATCGTGCACTGCCTTTCGAGCTTACGTGAGAAGGGTACATAGCATGGAGAGTGTACACGTAAGTGCGTACACCTATTGACCGTAGGTGTTAATAAATATATACATATATACAAGAAATATTTTTTTTTTGTTTTTTGTTTTGTGTTTTTTTTGTTTGTTTTTTTTGAAGAGAGAGTTTTGCAAAATCATCTTAGCACACTTAGAAGACAAAAAAAATGTTATATCCTTTTATTTGAATTCACCACTTTTTCAAAAAAGATCTTTAATTAGGATATTTCATACTTAACATGTATGAATCTTCCTATATACTAGTTAAACCATCGTTATTTGTAATCAAACTTTATTTTTATTTTTGTTGAGACAAATAAATTTTCAAAAATTCCAATTTAATACACCAAAACCATATATTTATCCTATAGTGTTTCTTTAAAAATAAATCAAAATGCTAAAAGAATAATTGTTTTTGGATTTTTTTTGTTTTTTTAAATTTTTGAGTTTTGGAAAGAAAATGCAAAAATAAACAACAAAAATTAAAAAAAGGAAAATAAAATGAAGATGAGCTCCCCCCCACACTTGATTTTGACTGTGTCCCCATAGTCAAACCAAGTGAAAGGAACGTTTATTATTGTTTACATGAAAATGAAATGTATTTACACGGCATCAGAAAGTATATCGTTAAAAAGTAAATGAAACGGTCTTCCAAAGACCGATTCATTTGTCTCGTCAAGTACGCGAGACGCAGCTGAAGCTTGAAAAACCAAACCTTCAAAGATTTTAAAGTAGAATGTTGATTTGGAAAACCAAATGTCGTTTTATTGAAAATTGTACGAGTTGTTTTATTTTCGATTATTTTTGGGGTTGATAATACGATTGATTGAAATTCAAGTTTATTTTCACCAATTTGAAATTCAAACTTATCATTGAAAACTTTCTCAAAATTATTGATTTCAAAATCAAAATGGCGATTTAAATCTTCCCCTTCGAAATTTAACAACTCATATTCAAAAAGTCCATAGCAATCGTGTTCTTTAAATTCGTCTTCCTTTGTTAGATTATCAACAACTTCATTGCGTATCTCAAGTTCAAAATCTAAAGTTGTGGTATTCAAATTTTTGAAATCGAGAAAAGGAAGATTGAATTTTAAATTTGGTTCTACACCCTCAAAAAGATTGAAATCTAACTCAATTACCGTATATTCAACAACTTCGTTAAGATTTTAGTTTTCAATTTCAAAGGTTGTTGTTTGAAAATCGTCAAATTGGGTAAAAGATGGATTATCACTCGACTCTTCACATGTTGGGATTTGATTTTGTTGTTCACGTAATTTTTTGTATGTTTCAATCAACAAATTCGTGTGATCATCGTAACTTTCATTCATTTGTTCAACAAAATCCAATTTATAATTATTAAATTGAGGACATTCGATTTGGACTTGTTGAGAACAAGAATCGTCAATTTCGATAAACGATGGATTATCATTTGATTTTTCACACGTTGGGATTGTTTTTTTTTCTCATGAAATTTTTTGTAGGTTTCACGCAACAAATCCTCGTAATCTTTGTCTGTTTGCTCAACTAAATCAAATTCATGATTATTAATTTGAGAATTTTCAATTTTAATTTGTTGAGAACAAAGTTTCAATCGCACCATTATTGAAACTATTCTCATTGCCAAATTCATTTAAAAAGTGGTTCACATTTCCATTTTGAGTTTGAAATTCATTTTGGAGTTCGAAATTGGATTGGTATAGGTTATAATCAAAATCATTTGAATTTTGAATTGAATTCAAATTTTTATTATTTTGAAATCCTTAACTTGAGTTATTGCACAAATCGTTCAAAAGTTGAGAATTCCTTTGATTTTGTAGTGAAACGAGTTCAAGTAAAGATTCCATTCTTGTTTCAAAAGTTGAGAATTGATCGTTATTTTGAAGATTTTGTGGTGCAAAATACGAATTGTTTGTACAATAGTTGTTACAAAAATATCCATAAGAATTTGGTGTGAAATTATATGGATTATATTGATCTTCACAACCATCATAAAATTCATGTGAATATGGAAATTCGGACATTTTTAAGAATGTTTTTTTTTTGATTCTTTTTTAAAAGAAAACTATTTACCAAAAAGGAATTTATTTTTTAAAATGAAAGTTGATTTTTGTTTGGTTTTTGGCTAATTTTCATTTTTTCTCTTGTTTTTGGTAAGATTTTATAGATATATATATATTCCTAAAAAAATAAGTATATTTTTTTTGGATTTTTGTTTTTTTTTAAACCTAACTCAATTTTTTTTATTGAAAAATTTCAAATGAAAAGGATTTAAAAACTAATTTAAGAAATATTTACAAAAAAAAATTTGTTTTGGATTTCAAATTTTTTTTGTCTTTTTTTTTAAATATGCATGAACTAATGCAACTAAATGAATGCAAGGATTTAATTACAAATTATTTATCCTAAGTAGCTTTTAACCCAAAATTGTATAATCACACTTTGTCTTAGATCAACAAGATAGTTCTCAGCTAGGTAACGGGCAGGATTTATCGGTGCACCACGAATCACCGTAGCAATGCGGCCGAAGGTTTAAGTACCTTCAGAGAAACAACCACTATAATATTTACGAACCACTGTAATACTTATAAATGGTTATTGCTCTACCGTAGCCCAAACACCAAAAATTAAATTGTTCAAAGAAGACAACTTGTCAATATACAATTAAGTGTTATCGATGTCTAACCGTTATTATTAATCGAAATTCTAGATTGAAATGCAAAGCTGAAATTAAACGTGTATTAACAATGCAACTACGAATGAATTTTTGCTTTTTTTTTGAATTTTTTTGCTTTTCTCTTTTTTTTTAAATGCAAGCAAACAACAATGCAAGGAAAATAAAAACAATAGATGGGGTTTAAAAGCAACAGAGTTCTTATAAGCAAGCAAGCAGTTATTTTTTGGCAAGCTAAGCGAATCAAGCAACTCTTCCAGTCTGCTTTGGCAACCTGAAAATAAAAAACAAGATATATACAAGTTTTTTTTAATATATAAGGATGGAAATTAAAGACAAATTAAAACAAAACAAATTTACAACTAGTTTTTTTAGAGGGTAAACAAAAAAAATTGAGCAAATCCCCTTTTTTTAATCAAGGAAGAAATTCAAAACGGTTAAAACCAAAACAATTTGTTTTTAAAAAAAAATGGATAAAACCAAACTAAAAACAAAGTAAGTAAAACAATAAAGCAAACCTTATTTTTTATATTTTTTTTAGGATTGAACTAAAGAAATTTAAACAAAACAAAAGAAAATAAAAAGGAAGAAAAAGTTCACTTTAAAAAGAAGCTCTCTTTAAAAAAAGGCCCACCCACAAAACTTACAAACCCGACCACTAAAAGGAACGATAAACACAATTTTTTTTTTGCCAGCTTCTCAATCGAACAAAACAAATTCGAACACTTCAAAATTTCCAATCTCAACAATCTCGAATTAAGTTTAATTTCTCAAATCAAAAGCTTTCCCCTTTTTTTTTCTTTGGAGTCAGTTCATGAGTTCGCAGCACATTCGAGATGAGGTTGCGAGTAGGTTCGAAGAAGTGGTTTCACGATTGTGGAGGAGGGTTCGATGATTTGCGTGACGCTTGACTGTTGATGATTTGGGGGTTTAGGCTGTAGGCTGCAGGGAGGAGTGTGGTTGTATGGTGTTGAAATTGGGGTTCGGGATCTGGGTGATTGTGTCTGTGATGATGGGCGATTTCAACTACGCATGTTCAAAAGGAGATTAAGGGAGCGGTCGAGTTGAGGATGTTCGGTTGTGGTTGTCGAGTTGATTGAAGGAAATGGTTTGTATTTGGGTCGTCGATTTTTTTTCTGAAAGAAGCAGTCTTGCGACGTTGTCAGTGAAGTGGTTGTTTGTATTCGGTTGTATGGGGAGGTGATGCTAGTGGTTGCTGTTCTGGTTGTGGTTGAAGTTTCTGGTGGGTGGAGATGCTCAGTAGTGCTTCAGGTGGGTGAGGTAGTCGTGAGTGACAATGGTTTTGATGCTATTGGGGTTCACGGTGATTGTGGTACTGTGGCTTTGTTGTGTTGTGTTGTGTTGTATTGTATTGTATTGTATGGTGGTTTGCAGGTAGATGCACAGTCAAACAGGCGATGTGTGACTGTTGAGGCAATGTTCGGAGAGCAATAGTTTGATGGTGATGGTTAGGGGAGGTATGTATGTACTGCAGTGTTGAAGTTTGAGTATGTTGATGATGAATTTGGAGATGGCAGAGACAGTGTGACCAAGCAGTGGTATGATGCTGTGTTAGCAAGGTAGAATTGATGTGGATGTATAGTCGGCTGGCAAGTCTGTTATGGCACTGGTGGTTGTATTCAATGTCTGGTGACAGTGTTGAAGAGGGAAGATTAGATGAAGGGGAGGGTGAGATGCACAGCAGTATTTATATGGTTGAGTATTGCTGTGCAGTGAAGGGTAGATGGTTGAAGACTAGATAGTATTGTGGAAGTGCTGTGACAGTAATGTTTGCAATGGAGGAGTGAGTATGTAGATGTGAGTGGTAGTTGAGTATGGCAATGGGTGATGGAGGAAATGTTCTTTGTTGAAACGTTGGTTCAAGCGGTGGTCAGGGAAATGGTCGGGAATGGGGTAGAAAGTTGTGGGTATGAAGCAGGAGAAAGCAGTGGGTATGAAGCAGAGAACAGTAAACAGAGAGGCAAATTTTTTTGTAATGAAAATTGTAAATGTATGAATGTGAATGCAAATGCAAATGCAAATGTAAATGAAAATGGAAAATAATAAAGAAAATTTGTTTTGAAATTGTGATTGTTTTATATATATATATATATATATATGAAGATTTGCAAATGCAAAATAAAAAGACAACAAGAAAACAACACACGCCCAAAATGCAATCAAAAATCACACAACCACAAATATTTTTTTTAATGCAATACACACAAAACAAACACACAATAAAATTCAAACAACAATAATTTGAAGAATAGCAAATAAAATAAAATCAATTCCCCGGCAACGGCGCCAAAAACTTGTTCGTCGACGGAATTTCTATCGGTTTAGAAATCCACCGAGCGAATTTATAATAAAATTTACCGCCAGCACACGGCGTACTATCGTAGTACGTAGTGACTATGGGTCGATCCGCAGGGAATTGTTGATTTTAAATTTTCTATTCAATCAAATTATACCAAAGTCGAGAGTGAATTAAACTAGAAAATGAGAAAATTAACAAAAAGAAAGTGATAAAAAATATGAGAGTAGAAGATAATTTAGAGGTGATTTCCACTCTCTAGATCACATAAATCTACAAAATGAAGTTATGATCTCTTTTTTGGTCATTGGTGAGATTAGTTGATGTGCTTATCATAAGTATGGTATATTTGTGCTATTAATTAGCCCAATACAAACCATCAAACTATAACACAACCACTATTATACATTTAATTCTCATGAAATATGACAACAAAGTTGAAAGCAAAATCTATTTTAAGCATGACCTATTAACTATTGTTTAGAAATATAGGTCATCAAATTTTAATTTCAACATTCACATCTTTTCCATAATCATATTTAGATGAAGAGGCAATTTGTGTTATGTTTGTTTAAGCATAGCCTATTTTGTGTAAACAATATAGACTGTCAAATTCAAAGCTAAACAACAACATTAAACCACTTCAAATGTTTACATTAAGCACTAAAAGAGAACATAAACATCAAAATGTTGTATCTACATACTAGAAAGCTTCATTATCCCTAAATTGAAGGGATTAGGCTCTCATATTTGCTATCAAATCAACAAATGTAGAAAACAACATGAAACAGATAAGAGGAAAAAGAGAGCAAAATGAAAAGAAAAACTAATTAACAAGAAATAAACACTAATCTACTTGCATGAAAAGTAAACTACACTACTAACATAAGAAGAGAAGCATGTAAAAGAAAAGAGCATGTATTAAATTGCATAAAATAAAAATTACATGAAATAAAAATGGCTAAGTAGCCATTAAAAGAAAGAGAGCTCTCATTTTATTTTTGATCTAAACTAACTAAGAGAAGAGAGCCTAAGAGAGACTAAAGAAAGAGAGTAAGAGGGTTACATGAAACATAAAAGGTATTTATACAAGTTTAAAACTCTAATCCACTTTTTTGGGAACTACCCAAACTACCCTCTTTGGAAGTGTGGCCACCAAGTTATCATTAGCATAAAGTAATCATCCCTTAAGTGTGCATGAAGATTTAATGGCCATTTGCATGTGGATTAGCTCTAATTTGTACATTAAGGTAGGTGGTTAGGTGGGGTTCTCCATGATCCACGAAATGAATCATTTCCATCTCCATTCCTTTGTATTCACTCTTGTGTATGCATATATCTTTGTGAAGCCACTTGTATTTGCATTTAAATTCCTACAAAATAACATAGAAATTTTCAATTAAATTTTATAAAATTAATATATGCACAAAAATGACTATTTTTCCCTTAAATGGAGATGAATATATGACGATTTGAAAATAATTTGAATTTTGGTTTAAACAAGTTAAAATACCCAATATGATCATTTATTTAATTTGATTAAATATGGTGGTAAAAATATGCACATTTACGTGCACATCACAAAACAAACCCCAGGTCGATCGTTACCAGTCGACTTAGAATTCCCAAGGTCGATTGTTCGCCTATAATATTTAGGATTTCATCTTGATTTTAATCATCGATTAATTTTAGTTAATGGTCGTTAATTACAGTCGATTAAGGATTCCAGTTAACCCTAATTTCCAGTTAATTAACCTTAATTTTTTAGTGTTCAAATTCAATTCAATCAGGGTTTTTAGCATTAAATATATCATATTAACATTAAATAAGTGTCCAATTTAACAATTAAATTTCCATTTATTATAAGTTGTTTTCTAGGATTTTAGGGAATAAATTAGGGTTTAGAAAAATCCAAATTAAATTTAACAAGTTCAAATCTAGGGTTTCTAGCATTCTAATCATTTAAAATGATTTAAAATTAATGACTTTAATCAAATTATTAATCTATGCCCACTCACCTTTAGCCTAAGCTCTGGATCCTGAGAAATCTAGCCTTAAGTTGGTAGTTCCTTCCCTAAATCCCCTAGTTCCCCTTTGATTGCTTGTCCTTGCTTCTAGTTTGATTAAGATTTGATTTTGATTTTAGGATTTGGGAAAGCTAGGGGTTACGGTAGAAAAATTGACATAGTTTTCCCCAATGTTCATTCAAAACTAGAAGTAGGGTTTGGTTTAATATGTTATTTATAGGGTTAGGTTAACACTTAAGGCCATTGGATCAATTCTGCTAATAATCATGTTCGCCCATTAACTACTTCTGATGCGTAATCAATCACTACTGTTCATTCACATCGCTCTAGTTCGTTAATTACACGAAAAGTCCAATGTCGACCTAGGACATTCTTGGGTTGACCTAGACTATGTTAAAATTTTAAATTTTATTTTAAATTCCATTATCGTTCTAACGCTCGCAACTTTCTCATACTAACTCTAATTATGACAGGTTATATATAAAAGTCGTTTGGAAAATCTCTATGAATACAATGGTACGAGATTCATAGCCAAATTCGGATGTTTATGAAAATTTTGTTTTAAGTCCTTATTTTACTTTTAATTAAATTCTCTTATTTAATTTGGCTTAATTTTTGAGGTGTTACATTCTCCTTCCTTAAAAGGATTTCATCTCTGAAATCTCCAAGGACGAAAAAAAATATAACCACGTACAACAACCAATAACTACCATCCATCTATTCATCCATCATCCACTTGCAATCATGGTCCTTAAAAGAAAAAAAATTCTAATGCAACATGTACATATATATGCAATATGAAATGCACGTGGACCTATGCTATGCAAAAGGGTAATCGATTTACTGATTCGGTCGACCTCCTATTATGAAAATATGCTCATGCTATGCATCTGAATGTATGCAACATCCTAAGTAATATACTTGTAATTCTATATGCATGCACAACCATTCCAACATATACAACATCCACATGCTTAACATCCACTAGCATCCAAGAATTAAGAAATGACATACAACTAGATATAAGCGTTCATGTGTGTATCTAAAGGATATACTGTCCTAACATGAAAAAGAGTACCATACGAATAATACATCCCTAAGCATTCGTATTCATCGATTAGCATTAATCACCCATAACATGTCTTGTCGACATGTTTGCAACCATTCCTATCATCCAAAGTTCTCTACTTATAAGGGTATACCACCTAAGTCCTATGATAAAAGCTCTAAACTAATGAAAGATTCCAAATTGAAGATTTGCTGGAAAAGAGTTATGGGTGGAAAGATCGGATCATCTCCTCGGGCTCTCACGTACTCTCAGTTAGATCGTCTCGCCATTAAACTTTGACAAGTCTATTCCCCTTATTACGAAATCACTTGTTCGCCATGCACCTACACGTATTTTAGGGCATGGTATAAATGCATAGGAGTACATGGGAGCCCGAGGAGAATATCCGAGCTTCCCACCCATAACTCTTTTTTGGTACGTCTTCAATTTGGAATCTTTCATTAACTTAGAACTTTTATGATAAGTTTTAAGTGGTATACCCTTATAGGTAGAGACTTTTGGATGATAGGAATGGTTGTAAATGTGTCGATAGGACATGTTATGGATGATGAATGCTAATGGATGAATATGGATGCTTAGTGATGTATTGTTCGTATGGTACTATTTTTCACGTTAGGACAGTATATCTTTTAGATACACACATGCATGCTTATATCTAGTTGCATGTCATTTCTTGACTCTTGGATGCTAGTGGATGTTAAGCATATGGATGTTGCATATGGTTGAATGGTTGTGCATGCATATAGAATTATAAGTATATTACTTAGCATGTTGCATACATTCAAATGCATAGCTTGAGCAGTTTTGCATAATAGGAGGTCGACTGAATCAGTAGACCGACTACTCTTTTGCATACCATAGGTTCACATGCATTTCATGTTGCATATATATGTATATATTGCATTAGAAAAAAAATTCTTTTAAGGACTATGATTGATGTGAATGATGGATGAGTAGATGGATGGTAGTTATTGGATGCTATGTATGAGTAACATTTTTCCATCCTCGGTGATTTCGGAGATGAAATACTTTTAAGGGGAGAGAATGTATCACCCCAAAACTTAAGTCGAATTAAATAAGCGAATTTAATTAAAAGTAAAATAAGGACTTAAAACAAAATTTTCATAGACTTTCGAATTTTTCTACAAAACTTGCACCATTGTGTTTATAGCGATTTTCCGAACGACTTACAGTTATAACTTGTCATAATCTGAGTTAGTATGAGAGAGTTACGGGCGTCCAAACGAAAATAGAATTTACAATTTTAACATAGTCTAGGTCGACCCAAGAAAGTCCTAAGTCGACCGATAGAGGTCGATCCATACCTAGGGTCGGTCGACCAGACGCGAGACTTTTCGAGTAATTTGCGAACTAGAGCGATGTGAATGAACAGTAGTGATTAATTGTTTACTTCTGAAGTAGCTAATGGGTGGACTGGATTATTAGCTGAATTGATCCAATGGCCCTATGTGTAACATAACCCTATAAATACTGTACTAAACCAAACCCTAGTTCTAGTTTTGAATGAACAGTGGGGGAAACTCTGTCAATTTTTCTACTGTAACCCTTAATTTTCTCAACCCTAAAGTTAAAATCAAACCTTAATCCAACTAGAATTAAGGGCGAGTAATCAAAGGAGAACTAAGGAGATTTAGGGAAAGAGCTACCAACTGGAGGCTAGATTTCTCAGAATCTAAAGCTTAGGCTAAAGGTGAGTGGGCACAGGTAATAATTTGATTAATGTAATTGATTTTAAATTATTCTAAATGATTAGAATGCTAGAAACCCTAGATTTGAACTTGTTAAATTTAATTTAAATTTGCCTAAACCCTAATTTGATCCCTAAAATCCAAGAAACCAATTTACAATAAATAGAAATTTAATTAGTTAAATTGAACACCTATTTAATGTTAATTTGATACTTGTTAATGCTAAATTCGGGAACCCTAAATTAAAAACCCTAATTGAATAGAAATTGGACACTATGATGAGATTAGATAAATTACGGTTAAGTAACTGGAAATTAGGGTTAACTTGAATCATTAATCAAATGGGATTAATGATAATTAACTAAAATAAATCAACCATCTGGACAAAACACTACATATTATACGTGAACGGTCAATCTTAGAAATTCTAGGTCCACCGATAGCGGTCGACTTGGGGTTTGTCTAAATCGACCGTTCTAATGGAAAATGCACAAATCGAACCCTAGCCTAAAGCCCGAATTTAATAATAAAATTTGTATAATTTAGTTGGAAATTATATGAGCCATGGACTGTTGATTTAACTAATTTGGGCTAAGTATTTTGCAATGTTTGATATTGGTATAGGCGAATACCTATTTCACAATAGTTAATTTGGTATAGGCAATTCATATCGCATAAACATAGGTTATTAGGGCGATTTATTTCGCATAAGCTCAGGGGTGTTCCATACGGGTGAATGCGGCATTGTCAAAGACGCTTTCTGAGAGTGTCTGGTACTTACGGGAGATCTAAGTTTGCACGTTTTCTAACACAACATTGTACATGTGGACATCAGTGTATTACAATAAGTGGCTATATGTATCGATCAAATTGGGGCCCGTTACCAATGGGAGTTCTTATGAAATGAACCCCGGTGCGGTACAATAAGAAGCATGATTGTATAGTTATGATGGGAAAGTAGTTCCCATTTTGGCTGATCATTAGTGTGAGGTTCGATTAATAAGTTCGACCCATTGAGTTAGATATGAATCCCTAGGCACGGACGCTTGCTTTACATCCTATATCACTTAGAGTAGATTGAAAGTTAATTGCTATTAATCGTCACTTATTAAACTTATTCTCATTCACCATATTTTTGTCTGACCTATTCCTTTTCCACACTTTTTCCCCACCACAGGTGGCTAGGGCAGCAAGTGATTTGTCCGTTTCGGATACTTAGAGAGAGAGTCATGCTTTTCTTAGAGGTTGCTTTTACCGCATCTTCTCTACATGTATCATTTTATCATATCAGTGCAGTTTTTTTCTTGTATCAGACATAGGGGATATTTTGCTATGTACTCTGATTTGGATCATGTACTGATATTATTCTAGGACTATGATTTGATATTTTCTAAGACCGATATTTTTTGTGATTCTACATGTCTCATTTCTTCCACTATGTTACATATATGATAGTTAGTTTATCTTCAATTATATCTATTGATCTTAGTCTTTGAGATATTAAAGTTTTAAAAACTCGACGATCTGTATTTCTCGGCGCAACGCATTTGGATGGTGTCAAGAAGTGCGGGTTGTTACAGTTGGTATTGGAGCATAGGTTCAATGTTCCTTAGAATTAGGATCATATTGAGGGTCGTATTTTGAAAAGTTTTGAAAAAAAATGGTTTTCAAGGTAGATTTCAAAAAGGTTTTCTAAAATGTTTTCAGAAATGGTCTTTTTAAAAGTGTATATATATAAAGTATTTCAAAAGGCTTTCTAAAATTTTCATATCCAAAAATCCCTCATATTCGTGCATATGTTATCTCTTATCTCTTAATCTTGTTTATGTTATATGCAGAGGCTACTAATGAAGTCCCTAACATTCACAGATAGAAGATGTTTGATCCCGTAGTTTCTTGCTCAGGTAATGCAATTGAGATCCCTAGTGTGCACATTCCTGCATGGTTCCACTGGTATCTTCAGGTTAGGGGACAGGACGAGCTCAATCCCACTAGAGAGCCCGTAGAGAGAGTGAAGGGTGAGGTTCTTGCCTGCACGCCTACCTCTCTAGATTTTGCTAAGTCGTGCAAAGATTTTTCTACTCTCGGAGGCAAGCAATGTTTGGCGATAGATTTTTACATGGATTTGAGAGCATGGATGTGTGCTTGTGAGGGGATATTTGGTTTAATGGACTTAACTGATGTTGTAAGGAGTCATCTAGTTACCTGGCAGCTGCAAGGTGAGGCATTGAGATGATGGGAGGTTATCGAGGCCGAAGCTAATGAGGCTGTTAACGGATAAATTCATCAACCCTAAAAGTTTGTGGAAAGCAGAATAACTTCAAAAGGAGGCCTTGTAGAGGCAAGTTGAAGTCGTTGAGGAGAAGTATGCATTCATATTGGCTCTTGGTTTAGTCATCAACATCATTGAGGTTTTGAGGCAGTATGCAAATCTAAGTATAAGTCAATATGAAGGTCGATGTTCAAGTCAATATGCATGGTAATAGTCAAATCACAAGTTCAAGAAAATTCAATATGCTATGTGTTAACCCAAAAAATGAATCAACATCCTGAAAGATTATGAAAGCACCAGCCATGTCTATCAGGACAAATAATGTTACCTCACCTTTTGGTCAAGGCCAGGATATCAACAAATTGGCTAAAAAGGATGGATATCAGGATTGGAGATCGATTGCAAACAAGGCTACGATCAATACCATCAAAATTGGACCAAGCTATGATCAAGGTGGGATCGATCGGGAATGATAAACAAAGCTCGGTGAGGCTACACTTCAAATTTCAGGTCAATCGGAATTCATATGCTCGAGTTATGGATGGATCAATATTCATGAAAAACTAGCTCATATCGATACTCTCGTATCGATCGCTATGGATACGGATTTGGATTAATACATGCGCTTTGCATTTGGTTTGGATCGATTAATATTCATATCGATACATCTCGTATCGATACAACTCGTATCGATCAGGCAGCTCCAGGAAGGATACAAGTTGATGGATGTGGACTGTTGTTTCGTATCGATACATGCATATCGATCGGATGGATACGACAAAGACTGTTAAAGACCCAATACGGATTTGACTATGACTCGAGGAAAATGTTTTCGATCGATACACTTCGTATCGATATAAGCTGCGACCGATACGAGGAATAAAGCAACCGATGGATACAGAGGCAACTGCACTTGGAAGTATTTTGTATCGATCATTCATATCGATCGATGCGAAAGAAGTGGTCAAAGAATGGAGCGCATCGCATGGATCATAGTGCAAGACTCGGATGGATGGTAATCTGATGTATACGAACTGATGGATATGAACCTATGGATACAAAACCATCAGCCTATAATTGCAAAATCGAACTTGGATCGATCATATCTCACAATCTACATGTTAGAACTTCATGAAATTTAGAGAGCAAGGACTTTGCATTGTCATCTTTCACCATGATTGATCTCAGCTGATTCTAACATGGGGATTATCGATACAAAGGACTTATTGATCGATCCCAAAGCATGGAGGTGGGCCCCACCGATCTGCATACGGGCCCACCTGGACCAACAGACTTCCCTGCCTAACTTTCAGCCAGATCTTTGCAGATCTCCACCTATAAATAGAGAGAGCATGGCTCAAGAAAAGGGATATTCTTCTCTCTGCTTTCCTTTATCTTCAAGCTTGGCTAAACTCTGCCATCTTAGTTATTGAATAGCACTCCATTGTAACTGTAATCACAGTATAAAGGAATATAAAGAAAGCTCTTGAAGTGGACGTAGGCCGGAGATAGCCGAACCACTATAAACTTCTTGTGTTCTTTACTTACTTGCTTTCATTTTCATTTGTTATTTCTTTACTTTATTAATCTCTACATATAACTATCATAAGATCTGTGATTGGATCTACTTGGATATTGGTGCTTTCACACATTTGGGGTTAGTGACCAATTTTGTTGCTAACACTTCGTTGCTTTTACCGAGAACTCTAGCACCCGCTGCTTTGGAAGAGGATTGGATCTGAAGCTATGGTTAAGCAATCGGCTAGAAGGACATTACCAGAAAGGAGCCAATAGGAGGGAAGTCGAGGGGCTTCCTCTAGAGCAGATCAGGCATCCATCTACATCACAAAGGATGAGATGCGGATAATGATGGATTCTATGCAGGAGAGATTATTGAAGAGCCAACAAGAGATGATGCAGAATCTCTTCAACCAAATGGGAACAATTGAGATGCAGAACCTAAGAAATGGACCAACCGCAGCTGCTGGCAATGTAGAACAAGGTGTCAGAGCTGTAGAAATCTCCGGAGGTCAGATCCAGAATCAGAATGGTGAAGATGAAGGGAATCAACATAGGCCTGGGGGCAGACCCTCGGGATCGCATATTGGAAGGCCCGTGTGAAATGACCCACCTTCTGTTCCTAAAGTTTTTTTTTTACATATATATATACAGTGGTCATTTAATCAAGAAAATATTACATTCTAATTTTCTTCTATCCAGGATCTTTATGCCAATATAAAAATATTGGTTTGCTCAAATCATCTTAAACTTACATATGTGAAGATATATAAGTTACTTTCTACTTGAATCAGAGTACAAAAGTTTGGCAGTAGAAAACTGTTTGGGAATCATTAAAAGAAATAATTCCAACATAGCAATAGTGTTTCTAAAAACCAGGTTTTCCAAGCATACTTAGATTATTGCATAACTATTGGTTTCATGTCTCAAGACTTAGCATTTTGCATGTATTTCCATAATTTTATTACTGTATGAACTGTGCTCTTGCATGTGCATGTGTGTGCATGTTCCTGTGCATTTGTGTGTCAGTGGAAGATTTAAGTGCTTAATTTTTTTCTTCTTGTTAGCAAAAATGACTGAGTCTCCCATACATTTGGGTTGTAAAACTTTACTCAAAATTGAGCTTAAACTCTTTAGTGCTGGCTTAACCCAGGCTCAATAAAATGGTCATGTTAGCCATATTCAACTTGCTCTTATTCTTAAGCAAAATACATGTTATTTTGTTTTCTTTTCAAAGCAACTCAAAACCTTTTCTGCCAGATTTTATATCAACTTAAACATGAATTTTCCTATGTCAAATACTTGATTGTACATTCAATCCATAAATCCTTTCAATCTCATATTTTCTACCATTATAAACTAACTGTTCTTAAAGCTTAAAATTCCATTTCTTAGCAAAACATTTTGCAAAACAAAACACATAAGTTTCAGCAGATACACATATAGGCTCAACACTTGTAAAACAGTAGTTCTAACCATACATTAGTTTTCTAAGCAAATTTAAACAAAATAGCTTAACATAATTCAGCATAAACATCTATTTTGACTTCAGCAAATCTTTAAATATATCATCCAATTCCTTAAGCAGCTAAACATCCAAAGCCTGATCAAAGAAATTCCTACTTTCCTGCAAAATCACCATGAACTGCCCCATATAAACATGAGACACCCAATGGTGCACAAAACACACAAGGGTCAAACTAAAGTCTGGTATGAGTAATCTAACTGAAAACATGATTTATATGACACTTATTCATATTCAAATACTTCAAAATGGATAAAGGAACTCAATACCACTCTTGTGCATGTTCCTGTGATACATGTGCATATATAGTAGTGCACAACAAATTATACATGATTCAATGGTTTAGTTAAGTGATAACAATCATAGTATCCATCCATAAAACATCATAAACCGATCAACACATTCATCAATTCATTCATCAAGCCTTTTCTATCAGATTACTGGCCATCAGGGATTTTACCCAAGCCCTTTCATGAACTTATTTCTATTGTTCACTATCAAGTATATTATGGTCTTTAGCTACTTTCTCTTGTTAAACCACACACTGCCTGGGACATATCACTATTAACCCAGCACACTCAGGCCCTTGGGTATAAGCATACCATGTGTGAGCTTGCAATGTTCACCTTGCCAAGCCATATTTTGTAGCCCTAAGATCCAAAAGTCCTTAGTTAAATTTCTAAGTGTTACTTTCCCTTTTTCATTCCTATGCTAATCCCTTCTGCATATCATATTTTAATCATAGAAATAAACATTCAGCCAACATGTATTCTTCCAGAGATTGGTAAGTCATGTTCTCATAAGCAGGCATTTTAATCATGCAAACAAATGTGACTTCTAAGCATATTATTTTGTCTATGGGTTTCAATGGATCAAGTTACAAACATATGGTCATAGATAGTTTTTTGGTTGTCTCCTTTTACCTCTGGTTCAATCAGACCTTTGTTAATTTAAGATCTGGCTAAACCACAAGTATATGCTTTGATTTGGAGAGTTCATAAAACATAGAAGCTCAGCACATGTATAACATTGCACCTCTACATTTATCTTTATTTTAGTTGATGTGAGACATAAGCAACAACACAATGTTGCAGCCCCACATTTCCTTTCTTTTTTAGACCATATATCTACAACATCAATCCTGGGTTTTTAAGTAAATAAATGTATAAAGAAAACCCATAAAATCTACTTCATCTCAAAGTTAAACCACAACACAGATAGCCATATTCAAACATGAAATCCATGACTCTTTTATACTGGATAATGTCACTATAAAGGGTTTTACACTTGAGCAGATCATTGACAAGCCAAAGCTATCGAATCATAAAATGAACATAGCTTGCAAAAGTGAAATATAAATTTAATTAGGCTGCCTCAATATTCAAGACTTATTGCCAAAGTTTCCAGTGAGGTTACTCACTTTAATCCTTCTTTTTCCTAAGCTTTTGAACCCTTTTAGTCTTCTTCCTTCTTCTAATTCTAATGGCTGGTGCTCCTTATTTTTTTCTCTGGCTTATATTTTATTTTTCTTTAAATGATGAAGAGCAAATTCTGTAAGGTCTCACTACACTAAGCCTCCTTATACAAAATCCCTGGCTGCTACTAGGGTTTAACAAAATTACCCAATGTCATTTTTACCCTATACAAAACATGGTCTGCCTCTCATTTGATTCAAGAGAAAAAGGGTATGTGGTCCTTGTTTTAATTTTTAGAAATAATCCTTATCTCTTTAATCTCACCCCGGTCATGTTATATGCATGATTCCTGTTTTCCAGAATAAAAGAATTGCTGGAAATGGATAAAGTACTTGCTTGAGGGTTCATGCCATTTCCATGCAATTTTTGTTTTCTTCCAGCAAGTGTTTGCTTGTGCACATATATAATATATATATGCCTATTTTGCCTAAGTCCTTATTTTCTTTCTTTAAATAATTTTTAAGTACCTAAATATATTTTTTTCTTGCATTCCTGCCTAACATTTATTTTCTTTGTGCCAAACTTATTAAAGACATAATCATCTCTTCATACATATGTATTTCTAAATTATTTATTCTAATTTATAAATTGATTTCTGCCTATTTCATTATACAGAAAAATGTGTGCATGTGTGTGTGCACTGTCTTGTGCACATGTACATGTTTAAACCATACATTTGCAATCAGTTTCCATTCCTGTCTTTCTCAATGCAATTTTTAAAAAAACATAAACTAATTTAAATCATGAAATTGCTCACAATAAAATCAGGGTTATCACACCGTGAATGAAGCTCAGCAATCTGGGGCCAACGCAAATGTGAATGAGCAAATGAAGAGTGCTACCCAGAATACCCTCCAGGACATAGGGGGCAGGATCAAAACGCATATAGGAGGCCACCCCCGGATGGAGATGAGCGAATGGCTTGATTAATAAGAAGGATTATGAGAGGAGGGCTACCGAGCAGAGGTTTGGAGGAAGTTAGTCGGAGTCCATTCACTCTGAATATCAGAAATGCAAGGAACCCTCTAGAATTCAAACTACTAATGCTGGTGGCCTATGATGGGAAGTCAGACCCAACTATGCACGTAACCAGATACATCAGGCATATGGAAGTGCTGGGGCATCTAAGGAGGTTATGAAAGATGCTTCCCTTTATACTTGATGATTTGGCTGCGCTCTGGTTCAGGAAGCTAGAGAATGGATCGATCAGGACATGGGGCAAACTAGTGGAACGCTTCATGAGACAATTCAGGGTCCATGTTACACAACCCAAGAACGTAATGACATTGGCATCGATGAAGCAGAGGACAAGAGAGTCTGTAAGAAATTTTCTAATGTGGTTCAATGCAGCCGTGGCTTCGGTGGATCGCTCGGATCCATCAATGATTTTGATGGCGGCAGTAGCAGGAATAGTAGAAGGAACTGAGTTCAAAGATACATTGGCATGGGATCCACCATAAGATCTCAGAGAGTTCTATCATGAGGCAGAAAGGTTTATAAAATTAGAGGATGCACGAGCCGAAAGGCAGGAGGTGAATGCCGCGCAAGGAGAAGGAACGTCTGGAGAAGGACGTGGGATGGATAAAGGGAAGAGAAAGCAGGATGATGGATATGATGGTTCTAACAAATGGAGGAGAGACCGGGAACCCAAATTTGCCATATACATAGACTTGACAGAGAATCTGGAACGGATTACATGGAAACACAGGGGCAACTCCCCTATCGAAAACCACCCAGAAGGAATCCCACAGAGCGAGAGCGCAAGAGCAGGAGGTACTGCCTATTCCATGAGCTGGAGGGCCATACCACAAATGAATGCCGCCACTTGAAGGACATGGTGGAAGAACACATCAGGAGTGGTAGATTTCCACAG
The DNA here is from genome assembly GCA_030737815.1 of Allium fistulosum. Lineage (NCBI taxonomy): Eukaryota > Viridiplantae > Streptophyta > Magnoliopsida > Asparagales > Amaryllidaceae > Allium > Allium fistulosum. Next base: position 799,610,327 of record CM060904.1, read on the forward strand.
TATGTGAGGAACCGGACAACAGCGGTAGAACACGAGCAGCTACCGCCTGCACAAAACAGGAATGACACTGGATTGGGGTCACGACTCGTCATCGGCTAATCGTGATGTGAAGGCCCGAGTTCAGGATTTGAACTTCGGTCATCAAATAATCTTTCTCGTTTTCTTTCTAAAAATAAAGCGGCTATGCCACCTACACATGTAAGGGAACCGGAGCGATTTCCAAGCATGCTCTGAGATGGTAATAGACAGCTCTGCTCGGAGAGGAAGCACTAAGCTTTTTCTGTTTTTTCATTGGACATTTGGAATTTGGATTTAATAAATGGATTTGGATTTCATGAAACAAATCCCTGACCGGTGGGTTAAGGGACGGATACTGGAAGTCAGTTGGAAATTGATCGCTTTATGACCCTGTCTGGAGAGACAAGGACCGGAGCGCAAGAAGTGAGTCGCTTCGCCGGAGAGCGACAGGATCGACTCACTTGACGTTGTTCCCCATTCACCGAAGAGTGATTGGATCGGGGTTCGACATAAGCCCAAAGTGGTTGTAATCGGTCCAGGACTTAGCCATGGCATCGCTTAATGTTCAGGGATAATGAACCGGAGTGCAGGGAGTGACGTCGTTCGTCGGAGAGTGACAGGATCAGCTCGATCGACGTTGTTTCCCCTTCATCGGAGAGTGATATGATGGGATCCAACAAGAGCCCGGAGAGGCTATGATCGGTCTAGGAGGACCAGTACATCGCTATATGCCCCCACCGGGGCCGGAGTGCAAGGGATAGGTTTCTTTGTCGAAGCGCGACATGATCTGCCTATTCAATCGTTACGTTTGGATCGAGCTTGGCAAGGGTCTAGAGAAGGCGTCAATGATCCGAAGAGATCGTTGGATTCAATTACTAACTTCCAAGATGTGAAATGGATATTGATTCAGCTTTGAATGGATGAGGATTGGACATGGACCCGGAGTAGTCCTGGATTCGGTTAACGACCCGAAAAGGTCATGGATTCGGATAGTGGCTTTGAGCAGCTAAGGATATGGCTATTGCACTCGGATAGAATGGATTGGTAATGGATTGGATTATAGATCAGATGATATGGCTATGGGTAGAATATGGACTTTGGAAGTCGGATTTAAAGCTATTCAAAAAACACCTTCTTACGGCAAGGCATGTTTTGGGGGGCAATTGTTACCCCGCCTTTTGGTAAAGGCCGGGATACCAACAAATTGGCTAAAAAGGATAGATATCAAGATTGGAGATCGATTGGAAACAAGGCTATGATCGATACCGTCAAAATTGGACCAAGCTACGATCAAGGTGGGATCGATCGGAAATGATAAACAAGGCTCGGTGAGGCTACACTTCGAATTTCAGGTCAATCGGAGTTCGTATGCTCAAGTTATGGATGGAACAATGTTCATGAAAAACTGGCTCATATCGATACTCTCGTATCGATCGCTATGGATACGGATTTGGATTAACACATGCGTTTTACATTTGGTTTGGATCGATCGATATTCGTATCGATACATCTTGTATCGATACAATTTGTATCGATCATGCAGCTCCAGGAAGGATATAGGTTGATGGATGTGGATTGTTGTTTTTGTATCGATACATGTGTATCGATCGGATGGATACGACAAAGCATGTTGAAGAACCGATACGGATTTGACTACGACTCGAGGAAAATGGTTTCGATCAATACACTTCTTATCGATCAAAGTTGGGATCGATACGAGGAATAAATCAACCGATGGATACGGAGGCAACTGCACTTGGAAGTATTTCGTATCGATCATTCATATCGATCGATGCGAAAGAAGCGGTCAAAGAATGGAGTGCATCACATGTATCACAGCGCAATACTCGGATGGATGGTAATCTGATGGATATGAACTGATGGATACAAACCTATGGATACGAAATCATCAGCCTACACTTGCGAACTCGAACTTGGATCGATCATATCTCACAATCCTACACGTTGGAACTTCATGAAATTTGGAGAGCAAGGACTTTGCACTGTCATCTTTCACCATGATCGATCTCAGCTGATTCTAACATGTGGATTATCGATACGAAGGACTTATTGATCGATCCCAAAGCATGGAGATGGGCACCACCGATCTGCAAACGAGCCCACACGGACCAAGAGACTTCCCTGCCTAACTTTCAGCCAGATCTTTGTAGATCTCCACCTATAAATAGAGAGAGAATGGCTCAAGAAAAGGGATCTTCTTCTCTCTGCTCTCCTTTATCTTCAAGCTTGGCTAAACTCTGCCATTTTAGCTATTGAAGATCACTCCATTGTAACTGTAATCAAAGTATAAAGGAACATAAAGAAAACTCTTGAAGTGGACGTAGGCCGGAGATAGCCGAACCACTATAAACTTCTTGTGTTCTTTAATTACTTGATTTCATTTTCAGTTGTTGTTTCTTCACTTTATTACTCTCTACATATAACTATCATAAGACCTGTGATTCGATCTACATAGATATTGGTGCTTTCACACATTTTTGGTTAGTGACCAATTTTGGCGCTAACAAATAAAGTAGAGCTAAACACTCTCCAAATTGCAGAAAAGACAAAATAGAGTAAAGAAACACATAATTTTTATAGTGGTTCGGCTGTTAACGAAGCCTACGTCCACTTTATAGATTTTATTGATAGATTGACTGTTGATCACAAGTACAAGCTATTTACAATTCTAATAATTGAATGAAGAAAGATCAAACCACCTTTGATGGAGACAAAAGGAAGGATCTCAATTGTCCCATGATAGCCATTATGAGGAGGAGGAAGGTTGAAGAATCTTCGTAGCAGAGTTATTCTAGTGATCAGAGCAGCCTGCCCCTTCTCTATTGAAGATAGGATGGTATTTATAGGATTTAGATAGCACTTGGATCGGAACCAGAGTACTAGAAGCCTGTAGTTATCCATAGGAGGAGGCATGTAAAGTTTGGGGCATTTTTGAACTAACTTTTTGGATTGGTACCGCGATCCAATTAGATTGGATCAATAGTGATCAAAATTGTGATGCAATTTTTGCACAACTACTTCTTCGTTGGTTTATTTTCTTGCAGACAAGGTTCCCCATGTGATTTCATAGCTTTTTGACTTGTTTTGACGATGGTTCACTTGTAAATTAGATTGAATTGTAATACGAATCGAATAAGTCTTGATTTCTTCAACTCGGATGCTTGGAATGTTATCAAACTTGGTAGATAATTTTTGGAGAGATGTCGGAATATAACGCATGTGGATTGGAGAATCCACTTATCAATAATTTGGATCGGTACTGATACAATTGGGTCGGATCGGTGTTGATCCAAATTCATTGCATACTTTTTGTCCGAACTTCTGGGGTTTCTTTGTCATGTACTTTTAGGTCTTTTGGTCAAGTTTCGTGTTATCTAGGCATGATTTTAATTTTCTAACTCCTTCTAAATTCTGATGGGTTAAAAATCTGATTAACATTTTCCCCCTGAGCATGCCTTCGTTGGAAACAAGGCGTGCTCTAGAATTATTCATCTTCCGGTTCCCATGTCATGGAGCTTTATAGGTCGTATCTAACATCCTTGAGTAGTTGCCTATGACGTTCTTGCTAACTACCCAGTCCTTAGTGGAAATCTTCATTGGTCATAATTATTGAGTGACATTGACTTGATAACTCCCAAAATGTATATGAACATCAAGCTGGGCAAACAAGGAAAGTTTGAGGTCATTAAGGGGAAATAAATCGGATGGGTACCGATTCAATTGGATCAGATCGGCACCGATTCAAGTACTTGGAAAAATTTTAGCCTTTCTCTTCTCTCTTTTTTTATAAGAGGGATCAGGTCTCCATTTTTTTCACTTTACATTTTCCAGCCGATCTGAACCGAAACTCACGAATCTTTCATCGATCCATCACCTACCGCTGCCAGAGTGCCGCTGTAGTTCGAGCTATCTTGAATCAAAGATATTTTGATATACTCTAAGGATGAAAGAGAGCATGAGGTTCATCTTAAAGTGGTGCTTGAGACGCTGAGGCAGCATCAACTGAAAGCGAAATTTTTGAAGTGTCATTTGTAGAAGAAGGAAGTGAAGTTTTTTGGTCATGTAGTCTCAAAGAAGAGTTTGTAAGTAAACCCGGCTAAGATCGAGGCAGTGAATAACAGGAAGAGACCCGTGATAGTGACTGATATACAGAGTTTTCTTAGTTTAGTTGGTTATTATCAAAGATTCATTAAGAATTTTTCGTGGATAGCGACAACAATGACTAAGCTAACTCTGAAAGATGTGAAGTTTGTCTGGATTGATAAGTGTGAGGAGGCATCCAAAAACTGAAACATTTATTAACTAATGCACTTGTGTTAGTAGTTCCAGTGGGGCATCAAGACTTAGTGGTGTACACGGATGCATGTGGAACAGGTTTAGGAGCTGTGTTAATGGAAAGAGGTAAAGTGATTGTCTATGCTTCTCGACAACTCAGACACGAGGTTAGATATCCAACTCATGATTTGGAATTAGCTATAGTAATTTTCACACTGAAGGTGTGGAGACATTACCTTTTGGGAGATAGATTTGAGTTGTATATGGATCATAAGTCACTAAGATATTTATTCTCTCAGAAGGAGTTGAATATGAGATAGTAGACGTGGTTAGATTTTTTAGCCGCTTATGGCTTTGGTATTGAGTAACACCGGGAAAAAGCAATAAGGTTGTAGATGCACTTAGCAGGAAACATCAGAATGAAATATTGGCAATGATAGCTGAGTGGAAAGATTTAGAAGCATTGACTACATGCGGAATACAATGGAGATCGAAGAGTAGTTCTAGTCAAGAAATTGCTATGTTGTCGTGTTTAGAAGTTCGACCGATGATGATCGAAAGGATTGCTTCAAAACAAAGGGAGGATTTATTATTAGTTGAACGGATCAGGAAGTTAAGGAATGGAACAAGGAGAGATTACTTGAAAGATTTCAGTCTTAGACCAAAATGGGTGGTTGAGGAAGAAAGGTAGACTATGTGTTTCAAATGTGGGAAACGTTAGGAAGGAAGTTCTTAGAGAATGTCATCGTTCGAAGTTCACTATTCATCTAGGAGGAACTAAGATGTATCAGGATATGAAAAGGAGTTTCTTTTGGGAAGGTATGAAGAGAGATGTAGGCTTATGGGTGAGGCAGTGTTTAAATTGTCAACAGGTAAAAGCCAAACATCAAAAACCGAGCGGGTTACTTCAGCCTTTGGATGTTCCAATCTGGAAATGGGATTCTATCTCAATGGATTTCATAGATGGGTTGCCAGGGTCGAATAGAGGAAATGAGAGTATATGGGTTATAGTGGATAGATTGACTAAGAGTGCACACTTTTTACCCGTTAAGACAACCAGGACAACACCAGATTTAGCTAAGTTATTCATGAAGAATATACTTAGACTTCATGGAATTCCTAGTAGTATAGCAAATGACAGAGATTCCTTATTCACTAGTGAGTTCTGGAAGAGTCTACAGGAGACCTTAGGTACCAATCTCAAGATGAGTATCGCTTACCATCCGCAGACAGGTGGGCAAACGGAGAGAGTTAACAAAGTCTTAGAGGATTTGTTAAGAGCTTGTGTGCTAGATTTTGGAGGATCATGGGAAGACCATCCACAGTCTAGGCAGAAGGATTATATTGATAAGAGACGGAAGGACTTAGAGTTCTCAGTTGGAGATCATGTTTTCGTTAAGGTGTCACAGATGAAAGGTGTAATCAGATTTGGAAAATCTAGAAAATGGACACCAAGATTCGTTGGGACATTTCCTATTATAGAAAGGATTGGGAAACTCATGTTTAGGGTAGAGTTACTAAATAGTTAGGCAGGAGTCCACAATGTTTATCTAATTTCTCATCTAAGGAAGTGTATTCGAGGTCCAGAAACTACTATTGCACCGAATGTGTTAGATGATCTAGTAGTAGAACCGGAAATGACTATAGTTAGAAAACCAGTTCGTATACTTGCGAGAGATGAGAAGAGACTAAGGAACAAGACAGTTAAGTTAGTCAAAGTCCAGTGGAGTGACAATGGGAGAGACTGTACTTGGGCAACCGAGAGTAGGATTAGAGATACTTATCCTAACTTGTTTCATGGTATGTTATACCTTTATGTTTGATTGTTGTGGGTACCTTATCATAATTTCGAGGATGAAATTCTTTAAGGAGGGGAGTCTATAATGACCCTAATTTTGACTGACATTATTTAGAACAATTAATTGGATAAGTTAAATAAAATAATGTTAATAGTTAAGGGGTTGAGATTTGTTAATTAATAAGGGGTTGTGCCTTAATGAATGTATAAGCAAAAGCGGATTGAAAGTAAGTAAGTAGGAGGGTTGTGGTAAGGGTAAAATGGGAACATCCTTCAATCTAATACCCTAAACCCTTCCACTCTCCATTCCTTCATTTTAACATTCACAAACAAAACTAAAAGCCTTACTAAGCTCGGTCGGCCACCATTAAGAGGAATCAAAAGGAAGACAAGCCAGGAATCAAGTAGAAAGCTTAAGCAAATCAATTTAAGTGCAAATCTCAACCTTCTTTACACAAGCCAAGGTGAATGATTAACTTACATCTCACTTTCGGTATTTATTTCGGTTTCAGTTAGATCCAAATTAATTTTGCAAGTTACATGTCATATTGTGTTTGTTTAAACGGATATATATATATATATATATGCTTGTTGGTGATTTATATTGTTTCATGTAGATTTTATGATAAGTTTAGATTGGAAACCTATTAAATGACATCTATAAGATTTGCATTTTTGATATACAATCAAGACCATTATTTTAGAAGTGGGTCCCAAGTTTCATAATTTTCTAAGTGATTGTGGATTTATTTTGAATTTTCTATAAGGGAAAATAGTTAATATTGGATTTAAATTATTTAAGGAAAATAAACATTATTTTTGGGACTGAAATTTATATATGTTAGAAAGCATATTAAATTGAATTACAATGATTTTTGGGGATTTTTCCTATAGGCTTTAATATGGTTATTAAATTATTTAAGTTGGAGGGCGTAAATGTTTTAAATGTTTTGTTGAAGGGAATGGCTTATTTGTTAAAATGATTTCAATTATTAATTATTGAATTTGGTAGCCAAAATATTTTGATAAAGAATTGGCAACCAACCATATTTTGACAAATTAGGCAAGTTAGGTGAAAAGAAATTACTTTGAAAAGCATAAAACAAGATTTGTTTCTAATTACAACTTCGCCACTTCTATTGCATGCTTTCATCAACATGCCCAGAAGGACTTTCGCATCTATTCGAAACCAATGCACATGGTATCAAGCAATTGATACGTGGTGTACTGGAGAAAGGCAAAAGGGACCATGTCAAAGGAGGGGTTGAAGTTTTTCTTATAAGCATTCGAATCCATTACTTACCTTTGTTTTAGAAGCTTTCGAATATGTTGCCTCTTTTGAATTTATTCGATAGCTAGCTGTCGCATTCATACCTTTTAAATTAGTTAAGGGCTGCTTTTCTTTATAGCCTTATAACAATATATTCGAAAGGGGAGCTTTCGTCTTTTAATTTGTGATGTCGGCTTCCCTACGCTATCGAAAGGGTCCATTTGGCCGCTTTTAGTCAATGGTTTTAGAGGCAATGGTTTCAAAAAGATGGTTTCGAGACTAACCTCTTCCCCAATTCTTTTAATTAAGATTAATGCTTTCAAAAGGGTTACTTCCGCTTCTGTTTTCTTTGACCCTATAGTTATACTATATGTCAAACCTAATGGTTTCGAAAGGGATACTTTTAAATGGTTTCGAAGCTATGTTTATTCAAATTCTAACTTGAACCCAATACATTTGAAAGGTATGTTTTAAGTGTTTCGAAGGAAAGGATTCCAATGCTTTTGAAAGGTACATTTTGAGTGTTTCGAAAGGTTTAATTCTAAGTGTTTCGAAAGGGTTATTTTAGTAGTTTCAAAAGAGGATGTCTAAGGTGTAAGTGATGATTTCGAAAGGTCCATTTTCAATACATTTGAAAGGTACGTTATGGCCATTCGGCCTAATGTTTTCAAGGTTAAAGTAGTTAACTTATTTTGAAAAGGGTACTTTCAATGAATTTGGAAGGAATTTTTAAGGTTTTAAACAAAGGTTTCGAAGGTATTGTTTTGGCCTCATAGCCTAAAGTTTTCTACGTTAAAAGGAGGCTTTAACTTATTTTGAAGGGATAGATGATCCCATTGATTAGATTTCATCAACATTGTTTTGCATAAAGCATATATCACGGCATAAGTGTTTTGAGTAAAGCAAAGAGTACGATTTCCTTTTTTCATAAAAGTATGATTTCATGGGTAAATCATTTGCAAAGATTTTTTATAAGGAAATGAAATTTGAATAGGGTAGTTAAGCCTAAGTTTATGACTCTGATATTAGAAGACCAGATGGAACTTGTATAGAGTCGTGCCTTATACTTTAGCTTATAGCCCCTAGCTAATATAAGTCCAAAATTCCAGTGTGTAGGGCTTTATTAAGATGAAACTAAAATAATGTTACACACAAAAGGGAACATACATAGTAAAGATAGGTTATTGGTGAGCCCGCAAAACCATTAGGATTAGTTGACCCTAAAAGAAGATGGTTAAGGGCAGATAGCCCAGTATTGTGTCTAATAGAAGTTAGATTATTGATTATGTCTGGTAGGCCCGAGTCAGCCAGTGGTTAATAATTAGCCAAATAAAACTATATGGTGGACAGATAGTCCATTTATTTTCTGATTATTACGTATATATGTATTTGCTATTGTTGTTATAATCAGTTTGATTGCAGGATTTTGATTTGCAAAAGATAAGTTTTTAAAAGGATATTAGTGAGGCGAAACCCGTTTCGCTAAGCGGCGTGGTCTCACTTAATATCAGTAAACCAAGATGTAATAGTATTATTCATACCAGGCTTTTGTCTGACACGAAGTTTATGTTTTCCCTCAAACTCTCGGGTGCTCAAAATTTAATTTGTGTAGATTGAGAGTTTAGGACTTTTCAGGTTTAGTAGGTTGGATGAATAAGCTTCTGAAGACATGTAGGAGGCAAAGCTAGCTATGTAGGATTTATTTAGTGTTATTTCCACAGTGATGTATTTATGACTGATATGTCTACCTATTTAGTACTATGATCATCCAATGGGGCATCTTCATATGTCACTCTTGGCGTAATTTGTAATAATTATTTAATCAAAACCTGGGAATCATGTTGGGATTATATTATTGAATATGAAATATGGATTTGAAATGTAATCAGAAAAGTTTTTTGAAATCTGTGTTGATTTTATTACATATTCATATGCTTCTGATATTATGGATATCATTAACATTACCGTATTCTATCACCGGAAGTTAATACTATAGATGACTGCAGCATCTGTAGCACTTAGCTTTGGACCACAAAGTAGTGGATGTTACAGTAGCCATGCTTCAGAGAGTGAGATTGCCCCGGGAAAGGATAAGCCTAAGAAATTGCAAATTAGAGGCGGGAAAGGAGACCGGGGAAGCGGTGAGAAGACGTCTTGATTTTTCTTTTCCTCCTTTTGTTGTTTTTTGATCCACTTTTGTACAAGTGCAGAGTCTACACTAAGCACTTTTCTTGTTGTTGTACATTGAAAACATTATAAGTAATACAATGTTGACATTTTGATTGTAACTTTATTTGTCTACTTATCGATGTTTCATGCACTTATGCTAATTTTATTTATCACTATTATATCTAGTCCTGTAATCACCGCCAAAATTCTTTGTTTGGAGTAACAGAACTGTGAAATACTTGGTTTTTTCTGGTTGGGTATTGGTATGTGTGACCCTCCTATTCATGGGGCTGTTTACTTCAAACACTTGATCGGTCGATCAGTGTGATCCCTCGGATGTCTGTAACCAAGTCTATTTTGCGGTTCCTATCTTCAGGAACCTATGATTTGGGCGTCTCAATTACAGAGTATTTTTCGATCAACATCGGAATTCTCTGTCGACTCGTAGTCGTGCGATTGTTGGATTCATGCCCATTATTCCTGATAGTGGGAGTGGATTGATCCTTGTTGGTCCTGCAATAAACGGGTTTCCCGGAATTGCCGGGACAATATCGTTACTAAAGAGTGTATGTAGCTTATGAAATGCACGGCTTTTAGGATCGATATAATCTGTCAATCCAAAACGGTTTGGAATTTCTCGATGTTACCAATCTTCGGGTAATATGATGAGTTTGTGTTTCGAGAGCGTGGTTCCATGGCTCAAGGAGTAATGCAGGGCTTGTGGAAGTGCGCGGATTTGATAGCTATGCTTGCTTGGATGTGATTCCACAATCCAAAAAGCGGTGCATGGATTATAAAATGTGCGACTTGGATTTAGGCCTTCCTGATGTTGCCGGAGCAATACCAGTTCTTAGAAGGTAGGCATCGTGTTCTACCGATCCAACGGTTTGAGTAGATTTGCTTCCGTCGACCCGACGGTAGGTGAGGCGTACTTGAGCGTGGTTCCACTATCTCAAACAGCGATTGGATAGTTTTGAGTCGATTTGACCCCGTCGACTTAGCAGGTTACTTTTGTGAACACGGTTTTATTGGTTCAGAAAGCAAAGCAGTTTTATTAATAAAAGTTGGGCAAGTTTTACTTATTTACAATGCCTCCGGTATTCCAAGATGGCTTATTTTTTGGAAATAGGAAGTTCATAAAATAGTCTTAGACAACGTAACTATGCAGTGATTCGTTGTTCCATGCTCGGAGAATTTGGATTCCATTAATGGTTGTTAGCTTGAATGTGACATTCCCTAGCTTCTGACCGATCACATAAGGTCCTTCCCAGTTTGGTCCAAGTGCTTCTGGTACAGGGGAGGCCCTCTCAAGGACAAGGTCTCCCACTTTGAAGGTATGGTTATGAGCTTTGGAGCTAAAGTACCATGCGACCCTTTTCTGGTGAGCGGCAATCCTTAATTCGGCTTCTGCCCTTTTCTCATCGACCATATCGAGCGACTCGAGTAGGAGCTGCTCGTTTTGCCTTTGATCGAAGTTTTGCCTTCAATGAGAAGGGACTTCTAACTCAACCAGAATTATTTCTTCTGAACCATATGCCAGGGCGAAAGGAGAGTACCCAGTTGCAGTCCTATAAGCCCATAGTGTGAGTGGAAGTTCATCGACCTAATTTCCTTTTGCTTTAATTAGCCGTTTTTTGATGGTGGACTTGATGATCTTGTTTACTGCTTACACTTGCTTGTTTGCTTGTGGATGTGCGACAATGGAAAAGCATTTCTCGATTCGGAAGCATTTGCAAAATCTTTGAATTTAGCACTTTTGTATTAAGTCCCGTTATACATGATGATTTTCTATGACACACCAAACCTGCAAATAATGTTTTTAGTAACAAAGTTAATAACTTTCTTTGTTCTAATAGTGGCCAGCGGTTCCGCTTCGGCCCATTTGGTGAAATAGTCAACAGCAATGATAGGATATTTGGCTCCTCCTTTAGCCATTGGTAATACACCAATCAGATCGATTCTCTAGATTACGAATGGTCATGGGATGACCATCTGTGTTAGCCCCATCAAAGGAGTTCTTTTTACCTTGCTGAATCTTTGGCATTGGTCGCATCATCTGGCGTAATCTGTTGCATCGCGGTTTACTGTTGGCCAAAAATACCCATACCGGAGAACTTTCTTTGCATGGGTTTGCCCCTCAGTATGATCTCCGCAGTTCCCTTCACGAACTTCTCTTAGGATCCTTTGAACTTCATCGTTGTCACACATCTAAGCAAGGAGGTAGAGAATCCCCTTTGGTAGTGTATCTCATCTTGTATTATGAATCGTGGTGCCTTTCGGAGAAGCTTTTTCTGCTGATTCCTATATGCGGGGAGGGTTCCTGAGCAGATACCCCTTGATTGGCTTCATCCATGACTCAAGTTCTTTGGTTGTTTCAAAAATCCAGTCAATATCCATTTCCCTTATGCTTGGAGTGGTCAGGGTTTCAACCGAGACTAGCCCCAATAGTTGAGCTTCTCAGGAACTGGCTAGTTTGGCTAGATAATCTACCTTCATATTCCATTCCCTCGGGATATGAGTTATGGTGTAATGCTCAATGTCGTTCAGTAGTTCCTGCACTTTAGATCAGTACGGGGCGAGGTTGTCCCTCCAAACCTAGTATTCGCCTTTCACCAGACATACGACTTGCTGAGAGTCAGTATAGATGTGTATGGACTTTATCCCGAGTTCCTTCACAACTTTGAGCTCGGCTATCAATGCTTCGTATTTTGCTCGTTATTTGTTGCAGGGAATTCCAAGCGCAAGGCATAACAAACAAATTGTCCTTCGGTAGTTTCAAGCACTACCCCTGCTCCCGAGTAGAAGTTGTTAGATGCACTATCAACAACCAACTTCCAACGTGCCTCCACTTCTGGAGTCATTTCTTCCTCGTTATCTCGTATTGTAAACTCAACAATGAAATCAACCAGCGCCTACCCGTTGATCGCCTTTCGAGGGTGGTATGTTATTCCATACTAAATTAATTCGATGTTCCATTTGATAAGCCGTCCAGAGTTTTCGGGGCAGTATAACACTTGCTTCAAGGGTTGATCTGTCAATACTCTGATCGGGTGTGCCTAGAAGTACTGTCATAACTTTCTGGATGCGATCAAGAGGTAATATGCCTGTTTTTCCAATTTTGGATAGTTCTTTTCTACTCCAGTGAACCGTTTACTATGGTAATACATGGGTCGTTGGATCTTGGCTTCTTCTCGTACGAGCGCGGCAGTCAATGCATGGGGCGAGACTGCTAAGTAGATGTACAAATCTTCTCCATCTACCGGCTTGGCAATGATTGGTGGGGTTTCCATATGTTGCAGCAGCTCTTCGAACGCTGTTTGACAAGCTTGATTCTATTTAAAGTTCTTCATTCCCTTTTTTAGTGCATCAAAGAACGACATACATTTATCGATTGTTTTTTAGATAAACCAGCTCAATGCTACGACCATTCCATTCAAGCTTTGTAACTCTTTCCTGTTCCTCGGGGACTTGACTTCCCGCAAAGCGGTTAAATGTTCGGGATTTTCTTCGATGGCTCTAGCGCTTACGATGAATCCCAAGAACTTTCCAGAGGCTACCCCAAAATGACACTTAAGTGGATTGAGCTTCATTCCTTATTTTCAGAGTACTTTAAATATTTTGGCGAGGTTGTCCAAATGATTTGCAGCTATGCGCGATTTAACCAACATATCGTCTACATAAACTTCCATAGTCTTCCCAATATAATGTTTAAACATATCGTTCACTGGTCATTGGTAGGTCGCTCCATCATTCTTTAAGCCAAATGGCATCACTTTGTAGCAGTATAGTCCCATATCAGTACTGAAGCAGGTATTTTCTTGATCGGGTTCATGCATCATGATCTAGTTGTATCCCGAGTATGCATCCATAAATGATAGCAATTCATGTCCAGCCGTCCCGTCCACAAGCTGATCGATTTTGGGAAGAGGAAAGCTGCCTTTCGGGCAAGCTCCGTTTAGATCCGAGTAGTCAATACAAGTTTGCCATTTCATGTTAGACTTCTTGACTAAGACTGGGTTGGATACCTATTCGGGGTAGGTTGCATCGCGGATAAAACCATTCACCATAAGTTTGTCCACTTCTTCTCTCAGCACTTTGGACCGCTCGGGTCCTAGGCTGCGACTTTTCTACTTCACTGGCGTATACTTGGATCAACGTTAAGTGCATCGCATGCGATCATCGGCGACACCCCACACATATCAGAATGTGTGTAAGTGAATACATCCAGATTGGCATGAAAAAATTTAATGAGTTCCAATCGCATCTTGTTTCCAAGATGTGATCCGATTTTCAAGACTCGTGTTGGGTCATCCATATCAACTGGGACAGACACTGTAACACCCAATTTTTTGGTAACATTATTTAGGATATTTAATTAGTTGAATTAAATAAAATAATGTGTTGATTAGGGGATTAAGATTTGATTTTTAATTAGGGTAGTCGTGCCATTTAACAATGAACTAAAGAAGAGTTAAAATGAAATAGAGGAGGGGTAAAATAGGAAAGAGGCCATTCCTATATCCAGCAAACCTTGGCCGTGTAAAATTTTACACGTTCATTTCATTTTCAAAATTTTAAATTAAGAGGCCGACTACCATTAACAAGGAAGAGAAGAAGAAAAGCTAGGAAGAAGCTAATTCAAATCAAATCTATTCACATCTCAATCTCCATAATCTATGAAGTAAGGTGAATAATGTTCACATCTCATTTTTGATTGTTTTTTTGGTTTTAACATGAATTCCGAATATTTTGCAATGATTTGCCATGTTTTTGAACGATGGAATGAATATATATACTTGTTGATGAATTCTGGTTATTCATATTGAATTTATGATATGTTTTAAGGTGAAAACCCAATAAAATGACATCCAAATGCCTTGCGAATTTTTATGAAGATCATAAATATTATTTTGGAGATGGGTTTCAGTTTTAAGATTTTTCTGAATTTTCGTGGAATTAATATGAATTTTCTAGTAAAGAAAATGGTTTTGGGTTATAAACTAATTACGGGTAAATAATTAATTATTTGGGTCTGAAATTTTTATATCTTATAAAACATATACAATGTGATTTTCTGGAATTTTTCTAGAATTTCCAAAGTGTTTTAATGGTTATATAAAATTATTTATGGTATGGGACATAAATGTTTTATATAATTAAAAGAGGAGAAGGGGCTTTTTGTAAAATGATTTAAATTATTAAATCTAAAAAGTCGGCAGCCCTTTTGACAAAGTGCAGCACTTTTTATTGGTAAAGAAAGAGGTAGCCAATCACAATTAGACACGTAAGGCATGTTAGGTGAAAAGAACTATTTGCCATAAGTTTTTCGTTGTTTCGTCTCTTCAACACCAGGTTCCGCCTCCATACTATCACCTCTGACACTGTCGAAACCAATGCATATGGTATCAAACAACTGGTACGTAATGAATTGGATGAGGGCAGAAGGTAGGGATTCGAAGCCAGGGTTTTTGAAGGGGTTGAGGCAGTCCTTTGTTTTTAAATTAAAGAAATACACTTTCTTGCTTTCGACCAAATGGCTTTCGACTAAGTAGCTTTCGAGCATGTCAAATGATTTAAAGGAAATGGTTTCGGCTGGGTTCCGCCTATGTTTTTAAATAATTGCTTTCGACTAAGTCGAGACCATTTGCTGCCGCCTTTTTACCTTTCGACCCAAATATTTTCGAAAGGGTTGTTTTGTTTTTCTAAAACCTTGCCACCTCTCCAATACTTTCGAAAAGATGGTTTCGACACCATCACTTCATTACTTAGGAAATGGTTTTGAAGCAGTTGCACTCGACTTAAATGTTTTTAAGGCCCTTTTTATATAAGTAAAGTAAAACCTAAATGGTTTTGAAAGAGATAATTTTAAAAGGTTTCGAAACTGAAGCTTTCGACTTTAATGGGTTTCTAATCATTTTGCTCTACTTGAAGGCAGAATCCAAATGGTTTCGACCGAGATGTTTTTGAATGGTTTCGAAAGGATTCCACATGTTTTAAATTGAACCCAAAGTGTTTTCAAAAAGATTGAGTTTGACTGTTTCGAAAGGTTTTAATGAATGGTTTCGAAAGGGGTGGTTCCCTAGGGTTTTGAAAGGATTGAAAGGAAGGTTTTCCCTATGTTTTCGAAAGGCGATATTTAAAAGGTTTTAAAGGGGGATGTCTGTTATTTTGAAGCTTTTGGAGAAAGGAAAGAAAGGTTTTTCCAATATTTTTGAAAGGTAATATTTAATAGTTTCGAAAGGGTTTTTCCAATGGTTTCAAAGTGGTTACCTTAAAGGATTTCGAAAGGGTTGTTTAAACGGTTTTAAACAAAGGTTTTGAATGTAATAAATAGGCAATGTAGCCTAAGTATTTTCAAGTTAAAAAGGATTTTGACTTGTTTTGGAAGGATAGTTAATCCTTATTTAACCCCATCAACATTATTTTGAGTAAAGTATATATATAACATGGAAAATGGCTTAGAGTAAAGCAAAAGATATATTTTCCTTGTGTATGCATATGATTTGAAGGACTAAATCATTTTGAAAAGGTTTTCAAGGAAATATTTAAATGGTAGCTAACCCTAAGAAAATAATTCAGATAATTAGTCCATTTTGCAGGTAGTCAGCCTAGATTTCAGACCGTTAGTCCAGTTTGTGGGCAGTCGGCCCAGTTGTATGGACAGATACTCCACTTGCTGCATAACGGGCATTGATATTATATGTGGGCAGATAGTTCACATATTACTTGTTTTACGGACAGATAGTCCATTTATTAGCATAAAGGATATTGCTATTTTGATATAATCGGTTTGATTAACCAATTTGGTTGCAGGAAAGGATTGCAAAATATATATGTTTTGAAAAGGATATTAGTAAGGGGAACCCGTTTCGCTAAGCAGTGTGGTCTCACTTAATATCAGTAAACCGAGATGTAACAGAATTATTCACACAAGGCTTTATGTCTGACTCAAAGTTTTTGTTTCCCCTTAAACTCTCGAGTACTCAAAATTGATTTGAGTAGGTAGGCTGAGGGTTGAGGTTTTCAGGTTTTTGTCTTTTGGCGAATAAAGCATCCGAAGACGAGCAAGTGGCTGATGGATAGCTAATTAGGATTTGTCATTTCATTTTGTTTTGATTCCGCTATGTGTATAAGTCAAATGTGACTATATTGCTTTGATCAACCAAGGGGGCATCGTCATATGTCGCTCTTGGCGTATTTTTGTAATGATATATTTAATCATTGCCTGGGAAACGTTAAGGGAATATGTAACATGGATATGAATTATTGTTTTGAAGTAATCAACAAAATGTTGTTTTTGAAATCTATTATTTTTTTTCATATTCATGTGCTTCTGATATTATAGATACCATTATCATTACCGTATTTTGTCACCAAAAGTTAATACTATGGATGATTGTAGCATCTATAGCTCTTAGGTTTTGGCCTCCAGATACGGGATGTTACAACTTGGTATCAGAGCATGGTTTAAGAAGAACTTTAAACTAAAAATTATTTTAAAGCATAATCCTTAGGAACTAGAGTAAGAATAGGGTATTGGATAATGCTATAATAACATACTTGTATTTGCTATATATAAGTATACGCTTTATCTCTAGTTTCCTATCTTAGTATGTATCTTATGAGGTTAAATATAGAAATGAAAGGTAGAAGAGGAATAGTCAACCAAAGAGGGGAGAGAACCGAAGGGAATGCCAGGCCTAATGTGAGAAAAGGTCAAGGTCAGGCGCAAATAGAGAATGTGGGTGCCGAAGTCCCGCAAGTTGGAATGGAAGCTATGTAACTGTTTTTCAGGAATATGGTGCTAGCGGGAGTTGCAACCGGAGTGTTAGGAGAAAATGCTGTAGGAGCAGGGATTTTGGAAGTTCCGGTAGTCAACCATTATGCAAAGCTGAGTGGGGATTACACCAAGCTTGGAGGGAAGCCATTTGTTGGAACGGAAGATGTCAATGAGGTAGATAATTGTTTGTTGCACTGTGAAAGGATTTTTGCAGATCTGGGGCTCAATGATGAGCAGAAGAGGAGGTTGGCATCTATGCAGCTTCAGGGAGTAGCTTTGTTCTGGTGGAACAGAGTGACTGCGGCGATGAATGAGGAAACTATGACCTGGGAAGATTTCAAGGGAAGGTTCCTGGAGAGGTTTATGTCAGCAATGGCGTAGTCGGCTATGATCAGGAAGTTTGCTGAATTAGAGTAGGGGGAGACGTTGGTTCTGGAGTATGCAAGGAAGTTCAAGTAGTTGGCCCGATAAGGGTATGCTTCAGTGGACACGGTCATGAAGAGGAATGAGAAGTTCATTAGGGGGTTGAAGCCAGAGTTGGCCAGGGCTATATTATCTCATATTAGAAATCCTTCTGACTTTGTTGTAGAGATGGCCTTAAGGCATGAGGAGTTGCTTGATTCTCTAGAGAAGGGTAATGCTAAAGAAGTCCAGGTCGGACAGAATCAGAAGAGGAAGTTCTTTCCAAAGAAAAGTGCTCAAAAGGGTAGAGCGACTAAGAAGAGGAAGTCTAAGATTGTCTGTTTCAAGTGTGATAAGAAGGGTCACTATGCTAATGATTGTCGTGCCGGGAAGGCTAAGGAAGTGGCTGGGAGGAAGAATGTCAGGTGATATAACTATGACCAGATTGGCCACTACAAGAGCCAGTGCAAGGACCCCGCTAAGGATGGAAAAGGCAAGGAGTATGGATTGGAGCCTGCTGCTTCTAAGCCGACAACTTAGGAAAAATGAAAGACAGTCTTGGGAGGTACACTTCAGATTCACAGTATGACCGTTAGCGTTCTATTTGATACTGGTGCATAGCATTCTTTTATATTTAGATGTTTGATAGATAAGCTTAACCTAGAACCCACTTATTTAGTTACCTCCTTACGGGTTGCGAATCCAATAGGAGGGTATGCAACTCTAGGAATGAGATGTGATCATTTAGAATTTGACCTGTTAGGCCATACTTTTGTTTGCATGTGTTTGATTTTGTGGGGTTCAGAATTATTCTTGGTATGGATTGGTTAAGTTAGTACGATGCTATAATATTTTGCCAGGATAGGAAAATATCTCTTAGACACGCAGATTATAGTGATCGGATAGTTTATACTGTAGAAGGTTCTTGTGGTGAGATGCATGCCTTATTGGGTGCTATGGAATTGGATGGTGAGTTGAGTCGAGTTGAGTTTTCGTTGTCAGATAATGCACATATGTTTTTGAGCCTGTAGTTGGATTGCCACTGAAATGGGCCATTGAGTTTTGGATAGATTTGGTTCTGGGAGCAGAACCAGTGAGTAGACCGCCAAGCAGGATGACCCATTCAGAAATGAGGGAGTTAAAGGTGCAGTTGGTGGATTTAGAAGGCAAGAATTTTATCAGGCCGAGTAGTTCGCCTTGGAGAGCATCCGCGGTGTTTGCTAAGAAGACAGATGGATCGCTAAGGCTATGTATCAATTATCGTAAGTTGAATGAGAGGACGATAAAGAATCGATATCCATTACCTGGGATTGACGATTTATTCGACCAGTTGAGTGGAGCCAAGGTATTTTCGTAGTTGGATTTGGCGACAGGTTTCCATCAACTCAGGGTAGCAGAGGATAGTATACCTTTAACGGCGTTTAGGACCAGATATGGGTCGTACGAATGGTTAGTTATGCCGTTCGGACTGAATAATGCGCCAGCTTTCTTTGTAGATTTGATGAACCGGGTTTTCCGAGAGCACTTGGATAGGTTTGTATTAGTTTGCATACATGATATTTTGATTTACTCTAAGGATGAAAGAGAGCATTAAATTCATCTCAGAGTGGTGCTTGAGATGCGGAGGCAACATCAGCTGAAGGCAAAGTTTTCGAAGTGTCGTTTCTGAAAGAAAGAAGTGAAGTTTTTAGATCACGTAGTCTCAGAGGAAGGGTTATCAGTAGATCCGACTAAGATTGAAGCAGTGAATAGTTGGAAGAGACCCGAGAGAGTGACGGAGATAAAGAGTTTCCTTGAGTTGGATGGTTATTATCAGAGGTTCATTAAGGATTTCTAGTGGATAGCGGCGTCAATGACCAAGCTGACAAGAAAGGATGTAAAGTTTATATGGACCGATAAGTCTGAGGAAGCATTCCATAGTTCAAACACTTATTGATCCATGCACCAGTGTTAGTTGTTCTGGAAGGGAATCAAGATTTGGTGGTTTACATCGATGCATGTGGAACAGGATAAGGAGCTATGCTAATGTAGAGGGGTAAAGTGATTGCCTACGCTTCTAAACAGCTTAGACCGCATGAGGTCAGATATCCGATGCATGATTTAGAATTGGCTGCAGTGATTTTTGCTTTGAAGGTGTGGAGACATTACCTTTTGGGAGAAAGGATTGAGCTATCGCTACTTATGATTTTAGGATTGAGTACACACCAGGGAAAGGCAACAAGGTTGCGGATGCACTTAGCAGAAAACATCATAATGCAGTTTTGGCGATGATTGCTGGGTGGAAGGATTTAGAAGCATTAGAATATTGCAGAGTGCAATGGAGATCTGAGGCTGGGTCTAGTGGAGATACTATTGTATTATCTTGTTTGGAAGTTTGACCAGTGATGATCGAGAGAATTGCTTCTAAACAGATAGAGGATCCATTGTTAGCTGAACGGATTAGGAAGTCAAGAGAAGAAATTGAAAGCGATGACTTCAAAGATTTCAGTCTTGACTAGAATGGGAGGTTGAGAAAGAAAGGAAGATTATGTGTTCCAAGTGTAGGAAACATAAGGAAAGAAGTCTTGGAAGAATGCCATCGTTCGAAGTCCTTTATTTACCTAGGAGGTACTAAGATGTATCAAGATATGAAGAGAAGTTTCTTTTGGGAAGGTATGAAGCGAGATATTGGGTTATGTGTGAAGCAGTGTATGATTTGCCATCAGGCAAAGGCCGAACACCAGAAACCAAGTGGGTTGCTTCAGCCATTTGATATTCCGGTATGGAAGTGGGATTCTATCTCCATGGATTTTATTGACGGGTTGCCAAGGTCGAACAAGGGAAATGATAGTATATGGGTCATAGTGGACAGTTTGACCAAGAGTGCCCATTTCATTCCAGTTAGGTCAACCATAATGGCACCTGTTTCGGCAAGGTTATTCCTGAAGAATGTAGTTAGACTGCATGGAGTTTCTAGTAGCATAGTTAGTGATAGAGATCCTTTATTCACTAGCGAGTTCTGGAAGAATCTGCAAGAAGTTTTGGGAACCAAGCTCAAGATGAGTACCGCTTACCTTTTGCAGACTAATGGGAAAACGGAGAGGGTTAACAATATCTTGGAAGAATTGTTAAGAGCTTGTGTTCTGGATTTCGGGGGATCTTGGGAAGACCATCTGCATTTAGTCGAGTTTTCACATAACAACAGTTATCAGACTAGTATTGGGATTGCACCGTTTGAAGCTTTGTATGGAAAGCTATGCAGATCTCCCGTTTGTTGGCTAGAGACTGGGGATAGGTTCCCGAGAAGCTGCAGATAAAATTGAAGACATTCGGGCTAGAATGAAGGAGGCTCAGTCCAGGCAGAAAAGTTATGCAGATAAGAGAGGGAAAGATCTAGAGTTCTCAATTGGAGACCAGGTTTTTGTCAAAGTGTCACCGATGAAGGATGTAACAAGATTTGGGAAATCGGGGAAGTTAGCTCCGAGATTCGTTGGACCTTTTCCTCTTATTGAGAGGATCGGAAAACTCGCATATAGAGTGGAGTTACCAAGCAGTTTAGTAGGAGTCCATGATGTTTTTCATGTTTCTCATCTCAGGAAGTGTGTTAGAGACCGGGAGATTGCTATTGCACTGACTGTGCTTGATGATTTAGTGGTAGAGACAGATTTGACCATAGTGAGGAAGCCAATTCGCATAGTTGTGAGAGATGAGAAGAGGCTTAGAACCAAGATGGTCAGATTAGTCAAAGTCCAGTGGAGCGACGATGACAGGGACTATACTTGGGAGATTGAGAGCAGGATTAGAGATACTTATCTTGACATGTTTGATGGTATGTTTTACCTTTTTGT
The DNA here is from genome assembly GCA_030737815.1 of Allium fistulosum. Taxonomy (NCBI): domain Eukaryota; kingdom Viridiplantae; phylum Streptophyta; class Magnoliopsida; order Asparagales; family Amaryllidaceae; genus Allium; species Allium fistulosum. The sequence goes on from CM060904.1 coordinate 799,631,887, forward strand.
TTGATTTGTTGTGTACCTTATCGTAATTTCGAGGATGAAATTCTTTAAGGAGGGAAGTCTGTAACACCCCAGATTTTTGGTAACAATATTTAGGATATTTAATTAGTTGAATTAAATAAAATAATGTGTTGATTAGGGGATTGAGATTTGATTTTTAATTAAGAGTAGCCGTGCCATTTAACAATGAACTAAAGAAGAGTTAAAATGAAATAGAGGAGGGGTAAAATAGGAAAGAGGTTAATCCTATATCCTGCAAACCTTGGTCGTGTAAAATTTTACACGTTCATTTCATTTCCAAACTTTTAAATTAAGAGGCCGGCCACCATTAACAAGGAAGAGAAGAAGAAAAGCTAGGAAGAAGCTAATTCAAATCAAGTCTATTCACATCTCAATCTCCATAATCTCTAAAGCTAAGGTGAATAATGTTTACATCTCATTTTTTATTGTGTTTTCGGTTTTAATATGAATTCTGAATATTTTGCAATGATTTGCCTGTTTTTGAATGATGGAATGAATATATATACTTGTTGATGAATTATGGTTATTCATATTGAATTTATGATATGTTTTAAGGTGAAAACCCTATAAAATGACATCCAAATCCTTGCGAATTTTTATGAAGATCATAAATATTATTTTGGAGATGGGTTTCAAATTTCATATTTTTCTGAATTTTCATGGAATTAATATGAATTTTCTAGTAAAGAAAATGATATTTTCGGTTATAAATTAATTACGGGTAAATAATTAATTATTTGGTTCTAAAATTTTTATATGTTAGAAAACATATATAATGTGATTTTCTAGAGTTTTTCTAAAAAAATTCTAAGTGTTTTAATGGTTATATAAAATTATTTATGGTATGGGACTTAAATGTTTTATATAATTAAAAGAGGAGAATGGGCTTTTTGTAAAATGATTTAAATTATTAAATCTGAAAAGTTGGCAGCCCTTTTGACAAAGTGCAATACTTTTTATTAGTAAAGAAAGAGGCAACCAATCACAATTAGACATGTAAGGCAGGTAAGGCGAAAAGAACTATTTTCCATAAGCTTTTCACTGTTTCGTCTCTTTTGACACCATGTTCCGCCTCCATACTATCGCCTCCGACGCAGTCTAAACCAATGCATATGGTATCAGGCAACTGGTACGTAATGAACTGGATGAGGGCGGAAGGTAGGGAGTCAAAACCAGGGTTTCCAAGAGGTTGAGGCAGTCCTTTGTTTTTAAATTAAAGAAATACACCTGCTTGATTTTGACTAAATGGCTTTCGACTAAGTAGCTTTCGACCAACTCAAATGATTTAAAGGAAATGGTTTCGATTTGAGTTGCACCTCTATTTTAAATAATTGCTTTCGACAAAGTCGAGACCATTTTGCTGCCGCCTTTTTACCTTTCCGATCCAGATGGTTTCGAAAAGGTTGTTTTGTTTTTCTAAAACCTGGCCACCTCTCCAATGCTTTCGAAGGGATGGTTTCGACACCATCACTTCATTACTTAGAAAATGGTTTCGAAGAAGTTGCTCTCGACTTAAATGTTTTTAAGACCCTTTTTCTATAAGTAAAGTAAAACCCAAATGGTTTTGAAAGAGATAGTTTTAAAAGGTTTTGAAACTGAAGCTTTCGACTTTAATGGGTTTCTAATCATTTTGCTCTACTTGAAGGAAGAATCCAAATGGTTTCGACTGAGATGTTTTTGAATGGTTTCGAAAGGATTCCACATGTTTTAAATTGAACCCAAATTGTTTTCGAAAAGATTGAGTTTGAATGTTTTGAAAGGTTTTAATGAATGGTTTCGAAAGGGGTGATTCGCCAGGGTTTTGAAAGGAAGGTTTTCCCTATGTTTTCGAATGGCGATATTTAAAAGGTTTTAAAGGGGGATGTCTGTTATTTTGAAGCTTTCGGAGAAAAGAAAGAAAAGGTTTTTCCAATATTTTTGAAAGGCAATATTTAGTAGTTTCGAAAGGGTTTTCTAATGGTTTCGGAGGGGTTACCTTCAAGGATTTCGAACGAGTTGTTTAAACGGTTTTAAATAAAGATTTTGAATGTAATAAATAGGCAATGTAGCCTAAGTATTTTCAAGTTAAAAAGGGTTTTGACTTGTTTTGAAAGGATAGTTAATCCTTATTTAATACTATCAACAATCTTTTGACTAAAGTATATATATATATAACATGGCAAAATGGCTTAGAGTAAAGCTAAAGATATATTTTCCTTGTATATGTATATAATTTGAAAGGACTAAATCATTTTGAAAAGGTTTTCTAGGAAATATTTAAAGGGTAGTTAACCTTAAGAAAATAATTCGGACAATTAGTCCATTTTGCATATAATCAGCCTAGATTTCGGACAATTAGTGCAGTTTACGGGTAGTCAGCCTAGTTGTATGGACAGATAGTCCATTTGTAGCATAACGGACCTTGCTATTATATGTGGGCAGATAGTTCACATATTACTTGTTTAACGGACAGATAGTCCGTTTATTAGCATAAAGGATATTGCTATTTTGATATAATCGGTTTGATTAACCAGTTTGGTTGTAGAAAAGGATTGCAAAATATATATGTTTTGAAAAGGATATTAGTGAGGGGACACCCATTTCGCTAAGCGGCGTGGTCTCACTTAATATCAGTAAACCGAGATGTAACTGAATTATTCACACCAGGCTTTATGTTTGACTCAAAGTTTTTGTTTCCCCTTAAACTCTTAGGTACTCAAAATTGATTTGAGTAGGCTGAGTGTTGAGGTTTTTAGGTTTTTGTCTTTTGGCAAATAAAGCATCCGAAGACGAGCAGGTAGCTGATGGATAGCTAATTAGGATTTGCCATTTCCTTTTGTTTTCATTCCGCTGTGTATATAAATCAAATATGACTATATTGCTTTGATCAACCAAGGGGGCATCATCATATGTCGCTCCTGGCGTATTTTTGTAATGATATATTTAATCATTGCCTGGGAAACGTTAAAGGATTATGTAACATGGATATGAATTATTGTTTTGAAAAGTAATCAGCAAAATGTTGTTTTTGAAATATGTGATTTTGTTCATATTCATGTGCTTCTGATATTATGGATACCATTATCATTACTGTATTTTGTCACTAGAAGTTAATATTATGGATGACTGCAGCATCTATAACGCTTAGCTTTTGGCCTCCAGATACGGGATGTTATAGACACCGTCAATTCTACCGGTGCTGCCCGTTCCTCTCCTAAACTCTTCTTTTCAGGGTCCAAAGCCTTATCAAATTGGCCATGGTCACCAATCTAGGGCCGGCTCTGTAGTTGCTATTCGGTGGGCTCATGAATATGGAGAGTTCTTTCCACATTCTTCCCCTTTTCTTTTCTTTTAAACTCGCATAGTTCTGCGATATAGGATTCTCTAGCGATACTTTGGTCCCCTTTGATCACCCCAACTCCATTTTCTGTCGAAACTTTCATGGTTAGACACCTTTGAGCTAAAGCAATCCTAAAATCTACCAAGGCGGGCCGCCCCAGGAAGGCATTGTTGGTGGAAATTTCATCTACGACCACAAAGGTGTGGATGAGGGTGACTCTTCGGTCGCCTTCTTCGAGTTCTATGGGTAAGTCAATCATTCTGATAGGTTGTTTGGGTTCATCGGTGAATCTTTGAATCTTTGTTCGGCAGAAGGATACATCTTCCACAATGGTCCCCGTCTGATCAATGGTTCATTTGAAAAGGATGTTCATAGAACCGCCACTGTCTACAAATACTCATCGGACCATGGCGGGTATGATTCCTACTGTCACGACCATGAGGTCGAGAGTTGGAGCTTCTATCCCTTCAGTGTCTCGATTCTGGAATATTATGTCATCGTTCAAGGTTCTTTGCTGCTTAGCAGGGGTTCCATCTTCGATTGCAAAGCACGAATCTTTCGGAGCATGCTTTAATAAGCTTGCATACCGCTCCATTTCTCCCCAACTCTTCTGCGCAGGATGGGGCCCTCCAAATATCGTTCCAATGATAAGTCTTTGGTCAGTCTGTCTGGGTCCCTCTTTGTTGGTGCCAGCTTGATTCCCTTGATTTCTAGGAGCTTGGGGCGCTACGGGATAGTCAGGATTCAGTGGTTTCCTCACATACTGCTGAAGCTTGTTTTCTCGAATCAGCTCCTCAATCAAGTTCTTCAGGTGACGACGCTCATTCGTGTTGTGGCCATGTGTCTCATGGAAGCAGCAACACTTTCCAGAATGATTTTGTTGTTTAGATGCTTCCTTTTTGTATAGATTTTTGTACTCTTCCGTCCCCTGTGTCACGAAATAGATGTTTTCTAGAGTACCGTTTAGCGGGGTGTAATCTTTAGGCCTCAAACCTTTAAGTCACTTGTTACTTCTATTTCACTTGTTGGAGTTTTGTTTCTTCCTTTCCCAATTCCCATTTTCCCTACGTTCCCTCCAGCGGTACCAGAGGTATTTATGTCTTGGTTTGTCACCATACCACTCTGCCCAATGTTGGTTGCTTGTAAGTTAAGAGATTTCCTTTCTAATTCTTATGCCTCTTCCAATCTCAAATATCGGCTCGCTTTTCGATTAACGTCCTTCCTAGTGGTAGGTTGTTTCATTTTTATCCATTTTCTGAATTCAGTTTCGGAGTGAATAGCATGGACCGAGGCCATGAAAACCATATCCTCGTTCGAATTACATACTTCAGTCACCGCGATGTTGGACCGACTCATGAAGGACTTTAGAGATTCATTCCGTCCCTGGAATACACCGGATAAGAACATCACATCTTTTGGTTATGACGTGTGAAGCCTAAATTGATCAAGAAATCTTGTTGCTAGTTGATAGAAGGTGAAAATGGATTTTGGTGGAAGCTTGGTGAATCACATGGAAACAATTCCCTCTAGGAAAATCGGGAAGCATCTACATCGAACGGCATTCGAAGCATTTGCTCCATGCATGTACCAACTACACTTATACAAGTGGGGTTTTGGGTCTCACGTTCCATCATAAGATGGAATAGTTAGCATAGTGAACTTTTCAAGGTACTACTCATTCAGAATGTCATTAGTGAAGGGAGTCCGACTTGGAGCGGATCCCCATTCATCATCCCTTCTACCATTACTTTCATCCATTAGTCGCTTAACTATGTCCGCGATATATGCCTCAGATGTCTGGTAATCTGCAGGTTGGCTGTCAGTGACTACACCAAGTGTTTGATTTTGCAAACGATCTTGGTAAGTGGGATGAAGCCTAGTCTCTCCTATCTTCAGGAGAGCCACTCGCTCAGGATTCCATTGGCTTGCGGTTGGTCTGGTAGGGGCAGTTTGGATCTCCTTGGCGTCATTGAATGCATTGGTTTTTCCTTCAAACTTGTCATCGTCAAGTCGTTCACCATCTTTTGAGTCGGAGAGATCTGTAGCTATATCTTCCCATGGGATTTTCTCTCCTAGATTACAGTTTGTAGCTGGTTGCCTCGTGGTTGGTGGAGTGTTTATGTTTCCTTCCATATTAATTCCTTTGGTTCCACCTATCACTCCTTTCTACTGCTGCTTTCCGTTTCTCCTATTCAGGCCAAAGATGGAAGAATTTTCTTGTTCCATGGCAGCCACGGGCTATGGCATGGTTCTTGGAGCGGCATGTGACTGTAAGGTAAATAGTGCATTCAATTTGTCCATAAGAGCTCTTTGGCTGTTTTCCATCTTCTAACAATTTATTTAACTCATCTCTAGTGATGACTTCACACTGAATAGAGGATCTCGGCACCTGATCTCCTGTGTTGGTGCCATTGACTTCAATTTGCTGAGGATTGATCTCTTCTCCAGCAATTACAGCTCCTATGGATCTTCCGTAAGCAGTTCTTCTTCTTTCTGGTGCCATTGATTCTCAGCAGTAGATCTTCTGAGCAGAGATTGAGGATCTAACTTCTGAACCTACCTAATCCAAAGTAGATAGCTAGATCTAAACCTTGAGTTAAATTCTCAGTGAAAGAACCAAAATATTAACCCAAAAAATGGATCAACACCCCGATAGATTATGAAAGCACCATCCCTGTTTATCATGACAAATAAAGTAGAGCTAAACACTCTCCAAATTGTAGAAAAGACAAAATAGAGTAACGAAACACAAGATTTTTATAGTGGTTTGGCTGTTAACGAAGCCCACGTCCACTTTATAGATTTTATTGATAGATTGACTATTGATCACAAGTACAAGCTGTTTACAATTCTAATAATTGAATAAGGAAAGATCAGACCACCATTGATGGAGATAAAAGGAAGGATCTCAATTGTCCCATGATAGTCATTGTAGGGAGGAAGAAGGTTGAAGAATCTTAGTAGCTGATTATTCTAGTGATCAGAGCAGCCAACCCCCTCTCTTTTGAAGGTAGGACGGTATTTCTAGGATTTTGATAGCACTTGGATCAGAACCAAACTACCAGAAGCCTATAGTTATCCATAGGAGGAGGCATGTAAAGTTTGTGGTGTTTTCGAACTAACTTTTTGGATCGGTACCGATCCAGTTGGATCGAATCGGTACCGATCCAAAATGTTATGCAATTTTTGCACAACTCTTTCTTTGTTGGCTTCTTTTCTTGCATACAAGGTTCCCCATGTGGTTTCATAGCTTGTTGCCTTGCTTTGACGATGGTTCACTTGTAAATTAGATTGAACTATAATCTGAATCGAATAAGTCTTGGTTTCTTCAACTCGGATGCTCGGAATTTGACCAAACTTGGTAGATAAGTTTAGGAGAGATGTAGGAATATAACGCATGTGGATTAGAGAATCCACATGTCAATAATTTGGATCGGTACCAATCCAACTGGGTCGGATCGATGCCGATCCAAATTCTTAGCATATTTTTGGTCCAAACTTTCGGGGTTTCTTTATCATGTACTTTTAGGTCTTCCGATCAACGAGTTATCCTAACGCTATTTGAATGTTCTAACTCCTTCTGAATTCTGTTCGGTTAAAAACCCGGTGAATACTATGAAAGTCACAAGTCCAAGTAAATCAATGTGCAGAGTCAAACAAATATGCAAGTCATAGTCCAAATCGAGTCAAAAGACTATGTCCTTGTTTAATATCCAAATCCTTATGTGTATAACTGTTCATGTGTTACAATAGGCAAAATCCCCAATTCAATCTAGGGTTTAACAAGTTTAAAAAGAGTAAGAAATGATAAAAGAGAATTCGGCCCCTTCCACAAAGCCCCTAAGTCCATATTTATAGGGTTCGGTAAGTGGCAGGCTTTGGCATCCATTGGCTTCTACATTAGCGGCATCGTCGAACATCAAGGTTGGTACTTTATTGGCTTCGACATTAGCAACGTCATCTAACATCAAGGCCAAAATTCTAGTGTTCACATAGCTAAACTTTGACATTGGTTCAATAAGGTCGATACTCGACATCTCTAAACTCGACGGTGATAGTCTCTTCTTCGTTGATCAACTTTCATTACCACCATATATTAACATTGATGAAACGCGGCACTAGTAAAAGCGGCTTCGACAACCATTTTGGATGTATTGATGGTTCTTGGCATGGCTAATGAATATCGGCGGCGACGACTCCATATCTTGAGACCTTCGTTGGTTGATGGTTGGTGGCATTGAACAGGCACGACATTGATGACCCTCGATGTCGATATTAAGTAGCTTACAAAATGCGGCATTAATAGCACTTGTGAACATTGACGACGATAGTCATCAACATCGCATATGTAGATTTGCGACATCTTTTAAGGGCATATATGAGAATTGATGCTATAACAATATTGATCTTTAGTGACATTCATACTTTGTGGTTCCTCTTTCAAAATGACTTTAATGAACGATGATGTCTCAATGAATATACTATCGTTATTTAACAACTTTGATTACACGCGGTGCTAAGCGTGGATGACATTGACCGCACCCTATTCAACGTTGCCTTCAAAATCATGATTCTTGATGTTAATCATCGTACCACTCGACAGTCGTGATTCATGGAAGACAATTTTCATGCTTCGTAGTTCTGGGATTTATCGAGGCTAATGGATTTCATGTGACGTCGCTATTCTTCGGCACTATTTCTTTGAACATCTTTGATGATGATGACAATAGTAACAGTGGTAGATATTTCTTGGGATAAGTTTCGTAGGGGGTTTGAGGTGAAGTTCCTTTCTAGAGCAGATGAAGGCGTGCAACTAGAGAAGTTTATCCATTTCAAACAGGGAGATATGACAACCAAGGTGTAATATAATAAGAGGCATTTTGACACTACGATCGAGAGATGAACACGGATGCATACGATGAGTCATTATGCGAGTTTTCATTTTCGGTGTTCTCTCTCTCCATGCATAGTGTTGATGTAGTTATGATGGGAGAGTAGTTCATGTTTTGGTCAATCGTTAGTGTGAGGTTCGGCCTATAAAATCCTTCGATATTGGACCTTATGAATGCACGAACACTTGTTACACACCCTATATCACTTTGGGTAGTTTTAAAGTTGGTTGCATGATCATTATATTAAACGTGTACTCATTCATCAGAATTTTGTCTGACTCACCCCCTTCTTTTCATTTTTCCCCCACCGTAGGATGATAGGTTAGCAGTTGTTTGAGCACAGTATATGGAGGAAGGAGCTTCTCGTTAGAGTTTTCCATCTCATTTATTGTTCTTCGTGTAGTTTCCTATTGTATAAAATGTTTTCAAAATTATATTGTATTTTGGAAAATAGTGTATATGTAAATCAAGTACTTTGGAAATTGTTTTCTTGAAATGTCTATTTATATTTTAATTCCTTCCACTGTGAGATCTGAAAGTGTAGAATGTTTTAAAACTCCACCCTTATAATTATGCTTTGTAATGTTTTAAATTCCAACAGCTCGTATTTATCGACATGACGTGTTAGAAAGTCATATTAGGTTTTGGATCGTTGTGTCGAGAGGTACGAGTTGTTACACTACTTCTAATCATAGAAATTTGCAAGCTTCTTAGTATGTGTTCCTCAGATTCTTGAACTTCTCTTTAGCTGACTCACTTAAGAGCTCGGTTCTATTTTTTACTCTGGCCATGACCGCCATATGCACAAGCTCCTCATATAACCGACTTACCTTTGTCTCTACATTATCAAATCTTGTTAGATTACTAGATTCTTCATCTCTCTATTTGATATCGGTTAATGAGATAGCATCTCATGATTATTCTATATATACTTTTAATTGAATTTTGAATTTTTCGACGAGCACTGGCCATGAATCAATGGAACCATGCTCGAGTCTACACAACTGGAATGTAGCTTCATCGATTAGGAAAAGCGAAAAGCATTGGTGTTTGAATGCCTCATCGACCCAAACTACTATCGTAAGTTATTCATATCCGTTGAAATGCACTAGTGGATTAGATGTTCTAAGGCTGCATGGTTGATAGTTTGGACTCTCGAGTGTTCTCATCAAATTACATAGCAGGTGTAAACGAGCATTGACTCAATCCCTGTGCATTGTGTTTTACCTCTTCTCGGTGCAAGTATTCTCTTATCAAATCAGCATTCTATTATTCAAAAGTAGCATATTTTTTCCATTAACATGGCTACTATCCAATATCTTGACCGGGCCCTCAATCGTAAGGTTAACCTTAACGATCGTTACCCAAAGATCGATGGTCGGTGTCATAAAGCTAGTGTCTTTATCGCTTGTGAGAGTGTTCTCAACGACTTATTTCATGTTGGCTTACATGACGTTCTTTACTTTGACCATGGTGTCTCCAAGGAGAAGACTCGTGGTATTATTGACCAACATCAATTATTTCTAGATATTATTAATTAGCTTCATACTCAACATAGAAAAATTAGATTATCTTCATTGAATTGGAATGTCCTCTGTAGCATTAACAACAACAACTACAACATTCTCCTTTAATATTATAAGAGGTACCTTTTTATGGACAACATTCTCCTCTAATATTATAAGAGGTACCTATTTATGGAGAGGTATTTGTTAATATGTACCTTCTATTAATTTGTATTTTTTCCCTATATATGTTAACATAGACATTTTTTAATGAGAATTGCTAAATTGAAAGTCAAATGGTTAGACGGGCCACTGGATAAGGGAACAATAAGATAAAATGGGTGGAATGTGTTATCCCGCCTTTTGGCAAAGCTGTAACACCAAGGAATTGACTAGTAACTAATGACGGCCCATCCTAGAAATCAGTTATACACGGGCTCACTACGGATATCGATGAATTTTGTCCGAGTCCGGATCGAGCCAAAATCGGTAGGACATGACAAGCTAAGCCATGAGAGCCAACGTTTCAAATCTCAAGTCAATCCGAGTTCGTATGCTCAAGTTATAAGCGATACAAGATTGGATGAAAATCAATTACCAGTCGACTCGCTCCTTCGACTCGCTTCGCAACATCTAGAAGTGACAACTTCGACTTGCTCTTCTTCGACTCCATCCCAGAACCTCTACTTCGACTCGCTCCACATCCCTCAGAAAGAAACAATTCGACTCCATCGATACGAAGCTACGATTCGTATCGATCACCCTCGACCCCGTCTCCTATATAGTTCGTATCCATCATGGATCTTCTGATTGAATCCATCGAGTTGCCATCAATCGACCGAAGTTGAGTTTCTATCAATACGAACGAGGCAATGTCCAAGAGCGACTCGATCAAAGCGGCATCAAAGGCGGAGTGCTCTAAGGGTTCAAATGCCACATCATCAAGTCAAGCAGCGACTCGAACGAGACCGAGTCGAACAGCGATGCGAACAAGAGCGAGTCGAACAAGAGCGAGTCGAACGAAACAGCCAACCGAGAACCCTATTTCGTATCGATCATAACTCCTAATCTACAAGTCCAAATGCTATGAAATTTTCACAGAAGGCTACGTGCATGCTAAAGAATGTCCACGCCAAATTTCGACTCCATTGGATGAAATCTTGATTGATTCAAAATCTGTTCGTGTCGATCACGGATCGGACCGAAACTTCACGGGCTTGGACGTACGGGCCTGGTCACGTGCCAGAGAGGGTCTCCCGAGATCTGAGCGAAATACCAGCCTCCTACACCTATAAATAGGCCCCCAAAGCCAACAGAAAAGGGGTTCTTCTTCATTGAGATCTCCAACGCCTAGACTCTGCCGGATCCAGATCCAAACTCCATTGCTGCTGCTACCAACGAATTCCACTGCTGAAAATTATAATTATCTACTGTAATTCATTGAATTCAGTTGTAAACATCAAAGAAAGATCAATAAAGCAAACTACTTCAGAATGGACGTAGGCAAGATCGCCGAACCACTAGAAATCTTGTGTCTCTGTCTACTTCTTTCTGTTTTAAATTTATTATTCTTCATTTTTATCCTCTACAATACTTAGATCTGAGATCTGTGATTATATATATTGCTGATTTGTGTTCATACACTGGTGCTTTCACTACATTTGGGGTTTGTGACCATTTTTGGCGCAAACAGAATGCATAAACGAGAAAATAGTTGGATGCATGCTTGTTTTCAAATGAATAAGTATACACTATGATCTCCAAAATTGCCTCATCCCTTCCTTTCAATATACAGGTACCCCTCCTAATTTATGTTCTCGTTTTCTTGCTTCCTCCTCCTCGACTAACCCCTCAAACCATTGTATCTCCCATAAAATCTAGTTTCTATCAAACTACATCACTAATTCCTAACTTTTAAGTCCTGGTTAGTATCAAGTCAATATGCAATATTATACTGCATTCGTGGGAACTGAAACAAGTTTTCATCCGTCAGTCTTTAGTGCCTTTTTTTTTCAAATGAAAATTTAAATTATTGAATTAAAAACCAAGGTTTTGGTATTAAAATTGCAATGAAAGTGTTTGAGTGTGATGGAAATAATACTAAGTGAAAAAGAAGGAGACGGAAAGGAAAATTGAAGTAAGAATAAGACAATAATTGTGTTTTATTTTTATAAAAAATTTGAAAATTTGCCTTCCTCCAATCTTGGGCTGCTACTACTTTTTAACACGATCCTTTCCTTTTCGTTACGTACCGAATCTCTCAATCGGTCAACCTCTGTTTTCATTTTCAAGCAGAGCACATAATCCATTCCAACTTCACAAGGATCCAGAAACCAACATATCAGTCGCACTCTTTATGGGCCTGCAATAAATGTGCAGCACGTGTAACATGGAATGAAGCCCTCACTTTTTTGGGTGGCTCCTAGTGAAAATGCCGTATCCTTTTTATTTGTTTTGAGCTTCAAATAGTAAAACTGCTAATGATCAATGAATGATGACATGATTTCTCACAGTTGAACCTACCTCTAGCCTTTTAGCTTAGTCCAATCAAACACTCACTTTCACTTAAGACTAGAAAACGATCAAAGCAAAATTCATTATCGATTACAACAAGATGATATGTGTTCATTGCTTTTAAGCTACTTAATTTTAAAATCGATGGATCATGGTATCATGAAGAAGTTTAAACAAGCTACCAACTAATCCTGCCCTATTGTTACATGTTTTTCTCCTTTCAATCCCACCGTCCACTGTATAACATAAGAGTTCTGCATTTTAAAAACTACCTACGATACATTTGACAAACATTATGATCATTGTTCATTGGTTTGTAGGTTTATACCTTTATATAACAGAAACATGTAGATACAAAAGCATGCATTTCAAGAAGGTTGATTTGCATAAGGATGTGCAAATGGCATGAAAACATGGTTTAAACGAACCAACTCGAACTGTACAGAATCTTGATAGATTCTTAGTTAAACATGATGAAGTTTTCATCTAAAACTGTTTCATACGCATGGATGCGCTTAATGACTTGGTAAAATAATCAGTAAAAATGCTTATCATGAGATTATTCGATATTTCATAGTGTCATACAGCTTATTCCTGTAGCAATCATTCTTTGGCAATGAAAAGTAGACTAACATGAGAGTGTTCAAAATGACAACCACTTGCCCACCTCACACTGTCATTTTCGAGTGACATACCAAACCTCATTACATGGTCTAAGTCTCTAAAACTATTTAGCTAGGTTAATTATGTGTTAAATAAAAACCATAAAATACAAATGTAAACTAGGATCTATCCTAGTAGGTAGGACCTAAGAATGCTCACATTCAATCAAGAAAGTACAATAAATATTTCTACCGTCTGCCAAACAAGGGCCATCCAATGCCTGTGTTTTTTGAACTTCACCATCTAATACATACCATTTTTAGGAAACTGTCCCTTTTTATCAAGCACAATTCTTTTATTTGTTAGAGATCCATTCATGCAAGCTAGATTTGCAAATGCTTTTAATTATTAGTTTAGCAATTCTTTTACACGTTTCATTTTCTGAACAGAGTCATCTTTATGCCGGTATTCGACGTTTAGGAACTAGTAGTCTCATCAAATTAATGTGCAGTCTTTTCAACTATCATACTATCAAATAAGAGACTTGGAAAATTACTTCGACTGTACCATGACTTGGATAGTTAAGGAACGCAATTGAAGGCTTTATAATTCAGAGGATATGATATTAAAACAGTGTTATAGATATGGTACATATGAATTGTGACGCTACACTCGAGTAACTTGAGCTTCTGGAGTAGTGAAGCATGTGTATTGAGTCTGTCTATCAATGATAAACACATATTTCTAACTTTACACCTTATCTTAAATGGCAATAATAGACTAAGCTCACAATAAAAGCTTCAAATATAAATTAATTATCACGCCGTATCCGGAAAAGAAAAAAGTTCAAGGAACACAAGGATGTAGTAAAAGTGGAAGTAGGACCAAGCTAAATAACCTTTTGATTCTCCTTTGTCCCATAGCAAGTAAATAAACCAGCAGTTACTGAGGAATCAAATGCACATCAACTGTTACATCCATGACTTTCTTCCTGCATAAAAAGAAGGAAAAGATTTTAATTAAAGGACCCCGCCTTACTTTACATTTTTCTCTATCAACTGCTCAAAACACCCAAGTTGAATAATATCACATAATATTTATTGGTAAAAAAATACTATTTGAGCCTGGGACTTTAATTCGGTTACTGTTTGCAACTATATCAAACCTATCAAACCGTATTTCAAATGACAATTGAATTTTGAAATTCATAGTCAAATATGTACAAATATTATAAGATAAAAGAGCAACTTTTGTCTACATATTATGCAACAATTTTACAGGATAGGTTCATATATGCCTTGTAAATGTGTCATTAGTAGTTTGTAAAGCATTAAATTGGGGTAGTGATATTTAAGGTTATAAATGCAAGCGCGTTTTGTTAATATATTTCTTCATTGTGGGGTGGGGAAGAAGTAAGCATAAAGCATAAAAAGCTTAAATACCTGAATTTGTCATTTAGCTTCCTGTAATATCTATTTGTCTTGCTTTACCATCATTTATTTGATTATAATTTTGCACACTTGTCACACTAAAAGAATAAAAATTAAGATAATGTAAACATAAAAGTATATATGCAGTTAATTCATAATACACAATTTGCATGGTTTTTGATATCTAAGTACGTGTTATTGGAACAGAATCACCTGCTGTTTTGGCTTTTGATCTAAAAAGCAGATGGATGGATGGATGTGGGTTGATTTTTTTTTTTTTTTTTGGGCTTTCAATCGTCTGAACAATTGATCCAAATCAAAGAATAATGATACAGAAGGTAAAAACAGCCAGCGTACTGTATAAAAATTTCCAGTAAAATGAAGCATATGATCTATGCACAACATTTACTTAAATGTAAAATGAGCAATAAATACAGAATTCTGGGAAAGTGTAGAATAGGCACAGCGCTACTGAGAGGATGTATCTACTATTAAAACAGACACATCAGACATGTATGTTTAGTAATGCTGCATGCATGTCAGGTGATCATGACTTAACCATTATGGACTTAAAATGGTTAGACATGATGATAATGCCACTGCCATTTCATGGTATCTTTGATGCACAAGTCAGTTCATTTGAAATAAGAATGGTTTGTTCAGTTCTACAGGTCATTGGGTATAGCAGTTGTTATTCTCATGTATATCATTTTGTGTATCCTAGGATACCCATATACATCCAAGGGTCCTAAAAGAAGTGGTAGATTTATGATGGAAATATCTTGGGCTTTAGCCTGGGTCCAATTATTGATACCTAGGTAAATACATCCACAAACTATTTTTTTTAATGTTCTATTATGTGTGGGATTTTCCTTTTAGTCTAGGAAATATGGAAAACTAGAAATTTCTGGGGTTGTTTTCTGAAATAAAGGGGGAAAAAGCATATATATAAGTACTGAATTATTAGAAGTCTGCATTCAAGTTCAACAAATCTGTTTATGGTGGTGGGTGGCTATGAATATATAAGATGTTCATGAAAAACTTGTATGATTGAATCAATTGACTTAACATACATATGCTTATGAGTTATGACCACTCTTTTGGAAGTAGAATTGAAAAGAAAGAAGAATGCATGAGTTTTCAAAGAAATATATATTTAAAATACATGATATAACATACAGAAAATGAGACCGAGACAGCTCATCCGGCAAAACATCAAAATAAGAAATGAAAGAAGCAACCTAGAAAAACATTTCCAAAAGGTACTTTGAGTTAATTTATAGTAGCATATTAAACAGATAGATTGATTATATAAGGGAACTGAACAGGGTAGATAATCAGGTACAAAGAAAAACAATTGATTAGCTTATGAATCACAGCTACCTAAAAAATAATCGTACATATGTCTTGAGAAGCAGACTTGCAGAACCTTAAATGCTAACCATTGGTTCACTTAATTTATTATGTCACTATACAGCTATTATTTCATGCTTACAAACCACACAATGACTAACAAATCACATAATGGTATCAAGTAATAAGCACACGATTCATGTAGAAGTATACTCCAAGCCATGGAAGTACAGAAACCAGATTAGGAACGGTTTAAGAAATATAACCTTAATAAAACAAGCAAAACACTGGAATCAACTTGTGTTAACAAAAATGCTGGCATTAACGAAAATATATTTTAGTTCCTTTACCTTACAAGAAAAGCATATGACAGACTAAGATACACTGATTAATAAAAAATAAAGTAACGTAGGAAACTCTCTGAACAATTTAACATGTATACATAAAAGAAATTACTTAATTCAACATATAATAAAAGTGAAATCAACTAAATACAGGTTCTAAGCATACAACTGTAAATTCTAGTTATGTCTTGCTCCAAATTTATATCAAGTTTCATGTTTAAGTCATTTCTGACGTTCACTTGCATTGCTTGTAAAGACAGAACTATGGTGATCTGATACAAAGTCATATGTTTTATTTGGTTTTACAAGGCCTAAACCGATATTGTATTATTTTCACTTTGAAGAGTATATCAAATTAGCAAGTAGAATTATTTTGCTTACAAGTAGAAGAAACGTAGGTAGTGTTTGACTTGAAAACAAGTTATATATTTTGTGTTTTCGAAAGGAAAGAAGACAGATAATTTCTCGAAAGGCGGAAAACAAGAAATATTCATTTTTAATTTTGTACGTTAAAAACATTTTCCAAATCGATATTTTCTGTGTTTTCATTACAACAATGGAGGAAGGAGAGTAAGATTTAAAAATTTAAGCCATTACGACGATGGAGAAATAAT
Organism: Allium fistulosum; assembly: GCA_030737815.1. Taxonomy (NCBI): domain Eukaryota; kingdom Viridiplantae; phylum Streptophyta; class Magnoliopsida; order Asparagales; family Amaryllidaceae; genus Allium; species Allium fistulosum. Next base: position 799,648,479 of record CM060904.1, read on the forward strand.
GAAGAGAATAGATTGTTTTCCGTGTTTTTGTTATTCCTCTTGTAACACGAAAAAGAAAATAAATTTGTTTTCTATTTTATATGTTAACTTAATTTTTCAAATTAGTTGTCTTTCAAGAATATATGCACGAAGCAAATTTTTATTTGGACAGAAACCCAAAACTTAAAAGCACAAACCAAAAGGGTTTTCACCTCTTCACAACATATTTGCAGAAATGGAATTCTTTTATCCTACATTCTCTGTACTCATGTGTCCAGTGGTGTAGCCAAGATTCCAACCTAGTAGGATCGTAAATAAAAGAAAATTGGAGCTTTCATGGACAATACCTACAATTATTTTAGCCTATAATTCAAACAGCTAAAAAAACTAATCAAATCAATGCTCGTAGCAGTAAATAATTCATAACAAATTATCAAACAATCATAACTTAAATGTTGATATAATAATTTATTAAATAATAATTTTAACATTACAAACCAATTTAAATAATAAGAATGCAATATTTTATTAGAAAAAATAATTTATGATTTATGTTACAAACATTTTGATATTTTTCAACTAATTATAATTTCAAACCCATGAATCAATTAATGGTAAGGAATGCATGTTAATCATATAAAAAAGATGAGTTCATGGTAGGAAAGCATAGATAGGTGCGAGTATCTTCACTTTATTCAACATACTCAATATTTCTGACGTGGTCATTGCTCTACCCAATCATAATGTGGCTCTGTCTCTGTTTGTGCCCACTTGATTTCAACCATTAATATATCAATCGTCCATCTTTGATGTAATATAATGTGTCACTTACTAATGAAACCATACGATGAATTTAAAAAGGGAAATTTGGGTACACAGGGTTTGATCCCATGTTTACAATGAATAAAGTGCAATAGCATGAAGTAATTATTGCAAGGGTAAACTTTCTATCCTAAGTCTAGTAAAGATGTAGAGTGCAATACATATATACAATGGTACACAAGAAAGCGATGTTATTGGTTGGGTGTATCAATAAACAGGTTAATAGCATCATATATGGATCAAACGATCAAGAATATCACATTACATATATTCTGTATTAAGAACTATTTCAGTAAATTAGGTATATTTGTTCACGTTTACTTCATTTAAAAGTATTGTGAATGGACTATTAATCAGAAACACTGAAAAGAAATCAAACCACGTCTCATCCCAATCGTCTTTCCTTCTTCCATTAAATAAGCAAATCAAATACGTCTCAACTATCAATAGAAGCTTAACCTCCATCTTCCGATCTAGTCCAAGGAATTGAATCGATAGAACCTTAATACACGTTTCTACCCTGATTTCCTTCACTTCCATCTTTTTTCGGATATTGTGGGCTTTCCAGCCTCGCTCAAGTAGCAAAGCCCATAATCATCTTTTCAGTGCATGCGTTTTTCCTAAGCGGAATCGGTTGGTAGAACCATTTTGGACTGTGCTAGTTTACCCTGTTGTCATTTCGGGTATCTGCTGCAATTTAGTGTAAACTAGTGTGAATCCCGTGCGTCGCACATGGTGTTGTAGAAAAATAATATTATAATTGTTTTTGAGAAAAAAAAATTATCATGCAATATCCGATGAATTTTGTTAAGATAAATGATTTGTAAATTTAAATTACTGTATTATTTATAACCGTGTATTTTTGTTATGAGATTCGTATATTTGAATAAAAATTAAATTATCATTTTTGTTGATAAAAATGAATTATATACCGATTTATTAATTTTTAGGATTCATTATTTATCAATTAAATGAATGAAAATAAGTATTCTTAATAAATTTTGAAATTAATATTTTTTTAAAATTTCATAAATAAATATTACATATATTCTGAAATTGACATTTAGGTTTTGATACATTTGACTAAAAGATAAATGATGTATACATCAAATTTCAAATATTACTTGAGAAAACGATGACAAATACCTAAAAATAAAAGTGTAATATCAAAGACTCAATATATTCGTATGCATTTATAGTTCTTGGAGCACATATTTATCAAAATAATTATATGATATTATCAGGGTGATAAAAAATATTTATTTATAACTACTAAAAGAAATATTAAGTGAAAATAAGATCTCAAACGTTACAAATCACATTGTCATTGTAATTATATAAAAAATGATTTTTAATTCATAGTTTCATACCTTACTATCTTTATTTTATAAAAAAACTTTTCAAAAAATACTTAACCTTTATGTTAAAAAGATATAAAATATGAAAGAAAATTATTTCTAATCAAAATATGGTATAATTTTTGTCCATTGATTAACTCAGATTAAGAATATACATAATTAAAATGTAATTTTTTGTACAAAAATGATTAATTAAAAATATTTATTCTTTTTTCAATATTAAAGAATACAAGCATTCATTACTTATCAATAATTGTAATGTTATTCTTCACAAAATATAATTTAATAATGATAAAAAGTCCATTTGATGTACCAATTTTACGAAGGAAAAACATTATATATGTTTGTAATGACAATTTTGAAAACAATTTTTTTGTATATATTTGTTTGTAATGAAATACCAACTTTAGGAAGAAAAAATTATGTATATATAGTTCTTTGTATTAAAGAACCAATTTTAGAAAGAAAGAAATTTTATGAACTTAATTGTAGAAAAATGTAAAAGTACCAAAGATAATTTTGTATATGATTGTGAAAATATTAATTTATACGGACCTGAAAGAAAATATAGTTTTACCATTTATGTCAATACAAATACGGTATACACATCGAATTATTATTTTTTATGATTTATTAGATTAATAAATAAGTATTTGTTAATTGGATTTAGTTAAAAAAAATTAAATTCAAGATCAATTAATAAATTCAAATATATAGACTTGAATGTAAAATAATATAAGAAAACTTAGGAGAAATTCGTAAATAATTGTAAAAATTATTGAATTTTGGCATTTAAATGCAAAATGTTTGGAGAGAATATTAGTAGAATTGTAATAGTTTGTATATAATTGCGGAAATTTAAATCTATCTGTACTTGAATGAAAGATTCGTTTTACTATTTTTGTCAATATAAACGTGGTATGCATATTAAATTGTTATTTTTAAAAATTTATTAGATCAATTAATGAATATTCGTTAATTGTATTTATTTAAAAAGCTTAAATTTAAGATCACCTAACTATATTTAATATATATGGACTTAAATGTAAAATAACATTAAAAACTTGAAAGAAATATGTACATAATTGTAAAATTTAGTATTAAATTTTAATGATAGAAGAGAGAACCGGTTAACACATTGTAATAATTATAATAACAATAAATTATGAGGATGTGAAAATAAATTATTTAGAGAGAATTAAGGAGAGATGAGGAAATTCCTAGAATTAAGAAGAGAGCTTTAAACTCTTCCGCTTTACTATAGATTAATAGATTATTGATACCAGGGGTTGTTAAGTCGTTTCAAACTTTCAATTGTGTATCCTCCGAAATGTTTGAAACCGCAGGATTTGAAAAACCATAAACCAATTAATATACCATTTTTTAGCTTTTTTTTTGAAGTAATGCTATAAGAGCATCTCCAACTCTTGCAGAATGCAATTTCATTTGATATTTATACGCCATTATTAACTAGACATTGTTAAGTTGACGTGGATAAAAAAATAAGAATACCACAACAAAATAAATTTAGGGTGCATTCTTTTTTGAATCGAAAGGGACAAATGAAAGAGACAAATGAAAGGGACTGGAAAATGGGTAAGTTCGCAAAAGGGGAATGCGTTCTTTTTACGAAAGATGCAAAGCAAAAGGGGCAAAGTGATTATTTTATTTTTTGTTTATGTTATTATTTATTTACGTTAATTATTTTTAAATACAGAATACAAATGCAGAAATAAAAATTCACAGTTCAGAATTCACAATACAAATGCAGAAATAAAAGTACCAAATAAAAATGTAGAAAATAAAATACAGATAAAATAAGCTACATTCTCCTTCTCAACTAGGCAACAAGATAAATAACAGCCTTCCTAAGCTGCTCGGGGTTGTCCAGCAGGGATGCAAAGGATTGAAACCTCTGCTATCATACTCAGCTAAATAAATTGCGACCTCCCATTCTTCATAATCGTCATCCTCCTACTTCGCTTCCATACACCTAGCAAGAGTCAGATCACGCGAAGAACTGCCAACAGACCTAGAAGGACCATCAGTGGGCCGTTGCTATCTAGGCGCTCTGCGACTGGAGATCTCCGCATCATCACACAATGACTTACAAATCCACTACAAGACACATAGTGTATTCCAACGGAGCTTTTCAACGGCCTCCAACGTCATTGACCAACGTCTTCCAACATCCAGTGTTTTCTCGTATATTTTATTAGGTAAAAACTGTAGGACGTTGGTAGACGTTGGTGGCCGTTGAATGACGTTGGAAATCCGCGAGCAAAACAGAAGCCCGGCTTCTTCTTCCCCATTCGGCTGAAACATCCCCCCAATTCCCAAATTTGCTCCAATTCCGACCCCCCGCTGCTTCGACGATCAACGGCTCCTCCGACGACTCCAAGCCTCCCTCTCGTCCTCTCTAACTCCCTAATCTCTCAAGAAAATGTATAAACCATAATCCCTATACTTAATTAAATTTGTTAAATTAGTGTATTAAATGTTTGTATTGCCTTATTGTATGTATAATCTAGTTTATTGAGGCATAATTTATGTTATTAACTTATGTATTGCAAAATTATATATATTTAAGTTTGTGTTAACAATAGAATAATATGCATACAATTAGTTTTAGGTTTGTTTGGAAACGTTAGTTGTTAGTGAGCATACAATTAGTTTATGTATTTTAGAAAATTTCAAAAACGATATTTTATATTCATGAAACCCTTAGTGTCTTTCGGCCCCGTCTGATAAATATTGTATATGATCGTTATGTGGATATTCATTTTTTAACAGAACGGACATCTATATTCATTGTATACAATATTTGTTGGATTTGTCGCTGTATTGGACAAGTTACGAACACAATAACGTAATTAAATCTCGTAAAACATTTCATTTTAAATGGTTCATAGAATTTCGACAGCGCTTCCTTTATATTTCCTGTGTAAACACAAATGTGTACTGTTCAGGGAACTAAAGCGAAGTGCTGCCGAAATTTTGTTGAATCGTTTAAATTGTAATGATTTACGCGATTTAATTACGTTATTATATTTGTAATGGGAGGTAGGATGACCCATCGACAAAGTGTCAATGATCTATTAATAAATTCACCAATAATATTGTTTTAATAAAATGTCAATTTTTTAAATTTATATTGTACTTTTTAATTATATACGTAGTTAAATGGACAATTATTTTACTGATCGAAGCTGGATGTACAAAAAAAGAAGGGTCGAAAATGGAGACTCAATAAGTGAATAGTTTAATAACGGTGTTCGCGTATTTATTGATGTCGCTTTAAGTAATAACAGAAACGACGAAGAAATCCGTTGTCCATGTACTAAATGCAAAATGTTAAAGCATTTGATACCAGAAATGGTTAGAGTTCATTTGCGTCAATACGGTTTCGTGCCGAACTATTTGGTTTGGGATCGTCACAGAGAACTGTTAGCATCTAATCATGTACAAGCTGAGGAGGTAGTGCGTATTGAAATTGATACGACGAATCTCGTAGAACATATGGTTGAAAATGCTGCACGGTCAATGTTTCATGTTCCTCAATTAATTGATGATGATGGTAATGCTGAAGAAGAACCAAATATTGGGGCAAAAAATATATGATTTATTAGATGCCGCAAAGAAACCCCTTTGGGAAGGCTGCACAAGCGGAACCCAATTATCAGTAACTGCTGAATACATTGCGATGAAATCTAAATACAACTTCACAGAATCTGGATTTATAGCTGTTGTACTAGCTGCGAAACGGCATATGCCTCCCAATAATTTAATGTGCGAAAATCATTATGAAGTAAAAAAATTGATGTCAGCTTTTGGTTTACCGTATCATAAAATAAATACATGTCTAAACGGTTGCATGCTGTTTTGGAAAGAAGATATCAACCTTAGAAATTGTAAAATATATAATCAGGAAAGGTACAAATCAAGAAAGAAAAAAGGAAAGGAAGTTCCGTATAAACGTATGCATTATCTATCAATTACTCCTAGACTTCAAAGGTTATATGCATCTTTTGTAACCGCGCAACATATGAGATGGCGTAGTGTTAGAACACGGGAAGAAGGTACGTTAACACACCCAGCTGATGGGGAAGCATGGAAGCATTTTGACCACAAATATCCTGATTTTGCATCCGAGAGTCGTAATGTTCGACTTGGTTTATGTACGGATGAATTTTCACCATTTTCTCAGTTTGGTTCTAAATATTCGTCATAGCCTATAATTGTCACACCTTATAATTTACCTCCATGGATGTGTATGAAAACTCCATATATGTTTCTCACAGTTGTCGTCCCTGGTCCTAATGATCCGACACAAGGAATCGATGTTTAAATGCAACTGGTTCAGCAATGTTCCAGGTTCTGAAATCAACGTGCACCCAAAATATAATCTTATAGAAATAAAACATACTTCGCGTTATTATAAATACGATCCTTTTGTACTTGCCAAACAAGCTCTTCAAGTTTATTATGCTTCTTACCCATCTCTAAGAAGAGATAAAATACATTGGTCGGCCGTTTTTAAAACAAATGCAAGGTTTACATTTGATATACGGAATATTCCCGAAGAACAAGCTTACCAAGCAGATATCGAGGAAAATAGAGGAATAATAATAACCGACGATCAAACAGATTTTGGACCTCTAAACGATGAATCAAATGCATTAATTGAAGCATTTGAGAGTACAGAGGAACAAAATATAGAGTGCGAAACAGAGTCTGAATCCGAAAATGATGAGGACTGATCAACTATCTACATTTTGAGAAGGTAAATTTATATTTTTTTAAACATTATCCTGTTTTCATTAAAAATGAAATGGTATGCTAATATATGATATGTATCACATCTCGTTTTTATGTTACGCCATACTGTATGTTTTACATATAGTCATTTTATTTTCTGTTATAATGTTTGTTTGTAACATGTATTATATAGGTATGTCATCATGTAGACGTACCGGTGGACATTCTGGGTCTCCCTCTTCCTCACAGAGAGGGCATGCTCGTCCGGACGGTGGTGATGGCGGTGGTCCATCACAGGAGCTACGGCGTCCTGTGGTGTGGCTAAAGCCAAAAACAGATCAAAGGTAAGTATTAAATTTCAAAATAAATTTCATTTTCGTACAATCTACTCTGAAAATATATAGTAGTCATGAAATATTAAATGTTTTGTCTCTGTTTAAACATAGTGGTTTCTCTTTGGAGCCGACTCAAGTAGTTCTATCTATATCTCGACGGGCGTACATGGGCCGTATGACCGAATGTTGGTCTAAGTGGACATTGATTCCAGATAATGTTAAAGAGACTATTTAGCAGGATTTTTTGGTATGTCACTTTATATATTAGAAACATGTTATATCAATTCATGTTTACATTATTTACAAAAGCTGTATAACTCTTATTTTGTCAAACGTGCAGGCGGAAGTGGACCTTCATGACGCTGATATTTCAATCGTATATCGCCACTGGTGCAGCAAAGTCGCAAAGAACTACCGGGAAACAGTAAACAGCTTAAAAATAGTGGGAAAGAAGCCTCAGTGTATGAGCGCAGCTGTGTGGGATGATTTTGTGACATGGTGGGGAAACGAGGAGTTTCAGGTAAATTTATCACATGTTTAATTTAAATTCTTCTACGCAAATACTAACTAGAAATGTTAAACAATTTTTGTTTTTAAATTAAATTTACAGAGGCAGTCGAAGAGAAACTCAGCCAATAGGAGCAAGAACCCTGTCACACATCGTGGTGGTTCCAAGTCATTTCAGCATCACCGAGAGGACTTGGTATATTTATTAATTACGATAATAATTTAAAGATTTTAAGTTCTAAGTTGTAGATAATGTAACAATATATATATAATATATATGTATATGGACATATTTCAGGAGAGACAGCGTGGTGGTGCTTCTGTGAGTTACCGGGATGTTTTCACGCATACTCATGCGTTGAGCCAGGTCGACGAAGCAGACACCGTTTCATACTCCTGGGATCACGATGCCAAAGCGCAGTCCGCATATGTAAGTAACATAATGACTTAACACTTATATAAGTTAATTAAAATAATGTTATCTGAATTTAACTTATTTTGCATAACAGCAAAAGTTTCAGCAAGCACGGACTTCCATTTTCGAGGGCTTTGGACGCGACGATTTGACCACCGATGAAGAGGATGCTATTTTTGAGTCTGTCATGGATCCAGCGGCACATGGCAGACGTTATGGTTTTGGGAATCAATCGGTAATAACTTTAACTTAAATTTTAAAATAATTATTCTGAACCAACTGTTGCACATTGTGATGGATTATAGTAAACACGAATTACAATTATTAAACATTGATAATTTAAATTTTAGATCGCCCCTTTCATTCTGGGGTGACGGAGGGATCGTATTTACAAGCTAAGACGGCTTAGATTGAGTATCAGAGGGCTCAAGATAAGGATGAGATTGCACAGCTCAAAGCACAGGTCGCCACGCTCGAGGAACGCAATATCCGCACCGAAGCCAAGACGGAGGAGCTGAATAGGCGTCTTACGAAGTTTATGGAGCAATACGGCCGGTTTTCGTCTTCTGGTGGTTCTGGAGGAGAGTGATTTCAGGTATGATTTGATTTGTTTTGCTATGGACATGTATATTTGAAGAGTGTGAGGATTTGATACATTTTGATGTTTTGGATGTTGGTTTGGATGTGATTTTTGAGATGTTGACGTAGTAGTTTGGATATTGTTGGATTGGACGTTTTGTTGGATGTTGATGTTGGATGGTTTATGTTGTTTATATTGATTTGTATTATGTATATTGATTAGTATATATGCTTATTACTTGGATTTACTATTATGATTGATTATATGTGAGATATATTGTTGTATATGTGCTCGAAATTGAGCTTTTATGAGATATACGATGTTGGAGGTGGCTGGAAGCATGCATTGTTGGTTCTGTAAAAAAAACACCTTCCAACGTCCACCAACGGTTTACTGGCACATTTATTCCAACGTCTTACAATGTCCTCCATCGGATCTTCCAACGTCTTCCAACGTTTTTCCAACGTCTATTTGGTCAACATCTTCTTCCACGTGGACAACCTGAACGTTGGAAGACGTTGGTATATGGACGTTCCGTCCGTTGGTAGACGTTGGACGCCGTTGAAATGTATATCAACGGCGTTTTCAACGTCCATCAACGGCTTTCCAACGGCCGTCAACGTCTGGCCGCCGTTGGAAAGCACTGTGTGTCTTGTAGTGATCACATAATGGTATCAAGTAATAAGCACACGATTCATGTAGAAGTATACTCCAAGCCATGGAAGTACAGAAACCAGATTAGGAACGGTTTAAGAAATATAACCTTAATAAAACAAGCAAAACAATGGAATCGACTTGTGTTAACAAAAATGCTGGCATTAACGAAAATATATTTTAGTTCCTTTACCTTACAAGAAAAGCATATGACAGACTAAGATACACTGATTAATAAAAAATAAAGTAACGTAGGAAACTCTCTGAACAATTTAACATGTATACATAAAAGCAATTACTTAATTCAACATATAATAAAAGTGAAATCAACTAAATACAGGTTCTAAGCATACAACTGTAAATTCTAGTTATGTCTTGCTCCGTATTTATATCAAGTTTCTTGTTTGAGTCATTTCTGACGTTTACTTGTATTGCTTGTAAAGACAGAACTATGGTGATCTGATAGTACAAAGTCATATGTTTTATTTGGTTTTACAAGGCCTAAACCGCTATTGTATTATTTTCACTTTGAAGAGTATATCAAATTAGCAAGTAGAATTAATTTTGCTTATAAGTAGAAGAAACGTTAGGTAGTGTTCAACTTAAAAACGAGTTGTATATTTTGTGTTTTCAAAGGAAAGAAGACGATAATTTTATATATTTCTATTCATTTTTAATTTTATATGTTTAAAACATTTTTCAAATCGATGTTTTCTGTGTTTTCATTACAACGTTGGAGGAAGGGAAGTAGGATTTAAAATCTAAGTCATTACGACGATAGATGAACGACGAAGAGAATGAATTATCTTCCATGTTTTTGTTATTCTTGTAACACGAAAATGAAAATAATTTTGTTTTCTACTTTATATGTTAACTTAATTTTTAAAATTAGTTGTCTTTGAAACCATGTACGGAGCAAATTTTGTTTGGGTGGAAACTCAAAACTTAAAAGCACAAACCAAAAGGGGTCTTCACCTCTTCACAGCATATTTGCAAAAATGAAAAAAAAAATTTCTACATAAAAGAAAATTGGAGTTTTCATGAACGATACCTACGGTTATTTTAGCCTTTAATTCAAAGAGCTAAAAAAAAAGAAACTAATCAAATCAATGCTCGTAGCAGTAAATAATTCATAACAAATTATCAAACAATCATAACTTAAATGTTGATATAATAATTTATTAAATAATAATTTTAACATTACAAACCAATTTAAATAATAAGAATGCAATATTTTATTAGAAAAAATAATATATGATTTATGTTACAAACATTTTGATATTTTTCAACTAATTATAATTTCAAACCCATGAATCAATTAATGGTAAGGAATGCATGTTAATCATATAAAAAAGATGAGTTCATGGTAGGAAAGCATAGATAGATGCGAGTATCTTCACTTTATTCAACATACTCAATATTTCTGACGTGGTCATTGCTCTACCCAATCATAATGTGGCTCTGTCTCTGTTTGTGCCCACTTGATTTCAACCATTAATATATCAATCGTCCATCTTTGATGTAATATAATGTGTCACTTACTAATGAAACCATACGATGAATTTAAAAAGGGAAATTTGGGTACACAGGGTTTGATCCCATGTTTACAATGAATAAAGTGCAATAGCATGAAGTAATTATTGCAAGGGTAAACTTTCTATCCTAAGTCTAGTAAAGATGTAGAGTGCAATACATATATACAATGGTACACAAGAAAGCGATGTTATTGGTTGGGTGTATCAATAAACAGGTTAATAGCATCATATATGGATCAAACGATCAAGAATATCACATTACATATATTCTGTATTAAGAACTATTTCAGTAAATTAGGTATATTTGTTCACGTTTACTTCATTTAAAAGTATTGTGAATGGACTATTAATCAGAAACACTGAAAAGAAATCAAACCACGTCTCATCCCAATCGTCTTTCCTTCTTCCATTAAATAAGCAAATCAAATACGTCTCAACTATCAATAGAAGCTTAACCTCCATCTTCCGATCTAGTCCAAGGAATTGAATCGATAGAACCTTAATACACGTTTCTACCCTGATTTCCTTCACTTCCATCTTTTTTCGGATATTGTGGGCTTTCCAGCCTCGCTCAAGTAGCAAAGCCCATAATCATCTTTTCAGTGCATGCGTTTTTCCTAAGCGGAATCGGTTGGTAGAACCATTTTGGACTGTGCTAGTTTACCCTGTTGTCATTTCGGGTATCTGCTGCAATTTAGTGTAAACTAGTGTGAATCCCGTGCGTCGCACATGGTGTTGTAGAAAAATAATATTATAATTGTTTTTGAGAAAAAAAAATTATCATGCAATATCCGATGAATTTTGTTAAGATAAATGATTTGTAAATTTAAATTACTGTATTATTTATAACCGTGTATTTTTGTTATGAGATTCGTATATTTGAATAAAAATTAAATTATCATTTTTGTTGATAAAAATGAATTATATACCGATTTATTAATTTTTAGGATTCATTATTTATCAATTAAATGAATGAAAATAAGTATTCTTAATAAATTTTGAAATTAATATTTTTTTAAAATTTCATAAATAAATATTACATATATTCTGAAATTGACATTTAGGTTTTGATACATTTGACTAAAAGATAAATGATGTATACATCAAATTTCAAATATTACTTGAGAAAACGATGACAAATACCTAAAAATAAAAGTGTAATATCAAAGACTCAATATATTCGTATGCATTTATAGTTCTTGGAGCACATATTTATCAAAATAATTATATGATATTATCAGGGTGATAAAAAATATTTATTTATAACTACTAAAAGAAATATTAAGTGAAAATAAGATCTGAAACGTTACAAATCACATTGTCATTGTAATTATATAAAAAAATGATTTTTAATTCATTGTTTCATACCTTACTATCTTTATTTTATAAAAAAACTTTTCAAAAAATACTTAACATTTATGTAAAAAAGATATAAAATATGAAAGAAAATTATTTCTAATCAAAATATGGTATAATTTTTGTCCATTGATTAACTCAGATTAAGAATATACATAATTAAAATGTAATTTTTTATACAAAAATGACTAATTAAAAATATTTATTCTTTTTTCAATATTAAAGAATACAAGAATTCATTACTTATCAATAATTGTAATGTTATTCTTCACAAAATATAATTTAATAATGATAAAAAGTCCATTTGATGTACCAATTTTACGAAGGAAAAACATTATATACGTTTGTAATGACAATTTTGAAAACAAATTTTTTGTATATATTTGTTTGTAATGAAATACCAACTTTAGGAAGAAAAAATTATGTATATATAGTTCTTTGTATTAAAGAACCAATTTTAGAAAGAAAGAAATTTTATGAACTTAATTGTAGAAAAATGTAAAAGTACCAAAGATAATTTTGTATATGATTGTGAAAATATTAATTTATACGGACTTGAAAGAAAATATAGTTTTACCATTTATGTCAATACAAATACGGTATACACATCGAATTATCATTTTTTATGATTTATTAGATTAATAAATAAGTATTTGTTAATTGGATTTAGTTAAAAAATTTAAATTCAAGATCAATTAATAAATTCAAATATATAGACTTGAATGTAAAATAATATAAGAAAACTTAGGAGAAATTCGTAAATAATTGTAAAAATTATTGAATTTTGGCATTTAAATGCAAAATGTTTGGAGAGAATATTAGTAGAATTATATTAGTTTGTATATAATTACGGAAATTTAAATCTATCTAGACTTGAATGAAAGATTAGTTTTACTATTTTTATCAATATGAACGTGGTATGCATATTAAATTGTTATTTTTTTAAAATTTATTAGATCAATTAATGAATATTCGTTAATTGTATTTATTTAAAAAGCTTAAATTTAAGATCACCTAACTAAATTTAATATATATGGACTTAAATGTAAAATAACATTAAAAACTTGAAAGAAATATGTACATAATTGTAAAATTTAGTATTAAATTTTAATGATAGAAGAGAGAACCAGTTAAAACATTGTAATAATTATAATAACAATAAATTAGTAGGATGTGAAAATAAATTATCTAGAGAGAATTAAGGAGAGATGAGGAAATTCCTAGAATTAAGGAGAGAGCTTTAAACTCTTCCGCTTTACTATTATTTAATAGATTATTGATACCAGGGGTTATTAAGTCGTTTCAAACTTTCAATTGTGTATCCTCCGAAACGTTTAAAACCGCAGGATTTGAAAAAACATAAACCAATTAATATACCATTTTTTAGCTTTTTTTTGAAGTAATGCTATAAGAGCATCTCCAACTCTTGTAGAATGCAATTTCATTTGATATTTATACGCCATTATTAACTAGACATTGTTAAGTTGACGTGGATAAAAAAATAAGAACACCACAACAAAATAAATTTAGCGTGCATTCTTTTTTGAATCGAAAGGGACAAATGAAAGAGACAAATGAAAGGGACTGGAAAATGGGTAAGTTCGCGAAAGGGGAATGCGTTCTTTTTACGAAAGAGGCAACGCAAAAAGGGCAAAGTTATTATTTTATTTTTTGTTTATGTTATTATTTTATTTACGGTAATTATTTTTAAATACAGAATACAAATGCAGAAATAAAAATTCAAAGTTCAGAATTCACAATACAAATGCAGAAATAAAAGTACCAAATAAAAATGTAGAAAATAAAATACAGATAAAATAAGCTACATTCTCCTTCTCAACTAGGCAACAAGATAAATAACAGCCTTCCTAAGCTGCTCGGGGTTGTCCAGCAGGGAATGCAAAGGATTGAAACCTCTGCTATCATACTCAGCTAAACAAATCGCGACCTCCCATTCTTTATAATCGTCATCCTCCTGCTTCGCTTCCATACACCTAGCAAGAGTCAGATCACGCGAAGAACTGCCAACAGACCTAGAAGGACCATCAGTGGGCCGGTGCTATCTAGGCGCTCTGCGATTGGAGATCTCTGCATCATCACCCATTGTAGAATACAATAGTCTATGATTTTTGTTTGATGATAATAAACACACACACACACACACAGATATATATATATATATACGAGTACATTTGCACGTGCTCTGCACGTAAACCTAAAAACCATGCATGCGAAAGTATGGTTTCATTATTGCTGATTTGTTAATATGGGAGTGGGGGTTGGATTTGAGTGATTATCGTGAAGGGTTAAAGTAATTTATGTTCATGTGAAACATAGCAATCACTGTGGATTACGGCGGACTACTGTTATGAAGAGCAAGCATTGCATTCATATACCAATTCAAGTGTATGTGTAAGTGGTAAATAGCGAATAGAAAATGATTTTGTAAGGGGTAAGAATGCATTTAAAAGACCGATTCAAATATAATGTTAAATAGCACCGAATAAACAGAGACGGAGCATGGAAGAGAATAGTGAAAGTGATATTTAAGTTTACTGGGAAGAGCCGATAACCGATTGGTAAATTTATTATAAAAAATAAACATGAGTAAAATTAAAGAAGTGCGTAGATGAGAAGTACATTATGTAGATCAATACAATTTGAAAGTGTTAGCGCTTATGGCAGATATTACATAGTCAATTGCAGATGGGAAAAATATGAAGTAAAACATGAGAATGAACATATGCTTTAGTAACTCATAGCTGGATGTAACAACCCACTATTTTGGACCATTCAAATCGACAATAATCCACACATGTCCGACTTGAATAATTCAAAATAACAGATTGTAATAAAATTTGGAGCAAATAAAAATCAAACACAGAATCACAGACACAGAATATCAGAATAACTCGCGGTGGAAATAAAATACCATAGTAGTTCATGAAGCTACTATATACAAACTCTCAAAAACATATACCAAATGTCATAGTTTAAAAATGGATACAATAGATGTTAGGATACATAAATCAATAATACAGAGACAATACCGAATAGTAAATAACTGGATTAGAAGATAAGAAATAACAGATGGACAGATAAGCTCCAGCAAATCTCTAGCTCCAGAAGATAAATTCCAAAGCTGTGATTCTCAGGCTAACCCGAGCGTAAAGCAAAACACAAAACACTCGAGTCAGGACATATATACTTATACAATGTAAACCAACTCAAGTGAACTGTAATAGCAATGCATAATAACTTAGAGGATGCTTGGGATCGCCATCCTTTAAGGATCCATAAAACCATCAATTAAACAGTAATATCAATATCACATAAATGTTCATATCGAAATAAACCATGCAACTAACAGTG
Source organism: Allium fistulosum (assembly GCA_030737815.1). Classification (NCBI taxonomy): domain Eukaryota; kingdom Viridiplantae; phylum Streptophyta; class Magnoliopsida; order Asparagales; family Amaryllidaceae; genus Allium; species Allium fistulosum. The sequence goes on from CM060904.1 coordinate 799,664,150, forward strand.
TTAATGTGCATCACAGCCATCATTAGGAAATCAAATGACATACAGAGAAGTATACCTATGGTTATAGTATTTCAAAATAATATTTTATATTTCAAAAATTTAATATCATTTCAAATCCAAATCTTTATCAAAATAAAGATTAAATCATTTACAAACCATCTCAATATATTACAATATCATATCCTTTCAAAAATTCCTTTCAAATCATTATTTGAATTCAAATTCAATTATCAAATTTAATACCCTTTAAAATTCCAAAATATCATTCATTTATTATCTTATCAAAATCACCCTTTAAAATAGTTTTCCATTTAAATTAATTCATTTAACCATTTAAAAGTGAAGTTATTACTCTTTCAAGTCAAGTATTCAATTTCCAAAGTTTCAAATCATTCTGAGTTCATTTACTAGGTCAAAATCCATAAACATTGAAAATTTCAGCCTTTCACAGCATTTAGAAGAAGCTGTTATAAGTTATATTTGAAAACATTTATTTCAGCAAAGACAGCACTTTAAAACTGTTGTTATATCTCATTTTAGTTGAAATTTAGTTTAAAACAGCAAAGACAGCATTTCCAGAAATGCTGTAATAGCTCAGGTTCAAAAACAAGAGTTTTTCTTAATTTCAGCAAAGACAGAAGGCAGCTACAGCAGTTTTTAGAACTGCTGTAATAGCCCTTTATTAATTTCTTTAGCCTTAACATTTACTACAGCAACTACAGCATTTCAGAAATGCTGTAATAGTCTCTTTTTACTAAGCTTCAGTTCAATTCTGAAATCATAGCATTTCTGAATACTATTAAAAGTACTTTCCAGATTTTAGTGTATTTCCAACCAATAATAAAATTTATTTAAACCCTTTTAACATTATAAAAATCATGTTTTAACATTCAATTTTTTTATATAATATATCATTTAACACATGATTTTTATTAAATAAATCCGTTATAGTTAAATCAAATTTCAATGATTTATTTAACAAATTCAAGTGTAAATTTCTTTTCTTCACATTTTTAATAAATAAACTTAACACTTAAATTTTATTTCCATTTCACAAATTAACTAAATTTTCAATTTTATTTAATTAACTTAAACCTTTAATAAAAACCAAATTCATATTTCAAGTTAGGTTATATTTTAAAATTACACTTTTAAGCATTCATTTATTTAACCATTTTAATACATAGAAAAAAATCAATAATACTTCATTAAATCATTTAAATTCAAATCTAAAACAATTTATCATATTTACCATTTTCCAAATATAATTAAATTTCCATTTTATTTATATAACTTGAATATCATTTTAAAACCAAAATTCCAAATTTCCAAACTTAAGTTATATTTCAAAAATTCACTTTTCCCATTCATTTAAATTACATTTTTAACTTCTAGAAAAATACAAATTTCTTTATTTAAACATTAAAAATCCAATTTAAATCAAATTTTCATAATTTACACTTTTGAAAATATTCAAAATACTTTATAAAATAACCACGGGCCTGTATATAGTTTTCTAACCTAGGTCAACTGATACAGATATGTATCATTTCAATCCGCAGTTTGAAAAGCAAAAATCCGGGTTCTATCATTTCAAACCCGCAATCCCAAGTTAAAATAAAATAAATAAAAACCGTTCAGGCTTATCAATTCAGCCCATAATGATTTTTCCCTATTCTAAAGTCTGTTCGGGTAATGTATCATTTCAACCCATAGTGAATCTATCTACAGGGAACTTGCAGTGTGATAAACAGATTTAAATGAATAGTTTAACAACAAATAACAGTAATAGATGAGATGACAGGTAAATTAACAAGTTAACATCATATAATATATATCATAAGCAGGTATAACATAACATTATATTCTACACATTCAATTGTTGTAAATTCACATTTGCATAAGTATAAATGTCAGGTGAGATTTACTCACCTCTTTTGCTGGAGATGCAAGTTCAAATGACACAACACAAACCAGAACAAAATGACAAAGCTATGAACTTGAGTGGAGAATAAGATCCAAGTTATAGATCTTGTGTTACAACTCAAAACAAAACCAAAATAATAGTTAAAAATCAATACGATTGAATTTAAATAACTTTGAAACAAAAAGCAGTTTGAATACGAAACTTTTTGCCTTGCTTTCTCTACTTGTTTGCATGGCCTAGGGGATCAATTAGGTCAGGTTTGTACTTGGTTTGGATCAGGTACTGGTCTGGAAAAGGTAAGGCTACAAGGTAGAACATGATGGAGGAAGTTACAACATAGGGTAAGTGAAGGGTTTCTAGGCAAATAGGTGGAAAATGGTCCAAACTAAGGCTCGACCATGGGCAATTTGGTTCGGCCAGAGGGTGTACATATCAGGTCAGTAGCTGGAGTGATGAGGTAGGGTCTGGACAAGGTGGTGGTGGCGGCCAAAGGTGGTGGTGGAAAATGAAGGGTATGGTCAAGGGGAGCTTGGTTAGCATTGTTTTTAAGGCATTGTTTGCATTTTGGTGGAGTTTCAACTTTGAGATGGCCATGGCCTGGTAGGTCAGAGGAGATGGAGGTGTTTGCAGCTGAGAATGATGGTGGTGGAGGTGGTGGTGATGGAGGAGCAAGTGGCTGAGCTATATAGGTAAAGCAAATGCAAATAGAATAAGAAAACAAGGAAGAAATTGAGTAGAAAAAGAAGAAAATGATTACCAAACTTTGCTTCAGAAATGGAGGCCGAAGTTTTTGAGGATGAGAAACATTTTCTTACGTGAAAAATGAGAAGAGAATGGCTGAAAGAAAGGAGATAGAGTCGGCTCAAAATGAATGCAAGAGTTAGGAAATGAAAAGGTGAGAAAACAAAGAGTCTTAAGCAAATAAAAGGTCACAAACCTTTCAAATTTCTATTATTTATTTTTGCAAATTTAAATGCATGTAAAATACTGATAAATAAATATAAAACTCAGAAATAAAAATAAATGTATAAAATAAATAATTAAATTTTAATTAAATAGAATTAAATTAAGAAAATAGCTAAAAAAATGCAAACTTGGCTTTAAAAATTTGAAATAAATTCCATAAGCTTTGGAGAAAAATTATAATCACTTTAAAAATATTTAAAAGGAAAAATAGATATAATATAACATACATATACAAATTAGAATAAGATATGTCAAATAAAAATATCATTTATATAAATTAAAATAAATAATATTGTTAAATAACTCAATATACACACAATATTGAAAACGGTATAACTTTCACAATTTAAATCCAATTTCAACGAAACGAAAAGCAGTATTCTTGAAATTAAATCTATTTTCATAATAAAAGATAAAATTCAAGAATTCAAATATTTAAATTTAGATTTAAAAGTCAAAGTTTGACCATATTGACCAAAATTCACAATTCTGGAAAATACTCTATTTATTTATGTTTGGAATTATAATTCACATGCAAATCAAAATTTATATTTAAAATAACAAAAATTATCCATTTTAATAAATAAAATAAAGTTTCTAAATCAGGAAATTCAATTTAAAATAATTAAAATACACAATTAAAATAATCATAAAATACAGGGTTGTTACACTCTCCCCCACTCAAATCTTTTCATCCTCGAAAAGGAATGAGGTACGGAAAACACAGAAAAAAATAGAATAGAATAGGATTAAGACAAGATGACAAGAAGATTAAAATTATACCTGATAACTGTTGTTATAGGTAAGTTTAACAAGGTGGAGAATAGGAATAGCTAGAAGGGAAAATAGGACGAAAGACAAGGATGCGCCATTAATTAAAATTGTTGGTTAAAGAGGTAAAAATATTTAAAACACTTTAAAATCCTTTAGAAAGGAAATAACTGATCAAAATATCCTTTATATAATATTTTATCAAAATACTTTTATAACTCGATGTCTTAACAAGTTTATCCTCGTTCCTGTAGACTCTGGCAGTGCGTTGATCAGGCGCAAAGCTAGAATTCTCCAGGTACTTAGTAAACCTGTTTCAACACCCAGTGAAAATACTAGAAAACTTTTAAAAACAGATATGGAAAGTACAATCCAAACAAAAAACAAACATGTCGATCATGGATCGCGGATACACAATGGTTACGCCTGGATCCCCCAGGAAACATCCATACCCGTAGGCCGCCCCCAACCTTGCAATTACACAATGAAGACGGGTAGTACTGCAGATACACAATGGTTACGCTTGGATCTCCCAGGAAACATCCGTACCCTAGGCTCTCGCAGCCCCTGCTGATTACGCTACCAAGCAACCCAATAGATCGCAGATACACAATGGTTACGCCTGGATCTCCCAGGAAACATATGTACCCGTAGGTCGCCCCCCAACCTTGCGATTACGCTATGAAGTCGCGCTCGTAAGACCATGGAGATTGCCATGGAATTCGATGGAAACTCGAGTATCATATCCGGAAAACCAAAAATCAGAGAAATATCGATAGAATGAATCCACAATGTGGCCACAAAGCGGATATCAAGCAGAAAGCACTTTCCATATCTTTACTTCGAAAATATGTATCATATAGTACCTTTTCAAATCACTTTCAAATATCATACTTATATAAAGTCCATTATATATAAGATTTTATTTTCAAATCAAATACCTTTCCAAAATCAAAAGTATATCAAATCACACTTATATAGACTTCAATTATATAAGATTTCACTTTTCAAATTGAGTACCCTTTCAAATCCATAGTTTCAAATCAACATCATACTTATACAACTAATTTTTATATAGGTTCGATAACTCCCAAATCAAGTATTTAGTAACATAAGGTTCTCAAATTTCAATTTGTTCAATATCAGTTCAGTTTCAAAATCATATACAATCCCACCAAATTATCTCTTCTCAATTTAAATATCTTCAGTTTCAAAGTTTCCAAAATAATAGGTTTGGAGAATAATCCAAGTTTCTAAATCAATATAATTTAAGTCAACCAATTCATTTCCAAAATCAATGGTTTTTAAAACCATCTTATACTTACATAAGGTCCATCCTATATAAGGGTCAAAAATTTTCAAAAAAATAAATTTCGCTGCATGAAGAGCCATATGGAATTGAACATCTTTGCTTACTAAAAGATTTTTAATTTAGAATAGTTTTGTATAAAAAAAATAGTTTGTAAAATAGTTTTGTAAATAAAATGGTTTGTAGAATAGTTTGTATGTAAAATAGAATAGAACAGTTTGTTTAAGAAGAATAAAAGAAAAGTAGTTTTGAAAAATGGTCTTAAATTGATAGTAGTTTTTCATAAAGGAAAAATTCCAATTAAATTACAAAGTTATCAAACCCAACAACTTCAAATTTTAGCGTCAAGTATATCAATGATATTAGAAATAAGATGTATATATGTCATCATTTCGCAACATTACATTCGATCGCTCGCTCGATCAAACAAGTTCGCTTTCAAACTAGTATTGTCCATTCGACTTCCCTAATGCGGACTTCGATATGGTTTCTCGACTAGAAGCCATCAGTCTCCTTGCATAGCCATATACTATGATAGAGAATTCTAGAATCAAGCCCAAAATCCATATCAAATATTCGCCATCTAGAATCAAATGAAAAATCCTAACACAAATTGGTGTAATTCACCTCGAACTTGTGTACTCAAACTTGGATCAATTCAATTATGCGAATAAAACAGCATACGTACAACATATGTATTTATTCCAACTTGTTAAATATATAGTTTCATAAAGATGTTACTAAGTTAAACATTTAAGCTAAATTATATATTTTTTTTCAAAATATTTGAAGACCAATTTTTTTTCAAACATTTCAAATCTAAATTTCATATTAGAAAATTCAAAATAGCCTTAATCATTTACTTAACAAAACAGTTTCAACTTATTTAAATCATATTACTACATATTTTACACATACATACCAAACTTATATACTTTATACTTCAAAATTTCTTAGCTTTTGAAAAGTTAACCTTGATTTGGAAGTGCTCGAACCTTCAAAATAGTCGATGAAATCATATTTCGATCCAAGAATTGGAAATCACCAACCAATTAGTAAATCAATTCCAAAAGATAGGGTTATATCAAATCAGATCCAAAACTCAAGGACTGAACACCGGCTCATTTCAAATTGTTCAAATATATATAGATATATCTTTCGAATATCACATCGCACTTCGGAATTTTAAATCAAAATTAATTTCACAAATCAATCGCATAGCAAAGCTACCGAAGTGGCCTCTCCCTACTCAGAAACTCGAAAATCAATGTCGATGATGCATGCATTCATCACCGAAATTATTTTCCAGCGACATAAGTGGGTTCTGAACTTCTATTTTCTCAAACTTCTTTTGAAATTTCTTCGAAATCATTTGAAACTCATTAAAATCATTTTAAACATTTCATATTCGAAAAAATACTTTCAAATCATATTATTTATTATTTCAAAATCTTAAAACCAGTTCCAAAATGCTGGAGTTCAATCACTCAAATTCAGATTCAAAACCTTCAGTTATAAATTATTTTATATGAAACCATTTCTTATATAACTTTCAAAATTTCAAATCCTTTCAAACTTCAAATTTTCATTTTAAAAAGGTATATAATCCTTATCGAAAACATTTCATCTTTATATATAAAATATGGTCATCCTTATCAAAATAACAACTACGATGGATACAAAAATTTCAAAAGACAATCAACCACAAATTTTCCAATGGATGATTCAAGGATGGATTTCAAAACAAAACAGAGATTCAAATTTAGAGGAACTCTAATCAAATAGAATTCTGATCCAAAGATAAGCTCAAACGAAGATAAGATAATTAAATTACCAAATAGAAGATGGATAAGCTCAAATAAATCGCGGGCGACATTAACCGGGTTAACCGTGATTTCAGAAATATAATCGATGCGAAAATCTAAGGTAAATCGACCTTCGATCACTAGAGATAGAATCCAGGTATAGTAGAAAATAGATAACTTTGTGAACCGAGGATACGGAAATCTCTGGTGAATCAATGCCAATTGTAAAGGAGTTTCACCCCTTTACAATCATTCAAAGTTTGGCGAAACGCCACCCTATCAAGGTCATTCAAAGTGGAGTTACGGAATGCTCCATAGATCAAAGGAATACAAATAAGGAAGATATGAATAGATTTCAGAACAAGTGGGAGCATTCCAAAGTTCAAAGGAATCCTAATCGAAGAAATTACTATCAAGGTGTATACCAAAGGAATGAAGTTTAGAAAATTTTACTTTCAAAGCAAGAATATTTTATATCAAAATAATCTTTGAAAATTCTTTAAAAATCATTTGAAAATCATTTTATACCTCGAAAATACGTCCTCTCACAAAGAAATGATTCTGAGATTAATTTCACTCATTCTAGGGTATTTCTACCCTATCTCTAATGAGTTTTTGCTCCGTAGGCTAAGGTTTGCCTAAAACCAAAGCTCTGATACCAACTGTAACAACCCACTATTTTGGACCATTCAAAGTGCGTAGATGAGAAGTACATTCTCTAGATCAATACAATTTGAAAGTGTTAGCGCTTATGGCAGATATTACATAGTCAATTGCTGATGGGAAAAATATGAAGTAAAACATGAGAATGAACATATGCTTTAGTAACTCATAGCTGGATGTAACGACCCACTATTTTGGACCATTCAAATCGACAATAATCCACACATGTCCGACATGAATAATTCAAAATAACAGATTGTAATAAAATTTGGAGCAAATAAAAATCAAACACAGAATCACAGACACAGAATATCAGAATAACTCGCAGCGGAAATAAAATACTAAAGTAGTTCATGAAGCTCCTATACAAACTCTCAAAAACATATACAAAATGTCATAGTTTAAAAATGGATAGAATAGATGTTAGGATACATAAATCAATAATACAGAGACAATACCGAATTGTAAATAACTGGATTAGAAGATAAGAAATAACAGATGGACAGATAAGCTCCAGCAAATCTCTAGCTCCAAAAGATAAATTCCAAAGCTGTGATTCTCATGCTGACCCGAGCGTAAAGCAAAACACAAAACACTCGAGTCAGGACTTATATACTTATACAATGTATACCAACTCAAGTGAACTGTAATAGCAATGCATAATAACTTAGAGGATGCTTGGGATCGCCCATCCTTTAAGGATCCATAAAACCATCAATTAAACAGTAATATCAATATCACAGAAATGTCCATATCGAAATAAACCATGCAACTAACAGTGTTAATGTGCATCACATCCATCATCAGGAAATCAAATGACATACAGAGAAGTATACCCGTGGTTATAGTATTTCAAAATAATATTTTATATTTCAAATATTTAATATCATTTCAAATCCAAATCTTTATCAAAATAAAGATTAAATCATTTACAAACCATCTCAATATATTACAATATCATATCCTTTCAAAAATTCCTTTCAAATCATTATTTGAATTCAAATTCAATTATCAAATTTAATACCCTTTAAAATTCCAAAATATCATTCATTTATTATCTTATCAAAACCACCCTTTAAAATAGTTTTCCATTTAAATTAATTCATTTAACCATTTAAAAGTGAACTTATTACTCTTTCAAGTCAAGTATTCAATTTCCAAAGTTTCAAATCATTCTGAGTTCATTTACTAGGTCAAAATCCATAAACATTGAAAATTTCAGCCTTTCACAGCATTTAGAAGAAGCTGTTATAAGTTATATTTGAAAACATTTATTTCAGCAAAGATAGCACTTTAAAACTGTTGTTATATCTCATTTTAGTTGAAATTTAGTTTAAAACAGCAAAGACAACATTTCCAGAAATGCTGTAATAGCTCAGGTTCAAAAACAAAGGATTTTCTTAATTTCAGCAAAGACAGCAGGCAGCTACAGCAGTTTTCAGAACTGCTGTAATAGCCCTTTATTAAATTCTTTAGCCTTTACATTTACTACAGCAACTACAACATTTCAGATAGCCTCTTTTTACTAAGCTTTAGTTCAATTCTGAAATCATAGCATTTCTGAATGCTATTAAAAGTCACTTCCAGATTTTAGTGTATTTCCAGCCAATAATAAAATTCATTTTAAACCCTATTAACATTATAAAAATCATGTTTAAACATTTAAAAATGTTTATATAATATATCATTTAACACATGATTTTTATTAAATAAATTCGTTATAGTTAAATCAAATTTCAATGAATTATTTAACAAATTCAAGTGTAAATTTCTTTTCTTCACATTTTTAATAAATAAACTTAACACTTAAATTTTATTTCCATTTCACAAATTAACTAAATTTTCAATTTTATTTAATTAACTTAAACCTTTAATAAAAACCAAATTCATATTTCAAGTCAAGTTATATTTTAAAATTACACTTTTAAGCATTCATTTATTTAACCATTTTAATACATAGAAAAAAATCAATAATACTTCATTAAATCATTTAAATTCAAATCTAAAACAATTTATCATATTTACCATTTTCCAATTATAATTAAATTTCCATTTTATTTATATAACTTGAATATCATTTTAAAACCAAAAGTCCAAATTTCCAAACTTAAGTTATATTTCAAAAATTCACTTTTCCCATTCATTTAAATTACATTTTTAACTTCTAGAAAAATACAAATTTCTTTATTTAAACATTAAAAATCCAATTTAAATCAAATTTTCATAATTTATACTTTTGATAATATTTAAAATATTCAAAATACTTTATAAAAATAACAACGGGCCTGTATATAGTTTTCTAACCTAGGTCAATTGATACAGATATGTATCATTTCAATCCGCAGTTTGAAAAGCAAAAATCTGGGTTCTATCATTTCAAACCCGCAATCCCAAGTTAAAATAATTTAAATAAAAACAGTTCAGGCCTATCAATTCAGCCCATAACGATTTTTCCCTATTCTAAAGTCTGTTCGGGTAATGTATCATTTCAACCCATAGTGAATCTATCTACAGGGAACTTGTAGTGTGATAAACAGATATAAATGAATAGTTTAACAACAAATAACAGTAATAGATGAGATGAAAGGTAAATTAACAAGTTAACATCATATAATATATAACATAAGCAGGTATAACATAACATAATATTCTACACATTCAATTGTTGTAAATTCAAATTTGCATAAGTATAAATGTTAGGTCAGATTTACTCACCTCTTTTGCTGGAGATGCAAGTTCAAATGACACAACACAAACCAGAACAAAATGACAAAGCTATGAACTTGAGTGGAGAGCGAGATCCAAGTTATAGATCTTGTGTCACAACCCAAAACAAAACCAAAATAATAGTTAAAAATCAATACGATTGAATTTGAATAACTTTGAAACAAAAAACAGTTTGAATACTAAACTATTTGCCTTGCTTTCTCTACTTGTTTGCATGGCCTAGGGGATCAATTAGGTAAGGTTTGTACTTGGTTTGGATCAGGTATGGGTCTAGAAAAGGTAAGGCTAAAAGGTAGAACATGATGGAGGAAGTTACAACATAGGGTAAGTGAAGGGTTTCTAGGCAAATAGGTGGAAAATGGTCCAAACTAAGGCTCGACCATGGGCAATTTGGTTCGGCCAGAGGGTGTACATCTCAGGTCAGTAGCTGGAGTGATGAGGTAGGGTTTGGACAAGGTGGTGGTGGCGGCCAAAGGTGGTGGTGGTGGTGGAAAAAGAAGGGTATGGTCAAGGGGAGCTCGGCTAGCATTGTTTTTAAGGCATTGTTTGCATTTTGGTGGAGTTTCAACTTTGGGATGGCCATGGCCTAGTAGGTCAGAGGAGATGGAGGTGTTTGCAGCTGAGAATGATGGTGGTGGAGGTGGTGGTGATGGAGGAGCAAGTGGTTGAGCTATATAGGTGAAACAAATGCAAATAGAATAAGAAAACAAGGAAGAAATTGAGTAGAAAAAGAAGATAATAATTACCAAACTTTGCTTCAGAAATGGAGGCCGAAGTTTTTGAGGATGAGAAACATTTTCTTACATGAAAAATGAGAAGAGAACGGCTAAAAGAAAGGAGATAGGGTCGTCACCAAATGAATGCAAGAGTTAGGAAATGAAAAGGTGAGAAAACAAAGAGTCTTAAGCAAATAAAAGGTCACAAACCTTTCAAATTTCTATTATTTATTTTTGCAAATTTAAATACATGTAAAATACTGATAAATAAAGATAAAACTCAGAAATAAAAATAAATGTATAAAATAAATAATTAAATTTTAATTAAATAGAATTAAATTAAGAAAATAGCTAAAAAAAATGTAAACTAGGCTTTAAATATTTGAAATAAATTCCATAAGCTTTGGAAAATTTTTATAATCACTTTAAAAATATTTAAAAGGAAAAATAAATATAATATAACATACATATACAAATTATAATAAGATATGTCAAATAAAAATATCATTTATATTAATTAAAATAAATAATATTGTTAAATAACTCAATATACACACAATATTGAAAACAGTTTAACTTTCACAATTTAAATCCAATTTCAACGAAACGAAAAGCAATATTCTTGAAATTAAATCTATTTTCATAATAAAAGATAAAATTCAAGAATTCAAATATTTAAATTTAGATTTAAAAGTCAAAGTTTGACCATATTGACCAAAATTCACAGTTCTGGAAAATACTCTATTTATTTATGTTTGGAATTATAATTCACATTCAAATCAAAATTTATATTTAAAATAACCAAAATTATGCATTTTTATAAATAAAATAAAGTTTCTAAATCAGGAAATTCAATTTAAAATAATTAAAATACACAATTAAAATAATCACAAAATACAGGGTTGTTACACTAGATCAGTTGTGCGAATGCTCTGCAAGAAAACGCTCAATAGCTCTATCGCACTCTTCAATCTGTAGGTTAAGAAAAAAGGAGTTGGAAAGTAGAAGATGCATATATCTATCTATAAATATGTATATGTATTCAAGTATATGTATGTATGTATAGCATACCACTTCGGGAGTGAAAAAATCATCCTAATTACCGTGTTCAGAACATGGTGCAGGGTATTGATGCTCCTTACGGTGCTGCGGTTGCGGTGGAAATGCAGACGGTTCTGTTAATTTGATGTTGTTTTGCACAATATTTGGCTTTGTTACGTAGGAGGAAAGATAAGGTAAGTGGTTTGCGTTGCTACCATTCTTTGACTCGTCCAGTGGAGCAATAGGCGGTGTTACGACGTCAGAAGCATCAACATTGTCAGCAGGAATTGATCGAAGGTGCTTTGACGCACGGGTGCATTTTCGTTTTATTTTGTCTGTGGGAAGGCTTACTGTAGTCTCTGAATCAGTTGTTGAACATTTGGTCTGCATTGAAGAAAAGAGTGAGTGAGTGTGAATGAAATAAAATATCAGAAATTTTTCGCGTCAACAATATACATTTGTAGGAGTAAAATGCGTAGTCGGTACTGATAAATTTGTGAAACTGTGAACTAAAACTGATGACATGCAGAGTGGTAGGACAGTGAACGGAGACATTTGTAGCTAAAAATTTAACAGGCGTAGATTACGGAGTGAAGATGACGGTATGTAATTTGTACTTGTATAGCAAAAGGAATCCAAGGAATATAAATTAGTTGACTATATATATATATATGTCTATGTGTGTGCGCGCGCTAATATAATGTATATGATGGGTTCGATCAAAATAGTTCATGTACGTTTTAGTTCAGTGCCGATGGCCTGTGTAGTGTTTGTCGTCGTGAAGTTACAGTAATTGTTAGTTCGTTGCAGGTAACCGTGCATGTTAACAGTGACGTGTAATTTATTTCTTATGTAATGCAAAGTCTTCTAATCTTTCACTGTATTATAGCTAAGTGTCAGTAGTAAGTGTCATTCATCATGCAGTCGTAGTGCGTAATAGGAAGGGTACAGTTACAGATAATAAGACCTACAAACTGATGTGTCAGGTTCTAAAAACAAATAAACGATATGCAGTGGAGTAACAAAAATAAAAAAATGAAGATGGGGAGGAAACGGAAGATTAAAAAAATATCCTTTTCATTGTGGACGCAGATTGTTTGAAGCTACAACAAAAGAGGCATATTACAACGGTGGAACACAGTTGTAAAAGATATATTACAACGGTGTAACCACAGTCATATTTTAAGAAGTTGTAAAAGACTATCAATTTTTTACAACTGTGTTCTTTAGTTGCATATAACCATTGTGATATTGTATATTACAACTGTTTCTTACCCTTGCAAATAACCATTTTACAACTGTTGGTAACTCTTGTAGATATGTAACATTTCGTGATGTAGCTGGTATAGATTATAACAACAATTGGCAGTTGTGGTAAATGGAATGCAAAATAAAAAAATTAATTTCTAAACACATTTTGCAAGTAAGCAAGAAAACGATAAACAACATGAAAAAATTGATATAAATTCGAAGGGATCACAATCCATTCATAAAGAAGATATAACAACTTTATATTCAAAATACAAATTAAAGGTCATACACCATCACATTAATATATATCCATGCTTTATTGTTATTATGATTTCAAGTTTGGTAGTTGGATCATATTTAACTAGAATACAATCTTATCACATCATGTTATACCTCTATTGCTTCAGCTAACTGGACGTGCTAGCACGTACTCATGAAATTCTATCCTCCGTCAGCATCATGTGTTCATACCACTTCGACGTTATGCTGCTCCAAACTAAACAATGAACTGATGATGCTCATATCCATACCTATAACAATCGTTCCTTATTCTTGATGCCTGAAAACCATCCTGTACTGGTCCTGATTCTGCAGCAATATCCACACCCTGAGAAGTTTAATGCTGATGCTCAGCCAGTTTATGAAGTAAATAATTTAGTTAGAATGTCTTGCAAGTTACTAATAAAGCTCTTGGTATTCTTAGATCAATATAAGAATTTTTGCTAGAAGAAGTTTACTGAACTTATTTTTGCTATAATAAGTTTTACTAGAGTTACTTTGGTAACCAATTCTTGGAGCTGAAAGTGAAGAAACAATGATTGATAAGCAACAAATTTACCTAAAAGCTATTCAATTCCTTGGTTTGATATTTAATTCACTTTGTATTTTATCCCCAAACAATATAAATCTTCATGAAATATTAATTCCACTTATACATGATACCAAATTTCGACACTAAAATACAAACATGTTATTTAGCACATGCCAGTATTGCTATATTGTACAGAGCACTAAGGAGAAGCATCACAATGCTTTAATATCAAATACTAGCATTGTCTGCTATGCTAGCGATCCATAAAATAAATATTTGAAAACTCATATTAATATATGAAACATGTAGAAGGAATATAATTCTCACCCATGGATCTAGCGGCCATTTCTTCAAATTGTCTCCGTTGATCAAAATTTGTACCGGTTACCCATGCAAGTTATGAAAAAAAAATTCATTATGAGTATTAGAGACTGTCATTTAAATTATTACTGTAAAACTACATTACTGCAATGCTTATACTAATGTATATAGCTGCATATACATAAATTTTACATGAATTATGGAGATATTATCTCTTAATCTTCAATTACAATAACTAGATTTCACCTACCAATATGAGTAAAGTTAATGTTTTCAAAGGCATTAAGCAAACCTAAGTTGGTTTTTCAGTATTGAAAGGAAGTTGCTAAGGTAAATGTCAACATTATGTTAATTTGTTCAAACTAATCTGAACTTTTGCCATACTATGATATTTTAATTTTAGGTTTTAATTCATCTCTCACAAAACTACATGAATGAAAGATTAAACCTGTCTCAAACTTTGAAAACAAGGTACATGATTAAAAAAAAGAAACATAATGTAGGTACGTGACAAGCGAATGGAACCTCACTGACAAAAACTACATGGTACATTGAATAAACGAAACAAGGTACATGATTACGCGCACACACTAACAAATGAAAATAGTGATACATCAAAAATCAATTTAGCAAAAAAGCATGTAAGACAACACAACACAATAAAATAAATCACATTTCCCCTTATAGATGGTTGAAGCAAGAACTTGACAACCATACTTCAAAGAATTACCAGTAAAACACAAATTTTCAAGAGCTCCTGATTCGATAATTTCAAACAATTCAGTTCTAACAATTCAAGTCCCTAGTCAAATCCACATAAGATATAGATACATGGACGAAGCCATGAAATTCCAGATCTAGTTCAAATCCTAACAACACTTAAATCGAGAAAAGGATTTAAAAAATAAGAACATGCTGTAGAAATAATGATAATACCTGAAGAGTTCTGGTAGCGAATTCAATACCGACCGTCGATTTTGATTCCAAACAAAATTCATTCCTTATGAATCTTGACAAAATATTCGATTTTCCGACTCCTGAATCTCCGATCAACACAATCTTAACAAATAATCATACTTGTGATCAACTCTGTGCATCAACAACCAAAACGATCTGCAAATCATATAATTAGCTAGAGTGATTTTTGAAATTCAAAAATGAATTATTAATCAACGAATACCTAAGACGAATGGGTTACTCGAAGGCGCTTCCACTTCTAAATTTGCAATTAGACAACCATCCTCACTTCCAAATACAACCCCACCGAGTTGCTTGAAACTCCGTGCTTCATTTTGCATGCAAACACATCCCCGATGTCGAGATCCATACAGCAACGAGTGACGTTGAACTCCCCGTAGCCAAGCTCGTTATTGATCTTGTATAGGCGCACGAACTCTTTGAAGGACGAAGGGTTGCGAAGGACGAACGGGTTAAACAGAGGGACGAGAGTGATCGGAGTAGGAAAGGAAGTGATTTTGGTTTTAGGGTTAGGGATTTTGGGGAACTTAGCCATTTATCCAAAAATGATATTAGCAGTGGAGGATGAAGTAAATTTAGATGCAAAACGATTTCTATTATGAAGCGGGAAAATGAAAAAACCATAGCGGGAAAAGTAAATTTGACGAAAGAGTGATGCTAGACAGACCTATTATTTACTCAGTGAAATTTGGTTAAAAAAGACTTCTTTAATTACTAATTATAAATTACTAATGGTTAGTTATTACAGTATTTTAAACAACTATAATTAAACATATTCAAAACTTGCATATGTCAATAAAGATAGTTACAAAAGAAAATCTCTATATGCATATGGAAGCAATGATTTGCAATGTAATTTTCATAATTCTCTAATTTTGAAATTTTCATATATTCAATAAAGAGTTGTTAAAAATAGATATTTATTACAACTAGCAAACGAAAAAGGTTGTAATAGGCATCTATTACAACTAACAAAAACGAAATATTGTAAAAAATAGGTATCTATTACAACTGGCAAAAAAGAAAGGTTGTAATAGGCATCTATTACAACTGGCGAAATAAAAGAGTTGTTGAAAATAAGTTTATTACAACTTTTTGAAAAAAAGAGTTGTAAAAAACCTTTATTACAACTGCCATTTTTAGCAGTTGTAAAAATACAGTTGTAATATGGTCTTTTTGTTGTAGTGGTGGAGTAATGGTTGAGAATGTGGAAGAATTTATAATTGTGTGGAGATGTGAGGTGGATGATGGGGGAATAAAGCACGTCAGGTAAGCAGTTTTTGAGTGGAAGATGTCAAGTAAGAAAGAGTATTATGCGGCATGTGTGTGAAGTGTTTACTATGTCGCATGACTATATAAATGTGGAAAATGTTGATTGAGAGCAGAACACGTCATAGCTAAAGGGAAGGAAAGTACAGAGCGAAAGTCAAAAAGATGTTAGAAAACAAAGTAACGCTCTGCTGACATATTTTTTAGGCTGACAGTACTATATTAATTTTACTACTGCGTAATTTTTGGTAGTAGTTGTAGAATTTGTACAGTATGCGGAACCTTTTGTTCGGTACATGATACATCAGTAATGTCAAAATAAAAAGAGTATCTGGTGGAACATGATAGTGAAGTTTAGATTTGTAAGGCTGTTTACTAATTTTGTATATGAAGCAATGACATGAAAATATTGTGTATGTTAATTCAGTTGTATTGCTGAATATTTGAAATAATGTCATGCAGTCAATACATTACATTGGTGAATTTACTTCAATATTGTGGTTATAATGCTACTGTTTCAAATTATTGTAATAGAACATGATAGTTGTAGATTTTGTTACTGTTTCAACCTGCACCTAAATTTCATGCGGTCAATGTCCATTTCAGTTTAAGAATATATCATTTCCAAACAAATCAATTGATTAGCATATCCACTAAGAACAAAGCAAACATGACCATTACAGTATAAAAAAAATGAAACAATGAAGAGTAGGAAAAAGATGCGATAATATTGTATTGTGAATAATGTCCATCTGAACTTTGTTTTCCTTTACAGTATATTTGTACTAAAATATAAAATGTATTAAATGGAGAAGTGTTATTGTGTTAGTAAATAAAGCATGAACTTTGATTTAATTGAGCTCTGTTTTTTCTATCCACTCTAAAAAAGCAACAAATACTGATTACACACCAAGTTGCAGAGAATATTAATAACAGTGGACAAATTGAAATTTTTTAAAATTGCATCAGTAACTTGAGCATATCTCCTCTTACGTGTTTTACTTTCTTTACTTAGCCTTCTTTACACTGACACTTCTTCAACTTTTTTTGTCTTGTCACTATCAAAACAGTACAAAAGGTTAAAGCCTGTCAATATATTATAGGTGTTAAGTAGTGGAAAAGGAGCACAAACATACAAATATTATTCTCTCCATCACTTCTTTGTGTTCATAGTAAATGATCTGTTTAATGTTCTAGAAATAATATGTCAATTAATATTATGTCTGTTATAACGTGTCGTAATGACAGATCGATTTAGCAGTTGGTGTTGAGGAAGAGATGTAAATGTTGCTGCAGTATGAGTAGTAGGAAATGTTATACGTTGCATGTCGGATCATGTAATAGAAATAGAGAATGTAGAGGGGGAAAATACCTGAACCGTCTGGCGGTGAAGTTGATGGGTGGTTGAGTATTTCGCGCGCCATGGTTGGTGGGTTGGTAGGGGAATGTCCTGCAGTGGTAATGAAAGAGAAAAATTAGGGGAGTGGTACATGTAAGATGAAAGAAGTCATTGGTAGAGTGTGAGTACAAAGTCAAAATACGGCAAATAGTATGGGAAGAACAGAAAAGCAGTTATGAAGGTTGTATCTCGAGAAAAGATAGTACATTTACATGGGAAGTTAGCACTACTAAACGGATGTCATCATCATAAGTGCAACAGAAGAGTTTAAAAAAGCAATGGTAGTATAGTAATGTTCGTATGTGAGCAGATCCTTTTGTAAAATATCATAATCATTATTCTTTATTTTTCGAATCCATTTGAAATCTTTAGTAACCATCATTATACTGCTAGAATAGTGATTATGATATTTTAGAGAAGGATTTGATCAAATAACACGTAGCCAAAGCAATCAATAGCCTAATCAGAATACTCCAGAAAGGTGCTGATATGCAAGGTTGTGATTGAGTGTGGATAAAAAATGAAATAGTTCATACTAAAACAACTATTAAAAAGGATCAACTGGTAAATAAAAGAGCATATTTCAGTATTTTGGAATAGAACAATAGGAGCTTGTTTGCTACTTATGGTACAGTAATTTCAAACATAAAATTTGCGAACTATATAGAAGGTTATTTATTAACTTGAAATAGGTCAGAAATGAATTAAACAAAACTACTGAATTACATAGAAAATTAATCAGAAGCAAAATATAATACAATGTTTAACAATTTATAAGTTAAAACCTGTAAAAGGTTGCTAATTTATGTATTGGAAAAAATATTAAATATCTTACTTTAGTCAGTCAACAATTAAAACAACTATCCATGACTGATATGTCTCCTAAATTTAAAAAAGCAAGTTCAAGAGAAAATATTACCTATCTGTGTCGACTCATACACAATCAAAGCACTAAAAAATGATCAGCAAGACATATAAGAAATCGACAGAAGAAAAGGTAATCATAAATATATTAGAAATTTTATCAAAGGTTAACACTCTAGTTACTAAAATCTTAATATAGAAAATCAATTGTATTGTAAAGTCGGTTTAGTGGAGTTGTATAAGTGAAACAAAAGATCAAACACAAAACCTGTGGCTGAAATTGCATCCATACTAAATTGATGTACACACCGGATCAGAAAAGTTTCGAATTTAAATTATAGGGCACATAATTTTGCAACAAAATAATATACAGTAAGAATGCATTGTTAATATTGGTGGTATAGAGGAGCACATTAATAGTAAAATATAGAATGTTAGTTGGAAGATTTTTCAAACATTTTATGTGCACTACATACGAATAGGACTAAAAATTAAAAACAAACATAACATTGAGAAAAATATACAAAAATTCATTAGGGAACTTCAAAATATGGATGAGAATATAAATAAATAAAATAAAACCGTCAACGTCAATCCATAC
This sequence comes from Allium fistulosum, assembly GCA_030737815.1. NCBI lineage: Eukaryota > Viridiplantae > Streptophyta > Magnoliopsida > Asparagales > Amaryllidaceae > Allium > Allium fistulosum. The sequence goes on from CM060904.1 coordinate 799,683,569, forward strand.
AAACTCATTATCATTGGTATTTCCCGAATTATAAAGTCGTTGTCAAAAAATTTAATAGGAATTAACCAAAATATAGTGATTTAAATAGCATAAAGCTAACAGTGCATCACTTTGAAGAAATATTAACAACAGTACACAACTAAAAATAGTTTTGAAACAGACAAAAATAAATTCTTTTCCATGGTTACTGATGAAATTATAGTAGAAGAACGAAGGAAACATGGGTTGATGTAGGAAGAAGTAGTGTGTTTAAAAGTGGTTAAAAATGAAGTTTTACAAAAATAGTGATGGAAGTGGAGTAGTGGAGCGGTTTTAGAATGAATTTGAAGGGATTTTAAAATAAATTAACATCAAATTAACGGAGTGGTCAAAAGTTTTCACATCCCGACATAGGAGAATGAGGGCCATAGCGGGAGCTAAGGCGTAGATGGTAGGAGGAAGGATTAGTGTGGTGCGCAATCGTCTTCTTACTGAAATGGTGGTTTTATATGGTACCATAGTGGAATTGTCGGACAGTTGGATGGTGGAACCGTAATGAATCGCTGTTGATTTGAAAGGTTCCATTATTGCTGATTAATATCGGGGGGCGGATCATCTATTCTCAAAGTTATGAAGATTTGTTTGAGTAGTAAAAGTGTAGTAAATATGACACAGAGAACTGTGAAGTGCTTGAAAACAGTTGAGTGGTTCGTAATAAAAACCATTACTATGAACAATTATGACAATTCAAAATGCAATATATATACCTTTACTATGAACAGGCCCAAAACCGATATGTGTGTAAAGGTATGCACTGTAGAAAAGTTATTATATATTCGTAAAACAATGCATCATCCAATATTTACGCATAATTAAGATATATGAAGCTTAAAAATAGGCATATTTACTGCATACTTCGAAAAACTTGCTTTTGAAAACTTGCACCTTTCAGTTGTATTCATTTTCAAAATGATTTATTTATTTGAGGTACACATATACGAAATAGGCATAGATCCCAAAAGCGGAAACATATGCTCGAATTTAATACTTTTTGAGACCTGATGCCCACGAAATCATATGTATGGAAAGGTTATATTTTTTTCCGCAACTTACATATATTTTTATAGTCATACATGTCGTGGTCTGAATCGTATGAAAATATTTGCCTTCCCAAACCATGATATATAAATTTTAGTGAGAGTGAACAATGGGTCAAAACTTTTACAGTTCAGAGTGTTATTTGTAACTTCACGATTTATATTTTTCAAAAACCAAAGTGTATAAAACTGCTAAACAACTTTAAATCCAAAACTATTGTATACGTGTGAATTATATTGATTTGAAAGTAAACATATATATGAAACTGTCACATTTAAAACCGTACATACTATGTAATCAAAGCTGATATTTTTTGCAGAAACTGACATTTTTTTAACAGTTTCAATGAAGTCTGGATACACACACATAAACTTTTTGCCTCTCGAAAGTATGGTATATAAATTTAAGTCAGAGTAGATAGTGAGTCAAAATTTTACATTGCAAAATGATATTGGTAACTTTAAAATATTTTTTTTTCAAAACGCTAACTGTACAATAGTACTTAAGAGCTAAAATTTTACAGTGCAAATTGTTATTGGTAACTTGAAAATACATATTTTTCAAAAGGCTAATTGTAGAAAACTGCTTAAGAGCTTTAAACCCAAAACTCATGTATGCACATGAATTATATTGGTTTAAAATCAAACATATATCAAAAGCATTGTACATTTACATTTAAAATGAATCGTCGGAAAATTTTTGCCTTTCCAAACCATGATATATAAATTTTAGTGAGAGTGAACGATGAGACAAAACTTTTAGAGTGCACACTGTTGTTTGTAAATTCAAAATTTATATTTTTCAAAAAGCGAAGTGCATAAAACTGCTTAACAGCTTGAAATTCAAATTAAGCTAATGTACACGTGTGAATTATATTGGTTTGAAGTTAAACATATATATAAAACTATCACATAGTTAAAACCGCATGTACTATGTAATCAAAGCTGTTATTTTTTTATTGGAAACTTACATATATTTGTAGTAGTATATATGTTGTGATGTGAATCCCTGGAAACTTTTTGCCTCTCGAAAGCATGGTATATGAATTTGAGTCAGGGTAAATACTGAATCAAAATTTTACATTGAAAAATGATATTGCTAACTTAAAAATATATGTTTTTCAAAAGGTTAACTATTCAAAATTACGTAAGAGGTAAAATTTTACAGTGCAAATTGTTATTGGCAACTTCAAAATATATATTTTTCAAAAGGCTAGCTGTACAAAACTACTTAAGAGCTTTAAACCCAAAACTAATGTATGCAAATGAATTATATTGTTTTAAAATCAAATAGACGTCGAAAGCATTATACAGTTACATTTAAAATGAATCATGTGGTATTGATTTACAGGACACTGTCATGTTTAAAAGTTATGTATCCACAATATTCAAGTCGTGCTTGAGACTTATGTATATGAAATCAACACAAAATTAAAGCTTCATATAAGTAAAATGGTATGAATCTGAAAGGGGCATTCGTGTGACTAAAATATATTAGGGCAGAATGAATGTACAGCTGGGACAGTTAATAATTGAGCATTTTTAGTACTTATGGTACAATAATTTGAAACAGAAAATTTGCGAAATATATAGAAGGTTATTTGTTAACATGAAATAGGCCAGAAATGAATTAAACAAAACTTGTAAATGGTTTAACAATTTATAAATTAAAACCTATAAAAGGTTGCTAATTTATATATTGGAAAAAAGATTAAATATCTTAGTTCAATCAGTCAATAATTAAAACAACTATCCATGAATGATATGTCACCTAAATTTAGAAAAGCAACTTCAAGAGAAATATTACCTAATCTGTGTTAACTCATACACAATCAAACCATTAAAAAAAGATCAGCAAGACATATAAGAAATCAAAAGAAGAATAGGTAATCATAAATATATTAGAAAATTTATCAAAGTTTAACACTCCAGTTACTAAAATCTTAATATATCAAATTAATTGTATTGTAAAGTCAATTTAGTTGAGTTATGTAAGCGATACAAAAGATCAAACACAAAACCTTTGGCTAAAATTGCATCCATACTAAATCGGTGTACACAACGGATCAGAAAAGTTTCTAAATTAAATTATAGGGCATATAATTTTGCAACAAAATAGTATACAGTAAGAAAGCACTGTAGAAAACTACTTAACAGATTTAAAGTCAAAGCTAATGTATACATGTGAATTATATTGATTTGAAATTAAGCATATATATGAAACAGTCACACAGTTAAAACTGAATGTACTATGTAAGCAAAGCTGATATTTTTTCTACAAACTTACATATATTTTTAACAGTATATATGTAGTCATTAAATAATTATAGCTTCATGTAGGCAAAATAGTATGAATCTGAAAGCGGCATTCTTATATGCAGCCATCGTATATTTGACAGTATGTACAGATAAAGCAGTTGAAATTGATAGTTTCAGTTAAGAGCTAATCAGCAGACATGTTTGAAAACCACTGCATTTGAATCCTATTTCTTCAAAATTCTTTGTTACTAATATGAAAGATAATGGTGCACAATGAAAGTATAGGTATGGCAGTCAGTAAACCAATATAAACCAATGCATACATGTGAATTAGACTATTTTAAAATCAAACATATATCCGAAACTGTCAAACATTTAGAATCAAACGATGAGGGGAGGAGAAAATTACCGGATGTTGGTTTTCAGCTATGCCTGTCCTTCTACTTGCAATGGCAGATTGTCTAGCTTGTTGACGCTTTGCACGTTGAGTAACTCATCGTCGTTCCCTCTGCTGCTGGTCCATAAAGTTGTGCAAATATCAGTTAATATATAGAAATTTTGACACAGCAGTCGGCAGTTGTAGTAATGTGGAGAAATATTGCTGTAAAACTTTAAATGAAATCAGTACGGTGTGAAGGTAAAAAGTGGAGTGAGATGGTGGTGGCAAGTGCATATTTATATAGACCGCTGGAGTAGATATTTCTGCAACTGACGTATGTGGAAATAGAAGATGTTGAAGGAGTCACAATTTTGTAAATATGGCTAAAATACTGGGTTTAATGGCAAAAACCCGTTGAGGCTAGCGTAACAGTCCACAGGGGGATTTTTATCAGCTGATCCATTTTTTATGTGAAAAACCGTTGGATTGGCGGTAGTATGGGATGATGGTGAAATTATAAACCGTTTAAATGGTAAGAACAGTTAATAAAACAGAGTGAACATAACAATTTGAAGAGAAATAGTAGTACAAAGTAATACAAATTTATTGTAAAATCAGTCAAGATGGGTCGGTTTTGTTGTTATCATGAAGACACTGTGACGTAGGAGGAGGAAGTTAGGCAAAGTAGGTGAAGTCGAACGTAGAGGCCGAAGGGGAGAAAGCAGGAAATGGAATTCGAGGCGGAGTGAAGTGAAATTGGGGAGGGGACGTAAACTCGTATGAAATAAAAACATCAAAAGAAATCAAAACATCAACAGAGGGAGAAAGGTTGAGATCGTACCTTGTGAAAGGTTGAGATCATTCTCAAGCACGAAGCTCATCACAGCAGTCCAAGGTGCCCAGATTTCAACATCATCACCACGTACAACAGCAAGCAATGCACTTCAAATCTTTAGTATCACAACGACGACGACGACCATCTCTTTCCAAGCTTCTTAGGCATGACAGAGAACATCAAAGCTCGACATATTTTTAGAACTCGGCATGGATAATCTTCAAATGATGTGGCAACGACGTGTCCCAAGGCGATGAAAATTTCAGGTTTTGGGTGACACTCGGTTACTGTGCATGTAGATTGGTCATGACATCAATTTCAGGCAATGGTGGTAGTAGATCTATTAAGTGGTGATTTCGGCTCCAGATCTTAGAGCTCTAGGGCAGCTAACATCTGTAGGATGTGTATAGTAAAATCTAGGGATGTGAATTGATTTCAGGTGTTGATAATTGGAAGTGAACTATACACTGATGGACGACCGCGATGGCGGAGAGTAATCGCGGCAGCATCGGCTATAGCGGCAGACAATAGAAGGAGAAGGGGAAAGAAGGGAGGTCAGTTTAGCGGTGGCGGTTAGGAAAGTAGAGGAGGGGAGTTGCCATTTTTTTCGAGTGAGGCAAAAGTGGATGCGGATGAATGGGGAAAAGGAAAAGGAAAAGGAAAGGGAAACAAAAGAGGTAGGTAAAGAAACGTGTGAAGAATAATGTGGGGCAACGTGGGAGGCGGTGGGGGAAAGACAGAACTGCCCTGGTGGAATGGTTTCTTTTTCTTTTGAACGGGGGGCAATATGGGGAGTGTTAAAAAGGCTTCAGTTTGACCGGTTGACCAAAAGTTTTGCTTTATAATATAAGATATATATATATATATTCGTTTAAATGTATTTGTTATTTTACTATTTTATTTTTCGACATAATTAAATGAATATTTGTTAAATAAAATAAATAACTCGGAACTCAAATATTTATTCAAACAAATATTTTATTACAAATTCGAATAGTACAAATTTAAGCTCAAACTATACATTTTCAATTACAACACAACCTCAATTACAACACAATTTTCACTTCATAGTTTTACATGCATATTACACCTCACTACATAATTCACTCAACACTCGTACTTGATTTTCAACTTCGTTCCAGCCTCCATTCAGCATTTGAACTATTTGCAAAATAAACACTGACTGACGCAGTAAAATTGAAAAAGAAATATTTTGCAGTGCACAATGAAGTGCGTATTTGAAAATATTGTTTGCCTCAGTTATTTGGGTTGTTCGTCATCATTTTCTTTTAATTCATCTTACACGAACAACTTGTGACATGCACAGTGTATCACTGTACATGCCACAAGGTCGTGCATACCGATATACACTTGCTTGTTAAAATTGCAAGGACATGTGAGCACAAGGTCAAACCCGAGACTAGGCTGGATTCAACTCAAGTGCAAATGCAAATAACAATAAAACAGCCTCAACACAAAATACACACAATAACACAGCAATACAAAGTAAGTAGGTCAAAAGGAACCAGACCAGATTTCAATTTCAACATGTGCAACCATACAACTAGACCAGTCAAAGCAACAGCATGCAACATGAAATCAGACAAGAGTTCAAAATGCACCAGATCAAACATCGCATGAAACCAGACAAGTTCAAGGACAGAGAATACAAGTGAACACTACACAATGCAAGGGTAACAAAACCAGAACAATACATATGTGCACATTGGAGCATGCAGCTCAATCAAATGCACACATGAAAACAAGATAAATACGGAATGAGACATGCTCACAAGTCCAAATGAGTTAACATGAATGCAAAGCTTCAAACATGCTCATATGTACTTGAATGCAAAGAAACAACTGATTCAGAGATATGGACATGTACAAATAGGCATACAAACTCAGTGCATACACAAAACCAGCAACTCAATGGATGCAGCAAAGTGAAGCACAAGGATATGTCTCAAACCAAAGATAGGCATCGCAATAAATCCGAAACCAACTCAAAGCCAGAGCAACAGAGTGCACTAGTTTCGAACAGCAGCAAGTGCAGAAACAAGTAAAGATATAAGCACATGAATGAGTAATGAACATCATACATGTAGGCAAATTCATACCAATCACACACGTATATACATGGAGATGACCAACAAACATTTTAAGAAAATTCAATCAGAGGAGACATGTTTCAGAAAATGAAAGTAGGTTCAAGTACAAGGGTATAAACACCAGCATGGATGGTCAGAGCAAGGTACAGTTTGAATAAAGTTTGAATAAAGTCGAAAAGATACACAAGAAAAGCATATGCTCATATGGTAATGCATATATGCTCATATGGTAAAGTTGAATATGGCAATGCATATGCTCATATGGTCAAAGCAATGTACAGAGCAAGGTACACAAGAAAAGAACACGCATACAACAAAAGAAATCGAAAATTATTCAGGAAGCAGTTTGAATAAAGTCGCATTTGATATCATGATGAACAAGTCAATCTTCAGGAAGTCAAAATTAACCCAATATATATCTCAAATTCAAATACAAGCTGAAAGCGAATGATGAAAAAGTCATAGCATCAAAGAACAGAACCGACTCAAACAATATAAGAAAATTTGAATTCAACAGCGATATGTAAAGTAACATCTCAACCAATGAAAAGTCAAAATCATCACAAGCGTTCAATCAAAAATCAAATGACCGAGTGCAAAAATTGACGAATTCAAACCAAAATATACGAACGAAATAATAGGGTATTAATCCCTATAAATTAAACCCAATTCATCATCGGCAATCATTGAGTTCGAGTTCAAGCTAATCAATAGAGAAATAAAGTAAGAAATCACATACCGATTCTATTCCTTTCAAACTCGACCTTGAAGCGACCACAAGCAAATCGAAGAGCACTGAACGAAGAAGTAGCAAAGTGAATTGAGGAACGAAAGGCAATCGAGTTGAACTCCAAGCGGCAGCTTCAAGCAAATCAAAACCCTAATTTTTGAAGAGCAACAAAAGGAACAAGGTATCTTTGATTAACAGGAGGCAAACAAAAGGGAAGATCGATTATCTTTTTTTAAAATTGGGTCGCACTGTTATATTTTTATATTGGGCCGTATAATATTGTATTAGGGTTTTAATTAATTGTCTTGTTTTTATTTGAGTCAAACTCTAGTTTAAGTTGTTTACGAACTACGGTTTTGTAATTCGAGAATTCGCAACTCAGTGGCTGAGTTATGGCAGGGTTTTGAGCTTAGAGTTGGGTTAATCAAGTTAGCGGGTTTTGCAAGTTTACGTGTATTTGTAAGCGTCTGATTACTTAATTTCTAGTATAAACCTTGGGGCAGCACGCAGGCAGGTTTTTGCCGAAGCTGGGTAAATCTGTATGTGATCTCTACTGCATTACTTTATGTTTTTATTTTTATTTCCGCATTAATTATTAGTAGACCCTATTCACCCCCCTCTAGGGTGAAAACGATCCTACAAGTGATATCAAAGCTTGGAACAAGAACCATTTTCTGATTTTTAAAAATTCGATTTTTTTAAAAATGGCTTCTTTTAATAATGCTTTTGCTGAAGGTCAGTCCATAGCTAGACCACCCATGTTCAATGGTGAATATGCATATTGGAAAACTAGAATGAAAATTTTTCTAAAAACCAGAGATGCATTGAATATTGTTGAAATGGGATATAGCACACTAACAGTAATGGTAGATAATCAAGAAGCTGAAAAACCTGTGAATCAATGGACAGATCTTGAAAAGAAACTGCAAACTACTAATGCTAAAACTATGAATTCTATTATTTGTTCATTAGATCAAATTAAATTTAACCGAGTCTCACATTATCTAACTGCGTAGGAAATCTGGCACGCGCTAGAAGTGACTCATGAAGGAACCTCCCAAGTTAAAGAATCTCGTCTTGCCATGCTTAGTAGCGAGTACGAAGACTTTACAATGGTAAAGAATGAAAGTGTCAAAGAAACGTATGGACGACTTTCTAATCTTGTATACAAATCAAAATCCCTAGGAAAACCATACACAGAGCTGGAAATAGTTCGAAAGATCCTCAGAATTCTTCCATGAAATTTTGAAGCAAAGGTGACTGCCATTCAAAAATCAAAGGATCTAAAATAGGTTAAAGTTGAAGAACTCATCGGAAATCTCACCACTTATGAGCTAGAAATCAAATTAAAGGAAAAATGTGAAGGAGGAGATACACGAAAGAAATCAATAGCTCTCAAAGGAACAACAAAAAGTGAATATGATGATGATGATGAAGGAGCAACTGAAATGGCACTGATAATAAAGAAATTCAAAAGGTGGAACCGAAAATATGGAAATCCAATCCTAAATCAACAACTAAAGAGCAGAATCATCAAAGTTTTAGACAACTCAGAAAAGCAGGAGATCATTTGTCACAAGTGTAATAAACCCGGTCATATCAAGCCAAATTGTCCTCAAAATCGATTCAACAAAGGAAAGAAACCAAAAAGGAGAAGCTTTGCAACAACTTGGGATGAAAGTGATGAAGATAATGATGAAAGCACTGGTAGTGAGAATGAAAAAGCAAATCTGTGCTTTTAAGGAGAAACAAGTGACAACGATGATGAAGGGCCAAGCGAGGTATCAAAATGTAACACCCCGGATTTTTGATAACATTATTTAGGAGATTTAGTTAGATAAACTAAATAAAATAATAGGTTGATAAGGGGATTGAGATTTGATTTAATTAAGGTAGCCGTGCCTTTTTAAACTAATAACTTAATAAAGGGTTAAAATGAATTAGAAGAGGGGTATTATGGAAAAAAGGCCATTCCTATATTGTCTTCCTTAAGCCATGTATTCCAAACACATGTTCATTCTCATTTTCAAAAATTAAAAGCTTGGCTGGCTACCGTTAACGAAGGAGGAAGAAGAGGAAACAAAAGAGAAGCTTAAAGAAAGCAAATTCAAATCAAACTCATTCAAATCTCAAGCACCTTAATCATTAAAGAAAAAGGTGAATAACGTTTACATCTCTAATTATTTTTGGTTTTGGTTTTAAGGTTAATTCCGAATGATTTTGCAAATGTTTTCCATGTTTTCAAATGATAAAAGATTATATATATATATGTTGATGATTTTTGTATGTTCATATAGATTTTATGACATGTTTTAAGATGAAAACCCTATTAAATGGCATCCATTAGCGTTACAAATTTTTATGGTGATTTAAAAAGTTATTTTTGAGATAGGTTTCAGTATGAATTTTCTGAATTTTCGTGGATTTTTTATAATTTTCTAAGAAGAAAAGGTTAATTTGGATTATAAAAATTATTTTCGGTTAAAAAATCATTGTTTAGATCCGAAATTTTTATACGTTGAAGTGAACATATTAATTTACTTTCTGGAATTTTTCCAGAATTTTTCATGGTGTTTTGATGATTATATAAAATTATTTAAGGTATGAGACTTAAATTTTTTATATAATTATAAATGATAAAGGGGCTTTTTAAAAATTATTCAAATTTTCAAAAAAGGAAGTTGGCAGCACTTTTGAATATAAAATTCTGGCAACCAATCAAATTTAGACAAACAAGGCAGGTGGAGTACAAAAGAACCATTTCAAATAGTATTTTCACTGTTTCAACTCTTTCGGCAAGAGCTTCCACCTTCATTTTAGACCTTTAGACAAGGTCGAAGGGTATCAAACCTTCCGATTAGATTAAATACTAATGCACATGATATCAGGAAACTGCTACGTAGTGAATTGGAGGAAGTCGAAAGGTTGGGGACGAAGGGTTATAGCTTTCGGAAGAGATGAAGTTTTATTTTGGTTTTAAAAAAAAATACACCTGCTAGCTTTCGACAAAGAGCTTTCAAAATTGTCAAAAGGTTAAAAGGAAAAGGTTTCGACTGGTTTGCTTTCTTGTTTTAATTGAAACCTATCGGCAAAGTCGAAAGGTATAGCTTTCGGCCAGGTCGGAAGCATATTAGTCGCTTCCTAACCTTTCGACATAGATGGAGTCAAAGGTTATCTTTTGTTTTCTAAAACTTGCCGCCTCTCTCCAACGATTTCGAAAGGTTTGACTTCGAAAGGTTTAATTTCGAAAGGTATTGACTTCGATAGGTTTTGATTTTGAGAGGTTTTGACTTCGAAAGGTTTAGATTTCGAAAGGTTTTGACTTCGAAAGGTTTTGATTTCGAAAGGTTTGATTTCGAAAGGTTTTATGAAGGTTTCAAAGCAGTTGCTTTCGACATCAATGTTTTTCTGATCCCTTCGCATAATCCAAATGTTTTAAGTCGAAACATTTTAAAGGTTTCAAAGTAGTTAACTTTGATTAGTTTCGAAAGGTTTTTCATCTGTTTTAAATTGAACCCAATGTCTTCGAAAGGTTTTGAGGTACATTGATTCCGAAAGGTATAGTATAGCTATGTTTTCGAAAGGCTAAGGTTTAAAGGATTTAAAGGCGGGTGTCATATGTTTTAAAGCTTATGAAACGAAAGCTTTTAAAAGGTTTAGAAGGAGTTACCTTCAATGATTTTGAAAGGTTTACTAAAGGATATGAAGGAGTCACCTTCAATACTTTCGAAGGGTTTTATGAATGATTTTGAAGGAGTTACCTTCTATGTTTTCGAAAGGTTGTTTGAAGGTTTTAAACAAAGATTTCGAATATAAGATTTAGGTAGATAGCCTAAGTGTTTTAAGTTATAAAGGACTTTAACTTATTTTAAAGGATAAACAATCCATATTGAACATCATCAACATTATTCTGAGTAAAGTATATATATAACGTGGCAAAATGTAGCTTAGAGTAAAGCAAAAGATGTATTTTCCTTGTATATATATGATTTGATGGATTAAATCATTTTGAAAAGGTTTCAAGGAAAATTTAAAGAGCAGTTAGGTCAGATATTGTAGAGCAGTTAGCTCAGATATTTTGAAGGGTAGTTAACCCAAAAGAAAAAATTCAAGCAGTCAGCTCATTTTAAATTCGGACAGTCAGTCCATTTTAAGAGCAGTCAGGCCAGAGGACAGTTAGTCCAGAAAGAGCAGTCGACTCTGATATGAACATATAGTTCACTTATTAGCATAACGGACCTTGCTAAATTTTTAAGGACAGTTAGTCCACTCTTTTTACCTGTTTTTGGCTGATAGCCCATTATCTAAATTGCTATTTTGGTAGAACCAGTTTTAGGACAGATAGTCCAAAAAAGAGCAGATAACTCAGAATTTAGAATAGATAGTTCAGATTATAGATAGATAGTCTATTTTATTTCCTATTTAGCATAATGGATATTGCTATATTATTATTATGGTCAGTTGATTAACCAGTTTGGTTGTAGGAAAGGATTTGCAAAATATATGTTTTGAAAAGAGATATTAGTGAGAGGAAATGTAACGATTCGAGATTTTTGACTTCCGAAAATCGACATTAACACGTCCACTGTATCAACTGCCGAGCAATCGAATGTCGGAAAACCGAATTGTTATGGTTAAAAAGAAGAGGTAGAAGAAGACAGAAAGAAAACGAGAACAGAAAAACACAGAAACAGAAACAATATCAGAATCTCACATTCGCAGCGGAACAACATATAATAGATAAAAGAATAATCTTTAAATCAAAGAACTATATCATTTTATACACTACATCAACAGAGTTTACAGCAACAATATACAACACAACTGGACAGTTATATAAACTTGTCCTCATACAGAATACACAGCGGAATAAATAATATCATATACAAATGCTACGCCTCATCATCCAGCTCGCCAATGAGCTCCACAACATCTCCTGAATCCAGAATGACATGATAACCTAACTCTAGACTGCCCGTGTGGAAATTGGTGGGCACCTAGAGTTTAGGAAGGAAACAATAAACTCCAGGTCAGTCATGGTGACTGGTGTGAGAACTTAAAACAGTTTTTATCTTTAAAACAACAACAACAAAGGAAGTGGAAAATATCCGCAATGCTTTTGGAAAATGAAACTACCATAAGACCTCCCGCCATACACACAATGCAAACGCAGAATTGGAGGAGATTTCATCTTATGATAGTCAAACATGCTTACTACGCAAAATCATTTGATTTGATATTATTATTAGTGCATAGTGCAGAAAACATTTCGAAAGTATAATATCAATCTTGGCCAACATACAACCATTATTGTATGCCTACTATAGCTACCATCTAAACAGTGGTGACCACCATAAGTAAATGGCAGGTTCTACAAATAAAACCGTACAAGGTTCGCATTGTTTCTTTGGATTTCCAACAAATGGTCAGGCTAAGGAACTTCCTTACACCGAAATGGAAACGCCTCTGGAAAGACGCCCCGAGAGTCAACCTGCCCTCTGCAAACACAAGGCCGACGCTACCTCACGCTGTACAGCTGTAACTAGGTAGCTAACACACAAGCTATGCCATCCCTCGGTCATTACTGACCTTTATCCGAGGATCCTCAACCACAAGCAACAACCACAAAGTATAATAAATTTGCAGCATCAACATAGGAAAAATATCTGGGCTCCATACCATGATATCACCTTTTAACCATAAGGGAATGACATACCCTAAGGGCGCGACCCCTAAAAACCTTGCCGCCACATTCCTGTTTCGACCATTACCGGGTTGTGAGGCTCGACGAAGTCTCGTCCACAAAGCCACGCTTTTTCACAAAGCCACGCTTTTTTACAAAGCCATGCTTTTTCACAAAACCACGCTTTGATCAACAAATGATCAACAGTACTTCGTATGCCACATTACCAAATTGGGAATGTATAATTAGTAACCATCAACTACATAACCTTTGAGCTCGTACGTCTCATAGAAAGGTGTTAAGCTAAGAGAATAAATTCTCTGCCACCAACAGAAATGTATTTGATAGAAACCAGCTTTACATCTCAAAGTGTAATGTCAGACACACATCCATACAAGTCTGTTCCGGGTTCGAACAGAACAGAAGGCACTTCCAAAGAAGCCCTTGCAATCCGGGTATTCACTAATCACGTCTGGACTTCCCATCACAAGAAGAGTGATATAAATCTCTATACCGGAGCAACTCGGTGCAGAGACATTCGACAGGTTGTCCTTTCATTTTCGAAAATATCCGGTCTTCAACACCGGTCTTCAATACAATCCATATCGTCGTATCACTAATTCGGAATGGGTTATATGACACAAAGGCCTTTTCCCGGCTAACCCGAATAGTGAGCACAATATTTAAAACATATGGATATAGGGATTTCAATTAAGTCACAACTTATTACCCAAATCCTTTCCTTTAAATGGTTTAAACAAATTACCATTTTAAATCTTTAAACAAAAAGATTTACTTCACAAAGTTTACCCAGTTTCACAAAGATTCATTCACAGATTTCCAAATCAATTTCTATTTCAATTGGATTAACCCATTAAATCTTTAAATTAAGATTTAACTTATAGCTTTCAAAACTATTCACAATTCAAGTCTTTTATAATATAAAAGATACACCTTTTAAAATCTTTTTTGATTTCAAAATAAAGCTTAATCATCTTCACAAAGGTTAATTCATAGTTTTTTCCAAACTATTTACCATTCAATTTTCAACTTGAAATGTTTCGATACAAATTGGAAATCTTTTCACTTTATGAAAGCTATTATTATTTGAAAACGGATAGTTTTCGTTTTGTGAAAAACTGGTTACAATTACACAGTTTAAAGCCATCCAAGTATAAAACTTGAATATAAATTTAAATTTCCAATATCGTATTTTAAATGGTTAAAAACCCATATAAACACCTTTTGTAACTTGTACAATCTTTTAGACCAAAATTCCCAATCATCGAATTCAATTTTAAGTATTGAATTTAAAATTTTAAATCAAATGATTTAAATTCCAATTTTTATTAAGTCGTTTAAAATAACTTTTATTTCTGAAACTCATTTTCGAAAACTTTCAATTCCAATTCCAAAACTATTTTGGATTCAAAAATTCAATTTTTCAAAATTGATAAAAATCTGTGACTTAACCGATTTCCACGTGAAATCCACATTTGTGTGTGTATTGTGTAGTCCACGGTTTAACACAATAGTGCAACAACATTCAACCATCACAGATCAATTATAACAATATAATTTGATAAGTGGTATAACTATAATGCTTATCTTTCATTCACAGATCACAGATATACATATATATCATAGATAAACAAATTACAGATCACAACACAAAATTAGATATATCACAAAGCATCACATATCCTTATAAATTTCCAATGAATTTACAAAATCATTTCCTTTTTAAAATAATTTTTTTATCTCTTCAAATCTATTTAAAAATCCAAATTTTAAATAAAATTTTCAACTTATAAATAATATTACCCGAAATCCATTTATTAAGCCCTTTTTCCCGAAATTTGAAATTTAATTCAATATAGTCCAAAAATGTGACTTTTGTCTTTTTAAAACTCATTTTAAATTATCCAATTATCAAAAATAATTTTTTCTATAAATTTTCAACTTAAATTTCGAAAATCCAATTTTATTTATTTCTGGTATCCAACGATACCGAAAATATATTCGGCTAAATTATAACCGTCAATAATTTCAATCACAATATAATCACACGGCGATTATAAATAAATCAACACACAACATTGAAACATATTCAATTATTTGAGGAATCCAGTTGGATCCCTCCAACCTGTTTCCCTGCATCCACAGATGTTAGCACAATACCAATTCCACTTCGAAGTGGAATATCGCGGTATATGGGATTTATAGATATTATCCGCTATTATGCGGTGCAATAGGGTCTCATCCGCTATATAAGTCGAGAAATCAACTCCAAATACATATATAATACCAATTCCACTTCACGGTTCGCGGTATATGTTTTTAATAAATAACCTCCGCTTAATATACGGCGTATAGGGTCTATTACAGCATAATAGACAACAACCATCATTCAATTCACACAATCAACACTATCAATAATTTTAAATCTAACTATTTAAAATTTAAATCGAAACACAATTCGATTGAGTGAGGAGTTCTCACCTTGCTTTTTAAAATGTCGAGCGTTCAATTTTTACATTAAATCGAACACGTTCGATTTAACGCAAAATTTTCACTTACTCAAAATGATCCCATGTCTGCACCACAGCGAGCTGCTCGTCGCTGCGATTCCGGCGCCGCCAGTTTCGTCGATTTTAGACCTCGTATGAACAAGTTACCGCATTTTAAAGTTTGAACGATTTTAAATATAATAATTTACAATTTTCATCTCGGCCGTTCAATTTTGCAATAGAAGATCCGAGGCACGCACACATCATCTTCCACATCAGTTTTTTCACGCGAGCATGAGAACCCATAGCCGCCTATCTCCCCTTGAATTATCCCCCCACCTCGACCATATATATGACGATCGGAGACCATCGTTCGACTCGCCAATGCAAGCACCACCCTCGGCCAGAAAAGTTCCAAGCTCGGTCGCCTATAGGTCGAGAAAAACGTGAATGAACATCGAACGTTTGAATGAGAATTGCCGTTGATTCGCTCGACTATATTTGATCATCTCCATATGGATTTCAAGATCTCATCGTCCTCTACAACATTGCAGTTGAACGTTTTTGATAATTGTTGGTGGATTGGAAGATATTGAAGAAGAAACGAAACGAAATTCTAGCCATTGGTTTTGAAAATGGCGGCCAAACCTAGCTTCTAGGGTTTGTTTGCAAAATGAAGAAAGCAAGTCCTTATATAGAAAATTGCAAAACACTATTCATCTCCAAAATTTTCGAACTCGAAATCAAACATGCCGACTGACGTTTCTATGGTTTACCCCGCGTTCCAGACACAATAGAACGTGTTTCGGGAGCTAATTCGGTCATATGTGCGAGTTACGGAATTAAACGATCAGATTTAAATTAAATAGATTTAAAACGATTTCGATGCGTTTTGGCTTGTCCCGGACAAACCGTAAATCCGATTGACACGAAAATTAAAATCTTACAATAATTTCACATTACGGATCCGATGAAACTGGTTTCGTCAAAATCCAAGACTATTTGAAAAATGACTATTTTCACTAGTCAATTAAATATTAAAATATTCAATTTCTACAATTTAACTTTTAATTCAATTTTAAAAGTTCACAAACATCATTCTAACTCCAATATGATTTAATATAACTTTATAAATCATTTTTATACACATTTGATCCAATTATCAATTATTTACACAATTTCAAATATTAATTTATCGATTTAATTATACAATTAAATCCCTATATTCGAAATTAAATTTATTCAGCTTACAAATTTCACTTGTTAATATTTAAAATCAATTAAATATCTGAATTTCAAATGACTAAAATTCTGGGTCGTTACAGGAAACCCATTCCGCTAAGCGGCATGGTCTCACTAGCTATTAGGAAACTGAGATGTAACAGATATTATTCACACAAGGCTTTAAGTTTGACTCGAATTTTTTGTTTCCCCTTAAACTCTCGGGTGCTAAAAATTTGATTTGAGTAGGCTAAGGGTTTAGGTTTTCAGGTTTTAGCAGATTTTGGCGAATAAAGCATCTGAAGATGAGCAGTGGCCGACGGATAGCTAATTTAGGGATTCTGTTTTAAAATTGTTTCCGCTGTGTATTAAGACAATTATGTCTATATTGCTTTGATCATCCAAGGGGGCATCTTCATATGTCGCTCTTGGCATATTGTTGTAAATTATATTTGATCAATGACTGAGAATACGTTTGGGATTTTTGTAACTTTGATATGATTTGTTGAAATGTTATCACTGAAAATTATTGTTTTTGAAAACCCTGTGATTTTGCTCATATTCAAGCGCTTCTGATATTATGGATACCATTAGCATTGCCGTATTTCGTCATCATAAGTTAATACTGTGGACGACTGCAGCATCCATAGCGCTTAGCTTTTGGCCTTCGGATACAGGATGTAACACAAAACTTACTCATTCGCAATTACTTATATATTTTCATGAAATAAATGGCTGTTTTGAAAGACTTAAGGAGAAGTACGCTAAAATTGAATCACAAAAGATAGTTTGATAGAACTAAATAAGCAGCTTGATCAATTGGTTCAAAACTATAGAAACAAGAGCCCAAGTGTGATAAGTATCCATCATTAGAAGAGGAAATAAAAAAAGCAGAAACTAATATTAAATCACTTTGAAAATGAAATTATGATTTTGAAAGAAAGTGAAGAAACTAGGAAAGAAAATTCTATTAAAAAGTGCACTTTGTTATTGAATGAAAATGAATCTCTCAAGTCACAAGTCCAACAATTGCCTACAACTTTAGGAAAATTCTCCAAAGGAGAAAGATCACTAAATATGCTATTAGGGAAACAAACTGTTAATACTATTAGACAAGGACTTGGGTATACTTAATCTGAAAAAGGTAGAAGTGAAACTAAGCATGTCAATTCCAAGCACATGATTTGTGGAAAAACTAGACACGATCAAAACAATTGTTAGTATAGACCCAAATACATGAAAACAATACCAATTTGGATTCCTAAAGGCACGAATGTAAAATCCCTTAAAATCAAACTAATCGGGGTGTTAAAAGGAACAAACATAAATTGTTTTGGTTCTACGCAAACTTGTTTTTCAAAATTTTCTGTTACTAACAATCATGGACCTATGAAAAAAATAGGTCACAAAACTCTTTCCTCGTGTAGGTGTGTTGGTAGGCTAAGGAACAGCAAGAGTGGTACCTGGATTCTGGCTGTTTCAAGCACATGACAGGCGACAAATCAAAGTTCCTTAGCCTAGAGAAGTACAAAGGTGGCAAAGTCACAATGGGCAACAACGATAATTGTAAAATTATCGAAAAGGTAAAGTAGGTAACGGTACATTTACCTTAAACGATGTATTATATGTTGAAAATCTGCACCATAATCTGATTTCAAACAGCCAGATTTGTGATAAGGTAATGAACGTGATTTTTGATTCTGATTTGTGCAAAATTGTTGACCAAACATCAAAAGAAACATTATTTTCAAGTAAGAGGAAAGGTAATATATACTCTCTATCTTTTGATAATCTCACTCTTTCAAAATGTTTGGTAGCTAAGGATAAAGAAGTAAACTTATGGTATAACGATCAAGACATGCTAGCATGAATCTGTTAAACAAATTAAAAAGAAAAGATTTGGTAAGAGGTTTACCATCTCATGATTTCAAAATAGAAACTCTATGTAAAGCATGTACTATGGGAAAATTTAAAAAATCATCTGTTCATGCCAAGAACACTATAAGTACTTCTAGAGTCCTCGAACTAGTTCATATGGATCTATTTGGACCTAACGATATTGCAAGCTTAGGTGGTAAGAGATAGTGTTTTTTATTGGTTGATGATTACTCTAGATACACATGTGTATACTTCTTTACCTTACTGCTTCTAGACCAAACATTATGTTCTCTATTTGTTTCTGTGCACGGTTTCAATCAAATCCAAAAGAATCTCATTTAAAAGTTGTAAAAAGGATTATAAGGTATCCGTTGCACACCCCATGGTTTGGTCTATGGTATCCATCTATTGATAACTTTGAGTTAAAAGGGTATTCAGATGCAGATTATGCTGGTAATCTAGTTGATAAAAAAAGTACTAGTGGAACGTGTTTTATGTTGGGACATTCGTTAGTTGTATGGTCAAGTCGAAAATAAAATTGTATTGCATTATCTACCACTGAGGTAGAGTATATTGCTCTAAGCGGTTGTTCACCTCAAATCTTATGGATGATACAAACCTTGCAAGGCTATGGTCTAAATTTTAAATGAGTCTCACTTATGTGTGATAGCAAAAGTGCAATTGATCTCTCAAATAATCTTGTACATCATTCTCGCCCCAAGCATATAGATGTTAGACATCATTTCATCAGAGATCACATTTCCAAAGAAAATATCTGAATAAACTTCATTTCAACTGATTCTCAATTGGTAGACATTTTTACAAAACCCCATTCAGAAAATAGTTTTTGTCGACTTCGTCCCAGTTTAGGCATTTTAGAAATGTGATTTTATATTTTTTGCTTTTGATCTTAAATGCCTATGTTAACTAATCTGACTCCCTATTGATTATCAAAAGATAAATAGTGACTGAAAAAAGTGATGAGTGTTGATCTTGATCATACATTAAGTCTTGAGAGAGTATATTTAGAAAATTTCTTTAAAAATTTAAACAACATTTGTAATAACTTTGGTTGGTAAAAATTCCATGACCATCTCTATTCCTATCATATTTCTACGACTATCACTAATCAAAATCCAATATGGTATGTCAAAATATGGTATTTAAACAGGAAATTATTCATTTTTTAATTAATTAGCAATAAAATCATCCAAGAGTACCCACTCTCATTTAAAAGTCCTCGTGGTTATGCATGAGTGAACTTCTTGGAATCTTTGATTATGTGCTTTCATGCTCAAAGTCCTCATGGTTATGCATGTATGGAACACATGTCAAAATTGGATAAAATAGGTGAGTTGATTTTAACCCCATTTAAAAGCCCTCACGGTTATGCATGGTTAGAAGATGCTCGAAATTCATTTTTTTTAAATTAAGTAATGCTACTAATCTCATTTAAAAGTCCTAACGGTTATGCATGGTTAGTAAGTATTTAAATTCCTATCATAAATATACCACAAATGGACACGACTATATGGTTTTCTATGCCGACATCACCCTATCACTCTAAAATGGAATATGCGCCTAATAGAGTATTTATGACTGTTGTTTGATGTTTTTTTGAAATTTAATATGTATACTCGATTAGGTATTAATGTTGTATTAATGTTTATCACTTTAGCACTCTTTTGCTAATAACAAAAGGGGAAGAGAAGTTAAGATTTTGGCAAAGTTCAAATTTTTTATTTACATATTCTCATCTAGTTTCATTACATTTTTTATTTGCATATTTTCTTTTTAATTTCATGCATATGTGAAGGGGGAGCTTTGTTGTAGGGGGAGTATTCAAATAGGGGGAGCTAGTAGAATTTATCATGACGAAATACATTTAATAGAGTCAAAATCTTAATATATGTTTGTTATCATCAAAAGGGGAGATTGTAGAATACAATAGCCTATGATTTTTGTTTGATGATAATAAACATATATATATATATATATTCATGTAAATGTATTTGTTATTGTACTATTTTATTTTTTCACATAATTAAATAAATATTTGTTGAATAAAATAAATAGCTCGGAATTCTAATATTTTATTCAAACAAATATTTTATTACAAATTCGAATAGTACAAATTTAAGCTCTCACTATACATTTTCAATTACAACACAACCTTAATTACAACACAATTTTCACTTTACAGTTTTACATACATATTACACCTCACTACATAATTCACTCAACACTCGTACTTGATTTTCAACTTTGTTCCAGCCTATATCCAGCATCTGAACAATCTGCAAAATAAACACTGACGTAGTAAAATTGAAAAAGAAACATTTTGTAGTGCACAATGAAGTGTGTGTTTAAAAATATTGTTTGCCTCGGTTATTTGGGTTATTCGTCATCATTTTCTTTTAATTCATCTTACATGAACAGCTTGTGACATGCATAGTGTATCACTATACATGCCACAAGGTCGTGCACATCGGTATACACTTGCTTGTTAAAATTGTAGGGACAGGTGAGCACAAGGTCAAACCCAAGCCTAGGCTGGATTCAACTCAAGTGCAAATGCAAATAACAACAAAACAGCCTCAACATTAAATACACACATAATAACACAGCAATACAAAGAAAGCAGGTCAAAAGGAACCAGACCAGATTTCAATTTCAACATGTGCAACCATACAACCAGACCAGACTAGTCAAAGAAACAGCATGCAACATGAAACCAGAGCAGAGTTCAAAGTGCACCAGGTCAAACATCACATGAAACCAGACAAGTTCATGGACAGAGAATACAAGTGACCACCACACAATGCAAGGGTAACAAGACCAGAACAATGCACATGTACACATTGAAGCATGCACTCAATCAAATGCACACATGAAAAACAAGATAAATATGGAACCAGACATGCTCACAATCTGTGCAGTTAAAGCGCTCGGCAGATTCAATGCGGCGGAGGTGCAAAAAGTCATAGCAGGGATACAGCGAGGATATAGTGGGATATAGCGGATGACTCTAAAATAGCATATAAAACTCGTACTTAATGTTTTTACAAATATATGAATGGTAATTAAATGAAAAAATTAACATTCAATTGAATTATAATTAATACATAAATAATTTTAAATAAAAACATATGTGAATATACTGTAAATAAACGTAAAACTGTTATATAACATAATTGAATTTAGTAGAATATTAGAGTATTTTCATTTCTAAAAATATATTAAAAATTCAATTAAATAAATTAATTTCATAATTTTTATAATGTATAAATGTCATTTTTCAGTTCATTTCTTTTAAAGAAGATATAGCGGAAATAGCGGAATATAGCAGGAATGACGGGATATAGCGGAAATAGCGGGGCTTAAAGCGGAAAGGCTATATTTGGGGCTATATGGAAAAATCGTAGCGGTAGAAATCCGCTATGAGATATAGCAGGGTTATAGCAGGGTAATAGCAGGGCATTAACTGCACAGCTCACAAGTCCAAATGAGTTAACATGAATGCAAAGCTTCAAACATGCTCATATGTACATGAATGCAAAGAAACAACTGATTTAGAGATATGGACATGTACAAACAGGCATACAAACTCAGTGCACACACAAAAACCAGCAACTCAATGGATGCAGCAAAGTGAAGCACAAGGATATGTCTCAAACCAAAGAAAGGCATCGCAATTAGTCCGAAACCAACTCAAAGCCAGAGCAACAGAGTGCACCGGTTTCGAACAGCAGCAAGTGCAGAAACAAGTAAAGATATAAGCACATGAATGAGTAATGAACATCATACATGTAGGCACATTCATACCAATCACACACATATATACATACATATATGTATGTATGTATATACATGGAGATGACCAGCAAACATTTCAAGAAAATTCAATCATAGGAGACATGTTTCAGAAAATGAAAGCAGGTTCAAGTACAAAGTTATAAACACCAGCATGGATGGTCAGAGCAAGGTACAGTTTGAATAAAGTTTGGATAAAGTCGGAAAGGTACACAAGAAAAGCATATGCTCATATGGTAATGCATATATGCTCATATGGTAAAGTTGAATATGGCAATGCATATGCTCATATGGTCAGAGCAATGTACAGAGCAAGGTACACAAGAAAAGCACACGCATACAACAAAAGAAATCGAAAATTATTCAAGAAGCAATTTGAATAAAGTCGCAGTTGATATCATGATGAACCAGTCAATCTTCAGGAAGTCAAAATTAACCCAATATATATCTCAAATTCAAATACAAGTTGAAAGCGAATGATGAAAAAGTCGTAGCATCAAAGAACGGAACCGACTCAAACAATTCAAGCAAATTCGAATTCATTAGTGATATATAGAGTACCATGTCAACCAATGAACAAGTCAAAATCATCACAATCGTTCAATCAAAAATCAAATGACCGAGTGCAGAAATTGACGAATTCAAACCAAAATATACGAACGAAATAATAGGGTTTTAATCCCTATAAATTAAACACAATTCATCATCGGCAATCATTGAGTTCGAGTTCAAGCTAATCAACAGAGAAATAAAGTAAGAAATCACATACCGATTCTATTCCATTCGAACTCGACCTTGAAGCGACCACAAGCAAAATGAAGAGCACTGAATGAAGAAGCAGCAAAGTGAATTGAGAAACGAAAGGCAATCGAGTTGAACTCCAAGCGGTGGCTTCAAGCAAATCAAAACCCTAATTTTTGAAGAGCAATAAAAGGAACAAGGTGGCTTTGATTAACAGGAGGCAAACAAAAGGCAAGATCGATTATCTTTGTTTAAAATTGGGCCACACTGTTATATTTTTATATTGGGCCTTATAATATTGTATTAGGGTTTTATTTAATTGTCTTCTTTTTATTTGACACAAACTCTAGTTTAAGTTGTTTAGGAACTACGGTTTTGTAGTTCGAGAACTCGCAACTCAGTGGCTGAGTTGTGGTAGGATTTTTAGCTTAGAGTTAGGTTAATCAAGTTAGTGGGTGTCGCAAGTTTACGTGTGTTTGTAAGCGTCTGATTACTTAATTTCTAGTAGAAACTTTGGGAGCAGCACGTAGGCAGGTTTTTGCCAAAGCTGGGTAAATCTATATATGATCACTACTGCATTACTTTCTGTTTTTATTTTTATTTCCGCATTAATTATTAGTAGACCCTACTCACCCCCCTCTAGGGTGAAAACGATCCTACACCCCTAAGATAGTCGCCATAAAGCTGTGAGTCGTACTGTAGCTGAACATGTGGATCTGGTGGAATTATGAACTGACATTTGTCAGTTCGGATGCAACCGTCAAAAATCACGTCCAACTACCTAAAACGAGCAGGCGAGGCATGTTTGTATTTGTGGTACCTTGCTACAGTTGTATCCCACCACTCGTCGGATCCACCGACCGTGTCCTGTTCTTCGTTCCAATAGCCACCTGGAATCACTAGCAGCCTGTTCCTTGGGCTCCACTCACGTTTAGATTATCGAACTTGTTTTTCATTTGCTTAGCATTGTAATCCAGACCAGTTCTTACGTTGAATAGGACTGTGATATCTTCATACCACTGTGCAATACTGTGGGCACGCGTATCAATGTTTTCGAAACAAACATCAATGAACGCGTTTGTCCTGTCGGCATTCCAGTCGAGAAAGGTTCTGGTAGAAGAAGAAGTAGAGTGGCTAGACATTTTGAAAAAGTAATTTAAAAAATAATTCAAAAAAATCTGAAAAAATATGTATTATAGATAATAATACGAAAAACGCAAATATAAAAAAATTTACCTGAAAAATCGATGACGAATCTTGTAGAAATTGTTGAATTTTTTATTTTTTTGTTGGTGATTTGGTTGAGAAATGGAATGGTATATATAGTGAGTAAAGGGGTAAATGGCGGTTGGGAATGAACCGTTTGCGTCAGACGGCGTCCGACGCATCAAACGCGAACGGTTCGTTTGTACTGGGCAGCAGCGTGGAGTCCACGCTTGACGCATCTAATGCGTCCGACGCGTCAGAGCAGATGCCAACGCTGACTGCCCATTTTGCAAAAAGAACGGTACCTTATTCACTCTAGTGCAAATACACTAAAATGTTAAAATTTACTCATGTGGCATAGTATTATTGGTAGTTATCACTTGACATTGTGGAATGCAATGTCTAAAAATAGACATTTAACTTCATAATGTCTAGTAAATGAATTTCCATATCATACTGCAAATTTAATTCATATCACCATTGAAGATTGAAAATTAAATAATATTGTTAAATATCTAGATGTCATGCACTTTACATTGAAAATATACTTGGGTAGAAGATGCTCTGAAAACAAAAAAAAACTAGGTGCGTATTTGTGCGAAATTCAAGAAAAATCAAGGGATTGATTGATTTGAAATCCTTTATCGAACAACACTCGTTAAACTAATTTTCGACAGAAATTCTAAACACCATTTCGAACCTTACAGTTTTCAGGTTTTCCTTCCCATGCCTTATTTTAGATTACATTTGAAAGTATTCCATTTTGTTCGACTATGTAATTTAGCTCACTCTTCATAGCAATCGACGGTTGACTGCCATTTAACTGTCCAAATTTATATAAAAAAAGAAAATTCAATCGATGGTCAAAAGCATATGCTTTTTCAATACATTCAGCAACAAGTTGTTGACTATGGTGAACATACAGTATCAACTCATGAAATTTAGGTTATGTTAAATGAAAATATGATGAGGAAATCAACACTTCTATTTTCTGATTATTTTTGGGACCACAAATATTCTTATAGTACACTAATGAGCAGGTTATTATAGTACTTGGTACCTTGGTAAGGTTACAAAGCAAATGTTAATGAAATGCGAAAGAATAAAAAATGCTAGAATAGTATAAGACATTAAAAGTTTTTGAAGTGATCTGGAGTTAAATTTTATGCATATTATGGCAATGCTTTTCATATTAAGGTATGTTTTGCAAAATGTTTACAAAAGAACATCTAAGAGATTTAGCATAATGCCAAGCTTTGAAAAGAATGTTAGAACTGGACCAACCCGCAGTGGAGGATAGATTTCAAATTTTTTTGTCTCATTGGATCTTTATTGAGCCTACAAAGTTTAATTCAATTAACGTTTCTAAATTTAGTTCAAATAAAATCTTTTATTTTATTTAATTTATAAATTGTAATTTGAGATTTGTTTAATTTTGGTTTTACTTAATAAACATATACATATATATATACACACACACACACACACACACACATATATGAATGTATGTGTATGTTTGTATGAATGTGTGTATGTTTGTATGAATGTGTCATATACATATATGCATATATATATATATATATATATCTGTGTGCATGTATAACATCACAATCCGTGGAAGGTATAACAGGTCCATATATAGATGCTGAGATTTACATCTCAATGGACACATTAGCTCATTTTGTATGTGTTGTATGTTGTCAACTATATGCATGAACATATAGTTATAAATTTCAAATGATTATTTATGTATATATATATATATGTATATATTATTTATGTATATATAAAATTATGTTTTACCATTAAAATATTACAGAAAGTATTTATTTATATAATTACATAACTATATATTGTACCATAAATAACAATAAAGATATACGTATATAGATATATATAACAAAATAACATTTTTTATAACTTACTGGTTAGAAAACATATCAGATCTAAAGTTACAGTGATTTTAATATTTAATATATATATATATATTATAATGAATGAATTAAACAGTTTCGGCTACGATAAATTAATATAAAATAATTTTGATGATAAAAATTCTAGTTTTATAGTTTATAAAAATCCAAAACACATTTTAGGGCTTAGGAAAAATTCTGGAATTTTCTCAATTAAATAATATTTTTAATTAAATAATTGATAAGATGCCGAAATTAAATTAATTTTAAAAAATATGAAATTAATTTTGAAAAATATAAAACTTTTTTTGAAGGTACCAGACATAATGAATTAATTTAAAAAATATATATAATTGAATTTTAGAAATGTAGATTATACTATATGAATTTATTGAATCAGATAATCATTATATATATATGTGTGAATGATAAATAATTATTTTCACCACTTATAAAATCATAATAAACAAAAACAAATGTTGGAAAATTTTCATATCAATATTATAAATTAAATATGAAAACATATGTTTTAAATCAAATTGTGTGTGAATATTAAATCATAAATTAATACATATATATGTATAAACATATATAATTTTAAACTAAAATTTATTTTAATATTTAATATAAGATTACAAACATAAATCATGAACTAGATCTTCAAATTTTGTACATATCCGATCTCCATTATGACAACAACAATACATACAAAAATCTCACCTAACTAATGAAATAACAATAATATGATTATATACATAAGTTTACATTAAATGTTTTATATATTTAATTAAGGAGAAGGGGCATTTTGCAAAATAAAATCATTGTTTAATTCTGAAAATATTGGTAGTACGTTTGAAAAAGATATTTAACAACCAATTAAATTTTGACAAACAATAGCAGGTTAGTTAAAAAGTTTATCTTTTAAGTTAAAAACAAAATATACATGTTTTTAGTATGTTCCGCCTCTTTTGGCACTGAGGGTTCCGACCCAGACCTTTCACCACCATTGGTTTCGAAACCAATGCGCATGGTATCAAGCTACTTGGTACGTAGCACATTGAATAAAGGTGAAGGGTACTTGGTCGAAACGCTAAGTTCCGAAGGGGTTGGAGTATGCCTTGCTTTGAAATAAAAGGTAGCACCTGATTTGCTTTCAAAAGGTTGGGTTTCGACTCAGTTAAACTCAGTTAGCTTTCGACTGGTCAAATATTTTAAAAGGAAAGGTTTCGAATGGGTTGCACTCTTTTATTTTAAGTAATGCTTTCGAAGGGGTCGAAACCTCTAGCTGCTGCCTTTTTACCTTTCGAGGTCAATGGTTTCGGAAGGTATACTTTGTTTTAAAAATTAACCACTTCTCCAATGTTTTCGAAGAGATGGTTTCGACATCATCACTTCTTCACTTAGGATGAGCTCTGAGTGAGGCTTCGCCGATTGAGAATAGAGGGAAGGCTTCGCCGTTTGACACCGCAGGAAGCTCATTAGTCTTAGGTTTCTGATAGGTCTCGAAAGGAAGGCTTTCGACTTAGATCTTTTAAATTACCCTTTTTATTCTGATTGAAGTATAACCCAAAGGTTTCGAAAGAGTTGGTTTAAATGGCTTTGAAAGGTGTTTTTCCACATGTTTTAAATTGAACCCAAGTGCTTTTGAAAGGTTTGAGTTTTCAAAGGTTCGATGCTTTTGGAAGGTATTTAAAATTGTTTCGAAGGGGTGGTTCCCCAAAGGGTTTCGAAGGAGTCGAAAGGTAGTGTTTCTGATGGTTTCGAAAGGGTTGAAATGGATGGTTTTCTAGGATTTTTAAAGGGAATGTTTTGAAGTATTTTAAGGTGTGATGTCTAAGGTTTTAATTCTTTCGAAAGGAAGCTTTTCAAAGGTTTTGAAAGGGTTTTAAGAATGGTTTCGAAAAGAAGGTTTTGGCCTTCCGGCCTAGAAAAATGAAGCGTTTTACTTGATTTCAAAAGAGATGCTTTCAATGGTTTAGAAAGGGTTACTTTCAATTGAATCGAAAAGGGTACTTTCAAGCATTTAAGTGTTTTCATCAACTAAGGTTTCAGTAAAGTGTGTGTGTGTGTGTAACATAGCAAGGTGATTTTGAGTAAAGCATAGAGTGTATGAATTTTCCTTGTGTGAGTTTAATTTAAAGGTCTTCAATCATTTTGAAAAAGGTTTTCAAGGAAAATTATGGGAAGGATCCCTAAGTAAAATGACTCGAATACTAGAATACTAGATGGGACTAGTATAGGGTCGCGCCCTATACATTAGCTATTGGCCCAGCTAATTTAGTCCAAAATTCCAATGTGTAGGGCTTTGTCACAGGCAAGACTAAAATTATGATTACACACAAAAGGGAATATATATTTGTATACATACAGGTTATTGGTAAGCCCGCAAAACCATCAGGAACAGGTGACCCTGGGAGATGTTAAGTTAGGCACAGACCGTCCAGAAGAGAAGTATTTAACAGATAGTTAAGGACAGACCGTCCAGAAAAGGAATGTCTAACAGATGTTAGATTATTTTGTTATTCTGTCTAGTTGGCCCGAGTCAGTCAAAGGTTAATAGTTAGCCAAACAAAACTAAAGTGTCTGAACATATAGTTCTTTTATTACCTGATATGTTTGTTTACATAATGATGCTTTGCAGTATTTAACCAGTTTTGGTTGCAGGAAATGATTTGCAAAAGATATGTTTTAAAGAATGTTAGTGAGGGGAACCCTTTCCGCTAAGCGACGTGGTTTCACTTAACATTAATAACCAGGATGTATAGTATTATTTACACCAGGCTTTATGTCTGACTCGAAGTTTATGTTTTCTCCTTAAACTCTTGTGTCTAAAAATTAATTTGAATAGGCTGAGGGTTGAGGTTCTTTTAGGTTTGAGTAGGATGATGAATAAAGCTACCAGAGGCGAGCAAAAAGCTAACGGATCATCCAAGGGGCATCTTCATATGTCACTCTTGGTATATTTTGTAATAAGTATGTTTTATCATTGCCTGGGAAATGTTTTGGGATTATGTATTATGAATATGGAACATGTGTTTTGAAATGTAATGGAAAATTCTGTTTCGAAATATGTGGTTTGTTTCATATTCAAGTGCTTCTGATATTATAGATACCATTAATGTAGCCGTATTTAATCACCGAAAGTTAATACTATGTATGACTGCAGCATCTGCAGCGCTTAGCTTTGGACCTCTAGATATAGGATGTTACATTTTCACTATCTCATCTTCTTCTAAAAACGCACAAATAATAAGCCAAACCTAGATTCACAAATTTAAAAGCAAATCTCTATCAATTTCAAAAAAGTAGTTTGGATATAAAGAGGTCAGAACAAAGAGAGCAACAAGTAGACATCAAAATCAAACGAATCTGCAGAGTGAAATACTCAACAAGAGAGGAGGAAAGGATTCCAATCAAATTTGAGGTTTTTTCAATTAAATTGTGAGTGAGGATTTATTTACTATGATATATAATCTCATATATGCTTATAATTCATTACTTACAGCCTAAGATAAGTTAATATCTTAATTGATCTGGTTTAGATATTGACATTTGTCCAAATTGGAATATTGTGACTGAAATTGAAATTCAATATGAGTAAATGGTCATTGATGATGAATTGTACCTTTGGTTTAAAAAAAAAGGGAAAGAATATGGAAAGGAAAGGGCACATAAACGCTACAACCAAATACTCATTTTGCAACTAGCAATGCAAGTTGTAATAGGCCTATTACAACCGTCAACCGTCAGTCTTAATATTCGAAGTGGTAATATGATTGAAGCATTTTACAATTATTTTGGACCATTGCAGAGTAACGTTGTAATAAAGCTTTTTACAACTGTTTTTGTTAGTTGTAATAGGTTTTTTATAACTGATTTAACACGTTAGTACGTCTTTTACAACTATTTTTGTCCGTTGTTAAAAAAATACAAAATATAAATAAAAAATCTATGTATTGTTATAACGATGCACCTATAAATTTTGCTTTATTTTGCAATTGAAACCAACATTTTACTAATAAGAACAAAAACCATTCACATACATATACTTATTGAATTTCACAAAGTTTAATATACGGTAACTTCAAAATACATACAACTTCAAAACACATACAACTTCAAAATATACTACAATAAAATGTATATAAGCTTACAATTTACATCAAGTGTATAAAAATTCGGTTCCACTTTATTTAGTCACCTTCACATGTTTCATTGTGCTTCAATTTGGTTCAGCAGCTTCAGCCTTGTATCTTCTCCCGCTAACCTGCTTCTATATGATGTTCATCCCAACTTTATGGTATCTTCAGTATCAAAATTTGACAACCATTTCATAATAAGTATTTGAGAACAAGTTTATGTAAATGAAGATCATGGTTTTTTATTATGTAAATAAAATTCATTGATGTGTATGCATGCCGGTTTATATACTTGGATTAAATTCGGTAAATATATCAAAGACTAAATAGAATGCTTCCGAAACGATATAAAATTGATATTGATATACTGCCACCTTCATATGAGTTGTGTTGACTTTGTCTTTAGCACTTATCAGATTATAACAGGGATTTGGAAAATGACACTTCAACAATAAAAATGCGTCTATGCGTTTATATATGTAGTTATAAGTTCCTTATATGCTATATTTATGTGTCATATGTATTGTCATGGTACTGCCAAATTTTTTATTTACCTACAAATATAAAAACACGACGAACAATAAAAAAAATTGAAAAGCTTGGGGATTGTTTGGTCGGAAAACAAAGTTTTGAGTTTTCAACATGTATTCAAAAAGGTGTAGAATAGAAGGACGATGTGGAAAGGAAGGACGTCGACGGCGTGGGAAGGGGAAAAAAGAAAAGAAAAGGAAACGACAGAAGAAAAAAAAAATCGTTTTCAATTTTATATGTTAAAACCATTTTCTGTATTGATCGTTTTTGAAAATCTAATGCATTTTATCATGTGAAAATCCAAAATTAAAAACTACAGACCAAACAGACCCTTGTATTTTTTTAAATGAGAGAGAATGGTACCTGCATGAAGGTCCAACATCCGAATTAACATGAAAGTAACATTAGTGCCAGCAACAGCAAATGGATTCTCCCATGCCGCTCTCAGTCCATCTTGCTTGGACAATATTCTCCAATATGACGTCTTTGTTGTTTCAATATTAAAAGTTAAAACAAACACTACGTATTTATAATCTTATAATGGGATATGTCTTAGTGAAGTACAACTGATTCTCAAGTGAAATAAATCCACATCCCTTGAAAAAGAAAGCTGATGTTAGTAACCAACTGCTTAAATTAGAATAAAGGCATGCAATCTGTCCTCAAATTATGGTATATCTGCTAATTATCCAATCTTTTTGTCCCAAACTAGAGTTCTTCTTCATCAATCAATAATTCATAGGAAATAAACCAAAAGAGGAATGCAAACAAAAACATATGTCCTTCTAAGCCTAGGGTCTAATGATGACCCCTAATCTCACGTCTCTACTTCCTCCCCCGCTAAGGGTTGTCCAACTGATGCACGACTAAAGACGCAATGAGACTAGGGACGTAGAAGGTGGTGGACTAGTTACGTGCGACTGAGCTGGTCAAGCCGAGTGACGGAGAGTTCAAGATGACCGACGGAATTAGATGGATTGCCTCGCTATAAGAGATTAAGCGATTTGAGATTTAAAATTGTAGGGAGAAATAAAGTTTCAACATTCAAAACTTAAGGTGGCGAATGAAAATACTATGAGCATTATTAATGACACTCCAAAAATGATTTAGGGGGGTCTTTTTTTATTCTCACTCCACTCAAAAATAAACTACTAAGGGAAGGACACTTGTATTACAAAGAAAAACAAAGATTTCATATTCTATCCCCACACAGTTTTAACCCTACCGCTCTAACTCCGCTCAGATTTTAACCGAGCCTCTTTAAACCCTTTCGTCCTTCTCTTCTCTTCTCTTTTCCAAATTTCGTGATTTTCAAAAGTTTTATACAATGGTTCATACAAAAAATTGCGCTCGATCCAAAAACCCAGACCCGAAACTGATTGAGAAGATAATGGCAAGGTGAGTGGTCACTAATAATCAATTCTTGCTTCACGATTTGGGATTTGAATTTGTAGACGAAAGGTTTATATGTTAGGGTTTAGTTGTTTGTAGTTATTCGATGATGGTAAATTGAAACTTTTATTTTTTTTCGGCTTTCCATTATCGTTTTGGGGTTATTCGATAATAGTTGGATGAACTAATTATATATTTTCGATGTTGTAGTGACGAATTTCAATAAGCGTAGTGTTTTGATGCAATTCGATTTATGATTGTCAATTTTTTTTCGTTGTTGTGGTGTCAAGTTCTTAACAAGCTTAGTGTCTTGATGCATTCATTGTAGGTGGTTGAAATTGTTATATTTTTTCGACGTTGAATTGTCAAATTTAAACCAATAAAATGCTTGAATGCTATTCGATGATTAATGGTCGAAATTTTGAATTTTGTTCAATATTTCGCTATTGATTTAAAGTAATAAAGTGTTTGATATGGCATATAAATCTGGAATGGTGTCGAAATTGCATTGTTAAACAACATGCACTTACTTGTAGCAGGAACGGCAAGCTATTATCAACTTTTGGAATTTAAAACAATGAATCTACATCGTATATGTGATGAACTCTCGGGAACGATAATGCGGGGTCGAAATTAAATATTTCAGTCGATGGTAGCTTATCGAATTGGCCATAGTATTATTTGTTAGCTGTCCATAGAGCCTATACGACACCATTTTGTCGAATTCAGTTCACAAATTCGGAAACCAATTATCGTATTGTTTCCAAACTCTCGGGAACGATTGCACTTGGTCGAAAAATTGCTATGCAGTCGACGCTGAACCTTCGTATCAATAGAAATGGAGTTTTAGTAATATAAAACGACAATGTCTCATCGTTTTTTGCATTTTTATTCGGAGTCGTGTCACCGAACTTGCTTTTGTTTATTGCTTTCATACTGCCGACTTGTTTATTACTTCCATTACATAATATTGCCGACCATTTTAATTTTTTTCGATATATTGTTGTCGATTTAACATAGAGTCACATGTTCATTGCTGATTTTCATCTTTTTTGTTTTTATATGTCTACTGTTGGGTTTTAATCATATATTGATGAACAATTTTTTGTTTTTATAGCAAAAAATCTTCAACTTCGTCTTCAACCACAAACATTCCTCAAACTGCTTCAAATCGCAAGAGATTAGAGTTGGAGCGAATGAGAAACATTATTGACGAGGCTATTGTAGACGACAAGGACACTAGCAATGTAAACAACAGTTCGAATGAGGAGGAAGGAAGGCAAGAGAATCACATTGTTGAAGCAAACAAATGAGGTCAGGATCAAGTAGAAGAGGTCGAAAAGGAAGTTGACCCATCTCACGACACCGAAGAGGAGACTGATACAGAGATACAACAATTGAAGAGGAAAACCAAAGGAAAACAATTGATGGCACAACCAAGTCAATCGACGGAAAGTGAAGAACAATCAACATTATTGTTTGCATTTAAAGATCATATAGCTTCTACCATATGGAATTCTTTGGTATGTTAATACGTTCATTATTCTTTGTTTTGTTATGAATATCATATTTAATTGTAGACAATATAAGTATATGTTTTGAATGTTGAATCCATATGGAATAGCATATTTAATTGTAGACAATATAAGTAGGCAATATAAGTATATGTTTTGAATATTGAATCCATATGGAATAACATATTTAATTCTAGACAATATAAGTATAGGTTTTGAATATTGTGTTGGTAATGTAGGCACCAAAGGAAGAAGCAAGAATTGTTAAGCTTCACAGTCATGTAGGTACTCATAGACGGTGGGATTTAAACAACGAGTGTGATTTTGTTATGGATGTGGTAGCCGAATCGGGATTCTTTAATATAATAAAACATGCACATGACAAAGTTGATAGAGTACTGATCAACGCCTTTATTGAGCGATTCTATCTAGAAACCAACACTTTTCATCTTCCGTTTGGAGAGATGACAATAAGTATAGATGAAGCGTTTCACATCACTGGTCTTCCCGTCGAAGGAAAAGCGGTTACGGGGCCGCTTGGAGGATCAAGGGGAATAAGTGATGATGAAGTTTATGAGTTGTTAGATAAGTGTCTTGGCATCAAAGAACAAGCGGCTGACGAATTGTTGGGAGGTGAGAAAAAAGTGCATCTGGAATGGTTGAGAACAACATTTTCTGGCAGTCAAGATTCTGATACCATGGAACGTAAACGACAATGTGCAATTGCATATTTACTATATACCATTGGTGTGCTCGTTTGTGGTGATAAATCTGGAAACAAGGTCTCAGTACATTTTTTGCAATGTTTGCGGGTGTTAAGGCAAGTGAACACATATTCTTGGGGCACAGCATGCTTGAGTTGGTTGTTTTATAATTTGGCGCAGGGCACAAGAAAAGGTGTACGTCAAATTGCTGGTTGCATGACTTTGCTTCAGGTTTGAATCAAATTATAAAAATAAAATTACTTGCAATGTTTGTGTATATAATTGATATTTCTTGTCTAGGTTTGGATATTTGAGCACTTCCCGGTGTTAAGACGACACAACCGAAATGCACGTGCATAGCTTGGAGATTCTAGGTCATCCTTTTACTATGCTATGGAAACGAGCACCAACTTGTCTTATGATTTGGTGACTCTCAGGGAGAAATTAGATGGCCTTCAAGTTACTGATGTTGTTTGGGAGTGTTTGAAAGATATGAGAGATCACTACCCGTTTCAAGTTTCAACAATGTGCCTTGTATAATGGACTAATTGTGTGTTTTGAAACAATGGAGTTGTATCTTCCACAACGAATCCTTCGTCAGTTTGGCTATGTTTAACCAGTACCCATAACGACTTTCGCTTTGGAGACGAAAAAAATGAAGTCGTCGGAAAAATCATACAAGGCAACATATTCAAATTTTGGAGATTCCAGCTGGAGCGAGTGGCAAAACCATCTTCTGAATCAAAGTCTAACATCAACCCGTGTCACACAGCCTGGGGAATGCGATCCAATGTACATGCAATGGTATCTGTCTGTTTCACATCCTGTTGTTGCCAATCCACGAGCACGATTTATGGAGCCAATGCAAGTTAGTGAAAATAATTCAACTGTTGTCCGCATTGTAAGTGCCTACTTTTATTCAACTTATTTTTGGCTTACAGCTTCTTTGATCATTCCTTCAATTTTTTTAAATTTGCAAAAACGGAGACTTCGACACATTGCGGACTTCATTAAGTCTTGTGCTCCTACCAAGTCAATGGCGCAGGTGCTCGAAAGGATAGAACGCATTGACGAAGATGAACCACTTGATATTTTTGGCGAACAAGTGAACGTACAAGAAGAAGAAGGCGAACAAGTTGAAAGATCAAAGAAGAATAAGAGCAGGAACAAAAAGGACGTTATTGTTTGAACTTGTGTATTCTGACTTTTATGTTAATGACTATGGTATCAATGTTTTGTGGTACTGATATTTATCGTATTGTTGTTGTTTGATATGGTTTGCTATAGTTTCATATGGTCTTGATATTTTTTGATGTGGTATTATTATGGTAATCATGTGATTTGATATGTTATTCATATGGTCCTATATGGTAATGAGATGGTGTTTGATATGGTATTCATGTAGTTTGATATGGTATACAGAAGTCACACTACACCAAAACAGCAAATTTGACACACCAGGAAGCGGAGATTTGATACGGCTCAGAGCCGTATCAAATTTGATACGGCTCAGAGCTGCATCAAATTGCCTCTGCGATCCACACCCCCCACAACACCTAAAATCTAACCCTACGTTTGAAAGGCCGCGGACCACTACATTTTGTTCGCGCTAGTTTTCATTTCCCGCACTATTTTCATTTCGCTCCATCCCTAAATTAGCGGTTGTTCAAAATTCATTAAGACGGTGATCTACTACTCGATTACTGGTTATTCTATTTTCTTTGGAAAATTAGAAACATATCTTATCCCTAAATTACTAGGTCTAAGATGAGTAGGAAAGGAGTTCGTGTAGTTTCGAAGGCAATCTAATCGGTTCTGGGCTAAACAATGACAAACTTTTGGAATGGATCAAAGATTAATGGTATGATGCGAATGCCGATGAACATGACATGGAATGCAATGCAAAATTAGAATAAGATCAGGTAATTTAGAGATGCAAATTGTTCGCGTTTCAGATCTGGGGTTTTAGATAGTTAATTGATTTGGTTGGCTTCAATTCGATAATCAAATTCTCACTTTTCATTAAATCATTTGTTTTCTACGAACGCAAACATGAAAAGCATTTATTTAGTAAAGTCATTTGTTAAAGTCGCAATCTTGCAAAATAAAAATAAAATAATAAAAGCTGCTTATCGTGTAATTAGCTAAAACAATAATCAATTTAGATGTGACTGTTTAAGAATATTGTATTAGCAGATATGACTATTAAGTTAGAGCAAGGGTAGCTTTAGAAGTTTTGAAATTGCAACCACTTTTCCAAAGTTTTTAGCTTTGTGCAAGTGATTTATTTTTTAATATTCACGTTTATATTCATTTATTTTTTTAATGATTTCTGTATAGAATTTTGCAGTGGTAAACAGTTCTCAATTATTTGAAGTTTTGAATCATCGGTGTTGCAACCGAGAATTGTGGTTGGTATAAATGGGCAAGTCAGTTTTGCTAGCTTGTTTGATATATGTTGTGCAAACGATAACTGTACAATGTATTATTTAACTGATAGGAAAGAAACGTTATCCGAATTATTGTATGCCTATGAGAAAGTCTTTTTTATTGGATACACTTGCATAATAAAAAGCTTTATGTCTAATAAACAATTGGTACATCATTGTTTGTTAGTTTTTCTCAATCATTTGTCATGGGGAACATACCACTATTATTTCATTATTACTCTTCACCCAATTTCTTGATATTGTTGGGTACTATATGTGCTGCCCTCTATATTTTTTTAATATCGTGTAATTGTATAACATGATTAGTGCAATCTTAATAATTATAGGAATAATCTCATTTCTTTTGTAGTATGTTATGTTATGTTATCTAAATTGATAGTTATGCAGTGTACTTGTGGTATGAACTTGATGGTCAGGGGCAGTGGATGAGTTTGGTTGTATGTCAGTTGTTTAGAGGAGGTAGATGGTTGTAAGCAGAACTGAAGTGAGAACTGATGTCAAAGAGGAAGCAAGTAGATTGCAGTGCAATGTTGGTAGGGTTGATGTGCAGGGGATAAATGGTTGCACTGTGTGGTCAGGGATGATTGAGGTGGTGATTGAGTTGTAGGATATATGAATGGATGAAGGTGTGATAATGGTCAGGTGATAATGTGCAGAATGATATTATGATGTTTGGGTAGTAAGGCAGAGCACAGGATAGTAAGGCAGAGCTGTGAGTATGTTTTTTTGTTGTGAAGAGGCTGCTGTTATTGCTGTAGAAAGGTTAAGGCAGTGGCACTAGTATGATTGTTTAGTTATGGTTGTTGTTTGCAGGAGTTTATGGCAGTGTTCAGAGGTCGGGTGAATGATGTGTGCACTGATATGGCAGTGAAGATGCAGGGTACTATGGTGTGTATGGTGTGCAAGTTGATGGGTACATAATTGTGGAAGGAAGGAGCAAGGCAGGACAGTGGTTGGTTGTGGTTGGTTGTTTGCACTGTGCACTGTGGCAGGCAAGTTGATGAGGTAGAAATGTGACAGTGGTTGAATGTATTGACAGTGGGCAAATGGTTTGAAGGCACTGTGGTGTAAATATGAAGAGAAGGCGATAATATATGCAAGATTGTATGTATGTAATGTATGTACGCAGGCAACAGTTAGGTGTACGTATGTAACAATGCAATACAATGTATGGTAAGCAATGTAAAAAAATTTAAATGCAATGCAACAGAAAATTTGTGAAAAAATGCAATGGGTTTGCTCTTTTTTCTTTTTTTTTCTAAGAAGATGGTGCAAATGAAATCGAGGGGAGGAAGTAGTGTATTGGGGGAATTACAGTGATACGTGCACTGTGTTACTGTGTGACAGTGATATGTGAACATAAAGTCTCAAATATCTGCTCAATGCAAGACAATACGTTATCCCATATAAACCCAAGTGGATTATCCAGTATACACTCCTTAATCTTCATGAATTAGGCATCGATGTAGAAGAAGGGAACATGTAATGTGAAAAATAAAGAGCAATGCATTTTTTTTACTTTAATACATTAATTTGATACGGCCCAAAGCCGTATCAAATTCATGAATTAGGCAGTGCTTTGAGCCGTATCAAATTCATGAATTAGGCAATGCTTTGAGCCGTATCAAATTCATCAATTTGATACGGTTTTTGGCCGTATCAATTTATTAACCACGCCAAAATTTGATACGGCCCAAAGCACTGCCTAATTCCATTTGATACGGCCAAAAGCACTGCCTAATTGGCATTTCTGGTGTAGTGTCATTGATATGGTGTTGATATATTTTGATATGATATTCATGTAGTTTGATATGGTTTAAAGATGGTATTGATATGGTGTTGATATTCTTTGATATGGTATTCATGTAGTTTGATAAGGTATAGAGAAGGTTGTATTGATATGCAATGTTGTACGATTGAAGTATAGTAGTATGGTTGATATGGAGGAGTGATATATAGTAGTATGGTTGTATTGAAGTACAATAATGAATCAGACGGTGAAAAGGGATGGTTGGAATGTGATGTGATGATATTGGATGGATTTGAAGGATGTATTGTGAAGTGATGAAGTAAAATGAAGTTGCACTAATGTACATGCAAGTAGAAGAGGGGAGACTGCAGTGATGGTGGAATGCAGTGACAGTGTTTGGCCATAGAGTAGTGAAGGCAGTTAAGATGTTTGTGTGGTCTGGTGAATTGCAGTGGGTAGTGTTGGGATGTTCAGTGTTTGTTGCACTAATGTGAATAGTGGGATGGTCAGTAGTATAACAGTGATGTAGTGAATGTTGGTAATGACTATGGCAGAGTTGTTTGGCGCAAGTGATGTATATATGGCAGTGGGGTTGTAGTAGTTTTGATAGTAGAGTGTTGTTGGAGAACTTATAGTGAATGTTAAGGTAGATGAATGTGGAGATGGAAGTTTTGTGCAGAGGCAAAGGTGAATGAAGTGGGAAGTTTGGCTGATAGTGGTCAGTTGTGACTGGATATTGATAATGGTTAGTTGTGACTGGAAATTGGTAAGTGATGGTTTAAGGCTTGTGTAGTAAAGGCTGTTGTGGGGTTATGTATTGAAGGGGGGTGGTGGCAATTATCAGAGGGGTAGGGATGTGTCAGAGGCAGTTTAGTAATGTGGTGATAGGTTTTTTGGTTAGTTTAGTAATGTGTCAGTAGAAGGAACAGCAACCTATTGTCGAAAAAAAGGGAGGACAACGATGCTGAATTTTCGAAAGTAGCCAAAATTCTCTGGAACGGCGTATGTATGTCGAAACTATACACCGCAGTCGACAAGTAGCCATCGAATTGATTTTACTATAGTTCGTACTAGCATTAACGACAACAAGAAAACGAACATTAGCAAAAATATCGATGGAATGGTGTCGACATTGCGTTCCTAAACAACATGCACTTACTTTAGTAGGAACGACAAGCTATTATCGACTTTGGAAATTAAAACGATGAATCTACATCATATATGTGATGACCTCTCGGGAACTATAATGCGAGGTCGAAATTAAATATTTTAGTCGATGGTAGCTTGTCGAATTGACCATAATATTAGTTGTTAGCTGTCCATAGATCGTATACGACACCATTTCGTCAAATTAAGTTTACAAATTTGAAAACCAATTATCGTAATTTCCAAACTCTCGGGAACGATTGAACGTGGTCAAAAAATTGTTATGCAGTCGATGCTGAGCCATCATATCAATAGAAATGGAGTTTTAACAATATAAACGGCAACGTCTCATCATTTTTTGGATTTTTATTCAGTGTCGTGTCACCGAACCTGCTTTTGTTTATTGCTTTCATACTGCTGGCTTTTTTTATTGCTTCCATTACATAATATTGCATTTGTGCTCAAATTCTAACAACTACGACGTAATTAAAAACAACCAAGTTTTCATATTTCATATTACATCCATATTCAACCAAGTTTTATCCATATTCAACCAAGTTTTATTCATATTTCATATTACATCCATATTCAACCAAGTTTTATCAACTTCTAACAACCACGACATAATTAAAAACAACGTATTCAAATAAAATTTTATAAAGCAAAATTGATGCTTGTCAACTCAAACATATATCTTAAGGTCAGAACAATCCATATAAGCTAAGCAATTACATTTAGTTCAAACACAGTAATAAGTCTACTCTACTTTAACTAAACTGCCTTCATCATCATGGTCTTCTGAAGAAGCTAAGTACTTATTCACTCTTTCCATATATGGTCTGATCCAATCTTCCACGTTAATATTATAAAACTGTTGAAAATACGAAAAGTGAGGTATAAGAGGAAAAGGAGAGTCAGAACTATGTTTAATACCAACAAAATGAGAGCTGTTCACATGCCCCATAACTACCATCCTGTCACGGTTTAACATGGTCGCACGTACTGTAGTGGGAACAAAAGTACAACTTATATGCTTGCTTAACAAAACAACCATAGCGCCAAATGTTTCAGCTATAATAAATCCTGATTCTGGTATCTGCATCCATTCACTAAACCCTACTGCATTCGTACACTGTATCCTTGTCTTCATTTATTCATAACCACATTCATCCCACATTCTTTTATACATTGCAGAATGTACCACTAAATTGTCAACCATAGACTCACGTACAAACTTACAAGGATTATCTGGTCTTCGATTATGGAGATTCAATTGATTAACCACAACCCAATAACCGCAATTACCATCACTAGGCATATCGTTTATACCAACTATGTAGGGTCTCACACATTTGGGCATTTGCAACAAATATTCATCATCAACTTGATTGTTCTCACATGCCTTACTTTTGATGCCAAGCTTCTTTAAGTAACGATCAACCGGAGTAAGATTTGAGCTACACGACAATGACGCTTCAACATGTTCAAAATAAGACGGCTCTCGTTTAGTTGACTTCTCTTTTTTAGATGGTCTACCCTTTTTAATAGTTGCTACGGGGGGTTCTAAAATAGTGGTTATTTGAGAGAATGCTAACAATTTCAAATCTTGTTGTATAACAAGTCTCACATTATCAGGCGATTCATCATACCTACTTTTCAATGATTTTATTTCGGGCAAGTCATCAAAAGCAAGAGTTGAACGATGCAATGTAGGAGGAGTGCAAGATAATTGCTTCCAATAAGAATCTATAACGTTTAATGGTAAGAAATCTTACGAATGTCTAAAGTCTGCCAGCATGTGTGCATATGGTAGTCCATTAACTTTCCACAAAGCACAACCACAATTTTCGATAGTCAAGCCGACGTTTGAAATGTTACCTAATTCATGTACTAGTAAATCTAGTGCTTTGTGAGATACAAATCCCAAAAGTTCTCTAAACATTGGCTCACCTCGAAATCTATGCATTGTCCTAGATGCACTCATTTCAAATGCATGTTCGATTGCAACTAATTCATTCTCACAACAAAGATGTGCACTAGTCCAACGTTGCACAAAGCTACCTACAGCTGAATCGAAATACAATTTCAAACAATGGTGTGCACTTTCAACTATGCTAGTAGAGACATTATCATAGTGTTTTATTTTGTTGGTCCAAGCCAAAACAAACATTTCCTTGTACCTACTAAGCCAATTTTTCATTGCATATGTGAGAGATTTTTTCTGTTTCGCAACCCATGCATCACGGAATAATTTTAAGTTCCGATGGTACTCTTCTTCGGACAATGAGTTAATCACATTAATCCAACCATCCCAAAATAGTTCATACTCCTTTTTTCCTTCCTCATCCTCCAACACTACCTCTTTATCCCCAATCAAAACATGTTTCTTTTTTATAAAATTGGGTTTACAATTTGCTTGAACATTCTTCGAAATATGCCATGCGCATAGAATATGACGTGCCGATGGAAACACTGTAGCTACTGCATTCGTAAGAGAAATTTCGGCATCTATGATGATAACACCTGGAATTTCTTTATCTCTATAACACTTTCTAACACAATCAAGCGCCCATGTATAGGATTCCGTAGTCTCACGACTGATAAAAGCAAGTGCCATAGTAAAAAATG
Source organism: Allium fistulosum (assembly GCA_030737815.1). Taxonomy (NCBI): domain Eukaryota; kingdom Viridiplantae; phylum Streptophyta; class Magnoliopsida; order Asparagales; family Amaryllidaceae; genus Allium; species Allium fistulosum. Next base: position 799,726,178 of record CM060904.1, read on the forward strand.
CCCCCGTTGATGTTTGGGACACCATATGAAAACACGGTAACTTATATCTATTTGTTTTGAACGTGCAATCAAAGAACAATATTTGATGAAAACATTGCGCAAGAACAACGCATCTAGGATGACTAAAGAATAAGTCAGAAACTTCATTGGTTGTACCATCAACTCTACGGTGAACCGTGTAATGATGACTAGAAGCCATTTTCATAAACTGCTGCATAATCGATCTACCTTCCGTTTTATGTAGTTTAAGCTTAACTTTTTCATTGTAAACATTTCGTATGGTTGACTGGTTGTTCGGGTTGTCAATTTTAATAGCAGTTAAAATATTTCGAGGCCAAACACCACTATTTGTTATTGTTTCAACGGTCTTAACTTCATGATCTTTCAGCCTCGCCACATACGGATGCCCTGTTAATACATTACCAAGCATGTGATTGTGGCGTCCATTCTTCACACTCAATACCCATCTTCCATCATTTGTACAACGAGCGCTTAACTCAAATGGACATCCACATTTTCTACTGCCTGACCTTCGCCCTTTTTTTGAGTTTTTGGAACATAAGTCTTTGCTTTATGGTCAACATACTCTCCGCTTCTTTCACAAACAAGGACCATCCAAGATCCTTTTCAGTTGCATAGAACATTTCTCATTCTTGTTCTTTTAGTCACAACAATGCAATTTAGACTTATCCCGCGTTCCATGCATCAATCTCGTACACTTTCCTTCGATTCAAACAATTGCATCATAAATTAGTAACACACATCAAAAAAAATTGAACATATATTTAAATATTTTATCGTACCACATCAGTAGTGAAATGAGACGTTAAATCGGGGTAATTGAAGGGCGACATGGCGACTTCCTCATTTTGGTCGTTAGTGCCATCATCGGTTGCTAATTCATTGCAATTGTCCACTTCATTTGGTTCAGTGCAATAACCTTTTTCATCGTTTTTCAATGCTTTGCATTTATCCACTTCATTCGTCCAATCATGCTCGGGTATCTATTATGGAAAAAATCAAAATCTCAAAATTTTTAAAAAAAAATTTGAGGCAACTATAAATATTCGGCAAAAGCCCACCAAATTTATTCAATAATATCGGCGATGCGGCATCGATTTATATGTTCAACCTGTATTTCATAAACTCGACACCGAAATGCCGAACATTTTCCTTTATTTCGGCCCGTAAGCTCCGAAATCAAGAGGGATCAATAGTTTGCTAATTTCGACGTGAACAAATTGAATTTCAACTCTAAAATTAGCAAGTACACACCCATAACCGAATATAAATCTTAAAACGGCAAGTACACGTTAAACCCTAAATAAACCCTAACCAAAAGAAAAAATTACCTCTTCATTGTTTGGTTGAACAAATTCAACTTACCGTTCACTTTCTTGAGTTAGAATCATATTGTTTTCTTTCTCTTATGAAGAAATTTCATTAACGTTTACTTTCTTCATAATCTTAGCCTAATGATTTTGATTAAGGAGGAAGAAGAGAGTATTGTAGTTAGAACTAGGGTTTAACGGGTAATTTGGTCATATTATATTAATTTGTTATGGGAGGTAATCTTTTATTTGTACCCCCTTAATATAACTTTTTAAAAAAACCCCCCTTAACCATTTTTGGAGTGTCATTAACAATGCTCAATATTATAGCTAAGCGAGGCGGGCCAAATCAACTTTTGGTGAAAAAGCAAATCCAAAGAACGTAAAATTGGAGAAATTTTTGGTGGGATAACATGTTGCTGTTTTACTACACAATTGTACACCCTAATGAACTATTAATTAAAGAAAAATTTACCACTAATGAAAAATTATCGTGAAACTTACCAGTAAGGAGAATTTACTTGGATAATAGTATAAGGTGAAAAATATTTACTTTTATTTTAATGTTTTTTCTAATGATTTATTCAACTCTTATGAACTATTTAATCCTTTAAAAGATAAAAAAAGTTGAATTTAAAAAAAATTCAAATTTAATTTCAATTTTTTTCGACGATTATTAAATTTTTTACGAAGTTCCCCCGTTTTGCACTTTGTTATGCTTCTTTAATTAATTATTTATTTATTTGTTTTTGCATGATTGATTTCGATGAACATTAAAATATCTTAGACGTAACCTTCTAGTGAAATGAATTATAATTAAATAACTCTATGAAAATGATTATGGATAGTATATGAACTTGTATAGGTAAACACTACAATTAGACCTGTTAAACGGGTTGGGTTGGGTGACAATAGGTTGGGTTAAGTTTAACCCAACCCATTTATAACCCATTCTTTTTGACCCATTTATGGCCCAACCAATTTATGACCAAATCCATTTAATAAGCGGGTTACCCATTTAACCCATTTAAAGATTTAAATTTGATTTAACTGACAAAAAAAAAATTAATATAAAATAATTCTAATTCTATTTTTTTACGTTTTGAATTTCGATAAAAATCAAAATTTAAAAATTTAAAATTTTAGTTCCAATTTTTATCAAAATTCAAATATATGGATGTGGTAGCCTATTATTTTCTAAGTACAACTGTCGTTCTCCATGAAGAACTACAGTGTGCGTTAATAAGATGAAGTATCCGAGTGTTCCATATTGTCCGTAATCTAGGTGAGAGTTAATCGATCGAAGTCTCGCCTGATTCCGAGTTAATATGAAGAAGTTATTGCAGTCTGAACAAAAAAGTAGCGACTTCTGCACTATACGGAGTTCAAATATGGGGATGTGGTAGTCTGTTATTTTCTAAGTACAACTGTCAGTCCTCATAGAGAAATACAGTGTGCATTCACAAAACGAAGTAAACTATCCATGCAAACTCATAATCACATCGAACCAATGTACAACACATATTTAATATAGAAAACCAGTAGTTACATGATTTTTATAGAAATTTTTTGGCATGCATCATTATGATTATAAAAAATTAGCATTAGACCCTTTATTTTCTTTTGTAAATTACATTCGTATTTCCAAAAAAAATGTGAAATTCACGGAGGTGTTTAGATAATTTTACTAATATTAACTCCGCTCTTAGAGTATACATCCATAACTAAAAATCGCAGTAATACACGTCCGAGCGGCTGCTTTTAAATTTGATAACGAAAGAAGTAAAAAAGAAAAGAAAAAAAAAGGAATGCAGAATAATTTCTAAAAGGGAAGAATACAAAACAAATAAGTTTAGAAAAGAGGGATGTATCCCTAATTTTCAGATTTTTATAGTCAATGCATATATATACAAGTATACAACTATTATAAATATGTATGCTTAAAAAAAATCCCAACAACGTACGACTTTAGCACTCATTAAACTATTCAATCATACAATACACGGGCTTTCACTTGTAAACTAATAAAATGGTTTTTTTTTTGTTTTCGCCTCCTTTAATAAACTAATTACACAAATAGCCCTATTTAGAAACTAATATCGTTTATAGTCTTGTTTTGACTAGCTCGGGGCGAGACGGCCAAAAGTCTGTAAAAGAACAGTTGTTCGACGATCAATATTTCCATGGCTATTTACGACAGTTTTCGACAGCCAATAGCCATCAGAATAACTATTTTTTTCTTATAGTGGTGGGCTTTCTCACCCATTGTTGACATTATATACATGTAAAATTAAGATGAAGATTACTGTTGAAATTTTAATATTCGTTCATCCATGCAAACTCATAATTACATCGAACCAATGTACAACACATATTTAATATAGAAAACCAGTAGTTACATGATTTTTATTGGAAAATTTTGACATACATCATTACGATTATTAAAAAATAGGATTAGACTCCTTCCAATTTTCTTTTATAATTACATTCATATTTTGAAAAAAAACTGAAATTCACGGAGGTATTTGGATAATTTTACTAATATTAACACCGCTTTTAGGGTATACGTCCATAACTAATAAACAATGTAATACACGTCGGAGCGGCCGCTTTTAAATTTGGTAACGAAAGAAGTAAAAAAATGAAATTAAAAAAAGAGGAATGCAAAAAATAATTTCTAAAAGAGAAGAATGCAAAACAAGTTTAGAAAAGAGTGATGTGTCCTTAATTTCCATATTTTTATAATCAATGCATATACATACAAGTATGCAACCGTTATAAATCTGTATGCTTAAAAAAATATCCCAACAGCATACGACTTTAGCAATCATTAAACTATTCAACTGTGCAATGCACGGGCTTCCACTTGTTAACTAACAAAAGGATTTTTTTTGTTTTGGCCTCCTTTTGTAAACTAATTATACAAATAGCTCTATTTAAAAATTAATATTGTTTATAGCCATGTTTTAACTAACTGAGGGTGAGATGGCTAATATACACTGACGCCATCTCAAATGTAGCCAGTGTATCTTAATTATTTTTGTTTAGGTACATATGAGCGACTTTTCAAAAGTCACTAGTGGACGATTTTTGAACAGTCGTCCAAACGTACCTAATAAACAGAACCAGACCCCCCTTCTCTTCACTTTATCATTTTATCCAAAATCCCAAAAACGAAAACCCATTTTTCATTATACCACAAATCAATTTTTTTTGCTATTCTCGCAAATTTCTTCGTCAATTCGAAACATGGTTTGCTCTTCATCACAGGAAGCTTCCACATGTATCGATTATATAATCAATCTCCATTTTTTTACAAATTAGGATTTTGTTAAATATGAAAAAAATTAATGTTTTGTAGTTGTAGAAGTAGTTGCGTGATCCTGAAATGCAAAATTTCTTTGCCTTTACCATGTTTAAGTTGATTTTTAACATTGTTAGTTTTATAGTGAAAATAGGATTTGTCATTATCAAATATTTATATTATGTATAGATTACTCCGAGATGCTGCCATGACCGATAGACGGTAGCATATTGTATTTGCAAGAACGCCATCGAACGAGCAACGACGCTTGGATGCAGGTAATACACTTTCATATGGAGTAAAATACACATTGGTTATATATAGCAGTTATATTTTGTTGTTTTTCTGACAGCGCAATACTCTAGACGGGACTATTGATTACTCGTCTAAATTGAAGAGAGTGACTTCTGCTCATCCCGTCGTGCTAGAGCTGATAGATCGAGGCGGCTTCTCACTTGTCTTTCGGCTAGGTATACCCAATTGGATTATCATCTGATCACATTTTTGGTGGATAGATGGAGGTCGGAGACATCTTCATTTCACCTATGATTGTTGTAAGTTAGATCTTTACAGATTTTAGTCGGTTTGTAAGAACCACCAACATACTTTCCACACATTTGATCATCAATAACCAATTTATCATCATAATAGAATATAGTTGGAATACAATTAAGAGCCATTATATATATAATAATAACGGATACAACATTATTTCATTTTCAATTACAAATCTACCAAAAATCTAGGATTTAGAAATTCATACCTTGATAAATCCGGTTTGATGAGATTTTGGTATTCTTGAAGTACACCTTTAAAATCATTACTTTTTATTCAATTCGATGCAACCAGTAGAAGATTTCAGAATGAAAAAATGGAGATTGGTTTGAGTTTTTTTTATAAAAGTTTGGTGAAGTATAGAATGAAAAAGAGGAGGAGGTTGTTGATTTTAAGTTTAGTAAAATGACGATTTTTGAAAAGCGGCCCACTGACAACTTTTCAAAAGTCACCCATATAAACAAAAAGTGTTACGTTCTAGGTGACTTTTCAAAAGTGGCCAATGAACAACTTTTCAAAAGTCATCCAGACATATCCAAATAAAAAAATTTATGCTACACTGGCGCCATTTGAAATGACACCAGTGTGTTTTGACTAACCCATCTCTGAGCTATTCAAACCAGGGCTATAAACGATATTAATTTTTAAATATGGCTATTTGTGTAATTAGTTTACAAAAGGAGGCCAAAATGAAAGAAATCCCTGATAAAATAACGAAAATGGATTTGATTTTACCATCCTGTCAAATTATTACAAAAATGGATTTGATTTTACTTTAAAACAGCCCAAGTATAATTTCACGTTTTGTTCATTTGCATTTTACACTTGATTCATTTATATGAATTTAAGTTTACATTTTACACTTGATTAATTTTATATGAATTTAAGTTTGGGCACTTCCCAAGTATACAAAATTCCAACTAGAGAGTTATGAAAATTTAATTTATTTTCTATAGCAAGTTTTAGAACGCACGTATTTGCTTGAGGGGGAAATAATTTAAAGAATAAAAATTTATATATTTTTAGCCTCAAGGACACGACCTCAATATTTTAACCACAAGGACAAACATTCTCATAAAAATTATTCATACGGACAAACATTCTTTCAAAATTATTCATAAGAACACATTTTTCCAAAACTGATACCGAACTAAAAACTGATACCTAAAAACTGCTACCGATATCTACAAACTGATACCTAAAACTAGGGCTGTAAATTTTGTTCGACTGTCCGATGTCCGTTCGCGTCCGTGGCCGAAATATGTCCGTCCGAGTTCGTGCGATTTTCATTTAGGACATGAACTAAGACAACAAAATTTGTACGAGAAAAAACCTTGTTCGACCGATGTTCGTTCGAATTCGTCCGAATTTGTTCGAATTTCTTATAAGTCGGTATATCCATTATGTTCTTCAAAATATTTATGACAACTGTTTGGTTGGTTGATTAAGTAAAGATCATTAAAATGTTTTTTTTTTCAGTATATATACTGATAAAAATAATATAATTGATAGAAACTATATTAAAAATATAAAATATGAAGTAAATAGCAATGTTCGTCCGTGTCCGTCCGAGTCCGTGATCGAAAAACGTCCGTCCGATTTTATTTAGGGCATGAATTAAGACAACAAAATTTGTCCAATCATAAATCTCGTTCGGTCCGTGTCCGGTCCGATTTCATTTAGGACAGAAACTGAACACACCTCCGTCCGGTCCGGTCCGACCGATTACACCCCTACCTAAAACTGTAAAAACTGATACCTAAAAAAAGTTGTCATTCAGACTAAAGTAATGAAGGTCTGTCCTTGAGGCTAAAATGCTGAGAAATTTTGTCTTGATAATAATTTCCTGTTTGTGGGTTGCTTGATAACCTTTTGTTTTCCTACCCAAGTTTATAAATCATATGATTCATCACTTTCATGATTGATCATTTTTCTTACTGTATCAAAGCTACAGCTGATATTTTTCCTTTATACTTCTATAATCCGTAATTTGTGATTCAACGTGAATAAAAATGATGGTATCACTTTATTTTCTTGACATTTCATCTCATATTTCTTTCTTTAGCCATGCTGCTGTTTAGTTTAAACTATTATAGATTTAGCAGGATACTTGAAGAGCGTAAACAAGTTACCTGCTTTTACATGCAAGTTTATTCCGACAGCAGGCATAAGCTACCAATATGTTCTTAGAAGTTATATAGATGAAGATATAACAAGGCTAAAGCCCAAAAGCAGTCTGAATATTAATCAATTTTAGTTTCCTCGTTCTACATTATTTCAAGATCTAGTTAATGAAATGTGTAGTTGTAAAAGTGAAAAAACTCCATGACCACAGTTTTAATTTATAGGCAGCGACTTCTCAAGCAGTGACCAAGGTTAAACAATCCTCGAGTTACATGTCATGCACTTTGGAAGTCAATATGAAAATCTCGTAAACCAATCACAAAATACATAAACATTTCGCCAACAGTACTCATAAAAGCATGTGTACAAAACCAGGTACATAAAAACATAAAGCATACGCCAAGTTTACAGGGTTACTGACTCAACCTCTTAAAACTATTCTTGTTTCTTAAAAATAAAACATAAAGCATTCAGAAAGGAATTTAACTTGCAGAACAGTAAATACTAATCAAAATCAAAACAGACATTGTGATGCAAAACTCTAGTTCACTTGTTATAATTGTTCATAGCGAAAGCATCTTCGAGTGCAGTTTTTGAAACCAAAGCTGCCTTCAAGAGATTCAAAGCCTGCCAAGAAAACAAAGAATATAAAACATTATAATGTGATAGATAAACTCCATCTGTTTTAAATATCAAGAAAAAATCAAATGACATAAGTTGTTACCACCGATTCACTAATCGTAACCTGCTTTTCAACCAAATCACTGAATGAAAGATTCAACTTACTGACCATTCCAACAATAGATATAGGAGAAAAAGGAAACACGCGCAAATCATTTGTGACTGCAAATTTATAAGTTTCTTTGGCATATCCTCCACCCTTCTGTAAATCATTCTTCAAGGATTTTGGGTTCAGTCCTTTCAATGTTACAGACTTTGTTAAATTTTGGCGACACTATATGCGGATTTGTAGAGGTCAGAAGTAGCTTCGTAACGAAGGAAACGGTTCGCAAATCGAAGTCCGGAGGTGGAAGTTATAAGAGAAAAGGCGAAGTGGGCTGTTTTGGGACAGCAACTAATTTCAGACGTCTGAAATTATTTTTAGATGTCTGAAATTGTTCTGAAGTGGTTGCAGAACCCTCAGTCAGACGTCTGACCAAGTGGGTCAGACGTCTGATCTGGAGCGAAGTCGCTCCAGTGACTTAAGTCAGACGTCTGACCCTTAGGCCAGACGTTTGGAACGACTTTTTCCAGTTTTTCATCTCGCGGATTTGGGTGAAAATTTGTGATATCCGCAGGGACAATTTTGGAATATTGTCTAGGGTTTCTATTCTCCTATATAAGCTAGCCTCAGGTATCAGATCCGGGTGAGAAAAAGGACGCAAGCGGCTACAAGAGATTAGCCTCCACTAATTAGGGTTTATCAAAACCTAATTTTCTTCAATTCTCTTCTCCACAAATCAATTTCTAATTAGAATTTGACCATTGTAATCAATCTCTTGTACTCTTCTCATCAATAATAATAAAGCTCTCTCTTAAAGTGGATGTACACTAACACGACGTTAGTGGAACCACTATAAATCGCTGTGTGATTTATTGTTTCGTTATTGCTTTAATTTCTGAATTGCTTATTTGGGATTGTGATTGTCTTTGGATTGGTTGAGACTATATTTGAGTTATTGGTTTGGTTGTTTTTACACTTCTTATCACAATCCCGTCTTCCGCTGTGCTCAGGGGATTTCGATTCGAGTGGTCTCTAGTTGGAATCTCGTAATAACATTTGGTATCGGAGCATTGGTGTTGGTAGGTGGTTGTAGAAATGCCAGAAACAGATAATACCTCAAGTAGTTCCTCAATGGGTAATTCAAGTAGTGTAGCGCCTTATGTACGTGGATCGTATGCAGCTTCAGGATCACAATTGGTAATAAACAAGTGGAATGGCGATAATGATTTTGAAAAATGGCAATGGAAGATGAAAGCGGTTCTAAGGAGGAATCAGGTACATCAGGTAGTGTTGGACACACATTTATTGCCAGCGGACATCTCGGATGTAGAGAGAGAGGAGATGGAAGAGTGGACATTCACTACACTTCAATTTGCTATGGGAGAGAATGTTATCTCTGAAATTAGTGGTGAGACCGGGTATTTGGGACAAGTTGGAGGAGTTATATATGAAGAAGTCACTGACAAATCGTTTGATCTTATTGCGAACGTTCTTCACCTATAAGATAAAAGAAGGTACTTCGCTTAAGGCGCACTTGAATATATTTGATGATTTGCTAATGAAGATGAATGCGGTAGATTTGAAGATTGAGGAAGAGCAAAAGGCGATGATATTGTTGTGTTCGTTGCCAGATCGCTATACAGGTTTCTCAAATAGTTTGATCTATAGCCGAGATACATTGACTCTTGATGATGTCAAGACGGGTCTTCTTAGCGAGAAGTTGCAGGATCAAATGAAGGAGTTAGGTGATGGAGGTAGTGGTGCCAGTAGTGGTCATGGTTTGTTTGTGGAGAAGGAGAGGTATGTGAAGAAGGAGAACCGGGGGCGTTCTAAATCAAGGAATCCCGGTTGGAGAGGAAAGTCGAAGAAAAGAAAAGGCAAGTGCTATATTTGCAAGAAGCTCGGTCATTGGAAGAATGAGTTTCCGGACAAGGAGAAGGAAAAGAAGGAAGTAGCATCTTCAACAGTAGTGGTGGAGAGAGGTGTTGGTGAGGAAGACGTAGATGTGTTGACGGCGGTAGCATCGGATGTTTCCGGTAGTGAGTGGGTGCTCGACTCGGGGACGTCGTATCATATGACGCCTAATAGGAATTGTTTTTCTTCTCTTGTTGCCAAAGAAGGAAATTCAATTATTATGGGAAATGGTGCTATTTGCAAGTCGAAAGGCATTGGTTCCGTGCAAATTCGGATGTTTGACGGAGTGGTTCGTACTCTCACTAATGTACGCTATGTTTCGGGACTTCAGAAGTCGCTTATCTCTTTGGGGCAGCTGGATTCTTTAGGTTGTAAAATTACTTTTGAGAGTGATAGCTTGCGGGTTTCGAAGGGGGCGCTTGTGGTGATGAAGGGTGCTAGGACTCATGCTATTTATTTGCTTCAAGGAGTGACTGTGGAAGGCGAAACTTGTATAGGAGTTGACAGTTCTCGTGGCTTGGATGCGACTAGGTTGTGGCATTTGAGGTTAGGTCATGTCTCGGAGATGAGTTTGGACATTCTTCGAAAGAGTAAGATGATCGATGGAGAGAGTTTCAACAAATTGGAGTTTTGCGAAGAATGCGTCATGGGGAAGCAAACAAAAGTTTCATTCGGTGAAGGAAAGCATGATTCGAGATGGGTTCTTGAGTATGTTCACACGGATGTTTGGGGACCGGCACCTGTAGCTTCTTTAGGTGGAGCTCGCTATTATATTTCCTTTATAGATGACTTTTCTCAAAAAGTTTGGGTGTATGTAATGAAGGCCAAGTAGAGGCATTTGAAAAGTTCAAAGCATGGAAAGCTCTTGTTGAAAATGAAAGTGGAAAGTCTTTGAAGGTTCTAAGGTCTGACAATGGCGGAGAGTATGTTTCCTGAGAATTTTTAGAGTTTTGCAAGCATCATGGTATTCGGAGGCATTTTACTACACCTGGAGATCCGCAGTCGAATGGTGTTGTAGAGAGGATGAATCGTACTCTACTTGAGAAAGCTCGATGCTTGAGATTGACATCGGGTTTGGTGAACGGATTTTGGGCTGAAGCTTTGTCAACCGCAGTGCACATTATTAATCGAATTCCGTGCTCAGCTATTGGTAACAAAATTCCGGAGGAAGTGTGGAAGGGAAAGAGCATTGACTTGAGTTATCTTCGTGTCTTTGGAAGTCCAGTTTATGTGCATGATCCGGGAAATGATAAGCTTGAACCTAGAGCTTTCAAGGGGATTTTGCTTGGTTATACGGATGAAGTAAAAGGCTATCGGATTTGGAATCCGGAAACAAAGAAGGTAGTGAATTCTCGTCATGTTACTTTTGATGAGTTGGCGATGTTCAAGGAGAAAAGAAGCTCGTCGGATGTTCCAGATTCAGCTCATGATGAATCAAAGAAGAAGGAACTTATTTCCACATTTTGTCCAAGGAGTAGAGATAGTAGAGTAGTTGAAGATGCTTGCGAGGAAGTAGCGGTTGATGTTGCATCACATAGTCTACAGGGTACCTCTAGTAGTGTTGGTGATGTGCATGATTCTAGAGAAGATTCGGTTCAAGGTGGAGCTGAAGGAAGTTTGGGTGATGGTATTGCTACTCGGGTTGGTCGTCGTACTATAAGACCACCCGAAAGATATGGTGATTGGAACTATCTTAGCTTTTGTGATAAGTTGGACTATGCGCTTCATGTAGTCCAAGATGAGCCAATGGACCTTGATGACGTCATGAAGTCGAGTGATAGCTCGAAATGGATTTGTGCCATGGAGGAAGAGATGCAATCGTTGTTGAAGAATCAAACTTGGGATTTGATTCCACTTCCTAAAGGAAACCGTGCTATTGGGTGCAAATGGATATACAAGGTGAAGGACGATGTAAGATACAAAGCTAGGCTAGTGGCTAAGGGGTTTGCACAAAGGAAGGGAAAGGAGTATGATGAGATATTCGCACCGGTTGTGCGTCATACTTCTATCCGGATATTACTTGCTATAGTTGCTGTTCATGACTTGGAATTGGAGCAACTTGATGTGAAAACCGTCTTCTTGCATGGTGACTTGGATGAAGACATCTACATGGAGCAACCGGAAGGTTTTGTAGTGGATGGTAAGTCAAATTTGGTTTGTAAGCTGAAGAAATCACTATATGGACTAAAGTAATCACCTAGACAATGGTACAAGAGGTTTGATCATTTTATGCTTGAAAATGGTTTTGATAGAAACATCAAGGATGCTTGTGTTTATTTCAAGAAGTTGGAAAATGATTGTTGGGTGTATTTACTTTTGTATGTGGACGATATGCTCATTGCTTCTAAGGATAAGAATGAAATCAACAAGTTAAAACTGAGTTTGAAATCGGAGTTCGAAATGAAGGATCTTGGAGAAACAAGAAGGATATTGGGCATGGAAATTGTAAGGGATCGAAAGCATTTTGAGTTGAAACTAACTCAAAAGGAATACATAGAGAAAGTGCTTTGTTGGTTTAGGATGGAGAATGCAAAGACATCAAATACACATTTACCTTTGCATATGAAGCTTTCGAGTAAAGGATCACCTATCTTGGAGGAAGACAAGACATATATGGCAAAGATGCCATATGCTAGTGCGGTTGGAAGTCTAATGTATGCTATGGTGTGTACAAGACCTGATATTGCAAATGCCGTCGGGATGGTTAGTCAATACATGGCTAATCCGGGGAAATCGCATTGGGAAGCTGTGAAGCTTATATTGAGATACCTTAGAGGCACATCATCTCATGGTCTTGTTTTTTGCGGTAGTAAGGCGATGGATTGCAAATTGGTTGGTTATTGTGATTCGGACTACGCTGGTGATAGGGATCGAAGAAGATCAACTTCCGGATATGTCTTCACACTTGGGGGTACAGCCATAAGTTGGAGATCTAGATTGCAGACCGTAGTTGCTTTATCCACTACGGAGGCGGAGTTGATTGCCGCAGTGGAGGCGGCAAAGGAGACACTCTATTTGAAGCGATTGTTGTGTGACTTGAGATTCGGACATGATAGTATTGATGTTCGATGTGATAGCCAAAGTGCTATTCACTTGGCAGAGAATTTGGCGTTTAGCTTACGGACTAAGCATATTGAGGTAAGAGAGTCATTTCTAGTAGCCATGGATGAGGATAAGCAAGTATATCTTCGGAAAGTGCACACAAAGGATAACGCGGCGGACATGTTCACTAAGGCTTTGCCGGTTGGGAAGGTCGAGCATTGCTCGAACTTGATTCGCTTGGAGAAGTGCTAGGTGCCACGGGGTGGCACGGTTAAGGGAGGAGCTTGGTGGTAGATGAGAAAGAGTATTGGTGAGAGATTGAGGTTCTATCTTCTTGGTTAGTGCTAGTCTTTGGAGAGATAGCTTAGGTTTTGAATGTTTTCAACATTTCATTAGCGGGCGGGGGCTTTGCTTGAGCTCGTTGGTGGAGTGCAATGGGCGGTGGCTTTGCCGGAGCTCATTGGAAAAGCATTCATGTTTGGTTGAAGGTAGAAGAAGTGATAGTTGGTGCTATCGGTTGTTGTTGATGGTATGGTACCATTAGAGTCGGAGATGAATATAGTGTCGAGGTGGAGTGTTAAATTTGGCGACACTATATGCGGATTTGTAGAGGCCGGAAGTAGCTTCGTAACGGAGGAAACGGTTCGCAAATTCGGAGTCCGGAGGTGGAAGTTATAAGAGAAAAGGCGAAGTGGGCTGTTTGGGGACATCAACTAATTTCAGACGTCTGAAATTGTTCTGGAGTGGTTGCAGAACCCTCAGTTAGACGTCTGACCAAGTGGATCAGACGTCTGATCTGGAGCGAAGTCGCTCCAGTGACTTAAGTCAGACGTCTGACCCTTAGGCCAGACGTCTAGAACGACTTTTTTCAGTTTTTCATCTCGCGGATTTGGGTGAAAATTTGTGATATCCGCAGGGGCAATTTTGGAATATTGTCTAGGGTTTCTATTCTCCTATATAAGCTAGCCTCAGGTATCAGATCCGGGTGAGAAAAAGGACGCAAGCGACTGCAAGAGATTAGCCTCCACTAATTAGGGTTTATCAAAACCCAATTTTCTTCAATTCTCTTCTCCACAAATCAATTTCTAATTAGAATTTGACCATTGTAATCAATCTCTTGTACTCTTCTCATCAATAATAATAAAGCTCCCTCTTAAAGTGGATGTACACTAACACGACGTTAGTGGAACCACTATAAATCGCTGTGTGATTTATTGTTTCGTTATTGCTTTAATTTCTGAATTGTTTATTTGGGATTGTGATTGTCTTTGGATTGGTTGAGACTATATTTGAGTTATTGGTTTGGTTGTTTTTACACTTCTTATCACAATCCCATCTTCCGCTGTGCTCAGGGAATTTCGATTCGAGTGGTCTCTAGTTGGAATCTTGTAATAACAGACTTGACATCATGTAGGCAATCAGTCTTTGAATAATAGCAACGATAACAACCAATTTTGGTGTGTTCTTCATAGGATGAAGCTTCATCAATTTTTAATATCTGATTTGTGCAACTGAAAAATGGGGCTAAGGATTTAAGGGCATCCTTTTGCAATCCTCAGATCTAATGTACTCGGTTCTTTGTGAACACAAACTCTCAGTGCTGCTATATATATTGCCTATACATCCAAGCGACTTGCTTTTATTGAGTAATTTGACTATGGAACCTAGGGGTAACAATAAGAAGCTAAACATAAGGTTAGCCATTTCTTCATCTCCTTCCATATGTACTACTTTCTTGTCATCTTTTCTCAGTAGTAGATTTACTTTTACTTTATTACTACTGGGTCCTTCATCAGGCTCAGTTTTGGGCAATCTAATATGCATGTCATTGGCATATGAGGAATTTGGTGGATCACTGCAAGAAGAACTAAAGGACAATTTGGTTAAAGGAGACTCGGATGACAAAGCATTGCGTAGTAAATTCAGTACCTGAAATAACAGTTGCTTCTTGGTCACACAGGCAATAATAAAAACCAGCGTAATAAAATAACAATAAGAATGATCAAAAATCGATTACGGTCATTTATAAGCAAAATATACACATTGATGTCATTTATATTATTTGACAGCTGAAAGTAATTAACAAGTTATTGATGATAGTATTTGGCACTACTCAAAAGAACTGAAAAGACATCAAATAAAGACCATGAAATGTTAATTAGCAATAAAAAGAAACTGTATGTTACCTCCTCGTAACCAACATCCACGACCATCTCTTCCAAAAATCTCTGATCTTCATTTCTGAAATTTGCTAATAAAGATAGAATAACAGATGTTGAAGCTGGCATTATATGCAAGTCATCTGTTACGATAAATTTCAACTCTTTCTTAACAAAAACCTCTTCAAATGATAATTTTAACAACTGGAGAGGTTTACAAAATTTACTTGCACTAGTGCAATTGACATTAGGATCATAGCTGTAGCAACAAGTAGATTTTGAAAAGCAGTCCTTGTTGTTGCAAATATAAATACAGTCCGATGAGTTCGAATTATTAAGGTTGATTGTTAAATTCTCACAGTATCGATCTGCCTCACTCAAGGGGTTTATCAGCATACTTTGGCACGCATCTGTCTTGAAATACTGATGCTCAATTTTATCAACACTATCATATAAACTAGGAATGCATCCTATAGATGAGTTTTCACCTAATAGTTTCTGCACTCTTCCAAGGGGAATTGTGAGAAAACTAAGCAAGATATCAACAAAATCTGCATTAGATTCAGCAAACACCACCCTATTATGCTTCTTGTCAACCAAAAGTTTCAACCTTATTTTCCTGTTACTGTTAGTAATACCAGTAATTGCCTTTAGGTGAGAAAACTGGAAGTAAAAATAAAAATGATCGTAATTCAATAGAAGTCTGAAACAAAGATAAAGAAACTTTTCTACCAAGACCCTCGGCAATACAGCCTTCAAATACAAAGACAAGTAGCCATCCTTGTCGTTCCCTTTAGGAAATATAAGCAATCGCCTTCTCGTACAACAAAAAGGATAAATGAATGGATGTTATTCTTACGGTACCACTATGCTTCAAAAGAGAAAAACTTGGTACTATTACCAGATCTGTCCATATGCATAAAATTCTTCTGAATATAGTTTATTTGCCTTCAGTTGTGAAAATTTATCAATTACCCATTTGAATTTAGTCCCAGTTTCTGTTTGAACAACTGATAATAAAAAAGCCAGTCAAAAACCAAACAGAATCAACTTAGCTTACAATGGTACCCAACAACTCAATATAATTACATTGAGATGAAATTCTGATTACGGTTGGCTTTACTACGGGAGAAAATGTTTCATTAAAGTCAAACCCCTGTTGTTGAGTATAGGTTTTTGCTACCAGTCTAGCCTTGTATTTTGAGATGGATCCATCTGGATTCCTTTTAAGTCTATAGGTCCATTTGCAACCCACTATGTTTTTATTTTCTGGTGGTGGAATAAGGCTCCATGTCTTGTTTCTCATTAGTGCACTATATTCATTATCCATGGCAGCTTTCCAGTTTTTGTCTTTAGTTGCTTGATTGAATGTAACTGGTTCTTCTGATGCTGTAGACATAGTAGTGACAATGTATGCTTTAGGTTTGAATATTCCACTCTTTGCCCTGGTAATCATATGATGTCCACCTGTGATCTGTGGTTCAAGCTCAGTACTTCTATCTGCAATATTATCTGATTCTTGTTGCTGATCGATAGTTTGTGTTTGACTTGATGCAGTATTGGGAGACTGAGCTGCTGATTCAGAGAACTCTGCCTGACCTGGTTCAGTGAACAAAGTGTGTTGTGGAGCAGAGTTATCTGAATTTGCTTCAGTTCCTTTATGACTCCTGTCACTTGAGCATAAAGGTATTGGAGGTAGTGATACTCTAGGATTATAAACTTTCTTGGTTGTTTTTATACTTGCATCAGAATGAGGAATCACACATTCATTAAATACAACATGCATGCTAATTTATATTTTTCCATTACTGTCAAGACACTTATATCCCTTTTGTTTTGTGGCATACCCTAAGAAGGTACAAGGTGTAGATCTGAAGTTTAGTTTATGAGAGTTGTATGGTCTAGTATAGGGAAAGCATAGACACCCAAATGCCTTTAAATTTTGATAGCTTGGCTTTGTATTAAATAATACTTCTATTGGTGCTTTACCCTTCAATGCTTCAGTTGGTAATCTATTAATTAGATACACTGTAGTATTGAAGGAGTCTGGCCAAAATTTTAGTGGCAAAGATGCCTGAGCTAGAAGAGTTAATCCAGACTCAACAATATGTCTATGCTTTCTTTCTATTAGACCATTTTGCTCAGAAGTATAGGGGCAAGTCATTCTATGAATTATTCCTTTTTTGCTAAAGTAACTAGTGAGGGGTTTAAATTCACCACCTCCATCAGTCTGAACAATTTTAACTTGATGATTGACTTGCTTTTCTATTTGTGTAATAAAATTTATTACAGCATTATGAGCTTTAGATTTTGACCTTAGGAAATATATTCAAGTATATCTAGAATAAGCATCTATAAAAGAGATATAATAACTATAACCATAATCAGAATTGATAGGTGCTGGTCCCCAAAGATTAGTAGCTATCAGTTCAAGTGGTTTTGTATATTCAGTCAATGAGTTAGAGAAAGGAAGTTTGTGACTTTTACCCATTTGGCAGTAAGTACAAATATATGGTAAATTGATTTTTTCAACAGAGATTTTATTTTCTGCCAAGATTTTCTTTACAACATTAACATTGGGATGCCCTAACTTGAAATGCCATACATCAAATTTGCTCAATCCATTATTGGATGGAACTGTTTCAGAAAAATTACAATATTTTTCAGAGTCTCTTGAGTCTACAGAATTATATCTGTATAAACCTCTGACTGCTTCACCCTGCAAAAGAATTTCTCTAGTCAGTATGTCTCTAACTAAACAATATGTAGGATAAAATTCGAAGTAAACATTGTTATCACTTGCAAATTGTGATACACTTATGAGATTCTTTTTAATTTGTGGAACTCTTAATAAATTATTGAGGTAAAGTTTTCTTCTACCTTTGATGCAAGCAATAACAGTGTGTGATATCTTTATAGACTCACCATTTCCCATATGAATGGAACTATTACCTTTGTACTCTTTATTGCCCAAGTTTAGATTATCCAAATTGTTAGTGATATGATTGGTTGCACCTGAGTCTGGATACCAGCTTTCATCAAATGTTTGGTCTGATCTGTTAGTGTCATTTTGATTGCTTGCTCTGTTACTGCCTGTTTGATTACTAGTGTCTTGTTGTATGTGGGCCATGTTTGCACTGTAGTTTCCAGTTCTTTGATTGTTTGAGTTCTGACCTGGAGTATAGTTCATGTTGAGTCTGAAGTAACACTTTGGAGCAGTGTGACCAATTTTCTCGCATATCTGACATTTTGGTCTGTTGTTGTTGTTGTTGTTGTTGTTATATCTTCCTCTGCCTCTACCAGGTGGGTTACCTTTGTTATTGTTGTTATATTGATTCTTGCCTCTGTGACTAGCTGCATAATTGACTGTCATATCAGGATCAGTGGGTTTCTTGAATTCAAGTCTTCCTTCATGGGCAAGAAGTATAGCATGAACATCCTCTAGAGTTGGTGTTGTTCTTTGAGAGGATATAACAGCGACAACAGATTCATAATCATCACTTAGACCACTTAATATGATTAATACTTGTTCAGATGCTGGTACTTTATGACCTGCTGCTTCAAGTAGGTCACATGTAGTTTTGATTCTTGCAAGATATTCACCCATTGTGATGTTTTCTTTTCTAATACTGTGAAGTTGTCTTTTATGATGCATCACTTTAGCGGCAGACTGTGAATTAAAGATCCTTTCAACTGTTGTCCAAACTTCATTTGTAGTTTTACTGCCAATTACCTGTGGTAGAAATTTCACACTTATAGATAAAAGTAGCCAAGAACAGATTAGACTATCTTGTCTCTGATACTTTACAAATTCTGGGTTATTAACTGTTGTGTTTTCTGAACCAGTTATGAATCTTGGTGGAATTCTAATGGTGCCATTGAGGAAATCTTCAAGCCCATATCCTCTGACGGCTGTCTCAACTTGGATTTTCCACAGAAGATAATTATCTTCTTCTAGATGAACTGTGACTAATTGACTCTGTGGGCTAACTATGGTTTTGATGAGATTCTCTATGGCAGTTTGATCAAGTTCAGATGTTGTTGTTGTTGCTGAGCTATTGGCTATGATGCAACATTAAAAGGTTGTAACTGATGGGGTAATGTAGTCTTGATTCAAGAACTGCTACTTGTGGGTTAACAGAACAAAAAAGAAAGAAGAAGTACGCAAGAACTGATCTGAGAATCTTCAAAAAACTCAGGTAAGTACAACCACTAACCCAGATGATTGGTTTCAATGATGGGTTTTTCTGGTATGGTACAATTCCTTGATATTTTTGGTGGATTTTGTGATGATTTTCTTGTGAAGAATTCAAAGCTTTTTCCCTGTTTCTTTTTTTAAAGAATGACGCAGCCAGTATCTCTGCTAGGCATGGCACTTTCTCTTTTTTCTTGAACTAGAGCTTTGAGTTCTTTTAATCTCAGATGATGAAAATGTTTCTGATGAGATTCTGAAATTTTGAAAAAACACCAAATGATTAGTTTTCGATGGTATGAGACTGCAATCTTGTCGTTAGGCTTTACAATGGCTTTGATACCAAAATGAAATTCTGATTGTGGTTGGCTTTACTACTGGAGAAAATGTTTCATTAAAGTCATTGAACATTAGAGCAAACTTTGCTGCTTTTCTTATTAATTGTGTAAAATGAAAATTTGACCAATTTCAGTTTATAAGACATCATAAATACAGGCAAAGTTATCAATACGATTTGATCGTGAGAAATCAATTCATTTAAAGCTTGTAGGCTTGTAGCATGACCATGACAAATTATCGAATTTTGAACAAAAAGTTTGGACAGTGGAAACTAATAACAAATTTTCTTAACAAATACATGCAATGTATACAGAATGTCATGTAATTATAATACCTTCCATAAGCTGTGGCGCTTTATGTTCCTGTAAAAAAAAGGAAGTGAACACGCACATTTCAGCAGCTGTTTCCGATCGAAATTAATGATTAGACGAAAACCTAACGTTTGTATTTTCTGGCATAAACACAAATGTGCGTGTAGAAATGCTAACCAATAGTGGAGGCCTTGTATTGGTCGACATAGATGGAAGATGACCTAATTCAGCCGGAGAATGGATATTTTCCTTGCACTGAGTAATGAAACTTGGCGCAGTAAGAGATCTAGGTTTAGCTTTAGAGTGACGAAAGATGGGAAGAAAACTTGGACATAAATAAGCCACCTTTATTTTCCGCTACCAATCTCATTCTAATCCAATTTACAGTAACGCTAAGAAAACTAATTAGATATATTTAGAATATATGATTAGATATTATGATATATGATTAGGATATTATGCTATATTTAGAATATATGATTAGATGTTATGAGTGGTATGTAATAAGGGATATATATTCGGAATATTTCCTGCTGTTTCCGCAATATATGATTAGATGTTATGAGTGGTATGTAATAAGGGATATATCTTCGGAAGATTTCCTGCTGTTTCCACAATTCTAGAGTTACCATAAGATAGAGTCTTGGGTATGTATTATAAATAAGGATGCTGGTGATTAATAAGAATTCAAGCTGAGTTTTACCAATTCTTCATGGTATCAGAGCCAAAGAATGATTTTTTTTCTTCAAGAATAATTTGCCATGGCTGATGGTGAAGATCAATTGTTCACAAGTGACCAGTGGAAAGCTATTTCGGGCGTGATTGGTAATAGTAAAAATCCCGAAAATCGATTGAGTGGTAAGTTTGATGATGCTTCATGGATTATCGATACCGGAGCAACCCATCATGTTATAGGGCAACGTTCGTGGTTATTCGACACACAAAACCTTGAGTGTTCTGTTGGTTTGCTAAATGGTGAAAAAGTGATTGCTACTTTGGTGGGATCCGTATGTGTGTCGGACAAAATTACTCCCACTGGAGTACTTTATGTTCCAAATTTGAGTTGCAATTTAATTTCTATTTCCCAATTTAATGATGATTTACGAACTATTGTCCAATTTGATTCTCATATTTGTGCTATACAGGACCAAATGAAGGAGCTGATTGGAACGGGAGTTAGGAGAGATGGACTGTATTACTTTAGCAAACCGGAATTTGTGTCAACAGTTGAAGCAACATCAAATTTGGAGTTGTGGCATCGTCGGCTCGGGCATCCTTCCGAAAAAGTAGTTAAGTTAATTCCTCACGTCAAAAATAATAAAGATAGTTTAGATAAAAGGTGTGAAGTATGTATGTGTGCTAAACATTCTAGAGACAAGTTTCCTTTAAGTGACAATAAAGCTTCTAGAATTTTTGAGAAAATACATTGTGATTTGTGGGGTCCATATCGACACGTTTCGTCGTGTGGGGCCCGTTATTTTTTGACAATAGTTGATGATTTTTCGAGAGCAGTTTGGATTTATTTGTTGGTTGACAAATTAGAGGTATTTCAAATGTTTATGTCCTTTGTTGCTATGGTCGATAGGCAGTTTTCTCAAACAATTAAGGTCGTTCAAAGTGATAATGGAACTGAGTTTAATTGTTTGATTGATTATTTTAATGCAACTAGAATTTTGTTTCAAACTTCGTGTGTGGGTACTCCACAACAAAATGGGATAGTTGAAAGGAAACATAAACATATTTTGAATGTAGGTAGGGCATTACGCTTTCAAGCAAACTTACCTATTTATTTTTGGGGTGAATGTGTTCTTGCTGCCGCTCATTTAATTAATCGTATACCCTCTTCCATGTTACAAGATAAAACAACTTTTGAGATACTTTTTGGTAAACCACCCTCTTTTGGTGCTATTCGAACCTTTGGGTGCTTGTGCTTTGCTCATAACCGAAAGACTAAGGGAGATAAATTTGCAAGTCGGAGTCGAAAATGTATTTTTATGGGTTACCAATTCGGTAAGAAGGGGTGGAAATTATTTGATCTTGATACAAATGAATTTTACGTGTCTAGAGATGTGAAATTTGTAGAGGAGGTATTCCCGTTTGGGTGTACGGAAGATGTCAGTATAACATCTAGTGAGAATAATGACCATGATATTCATCAAGATTTTGCTGAACTAATTTATGAAGATGAGGATGTTGATCTTTTGATTAATGATAATGGGTATAATCACATGGAAGAAGTTCAAATTGACGCACATGCCATTGTTCCAGAACCAGCGACCGCTGGGCCAGAACAACAACCTACTATGCATATTGATGATCAGTCTTTAGATGGGTCTGCTAGGTCTGCGCATGGTTCTGCTTCGGATCAGTCTACTAGCCCACAGGAAATGGGTCGTGGTCTTCAGGAAAAGTTCACAAATGTTCTGTATCGAGATTTTGTGACACATACGGTTTTTGCTAATGGTCCATCTTCTGATTCTCCTCGTTCCAATCACTCCTCGGGTACTCCTTATCCTCTAGCACATTACATAAATTGTGACAAATTTTCTATAAATTATCGGAGATTTCTTGCAGCTATAATTAAGGGTAAGGACCCTAAATCATTTAAAGAAGCCATGAAATCCGATGAGTGGCGCTGTTCCATGAAGGATGAGATACGGGCTCTAGAAGACAACAACACATGGACCTTTATAACGACCCTGAATTTTTGACATTGGAAATCAGGATATTTAATTGATTTTAAATATCTGGAAGTCAGTTTAACTTGAAATTCAAATATCAGAATGAATTTGGTGATTTAAATTATCGAAATTTATTTACTGAAGTTGGGTAAAAATTTGAGTCTTCAATTTTAAGCCGGTTAAAAATGATTTGATGGCTTAGAAAATTCATATTGATTGTACTGAAGGTAATAAAAGCTTCAGAATTGAATTTGAAACTGTTTTGTTCAGTTTGAATTTTTATCGTTTAAATCGATATTTAAAAATAGCCGTCCGAGGCACAGTCTCAGAATTCGATGAAACAAGTTCCATTGGATCCGTAATATTATATTATTATCGGGTTTCAATTTTCGTAATGATTGGAGCTATTGTGTGATCGTACGAGATAAAAACGCCTAGACAATAATTTATCGATTTAATTTAAATATCTTATATCATTTCACCGGTCAAATTTCTTTCATCTCAGCCGACCTATTCTCTACTGCATCACGTACCCTCTTTCTTTCCTTAGAAGCTTAAATCGAAAGCCAGAGAAATGAAAATAAAATCTCGAGCCTTTCTTCTTTGTTCTCTAATTTATCGTTCGTTAAAAACCCAAATAAAACAAAAACAAACGAAAACTTTTTCGTTCCCATTCAAATTTAACGGCCGAAGCCTGGGGTCGGAGCCTCGTTCGAAAATTGTTTCAATTCGCGTTCGATTATTCATCGCGATGATGGGGGGAAGTTTGTGGCAATCGAGGTTACTCGATCTCGAGAAGGCGCGTTTGTGGTGAAGCAGTGGCCGCTCCTTTAGATCTCGATTTAATCAGGGGCGACGAGTGGGATTCGCATGCGAAACTTGGCGAGATGGTCTATGCGAACTTCGATGGTCAGCGTTTGACGAGAGGCATATCGCGAGGTCGAGCTTCGAAGTTAGGGCCGCGTGCAACTGAGGTGGTCGACGTCTACGAGGTGGAGTCGCCTGAGTTTGTTTTCCAGTGAGGCGGTGACGCACGTCGAGGCCGGAGACGAGTTTGTCTAAGTGGTGGTAATTGCGGTTGTCTGTGAGGTATTTTCTTTTATTATATATATATGCAGATTGGAGAAAATAGGATTTTAAAAGAAAAAAATATATGTGTAGGTAAGGTTTGAAAAATAGAAATTTTTAAAGGCTGTAAAGTTTATATAAATTGGATTTTTTGTGAAACCTATATAGATTACATTTTGATTTATTCAGTTATGTTAAAAAAAAACTTATTAAGGTGATAAATTTGTTCAATATACTTAGCTAATTTATTTAGTTACTAAAAGATGTTTTAAAAGGGAAATTATTTAGTTAAAATTAAACTGTTAACTAATTAAATTTTATTAGAAAGGAAATTAATTATCAGATTTGTTCAAGTATTAATTAAATCATCTAATATTTATACAAGGTCAAAATCGTGAAGAAAGAATGCTAATTTGGATGGATTGCAAAATAAAAAGCAAAGGTGAGATCTTCTCACTCAAATTAAAATTGAATTGCAGTTATTGATTGATTGCCTGATTGTGATAGTATATATAGTAGTATATAGCAATATATATATTGGAATATATATATATTGGTGATTGATTTCCCGCATTATATAGCGAATGAGACCCTATGCGCCGCATAATAGCGGATGATATTTTATAAATCCCATATACCGCGATATTCCACCTCATTGTGGAATGGGTATTTAGTTGTTGTGCTAACATCTGTGGATGCAGGGAAATAGGTTGGGGGGATGTGGTGACCCTCATCTTTAAAATCACTTAGATTTTTTTTTATTCAAAAGGAACTCACCACTAAACCCCAAATACTCTTATATTTAAATTTTTATATAGTTTCCAAATATTTTTCCCAAGACCCTGGAATTACTAATATAATCATATCAGTATACAAAGATTAAACCAATTATATATTTGATGATATACAATTATTCCTTTATTATTATTTATATCAAAGTCAATTTAAATCAATTTGAAAACAAAATATCATACAAGCTATTGACTAGCCACTTATTTCCTATTTAAATCTTATTCTACTGCCAGAGGTATATTTTTAGCAAATTATAATACCTAAACTTGTTATCTGGCTATATATAAATATTAATCTGCCTGAATAAGGCTATTTGCATTCATTTGTTCTTGTGACAGTTATTAGGCTTATGCATAAAATTATTTCAAGATCCTACTTGTAGTTAGGAACATTAAAAGTGATTTCCTAATCACTGTCTCAAATTAAACAATTGAAGTTAGATTGCATTTCTATATTTGACATGGTACAGATTTTTAGTTGTTTGGTATATCTCTAAAATTGCTTGGTGTTATATGAGGGTTGCTTGGTGTTTTTCTTGGTTTTGTCCCGGATGCACTCACACTTCATCAATTGAAATGGAGAGATTCCAGGCTCCAAGGGTTTGACCCATGGCCACCTAGACCAGCCATAGTCCCCCTTTTACCACTTGCAAACCCATACCCTTCATTTTGGCAAGCTTTTACAAAATTCCTACTCCTAAATTTCCAAGCCTTTTTGTGCCTAGTTCAAGTTTTCTGGAAAATACTTTCTTATAGGTGTTCACCCAAATATCCAAAGTCCATTACCCTTCCAGGTCTGCTATTCTCAAAGATCCCTTTTTATTTGAAATTTTAAATGCTCAAATCCATACAATTTTCCAGAATTTATGCACCTGCCAGTATCATTTACTTGCCATGCAGAAATTCATTTTTTTTTTGCTTGAATGTTCTGCTAAGATCTTTGAGAGTTCATTTCAAGAATTATATCCCCTTAGCTGTTTAATTTCCATAAGACAAAATATGAACAATAGAAATCAAAGATTCAAATATATTTATATAGATCTCAGTATCAGTTTCAAATATATTTATGTATATCTCAATATCAGTTTTATATATATATCTCAGTATCAGTTTCAAATATATTTATGTATATCTCAGTATCAGTTTTATATATATCTCAGTATCAGTTTCAAATATATTTATATATATCTCAGTATCAGTTTCAAATATATTTATATATATCTCAGTATCAGTTTCAAATATATATATATATATATATATATATATATATATATATCTCAGTATCAGTTATCTGACATGCATACATTTTATTCCACTTGAGTATTTCTTATTCAAATCTTGTCAAATCTATTGTAATTTTATTTAAAGAAAATCATAGAATAAACTCAGGCAATAAAACCAGAGATCATTACATTCACATTTTATATTTATGTGTTATATCCATCCCCTTGTTTTCTCCCAATCAGATGATCATAAAATCAATAAAAATCAAACTCCATCAAATATTATTCAAAATGAATTTTACTTAAGTACAAGTTTTCTTCCCCAAATACTTAGAAAGTTTCCTACAAGTACTTCAATTACAGAAAATAGAATTTGTCTAGTAATTCCATTACAAAGCAACTGCAAATTTAAAACAAGTCTCTCTTATTTATACTAGCAGCCAATGCCTTCTTTACTCATCAAGCCAACTTCAATTTCCTGCAAGCAAATCATTTAGCTGCCCCAAATAATTTTTGAGACACCCAGATGATTGCAAGGGCAACCAAAAGGGTCAGTTTACACTGGTATGAGCATTTATCAATTTTGTATACATGTACATAATTGTAGCAATCTTGCAATGCCTTCCTAGATTAACAGGTCTTATACTTAGCAAGTTTTGGTTCATGTAAGAAGACACAATATCACATTCAACAAATTATACAATGCACAACAATCAGTTAAGATTAATCATGTGTACAATTTTAATTCATCCTCATCAAATCTTGGATAAGTAATCACTGATTTTGTGACGACCCGGAATTTTTGTATATTTGAAATGTGAATATTTAAATTATTTTAAATATCCGAAGGTTAAATTTTAACTTTAATTTCAAATATACAGTATTTATTTGGATAATTAATTATTAAATTTAATTATCGGGATTGGGTAAAATATTGAATCTTGATTTTAAGCCTGTTAAAAATAGTTCAAAGGTTCAGAAAATTTATATTATTAATACTGAAGATGATAGAACTTTTAAAATGGAATTTTAAAAGAGTTTTGTTCAGTTTTAAAAATATATCGTTGAAATTGAATTTAAAAATAACCTTCCGAGGCACACTCTCGGAATTCGACGAAACTGGTTTCATTAGATCCGTAATATGGAATTTTTATCGGATTTCAATTTTCGTAGCTTCCGAAATTGTCATGTGGTCGTACGCTGGATAAACGCGTTGGAATCAAATGTAAATTTAAAATTTTTATGGTCTAGTCAAATTTTCTATCAGCCTACATTCTTTCTTTTCAGCTGGAATTCCTGCTCCACCAGCACGTGTAACGTTCCAAGCACGCCAACATCGTTTCTGTCTCCCTTTCCTTTTCGTTAAGTAAACAAAGATATAATAATAGAGATAAACGAATGCCCCTCTCTTCTATTCTATCTTGCTAGTCCAAATTAAAAAGAAAAAGGGGAAAATCAAACTTTCCTCTGTTAAAATAAGAATGGCTGTAACATTTCTTATTCGTTCAAAGCTAATCGAGCAATTCGTGTTCATGGTCGCTATCTAAACATTCGAATTTCGAATTCGAATTGAAATAAAGGGGTGTTCGGTTGAGGCGACTTGGCAATTAGGGCTTGTGAACCGATGTCGACATCTGGTTGAAAGTCGATTACAATCGCGACTAGAGGAGGGTCTCCTGGAAGCACGAAGGCGAAGGCAAGTGGAGAGCAGCGAGGTCGTTTGAATTTGGGTTGGCGAGCATCGTGACTCCACGCGCGCGCAAGGCTTTCGTTCGCGTTGACGAGAGTGATTCATGGCAGCTAGGCGAAGTAGAGGTGTTGACTTCGTGGTAGGGGAGTGCTCGTGTGAAGCTGCCAACGGCGAGGCCAGCGATGGAAGTTTGGCAGCAGGTAATCTGTCTCTTTTCCATTTTCTTTTATTTCTAAGTATATGGGAAAAAAAAAATATTTTCAGTAAAGGTATAAATTAATTTTAATCAAAAGAAAATACATATGTATACATATATACATAGATATAGGTGAAATAGTAAAACAACTTATCTTCTTAAATTTATTTATGTATGTATGTATAAGTCTGATCATATGTACATAGTTTTGATTTTTGACAGTAAGTCTAAAAATTTCGGTTTAATTTGAAAAGTAATGAGCAAAGATATAAACTGAAGAAAATATTTATGGATATATATATATATATATCAATTTTCAATTACTTGTTTAATTTTGAATAAAGGGGAATTAATTTGTTAGATTATCTTATTTAATTACTTTAGTTACTAAGAAATTATTATAAATAAGAATTACTTAAAATTAAATTGTTAGTTGATTTAAATCTGTGTATGGTAATTAATTGGTTGATTAATTCAAATATTGACAAAATAAATCCAATATTTATTCAAGGTCGAAATCTGAAAGGCAACAAGCTGGAATGGAAATAAATGGTAATGGATGGCAAAACAAAATAAAGGTGAGTTAATCTCACTCAGTTAGATTTAAATTTAAATAGTTAAATTTAAATAATTGATTGAATGGTTGCATTGATTGAATATGCTATACTATATATAGTAGTATATAGCAATATATACATATTGGCATATGTATATATTTGAGTTGTTGATATTTCCGCATTTATATAGCGGATGAGACCCTATGCGCCGCATAATAGCGGATGATATTTTATAAAAACCCATATACCGCGATATTCCACCTCGAAGTGGAATTGGTATTGTGCTAACGTCTGTGGATGCAGGGAAACAGGTTGGAGGGATCCAACTGGATTCCTCAAAATATTTAATTTTTGTTTAAATATTCTGTTCTATGAATATTGATATCCTGTGATGATTTTATTGATGATTGAAATATTGGATGATATGGTTGGATTGAATATTTCAATAAAAGGAGTTATCAAAATATATTGAATTGGATTTTTAAAGAAATAAAAGAGTAAATTTTAAGTAAATAATTCAAGTGAATTGGAATAAGGGAATTTCGAAATAACAAGGGAAATATTAACTTTAAACTAAAGTGATATTAAATTTAAAGAATAAAGGATTTATTTTGAATGTAAGGATTAAATTTAATTAAAGGCTAAAGAAGGAATTTTGGAAGTTTAAAATTGGTATTTTCAGTTAAAAAGGGTTTTAACTCAAATAAAGGAATAAATCTAAAAGTTAATGTATTTTGAAATAAATGAAGTAGTAAAGGAAATTTATTTCAAAGTAAAGTAAAGTAAATTGGAAAATCAATTGGAAATTGATTTAGTTGTTTAAAATTGGAATTTTAAAAGAGAAGTGAGATTTTGGAGATATAAACTGGGTTTATAAAGTAAAATAAAATATCAGTGGATATTTGAATATAAATTCAAGGGGGGAATTTATAAAAAGATATGGTTTGGTTTAAAAAAAAAATGTTGATTTATTTTTAAAAAAGATGGAAATGAGAAGTGTATTTTTCTGGATAGCCAAGTACGTTTTCAAAGCAATTTTAATATAAGTTAAAAGTTCTAATTGTATTTTTAAAAAGCATATTTTAGAAAATTATTATTTCTAAATGTTAATTTCCTAAGTAAGTATATTTTAGGAAACCTATTTTTTTTTAAACTTTAAAGTAAGTATTTTTCAAAGATCTATTATTGTAGTAATTATATAAAAGTAATTTGGTATTATATTTTAAAAAGAGAAATTTAGTTATATTTGTAAAATGGTTTCATTTTAAATATTTCTTAAGTATATATTCTGTTAAAGTATTAAAGTAGTTTAAATTCAATGTTATAAGATATATTTAAAATAAAGTGTTTTTAAATTATTTTAAAATCTAAAAGTGTTTTGTACTTGGTGTTTCAGAGAAATAAATATTTGGAAATGTATTCCGTAAGCGGAAATTGTTTGAAATTGTTTTCAAAAGGAGTTTGAAAATTTGGAAATATATCTTGGAAAGATATTTGGGCAAATAAATAATGTGGGAAATTATTTATTGGGTGATGGTTGCTTGTGGATGTTAATTGATAGTTAAATAACCGACTATCAATATTGGCCAAATGCGCTGATCGTTTCGAAGAGACCGGGATCGAGTTTCCGTATACCGGGATTCTAGGTCTGGAGACTCGAATACCACTTCGATCCGGCTTGTACGTTTCGTGTAACGATTTCGGAGTCGAAGATGGAGCAGTGAAGTGCAAGGGCTAGTCGCTACTAATCCTGAGGATATTTCCAAAATGGATGTAGTAGGAATAGTGCCTTCGGTTCCGTTCGGACCCGGGACGGACTTGTATGGACGAATGCTTGCGAAACATCGTCAGCGGACGATGGGCATTCTAAGGGATATGTTCTCAAAAAGGTATCGTTTAGCCTCGAACCTCATCAACCGGGAATGACTGAAAATCAGGGGTTATGCAGCAAGGCTTCGTGGGTAGCTCCCACTGGAGGGTAAGGTCATCCCTGTCTAGATGTCCCTTTTTATTTCGGCTTAGTGGTGCGGTTGCTGATCCCAACCGTGGGGTGATTTTATTCGGGATCATCCAGTAAGGGATGGTTCCGGCCTTGTGTTGCAGGGGAGCGGGCGTACTCCTCGGTACGGTGATCTAGGCCACGTACTGTGATAGGTGGTACCCCAGTGCCTAGTCATTCGTTGGAAATCCATTCTCCCTACGTGCCTGTACGGTTTTGATTGTGCCCAACTATTGCTGAAACGTGAGATGCAAGCATTTCAGCTAGATTCTAGTTTACTTTCTGTAGACACTATTATAATATCAGAGGATTTTGATATAAAGTGTTTTAGCTATCGTAAGGTAAAAACCCGACATGTTTATTTGTGGCGTGGTCTTACGAGATGCTTTTGTTTTCAAAAGATTTTGAAACTTAAATAATCAATTTGAGTGTGATTTTCTCACGCTGGTTTTCCAGACTGACTCGGGTATTGTTTTATATGATGCTCGGGTCAGACCGAGTATTATAGGTTACAGGATATGTAGCTGTGGAGCTCAGGAGACGAGCTGGATGGCGATACGTACTTCCGTATTTGTTTATTGTTCCGCTGTGTATTTGGATGTATGTCATTGATGTGATGAACTCTGATGATGTATTCTGTAAAATATTGTATAAACAGATATATTTTTCTGTTTGAATAAAGATCTGTTTTATATATATTATATTTTATTCCGCTGCGATGTGAGATTCTGTTGTTGATTTTCTGTTTCTTCTTCTTCTACCTCTTCTTCTTTAACACAAATGGTCCGGTTTTTCGTGTTAGAAAAGCCCGGGTCGTTACAGTGGTATCAGAGCTTAGGCTGGCGACAACCTTGGCTCTGTTGGGAATTTTGAGAGTACTAATAGATATGAGCGCGTATTTGTTAGTGAATATAAAATGGTTTTATATTGTGTTGGTTGATTTATTGAGTGGCATATGAACCTTCGTCGGCACAGTCTGTACAACTGTATCGAAGGGGTTTCTAAACACTTGAATAGAACAGTTCGACACAATATTGTTTTAAATAGGGTGAATGAAATAATTTTGCCCAAATTATTTGTATATAAAAGAAATAATTATTTGAAATTATTATAGTTATATATTTGAATGCTTGGTTGTTAGAAAATGACAATAATGAGTTAGTCTCATTATTGAGTAGAAATTGAAAACTTATAACCTAAGTTGAAGAATAAATTTATATAACAAAATGGAATTTGAAATATAGACTATAAATGAAATTTATAAATTGAGATAAACTTTATATACAAATGTGAATTACAAATGTGATTTATAATCAAAGGAGATAAATTCATAAACAAATGAAATTTGTAAATGTAAATTGTAAATGTGACTTATAACTTGAAATAAAATGTGATAGAATTCCAGAGTAATGTTTGGATATAAAAATTGGATGGATTTTTGTTTTGGGAAAGATTTAAATTCCTTTGGATTTAAAAATAGTTTAAAGGTTTTGGGAAATAATAGTGATATTATTTCATGAATATTTTTGAAATTGAATTGAAATCTGGTGGGATTTGGGATTTAAAAATATTTGAAATGTTTTAGAGTGATAAAAGCATTAAATTCTCTTACGGTCGCTGGAAAATAATTTCGGTGATGACTGCAGCATCATCGATGCTTATTTTCGAGTTTCCAAAGAGAAATTGCTACCAAACTGTTTTAAATTGGAAATGATTGTGAATTGGGTTGGTTTTGAAATTCAAAAGGGAAAATTGTTTGATAAAAGCAGATTGTTTTGGAAATTGGGATTTGATGTGATATACCAAGATGTGTATGAGTTATTTATGGATTCAAAATGGTTTTTGAAATAAAACCGGGCAATTGGATTCTGGAAATTCTATTTAAAATATAAATGTGGAAATTTAAATGAATCAACAATATAAAGTATAGAATGAAGTTGATTGAAATAAGAAGGAAATGAAAGTTTAATTCTTGGATTATAATTATGAGATGAAATTAAATCAATGAATAATATAAGTTGGTAGATAAAAGAGTTAGAGAACTTGAAGGTGAATGAATTGTAAAACTTGTATAAAATTGTATCCTGGAATTAAAATTTAATTCGAGTATATGAAGGTGAATAAAATATATTTGAATTTAACTTAAGATAAGTTAAATAAGAATTAAGAATTGGAATTGAATTAAATGTAAGTAAGTTGAATTGAATTGGATATAAAGGTAATGTAGAATGCTTATAATTGTGTAAAGAAACTCATATTCTTAAGTTCTTAAGTGTAATAATTTGAGATTTGATTATAAAGATGAAATGGACTTAAATGAATAGTCCCAGATCTTAAGTAAGTAAGTTAAAACTTATAAATAGAAATGAAATTGTAAGTCATAAATGGGAATTCATTACTTTGAACCATTAAGAGTTATAATTTGAAATTGTAATTATCAAATGGAAACGACTAAGATGAGCAATCTTAATTTTTAAATAAATCCAAAACTTGAATTATAAAATAAATTGAACTTAAGATAATTAAGTGAAGTGATATTTGGAATTAAAAAGCAAGTATTTAATTTTAACCAGCGGAGGAACTAATTAGATAATAAATGAGTCAATGAAATTAAATTAAAATAGTGATGGTTTGGATTTCGAATGGAATCCGAATAAGTGAAAATAAATTGAAAAGGGCCTGGTTATTAATAAAATAATTTCAGATGAATTGAGTATGGAAATTAAAATTCATAATGATTGAGTGAATAAACCAATTATATTAAATAAATAAATGGATGGAATTTGATTAAATAAGAATCAAATGAAAGATGGAAATAAAAACTTTAAAGGGTTGGTTAAAGGGAAAATAAACTTAAGTTATTGACTTAAGTAAATGTTGAATGGAAACTGAACTCAAACAGAAGGGTGGTTTAAATAAATTGAGAAATAGTTATTGAATGAATTAACTTGGATTGTTTTCGAGATAAATAAAATTCAATTTTTGGAAGTTGAAGATAAATTGAATTTAAGGAAAAATTTGAAATGAAGTAGTAAATTGAAGTAAATTGGAATTCATATGAAATTGGAATTCGATTTGAATATATACACTTCAGTGGGGAAGTAGTAAATAAATATAAGAAAATTTGTATTGGAAATATACTTAGTAATTTTGGAATGGAAAATATATATACTAAGTGAATAGTTGAATGAAGACTAAAACTGAAGTTGTGAAATGGATAATTGTGAATAAGTAGATAACAATCAAAGGAATGTGAATAAAGGAGAATTGATATAACTAATAATCAATTGGGCTAATTACGTAAGATGTACGTATATTATTTTATTCGCAAAGCTATTTGGTCCAGATGTCGAACACAGAATTTCGAGATAGTTTTATCGATCCGAATCAGGATTTTTCACTCGATTTTCGACGGCGAACCTGGATATGGATTGTTGATTGATTCTGGATATTCTCTATCATAGTTTGTGACTATGCAAGGAGAATGACGGTTTCTGATCAAGGAACCAGATCTGAGTCCGCACTAGAAAGTCGGATGGACGATACTAGTTCGGAAGTGAGATTGTGTGATCGATTGAGCGATCGAATATGATATTGCGTACGGATGATATATGTGCATCGTACGGGCTTAAGTAAAGCAAATATTGAAAATTGTAAAGAAAAGTATAAAATGACTTTGGGATTGTGAATGGATATTATTGCTTAATAGGATATACAGGTATATAAAAGCAATGGATAAATTGGGATTTTTGATTTTAGAAGATAAAATTTAATGGCCCGACAAAAAGGTATGTATTTGAATTTCTATATGAAATTTGATTGGGTTTTGGATCCAGCCACTTGGCTTTTGTTTTCTTTTTGAGATTGGGAGGCCGTAGAGCCATTTTGTAGTAGTACCGAGCTAGCCGCGCAAAGGAGACGCTGGCGAAATTTTTCGGAAATTTAGGAAGTTAGAAAAATTTTGAGAAAATTTTGATAATTCAAAATTGAATTCAAATTTAAATTTGAATGGATAAGTAGGTGGTATGAGTTGAACTTATGAATAAGTTTGGGAAGTTAAAAGATGATTACTGTATCATTAATAAAAGATTTGTTTAGCAAGTTGATGAAACTGGTTAGTTTTGAGAAATAGTTGATGGATATTAAATCATTCTTCCTAACTAGTAATTTCGGGGACGAAATTCTTTTAAGGGGGGAGGAATGTGACGACCCGGAATTTTTGTATATTTGAAATGTGAATATTTAATTTATTTTAAATATCCGAAGGTTAAATTTTAACTTTAATTTCAAATATACAGTATTTATTTGGATAATTAATTATTAAATTTAATTATCGGGATTGGGTAAAATATTGAATCTTGATTTTAAGCCTGTTAAAAATAGTTCAAAGGTTCAGAAAATTTATATTATTAATACTGAAGATGATAGAACTTTTAAAATGGAATTTTAAAAGAGTTTTGTTCAGTTTTAAAAATATATCGTTGAAATTGAATTTAAAAATAACCTTCCGAGGCACACTCTCGGAATTCGACGAAACTGGTTTCATTAGATCCGTAATATGGAATTTTTATCGGATTTCAATTTTCGTAGCTTCCGAAATTGTCATGTGGTCGTACGCTGGATAAACGCGTTGGAATCAAATGTAAATTTAAAATTTTTATGGTCTAGTCAAATTTTCTATCAGCCTACATTCTTTCTTTTCAGCTGGAATTCCTGCTCCACCAGCACGTGTAACGTTCCAAGCACGCCAACATCGTTTCTGTCTCCCTTTCCTTTTCGTTAAGTAAACAAAGATATAATAATAGAGATAAACGAATGCCCCTCTCTTCTATTCTATCTTGCTAGTCCAAATTAAAAAGAAAAAGGGGAAAATCAAACTTTCCTCTGTTAAAATAAGAATGGCTGTAACATTTCTTATTCGTTCAAAGCTAATCGAGCAATTCGTGTTCATGGTCGCTATCTAAACATTCGAATTTCGAATTCGAATTGAAATAAAGGGGTGTTCGGTTGAGGCGACTTGGCAATTAGGGCTTGTGAACCGATGTCGACATCTGGTTGAAAGTCGATTACAATCGCGACTAGAGGAGGGTCTCCTGGAAGCACGAAGGCGAAGGCAAGTGGAGAGCAGCGAGGTCGTTTGAATTTGGGTTGGCGAGCATCGTGACTCCACGCGCGCGCAAGGCTTTCGTTCGCGTTGACGAGAGTGATTCATGGCAGCTAGGCGAAGTAGAGGTGTTGACTTCGTGGTAGGGGAGTGCTCGTGTGAAGCTGCCAACGGCGAGGCCAGCGATGGAAGTTTGGCAGCAGGTAATCTGTCTCTTTTCCATTTTCTTTTATTTCTAAGTATATGGGAAAAAAAAAATATTTTCAGTAAAGGTATAAATTAATTTTAATCAAAAGAAAATACATATGTATACATATATACATAGATATAGGTGAAATAGTAAAACAACTTATCTTCTTAAATTTATTTATGTATGTATGTATAAGTCTGATCATATGTACATAGTTTTGATTTTTGACAGTAAGTCTAAAAATTTCGGTTTAATTTGAAAAGTAATGAGCAAAGATATAAACTGAAGAAAATATTTATGGATATATATATATATCAATTTTCAATTACTTGTTTAATTTTGAATAAAGGGGAATTAATTTGTTAGATTATCTTATTTAATTACTTTAGTTACTAAGAAATTATTATAAATAAGAATTACTTAAAATTAAATTGTTAGTTGATTTAAATCTGTGTATGGTAATTAATTGGTTGATTAATTCAAATATTGACAAAATAAATCCAATATTTATTCAAGGTCGAAATCTGAAAGGCAACAAGCTGGAATGGAAATAAATGGTAATGGATGGCAAAACAAAATAAAGGTGAGTTAATCTCACTCAGTTAGATTTAAATTTAAATAGTTAAATTTAAATAATTGATTGAATGGTTGCATTGATTGAATATGCTATACTATATATAGTAGTATATAGCAATATATACATATTGGCATATGTATATATTTGAGTTGTTGATATTTCCGCATTTATATAGCGGATGAGACCCTATGCGCCGCATAATAGCGGATGATATTTTATAAAAACCCATATACCGCGATATTCCACCTCGAAGTGGAATTGGTATTGTGCTAACGTCTGTGGATGCAGGGAAACAGGTTGGAGGGATCCAACTGGATTCCTCAAAATATTTAATTTTTGTTTAAATATTCTGTTCTATGAATATTGATATCCTGTGATGATTTTATTGATGATTGAAATATTGGATGATATGGTTGGATTGAATATTTCAATAAAAGGAGTTATCAAAATATATTGAATTGGATTTTTAAAGAAATAAAAGAGTAAATTTTAAGTAAATAATTCAAGTGAATTGGAATAAGGGAATTTCGAAATAACAAGGGAAATATTAACTTTAAACTAAAGTGATATTAAATTTAAAGAATAAAGGATTTATTTTGAATGTAAGGATTAAATTTAATTAAAGGCTAAAGAAGGAATTTTGGAAGTTTAAAATTGGTATTTTCAGTTAAAAAGGGTTTTAACTCAAATAAAGGAATAAATCTAAAAGTTAATGTATTTTGAAATAAATGAAGTAGTAAAGGAAATTTATTTCAAAGTAAAGTAAAGTAAATTGGAAAATCAATTGGAAATTGATTTAGTTGTTTAAAATTGGAATTTTAAAAGAGAAGTGAGATTTTGGAGATATAAACTGGGTTTATAAAGTAAAATAAAATATCAGTGGATATTTGAATATAAATTCAAGGGGGGAATTTATAAAAAGATATGGTTTGGTTTAAAAAAAAAAATGTTGATTTATTTTTAAAAAAGATGGAAATGAGAAGTGTATTTTTCTGGATAGCCAAGTACGTTTTCAAAGCAATTTTAATATAAGTTAAAAGTTCTAATTGTATTTTTAAAAAGCATATTTTAGAAAATTATTATTTCTAAATGTTAATTTCCTAAGTAAGTATATTTTAGGAAACCTATTTTTTTTTTAAACTTTAAAGTAAGTATTTTTCAAAGATCTATTATTGTAGTAATTATATAAAAGTAATTTGGTATTATATTTTAAAAAGAGAAATTTAGTTATATTTGTAAAATGGTTTCATTTTAAATATTTCTTAAGTATATATTCTGTTAAAGTATTAAAGTAGTTTAAATTCAATGTTATAAGATATATTTAAAATAAAGTGTTTTTAAATTATTTTAAAATCTAAAAGTGTTTTGTACTTGGTGTTTCAGAGAAATAAATATTTGGAAATGTATTCCGTAAGCGGAAATTGTTTGAAATTGTTTTCAAAAGGAGTTTGAAAATTTGGAAATATATCTTGGAAAGATATTTGGGCAAATAAATAATGTGGGAAATTATTTATTGGGTGATGGTTGCTTGTGGATGTTAATTGATAGTTAAATAACCGACTATCAATATTGGCCAAATGCGCTGATCGTTTCGAAGAGACCGGGATCGAGTTTCCGTATACCGGGATTCTAGGTCTGGAGACTCGAATACCACTTCGATCCGGCTTGTACGTTTCGTGTAACGATTTCGGAGTCGAAGATGGAGCAGTGAAGTGCAAGGGCTAGTCGCTA
Organism: Allium fistulosum; assembly: GCA_030737815.1. Lineage (NCBI taxonomy): Eukaryota > Viridiplantae > Streptophyta > Magnoliopsida > Asparagales > Amaryllidaceae > Allium > Allium fistulosum. The sequence continues at coordinate 799,763,980 of CM060904.1, forward strand.
CTAATCCTGAGGATATTTCCAAAATGGATGTAGTAGGAATAGTGCCTTCGGTTCCGTTCGGACCCGGGACGGACTTGTATGGACGAATGCTTGCGAAACATCGTCAGCGGACGATGGGCATTCTAAGGGATATGTTCTCAAAAAGGTATCGTTTAGCCTCGAACCTCATCAACCGGGAATGACTGAAAATCAGGGGTTATGCAGCAAGGCTTCGTGGGTAGCTCCCACTGGAGGGTAAGGTCATCCCTGTCTAGATGTCCCTTTTTATTTCGGCTTAGTGGTGCGGTTGCTGATCCCAACCGTGGGGTGATTTTATTCGGGATCATCCAGTAAGGGATGGTTCCGGCCTTGTGTTGCAGGGGAGCGGGCGTACTCCTCGGTACGGTGATCTAGGCCACGTACTGTGATAGGTGGTACCCCAGTGCCTAGTCATTCGTTGGAAATCCATTCTCCCTACGTGCCTGTACGGTTTTGATTGTGCCCAACTATTGCTGAAACGTGAGATGCAAGCATTTCAGCTAGATTCTAGTTTACTTTCTGTAGACACTATTATAATATCAGAGGATTTTGATATAAAGTGTTTTAGCTATCGTAAGGTAAAAACCCGACATGTTTATTTGTGGCGTGGTCTTACGAGATGCTTTTGTTTTCAAAAGATTTTGAAACTTAAATAATCAATTTGAGTGTGATTTTCTCACGCTGGTTTTCCAGACTGACTCGGGTATTGTTTTATATGATGCTCGGGTCAGACCGAGTATTATAGGTTACAGGATATGTAGCTGTGGAGCTCAGGAGACGAGCTGGATGGCGATACGTACTTCCGTATTTGTTTATTGTTCCGCTGTGTATTTGGATGTATGTCATTGATGTGATGAACTCTGATGATGTATTCTGTAAAATATTGTATAAACAGATATATTTTTCTGTTTGAATAAAGATCTGTTTTATATATATTATATTTTATTCCGCTGCGATGTGAGATTCTGTTGTTGATTTTCTGTTTCTTCTTCTTCTACCTCTTCTTCTTTAACACAAATGGTCCGGTTTTTCGTGTTAGAAAAGCCCGGGTCGTTACAGATTTATACTCCAAGCTTCCACCCAGCAATTAATCAATGAAAAATATTTATCTTGATTAAATCTAACACCAAATTTGAAAGTTTATAACCCAGATTTTTAAACCCCTACCCCCATTTATTTTATGGTCTTTAACTCCTTGTCAAATGAACACTATGTATGCATTGTGATGGAAACTCCCAGGTTGTTTAAATTATTCCAACACACAAAGGCCTCAGGGTGCAGTTGCACCATGCATATACTTGCTTCCACCAGAAGTAAGCAGATCATTGACTACCCCCAAGTGACCAAATTAGTTTTTTTTATATATATCAGAGAAATATGAATGCCTGCATATTTTCTGGCTCAACCCCATGTTCCCCTATTAATCTTGATCCATGTTTAATGATGATAGAACAAGAATACTTAAAACATGTTAATTCTGAAAGCCAAATTACAGATCAATGCTCCAAACAAAAATGCACAAACAAACATCCATATCACCCATAACAAATCATTTCAGAGATTCAAATAACTCATAGTATTTTTAGGCTGCCTGTAATAGGACTTAATGCCATTGCATACAAAAGATAAATACTCACATAATGTTTCTCCTTTCACTGCCTTAATTTCTTAGAACAGCAAATCCCCCAAGGCCTTAAGCTAGTGTTTTCTCCTTGTTTATTTTATTTTGTTTTTGATCCCGAGAGAGTGATGGTTTTGGTTATGTGCAGTTATTTATAAATCCATTCTAGGGTTTTAGAAAATGGGTAATTCCCCTGATACCCTTAGATGTTTATGTACACATCATATTTCTGTGTGATCATAAATTGGAAATGCACACTTTAATTAGCTATTTCGGGGATCATGCATTTTTAGACACTCAATACTATTTTCATGACTCTTTTCTACTCATGCAATAAGCATGTGACCCTCAGTTCATTATTTCTTTTTATAAGTTTTAAGGATATCTGAAAATCTACTTTGTATTTTTTTTCTACCTATCTATTACCTCCATTAAATCAGACATACTACCATACTTTGTAATGTAAAATCATTTACACAAATTATTTGCTTGGAATAAATATGGTATGGAAATTTTATTTGATTCTATATATGTGTATATATATATATTTCTGCCTTTATGTCAAATCAGTCAACTTCCTTTTAAATTAAAAAAAATCACATATATTATGCTAATTATTTTCTGGCACAATTATAAGACATATAAGCCTTTATACTAAACTTCATTTTATTTTATCTTCATATAAAACAGCAAACACCCCATATATATTAAATGTGTATATATATATTTACATAATTCTTTGAACATAAAGCTATATTTATTTTGAGTTCCAATTTTTCTTCTAATTACCTTAATTCCTTGCATTTTATCAAACATAAGCTTCCATTTAATTTTATTTATTGCCAAATTCTTTTCTGTTTTAATGCAATATATATATATATATATCTCAGAATTTTCTAATATAAATATATATCATTTTATTTTTATTTTAGGGTCATTACATACCCTCCCCCTTAAAGGAATTATTTTCCCATAATTTCACCTAATTTCTCCAATTAAAAGCACTAATCCATAGCCTGTTTTAACTCCATAACCCCATACCCATATTTTATGAAAACAAACATTGTATAAGTATATTTAGAAAAATTATCTTAGGCTGCTTAAACATACCTCTTCATCAGTAAACAAATTGGGGTATTTAGCCCTCATTTTATCTTCAACCTCCCATGTACAATCATTAGTGTCCAAGCTCCATTGGATTTTCACCAATTTAATCACCTTGTTTCTCAACTTTTTCTCTTCCTTGGCAACTATCCCTACTGGTTCATTGGTATAAACTAAATTTTTCTGGACTTGAACTTGAGTAGGTGACTCCAGAATTGCTCCTTCATCATGCACCCATTTTCTCAATTGAGAAACATGAAATACAGGATGCACACCACTCAACTCCTCAGGTAACTTAAGTCTGTAGGCCATAGCACCAATCCTATGTATAATTTCATATGGTCCTACAAATCTTGGTGATAGCTTACCAGATTTTCCAAACCTGAACACTTTCTTCATTGGTGATACTTTCAGAAAAACATGCTCTCCTACTTCAAACTCCATTGGCTTTCTCTTTCTATCTGCATAAGACTTTTGTCTTGATTGTGCTGCCTTCATCCTATGCCTAACCAATTCAATCATGTTGGAAGTTTCTTTAACATGATCTGGCCCCAACATTACACCATCTCCTGCTTCCAACCAACAGGCAGGAGACATGCAAGGTCTCCCATACAAGGCTTCAAAGGGAGCCATTCCTATGGTTGATTGATAGCTATTGTTGTAAGTAAATTCTGCCAAGTGGATATGATCCTCCCAATTACCCCCAAAATCAAGCACACATGCTCTAAGTAAATCTTCAAATATTTTATTCACTATTTCTGTTTGCCCATCACTTTGAGGATGGTAGGCAGTGCTTAAACAAAGTTGTGTTCCCATTGCTTCTTGGAAGCTTTCCCAAAATCTTGAGGTGAACAAAGTGTCTCTATCACTTACAATGGTCTTGGGTATACCATGTAGCCTCACCACTTCCTTAATAAACAATAGTGCAAGCCTAGATGCATTTCTATCTGACCTGACAGGAACAAAGTGAGCTGATTTGGTTAGTCTATCAACAATTACCCATATACTATCATTGCCTTTCTTAGTTCTAGGCAAACCATCCACAAAATCCATGGAAATACTTTCCCACTTCCACTGAGGTACCTCCAAAGGTTGCAACATGCCAGAGGGCTTTTGGTGGTCTGCTTTAATTTGTTGACATGTGGAACATTTTGCCACATATCTTGCCACTGCTTGCTTCATTCCTGGCCACCAGTAGCCTCTTTTTAAATCATGATACATCTTAGTACCACCAGGGTGTATGGTGTACCTGGTCTTGTGATGCTCATTCATGATTTCTTCCTTCAATTCTGCAATGTTTGGTACACAAAGCTTATCATTTTTCCTCAAATAACCTTGGGAATCTATTTTAAAATTTTCTGACTCAATGTTATTTAATAACATTTCTTTCTTCTCCTTTAGACTTTGATCTTGATCTTGCATGCTACCAACTTTCTCCACCAGATTAGACTTCACTGTGATTATTCCCAGTGTACCATACTCCACCATATCACCATGTTCTTTAAAATTCATTGTATCCTTGCTGTATATATCAGCCTCCCCAAGCACTGCAAGATTTTTAAACTCATCAATCATCAAACTAGCTAATCTAACATGATTTCTGCTCAAAGCATCTGCCACTCTATTAGCTTTTCCAGGGGTGTACAATATATCTAAATCATATGCAGCTAGAAACTCCAACCACCTTGCTTGCCTCATATTTAAATCTTTTTGAGAAAATAAATATTTCAATGCTTGATGATCTGTGAATAATTCAAATTTTGCCCTAAGCAAATAATGCCTCCATAGTTTTAGTGCAAACACTATTGCAGCTAATTCTAGGTCATGAGTTGCATATTTGGTTTCATTGGGTTTAAGCTGTCTTGATGCATATGCCACTACCTTGCCATGTTGCATAAGCACTGCACCTAACCCAGACCCACTAGCATCAGTGTATACAACCATTCCTTCATTTGCTTCTGGGATTTGTAGGACAGGAGCTTCCACTAATGCTTGCTTCAATTTCTCAAAAGCTTGTTCACACTGCTCAGTCCACACATATGGTTGGTTCTTCTTGGTCAGTTTGGTCATTGGTGCGGCTATTCTTGAAAAATCCTTAATGAACCTCCTATAATACCCTGCCAAACCTAAGAATGACCTCACCTCAGTCACTGTTTTGGGTCTACTCCATGATTGAACTGCAATGACCTTGCTTGGATCTACACTTACTCCCTGCTGTGACACTATGTGTCCTAAGAATTTTACTTCATGTTGCCAAAATGTACACTTTGGATACTTGGCTTTTAATTCATTTTCTCTAAGCCTGGATAATACTAAATGTAGGTGCATGGCATGATCATTTTCTATCTTTGAATAAATTAATATGTCATCTATGAATACTAAGACAAACTTATCCAAAAAGTCTCTAAAAATTCTATTCATCAAGTCTACAAAATAGGAGGGAGCATTGGTCAAGCCAAATGGCATTACTAGAAATTCATAAAGGCCATACCTTGTATTAAAGGCTGTGTACTCAATGCTTTCCTCTGCAACTTTCATCTGATGAAATCCAGAGGCTAAGTCTAGCCTTGAAAATATTTTAGCCCCATGCAATTGATCAAATAGATCATCTATTCTAGGCAGTGGGTACTTATTTTTAATAGTCGCCTTTTTTAAATCCCTGTAGTCTACACACAACCTCATTGTTCCATCATGTTTCTTGACAAATAGCACTGGGGAACCCCAACTGGAACTACTTGATCTTATGAATCCTTTCTCTTCTAATTCTTCTAGTTGATGCTTTAATTCTACCAACTCTTTTGGACCCATTCTATAAGGCTTCTTAATGATTGGATTTGTTCCAGGAATCAATTTTATTTTAAATTCAACTGGTCTGTTTTGAGGAATTCCTTTCACTTCTCCAAACACATCTACATATTCATTGACTACTCGGATTTCCTCTATTTTTAATTCCTTTTGAACTTCATTAATACTCCAGATTTTATTAAAACATGTATTCTTTGCTATTTCACTTAAGATGGTAATTCTTTTGCCTTCATTTGTTTCCAAAGAAATAGTAAGGTTTTCTAAATTTAAAATTGCTTTATTTCTCATTAACCAATCTACCCCCAAAATAATCCCAATACCAGGATAATTTAAGGTATATAAATCTGAATTAAATTCATAACCCCCTATAATTAATTTCAGACCCAAACACTTCATCCCCAACATACAATGACTCCCTATGGGACTGTGTACAACCAAGGCCTGATCAATGGAAACACATGCAAGTGTTAACTTCTTTACAATTTCCAAAGATATTAGTGAATGTGAGGCACCAGTGTCATATATGACTAATATTGGTTGGGTATGAATAAAAATTATACCTTCAAGTTGCCCAACATTCCCAGTGTTACTTACTGCCAAAGCTCCCACCCTTGCTGTTCCCCTATTGGTTTCTGGGCAATCCTTCTTGAGATGACCCATCTTTCCACAATTATAGCATCCTCCTCTGGGTATCTTGGGGTCAGGGCATTGGTTACTATAATGTCCAGCTTTTCCACAATTAAAACAATGAGTAAACTTCTTGCTTTCAGGTGCTGTTGCTCCTTCCCCTTTCTTAGCCCCTTTACTTGCATTTCTCTTGTCATAAGGTTGCACTTTGTTCTGACCACCCTTCTTCTTGTTGAGCTTCATATTCCTGAATTTCTCTCTTGCAGTGTCATGTTGCTCAAATGAGAGAGTTAGATCAATTACTTGATCAAAAGTTTTGTCCTTGTATGGCAACATTGCCCTTGACAAACTAGGGTTCAAGCCTTGAATGTACCTTGCATTCTTTGCTTCTGCATTCCCTATTAACACCAGTCCATACTTGGATAATGCTTCAAACTTCTGAGTGTATTCATTCACACTCATGCTTCCTTGCCTTAATCTGATAAAGTCTTCAAGCAGTGTGGCCTTGGCAGATGCTGGGACAAATCTGGCCTCAAGCATGTCCTTGAAATTATTCCAAGTAATGGTATCCTCTTGTCTTCCTGCTGTCACAACTTCCCACCAATCCAGTGCAACCCCCTTCAATTTCCTTGAAGCTATCTGTCTCTTTCTTTGGTCATTGATTTGCATATCTGTGAAGACCCTCTCCATAGTTTTTATCCAAGTTTGAACACCTATAGCTCCTTCAGTACCTTCAAAATCCTTTCCTCCCAAAGTGGTACAAGTCTTAAGCAGTTTGGAGAGTTCCTCATGAGGATTGTCTTGCCTTGGTGCCATTCCATCCCTTAAAGCTCTCACAAAATCCTCCATGCTCATCATAGGTGGCTCACGTGATGATCCTGCACCTGTGTGATGCCTTGGTCCTACCATAATGCTATAAATATGATTTTTATGTTAGTTTATTTACCCCTATCAGTTTTTGGTGTCTTTACTTGGTTCATTTTCATTTCTGTGCACATTGTGCATGTGTCACATGTACACACATATATTTCTTGACATAAAGCAAAAACATTCAACGCCAACAATTCAAACAATGCATTCAAACATCCATATGCATACAACAACATTTACTATGTTATTTAAAACATAGCTTTGATACCAACTGTGGTGACCCTCATCTTTAAAATCACTTAGATTTTTTTTATTCAAAAGGAACTCACCACTAAACCCCAAATACTCTTATATTTAAATTTTTATATAGTTTCCAAATATTTTTCCCAAGACCTTGGAATTACTAATATAATCATATCAGTATACAAAGATTAAACCAATTATATATTTGATGATATACAATTATTCCTTTATTATTATTTATATCAGAGTCAATTTAAATCAATTTGAAAACAAAATATCATACAAGCTATTGACTAGCCACTTATTTCCTATTTAAATCTTATTCTACTGCCAGAGGTATATTTTTAGCAAATTATAATACCTAAACTTGTTATCTGGCTATATATAAATATTAATCTGCCTGAATAAGGCTATTTGCATTCATTTGTTCTTGTGACAGTTATTAGGCTTATGCATAAAATTATTTCAAGATCCTACTTGTAGTTAGGAACATTAAAAGTGATTTCCTAATCACTGTCTCAAATTAAACAATTGAAGTTAGATTGCATTTCTATGTTTGACATGGTACAGATTTTTAGTTGTTTGGTATATCTCTAAAATTGCTTGGTGTTATATGAGGGTTGCTTGGTGTTTTTCTTGGTTTTGTCCCGGATGCACTCACACTTCATCAATTGAAATGGAGAGATTCCAGGCTCCAAGGGTTTGACCCATGGCCACTTAGACCAGCCATAGTCCCCCTTTTACCACTTGCAAACCCATACCCTTCATTTTGGCAAGCTTTTACAAAATTCCTACTCCTAAATTTCCAAGCCTTTTTGTGCCTAGTTCAAGTTTTCTGGAAAATACTTTCTTATAGGTGTTCACCCAAATATCCAAAGTCCATTACCCTTCCAGGTCTGCTATTCTCAAAGATCCCTTTTTATTTGAAATTTTAAATGCTCAAATCCATACAATTTTCCAGAATTTATGCACCTGCCAGTATCATTTACTTGCCATGCAGAAATTCATTTTTTTTTGCTTGAATGTTCTGCTAAGATCTTTGAGAGTTCATTTCAAGAATTATATCCCCTTAGCTGTTTAATTTCCATAAGACAAAATATGAACAATAGAAATCAGAGATTCAAATATATTTATATAGATCTCAGTATCAGTTTCAAATATATTTATGTATATCTCAGTATCAGTTTTATATATATCTCAGTATTAGTTTCAAATATATTTATGTATATCTCAGTATCAGTTTTATATATATATCTCAGTATCAGTTTCAAATATATTTATATATATCTCAGTATCAGTTTCAAATATATTTATATATATCTCAGTATCAGTTTCAAATATATATATATATATATCTCAGTATCAGTTATCTGACATGCATACATTTTATTCCACTTGAGTATTTCTTATTCAAATCTTGTCAAATCTATTGTAATTTTATTTAAAGAAAATCATAGAATAAACTCAGGCAATAAAACCAGAGGTCATTACATTCACATTTTATATTTATGTGTTATATCCATCCCCTTGTTTTCTCCCAATCAGATGATCATAAAATCAATAAAAATCAAACTCCATCAAATATCATTCAAAATGAATTTTACTTAAGTACAAGTTTTCTTCCCCAAATACTTAGAAAGTTTCCTACAAGTACTTCAATTACAGAAAATAGAATTTGTCTTGTAATTCCATTACAAAGCAACTGCAAATTTAAAACAAGTCTCTCTTATTTATACTAGCAGCCAATGCCTTCTTTACTCATCAAGTCAACTTCAATTTCCTGCAAGCAAATCATTTAGCTGCCCCAAATAATTTTTGAGACACCCAGATGATTGCAAGGGCAACCAAAAGGGTCAGTTTACACTGGTATGAGCATTTATCAATTTTGTATACATGTACATAATTGTAGCAATCTTGCAATGCCTTCCTAGATTAACAGGTCTTATACTTAGCAAGTTTTGGTTCATGTAAGAAGACACAATATCACATTCAACAAATTATACAATGCACAACAGTCAGTTAAGATTAATCATGTGTACAATTTTAATTCATCCTCATCAAATCTTGGATAAGCAATCACTGATTTATACTCCAAGCTTCCACCCAGCAATTAATCAATGAACAATATTTATCTTGATTAAATCTAACACCAAATCTGAAAGTTTATAACCCAGATTTTTAAACCCCTACCCCCATTTATTTTATGGTCTTTAACTCCTTGTCAAATGAACACTATGTATGCATTGTGATGGAAACTCCCAGGTTGTTTAAATTATTCCAACACACAAAGGCCTCAGGGTGCAGTTGCACCATGCATATACTTGCTTCCACCAGAAGTAAGCAGATCATTGACTACCCCCAAGTGACCAAATTAGTTTTTTTTTATATATCAGAGAAATATGACTGCCTGCATATTTTCTGGCTCAACCCCATGTTCCCCTATTAATCTTGATCCATGTTTAATGATGATAGAACAAGAATACTTAAAATATGTTAATTCTGAAAGCCAAATTACAGATCAATGCTCCAAACAAAAATGCACAAACAAACATCCATATCACCCATAACAAATCATTTCAGAGATTCAAATAACTCATAGTATTTTTAGGCTGCCTGCAATAGGACTTAATGCCATTGCATACAAAAGATAAATACTCACATAATGTTTCTCCTTTCACTGCCTTAATTTCTTAGAACAACAAATCCCCCAAGGCCTCAAGCTAGTGTTTTCTCCTTATTTATTTTATTTTGTTTTTGATCCCGAGAGAGTGATGGTTTTGGTTATGTGCAGTTATTTATAAATCCATTCTAGGGTTTTAGAAAATGGGTAATTCCCCTGATACCCTTAGATGTTTATGTACACATCATATTTCTGTGTGATCATAAATTGGAAATGCACACTTTAATTAGCTATTTCGGGGATCATGCATTTTTAGACACTCAATACTATTTTCATGACTCTTTTCTACTCATGCAATAAGCATGTGACCCTCAGTTCATTATTTCTTTTTATAAGTTTTAAGGATATCTGAAAATCTACTTTGTATTTTTTTCTTCTACCTATCTATTACCTCCATTAAATCAGACATACTACCATACTTTGTAATGTAAAATCATTTACACAAATTATTTGCTTGGAATAAATATGGTATGGAAATTTTATTTGATTCTATATATGTGTATATATATATATATATATATATATTTCTGCCTTTATGTCAAATCAGTCAACTTCCTTTTAAATTAAAAAAAATCACATATATTATGCTAATTATTTTCTGGCACAATTATAAGACATATAAGCCTTTATACTAAACTTCATTTTATTTTATCTTCATATAAAACAGCAAACACCCCATATATATTAAATGTGTATATATATATTTACATAATTCTTTGAACATAAAGCTATATTTATTTTGAGTTCCAATTTTTCTTCTAATTACCTTAATTCCTTGCATTTTATCAAACAGAAGCTCCCATTTAATTTTATTTATTGCCAAATTCTTTTCTGTTTTAATGCAATATATATATATATATATTCTTAGAATTTTCTAATATAAATATATATCATTTTATTTTTATTTTAGGGTCATTACAGGGGATCCAACTGGATTCCTCAAATTGTATGAATTTGTTTCATATATATATTGTATGAATTTTTTTCATATGCTGTGTGATAATTTATTTATAATCTATGAATGATTATATTGACGATTGAATTTGTTGAAGGCTATAATTTAGCCGAATGTATTTTTGGTATCGTTGGATACCAAAAATAAATAAAATTGGATTTTTGAAATTAAAGTTGGAAATTTTAAGTAAATTCTTTATGAAAGAATTGGATAAATTTAAAAGAAGTTTGAAGAAGATAAAGTTTAATTTTTGAATCATATTGAATAAAATTCCAAATATGGGAAAAAGGTTTAATAAGTGGATTTCGAGTAATATTGTTTATAAGTTGAAGAATTTATTTAAAATTTGGACTTTAAATAGATTGGAAGAGATAAAAGAATTTGTTTCCTTAAAAAGGAATTTATTTTAAAAAGGGAAATAAATCGGGAAATCCATTTGAAAGTTGATTTGGAGTTGAAAGTGAATATTTGAGAAATCGATTTGAAAATCGTATAAAAATTGAATATTTGGGAATGTAGATTCAAAATGGAATTTATAAAGGAAAGGGAAATTTGTTTTAAAAATAAACACTGATTTATTTTTAAAGTGTGGAAATAAATTTACGGATTTGGAACGTAAATTTAAAATGAATCGATAAGGATTTATTTAATTGGTTTAAATGGACCATTTTGAAGTGAAAGTGTATTCTCAATATAAAGCCGAGTATATTTCCAAAGTAGCTTTTAAAATATTAATTAAAGGTTCTAAAGTTGGTTTTTAAAGGAATATTTCGGAGAAAATGTTTTCCCAATTATATTTTAGATGGGGATAGAAATCATTTTAAAATATTTGAACTCGGCAGATTTCCAGTGGGAATGAATAAATATTTGGAAATATATTCCGCGTAAGGAAATTGATTTGAAATTTGTTTTCAAAAGTTGAAAGGTGAAAAGTGATTTGAAATTTGTTTTCAAAGTGTTGAAGTGTGGAAAAATATATATCTTGTGAAGATATTTTGAAAATAAATAATTTGGGAAAATTATTTAAATTTGAGGATTGTTGTGAATGCTGTTTGATAGTTAAATCACCGACTATCAATATTTGCCTTTGAAATGGCACTTGAATTTGTTTTAAAACAAGCGCTCATTATTCGGTTAAGCCGGGAGAGGACTTTGTGTCATATAACCCATTCCGAATAATGATACGACATTATGAATTGCAATTGTAGACCGGTGTTGAAGACCGGATGTTTGTGAAAACGATAGGATAACCTATCGATTGTCTCTGCACCGAGTAGCTACGGTATAGAGATTCCCTATGTGATGGGAAGTCCGATCGGGATTGTGGATACCCAGATCGCAAGGGCTTCTTTGGAAGTGCCTTCGGTTATGTTCGAACCCGAAACAGACTTGTATGGTTGTATGTCTGACATTACACTTCGAGATATAAAGCTGATTTCTTTCAAATACATTTCTGTTTGGTGGCGGAGAATTTATTCTTTTAGCTTAACACCCTTCTCCGAGACGTACGAGCTCAGAGGTTATGTAGTTAAAGGTTATCAGTGATATACTCCCAATTTGGTAGTGTGGCATGCTAAGTGTTGTTGTGTGTTGCTGATCATTTGCTGATCATTTGTTGATCATTTGTGATCAAAGCATGGCTTTGTGAAAAAGAGTAGCTTTGTGGACGAGACCTCATCGGACCTCACAACCCGGAAATGGTCCAAATAGGAAAGATGCGGCAAGGTTATGAGGGTCGCGCCCTTTAGGGTATGTCATTTCCTTCTAGAAAAAGATGATATTATGGTATGGAGCCCAGATATTTACCTGTGTGGTTGCTCCAATCTCATTTACTCTGTGTGATTGTTGCTTTGTGTTCGAGGTACCTCGGATAAAGGTCCCAAAGGACCGGGGGGTGGCATATTCTGGTAGTAGTTACCTAGTGTAAGGGGTAACCCGGCCTTGTGTTGGCAGAGAGCTAGTTAGTTCTCGGGTCGTCCATCCAGAGGCGTACCCATGTGGCAGTAGGAAGTTCCTTAGCCTGACCATTTGTTGGAAATCCAATTCCCAATACAAACCTTGTACGGTTTTAGTTGTAGAACCTGTCATTTACTTATGGTGGTCACCACTGTTTAGATGGTAGCTATAGTAGGCATAGTTCGAAATGTCTATGCCGGCTAATATTAATATTATACTTTCGAAATGTTTTCCACACTAGACATTAATAATAATATCAATTGATTTTTCGTAGTAAGCATCTTTGACTATCATAAGGAGAAATCTCCTCCAATTCTGCGTTTGCATTGTGTGTGTGGCGGGAGGCCTTATGTTAGTTTCATTTTCCAAAAGCATTGCAAATTTCTTTTATTTTCTTTGTGAAAATAACTGTTTTACGATCTCACACCAGTCACCAAGACTGACTCGGAGTTTATTGTTCCCTTTCTAAACTCTGGGTGCCCATACTTTTCCACACGGGCAGCCTAGAGTTATATTATCAGGATATTCTGGATATTCTGGAGCTTTGGAGATGAGCTGGATGGAGAGATGTACACTCGTACTTATTTATTTATTCCGCTGTGTATTCTGTATGGGGACAAGTTTATATAACTGTCCATTATCGTATTGAGTTGTATATTGACTCTCATTGTTGTATTGTATAGACTGATATAGTTCTTTGTTTAAAAGACTAGTGATTATCTATTATATATTGTTCCGCTGCGAACGTGAGATTCTGATATTGTTTCTGTTTCTGTTTTTCTGTTCTTTCTTTTCTTCTGTCTTCTTCTACCTCTTCTTTTTAACCCTAACGGTTCGGTTTTTCCGGCATTCGATTGCGCGACATTTGATACAGTGGACGTATTAATGTCGACTTTCGAGCGTCGAAAGATAGTAATCGTTACAACCTTGGAGCATCTTCCTCCGGGGAAACGTGCTCTTGGTAGTCAATGGGTGTACAAGACAAAATATTTGACAAATGGAGATGTTGAACGTCTCAAATCCAGATTAGTAGTGTTGGGTAATCACCAACAAGAAGGAATTGACTACAATGAAACTTTTACTCCTGTTGCCAAGATGACTACAGTTCGTGTTTTTCTAGCCGTAGCGGCATCCAAGAATTGGGAACTACATCAAATGGATGTTCATAATGCGTTCCTACATGGTGATATTGATGAGGAGGTGTACATGAAATTACCTCCCGGGTTTTAGAGTTCGGATCCAACTTTGGTGTGTCGGTTACGTAAGTCATTGTATGGCTTAAAGCAAGCTCCAAGATGTTGGTTTGCAAAATTGGTGTCGGCTTTGAAAGAGTATGGCTTTCTTCAGTCTTGTTCAGATTATTCTCTCTTTACATTTACTAAAGGCGGTGTTCAGATTAATGTCTTAGTTTATGTTGATGAACTTGTTATTTCTGGGAATGATTCCGCTGCGCTTACCATATTCAAAGCTTATCTAGTGATTGTTTTAAAATGAAAGATCTTGGAAATCTCAAATATTTTTTCGGGATTGAGGTCGCCCATAGTTCATCAGGCTTGTTTTTATGTCAGCGCAAATATACTTTGGATATTATTTCTGAAGCAGGCTTATTGGGGGCAAAACCGATTGGGTTTCCTATAGAACAAAATCATAAGCTAGGTCTTGCAACTGGAGAGTTTCTAGCAGATCCTGAATCATACCGACGACTTGTGGGTCATTTGATTAATATTGCGGTTACTCGACCGGACCTGGCTTATTCAGTTCATATTTTGTCTCAATTTATGCAAGCACCTCGAATTGAACATTGGGAAGCGGCTCTCCGGGTTGTGCGTTATTTGAAAGGGACTTCGGGTCAGGGTATTTGGCTCCGTGCTGACAGTGAGTTGACCTTAGAAGGATGGTGTGAATCGGATTGGGCGGCTTGTCCTCTTACTCGTCGCTCGTTGACAGGTTGGCTTGTGTTCCTTGGTCAATCTCCTATTTCTTGGAAGACAAAGAAACAACATACGGTATCTCGGTCTTTCGCGGAAGCCGAATATAGGTCTATGGCTGCAATTACCTATGAATTGAAGTGGCTAAAAGGGTTTTTGTTGAGTTTGGGTGTGCATTATCCTAAAGCTATTAAATAATTTTGTGATAGTGAATCGGCGTTACACATAGCAAAGAATCTTGTTTTTCATGAGCGGACGAAACACATCGAGGTTGATTGTCACTTTGTTCGTGATGCGATCAATGAAGGTTTGATATCTCCTACTCATGTCTCGACATCGTCACAGTTGGCGGACATATTTACAAAGGCTCTCGGCAAGGCTCAATTTGATTTTCTTCTCTCCAAGTTGGGCATTTTTGAATCTCATGCTCCAACTTGAGGGGGGGTATTGAGATATATTTAGAATATATGATTAGATATTATGATATATGATTAGGATATTATGCTATATTTAGAATATATGATTAGATGTTATGAGTGGTATGTAATAAGGGATATATCTTTGGAAGATTTCCTGCTGTTTCCGCAATATATGATTAGATGTTATGAGTGGTATGTAATAAGGGATATATCTTCGCAAGATTTCCTGCTATTTCCGCAATTCTAGAGTTACCATAATATAGAGTCTTGGGTATGTATTATAAATAAGGATGCTGGTGATTAATAAGAGTTCAAGCTGAGTTTTACCAATTCTTCAAAAACCGAGCAACATGCTAGGGGCTACGTCCAAAGAAAAAAATTACACTTTGGTCGATGATTATCCACCGATCAAACCATGTTTTGATTGGCGGTTAATCGTCGATCGAGATAGCATCTACCATAAAGCTGAGTGCCCTTAACAATACACCTAATTAAAGGCTCTACACACAAAATTTGACAGTCCTACTTAACTTTAAAAAAAATTATTGTTTGATTTAGATACTTATTTATCTTCTTTCGCACTTCCTTCTCATATTATATTACTTGAAATTCTAGCTAAAATTTCAAATATTTGAATTGAACTGATAGATCTTGATAAGTTGATGATGATAATGTGAATCTACATGAATTAAGATTGCTAAACTTAGATGTTAACATTGATTTGAATATCCTCTTAAGTTTGAAATTGCTCGGACACAGAGAATTGAACGAGAGATTGATAATATAACCTCTCGGTGATAATGTGTGGTTTGTGCACTAACCATGCAAGGTCTATGCGATGCTAACTTTGTTAGCTCACGCTACGATTGTGGGGTAGAGCACACAACCACGTACACCTCTTAAATGGTTGAACAAACAATAACTCACAACTCATTTCAGCAGCAATTTGCATTCCTTAATTTACTAGTTTATGGTACAAAGGAAAAAAGCTAAGAATAATTTGAATATACTCGATAACAATATAAGTTTTAAGGGTTTTTTTCTTAATTATGAGAGGACTACTTAGCAAATCAAGGGGTTCAAATAGAACCACCCTTAATTATAATCTATTAACCTTTACCCTTCTACCATAAGCATATTTTTTATTTCAACAATTAATTATAAAACATGAGATATGACCGTGCAGATCAAATTCACCAATTAATTTTGTTGAACAGAAGAGCACCACTTTCGGTATGACAATGTCATTGCTCGACAATTTCCACTTTTTTTTCATTTTTAGAAAGAATTTGGAGATGAATTCTATATAAATATTCATCAATTCCAACCTCTTTTAAACAAGATTTTTTTAAAGTGATAATTTTTATAAACGTTATTTTAATTTTCTAAATTTCTAAGTTTTTTTTAGAAAAGGGTATATATAAGAAAAATAAGCAAAATTCGAGAGATAAGCACTTTATTCATATATGTCAGCATTAATTTTATTAACTTACTAGTTATTATTAGCAAATTAGAAGTATTTTTTTGAACATTTACGAATTTTTGTAAGGATTAGTATCCCCTAGATTATTAATGATATTATGAAGTATGGTAGGCGACTTTACTACTATTTTTTTAGAAATGGCATTAGCAAGAGAAACCATTGTGCCCTTAGCAACACGCTAAATTTGTTGAATAGTAGTTTAAATAGTAGTAGAGTAAGTGTTTCTAACCTACTCAATTATTGTTGGAGTTTTCTCCTCTCTATTATTTCTCCTTTTAAATTTTATTTTAAAATAATTATAATAATTTTTAATTTTTAATATTAATTACAATGTTTTATTGATGCTCTCACTACTTTATAATCAAATACCTACATCTTTATAATTTTTATTTATTCTCAAACTTCTCCTCAACTCTTTCATAATAATTTACATTGAAGTCCTTATATTTAAATGAATTAAATAGTCTTAAAATTTTAAATAAAACTAGTTAATTAATATTCATCTAATAAATCGTAAAATCGATAATTTTAGTATATATAACACATTTATTTTACAAAATTAGTAAAATTGAATTTTGATTCAAACATAAAAACATATCAAACACATAAAAAATTATAATATACATAATATAAACAAATTGTTAGAGCAAGATCTCTTGGACTTTAATGATGACATACATAGTCTATAACAGAAAAAAAAGAAGCATCCATATCAACAGAGCTATATGTTGAAGTAGAGAATGCGTGCAACCTTTTTGGAGTATCGACAAATGAAGATTTCATTGAAAACTTTAACATTGTGACTCCGTAATCATAGTTATAGTATGTCAAAACTCATAAGAATCTCTCTATAACTTTTCAGAGCTTTAAAAATGCTTAAATTTTTTTTGGTAATTTTTTAATATTTTTAAAATCGTTTTTAAAGTCTTTGGAAATCTAGAAAAAAGCATGTACACTGGTGGACCGGTGTGGTGACTGGTACACCGATGTGGTGACTGGTGCACTGATGGACACGGGTTTTCAAAATTTTTGAAACCATGAAAGTTTTGAAAACAAGGGACTTTTCAAAGAGATATGATCTTTTTCTTAGGGTTTCATAGCTTCGGCCGCTTCTGTTTGGGAAAATGTTTCAATATCTACATATACGTATGCTTTTTGAGAAATCACAACTTACTTTTCTACCTTAATCTCCTATTTTCAAAAAGCTTTGTCGATTTCAAAAGTGATTTAAATCAGTGCTCTTTCAATTCCAAAATTAGTTCTTTGATTACTATATGTCATAAACTCTTGTTCATTCAATCCCAAAAGATTCTTGCGAGTTATAGGACCTTTATACTCAAGTAGACAAATCTGTATTTTGAGATACACTTGTTGTCGGACATTGTTTCCTTTCTAAGATTGTGTAATGACCAGTTCAACGGCTCAAGCACTATGTAAACATGTTCATCCTAGTGAAGAGAGGGTGTTAGTTAGTGAAAATCCATAATAAAGATTCTTGGACCCTACCTATGACGCTGCTCCGAACCAGTATAAAAATCCTGGTGTGCTTTTTTATTTTTATTTTACTTTTCATCTGCTAGTTAGTTTAGTTACACACACACATATATATAGTTAGTTAGTTTTGTTGGAACAGAATGGTTTACAGTGGAGGTAAAGGGTAAATTTCAAAATAAATTCTTTATTGGATCATTAATAAGCCTATGAAGTCTAGTCCATTTAGAACTTTTCTAAATTTTATTTCAATAAAATCAGTATTTTATTTTATTTCATAAGTAAAGTTTTACATTAGTTTAATGTGTGTTATATTTGTATATGTGTATCATATACACATGTGTGTACGTGCACGTGCAACATAATAATGTGTACATGATTTAAAATGTCCGCGTGTAGGTGCTAGGATCTACATTGCAATGGACGTATTAGCTCCTCTTGTATTCGATTCGTTGTCTAAATGTGTATATACATGCATCAAAATATTGTATAAATATATGTATATGAGTACAAACAAGTAAATATATGTATATCCACTTTTACTTATGTAAAAATAATAAATGTGAACAATTTTGAAAAACATTTGTAAACTATGTTTACAAACATAAAAAAATAACCATATTATAAAATTAATTAAGTATTAGGTTAAAGAGAAGAATGAATGAAAATGAAACTATATTCTCTTATTAAAGGAGCAATTGAATGTAAACATTAATATGTCTTAATACTAGAAAGTATTAGTTTAAAGAGTGGAATGAATGAAAATGTAAACGAAAACTCTTATTAAACGAGCAATTGTTTGTAAACATTACTATGTGATTAGTACCAATTTACATAGCATTTTCATCTCCTTGTAATTAAGATAGCCTTTTCATTCTAAAATTAATTCATCTCTTTATCATACATGTATATATGTATATTTAAATTATCATACATACATACATACACACACAGATATATATATATATATATATTTGTGCGTGTGTAAATGTAAATAATAGTAATAAAATTTATTATTAAATATTTACTTATGCTCATGGCCTAGATTTAACTTTTTTTTGGTTTTCAAAATTAAAACATACGTATATTAATTATTTAATTCTATACAGAATTAATTGTACATTAAATAAAAAATTAATTTCAAGCCCAGAAATGCATAACATAATTTTCATAAAGTTTATACAAATTTAATATTATACATATAAACATATATTCATATAATTATTTATATAATCAATTATATATTAATATAAATATATGTATATATATATTAAATAAAATAATTTTTTTTCTTTTTTAAATGTATATTTTATATAAATAAATTTTATGAAATTCTGAAACATGTAATATATGATCTGTAACGTTTAGAAACAATTATTATTTTGCCGAAATTAGTAATAATATATTTTATTATAAAAGTATAATAAATTTTTTTGCTAGTCTTGAGTAGTAGCATAGCAAACATTCGTAAAATGAAATATACACACGCACATATTATTATAAATGCAAGTGTATACACGACCAACCAATTTTGTGACAACATTTCGATATATAACATTCATGATGTAAGCAAACATCCTATAATATAACATATAAATATGAAATAACAAAATTAAAACATAAATTTACTTTACGCTAAAGCCTTTGCGTACACATTAAAACGTTGAATTGATCTCCTTGAACCAGTTCACATATCAGAAGGTGCTAGCTTTTGAATTATTGACCGCCGACTATCGAATAGCGTTGAATTTGATGTAGTATATACCTATGAATTTTTTATTATTATGTTGCAAGCCATGGTCGAAATGTTCTTGTAGAGTGTTATCCCGCCTTTTTCGCAAGGCCATGATACCAAAAGATCGACCGAGAAGCCAAAGACAGTTCGTCTTAGAGATGGGTCAACTCAGCATTTCAACAGAGCAAGTCCCAGTTAGGTCGTTCCGCGACCTATGACCTAAAGGTTCCAGCGACCTAACAGTTCAAAGCCTCCAGCGAGTTAACGACCTAAAGGACTTCGTGACCTAACGACCTAAAGGACTTCGCGACCTAACGACCTAAAGGACTTCACGACCTAACGACCTAAAACCTCTAGCGACCTAACATCACAAAGCTCCAGCGACCTAGCTTCACAAAGCTCCAGCGACCTAGCTTCACAAAGTAACCTAGCGACCTACCCTAGGTCGTCCATGACCTACGACCTATCTTAGGTCGTCCCCGACCTAAAACTTACTACCCAGTTTATACAAGCCGAGATAACTCCTTACGCCACTTTTCCCTAGGTCGCTCACCATTCCTACTAGGTCGCCTACGACCTACAACCCACTTTAACTTTAACCCGTTCACAACCTATGACTTGTCAAGACGATCAAATGGTCAAGTGCAATTGTGAAGCCGTAGCCCGTGCTCCATAGATCGCTCACGACCTACGACCTACCCTTAGGTCGCTCGCGACCTACGACCTAACTCCGGAAACTCCCTATAAATACCCCGCTTACTCCAACGAGTAGAGGACTTTTGGCTGATCTTCTGAAGCGCCGTTACTCTGCTGAATTCTGACCTGATCCAACACATTAAGCATTCCAAACATTCAAGACATTACAACAAGCTTCGAAAGAGATCTTGCACATCCAACATGGATTCAAAGAGCCTTATCACATCGAAGTTTGAGCTACTAGTCTGAAGTGTTTTAGAATCAAAGTGTATTGTATCTTGAAGTGATTGTATCAATTTGTAACTAAAGTCAGCAATAAAAGAATATAAAGTGGACGTAGGCTTAATTACGAGCCAAACCACTATAAAACTGTTGTCTCTTTACTATTTTTGCTATATTCTGTTTACCATTAGTTCCCGTGCAAACGGGTGGTGCTTTCACTTTGTTTCAACTTACACCGGGTGTTAGCGTTTACCCATTTTAGCGTTAACATTTTGGTGCTTTCATTGAGAGCCGAACTCAGGAACTCTGTCAACCAAGAGTTGGATTTGAGGGATTAGGATTGAGATTCGAAGAATTATGGCAAGGCGATCGAGTAGATTACAAAGACCAGAGAGTAGTCAGCATAGGGGTAGTCAAGAGGCTTCTTCGGGAGAAAACCAAACTTCAGCCTTCGTGACCAGGAACAAGATGGAGGTAATGATGAAAAGGCAAGAAGAATAGATCCAGAGTTTGTTTCACCAGATTGGGAAACTTGGAGCACAGAATCAGAGAGGAACGGAAGCCCAACAAGAAGAACAGATTCCACCTTCCCTTGTGAACTCGGGGGGCAAGACGAAGGCAATGGACAAGGACTACAATTTGGAGGCAACGACGGATTGGTGGAAATGGTCAAAAGAGCCATGAGAGGTGGTTTGGTAAACAAAGACTTGGAGGATGTGAATAAGAGTCCTTTTACCACAACAATTAGGCGAGCTAAGAACCCACCAGACTTTAAGCTACCATCATTGGATATGTATAATGGAAGGACAGACCCTACATTTCAACTTACAAAATATATGAGGCATATGGAAGCGCTGGGGGCATCAGAGGAAGTTATGGCTCGGTGCTTTCCGTTGTACTTGGAAGATATTGCGGCATTGTGGTTCCGACAATTGGAAAGTGGATCTATCGGGACGTGGAATGATTTGATTGAGAAGTTTATGAGGCAATTCAGGGTCCACATCTCGAGGCCTAAGAATGCTATGAGTTTGACAACGCTGAAGCAAAGAACTGGAGAATCTTTGAGAAGTTTTTTGACGCGATTCAACGCAGCTGCGGCATCGGTGGATCGACCAGATCCATCTATGGTCTTGATGGCAGCTGTGTCGGGCATAGCTGACGGTACAGATTTCAATGATTCGCTGACAAGAGATCCACCTATGGATCTAGGGGAATTTTACCATGAGGCTGAAGGATTTCTACGATTAGAAGACGCAAAGGCTGAAAGAGAAGAAGGAGAAGGAATTGATGTTTTTGTAGTCAAAAGTGGGAATCCTCCTGAGAAAGGTGCAGAAACTAGCAAAGGTAAACGAAAGGCTGAGGATGACAACGATAGATCAGCACGACAGCAAAGGGAACCAAGATTTACCTCATACACAGAATTGAATGAGACTTTGGAGCGGATCTACCAAAACACTAAGGGACAGGTTCCTTATCGAAAGCCAATGAGGAGAGATCCAACTAACAACGAGAGAAAGTCGGACAGGTACTGCTTGTTCCATGAGCTAAATGGTCATAGCACAAATGACTGCAAACACTTGAAAGACGAATGTTTGCACAAAAAATGGACAAACACCTCAAAGTTGTATGATTTAGTAGATCTTATGTTGTTCTTAGTGATTTGAGTGATTTATGCAAATATATGAAAAGCAGGGGCTAAACTGTAAAAAGACACGCAGATTTATAGTGGTTCAGCCAGAATGTGCCTACGTCCACTTTATATGTTATTTCTCTTCTCTTGTTATGATTACAAGTACAAAGCTTTGATACAAGTAAAAAGAAAGTTGTTTGAAAGTTCTCTCCGTGCTTGAGCTCTCAAAACTTGTCCCCCATTGTTGTACCCCTGCCCCTCTATTTATAGAATGAGGTTGGGAGCAGGGGTCTTGGGTGTATATAGCTGCTGGCGGGCCTGGGATGATGTGATCTGGCCTGGCACGTCTTGGTCCGGTAGCATTTCGTCCGGTGGTAGGAGATGAATTGGTTCGGCGAAGCTTGGAGGTGGGTTGGTTCAGCATTGGTTTGAAGGAGGTTGGTTCGGCATTGGTTTGAAGGAGGTTGGTTCGGCATTGGCTTGAAGGAAGTTGGTTCGGCATTGGTTTGAAGGAAGTTGGTTCGGCATTGTTTGAAGGAGGTTGGCTCGGCATTGGTTTGAAGGAAGTTGGTTCGGCATTGTTTGAAGGAGGTTGGCTCGGCATTGGTTTGAAGGAAGTTGGTTCGGCATTGTTTGAAGGAGGTTCGCTCGACATCGTTTGAAGGCCGGATGGAATTTAGGCGAGCGTGAATGAATTAAGCTTCTTGCTCTTGAGCTCTTCTGGGTGAGAACACGCCCAACATTTGCCCCCCAAAGTGGGGCATATGCCGGCATGTGCCGTGCTTTGTTTTTTTTTAAACTAGCGATGTTAGCTTGGATGCTCTTGCCGAATCGACCGGTCCGGTCGTCTATGCTCGCCTATAAATAAGGGCCTAGGGCTTTCGTACCTTCTACCGAACGAGACAAATTTAAATAACCGAATCAGTTTTCTATCCTACTGCCGAATCGCTTTAGCCTGCCGAATCAGGTATTTGACTTCCATTCGCCGAATGAACTTGAGTGATGTGAACGCCGAATGAACTTGAGTGATGTGAATGCCGAATGAACTTGAGTGATGTGAATGCCGAATGAATTTGCGTACGTGAATGCCGAATGAACTTGAGTGATGTGAATGCCGAATGAGCTTGAGTGATGTGAATGTCGAATGAGCTTGAGTGATGTGAATGCCGAATAGGCTTGAAAAACTTGCTTGTTTATATCCTCTGTTCTAACAACCTGTCTTTTCTATGTTGCAGATAATGTCTCGAAAAGAAGAAACTCGATCGGATAAAAAGAAGTCCCAGGGCAAAGGAGGATCTTCCGCAGTGCCCCCTGCTCAGCCAGGACCGGAACGTCACGGATCTACCCCGAGATCATTAGTGGACGGGTACGGCCCTCAGGAGCTCCTAAACTCCCCGCCTGATTGCTTTCCCAGCTCCCTTAAGGAAGAGCAACTTGATGTCATCTCCCGTTCTTTCGGAATTGATAGGGCGCGAATGCTGTTGCCAGGGAGAGAAGTTATGCCATACGACCCTCCTGAAGGTTACTTTGCCTACAGCAGATACCACTGCATGTGTGGTGCCATTCCTCCTCTTAACGCTTGGGTGGCCAGCTTCCTCACATATCTAAAGGTGGCCCCATTCCAGCTTCAACCCAACTCCTATGCTATATTGGTGAGCCTCTTCGTCATTTTCCAGAGGAAGTATGGTCGTGCTCCTTCCAACCGGGAGATCCGGTACTTATATAATCTGAGGGGCTATAAGAAGGGGTCCCCATACATCAGCTTGGAGTCAGCTGTAACCTTCAAGCTGGTCTTGGATCTGTATTCCAAATTCAGCATGTTCAAGAAGGAGTGGTTCTTTGTCAGGGACGACTCTGTTTCTATCCGGCGTTTTACTTCTGGATGTAAGTCGATGCTTTATTTATAATTTACATTCTGGCTGCGATGCTTCTTCTCATACATTTTCATTTTTGCTAGCGACAGGTGGCTTTGCAGTTGTGGAGACTGATCGCCTGGTTCAGACGGCGGTTGAGATAGAAGCTATTCTTGGAAGATATAGATCATCTGCCTACCTGATCAGAAACACGACCCTTCTGGAGTATAACTTAATCCTTCCACAGCAGTCAGTAGTCAAGCTGAGGGAAATGGCGGAGGAGACGGCGGCTGCTCAAGCTAAGGGAGGTGTCACGGCAGAGAGTAGCAAGAGGAAACCTTTCACAAAACCTCCAGCCGTCGGAGGTAAGAAACTTAAGAAGTCGGACGGTCCCTCCCCCAGCAATTGTCCACTTACCCAGGGGGAGGAAGACGTAGAGGAGGAGAGAGGTGAGGGTGGAAGTGACCGGGAAGGTGGCGACGGTGGTGATGGCATCGGGGCCTTGCTTCCTGGGCAGGCAGGCGAGATTCAGGAGTGGACGGATGATGCATTCCACCAAGCTTTTGAGGGGCTGGACGAGGAAACGGCTTTGACAGAGAAAACCGGGAAAGCTGACAATGCTGGGACTGGTGCAAGCGAGCCTCCTTAGACTATTCCAGCCAAGGTGGCTCTGACGACTCAAGGTGAACTTTTGACTCCTGCGGGCTCCATTTATGATAGGGACTTAGGAATATTTTACGATCCGCTCCCGTCCTGGAATGAAATCCAGGACTTATTGCAGTATCCTACTCCTCCCCAGGGTTTGTATAACAAATGTGTTTCCTTTCCTCTTTTAACTTTTACCTTGCTGTGTTTCTCGAATTATGGGTCAATGTAAGCTTGTGACATTTTTTCTTCGTATCAGGAGAAGGTAAAACGGCCAAGGCCTCAGATCTTCGGCACAGGCTTGAACAGTACAAGCTTTCCAAAGCTTCCGCCAAACCGAAGCCTTTGGCCCACCGTTCCGGGGATGTAGTCGGCTACCGTCCTCTTCTCGGGGTTATTGACGAGGGCATTCAAAAGAGAAAGAGTGGCCATCCCTTATCCGAATCTTCACTTGGTCCTCAGCCTCCAGTTCAGCCTCTTCATGATATCACAGAGGAGGATACTGAGTTTGTACTTTCTCCGCACCCGTCTGAAAATCCTACCGTCACTCAGATTGATCGTCCTGACTTGGCTTGGAATCCATTTGCGGGTCATCCTGACCTGGATCCAAGTTCCCATGATATTACTTTTGACGAGGATACCGGTGAGCACCTTCTTCCCCGCAATCCCATGGTACGGGTGCTTGATGAGGCTAAGTCCTTAGATCTCGATTTACTTACCACTCGGATAGTTACCATAGGAGACGAGGCCAAGGCTAATATTGATCGGGTGGCGGAGGAGACTAGGAAGCTGATGGGGCATCATGCCCGGCTGGTTAAGGCTGGAGAGGAGATTGGGAGTGCCAATATCCGACTGCGATTGATGGTTTCGAACCAGGCCAAACAGCTTAATGATCAGGCCATTCAGATTTCTCAGAATGAGGCTGCCGCCGGGCGGTTGAGGAAGACTATGGAGGAGGCTAGTAAGGCGGAATTACGGAAGATGGAGGCTGCTTGCAAGGAGCAGATTAATATGGCTATCTCGACAGTGGATGAGGTTTGGAGGGTGGATCTTGAGCAGGTAGAGGAGCTGTCGGGGAAGCTTGAAGCCGCGGAGCTTACTCAGGTCAGGCTAAAGGAGGAGATGGAGGTGATGAGGAGGTCCCTTCAGGCTGATTGCTCGCGATACCGACTAGAAAGGGATGCTGCCATTGCAAGGCTATCGGTTTCCGAGGTCCGTATGAGGGAGTTTGAGGACAATGAGGGGATGATGGACGACATGCTGCAGGACATGTACTTTCGCACTTGGAAGCAGGTCAGCTTATCTTGGATGGACGACTACCCCCGGGTTATGGCTAGGATTTACCTCAGGGCTCTAGAGGAGGCCAAGGCTGAGGCGGATAAGGAGGGTGGAGCGGCTTTTAGGATGGATGTGGTCACCGCTCAGTTCACCAAGGAGGAGAGGGTAGCGGTGAAAGAGGGATGCGGTTGTTCGCGGTTGAGGAGGCCGGTGTGGAAGTAGGGGACGACGACCAAGACGACCAAGAGGAAGTTGCTGGTAACCTCTACTCCACTAGTTTCTTCTTTTGATAACTATGTTGCTCATCACTAATGATTTTCTTTTTACGACCGGACAGGTGGGCAACAGGACAAAGACAAGACTCCAACGCAGCCAGCTCCCTGATTAGACCTGGAAAATTCTTTTTGCAGACTCGACATGGCTGTATACGTTAGTCTTAAAATAGTAGAGTAACTTTTAAGTTGTAATTCTTGCTACTTGTAATAAATAGCTCTATTCTTGATGTGTAATTCTTCAACTTAAGCAGATTTTGTCGTATGAGAAATATAGCTATGTATATTCTTGTAATTGAATTGTGTTTGATGTCAGGTTCTGGTTTTAAAACATAATTTCATGACTTGCAATATTAGCGTGTGGTGTGAACAAATTATAGTCATGCATTTGTACACAAAAGAAGAAAAATATCGCCTTTCATGTTTTAACCGCAGATGGCAGTTTTGAATATCTTGTATGACCGAGCATGGAACGCAGTCGAATGTCCTGCCATCCAATCGTGAGTCCCTACACCCATTGGCGAGTATCTCTTACTCTGCATCCTGTACTTTAGGGACTGTTATAGAGGATAGGAGAAAAGCTTTTTAAGTAAAATTGAAATATGTGAAAAAGTAAAACTTCCAATCACGGAAGGCCTTCGATGTGCTTAAGTTCGTGGCAAACGGGTTTTGTAGTCACTTTCCCTAGCTGTGGGTCTTGGAGACATTTGTCACCCATCTTACGCCTCCGCGGGGAGTTAATTCTTTTTTTACCACAGCCGCACTTAAGACACATCGGAGCCGAGATCGCACATAGTAACTACCCGGGCCATTATGGCCCGTAATCGTGGGTATTATTCGATTTACCGTGGCCGGCTAGCATGGGTGCCGATCGTCAACTATGAACTGCCCCTGGCTGGCCACACCTTATGTTGGGGCTTATAGTCGGTTCACAGTTGCCGGCGAGCCTAACGCCGTAATGAGCTGCCTCGGCTATAGTCGGCCTTCTCGGTGGCTTATAATCGGCTCATTACAGTTGGCTTTAAGGGCCGTCGCGAGCAATGAGTTAAACCGCAGCAGAGGGATGCTGGAGCAAAAGTGTCTCATTGACGAGGGCATAGATTCGCATAGTACCTGTTAGGTTTTGCCCAGGTGAAGTTGCGCCGTGGAGTGCTTTGAGTGGAAATGCTATACGCATAGGATTTTGTTCAACAGAAAAGGATAAAGTTAACAAGTAGCCAAGATATAAAGGAACAAGTTAAAAAAGAGACAAGGTTTTTTAAAGTGGTTCGGCATGAAAAGGCCTACATCCACTGATTCTCTTTGTTAATTCACTTCATATGGGCAGTACAAGTTAAGAAAAGTATCGACGGAGGTGCTGGATGTTCCATGCCCTCTGGAACACCTCTCCGTCCACTGTTGACAAAATATAAGCTCCATTGTGGAGATCTTTATGAATTACATATGGTCCATCCCAGATTGGGTCTAGTGCTCCGGGGCGAGGGAAGATCCGCTTGAGGACAAGATCCCCTTCTTGTAAATTACGATGCTTGACTTTGGAGTTGTATTGTGCTGCCACTTTCTGCTTGTGGGCTGCTGTTTTAAGGACTGCATCATTTCTTCTCTCCTCAACTAGATCCAAAGACATGTGGAGGAGTTCTTCATTCTCTTTCGGGTTATAGTGGATCCTACGGTGGGAAGGCACAATGGTTTCAACTGGGAGCATAGCCTCCGATCCGTATGCCAAAGAGAAAGGAGTGTGCCCCGTTGATGTTCTGAAAGATGTACGGTAGGCCCACAGTGCCGTAGGGAGTTCATCCACCCAAGCGCCCTTTGACTTTTCGAGCTTCTTTTTGATCAGAGTTTTCAGAATTTTGTTGACTGCTTCGACTTGTCCGTTTGCCTGGGGATATGCTACGGATGAGAAGCTTTTATGAATTCCGTGCTCTCGGCACCAGTTGGCGAATTCCTCGCTGTCAAACTGAAGTCCATTGTCTGATATGATTTTGAGTGGGACTCCGTACCTGCATAGAACATTTTTGATCAAGAAGTTAATAACTTTTGCTGAAGATACTTTATTCAGAGGTTCCGCTTCCACCCATTTGGTGAAATAATCAACTGCCACTATAGCATATTTGGCCCCGCCTCGACCCATCGGTAGCTCGTCGATTAAGTCAATTCCCCATATTGCGAAGGGCTGGTCATTTGAGTAATCTCAGTTGTTGGTAGCCGCGGAATCTTAGCAAATTTTTGGCATCTGTCACACTTTTTGACGAAATCTAAGGCGTCCTTGCTTAAGGTGGGCCAGAAATATCCGTATCGGAGTATCTTTTTTGCTAATGTTTGCCCTCCGGTGTGATCTCCGCAGCTCCCCTGATGGATGTTGGATAAGATTTCCTTGGCTTCCCTCCCAGCGACACATCTTAATAACGGGTTAGAGAATCCGCGCCGATAGAGGATGTCTTCTTGTATTGTGTAGCGGGATGCTCTCCTCAAGATTTTCTTGACTTCGTTACGCCCGTTGGGTAGTGTGCCACTTTGTAGGTAGTCTCGGATGGGAGTCATCCAAGTTGCTTCTTCGGTTGCAGCTATCAGATTCACTTGCTCAAAACTTGGGGCCAGTTGCTTTGAGATGGTTACTGCCCCGAAGATGGTGATGTCTCTCACACTTGCTTGCTTTGCCAATTCGTCGGCCTCTTGGTTCTCTTCCCGAGGGATGTGTTTGACTAAGTAGTGGTCCAATTGGTTGAGAAGTAACTTGGTCTTCTTTAGATATGCTATGAGTCGTTCTTCTCGAGCTTGGAATTCTCCTAGTATTTGATTAACAATAAGTTGAGAATCTCTTTGAAGACACAAAGAATTGGCTCCGATTTCTATGGCAATTTCTAGTCCAGCTATCACTGCTTCATATTCTGCATCGTTGTTGGTGGCAGCGAACTCCAACCTTATAGCATAGTGCAGTTTGTTTCCCCTGGGAGTGATTATTACCACACCTGCCCCCGAGCCTTGTTCGTTCGATGCACCATCCACAAAGAGATTCCACTTGATACCTTCTGCTATTTCCAATTGCTCCTTATCTTCGTTGGTAGTGAATTCTGCAATGAAATCAGCCATGGCTTGTCCCTTGATTGCGGTGCGAGGGTGATAGGTGATATCATACTGACTTAGTTCAATGCACCATTTAAGTAGTCGCCCAGAAGTGTCGGGACGATGGAGTACCTGCCTCAGTGGTTGATCGGTCAGAACTTTGATGGAATGGGACTGGAAGTAGTGATGCAGTTTCCATGATGTGATTAGTAAACAGTATGCTAGCTTCTCAAGTTTAGGATATCTGACTTCTGCCCCAGTAAACCTTTTGCTGACGAAGTAAACTGGCCGTTGCGTGCGGTTGTCTTCCCTTACCAAGGCAGCGCTTAGGGTGTGAGATGACACAGCAAGGTATATGTATAATTCTTCGCCTTTGCTTGGAGTCGAGAGTACCGGTGGTTTCTGGAGGTGTTCGGTTAAGTTAAGGAAAGCGGTTAAGCATTCATCAGTCCATTCGAACTTTCCTTTGTCTTTCTTTAGAGCTACGAAAAAGGGGACGCACTTGTCCGTCGCCTTGGAGATGAATCAGCTTAGGGCGGCCACTTTTCCATTTAGGCTTTGCATTTCCTTTCGAGTGGAAGGTATCTTGATATCCCTTAGCGCTCGGACTTGTTCAGGGTTCGCTTCAATCCCCCTGGCATGAACGATGAATCTTAAGAACTTTCCTAATGACACTCCGAAGGAGCATTTTAGAGGATTCAACTTCATTCCATACTGGCGGAGTACTTGAAACATTTTGCCTAGGTGGTTTACGTGATCTTTGGCTTTCCTTGACTTCACCAGCATGTCATCCACATATACGTCCATAGTCTGTCCTATTAGCCCTGCAAACATCTTGTTGACGAGGCGCTGGTAGGTGGCTCCTGCATTTTTAAGTCCGAAAGGCATTACCTTATAGCAGTATAAACCCCGGTAGTGATGAAACTAGTGTGGTCTTGGTCGGGAGCATGCATAGGAATTTGGTTATATCCTGAGTATGCATCCATAAAAGATAGGAGCTCGTGCCCGGCTGTGCTGTCTACAAGTTGGTCGATTCTGGGAAGTGGGAAGCAATCCTTTGGGCAGGTGTCGTTTAGGTTGGAAAAGTCAATGCAGGTTCGCCACTTCCCATTAGCCTTCTTTACCAGCACCGGGTTGGCGATCCATTCCGGGTAGATAGCTTCTCGTATGAAGTCATTGGAGAGTAGATTCTTTACTTCTTCATCGAGGGCTGCTGATCGCTCTGCCCCCATACTTCTCTTTCATTGTTTTACAGGCGCCTTGGTAGGATCAATTTTTAATACGTGGCAGGCTATGTCGGGGGAGATTCCGGTCATGTCAGCGTGTGACCATGCGAATACATCCAAGTTGTGGCGGAGAAAATCGATGAGTTGTTCCTTCAATTCGGCTTTTAGTTAGGACCCAATTTTCAATAGTCTACTTGAGTCGTGCTTGTCTACAGATATAAACTCCATAGCCTCTACAGGCTCGGCGGTGGCCTCCTCCTCTTTGTCCCTAGGTTCTAATTCATTGAAAGGATCGCTGGTATATCGAAGAGGAGGGGCTTTCTTTAGTTGCTATGCTTCTAGACTTTTTGTGCAGAGGGCAATCTCTACACCCTTCCCTTTATCCTTCCTGTGGTTGTTGCGAAGTTCAGTCACATAGCAGTCTCGAGCAACGTCCTGGTCTCCTTCCACTTCCCCTACTCCATTGTCTGTTGGAAATTTCATCTTTAGGCACCATGGGGCTAGGACAATTTGGAAGTCAGACAAGGCTGGTCTTCCTAAGAAGGCGTTGTAGGCCGAATGGTTTTCTATTAGCACGAACGTCTGCTTCCGTACAATGGAGCGGGGATGGCTTCTAATCTCAACAAAGAGGTCCAGTTGCCCGAGGGGCATCTTAGCATCCCCAGTGAAACCGTGAAGTGGTTTATCGCAGGGAGATACATCCTTCATTGATAGCTTCATTTTATCGAATGTGTGTTTGAACAGGATGTTTACTGAGCTTCTAGTGTCTACCAGGATTCGGTAAACTTCGGCGGGACCGAGTCGGGCAGAGATGACCATGGGATCCATGTGAGGGTACTGCCTTCCTTCTAGGTCACGCTTACCGAATGTGATGTCATTACTTTCTTTCCGCTTCGGGTGGCGCTCTTCTATAACCGAATTGACACAGTCTTTATTGTCTCTAAGCGACTTTCCATACCTTTCCATCTCTTTCCAGCTTCTGTCCGCGATGTGCGGTCCTCCTGAGATGGTATGGACCACTATTTTCTCTTGACTAGAGCTGCTAGCGTTGCGGTTTCCTCTGCCGGTGTCCGGTGAGGGTAGCCTTGGGTTTTCATTGGCAGGAGCTGGAGTCCTGTCCTGACTTTTTACATAACGTTCCAGTTTCTTCCTTCTGATGTGTTCCTCAATCAGATCCCGGAGATGATGGCATTCATTGGTATCATGCCCGTGAGATTCGTGGAAGCGGCAGAACTTTCCAGATTTCTGCACGTTATCTGATTCCTTTTTGTATGGTGGGCGTTTGTATCTAACTTCGCCTTAGGTGGCAAGGAAGATATTTTCGACGGTCTCGTTCAAAGGAGTGTAAGTGTCGAATCTCGGCCCAGGCCGATATAGGCGCTTTTCTCCCTTCTTGCGCCCAGCATTGTCTCTGGAATCATTTCTTCGAACGTCCCTTGCCACAGCGGGGGCGTTGCTGTGAGTTGCCTTATTTTGCTGTCCTGACTGCCCCTCAACGGCAGCATCCTCAAGCCTCATGTATTTCCCGGCTTCGTGGAAGAAATCAGGTAAAGTAGCTGGTTTTTCTTTCGTCAATCTTCTAGCAAATTTAGTGTCCGGATGCACACCACTACAGAGGGCCATTAGGATAAGCTTCTCATCGGCATCTTGGACTGCGGCTGCTGTGGCATTGAATCGGGTTAGGTATTGCTGCAGTTTTTCTCCAGGTTTCTGTTTGACGCTGGATAAGGAATAAGCGTCCTTAGGTTGTTCCACATGGATGCGGAACTGACTGATAAACTTTTCTTTCAACATTTCCCACGAGCTGATGGATCCCTGGGGTAGATGACAGAACCAGGAGGTAGCGAGATCTGCTAAGAAGAGCGGAAAGCATTTGCATAGTACTCCCTCTGTTGCTCCACTCATGGGCATATGTTGCGTGTACCTCTGTAAGTGTACAACGGGGTCGGAGGTTCCTTTGTAAGGTTCCATTGTTGGCATCTTCCATTCTCGGGGAGTGATAGCAATTTCGATATTGCGGGCGAAAAGGCTGGTTACCCTAGTGCCTATCCCTCGATCTCTTTGCTCCCGTTGGACACACTCTCTGAATAAGCGTGCCATCCTTTCATCAGAATTTGGAGCAGATAGAAATGAGTTTGGTTCTGTTCTGTGGGATTGATTCCGTCCAGATGACCTGTAGGGATGGTATCGTCTATCGTTCCTTATATTTTCCAGCGGCTGCCTTTGATCTTCTGGGGGCATGCTAGGGTCAGCTACAGTTGGCCCTTGCCTTGATCTTCCCCTGCTAGGTTCTGATCTAAGCACTTCCTCGGGTCCAACTTCGGGCTGGACTCTAGCTCGGCCCTGTTCACCGGCGTTTCCGTGGTTAGGCAGTATGACAGGCTCAGCTATAGTTGACCTCCGTCCGGTACCTCCCCCGTTGGGTTTGGTACCAAACGTTTCCTCAGGCCTAACTTCGGGCTGTGCTCGGTCTCGGCTCCTACCATGGCTACTTCTGCCGTTAGCTCCTTCGAAGAAGGAAGATCTTTGTTGTCTCTGAGATCCTCCAGACTGGGACTCGCCAAATGATTCAGTGTTGCGGTTGGACTCTTCAGCATCCCTTAAGCGTGACATGAGATGGTCCACCAAGGCTTCCTGTTGGGACATGAAGCGGTTAGTTACTTCAACCACAACTCTGCCCAAATCTGCCCTAGTAATTGCTGCAGGCTGTTCTGTGGCAGGAGTGGTTGGGTTAGCCTGTCCTCCACTTGTCACTGCTGCTGGAGGAGGGCGATTTACTTGATTCGTGACAGCTGGATCTGGAAGACTGCTGGATGCGATGTTTTTTCCTTTGTTAACATCTTTTTTCTGTTTGGGAGGCATGTTTTCCAAGTGGCGAACGATGCTGTTAGGAAAACTGTTAAGTGGATAAAGCTGAAGCTTCGAGCTTCTAGCTCTCAGTGAAAGCACCAAAAATGTTTGCACAAAAAATGGACAAACACCTCAAAGTTGTATGATTTAGTAGATCTTATGTTGTTCTTAGTGATTTGAGTGATTTATGCAAATATATGAAAAGCAGGGGATAAACTGTAAAAAGATACGCAGATTTATAGTGGTTCAGCCAGAATGTGCCTACGTCCACTTTATATGTTATTTCTCTTCTCTTGTTATGATTACAAGTACAAAGCTTTGATACAAGTAAAAAGAAAGTTGTTTGAAAGTTCTCTCCGTGCTTGAGCTCTCAAAACTTGTCCCCCATTGTTGTACCCCTGCCCCTCTATTTATAGAATGAGGTTGGGAGCAGGGGTCTTGGATGTATATAGCTGCTGGCGGGCCTGGGCTGATGTGATCTGGCCTGGCACGTCTTGGTCCGGTAGCATTTGGTCCGGTGGTAGGAGATGAATTGGTTCGGCGAAGCTTGGAGGTGGGTTGGTTCGACATTGGTTTGAAGGAGGTTGGTTCGGCATTGGTTTGAAGGAGGTTGGTTCGGCATTGGCTTGAAGGAAGTTGGTTCGGCATTGGTTTGAAGGAAGTTGGTTCGGCATTGTTTGAAGGAGGTTGGCTCGGCATTGGTTTGAAGGAAGTTGGTTCGGCATTGTTTGAAGGAGGTTGGCTCGGCATTGGTTTGAAGGAAGTTGGTTCGGCATTGTTTGAAGGAGGTTCGCTCGACATCGTTTGAAGGCCGGATGGAATTTAGGCGAGCGTGAATGAATTAAGCTTCTTGCTCTTGAGCTCTTCTGGGTGAGAACACGCCCAACAACGAAGTTGAGGGACATATCCGGGATGGTCTGCTATCGCAATATGTAAAAAAGAAAGCTGCAACGGCGGAACATGAATGTCCACCCCCTGCACCAACTAGAGACGACTCAGGATCAAGGCGTCAGCTTGTTATCGACGGACTGAGGTTACGACGAATGAGTGGAAAACTCTTCATCGACACAATTAAGTTGTTCACACATGTATGGGACCACGAACGATCCCCAGGCATGCTCTAATACAACTATAAATCATATTGATGTAGATGTTTACACTCGGACGTCAATTCTTTGTTTTTTGATTTTTAATTCTGATGATTGACTACTTTACTTTGGTATTTTACTTCAGATGACTGATTACATTGCTTTCATGTTTTGCTTCCGATGTTTGTGACTCTACTATGCTTTCATGCTTTGCCTCTGGTGTTTTGAGTTTGACCATACTTTGCTTTCATGATTTGCTTCTGGTGTTTGGATTTGACTTTTTCAGACATTTCTACTTGACAACTTTTCAGTTGAATATTTGATTTTGATGATCTTGCAATGATTAAGCCCAACGAACAGGCACCCGACTTCGAACAGTCACAAATAAGCCCTACGAACAGGCACCCGACTTCGAACAGTCACAAACTCGCCTCGAACAGGCACCCGACTTCGAACAGTCAAAAACCCGCCTCGAATGGCAAAAAACTCGCCTCAAATGGCTCGATCCCAAACGGTCGTCATTTGGGGTCCACCCCCTGATCGCCG
This sequence comes from Allium fistulosum, assembly GCA_030737815.1. Lineage (NCBI taxonomy): Eukaryota > Viridiplantae > Streptophyta > Magnoliopsida > Asparagales > Amaryllidaceae > Allium > Allium fistulosum. The sequence continues at coordinate 799,799,287 of CM060904.1, forward strand.
ACGGTCATACTTTACCTCGAATGACTCGATCCCGAGCGATCGTCATTTGAAGTAAAGCGCTTGACCGTGAGCGATCACATCTCACCTCAGATGGCTCGATCCCGAACGATCGTCATTTAGGATCCATCCCCTGACCAACGGTCGCACTTTACCTCGAATGGCTCGATCCCGAACGATCGTCATTTGAAGTAAGGCGCTTGACTGCGAGCGGTTACCTTTTCACCTTGAATGACTTGATCCCAAACGATCGTTATTTGAGGGTCCGCCCCTGACCGGGCACGGTCGCACTTTCCCACAAATGGCTTGATCCTGAACGATCGTCATTTGAAGTAAGGCGCTTGACCGTGAACGGTCGCATTACATCTCACATGATTCAATTCCGAACAATCATCACATGAATATAAGCGCTTGACCGCGCACGGTCCCACTTAACCTCGAATGAATCGATCCCGAACGGTCGTCATTTGAAGTTAGGCGCTTGACCGCGAACGGTCGCACTTCACCTCAAGCGGCTCGATCCCAAACAATCGTCACTTGAGACCCGCCACTTGACCGCACACGGTCACACTTTACCGCAAATGGCTCGACCCCGAATGATCGTCATTTGAAGTAAGGCGCTTGACCATGAACGGTCATCATCTGAGCTCCGCCACTTGACCGCGCACGGTCGCACTTTACCACAAATGACTCGATCCCGATCCCAAATGATCGTCGTTTGAAGTAAAGCGCTTGACCATGAACGGCACCTGACCGCGCACGGTCGCACTTCACCTCAAATGGCTCGATCCCGAACGGTCGTCATTTGAAGTTAGGCGCTTGACCGTGGACGGTCGCACTCCATCCCAAATAGCTCAATCCTAAACGGTCGTTATTTGGGGCCACATAAAACTGTCAGTTCCTTTGCAGGTCATCAACAGGATATGAACATCCGGCTTATGGTATTACAAAACACACTTTCCTACCACAAGGCATGTTTTGGGGGGCAAGTGTTATCTCGCCTTTTTCGCAAGGCCATGATACCAAAATATCGACCGAGAAGCCAAAGACAGTTCATCTCAGAGATGGGTCAACTCAGCATTTCAACAGAGCAAGTCCCAGTTAGGTCGTTCAGCGACCTACGACCTAAAGGTTCCAGCGACCTAACAGTTCAAATCCTCCAGCGAGTTAACGACCTAAAGGACTTCACGACCTAACGACCTAAAGGACTTCGCGACCTAACGACCTAAAGGACTTCGCGACCTAACGACCTAAAGGACTTCGCGACCTAACGACCTAAAACCTCTAGCGACCTAACATCACAAAGCTCCAGCAACCTAGCTTCACAAAGCTCCAGCGACCTAGCTTCACAAAGTAACCTAGCGACCTACCCTAGGTCGTCCATGACCTACGACCTATCTTAGGTCGTCCCCGACCTAAAACTTACTACCCAGTTTATACAAGCCGAGATAACTCCTTACGCCACTTTTCCCTAGGTCGCTCACCATTCCTACTAGGTCGCCTACGACCTACAACCCACTTTAACTTTAACCCGTTCACAACCTATGACTTGTCAAGACGATCAAATGGTCAAGTGCAATTGTGAAGCCGTAGCCCGTGCTCCTTAGATCGCTCACGACCTATGACCTACCCTTAGGTCGCTCGTGACCTATGACCTAACTCCGGAAACTCCCTATAAATACCCCGCTTACTCCAACGAGTAGAGGACTTATGGCTGATCTTCTGAAGCACCGTTACTTTGCTGAATTCTGACCTGATCCAACACATTAAGCATTCCAAACATTCAAGACATTACAACAAGCTTCGAAAGAGATCTTGCACATCTGACATGGATTCAAAGAGCCTTATCACATCGAAGTTTGAGCTACTAGTCTGAAGTGTTTTAAAATCAAAGTGTATTGTATCTTGAAGTGATTGTATCAATTTGTAACCAAAGTCAGCAATAAAAGAATATAAAGTGGACGTAGGCTTAATTACGAGCCGAACCACTATAAAACTGTTGTCTCTTTACTGTTTTTGCTATATTCTGTTTACCTTTTGTTCCCGTGCAAACGGGTGGTGCTTTCACTTTGTTTCAACTTACACCGGGTGTTAGCGTTTACCCATTTTAGCGTTAACATAGAGTTTACTAATTTTTGGAGAGAAGAGATTTGTAACAACCCATATTTTTATAACCTTATTTAAGATATTTAATTAGTTAAATTAAATTAAATAATATTAAGATTAATAAGTTGAGATTAGATTATTTAAAGGTAGTCGTGCCATGTTTAGTGGGTTAACTAAAAATAAATAACACTAAGTAATGCGTTAGGAAATGAGAAGGGCATTATGGGAAATAGAAAAACCTCATACCCTAAACCTTCATGAGATGGTAACTCATGTTCATTCATTCTCATTTCACTAAAAAAACTAAATTGCTAAGGCCGGCCACCATTTCCATTCTCAAGGGAAGAAGTAAAGCTAAAATTTAAGAGGAAAGAAGAAATCAACTAATTCAACACTCAAAAATCTCATCTATAATCTCAAAAGCTAAGGTGAATAATTAGTACATCCCTAATACTTTTAATTTTCGGCTTTGTGATTAGATCCGAAATCATTTTGCTATATTATTATCATGTTTTATGTTTAAAGATATATATATTTATACTAGGTGAAATTATGAATGTTTATTCGTGTTTTATGATATGTTTAACATGAAAACCCTATTTAATGACATCCAAATACCTTAGAAATTTAAATATAGGTCTGGAATAATATTTTAGAGATGGGTTTTGATTTTCATAATTTTCCAATTTATTATGGATTTTACATGAATTTTCGAATGAAGAAAATTGTTTATTGGGTTATAAATTATTTTCGGCTAAAATAATAATTGTTTAGGTTTGAGATTTTAATACGTTAGGCAATATATTAAAATAGATTTTCTGGGATTTTTCTAGAATTTTTCTAAGTTATTTGATGGATATATAAAATTATTTAAGGTATGAGACTTAATGTTTTATATATTTATAAAGGAGAAGGGGCATTTTGCAAAATAAAATGATTTGTAAATCATGGTAATTGCGGCAGCACATTTCTAAAAAGTATTTTATTGACCAATGAAAATTTGACAAACAAAGACAGGTTAGTTGAAAGGTTTCCATTTTAAGTTTAAAAAAATTTCACTCTTTTTCCATGTTTCAGCCCATACGGCAGTATACCTTCCACCCCAACCTTTCATCTTAGTCGAAAGGTTAGCTTTCGATAAGGTCAAAGTTCAATGCATAAGGTATCAAGTAATCGGTACGTAATGAATTGAATATAGCCGAAAGGTTCTAAGCGGAAAGGTTGATGGCCTAAGAGGTTGGAATATAATTGTTTTGTAAGAGAAAAGCTTTCGCCTGCTTTGCTTTCGAATTTGAGCTTTCGACTTGGTCACTTCCGACCAGGTCAAGTTATTTAAAAGAAAGACTTTAAATCCTTTCGATATAGTCGATAGGTTGTTGCTGCTTCCGCCATTACTTTGTTATGAAACCTTCTGACATCGCCGAAGGGTTTCTACCGCTTTTTATAAAGTTTTTACTTTGAACTTTCTGACCCAGTCGAAAGGTTTATTTGTTTTTAAAACTAGCCATTTCTCCAATACATTCAGAAGGAAGCTTTCGAATTAGGTGGTTACCCTTGTTTTGTAAAGCATAACCCAAGGCTTTGGAAAGGTTGTTTAATAAAGACGAAAGGTTTTAAAAAAGAAGGTTTCCAGATTGTTTTAAGTTGAACCCAGTATACCTTCGAAAGGTTTATGTTTTAAAAGATTTTAAGCATTCGAATGGTTTATTCTTTGATCTGTTTCGAATGGTTTATTAGATGTTTTCGAAAGGTTTTTAAGGGAAGGTTTTCCAAAGGTTTTTCTAAGGCAATGACTTAAAGTGATTTTAAAGATGGATGTCTAAAGTTTTTAGCTTATGAAAGGTTTGCTTTAAATGAATTCGAAAGGTTTGAGAAATGATTTCGATAGGTTTAAACATTGATTTTGAAGGAGGTAATTTCTAAGTATGAAAAGAGGTTCTTTCGTAAAGTGTTTACATTAATTAAAATTTGAGTAAAGGATATATATCTAACATGGTAATAGGATTTGAGTAAAGTTTAAAGATTTTATTCTTTTCCTTGTTTTAAGTTTGGTTTAAAGGTTTAAATCATTTTGAAAGTGTTTTCAAGGAAAATTATGGGAGGGGATTCTTAAGTATAAATGACTCAGATATTAGAAAACCAGAGGGAACTAGTATGGTATCGCGCCCTACACATTAGCTAGTAGCCCCAACTAATTATTGTCCAAAATTCCAGTGTGTAGGCCTTGGTTACGGGTAGACTAAAATTATGAGTACGCACCGAAAGGAATATATGTTGTATATAGATGGGTTATTGGTGAGCCCGAAAAACCATTAGGATCGGGAAGACCTGGGAGATGATTAAGTTAGGGACAGACCATCCAAAAGTGAAGTATTTAATAGATAGTTTAGGACAGACCGTCCTGATGGGAAATGTTAAACAAATAGATAAGGATACATAATCCTGAATATGAATATCTAACAGGTGTTAGGTTAATTTTGATTATATTGTCTGGTAGGCCAGAGTCATCCAAAAGTTAAAAGTTATTCAAACAAAACTTTTGTGTTTGAATAGATAGTTCATTAGTTTTGTTTGAATAGATAGTTCATTATTACCTGATATTTATGTTTGTTTACATAATGTTTATTTTGTTGAGTTTAACCATTATGGATGCAGGATCATAGTATATGATTAGATGAAAAGATTTGCAAAGATATGTTTTAAAATGGATGTCAGTGAGAGAAAACCCGTTCCGCTAAGCGGCATGGTCTCACTTAACATAATTAAACCGGGATGTATAGTATTATTCATACCATGTTGTATGTCTGACTTGAAGTTTATGTTTTCCCCTTAAACTCTTGGGTGCTCAAAATTGATTTGAGTAGGTTGAGAGGTTAAGGATCTTTTCAGGTTTTAGAATGTTGACAAATAAGCTACCGGAGGATGCAGGAGGCAACGGATAGCTACTTAGGATTTGTTGCTTTCATTTATGTTTTAATGGATTTTCCGTTGTGTTATGATGTATTAGGTCTAATATGACCATATGACTCTAATCAATCGAAGGGGTATCTTCATATACCGCTCTCGGTGCAATTTATAATAACTATATTTAATCTGTGCCTGGGAAAACGATTTGGGTTATGTGATGTGAACGTGGAACAAATTTTATTTGGAAATGTAATGAAGTAATTTGTGGTTTTGAAATCAGTGTTTTGTTTCATATTCAAGTGCTTCTGATATTATCGATACCATTAACATAGTCGTATTTAGTCACTGAAAGCTAATACTATAGATGACTGCAGCATCTGTAGCGCTTAGTTTTGGGCCTCTAGATAGGGGATGTTATAGCTTGGTGTCAGAGCATGGTTTATGAAATACTTTAACTAAAAATGATTTTTGAAAACATAATTCATAGGAATTAGAGTTAAGATCAGGGTATGGGATAACGCTATAATAATGTTCTTGTATTTATATATATATATAAGTATACGCTATATCTTTAGACTCCTATCTTAGTTAGGTTATTCATCCGTATCTCACGAGGTTTGAATACAAATATGGAGGGAAGAAGGCGCATGATAAATATCGAAGGAGATAGCAGCACCACTAACGGAAATGCCTGACCAAACGCAAGGAGAGGTCCTGGTCAGGCACAAGCTGAAAATGCTGGTGCAGGAGTTCCCCAAGTGGATATGGGGGCAATTTATCAGTTCTTTGTGAATATGGTGCAAGCTAGAGTAGCAGCAGGTGTTATTGGAGGTAACGCTATGGGAGGAGGAGCTCAAGAAGTTCCAGCAATCAATTAGTATGCCAACTTGAGTAGAGATTACATCAGGCTTGGAGGGAAGCAGTTCATTGGTACCGAGGATGTGATTGAAGTGGAAAACTGGCTACTGCATTGTTAAAGAATTCTTGCTGATTTAGGGCTAAATGATGTGCAGAAAAGGAGGTTGGCCTCAAGGAAGCTACAGGGAGCTGCATTATTTTGGTGGAACACCGTCACTGCCAGAGTTGTTGAAGAGACCATTACTTGGGAGGAATTCAGGAGAAGGTTTTTGGAGAGATTTATGTCCGTAATGGCGCAGGCCGCATTGATAATGAGGTTTGTAGAACTGGAGCAGGGAGATATGAGTGTGTTGGAGTATACAAGGAAGTTTGAGAAACTAGCCCGATGCGGGGTATGCCTTAGTTGATACCGTTATTAGTAGGAATGAAAAGTATATCAGTGGATTAAGGCCAGAACTGATAAGTGCTACTTTGCCACACTTGAGAGACCCTAGTGATGTAGTTGTTGAGATGGCATTGAGGCATGAAGAGGCATTGGCTTGCTTAAGGAAGAAAGTGAATGAGGCTCAGATGGGACAGGCCCAGAAGAGGAAATTTTCCAAAGAAAAGTTGCTCATAAAGAAGGAGCACAAAAGAAAAGTAAGGCTGAAGTGGTTTGTTAAAACTGCAACAAGAAAGGACACTATGCCAACGAGTGTCGAGCTAGCAAGGAAAAAGGAAAAGAGGCTGGTGGAAAGAAGAATGTCAGAAGCTTTAATTGCGATCAAGTGGGTCATTACAAGAACAAGTTCCCAGAGCCAGCAAAGGAAGGGAAGGGGTGAGTTTATGCCTTGGAGCCCACAACCGCAAAACCAGTTGCTCAGGAAAAGGGAAAAGTTGTTTTAGGAGGCTCACTGCAGATCCAAGGTATGTCTGTTAGCGTCCTATTTGATATTGGGGCATCCCATTCTTTTATTTCTCGATGTCTGATAGATAGACTTAACCTAGAACCCTATTACTTAGTTACTTTCTTAAGGGTTTCTAATATAATAGGAGGTTATGCAACACTTGGGATGAGGTGTGACCATCTAGAATTTGATTTGTTAGGCCATACCTTTGATTGTTGTTTTCATGTGTTTGACTTTGTGGGATTTGGGATTATCCTGGGGATGGATTGGTTGAGTAGATACGACGCTAGGATATTTTTCCAAGATAGAAAAATATCACTTAGTCATCCGGATTGTAGTTATCGGATAATTTATGCCATAGAGAACCTTTATTGTAGGTGAATGCTTTACTGGGTGTTATGGAGTTGGAGGATGAGTTGCATCGGGTCTTTGTAGTTAAAGAATTTGCCGATGTGTTTGAGCCAGTCGTTGAATTACCACCGAAATGAGCTATTGAGTTTCGGATCGATTTAATGCCTGGAGCTGAACCGGTAAGTAGGTCGCCGAGTAGGATGACACCTACAGAGATGAAAGAGTTGAAGGTGCAGTTAGTAGATCTGGAAGGCAAAAGTTTTATTAGGCCAAGTAGTTTGCCATGGGGAGCTGCTGCTGTGTTTGCTAAGAAGCCAGACGGATCGTTAATTAAGGCTATGTATCGATTATCATAAGTTGAATGAGAAGACGATAAATAACCGATATCCATTGCCGAGGATTGACGATTTGTTCGATTAGTTGAGTGGGGCAAAAGTATTCTCTCGGCTAGATTTGGCGATGGGATTTCATCAGTTAAGAGTGGTAGAGGATAACATTCCTTTGACGACGTATAGAGTGAAATATGGATCGTACGAATGGTTAGTTATGCCATTCGGACTAACTAATGCGCCGACATTCTTTGTGGATCTAATGAATATGATTTTTGAGAGCATTTGGATTTGTTTGTGTTGGTTTTCATTGATGACATTTTGATATACTCTAAGGATGAGGAGGAGAATGAAGTTCATCTCAGAGTCGTGCTTGAGACGTTGAGGGAGCATCAGTTGAAGGCTAAGTTTACGAAGTGTCATTTTTGGAAGAAGGAAGTGAAGTCCCTTGGTCATGTCATTTCTGAGAAAGGATTGTCTGTAGATCTGACTAGGATTAAAGCGGTGAACAATTGGAAAAGACCCGAGATGGTGACCGAGATAAAGAGTTTCTTTGAATTGGCTGGATATTATCGAAGATTTATAAAAGATTTTTCGCAAATAGCAGCACCGATGACTAAGCTTACGCGAAAGGATGTGAGGTTCGTATGGACTGATAAGTGTGAAGAAGCATTATAGAGCTTGAAACACTTATTGACCCATGCACCAGTGTTAGTGGTTCCGGAGGGGAATCGAGATTTAGTTGTTTATATAGATGCGTGTGGAACTGGATTGGGAGCTGTGTTGATGCAAATGGGTAAAGTAATTGCTTATGCTTCTAGACAGCTCGGACCGCATGAGGTTAGGTATCCAACGCATGACTTGGAGTTAGCTGCCATTATATTTGCTTTAAAGGTGTGGAGGCATTATCCTTTAGGAGAGCAATTTGAGCTATATATTGATCATAAGTCGTTGAAGTATTTGTTCTCTCAAAAGGAGTTGAATATGAGACAGCAGAGATGGTTGGAGTTTATTGCTGCCTATGATTTTGGAATTGAGTATACACCTGGAAAAGGAAATAAGGTAGCGGATGCACTTAGTCGGAAACATCAGAATGTAGTATTGGCTATGATCACTGAGTTGAACGACTTGGAGGCATTATCGGCTTGTAGTGTACAGTTTAAGTCCGAGGTAGGGTCGAGTGCAGAAAGTATTGTATTGTCTTGTTTAGAAGTCCAACCAGCAACGATTGAGAAGATAGCTTCTAAGCAAGAGGAGGATCCAGAATTGGCTGAGCGGATCAGAAGGTTAAAGGAAGGAACATAGAGCGATGACCTAAAGGATTTCAATCTTGACCATAATGGGTGGTTGAGAAAGAAAGGAAGGTTATGTGTCCCGAATGTAGGAAACACGAGGAAGGAGGTTTTGGATGAGTGTCATCGTTCGAACTTCACTATCCATCCAGGAGGAACAAAAATGTATGAGGACATGAAGAGAAATTTCTTCTAGGAAGGTATGAAACGGGACATTGGATTGTGTGTTAAGTAGTGCTTGAATTGCCAACAGGCAAAGGATGAACACCAGAAGCCAAGTGGATTGCTTCAACCGTTATAGGTTCTGTTATGGAAATAGGATTCAATCTCTATGGATTTTATTGATGGGTTGCCGAGATCTAGTAGGGGAAACGGAAGCATATGGGTCATAGTGGATAGACTGACTAAGAGTGCCCATTTTATTCATGTAAAGTCAAATAGAATGGCACCCGACTTGGCGAAGTTATTCATGAAGAATGTAGTTAGGTTGCACGGGATTCCTGTAGTATTGTCAGTGATAGAGATTCTTTATTTACTACCGAGTTCTGGAAAATTCTACAGGAAGCATTAGGAACAAAGCTCAACATGGGTACCACTTACCATCCGTAGACAGATGGGCAAACGAAAAGAGTTAACAAAATCTTGAAAAATTTGTTAAGAGCTTGTATATTAGATTTTAGAGGATCATGGGAAGACCATCTTCATCTAGTCGAGTTCTCGTATAACAATAGTTATCAGACTAGTATTACGATGGCATCGTTTGAAGTATTGTATGAAAGACCTTGCAAGTATCCCATATGTTGGTTGGAGACCGGGGATAGATTAGTTCTTGGTCTGGATTTAGTGAAGGAAGCTGCGAAGAAGATTGAGTTAATTCGAGCTAGGATGAAGGAGACTCAATCTAGGCAAAAAAGTTATGCAGATAAAAGAGGGAAGGATTTGGAATTTTCTGTCGGAGATTATGTGTTTGTTAAGGTTTCACCGATGAAGGGTGTAATTAGATTTGGGAAGTCAGGGAAGTTAGCACCTAGGTTCATTGGTCCATTTTGTATTATTGAGAGGATCGGGAAACTCGCTTATAAAGTGGACTTACCAAGTAGTTTGGCTGGAGTCCATAATGTTTTCCATGTTTCTCATCTTATGAAATGTGTTAGAGACCCGGAGACTACTATAGCACCTACGGTATTAGAAGACATAACCGTAGATCCGGATTTGACTATAGTTAGGAAGCCGACTCAGATTGTGGCTAGAGATGAGAAGAAATTGAGGAACACGACAGTTAAATTAATAAAGGTTCAGTGGAGTAATGATGCTAGGGAGTGTACTTGAGAAGTGGAGAGCAGGATTAGAGACACTTACCCCGATTTATTTTGATGATATGTTTTACCTTTGATTGTTTTGTTGTGTACCTTATCGTAATTTCGAGGACGAAATTCATTAAGGTGGGGAGTCTGTAACACCCCATATTTTTATAACCTTATTTATGATATTTAATAAGTTAAATTAAATTAAATAATGTGAAGATTAATAGGTTGAGATTAGATTAGTTAAAGGTAGCCGTGCCATGTTTCGTGGGTTAACTAAAAAGAAATAACACTAGGTAATGTGTTAGGAAATGAGAAGGGCATTATGGGAAATAGTAAAACCTTATACCCTAAACCCTTATGAGATGGTAAGTCACTTTCATTCATTCTCATTTCACTAAAAAACTAAATTGCTAAGGCTAGCAACCATTTCCATTCTCAAGAGAAGAAGTAAAGCTAAAATTCAAGGGGAAAGAAGAAATCAACTAATTCAACACTAAAAATTCTCACCTATAATCTCAAAAGCAATGGTGAATAATTACTACATCCCTAATACTTTTAGTTTTCGGCTTTATGATTAGATTCAAAAAAAATTCCTATATTATTGCCATATTTGATGTTTAAAGATATATATATATATATATATATATATATATATATTTATAGTTGGTAAAATTATGAATGTTTTGTAACGACCCGTAAATTTTAACTGTTTTAATAATGTAATTAGTTGAAATTTTGTGAAATTTAAACGATAAAATTTTTGAAATATAATTCGATATTTGGAATGCGTCTAATTAAACATAGCAACTGGTAAATTTTCGTTCGAAAATATAAAAGTTTATTTCGTACGTAAGCGATGAAAATAAAACATTTTCGAAACTTAAATATTTTTACGTAGAAAAATTATAAAACATCTTCTGAGCAAGATGTCAGTTTGTAGTTTTTCCAAATTCAGACATCTTTGGCTCCGTCGATCTTATTTTTCAGCGTTTTTCTTGCATTTTCCGCTATTAGAAAATTCGAATTTTTATAATTCAATCATACCACTGATATCTATATACCATTTTGATCGTCTCGTCGTGCTGATCTCAGCGGTATATTTATTTCTGTATTTTGAGGTCCGTTACACGATGAAAAAGATGAAACGGTACGTCGTATCGGTACAACTTTTGATGTCCATTCAAAATTCAAACGGTTGAAAATGAACGGCCACTGCCATTTATTACCAGCTGTTTCCATTCCATCATTTCAATGCATTGATGGTGTACTGCTTTCATTTCCATCAGTTTGAAAATATATAATTTTTATATTCGTTGAACGTTTACATTCATTAAATCTATGAACCGTTCATTTGCCTTTTTCCTTTCAAAACTTAGACCTGCTCATCTTTCATTTATCTTCCCATTTTTATTTTCCTTCAGTGCTCGCCATTTACCACACTCCATCCCCTCCTCCGCCCTCTTGCTCCAATGCGACAGCCCGCTCCCAAGCTCCGCCCTTCATCTTCCTCACGTGACACCGACCACCAGCCTCCTGCTGAATCACCTCGTCCACCCACACCCACCCGAGCATCACTCTCCACCACTCTATGACCTTCTCACCTCCACCCGACCTACTAGCCTCTACTGCCGAGACCCCAACCTTCACAGCCCAAGCCCGGCACCCACGTCCGCCGAGCCACGCGCGTCCAGCCCCTTCGCCTCCCTGACGACGACTGTACACTCCAAGTCTTCCACCTCAACTTTTCCACTGCCAAGTGCTCACCTTCCTCCTCAACTTCGTCACCCGCCTCGGCCAAATGTCATGCTTGTCTCCATCATCACGTCATCAAAGATGAACTACTGCAGCCCTTCACCACCAAATCACGTCCAATATCATTTTCCACCTTACTTTCCATGTTGCCTGTAGCTCCTGAAACCATGCCACCCGAGCTTCCCTCCACCTCACCTTAACCCACCACCTGCCCCATGCCTTCACCCTACCGGCCGTAGCAACCATGATCCACACCTCACCCGCGACCGCCTTCCACCATGTCGTGACGCGTGGCCACCTGTCATTCTCCTCTTTCTCTCCCGTGCGTTTACCAATCTTGGCCGGAGTTTACAGCAGCCACCACCTCGTTTTCCCTCCTCCAGTCAGACGTGTGCAACACTTTGATCGCCAACCCATGCTTTCCATGACTCGAGCTTTTATGTGGGGAGATATAGGTATATAACTTGAAGCTTTGGTTTACATTATTCTGTTTATATTGTTTGTATATAGATGTATATATGTTTCAAGTAAATTGTATGTAGGAACTTAAGTTGCAGGTAATATATTTTGATACATTTATATTTGCAGGCTATTTGAACATGTTATTTTGTATAAGTCTAGTAAGCTATTTATATAATGTATGTATAGTTCGTTTATTCTATAAGTTATGAATTTGAAGTTTTATACATTGTTAGTTTTATATGCTATATATATTGTTTTACAAGTAACAGCTATGTATATGTACACTTTGTATATTATAAAGCATATTAAGTTTATACACCTATATAGTAGCTTACAGGTTACTATGTTATACTATATAGGTGATCTAGAAGTATTACAATATATTTGATTTTAAAATAAGAATGTTATGGTTTGGCTTTTAAAATATATAATATATATATGAAGTATGTTGCATGTATATAATGGGTTTACTTATATATTTAGCAAGTATATGTAGATGTACTAGTTGTTTTGAAACTTGTTGTCTGATTTCGTCTATTGATATATATTAGTATTCTATAGTATGTGTTATTGGCTTTGGTACTGTAGATAAGTTGTTTTCATTTTTTTTTCTTCTTAAGTGATTTGAAACTAGATTTGGTATGTTAATACTTGGTTATATGTGTTTTAAAGGTAAACAATAGTTTTATAATATATGTGCTTAATTAAAACAATGATTTTTAATTATATATAGGTTATTTTAAATATTTGTTGTAACTTAAAAAAGTGATTTCATAGAAATAATAATAATATATCTATATAATGGTTGTTTCTATCAAGCTGATTTTTAATTAGTTCTCATCGTTTTCCCATTTATCAGCTTTGTCCGTCGTGCCTGTTCCTTCATCGAATCATGTCCATCTAGCGTTGTTTTGGAATTCGTAGCTCAAACCTCTGTCAAATCTATCTAGCCTCGAAAGGTGAGCAATCACTCACGATTAATGTTCTTATATTTATTAAATTTGATTTCAATTGAAACGACAATTGAAATATGCTGCTGTTAGTATTTATATTGCTATATCTATGACATCATCTGTATATGTTCACCTGTGACACCTGACATCATTATCTGTTATTTATGTTGATATATATATGCCATCATCTGTATCTGTTCACTTGTGACATCTGACACCCTTATCTGTTATTTATACTGATGATATATGCCTGTTACCGTTGTTATATTATTATCATATCTGTTATCACTCTGCAAGTTCCCTGTTAGTATAGAATCACTATGGGTTGAAATGATACATACCCGAAAGGACTTTAGAATAGGAGAAAATCGTTATGGGTTGAAATGATAAACCCAAGCGATTTTCAAATTAAATTGAATTTGGGATTTCGGGTTGAAAAGATATATACCCGAATATATTTTAAATTGCGGATTGAAATGATAAATATCCGTATCACTTGACCATAGGATAGAAAATTATATACAGACACCGTTGGTCTATATATAAATGTTTTTGAAAAACATTTCTATGGTTTTGAAAGAAATATATGGTTTTAATAAATAATGATTCTAAAGATTTATTAAAGTTGATTTAATAAGTTGATTTGAATCAATATGAAATATGTTTAAGTATTTATGTAAAATTTATATTTTTAAATATAGAATTTATAATGTTCAGGTTGAAAGATAAATTTGAATTGATTTGGAATTCTTAATTATTTAAGAATTATACTTAAATAAGTTGATTTGAAATCTATTAAATTTGAAATTTTAAGATATGTTTTATAACTTGAATTAATTAAGAAGTGGCTTAAATGAATATTTCAAACTTATATAAATTTAAATGGGATATTTTGTCTATATAAATTTGTAAATTGAAGTTGTATTTTGATGTATTGAAATGATTAAAGAAATATTTCAGAAATTAAATGTAATGAAATTAAATTGGGACATAAATTGAATTATCGAATTTAGTTTTGAAATGTCGAATATTTAAACTTTGAAATATATTGAAATTGAAATGGTTTATTTATGGTTCAAATAGGCATTTGAAATCGATAATTTGAAAGGGTTTATTGAGAAACTAAATTGAATTGAAATTGATGATTTGAGATTTAATTAAATTTTAATTTTGGAATTCGAGTTTATGTGAGTTGATTTGTGAAATTTGAGGAAGCTATTTTATATAAAGTATTTAAACTATATCTAAAACTATTTATATTTTACTTTATAAATTTTAATATAAATTATTTTAATATAAATCATTTTCAGTATAAATTATTTTATTTTAACTTATAACTATTTTATATAAACTATTTTATTTTATAAACTATTTTTCTATATATACAAATTTTAATATCTAAACTGTTTAAGAGGAAAGTGTTAGGATTTCAAAGTGTTATGAATTTCAAGGTTTTGATTTCCAAAGTGTTTTGATTTAAAAGACTTACGATTTCGAAAGCGATGTAACTTTGGAAAGTGATATGATTTTGGAAATGGATTTATTTAAAGGAAAAGTGATATCGTATTGATACGGTTTTGAAATGGCAATGATATGTCGGTTTTGAAATATAACTATTTTGAAAATTTATTAAATGACCATCAGTGTAATAATACGTAGTTATTAAAGAGACCGGGATCGGATATGGACATACTCTCTGTCGATACCGAAACCACTTTAATAACTAATATACGCGGAGTGTTGATCCAAAATTGGTGAACGCGTTGACAGAAGAAAGAGAACGATTTTGGATGACCCTTGACATGACTAAAACAGGAGCCGCGCCGGGCCATTGAGGATCGCCATCTCTAGCGGACACACTTCTTCGATACCTTATTTATTACTTTTGTGATTCGATTTGGGTGCACCCCTTGATTTGGGAGTGTTGTTTCGCGGTGTTGAGGTAGTAGCTGCTATGCTCAACATCAGTCCGGATCACGCAACTACTAGTATCCTAGTTGGTATTGCCTCATGTACCTTGTCATACTGATTATCCTATTCGCGACCACTACGATTTTGGTTTGTACCTTTAGTATATGGATTGCCCTCTAGTGACTTCCAGTTTTGGGGAAACTACGGTCTTGTATATGCTCTTGGGGATAAAAATGTGTTAAGGGTGGAATGGGCCATGGCTTAACGCTAGTTTGATATTTTACTTAATGATAGACATTATTGTATAATAGCGTATTGTACTACATAGTAGATAGTTTAACGGATCCTTAAGGGATGGTTATCCCAAACATCCTTTGAGTTATTTGTATTTCAGTCGTTATTTCACTTGAGTTGGATTTATTGATATAAGAATGTTAATCCTGACTCGAGTGTTTTGTGTTTTCTTTACGCTCGGGACAGACTGAGTGTACTAGTATTCGAGACTCACCTTTGGAGTTGGAGCTTCGCTTGGAGATCCAGCTATCTATCCAGCTTTCAGATATTCAGTTGATTCCAGTGATGTATTCTGATATTGTATTTGACTATTGTATTCGAGATTTCTGTTGTATCTTGTTTAACTCTGTTATATATATAGTAGCTTCATGAACTACTATTCTTTTGTTTCCGCTGCATTATTGTTATATTAGTCTGTGTCTGTGATCTGTGATTATTTATTTATTGTATAAGCTAAGTTTTGCCAAATTTAAATTAACAATCTATTATTTTGAATTATTCAAGTCCGACATGTGTGGATTATTGTCGATTTGAATGGTCCAAAATAGTGGGTTGTTACAAGTAGTATCAGAGCTTTGGTTTTAGGAAAAACTCAGCATATAGAGTAAAATTCAATTACAGAATCACTTTCGTTCGAGCTTGAATCTCTTCCTTTTGCCTCGATTTCCTTTAAACTTTGGAACGCTCCCTGCGGTTCCAAAATTCATTCTTATCTCTCCATATTTGTCTTCTTTTGATTATGGGGTATCCCATAACTCCACTTCGAATGATCTCTATAATAATTCGGCGGTCTCGCCAATATCTGAATAATTTGTAAAAGAGTGAAACTCCTGTACAACCAGCATTGATTCACCGAAGATTTCTATATCCTCGGTTTACGATGCTGTTATCTTTTGTTATACCCGAATTCTATCTTTGGCGATTGAATGTCGATTTGTCGTAAAATTCTACATCGAATTTATTCTTGGAATCACGGTTGACCCGGTTAAGGTTACCCGCGATTTATATAAGTTTGTCCATCTTCTGTTTGAAAACTCAATTATCTTATCTCCCTATCGGATGTACCTTTTAGTGGAATTCTTTTAGTTAGAGTTTCTCTAATCTGAATCTCTATCTTTGTTTTAAAATCCATTCGAGGATATCCGCGTGAGGGAGTGTATTTGTAATTAATATTAAAATGTTTTATATATTGTGTTGTTTGAGTTGTTGATGTTGATTTGGGTTTTCGATCGATTCGTCTGATCAACACTATCGATAGGATTTCCAAAACACTTGAATAGAGCAAACTGACACAATATTGATTCAAATTTGGTAAATTGAATAGATTCGTATGACTATATTGTATATATATAAGTATAGGATTTTCTGGAATTAAATAGATAATTAAATTGGCTGTTGAATGATAATATTTGATTATCATTTATTGTTCTAAATGAATTTATAAACATGGTTTATAAATTGATTTGGAATCGAAATGAATTTTAAAAATCGAGAATTTGAGAATTTGATTTCCCGTGATTTCAACTTTGGTTTTAAAGTGTATATTATTAAAGGTATTTTTGAATAGAAACCGTTTTCAAAGAATTTTAAAATGTTGAAATCAGTACTCTTCTCTTTTGTCGCTGGAAAATAATTTCGGTGATGACTGCAGCGTCATCGACATTCATTTTCGAGTTTCGAAGTGGAGAGACCATTCTGTAGCTTTGCTACGGTTTTGTTTTGAAAAAAATATATTTTGATTTGAATTATATATATATGGGTATATTATTTTTAAATTTAATTTGGATTAATATATATAGTATACACATAATTATCTCTAAAAGGTTTGAAAAATTAATTTGATTTGAATTTCTGTGGTATGGCTTGATTTATTATATATATAAAGATAAAATTTTGATCTGATATATACTATATATATTTATCTCAAAATTGTTGAAGTAAATCGGAGATTTAATTTCTTAAGTTTATGATATAAAGATGATTTCAATTATAAACTGAAGTCAAAATTTTTGGATAAATATTTAAACTTGAAATAATTGAATTTAAAATTTTTATTTGTATAGTACTAAATTGCATTTCAAAATAACTTACCTAAATTATTTAGAAGTTAAAATGTAATTGGATAATATACAATATAAAATGATTTCATAAATAAAATTTGAGTGGTTATAATAAATGTTATACACTTAAATTTTAATTATAGAATGTTAATAGAGATAAATAGAATAATAAGATAATTGAAAAAAAAATTTGTCTGAAGGAATTAACAAATTGAAATTAGATCAACTTATGGGAATACCTTAAATTTAAACCAATTATTGAATATAAATTAATTTAAATTGAAATTTATATGAATTTATATGGTTTAAATATATGTAATAAGATATATTAAGTGGAATAAACTTAATAATAATTTGAAATAAAAGAATTAAATTTGTTGAATAAAATATGAGTACAATAAATGATTATACAAATTGATGATTTAGAAATTGTTAATTTAGGATGACTAGATATAAGATAATGAAATAGATAGATTGATTTAACTTAAGTGAACTCAAAAGGGATTTAACCAAATTGTTAAATATTAATTAATTTAAGTTGAAATTTATATGGTTTAAATTAATTGTTTTACTTATATTTCAATTTATTTTCTTTCGGGTTGTTTCTATTCTCCTACCTCCTTCCTTTTCGGGGACGAAAAGTTTTGAGTGGGAGAGAGTGTAACAACCCGTAAATTTTAACTGTTTTAATAACGTAATTAGTTGAAATTTTGTGAAATTTAAATGATAAAATTTTTGAAATATAATTTGATATTTGGAATGCGTCTAATTAAACATAGCAACTGGTAAATTTTCGTCCGAAAATATGAAAGTTTATTTCGTACGTAAATTCATTTCAATTTAATCAGTTAAAAAGCGATGAAAATAAAACATTTTCGAAACTTAAATATTTTTACGTAGAAAAATTCTAAAACATCTTCTGAGCAAGATGTCAGTTTGTAGTTTTTCCAAATTCGGACATCTTTGGCTCCGTCGATCTTATTTTTCAGCGTTTTTCTTGCATTTTCCGCTATTAGAAAATTCGAATTTTTATAATTCAATCATACCACTGATATCTATATACCATTTTGATCGTCTCGTCGTGCTGATCTCAGCGGTATATTTATTTCTGTATTTTGAGGTCCGTTACACGACGAAAAAGATGAAACGGTACGTCGTATCGGTACAACTTTTGATGTCCATTCAAAATTCAAACGGTTGAAAATGAACGGCCACTGCCATTTATTACCAGCTGTTTCCATTCCATCATTTCAATGCATTGATGGTGTACTGCTTTCATTTCCATCAGTTTGAAAATATATAATTTTTATATTCGTTGAACGTTTACATTCATTAAATATCTGAACCGTTCATTTGCCTTTTTCCTTTCAAAACTTAGACCTGCTCATCTTTCATTTATCTTCCCATTTTTATTTTCCTTCAGTGCTCGCCATTTACCACACTCCATCCCCTCCTCCGCCCTCTTGCTCCAATGCGACAGCCCGCTCCCAAGCTCCGCCCTTCATCTTCCTCACGTGACACCGACCACCAGCCTCCTGCCGAATCACCTCGTCCACCCACACCCACCCGAGCAACACTCTCCACCACCCTATGGCCTTCTCACCTCCACCCGACCTACTAGCCTCTACTGCCGAGACCCCAACCTTCACAGCCCATGCCCGGCACCCACGTCCGCCGAGCCACGCGCGTCCAGCCCCTCCGCCTCCCTGACGACGACTGTACACTCCAAGTCTTCCACCTCAACTTTTCCACTGCCGAGTGCTCACCTTCCTCCTCAACTTTGTCACCCGCCTCGGCCAAATGTCACACTCGTCTCCATCATCACGTCATCAAAGATGAACCACTGCAGCCCTTCGCCACCAAATCACGTCCAATATCATTCTCCACCTTACTTTCCATGTTGCTTTTAGCTCCTGAAACCATGCCACCCGAGCTTCCCTCCACCTCACCTTAACCCACCACCTGCCCCATGCCTTCACCCCACCGGCCGTAGCAACCATGATCCACACCTCACCCGCGACCGCCTTCCACCATGTCGTGACGCGTGGCCACCTGTCATTCTCCTCTTTCCTCTCCCGTGCGTTTACCAATCTTGGCCGAAGTTTACAGCAGCCACCACCTCGTTTTCCCTTCTCCGGTCAGACGTGTGCAACACTTTGATCGCCAACCCATGCTTTCCATGACTCGAGCTTTTATGTAGGGAGATATAGGTATATAACTTGAAGCTTTGGTTTGCATTATTCTGTTTATATTGTTTGTATATAGATGTATATATGTTTCAAGTAAATTGTATGTAGGAACTTAAGTTGCAGGTAATATATTTTGATACATTTATATTTGCAGGCTATTTGAACATGTTATTTTGTATAAGTCTAGTAAGCTATTTATATAATGTATGTATATTTCGTTTATTCTATAAGTTATGAATTTGAAGTTTTATACATTGTTAGTTTTATATGCTATATATTGTTTTACAAGTAACAGCTATGTATATGTACAGTTTGTATATTATAAAGCATATTAAGTTTATACACCTATATAGTAGCTTACAGGTTACTATGTTATACTATATAGGTGATCTAGAAGTATTACAATATATTTGATTTTAAAATAAGAATGTTATGGTTTGGCTTTTAAAATATATAATATATATATGAAGTATGTTGCATGTATATAATGGGTTTACTTATATATTTAGCAAGTATATGTAGATGTACTAGTTGTTTTGAAACTTGTTGTCTGATTTCGTCTATTGATATATATTAGTATTCTATAGTATGTGTTATTGGTTTTGGTACTATAGATAAGTTGTTTTCATTTTTTTTTCTTCTTAAGTGATTTGAAACTAGATTTGGTATGTTAATACTTGGTTATATGTGTTTTAAAGGTAAACAATAGTTTTATAATATATGTGCTTAATTAAAACAATGATTTTTAATTATATATAGGTTATTTTAAATATTTGTTGTAACTTAAAAAAGTGATTTCATAGAAATAATAATAATATATCTATATAATGGCTGTTTCTATCAAGCTGATTTTTAATTAGTTCTCATCGTTTTCCCATTTATCAGCTTTGTCCGTCGTTGCTGTTCCTTCATCGAATCATGTCCATCTAGCGTTGTTTTGGAATTCGTAGCTCAAACCTCTGTCAAATCTATCTAGCCTCGAAAGGTGAGCAATCACTCACGATCAAGGTTTTAAATCTCGCTCATCTCGGCCGAGATCTCGTTTTCAAGGCTGGGCGATTTGAAACAACTAATTTCGTTTGAATCTCGTCTGACTCAAATCTCGGACGAGATTTCAGTATCTCGTCTGGTATCTCGGACGAGATTTAACAGCGAGATATCGGCCGAATTTTTGAATTTTGGAAAAAATCAACTCTTTTTCCGTATTGGGCTTGCTCATCCTTTACCTTAATTTAAGCCTTTTTAATTGTACTTTTTTTAACCCTTATTTCTTATATAAATCTCATTTAATCTTCGTCTCTTATTTTACGGCAGTGACGAGTGTAAGAAGATGATAAAATCTACATCGATTATGGTAAGTATTTCACTTTATGGTTTTCATTTAGGTTTCTGATCCAAATTAATTTACATCTGATTTCATTTTTCTTTTTTCGACACTTTCTTGAGTTTTTTTCCTAACCCTATTTTTTTTGCGGCTATAAATTTTGGGCTTCACTTATTTAACTTTATGTTCTAAATGGATTCCCAATTTGATTTCATTTAGTCTTTGGTGCTATAATTTTTTTCCTTAAGGCTTATTTTTAAGCAATAAAGGAATTCTCTTTCATCTATTAATTTCATTTGATGATTACATGTTCATTCGTACATCATTTTTTTGCTTTTCTTATAATATTACTAAATGTTTGAAATTGTTTGTACTATGTATGCTATTTTCTACGTTTGTTTGAAATATCTATGCTATTAGTTGCTTAATGAGATTTTGTTTGCTAATAATTAAATAATATAATCAGACATAGAATATCTTAATTCTACTTGTAGAATTTTGTATTTGAAGTTATAAAATTATTATTTCCCTTGCAGCACTATAAATCATAAAAGGTAGAAATGAGACATTATATTGTGTAGGAAAGTTAAGTGAATGATCGAACAAAGTAAAGGTGCATATGTTATGGTTTGTTTCTTGTCTACTTTATCTTATATGATATTATATTGAACATTATTCATGAAATCTAGTTATTTGTTTATTTTACATGATACAAGTGATATTTTTCCATACTAAATTACTAATGATAAGCGTGTGATATATTCAAGGTAAGTGCATAGTGTTTTCCTTAAGGTAGTGACTAGTATTATAAATTTACGTGTATGAAAACTAATTTTCGACATGACATATACTCCGAGATAACTCCGAAATGAATTTTAGAAACCGAGATGTAAATCCGAGATGGATGACCGAAATGCACTCATCTCGTTCGAGATCTCACCCGATACGAGATAAGCTATCTAAATTCTTCGAGACGAGACGTGACCGAAATCCGAGATTTAAAACCTTGCTCACGATTAATGTTCTTATATTTATTAAATTTGATTTCAATTGAAACGACAATTGAAATATGCTGCTGTTAGTATTTATATTGCTATATCTATGACATCATCTGTATATGTTCACCTGTGACACCTGACATCATTATCTGTTATTTATATTGATATATATATATGCCATCATCTGTATCTGTTCACCTGTGACATTTGACACCCTTATCTGTTATTTATACTGATGATATATGCCTGTTACCGTTGTTATATTATTATCATATCTGTTATCACTCTGCAAGTTCCCTGTTAGTATAGAATCACTATGGGTTGAAATGATACATACCCGAACGGACTTTAGAATAGGAGAAAATCGTTATGGGTTGAAATGATAAACCCAAGCGATTTTCAAATTAAATTGAATTTGGGATTTCGGGTTGAAAAGATATATACCCGAATATATTTTAAATTGCGGATTGAAATGATAAATATCCGTATCACTTGACCATAGGATAGAAAATTATATACAGACACCATTGGTCTATATATAAATGTTTTTGAAAAACATTTCTACAGTTTTGAAAGAAATATATGGTTTTAATAAATAATGATTCTAAAGATTTATTAAAGTTGATTTAATAAGTTGATTTGAATCAATATGAAATATGTTTAAGTATTTATGTAAAATTTATATTTTTAAATATAGAATTTATAATGTTCAGGTTGAAAGATAAATTTGAATTGATTTGAAATTCTTAATTATTTAAGAATTATACTTAAATAAGTTGATTTGAAATCTATTAAATTTGAAATTTTAAGATATTTTTTATAACTTGAATTAATTAAGAAGTGGCTTAAATGAATATTTCAAACTTATATAAATTTAAATGGGATATTTTGTCTATATAAATTTGTAAATTGAAGTTGTATTTTGATGTATTGAAATGATTAAAGAAATATTTCAGAAACTAAATGTAATGAAATTAAATTGGGACATAAATTGAATTATCGAATTTAGTTTTGAAATGTCGAATATTTAAACTTTGAAATATATTGAAATTGAAATGGTTTATTTATGGTTCAAATAGGCATTTGAAATCGATAATTTGAAAGGGTTTATTGAGAAACTAAATTGAATTGAAATTGATGATTTGAGATTTAATTAAATTTTAATTTTGGAATTCGAGTTTATGTGAATTGATTTGTGAAATTTGAGGAAGCTATTTTATATAAAGTATTTAAACTATATCTAAATCTATTTATATTTTACTTTATAAATTTTAATATAAATTATTTTAATATAAATCATTTTCAGTATAAATTATTTTATTTTAACTTATAATTATTTTATATAAACTATTTTATTTTATAAACTATTTTTCTATATATACAAATTTTAATATCTAAACTTTTTAAGAGGAAAGTGTTAGGATTTCAAAGTGTTATGAATTTCAAGGTTTTGATTTCCAAAGTGTTTTGATTTAAAAGACTTACGATTTCGAAAGCGATGTAACTTTGGAAAGTGATATGATTTTGGAAATGGATTTATTTAAAGGAAAAGTGATATCGTATTGATACGGTTTTGAAATGGCAATGATATGTCGGTTTTGAAATATAACTATTTTGAAATTTTATTAAATGACCATCGGTGTAATAATACGTAGTTATTAAAGAGACCGGGATCGGATATGGACATACTCTCTGTCGATACCGAAACCACTTTAATAACTAATATACGCGGAGTGTTGATCCAGAATGAAGTGGATGGTTTGGTGAACGCGTTGACTGAAGAAAGAGAACGATTTTGGTTGACCCTTAACATGACTAAAACAGGAGCCGCGCCGGGCCATTGAGGATCGCCATCTCTAGCGGACACACTTCTTCGATACCTTATCTATTACTTTTATGATTCGATTTGGGTGCACCCTTGATTTGGGAGTGTTGTTTCGCGGTGTTGAGGTAGTAGCTGCTATGCTCAACATCAGTCCGGATCATGCAACTACTAGTATCCTAGTTGGTATTGCCTCATGTACCTTGTCATACTGATTATCCTATTCGCGACCACTACGATTTTGGTTTGTACCTTTAGTATATGGATTGCCCTCTGGTGACTTTCGGTTTTGGGGAAACTACGGTCTTGTATATGCTCTTAGGGATAAAAATTTGTTAAGGGTGGAATGGGCCATGGCTTAACGCTAGTTTGATATTTTACTTGATGATAGACATTATTGTATAATAGCGTATTGTACTACATAGTAGATAGTTTAACGGATCCTTAAGGGATGGTTATCCCAAACATCCTTTGAGTTATTTGTATTTCAGTCGCTATTTCACTTGAGTTGGATTTATTGATATAAGAATGTTAATCCTGACTCGAGTGTTTTGTGTTTTCTTTACGCTCGGGTCAGACTGAGTGTACCAGTATTCGAGACTCACCTTTGGAGTTGGAGCTTCGCTTGGAGATCCAGCTATCTATCCAGCTTTCAGATATACAGTTGATTCCAGTGATGTATTCTGATATTGTATTTGACTATTGTATTCGAGATTTCTGTTGTATCTTGTTTAACTCTGTTATATATATAGTAGCTTCATGAACTACTATTCTTTTGTTTCCGCTGCATTATTGTTATATTAGTCTGTGTCTGTGATCTGTGATTATTTATTTATTGTATAAGCTAAGTTTTGCCAAATTTAAATTAACAATCTATTATTTTGAATTATTCAAGTCTGACTTGTGTGGATTATTGTCGATTTAAATGGTCCAAAATAGTGGGTCGTTACATGTTTATTCGTGTTTTATGATATGTTTAACATGAAAACCTTATTTAATGACATTCGAATACCTTGGAAATTAAAATATAGGTCTGGAATAATATTTTAGAGATGGGTTTTGATTTTCATAATTTTCCGATTTATTATGGATTTTATATGAATTTTCGAATGAAGAAAATTGTTTATTGGGTTATAAATTATTTTCGGCTAAAATAATAATTGTTTGGGTTTGAGAATTTAATATGTTAGGCAATATATTAAATTAGATTTTCCAAGATTTTTCCAGAATTTTCCTAAGTCATTTGAGGGATATATAAAATTATTTAAGGTATGTGACTTAAATGTTTTATATATTTATAAAGGAGAAGGGGCATTTTGCATAAATTCTGGTAATTGCGGCAGCACATTTCTGAAACGTATTTTATTGACCAACGAAAATTTTACAAACAAAGGCACTTTAGTTGAAAAGTTTCAATTTTAATTTTAAAAACAAAAATCCCTCTTTTTCCATGTCTCAGCCCATACGGCAGTATACCTTCCGCCCCAGACCACTCATCTCAGTCGAAAGGTTAGCTTTTGATAAGGTCAAAGTTCAATGCATAAGGTATCAAGTAATTAGTATGTAATGAACTGAATATAGCCGAAAGGTTCTAAGCCGAAAGGTTGATGGCCTAAGAGGTTGGAATATAATTTTTTTGTAAGAGAAAAATTTTCGCCTGCTTTGCTTTCGAATTTGAGCTTTCAACTTGGTCACTTCCGACCAGGTCAAGTTATATAAAAGAAAGACTTTAAAATCCTTCGATATAGTCGATAGTTTGTTGCTGCTTCCGCCATTACTTTGTTATGAAACCTTCTGACATCGCCGAAGGGTTTCTACCGCTTTTTATAAAGGTTTTACTTTGAACCTTCCGACCTAGTCGAAAGGTTTATTTGTTTTTAAAACTAGCCGTTTCTCCAATACTTCCGAAAGGAAGCTTTCGACTTAGGTGGTTATCCTTGTTTTGTAAAGTATAACCCAAGGCTTTCGAAAGGTTGTTTAATAAAGACGAAAGGTTTTAAAAAAGAAGGTTTCTAGAATTTTTTAAGTTGAACCCAGTATACATTCGGAAGGTTTATGTTTTAAAAGATTTTAAGCATTTGAAAGGTTTATTCCTTTATCAGTTTCAAATGGTTTATTAGATGTTTTTGAAAGGTTTTTGAGGGAAGGTTTTTCTAAGGCAATGACTTAAAGTGATTTTAAAGAAGGATGTCTAAAGTTTATGCTTCTGAAAGGTTTTCTTTGAATGAATTCGAAAAAATGATTTTGAAAGGTTTAAACTTTGATTTTGAAGGAGGTAATTTCTAAGTATGAAAAGAGGTTCTTTCACATGGTAAAGTGTTTACATCAACTAAAATTTGAGTAATAGATATATATCTAACATGGTAATACGATTTGAGTAAAGTATAAAGATTTTATTATTTTCCTTGTTTTAAGTTTGGTTTGAAGGTTTGAATTATTTTGAAATTGTTTTCAAGGAAAATTATGGGAGGGGATCCTTAAGTATAAATGACTCAGATATTAGAAAACCAGAAGGGATTAGTATGGGGTCGCGCCCTATACATTAGCTAGTAGCCCCAGCTAATTTTTGTCCAAAATTCCAGTGTGTAGGGCTTGGTCATGGGTAGACTAAAATTATGAGTACACACCGAAAGGAATATATGTTGTATACGGATGGGTTATTGGTGAGCCCGAAAAGCCATTAGGATTGGGAAGACCTGGAAGATAATTAAGTTAGGGATAGACCATCCAAAAGTGAGGTATTTAACAGATAGTTTAGGACAGACCGTCCTGATGGAAAATGTTCAACAGATAGATAATGATAGATAATCCTGAATATGAATAGCTTACAGGTGTTAGGTTAATTTTGATTATACTGTCTAGTAGGCCCGAGTCAACCAAAGGTTAAAATTTATCCAAACAAAACTTTTGTGTTTGAACATATTGTTCATTATTACCTGATATTTTTGTTTGTTTACATAATGTTTATTGTGTTGAGTTTAACCATTGTCGATGCAGGAGCATAGTATATGGTTATATGAAAGGATTTGCAAAGATATGTTTTAAAAAGAATGTTAGTGAGAGGAAACCCGTTCCGCTAAGCGGCATGGTCTCACTTAACATAATTAAACCGAGATGTATAATATTATTCATACCGGGCTTTATGTTTGACTCGAAGTTTATGTTTTCCCCTTAAACTCTTGGGTACTCAAAATTAATTTGAGTAGGTTAAGAGGTTAATGATCTTTTCGGGTTTTAGAATGTTGACGAATAAGCTACCGGAGGATACAGGAGGCAACAGATAGCTACTTAGGATTTGCTGCTTTTATTTATGTTTTGATGGATTTTCCACTGTGTTATGATGTATTTGGTCTAATATGACCATATGACTCTGATCAATCGAAGGGGTATCATCATATACCGCTCTCAACGTAATTTGTAATAACTATATTTAATCCGTGCCTGGGAAAACGATTTGGGTTATGTGACGTGAATGTGGAACAAATTTTATTTGGAAATGTAATGAAGTAATTTGTTGTTTTGAAATTTGCGTTTTGTTTCATTTTTAAGTGCTTATGATATTATTGATATCATTAACATAGCCTTATTTAGTCGCCGGAAGCTAATACTATAGATGGCTGCAGCATCTGTAGCACTTAGTTTTGGGCCTCTAGATAGGAGATGTTATAAGATTAAAGCAAATGAAGGGGCAATCTCTTATTAAAGAAGGAGAATAAATGTATGATTAATATCCTTGGCGTCTTTTCATTTCAAAACTTAAAAAGAAACCCTCCTTTATTTATTACCATAGCCGGCTACATCTAAGGTAACCAAGGCCGATTATGTGTGCTTACTCAAGGACCTTAAACATATTTAAGTCCATATGAAAAAATTCCAACATTTAAATCCAATTTAAACATGTACCGATATCGCATATCATTCGGTTAATTTATAACCGTTATAAATACACTGTTTAATAATGTTAAATACATCGAATAAAATTTCATAATTAACATTTTATAAATATTAATTAATTTAACTAGTTTATAATGATTTAAATTAATTAATTCAGGTGGACAAAGGAATATTCGACGGTTCGGTTGTGTGAATCTTATGTGTAAATTTGGCTAGCAATTAATATCGAACAATTCGAATATTAACGTTCAAACGTCACTTAGCAGGTGGTCTGACATTTTGGACAAATTTTTTGCTTACTTGGTTTCGGTAAAATCCAATTTTACTTTGTTAAGCTTTACCCGGTAGTGATGATTATTTACATCAATTCTCTTCGTCAAAACTATATCACTTCGGACTAATGCAATTTTGTAAGGTTCAAAATTCTAGTATCGTCCATATTCAAATTTATAGTTCAAACACGATGTCCTTGGTTCAATAATAACAATTATTATTAATCGAACTACTCTGGTCAGAGATTTCGACTTCGAGTTGACTTTAGTTGACCATGGTACTAACCTCATATAACTGAGAAGACGAATCCTCCCTTGAATAGTGTTTCACTTCTAATACTTCCACATAACCCAACTATAGTCATTCGATGGACGCCATGCCATGATTTAACTATAAGCAAAGTTTTCATATTAAAGATCAACGGTATTCTTAAATCAATACAACTGTGTAAATTAGTCACTTCGATATTTTTGTTTGACCCTAGTTATATTAACCAACATAAAACTATCGAGTAAGCCATTCCATGGTTATCCAATAACTATTAATATGTAACCGCTTGGAATCTCCAACTACCATGAGTAATGCACTGCCCAACAATTGGAGAGCGTTACATACTCTAGTATCAACGGATGCATCAATGCCCAGTCTCGATACATCTTGACTAAGAATATTTAAAATAACGTGCTTATCATATAATGATATAATACTCACGGTAACAATTATTTGTAACTGCTATCACAAACACATCATTTATGGACTTTCGGATATATATACTTAAATTAACTAATTAATTATTTATATCATTTTAAAACAAGTATATATACCTTTTATTTCGAACAAGATCGGTTATCGAGTTAGATTTATGTAACAAATTACATAATTACCCCTAGGGTACACCTAACTCTATCAATCTCTTACTTGCACTTGGGGTCAATTATGGAATCTTATTCTAACTTCTCTAAATGGTTTCTTCAAAACCAATGGTCAATCCCTCAATGAACGTGTATGCTATTATGTTTCAATTATCTACTATGTCAATCAACTCTCTCCGATGCTGATAAACTGCCTTTATCATATGGAACAATTCAGAGTATGTCTCCGACCTCTAGTGAGCTCTAAGTTCTCTTACAAACTATATCACATGACATTATTATCAAATAACAATGTTATGAGATTCTCAACATTTGGAATCGCCCTCGATTCAGTTATAAATTTATGCATTTATTATGTATATACATTGCTTTTATTGTATCATCCACAATCCCTCAGCTCAGCTATTCAAGACGACGTACTTGTCCTTTTATTGAATCATCCATAATCCCTCATTTAGAAAATTTCTAACTTAAAACTTCTTAACCAAGCTGTGAAAATGAATTTTATATTGACATACCATACTCAATATCACATATGAAGTCTGAGTCCGAATACTCCTTCGTAAAGAGTTCTTTGTTTCTATAAACAATTCTCCTATATTACTTAAATACACGAGAACCCTTCAAACTACCATAGTGACCTTAATTTGGATTTTATATTTGCTTCATGTATCAAATACATAAATAAATCATGATATCGTGGACAATATAACATGTATAATAATTCATATTGCCAACGCATAAGGAATCCATCTTACATGTGTCTTATTAAACATTTTAATAAGTTGTTTCTGCATATTGTCTAGGACATTTGGAATGCCCTTTATACTCACTATAAAAGACATCATTTGCAAATCAAATGTTGAGTATTAAAATAACTAAAAGCTGATTTTAACATAAGTGCATCATTAACAATCAGCGGCATGTTGTTTTCTTATGTTTAGAAATATTAATGTACCTTCAACATCTTTCATAAAGTCACATGCTTCCTCTGCATTTTGAATGAAATAACCGTTTGATATTTCTATCAAAATACATTTTAAATCTTGATGCTTGTCTAACGGTACCTTCGTATCGGTTCTTGGATTATATCCAACACTCACAAATTCAATATTGCTCCCACTGACTTTGAGACACTTTGGTTATTATTTGTAAACTGTCTAACTTAAATTTTTCTTTAAAATTTTCCATTTCAACACATATGTATCAAAACACAAAGTCATATAAGGTGATCATTTTGTAGGTAGGATCTGAATCAACTCAAACACATTGAATGGAAAATCTGTTATGCTAATTTCAACAATTGAAATTCATGATCTTATTTTTATCAGTGTGACTTACCATATTCCAAATGCATTTGCCTTTCTATTAGACAAAGATTTGCGACTGATAGATCATATCCCAACAGGTCCAACTATCAAAATCATATTTTGATAATGTACTTTGAATTTATTTCAGATTTGCACATTGTACCATATCACAGAGTTAATACCGTTAATTGTTTAACTAAACAACCGAGGATTATTAATCTTGACAATGATAAGAAACCCATAGTTTCCTCTTCAATGTGTAGGAATAATTATTAGACATTCTAATGCTATTTGTTCATTTAGGTTAATTTCATTTCAAACCTTGTAATTAGTTTAATCCTTGGATCATATCCAAATCTATTTTACTACCAATAATTTCTTATAGAAATTCCTTTGCTATGAGATTGGTTTTTCTTAAAACAACAATTTTTTCTTATTACAATGGGATGACCATTCATGAATATTTTATGAACTGCCATACATAAAACTGACTTGGCATTAGTTCACAATATTAATGTTAATAACATAAATCAGTCATCCAATGACTTTTATCCCCAAACTCCTTTAGGGCAATTCAAACAAGATTTCTTATGTATAAATATTACGTGTAGTCCTTCAACTCACACAACCCTCCAAATCCTTGGCATGGGACATGATGTGGTTTCTTATAAATCCAAATCTTGTACAACTTTGTAAACTATTATTCAGATGATATCAATCTTAACCTTTTATATTACTCTTAAGTACACACATTTAGAAAGAATTTAACTCAACTTCATTCATCATTTGATCGTCCTTTATCCGATAAAGTTTGATTACTCCTTATCAACACATCATTATGTATTATAAGGAAGAGTGACCCTTGAGACTAAATCTTAATTCATTTTACGTAAGGTAGGAACTCTTTTTAATATACTCACCCATTTGATCAAACCGAATCATTTCTTTTTCATGTTATTTTATTTTACTTCCATTTTATATTCTACGAACTTATCATAGACATGTCCCATATGTGTCAAATACGTATATTCAAGCTTGCGATAATTCATCGGTTAACAAAACAAAGTATGTGGAACCGTTTTGGTATTATTAGACTTGTGATTGTATACATCTATATGTATCAACCTAAAGAGATCATTAACTCTTATGATTCTCCCACTTAATGGCGCTTTACCTTTAATTATCTGATGTATAATTCACCAGTGCCATATGATTAATAATCATATGATCGAAGAATTACTTCTCAGAACTATGCTTAGTCTATAATTCCAAAATAATTGTAAATATTTCTAAATACTTCGGTACTTCCAATGCATCTCTTTGTTATGAAAACAAACATCACATTATAGTTTTATTTCATAACGAATATTCATAATATTCTCATTGAAATAAAACTATATTTGTTTTTCAATCATCACCGACTGTGCGGTTAAAGCACTTAGTGATTCAATAGCGGTGGAGGAGCAAAAAGTTATAGTGGGGATAAAGCGGGGATATAGCAGAAAGTAGCGGAGGTGCAAAATGCTTCATCGGATATAAAACCAAATATTTAAAGTTAATTTATTCTCATTTTCACATCATTTGAATAGAAAAAAGAAATCTTGTTTAATCTTATATAACGAAACTGGAGAATGTCATGATTCATCCAGTCCATATTTGGTGGCTATAGTAGATTTCTAACTTATTTCGAGCACATATGCCTTAAAATTTTATCTTTACCCTAACTTTGTTGAATTGGTTCAAAAGAAAACTAGTCAAATCAACCTTCTTATATTAATGTTTCTAAAGCAGGAGCTAAAAAGTCTTGATTTAGCGGGTGTAGCAGAAAATAGCAGAGCTCAAATCGGATCTACTGTTTAATAGCGCTATATTGAAAAAGCGTATTGGTCGAAGAGCGCTATGCGTTATAACAGGGATTTTGTGGGGCTTTAGTAGGGCTTTAACTGCACAGATGACCAAAGAATGTATATTATTTCATAAATAATGTGTGGTACGTTTTACAAAAACAATTTTTGTAACTTGTTGCAGTCGATAAGTGCTATATAGCATGCTCGCACTATTTCTGTCATTACTATAATAGCATACTGAATACATAGGTCCATCATCCACTTAATATAGATATTTATTTCATATACTGTAACTAGTTTACTGTAGGGAGTTCTTTGATCAATTATCTTAAACTCAAAAAAAAATCTCATAGAAAAAAATATTTTATGTGAAAATATATTTTGGTATAGAAATCATTTCTCTTATCACACTGTCAAGTATCAATTATTATTTTACAATTTTCATTTTCGACGTTTCTTTATGAAGCAGAGGTGACCATTCACTCTCTTCATCCCAATTGTACATTAAATCACGTCTACTTTTATACATTCGTTTTCCTTTTTTAAATGGCCGAATCATTCAAAAGAAAAACCTTACTACAATATCATAACGAACTGTTTACAAAAACACACTCCTCGTCCTTAACATTTGAGGAAATCAAACATGTTGCAACTTATGTAAAATGATCAAACCGACATTTCAACGATCAAGTTCTTAGATCTATCTTATGGTTTTGGTCTAGAATTACATTTAAAAGAATACGAACTTCATTGCAATTAATCAGATTGAATATTTGATCTCATAGCATGGTTTATTTGTTTGCATCAAATCAACTAATTTCATTGAAGTTTCTTACAACACAAATTATGACCGTTCTCCATGCAACACTTATATGCTATAGTATATGGATCAAATATCCATAGTCTTGTATTGTTTTAGAGTTCAAAACTCATAAGGAGCATTAAATGGTATCGGGCAAATAAACATGTAAGCAACCAAATTACGAATGCATTCAGTAGTTGTAAAATTACAAATTCAAGTGCTCCTCTCTCCTCCATTTTCAAAGTCAAATCAAAGTAAAAACAATTTTACCCGATGGCTGGTGGTCATCAGTTCAGGGATTAGCACTCTACTTGACTGGAAATTAGTTCGAGGGGTATATTTCATCGTTTCAAGATGTACTTACAAGCATTGTGTATAAGGTAACTTTCTAACCTATTTATAAATGTCAATATGCATATATAATGTTTATATCATATTTGTTAGTTAGGTGACAGTTCCTATATATAAATATACTATCACAATCAGATTGGTTGTATGTTTGCATATACTTTATGTTTTAAAAAAAATTAATCATATATATATATATATATATGTATAAACCTACAAACAGAATGGCTCAAAATTAAAAAAAATTATATTAAATTACTTAAAATATAGTGTATATATATATATAGTTTATAATTTAGATACTACATTATACTTGTCATAATATGGTTATATTATTTTATATATAAATTTTCATAGGTATAATAATTTCAATAGAAATCAAAATAATTTTACATATATATTATTATTTACATATTATTTAAATTAATTAATTATATAAATCAATTATATTAATATATATATATATTATAAATAATGTTTTATATTTTATAAAACTAAATTATCACCTAACATACTCTTGACAAAAAAAAGCAAAAAATGTTTTTTTATAATTTAAAAATATTTAATTATAAGCCAAAAAATAAAAATAGATTTGAAATTATTTTTTAATTATAAAATTATACATTAATTTTTAAAATTACAAACTAAGTAAAAAAATGGCCTATGTTTCTCCCTCTTACTTCAATCCTTTCAGCCTTCTTTAATCGGGAATCTCCTCGACTGCCACAGGACTTCTCTCTCCTTCGAATTGTTCATCCTTCTGGGATAGGCTGCCTTCGCCGATTTCGATGTTGCCTTATGTTGATCCTATGTGCCTTGAGGCAACTTTCTTTGTCCACCTATGCACTCTACAAGTACGAGATCTTATGTATAGGTGGTGAAGAGTCCCTCTTCGGTGGCTATTTGAGGAGGTTCCTCCTCTCAGCGTTTGTTGGATCCAGTTTCAAATTCAAAATCTTGCCCAATAGCTAACCAATCCATTACTCAACACATGGCATCCTTTGTTGCTAAAATTAAATCAGATAGGAAATGCTTTCGCTGTGGGCTCGGTGGGCATGTGGCAAATGGTGTAGGAATGCGTTATTGTGTTTTGCCTGCGTTAAGAGAGGTCACTTAACGAAGCAACGTCACGAGCCAAGTCCCCCTAGCTCTGCCAAAATCAGATTTTTTCCATTTCCTCTTTTGTCTCTGGTTTTGAAAAGGACTTTAGTGATATTCCTTTAGTTCAATCAATCCTTATGGATCCTCCGTCTTGGCAAATATACAAATCGAAGCTTCTGGATTCTCAATTGCATGTCATTTTTTCAGTAGTTAGTGGACTATGGTCCATGGGAGATCTTTGTTGATATCTTGAGTTTCATTCCAGGCGAGTTTCCTAGCGCATATCCATTCACTCTAATCGAACGTTCCTTATATGATTCCCTGATGGTCATATAATGAGTGTTGCTATCAAGAAAAGCTTCTTCCATAAAGACAGTGGAACTATTTTTGCTCGACAGTGGTCACTGAAGCGAGAATGTTACATCTATGGGTTCTTCAATGCCTCCTGGATTCGTATTGTGGGCCTTCCTCCTTTTATGCATAGGGATGATGAATCCAGGACTTCAATTTCCCTAATTGGGGAGTTTCAAGCGACTGGCCATTGCTGATGGGCAGCGGTTGATCATCGTTTCCTATTTGTCAAAATTTAGCTAGATAAAGCTGTCGTGGTTCCTTTTTCTCATGCAAGAGGCTTTTGGACATTTCTTCAAAATTACTTTTGAGCATTGGGTTCACCGCGTCCACCCTCTATTCCTCCTGAGCACATCATTCTTGGCGACACTGAAAATTTGAGCTTCTGGTCTAAAAAGCAAGTTTAGTAGTTCAATGACATGGGTTTGAAGACTTGGTTTGCTGCTCCTTCTCCTCCACTTAGTTTAGTGGATGATGTGATGTCTGATCTCATCAAAGCTAAGAGGAATGACATAGCTATAGGTAAGCAAGTAAGCAATATAGATTCATTTGATAAAGAAGATTTCAATGTAGATGTGCCGGGCCCTTCCACTTGGTAGCCTCATCTTCTGGCTGCTTATGTCAACTCTGAGGACAAGAGCTTCTTTCAAAAAATATGGACTTGGATTGCCACATTAATCGGGGTCTGGGCTATGAATGATAACGCTAACATGATGGACATGGAGATCAATCTTCATCTATTCAACACTCCTCCTCAACCAGCTCTCCCCACCCCTCTGGCTGCTCCTCCTTTGACTGTCTCGATAGTTAGGAGAAGTAGGCGCCTCTTAAGTTGGAGTGGTGGTCATCATTTGGAAGGTAGCATCTTTGTTCCTAATATTTTGAACTCGCTATTTTTTACTTCTATTATTGCTACTATGAGTTATTTTGGTTTGAGACTTTCACCTAAGGTTGTTACACTCATTAGGAATCTTGAGCGCGAGCATGTTTTTCGCAATTTATGAAGATTCTAACTTGGAATATTATAGGGCTAGTTGCTTAAATAAATGTGCGTTAGCTAAGAATTTTGTTCATCCTTTTTGTCTAAATTTCTTACTTTTGCAAGATTCTTAATTGTGTTGCACTTCCTCTACGAATCTTAGGTGTTTAGGTGGTAACTTCCTGTTTGGTTGGGCTTCTTTAGATGTTGTAGGATCTAAAGTAGGAATTCTTACTCTTTAATATGAAACTATGTGGTCTCTTTTGCAAGTGGTTAAAGGATCCTTTGTGCTACATGTTGTATTAAAGAACTTGAATTTTGGAGTTGTTTACTTTGTTTCGAACATCTACGGACCACATTTGTCGGATGAAAGGATTAAGTTATGGTCCGAATGTGAGGATTTTTCAAGTCTTATTAGTGGTCCTTAGGTTTTGGGTGGAGACTTCAATGTAACTAGATTCTGTACTAAGCGAAATAAAGATCGTGTGTCCGGGATTCAGACCTTTTCAATGACTTTATTTCTGCATATGATCTTATTGATTTTCCTATCAATAACCATTCTTTTCTCTCTCTAATAAAAGAAGTGCTCCATCCTTAGCTATGTTGGATAGGTTCTTCATTAACTTCTCATAGGAAGACATGCACCCTTTCTCATTCTCTAAGAGCCTTCCCTCCTTAATATCTGATCACTGTCTGTTCCTTCTCTAATCCGGTAAGGACCTTCATCATCGTCCTCCCTTTAAATTTGAGTCCTTCTAGAGTTTGGAACCTAGTTTGATGGTATAGTAGAAAGGTTGTAGGCTTTCTTCATGTTTCTAGTTCTGCTTTTAAAATTCTTGTTACTAAATTACTTCTACTTAGGAAAGCTCTTAAGAAATAGGCTTTCGGCCGCTAGGGATCTATTAAGGCTAGAAAAGAGGAGATCCAAAACAAGATATTAGATCTTAATATTTTGGAGGAGGTAGGCCCCTTGTCAGATGTTGAAAGAGCTCACCTTGCTGAGCTTGAGTTTAAGCTTGATAGAATTACGAGCAAAAAGAAATTACGTGGAAACAAAGATCCAAAGACTAGTGGCTTAGAGAAGGAGACCTTATCATAGCGTATTTCCATCGTCTGGCAAATGGTAGGCATGATCTAACTTTATCGCTAGTGTTCATGTTCCGAAATCTTCGATGAGTCCTCCGTTCTTGATGCTTTCACTTCCCATTTCAAATCAATTCTGCAACGTCCTAATTTTGACCTTGATATTGTTTATTGGGACTTGCTTTACCATCCGGATCTATGCCCTCCTCTACCGCTAGACAAATAATTTGACATTGGTGAGATATGAGAAGCACCATCTAAGATGGCTGGAGACAAAGCTCCCGGGCCTAATGGTTTTCCACTATCCTTCTTCAAAGGGTACTGGGGATTTCTTAAGTTTAGTATTATGAGTGTTTGAGGAATTTAGATCTAATCTGGAGATGATGTCTAGAGTTAAATATGCCAACATCATTCTTATCCCAAAATTTGAAGGGCCTCCTCCACTTCGGACTATCACCTAAATAGCATTGAGAATACCATCCTTAAGCCTATCACTAAGGTTCTATCCAATAGATTAAGGCCTTTCATGGAACCTTTAATTAGTTGCAGGCAATCTACTTTTACTGCTGGTAGGTCTCTTTTGGAGAATGTGGCCTCCATCCAGGAAGCTTTCAACTGTTGTTATTCTAGTAGGATTAGTCGTGTTATTATTAAGCTTGATTTTGCCAAAGCTTTCGACTCCATCAACTAGGCCTTTCTCCTAGACATTCTGAAACATAAGGGTTTTCCTCCTAGGTTCATTACCTAGATCAGTTACATTCTGTGCACCTCCTCCTTAATGATTTGCATCAATGGCAGAAGAGGAAATCTATTCCAGACTTCCAGAGGGCTCAAGCAAAGGGACCCCTTATACGCAGTTCTTTTTAATCTGGCCATTGACTCCATTTCTCGGATGATAGATCAAGCTTGCTCATCTAGGTTACTTAACTGCCCGGGTAAAGATATATTTCCATCTAGCCTTAACTCTTTTCAGTTTGCCGATGACACTATTTTACTATCCATTCCCACTACTCATTCTATTGCCACACTTAAGCTCATGTTGTACTATATGGAACTTATGTTTGGCCTTAAAATGAACTTCGTCAGAAGTTCTGTTACCTTGACCGACCCTGATCCTGAAGTTGCTTCCTCTATAGCCCGTACCTTAAACTGCTCAATTGGTCATTTCCCTATGTCTTACCTAAACCTCACCATCAGACCTGGAAAGCTGAAGAAAGTTGACTGGAGTGTGTTGTTGGATAAGTTTAGTCGTACACTAGCTGGTTGGAAGGGGTCCTCTCTGTCTCGGGCGGGTAGACTCACCTTTGTAACTCTATCCTTTCCTCCCTTCCTACCATCTATTTTACTTTCTACAATGCTCCAAACTGGGTGATTAGGAGAATTGATTATATTAGGAGAGCTTTTCTTTAGAAAGGTTTAGATCGAATCTCGCCTGTTAACTACCTTGTAGCTTGGGAGGTATGCAGGCCAAAGCATGAAGGGAGCCTTTGGTTATAAACTTGTCACAATTTAACAAATCCCTGTTGGGTAAATGTGGATGGGAGTTGACTCGTGGGTGCTCCAAGCCTTAAGCAATATGGATATATAACTTGTACTATGCTGGTAACTCACCTTATCAGACTTTAAATTTCAACCCCCGGCTCTGTCATCCAATTTCTGGAAGGGAATTCTTTTTTGCTGTCAAGAGCTTTAAATTAGCACTAAGATAAAAATTGGAAATGGCAAAATGATCTCCTTCTGGAATGATCCGTGGTTGAATGAAATTTCTCTTTGCTCACTGTTCCAGAACCTATATACTCTAGGCTCAGATCTCATATATTAACCTTCCAAGCTTTCCAATTTGGAGGCTGCAATATAGATTTCATTTTGGTTATCACTGGGGATAATCTTGCAGAATTATGATCACTCTTGCTGTCAACTTCTAATGTTCAACGGTTATCTAATGAGGATGAATTCTTATGGGGTATTAGTTGTTGGGGTTCATTCTCAGTAAAGAGT
This sequence comes from Allium fistulosum, assembly GCA_030737815.1. Lineage (NCBI taxonomy): Eukaryota > Viridiplantae > Streptophyta > Magnoliopsida > Asparagales > Amaryllidaceae > Allium > Allium fistulosum. The sequence goes on from CM060904.1 coordinate 799,837,944, forward strand.
TTATATCACTTCTATAATTTTACTGGTATGATTCTAAACTTTAAATTTCTTTGGCACCTTAGGGCTCTCTCAAAGTATAGCGTGCACATGTGGCTGATTATGATGAAAAAACTAGACACAATCACTCTTCTAGCTATGAATTCACTAGGTTCGCCCACCGTTTGCTTTCTATGTTTGAAATTTATTGACTCAATTCTCGTATATTTTTTTACTATGATTATAGCTATCAGGTCTGGGCTCTTTGCTCCTCTAACCTAGGCATTGAATGCAATATTACTTTGCATAAACTTAATTAGCTCTGGGACTCCTGTTCTCCTAAATTGCAAATGGTGCTTTTGGCCCTAGCATTTTGCTGGGCAATTTGGCTGGAGAGGAATGATAAATGTTTTAATGCAAAGGTGCATGCTTATTATAAGGACCCGTCTCCTCAACTCTCGAAAAGCGACACTTATACATCTACGGTATTCACGTGTCGTAAATCCAAGTGTCGGGGAGGCAGATTTTCAAGGGTAATGTAAAGTAAAAGATAGAAACACAAATTCTCACATTACGTTAAAATAGATAGATAGTACATACAACCACCCTCATTAGGGTACACCAGAGTTTTGTATGAACTAACCCAGCAAGGAACAGTTATAACTGCATGCTCCCACACTTGCCGGTATCAATTAACTTAGACACAACGGAAAAATAAAAATAAATAGATAGATAGACATCCACATCGGGTGCTCCAGCTCCATGCTCCAAAAACCTCTTCCAGCATGCTCTTCTCCAAAATATTCCAAACAGAATCCTGACTACTTGTAGCCCAAAAAAGTAGGGCACCCAACGTTTAAAGGGAAAACAAAATAATCTCCGGGTAAGTCATTGGACTGGTGTGAGAACTCAAAATACGTTGTTTGAAAACAAAAAGGTATCTCATAAGACCACGCCGCACATAAACACAGATCGGGTTTTTTACCTTATAATAACCAAAACATTCTTACGTAAAAATACTTGATATTATTTTTAGTGACATAGCCTTGAAAACATTTGCAAGTAAACTTATAATTCTTAGCCGAAATTGTTACCATTATTAAATTCCAACATACTAGGCGCTACAAACAAAATGGCACGCACTTATTGGAGAATTGATTTCCATACAAATGACCAAGTGAAGGGACTACCTTCCGGTAGTACATCTCTAGAGGAATGTACCAAGGCCCAACTGATGGACCTCTACCCGTTAGTCATTGAGATGATGGTTTTGATGATAACAACCTTAGAATAAGATTATAAAATATAAATACTAACATTATAGTTTAGATATATATGTATATGCAGGATTTAACCATGCAGGTATAAAGAATGAAGACTGTACAGTATAGAGATTCAAGATATCAAGATTGAAGACTCATGAGTATCAAGATTAGATTATCAAGAGTTCAAGATTTCAAGATAAGTATTGAGTCTAGAATTATGTTAAAACTTCATAATAGCACTGAAATCTTCACTCCATTTTTCTTTTGGGATGGAACCCATTTCTACCTTTTTAGTGGCTTACAAACCCACGACAAGTAGCTTACAAACCTACGACAAGTGGCTTACAAACCCACGAACATCCTGGTTTTGTACAAGTTCTCGAGTCCTGATATGATGAGATATTCTGCAGGAAGAAGCTTGCAAAACCACTTCAAAATGATTTTCAATACTACTTCAGAATGATTTTCAGAACTGATTTTCAAAATGTTTTAGCCTTAAAAATTATCTTTTCAAATGATTTTCAAAAAGATGTTTTAGCCTTAAAATATTTTTTGTTTTTGCTTTTAATAAACTCTTGTTTTAAACTCCGTTTGTTTTAAACTATCTTTTAATTATAATATATTTATACTTAGATTTAAATATAAAATTATAGTAAAATTTTATATATATTATTCTCTATATTTATCTATGTATTTTATCTATAGTCAAGTATATTTATAAAGTTTAAATAGTTTTTAATATAAGATAAAGGTTATTTTCAAAGAAAATCAAATCTTCAAAAAATGCTTTGGGATGTCGACATGCCCTAGTACCCCATGTCGACATGGTGACAGTTAGATTCAAAAATTTGAATTTCAAAAGAAGTGTCTATTCGCCATAACCTTTCACGAATGGACATGGCTGTTGTTCTTCTATAAATAGGGGTTAGTTTCAACGAATTTGAATATAGATTTTCTGGTTTTTCACTTCTCTTCTTCTTCCACATTTCTTTATACATATTCTTACCATTACTCTGCTGAAATCAACATTGAATCTAACTAGATAATCTCTGGTTTGATTCTCTATCACTATCTCATCAAGATCCTCAGTGTTATTCAGAGTTATAGGCTTTCTATGTAATCAATAGAGTAAAAGGTGTGATTGTAGCCTTGGAAATCAATCAAGTGAGAAAAGGTGTGATTGTAGCCTTGAGAAATCAATTGGGTGAACTTGTTGCCCGGAAATCAAGTATCTCTACCTAGAGGATTGTGATTCTGGAGGGTGTACCTCGTGGCCTTGAAATCGAGGGTTGTAATTGTTGAATTGCTTTTGAAACGAAATCTGTACTTAGTTGTGTGGGACTGGATGTAGGGTAACTGCGAACTAGTATTAAATCCGGTGTGTTCTTTCCTTTATTGCATTTACTTTATTTCTGCATCTGTGTTTGATTCTGTGATTATATCTGTGTCTAAATATTGCATACATTTGTGTACAAATCAACAATAACTCAAAAAGATTTAGTAATTTCTTATAAACACTATTCACCCCCCCCCTCTAGTGTTCATTCTAGCCTTAAGATCCATATTTCGCATTCCTCACATTTGGTATCAGAGCAAGGTTTTCAAAAGTTTCGTAATCTGAATTTTGAAAAGTTTTCTAAATGGCTACCAACACTGGTACTGTTTCTAACACTAGTTCATTTGTAGAAGGTCAGTCTACTGTCAGATCACCACTTTTTAGTGGCAGTAACTATGCATATTGGGCATGTAGGATGAAAATATATTTACAATCTGTAGGATTAGACACTTGGAATAACACACAGAATGAATATTCTGAACCCACAACTGACTTTGCACAGTGGACCACTGAGAAAAAGGCTGTTGCACAAAATAATTCTAAAGCAATGAATATTATGTTTTGTTCACTTGATAGGAATGAATTTAATAGAGTGTCAGTTTGTAAGTCTGCATATGAAATCTGGAAAACTTTGCAAGTTACTCATGAAGGAACAAGAAAAGTTAAACAGACCAAAATTTCCATGCTCACAAATCAGTTTCGGTTATTTAAAATGAATACTAATGAGTCTATTTCCGATATGTATAGTCGATTTCAGGATATTGTGCATTCTTTAATATCCTTGGGAAAGGAATTTTCGGAAGAAGATCAAGTCAGAAAATTTTTAAATTCTCTCACTCAAGAATGGGATCAAAAGACATTGCAATTGAAGAGGCAAATGACATCAGTACCTTGAAGATAGAAGAATTGATTGGAAATCTAATGTCGTTTGAAGTCCAAATGATCGGGAGAAGAGAAAGCAAAGCATCTGAAAAGAAATCAATGGCATTCAATGCATTAACCGACGGATCAGACTCAAACAGTAATAATGATGAAGAGATAGCATTTATGACCAAGAATTTTCGAAAATTCCTAAAATATAGAAAGATGAATAATCACAAGAGAAACAACTATAAGAATTCTGGAAATCAGAATGCAGTGCCAAACAATGTCAAAGTTTCAACTATGATGAACTAGGCCATATGAAAAGAGACTGTCTGTATCCAGATAGGCCGAATCCTCCTATAAACAATGATTCAGTAAAGAAACGGAAGCGTGCATTTACTGCTACTCTAGATGACTCAGACTCGTCCTCAAGCGATGATGATTAGAAGACAGATAATTCAAATTTGTGTTTCACGGCAGTTCACGACTTCAACGAATTCAAGGAAACAGACTCAGAAAAAGGTACAAATTTACAATACAATTGATTGAAATTGCATGCTCAGAATTAGATGATTGATTGCTTGATTGATTGATTTTGAATTGGTGTGTTGATTGAATTTTAAATTTATTTTTTATTATTTTATTATTATTCTTATTTTATTAGTTTATTATTTTTATTATTTTTTAATAATATAATAATATTTTCTGGAATATACTATAATTCAAATAATATTCCAGATATATATAGACATTAAAATAATAAGTATATATATATTAGAATACTTAGGAAAAATAAATCATAGAAATTCACAGGCATATGTCGACATTGTCCCTACCCTGATGTCGACATAGGTACCGGAATTTGAAATTCAAAATTTGAATTCAAATGGTTGAATTTCACTCCACCTTTTCACTTCATTCAATACTCTAAAAAGGCATCTTTTGGACCAAAGAACATGTCTTTCAAAAATCTATTTATTCACTATCTTTTATCATAACTTTTCACTTTCATTTTCAAATTCAAACTCTCTCTTCAAAACTTCAAGCTCTCTACTCTCGACTTTAATGGCTTTTTCAAGCAACCCCTCCACCATGAGACTTTCCAGAAACTTGAAAGAGCAACTCCTCAATAATCCGGAGGCCATAAAAGCATACATCAATTATGCTAATTATGGAAAAGTCCATCTTGGAAAATTTGCTATTTTTCAAGATTTTGCTTCTTATGAAATTGATACTCTTTTTGCAAACAATCAAATTCTTAGTCTTGTTGATTCTTCTCAAAATGATTTTGTTTGTTACCCAAATCTTGTTAAAATTTTCTATGCAAATCTCAATCGAGAATTTTATGAAGGAAATGATAATGAAATTTGGAGTAGTGTCAAAGGCACTAAAATTGTTTTGAATTGTGATCTTTTGGGTACCATTCTCAATTGCAAAAGCACGGGAATGGATCTTTCTAGTTTTCAAATCGATGAACATGATCGTGAGACATTTCATCATATTTTTGAAGGAGATGAAAACTTTGAATTTAAAAACTGAAACTTTCATCCAAAAGCAAGAATTGTTAACCTTCTTTTACAACATACTTTGACCCCAAGATCGGGGAATTTTAACAATCCTACCTCAAAAGTTTGCAAATCTCTTTTTGCTATTTTCGGAAATTATGATATCAATTGGGCGCAAGCAAGGTTTTAAATCTCCCCGAGATCAACCGAGATGAAAATCCGAGATATTAGCCAAAATCCGAGATTTGGCAGCTTGGTTAGTTATAAGTCTTTTAAATATCGCCCGAGACAGCCGAGATATTTGCCCGAGATATTGGCCAAAATCCGAGATTTGAAACCTTGGGCGCAAGTTATTTTGGATGAACTTCATCCTAAAAATTTTGAAATGGGAGAAAACACTTTATATCATGGAATTTACCTTACTCGGATTCTCAACTATTTTGGAGTAAATTTAAAAGGAGAAGAATTTATTTTAAGAAAAGTTTTTAATATCTCAAACATTTCTCTCATGAAAATCCCATATGTTTTTCAACCTTATGAGAGTCTTGCCGAAAAAGAAGAGCGTTTGGCTCAAGAAGAAATGGAAGAGGAAGAGGAAGAAGAAGAAGAAGGGGATGAAATGGAAATAGAAGAAGAAGAAGAAGAAGAAGGTGAGACATCCCTAGAAAGTATTGATTATCCCTCCAATCCTACCAACAAAACCCTTCTCAAAAACCAAAAGAATATTGTTGAGAATCAACGGGTTCTTATAAGATCCGTTAGTAAGAAGTTGGACAAAATATCATCCAAGATGAACAAGTTTTTCTCCAAAGTCAGGAAGAAACTTGGATTATCTTCATCTTCATCATCCTCTAACTAGTTGTATCTTTTCATTTCATGATGTATTACTCTAGTTTGCTTTAGTTTGAATGTTTATGTAGTTCTTTATGGTTAATCATTGTATTATCCTATTATGCAATGAAATTAATTTCCTTTTCTGTTATCTAGCTTATCTTATCTCCTGAATAAATGTTAGTATATTATATAAATATATATATATATATATATATACACAATTATTCACAAAATCAAAAAAAGTCATCAAAATTCACTGGACCATGTCGAGATCCCCCCTTGACCATGTCGACAAGTACTGGTCAGAAATGACACTTCATTTTGAATTTGAAATTTGAATAACTACCATATGTCTATTCATTTCAAACGAATTTCTACACCTATATATACCCATTTCTTCCAGAATTCATTACTGAATATTATTTCTTATCTACTCTATCTCTCATTCTTCTCACAATTTCAAAAATGGCTAATCAAATTCATAACTTATCCGAGAATCTTGAAGAAACTCTTAATTCATTCAAGAATATTCTCTCGTTCATTCTTCGTAACCAGCGACACTTAGAATTGAGTCAAATGCAGATGACCAAGGAGCAAGAAAGGCACTTCGAGGCAATTCGATGGATGATTTCTTCCCTGCACAAGGATGATAATGAAGCACATCCTCATGTCTCTCTCACAAATTACAATGAAAATTGGGATGCCATTAAAGCAGACCCTATTTTCGGAGAAGAAGGATGGGTGGAAGTTCCTTGTAACATTTAATTTGATTGCTTTATTTAATTTGATTACTTTGTTTGAATTGATTGCTTTGATTGAAATTGTTTGTTTTGATTGATTTGATTGACACTTAGTGTGGATTGATGAATGTATAAATATACATTGATATATTTATAATCGTTGATTGAATATCATGTCTATAAGTATAGTTATTTCTTAATATACTCTATTATATAGTTTGTTAATGCAGGTACTTGAGTACAAGAATGAGGGGGAGTTATATAGTTTAGAGTTTGTTTGTTTTTGTTGATGACAAAGGGGGAGAAATATAAAATAGGGTAGTTAGGCATAGATTAAGGGGGAGTTATTAGACTTGTACTAGTTGAATATCATTTTTATTTCTTTTAATAAAAAGAGTATTATCTACTTTACCTATTTCAAAACTTGATTGTAACAAGTAAGATCTTAGTCTATCATACCAGGCTTTAGGAGCTTGCTTTAGACCATATAGAGCTTTCTTAAGTTTGTAAACATGATTTGGAAATTTATCATTTTCAAAAAGTGGTGGTTGTTCAACAAATACTTCTTCTTTTACAAAACCATTTAAAAATGCACTTTTAACATCCAATTGAAATAAATTGAAATTATTATGATTTGCGAAAGCAAGTAGAATCCTAATGGCTTCTAATCTTGCTACGGGGGCAAAGGTTTCATCAAAATCTATTTCTTCTTCTTGACAATAACCTTGAGCGACTAACCGAGATTTATTTCTAACAACCTCTCCTTGTTCATTCATTTTATTTTTATAAACCCATTTAGTTCCAATTATTGTTTTATTTTCAGGTCTAGGAACAAGTTCCCAAACATCATTTCTAGTGAATTGATTTAATTCTTCTTGCATAGCCAAAATCCATGAATCATCAGTTGATGCTTCTTCAGGATTTTTGGGTTCAATATTTGATATAAAAGCTACATTACTCATTTGACTTAGTTGGTTTCTAGTTTTAACAACAGATTGCATATCTCCAAGTATATTTTCTATAAGATGATCTTTTAAAAGTTTAATCCTTTTATTAGGATGATTTAATTCATTATTAGTTTCATTTAACTCTTGGTTTTGAGTGATTAAATCCTCTTCATCATTTATTTCTTCAAATTTTTTGAAATTTTCATCAAATGAAACATGCATTGTTTCTTCGATGGTATTAGTTCTTAAATTAAATACTTTGTATGCTTTACTTCTATTAGAGTATCCAATAAAGATACCTTTGTCAGATTTAGGATCAAATTTATCTAAGTTATCTTTTGTATTTAAAATAAAACATTTACTTCCAAAAATTCTAAAATAAGATACCTTAGGTTTCTTTGAGTAAATAAGTTCATAAGATGTCTTATCAGTTAACGGTCTAATTAAAATTCTATTTAAAATATAATAGGCGGTAACAACTGATTCTGCCCAAAAGTACTTTGGTAAATTACTATCAGCAAGCATAGTTCTCGCACACTCTTGAATCGTCCTATATTTACGTTCTACTACTCCATTTTGTTGTGGAGCTCTTGGAAATGAAAAATTGTGAATTATTCCCTTTTTATTGCAGAATTCTTCAAACTTTTCATTTTCAAATTCACCACCGTGATCACCACGGATGGTTATAATTTTTTGAGAAAGTTGATTTTGAACCCTTTTTGAAAAATTCTTAAAATATTCAAAAGTATCATTTTTATGTTTTAAAAATACTGTCCATGTAAATCTAGAATAATCGTCTACAATTACAAAAACATATTTACTATTATTTATTGATAGAATTTGAGATGGACCAAATAGATCAATATGAAGTAATTCAAGAGGTTTTGAAGTAGAAATTATATTTTTTAATTTAAAACAGCTTTTTCTAAGTTTTCCTAGTTGACATGCATCACATAGACTATCTACTTTAAAATTCATTTTAGGGAGGTCTCTTACTAGATCATGTTTTGACAGTATAGATAAGAGTTTGAAATTCAAATGCCCAAATCTCTTATGCCAAATCCAAGGGTCACTTGCATTTGCCAAAAGACACAAGTTATCATTTGAAATTTTCATACTAAGAATATAAATATTCTTTTTCCTAATTCCCTCAAATATTATGGTTGAATTATTATCTTCAATGTGACACTTATCTTTTTCAAATTTAATTTTATATCCTTTATCGCATAGTTGACTTATACTTAGCAGATTGTGTTTCAGATTCTTAACTAGCAAAACATTAGTAATAATAGGAGTTTCAGAGTTACCGACTTTGCCGATGCCGATCACATAACCTTTTGAATTGTCTCCAAAGTTAACCAGTCCTCCGTCTTTGTATATTATATCATTCAGCATATCTGGATTCCCAGTCATGTGTCTAGAACATCCACTATAAAGTATCCATTTGTTCTTTTTGATCTGCACAATTTGTTTGTTCTAGATTAATTCCTCAACTCCCATAAAGCATGATTCCTGCACATCAAACAATCTTAGTAGACAACTTGTATTTGAATATTGATTATATGCAGACTCAAGAGACAATGATGATCTGAATATTTCTAAACATGCATTAACAAATTTCTTAAATATAGCCATTTTTTTTAAAAAAAAACTTTTTCAAAAATCAGATTATGAAACTTTTGAAAACCTTGCTCTAACACCAAATGTGAGGAATGCGGAATATGGACCTTAAGGCTAGAATGAACACTAGAGGGGGGTGAATAGTGTTTATAAGAAATTACTAAATCTTTTTGAGTTATTGTTGATTTGTACCCAAATGTATGCAATATTCAGACACAGATATAATCACAGAATCAAAAACAGATGCAGAAATAAAGTAAATGCAGTAAAGAAAAGAACACACCGGATTTTATACTGATTTAGAGTTACCCTACATCCAGTCTTGCACAACTAAGTATGGATTTCCTTTCAAAAGCAATTCAACAATTACAACCCTCGATTTCAAGGCCACGAGGTACACCCTCCAGAATCACAATCCTCTAGGTAGAGATACTTGATTTCCGGGCAATAAGTTCACCCAATTGATTTCTCAAGGCTACAATCACACCTTTTCTCACTTGATTGATTTCCAAGGCTACAATCACACATTTTACTCTATTGATTACAAAGAAAGCCTATAACTCTGAATAACACAGAGGAACTTGATGAGATAGTGACAGAGAATCAAACCAGACATTATCTAGTTAGATTCAATGTTGATTTCGGCAGAGTAATGGTAAGAATATGTATAAAGAAATGTGGAAGAAGAAGAGAAGTGAAAAACCAGAAAATATGTCTTCAAATTCGTTGAAACTAACCCATATTTATAGAAGAACAACAGCCATGTCCATTCATGAAAGGTTATGGCGAATAGACAGTTCTTTTGAAATTCAAATTTTTTAATATAACTATCACTATGTCGACATGGGGTACTAGGGCATGTCGACAACCCAAAGCATTTTTTGAAGATTTGATTTTCTTTGAAAATAACCTTTATCTTATATTAAAAACTATTTAAACTTTATAAATATACTTGACTATAGATAAAATAAATAGATAAATATAGAGAATAATATATATATATATATATAATTTTACTATAATTTTATATTTAAATCTAAGTATAAATATATTATAATTAAAAGATAGTTTAAACAAACGAAGTTTAAAACAAGAGTTTATTAAAACAAAAACAAAGAATATTTTAAGGCTAAAAAATCTTTTTGAAAATCATTTGAAAAGATAATTTTTAAGGCTAAAATATTTTGAAAAGCAGTTTTGAAAATCATTCTGAAGTTGTTTTGAAAATCATTTTGAAGTAGTTTTGCAAGCTTCTTCCTGTAGAATATCTCATCATATCAGGACTCGAGAACTTGTACAAAACCAGGATGTTCGTGGGTTTGTAAGCCACTTGTCGTAGGTTTGTAAGCTACTTATCGTGGGTTTGTAAGCAACTAAAAAGGTAGAAATGGGTTCCATCCCAAAAGAAAAATGGAGTGAAGATTTCAGTGCTATTATGAAGTTTTAACATAATTCTAGACTCAATACTTATCTTGCAATCTTGAACTCTTAATAATCTTGATACTCATGAGTCTTCAACCTTAATATCTTGAATCTCTATACTGTACAGTCTTTATTCTTTGTACCTGCATGGTTAAATCCTGCATATACATATATATCTAAACTATAATGTTAGTATTTTTATTTTATAATCTTATTCTAAGGTTATTATCATCAAAACCATCATCTCAAGGACTAACAATCTCCCTCTTTTTGATGATGACAACCTTTGTTTATAAAATATTACTTCTATCCTAATAACCCCCCCTAAAACCGATAACTCCCCCTTAATCTATGTCTAACTCTTCTATTTTATATTTAAGAAAATATTTAAGAACAAAATCATTTATTAAGAACAAAATCATATATTTAAGAACAAAATATTTAAGTAAATATTAAAAGTTAAATATATTAAAAGATAGTTTAAAATAAACGAAGTTTAAAACAAGAATTTATTTAAGAACAAAATCAAAGAATATATTTTAAGGCTAAAACATATTTTTGAAAATCATTTGAAAAGATAATTTTTAAGGCTAAAACATTTTGAAAAGCAGTTTTGAAAATCATTTTGAAGTAGTTTTGCAAGCTTCTTCCTGCAGAATATCTCATCACATCAGGACTTGAGAACTTGTACAAAACCAGGATGTTCGTGAGTTTGTAAGCCACTTGTCGTAGGTTTGTAAGCTACTTATCGTGGGTTTGTAAGCCACTAAAAAGGTAGAAATGGGTTCCATCCCAAATGAAAATACGGAATGAAGATTTCAGTGCTATTGTGAAGTTTTAACATAATTATAGACTCAATACTTATCTTGAAATCTTGAACTCTTGATAATCTTGATATTCTTGATACTCATGAGTCTTCAATCTTGATATCTTGAATCTCTATACTGTACAGTCTTCATTCTTGGTACCTGCATGGTTAAATCCTGCATATACATATATATCTAAACTATAATGTTTGTATTTTTATTTTATAATCTTATTCTAAGGTTGTTGTCATCAAAACCATCATCTCAAGGACTAACAATCTCCCCCTTTTTGATGATGACAACCTTTGTTTATAAAATATTACTTCTATCCTAATAACTCCCCCTAGAACTGATAACTCCCCCTTAATCTATGCCTAACTCTTCTATTTTTTATTCAACTAGTACAAGTCTACGTAGATGATATCATTTTTGGATCAACTAATTTTGAAATGAATAAAGAATTTCTGAAATAATGACAAAAGAGTTTGAGATGAGTCATATGGGTGAATTAAATTTCTTTTTAGGATTACAAATAAAACAATTAGATAATGGTATCTTTATTGGTCAAGAAAAATATGCTAAAGACCTAGTTAGTAAATTTGGTTTGACTACTACGAGTGGAAAACCCACTCCCAGTGCAACCAATGAGTACCTTAGTAAAGAAGATCTCTCGAAAGATGTAGATCAAAAATTATATAGAGGAATGATTGGATCACTATTCTATATCACTGCGAGAAGACCTGATATCATGCATAGTGTTTGTCTCTGTGCAAGGTATCAATCCCAACCTAAAGAAACTCACTTAAAAGCTGTAAAAACGTATTATAAGATATGTTAAACACACCTTTGATTATGGATTATTTTATCCTAAAAATGATTCGTTTGACTTAAAATCTTACTGTGTTGCTGATTATGCTGGTTGTAAATCAGACCGAAAAAGTACAAGTAGAACTTGTCACTTTTTAAGGCATTCTTTGATTTCCTTGTTTAGTAAAAAGCAAAACACAGTTTCTCTATCAACAACTGAAGCAGAGTATATTTCTGCTGCTTTGGCTTGTTCTCAAGTAATATATTTGCAACAAACTTTAAAAATATTTGGTTTAAATATCTCAAAATCACCAATTTATTGTGATAATACTAGTGCAATAAATTTATCCAAAAATACTACTCAACATGCTCGAACTAAACATATTGATATCAGACATCATTTTCTCAAAGATAATATAAGTAGAGAAGTAATTACTCTCGACTATATCAATTCTAAAAATCAAATTGCTGATATCTTAACAAAACCCTTAAATGAATCTACATTTACTAAATTAAGAAGAGAATTAGGTATTTGTTCATTAACTAAAATATAAAATATAAATAACAAAGTATAATTAAAAATTAAATCAAAATAAATAGAATAGTAAAAATATTGAGAACCATGTCGACATCCCTCCTATACCCATGTCGACATATAACGTTTTTTTTTAATTTAAAATTTTTCCCACCAAAATTCAAATAATTGGTTATATATTCTTCTTATTTTCGAAATTTTCTTCATTCTCTCTATTCTCTTTCTGTTCTATCTTCTGAAATCAATTTATCAATGGCCTCCTCTTCCAAATCAAACATAAAATCAACCTTTTCGTTACCTTCTCCTACCTCTGGTCCGTTCCAACGTACTACGCTCGCCCGAGTGACAAAAATGGAGGATTCTCTGAAGGATGCAATTCAGTTAATGACTGAAATTCAAATAGTGCAACTCCGAATGGCAAAAGAACAGGAAAGGCAAGGGAAAATCCTTAGAAATTTGCAAAAATTTCTAATGGACAATCATGCTAATCCAATCTTGATTGACGAGGACACTTCAAGAGATCATGAACAAGTGGAAAGTGAAGAAGAAGAAGAACCAATGGAAGAAGAGCAGGCGGAAGACAACGAAAAAATCATTTGCGTTGGTGAAGTATGTTTTGACAAAGACGGAAACTTGGTTGAACAACGTGGAAATTTATGTTTCTATTATCCAAATTGTTCGATCCATAGATCTCCAATTGTCAAAGATACTCAGTAGTTTCTTCTTTTTCGTTTTTCATCGTTATGTGTATATTTGTCACGTTGTATGAAAATGTAAATATAAACATATATATATAAAAATAAATATTATATATAAGTATTATATAGGTACTTGGTTAGGAATGTTAGTAGTTTAGGACTAAGTTTTAAATTTACAAGTAAGTATTGATTATGTATGATAACACAATCATTAAAATCATATAGGATATTAGACTAAGAGTTATATAGTTTGGAGTTAGTTTGTTTTTGTTGATGACAAAGGGGGTGAAATATAAAATAGAAGAGTTAGGCATAGATTAAGGGGGATTTATCAGTTTTAGGGGGAGTTATTAGGATAGAAGTAATATTTTATAAACAAAGGTTGTCATCATCAAAAGGGGGGAGATTGTTAGTCCTTGAGATGATGGTTTTGATGACAACAACCTTAGAATAAGATTATAAAATATAAATACTAACATTATAGTTTACATATATATGTATATGCAGGATTTAACCATGCAGGTACAGAGAATAAAGACTGTAAAGTATAGAGATTCGAGATATCAAGATTGAAGACTCATGAGTATCAAGATTATCAAGAGTTCAAGATTTCAAGATAAGTATTGAGCCTAGAATTATGTTAAAACTTCATAATAGCACTGAAATCTTCACTCCATTTTTCTTTTGGGATGGAACCCATTTCTACCTTTTTAGTAGCTTACAAACTCACGACAAGTAGCTTACAAACCTACGACAAGTGGCTTACAAACCCACGAACATCCTGGTTTTGTACAAGTTCTCGAGTCCTGATATGATGAGACATTCTGCAGGAAGAAGCTTGCAAAACTACTTCAAAATGATTTTCAAAACTACTTCAGAATGATTTTCAAAACTGCTTTTAAAAATGTTTTAGCCTTAAAAATTATCTTTTCAAATGATTTTCAAAAAGTTATTTTAGCCTTAAAAATTATCTTTTCAAATGATTTTCAAAAAGATGTTTTAGCCTTAAAATATTCTTTGTTTTTGTTTTTAATAAACTCTTGTTTTAAACTATCTTTTAATTATAATATATTTATACTTAGATTTAAATATAAAATTATAGTAAAATTATATATATATATTATTCTCTATATTTATCTATGTATTTTATCTATAGTCAAGTATATTTATAAAGTTTAAATTGTATTTAATATAAGATAAAGGTTATTTTCAAAGAAAATCAAATCTTCAAAAAATGATTTGGGATGTCGACATGCCCTAGTACCCCATGTCGACATAGTGACAGTTAGATTCAAAAATTTGAATTTCAATAGAAGTGTCTATTCGCCATAACCTTTCACGAATGGACATGGCTGTTGTTCTTCTATAAATAGGGTTAGTTTAAACGAATTTGAATATAGATTTTCTGGTTTTTCACTTCTTTTCTTCTTCCACATTTCTTTATACATATTCTTACCATTACTCTACCGAAATCAACATTGAATCTAACTAGATAATCTCTGGTTTGATTCTCTGTCACTATCTCATCAAGATCCTCAGTGTTATTCAGAGTTATAGGCTTTCTTTGTAATCAATAGAGTAAAAGGTGTGATTGTGGCCTTGGAAATCAATCAAGTGAGAAAAGGTGTGATTGTAGCCTTGAGAAATCAATTGGGTGAACTTGTTGCCCGGAAATCAAGTATCTCTACCTAGAGGATTGTGATTCTGGAGGGTGTACCTCGTGGCCTTGAAATCGAGGGTTGTAATTGTTGAATTGCTTTTGAAAGGAAATCCGTACTTAGTTGTGCGGGACTGGATGTAGGGTAACTCCGAACCAGTATAAAATCCGGTATGTTCTTTCCTTTACTGCATTTACTTTATTTCTGCATCTGTGTTTGATTCTGTGATTATAATTGTGTTTGAATATTGCATACATTTGTGTACAAATCAACAATAACTCAAAAAGATTTAGTAATTTCTTATAAACACTATTCACCCCCCCCCCCTCTAGTGTTCATTCTAGCCTTAAGATCCATATTCCGCATTCCTCACACTACCAACACAAGATTTGCCTACCTCTTCCTAGATAGTACCAAATATGTCATCACCCCGGTCATCACCGACCTATCCGAGATGTCCCTTAGCATACACCATAATAATTTAAACCCGAACGTCATAGTGGGTAGAAATATATCTATAAAGGGATGATCATACCCTAATGGTTGCGAACCACATAGCCTTGCCGCATCTTCCCTCTTTCGGACATTTCTAGGTGTGAGGCATGAGGTAACAATTACCTTTCACATCACACATCATCTTTCTTTAATGCTACACTGCCATTCCATGGTCACACAACCGATCTCTACAAATGTATAACTCCTTAGCTCATACGTCTCAGGAAAGAGTATTAAGCTAAGAGAAGTTGCCTTCTCTGCCACCAAGCAGATAATACGTTCGTGGAGATCACTTATGTAACTAGAAATGCAACGTCAGACATTCATCCATACAAGTTCGTTCTGGGATTGAACGAAACCGAAGGAACTCTCCTACCACATCCTGTCGGGAATTAACCCTAGGATTAGTAGCGAGAAGTCCTTACATCAAAGATCTTAAATGAAGAACTACTAGCACATAATACGATATGGGAAATTTCCCCCAAGGGTTGGTGACAAGTAACCCTACATTCCATCTTCCACAATTATCTTCATATCTTCACTTCAAATACGTAAATTGGTTCGAAGTGGTCTTCGGGCGGGAATTATCCAAATCCGACGCCGGTTCCTCCGAACCAATCATCAATAAAAGAGGTCAAGTGAACAGAAAATCATTCTTTAATTTATTAAGTTCTTTTATCAAAATCTCTTTTGGAGATATACATTTCTAAAACATTCTTTCTGGTCTATACAGAGATATTAAACTTCTCTTATAAAATCTCTTGATAACTTTTAAACTCCTTTTTACTAAGAATAAACTAGAAATCATTTTATTTTTCATTTAGGAAGATATTGATCCGAGTAAACCAAATTCACTATCCCCTCCGTCGGGCCAGTCCGGAAAGCCATGGGGAGTAGGAAATTGGTTTTGCAAACTCAAGCCTGGACATTATCTCTCTGACACCCAAAAGGCGGTCAAGTTATTTGATCGACTCTAAATCTTTAGTCATTCAAATCATCTTTAATACAATTTATTAACCATTTAAAAACATTTATAAAATAACTGGAAAAGAATTGTTAAATTTAAAACTATATTTCAAAGTGCTGCGAAAAGTGCTTTTTAAGCTGTATTGATCAAAACTACTTTTTTATTATTTGAAAATTCATTTTTTTATTACTCAAATCACTTTTAAAACAGTTTAAAACATTTATAAGATTTATTCCATATTTTTAAACAAATTTAAAACATCATTTCTAAAGAAATTCAGTTTTTGATTCCGAACTGCAAAACCGCGATTTTTCCAAAACTTGTTTTGCTCATATTTCAAATTCTACTTGTCGAAATCTTGATATTCTTTCTTCGTTGGAAAACCATGGATATAATAGTTCGGAGAATTCTTATCTCGAAGAATTCCGAGCTATACTCCAACTTTTACACTTGTTTGACTTTTATGGCACGAAATCGCGAACTGTCGTTACGCGATGCGCTTATTTTTAACTAAATTATCCATTACTTTTCAAACATCACCAAAATGCTTTTCAATGTTTATACAACATTTCAAACTCATTTTAAACCATTTTTAAAGAGGTTTAACACTTCATACCCACCATTTCATTAATTCAAGGAAAGTGATTCACTTTGTGCTTATCGACGTGTATTTCTATGACTTGCTTATATATTTAATATTCATATGAAAACAAACTTGATGATCAAAGCATATTAAACATCCATTTGCAAACATCATACCATCATCCAACGTATAATATAATAGTTTAGGAGTTCTCACCTTCATTTTCTCTTCAAGCTAATGGAAAATTGGCTATAGCTCCGCTACGATCGAACCAGAGCAAACGAAACCAAGCCTACGATCTAAGAGAGAGCTCGGCCTAGCCTTGATGGTTGTGGTGCTCATGGCCAAGGGAATGGTGGGTGGTGGATGTGGGTTTTGGAAGTGAAGAGGAGGTGTTTCAGACTAGTTTTGAAGTGGATTGATATTATAAATTAGTATATACCTTTTTCTCTTTTTATTTGTTATATTTTTTCTAACTTTTATAAAATATTTTTCTATGAATAAGAAGCCATTAAAGAGGCTCTTAGAAAGATTGAAAAGAAGAGGAAGAAGAAGTGGAATGGTATTAGGAATTTGTGAGAAAAGGTGTGGTATTTATAGAAAAAACCTTAGAATAAAATATTCAATTGCATAATTACCTAAATACCCCTAGTCCACACACTACCCTAGCCCCTAGCACACGGCTTCCCCCTTCCCCCAAAGCCATGTAATGGTTGACGTGAGGTGATGGTGTGGTACAATGAAGTAGTTTGCTTTATGGTTACTTGAAGGTTAAGCTTAGGAATTATTAAATCATTTTTGTAATATATATATATATATTTATTTATGTATGTATATGCATGTTATCATGTGAATGTGATATATATATGTATGTACATGTAGGTGCATAACACTTCGAACGTCTTCGAACAACTTTTTTTCGTTACACTGTTGAAATCCAGAGAACCGATTATCGGTCACATTTTCACTTATTTATTAACGTATATATATTTGTAAACAAAATTCAAAAATAAATTCATTATCATTTTAAACTAATTAAAATTATCACATTTGAATTATAACACCATATAAATTAATATTAGAAATTATTTACAAAATTGCCATTATACCGATAAAGCATTATTGATTTTTCCTTATATTTTCAAATAAAATATATATCTTTATAAAACTATTATAAATGATTCATTATCACTTTATGAGTATTAAAAATTAATTATCAAAATTTAAAATAATTATTTAATTAAAATAATTATTAAATCATTAAATGTTAATTTAAATTCATAAATCTTAATTTAATATAATGTTATCTTATCGATAAAATTTTAAGGAAAATATTTATTCAAAATAAGATTACTATTACTTGTTATCACTTGAAACAATATTATATGTATCATCATCCTTTTATTTGCATAAATTTAAAAATAAATACAATTTATCAAAGTGATAAATTGGTGGGTCGTTACAAACTCCGCCCTTAAAAGAATTTCATCCCCGAAATTACCCTAACAAAAACCCAAAGGTTTGCCCAAAATATTTATTTTTAAACTTACGCCCGTACGATGTATATAAGTTACCCGTACGCAACCTCTGATTTGATCTTCTATTCGAATTCACAACTTTACTTCCGAACTAGCATTGATCCCCCGATACTTTAATGCGGACTTTGTCCGGGCTTTCTTATCAGAACTTTGGTTTTCCTTGCATAGCTCTCAACTATGATAGAAAACTTAAGCATCTAACCATAAACCCTCATCAATCTTTGTCGTCAAGAATCGAATGCTAAATCCTTTTACGGATAAGTGTTAGACACGTTAAAGTTCTGCACTCGAATCTTAGATTTAAATCGTGCGACGAAATAATCCTCATACTTCATATGTATTTATTAACCTTTCAATTGTTTTTATGAAAACATTTCATAAAACTTTCGTTCTTTATTCAAACTTTTATAAAGATATTTCTTTATACATAACCATTTTACATTTTTATTTCCAATAATCCTACTTAAAGAAAACATTTCTTTTCAAAAGATAAATATCTTTTTATTATAAAACATTTGTAAACATTTCTTAGTGGTTTTCTGGAAAACTTATTTTCAAAATAATTCATTAAATTGATAAATCACCATAAACTTCCTTTAACCAATACCAAATGTGAAAACTTTCTTTATTAATTAACACTCCTTTAATAATTAAAACTTCTATATAAGTATATGTACATACATTCTTTACTTATACTAGTTTCAACATATAAAGTATTTATATACCTATTCAAATGTTATAAGTATATTTAACAAGTTTTTCTTACTTCAAAATACAATCAGAGTGATCAAATCAATTATTACCAAAACATTGTTATAATGAACTTCTCTTTTCTTTTATAATTGAACTCATAACATTTCTATCTTTATATAAAAGATTCCAATATTTGTTATTATCTTTAAATACCATTATTAAATATTTAAATATACCTTTAAAATTTCTTCCAAAGTGTCATTTAAGGGTTTTAAACAAATGTTGCTAAAACGTTGTTTACTACAAACCCAAAACCATTCATTAGTAACTTTAAATATTTATTTTAAAGATCGGTACTAATGAGAAGTTAGGACAACATCATATTATAAATTCTCACAAGCTTACATCATTTAAAAATTTCAAAGCTTGGGTCCGAAAAGAAAAATTTCCCTCCCTTCTTTACTCTAATACAATTCAAAATACTAAATCAAAATAACCATCCCATCCATACATACTAGAATTATCCTCAATTCCCTAAATGTTGTTCTTATTCTTCCGAGTCCAAAGATAATGGTGGACTCCAACATCCCAGGTCAATCATCACTTCACCTTCTCCTTCTTCATCACTGTCCAGTTCATCGTCGTCCTCATTGCCATCTTCCTCTTGTACCTCTCCCATTCCCTGGGGTAGCCATGGCTGGTTCCATGCGACATGTCCCATGCCGACTGGTATTCAAGGAATGACTCCTCCCTCTTCTAACTCTTATAAGCCTTGCATGTTTCCTCCCAAGGGTTTTCAAATTCTCTGACTCCCTCGTCTTCTTCTTCTTCTGTCATTTCTTCATTGTTGCTTTCTATCTCGATCCAGTTTATATATGAACCGGACGACCCTTCCTGTCATACAACATGCTCCCCGCCCATATCCCATACTACATTGCTATACTCGCTCGATATGATAGCATCAGGGTCTTCCATCGGCTCTGATTCCTCCTCCATCGGCTCTATTTCCCCTTCCACGGGTTCTTAATTCTTCTTCCACTGGCTCAATCTCTTCTATTGGTTCCAAAATGGAGCTTGCGGGATCTGCTACCCAATTTCCCTCCGAGGCCTGCCTGGGTTCATCGTCGCTAGAGATCATAATTACTTCTGGAGCTGGGGTGGTATAAGCATTCCGGCTATAGGGTATCCATTTTCATCCCTACGAGTGTATGTGGCAAATTCTTCCTCGATCAAAAACCCACCATTGCTAGGCGGATATTCTGGCTGCTCCTCTTCGTCGCTAGAGAGAATAATGAGGCTATCCTTCTCACCCTAATTCGCTCTAGAGGACTCCCCTTTCGCGTAATTTCCACTATATGGTTTCTACAAGGTAAACAATTATTCTTTTTTACACAAGTAGTAGGTAATTGCTAGGATATTCTTAGGTAGAGAGGTTTGGTCAATACTTAGAAAATGTTTCGAGATTTATTTCTAAAGATGGCTTTTAAGATTATTTGTACAAAATGTTTATTATTTCAAAAACTCTTTGAAAATTTTACCAAAATATTCTTTCCTTTTCAAATACATATATATATATATATATTTTTAGGTAAAATGATTTCATATAAAACCAAATTAATTTGTATATTTTATTAACAAATACGCGCTAATATATAAACACACACACACTCTCTCTCTCTCAAACTCATTCTAAGGCATTGCTAACCCTATCTCTATGAGTTACTCATCCTAGGGTATTACTGACCCCATCTCTGATGAGTCTCTTACTCCTATCAGGCTCAGGTATTCGCTCAACCTAAGATCTGATACCACTTTGTGAGGACCCGTCTCCTCGACTCTCGAAAATCGACACTAATACATCTACGGTATTCACGTGCCGTAAATCCAAATGCCGAGGAGGCAGATTTTCAGGGGTAAAGTAAAGTAAAAGATAGAAACACAAATTCTCATATTACGTTAAAATAGATAGATAGTAAATACAACCACCCTCACTAGGGTACATCAGAGTTTTTGCATGAACTAACTCAACCAGGAACAGTTATAACTGCTTGCTCCCACACTTACCGATATTAACTAACTTAGACACGGTAGAAAAATAAAAATAAATAGATAGATAGACATCCACATCGGATGCTCCAGCTCCACGCTCCAAAAACCTCTTCCAGCATGCTCTTCCTCAAAATTCTAAACAGAATCCTGATTACTTGGCTGTCCGGAAAAATAGGCCACCCAGAGTTTAAAGGGAAAAGAAAATAAACTCTGGGTAAGTCATGAGACTGGTGTGAGAACTCAAAATACGTTGTTTATAAACAAAAAGGTATCTCATAAGACCATGCCGCACATAAACACGTATTGGGTTTTTTACCTTATGATAACCAAAACATTCTTACATAAAAATACTATTATTTTTAATGACATATCTTTGAAAACATTAGCAAGTAAACTTACCAATCTTAGCCGAAATTGTTACTATTATTAAATTTCAGCATACTAGGCTCTACAAACAATATGGCAGGCACTTATTGGGGAATGGATTTCCATACAAATGACCAGGTGGAGGGACTACTTTCCGACAGTACATCTTTAAAGGAATGTACCAAGGCTTAACTAATGGTCCTCTACCAACACAAGGCCGGCCTACCTCTTCCTAGATAGTACCAAATATGCCATCACCCCGGTCGTTACCGACGTATCTGAGACGTCTCTTAGCATACACCACAATAATTTAAACCCGAATGTTATAGCGGGTAGAAATATATCTAGAAGGGGATGATAATACCCTAATGGTTGCGAACAACATAGCCTTGCCGCATCTACCATGTTTCGGCCATTTCCAGCTGTGAGGCTTGAGGTAACGATTACCTTTCACATAGCACATCATCTTTCTTTGAATGCCGCACTGCCATTCCATGGTCACACAACTGATCTCTACAAACGTATAACTTCTGAGCTCATACATCTCAAGAAAGGGTATTAAGCTAAGACAAGTTGCCTTCTCCACCATCAAGCAGATAATATGTTTGTAGAGATCACTTATGTAACTAGAAATGCAACATCAGGCATTCGTCCATACAAGTTCATTCTAGGACTGAACGAAACCGTAGGCACTATCTTACCACTTCCTATCGAGAATTAACCCTAGGATTAGTAGCTAGAAGTCCTTACATCGAAGATCTTAAATGAAGAACTACTGCCACATAATAAGATATGGGAAATTTCCCCGAGGGTCGGTGACAAGTAGCCCTACATTCCATCTTCCACAATTATCTTCATATCTTCACTTTGAATACGTAAATAGGTTCAAAGTGGTCTTCGGACAAGAATTATCCAAATCCGACCCTGGTTCCTTCGAGCCAATCATCGATAAAAGAGGTCACGTGAATAGGAAATCATTTTTTATTTTATTAAGTTCTTTTATCAAAATCTCTTTTGGAGATTACATTTCTAAAACATTCTTTCCAGTATATATGGAGAAATTAAACTTCTCTTATAAAATCCCTTGATAACTTTTAAACTCCTTTTTACTAAGAATAAATTTGAAATCGTTTCATTTTTCATTTAGGAAGATATTGATCCGAGTAAACCAAATTCACTATCCCCTCCATCAGGCCAGTCCAGATAGCCAGGAAGAGCAGGAAACTGATTTTCCAAACTCAAGCTTAGGCACTATCTCTCTGACACCCATAAGGCGGTCAAGTTATTTGATCAACTCTAACTCTTTAATCATTCCAAAAATCCTTCAAATCATCTTTAAAACACTTTATTAATCATTTAAAAACATATATAAAATAACTGGAAAAGAATTGTTAAGTTTAAAACTATATTTCAAAAGTTATAGAAAAGTGGCGAAAAAGTGCCGTGGAAAGTGCTTTTTAAGCTATATTGATCAAAACGACTTTTGTATTGTTTAAAAATTCATTTTTTATTACTTAAATCTCTTTTAAAACATTTTAAAACATTTATAAGATTTATTCCATATTTTTAAATAATTATAAAGCATCATTTCCACAGAAATCCTGTTTTGGATTTCGAACTACAAAACCGAGATTTTTCAATAACTTGTTTTCCTCATATTTCAAAATCTACTTATCGAAATCTCGATTTTCTTTCTTCATTGGAAAACTATGGATATAATAGTTTGGAAAATTCTTATCTTGAAGAATTTTGAACTATACTCCAACTTTTACACTTGTTTGACTTTTATGCGCGAAATCAAGAACTACCGTTACGCGATGCGCTTATTTTTAACTAAATTTTCCATTACTTTTCAAACTTCACCAAAATGATTTTCGATGTATATACAACATTTCAAACTCACTTTAACCATATTTAAAGAGGTTTAAAATTCCATACACACCATTTCATTAATTCAAGGAAAGTGATTTCCTTTGTGCTTATCGACGTGTATTTCTATGACTTGCATATATATATATATATTCAATATTCGTATGAAAACATCCAAACTTGATGATCAAAGCATATTAAACATCCATTTGCAAATATCATATCATCATTCAACCTATAATATAATAGTTTAGGAGTTCTCACCTTCATTTTCCCTTTGAGCTAATAGAAAATCGGCTATAGCTCCGCTACGATCGAAACAAAGCAAACGAAACCAAGCATATGATCTAAAAGAGAGCTCAACCTAGCCTTGATGGTGATGGTGCCCATGGCCAAGGGAATCATGGGTGGTGGACGTGGGTTTTGGAAGTGAAGAGGAGGTGTTTCGGACAAGTTTTGAAGTGGATTGATATTATAAACCAGTATATACCTTTTTATCTTTTTATTTGTTATATTTATTCTTACTTTTATAAAATATTTTTCTATGAATAAGAAGCCATTAAAGACGCACTTAGAAAGCTTGAAAAGAAGTGGAAGAAGAAGTGGAATGGTATTAGGAATTTGTGAGGAAAGGTATGGTATTGATAGGAAAAACCTTATAATGAAATATTCAATTGCATAATTACCTAAATACCCCTAGCCCACACCCCTCCTGTAACGACCCCGAAATTTAATTTTATTTAAATTGATAATTAAATTAATTTTTGAATTAAATTTGTGAAAATAATCAATGCAGTGATGCGAGTTTCCCCGAATTCAATTATATTCTGTATAAATCATTTAAATTTAAAATTATTGTAAATATTTGTATATATGTATATAGAATGATAACAAAGCAAAAGTATGTAACCAGACAAGAAGTAAGTATATATTCAAGAATAGAAAACATCAATACCCTCCAAATTTCTCAGCCGAAATGAAGGTAAAGCAAGTAAAATAAGGTACAAGCATTTATATCACTTTGTACAATATAATAAATGCAAACCTCTTTAGTCACCAGATTCTTCTCTTATGCAATGTATAAACAAAAGAAAAGATAAGTATGTTTGTACACCTTAATAAAAGCTTGTACACCATATTATCACTTCAGCCGAGTAAAACAACAAAAAAAATAATAATAATAAGCATGAGGCTGCAAAAGAAGATATATGCATAGATAAACATATATACTTTGTACAAGTTAATTAATGCTAGCCCCCAAAATGTTTACTTCAGCCTACAAGCAAGAAAATCTCTGCGTATAATTGTACCAGAGGAAGGAAAAAAATATAAACTTTGTACAACAAAATATGATTACCTGTACAAGATATATTCACCCAGTAAAGTCAATTTCTTATATCCAACTCTTCATCCCAGTTTCGTTCTTGAAGCTGAGAAAACTAAAAGTAGTCATCATTCAAACTTTAACAAAAAATTTCAATTAAAACATCAATACAAATATCTGAAAGAAGAAAATAATAAGTATCATCACTCAAGTTCAAAAGCAATTTCCAGATTCAAGTATCAAATTCCAAGCTCAAAACAAAAATGAAAAGCTCCTCTGTTCCCTGTTCTTTGTCTCTGCTTCTTCCCATCAAGGTGAGCAAACCTCTAATTCGAAAACCTGAATTTGGTTAGTAACTTGATGACTGTGGTGATCATTGAGTTATGGTGTGAAAATGTTGCATGAATGATTTTTCTTTTGGGAGTCAGTTTGAATGACCTTGTATATAAACTGGCATGCCTTTGTAGATTATACAAGCTTTGTTAGGTTACAGGCTCATCATATAATTCACCAAAATAATCCCATATCTCTTCGTATAATCAATGATAGGCCTGGATCTTCAAATAAAAATTTATTGTTAAACTGTACCTTTAATGTTAAACCAGATTTCAAGGATTGACATTGAGAACCTGTTATAAAAATATGAATTCACAGTAAGAAACGACTCAAGGCATTAAATCAATTATTTGGAAATCATGTTTTTATTTTACGAGCTGATTCGTATTTCGTGTTTATGATTTTTGATAACCATATTATGATTTTTAAGATTGTATCTGATGAGATATTGCGAGTTAATCAAAAATTGTATTTCCATCAATTTCTGACGATCGAGAAACATTTGAGTGTCGAGATCTTGCTTGAAGCAAGCTTGGCAATGGTTGATTCCAGGAAAAATGTCGAATTTTTTTTCTGTTGCGCGAGTTGGTGGGACGAGCTTAATTTAGGGTTTAACCCTAAGTATGGAGGTGATCGGGAATTGATTAACTGCGACGCGAGCGAAGCAATTGGGCCGATCGCACCAGGGGGATGGGTGCGTGGGGGGTTTGCGGTGAGGTGGCCGGAGTTTCAGGTGGTCTAGTGGTTGGCGTTGGGGGATCGAGGCGATTTCCAGGCGTTGGTTATTTAACGTTTTGGTCGAGGTAGTTTGTTTTTTTTCGATGACGAGATTGAGTGGTCTGGGTGGTCGCGAGGCTTGTGAGGGTCGGGGTCGACTTGTAGAGGATCGCGATGGTGGCCGGAGCGCCGCCGCGTCAGTGTGCACGTGCACGCATTGGGTTTGTGCATCTGGGAAATTTGATTTTTGAGGAAGACGAAGTTCTGTTGCTCGAGTTTTGTGGAGTTCGACTCGTGAGTGCCTCGGGGGTTCTGGGGTTTAACTCGAGTTCGTACTCGAGAAATTTGGGGGGGATAGGCTACATTTTTAAAAACTGTGAAATTTAATCAAGTTTTGAAAATAAAACAGGGTAAGAGGGGAGAAGGCTCGGGGATATACCCGAGTAACATTCGGGTAGGACCCGAAGCGAAGATGGAGCCTGTTTTTATAAAAAGTTTTAAAATGATATTTTTGAAATTTAAACAAATTTTGTTAAAAGTTTCTCTTAAACACTACTTTATTAATATCAATGGTTTCTTAACCATTTGTCAAAGAGTTTTAGAATTTATTTAATCTAAAATTTGTTTAAGTTAATTTTAAAGATTTAAAAAGGGTTTTAAAATGTAAATGGTAATTAGTGTATTTACAAGATAATGTATATTAAGTTAAAAGGAGTTTTATTATCTTGGAAATTACTTAAGTTAATTAGGAAATTAAGTATAATTAGTTAATTTAATTTATTAAAGATAAAGGTTAATTAAGTGACTTATGTAAGAATAATTGAGTAATTTAATTAATTAATGGTTATAATTGATTAACTAATAAATTAGAGATAAATGAATTGGGAATTTATTAATTATGAAAATTTAAGGTTAATTAATTAATGAAGGTGATTAAAGAATGATAATTAATTGAGGAATAATTAATCAAAGTAATTAATTAAAGATAATTAATTAAATGGTGAATTAAATAATTAAAGGGTAATTATTTTATAATTAAAGATTGATGAATTATAATTAAAGGTTAATAAATTATTAATGGTTAATTAATAAATGATTAAAGAATAATTAATCAAAACGATTTGTAATTTATTGATGTTAATTAGCCAAAATTTGTAGTTTATTCATAAGTAATTAACCTGGTATAAATTAATTTAAAATCAGATAATTAACTGACCTCACTTGTGAATGTTTGGATTTCGTTGAATGACTTGATTGTTTGATATCCCTGATTGTGATACTTTGTGATATATCCTCCTTATGTTATGATCTGTAATTTACTTATCTGTGATGTATATATTGTTATATGAATATGCAAACCCCTTGACCCGTAAAACGACACTTGAATTTCGATGCGACCGGGAGTCGGATTCCAGTTGGTTATCCGAAACCCACATCGAATTATAATAGTGAATCTTTGTGACTGATAAATTTATTTTATCTATGAATCTGTGAATGAAGATAAGCGTTATCGATTATACCGCTTATCGATATATCTGTGGTGATTGAATGATGTTGCACTGTTGTGTTGAACCCCTGGACCACACTTATACACACACCAATATGGATTTCACGTGGAAATCGGTTAAGTCACAGATAATTTAAATTTGATGTTTTTGAAATTGAAATTTTAATTTCAATTGATTTTGAAATTTGAAATTTGGGTTTAAAATAAAAAGTGAAAAGCTTTTGAAATAGAATTTCAAAGATAAAAGTTATTTTGAATAACTTAATCGAGTTTTGAAAATTTAAATAATTAGATTTAAATTTGAATTCAAGTTTGAAATTAAATCTATGATTTGGAAACTAGGGATAAAAGATGATATAAATGTGTTTGTATGAATTAAACCATTTTAAAGTATAATGTTGGGAATTTGAATTTAACCAAAGGATTTCAACTCGTATGAATGAATCAGATTTCCAAATTGAAAACTGTTGTTTTCAAATGATAAAAGCTTTTAGATAAGAAAAGAAATTCCAGTTTAAATTAAAGGAATTTCAAGTGAATTAAAAAATGGATTTTCCAAGTTATGAATGAATTCTTTTTGAAAGCTATGAATTAAATCTGTCTATTTTTAACAGATTTAAAATGATGATTTGTTTAACCTATTCGAAATGAAATTGTTTTGAAAGCTATGAGTTAAATCTTTGATTTAAAGATTTAACGAATTAATCAAATTGAAAGGGAAATTGATTTGGAAAATCTATGAATGAGTCTTTGTGAAATTAAGTGAACTTTGTGAATTGAATCTTTTTGTTTAAAGGATTAAAATCTTTTTGTTTAAAAGATTAAAATGGTAATTTGATAAACCATTTGTAAAGAAAGTTTGGGTTTAAGTTGTGACTTAATTGAAATCCCAGTATCCATATGTTTTCAAATAATTGCGCTCACTATTCGGGTTAGCCGGGAAAGGACCTTTGGGTCATATAACTCATTCCGAATAGTGATACGTCGTATATGGATCGCATTTGCTATATTACAGCATGATAGGGGGTTCTCGCTTCGCAGTTTGGTGGCGAACGGGGGACTCTTACCCCTACATGTCCCTGAGAGGGATGGGTTGGTTAGGCAGATGCCGTGACAGTCGAGAGGCTGGCCGTAAAAGTAAATGCGAGGTGCCATTGTCAGCCACGGTGGGACTGGGATGGTTGCAAAGCCTACCGGTGGCCGCTGTTTGCGAACCTTGACAAAGTGGTATCAGAGCTAAGGTTGAACTTTAGCTCAGGAGTATAACACGTTAAGTAGCTCATTAGAGATAGAGTGAAGTAAACTCTAGAATGAGTATTCTCAGATATCCGTCTGAATGCCTCAGTAAATTCTCTTACCATCCACTGATAGTAAGTATGAGTGCAAGAAGAGGACGAGATAGGGGACAAGGGAATACGACTATAAATGGTCAATACCCTGTAACAGTGGAAATAACCTTCTTATCAATTTTCTTTGATTCGTTTCCAAAATTCTTTTGATTGCTTCGTATCAGCTACAAGAAGAAGTTTCGGTATGATGATGGCTATACGAATCGTTGTAGAAAATTCTTACTTAGTATTTTCATCGGTTTCTTATCAGCTTTTTGATTTAAACCTTAATGAATTTGAAATTGGAAATTTTAAGTTGAGTTAAATTGATTAATTGAATATGAAGCTAAATTGAATTAAATCAATAAAACGATATCGTTTGAAACCAAATTAGAAATTCTATTGTAATTCCTTGTGAATACCAAAGTCCGAAGAGGGACAAATTGGTATGTGTTTTGAGATATTCCGACTTGAATTTGGAATCTGTATCTTGTGTTTGAAGGAGTTATAGGAGATCGAATCTATCTATCTTTGTTGCTTTCGTGCCTTCGAATTTCGAGGACGAAATTCTTTTAAGGGGGGAAGTTTGTAACGACCCCGAAATTTAATTTTATTTAAATTGATAATTAAATTAATTTTTGAATTAAATTTGTGAAAATAATCAATGCAGTGATGCGAGTTTCCCCGAATTCAATTATATTCTGTATAAATCATTTAAATTTAAAATTATTGTAAATATTTATATATATGCATATAGAATGATAACAAAGCAAAAGTATGTAACCAGACAAGAAGTAAGTATATATTCAAGAATAGAAAACATCAATACCCTCCAAATTTCTCAGCCGAAATGAAGGTAAAGCAAGTAAAATAAGGTACAAGCATTTATATCACTTTGTACAATATAATAAATGCAAACCTCTTTAGTCACCAGATTCTTCTCTTATGCAATGTATAAACAAAAGAAAAGATAAGTATGTTTGTACACCTTAATAAATGCTTGTACACCATATTATCACTTCAGCCGAGTAAAACAACAAAAAAATAATAATAATAAGCATGAGGCTGCAAAAGAAGATATATGTATAGATAAACATATATACTTTGTACAAGTTAATTAATGCTAGCCCCCAAAATGTTTACTTCAGCCTACAAGCAAGAAAATCTCTGCGTATAATTGTACCAGAGGAAGGAAAAAAATATAAACTTTGTACAACAAAATATGATTACCTGTACAAGATATATTCACCCAGTAAAGTCAATTTCTTATATCCAACTCTTCATCCCAGTTTCGTTCTTGAAGCTGAGAAAACTAAAAGTAGTCATCATTCAAACTTTAACAAAAATTTTCAATTAAAACATCAATACAAATATCTGAAAGAAGAAAATAATAAGTATCATCACTCAAGTTCAAAAGCAATTTCCAGATTCAAGTATCAAATTCCAAGCTCAAAACAAAAATGAAAAGCTCCTCTGTTCCCTGTTCTTTGTCTCTGCTTCTTCCCATCAAGGTGAGCAAACCTCTAATTCGAAAACCTGAATTTGGTTAGTAACTTGATGACTGTGGTGATCATTGAGTTATGGTGTGAAAATGTTGCATGAATGATTTTTCTTTTGGGAGTCAGTTTGAATGACCTTGTATATAAACTGGCATGCCTTTGTAGATTATACAAGCTTTGTTAGGTTACAGGCTCATCATATAATTCACCAAAATAATCCCATATCTCTTCGTATAATCAATGATAGGCCTGGATCTTCAAATACAAATTTATTGTTAAACTGTACCGTTAATGTTAAACCATATTTCAAGGATTGACATTGAGAACCTGTTATAAAAATATGAATTCACAGTAAGAAACGACTCAAGGCATTAAATCAATTATTTGGAAATCATGTTTTTATTTTACGAGCTGATTCGTATTTCGTGTTTATGATTTTTGATAACCATATTATGATTTTTAAGATTGTATCTGATGAGATATTGCGAGTTAATCAAAAATTGTATTTCCATCAATTTCTGACGATCGAGAAACATTTGAGTGTCGAGATCTTGCTTGAAGCAAGCTTGGCAATGGTTGATTCCAGGAAAAATGTCGAATTTTTTTTCTGTTGCGCGAGTTGGTGGGACGAGCTTAATTTAGGGTTTAACCCTAAGTATGGAGGTGATCGGGAATTGATTAACTGCGACGCGAGCGAAGCAATTGGGCCGATCGCACCAGGGGGGATGGGTGCGTGGGGGGTTTGCGGTGAGGTGGCCGGAGTTTCAGGTGGTCTAGTGGTTGGCGTTGGGGGATCGAGGCGATTTCCAGGCGTTGGTTATTTAACGTTTTGGTCGAGGTAGTTTGTTTTTGATCGATGACGAGATTGAGTGGTCTGGGTGGTCGCGAGGCTTGTGAGGGTCGGGGTCGACTTGCAGAGGATCGCGATGGTGGCCGGAGCGCCGCCGCGTCAGTGTGCACGTGCACGCATTGGGTTTGTGCATCTGGGAAATTTGATTTTTGAGGAAGACGAAGTTCTGTTGCTCGAGTTTTGTGGAGTTCGACTCGTGAGTGCCTCGGGGGTTCTGGGGTTTAACTCGAGTTCGTACTCGAGAAATTTGGGGGGGATAGGCTACATTTTTAAAAACTGTGAAATTTAATCAAGTTTTGAAAATAAAACAGGGTAAGAGGGGAGAAGGCTCGGGGATATACCCGAGTAACATTCGGGTAGGACCCGAAGCGAAGATGGAGCCTGTTTTTATAAAAAGTTTTAAAATGATATTTTTGAAATTTAAACAAATTTTGTTAAAAGTTTCTCTTAAACACTACTTTATTAATATCAATGGTTTCTTAACCATTTGTCAAAGAGTTTTAGAATTTATTTAATCTAAAATTTGTTTAAGTTAATTTTAAAGATTTAAAAAGGGTTTTAAAATGTAAATGGTAATTAGTGTATTTACAAGATAATGTATATTAAGTTAAAAGGAGTTTTATTATCTTGGAAATTACTTAAGTTAATTAGGAAATTAAGTATAATTAGTTAATTTAATTTATTAAAGATAAAGGTTAATTAAGTGACTTATGTAAGAATAATTGAGTAATTTAATTAATTAATGGTTATAATTGATTAACTAATAAATTAGAGATAAATGAATTGGGAATTTATTAATTATGAAAATTTAAGGTTAATTAATTAATGAAGGTGATTAAAGAATGATAATTAATTGAGGAATAATTAATCAAAGTAATTAATTAAAGATAATTAATTAAATGGTGAATTAAATAATTAAAGGGTAATTATTTTATAATTAAAGATTGATGAATTATAATTAAAGGTTAATAAATTATTAATGGTTAATTAATAAATGATTAAAGAATAATTAATCAAAACGATTTGTAATTTATTGATGTTAATTAGCCAAAATTTGTAGTTTATTCATAAGTAATTAACCTGGTATAAATTAATTTAAAATCAGATAATTAACTGACCTCACTTGTGAATGTTTGGATTTCGTTGAATGACTTGATTGTTTGATATCCCTGATTGTGATACTTTGTGATATATCCTCCTTATGTTATGATCTGTAATTTACTTATCTGTGATGTATATATTGTTATATGAATATGCAAACCCCTTGACCCGTAAAACGACACTTGAATTTCGATGCGACAGGGAGTCGGATTCCAGTTGGTTATCCGAAACCCACATCGAATTATAATAGTGAATCTTTGTGACTGATAAATTTATTTTATCTATGAATCTGTGAATGAAGATAAGCGTTATCGATTATACCGCTTATCGATATATCTGTGGTGATTGAATGATGTTGCACTGTTGTGTTGAACCCCTGGACCACACTTATACACACACCAATATGGATTTCACGTGGAAATCGGTTAAGTCACAGATAATTTAAATTTGATGTTTTTGAAATTGAAATTTTAATTTCAATTGATTTTGAAATTTGAAATTTGGGTTTAAAATAAAAAGTGAAAAGCTTTTGAAATAGAATTTCAAAGATAAAAGTTATTTTGAATAACTTAATCGAGTTTTGAAAATTTAAATAATTAGATTTAAATTTGAATTCAAGTTTGAAATTAAATCTATGATTTGGAAACTAGGGATAAAAGATGATATAAATGTGTTTGTATGAATTAAACCATTTTAAAGTATAATGTTGGGAATTTGAATTTAACCCAAGGATTTCAACTCGTATGAATGAATCAGATTTCCAAATTGAAAACTGTTGTTTTCAAATGATAAAAGCTTTTAGATAAGAAAAGAAATTCCAGTTTAAATTAAAGGAATTTCAAGTGAATTGAAAAATGGATTTTCCAAGTTATGAATGAATTCTTTTTGAAAGCTATGAATTAAATCTGTCTATTTTTAACAGATTTAAAATGATGATTTGTTTAACCTATTCGAAATGAAATTGTTTTGAAAGCTATGAGTTAAATCTTTGATTTAAAGATTTAACGAATTAATCAAATTGAAAGGGAAATTGATTTGGAAAATCTATGAATGAGTCTTTGTGAAATTAAGTGAACTTTGTGAATTGAATCTTTTTGTTTAAAGGATTAAAATCTTTTTGTTTAAAAGATTAAAATGGTAATTTGATAAACCATTTGTAAAGAAAGTTTGGGTTTAAGTTGTGACTTAATTGAAATCCCAGTATCCATATGTTTTCAAATAATTGCGCTCACTATTCGGGTTAGCCGGGAAAGGACCTTTGGGTCGTATAACTCATTCTGAATAGTGATACGTCGTATATTGATAGCATTTGAAGACCGGTGTTGAAGACCGGATATTTTTCGAAAATGAAAGGACAACCTGTCGAATGTCTCTGCACTGAGTCGCGCCGGTATAGAGATTTATATCAATCTTTTGTGACGGGAAGTCCGGACGTGATTGAGAGTTATCTGGAATGGCAAGGGCTTCGTGAGAAGTGCCTTCGGTTCTGTTCGAACCCGGAACAGACTTGTATGGATACATGTCTGACATTACACTTTGAGATATAAAGCCGATTTCTTTCAAATACATTTCTGTTTGGTGCCGGAGAATTTATTCTCTTAGCTTAACACCCTTCTCTGAGACGTACGAGCTCAGAGGTTATGTAGTTGAAATTTATCAGCGATATATCCCAATTTGGTAATGTGGCATGCTGAGTGTTGATGTGTGATGATCAGTGTTTGATCATTTGTGATATGATCATTTGTTTGATCTTATATCTTTGTGATCATAGGTTGATCATTTGTTTGACCCGAAGCATGGCTTTGTGACAAAGCGTAGCTTTGTGGACGAGACTTCGTCGAGCCTCACACCCCGGAAATGGTCAAAACAGGAAGGATGCGGCAAGGTTCTAGGGAGTAGCGCCCCTTAGTGTATGTCATTCCTTCTGGATAAAGGTGGTATCATGGTATGGAGCCCAGATACTTAACCTCTGTGGTTACTGCATTATTATTATTATGTGGTTGTTGGAAATCGAGGATCCTCGGGAAGATCGGTGACGATCGGGGGATGGCATACGCGTGTCAGTAGTTACCTATTTTTGCAGAGGTAACCCGGCCTTGTGTTGGCAGAGATCTAACCGTAATGTTAGGTTATTTCTCGGGTCGTCTATTCCAGGGACGTACCCATCGTGGAAAAGGAAGTTCCTTAGCCTGATCATTTGTTGGAAATCCAAACAAAACAATACGAGCCTTGTACGGTTTTAGTTGTAGAACCTGCCATTTAATAT
The DNA here is from genome assembly GCA_030737815.1 of Allium fistulosum. NCBI lineage: Eukaryota > Viridiplantae > Streptophyta > Magnoliopsida > Asparagales > Amaryllidaceae > Allium > Allium fistulosum. Next base: position 799,872,445 of record CM060904.1, read on the forward strand.
GGTAGCTATAGCAAGCATACTATAATGGTACCTATGCTGGCTAAGATTGATATTCTACTTTCGAAAATACTTTCTACACTATGCACTAATAATAATATCAAAAATGATTTGATTTTGCGTAGTAAGCATCTTTGACTATCATAAGAAGAAATCTCCTCCAATTCTGCGTTTGCATTGTGTGTGTGGCGGGAGGTCTTATGGTAGTTTCATTTTCTAAAAGCATTGCGAATTGACTTTAAAATTCTCTGCTATTTGTTTTTAAAGATAAACTGTTTTTGTTGCTCACACCAGTCCCATGACTGATCTGGAGTTTATTGTTCCCTTCCTAAACTCTGGGTGCTCAAAATTTTCTACACGAGCAGTCTAGAGTTGGGTTTTTCAGCTATTCAGGTTTAGTAGATTATCTGGAGCTAGTTCAGTTCTTGGAGTTCATGGACTGACGTTGCTTATCTTGGAGCATTCTATTGGAGACATTCTATTCATTTCTGCTGGTGTTATCGTTTTCTTTTCCGCTGCTATTTCTTGTATCATATCTCTGATGTATATTGATATTCATTGTATCACTCTGTTGTATCAGATATTGTATCAGATATTGTATATCAATGTATTATTCTTTTTATTCCGCTGTGTTATTTACTTAATGTTGTTATAAGCTCCCGAGAACCAGATTCGGCATTTGAATCTACGGCATTTTGAGTACAAGGGAAGTACGGGTGCCGATTTTCGAAGGTCGACTTTTGGGTCTTGACACCTCCCGTAGCCCCTAGTGCATGGCTTCCCCCAAATCCATGTGATGTTTGATGTGAGGTGATGGTGTGGTACAATGAAGTGATGTTTACTTTATGATTATTTAATGGTTAAGCTTAGGAATTATTAAATCATTTTTGTAATATTTATATCTATATATATGTATTTATGTTTGTATGTGCATGTTATCATGTGCATGTGACATATATATGTATGTACATGTAGGTGCATAACACTTCGAACGTCTTCGAACAACTTTTGTTCGTTAAATCGTTGAAATCCGAAGAACCGATTATCGGTCACATTTTCACTTATTTATTAACGTACATATATTTGTAAACAAAATTCAAAAATAAATTTCTTATCATTTTAAAATAATTAAAATGATCACATTTGAATTATAACACCATATAAATTAATATTAGAAATTATTTACAAAAATTGCCATTATACCGATAAAGCGTTATTGATTTTTTCTTATATTTTCAAATCAAATATACATCGTTATAGAACTATTATAAATGATTCATTATCACTTCATAACTATTCAAAATGAATTATCATCATTTAAAATAATTACTTGGATAATTAAAAAAATTATTAAATCATTAAATCTTAGTTTAAATTCATAAATCTTTATTTAAATATAATGCTACCTTATCGATATAAATTTTAAGGAAAATATTTATTCAAAATAAGATTACTATTACTTATTATCACTTGAAACAATATTATCTGTATTATCATCCTGTTATTTGCATAAATTTAAAAATAAATACAATTTATCAAAGTGATAAATTGGCGGGTCGTTACACTTATGTCTTTGTGGCTAACAAGGTTTTATATTTTTTTTTCTTGGATAGGAGATCAGCATGGGGCACCTCAATTTCTCATTCATGGTGCAGCTACTCTAGAAATCGCGGGTAGTAACGCTAGTGTCAACAATGTTCGCCTCTAATACCCTTGTGCTCAACTGTGTTGTGTGCTTTTGATGTACTAATGTATATTATTATCTACATGTATGTGGACTTATTATTTCTATGTTGCTTTTTGGCTCTTCTTGAGCCTGAATATTTCTTATGACTGCCGACTAGGTCTGTTAGTCGGACGTACTTTATTTTTATGTTATGCATATGGTTGTACGACCCTGGGTCGTACATCCTTTCCATTAGTTTTTTTTTAAATTACGAAATATTACTCAAGATTTTACTAAAAATCAAAACTCAAAATTAAGTTTCAAAAGTATTTTTTATTAATTTTAATTAATCTCTGTTCATATATTTGTTTACAGTATATTTTAAATTTGGAAAAAAAATATCGATGCCATGCACATGACTTGGTGTATATATATATACAAAATATATATTTTTACATATTTTAAAAAGTATTAATATATATATATATATATATTTATTATATATATAAGTATCTAATATATATATATATATGTGTGTATTTATAAAAAAGATATTTTCATATATGTATACATATTATTTTCGGCTTTAAAAAATATATTATATAATTTATAAATTATTTAAATATACTTATACAGTTACAAATATATACAATGTTGAAATTTCATATATATGTTTATAAATATATATATATATATATATACATATATACTTATATATAATTATTTAAAAATTATGTAGTACACACATACACATATATTTAGAATATTTTGTATATATAAATTAAAATTTTATAAACATACATTTGAATAATATATTTGTACATTCGATGAGCTAACGTGTCAGTTATGGTGTAAATCCTAGCACATATATACCGTGTAATATCCCGGAAATTTTAACAATATCAATTTAATAATCCGTTAAATAATTAAATTGATATTGATGATCTTTGATAATAAGATTGGAAATTAATTTAATAATCTGATTAAATTAGTATTAATTGGTAATTTTATCTTTTAAAAAAGTTAATAAGATATTTTCTATTTGAATATATATATTTATTTATATATATTGTAAATAGAAGCTTGGTAAATTGGAAATTTATATTTAATTTAATCTGGACTTTTCAAAGATATTTAAATAAGTAATTTTATAGTTTTAAAATACTTTAAGTAAATATTTAATTGTTTAAGAGATATTTTAACTTAAGTTTAAATAAATAAGATTTACAAAATTGGTTTGTTTTATTTCTTTTTAAATATTTCTTGATAATATAATCTCTTGTTTAAATTATAAAATATGTTATTTTCAAATAACAAGTATAATGTATTATTTTTAATATGTATGAATTTTAATGCTAAAAGGAATTGTTATTTTTAAATGGAATAAATAGTGTATGTAAATATATATAACTTAACTTTTAAATTGAATCTTAGGATTTAATTTTATTTAAACTTGAATTTAAAGTTTTGAAATTCAAAAGAATATATATTTAAATTGTTTTGGATTTTAGAATATTTGTATAAACTTTTATTTATAAATATAGTTAGTTTGTTTATTTTAAAAAGTAATTTATATATAGATAAGTATTTAATAAAATAAGAAAAAGGTTTATTTACATTTAAAATAAACATAAATCAATAAAAAGGACATGTGTAATTCTCTAAAGACTATATTATAACAAGTGTTAATTTATTAACTACTCAATGTGACAAATGTCAAATTTTAGTTTTATTTTTCTTTTATTTTTAATAAATTACCAATTAACTTATATAAGCATATAACTCTCCTCTATTTCTTCCCTTATTTTTCCCATTCTCTAAGTTTTCAGCCTGAGACAAATTTTCAATAATCTGTAATTTGATCTTCCTCTCAAAATTTATCAATAACCAACTACTCAAAACCAAAACACTAAATCCCTGTAATTCATTTCTTCATAAGCCTGTTTTCTTTTCAAATCTGAAAGCCTATATCATTCTTCAATTAGTAATCAAATCCCTCAATCTCCAAAACAACCTGTAATTCACTATCTAAATGAAAACAAAGCCTGCAACATTTTCTTCAATCTGGAAACAAAGGCCTGTCCTTCTTTTCAAAATCTGGAATTTGTCTGGAAGCAAGAAATCTGTTAAAAGCAAGTAAACTGGAATCTAAAACAACATCTCAACAATACAAGATAATAGAGCATGCATGCAAGTTTTATAGCAAGCAAATCAGTTTTCAAAAGAAAAAGCTCTTCAGATTTGTAGCTCTGTTCTCTGCTTTTTAAAACTGGTGAGTAAACCTATTTTATTTTAAAAAACAGTTCAAATCTGAGATATAATTTGGATGCATGTGAATGTGTGAGATAATGTTGGATTGCATGGATGTTTTAGCATGAATATAAACTTGAATTGATATGTATAGTGTGGATATGTCTGTATATATAATTTGGTCTCTGTTTTTTTCACAGTTTCTTGAATTACTTCTAAAAATCCATATCTCCAAATATAAGCAATCTTAAACTTGGATCTTTGAATGAAATTTGATTATAACAACATGATATCAACTCTAAAAATGGTTTCAAGGATTTTAGTTTAATAATTATTTAAGAAATAAGAAAATACTGCGGAAATCAGAAATTGGTCAAAATTTTATGAATACAATTTCATGATTGGATTGCATAAATGGGTTTAGGGTAAGAAATCTTGAATTTTGGTATAAATGTCTGGATTTTTAGGCATGAGTTTGTCGAGGAAACTCGAGATGATCAGAATTTGGGTTTTACTCAATTTATGGTGATTGGCGAAGTAATGGGCCTCGAAATTTTTACTGAAGCATATTTGAGAATAGGGGATCTCGGCAAAAATGATCGAAAAATTTTCCGATCATCGAGATGGTGGCACGATGATGAAATAGGGTTTTAGTGCCAGTCTGGTTGGCATTGGTTCTCGGATTCAAACGCTGACATGGGTGGATCGGGTGCTACCGCACCTGGGGGAATCAGTGTAGGGAACTCCAGCGAGGGTCTGGATGCGATGGTGGAGCTTCTGATCGACGGAGGTGGCGAAGCGTGGAAGCTTTTGGGTACCGTTTGGTTCCAGGTAGAAGTCGTGACGCTCGATTTCAATTTACTGTTGAATTGGATGATCTAGGCGTTCGTGATTGATGAGGAGGTGTTCGTCGATGTATTGGAGGTTGTCGAAATGGCCGGAGGTGACCAAGTCGTCGGTGTACGTGCACGTGTACGTTTGTGATATCTGGGATTGGTTGGTTTGGGGAAGGAAGGATGAGCTCGGGATGGTCTCGGGGAAACGAGAGTGCGACTCGAAGCAGATGGTGTTCGGGGGAAACTCGAGGTAGACTCGGGGAAATGTAAGGGTTAACTCGGGTTTTTTTTGTGAATGTTATGTTGTCTGGATTTAAAGTTCGAATACCAGATTTTTAAAGTATTTAAATAATTTATTTTAACAACAAAATGGTTTTCAAGTTTAAAAACAAATAAAACCAAGTTTTAAAATGATAAAAGTTTTTTTTAGTTATTTAAACCATTTGTTTCCAAAGGAAAATCATTTAAACAAGTTTAAATGTGTATTTGAAATAATATTTAACTAAGTTTTAAATACATTTAAAATAAATATGTTTAGAGAAATGTTAAATTTAAGAATAGGAAATTATAAACAAGTTTGAACGAGTTTCAAAGAATTTAATAATTTTTAAGATTTGTTTTGTTTAAAGAATATCTTATATCTTTCAAATATAAGATTGATTTGCAAAATGGTTTCAAATGGAAGTTTAATGATGTAATTAAGAATTTAATAAAGATAAAGAATTTATCTTTAAAATTAGTTAAAGTTGTGATTAATTAAGAATATTTAATTAGTGAATTAATTAAAAGAGTCATCACTTAATAAAATTTATTAGTGTAATTAATTGAAGTTGAGATAAATTAAGATATTACTTAGAGTAAGTAATTAGTGGGTAGTAATAATGGAACATTATCTAGTGATTAAGAAGTGATTAAATTGGGTAATTAAATTAACTTAATTAATTAAGGTAATTAATTAAGGATAAACTTTGAATTTAATTAAGTGTTAATTACTTAATATAATTAATTAATATAATTAATTAAGTGAATTACTTAGTATAAGTAATTAAGGGGTAATTACTAAATGTAATTAATTAAAAAGAATAATTACTTTTTGGAAGTAACTAATGGAAGGTAATTAAGGATTAATTACTTAGATAATTAATAAAGGTTAATTAATATGATTAATTAAGGATAATTAATGTGATAAGTTAAGGTTAATTAATTAATAGATGTGATTAATTAAAGTTAAATTAATTAATGTTATTAATTAATAGAGGTGATTAATAAAAGGTTAATTACTTAATTTAAAAGTAATTAGTGGATAATTAATGAAAGTAATTTATGGATAATTACTTAATGGAAATAATTTGAGGTTAATTAATGGGAGTAATTAAGGAATAATTACTTAGTATAATTAATTAATTAAGGTTTAATTAATTAAAGGTAAGTGATTAATAGTTAATTGATTTCTGTAATTAATTAAAGAATAAATTACTTAATGTAATTAATTTAAATGGAGTAATTAATTAAAGAAGTAATTAAGGATCATTAATTAATATAATTAATGATGTAATTAAGGGTAGATTAATTAAGACTAATTATCAATAATAAGTAATAAAAAAAAGCAATTAATGTAATTAATTAAGGATTAATATAATTAAATATAGTTGATTAACTTAATAGATTTTAGTTAATTAATTAATGAAGTAATTAAAGGTTAATTACTATAAGTGGTTAAGGATAATTAATTTAAATAATTAATTAAAGATAAATTACTTGGATGTAATTAAAAGATAATTAATCAAAGATGATTAATTGAAATGAATTATTAGAGGATAATTAATTAATTGATTGTAATTAATTAATGGTTAAGTAAGAAGGATTTATAAAATAAAGTAATTAATTTAATTCACTTTAAATTAATTAGAGATGATATAAATCATTACTTATGAATGGGTGTTAGTATTGAATACTTGGCATTGATTGATATCTCTGATGAGATATATGATGTATGATATGGATGTTAGTTGAATTGTATGGATTATCTGATAATGTTGATTATCTGTTGTGAATTATCTTTCTTTGTGTATAAAGATAATGAATTGAATTTGTTTTAACCTTTAAAACAACTTGGCCTTAAAAGATACGTTTTGGATTTCGATGAGACCGGGATCGGGTTTCCGTATACCGGATTTCCAGGTCTGGAGACCCGAATACCACATCGATCCAAATTAACGATAGGTCGTGAATCAAGTGAAGATGAAGATTCAGAGTGCAAGGGTTATTGTCGTTAACTCTGAGGGTGATTCCAAAACGAGTGTAACGAGATAATGCCTTCGGTTTCGTTCGAACCCGGAACGAACTTGTATGGACTGAATGCTTTCAGAACATCGTCAGGTGGACGATGAGCATTCTAAGTGATGTGTTCTTTTCTAAGGTAATCGTGACCTCAAGCCTCACAAACCGGGAATGGCTAAAACAGGGGAGGTGCAGCAAGGTTAGTGGGTAGCACCCAAGTAGGACAAGATTACCTCTGTCTAGAAGTCCCTTCTTATTTCGGCTTAGTGTGTGCGGTTGCTGATCCCAACCGTGAGGTATCTTGTGCGGGAATTATCCAGTAAGGGATGTTCCGACCTTGTGTTGCAGGGGATTGGGAGTGATCCTCGGTACGGTGATCTAGGCCACGTACTGTGACGGGCGGTACCCCAGTAGCCCTGCCATTGTATGGAATCCAAAATCCAATAAGTGACGTACGATTTAGTTGTGCCCAACTATGTTGGAATGTGAGATGTAAGCATTTCAGCTATTTCTGTATTTTACTTGAAAACCCTAGACCCTATTATAATATAACTGGATTTCCTATCAAATGTTTTAGTTAGCGTAAGGTAAAAACTTTTCCGTGTTTATGTGCGGGGAGTCTTACGTGATACTTTTGTTTTCAAATGGTTTTGAAGTTAAGCAACTTTAACCCGTTTACTCACACCAGACCCATGTCTGACCCAAGTGTTTATTTTCTGTTTTATTAAACCTTGGGTACTCAAATTTTTACGAGTAGCCAAGGGATTCAGGTTAGCTTTGACGAATCTATGGAGGAGATATGGAGCAGGAGGCTTCAGCATTCGTAGATATATAGTATTCCGCTGTGTTGGTTTCTCTAAGTCGTTTGTTTGAGTTGTATCTTGTGTTGTATAATAGACAGGTTTTATAACTGTCTATTTTGTGATGTATAAGTTGTGTACTCTGATTATGTAAAGACTATGTAATAGTTATGTGATATATTATATTTCATTCGTTCCGCTGTGAGTATTTATGTTGTTTTCTTTTCTCTTCTTTTCTTTTCTACTTCTCACCCCTTTCTTTCTTATTAGCGATACGACTTTCTATGGAGAGAAAGTCGTGGTCGTTACAGTGGTATCAGAGCAGTAGGTTGAGTGAATACCTAGGCTCTGAAGTGGTGTCTATCTTGAGAGCGCGTAATTGTTAGTTATATAAAAATGGTTTTATATTGTGTTAATTGATCGGTTGAGTGGTATATGGATTCTGGTCAATACGAGTAGCTAACGTTATTGATAGGGATCTCTAAACACTTGAACCAGGCCAACGGACACAATATTGTTTTAAAGAGGTAAATGAAATAATTTTACCCAGAAATAATTTCTATATAAAAAGTATCATTTTAAATATATATATATATATATTTCTACCTATTTGTTGGGTTACCTGTTCGGGTTTTCCAATATAGGATATAAAGGTAGATAGGGTAGTAGTGTGTGTAACACGACTACCAATGGTTGGAGTCTGAGTGTTGAGGTTGGAAGTGTATTTGTCGAGACTGTAGACCCAATACCGTCTCGAGTAAGCTTTGCTGTGGTGAAGGATTTCATCGATCTCTGAAGGAAACCTTTTAAAGGTTCGGAGTTTATTTTTGAAGTTTGAATGAGTAGAGTTGGATCTGTCGATGAGGCAGAAGTGAGTGATGGTACCTTGATACCTCAAGTAATAGTAGCTGTATGATGAGATACAGTGACGATGGATGTTCCCGAAGATGTTTTCTTTGGAACAAGATTAAGGAAGTGTGAATGTTTCGGTGTTGTCGCTGAGTTCAGCATGGTGTTTCTGCTTTGGTTTGGAGTTCGAGTTTCTCGAAGAGCTTTGGATAAGAGCATCAGTGTCAGCAGTGCAGCTCGGAGTATTCTGTGATGGCAGGAAGTTTTCTGGATGAGCAGTTTTTCTGGAAGTGAAGATCAGAAGCAGCAGAGTGGATCCATTTCTTCGATAAATTTGATAAATAAGTGTAAGCTGTTCTGATTAGTAAAGAGAGAACAGTCTGTTTGGAATTAGGATGGGTTGATCGCAAAAACGACTTGCGATTGTCTGAGTGTTCTCTTGGGTTGTCAGAGTTTTTCTGGATGTCTTCAGAGAAGTCAGAAGTTTGTCCGCATCTGAAGGTTGAGTTTTCTTATCGACTGGATTCCAGGAGTGATACCGGTGGTTCAGTCTAGTGGAAGGATGTTTCCTAGAGATGGATTGGGTGAAGCAGCTCAAGTTTTGCTGGAGTATCTGAGTTTTCTTTATGGATCAGTGAACCTTATTTCTGGAATGAGTTGTCCAGTCTGTGCTTGTGTTCTACCTCAGATCAGAGTTGAGCAGCGAAAGCAGTTTGGAGTGTATCTCTGGATGAGGAGTAAGTTTGGAATCTACTGATATTGTGAAGTAGAGTTGTGTTTGGATCTCGTCTGTATTCTGACTTGGATAAGTATTTGGACTTCTGAATTGAATGGTCAGTTTGGATAACTGGAATTCATTGAGTTTTACGTATCTCTGAGGGAATACGTATTTGATCTATCTTTGGTTTTAGAATCTGCAATTTTGGGAAGTTTGGTAGTTGAGTCAGACTCGTCTGTAGTCTGATATTCTGTTTAGTTCTGTAGGTCTAGATGAATAGGAGATCTATAGCTTAATAGTTTAGATTGTTTGTAGAGCGAGTATCCCGGTATATATATATATATACTTGGGGAAACTCGAGGAATTTTATCTAGAATTTAGTCTAGATAGTTAGAATTGTTTGATTGAATGAATTGGTTGCTATGGTTGCTAGCATATGGATGATAGTATATGCTTGTGTTTTAAATTAAAATCTTTAATAAGATTATTAAATTACCTTTGTTTAAATTTCGGGGACGAAATTATTTTAAGGGGGAAGGAATGTAATATCCCGGAAATTTTAACAATATCAATTTAATAATCCGTTAAATAATTAAATTGATATTGATGATCTTTGATAATAAGATTGGAAATTAATTTAATAATCTGATTAAATTAGTATTAATTGGTAATTTTATCTTTTAAAAAAGTTAATAAGATATTTTCTATTTGAATATATATATTTATTTATATATATTGTAAATAGAAGCTTGGTAAATTGGAAATTTATATTTAATTTAATCTGGACATTTCAAAGATATTTAAATAAGTAATTTTATAGTTTTAAAATACTTTAAGTAAATATTTAATTGTTTAAGAGATATTTTAACTTAAGTTTAAATAAATAAGATTTACAAAATTGGTTTGTTTTATTTCTTTTTAAATATTTCTTGATAATATAATCTCTTGTTTAAATTATAAAATATGTTATTTTCAAATAACAAGTATAATGTATTATTTTTAATATGTATGAATTTTAATGCTAAAAGGAATTGTTATTCAGGAAAATAGACACAGGGAAGAAGTTGCAAAAAAATTTAGTCTCAGGGACAACAAGTTTGCTTTTTATTCTAAAGGACACTTTCTAGTGTAAACAGAAAATGATAGTTACAACTATCATTCTGTGTTTACACTAGAAAGTGTCCTTCAGCCTAAAGAGCAAACTTCTTGTCCCTAAAACTAAATTTTTCTTCAACTTTTTCCTTGAGCTTAAAAACCCCTAAATAGTGTATGTAAATATATATAACTTAACTTTTAAATTGAATCTTAGGATTTAATTTTATTTAAACTTGAATTTAAAGTTTTGAAATTCAAAAGAATATATATTTAAATTGTTTTGGATTTTAGAATATTTGTATAAACTTTTATTGATAAATATAGTTAGTTTGTTTCTTTTAAAAAGTAATTTATATATAGATAAGTATTTAATAAAATAAGAAAAAGGTTTATTTACATTTAAAATAAACATAAATCAATAAAAAGGACATGTGTAATTCTCTAAAGACTATATTATAACAAGTGTTAATTTATTAACTACTCAATGTGACAAATGTCAAATTTTAGTTTTATTTTTCTTTTATTTTTAATAAATTACCAATTAACTTATATAAGCATATAACTCTCCTCTATTTCTTCCCTTATTTTTCCCATTCTCTAAGTTTTCAGCCTGAGACAAATTTTCAATAATCTGTAATTTGATCTTCCTCTCAAAATTTATCAATAACCAACTACTCAAAACCAAAACACTAAATCCCTGTAATTCATTTCTTCATAAGCCTGTTTTCTTTTCAAATCTGAAAGCCTATATCATTCTTCAATTAGTAATCAAATCCCTCAATCTCCAAAACAACCTTTAATTCACTATCTAAATGAAAACAAAGCCTGCAACATTTTCTTCAATCTGGAAACAAAGGCCTGTCCTTCTTTTCAAAATCTGGAATTTGTCTGGAAGCAAGAAATCTGTTAAAAGCAAGTAAACTGGAATCTAAAACAACATCTCAACAATACAAGATAATAGAGCATGCATGTAAGTTTTATAGCAAGCAAATCAGTTTTCAAAAGAAAAAGCTCTTCAGATTTGTAGCTCTGTTCTCTGCTTTTTAAAACTGGTGAGTAAACCTATTTTATTTTAAAAAACAGTTCAAATCTGAGATATAATTTGGATGCATGTGAATGTGTGAGATAATGTTGGATTGCATGGATGTTTTAGCATGAATATAAACTTGAATTGATATGTATAGTGTGGATATGTCTGTATATATAATTTGGTCTCTGTTGTTTTCACAGTTTCTTGAATTACTTCTAAAAATCCATATCTCCAAATATAAGCAATCTTAAACTTGGATCTTTGAATGAAATTTGATTATAACAACATGATATCAACTCTAAAAATGGTTTCAAGGATTTTAGTTTAATAATTATTTAAGAAATAAGAAAATACTGCGGAAATCAGAAATTGGTCAAAATTTTATGAATACAATTTCATGATTGGATTGCATAAATGGGTTTAGGGTAGGAAATCTTGAATTTTGGTATAAATGTCTGGATTTTTAGGCATGAGTTTGTCGAGGAAACTCGAGATGATCAGAATTTGGGTTTTACTCAATTTATGGTGATTGGCGAAGTAATGGGCCTCGAAATTTTTACTGAAGCATATTTGAGAATAGGGGATCTCGGCAAAAATGATCGAAAAATTTTCCGATCATCGAGATGGTGGCACGATGATGAAATAGGGTTTTAGTGCCAGTCTGGTTGGCATTGGTTCTCGGATTCAAACGCTGACATGGGTGGATCGGGTGCTACCGCACCTGGGGGAATCAGTGTAGGGAACTCCAGCGAGGGTCTGGATGCGATGGTGGAGCTTCTGATCGACGGAGGTGGCGAAGCGTGGAAGCTTTTGGGTACCGTTTGGTTCCAGGTAGAAGTCGTGACGCTCGATTTCAATTTACTGTTGAATTGGATGATCTAGGCGTTCGTGATTGATGAGGAGGTGTTCGTCGATGTATTGGAGGTTGTCGAAATGGCCGGAGGTGACCAAGTCGTCGGTGTACGTGCACGTGTACGTTTGTGATATCTGGGATTGGTTGGTTTGGGGAAGGAAGGATGAGCTCGGGATGGTCTCGGGGAAACGAGAGTGCGACTCGAAGCAGATGGTGTTCGGGGGAAACTCGAGGTAGACTCGGGGAAATGTAAGGGTTAACTCGGGTTTTTTTTGTGAATGTTATGTTGTCTGGATTTAAAGTTCGAATACCAGATTTTTAAAGTATTTAAATAATTTATTTTAACAACAAAATGGTTTTCAAGTTTAAAAACAAATAAAACCAAGTTTTAAAATGATAAAAGTTTTTTTTAGTTATTTAAACCATTTGTTTCCAAAGGAAAATCATTTAAACAAGTTTAAATGTGTATTTGAAATAATATTTAACTAAGTTTTAAATACATTTAAAATAAATATGTTTAGAGAAATGTTAAATTTAAGAATAGGAAATTATAAACAAGTTTGAACGAGTTTCAAAGAATTTAATAATTTTTAAGATTTGTTTTGTTTAAAGAATATCTTATATCTTTCAAATATAAGATTGATTTGCAAAATGGTTTCAAATGGAAGTTTAATGATGTAATTAAGAATTTAATAAAGATAAAGAATTTATCTTTAAAATTAGTTAAAGTTGTGATTAATTAAGAATATTTAATTAGTGAATTAATTAAAAGAGTCATCACTTAATAAAATTTATTAGTGTAATTAATTGAAGTTGAGATAAATTAAGATATTACTTAGAGTAAGTAATTAGTGGGTAGTAATAATGGAACATTATCTAGTGATTAAGAAGTGATTAAATTGGGTAATTAAATTAACTTAATTAATTAAGGTAATTAATTAAGGATAAACTTTGAATTTAATTAAGTGTTAATTACTTAATATAATTAATTAATATAATTAATTAAGTGAATTACTTAGTATAAGTAATTAAGGGGTAATTACTAAATGTAATTAATTAAAAAGAATAATTACTTTTTGGAAGTAACTAATGGAAGGTAATTAAGGATTAATTACTTAGATAATTAATAAAGGTTAATTAATATGATTAATTAAGGATAATTAATGTGATAAGTTAAGGTTAATTAATTAATAGATGTGATTAATTAAAGTTAAATTAATTAATGTTATTAATTAATAGAGGTGATTAATAAAAGGTTAATTACTTAATTTAAAAGTAATTAGTGGATAATTAATGAAAGTAATTTATGGATAATTACTTAATGGAAATAATTTGAGGTTAATTAATGGGAGTAATTAAGGAATAATTACTTAGTATAATTAATTAATTAAAGGTAAGTGATTAATAGTTAATTGATTTCTGTAATTAATTAAAGAATAAATTACTTAATGTAATTAATTTAAATGGAGTAATTAATTAAAGAAGTAATTAAGGATCATTAATTAATATAATTAATGATGTAATTAAGGGTAGATTAATTAAGACTAATTATCAATAATAAGTAATAAAAAAAAAGCAATTAATGTAATTAATTAAGGATTAATATAATTAAATATAGTTGATTAACTTAATAGATTTTAGTTAATTAATTAATGAAGTAATTAAAGGTTAATTACTATAAGTGGTTAAGGATAATTAATTTAAATAATTAATTAAAGATAAATTACTTGGATGTAATTAAAAGATAATTAATCAAAGATGATTAATTGAAATGAATTATTAGAGGATAATTAATTAATTGATTGTAATTAATTAATGGTTAAGTAAGAAGGATTTATAAAATAAAGTAATTAATTTAATTCACTTTAAATTAATTAGAGATGATATAAATCATTACTTATGAATGGGTGTTAGTATTGAATACTTGGCATTGATTGATATCTCTGATGAGATATATGCTGTATGATATGGATGTTAGTTGAATTGTATGGATTATCTGATAATGTTGATTATCTGTTGTGAATTATCTTTCTTTGTGTATAAAGATAATGAATTGAATTTGTTTTAACCTTTAAAACAACTTGGCCTTAAAAGATACGTTTTGGATTTCGATGAGACCGGGATCGGGTTTCCGTATACCGGATTTCCAGGTCTGGAGACCCGAATACCACATCGATCCAAATTAACGATAGGTCGTGAATCAAGTGAAGATGAAGATTCAGAGTGCAAGGGTTATTGTCGTTAACTCTGAGGGTGATTCCAAAACGAGTGTAACGAGATAATGCCTTCGGTTTCGTTCGAACCCGGAACGAACTTGTATGGACTGAATGCTTTCAGAACATCGTCAGGTGGACGATGAGCATTCTAAGTGATGTGTTCTTTTCTAAGGTAATCGTGACCTCAAGCCTCACAAACCGGGAATGGCTAAAACAGGGGAGGTGCAGCAAGGTTAGTGGGTAGCACCCAAGTAGGACAAGATTACCTCTGTCTAGAAGTCCCTTCTTATTTCGGCTTAGTGTGTGCGGTTGCTGATCCCAACCGTGAGGTATCTTGTGCGGGAATTATCCAGTAAGGGATGTTCCGACCTTGTGTTGCAGGGGATTGGGAGTGATCCTCGGTACGGTGATCTAGGCCACGTACTGTGACGGGCGGTACCCCAGTAGCCCTGCCATTGTATGGAATCCAAAATCCAATAAGTGACGTACGATTTAGTTGTGCCCAACTATGTTGGAATGTGAGATGTAAGCATTTCAGCTATTTCTGTATTTTACTTGAAAACCCTAGACCCTATTATAATATAACTGGATTTCCTATCAAATGTTTTAGTTAGCGTAAGGTAAAAACTTTTCCGTGTTTATGTGCGGGGAGTCTTACGTGATACTTTTGTTTTCAAATGGTTTTGAAGTTAAGCAACTTTAACCCGTTTACTCACACCAGACCCATGTCTGACCAAAGTGTTTATTTTCTGTTTTATTAAACCTTGGGTACTCAAATTTTTACGAGTAGCCAAGGGATTCAGGTTAGCTTTGACGAATCTATGGAGGAGATATGGAGCAGGAGGCTTCAGCATTCGTAGATATATAGTATTCCGCTGTGTTGGTTTCTCTAAGTCGTTTGTTTGAGTTGTATCTTGTGTTGTATAATAGACAGGTTTTATAACTGTCTATTTTGTGATGTATAAGTTGTGTACTCTGATTATGTAAAGACTATGTAATAGTTATGTGATATATTATATTTCATTCGTTCCGCTGTGAGTATTTGTGTTGTTTTCTTTTCTCTTCTTTTCTTTTCTACTTCTCACCCCTTTCTTTCTTATTAGCGATACGACTTTCTATGGAGAGAAAGTCGTGGTCGTTACATACCGACATGTTATATCTTGCATGGATTAATATGTTACACGTACACACACATATACATGTGTGTATGATACACATATATAATAATATTAGTTAAATAATATAATATCATTTTATAAATTTAAATAAAATAATAAATTTATTTAAAGAAATTTAAAAATATTCTAAATACATTAGACATCATAGGCCCAATAAAGATCTAAAATGGTAAAGAATATTAAAATTCATTCATTACTTCCACTGTGGGCTGACCTAGTTCCAACAACAGTATTGAAGCCCAGTAGCCTATGTGAACTAAATTAGTCATGTTTTGACTAACTAAGTAGGCTTACAACCCCGATAGTATGGTGTCTAGAAAGGTAGTGTCAAAGGATTTAGTTTGGGTAATTAATATTTCTCCCCTATCTGGCTACCGGCTTAGCCTAAACAAATATGTGAGCCCAAAAGTTGTCCCTAATAGCAAAGGCCCAATTCAAAATTGGGCCTTGAGCTTATTTTTCAAAATTATTTAAAAATTAAAAATATAAGATTTTAAATTTAAAAAGGTTAAATTTAAAATAATATATACATATAATATAAAAGTTATAATATATAAAAATTTCAAAATGTTTGAAAAATAATATAAATAAATTTCAAAAATTTTAATTTATTTATAACATTAATAAAATATATAAATTAATTAAATAAGTTAATTAAAGAAAAATATATACATGTATTATATATTTTGATATATGTTATGATATTAGAAAATGTTTAAGACATCATAAGTATACATGTATGTATATAAAATGATTTTTCGAAATTAATATATTTTAATTGAAATTGTTTAATTAAATAAATTAATTAAAACGTTAATTAATTAAATAATACACACACATATGTGATATATGTGTTACACTATGAAGGTTATAGTATAAAATAAATATTCAATATAAATGTTATATAAAATTAATATATAATTAATTAAAATGTTAATTATTAAAATTAATTAAATAAGATTTAATTAATATAATATTATACATAAGACTATTATATAAGTAACATGAAATATGAAAGTTATATAATAATAGAACTTATATAATATGAATGTATAAACTAAATGTGGAACATCAAACAAACCCAAAAAGACTTAAGGAATGATTACATACGTCAATGCGCATATACCATGATTTCCAATGTGTCTAGCACTTGAACCACAAGCAGAAATGCATAATTCCTTAAGTCTATATCACTCAATATAGTATATTCAATATTATGAACCTTCAATATAATGTTGTTCTCTAGCGTGTAATTAGTAAATTACTTGCATACTTCTTAGTTGTTGAGCAAACTCAAGCTAGGGATGTTATGTGTAGTATTATTTATATATTGAATAGATGAGGCAAGATAACTATATGTATTTGCTGAGCAAACTTAAGTTACATATACCATACTTAAGCCATCATAATATGGTAAGTACAAATGAATAATTTCATTTCGATTTGTCGATCAAACTCAAGGTTGAAGTGAAATTTGGACATGGTACCATAGGTTATGAGTGGTATACGATACAACCAATAAGGAGTAATTCATCGTCCGTGGAGCTATGACTTGTTGAGCAAACTCAATGTTGGAATTCCAAGAAGTACGGGTCCTAACATCCATTAGTGAAGTCAAAATGCTTCTATATTTTGACTCAGGGTTTGGTGAAACATAAAAGACTAGTGAGAGCCTTATTAGAAAAATGAAATGATAATATTTAACCATTCTAATATTGTGCGAACATATGCTATATAATGTTATTATAATCTATATTGATAAATTTGTGCATTTAATATGATTGATAAAATATTTATCAATTAAGATATACAATTGTACTGAATTGAAGATTGACAAATAGGAATATAACATATACTTTTTAATGATTGCTCATTGCATGTTAACATTTCCACACCCATGCAAGTGCCCGATTTTACTACTAAATACATTCATAATTTGGTTGCTTACTTATTTGTTTGGTCGAGATAGCATATTGCATTCTATGAGTTCATAACTCAAAAGTAATACAAGACTATGGGTATTTAATCCATATAAAATCACATATAAATGTTTGATTATGAACAGTCACAGTTCATAGTGTACGATATTTCGGTGAAATTAGTTCATCCGAAATAAGAAAATAAACCATAGTGCGAGATTGGGTATTCGATTTGATTGAACATAATAAATACCATGTTGTGTTAAATGTAACCCAAGATCAAAACTACAAAATCTAAGAACTCGATCGCTGAAATGTTAGTTTGGTCAGTTATGTAAGGTGCATCATATTTGATGTCCTTAAATGTAAAGGATGATCAAATGCATTTTTGTAAAGAGTTCATTATGTTATTATGGTAAGGGATTTCTTTTGAATAATTTCACCATTTAGAAAGAAAATTGAATGGACAAAAGTAGATGTGATTTAAGGTACAGTTGGAATGAGGAGAGTAAGTGGTTACTTCTGCTTCATAAAGAAACATCGAAGACGAGAATTGTTATAATAATTGTTGATGCTTAATGTTGGAACAAGAAATATGATTTCCATTCCGAAATATATTTTTGCATAGAAGATTGTTTTTAGTGATATTTATTTCTTTGAGTTCAGGATATTTTATTAAAGAACTCTCCATTGTGAACTAGTTGCAGTACATGAAATATATAGTCTATATTAAGTGGATGATAGACTTCGTATTTGGTATGCTATTATAGTAATAATTGGAGCATGCCATGTAACACTTATTGATTACAACAAGTTACGATTTTTTTTCATAAAATGTACCCCATATTATTTATGAAATAATATCCGATCTTTGGTGATGACTAAAGAATAGACATAATTTTATTTCAATGAGAATATTATGAATATTTATTGTAAAATAAAACTGTAATAGAGGTAATTGATGCATTGGAAAATACAGAAGTATCAAAAATTATTTATAGCTATTTTGGAATTATAGACTAAGTCGTAGTTTTGAGAAATAATTTTTTAATTTATGATTATGAATCATACGATACTGGTTAATTAAATCTCAAACAATTAAGGGCTATGCACCCATTTAGTGCGAGCGTCACAAGAGTTGATGTACTTTTTGGATTGATACATATAGGTGTATGCAATCATAAGTCTAATAATGCTAAAACGATTCCATGTGCGTCATCATATTTACCGTTGAGTGACCACAGACATGAACATGTGTATTTGATATGCATCTATAAGTCTATGGTAAGCATATTGAATATAAAATGAAAGTAAATAATATAACATGCAACATGAATGATTTGATTCGATCGAATGGGTTAGTATATTGGACAGAGTTTCGTATGTACCTAATATGAATAAAGATTTAGTTTTAGAGGATGCTCCTCCATATAGTGTATAATGATGTATTGATAAGGAGTAATCGAACTTTGTTGGACTAAGAATGATTAATGTTGGGTGAAGTTTAGTTAAACTCTTTATATAAGGTGTGTACTTAAGAGTAGTACATAAGGTTAAAATTAACATTATCCAAAGAATAGTTTACAAAACCATACAAGATAAGGGTTTATAAGAAACCCCTATATATCCTAGGCTAAGGAGTTGGCAGGTTATGCGAGTCAAAAAACTGCACGTAATAATTGTATGTAAGGGGTCTTTTATGAATCGTGAACGATAGTCGTTAGATCACTAATTTATGTTGTGAACATTAATATATTGTGAACTAGTGCAAAATTAGTTTTATATATGGCAATTCATAAAATGCTTATAAATGACCGTTTTGTTCCACTGTGAAACAGCCGTTGTTACACAAAAACTAACTCCATAGCGAAAGAATTTCTTTAAGAAATTATTGGTATAAAATGAATTTGGATATGATCCAAGAATAAAACTAATATAAGGGATGAAATGAAATTGGCCAAACCTAAATGAACACAATATATTAGAACATCTAATGAGCATTCTTGTACATTAAAGAGAAACTGTGAGTTTCTTATCGATGTTAAGAATAAATAATCCTCGGTTGTTTAACCATTAAGAGTATTAACTCTATGATATGATACGATTCGCAGATCCGAAGCAAATTCCAAGTATACTATAAAAATATGGTTTTGATAGTTGTACCCGATGGTATATGATCTATTGGCCGCAAATGTGTCTTTCAGAGAAAGGCTAATACAATTGGAATATATGAGCAATGTTGATAAGAATAAAATCATAAATTTCAATTGTTGACATTAATGTAACACATTATCCATTTGATGTGCTCAAGTTGGTTTGGATTTTACTCACAAAATTATCGCATGGTATGACTTTATGTTTTACGTATGTGTTGAAACAGAAAATTTTAAATAATGATTTAGAGTAAACTATTTACACATAATAACCAAAGTATCTCAAAGTCAGTGGGGGTGATATTGAGTTTGTGAGTTTTTGGATATGGTCCAAGAACATATATGAAAGTGTCATTTGATAGCATCAAAATCAAACAATTTTTTTGATAGAAATATCAAATAATATGATTATTATTCAAAATGCAGAGGAAACACGTGTTCATAAGAAAGAACTTTAAAAGGTACATAAATAGTTCTAAACCATATGTAACAACACATTACTGATTATTAACGATGTACTTGTGTTGAAATCAGCTTTAGGTGTTTTACGGTGGATTTGTAAATGACGTCTTTTATAGCAAGTATAAAAGATATTAGGAATGTCCCAAACGACATGCAAGGACACCTTATTAAAATGTTCAATACAGAACATGTGAGATAGATTCCTTATGCATTGCCAATAGGAAATATCATAAATGTTATGTTGTCTACGATATCAAAATTTATTTATGTATTTGATACATGAAGGAAATATCAAATCCAAATAGATATCACAAAATAGTTGTTTGAGGTGTTCTCGTGTATTTATGAAATACTAGAGAATTATTACAGAAACAACGAACTCCTTATGAAGGAGTGTTTGGACTCGAATTTCATAAGTGATATCGAGTATAATATGCCAACAATAAATTCAAAATTAAGAATCTTTAAGTTGGAAATGTTCCAATTAGAAGAGATTATGGCTGACTCAACGAAAATGTTGAGTACATCGACTTGAATAACACCACAGTAAAAGAAATGAATGTATAATAAATGCACAAATTTATAACTGAGGAGTGGGTGATTCCAAAGGTTGAGAATCCTATAACATTATTATAAGATAACAATGTCACGATATAGTACGTAATGGAACTTAGAGCTCACTAGACGTCGAGAGACATACCGTGAATTGTTCCATATGATAAAATAGTTTATCAGCGTCGGAGAGAGTTGATTGACAGAGTAGATAATCGAAGCATAATAGCATACTGTTCACCGAGGGATCACACCGGTTGGTTTTGAGGTAACCGACTGGAGAAGTTAGAATAAGACTCCATAATTGACCCTAAGTGTAAGTGCGAGATGGATAGAATTAGGGGTATGCCCTAGGGGCAATTATGTAATTTGTTACATATATCTAACTCGATAACCAATCTTGTTCGAAATAAAAGGAGTTTTCTTTCTATTATATACTTGATATAATGTGTTTATATTAATTAATTAATTCAATTAAAAGTATATTTAATAGAAAATCCATAAATGTTATGTTTTGTGATAGCAGTTGCAAAGTGTTGTAACTGTGAGTAATTTATCACAATGAAAATAAATATACCTTTTTAAATATTCCTAGTCAAGATGTATCGAGACTGAATACCGAAACATCTGTTAAGACTAAAGTACCTAACGCTCTCCAAATGTTGGGTAATGTACTACTCATGGCTGCTGGAGGCACCAAGGGTTACATACTGATAATTATTGGATAACTATGGAATGACTTGCTCGATAGTTTTCTATTGGTTACTATAACTAAGGTCAAACAGAAAATATCCATGTGACAAAATTACATAGTTCTCTTGACTTGGAAATACTGTTGATCTTCAATGTGGAAGCTGTGCTTTGATCATGGTTAAATCCTGGTTTGGCTTCATCAAACGACTATAGTTGGGTCAAGTGAAAGCATTGGAAGTGAAACACTATTAAAGAGAGGATTTGTCTCCTTGGTTATATGAGGTTAGTATCACAGACAACTAAAGTCAAAGTCTCTGGCCAGAGCATTTCGGTTAACAATAATTATTATTATAAACCAAGGACTTTGTGTTCTATAAAGTTGAATATGGAGGATATTGGAATTTTGACCATTACTAAATTCCATGAGTCCAAAGTGATATACTTTTGACGAAGAGAATTGGTGTAAATAATAGTTACAATTAGGTAGCCCTTAACAAAGTAAAATTGGATTTTACTGAAAATAAGTAAACTATAAATTTGGCCAAAATGTAACACCAACTACTAAGTGACATGTGAATGTTAATATTCGAATAGTTCAATATTAACCGCTGACCAAATTTACACATAACGGGTCATACAACCAAAACATAGAATACCCTTTTGACCAAACGATTTAATTAATTTGTAATTGTTACAAATTAATTAAATTAATATTTATGAAATATTAGCTATAGAAAATTATTTTTATTTGATGAACAAACATTATTAAATGTATTTATAATAGTTAGAAATATATTAATCGATATACGATATCGATACATGTTTAAATTGGATTTAGATGAAAAATATTTTATTCCAGCTTTAAATGGGTTTGTAGCCCATATGGGGGCAAGCTAGTTCGGCCAAGATGGAAGAACACAGGGGATGGCCATGTGATGGTTAGATGGGCTAAGGTTTGGGTAGATAAGATATAGAGAATTGGTAAGGGAAAAAAGGGATCTAGATCCTAAACTGTCTTAAATCTTTCCTCTATATAAGCGTCTCAACCCACACCTATTAGAGAAATTTTGAAGCCTCCATCCACACTCTACCTTTAGCTGAATTCTCCCTCTATTTTCAAAGTCAAATCAAAGTAAATACTATTTTATTCGATCGCTGATGGTCATCGGTTCATGGATTAGCACTCTACCAGATTGGAAATTAGTTCGAGGAGTATATTTCATCTTTTCAAGGTGTACTTATAGGCATTGGATACGTGGTAAGTTTCTAATCTCTTTATAAATATTAATGTATATATAATGTTTATATCATATATTTTATATTGTTAGTTAGGTGACGATTCCAATATATAAATATACTGTCACAATCAGATTGGTTGTATGTTTGCATATTCTTTTTATGTTTTAAAAAAATTTAATCATATATATACATACTGCAACGATCGGGCTTTTTGACCCTCGAATGTTGACAATAATACATTCACGGTATTCACGTGTCGAGCACCCAAGTGCCGGAAAGACAGAACGTTAGGGTAAAAGAAAAGGAAATAGAACAAGAAAGAAGACACAATATCAGAATCTCACACGCAGAACGATAATATATAATATCTCAAAAGGTCTTTGACAAAAGGAAAACTTTAATATACATACATCAATCGGAGTAAACTAACCTATCATCAATCTAGACAGTTATAACAGCCTGTCCTCACAAATGCTGATAGGTACAAAACAAGTAATGTAACAGAAAATAAATACCGTAAGAAATCATCCAGCTCCTCCCCAAGAGCTCCAATGAATCATAGCTAAATCTAGAAATATACTTGAGCTGACCCAAGTATTATAAGAAAATAACATCAGTATCAGTCTGGTAAACCAGCTTGAGAAACTCGAATCATATGGATTATTATATTTGTAAAACCCTTTAAAATAAGGGCATCTCATAACACCACGCCAAAAATAAACACGTATGGGTTTATACCTTATGATAACCAAGCCATTTTATTATAAAATCCAGTGACATTGTAATAATGTCTAAGGTGCGAAATATAAATAATCACGTAGCTGTTATGCATGTGAGTGTACGTCACGATAATAATAGGTATACAATCACAACCGCTAAGGCGCGTTCGCTAATTGTGTAGGATTCCATGAAGGTGCCCTCAGTACTTCGAGAACGGTCCCCCTGCACAAGGATTAGAGATATCCTTCCGAGCATCATACATCTCTAGATAAAATATACTATAGGAAAAACATAGCTAGTCCATGCCTTAACACATGGCACCGGGTCACATCACTCCAACATGCATATCCGTAAGCATCATTAGAATGGAGTGTCGGCACCCTTTAAGTTAGCTAAACCCCATAGGCTATGTCTCCTATCTCTGGTTTCTATCATTACCGATAGTGAAGTCACCTTCGGCATCCCAGCACATGAGTCACGGCTCGAATAGAGCTTGACACAAGAGTCCCCAACTCGAATAGATCTTGAAGCCACACATGGATTCCCATATCTCAACAGATCACGAAATCACACATGGATTCCCATATCTCAACAGATCTCGCAATCACAAATGGATTCCCATATCTCAATAGATCTCTGAATCACACATGGATTCCTGCATTCTGAATAAATTACGAACAACCACATATGCTCGAGCATCTTAAGTAAACCTTGAATCTCCATATAGATTCTAGCATCTCGAACCAATCACAAACCTCATCCAAAGCATAGAACACGTATATGGTTTTAGAGCGGTTTTGGTTTCAAGTCATCTCATATAAGTACACTCCCCCACTTACTGGGTGCTCCAAAACCAATTGACGTATTTTTGGTAAACTCAACTCCAGTTTTGTGGGAAATAAACATAAGATACATAAGAGCGGAGATCACCTCTTAACCGTTTAAGCGGACAGATTTCCTTATCATTTGTCCTAGAAGAGAAAAATGAGTTTATACGTATAGTATAGCATTACCGAAAATAATTGTACCATATAATTCTTGTGTTTCTTCTAGATATTTCCAGAGTTATATTTGGTCGGTTTCAACAATAATAAGAATGATCACATAAGGGCAACTAAGTCCCGTATACTTTCCATAAGCAAGTAATTACATTAGTACGATTCACACAAAGTACGATCAAGTCATATAAACGACTTTGAACCCCTTTTTTAATCAACCTTCCTTTATTAATTAAATACCTCTTTTATTATTAAAACTCAATTTTTTACTCAATAAACTTCTTTATATATGAACTTCACTTATTAATTAAACTTCACTATTTAATTAAAACTTCACTGTTCATTCTACACATTTCAATACTCTCAAAAGTATTTATATACTTATCTCGTCGGTATAAGTATATTCACAAACCAAAAACAAGTTTTACTTACTTAAAACACAGTCAATGAGGTTAAAAACAAATGTCACTCAAACATCGTTACTATAAACCTGTTCGCTCTTTTATACTTTAAAACATACTTTCTATCTTTTTGCAAATAATACATACTTGTTATTATCTATAAAATTCCATTATTAAAGATCTAAGTATTTCTCCAAAATCATTTAACAATATTTTACCACTTTAAAATATTATCCAAGGGTTTAAAAACAAATGGTACTAAAATATTGTTTACAACGAACCCAAAACACTTCCAACCTAATCGTTATCTTTAAAACCCTCTTTTAAAGATTAGATTCCTTCTATATGGGTTTAAGACAATTGTTGTTCAAACAATCCTAGATCATCCCCTTTTTAATTATCTTTTAATAACATTCTCTTCTAAAAGATCTAATTATATCCCAAATTTGACAAGTTGGTGCTTTTACTCAACTTTACAAAATTGTTCATTATAACTTAAGTGTTATAATCAAATTCTTCCCTTATCTCTTCATTCGAGACTTAACTTATGTAACGACCCAGAATTTTGGTCATTTGATTTTGAACGTTTAATATATTTTTAAATGTTGAATTTGAAATATTAATCGATTTTGAATATGGATATTTTGGTTGAATTAGTGAAATAGTTGAAAATTTCAATATATAGCGATTAAACGGATTTGGTGAATAGTAAATTTAATATTTGAAATTGGGTAAATATCTGAATCTGGAGTTAAATGTGAACATAAATGGTTTCTTAAGTTGATTTAAACTCTATTTGAATTAGGGTGATGATAGTGGATTTTTGAACAAAATTAAAAGTCGATAAATTAAAATTTTGAAATTATATATATTAATTTAATAGTGAAATATAATATATGAATAGTGTAAATAATTGAATATGTGATTTAATATGAATCGAAATGGTTTCTAATATCGATATAAATTCTATTTGAATTATAATTAAGTTAGTAAGTTTTTAAAATTTGGATTTCAAGTAATTTCATCGATTTTGAAAATCGCTCTATTTAATCGACACGATAAATATAGCCTTCCGGGGTACAGTCTCGGAATTCAACGAAACCAGTTCTATTGGATCCATAATAGTGTATTATTATTTGATTTCAAATCTCGTAGCATTTGGAGTTACCGTTTGATCGTACGAGAGAGAAGCACGTTGAAATTAATATTGATTTCAAATCTCGTAGCATTTCAAATCTCGTAGCATAGGGGGCCAGATCTGGTCGTGTTTGCCTGGGGTTCATCCGCGAAATACGAGGCGTGGGCTGCGAGAACTGCGTGCGGTTTTCTGGAGTGGGTGCGGCAGAGATAGAGCTTCGATTTGGTGGCTCCTGATCATAGTCTAGGCGAGGGAAGTAGCTGCGGCAATCGTAGAGGGAACGACGTAGTGTGTTCGATGTTCATCTTGGAGCACGGGAGAAGATGAAGGAGGTGTAGCCTAGATTGCAGATCTGAGAGTGAACGGCCACGATTTTCTATAAGTTTTTTTTAAAAAAAAAGGAAATTTGCAAATCTTTTTATATAAATCGTGTATATTTAAAAATGTATATCTTTGTCATACGAGGTCCAATCAAGCGAAACAAGTGGCGATCGTTGTTTGATAAATTTAATTGTCATCTAAATTGTTATTTTAATTAACTGTTAAAAATTAAAATTGACAGTAAAATTTGAAATTGGAATTTAATTGGCAGTAAAATATCCGATATTAATAACTATGAAATTGTTGTGAAATATTTGACTGTTTGGATGACTGATTGTGATGGACGCCAATTGATTGATATTTGGATGATTGGTTGTTTATTTATTTTATATATATCCTGTTATCACCTGGTAAATTATTTACAGTATATAAAACAGTAAATTGAATTATTTTGAATAAATTAAGAAATAGATAGAAATGATATATACCTATGACATTTGTTTTGGATTGAAATGATATATATCCATCTCTGAAATTAAATTGAAATAACTGGTCACTTGACCATAGGATAGAAAATTATATACGGACACCGATTGGTTAAAATATATGATTTTAAATTTTTGATTTGAAATTTATATAACTGATTTGATTTTAAGAAAATGAAAATCGAATTTATGGAAATCGAACTATTTTCGAACTTGAGCTCAAAGTGTTGAAATTTAAGTTTGATAACAGGAATGTTTTAAATAATTAAAGTTGAGATTTTGAAGTTATAATTGAAATATGATGTGAATTTCAGAAATTTTGATTTATTTTAAAAGATTGGACTGTTATTCGAACTTTGAATATTGCTAAGTAAAAGTGATATAAAACGATATTTCGGAATTAAGCTCGGAATTGAATTATATTTAAGGATTTGGATTTTAAATTGGATATTGAAGGTAAATTTGATTTAAGCATTTTGAATCGATATTTTGAAAATCGAACTCGGAATTGATATAGATCGAAATGGTTTAAATTTGGAATTGAAATTGAAATTAATTTGGAATTTTTAATTGAAATGAATTTGTAATTGGAACTGAAATTAATTTGGAATTGAAAGTGAAATTAATTTGGAATCGAAGTAAAATTCGACTTGAAATCGGAATTGAATCGATTAAATCGAAATGGAAATTTAAAGTGATTTGAATTGGGAAATTTGGAATTGAATCGGTTTGACTTTGAACTATTTTCAAATAAATTATTAAAATTCTATCTTTTTAAAATATTCAAATTATTTTGATTTTCCAAACTATTTTACTATATAAACCAGTTTCAATACTCAAACTATTTTCTATTAAACTATTTAACTATTTAACCATTCTAAAACTATTTAGACTATTTTCTAAAAATTCAAACTGGTCAAAGGGGTGGAATGTTTATATTTAAGTCTTGGATTTAAATACGAATTGGGTTAAAATGAAGTTATAACCTAAATTGAAATTCGAAACAATTTTGGAAGCGAAATCGGGATATTAAGGCAAAAATGATTTTGAAATGAAATGGTATATTAAGCGAAATCTTATATCAAGTACAAATTGTTTCCGAAATATAAAAGTACCAACCGGTGTGTAAAATGACGTTTGGTTGTTATAGAGACCGGGGCCTCTTATTGGCATACTCTTTGTCAATACTGGAACCACATTAACAACTGTGTACGTGGAGGAGACTCCAGAACGAAGTGGTTGGATTTGGCGTCGTTTTCTGGATTTGAAGAAAGAGAACGATGATGGATTGGCCCGACACTTGTATCAATTTGAAATGACTAAAACAGGAGTTGTACCAGTCAATGAGGCTAGCTACCTCTAGCGGACACACTTCTTCATATTTCCATCATTTACATTGTGATTGATTCGTGCGCACCCTCGAATTTTTAGAGTGTTAGATACGATGGGCCGTTAGGGGTTACCACCAGCCGGGAAGGGTAAACTGGTAGTATCCTACCTTGGGCATTGCCTCACGTGCCTTGTCATACTTTTATCCCCATATGAGACCCATACGATTTTGGTTTAGTGTTGTCGTACTAGGCGCATTCCTATCCACCGACGGTTTACTGGTGTTTTATATGCAAACTGTACGACAATGCTTAAAAACACGTTAAGGGGGATCAATGTAAAGCCTTAACGCTAAGAAAAATATTTATTTTACTGATTAGACATTATATATATAGCGTATGCTACTACAGATAAATATTTTGATGGATCCTTAAGAGATGGAAAATCCCGTAACATCTCTTGAATTATTGCACGCACGTTATACATTGGATAGGAGATGAGAAAACCCGTAAACATCTCTGACGCCTCGGCACTCATGTTATATGCGATATTGATTTGGCTCACATAAGAATATTTTAGTCCTGACTCGAGTGTTTTGTCTTTTCATTACGCTCGGGTCAGCCCAGAGTATTTCAGCGCACCAAAGATCATTTTATGGAGGACGAAGACGAAGATTTGGTATATTATTACTATTATAATTCCATGCATCATGTTGTCCTGCTGCATTATTTATTTATCCATGTTGTATATATAACTCTGATAAATGTTGTATAAATTATAATCAAATGTATAATATAAACAGCTTCATGAACTGTTTATTTGATTATTATATTTTATCGTTCGATTGTGAGATTCTGTAATTATTTCCTGCTTCTTTTCTTATTTTTCTTAATTAATCCCATTGATTATCTATATTCCGGATTGTTTAAGTTGGACATGTGTGGATTATTGTCGATTTAAACCTTCCGAAATGTGGGTCGTCACAACTTACTTTTCTAAGCTTACATAAACCCTTTAGAATACTGAAATCAATTCAAAGGACATTATTTTATATAAACTTTAAGATACTTTAATAAAATATTTAACTAATTTTCTAAAAACTGCTTATACTTAAAAATATTTAAAAATACTTATACCATGGCTTAAAACTATTATTTAAAATATCACTTAAAATTACTTATTTTGTACTTTAATAAAAACTATAAAAAGCCAGTTTTATAATTTAAAACCATTTATTAAAAATCCATAAGTAATTATCACCAATATATTTAACCTTGATATTTTTCTGAAAATAACTACGCTTATGATACTTACTAAAAAAATACAAAAATGTCTTAGGATGTCTTTCAAAGTTAGCTTTAAAATCGCCAATCATAGGGATCTCAAAG
Organism: Allium fistulosum; assembly: GCA_030737815.1. Taxonomy (NCBI): domain Eukaryota; kingdom Viridiplantae; phylum Streptophyta; class Magnoliopsida; order Asparagales; family Amaryllidaceae; genus Allium; species Allium fistulosum. The sequence continues at coordinate 799,902,011 of CM060904.1, forward strand.
TGCATCCATAGCGACCTTTTCGCTTTTAATTATCGCACTTTCCATTCCAATTTCCACAAGTGTCCGAACCAATTCCTTTATGTCAAATACACCAAAACGTGTGTAGAACAACCCAACACACACACACACATAGATATATACATATACATATACATATACATATACATATATATATATATTTCCATAATATATTCACATTTAACCAATTTAACATCTGTCAAATATCAGGGATTTCAAAGTACGTTTATAGCGACTATATCGCTTTAAACATTCACAACATAATTTCTAACTTAATCAAATAACAATATCAAACATGTAAATAGTAATTCTGGGCCATGATACATGTTTTATAGAATAAAAAGAGAGATTATAATACATATTTTTTTCACTTGTTTTACAAAGCAAGGCGGGGTCCAAAAGTAATAACTTACATTGTTCGTTATGCTATTTATATGTTAATACAACAACAATTATATACACAACAATTGTATATTCAACTAGTGAGTAAGCTCACCCAACCCTAAACCAATCCCGGAGGTAGATAATCTCGAGTGCAACGACGAAGACGATTTGACCTTGTATGCAAAAGTGATGATTTTTATAAGGTTTGAGATTAATCAAATAATTATTTGACTTAATTAACAACTAATTATTACCTTAATTAATCCCTCCCTTCCTCTAGTCTTTCTTCCCTTGCTCCTCATTACTATGCATGCTTGCACACTTCTGCACAATACCTCCCCGCTCACTCGCTCAATGAAATCCAATACCGCTTATGCTAATGCATCTCTCATCTCAAGCTCGACATGCCCAATCCGACAAACCCAAGCTCGATTGCCCCTCCTTGATTCTGACCTGCTGCCCCAAACCCTTGACCAAACTTTGATTGTCCCTCCACCATGCTACGGTCACCGATGGCATCGTCATCACCACCATTCCTCTCTCTTCACAACCCAAGCCCGATTATACCACTGATTTGACCTCCGCATAATTCCAAAAATTGACGACCTGGTACTTCAATAACGACAAACAAATTGTCGCCTTCTTCCTTCCAGTGTCACACCTCCCATCGAGCACCCCAATCCACTCGCCTTCGCATGACAACCCCAAATCCACCTTTGCCATAGCCCATCTTCCCTTCAATCAACAAAAATTGCAAGCCATAGCTTCGACTATGAATGTTTGAACACCCTTAACCACTACCGCACCAATCAATGCACACACAAACACGAACCCCTTAATCACACAAGTCCAACAAATCCAAAATCACTCGATTTCATTAACTCTAGCTCATGATTTAATTGGTTGAAGAAAGAAAAAAGGTGCATACTACTTTTACTGATGAAAGAAAGATGAAGGAGGAAAATAGGTTAAGTGGTGTATTTATAGGAAAATATATATTATATTTTATTCTCTTGTTTTAATCATTACGCATTTCAAGCTCGCATGTTGGCCATTGTATGCTAGCCCAATTTCACCCATTATTTTTACCATTTTGGAAAGTAATCATTTATTATTTAAAAAGAATTTAATTGAGCATTCGAAATCATTTTTATTCACATTAAATCCACGATTTAAACATTTATCTGATTTTTAATTATAAACGTTAAAAAGTCTGGGTCGCTACACCGTCAAATAACATGGCTCAAAATTAGAAAAAAAAATATTTTTTTATTTTAAATTACTTCATATATAATATATAGAGTTTATAATTTAAATACTACGTATACTTATACATAATATGGTTATATAATTTTATATACAAAGTTTCATAGGTATTATATTTTCGACCAAAATAAAAATAATTTTTACACACACACGCACGCACACACATATATACATATATATATACATACATACTTATATATATTATGTAAATATTATTTAAATTAATTACTTTTATAAATCAATTATATCGGCATATATATTATATAAATTATGTTTCATATTTTATAAAATTAAATTATCACCTAACATACTCTCAGTAAAGTAAACAACTAAAACATTTTCTTATAATTAAAAAATATTTAATTATAAGCCGAAAATTAAAAATAGATTTAGATTGTTTTAAAATTATAAAATTATATGTCAATTTTTAAAATTACAAAATATCACACAGGACTTTATTATAAATTTAAAACTCAAAATTAAGTTTCAAAAATATTTTCTTATTAATTATAATTAATATCCATATGGATATTTGTTTAAAATATATTCTAAATTTGAAAAAAAATATCTATTATATGCGCATGACCTGGTATATACATATTTTTTGAAAATATACATTTTTCCTATTTTAAAAACTATTAATATATACATATATATTATATTATTTGTACATACATAAGCATATGATATATATATATATATGTTATAATAAAAAATTCATATATTATGTATATAATTGTTTTTGGCTTAAAAATTATATTTTATAATTAATATATATATATATATATATATGTTTATAATTATATATATACACATATATTTATATAAATTATTTAAACAAAATATAGTGTATATATATATATACATATACATATATATATATATATCTATAACATTTTGTATATATAAATTAAAATTATATAAACATACATTTCGACAATATATTTGTATATTGGACGAGCTAACATGCCAGTTGCAGTATAAATCCCAACATCTATGCACAGATATGTTATACCTTGCACAGATTGATATGTTAAACATTCACACACATTTATATGTGTATATGATGCGCACACACACATATATAATAATATTAGTTAAATAATATAAGATCATTTATAAATTTAAATAAAATAATGATTTTATTTAAAAGAAATTTAAAAATGTTCTAAATAAATTAGACTTCATAGGTCCAATAAAGTTCCAAAATGGTATAAAAAAATTGAAATTCACCCATTATTTCCACTACATGCTGGCCCAATTTCAACAATACCGTCGTCTTCAAGTGTTGGATGCATCAAAAATCACGGTATATGTAAATTCACATATGTATTTATTCCTTAAGTCTATTTGGGTTTCTTTAATGTTCCACCTTTATACATTCATATTATATAAGTTTAATTATTTTACAAATTTTATATTTTATTAACTTATATAATAATTTTATATATAACATTATATTAATTAAACCTCATTTAATTAATTTTAATTAATTAACTCTTTAATTAATTTTTTATTATTATTCCAATATACCTTTTACATTGGACATGTATATTATAATCTTTATAATATGTACTATAACCCTTATAGTATTATGTATATATATATATATATATGCATATGTATGTATCTTTAATTTAATTAATTAAACTTCAGTTAATTTATTTAATTAAACACTGTTAATTAAATTACATTAATTTCGAAAGTCATTTTATACATACATACATACATGTATATTTACAATATCATAAACATTTTAAGAACATATATCAATATATATAATACATGCATATATATATATATAATTAACTTATTTAGTTAATTTATTTTATTATTCCTATTAATAAATTAGTTTTTGAAATTAATGCTTAAATTTTAAAATTTTAAAGACTTCGAAATTTTATTATCTTTTCAGATATTTTGAAAATTATGTTATATTATAACTTTTATAATAAAAAAGTTTCGTTTTAAGTTTAAAATCTTTACTTTAATTTTCAAAACAACTTTGAAAATTAGCCTAAGGTCCAATTCAAATTGGGCCTTTTCTATTAGGGGCAATAATTGGGCTCACTTCACCTTTCTGGCTAGGTAACTAGGTACAACTGGATACTTGATTAGCTAATTTAAATACTAGACATTACCTTTCTAGGCACCATACTAAGTGGAAAAAATTAATTAGTTAGCCATAACATCACTAATTTAGACCGCATATGCTATTGGGCTATGATATTATTGTTGGAACTGGGCTAGCCGTAGCGGAGTTAATGGATAAATTTAAAAAAAAATCTTTATTGGATTTTTAATGGTCCTATGAAGTCCAGTCCATTTAGAAATTTTTAAATTTTATTTAAATAAAACAATATTTTATTTAATTTCATAAGTAAAGTTTTACTTTAGCTTAATGTGTATTATATTTTGTATATTTGTATCATATACATATATGTGTGTATGTGCACGTACTACATAATAATGTGTGCATGGTTTAACATGCCTATGTGTAGGTGCTAGGATCTACACTACAATGGACGTGTTAGCCTCTCTTGTATTCGATTCACTGTCTAAACGTGTATATGCGTGTGTGTGTGTGTGTGTATATATATATATATATGCATCAAAATATTATATAAATACATGTATATGAATATAAACAAGTGTGTGTGTATCCACTTTTACTTAAGTTAAGATAATAAACGTGAACAATTACGTAAAACATTTGTAAACTATGTTTGTACACACACAGATACACACGTACACAAAACCATATTATAAAATTAATTAAGTGTAGGTTAAAGAGAAGAATGAATGAAAATGAAATGACAATCTCTTATTAAAGGAGCAATTGAATGTAAACATTAATATGTGATTAACACTAGAAAGTATTAGTTTAAAGAGAGAAATGAATGAAAAAGAAATGGCGTTCTCTTATTAAGGGAGTAATTGGTTGTAAACATTTATATGTGATTAATACCAATTTACATAGCCTTTTCATTTCCCTACAATTGAGATAGCCTTTTCATTTTAAAATTAATTCTTCTCTTTGTCATACATTTATATATTTATATTTAAATTATCATATATATATATGTGTGTGTGTGTGTAAGTGTAAATAATAATAATAAAATTTTTATTTAAATATTTACTTACTTATGCTCATGGCCTAGATTTAAAATAAATTTTTTTCCTTTTCAAAATTAAAACATATGTATATTAATTACTTAATTCCATACGGAATTAATTGTACAATAAATAAAAAATTATTTTCAAGTCCATAAATACATAATATAATTTTCATAAAGGTTATACAAATTTACTATTATACATATAAACATATTCATTTATTATTTACTTATATAATCAATTTAAGTTGAATAATAAAATATATATGAATATAATAAATATATATTAAATAAAACATATATTTTCTTTTTTGAATGTTTGTTTTACATAAATAAATTTTATTAAATTTTAAAACATGTAATATATGATTTATAACATATAGAAACAATTACTGGTTTATCGTAATCAGTAATAATAATATTTTATTTTAAAATTATAATAAATTTTTTTGCTGGTCGTGAGCATTAGCATAGCAAATATTCATAAAATGATATACATACATACATACATATATACATATATTATAAATGCAACTATATACACAACCAACTAATTTTATTATAGCATTTCAATAAACAAGATTCGTGATATAATCTAACATCCTATAATATAACATATAAATATGAAATAATAAAATTAAAACATAGATTTACCTTTCAACAAATACTTTGCATACATGTTGAAACATTGAATTGATCTTTTTGAATAAGTTCACAAATCAGAAGGTGCTAGCTTCCGAATTGCCAACCCCCAACTATTGAATAATGTTGAATTTGATCTAGTATGAACCTAGGATTTTTCTATTGTATTTTTGCAAGCCATGGTTGAAATTTTCTGGTAGATTTTCCTAATTTTTGAAGAGAAGAGATTAAAGCAAATGAAGAAGCAATCTCTTATTGAAGAAGGAGAATAAATGTATGATTAATTTCCTTTTAATAAAGAGTGCCTTTTCATTTCAAAACTTAAAAAGAAACCCTCCTTTATTCCTTACAATGGCGGGCCATATCTAAGGCAACCAAGGTTGGTTATGTGTGCTTGCTCACGGACCTTAAACATATTTAAGTCCATAGAACAATTTCATCCAATTTAAACGTTTTACGATATCGCATATTGCTCAGTGTATTTGTAACTATTATAAATACACTGTTTAATCATGTTTAATACATCAAATAAAATTTCATAATTAACATTTCATAAATATTAATTAATTTATAACGATTATAAATTAAAAAAATTAGGTGGTCAAGGAATATTCAACGTTTCAGTCGTGTGACTCTTAGGTGTAAATTTGTTAGTGATTAATATCGAACAATTTGAATATTAACGTTCACACGTCACTTAGCATCTGTTATGCATTTTGGCCAAATTAATCGCTTACTTAGTTTTGGTAAAATTCAATTTGATTTTGTTAAGCGTTACCCGGTAGTGACGATATTCACATTAATTCTCTTCGTCAAAACTATATCACTTCGGGCTTATGGAATTTGGTAATGGTTGAAATTCCGGTATCCTCTATATTCAACTTGGTCCAAACACAAAGTCCTTGGAATTATTATTAACCGAACTACTCTTGTAAGATATTTTGACTTTGAGTTGACTTCAGTTGACCATGATACTAACCTCCTATAACCGATGAAATGAATCCTCTTTTGGTTAGTGTTTCACTTCCAATACTTCCACTTGACCCAACTATAGTCTTTCAATGGATGTCATGCCATGGTTTAACTATAATTAAAATGGAGCTTTCATATTGAAGATTAACAGTATTCTCAAGTCAAGAGAACTATATAAATTAGTCACTTCGATATTTTCTACTTGACCTTAGTTAATATAAACGGATAGAAAACTTAGTTTTATTAATTAACAGAAAACTATCTAGTGGGTCATTCCTTAGTTATCCAATAACAATCAGTACATAACTCCTTGGTGCTTCCAGCAGCCATGAGCAATACACTACCCAACATTTGGAGAGCATTACATAATCTAGTCTTAACAGATGCAACGATGTCCAGTCTTGATACACCTTGGCTAGGAATATTTAAAATGATGTGCTTATCATATTGTGATATAATACTCATGGTTACAACTATTTGTAACATCTATCACAAATACATCATTTATGGACTTTCTGACATATGTACTTAAATTAACTAATTAATTATTTATAACATTTTATAACAAGTATATAATAGAAAGGAAACACCTTGTATTTCAAACAAGATTGGTTATCAAGTTAGATTTATGTAACTGGTAACATAATTGCCCCTAGAGCATATCCCTAACTTTATCAAGCTTAGTTATATACATGATTCACTAGAATTTCATTAGGTATCAGAGCAGAATCATTCATAAACCATAACACAATCTATTGAATATTATTTAGTACGAAACATATAAGCACTTTTGTTGAGGCCAGTCCACTACATGACCCCTACTATTTACTAGAAATGATTATAATTTTTGGTCAACTAGTATGAAGATTTATATGGAAGCAAACAATCTTTAGATTTGGGTTGCCACACAAAATCAATATGTAGTTCTGACTACTACATTAAATATGTGGACTCCTGAGCAAAAAATTGCTTCTATGGATAACTCAAAAGCAATGAATAATTTATTTTGTGTTTTAGATAAAAATGAATTTACTAGAGTTATAATTTGCAAAACTACATAGACATTTGTCACACACTACAAGTCGCACACCAAGACACAAATAAAGTGAAGCAATCTAAATCTTTATGCTAAAAAGTCATTTTCAAAATTTTAGACCGAAAGAAAATGAAAATATATCTGATATGTATACTCTCATCTTCAAGATATTACTCATGCACTTATTGGGTTAGGGGTGAATTTGATATTGTAACAAAAAAAATTAAACTCTTATACCAATAATGGGGAAAGAAAAGTATTAGCCACCGAAGAGGCTAACGATCTTTCACAACTAGAGGTTGAAGAGTTAGTTGGTAATCTAATGACATATGAAGTGATTTGTAGACAAGAAAAATACAGAACTAGGAAAATAAAACTATTATATTCTAAGTTGAAGAGGATTCCAATCTTGATGAGGATGAAATGGCCTTCAATGCAAAGAATTACAGACATTTTAAGAAGCAAGTAAGAAGAAGCAACAACAATAGCAATCACAAGACCAATTCTACACTCAAAGTCTTCGAGTACAAAAACTTTGGCCATATAGTAAAGGATTGTCTGAACCAGAATAATGGAATAAGAGAATTCAAAGGCAAGAAAAAGTACGAAAAATATAATAAGAAAAAGAAGTCAGCTTTTCAAGCCAAATGGGGCGAGTCGGATTCTCATTTTCTTTAGAAAGTCATAAAGAAACTATAACAAAGTTAAACAGAGCAGAGTTAGAAATAACCATGCTTAAATATAAGAAAATTACTTTAGAAGTTATTGGCAAAAAAATCTTTAGAAAAATATAATTCTGAAAACGAAATTGAAATACTTTTTCAAGAAAAGTTAGATTTATCTAAAGAATGTGATTTATTAAAGATTTAACTAAAGATTTGAAGTTTTTTGTCCACAATTTAAATTCTGAAATTGATTATTTATAAAAAATAAATGATGATTTAGAAAATAAAAATATTAGGTTACTTAGAATAATTCAAGATTTAAACAATTCAAAAAATTCATTTGAAGATTTGACAAATCAAATTTTTGTACTTAAGAATGAACTTAAGACATACAGAGATAAGAATGTAAAATTATCTAAAGAAAATTGTGGTTAATTACAACATAGAAAAATTAAATCTAAAAATTTGGATTTTAAAGAAAAATTAAAAAAGCTTACAAATAATATTTCAAAATTTAATAAAGGTCAAGAAAATTTACCAAATTCGATAAAAGTTTCAATAACGTCACACAATAAGAATGGTTTAATCTGTAAGAAAAATAAAAACAAGAATACTCAAGAAATATAGTTCTTTATATACAAAATTTAGGAAAGCAAACAACAAGTCAAATAATAAAGTAAAAATGTGTAACGACCCAGAATTTCACCTCTTTGATTTGTGAATATTTAATTTATTTTAAATATCTAAATAATAGGTTTTATCATAAAAATAAACTCCTTTTTAATAACAAATAATAATGGTGGAATAGTTTTCAAAATTTGTTTACAAAAATATTTAGTTCGAAGAAAAATCGAAAATGTGATCGGCATTAGTTTTCCGAATTTTCAACTTTTTGTTGGCTAAATGTTATCCAAAACGCTGTGAACTCTAGTGTAAATACATACACATACAAATATAAATAAGTTAGTGTGTATTGGTGAATACATAGGTACATACATACACAGATACATACATACATACATACATACATATAAGGTGTTAAAAAGGAGAAGATGCATAAGAAAGCATAAGGAGACATTAAGTACAAGGTGTTTAAATGCATGTTGGCTCAAGGTAAAAGGGGGGACGTATTGGAGGTGTTGGTATCATGAGGTGGAGGGAGCATGGTGAGGTGCCAAGGAGATAGTAGAGGGCATAGTACAAAGGGTATTTTGATAATTTAATTAATCCACTTAGTATTTAAGCAAAATTCCTAATTCTTTTTCCTTATTATTTCATTTTATTTTCAGTTCCCAAGCTTCATCTTCTCCCTCAAATTTTTAATTGCCTCCAAACTTAATTATTAAGTTCAAAAATCTAAGTTTTTCCATCTTTAAAACTTTCAAACCTTGCTTAAGGCATTTCCCAACACTTCTACAACTCCACTTAACCAAAGAAAGTCCTCATCCACCCATTAAAGGCCATGGCTGAATTCTTTTAACGTATGGCCAAATTGTTTAAGGCCTTAAGGCTTTCAAAATCACATTTTTCCAAAGTTAAAGTCAAGCTCTAGGGTGGTTTCTATTGTTAGTGGGAGCTTGGTTCGATTGGATAGCTTTAGGTTGAGAAAACTAACCCATTTACTTAAAGTTTCTAAATTTAATTTTATATATACATAGTTGTAAAAATCATTTATAATTTGTTGGTTATGATGTTGATATGTATGCTTGGTTGTTATGTGATATGAATTGTAAACTAAAAGTTAGTTAGTTTACAAGTTTTAATCTGCTTATGTATGCTTGTATATGAGTTAGGGAGTTAGATTGGTAAAACTAAATGTTGTGATTAACTTTGAAGATAAGATCTTGCTTGTGTTTGTGGTAATAGCATGTAGCTTAATATGTGTGATGTACATTATGTTGTGTATGCTAAAAAGTTTGCTCTTGACTTGATGAAGCGACTTGAAATCCTTTGGAAAAATAAAAATAATGTTTCATAAAGTTTAATTTACTAAAAGAATTTAAAGTTTCTAATTTTTAGTTTCAAACCCTTTTACTTATGTCTTTAAAGTAAGTAAATCCCAAAAGCAAGAGTTTAAAAGTGATTTAAATTTAAAAATCAAGTTTTGAAAATTTCAGGTCATATAGCGATAGTCGCTTTTGAAAACGAACTCTTTTGGAAATCAAGTTTAGGAACTAAGCTCAAGATGAGTACTGCTTACCATCCACAGACCGATGGGCAAATGGAAAGAGTCAACAAGATCTTGGAGGACTTGTTAAGAGCTTGTGTATTGGATTTTGGAGGACCATGGGAAGACCACCTACACTTAGTCGAGTTTTCATATAACAACAGTTATCAGACTAGTATTGGGATGGCATCGTTTGAGGCTTTGTATGGAAGACCTTGCAAATCCCCTACATGTTGGTTATAGACCGGGGATAAGTTGGTTCTAGGTCCGGAATTAGTGAGAGAAACTATAGAGAAGATTGAGTTAATTCTGACTAGACTGAAGGAAGCTCCATCTAGACAGAAAAGCTATGTAGATAGAAGACGAAAAGATTTAGAGTTCTCTGTTAGAGATCATGTTTTCGTCAAAATATCGCCGATGAAAGGTGTTATCCGGTTCGGGAAGACGAGGAAGTTAGCACCGAGGTTCGTTCCTGTTTTAAAAAGGATCGGGAAACTCGCATATAGAGTAGAGTTACCGAGTAGTTTGACATGACTCCACAATGTTTTCCATGTATCTCATCTGAGGAAGTATGTTAGGGATCCAGACACTACTATAGCACCGACTGTGTTAGAGGAATTGGAACCGGACATGACTATAGTTAAGAAGCCTATCTGGATAGTCGAGAGAGATGAGAAGAAGCTGAGGAACAAGATAGTCAGATTAGTGAAAGTCCAGTGGAGTAACAATACTAGAGACTGTACTTGGGAGACTGAGAGCAGGATTAGAGACGCTTATCCTGATTTGTTGGATGGTATATTTTACCTTTGATTGTTCTGTTGTGTACCTTATCGTAATTTCAAGGACGAGATTCTTTAAGGAGGAGAGATTGTAACACCCCATATTTTAGTAACATTATTTAGGATATTTAATTAGTAAATAAAATAAAATAATGTAAGATGATTAATGGATAGAGATTTGATTATAACTGAGGGGTAGCCGTGCCATATAAACGAATAGGTAAATGAAGTAAAATGGACTTGAGTGTTAGGAAATATGGGAGGGAAAAATAGGAAAAGGGGATTTCCTAATACCCTAAACCATTAGGGAAAACGAACACACCTTCATTTCATTTTATCACAAACAAAAATATCAAAACAAGGTCGGCCACCATTAGCAAAGGAGAAGAAGAGAAAGCTAATGTTTTCAAGAGGAAAATCAAATCAACTTAATCAAGATCAAATATCTCATCTTTAATCACAATGCTAAGGTGAATCATGAATACATCTCATTTTTCTAGATGTTTTCAATTTTAAGGTGAAACCCGAATTTATCTTGCATGATATAGCCATGTTTTAGAAGAGAAAAATATTTATATATACTTGTTGATGATTTATGCATATTTATATTGATTTTTATGATATGTTTGACATGAAAACCCTTTTAAATTACATCCAAATGCCTTGCGAATTTATATGTAGACCAGAAATAATATTTTAGAGATAGGTTTCAATTTTCATAATTTTCTGAATTAATGTGGGGTTTATATAAATTTTATGGTGAGGAAAATAATTTATTGGGTTATAAATTATTTATGGCAAAATAAATATTTATTTGGGTCTTAAATTTATATATGTCAGAAAACATATTAAAAAGGATTTTCTGGAATTTTTATAGAATTTTTCTAAGTGTTTTGATGAATATATAAAATTATTTAAGGTATGGGACTTAAATGTTTTATATATTTAATTAAGGAGAAGGGGCATTATGCAAAATAAAATCATTGTTTAATTCTGAAAATATTGGTAGTACGTTTGAAAAAGATATTTAACAACCAATTAAATTTTGACAAACAATAGCAGGTTAGTTAAAAAGTTTCTCTTTTAAGTTAAAAAAGAAATATACATGTTTTTAGTATGTTCCGCCTCTTTTGGCACTGAGGGTTCCGACCTAGACCTTTCGCCACCATTGGTTTCGAAACCAATGCGCATGGTATCAAGCTACTTGGTACGTAGCACATTGGATAAAGGTGAAGGGTACTTGGTCGAAACGCTAAGTTCCGAAGGGGTTGGAGTATGCCTTGCTTTAAAATAAAAGGTAGCACCTGCTTTGCTTTCAAAAGGTTGGGTTTCAACTCAGTTAAACTCAGTTAGCTTTCGACTGGTCAAATATTTTAAAAGGAAAGGTTTCGAATGGGTTGCACTCTTTTATTTTAAGTAATGCTTTCGAAGGGGTCGAAACCTCTAGCTGCTGTCTTTTTACCTTTCGAGGTCAATGGTTTCGGAAGGTATACTTTGTTTTAAAAATTAACCACTTCTCCAATGTTTTCGAAGGGATGGTTTCGACACCATCACTTCTTCACTTAGGAATAGGTCTCAAAAGGAAGGCTTTCGACTTAGATCTTTTAAATGACCCTTTTTATTCTGATCGAAGTATAACCCAAAGGTTTTGAAAGAGTTGGTTTAAATGGCTTCGAAAGGTGTTTTTCCACATGTTTTAAATTGAACCCAAGTGCTTTTGAAAGGTTTTAGTTTTCAAAGGTTCGATGCTTTTGAAAGGTATTTAAAATTGTTTTGAAGGGGTGGTTCCCCAAAGGGTTTTGAAGGAGTCGAAAGGTAGTGTTTCTGATGGTTTCGAAAGGGTTGAAATGGAAGGTTTTCCAGGATTTTTAAAGGGAATGTTTTGAAGTATTTTAAGGTGTGATGTCTAAGGTTTTAATGCTTTCGAAAGGAAGCTTTTCAAAGGTTTTGAAAGGGTTTTAAGAATGGTTTCGAAAGGAAGGTTTTGGCCTTCCGGCCTAGATAAATGAAGCGTTTTACTTGATTTCAAAAGAGATGCTTTCAATGGTTTAGAAAGGGTTACTTTCAATTGAATCAAAAGGGGCACTTTCAAGCATTTAAGTGTTTTCATCAACTAAGGTTTCAGTAAAGTGTGTGTGTGTGTGTAACATAGCAAGGTGATTTTGAGTAAAGCATAGAGTGTATGAATTTTCCTTGTGTGAGTTTGATTTAAAGGTCTTCAATAATTTTGAAAAAGGTTTTCAAGGAAAATTATGGGAAGGATCCCTAAGTAAAATGACTCGGATACTAGAATACCAAATGGGACTAGTATAGGGTCGCGCCCTATACATTAGCTATTAGCCCAGCTAATTTAGTCCAAAATTCAAATCTGTAGGGCTTTGTCACAGGCAAGACTAAAATTATGATTACACACAGAAGAGAATATATATTTGTATGCATATAGGTTATTGGTAAGCCCGCAAAACCATCAGGATCAAGTGACCCTGGGAGATGTTAAGTTAGGCACAGACCGTCCAGAAGAGAAGTATTTAACAGATAGTTAAGGATAGACCGTCCAGAAAAGGAATGTCTAACAGATGTTAGATTATTTTGTTATTCTGTCTAGTTGGCCCGAGTCAGTCAAAGGTTAATAGTTAGCCAAACAAAACTAAAATGTTTGAACAGATAGTTCTTTTATTACCTGATATGTATGTTTACATAATGATGCTTTGCAGTATTTAACCAGTTTTGGTTGCAGGAAATGATTTGCAAAAGATATGTTTTAAAAGAATGTTAGTGAGGGGAAACTCGTTCCGCTAAGCGGCGTGGTCTCACTTAACATTAATAACCGGGATGTATAGTATTATTTACACCAGGCTTTATGTCTGACTCGAAGTTTATGTTTTCTCCTTAAACTCTCGGGTGCTAAAAATTGATTTGAGTAGGCTGAGGGTTGAGGTTCTTTCAGGTTTTAGTAGGATGATGAATAAAGCTACCAGAGGCGAGCAGAAAGCTAACGGATAGCTATTTAGGAGTTGAAGTTTTTTTCTTTGTGTTTATTTCCACTGTGTATGTATTAAGTCAATTATGACTATATGACTCTGATCCTCCAAGAGGGCATCTTCATATGTCACTCTTGGAATATTTTGTAATAAGTATATTTTATCATTGCCTGGGAAATGTTTTGGGATTATGTATTATGAATATGGAACATGTGTTTTGAAATGTAATGGAAAATTCTGTTTTGAAATATTTGGTTTGTTTCATATTCAAGTGCTTCTGATATTATAGATACCATTAATGTAGCCGTATTTAATCGCCGGAAGTTAATACTATATATGACTGCAGCATCTGCAACGCTTAGCTTTGGGCCTCTAGATAGGGGATGTTACATTTTCACTATCTCATCTTCTTCTAAAAACGCACAAATAATAAGCCAAACCTAGATTCACAAATTTAAAAGCAAATCTCTATCAATTTCAAAAAAGAAGTTTGGATATAAAGAGGTCAGAACAAAGAGAGCAACAAGTAGACATCAAAATCAAACGAATCTGCGGAGTGAAATACTCGACAAGAGAGGAGGAAAGGATTCCAATCAAATTTGAGGCTTTTTCAATTAAATTGTGAATGAGGATTTATTTACTATGATATATAATCTCATATATGCTTATAATTCATTACTTACAGCCTAAGATAATAGCTTAATTGATCTGGTTTAGGTATTGACAGTTGTCCAAATTGGAATATTGTGACTGAAATTGAAATTCAATATGAGTAAATGGTCATTGATGATGAATTGTACCTTTGGTATATAAAAAGGGGAAAGAATATGGAAAGGAAAGGGCACATAAACGCTACAACCAAATACTCATTTCGCAACTAGCAATGCAAGTTGTAATAGGCCTATTACAACCGTCAACCGCCAGTCTTAATATTCGAAGTTGTAATATGATTGAAGCATTTTACAATTATTTTGGACCATTGCAGAGTAACATTGTAATAAAGCCTTTTACAAACTGTTTTTGTCAGTTGTAATAGGTTTTTTATAACTGATTTAACACGTTAGTACGTCTTTTACAACTATTTTTGTGTGTTGTTAAAAAAATACAAAATATAAATAAAAAATCTATGCATTGTTATAGCGATGCACCTATAAATTTTGCTTTATTTTGCAATTGAAACCAACATTTTACTGATAAGAACGAAAACCATTCACATACATATACTTATTGAATTTCACAAAGTTTAATATACGGTAACTTCAAAATACATACAACTTCAAAACACATACAACTTCAAAATATACTACTATAAAATGTATATAAGCTTACAATTTACATCAAGTGTATAAAAATTCGATTCCACTTTATTTAGTCACCTTCACATGTTTCATTGTGCTTCAATTTTGTTCAGCAGCTTCAGCCTTGTATCTTCTCCCGCCAACCTGCTTCTATATGATCTTCATCCCAACTTTATGGTATCTTCAGTATCAAATTTGACAACCATTTCATAATAAGTATTTGAGAACAAGTTTATGTAAATGAAGATCATGGTTTTTTATTATGTAAATAAAATTCATTGATGTGTACGTATGCCGGTTTATATACTGGATTGGTTTCGATAAATATATCAAAGACTAAATAGAATGCTTCCGAAATGATATAAAATTGATATTGATATACTGCCACCTTCATATGAGTTGTGCTGACTTTGTCTTTAGCACTTATCAGATTATAACAGGGATTTGGAAAATGACACTTCAACAATAAAACTGAGTCTATGCGTTTATATATGTAGTTATAAGTTCCTTATATGCTATATTTATGTGTCATATGTATTGTCATGGTACTGCCCTGAAACTTTTTATCTACCTACCAATATAAAAACACGACGAACAATAAAAAAATTGAAAAGCTTGGGGCTTGTTTGATCGGAAAACAAAGTTTTGAGTTTTCAACATGTATTCAAAAAGGTGTAGAATAGAAGGACGACGTGGGAAGGAAGGACGTCGACGGCATGGGAAAGGGAAAAAAGAAAAAAAGGGAAATGGCGGAAGAAAAAAATCATTTTCAATTTTATATGTTAAAACCATTTTCCGTATTGGTCGTTTTTGAAAATCCAATGCATTTTATCATGTGAAAATCCAAAATTGAAAACTACAGACCAAACAAACCCTTGTATTTTTTAAAATGAGCACTACTAAAAATACAGTGTATTCCAACGCCCATAATTGGTGCTTGGTCTAGGTTTATTTGGTTAGGATCTCTTGAGTGGGAAAAGTTCAAAAGATATAAATCATGGTCAAAATAGAATCATGCAACTTGAAGTAATCTTTTTCCTAACCAGGCATCTATGAACCCCATCTTTTTTGCAGGCCATTAATGCCAAACATCTCCTATTGGGAGTGCATAAAATATTAAAACCTAATAATGAGGTACCTATGTAGCATTCATGGTTTTAAATAATTCTACAACGCTCTCATTTGACAGATCTGCTTGATCTTCACATAATTTTGAAGTAGTAATGATCTCAAAAATCAAACAATAAATGTCATCTCTAATATTAAAAAGCATACCAAAGATGAAACGCTTCATTTATTAATGACATTTTATCAGAGTATTAGTTGTCGGTCAAATTCCTGCAGTAAAATAATTGTGTATTCAACAAATTAAGTCATGTTATGCATATAAATAATTACAGGCGTTTCATTATATCCTTAAATTTCATCTACCAACTTTTTTCCTATAACATTGTCATTTAAAAGAATTAATACCATTTACCAAGCTTCCAGAGACTTGATAGTCCTATTTTACAAAGATAGTTATACTTTCTTGTAGTCTTTTTCCCGGAACACACGTAACATTTGAAGATTAGAAATAATTTGTATGTCTGGTCTTCATTTCATTGCCAAACTTACTTTATCATTTCAATCTAATAGATTTCAAATAATAGCTAATTTACTCTAATGATGGTTCATCCAGATCTGTCCTAAAATTATGGTATATCTGGTAATTATCCAATCATTTTGTCCCAAACTGGATTTCTTCTTCATCAATCAATAATTCATAGGAAATAAACTAAAAGAGGAATTCAAACAAAAACATACGTGCTTCTAAGCCTAGGGTCTACATGAGGACCCCTAATCTCACGTCTCTATGTGAAGACCCAAATTATTGAGATTAGAATAAAAAAAAAACTTTCAAAAACCAAATATATATATGTAGTCTGGAGATAAATATTGAGAATGAGTTAAAAGTAATAATAGTTGAATTGAGTGAGTCTTATATTCACATGTATACATATACATATATGTATCTTGAATATAAACAGTAATAAGAAATAGAATTTCAGAGAGAAGAGGATATATAACTGAGTGTATATATGGACATATGTTACCATATGTTGTATTTATATATATATATGTATATATATACCCAGAAAGAATAAACATAAGATAAGTAAAGAAAGAACACCAGAGTAATTAAGAATATGTATACATTTACATATCCAGAGAAAACATATGGTTTGAGACATTAACTAGAGGTTAATTGATAAAGAGGATATACATGTATATAATACAGTTTAACATAAAGAAAATAAAAATAATTCTGTAAAGAGAAAATTGTTTTCAACAATTAGGTAAGGAAAAAGATGATATATTCTTTGATAAATTATAATGCTTTAAAAACCAGTTTTATATTAGTTATACATAAGTAAAATTTTGAAAGACAAGCCACATGAAAATAATGTACAAATGAAACATGCAAATTGCATGTACACAGGGAAAAGCAGTGGATAACTGCTTTTACCAGAAATAGAAACCAGGGGGAAATGGCACATTTAGCCATAACAGCACACACATAATTCTTGAGTGATGTGAGGATAAAATGGGTTTTTCCCTTCAGTAAAACCCTAGTGAAAATGATTTAAATCAAGAAAAGAAGTAGAGGTTTTTCTCTCTGAGGAAAAACAGAAACATATTAAAAGAAGAAAAAAAAAAGAAGAACATACACCGTTTGCAAACTTAGGCAATCTCGGGAAAAAGAAGGAAAGGTGAGTGATTAATCAATCTCATGAGGCTAAGGCATTAAGACCCAAGTTAAGGGCAGCCATTTTATTTCTTTTGTGCTTGATCAACTTGTTTTACTTTCTCTGAAATTAATGAATGCTGAGCATGGTTGGTGTATTGATAGATTTTTGGTTGATGCTTTGATATGCTTCATTTGATTGTTTGATAATAGTAATGCCATGATCTCTGGGATGGATCCAGTATCATAAACTATCAGTTTGTATTTATGATGGTAAGATAAATACAATTTTATTATGAAGTAGGGTAAAATTGAAAGATAAGCCAGGCAGTGTGAACAAAGGAGGTTCATGCTTATGTCTAGTTTGTTTTAAATTAGAAATGAACAATGCAATAAATTATTTATGTGCTGATTTGTTCAGATCTAAGGCTAGAAATATTTTTGGGGTTTTTCTCTAAAAAAAACCTTACCCTATGTTCACAATAGAATTAAGCATAAGAATTTTTAATGAAATTCTACTGGATTTGTTAAGAGATCATGACATTCTGGAATACAGAAGTATACAAGTGATAAAACAAATTTTGAATGAGACAACTGGAAAGAAAAAAATGAAATGAAAACATGATTTTCATGAATGAATGTAGGGTCAGTTGAAATCCCTGAGTAAGATTAACTCTCTCTCTGATTTATAGAAAGGAAAGGAAGTAAAAGCAATCAAGGAGTTAATAAAATCTTTCTGAAATAAGAAATGAGACTGGTCACTAGATTATAAAACTAATCTAGGAGAAAAGCCTTGATCTATTCATCATAAGGAGTATGATGGGTATGTGCATGACTTGTTTAAGTCCTATAGGCCTTTGTGTAGGGGTTAATAGAATTGAGTCCCTTACAATGCACACATGGTGTTCAATGGCAAAAGAGATATGACCAAATTAAATTAATAAATCAAGTTTTAATGTTGAGTTATGGAAATTAAAATGAGTTAATTCCATAAGAATGGGTGTACATGTATACTGGATTGAATGATTGAATGGTTGCTTGTGTGCATGAATGTGGTAGGAGCTTTGATATAAATATTTATCCAGTTATATCATTAATTCAAATATCTCTAAGTATTTTAATACCCTGCACTGCAATTTAAAAATGACAAAATATTGCATTTTGATTTCACTCATACCAGAATTATATTCTGACCATATTTGTTGCTTTGTAACATCTGGGGTGTCTCATTTCTATGGAGGCAGCTCTAGATGTTGCTGCAGGAAAGGATGCATAGGAAACTTGTGTGCTTGGGCAATTGAAGATTGCTTGCATTTAGAATGTTTAAGGAGTCTTTAGCAGATATGTTGTAATAATTAGGCCAAGCCAAAAATATCATTATGGTTTAAGTATTATCTGGATTGATATGTATTTGTTTTTCTGAGAAGTGAACTTGTAGGAATCCTTAAGTATTATTCATACTTGCATATGTGGGTTGTTATTTTAAAAGAGTTAAATCTGCATAGTTTCTGGTGGAGAAAGATTTTGGAGATCATGTCATGTAATTTTGATATGTGCTCATGTCTCCTGTAGAAATGTTTGATGAACCTAAAAAAAATGGTAGAGCAGAAACATCATAGGAAGAAAAGATAGAGTAAAAATCAATGAATTCATAAAGATTGAGTTGAATCTAAACTGGCTAACCAGTAGGCTTAACCATGACTTATAATTGATATAGGTCCATGCAAGGCTGAAAGGCATAGCCTGAATCTGGTGGGGCATTTGATTTCCCCGGTGAAAACATGTATTGCTTGGAGTAATAAGCTCATTTACCTGCTTAGTAATTGTAGACTCTACTGCACCTATGCTTAGCTAATTCCTGCTATTTTGATACTTAATTCAAATCTGGTGGTATTGGGTCATAATCAAAACCTTTGATAAATTATAAATGCATATGGTCTTGTTTGTATTGAGCATTTCCACCATTCAATAGAACAGTGACCACAACATTGTTCTCTTCATTAGAAAATATCAAATATCTTCATCATAAGTTCACCTGGAAGTCTTGCATTTTGTCTGATTCTTTTTATTCACTTTGCCTTGAGTTTACTGTCTGCACACATGACCTTAGTCTCTGTTTAGCATGATAGTTTGAGTTAGCATTTTGAAATGACTGTATTGTTTTCCTCTGCTAGCCTTAAAAATTATCTTGTCATTACAAACACCCACATGATTATTGCAACTTATAAATCAAAACATGGACATTCCCTCTGATATAAAAGCTGTTTGAAATTGAAATGAGTAAAACAAGCTAACCTAACAAACATGAGTTAGGTTGTACACTTTTTACTTAATATAGAACAATATGTATCAAATCACAAAAATCCCAGGATTAAAAAGGTATGACTTGTAAATTCAGGAGTCAATTAATTTGTGAGGTAGAACAAGAAAATATGAGAACTAGTAATATTTAATCCTAAAGTTAATCAAGCTGGAGTTCTAAAAAGAAATATATATATGAAAAATAGAAAAAGCTATGTGACACCAAATCTCTAATATGAGAATTAAGGTGGGAAAGAGTTTCTTTGCTGTTTAATCACTCTGAAAAGTAAAGATCCATTTATATATCTTCATATATGTAAATGATAGGATTTATTTAAATACTGATATATTTATATTAGTAAAATTTCAGGTTCTTGGGGAATCCAGTTAAGGGAAGTGATCCATTGTAAAGTATATTCATATGTAAAAAAAAAATTCTAACAGAAAAATCTATAAAAATATATGATAAGAGAAGTGGGTCACTTCAGTTGGTATCAGAGCTATGTTGTTAAAACATAGCATAAATATATTATCCAATTTTCTTGAAGGGGTAAAATATTATAAAAAAAAAGTATATATACAATAATGATGGAAATAAATATCCACAGTAGAAATGAATTGCATAAAATAATTAAATTAGAAAAATGACTAACTAGCTATGCAATTGAATAGTGAATCATGGTAGGAAGACCACCAAGTCATGGAGCAGGACCCTCCAATACAACACCAATGGTCAATTTGCAAGATTTGGTGAGGGCATTTAGAGAGGGAGCAGTGCATAGGGAAGAGAATCCTCATGAGGAACTAGCCAAACTGTTGAAGACATTCTCAAATTTAGGGGGCAAGGATTTTGAAGGCACTGAGGGAGTTAGGGGAGTGCAGATATGGCTAAGAACTTTGGAAAGGATATTTGCAGATATGCAAGTTAATGACCAAAGGAAGAGGCAGATAGCTTTAAGGAGACTTAAAGGAGCAGCTTTAGATTGGTGGGAGGTGATCATCACAGGAAGGCCAGAAAATGAGATAACATGGGATCAATTCAAGGAGATACTTGAGGCAAGGTTTGTTCCAGCAACAGCTAAGGCAACATTGCTTGAGGAATTTATAAGGCTAAGGCAGGGACCAATGAGTGTGACTGAATACACTCAAAAATTTGAGAGCTTATCCAAGTATGGAACTATGCTTATAGGAGATGAAGAATCAAAGAATTCAAGATTTATCCAAGGACTAAATGCAGGTCTGGGTAGAGCAATGTTACCATACAAGGATAAAACATTTGATCAAGTCATAGACCTTGCTCTTTCCTTTGAACAACATGACAATGCAAGGGAAAAATTTAGGAGCATGAGGGCTAACAATCAAAAGAAAGGGAAAAATAGGACACATCCCTATGATAAAAAGAATATGGATAAGAAAATGGAAGGAACAACCACTGGGGAAGCTAAGAAGAAGGTCACTTGTTATAATTGTGGCAAAGAAGGACACATGAGTAATAAGTGTCAAGCAGCCAAGAAGGCACCATTCAGCTGCTATAACTGTGGGAAGGAAGGCCATATTAAAAGGAATTGCCCAGAATTCAAAAGGGGAGCAAAGGTAGGAGCACTTGAGGGCAAAGCAAAAGCAACTGCAGTGGGAAGTTCTGGACAATTGGAAGGTATACTTCTAATTAAAGATCACCCCATCTCAGTTATATATGACACTGGAGCAACACATTCATTAATATCCCAAGACATAGTGAATAAATTGACTCTCACATGCTATTTAGTTGATAATCCCTTGTTTATTCAAAGCCCACTGGGTAGCTCTTGTTTGCTAGGATTAAAATGTCTGGGGGTAGAATTAAACATAGGAGGAAATGTGTTTAAATCTGATTTGTTTGTATTGAAATACCTTGGAATAGGAATTATTTTAGGGGTAGATTGGTTGAGCAAATTCAAAGCAATTTTGAATTTGGAAAATTTCACTATTTCTCTGAAAACAGAAAATGGTAAGAATATTATAATCATGAGTGAAATTGCTAAAATCAATTACCTTAACCAAATATATAGCATGACTGAGAAAGAATTAACACTGGAAGACATAAAAATTATAAATGAATACCTAGATGTCTTTGGTGAAGTCATAGGTGTTCCAGAAAATAGGCAAGTAGAATTTCAAATAAGACTAATCCCCGGAGCTAGTCCAATCATCAAGAAACCTACTAGGATGGGTCCTAAAGAACTTGTGGAATTGAAACATCAGTTGGAAGAACTGGAGCAGAAAGGCTTCATAAGGCCTAGTAGTTCAAACTGGGGTTCTCCAGTTGTATTTGTGAAGAAGCAAGATGGTACTTTGAGAATGTGCATTGATTATAGGGAATTAAACAAAGTCACCATTAAAAACAAATACCCACTTCCTAGGATTGATGATCTATTCGATCAATTAAATGGAGCAAAAGTCTTTTCAAGGCTAGATTTAGCCTCTGGGTTTCATCAGATGAAGGTGGAAGAAGAGAGTATTAAGTATACTGCCTTCAACACAAGGTATGGATTATATGAATTTTTGGTGATGCCTTTTGGATTGACAAATGCACCATCATATTTTGTAGATTTAATGAATAGAACATTTAGAGATTTTCTAGATAAATTTGTGGTTGTCTTTATTGATGACATATTAGTGTATTCAAAATCAGAAGAAGAACATGCAAAACACTTGCATCTGGTTTTGTCTAGACTGAGGGCACATGATTTAAAAGCCAAATTCTCTAAATGTACATTTTGGCAGAAGGAAGTAAAAATTTTGGGGCACATAGTATCACAACAAGGGGTTAGTGTAGACCCAAATAAGGTGATGGCAGTGCAATCTTGGAGTAGACCCAAATCAGTAACTGAGGTGAGGTCATTTTTGGGAATGGCAGGCTATTATAGGAGATTTATAAAAGATTTTGCAAGGATAGCTATCCCATTGACCAAGTTAACTAAAAAGGAGCAACCCTATGTGTGGACAGAGAAGTGTGAACAAGCTTTCATATCACTAAAGAAGGCACTGGTAGAAGCTCCAGTTTTACAAGTGCCAGAGGGCAATGAAGAATTAGTAGTTTACACAGATGCTAGTGGATCTGGATTGGGGGCAGTGCTTATGCAACATGGTAGAGTCATAGCTTATGCATCAAGGCAACTCAAGCAAAATGAAACTAGGTATGCTACACATGACTTAGAACTAGCTGATGTGGTGTATGCATTGAAACTATGGAGACATTATTTATTGGGTGCTAAGTTTGAATTGTTTACTGATCACAAGTCACTTAAATATTTGTTTTCCCAAAAAGACTTGAACATGAGGCAACATAGGTGGGTAGAATTTCTAGCTGCCTATGATCTTGATATATTGTATACCCCTGGAAAAGCTAATAAAGTAGCAGATGCATTAAGTAGACATCAAGCTAAATTGGCAAGCTTAATGATGGCAGAGTTCAAGGATTTGACAATTCTTAGTGAGGTGGAAGTGAAAGAAGAAACTAGTGCATCAGAAAAGACACATAGTAAGATGATTGAATATGGTAAATTAAGCCTCATATCCTTAAAATCAACACTGGTTGATAAAATAGGACAAATGCAGAATCAAGATATAAATTTGAAGGAGAAAAAGAACATGATATCCCAAGGCATGACAGTGGAAAACTATGAGGTAGATGATAAAGGATACTTAAGGAAAAAGGGGAAACTCTGTATACCAAATGTAGAGGAACTAAAGCAAGAAGTTATGGATGAGCATCACAAAACAAAGTATACTATCCATCCAGGTGGTACAAAAATGTACCATGATCTCAAGAGAAATTATTGGTGGCCAGGAATGAAAGGAGCAGTAGCAAAATATGTGGCAAATTGCTTGACATGCCAACAAGTAAAGGCAGACTATCAAAGACCCTCAGGCCTATTGCAACCTTTGGAAGTGCCTACTTGGAAATGGGAGAGTATATAAATGGATTTTGTGGATGGTTTGCCAAGAACAAGGAGAGGAAATGATAGTATTTGGGTAGTGATTGATAGACTCACAAAAACAGCACACTTCATCCCAATAAGTTCAAACAGAAATGCTCACAAGCTAGCTCAATTGTTTGTGAAGGAGATAGTAAGATTGCATGGCATCCCCAAGACTATCATTAGTGATAGAGATACTTTGTTTACTTCAAGGTTTTGGAGTAGCTTTCAAGAAGCTATGGGGACAGAATTAAGCTTAAGCACATCCTACCATCCACAAACTGATGGGCAAACTGAGATTGTTAATAAAGTTTTAGAGGATTTGTTGAGAGCATGCATACTTGATTTTGGAGGCAACTGGGAAGATCACATTTATTTAGCTGAGTTTGCTTATAATAATAGCTACCAGTCCACTATAGGAATGGCTCCATTTGAGGCTTTGTATGGGAAGCCTTGTTTATCTCCTGCATGTTGGATGGAGGCTGGTGAAAGGGTGTTGCTTGGACCAGACCATGTAAAAGAAACTTCTGCAAGAATTGAATTAGTGAGGCAAAGAATGAGAGTAGCTCAAGAGAGACAGAAAGCTTATGCAGATAAAAAGAGAAGGCCAGTAGAATTTGAGGTGGGAGACTATGTGTTTCTCAAAGTTTCACCAATGAGGAAAATATTAAGATTTGGAAAAGCAGGGAAACTGTCACCAAGGTATGTAGGACCATATGAAATTGTTCAAAGAATAGGGACTTTAGCTTATAGGTTGAAGTTACCAGAAGAATTGAGCAAAATACATGATGTATTTCATGTATCCCAATTGAGAAAATGGGTGCATGATAAAGAGTCCATTCTTGAATCTCCTACACATGTTGAAATTCAAGAAAATCTGGTTTATAAAAAGGAACCAGTGGGCATTGTGGCTAGAGAAGAAAAGAAACTGAGAAATAAAATAATTAAACTAGTTAAAATTCAATGGAGTTTGGATGGGAATGATTGCACTTGGGAGGCTGAAGAGAGGATAAAGGATAAATATCCTAAGCTGTTTTCTGCTTGAGGTATGTTTAAAAAAAAATTATTTATGTATATTTGATTGATTAAGAATGAATGAGTTCCTGAAATTTCATTTAAAATAGAAATTGAGCTTTGTATACATTTAGATGGAAATGTATGAGAGAATAATTGTGGGACACAATTCCTTTTAGGAGGGGAGTATGTGAAGACCCAAATTATTAAGATTAGAATAATAATAAAAAAAACTTTCAAAAACCAAATATATATATGTAGTCTGGAGATAAATATTGAGAATGAGTTAAAAGTAATAATAGTTGAATTGAGTGAGTCTTATATTCACATGTATACATATACATATATGTATCTTGAATATAAACAGTAATAAGAAATAGAATTTCAGAGAGAAGAGGATATATAACTGAGTGTATATATGGACATATGTTACCATATGTTGTATTTATATATATATGTATATATATACCAAGAAAGAATAAACATAAGATAAGTAAAGAAAGAACACCAGAGTAATTAAGAATATGTATACATTTACATATCCAGAGAAAACATATGGTTTGAGACATTAACTAGAGGTTAATTGATAAAGAGGATATACATGTATATAATACAGTTTAACATAAAGAAAATAAAAATAATTCTGTAAAGAGAAAATTGTTTTCAACAATTAGGTAAGGAAAAAGATGATATATTCTTTGATAAATTATAATGCTTTAAAAACCAGTTTTATATTAGTTATACATAAGTAAAATTTTGAAAGACAAGCCACATGAAAATAATGTACAAATGAAACATGCAAATTGCATGTACACAGGGAAAAGCAGTGGATAACTGCTTTTACCAGAAATAGAAACCAGGGGGAAATGGCACATTTACCCATAACAGCACACACATAATTCTTGAGTGATGTGAGGATAAAATGGGTTTTTCCCTTCAGTAAAACCCTAGTGAAAATGATTTAAATCAAGAAAAGAAGCAGAGGTTTTTCTGTCTGAGGAAAAACAGAAACATATTAAAAGAAGAAAAAAAAAGAAGAACATACACCGTTTGCAAACTTAGGCAATCTCGGGAAAAAGAAGGGAAAGGTGTGTGATTAATCAATCTCATGAGGCTAAGGCATTAAGACCCAAGTTAAGGGCAGCCATTTTATTTCTTTTGTGCTTGATCAACTTGTTTTACTTTCTCTGAAATTAATGAATGCTGAGCATGGTTGGTGTATTGATAGATTTTTGGTTGATGCTTTGATATGCTTCATTTGATTGTTTGATAATAGTAATGCCATGATCTCTGGGATGGATCCAGTATCATAAACTATCAGTTTGTATTTATGA
This sequence comes from Allium fistulosum, assembly GCA_030737815.1. Classification (NCBI taxonomy): domain Eukaryota; kingdom Viridiplantae; phylum Streptophyta; class Magnoliopsida; order Asparagales; family Amaryllidaceae; genus Allium; species Allium fistulosum. The sequence continues at coordinate 799,928,671 of CM060904.1, forward strand.
TGGTAAGATAAATACAATTTTATTATGAAGTAGGGTAAAATTGAAAGATAAGCCAGGCAGTGTGAACAAAGGAGGTTCATGCTTATGTCTAGTTTGTTTTAAATTAGAAATGAACAATGCAATAAATTATTTATGTGCTGATTTGTTCAGATCTAAGGCTAGAAATATTTTTGGGGTTTTTCTCTAAAAAAAACCTTACCCTATGTTCACAATAGAATTAAGCATAAGAATTTTTAATGAAATTCTACTGGATTTGTTAAGAGATCATGACATTCTGGAATACAGAAGTATACAAGTGATAAAACAAATTTTGAATGAGACAACTGGAAAGAAAAAAATGAAATGAAAACATGATTTTCATGAATGAATGTAGGGTCAGTTGAAATCCCTGAGTAAGATTAACTCTCTCTCTGATTTATAGAAAGGAAAGGAAGTAAAAGCAATCAAGGAGTTAATAAAATCTTTCTGAAATAAGAAATGAGACTGGTCACTAGATTATAAAACTAATCTAGGAGAAAAGCCTTGATCTATTCATCATAAGGAGTATGATGGGTATGTGCATGACTTGTTTAAGTCCTATAGGCCTTTGTGTAGGGGTTAATAGAATTGAGTCCCTTACAATGCACACATGGTGTTCAATGGCAAAAGAGATATGACCAAATTAAATTAATAAATCAAGTTTTAATGTTGAGTTATGGAAATTAAAATGAGTTAATTCCATAAGAATGGGTGTACATGTATACTGGATTGAATGATTGAATGGTTGCTTGTGTGCATGAATGTGGTAGGAGCTTTGATATAAATATTTATCCAGTTATATCATTAATTCAAATATCTCTAAGTATTTTAATACCCTGCACTGCAATTTAAAAATGACAAAATATTGCATTTTGATTTCACTCATACCAGAATTATATTCTGACCCTATTTGTTGCTTTGTAACATCTGGGGTGTCTCATTTCTATGGAGGCAGCTCTAGATGTTGCTGCAGGAAAGGATGCATAGGAAACTTGTGTGCTTAGGCAATTGAAGATTGCTTGCATTTAGAATGTTTAAGGAGTCTTTAGCAGATATGTTGTAATAATTAGGCCAAGCCAAAAATATCATTATGGTTTAAGTATTATCTGGATTGATATGTATTTGTTTTTATGAGAAGTGAACTTGTAGGAATCCTTAAGTATTATTCATACTTGCATATGTGGGTTGTTATTTTAAAAGAGTTAAATCTGCATAGTTTCTGGTGGAGAAAGATTTTGGAGATCATGTCATGTAATTTTGATATGTGCTCATGTCTCCTGTAGAAATGTTTGATGAACCTAAAAAAAATGGTAGAGCAGAAACATCATAGGAAGAAAAGAATAGAGTAAAAATCAATGAATTCATAAAGATTGAGTTGAATCTAAACTGGCTAACCAGTAGGCTTAACCATGACTTATAATTGATATAGGTCCATGCAAGGCTGAAAGGCATAGCCTGAATCTGGTGGGGCATTTGATTTCCCCGGTGAAAACATGTATTGCTTGGAGTAATAAGCTCATTTACCTGCTTAGTAATTGTAGACTCTACTGCACCTATGCTTAGCTAATTCCTGCTATTTTGATACTTAATTCAAATCTGGTGGTATTGGGTCATAATCAAAACCTTTGATAAATTATAAATGCATATGGTCTTGTTTGTATTGAGCATTTCCACCATTCAATAGAACAGTGACCACAACATTGTTCTCTTCATTAGAAAATATCAAATATCTTCATCATAAGTTCACCTGGAAGTCTTGCATTTTGTCTGATTCTTTTTATTCACTTTGCCTTGAGTTTACTGTCTGCACACATGACCTTAGTCTCTGTTTAGCATGATAGTTTGAGTTAGCATTTTGAAATGACTGTATTGTTTTCCTCTGCTAGCCTTAAAAATTAGCTTGTCATTACAAACACCCACATGATTATTGCAACTTATAAATCAAAACATGGACATTCCCTCTGATATTAAAGTTGTTTGAAATTGAAATGAGTAAAACAAGCTAACCTAACAAACATGAGTTAGGTTGTACACTTTTTACTTAATATAGAACAATATGTATCAAATCACAAAAATCCCAGGATTAAAAAGGTATGACTTGTAAATTCAGGAGTCAATTAATTTGTGAGGTAGAACAAGAAAATATGAGAACTAGTAATATTTAATCCTAAAGTTAATCAAGCTGGAGTTCTAAAAAGAAATATATATATGAAAAATAGAAAAAGCTATGTGACACCAAATCTCTAATATGAGAATTAAGGTGGGAAAGAGTTTCTTTGCTGTTTAATCACTCTGAAAAGTAAAGATCCATTTATATATCTTCATATATGTAAATGATAGGATTTATTTAAATACTGATATATTTATATTAGTAAAATTTCAGGATCTTGGGGAATTAAATTAAGGGAAGTGATCCATTGTAAAGTATATTCATATGTAAAAAAAAATTCTAACAGAAAAATCTATAAAAATATATGATAAGAGAAGTGGGTCACTTCACTCTACTTCCTCCACGTAGGGCATCGCTAAGGGTTGTCCAACTGATGCACGACTAAAGACGCAATGAGACTAGGGACGTAGAAGGTGGTGGACTAGTTACGTGCGACTGAGCTGGTCAAGCCGAGTGACGGAGAGTTCAAGACGACCGACGGAATTAGATGGATTGCCTCGCTATAAGAGATTGAGCGATTTGGGATTTAGGATTGTAGGGAGAAATAAAGTTTCAGCATTCAAAACTTAAGGTGGCGAATGAAAATATTATAGCTAAGTGAGGCGGGCCAAATCAAATTTTGGTGAAAAAGCAAATCCAAAGAACGAAAAATTGGAGAAATTTTTGGTGGGATAATATGTTGCTGTTTTACTACACAGTTATACACCCTAATGAACTATTAATTAAAGAAATATTTACAACTAATGAAAATTTATTGTGAAACTTACCACTAAGTAGAATTTACTTGGATAACAGTATAAGGTGAAAAATATTTACTTTTATTTTAATGTTTTGTCTAATGATTTATTCCACTCTTATGAACTATTTAATCCTTTAAAAGATAAAAAAAGTTGAATTTAAAAAAAAATTCAAATTTAATTTCAATTTTTTTTAACGATTATTAAAAAATTTACGAAGTTCCCCGGTTTTGCACTTTGTTATGCTTCTTTAATTTTTTTTTTTGCACGATTGATTTCGATGAACATTAAAATATCTTAGATGTAACCTTCTTATCTACTCAAATTTTTGTTTGATATTAACGAACATTCTTCCAAAGTATACACGATCACTTACAACTTATGAGTACGAGAACTACAAATAAATTTTGTTATAAATTATATTTATAACGGTCAAGACTACAAAGTTGTTAAAGATCTATATTACAACTATAAAATATAGAAAGTTGTTAAAAACATTTATTACAACTTTCATTTTACGAACGTTGTTGGTCGGCGTTTGTTAGCCGTACAAAATGATTTTACGCCGTGGTTGATTGTTGTGTGAATATCTTTGATATTTTGAAGCATATAAATTTTATTGTGTTTATTATTATTATTTCTGTGGTATTCGTAAGCATTTTTGTGGTGTCCTTAGCACCGCGCTATATTTAAAATAAAAATTATTTATTTGTCTTTCATCGGATAGATGTATTATTTACTTTTCAAGAAAAAGTCTTAACCAATAACTTAGAAATATCAATTTTTCAATTTTTTATAAACTTTAGAAAAATATCAATATTTACAACGGTCAAAACTAAAAAGTTGCTATAGATCTCTATTACAACTGGCTAAAATAAACAGTTGTTAAAAGTACGTTTAATATAACTATTAGAAAAAAACTAGTTGTTAAAAACTTTTATTACAACTATCATTTTTCAAACGTTGTAAATAACTAGTTGTAATAAGGTCATTTTCTTCTAGTGAAATGAATTATAATTAAATAACTCTATGAAAATGATTATGGATACACTACAAGAGAAACGGCTGTTTCCAACGGCGCGAAGCCGTTGGAGGCCGTTGGAAAGCCGTTGGAAATGTCGTTGGTATACGCTTCAACGGCTTCCAACGGCCTCCAACGGCACCAACGGGGTTATACCAACGGCTTCCAACGGCAAGTTTGCCATAGTGGCAAATCCTGTTGACCAAACTGCCGTTGGAAATCGTTGGAAATTGCCGTTGGTCGCCGTTGGAAGCCGTTGGAAGTAACTGACCAAATAGCCGTTGGTCTCCATTGGAAATCTGGGTATATTTTTTTACATAAAACCTGCCGTACTTGTTTCTAGCCACACACAACCACAATTATATCAAAACAGTTCCATTTCGAGCATATTTATATAACAACTATACCAAAACATATCCAAACATATAGATATAACCAAATCATGCATATTTTTCAACATAAACCAATATCCAAACATAACCAACATCAAAAAATCCACACCAACATCAACAACCAAACCATCAGAATGTATCAAATCTAAATAAACACAGAAACCATCAGAATGTATCAAATTCTCACCAACTCCAAAATATACATGCCAATAACAGAACATACCTAAATCGCTCTGCACCAGAACCACCAGATGAAGGAGGCTGTCCATACTGTGCGATAAACTCCGCCATACGCCGGTTCATCTCCTCTGTCCTTGCTTCATGCTGCAAATTGCGTTCCCGCATCTCGACAAGCTCGGCTCGTAGCCGCGCAATCTCTTCCTTATCTTGAGCCTTTTGATTTTCTCTTTGCGCTGTCTGAGCCTGTAAACAAATTTAAATTATCAACTACACTAAAAAAATTAGTATTAAAATAATTGCAAATTAACTAACCTATATATATTCACTAACAAATTCATAAAACAAACTACGGATATGGAAGCGTCTGCCGCGGGTATAAGGATAGTTCAAAATATGAATGGAATACACTAATATAAGGATATTTACTAACTTAAAATTTAACTTAAAATTACCGATTGGATTTCATATCCGTAGCGTCTGCCGTGGGTCACTAGATTCATGATAGACTCAAAAATGGCGTCCTCCTCATCGGGGGTCAAGTGAGCTCGTCCCGTATCCTCAAGTAAGGCTGTCCGCGCTTCCTGGAACTTTTGCTGTCATGCAAAATATAATTGAATTTAGTTAACGTTATTTCAATTAACTTGTAAGTTTTAGTTACTTATGTTATACTTACATAGGCAGCACGCGCTTTGTCATCGTGGTCCCAAGAGTAAGAAACTGCGCCGGAATCATCAACCTGAGTCAAGGCATGTGTATGGGTAAACACATCCCAATAACTAACAGCCCCCCCGGTTGTCTCTCCTGAAATATGCACATATAAATATACATTATTTATATTTTAACAAATTAAAACTTAAAATAATTAACTATTTATCTTATTTAATAATTATACCAAATCTTCCCGGTGATGCTGGAAAGACTTGGAACCACCGCGATGTGTAACGGGGTTCCTGCTCCTGTTTGCAGAATTCCTCTCAGACTGCCTCTGCAAATTTAAATTGAAAACAAAAATTGTTTTGACAGTTTTAATTATTTATATATTATTTGCCTCAAACAATTTAAATTAAATATATGATAGATTTACCACAAAATCCTCGTTGCTCCACCAGGTGGCGAACTCATCAAAGACAGCTTCACTCATCCAATGAGGCCTCTTTCCTGATGTTTTGATGCTGTTTATTGTTTCGCGATAGTTTTTAGCAATTTTGCTGCTCTAATGGCGCCGGACAACAGAAACATCAGCATCGGCCAAGTCCACTTCCCCCTGCACGTTTGAAAAAATATGAGTTATACAGTTGCTACAAATAGTGCAAACATGAATTGACATAATGTACATGACTACATAATGCAATAATTGATATACCACACATACCAAAAAGTCCTGCCAGATAGCCTCCCGCACCCCCTCTGGTATCGCAGTCCACCTCGGCCAACACGAGGTCATACGAGCCATATACGCCCGTCGCGAGATCGTGAGCACTATGTTAGAAGGCTCCAATGTAAACGCACCGCTGTGTAAAACAGGAAAAAAACATTTAATATTCTGTTACTACTATATATATTTGATAAAAGATTGTATGGAATAAAATTTAATTTTGAAACTTTATACTTACCTGCCATCGGCTTTGGGTTTCAGCCATACCGTAGGCCGAACACCCGGCTGTGAAGGACCAGCATCATCACCTCTCTGTGAGCTGGAAGATCCGGAGTGTGAACGTCTGCATCCCAACATACCTATATGAAATCATAGTATAAAGAAAAGCAAGAGTAACATTGATTAATTTAGTATGTAAATGGTGTCAGAATAATGAACATGGCGTAACATACATTATGGCGTAACATAAAAGAGACTATGTGATACATATCGTATAAAATTACTTTGGAAACAGAAAAATGAAAAAAATTACCTTCTCAAAATATTGATTAGTGATCAATCCTCATCGCTTTCGGATTCATAGACTCTTCTTCGCACTCTATATTTTGTTCCTCTATACTCTCAAATGCTTCAATTAATGCATTTGATTCATCGTTTAGAGGTCCAAAATCTATTTGATCGTCGGTTACTATTATTCCTCTATTATCCTCGATATCTGCTTGGTAAGCTTGTTGTTCAGGAATATTCCGTCCATCAAATGTAAACCTTGGTTTGGTTTTAAAAACAGCCGACCAATCTATTTTATCTCTTTTTAAAGATGGGTAAGGAGCATAATAAACTTGAAGAGCTTGTTTGGCAAGTACAAAAGGATCGTACTTATAATACCTCGAAGTATGTTTTATTTCTATAAGATTATATTTTGGATCCACGTTTATTCCAGAACCTGGAACGTTGCTGAACCAGTTGCATTTAAATAAAAATACTTCTTCTGCGGGTCGGGTGAAATATATCAACTGCAAAATCTGGGTCAACACGCCATAAAAGTCATTTATGTGATCATTTGGATCATCACTACCTTTGACAAATACACCAGTATTGTTAGTTGATTTTTCGGCACCGTATTCTTTGGTATTAAATTTATATCCGTTGACAAAGAATATTGGATATGTCTTGACTATCCTTTTTGGTCCCATAGCTAAATGTTTCAATCCTTCATCTACAACACAATTTGTTGTATCAAAAACGTAGTTAGAAAACCAAGCAGCAAATTCTTTACCGATATCGTCGTTTGGATGTTGTGATTCGTAAATACTGCAATTATAGAACAAATGTTGCATTATGATTAAAATACATGTGTGCATATTTGTGTATACATATGTGTAGATGATATGCATGTGTAGACGTATGTGTATATATATTACCTAATAAATGGTGCAACTTCGGCACAGTTGGGAAGAATGTACGTGTGTGCTACTTGATAATCTCTATCATCCAACCATACTTCCACACATTTACTAGCAGGCCGACCAGTTTTTTTAAAAAATAGATAAAGTCGCTTGACAATCATCTTCATCAATGCCTTCTTCATTACGCGTAGCACTTTCAAATGATATGTTCACATGGTCGCTGAAATAGTGAGAGAAAAAAAACGAAGCTTCTTCTTCGATGTACGATTTGCAAATCGAACCTTCAACTCGAGCTTTCTGTCTCACTTTTTTCTTTAGATGATTTAAATACCTAGCAAAAATTATTTTAAATTAATTTTTTATGCATTTAATTAAACCAATATGTAATAAACTAAATATTAATATACCTTTCAAATGGATACATCCATCCATATTGCACAGGCCCTCGAAGACGTGCTTCAAATGGAAGATGAATAGGTAAATGCTCCATAACATTGAAAAAACTTGGAAGAAATATTTTTTCCAGTTTGCAAAGCAATATCGGGGTTTCTTCCTCAAGTTTACATAGACGATCAACTTTTAATGTAGTTGAACAAATCTCTTTATAAAACAGACTAAGTTCTGTTACAACAGTCCAAACTTTTACGGGCAACAGTTCTTTAAAAGCGACGGGTAACAAATTTTCCATCATAACATGACAATCATGACTTTTCATCCCGCTAAGTTTATTATGCTCCATAACATGACAACAGTCCAAACTTTTACGGGCAACAGTTCTTTATATGAAGCTCAGGACGATTACATATTACTTCGATATCACGTCTTGATTTCAAATCATCTTTCGTCTTCCCTTTAACATTCAAAATTGTATTAAACAGATTATCAAACACGTTTTTCTCATTATGCATCACCTCAATATTATGACGAATCAAGAGATTTTTCCAATAAGGCAATTCCTAAAATATGCTCTGTTTGCACCAGTTATGAATCGATGATTTACCTTGAATTTCAATTTGTTCTCCGGTTTCATGTATCTTTGGATAATCCTTTACAAGTTCATAAATTTCTTCGCTTGACCAAACCGTAGGTGGTCTCAAAGTTTCATGTCTATTAGCTATAAAGTTTTTTTTATCTCTTCGAAAAGGATGATTAATATGAAGAAAACATCGATGACAGTCAAACCCATTTATGACATCATTCTTTTTGAACGGGTTGGGTTGGGTCACAATAGGTTGGGTCGAGTTTGACCCAACCCATTTATGACACATTCTTTTTGACCCATTTATGACCCAACCAATTTATGACCAAATCCATTTAATAAGCGGGTTAGCCATTTAACCCATTTAAATATTTAAATTTGATTTAACTGATAAAAAAAATTAATATAAAATAATTCTAATTCTATTTTTTTACGTTTTGAATTTCGATAAAAAATCGAAATTTAAAATTTTAGTTCCAATTTTCATCAAAATTCGAATATATGGATGTGGTAGTCTATTATTTTCTAAGTACAACCGTCGTTCTCCATGAAGAACTATAGTGTGCGTTAATAAGATGAAGTATCCGAGTGTTCCATATTGTCCGTAATTTAGGTGAGAGTTAATCGGTCGAAGTCTCGCCTGATTCCGAGTTAGTATGAAGAAGTTATTGCAGTCTTAACAAAAAAGTAGCGGCTTTTGCACTATGCGGAGTTTAAATATGGGGATGTGGTAGTCTGTTATTTTCTAAGTACAACTGTTAGTCCTCATAGAGAACTACAGTGCGCATTCACAAAATGAAGTATCCGAGTGTTCCATATTGTTTGTAATTTAGGTGAGAGATAATCGGTCAAAGTCTCGCCTTGTAATGCCCCACTCCGAGACCCACATTAGCAAAGAGTATTACTAAGTAACACCGTCTGCTAATACGGAGAATAAAGCTAGATAGGAGCGACCATCTATGACCTTGTCTTAATTATCTATTGAATACGCCGACAATTGCCACTTCTTACCTAAATGGATCGACATATCCAATAAATACTTAATACAAAGCCATAGGTGGCTGAAGGATCCATCAGAATAAAATATAACAACTCAAATGTAATACACATCACAGAACAGTAGATCATCACATGCATTTTCACATATCCAGATACATTACAGAGTATACAAAATGATACATGTCAAGTGGTAAAGTAAACCACAATATACAGGCGAGTCAAAAGAATACATATCAGAGTTACAGTCAAAAAGGACTACACAAAAAGCTATAACAAAAAGGAGCTAGCGGAATAGTCCATGCGGAAGCAAAAGAGGCTAAGTCCAAAGTACCTAACCTAAAAAATCTCGGTCTGACCCGAGTATAAAATACACGGGTCTATCTAGCTAAATAAATCAGTTAGATATACTAATGATAATGAACATACAAAATCATAAAGTACCACAAATATCTCCAAAAGAGATAACCAAATCATCTATCATAAGATGAATCATAACAAGCCTCGTATCATAGGCAACACAAATAAACAAAGGATACCATATCCCAAAACAAGCCAAAAGGCAAATAACAAATACCAACAAAGGTACACAAGTTTCCACAAGATAATCGCTATATATCGTGTGGTTCAAAGAACCTACCCCGAAAGGCGATACACTAGAGAAATATAATTGTCAAAGAAACAAAAGATGCTCGAGCTCAGTAATATATAACAAGGATCCATACGCCCGAAGGCAACGCCCGAAGGCAACGCCAAAAGACAAAGCCCGAAGGCAACGCCAAAAGGCAACGCCCGAAGGGAACGCCCGAAGGCAACAAACCGTAGTGGCGGTACTGGACACCACTGTCCGGCGGAATGTGTCACAACTCTCAGAAAGGAACCCGAAAAATGTTAACGTGAGTCCCATACCACACGTTCGTACTAAACGGTTTACTAACCGTTAGTCAATTTCACAATCAAAGCAGTACAAAGTTCACCTCATTTCATCGGTAAACCAGACCCAAAGGTCAAAACGGTCAAACGAATAGATTAGGAATTAACTGGAAAGATAAACACACGTGTTCATAACACGCGTTTTATTTAATCATTTAATTCTCCACCCTCTTCGCTCGAAGTGCAAAAGTGTGTGTGTGTTTTAAATAGAAATTATAAGTTGGAGAAACGAGCATTTAATACCATTTAAAAAGATCTCTTTATAAAAACCCGTGTATGAAATCAAAAGAAGAATCAATCAAAAATTGAAATCCCACACAAAATAGGCAAATTGGGCTGAGACAAGCAGATTCAGACGTCTGAATTGTATATTTCAAACGTCTGAAACTGGTGCTCAGGCAATACTTTGCCTAGGCCAAAGATGGCCAAATCATATCGGAAGCAATCGGATGAGTGATGATAGCTAGGGGTTTACGCCAAACGAATACCCAACCTTAGAGACTCATCAATACATTCCGACCAATATGCCCAAACAACCATATAAGGATTTTTCATAGATTTTGACTTCGAACGCCAAAAATTGGAATATTCATTAAACCGATTCAATTCAAGAACAAAAGGACAATGATTATATGTTAGGAATTGCTACCTAACACTATCAAAGATATAGACGTAGATGTGAGTTCAAAAACTCACCTTTTAAACCCAAAAACTCAAGAGAGAAGTTATAGAGCAAGGCAAGAACAATCACTCTTCAATTATAACCCAAGGAGCTTCAATCTAAGCTCAAGAACAAATATTTCCTAAGTTAGGGTTTAGGAAATTTCAGAAATCGAAGATGAATTGAGATGGAGAAGAAGATGATGCTTACCTTTGCTTTTCTTTGAATTTGGAGCAAGAATTTGTATTTGCAAAGGAAACTAGGGCTTTGAATTTTAATTTTCCATTCCTCTCCCCATTTTTACTATAGCTTGAATGTTTAGGAAATGAAGTGAGTGAATGGAGAGGAGAGGGGACTGAGTTAGGTTATAGAATGAGTTGGGTGAATCCCAAACCCAAAGCCCAATTAGAAAATAGCCAAATTCTACTCAACTCCAAACATATCAATGCTTATACTCAAAAAAGTCGCAAACAACATTTTGAACTCAATGGAAATGGTCTCAAGTTCAAATTGTTGATTCTCAACTTCATTCCTGATTCAGACGTCTGAAATTTCCAAACCAGACGTCTGAATCTGGAAAAATATGAGTTTCCAAGAACAATATTCAGACGTCTGAATCGTATATTTCAGACGTCTGAAAATGGAAATTTTAGCCTATTTCCTTTCTGGATCGACTCGAACAATTTCAGACGTCTGAATGCTTCATTTCAGACGTATGAATCCATGTATGACAGTTTTTCTCAAATAGGCACCTCCGAATCTCGATCCATAAAGACTTTTTACTAATTCGACTGTTCTTTTACGAATAGTGACTTTCCGGGCTAAAATCCGACTAACGATGCTATATTTAAATTAAACATTTAAATATACGAATTGTAAAATATGCGGGTTGTTACAGACTACCCTCCTTAAAGAAATAGCGTCCTCGCAATAATTAAGAAGAAAATAAAGAGTAACAACCATAAAATCATATCAACACAAAAGAAAATTTGAAATAAGAAGTTCACCATAAAGAGCACGAAAGAGTAAGTCCGGATGTGTTTGCTCGATGAATTCTCAAGATTCCCAAGAGAAATCCTTAGGATTCGAGGACCATTGAACTTTCACAAGAAGAACATCTTTATTTCGAAGGTGTTCAACCTCCGAAGCAACGATACGAATAAAATGTTGCTCATAAGTTAAATTTGGTGAAACTTCAATTTCTTCAATAATACCGGCTTCAAGCCAACACAAAGAAAATCGGCATGGCCTTCCGTAGAGTACCTCGAAAGGTGCCATACCAATACAAGATTGGAAGTTTACTATTAAAGAAAACTCAACAAGAGACATATGATCTTCCTAACTTCCACCAAAATCAAGAACACATGCATGAAAGAGATCTACAAGAGTTTGATTCACACGCTCGGTTCGTCCATCGGATTGAGGACGATAAGCGGTGCTAAAACTAAGCTTTGTTCCCAAAGCTTTTGAAGACCTTACAAAAATCCACTAGAAAAGTAATGGATCGTGATTGCTAACAATAGAAGTAGGAACTCCATGCAATATAATAGGACATAGAGTTCAGCCAAAAGAGGTATAGTCAAAAAGAGAAGGACGAGCCTCAAGGCTACACAAAACAAGAGATGAACATGAATTGGATTCACGATCTCGAATCTCACACCTGGATAAAGTCTCGAGATCACTCCATTCGGATATCATCAAAGAAACATCCGCTTGTTGCATACGATTAAGGGCATCGGCAACACGATTGCCCTTTCCGGAAGCATAAAAATATCAAGATCATAAGATGCAAGGAACTCGAGCCAACGCTGTTGACGCAAATTGAGTTCCTTTTTGAGAAATCAAATATTTCAAAGATTTATGATCGGTGTAGAGGACAAATTTATCTACTAAAAGATAATGATGCCAAATTCTAAGAGCGAAAACAATAGCCGTAAGCACCAGATCATGAATGGCATTTCTAGTCTCGATAAGTTTTAATTGTCAAGAAGCAAATGCGATAACACATTCCCTTTGCAAGAGAGTGACACCGAAACCAATACGACTAGTATCGGTACAACAATAAAGTCTTGGTTCCCTTAGGGAAACACAAGAATAGAAGCATCGGAAAAGAGTTCCTTTAATCGATTCCCTTTCCCGAAAAGCTAAGATTTTCAAAATCATAATTAACTTTATATATATTCATCTTTTTATAAAAATTAACTTTTTTACAAGAATTTACTGTGTTTGACTGTCTCATCATAGCGTTTAGGAGATTCCTATCGATAACGTTGATCAAGCACATCGACCAGAATTCTTAAAGCACTCAATGGGAAAAACAACACAAAATCATCTTATATATGATAACCATGTCTGTTATAAACTTTACAAATACTCTTTTCTCGTTTAAGAACAAAACCCAATTATACTTATAAATATCTTATTAAAAAGATTTGCAAATTTTAAATTTGTTATTTTCATCCATAATCAATAAATATAAGGATAAACTAATGGAGATATTCGTAGAATACTCGATTCACAAAATGGATGAAATAAGGTAGAAGGTTCGTCATACCGAATGACATAACGAACCAAACACAAAAATCACAACGAGTGCGGAATGCGGTAAGAGGATGCTACCTTCCGCAATCTCGTAGCTGATGAAAACCGGTGGCAATGTCGAGCTGAAAATGACCTTAGCACCATTCAAAAGATTGCTTAGGTGATAATCCTAAGACAAGCTCAAATATACCGAAAAATTCACAAACTACTTGAATGAGAGAAATAATATTCTCCTCATCCCGTAGGTTTAAAGAATTAAAATGATAACACCGAATTTGGAAATCGAAATCATTAAGAACAAAAGAAATCTGCTTAACATATTGAAGATGTCGAAGATGAATAGTCCACATTGGACATAGGATATGGTCTTCATAATAATTAAGCCAATCCTTCCCCAAAAATCAGTTTCGAATCCTAAATAACGCATAACATGCAAATCGGCTCGAAAAGAATAATCACAAAAATAATCTTGACATTTTCACAAAGAAAACTGAGTGTTGCGGATCCACCAACCGAATTCGCAATTCTCAGTGAAGTCATCAAACCCATAACATTTAAAGAAAAAGAATCAACAAGTTCTTTTGATGTAAAAGAGCGGGAGGCACCTGTACCAAAAGAAATCAAATATAATGATCACAAAACATAATAATGCCATCAAGGATAGAAGGAGAATTACCTCTGGGCTGAAAGGAACCTCCAGAAGCTTTAGCAACATAAAGCTTGCCAGACCTGGCACTATCAGGAGCAGTAGGGCAGGTGGAAATACGATGACCTTCCTTCTTGCAATAACGGCAGAAGAGAGGCTTAGGACAAGATTGAATCATATGATAAGGAGAACCACAATTGAAACACTTCTGAATGGAAGGTGTTCCAGCAGATTGAGAGTTAGAACCAGAATCAACAGGCTTTTTCTTCTTGGAAGGGAAAAATTCCTGTTTATGAAATGGAAACTTCTTCTTATTGGGATTCTCACGAACCTCCATATCATCACCACTAACACACTCCTTCTCGATGGCTTCAAGATGAAGTGCCGAGTCAACCAACTCCTCAAAAGAAAGCTTAAGCTGAAGCATTAAAGACTTCTTAAGACATTTCTTAAGACCAAAGACAAACTTCAGATTCTTCTTATAAGAAGTGCTAATGAATTCAATACCATACTTAGATAAGGCCTCGAATGATGCAACATATTCAGAGACGGAGGACTTCCCTTGCTTCAACTCAAGAAAGCGACGGGCCAATAAAACTTTCTCAGATTCAGGAACGAATTTGAGTTCGAACCATTCCCGAAACTGAGCCCAAGAAAGAACAAACTCATCAAGTTCGGCTACAAGAAGCTCGTACCAATCAAGGGCACACTCTTGCAACAAGCTAGAAGTTATAAGAACTCGATCGTGGTCAGAAAGATCCATGCGAGAGAAGATACGCTTGCATGTGCGAATCCAAGCTTGGACCTCAAGAACAGACTCGGAGCCTTTGAATGGCTTTCCACCAAGATGAGAAAAATCACTGCACAGGCGTGCAAAGGCAGACTTGCGTGGAGGAGATGCACGAATAGGAGCTGGAGGCTGAGTGCTCCTAAATAACTCCAAAAACTGATCGGCAGACATATAAACGCCGTCCGGATGCGAGCCGCTAGATTGCCCAGCATCCGAGCATCGTCCTCTGCCTCTTCCGGCCATTAACTGAAAGATAAGATAAGATAAAGATTATTCACAAGGTAGATATCATTAATTCAAATATGGAATACTACGGAATAAAAATGCATTCCTAGACGTATTCCCAAAATTCTATCTAACCCAAAGGCACGGAAAGAATATAGGCACGATGATTCAAAGATTCGTAACATTCGTACTACACTTTGATGTACCGTAATATGTGTCTCTGTTCTATGTTTATCATATTTTGTTCTGAACTCAGCTCTGATACCAAGCTGTAACGCCCCACTCCGAGACCGACATTAGCAAACAGTATTACTAAGTAACACCGTCTGCTAATACGGAGAATAGAGCTGGATAGGAGCGACCATCTATGACCTTGTCTTAATTATCTATTGAATACGCCGACAATTGCCACTGCTTACCTAAATGGATCGACATATCCAATAAATACTTAATACAAAGCCATAGGTGGCTGAAGGATCTATCAGAATAAAATATAACAACTCAAATGTAATACACATCATAGAACAGTAGATCATCACATGCATTTTCACATATCCAGATACATTACAGAGTATACAAAATGATACATGTCAAGTGGTAAAGTAAACCACAATATACAGGCGAGTCAAAAGAATACATATCAGAGTTACAGTCAAAAAGGACTACACAAAAAGCTATAACAAAAAGGAGCTAGCGGAATAGTCCATGCGGAAGCAAAAGAGGCTAAGTCCAAAGTACCTAACCTGAAACATCTCGGTCTGACCCGAGTATAAAATACACGGGTCAGTCTAGCTAAACAAATCAGTTAGATATACTAATGATAATGAACATACAAAATCATAAAGTACCACAAATATCTCCAAAAGAGATAACCAAATCATCTATCATAAGATGAATCATAACAAGGCTCATATCATAAGCAACACAAATAAACAAAGGATACCATATCCTAAAACAAGCCAAAAGGCAAATAACAAATACCAACAAAAGTACACAAGTTTCCATGAGGTAATCGCTATATATCGCGTGGTTCAAAGAATCTACCTCGAAAGGCGATACACTAGGGAAATATAATTATCAAAGAAACAAAAGATGCTCGAGCTCAGTACTGTATAACAAGGATCCATACGCCCGAAGGCAACAAACCGTAGTGGCGGTACTGGATACCACTGTCCGGCGGAATGTGTCACAACTCTTAGAAAGGAACTCGAAAAATGTTAACGTGAGTCTCATACCACACGTTCGCACTAAATGGTTTACTAACCGTTAGTCAATTTCACACTCAAAGCAGTACAAAGTTCACCTCATTTCATCGGTAAACCAGACCCAAAGGTCAAAACAGTCAAACGAATAGATTAGGAATTAACTGGAAAGATAAACACACGTGTTCATAGCACGCGTTTTATTTAATCATTTAATTCTCCTCCCTCTTCGCTTGAAGTGCAAAAGTGTGTGTGTGTTTTAAATAGAAATTATAAGTTGGAGAAACGAGCTTTTAATACCATTTAAAAAGATCTCTTTATAAAAACTCATGTACGAAATCTAAAGAAGAATCGATCAAAAATTGGAATCCCACACAAAATAGGCAAATTGGGCTGAGACAAGCAGATTCAGACGTCTGAATTGTATATTTCAGACGTCTGAAACTGGTGCTCAGGCAATACTTTGCCTAGGCCAAAGATGGCCAAATCATATCGGAAGCAATCGGATGAGTGATGATAGCTAGGGGTTTACGCCAAACGACTACCCAACCTTAGAGACTCATCAATACATTTCGACCAATATGCCCAAACAACCATATAAGGATTTTTCATAGATTTTGACTTCAAACGCCAAAAATTGGAATATTCATTAAATCGATTCAATTTAAGAACAAAAAGACAAGGATTATATGTTAGGAATTGCTACCTAACACTATCAAAGATATAACGTAGATGTGAGTTCAAAAACTCACCTTTTAAACCCAAAAACTCAAGAGAGAAGTTATAGAGCAAGGCAAGAACAATCACTCTTCAATTATAACCCAAGGAGCTTCAATCTAAGCTCAAGAACAAATATTTCCTAAGTTAGGGTTTAGAAAATTTCAGAAATCGAAGAGGAATTGAGATGGAGAAGAAGAAGATGATGCTTACCTTAGCTTTTCTTTGAATTTGGAGCAAGAATTTGTATTTGCAAATGAAGCTAAGGCTTTGAATTTTAATTTCCCATTCCTCTCCCCATTTTTACTATAGCTTGAATGTTTAGGAAATGAAGTGAGTGAATGGAGAGGAGAGGGGACTGAGTTAGGTTTTAGAATGAGTTGGGTGAAGCCCAAACCCAAAGCCCAATTAGAAAATAGCCAAATTCTACTCAACTCCAAACATATCAATGCTTATACTCAAAAAAGTCGCAAACAACATTTTAAACTCAATGGAAATGGTCTCAAGTTCAAATTGTTGATTCTCAACTTCATTCCTGATTCATACGTTTGAAATTTCCAAACCAGACGTCTGGATCTGGAAAAATATGAGTTTCCAAAAACAATATTCAGACGTTTGAATCGTATATTTCAAACGTCTGAAAATGGAAATTTTAGCCTATTTCCTTTCTGGATCGACTCGAACAATTTCAGACGTCTGAATGCTTCATTTCAAACGTCTGAATCCCTGTATGACAGTTTTTCTCAAATAGGCACCTCCGAATCTCGATCCACAAAGACTTTTTACTAATTCGACTGTTCTTTTACGAATAGTGACTTTCCGGGCTAAAATCCGACTAACGATGCTATATTTAAATTAAACATTTAAATATACGAATCGTAAAATGTGCGGGTTGTTACACGCCTGATTCCAAACTAGTATGAAGAAGTTATTGCAGTCTGAACAAAAGAATAGTGGCTTCTGCATTAGGCGGAGTTCAAATATGGGGATGTGGTAGCCTGTTATTTTTTAAGTACAACTGTCAGTCCCCTTGGAGATCTACTATGTGTGTTCACAAGATGAAGTATCCGAGTGTTCCATATTGTCTGTAATTTAGGTGGAAGTTAATCAGTCAAAGTCCCGCCTGATTCCGAGCTAGTATGAAGAAGTTATTGCAGTCTAAGGAAAAAAAGTAGCGCTTTTGTACTAGACGGAGTTCAAATATGAGGATGTGGTGACCTGTTATTTTCTAAGTACAACTGTCAGTCCTCATGTAGAACTACAATGTGCGTTCATAAAATAAAGTATTTGAGTGTTCCATATTGTTCGTAATTTAGATGGGAGTTCATCGGTCGAAGTCTAACATGATTCCGAGTTGGTATGAAGAATTTATTGCAGTCTGAACAAAAAAATAGCGGCTTCTGCACCAGGTAGAGTTCAAATATGAGGAAGCGGCAACATGTTATTTTCTAAGTACAACTGTAAGTTTTCATGGAAAACTACAATATGTGTTCAAAATTTTTATTTTCAAAATTTTTATCTTCAAATTTTAAGTTTTTAATAATCGAGTGAGTGAGTTACCCATTTATAACCCTTTTTAAAATGGGTCAACCCAACCCATAGCCCATTTAATAAAATTCATAAATGGGTTGATTCAACCCATTTATAAGTAGGGTAAATTGGTTGGGTTAGTAGGTTTGATCATATTTTAACAGGTCTAACTACAATAATGATAAAGAAAGATGTAGGGAAGGACGAACCATAACTACAGAGACAGCAAGATGATAACAATAGCAAATACGAATCAAGAAGAATAATGTATAACAAACTTGATAAAATAGTCAAGTAAAAATCAGAAATTAACAAAGTCCCATGCTTTGGAAATTTACAGAGAAATCTCACACATAACACGTTCATTATCGGAAATTCAGAGATGTGATTTAAGCTTTGATATATATGATTTAGATGTGTAAAATTGAACTACTATATATATTGTTATATATGTGTTTGTTTGACGTTTAGGTGTTGCTGAATTAAAAACAATTAGTTCAAGATTTCCGACTGCCGTCGACAGCTTACTGGTAGCAAACTTTCCAACAGCTTGTGGCGGCTAGCGAAAGCAATGTGGTAAAGGTGTGACATTCCACGTGTACACGGCAGAGCGTCGAAAGCCGTCGAAATATCGACGATAGCCGTCGAAATGATGTCGTTGGAGCTGTAGAAAAACAGTTGTTCGACGATCAATATTTCCATGGCTATCTCCGTCGGTTTTCGACAGCCAATAGCCATCGGAATAACTGTTGTTTCTTGTAGTGGTGGGCTTTTTATCCACTATTGATATTATACACATGCAAAATTAAGATGAAGATTACTGTTGAAATTTTAATATTCGTTCATCCATGCAAACTCATAATCACATCGAACCAATGTACAACACATATTTAATATAGAAAACCAGTAGTTACATGTTTTTATAGGAAAATTTTGGCATGCATCATTATGATTATAAAAAATTTATTTTCTTTTGTAAATTACATTCGTATTTCCAAAAAAAAAGTGAAATTCACGGAGGTATTTAGATAATTTTACTAATATTAACACCGCTCTTAGGATATACATCCATAACTAATAATCGCCGTAATACATGTCGGAGCGGCTGCTTTTAAATTTGGTAACGAAAGAAGCAAAAAAGAAAATTTAAAAAATAGAATGCAGAATAATTTCTAAAAGAGAAAAATACAAAACAAATAAGTTTAGAAAAGAGGGATGCGTCCCTAATTTCCACATTTTTATAGTCAACGCATATATATACAAGTATACAACTGTTATAAATATGTATGCTTAAAAAAAATTCACAACAACGTACGACTTTAGCACTCATTAAACTATTCAACCGTACAATGCATGGGCTTCCACTTGTAAACTAATAAAATGATTTTTTTTTTGTTTTCGCCTCCTTTAGTAAACTAATTACACAAATAGCCCTATTTAGAAACTAATATCGTTTATAGCCTTGTTTTGACTAGCTCAGGGCGAGATGGCCAAAACACACTGGCGCCATTTTTAATGGCGCCAGTGTATCTTAATTATTTTTGTTTGGGTACGTCTGGATGACTTTCAAAAGCCACCAGTAGACGAATTTTGAAAAGTCGTCCAAACGTTCCCAGCTAAAAAATAAAACCAGACTCCCTCTTCTTTTCACTTTATCATTTTACCCAAATCTCAAAAACCAAAACTCAGTTTTCATTTTACCAAAAACCAAATATTTTTTGCTATTTTTGCAAATTTCTTTGCCAATTCGAAGCATGGCTTGCTCTTCGTCACAGGAAGCTTCCACAGGTATCGATTATATAATCAATCTCCATTTTTATTTACAAATTATGGTTTTGTTAGATATGGAAAATTAATATTTTGTAGTTCTAGAAGTGGTTGCGTGATCCTAAATGCAAAAATTTGTTGTTTTTACCATGTTTAACTAGATGTTTAACATTGTTAGTTTTATAGTGAAAATAGGATTTGTGATTATCAAATATTTGAATTATGTGTAGATTACTCCAAGATGCTGTCGGGGCCGATAGACGGTAGCATATTGTGTTTGCAAAAACGCAATCGAACGAGCAACGATGCTTGGATGCAGGTAATACACTTTCATATGGAGTAAAAATGTAGATTGGTTATACGCAGCAGTTATATTTTGTTGTTGTTCTTATAGCGCAATACTCCATACGAGACTATTGATTACTCATCTAAATTGAAGAGAGTGTATTCTTCTCATCTCGCCGTGCTAGAGCTGATAGATCGAGTCGGCTTCTCACTTGTCTTTCGACTGGGGTACACCCAATTAGATAATCATTTGATCACATCTTTGATGGACAGATGGAGGCCGAAGACGTCTTCATTTCACCTACGGGTTGGGGAGATGATCATCACGTCTTCAATATCATACTCCTCCACATTTATCTTAGTTGCTTTGTACACTGACTCTTTTAATTGTTGTAAGTTGGATCTTTTACGGATTTTAGCCGATTTGTAAGAACCACAAACATATTTTTCACACATTGACCATCGATAACTAATTTACCATCATAATAACATATAGTTGGAATAAAATTAGGAGTCATTCTATAATAATAACGGTTATAACATTATTTCATTTTCAATTACAAATCTACCAAAAATCTAGGATTTAGAAATTCATACCTTGATAAATCCGGTTTGATGAGATGTTAGTATTCTTGAAGTAGATCTTCGAAATCACTACTTTTTATTGAATTCGATGCAACCAGTAGGAGATTTTAGAATGAAAAAACGAAGATTGGTTTGGTTTTGGGTTTTTTTATTATAAAAGTTTGATAAAGTATAGAATGAAAAAGAAGAGGAGGCTGTTGGCTTTAAATTCAGTAAAATGACCGACTTTTGAAAAGCCGCTCACTGACGACTTTTCAAAAGTCACTCATATAAACAAAAAAGGTTACGTTCTAGGCGACTTTTTAAAAGTCGTCCAGACGTATTCAAATAAAAAAAATTATGCTACACTGACGCTATTTGAAATGACACCAGTGTGTTTTGACCAGCTCATCACTGGGCTAGTCAAAGCAGAACTATGAACGATATTAGTTTCTAAATAGAGCTATTTGTGTAATTAGTTTACAAAAGGAGGCCAAAACGAAAAAAAAATCCCTAATAAAATAACGAAAATGGATTTGATTTTACTATACCGTCAAATTATTAGATTTGATTTTACTTTAAAATCGCCAAAGTATAATTTTACATTTTGTTCATCTGCATTTTACACTTGATTCATTTTATAAAAATTTAAGTTTGTGCACCTCCCAAGTATACAAAATTCCAATTAGAGAGTTATGAAAATTTAATTTATTTTCTATAGTAAGTTTTAGAACGCACGTATTTGCTCAATAACCTTTTGTTTTCCTACCCAAGTTTATAAATCATATGATGTTATCACTTCCATGATGGATCATTTTTCTTACTGTACCAAAGCTACAGCTGATATATTTCTTTTATACTTCTATAATCCGTAATTTGTGATTCAACGTGAATAAAAATGATGGTATCACTTTATTTTCTTGACATTTCATCTCATATTTCTTTCTTTAGCCATGCTGCTGTTTAGTACAAACTATTATAGATTTAGCAGGATATTTGAAGAGCGTAAACAAGTTACCTGCTTTTACTTGCAAGTTTATTCCGACAGCAGGCATAAGCTACCAATAAATATGTTCCTAGAAGTTAAATAGATGAAGATATAACAAGGCTAAAGCCCAAAAGCAGTCTGAATATAAAGCAATTTTAGTTCCCTCGTTCTACATTATTTCTAGATCTAGTTAATGAAATGTGTACTTATAAAAGTAAAAAAACTCCATAACCACACTTTTAATTTATAGGCAGTGAGTGACTTCTCAAGCAGTGATCAAGGTTAAACAATCCTCGAGTTACATGTCATGCACTTGGAAGTCAATATGAAAATCTCGTAAACCAATCACAAAATACATAAACATTTCGCCAACAGTACTCATAAAAGCATGCGTACAAAACCAGGTACATAAAAACATACAAGCATATGCCAAGTTTATAGGGTTTTGACTCAACCTCTTAAAACTATTCTTGTTTCTTATAAATAAAACATAAAGCATTCAGAAAGGAATTTAACTTGCAGAATAGTAAATACTAATCAAAATTAAAATAGACATTGTGAAGCAAAACTCTAGTTCACTTGTTATAATTGTTCATAGCGAAAGCATCATCGAGTGCAGTTTTTGAAACCAAAGCTGCCTTCAAGAGATTCAAAGCCTGCCAAAAAAACAAAGAATATAAAACATTATAATGTGATCGATAAACTCCATCTGTTTTAAATATCAAGAAACAATCAAATGACATAAGTTGGTACCACCAATTCACTAATCGTAACCTGCTTTTCAACCAAATCACCGAATGAAACATTCAACTTACTGACCATTCCAACAATAGATATAGGAGAATAAGGAAACACACGCAAATCATTTGTGACTGCAAATTTATAAGTTTCTTTGGCATATCCTCCACCCTTCTCTAAATCATTCTTCAAGGATTTTGGGTTCAGTCCTTTCAATGTTGCAGACTTGACATCATGTAGGCAATCAGTCTTTGAATAATAGCAACGATAACAACCAATTTTGGTGTGTTCTTCATAGGATGGAGCTTCATCAATTTTTAATATCTGATTTGTGCAACTGAAAAATGGGGCTAACTTGGGATTTAAGAGCATCCTTTTGCAATCCTCAGATCTAATGTACTCGGTTCTTTGTGAACACAAACTCTCAGTGCTGGTATATATGTTGTTTATACATCCAAGCGACTTGCTTTTATTGAGTAATTTGACTATGGAACCTAGGGGTAACAATAAGAAGCTAAACATAAGGTTAGCCATTTCTTTATCTCCTTCCATATGTACTACTTTCTTGTCATCTTTTCTCAGTAGTAGATTTACTTTTACTTTATTACTACTGGGTCCTTCATCAGGCTCAGTTTTTGGCATTCTAATATGCATGTCATTGGCATATGAGGAATTTGGTGGATCATTGCAAGAAGAACTAAAGGACAACTTGGTTAAAGGAGACTCGGATGACAAAACATTGCGTAGTAAATTCAGTACCTGAAATAACAGTTGCTTCTTGGTCACACAGGCAATAATAAAACCAGTGTAATAAAAAAACATTAAGAATGAAAAATCGATTACGGTCATTTATAAGCAAAATATACACATTGATGTCATTTATATTATTTGACAGCTGAAAGTAATTAACAAGTTATTGATGATAGTATTTGGCACTACTCAAAAGAACTGAAAAGACATCAAATAAAGACCATGAAATGTTAATTAGCAATAAAAAGAAACTGTATGTTACCTCCTCGTAACCAACATCCACGACCATCTCTTCCAAAAATCTATGATCTTCATTTCTGAAATTTGCCAATAAAGATAGAATAACAGATGTTGAAGCTGGCATTATATGCAAGTCATCTGTTACAATAAATTTTGACTCTTTCTTCACAAAAACCTCTTCGGACGCTATTTTTAACAACTTCAAAGGTCTGCTAAATTTTCTTAAACATGTGCAATTGACATTAGGAACATAGCTGTAGTAACAATTGTTGAGACTTAGTGCAGTTTACACGTAATGCAATTTGTGTCCAATTCTTCTGGAAGACTGGGCTTAGTTGAGTCATTTATGCTTTGTTTTAGGATTAATTTATGTTTGAATAAGTCTATAGCATGCTGCTATAAATTTATGTACCGCATCTTGTTTGTTCTTCAGTACTTCAAATTTCATTTTAGTGTGTTGTCTGTGTATTTTCAGTTCTTCAGTTGAGAAATAAAAACATTTCTGCTTTTGTGTGTTTGTTAACATGGTATTTGAGCATAGGTTGGTTAAATAACAAAGTGTTTGCTTATCCACTCCGCTGAAGTTTTCAGGCAGTGAAGTATCTCAGCAATTCATATATATTTTCTTCAAAATGAATGGAAATACATCCCAAGTTTCTGTAGAAAAACTGATTGGTAGCAACTATAGCTACTGGAAGCTATGCATGGAAGCATTCTTACAAGGACAAGATCCATGGGAGCTTTTTTCTGGCAATGAAACTGAAATTCCAGCAGACACTCCACAAAATGCTAATGCTCGAAGGAAGTGGAAAACTATGTGTGGCTAGGCTTTGTTTGCTTTGCGAACATCGATCGGCAAGGACTACATTGATTATGTACGTGAGGTGACTTCCCCTAAATTAGTATGGGATACACTTGAAAAATGTTCAGTCAGAAAAATACTATGAGATTACCATTTCTGGAAAATGAACTTGCCTCCATCAATCAAGGTAAACTCTCCATTTCGGTTTATTTTTTGAAAATAAAAAATTTGTGCGTTGAGATTTCAGAGTTAGATTCCACTGATCCGATCAAAGAAGCAAGAATGCGACGTTATCTCATTCGTGGTTTAAGAAAGGAATTAATGCCTATTATTTCTTCTATTCAAGGGTGGCCAGTCCAACCAACGATTGTAGAATTGGAAAATTTGCTTTCAAATCAAGAGGCTTTAATTAAGCAGATGACACACATGTCTGTTGTTGAATCAAATGATGTGCTCTTCGTCAAAGATAAGCGAAGCAATGCAAATCAGTCAAAATCTTCTTCAGGAAATAAGAGCAAGCTAGGAGTTGAAGTAAAACAAGAATGCTCTTCATTTTCTTGTCACAGATGCGGAAAACAAGGGCACATCAGGAAAAATTATCATGTTAAACTTTTCTGTAGCAGGTGTCGCAAACCAGGTCATACAAAACAAAAATGTCAAACAAAGCTAACAAATGAGTCAGTGAATGTTGTTCATGAAGCAAAAGAGGATGAAGTAAAGTGGCAACACTGCTATTCAATTGAAGTCATTGGGGAGGTGTGTAATGCAGAACCTGATGTATGGTCCAGTAAACATCAGAGCTTAGATATTCCCATAGACTATGATCAAGACTGGAATGTGGACTCTGGTTGTTCTCATCATGCCACAGGCAATGAGTCTTTACTTTCTGAAGTTCGTCCGCACAACGGGAAGCGAGCTATTGTCACAGCAGATAATACTACTTATCCAGTTACCACAAAAGGCAGTTTGAAAGTTGAAACTGATGGCGTAAATTGCAGTCATATTGCTTTGAGCAATGTTTTTCATGTTCCCAGGCTTGCGAAAAACCTTTTGTCGGTTTCTCAAATTACTAATTCAGGAAGGTATTTTATTTGGTCCTAATGATGTTCTTATTATTGATAAATTAAAAAATTACGATGATAATGTTCTATTCCGTGGGAAAAGGAAAGAGTCTTTATATGTATTATCTGCTAGTGAAGCTTATGTTGATAAAACAAGTCAAAATGATCGAGCATCTCTTTGGCATGCTCGTTTAGGCTATGTTGGTTATCAATTATTAAAACAGATCTCAAAGAAGAAGTTGCTTGATGGTGTTCCATCTTTGAAAGAGGTATGCCCAGATATTGTATGCTCTGGATGTCAATATGGAAAATCGCATCGGCTTCCGTTTCAAAAATCACAGAATAGAGCATCGCAGAATTTTCAACTAGTGCGTTCAGATTTGATGGGGCCAACAAAAACTCCTAGTTATTGTGGTTTTCGCTATGTGATGTTGTTTCTAGACGATTTTTGTCACTTTTCATGGGCATATTTTCTTGAACACAAAAGTGATGCATTTTCAAGGTTCATGAAATTTAAACTGCTTGTAGAGAAAGAGTATGAATAAAAAATGAAGTGTTTACGGACTGATAATGGCGGAGAATACATGTCAGAAGAGTTCTTCTCATATTGTAATAATCATGGTATTATTACACAAATGACATGCCTAAATACTCCACAGCAGAACGGCGTTGCTGAGTGAAAATTAGCACACCTTACTTCTATGAGCTTGTCATGGTTGCATGATAAAAATCTCCCAAAAGAGTTGTAGGCTGAAGCTACACAGTGTTCTTGCCATGTCATCAATCGATTGCCTTCTTGGTCAGGTAGCTCAAAATCACCTTTTGAAATTTTATACAAGTTTAAGCCAAATATGAGTTATTTTCGTGTATTTGGTTCATTGTGATATGTTCATATTCCTACAAGTAACATAACATAACTTGATCTAAAAGCAAGAAAATGTGTATTTGTTGGCTATGATTCACACAGGAAAGGTTGGAGGTGCATGGATCCCACAATAATGAAGTTTATAGTTTCAAGAGACGTTGTTTTCGATGAGCTTTCAAACTATTACTTTGCTAAAAATAAAATCAAGGTCTCACCATTCTTAATTTCAGATCCAACCACACTTGAGCTATTCTCAAATGAAGATGAATCCAGTGATGCAGAAATTGTTCCCACGCCTCATGCAGAAGACCAACATGATGATGCATTGCGAAGATCAAATAGAAAAAGAAAGCAACCATCTCATTTGTTTGATTATCAAGTCCAAATTAATCAATGCACAGTGACAAGTTGTTTTCAAATGGGAGATGTTTATGAAGATGAGCCAAAACACTACAGTGAAGCCAAGGGCATTGCTGAATGGGAAGATGCAATGCATTAGGAAGTTGAAGTTTTAAATAAGGATGATACATGGGAGCTGGTTCCAAACCGAGAAAATGTTGAGTTGCTCATCTGAAAATGGGTTTACAAGTTGAAAAAGAACCCAGATGGTACTATCGCTAGGTACAAAGCACGCTTAGTCGCACGCGGTTATTCTCAACACTTTGGTTTGGATTATGAGAAGACTTTTTAGCCCAATAGCTAAGATGGTCACTGTGCGAACTATCATTTCGTTGGCCGCATGCAAGAGATTGAGCATTTGGCAACTTAATGTAAAAAATGCTTTTTTTATGGCGAATTGGATTGTGAAATATTTATGGAACAACCTCAAGGATTTGTATCATTAAAGTTTCCTAATCATGTTTGTTGGTTAAAAAGGCATTGTATGGTCTTAAGCAAGCTTCGCGAGCTTGGTATGGTAAGATCTCTCAATATCTTACATTTTGCGGCTTTATTCCTTCACATAGTGACCCTGGCCTGTTTGTGAAGAAGAAATCTTCAATGCATATGTTATTTCTTTTATATGTAGATGACATGATCATCACCGGAGATGACATTATGATTTAGTTCATCTTTGTGATGATTTGTCTATCCGATTTGAAGTAAAAAATCTCAGAGAGATACACTTCTTGGACTAAAAGTAGAGAAGACTGGTGGGTATTTTGTCTCTCAACAAAGTTATGCTACAAGTTTGTTGAATCATTTTGGAATGAAAGATACAAACATAGCAAACACTCCCATGGAATCAAATCTAAAGTTGCAGAAGCTTGAAGGCGATGTTTTGGAGAATGCTACATTATTTCATCAACTTGTTGGTAGTTTATTCTATTTACCTATAATAAGACTGGATATAGCTTACTATGTAGGTGTGGTTTCTCAATTCATGGATATGCCTTGCGTTGGTCATATGGTTGCAGCAAAACGAATACTTTGATATGTAAAAGGAACAATTGATCTTGGTTTGAAGTATAAGCAAAACATATCATTTTCATTATGTGGGTTTGTTGATGCAGATTGAGCAGGTGATGTGAATGACAGACGTTCAACTACTGGTTATTGCTTTAATACAGACTCGGTTGCCATAGCTTGATGTGGTAAAAAGCAAAGAACTGTTGCTCTTTAAGTATTGAATCTGAATATGTGGCTGCAACTATGCCTACCCAAGAGTGCATTTGGATCAAGCGGTTACTTTAGGAGATCACTGACTTCAAGGATTATCTAGTTACTATTTATTGTGATAATAAAAGTGCGGTAAGACTTGTAGAAAACCCTATCTTTCATGCTCGATCAAAGCATATTGAAATACATCACCATTTACTTCGAGAGAAAGTGTTAAATGAAGATATTAAACTGCTGCACATCAGAACCGCGGATCAAGTTGTAGATGTACTTACTAAAGCATTACCAAGACCAAAGTTTGAGTTGTTTTGAAAAGTTCTAGCTCTCATTAATAGGAAATCTGCACTAAGGGAGAGTGTTGAGACTTAGTGCAGTTTACACATAATGCAATTTGTGTCCTATTCTTCTGGAAGACTGGGCCTAGTTGAGTCATCTTGTGCTTTGTTTTAGGATCAATTTATGTTTGAATAAGTCTATAACATGCTGTAAATTTATGCACCTCATCTTGTTTGTTCTTCATTGCTTCAAATTTTATTTTAGTGTATTGCCTATGTATTTTCAGTTCTTCAGTTGAGAAATAAAAAAATTCTATTTTTGTGTGTTTGTTTACAACAATTAGATTATGGAAAGTAGTTCCCATTACTGCAACTATAAATACAGTTGCACGGGTTTGAATTATTAAGGTTCATTGTTAAATTCTCACAGTGTTGATCTGCCTCACTCTAGGGGTTTAGTACAAGATTTGATATTCCTTTTTCCGTTTCTGTTTCGATCATTGAAAATTTTAAAATTCCAATTCTGTATCGGAATTTCCGCTTTAATTCTGGTGTGTGAATTCCGGTAATTTTTGCATAAATACGTAAATAAATATGCAATACTAATAGTTATTATACTAAATTATTCAAATTACATATAAAATATAAATCATTCAACATAAAAATTTAATACAAAAAACTATTTCTTTGAGCATCATATAAATTATGTTCATCATTGTCTTCATCTTATGTCGGATTATAATATACTAGAAAAGCATAATGCTACATTTGATCCGAATTTAAAATTGTTGTCATCATATTATCAAATGGTGATGGTTCATCTTGGCTACTTGATGGTTCAGCAGTATACGATTCATTTACTCCACAAAATAAATAACTTTCACCACCAGAAATTACTTTGTGACAATAATTACACTTGTTTTTTCTTTTTTTCCATCAATAACCATCGTATAATAATTCCAACCAATATCATGATTTGCCATAATCAACTACCTAAATAAGAAACAAAATAATTTCAACATTAATACATTTTTATGCAAACTAAACAGTATATTATTTTGCATGATAGAATATTGTTTTATTAAATATCAAAGAGCTAACCAAATTTGTTTGCCTGTTGAAATCATTTTATAAACCTAGCACAAATATTTTAAACCTCAATTATTTAGAAACTCCAACTATAATTACTTTATAATCCATTTATTTAAATCCGGCCTAATGCCCTGTAGTTCTCATTAGCCTAGTCGCGCACAGATGTTTCTTATGTCATAGTCCACTGATTCGAACACAAACCAGAGGAAAAAAAGGAAAAGAAAAAAAACCTTTGTCATTGCTTTTTCATCGGTTCGAGATCGATGTTGATGCTGCCAAAGTCAATTCGAGATCTCTGCCAAGGTCGATCGTTGATGATGCCAAGGTCGATCGATGATGCTGCCAAGGTCGAACAAAAAAAACCTGATGATGATGAAGCAGAACAAAAATTGAGCGAAGGGACGACTTTGTTATGTAATCGGTTTGAATTAACTTGGTTTTATAGAGCAACACAGAATTGTAATCATGTGAATTTCTTTTTTGATTTTGTTTTTTTGTTTTTTTAAAGGCAGAAAAGAATTGATTGAGATAAATAAAGGTGAATTATTGTTCCTTGTTTTATGATTTGCATCACATGCTTCTTCTGTACAAGCTCGCAACTTTGTATTTTCTCATTTATTTATTTTGAGGTTATAAGAACCTGGTCGGTTTTTTGGTAAAGTCCGGTCCGCTACATGCCAAAACCAACCGAGATGGCAGAAACTCTGGCGTTCCGGCCGGACTTTAGAACCTTGGTTTAATAACATACTTTTGCATGCGCTCGTTCTAAAATATCGTTGTTTTCAACACTATCATATAAACCAGAAATGCATCCAAAGATGAATTTTTGTCCAATAGTTTCTACACTCTTCCAATGGGCATTATGAAAAAACTTAGCAAGATATCAACAAACTCTATGTTAGATTTAGCCAACACCACCTGATTATGCTTCTTATCAATGAAAAGTTTCAATCTTATTTTTTAGCTATTTCTTACTCTTACTCTGTAATTGTATTATGTGGGACATCAGCTTCAACAATACACACACATTTACTAGAAAACCTTTAGCAGGGTCATTAGTTAAGATAGTAGCATGAATGAGCTAAATCCCCAGTCAGATTCACATACACTAAAATAATATGCCGCCTCTACAAAAAACCACGAACAAACATGAATGACAATTTCACTAACATATCGTACAGTTATCTGAATAATTGACAACCTCTATAATAAGTATTCGGAGTTTTTGTTTGGTAGACACGTAGTTGTTAGAGCTTATAAGGGAAGCTTGGTTCTTTAGGCAGTTAAAAAACCTACAAAAATTGATACATTATAGAACAAATTATACGTTTCTTTCGTTATGATGCGAGTGCTTTTCGATTGATTGATGACAGATACACTAAACATTTGATATCTACTCCATCCATCAACCAAGACCCTTGCTAATAATACATCATCCTAGTACAAAGATAAGTAGCCATCCTTGACGTTTCCTTTAGGAAATATAAGCAGTCGCCTGCTCATACAACGAAAAAGCAACCGTTATTTGCCGATTGAAGTTAAAAGATAGCGAGACTGTCCCATGATAAATGATGCCTTAGTTGTTTTCCCGATATCTTTTATACTTACTATAAAAGACATCATTTATTAATCCAATGTTGAGTATTAAAACAACTAAGGCTGATTTTAACACAAATACATTGTTAAAATCAACAACGTGTTGTTTACTTATAGTTTAGTAATATCAATGCACCTTTTAACGTTCTTTCTTATGAACACATGCTTCCTCTGCACTTTGATTGAAAATCAAACTATTTGATATTTCTATCTAAATACTTATTCAATCTTGATGCTTATAAAATGAAACTTTCGTATCATTTCTTGGATCATACTCAAAGACTCACAAATTCAATATCGCTCCCATTGATTTTGAGACATTTTTGGTTAAAATGTGTAAACAGCTTATTCTAAATCGTTATTTAGAATTTTCTATTTCAATCCATATGTACCAAAACACTAAGTCTTATCAAGTGATAATTTTGTGAGTAAATCCGAATTAACTTGAGCGTGTTGAATACCGAATCTATTATGTTAATTTCAACAATTGAAATTTGCGATATTATTCTTATCAACATTGCTCATTTAACTTCAACTGCATTAGTCTTTCTCATAAAGATACAATCTCGGTCGATGGATCACATCTCTTTGGTTACGACCACCAAAATCTATATTTTGATAGCATACTTGGAATTCTTTCGGATTTGCGCATCATATCATATAGAGTCAACACTCTTAATAGTTTAATTAAACAACCGAGGATTATATATTTTCGACATTAATAGGAAACTCATATTTTCTCTTCGATGTGCGAGAATACTTATTAAACATTCTAATGCTATGCGTTCATTTAGGTTAGTTAATTTCATTTCATCTCATATAATCAGTTCTATCTACGGATCATATCCAATTCCATTTAACTATCAATAATTCCTCAAAGAAATTCCTTCACAATGAAGTTGGTATATCTTGAAACAACAATTGTTTCACAGTGTAAATAGAATAGGGATTCATAAACGCTTTATGAATTTCTTTATTTATAAAACTGACTATGTTTTAGTTTACAAAAATTATGTTCAAAACATAAATATGTAAATCAATAACAGTCCTTTCCAAAATCCTATTGGGGATATTCACACAAGATTCCTCATAAACAATTATTACATGTAATCTATCGACTCGCATAACCTGCCAATTCCTTGGCTAGGATATGTTGGAGTTTTGAATAAACCCTTATCTTGTAAGATTTTGTAAATTGTTATTCAGATGAAATAATATTAACCTTGTGTACTACTCTTAAGTACATTACCTTATAGAAAGAAACTAACTCAACTTCACTCCCAATTAATCGTACGTTGTCCAACAAAGTTCGATTACTCCATATCAATGCATCATTATGTATCACATGAAGGAGTTATTTTGAGATTGAATCTTTATTCATTTTAGGTATGTTTGGAACCTTTTCCAATATAATCACTCATTTGATCAAATCAAATCATTTCAGTCGCATATTATTTTTACTTCAGTTTTATATTCAATGAGTTTACCATAGACATACTACATGTGTATCAAATACACATGTCCATGTCAATGATGACTCGTTAGTGAATATGACGAAGTACGTGGAACCATTTTGGTATTTATAGAATTACGATTGCATACATTTATATGTATCAATCTAAAGAGTTCATCAACTCTTATTATGCTCCCACTAAATGGGTGCATAGCACTTAATTGTTTGAGATATAATTAACATGTATCATATGATTCAAAATCATATAATAAAATTATTTTCTCAATACTATGGCTTAGTTTATAATTCCAGAATAAATGTAAATAATATTAGATACTTCTGTATTATCCAATGCATCATTTTTGTTATGAAAACAAATACCACAGTTTTATTTCATATCAAATATTCATAATATTCATATTGAAATATAGTTATATCTATTTTTTAGTCGATAGTGAAAAATAGTCATTATTTCATAAATAATGTTTGGTACGTTTTACGAAAACAATTTTCTTAATTTGATGCAATCAATAAGTGTTATATGTCATGCTCCCACTATTTCCGCCATTATTGTAATAGTGTACTAAATTCAAAGGTCCATCATTCACTTAATATAGATTTATTTATTTCATACATTTCAACTATTTATAGTGGAGAGTTCGTTGATCAAATATCTTGAGCTCAAAGAAATAAATCTCATAGAAAACAATTTCTGTATGAAAATACATTCCGGAATAGAAATCATATTTCTTATTCTAATGTTAAGTATCTTTTATTATTATTTCTTGTTTCCGTTGTTTCTTTATGAAGAAGAAATTAAATGACTATTCACTCTCTCCATCCCAACTATACCTTAAATCATATCTATTCTTATACATTTATTTTTCTTTCTAAATGGTCAAACCGTTCAAAAGAAAACTCTTACTACAATATCTTAACGAACTCTTTACGAAAGCGCATTCGATTATCCTTAATATTTAAGGACATCAAATATGTTGCTCTTTGCGTAAACCGATCAAACCGACATTTTAGCGATCGAGTTCTTAGATTTATCTTGTAGTTTTGGTCTTATGCTACAATTAACATAATATGATCTTTTATGTAATCAATCAAATTAAATACTCGATCACATTGTACATTTGTATTGGCTTACTTCGAATGAACTATATTCATTGAAGTATCGTACATTACGAACTATGACCATTCACCGTATAACATTTATATGTGATAGTATATGGATCAAATATCCATCCATAGTCTTGTATTGTTTTAGAGTCAGAAACTAATAAAATGCAATACATGGTCTAAACCAAATAAACATGTAAGTGATCATTTAACGAATGTATCAAGTAGTTGTAAAAATTAGGCACTTGCATGGGTATAGAAAATATTAACAAGCAATAGGCATTTAATAGTGAGTATTATATTATATTTCCATTTGTTAATTTTTAATTCAGTTCGTTTGTATATGTTAATTGATAAACGTTTTATCAATCATATTATAACAACCCAAAATTTGAGCTATAATAATTAATTAACGAATTAATTAAATAATAAAATAAGTTTGTGAAATTGTTAGAATCGAGCCACAAAAGTTGCACCATTGTGTCCCTGGTAATTATTTGGTCAATTTCCATATATAACTTGTTGAAATCCGAGCTAAAGCAAAGAAGTTATGAAGGAAATAAGAATTCAGAATTTAATAAACAAAACGAAAAAAAAAATATAGGGCTAGGTCGACCCAAGCCTAAGTCTGGTCGACCCTAGGGTCAACCCCCAAAGGAGCAAGGTCGACCTATAGGTCGACCCTCATAGTATAAAGGTCGACCCGCCTTAGTTATTTGACGTAGATTCATCCAGTTTTGAGCGAACACGTCATTTTTCCATTTTTCTCAAATCCTATGCGTTCGAGCTCCCATTCAACGGTTCCCAGCGAGCCTATGATGTGGTTGCACTAGATTTATCTTCAAATCCAATGGTCTGAGATCCCTAAGTCACACTATAAATAGAACCCTAGGCCTAGCTATTTTTCTCATTCAGATTTTCTCCCAATTGGGTTAATTGCTTGAGGCTGAACCCTAAATAGAAATTTTTTCTAGGGTGGAAATCTTTTTGATAAAAATATTTGAGAGAAAGTTATTGTCACAAGCTGAAGAAAGCATGCAGTTAGAGAAGTTCATTAGTCTGAAGCAAGGGAGTCTTTCGATGAAGGAGTATATAAATCATTTTAATGAGCTATCACGGTTCGGAATGGAGCTTGTTAATACACCACATAAGAAGGCCATCAAGTTTGCTAAGGGCTTGATCCAGCCCCTCCAAGGGTTGGCATTGACACATGTACCTATGGGAGCGATGTATGAGTCACTTGTGGAAATGGCTCTCATGTCAGATGCTGTTAAGGAAGAAGAAGTTAAGGAGGTTCCTAAATCAAAAAACTCTAAGAAGAAATGGTGGAAGAATAAGAAGAATAAGGACAAGAAGAAAGGAGGAGGACCTCAGAAGGGACAGATCAAGAAAGGTGAGAAATTTCATAGTTGTGGATTGCTTGGCCATTTCACAAAGGACTGTAAGAAGGAAACGATGAAGGGGAGGTGTTACAACTGTGGGCAGCCTGGACACCTTAGTAGAGCTTGTCCTCAAAAGACGGGGCAGAGAGCTGGCGCACCTATAGCGCAAGTACAGGCTTTGGATGCAGCACCTTATAGTAGTGGACCGGATCAAGGTAGGAAAGTCTCTATAGAAGGTTTGATCTCTATTTCAGATTTTCCTATTCGGTCTCTTTTTAACTCTGGAGCATCTCATTCTTTCATTTCTAGTTCCTTGGTTGATTGTTTGCACTTAGGTATTTCTCTAGTAGTGGACCTTATAGTTGTTTTAAACCCCATAGGAGGATCGGCACATTTATCCATGATTTATAGGGGTTTGAAAATTTTTATACTAGGCGTAGAATTTGACGCCTATGTACTAGGATTTTCGAGATATGGGATGATTTTGGGGATGGACTGGTTATCCACTTATGGTGCAATATTAGACTAAGAGAGTCGTCAGACTAGAGACATGTAGCGGAAGGACTCTCGAGGTTTCTTGCGACCCACAGGGGTCAGTCATGTTGAGCTTTCTTTATTCCCTTGATTCATCACTAGGAGAGTTAGATTCCATTCTAGTCGTTAGAGATTGCCCAGATGTTTTTGAAGAGGTTAGGGGACTACCCCCTAAGAGAGAGATCGACTTTGGATCTATCTGAATGACAATGCTAAGCCAGTGGCGTTGCCCGTGAGACATATGGCTCATAGGGAGAGGAAGGAGTTAAGTAAGCAGATTAGTGAGCTATTGGAGAAAGGCTTCATCAGACGGAGCATATCTAAGTGGGAAGCACCAGTCATCTTCGCTACAAAGGCGGATGGTTCCCTTCGACTTTGCATAGACTATAGAGAGTTGAATAAGCTCACAAAGAAGAACCGTTACCCACTTCCTAGAATAGACGATCTTTTCGATTAGTTGGTTCGCTCTTTAGTATTTTCTCAGCTTGACTTAGCCACTGGATTTCATCAGCTTAGGGTCGCTGATGATAGCATCAATAAGACAGCATTTAGGGCACCCGATGGACTCTTTGAGTGGTTGGTTATGCCATTTGGGCTGACCAACGCCCCAGCCTATTTTATAGATTTGATGAGCCGTGTTTTTCGAGATGTCCTAAATAAGTTTGTTGTAGTATTTATGGACGACATTCTGGTGTTTTCCAAGAGTATGGAAGAGCATGCTATTTATCTTGAGAAGGTTCTTCTCACACTTCGTGTTCATCAGTTGAAAGCAAAATTCTCGAAGTGTCACTTTTGGCGTAAAGAGGTGCGTTTCTTGGGGCTTGTAGTCTCAAGAGAGGGTTTAGCTGTGGATTCCGCTAAGATTATAGCAGTACAGGATTGGAAGGCCCCCAAGAATGCTACCAAAGTTAGAAGCTTCCTAGGTTTGGCTGGTCATTATAGGAAGTTTATCAGAGATTTCAGCATTTGAGGTTAAGCCTACCCTCATAGATCAGATTGGCTCAAGGCAGCGAGAGGATTCAGAGCTTATGGATATTTTGGATAGGATTGGGAGAGGAGAGGTCTCTGGACATCTCCAACGTTATTCCATTGATAGTAAAGGGTGGCTAAGGAGAGGAAGACTTTGTGCCCCCCCACTAGCGATTTGAGGAGAGCAGTTCTAGAAGAAGCACACCATTCTCGAATGACTATTCATCCGGGTGGTGATAAGATGTATAAGGACATGTAGAGAGTGTTTTATTAGAGCGGCATGAAGAAGGATGTGGCAGAGTTTGTAGCTAAGTGTCTTGTGTGCCAAAGAGTTAAGGCAGAGCAGTGGAAACCCGGCGGATTGCTTCAACCATTGGATGTACTCGAATGGAAGTGGGATAGTGTTTCGATGGACTTCATAGATGGTTTACACCGATATCAGAAGGAGAATACCAGTATTTGGGTGATTTTAGATCGTTTGAATAAAAGCGCCCACTTCATTCTGGACAAGAGTAAGAGGACATCACCTTATTTGGCATCTATATACATTCATGAGATAGTCCAACTTCATGAACTTCCCTCTAGCATAGTGAGCGACAGAGACCCTATCTTTACTAGCGAGTTTTGGAGAAGCTTGCAAGAGGCTTTAGGGACATAGCTTAGATTGAGTACGGCCTATCATCCTCAGATGGATGGCCAAACGAAGAGAGTTAATAGAGTTCTTGAGGATTTGTTGAGGATGTGCATTCTTGAGGAACTGTGGAGGAGCATCTTCCTTTAGTGGAGTTTGCATATAATAATAGTTTTCAAGCTAACATTGGAATGACACCTTTCGAAGCTCTTTATGGAAGACCTTGCAAGTCGCCTTTGTGTTGGTTGGGGTCTGCAGAGAGATTGCTACTAGGTCCTGACATGGTTAGAGAGACTTCGGAAAAGATTGATTTGATTAGAAGGAGAATGGAGATGGCCAAGATAGACAGAAATCCTATGCAGATAAGCAGAGAAGGGATATTGAGTTCGAGGTAGGAGGCTTGGTTTTCATTAAGGTATCTCCTCTAAGAAAGGCAGTGAGGTTTGGATCAAGTGGGAAACTTGCTCCCAGATTCTTAGGACCGTTCCCCATTGTGGAAAGGGTAGGGAAGATGGCATATCAGATAAAGCTACCGAAGAAGCTCGTAGGAGTTCATGATGTTTTTCATGTTTCGCACTTGAGAAACTGCTTACATGATTCAGCAAAGGTAGTAGAACCTAACCAACTTGAGGAAGTTGAAGTGCAGAGGGAAGCATCGGTTTGTCGCATTCCTACCAAGATTGCTGGACGTAATATCAAGAAGCTTAGGAATAAGGAAGGACCTTTGGTTAAGGTGCAGTGAGGAGATAGTACTAAGGACGCTGCGTGGGAGGCTAAGGAGAAAATACATACCTCTTATCCGCATCTTTTCGATAGTACGTCTTGAATTTCCTATTTCTATCTTTAGTTTTGAATAGGTTCTTTCCTTTAGTATCCTTTGGGAGGGTAGATCTTAGGATTTAACCTATGGATGGTAGGACTGAATTTAAACATGTTACTAGAACATGTTATGTATGTTGGACGCTAGTGGTTGCAAGTGTTTGCTAGTGGATGCATATGGATGTGTGTGCATTTTTATTTTTATTTTTATTTTTATTTCATGGTTGTTATAAATGGATAATTATCATATGATTGTTGCATTTGGATGATGATTGTAGCATGCATATAGAACTATCAGTTGTCATTAGGGAATTTGCATTCATTTGGATACATGGCACAGACATGATTACCTAAAAGGAGGTCGACTGAATTAGTAGACCTCCTAATCTTTTGCATTAGTTAGGGACATTGACACTACACTATTGCATATATCATAAATTGCATTAGAACGCTTAAGGACCATGGATGTAATTGATGGTGGTTGAATATTTGGTTGTAGAATTTGGATGAAAATATTTATTTCATTCTTCTGTCCTTGGAGATTTTAGGGATGAAATCATTTAAGAAGGGGAGAATGTAACAACCCAAAAGTTGAGCTATAATAATTAATTAACGAATTAATTAAATAATAAAATAAGTTTATGAAATTATCAGAATCGAGCCAGGGAAGTTGCACCATTGTGTCCGTGGTAATTTTCTGGTCAATTTTCGTATATAACTTGTCGAAATCCGAGCTAAAATGAAGAAGTTACGAAGGAAACAAGAATTCAGAATTTAATAAACAATACGATATATATATATATATATATATATATATATAGGGCTAGGTCAACCCTAGGGTCGACCACCAAAGGAGCAAGGTCGACCTATAGGTCAACCCTCATAGTATAAAGGTCGACCTGCCATAGTTTTTGACGTAGATTCGTCCAGTTTTGAGCGAACACGTTATTTTTCCATTTTTCTCAAATCCTATGCATTCGTGCTCCCATCCGACGGTTCCCAGCGAGCCTATAACGTGGTTGCACCAGATTTAATCTTCAAATCCAAAGGTCTGAGATCCCTAAGTCACACTATAAATAGAACCCTAGGCCTAGCTATTTTTCTCATTCAGATTTTCTCCCAATTGGGTTCATTGCCTAAGGCTAAACCCTAAATAGAAATTTTTTCTAGGGAGGAAATCTTTTTGGTAAAAATATTCTACGCCCTAGAAGTGGATCCAGGAAGGCCCAGGATTAGAGCTAAGGGCCATAAGTGAGTGTTTTGTAATTATTTTGGATTTTTAAGTAATTTAAAATAATAGGGTTCTCAATAATTATAGTTTTTCTGCAATTTTGAGACAATTTTTATATAAGTTATTTACAGTTAGTTTTTAAGTTCTTTTCAGTCTTTTTATTCAGTTATTTACAGTTATTTACATCTGTTTTACGTTAGAATTTAGCATGTAAATGTTAGTTTCTTTTTATTCCTTTTTACGTGAATAAAATATTAAAAAGAGATGAATTCGCTAATATGGACTAAAATATAAGAACACTAAATTTATAGAAAATAGATGTAAAATAAGAACTGTAATAAAAAGAAGATAGACTGAAATATGCAAATTTAAGATATTTGCAAGCATAATTATAACAAGTGGTTATAACTAAAAAGAGAAAATAGAAGAATAACAGCTGCAAGAACAATTATGACACATGTTATAATTAGAAAGAAAGAAATAATAGAAGAGGCTTATTTTAAAACCTAGCTCTTGTTAATAATCAAATATAGCAGAGATAACAAAAGAGGCTTATTTTAAAACCTAGATCTTGTTAATAAGCAAATATAGCCGAGATAACAGAAGAGGCTTATTTTAAAACCTAGATCTTGTTAATAAGCAAATATAGCAGAAATAATAGAAAAGGCTTATTTTAAGACTTAGATTAAGTTAATAAGAAAATAGAGTAGAAATAACAGAAGAGACTTTTTTTTAAACTTACACTAAGTTATTAAACAAAGATAGAAGTAGGGTCCATACCAACAACATTCCCTTTCAGTCAGGAACTGATGGTCTCACAATAGTTAGGTGAGACTGGGACACGCTTATACTAACTAGGGTAAATAAGTGGCCAACAGATAGAGGCTCAAATATAGGGATTTGGGCAAAGAGCGCAAACTAGAATTTGTTTGTTAGGACCAGTACCGGCAGCATTCCCTTTCAGACTAGGACTGATGGCCTCACAACACTTAGGTGAGGCTGGACATCATCCCTTTCGGACTAGGACTGATGGTCTCACAACAGATTAGGTGAGGCTGAGCACACTTATGCTGATTAGGGTAAATAAGAGGTCAAAATAGGGAGCGATAGTTAGTGTGTACCGGTGATGACCGAGCGTGCATCATCGATTAGGGTAAATAATTCGCTACTGCATTCCAAGCACTAAGAAAGTGTCTTTTGCTGTGGGACCAACAGGATTGGACCAGCTCACAGTGGCACAACAGAGATAGAAGGCCGATCAAAGGGTAGAATTAGGATTTCTGCCTAATTAAAATAGGATTAGGATTTTAGCCTAATCACAACAATCTAAGACAAGTGCAAACAATCATAATTAAAGCAAATAGTCAAACAGAATCAGAAACAGTATTTTATTCAAGTTTTACCTTTTCTGTATTTTCCTTTTATACTAGAACTGTTGCTTATTCTATTATCTTTATCTTGCTTAGAAATGCTAGTAATTACTTTCACTCACCAGACTTTTAGTCTGACCCACCCTCTATTTCCCCTTTTCCCCATAGCCAGCAGAGTTGAGTAGATTCAGGTTGCTTGGAGATCTATTCCCGAAGTTCTCTCATTTCAGATGTATTCTTTTAGTTTTCATCCTTTTCATCCTTTTCATTTATGGACTTGGCACTTGTGAGAGGGGTTATGATAATTATTATTATTGTTACTTTTGCACTTTGATAATGTAAGACTAAGATGTAATTTTCATGAGACATGAATTTTAGTTATTTTGAGACATATTATGTTTTATTAACTCATTTTGAAATGAAGTTTAATGATAAGTATTTTAAATGTTCCCGCTGTTTTTATTTATTTGTCTTGTGAATCTTAGTTTCTGTGATGCTTTAGCTATACCTATAATGCACAACTTCTTTTAGTGTGCCCTTTTTGGGTATACTAAGGGGTGTGGGGTGTTTCACATATTGAATGCACAAATTTATCTAGATAAGTATAACATTATTTAGCATATGTTCTTACAATATTAGAAAGGTTAAATGTTACCATTTCATTTTTCCAATAAGACTTCCACTAGTCTTTTATGTTTCTTCAAACCCTAAGATGAAACATAGAAGTCTCTCGACTTCACTAGTGGGTGTTAGGACTCGTCTGTCTTAGTATTCTAACCTTGAGTTTGCTCAACAAAGCTGTTAACCATAAAATCCACTTAAGAGCAAAGGTATGAAAGAAGACTAATGAAATGCCAGGCTCTACTGAAATTACAGGCAGAAGTTTTGACAGCGATCACAAAAGAATATTTCGAAGGCATTAAGAAGGCTTTCGAAGGAGTTGCAAGCACCAGGCACCTTCGAAAGAGATAAACAGTGCAGAAGCTTTCGAAAAAGATGAAAAAGAAAGCGAGGCTTCC
The DNA here is from genome assembly GCA_030737815.1 of Allium fistulosum. Classification (NCBI taxonomy): domain Eukaryota; kingdom Viridiplantae; phylum Streptophyta; class Magnoliopsida; order Asparagales; family Amaryllidaceae; genus Allium; species Allium fistulosum. Next base: position 799,970,363 of record CM060904.1, read on the forward strand.
CTTTCGCCTCATTCAAGCCTTTCGATACAGATGGGCTCGTGTATATAGAAAAAGCAAGGACGGGCTTAGAACCCTTTTCGAAGGCAATGAATAATAACCTTTCATATGCGCGCCAAACCTTTCGAAACCAAAGGTTTCACCTTCATTCAAATTACTCAAAACAACCCTTTCGAAAGCATAACCGAGCCTTTCAAACCGGTCAAAGCCAATAACATCTGGAGAAGGATCCGCTTCAATCCACAAGCATGCATTCGGAACCTACCTACTGCATCGAAACCATTGACACTTCAACGCCTTCGAAGCCCTAGTAAACAACCTATCGATAGAATCGAAAGCTCCTATATTTACTTATGATGACAGCAAAGCAACGTAAAGAGAAAAGCGCATTTGTGGCCCTTTCGACGAGGTCGAAAGCAATTCAGGGTAAAGTAGAGAGAAGGAATGCTTAAAACTTGACGACAGTGAAAGGTAGACAAAAGACCCTTTCGACAAGGTCGAAAGGTCTGTAATGAGAAGAAGAGAAGCACAAAGATGAGGACTCGAAAGAGAAGCCTTTCGACTGCATCAAAGGCAGGCGAGGCCTTTCGACTGTGTCAAAAGGAATGATGCGGAAGATAAAGGGACCTTTCGACTAGGTCGAAAGCATTGGTGCGGAAGGGGGCCGACCTACATCTATAAATCAGACCCAAGGGGTCTGATTCTGGGTCTGATTTTAGGGATCATATTTTGGAATCCAAAGCTCATTTCTTTTACTTCTGCTTCTTTGCAACAAAAAATTCTTTGTAACCCTAAATTAATTTAGGAAAAAACTCTAAAACTTGTAACTCATTTTGGATTAATGGAAATGGAGAAATGCGTGGATTCATTAAGGATTTCGATTATGAGGAAGATCATAATGATCATTAGCTAGACTAATGATTAATTGCACATGATACTATCTTATTTTCTTAATTTCTTTTGTCTATGCAATTCGATAGGATCGACTTGGAAAATATACATGCGAAACACATCATCATCATGTCTAGTACCATATAATGACCAATAAGGATGATGATGATGTTTCGACATTGACAAGTTTATAGAACTTACAAATATCCAAGACGATCTCATATCGAGTATACTAAATAGAGCTTGAGCAATTGTAAATTAGATCTAATTCAAAAGGACCAAACCCCTTACGACCTAGTCAAAAGGGGTGTCACGAAGGAAATCTGATTTGTAATTCTCAAGCCATCATATGAGGAGGAGTTCATTCGAAAGAAACCAACACCGAACTGCACCATGAATCCTTTCGAAGGGGTTCCTTCATAGAAGAAACGAAACCAGTAAGGTCGAAAGCAGTTACTTCACTTTAATAGACCGATTATACTTTTCGACATGGTCGATAGTGTTAGAATTGACCTTTCGACATAATCAAAAGGGAATGATATTTAGTATGAATAGCTGTTTTCAACTCATTCGAAAGAGGGGTTTCGAGTAAGATGCTCCTTCCCTTGCCTTCATTTCTAAGCGGTCTTCCAAAACTGTTTTGACCAAGTCAACCTAGTCAAAAGGAAGTTTTGAAGGAAGCAATCTTTTTCGACTGCCTTATTTTATATAACCTTATTTGTCTTTCATATAGCTTTGGGGATGTTAACAAGTTTTCTTGTTAACATTTTTGGTGCTAGAAGGAGGGCTCAAACCTCCGACCTTATTACTATCTTATAGACTAATTATGGATCGTTTGACTTGACATAGGAAAATGAAATCTAAGAGACTCAGCAGAATGGATGGAGAGGCTAATTATGGATCGTTTGACTTGACATAGGAAAATGAAATCTAAGAGACTCAACAGAATGGATGAAGAGGCCACCCACACTACAACCCTCAAAGTGAACATAACCCCAACCTTCAACTTGGATGGGGTTGTTGAAGGGCAACCTTCAGCATCAGCTCAGTAGGATGAAAACACTACTAAAATCAAGCACTTAGAGCAGCAACTGCAGGAAATGCAAGAACTTCTCAAAATGGTGTTATCTCAAAAGTCCTTAAAAGCAACAAGGCCCACACAAGGGGGTGAGGTGGTCTCACCAAGAAGGAACTTGAAGGCTCATTCAAACGAAAACAAGAGTAAGATTGATCTAACATCTTCAAAGAAGAAGGAGCATCGCCAAACTAAAGCTGATCATCAAGGAAGGGTGCTCGATAAATCACTTGAACAATCTGGTAGCACTACGTCAAAAGAATACCATCCAAACCAGAAAAACTATCATGATGTCGAAGCCTACCCAAAGGATGCGGTGGAGAAAGCAATTAAAGATGCAATGAATGCAAAGGGGAAGAGGACCATGGACGAAAACGTGAATGATAACGAACGAGTACCACCATTTACAGATGAGATTATGGCAACAATCATCCCATCTTATCTAAAGATTCCGACAATGAAGTATCATGGAATCACTGATCCAGATGACCATTTGATGGCTTTCAATAGCCAGATGGATTTATATAATGCATCACGAGCTAATAGATGCAGATTATTTGTTGTAACTCTCTAAGGGGCTGCGACCAAATGGTATAGACAATACCAAGAGAAGACCATTTACTCATGGAAGCAATTTTCCTACGAATTCTTCGCTCTGTTTTGCATATGTAAAGATCCAACCATTGATTACACAGTTCCGGCCAACATAAAACAGAGGCAAGGGGAATCTTTAGGAGATTATCTAAAAAGGTTCAATGCTGAAGCATTGAAAGCTAAGGACATGAATGACCGCGATAAACTCATTGTGGTATATTCCGGCTTAATAGAGAACACCCCATTCTGGAAACAAGTTTTGGTTAATGAGCGTAAAAATCTGCAAGACTTCCACTTGCAAGTTGATAAATTCATCCGAATGGATGAGCTACACTACGCTAAAAGGAAAGGAGTTCCCAAAAAGGAAGGAGGAAGATTTGGCCTAGATCGAGGGCATAAAAGAGCGAAATGGGAAGAACCTATTGCTAATGCAATCGCTTTGAACAAGCCATTGTCTTAAGTCTATGCTATGGCGAAGGAAAGAGTCAACTTCCTGACTTCTTTTAAGGCTAAGAACTACCCAGAGCAAAGAAAAGGAGAAGACTACTGTGCATACCACAAAGCAAATAGTCACAAAACCAACGAATGCAGAGTTTTGGCTAGAATCATCCAGAAATTGATCCGCGAGGGTCATTTAAAAGAGTTTATTCAGGATAAACAGAACCCAGGAAACTCACTTTAATCCTGACTCAAAGTCGAACTTGGGTAATCACCCATTTGACTCAAAGCAAACCCAGGAAACTTTGGCCCAAGGCTAGACTTGGGTAAACCATATTTTTCCTCAAGCAAACGCCAAAGTGATTCCAAGCACCGATCACCAGGCCTTTGAATTTAGTGACTCTAAGCAAACCAACAATTGACTCCAAGCAACTAGTAGATTATCTCGGGTCCGACTCCAAGTAACTTACCGCCGATCCGACAATACCGGTCCATCTTGCTTTGCTTATATCTCGGGCATGCATGCATATACCAACCCTGGACTACATCTCATGAATTCCTATATTCCTCGATGGTGTATTGATCATGCAATTTATGCGATTATCACCCAAATCCATCTCCTCATTCAATCAACCAGATCAGAAGTTCGTCGAGCAATTTAGAATGCTTGGGACTCACACCAATGATGTGATGTTATTATCTAATTTATTCCCAGATGCTAAACAGATTTCAGTAGCTAGTTAGCTTGAGAGCCTCCTACGACCTTGGATCGTCTCTGTTACAAAGTGAATCAAAAGCTAAGCAAGGAGGAGGTAGAGCAAACTAGGAGAAAGAACAATACGGGCCCATTGGCTAAGGACTCAGATTCCAGGATACGACCCAGGATCTCAAAATTAGACTCATATGCTCCTTTAAATGATTCAATTGATAGCCTCTACTTAAATACTCACGACTCAGAGCAACACTGGAAACCATTCTTAAGAGAGTCCACCGGAGTCTAGAGAAAAATCCAGGGAATGTTGTACATTCCAAGGTGCACACGGTCCTAACACTGGCGATTGCAAACATCTCCGAGATGTGATTGGAAAGCTGATTCGGAAATGAAAGCTTCTACAGTATGTGCAATCCCTGCAAAATAGCGAGCTGGGAACATACGACGCCTATTAATAAAGAACTTTGATTATCAATTAGACCATTGAGGGGCGCCACCCGCTGAAAGGAACAAAGGGCAAAGTGGAATAGCGAGACACGATGCTGCTTCATTAATTGATGAGATTTATTCCAATCTTCTTTGAATTATTTTATTTTAGTTTCAATTATGTTGTGATCTACGACCAATTTGAACTAAATTACTTCCAAAATGATGCAGGTGACCAAGTACTTTGAGTTGCCCGCCAGCCAATCTCCACAGACCGTGATCAAACCTATGGAGTTTCATCAAGACGAACGTGATTCGATCGTTCATCAGCAACCATATACCCCTGATTTGGGGTGCCGAGGCATATAATAAAGAACTTGACAAGTTCAAAATCCAATAGAAAGTAAACAAGACTGACTATCCACTCAGCAACCTTTGTATTAGACTCAAAGTAGTCACGACTGGCTGCCTGCTGATCAACCCTGGATTTCAACAAATGGACATGATTACAGCCTGAAACAGACGCAACATAATTGTCCGCTTAATAACTCATTATCTCTGCTTGCTAGAAAGAATACGAAGCAAATTGTGCAAGACTCGATCATCCGACCCCAGCATGGATGTGATCAAATCCTTCATCACCTGCTTTTTTCCTGACTTATTGGGAGGAGCCGCAACTATCAAGTGGACGTGAATCGATCGTCTGATTGCCAAGTTTCCAAATCAAACAGGTGGAAATATGACTTCTATTAATAAAAATCTCTAAGTCCTCGGAGCGCGGACTAGAGTATATACAATTCACAAAAAATCTCCAAGTCCCCAAAGTGCAGACTGGAGTATTCTAAGTCCCCGGAGCGTGGACTAGAGTATAAACGATTCACATAAATCTCCCAGTCCTCGACTACGAACTAGAGTACAAACAATTTGGCGAAAGTGCGACCGCCCACGCACTCTAATTCCCCGTAGCGCAGACCAAAGTATAAACACAAATCGAGTGTGAGTCGACCGCTTACAGAATGACTCTAAGTTCGCAGAATGTGGAATAGGATGCAAACACCATGAACCGATGAATGGGTTTCAACTGTTCCCTATTCTAGTAATTCCAACCTAAAATCGGCAAAATAAGTAAAGATCGGTTCTAAAGACTAGATGTAATGCAATTAGAAGAAGAAAAAACTCGGCAGTGTGCCAAAGAACATAATAAACGGTGAAGGAGCTACAGGACCTCAGGGACCTTCTCCCGAAGCAAGGCTACTAAGACCCAGCAGAAAAGCGCCCCAGCTAACTGACGAAATCAGACGAAAGGAAGATTATCAAAAAACACTCTAGCTAGCTAGCAACTAAGGAGTAGGACAGCAACCTAAAGCAATGCCTTCTCATCCATCCTTGTCAACTCTCCTTTTCCAAATGAGCTGTAGCGGGACACTAGGGGTATTGCAGACAGCATGGCGAAAGAAATACTTCTATGCCCTCGACGAGTCATGTCAATCCCCCTTCTGAGAACCAGCGTTGCTAGGGGCATCGAGAAGTCTTATCCAAAGGATCATTGAACAAATAGATCTAACACCTTAGCCTACAGGAACCGATAAAACCGTGTTCCCTCGAACTGAATCCAAAAAATTCCTCTTAAAGTCGATGAATCATTGCTTTAAGTCCGCCGGGCCATCGGAACACGACCCAAAACTTCCCTCGGAATCAATAAATTATCATTCCAAGGCCATCTGGTAGCCGGAAATCCGATTACAAAAACCCTTCGTGAACGTGAAACTCTTTCATGAACTAGAGCGTCGTGAAGGTAAACTGGTAGATCAGCGGTCATCTGATCCAAAAAACCCTTTGCGAACGTGAAGGTCTTTCATGAACTAGAGCGTCGTGAAGCTAAACCGGTAGATCAGCGGTCATTTGATCCAAAAAACCCTTCGCGAACGTGAAGGTCTTTCACAAACTAGAGCATCGTGAAGGTAAACTGGTAGATCAGCGGGCATCTGATCCAAAAAAACCCTTCGCGAACGTGAAGGTCTTTCACAAACTAGAGCATCGTGAAGGTAAATCGGTAGATTAGCAGTCATCTGATCCAAGAAACCCTTCGCGAACGTGAAGGTCTTTCACGAACTAGAGCGTCGTGAAGGTAAACTGGTAGATCAGCGGTCATCTGATCCAAAATAACCCTTTGCAAACGTGAAGGTCTTTCACGAACTAGAGCGTTGTGAAGGTAAACCGGTAGATCAGCGGTCGTTTGATCCAAAAAAATCCTTCGTGAACGTGAAGGTCTTTTGCGAACTAGAGCGTCGTGAAGGTAAACCGGTAGATCAGCGGTCATCTGATCCAAAAAAAATCCCTCGCAAACGTGAAGGTCTTTCACGAATTAAAGCGTCGTGAGGGCGAACCGGTTGTAACATACCGTACCTGGAGGATAAAAGCTAAGCGCTATGGATGCTGCAGTCATCCACAATATTAACTTCTAGTGAAAAAATATGGTAGTGTTAGTGGTATCCATAATATCAGAGGCACTTGAATTTAAATAAAATCACAGACTTCCAAAAACAACGATTTTAGTGATTATATTTTAAATAAATCATTTCCAAGTTACAAAAAACCCCAAACGTAATCCCAAGCAATGATCAAATATAAATTTACAACAATATGCTAAGAGCGACATATGAAGATGTCCCCGTGGATGATCAAAGCAATATAGACATACTGTCTTAATACAGAGCGGAAACAATTTTAAAACAGAATTCCTAAATTAGCTATCCGTCAGCCACCTGCTCATCTTCGGATGCTTTATTCGCCAAAATCAGCTTAAACCTGAACACCTAAACCCTCAGTCTACTCAAATAAAATTTTGAGCACCCGAGAGTTTAAGGGGAAACAAAAACTTCAAGTCAGACTTAAAGCATGGTATGAATAATATCTGTTACATCTCAGTTTACTGATAACTAGTGAGACCACGCCGATTAGTGGAACGGGTTTTCTCTCATTAATATCTCTTTTCAAAACATATATTTTGCAAATCCTTTCTTGCAACCAAACTGGTTAATCAATAGATTTTTACAATATAGCAATATCCATTATGCAAAAAACAAGAAATAAAATAGACTATCCATCTAAATCTAAACTATCTGTTCTTTACTGGACTATCTGTCCTAAATTTCGAGCTAACTGCTCTTTTCTGGACTATCTGTCCTAAAACTGGTTATACCAAAAAAGCAGTATCTTTTATGCTAGATAATGGGCTATCTGCCCAAAACAGGTAAAAAGGGTGGACTAACTATCCTTAAAAATTTAGCAGGTTCTATTATGCTAATAAATGAACTATCTATTCATATCAGAGTTGGCTGCTCTTTTTGGACTAACTGCCCTGGGCTAACTATCCTCTAGGCTGACTGCTCTTAAAATGGACTGACTATTTGAATTTAAAATGAGCTAAGTGCCTGAATTTTCATTTGGGTTAACTACCCTTCAAAATATCTGAGCTAACTGCTCTACAATATCTGAGCTAACTGCTCTTTAAATTTTCCTTGAAACCTTTTCAAAATGATTTAATCCATCAAATCGTATATATACAAGGAAAATATATCTTTAGCTTTACTCTAAGCTATTTTTGCCATGTTATATATACTTTATTCAAAATAATGTTGATGATGTTCAATAAGGATTGTATATCCTTTAAAATAAGTTAAAGTCTTTTATAACTTAAAACACTTAGGATATTTGCCTAGTTCTTATATTCGAAACCTTTGTTTAAAACCTTTAAATAAACTTTCGAAAACATAGAAGGTAACTCCTTCAAAACTATTTATAAAACACTTCGAAAGTATTGAAGGTAATTCCTTCAAATCCTTTAATAAACCTTTCAAAATCATTGAAGGTAACTCCTCCTAAACCTTTTAAAAGCCTTCCTTTTACAAGCTTTAAAACATATGACATCCGCCTTTTTAAATCCTTTAAACCTTAGCCTTTAGAAAACATTGTAAAACCATACCTTTCGACCTTGTCGGAAGGTTTCTCTTCGACCCGGTTGAAAGGTTTCATCTTTTGACTTTGTCGAAAGCCAGGGGTACCTCCCCTATTTAATAAACCTTTCGAAAGCAATGTAACTCAAAATCTTTCGAAGACATTGGGTTCAATTTAAAAACAGTGGAAAGCTTTCGAAACCCTTCAAAGTTAACTACTTTGAAACCTTTAAAACATTTTGACTTAAAACATTTGGATTATGCAAAAGGATCAAAAAAACGTTGGAGTCGAAAGCAACTGCTTCGAAACCTTTATAAAACCTTTCAAAATCATTCAAAAACAATAAAGTGTTGGTGTTAGAACCAACCCTTCGAAATCAATCGAGAGAGGCAGCAAGTTTTAGAAACAAAAGATAACATTTGACTACATCTGTGTCGAAAGATTGGGAAGCGGCAACTATGCTTTCGGCCTTGTCGAAGGATATACCTTCTGACTTTGTCGGATGGTTTCGTTTAAAATAAGAAAGAAAACCAATCGAAACCTTTTTCTTTTAAACATTTTTAACAATTTCTAAAGCTCTTTGTCGAAAGCAAGCAGGCGTATTTTCTTTAAACCAAAACAAAACTTCATGTCTTTCGAAAGCTATAACCTTTCGCCCCTAAACCTTTCGATCTCTTTCAATTCACTATGTACCGGTTGCCTGGTACCTTGTGCCTTGGTATTTAACCTAGCCGAAAGGTTTGATACTTTTCGACCTTGTTAGAAGGTCTGGAATGAAGGTGAAGGTATAAATAATTTTATAATACAAATTAACCGTTTCTTCCTTAGAAAATTCATAACAATTCCACAAAAATTCTGAAAATCAAAACCCATCTCTAAAATAACTTTTTAGATCATCATCAAAGTTCGCAAGGCTAATGGATGTCGTTTAATAGGGTTTTATCTCAAAACATGTCATAAAATCTATATGAATATACATGAATCATCAACATGTATATATATCATTTTATCACTCAAAAACATGGCAAACCTTTGCAAAATAATTCGGTTTAATCTTAAAGACGAAACCATAAAAGTTGTAGAGATGTAAACATTATTCACCTTTTGCTTTAATGATTAAGGAGCTTGAGATTTGAATGAGTTTGATTTGAGTTTGCTTTCCTTAAGCTTTTCTTTTGTTACCTCTTCTTCTTCCTTCGTTAATGGTGGCCGACCAAGCTTTTAATTTTTAGAAAATTAGAGTGAACGTGTGTTTTGAAATACACGGCCTAAGGAAGATGATGTAGGAATGGCCTCTTTCTCATAATACCCCTCCTCTAATTCATTTTTAAACCTTTCATTTAATTTATTACTTAAAAAGGCATGGCTACCGTAATTAAATCAAATCTCGATCCCCTTATCAACACATTATTTTATTTAGTTTATCTAACTAAATCTCCTAAATAGTGTTATCAAAAATCTAGAGTGTTACAGACTCCCCACCTTAAAGAATTTCATCCTCGAAATTACAATAAGGCTCAAAACAAACAAGAAGGTAAAACATACCATCAACACAAGCCAGGATAAGTACCTCTAATCCTGCTCTCAACTTCCCAAGTACAGTCTTTGTCATCGTCACTACACTGGACTTTCACTAATATGACCGTCTTGGTTCTAAGCCTCTTCTCATCTCTTGCAACAATGTGAACTGGCTTCCTCACTATGGTCAAGTCCGGTTCTACCACTAAATCATCTAGCACTATCGGTGCAATAGTAGTCTCCGAGTCTCTAACACACTTTCTGAGATGAGAAATATGAAAAACATTATGGACACCTGCCAAAATGCTCGGTAACTCAAGTCTATATGCGAGCTTCCAGATCCTCTTAAGAATAGGAAAAGGTCCTATGAACCTAGGAGATTACTTCCCCAACTTCCAAAATCTAAGCAAACCCTTCATTGGTGATACTTTGACAAAAACCTGGTCCCCAACTGAGAACTCCAAATCTTTCCATCTCTTATCTACATAACTTTTCTGCCTAGACTGAGCCTCCTCATTCCTATCTCGAATGACCTCGATCTTTTATGCAGCTTCTCTAACCAAATCTGGACCAAGAATCAACCTATCCCTGGTCTCTAACCAACAAACAGGAGATTTACATGGCCTTCCATACAAAGCTTCAAATGGTGCCATCTCAATACTAGCTGATAACTATTGTTATACGAAAACTAGACTAGATGTAGATGGACCTCCCATGATCCCTCATAGTCTAGAACACAAGCCCTCAACAGATCTTCCAAGATCTTGTTAACTCTTTCCGTTTTCCCATCTGTTTGTGGATGGTAAGCGGTACTCATCATAAGCTTGGTTCCAAAAACTTCATGCAGCCTCTTCCAAAATTCGCTAGTGAACAAGGAATCTCTATCACTAACAATGCTGCTAGGAACTTCATGTAGTCTAATCACATTCTTCATGAACAACCTTGCTAAAATAGGTGCCGTCCTGGTTGACTTAACTGGAATGAAATGGGTACTCTTGGTCAATCTGTCCACTATAACCCATATACTTTCATTTCCCCTATTCGTCCTTGGTAACCCGTCTATGAAGTCCATAGAAATAGAATCCCACTTCCATACTGGAATATCTAACGGCTGAAGCAAACCACTTGGTTTTTGGTGTTCGGCTTTTGCCTGCTGGAAATTCAAGCACTGCCTTACACACAAACCAATATCCCGCTTCATTCCTTCCCAGAAGAAACTCCTCTTCATATCCTGATACATTTTGGTACCTCCAGGATGCATAGTGAACTTCGAACAATGGCATTCATCTAAGACTTCCTTTCTTATGTTTCCTACACTCGGAACACATAATCCTCCTTTCTTTCTCAACCACCCATTCTGGTCGAGACTGAAATCTTTCAAGTCATCGCTCTTGGTTCCTTCCTTTAGCTTACTGATCTATTCAGCTAACACTGGACCCTCCATCTTCTTAGAAGCAATCCGTTCGATCAAAATTGGTCGAACATCCAAACAAGACAATACAACTGCATCACCATTAGACCCTGCCTCGGATCTCCACTGCGCTCTACAATCTGCTAATGCTTCTAAATCTTTCCACCTAGCCATCATTGCCAACACTGCATTCTAGTGTTTCCTGCTAAGTTCATTTGCAACCCGGTTGCCCTTCCCTGGTGTGCACTCAATCCCAAAATCATAAGCGGCTATGAATTCTAACCATCTCTGCTTCCCATGTTCAGCTCCTTCTGAGAGAACAAATACTTCAGCGACTTAAGATCTGTAGACAGCTCAAACCTTTCTCCCAAAAGGTAATGTCTCCATACCTTCAAAGCAAAAATCACAGCACCAACTCTAAATCATGCGTTGGATATCCGACCTCATGTGGTATAAGCTGTCTAGAAGCATAGGTAGTCACTTTACCTCTTTGCATCAGCACAACTCCTAATCCTGTTCCACATGCATCGGTATAAACTACCAAGTCCCGATTCCCCTTTGGAACTACCAACACAGGTGCATGGGTCAATAAGTGTTTCAAACTCTGGAGTGCTTTCTCACACTTATCGGTCCACACAAACTTCACATCCTTCCTCGTCAGCCTGGTCATCGGTGCTGCTATCCGCAAGAAATCCTTATTGAATCTCCGATAATAACCAGCCAACCCAAGGAAACTCTTAATCTAGGTTACTGTCTCGGGTCTCTTCCAACTATTCATTGCCTCGATCTGAGTCGGATCTACTGATAACCCTTCCTCTGAGACGACATGACCAAGAAACTTCACATCCTTCTTCCAGAAGTGACACTTCGAAAACTTTGCTTTCAGTTGATGCTGCCTCAGCGTCTCAAGCACTACTCTAAGATGAACTTCATGCTCTCTTTCATCCTTGGAGTAAATCAAGATATCATTTATGAAAACCAGCACGAACCTATCTAAGTGCACTCGGAAAATTTGGTTCATCAAATCGACAAAGAAGGCTGGAGCATTGGTTAGTCCGAACGGCATGACTAACCATTCGTACGATCCATATCTGGTACTGAATGCTGTCAAAGGTATACTATCCTCTGCTACTCTGAGCTGATGGAAACCCATTGCCAAATCTAAATGAGAAAATACCTTTGCTCCACTTAGTTGGTCGAACAAATCGTCAATCCTGAGCAATGGATATCGATTCTTTATCGTCTTCTCATTCAACTTACGATAATCGATGCATAGCCTCAGCGATCCGTCCGGCTTCTTAGCAAACACTGTCGCTGCACCCCAATGTGAACTGCTCGGCTTGACACAACTCTTGCCCTCTAAATCCACCAACTGCAACTTCAACTCCCTCATCTTTGAAGGGGTCATCCTACTTGGCGGTCTACTCACTGGTTCTGCTCTTGGAACCAAATCTATCTGAAACTCAATGGCTCATTTCGGCGGAAATCCAACTACAGGCTCAAATACATCTGCGAATTTTCGAACCATGAAAACTTGGCTCAACTCATCATCTAAATCCAATGCACCCAACAAAGGAAACACTACACCGCTAGAACCTCCGACGATGAAAACAATCCGATCGCAACAATGCGGGCGACTAAGAGATATCTTCCTACCCTACCAAAATATCTTAGCATCGTACTCACTTAACCAATCCATACCTAGGATGATCCCAAACCCCACAAAATCAAACACATGCAAACTACACTCAAATGTATGACCTAACAGGTCAAACTCAAACTGGTCACACCTCAACCCTAGAGTTGCACACCCTCATATGGGATTCGCAACCCGTAAGAAAGTAACTGAATTTGTGGGTTCAAGGTTAAGATTATCCATCAAACATCTAGATATAAAAGAATGCGATGCACCGGTATCAAATAAAATGCTAACAGACATACCATGAATTTGAAGCATTCCCTTAAGAACTGACTTTCCCTTCTCCTAGGCTGTTGGCTTGGAAGCAGCAGGCTCCAATGCATACACCTTGCCCTTACCATCTTTAATGGGATCCTTGCACTGGTTCTTATACTGGCCTATCTGGTCACAATTAAAACACCTGACATTCTTCCCCTTCGCCACCTCCTTCGCTTTCCCTGAGCGACACTCATTAGCAAAGTGCCCTTTCTTGTCGCATTTATAACAAATAACTTCAGACTTCGCTTTCTTGGCTGCTTCACCCTTCTGAGCACCTTTCTTGGGAAAGAACTTCCTCTTCTGGCTCTGCCCAACCTGGAGCACTTTTGCCTTGCTCTTCTCCAAAGACTCAAGGACTTCTTCCTGCCTCAAAGCCATTTCTATAACAATATCAGAAGGATCTCTAAGAGTAGACAAAGTAGCACTAGCCAATTCTGGCTTTAATCCTCTGATAAACTTCTCATTCCGTTTCAACACGGTATCTACAGAAGCATACCTAAACCAAGCCAACTCTTCGAACTTCCTGGCATACTCAGCAACAGACATCTCTCCCTGCACCAGCTCATCAAACTGCCTAATCAAAGCTGATTGTGCCATTATTGACATAAACCTCTCCTGAAATCACCTTTTGAAATCCTCCCAGGTTACAGTCTCCTCATTAACTGTTGCTGATACACTGTTCCACCAGAACAATGCGGTCCCTTGAAGCTTCCTGGACACCAACCTCCTCCTCTACTCGTCAATGAGCCCTAAATCTACAAAAATCCTTTCGCAGTACAACAACCAATTCTCTACTTTAATGGCATCCTCCGTTCCAATAAATGGCTTCCCTCCTAGCTTCACATAATAACCGCTCATCTTAGCGAAATGATTAACTACTGGAACCTCTGGAACCCCTGCTCCTGTGGCATTTCCTCCTACCACTCCGGCTGCAACTCTTGCTTGCATCATATTCTTGAAAAACTGATATATGGCTTCCATTCCGACCTGCGGGACTTCAACACCAACATTCTCTACCTGACCTTGGCCTCTCCCTGCATTAGGTCCGGTATTCCTTTCGGTGCTTCCCCCTACTTGGTTAACTCTGCATCTTCTACCATCCATATCTGTATTCAAACCTCATGAGATACAGAAAGATAACCTAATCAACGATAGATGAAATGGAGATAAAGCACGTACTTATATATAGCAAATACAAGTACGTTACTATAACGTTAACCCAACCCCAAATCTTACTCCAATTTCCTTGGATTTTCTTTTTCAAAACCAATTATTTTTATTTTTTTAGTAAATTTTTTCATAAACCAATGCTCTGATACCAAGCTGTAACATCCTATATCTAAAGGCCAATAGCTAAGCGCTATGGATGCTGCAGTCATCCACAGTATTAACTTATGGTGATGAAATATGGTAGTTTTAGTGGTATCCATAATATCAGAGGCACTTGAATATGAACAAAATCATAGATTTCCAAAAATAATGATTTCAGTGATTATATTTCAAATAAATAATATCCAAGTTACCAAAAACCCCAAACGTAATCCCAAGCATTGATCAAATACAAATTTACAACAATACGCCAAGAGCGACGTATGAAGATGTCCCCTTGGATGATCAAAGCAATATAGACATACTGTCTTAATACACAGTGGAAACAATTTTAAAACAGAATTCCTAAATTAGTTATTCGTTAGCCACATGCTCGTCTTCGGATGCTTTATTCGCCAAAATTTGCTAAAACCTAAAAACCTAAACCCTCAGCCTACTCAAATCAAATTTTGAGCACCCAAGAGTTTAAGGGGAAACAAAAACTTCGAGTCAGACTTAAAGCCTAGTATGAATAATATCCATTACATCTCAGTTTACTAATAACTAGTGGGACCATGCCGCTTAGCGGAACGGGTTTCCTCTCACTAATATCTCTTTTCATAACATATATTTTGCAAATCCTTTCCTGCAACCAAACTGGTTAATCAACAGATTTTCACAATATAGCAATATCCATTATGCGAAAAACAGGAAATAAAATAGACTATCTGTCTAAATCCGAACTATCTGTTCTTTACTAGACTATCTGTCCTAAATTCCTCAGCTAACTGCTCTTTTCTAGACTATCTGTCCTAAAATTGGTATACCAAAATAACAGTATCTTTTATGCTAGATAATGGGCTATCTGCCCAAAATATGTAAAAAGGGTGGACTAACTGTCCTTAAAAATTTAGCAAGTTTCGTTATGCTAATAAGTGAACTATCTGTTCATATCAGAGCGGACTGCTCTTTCTGGACTAACTGTCCTCTGGGCTGATTGCCCTTCAAATGGACTGGCTGTCCGAATTTAAAATGAGCTAACTGCTCGAATTTTGTTTTGGGTTAACCACCCTTTAAAATATCTGAGATAACTGCTCTACAATATCTGAGCTAATTGCTCTTTAAATTTTCCTTGAAACCTTTTTAAAATGATTTAATCCATCAAATCATATATATACAAGGAAAATATATCTTTAGCTTTACTCTAAGCTATTTTTACCATGTTATATATACTTTACTCAAAATAATGTTGATGATGTTCAATAAGGATTGTCTATCCTTTAAAGTAAGTTAAAGTCCTTTATAACTTAAAACACTTAGGCTATCTGCCTAGTTATTATATTCGAAACCTTTGTTTAAAACCTTGAAAAAACCTTTCGAAAACATAGAAGGTAACTCCTTCAAAACTATTTATAAAAACCTTCAAAAGTATTGAAGGTAACTCCTTCATATCCTTTAATAAACCTTTCGAAATCATTGAAGGTAACTCATCCTAAACCTTTTAAAAGCCTTCCTTTTACAAGCTTTAAAACATATGACATCCGCCTTTTAAATCCTTTAAACCTTAGCCTTTTGAAAACATTGCAAAACCATACCTTTCGACCTTGTCGGAAGGTTTCTCTTCGACATAGTCGAAAAGTTTCACCTTTTGACTTTATCGAAAGCCTAGAGTACCTCCCCTATTTAATAAACCTTTCGAAAGCAATGTAACTCAAAACCTTTCGAAGACAATGGGTTCAATTTAAAAATAGCGGAAACCTTTCAAAACCCTTCAAAGTTAACTACTTTGAAACCTTTAAAATGTTTTGACTTAAAACATTTGGATTATGCAAAAGGATTAGAAAAGCATTGGAGTCGAAAGCAACTGCTTCGAAACCTTTATAAAACTTTCAAAAACAATGAAGTGTTGGTGTTAGAACCAACCATTCGAAATCAATGGAGAGAGGCGGCAACTTTTAGAAAACAAAAGATAACCTTTGACTCCTTATGTGTCGAAAGGTTAGGAAGCGACAACTACGCTTTCGGCCTTGTCGAAGGCTATCCTTACGACTTTGTCAGAAGGTTTCATTTAGAACAAGAAAGAAAACCAATCGAAACCTTTTTGACAATTTCTAAAGCTCTTTGTCGAAAGCTAGCAGGCGTATTTTCTTTAAACAAAAACAAAACTTCATCTCTTTCGAAAGCTATAACCATTCGTCCCTAAACCTTTCGACCCCTTTTAATTCACTACGTACCAGTTGCCCCATACTTTGTGCCTTGGTATTTGACCTAGCTGAAAGGTTTGATACCTTTCGACCTTGTCGGAAGGTCCAGAAGGCGGAAGCTCTGCCGAAGGGTTGAAATAGAAGAAAAACTATTTATTTGTACTTTAAAACAGTTCTTTTGTACCCCACCTGCCTTGTTTGTCTAAATTTGACTGGTTGCCAGTTTTATATTCAAAAATGCTACCGACTTTCCCTATTTGGAAATTTAAATAATTTTAAAAAGCCTCTTTCCCCTTTATAATTATATAATACATTTAAGTCCCATACCTTAAATAATTTTATATAACTATTAAAACGCCTTCAAAAATTCTGGAAAAATTCCAGAAAATCAAATAATATGTTCTCTTCAACATATAAAATTTTCGAATCCAAACTATAATTATTTTTCCCATAAATAATTTTATAATCCAAATTAACCTTTTCTTCCTCAGAAAATTCATAACAATTCCACAAAAATTCAAAAAATTCTGAAAATCAAAACCCCTCTCTAAAATAACTTTTTAGATCATCATCAAAATTCGCAAGGATAATGGATGTCATTTAATAGGGTTTTATCTCAAAACATATCATAAAATCTATATGAATATACATAAATCATCAACATGTATGTATATATATATATCATTTTATCACTCAAAAACACGGCAAACCTTTGCAAAATAATTCAAGTTTAATCTTAAAGCTGAAACCATAAAAGTTGTAGAGATGTAAACATTATTCACCTTTTGCTTTAATGATTAAGGAGCTTGAGATTTGAATGAGTTTGATTTGAATTTGCTTTCCTTAAGCTTTTCTTTTGTTTCCTCTTCTTCTTCCTTCGTTAATGGTGGCCGGCCAAGCTTTTAATTTTTAGAAAATGAGAGTGAGCGTGTGTTTTGAAATTCACGGCCTAAGGAAGATGATAGAGGAATGGCCTCTTTTCCATAATACCCCTCCTCTAATTCATTTTTAAACCCTTCATTTAATTTATTAGTTAAAAAGGCATGGCTACCTTAATTAAATCAAATCTCAATCCCCTTATCAACACATTATTTTATTTAGTTTATCTAATTAAATCTCCTAAATAATGTTATCAAAAATCTGGGTTGTTACACTGGTAGAACGGCGAAATTCATGTACGATTGATATCCATGAAGGTTAAATGGAAGATCAGTAGTCATCTAATCCAAATCCCATTGGAGCCAATGAAGCCATGCTCCAGGGCCACAAATCAACAATCATACTAGTCACTCAGCATAATTAAACGATCGATGAAACAAACAGTGCTGAACCCTACGCTTCAAAATCGCTCAAAGAAACTAAGCCAAAACTGAACCGAACTTGTGGTTAATCAGAGGTTAACTCGAATTAAGGCAAGACTTACAACTCAAAATAACCACTCCAGCTAGACTGGGGGCAATCAAACGAGTTGTGGAGAGACCATGGATATAGTTCAAGCATGCCAACAGCCCTATGTCATGAGGGCACCGCACACACTTGAATAGCAATAAGAAAGGCCTAGACTAATCATACCACAGTTCTGTTATGCCCGATCAAAAATTCTGGCATTCTGACAGCTGCAGACTTAATGACCTAGCTAGTGCAACAAATGAAATACTAGAATAATACTTGCCCACTTCTTTCCAACTACTATTTTACCGCTCTTGGTGACCAATTCCTCTTCCTCTTAGACCATATGCTAGTCAAAAACCAATTCTCTAGTTACAGTTTGGACCAAAAACCGAGAGTCTTGCCTCGAACTCCCATAAGCTCTTTCTTCATAACCAAGTCACGACTACCCGATCTAAAAACTAATTATCTATTAGAACTGACGAAACCGCGTTCCAGCAAAGTCAAACTGCCGGATTGATGGGAAAACTCGATCCGAACCTTCTATGAACTGGTATCACTCCTCCAGCACCAGGAAGGCCCAAACCACTGTGTGCATCCCATAAGCCATGCCTCACTTCATGAACCAATAAAGCGGTGTTCATAATAAATACCCGCCGGGTCGACGGAAGCAAATCGACTCAAACTGTTGGATCGGCGGAACACAATCTTTGCCTTCCGAAAACCAATGTTGTCCCAACAACATCGGGAAGGCCCAAAACTTAAACTCCTCGCGTTGCCCGGAGATAGGAAATGCCAAGGAGCACCAAAAGCCGCATATCTCGTAAGCCGTGCATCAAAAACTAATTCCTCACATTGCCTGGAGATAGGCAATGCCAAGGAGCACAAGAAAACTAACTCCTCGCATTGCTCGGAGATAAGCAACGCCGAGGAACATCAAAATTTACACTCCTTGCATTACTCGGAGATAGGCAATAACAAGGAGCAACAAAAGCCATGCATCTCGTAAACCACGCATCAAAAACTAACTCCTCGCATTGCCCAAAGATAGATAACGCCGAGGAGCTCTAAAAGACTAACTCCTCGCGTTATCTGGAGATTGGCAATGCCGAGAAGCATCAAGGACTAACTCCTCGCATTGCTCGGAGATAGGCAATGCCGAGAAGCACCAAAAGCCGTGCATTCCAAAAGCCGCGCCAAAACATACGCTCCTCGCGTAGCCCGGAGATAGGCAACACCAAAGCGCACGGAAAGCCGTGCATTTCGTAAGCGGCGAACTAACTCTTAAAGAGCTTAAACCCCTCACGTTGCCAGAAGATAGGAAACACAGAGGAACTTCATAAGCCACGCACTCTTAAAAGCCAGGCACTTCGATTAACAGGGACCAACTCCTGCTATCTAAAAGAACCGACATTGCTTCGGTAGTACCGCAAAGCTCACAAACCAAGAAGTCGGCAAAGAGTTCTGATTTTTGGCCAAAGTTAATGTACAAAGTGTCAAAATTCAAGACATCCAAGTCATGAGTTCCCAGAGATAGGAGCTACGACATACCTTTGACTAGGGGCATCCAGGGAGTCGCTTAGAACGTCAAGTCTTACATCAATTGTTCGGAATAATCAGCCCTGTGGACCAAGGGGCATAGAACATATTAGCACTTGGTCAGGATAAAAGATCCTTCCAACTTGCAATAAAAGGAGGAACTTAACACCGTTCAGAGATAAACGATGATGGAAGGCTGTTCCAGAATCAAATCATCAACACACCAGTTTCCCAAAGAACAGAAGCATGTGCTCGACCGAGGTCTCAAACACTAACTTGTAGAAAACCAGCTATTATCTGAAGACAGACCACGAAAGGGAGAGAACGCTCGAAATCGATCAGCTAAACCATTGATTCCTGAAGACTGGAACCAACGAATAAGGTTGATATCCGTAATAATTCTATCAGCCTAACATAATTCATGTGGCCTGAAACAATCAAGGTTAGGTGCCATGGATTTAAGACAAACACTACCGAACTCTACCGGTCCATAATCAGTATAGGAATGAACTTGGTCATACCGGGGGCATTGTGATGGCTTGCTCCACAATTTCGAATTTCCTATAAGAACTTGGAGTTTGACACCTAGAAAGTGAAGGGTTCTGCCCAAAAATGAAGGGTTCCACAGATAGTCGTTAGATCATAACAAAAACCAGTAGGAGGAAGAATAACTATGGAATTTGTTAAGCAACAGCCTTGCGTCTCCAAGGGTAATACTTGACGGTTATAAACAAAGCTAAGCAGCAGAAATACCTGGGACCCTCACCATTCCAAAACATGGCATCTCCAAGATTTAAGCAACGTTGAGAAAATAGCGCCATCGAGGTTAAAAGGAATCTACTCAACTCTATAGGATCAGATGGATGATTCAACCATCACCAACCCGACTTTAACACTACCCGAAGACAGGCAGCGCTAAGAAAATACTTTTACAATCCAACCATCGAAGTACTAGTTTCCGAAGGCCGAAACTAGTACCCAACTGGATTAAGAGCACCGCCGAATCAATGGAGAAAATCGATCCCAGCCTCCTAAGTGTCGGTGTTGCCTCACCAAAACCATGGCCTTCTTTTATCTTTTAAGTACCGGTGTTGCCCTGGCAACGTCGAGAAAATTTTCTATTTCCTAGGTACCAGTGTTGCCCCGACAATGCTAGGAAACTTTCTATTTCATTAGTACTGGTGTTGCCCCGGCAACTCCGGGAAACATTCTATTCACTAAGTATCGGTATTGCCCCGGCAATGCCAGGAAAACTTTAATCTATAGGGCTGATGAGAAACACTCATCGCAGTGAACCATCGATGCATTAGCTTCCAGAAATAGAAGTTGGTGCTCAACTGAGTTTCTACCTTCTCTTTAGAAAACTACTGTTGCACAATGACAGGCAACGACGGGAAGACATATCCTTTCATAGGTCAGCTGGATGGGTCGACCTTTTATCACAGGAATCGGCCACAACATAGGAATAAAGTAGCATCGAAAGGAATCCCAGGATTGAATTACCCATGTACTAGTTTCTAGGGATGAAAGCTGGTGCACAATCGAATTTCCTAAGTTCAACTTAGAAAGAACTTAGACACAACCGAAAGATAGGAAGCCTCGAGGAAATGTTGCTTGGAACCAAACAGTTAGGTTATCAATTCTCAAAGATAGGAGTTGACATATGAAAAAAACTTCCATGATAACATCCGCAACCAAGAAGAGCATGCATGGACAAGAACAAGCGGGAGCAATCATGGAAGGTGGAATATAAAATTCCTGAACGTCCTCACTTCCAGAATGGGATTGAGAGCCAGACTGGGGGCAATTGAGCAATTCACCCCACAGATTTTCATCTCTCACAATCGCCCAAATACAGGCATTCGAAATAGCTAGTCCCTCAAGAAGGGATAGAAGCATAAATACTTGATCGAAAGAAATTTATCTAAAGTCCAAAAATGAATAAACGTGAGGCTGGTTAGATAATGGTTCTGTATTACGAAACAGTGCATTCTGGCAACAAAATCGCCAACAAAGAAAATTAAGGATTTAACATTCAGAAATCAACCGTCACTCATAGTCTGGCGATGGCGGGAAGGATCGATGACCTACTTATGGTCTAATTAGATCATTTGGTTCCAACTTGCAGGATTATGCCATTATCCAAAGTTTGGTCATGCTATCTGAGATTCACAACATCAAGGAAAAATCCATAGAGTTGAGTCATCCGTGTATGAGTTTCCGAAGATATAAACCAACACATGATTAGGATCTCAACACTGGGCTCAGAAGAATTTACTTTAGAAAAAGATGCTAGAAACGAATCTTTCTAATGCCTACTGACGTCATTACAAAAACTTAGATCTTAGGAACAAGGGAAAAAATCCCTAGTTCCCGAAGATAGGAGCTATCGTGTTAATTGAAATTATTTCTTAGGAGACCTAACCTCCCAAAATGCATTGGTTCAGTAGTCAATCTAATCAACCCTACGAGCTAAGGCATTTACCCCAACGTTTTGTTGAAACAAACTCAGTTGAGCATAAGTAGGGATTAGCTACAGAACTAGCTAGACCAAGCTACTTCATAGTTTTGAACAAAGCTATGAAATAGAATGTGCCGAAATGACCGTAGAAGTATTACTTACACATGTAGAATAACAATAACTAAGTATGTTGCACATGAGCATAAGAAGTTCAACAGCGAGACAAAGCAATGCTCGAAATCAAGCAATTAAGCCAATAGTTCTCGGAGACAGAGGCTGATGTGCATTGAATTTCGAAAAATGCAAAAAGGAAAGGCAATCGCACTCGGACGACTCATCCGCTAGTTTCCAAAGGCTGAAACTGTGCTTGATCGAAATTCAACTACATATCTACAAGATCAATTGTGCTTTGTAATTTAACTACGATTATCCCAATATAATAGGGATTATAAGCGAAGCCTAAGTAGCGAAGGACCCAGCTTCTAGAGGAGTGGAAGTACCTCCAGCTGACTAAAGATTGGGTGACCGAAAAATCATTGTCAACGACAAAACTTGGCATTCAACCCTGTTAGGTATGTTTTACTTCAAATAATATCCTCGTATAACCAATACTCGGAATCCACGGGAAGTCAACATACGTTGACCAATCAGGTCTTGAGCGTTGACCGAGGCATATGCAGTGTGTTATCTACATGAGAATAGTCCAGTATCCTGAATATTGCGAGCAAACAATCTAGTGTAGCTAGCTTGCTTGCATTTGAAAAACAATCAATATCGTCCTTTAAAATTATCTCTTCCACACTTACCTGTTATCAATCAACGATCAATAACGAAGCCGCTGTCCGAAGCGACGTGGGAAGCTTTTCTTTTCAGGATCACTGGAATACAGAAATAGGAAGAGTGCTACGATTGAATCATCGACTACATCCGATTTCGGAATAAACTGTTGCATTGGAACTCAAAAACATCGATGAGAACTTAACCAAATTCTTGAGAAGAAAAGGCTAAAGACAAAGAGCAAGACTTCGCTCCAGAATAGCGTACAATTGTTCAAGACAAACTTAGCTTCGCCGCCGGTCGAATCAAAACCATATAGGACAACTCCAAACTTACATCATGCACCCACTTACCGACTTAAACCCTTGCATAAACTACGGAGCAAAAATTGCATCATCAATACCAAGAATTGAAATTCAGATTGAAATCAAAAAACGAACGGCTGTCAGAAGTCAGTCAATTGAGAATAACATCTTAAGGTGGACTCTGACGATTCACATCGCAAATTCAACAGTCAAAGCATAATTTTCATGGTAATCTCGACACGATAAACTAGAATTCACAAAATGAAGACTCAAAAGAAGTTACTTCCAGAGCACGCCTTGTTTTCAATGAAGGCATATTTTGGGGGGAAAATGTTATCCGAGATTTTAACCCAGCAGGATCCAACAGGAGACCGAACAATCTTGTGTTAGCAGAATGGTTTAGAACTTAACCAGAAAGGCTAAGGCAAGGAGTTAATGAGAGCCAAGCTATACTACTAAGGTAGCAACTAGGATCGACTAAACCAAGAGACCAACATTCTTTCAGCCTAATCAGCAGCTAAGCGCAAACAACTAGTAAATTGTCATCAAAACAGAACAACGTGCAACAAGACTACGCAAACAACGGCGACACAAGACGTGGAAACATCTCCAATTCCAAACTCTAGAAAAATACTAAGTGCTTGGATCATCAGCAACCCATGCCCTCCTCAAACCTTCAAACCAGACAACCAAAGAATACTACGTAAGAGGCCAAGACATTGGCTCGCCACCGACCCATCGACCATGGGTCGCCTACGACCCATGGTTCTGCCTTGTATTGCAAGCCAAATACTCCATAGGTCGTCTCCTACTTGTCTGCGAGCTGGTGATGATGTGACCTGGCCCAGAAGCTCTCCGATCCATATAAATACCATCCTACCTACAACATAAAGGGGTTCTTCTTTGGATTGATGGCTAAAGCTCTGCTGGAATTATTCTTCATTCTCTGCCACCCTCATAACAATCTCCAAAGGAATACACTATGATTCTCCAGTGGATTCCAACTCTGTTGATTCAATCTAGCTAGGAAACAATCAAAGGCTTGTAATCATACTTCTCTTGTAATAGCAATCGGTCTAATAAAACTATAAAGTGGACGTAGGCTTCATTAACAGCCGGACCACTATAAAAATTCTCTGTCTATGATGTGCACGTAAATGTGCATATATACACATCCATATTTTATCTCTTTTTATTTAAATAAATATCATATTTGGTAATTTTAACATGTTTAAAACATAAATTCAATTAATTTCAAATCATCATATATTCACCTTCATTCATGGGCAAAACAGACATTTTTGTGCATGTGTCATTTGAGAATTTTTACTTGAATAATTTTTATTATTTTTATAGGATATTTTGATGCATATGGAAGAGGGATTCATGATGATATATGCATGCACAAGGAAATACAAAGGAATGAAGAGGAAATAATTCAAGTTCAAGATCATGGAGGACCCCACCCACTTACCTAAATATACAATTAGAAGCTAATAGACAACTAAGTGGAGGTTAAAGCTTCATGCACTTTTAATGAGGGATTAATTAGTGGTTAATGGTTACTTGGTGACCACACTTCCTAAAGGGCATTTTGGGAAGCACCCTAAAAATGGAATTAGGGTTTTATGCATGTTTAAATAGCCCTCTTATGTACATGTAAATCATCTTCTACTCTTTCATTTTACTTAGGAAATTAAGAGATCAAATTGTAAGCTCAATGTTACATGAAATAAAAATGGCTTCCAAGCCTCTTTCTTCTCTCTTTTCTATATGTTTTTCTTTGTTTTATTTTCAATGTTTATTTCTATGCTCTCTTTCTCTTAATGTTCATAGCTTAGATTTACATTTATGCACTAGTCTAATCAATTTTCTTCTAGTAGTTAATCTTCTTTTTCTTTGTTTATTCTCTACTTTATTTTATTTTAAATGTTGAAACTTACATGTGTTGATTTGATAACACAAATGAGTAGCTAAACCCCTTCAATTTAGGGGTAATGATGCTCTCTAACTTTATGTAATTTCAACATTTTTATGATTTATGATCTCATTTGGTTTATGCTTCATGAAGTGAATTTTGATGTAAGTTTATACAAGTGGGTTTGATAGTTTATATTGTTTATGCAAATGAGCTATTCTTATTCAACATAAACACAATTTACATCATCATTTGCTAACTAATTTTTGATTCTGAAATGAAAGTAAAAATGAAATTTGATGGTCTATTTTACTAATTACAATAGTAAATAGATCATACTTAAAATAGCTTTTGCTTTGGCTTTATTTTCATGTGAATTGCAACTGATATAATTGTTGTATTATAGTTTGATGGCTTGAGTTATGTTAATCAATAACATAAACAAACCATACTTATGATAAATGCGACAATTATTTCACTTAATATCACAATTGGAGATCATAAATTATTGATGGTTGATTTACAAAAATATGGGAGTTGATTTATCCCTAAATTGTTCTCTATTCCAATAGTTTTTAAATCACATTTTAGTTTTAGTTTAAGCTTCATATTATAGTTAACACTTTCTCCTCCATTTGGTCTAATTTGATTGAATAGATTTTTAAACTCATCAATTCCCTACGGATCGACCCGTATTCGCCACGTACTACAAGTGTACACTGTGCGCTTGCGGTAAAATTTTTATTTCGTAATTTATCGACGGTTTTCTAAACCGATAGAAATTCTGGCGATAAACAGTCTACTTTCTTTTACCGTTATTCCTTGATATCTATTATCTATGATATTGCTCTGTCGGAACAGGGCTGGTGCTTTCAAACTCAAACCGTGGTGTTGGTCCATTTTTTGGGTCAACAGAGTGCAATACACGATCTCAACCAAATAAGCACGCAAGTGACCATTTTACGAATTTATTAAGTAGTTGTAAAAATTAGACACTTACATGGGTATAGAAAACATTAACATGCGGTAGGCATTTAGTAGTGGTATTATATTTCCATTTGTCAACTTTCAATTCAGTTTGTTTGTATATGTTAAATGATAAACATTTTATCAATCATATTAAATACATAAATTAATCATTGTATATAATTATAACATTATTTAGCATATGTTCTTACAATATTAGAAAGGTTAAATGTTACTATTTCATTTTTCTAATAAGGCTCCCACTAGTCTTTTATGTTTCTCCAAACCTTAAGATGAAACATAGAAGTCTTCGACTTCACTAGTGGGTATTAGGACACATCTGTCTTGGTTTTATGACCTTAAGTTTGCTCAACAAATCATAGCCCCACAAACGATGGATAACTCCGTATCCGTTGTATCACATACTCCTAACCCATGTTTCCTTGTCCTAACCTCATTTCGACCTTGAGTTTACTCAATAAATCGAAAGAGATTATTCACTCATACCTACCATATCATGACGGCCTAAGTATAGTATATGTACCTTGAGTTTGCTCAAAAAATTCATATCGTTACCTTATCTCGTCTATTCAATATATTAATAATACTATACATAACATCCCTAGCTTGAGTTTTCTCAACAACTAAGGATTATGCAAGTAATTTATTAATATATATATATATACAGTAGAGGACAAAATTATATTAAGATTCATAGTCTTCAATACATTATATTGAGTGATACCGACTTGTGGAATAATGTATTTTTTTTATGAAATTCCCCCGCGATTCAAGTGTCAAACATCGGAAATCATGGTATACATGCATTTACGTATGTATTTATTCCTCAAGTCTATTTGGGTTTCTTTAATGTTCCACTTTTAGTTTATACATTCATATCATATAAGTTTTGTTATTATATAACTATTATATTTCATATTACTTATATGATAGTGTTATGTATAATATTTCATTAATTAAATCTTATTTAATTAATTTAATTATTTAACTCTTTAATTAATTTTATATTAATATTCCAATACAACATTTATATTGGACATATCTACTACAACCTTTATAGTAAGATGCATATATCTTATATATGCATAATTTTAGTTAATTAACTGAATTTTAATTACTTTATTAATTAAACAATTTTTATTAAATTATATTAGTTTCGAAAATTTATCTTATATACATACATGTATGCTTATTGTAACGACCCACAAATTTATCGCTTGAATAAATTATATTTATTTTAAAAATATTTAAATATTGGTTTAAAAGTAAGAAATAATCATGTTTTAAGTGATAAATGATAATAGTTATTTTGCTTGGGACAAATATTGTGCACAAATTACCTAGGTAAAATATTGATAAATAATAAATATCGTCCTAGGTAAAATATCGATAAAATAACTTGAAATCATTTTATCGATAAAACTACTTTTAAACAATAAGGATCGTGCATGACTCTGGATTCATACACTAATATATGTATTCAAACAAGTTTATGAAATAAAATAACTTATTTTATTTTTAAAATAAAATGTATTTATGACATCGACAGTTGATATCATTGGTTTTATATATTACTTCGGAAATTCAAGTTTAGTTTAAATATTAAATAAATGGGGTTTTATTAACAAATAAACCTATTATTATTTAATAATGATGGTAAAATAGTTTTTAATTTTTCTACCAAAATAGATAGTTCGTAGAAAAATATAAAATGTGACCGAATAACGTTTTCCGGAATTTCGACTTTTCGAGACCAGAAAGTCGTCGGAAACGTTGTTTGCCTTTGTGCACAGTATGTACATATATATAAGAGATAATTAACCATATAATAATATAATTAATTATGTATTAACTTATATTAATTATGTTTAGCAAATGATGTGATAAGACATGGTTATAAAATAATAACTTATATATATACTAAATCATATCATTATCTCTTGTCATTTCCTTAAGTACCATCATCATTACCCATCATGGTTTAGGAGACATGACTAGAGAGAGGAGGGATGTGACATATAAGGGGGAGGAAGGTGGTGATGTGACATGTCAAAATAATGGCATGTTATGATATTTCAAACTAAGGATAAAATGGTAATTTCCCCACTTTCTTTCACCTATAAATACACACCCTCACACACACATTTTAATTTACATTCCAACTCCATTCTTTTCTAAACCTTCTTCTCTAAAAATTCTAAGGCTTCCATGGTTCAAAAAATTTAGAAAAAGTTAGCGTTTTGTGTTGTAACTTGCTTTTATACCTTCTATACTTCTTATAGTTTCAATTCAACATCCTCTCTTCCAAAAACCAAGGCCATCACTACTCCACAAAGCCCCAGCCAAGCCAAATCACCTCTGGCCAAACCCATTCTAAGGCGTTATCCACTCCAAAGTTTCAAATTTTTTAGCTAGAGTCGAGCGTAGAGGCATTGCTGAGTTATAGTCGAAGTTTGGGAAAAGTTAGTTAGCATAAATATGAGTAAAACTACTTTGTTTTTAAAAAACTTTTGACTTTATTATGATGTGTTATTGTGGTGATAATATGATGAGAAAATGGAATGGTTATTATATTGGTCGATGGTGATATGATGGATGTTTGCGTTTGGTGCTGAATTTGAGATTTGAATGTAATGCTATCGAGTTAGTAAGCATATAACCTTATGTTTATATATGTGTTTCATTGTGATGTTAAAATTATGGTAGTATGGATGTATGGTTGTGATCTAAGAACCAAATTATGTTGAGTTGAAAGAAAGTTAACAACTTTGTGTGTTGCGACGGATGTGTGATCCGATTTGAAATAAAAAACTATGTTTTCAGGTTTTGAAGTTTGGAAATTGTTTCAAACTTTCTATCTTTGTTTCTAAGTCTCAAAAACATTAAAAGTTATGTTTTCTAAACATGAAATAGGAAATAATAAGCAAGTGTTTTGTAACACCCCACACCCCTTAGCATACCCAAAAGGACACACTAGAAGGCGTGGTGCGTTGTAGGTATAAACTAAAACTATTAGAGACTAAGATTCACAAGACAGAAATAGGTAAAAACAACGGAAACAATTTCAATAATAACTTATTTAGAACAGAACTTCAGAATTACCTTATAAACCAAATAAGTCACCAAATACCAAATACATCAAGTGTCAAAATACCATACATATATGTCTTATGAAATCAAAGAAAACCGTAGTCTCAAAAATCAGAGTACAACTATTCCCCAACACGTGCCAGTACAAATAAAGAACAAAAAGCTGAAATAAAAGAAGTGGAAGTACATAGTGGAAACTCCTTCAAAGAAATCTCCAAGTAATTGCAACCTACTATCCTCTTCCTTGATTTCTTATGGGTGAAAAGGGGAAAATGGAGGAGTGGGTCAGACTAAAAGTCTGGTGAATGATAGTAATTACTAGAATTTATAAGTAATGTAAAGGTAATAGGCTTTACAACAGTTCTAGTATATAAAAAGAAATAAAGGAAATAGAAGAAGGAATAAGCTGGAAATAAATACGAATTAACTATTAAATATGATTGGTTAACTTTGACTATTTGCACTTGTCTTTTATAGCTGCTTTGATTAGGCTGAATTTCTAATCCTATAATTAGACTGAAATCCTAATTCTACCCTTTGATCGGTCTGCTACTCCATAGACCTATTGCGGACTAGACGCTATATAGCTCCCTACACATAAGGCAATGGTGTCTACCAAAGACACACATACTAAGCGCTTGGAACTCATAACGATTTATGAGCCATCATTGGAAGTCGCACGCGTGACCACCACTAAGCTCGCGTTACCTGTTGTTCCACCTATTGGGTCTTCTTATTACCTCAAGCTCTAGCATAAGCGTGCCCCTCGTCTCACTTTAGGATTATGTGAGACACCTCGTCTCACTTCAGGGTTATGTGAGACACCTCGTTTCACTTCAGGGTTATGTGAAACACCGTGTCCATAGAAATAATAGGGGAAATGCTGTTGGTATTGGTCCATCATCCAAACAATATCTAGTTGCACCTCTTGCCCAAATCCCCATGGTTCGAACTTCTACTTATTGACCATTTACTACTGTTTTTAACATAAGCGTGCCCCCTCCTCTCACATCAGGATTATGTGAGAGACCTTGTCTCACTTCAGGGTTATGTGAGACATCTCGTTTCACTTCAGGCTTATGTGAAACACCGTGTCCATAGAAATAGGGGAATGTTATTTGGTACAGGTCCTACTTTAATTCTTTGCTTATTAGCTTAGATAAATTATTTGTTCTTACTATCTTTGCTTTTTAATTTATCCTAAGTCTTAAAATAAGCCTCACTCTGTTCTATTTCTTATTATAACCTACGTTATAATCATGCTTATTACTTAACCCAATGTCTAAGTGTAAAAATAAGCTTCATTCATCTTATACTCTTTTTAGTTATAATTCTAAGTTATAACTAGGCCAATTATCTTTAATTAGTCCAATTCTAACATCAATATCATAATTAGGCTGAATTTCAGTCTTAATTCCATTTTTATTACAGTCTTTACAATTTACATCTTATTTTCCGTTATTTCAGTATTCTTATAATTTTAATCCATATTCGTATTTAACCTATTCTAATCCATACGCGAAGAAGGAGAAATAAAAGAAAACTGAAAATAGAAGAAAATCCAAAGCGTAGGAAAAAGATGTAAATAACAGTAAATAAATTAAAATACTGTAAATAAACTGTAAATAAATGGAATAGCTATAATTAACAGAAATAAACTAAAATTAACCGAGAAGAGTAGCTAAAAGAAATAGATTGAAAATACTTCTAAAAACTGTAAATAAACTACTAAAAAGGTTATTCCAAAAATCGTAGTAAAACTACAACTATTGGAAACCATATTATTTTAAATTACTTAAAAATCTAAATAATTACAATCACTCACCTAAGACAAGAGCTAGAATCCCTTTTTTTTACAGGAACCAAAATTCCCTAGAAATCTCCTCTAATTTGTACAATCTCCATCTTTTATTTGAATGTATATATATAATATAATTTTATTTTATAAATGAAGAATGTAGGTAAATATTTGAGAGAGAGAAATGGAGGCTAGGTTTTGATTTTAGAGTGAAAACCTAGGTTAGTTTAGGTCCTATTTATAGTGTTTTAGGTGTGCTTTCAACCGTAGATTAGAATCTCTAGAAACTTCTGCTGACTTATTGCTGTGTCAAATCTTATAATGTGCCTTGTGAGCGCCTTATCTTATATTTAATTTAATTAATTACACCCTCAATAATACACAAACTATAAATAACGTTTTCTTCTCCTCGATTAATTTCTAATTTGTGACATTTTATTTCATATTAAATTTCCATGCGTCTCTCTTTATTTGCATGTTTCATTTCAGTTTTCAACATCCTATTTAATTTACATGTTTACGTCTGAAATAAATAAATAAACAACATATTAATATCTTTCCACATTTACATCTGAAATAATCAAATTAACATGTCAATATTTCTCCATGTTTATGTCTAAAATAAATTAATAAATAACTAGAAATTCTTATGCCAGTATTGTATATATTCACATTTGAATTAATTGGATGAATAACATGTGAATTGTTATGTCAATATTCTATATATTCAAATCTAAATTCATTAAATAACATGTGAATTGTTATGTCTACATTTTTTTCTCCATATTCACATCTTTTGTAATTAGATAAATAACATATGTCCACAAACGTATATATATGTTACGTATTAATTAGTAACCTAATTCTTTACCTTTAAATTGAGCAATCAATTACATTATTTGATTGGTATTAATGTTTTTATGTTTAAATGTCAAACTGGCCCTTATTCCTTACTAATAAAGAAATAACATACCTTATATTTTCTGTAAGAAATGTAATCCTTCCATAATACACTCTCGCCTTTTCTTTTCAAAATATAACGTTTATTTTATTAAATGCCTTCTTTTTATAAATATATGGTTACATTTTCTCTCATTTACAATAACCCATCTCATTTGAACATCGTCATCTAAATTTATAAAAGTGGATGCCTTCTTTTTAAATACACTGTTATACTTTTTTTCTCTTTTGTAACAAAACAAACTCCATGTTTATAAATTCATACATATATTTAAAAATGAGAAGTTTATTTTATTTATCTCAAAACATGCATTTATTTTTATTTGAAATGTTCATTCCATTTTGACACAAATGCAAGTTCTTATATTAAACTCAATCAGTACAATTTAATTCCCCTTTCCCTTTCTAATTGAAACATTTCAATAAATCTACTGCAAATTAATTTCAATACTAATTTCAAACGAATTCTAATTATAAACACTATTTCTTTTCACTTATAATTATTTATTAATTCCTCCTTAAATTTTGGGTTGTTACATTCTCCCCTCCTTAAGGGATTTCGTCTCCGAAATCTCTAAGGATAGAAGAATGAAATAAAAGTTTTCATCCAAGTTCTACAACCAACTACTCAACCATCACCTATTACATCCATTGTCCTTAAGTTTTTCTAATGCAATTTATGATACTTATGCAATTAGTGTAGTGTCAGTGTCCCTAACTAATGCAAAAGATTAGGCGGTCCACTGATTCAGTTGACCTCCTTTTATGCAATCATGTCCGTGCCATGTATCCAAATGGATGCAAAAATTCCCTAATGATAACTGATAGTTCTATATGCGTGCTACAATCATCATCCAAATGCAACAATCATACGATAATCATCCATTTATAGAAACCATGGAATAAAATAAAATGCAAATGCAAACACATCCATATGCATATGCTCTAGCGTCCTAGTTAGGCCGATCCTTAAAAGATAATAGTGCCTAGTGTAAGTATATGCATCCATTAGCATCCACTAGCAAAAACTTGCAACCACTAGCTTCCATCATACATAACATATTCTAATAACATGTTTACATCAAATCCTATCATCCATAAGTTAAATCCTAAGTTCTACCCTCCCAAGAGATGATAAAGGAAAGAACCTATTCAAAACTAAAGATGGAAAGAGGAAATTCGAAATTTAGTATCAAAGAGAGATGTGGATAAGAAGTACGCATTTTCTCCTAATCAATTTAATCTTCTCCGAAGTCTTTTTAACCTCTGTAAACTCTATCCAACACGAAAGCGACTTGCGCGGTCTTCCATAAAGAGCTTCGGAATGTGCCATTCCAATGCTAGCTTGAGAACTACTATCTTATGCGAATTCCACTAAAGAAAGATGCTTTTCCCAAGTTCTTCCAAAATCAGGAATATCCATTCTCAACCATGCGTGTCTTATAATTTTACTAAATCCATTTTACTGTTCTTCTTTAGTCTGCTCAAATGAATCAACATTCCTAGGTTCTCACTAGGGTCTCATACACTATACAAAAACTCTATTATTACTTCCAAAAGTAATTACTGCTGTCTCCTTTATAGCCTTACACCTTTTTCGTTACACTTAAGAAACGGTTCTTATCTACTTCACATTTAAGATTTTGGTTCGGTGTTTATAGTTTTATTTTAAAAATTAAGGTTTCTAATTTTTTAAAACATCAAATCCCAAAACCTTTGCCTTTAAAAGTGTTACCTTTAAGTTTCTATTAAATTCAAAAATACTAGGTTACTTAAAATCTTATCATTCTAGACTTGCATCTTCACAGCCTTTAGAATTTACATTATTTTCCAAACCTAGAGGAAAAAACTTTTAAGTCCAAAACTTATTCCTCGTTTTGTTTGAAAGACCTTTTTAGTTTTCTATAAAAACTTGAATTTTCAAATTTTACCTTTATTAAGTTTTCCAAACACTTATTTACTTTTTCACCAAACTATTTTCTTTTAGAATATCTTTAAAATATCCTTATGTGTTTTCAAAACATCTTCCCATTATACCTAACAGTCTCATACCTTAATGTATTGGAACTACTTTCTCCTATGAGAATTTATCAACGCTAAAATCTTCTATGAACCTTTCAAAAGAGTACTTCATGTTTAGGTAAAACTACAAGGAACTTATTTTATACTTTTCGAAATAGGCTATACAAAATATGTTACTTCTCATACATTGTACATCTCTTTCATATATTCCTTGTAACTTGCACAAAACATTTTTATTGGTTTCATAGAAAATTATACCATTACCTTTTTTTCATTCCAATAGATTAAAGTATGTTTAGTTTACATTCTCTTATGATAGACATCTTCTAATATCTAACTTACTCTTTTCTTTTCAGAAAAACTCACCTCCAAAACTGCTTTAATATATCCATAACCAAAAACATTTCCTTATAATAAGTGTATTTTACAAATCACTTTTATTTTTACTCTTAGAAATTATCCTTTTATCATTCATTTTTATTCGGGTTTAAAACAGATGTTGCGTAAAACACCGTTACTACAACCCAAAAATTCTAGTGTATGAATTTAATTAAGAATAAATACTAATAAACCTCATATACTATGTAAAAACATTTCCTTTCGGAGTAAATTTCTATAATAATAGTATTATAGCCTATGCTCTCTTTATTTTCCACGAAAGCATCTATTACAACAATAAATGTTGTAACCTATACTTTTGATACTTAATACACTTTAGGCTTTTATATTTAAAATCTTTGTTTACCTACAAAGAAACCAGCGAGCTATATATGCTCTATAATTCTTCAAAAAGAATTTCACTTTTAACAAAACTTACATCATATAAAAACCAATTTAAATTTCATACCACTTTTTTTTTTCAAAAACCCAATAATTACTTCTTCAAAAATATTGACAATTATATTCTTCAAATTTTCAATTCTAACTATTTCATTTTATTGGGATAGGGATAAAGTGGATTTTCTTCCTACTACCCTAGGAGTACCCTTCCTAAATCTTGGAAATCTAATTTCCTTACTAAAGTCTTTTACTCCTATTCCTCTTTTATGCTCATATTTATTCCAATGCACTACCGTTAAATCCATTTATCTAAACCTAAATGTACAAAACTGTTTCTCAAACTCTTTCCCATGTGTAGACCTTCTCTACGCCCAAGAAACACACTTCCTTACGCCAAAAGTGATACTTCAAGAACTTTGCTTTCTACTGAAGAATGCGAAGTGTATGAAGAACCTCCTCTAGATGAATAGCATGCTCCTCCTTACTCTTGGAAAACACTAAAATGTCATCCACGAATACAACCACAAACTTATTTAGGACTTCTCTAAAGATGCGGCTCATCAAATCTACAAAGTAGGCTGGGGCATTGGTTAGCCCAATAGGCATAACCAACCACTCATAAAATCTGTTTGGAGTCCTAAACGCGGTCTTATCAATGTTGTCATCAGCGACCCTAAGCTGATGAAATCCAATGGCTAAATCAAGATGAGAGAATACTACAGAGCCAACTAGCTGGTCAAAAAGATCATCTATCCTAGGGAGTGGATAACAGTTCTTCTTTGTGAGCTTATTTAATTCAATATAGTCCACGCAAAGTCGAAGAGAACCATCCGTCTTAGTAGCAAAGACGACTGGCGCTCCCCACTCGGATATGTTCCTTCTTATGAAACCCTTCTCCAAAAGCTCACGGATTTGCTTGCTCAATTCCATCCTCTCCCTAGGTGCCATGTGCCTAATGAGTAATGCCACTGGTCTAACATTATCAGTCAAATAAATCATGAAGTCAATCTCTCTCTTAGGTGTAGTCCCATAACTTCCTCAAAGACGTCTGGAAAATTTATGATGATAGGAACCGAATCTAGCTCTGCTGAAGATGAATCGAGGGAATATTGGAAACTCAACATGACTGACCCTTGCGGGTCGCAAGAAACCTCGAGAGTCCTACCACTGCATGTCTCTAGTCTAACGACTCTCCTCTCTAGTCTAATATAGCTCCATATGTGGATAGCCAATCCATCCCCAAAATCATCCCATACCCCGAAAATCCTAAAACA
The DNA here is from genome assembly GCA_030737815.1 of Allium fistulosum. Lineage (NCBI taxonomy): Eukaryota > Viridiplantae > Streptophyta > Magnoliopsida > Asparagales > Amaryllidaceae > Allium > Allium fistulosum. Next base: position 800,006,151 of record CM060904.1, read on the forward strand.
TAAGCGTCACAATCAAACTCTACGCCTAGTATAAAAATTTTCAAACCCCTACAAATCATTGACAAGTGTGCCGATCCCCCTATGGGGTTTGAAACAACAATAGGGTCTACTATTAAAGAGATGTCTAAGTGCAAACAACTTACCAAAGAACTAGAGATGGAAGAGTGTGATATTCCGGAATCGAAAGGAGTTTGAACTGGACTTTGAGGGGATTTTTAAGAAAAACTCTTTATTATTTGAAAACTAATTCTAAATTAAAGAGCTCCTTTTCTAAAAAATACCATTAAAACCAGTTATTTTGAAAAATACTTTACTTTTAAAATAAATTTTTAGGAATCCTGTAACCTTAGGCTCTGATACCAAATGTAACACCCCACACCCTTTAGTATACCCAAAAGGACACATTAGAAGGCGTGGTGCGTTGTAGGTATAAACTAAAACTAGCAGAGACTAAGATTCACAAGACAGAATAGGTAAAAACAGCGGAAATAATTTCAATAATAACTTATTTAGAACAGAACTTCAGAATTACTTTATAAATCAAATAAGTCACCAAATACCAAATACATCACGTTTCAAAATACCTTACATATATGTCTTATGAAATCAAAGAAAACTATAGTCTCAAAAATCAGAGTACAACTATTCCTCAACATGTGCCAGTACAAATAAAGAACAAAAAGCTGAAATAAAAGAAGTGGAAGTACATAGTGGAAACTCCTTCAAAGAAACCTCCAAACAATTGCAACCGACCGTCCTCTTCCTTGATTTCCTATAGGGGGAAAAGGGGAAAATGGAGGAGTGAATCAGAGTAAAAGTCTGGTGAATGATAGTAATTACTAGAATCTTTAAGTAAAGTAAAGTTAATAGGCTTTACAACAGTTCTCGTATATAAAAAGAAATAGAAGAAGGAATAAGCTGGAAATAAATACGAATTAACTATTAAATATGATTGGTTAACTTTGATTGTTTGCACTTGTCCTTTTTAGCTGCTTTGATTAGGCTGAATTCTTAATCCTATTAATAAGCTGAAATCCTAATTCTACCATTTGATCGGCCTGCTACTCCATAGACCTACTACGGACTAGACGCTATATAGCTCCCTACACAGAAGGCAATGGTGTCTACGAAAGACACACATACTAAGCGCTTGGAACTCATAACGATTTATGAGCCATCATTGGAAGTTGCACGTGTGACCACCACTAAGCTCACGTTACCTGTTGTTCCACCTATTGGGTCTTCTTATTACCTTAAGCTCTAGCATAAGCATGCCCCTCGTCTCAATTTAGGATTATGCGAGACACCTCGTCTCACTTCAGGGTTATGCGAGACACCTTGTTTCACTTCAGGGTTATGTGAAACACCGTGTCCATAGAAATAATAGGGGAAATGCTGTTGGTATTGGTCCGTCATCCAAACAATATCTAGTTCCGCCCCTTGTCCAAATCCCCATGATTTGGACTACTACTTATTGACCATTTACTACTGTTATTAACATAAGCGTGCACCTCGTCTCACTTCAGGATTATGTGAGACACCTCATTTCACTATAGGGTTATGTGAAACACCGTGCCCATAGAAATAGGAGAATGTTATTTGGTACAGGTCCTACTTTAATTCTTTGCTTATTAACTTAGATAAATTATTTAAATAAGCCTTTACTTTTGTTCTTATTATCTGTGCTTATTAATTTATCCTTAGTCTTAAAATAAGCCTCACTCTGTTCTATTTCTTATTATAACCAATGTTATAATCATGCTTATTACTTAACCCAAGGTCTAAGTGTAAAAAAATAAGCTTCATTCATCTTATACTCTTTTTAGTTATAATTCTAAGTTATAACTAGGCCAATTATCTATAATTAATCCAATTCTAACATCAATATCATAATTAGGCTCAATTTCAGTCTTAATTCCATTTTTATTACAGTCTTTACAATTTACATCTTATTTTTTTCAGTATTCTTATAATTTTAATCCATATTCGCGTTTAACCTATTCTAATCCATACGTGAAGAAGGAGAAATAAAATAAAATTGAAAATAGAAGAAAATCCAAAGCGTAGGAAAAAGATGCAAATAACACATAAATAATAGTAAATAAATTTTAATACTGTAAATAAACTGTAAATAAATGAAAAAGCTATAATTAATAGAAATAAACTAAAATTAACTAAAAAGAATAGCTAAGAGAAATAGACTAAAATACTTCTAAAAACTATAGATAAACTACTAAAAGGTTATTCCAAAAATCATAGTAAAACTACAACTATTGGAAACCATATTATTTTAAATTACTTAAAAATCTAAATAATTACAATCACTCACCTAAGACAAAAGCTAGAATCCCTTTTTTTTACAGCAATCAAAATTCTCTAGAAATCTCCTCTAATTTGTACAATCTTCATCCTTTATTTAAATGTATATATATAATATAATCTTATTTTATAAATGAAGAATGTATGTAAATATTTGAGAGAGAGAAATGGAGGCTAGGTTTTGATTTTAGAGTGAAAACCTAGGTTAATTTAGGTCCTATTTATAGTGTTTTAGGTGTGCTTTCAACCATAGATTAGAATCTCTAGAAACTTCTGCTGACTCATTGCTGTGTCAAATCTTACAATGCGCCTTGTAAGAACCTTATCTTATAGTTAATTTAATTAATTACACCCTCAATAATATACAAACTATGAATAACGTTTTCTTCTCCTCAATTAATTTCTAATTTTTGACATTTTATTTCATATTAAATTTCCATGCATCTCTCTTTATTCGCGTGTTTCATTTCAGTTTTCAACATCCCATTTAATTTTCATGTTTACGTCTGAAGTAAATAAATAAACAACATATCAATATCTTTCCACATTTACATCTGAAATAAGTAAATTAAGATGTCAATATTTCTCCATGTTTATGTCTACAATAAATTAATAAATAACTAGAAATTCTTATGCCAGTATTGTACATATTCACGTTTGAATTAATTGGATGAATAACATGCACTACACCATAAATGATAATTTGATACGGCTTTTAGCCGTATCTAATAAGATTAGATACGGCTTATAGCCGTATCAAAACTTGGCGAGCTTATAGTTTTGATACGACTCAAAGCCGTACCTAATTGGACAATTAGATACGGCTTAAAGCATGAACCTAATAGTCCAATTAGATACGGCTTGTAGCCGTAGCTAATAGATCAATTAGATACGGCCTAAGGCCGTACCTAAGTGAACCTCGAACCGCATCTTGTAGGCCATTTAGATACGGCTGATGGCCATGTCTAACTTGTTAGTTAGATACGGCTTTAAGCCGTACCTAATGACCTGCTCCTACGTACCTATTTAATTTGATACTAATTGTAGATTTGGGATTAACCGTATATTCGGCACATATAGGCACATTAAGCACAACAAAGATCTCACGCATAAAACAGAACTTACTATTGATAGTGGTTTGCAGAGAAAAATCAATTTGGATTCAAATGACAACCGAATGCATAAAAGATTTGATATCATACACAGTATTGCCATTTGGAAACATAAAATGCATGTCCAAAGTAAATTAATAACATTACACCATCTAGTCAGAGAACATTGATAAACAATAATGTTTTGAAAAAGGAATTATCATGTAAATAGAGCCGCTTATGTCTTCTTGGGTGGGAACCAACCGTTTAAGTTTTCTTCCTACAAAACAAAATTTGCCATGAAAGGATTATTATAAAAGTTGATGACTTAATAAATCAAGTTGCAAATTTTTAGATCCATGCAGGCAGTATATCAGTATGAACTTAGCATTGGACATCAAGAAAATAGCATTGATAAGGCTGTAAACTTGAAACTTATTTTTGTATTTTTGCATGGACCAAGCATGAAACTAAATACCCAGGCGACTAGGACTTGATTGCAATTTGAAACTAACGGAGGTTCAATTCCTTAAATGATATCAATGTATTCTTCACTCTATTTTCCACTAACTCTATATCCTATTCTAGTAGCATTACAAAAATGATTAAGGAGGTATGGGACACATGGAAAATTGGAACAGGTAACCTACAAAATAGTATCATTTTAGTGCAGATCATGATAAAGAGATGAACATGCAAAACATAAAATGTTAAAAACGTTGAACCTAACCAAACCGACCTTATCATCATCTGTTTTCACTATCAGCTATATTTCAAACTCAACATTTTTATACAATGTTATGGAATGATAACAATCAAAAGGTCTCCATTAGTCTCAACCCAATGTCTAAAAGCATGAACCATCAAACTAATACCTGAGCAACTAAGGACAGTACACACATGAAATAACAATAAAAAGTATAAATGATTGAAATAGGCAATCATGCAAATAAAATATCTAATATACTTCATTAGTTTAACAGAACTGCATTGTATATAATGAAGTATAATCAAATGTAAACAAAAGGGCAGGCGAGTTCAGATTATTGCTAACATACATGCAAACGGGCTCAAATCAGTAACTTTCAAAAAATGCAAGTCATAATTACTGACTAGAATATACAGGCTATCTCTGAACCTTGAGATCTTATGTCTTGGAACATTGACTACATAATACAAAATACATCAGACCGAACAATCCCTTTAACCATCTCTGATTGAATATTAATATCATCTTTGAACTCTGACTTATTATCTATAATCCTTGCAATGTCACTCTTAGTTGAATTCAGTTCAACACAGTCTTTTGGCAACACTGAATTCATAGATGACATTCCAGATTTCTTATCAGCAAACTCCAGAGAATTAAGACAAGCAAATCTATTCGAGGTGACTAACTTAAATCTTTCTTTCCCAACAGAACTTGATCTGGCTCTTTTATTATGAACTTGAACATAACCATTACTACACTTAAAAATTGAAGAACCGGAATTCTCAAGGTTGCTGTCAAAAACTGATTCCTTACTTTCAAATGAAGATGCATTCGAATTATATTGAATAACATCTAGATCTAAACACACTGGATCAAGAAATCATCTCAAAAATAAAAATCAAAGTTTCAAAATTCAATAATATTAAACATAATAATTCTACAATTTGAAACATCAAATTTTAAATTTAAAGTTCAAAATTTATGGCATTCAAAATGCTTAAAAATCAAATGGGTTAACGGTCTAAATTTTTTGGTGCTCAAATTTGTAAAGGTCTGATTGTTTATATAACCAAAAATTTCATGGCTCTAAATGTTAACGCTTAAAATTTCATGAGGTTTCAAAAAAAATACATAGTAAAATATTAACATAAATAGAAAATATACCTGCTCCAACGTCTAAAGAAAATGAATAAGACCCTTCGGATGGCACACATACCCACCCACTCCAACTTCAGCAAAAGTCTCTGCAAATTGATGATTTATTTTGCTGGTTCTCTCATCTGGTAGCAGTATGTTGTCCAACACCACTTTTTCATGTGTGGGTGGTACAGATTTCCCATGGATTTTGGACGATGTAGAATCTCGACATACAGTACCTGTTGCAATAAATATGTTTAGATCTATCCAACAAAATATCTGCTCGAAAGCAACTAAAAATAGAAATCTTGTAATAAAGACCTTTTGCTATTATGTCTAAATCAGAGTTGAGGATTTCACATCTTTGATTGTTCGCTACATCGGTCGAATTCTGGAATTGCGAAGCAACGAATTCAGGAGCATTGAATTGTGTGGCACGTCCTGCATCAGAAGAATTGACTGGTGCGCGAATTCCCTGTTCGATGTTTCCCACCATGTTGATCAGAACCTCCATTTGCCCAGACAAATTTCCCACTGTATCCTCCAAACTTCCCACACTCATTTTAAACTCATCATGCTCTCCATGAACATGTCTGAGTCGTTTCTGTGCAATGGCACAAGCCTTAACTTTAGTCTTTGGTATAACGGTCCCAACACCGCGGCTCCTACCCCTTGCATCCTTACCAAGCACTTGTGATAAGATGTCTTCATCCACTGTCAATTTTTCTTCATCACTATCAGTGATCTTTTCCTTCGCTTTCGCAATTTTATCCTGTAATATGATAATACTTACATGAATAAGGAATTTTAAAGAATATGCAAGTTAATATTTGGTTAACTTACAAAGTATGAAGAAGTGGCATCTGATATGCTACCATCTTTTTTCCTGTGTGTCTTCTCCCATACTTGACGACGACTGATATTTTTTGATGGACTAGCAATGATCTGCAATACAAGTTGATGCAACGACATGAATATCCAGTCACAATGTGTAAATCATTTGAATGAAAATGAATATAAATTACCATTTCTTGTTCTATTTTAGCGTGACTTTTACATCCTGCATGATGAGCATAACCGAGCAATGCTCTGTTCTTTTTGCCTACCTCCCTTCTTCCGCTCGCTTCAGGCGTTGCTTCATTTTTTACGAACTCTACCCAATCTTCTTGAGCAACTGTAGGTGGGCAATTTTTCAACCGTTCTTCATCATTGTTGAAAGGGTCATAATAAACTACTCTCAAGTTTTTCTTGTATCTCGTAAAAGCCTCGGCCATTCTCTTTAAAACCATTTCCTTTGAAAGCGGATCGAGCTCATAAATTTTCTGCAAAAAATATATTAAATTATGTGTTGTGCAAAGAGTTGAAACCATAAGGCTATTGAATGAAATAGTTGTTGTCAAACAGATAAGGATACTTACCACCAATTCGTTCCAAACGTTGTCCTTGTATATTCTAGGTACTTTATTCCAACTTATATATGATATCGGCACATGAGCTCTTACTAGTTTACCGAGCATAGTAGCGATTTTTCCAACGTTATCTGAGACCAGAATACCAAGTAAGTTTTGATCAACTTTCTTCGCCTCTGAACATGACGAATGTGAAGATGGTGGATTTTCTGACATAGTTTCTTGCAAAATATAGTATTACTAATTATTTTAATAAGTCACGATAATAATTATACATGTATCAATGTATCAATGTCAACACTCCATAATATAACACACTTGCACACACAAAATTATTAAGTGACATATGGATTTGGTCATGTTGATGACGTCATGTTTTTTGCAACTGCTGATATTAAAAACCCAGCTCAGTTATTTTTCTTTGCTAGGTCATTTTTAAAACTTTGAAAACCGGGCACAATACAACACTCAATTTTTCAAAACTAAACTCTCACTTGTGCAAAACCAAGTTCAGTTCGAAATGAGTGCACTTTTTTTCCAATCCGAACTTAGTCTTGGAAAATTGAGCGCGACCAGTTCTGGCTACAAATTGAGCTCACTCAATTTTGCTGACAAATTGAGCTCGATCGATTTTCAAATCCTAACTTATTATATATTTTGATTTTATTATTTATGTATCATGGTAAACAGCTAATATAACGCACTGTATTAAAGAACACATAGGTTGATTCCAAATTTAAAGCTTGTTTTCTTATTCTAGAGAACTAGTAGAGGATCTACAGTGGTACTAGTCATGCTCAAATTTTACGAGCTTCATTACAGGAAAGGAAATAAGGAAAGAGAGTTGCTGCTAACAGTATCAACTAGTATAAGAGCATAAAAAAATTAAAACTTCCTGTATATATCATATCTTTTTTTATTTTTGATATTTTTCATTTGAATACAATTTCTTTACTGAATTTAGTAGAAATTTCTTGAAAAATAATCATGCTCTTCTCAAACTGATGTTGTTAGTAATAATCTTCACAAAATGTCACACAAAAAATAAAATATTTTATCTGTTAAAAATATATGCCTAGTCCTCGATAGAACCGTGTTTAAAAACCCCATATAGCCAAAAAATAAAAATTTAAAGCAAGGACTAAGGTGCACCTACATCTATAACATTGGTGTTGGGAACATGGACTAAGGTTATGTACTAAACCTACTACATGCTAAATAGTGGAAGGTAAATGGAAGGTAAATGGAAGGAGATATCATGCATGCTAAAAGCAAACCAAAAATGTGTATAAAAATTGACTTGCATATGGCTTATGATATGATAAATAGAGAATTTATATGTCATATGCTCTTAGCAATTGGATTTCCAGTTTCCTTGTTCAATCTTATTTATGAATGTATTAGTACCCCAACATTTTTCATTTTGCTGGATGGCTCACCAAAAGGCTTTATTGAATCTAATAGGGGGCATAGATAAGGTGATCCACTCTCACCTTATCTATTCTGTCTTGGCATGGAGTATCTTTCTCTAAAGTTAGAAGGCAGTATAACAAAGAATTGTTTGTAAGTAGGTAGTAATTATTTAGTAAGTTAATGATCATCTCTAATTTTTTTGATATTTACCGTTCTGAACTACGAGGAGTAGGTAGTATTAATTAGTCAAGTACATATCTAATAAAATTTTTGTAAGTACTATATATTTTGCAATGTTTATCTAAACTTTTACAGTATAGAAAAAATATACTATTATAATCCTGATTACTTCTGTTGTTTAATTATTACATCGATTGAGCTCACTGTTTGGTTTAAGATAATCATTTATCAATTTAACTATGTAAAATTCCATTTTCATTCACTGTGATTACAGTTAGTAGTATGCAGTGCAGATGTATGTGTGAACATTACGGTTTATCGGAAAGTTGATATTATAAACATTGTAACTACTTTACTAGAATGATGGTCCTCCCTTTTTTTCAGTTGTTTTTCTAAGTTGTTTAAATCCTTCATGCAGATCATTTTTAGTTTGTTTAGCTATTTGCTCCTCTCATCAGTCAGCGGTCAGAACAATATACAACATTAGCACCAAACTGTTTCCAAAAATTTTTCCATTACAACGGCGCTATTTTGTAGCACCGGAGTAATGTCTATGCATTACCCCTCTCCTGATACTTGGCTTGCGCCATTAACAATAATTTTATCCACTTATACAACATTGTCAAAACCATATACAATGTCAGAACCATATACAACATTAGCACCAAGCTGTAAATTATGCAAGGAGATCAAAATAATACAAAATAGCATAAGATTGACCACTACGAAAATTCATATCCGCTAATCATAATTACTAATATAACTAATTTGTCCATCATCTGTCTAACTCATTTAATTTTGTGAAAGGGATCTGATTGCCTCTACTCTTTTCCTTTATTCATTCTAATGCAGTTAAAATCACCTAAAATTAACTAAGGTCTATAAATACAATAACATCTATCTCTAGATTATACCATAATCTCTTTCTAATACTCTCAAAATTCCAAGCGTAAACATGTGAAATATTACAAACTGCTCTAGCTACTTTTTGTAATACCAACATGATGTGCTGGTTATTCATGCTAATCAAGTGGTAGCTCCAAATCACCCTATTGACGATGACAAAAATACAACACTTAAAATAGCAAGAGACATTGCTAACTTTATTCCGTTTTATTTCAAGTCTATTGCACGATTCTTCTAACTCATCAAACCATAATTTATTATCAAAGATCCCAAAACGAAGTACAATAAACTTGTTGATAATTCTATTCACCACTGCCAATCTGTTATTTTCCAATCTAATACATGTACCGTAAAAGTTGTGTGTTTAAAGGTCAAGTCCTACATGACCTATAATTTTTTAGCTATACCTTGTAACATATAAGCTAAATCCTTCAGGTACAGATTTTGTAATATATTTTAATTTCTGATGTCCCTTTGCACTAATTTTGATCATTATTCTATTTGATGTATAAACATATTTTCCATATTTCATGGTAATATTTCTCGACATAAATTTATATCACATAGTACTAATATCATACTTTTTTGAATAAAAAAATATAAGTGGGCAAACAAGCATAAAAGGATATGAAATTGCACAGCCAAAAGACAGCTCCAAAATTCTTCATTACCATTTGCCAAATGACATTAATGGTCGTAGAAAGCAAACTGCTTACGTTAACAATTGTAACTTTAAGCAATTACAGGAAGGCTACATGCTTAAGGGAGAATATAATTTTCAGAGTTGCACCCAACAAAACTCAAAATGGGAAAAAAGAAAGGGAAAAATAAAACATTCTCAATCAATATCAAAACAAATCACAACAAAGTAAGAATAATCAACCAATTTCATCAGGTGACAATAAACATTCAACCTTGCTATAGACATTAATTATTTTTTGGAAAAGCATCTAAGTACTCTTCCCTTAATATTTGTACTAGTATTCTCTGAAGGTTTACCTTTCTCTATTCTCTGAAGGTTTACCTTTCTCTATCTCTGATGGACGACGTCAAAGCAACGATCGAGGTGGAAGGCGTTTTGGGGGAAGGTTTGTTGTTTTAGCTTATAGCCGTATCATAGCAGAAAGAAGAAAGCTGGAAATAAAAAAAAAGGAGGGAGGGTGTGCGTTTCGGGGAAAATTTTCCCACGAAAAGAGGCATAAATTTTGATACGGCTATAAGCCGTATCAAATGTTAATACGGCTTACAGCCGTATTAAATAATATAGATACGGCTCTAAGCCGTATTAAAATTTAATACGGCTTATAGCCGTATCAAATGTGCCGCCTAAGGTTGCGCCAAAATCCTATCTGTGGTGTAGTGATGTGAATTGTTATGTCAATATTCTATATATTCAAATCTGAATTCATTAAATAACATGTGAATTGTTATGTCTACATTTTTTCTTCCATATTCACATTTGTTGTAATTAGAAAAGTAACATATGTCTACAAACATGTATATATGTTGTGTATTAATTAGTAACCTAATTCTTTACCTTTAAATTGAGCAATCAATTACATTAATTGATTGGTATTAATGTTTTTATGTTTAAAAGTCAAACTGACCCTTATTCTTTAATAACAAAGAAATAACATACCTTATATTTTCTATAAGAAATGTAATCCTTCCATAATACACTCTCGCCTTTTCTTTTCAAAATATAACGTTTATTTATTAAATGCCTTCTTTTTAGAAATATATGGTTACATTTTCTCTCATATACAATAACCCATCTCATTTGAACATCGTCATCCAAATGTATAAAGTGGATGCCTTCTTTTTAAATACACTGTTGTACCTTTTTTTCCCTTTTTTGCAACAAAACCAACTCCCTATTTATAAAATCATACATATATTCAAAAATGAGAAGTTTATTTTATTTATCTCAAAACATGCATTTATTTTTATTTAAAATGTTCTTTTCATTTTGACACAAATGCAAGTTCTTATATTAAACTCAATCATTACATTCCTTTTTCCCTTTCTAACTGAAACATTTCAACAAATCTACCGCTAATTAAATTCAATACTAATTTCAAACGAATTCTACACTTATAATTATTTATTAATTCCTCCTTAAATTTTGGGTTGTTACATGTTTCCAATTAAAGTATGTTTAAGCAAACTGCGCTCATAGCGATAGTCGCTATGGACGTAGTACGACAAAATTGTCGATTATCGTTTTAAAATGTTTTCTTTTGGAATGTTCTGAAAATTTTTTCCAAACTTAATTAGTAACATAAAAGGAGATTAAGTTTAGATTATTTAATAATTTATTTATTTAATAAAATAGATAAAGGTAATTAGCAGTTAGTAAGTAATTAAGTGATTAGAGGTTAAGTAACACTTAAAGAAGGTTAATGACCAATTAGTGATTAATAAAGTTTTAATTAGTGATTTATGAAGTTAAGAAGTAATTTAATAACTAATTAATATTTAATTAAGATAATTAGTTAATTAATTATTATTTAATTAAGTGATAATTTAATAAATTTTTAATTAATTAGGGTTTAACTAATAAAGAATTATTTAAACCTTAAGTAAGATACATTAGGTAGTTAATTAGGACTTAACCAAGTTCATTAAGTTAGTTAAAGTTTAATTATGAATTAATCTTGATTTAATTAAGATATAATTAGGGTTTAAGCTAATTAAAAATATTTTAATCTTTTCAAAGCTATTTTTAAACTTAATCGGTAAGATTTTAAATCAGTTTTATTTTTAAGGATAATTGATTTTAAATCAAAGGATCTCTCGTTTGGACCATTAAGTAGCCAAATGAATTAAAGTATTGATTATAGAACGTTGACACATTTTGTTGGAAGTAAATTGACTTGTGTTTAGCATAAATGTTGAAGATCGGTAATGTGATAAGCACAAAGAAGTTAATTTCAATAAGCGGGTCATGGTAACTTACGCATATAGAATATACTTCTATATGTACTTTTTTCACCGATAATAGATGTATCTATGTTTGTAACTTGGACATCTACCTATGATTGATTGTATGTTATGTGTGAATCCCTTACATATCCGACGTTTGGTGGTATCTCTGATATAACTTAGATGAGTTAAACCCAAATTTATTGAACCATTGTAGTCGTTGAGCCTCCATTTGGTTTTGTAAAGTAAATATTTCATTTTCTTTTGAAATGGTCTTCAAAGTTATTCTATTTTGAACAAGATATTTAAAGAATGATTTGACAATTGGTTTGAGAAGTTTTATAATGATTTTGGGTATTCAGAAAAGGAGTTTTAGAAATGGTTTTGAATGTTTATACAAAGATTTTACAAATGGATTTGAATGTCTATAAAGGGAATGCAAGGTTCGAAAGTTTATAAAGAAGTTATATAACCGGCTTTGAATAATTATAAAGAGTTCATAAATAAGTATATGAATGTTGATAAATGTTTGGGAAAAGAGATTTCATAAATGAAAAATGGTTTTGAGGCTTAGTGATTACTTTGGGTAATTAAATCTCTAGATTTTGTTGTTGTTATTTGCTAGTTAATTAACCGACTATCAAATTTGACCTAATTTGACTTAGGAAGTATGAATGTAAATTCGAGTTCTATGGTGAGGAATCAAATACTTACTTCCAAAAGAACCGGGAATGAGTCAACCGGAAATTATCGGTTGTTGGTACGAAGAGACTGAGATCGAATTTATATATCCGAAAACCACTCCAAACCAACGTGTACGTTTGAGTGGAAGACATTTTAATGATGATTGAAGATGGTGCTCTTTGATGTGCAAGGGCTATTGCTACTAATCCTCAAGGTGATTCCATAATGGATGTAGTAGAGTTAGTGCCTTCGGTTTCATTTAGACCCTGAACGAACTTGCATGGATGAATGCTGGCATTGCATTGAAGCTTGGAGGGCAGTGTTAGCTGTGACGACCGCCCATGACCCCTGCACCGAATCTAGAGAAAGTGCGCTGTAAGGTGTGCCAGGCGACCATGGACGATTGTCAGGGTAAATTAAAAACAACAGAATCTATCGTATTAATCACAGCGCATGGACAAAATACAATAGAACATATGTATAGTGAAGCTTTACAGAATAAAATGCCATCATATAAAACTTCATAATAGTTGAATACAAGCATCCAAATAGTCAATACATCAAGCCTCACTACATATCACTCAGAGAATACAAAACAGCGGAACATCCAGTACATATAAGAAGATAATATGCAACCCTCTAGCTCGTCTTCGATATCAGCATCGTGAGAAGAGAACAGCACCTGTCACCTGCTACCTAGTCTGCCCATCCCAAAATGGACGAACAGCCCAAGGCAATAAGAATTAAAACATAAAGCCTTGAGTCAGACAACAGTCTTAGTGAGCAGTAAATTAACTAACAACATACCAAAAGAGCGTAAAGGAAAAGGAATAGGAATACAACCCTCCCACTCCAACCTCTTTCTACAGTGATAGCCCCCAGACACACACTAAGCAGGAGTAAACATAGCAGAGCATACAATGTAAAGTAAAGAAATTATCACTTGAGTCAAGGGCGATGTTTTCCAAGCACAAACCCCCAAGGCCTAAACCAAGATCAGATAAGCACCCAGAAAACACTGCTCTTGAGACCGAATGACGATACAACCAAACATCCATGACTCTGGCTATCACTGTTATCATTGCTTCGATATCACCGTTAATTGAATGACCGGCACATTCTTTCAGCCGTCTGTCAAGGGCTAATGGAAACCCCGGTTCTAGACAGTACTCCGCACGTCGTCGCAGCCCGTGCCAAGGATTTTCGCAACTACCCAGGGTACTCGACCATCAATTCATTGTCGTTGGGATTTTCGCAACTGCCCAAACGTACCCTTGCTTTGAGTCTGCTAGAACCTTCAACAACGATGCTATCCAAGCCTCCTAGTCATCCTCCTCGACGATTATTCCCATACTAGCTCAAGCACCTCTCGAGCATCCATTATCCTCAAACTCGAACCATATCACCGAGTTGTCAATCTGCTTGGAATGATCCCGTCTGGATTAGACCAAGACTATCTCATATCATGCTTTGCTTCATCACATCCTCGCAAAGCTTCATCTCAACATCATCATCAAATCTATGCATAAGAGCTTCATCGTCCGCTACATATGCCACAAGCAGCTTTCACAATTCAAGAGCCTTTCCCTCAGCTTTTGAATCATCCTCGATCTAAATCAAATCATCAATCATCTAATTCATAGCAATCAACCAAGTCAAACATTAATCCAAACAATCAAGCATTCAAATATGATCTAAGTAGACAATTATCACAATAATGGCAATTTCGTAATTATAGAGTTGAAAGTCTAACAAGCATGAAATCATGAGAAATATCTCTACAATCTTGATGAATGAACTTGCATAGGTTAACACTTAGTAAAATGGTTGTCAAATCATCATGAACAATGGATCTACATGGATCTACACTTAGGATGAAGAAAATGCATGAAAATCACTATTTTAACACCAAATCGAGCCAACCATCCGATATACTCCTTTGGATCCGTGTGAGAGATAATCACCACTCACCAAATCACCTAAACAACCCCAAAACAACTCGCTTCAGATCTGGACAGCGAAGGATCAAGCTTGATCTATCACAAATCCGCTTCAAACGATGAAATCTCACTTCAAAGGATGAAGATCTTCAATCTAAGCTCTTGAATCTTCAATTTGATCTTCAACTTGGATGGATGAAAGCACTAGATTGGAGTGGAGAAAAGAAGTGAAGAAGTGTAGAAGTCGAGCTCTCAAAATGGCAGCACTTCGTCGCTTCGAAATCCGGATCCCAAAAATGAAGCCAACCCCCTTCTATTTATAGCTGAAAATTCACTAAGTCGTAACTCGGAATTAGGTCGTTTCCGACCTACGACCTAAGACTCCCACCGACCTAAGCCTTAGCCAACAACTCCGACCTAACAGACCAAGCTTACGACTTAACAAACCCCAGACTCTACGACCTAACCAAATACGCATTCGCGACCTAACGACAAAACGCCTCAACGACCTAACTGCTAAGTCCTCACGCGACCTAACACTCACGCGCCTCAACAACCCAGCGACCTAACAGTGTAATAGCCTAGCGACCTAAAAATGTTACGACCTAACACTTAGACCCACGCGACTTAACACTAAACTACTAGGTCGCTCACTGTTACCCAGCTTCTCTAGGTCGCTGCCGACCTAACTATACTAACTAGATAACCACTAGGTCGTAAGCCCTTTTAACTCGCTAACATCCCATAAGTCGTCAACGCTTAGGTCGCTCGACCGACTTATCCTTCCATACGACCTAAAATGCTTAAGTCGCTGACTCACTTAAGTCGCCCTATTACTTAACTTGCTAACTCGGTCAGTTTCTTATGTCGCCCCTATTCCTTAAGTCGGTCACCACCTTAAGTCGCTCCAACACCCTACGACCTAAGCTACCATGACTTAATTCCTATACGACTTAAGTTTCCAAACGCTCTAACTCTTAAGTCGTTTAATCTATAAGTCGGTCACGACTTATCACTTAGGTCGTTTACGACCTAGGACTTAAACTCAGGATGACTTATCACAGATGCAACCAAAAGTCAACTGTTCTACGATGTTTTGATCCGTGAAAATACGGGTCGTTATATTCTCTCCCCCTTAGGAATTTCTCCCTCGAAATTCCAAACAAACAAAGCAATCAAAGACTATTCTGCATGCCTACCATCCATAGCAACCAACAAACCATGCATCCAATTCTAGCTTAGCATGCAGAATTCTAAGACTTAGAACAAGTTACAATGTCGTTTAGATGACACGACACCTTAGGGCCATACCTTGAAGAGTTCAGGATGAGCTGCTTTCATCCTCTCTTCCACCTCCCACGTGCAGTCGTTATCATCATCACTCCATTGTATCTTGAGCAACTTAACTACCTTCCTCCTAAGCTGTTTCGTGTCGGTTTCCACAACATGAAGCGTCTTACGAAGCCTTCTACCGACTAGATCAACTTCAAAATCTTCACAGCTATCAGCACAAACCACTGTATTCGAGTCGTGCACATACTTCCGTAGATATGATACATGAAAAACATTGTGCACACTCGACATCTTCTCCGGTAATTCCAATCTATAGGCGAGCTTTCCAATTCGCTCGATAATCTGGAATGGTCCAACAAATCTCGGAGTCAACTTCCCTTTCTTCCCGAATCGGATAACCTTCTTCAGTGGAGAAATCTTCACAAAAACCATATCACCAACGTCGAATTCCAAATCCTTACGATGCTTATCTGCATAACTTTTCTAACGGTCTTGGGCTGCCTTCATTCGTTGTCGAATGACCTCTATACAATCTGAAGTCTGTCGAATCATCTCTGGCCCAAGCATCAGTTTTTCTCCAGTTTCTATCCAACACGTCGGAGAGTTACACGGTCTTCCATACAATGCCTCATACGGTGCCATACCAATACTTGACTGGTAACTGTTGTTATACGCAAACTCCACCAAATGAAGGTGATCTTCCCATGATCCTCCGAAATCCAAAACACAAGCTCTGAGGAGATCTTCTAAAACTCGGTTGACTCTCTCGGTCTGACCATCTGTTTGAGGGTGATAAGCTGTACTCAAACACAACTCGGTTCCCAAAACTTCCTGGAAGCTCTTCCAAAATCCACTAGTGAACAATGGATCTCGATCGCTCACTATACTCGTCGGAATACCATGGAATCGAACTATCCACTTAACATACAACTCAGCCAACTTTGATGCAGTCCTAGTCGATCGAACAGGAATGAATCGTGCACTCTTAGTCAAACGATCTACAATGACCCAAATCCCTTCATTTCCTGTCCTGGTTCTAGGTAGTCCATCAATAAAATCCATCGATATCTGCTCCCACTTCCATGTAGGAATTTCTAAAGGCTGAAGCAATCCACTAGGCTTCTTCTGTTCGGCTTTTACCAACTGGCAGTTCATACACTTGGAAATAAAATTTCCAACATCCTTCTTCATGCCTTCCCAGTAGTAGGTTCTCTTCATATCCCGATACATCTTATTTCCATCTGGATGAATTGTCAGCTTCGAGTGATGACTTTCCTTCAGCACTTCACTCCTCAATTCATCTATATCGGGAACAACTAGTCGTCCTTGCTTTCGAAGCCAACCCTCTCGATCGACCTCGAATCCTTTATCCTTTTCTGGATCCAATCCAGATTCCAAATCACGGATAATCTTGACAAGCTTATCATCTCGCTTTAGGCTCTCGCCAATCCTTTCCACAAGATAAGGTCTTATCGATAAGTTTGCCAACATCTCAGGTTCCAATTCGCATCTGGGCCTGAAGTCAAATCCAGCTAAATACTCGAGATTCTTCCATTCAGAAAACATGGCTCCCAGTCCTGCATGTCTTCGACTTAACGCATCTGCCACTGCGTTACCTTTTCCCAGAGTATAAGCTATACCAAAATCATATGATGCCAAAAACTCTAGCCAACGTTGCTGCCGAAGATTCAAATCCTTTTGGGAGAAAAGATACTTCAACGACTTATGATCTGTAAACAACTCGAATCGAACTCCCAATAGATAATGTCTCCACATCTTCAGAGCAAAAACAATCGCCGCCAACTCTAAATCATGAGTCGGATAATTCCTTTCATGCAGCTTCAATTGTCGACTTGCATACGCAACAACTTTATCCCTCTGCATCAGTACTGCTCCAAGTCCAGTACCACATGCGTCGGTGTAAACCACCATCTCATCATTCCTACTAGGAATAGTCAAAACAGGAGCACTTGTCAATCTTTCTTTCAGGATTCTGAAAGCTTGCTCACACTTATCATCCCATCTGAACACTAGGTTCTTCTTTGTCAATCCAGTTAACGGCGCAGCCACCTGGGAGAAGTCTTTGATAAACCGTCGATAATATCCTGCCAATCCAAGAAAACTTCTCACATCAGATGCATTCTTAGGTCTAACCCAATCCTGGATTGCTGCCACCTTAGCGGGATCAACCGCTATTCCACTTCCAGAGATAACATGGCCTAAGAACCTCACTTCACTCTTCCAGAAGTGACACTTCGAAAACTTAGCCTTCAGCTGATGTTTCCGTAAGATTTCCAAAACAATACGCAAGTGCGTCTTGTGCTCTTCTTCAGTTCTGGAATAAATCAGAATATCATCCACGAACACAAGTACAAACTTATTCAACTGATCTCTGAACACTCTATTCATAAGATTCACAAAATATGCTGGCGCGTTAGTCAACCCAAACGGCATTACCAGCCACTCAAAGAAACCAGATGGTGTCCGAAAAGCAGTCTTCGACACACTATCCTTAGCCACTCTCAACTGGTGAAATCCCATTGCCAAATCCATCTGAGAGAACACCTTGGCTTCATGAAGCTGATCAAACAAGTCATCTATTCTCGGCAATGGATACTTGTTCTTCTTAGTCACCTTATTCAGCTCACGATAATCGACACACAACCTCAGCGATCCATCTGCTTTGGTTGCGAATACAACTGGTGCACCCCACTCGGACACACTACGCCGAATGAATCCTTTCTGCAAAAGGTCATCAACTTGCACCCTCAACTCTTGCTGTTCCCTAGGCGCCATCTGCCTAAGAGGCATCACAACAGGTCTGGCCCCTTCAACTAGATCTATACAAAACTCGATCTCTCTATGCGGCGGCAACCCTTTGACTTCGTCAAAGACATCCTCAAATCCATTAGCGATTGGCACAGATGACAGTCCATCCCGTGGAACAACCAGCGAATACATGAAGCTCATGAAGATGCCTTCTTCATGCTTACATCGTATCACCATCTTTTGCCCCTCCACATTCTCGACTGTCACCTCCAACCTCTCACAATCAACCTTTGCCGCATATCTCCTAAGCCAGTCCATACCCAAAATAATTCCGAACCCCGCAAAGTTCAGAACAAAGCAATCACAAACAAAAGAGCAATCATGACTCAATACAATCAGACCACGGCATAACATACACAAACAAGACGAACCCCCAACTGGATTAGTCACAACCAATGGCCTATCAACAATATCCGATTCCAAACCTAACCAGCCTACGAGTTCACTACAAACAAACGAATGCGACGCTCCAGTATCAAACAGAACTCTAACTGGAACACCACATAGGAAAAGAGTACCTTGAACCACCACACTCTTTCCCTTCTCTTCAGCGGTAGGAGCTTTTGAAGACGACGGAACGGCTCCCAAAGCATAAGCTTGCACAATCTGCTTGTCCCTCCTCGGTTCTGGACAATTCTTCCTGAAATGCCCCGGCTTGTCACAGTTGTGGCACTTCGCTGGCGCTTTCGGATTCTTGCAATCCCTGGAGAGATGGCCTTTCTGCTGACAGTTGTAGCAAGTCACTTCGCCTTTCGGCTTCTTCTGGCCATCCTTACCCTTCTACTGTTGCTGCTTCCTCTTCTGGTTTCCACCCTGCTGTGGTTTAGACTCTCCCTTGGTCACAGCAACAACAGATCCTTCCTTAGGAAACAGACTCTCATGCCTGAGAGCTTTCTCCACAAGCTTCTCAAATGAATCGTCCAAATGATCCACCAACTGCCTCCCAAGATAACTGTCCAAGCCTGTCACAAACTTCTCATTCTTCTAATATGCAGATTCGATATATGACCGGGCATACTTGGACAAAGCTTCAAACTCAGAAACATACTCAAGAACTGGTCTCCCACCTTGCTTGAGCTCCACAAACTTCTTGAACAGAACAGACTTCTGAGCTGTAGAAATGAACTTAGCTTCAAATCTGACTTGGAATTGCTCCCAAGTAACCTCTTCCTCCGGAGTATTGATGGTAATAGAGTTCCACCAATCAGAGGCTCTCCCTTGAAGCTGTCTTGATGCCAACTTCCTCTTAGTCGCATCCTCAATTCCCAAATCTCCAAAAATCCTTCTACAAGCATCTATCCATCTCTGGACCTCAATGGTTGATTCTGTTCCCAAGAAAACCTTCCCTCCAAGAGCAGTATAGTCTTTGCACAACTTAGCAAAATCCACTGGTTTCGGAGTTTGGACTTGAACCCCAACATCTACTGCTGCCCTGGAACTGGTATCCTTCTCATGATCGAAGTCATCATAGCTTCGAACATAGCTGCATAATCAGCAGCCCCCTCAGTAGCACGGCTTTCCCTAGTAGTTGGTCTCCCTCTTCGACTAATTCTCAATATCTATAAAAAGGAATGATCAGAACATCTAGAGAAACAACAGCATAAAGGACTCAAACTCTACTAAGATACTATATTATATATAGTTATCATCCATTAAAATACAATTACGTCTCTCATACGTAGTTACGTCAACGAGCGTTGGGTAAAATCGATTAACCAATGCTCTGATACCAAATGTGACGACCGCCCATGACCCCTGCACCGAATCTAGAGAAAGTGCGCTGTAAGGTGTGCCAGGCGACCATAGACGATTGTCAGAGTAAATTAAAAACAACAGAATCTATCGTATTACTCACAGCGCATGGACAAAATACAATAGAACATATGTATAGTGAAGCTTTACAGAATAAAATGCCATTATATAAAACTTCATAATAGTTGAATACAAGCATCCAAATAGTCAATACATCAAGCCTCACTACATATCACTCAGAGAATACAAAACAGCGGAACATCCAGTACATATAAGAAGATAATATGCAACCCTCTAGCTCGTCTTCGATATCAGCATCGTGAGAAGAGAACAGCACCTGTCACCTGCTACCTAGTCTGCCCATCCCAAAATGGACGAACAACCCAAGGCAATAAGAATTAAAACATAAAGCCTTGAGTCAGACAACAGTCTTAGTGAGCAGTAAATTAACTAACAACATACCAAAATAGCGTAAAGGAAAAAGAATAGGAATACAACCCTCCCATTCCAACCTCTTTCTACAGTGATAGCCCCCAGACACACACTAAGCAGAAGTAAATATAGCAGAGCATACAATGTAAAGTAAAGAAATTATCACTCGAGTCAAGGGCGATGTTTTCCAAGCACAAACCCCCAAGGCCTAAACCAAGATCAGATAAGCACCCAAAAAACACTGCTCTTGAGACCGAATGACGATACAACCAAACATCCATGACTCTGGCTATCACTGTTATCATTGCTTCGATATCACCGTTAATTGAATGACCGGCACATTCTTTCAGCCGTCCGTCAAGGGCTAATGGAAACCCCGGTTCTAGACAGTACTCCGCACGTCGTCGCAGCCCGTGCCAAGGATTTTCGCAACTACCCAGGGTACTCGACCATCAATTCATTGTCGTTGGGATTTCCGCAACTGCCCAAACGTACCCTTGCTTTGAGTCTGCTAGAACCTTCAACAATGATGCTATCCAAGCCTCCTAGTCATCCTCCTCGACGATTATTCCCATACTAGCTCAAGCGCCTCTCGAGCATCCATTATCCTCAAACTCGAACCATATCACCGAGTTGTCAATCTGCTTGGAATGATCCCGTCTGGATTAGACCAAGACTATCTCATATCATGCTTCGCTTCATCACATCCTCGCAAAGCTTCATCTCAACATCATCATCAAATCTATGCATAAGAGCTTCATCGTCCGCTACATATGCCACAAGCAGCTTTCACAATTCAAGAGCCTTTCCCTCAGCTTTTGAAACATCCTCGATCTAAATCAAATCATCAATCATCTAATTCATAGCAATCAACCAAGTCAAACATTAATCCAAACAATCAAGCATTCAAATATGATCTAAGTAGACAATTATCACAATAATGGCAATTTCGTAATTAAAGAGTTGAAAGTCTAACAAGCATGAAATCATGAGAAATATCTCTACAATCTTGATGAATGAACTTGCATAGGTTAACACTTAGTAAAATGGTTATCAAATCATCATGAACAATGGATCTACATGGATCTACACTTAGGATGAAGAAAATGCATGAAAATCACTATTTTAACACCAAATCGAGCCAACCATCCGATATACTCCTTTGGATCCGTGTGAGAGATAATCACCACTCACCAAATCACCTAAACAACCCCAAAACAACTCGCTTCAGATCTGGACAGCGAAGGATCAAGCTTGATCTATCACAAATCCGCTTCAAACGATGAAATCTCACTTCAAAGGATGAAGATCTTCAATCTAAGCTCTTGAATCTTCAATTTGATCTTCAACTTGGATGGATGAAAGCACTAGATTGGAGTGGAGAAAAGAAGTGAAGAAGTGTAGAAGTCGAGCTCTCAAAATGGCAGCACTTCGTCGCTTCGAAATCCGGATCCCAAAAATGAAGCTAACCCCCTTCTATTTATAGCTGAAAATTCACTAAGTCGTAACTCGGAATTAGGTCGTTTCCGACCTACGACCTAAGACTCCCACCAACCTAAGCCTTAGCCAACAACTCCGACCTAACAGACCAAGCTTACGACTTAACAAACCCCAGACTCTACGATCTAACCAAATGCGCATTCGCGACCTAACGATATAACGCCTCAACGACCTAACTGCTAAGTCCTCACGCGACCTAACACTCACGCGCCTCAACAACCCAGCGACCTAACAGTGTAATAGCCTAGCGACCTAAAAATGTTACGACCTAACACTTAGACCCACGCGACTTAACACTAAACTACTAGGTCGCTCACTGTTACCCAGCTTCTCTAGGTCGCTGCCGACCTAACTATACTAACTAGATAACCACTAGGTCGTAAGCCCTCTTAACTCGCTAACATCCCATAAGTCGTCAACGCTTAGGTCGCTCGACCGACTTATCCTTCCATACGACCTAAAATGCTTAAGTCGCTGACTCACTTAAGTCGCCCTATTACTTAACTCGCTAACTCGGTCAGTTTCTTATGTCGCCCCTATTCCTTAAGTCGGTCACCACCTTAAGTCGCTCCAACACCCTACGACCTAAGCTACCATGACTTAATTCCTATACGACTTAAGTTTCCAAACGCTCTAACTCTTAAGTCGTTCAATCTATAAGTCGGTCATGACTTATCACTTAGGTCGTTTACGACCTAAGACTTAAACTCAGGACGACTTATCACAGATGCAACCAAAAGTCAACTGTTCTACGATGTTTTGATCCGTGAAAATACGGGTCTTTACATTAGCATTCCAAGATGGATTGCTATTCAGAAAGGTAAAGCGTAGCCTCAAGCCTCACAACTGGGAGGAATGGCAAAAACAGGGCATGCAACAGAGCTATGTGCTAGCTATCATCAAGAGCGATCACCCCATTCTAGATGTCCCTTTCAGAGTTGGTTTGCGTCCAAACACCATGGTAGTATAAGGCCTCAGTGTCAAGGGGGTGAGGTAATTCGGCCTGCCATGTTAAAGGGGCAGCCGGCTCTGTGTTAGCATTAGTGCATTCTCTAGAGGTGTATCATTGGAAGGTAGCCCCTTACCTTGCCATTGTTGGAATCCAATCTCTAATACTTGCCTTACGTTTTTGATTGTAGAGCCTAGTATGTTGGAATGTGAGATGCAAGCATTTCGGCTATTTTATCTATTTACTTTAAACCTAGACACTATGATAATATTATTGGATTTTGATATAAAATGTTTTGTTATCGTAAGGTAAAAACCCACCGTTTTTATGTGCGTTGTAGTCTTACGAGATACCCTTTGTGAAAAGATTTCAAATGTAGAAATCGGTTTGGTTGTTACTTGTTATCGAGTTTTACTCACGTTGGTTTACCAGACTGACCCAGGCGTTATTCCAAGTAATGCTCGAGTCAGACTGAGCATGTTTTTCCCAGGTTAGCTGGATACTTTGGAGTTGGAGAAGAGCCAGATGGTCAAGATGTATTCACGTATATTTTTCTTCCACTGTATTATAAAGTCTGTATATTTGTCAATGTAAGGACAGGTTTCTATAACTATCCAAATTTTTGATAAGTCTATTGTACTCTGATGTTGTATATATGAATAAAGATGTTTTCTTTTTGTAAAGATCATTGTTGTATTATATATTGTTCATTGCATTGTGAGATTCTGTGTTGTGTAGTTTTCTTCTATCTTCTACCTTTTTCTTTCACCATAACAAATCGGTATTTCTGGCACTTGGATGTTCGACATATAATACAGTCGCCGTATTAGTGTCGATTTTTTAGGGTCGAAAATCCAGTTTGTTACATTTGGTATCAGAGCTTAGGTTGAGCGAACACCTAGGCCTTGATAGGGTAAGCTTATTAGGGATAGAATTAGTACTGTCCTAGATTGAGTGGAGTGTATTATATATAAGAGTATGTATTTGTTAGTGTATAAAAATGTTTTGTATTGTGTTGGTTTATCGGTTAAGTGGCTTAAGAACTCTGGTCGAGACGTGGGATGCCATGATATCGATAGGCCATTCCTAAACACTTGAACAAGGAAAACCGACATAATATCGTTTAAAAATGGTAAATGAAATAATTTTACCTAGGGTTATATTTTATATAAAGGAAAGTTTTCAAAATGAATAGACCATTGGTTGTAATTAATGTTGGGGAGTAATAATGGGAGTGTATTCTAAGGATATTTTACCGTGATTAGGTAATAAGAAATGGGTATGCAAGAAAGACATGGACGGAGAAAGAGATCGAAAAGTCAACCACAAATTATGGAAAGGCAAATGGATAGGTCACCGAAGTAGCAATAGTTCCAAGTAAAGAGGTATTGGGAGTTCAGAAGAAGCCGACAAATTCACCCAAGAGTAATAGTGTCAATAATCGCAAAAGAGGAAATTCCTACCATGTTGGAAGAGGCCTTGGGAAGACAAATCAGAAGAGGGTAGTCAACAAAGGAAATTCTTTAAAAAGGGAAAAGAAATTAGTTGCTACCACTGTCACAAAAATGGGACATACCATGGACTATTGTACCGAAGGAAAGGAAGGACC
Organism: Allium fistulosum; assembly: GCA_030737815.1. NCBI lineage: Eukaryota > Viridiplantae > Streptophyta > Magnoliopsida > Asparagales > Amaryllidaceae > Allium > Allium fistulosum. The sequence goes on from CM060904.1 coordinate 800,031,231, forward strand.
AGTAGTCCTAAAGTTTGGGAGAAACATTGCTTCTTTTACCAGCAACTTGGACATATCAAAAAAGATTGCGCCATGTTTCAAAGAGCACTGCAAGTCGGAGGAATTATTAAGAAGAAACCAGCCACCTCGAGAGAGATAATTAAGAGAATATATTTATGGAAACCAGAGGATAATAGTAGATGAGGATAAGTATCTTTAGTATGAAGTCTTAATACATAAGGTGTTTGGAAAGTTATGTATAATATGTATACCCTTGGAACTGTTTTGAATGATATGCAGTCAACTTTAGTTGCTTTTAAAACCTTTCTTTAACCTTATTAAACAGTTAGTAAAAGTTTGAAATCAAATGTTTGATATGAATTCAGGTAATCCAGGAATTATGAATACTAGAGTTTTCGGAACTAAAGGATATATGGTTGAGGAAGATCAAACTCCAATGGAATTTGCTTTATTATGTCGTGATTTTGAGATTTTAAGTCAAATGAAGTTTTTGGGTTTAGAATCAATCATGGAGGTTAAGAATTAGTTGCGATGGTGTGACAAGTTACATAATGACATGATGAATTATATCCACGAATCATTCAAAAAGATGATAAGTAATGCTCTACGGTTTGAAGATTTTTCTCCACAGCCACCTATTGCCGCACCAACTAAAGATAAGAAGAGCAAGTTCAAAGAAAAGGCTCCTAAATATGGTTGTTTCCGACATGAAGAAAAGGATCACTTTGTTAAAGAATGTAAGGTTGGTAAGAAAAATAAATGGGATAAGATGAAGGCTTTTAAGAAGCAAAAGCTCGGAAAATAGATCACACAAAGGAAATGTTATTGCTACCACTTAAAGTGCCACATCGTCAAGGATTGTCCAATGCTCAAGATAGGGGAGCAGCCTAGACCTTTTGTTATCCTCACAGAAACATCTGCTACAGCAGCATCAAAAGGAAAGGGTGTTATGGAAGGATTAGTTTAGCCCCAGGAAGATAAGGACTAGTATTAGGAATAATATCCTAAGTTGTTCCATGTTTAGTATCTTATGATGTATATTATCTTTTGAAGTGCACTTCTCGTCTATGATGGAGTCAGTTGGCGTGTATCTAGGATGGTGTGTTGTTTGAATGATATTCTATCTATGTATTGTTTCTTGTATTATTCTTAGTTGATATTAATTTTCATCCCAGTTTTACCTCTCTTGACCTTGTAGATAGACAAAGACTAAGACCAATAAGGTTCATGGCTTTAGGTTATGCCAAACTCAGTAGATGAAGGGTTGACCCATCATAGGGTATTTTGACTAGAAGGTAGATTAATAAATGCAAATTTAATTCGAATTAATTTAATAAGAGGATAATAAACTTGGTTTTATTAAACAATATTTTGGATTTTAACATCTAAATAGTTAGAAGCAAATCAGATTTTAAAATTAGATGTTATATATACTCTTAGGATATTGAAGAGTATTACACAAGAAATAATTAAAATAATTTTGTAAGTAAAGTTATATAACTTAAATGGTTGAACCTAAGTAGAGATGTTGTGAAATAATTTTATATGTTGGGAGGATAGAAAATTATTTGTTAAGAATTTTCGAATGAGTAATGTTAGGTGTTTTGGGATAGGACTTTGGCAAATTTCAAGGAGAAATTCTTTTAAGAGGGAAGAATGTAACGATCCGCAAATTTATCACTTGAATAAATTATATTTATTTTAAGAATATTTAAAGATAGGTTTAAAAGTAAGAAATAATCATGTTTTAAGTGATAAATAATAATAGTTATTTTGGTTGGGAAAAATATTGTGAACAAATTACCTAGGTAAAATATTAATAAATATTAAATATCATTCTAGGTAAAATATCGATAATATAACTGGAAATCATTTTATCGATAAAACAACTTTTAAACAATAAGGATCGTGCATGGCTCTGGATTCCTACACTAATATATGTATTCAAACAAGTTTATGAAATAAAATAACTTATTTTAGTTTTGGAAAATAAAATGTATTTATGACATCGATAGTTGATATCACCGGTTTTATATATTTCTTCGAAAATTCAAGTTAAGTTTAAATATTAAGTAAATAGGTTTTTATTAACAAATAAACCTATTATAATTATTTAATAATGATGGAAAAATAGTTTTTAAAATTTGTTTACCAAAATAGATAGTTCGTAGAAAAATAGAAAATGTGACTAAATAACGTTTTCCGGAATTTCGACTTTTCGACATCGGAAACTCGTCAGGAACATTGTTCACCTTTGTGCACCGTACGTACACATATATAAGAGATAATTAATATATAATAATATACTTAATTATGTATTATCTTATATTAATTATGTTTAGCAAATGATGTGACAAGACACAGTTTTAAAATAATAACTTATATATATACTAAATCATATCATTATCTCTTATCCTTTCCTTAAGTACCATAATCATTACCCATCATGGCTTTGAGGTTGTGACTAGAGAGGGGGGAGATGCAATATATGAAGGGAAGGAAGGTGGTGATGTGACATGTCAAAATAATAGCATGTTATCATATTTTAAACTAAGGATAAAATGGTCTCCACTTTCTTTCACCTATAAATACACACCCTCACATATACATTTTCATTTACATTCCAACTTCATTCTTTTCTAAACCTTCTTCTCTAAAAATTCCATGGCTTCCATGGTTTAAAATTTTTAGAAAAAGTTAGCCTTTTGTGTTGTAACTTGCTTCCATACCTTCTATACTTCTTATACTTTCATTTCAACATCCTCTCTTCCAAAAACCAAGGCCATCACTACTCCAAAAGCCCTAACCAAGACAAATCACTTCTGGACAAACCCATTCTAAGGCCTTAGCCCCTCCAAAGTTTCAAAATTTTAAGCTAGAGTCGAGCGTAGAGCGTTACCGAGTTATAGTCGAAGTCCGGGCGAAGTTAGTTAGCATAAAGGTGAGTAAAATTACTTTGTCTTCCAAAAGTTTTTGACTTTATTATGATGTGTTATTGTGGTTATAATATGATGAAAAAATTGAACGGTTATTATGTTGGTCGATGGTGATTTGATGGTTGTTTGCGTTAGGTGTTGAATTTGAGATTTGAATGTGATATTGTCGAGTTAGTAAGCATATAACCTTATGTTTATATGTGTTTCATTATGATGTTAGAAGTATGGTAGTATGGATGTATGGTTGTGATCTAAGAACCAGAGTATGTTGAGTTGAAACAAAGTTAATAACTTTGTGTGTTGCGACGGATGTGAGATCCGATTCGAAATCAAAAACTATGTTTTCTTGTTTGAAAGTTTGGAAATTGTTTCAAAGTTTCTATCTTTGTTTCTAAGTCTCAAAAACATTAAAAGTTATGTTTTCTAAACATGAAATAGGAAAGAATAAGCAAGTGTTTCCACTTAAAGTATGTTTAAGCGAACTGCGCTCATAGCGATAGTTGCTATGGAGACAGTTCGATAAAATTGTCGATTTTTTTTCTTTTGGATTGTTTTGAGAAAGTTTTACAAACTTAATTAGTAACATAAAAAGAGATTAAGTTTATATTATTTAATAATTTATTTATTTAATAGAATAGTTAAAGGTAATTAGCAGTTAATTAGTAATTAAGTAAGTGATTAGAGGTTAAGTAACACTTAAAGAAGGTTAATGACCAATTAGTGATTAATAAAGTTTTAATTAGTGATTTATGAAGTTAAGAAGTAATTTAATAATTAATTAATAATTAATTAAGTTAGTTAAAGTTTAATTATGAATTAATCTTGATTTAATCAAGATATAATTAGGGTTTAAGCTAATTAAAAATATTTTAATCTTTTCAAAGCTATTTTTAAACTTAATCGATTATGTTTTAAATCAGTTTTCTTTTTAAGGTTAATTTATTTTAAATTAAAGGATCTCTCGTCTAGACCTTTAAGTAGCCAAATGAATTAAAGTAGTGATTATAAAACACTTACACATTTTATGGGATATAAGTTGACTTGTGTGCAGCACAAATGTTGAATATCGATAACGCGATAAGCATAAGGAAGTTAATTTCAATAAGCGGGTCATGGTAACCAAAGCATATAGGATATACTTCTATGTGTAAATTTTTCACCGATAATAGATGTATCTATGTTTGTAACTTGGACATCTACCTATGATTGATTGTATGTTATGGGTGAATCCCTTACATATATGACGTTTGGAAGTATCTACGATATAACTTAGATAAGTTAAACCCAAATTTAATGGTCCATCGTAGTCGTTGAGCCTCCATTTGGTTTTGTAAATTAAATGTTTCATTTTCTTTTGAAATGGTCTTCAAAGTTATTCTATTCTGAACAAGATATTTGAAGAATGATTTGACAATTGGTTTGAGAAGTTTTATAAATGATTTTTGATATTTAGAAAAGGTGTTTTAGAAATGGTTTCGAATGTTTATACAAAGAATTTATTAATGGATTTGAATGTCTATAAAAGGAAGTTTTATGCAAGGTTTGAAAGTTTATAAAGAAGCTATATAACCAGCTTTGAATAATTATAAAGAGTTCAAAAATAAGTATATAAATGTTGATAAATGTTTGGGAAAAAAGATTTAATAAATGAAAAATGGTTTTGAGGCTTAGTGATTACTTTGGGTAATTAAATCTCTAGATTTTGTTGTTGTTATTTGATAGTTAAATAACCAACTATCAAATTTGACCTATTTGACTTAGGAAGTATGAATGTAAATTCGAGTTCCACGGTGAGGACTCGAATACTTACTTCCAAAAGAACCAGGAATGGGTCAACTGGAAATTATCGATTGTTGGTACGGAGATACCAGGATCAGATTTATATATCTGAAAACCACTCCGAACCAACATGTATGTTCGAGTGGAAGACATCTTTATGATGATTGAAGACGATGCTCTTTGAAATGCAAGGGCTACTGCTACTAATCCTGAGGGTGATTCCAAAATGGATGTAGTAGAGTTAGTGCCTTCGGTTTCGTTCAGACCCAGAACGAACTAGTATGGATGAATGTTGCCATTGCATTGACACTTGGAGGAAAGTGTTAGCATTCCAAGGTGTATTGCTATTCAGAAAGGTAAAGCGTAGACTCAAGCCTTACAACCGGGAGGAATGACAAAAATTGGGCATGCAACAAAGCTATGTGGTTAGCTACCATTAGGAGCGGTCACCCCATTCTAGATGTCCCTTTTAGAGTTGGTTTGCATGCAAACACCATGGTAGTATAAGGCCTTGGTGTTAAGGGGGTGTGGTAATCCGGCCTGCCATGTTAAAGGGGCAACCGGCTCTATGTTAGCATTAGTGCATTTTCTAGAGGTGTATCATTGGAAGGTAGTCCCTTACCTTGCCATTGTTGGAATCCAATCTCTAATACTTGCCTTACATTTTTGATTGTAGAGCCTAGTATGTTGGAATGTGAGATGCAAGCATTTCAGCTATTTTTTCTATTTACTTTAAACCTAGACACTATGATAATATCACTGGATTTTGATATAAAATGTTTTGGTTATCATAAGGTAAAAACCCATCCGTTTTTATGTGCTGTGTGATCTTACGAGATACCATTTGTGAAAAGTTTTCAAATATAGAAATAAGCTTGGTTGTTACTTATTATCGAGTTTTACTCATGTTGGTTTACCAGACTTACCCGGGCGTTATTCCATGTAATGCTCGGGTCAGACCGAACATGTTTTTCCCAGGTTAGCTGGATACTTTGGAGTTGGAGAGGAGCTAGATGGTCAAGATGTATTCATGTATATTTTTCTTCCACTGTATTATAAATCTGTATGTTTGTTAATGTAAGGACAGGTTTCTGTAACTGTCCAAATTTAGGATAAGTCTAGTGTACTCTGATGTTGTATATATGAATAAAGATGTTTCCTTTTTGTAAAGATCATTGTTGTATTATATGTTATTCGCTGCATTGTGAGATTCTACGTTGTGTGGTTTTCTTCTATCTTCTACCTTCTACCTTTTTCTTTTTGCATAACAAATCGGTATTTCCGGCACTTGAATGTTCGGCATATAATACATTGGACGTATTAGTGTCGATTTTTGACGGTCGAAAATCCGGTTCATTGCACTTATGTTATCTTAAATACTTTAAAATAACATAACATATATCAACATATATAATACATGCATATAAGTATTAATTAATTAACTCATTTAATTAATTTATATTATTAATCTTATTAATAATTTTAAAATTCGAAATTAACATTTACATAGTTTCAAACATTTTGAACTTTTCATTACATTTTCAAACATTTTGAAAATTTATGTTTTATTATAACCTTTTATAATAAACATGTTTTTATTTTAAATTTAACTTTTAAATTTAAAATCTTGTCTTAATTTTCAAAACTATTTTGAAAATTAGCCTATGGACCAATTAAATTGGGCCTTTTCTATTAGGGGTAACCATTGGGCTTACTCCACCTTTAAGGTCGGGTAGGTAATCAGGTAGGACAGGGTACTTGATTACCCAATTCCAATCCTAGACATCACCTTTCTAGACACCGAACTAAGTGTGCAAGCTTAATTAGTTAACCCTAACATGACAAATTTAGACCGCATAGGCTATTAGGCTCCGATACCACTGAAGGAACTGGGTCAGCCCACAACGGAAGAAATGAGTGAATTTCAGAATTTTTAACCATTTTGGATCTTTAATGGGCCTATGAAGTCTAAATTCATTTAGAACTTTTCTAAGTTTATTTTTAATAAAATAAATATTTTATTTAACATCTGAAATAAAGTTTCACCTTAATTCAATGTGTACATAAGTCAGAGTATATCAAATATACTCTTATATACAAATTTGTGTGTAACGTTTACTTTTCAAATTTATTTAGAGAAGGAAATATTTCATTTCCTTTCTCTTAACTTATTCAATTAATGAGGGTGCATAAATTTACTTGGAGAAGGAAACTTTTCATTTCCCTTCTCTTAACTTATTCAATTAATGAGGAGGCATAAATTTATTTAGAGAAGTAAACTTTTCAATTCCTTTCTCTTAAATTATTCAATTAATGAGGGATCATAAAGTTAGTTAGAGAAGGAAGCTTTTCATTTCATTCTCTTAATTAACATAAACAATTGATTAATAAAACAACATTAATGACTAATCTAAATATGATATGAATTGTAAATATATTCATAGTAAATATCATGCAAGTGCAACATACAGGAAGTGTGCATAGTAAGTGGTAATTGATATGTATACATAAAATAAACAAGAACAATTTGAATGGTTATTATATAGGAATTGAAATGAAAATAAATAAGGGATGACAAGGGTGATTGGTACAGTTTCCCATTTACTAAACTTAATTAATGCAACATATTAATGACAATCAATAGGTAACATAATGTAAGAATATGGAAGGTAAACAATGAATTGTATGTATACATTTTGTCTTAATTAAAAAGAGAAATGATTTCATACTATGACAATATATGTAAAGAAAAATAAATTTTATATGAACACATACAAGTAGATCCAAATATGTATATATGAAATTCAATCAAAGCTTTCTAATAATATAAATTAGATAGTTATTATAGTCAATTTCAAAACTTTGATTTGTTGTTAAAATTCCTTTTATTCATATGTATATATCTAATGCAATAAAAAGTGCAAATAATAAATGCAAACATACATACATACATACATACATGTATTAAAATTGAAAACTAAAATTACACTTTGTTATGAAAGGTTAAAACATAGATCTACAATTAAAACATTGTATTGATTCCATATAAATTTCATTTTTAACTTTAAATATAATTCAATCAATCAACATGAAAATGTAAATTTCCAAATTTAAAGAAATGGAATTTAAATTAAATGTTAAAACATAGAACTAAAATAAAACATTGTATTTTAAAATATATAGATTTAGTTTCAATTTAACAAAGTAAAGAAAAACTGCTAATCAATTCGAACATGTAAACATTTAGATCTGAAGAATTACAATTTAATTAGAATGTTTAAAAACATAGATCTACATTTAAATGTTTTTTTAAAACATATAAAATTTAATTTTGATCTATCAAATGAAAACCTAATCATATCGTTCAATAAATAATTCAATCTTCATAAAGAATTTTTTAATTAAGCAAGACAGTAATAAATCAAACAAATTATGAAAGTCAAATTAAATTTCCATCAAACATTGCAAAATCACTATCTATATATAAAAAATGGCATACCTTGCTACCCAATCATTAAAACACACCTTATTGACGTTGCCTTTGATTTGCACCTTGAATGAAGAATGCTTCTAAATTCGATTGAATCACCTTAGGATGTAGCCTAGAAATCACGCCTTAAATGATGATATCTCCTCAGATCTTCAAGATCCACATCCTATCCTTGCAAGAGATGGATGAACCGCTTTTGTTTTATTTTACTCGATCTTTTTATTTGGAGTTGAAAGATTTTGGAAATTCGTTTTCTTTTTTTGTTTCTGCCATGAAAAGTTAGGAGGAGAGAAAGAGAAAGAATGAATGAGAAGGAAAATGAATTGTACGTATAATGAATTAGAGAATATGTTTCATTTGAAAGAATCAAACTTTTCTCATTCTTTATTAAAACTTCCCTAATTAATTCCCTCGACTATTTCTCTCTCCCCAATCCTTTTTTCACACGTATGTCATCAAATAACATAAAATCTCCATAAATCATGTCATCAAATGACATAAAATTTTCATAAATCGTGTCATCAAATGACATAAAATTTTCATAAATCATTTCATGCAATTATCTTTAAATTATATCGATATCGTATACCAATGTACGTAGATATAACTTTTATAAATGTATTAAAATAATTACAAAAGAACTACCAATTGTCAAATGAATAGTAATTAATATTTCTCAAATATCAATTAATCTAATTAATTTACAACGTTTTATAAATTAATTACATAATGTGGTTTATTATAGAATTCATCATTAGGATTGTGTGACTCATAGGTGTAATTTCAGTCAGTGATTAATATCGAACTATTCGAATATTAACGTACACACGTCACTTAGCAAGTGGTGTGACATTTTGGCTGAATTTATCGCTTTCACATCTTTTGGAAAAAAAAAATCCAATTTTACTTATTATAAGTGGTACCTAATAGTGACAATTATTTACACCAATTCTCTTCGTCAAAACTATATCACTTTGGATTTATGGAATTTGGTACGGGTCAAAATTCTAATATCATCCACATTTAAATTTATAGTCCAAACACAACGTCCTTGGTTCAATAATAACAATTAATATTAACCGAAATGCTCTGGCCAGAGGCTTTGACTTTGAGTTCACTTCAGTTGACCGTGATAATAACCTCATATAACTGAGGAGGCGAATCCTCTCTTGAATAGTGTTTAACTTCCAATGCTTCCACTCGACCCAACTATAGTCGTTCGATGGACGTCGTGCCATGATTTAACTATAATCAAAGCTGAGCTTCCACATTGAAGATCAACAGTATTCTCAAGTCGAGAGAACCGTGAAAATTAGTCACATCGATATTCTCTGCTTAACCTTAGTTTTATATTAACCAACATAAAACTATCGAGTTAGTCATTCCATAGTTATATAATAACTATCAGTACGTAACCCCTTGGTGCCCCCAGCAGTCATGTGTAATAACCTGCCCTACATTTGGAGAGCGTTACGTCCTCTAGTCTCAACGGATACATCGATATCCAGTCTTGATGCATCTTAACTAGGAACATTTAAAATGGTACATTTGTTTCATTGTGATAAATTACTCACGGTTACAACACTTTGTAACTACTATCACAAACATACCATTTATGGATTTGCTATTAAATATACTTTTAATTAAAGTGATTAACTAATATAACCACATTATATCAAGTATATAATAGAAAGAAAATACCTTTATTTCCAACAAGATTAGTCAACGAGTTAGATATATTTAACAAATTACATAATTACCCCTAGGGCATAACTTTAACTCCATCAATAATGATATTTGGTGTAATGTTTGTTGAAAGAGAAATTTAATTATCATAATTTGTATATACATATCACTGCCTCATTTAAGTTGAAAATTGTTTGTGTAGCTTGAATTTTTTATTGAATGAATCAATTGGTGTTTTATTTAATAAATCAAAAATAATATTTGTATATGTTTAAATATAATGTTTTATTTTGGAACTATGTTCTAAACATTTAATTTAAAGTCTAATTTTTAGATCAATTTTTTTGTATGTTCAATTTATCAATTGGGTTCTTATTTTGTTAAATTAGAATTAATTTATACACGTTTGATTACAATGTTTTACTATAGATCTATACTGTAAACATTTAATTCAAAGTATAACCTTTTAAATCTAAAATTTTGTGTGTTCATATTGTTTTGATTAGATTTTACTTCAACAAATTAAGCTAAAATTTGTTTATGAATATTATAGAGTTTTATTGAAGATTCATGTTTAAATCATATTAAAAAAAATGTAATAAGTTAAGAGAAATAAATGAAAAGTTTCATTCTTTAAATAAATTTATGCTCCATCATTAATTGAATAAGTTAAGGGGAAAGAAATAAAAAGTTTCATTCTCTAAATAAATTTATGCCCCATCATTAATTGAATAATTTAAGAGATAGAAAATGAAAAGTTTCATTCTCTAAATAAATTTAATAAGTTACCCTTACACACAAATATGCACATAAGAGTATATTTGATATACTCTAATTTACATACACATTAAATTAAAGTAAAATTTTATTTATAAAATTAAATAAAATATTGATTTTATTTAAAAGAAACTTAGAAAAGTTCTAAGTATATTTAGACTTCATAGGCCCATTAAAGCTCCAAAATGACTAATTTTTTTAAAATTCACCCATTTCTTCCGCCGTGGGCTGGCCTAGTTCCTTCAATCACCATACTTGCTATGAGGCTGGTCTTTCAACTAGATTTTAGTAAGCTTCAATTTCTACTGTAGAATGAACATTGGATTGCCATATATTAGAGCTTGCCACACCTGAGCTACAAGAGAAAGAAAAGCATCATCCTTAGTCCATATATTAAAAAGAATTAAAACATGAGGGACTTTTCATGGTAGCCTTGCCCTAGCTTAAGATGATTGGGATATGATGTAATGACCTGGTATTTTGTACCATTTGCATCCGCACATGTCAGACTTGAATTGCTCAAAACAACATATTATTAATTTATATTTGGCAAAACTTAGCATATACAGTAAATAAATCAATCACAGAATCACAGACAAAGAATATTACAACAATAAGCAGCAGAATAGATAAATAGTAGTTCATGAAGCTACTATATAAATATCAGAGTCTGAACCAAAATGCAACAGAATCTCAAATACAAATGAATCTCTAATACATAAGCAACCGACGAGTCTGAACATAAATGACTAGAATAAATTGATATAACTAAAAGCTGGATAGAAAGATCCTCAAACAAAGCTCCAATCTCCAAAGGTGAGTCTCAAATGCTGTGACACTCAGTCTGACCCGAGCATAAAGAAAAACACAAACAATCGAGCCAGGATTAACATTCTTATATTAATAAATTCAACTCAAGTGAAATGTCAACTGAATTACAAGTAACTTAAAGGATGTTTGGGATCTCTATCCTCTAAGGATCCGTGGAACTATCTACTATGTAGTACAATATGCTATTATAATAGTGTCTACAGTAAAGTATTAAAATAGCATTAAGGCGTTACCCATATCCCCCTTAACACATTTTATATACTCCCATAGTCTATACAGTACCATAATTCCTCCGTAAACTAGGGGGCTATCAGAGGGCACTCCATAGGTATGGTACAAACTAAACTCGTAGAAGGTGCGATAGGGCATGTGACAAGGCACGTAAGGCAATGCCAAGGTAGATATACCATTTGCGGATCCGGACTGGTGGTAACGCATAGCAGCTACAACCGCCCACCTCGAGACACACTCCCAAATCAAAGGTGGACCCAATCAAATCACAAAGTAATAGAATGGTATCGAAGAAATGTGTTCGATAGGAGGAATGATCTCACTTGGCCCGGCATGGCCCCTGTTTTAGCCACATCAAGCTGACTCACGGGAGTCAGGGCTACGTAAATACCTCATACCAAATCGTCACCAAACCATCCTACTTCATTTTGGAATCTCCACCACGTACACAGTTGTTAAAGTGGGTTTCGGTACTGGTACAGAGTATGACAGTATCTGATCCCGGTCTCTTTAAATACCAAATGCTTATTACACACCGTGGTCATTTCATTTCAAATAGTTCATACTTCATGTCAAAATATCATATTCATTTCAAATCATATCAATTCGATATCATTATTCACTTTATATAATATTCATTTCCAGAATCGTAACACTTTCAAAATTTATAACACTTTCGAAATCATAACACTTTTGAAATCATAACACATTGAAATCATAACCCTTCCAACTTAAACAGTTTAGATATTGAAAATAGTATATATATTAAAGTAGTTATAAATTAAAATAGTTTATATAATAAAAAGTTGTAAATTAAAAATAGTTTATATTTATTTATAGAGATTATACTGAAATAGTTTCCAAATTATAATTGTTTCATCAAATTCCACAAATCGGTTGAAATAAATTTAAATTCCAAAATTCAATTTAAATCAATCCCAGTTCAACACTTTCAATTTAAAAGGTTAAAGATTCAATTCAAATTCTTAATAAAACATTTCAATTTTTATCGATTTCAAATCCGGATTTGAACTATCTCTTCAATTCCAATAAAATTCAAAGTTTAAATATTCAAAACATTTTTAATATAAGTTTCATTTAAATTTCAACATTTAACTTTAATTTTATTCAAATTGGAAAATATTCACTTAATCATTTTAATAACAATTAAATAAAGTCTCAATTTATAAATTTAAATCAATATTAAATATTCAGTCTCAATTTTATTTAAAATTGAGAATATTCATTTAATCACTTTTTTTATCAAATCAAGTTATCAATCATATCTTTTGAAATCTCAAAATCAATAAGTTCAACTCAATTCTTATTTAAATTTAATTGTTAACCAGTTTAATCTCCAAGTCAACATTAATTTATCTTCCCAACCTTTATTATTAAAGTTATAAAACATCTGTTTTTAAAATATTAATATAAATTTAAATAAATACTTAGACATATTATAAACCAATTAAATTAAATTTTATTAAATTAAAGCTTATTATCAAATGTATTATGTATTAAATCTTATTTTATATATTTCAAATAATAAAATTATAAGAAAAATCTTACAAATTATATTTTCAAAACTAACTTATAAATTTAAAGTTTCCAAAACATATAATTTTAAAAATCTAAATTTGACACATATATTAAAATAGCATTTATATCAATATTTATAGAAACCCATATGTTCCTGTCAAACTTTGGAAATCATTTTCAAAATATAGACCAACAGTGTCCGTATATAATTTTCTATCCTATGGTTAAGTGATACGGATATTTATCATTTCAATCTGCAAATTAAATATTTACGGGTATATATCATTTCAACCCGCAATCCCAAAATTTGAATTAAATGAAAATCGCTTGGGTTTATCATTTCAACCCATAACGATTTTCCCTTATTCTATAATATCATTCGGGTATGTATTATTTCAACCCATAGGGATTTTTAAATTAACAAGGAACTTGTAGAGTGAGAACAAATGTGATAAAAATATAACATATCAACAATAGGCATATATCATCAATAAAAAATTAAATTATAATATAAAGAACAGGTTATGGTGTCATATGTCATAGGTGAACAGTGGCAGTTAATAGCATATCATATTTAACAATTTAAATTGCTTAACAATTCAAATTTTAATAGCATATTTCAATTGTCATTTCACTGTGAAATCAAATTTACTAAATATAAGAATGTTAATCGTGAGTGATTGCTCACTTTCGAGGTTAGAGAACAGCGGGACAAGAATAAGACAAGCTACATATTGAATCATGAACTAGACAATCGACCGATCCAATGACAAATTTCAAAGTAAAGCAAGGTGAACATAGATTCGACAAACAAAGCTGTGATAACCCTGATTTTGGTGAGTAATTTCATGATTTAATTTAGTTTGTATTTGTTTGAAATTGCATTGAAAAGGTAGAGATAGGAAACTGATTTGCAGATGCATAGTTTAAAAAACATGTACATGTGCACAAGACAGTGCACAAACATGCACACAGTTTTTTGTGTGATAAAATAGGCAACAGTTGATAAATATGATAGGATAAATAAATTACAAATATATATGTAGGCAGAAATGATCAAGTCTTAAAAAAAAGACTTAGGCCAGAGTAGGCATACATGTATTATACATGTGCACCAAACAAATGCTTGCTGAAATAAAAATTAACATTGCATGAAAATGGTATGAGCTTTTGAACAAACACTTTATCCATTTTTAGCAATTCCTTTTTGCTTTAGAAAACAGAAATCATGCAAATAACATGACCGAGGTAATGAGGTATATTTTATGGAAAAAAAAATGCCAGGACTACTTATCCATTTTCTCTAAAAAGTAGTAGATCATAGTTGGTGGGGTAAAATTGACATTGGGTAATTTCCTTAAACCCTAGTAGCAGCCAGAGTTTATATAAGAAGACCTGTTGTAGTAAGGTTTTTATTATTGCTCTGCCTCATAAAAGAAAAATAAATATATATAACAGAAGTTAGAAAAGAAATGTGGAACACCAGTCATTAGAGTAGGAAGAAGGCAGAAGATCAAAGGAAGAAAAAGAAAGGCTTAGGAAAAAGAAAAGGGGATTAATGTGAGTAATCTCACTGGAAATATTGGCAATAAGTCCTGAATATTGCGGCAGCCTAACTAAAATTCATATTTCATTTGTTTGCAAGCAAGATTCATTTTTAGGATTTAGTAACTTTGACTTGTTTTATGATCTGTTTTAATGGAAACCTCTTTATATTGATTTACTCAGTATGAAAGAGCCATGGATCTAATGTTTAAATAGGTTTTTCTGAGTTATAATATAACTTTGAGGTGAAGCAGCTAATATGGGTTTTCTTTATACATTTATTAGTTTAAAACCCAGGATGCTTAATATGGATATATGGTCTAAAAATGAGAAAGGATATGGGGCTGCAACATTATGTGTTTTCTTAGGTCTCATATTAACAGAAAATTTTTATAAAAGGAAAAATATAGAGGTGCAATGTATACATGTGTTGAGCCTCTACATTTATGAACTATCCAGTAAATCTTATACTTGTGATTTAGTCAGATTTGAAGATCTACATGGATCTGACTAAATAAGAGGTAGAAAAGAAAAAAAAAGAAAACAAACAGAAAATTATCTATGACCATATGTTTGTATTGGGATCTATTGAAGCCCATAGAAAAATAATATGTTTAAGAAATCACCTCTATTGTTATGATGAAGTGCTTGTTCATGAAAATATGTCTTGTTAATCTTTGGATGTATGCCTGTGACTGAATGTTTTATTCACTACTTGAAACATGAGATGCAGAGAGGAAATTAACACTAAAGGGTAGTGACACTTAGTAATTTAACTAAGGATTTTGGATCTTAGGGCTACAAGATATAGCTTGGCAAGGTAAACATTGCAAGCTCACACATGGTATGTTTATACTCAGGGGCCTGAGTGTGCTGGGTTAATAGAGAAATGTCCCAGGCACTGTGTGTTTAAAAAGAGAAAGTAGCTAAAGACCATAACATATTTGATATTGAACATTAGAAATAGGTTCATATGAAGGCTTGGGAAAAATCCCTGAAGGCCAGAAAATCTATAGACGAAGAATGATGATTTAATTGATGATTGTGTTGACTGTTTTAGGATATTCTATGGATGAATTCTATGTTTTTTTTCTCTGCAATAAATCATTGAATTATATATCATTTTGTTGTGCATGCCCAGGTTGCATAGAAATGTGTATAAGAGTAATATTGCATTCCTTTATTTATCTTAAAGTTATTTGAATATGAAAAAAAAACTATATGAAAATTATGTTTCCAATTAGATTACTCATACCAGACATTAGTCTGACCCATGTGTGTTGATGCACTATTGGGTGTCTCATATTTAATGAGGCAGTCTATAGTGATTATGTAGGTAAATAGGCATTTCATTGATCAAGCTTTGGATGGGTTGGCTGCTTAAGGAATTGGATGCAATAGTTACAAATTTACTGATATTAAAGTAGAAGTTTAAGTTGAATTTATGTTATAATATGTTGGTTATGTTATTTGGAAAGAAATTATGTAATGACATTTCCTGTTTTGTATGTTTTGAAACTTAAAATTGTAATTCAGTAGAAACTGGCAAGTTGTTTTTCAAAATGGTTACTGAGCAATATAGTTTCTTGGTTTAACTTCCAGAATTCTAAAAGGAAGTGTAGTATAAAAAAAAATATGAGATGGTGAGCAGGCATAGATTGAAAGAACAACCTAGTAATTGCTATGAGAAGTTCATGTTTACAAAGATTAGGTAAAAGTCTGGCAAATAATAACATTGAGTCACTTGAAAGAAAAAGAACCCAGAATTGCATGTATATTACTTTAGAATAGTTGTAAAGGAAATAAGGCTAACTTGACCATTTTTCTAAGCCCGGGGTTCAAACACATTTAAATGCTTTAAAACTTAATTTGCAGGGGAATTCAATGACTCAAATAAAAGGTAAAAGAAATTATCTCTAAGTTAACAGTTAAAAAAAAAGAGAAAGAAAAGAGTTAGGCACTAAACATTTTTCAGTACATACATATGCATAGGATCATGCACATACACATACAAATACAAAAGTATAGTTCATATGGAAATGATATTAGGAATGTACAAAGAAAATTTTCTTCTTCCAAACATGTGTCCTCTGATTCAAGTAAAAACAATTTACATATCTTCACATATGTAAGTTGAGATATTTTGAACATAACAATATTTTTATATTGGTTTTAAGATCCTGGTTAGAAGGTGAACCAGAGAATGATATTCTCTTGGCTAGGTGACCACTGTGATTAATTGTAAAAAAAATTTTTTTTTTTTGAATTTTAGGAAAAGAAAGCGGGTCATCTCATTTGGTATCAGAGCTATGTTGTTAAATAACATAGCAAAATGTTGTATGAACTTGTTTGCATTGGATGTATGGTGTGTTGACTGCTTTGGATGCCTTGTTTTAATTAATACTTATACTAATAATAATTACTAGGATTGGATAAGAGATAAATTAAATGAGTTAATTTATAGAAAATAAACAAAAATGGACTAAGCCAAGTGTCATATCCATAGAATCATGGTAAGACCCAGACAACAAGAGGTAGGATCAAGTGAACCACCAATGGTGAATATGCAAGAATTCATGAGAGCTATAAGGGAAGGGGTAGGCAATAGGCAAGAAAATCCACATGAGGAGCTTTCCAAACTACTCAAGACCTTTACCAATCTTGGAGGCAAAACTTTTGATGGAACAGAAGGGATCATGGGAGTTCAAAATTGGCTCAGAATTTTGGACAGGATTTTTATAGATATGCAAGTTGAAGACCAAAAGAAAAGGCAAATAGCATCCAGACAATTGAGAGGAGCAGCTTTGGACTGGTGGGAGGTTATCATAGCTAGAAGACCTGAAGGAGAAGTGACATGGGATCAATTTAAGGCAATGCTAGAAGGTAGATTTGTCCCAGCATCAGCCAAGGAATCTTTGCTAGAAGAATTTATTAAATTAAGGCAAGGGACTATGAGTGTTACTGAGTACACACAGAAGTTTGAATCACTAGCCAAGTATGGTGCAGTGCTTATCACAACTCAAGAAGCTAAAAATGGCAGATACATTCAAAGACTGCATGCCAGCCTTAGTAGAGCTATGCTGCCATATAAGGACAAGACATTTGATCAAGTTTTGGATCTGACTCTGAGCATTGAACAACATGATAAAGCCAGAGAAAATTTTAGAGCATTCAAGAATAATCAAAATAAGAAAGGGAAGGGTAAGTTTCATCCTTATGATAAAAAGAAAACAGATGTAGCTTCCACCAAGAAACCAGAAGAGGCCAAGACTGCTGAAGTAAAGAAGAAGATCACTTGTTATAACTGTGGCCAAGAGGGGCATATGAAGAATAGGTGCACCAATCCTAGACCAGCATCCTTCAAGTGTCACCAGTGTGGAAAGGAGGGTCACATAAGGAGGAACTGTCCAGATTTTAAGCAAGGAAAAGTAGGAACCTTGGAAGGGAAAGGTAAAGCAACTGAGGGACCAAATGTTGAGAACCATGGCCAAGTTGAAGGTACTTTGCTCATTCACTCAATACCTTTTATAGTAGTGTATGATACTGGGGCTACACACTCCTTGATTTGCCATGATATTGTACAACAACTAAAATTGAATTGTATGATTGTTGATAAGCCATTGCTTATTAGAAGTCCTTTAGGCAGTTCCTGTGTTTTGGGTATGATGTGTATGCAACTGGGATTAAATATAGGAGGATGTGTGTTTAGTGCAGACCTATATGTGTTGCAATACCCAGGCATAGGAGTTATTCTAGGAGTTGATTGGTTGAGAAAATATAAGGCTATTATAAATATGGAAACATCTACCATATCACTAAAAATTTCTGATGGAAAAAGGGTAGTTGTTCTGTGTGAGGCAAACACGAGCAGAAATATAGCTACTCTTGTTACTTTGTCTAGTGAGAAGCCCATGCCCACATTAGAAGAAATCTCTATAATAAATCAATATACTGATGTGTTTGGTGAGGTTAGGGGAGTTCCAAACCATAGGCCAGTAGAGTTTTCAATTAAACTAATTCCAGAGGCTAGCCCAGTAGTTAAGAGGCCAACTAGAATGGGGCCTAAGGAATTGATAGAGCTGAAAAAGCAACTGGTCGAACTAGAAGAAAAAGGCTTCATCAGACCAAGTAGCTCATCATGGGGAGCACCAGTGGTTTTTGTTAAGAAACAAGATGGATCTCTCAGATTATGTATTGATTATAGGGAGTTAAATAAAATCACAGTTAAAAACAAATACCCCTTACCAAGAATTGATGATCTCTTTGATCAATTGAGTGGTGCAAAAATATTCTCTAGACTTGATTTAGCTTCAGGATTCCATCAAATGAAAGTAGAAGAGGAAAGCATTAAATACACAGCTTTCAACACTAGATATGGACTTTATGAATTTTTAGTAATGCCATTTGGTTCGACAAATGCTCCCTCTTACTTTGTTGATTTGATGAATAGAATTTTTAGAGAATACCTGGATAAATTTATATTGATATTTATTGATGATATACTAATTTATTCTATGTCAGTTGAGGAGCATGAGAATCATTTGCATATAGTACTTCATAAAACGAGGCAAGAAAATTTGAAGGCAAAATTTTCAAAATGCACTTTTTGGCAAAAGGAAGTAAATTTTTTAGGACATGTGGTATCAGAAGAAGGTATATCTGTAGATCCCAATAAAGTAATTGCAGTTCAAGCTTGGAAAAGGCCTACTAATGTCACAAAGGTTAGGTCATTTATGGGAATGGCTGGGTACTACAGAAGGTTTATAAAAGATTTTTCAAAGATTTCAATCCCATTAACCAGATTGACTAGGAAGAATCAGGTATTTGCTTGGACTGAGGAGTGTGAGAAAGCTTTTGGGAGGTTAAAAGAAGCACTGATACAAGCTCCAATACTGAAAGTACCTGAGGGGAATGAAAATTTAGTGATATATACTGATGCAAGTGGACAAGGGCTTGGGGCAGTATTGATGCAACAACACCAAGTGATAGCTTATGCCTCTAGACAGTTGAAACCCAGTGAGGTAAGGTATGCTACACATGACCTTGAATTGGCTGCTATAGTGTATGCTCTTTAATTATGGAGACACTATTTGTTGGGGGCAAAGTTTGAAGTTTACACTGACCATAAGTCACTTAAATATTTGTTTTCACAAAAAGAATTAAACATGAGGCAGCAAAGGTGGATTGAACTCCTAGCCTCATATGATTTTGAAATATTGTACACCCCTGGCAAAGCTAATAAAGTAGCAGATCCTTTAAGTAGATGACATGCTAATGTAGCTAGGTTAATGATAGAAGAGTTTAACACTTTATCACTATTGATTGACTCAGAGGTAGAAAGTGAAAGTGTAGAAAATATGAGTATATGCAATGAGAATGTAGAAATGGGAAAGTTAAGTTTTATTACTTTGGGGTCAGAATTAAAGAATAAAGTTGTAAAGTTACAAGACGAAGATCCATTTTTATTTGAGAAGAAAACTGAGATATTAAATGGAGAAGCACTGGAAGGCTTCTGTTGAATAAACAAGGCCATTTGGAGAAAAGAAAAAGAATATGTATCCCTGCTATTGATGAGTTGAAACAAGAAATCTTAGATGCTTATCACAAAAACAAATATACCATACACCCATGAAGCACAAGAATGTATCACAACCTTAAGAGAGATTATTGGTGGAGTGGTATGAAGAGTGCAGTGGCATCTTTTGTGTCTATGTGCATGGTTTGTCAACAGATAAAGGCTGAATATCAAAAACCCTCCGGAATGCTTCAACCTTTACCAATACCACAGTGGAAATGGGAAGACATATCAATGGATTTCATTAATGGTTTGCCTAGAACTAGGAGGGGAAATGATAGTATTTGGGTTGTAGTTGATAGGCTAACCAAATCAGCCCATTTTATACCTGTGAAGTCAGAAAGAAATGCATGCACATTAGCTCAGTTATTTATTAAGGAAATAATCAGACTACATGGAATACCAAAGACTATAGTGAGTGATAGAGACACCATCTTCACTTCAAAATTTTGGCAAAGTTTTCACAATGCAATGGGGACAGATTTATGCTTAAGCACAGCATATCACCCTCAATCGGATGGCCAAACAGAAATTGTAAATAAATTGCTTGAAGACATGTTGAGAACATGTGTATTGGATTGGGGAGGAAGTTGGGAGGATCATATATATCTAGCTGAATTTGCATACAATAACACCCATCACAGTAGCATAGGCATGGCCCCCTTTGAAGCTCTTTATGGAAGGCCATGTTTATCACCCTCAAGTTGGCATGAATCTGGAGAAAAGGTGGTCTTAGGACCAGAAAATGTAAAAGAAACTTCTGAAAAGATAGCTTTGATTAGAAAAAGAATTGCTTCTGCCCAAGATAGGCAAAATAAATATGTAGATCAAAAGAGAAAGGAAGTACATTATGATGTTGGTGATTTTGTATTTATTAAAATATCACCCATGAAAAAGGTTCTAAGATTTGGGAAACAAGGAAAGTTGATTCCTAGATATATAGGGCCATATAAAGTTTTAGAAAGAATAGGAACCGTGGCCTACAGGTTAGAGTTGCCAGAAGAAATGAGAACAATGCATGATGTTTTTCATGTATCACAGTTAAGAAGATGGGTTCATGACAAGGAAACAATTCTAAAATCTCCTAAGGATGTACAGATTGATTCTATATTGGTGTACGAAAAGGAGCCAGTGGGCATAGTTGCCAAAGAAATCAAGAAATTGAGGAGCAAAGAAATAAAATTAGTGAAAGTGCAATGGAGTCTTGATCCAAATGATTGCACATGGGAGGTGGAAGATAAAATCAGAATTGATTATCCACAACTGTTTGATTGAATGAAAGGTAAATTTATATATATACTGATGAATGTTTTGATTGAATTGGATTGTGATTTTTTTTGGTTGTTTTGATATACCTAGAGTTTAATCAAATGATTGATTTGAGAATGATTTGAGAACAGAAATTGATTTTCTGAAGTAATGATACTTAAGTTAAGTATGAAAGAATTGTGGGACACAATTCCTAAAAGGAAGGGTATATGTGATAACCCTGATTTTTGTGAGTAATTTCATGATTTAATTTAGTTTGTATTTGTTTGAAATTGCATTGAAAAGGTAGAGATAGGAAACTGATTTGCAGATGCATAGTTTAAAAAACATGTACATGTGCACAAGACAGTGCACAAACATGCACACAGTTTTCTGTGTGATAAAATAGGCAACAGTTGATAAATATGATAGTATAAATAAATTACAAATATATATGTAGGCAGAAATGATCAAGTCTTAAAAAAAAAGACTTAGGCCAGAATAGGCATACATGTATTATACATGTGCACCAAACAAATGCTCGCTGAAATAAAAATTAACATTGCATGAAAATGGTATGAGCTTTTGAACAAACACTTTATCCATTTTTAGCAATTCCCTTTTCCTTTAGAAAACAGAAATTATGCAAATAACATGACCGGGGTAATGAGGTATATTTTCTAGAATAAAAATGCCAGGACTACTTACCCATTTTCTCTAAAAAGTAGAATGAGAGGTTGATCATAGTTGGTAGGGTAAAATTGACATTGGGTAATTTCCTTAAACCATAGTAGCAGCCAGAGTTTATATAAGAAGACCTGGTGTAGTAAGGTTTTTATTATTGCTCTGCCTCATAAAATAAAAATAAATATATATAACAGAAGTTAGAAAAGAAATGTGGAACACCAGTCATTAGAGTAGGAAGAAGGCAGAAGATCAAAGGAAGAAAAAGAAAAGCTTAGGAAAAAGAAAAGGGGATTAATGTGAGTAATCTCACTGGAAATATTGGCAATAAGTCCTGAATATTGAGGCAGCCTAACTAAATTCATATTTCATTTGTTTGCAAGCAAGATTCATTTTTAGGATTTAGTAACTTTGACTTGTTTTATGATCTGTTTTAATGGAAACCTCTTTATATTGATTTACTCAGTATGAAAGAGCCATGGATCTAATGTTTAAATAGGTTTTTCTGAGTTATAATATAACTTTGAGGTGAAGCAGCTAATATGGGTTTTCTTTATACATTTATTAGTTTAAAACCCAGGATGCTTAATATGGATATATGGTCTAAAAATGAGAAAGGATATGGGGCTGCAACATTGTGTGTTTTCTTAGGTCTCATATTAACAGAAAAATTTTATAAAAGGAAAAATATAGAGGTGCAATGTATACATGTGCTGAGCCTCTACATTTATGAACTATCCAGTAAATCTTATACTTGTGATTTAGTCAGATTTGAAGATCTACATGGATCTGACTGAATCAGAGGTAGAAAAGAAAAAAAAGAAAACAAACAGAAAATTATCTATGACCATATGTTTGTATTGGGATCTATTGAAGCCCATAGAAAAATAATATGTTTAAGAAATCACCTCTATTGTTATGATGAAGTGCTTGTTCATGAAAATATGTCTGGTTAATCTTTGGATGTATGCATGTGACTGAATGTTTTATTCACTGCTTGAAACATGAGATGCAGAGAGGAAATTAACACTAAAGGATAGTGACACTTAGTAATTTAACTAAGGATTTTGGATGTTAGGGCTACAAGATATAGCTTGGCATGGTAAACATGGCAAGCTCACACATGGTATGTTTATACTCAGGGGCCTGAGTGTGCTGGGTTAACAGAGAAATGTCCTAGGCAGTGTGTGTTTAAAAAGAGAAAGTAGCTAAAGACCATAACATATTTGATATTGAACATTAGAAATAGGTTCATATGAAGGCTTGGGAAAAATCCCTGAAGGCCAAAAAATCTATAGATGAAGAATGATGATTTAATTGATGATTGTGTTGACTGTTTTAGGATATTCTATGGATGAATTCTATGTTTGTTTTCTCTGCAATAAATCATTGAATTATATATCATTTTGTTGTGCATGCCCAGGTTGCACAGAAATGAGTATAAGAGTAATATTGCATTCCTTTATTTATCTTAAAGTTATTTGAATATGAAAAAAAACCTATATGAAAATTATGTTTCCAATTAGATTACTCATACCAGACATTAGTCTGACCCATGTGTGTTGATGCACTATTGGGTGTCTCATATTTAATGAGGTAGTCCATAGTGATTATGCAGGTAAATAGGCATTTCATTGATCAAGCTTTGGATGGGTTGGCTGCTTAAGGAATTGGATGCAATAGTTACAAATTTACCGATATTAAAGTAGAAGTTTAAGTTGAATTTATGTTATAATATGTTGGTTATGTTGTTTGGAAAGAAATTATGTAATGACATTTCCTGTTTTGTATGTTTTGAAACTTAAAATTGTAATTCAGTAGAAACTGGCAAGTTGTTTTTCAAAATGGTTACTGAGCAATATAGTTTCTTGGTTTAACTTCCAGAATTCTAAAAGGAAGTGTAGTATAAATAAAAATATGAGATTGTGAGCATGCATAGATTGAAAGAACAACCTAGTAATTGTTATGAGAAGTTCATGTTTACAAAGATTAGGTAAAAGTCTGGTAAATAATAACATTGAGTCACTTGAAAGAAAAAGAACCCAGAATTGCATGTATATTACTTTAGAATAGTTGTAAAGGAAATAAGGCTAACTTGACCATTTTTCTAAGCCCGGGGTTCAAACACATTCAAATGCTTTAAAACTTAATTTGCAGGGGAATTCAATGACTCAAATAAAAGGTAGAAGAAATTATCTCTAAGTTAACAGTTAAAAAAAAAGAAAGAAAAGAGTTAGGCACTAAACATTTTTCAGTACATACATATGCATAGGATCATGCACATACACAAACAAATACAAAAGTATAGTTCATATGGAAATGATATTAGGAATGTACAAAGAAAAATTTCTGCTTCCAAACATGTGTCCTCTGATTCAAGTAAAAACAATTTACATATCTTCACATATGTAAGTTGAGGTATTTTGAACATAACAATATTTTTATATTGGTTTTAAGATCCTGGTTAGAAGGTGAACCAGAGAATGATATTCTCTTGGCTAGGTGACCACTGTGATTAATTGTAAAAAAAAATTCTGAATTTTAGGAAAAGAAGGTGGGTCATCTCAAAAGCTGATAGTAAAGGATCGATGAAACAATCAAAAATTAGCTCGCTATAAACTGGAACGAAATGTTTATTCTATTATTTCCTTTAAAACCAAAATTAAATTAAAACACATATTTAAAATCTATATATATATATATACATATATATGTATTTTAAAACCAACTGTCCAAATAAAACTATTGTATTTACATTTCAAAATCAGTATTTATAAAAATCAATTCAAACTTTCTCCAGATACATTTTAAACATTAACAGTAACGTGAATAAACATATATACACACACACACACACACACACACACTTTCCCAAAATATTAATATAAATGTAAATATAACATAATATATAAATATACACGTACCAAACTGTTAACCAAAAAATATTTTTTATAAATCCATACATTTTCGACTATATATAAATATGCATATTTTAGAATATTAATAAAAATACATATTCCAGAATTTTGACAAAACTGTTATATATTAGTACACTTAGAATATAACAAAACCATTAGATATACATATACTTAGGATATTACAAACTGTTATATATACATATACTTAGAACATTACAAACTATTAAACTATAAATAAATAAAGTATAAACAAGGTAATCGACATATAACAGCTTATATTTATAAGATATGTACATAAATTTTTATATCTATACTTGCTAAAACTGTTACAAAACTATTTTATATATTAACAAAATTTAAATGCATACCTTTAACTTATTATATACCGACTTATATAAGCTTTTATATATAAACAAATTTTATGTACATAACTTTATATAAAAAAATATAGGGATGCTGCTGTGGGTTTGGATGAGGATTTTGGTGGCTGATGGTACAAGCGGAGAGGCCGAGTTGCTACAGTTTGGATCTGGTGATGGGTGGAGGCTATGGGAAGGCCGAACTATGTGGAGAGGGATGCATGGCAAGTGGCAGGCCGATCTTGGCCAGGGGTGATGTAGCACGTGCATGGAGATAAGGGGAATTGAGGTTGTGTTATGGTTGAGCATTTAGGCATAGGGCGGAGTGGACCGTACGGTGTAGCAGTGGTGTTTGGCGTTACGTGGCTGTGGCGAAGGAGATGGACGGCGGTTGGTTGGTGGAGGAGTGAGATGGGTATGTGTGCGATGGTGGGTGTTTGGGTAGGCCGACTACACGCGGAGGCCTGATAGGGTAGCGGCGACAAATGATGGAGGAGGCGGAGTTGATTTGGGTGGGTGGTAGTCGAGGCAATGGATGGGTCGAGTACATGCAAGCTAGCGGAAGACAAGCGGGTTTGGTCGGGTTTACTGGTGTGATGGGAGGAAGGGTCCGATGCTCGGCCTTGGAGTTGTTGCACACGGCGGTTCAAGGAGAAGACATGGGTGGCTTCGGCTAAGGAGCAAGGCGATAGAGAGGTTCGGGAGTGGGTGGCTGGAAGTGGACGGCGGCGGTGAAGGGGAACGGGCGAGGGTAAACATGGGTTTGGTGAGCAGGGTGCATTGCAAAGGAACGAGTAGATCCAAACTTATATTATTTCTTATTTTATTTTATTTTTGATGAAGAAGATAAAATGCCAGAGGAGAAAGCAAATAGAAAACCAAAATAAATATAAATCTAGGGGAATAGTGACAGCCAGCCTGCTGAATTCAGAAGATATAAATGCTAATGGTTATACAATTTTACACGATGGATAACGAATAGTCACAAGGAAATAGAAAAAGGCTCAAAACGGGTACCGATGCGGCTAACCGTTTCGCAGATTTCACCGACCACCGGACTCCGAAATGCACGAATGAATATACTGTGGAGATCAACACAACGAGACGAACAGAATGGTACACAAATATTAGCGATACGACCATCCTATCAAAAATCGATATTTTGTTGCTAAACTACAGCAAAACACTGAAAATAAGATAAACGGGGCTAAAGAAATCCAAATTTGGCGAAACGAATTACGATGTCTTACTCAGAAAATGATTTACGAATTTATTGTATAAAAATATCCAGATTTCGAAAACATTTTAATTTCATCAAATTAACTGATTGAAATTGAAAAATTACACAACAGAACTCTTTCATATTTTCCAATAAAAATTTACCATTTGCTTTGTTTAAATAGACGTATTCCAAATATCAAATTTTCATTTCAAAATTTTATAATTAAATTTCAAGCAGAATTTCAGTTCATTACGTTACAAAAACCGTTAAAATTTACGAGTCGTTACACTCTTTGCCACTCAAAACTTTTCGTCCCCAAAAAGGAACGAGGTAGGAGAATAAAATCAACTAAATGAAAATAGATTCAAAATACATAGAACCAGATATAATAATTAATTCAAAACGTATAAATTTTATTTCTTTTTAAATTGGTTTATATTCAACTAATTGGTTTCAATTCATTTTATTAAATCAATAAAATTTAATGCGTTCACATTTGATTTATTTTGATTCAATATAGTTTTCATTCAATTGGTTTGTTTTTAATTTATTAACATTTATTACAAAATTTTCACAACAAAATTTGTTTTATTATTTATTAAATCTATTTGATCAAACTATAGTTAATTCCACCCCAACATTCAACTTCAGCTTTTCTTAAGTTCATATTTATTTATTTAGATAGCATTTCCCTTTTATTATTCAATTTATTTTACTGACATATCTTGCAATATAGGTTAAGTGTATAACTTTTATTATAATTACCCTAATTTTTATTTATAAATTCCCTAACAAAATTTTCATTTTGGACATCTTATTTATTATCGTATATTATTCAATTACATTCAAACCCTTCCAGGTAAGTTTTATTAATGTCTTTGAATAAAATTGAACACTATACAAATTTACCTTTTCTTTACAACATTTTTATTAAGCAAGATTTTAGTTTGAAAAATTTATTCGTTAAGTTTTCTCTTTTATAACCTTCAATTATATATATATATATATATATTCACCCTAACCTTTTAACTTTTTGAATATTTTAGGTAGGTTATATATTAGAATGCAATTAATTATTATACAAATAAGTTTTATCCCATTTTAACTGTTTTAAGTTGTTTAAATTCTATTTCTCATTTTAGACTATCTAATTATTTAAGAATTTTGCTTCATTTTAATAATTGAAAACCATCACTTACAGTAGAATTTAAGAGTTAAATTTCCAGTTTCACTTTAACCATTTTGAAATAGATATAAATATACATACATACATATATATATATATATGTATATATATATATATATTTACACATCAAATCTTACTCAAGGAATTCAAATCAAATCCACTTTCCAAAACAAAAGTGTAGCAAAGCTACTAAGTGGTCTCTCCACTTTGAGACTCGAAATGAATGTCAATGATGCTGCAGTCATCACCGAAATTATTTTCCAGCAACAAAAGTGGATGTTAGTCCTTGAGATGATGGTTTTGATGACAACAACCTTAGAATAAGATTATAAAATATAAATACTAACATTATAGTTTAAATATATATGTATATACAGGATTTAACCATGCAGGTACCAAGAATGAAGACTATACAGTATAAAGATTCAAGATATCAAGATTGAAGACTCATGAGTATCAAGGTTATCAAGAGTTTAAGATTTCAAGAGTTCAAGATTTCAAGATAAGTATTGAGTCTAGAATTATGTTAAAACTTCACAATAGTACTGAAATCTTCACTCCATTTTTCTTTTGGGATGGAACCCATTTCTACCTTTTAGTGGCTTACAAACCCACGACAAGTAGCTTACAAACCTACGACAAGTGGCTTACAAACCAACGAACATCCTGGTTTTGTACAAGTTCTCGAGTCCTGACATGATGAGATATTCTGCAGGAAGAAGCTTGCAAAACTACTTCAAAATGTTTTTCAAAACAACTTCGGAATTATTTTTAAAATTGCTTTTCAAAATGTTTTAGCCATAAAAATTATCTTTTCAAATGATTTTCAAAAAGATGTTTTAGCCTTAAATATTCTTATTTTTAAACTTCGTCCGTTTTAAACTATCTTTTAATTATAATATATTTATACTTAGATTTAAATATAAAATTATAGTAAAATTATATATATATATATATTGTTTTCTATATTTATCTATGTATTTTATTTATAGTCAAGTATATTTATAAAGTTTAAAATAGTTTTAATATAAGATAAAGGTTATTTTCAAAGAAAAACAAAACATCAAAATTTCCTTTGGGATGTCGACATGCCCTAGTACCCCATGTCGACATAGTGTCAGTTAGTTTCAAAATTTGAATTTCAAAAGAAGTGTCTATTCACCATAACCTTTCACGAATGGACATGACTGTTGTTCTTCTATAAATAGGGGTTAGTTTAAATGAATTTCATATCAGATTTTTTGGTTTTTCACTTCTCTTCTTCTTCTTCCACATTTTCTTATTCAAAATTCTATCATCACTCTGCCGAAATCAACATTGAATCTAACTAGATTATCTCTGGTATGATTCTCTATCACTATCTCAACAAGATCCAAGTGCTATTTAGAGTTATAGGCTTCTTTGTAATCTATCTAGCGAGAAAAGGTGTGATTGTAGCCTTGGAAATCAATCAAGCGAGAAAAGGTGTGATTGTAGCCTTGGAAATCAATTGGGGTGAACTTGTTGCCTCGGAAATCAAGTATCTCTGCCCAAAGGATTGTGATTCTGGAGGGTGTACCTCGTAGCCTTGAAACCGAGGGTTGTAATTGTTGAATTGCTTTTGAAAGGAAATCCGTACTTAGTTGTGCGGGACTGGATGTAGGGTAACTCTGAACCAGTATAAAATCCGGTGTGTTCTTTCCTTTACTGCATTTACTTTATTTCTTCATCTGTGTTTGATTCTGTGATTATATCTGTGTCTGAACATTATATACATCTGTGTACAAATTAACATAAACTCAAAAAGATTTAGTAATTTCTTATAAACACTATTCACCTTCCTCTAGTGTTATTCCTAGCCTTAAGATCCGTAATCCGCATTCTTCACATTTGGTATCAGAGCAAGGTTTTCAAAAGTTTCATAATCTTATTTTTTGAAAAAGTTTTTTTAATGGCTATGTTTAAAAAATTTGTTAATGCATGTTTAGAAATATTCAGATCATCATTGTCTCTTGAGTCTGCATATAATCAATATTCAAATACAAGTTGTCTACTAAGATTGTTTGATGTACATGAATCATGCTTTATGGGAGTTGAGGAATCAATCCAGAACAAACAAACTGTGGAGATCAAAAAGGACAAATGGATACTCGATAGTGGATGTTCTAGACACATGACTGGGAATCCAGATATGCTGAATGATATAATATACAAAGACGGAGGACTGGTTAACTTTGGAGACAATTCAAAAGGTTATGTGATTGGCATCGGCAAAGTTGGTAACTCTGAAACTCCTATTATTACTAATGTTTTGCTAGTTAAGAATCTGAAACACAATCTGCTAAGTATAAGTCAACTATGCGATAAAGGATATAAAATTAAATTTGAAAAAGATAAGTTGAAGACAATAATTCAACCATAATATTTGAGGGAATTAGAAAAAAGAATATTTATATTCTTAGTATGAAAATTTCAAATGATAACTTGTGTCTTTTGGCAAATGCAAGTGACCCTTGGATTTGGCATAAGAGATTTGGGCATTTGAATTTCAAACTCTTATCTAGACTGTCAAAACATGATCTAGTAAGAGGCCTCCCTAAAATGAATTTTAAAGTAGATAGTATATGTGATGCGTGTTAACTAGGAAAACTTAGTAAAAGTTCCTTTAAATTAAAAGATTTGATTTCAACTTCAAAACCTCTTGAATTAATTCATCTTGATTTATTTGGTCCATCTCAAATTCAGTCATTAAATCACAGTAAATATGTTTTTGTAATTGTAGATGATTATTCTAGATTTACATGGACAATATTTTTGAAACATAAAAGTGATACTTTTGAATATTTTAAGAATTTTTCAAAAAGGGTTCAAAATCAATTTTCTCAAAAAATTATAACCATCCGTAGTGATCACGGTAGTGAATTTGAAAATGAAAAG
Source organism: Allium fistulosum (assembly GCA_030737815.1). Taxonomy (NCBI): domain Eukaryota; kingdom Viridiplantae; phylum Streptophyta; class Magnoliopsida; order Asparagales; family Amaryllidaceae; genus Allium; species Allium fistulosum. The sequence continues at coordinate 800,062,153 of CM060904.1, forward strand.
TTTGAAGAATTCTGCAATAAAAAGGGAATAATTCACAATTTTTCATTTCCAAGAACTCCACAACAAAACGGAGTAGTAGAGCGTAAAAATAGGACGATTCAAGAGTTTGCGAGAACTATGCTTTATGATAGTAATTTACCAAAGTATTTTTGGGCAGAAGCAGTTGCTACCGCCTATTATATTTTAAATAGAATTTTAATTAGACCTTTAACTGATAAGACATCTTATGAACTTATTTACTCAAAGAAACCTAAGATATCTTATTTTAGAATTTTTGGAAGTAAATGTTTTATTTTAAATACAAAAGATAACTTAGATAAATCTGATCCTAAATCCGACAAAGGTATCTTTATCGGATAATCTAATAGAAGTAAAGCATACAGAGTATTTAATTTAAGAACTAATACCATCGAAGAAACAATGCATGTTTCATTTGATCAAAATTTCAAAAATTTTGAAGAAATAAATGATGAAGAGGATTTAATCACTCAAAATCAAGAGTCAACTGAAACTAATAATGAATTAAATCATCCTAATAAAAGGATTAAACTTTTAAACGATCACCCTATAGAAAATATACTTGGAGATATGCAATCTATTGTTAAAACTAGAAACCAACTAAGTCAAATGAGTAATATAGCTTTTATATCAACTATTGAACCTAAAAATCCAGAAGAAGCATCAACTGATGATTCATGGATTTTGGCTATGCAAGAAGAATTAAATCAATTCACTAGAAATGATGTTTGGGAACTTGTTCCTAGACCTAAAAATAAAACAATAATTGGAACAAAATGGGTTTATAAAAATAAAATGAATGAACAAGGAGAGGTTGTTAGAAATAAAGTCCGGTTAGTCGCTCAAGGTTATTGTCAAGAAGAAGGAATAGATTTTGATGAAACCTTTGCCCCCGTAGCAAGATTAAAAGCCATTAGGATTCTACTTGCTTTCACAAATCATAATAATTACAAATTATTTCAAATGGATGTTAAAAGTGCATTTTAAAATGGTTTTGTAAAAGAAGAAGTATTTGTTAAACAACCAGCACTTTTTGAAAATGATAAATTTCCAAATCATGTTTACAAACTTAAGAAAGCTCTATATGGTCTAAAGCAAGCTCCTAGAGCCTGGTATGATAGACTAAGATCTTACTTGTTACAATCAAATTTTGAAATAGGTAAAGTAGATAATACTCTTTTTATTAAAAGAAATAAAAATGATATTCAACTAGTACAAGTCTACGTAGATGATATCATTTTTGGATCAACTAATTTTGAAATGAATAAAGAATTTTCTGAAATAATGACAAAAGAGTTTGAGATGAGTCATATGGGTGAATTAAACTTCTTTTTAGGATTACAAATAAAACAATTAGATAATGGTATCTTTATTAGTCAAGAAAAATATGCTAAAGACCTAGTTAGTAAATTTGGTTTGACTACTGCGAGTGGAAAACCCACTCCCATGGCAACCAATGAGTACCTTAGTAAAGAAGATCTCTTGAAAGATGTAGATCAAAAATTATATAGAGGAATGATTGGATCACTACTCTATATCACTGCGAGTAGACCTGATATCATGCATAGTGTTTGTCTCTGTGCAAGGTATCAATCCCAACCTAAAGAAACTCACTTAAAAGCTGTAAAAATTATTATAAGATATGTTAAACACACCTTTGATTATGGCTTATTTTATCCTAAAAATTATTCGTTTGATTTAATATCTTACTGTGATGCTGATTATGCTGGTTGTAAATCAGACCGAAAAAGTACAAGTGGAACTTGTCACTTTTAAGGGCATTCTCTGATTTCCTGGTATAGTAAAAAGCAAAACACATTTTCTCTATCAACAACTGAAGCAGAGTATATTTCTGCTGTTTTGGCTTGTTCTCAAGTAATATATATGCAACAAACTTTAAAAGATTTTGGTTTAAATATCTCAAAATCACTAATTTATTTTGATAATACTAGTGCAATAAATTTATCCAAAAATACTACTCAACATGCTCGAACTAAACATATTGATATCAGACACCATTTTCTCAGAGATAATATAAGTAGAGAAGTAATTACTCTCGACTATATCAATTCTGAAAATCAAATTGCTGATATCTTAACAAAACCCTTAAATGAATCTACATTTACAAAATTAAGAAGAGAATTAGGTATCTGTTCATTAACTGAAATATAAAATATAATTAATAAGTATAATTAAAAATTAATTCAAAATAAATTAAATAGGAAAAAATTCAAGAACCATGTCGACATCCCCCCTAGACCCATGTCGACATATAACGTTTATTACATTTTAAAATTTTTCCCACCAAAATTCAAATAAGCGGTTATAAATTTCTCCTATTTCGAAATTTTCTTCATTCCCTCTGTTCTCTTTCTGTTCTATCTTATGAAATCATTTTATCAATGGCCTCCTCTTCCAAATCAAACATAAAATCAACTTTTTCGTTCCCATCGCCTACTTCTGGTCCGTTTCAACAATCAACGCTCGCTCGTGTAACTAAAATGGAGAAGTATCTGAAGGATACCCTTCAGCTAATGACTAAAATCCAAGTGATGCAACTTCGATTGGCCAAAGAACAAGAGAGGCAAGGCAGAATCCTTAGGAATATTCAAAAATTTCTTATGGATAATCATGCTAACCGAATCTTGATTGACGAGGACTCTTCAGGAGATCATGAACAAGAGGAAAGTGAAGAAGAAGAAGAATAACCAATGGAAGAAGAGCATGCAGAAGACAACGAAAAAGTCATTTGCGTTGGCGAAGTGTGCTTTGACAAAGATGGAAATCTTGTCGAACAACATGGAAATTTCTGTTTCCACTATCCAAATTGTTCGGTTCATAGATCTCCTATGTTCAAAGGCACACATTAGTTTCTTCTCTTTCTTTTCTATTTGTTGTTTGTTTTACGATCTCTACGAAAATGTAAATATAAACAAATATATAATTAATAAATAATGTATGTTCTTATATATGTTCTATTAAAATTATTATTATATAGATTCTTAGTTAGGAGAGTTTGTAATTTAGGACTAAGTTTTAGGTTTACAAGTAAGTATTGATGTTAACACTATCATCATATAGGATATTAGACTAAGAGTTATATAGTTTGGAGTTAGTTTGTTTTTGTTGATGACAAATGGGGAGAAATATAAAATAAGGTAGTTAGGCATAGATTAAGGGGGAGTTATTAGATTTACGGGGAGTCAATAGGATATAAGTAATATTTTATAAACAAAGGTTGTCATCATCAAAAAGGGGGAGATTGTTAGTCCTTGAGATGATGGTTTTGATGACAACTACCTTAGAATAAGATTATAAAATATAAATACTAACATTATAGTTTAGATATATATGTATATACAGGATTTAACCATGCAGGTACCAAGAATAAAGACTGTACAGTATAAAGATTCAAGATATCAAGATTGAAGACTCATGAGTATCAAGATTATCAAGAGTTCAAGATTTCAAGATAAGTATTGAGTCTAGAATTATGTTAAAACTTCACAATAGCACTGAAATCTTCACTCCAATTTTTTTGGGATGGAACCCATTTCTACCTTTTTAGCGGCTTACAAACCCACGACAAGTAGCTTACAAACCTATGACAAGTGGCTTACAAACCCACAAACATCCTGGTTTTGTACAAGTTCTCGAGTCCTGACATGATGAGATATTCTGTAGGAAGAAGCTTGCAAAACTACTTCAAAATGTTTTTCAAAACAACTTCGGAATGATTTTTAAAATTGCTTTTCAAAATGGTTTAGCCTTAAAAATTATCTTTTCAAATGATTTTCAAAAGGATGTTTTAGCCTTAAATATTCTTGTTTTTAAACTTCGTCTGTTTTAAACTATCTTTTAATTATAATATATTTATAATTAGATTTAAATATAAAATTATAGTAAAATTATATATATATATATATTGTTCTCTATATTTATCTATGTATTTTATCTATAGTCAAGTATATTTATAAAGTTTAAAATAGTTTGAATATAAGATAAAGGTTATTTTCATAGAAAAACAAAACATCAAAATTTCCTTTGGGATGTCGACATGCCCTAGTACCCCATGTCGACATAGTGTCAGTTAGTTTCAAAATTTGAATTTCAAAAGAAGTGTCTATTTGCCATAACCTTTCACGAATGGACATGACTGTTGTTCTTCTATAAATAGGGTTTAGTTTCAACGAATTTCATATCAGATTTTCTGGTTTTTCACTTCTCTTCTTCTTCCACATTTTCTTATTCAAAATTCTATCATCACTCTACCGAAATCAACATTGAATCTAACTAGATTATCTCTGGTTTAATTCTCTATCACTATCTCAATAAGATCCAAGTGTTATTCAGAGTTATAGGCTTCTTTGTAATCTATCTAGCGAGAAAAGGTGTGATTGTAGCCTTGGAAATCAATCAAGCGAGAAAAGGTGTGATTGTAGCCTTGGAAATCAATTGGGAGAACTTGTTGCCCGGGAAATCAAGTATCTCTACCCAAAGGATTGTGATTCTGGAGGGTGTACCTCGTAGCCTTGAAACCGAGGGTTGTAATGGTTGAATTGCTTTTGAAAGGAAATCCGTACTTAGTTGTGCAGGACTAGATGTAGGGTAACTCCGAACTAGTATAAAATCCGGTGTGTTCTTTCCTTTACTGCATTTACTTTATTTCTGCATCTGTGTTTGATTCTGTGATTATATCTGTGTCTGAACATTATATACATCTATGTACAAATTAACATAAACTCAAAAAGATTTAGTAATTTCTTATAAACACTATTCACCCCCCCTCTAGTGTTATTCCTCGCCTTAAGATCCGTAATCCGCATTCCTCACAGTGGAGAGTACCGACTTACATCTTTTAAAGTTCTTTGGAAACAAATTTCCATTTGGAATTACATTCAAATAATATATATTTTCAAAACTTTGAAAACCAAATTTTGAAAAATTCCGAAAATTAAATTCTCAAATTCTAAATTTAAATCAATTTTATTTGCAAATCAAATTTATAAACCGTATTTAAAATTCCATCTCCTTATAACACACAATAATAGTTGATGGTTTAAAAATGTTGACAAAACAATAAATGATAACCTAGTATTATCATTTCTAACAACCAATTCATCTAACTATCTAATTTCAGAAACTTATACGTTTATATATAAAATATAAGCATTCATAAAATTATTTACCAATTTTGAAAACAATCTTGTGTCAGTTTGCTCTGTTCAAGTGTTTTGGGATTCCTACCGATAGCGTTGGCCAGACGGATCGATCGAAACCCAAAATTCAAACTTAACAACTCAAACAACACAATATAAAACATTTTATATTAACTACAAATACACTCCCTCACAGGATGATTCAAGAATGAATTTCAAAACAAGGATAGAGATTCAAATTCAGGAGGACCTTAATCATAGAGAATTCTAACTAAGAAGATAGGCTCGAAAGGAAGATAAGGTGATTAAATTACAAAAGAGGAAGATGGATATACTAATATTAATCGCAGGTGACCTTAATCGGGTCAATTGAGATTCCAGGAATAAGATTGATGTGGAAATATAATTTCTCGCTTGAGAAAGAAGAAGTGACTTCACCAAACATCAGGATAATCTCTGATTATCGGATTGGAGTTAAAATTACAAGGGAATTACCCTGATCGTCTATTAGAGACGGTTTGGGCTTTGCAAGAAATAACAACATCTAAACCGAGGACGTAGAAATCTTCGGTGAATTGACGCTTGTTGTAAAGGAGTTTCACCCCCTTTCCAATCATACAAAGGTTAGCGGGACCACCGCTGGGATTAGTTACAGATGAAGCTGCCAATCGAGGTGACAAGTTATGCTCAAATCTATTACAGAGATCAACCGAAGTGAAGCTATGGGATGCTCTAGAATAAAGAAGAACACGAACAGGAAGAGACCAGAATGGATTTTAGAACAAAGGGGAATGTTCCAAAAATTTAAAGGAAACCCGAGTCAAAGAGGAAGAAACTCAAGTTTGAACGAAGGTGATTCTGTAATTAAATTTACTTTATATGCTAAGTTTTGGCTAAACCAAAGCTCTGATACCACTTGTAACGACCTAGTATTTTGAACCATTTGCATCCGCACATGTCAGATTTGAATTGCTTAAAACAACAGATTGTTAATTTATATTTGGCAAAACTTAGCATATACAGTAAATAAATCAATCACAGAATCACAGACACAGAGTATTACAACAATAAGTAGCGGAATAGATAAATGTAGTTCATGAAGCTACTATATAAACATCAGAGTCTGAACCAAAATGCAACAGAATCTCAAATACAAATGAATCTCTAATACACAAGCAACCGACGAGTCTGAACATAAATGACTGGAATAAACTGAAATAACTGAAAGCTGGATAGATAGATCCTCAAACAAAGCTCCAATCTCTAAAGGTGAGTCTCAAATGCTGTGACACTCGATCTGACCCGAGCATAAAGCAAAACACAAACACTCGAGTCAGGATTAACATTCTTTTATTAATAAATTCAACTCAAGTGAAAAGTCAACTGAAATACAAGTAACTTAAAGGATTTTTGGGATCTCCATCCTCTAAGGATCCGTTGAACTATCTACTATGCAGTACAATACGCTATTATAATAGTGTCTACAGTAAAGTAAAGTATTAAAATAGCGTTATGGAATTACCCATATCCGCCTTAACACATTTTATATATTCCCATAGTCTATATAGTACCGTAATTCCTTTGTAAACTGGAGGGCTATCAGAGGGCACTCCATAGGTATGTTACAAACCAAACTCGTAGAAGGCGCGATAGGGCATGTGACAAGGCACGCGAGGCAATGCCAGGGTAGATATACCGTTTGCGGATCTGGACTGGTGGTAACGCATAACAGCTACTACCGCCTACCTCGAGACACACTCCCAAATCAAAGGTGCACCCAATCAAATCACAAAGTAAAAGAATGGTATCGAAGAAATGTGTCCGATAGGAGGAATGACCTCACTTGGCCCGGCGTGGCTTCGATTTTAGCCACATCAGGCTGACTCACGGGAGTCAAGGCTACGTAAATACCTCATACAGAATCGTCACCAAACCATCCGACTTCATTCTGGAATCTCCACCACGTACACAGTTGTTAAAGTGGTTTTCGGTACTGGCAGAGAGTATGACAATATCCGATCCCGGTCTCTTTAACAACCAAACGCTTATTTCTCACTGTGGCCATTTCATTTCAAATAGTTCATACTTCATGTCAAAATATCATTTTCATTTCAAAATCATATCAATTCGATTTCATTATTCACTTTAAATAATATTCATTTCCAGAATCGTAACACTTTCAAAATTTATAACACTTTTGAAATCATAACACTTTGAAATAAAAACCCTTCCAACTTAAACAGTTTAGATATTGATAATAGTATATATATTAAAGTAGTTATAAATTAAAATAGTTTATATATTAAAAAGTTGTAAATTAAAAATAGTTTATACTTATTTAAAGAGATTATACTGAAATAGTTTCCAAATTATAATTGTTTCATCCAATTCCACAAATCGATTTAAATAAATTTAAATTCCAAAATTCAATTTGATTTTAAATCAATTCCAGTTCAACACTTTCAATTTAAAAGGATAAAGATTCAATTCAAATTCTTAATAAAACATTTCAGTTTTTATCGATTTTAGATCCGGATTTGAACTATCTCTTCAATTCCAATAAAATTCAAAGTTTAAATATTCAAAACATTTTCAATATAAGTTCCATTTGGATTTCAACATTTAACTTTAATTTTATTCCAATTGGAAAATATTCACTTAATCATTTTAATAACAGTTGAATAACTCAATTTATAAATTTAAATCAACATTAAATATTCAGTCTCAATTTTATTTAAAATTGAGAATATTCATTTAATCACTTTTTTATCAAATCAAGTTATCAATCATATCTTTCAAAATCTCAAAATCAATAAGTTCAACACAATTCTTATTTAAATTTAATTGTTAACCAATTTAAATTCCAAGTCAACATTAATTTATCTTCCCAACCTTTATTATTAAAGTTATAAAACATCTGGTTTTAAAATATTAATATAAATTTAAATAAATACTTAAACATATTACAAACCAATTAAATTAAATTTTATTAAATTAAATCTTATTATTAAATGTATTTTTTATTAAATCTTATTTTATATATTTTAAAATAATAAAATTATAAGAAAAATCTTACAAATTATATTTTCAAAACTAACTTATAAATTTAAAGTTTCCAAAGCATATAATTTTAAAAATCTAACTTTGACACATATATTAAAATAGCATTTATATCAATATTTATAAAAACCCATATGTTTCTTTCAAACTTTGGAAATCATTTTCAAAATATAGACCAACCGTGTCCGTATATAATTTTCTATCCTATGGTCAAGTGATACAAATATTTATCATTTCAATCCGCAAATTAAATATTTACGGGTATATATCATTTCAACCCACAATCCCAAAATTTGAATTCAATGAAAATCGCTTGAGTTTATCATTTCAACCCATAACGATTTTCCCTTATTCTATAATATCGTTCGGGTATGTTTCACTTCAACCCATAGGGATTTCTAAATTAACAGGGAACTTGCAGAGTGAGAACAAATGTGATAAAAATATAACATATCAACAACATACATATATCATCAATAACAAATTAAATTATAATATAAAGAACAGGTTATGGTTTCATATGTCATAGGTGAACAGTGGCAGTTAATAGCATATCATATTTAACAATTTAAATAGCTTAACAATTCAAATTTTAATAGCATATTTCAATTGTCATTTTACTGTGAAATCAAATTTACTAAATATTAGAATGTTAATCGTGAGTGATTGCTCAGCTTTCGAGGCTAGAGAACAGCGGGAAAAGAATAGGACAAGCTACAAATTAGATCATGAACTAGACAATCGACCGATCCAATGACAAATTTCAAAGTAAAGCAAGGTGAACACAGATTCGACGAACAAAGCTGATAGTAAAGGATCAATGAAAACAATCAAAAATCAGCTCGCTATAAACTGAAACGAAATGTTTATTCTATTATTTCCTTTAAAACCAATATTAAATTAAAATACATATTTAAAATATATATAAACACACACACACATACATATGTATTTTAAAACCAATTGTCTAAATAAAACCATTGTATTTACATTTCAAAATCAGTATTTATAAAAATCAATTCAAACTTTCTCTAGATACATTTTATATATTAACAGTAACATGAATAGACACATATATATACACTTTCCCAAAATATTAATATAAATGTAAATATAACATAGTATATAAATATACACATACCAAACTATTAACCATAACATATTTTATATAAATCCATACATTTTCGAATATATATAAATATGCATATTTCCGAATATTAACAAAAATACAAATTCCAGAATATTTTTTTTTCTTTTAAGCGAGGTTAACAATGGACACCTACCAGATTTATTAAAATAAGGAAAAACAAAAAAAGCACAGAAGAAAGCATACAAGGAAGAGTAAAAGAAACATAAGGAAAAACACACACAACAAAACAGAAAATAAAAGGAGCAAACAGGGGGAAACTAAGGAATCCAAGGTTCCAAATGAATGTCAAGAAACTTGTATGGGCTAGCTCTCAACCCCAACAGAATGTCATGCTTTAAGTTGGACCAAATAGTTTCTTTACTTCTGCAAATACCATCAAAGCATCTCGTATTTCTTTCCTTCCAAATATCCACCATAAGTTTTTTCAAGATAAAGAAAAAGAACTGCTTATTGTCCTCCCTCCATGAAATGGCACTTTCCATTAGGTTCCACTGATTATTAAAGATTGGAGGATTATATACCTTTAGGAAGCAGCTTATCATTTTAGACCAGATGAAAATTACATATGGGCAGTCAAAAAAAATATGCAGAACACTTTCAGCATGCTGATAACACAACTTACATTCTGGAAGGACATTCATACCATATCTCAACAGCTTATCTCTAGTCAACAAAGCATCAGAAATAACCTTCCAGAACATAAGATTATCACTGCTACAAGAAGCAACAGTCCAAGTTACCTTTCTCCACTTACATTCTGGCATAGAGTCCAATCCATACAAGGCGACATAAACCTTTTCAGTGGAGTGCTCCTGTCCATTCCACAAAACGGTGTCATGGTCATATGTCTCATAGAAGCTAGTATCATAATTGCTCCAAAAATTCCTGACAATCTGGTTACTAGTGTAGGGCAACTCGATTTTTCCATTAACAATATGTTCAATGGCAAGAGCATTATTTCCAATGCCACATTGGAACTTTGTTGAGGACTGATAACAAGGTCAAGAATTACACCTTTGCTTAGCCATGGGTCATGCCAGAAATTGCACATGCTTGACTCAAAAAGCTTCAATTGAACAAGAGGCTTGAAAATGAGTCTTAATTTTAAAATGCTCCTCCAAATCCAGCTACATGACTGTGGGATGTCCATGAGCCAGAAGTTTTTTGTACCAATGTTGTATCTGTGTGTCCAATTCACCCACAGTGTGTCATGTGTTATTCCAACTTTTAGCAAAGCTGAGATACCCAAACCTGACTGAAAATCAATAATAACTAGCCATGAATATCAACTATGCATTGCAGGATAACCATGGATATCGATGAATTTTGTCCGAGTCCGGATCGGGCTACAACTGACAAGACATGACAAGCAAAGCCATAAAAGCCAGTGCTCCAAGTTTCAGGTTAATCGGAGTTCGTATGAGTGAGATATGATCGATACAAGTTAGTTAAAATGTGCTGTTCGTATCCATCAGAAACAGCCTGTTCGAATCGATCAGATTCGTATCCATCATGTTTGCATAGTTCGAATCCATGAGGTTTTCTCGTGTCCGTATGTTCGAATCGATGACGTTCGCATCGATCAATCCATGCCACATCGCATCCATCAGTGCACCCTACTTCGAGTCGGTCGGTCTCGTACCCATAAGCCTTAGTTCGTATCGAATCCATAAGAGTAAGGGGGCTTGGTCGAATCCATCGGGAAGCCTTGATTTCGTACCCATCAGATGTTCTCGATTTCATATCCAACTGACATCGATGGATTCAGGCAATGTCTTTGATACGAGTAGGGCAAAGTTTTAGGGGAGACGCGGTCGACTCGGAGTAAAAGGTGGATCTACCCGAAGGATGCGCTCCACGCCATTGCAAAACCACGTGCTTTATCGATGTGAAGGTCATCGATACGAAACCATGGATTTGAACAAGGCAACGCACATGGAACCTTGATCTCGTATCGATAATTTCTCACAAATCCCTGATCCAAATGCAATGAAATTTTCACAAAAGCTTGCATACAAGGTAAAGAACAATCCTGCCAAGTTTCAGCTCGATTGGATCATTTCTTGATGGATACGAAATCGCTTCGTATCGATTACAGATCGAGTCGAAACTTGGTGGGGTCGGTCGCGTGGACCTCCTCACGTGCCAGAAGAAGTCTCCCGAAGTTTGGGCGCGATCTCAGCCTCCTACACCTATAAATAGCCCCCTGAAGCCTACAGAAAGGGCGGGGGGATCTTTTGGCCATTCGACGTCCAGACTCTGCCGGATTCAATTCTACTTCTTTCCATCGTTGTTATACTCGAAATTCATTCATTGTATCTGCTGCAATCATCTGTAACCAGCAAGGATAATCAATAAAAGATAAAACTTTGAAGTGGACGTAGGCCGGAGATAGCCGAACCACTATAAATTGTGTGTCACTATTCTTTATTTCTGGATTGCTGTTTGTTGCTTGCTTAGATCTTAGATTTGTGTTTGAATATTGCTGATTTGCATTCATAACTTGGTGCTTTCACAATACTTGGGGTTTGTGACCATTTTTGGCGCAAACACTTTGGTGCTTTCACTGAGAGGAACTAGCACCCGCTACACCAGATTTCAAGTTTAGATTTGAAAGTTTGAAGGATTCAGATTGACTCGAAAATGACTCGACAAACAAGACAAAGAGCTGAACGAAGCCAACAGGGAGGAAGTCAAGAGGCATCCTCTGGTGCTGGAGAAGGACAAGCTTCGATTTACATCACCAGAGATGAAATGGAAGCTATAGCAAATTCATTGCAAGAGAGGATGATGAAGACTCAGCAAGAGATGCTGTAGAATTTCTTCGAGCAGATGAGGGCAGCGAATGTGCAAAACGTTAGACCAACCACAGCAGCTGCAAGTGCGGGACAAGGAGTCAGGATAACGGAAACCAATGAAGGTCAGGTTCAAGGTCAGAATGCAGATCCAGAAAGCAATCAACAAGGGCTTAGGGGCATACCCTCAGGATCTGATGCTGGAAGGCCTACAGATGGAGCTCAACAAGCTGGAGCCAACGCTGATGCTAACAGGCCACACGAAGAGTACGCACCAGAATACCCTTCAAGACCAAGAGGGCAACCCCAGGATGGAGATGAAAAGATGGCTGGATTAGTCCGACGACTGATGAGAGGAGGATTGTCCAATGGAGGACTAGAGGAAGTCAGTCGGAGTCCGTTCACCTTGAATATCAGGAATGCAAGGAACCCTCCAAAGTTCAAACTGCCTATGCTGGATCCTTACGACGGTAAGTCAGACCAAACAATGCATATTACTCGATACATTAGGCACATGGAAGTGTTAGGGGCATCCGAGGAAGTGATGGCTCGATGCTTCCCTTTATACTTGTCAGATTTGGCTGCACTTTGGTTCAGGCAATTAGAAACCGGATCGATCAGAACATGGGGCGAGCTTGTAGATTGCTTCATGAGATAGTTTAGGGTGCACGTGACGCGACCCAAGAGTGTGATGACTTTGGCTTCAGTAAAACAAAGGACCGGAGAGTCCATAAAAGATTTTCTGCTACGATTTAATGCAACGGTGGCTTCTGTAGATCGCCCGGATCCATCGATGATTTTGATGGCAGCAGTGGCAGGAGTTGGGGAAGGCACTGAATTCAAAGATTCTTTAACGAGAGACCCACCGCAAGATCTTGGAGAGTTTTACCATGAAGTTGAAAGGTTCATTCGACTAGAAGAATCACGAGCCGAGAGGCAGGTAATAAACGCTGTACAAGGCGAAGGAACCGCCAGGGAACGACCCAGGGTGACAAAGGAAAGAGAAAGCAGGATGACGCACATGATGGTCCTGATAAACGGAAGAAATTCCGAGAGCCTAGATTCAGGCAATACACAGATTTGGCGGCAATCCTGGAACCAATTTACACTGAAACTCGGGGGCAACTCCCCTATTGAAAACCACCCAGGAGAGATCCCACAGAGCGGGAGCGTAGAACCGGAAAATATTGCCTATTCCATGAGTTGGATGGGCACACAACCGACGAATGCCGCCACCTAAAGGATGAGGTCGAAGAACATGCCAGGAGTGGTAGATTGCCACAATATGTTAGAGAACGGGCAGCGGCGGTAAGGCCTGAACAACTACCGCCTCCACCTAATAGAAACGATCCTGGATCGGGATCACGACTCGTCATCAACTGATTAAGATGGCAAGGGCCAAGTTCAGGATTTGAACTACGGTCAAATAATTTCATTAGATTTGTTTTCAGAATAAACGGCTACTCCACTTACTCATGTACGGGAACCAGAGAGATCCCCAGGCATGCTCTGAGATGGGGAGAGACCGGTCTGCCCGGAGAGGCAATGTTTAGTTTTTTCCTGATGTTTGAGATTGAACATCTAGGACCTGAATTTAATAAATAAACATGAATTTCTTGAAATAGACCTTTGACCGGAGAGTTAAAGGATGAGTATTAAATATCAATATAAAAATGATCGCTTTATGTCCCTACCCGGAGAGACGGGGTCCGGAGTGCAAGAAGTGGGTTGCTTCGCCGGAGAGCGATAGGATCGACTCACTTAAACGTCGTTTCCCATTCACCGGAGAGTGATTGGATCGGGATTCGATAAGAGCCCGGAGAGGCTATGATCGGCCCACGATTTAGGCCATGACATCGCTTAATGTTCAGATACACTGAACTGGAGTGCAAGGAGTGAGTCGCTTCGCCGTAGAGCGATAGGATCGACTCACTTAACGCTGTTTCCCCTTCACCAGAGAGTGACAGGATGGGATCCAGCAGGAGCCCGGAGAGGCTACGATTGGTCCAGAACGACCAAGACATCGCTTTATGCCCTAACTGGGGCCGGAGTACAAGGGGTAGAAAGCAACGCCGGAGTGCAATAGGATCTTTCTATTCAATCGCCAAGTCTGGGATGGGCTTAGCAAGGGTCCGGAGTAACCGTTGATTGTCCAGAGAGACTACGGAGTTTCATTCTTAACTTCCACAGGAAGAAGTGGATAATGATTTGGCTTCGAATAGCCATGAACTCGATTGAAAATACCATAAGATTTGAATAAAACATGAACTCAATGCATTCGATTTGAAACTGATCAAAACACACCTTTTACCAAAAAGGCATGTTTTGGGGGGCAAAGTGTTATCCCAACTTTTAGCAAAGCTGAGATACCCAAAACTGACTGAAAATCAATAATAACTAGCCATGAATATCAACTATGCATTGCAGGATAACCATGGATATCGATGAATTTTGTCCGAGTCCGAATCGGGCTACAACTGACAAGACATGACAAGCAAAGCCTTAAAAGCCAGTGCTCCAAGTTTCAGGTTAATCGGAGTTCGTATGAGTGAGATATGATCGATACAAGTTAGGTAAAATGTGTTGTTCGTATCCATCAGAAACAACCTGTTCGAATCGATCTGATTCGTATCCATCATGTTTGCATAGTTCGAATCCATGAGGTTTTCTCGTGTCCGTATGTTCGAATCGATGGCGTTCGCATCGATCAATCCACGCCACTTCGCATCCATCGGTGCACCCAACTTCGAGTCGGTCGGTCTCGTACCCATAAGCCTTAGTTCGTATCGAATCCATAAGAGTAAGGGGGCTTGGTCGAATCCATCGGGAAGCCTTGATTTCATACCCATCAGATGTTCTCGATTTCGTATCCAACTGACATCGATGGATTCGGGCAACGTCTCTGATACGAGTAGGGCGAAGTTTCAGGGGAGACGCGGTCGACTCGGAGTAAAAGGTGGATCTACCCGAAGGATGCGCGCCACGCCACTACAAAACCACGTGCTTTATCGATGCGAAGGTCATCGATACGAAACCATGGATTCGAACAAGGCAGCGCACACGGAACCTTGATCTCGTATCGATCATATCTCACAAATCCCTGATCCAAATGCAATAAAATTTTCACAGAAGCTTGCATACAAGGTAAAGAACAATCCTGTCAAGTTTCAGCTCGATTGGATCATTTCTTGATGGATACGAAATCGCTTCGTATCGATTGCAGATCGAGTCGAAACTTGGTGGGGTCGGTCGCATGGGCCCCCTCACATACCAGAAGAAGTCTCCCGAAGTTTGGGCGCGATCTCAGCCTCCTACACCTATAAATAGCCCCCTGAAGCCTACAGAAAGGGGGAGGGATCTTTTGGCCATTCGACGTCCAGACTCTGCCGGATTCAATTCTACTTCTTTCCATCATTGTTATACTCGAAATTCATTCATTGTATCTGCTGCAATCATCTGTTACCAGCAAGGATAATCAATAAAAGATAAAACTTTGAAGTGGACGTAGGCCGAAGATAGCCGAACCACTATAAATTGTGTGTCACTGTTCTTTATTTCTGGATTGCTGTTTGTTGCTTGCTTAGATATGAGATTTGTGTTTGAATATTGCTGATTTGCATTCATAACTTGGTGCTTTCACAATACTTGGGGTTTGTGACCATTTGTGGCGCAAACATCATGCTTGTGCAGCAATGCATTGAAATGATGGCTGTATGCTGCCTTGTTCCATATCCCAATACTTTGCAAACCCAAACCCCCTTTGCTTCTTGGCTTTTCAAAGGAATTGAAAGAACAGGGAAGGACTTTCCTAGTGTGTATGGTGCCAAACCAAAAAAATCTCATCATTGCTCTTCTAACCAATTTTAGAAGTTTAATTGGTAGAATGAAAGTCCTTGCCCAATATACCATTAAGGAGTGACTAACAGATTGAACTAGCACCAGTCTTCCAGCTTGTGAGAGGAATCTGTTGGCCCAACAATCCATGACAACCATGATCTTTTCATAAAGTGGAAGACAGTCAGCATAAGTAACTCTAGATGTACATAATGGAAGCCCAAGATAATTCATATCAGATGACATGGATTGGAAACCAGCATAAGAGGTCAGATTCGATTCCTGAAAACTAGAAACTCCAGAGAATAAGATGCTAGATTTATGAAGGTTAAGTTTAAGGCCAGTCATCAAGTAAAAGGTATTAAGAGCACTTAAAATTCCTTCAATTGATTGCATATCGGGTTTAGTGAAAATCAAAATATCATCGGCAAATAGGAGGGCTATTATTTGAAGGTCTTTGCACCTGGGGTGGTATTGTATTAGCTTGTTTTGAAACATGGGTCTTATTAGACTAGTGAAAACTTCCATCACCAGAATGAAGATATAAGAAGACAGGGATCCCCCTGCCTGATTCCCTGCTTTGGAACAAAGTTACTTAAGCTTGTGCCATTGATAATCAGAGAATAGGAGGGAGTAGAAATACACTCATAAATCCAAGCAACAAAGACTTTGGGAAAAGCCATGAGTGACATAACCCTAACTATTGTCTTCCAGTGAAGGGAATCATAAGCCTTCTGTAGATCAAGCTTAAGCATGGCACGAGGTGATACATTACCACAGTGGTATCCTTTTGTTAGTTTATGGGCTAGCATAATGTTATCAAGGATATTTCTATCAGGGAGGAAAGCTACTTGGTTGTTAGAAATAATTCTTTGAAGAACAGACACCAGCGTAGAAGCAATGATTTTGGAGATACATTTATAAACCACATTACAACATGAAATAGGACAGAAGGAGGTGACAGACAAAGCAGGTTTGATCTTTGGGATTAGGACCAAGTTGGTAGAATTCACTGATCTTAGCATCTTGAACTTGTCAAAGAAATTGTGGACAGCTCTGCAAAATTGGTCACCAACTATCTCCCAGCTCGAAGTAAAAAAAACAACATTGAAACCATCTGGACCACCAGATGAGCTTCTATTCATTGCATGTAGGGTTTTCTTGATTTCTTCATTAGTCACTTTAGCTATCAAAAGATTAGCTTCATCTTAATTAAGTCTAGGAAGTGAGATGGTGGACAGAATGTCTAAATCCGGTTCAAAATTTCCAGCATTACCAAAAAGGCCAGAATAATACATAAGAAAGGCTTTTTCTACAGTTTCAGGGGTAGTCTGAAGATTACCTGCTTCATCAACTATAGATGATATTTTATTGATAGAATGCTTAATCTTCAGAGAGGCATGGAAAATTTTTGTATTCCTATCGCCTTCAGCTGCCCATTTGATTCTTAATTGTTGGCTCTTCATATCAGACTCACAAGCTAGAGCAAGATTTAGGTCATTGAATAGAGTAGCTTCCTTCTCAGCTAAGAAAACATTATCAGGATGAACCATCATTTGCTCCTGAGCAAGCTTTAAACAGTCCATGAGTTTAGTTGATTGTAGATTGCCATTACCATACTTTTCCCTTGCCCAATCCCTCAAAGCTACCTTGACAGCTCTGAGTTTCCTGCAAAAAATAAAAGTAGGGTTTCCATAATACCTATTAGACCAAGCATTCTTTATTATATCATAATACTCAGGATCGAGGACCCAAGCATTGTAAAATTTAAATCCTCTTTTGGCTTCGAGTGGCTTTTTCCCAGTGGTCAAGATGAGGGGAGAGTGATCAGATAGAATTGGTTGGGGTAGAAAAGTGGTGATGTTGGGCCATGTGGACAGGGCTTTGAAGTTAGCGAAAGAGTGATCAATGTTAGAGAAGACACGAGCACCAGTTTTAGATCGATTATTCCAAGTGTATGGGGCACCATATTTGTTAATAGGGATTAAGGATGAATCATCAATAGCATTGTTTAAAGGGAGAATGTCCCTAGGCAAGAGAGGAAGACCCCCATGTTTGTCAGACAAAGAGAAGCAGCAGTTAAAATCACCAAGCAAAATTCAAGGATGTGTGTCTTGTCTTAGCGCAGGTAGAAGATTGAAAAGAGTTTGTCTGGAAGTGGGGGAGTTAAAAGCATAGATGAAGGAGATATAGGAAGATATAGAGGAATCAAAATATTTAGCATGAAAATGAATTATTTGAGGAGTTGCAAGGATGAGTTCAAGTGATAGTTGCTCTGGATTATGAAGGACCATAATTCTTCCATAGCTGGCTTCGAGAAGATTGTGGTTCAAGGTCCATGATGGGTTTATGTACTTAGCAGCATTAACAGTTAGTGTCAAATTCAATTTGGTTTCAAGAATTGCAAAAACAAATAGTTGATGAGAGGAGATCAACTGTTTAACCCGATCCAGCTTGAGAAAGTTGTGGGATCCTCTGATATTCCAAGCACCAATGTTGTGTAACATTAATTAAACCATATTTAATTGTGCTTCTTCTCTCATGCTCCTTGTAACAGGAGAATTAATTCTTGTGAAGCTTTGATTTTGGTTTTTTTCCTTTTTTGACTTTTTGCTTTTATCATTATCAGTTACTTGACAGTTGTCGTTCATAGGATCTTCAGGTGGCGATTTCCAACCTGGAATAGAACCCAGATACACATAAGGCTGACCTGGCTTTGGGATGATTGGTGGTGGAAGAATTGGGTTGGGAGGAGAATCTGATGTAATGGAATGAGACTGGGAATGCATGTTATACACTAGTTCAAAAATTTCTTTTTGCAATGTGATATAGAAAGATTCTTCATGTTTTTTTGAGTTTGTATTGGTAGTTAGTTGACATGTGGTAGAGGGAATTTCAAGATTGGGCAAGGTGCTAGAGCATAGTGTATTCATGCAGATATTTGCATGCACAAGAGATTCTGAGACTCGCACAGAAAGATTTTCATTTTGCTCCAGAGAGGACAGCAAGTTTTGCTGCACTACAAAAGAAGCATTTGGATGTTCATGGGGAACATGCCAGTCTTCCATTCTTTGTGTGTTTTCATCATTCAGCAGTAATGTATTATTTTCTATCCCATCATTTTGCTCTCCAGTTGAAGCCACATCAACATTATTACCCTCAGACTCCAAGTCTTTTAACACATCAAAAATATTGCTTGTTTTAATTATGCCATTTTCATTATCAATTTCACAAGCCTCCACCTGTATCTCAGATATACCACCAACATTTGTATCTGCTTTATTATCAATCCCTCGAACAGCAATGTTATTCACATTAACTTCAGCATGTACTATTTTATCATCTATCACTGGCAACTTCAGAAAATTTCCTACCTTTTCTTTATTTTTCTTATTCACTACTCTCTTCCAAATCTGTATGTTTTTGTTTGCCTGCTTTCCTTCCTTCTGCACAGTGACATGTCCTTCATACATTTTCCCCTTTAGATCTACCTCATCCTCATTCCTCATGTTTACTTCTCCTTCTCTCATGCAATCATTTTCCATGTGACCAAAAAATTTACAACCAGTACAAATTTCAGGTTTCCAGAGATAACTAACCTGTATCATCTGAGTTGATCCATCGATTAATTTCACAGGAAACTCGTCTACCAATTCTTGGTTTGGAGTGACATCAACTAAACATTTGGCATAACCAATACGCTCCAATTTATCAGTGGAAGTATCCAAATAGAGCAATCTTCCAATCCTAGATGCTAGCTAGTTAATCCCTAAATGAGACCACGCATAAAGTGGGACGTTAGATAACTTTAACCAAACTGGCACATATTTTGATAGTACTGCAACTGTTCCCAATTTATGGATCCCATGCCTTGATAATGAATATCTTGTTCCAAAGATATATAGGGTCGGCTTTAATAATTCTCCTTCTATCCTCAGCACAGGAAAGATGGAAAAGGAACAAGGTTCCATCAGATTTTATAGAGACTTCACCTTTGAGCTTCCAGAGTTTTTTTAGATGGTTGATAACTGTCATGTAGGACAGGGGCTTATCAAGGAAGAACCCAACCAACCATCCACCCCAAACTTCATTTTTAGCTTTCAGCACATCAGGAGGTGGCACCAAAACTTGCCCATCATAAGTTAGCTGAAAGTCAACTGGCAAGTAAGCACCGGCATTTTGGGGTTTGGATTTGAAAAGGGAGGACCAAGTGGAGGAATAAGAAGCTGGATGGATGAAAGTGGGAAAGTCTGGAGGAGGAACAGGAGGAGGTAAGTTTTGGGGGGAGTTTGGAAGAGTGGCCGGAAGTAGAGAAGGAGGAGGAACAGTTGAAAGAATGGGTAGGTCAGTTTGAAAAGACAGGGGATGGTGATGGGAATGGGCGGGAGAGGCCATTAGAAACCAAAAAAGGGAAAAAATTCACTTGAGATATTTTAGTTTTACCTAAAACGAATATTGATAGAACTGTTGTATATGAATACACTTAGAATATTAACAAAACCGTTAGACATACATATACTTAGGATATTACAAACTGTTATATATACATATACTTAGAACATTACAAACTGTTAAACTATAAATAAATAAAGTATAAACAAGGGAACCGACATATAACAGCTTATATTTATAAGATATGTACATAAATTTTTATATCTATACTTGCTAAAACTGTTACAAAACTATTTTATATATTAACAAAATTTAAATGCATACCTTAAACATATTGTATACAGACTTATATAAGCTTTTATATATAAACAGATTTTATATACATACCTTTATATAAAAAAATATAGGGATGCTACTGTGGGTTTGGATGCAGATTTTGGTGGCTAATGGTACAAGCGGAGAGGCTGGGTTGCTGCAGTTTGGATCTGGTGATGGTTGGAGGCTAGGGGAAGGCTGAACTGTGTGGAGAGGGATGCATGGCAAGTGGCAGGCCGATCTCGGCTAGGGGTGATGTAGCTCGTGCATTGATATGAGGGGAATGGAGGCTGTGTTATGGTGGAGCGTTTAGGCACAGGGAAGAGTGGATTGTACGGTGTAGCAGTGGTGTTTGGCGGCACGTGGCTGTAGCGAAGGAGATGGACGGTGGTTGGTTGATAGAGGAGTGAGATGGGTATGTGTGCGATGGTGGGTGTTTGGGTAGGCTGACTGCACACGGAGGCCTGATGGGGCAGCGGCGACCAATGATGGAGGAGGCAGAGTTGATTTGGGTGGGTGGCGATCGAGGAAATGGATGGGTCGAGCACAGTCAAGCTAGCGGAAGACAAGCCGGTTTGATCGGGTTCGCTGGTGTGATGGGGAGAAGGGTTCGATGCTCGGCTTTGGAGCTGTTGCACACGGCGGTTCAAGGAGAGGATAGGGGAGGCTTCGGCTAAGGAGCAAGGCGATAGAGAGGCTCGGGAGTGGGTGGTTGGAAGTGGATGGCGCCGATGAAGGGGAACGGGCGAGGGTAAACATGTGTTTGGTGAGCAGGGTGCATTGCAAAGGAACGATCCAAACTTATATTATTTCTTAATTTATTTTATTTTTGATGAAGAAGATAAAATGCCAGAGGAGAAAGCAAATAGAAAACCAAAATAAATATCAATCTAGGGGAACAGTGACAGCCAGCCTGTTGAATTTAGAAGATATAAATGCTAATGGTTATACAATTTTACACGATGGATATTCTTACACGATGGATAACGAATAGACAAAGGAAATTGAAAAGGCTCAAAACGGGTACCGATGCGGCTAACCGTTTCGCAGATTTCACCGACTACCGGACTTCGAAATGCACGAATGAATATACTGCGGAGATCAACACAACGAGACGAACAGAATGGTACATAGATATCAATGATACGACCATCATATCAAAAGTCAATATTTCGTTGCTAAACTGCTGCAAAACACTGAAAATAAGATAAACGGGGCTAACGAAATCCAAATTTGGCGAAACGAATTACGACGTCTTACTCAGAAAATGATTTACGAATTTATTGTATAAAAATATCCAGATTTCGAAAAAATTTTATTTTCATCAAATTAACTGATTGAAATTGAAAAATTACACAACATAACTGACTTTTATATTTTTCAATAAAAATTTACCATGTGCTGTGTTTAAATAGACGTATTCCAAATATCAAATTTTCATTTCAAAATTTTATAATTAAATTTCAAGCAGAATTTAAGTTAATTACGTTATAAAAACCGTTAAAATTTACGGGTCGTTACATATGATCAAATAGAGAAGGAAGGAAATGAGAAATCAGATAAGGCCATAAAGAGAAGGCTATGGAATTAAAGTAATATCTGTTTAGTTTACAAAAGGTTCTACTGCCAGACCTATTCTATTATTCCATGTGAGGGAAGAGCCTGTGAAAGGTATTTGAATGAGATTGGCATTAATGATTGCATTATTAAGAGGATAGATGTCCCTTAAAATAAAGGATTGCTGCTAATTTTTTATGAGAAGGATGGCATACAGTTGAAGTCTCCAAAACATAACCAAGGAGTGACAAAGCTTTGATAAGAGGGTAGAATGTCAATAAAGAGCTGTCCGCTGACTCTAGACATGGATTAATTGTCCATGAGCATCATGGTTATTTAGAAGGAAATATAGAGGATTCCATAGAAATAAGATTTGGCCATAAGGAGCATAAGAGAGACTGTGAATGAAAGACTAATTTGGAACAATAATTTTAGGTGCTTTGATAGTTAGGTCAACATAGAGCTTAGTTTCAGAGATAACTATTAGTTGAAGCTTGTGAAGAGAGATGGGATGCTTAATTTTAGGATGTTTTGTACCACAACGAGCACCTCTAATATTCCAATATCCGCTATTAACTAACATGATATATTGTTGAGTTTGGAGGCAGAATGACTAGTGGTCATAAAGGTTGATGCAGTGGCTAATTTGATGAGATTGGATGAAGATGAAAGTATCTGTTCCTCTACGAAGACCCCAACAGTATCAAGGTCTTCAACATCAGATAAAGACTTCTGCTTATTTTATTTGAATTCCCTTTTTTTCCTTTTTGCTTATGGAATTGTTTTTCTTTACAGGAGCAAAGATCAAGGGATTATAAATAGAATGAGAAAGAGAAGGAGACATGATATTAGGAGTAAAGAGTTGAATGAATTTGGGGGGTTTGATGGAAGAATAAGGAGTAGAAAGATTAGAATTGCTGTTATTATCAATATTATTAACTAGATCAGTAAGGTTAGCTTGTATAGGTACAAAATAGATAGATATATGCTAGTCAGGAGTGACATTTTGAGGGGAAGAGATGGATATATTTTCTGATGCTATAGAAGAGTTATTATCAAAGATATCAAGGTGAGATGGTAAAGACAAATTGCTGTTAAGGACGTCAATGGGTATATTAGAGTTCATGTCCAAGTCATCATGCCCGTTCAGTTCTTGATGGGATTTAGAAAGTAGAAGATTGGGACCGAAATTCAAAGAGGAGTTAGCTTCAGAAGAAACAAGATGTTTAGGTGTAGTGGAATTTAAGCTAGTATCCCTATCATCATGCACAAGAGATATGCACATGTCAGTATCATGCGAATTGGAGTTTAGAATGGGAATGGAGGATATGCAATTGTTTCAGTATCAATTTTAGTAGAATTTTTAGAAGAATTTGAGGCAGATTGATTTATATCAATTGCCTCAAAGTGACGAGAAATGATAGAATCCAGAGGTGAGATTGCTTCATCAAAGGGAGGAACTTCATGAACCAATTCACCAACCTCTAAGTCAGCCAACACTGGAAAAGGATTTATACCTTTTAGAGCAATACGGTCGTCAGAAGAACAGTTGGTATTCTCAGCAACATTATTCTTTCAGGTATCATTTTGCGCATCAATCTGAGTGGTAGGATTTTGAGATGGGGCGCAAGTTACTTGAAGATCAGCACCTTTATTAAGTTTCTTAATCCAAACCCAAGTAGAAGCTTTTTCCTTCTCCTAATTAGCAACCTTGGATTTATTGGATACAAGTTTCTGGGTTTGAGAAATAGGCTTCTGAGTAGAAAGTTTCATTTTTTTAGCATTGCTATTAATTATGAGCTCTTCTGCAATTTTGGGAACAAGTATGTGCATATTACATGTATCAGTGGCATTCCCAAATGTGTGACAACACGTGCAAATAAGAGGTCTCCAAGCATACTCAATATACACTCTTTGACAATCACTTTCTCCATTGTTAATAAATTCAGGAAATTCATTATCTGGGGAGATTTCAATTAAACATTTCACGTACTCAAGTCGCTCTTGTTCCCCATGGCCTCATTAAAACAATTAATCTCCCTATATAGCAAGCAAGCCAATTAATACCAGTTAGTGCCCAAGTCATATGGAGAATGTTATAAAAGTGAACCCATATTGGAACATGTTTAACTTGTGCCTGAACGGCCGCAAAAGCAGGTTTCCACATTGTGATAACAAACATTTGCCCTTTAATAAATACTGGGTCAGCTTATAATATTTTGTTTCTATCCTCTTCACAAGTAAATTTGAAAAAGAAATCGGACCCATCGGATTTAACTTCAAATGAACCTTTCAATATCCACAAACGTTTTAAGTAAGGAACAACTCCCATGTAATTCACTTTGTCTTCTAAGAAAAAACCTACCAAGTATTTTTTCCAAAAAGAAATACCTTGATCAATTACTTCCTGAGGGGGAGAAAGAGCAGTTCCTACATAATTCAAATTGAAATCTTTAAGAGTGTAAGTCTTAATGTTGTGTGGTAGAGCTTTAAAATGTGAAGATCGTTGTCTTTTTGGTGAAACAGAAGCAACTGCCTCATTCACTTGGCCCAAAGTTTAACCAGAAAAGGAGGACGAAAGAGGAGAGATGGTAGAGGCTGGAAGTGGAAGGGGACCAGCATGAGGTGAAGGATCTGGAGGGTAGGGAGTGAGTGAAAGGACATAAGTAGAGGACAAAGAGAGAGAAGAGACAGAGGGATGGACATGGATAGAAAAGGATGAGATAGGAATGGCGGGAATTAAGGCTGCCATGGAAAAGTCAAATTGAAAAGGTGGACGTTATTTTATTTGAGGAATGTTTTAATTTTGGATGACATTGATTTGAACTTAATTTTTAATTGCACCATTTTGAATAGGATTTTGAATGAAATTTTCATTTTCACCATGAACCAATTCACTCTGATTATGTTCAATGTTGAAGAAGTTGAATGTTGGTTAAATTACACTTTGACAATGGTGAAAGTTAAAATTTGTGTCCCCAGCTCTAGTGCGGTTAACAATGGTTCCTAGTTCACTTGTAGAGGTAGAGAATTCGATCCTTGACAACTGCACTTTAGCTGCCTATTATTTGCGAAGGCATGTAATAATTCCGTAACTGAGAGAAAATCTTGAGATTAAAAAGTGTCTGTGAAGGCCTAAATTAAAAAGGGTGGAGTGGTAGCGGACCTTCTTACATCCCTAGCCTACAAAGGTAGGTTTCTTCTAACATGTTAAAATTTGAAAGAGTGAAAATAAAGAAAACAAGTGGAAGAATCTTAGGGAATTTTGTAACAACTCACCTTCTAGATCTCAACCCAACGTCTGAACCGACGCCAACAACATGAGAACCGAAAGACGAGTCGTTAGGGTTGAGATATAAAATAAACAACTATATACAAATACAAAAGGTATCTACTTTTAGAGTGTCACGGCTGAATGAATAAAATATAATACAATAATATACATACCATAGTCACATCACCATAACATGTTCGAAATGTTGAATACAATTGTCTGAATAAATACATATACAACCCAAACCCATATATGCATAATCAGATCCAAGTACAATAATGATCTATGCCATATATACAATACATCAATGAACCACCATCTCTGATATCGTCTTATCTCTAAACTTCATCATCTTGGATATATGCATTGAAAGGAAAGTAGGACTGGTTCCGACATAACTCTGGTGAGTGAGCAATAATCTACTCTACATATACTACAGAAATAATACTATAACATGATATGAAACTATCATCGGGCCACCATACGTTCTGTCACCACGTCATATTGGACTGTCTTATACATCTAACGGTATCACATCATATCTATACAGACTCATGCCCGGGTCTGACTTCATGCCCTACAGGGTTGTCTACTGCCCGTCCTCTCCTAAATTGCATATAAGAGACTCACTTTCCAGGACTGCCAAAGCCTACATGAAAGCCCGTTGTCCTCATGCTACCTAATTAGACTTGTTAACCATAAATTGCAAATGGGGATAAAGAAGGCACGTCAGAAACCTTTCGTAGAGGCAAAGAGTAACAAAAGAAGTTACCTTTTGGTAACACCGAAAGGTTTGCATAACACCTGAGGAAAAGAAGCGCACGATAACATCAGAGGAGGGGCTTTCGCAGGTATAAAAAGGAAAATAGTTATAAGGCCACTTGACGTAATGAATAGATGAAAGGAAAGAAGAGCGCCCCAAGCCTTTTAAATAAAAAGAAAGGAATGCAAGAAACAAGTTTGCCGCAAATCTAAACCCTTCGGAGCAGACGAAGGGATTCATCGCTCGTCATTCAAAGCAAATGTCTTCCAAGAAAGGTAGAAAGAATAGGACCATAATAGATAACACGGTTGACAACCATTTCGGAAGCATAATGAGCCTTCCTAACCAGTTGAAGTACGTGTCCAGTATCTTTCAAAAGTATCAAAAGGTTTACATAAAGATAGCATTCATAATTCAACAAAAGGCCGCCTGCCGACAGCATTCGGGAAAGGCGTTGCTCTCGGCAATAATTACACAAGGAAGCAACCTTCGGACCAGATCGGAAGGTTCATAGTGTCTTATAAGGAGCCAACCTTGCAGGAAGATGAAGAGCGTATAGATACATTAAGAAACACTAGGCCTTCTATGACGCTTAGCGGCCCATGATGGTGTGTGAAGAGTAAACCTTCCATTAAAACCGAAAGGTTCGCAACTGCATAGAAGAAGGAACCTTCCGTCCTGACAAAAGCATAGGGCCGAAAGTGGGGCCGCCTACATCTATAAATAAGAACCTAGAGGTCCAGTCTCGGGATCCAATCTTTTTCTTATTTCATCTACTCAACAATCTCTACTGCCTCCGCTCTACACATTGTAACCCTTATTTTGAAATCAAATTAGGGGCCATCTTCTTAAATTTTGTATCAGATTCCATTATGGAGAAATAAAGAGAATTGTGGCTTGCGATCAACTTAGAATTTGGGGATAATCATGATTAGGCGTTAATTTTACATTAACGGCTGATCTCAGATGATTTATTCCTTATGATCTTTGTTTATTTCGAGAATATGCTGTGAAATTTTCAACAGAAAACCTCATAAGTTTCCTTCTCATCAATTTAAATATTAATCAAAAGAAGGGGGAACGAAACTTGTGGGACAGTCCCGAATATAAGTTTCATGGCATATTGACTCGGCTCTTGTTATTGCCTTAAAATGTTTGAATCATGCATTCTGTTTGAAAGGTTTTCATAAGTGGAGTGCCAACCTAGGAGGCTGAAAGTATCAAAAGAAGGGCAAATAAAGTAGTCTCATCATCTGATGTCCCCGAATGGTTTCTTAACCTTCTGAAGGGTTTAATGGGTTACTAAACCTTCCGATCTTTTGGAAGGTTTAATATAACCATTAAGATATGAGGATTACTTTCGGTTTCCTAGGGAAATATAATGAAATGACAAGGATGAAGATCATTTGATCTAAATGAGCCGACCGAAGGGTTTAAATGGTTTCCTAAACCTTTCGATCCATCGGAAGGTTTAATAAAACTATCGATCTGGTCACGTCGTGAGGTTCAAAGTGCACTGAAATCCTTCGATGGGGGTTAAGTGACTTATTGAGCTTCTAAGAAACCTTCCGGATTACCGAAAGGTTTAGCAATATTATGGATCCCATCCAGTTGAAATGCTTAGATCATACTTAAACCTTTAGGTAAGGCCGAAAGTATGACGATTCTTTCCCTAACTCTACATAAGAGATAAATACTTGCTTAAAACTTTCTAGTATCGATCCCCTCCTATTACGATTAGAATTGTGATCGCAAAACCTTCCGACTTAGTCATTTCACTCAAGTAATGAAAAATCCACTCAATCGAAAGTTTGAATTCATATGAAACAGTCCTATGAAATGCATCGAGGATGTTGACAAGAAATCTTGTTAACATTTTTGGCGCTAGAAGAAGGGCCGAACCTCCAACCTTGTGGTTAATATAACTAATTATGAAATCTAATTTGCTGTAGTAAAATGAAATCAAAAAGACCTCCTACCATTAGCAAAAGGAATAATTAGGCTACTTCTCTAGAGGAAAACATATCACCCTCTTTCAACCTTGGAAATAGAGAGCAGGGGCAACCTTCCACCCCCACCTCAATCGACTCCACCTCCATTTTAGGTTCAGGTGTCCCTACAACTGGCTCCAACTCAAGATCTTCAACCATAAGAACATGTGGCTAAAATCGCGTATCTAGAACGCCTGATGGTAGAAATGAAAGATCGTTTGAACGAAGTGTTATCTCACCAATTGTCAATAAAGCTACCACTGCAGGGGAAGAAGTTGAGTCTCCAAGAAGGGATCCGAAAACCAATTCAGGTGCTGTCAAAGGTAAAGCTCACATTTCTCTATCAAAACAGAAGGAGGGTCTTCAACCGAAGGCAAATTATCAAGGAAGAGTTCATGATCAAGATAAAGATTGTTCCGTGAGTTCAACTTCAGACGGCTACAAACCTAATCAAAGAGACTATATGAACAATGAAGCTTATCTTAAGGATGTGGTGGAAAAGGCTGTGAAAGACCTGCTAAATGCTAAGTGCAAAAAAAATGAAGACGAAAGAGTGAACAAAAATGAAAGGGTTTCACCCTTCATCGATGAAATTATGTTAGCTACAATACCATCTCATGTGATGGTCCCTACCATGAAATATCATGGGACAACCGACCCGGATGACCATCTGATGGCGTTTGATAGCCAGATGGATTTATATAACGCTTCTAGTGCTGTGAGGTGTTGACTTTTTTCGGGCATGTTACAAGGGGCCGCAGCTAAATGGTATCGGCAATATCATGAGAATACGATATATTCTTGGAAGCAGTTCTCATATGAATTCTCTACTCAATTCTGCATATGTAAAGATCCTTCTATTAACTATACCATGCTTGCTAACATCAGGCAAAATCATGGAGAGTCCTTAGGGGATTATCTAAAGAGATTCAATACAGAAGCATTAAAGGCCAAAGGCATGAACGATAGAGATAAACTCATCGCTGTCTACTCAGGACTCATAGTTAATTCTCCTTTCTGGAAGGAGCTGTTCATTCATGGATGTCGGGATCTTCAAGATTTCTATTTCTGAGCCAACAAGTTCATCCGAATGGACGAATTGTATAACTCGAAAAAGAAATTTGGTCATAAGAAGGACAGCGGTATATTTGGCCCGGAGAGAATTCCCAAGAGAGCAAGGTGGGAGGATACCAATACTAACGCGGTGGCGTTAAATCGACCAATCTCCTACATCTATGTGATGACCTGGGATAAGGTCAACTTTTCCACTTCATTCAAGGCTCGAAATTATCCTGAGCAGAAAAAAGGAGACAAATACCGTGCCTACCACAAAGCTAATGTCCACAAAACCAATGAGTGTAAGGTTCTGGCTGGGATAATTCAGAAGTTGATTCGAGAGAGGCAGTCATGCATTTGATCAAATGGGGATTTCTAAAGATAGACTCGAACCTAGTCCCGAGCCAATCTTTGGGTTCAATAATAAGGGGACAACTCCGCTTAGGCAGGTGAAGCTTTTTGTCCAACTGGGACTTCCCCCATGTTCCCGAGTCTTTGAAACGACCTCTATGATCATAGATCAGCCATCATTCTATAACGCCTTCTTTGGATGGCTGGCGCTGGATGAGGTGGATGCATTCGTCTCACTGAAATATCTAATGCTAAAATTCTTTACTAAAAGCGTCTCGGGAACTATTCGGGGTGAACAATTCGCATCTCGAGAAATGTACTTTGCAAACCTAGAACAATACAACGGGGAGTTTACGTGTTACTTTGATTCTTCTATTACTCTGCAGCCTTTGGAAGATGGGTTTCTACATCCATCATTCAAAGCAAAGAATAAATACGATAAAACTAATAAATGTATTGCTGCAAGATGTTTTGCTGTTTATGGAAAAAGAAAGAGGGCAGATTCCAACTCAATCGAAGAAAGTGAAATCGTTACAGAATTAGATTGTCGAGGAGAGGTGGAAAGAGTTAAGCCAGTTTAAGAAACTGAAGAGGTTCTACTAGATTCTGCTGATTCCACCAAAATAGTCAGAGTGGGAAAGGGTCTTGAGGAACATCTAAAGTCAAGATTGACAGGATTCTTGAAAGACAATAAGGATGTTTTTGCTTAGACCCACTCTGACATGGTTGGAATTAGTCCCAGGTCATGAGCCATGCCCTGAATATCAATCCGGACATTCCCCCGGTTTGGCAAAAGAAAAGGCAGCTTGATAAGGTTAGGACCAATGCCCTGAAGGAAGAAGTCAAGAAGTTGCAACAAAATGGGTTTATCCGGGAAGTCCGATATCCCAAATGGTTGGCAAATCCGGTTCTGGTAAAGAAATCCAATGGAAAGTGGCGGACTTGTATAGACTACACAGATTTGAATAAAGCTTGTCCAAAAGATTGTTACCCATTGCCAAGGATAGACCAGTTGGTCGACTCTACTAGTGGACATAAACTGCTTTCCCTAGTGGATGCATATTCTGGGTACAATCATATTTCTATGTTTAAACCCGACGAGGAACAACTAGCTTCATTTCAGACGAAGGAACCTATTCTTATAAGGTAATGCCATTCGGGTTGAAGAATGCAGGAGCAACTTATCAACGGTTGGTTAACCGAATGTTCAAAGAATAAATTGGGAGGAATATGGAAGTTTATGCTGACGACATGTTGGTGAAATCTCAAGAGGCGGAAGATCACCTTAAAGATTTGAATGAAATGTTTAAAGTGCTCCGCAAGTATTAAATAAAGCTCAACCCCCAAAAATGCAACTTTGGAGTCCATTCCGGAAAATTTCTTCGATATATCGTGAGTGCACAAGGTATTGAAGCTAGCCCAGAATAGATTGAGGCCATTAAGAATATTGTAGAACTGAGGACAAATAAAGATGTTATG
The DNA here is from genome assembly GCA_030737815.1 of Allium fistulosum. Classification (NCBI taxonomy): domain Eukaryota; kingdom Viridiplantae; phylum Streptophyta; class Magnoliopsida; order Asparagales; family Amaryllidaceae; genus Allium; species Allium fistulosum. Next base: position 800,093,347 of record CM060904.1, read on the forward strand.
AGTTTGAATGGCAAAGTGGCAGCACTAAGCATGTTCGTATCAAAAGCCACTGATAAGTGCATACCGTTCTTTGAAGAGATCAAGAAGAAGAAGAATTTCGAATGGAACGAAGATTGTAAAAAGGCATTTCAAGAACTGAAGCTTCACTTGGAAAAGCCACCAATCTTATCTAGCCTCGAAGAAGGGGAAGACCTATTCTTATATATATGGCAATTTCTAAACATGTGATGAGCTCGGTATTGATTAGAAATAGAGAGGGATTGCAACTACCAGTTTACTACGTAAGCAGAAGGTTAAAGGATGCTGAGATCCGATACCCAGGCATTGAAAAGCTAGCGTACTGTTTAATTCCGACAGCTCGAAAACTAAGGCCCTATTTTCAAGCACATCCGGTAAAAGTGTTGAACAACTTCCCATTGAAGCATGTCTTTGGCAAGCCTAAAACTTCTGGAAGGTTAATTAAGTGGGGAATTGAACTAAGTCAGTACGATATAGCATATCAGCCTAGGACGGCTATAAAAGGTCAAGCATTAGCCGATTTCATCAATGAATGTACATGGTTCATTTTAGAGCAATCCAAAAAGGAAAAAGATACAAAAGCCAAGTGGCAACTATTTGTGGATGGTGCATCAAATGAGAAAGGAGCGGGGGTAGGATATGTGATAATTACCCCAGACGGGCACAAGTTACACTATGCTATGAAGTTGGGATTCTCAGCGACTAACAATGTAGCAGAGTATGAATCTATGGTTGTTGGACTAACCCTTAATTTGCAACTTAAAATCCCGAGAATCCAAGTATTCAGCCATTCTCAATTAATGGTTAACCAGATCAAGCAGGTATATCAAACCAAGGATCCTAAACTAGGCCAGTATGTGAAGAAAGTTTTGATGATGCTCGCATTTTTGAAGATTTCTCCGTACATCAAATACCAAGAGGTGAAAACTCTCATGCAGATTCACTGGCTAAGTTGGCAAGCTCAAGAGGAGCTCTTGAAACTCGAATTGTACCGGTAGGATTTCAGGCCAATCCCAGCATTGGGGAAAACATACAAGAGAAAGTTGCAGAAATACTAGTATTAACCTGATCATAGGCATTGGCATCAGAATCGAAAGAGATGGACCAAGAAATACCAAATAAAGAATCTGTAGCTCCAATAGCAGAAGAAAGTTATGAAAACACTTGGATGGCACCAATCGTAGATTATATAGTCAATGGAAAATTGCCCGCAGATAAAGTAGAAGCACGGAGGCTAAAATGGCAAGCTCAGAGCTTTACCATTATGGATGGAATTCTTTACAAGAAAAGGTATGCCCTTCCCTATTTGTAGTGTGTGAAACCTGAAAACGGATTGAAAATAGTAAGGGAAGCACATGAAGGATTTTGTGGGGATCACTCTAATGGAATAAAACTAGCCATGAAGATAATGAGGCAAGGGTTTTACTGGCCATATCTAACTAACCAAGCTATAGAGTATGTTAAAAGGTGTGAGAAATGTTAGCGTTATTCCAAAATACCACGTCTCCCGCCAAGTCAACTAACCCCTGTTACTACCCCATGGCCATTTGACATTTGGGGAATCGACTTAATTGGACCGCTTCCAATCTCCAAAGGAGGAGCAAAATATGCTGTGGTGGCAATAGATTATTTCACGAAATGGGTTGAAGCAGAACCACTCCCGAAGATTACCTCAGGGAAACTGCTGAGATTTGTCATCAATAACATTGTTACAAGATTTGGGATACCTTATAAGATAATATCCGACAATGAGACTCAATTTGAGAGTGAAGAGTTTTCACGATTTTGCCACAAGAATGGGATAATAAAAAGAATCTCGTCGATCGCTCATCCGAACGCCAATGGAGCCATCGAAGTAGCTAAGAAAATAATCAAAACCATCTTGAAAAAGAGGCTAAACAAGGCAAAAGGAAATTGAGTAGAAGAGTTGCCCTTAGTTCTGTGGGCTTATAGAACTTCAACTAGAACTACAATGGGTCATACCCCATACTCTCTAACATATGAATATGAAGCAATGCTACCTATAGAGATCGAGGTACCTTCTCATAGAAGAATTGCCTACGCCTTTAATCCAAACAAGGAATTGAGAAAGGAATCACTCGACCTGATTCATGGATTAAGAGATGAAGCAGCCTTGAGAACGACTGAATATCAAAGGAGGATATCAAGATATTACAACTCAAAGGTAAAAGCCAGGTCATTCGGACAAGGGGATTTAGTACTTCGAAGGGTAATTGCCAATACTAAAAAACCCATAAGATGGACCACTGGGACCTAATTGGGAAGGTCCGTTGGTAATCTTCAAAGAAATTCCTTCATGAGCCTACAAGCTATGCTACCCTAATAGGAATATGGTGCCAAGAACCTGGAACGCGGAACATTTGAGACTATATTTTCCAACAATGAATGAATAAAGCATTTCCAAGAACCTCTACTATGATCTACTATAAAAAATCTACATGGTCGGGAGTGAAATTCTCCTTAAAAACTTGGACTACCTAAGATGGTAGGCTACCAATAATGGTAGATAGCCCTTGGGCGCGGCAAGAAGGCCATGTCATGGCACCTCCTGGAGGGAGGGCGTAAGCCTTTATCCATGCCAGAACTAGATATGGCCAGGTTAAAATAGCACAAGCCCATATCCGCGTCATGCTATGGCTAGGATAAGGCACCTCCAGGAAGGAGGACGGGTAATCCCTTGATCCAGCAATGCTATTGCCTGACCAAGGTTCCGATCAAGCCCTTAACCGCGTCACGCTATGACAGGAATAAGGTGCCTCCTAGAGGGAGGTTGGGTAAGTCCATGGGCCCTACTTCAAAAAAGCTAGCCGATTATTATATAGATTTCGATTTTAAAATAAATAAAATTAAAAAAAGTTAAACCTATTCTAACACGCTACCATCACGTACAAGCCTTTCACCGTTTAAATCATGTCCTTTACCTTTCTTTTCAGTTCAATCCACGAGCAAAAAAAAATGGAGAACGAATGAAATCAAAAAAAATTTGTTCGTTAATAATTAAAAAAAAGAAGGGCTCGCGATTGAAACCGCAATCGAGTCGCGAATTCTCTGGGTGGTGCGAGGGAGGGCACCACTATGTGTGGAGGTGGGGAGGCGCAAGGGAAAGGAGTCGCGGTAGGCGTCGACGTGGATGCGAGGCATGTGCACGATGGAGATTAGTGAGGCAAAGTTGTGGCGATGCGAAGGATTAGGGCTGGCAGTGGCGCTCGCGTCTTAGGGTGAGGTCGCGATTGTAGAAGCAGGTGATTTAGGTGAAGTCGAATATAAGGCTAGGCCGATCATGGTGTGTGGAGGAGGCAGTTATCACATTCGATTTTGGGGTTGTCGATGCACGTACGTGTGCGCGGGCGAGGCTAGGTAGGCACATTAGGCTGGCGAGGGGCTGTTGTTGCAGTCGAGGATGGTGATCGAAGTCGCTTTTGAGAGTTGGCCTCGGCTTTGCAAGGTGAGGGCAGTGTAATGTTTATTAGTAAATTTAAAATTTAATGTTAAGTAGTTATTAAATTCAAAACGTTTAAAATTTGTATAACCTTTTCATGCGAGGTAATTGGAAGGAGATGGTGTGGCTGATATTGATTTTTTTAGTGAAGAGCCTGACTTTTTGAAGAGGAACGTATATAGAGATTAGTTTAAATAAATTTTAATTAATATAGTATTAGTTAAGAATAAAAGTTGTTAGCTTTAAAAAAATCACTAGCGTATATACATTGTAAATTAATCGCACAAGGTCGTGGCACTTAATTCGTAGGATATGGAAGGAAATTGTAGTGGTTCTGCAAATTAAAATCAAGTTGAGAAAGAATTCTCACTCATTTGGATTTCCAAAATTTAAATTTTAAATAGTTGAAATTAAATTTTTGATGCCTGTTGAATTTATAAATTTATTGCCTGTTGAATGATAATATATATATATAGTAGTATATATATTAGTGTTTGGAGTTATATTCCCGCACAGTATAGCAGATGAGACTCTATGCGCCCCGCATAATAGCGGATGACCCTTTATACCGCGATATTCTCCTCAAAGTGGGATTGGTATTTTTATGTTTTATTAACATCCGTGGATGCAGGGAAACAGGTTGGAGGGATCCAACTGGATTCCTCAAATATGTTGTTTATTTTTCATATATAATGATATATGATTTGTGTAGAATAACCTATTATAGAGTATTGTAGTGATTGGAATTATTGGATGCTATTGTAGCACTGGCCTGAATTTTGATAATTTAAATACAATAAATATATTTTGAAAATTTAGGGAATTAAAGGGAACTGATATAAATATATAAATATTAGAATTAGAGTTATTTTAAAGAAATTGAATTAGAAAAATATATTTGATTTCTGGTTATACTTAACTATTGTGAACTTTTAAATGGAGATTTTAGAAATGACTTATACAAAAGAATTTATAAATGGTATTTGGGAATATGAAAAAGAGTTAAAATCAATGTTAAAAAGAGATTGGAAGTATAAATGGAATTTATAAGAAATGAACTTATATAATGAAATTTTATAAATAAGATTTGTTTTATAAAAACGTAAAACTCAAAGGAGTTTATAAATTTATAAATGATGTTTATATATAAGGAAAAGGATGGTCAGTTGATAAATTGGAAATATAGATTTACGATGTGAATTTATATCGAGTTATGGAAACCGTTTGGGAAAGAAATAGTGGAATCTATTTCTAGATGTGAGGATGGTGATAAAATTAAATATATAGTCGATGTGATATGAATCGAGAGGAATTTATAAACTAAATTTGGCAATATTAGATTTTGAAAAATAGATTTTTGTCGAGAAATTAAAATTGTTTTAAATGGGATTTTTAAATTACTATACTATGTAACTTAAATTCAGATTTGGGATATTCCAAAAAGTTAGTTATTCTAATATTTATTTAAATAAATTCTAATTTTTATTAATCAGCTTTGTAAATTAATCAGTTACTTAAAAATGATTTGGAAATGAGCTATTGATGTTATTTAAAATGTTTTGATATTTTACAATTTACATAAAACATATTTTACAAATAAACTACTATTCCTTAAAAATACTTATTTTATATATATTGCTTTAAAAGATTGAATTTATTTATAAATCCTCTCGAGATTGGGAACGAAGTTTGTTAAACGAGTATGATTTTAGAAAAGAAATCTTATAGTGGGATTTTGGGAGCTTAAAGAAAAATTCCAAAGTGATAAAAATACAAGAAATTCGTAAAATGAATTAGAATTTAAAAAAGAAGTTAGAAATGGGTATTTGAAGATATAGACAAGTGAATTCGACCTTGGAAATATTAGGGAATTTACAGATAAAATTTGTAAAGAGTTTGGAGAAATAGGAAATAATTGGACTATTTCCTAAACATTGGGATAAAAAGATCTTAGGAAATATACCTATAATTATTCCTAAGTATTGGACGTAATTGATTGGAAATAGTTAACTTCGAGATTTAATTATAGAAATATTTTCAAAGGGATGAATTAAATTGGATGCGAGGAAAATATTCTAAGTATTGAAATGACTTGAAAATATCCTGTCAAGGATATAAGAACTTGAGTTTGATTCCCAGTATAAAATATTGGAAGGGTTTGAATATATATCTTATAAATATATTTTGGGAATATTTTTGGGAAATTATAATAAGGCCAGATGATTGCTTATTGATAGCTAAATAACCGACTATCAATATTGGCCAATTTCATTAATCATTTCGAAGAGACCAGGTCAGATTTAATTATCCGAAAACCACTTCTATTCGGTTTGAACGTAACGAATGAATACCGTGAAGATGATGAAGACGGTGATTCGGTTTGTCCAGACCCAGGACAACTTATATGGATGAATGTTATCAGAACATCGTCATTGGAGAACAATGAGCATTCTAAGTAAAATTGTTCTTGAAAGGTAACGCTTAGCCTCGAACCTCATCAACCGGGAATGACTAAAACAAAGAAGATGCAGCAAGGTTAAGTGGGTCGCACCGAAGTAGGGTATGTTATCACTTTTCTATATGTCCTCGGAAACCTATTTATTTTTGATATGGGTATACATGAAAAAAGAAGCGCTCGATAGTAAGGGTGGGAACACCCGGGGTGATAACATATTCGGTCTATCCAGGTTAGGGGTAGGCCGGTCTTGTGAGCAGAGGATCTCGGAATGGACCTCGGTACATTATTCTAGAGGTGTACTATGATGGGCGATACCCCAGTGGCCCAGTCATTCATTGGAATCCATTCTCCAATACGAACTTACGGTTTTGTTTGTAGAGCCTAGTATGCTGGAATTTAATTAATGTAACAATTTCAGCTATTGGAATAAGTATTTGAACTTAGACACTATTATAATATCAGATGATTTTGATAAAAATTGTTTTGGTTATCGTAAGGGAAAAACCCATCGTGTTTATGTGTGACATGGTCTTACTAGAAACCTTTGCTTTCAAAGGATTTTGATAACTCTAATAATTCAATTTGAGTGTGTTATCTCTCACACTGGTTTTCCAGACTGACTCGGGTGTTATTTTATAATAATGCTCCTGTCAGACCGAGTATTGCAGATTCAAGATAGAATGCTATGGACTTTAGGAGACGAGCTGATTGACAGAGACGTATCTCCATACTTGGCTTATATTCCGCTATGTAAGGACAAGTTATTATAACTGTCCAGATTGATGTATTGATTATTGTACTCTGATGATTGTAAGTATAAAACAGTTATAGATTCTTTTGTATAACAATCTGTTAAAATATATTATATTTTGTTCCACTACGATTGTGAGAATTTGTATTGTTGTTTATTTTCTTCTGTCCCTTTCTTCTTCTTTATCCTAGTTATTCGTGATTTTGTACAATTTTGGTTGTGCATGAGTGGTTTATTGTCAACTCAAGGGGTACGGAACTGTGGGTCGCTACACTTGGTATCAGAGCTAAAGGTTAAGTGAGAACCTTAACTCTGGTGGGGATTACTCATTAGAGATAGAGTCAGTAGTACTCTAGAATGAGTTGAGTGTAATAATAGATATGAGCGCGTATTTGTTAGTGAATATAAATTGTTTTATATTGTGTTGACTTATCTGTTGAGTGGTATATAAATTCTGGTTGAATAGTGGGATTCCACTTGAATCGAAAGGAGTTTCTAAACACTCGAATAGAGTAATTCGACACAGTATTGTTTTGAAGCGGGTAAATGAATTTTTTTTACCCAAATTATATTTTGATATAAAAGAAATAATTTTTCTAAAATTATTATATTATAAATTGATGTATTTAGATGTTATAACCAAAACAAGATTATAAAATTGGAAATGGTTTATAAAAATCAAATTAGATTTTATAAGTGAAGTATACAAATAAAATAAAAACTATAAATGGAGTCAAACTAGAATTTGGAAAATTTAAAACCCGGAGATTTTTGAAAGTATTTTCCAAAGTGTTTGAAGATAAATAATAGTAATATTATTTTGGCGATATTTTTGAAGAGAAGATAGTTTTAAATGGATTTTGGAAGTGATATAACCCTGAACTCACTTCAATCGCTGGAAAATAATTCTGATGATGATGGCCGCATCATCAGTATTCATTTTCGAGTTTCTAAGTGACGGATTGCTGCCGAAATTGATTTGATTCAGATTTGTTGGGCGAACAAGTTTTGTTTAAAATTCCGAAGGGAATTGTTTTGGATAAAATCTGGTTGACTTTGAAAAATCCAAAGAAATGGTTTGTTAAACCCAAAATGCTATATATTTGATTTCAAGGTGATTTGAAATAAATACCGGGTATTTAAAAATTCTAGAAATCCTTATTTATAAGTTCTAGAGAATCCAGGAAAAAAATTCTAAAATCTTGTGGAAGATGATATTTATAAGGAAAGAAGTGTAGAAATTAAAATTTGGAATTAAAATTTAAAGTGGAAAAGTTAAAATGGAATTCAACTTAAGTTAAATTGGATAATTGGATAAATTAAATTTTAGAAATTTAATTTAATTTACTTGATTTGAATTGAATTAATATGGTGTATTAATGAAATGGGAGTTAACTTACGCGAAGTAATTGAAAAATATAACGAAATTGAATGAATTAAAAATAAAATGATTTGGAGTGGAATTAATTTAAGTATGAATAACTCGAATTTGGTTATGAAAAGTTGGTTAAAAGAGATTGAAATTTAAATAAAAAGCGAATTGGATTTGAACCATATCGAATTTAATTAAATATGTAAATATGGATTATAAATTGACTGTATAACTCTAAGTTATAAAAATTTGAATTGGATTAGGAATAATATCGGATTGAAGTAAATATAGATTTTGAGTGTGAAATGATTATATAACTAAGTTATAAAATTTTGAATGAAATAAAATTCAAGAGAAAATTTGAAATTGTGAATAAATAAATTGGAGTGGCCTATAAAAATTGAGGTTAATGGAATAAAAATATATTTAGGCTATGAATAGATGTATAGTCTCGAGTTAAAAATAAAATATAATTATACTCGAGTATAGAAATTATGGAAATATGAAAAATAAGTTGTGTGACTTATAAAATTGAAAAGTAAAATAGAAAACCCAAAATAAAAATGATTTGATATTTTTGTGAGGGAATAAAAATCCAAGCTTTAGTGTTAAAATGAAATTGGGCTTGAGAAAATTAAATGAAGTGATTTTGAACAAAACCAGATATTGAATTATGAATTGGAAGTGAACAAATTAAATAATTAATTAGTTAATTGAATATAGAATGGATATTAACTTGAATAAATAAATTGGATTGTGGATTAAAAAGTGAATATTGGAATTGGAACTGGAGTATAAATAAAATTCGACTTAAAAGTGAATTAAATATAATTGGAAGTGTGATCAAATAAAATGAAATTGGGTTAACTTGGAAATGACTTGAGTTACAAATAAATCCAAATTGAGTATGAATAAATTGAATATAGCTTTGAATATCATTGAAATGAATTAGAGGATGAATTTGAATATGGAATTGAAATTGAAGTGGAATAAATGAAGGAACTAATTAAATTAATTAAGTAAATGAAATGGGATTTGATTGGATAAGAATTAAATTAAATTGAAAGGGAATTTATTTGCAAATGGGAATGAACTTAAGTTGTTTGATTGAAATGATTGAAGTAAATAAATTAACTTAAGTTAATATTTGAATGGAATACAAATAAATTGATTTAGAATCAATTTGAAATGGAGTAGAATTGAATATAAATTGAGTTGTAATCAATTTAAAAATAACTATAGGTTGGAATGGTTATTCTATTAAATGAATTTTGCCAAATTTGCATAGATTAATTGGCGTTTGGCGTAAACAGAAGTAAATAAAATTCTATGAATAAATAGAATGCGAATAAATTGATTTTAAATCAATTGGAATTGGATATGAGTTATTTGATATAAAAATAAATTGAATGCGAGTAAAGTGAGTTGTAAATTATTTAAATTATATGACATGGTATACGGATTGTTTGAAAAAATTTAATTAGTATCGAGGCCCTGTAATTGCTTATAAATATATGTTTAACATGCATAGCTTGTGAAGATTATGTGTTTGAACTATTTAAATAAATGAAATGTTAGTGAATTTCATATTTTGGTACTTACATGGTTTAAAATTGAGTAAGTACAGGTACAGAGGGACTATTTGGATAGATTTGGGTTGCGAGATTTGCTTTCGAAGTAAATGCATGCTTAATAATGCTTAAAAATGTTAAAATAAGGTACATTTTCGGATTAAATACCGCAAATATAAATATTGTTATATATATTTTGTTTTCTGACCGGGTGGGTCGATGTCTCTCTTCATATTGCAAAAGGCTCTCTGTACAAGGGAGACTCTAACAAAAAATTTCGAAAATTTAGGGTGTTAGGATAATTTTTAAAATTTTTGGAAATTTTTTGTTAACGACGATTTGATTTCAAATTGTAATTGAGATAAAGGTTTTTGGAATTAGAATTGGAAACTAATTGTTTTGGTTGAAACAAAAGATTAGAAAAGTGAATATCGAATTTTCACTAAGTGGGTTTTGGAAAAAGTTAATGGGTTTGAAGCATTTTCCTGCCTTAGCAATTTCTGGGATGAAGTTAATTTAAGGGGGGAGGAATGTACCGGCCCAGATTTTTCGTTGTTCGATTTTGAATATTTAATTGGCTTAAATATTGGATTTGTAATTATAATTTAGTTAGTCAGATTTTAAAACTGAAAATTTAAGCGATTTTAGAATTTTTAAAATCATCGATTTAATCGACGCATTAATATAGCGATCCGGGGCACAGTCTCGGAATTCGACAAAACCAGTTCCATTGGATCCATAATATTGTATTATTATCGGATTTCAAATTTCGTAGTGTTTGGAGTTATCGTTTGATCGTACGGGATAGAAAGGCATTGAAATTAATATCGAAATCTAATATAATAATTGGGTTCAAAAAGCTATCTTCTCTATACGATCGAATTAGGACTCTTAAACCTTTTCCATGGGGTTCGGAATAGTGGTATAACCTTAAGAACGCCAGGTGGCACACCTTGATAAGACATCGAAAATTTAAAATGCCAAAACAAGATATTTTGATTTTAAAATAAATAAAAATTGAAAAAAAGTTAAACCTATTCTAACACGCCACCATCATGTACAAGCCTTTTACCGTTTAAATCAAGTCCTTTACCTTACTTTTTAGTTTAATCCACAAGCAAAAAAATAAATAGAGAACGAACGAAATCAAAAAAAATTCGTTCGTTAATAATTAGAAAAAGAAGAGAAGGGCTCGCGATTGAAACCTCGATCGAGTTGCGATTTCTCTGGGTGGCGCGAGGGAGGGCGCTACAGCGCGTGTAGGTGGGTAGGCACAAGGGAAAGGAGGCGCGGCAGGCATCGACGTGGATGCGAGGCGTGTGCATGATGGAGATTGGGGAGGCGAAGTTGAGGCGATGCGAAGGATTAGGGAAGGCGTGTAACGACCCGTAAATTTAACTAGTTTTAACAACGTTATAAATTGAAATTTTGCGAAATTTTAAACGATAAGATTTCAATATAAATTCAATATTTGGAATGCGTCTAGTTAAACATAGAAACTGGTAAATTTTCGTCCGAAAATACGAAAGTTTATTTCGCGCGTAAATTTACTTCAATTTAATCATTTAAAAAACGATGAAAATAAAATGTTTTCGGAACGTAAATATTTTTACATAGAAAAATTCTAAACCATCATTTGAGCAAGACGTCATTTTTCATTTTCCGAATTCGGACTTCTTTAGCTCCGTCAATCTTATTTTTCTGACTTTTTGCTGCATTTTCCGCTAGTAGAAATTCGAATTTTTATAATTCAATCATACCACTGATATCTGTATACTGTTTTGATCATCTCGTCATGCCGATCTCAACAGTGTATTCATTTGTGTGTTTCGAAGTCCAGTATGTCGCGGAAACCGTTAAATAGTCAATCGTATCGGTACCGGTTTTGTGACTTTTAGTTTTCATACCTTTTGAATTCCTTGTCCATTCAACTTTCTCTCGTAACTCAAGAGCCTTATCATTTATAATTCACTGACTTTTGGGCTCGGAACTTGTGTTGTTTCATTTGGTTACGTGCACATTTTGTTTTTCTTTTTCTTTCTAGCCTTCTATACTTTTCGTCTGCACCTTTTCTCTACCCTTCTCCCTCTTCATTTCCTATTCTCCTTTTATTATTGCTCACAAAGAAAAAGAATAAAACAAATTTATATGGAAGTTGAAGCCTGTTCCTTCATACAGTCAAACAACAGTAGCCTGTCACTCGTCCCCACGTTACACCTCTCATCCTCCACCATCATACTCAAGCACGGCTTCACCCTGTTAGCCGCAAGCATCTCCTGCTCGTCTCCCTCATTTTTCCGAACCCGCCACCGCACGTAAACATCCTCCCCACCTTTTCACGTAACAGCCATGGCCGATCCACACATCTCCGCTTGATTTCTCTACCACCTTAGATCTACGGCAACCCATAGCTCACCGACCTACTAACCTTTGACCTCTGACCGAAACCACCCGCTTCTGCAACTTCCCTGGCAAAGCAGCTGCATCGGTCCCTCTCTCATCCATGTAACCGAGCCATCCCACCACAGACTGATTCTTTGGCCTGGCCGTCTATCTCGTCTTCTTCCATTGGCCACGGTGGCCTGATCTCTTGCTCTGCCGCCTGAGCCTCTCCACCTCACAGCAGTGCCTTCCTCCCTTTTGTTTTCGTTTGTTCACTTGGGTATGGCAGTTTATATAATGTATAAGTATGTTATATAATTTGTGTTTGTTTATATAAGTTTGTTTGTGTTTTATGATATAATAGTTGATTTTAAATATGCATAAATATATATATAACAGTTTGTTCATATATTAAGGTTTACATATATATACATTTTGTTTTTATCTGTTAGTGTTTGGTTTGAATATATAGACATGGTTTTAAATTCCTAATATGTGTACTTTCTTATATTGTTTATATACACATTAGTGTATACATTTATAAGACATATGCATTTGCATACAGGTCTGCATTTCTTTTTTCCATATATATGATTTGGGTATGGTTTAAATCGTGGAAAAATATACATATATATAAATATTGAGTCTGCATATATATTTTGTCTACCTGCTTATATATAAAATTTTATATATGTTATGTGTTCAGGTTAATATATAACATGTTTACTGGTATGGATATAGCATACTATAGTACTTATTTAAACTTATGTTAGTACTTTAATATAGATTTTTGTTGGATATTGGTTTTAAAGATATATGTATATACATAAGTTTTATATATATCTATTTATGTAATCTGTTCGTTGTACGTTTCTATTTGGTATGAGTTTATAAATATAGTTTTCTTTTCTTTCAACAGTTTGCAGTTGATAAGGCTTCAGATTTTATATCATCTATTTCAAATTTTTGCTTTTAATTGTTTGCGTATGTGATAACATGAGTTTATATGTATAGTTTTCGAAATAACAGCAGTTAGACTACATGTTCACGATATCATATCTCACTCGTGTTTTATCGGAATGGGTTGATTTTATTTTTAAAAAAGAGTCGAAGTTACCTAGTTTATGCCTGTCAAATTTCAGCAAAATCCGACATCGTTTGATTAGTGGTCGAGGATCTGGAAGTTAGACCTAGGCAGCTGTTCTTTTGTACTTGAAATTATTTTACACTACTGCAAACACGACCTGAGTTCATGTTTGACACATCGTATCTCTTCCGTCTTACGTCGGAATACAGTGATTCTTTTTTTGTTGGAAAGATTGAGTTTCTATTTTATGTTTATGAATTTTCAGCTTCATGCGAGGTCATTTGATCCTCTGTTTCTCATTTGGAAGTTAGACCCAGGCAGCTGTTCTTTTGTACTTAGAAATTATTTTACACTGCTGCAAACATGGCCTGAGTCTATGTTCGTGACATCATAACTTTTCTCGTCTCTTGTCCAAAACAAGTGAATCTTTTGCAGTTTGAAATACAAGTTTTGATCTTTATTCATACCAAATTTCAGACCATTTCGATCTCGGTAGCACATAGAATTATATTGTTAAACTTTGATGTAGGACATGTTTTTATTTGTTGCTATGTTGAATGTTTTGATTTGATTTCATCGATTTCTGTTATCAGCTTTGATCGTTGAATTCGTGCCAATTTGTTTTGCTTGGATTCGTAACTCAATCTCTATGTCTGTATCAGTGTGCGTATCTGGGTCATCTTCTCGTGCATCTCTAGCCTCGAAAGGTGAGCAAATCACTCACGATTAATGTTCTTTTATTTATTAAATTTGATTTCAATTGAAACGACAATTGAAATATGCTGCTGTTAGTTAATTACACTGTTATATGTGCTAGCACATGTATCAGTTCACCTGTGACATTTGACACCATTATCTGTTATTTAAACGATGATAATTCAGTTTGGTCGATAATTGATTGATTGTTTGTTGTTTACATTGGACGTTAAATTGTTATAGTTGTAAGTGATAAATAATTTGAAATTGAAATTGACGTAGGATAGTTAGATTTGATATATGTATTAATTTGATTGATGACATTTGCATAATATGACCCCTTTCAATTTTAAATAAATTGATACGTAGAAATAGTGTTAACCACACCTTGAACCATTTAAATGTAAGTGTATAAATTGATGTAGTTTGAAATTGAACAATAGATATCAAGTGAAGAACCATATAAATATTAGTATAATAATCTTTAATCTACATGAAATGATAGTGTAGATTCTAGAAATAATGATATTAATTTACACAAATAACAATGTGAATTAATACGATTATTTCGGGATTATTTGAATTGATTATTGGATTGATATTGATTGTTGTTATTGCTTGTTTATTTATTTTGACACCATCCCAGTTATCACACTGCAAGTTCCCTTTGATATGCTTTGATTTTTAATTGAATTGGAATCGGGTTGAAATGATAAATACCCAAATGAACTTGACCTAGGATAGAGAATTAAATAAAACCCGATTGGTCAATAATTTGATTTAAAAAATAAAATAAAGATTTTATTGGATAAATAATAAGGTTTTGAAATGAAGTTGGAATTTGAACTTTTATGGAAGGAAAATGTTAATATTTAATAGTCTGAATCAAGATATTAACATAGTAGTTGATGAAAGAATGTTGTTTTAAAATTGGAATTATTAATAATTAAGTTTAAAATTATTTAATAATTAAGTCGAAATTATTTAATAATTAAGTTTTGAAAATTATTTAATAATTAAATAAAATTGAATTATTTAATAGTTAAATAAAACTGAACCTCTTGAATAAGTGAAATTTAGTTTCTTTATTAATTGAGCTTTGAATTTGTAACTAAGTAAATGAATAGGTGAAATCGAATTTCTTTAAACAAGAAATTGAAATGTGATTTATTGAAGTTAACGTAAGACTTGTAATTTGAAGAATTGATTTGATGAATCTAATTCAATTAAATTTGAAGTTTTGATATAATGAAGTTGAACTTAAGTAATTGATTTAATGAATTGGAAATTTAATAGAAATTGTTTTGAATGATAAATTTATTTAATATTGAATGAAATAGATAAATGAATTTAAATTGATTTGAATGTTGAATTAAATTAATTTAAATGATTTTCGAAATGAAACTTATATGCGAACCTGAATCAATATTGAATTGTTTAAATAAAAATTGAATTTGAATTATAAGATTTCGAAATGGTAATTTGGAAGTTTTGAAACATAAATTATGGAAATTGGTTTAAAAAGACAAATGAAATGTTGATTTATAAATTCTAATTGAAATTGAATTTGATTTGGTTTTGAAATAAATAAACGACTAATCGGTGTAATAATTTCGAAAGTTATTAAAGAGACCGGAATCGGTTAGGGACATACTCACTGTCTAAACCGAAAACCACTTTAATAACTACACGCGGAGTGTGATCCAGAATGAAATGGTTGGAATGATGTACGTGATGACTGAAGAAAGAGAACGATAATGGATAGCCTTGACACTTGTGTCAAATTGGAAATGACTAAAACAGGAGCCGTGCCGGGCCAAATGGGGGCTAGCTACCTCGAGCGAACACACTTCTTCGAAACTATTCATTACTTGATTGTCGATTAGTGCACCCTTGATTTGGGAGTGTTGTTTCGCGGTGTTGCGGTCGCTGCGGCGATGCGTTCTCACCAGTCCGGATCAGGCAAACGGTAGTTTCACTACCTTGGGTATTGCCTTATGTGCCTTGTCATACTTGGATCCCGATATACGCGACCACTACGAATTTGTTTTGTGTTATACCTATGGAGTACTCCCTGATAGCCCACTAGTTTACGGTGGAGTTTACAGTGCTGTATAGACTATAACGCTTATAAAAATGTGTTAGGGGGATAATGGTAACGCCTTAACACTATTTTGATACCTTATATTACTGATAGACATTATCTACTTAGCGTACATTACTACCTAGTAGATAGTTTAACGGATCCTTAAAGGACGGTTATTCCAAACATCCTTTGAGTTACTTGTATTTCAGTTGTTATTTCACTTGAGTTGGATTTATTGATATAAGAATGTTAATCCTGACTCGAGTGTCTTGTGTTTTGCTTTACGCTCGGGTCAGACTGAGTGTACCAGTATTCGAGACTCACCTTTGGAGTTGGAGCTTTTCTTGAAGATCCAGCCATCTATTCTGCTTTCAGTATTCGATGATTCCAGTGATGTATTCTGATTTGTATCTGATGTATCGTGTTACTCTTCCGTTGTATCTGGTTTAACTCTGATGTAACTTATATATTTATATAGTAGCTTCATGAACTACTATCTCTTTTATTTCCACTACATTTATTACTCTGTGTCTGTGATCTGTGATTATTTATTTACTATATATGTTCAGCTTTGCCAAATTTAAATTAACAACACGATATTTGAATTATTCAAGTCCGACATGTGCGGATGCGAATGGTCCAAAATATCGGGTCGTTACAAGGCGGTGGCGCTCGCGTCTCAAGGTGAGGTTGCGATTGAAGAAGGAGGTGATTTAGGCGAAGTCGAATATGGAGCTAGGTCGATCGTGGTGTATGGAGGAGGCAGTTATCGCGTTCGATTTTGGGGTTGCCGATGCGCGTACGTGCACGCGCGCGAGGCTGGATAGGCATGTGAGGCTGGCGAGGGGCCGGTTTTGCAGTGGAGGATGGTGATCGAAGTCGCTTTTGAGAGTGGGCCTCGGCTGTGCAAGGTAAGGGCAGTGTAGTGTTTATTAGAAAATTTAAAATTTAATGTTAAGTAGTTATTAAATTCAAAACATTTAAAATTTGTATAACCTTTTCATGCGAGGTAACTGGAAGGAGATGGTGTGGTTGATATTGATATTTTTTTTGAGTGAAGAGCCCGACTTTTTGAAGAGGAAGGTATATAGAGATAAGTTTAAATAAATTTTAATTAATATAGTATTAGTTAAGAATAAAAGTTGTTAGCTTAAAAAAAATCACTAACGTATGTACGTTGTAAATTATTCGTACAAGGTCGTGGCATTTAATACTGAGGATACGGAAGGAAATTGGAGTAGGTCTGCAAATTAAAATCAAGGTGAGAAAGAATTCTCACTCATTTGAATTTCCAAAATTTAAATTTTAAATAGTTGAAATTAAATTTTTAATGCCTGTTGAATTTATAGATTTATTGTCTATTGAATTATAATATATATATATATAGTAGTATATATATTAGTATTGGAGTGATATTCCCGCACAGTAGCGGATGAGACCCTATGCGCCCCGCATAATAGCGGATGACCCTTTATTCCGCGATATCCCCTTCGAAGTGGGATTGGTATTTTTATGTTGTATTAACATCCATGGATGGAGGGAAACAGGTTGGAGGGATCCAACTGGATTCCTCAAATATGTTGTTTATTTTTCATATATAGTGATATATGATTTGTGTAGAATAACCTATTATATATTATTGTAGTGATCGGAATTATTGGAAGCTATTGTAGTACTGGCCTGAATTTTGATAATTTAAATACTATAAATATATTTTTAGAATTTATGGAATTAAAGGGAATTGGTATAAAAATATATATGTTGGAATTGGAGATATTTTAATGAAATTGAATTATAAAAATATATTTGATTTTTGGTTATACTTATCTATTGTGAATTTTTAAATGGAGATTTTAAAAATGACTTATATAAAAGAATTTATAAATGGTATTTGGGAATATGAGAAGGAGTGATAATCAATGTTAAAAATAGATTGGAAGTATAAATGGAATTTATAAGAAATGAACTTATATAATGGAATTTTATAAATAAGATTTGTTCTATAAACAAGTAAAACTCAAAGAGTTTATAAATTTATAAACGATGTTTATAAATAAGGAAAAGGATGGTCAGTTGATAAATTAGAAATATAGATTTACGATGTAAATTTAAATCGAGTTATGGAAAACGTTTGGGAAAGAAATAGTGGAATCTATTTCTGGATGTGAGAATGGTGATAAAATTAAATATATAGTCGATGTGATACGAATCGAGAGGAATTTATAAACTGAATTTGGCAATATTGGATTTTTAAAAATAGATTTTTGTCGAGAAATTAAAATTGTTTTAAATGGGATTTTTAAATTACTATACTATGTAAATTAAATTGAGATTTAGGATATTCCAAAAAGTTAGTTATTCTAATATTTAATATTTATTTAAATAAATTCTAATTTTTATTAATTAGCTTTGTAAATTAATCAGTTACTTAAAAATGATTTGGAAATGAGCTATTGATGTTATTTAAAATGTTTTGATATTTTAAAATTTACTTAAAACATATTTTACAAATAAACTACTATTCCTTAAAAACACTTATTTTATATATATAGCTTTAAAAGATTGAATTTATTTATAAATCCTCTCGAGATTGGAAGCGAAGTTTGTTAAACGAGTATGATTTTAGAAGAGAAATCTTATATTGGGATTTTGGGAGCTTGAAGAAAAATTCCAAAGTGTTAAAAATACGAGAAATTCGTAAAATGAATTAGAATTCATAAAAGAAGTTAGAAATAGGTATTTGAAGATATAGACAAGTGCATTCGACCTTGGAAATATTAGGGAATTTACATATAAAATTTGTAAAGAGTTTTGAGAAATAGGAAATAAATGGACTATTTCCTGAATATTGGGATAAAAAGATCTTAAGAAATATACCTATAAATATTCCTAAGTATTGAACGGAAATGATTTGGAAATAGTTAACTTCGAGATTTTAATTATAGAAATATTTTCAAAGGGATGAATTAAATTGGAAGCGAGGAAAATATTCTAAGTATTGAAATGACTTGAAAATATACTGTCAAGGATATAAGAACTTGAGTTTGATTCCGACTATTAAAATATTGGAAGGGTTTGAATATATATCTTATAAAGTTATTTTGGGAATATTTTTGGGAAATTATAATAAGGCCAGATGAGTGCTTATAGATGTTTAATTTATAGCTAAATAACTGACTATCGGTATTGGCCAATTTCGTTAATTGTTTCGAAGAGACCGGGTCGGATTTAATTATCCAAAACCCACTTCGATATGGTTTGAACGTAACGAATGAATACTGTGAAGATGATGAAGATGGTGATTCGGTTTGTCCAGACCCAAGACAACTTGTATGGATGAATGCTATCAGAACATAGTATTTGGTTGACGATGAGCATTCTTAGTAAAATTGTTCTTGAAAGGTAACGCTTAATGTAACGACCCGCCTTCCTATGCCCAGGAAGACGCATCATTATGAAGAAAGAAAGGGATAGAAGAAGAAAAGAAAAGAAGAAAGAACAACAACACATCAGAAATCTCACAGCGGAACGAAAAATATATTATATCACATAAAATATTACATAGTATCATATACATCAGAGTACACAATTTATACATCACAGAATAGACAGTTATAAACTTCTGTCTATTATACAACACAAGTATATCTATCATACATCAATACAATACCGACTAATACAAACACAGCGGAAACTCTATATATCTATACGCTGAAGCCTCCTGCTCCACAGCTCCTCCAGTATTCGTCAAGACTAACCTGAATCCCTCGACTACTCAATACAATATTGAGTACCCAAGAGTTTAATAAAACAGAAAATAAACACTTGGGTCAGACATGGGTCTGGTGTGAGTAAACGGTTTAAATTGCTTAACTTTGAAAACCTTTGAAAACAAAAGTATCACGTAAGACTCCCCACAAATAAACATGGGTAAGTTTTTACCTTACGCTAACTAAAACATTTGATAGGAAATCCGATTGTATTATAATAGGGTCTAGGGTTTTCAAATAAATATGAAATAGCCGAAATTGTTACATTCATTAAATTCCAGCATACATAGGTATACAATCAAGTCCGTTGGCACTTATTGGATTTTGGATTCCATACAATGGCAGGGCTACTGGGGTACCGCCCGTCACAGTACGTGGCCTAGATCACCGTACCGAGGAGTACGCCCGCTCCCCTGCAACACAAAGCCGGAACCATCCCTTACTGGATAATCCCGAACAAGACAACCCCGTAGTTGGCTGCAGTCCAACTACCCACTAAGCCGAAAAATAGAAAGGGACCTCTAGACAGGGATATATCTTGCTCTCAGTGGGCGCTACCCACGAAGCCTTGCTGCACCTCCCCTGTTTTAGCCATTCCCGGTTGATGAGGCTTGAGGTTACGATTACCTTTAATCAGAACATATCACTTAGAATGCTCATCGTCCGCCTGACGATGTGCTGAAAGCATTCAATCCATACAAGTTCGTTCCGGGTTCGAACGAAACCGAAGGCATTATCTCGTTACACTCATTTTGGAATCACCCTCAGAGTTAACGACAATAACCCTTGCACTCTGAATCTTCATCTTCACTTGAGATTCACGACCTATCGTTAATTTGGATCGATGTGGTATTCGGGTCTCCAGACCTGGAATACCGGTATACGAAAACCCGATCCCGGTCTCATCGAAATCCAAAACGTATCTTTTAAGGCCAAGTTGTTTAAAGGTTTAAACAATTTAACTTATCTATATTCATTCAGATAGAAAATTCACAAATCACAATTGATAATCACATTATCAATAACCAAATGATTTATAACAAAATAGGTAATCCATATCAACATCACAATAGTTAATCTATATTACCATCATAATGCAACCAAGCATTCATACCACACAACATTACTTATCTCATTTCTGAGATTACATCCATTCAAGACAAATCAATGTCATCCATTCATACATAAGCAATGATTTACTTAATCACAACATAATTAATTTAAAATGAATTAAATTAACT
The DNA here is from genome assembly GCA_030737815.1 of Allium fistulosum. Lineage (NCBI taxonomy): Eukaryota > Viridiplantae > Streptophyta > Magnoliopsida > Asparagales > Amaryllidaceae > Allium > Allium fistulosum. Next base: position 800,114,239 of record CM060904.1, read on the forward strand.
ATCTCTATCTTTAACTAATTTAAAGTGAATTAAATTAATTACTTCATTTCTAATTAATTTAAAATAAATTAAATTAATTACTTCATCATTAATCTTACTTATATAATCATTAATTAATTACAAATAAATAAATTAATCTTTCTCTAATTATCCACTTAATTAATCACCTTGATTAATTATACTTTAATTACATTTAAGTTATCCTTAATTAATTTCACAAATTAATTAGTCTTAACCAATACAGTAATTAACCTTTAATTACTTCATTAATTAATTAATTATAATCAACTACTTTAATCCTTAATTAATTACAATTAATTAGTTATTCTATAATCACTTACAATTTATTAATTAATCTTAATTAATCCATAATTATTAATTACTTTTGATTAATATAATCCAGTAATTAACTTCCCTTAATTACTTCCATTTATTAATTACTTTATAATTAATTACCTTAACAATTAATTAATAACTTTATTAATTAATCTTAATCCTTTAATTAATTTTTTTTTAATTAATAACACTGGATGATTAACCCTTAATCACTTTCATTTAATTACTTTATAAAATAATTATCCTCTAATTACTTTATTAAATAACTTCCCTTTATTTAATTACATCTAGTAATTATTCCTTAATTACTCCATCAAGTAATTATACTTAATTAATTTATAAATGATTATCTCTAATTAATCATTAATTAATTACTTGGTTAATTATTTAACTAATTATTTAACTAATTAAATAATTTCTTAACTATTTATACTTAAAGATCTTAATTACGAAAAACATTATCTTAATTAAATTATTATCTATTCTTAAATCATTTTCAATAAATGAATTATCCTTATTAATTTCACATATTAATTTCCTTTAATAAATCAAATCTTAATTACTTAAGATAAACTCTTTATTTTAATTAAACAATTACAACATTAATTTTAACCTTTAAAATTTTGAAACCTTTCAAAGTTATTTAAATAAACTTTAATACAAAGATCATTTTGAAAATCCACTTTTCTAATCTTTAAAACTTATTTATTTAAATTATTTAAAACTTATTAAAACAATTCTAGAAAACAATCTAGTTTAATAGTTAAATCTTGTTTTACCTTTATTTTAAAACTCAGAAAACATTACAAAACAAAATTTCTTTTGTTTAAAACTTTAAAACATTTCCTTTTAAAAAAAATCTTAAGCCTGCTCCTACCAAACCCGAGTAAAGCTCGTGGAAACTCGAAGTAACACTCGCGACCAACTCACTTCACCCTACTTCGAGTAAAACTCGACCATTCCCGAAGTAAAACCCGTGAAAACGCTTTCTTTCCCAAACCCATATTCCCAGATGCACGCGATCGTGCTCGTGCACGTGCACGCCACCACCAACGTCGACGAACTCCGTTCTGGTCTCCGGCAAGTCGCCTTTCATCACGTTTCCACGATCGACTACCCAGATATTCTCGATACGAATGAGAATCGAATTCGACCATTGAACCCACAATCTGGAACGAAACATCACCAGAATATCCTTGTCACCGTTGATTCCAGCCTCGAGAAGCCTCGCCCTTCTTCCCATAGTTTCGTCTCGACCACCAGCCCCTTCAGAACACACGCGATCACCTCCGGTATCGTCACGACGTCGCGAAACTCGGTTGAACATCAACGTAAAAACCAGAGTCTTAAACCCTATTCTGGCATCGAATGATCATCACAATGGATTATAAAATCCACGATCATTTTTCTGATGATCTTCGTATTCCTCTCGACTTTCACACCCAACCACGATGATCAATTCGACTTTGATCGATGGGAATCGACCAAAACAACCCAAACGTTCATCTCGACAATACTCAACTATTTCAAAACTAAAAATCGTGATTTACATACTAAAATTCGTAATTTCCCATCATGAATCCAACCATGCAATTTAATCTTAAAATTGAATAAATAAATTTTTACCCAAATTACAAATTTCACTGTATATTATAAAATTTCGAGACCAATTCTAAATATAAATTCCTCAGATGATTTTTAGTAGAGTTATTGTATGGATTCAAACACTTTTTGTTTACAAATCATAAACTAACTATGATTCAATGATGAGATATTTGATTTTTAAAAGTATTCAAACTCTGATAAAACAACAGGATCTATATCATAACTATACAGGCATTTTATCACTCATATTCATACATGCATTCATTTTAATTCAAGCATTTCAGATAACAACATGATTTTCATTCACACATCAAAAAGAAACCAGGATTAAACTGTTTTTAAAATAGGTTTACTCACATGTCATTGTAGAACAAAGGAGCAGATTTTGTTTTCTAGGCTTGTTATTTGGTTTTGAACTTCTTTTCTTTAGTTGAATTTGAATCTAGATGTTGATCTTTGAATTTGCTTAGCTGCTATGAATTTCCTTGAGTTGAGGTACTGCTTTTAGCTTGCAATTTCTTCTTCAAGTTTGCATTTCCAGATTTTCATTTCTTTGATTTGCATTTCCAGTTTTATCTTTTCTTTGAATTTCGATTTCCAGGTTTCTTTTTCTTTTGATTTTAGCTTTGAATTTATTTTTAGTAGAGAAAGAAGTGAAGATAAATTAGAGCTGAAGAAAGAAAATTGCAGATCTTTCTTCTATATTTAAAATTTTAAAACTTTAATTACCAAAGAAAATAGCCACTTGTCTTCTTTAAGTGTTAATTTGCTTACACATAGGCTTACATCTTTACAAATGTCACTAAACCACTCTAATATGCTAACAAGTGTAAATTCTTGTTTTAATTAATTTACTTAAGTCATTTATGTATTTATAAAATATCTATATGTATATAAAAATGTATTTATCCTTTTATAATTTATGCTTTAATCAAATATTTATAACATATTTATAAATACTTGAGAAATTGGGTTTAACTCTATATATATTTTTACAAACCTATTTTGAATTTTAAAAAGGAAAGAATGTTAAAAACAATTGAATTTTAAAAGAGAAAAGATTATTAAAACAAATAAACTTCTTAATTTAAACCTTAGCCAAAATAAAACTTAAAATATATGTTTATAATAAATAAGAAATTATTCTTGTTATTTAAATCTCAAATATCATTTCTAAAGTATTAAGTCAAATTACAAATTTCCAAATTACAAATTATATAAATATTAAAGTTTGAAAATACTTTATTAAATTCAAATCCACTATTCTTTCCATTTCAATATATACAAATATATATATTCTAAATGGAAAATATTTTTACATTAGTTTTGATAATCATCATATTGAATTTTAATACATAACTTCAAATAACAATATATATATACATATATATTATAATTTGAAAACATAGTTTTATTAAATTAAAAGATTTCCTATTCATAATATATATACCAATATATATATATATACACATTATAAATATAAACATTTATATAAGTTTTAGAAAGATAAATCTTCCCAATTTAAAATTGTTAGAAAAGATATTCCCAAATTAAAATGTTATTAGTTTTCAAAAGAAATAAACTTGCCAATTTAAAATATTATTAACCTTTTAAAATGAATAAACTTGTTAATTTTATAAAATAAAAACAACAAATCAATTTAATTATTAATAATGATTATTAAATTGATATTGCTAAATTTTCGGGATATCACACTTAGCCTTGAACCTCATCAACCGGGAATGACTAAAACAGGGAAGATGCAGCAAGGCTAAGTGGGTCGCACCCAAGTAGGGTATGTTATCACTTTTCTAGATGTCATCGGAAACCTATTTATTTTAGATTTGGGTATACATGAAAAAAGAAGCGCTCGATAGTAAGGGTGGGAACACCCGGGGTGATAACATATTCGGTCTATCCAGGTTTGGGGTTGGCCGGTCTTGTGAGCAGGGGATCCCGGTGTGGTCCTTGGTACATTGTTCTAGAGGTGTACTGTGATGTGCGTTACCCCAGTGGCCCAGTCATTCGTTGAAATCCATTCTCCAATACGAGCTTACGGTTTTGTTTGTAGAGCCTAGTATGCTAGAATTTAATTAATGTAACAATTTCAGCTATTTGAATAAGTATTAGTACTTAGACACTATTATAAAATCAGATGATTTTGATAAAAATTGTTTTGGTTATCGTAAGGGAAAAACCCGTCGTGTTTATGTGTGACGCGGTCATACGAGATACCTTTGCTTTCAAAGGATTTTGATAACTCTAATAATTCAATTTGAGTGTGTTTTCTCACGCTGGTTTTCCAGACTGATTCGGGTGTTATTTTATAATAATGCTCTAGTCGGACTGAGTATTGCAGATTCAGGATAGAATGCTATGGAACTCAGGAGACGCGCTGGATGACAGGGACATATCTCCGTACTTGGCTTATATTCCGCTGTGTAAGGACATGTTATTATAACTGTCCAGATTGACGTATTGATTATTGTACTCTGATGATTGTAAGTATAAAATAGTTACAGATTCTTTTGTATAACAATCTGTTAAAATATATTATATTTTGTTCCGCTGTGATTGCGAGATTCTATGTTGTTTTTTATTTTCTTCTATCTCTTTCTTCTTCTTTATCCTAGTTATTCGTGATTTCGTACAATTTGGGTTGAGCAGGAGTGATTTATTGTCAACTCAAGGGGTACAGAACTGTGGTTCGCTACACTTGGTATCAAAGCTGAAGGTTAAGTGAGAACCTTGGCTCTGGTGGGGATTACTCATTAGAGATAGAGTCAGTAGTACTCTAGAATGAGTTGAGTGTAATAATAGATATGAATGCGTATTTGTTAGTGAATTTAAATTGTTTTATATTGTGTTGACTTATCTGTTGAGTGGTATATAAATTCTGGTCGAATAGTGGGACGCCACTACAATCGAAAGGAGTTTCTAACACTCGAATAGAGTAATTCGACAAAGTATGGTTTTGAAGCGAGTAAATGAAAAAAAAATTTACCAAAATTATATTTTGATATAAAAGAAATAATTTTTCTAAAATTATTATATTATAAATTGATGTATTTGGATGTTATAACCAAAACAAGATTATAAAATTTGAAATGGTTTATAAAAACCAAATTAGATTGTATAAGTGAAGTATACAAATAAAATAAAAACTAAAAATGAAGTCAAACTAGAATTTGGAAAATTTAAAACCCGAAGATTTTTGAAAGTATTTTCCAAAATGTTTGAAGATAAATAATAGTAATATTATTTTGGAGATAGTTTTGAAGAGAAGATAGTTTTAAATGGATTTTGGAAGTGATATAGCACTGAACTCACTTTAGTCGCTAGAAAATAATTTTGATGATGACGGCCACATCATCAGTATTCATTTTCGAGTTTCTAAGTGACGGATTGCTGCCGAAATTGATTTGATTAAGATTTGTTGGGAAAACAAGTTTTTTTTTTAAATTTCGAAGGGAATTGTTTTGGATAAAATTAGGTTGACTTTGAAAAATCCAAAGAAATGGTTTGTTAAACCCAAAATGGTATATATTTGATTTCAAGGTGATTTGAAATAAATACCAGGTATTTAAAAATTCTAGAAATCCTTTTCTAAAAGTTCTAGAGAATATCAGGAAAAAAATTCTAAAATATTGTGTAAGATGATATTTATAAGGAAAGAAGTGTAAAAATTAAAATTTGGAATTAAAATTTAAAGTGGAAAAGTTAAAATGGAATTCAACTTAATTTAAATTGGATAAATTAAATTTTAGAAATTAAATTTACTGGATTTGAATTGAATTAATATGGTGTATTAATGAAATGGGAGTTAACTTAAGAGAAGTAACTGAAAAATATAACGAAATTGAATGAATTAAAAATAAAATGGTTTGGAGTGGAATTAATTTAAGTATGAATAACTCGAATTTGTTTATGAAAAGTTGGTTAAAAGAGATTGAAATTTAAATAAAAAGCGAATTGGATTTGAACCATATCGAATTTAATTAGATATGTAAATATGGATTATAAATTGACTGTATAACTATAAGTTATAAAAATTTGAATTGGATTAGGAATAATATCGGATTGAAGTAAATATAGATTTTGAGTGTGAAATGATTATATATATAACTAAGTTATAAAATTTTGAATGAAATAAAATTCAAGTGAAAATTTGAAATTGTGAATAAATAAATTAGAGAGGCCTATAAAAATTGAAGTTAATGGAATAAAAATATACTTAGGCTACGAATAGATGTATAGTCTCGAGTTAAAAATAAAATATAAATATACTCGAGTATAGAAATTATGGAAATGTGAAAAATAAGTTGTGTGACTTATAAAATTGAAAAGTAAAATAGAAAAACCAAAATAAAAATGATTTGATATTTTTGGTGAGGGAATAAAAATCCAAACTTTAGTGTTAAAATGAAATTGGGCTTGAGAAAATTAAATGAAGTGATTTTGAAATAAACCAAGATATTGAATTATGAATTGGAAGTGAACAAATTAAATAATTAATTAGTTAATTGAATATAAAATGGATATTAACTTGAATAAATAAATTGGATTGTGGATTACAAAGTGAATATTGGAATTGGAACTGGAGTATAAATAAAATTTGACTTAAAAGTGAATTAAATATAATTGGAAGTGTGATCAAATAAAATGAAATTGGTTAACATAGAAATGTCTTGAGTTACAAATAAATCCAACTTGAGTATGAATAAATTGAATATAGCTTTGAATATCATTGAAATGAATTCGAGGATGAATTTGAATATGGATTTGAAATTGAAGTGGAATAAATGAAGGAACTAATTAAATTAATTAAGTAAATGAAATGGGATTTGATTCGATAAGAATCAAATTAAATTAAAAGGGAATTTATTTGCAAATGGGAATGAACTTAAGTTGTTTGATTGAAATGATTGATGTAAATAAATTAACTTAAGTTAATATTTGAATGGAATACAAATAAATTGATTTAGAATCAATTTGAAATGGAGTAGAATTGAATATAAATTGAGTTGCAATCAATTTAAAAATAGCTATAGGCTGGAATGGTTATTCTATTAAATGAATATCGCCAAATTTGCATATATTAATTGGCGTTTGGCGTAAACAGAAGTAAATAAAATTCTATGAATAAATAGAATTCGAATAAATTGATTTTAAATCAATTGGAAATGGATATGAGTTGTTTGGTATAAAAATAAATTGAATGCATGTAAATTGAGTTGTAAATTATTTAAATTGAATGAAATGGTATATGGATTGTTTAAAAGTAATTAAATTAATATTGAGGCCCTGTAATTGCTTATAAATATATGTTTAACATGCATTGCTTGTGAAGATTATGTGTTTGAACTATTTAAATAAATGAAATGTTAGTGAATTTCATATTTTGGTACTTTACATGGTTTAAAATTGAGTAAGTACAGGTACAGAGGGATTATTTGGTTTGATTTGGGTTTCGAGATTTGCTTTCGAAGTAAATGCTTGCTTAATAACGCTTAAAAATGCTAAAATAAGGTACGTTTTCGGATTAAAAACCGCAAATATAAATTTATTATATATATTTTGTTTTTCGACCAGGTGGGTCGATGTATATATTTATCTCTCTTGTCATATTGCAAAAGGCTCTCCGTACAAGAAAGACTCTGCCAAAATTTTTTGGAAATTTAGGTTGCTAGAAAGTTTTTGGAAAATTTTTGTTAACGACGATTTGATTTCAAATTATAGTTGAAATAAAGGTTTTTGGAATTAGAATTGGAAACTAATTGTTTTTTGGAGCAAAAGATTAGAAAAGTGAATATCGAAGTTTCACTAAGTGGGTTTTGGAAAAAGTTACTAGGTTTGGAGCATTTTCTTGCCTTAGCAATTTCGGAGACGAAATTATTTTAAGGGGGGAGGAATGTAACGACCTAGAATTTTCGTTGTTTGATTTTGAATATTTAAATGGCTTAAATATTAGATTTGGAATTATAATTTAGTTAGTTGGATTTTAAAACCGTAAATTTAAGCGATTTCGGAATTTTCGAAATCATCGATTTAATCGACGCGTTAAAATAACGATCCGGGGCACAATCGCGGAATTCGACGAAACTAGTTCCATTGGATCCGTAATATTGTATTATTATCGGATTTCAATTTTCGTTGTGTTTGGAGTTATCGTTTGATCGTACGGGATAGAAACACGTTGAAATTAATATCGAAATCTAATATAATAATTGGGTTCAAAAAGCTGTCTTCTCCATACCATCGAATTAGGACTCGAAATCTTTTCCATTGGGTTTGGAATAGTGGTATAACCTAAGGAACGCCAGTGGCACACCTTGATAAGACATCAGAAATTTAAAATGCCAAAACGAGATATTTTGAATTTAAAATAAATAAAAATTGAAAAAAAAAGTTAAACCTATTCTAACACGCCACCATCATGTACAAGCCTTTTACCATATAAATCAAGTCTTTTACCTTTATGTTCAGTTCAATCCTAAAGCAAAAAAAATAGTGAACGAACGAAATCAAAAATAATTCGTTCGTTAATAATTAAAAAAAGAAAGAGAAGGTCTCGCGATTGAAACCGCGATCGAGACGCAATTTCTCTGGGTGGTGCAAGGGAGGGTGCCACCACACATGGAGGTGGGGAGGCGCAAGAAAATGGAGGCATGGTAGGCGTCGACATGGATGCGAGGCGTGTGCACGATGGAGATTGGTGAGGCGAAGTTGAGGCGATGCGAAGGATTAGGGCAAGCGGTGGTGCTCGCGTCTCAAGGTAAGGTCGCGATTGAAGAAGTAGGTGATTTAAGCGAAGTCGAATATAGGGCTAGGCCGATCATAGTGTGTGGAGGAGGTAGTTATCGCGTTCGATTTTGGGGTTGTCCATGCGCGTACGTGTGCGCGCGCGAGGCTGGGTAGGCATGTAAGGCTGGCGAGGGGCCGATGTTGCAGTAGAGGATGGTGATCGAAGTTGCTTTTGAGAGTTGGCCTCGGCTATGCAAGGTAAGGGCAGTGTATGTTTATTAGTAAATTTAAAATATAATGTTAAGTAGTTATTAAATTCAAAACGTTTAAAATTTGTATAACCTTTTCATGCGAGGTAACTGGAAGGAGATGGTGTGGCTGATATTGATATTTTTTTTGAGTGAAGAGCCTGACTTTTTGAAGAGGAAGGTATATAGAGATTAGTTTAAATAAATTTTAATTAATATAGTATTAGTTAAGAATAAAAGTTGTTAGCTTAAAAAAATCACTAACGTATGTACATTGTAAATTATTCGTACAAGGTCGTGGTATTTAATTCGTATGATACGGAAGGATATTGGAGTAGGTCTGCAAATTAAAATCAAGGTGAGAAAGAATCCTTACTCATTTGAATTTCCAAAATTTAAATTTTAAATAGTTGAAATTAAATTTTTGATGCTTGTTGAATTTATAAATTTATTGTCTGTTGAATTATAATATATACATATATATAGTAGTATATATATATTAGTATTTGGAGTGATATTCCCACACAATATAGAGGATGAGACCCTATGCGCCCCGCATAATAGCGGATGACCCTTTATACCTTGATATCCTCCTCGAAGTGGGATTGGTATTTTTAAGTTGTATTAACATCTATGGATGCAGGGAAACAGGTTGGAGGGATCCAACTGGATTCCTCAAATATGTTGTTTATTTTTCATATATAGTGATATATGATTTGTGTAGAATAACCTATTATAGATTATTGTAATGATTGGAATTATTGGATGTTATTGTAGCACTGGCCTGAATTTTGATAATTTAAATACTATAAATATATTTTTAAAATTTATGGAAATATATGGAATTGATATAAAAATACATATATTGGAATTGGAGTTATTTTAAAGAAGTTGAATTAGATAAATATATTTGATTTTTGGTTATACTTAACTATTGTGAATTTTTAAATGGAGATTTTAAAAATGACTTATATAAAACAATTTATAAATGATATCTGGGAATATGAGAAGGAGTTAAAATCAATGTTAAAAATAGATTGTAAGTATAAATGGAATTTATAAGAAATGAACTTATATAATGGAATTTTATAAATAAGATTTGTTCTATAAACAAGTAAAACTCAAAGAGTTTATAAATTTATAAACGATGTTTATAAATAAGGAAAAGGATGGTCAGTTGATAAATTGGAAATATAGATTTACGATGTAAATTTAAATTGAGTTATGGAAATCGTTTGGGAAAGAAATAGTGGAATCTATTTCTGGATGTGAGAATGGTGATAAAATTAAATATATAGTCGATGTGATACGAATCGAGAGGAATTTATAAACTGAATTTGGCAATATTGGATTTTTAAAAATAGATTTTTGTCGAGAAATTAAAATTGTTTTAAATGGGATTTTTAAATTACTATACTATGTAACTTAAATTGAGATTTGGGATATTCCGAAAAGTTAGTTATTCTAATATTTAATATTTATTTAAATAAATTCTAATTTTTATTAATTAGCTTTGTAAATTAATCAATTACTTAAAAATGATTTGGAAATGAGCTATTGATATTATTTAAAATGTTTTGATATTTTAAAATTTACTTAAATCATATTTACAAATAAACTATTATTCCTTTAAATTACTTATTTTATATATATAGTTTTAAAAGATTGAATTTATTTATAAATCCTCTCGAGATTTGAAGCGAAGTTTGTTAAACGAGTATGATTTTAGAAGAGAAATCTAATAGTGGGATTTTGGGAGCTTGAAGAAAAATTCCAAAGTGTTAAAAATACGAGAAATTCGTAAAATGAATTAGAATTCATAAAAGAAGTTAGAAATAGGTATTTGAAGATATAGACAAGTGCATTCGACCTTGGAAATATTAGGGAATTTACAGATAAAATTTGTAAAGAGTTTTGAGAAATAGGAAATAAATGGACTATTTCCTGAATATTGGGATAAAAAGATCTTAGGAAATATACCTATAAATATTCCTAAGTATTGAATGGAAATGATTTGGAAATAGTTAACTTCGAGATTTTAATTATAGAAATATTTTCAAAGGGATGATTAAATTGGAAGCGAGGAAAATATTCTAAGTATTGAAATGACTTGAAAATATCCTGTCAAGGATATAAGAACTTGAGTTTGATTCCCACTATTAAAATATTGGAAGGCTTTGAATATATATCTTATAAAGATATTTTGGGAATATTTTTGGGAAATTATAATAAGGCCAGATGAGTGCTTATAGATGTTTTATTTATAGCTAAATAACCGGCTATCAATATTGGCCAATTTCGTTAATTGTTTCGAAGAGACCGGGTCGGATTTAATTATCCGAAAACCATTTCGATCTGGTTTGAACGTAACAAATGAATACTGTGAAGATGATAAAGATGGTGATTCGGTTTGTTCAGACCCAAGACAACTTGTATGGATGAATGCTATCAGAACATCGTCATTGGTTGACGATGAGCATTCTAAGTAAAATTGTTCTTGAAAGGTAACGCTTAGCCTTGAACCTCATCAACCATGAATGACTAAAATAGGGAAGATGCAGCAAGGCTAAGTGGGTCCCACCCAAGTACGGTATGTTATCACTTTTCTAGATGTCATCGGAAACCTATTTATTTTGGATATGGGTATACATAAAAGAAGAAGCGCTCGATAGTAAGGGTGGGAACACCCGGGGTGATAACATATTCGGTCTATCCAGGTTTGGGGTAGGCCGGTCTTATGAGCAGGGGATCCCGGCGTCGTCCTCGGTACATTGTTCTAGAGGTGTACTGTGATGAGCGTTACCCCAGTGGCCCAGTCATTCGTTGGAATCCATTCTCCAATACGACCTTACGGTTTTGTTTGTAGAGCCTAGTATGCTAGAATTTAATTAATGTAACAATTTCAGCTATTTGAATAAGTATTAGTACTTCGACACTATTATAATATCAGTTGATTTTGATAAAAATTGTTTTGGTTATCGTAAGAGAAAAACTTGTAATGCCCCACTCTGAGACCCACTGTAACAAAGAGTATCACAGGAGTAATACTGTCTGTTAAAGCGGAGAATAGAGTATAGTGGAAGCGACCATTTGTAATCAAGCTATAACTATCTATTGAATACGTCGAAAGGATGGTATCTATATTTTTTTTCAAGTGGTTCAACATATTCGGTAAATACTTTTAACGAAATTACAAATGGCTAAAGATCTATCAGGACAAAGCATAATAATAAATGATAAAACATCACAGAACAGAATCACATAACAGATATAAAATCCCAGAACAATACATCGTCAATACAGATCCAAATACTATAAGTGGGTATAAAGCCACTGCCCACACATGTGGGTCAAAAATATGTACATATCAAAGTCTGAATAATAACAGAGTAGCGGAATAGTGGACAAATAAAAGCGCTATCTATCAGCATAGCAGATAATGTCCAAGCGGAAGCACAGAAGCTAAGTCCAGAGACCTAACCTGAAACAACTCGGTCTGACCCGAGCGAAAACACTCGGGTCAGGCTAGCTAAACAATCAGTAATAACTGAGATATATCATAATGCGGTACATAAATAAAACAGTACTTTTCCTAAGAGAAGAGTATTTTGGACCACATGAATATAATGACGGTCCCTAATCATCAATCAACAGTAAAAATCTCCAAAGAGAATATCAGCACCAAAGTGATGAATAAATAAAATCGCCTCATATCATCGGCGTAGCCAAATCTATATAGAGTTGCCCATAGGCAATAATCCCAAGAGTGACCAGAGTCTGTAATCAATGCCCAAGCAAAGATCTATGCTCCAGAGAGCAATGGGGATATACTGAAAAGTCAATGAAATCAAACACTGAAAAGTAGTGTCCAGAGACACTGTGGATCCACAAGGTAATCGCACTTACATCGTATGGTTCCATAGAACCAACACCGAATGGCGGTACTCGAATGGATATAAAAATCATCAAATAATACCAGTATTGCACGTGCACCGACCGGAGTCGTTGTTGCCAAGTACTGTAGAGTTGTGATCGATCACTCGCACAGATGCGGAACGCGCGAGACGGCGAGATCCTTCCCAGAAGGATAAAGGCCCAGAGGCGCACGCCGAAAAATAAACTGCTGCATAGAGCAGGTGTCCAGAGACGGTTGCCCAGAGGCGTGGTGACCCAGAGGTCCAGTACTGGCCGCCCAGAGGCTAATGTGTCACAAACTTCTTGGAGAGGAACCCGTAAAGTGTTAACAATGAGTCCCATACTTCACGTTCGCACTAAACGGTTTACTAACCAATAGCAAGCTCACACTCCAAACAATAAAAAGTCAACCTCGTATCATCGGTAAACTAGACCCAAAGGTTAAAACGATCAATCGAATAGGTCGGGGATTAACCGAAAAGAAAATACACACGGTTCCATAGGCCGGAGATTTCCTAACCGTTTAAGCACCTTTCCACTTCGCTCGATGTGCTAAAAAGTGAGTGTGAGATATTTATTATAGAAAATAATGGTGCGAAACAGATTTATAATTGATTTTGAAATCACTTTAAAACGGCTTTTGAAAACTCTCCTATTATGGAGTAAATAATTTAATAATTAAAAATAATATTATATAATAATTTCAAAAGCCATTTAGGAGTGAAAAATCCTTTGAAAATAATTCATAAAACCCATGTACGAAATCTAGAGACAAATCTCAAAGAAATCAATAAAACCAGAAAATCACTGAAAATATTCTAAGTGTTGGAAAATAGTCCAAAAATGACGCGAACCCAAGTTCGGAAAATTATTCGGACCAGCAAACTGAATCCGAATGGCATAAAAATTGGTAGGCATATAGTCCAACATCCTTGCTCCAAACTGCAAAAAGAAACGGGAAATTACGACTTGAAACGAAGAAACGGCATCGTCTCAAAGTCGGACAAAAATCATAAAACTTTACCGTGTCAAAACAGTGTAAAGGTCCCACTTCGACGACATGGTCGAAGGGTCACATGAACTCAGATCTTGACGAAAATTTGCAGGAGCATAGTAAAGTACTCCTACTTTGATATGCAACAATAATCGTTTGGTATTGACTTGAAACGACAATGTTTCAAAGTTGGTCCGACGATAACTGAAAATGATCACTATTGTAAAACAGTTTCTGGGTGCTACTTCGGCAATAGAAACAAAGTATCTAATGCACCCAGATCTAAACCAAACTTTGCATGGTTAAAGATCTCGATCTCATCTTTTTAACGAGACCAAAAACGATGAAATCTGACAAAGGACGAGCCCGGGATGGCGTCGCAAAGTCGGGGTTCTACGCTGAAAACAACGGGAGAAAAGAGACTAAGGTCTATAGCTATGCACTAACTGGCCAGAGATGAAAAACCACAATTTTGGCATAGTAAACTTCAAATTCTGGCAAAATGAATAAAATGAAAGTTGTAGCTTAATTTCTAAGCTTTCCGTAATGACCAAGATCGTCAAATTCCGACCAGAGATGAAAATTCTATGACTAAAACAATTCTCAGATCTAAATTTTATATCACTGTCATTGTGCTCTCGGGACAGTGGTAAGAATGCACAGTTCGGGACAGCTCTAAATCTAAGATTTCCAGAACATCCAAACTTATTAGATTTGGATAAGAAACGAGTAACTTATGGCCAAATCAATTTCGGGTTTTTATTTTATCAACCCTGTGTTTGTTGTGTCAGCGACAAACATACGTAATTTCGACCATTCAAACCTGAAAATTAGGCAAAGCTCAAAACATAAAAGTTATAGCATACAGAATAAGCTTTCCAGAACTTCAAGAAAATCTTAATTCCGATTTAAGATGAATGAGATATGCCTAATTTACTAACAGCAATAAACTAATTATAATTTCAACTAGCATATATTACAAATACCTTATGTGCACACCCCAAGATGAAAGCAAAGATGATCAAAGAGCTATGATTCACATGTTACATAATAAAACATGTGTTACTAACTGATTACCGAAATCAAAAGATGATTAAACACATATTAGAAGAGGTTTTTAGCAATATACCTCTCTAGAAAGCAACAAAGACTACTATAGCATCAACCCAAGTTAGCAAAAGATGATTAGGATGCTATAAGATCAAAAAAACACATAAAACATGTGTTACCAAATCAATTTCAGAAATAAGAAAGATATAAAAATGGATTTGAGATGGGTATTTGCATTACCTTTGCATAGAATGACTTGCATAAGCTAAAACTAGAAGGAGATGAAGATAGAGACCATTTTTGTTATGAAAGCTTTAGGAATTGATTAGGGTTTTGATTAGGGATGAATGAATGAGGTTAGGATAGTTTGAGATAATTTATAGAGGAGGTTTAGGGTGGGTTATTGGACTAGGTTTAATAATCCAATAAGAAGAGAGTTATTTACATGTTTCCAAAAATTAGACTAAGTGTTCATATATATTTATAAAACTCAATTTTCTTATCCAAACCCATTTTAAAATCTCTCCTAAAATATTTAACTTTCCAAAAATAACATTTTATCCTCATTTTAAAATCCCATATTTCCCATTTAATTAAAATAGCCTTTTTCAAATAAATTTTTGTTATTCCAAATCCTTTTATGCTTCATTAAAATAAATAAAAATCCTAACATTTATTTATTAATTAGTAATGCAAATCCCGGGTTGTTACAGACTCCCCCTCTTAAGAAAATTGCGTCCCCGCAATTCCTTAAGATAGATGTCATCTATATCGTCAAATCCCCAAAAGAAGTGATAGAGACAAAATAGAGAATTCTCACCCATAGAAGAAGATGGGAGAAACCAAGGATAAGAGCGTTCGATAGATTCTTTGGTCTCCCAAGTGCAGTCCTTAGGATTCAGTGACCATTGAATCTTCACGAGTGGAACCTCTTTGTTGCGAAGGCGTCTAACCTCCGAATCAAGCACACGAAGAGGTTGCTGCTCCAAAGATAAATCAGGTAAGATCTCTAAATCAGGCACAACATGCGGCTCAATGATAGAATCAGGGTCGCGGACACACATGCGAAGCTGGGAAACATGGAACACGTCGTGCATTCCAAAGAAGTGAGTAGGTAGATGTGACGATCCGGAATTTTTGAGCATTTGAAATTGGAATATTTAATTAATTTTAAATATTCGGAGGTTAATTATAAACTTAAATTTCAAATATTGCTATTTATTGAGTAATTTAATAATTAAATTAAATTATTTGAAGTTGGATAAAATAGTAAATCTGGTATTCTAAGCTAAATAAAAATATTTTGAAAGCTCAAAAAAATTATATTGTTAATACTGAAGGTGATGAAACTTTTAAAATTGGATTTAAAAGTAGTTTGTTCAGTTTTGAAATTTTATCGTTTAAAATTGAATTTAAAAATATCCTTCCGAGGCACAGTCTCGGAATTCGACGAAACCAGTTCCATTGGGTCCGTAATATTGACTTATTACCGGATTTCAAATTTCGTAGTGTTTGGAGTTGCCGTATGAGCGTACGACGTATAAACACGTTGAAATTTTAAAATGAATCCAATTTAAATTTAAATTTAAATTAGTCAATATCAGCATCCTTAAATCACGCCTGGGATTACGCCTATTATCACGCAACTCTCCTTATTTTTAGCCGAGCATTTGTAAATAATAAACGAAACTTTTCTTCGTTTCAAATAAAAATAATGGCTACAGCTTAACACGCCCCTCTCTCCTTCATTCAATCCCCGAATTTCTCGACCCATGATTCAAAATCAATTTCATTCACAACCAAAGGGGGATTCGCGAACTCGAGATGGAAGGGGATAAGGTCGATCGCTAGGCGACGAGATGATTCGTTTCGAATTCGACTTTTAGGTCGCTGTGTGGATTCGTACTCGAGGGTCTCGCGACATGGCGATGCTCGCTCGAAGGAGGGAATCAGGAGTTCATTCGCAAGGATTCGCGAACGATTAGGCGATGGGAGGCGGAGCGATTCGCGTGGCACTGACGTCGCGATGGTGGCACGATGCTCGAATCCAATTCGAGTGCGGAGAAGGGCAAGTGGGGGCTTCGCGATTTCGCGATTACGCGATTTCGATGGCAGTGTTCTCAGGGTGGAGGTGATCTGTGTGGGACGTGAACGAGGACGAGGCATCAACTGGAAGTGCTCGAGCATTCGTTTTGTTGGAAATGATTTTAGGCCGAGCTGTGAGGTATCGAAATCTATTTCTTTTAATCTAAAGTTAATTAATAAATACATATATAAATATATGCTTCAGGAAAAAGATTTTACTAAAAGTCAAGTTTTATTTTTTTAAATATATATAAGAAAAGAAGTTTACCATGATAAATTCTTAGGCAAACAGAAAAGAAATATAGGGGGTTTTAAAGTGATGAAGGGTTAATAAAATTTGGGGCTTTAAATCTTTATGGATTATTTTTAAATATAAATATATATGTAGTTTCAATTTGGAAATAAATAAATATCAGATACGCATTTTAAATACACTAGCCTATTTTAAATAATGTATTATGGTGATTAATTCGTTTAAATAACTAATTTAATTATTTTAGTCTCTAGAAAAATATTTTTTAGAAAGTTAGTTTAAAATTAAATTGTTAGTCAAATTAGATTAAATTAATTTGATAGTAATTGATTGTTCAGGGTAACTAGTTAAATGGTAATTAACTGTTTGACTATTTCGAATATTGATAAGTTATATAATATTATTCAAGGTCAAAAATCAAGAAACCAAGGCAATATTGGAAGTGGAATGCAAATGTAATAAGGTGAGTTAATCTCACTCAGTTGAATTTAAATTTAAATGGTTAAATTTAAATAATTGATTGGATGATTGCATTGATTGATGTGCTATATATATAGTAGTATATAGTAATATATACATATTGGCATATGTATATATTGGAATTGTTGATATTCCCGCATTATATAGCGGATGAGACCCTATGCGCCGCATAATAGCGGATGATATTTTATAAAACCCATATACTGCGATATTCCACCTCGAAGTGGAATTGGTATTGTGCTAACATCTGTGGATGCAGGGAAACAGGTTGGAGGGATCCAACTGGATTCCTCAAAATATTTAATTTTGTTTAAATATTCTGTGATATGATTTTTGATATCCTGTGATGATTTATATTGAATAATCTGGTTGGATTGAATTTCCCAGTAGAATGAGTTATCAAAAGCAATTGAATTGGATTTTTTGAAAGAAATAAAAGAGTAAAATTTAAGTTAAATAATTCTAGTGAATTCGAATAAATTAAATAAGGAATTGTAAAGGAAATAAAGAAATTTCTTAAGTCGAACAAATATGGAAAATGGGATTTTGAATTAACATGAGAATAATCAATTTTAAACTAAAGTGATATTATTGGAAAAAAATAATAAAGAAATTATTTTAAAGTTTAAGGGTTAAATTTAATAAAAGGATAAGAAGGAATTTTGGAAAATTTAAAATTGATATTTTCAGTTAAAAGGGTGTGAACTCATAATTAAGAAATAAATCTGAAAGATAATGTGTTTTGAACTAAATGAAGTAAATAAGGAAATTTATTTCAAAGTGAAGAGAATTGGGAAATCAATGGTAAAATGATTTAAGTATTTGGAATTGGAATTTTGAAGAGAAATGAGATTTTGGAATTTATAAACTGGGTTTATAAAGTAATATAAAAATATCAGTGGATAATTGAGAATATAAATTCAAGGTGGGAATTTATAAAAGAATATGAATTGGTTTGAAAATAAATGTGGATTTATTTGTAAAAGATGGGAATGAGAAGTGTATTTCTTTGGATTGCCAAGTACGTTTTTCAAAGCAATTTTAAATATAAGTTAAAAGTTCTAATTTGTGTAAAAAGGCATGTTTTAGGAAATTGATTTTTTTCTAAAGGTTAATTTCCAAAGTAGTATTTTCAAAAATCTATTATTGTAGTAATTATATAAAAGTGATTTGGTATTATGTTTTAAAGAGGAAGTTAGCTTATATTTATAAAGTGGTTTTATTTTAAATATTCTTAAAATATATATTTTGATAAAGTATTAAAGTAGTTTTAAAATTTCAATGTTATAAAGTATATTTAAATAAAGTGTTTTTAAATTATTTTAAAATTAAAAGTATTTTGTGCTTGGTGATTCAGTGGAAATAATTATTTGGGAAATGTATTCCGTAAGCGGAAACTGTTTGAAATTTTGTTTTCAAATGAGCTTTGAAAATTTGGAAATATATCTTGAAAAGATATTTGGGCAAATAAATAATGTGGAAAATTATTTATTTTGTGATGGTTGCTTGTGGATGTTAATTGATAGTTAAATAACCGACTATCAATATTGGCCAAATGCGCTGATCGTTTCGAAGAGACCGGGATCGAGTTTCCGTATACCGGGATTCTAGGTTTGGAGACTCGAATACCACTTCGATTCGGTTTGTACGTTTCGTGTAACATGTTCGAAGTCGAAGATGGAGCTGTGAAGTGCAAGGGCTAGTCGCTACTAATCCTGAGGATATTTCCAAAATGGATGTAGTAGGAATAGTGCCTTCGGTTCCGTTCGAACCCGGGACGGACTTGTATGGACGAATGCTTTCGTGACATCGTCAGGTGGACGATGGGCATTCTAAGGGATATGTTCTGAAAAGGTATCGTTTAGCCTCGAGCCTCATCAACCGGGAATGACTGAAAATCAGGGGTTATGCAGCAAGGCTTCGTGGGTAGCACCCACTTGAGAGTAAGGTCATCCCTGTCTAGATGTCCCTTTTATTTCGGCTTAGTGTTGCGGTTGCTGATCCCAACCGTGGGGTGATTTTATTTGGAATTATCCAGTAAGGGATGATTCCGGCCTTGTGTTGCAGGGGAGCGGGCGTACTCCTCGGTACTGTGATCTAGGCCACGTACTGTGACAGGTGGTACCCCAGTGCCTAGTCATTCGTTGGAAATCCATTCTCCCTACGTGCCTGTACGGTTTTGATTGTGCCCAACTATTGTTGAAATGTGAGATGCAAGCATTTCAGCTAGATTCTATTTTACTTTCTGTAGACACTATTATAATATCAGAGGATTTTGATATAAAGTGTTTTAGCTATCGTAAGGTAAAAACCCGACATGTTTATTTGTGGCGTGGTCTTACGAGATGCTTTTATTTTCAAAAGGATTTTTGAAACTTTAATAATCAATTGAGTGTGATTTTCTCACGCTGGTATTCCAGACTGACTCGGGTATTGTTTTATATGATGCTCGGGTCAGACCGAGATAAACAGGTTTAGGATATGATGCTGTGGAGCTCAGGAGACGAGCTGGATGCCGATACGTACTCTCGTACTTGCTATTATTTTTCCGCTGTGTATTCAGTTGTATGTTATGGATGATGATGTACTCTGATGATGTATTCTGATGATGTATGGTATAAACAGATATAGTTTTTGATTTGTGTAAAGATCTGTTGATATATATATTATATTTTATTCCACTGCGATGGTTAGATTCTGATGTTGTTTTTCTATTTTTCTTCTTCTACCTCTTCTTCTTAACTAAAATGGTTCGATTTTCCGGGTCTGGAAAGTCGGGTCGTTACAGTGGTATCAGAGCTTGGCTAGCGATAACCTTGGCTCTGGTGGGAATTTTGAGAGTACTAATAGATATGAGCGCGTATTTGTTAGTGAATATAAAATGATTTTATATTGTGTTGGTTGATTTATTGAGTGGCATATGAACCTTCGTCGGCACAGCCTCGAAAACTGGATCGAAGGGGTTTCTAAACACTTGAATAGAACAGTTCGACACAATATTGTTTTAAATAGGGTGAATGAAATAATTTTGCCCAAATTATTTTGTATATAAAAGAAATAATTGTTCGAAATTTATTATAGTTATATTTGGATGCTTGGTTGTTAAAAAATGATAATAATGAGTTAGTCTCATTATTGAGTAGAAATTGAAAACTTATAACCTAAGTTGAAGAATAAATTTATATAACAAATGGAATTTGAGAATGTAAATTATAAATGAAATTTATAAATTGAAGTAAACTTTATATACAAATGTGAATTACAAATGGATTTATAATCAAATGAGATAAGTTCATAAACAAATGAAATTTGTAAATGTGACTTATAACTTGAAATAAAATGTGATAGAATTCCAGAGTAATGTTTGGATATAAAATTGAATGGGTTTTGAATTTGAAGTTTTGGGAAAGGTTTAAATTCCTTTGGATTTAAAATAGTTTTCAAAGGTTTTGGGGAGATAATGGTGATATTATTTCATGAATATTTTTGAAATTGAATTGAAATCTGGTGGGATTTGGGATTTAAAAATGTTTGAAATGTTTCCAAGTGATAAAAGCATTAAATTCTCTTTTGGTCGCTGGAAAATAATTTCGGTGATGGCTGCAGCATCATCGATGTCTATTTTCGAGTTTCCAAAGAGAAATTGCTACCAAACTGTTTTAAATGGGAAGTGATTGTGAACTGGGTTGGTTTTGAAAATTCAAAGGGAAAATTGTTTGGTAAAAGCAGATTGTTTTGGAAATTGGGATTTGATGTGATATACCAGGTGTGTGAGTTATTTATGGATTCAAAATGGTTTTGAAATAAAACCGGGCAATTGGATTCTGGGAATTCTATTTAAAATATAAATGTGGAAATTTAAATGAATCAACACTATAAAGTATGGAATGAAGTTGATTGAAATAAGAAGGGAATGAAAGTTTAATTATGGGATTATAATTATGAGATGGAAATAACTAAATGAGTAATATAAGTTGGTAGATAAAAGAGTTAGAGAACTTGAAGGTGAATGAATTGTAAAACTCGTGTAAAAATTGTATCCTAGAATTAAAATTTAATTCGAGTATATGAAGGTGAATAAAATATATTTGAATTTAACTTAAGATAAGTTAAATAAAATTGAGAATTGGAATTGAATTAAATGTAAATAAGTTGAAGTCGAATTGAATTCGATATAAAGGTAATGTAAAATGCTTATAATTGTGTAAAGAAATTCATATTCTTAGGTTCTTAAGTGTAATAATTTGAAATTTGATTATAAAGATGGAATTGGACTTAAATGAATAGTCCCAGGTCTTCAGCAAGTAAATTAAAACTTATGAATAGAAATGAAATTGTAAGTCATAGATGGGAATTCATTTCTTTGAACCATTAAGAGTTATAATTTGAAATTGTAATTATCTAATGGAAACGACTAAGATGAGCAATCTTAATTTTTAAATAAATCCAAACTTGAATTATAAAATAAATTGAACTTAAGATAATTAAGTGAAGTGATATTTGGAATTAAAAAGCAAGTATTTAATTTTAACCAGCGGAGGAACTAATGGGATAATAAATTAGTTAATGAAATTGGATTAAAATAGTGATGGTTTGGATTGTGAATGAAATCCAAATAAGTGAAAATAAATTGGAAATGGCCTGGTTATTAATAAAATAATTCCAGATGAATTGAGTATGGAAAATAAAATTCATAATGATTGAGTGAATGAACCACTTATATTAAATAAATAAATGGATGGAATTTGATTAAATAAGAATCAAATGAAAGATGGAAATAAAACTTTAAAAGGGTTGGTTAAATGGAAAATAAACTTAAGTTATTGACTTAAGTAAATGTTGAATGGAAACTGAACTCAAACAGAAGAGTGGTTTAAATAAGTTGAGAAATAGTTACTGAATGAATTAACTTGGATTGTTTTCGATCTAAATAAAATTCAATTTTTTGAAGTTGGAGATGAATTGAATTTAAGAAAAAAATTAATTATTAGAAATGAAAATCTGAATGAAGTGTGGAATAAGTATTTATGTTTGAAATAAAGTAGTAAATTGAAGTAAGTTGGAATTCATATGAAATGGGAGTTCAATTTGAATATATACACTTCAGTGGTGAAGTAGTAAATAAATATAAGAAAAATTTATATTGAACTTAAGAATTGAAGAATGAAATTCTTAAGAAAATTGGTATTGGAAATATACTTAGTAATTTTGGAATGGGAAAAAAATGAATATACTAAGTGAATAGTTGAATGAAGACTAAAACTGAAGTTGTGAAATGGGATAGTTGTGAATAAGGGGATAACAATCAAAAAGGAATGTGAATAAAAGAGAATTGATATAATTGGTAATCAATTGAAATTAATACGTAAGGTGTACGTATATTATTTATTCGCATAGCTATTTGGTCCAGATATCGAACACAGAATTTCGAGATAGTTTTATCGATCCGAATCAGGATTTTTCACTCGATTTTCGACGGCGAGCCTAGATATGGATTGTTGATTGATTCTGGATATTCTCTATCATAGTTGGTGGCTATGCAAGGAGAATGACGGTTTCTGATCAAGAAACCAGATCTGAGTCCGCACTAGGAAGTCGGGTGGACAATACTAGTTCGGAAGTGAAATTGTGTGATCGATTGAGCGATCGAATGTGATATTGCGTACGGATGATATATGTGCATCGTACGGGCTTAAGTAAAACAAATATTGAAAATTTGTAAAAGAAAGTATAAAATGACTTTGGAATGGTGATTGAATATTATTGCTTAGTAGGATATACAGGTGTATAAAAGCAATGGATAATTGGGATTTTTGATTTTAGAAGATAAAATTTAATGGCCCGACAAAAGGTATGTATTTGAATTTCTATATGAAATTTGATTGGGTTTTTGATCCAGCCACTTGGCTTTTAGTTTTCTTTTTGAGATTGGGAGGCCGTAGAGCCATTTTGTAGTAGTACCGAGCTAGCCGCGCAAAGGAGACGCTGGCAAAATTTTTCGAAAATTTAGGGAGTTAGAAAATTTTTGGAAAATTTTGATAATTCAAAATTTGAATTCAAATTTAGATTTGAATTGATAAGTAAGTGATTTGGGTTGAACTTATGAATAAGTTGGAAAGTTAAAAGATGATTAGTGTATCATTAATAAAAGAAGACTTTGGAAAGTTGTTAAAACTGTTCGATTTGGAAAATAGTTAACGGGGATTGAATCATTCTTCCTAACTAGTAATTTCGGGGACGAAATTCTTTTAAGGGGGGAGGAATGTGACGATCCGGAATTTTTGAGCATTTGAAATTGGAATATTTAATTAATTTTAAATATTCGGAGGTTAATTATAAACTTAAATTTCAAATATTGCTATTTATTGAGTAATTTAATAATTAAATTAAATTATTTGAAGTTGGATAAAATAGTAAATCTGGTATTCTAAGCTAAATAAAAATATTTTGAAAGCTCAAAAAAATTATATTGTTAATACTGAAGGTGATGAAACTTTTAAAATTGGATTTAAAAGTAGTTTGTTCAGTTTTGAAATTTTATCGTTTAAAATTGAATTTAAAAATATCCTTCCGAGGCACAGTCTCGGAATTCGACGAAACCAGTTCCATTGGGTCCGTAATATTGACTTATTACCGGATTTCAAATTTCGTAGTGTTTGGAGTTGCCGTATGAGCGTACGACGTATAAACGCGTTGAAATTTTAAAATGAATCCAATTTAAATTTAAATTTAAATTGGTCAATATCAGCATCCTTAAATCACGCCTGGGATTACGCCTATTATCACGCAACTCTCCTTATTTTTAGCCGAGCATTTGTAAATAATAAACGAAACTTTTCTTCGTTTCAAATAAAAATAATGGCTACAGCTTAACACGCCCCTCTCTCCTTCATTCAATCCCCGAATTTCTCGACCCATGATTCAAAATCAATTTCATTCACAACCAAAGGGGGATTCGCGAACTCGAGATGGAAGGGGATAAGGTCGATCGCTAGGCGACGAGATGATTCGTTTCGAATTCGACTTTTAGGTCGCTGTGTGGATTCGTACTCGAGGGTCTCGCGACATGGCGATGCTCGCTCGAAGGAGGGAATCAGGAGTTCATTCGCAAGGATTTGCGAACGATTAGGCGATGGGAGGCGGAGCGATTCGCGTGGCACTGACGTCGCGATGGTGGCACGATGCTCGAATCCAATTCGAGTGCGGAGAAGGGCAAGTGGGGGCTTCGCGATTTCGCGATTACGCGATTTCGATGGCAGTGTTCTCAGGGTGGAGGTGATTTGTGTGGGACGTGAACGAGGACGAGGCATCAACTGGAAGTGCTCGAGCATTCGTTTTGTTGGAAATGATTTTAGGCCGAGCTGTGAGGTATCGAAATCTATTTCTTTTAATCTAAAGTTAATTAATAAATGCATATATAAATATATGCTTCAGGAAAAAGATTTTACTGAAAGTCAAGTTTTATTTTTTTAAATATATATAAGAAAAGAAGTTTACCATGATAAATTCTTAGGCAAACAGAAAAGAAATATAGGGGGTTTTAAAGTGATGAAGGGTTAATAAAATTTGGGGCTTTAAATCTTTATGGATTATTTTTAAATATAAATATATATGTAGTTTCAATTTGGAAATAAATAAATATCAGATACGCATTTTAAATACACTAGCCTATTTTAAATAATGTATTATGGTGATTAATTCGTTTAAATAACTAATTTAATTATTTTTGTCTCTAGAAAAATATTTTTTAGAAAGTTAGTTTAAAATTAAATTGTTAGTCAAATTAGATTAAATTAATTTGATAGTAATTGATTGTTCAGGGTAACTAGTTAAATGGTAATTAACTGTTTGACTATTTCGAATATTGATAAGTTATATAATATTATTCAAGGTCAAAAATCAAGAAACCAAGGCAATATTGGAAGTGGAATGCAAATGTAATAAGGTGAGTTAATCTCACTCAGTTGAATTTAAATTTAAATGGTTAAATTTAAATAATTGATTGGATGATTGCATTGATTGATGTGCTATATATATAGTAGTATATAGTAATATATACATATTGGCATATGTATATATTGGAATTGTTGATATTCCCGCATTATATAGCGGATGAGACCCTATGCGCCGCATAATAGCGGATGATATTTTATAAAACCCATATACTGCGATATTCCACCTCGAAGTGGAATTGGTATTGTGCTAATATCTGTGGATGCAGGGAAACAGGTTGGAGGGATCCAACTGGATTCCTCAAAATATTTAATTTTGTTTAAATATTCTGTGATATGATTTTTGATATCCTGTGATGATTTATATTGAATAATCTGGTTGGATTGAATTTCCCAGTAGAATGAGTTATCAAAAGCAATTGAATTGGATTTTTTGAAAGAAATAAAAGAGTAAAATTTAAGTTAAATAATTCTAGTGAATTCGAATAAATTAAATAAGGAATTGTAAAGGAAATAAAGAAATTTCTTAAGTCGAACAAATATGGAAAATGGGATTTTGAATTAACATGAGAATAATCAATTTTAAACTAAAGTGATATTATTGGAAAAAAATAATAAAGAAATTATTTTAAAGTTTAAGGGTTAAATTTAATAAAAGGATAAGAAGGAATTTTGGAAAATTTAAAATTGATATTTTCAGTTAAAAGGGTGTGAACTCATAATTAAGAAATAAATCTGAAAGATAATGTGTTTTGAACTAAATGAAGTAAATAAGGAAATTTATTTCAAAGTGAAGAGAATTGGGAAATCAATGGTAAAATGATTTAAGTATTTGGAATTGGAATTTTGAAGAGAAATGAGATTTTGGAATTTATAAACTGGGTTTATAAAGTAATATAAAAATATCAGTGGATAATTGAGAATATAAATTCAAGGTGGGAATTTATAAAAGAATATGAATTGGTTTGAAAATAAATGTGGATTTATTTGTAAAAGATGGGAATGAGAAGTGTATTTCTTTGGATTGCCAAGTACGTTTTTCAAAGCAATTTTAAATATAAGTTAAAAGTTCTAATTTGTGTAAAAAGGCATGTTTTAGGAAATTGATTTTTTTCTAAAGGTTAATTTCCAAAGTAGTATTTTCAAAAATCTATTATTGTAGTAATTATATAAAAGTGATTTGGTATTATGTTTTAAAGAGGAAGTTAGCTTATATTTATAAAGTGGTTTTATTTTAAATATTCTTAAAATATATATTTTGATAAAGTATTAAAGTAGTTTTAAAATTTCAATGTTATAAAGTATATTTAAATAAAGTGTTTTTAAATTATTTTAAAATTAAAAGTATTTTGTGCTTGGTGATTCAGTGGAAATAATTATTTGGGAAATGTATTCCGTAAGCGGAAACTGTTTGAAATTTTGTTTTCAAATGAGCTTTGAAAATTTGGAAATATATCTTGAAAAGATATTTGGGCAAATAAATAATGTGGAAAATTATTTATTTTGTGATGGTTGCTTGTGGATGTTAATTGATAGTTAAGTAACCGACTATCAATATTGGCCAAATGCGCTGATCGTTTCGAAGAGACCGGGATCGAGTTTCCGTATACCGGGATTCTAGGTTTGGAGACTCGAATACCACTTCGATTCGGTTTGTACGTTTCGTGTAACGTGTTCGAAGTCGAAGATGGAGCTGTGAAGTGCAAGGGCTAGTCGCTACTAATCCTGAGGATATTTCCAAAATGGATGTAGTAGGAATAGTGCCTTCGGTTCCGTTCGAACCCGGGACGGACTTGTATGGACGAATGCTTTCGTGACATCGTCAGGTGGACGATGGGCATTCTAAGGGATATGTTCTGAAAAGGTATCGTTTAGCCTCGAGCCTCATCAACCGGGAATGACTGAAAATCAGGGGTTATGCAGCAAGGCTTCGTGGGTAGCACCCACTTGAGAGTAAGGTCATCCCTGTCTAGATGTCCCTTTTATTTCGGCTTAGTGTTGCGGTTGCTGATCCCAACCGTGGGGTGATTTTATTTGGAATTATCCAGTAAGGGATGATTCCGGCCTTGTGTTGCAGGGGAGCGGGCGTACTCCTCGGTACTGTGATCTAGGCCACGTACTGTGACAGGTGGTACCCCAGTGCCTAGTCATTCGTTGGAAATCCATTCTCCCTACGTGCCTGTACGGTTTTGATTGTGCCCAACTATTGTTGAAATGTGAGATGCAAGCATTTCAGCTAGATTCTATTTTACTTTCTGTAGACACTATTATAATATCAGAGGATTTTGATATAAAGTGTTTTAGCTATCGTAAGGTAAAAACCCGACATGTTTATTTGTGGCGTGGTCTTACGAGATGCTTTTATTTTCAAAAGGATTTTTGAAACTTTAATAATCAATTGAGTGTGATTTTCTCACGCTGGTATTCCAGACTGACTCGGGTATTGTTTTATATGATGCTCGGGTCAGACCGAGATAAACAGGTTTAGGATATGATGCTGTGGAGCTCAGGAGACGAGCTGGATGCCGATACGTACTCTCGTACTTGCTATTATTTTTCCGCTGTGTATTCAGTTGTATGTTATGGATGATGATGTACTCTGATGATGTATTCTGATGATGTATGGTATAAACAGATATAGTTTTTGATTTGTGTAAAGATCTGTTGATATATATATTATATTTTATTCCGCTGCGATGGTTAGATTCTGATGTTGTTTTTCTATTTTTCTTCTTCTACCTCTTCTTCTTAACTAAAATGGTTCGATTTTCCGGGTCTGGAAAGTCGGGTCGTTACAGTGGTATCAGAGCTTGGCTAGCGATAACCTTGGCTCTGGTGGGAATTTTGAGAGTACTAATAGATATGAGCGCGTATTTGTTAGTGAATATAAAATGATTTTATATTGTGTTGGTTGATTTATTGAGTGGCATATGAACCTTCGTCGGCACAGCCTCGAAAACTGGATCGAAGGGGTTTCTAAACACTTGAATAGAACAGTTCGACACAATATTGTTTTAAATAGGGTGAATGAAATAATTTTGCCCAAATTATTTTGTATATAAAAGAAATAATTGTTCGAAATTTATTATAGTTATATTTGGATGCTTGGTTGTTAAAAAATGATAATAATGAGTTAGTCTCATTATTGAGTAGAAATTGAAAACTTATAACCTAAGTTGAAGAATAAATTTATATAACAAATGGAATTTGAGAATGTAAATTATAAATGAAATTTATAAATTGAAGTAAACTTTATATACAAATGTGAATTACAAATGGATTTATAATCAAATGAGATAAGTTCATAAACAAATGAAATTTGTAAATGTGACTTATAACTTGAAATAAAATGTGATAGAATTCCAGAGTAATGTTTGGATATAAAATTGAATGGGTTTTGAATTTGAAGTTTTGGGAAAGGTTTAAATTCCTTTGGATTTAAAATAGTTTTCAAAGGTTTTGGGGAGATAATGGTGATATTATTTCATGAATATTTTTGAAATTGAATTGAAATCTGGTGGGATTTGGGATTTAAAAATGTTTGAAATGTTTCCAAGTGATAAAAGCATTAAATTCTCTTTTGGTCGCTGGAAAATAATTTCGGTGATGGCTGCAGCATCATCGATGTCTATTTTCGAGTTTCCAAAGAGAAATTGCTACCAAACTGTTTTAAATGGGAAGTGATTGTGAACTGGGTTGGTTTTGAAAATTCAAAGGGAAAATTGTTTGGTAAAAGCAGATTGTTTTGGAAATTGGGATTTGATGTGATATACCAGGTGTGTGAGTTATTTATGGATTCAAAATGGTTTTGAAATAAAACCGGGCAATTGGATTCTGGGAATTCTATTTAAAATATAAATGTGGAAATTTAAATGAATCAACACTATAAAGTATGGAATGAAGTTGATTGAAATACGAAGGGAATGAAAGTTTAATTATGGGATTATAATTATGAGATGGAAATAACTAAATGAGTAATATAAGTTGGTAGATAAAAGAGTTAGAGAACTTGAAGGTGAATGAATTGTAAAACTCGTGTAAAAATTGTATCCTAGAATTAAAATTTAATTCGAGTATATGAAGGTGAATAAAATATATTTGAATTTAACTTAAGATAAGTTAAATAAAATTGAGAATTGGAATTGAATTAAATGTAAATAAGTTGAAGTCGAATTGAATTCGATATAAAGGTAATGTAAAATGCTTATAATTGTGTAAAGAAATTCATATTCTTAGGTTCTTAAGTGTAATAATTTGAAATTTGATTATAAAGATGGAATTGGACTTAAATGAATAGTCCCAGGTCTTCAGCAAGTAAATTAAAACTTATGAATAGAAATGAAATTGTAAGTCATAGATGGGAATTCATTTCTTTGAACCATTAAGAGTTATAATTTGAAATTGTAATTATCTAATGGAAACAACTAAGATGAGCAATCTTAATTTTTAAATAAATCCAAACTTGAATTATAAAATAAATTGAACTTAAGATAATTAAGTGAAGTGATATTTGGAATTAAAAAGCAAGTATTTAATTTTAACCAGCGGAGGAACTAATGGGATAATAAATTAGTTAATGAAATTGGATTAAAATAGTGATGGTTTGGATTGTGAATGAAATCCAAATAAGTGAAAATAAATTGGAAATGGCCTGGTTATTAATAAAATAATTCCAGATGAATTGAGTATGGAAAATAAAATTCATAATGATTGAGTGAATGAACCACTTATATTAAATAAATAAATGGATGGAATTTGATTAAATAAGAATCAAATGAAAGATGGAAATAAAACTTTAAAAGGGTTGGTTAAATGGAAAATAAACTTAAGTTATTGACTTAAGTAAATGTTGAATGGAAACTGAACTCAAACAGAAGAGTGGTTTAAATAAGTTGAGAAATAGTTACTGAATGAATTAACTTGGATTGTTTTCGAGCTAAATAAAATTCAATTTTTTGAAGTTGGAGATGAATTGAATTTAAGAAAAAAATTAATTATTAGAAATGAAAATCTGAATGAAGTGTGGAATAAGTATTTATGTTTGAAATAAAGTAGTAAATTGAAGTAAGTTGGAATTCATATGAAATGGGAGTTCAATTTGAATATATACACTTCAGTGGTGAAGTAGTAAATAAATATAAGAAAAATTTATATTGAACTTAAGAATTGAAGAATGAAATTCTTAAGAAAATTGGTATTGGAAATATACTTAGTAATTTTGGAATGGGAAAAAAATGAATATACTAAGTGAATAGTTGAATGAAGACTAAAACTGAAGTTGTGAAATGGGATAGTTGTGAATAAGGGGATAACAATCAAAAAGGAATGTGAATAAAAGAGAATTGATATAATTGGTAATCAATTGAAATTAATACGTAAGGTGTACGTATATTATTTATTCGCATAGCTATTTGGTCCAGATATCGAACACAGAATTTTGAGATAGTTTTATCGATCCGAATCAGGATTTTTCACTCGATTTTCGACGGCGAGCCTGGATATGGATTGTTGATTGATTCTGGATATTCTCTATCATAGTTGGTGGCTATGCAAGGAGAATGACGGTTTCTGATCAAGAAACCAGATCTGAGTCCGCACTAGGAAGTCGGGTGGACAATACTAGTTCGGAAGTGAAATTGTGTGATCGATTGAGCGATCGAATGTGATATTGCGTACGGATGATATATGTGCATCGTACGGGCTTAAGTAAAACAAATATTGAAAATTTGTAAAAGAAAGTATAAAATGACTTTGGAATGGTGATTGAATATTATTGCTTAGTAGGATATACAGGTGTATAAAAGCA
The DNA here is from genome assembly GCA_030737815.1 of Allium fistulosum. NCBI lineage: Eukaryota > Viridiplantae > Streptophyta > Magnoliopsida > Asparagales > Amaryllidaceae > Allium > Allium fistulosum. Next base: position 800,145,707 of record CM060904.1, read on the forward strand.
ATGGATAATTGGGATTTTTGATTTTAGAAGATAAAATTTAATGGCCCGACAAAAGGTATGTATTTGAATTTCTATATGAAATTTGATTGGGTTTTTGATCCAGCCACTTGGCTTTTAGTTTTCTTTTTGAGATTGGGAGGCCGTAGAGCCATTTTGTAGTAGTACCGAGCTAGCCGCGCAAAGGAGACGCTGGCAAAATTTTTCGAAAATTTAGGGAGTTGGAAAAATTTTGGAAAATTTTGATAATTCAAAATTTGAATTCAAATTTAGATTTGAATTGATAAGTAAGTGATTTGGGTTGAACTTATGAATAAGTTGGAAAGTTAAAAGATGATTAGTGTATCATTAATAAAAGAAGACTTTGGAAAGTTGTTAAAACTGTTCGATTTGGAAAATAGTTAACGGGGATTGAATCATTCTTCCTAACTAGTAATTTCGGGGACGAAATTCTTTTAAGGGGGGAGGAATGTGACGATCCGGAATTTTTGAGCATTTGAAATTGGAATATTTAATTAATTTTAAATATTCGGAGGTTAATTATAAACTTAAATTTCAAATATTGCTATTTATTGAGTAATTTAATAATTAAATTAAATTATTTGAAGTTGGATAAAATAGTAAATCTGGTATTCTAAGCTAAATAAAAATATTTTGAAAGCTCAAAAAAATTATATTGTTAATACTGAAGGTGATGAAACTTTTAAAATTGGATTTAAAAGTAGTTTGTTCAGTTTTGAAATTTTATCGTTTAAAATTGAATTTAAAAATATCCTTCCGAGGCACAGTCTCGGAATTCGACGAAACCAGTTCCATTGGGTCCGTAATATTGACTTATTACCGGATTTCAAATTTCGTAGTGTTTGGAGTTGCCGTATGAGCGTACGACGTATAAACGCGTTGAAATTTTAAAATGAATCCAATTTAAATTTAAATTTAAATTGGTCAATATCAGCATCCTTAAATCACGCCTGGGATTACGCCTATTATCACGCAACTCTCCTTATTTTTAGCCGAGCATTTGTAAATAATAAACGAAACTTTTCTTCGTTTCAAATAAAAATAATGGCTACAGCTTAACACGCCCCTCTCTCCTTCATTCAATCCCCGAATTTCTCGACCCATGATTCAAAATCAATTTCATTCACAACCAAAGGGGGATTCGCGAACTCGAGATGGAAGGGGATAAGGTCGATCGCTAGGCGACGAGATGATTCATTTCGAATTCGACTTTTAGGTCGCTGTGTGGATTCGTACTCGAGGGTCTCGCGACATGGCGATGCTCGCTCGAAGGAGGGAATCAGGAGTTCATTCGCAAGGATTCGCGAACGATTAGGCGATGGGAGGCGGAGCGATTCGCGTGGCACTGACGTCGCGATGGTGGCACGATGCTCGAATCCAATTCGAGTGCGGAGAAGGGCAAGTGGGGGCTTCGCGATTTCGCGATTACGCGATTTCGATGGCAGTGTTCTCAGGGTGGAGGTGATCTGTGTGGGACGTGAACGAGGACGAGGCATCAACTGGAAGTGCTCGAGCATTCGTTTTGTTGGAAATGATTTTAGGCCGAGCTGTGAGGTATCGAAATCTATTTCTTTTAATCTAAAGTTAATTAATAAATGCATATATAAATATATGCTTCAGGAAAAAGATTTTACTGAAAGTCAAGTTTTATTTTTTTAAATATATATAAGAAAAGAAGTTTACCATGATAAATTCTTAGGCAAACAGAAAAGAAATATAGGGGGTTTTAAAGTGATGAAGGGTTAATAAAATTTGGGGCTTTAAATCTTTATGGATTATTTTTAAATATAAATATATATGTAGTTTCAATTTGGAAATAAATAAATATCAGATACGCATTTTAAATACACTAGCCTATTTTAAATAATGTATTATGGTGATTAATTCGTTTAAATAACTAATTTAATTATTTTAGTCTCTAGAAAAATATTTTTTAGAAAGTTAGTTTAAAATTAAATTGTTAGTCAAATTAGATTAAATTAATTTGATAGTAATTGATTGTTCAGGGTAACTAGTTAAATGGTAATTAACTGTTTGACTATTTCGAATATTGATAAGTTATATAATATTATTCAAGGTCAAAAATCAAGAAACCAAGGCAATATTGGAAGTGGAATGCAAATGTAATAAGGTGAGTTAATCTCACTCAGTTGAATTTAAATTTAAATGGTTAAATTTAAATAATTGATTGGATGATTGCATTGATTGATGTGCTATATATATAGTAGTATATAGTAATATATACATATTGGCATATGTATATATTGGAATTGTTGATATTCCCGCATTATATAGCGGATGAGACCCTATGCGCCGCATAATAGCGGATGATATTTTATAAAACCCATATACTGCGATATTCCACCTCGAAGTGGAATTGGTATTGTGCTAACATCTGTGGATGCAGGGAAACAGGTTGGAGGGATCCAACTGGATTCCTCAAAATATTTAATTTTGTTTAAATATTCTGTGATATGATTTTTGATATCCTGTGATGATTTATATTGAATAATCTGGTTGGATTGGATTTCCCAGTAGAATGAGTTATCAAAAGCAATTGAATTGGATTTTTTGAAAGAAATAAAAGAGTAAAATTTAAGTTAAATAATTCTAGTGAATTCGAATAAATTAAATAAGGAATTGTAAAGGAAATAAAGAAATTTCTTAAGTCGAACAAATATGGAAAATGGGATTTTGAATTAACATGAGAATAATCAATTTTAAACTAAAGTGATATTATTGGAAAAAAATAATAAAGAAATTATTTTAAAGTTTAAGGGTTAAATTTAATAAAAGGATAAGAAGGAATTTTGGAAAATTTAAAATTGATATTTTCAGTTAAAAGGGTGTGAACTCATAATTAAGAAATAAATCTGAAAGATAATGTGTTTTGAACTAAATGAAGTAAATAAGGAAATTTATTTCAAAGTGAAGAGAATTGGGAAATCAATGGTAAAATGATTTAAGTATTTGGAATTGGAATTTTGAAGAGAAATGAGATTTTGGAATTTATAAACTGGGTTTATAAAGTAATATAAAAATATCAGTGGATAATTGAGAATATAAATTCAAGGTGGGAATTTATAAAAGAATATGAATTGGTTTGAAAATAAATGTGGATTTATTTGTAAAAGATGGGAATGAGAAGTGTATTTCTTTGGATTGCCAAGTACGTTTTTCAAAGCAATTTTAAATATAAGTTAAAAGTTCTAATTTGTGTAAAAAGGCATGTTTTAGGAAATTGATTTTTTTCTAAAGGTTAATTTCCAAAGTAGTATTTTCAAAAATCTATTATTGTAGTAATTATATAAAAGTGATTTGGTATTATGTTTTAAAGAGGAAGTTAGCTTATATTTATAAAGTGGTTTTATTTTAAATATTCTTAAAATATATATTTTGATAAAGTATTAAAGTAGTTTTAAAATTTCAATGTTATAAAGTATATTTAAATAAAGTGTTTTTAAATTATTTTAAAATTAAAAGTATTTTGTGCTTGGTGATTCAGTGGAAATAATTATTTGGGAAATGTATTCCGTAAGCGGAAACTGTTTGAAATTTTGTTTTCAAATGAGCTTTGAAAATTTGGAAATATATCTTGAAAAGATATTTGGGCAAATAAATAATGTGGAAAATTATTTATTTTGTGATGGTTGCTTGTGGATGTTAATTGATAGTTAAATAACCGACTATCAATATTGGCCAAATGCGCTGATCGTTTCGAAGAAACCGGGATCGAGTTTCCGTATACCGGGATTCTAGGTTTGGAGACTCGAATACCACTTCGATTCGGTTTGTACGTTTCGTGTAACGTGTTCGAAGTCGAAGATGGAGCTGTGAAGTGCAAGGGCTAGTCGCTACTAATCCTGAGGATATTTCCAAAATGGATGTAGTAGGAATAGTGCCTTCGGTTCCGTTCGAACCCGGGACGGACTTGTATGGACGAATGCTTTCGTGACATCGTCAGGTGGATGATGGGCATTCTAAGGGATATGTTCTGAAAAGGTATCGTTTAGCCTCGAGCCTCATCAACCGGGAATGACTGAAAATCAGGGGTTATGCAGCAAGGCTTCGTGGGTAGCACCCACTTGAGAGTAAGGTCATCCCTGTCTAGATGTCCCTTTTATTTCGGCTTAGTGTTGCGGTTGCTGATCCCAACCGTGGGGTGATTTTATTTGGAATTATCCAGTAAGGGATGATTCCGGCCTTGTGTTGCAGGGGAGCGGGCGTACTCCTCGGTACTGTGATCTAGGCCACGTACTGTGACAGGTGGTACCCCAGTGCCTAGTCATTCGTTGGAAATCCATTCTCCCTACGTGCCTGTACGGTTTTGATTGTGCCCAACTATTGTTGAAATGTGAGATGCAAGCATTTCAGCTAGATTCTATTTTACTTTCTGTAGACACTATTATAATATCAGAGGATTTTGATATAAAGTGTTTTAGCTATCGTAAGGTAAAAACCCGACATGTTTATTTGTGGCGTGGTCTTACGAGATGCTTTTATTTTCAAAAGGATTTTTGAAACTTTAATAATCAATTGAGTGTGATTTTCTCACGCTGGTATTCCAGACTGACTCGGGTATTGTTTTATATGATGCTCGGGTCAGACCGAGATAAACAGGTTTAGGATATGATGTTGTGGAGCTCAGGAGACGAGCTGGATGCCGATACGTACTCTCGTACTTGCTATTATTTTTCCGCTGTGTATTCAGTTGTATGTTATGGATGATGATCTACTCTGATGATGTATTCTGATGATGTATGGTATAAACAGATATAGTTTTTGATTTGTGTAAAGATCTGTTGATATATATATTATATTTTATTCCGCTGCGATGGTTAGATTCTGATGTTGTTTTTCTATTTTTCTTCTTCTACCTCTTCTTCTTAACTAAAATGGTTCGATTTTCCGGGTCTGGAAAGTCGGGTCGTTACAGAGCCACACGATAAGCCACGGGGCCAATGCGTTCCGTAATAGGAAATGGTCCAACATAGCGAGGAGCCAACTTCCCTGTAGAGCTTAAACGCACAACCCCTTTCATAGGAGATATCCGAATAAAGACATGATCACCAATGGAGAACTCAAGAGGCTTCCTACGGTTGTCCGCGTAGGATTTCTGACGGTTCTGTGCCTCTTTCATTCTCTGACAAATAAGAATAATCTTCTCAGAAGATTCCCGAACTGAATCTGGACCAAGAAGGAGCTTCTCGCCAGATTCTAACCAACATGCAGGAGAACGACATGGCCTTCCGTAAAGAGCCTCGAAAGGAGCCATGCCAATACTAGACTGAAAGCTGTTGTTGTAGGAGAACTCTACAAGCGGTAAGTGATCTTCCTAACTACCTCCGAAATCCAGAATACAACAGCGCAAAAGATCCTCTAAAACACGATTCACCCTCTCCGTCTGACCGTCAGTCTGAGGATGATAAGCAGTCGAGAGATTCAGCTTTGAGCCCAAAGCTGACTGTAGGCACTTCCAGAAGTAACTAGTAAAGATAGTGTCTCGATCACAGACGATAGAGATAGGAATGCCATGAAGTCGAACGACTTCCTTCACATATAGCTTGGCAAGCTGAGGAGCAGTCCGAGTGGACTTAATAGAAATGAAATGAGCTGATTTGGTCAAGCGATCGACGATGACCCAAATAGAAGTATGGCCTGACCTCGATCGAGGCAGACCGTCAATAAAATCCATGGATATCTGATCCCATTTCCACAATGGAATCTCTAGCGGCTGAAGAACACTAGATGGATGCTGATGTTCGGCCTTGATCTGTTGGCAAGTCATGCAACCGCTCACATAACTTGCAACATCTTTCTTCAACCCTTCCCAATAATATACCCGACACATATCGGCATACATCTTGCTCGAGCCGGGATGGATGGTGTACTTAGTGCGATGACACTCGTCCAGAATGTCATGCCTAAGTGATAAATCAGATGGTACCAAAATACGGTTCTTCCTGCGAAGACACCGATGAGAATCAATAGAATAATCCAGCAATGTCTCATCACTGGATCCTGACTCAAGGAGATGAATATATCGCAACAAGTCTGGATCCTACCGTTGAGCATGGGCAATGCGATCCAATAGAATAGGTCGAGCTTCCATGCTGAATAACAAGATCTGAGGATCAGAAGACGGAGCTCGATTTCGAATATCACACATAGAAAGAGTCTCAAGAATATCCCACTCGGCTACCATCATAGAAACTACTGCTGAGTGTTTGAGACTGAGTGCATCAGCCACACGATTACCCTTGCCAGGGGTATACTGAATGTCTAAGTCATATGAGACGAGAAACTCAAGCCATCGCTGCTGCCTCATATTGAGATCCTTCTGACTGAATAAATACTTCAGCGACTTGTGATCGATGTAGAGAATGAAACGTTCGCCCAATAGATAATGACGCCACGTCTTCAAGGCAAAGACGATAGCAGCTAACTCAAGATCATGAGTAGGATAGCGAACCTCATTTGGACGTAGCTACCTAGAAGCGTAAGCAACTACCCAATCCTTCTGCATAAGCACAGCACCGAGGCCGCTACCACAAGCGTCGGTGTAAACAACAAGATCCTGTTTACTCTCAGGAACCACAAGAATAGGAGCATGGGTGAGAAGTTCCTTCAGTCGCTGAAAGGAAGCTTCACACTTATCAGAGCAAATAAAACGAACCCCCTTACGAGTCAGAGTCGTGAGGGGAAGTGCAACTCGAGAGAAATCCTTGATAACCGACGGTAATAACCCGCCAGCCCAAGGAAGCTACGAATATCATGAACGTTCTCGGGCTGCTTCCAATTCTGAATAGCTTCAATCTTGGCAGGATCGACGGAAATACCATCAGATGATACAATATGGCCCAAGAACTTGACCTTGCTCTCCCAAAAATGGCACTTGGAGAGATTGGCCTTAAGCTGATGCTGACGAAGAGTATCCAAGACGATCCGCAAATGATGAGCATGCTCTGCCTCAGATCTAGAATAAATAAGAATATCGTCGATGAAAACCAGAACGAATCTATCGATGTATTCCCAGAATACTCGATTCATAAGATCGACAAAGAAAGCCGGAGCGTTCGTCAAGCCGAACGGCATGACCAACCACTCAAAAGAACCATAACGAGTGCAAAATGCTGTAAAAGGAATGCTGTCTTCGGCGACTCGTAGCTGATGGAATCTGGTGGCAAGGTCGAGCTGAGAGAAGACCTTCTCACCGCTCAACTGATCAAACATATCGTCTATCTGTGGCAATGGATAACGATTTCTGATGGTCAACTCATTAAGCTTGCGATAGTCAATGCAAAGCCTAAGAGAGCCATCAGGCTTCTTAACAAAGACCACAACAGCACCCCATGGCGAAGAACTGGACCGAATGAACTGCTTCGCCTCAAGCTCCACTAACTGCTTCCTGAGTTCCTCATTCTCTTTTGTAGACATCCTCGTGGGAGGACGCCCAACTGGGTGGGAGCCTGGAATGAGATCGATGCGGAACTCAATGGCCCGCTTTGGCGGCAGGCCTGATACTGGCTCGAATATATCGGAGTAATCCCGAACAACAGGAATACGAGATATGTCCACATCCTCATCTCGTGAGTCAAGAGAAAATAAAGTAATATCAGAAATCCTAACATCCTGAAGAGCAATAGCTAATGGAGCGGACGAGTCAGGATGACGAAGAAATAATATCCGCTCCGAACAAATGATTTTGGCGTCGTACTGAGCGAGCCAATCCATGCCAAGAATCATATCAAAGCCCAAATACTCCATAACGTGCAGATTCGCACGGAAAGAAAATCCACAAAGATCGATATCTATATCCTCACAAAGCAAGCTAAGGGTCGTGGATCCACCAATGGGATTCACAATCCTTAGTGAAGAAACCATACAAGTAACATCCAAAGATAAAGTATCAACTAGTTCCTTTGATACGAATGAGTGAGAGGAACCCGTATCAAAGAGAACTCTACAAGATCTACCATGAAATAAAATAGAGCCTTCAAGAACGGAAGAATGTGTACCTTTAGGCAGAGCAGAAGTGGTAGGAGCCTTGGCAGCATTAAGCCTGCCAGGCTTGGCACTAGCTGGAGCAATAGGACAAGCGGAGATCCTGTGTCCCTCCTTCTTGCAGAAGGTGCAATAGAGAGGTTTGGGACACTCTCGAATATACGATCGGTAGATTTATTTAAGAATGATTCAAAGATAGATAATTCAGTAAGGAATATTACGGAATATAATAGATTCCTACACATATTCCTAACTTATTTATCTAAAGGTGGATATGTTCAATTTGGATCGTATTATAACGTATTGTACTACGTGTCTGTTCTGTGTTTGTTATGCTTAATTCTGAACCTTGGCTCTGATACTAAGTTGTAACGCCCCACTCTGAGACCCACTGTAACAAAGAGTATCACGGGAGTAATACTATTTGTTAAAGCGGAGAATAGAGTATAGTGGAAGCGACCATTTGTAATCATGCTATAACTATCTACTGAATACGTCGAAAGGATGGTATCTATATATATTTTTCAAGTGGTTCGACATACTCGGTAAATACTTATAACGAAATTACAAATGGCTAAAGATCTATCAGGACAAAGCATAATAATAAATGATAAAACATCACAGAACAAAATCACATAACAGATATAAAATCCCAGAACAATACATCATCAATACAGATCCAAATACTATAAGTGGGTACAAAGCCACTGCCTATACATGTGGGTCAAAAATATGTACATATCAAAGTCTGAATAATAACAGAGTAGCGGAATAGTGGACAAATAAAAGCGCTATCTATCAGCATAGCAGATAATGTCCAAGCGGAAGCACAGAAGCTAAGTCCAGAGACCTAACCTGAAACAACTCGGTCTGACCCGAGCGAAAACACTTGGGTCAGGCTAGCTAAACAATCGGTAATAACCGAGATATATAATAATGCGGTACATAAATAAAACAGTACTTTTCCTAAGAGAAGAGTATTTTGGACCACATGAATATAATGACGGTCCCTAATCATCAATCAACAGTAAAAATCTCCAAAGAGAATATCAGCACCAAAGTGATGAATAAATAAAATCGCCTCATATCATCGGCGTAGCCAAAGCTATATAATGTTGCCCATAGGCAATAATCCCAAGAGTGACCAGAGTCTGTAATCAATGCCCAAGCAAAGATCGATGCTCTAGAGAGCAATGGGGATATACTGAAAAGTCAATGAAATCAAACACTGAAAAGCAGTGTCCAGAGACACTGTGGATCCACAAGGTAATCGCACTTACATCGTATGGTTCCATAGAACCAACACCGAATGGCGGTACTCGAATGGATATAAAAATCATCAAATAATACCAGTATTGCACGTGCACCGGCCGGAGTCGTTGTTGCCAAGTACTGTAGAGTTATGATCGATCACTCGCATAGATGCGGAACACGCGAGACGGCGAGATCCTTCCCAGAAGGATAAAGGCCCAGAGGCGCACGCCGAAAAATAAACTGCTGCATAGAGCAGGTGTCCAGAGACGGTTGCCCAGAGGCGTGGTGACCCAGAGGTCCAGTACTGGCCGCTCAGAGGCTAATGTGTCACAAACTTCTTGGAGAGGAACCCGTAAAGTGTTAACAATGAGTCCCATACTTCACGTTCGCACTAAACGGTTTACTAACCAATAGCAAGCTCACACTCCAAACAATAAAAAGTCAACCTCGTATCATCGGTAAACTAGACCCAAAGGTTAAAACGATCAATCGAATAGGTCGGGGATTAACCGAAAAGAAAATACACACGGTTCCATAGGCCGGAGATTTCCTAACCGTTTAAGCACCTTTCCACTTCGCTCGACATGCTAAAAAGTGAGTGTGAGATTTTTATTATAGATAATAATGGTGCGAAACGGATTTATAATTGATTTTGAAATCACTTTAAAACGGCTTTTGAAAACTCTCCTATTATGGAGTAATTAATTTAATAATTAAAAATAATATTATATAATAATTTCGAAAGCCATTTAGGAGTGAAAAATCCTTTGAAAATAATTCATAAAACCCGTGTACGAAATCTAGAGACAAATCTCAAAGAAATCAATAAAACCAGAAAATCACTGAAAATATTCTAAGTGTTGGAAAATAGTCCAAAAATGACGCGAACCCAAGTTCGGAAAATTATTCGGACTAGCAAACTGAATCCGAATGGCATGAAAATAGGTAGGCATATAGTCCAACATCCCTGATCCAAACTGCAAAAAGAATCGGGAAATTCCGACTTGAAACGAAGAAACGGCGTCGTCTCAAAGTCGGACAAAAATCATAAAACTTTACTGTGTCAAAACAGTGTAAAGGTCCCACTTCGACGACATGGTCGAAGGGTGACATGAACTCAGATCTTGATGAAAATTTGCAGGAGCTTAGTAAAGTACTCCTACATTGATATGCAACAACAATCGTTCGATTTTGACTTGAAACGAAGAAACGACAATGTTTCAAAGTTGGTCCGACGATAACTGAAAATGATCACTATTGTAAAACAGTTTCTGGGTGCTACTTCGGCAATAGAAACGAAGTATCTGATGCACCCAGATCTAAACCAAACTTTGCATGATTAAAGATCTTGATCTCATCTTTTTAACGAGACCAAAAACGATGAAATCCGACAAAGGACGAGCCCGAGATGGCGTCGCAAAGTCGGGGTTCTACGCTGAAAACAACGGGAGAAAAGAGACCAAGGCCTATATCTATGCACTAACTGACCAGAGATGAAAACCCACAATTTTGGCATAGTAAACTTCAAATTCTGGCAAAATGATTAAAATGAAAGTTGTAGCTTAGTTTCTAAGCTTTCCGGAATGACCAAGATCGTCAAATTTCGACCAGAGATGAAAATTCTATGACTAAAACAATTCTCAGATCTAAATTTTATATCACTGTCGTTGTGTTCTCGGGACAGTGATAAAAATGCACAGTTTTGACAAAATTAACTTCGAAATTTCATGAAAATCAAAACATGAAAGTTTAGCACTAAATCTATGCTTTCCAGAACATCCAAAATTATTAGATTTGGATAAGAAACGAGTAACTTATGGCCAAATCAATTTCAGGTTTTTATTTTATCAACCCTGTGTTTGTTGTCAGGTCAACGACAAACATACGTGATTTCGACCATTCAAACCACAAAAATAGACAAAGCTAAAAAAATAAAAATTATAGCCTACAGAATAAGCTTTTCAGAACTTTAAGAAAATCTTAATTCCGATTTAAGATGAATGAGATATACCTAATTTACGAACATGAATAAACTAATTATAATTTCAGCTAGCATATATTACAAATACCTTATGTGCACACCCCAAAATGAAAGCAAAGATGATCAAAGAGCTATGATTCACATGTTACATGATAAAACATGTGTTACTAACTGATTACCGAAATCAAAAGATGATTAAACACATATTAGAAGAGGTTTTAGCAATATACCTCTCTAGAAAGCAACAAAGACTACTATAGCATCAACCCAAGTTAGCAAAAGATGATTAGGAGGCTATAAGATCAAAACACACATAAAACATGTGTTACCAAATCAATTTCAGAAATAAGAAAGATATAAAAATGGATTTGAGATGGGTATTTGCATTACCTTTGCATAGAATGACTTGCATAAGCTAAAACTAGAAGGAGATGAAGATAGAGGTCATTTTTGTTTTGAAAGCTTTAGGAATTGATTAAGGTTTTGATTAGGGATGAATGAATGAGGTTAGGAGAGTTTGAGATAATTTATAGAGGAGGTTTAGGGTGGGTTATTGGACTAGGTTTAATAACCCAATAAGAAGAGAGTTATTTACATGTTTCCAAAAATTAGACTAAGTGTTCATATATGTTTATAAAACTCATTTTTCTTATCCAAACCCATTTTAAAATCTCTCCTAAAATATTTAACTTTCCAAAAATAACATTTTATCCTCATTTTAAAATCCCATATTTCCCATTTAATTAAAATAGCCTTTTTCAAATAAATTTTTGTTATTCCAAATCTATTTATGCTTCATTAAAATAAATAAAAATCCTAACATTTATTTATTAATTAGTAATGCAAATCCCGGGTTGTTACAAAACCCGTCGTGTTTATGTGTGACGCGGTCTTACGTGATACCTTTGCTTTCAAAGGATTTTTATAACTCTAATAATTCAATTTGAGTGTGTTTTCTCACGCTGATTTTTCAGACTGATTCGGGCGTTATTTTATAATAATGCTCGGGTCAGACTGAGTATTGCAGATTCAGGATAGAATGCTATGGAACTCAGGAGATGAGCTGGATGACAGAGACGTATCTCCGTACTTGGCTTATATTCCGCCGTGTAAGGACAAGTTATTATAACTGTCCAGATTGATGTATTGATTATTATATTCTGAGTTACAGATTATTTTGTTTAACAATCTATTAAAATATATTATATTTTGTTCCGCTGCGATTGTGAGATTCTGTGTTGTAGTTTATTTTCTTCTGTCTCTTTCTTCTTCTTTATCCTAGCTATTCGCGATTTCTTACAATTTGGGTTGAGCAGGAGTGATTTGTTGTCAACTTAAGGGGTACGGAACTGCGGGTCGCTACAAAAACTCTGGCCCGAGAAAGCAATAGCATGCAAAGCACAAACATAGCCAAAAGTTGGCATATTCAACAAGAAAATCAGAGGGAAGTCACTGACTTCTTCTCGCAAACATTTGCCAGACGGGAGTTTCGGTCTCCTATTACAAGAGATAATATCCTAATCTTCTATTACTTGATACTGGAAAGGGTATTCTGGTCTTCAATTATTAATTACCAACAATGGTATTCTGGTCTTCAATCAATATTACCAGCAATGGTATTCTGGTCTTTAATTATTAATCGCCAGCAATGGCATTCTGGTCTTCAATTATTAGTTACCAGTGATGGTATTCTGGTCTACTATTAATTACCAAAATTGGTGTTTTGGTCATCTATTATTAATTCCCGAAATTGGTATTCTGGACTTCTATCATTAACTATTGGAAGAGATCTTCTGGCCTTCCCTTATCAATTATCAGAAATGACATTCTGGAATTCCTGTTAGAAGTTGTCAGAAATTGGTATCCCAAAAGTGGCATCCTGGACTTCAAGGGCTCCTGCTATCAACGTTAAATCGGGTCATCTGGTCTTCGGTTATTCATTATCAACTGGAAGAATGCAAGGGTAGTTCTATGACCTTAGAATCTTTATCCTAAAGAATAAAAGCCTTCTTTATACAAGAGGGGGGGGGGGGTGGGGGATAAATGTTTACCATAAAATGCAAATGGAGATAAAGAAGGCACGTCAGAAACCTTCTGCAGAGGCAAAGAGTAACAAAAGAAGTTACCTTTTGGTGACACCCAAAGGTTTTCAAAATACCCGAGGAAAAGAAGCGCACGGTAACTTCAAAGGAGGGGCTTTCGCAGGTATAAAAAGGAAAATAGTTATAAGACCGCTTGACGTAATGAACAGATGAAAGGAAAGAAGAGCGCCCCAAGCCTTTTAAATAAAATGGAAGGAATGCAAGAAACAAGTTTGCCACAAATCTAAATCCTTCGTAGCAGACAAAGGGATTCATTACTCGTCATTCAAAGCAAATGTCTTCCAAGAAAGGTAGAAAGAATTGGACAAGAATAAATAACACGGTTGACAACCATTTCGGAAGCATAATGAGCCTTCCTAACCAGTTGAAGTACGTCTCCAGTATCTTTCAACAGTATCGAAAGGTTTACATAAAGATAACATTCATAGTTCAACAAAAAAGGCCACCTACCGATAGCATTCGGGAAAGGTGCAGCTCTCGGCAATAACTACACAAGGAAGCAACCTTCTGACAAGATCGGAAGGTTCATACTGTCTCATAAGGAACCAACCTTGCAGGAAGATGAAGAGCGTATAGATACATTAAGAAACACAAGGCCTTCTATGACGCTCAGCGACCCATGATGGTGTGTGAAGAGTAAAGCATCTGTTAAAACCAAAAGGTTCACAGCTGCATAGAAGAAGGAACCTTTCATCCTGACAAAAGCATAGGGCCGAAAGGGATCTACATCAATAAATAAGACCCTAGGGGTTCGGTCTTGGGATCCGATCTTTTTCTCATTTCATCTACTCAACAATCTCTATTGCCTCTGCTCAACACATTGTAACCTTAATTTTGAAATTAAATTGAGGTCCATCTTCTTAAATTTTGTATTATATTCAATTATGTAGAAATAAAGAGAATTGTGGCTTGCAATCAACTCCAAATTTGGGGATAATCATGATCAGGCGTTAATTTTACATTAACGGCTGATCTTAGATGATTTATTCCTTATGTTCTTTGTTTATTTCGAGAATATGCTGTGAAATTTTCAACGGACAACCTCATAAGTTTCCTTCTCCTCAATTTAAATATCAGTCAAAAAATAGGGGAACGAAACTTGTGGGACAGTCCCGGATATAAGTTTCATGGCATATTGACTTAGCTCTTGTTATTACCTTACAATGTTTGAATCATGCATTCTTTTCGAAAGGTTTTCATAAGTGGAGTGCCAACTTAGGAGGCCGAAAGTATCAAAAGAAGGGCAAATAAAGCAGTCTCATCATCTGATGTCCCCGAATGGTTTCTTAACCTTCCGATGGGTTTAATGGTTTACTAAACCTTCCGATCTTTTGGAAGGTTTAATATAACCCTTAAGATATGAGGATTACTTTCGGTTTCCTAGGGAAATATAATGAAATGACAAGGATGAAGATCATTTGATAATGAGCTGACCGAAGGGTTTAAATGGTTTCCTAAACCTTCTGATCCATCGGAAGGTTTAATAAAACTATCGATCTAGTCACGTCGTGAGGTTCGAAGTGCACTAAAATCCTTCGATGGGGGCTAAGTGAGTTCTAGAGCTTCTAAGAAACCTTCCGGATTACCGAAAGGTTTAGCAATATTATGGATCCCATCTAGTTGAAATGCTTAGATCATACTTAAACCTTTCGGTAAGGCCGAAAGTAAGATGATTCTTTCCCCAACTCTACATAAGAGATAAATACTTGCTTAAAACCTTCCGGTATTGATCCCCTCCTGTTAGGATTAGAATTATGATCACAAAACCTTCCGACTTAATCATTTCACTCAAATAATGAAAAATCCACTCAATCGAAAGGTTGAATGCATATGAAACAGTCCTATGAAATGCATCGGGGATGTTGACAAGAAATCTTGTTAACAAGACTCACGCCCTAGTCCACCCGTAGTCTACAGGGTCGTTTAACATCCACCTCCTCCTATGGCCTACCGTAGCACTGCATGGGAGAAAATCATCATGCCTAGACTACCTTCTAAGTGTCACAGGACCGCATTCATATTCGAATACACACTCTGGGCCATCTACATAAGCCCCTAGCTCTTTCACATCCACCTCCATTGTCGTATCATATTTCTGTATCTTAAAACATATACATATCACTTCAAACAACAATTAAATTATTCCATACATGTTTATTTTATAGACCCGCATTTATCCCGTCATGCCTAAGATCATGTTCTAAAACATAAGAGAAAACAAGTGTCGAATCGTTCATCAATTATTTATATAGGCTTTATGGCCTAGGTTCAGACTGGTAGGAAAATAGTGCACTAGCGAACATGTTGACCGACGTACCGTGTATGTGTTTCAAGCAGTTTTCAGGTTTTCGGAATTTTGAAGTTTTCATTGCCATTTCCACCTTTGGTCGCCACTACTTCGCTTATGATCATCTAGGAACATGCTCATACCCTAGCCCTAAGTTCCTAAGTCAAATTTGATCATTTATTTCACCAATTTTGATATATAATCACCAAATTAGTAAATTATTGCTAAACCTAGTTTCTAAGTACTATTATCATTCATATTCCTCCAAAATCCCTTTTAGTCTGAATTTAGATGTTTATTAATGTCATACTACACTAATATGCCAGCTTGTCATGTATATGGCATTATAATTGCATTATACAAGGAGGAAAGGATGGTCACTTACCAAAACTCCAAAGTTGCTCTTGCCTTCGTTGTTCTATCCATTTCATTAATAAACTTTTGTTTTTCGCCTCAACTCATTTTCCAGATTGTATAGCTCTTTCATACGGTCATTTCTATGGGTGGATCATCAAATTTCATTTAGAAATGAAAGAGATATGCTGATTTGAAGTTTAACATTGAATGTTGAAAATTATACACAAGATTTTCACCACTACCTCTTACTATCTGGCCTGTTGAGCCCATTCCTCCTCTAGTTTTACCCCCAAACCCATATGTATGTGTAGAACTCATCGTAGGCTTTGATTTTCCACTGGTTTCACTTGACTACGTTGAGAAAGAGTGAGTTATGGCTTTTTGAATTCTTGAGAGAAAGCAGGAAGAAGGGAGGAAGAAGCGGATGGGGAGTCAGTTTTCTTTATTAAAAATGGAGTACATGATTTGTATTTAAACTAAAGTGGGAAACAACTGTTCGGGCTTCAATTCAAAATTCAAACTTTCCATTTTGGTGCCCGTTCAGCCTAATATCGTTTCACCCACAATTTCTTCATACAAACTGCAAACGAGGCAAACCAAAACACTGCACGAATCGGAAAAACACGATGTTCAAATGACACAGGTTTCATTGTCAAATTATGTTGCATCAAAAACTCACACAACACCCCAAAGTAGATAGAAATGAATAGATCTAGTAAAATCAACAAGGAAGCAATAAAAATATAATTTTTATAGTGGTTCGACAAATACTCCAGCCTACGTCCACTAATTTAATTATTTCCGTAACAACTTGCCATTTCAGAACCCCGTAACTATACAACAAAGTTTCAAAATGGAAAGTGTAATACATATCATATACTAGAGAGAGCATAAGATAAAAAATATATTTAACTTAACTTTTAGAATCTCACAGCGGATGGTCAGATCAATACTTTATATCACGTAAATACACATAAATATCGGTTTGCAAATTCTGATACCAATACATAAGTCTATACAATCCAATTCCAATCAACACCACATTCTGTCTATTAATTCTTCAATACACACTTTATTATATAAAGAATATAAAAATTGTATTTCTAGATCCGTCATGCCTCCGGACTCCATCAACCTGAAGAATATAGATAGAAAAATATAGGAGTGGGTCAGACATATGTCCGCATGAGTGAAGCAAATCTAATACAAGTATGCTACTATGATAGTGATATAACATGATTTTAAGTCTAAGTCAAATACATTCTGGACCCGCCTGCACCGCACTATAGAAACATATTATGTTATCTACTTATCTTAAACATAATCTAATCTTGCCTCTTACCTAAAGGATTACATGTCAACGATTATCTGATCTCGCCACGTTCAGCAAAGGATAATCACGCATTGGACTCACATCTGGTCCTGCCACATGCACTACAAGTCTACCATTGTCCACTTCAAAACACTCCTGGACCAACCATGACTCTCCATAGGAGAACATCGTGTCAATACCATGAATCAAGGACTCGCCCCATGCTACAAGATTCAGGTATTCGTATTACTAGCCATACATTTGTACCTTATCGAAGCTACAATATCCAAAGCCATATACATATTTCTACGTTTCCATATGTGACTTAAATACTTGCCCAATTACTAAATTGTATATCTGAATGTTGGGCCTCACCATCATTAAACTACTTACCATTTTTGTCTAGAGAAAACAACTACCATTCCAAAGCACACATCACCTCCATACATCAATCTATGCATCTAAACAACAGCCAACCAAACCAAAAATGTGTCAAGATAACCCTCATAGATCGCCATGCAAAAGGTCAGAATAACACACGTCGAATCGAGCCCTGAAAACCCCCAGATCCTTAATCTAGGTTGTCCACCGATGGACCAATGTGCACCCACCGGTCCACCGGTGCACATTTCAGATACGTGATTTTCATTTTATTTTGATTTTATTTTGTTTCAGTTTTTGATTTTTACTTCATTCTTTGTCTTTGTTTATTCTACATCATATATACACACACACATTATCTACTAGTTTTCCAGAGTCCAAACATGTTCATATTGTCAAATTACAATTTCTACAGGTTTAACTTGAATTAGCGATCAACTTAGGGTTTCTTGAAGTATTCTAATAAGCAGAGTATGTATTTATACTCTTAAGTTCAGATATAATAAATTAGGCAAATTTTATAATATAGTTTAATCCTAGATTAGCCCTAAAGCATCCTATATCAATATCGAAGTATTATAACAAGACCAAAGAAGCCACACTCACTGATTCAAACCAAAAGAATATAAATTGCTTATGGCTTCAAATGTCAAGAAAATCCAATCTTCGAATTAGCCTTTTATTTCTACTTTAAATGATAGAGAACTTCGCTACGAATCGAATGCAACTTTTCTCGACGATTTTCATTAAGATTTGTGAAATTTATGTTGAAATGATTAAAGAGGAAGAAGATGTTTTCGACCATTCTTCAAAAATCAGAATAAAAATGAGAAACGAGATTATACATAACATTTAACTGGACTTTAGTAAGAAAATCTGAAATGGAGTTTAAATTTGAAATTCAAACTATGGGCTTGACCCAACTCAGCTCCACACCCAACCCTCTTACATAAAATTTTATTATCTCACTCATACGATGTCCCTTTCGGACAATTGAATACTTCATCTTAACAAGAAAAATGAGAGTTATACAATGGTGCTACTCCCGTCAACTAATTCAACCATTTGTAAAAAATACTATTTTTCCCTTCTATTAAAATTTACCAAATCTTTCTCCAATAATAAACCAAATTTATATATTGTTAATTACAATCATTATTTAAGTTATATACAAAATTTCGGGGTATTATATTCTCTCCCCTTAAAATAATTTCATCCTCGAAATTGCAAAGAAATGGAAAATGTACACTCACTCTTCATTCACACACAGCCATATTAATTGTGTCGCTTGTGCACATGCTCAATCATTCAGACAAGGTAACCATTATATTCAAACAAATTATATATATATATATACATAAATTAACATTCTAAAAAGATATGTAATGAACATGAGCATGATAACTGATATAGATCTTGCATAATGCAATAAATGTGATAAATGCACCTTATATGAATGCAAAGATATGCCATAGTAGGAATGATGTGCAGGAATCCTAGTATAAAACTGACAGTTCTATATGAATGCAACTTTAGACATAAGAATTTGTATATAATATAATATTCAACACTTATAGCATTCAACTCCTAACAACTAATCTATGTAATCAAATATAACTCCTATTAAATCAAATCAACCAATACAACGTACTGGTAAAGAGTTCGGGATAAGAAGCCCATATCTTCCCTTTAGGCTCACACGTAGTTCCTACCGGATCATATCCCCATTGCACCTTCACCAGCTTGATTCCTTTATTCCTCAACATTTGAATCCCATGCTCTGTTATCCATGTTGGTCCTTTAGATGAACTTGCTTTAGTTTCTAACTCCACATTCTCCAATTGACTAGACTCCACTACTGTAGCTGAGTCATGTACACATTTTTGCAAATGTGACACATGGAATACATTATGAATTCCACCCGTTCTATTTAGTAACTCCACTCTATAAGCTAATATTTCAATACGTTGCAACACTATAAATGGTCCGAAAAATCTTGGTGCCAATTTTTCTGAGTGTCCTAACCTCACCACATGTTTAAGATGTGATACTTTCACAAAAAAAAATCACCGATTTTGAATTCCAACTCCTTTCGTTTTTTTATCAGCATATGACTTTTGTCTATCCCGTGCCATCTTCATCCTTTTCCTTATTAACTCAACCTTCTCCGATGTATTCTTTATCATCTATGGTCCAAGTATCACCTTATCTGTCGACTCCCACGAATACGAAGGTGATTTACATGGCCTACCATATAATGCTTCGAACGGTGTCATCCCGATACTAACTTGAGAACTGTTATTATATGTGAAACCTATAAATGGCAAATGTTCTTCCCAAGCACCGTCATAATCCAGAATGCATGCCCTTAACAAATCTTCTAACACTCTATTCACCCTCTCGGTATGTCCATCCATCTACGGGTGATATGCCATGATCAAACTCAATTTCTTATTTTCAAGTCAATATTCCAAAAGAGTTTCTTTGAATAGACGGTCTCCTATCAATCCAAGGTATAACTGAAAAGAGTCCATATAATACTTACTCAAAATCATATCTGAACCTCCAAATTCTAATTTTCATAAAATTTCCTTCGCATCTTCTATGCGTGCAAACTATGTCCCTTCTCTTCAGTCTTCTATATAAATTTTTCTTCAATCACCATGAAATACTTAAATTAATGCCGCTCCATGTTACTTGTTTATTTTACTTTAGTATCCATTCGATCTTGTACATCTTTTCTTCAGTTCCTTAAACCAGTTTTATCTCAATAGCTTAAAATCCATTATCAAAATCCTTTATCCAAATTCTTTATTTACGTCAATGTGAAATATTTTTCATATATTCCTTGTCGTTAATCCCATTGAGATATCTTTTATAAAAAGAGGTCATAACTCTCCATAATTCTTTATTCTCCAAATCATATATATCTATACAATTCTAAAGACTTCATTTCATTTTCAAATAATACGAACCCACGTGACCTTTATGTCCATCCTTATTTGAGTACTTTTACAACTCATCCAATATACCACTATATTTTTCCTCATATTTTTTCATACCAAATCTAATTCAAAATTTCAATTAAAATTTAGAATTCATGCTCACTACCATCACAACCAAAATTCCAAGCTCAATTGATTTTCTAATAATCATCAACCAATGTTTTAGATCCCATATATCATTTTACCGACTTACCATTCCATTATATTATGGAATAGACAATACGATAAGGATGGTTCCTCACCATATAATTAAATCAACAAAATACTGTGAATATCTTATGCCGTAACATATCTAGGGACATTGGAACAGTATTGATGTCCAAGCATAGTGAATATGTCATCAAACTCATGTTATAACCAATCCAAACTAAATACTCATAATCACACCTATTACTCGTATCAACAACCTATATCTATTGCCTAATTATCGAGGAAACTACCATCCTTCCTAATATATTGGCCATCATCACATATCCAAATTGAATGAAATAACATGGCCCATCCAAACATCCCAACCTTTATACTCCATTATATCAAACCTTTCCTTTTTATAAATTAGTTTCTATCGAACCATCCCACGCAGTCTTATACGATTATATATCAATAATCAAACGCACATAGCAAAGAACATGTAGTTCCCAACACAGTTCTTCAAACAAAAATTTCGATATTATGCGCACTCAACCCAGAACACACAATTCCATATTATGAGCACCTAGCCTAGAACGCACAGTTCCATCTTTGAATCATATATTAATATAAAATTTCTTAGTCATCCATCAACATCTCAACTTTGCAATGATATAAAACAATAAAGTATTCTATATATTATTTACTTCCATCTCCAGTCATTACTGCAATTATATAGAACAAAAGAATGTGAATGTTAACCATTTCAATTACTATACTATAGATTGATCGCCAAGTCAGATCACATTGTATCATCATTAGATCACCTGGACCCCATCCTTAATAAATTCTAGACCATTCAACTAAATCATTATCCGTATCCTAAAATATTTTCAATCAACTAGTTAACGAGATCCAATCAACTGAAACTCCAATATCGCTCACTTCTCTTTTGCTCCCAAATTTTTCCGAGTCAACTTTACTTCAAATATCTTCAAAAATTTCCGAATATCAAATAAATATAACATATGACCAATTCCCTTTCATATAAATTGTAATAACACTAAAATTTATGATTAATTAAACAAGTTAATCAAAGGAATAAGGCAGGCTAAATAAGAAAGACAAAGAGAAGCAAATTAATAAAAGCGAGTATGAGGACCCAGGCCCAACTTATTATGGTACAATATACAATACTCATTTCTATTTATTCATTTCATTTTACTCAAACTAAAATACAAGTTAGAGAAACTCTTTAAGCTTAAGAAGGCAAATAAGAAGAACATAGGCAAACACAAGCTATAAGAGACTAAGAAGATTAAACCAAT
The DNA here is from genome assembly GCA_030737815.1 of Allium fistulosum. Taxonomy (NCBI): domain Eukaryota; kingdom Viridiplantae; phylum Streptophyta; class Magnoliopsida; order Asparagales; family Amaryllidaceae; genus Allium; species Allium fistulosum. The sequence continues at coordinate 800,167,865 of CM060904.1, forward strand.
ACACCTAAGTGATTTAGGTGGGTAATAATTAACCCTTCTAAACTGATTTCCTTATATGTATCGATTCATTTTAGACCTATATGTTTTTATGTATGATGGGGTTCATACGGGTTTTCATTCATGGATCTAAAAGATTAATGAATGTTTTGGGAATGGATGAGTGAACATAGGATGTTTACATATGTTTTCCTTACTTTAGTGATTTCGAGACTTAATAGAAATATTATATAATGTTTAAATTATGATTTTTGAAGTGGGTTTTCAGTTTAAGGAATTTCCTAAGCTTATATAATTTTATACGAATTTTTAAATTTGTTTAACTTGAAAATAATAAATGAAATATCCATAAAGGGCAAAATATTTGTAAACTATGAAAGAACAAAGGTTCAGAAATTTTAGAGAATTTTAACCAAAATTTCTATTAGTAAATAAAAGGGATTAAACAGCTAAGTACCATGTTAGGGAAAAAGGGGTACTACGAGGAACGTAGGGGTATAAAGGCCATGCAAAAATATATTAAAGGGAATTGGTATGAAGGGAACAAGATCCAAATAACTTGCTTAAAAGGATGCTGCAAATAACAAAAAGTAAAATAAGAATGAACAGAACATCAACAATATGTAAAGGCGTTGTCAGGGATGTTAGAGTTGTTGGGGTACGACATTGGGGTGGCAGCTCTATTTTATAAATAAGTGTACTACGCTGAATATGAAGGGATTATAACACATTGAAACTTAGAAAAGAATACTTAATAAGTAAAGTATATAACGAAATGTGTGGGTCGGTAGGATCTTGTGCTAAAATAGAACAAACATATAAGACTTATAAAAGACAAGTCAATGGGCCTCAAAAAGTGGTCAGGTCAGAACGGGGAAGGGATCCTGCGTTAAAATGAAAAGACAAAGTTGAAAGGGCTACTGATGCCGGGTGGGGCGCTCAATCGAATGCAAGCCTTGGGAAGGTGAGGAGAGGCATTCAACTTCCGAGGACAATGGGGTGGTTCCAATCAAACAAATGTCTAAATGGAGGTATACCTTGGGAAGGTAGGCACTCATCTACATGGGGTGTAGACTTTACATTGGGAAGGTGAATTAAAATATTCAACTGCGTGGGGTGCAATATAAATATTTAAAGAGAAGAATAAGTAGAGATTTACCTTTGGAAGATGAAACTACGCAGGGCACGATACTAAATTCCAAAGAAGAATAAAATTCTAAAGATGAATGAAATATGCAGTTGTGGGTGTAGTACTAAATATTTTAAAGAATACTTTAAGGAATATGAGAAACCCATGCAGGGCGTAGTTTCGAACTAATAAGGAACAAAGAAGTAATGTGCGGGTATAGAGTTAAGTAATCAAGTAAAATAGATTAAAGAAGAATCTATAAGGGTGACCATGTGGGATCTGCGCAGGGAGTACAGTATTGTACACTTGAAGTTAAAAGTAATCTAAACCAGGATTCGGTGGGGTTAGCGTAGGGTGCACAATAGTACTTAAGGAAAAGGCACTTTAATTAAAGGAATAATTAAGAAGTAATCGCATTAGTAGTTTAAAGTGTTTTACATAATGTCCGAGTAGTTAGGGGAAAATCTAATTTGTTTTGTGCAGGTTGGACTCACTATATGTTTGTTTTTGGGGAACATTATTATTCACATGAGACTTTATGTCTAACCCATGTTTTTATTATTGTTTTTCCCATAAATTCATGGTACTCGATTGAGCAAGTTGAGTATATGGGCATATGCAGGTATAGAGTAATTGGCACAGTACAAAGACTAAAGACAGAGCAAAAGGCTCTTTAGCTAATAAAGATTTTGTTTCCGCTGTATGAGGGTGTGCGGGCCGTATCTTCATAAGTGGACCCGACTCCTTATGATGTTATTTTCTATTATATTTGACCCCTGTGTGGCCAAGTTACTTGGGAAATTTTGATTGCAGTAATTGTAATGAAAATTTAAAAGAATCTGCTATGTAATGAAATATGTTAGTTAGCTCTGTTTACTTATATATGTATTCATATTATACTGAACTCACTCTAGTCACCAAGAGATAATTTTGGTGATGACTACAACATTATCAACGTTCATCTTCAGGTTTCAAGTGGGAAATGTTGTAGTTAGTATTAGAGTATAGGTTAGGGACACCTAAATAAAACAGAGCTAATAAAAGACAAAAGTAGTAATTGAAAAAAACTTTCTGGGGAGGCAATGTGCTAATATATATGTATATATATATATATATATCTTACTTGTATGTCACTATATAGATATATATAGGAAGATATATCTATTCTTCTACTATGATTTCACTTTCTATCTTTTCGATCTAATGAAGACTTGGTTAATAGAAAAGCAAGATGAATTTGAGAAGCGAACTAATCACAATTACATGGGAAAGTGCAAGAAGAGAGAATGTAGAAACATAGATTGATGGAGGAAGGGAGGAGAGAATTCCAAAAGTAGTAGTGAGGAAGCTTCATCGCCAACAAATGAGGCAGACATAGATATAAATGTCTTGTTTAGGGAGTTCATGGCTCATATAGCAAGGGAAGCTGCACCGGAAGCAGTACAGCTGAGAGCCGCAGTAGTGAGGGAAGATTTCCCTAGGATGAGCAAATATTAAAAAAATCTTGGAGGAAAGGTGTTCATAGAGAAATAGCTTGTAGTAGAAGTGCTAAATTGGTTGAGAAGTTATGCGTGCATATTTAGAGACCTTGGATTGAATAATGTGCAGAAGAGAAGTCCGGCATCAAGGTAGTTATGGGAAGATGCACTGGATTAGTGGGATATCATAATTGCAGAAAACCAAGAAGAGGGAATCACATATGAGCAGTTTAAGGAGAGGTTTGAGGCTCAGTTCATATCAAAGTCTCAGTAGAGTGTGTTGCTGAGGGAGTTCATTGACTCGAGGTAAGGTGACTTTACAGTGGAGGGCTATATCCAGAAGTTCCATGCATTGGCTAAATATAGTAGGGAGATCATCAACACTCTTATGAAGAAAAATGAGAAGTTTATCAAAGGCTTGAAGCAAGGTCTTGCTCAGAAGGTGATGTCCCATCTAGCATCTCCTTTTGAGTTTGTGGTTGACATGGTAGAAGGTACAATGGTATGTACCAAGGGCACAAGAGGGTGGAGGTGAGACCCAAGGCAGAGCAGAAGAAGAATTTTACCTAATGTACAAAAGGCTAGAAAGGAGCGTAGAAGTAGAAAAGGGGTGTAGTTGCTAACACAGAGGTTTTGTGCTTTAACTGTGGTCAGAAGGGGCATTATGCTTCAAGGTGCACTATACCCAAGGAAACTGAGAAGATGAAGCGTTTCAAGTGTGACAAAGTAAGACATTTGAAGAAGAATTGTCCAGAGCTCAAACATCAGGTATATTCTTTGGAGGGACCAAGGGAAGGACTATTTGTAGAGGAGAGAGGCAAGGGAAATGTCTTAGAAGGTATGGCTTTGATTTCTGTCAGATAGAGTACTATTTGATACTAGTGCTATATATTTATTTATAGTGAAGGCTTGGTTGATTGACTTGGGTTAGGAGTTACCTATTTAGTCACTTCCATACGTATGGCTAATCTGATAGGAGGGTATGCCACTCTTAGATTAAGATGCACTGACCTAGATATTGAGTTGGGTGGGTGTAATTATTATTGTGATTCCTATGTATTTGACTTCATAGGATTAAGAGTTATTTTAGGGATGGATTGGTTAGAGAGGCTGTAATACCCCAAAATTTTGTGAAAAATCATTTTTGTAAAATGATTTAATTTTTGAAATATTTAGATTTAAATATGGTGAAATTTTTGGAAATAAATAGTGTGCAAGTATATGTGTGCACGTGCACACTGAAATGGCACAAGGAAGGACTCCAGATTTCTTGGATTTAAAACAAGAATTAAAAAGCAATACAAACATGATTTTGCAACATGGATATTTGATTTCTGGAATTATATGGATCATCTTAGAAAATAGGAAAAGTAAGTTTTACTTTAAATCAGTAAACAGATTTTATTTAAAACCCAGAAAAGAAAATTATACATATATATATATATTATAAGGATTTGTAAACCTGTATACATATAGGTGCATATGTTTCTGAAATTAAAGAGGAATTAAATAAGCCTAGATAAGATATGTATACAAATATACATTTTTAAGTACTGAAAAGTATATATATATATATATATAAGCAAGTGAAACTATAACATTAAAATGACATGAAATGTGATACAAGTCAATATGCTTGTGTAGGCAAAAATAGCAAAGGGGATTCTCAGGAATAATTAAAATATAAAATAGGATAGTCACACTTTTAACATGACTAGGTGAGTGGCCATTTTCTGAAAAGTAAAAGAAAGAAAATGCAGCCTTTAAATTGGTTAATATGGCCTTGGTATTATGAATGAAAAATGCATGATGCTAGCCAGGACAGAAATGGAATTCTGTTTTAACAAAACCCTAGTGGAAAAATGCATATAAATAGGCAGTTTTAGCTAGTAGAATTATCTTTACCCCGAGCTGCACAAAAATAAGAAAGGAAGAAAAATATTGGAAGGAAGGAGAAAACACTCATACAAGGATTTTCTGGATTAATAAGAAGAAATATTTAGGTGAGTAACCTCACTGAGTTCATGGCATTAAGACCTGAGATGAGGCAGCCACTTTTTATTGTCATTTATATATATTTCTGGTTTTGATGTATATGATTTCATCAATGCTTTTTGGATGCCTTATTTTAAATCTGATATGATTTAATATGGATGATTTTGGTGATCTTTGATTTGCTGAGGCATTTGTCTTTGGATGTGTATCATACTGTTTTATTTATACTCAAAAATGTTAAAGTCTAGGATCTTAAAATTATATAGAGAATACTCTCAACTGTTACAGATCTATGGCATGGAGACTTTACAAAAAAAATGTTGGGAGCTGCATTATACTTGGTATAAGTGCTGAGGCTTGAGAAGAAAAATGTTAAGGGTGCAATAGAAATTTTCTAAGTGCTGAGCCCTTAATCAAATCAAAAAAAAAAGAAGAAACTCACAAGCTAAAATTATGATTGAACCAGATCCTGAATCTGAATCAATCATAAAGGCTTGCAGATCAATATAATAAGAACATGCCATGCCTCTTTTACAGTTGAAAATATTCTTATATCTTATTGAGATCAAGACATATTGACCCCATTTAGGAAATAACTGTCTGCTTATTTCTGAGGAGAAATATGCTAGGAAAGATTATGGATGTTTCCATGTTTGCAGTGACATGTTCACTTAGCATATTTGATGATAGGATTTAAGTCAATACACTAGTAAATAAACTAGGGAAGGGAAGGCCAAGAAGGCTGCTGGAATGCTTGTCATATTTGAAGTATGCAAGTTGGCACATGGTTTGTTTAAGCCCTGAGATCTTTGTGCAATGATGTGAATTAGTTCATTGCAATGTGTCCCTGTGATTCCTTAATAGCAGATGAGGCAGGAATTTAAATTGAATTATACAACCTGTAAATGAAGAAATAGGAATATGGATATTTCTTAGGTTGAATGGTATGGAACCAAGATGGTTCCAGTGAATGCAAAGGTTGCAAATAGATAATTATGTTTGCATGATTATGTATGCAAGTGTAAGAATGATAAATGAATATATCATACCTGAATCAACTTAATTATACTATGTTAAAGTAACTGATTGCAGGAATTTGCTTAAATAACTAGTTGGTGCTCTTATATTCTCTATTGCTTAATATCATGAATGTATTGATGTTACTCATACCAGATCTTAGATCTGACCCTTGTTTGCTCATGGCATATGGGGTGTCTCATTTTAAAATGAGGCAGCCACTTATGCTCTTTCAGGGGACGCAGGCACTAAGTAAAAATGAAGTTATGGCTATTATGGAGGAGTGAATGAACATGCTAGCTAGTTTCAATAAGAGCTTAAATTGATTATATCTGCATGTATTCAGGAAAATTTTTATGTTTCTAAGATTTCCAGTCATGTAATGAATATTTTATGGTTAGTGATCAAGTTGCTCTTATGTTCTGTAAGGTGTTAGATTAAATTAGTTGCTCTGTCGAAATCATTGTGTGTTAAGGTTTGATTTGTTTTTTGAAGTAGTGTCTGGAATATAAACAAGAAAAATATGCTCAAGTATTAGCTATAAAAATCTGGAATTAGTTAGAAGTAAACTTATAAGGATTTTAGTTTCCTTTTTACTGAAATGCTTTGTAAATAAGTTTGAATTCATTTCTGAATCGTATTGAGAAAAGTAAAATGTTTTTAAAAAGCTTCAGACAGAATGCAATGAATGGTATCTCCATTGCTTGAACTAGTGTGTAGCAGATACAGGATACATGAGTTAACCAGCTTCAAATAAATGATGTATTGGTTGATCATGATAGATTGTATTTTGAAAATAAAAATGCATTTCAAAAGCTTAGTACATTTAGCAATTGTTTCACCACAATCATCTTTAAAAGATTAAGACATATAAGCAATGTAAACTGGTTTGAACAAACAAAACCTGGAAACACTCCATATACTCTGAAGTTCAGGTAGATTCTGGTTTGTAAAATGCAAATAAAAGAATGGTCAGATTAACCACATGGTTAGGCCATAGGTCAGGCAAATTGTTCACTTCAAATCAATGAAGCAAGGAACCATTTGAACCCAGTTTTCTGGAAAATGAGCAAAGATATTGACATGTGCATGTATATCTGTGTACATGTTGATATTTGGGCAAAAATATAAATATAAATTCCTAGAACAGTTGTAGGAATGGGTTTCAAAAATAATAAAGCAAGAAATACTGTTTTGTATGTTAGATTATATGCAAAAATTAAGTATATATGTGCAGATATAGGTAGATATCAGATTTCAAACCATACAGGAGAAAAATAAAAGAAAAAAAAACAAAAATTGGGTTTGAACCGACCAGCATAGCACTCGAACTCGTGACCTCTCATGTGTAAGTTAGGCGCGTTTCCATTACGCCTAGATGTTGCTTGTGTTCACTTATGATCCACTTTCTTTTAGCCTGAGTTTGATACTATACAGACTTTAACACAATCATCCATATTAAAAGCTTGCTTTCCACTGATTATTACTTGATCATTTCTTAATTAGACTAACAGACTAAAGTACATGTTTCCAGTGGATTCTATGATCAAAAATCAGGATACAATAATTAATCTTTTAAAAGGGAATTATCACATTTTAATAGATTTAAAAGGATTTCTACTTACATATTATCATGCTCTGATTCTAGTAGAATATAACATAGATATCTTTATATATGTATGTTAGGAATGATTTAGATTTAAAACAATATTTTTATATTGTGAAAGATCCTGGATATATTTTGTTTATTGGAGAAAGAAAATGACCCTGGGAAATATATTTGTAATGAATGATATATCTATATATCATCTCTTAAAAAAAAATCCTTATGAAATTAGGGTGGGAATAGGAGGGTCATTTCAGTTGGTATCAGAGCACTTGGTTGCATTGATTGTTAAGTATTATAGAAATGTATTATGTCTGTTTGTTTTGGATGAAATAATTTAGATAAGAAAACAGAAATTACAGAAGTACTCATAATATACTAATACCATTTGCCCAGAATTTAGTTAGCAGACCATGGTAGGAAGAGGATCTCATCACAATGCAGGACCCAGTGCACCTCAAATGCTTGATATGCAAGAATTTGTGAGGGTTTTAAGAGATGGAATTGGGCATAGGCCTGAGAACCCACATGAAGAGCTTTCAAAACTACTGAAGGCTTATTCCAATTTGGGAGGCAGGAGTTTTGAAGGAACTGAGAGTGTGATGGAAATTCAAGCATGGTTGAGAACACTTGATAGGATTTTCAATGACATGCAGTTGGATGACCAAAGGAAGAGGCAAGTAGCTTCTAGACAACTGAAAGGGGTAGCTTTAAGCTGGTGGGAGGTGATCATAGCTGGAAGAAATGAAAATGAAATCACTTGGAATCAGTTCAAGGAGATGTTGGAGGCAAGATTTGTACCAGCATCAGCCAAGACCACTTTGCTTGAAGAATTTATCAAACTTAGGCAGGGAACTTTGAATGTCACTGAATACACTCAAAAGTTTGAGGGGATATCCAATTATGGAGCAATGCTAGTGGCAGATGAAGCATCCAAAAATGATAGGTATATAAAAGGACTGAACCCAGGACTTAGCAGAGCTATGCTACCATATGCAGATAGAACATTTGATCAAGTAATTGATCTGGCCTTGAAACTGGAACAACATGACAAAGAAAGAGAGAAATATAGGAATTTTAAGAGCAACAACAAGAAGGATAAGGGAAGATATCACCCTTATGATAAAAAGAAGGAGGAGGCAGACAACAGGAAGAGTAAAGATACAAAAGCCAATGATACTAAGAAGAAATTGGTTTGCCATCATTGTGGAAAAGAAGGACACATCAAACCAAGGTGCCCAGAGTTAAAAGGAGGAGCCTTCAAATGCTACCTATGTGGGAAAGAGGGGCATATGAAGAGGAACTGTCCTGAGAATAGACAGCAAGGGAAATTGGCAACTTTGGAAGGTAAAGGCAAATCTGCAGTGAAAATTGATGCTGAAAATCATGGCCAAGTGGAAGGTACATTACTCATTTGTGCCATACCCATACCAGTAGTATATGATACTGGAGCAACACACTCTTTGATTTCCTATGAATTAGTTAAAGTGTTAAAATTAAACTGCATATTGGTTGAAACCCCATTGCTTGTACAAAGTCCCCTAGGGAGTTCTAGTGTTTTGAACATGAATTGTGTGGATGTGGAGTTAAACATAGGAGGAAATATTTTTATTTCCAATTTATATGTTTTAAATTATCCAAATATAGGAGTTATATTGGGGGTAGATTGGTTAAGGCAATTTAAAGCCATAATTAATTTAGACTCATCCACCATATCATTGCAAAATTCTAGAGGCCAGAGGATCACAGTTCTATGTGAAGTAGCTAAGGAAGGGAAATTGTATCATTTAGTTGACTTAGAAAAAGATCTGAGTGAACTAACCATTGAAGAAATTCCCATAGTTAATGAATACTTGGATGTGTTTGGGGAAGTTAAGGGTGTTCCACACCATAGACCAGTTGAGTTCCAAATTAATCTCATTCCAGGAGCAAGTCCAATAATCAAGAAACCTTATAGAATGGGGCCAAGTGAACTGAAAGAATTGAAAAATCAGTTGGAAGAATTAGAAGGCAAGGGATTTATAAGGCCAAGCAATTCCTGCTGGGGTTCTCCAGTAGTGTTTGTAAGAAAACATGATGGTACCTTGAGAATGTGCATAGATTACAGAGAACTAAATAAAGTAACCATCAAGAATAAATACCCATTGCCTAGAATAGATGATCTCTTTGACCAACTCAGTGAAGCTAAAATATTTTCTAGGCTAGACTTAGCATCAGGATTCCATCAAATGAAGGTTGAAGACTCAAGTGTTAAGTATACTGCATTTAACACAAGATATGGCTTATATGAATTTTTGGTTATGCCATTTGGTTTGACAAATGCTCCTTCATATTTTGTTGATTTAATGAATAGAATATTTAGAGATTATTTAGACAAGTTTGTACTGATTTTTATTGATGACATTTTGATTTATTCCAAGACAGTGGAAGAGCATAAAAATCATTTGCATTTAGTTTTGTCAAGACTAAGGGAAAATGATTTAAAGGCAAAATTTTCAAAATGTGCATTTTGGAAAGAAGAAGTGCATTTTCTTGGGCATGTTATCTCTGCCAAAGGAATATCAGTAAACCCTAATAAGGTAGTGGCAATCCAAGCATGGAAAAGGCCTAGTACCATCAGTGAGATTAGATCATTTATGGGGATGGCAGGATATTATAGGAGATTTATAAAAGATTTCTCAAAAATATCATCACCACTTACCAATTTAACTAGAAAGAACCAAGCCTTTGTATGGACAGAAAAATGTGAGCAAGCTTTTATCAAAATAAAAGAAGCCCTGATTAATGCACCAGTATTGAGAGTGCCAGAAGGAAATGAAAATTTGGTTGTGTACACTGATGCAAGTGGCTCTGGGTTAGGGGCTGTGTTGATGCAGCAAGACCAGGTGGTAGCCTATGCATCTAGGCAATTAAAGCCACATGAAACAAGATATGCAACCCATGATCTTGAACTAGCAGCAGTTGTGTATGCTTTGAAACTTTGGAGACATTATTTGTTAGGTGCCAAATTCATTTTGTACACTGATCATAAGGCACTGAAATATTTATTCTCACAAAAAGATTTGAATATGAGGCAACATAGATGGGTAGAGTTCCTAGCTGCCTATGATTTAGATATACTGTATACACCAGGCAAGGCAAATAAAGTTGCAGATGCCTTGAGTAGACAGCATGCCAAGGTAGCCATGTTAATGATGGAAGAATTTAAGGATTTGTCTATACTTACTGATTTGGAAATTGAGGAAAACAGTGGGGTACAAATGATGCCCATTGAAGAAGGTAAAGGTAAAGGGAAATTAAGTATGATATCTCTGCAATCAGATTTACTTCTTAAGATTGGGAAAATGCAGGAACAAGACCTAAACATGGTGGAAAAGAAAATGCTCATATCAAAAGGGGAGGAAGTAATAAATTATCAAGTTGATAAAAATGGTTATTTAAGGAATAAAAATAGGATATGTGTTCCAGAAAATATAGAATTGAAGGAGGAAATATTAAATGAGTACCATAGGAGTAAGTACTCCATACACCCAGGTAGCACCAAGATGTATCAAAATTTGAAAAGAAATCTTTGGTGGAAGGGGATGAAGTCAGATGTGGCCAGATATGTTGCAAGGTGCATGACTTGCCAACAAGTCAAGGCAGAGACACAAAGGCCATCAGGACTATTGCAACCCCTTAGTATACCAAAGTGGAAGTGGGAGGATATATCTATGGATTTCATAGATGGTCTTCCTAGATCTAAGAAGGGAAACACAAGTATATGGGTAATAGTGGATAGGCTAACTAAGGTAGCACATTTTATCCCAGTTAAAACAGAAAGAAATGCTCCAAAATTGGCTCAAATATTCATGAAAGAGGTAGTAAGGTTGCATGGCATACCCAAAACCATTGTGAGTGATAGGGATACCATCTTCACCTCAAGGTTTTGGAAAAGTTTTCAAGAGGCCATGGGGAGTGAATTGTGCTTAAGCACTGCCTACCATCCACAATCAGATGGTCAAACTGAGGTGGTGAACAAAGTCTTAGAGGATTTGTTGAGAGCATGTACACTGGACTTTGGAGGCAACTGGGAAGACCACCTCCATCTAGCTAAATTCACATACAATAACAGTTACCAAAGCACCATAGGGATGGCACCATTTGAAGCCTTATATGGCAAGCCATGTTTATCACCTATATGCTGGGTAGAGACTGGAGAAAGGGCTGTTCTTGGACCTGAATATGTTAAAGAAACCACAGAGAAAATTGGGTTAATAAGAAAAAGAATAGCAGCAGCTCAAGATAGGCAAAAGAAATTTGCAGATAGGAAGAGAAAGCAAGTGGAATATGAAGTGGGAGACTTTGTTTTCATCAAGATTTCACCTATGAAGAAAGTCTTGAGATTTGGCAAGCAAGGTAAGCTCACACCAAGGTATGTTGGACCCTATAAAATTCTGGAAAGAATTGGTTCATTGGCTTACAAATTAGAACTACCAGAGGAAATGAAAGCAATGCATAATGTTTTTCATGTGTCCCAACTTAGAAGATGGGTACATGATAAAGAAGACATTTTGGAAGAGCCTACCAAAATTCAAATAAATCCTGACTTGGTTTATGAAAAAGAACCAGTAGGGATTATAGCCAAGGAAGAAAAGAAATTAAGGAGCAAAACCTTGAAACTAGTTAAGATCCAGTGGAGTAGTGATCCTAATGACTGCACATGGGAGTTAGAGGATAAGATTAGAATGGATTATCCTAAGCTTTTTGCAAATTAAAAGGTAATTTTTTTTTCTGGAATTTTTTTTTTGTTATGCATGGTTGATATGGTTGAATTTGTTTGCTTATGCATATGTTTGATAAGTTTTCAGAAAAGAAAATGATGCTTGTTATAAATGTTAGAAAAATTGTGAGGACACAATTCCTAAAAGGAGGGGTGAATGTAATACCCCAAAATTTTGTGAAAAATCATTTTTGTAAAATGATTTAATTTTTGAAATATTTAGATTTAAATATGGTGAAATTTTTGGAAATAAATAGTGTGCAAGTATATGTGTGCACGTGCACACTGAAATGGCACAAGGAAGGACTCCAGATTTCTTGGATTTAAAACAAGAATTAAAAAGCAATACAAACATGATTTTGCAACATGGATATTTGATTTCTGGAATTATATGGATCATCTTAGAAAATAAGAAAAGTAAGTTTTACTTTAAATCAGTAAACAGATTTTATTTAAAACCCAGAAAAGAAAATTATACATATATATATATATATTATAAGGATTTGTAAACCTGTATACATATAGGTGCATATGTTTCTGAAATTAAAGAGGAATTAAATAAGCCTAGATAAGATATGTATACAAATATACATTTTTAAGTACTGAAAAGTGTATATATATATATATATAAGCAAGTGAAACTATAACATTAAAATGACATGAAATGTGATACAAGTCAATATGCTTGTGTAGGCAAAAATAGCAAAGGGGATTCTCAGGAATAATTAAAATATAAAATAGGATAGTCACACTTTTAACATGACTAGGTGAGTGGCCATTTTCTGAAAAGTAAAAGAAAGAAAATGCAGCCTTTAAATTGGTTAATATGGCCGGGGTATTATGAATGAAAAATGCATGATGCTAGCCAGGACAGAAATGGAATTCTGTTTTAACAAAACCCTAGTGGAAAAATGCATATAAATAGGCAGTTTTAGCCAGTAGAATTATCTTTACCCCGAGCTGCACAAAAATAAGAAAGGAAGAAAAATATTGGAAGGAAGGAGAAAACACTCATACAAGGATTTTCTGGATTAATAAGAAGAAATATTTAGGTGAGTAACCTCACTGAGTTTATGGCATTAAGACCTGAGATGAGGCAGCCACTTTTTATTGTCATTTATATATATTTCTGGTTTTGATGTATATGATTTCATCAATGCTTTTTGGATGTCTTATTTTAAATCTGATATGATTTAATATGGATGATTTTGGTGATCTTTGATTTGCTGAGGCATTTGTCTTTGGATGTGTATCATACTGTTTTATTTATACTCAAAAATGTTAAAGTCTAGGATCTTAAAATTATATAGAGAATACTCTCAACTGTTACAGATCTATGGCATGGAGACTTTACAAAAAAAATGTTGGGAGCTGCATTATACTTGGTATAAGTGCTGAGGCTTGAGAAGAAAAATGTTAAGGGTGCAATAGAAATTTTCTAAGTGCTGAGCCCTTAATCAAATCGAAAAAAAAAGAAGAAACTCACAAGCTAAAATTATGATTGAACCAGATCCTGAATCTGAATCAATCATAAAGGCTTGCAGATCAATATAATAAGAACATGCCATGCCTCTTTTACAGTTGAAAATATTCTTATATCTTATTGAGATCAAGACATATTGACCCCATTTAGGAAATAACTGTCTGCTTATTTCTGAGGAGAAATATGCTAGGAAAGATTATGGATGTTTCCATGTTTGCAGTGACATGTTCACTTAGCATATTTGATGATAGGATTTAAGTCAATACACTAGTAAATAAACTAGGGAAGGGAAGGCCAAGAAGGCTGCTGGAATGCTTGTCATATTTGAAGTATGCAAGTTGGCACATGGTTTGTTTAAGCCCTGAGATCTTTGTGCAATGATGTGAATTAGTTCATTGCAATGTGTCCCTGTGATTCCTTAATAGCAGATGAGGTAGGAATTTAAATTGAATTATACAACCTGTAAATGAAGAAATAGGAATATGGATATTTCTTAGGTTGAATGGTATGGAACCAAGATGGTTCCAGTGAATGCAAAGGTTGCAAATAGATAATTATGTTTGCATGATTATGTATGCAAGTGTAAGAATGATAAATGAATATATCATACCTGAATCAACTTAATTATACTATGTTAAAGTAACTGATTGCAGGAATTTGCTTAAATAACTAGTTGGTGCTCTTATATTCTCTATTGCTTAATATCATGAATGTATTGATGTTACTCATACCAGATCTTAGATCTGACCCTTGTTTGCTCATGGCATATGGGGTGTCTCATTTTAAAATGAGGCAGCCACTTATGCTCTTTCAGGGGGCGCAGGCACTAAGTAAAAATGAAGTTATGGCTATTATGGAGGAGTGAATGAACATGCTAGCTAGTTTCAATAAGAGCTTAAATTGATTATATCTGCATGTATTCAGGAAAAATTTTATGTTTCTAAGATTTCCAGTCATGTAATGAATATTTTATGGTTAGTGATCAAGTTGCTCTTATGTTCTGTAAGGTGTTAGATTAAATTAGTTGCTCTGTCGAAATCATTGTGTGTTAAGGTTTGATTTGTTTTTTGAAGTAGTGTCTGGAATATAAACAAGAAAAATATGCTCAAGTATTAGCTATAAAAATCTGGAATTAGTTAGAAGTAAACTTATAAGGATTTTAGTTTCCTTTTTACTGAAATGCTTTGTAAATAAGTTTGAATTCATTTCTGAATCGTATTGAGAAAAGTAAAATGTTTTTAAAAAGCTTCAGACAGAATGCAATGAATGGTATCTCCATTGCTTGAACTAGTGTGTAGCAGATACAGGATACATGAGTTAACCAGCTTCAAATAAATGATGTATTGGTTGATCATGATAGATTGTATTTTGAAAATAAAAATGCATTTCAAAAGCTTAGTACATTTAGCAATTGTTTCACCACAATCATCTTTAAAAGATTAAGACAGATAAGCAATGTAAACTGGTTTGAACAAACAAAACCTGGCAACACTCCATATACTCTGAAGTTCAGGTAGATTCTGGTTTGTAAAATGCAAATAAAAGAATGGTCAGATTAACCACATGGTTAGACCATAGGTCAGGCAAATTGTTCACTTCAAATCAATGAAGCAAGGAACCATTTGAACCCAGTTTTCTGGAAAATGAGCAAAGATATTGACATGTGCATGTATATCTGTGTACATGTTGATATTTGGGCAAAAATATAAATATAAATTCCTAGAACAGTTGTAGGAATGGGTTTCAAAAATAATAAAGCAAGAAATACTGTTTTGTATGTTAGATTATAGGCAAAAATTAAGTATATATGTGCAGATATAGGTAGATATCAGATTTCAAACCATACAGGAGAAAAATAAAAGAAAAAAAAAACAAAAATTGGGGTTGAACCGACCAGCATAGCACTCGAACTCGTGACCTCTCATGTGTAAGTTAGGCGCGTTTCCATTACGCCTAGATGTTTCTTGTGTTCACTTATGATCCACTTTCTTTTAGCCTGAGTTTGATACTATACAGACTTTAACACAATCATCCATATTAAAAGCTTGCTTTCCACTGATTATTACTTGATCATTTCTTAATTAGACTAACAGACTAAAGTACATGTTTCCAGTGGATTCTATGGTCAAAAATCAGGATACAATAATTAATCTTTTAAAAGGGAATTATCACATTTTAATAGATTTAAAAGGATTTCTACTTACATATTATCATGCTCTGATTCTAGTAGAATATAACATAGATATCTTTATATATGTATGTTAGGAATGATTTAGATTTAAAACAATATTTTTATATTGTGAAAGATCCTGGATATATTTTGTTTATTGGAGAAAGAAAATGATCCTGGGAAATATATTTGTAATGAATGATATATCTATATATCATCTCTTAAAAAAAATCCTTATGAAATTAGGGTGGGAATAGGAGGGTCATTTCAGAGGCATAGTGCAATGGAACATTGTGCCGAAAGGATAATCACTTTGAGTCATCTTGACCTTAGAGATAGGGTGTCTGTGGTCAGAATGCAGAGAACTATGCATGAACACTTTATTTGCGATAGCTTTGGAAGAAGAGGAGCAGGGAACAGAACGAGTAGTGAAGGGGTTCAGGGATGTGTTTGAATCAATTTTGAGGTTGCCATCCTCGAGACTGGTAGAGTTCCGCACTGATTTACTACAAGGGACTGAACCAGTCAACCTCCTAGTAGAATGCCTCCGAGGGAGATGAATGAGCTGAGGAGGCAATTGGTAGAGTTAGAAGTGAAGAGCTTCATAAGACCAAGCAGCTCACCATTGGGAGCGACGGCAGTGCTTGTGAAGAAGTCCAATGGATCTTTGAGACTATGTATAGACTATTGGAATCTGAATAAGAGGACGGCGAAGAATAGATATCCTTTACCAAGAATAGATGATTTTTTTGAGCAGTTGAGTGGAGCTAAGGTGTTTTTGCAGTTGGACTTAGCTACAGAGTTTCATCAGCTAAGGCTGCGGAGGAAAGTATTCCTTTGACTACATTCACCACTAGGTATGGTTCTTATGAGTGGTTGGTTATGCCATTAGGGCTAACCAATGAACATGCATTCTTTGTAGACTTGATGAATAAGATTTTCCAAGATCAGCTGGACAGATATGAGTTGGTGTTCATTGATGACATTTTGGTGTATTCTAAGGATGAGGAGGAGCATGCGGTTCACCTAAGGCTTGTGTTGGAGACATTGAGACAACATAAGTTGAAGATAAAATTTTCTAAGTGTCATTTCTGGAGAAGGGAAATGAAGTTTCTAGGCCATGTTATTTTGAAAGAAGGATTAGCGGTAGATCCAGAAAAGGTGGAGGTGGTAACTGGGTGGAAGAGACCCGAGATTTAACTGAGGTGCGAAGTTATCTAGGATTGGCTAGTTATTACAGGAGATTCATTAAGGATTTCTCTCATGTAGCTACCTCGATGACTAGGCTGACTAGGATGGGAGAGAAATTTGTTTAGGTATAGGAGTTTGAGAAGGCATTTTAGGAACTAAAGCATAGATTGACAAATGCACATAATTTAGTAATTCTAAAAGGGAATGATGGTATGACTATGTATACTGACGGATCAGGATTGGGGTTAAGCGTAGTATTGATGCAGAGGGACAAAGTAATTGCTTATGCATTTGACAGTTATGACCCTATAAAGTTCGATATCCAATGCATGATTTGAAGTTGGCAGCAGTTGTCTTCACGTTGAAGATTTAGAGACATTATCTTTGGGGAAGAGGTTTGTGTTGTATACTGATCACAAGTCCTTGAGATATTTATTTTCTTAAAAGAAGCTGAACATGATGCAGCAAAGATGGTTAGAGTTCCTAGCATCGTATGATTTTGGGATAGAGTATACCGTAGGAAAAGGCAACAAAGTAGCAGATGCCTTAAGCCAAAGACAACAAAAATGTGTTTCGGCAATGTTGGAAGAATGAAGGGTGTTAGAAACGTTGTCTATAAGTAATGTGCAGTATCGATCTAGTGCAGGATCAAGGAGCGCAAATAGGATATTAGCATGCTTAGAAGTCATACCTACGCTAGTAGAAAGGATAGTTGAACTGCATAATGATGATAGGTTTTGTGCGGACAAAGTAAGGGGTTTGGACTCATGAGTCAATGCAGTAGAACTAAAGGATTTTAGTGTGGATAAGAAAGGAATATTGCAAAAGAACGACAGGTTGTATGTTCTAAGTACTAGAGAACCGGGGAAGGAAGTATTGGATGAATGTCTCAAAGTTGACCATACATCATGGAGGTACAAAGATGTACCAGATATGAAGAGGAGTTTCTTTTGGAAAGGGAAGAAGAAAGATGTGGGAGAGTATGTAAGGAGATGCCTTACATGCCAACGAGTGAAGGAAGAGTATCAAAAGCCAAGTGGGCTTCTGTAGCCTTTAGAGGTTCCAATGTGGAAATGGGATTTAGTATCTATGGACTTCATAGATGGGTTGCCAAGGACAAGGGTAGGGAATAAAGGAATTTGTGTCATAGTTGGCAGACTAACTAAGTGTGCCCATTTCATTGCAATAGAGGCTAACAGAACCACACCAAAGTTAGCAGAAATATACGTAAGGATGATAGTGAGACTGCACGGGGTCCCGAGCATTGTTATTAGTGAATGAGATTCCTTTTTTACTAGTGAATTTTGCAGGAATCTGTAGAAGGTGTTAGGTACAAAACTATGTATGAGTAATGCGTACCATTCACAGAAAAATGGGCAGATTGAGAGGGTCAACAAGGTCTTATAAGATTTGCTGACAGCATGTTTTATAGATTTCGATGGATCTTAGGAAGATTATCTACATTTGGTAGAGTTCTTGTATGATAACAGCTGTTAGAGCAGTATTGGAATGGCTCTGTTTGAGGCTTTGTATGGAAGGCCATGTAAGTCTCTTATACATTGCTTGGAAGCATGAGATAGGACTATTTTAGGACCAGATACGGTAAAGGAAGCTACTGAAAAGGTAGAGTTAATCGTAGCAACGATGAAAGCCGCACAGTATAGGCAAAAGAGTTATGCCGACACAAGGAGAAAGGAACTAGATTTTGCAATAGCTGATTAAGTGTTCGTGAAGGTTTCTCCAATGAGAGGCGTGATGCATTTCGTGAAAGCTGGAAAGTTAGCACCCAGATATATACGACCGTTTCCAATCATGGAAAGGATTGAGAAGGTGCCATATATTTTGGATCTGCCTAGTATTTTTGCAATGATTCATAATTTATTTCACATATCATATTTGCAGGATTACATTAGGGATTCGAGGGCGGTAGTTGATCAAAGGGCAGTAGGAAACTTGATTATCAAACTAGATATAAATTATATGCACAGGCCGGTTTAGATAGTGGATTGGGATGAGAAACGGCTTCGGAACAAGGTACTGAAGGTAATGTGCATTAAGTGGAGCACAGATCAGGAGGACTGCATGTAGGAAACAGAGGATAAGGTTAGGGGGACCTATTTGTTTTTCATAGGTTAACACATATGACATGTATCGAGTTGTGCTATTATATACTATATATATATAATATAATGATTGTTCGCTATATTAATAGGTAGTACTAATAAGTTCTATGTATGCATGACTTGAGAATTCACGGGGATGCATAGGATAAGCATAAAGGAGAGGCCCTAGATGACCATTACTGAATTTTGGAGTGAAATTCCATTAAGGAGGGGAGATTGTAATAACCCTAAATTTTATAATTGATTAAACAAGTTAATAAAAGGAATAAGGCGGGCTAAATAAGAAAGATAGAGAGGAACGAATTAATAGAAGCTGGTATGAGGGCTCAGGCCCAACTTATTATAGGACAATATACAATACTCATTTCTATTCATTCATTTCATTTTTACTCAAACTAAAATAAAAGTTAGAGAAACTCTTTAATAGCAAAAGCTTAAGAAGGGAAATAAGAAGAAGATAAAAAAACGCAAGCTAGAAGTGACTAAGAAGATTAAAGCAATACATCTAAGAGATTTAGGTGAGTAATACTTAACACTTCTAAACCGATTTCGTTAAATGTATGGGTTCAGTTTAGATCTATATTTTTTTGTATGATGGTGTTTATATAGGTTTTCAAGTAAGGATCTAAAAGTTTAATGAATGTTTTAAGAAAAGATGATTGAACATGGGATGTTTACACGTATTTTCCTTACTTTAGTGATTTTGACACTTAACAGAAATTTTATATAATGTTTAAATCATGATTTATGAAGTGGGTTTTCAGTTTGAGGAATTTCCTAAGCTTATATAATTTTATAAGAAATTTTTATGTTGTTTAACTTGAAAATAACAAGTGAAATATCCTGAAAAGGCAATATATATGTAAACTATGAAAGAACAAAGGGTCACAAATTTTATTCAAAATTTTCTATAAGAAAATGAAAGGGATTAAATAGCTAAGTACTACGCTGGGGAAAAAGGGGTTCTGCGAGGGACGCTGGGGTATAAAAGCCGTGTAAAAACATAATAACTGGGATTGGTAAAATGGGAACAAGATCCAAATTACTTGGTGAAAAGGACGCTGCAAATAACTGAAAGTTAAATAAGAACGAATAAAATGTTGACAGGTGTAAAGGCATTGTTAGGTATGTCAAAGTTATTGGGGGCATGCATTGGGGGCATTGGCTCTATTTTTATAAGTAAGTGTACTTCGCTGAATATGAAGGGATCATATTACGCTGAGACTTAGAAAAGAACAATTAATAAGTAAAGTGTAGAGCGAACTGCATTGGCGGTAGGATCCTACACTAAAAAGATAAACATATATGGCTTATAGAAGACAAGTCAATGGGACTCAATGAGAGGCCAGGTCAGAATGAAGAAGTGGTCCTGCGTTAAAAATGAAAAGACAAAGTTGGAAGGGCTACTGACACTAGGTGGAGATGCTTACTCGAATGCACGCCTTAGGAAGGTGAGGAGAGGCATTCAAGTTCCGGGGACTGTGTGGTGGTTTCAATCAAACAAATGTTTAAATGAAGGTATACCTTGGGAAGGTAGGCACTCATCTACATGGGGCGCAGACTTCACCTTGGGAAGGTGAAGTAAAACATTCAACTGTGCAAGGCGTAGTATAAATACTTAAAGAGAAGAATAAATAGAGATTCACCTTGGGAAGATGAAACTGCATGGGATGCAACACTAAATTCCAAAGAAGAGTAAAATTCTAATGAAGAATGAAATATGCAATTGTGCGGGGTGCAGTACTAAATACTTTAAAACATACTTCTAGGAATATGGGAAACCTACGTGGGGCATAGTATCGAACTAATAAGGAATAAAGATGTAATGCGCAGGTGCACGGGTAAATAATCAAGTAAAATAGACTAAAGAAGAATCTATAAGGGAAACCAGGTGGGATCTGCATAGGAAGTGTAGTGTTGTACACTTAGATTTAAAAGTAATCTAAACGAAGACTCTGGTAGGGTCAGAGCATGGTGCGCAGTAGTAAAAACGATAAGCTTAAAAAAGAATTTAATTGAAGGCGTAATTCAGAAATAATTGCGTCAATACTGTTTGTACCAAAATTGGGCACAACACTCTTTGGATGTGTTTGAAGAGATAAGATGAAGAATATAAATGGAAAATGAGGAAGATCTAACAAACACACCAATCGGTAAATAGGAAAAACACACAGAAACACACAAATTTAGAGTGGTTCGGCGTATGGCCTACGTCCACTATGAAACGGTTGACTTTTATTATTTTTGCTTGCTGGTTACAACGAGGTACAATAGTATAATCCAAGTACAATGATATTTTCGGTAGAGTTTGGACGTAGAAGAGCAAAAAGTCCATTTTCTGTAGGTCCAGGGTCATTATTTATAGGCGTAGGCAGCAAATATCTCGCCTAAATCTCGGAGGACTTCTTCTCTCACGTGGGTGGGCCCACGGGATCGAGTTCAGGTGGTTTCGACTCGATTTGGGAGCGATACGAATGGAATTTGTATAGATCAAGAATTGATCCTTTTGGTTGAAATTTATCTGATACATTCTTGACGTTGTAGGCAAGCTCCGGTGAAAATTTGGCGGCGTTTGGACTTGTAGATTTTGAGTTATGATCGATGCAAGTTAAGGAAAACAGCTAAAATTCGTATCCATCAATGTGAATAGTGAAGCGATGCGAACAGAAGTGATGCGAATAGAAGCGATGCGAATTTGACAGCCTTCAAAAAAATTCAAACTTGCATCGATCATATCTTGAGCATACGAACTCAGATTGACTTGAAATTTGGAACGTTGGCTTTCATAGCTTTGCTTGTCGTGCCATATCAATTGTTGCTCAATCCAGACTCGGAAAAAAATTTGTCAGTATCCATAGCAAACCTGTGTATAACCGATCTTCGAGACGGACCGTCTTTGGTTTCTAGCCAATTCCTTGGTGTCATGGCCTTGCCAAAAGGCAGGATAACATTTATCCCCCAAAGTACGTCTTGTGTGAACATGACGTGCTTTGAAAAGCTGACTTCTTCATTCTGAAAAGTTCTATCCGATTCGCTGAGTAGTTGCTATATTTTCGTCAAAAGATGTAACCTTTGATTGATCTTCAGTGATGTAGATGTCGAACTGTTGATTGTCAATGATCATGCAGTGTTTTGTTGTAACTGAGTGTTGAGCGCTAGCGATTTGTTGTTCATCGTTGTGATCGTCACCAGGTAAGCATTCAATTCCTGTTAACTTCGAAAATTTAATGTCAGTTTGGCATACATGCACATATGTTAACCTGACTCCTGTTCATGTTTGCACATTTGCGGGTCGTTATCAAGTTATTTTGATCGAGTTTCGTATCCATACTCTCCTAGATCGATGTGAAATTCGAGTTGCAACAACGATCGATGGTCATTTTTGATCCATTTCTTTGTATTGATCCTCTCCTGGATCGATCTGGGATGCACTAAGGTAGACTTTGTATCGTTGGTTATCGATATGAGATGGACTTACATAAGGTGTGCTTCGTATTGATGGATACGTAATATTGGGTCTCAGATCGATGGATACAAAAGGAATGCTTTGTATCGATGGAGTCGGACGATCCAGACATAATCATGCAGTGATGCTTCGTGGAGGATATGCCATTTCTCATTCCCCTATTCAAGAAGAATTCCCCACAGTAGATAGTCTTTGATAGGAGTCATCCATGACCCCTTTCCTGGCTCCATCTCTAAGATCCTGTCGATCTTCATCTGTCAATGCTTAGAATAAAAATATTTCAACTGGGACAAAGTCTATTTATCGCGCATCCCCAGAACTGGCTAGCTTGGCCAATGATTCGGCCTTTTCGTTCTTTGAGGATTTGTGTAGTGGTGTAATAGTCGAAGTCGGCTGGTAGCTTTTTGGACCCAGCTAGGATAAGGAGCAAGATGTTGCCCACTAGTCAAATAATCTTCCCTGACTCAGTATACCACTAACCAGTAATCACATAAGATATGTAAAGTTTGCACTCCTAGTTTTCTTGCAAGTTTGAGTGTGGCAACTAAGGCTTCATACTTAGATTCGTTATTTGTTGCAAGGAAGTTGAGTTCCAAGGCGTAGTAGATCGATCTCTCTTCTGGAGTCATTAACGCAACTTCGATGTAAGAAAGCCGATTATTGGAAGTTCCATCTGTATAGGTTCTCCATCGGTTGGACAGTTCTCTACTACTCTTCGGATAGTCATCTAATGTAGTGAATTTGGATATGAAGTATGCTAATGATTGACCATGGATAGCTCTCTGAGGGAAATAAGTGATATCAAATTGGCTTAGCTTGATATTCTAATTGAGTAACCTTCCAAACATTTAAGGTTGTTATAGGACCTATCGAGACTGGTCGATATAGACCTAATGGGGTGAGCCTGTCAATAGCTAGCATTCATTATATTCTAATCTTTGGATTTGTTTCTCTTCATATAGCATTGCGATGCTTATGGCGTGTGTTGACACGGCCCAATTGATGTATAAATCTTCGCGATCCAAAGGTCTGGGTAAAATGGGAGACCTCTTTAAGCGACCAAAAGGTTTGGATTCGTTTCTCTTCCAAACATTCAAGGTTGCTATAGGACCTATCGAGACTTGTCGATATAGACCTAACGGGGTGAGCCTGTCAATAGCTAGCTTTCATTATATTCAGATCTTTGGATTCGTTTCTCTTCATATACCAATGCGATGCTTATGGTGTGTGTTGACATGGCCCAATTGATGTATAAATCTTCGCGATCAAAAGGTTTGGGTAAAATGGGAGGCCTCTTTAAGCGATTTATCAGAGTTGGAATTGCATCAACGCAGTTGTTAGTTCATTCAAAAGTTCTCTTCCCTTTGTTGGTCAGATTGAAGAAGAGAATTCACTTGTAGATGGTCCTAGAGTTGAATCAACTTAGGATGGTAACCTTCCGACTTGGGCTCCGTACCTGCTTGGTTGTCCTCGGTACATGGGTGTCTCTAATTGTTGGAATTTTCTAGAAATTAGCCTTGATTCCACGAGAATTGATGATGAAAATAAAGAATCTTTCTGATGTAATGGTGAAAGAGCATTTCAAAGGATCGAGTTTCATCCTGCAATTTTTGGAGAGCACTGAATATCTCTACCAAGTCATCGATGTGGTCGTTGGATAGTCGTGATCTTACGAGCATATTAAACACATCTACTTTCATCGATCGCCCGATCTGATTTTTGAATGTTCTATTAATCGTCCTTTGGTAAGTAGCATAAGCGTTCTCAATTTTGAATCTGGGGTTTGCAACATAGCACTATAGGCCCAGTTCAGTAACGAAACTATTGTATTCCTGGTCTGGGACATGCTTCAGTATCTAATTGTTTTTGGAGTTTTGTATCCATGGAAGTGAGCAATTCATGTCCGATTGTCGAGTCTACCAGTTGGTTGATCCTAAGAAGTGGAAGTTTGTGCTTTGTCATGCCTTGTGCAAATTTGAGTAGTCGGCGTACGTTCACCACTTTCCGTTCGTTTTTCTTATAAGTAATGGATTGGATACTCATTTTGTGTAGAGGAACCCATCGGTTTTGAGTAAATTCACCTCCTCTTTAAGTGCAGCAGATCTCTCCGGATCCACGTCGTATCATTTTTGTTCACCGAGACATGCCTCGGGTCGACATTTAACGCAGGGTTCTAAATAGCTGGTTAGAGTCCATATGTATATATGAGGTTGAGTCCAAGCGAACACATCAAGATTCAGCCGGAGCAATGCAGTTTACTCTTTCATCATCATTGCGCTGATTTGTGATCTAATCTTTAGTACTTGTGATGGGTTATAGGCGCTTTATGTGCTTATTTGCAATGGTAAGTGATCAAGCTTGTAGGGACGTTGAATCAAAGGCTTGGTAAAGTTTAGTCTTGTATCGCATGCTGCAGCATAGCTGGCTCCAACTATGAGTTTGAATCTACTTGTGTTTTCGAGCAATGTTCTTTTCATTCAATGTACCCGCGATCCATTGCTCATCGGAAGGGTCAGAATGATGATCAGTTGCCCATAAGTCCGGGCGTCGATCTAATGATTCTATCTCTAAGCATCCTCTTGGTCGTAACTTCAAGTTGTTATAAATACTAGGCGCGAGCTATAAGATTGAGTAGTCGTATCCAGCTCTTGGATTATCAGACTCGTGCCCTCAGTCTTGGGATGATGGACGTATTTTGCGAATGATCGAGCCTAGCTTCTGCTGTGTTTATACTATAGTCCAAGCTGTAAGAGCCAGAGTTGTTTGATGAACTATCAAATTACATTCGTCTTATTTCTCGCACGTGCCCCCATGTCTGGGGAATATCTCAATAAGTGGCAAGGTAGATAATGTCCACTTCAATTTCGCATTCTATCCCGTTGAACTATGGGATCGAGTTAACCGATGGAAGGCTGAGTCATGCCTTATCCTACATTGTGTCCTAGTTCTTTCCTCTAGGCGGTATACATTGTTACTTTTCCGACATTCAGACATAAGCTAGGTTCGGGATGGTCAATAACATTCTCTTCGCTGCTTATGCCGCCATACTTTGGGCAAAAAATGAAGAGTGAATTGTCCAGTCAGATCCAATGCAGGATTGATGCTTCCCTTTTCGAATCGAGGGTAAGAACCGGTACGCAGACATTTAGGTTGCACTTGTTGTGAATTGCTCGTTTAGTCGAATCGTGGTAAGAGTCAAAGAACGAATGGTCGCATTGCATTCTTTTGGAGTTGGGCGATCAACCACGTCCATTTCGATGTACATTCTCCCATTAGATTTAGGGATAAAGTCAGCTCAAATGCAGTCATGTCATGCTCATCTGGTCTCATGCTCTTTTTGACAGATCGAAGGAAGGCGATGGAGGATGAATGGTCAAGTCACACTCATTCGTGGTTTATTTTTCTATCCAAGATCTGTTGGTCAAAGGTATTCGATGGATGTTCGGGTCACATCGATTTGTAGTCGAAGAGGATCGATATTGACCTTCGATTCAATGGCATGATGTAGAATGCTTGGACCTCATTTCTTGTCGATCCAATGGTATGATATGAAAGGTGCATATCGATATTGCCCGTCAATCCGATGGTATGATATAATTGGTTGCCTGTAACTTCAGGCATCATTCTGATCGGTTAGCATTAAGGCATCCTTGTAGTCATAGCCTTAAGATGTAAAGGTTGCTAAGCTGGAGATGTAGCGAGTCACCTTTCTCTTCTTTCACCGATTTGTGCCTCTGCCCCCAGTCTTGGGTTAGCAAAGTGAGTTTGTGGACGGTTTAATTGCATCTGTAGCAAGTTTATACTCCTCCTGTCGAGTTTAGGTCAGAGTTGGCGAATGAATGGTTGAATCAAATTCATTCGTCTGTCTATGCTCGTACTCGCACTCTGGGGATCAAAGTCAGCTGAAGGGCCATTCATCACACCTATTTGACGTTTATACCCCTGTCCACACTCTGGGGACTAAGAATTTCTTTGTAGAAAATGGTCGGACCGCATTTTCCTCGGTCAACTCCTCTGCTCCCAATCAAGGGCAAAAGTCGAAGTGTGGTCGGTCAAATTACAACAACTTTAATTTGATGTTTCTCCCACCGAACTGTAGGAAGGAATTGATTGGCGGATGGTTAGGTCACATCCGTCCATGTTGCACGCACAACCCGTCAAATCATAGGCGAGAGTTAGCAGGTAAATGGTCGTGTCATGTTCATTTGTTGTAGGATGGGTAGTCACATCCATTTAGAATAGGACGTTCAGCTAGGTCCGTTTTGCGAATCTGCGTCTCCTTGTCGAATTAAAGAAGAAATTTTTTCTTGTAGGATTGTAGTGCATCCCTATAAAATTATGTTAGGGGTCCCGTGCCAGGGACAAGAGTTGATGCATGGACGGTCGTGTCATGCCCACTTAGTGCTAGATGGTCGGATCGCATCTGATTTTTTGTTATAAGTGTGCCCCCATGTCAGGGGAAGAGTTGGAAAGCTGACGGTCGAACCACATCCGCTTTTTGTACTATAGAACTTGCTAAGGAATCAGAGTTGATAGATGGACAGTCGAATCGCATCCCTTCTGGTATGTAAATTCCAATCCTAGCTTTGAGGATTGGAGTTGGTTGATGGGTGGTTTGTCACACCCATTTGGTCTTTGTTTGCGCCAAAAATGGTCACAAACCCCAAGTGTAGTGAAAGCACCAGCGTATGAATACAAATCAACAGTATTCACACACAAATCACAGATCTAAGCAAATAACAAGCAACAATCCAGAAATAATGAACAGTGACACGCAATTTATAGTGGTTCGGCTATCTCCGGCCTACGTCCACTTCAAAGTTTTTATCTTTTTATTGCTCGATGCTTGAAGATTACAATTTAGTGTGTTGTATTACAACTGATTTGCTGAACTAAGTCTGAATCTCAGGCAGCAATGGTGATCTGGAGTAAATCTGGCAGAGTATGGACGCCCTTTATCTCTCAAAATTGTCCGACCTCTTTTCTGAATGACCAGGGGCTCTATTTATAGGTGTAGAAGGCTGATATTTCGCCTAAATTGAGGGGAGACCAGTTCTGGCACGTGAGGGAGCCTACATGCCCGCTTTCTGGAAATCCGGGCCCACTTTGGGATCGATTCGACCCTTGGTTCGAATCAATCAAGAAAGAGCCCAATCGAGCTGAAATTTGGTGTGGACATTCTTCATCATGTGTTTAAGCTTCTGTGAAAATTTCATAGTGTTTGGACTTGTAGAAATCAAGTTATGATCGATTCAAGTTGACGTTCTTCGCCTTATGGATTCGTTCGAATCGATATGGTTCGAATCCATAGGGTCGAATCCATGCTTCTGCACGTGAAGACGATAACGTGGTGCGCGTGCTCTGGGTCAATCCCCCTTTTTCTCCGAGATTTCTGGGTCAAATCCGTGGTTTTAGTCGCGTTTACTTGGTGGATTCGAAGAGAAGGATCTGAAGGTATACTCCTTCGATTCGATCAAACGTGCGTTCCTTCGTATCGATCTGGGTAACCCTCAGTCGATTGATACAAAGACTCCACTGCTTGAAGGGATTCGAAGGTGGGAACGTTCCAATGGATTCGAGCTATTGGATTCGAACTAAGGCTTGCTCAATGGAGTCGAAGCAAGGCATATTCTGATGGGTTCGAAGCAAGGCCTGTCGTGATCGATTCGAGGTAGAGGATGGCTCGATGGAGTCGAAGCTATAGTCCTTTTCATGGATTCAGAGGATCTCTCCTTGATGGATTCGAAGGCAAGAGTACCTCGATGGATTCGAACTGTGTCCTCGTGGATGGATTCGAACCCACATGTGGTCGATCGATTCGAACCTATGCTATATCATCCATCTCCTTTTGGCGATATCTTGAGCATACAAACTCGGATTGACTCGAAACTTGGAACGTTGTTTCCCACGGCTTTGCTTGACGTGCCTTATCAATTGTAGCCCGATCCGGACTCGGATAAAATTCATCGATATCCATGGTGAACCTGCGACGCACAATCGATGTTCACGACTAATAATCATTGCTTCTCAGTTAATCTTTGGGTATCTCGGCTTTGCCAAAAGTTGGGATAACAGTCTTTATACTCCAGTTTGCACTCTCAGGACTAGAGTTAGTTGATGCATGGTCAGTCATACCCAGTTGGTGTTTAAACTCTAGTACGCACTCTGGGGACTTAGAGTTAGTTGATGTTTATAATCTAGTTCGCACTCTAGGAATCTGGAGTTAGTTGATGTTTATACTCCAGTTCACACTCTGGGAATTTGGAGTTAGTTGATGTTTATACTCCAGTTCATACTCTGGGAATCTGGAGTTAGTTGATGGGTGGTCAGTCACACCCATTTGTCATTTGTGCTCCAGTCCGCGCTCTCGGAACTAGAGTGAGTCGGTATTTTATACTCCAGTTCGCACTTTGGGAATCTGGAGTTGGTTTATGGATGGCTAGTCACACCCATTTGGTGTTTACACTCCGGTCCGCGCTCCCGGGACCAGAGTTAGTTGATGGGCGGTCGGTCACACCCATTTATGTTTATACTCCAGTTTGCGCTCTGAGGACTTAGAGTTATTTAATGTTTATACTCCAGTTCGCACTCTGGGAATCCGAATTTAGTTGATGGGTGGTCAGTCACACCCATTTTAGTGTTTTATACTCCAGTCCGTGCTCTGGGGACTTAAAGTTAGTTGATGTTTATACTCCAGTTCGCGCTCTGGGAATCTGGAGTTGGCCGACATATGGTCAGTCACATCTGTTTCGGCATTTGGATCCCGTTCGCACTCTGGGAACAGGAGGTCGATTAAGGTTGTTGATGGTCGAATCACTTCAACCTTGATTTGGCGAGCAAAGTCCTAGATGGACGGGTCCATCCCCCTCGAGTTTGGATTTGGAATTTTGTATGCCATCTTGCACTCTGGGAACTGGAGTTAGTTTGAGGATTGCCGTGTTTCAATCCCTTTTGATTTAAGTGTTTCGGCCCCCGAGCTCGGGTTTCACTTAATAAGTGATTGGTCAGATCTCGATCACTTTCCACTTATCCGCCCTCAACGAAGGATAAGATTTAGTTGATGGATGGTCGAATCACGTTCATGTTCGTTCGGATTCCACTTTTGCTAAGCCTAAGGAGTAAGATTAGTGTTCTGGCAAGCTTTGAGCTCGAGCAGAGGAGAGGATGGTCGAACTGCATCCACTTTGAGCTGTGTATTTTCCCTTAAGTCAGGGGCAAGAGTTGGAGAACAGACTGTCGAGTCACGTCCACTTTATGCTTTGCACTCTTCCAATCGAGTTGAGGAAGAGAGTCGAAATGATGGCTCATGATGGTTAGCGAGTAGGCAGTTAGTCGTTGATGACTTTAAGATGAGGCTTGGGCTCTGACGAAGTTCGTTTAAGGCATGATTGTTTTTGTCGAATCACAGACGCAAGCTAGAGAGTGAATGGTCAAATCATATCCACTTTAAACATATGTTCTCAAATTACCCCAAGTTCTAATGTAGGATTGGATGCATAGACAGTCATGTCACATCCACCCTTGGTGTGATTCCAATTTTACTGGGCATTAGAAGAAGCATAAGTATTTTGCCAAGCTTCAAGTACGAGATGGAGAGTACATTGTTGGGACATATCACTCCAAGTCTTTCCTAGATCTCCAATTAAATTGCATAGGCGGATGAGTGGATGGTCGGTTGCATCCACTTTGTAGTAGAGTCCTGACCTTATCGGTCTCTTCCGCTTTGATGCCTTGCTCCCAGTCAGGGGCATATAGTAGCCGATGAGTGGTTGAATCATGCTCGTCATGATGATACCTCAATGATTTGATCATAGTCCGCGGAGGTTGTTTTGCACCCAACCTTAAGTACTCGGTTACCTACATCATTTGCAAGTAGTTTAATTCAAGTCGGTCATATTTCACAACATAAACGAAATTGAAATAGAAATAATTCAAAAGAGATCGGATTAAATCTCATTAATAAGTGAAGCGGCATCGTATGCTTGCTATTGCACTTCGGTCCAGCCCTTCACAGTTGGAAGTCTAACGCAAATGGTTCAATTTGATCAAAGTTCTTGATCGATAGTGGTTGTGAGTTCCCGGTCCTTTGTTTTATGGGGCTTGCACATATTGTTGGAGCTATCCTTTCCGGAGCAGCCTTATGGCGTTGGCATCCATGGTAGCCATCTAAAGAAGAGGATTTTTTCGATCTAGAGTATGGAGTAGGTTCCCTCCTTATCTCGCCATGTTGATCCTTCATCTGATTCATCAACTCAATATTGGCCTGGACATGTTGGTGTAGTCGTCGGCGGCTATCTACCAGTTCTCTTATCAAAGTCTGGAAATAAGCTTTGGTGATGAATTCATTTATGGGTATTGGAAGCAACTGGCTGTGGGCTTTGGATAAATTCGTTGGCTGCCAGCTTCTTTATTCCCGTCAACAATATGAGAAGTAGAACTGGTATGTCTAACCACGATTGACAGTGTTCTTTGAGGGATGGGGGAAGACATCTGCATTTGATGGCAGTCATCACTCTTGGTGGAAGCCATGCGCAATTCTCACTTCATGAGATAGTGCCGGGGATTATATTTTCAAAGTACACTGACATAGTCAGCATATTGAATTTTTGCTGGAAAATCTGCATGTAGGATGGTTTCAATAAATAGGTCTCGACTGAGAAAGATACTTCAATCAACATTATCAGGTTCATTTTATGGCTATGGGGTCTTGTAATACTGGTGAATGATGTATGCACGATTGCCCAACGTTCGAGCGGTTGGTAATGCCGATTGGATGGTGAGTTGGTTAAGATGGGCTCATAGATTGGTGATTATTTCTATTTTTCACCCAGGTAGGAGGCCCATATAAGGTAGTAAGGAAGTCCTCTTAAGGTTGTATGTCATGCTTCTAGACATATGGACATGGTATGATTAAGATGCGGGAATTTGAAGATGGTTCAGCGGTGATCAGCTATGCTTTGAGTTGGCAGAGTAGACAATGTAGGACAGTCGTCATATTAGCCATCATACCATAGTTGTTAATTTAGGAGTTTAAAATCTGGTCAATTGGGGGAAGTTGCAGTCCACCTTAGAAGCATGATATATTAACCAACTCTAGTTCTTGGCGTATTAGCTAGGTTCTCCATCCTCTGGGAGCACCGGTAGAGTAGTATTTCCTTACCCATTACTTGATTGCAATTCAGCATTTGTTGCTGTGATCCCCTATGTCTTGTTCAGTCATGGAACGATCAGAAGCGTGGATGGAATGTTCCTTCATTAAATTGAGCTTTGAATTCACTACGCGGGTGCTCTGCGCTGCGGCTAGGGTTCGATACGATACAAATAGTGAAGCGATGCGAACAGAAGCGATGCCAATTTGATAGCCTTCAACAAATTCAAACTTGCATCGATCATATCTTGAGCATATGAATTCCGATTGACATGAAATTAGGGACATTGGCTTTCATAGCTTTGATTGTCATGCCATATCAATTGTAGCTCGATCCGGACTCGGACAAAATTTGTCAGTATCCATAGCGAACCTGTGTATAACCGATCTTCGAGATGGACCATCTTTGGTTTCCAGCCAATTCCTTGGTGTCACGGCCTTGCCAAAAGGCGGGATAACAAGTAGTTTACAGTGTTTTACTCATGATGCCTGAATAGTGAGGGGAAAACCTAATATGTGCAAGGCAGGTTGGACTCACTATATGTTGTTTTTGGGGGATAGTACTATTCACTTCAAACTTTATTTTTGACCCGTGTTTTTATTATTGTTTTCCCCATAATCTCATAGGTACTCATTTGAGCAGGCTGAGTTTATGGGCTTAAGTAGGTACGAAATAATGGTCGTAGTACAAAGACTAAAGACAGAGCAGGAGGCTCTTTAGCTAATAAATATTTTGTTTTTGCTGTATGAGGGAGTGCGGGCCGCATCTTCATATATGGACCCGACTCTTTATGATATTATTTTCTATTGTATCTGTCCCACGTGTGGGCACATGACTTGGGAAATTTTGACTGAAGTAATTATAATTAAAATTTAAAAGAATCTACCATGTAATAAAATATGTTAGTTTGCTATGTTTACTTATCTGTTTATTCATATTATACTGAACCCACTCTAGTTGCCAAGATATAATTCTAGTGACGACTACAACATCATCAGCGTTCATCTTTAGGTTTCAAGTGGGGGACGTTACATAAATCTTAACCAATTTAATCTGCTAATAGATAAATATCTTTTCTCTATCTTTCTTCAATATGCCAATTTGGATTATCTTTTCTCTTTCTAACTATAATCGTATCCTTTCATTATTCAATTCCTTGCAACTATTGGGATCATGACTTATGATAAAATCATGCCTAGCCCATTAATCCTTAACCAAGCCACATTTCTATGTACATCTAACATCTTTCCATGATAAATCATTCAATCTAATCCAAAATCAATCGATTTACGCACTATGTGAGAATTACTATTAAATTATACCACCATATTTCTTATCCAAAATCACAACTCATTTCCAACTCACAATCTACTCTCCTTTCTTAATAGCTGATGATGCATATTTGCACCAGGGGTCACCTCCATAACCTTTATCTTACTTATTCTCTTTCTAGCACATCCAACAAACTTTAAATTTGACCATTCAAAATCCTTTTTTTATACTTTATCATTGTAATAAAAGAATCGCTGTTAGAAACATATCATATATCTAAGTCAAAACTTCCATTCGCTTTTTAAAATACATCACCGCTTTTTGAAATATTGCTTTAACCGAAACATCTCATTTACTCAAAATCAATAGATAATATCTTTTCATCAAACATTTACTTCATCTTTATAACTTAATTCCAATACCAGTTACATCTTTACCTTCAATGATTTAATACTAACCTTTAAAATATATTTAAAATTTTAATAAACTATAGTTATCCTCAAAAATACTTTTCCTTTAATTCAAAACAATTTATAATTATATTATCATATATATCAGTATACATAGATTTTATTTTGTAAAACGGAAAATTTCCAACACCTTTAAATAATACATTATATATATATATGAAAATGTACTTTAAAATTCTCTTTAGCTACTCACCTTATTTATATAAATTTAGAAATCCATTTCTATGACCTTTAATCATATTTACTATATGTTCCGAAAATTCCATTTCACAAATCCTTCAATTTCTTATTTAAAAATGAATTCTACTTACTTTGAATCAAACTTTAAATCTCAAAAATCATCCAAATACCCATTATCTTATATAAACATGACATCAATTCATAAGTTTTCTGATAAATGAAGTTTGCAATCCAACTTCCAAGACTATTTTCCCTTTTAAACACTTTCTTTAAATTTCCCCTCTTAAAATATTTTACCTTTGAAATTCAATCCTCTTACCATCTTCAGTAACCAATTATTTAGTACATACACAAAATCAAATCCCTAACTTATCACTTATATTCTCACAAGTGCTTAGCCACATTCCCAATGTCAATCGGGGTTTTATTGCAACATAATACTAAGAATCGCCCCTCATACACCAAATTCAGGCATTGTGGGGTTTACACTAGTATGACTCATCGCTTACAGATATCGGTGGAACCGAACATGGATGTTCACATCGTTATATCCCTAAGATCAAATCTAGTACCATTTCCAGTTTTGCCTTACTCCACCAATATTTATCTTTGTTCTAGTTTCCATCCTTATCGACTTACCCATCCTCTGTTATCCGTAATTGAGGTTCATTATCAACTCCCTAATAGATAGATAGTTCAACTAGTACAACAACAAATATATTCAACTTATATACATATTATATTATATATTTTATAATATATACAAGTTTTCTCTTTTAATACGTTCCTAATCCTATAACCTATGCTCTGATACCAAATGTAACAACCCGTTATTTAAGTTGTTGGAAGGTAATACATATGACATACATAGAGAGTGCGTAGATAAAAACTATATTCAACTTAAATTTCAAAATCTCACAGTGGAAGGTCAAATCAATAATTTATATCACACAAATACATATAAAAATGGTTTGCAAATTTTGATACCAATATAGAAGTCTGTACAACCCAAATCCAATCATTACCATACACTATCACATCAAGTCTTCAATACACACTTTATTTACAATATATATATATATATTTCATCTCTAGATCTGTCATGCCTCTAGACTCTATCAACCTAAAGAATATAGATAGAAAACTATAAAAGTGGGTCAGACATATGTCTGCGCGAGTGAAACAAATCTAATACAAGTATAATACTGCGACAATGATCTAACATGATTTAAGTCTACGTATAATACTTTTTGGACCCACTTATGTCACACCGCAGAACAATATTATACTATCTAAATAATCTTTAACGCAATCCATTCTTACCACTTGCGGTAAAGAATTACACGTCAATGACGATTCGATCTTGCCATGTGCAGTAAAGGATAATCGCGCACTTGACTCACTCCTAGTCTCTCCACGTGTGCTATAGGTCGACTATTTTCCACATCAAAATACTCTTGGCCAGCCTCGATGCTCTACAGGAGAACGTTTGGTCAATACCATGAATCAAGGACCCGCCGCATGCGCTACAAGATTTAGGTATTTGTATCACTAGCCATACATTTTTATTTTACTGGAGCTGAAATATCCAAAGCTATATATATATTTCTTCATTTCCGTATGAGTCTTACATACTTGCCTAGTTACCAAATTGCATACCAAAATGTCGAGCCTCACCATCATCAAACTGCTTACCATATTCATCTAGAGAGAACAAT
Source organism: Allium fistulosum (assembly GCA_030737815.1). Lineage (NCBI taxonomy): Eukaryota > Viridiplantae > Streptophyta > Magnoliopsida > Asparagales > Amaryllidaceae > Allium > Allium fistulosum. The sequence goes on from CM060904.1 coordinate 800,203,071, forward strand.
AAACATTCCAAAGCACATGTACTACCTCCAAACATCGATCTATGCATCCAACCAATAGCCAACCAAATAGAAATTGTGTCAAGATAACCTCAAAGACTGCCATATAAAAGGTCAGAACAACGTACATCGAATCAGACCCTTAAAAAGCCTACACGTCAACAACTATCTGATCTCGCCACGTTCAGCAAAGGATAATCACACATTAGACTCACATCTGGTCCTGCCACGTGCACTAGAAGTCTACCATTGTCCACTACAAAACACTCATGGACCAACCACGACTGTCCATAGGAGAACATCATGTCAATACCATGAATCAAGGACTCGCCCTATGCTACAAGATTCAGGTATTCGTATTACTAGCCATACATTTGTACCTTATCGAAGCTACAATATCCAAAGCCATATACATATTTCTACGTTTCCATATGTGACTTATATACTTGCCTAATTACTAAATTATATATCTGAATGTTGGGCCTCACTATCATTAAACTACTTACCATTTTTGTCTAGAGAAAACAACTACCAGTCCAAAGCACACATCACCTCCACACATCAACCTATGCATCTAAACAACAGCCAACCAAACCAAAAATGTGTCAAGATAACCCTCATAAATCGCCATGCAAAAGGACAGAACAACATACGTCGAATCGAGCCCTCAAAAACCCCAGATCCTTAACCTAGCATGTCCACCGATGGACTCGTGTGCACCCACCGGTCCACCGGTGCATGTTTTAGATACGGGATTTTCATTTTATTTTAATTTTATTTTGTTTCGGTTTTTGATTTTTACTTCATTCTTTGTCTTTGTTTATTCTACATCATATATACACATTATCTACTTGTTTTCCAGAGTCCTAACATGTTCATATTGTCAAATTATAATTTCTATAGGTTTAAACTTGGATTAGTCATCAACTTAGGGTTTTCTAAAGTCATCTGAAAAGAAGATTATGTATTTATATTCCAAAGTTTAGATATCATAAATTAGGAAAATCTTATAATATAGTTTAATCCTAGATTAGCCCTAAAGCATCCCATATCAATAGCAGAGTATTATAATAAGACCAGAGAAGACACACTCACCGATTCAAACTAAAAGAATCTTATATCGCCCACTATTTAAAATTTCTAGAAATTCCAATCTTTGAATGAGCCTTCTATTTGTACTAAAGATGATAGAGAACTCCGTTATGAATCCAATGCAACTTGTCACGTCGATTTTCGTTATGATTTGTGAATTTTATATTGAAATGATTAAAGAGGAAGAAGATGTTTTTGGCAGTTCCATAGAAATGAGAATGAAAATGAGAAATGAGATCGTACGTAACTTTTAAATGGACTTTTGGTGGGAAATTTGAAATGACGTTTAAATTTGAAATTCAAATTATGGGCTTGGCCTAACTCAGCTCCAAACCCGGCCGCTTAAATAAAACTTTATTCTCTCACTCATGCGACATTCTATTTGGACAAGCGAATCTTCATCTTGACCAGAAAAATGAGAGCCATGCAATGGTGCTACTCCCATCAACTAATTCTACCATTTGTAAAAATTACTATTTTTCCCTTTTATTCAAATTTACCAAATTACCCTCTCATAAAAATTCAAAATTTATGTATGATTAATTATAATCATTAGTCTAGTTATATATAAAGTTTTAAGTTATTATGATTCCTCTCTAGAATATAATAAATACAACTCAAATCCAACCACAATCTAGTAGATCATGGATTCAATATAGTTTTCTAAGTTGATGGTGGAAAAAGAAGATAGAGAAAGCTAAAGTGCCAAAGATCCAAAGAAAAAGTCATCTCCAAGTTGCTATTGGCCTTCTATTTATAGGAAAATACATACTGAAGTTGCGATCAAAAAATACTAGGTCAAACTCTTGATCAAGAAAAGTAGGAGGCGGGATGAAGTCCTCCATAGCATAAAATCATATTGCTGCCGACATGAATAATGCCGGAACCGACATGATCTGATTTGCTTCGTGAAAATCCCTTATCCCTCTTATATCTTGTCTTCTAGCTTCAATTCATCAAGCTTCGAGCAATTTTCCTTAGAAATCAGATTGCTGCCAAGAAGTTCTAACACGTCCGGTACTTTTCCTCCTCTATATAGCTTTTTTGGAGTTGCTCAACTACTCCTTTGTAAAATGGCCCTAGGATGACCACTTTACCAACCATTGCTCGATCAAAGCTTTAGATTCACTCTGGTGTGCAAAAAAAAAATTATCGGCACCAACCTGATAAGTTTTTGGTATTGATCTCTCCTTCTAATGCACTTCACACTCCAACCTTTGGAAGTTTATCCTATCCCCATTCCAAGCTTATCTCCAAGTCTTTGGAGTCATTCCTTCAACATTCTAAAGTCCATTCTATCTGTTTGAGCCTTTTCGAAGATTATGGAAAATTTGACGGTTACACTTACTCCACTAAAATACGCCATATGAATATAAGGTGTGCTTTGCTCAAGAACAGTTTATAGAAATAATCTTTCATTTGTAGCTGAGTTCTCTGGCTATTCATCGATCCAAGTTGTGGTGAACCATTTGGTTCCTTCGGATTCACCTGCAAATCGAAGGTCATCCTAGACCATAATAATTAAGGACACTAGTGTAATGGCCCTAAATTTTAATTAACATTATTCGAGATATCTAATTATATAAATTAAATAGAATAATGTGAATAATTAGAGAGATGAGATTAATAAATCCAATGGCCGTGTCTTAATGAATGAACTAAAATAAGACTTAACCAAATTTAGAAGGAGGAATTTTCCTAAGGGGTAAACTTGGAAATGGGGCTACATTTCTTAGTATATATCTCTTCCTCCAATTTAATAAACTTTCACTTTCTCATTCATAACTCCTCACCAACTTTCGGCCGACTATTAAAAGCTCCAGGAAGAGCATAAATTGAAGAAAAAGCTAAGGAATTAAAGCTAGGAAATTATCTCATTCTCCAATCAACTAATCAAGGTGAATAATCATGTTTATCATCTCATTTTTCTATGTTTGGATCGGTTATGGGTTATACCCGATTCATGTTTGTGATTTTATTTAGGATATAATCATTTAAACCTTTGTTTGGATAAAACATAGGTGTTTTAAATGTTAATGGGCTAATTAACACATTTTATTCTGTTTTGGTTTAATTTTTAGTTGTTTTGATCTTCATATGTTTTGAAATTTTAATATGTTGAAGTATATGATTTATCATATTTTTGGTGATTTTTGGGGATTTTCCTTGGTGATTTACTAAGGTAATTAAATTATTTATGCCCATGGGCTAAACTGAAAAATATCTTCCGAATTGGTTAAATTCAGAGGGAAATTGCTTTCAAAAATTATTTGGGGTAGAAGAATAGCGTTTTAAGAAAAAAGTTGACTATTTAGTACTTTTTACTGTTTGAAAGTACAAGATGAAGCCTCTTAACCAATCAAATTTAGACAACCAAGAGGAACCATCACTTCCGTAGGCCCAGAACTTGCTTCCGACTACATAGCCCACTTTGACCCTTTTGACTAAGTCGAAAGGTACCTTTTCTCTCAGTCGGAAGGTAAACATTTACCTTTCGCCTAAGTCGAAAGGTAGGAATGGTGTCAGAAAGAAGAGAGGCGAAGAGATGGAGGTTGCTTCCTTGGCTTTCGAATGGAAATATAAATGCTTTCGAATTAATAGGTTCCGAAGGGGGATCCTTCGACTCCATCATTTTATAAAGACAAAATTTTTATACTTAAGAAGGGGTTTCGAAGGGGATCTTCGAAAGTTTAAACCTTCAAGAGAATTGTTTTAAATGTTTTCCAAAAATATGTTTTAGAACCTTTCGACTAAGTTAAAAGGTAGGAGAGGAAAAGGAAGGGGTTACTTCCGAACCTTCCCATTGTTTTAAAAGTTAAGTTATTAATGCCTTCGAAAGCCATGCTTTCGAAGGAGATGTATGCTTTTGATTCAAAACTTCAAAAGGAACGAAGTTGAAGGGAAGCTTCCGACTTCGTTTCGCTTTATGTTTTATATGCCTGCTAATGGGATATTCGAAAGAAGGATTAAGCCGCCAGCTTATACCTTTCAACAAAGTCGAAAGGCGAGCCCTCACCCTTCCGACTAAGTCGAAGGGTAGGGATGTTTTAAAAAGGTGGAAGGCTTCCGACGAGGCTATCTTTGGATATTTTAATGCTTTCTAAGGGGGTACCTTCAATGATTTCGAAAGGTTTTGAGTTTCATTGCTTTCAAAAAGTTTATAAATGGTTTTATAGGGGGATACCCCAGGCTTTCAAAAAGGTCGAAAGGTGGAACCTTTCGACTAAGTCGAAAAGAAACCTTCCGATAAGGTCGAAAGGTGGGACCTTTCGACAAAGTCGAAAGGTATGATTTTGTGATGCTTTCAAAAGGAAGGCTTCCAAAGGGGCTAACTTCAGAGGGTTATTTGCTTTCAAATGGGGCTTCATTCGAAGGGTTATAAAGGGCTATTTTTAGCCATTTTTCTTGAGTAAAGTTTCGCTAATTCGCAGGGTCCACTTCGAAGGGTTATAGCATAAAATACTTATCTTTGTTTGAATATGTAAAGGGAGCCTTATCTAAATCGAATGTTATAAAACCTTAGGGACACCGAGGTGGGTTTAATGTTTTCGATACATAGTTTGTGGTTACAAACCGAAATTTGCTTTCGAAAATATACATTAGGGCTATCTATGTGTTTTTATTTAATTTAACCTAATTGGGGCTACCAATGGGAACAGGTTAAACAGGTGGTATACTTGGGGAAAATAAGGAATCATGGGGATCATGAATTTTAATAAATAATCATGGGGATCATGATATTTTAAATCGACCAAGTGTTGGGTTCTTGGTTAATCTAGGAGAACCATGGAATGTGCGGTGGATAGCCCACATCAAATTTCTAAACTAAAGAATGTTTTGCCAGAGGTGGTTAGCCTCAGGATTTGGCACCCAAGGGTTCATAGTCATCCTAGGAAAACTATGGAGTGTGCGGTGGATAGCCCATACCAACTTTTATAAAATAATCTACGATGGATAATCTGCATTTATTTTAAATGGATTTTGGATGGATAGTCCTATTAAATTATGACGAATAGTCATTTTTAAAGGTTTTAGAGGGAAACTCTAATAAATTGATTTTAGATGGGAAATCTAATAAATTTCTTTCAGATGGGATATCTAATGAATGGGTGGATGGTATATCCAATATATATGATTTATGGCTTCATATTATGTTAAGACTAATCTTTTTGGCTGCAAGAGCATAGTAAACGATTTGCATGTTTTGTTTTGGATACTAGTGAGGGGACAACCCGTTTCACTAAGCGGCGTGGTTTAACTAGATATTTATTTATGATAAGAGATGATAGGGGATTATTCATACCGAACTTATGGTCTGACTCGAAGTTTGGGTTTCTCCACAAACTCTCGGGTACTAAAAATTAATTTGAGTAGTCTGAGAGTGGGAGACTTTTAGGTTTTTAGATGAATAAGCTTTCAGAGGCATGTAGGAGGCGGTGTTAGCTGTATAGGAGCTATTTTTTGTTTTCCCCTGTGATGTACTAAGAACTGTAAATTTCATATTTATTAGTTCTCTGATCATCATAAGGGGACATCTTCATATGTCGCTCTTATCGTATTTTATACATGTATATGTGATCTGAACGTGTCTGGGATTATGTAAATCTTAAATTGAAATTCATAAGAAATGAGAAATTCTATTTTGTTGAAGTTTAAAATATTTATATTCTTGTGTTTTTGTGTTGCCAATAGTTTCAAGATTTCGATTTCGGTCACACATAAATTACACCTGTAGATGACTACAGCATCCGTAGCAGTTAGTTTTGAGCCTCCAGAAGCGGGATGTTACAAGTTGGTATCAAAGCATGGTTTATGTACTTAAAAAGGAATTTATATCTTAAAAGATTTTAAAGCATAATCTAATGAATCTAAAATATAATTGGGCTTCGGTAAGCGTTATAGTAACGTATGTGTACTTTGCTATAAATACCTAAGTATGTATCCCCACTCTCTTAGACCGTTCATCTTTATCTTACCAAGATTGGACTTCAGGTAGTAGGAAAGTATGATATGAAGGTAAGAAATGGAAGAGTGAATCAAGGTGGAAGACGCACCGCAACAAGTGGAAATGTTTGACCCAATACTAGGAGCAACCAGGGTCGATAGGCAAATGCAAACCCAAATGCAAATGCTAATGTTGTTGCTAAGATTCCATCGATTGATATGGGGATAATGTATCAATTCTTCGTGAATATGATGCAAGTTGGATCAGCTACGGGAATGGCTCTATGGAATGCTGGAGGAGCTAATCCGATCGCCCCAGTTGGCAATAATTATGCCATGCCGAGCAGGGATTACGCTAGTCTTGGAGGGAAGCCTTTTCTCGGCTATTGCATTGTGAGAGGATATTTGTAGATCTCGGCTTGATGGGTATGCAGAAGAGAAGACTTGCTTCAAGGCAATTGCAGGGAGCAGCATTGTTTTGGTGGAATGGGGTTACCATGGGAGAGCCAGAGGAAGACATGACTTGGGCTGAATTTCAAAAGAGGTTCGAAGAAAGATTTCTATCTGAGGTTGCCAAGTCAGCATTGCTAAGGAAGTTTGCAAATTTAGTCCAGGGGTATAAATTGGTGATTGAGTATGCTACGGAATTTGATGAGCTGTCCCATTACGGATATGGTAATGTGGATACAGTCATTCGGAAGAATGATAAGTTTATCAAGTTGTTGAATCCTTAGATTGCCAGAGCAACCATGCCAAACCTTTGGGATCCGTGTCATATTTTTGTTGAGATGACTATTCGGAATGAAGAGATGCTTTCTACTTTTTGAAAAGGGAAACCAGTTGAGGTTTCGAATTTTCAGGGTAAGAAGCGGAAGTTCTTCAAGAAGAAAGGTGCCTATTCAGGGGTAACAACTAAGAAGAGCAAGGCTAATATTATTTGTTACAAGTGTGACAAGAAGGGGCACTATGCTAATGAGTGTCGCTCGGGTGATGGAAGAGCAGTTGCAGTGAGGCCGAATGTGAAGTGCTACAACTGTGGCCAGATGGGGCATTACAAGGACAAGTGTCTTGAGGCTGCTAAAGTTGGAAAGGGAAAGGTCTTTGCATTGGAACCATCATCCTCTAGACCAACGGCTGCTGAGAAAGGAAAAGCTATGATGAAAGTTATGCTTATGATTCATAGTACTCCGGTTAGGATACTATTTGATACCAGTGCATCACACTCATTTATATCTCAATATTTGGTAGATTGCTTATGTCTGGAACCTTTATACCTTATTACTCCTTTAAGGGTCGCGAATCCTATAAGAGGGTATGCAACTTTGGGAATGAGATATGACCAGTTAGAACTTGATTTGTTAGGTCGTATGTTTGCATGCAGTTTATATGTTTTTGATTTCATGTGTTTCGGGATCATATGGGGCATGGATTTGTTAGATAGATATGATGCTAGGATATTTTGCCAGGAGGTGGAAATATCATTGAAACACCCTAATAGCTATAACCGAGTCATTTATTCAGTAAGGAGTTTGAATAAAATGGCTTATGCGTTATTGGGTGCTATGGGAACGAAAGCAGAGTTGAAGCAGGTTTATGTTGCAAGAGAGTTTGCGGATGTGTTTGAACCAGTTTCGGGCTTACTGCCAAAGAGAGAAATTGTGTTCCGGATAGATCTTGTATCGGGTGTTGAACCCGTAAGTAGACCACCTAGCTGGATGTCACCGACCGAGATGAAGGAATTGAAGGTGCAGCTAGTGGAATTTGAAGGAAAGAATTTCATTCGGCCAAGCAGTTTTCCTTGGGAAATGGCCGCGGTATTCGTGAAGAAGCCAGATGGGTCGTAATGGACGTGTCTCGACTATCGTTTGTTGAACGAGAGAACGATTAAGAATAGGTATCCTTTGCCGAGAATCGATGACTTAATTCGATCAGTTGTGTGGAGCCAGAGTGTTTTCCCAGCTAGATTTAGCGACAGGTTTCCATCAACTAAGAGTGGCAGAGGATAGTATTTCTTTGACGGCGTTTAGGACCAGATATGGGTCTTGCGAATGGTTGGTTATGCCATTCGGGCTTACTAATGTGCCAGCTTTCTTCGTGGATTTGATGAACCGGATTTTCCGAGAGCACTTGGACAGGTTCATGTTGGTTTTTATTGATGACATTTTGGTATATTCTAAGAATGAGAAGGATCATGCGAATCATCTTAGAATAGTGTTGGAGACGCTAAGGCAACATCAGTTGAAAGCGAAGTTCTCAAAGTGTCATTTCTGGAAGAAGGAATTGAAGTTCCTTGGTCATGTAGTTTCCAATGAAGGGTTAGCAGTTGATCTGGATAAGATCGAAGTTGTTAACAATTGGAAAAGACCAGAGACGGTAAGTGAGATTATAAGCTTTCTTGGACTTGCAGGTTACTACCGAAGGTTCATTAAGGATTTCTCACGAATAGCGGCATCCTTGACTATGCTAACCAGGAAGGAGGTGAAGTTTGTTCGGTCTAACAAATGTGAGGAGGCATTCCTTGAGTTGAAACATTTGTTAACCAATGCGCCTGTGTTAGTAGTTCCTGATGGGAATCAGGGGTTGGTAATTTACACCGATGCATGTGGTACTGGGTTAGGTGCTGTGCTAATGCAGAATGGAAAGTTTATTGCCTATGCTTCTAGACAGCTTAGACCGCATGAAGTGAGATACCCTACTCAGGATTTGGAGTTGGCAGTGGTAATCTTCGCATTGAAGGTGTGGAGACATTATCTTTTAGGAGAAAGGTTTGAGCTATTTACGAGTCATAAGTCTCTATGGTATTTATTCTCTCAGAGGGAGCTGAACATGAGACAGCAGAGATGGCTGGAGTTTGTTGCAACTTATGATTTTAGCATCGAGTATACACTGGGAAAAGGAAATAAGGTGCTAGATGCACCTAGCAAGAAACATCAGAATGTGGTGTTAGCTATGTTGGCGGAATGGAAAGACTTGGAAGCACTGGCTGCTTGCAGTGTGCAGTTGAGGTCGACTACTGGATCTAGTCGGAATATCGCCATGATGTCTTGTTTGGAAGTTCAACAAGTTCAGTTCGAATGAATTACTTCTAGGCAGAAAGTGGATCCGGTGTTAGCCGAGAGGATTAGAAGGTTAGAAGCTAGAACCGAGATTGATGATTTGAAGGATTTTATTCATGACCATAGGGGTTGGTTGAGAAAGAAGGAATGACTATGTGTTTCAAATGTTGCAAACCTTAGGAAGGAAGTTCTTAAGGAATGTCATCGATTGAAGTTTATGATTAATCCTGGGGGAACCAAGATGTATCAGAATATGAAGAGAAGTTTCTTCTGGGAAGGAATGAAGAGAGATGTTGGCTTATAGGTAAAATAGTGTTTGAGCTGTCAGTAAGTAAAAGCCGAACATCAAAAGCCAAGTTGTTTGCTTCAGACTTTGGATATTCCAGTTTGGAAGTGGGACTTGATATCCATGGATTTTATTAACGGGTTGCCAATGTCAAACGACGGTAATGAAAGTGTGTGTGTCATAGTGGACAGATTGACCAAGAGTGTCCATTTCATTCCAGTAAGGTCAGCCAGGGCAGCACTTGTTTTGGCTAAGTTGTTCATAAAGAACATCATTAGACTGCATGGATTTCCTAGTAGTACCATCAGTGATCGAGATGCCTTGTTTACTAGCGAATTCTGGAAGAGCCTGCAGAGTGTGTTAGGCACTAAGATCAAGATGAGTACCGCATATCATCCTTAGACGGATGGGCAGACAGAGAGAGTCAACAAGGTACTAGAAGATCTATTGAGAGCTTATGTGCTAGATTTTAGTGGTTCTTGGGAAGATCACTTGCACTTAGTGGAGTTTTCCTATAATAATAGTTATCAGACTACTATAGGAATGACGCCTTTTGAAGATTTGTATGGAAGGCTATGCAAATCACCAATATGTTGGTTAGAGACCGGAGACATATGGTCCTTAGTCCAGATTTGGTGAGAGAGCCGACGAAAAAAAAAGAGTCGATACGGAAAAGAATGAAGGAAGCTCAGTCTAGGCAGAAGAGTTACGCAAACAAAAGGCATAAGGACCTTGAGTTCTCAGTTATAGATAAAGTTTTCATCAAAGTATCGCCAATGAAAGGTGTGGTTCGGCTCTGGAAGACCGGGAAGCTAGCACCGAGATATGTTGGACCATTTCCTATATTAGAGAGGATTAGGAGACTCGCGTGCAGAGTAGATTTACCGAGCAGTTTGGCTGGGGTCCACAATATGTTTCATGTTTCTCATCTTAGGAAGTGAGTTCATGATCCAAAAACTATTATCGCTCCGACGACATTGGAGGACTTAGTGGTGGAACCTGATATGACTTTTATGTGGCAACCGGTTCATGTTGTGGCAAAAGATGAGGTTAAGAAACAAGACAGTCCGTTTGGTGAAAGTTCAGTGGAGCAACAACGTGAAGGATTGTACTTGGGAGATAGAAGGTAGAATTAGGGCTACTTTTCCTGGGCTGTTTTAGATGGTTTGTTCTATATAGGATTAATATAGAATTTGCCTGGTAGGTTATACTAGCTTTGCTTACATGGGCTATATGCTTGTTGTTTTGTCCTTACTGAAATTTCGGGGATGAAATTCTTTAAGGGGGGAGTTTGTAATGCCACTTAATTTTAATTAACATTATTCGGGATATCTAATTGATAAATTAAATAGAATAATTGAATAATTAGGTAGATGAGATTAATAAATCCAATGGCCGTGTCTTAATGAATGAACTAAAATAAGACTTTACTAAATTTAGAAGGAGGAATTTTCCTAAGGGGTAAACTTGGAAATGAGGCTACATTTCTTAGTAGATATCTCTTTCTCCACTTTAATAAACTTTCACTTTCTCATTCATAACTCCTCACCAACTTTCGACCGGCCATTAAAAGCTCCAGGAAGAGCATAAATTGAAGAAAAAACTAAGGAATTAAAGCTAGGAAATTATCTCATTCTCCAATCAAATAATCAAGGTGAATAATCATGTTTATCATCTCATTTTTCTATGTTTGGATCGGTTATGAGTTATACCCAATTCATGTTTGTGATTTTGGTTAGAATATAACCATTTAAACCTTTGTTTGGATAAGACATAGGTGTTTAAAATGTTAATGGGCTAATTAACATGTTTTTATTCGATTTTGGTTAAATTCCGAGTTGTTTTGATCTTCATATGCTTTGAAATTTTAATATGTTGAAGTATATGATTTATCATATTTTTTATGATTTTTGGGATTTTTCGTAGTGATTTACTAAGGTAATTAAATTATTTATGCCCAAGGGCTAAACTGAAGAATGGCTTCCAAATTGATTAAATCCGGAGGGAAATTGCTTTCGAAAATTATTTGGGGAAGAAGAATAATGTTTTAAGAAAAAGGTTGACTATTTAGTAGTTTTTACTGTTTGAAAGTACAAGTGGAAGCCTCTTGACCAATCAGATTTAGACAAGCAAGAGGAACCATCACTTCCGTAGGCCCAGAACTTGCTTCCGACTACATAACCCGCTTTCACCCTTTTGACTAAGTTGAAAGGTACCTTTTGTCTAAGTCGAAAGGTAGGAATGGTGTCGAAAGGAAGAGAGGCGAAGGGATTGAGGCTGCTTCCTTGGCTTTCGAATGGAAATATAAATGCTTTCGAATTAATAGGTTTCGAAGGGGGATCCTTTGACTCCATCATTATATAAAGACAAAATTTTTATACTCAAGAAGGGGTTTCGAAGGGGATCTTCGAAAGTTTAAACCTTCAAGAGAATTGTTTTAAATGTTTTCCAAAAATATGTTTTAGAACCTTTCGACTAAGTCGAAAGGTAGGAGAGGAAAAGGAAGGGGTTACTTCCGAACCTTTCCATTGTTTTAAAAGTTAAGTTTTTAATGCCTTCAAAAGCCATGCTTTCGAAGGAGATGTATGTTTTCGATTCAGAACTTCGAAAGGAACGAAGTCAAAGGGAAGCTTCCGACCTCATTCCGATTTATGTTTTATATGTCTTCGAATGGGATATTCGAAGGAAGGGTTAAGCCGCCAGCTTATACCTTTCGACAAAGAGTCGAAAGGTGAGCCCTCACCCTTCCGACTAATTCGAAGGGTAGGGATGTTTTAAAAAGGAGGAAGGCTTCTGAAGGGTCTATCTTCGAATGTTTTAAAGCTTTTGAAGGGGTTACCTTCAATGATTTCGAAAGGTTTTGAATTTCATTGCTTTTGAAAAGTTTATAAATGGTTTTATATGGGGGATACCCCAGGCTTTCGACCAGGTCGAAAGGTAGAACCTTTCGACTAGGTCGAAAAGAAACCTTCTGACAAGGTCGAAAGGTGGGACCTTTCAACAAGGTCGAAAATGCTCGAAGGTATGATTTTGTCATGCTTTCAAAAGGAAGGCTTACGAGGAGGCTAACTTCGGAGGGTTATTTTCTTTTGAATGGGACTTCATTCGAAGGGTTGTAAAGGGCTGTTTTTAGCCATTTTTCTTGAGTAAAGTTTTGTTAATTCGAAGGGGCTACTTCGAAGGGTTATAGCATAAAATACTTATCTTTGTTTGAATATGTAAGGGGGATCCTTATTTAAATTGAATGTTATAAAACCTTAGGGACACCGGGGTGGGTTTAATGTTTTCGATACATAGTTTGGGATTACAAACAGAAATATGCTTTCAAAAATATACATTGGAGCTATCAATGTGTTTTTATTCAATTTAACCTAATTGGGGCTACTAATGGGAATAGGTAAAACAGGTGGTATACCTGGGAAAAATAAGAAATCATGGGGATCATGAATTTTAATAAATAATCATGGGGATTATGATATTTTAAATCAGCCAAGTGTTGGGTTCTTGGTTAACCTAGGAAAACCATGGAATGTGCGGTGGATAGCCCACATCAAATTTCTAAACTAAAGAATGTTTTGATAGAGGTGGTTAGCCTCTGGATTTGGCACCTAATGGTTCATAGTCATCCTAGGAAAACTATGGAGTGTGCGGTGGATAGCCCACACCAACTTTTATAAAACAATGTACGATGGATAATCTGCATTTATTTTAAATGGATTTGGGACGGATAGTCCTATTAAATTATGATGGAAAGTCATTTTTAAAAGTTTTAGAGGGGAACTCTAATAAATTGATTTTAGATGGGAAATTTAATAAATTGCTTTTAGATGGGATATCTAATGAATGGGTGGATGGGATATCCAATATATATGATTTATGGCTTTACTTCATATTATGTTAAGACTAATCATTTTGGGTGTAGGAGCATAGTAAATGATTTGCATGTTTTGTTTTGGATACTGGTGAGGGGACAACCCGTTCTGCAAAGCAGCGTAGTCTCACTAGATATCTATTTATGATAAGAGATGATAGGGGATTATTCATACCGGACTTATTGTCTAACTCGAAGTTTGTGTCTCCCCACAAACTCTCGGGTACTCAAAATTAATTTGAGTAGTCTGAGAGTGGGAGACTTTTAGGTTTTTGGATGAATAAGCTTCTGGAGGCGTGCAGGATGCAGTGTTAGCTATATAGGAGCTATTTTGTATTTTCTGCTGTGATGTACTAAGAACTGCAAAGTTCATATTTATTAGTTCTCTGATCATCATAAGGGGACATCTTCATATGTCGCTCTTATCGTATTTTGTACATGTATATGTGTTCTAAACGTGGTTAACGTCTGGAATTATATAATTAAATCTTAAATTGAAATTCATAAGAAATGGGAAATTTTGTTTTGTTGAAGTTTAAAATTTTTCATATTCTTGTGTTTCTGTGTTGCCAATAGTTTCAAGATTTCGATTTCGGTCACTCAGAAATAACTCCTATGGATGACTGCAACATCCGTAATAGTTAGTTTTGAGCCTCTGGAAGCGGGATGTTACTTCTAGTCCTAGCTTAAGTGTTAATCATAAATTGTAATCATTCCGTGTTCGCGTGGAATTATCATATCATATATCACTATCAAAGCCATCCAATGTTCGACCAGGGTTAAGTCATCATATATTATTATCAAGGTCATCCCTTGTTCACTTGGGGTTTAGATCATCATAAATCAATAATTATATCGTCTCGTGTTCATTCGAGATTTATATATCATAGGTTAACTATATATCGTGAAATCATGCATCATTAATCGTAGGGGTGCATTGCTATCGATTGAAATGTTACTTATAAATCATCCAATATCGCCTAGTAATCTCATTATTAGTAAGTCCAACCGAATCGAGACAATGAAAATCATTAATAAATCAGTAATCATTATCGAATCATAAGGCGTTCAAATCCAAAGGATAAGTCTATATCTCTCTATATCGCATAATCAATGTCAAATCTAGGGTCTTATCCCTTCAGATCATACAATCATCATCCAATCTAGGGTCTGATCTCTTTGGATCATATCTAATCCAATTCCTGATCTCTCTGGATCGTACGTCCGTACTGAGTCCAATTCACTTGCTCTCTGGCAAAGAGACCCAATGTCCAAGCAAGTTCATCTTCTCACTCTTCGATGATGGGGCTTACTTTAATGTACAAGTCCATCCGCTGGGGCTCTGGCAAGGGGACTTGTACCTTATGGTTCATCACCCAGTCTATTCGGTCGGAAGAACCATGTCTAATCAGTTTGTATTTCAGTTTTGGGGGGTCCCCAATCTCCGTTGGTATTTCGTAACTACCAGTTATCATGTTCAAATGATTTTTAAAATAAAAAATTCATTCATAAAATCCAAACCAAAGCAATAAAAAAGAATTCTAAACATTCGTATTATCAATTATAGTAATTTCACGTTATTTATTTTAAACAAAAAGAAAAATGAGGGAATCGAACCTAACACCTATTCATCTCGATCTTGGGATAATCATTCTCAACCTAGATCCGTGGTCGTATCTTGATGTGTTGCTGTAAATGGTGGTTTCTTCTGCTGCACCACTGCAGTTTGGTTCCTTACATATTATTGTACTTAGTTATGTTAGATCAGTGTAGGAAGAGAATTTCAGTTCCCTCCTTTTCCACTTCGGTCTGCCGAAGTCATCGTCAGCCTTCTGCTTTCCTTTGTCTTTTCCATATGTTGCTCCAGATGGTCCTCCGTCATCCACAGCATTAACCTCAGCATTTTCAGCTTCATCGTCTTCTTGACACAAGTATCTCTCAGCCTCATGATAAAACTCTGTAAGATCCATCAGTGGATCTCTTTCCAAATACACTTTGAAGTCAGTCTTATTCGCAACTCCAGACACTACAGTCATCAGAACTATCGATGGATCCGACTTCTGAACTATAGTGGCTGCTGCATCAAATCTTGTCAGATAACTCCTTAGAGTCTCTCTAGCCCTCTATTTTACACTGAAAGTGTCAACACATTCTTTGGTCGAGAAACATGAACTCTAAATCGTCGTATGAATCTATCTACCAATTCGTCCCATGTACTCATAGACCCATTCTGTAACTGTTTGAACCACATCGAAGCTAACTAGGTTAAGTACAATGGGAAGCACTGTCCCATTACTTCTTTAGATGCACCCAACACCTTCATATGTTAGATGTATCTCGTCAGATGAATAGTCAGATCTGTCCTCTCGTTGTATAGTTCTAGCATCAGTAGCTTGAAATCAGGTGGATTTCTCGTGTATCGGATGTTATAGGTGAACAGATTTATGTTCACATCCTCCAAACTCTAGTTTGGAGGTCCACCTCTCACTATTCTCCTGATTATTATGGCGATTTGGCCATTATCATCTAATTGAGGTCTCTGATCCATAGCTTCATTCTGATGCATGTTCTTATGATGAGGTTCTAGTTCTAATTCCTATTGTTGTGCACCCGCATTCTGCTCTACATTTCTGGCTCCAACACTGTCCTCTCCCGGTCTCCTGGCTCATCCTAAGACCAAATCAATAGTGCCTATGTAAATTCATGTCGATACCGAGCTAGTTTTGATCGGTACCGATCTACTTTGGTCATTGGGGGCTCTGTTCTAATTTGCTCCGCTCCAGCTCTAGATGCTTTTGCATTGCATTTCGGCCTCTGGTTTCGAGTTCTAGTTGCTCAGGCTGTTACTTGTTCTCCCATCCTTTTGAAAAATCCTTCTAGAATTTCCTAAAATCGAGCTATCATTCCATCTTGCATCTCTTGTATCATTCTCTCGATCTCTTCTCTGGTTATGTAGACCAATGGATTAGAACTTAAGGACACCTCCTTTCTGCTCTCGTTCTCTGGTTGACTTAATCCTACAATAGCTCTAGAAGTATGCCCTTCATCTCATACAAACTTTAGATCTATGCCCTTTCTAAGTTAAAGCACCAAAAATGTCGCGCCAAAAATTGACATAACACCCAAAGTAGATAGAAACTAGTAGATCTCATGAAATCAACAAGGAAGTAATAAAAATACATAATTTTTATAGTGGTTTGGCAAATACTCTGACCTACATCCACTTTAATTTTATTATTTTATTGTTTCTCTCTTGGAGATAATGAATACAACTCAAATTCGACCATAATCTAGTAGATCTCAGATTCGATATGGTTTTCTAAGTTGATGGTGGACAAAGAAGATAAAGAAAATCTAAAGCGCCAAAGATCTAAAGAAAAAGTCATCGCCAAGTTTATATGGACCTTCATTTATAGGAGAATCACCTATCAAAGTTGTTGGATCACAAAATACTAGGTCAATCTCCAGATCCAGAAAAGTAGAAGGCAAGACGAAGTCCTCTATACCATAACTCATATTGGTTCCGACATGAATCATGTCGGTATCAATCTGATTTGCTCCGTGGAAATCCCTTGTCTCCCTCTTATATCTTGTCGTTTAGCTTCAATTCATCAAGCTCTAAGCACTTTCTTCTTAGAAATCAAGTTGTTGAGAGAAGTTCTGATACGTCCAGTGCTTGTCCTCCTCTTTACAGCTTTTCGGAGTTGCTCATCTACTCATTTAGAAATGGGCCCTAGGACGACCACTTTACCAACCACTCCTAAATTAAAGATTAAGAGTCACTCTAGTGTGCAAGAAAATACATCTGTACCAACCTGAAAAGTAGTCAATACCGATCTCTCCTTCTGATGCATTCCACAATCCAACTTTCTAAAGTCTTTGTCGTCGCCATTCCAAGTTTGTCTCCAAGTCTTTGTAGCCATTCCTTCAGCATTCTGAAGTCCATTCTATCTATTTGAGCCTATTCTAAAACTATGGAAAATTTGGCCATAACAAATTCCAAAATTGTAAAAACGACCATTTTTCCCTCCTTATCTTTTATTTATTTAATTGATTCATTAAATTCAATTATTTCTGAATTATTATATTATTAACATTTAACTAAAATATTTATAAATTTTTGGGGGTATTACATTCTCCCCTCTTAGAAGAATTTCATCCCTGAAATTCCTATGGGATAAAGAATGCATCGTACTCTCTAGTATTACACACATTCTTAAGCATGCAAAATAAATCATCCAATCATTTATTCATATAATTATCCAGCCAACATTGAAACCAGTCAAAGCAAAGTAATCATACATGGTATATAAAAACTTAAAATAAAATTAACAAAATATATCCACATGTTCTATTAGCAAACATAAATACCTATGTGGTGCTTGTGTACTTTTATGATATGCAACCAATAACATAACATCATGGTATGTATGCAAACGACATATGGCATTATACATGCAAATATTTAACATTTGATCCCTCTTATATGAAAAAAATGATATGACATATAGAGTATGAATGCAAGCATCCTAGGACGAACATATAAATTCTATATATATGAACAACCAATTCACATCAACATATAATATGATGAATATATACATGATAAATAAAACCAAAGCATATAAAACACATCATAATATAGCACAATCCATACACAAACAAAACAACAGTCAACTCAAGCAATTATTTTATCAAACCTAGGTAATAACCAAATAAATAATCAAGTAAATGGAAAACGCTTTGGAAAGGAAACAAATTGAAAAGATCAGTTCAACACAACTTTCCAATTGTCCCTAACCAAATTATTTTCCCTAAAATAGTCCAACAAAGTCTACTACTAGCATAACTAATCCCAAAATACTAATCCCAATTGTAAATGCATGTCTACAACTTAGATAATCTCTACTACCCTCTCAAATAAATAACATCACAAAGTATAACAACAGATAACCTTAGCACTAAAGTGCCCTAAACAAAATTAAAGTCTCTTATACCATTCCTAAATACATAAAGCTAACACCTAAATCATACAGTAGTAGTTTCCTCAATTCGTTTTTTGGATTGCTAAGGTAAGGAAATTCAAAGCGGGCAATAGTTTACATAAACAAATCCAAAAAACTTGATTCACCACATTATTCCTTCTTCACTTAAGACCATCCAAAATGGTCGATGTCTTAACCTAGTGAGGACAACATATCTCTCATCCAAACCCCCGATCCAACGCAAGTGATATCATTACGCTTATGATATCACTCCTCCAAATATCTAAAAAAATTGATACACAAAGTACCACCTCCTCAATTTCCCAAAAATTCTTCCTCATTCTTATAACTAAGAAAGCATCCAAATATGAGAAATCCTATTCAAATAAGCCAATACAACCATAGCAACCAAAATCCTAAATCTAAGCGAAATCCTAACCTAAGAAAAATTGCTACCCCAAGATAGTGTAGAGTTAAAAGAGTAGATTATATAATACTTTATTTACATGCACCTCATTTGCAATGTAAACTTATACCTTTATGTCGTTATTCCAAAAGAGTTTCCTTGAATAGACGGTGTTTGTACCAAAATTGGGCACAACACTCTTCGGAAGTTTTTGAAGAGATAAAATGAAGAAATTGAATGGAAAAAGAGGATTATCTAACAAGAACTTCAAATTAAAGATGTTAAAGTCATTAAAATGCATAGAGACACTAAAATTTAGAGTGGTTCGGCGTATTGCCTACGTCCACTATGAAGTTGTTTGCTTTATTGATCTTTCTTTGAAGATTACACATGAATTCAGCGGGTTATAGCAGATAATTTTGATTTACAGTAGTGAAATTCGCTGATAGCAGCAGCAAGGGAGTTTAGATCTGTATCCCGTAGAGTCTGGGTGTTGGAGCATTCAAAGAGGAAGAAGACCCTTTTTCTGTATGCCCCGGGGCTCTATTTATAGGTGTAGGAGGCTGGTATCTCGCTCAGATCACGGGAGACCCTCTCTGGCACGTGACCAGGTCCGTGCGCCCAAACCCATGAAGTTTCCGTCCAATCCTTGATCGATACGAACATATTTCGTATCGATCAAGATTTCATTAAATGGAGTCGAAATTTGGCGTGGACATTCCTTAGCATGCATGTGGGCTTTTGTGAAAATTTCATAGCATTTGGACTTGTAGAATAGGAGATATGATCGATACGAATTAGGATCTTCAGTTGGCTGTTTCTATTGACTCCCTCATTTCTACTCGGTCTTGTTCGAGTCGCTGTTCAACTCGGTCTTGTTTGAATCGTTGTTCAACTCGGTCTTGTTCGAATCGCTGTTCGACTCGGTCTTGTTCGAATTGCTGTTCGAGTCGGTCTTGTTCGAATCGATAAAAGTGATGGTCCAATTCGTATTGGCTGAATTAGCCCAGTTCGTATCATTGAGAGTCCCCCTGTTCGTATCGATGGTCATGCTTATTTCGCATCGACTGCCATGCTCTGTTATGTGGATACGAAGTGGACATTGGATGATCGAGTGGAAACGTGGCTCTCTGATGGATGCGAAACGGAGTGAGTCGAGCAGAGGCTCTCTGATGGATACGAAGTGGAGCGAGTCGAATAGAGGCTTTCTGATGGATATGAAGCGGAGCGAGTCGAACAGAGGCACTTCAATGGATTCGAACGCGAGGTTGTTTTCATTCAATTTTGCATCGATCGTAACTTAAGCATACGAACTCGGATTGATTTGAAATTTGGAACGTTGACTCTCATAGCTTCGCTTGTCGTGTCATATCAATTTTTGCTCGATCCGGACTAAGACAAAATTTGTCGATATCCATAGTGAGCCTGTGTATGACCAATCTCTAGGACGGACCGTCATTGGTTACTAGTCAATTCCTTGGTGTCACGGCCTTGCCAAAAGGCGGGATAACATTTCCCCCCCAAAGTACGTCTTGTGGAAACATGATGTGCTTTGAAGTGCTGCAATCTTCATTCTGAATAGTTATCATCTTTTCGATGAAAGCTATAATCTTCGACTGTTTTTCTTGATAATGTAAACTGTTGACTGTCAACTGATGTACCTTGTATTATTGCAACTGATTGCTGTATGTTAGTGATTAGCCACTTGTTATTTCAATCGTTATCAAATGAGCTTCCAATTCCTGTAAGCCTTATATTGAATTTCGTATCGATCCTCTCCTGAACCGACGTGAAATTCGTTGTAACAATGCTCGATGGTTGTTTCTGAACGTTCCTTCGTATCGATCCTCTCATGAATCGATGTGAAGGGTTGAAACATTGTTTTTTGCATCGGTATTCATTGCATTGAAGGATACGAAATGAGCATTTTGAATCGATGGATGTTGGGTTTGATGAATACGAAGCAGTGATCCGTATCGATAGGCATTGGCTTCTGGGAGCTGCGATCTGATGGATTCGAACTATTCGTTCGTATCGATGCTTTGGGAATGGAGTCGAAGAGGATCGATACGAAGAAGGGCTTTGCATCGACGTAGACTTGAGTCCATGGAGTCGAATAGCTTGTTCAAATCGATCCTGTGGTGGCGCTTTGTAACCGGTCGAATCCATTGGGAGGCGAGTCGTTTATTCCATTCACCTTTAAGCCCATATAAATACTCTGTACTTAGCCATTTTTTCACTTTTCACTTTTTACTGTTGTGCCTTGCTTTCATATCGCCTCTAAGAAAGGAAAACTGCTCGAATTCGAATCGAACGAAAACCCTTAATTCCTTCAACCATTTATCGAAATCAGGTAATCAATTGAACAAATCCAGTCGTAACACGAAGAGACCTAAATTCTAATGCCATTTCACTTGAATCTGTGTCCAAACATTGCTCGAGGAAGAGATAACGTGCGAGGTCGAGGAAGGACAAAATGGAGTTCGAATCGATCTGGGGAAGAAGGAGTGTGAAGGAAGATGGCTTGGTCCTCGTTTTCGTGTCGATCCGGAGGGCTTCGAGATGATGAGATGGAGGCCTTCGTATCGATCGATGGCGATGCTGTTGCATCGAGTCAAGATGATCGACGTGATTGTCTTGCGCGTGTTGATCGATGTGAAGGGGTTACGTTTGATGGATTCGAAACCCAAGGTCCTCGATCGATTCGAAATCATCGAGTCGAAAAGTATCGATACGACGGCGTCCCAATTGATGGATGCGAACACTCCTCCTAGATCAATTCGAAGTCCCCAGCCTTTTGACTGAGTCGAACTTGCGCGTAGATGAATACGAATGATCGAAGCGAACATGGCCCTATTGATCGATATGAATTGAACGTTAAAGAACCCATAATTCCCTGTACACTTGAGAAACTGACTCCGACGAGCTTCGAACTTGCATAATTGGACTTGACCTTAGGATGGCACATCTGACTATCTTGTGAAGCTCGTCGATGGAACTATAATTTAACAAAATGATAGCGAACTTTAACTTGGATCGATGGCACGGTTGTGACGGTCATCGATGACGGTCCTTCCGACTGAATTTCGAGGTCTCGTCGTTTTCATGTTTTCTCCAATTCTGTAGAACTTCTCAAGTGATATACAGTACTACAATGCACAACACACACACAAACTTTACACTGGGGGATGCACGAGCGTTATTGTCTGTTTAACAATGGTTTTTCATAAGCTAGTTAGTCATGGAACCTTCAAGTTCTCAGCAGGAACTCCCGAGTTCAATTCCTTCAACCATCGAGATACCGGTCATTGAAGCCGAAGTTATAGACCCAGCTCCGGCTGAGCGTCCAGGTGCCCGGTTCATTTGTCGTCCATAAGATTCTGAGCCGTCTGGTATCTCCGAGGATACACTGGGACGGATTTGCTTAAGACACGGCTTGTCGCTGGACGACGTGTTACTGCCTGGGCCGAATGACCGGCCACATGATCCCCCGGAGGGGTTTACTGCTTTCAACCGTCACGCTTGTACAGCGGGGACACTCCTTCCATTCAATCAATATATAAGGGAGATGTTATTATTCCTTGGAATATCTCCATCCCAGCTACACCCCAGCGGGTACGCTCTATTGAATAACACCTTCATTCTGTTTATGGAGATTCTCTTTCGACTACCAAAGCCGATCGAGATTAGATATCTATTTAACGTTAAGAGTCGTGGAGACAGCCCCTCTTTCACCTTCTTAGAAGCGGTCAGGAACTGTCACATTGTAATGGGCTCCTGGGGAAGGCTAAGTTACTTTAAACTAAATGGTTCTACGTTCGATGCCCCCTGGATTCGCTAGGCGGTGGTTGGATAGACGTAAGCATTACAATCTCTCCCTTGAATTATCGAGATAATTATGACCGACCTCAAAACTGACATATTTCTCTTCTTTTATAGCAGCAATCTCTCGACCTGACGGTGCATACTTCAGAGAGCTAGTTCGGATTCTCCAAGCGGTTCAGGGCGAAGAGAGGCACGTTGACTTGGTTCTAACCGACAGAAACTTGAGAATTGTCGGGTTGATCGAACACAAGCAAAGCATACGGCTGGAAGGGACACTTAGAGTGGTCTCAAAGAAACGGGTGAAGCGCAAAGCGCTCGGAGTCGTAATAGCCGAAGAAGTTGATCCGGAGAGAACGCCTATCGATAACGAGCTCCAAGCTGGGCCTTCTTCCGATGTCCAGGATTCAGGAGGAAAGAGAAAAGGCAAGGTTGTTGCTCACAAGCATTCTAAATCCGAGAGATTAAAATCTGTGGTTATGTCCTTTCCCGTCCTGGGGATTAGAATTTTAGAGGCTCCTCCACCGCCAGTAGAGAATCCTTTTGAAGGGCTTGCTGATATTCCGATTCCGGATTATGTGTCGTCTCAACACGACACGGGGATGGAGGAGCTTGACAATGCTCTTGAGCTGAGCGGGTCGCTTGCTATGAGTGCGGCCAACATTTCCGGTTGGTCGGGGGCTTGCACATGCATACACTTCACTACACTACATGATTCATAACTATAAGTCGTCCGACTTAAGAAATCACTAACTTTTCCTTCGTCTCTCATTTTCAGATACGATGTCCGAAAGAGGATCAATGCTCGGGAATCTTCGCTTGGCCCGAAAGTCTTCCACCTATTATGATTCCCATAGGAGGGACTCAGATAGATACCGCGATCATGAGTACTCTAACCAAGATAGGTTCGGGCGTGACAGGGACAGAGAATACAAACATCGGTCCAGATCAAGCTCTCCTCCTCTTAGACTCCCATCTCCACTTCCCGTTCTTGTTCCACATCCACCAGAGCCTCCTCGTCACAGGCCATCCTCTCATAATTCCATATCTGAGACTCATCTTCAGAGAGTTGAGACCTCGGCCTCCATAATTGCAGAGCAGGTCCCCACTGAGCCCACCGGGGAAGGACCCATTAAATTGGCTCAGATGAGGAAGGATTTTCTGAATATTTGCTTCGATGGCTATGTCTTCCCACCACACTTAAAAAGTATTCCATCTGGAGTGGAAAACACAATGCATGATTACGTTCATGACATCTACACCCAGTATAAAGAGTGGGTAAAGGCTACAGAGAAGGCTTCTAGGGTGGCCTTTGAACGAGCAAAAGCACTTGAGAAAATGGAGGCTGAACTCGCTCAAAGGGACCGGATCATTCAAGTGCTCACTGCTGAGGCCGAGTCTTCTTGGAAATCTGAAATTGAGGCCACCAAAAAAGGTGACGAAGCGAACGTGGCATTGGAGAGGTTGAGCAAACGCATGTTGCCTTGGTGGAGGAGATGGGCCATCGGAATACTGCAGTTACCGCCGAGCGGGAAGCGGCGGTCAAGGAACTTAACGAGCTCAAGGCTAAATTTTCCGACATGGCCAAGGAAAGGGATGATGCAAACAATGCAACCCAAGAGGCGTGCGAACAAACTGTTCTGCTTAGGGGTGAGCGGGATGCAGCTGTGGCTAAAGTCCACAAAGTGGAGACTGAGGTCGAGGAGAAAGTGAAGTCGGCCGAGTCCAGGCTAGAGGCTGACATCGAAGACCTTCTCGTTGTTTACAATGCTAATGTGCTGAGGCACAGGGGTCTAGCCTGGCTCAACGATTATCCGGCACATCTCTATAATGCTTGGGGCCTACTGGTTGAGGAAGAGAAGGATGCGCATCTGGGTGAGTCTGTGGATGAATTTGAACTCGAGAATCGCATTCTAAATGAAGATGAAAGGAAGATTCTTCACGAGTCAATGATTCTGCATGAGAAGGAAAGACTTGGCGCCCAGCACTTTGAAATAAGAGAGGGTTCAGGGGTTGACCACCATGAGGCGAGTCTTAAAGTTCCAGCGTCAACCCAGCCCGATCCCTCGTCTGCGGTCGATCCCCAAGCTGTTCTTGCCTACAATCCGGATCAGCCGCAGATGTCTTCGGCCACAGCGCAAGTTACTGAAGCCGTTTCGTCGCCGACAAGTCAAACAGAGGAAGGTATTCTGAACGTTCCACATATCTGCCTTAGGTCGGAATCTTTATTTGAATTAAATTCTGACAGTTCTATTATTCTTTGTCTAGTAATCGATGCTGCATATGTCGGGCCTCCTGTTACTCAAGAACCACATCAGACACAAGAGTCTATTGTTACCGAAGCAGTCACTACAGCCACAACTGCCCCACTTGACGATATGCAGGGATGCACGATTCTGTTTGATGAGCAATTGATGGAAGAACCCTTTCGCCGTCATGGCGATCCTTTAGCTTACTTGCCCTTTGTCATGGGCGGAGGCGCTCCTGCTACAAGTTCTTCAATGCCGACTGCTGGGGCCTCCAGCGGGGCTCGAGCAGTTACTGAAGAGGAGATGTTCGCCCAAATCGACGTTGAAATGGTAGCAGCGGCTCATGGTGGCAGTCTCGGAGGTGGGATGGCGGCGCCCGATCCAGCCCCGCTCAGAATGATATCTCCTGGTGGGACGGTTTTCATCACCAGCGTACCCATTCTGCCTTCTACACTTGATCTTGTTCCTCCGACTCCGCCTGCAGGAAGCATTCCTATTCATACGAGCTCGGAGGAGGATGTTGAGATCATGCTCCTACCTGGAGACCAGCCACCGAAAGTAAAAGGCTCGAAGAGGAAGGATAGTGGCGGTTCTAGTGGGCCTACACCGAAAAGGAAGCCGCGGAAGAAGAAAGATTAGACATGCTTCCTTGGTGTAATTCTGACTTTCATTTTGTTGGCCTTGTATAGATGCGGGTTCGCCCCCTGCTAGTAGGAATTTTTGAAACAAACTTGTATACGAACTCCTTTTACAAACAATAGAAATGAAACTTCTCTTTTTTGTGCTTCTTTTCTGTCATTGTGTATTCGCCTAAGTGTTTCAATGTCTGAAGTGTATTTGTGAAGTTACAGCTTCTGAATCAAGTTTGTTTTTGTTCGCCACGTTCGGAAACTATGGACATGGCTTGCGACCGGGAGGCGAGTTGAATTTTGACGTCGCATCGCTTAAGTCAATGGTTGATGCTTAAGTCATGCCCCCCAGTCTCAGGGATGAGTTGTGGAACATCAATTAGCAATTGATTCTCGCTCATAACATGTTGAGTCTAGTGCCACTGAATGAATGTTTAAGACAAGCGAAGATTGAGTGGTTTATTCACGCGTGTCCGATTGTCGATGGTCATCTCCGCACTCCGGGGATCCTCATTTGTTTACTGGCGGTTGGTCACACCGTCTTGAGTTTAAATCATACGTCCACGCTCTGGGGACGTGAAATCGACCTTTTTAACCCGACTCACACTCTGGGAATCCGGGGTTGACGTTTATGCTCCGACTCGCACTCTGGGAGTTCAGAGTTGTTGTTTATACTCCGTTTCGCACTTTGGGAATTCAGAGTTGATGTTTATACTCCGACTCGCACTCTGGGAGTTCGGAGTTGTTCTTTATACTCCGTTCTGCACTCTGGGAATTCAGAGTTGATGTTTATACTCCGACTCGCACTCTGGGAGTTCAGAGTTGTTGTTTATACTCTGTTTCGCACTCTGGCAATTCAGAGTTGATGTTTATACTCCAACTCGCACTCTGGGAGTTCGGAGTTGTTGTTTATACTCCGTTTTGCACTCTGGGAATTCAGAGTTGTTGTTTATACTCCGACTCGCACTCTGGGAGTTCGAAGTTGTTGTTTATACTTCGTTTCGCACTCTGGGAATTCAGAGTTGATGTTTATACTCCGACTCGCACTCTGGGAGTTTGGAGTTGTTGTTTATACTCCATTTCGCACTCTGGAAATTCGAAGTTGATGTTTATACTCCGACTCGCACTCTGGGAATTCAGAGTTGTTGTTTATACTCTGACTCGCACTATGGAAGTTTGGAGTTGTTGTCTATACTTTGACTCGCACTCTGGGAGTTCGGAGTTGTTGTTTATACTCCGTTTCGCACTCTGGGAGTTCGGAGTTGATGTTTATACTCCGACACACTCTGGGAGTTCGGAGTTGTTGTTTATACTCCGTTTCGCACTCCGGGAATTCAGAGTTGATGTTTATACTCCGACTCGCACTCTGGGAATTCGGAGTTGTATCAGGATCATGGATGGTCGGATCACATCCGCCTTGAGTTAACAAGTGAGGTCGTTGGATGGACGGGTCAACCCTCCTCAAACTTGGTTCAGATATGGACGAAGTCGTTAGGCAGACGGATCCACCCTCTTCGTAGACGTAATTTTTTTATACTCCAGTTCGCACTATGGGAACCGAGAGTTAAGTGAGGGATTGTCGTGTATCAATCCGTTTTTGACTTTGATGTGATGGCTTGTCCCCGAGCTCGGGTTTCACTTAGCGAGTGACCGGTTGCATCACAGTCGCTCTCTATTTGAATAAATTCCACCGTATGGTGAAACTTAGCTCTCCATGCATAGTGATGATCATATGATGCATTTCAAGTAAATCACAGCTCTGGCTCGAAGAGATTGCATTTTATTGCTGAAATAAGAAAATATGGCAAAGTCAGTTGCCTTATTACGAGTTCTAATTTCAAAATGCAGAAACAAATTGCAAAATTGAAAATAAACTAAATGGATAAACATAGCCTGTTATGTGTAGTAGCGACAAAGACTCTCGCTATTCCAGGCTCTTGGCAAAGTAAGACTGTCAACGGTTGATAATTTGAATGTGCCACTCTGTGCCTCCGTTCAATAACATACGGTCCTTCCCATGTCGGCTTTATATGCGAAGGAACCGGATAAATTCTTTTTAGGACGAGATCGCCTAGTTCAAAGGTTCGCGAGCGGACCTTGGCGTTATACAATCGGGCGACTCGACTTCGATGCGCGGCTACCCTCAAATCAGCCTCTTCACGCTTCTCATCTAGTAGATCGAGAGATTCAGCAAGTAATATAGCATTTGTCTTTGGATCGTAGTATGTCACACGATGAGAAGGTACTTCTGATTCAACTGGAATAATGGCTTCTGAACCATAAGAGAGAGAGAATGGAGTGTGGCCGGTCGCGGTTTTGTGGGTTGTTCGGCAAGCCCATAAAGCCATAAGAAGTTCATCGACCCACTTGCCCCTGACCTTTTCCAGTCGTTTTTTCAGAATGGACTTTATAACTTTATTAACCGCTTCGACCTGTCCGTTTGCCTGAGGGTGTGCAACTGCAGAGAATTTCTTTTGGATGTGAAATCGTTTGCTGACGTTGTATACTGGTTTCTGTATCTTGTCTTCTTCTCGAATTAATGCAGCACTGATAGCATTTTCTGATATCGCCAAATATACGAACAACTTCTCATGATCAATAGGCTTCTATAGGATAGGTGGTGTGGATAGATGTTGAACTAATGCTTGGAAAGCGCCCTCACACTCCGTGGTCCACTCAAAGTTTCGTTTCCCTTTTCGGATCAGATTGAAGAAGGGAATGCATTTGTCAGTGGACTTTAAAATGAACCTGCTCAATGCCGCTACTTTTCCATTGAGACTCTGGACTTGCTTTATGGTTTTTGGAGTCTCAAGATTTCTGATAGCCCAGATCATTTCAGGATTAGCTTCGATCCCTCGAGCATTGACGATAAACCCAAGGAATTTTCCGGATGCAACTCAAAAGTGACATTTCAGTGGATTTAGCTTCATTTTGTATTCTCGAAGTATGTTGAACATAGTTTCGAGGTCTTTAACATGGTCGGTGGAGAGTCGTGACTTCACAAGCATGTCGTCCACATATACTTCCACTGTTTTCCCTATTTGATGGGCAAACATCCAATTGACCAATCGTTGATAAGTAGCCCCGACATTCTTGAGTCCGAATGGTATAACTTTATAACAGTAAAGTCCCAAATTGGTTACGAAGCTGGTATGTTCTTGATCGGGTAAATGCATTGGTATCTGATTGTAGCCAGAATACGCGTCCATGAAGGATAAAAGTTCATGCCCAGCTGTAGAATCTACTAGCTGATCAATTCTGGGATGCGGGAAACTGTCTTTAGGACAAGCTTTATTCAGATCGGAATAGTCGATACATGTTCTCCACTTTCCGTTCAGCTTTCGGACAAGCACGGGATTCGACACCCATTCAGGATATAGCGCATCTCGAATGAACCCGTTCGCTTTAAGATATTCTACTTCTTCTTTAAGGGCGGCAGATCTCTCTGGATCCATACCACGCCTTTTATGTTTGACCGGGACATGCCGCGGGTCAATGTTCAGAGTGTGGCTCGCGATGTCCGACGAGATTCCACACATGTCAGAATGCGCCCAGGCGAATACGTCAAGATTCGCCCGTAGAAATTCAACCAATTCCTCTTGAGTTTGCTGGCTTAGCTGAGACCCAATCTTTATCATATACGAGTCATCATCATTGTCAATTGGGACATCGATTGTCAGTTCGGCTTGGGATGCTTGACTTTCTTTAGATTCTCCTTCGACTTCAGTTTCTCTTGGGTCAAGATCCTTGAGGAATTGGCTGGGGTGCCCGGACCTAGGCCCGGGCGTTAATTGTCAATTATCGGCAAAACGGACGTAGAGAGATTCCTCCACGCCCTTTCCTTTCTCCTTTCGCTGTGCCTCCCACAGCTCAGCAACATAACAGGTTCTGGCAGCAGCCTGATCTCCCTGAATGATTCCCACTCCATGATCAGTGGGAAACTTTAAAGTCAAATACCACAGGGTGATGGCTGCCCTGAATTCGGCGAGGGCCGGTCGGCCCAAGAAAGCATTGTAAGGGGAGTCTATGTCCAAAACAATGAACTGTAACATCCGTACTCTCCGACGTTCTCCAACTCCCAACTCTACTGGCAGTTCCACCATTCCAGTGGGTATAGTAGCACTTCCGTTGAAACCATGGATTTGGGATTGACAAGGTTTCAAGTCCATGGCTTCCATTCTCATTTGATCATAGGCTCGCTTAAACAAAATATTCACAGAGCTCCCACTGTCAACTAAGATCCTCTTCATCCAAGCGGGACCTACTTCAGCTGAGATGACCAGTGGATCGATAGTGGGGGCTTCGACTTTATCAGCGTCCCTGTTCCTAAACACGATGTCATCTAACATCGTTTTCTGTTGCTTGGCCAGAGCCCCTTCATTAAAACTACTATAACACTTGAAGTCCGCATGCCTGATAGAGCTGGCATACGACTCCATTTCCTTCCAGCTCTGGTCTGCTGGATGAGGACCACCACTTATTGTATTAATAACCAACCTCCCGCCAGTTTGAGCGGGTTTCTCTTGCCTTTCTTGGTTTGGTGCATGATTCTGATTTGATGGGCCCGCACCACCCGACTACGGCTCCCGCACATACTGATCTAACTTCCGCTCACATATCAGTTTCTCAATGAGATCTTGTAAATGACGACACTCATTTGTATTATGGCCATAACTCTCATGGAATCTACAAAACTTCCCTGTCTGGATCTGTCTTTCAGTTGGTGGTTTCGGGGCAGGTTTCTTGTATTGCATGGTATTGCAGGTCTGCAAATACACATTTTCCAACGACATGTTCAATGGAGTATAGTTATCGTACATGGGAGCTCTACGTCGCGGACCACGATTCTGATCTCGCTTCCTGCCCTGATTTCCATTGTCCCTCTGCTGATTCTGTTTATTTTGCACGTTCAACTGCACTTTCCCAGAACTCTCTCTGGATTGTTTGACGATGATGTTACTCTGAATTCCTACGATGTTGGGCCCTGCGTCATCCTGCTTCCTAGACTGTTTTGCATCCTCCCTTCTCAAGAATTGGGCTGCCTTGGAATAGAAACGGTCCAATGACACAGGTGGCTTCCCAGCTAACCAATTTCCGAACTCGGAATCAGCATCAATCCCCTTAGTCAATGCGATCAGGATAGAGTTATCATTGGGATTTCTTATCTCTGCGCATGCAGCGTGGAATCGCTCCAAGTAACGTCTAAGTGTTTCTCCGGGAGCTTTTGTAACACTAGACAAAGTGTTAACGTCTTTAGGCCCTGCCACGTGCATACAGAACAGTTCAACAAACTTGGTGGCCATTTGGTCAAAGTTAGAGATGGATCGTGGTGGCAAACGAGTAAACCACATGGTGGCAATGCCCCCTAGGGAAATAGGGAAACTACGGCACTTTACTGCATCATCAGCTCTCGCGACATTCATTAGCCATTCATATTCAAGATGTGTTGATTGGGGTCAGAACTTCCTTCATAAACTGGCAAAGTTGGCATCTTGAAGCGCCGAGGTGGTTCAGCATACAATATATCATCGGTGAAAGGGGTATGACTCCAGGATATTCCCAGTCGTCATTAGAGAGACCCTGACTTTCACGGATCATTTGGCGGATTATCGTTGGTATATCCGGCATTCAGATATTAGGAGAATGCTGTGCCAAGGTGTGGTCGGGTTCCACAGCGCGAGTCTGGATCGGACGACGGTCCATGTCTCGCCTCCTTGGTTCAACATTTTCTGGGACATAAGGCTCTGGAGTATGCTCTCGTTGGCTACGATGAGGATCAGCTTGGTTTCTAGCATCAACCCCTGGTTGAATTATGGTGGTGATAGCGATATTGCCAGTGACATGATAAGGGGCAGCACCTCCTTGGGATGAAGGTCATGTATGATGACTAGTGGATGGTCCAGTTCTGGGTTGCCAAAGATTCGAAGCATGTTGGTGTCCTGTAGCCTAGGTGTAGCTCACACCCAGCCGTGGGCGTGTGGATCGGTGATGACCATCAGATGAAGCTGAACTCTTTGTGGAAGAATAAGAACCTTGGTCTCTTCTGGATCTTCTGCGCCCTTGGCGATTTAGCTGGTTGGTCAGCTCCGTGTTGGCGCACAGTTGTTCAGTTAGCTGTTGTCGACTCTGGGTCAATTCCAGGAGCAACATCTGAAACTCTTGTCTAGTAACCGGGCCTGCTGGATCTGAAGGTCCGGCGGCATCTTGGTTTGATGGAGGCAATTGCGCGAGATTCTACCTGTCCCGTCCTCCTTGATCAGCAGCTGTAGAGGTAGTTCTTGTACTCACCATGGTGAATTAATGAAAGTCCTTTCCTAGATCTGATGTAGATCTGAATAGAATGGAAGGGCTTCAAAGTTTTAGATCTAGATCTTCTTCTTGGATTTATGCAATCCGATATAGATAGGAGATCCAAAGAGCAGGAGAAAAATTGGGTTTTTTTCTCAGTGAAAGCACCAAAGTGTTTGTACCAAAATTGGGCACAACACTCTTTGGAAGTTTTTGAAGAGATAAAATGAAGAAATTGAATGGAAAAAGTGGATTATCTAACAAGAACTACAAATTAAAGATGTGAAAGTCATTAAAATGCACAGAGACACTAGAATTTAGAGTGGTTCGGCGTATTGCCTACGTCCACTATGAAGTTGTTTGCTTTATTGATCTTTCTTTGAAGATTAAAAATGAATTTAGCGGGTTACAACAGATAATTATGATTTATAGCAGTGAAATTCGTTGGTAGCAGCAGCAAGGGAGTTTAGATCTTGATCCGGCAGAGTCTGGGTGTTGGAGCATTCAAAGAGGAAGATGATCCTTTATATGTGTAGGAGGCTGGTATCTCGCTCAGATCACGGGAGACCCTCTCTGGCACGTGACCAGGTCTGTGCGCCCAAACCCATGAAGTTTCGGTCCGATCCATGATCGATACAAACATATTTCGTATCGATCAAGATTTCATCCAATGGAGTCGAAATTTGGCGTGGACATTCCTTAGCATGCATGTAGACTTCTGTGAAAATTTCATAGCATTTGGTCATGTAGATTAGGAGATATGATCGATACGAATTAGGATCTTCGGTTGGCTGTTTCTATCGTCTCCCTCATTTCGACTCGGTCTTGTTCGACTCAGTCTTATTTGAATCGCTGTTCGACTCGGTCTTGTTCGAATTGCTGTTCGACTCGGTCTTGTTCGAATCGATAAAAGTGATGGTCCAATACGTATTGGCTAAATTAGCCCAGTTCATATCGTTGAGAGTCCCTCTATTCGTATCGATGGCCATGCTTTGTTCGCATCGACTGTCATGCTCTGTTATGTGGATACAAAGTGGACATTGGATGATCGAGTCGAAACGTGGCTCTTTGATGGATGCGAAACGGAGCGAGTCGAGCAGAGGCTCTCTTATGGATACGAAGCGGAGCGAGTCGAATAGAGGCTTTCTGATGGATACGAAGCGGAGCGAGTCGAACAGAGGCACTTTAATGGATTCGAACACGAGGTTGTTTTCATTCAATTTTGCATCGATCGTAACTTGAGCATACGAACTCGGGTTGACTTGAAATTTGGAACTTTGGCTCTCATAGCTTCGCTTGTCGTGTCATATCAATTTTAGCTCGATTCGGACTCGGACAAAATTCGTCGATATCCATAGTGAGCCTATGTATGACCGATCTCTAGGATGGACCATCATTGGTTACTAGTAAATTCCTTAGTGTCATGGCCTTGCCAAAAGGCGGGATAACAAACGACCTCTTTTCAATCCAAGGGTTGATTGAAAAGAATCCATCTTCTCCTCACTAAAAGCCATATCTGAACCTTATAAATTTCCATTCCATAGAATCGCCTTCGCATCTTTTTGGCTTGCTAGCCATAATGCTCTTTCCAAATAAATTTCCAAGGTATTTTCTCATTTTACTTTAGTATCCATTTAATCAAGTACCTATTTTCTTAAATTTCCAAAATCAGGTTTATCTTAATAGCTCAAAATCTGTTATTGAAATCCTTTATATCTAAACCCTTTATCTACTCAAAAATATTTCACATATAATCCTTATCGCAAAGCAAATCCTATTTTAATTATCCTTTATAAACATAGGTCACAACTCCCAAAATTCTTTATTCTTCAAATCATACTTGTCTATAAAGTTCGAAAGACTACATTTTGTACAAGTTATATAATCTTAATACTCCATAATCATAGTAACATATTAGGCATAATCTATCAAGGAACATCAGAAAAAGGGGTAATGTCCTAGTATAGGGAACATGTCATCAAACTCATGCCATATCTAATCTAGACCATATACTTATAACCACATATATTACTCAACATCCAAAAACATACACAGCGAAACTACAATCACTTTCTTGGAGAACAACATCCATCGAAGCCATTTAACAGCAAATGGTGTAACAATACCTACCACATCAGATCAACAACACCCATCCCCAGATCAACTCAAATAATCTACCTTTTCAACGATATCAGATAATAAAGCATCCTAAATATCATTTGCTTCCATCTTTGATCGTTACTGCAATGATATAGAATAAAAAAATGTGAATGTTAACTATTTCATTTCTGCACTATGGACCGATCATTGAGTCAAGTCACATAGTAGAAACACCGAGTCACCGGGACTTGGTCCTAAAATAAACTCTAGGCCCTACAATAGAAATCTTCATCTATATCTCCAAAATATTTTCAATCAATTGGTCAATGTGATCTAATTAATCAAAATTCCAATACCCCTTATGCCTCTTACACTAACCAGCTTCAAAATTTATTTCAACTACATCTTTAAAAACATTCCAATATCAACTAAGTATAATTTAGCACAAATCTCCTTTATGTGAATCTTAACCAACTTAGTTTGTAATTAGGTAAGTGTCTTTTCTTTATTTTTCTTCAACACAATATGGTTTATTTTTCTCTTTCTAATAATAACCACAATTTCTCTTTCATTACTCGGAAATTCACTTGTCTAGATTTCGTTTCTCCTAGAGTCATGTACCTAAGTGTCATATCCATGGATCTTACGAGTTTTATTTACTTAGGGAGGAAGTTTAGAATCTTCTTCAAAAGAATACATAATTTCATTTTCTATCTGATTTCATGCGACTATTGGGATCATGACTTATGATAATATCATGCCCAGTCTACTAAATCTTATCCAAGCCAAATTCTATAAGTCCTAATGCGATATAGCTTAGATGAAAAGAACTGCTGTATATAATTGTCACTTCCGAATAATGCTTAAATTAATAAAATTGATTTTACCAAAGCTAAATAAGCGATAAATTTGGCCATAATGTCACACCACCTTCTAAGTGATGTGTGAACGTTAATATTTAAATTATTCGATATTAATCACTGACCTAATTTACAATTAATAGTTACGTAACCGAAATGTTGAATACTTCTACTACCATCCGATTTAGTTAATTATAATTGTTATAAATGAATCAAATAAATTAATGTCTATGAAATATTAATTATAAAATTTTATTTAATTTGTGTTGATCAATATTAAATAGTATGTATATAATAGTTATAAACACACTTATAGATATACGATATCGACGTGTATTTGGATCCTCTTTTCACTCCATGACTCTTGCTATTTATTTGCCTCCGACCCTCATTCTATTTCTATATTCTTTTTTGCTCCATCTACACTAGCAAAGGCCAGCCATTGTTACCACTATCCCCCTTAAAATTGAAGCTCCAAACACTAAATTAAATTAAACTAAATTCATACACCGGGGTAGTTGCATTCAGACTGGTAGCGCTTTCTAGATTCAACACTCGATTCAAGGAGTGTTTTGATTCAGCATTTTAAGGTGATCGACAAGGCTGTGGATAAGGTAAAAATATTGTTTTATATATTCATTTAAATGTATATAAATATTCATTATGTTTTATGCAAGTATAGAAAGTAAATTGATATCATGAATGCTTATATTTTATTGTCATCAACATTGGATGTATGTTTGTTTGTTTATATGCGTAAAAAAATGTTTTATACTTACTTGTGCTCTTTTAACTTTCGGTAGCAAATTAAAAAATCCATTTTAATTTTCAAAATTAATAGTTTAATTATTTTAAAACTAATTAAGTTTAAAATATATTCATAATAAGTATATATGTTTAACATATACATAAATTTTAACTATATATGTACAATACATGTTTTCGAATATTAAAAAATATTAATTTTTTAAACTGTGTATATATATATATATATTATATTAATATAATTTTATAAAATAAAACCAATGTTTTACTATATTTATATATCTATAGAATAAATATAAAATATGGAAAATTTCTTCATACATCTTATTGTTGCTTTAATTTTTTTTTACATATTTTAAGATGATTTCCATGCGAAAATCATAAATAAAAAACCATTTACTGCGTTAAAACGGAACATAAAAATTTTAACAAAAATTAAATTTGTTTGCTAGCCAAATGTGTGTCTAAATATTAATATATATATATATATATTAATTATTTTGTATTAAAATACATATAAATAATTATATATTTTATTGTAATAATATAGTTCTAAAAGATATATATATATGATTATGTATATTTATTTAAACAAATTATTTTGTATGTTTCGAAATATTTATTTATTTATTTAAAATTAATATATTGATTTGAATTTATTATATTTTAACTATATTATATATATATATATATTTATATTTATTTAATGTATATGTCTTACAAACATCATTTTATAATATATTTATATATAGATACTTACACACGTATATACTTACATATTAGGCGGCAATATGTACATTAAGGGCTAATATATCTGTTTGCACAAAAAATGGACAAACACCTCAAAGTTGTATGATTTAGTAGATCTTATGTTGTTCTTAGTGATTTGGGTGATTTATGCAAATATATGAAAAGCAGGGACTAAACTGTAAAAAGACACGCAAGTTTATAGTGGTTCAGCCAGAATGTGCCTACGTCCACTTTATATGTTATTTCTCTTCTCTTGTTTTGATTACAAGTACAAAGCTTTGATACAAGTAAAAGAAAGTTGTTTGAAAGTTCTCTCCGTGCTTGAGCTCTCAAAACTTGTCCCCATTGTTGTACCCCTGCCCCTCTATTTATAGAGTGATGTTGGGGGCAGGGGCCTTGGATGTATATAGCTGCTGGTGGGCCTGGGCTGGTGTGGTTGGGCCTGGTAGCATTGGTTCGGCATTGCTTTGGTTCGGAGATGGTTGGGGTAAGAGTCGGTTCGGGGGTTCTAGTCCGGTGAAGAGCCGGTTCGGTGAAGAGTTGGTTCGGCAACGAGGTGGTTCGGTGGTTGGAGTTGGTTCGACAACGAGGTGGTTCGGCGGATGGAGTTGGTTCCGCAACGAGGTGGTTCGGCGGTTGGAGTTGGTTCGGCAACGAGGTGGTTCGGCGGTTGGAGTTGGTTCGGCAACGAGGTGGTTCAGCAGTTGGAGTTGGTTCGGTAGACACTCCGGTTCGTGTTGCTTTGAAGTGGACCGGTGAAGTTTTAAGATGGAGGGTGGCTGGTCCAGTTATTCTGGTCTGGTGGTGAGAATTCGCCCAACATTTGCCCCCCAAAGTGGGGCGTATGCTGGCATACGGCTCGCTTTGTTTCTTGGTCATCTTCATTCGGTCCTTGAGTGCCGGTCCAGTTGGTCCGGTGTCCTTTATTTGCCTATAAGTAGAGGTGTTAGGCCTTCGCCATTCTTCACTAACCGAGCCAAATCATTTGCCGAATCAAGCTCTTAGTTTCGCCTAACCAAAGTGCCAGCCGAACCAGGTGATAATTCCTTGCCGCCGAATGAAAGACTTTTTTTTTTTTTTACTGAATGGGCTAGAAGTTTTAATACCGAATGAATCTTCGCCATAAGTACTTGAGTGTAGAATGAGTTCTGATATTGGGGATGCCGAATGAATCATAGTATGGGGATGCCGAATGAACTATAGTATGGAGATGCCGAATAAATCATAGTATGGGGATGCCGAATGAACTTGTTTTATTTGACGGACTTTTGTATTGGATGGACTTTATATAGACTTGCTTGTTTATATCCTCTGTTTTAACAACATGTTTTTTGATGTTGCAGATAATGTCTCGCAAAGCAGAAACTCGATCGGATAAAAAGAAATCCCAGGGCGAAGGAGAATCTTCTGCAGTGCCCCCTGCTCAGTCAGGATCAGAACGTCACGGACCTGCCCCGAGATCACTAGTGGAAGGGTACGGTCCTCAGGAGCTTCTGAACTCCCTGCCCGATTGCTTTCCCAGCTCTCTCAAGGAGGAGCAGCTCGATGTCATCTCTCGTTCATTCGGAATTGATAGGGCGCGCATGCGGTTGTCAGGGAGAGATGTTATGCCATATGATCCTCCCGAAGGGTACTTTGCCTATAGCAGATACCACTGCATGTGTGGTGCCATTCCGCCTCTTAATGCTTGGGTAGCCAGCTTCCTTACATATCTAAAGGTGGCCCTATTCCAGCTTCAACCCAACTCCTATGCTATACTGGTGAGCCTCTTCGTCATCTTCCAGAGGAAGTATGGGCATGCTCCTTCCAACCGGGAGATCCGGTACTTATATAATCTGAGGGACTATAAGAAGGGGTCCCCATATATCAGCTTGGAGTCAGCGGTAACCTTCAAGCCGGTCTTGGATCTGTATTCTAAGTTCAGCATGTTCAAGAAGGAGTGGTTCTTCGTCAGGGACGACTCTGTTTCTATTCGGCGCTTCACATCTGGATGTAAGTTGAATCTTTATTTATAATTTCCATTCTGGTTGCGATGCTTCTTCTCATACGTTTTCATTTTTGCTAGCAACAGGTGGCTTTGCGATTGTGGAGACTGATCGCCTGGTTCAGACGGCGGCTGAGATAGAAGCTATCCCTGGGAGAGATAGATCAGCTGCCTACCTGATCAGAAATGCGACCCTTCTGGAGTATAACTTGATCCTTCCACAGCAGTCAGTAGTCAAGCTGAGGGAAACGGCGGAGGAGAGGGCGGCTGCTCAGGCTAAGGGAGGTGTCCCAGCAGAGAGTGGGAAGAGGAAACCTTTCTCAAAATCTCCAGTGGTCGGAGGTAAGAAGCTTAAGAAGTCGGATGGTCCTTCCCCCAGCACTTGTCCACTTACTCCGGGGAAGGAAGATGTGGAGGAGGAGAGAGGAGAGGGTGGAGAGGACCGGGAAGGTGGTGATGGTGGCGATGGTATCAGGGCCTTGCTTCCCGGGCAAGCAGGCGAGATACAGGAGTGGACGGATGATGCATTCCACCAAGCTTTCGAGGGGCTGGACGGAGAGCCGGCTTTGGTACAGAAATCCGGGAAAGCTGACAAGGCCAGGACCGGTGCAAGCGAGTCTTCTCAGATTGTTCCAGCCAAGGTGGCTCCGATGACTCAAGGTGAACTTTTGACTCCTGCAGGCTCCATTTATGATAGGGACTTAGGAATATTTTATGATCCGCTCCCATCCTGGAATGAAATCCGGGACTTATTGCAGTATCCTACTCTTCCCCAGGGTTTGTATAACAGATGTGTTTCCTTTTTTCTTTTAACTTTTAATTTGTCGCGTTTCTCGAATTATGGATCAATGTAAGCTTGTGACACTTGTTCTTCATATCAGGAGTAGGTAAAACGGCTAAGGCCTCAGATCTTCGGCACAGGCGTGAACAATACAAGCTCTCCAAAGCTTCCGCCAAGCCGAAACCTTCAACCCACCGTTCCGGGGATGTAGTCGGCTACCGTCCTCTTCTCGGGGTTATTGAAGAGGGCATTCAAAAGAGAAATAGGAGTCACCCCTTATCTGAACCTTCACTTGGTCCTCAGCCTCCAGTTCAGCCTCTTCATGATATCACGGAGGAGGATACTGAGTTCGCACTCTCTCCGCACCCGTCTGAAAATCCTACCATCACTCGGATTGATCGTCCTGACTTGGTTCGGAATCCATTTGCGGGTCATCCTGACCTGGATCCAAGTTCCCATGATATTACTTTTGACGAGGTTACTGGTGAGCACCTTCTTCCCCGCAAATCCCATGGTACGGGTGCTTGACGAGGCTAAGTCCTTAGATCTCGATTTACTTACTACTCGGGTAATTACCATAGGAGACGAGGCCAAGGCTAATATTGATCGGGTGGCGGAGGAGACTAGGAAGCTGATGGGGCATCATGCTCGGCTGGTTAAGGTTGGAGAGGAGATTGGGAGTGCCAACATCCGACTACGATTTGTGGTTTCGGATCAGGCCAAACAGCTCGCTGATCAGGCCATTCAGATTTCTCAGCATGAGGCTGCTTCTGGACGACTAAAGAAAACCATGGAAGAGGCCAGCCGGGCCGAACTGCGGAAAATGGAAGCTACTTGCAAGGAACGGATCGACATGGCTATTGCCATGGTGGACGAGGTTCGGAAAGTGGATCTTGAGCAGATAGAGGAGTTGTCCGGGAAACTTGAGGCTGCAGAGCTTGCTCAAGCCAAGTTGAGGGAGGAGATGGTGGCAATGCGGAAATCCCTTCTAGTTGACTGCTCGAGATACCGATCGGAGAGAGATGCTGCCGTTGAAAGGTTGTCGGCTTCCGAGGCCCGGATGAGGGAGTTTGAGGAGAATGAGGGGATGATGGACGAAATGCTTCAGGACATGTACTTCTGAACCTGGAAGCAGGGCAACCTATCCTGGATGGATGATTATCCTAGGGTCATGGCTAAGATCTATCTTCGGGCTCTGGAGGAGGCCAAGGCCGATGCGGATAAAGATGGTGGCGTGGCCTTCAGCATGGATGTGGTCACTGCCCAGTTTGCCAAGGAGGAGAAGGTGGCGGTGAAGGAGGGTATGCGGTTGCTTGCTGCTGAGGAGGCAGGTGTGCAAGTAGAGGATGACGACCAGGATGGCCAAGAAGCAGGTGTTGGTAAGTCTTCCTTTTTAGTTTCCCCATTAACTTGGTTGCTTCTCACTAATGAATCCTTTCTCTGCCTGGACAGGTGGGCAACAGGATAAGGAAAAAACTCCAATGCAGCCGGCCCCTTAATTATACCTGGAAAAACTCTTTTTGTGGACTTGACAGGGTTGTAGATGTTAGTCTTAAAACAGTAAAGTAGCTTTTAGGTTGTAATATTTTGCTACTTGTAATAAATAGCTCTATTCTTGACGTGTAATTCTTTAACTTAAGCTGATTTTGTCGTCTTCTGAATGTTTGTTGCTATTTTGACATGTCGTATGAGAAATATAGCTATGTATATTCTTGTAATTGAATTGTGTTTGATGTCAGGTTCTGGTTTTAAAACATAATTTCGTGACTTGCGATGTTAGCGTGTGGTGTGAACAAATTATAGTCATGTATTTGTACACAAAAGAAGAAAATACCGCCTTTCATGTTCTAATCGTAGATGGCAGTTTTGAATATCTTGTATGACCGAGCATGGAACGCAGTTGAATGCCCTGCCATCCAATTGTGAGTCCCTACACCCATTGGCGAGTATGTCCTACTCTGTATCCTGTACTTTAGGGATTGTTATAGAGGATAGGAGGAAAGCTTTTTAAGTAAAATTTAAATATGTGAAATAGTAAAACTTCCAATCACGGAAGGCCTTCGATGTGCTTAAGTTCGTGGCAAACGGGCTTTGTAGTCACTTTCCCTAGCTGTGGGTCTTGGAGACATTTGTCACCCATCTTACGCCTCCGCGGGGAGTTAATTCATTTTTACCACAGCCGCACTTAAGACACATCGGAGCCGAGATCGCGCACAGTAACTACCCGGGCCATTATGGCCCATAATCGTGGGTATTATTCGATTTACTGTGGCCGGCTAGCGTGGGTGCCGATCGTCAACTGTGAACTGCCCCTGGCTGGACACACCATATGTTGGGGCTTATAGTCGGTTCACAGTTGCCGGCGAGCCGAACGCCGTAATGAGCTGCCTCGGCTATAGTCGGCCTTCTCGGTGGCTTAAAATCGGCTAATTACAGTTGGCTTTAAGGGCCGTCGCGAGCAACGAGTTAACCCGAAGCAGAGGGATGCCGGAGCAAAAGTGTCTCATTGGCGAGGGCATAGATTCACGTAGTACCTGTTAGGTCTTGTCCAGGTGAAGTTGCACTGTGGAGTGCATCGAGTGAAAATGTTACATGCATAGGATTTTGTTCAACAGAAAAGGATAATGTTAACAAGCAGCCAAGATATAA
Source organism: Allium fistulosum (assembly GCA_030737815.1). Lineage (NCBI taxonomy): Eukaryota > Viridiplantae > Streptophyta > Magnoliopsida > Asparagales > Amaryllidaceae > Allium > Allium fistulosum. Next base: position 800,244,585 of record CM060904.1, read on the forward strand.
AGGAACTAGTTAAAAAAGAGACAAGGTTTTTTAAAGTGGTTCGGCATGAAAAGGCCTACGTCCACTGATTCTCTTTGTTAATTCACTTCATATGGGCAGTACAAGTTAAGAAAAGTATCGACGGAGGTGCTGGATGTTCCATGCCCTCTGGAACACCTCTTCGTCCACTGTTGACAAAATATAAGCTCCGTTGTGGAGATCTTTATGAATTACATATGGCCCATCCCAGATTTGGTCTAGTGCTCCGGGGCGAGGGAAGATTCGCTTGAGGACAAAATTCCCTTCTTGTAAGGTACGATGCTTGACTTTGGAGTTGTATTGTGCCGCTACTTTTTGTTTGTGGGCTGCTGCTTTAAGGATTGCATCATTTCTTCTCTCCTCAACTAGATCCAAAGACATGTGAAGGAGTTCTTCGTTCTCTTCTGGGTTATAGTGGATCCTACGGTGGGAAGGCACAATGGTTTCAACTGGGAGCATAGCCTCCGATCCGTATGCCAAAGAGAAAGGAGTGTGCCCTGTCAATGTTCTGAAAGATGTGCGATAGGCCCATAGTGCCGTAGGAAGTTCATCCACCCAAGCGCCCTTTGACTTTTCGAGCTTCTTTTTTATTAGAGTTTTCAGAATTTTGTTGACGGCTTCGACTTGTCCGTTTGCCTGGGGATACGCTATGGATGAGAAGCTTTTGTGAATTCCGTGCTCTTGGCACCAGTTGGCAAATTCCTCACTGTCAAACTGAAGTCCATTGTCTGATATGATTTTGAGTGGGACTCCGTACCTGCACAGAACATTTTTGATCAAGAAGTTAATAACTTTGGCTGAAGATACTATATTCAGAGGTTCCGCTTCCACCCATTTGGTGAAATAGTCGACTGCCACTATAGCATATTTGGCCCCGCCTCGGCCCATTGGTAGCTCGCCGATTAAGTCAATTCCCCATATCGCAAAGGGCCAAGGGCTGGTCATTTGAGTAATCTCAGTTGTTGGTAGCCGCAGAATCTTAGCAAACTTCTGGCATCTGTCACTCTTTTTGACGAAATCTAAGGCGTCCTTGCTTAAGGTGGGCCAGAAATATCCATATCGGAGTATCTTTTTTGCTAATGTTTGCCCTACGGTGTGATCTCCGCAGCTTCCCTGATGGATGTTGGATAAGATTTCCTTGGCTTCCCTCCCAGCGACACACCTTAATAACGGGTCAGAGAATCCGCGCCGATAGAGGATGTCTTCTTGTATTGTGTAGCGGGATGCTTTCCTCAAGATTTTTTTGACTTCGTTACGCCCGTTGGGTAGTGTGCCACTTTGTAGGTAGTCTCGGATGGGAGTCATCCAAGTTGCTTCCTTGGTTGCAGCTATCAGATTCACTTGCTCAAAACTTGGGGCCAGCTGCTTTGAGATGGTTACTGCCCCGAAGATGGTGATGTCTCTCACACTTGCTTGCTTCGCCAATTCGTCGGCCTCTTGGTTCTCTTCCCGAGGGATGTGTTTGACTAAGTAGTGGTCCAATCGGCTGAGAAGTAACTTGGTCTTCTTTAAATATGCTATGAGTCGTTCTTCTTGAGCTTGGAATTCTCCTAGTATTTGATTAACAATAAGTTGAGAATCGCTGTGAAGACACAAAGAATTGGCTCCGATTTCTATGGCAATTTCTAGTCCGGCTATCACTGCTTCATACTCTACATCGTTGTTGGTGGCAGCGAACTCCAACCTTATAGCATAGTGCAGTATGTTTCCCCTGGGAGTGATTATTACCACACCTGCCCCCGAGCCTTGTTCGTTCGCTGCACCATCCACAAAGAGATTCCACTTGATATCTTCTGCTATTTCCAATTGCTCCTTATCTTCGTTGGTAGTGAATTCTGCAATGAAATCAGCCATGGCTTGTCCCTTGATGGCGGTGCGAGGGTGATAGGTGATATCATACTGACTTAGTTCAATGCACCATTTAAGTAGTTGCCCAGAAGTGTCGGGACGATGGAGTACCTGCCTCAGTGGTTGATCGGTCAGAACTTTGATGGAATGGGACTGGAAGTAGTGACGCAGTTTCCTTGATGTGATTAGTAAACAGTATGCTAGCTTCTCAAGTTTAGGATATCTGACTTCTGCCCCAGTAAACCTTTTGCTGACGAAGTAAACTGGTCGTTGCGTGCGGTTGTCTTCCCTTACCAAGGCAGCGCTTAGGGCGTGAGATGACACATCAAGGTATAGGTATAATTCTTCGCCTTCGCTTGGAGTCGAGAGTACCGGTGGTCTCTGGAGGTGTTCGATTAGGTTAAGGAAAGCAGTTAAGCATTCGTCAGTCCATTCAAACTTTCCTTTGTCTTTCTTTAGAGCTTCGAAAAAGAGGACGCACTTGTCCGTTGCCTTGGAGATGAATCGGCTTAGGGCGGCCACTTTTCCATTTAGGCTTTGCATTTCCTTTTGGGTGGAAGGTATCTTGATATCCCTTAGCGCTTGGACTTGTTCAGGGTTCGCTTCAATCCCCCTGGCATGAACGATGAATCCTAAGAACTTTCCTGATGACACTCCGAAGGAGCATTTTAGAGGATTCAACTTCATTCCATACTGGCGGAGTACTTGAAACATTTTGCCTAGGTGGTTTACGTGATCTTTGGTTTTCCTTGACTTCACCAGCATGTCATCCACATATACTTCCATAGTCTGTCCTATTAGCCCTGCAAACATCTTGTTGACGAGGCGATGGTAGGTGGCTCCTGCATTTTTAAGTCCGAAAGGCATTACCTTATAGCAGTATAAACCCCGGTCAGTGATGAAACTAGTGTGGTCTTGGTCGGGAGCATGCATAGGAATTTGGTTATATCCTGAGTATGCATCCATAAAAGATAGGAGCTCGTGCCCGGCTGTGCTGTCTACAAGTTGGTCGATTCTGGGAAGTGGGAAGCAATCCTTTGGGCAGGCGTTGTTTAGGTTGGAAAAGTCAATGCAGGTTCGCAACTTCCCATTAGCCTTCTTTACCAGCACCAGGTTGGCGATCCATTCCGGGTAGATAGCTTCTCGTATGAAGTCATTGGCGAGTAGATTCTTTACTTCTTCATCGAGGGCCGCTGATCGCTCTGCCCCCATACTTATCTTTCTTTGTTTTACAGGCGCCTTGGTAGGATCAATTTTTAATACGTGGCAGGCTATGTCAGGGGAGATTCTGGTCATGTCAGCGTGTGACCATGCAAATACATCCAAGTTGTGGCGGAGAAAATCCATGAGTTGGTCCTTCAATTCGGCTTTTAGTTGGGACCCTATTTTCAATAGTCTACTTGAGTCGTGCTTGTCTACAGATATAAACTCCATAGCCTCTGCAGGCTCGGCGGTGGCCTCCTCCTCTTTGTCCCTAGGGTCTAATTCATTGAAAGGGTCGCTGGTATATCGAAGAGGAGGGGCTTTCTTTAGTTGCTATGCTTCTAGGCTTTTTGTGCAGAGGGCAATCTCTACACCCTTCCCTTTATCCTTCCTGTGGTTGTTGCGAAGTTCAGTCACATAGCAGTCTCGAGCAACGTCCTGGTCTCCTTCCACTTCCCCTACTCCATTGTCTGTTGGAAATTTCATCTTTAGGCACCATGGGGCTAGGACAATTTGGAAGTCAGACAAGGCTGGTCTTCCTAAGAAGGCGTTGTAGGCCGAATGGTTTTCTATTAGCACGAACGTCTGCTTCCGTACAATGGAGCGGGGATGTCTTCCAATCTCAACAAAGAGGTCCAGTTGCCCGAGGGGCATGTTAGCATCCCCAGTGAAATCGTGTAGTGGTTTATCGCAGGGAGATACATCCTTCACTGATAGCTTCATTTTTTCGAATGCGTGTTTGAACAGGATGTTTACTGAGCTTCCAGTGTCTACCAGGATTCGGTAAACTTCGACGGGACCGAGTCGGGCAGAGATGACCATGGGATCCATGTGAGGGTACTGCCTTCCTTCTAGGTCACGCTTACCGAATGTGATGTCATTACTTTCTTTTCGCTTCGGGCGGCGCTCTTCTATAACCGAATTGACACAGTCTTTATTGTCTCTAAGCGACTTTCCATACCTTTCCATCTCTTTCCAGCTTCTGTCCGCGATGTGCGGTCCTCCTGAGATGGTATGGACCACTATTTTCTCTTGACTAGAGCTGCTAGCGTTGCGGTTTCCTCTGCCGGTGTCCGGTGAGGGTAGCCTTGGGTTTTCATTGGCAGGAGCTGGAGTCCTGTCTTGACTTTTTACATAACGTTCCAGTTTCTTCCTTCTGATGTGTTCCTCAATCTGATCCCAGAGATGATGGCATTCATTGGTATCATGCCTGTGAGATTCGTGGAAGCGGCAGAACTTTCCAGATTTCTGCGCGTTATCTGATTCCTTTTTGTATGGTGGGCGTTTGTATCTAACTTCGCCTTGGGTGGCAATGAAGATATTTTCGACAGTCTCGTTCAAAGCAGTGTAAGTGTCGAATCTCGGCCCAGGCCGATATAGGCGCTTTTCTCCCTTCTTGCCCCCAGCATTGTCTCTGGAATCATTTCTTCGAACGTCCCTTGCCACAGCGGGGGCGTTGCTGTGAGTTGCCTTATTTTGCTGTCCTGACTGCCCCTCAACAGCAGCATCCTCAAGCCACATGTATTTCCCGGCTTCATGGAAGAAATCGGGTAAAGTAGCTGGTTTTTCTTTCGTCAATCTTCTAGCAAATTTAGTGTCCGGATGCACACCACTACAGAGGGCCATTAGGATAAGCTTCTCATCGGCATCTTGGACTGCGGCTGCTGCGGCATTGAATCGGGTTTGGTATTGCTGCAGTTTTTCTCCAGGTTTCTGTTTGACGCTGGATAAGGAATAAGCGTCCTTAGGTTGTTCCACATGGATGCGGAACTGACTGATAAACTTTTCTTTCAACATTTCCCACGAGCTGATGGATCCCTGGGGTAGATGATAGAACCAGGAGGTAGCGCGATCTGCTAAGAAGAGCGGAAAGCATTTGCATAGTACTCCCTCTGTTGCTCCACTCATGAGCATATGTTGCATGTACCTTTGTAAGTGTACAACGGGGTCGGAGGTTCCTTTGTAAGGTTCCATTGTCGGCATCTTCCATTCTCGGGGAGTGATAACAATTTCGATATTGCGGGTGAAAGGGCTGGTTACCCTAGCGCCTATCCCTCGATCTCTTTGCTCCCGTTGGACACACTCTCTGAATAAGCGTGCCATCCTTTCATCAGAATTTAGAGCAAATAGAAATGAGTTTGGTTCTGTTCTGTGGGATTGATTCCGTCCAAATGACCTGTAGGGATGGTATCGTCTATCGTTCCTCATATTTTCCAGCGGCTGCCTTTGATCTTCTGGGGGCATGCTAGGGTCAGCTATAGTTGGCCCTTGCCTTGATCTTCCCCTACTGGGTTCTGATCTAAGCACTTCCTCGGGTCCAACTTTGGGCTGGACTCTAGCTCGGCCCCGTTCACCGGCGTTTCCGTGGTTAGGCAGTATGACAGGCTCAGCTATAGTTGACCTCCGTCCGGTACCTCCCCCGTTGGGTTCGGTACCAAACGTTTCCTCAGGCCTAACTTCGGGCTATGCTCGGTCTCGGCTCCTACCATGGCTACTTCTGCCGTTAGCTCCTTCGAAGAAGGAAGATCTTTGTTGTCTCTGAGATCCTCCAGACCGGGACTCGCCCCATGATTCAGTGTTGCGGTTGGAATCTTCAGCATCCCTTAAGCGTGACATGAGATGGTCCACCAAGGCTTCCTGTTGGGACGTGAAGCGGTTAGTTACTTCAACCACAACTCTGTCCAAATCTGCCCTAGTAATTGCCGCAGGCTGTTCTGTGGCAGGAGTGGTTGGGTTAGACTGTCCTTCATTTGTTACTGCTGTTGGAGGAGGACGATTTACTTGATTCGTGACAGTTGGATCTGGAAGACTGCTGGAAGCGATGTTTTTTTCTTTGTTAACATATTTTCTCTGTTTGGGAGGCATGTTTTCCAAGTGGCGGACGATGCTTGTTAGGAAAACTTGTTAAGTGGATGAAGCTGAAGCTTCGAGCTTCTAGTTCTCAGTGAAAGCACCAAAAATGTTTGCACAAAAAATGGACAAACACCTCAAAGTTGTATGATTTAGTAGATCTTATGTTGTTCTTAGTGATTTGGGTGATTCATGCAAATATATGAAAAGCAGGGACTAAATTGTAAAAAGACATGCAAGTTTATAGTGGTTCAGCCAGAATGTGCCTACGTCCACTTTATATGTTATTTCTCTTCTCTTGTTTTGATTACAAGTACAAAGCTTTGATACAAGTAAAAGAAAGTTGTTTGAAAGTTCTCTCCGTGCTTGAGCTCTCAAAACTTGTCCCCATTGTTGTACCCCTGCCCCTCTATTTATAGAGTGAGGTTGGGGGCAGGGGCCTTGGATGTATATAGCTGCTGGTGGGCCTGGGCTGGTGTGGTTGGGCCTGGTAGCATTGGTTCGGCATCGCTTTGGTTCGTCATTACTTGGTTCGGAGATGGTTGGGGTAAGAGTCGGTTCGGGGGTTCTAGTCCGGTGAAGAGCCGGTTCGGTGAAGAGTTGGTTCGGCAATGAGGTGGTTGGAGTTGGTTCGGCAACGAGGTGGTTCGGCGGTTGGAGTTGGTTCGGCAACGAGGTGGTTCGGCGGTTGGAGTTGGTTCGGCAACGAGGTGGTTCGGCGGTTGGAGTTGGTTCGGCAACGAGGTGGTTCGGCAGTTGGAGTTGGTTCGGTAGACACTCCGGTTTGTGTTGCTTTGAAGTGGACTGGTGAAGTTTTAAGATGGAGGGTGGCTGGTCCAGTTATTCTGGTCTGGTGGTGAGAATTCGCCCAACAATATCCACTACAGGGTAAATTCCAGCGTCTATACACATGCATGTTAAACCATGTACACCATTTATGATGCACATGCATACACACACATATATGTATATGATACACATCATATATTATAAATTATAATTATAACATTAATATAACACTTTATATAATAAATAAAATAAAATATTGATTTTATTTAAAATAAATTTAGATAAGATCTAAGTTTATGCTTCATAGGCCTAGTAAGGTCCAAATGGTAGATTTTTTTTGAAATTTACCCATTTACCCCACTGCGTGCTGGCCTAGTTCCAACAATGGTATCAAAGGCCAATAGTCTATACGGTCTAGGTTAGCAGTATTAATACTAACTTATTAAAGCCTACCCATATAGTAGGGTATCTAAAAAAGTAGTGTCTAAAGTTGGGTTCGAGTAATCAAGTACTCTTCCCTACTTGACTATTGGTCTGGCCTTAAAGGATGAGATAAGCCCAAAGGTTATTCCCAATATAAAGGCCCAAATTGGCCTTAGGCTAATTTTCAAAATCTGTTTTGAAATTAAAATACAATTCTAAATTTAAAAGGTTAAATTTAAAATAAATAAAATTAACTTCAAAGGTTAAATTTAAAATTAGTATGGATTTGATAAATGTTATAAAATAATTTTCAAAATTGTTTTGAAAATAAAATAATTATATTCGAAAATTATTAATAATTAATTAGATTAATTAAATTTAATAATTAATTAATAGTTAATTAATTAAATTAAAATAGCATATATATTGATATATATAACATTATCTTAAGTTGTTAACATAATATATATATATGTATATGTGTGTGTATATATATATATAATTTTTGAAACTAATTATAATTAATTACATTTCTTTAATTAGATGTATTAACTAAGTGTTAATTAATAAATAATGTAATACATATACATATGATATATCTGTATTATTATAAATGTTATAGTGAACATATTCAGTTTCAAATGTTTAAATTGAATAAAAAACAATTAAAATGTTAATTAATTAAATCAATTAAATACGATTTAATTAATATTATGTTATCAAAATATCCATTTTTCACTTTTGAAAATTATTTTTTATTGGAAGACATCCCTTTATTTGACTTTTCACGCCCTCTCTCTCCTCGTTCAATTTCTCTTCCCGCTCTTGCTTCTTCCTCCTCGATCCAGCCACCTCCCATTCCTCTTATTCCTCCTGACCCGATTCTCATTCCTCCTTCTGATCCAGTTGCCCTCCCTACCCATGCTCTTCCCTATGCTCCTTTGTGGTCCAATCTATTCAAAGCTGAACCTAAGAATGTTGGTTACTACAACCTATTAACTTTGATTTAAACAACATAGGGCTTCCTCTTTCTTTTCCTAATGCCATAGTTGATGAAGGTGCTAAGCAACGGTCTGAATTCTTGGCAGGTTTCTTTATAGGAGGCTCTGTTAATTATATGGCAGTAACTTCTCATTGATCTAAAGCTTGGAAATAGAAATTAAAAGCTGACTATGAGATATACTTAATGGAAAGAAATTCTTTTCTAAATTCTCATTTAAGGAAGATAGAGAATTTTTTAGCTTCTGACCCTATTTTCATCAGAGGGCAAATGATGATCATCTCATCCTGGAACCCTAGTTTTGATAATGCTGAATCCCAAATTAAAAGTGTTCCTATATAGGTGCATCTATACGACATTCCTCTGATCACTTGGTCATTGATAGGAATCAACCGGCTTGCCTGTCATATAGCTACTCTTGTAAGCTTCGATGAATATATAGAAAAAATAAAGAGATTTGAGTACGCCAAATGCTTAATAGAAATTACTCCTAACAGAGAGCTTCCGGATTCAATCTTTATTGGTAGTGCTAAATTCCAGTGTGTGAATGTGGAGTATTCGTGCTGACCACTAATATGTACGAGATGTAAATGCTTTGGTCATTCCACTATTGAATGTGAAAAAGCTAGTAGAGATGATAAGTTTTCCTCCAAAGACCAGAAAAATGAAAATGTTAATGCAAATTTCCATGATAAACAGTCGGGGTTGAACTAGGGTCAAATTGACAAAATAGATAGAGGTCCTTTTTGTTATCCCGCCTTTTGACAAGGCCGTGACACCAAGAACTTGACTAAAAACCAAGGGCAGTTCATCCTGGAGATCGGTTGTACGCAGGCTCACTATGGATGTCGACAAATTTTTTTCGAGCCTGGATCGAGCTAAAATTGATATGACACGACAAGCAAAGCTATGAGAGCCAACGTTCCGAATTTCAAGTCAATTGGAGTTCATATGCTCAAGATATTGATCGATCACGGTTGAGAAATCCAAACTTGCATCGATCATAACTTGAGATCTACAAGTCCAAATGCTATGAAATTTTCACAGCAGCTTAAGTACAACATGAAGAATGTTCCTGCCAAATTTTGACTTGATCAGAGCAAGTCTTGACCAAGTTGAAATTCGTTCGTATCGCTCGCGGATGGAAAAACTCCAACTTGCATCGATCATAACTCGAGATCTACAAGTCCAAATGCTATGAAATTTTCACAGAAGCTTAAGTACAACATGAAGAATGTTCCTACCAAATTTCGACTCGATCGGAGCAAGTCTTGACCAAGTCAAAATTCGTTCGTATCTCTCGCGGATGAAAAAACTCCAACTTGCATCGATCATATCTCGAGATCTACAAGTCCAAATGCTATGAAATTTTCACAGCAGCTTAAGTACAACATTAAGAATGTTCCTGCCAAATTTCGACTTGATTGGATCAAGTCTTGACCGAGTCGAAATTCGTTTGTATCGCTCGCGGATGGAAAAACTCCAACTTGCATCGATCATATCTCGAGATCTACAAGTCCAAATGCTATGAAATTTTCACAGCAGCTTAAGTACAACATGTAGAATGTTCCTGCCAAATTTCAACTCGATCAGAGCAAGTCTTGACCGAGTCGAAATTCGTTCGTATCGCTCGCAGATGGAAAAACTCCAACTTGCATCGATCATATCTCGAGATCTACAAGTCCAAATGCTATGAAATTTTCACAGAAGCTTATGTACAACATTAAGAATGTCCACGCCAAATTTTGACTTCATCGGACGCAATCTTGATCGATACAAAATCTGTTCGTATCGATCACGGATCGGGCCGAAACTTCACGGGCTTGGGCGCGCAGGCCTGGTCACGTGCCAGAGAGCGTCTACCGAGATCTGAGCGAAATACCAGCCTCCTACACCTATAAATAGACCTCCAAATCCAACAGAAAAGGGTTCTTCTTCCTCTTTGAGATCTCCAATGCCCAGACTCCGCCAGATCCAGATCTGAACTCCATAAGCTGCTGCCAACAACGAAATTCACTGCTGCATATCATAATTATCTGTTGTAATTCATTGAATTCACTTGTAATCTTCAAAGAAAGATCAATAAAGCTATCAACTTCATAGTGGACGTAGGCGATACGCCGAACCACTCTAAATTCTTGTGTCTCCTTGCATTTTGATTATTCTCATTTCTGAAATTTGGAGTTTTTGTTAGATAATCCTCTTTTTCCATTTAATTTCTTCACTTTATCTCTTCAAAAACTTCCGAAGAGTGTTGTTCCCAATTTTGGTACAAACAGTTTTAAAGGTAGATATAATAATAAAGTTGCTCTTGAGAATGGTAAGAATAATTAGCAAGAATTGAAAAAAGCAATACAAAAGGCAAGGCTATGTTGCACCATCTGATGGCTTTGTTTATATAAATCCTAAAAATTAAAGTCAAGAAAATGAACAAATATAGACAACACTATTGATAATTCAAAGGTTACTACAGAAGCAGATGTTGTAACTCAATCTAATAGTTTTAATGCTCTAATGTCTTTGGAAGAGGAGGAGTCGAGTGCTGAAGCAAATAATGATGATGATCATGTACATGATAATATTAGTTTCGATTTTTTGGATAATCCAAAAGGCAACATTAGTAATGCAAAAGATATAAGCAATTCTACTTTTACAGCTGAAGTTGTATTGTTTCCCAATGGAACATTAAACGTTTCTACCATTTCAGTTCCATTACTTTCTTTGCATCCAACCACTATCAATAAAAACATGCACACCTCTATGCATATCATTCCCCATGCACCAGTCATCTCTATCCCCTCATTTCTCCTCATTCAAACCTGTCCTCTAACAATCCAAATATTATTTCTTATGAATCCACTTCAAATCCTTATCAATCACTCAAAACTCCTTCTTCTCTTATCATCTCCTCTTCTAAACTAAATTACTCATCGGATTTACCTCCAAAAGCTCCTGCTATGACCATCAATCCTAAACAGAAAAACATCCAAGTTACCAATTCTTCAAATTTTGGAAATGGATGTGATAATGATAAGGGTCTTGAATATACCCTTGATCAAATTAGTATCAAATATAGCAACTTGCAAGGATCTGAAACAACTAGAGCAGTAACAAGGCAATCTGCTAACATAAATAAATTCCCAAAATGCTAGACAACATATATATATTGAATGTGAGAAGAGCACACAAAATTGCAAAAGAAAATGGAAGTTAAAAGTATTAGTTATGCATATACCATCCAACTGTAGCATCCCCCTACTTGGAGGCCCAAAATAAACGACTACGGATGCTGCAGTCATCCATACTTATTAATCTTCAACGACCAAATACGGTGCTAGATGCATTGATACACAGATCATAGAAATATGGAAAAAATTTAACAATTCAAAAACATATTTCTACATTCAGATTAGAACATTTCATGTTCCTTACATAATCCCAAAATACGTTAACCACGTTCAGCAAAATATAATTATTACAATTACGCCAAGAGCGACATATGAAGATGCCCTCTTGGTTGATCATAGTATATAGTAAGGCTAATAAATCTGCCTTTACAAACAAATACACAGCGGAAAAATAAAACACTAAATAACTATCTGCCTCCTGCATGCCTACGGAAGCTTTATTCATCAAAGAAGAAAACCTGATAACCTTAAATCTCAAACTACTCAAAATCAATTGAGTACCCGAGAGTTTAAGGGAAAACAAAAACTTCAAGTCAGACATAATGCCTGGTATGAATAATAATCAAACATTTCAATCCTTTTTAGATATCTAGTGAGACCACGCCGCTTAGCGGAACGGGTTTTCCCCTCACTAGTATCCTAAAACCTTTATAAAGCCATATACTATGCTCCTGCATCCACAATGGTTTAAACATACATTTTCAAAATATTATGATGATATGCATACTTGAAAATAATTAGGATTTCCCATTCCCAGTTTAGTCTGACACCTTGTCATAATTATAGTTTCTAGGGTCACTATTAACCTTTTAGTTTTCATCGATTTACTAGTAACCTTGTTATAACTAATAGACACCCTGTCCAATTCATAGTTTTCATGGGATCACTAGAACCTATAGGCCCCTGCCAGTTAACTTAATTAATTCATGGGTCCTTCTGAACCTATTATTCCTTCCAATAACTAATCACCTTATCCTAGTTTTCATTGGTTGACTAGGAACCTATGGACTTATCCAGTAACTCACTTCACACCCTAGTTTTCATAGGTTGACTAGGAACCTACAGATACTTCCATTAGCCACTTTCTTATCCTAGTTTTCATGGGTTTACTATGAAACTATTGACCAATGTCAATTCTTATTCTGGATATAGTTTTCATGGGTTCACTACAAACCAATTAACCCCTGCCAACTGTCCTTAATATATAATTTTCATGGGTTAACTTTGAACCTGTTGGTTTCCTCCAATAACTACTTTATCATAGTTTTCATTGGTTTACTATGAATCTTTTGGTTTACCCCAATAACTAGTTTACCATAGTTTTCATGGGTTTACTATGAACCTTTTGATTTACTCCAATAACTACAAAGTTTAGGCATCCTATATGTTTTGGGTCACCCTGACTCCTTGGATGCAATTCTACTCATTCAAGAGTTTAAGAATTTTATATTCATTATTGAGTTAACCTAGCTGGTTCTTCTACCCCTTTTTCCCCAAAATATAGTTATGGGTTATCATGTGAATATATTCCTATTTGAAGAGCAAAACAACAAATTTAGCTATACCACTCCTATGGGTTTTAAGGTCCTTGAAATATATTTCATAAAACATACTTAACACCTCTAACTTATACATTTATCAAGGCAATACTTCTTCAAAATTTCATACTTAAAGCCATTACAAACTCCATTATATAAGCCGTGGATTTTTCCTTTAAAAATTAGAGTATGGGTCTTCAAAACCTTTTGACAATGTTGAAAGCTATTATTTTCAACCCCATCGAAGGGTTTCAATCATATATTTTTAAAATAATAGATTCCATCCCTCTTTATACTTTAAAACACTTCTTTCCAAACCCTTCGACCCCATTGAAACTCAAACCTTTCGCATGTATTGGAAAACCATTCAAAACCATTAAAACACAAACCTTTCGAAAGTAAGGGAAAATAAACCTTTCGAAAACTAATTTGGTTCAATTTAAAACATGTGGAGGACCTTCTTTGAAAAACCTTTCGACTTCATTAGAAGAAACCTTTCGACTTTGTCGAAAGCTCTGCTTCGAAAGCTTTAAAACATATCATTTAAAACAATAGGCCTCTGCCTTTTAAAACAACTCCTTCGAAAGCTTTGGGTTATATTTCAATTATAAAACAGGGGTAAATCATCTAAGTCGAAAGCTTTGGGTTATATTTCAATTATAAAACAGGGGTAAATCATCTAAGTCGAAAGCTTTGATACCTTTCGAAAGCATTAGAGAAGCGGCTAGTTTTAAAACAAGTAAACCTTTTGACTTTGTCGAAACTAACGACTTCGAAAGGTTGGAAAAAGCGGCAATAACCTTTCGACTGTGTCGGAAGGTTCAAAACTAAACGATGATAAGGCGGAAGTAACCTTTTGACTGCGTCGAAAGGTTTAAAACCTTTATTTTAGATAATTGACCTAGTCGAAAGTAACCAAGTCGAGAGCTCTTTTTTGAAAGTAAGCAGGTGTAAGCTATTGGTTTATAAAACAAACATACCCCAAGCTCTTTAGGAACCAACCTTTCGACTAAGTGCCCTTCGACCTTGTTCAATTCGTTACGTACCATGTAACTTGATACCATATGCATTAAACTTTGACATTGTCGAAAGCTATAACCTTTCGACCTTGTCGGAAGGTCTGAGTCGGAAGGTTTGATGCCTAAAACAGTTGAAACGTGCTGAAAGCATGATATTCTTGTTTTTAACTCAAAAGGATAATTTTCCAACTAACCGGCCTTTGTTTGTCAAATTCCTATTGGTTAATATATACTTTTCAGAAAAGTTCTACCATTTCAGACTTAAATAATAATTTTATTTTTTAAAATGCCCCTTCTCCTTAATTAAATATATAAAACATTTAAGTCCCATACCTTAAATAATATATATATTCATAAAATCACTTAGGAAAAATCTGGAAAAATCCTAGAAAATCTATTTTAATATGTTTTCCAACATATAAAAATTTCAAACCCAAATAATTGTTTATTTAGCCATAAATAATTCATAAACCAATAAATCATTTTCTTCACTAGAAAATTAATATAAAATCCACATAAATTCAGAAAATTATGAAAATTGGAACCCATCTCTAGAATCATGTTTTCTATAACAAATAATTTTCCCATGGTAAATAAAAATCATTTTATCTTGGCTTTACCCTAAACCGTGTATATCTCCTTCTAAACAACCTTGTTTAATCTATTTAAATCATAAATCAAGCATATCATCATTCAACATATCACAAAAACAGATTTACACTAAAATCCAAAACCATATGATCATACAACTAAAAATAGAGATGTAGAAATTATTATTCACCTTAGATTAGATAAGGAAATTGATGTTTGTTCGAGACTGATTTCTTCTAGCTTGAATCCTAAGCTTTAAGTTGATTTTCTCTTCTCTTCTTTCTTCCTAATGGTCGACCTTGCTTCCTTACGGTTATAAATTTTTGTTTTGATAAAATGAACATGTATGACTATGGGAGATGTATAAGGGTAGGAAATATGGGCGGGTATTTACCCTAATGCCCTTATGTTTAGTATCTTAACCATTTATAAGTTCATTTGGTTAGATAAGCACGGCTACTTAATTCATTATTCAACCTCAATCTCTTTATCTACATTGTTCTATTTAATTTATTCTAATTAAATTTCCTGAATAATGTTAACAAAATTAGGGGTGTTACAGGATACCCTCCTTAAAGAATTTCATCCTCGAAATTCAATAAGGACTAACTAGAAAACATAGAAATCATCTGTAACATTTCCTAACAACCACACTAGCCCATCTATCTAGCAAACAATCTATATGAATCTAATATAGACATACCATCAAAGCAGATCAGGATAAGCCTCTCAAATCATGTCCTTTGTCTCCCAAGTACAGTCTTTCTCATTGTCACTTCATTGAACCTTCACCAACTTGACTGTCTTGGTTCTCAATTTCCTCTCATCTCTCGCTACAACCTGAACTGGTTGTCTAACAAAAGTCAAATCTGGCTCTACTACCAAATCCTCCAAGTCCGTTTGAGAAATAGTAGCCTCTGGATCATGCACATACTTACAAAGATGAGACACATGGAATACATTCTGGACACATTCCAAACTGCTCGGCAACTCTACTTTGTAAGCGAGCTTTCCAATTCTTTCTATAATCTGGAATGGACCAACATACCTTAGGGCCAACTTTCACGACTTTCCAAATCGTAACACTCCCTTCGTTGGTGATACCTTAATGAAAATGCTATCTCCCACTGAGAACTCTAGTTCTTTATGCCTCTTATCTGCATAACTCTTCTGCCTGGATTGAGCTTCCTTCATCCGTCCTCTGATTAAATCAATCTTTTCCGATGCCTCTTTAACCAAATCCGGGCCTAAGACCAATCTGTACCTAGTTTCCAACCAACATGCTGGCACTCCTGAAGTCAGCCCAAGTCAACTCTTCCTCTGGCTAATAAAGAAGTGTTTTAAAACCTTTTTGTTTTCATGGGTTTACTAATAACCTTGTTATAACTAATGGACACCCTTTCCTATTCATAGTTTTCATGGGATCACTAGAACCTATAGGCCCTTACCAATTAACTTAATTAATTCAAGAGTCCTCCTGAACCTATTAGCCCTTCCAATAACTAATCACCTAATGCTAGTTTTCATGGGTTGACTAGGAACCTATGGACTTATCCAGTAATTCACTTCACATCCTAGTTCTCATGGGTTGACTATGAACCTACTGATACTTCCATTAGCCACTTTCTTATTCTAGTTTTCATGTGTTTACTACGAACCTATTGACTAATGTCAATTCTTATTTCGGATATAGTTTTCATGGGTTCACTATAAACCAATTAGCCCCAGCCAACTGTCCTTAGTACATAGTTTTCATGGTTTAACTATGAACCTGTTGGTTTCCTCCAATAAGTACTTTATCATAGTTTTCATTCGTTTACTATGAATCTTTTGGTTTACTCCAATAACTACTTTATCATAGTTCTCATGGGTTTACTTTGAACCTTTTGGTTTACTCCAATAACTATAAAGTTTAGGCATCCTATATTTTTTGGGCCACCCTAACTCCTTGGATTCAATTCTACTCATTCAGGAATTTAACCAATTTATATTCATTATTGAGTTAACCTAGCTGGTTCTTCTACCGCATTTTCCCCAAAATACAGTTATGGGTTATCATGTGAATATATTCCTATTTGAAGAGCAAAACAACAAATTTAGCTATACCACTCCTGTGGGTTTTAAGGTCCTTGAAATATATTTCATAAAACATACTTAACACCTCTAACTTATACTTTTATCAAGGCAATACTTCTTTAAAATTTCATACTTAAATCCATTACAAACTCCATTATATAAGCCATGGGTTTTCCTTTAAAAGTTAGAGTATGGGTCTTAAAACCTTTCGATAGTGTTGAAAGCTATTATTTTCAACCCCATCGAAGGGTTTCAATCATATCTTTTTAAAATAATAGATTCCATCCCTCTTTATACTTTAAAACACTTCTTTCCAAACCCTTCGACCCTATGAATCTTAAACCTTTTGCAAGTATTGGAAAACAATTCGAAACCATTAAAACGCAAATCTTTCCAAAGCAAGGGAAAATAAACCTTTCGAAAACTCAATAGATTCAATTTAAAACATGTGGAGAACCTCCTTTGAAAAACCTTTGGACTTCATTAGAAGCAACCTTTCGACTTTGTCGAAAGCTCTGCTTCGAAAGCTTAAAGACATATCATTTAAAACAATAGGCCTCTGCCTTTTAAAACAACTCCTTTGAAAGCTTTGGGTTATATTTTAATTATAAAACAAGGGTAAATCATCTAAGTCGAAAGCTTTGATACCTTTCGAAAGCATTAGAGAAGCGGCTGGTTTTAAAACAAGTAAACCTTTCGACTTATTTGAAAGCAATGACTTCGAAAGGTGGGAAAAAGCGGCAACAACCTTTCGACTGTGTCGGAAGGTTCAAAATAAAACAATGATAAGGCGGCGGTAACCTTTCGACTGTGTTGAAAGGTTTAAAAGATTTATTTTAGATAATGACCTGGTCGAAAGTAACCAAGTCGAGAGCTCCTTTTTGAAAGCAAGCAGGTGTAAGCTATTGTTTTATAAAACAAACGTACCTCAACCTCTTTAGAAACCAACCTTTCGACTAAGTACCCTTCGACCTTGTTCAATTCATTACGTACCAAGTAACTTGATACCATATGCATTAAACTTTGACCTTGTCGAAAGCTATAACCTTTTGATTTGTCGGAAGGTCTGAGTCGGAAGGTTTGATTCCTAAAATGGCTGAAACATGCTAAAATCATGATTTTCTTGTTTTTAACATAAAAAGATAATTTTCCAACTAACATGCCTTTGTTTGTCAAATTCCTATTGGTTAACATATACTTTTCAGAAAAGTGCTGCCACTAATTTCAGAATTAAATAATAATTTTATTTTATAAAAAGCCCTTTCTCCTTAATTAAATATATAAAACATTTAAGTCCCATACCTTAAATAATTTTATATATTCATCAAATCACTTAGGAAAAATTTGGAAAAATCCCAGAAAATCTATTTTAATATGTTTTCCAACATATAAAAATTTCAAACCCAAATAATTATTTATTTAGCCATAAATAATTTATAACCCAATAAATCATTTTCTTCACTAGAAAATTAATATAAAATCCACATAAATTCAAAAAATTATAAAAATTGGAACCTATCTCTAAAATCATGTTTTCTACAAAATATAATTTTCCCATAGCAAATAAAAATCATTTTATCTTGGCTTTACACTAAACCATGTATATCTCCATCTAAATAACCTTATTAATCTATTTAAATCATAAATCAAGCATATCC
This sequence comes from Allium fistulosum, assembly GCA_030737815.1. Taxonomy (NCBI): domain Eukaryota; kingdom Viridiplantae; phylum Streptophyta; class Magnoliopsida; order Asparagales; family Amaryllidaceae; genus Allium; species Allium fistulosum. The sequence goes on from CM060904.1 coordinate 800,262,786, forward strand.
TCATTCATCATATCATAAAAAAAGATTTACACTAAAATCCAAAACCATATGATAATACAACTAAAAATAGAGATGTAGAAATTATTATTCACCTTAGATTAGATAAGGAAATTAAAGTTTGTTAGAGATTGATTTCTTCTAGCTTGAATCCAAGCTTTAAGTTGATTTTCTCTTCTCTCCTTTCTCCCTAATGGCCGGCCTTGCTTCCTTATGGTTATAAATTTTTGTTTTGATAAAATGAACGTGTATGACTAAGGGAGATAATATAAGGGTGGGAAATTTGATCGGCTATTTGCCCTAACGCCCTTATGTTTAGTATCTTAACCATTTATTAGTTCATTTGGTTAGATAAGCACGACCACTTAATTCATTAGTCAACCTCAATCTCCTTATCTACAATATTCTATTTAATTTATTCTAATTAAATTTCCAGAATAATGTTAATAAAATTAGGGGTGTTACACCAACTCATGTGCATATGTGAGACAAGGCTAAATCATGTTCTATCTATTCAAGCTGCTAAATTCATTGCTTCATCTTGGAATTTCATTCATAACCTTTCTCACGCTCCTTACGGGAGGATTCTTATCTTATTCAATCCAGAAAGTTTCTCCTTTTCTCCTCTAAATTTCCATAAACAATTTATCCACTCTAGAACCAAGAACATCCCTTCTTCCACTGAATTTCTTATCAATTCCATTTATGCTACTAATACTCCTCTTTCTAGCCAAGTTATGTTAGATCAGATCCTTCTCTATAGTCTTCCAATTTGCCTTAGATTTTTATTGGAGATTGGAACTGTATGCTTCACCAAGATGATAAATTGGGTGGTTCTCCTTTAACTTTATCTTCCACCTATCCCCTCAACAACTCCATTTGCAATGTAAACCTATTTCCCTCTTCATTCGCAGGTTCAAACCTCACTTGGAATAATTGCAGTAGATCAGGGAAGATGATCATTTGCAAACATGACACAACCTTTTACAACTTGGCAACTATCTCTTCTTGGCCTTCCATGTTCACTCATGTTCCCCCTCCTACACTTTCTTACCATTCTCTCTTAGTTGTTAAATGAGGGGATGCCTACATTAAAAAAGTTTCCTCCCTTCCATTTTTCAATGCCTGGACCACTCACAAAGAATTTTCTGATATATTTAGAAGTAGTTAGGCCAATAAAATATAGGGCAATCCCCCTTTTGTTTTGCAGAGCAAATTACTTGATCTTAAGAAGAAATTGCATGCATGGGCTCATGGTCAATTTGGAAATGGAATTAAATAGTCCTCTCAAATTATAACTAATTTATTAGCTGGTCAAATCTCAGTAATCCACACAATGCTCAATTATCTATTGTTGTTAGAAACTTATCCAAAAATCTTGAACAAGCTTTGACTTTTAAATTTAACATGCTCAAGTAGAAGCATAATGATGTTTGGGAAGCTTAGGGTGATATTAACAATCCAGTTGTCCAAAACTCCTTGAAAATATAAAAAGTAAATACTATAATTCATGTTATTCATGACCTCTGTGGTACATATGTACCTCTCCTACAAATGTGAAACAAGCTTTCTTGGACTACTTCACCTCTACTTTAGCAAACCAATCTCCTATGCAGCCTAATATTGACCTAATTCTATATTTTCCCTTGCCTACCATCTCTAATAGTATGAGTGATCTCGTTATAAAGGAAATATCTTATAAAGAGATTAAAGAAGCAATATTCAACATGGATTCATCTAGTTCGGCTGGACTAAATGGGTTTAATGCTCACTTCTACAAATTTGGGTTAGATATCATTTAGCATGACTTGGTAAGTGCTATCAAAAAAAAATTCTTAAAAAGTAAACTGCCTAATGGTTTTAATGCCACTATACTTGCTCTAATTCTTAAACCTGAGAACTTTGATAATGTTAGTCAATATTGGCCAATTGCTTGTTGCAATGTTGTACAAAAATGCTTCACTAAGGTATTGGCTACTAAGATGAAACCTGCCATAGACACAATTATTTGAAGCAATGAAAATGCCTTTTTACCTAAGAGATGCATCTTTGATAATATAATTCCGACTCAAGAGTTAATGAAGGGATATGGCAGATAAAACATCACTCCTAAGTGCACTATTAACTTGGACATATAGAAAGCTTTTGACACTGTTGAGTGGTTCTCAGTTATCATCATCCTATAAAAAATGAATTTCCCTCTTCCATTTATATCATGGATCCACACTTACATTTCCACTCCATCTTATAGTCTGTCCTTAAATAGAGATACATTTGGTTATTTAGGAGCTACTCTAGGTATACGACAAGGAGTCTCTATTTCTCTATACCTTTTCCTATGCACTATGGAATGCTTGACAAGCCTGCTACATATGAGTGTTAAAAAATAGTATTGACTTACATCCTATGTGCAAAAACCCTGAAATTATCTCCCTCATGTTTCCCAATGACTTGCTAATTTTCACTAAACCAAATGTTAAGTCTACCAATGGCATATCTAATGTTATGCACTCTTTCTACCAAATATCTGATCCAAAAGTAAATTTTAGCAAATATAATAACATGATAGCAGGCTTTTCTCATGATGAATCCATGTCTATAGCTAATCTGTCTTCTTTTTAAATTGCTTATGGTCCTATCGCCTGTCTTGGTGATCCCACTACTACCAGGAAGATTTCCACTTAACAGTGCATGCCTATGTATGATAAATTTATTAAGAAGTTGGGCACTTGGACATCTAACAAGTTATCATCTATTGGTAGGCTTGTTGTTGCCAAATCCAAAGCTACCTTTATGTGCCTATATTATTCTAGTCTCTACATTCTCCTTACAAAATTAATAGGTATAATTAATAGAGCATTAAAACACTAAATTTGGCATACAAATCCTCATTCTAATAAGCTTATCCTTATCTCGTTCAAGAAAATTACTCAGATTTATGATGGGGGGTCTTGCTGTAGTGGACGTTAAACTTTGGAACGAGGTAGGTGTTTCAAATCATATTGACATGTTACTTGAGGATAAAGACCTTCTGTCCTCATTGCTCCATACAAACCTCATCAAAAAGTCTAACTTCTGGTCTATGGATCCTCCTCTAGATTATAGCTGGTTGTTTGCGCCAAAAATGGTCAAAAACACCCAATTATATATGAAAGCACCAATTTTCAAAAACAATATCCAAATAGAAAGATAAGCGTGTAGATCACAGAATAAATAGCAGAAGAAGTAAAGTAGCACATGAGTTTTATAATGGTTCCGCAAACTCCGGCCTACATCCACTCCAATAATCATTTATTTATACCGTAAGATTACAAGTACAGCTGTTTTTCCCTTAGAAAATTAGTGGAGGAAGGGATAAGAAGTTATGAAGGAGAACCAGCCAAAAAAAGTCCCTTGCAATGAGCCAAGTCCACTGTATTTATAGGTGAAGACATGCATGGATCAGACTGAAATTTCGAAGGAAGAACCTCCAGGCCCATACGACCCGACACACAAAATTTAGGATCGATCGGACACCAAAAAATAAATTAGCCGATCATGCCATACTAACTCCATTGGGGCTACTATCATTTTTAAGGGCTCATGCCTCTAGTCCATGCTTCTAAAGTTTCGCGCCATTCCTACTTACCGTTTGTGAAATATCGATCTTCGCTGTTTTGACTAGAAATTGGACCATAGGAGATGATTCCATGCTTCATCCTTTTAAGCTGTGAGCGATCATGTTGGCTCCCCATGATGTTAGCTACTTTCTCTTAAAATTTTGTGCAATTCCGATGTACAGTTTATGAGATATCGCGTTTTCCAAAATATATGGATCGTTATGCTGATTTGTACAATCGTTCCAATAACGATCGGCCTAATTTCCAAGATTTCATCCTTTTAGTCTGCGATCAGTCTTGAGGTCGCTCCAACATGTAAGACACCTGCTTTCCAAATTTCGTGCAATTCTAACGTACCATTTGTGAGATATCGCGTTTTCCGTAAAATTATGGATCGTTATGTTGATTTGTACGATCGTTCCAATAAATATCGGCCTAATTTCCAAGATTTCATCCTTTTGAGCTGCAATCTATCATAGGGTTGGTCCATGATGTAAGATATTTTCTCTTTAAACCATTTGTGAGATATCGCGTTTTCCGTAAAACTATGGATCGTTATACTGATTTGTATGATCATTCTAATAACGATCGACCTAATTTCCAAGATTTCATCTTTTTGAGCTGCAATCGATTATTGTGGTGGCCTATGCTGTTAGCTACTTGCTCTCGAAATTTCATGCAATTTCGACATACCATTTGTGAGATATCGCGTTTTCCGTAAAACTATGGATCGTTATGGCTGATTTATACGATCGTTCAAATAATGATCGGCCTCTTTTCCAAGATTTGGGAGTTTTGTCATGCGATCAATTTTGTGGGTGCCACTCTTCAATAGAGTGATGCTCTAAAAGTTTCAAGTGCATTGACTTTGTAGATTTTGAGATATTGATTGATCTTCGTCAATTTACTCTATTTTATGGATCGTACCTGATTGATCCACATAAATTATTCCATTGCCCATAACTCGAGCATACGAACTCTGATTGACTTGAAATTTGAAACGTGGCCTTATAGCGCCTTCCTTGTCACTTCATATTGATTGCACCTTGATTGGGACCTAGTTCGAATTCGCCAAACTATTGTCCATAGTTCCTAATATAATCGATTTTCGAGCCTGATAACCGTCTCTCGTGGATTCCTACCTTGATGATCACAGAAACCATTTAGCCAACTTTTATGATATATTGCCTGGTTAAAAGGTGGTATAAAATTTGCCCCTTAAAACAAGCCTTGCAGTAGGAAGGCGTGTTTTGAATTGCCTTGAGTTCAATGTTAGAAATCCGTTGATGACCCGTGAACAAATCTGTGATCTTGCCTAATTATTAGTAACGGCCGGTCAGGACCGTTAATCAAATTCGTAGCCATCCTAGGCCGATGATGATCACACGGGATTGAGTGTCCGTTCGAGGTGAAATGCGATCATTCAAGATCAAGTGTCTCTATGAGGCGTAATGTGATTTTTCGAGATCGAGTGTCATTTGAGGCAAAATGGGAACGTTCGAGATCGAGTGCTGTTTGAGGGGAAATGTGATCGTTTGAGATCGAGTGCCGTTCGAGGTGAAATATGATCGTTCAAGATCGAGTACCGTTTAAGGCGAAATGTGATTGTCCGAATGGGACTCAAAATTATTAATGTCAGATTTCATGTTCGAGTGAGTTTTGTATCAAAATATTCAACTAATAAAATTAAGTCTAAGTACTAAAAGAAAAACAAAAACAAAAACTTAATACTATAATGCATGCCTCTCTGGGTGTGACGGTTCATCATCATCTCAGAGCATGCCTAGGGACCATTCTCAATCCCATACATGTGTAAGTGACTTAGCCATTTTATTGTGGCATTTTTTACTTATTCTTTGCCATTCTGATCAATCGATGATAAGTTGACGCCTCTATCCAAGGCATTTCCCATTCGATGCGGATGGCGGATGCTCTTGTTCCACTGCTGTTGCCCGAGTTCTTACGTATTGTAACAACCTGCCATTCCGGACATGTTCCTTAATCTCATCCTTTAAGTTCCTACAGTAGTTTGTACTATGCCCGTCCAGCTCATGGAACAGACAATATTCTAATTTCTTTTCATTGTTTGTAGGATCTTTCCTCATTCGATAGGAGATCTGCCCCTTAGTATCCAGATATATACGTTCTAATGTCTCAGTCAATTCCGTGTAAGTGGTGAATCTCGGTTCCCTTCGTGGTTGCTTCGATCCATCAGAGCTATCCTCTTCTTTCCATTTTCCTTTATCCTTGTTTGAACCTTCCCCGAGCAGACCTCTCCCTTTAACCGCATAAACTTCCACTTCCACTCTTCCCTCTCTATCAGCTTTCGCATCTTCCTATCACAGAAACCATTCTACTCCATGGTAAAATTCCCCGAGATCCACTGATGGATCCTTTTCTAACGATATCTTGAAATCCGAGTTATCCGTAGTCTTTGACAGCGCTACCATCAAAACCATCGACAGATTCTGTCAATCCATCGAAGCTACTGCATTAAACCGGTTAAGAAATCCTTGAGTGATTCTCCTTTCCACTACTTCATCGATGTTAAAGTCATCACACTATTTGGTCTCGTGACGTGGACTCAAAATTGCCTCATAAACATTTCGATCAATTTCGTTCATGTTCTAATAGAGCTGCTTTCCAACCATCTAAACCATAGTGCAGCTATATCCTAAGTATAAGAAAAAGCACCATGCCATGACTTCCTTCGATGCCCCCAGTACTTCAATGTATCTCATGTATCTCGTCAGATGAACAGTGGGATCCGTTTTTCCATCATATGTCTCAAGCGTTGGTAGTTTGAACTTCGGTGGATTCCTAGCTTGCCTGGTATTAGGAGCGAAGGGACCCCAATTTACATCTTCCAGATCCCTATTTACCAATCCTCCTCTCATAGCCCATCTGATCATTTCCACCAACACGTTGTTGTCATCTAGAGGTAGTCTTCGATCATTATCTCCAGCCCGCCCCTCAAGTCCATAGGGGAATCCCAAAATCTGCTCTTCTGGACGAGCATACGCATTCTGATCAACGCTAAACTGCACAGCACCACCTGGTAACCTTCCTGGGATCGATCCAATGTGACCAGGGGGCATGCCCCCAAATATGGATTGATCGGCACTGATCGTTCAAGAACGATCGACCCCGATCGCTCCTAGTTGTTCAAGGGCCGCTCTTGGCTGTTCCACTCCATCCTGCATCATGTTAGTTTATTTTCCTTGGTCCTGATTTTGGTTTTACTCAGCTCATGCTGCTCCAACTCTATGATCCATATTTACAGCGTTTCCTGCTACTCCATTTCCTTAGTTTTGCGATCCAGCTTGTCCAATCTATCGGAGTAGATTCTGCATCATCTTCTCCTGTGTCTTTAGCATCCTCTCCTGCATAGCATCCATTATTGTTCCCATTAAATCTATGGTGATGTAGATAGATATCTGATTTGCTCCAACTCTAGAAGAATCCTCCTGACTTCTCCTTGGTGGCTCCAATCCGCTAATGGTCTCCTTGTTGGTTGCCTAGTCCTTGCTTCCTAGATCCTAGTGTCCAAACTTCCAAATCCAAGATCCTAGCTTCCAAATCCGTAGGTGCAAGTCCATCTCAGTGAAAGCACCAAAACGTTTGCGCCAAAAATGGTCACAAACACCCAGTTGTATGTGAAAGTACCAATTTCCAAAAACAATATCCAAATATAAACATAAGCACGTAGAACACATAATAAATAGCAGAAAAAGTAAAGGAACACACGAGTTTTATAGTGGTTTGGCAAACTCCGGGCTACGTCCACTCCAATAATCTTTTATTTAAACTATAATTTTACAATTACAGTTGATTTTTCCTTAGAAAATTAGTGGAGGAAGAGATAAGAAGTGATAAAGGAGAGCCGGCTGAAAAAAATTCACTTGCAATGAGCCAAGTCCATTGTATTTATAGGTGAAGACGTGCATGGATCGGGCTGAAATTTCGGTAGAAGAACCTCCAGGCCCATATGATCCGACCCACAAAATTTGGGATCGTTCGGACACCAAAAAACAAAATAATTGATCATTCCATACTAACACCAATGGAGCTGCGATCATTTTTATGGGGTCCTCTATGCCTTTAGTCCATGCTTCAAAAGTTTCATGCAATTTCGACTTACCATTTGTGAGATATCGATCGACCTTCACTGTTTTGACTAGAAATTGGATCATAGAAGATCATTCCATGCTTCATCTGTTTAATCTGCAATCAATCTTGTGGGTTCCCTACTATGTTAGCTACTTGCTCTCCAAATTTCGTGCAATTCCAACGTACATTTTGTGAGATATCGCGTTTTCCGTAAAACTACGGATCATTTTGCTGATTTATACGATCTTTCCAATAACAATCGGCCTAATTTTCAAGATTTCATCCTTTTAAGTTACAGTTAATCATGGAGTTTTCCATAATGTATGATACTTGCTCTTCAAATTTCATGCAATTCTGACGTACCATTTTATGAGATATCGTGTTTTCCGTAAAACTATGAACAGTTATGCTGATTTGTATGATTTTTTCAATAACGATAAGCATAATGTCCAAGATTTCATCTTTCATAGCTACTATTGATCGTGGAGGTGTCTCATGATGTTAGCTACTTGCTCTCCAAATTTCATGCAATTTGGATGTACCTGTTGTGAGATATCACGTTTTCCATAAAACTATGGATCGTTATGGCTGATTTGTACGATCATTCCAATAACGATTGGCCTCTTTTCTAAGATTTGGGAGTTTGGTCATACGATCATTTTTGTGGACTCCACTCTTCAATATATTGATGCTCTAAAAGTTTCAAGTGCATTGACTTTGTAGATTTTGAGATATTGATCGATCTTCGATGATTTACGCTGTTTTATGGATCGTTCCCGATCGATCATATAAATTCTTCCTTTGCCCATAACTCAAGCATATGAACTCTGATTGACTTGAAATTTGAAATGTGGCCTAACGAGGCCTTCCTTGTCACTTCATATTGATTATACCTTGATTGGGACCCGGTTCGAATCCGCCCAACTATTGTCCATAGTTCCTAATATAATCGATTTTCGAGCCTGATAACCGTTTCTCCTAGCATCCTTCCTTAATGATCACAGGAGTCATTTAGCCAAATTTTATGATATACCGCCTGGTCAAAAGGCGGTATAACACTGGTTCTAGAAAATTTTTTAAGATCTAGAAGTTATATCCTCCTCTTTTATGAAAGCAGTGTAACTGATTTTTCTTCCTTTTGGCACTCACCATGAATTAGTAAGGGTTTCTGTAATGACTCGTACTTTTAACTATTTTAAATTATAGAATTTGATATAATTATTGAATAAAAATGGTTAAAAATAAAAATTTAATGATTTATTATTGTAGTTTATTGAATAAAATAAAATTTTGAAATAAACAATTCCGAAGATTTTGCCGATAATAAATTGTAACATACCGTATCTGGAGGCCAAAAGCTAAGCGTTATGGATGTTGTAGTCATCCACAGTAATAACTTCTGGTGATGAAATACGGCAGTATTAATGGTATCAATAATATATGAAGCACTTGAATATGAACAAAATCACAGATTTCCCAATACAATAGTTTCAGTGATTATATTTCAAATAAATCATATCTAAGTTACAAAAATCCCAAACGTAATCCCAAGCATTGATCAAATATAATTTACAACAATACGCCAAGAGCGACATATAAAGATGCCCCCTTGGATGATCAAAGCAATATAGACATAATTGTCTTAATACACAATGGAAACAATTTTAAAACAGAATCCCTAAATTAGCTATCCGTCAACCACCTGCTTGTCTTCGGAAGCTTTATTCGCCCAAATCAGCTAAAACCTGAAAACCTAAACCCTCAGCCTACTCAAATCAAATTTTGAGGACCCGAGAGTTTAAGGGGAAACAAAAAACTTTGAGTAAGACTTAAGCCTAGTATGAATAATTTATGTTACATCTCACTTTACTGATAAATAGTGAGACCATGCCGCTTAGCAGAACGGGTTCCCCCTCACTAATATCTCTTTCAAAACATATATTTTGCAAATCTTTTCCTACAACTAAACTGGTTAATCAACTGATTATAATAATATAGCAATATCCATTATGCTAAAATAGGAAATGAAAGAGACTATCTGTCTAGAATCTGAATTATCTGTTCTAAATTCTGAGCTATCTGCTCTTTTCTGGACTATCTGTCCGAAGGTTGATTATAGCAATATCTTTTATGCTAGATAATGGGCTATCTGCCCAAAACAGGTAAAAAGGGTGGACTAACTATCCTTAAAAATTTAGCAAGGTCTGTTACGTAATAAATGAACTATCCGTTCATATCAGAGCTGACTGGTCTTTCTGGACTAACTGTCCTCTGGGATTACTGCCCTCAAAATGGACTGACAGTCCAAATTTAAAATGAGCCGACTGCCCGAATTTTCTTTTAGGTTATCTACCCTTCAAATATCTGAGCTAACTGCTCTACAAAATATCTAAGCTAATTGCTCTTTAAATTTTCCTTGAAACATTTTCAGAATGATTTAATCCATCAAATCATATATATACAAGGAAAATATATCTTTAGCTTTAGTCTAAGCTATTTTTGTCATGTTATATGTACTTTACTCAAAATAATGTTGATGATGTTCAATAAGGATTGTCTATCCTTTATAATAAGTTAATGTCCTTTATAACTTAAAACACTTAGGCTACTTGCCTAGTTTTTATATTAGAAACCTTTAAACAACCATTCGAAAACATAGAAGGTAACTCCTTTAAAACCATTTACAAAACCCTTCGAAAGTATTGAAGGTAACTCCTTCATATCCTTTAATAAACCTTTCGAAATAATTGAAGGTAACTCCTTCTAAACCTTTTAAAAGCATTCCTATTACAAGCTTTAAAACATATGACATCCGCCATTTAAATCCTTTAAAACTTAGCCTTTCGAAACCATTGCAAAACCATACCTTTCGACCTTGTCGTAAGGTCCTCCCTTTCGACGTTATCGGAAGGCTTCTTTTCGACCTAGTCGAAAGGTTTCACCTTTCGACTTTGTCGAAAGCCTAGGTTACCTCCCCTATATAATAATCCTTTTGAAAGAAATGTAACTCAAAACCTTTCGAAGACATTGGGTTCATTTTAAAACAGGTGGAAAACCTATCGAAACCAATCAAAGTTAACTACTTTGAAACCTTTAAAATGTTTCGACTTAAAACATGTGGATTATGCAAAAGGATCAGATAAAAATTGGAGTCGAAAGCAACTGCTTCGAAACCTTCATAAAACCTTTCAAAACAATGAAGTGTTGGTGTTGGAACCAACCCTTCGAAATCAATAGAGAGAGGCGGAAAGTTTTTTTTTTCGAAACCAAAATATAACCTTTGACTCCTTCCGTGTCAAAAGGTTAGGAAGCAGCAACTAAGCTTTCGGCCTTGTCGAAAGTTATACCTTTCAACCTAGTCGGAAAGTTTCATTTAAAACAAAAAGGAAACCAATCAAAACCTTTTTCTTTTAAACCCTTTTGACAATTTCGAAGGCCCTTTGTCGAAAGTTAGCAGGCGTGTTTTCTTTAAACCAAAACAAAACTTCATCTCTTTCAAAAGCTATAACCCTTCATCCCTTAACCTTTCGACTCCATCCAATCCACTACGTACCAGTTGCATGATTCTTTGTGCATTGGTATTTGACCTAGCCGAAAGGTTTGATACTTTTCGACTTTGTCGGAAGGTCTGGAATGAAGGTGGAAGCTCTGCTGAAAGAGTTAAAATAGAAGAAAAACTATTTATTTGTACTTTAAAACAGTTCTTTTTTACCCCACCTATCTTGTTTGTCTAAATTTGATTGGTTGCCAGAATTTTATATTCAAAAGTGCTGCCGACTGTCCTTATTTGGAAATTTGAATAATTTTGAAAAAGCCCCTTTCTCCTTTATAATTATATAAAACATTTAAGTCTCATACCTTAAATAATTTTATATAACTATTAAAACACCATGAAGTATTCTAGAAAAATTCCAAAAAATCAAATAATATGTTCTCTTTAACATATAAATTTATTGAATCCAAACAATAATTATTTTTCCCGTAAATAATTGTATAATCCAAATTAACCTTTTCTTCCTTAGAAAATTCATAACAATTCCACAAAAATTCTGAAAATTTTGAAAATCAAAACCCATCTCTAAAATAACTTTTTAGAACATCATAAAAATTCGCAAGGCTAACAGATGCCATTTAATAGGTTTTTATCTCAAAACATGTCATAAAATCTATATGAACATACATCAATATGTATATATAATCTTTTTATCATTCAAACACATGACAAATCTTTGCAAAATCATTCGAGATTAACCTTAAAACCGAAACCAAAATTATTTAGAGATGTAAACATTATTCACCTTGTTCTTTAATGATTAAGGAGCTTGAGATTTGAATGAGTTTGATTTGAATTTGCTTTCCTTAAGCTTTTCTTTTGTTTCCTCTTCTTCCTTTGTTAATGGTGGCCGGCCAAGCTTTTAAATTTTTTGAAAATGAGAATGAACATGTGCTTTGAAATACACTGCCTAAGGAAGACAATATAGGAATGGCCTCTTTCCTATAATACCCCTCCTCTATTTCATTTTAAACCTTTCTTTTAATTTATTAGTTAAAAGGCATGGCTACCTTAATTAAATCAAATCTCAATCCCCTTATCAACACATTATTTTATTTAGTTTATCTAACTAAATCTCCTAAATAATGTTATCAAAAATCTGGGGTGTTACAGACTCCCTTCCTTAAAGAATTTCGTCCTTGAAATTACAATAAGGCTCAAAACAACAAGAAGGTAAAATATACCATCAAAAAAAGTTAGGATAAGTATCTCTAATCCTGCTCTCAACCTCTCAAGTACAGTCTCTTTCATCGTCACTCCACTGAACTTTGACTAATCTGACCGTCTTGGTTCTAAGCCTCTTCTCATCTCTGGCAACAATACGACTTGGCTTCCTTACTATGGTCAAGTCCGTTTCTACCACTAAATCTTCTAGCACTATTGTTGCAATAGCATTCTCCGGGTCTCTAACACACTTTCTGGGATGAGAAATATGAAAAACATCATGGAAACCTGCTAAACTGCTCGGTAACTCAAGTCTATACGCGAGCTTCCCGATCCTCTCAAGAATTAGAAAAGGTCCTATGAACCTAGGAGATAACTTCCTCGACTTCCCAAATCTAAGCACACCTCCATCGGTGATACTTTGATGAAAACCTGATCCCCCACTGAGACTCCAAATTTTTCTGTCTTTTATCTGCAGAGCTTTTCTACCTAAACTGAGCCTCCTTCATCCTATCTCGAATGAACTCAATTTTTTCTACAGCTTCTTTAACCAAATCTGGACCAAGAATCAACCTATCCCCGGTCTCTAACAAACAAACAGGAGATTTGCATGGCCTTCCATACAAAGCTTCAAATGGTGTCATCCTAATACTAGCCTGATAACTGTTGTTATACGAAAACTCGATTAGATGCAGATGGTCCTCCCATGATTCCCCAAAGTCCAGAACACAAGCTCTCAACAGATCTTCTATGATCTAGTTAACTCTTTCTGTTTGCCCATCTGTCTGTGGATGGTAAGCAGTACTCATCATAAGCTTGGTTCCCAAAACTTCCTGCAAGACTTTTCTAAAACTCTCTTGTGAACAAGGAATCTCTATCACTAACTATGATGTTAGGAACTCCATGTAGTCTAACCACATTCTTCATGAACAACCTTGCTAAAACAGGTGCCGTCCTGGTTGACTTAACAGGAATGAAATGGGCAATCTTGGTCAATCTATCCACTATAACCCATATACTTTCATTTCCCCTATTCGACCTTGGCAACCCGTCTATGAAGTCCATAGAAATAGAATCCCACTTCCACACTCGAATATCTAACGGCTGAAGAAAACCACTCGGTTTCAGGTGTTCGGCCTTTGATTGCTGGCAATTCAAGCACTGCCTTACACACAAACCAATATCCTGCTTCATTCCTTCCTAGAAGAAAATCCTCTTCATATCCCGATACATCTTGGTACCTCCGATATGTATAGTGAACTTCGAACGATGGCATTCATCTAAGACTTCCTTTCTTATGTTTCCTACACTTAGAACACATAATTTTCCTTTCTTTCTTAACCACCCATTCTGGTCGAGATTGAAATATTTCTAGTCATCGCTCTTGGTTCCTTCCTTTAGCTTACGGATCCGTTCAGCTAACACTGGATCCTCTATCTGCTTGGAAGTAATCCGTTCGATTAAAATTGGTCGAACTTCTAAACAAGACAATACAACTGTATCACCACTAGACCCTGCCTCGGATCTCCACTGCAATCTGCAACCTGCTAATGCTTCTAAATCTTTCCACTCAGCCGTCATTGCTAACACTGTATTCTGATGTTTCCTACTAAGTTCATCTTCAATCTGGCTGCCTTTCCCTAGTGTGTACTCAATCCCAAAAATAATAAGAGGCTATGAATTATAACCATCTCTGCTGTCTCATGTTCAGCTCCTTCTTAGAGAACAAATACTTCAGCGACTTATGATCTGTAAATAGCTCAAACCTTTCTCCCAAAAGGTAATGTCTCCAACCTTCAAAGAAAAATCATAGTAGCTAACTCTAAAAATGCGTTGTATTTTTGACCTCATGCTGTCTAGGCTCTCTAGAAGCATAGGCAATCACTTTACCTTTCTGCATCAGCACAACTCCTAATCATGTTCCATACGCATCGGTATAAACTACCAAGTCCTGATTCCCCTCTGGAACTACCAACACAGGTGCATGGGTCAATAAGAGTTTCAAACTCTGGAATGTTTCCTTACAGTTATCGGTCCATGCAAACTTCACATCCTTCCTCGTCACCTAGTCATCGGTGATGCTATCCATGAGAAATCCTTAATGAATCTTCGATAATAAACAGCCAACCCGAGGAAACTCTTAATCTCGGTTACTATTTCAGCTCTCTTCCAACTATTCACTACCTCGATCTTAGTCGGATCTACTGATAACCCTTCCTCTGAGATGACATGACCAAGAAACTTCACCTCCTTCTTCTAGAAGTGACACTTTGAAAACTTCGCTTTCAGTTGATGCTGCCTCATCATCTCAAGCACTACTCTAAGATGGACTTCATGCTTTCTTTCATCCTTAGAGTAAATCAAGATATCATCTATGAAAACCAGCATGAACCTATCCAAGTGCTCTTGGAAAATCTGGTTCATCAAATCCACAAAGAAAGCTGGAGCATTCGTCAGTCCGAACGGCATAACTAACTATTCGTACGATCCATATCTGGTCCTGAATGCTGTCAAAGGTATACTATCCTCTGCTACTCTGAGCTGATGGAAACCCGTTGCCAAATCCAACTAAGAAAATACCTTTGCTCCACTTAGGTGGTCGAACAAATCGTCAATCCTGGGCAATGGATATTGATTCTTTATCGTCCTCTCATTCAACTTACGATAATCGATCCATATCCTGAATGATCTGTCCGGATTTTTAGCAAACACTGTCGCTGCACCCCATGGCGAACTGCTCGTCCTGACAAAACTCTTGCCCTCTAAGTCCACCAACTACACCTTCAACTCCCTCATATTTGAAGGGGTCATCCTGCTTGGCGGTCTACTCACTGGTTCTGCTCCCGAAACCAAATTTATCCGAAACTCAATAGCTCGGTTCAGCGGCATTCTAACTACAGGCTCAAACACATTTACGAACTCTCTAACCACGAAAACTCGACTCAACTCATCATTTGAATCCAATGCACCCAATAAAGTAAACACTGCACCGCTAGTACCTCCTATGGTGAAAACAATCTGATCGCTACAATCCAGGTGACAAAGAGATATCTTCCTACCCTGGCAAAATATCTTAGCATCGTACTCACTTTACCAATCCATACCTAGGATGGTCCTAAACCCTACAAAATCAAACACATGCAAACTGCACTAAAAAGTATGACCTAACAGGTCAAACTCAAATTGGTCACACCTCAACCCTAGAGTTACATACCCTCCTATTGGATTCACAACTCTTAAAGAAGTAACTAAATATGTGGGTTCAAGGTTAAGCTTATCTATCAAACATCTAGATATAAAAGAATGCGATGCATCAGTATCAAATAAAATGCTAACAGACATACCGTGAATTTGAAGCGTACCCCCAAGAACTGACTTTCCCTTCTCCTGGGCTATTGGCTTGGAAGCGGCAGGCTCCAATGCATACACCTTGTCCTTACCATCTCTAATGGGCTCCTTGCACTAGTTCTTATAATAACCAATCTGGTCACAGTTAAAACACCTGATATTCTTCCCCTTAGCCACATCTTTCACTTTCCCTGAGCGACACTCATTAGAAAAGTGCCCTTTCTTGTCGCATTTATAACATACAACTTCTGACTTTGCTTTCTTGGCTGCTCCACCCTTTTGAGCACCTTTCTTGGGAAAGAACTTTCTTCTTCTGGCTCTGCCCAACCTGGACCACTTTTGCCTTGCTTTTCTCCAGAGACTCAAGGACTTCTTCTTGCCTTAAAGCCATCTCTATAACAATATCAGAAGGATCTCTAAGATGAGACAATGTGGCACAAGCCAATTCTGGCTTCAATCCTCTGATGAACTTCTCATTCCGTTTCAACACGATATCACCCAAAGCATACCCATACTGGGCCAACTCTTTGAACTTCCTAGCATACTCAGCAACAAACATCTCTCCCTGCACCCGCTCAGCAAACTGCCTACTCAAAGCTAACTGTGCCGTTACTGACATAAAAATCTCCTGAAATATCCTCTAGAAATCCTCCCAAGTTACTATCTCCTCATCAACTGTCGTTGTTACACTGTTCCACTAGAACAATGCGATCCCTTGAAGCTGCTTGGACGCCAACCTCCTCTTCTACTCGTCATTGAGCCCTAAATCTGCAAAAATCCTTTCGTAGTGCAACAACCAATTATCCACTTCAATGATATTCTTCGTTCCCATAAAGGGCTTCCCTCCTAGCTTCACGTAATAACCACTCATCTTAGTGAAATGATTAACTACCAGAACTTCTGGAAACCCTGTTCCTGTGGCATTTCCTCCTACCACTCCGGCTGCAACTCCTGCATGCATCATATTCCTGAAAAACTGATACATGGATTCCATTCCGACTTGCGAGACTTCAGCACCAACATTCTCTGCTTGACCTTGGCCTCTCCCTACATTAGGTCCGGCGTTCCTTTCGGTGCTTCCCCCTCCTTGGTTTACTCTGCTTCTTCTACCAACCATATTTGTATTCAAACCTCGTGGATACAGAAAGATAACCTAATCAAAGATAGATGAATGGAGATAAAGTACATACTAATATATAACAAATACAAGTAGGTTGCTATAGCATTAACCCGACCCCAAATCTTACTCCAATTTCCTCAGATTTTTGTTTCAAAACCAATTTTTAATTTTTTCCTAAACCTATGCTTTGATACAAAGCTATAACATCCCATATCTAGAGGCCAAAGGCTAAGCGCTATGGATGTTGTAGTCATCCATAGTATTAATTTCTGGTGATGAAATACAACAGTGTTAATGGTATCTATAATATGAGAAGTACTTGAATATGAACAAAATCACAGATTTCAAAAAACAATAGTTTCAGTGATTATATTTCAAAAAAATCATATCAAAGTTACAAAAATCCCAAATGTAATCCCAGGCATTGATCAAATATAATTTACAACAATACACCAAGAGCGACATATGAAGATGCCCCCTTGGATGATCAAAGCAATATAGACATAATTCTCACAGTAGAAACAATTTTAAAACAGAATCTATAAATTAGCTATCCATCAGCCACCTGGTCATCTTCAGATGCTTTATTCGTAGAAATCTGCTAAAACCTGAAAACCTAAACCCTCAGCCTACTCAAATTAAATTTTGAGCACCCGAGAGTTTAAGGGGAAACAAAAAAAAACTTCGAGTCAGACTAAAATCCTGGTATGAATAATTTATGTTACATCTCAGTTTACTGATAAATAATGAGACCCCGCCGCTTAGCGGAACGAGTTTCCTCTTATTAATATCTCTTTCAAAACATATATTTTGCAAATCCTTTCCTGCAACCAAACTGGTTAATCAACTTAATATAATAATATAGCAATATCCATTATGCTAAAACAGGAAATGAAAGAGACTATCTGTCTAAAATCTGAACTATCTGTTCTAAATTCTAAGCTATCTGCTCTTTCCTGGACTATCTATTCTAAATTCTGAGATATCTGCTCTTTTCTGGACTATCTGTCCTAAAGTTGATTATAGCAATATCTTTTATGCTAGATAATGGGCTATCTGCCCAAAACAGGTAAAAAGGGTGGACTAACTATCCTTAAAAATTTAGGAAGGTCCGTTATGCAAATAAATGAACTCTCTGTTCATATCAGAGTTGACTGCTTTTTTTGGACTAACTGTCCTCTGGTCTGACTGCCTTCAAAATGGACTGCCTGTCTGAATTTAAAATGAGCGGAGCCCGAATTTTGTTTTGGGTTAACTACCCTTCTAATATCTGAGCTAATTGCTCTACAAAATATCTAAGCTAACTGCTCTTTAAATTTTCCTTGAAACCTTTTTAGAATGATTTAATCCGTCAAATCATATATATACAAGGAAAATATATCTTTAGCTTTGCTCTAAGCTATTTTTTTCATGTTACATATACTTTACTCAAAATAATGTTGATGATGTTCAATAAGGATTTTCTATCCTTTATAATAATTTAATGTCCTTTATAACTTAAAACACTTAGGCTATCTGCCTAGTTCTTATATTAGAAATCTTTGTTTAAAACCTTTAAACAACCATTCGAAAACATAGAAGGTTACTCCTTCAAAACCATTTACAAAACGCTTCGAAAGTATTAAAGGTAACTCCTTCATATCCTTTAATATACCTTTCAAAATAATTGAAGTTAACTCCTTCTAAACCTTTTGAAAGCTTTCCTTTTACAGGCTTTAAAACATATGACATCCACTATTTAAATCCTCTAAACCTTAGACTTTTGAAAACATTGCAAAACCATACCTTTCGACCTTGTCGGAAGGTCCTACCTTTCGACCTTGTCGGAAGGCTTCTTTTCGACCTAGTCGAAAGCTTGGGGTACCTCCCCTATATAATAATCCTTTTGGAAGAAATGTAACTCAAAACCTTTCGAAGACATTGGGTTCAATTTAAAACAGGTGGAAAACCTTTCAAAACCAATCAAAGTTAAATACTTCGAAACCTTTCAAACGTTTCGACTTAAAACATTTGGATTATGCAAAAGGATCGGATAAACATTGGAGTCGAAAGCAACTGCTTCGAAACCTTCATAAAACCTTTCAAAACCATTCAAAAACAATGAAGTGTTGGTGTTGGAACCAAGCCTTCAAAATCAATGGAGAGAGGTGGAAAGTTTTTTTTTGAAAAGAAAAGATAACCTTTGACTCCAACTGTAATGAAAGGTTTGGAAGCGGCAACTAAGCTTTTGACCTTGTCGAAAGCTATACCTTTCGACCTAGTCGGGAGTTTCATTCAAAACAAGAGAGCAAACCAATCAAAACCTTTTTCTTTTAAACCTTTTTAACAATTTCAAAGGCCCTTTGTCGAAAGTTAGCTAGTGTGTTTTCTTTAAACCAAAACAAAACTTCATCTCTTTCGAAAGTTATAACCCTTCATCCCTAAACCTTTCGACTCTATCCAATCCACTACGTACCAGTTGCCTGGTATCTAGTGCATTGGTATTTGACTTAGCCAAAAGGTTTGATACCTTTCAAATTTTTCGAAAGGTCAGGAATGAAGGCGGAAACTTTGCCGAAAGGGCTGAAATAGAAGAAAAACTATTTATTGTACTTTAAAATGGTTCTTTTGCACCCCAACTATCTTATTTGTCTAAATTTTATTGGTTGCTAGAATTTTATATTCAGAAGTGCTGCCGACTGTCCTTATTTGGAAATTTGAATAATTTTGAAAAAGCCCCTTTCTCCTTTATTATTATATAAAACATTTAAGTCTCATACCTTAAATTATTTTATATAACTATTAAAACACCTTGAAAATTCTGGAAAAATTCCAAAAAATCAAATGATATGTTCTCTTCAACATATAAATTTTTTGAATCCAAACTATAATTATTTTTCCCGTAAATAATTATATAATTCAAATTAACCTTTTCTTACTTAGAAAATTCATAATAATTCCACAAAAATTCTGAAAATGAAAACCCATCTCTAAAATAACTTTTTAGATCATCATAAAAATTTTCAAAGCTAACGGATGTCATTTAATATGGTTTTATCTCAAAACATGTCATAAAATCTATATGAACATATATAAATCATCAACATGCATATATAATCTTTTTATCATTCAAACACATGGCAAATCTTTGCAAAATCATTCAGGATTAACCTTAAAACCGAAACCAAAATTATTTAGAGATGTAAACATTATTCACCTTTTGCTTTAATGATTAAGGAGCTTGAGATTTGATTGAGTTTGATTTGAGTTTGCTTTCCTTAAGCCTTACTTTTGTTTCCTCTTCTTCTTCCTTCGTTAATGGTGGCTAGCCAAGAATTAATTTTTTTTTAAATGAGAATGAACGTGTGCTTTGAAATACAAGACCTAAGGAAGACAATATAGGAATGGCCACTTTCCCAAAATACCCCTCCTTTAATTCATTTTAAACCTTTCTTTTAATTTATTAGTTAAAAGGCAAGACTTCCTTAATTAAATCAAATCTCAATCTCCTTATCAACACATTATTTTATTTAGTTTATCTAACTAAATCTCCTAAATAATGTTATCAAAAATCTAGGGTGTTACACAAATATTGAATGAAATTATATATATTCAACGTGTTTATAATCAATAGTTGTAATTGAATAATGAATATTGAATTACTGTAAAATGGAAGTAGCTATTTTATTTTTTGAATTCATTTTAAAGATTAAATTTTATAAGTTAAATAACTTATATTAATATATAGTGATTTATTGGATAATTAAATTATTAAAATTTAATATTGGAATTATTTAAATAATTGAATCTTGAATTAATGTGAATGAAAATGATATCAGAAATTGATTTAAATTTTAGTTAAATATGAATGAAGATTGTTAACATTTAAAATTGGATTTAAAAGTCAATAATTAGAATTTGGAAATTTATATTATAATTAACGTAAAAATAACCATTTTGGCCACTGTCTCGGATTTCGATGAAACCAGTTTCATCAGGTCCACAATAGTGAATTATTACAGGATTTCAAGTTTCGTGGCGATCGGACTTGTCGTTTGGCTCTGCGAGCTTGAAACACGTAGAATTTATTTTTAGAATTTTATTAAAATAAATCGATTTTGAAAAGCTATCTTCTGCATATGATCGAATTAGGCCTCTAGACTAGTTCCATTATGTTTGGAATGGGGGTAAAACATTAGGAACGCCAGGCAGCAAGCTTCATTTGGAGTTCAGAAAATTTTGGTGCGTGTTGGATCGGAAACTTATATAATAAGCTGTTCATTTCGTTCAAACCCTAACCTAAAAGCAAGGCCACTCGTTCAAATCGATAAATGGCCGATGTTGCCTCACTTTCTTCCTCCGATTTCTCTACATCCACGTAACAAATTAAAAAACTTCCTAAAGAAAAGTCATAGATCTCGATGAGATCTATGCATCCAATGGTTCAATCATACTATTACATCTTGGATTCGCCTGAATCGAGGCGATTAGGGCTGTGTCGTTTTTGGGTTTTGTGCACGAATGGTGGAGGTGGAGGCTGCCACGCTTGGTGCATTTGTGGAGGCGGCCGAGGAGCATCGAGCGGTGGTGTTTGATCGATGGTCGAGGTCGTGGTAGCGTGCTCTGATAAAGTGAATAGCATGCGGCTTGGGTTCTTCTCGTGCGCGATGCTGAGAGCGTGAGGAAGATGGTTAGTAAATTAAATTTGTTAATTAATTATGTTAATAAAAAATTTAATTATCATAATGGTTAAAAATACATATCTTTTTAATGCAAGGTCGGATTCGAGTGCTGTCTTTTGCGTTGGATTCGTATCGACGAAGGCTACGGCATGGAATTGGATTGGAATTTATTTGAAGCTGGAAAATTTTTCAGTTTCAAATAAAGGTGAATGTTTTAAACGCTCACAAATGTCTAGAATATTTTTATGTTAGTCAAATTGAAACCCGAAGTGATTTAAATTTATTGATTGTTCTTTGGTAAATTTAACTAGCATGGAAATCGATATAGAAATTTATATGTTAGAATTTTTGAATTAATAGTTAAATTGAAATTAGAATCAAACAGCTAGTAAAATTACCAATTATTGATAATGGTTAATTGTTGTGATTTATTGATTGCTTGGATGATTGATTGTGATGGATGCCAATTGGTTGAGATTTGGGATGATTCGATGTTATTTATTTTATATATATCATGTATCACCTTGTAAATTAATTGACAATATATAAACTGTTATTTGAATTGTTTTGAATAAATTAAGAAATAGGTTGAAATGATATATACCTATGACACTTTGATTTGGATTGAAATGATATATATCCATCCCCGGAATTAAATTGAAATAATTATTCACTCGGTCATAGGATAGAAAATTATATACGGATACCGGATTGGTTAAATTAAATAATTTTAAAAGTCTTAGTTTTGAAATTATTTAAATGATTTTGAGTTAAAGAACTAAAAATTGAATTTATGAAAATTGAATTAAATATGAATTCGAGTTTGAAATGTTGAAATTAAATTTGGTTAAAAAAATTGTTTTAAAGAATTTAATTAGAATTTGAAGTCATGAGTGAAATATGATTGAATTATCGAAATTGAATTGTTTAAAAAGATTTGAACTTTTACTTGAGCTTCAAAGTTATTTTAGTAAAAGCAATATAAATCAATATTTCAAATTTGGGCTCGGAATTGAATTATTTTAAAGATTTGAACATTAAATTGAACATGGAAGTTAAGTTTAATTTAAATGAGTTAAATCGATATTCTGAAAGCGAACTTGAAATTAATATACATTGAAATGGTTTTAAATTAGAATTGAATTGAAATTTAAACCGTTGAATCGAATTGTTGAATCGAATTGGAAGATAAAAATTGAAATTGAAATTGATTTGAATTGGAATTTGAATCGAAGTTAATTCGAATTGAAATCAAAATTGAGATGATTTGGATAGAATTAATATTGGAAGATTTGGAATTGAATCAGTTTGACTTTGAAACTATTTTCAAATAAATTATTTTAATATAAACTATTTAAAACCTATCTTTTTAAATATTTAAATTATTTTGATTTTCCAAACTATTTCCTAAATAAACCATTTTTAATAGGTAAGACATTGTATTAAACTATTTTATATCAAACTATTTTAACAATTTAAACTATTTTTAAACTATCTAAAAATTTTCAAACTATTTTCTAAAAATTCAAATTGGTTAGAGTGGGAGTGTTTATATTTAAATCATGGATTTAAATGCGATTTGGGTTAAAATGAAGTTATAACCTAAATCGAAATTCGAAATGATTTTGAAAGTGAAATCGAGATATTGGAGTGAAATGATATTTTCAAGTGAAAATGACGTATCGAACCGAATATGATTTTTGAAGTGAATATGATAATTTTTGGAATAAAATTGATTTTGAAGCGAATATGATATTTTGATATCAAGTATGAATTTTTTTCGAAATATAAAAGTACCAACCGGTGTGTAAAACGACATTTGGTTGTTAAAGAGACCAGGGCCACTTATTGGCATACTCTATATCAATATTGGAACCACTTCAACAACTGTGTACGCGGAGGAGACTCCAGAAGGAAGTGGTTGGATTTGGCGTCTTTTGCTGGATTTGAAGAAAGAGAACGATGATGGATAGACCCCAGCACTTGTGCCAATTTGAAATGACTAAAACAGGACGGCTTGACAGGGCCAAGCGGGCTATCTACCCCTAGTGGATAGTCGTTCTTCAATATTATTGGACTTGGTCCATACTATTACTCTTGTTGTTGGTTTCGATTAGTGCACTTTTATTTGGGATAACCCCCCCTAGATGATATGGGATGGATGTACGCGGTGGACAATCGTGGCTACGATGTGTTACCACTAGCCCTGCGACCCGAACTGGTAGTATCCTACCTTAGGCATTGCCTCGCTTGCCTTGTCATACTTTTATCCCTATACGAGACCACTATGATTTTGGTTTAGCGTTGTCGTATTACGGCGCATCCCTATTCCGCGACGTGCTACTGGGGCATTATATGCAAACTGTACAACAATGCATAAAAACGCGTTAAGGGAGATCAATGTAAAACCTTAACGCTAAGAAAAATATTTATTCTACTCATTAGACATTATATATTTAGTGCATTCTACTATATATAATAATTTGATGGATCCTTAAGAGATGGAAAATCCCGTAACATCTCTTGAGTTATTGCATGCACGTTATACACTAGATAGGAGATGTAAAACCCCATAAACATCTCTGACGCTATTAAACTCATGTTATGTCATATCGATTTGACTCACATAAGGATATTTTAGTCCTGACTTGAGTGCTTTGTCTTTTCATTATGCTCGGGTCAGCCCTGAGTATTTCAAAGTATTGAAGATTATTTTCTAGAGGACGAAGACTTGGTATATTAGTATTACTATTATTATTCTCTGCATCATGTTGTTCTACTGCATTATTTTATTTGTCCCTGTTGTATATATAACTCTGATAAATGTTGTATAAATTTTAATCAAATGTATAGTAAACATCTTCATGAATTGTTTATTTGATTATTATATTTTGTCATTCCGCTGCGAGATTCTGTGTTTATTTTCTTCTTCTTTTCTTATTTTTCTTAATTAACCCCATTGATTATCTTTGTTCTAGATTATTTAAGTTGGAAATATATGGATTATTGTCAATTAAAACCTTTCAAAATGTGGGTCGTCACAGTTGGTATCAGAGCTTTGGTTTAGCGATAACCTTAGCGTTGTAGGGTTTGACTCATTAGAGATATGGTAGTAATACCCTAGAATGAGTCTATTTGAGTGTATATATATGTGAGCGCTTACTTGTTAGTGTTATAAAATGTTTTATATTGAGTTTATTTACCCGTTGAGTTGTTTATGAATTCTGGTCGGAGTGTGGGACGCCATGCTATCGATAGGGGTTTCTAAATACTAAAACAAGATAAGTCGACATAGTATTGTATTAAGATAGGGTAAATGAAATAATTTTACCTAAATTACATATTATATATAAAGGAAATTGAATGAGAATAAATAAGTAAGTGAAATTAATATGAGTAATTAGATTTGATTTAAACTAGATTTAAATTGGATATAAATAAATTAAATGTTAACTAAGTTAATATGAAATAAGTAAATGTTAAATAAAGAAATGTCGATACACTTAAGTATAAGAGGTGAATAGACTGTAAAACTAAGTTTTGAAATATTAATTTGAGTTTAGGGACGTTTATAAACTTAAGTAATGAGTTATACAATAAAAATCTAATCATAGTTTAAGTTGAAAGTATGGATTTAAAAACTGAGTAATTGAGAATTTAAATTCCGGTGCTTTAAAATTGTTTCTAAGATTTTGAAAAAAATAATTAGTATTATTTGAAAATATTTACGAATAGAAATTGTTTCAAAAGGAATTAAAAAGGAAATAAATCCTATACTCCTATCTTCTGTCCCTTGAAAATAATTTTGGTGATGACGGCCGCATCATTAACATTCATTTTCGAATCTTAAAGTGGGGAGACCACTAAGTAGCTTTGTTATGCTTTTGATTCAATAAATAGATTTTGATTTAAAATTTCTTAATATGATTTGGTATACATAAAAGTTATGAGTTATCATGACCCACTTTTCCGTACAGTTCGATCTGACACTTTACCACACCGGTCCAGTCCAAATTGAACAGAAAGGCGGATAGTAAGGAAAGAAAGTAGAAAGAAGATAGAAAGAAAATAGAACAACACAGAATATCATAGCAGAAACGAATAATCTATAATATAGGAAAAATCTGTACATAAAAGAAAATTGTAAATAATATATATACATACATCAATCTAAGTATACAACCTATTCAGCATGGACAGATATAACAACCTGTCCTTACATTTGCTGATATACATAATTAAATGCAACGGAATATAACCATCTACGAGAATACGATTGTAGCCCTCCAGCTCCTCTCTTGAAGCTCTAGTCCTTCCAACTAAACCTGGAAATATGCTCGGTCTGACCCGAGCATATATGAAAAACCACACCCGGGTCAGTCTGGTAAAACCAGCATGAGAATTTAAATCACAAGGAATTTTATTCGTTGTAACTTTCAAAATCCTTTTAAAATCAAGGTATCCCGTAAGACCATGCCACACATAAACACGATGGGTTATTCCCTTATGGTAACCAAAACACTTTTATAGAGAATCCAATGATATTATAATAGTGTCTAAGTACAAACACTTATTCAAATAGCTGAAATTGTTACATTAATTAAATTCCAGCATACTAGGCTCTACAACCAAAACCTTAAAGGCACGTATTGGAGATTGGATTCTATACGAATGACTAGGCACTGGGGTACCACCTGTCATAGTACATGTCTAGAATCAGCGTACCGAGGACTATGTCGGGATCTCCTGCAATACAAGATCGGAATATCCCTAACCTGGATAGATCGAATATGCTATCATCCTAGGTGTTCCCACCCTCTCTGAGCTCCTTCCATGTATTGTAGTAATAATATCCGAGGGTTTCTAGAAAGGTGATAAACATACCCTAATTGGGTGCGACTCACTTAGCCTTGCTGCATCTCCCTATATTTTCAGTCATTCCCGGTTGATGAGGCTTTGAGGCTATGATTACCTTTTAAAGGAATTTTCACTTAGAATGCTCATTGTCCGCCAATGACTATGTACTGATAGCATTCATCCATATAAGTCTGTTTCAGTACGAACGGAACTAAAGGCACTATTTCTACTATATCCGTTTCAGAATCATCCTCAGGATTAATAGCGATTAGCCCTTGCACTTCAATGCTCCATCTTAGACTCCATGCTCTTGTCCTCATTCGAAAACATACTCTTTGGATCGAAGTGGTTTTCGAATAACATATCCGATCCCGATCCCTTCGAAACAACGTTCGACATTCCCGGTAAACTCAACCTCGGTTCTTTAGGAAATACACCAACGAAAATAAGATCGGAGATTACCTCCTAACCGTTAGTGGATGGATTTCCTTATAAACATCCTGGAAGAACAAAACGAGTTTATTTGTACAATACGGCACCACGAACGGTAAATGTACCACATAATTCCTGTGTTTCTTCTAGACATTCCCAAAGTTATGTTTTTGGATCCATATTTGATAGTCGGTTATTTAACTATCAAATATACAATCATCCAAACAAAGGTTTCATTTCCCATTGAAAACATTAAACCTTATTTAATTTAAATTTCAATAAATTAAAATTACTTAATCCAAACAGCATATGCTTATCTCACCAGATAAGTATATTCACAATCCATTCATTTCAAAATATTTGAAACCTTTTAAAGTAAATCTGGGAAAGCACCACTACGGTATCAACCATGGATTTACAGCTCAATGGTTACGTCTCTATCCCGGAGAAATCCAAAACATAACTACAGGTACTCTCTGCCTCCGATTACGCCATAAAAGCATACCATTACTTTCCGAAAACCTTATTTAAAAATTTTCAAAATAATGCTTATAAAGTTTCAATATAATTTTTCCAAGTTCTAATTAAGTAAAATACTTATTTATTAAAGTTTACTATGTAATATATTACTTCTAAAACATTATTAATATTTAATAAATTTATCCTTAAAATAAATATACTTTAATACTAATTAATCCTTTGAGTAATAATTAACTTTAAACAATCACTATAAAATAACTTTAATTAATAATTAATTTACTTTAAACAATTAAATAACTTTGAAACAATAATTAATACTTTTTAAATAATTTTTAAGAATAACAAAATAATTACTTAAAATCGTTACCAAATATCTACCAATTAACTTTAAAATATCATTAATAAATAATAACTATCCTTTAAATAGCTTAGATTCCAAAATCACTCACAGATTGGAAAAGAGGTTGATTAATTTCAACGGTACTTAATCAAAATACCACTCGTTCCTTACAATCCAGAATAACAGATAACAGATATCCACATCGAACTATTTTTAATAATTAATTCAACATCATATTGCCAAATATAATTATCAAGATAATAAATAGACGTCCGTACGAATATTGTGGCAAAATAGGGTTTTATTTCTACTAGTAAATGTTCAAAAAATAGATATATTCAGTAATAATGGCAGAACGGTGATTTATTCTACCAACAGGGATCAAATAAATATAATTAGCGGAACGGTGTTTTATTCCGCTAAAACAGATGTCAAAACATCGAAATTAACTTAAATTAACTTACCGTTAATTTTATCTGGGCAAATAAATTGAATGACAAGTCATATAAATTTAAACGAGATCATTTGTTTAAAACCAGTTGATTAAATTTCTATCCGTTTTAAATATAACATAAATTCTCACTCGTTCAAACTCGAAAATGGTTCGTACGACGATGTAATGTTCGTCGATACGAACCCATCGCAACGAATTTCGCTTCAATTGGATGAATTTTCATAACCGAACCGGTACCACCGGATCAACCACCAAACGAAGCCACGCCGATCTACTCGTCTCCCACTACCGGACCAGCTCCACCAACTCCACAACCGAACCAGCTCCACTACCGGACCAGCTCCACAACCGGACCAGCTCCACAACCGGACCAGCTCCACCAACTCCACAACCGAACCAGCTCCACAACCGGACCAGCTCCAAAACTCCACAACCGGACCAGCTCCACTGCCGAACCTAGACCTCATCTCCACCCATCTACTACCGAACCAAGACGATGCCGAACCAAATTTTCCAGGCTAGATTGTATCAGCCGGGCCCATCAACAGCTGTATACATCCAAGACCCCTACCCCCAGCCTCACTCTATAAATAGAGGGGCAGGGGTACAACAATGGGGGAGAAGTTTGAGAGCTCAAGCACGGAAAGGACTTTCAAACAACTTTCTTTTACTTGTATCAAAGCTTTGTACTTGTAATCAAAAGAAGAGAAGAGAAATAACATATAAAGTGGACGTAGGCACATTCTGGCTGAACCACTATAAATTTGCGTGTCTTTTTACAGTTTAGTCCCTGCTTTTCATATATTTGCATAAACCAACCAAATCACTAAGAACAACATAAGATCTATTAAATCATATAACTTTGAGGTGTTTGTCCATTTTTTGTGCAAACATTTTTGGTGCTTTCATTGAGAGCTAGAAGCTCGAAGCTTCAGCTTCATCCACTTAACGAGTTTTCCTAACAGCATCGTCCGCCACTTGGAAAACATGCCTCCCAAACAGAGAAAAGATGTTAACAAAGGAAAAAACATCGCATCCAGCAGTCTTCCAGACCCAGCTGTCACGAATCAAGTAAATCGTCCTCCTCCAGCAACAGTAACAAATGAAGGACAGGCTAACCCAACCACTCCTGCCACAGAACAGCCTACAGCAATTACTAGGGCAGATTTGGACAGAGTTGTGGTTGAAGTAACTAACCGCTTCACGTCCCAGCAGGAAGCCTTGGTGGACCATCTCATGTCACGCTTAAGGGACACTGAAGAATCCAACCGCAACACTGAATCATGGGGCGAGTCCCAGTCTGGAGGATCTCAGAGACAACAAAGATCTTCCTTCTTCGAAGGAGCTAACGACAGAAGTAGCCATGGTAGGAGCCGAGACCGAGCACAGCCCGAAGTTAGACCCGAGGAAACGTTTGGTACCGAACCCAACGGGGGAGGTACCGGACGGAGGTCAACTGTAGCTGAGCCTGTCATACTGCCTAACCACGGAAACGCCAGTGAACGGGGCCGAGCTAGAGTCCAGCCCGAAGTTGGACCCGAGGAAGTGCTTAGATCAGAACCCGGCAGGGGAAGATCAAGGCAAGGGCCAACTGTAGCTGACCCTAGCATGCTCCCAGAAGATCAAAGGCAGCCACTGGAAAATATGAGGAATGATAGACGATACCTTCCCTACAGGTCATCTGGACGGAATCAATCCCACAGAACAGAACCAAACTCATTTCTATCTGCTCCAAATTCTGATGAAAGGATGGCACGCTTATTCAGAGAGTGTGTCCAACGGGAGCAAAGAGATCGAGGGATAGGCGCTAGGGTAACCAGCCCTTTCGCCCGCAATATCGAAATTGCTATCACCCCCCGAGAATGGAAGATGCCAACAATGGAACCCTACAAAGGAACCTCTGACCCCGTTGTACACTTACAGAGGTACACGCAACATATGCTCATGAGTGGGGCGACAGAGGGAGTACTGTGCAAATGCTTTCCGCTCTTCTTAGCAGATCTTGCTACCTCCTGGTTCTGTCATCTACCCCAGGGATCCATCAGCTCGTGGGAAATGTTGAAAGAAAAATTTATCAGTCAGTTCTGCATTCATGTGGAGCAACCTAAGGATGCTTATTCCTTATCCAGCGTCAAACAGAAACTTGGAGAGAAGCTGCAGCAATACCTAACCAGATTCAACGCCGCAGCAGCCGCAGTCCAAGATGCCGATGAGAAGCTTATCGTAATAGCCCTCTGTAGTGGTGTGCATCCGAACACTAAATTTGCTAAAAGGTTGACAAAAGAAAAATCAGCTAATTTACCCGATTTCTTCCATGAAGCTGGGAAATACATGAGGCTTGAGGATGCTGCCATTGAGGGGCAGTCAGGACAGCAAAATAAGACAACCCATAGCAACGCCCCCGCTGTGGCAAGGGACGTTCGAAGAAATGATTCCAGAGACAATGCTGGGGGCAAGAAGGGAGAAAAGCGCCTATATCGGCCTGGACCGAGATTCGACACTTACACTCCTTTGAACGAGACCGTCGAAAATATCTTCCTTGCCACCCAAGGCGAAGTTAGATACAAATGCCCACCATACAAGAAGGAATCAGATAACGCGCAGAAATCTGGAAAGTTCTGCCGCTTCCACGAATCTCACGGGCATGATACCAATAAATGCCATCATCTCCGGGATCTGATTGAGGAACACATCAGAAGGAAGAAACTGGAACGTTATGTAAAAAGTCAGGACAGGACTCTAGCTCCTGCCAATGAAAACCCAAGGCTACCCTCACCGGACACCGGCAGAGGAAACCGCAACGCTAGCAGCTCTAGTCAAGAGAAAATAGTAGTCCATACCATCTCGGGAGGACCGCACATCGCGGACAGAAGCTGGAAAGAGATGGAAAGGTATGGAAAATCGCTTAGAGACAATAAAGACTGTGTCAATTCGGTTATAGAAGAGCGCCACCTGAAGCGGAAAGAAAGTAATGACATCACATTCGGTAAGCGTGACCTAGAAGGAAGGCAGTACCCTCACATGGATCCCATGGTCATCTCTGCCCGACTCAGTCCCGCCGAAGTTTACCAAATCCTGGTAGACACTGGAAGCTCAGTAAACATCCTGTTCAAACACGCATTCGACAAAATGAAGCTATCAATGAAGGATGTATCTCCCTGCGATAAACCACTACACGGTTTCACTGGGGATGCTAAGATGCCCCTCGGGCAACTGGACCTCTTTGTTGAGATTGGAAGCCATCCCCGCTCCATTGTACGGAAGCAGACGTTCGTACTAATAGAAAACCATTCGGCCTACAACGCCTTCTTAGGAAGACCAGCCTTGTCTGACTTCCAAATTGTCCTAGCCCCATGGTGCCTAAAGATGAAATTTCCAACAGACAACGGAGTAGGGGAAGTGGAAGGAGACCAGGACGTTGCTCGAGACTGCTATGTGACTGAACTTCGCAACAACCACAGGAAGGATAAAGGGAAGGGTGTAGAGATTGCCCTCTGCACAAAAAGTCTAGAAGCATAGCAACTAAAGAAAGCCCCTCCTCTTCGATATACCAGCGACCCTTTCAATGAATTATACCCTAGGGACAAATAGGAGGAGGCCACCGCCGAGCCTGCAGAGGCTACGGAGTTTATATCTGTAGACAAGCACGACTCAAGTAGACTATTGAAAATTGGGTCCCAACTAAAAGCCGAATTGAAGGAACAACTCATCGATTTTCTCCGCCACAACTTGGATGTATTCGCATGGTCACACGCTGACATGACCGGAATCTCCCCCGACATAGCCTGCCACGTATTAAAAATTGATCCTACCAAGGCGCCTGTAAAACAAAGAAAGAGAAGTATGGGGGCAGAGCGATCAGTAGCCCTCGATGAAGAAGTAAAGAATCTACTCGCTAATGACTTCATACGAGAAGCTATCTACCCGGAATGGATCGCCAACCCGGTGCTGGTAAAGAAGGCTAATGGGAAGTGGCGTACCTGCATTGACTTTTCCAACCTAAACGACGCCTGCCCAAAGGATTGCTTCCCACTTCCCAGAATCGACCAACTTGTAGACAGCACAGCCGGGTACGAGCTCCTATCTTTTATGGATGCATACTCAGGATATAACCAAATTCCTATGCATGCTCCCGACCAAGACCACACTAGTTTCATCACTGACCGGGGTTTATACTGCTATAAGGTAATGCCTTTCGGACTTAAAAATGCAGGAGCCAACTACCAGCGCCTCGTCAACAAGATGTTTGCAGGGCTAATAGGACAGACTATGGAAGTATATGTGGATGACATGCTGGTGAAGTCAAGGAAAGCCAAAGATCACGTAAACCACCTAGGCAAAATGTTTCAAGTACTCCGCCAGTATGGAATGAAGTTGAATCCTCTAAAATGCTCCTTCGGAGTGTCATCAGGGAAGTTCTTAGGATTCATCGTTCATGCCAGGGGGATTGAAGCGAACCCTGAGCAAGTCCGAGCGCTAAGGGATATCAAGATACCTTCCACCCGAAAGGAAATGCAAAGCCTAAATGGAAAAGTGGCCGCCCTAAGCCGATTCATCTCCAAGGCAACGGACAAGTGCGTCCCCTTTTTCGAAGCTCTAAAGAAAGACAAAGGAAAATTCGAATGGACTGACGAATGCTTAACCGCTTTCCTTAACCTAATCGAACACCTCCAGAAACCACCGGTACTCTCGACTCCAAGCGAAGGCGAAGAATTATACCTATACCTTACTGTGTCATCTCACGCCCTAAGCGCTGCCTTGGTAAGGGAAGACAACCGCACGCAACGTCCAGTTTACTTCGTCAGCAAAAGGTTTACTGGGGCAGAAGTCAGATATCCTAAACTTGAGAAGCTAGCATATTGTTTACTAATCACATCACGGAAACTGCGTCACTACTTCCAGTCCCATTCCATCAAAGTTCTGACCGATCAACCACTGAGGCAGGTACTCCATCGTCCCGACATTTCTGGGCGACTACTTAAATGGTGCATTGAACTAAGTTAGTATGATATCACCTATCACCCTCGCACCGCCATCAAGGGACAAGCCATGGCTGATTTCATTGCAGAATTCACTACCAACGAAGATAAGGAGCAATTGGAAATAACAGAAGGTATCAAGTGGAATCTCTTTGTGGATGGTGCATCGAACGAACAAGGCTCGGGGGCAGGTGTGGTAATAATCACTCCCAGGGGAAACAAACTGCACTATGCTATAAGGTTGGAGTTCGCTGCCACCAACAACGATGCAGAGTATGAAGCAGTGATAGCCGGACTAGAAATTGCCATAGAAATCGGAGCCAATTCTTTGTGTCTTCACAGTGATTCTCAACTTATTGTTAATCAAATACTAGGAGAATTCCAAGCTCGAGAAGAACGACTCATAGCATATTTAAAGAAGACAAGTTACTTCTCAGCCGATTGGACCACTACTTAGTCAAACACATCCCTCGGGAAGAGAACCAAGAGGCCGACGAATTGGCGAAGCAAGCAAGTGTGAGAGACATCACCATCCTCGGGGCAGTAACCATCTCAAAGAAACTGGCCCCAAGTTTTGAGCAAGTGAATCTGATAGCTGCAA
The DNA here is from genome assembly GCA_030737815.1 of Allium fistulosum. Classification (NCBI taxonomy): domain Eukaryota; kingdom Viridiplantae; phylum Streptophyta; class Magnoliopsida; order Asparagales; family Amaryllidaceae; genus Allium; species Allium fistulosum. Next base: position 800,296,481 of record CM060904.1, read on the forward strand.
CCAAGGAAGCAACTTGGATGACTCCCATCCGAGACTACCTACAAAGTGGCACACTACCCAACGGGCGTAACGAAGTCAAGAAAATCTTGAGGAAAGCATCCCGCTACACAATACAAGAAGACATCCTCTATCGGCGCGGATTCTCTAACCCGTTATTAAGGTGTGTCGCTGGGAGGGAAGCCAAGGAAATCTTATCCAACATCCATCAGGGAAGCTGCGGAGATCACACCGGAGGGCAAACATTAGTAAAAAAGATACTCCGATATGGATATTTCTGGCCCACCTTAAGCAAGGACGCCTTAGATTTCGTCAAAAAGTGTGACAGATGCCAGAAGTTTGCTAAGATTCCGCGGCTACCAACCACTGAGATTACTCAAATGACCAGCCCTTGGCCCTTCGCAATATGGGGAATTGACTTAATCGGCGAGCTACCAATGGGCCGAGGCGGGGCCAAATATGCTATAGTGGCAGTCGACTATTTCACCAAATGGGTGGAAGCGGAACCTCTGAATAAAGTATCTTCAGCAAAAGTTATTAACTTCTTGATCAAAAATTATCTGTGCAGGTACGGAGTCCCACTCAAAATCATATCAGACAATGGACTTCAGTTTGACAGCGAGGAATTCGCCAACTGGTGCCAAGAGCAGGGAATTCACAAGAGCTTCTCATCCGTAGCGTACCCCCAAGCAAACGGACAAGTCGAAGCCGTCAACAAAATTCTGAAAACTCTAATAAAAAAGAAGCTCGAAAAGTCAAAGGGCGCTTGGGTGGATGAACTCCCTACGGCACTATGGGCCTATCGCACATCTTTCAGAACATAAACGGGGCACACTCCTTTCTCTTTGGCATACGGATCGGAGGCTATGCTCCCAGTTGAAACCATTATGCCTTCCCACCGTAGAATCCACTATAACCCAGAAGAGAACGAAGAACTCCTTCACATGTCTTTGGATCTAATTGAGGAGAGAAGAAATGATGCCGTCCTTAAAACAACAGCCCACAAACAAAAAGTGGCGGCACAATACAACTCCAAAGTCAAGCATCGTACCTTACAAGAAGGGGATCTTGTCCTCAAGCGAATCTTCCCTCGTCCCGGAGCACTAGACCCAATCTGGGATGAACCATATGTAATTCATAAAGATCTCCACAACGGAGCCTATATTTTGTAAACAGTGGACGAAGAGGTGTTCCAAAGGGCATGGAACATCCAACACATCCGTCGATACTTTTCTTAACTTGTATTGCCCATATGAAGTGAATTAACAAAGAGAATCAGTGGACGTAGGCATTTTCGTGCCGAACCACTTTAAAAAACCTTGTCTCTTTTTTAACTTGTTCCTCTGTATCTTGGCTGCTTGTTAACTTTATCCTTTTCTGTTGAACAAAATCCTGTGCATATAGCATTTCCATTCAAAGCACTCCATAGCGCGACTTCACCTGGACAAGACCTAACAGGTACTATGCGAATCTATGCCCTCGCCAATGAGACACTTTCGCTCCGGCATCCCTCTGCTGCGGGTTAACTCATTGCTCGCGACGGCCCTTAAAGCCAACTGTAATGAGCCGATTATAAGCCACCGAGAAGGCCGACTATAGCCGAGGCAGCTCATTACGGCGTTCGGCTTGCCGGCAACTGTGAACCTACTTTAAGCCCCAACATAAGGTGTGGCCAGCCAGGGGTAGTTCATGGTTGACGATCGGCACCCACGCTAGCCGGCCATAGTAAATCGAATAATACCCACGATTACGGGCCATAATGGCCCGGGTAGTTACTGTGCGCGATCTCGGCTCCGATGTGTCTTAAGTGCGGCTGTGGTAAAAAAGAATTAACTCCCCGCGGAGGCGTAAGATGGGTGACAAATGTCTCCAAGACCCACAGCTAGGGAAAGTGACTACAAAACCCGTTTGCCACGAACTTAAGCACATCGAAGGCCTTCCGTGATTGGAAGTTTTACTTTTTCACATATTTCAGTTTTACTTAAGAAGCTTTTTCTCCTATCCTTTGTAACAATTCTTGAAGTACAGGACACAGGACAAGGGACGCTCACTAATAGAAGCGAATACCCACAGCAAGATACTGGACCGCATCCCTTACTCGGTCACGCAGGATGTTCAAAGCTGCCATCTACAAGCAAAATATAAAGGGCAGTACTTCCTTCTTTCATATATAAACACATGACTGTAATTTATTCACACCTCACGCTAACATTGCAAGTCATGAAATCATGTTTTAAACAAGAACCTGACATCAAACACCATTTAATTACAAGAATATGCATAGCTATATTTCTTATACAACATGTCAAAACAGCAAAAACATTCAAAAGACGACAAAATCAGCTTAAGTTAAAGAATTACACATCAAGAATAGAGCTATTTATTACAAGTAACAGGAATTACAACCTAAAAGTTACTCTACTGTTTTAAGACTAACATATACAACCCTGTCAAGTCCACAAAAAGAGTTTTTCCAGGTCTGATCAATGGGCCGGCTGCATTGGAGTTTTATCCTTGTCCTGTTGACCACCTGTCCAGTCAGAGAAAGGATTCATTAGTGATAAGCAACCAAGTTAATGGAGAGACTAAAAAGGAAGACTTACCAGCACCTGCTTCTTGACTATCCTGGTCGTCATCCTCTACTTGCACACCTGCCTCCTCAGCAGCAAGCAACCGCATACCCTCCTTCACCGCCACCTTATCCTCCTTGGTAAACTGGGCAGTGACCACATCCATGCTGAAAGCCACACCACCCTCTTTATCCGCATCCGCCTTAGCTTCCTCCAGAGCCCGAAGGTAAATCTTAGCCATGACCCTAGGATAATCATCCATCCAGGATAGGTTGCCCTGCTTCCAAGTTCGGAAGTACATGTCCTGAAGCATTTCATCCATCATCCCCTCATTCTCCTCAAACTCCCTCATCCGGGCCTCGGAAGCCGACAACCTTCCAACGGCAGTTTCTCTCTCCAATCGGTATCTCGAGCAGTCAGCCTGAAGGGATTTCCGCATCGCCTCCATCTCCTCCTTCAGCCTAACCTGAGCAAGCTCTGCGGCTTCAAGCTTCCCCGACAGCTCCTCTACCCGCTCAAGATCCGCCCTCCGAACCTCATCCACTGTTGAGATGGCCATATTTATCTGCTCCTTGCAGGCAGCCTCCATCTTCCGCAGTTCCGCCTTACTAGCCTCCTCCATAGCCTTCCTCAACCGCCCGGAGGCAGCCTCATGCTGAGAAATCTGAATGGCCTAATCAGCGAGCTGTTTGGCCTGGTCCGAAACCATCAATCGTAGTCGGATGTTGGCACTCCCAATCTCCTCTCCAGCCTTAACCAGCCGGGCATGATGCCCCATCAGCTTCCTAGTCTCCTCCGCCACCCGATCAATATTAGCCTTGGCCTCGTCTCCCATGGTAACTATCCGAGTAGTAAGTAGATCGAGATCTAAGGACTTAGCCTCATCAAGCACCCGTACCATGGGATTGCGGGGAAGAAGGTGCTCACCAGTAACCTCGTCAAAGGTAATATCATAGGAACTTGGATCTAGATCAGGATGACCCGCAAATGGATTACGAGCCAAGTCAGGACGATCAATCTGAATAACGGTAGGGTTTTCGGACGGGTGCAGAGAGAGTGCAAACTCGCTATCCTCCTCCGTGATATCATGAAGAGGCTGAACTGGGGGCTGAGGACCAAGAGAAGGTTCGGATGAGGGATGACTCCTCTTTCCCTTTTGAATACCCTCTTCAATAACCCCGAGAAGAGGACGGTAGCTGACTACATCCCCGGAACGGTGGGTCGAAGGCTTCGGCTTGGCAGAAGCTTTGGAGAGCTTGTACTGTTCAAGCCTGTGCCGAAGATCTGAGGCCTTGGCCATTTTACCTGCTCCTGATATGAAGAACAAGTGTCACAAGCTTACATTGATCCATAATTCGAGAAAACACGGTAAATTAAAAGTTAAAAGAAGAAAGAAAACACATCTGTGGTTGTACAAACCCTGTGGAGGAGTAGGATACTGCAATGAGTCCTGGATTTCATTCCAGGACGGGAGCGGATCATAAAATATTCCTAGGTCCCTATCATAAATGGAGCCCGCAGGAGTCAAAAGTTCACCTTGAGTCGTCGGAGCCACCTTGGCTGGAATAATCTGAGGAGGCTCGCTTGCACCAGTCCCAGCCTTGTCAGCTTTCCCAGATTTCTCTATCAAAGCCGGTTCCCCGTCCAGCCCCTCGAAAGCTTGGTGGAATGCATCATCCGTCCACTCCTGAATCTCGTCTGTTTGCCCAGGAAGCAAGGCCCCGATGCCATCACCACCATCGCCACCTTCCCGGTCATCTCCACCCTCACCTCTCTCCTCCTCCACACCTTCCTCCCCCTGGGTAAGTGGACAATTGCTGGGGGAAGGACCGTCCGACTTCTTAAGTTTCTTACCTCCGACGGCTGGAGGTTTTGTGAAAGGTTTTCTCTTGCCACTCTCTATCGTGACACCTCCCTTAGCCTGAGCAGCCGCCCTCTCCTCCGCCGTTTCCCTCAGCTTGACTACTGACTACTGTGGAAGGATCAAGTTACACTCCAGAAGGGTCGCGTTTCTGATCAGGTAGGTAGCTGATCTATCTCTCCCGGGGATAGCTTCTATCTCAGCCGCCGTTTGAACCAGGCGATCAGTCTCCACAACCGCAAAGCCACCTGTCGCTAGCAAAAATGAAAACGTATGAGAAGAAGCATCGCAATCAGAATGGAGATTATAAATAAAGCATCGACTTACATCCAGAAGTAAAACGCCGAATAGAAACAGAATCGTCCCTGACAAAGAACCACTCCTTCTTGAACATGCTGAACTTAGAATACAGGTCCAAGACCGGCTTGAAGGTTACAGCTGACTCCAAGCTGATATATGGGGACCCCTTCTTATAGCCCCTCAGATTATATAAGTACCGGATCTCCCGGTTGGAAGGAGCACGCCCATGCTTCCTCTGGAAGATGACGAAGAGGCTCACCAGTATAGCATAGGAGTTGGGTTGAAGCTGGAATGGGGCCACCTTTAGATATGTAAGGAAGCTGGCTACCCAAGCATTAAGAGGCGGAATGGCACCACACATGCAGTGGTATCTGCTGTAAGCAAAGTACACTTCGGGAGGGTCATACGGCAAAACTTCTCTCCCTGGCAACAGCATGCGCGTTCTATCGATTCCAAAAGAACGGGAGATGACATCAAGCTGCTCTTCCTTAAGGGAGCTGGGAAAGCAATCGGGCGGGGAGTTCAGAAGCTCCTGAGGGCCGTACCCATCCACTAGTGATCTCGGGGTAGGTCCGTGACGTTCTGGTCCTGACTGAGCAGGGGGCACTGCGGAAGATTCTCCTTCGCCCTGGGATTTCTTTTTATCTGATCGAGTTTCTGCTTTTCGAGACATTTATCTGCAAACACAAAGAAGTGCGTCGTTAGAATAAAAGAAGTAAACAAGCGAGTGTGTGCAGTCTGGAATTTCGCTCATAGTTCAAGTCTACAAGGTCATTCGGCACCCAGAGTACAAGGTCATTCGGCATTCCCAATACTACAAGGTCATTCGGCAGTCCCGATACGACAAGGTCATTCGGTATTCCCAATACTACAAGGTCATTCGGCATTCCGGATATGAAAAGGTCATTCAGCATTCCCAATACTACAAGGTCATTCGGCGTTCCCAATACTACGAGTTCATTCGGCACTCCCAGTATCAGAACTCATTCCACACTCAAGTACTTATGGTGCAGATTCATTCGGTAATTGAAAACATGAGTACCATTCGGTAACTACCTAATTCGATAGTCGAGGATGATCCGGCAATAACTTTGATTCGGCAGACAAGAAGTTCAATTTGGCAAACGGTAAGGGATGGTAGTGACACAAGTCCCATACTTATAGGGGGAGGTTGTTTGACCGGACCAGACGATTCGGTTCTCAGGCCGAATGAGTTCGACAAGCTAAAACAAAGCACAGCATATGTTAAACATATGCCCTGCTTTGGGGGGCAAATGTTGGATGAATTTTCATAACCGAACCGGTACCACCGGATCAACCACCAAACGAAGCCACGCCGATCTACTCGTCTCCCACTACCGGACCAGCTCCACCAACTCCACAACCGAACCAGCTCCACTACCGGACCAGCTCCACAACCGGACCAGCTCCACCAACTCCACAACCGAACCAGCTCCACAACCGGACCAGCTCCAAAACTCCACAACCGGACCAGCTCCACTGCCGAACCAAGACCTCATCTCCACCCATCTACTACCGAACCAAGACGATGCCGAACCAAATTTGCCGGGCCAGATTGTATCAGCCCGGGCCCATCAACAGCTGTATACATCCAAGACCCCTACCCCCAGCCTCACTCTATAAATAGAGGGGCAGGGGTACAACAATGGGGGAGAAGTTTGAGAGCTCAAGCACGGAAAGGACTTTCAAACAACTTTCTTTTACTTGTATCAAAGCTTTGTACTTGTAATCAAAAGAAGAGAAGAGAAATAACATATAAAGTGGACGTAGGCACATTCTGGCTGAACCACTATAAATTTGCGTGTCTTTTTACAGTTTAGTCCCTGCTTTTCATATATTTACATAAACCAACCAAATCACTAAGAACAACATAAGATCTATTAAATCATATAACTTTGAGGTGTTTGTCCATTTTTTGTGCAAACAATCGGAATTCGTATGCGTTGGTTATGATATTTTAAAATTTGCAAATATATATATATAATTTAACATTTTATATTCAAAACTTGACCGTTTAAAAAATGCCATAAATTATCGCTTGGTCAAGATTGACGACAGGCTTCATGGAAATGAAGTACTCGACGATATGAACTCATCGCCAAAAGAATCACCTAATTGGGTTTCGTATGCATCAATTATATCTTTAAAAAAATTTCCTATATATGTACATATAATTAAAACACCTTTAATTTAAAAAAAATATTCTTTACCATCTTGTTTGGGCCGAAGCCCATTGCCAATGCTCCAAACCCGCATCCCCTTTTCTTCCCCAACCATCCCAATTCCAGTTCTCACATTTCCATTGACAATTTTTTTTATAACATACGAGTCGAACTTATGCTTCTCTCAACACAAAGGGGCCGAGCCCAAATTACACGAGCCACCCAAACGCGGTACTGTCTCCCTTCCTTCTTCTCCGGGCAACTAAGAGAAGAACCATGCACACAACAATGCATGCATGCACGTGCACGATGGTCTTCGATATCGAGCAACCCTTCCAAATCCATGAACACGCGACTATTCCCAAACCCGATCACCTCCACCCCTTTGTTCCACCACCAATCACCCTGTCCAAAACCGAACATACACACCTAGTTCTCTTCCAACCCATATTTTGACCCTAAGTCCGATGCCTCCCACCGTGCCAGTGACGTGAATAACCGAGCCCAAGAGAAAAATGCCACTAAACCCTAAAATAAACTCCCCGCCTCACTCCAAACCTCTTTTCAAAAATGTGCCACGGTGAACCCCTCAGCCTCGTCGCAACGCTCCTCCTCGAACCAACCGCTCCTCCCCTCGACGCTTATATCACCGGAAATTAATTTTTAAGCAAATTCCGGTCATCTCTCCCTCTCTCACGAACCAAGCCACTAGAATTTACGATTCCTTCGCCTAAAATCCTATTTTCCTACGACGATCATGAATATATACATGAATCGTTGTTTTGAACGTATCGATTTTCGTCGAAAAACAAGTTACCTACTGTATTTTTGATATTTTTCACACTATACAAAACAAATGAGCTTCAAACTATTTTTAATGAAAACTACACTTGAAACCAAACATTTCTCTAGTTAACATCATCTGCAAATACAAAGCAAAATGAGAAATTTTTGAACTAGAGTAGATATAAAATTTTGACTCTGTTGAATATGAAAGAGTACATGATAAACAATTTCCAGGAATTCAAATTTTAAATCCTTACCTTATACATTGTTTTGATCCTCGAAATCTTCGAGTTGATCTTAAGTTTTCGATCTGAAAATCTGATTTCTTGCCTTGCTTTGGACTTTATAAGAACATGAGGCTTTGTTCTTCTTTTTACGGAGTTTTGTTATTTTTATTTTGCAGAGCTGTTTTATCTTTGCATTTTTTTTGTTTACAGGCTTTTTACCAGACTGAAGCTTACACACACATAGCTTATATATACATGCTTTTGCAAGCTAAAATGATGATGTACATGTGTATAGTATCTTGGCTCAAGACATTCACAGATCTGTACAAGATTGTGTACAATGTTGTGATGGGTTGATGGATTTAATTGATGTGGCTGCAGTGATAAAATGTTTGAGATGATATATGGTTTTGAGCTGAAAAGCGGTTAAGATGAATGTTTTAATTTTTACTCCTTATGACCAGACAATGTCCATGTAAATATATATATGTTTACCTTTTCTTTTCCCTCACCCGACTTGTAAGTTTATTTACTTTTCCTTTTCATTTTTACTACCGTTCTATCTTAAATTTTTGCAGGCTTTGATTTACTTTTTTACTTGAAATTTTGACTTTACTCTTTATTTACTTAGTTAACTTTTCTTTTGATTCATAACATGCTTCCATATATTTTGAAGAATAAGGTAGTATTAATTATTGTAGCTTCAAGACTTCATATTCAAAATATATTATTATCTATCTTATATTTTTAGAGATGTGAAATTTAAAGAAACATATTTTGTTCTATATTTCTTTTTATATTTAAAATGTATAATTCGAAGAAAATGAACATTCTACTATTTTATTTTAAAATGTATGAAATGACATTTTGTTACAACACTATTTTGTAAAAGATTGCTGTTGGGCGTGTTCTCACCCAGGAGATCTCAAGACCAAGAAGTACCAGGTTCGTCCAGGCATGCCTAAGTTTCATTCGGCATCCCTACCACTGCCGAACCAGACTCACAACCATGGAAAGCCGAACCAGACTCACAACCATGGAAAGCCGAACCAGACTCACAACCACAGAACTACCAAACCAAAGCTCAGCCCACTCACCACTGGACCAGAACCACCGGACTAGAGCTCAGCCCACTCACCACCGGACCAAAGCTCAGCCAACTCACCACCGGACCAGAACCACCGGACCAGAGCTCAGCCCACTCACCATCGGACCATAACCACCGGACCAGAGCTCAGCCCACTCACCACCGGACCAGAACCACCAGACCAATTCCCACAACTCATCACCGGACCGAGGCTACAGAACCAATCACAACTCCACTCACAACCGAACCAAAGCCGCTCCAACCATCTCTGAACCAAGGCATAGCCGAACCAACCTGGCCAGGCCAGATTACATCAGCCCAAGCCCACCAGCAGCTATATACATCCTAGACCCCTACCCCCTGCCTCACTCTATAAATAGAGGGGCAAGGGTACAACAACGGGGGACAAGTTTTGAGAGCACAAGCACGGATAGAACTTTCAAACAACTTTCATATACTTGTATCAAAGCTTTGTACTTGTAATCTGAACAAGAAAGGAGAAATAATATATAAAGTGGACGTAGGCACATTCTGGCTGAACCACTATAAATCTGTGTGTCTTTTACAATTCAGTCCCTGCTTTTTACATATTTGCATAAATCATCCAGATCACTAAAAACAACGTAAAATCAACTAAATCATACGACTTGGAGGTGTTTGCCCATTTTTTGTGCAAACATTTTTGGTGCTTTCACTGAGAAGCGAAAAGCTCGAAGCTTCAGCTTCTCCCACTTAACCTTCTTCCTAACAGCATCGTTCATTGCTTGGAAAACATGCCTCCAATGCAGATGAAAGATGTTAACAAGGGAAAAAACATCGCAACCAGTAGTCTTCCAGATCTAGTGGTCATAGATCAAGTAAGTCGTCCCCTTTCAACAGCAGTACCAAATGAAGGTCAGGCAAATCCGACAACTCCTGCCACAGAACAGCCTACAGCAACTACTAGGGCAGATCTAGACAGGGTGGTGGCTGAAGTGACTAATCGCTTCACATCCCAGCAGGAAGCCTTGGTGGACCATCTCATGTCACGCTTAAGGGATGCTGAAGAGTCCAACTGCAACACTGAATCATGGGGTGAGTCCCAGTCTGGAGGATCTCAGAGACAGCAAAGATCTTCCTTCTTCGAAGGAGCTAACGACAGAAGCGGCCATGGTAGGAGCCGAGACCGAGCACAACCCGAAGTTAGGCCTGAGGAAATGCTTGGAACCGAACCCAACGGGAGAGGTACCGGACGGAGGTCAACTGTGGCTGAGCCTGTCGTACTGCCTAACCACGGAAACACCAATGAACGGGGCCGAGCTAGAGTCCAGCCCGAAGTTGGACCCGAGAAAGTGCTTAGATCAGAACCCAGCAGGGGAAGATCAAGGCAAGGGCCAACTGTAGCTGACCCTAACATGCTCCCAGAAGACCAAAGGCAGCCAGTAGAAAATATTAGGAATGATAGACGATACCATCCCTACAGGTCATCTGGACGGAATCAATCCCACAGAACCGAACTCATTTCTATCTGCTCCATATTTTGATGAAAGGATGGCATTCTTGTTCAGAGAGTGCATCCAACGGGATCAAAGAGATCGAGGGATAGGCGCTAGGGTAACCAGCCCTTTCGCCCGCAATATCGAAATTGCTATCACCCCCGGAGAATGGAAAATGCCAACAATGGAACCTTACAAAGGGACCTCTGACCCCATTGTACACTTACAGAGATACACACAGCAGATGCTCAAGAGAGGGGCAACAGAGGGAGTACTGTGCAAATGCTTTCCACTATTCTTAGCAGATCTAGCTACCTCCTAGTTCTGCCATCTGCCCCAAGGATCCATCAACTCATGGGAGATGTTGAAAGAAAAGTTTATCAGCCAATTCCGCATTCATGTGGAACAACCCAAGGACGCTTATTCCTTATCCAATATCAAACAGAAACCTGGAGAGAAGCTGCAGCGATACTTAACCCGATTCAATGCCGCAGGGGCCGCAGTACAAGATGCCGATGAGAAGCTTGTCTTAATGGCCCTCTGTAGTGGTGTGCATCTGGATACTAAATTTGCTAGAAGATTGACAAAAGAAAAACCAGCTACTTTACCCGATTTCTTCCATGAAGCCGAGAAATATATGAGGCTTGAAGACGCTGCCACTGAGGGGCAGTCAGGGCAACAAAATAAGGCAGCTCACGGCAACACGCCCGCTGCAGCGAAAGACGTTCGAAGAAGTGATTCTAGAGACAATGCTGGGGGCAAGAAGGGAGAAAAGCGCCTATATCGGCCAGGAACGAGATTCGACACTTACACTCCTTTGAACGAAACCATCGAAAAAATCTTCCTTGCCACCCAAGATGAAGTTAGATACAAACGCCCACCATACAAGAAGGAATCAGATAACGCACAAAAATCTGGAAAGTTCTGCCGCTTCCATGAATCTCATGGGCATGACACCAATGAATGCCACCATCTCCGGGACTTGATTGAAGAACACATAAGGAGGAAGAGACTGGAACGTTATGTAAAAGGTCAGAACAGGACCCCAGCTCTTGCCAATGAGAACCCAAGGCTACCCTCCCCAGAGATAGGCGGAGGAAATCGCAACACTAGCGGCTCTAGTCAAGAGAAGATAGTGGTCCATACCATCTCGGGAGGACCACACATCGCCGACAGAAGCTGGGCAGAGATGGAAGGATATGGAAAGTCGCTTAGAAATAATGAAGACTGTGTTAATTTTGTTATAGAAGAACGCCACCCGAAGCGGAAAGAGAGTGATGACATCACATTCAGTGGGCGTGACCTAGAGTGAAGACAGTACCCTCACATGGATCCCATGGTTATCTCTGCCCGGCTCGGTCCAGCCGAAGTTTTTCGAATTCTAGTGGACACTGGAAGCTCGGTAAATATCTTATTCAAGCATGCATTCGACAAAATGAAACTATCAATAAAGGACGTTTCTCCCTGCAATAAACCACTACACGGTTTCACTGGAGATGCGAAGATGCCCCTCAGGCAACTGGACCTCTTTGTTGAAATTGGAAGTCATCCCCGCTCCGTTGTGCGGAAACAGACATTTGTGCGGATAGAAAACCACTCGGCCTACAACGCCTTCTTAGGAAGGCCAACCTTGTCTGGCTTCCAAATTGTCCTGGCCCCATGGTGCCTAAAGATGAAATTTCCAACGGACAATGGAGTAGGGGAAGTAGAGGGAGACCAGGACGTTGCTCGAGACTGCTATGTAACTGAACTTCGCAACAACCACAGGAAGAATAAAGGGAAGAGTGTAGAGGTTGCCCTCTGCACAAAAAGTTTGGAAGCATAGCAACTAAAGAAAGCCCCTCCTCTTCAATATACCAGCGACCTTTTCAACGAATTAGACCCCAGGGACAAAGAGGAGGAGGCCACCGCTGAGCCTGCAGAGGCTATGGAATTTGTATCTGTAGACAAACATGACTCGAGTAGACTATTGAAAATCAGGTCCCAACTAAAAGCAGAGTTGAAGGAACAACTCACTGACTTTCTCCGCCACAACTTGGATGTATTTGCATGGTCACATGCTGACATGACCAGAGTCTCCCCTGACATAGCATGCCACGTACTAAACATTGATCCTACCAAGGCGCCCCGTAAAACAAAGAAAGAGAAGTATGGGGGCAGAACGATCAGCAGCCCTCGATGAAGAAGTAAAGAATCTACTTACCAATGACTTCATACGAGAAGCCATCTACCCAGAGTGGATCGCTAACCCGGTGCTGGTAAAGAAGGCTAATGGGAAGTGGCGAACATGCATTGACTTCTCCAACTTAAATGACGCCTGCCTGAAGGATTGCTTCCCACTTCCCCGAATCGATCAACTTGTAGACAGCACAGCCGGGCACGAACTGTTATCTTTTATGGATGCATAATCAGGATACAACCAAATTCCCATGCATGCTCCCGATCAAGACCACACTAGTTTCATCACTGACCGGGGATTGTACTGCTACAAGGTAATGCCTTTCGGACTTAAAAACGCAGGAGCCACCTTCCCGTCAACAAGATGTTTGCAGGGCTAATAGGACAAACTATGGAAGTGTATGTGGATGACATGTTGGTAAAGTCAAGGAAGGCCGACAATCACGTAAGCCACCTGGGCGAGATGTTTCGAGTACTTCGCCAATATGGAATGAAACTTAATCCTCTAAAATGCTCCTTCGGAGTATCATCAGGAAAGTTCTTGGGATTCATCGTCCATGCCAGAGGGATTGAAGCAACACCTGAACAAGTCCGAGCTCTAAAAGATATCAAAATACTTTCCACTCGAAAGGAAATGCAAAGCCTGAATGGGAAAGTGGCCGCCCTAAGCCGATTCATCTCCAAAGCAACGGACAAGTGCATCCCCTTCTTCGAAGCTCTAAAGGAAGACAAAGGAAAGTTCGAATGGACCGACGAATGCTTAACAGCTTTCCTTAACTTAATCGAACACCTCCAGAAACCGCCGGTACTCTCGACTCCAAACGAAGGCAAAGAGTTATACCTATACCTTGTTGTATCATCTCATGCTCTAAGCACTGCTTTCGTAAGAGAAGACAACCGCACGCAGCGGCCAGTATACTTTGTAAGTAAGAGGTTTACATGGGCAGAATTCAGATATCCTAAACTTGAGAAGCTAGCATACTGTCTACTAATCGCATCACGAAAACTGCGACACTATTTTCAATCCCATTCCATTAGAGTTCTGACCGATCAACCACTAAGGCAGGTACTCCATCGTCCCGACACTTCTAGGCGACTACTTAAAGGGTGCATTGAACTAAGTCAATACGATATTACCTACCATCCTCGCACCGCCATCAAGGGGCAAGCCATGGCCGATTTCATTGCCGAATTCACTACCAACGAAGGTAAGGAGCAATCAAAAATAGCAGAAGACATCAAGTGGAACCTCTTTGTGGATGGTGCATCAAACGAACAAGGCTCGGGGGCAGGTGTGGTAATACTCACTCCCAGGGGAAATAAGCTGCACTATGCTATAAGGTTGGAATTCGCTGCCACCAACAACGATGCAGAATATGAAGCAGTGATAACTGGATTAGAACTTGCCTTAGAAATCAGAGCTAATTCTTTGTGTCTTCATAGCGATTCTCAACTTATTGTTAATCAAATACTAGGAGAATTCCAGGCTCGAGAAGAACGACTCATAGCGTATTTAAAGAAGACCAAGTTACTTCTCAGTCGATTGGACCACTACTTAGTCAAACACATCCCTTGGGAAGAGAACCAAGAGGCCGACGAATTGGAGAAGCAAGCTAGCATGAGAGACGGTGCTATTTCCGGAGCAGTAGCCATCTCAAAGCAACTGACCCCAAGTTTTGAGCAAGTGAATCTAATAGCTGCAACCGAAGAAGCAACTTGGATGACTCCCATCCGAGACTACTTGCAAAGTGGCACACTACCCAACGGGCGTAGCGAAGTCAAGAAAATCTTGAGGAAAGCTTCCCGCTACACAATACAAGAGGACACTCTCTATCGGCTCGGCTTCTCTAACCCCTTATTAAGGTGTGTCGCTGGAAGGGAAGCCATGGAAATCTTATCCAACATTCATCAAGGAAGCTGCGGAGATCACACCGGAGGGCAGTCTTTGGCAAAAAAGATACTCCGATATGGATATTTCTGGCCCACCTTAAGTAAGGACGCCTTAGATTTCGTCAGAAAATGTGACAGATGCCAGAAGTTTGCTAAGATTCTGCAGCTACCAACAACTGAGATTACTCAAATGACCAGCCCTTGGCCTTTTGCAGTATGGGGAATTGACTTAATCGGCGAACTGCCAATGGGCCGAGGCGGGGCCAAATATGCTATAGTGGCAGTCGACTATTTCACCAAATGGGTGGAAGCAGAACCCCTAAATAAAGTATCTTCAGCGAAAGTTATTGTGAATATTATGATAGAGACTTGATTAAGTTTTCTGAATATAATGGGAGAAGGAGATATAACAAGAGATTGAATCAATTGAATTTAAATTTGATCATCTTCATTAAAACCAAATACGACATTAAAACCCTTGCTACAAAATAGCTTGTACATGTACAGCTTAAATAAGTAAAAAGAAAGATACAAAGGTATGCAGTTCAAATCTTGAAGTAACCCGCAAGCAAACAAGGCCCAAAGCCCAAACTCTAAGCACCTAATGAAACAGCTGCACCCACACACTAATCACCATGTACACAGCCACAACCTGTATCATTATATTCATTACACTCCTCCTCAAGTTGGGTTATAAATATCTATCAGACCCAACTTGCTCTTCAAATATTTCAATCTATCTCCACTCACAGCCTTAGTTAAGACATCTGCCGGTTGCTCTTGTGTATTGACATAGTGTGTAGTTACCTCTCCATTTTGAATTTTGTCTCGAATGAAATGACAATCTATTTCTATATGCTTTGTTCTTTCATGAAAGATAGGGTTATAGGCAATATGAATTGCTGCCTTATTATCACACCATAATCTGGCTGGTTCTTCAAACTCAAGATTACACTCCTTTAGTAAGTGTTTGATCCACATAATCTCACATACAGCCTTGGACATAGCCCTGTACTCAGATTCAGCACTAGATCTGGATACAATATGTTGTTTCTTGCTTTTCCATGACACTAAATTTCCTCCAAGATATACACAAAAACCAGTTGTTGACCTTCTATCATCTCTTGAACCTGCCCAGTCAGCATCTACAAAGCTCTCAATCTTCATGTGACCATGATTAGTATACATAATTCCTTGTCCAGATGACCCCTTTAGGTATCCAAGTATATGTTCTAATGCTAACCAGTGTTGTTTTGTGGGTGAAGCCATATACTGACTTACCATGCTTACTGCAAAGGATAGATCTGGTCTGGTTATGGTGAGATAATTCAATTTTCCTACTAATCTCCTATATCTTTCTGGATCTTCAAAGGGTTCTCCTTCAGATGTTAAATAGTTGTTGGGAATGATTGGTGAATTTTGAGGTTTAGCTCCTAATTTACCAGTTTATGTCAGTATATCCATCACATACTTCCTTTGATTCAGTAATATTCCTTTGTTGCTTCTTAACACTTCTACTCCCAAGAAATATTTTAGTTCTCCTAAGTCTTTAGTTTGAAACTTCTGATGAATGAACTGCTTTAATAAGGTAACTCCTTGTTCATCATTGCCAGTTATGATTATATCATCCACATATACCACTAATAAGATGATACCTTGGTCTGAATGTTTGTAGAACACTGAGTGATCACTTTTGCACATGGTTACACCAAATTCCTCTAAAGTTTGGCTAAATTTTCCAAACCAAGCACGTGGACTTTGTTTAAGTCCATAGAGAGTTTTCTTTAACTTACACACAAGTCCTTCTTCTCCTTGTGCAGTGAAACCAGGTGGCTGAGTCATATAAATCTCCTCCTTAAGTTCACCATGTAGGAATGCATTTTTAATATCTAATTGGTGAAGATGCCAGTTGAAGTGTGCTGCTAATGCTATGAATACTCTGATGGAAGTCATTTTGGCTACAGGAGAAAAGGTTTCAGCATAATCCATACCATACACTTGTGCATATCCTTTAGCCACTAGTCTTGCTTTAAATCTATTGATGGTTTCATTTGGGTTCATCTTCACTAAGTATATCCATCTACAACCAATTGCCCTCTTATTTTCTGGTAATTTCACTAGATCCCATGTATTATTCCTTTCTAAGGCATTCATTTCATCAACCATTGCTTCCCTCCATTCTTGTTTGACTAATGCCTCAGCTACATTCTTAGGAATTCCAATAGTGTCTAGAGTGGTAGCAAAAGTATAAGATGTGGGTGAAAGGTTATCATATGACATATAGTTAGAGATGGGGTAGGTGCACTTTCTCTTTTCTTTTCTAAGAGCAATGGGAAGATTAAGGCTTGGGTCTTCAGTAATGGGAGTTCCACCAGAAGGTGCAGGATCACTATCATTCTCAACTATTGGTTCAGTTTCTGAAGTCTGCATGTTAGACTTAATTACATATTCCTCAATCTCCTCCTGATTTGATGTGTGAATTATCTCCTCATTCTCACCCAGAGTAGATGTGTTAACTTTCTGATAGAATGGTCTGTCCTCCATAAAGTTTACATCTATAGATACTATATATTTGCTTAAACTTGGACAATAACATTTATATCCCTTCTGTAGTCTTGAGTAACCCACAAAAATGCACTTGAGAGCTTTGGGATCCAGTTTTCCAATCTGAGGGTTGACATCCCTTACAAAGCATACACACCCAAATGTCTTGGGTTTAATTGGATATATATCTTTGTTAGGACATAACACTTGGTAGGGTATACTAAAATTCAGGACTGTTGAAGGCATCCTATTTATAAGAAAACAGGCAGTTAAAATAGCATCCCCCCAGAATGATTTTGGTACATTCATTTGAAACATCAATGCCCTAGCTGTTTCAAGGAGGTGCCTATTCTTCCTTTCTACTACCCCATTTTGGGCAGTAGTATCTACACATGATGTTTCATGCAGAATCCCATGCTGACTTAGGTCTGAGTTGAATGCAATGGATGTATACTCCTTAGCATTGTCACTTCTTAATGTTCTAATGCAAGTTTTGAACTGATTTTGAATTTCCTTATGAAAAGTACAAAAAATTGAAAACAATTCTGATCTATTAGTCATCAAAAATACCCATGTAACCCTTGAATAGTCATCAACAAATGTCACAAAGTATTTATACCAAGATTTAGACACAATAGAGGATGGCCCCCAAATATCAGAATGCACTAATTCAAATGGTGCATTAGTACATTTATTTATTCTAGGCTTTAAGCTACTCCTACGTAGTTTAGCATATTGACATGGCTCACAGTTGAGATGAGTTAGAGACTTGTACTGAGGATAAAGATGCTTGAGCAAAGTAAGTGAAGGGTGCCCCAATTGCTGATGAAGCTTGATGGCATTCCCTATACTTGAGCATGCTACAGGCGAATTTTCCAAAATGTAAAGTCCCCCTGCTTCATATCCCTTACCAATAATCTGTCTCGTTGTAAGATCCTGAAATATACATTCTTCAGAGGAAAATTCCACTCTACAATTCAAGTCTCTGGTGAGTTTGCTTACAGATAGTAGATTATAGGATAAAGTAGGTATAAATAGAGCAGATTTCAATGGGACCATAGTATCTATATTACCAACTCCATGAACATGTGCTTGTGACCCATCTGCTAAAATGACTGCATGACATTTTATATGTTCATTAATCCCTGCAAACAGTTTAGAGTTACCTGACATGTGGTCTGTTGCTCCACAATCAATGATCCACTTTGAAGTTTGTTTATCAGAACTTGCAATAGTAGAGATAGCTGGTTTGTTTTGAGATTCTTGATACTTTGTGTATTTATCAAACTCCTCAGCAGTCATAAGAACAGTTTTGGGTGCATTATTGTTATTAGTGGTTCCTTGATTCTTTTGTTGATTGATGTATTGCAGCTTTCTACACTCACCAATTACATGTCCTGGTTTCTTACAGTATGAGCATATTTTATTGCTTGGTCTCCATCCACCTCGTTGTGGTCTCCAGGATGAAGATGATGGAGGTCTCCCTGATTCAGGTCTTTGTGATGAATTCCATGGTGGTCTGAAGTCAGATGGAGGTCTCCAAGTAGAAGGTGAATGATTTTCATTAGAGCTTGAACTTATTAGAGCACTGTTATTCACATTTGTAGTGGGTGGAGTTGTTTCAGTCCTAAGCACTCTGCTGAACACTTCATGAAGGGAGGTTATGGTGGATCCAGACAATATTTGGGATTTTGCAGATTCAAATTGTGATGGCAACCCAGCAAGGAAGGACATAATGGCCATCTGTTCACGTTGAAGTTGTTGTATCTTCACATCAGGACTCATTGGTAGTAATACATTGAATTCTTCATAAGTCCTTTTAAAATTCATGAAATAACTTGTAAGAGATTGATCCAGCATCTCAGCTCTATAAAATGATTTACACACTTCAAACATACGAGTCAGATTTCCTTTTCCAGACTAAAAAAATTCGAGGTATTCGATTAGTTCTTTCACAAACTCACAGTGATTAATCAAACAGATCACTTCATCGTCTATTGAATTTCGAATTTGCAAAAACAGCCGAGCATCTTCTCGCAACCAGATCAGATCCTTTTCTTCAGATGTTGTTGGTGGATCTGTTGTCAGGTGATCATCTTTATCAATGCTTCGAAGGTATAATCTGACAGTTTTGCTCCACTCCAGGAAATTAGTATTCGTTAACTTGCGATCTGTGATCTTGGATGTAATTGGTAGAACATCGATCATGGTAGAACTCTTGGTTTCAGACATATTGTGAGGATAAAAACTTCGGTAGATTGAATTTGAGTTTTGAGGTAAGATGCAATGATTCTAGATCGGGATCTGATGCTCTGATACCATGTAAATATTATGATAGAGACTTGATTAAGTTTTCTGAATATAATGGGAGAAGGAGATATAACAAGAGATTGAATCAATTGAATTTAAATTTGATCATCTTCATTAAAACCAGATACGGCATTAAAACCCTTACTACAAAACAGCTTGTACATGTACAGCTTAAATAAGTAAAAAGAAAGATACAAAGGTATGCAGTTCAAATCTTGAAGTAACCCGCAAGTAAACAAGGCCCAAAGCCCAAACTCTAAGCACCTAATGAAACAACTGCACCCACACACTAATCACCATGTACACAGCCACAACCTGTATCATTATATTCATTACAGTTATTAACTTCTTGATCAAAAATGTTATATGCTGGTACGGAGTCCCATTCAAAATTATATCGGACAATGGACTTCAGTTTGACAGCGAGGAGTTCGCCAACTGGTGCCAAGAGCACGGAATTCACAAAAGCTTCTCATCCGTAGCTTATCCCCAGGCAAACGGACAAGTCGAAGCCGTCAACAAAATTCTGAAAACTCTAATAAAAAAGAAGCTCGAAAAGTCAAAGGGCGCTTGGGTGGATGAACTCCCTACGGCACTGTGGGCCTACCGCACATCTTTCAGGACATCAACAGGGCATACTCCTTTCTCTTTGGCATACGGATCGAAGGCTATGCTCCCAGTTGAAACCATCGTGCCTTCCCACCGTAGGATCCACTATAACCCAGAAGAGAACGAAGAACTCCTTCACATGTCTTTGGATCTAATTGAGGAGAGAAGAAACGAGGCAGCCCTCAAAGCAGCAGCCCACAAGCAAAAAGTGGCAGCACACTACAACTCCAAAGTCAAGCATCGTACCTTACAAGAAGGAGATCTTGTCCTCAAGCGAATCTTCCCTCGCCCTGGAGCACTAGATCCACTACGCCATAAATGACCTTCTGCAACACAAAAAAAATGTTGGCTCAGGTCCAAAAAATGTTGCCATAGGTCTATGGCAACACTTTTAGGGTGATGCAATTTTTGTCGTTGCCTTAGACCTCAAAGGCAACATTTTGACTATCTAAGGCAACATAAGTAATATTGTTGCAATAGAACCCTATTTGGGTCTATGGCAACACCCATAGGTATCTGTAGCAACATTTCAAAATGTTGCTATAGATATTAACTTTCTGAATTTGTGGGCCCACAATGTAGAGCATATTTGATTTTTTAATAAAAATAAATATTTATTTAATAAAATGCTATCACACAGAATTTGATATTTAAACAGAAATTTATTTAAATAAATATTTTATTTCAACATTTGAAATAGTACAAATTCGTGACTCCACTATTTTACAATTCAATGATATATAACACTGATATTCACATATACAGATATTCCTCACTACATCACTCAGTTCACTCATTACATATGCAGTTTCAATTTTTACAGACACCGACACTGACAAATATATGACGAGCCGAAGGCGAGCCGAGTGCCGAGCCGAAGCCGAGCCGAGAAGCGGGTCCGGGCGCAGCGCCGGCGGGGGTCCGGGGCACCGCAGTCCCGGCGGGGATCGACCGATTCATCCGATTTCGGAAAATCGAGCCTTCTTTGAAATGACGTAAAATGATGCACAAATGAACACCTCCTACGAATTTGAACACCTCCTCGATGATTGACTTTTGCAACTCTTTCGTGGCTTCTTCTGAATCATCCGACCTTTTTCCGGCCATCATTCTTAGCAAATTGTTCAGTGAAAACCGAAATAACCTTGCTTTTAGCTCTGCCTTGGTAAAAGACCTGAAACCATGATAAATAAAAATTGACATTTCATCGAACATGTTGCGTGTTAATAAGTAATACATTACCCTTCTGAATTGGCATAACCACCCATTCCTTCCTTCCATAAAACAATAACAGCAACCTACCATTACACCACCAACTTCCTTTCACCAATCCAAACTGCCTTAACCCAAACTCCTCCCTGCTACATTTCAAGCAACAACAACCTTCTATCGATTTCATACCAACAAGCCTCTACAACAAACATCAAAACCCCTCTGCACATTCATTACTCCATTCAACCACTACATACTTCATTATCCAAACCCCTACCAGCAAACTGCATTTTCTTCCAAACTACCATCTCACAACCAAAACATCTCGAACGCGCAACAACAAACAAAGCTCTAACCTATCACTTCATATACTTCAACCTCCATCACACCTTCATATCCAACTTCTACAAACTACGACAACCAGATTCACCATCCAGCTACAATCAGCCACAAACTCCTGCCCCTATCACCTAACGAACTCGAACCATTTCTGAACATAGCACAACAAATCCCTTCCTCTACAATCTCTCACAACCAATTCGCATCTCCTCACTAACCCTATGCCTTCACCATCACAACAACCACCTACCTGCCTTCTCCAACAACCTGAACTACCCCTACACCCTAACTTTCTCACCAATCAAACTGAAAACCAACCTGTTAAAAACTCCTCCAAATTGTGAACCCACCAGCACCTCCCATATCAAATTCAACAACCGCAATTTCAGCAACCCATCGACCAGAACTACCTTAAATCACCATTGGCCTCACCTCCATCGCTTGAAATTTCAATCGCAATCACCCACTGCCGTAACCCAGTCCAATCATGACCTAACTCCAACAACAATCGCCGATTCACAAGCCGAACAGACATTTCCAGATCTCGACAACAAAGCAAACGACGCTCGACATGTAGGCAAACAGCAGCGAAATTGGAGGTGAGAACGAAATGGGAACGAAGCTTGTCTGAGATCACTACCAAACTTTGAAAAAAGGACGAGATTTTGTTTTTGGAAGAAAAAAAAAAGAAACGAAAATATGATTTGGAAATTAGGGATTTGGAAATTGGGGGTGAGAACGAAAATGATATGAATAGTAAAGCGGGAAAACGAAAATCTGGAGCAAATTGTAGCGGTGATCCAGTTTAACAATCGGATTAAATGTAGACCGTTGGATCGTATTCACGCGGATTGCTAATTTTATTAATTTTTTAATTTGAATACATCTATAGCAACACTATATAAAAATGTTGCATCGTGTTACACTTTTTTAGCTAGAGCAACACATTTTTATGGCTAAGGTAACACCATAAATACAACGTTGCAGTAGGACCAAAATTTTATATCTATCGCAACATTTTAGCTGGCAACACCTTGCAAAAATGTTGCAGAAGGTCATTTATGGCGTAGTGATCCAATCTGGGATGGACCATATGTAATTCATAAAGATCTCCACAATGGAGCTTGTATTTTGTCAACAGTGGACGGAGAGGTGTTCCAAAGGGCACGGAACATCCAACACCTCCGTCGATACTTTTCTTAACTTGTACTGCCCATATGAAGTGAATTAATAAAGAGAATCAGTGGACGTAGGCATTTTCGTGCCGAACCACTTTAAAAACCTTGTCTTTTTTTTAACTTGTTCCTTTATATCTTGGCTGCTTGTTAACTTTATCCTTTTCTGTTGAACAAAATCCTGTGCATATAGCATTTCCATTCAAGACACTCCACAGCACGACTTCACCTGGACAAGACCTAACAGGTACTATGCGAATCTATGCCCTCGCCAATGAGACACTTTTGCTCCGGCATCCCTCTGCTGCGGGTTAACTCATTGCCCGCGACGGCCCTTAAAGCCAACTATAATGAGCCGATTATAAGCCACCGAGAAGGCCGACCATAGCCAAGGCAGCTCATTACGGCGTTCGGCTCGCCGGCAACTGTGAACCTACTTTAAGCCCCAACATAAGGTGTGGCCAGCCAGGGGTAGTTCATGGTTGACGATCGGCACCCACGCTAGCCGGCCACAGTAAATCGAATAATACCCACGATTACGGGCCATAATGGCCCGGGTAGTTACTGTGCGCGATCTCGGCTCCGATGTGTCTTAAGTACGGCTGTGGTAAAAAAGATTAACTCCCCGCGGAGGCGTAAGATGGGTGACAAATGTCTCCAAGACCCACAGCTAGGGAAAGTGACTACAAAGCCCGTTTTCCACAAACATAAGCACATCGAAGGCCTTCCGTGATTGGAAGTTTTACTATTTCGCATATTTCAATTTTATTTAAAAACTTTTCTCCTATCCCCTGTAACAATCCCTGAAGTACAGGACACCGAATAGGAGACATTCGCTAGTGGAAGCAGATACTCACAGCAAGACACTGGACCGCATTCCATACTCAGTCATGCAAGACATTTAAAGCTGCCACCTACAAGTAAAATATGAAGGGCGGTATTTTCTTCTTTCATGTATAAACACGTGGCTATAATTTATTCACACGACACACTAACATTGCAAGACATGAAATTATGTTTTAAGCAAGAACTTGGCATCAAACACAATTGAATTGAAGGCATATGCATAGCTATACTTCTTATACAAAATGTCAAAATAACAAAAGTATTCAAGTACGACAGAATCAGCTTAAGTTAAAAAATTACACGTCAAGAATAATGTTGTTTATTACAAGTAGCATAATTATAACCTAAAAGTTACATTACTGTTTTGAGACTAACATATACAACAATGTCATGTCCACAAAAAGATATCCAGGTCAAGTCAAGGAGCCGGCTGCATCGGAGCTTTGCCCATGTCCTGCTGCCCACCTGTCCGGTCAAAGAAAGAATTCATTAGTGATAAGCAACCAAGATAACGGAAAGACTAGGAGGGAAGGCTTACCAGCGCCTGCTTCCTGACCATCCTGATCATCATCCTCTACTTGCACACATGCCTCCTCAGCAGCAAGCAGCCGCATACCCTCCTTCACCGCCACCTTCTCCTCCTTGGTAAACTGGACAGTGACCACATCCATTCTGAATACCGCACCACCCTCTTTATCCGCATCAGCCTAGCCTCCTCCAGAGCCCTGAGATAAATCCTGGCCATAACTCGGGGGTAATCATCCATCCAGGATAAGTTACCCTATTTCCAAGTATGGAAATAAATATCCTGGAGCATCTCATCCATCATCCCCTCGTTCTCCTCAAGCTCCCTCATTCGGGCCTCAGAAGCACGCAGCTTTGCAACGGCAGCATCCCTCTCCGATCGATATCGTGAGCGGTCAGCCTGAAGGGATATCCTCATCGCCTCCATCTCCTCCTTCAACCTGGACTGATCAAGCTCCGCAGCTTCGAGTCTCCTCGATAACTCCTGTACCCGCTCGAGGTCCACTTGTCGAACCTCATCCACCATCGCAATGGCCATGTCAATCCGCTCCTTGCAGGCGGCATCCATTTTACGCAACTCTGCCCTGCTGGCCTCCTCCATAGTCTTCTTCAGTTGCCTGGATGCGGCCTCGTGCTGAGAAATTTGAATGGCTTGATCGGCAAGTTGCTTAGCCTGGTCGGAAACCATTAACCGTAACTGAATGTTCGCACTCCCAATTTCCTTCCCGGCCTTGACTAGTCGGGCATGATGCCCCATCAATTTCTTGGTCTCCTCGGCAATCCGGTCGATGTTCGCCTTAGCTTCATCCCCCAGAGTTACAACCCGGGTGGTAAGCAAATCAAGGTCCAGGGACTTAGCTTCATCAAGCACCCGTACCATAGGATTGCGAGGGAGAAGGTGCTCACCAGTAGCCTCATCGAAGGAGATGTCATGAGAGGCCGGGTCCAGGTCCGAATGACCCGTAAATGGGTTACAAACCAAGCCAGGGTGATCTATCGGGGTGAAGGTTGGATTCTCAGATGGATGTGGAGAAGGCATAAACTCAGTATCATCCTCCGTAATATCGTGAATAGGCTGGGGTGGGGCCGGAGGACTAGGAAGAGATTCAAATGGAGATCGACCCCTCTTCCTCTTTTGTATATCTTCTTCAATAACTCCAAGAAGAGGACGATAGCCGACTACGTCTCCAGGGCGGTTAGTGGGAGGCTTCGGCTTGGCAGAAGCTTTAAGGAGTATGTATTGTTCAAGCCTGTGCCGGAAATCTGAAGTCTTGGCCGTTTTGCCTGCTCCTGGAATAAAAACCAAGTATCACCAGCATGCATTGGGCCATCATTCAAGAATTAAAAAGAATAAAGAGAAATTCACCTTGAATCGCAGAAGTTGCCTCAGTAGAAGCACTCCCGGAAGATAAATCGGCGCCGGTCCCGGCCTTATCAGCTTTCTTGGGCTTCTCCGCCAAGGCTGGTCTTTCCTCCAACTCCTCAAAGGCTTGGCGGAGAGCGTCATCTGTCCACTCTTAAATCACGCCTGCCTGCCCAGGAGGCAAAGCCCCGGTGCCATCACCGCCCTGTCCTTCGCCACCATCATCGCCGTGACAATCAGTGTCACCTTCTCTACCACTTTCGCTCTCCGCCTCACCTCCTTCATCCTCGCCTTTTTCCCCCTCCACTTTTTCCTCCTCCTGAACATCTGGATGTGTGCTGGGAGAGGGTCCATCGGACTTTTTGAGTTTCTTCCCCCCGGCGACTGGATGCATCGAGAAGGGTCTCCTTTTGATGCTCTTCGTCGTGTCCCCTCCTGTAGCTTTGGCAGCCCTCTCCTCCGCCATGTCTCTCTGCTTGACCACGGACTGATGTGGTAGAATCAGGTTGTGCCCCAGAAGTGTAGCGTTCCTGATCAAGTAAGAAGCCGACCTATCCCTTCCCGTAATGGCTTCTATTTCCACTGCCATCTGAACCAGGCGATCGTTTTCCACGACCGCAAAGCCACCTGTTGCTAGAAAGAAATAAAAGCACATGAGAAGAAGCATTGCAGTCAGAACGGAAATCATAAATAAGCTTCAACTTACAGCCAGAGGTGAAACGACGGATGGAGACAGAGTCATCCTTGATGAAAAACCATTCTTTCTTGAACATGCTGAACTTCGAATATAAGTCCAGGACCGGCTTGAAAGATACGGCTGATTCCAAGCTAATGTATGGAGACCCCTTCTTATAGCCTCTCAGATTGTAAAAATACCGGATCTCCCGGTTGGAGGGAGGACGCCCGTATCTCCTCTGAAAAATGACAAACAGACTCACCAGGATGGTGTAGGAGTTAGGCTGAAGCTGAAATGGAGCCACCTTCAAGTAGGTGATGAAGCTGAGTATCCAAGCATTGATCGGGGGATGGCCCCACACATGCAATGGTACCTACTATAAGCGAAATATCCTTCGGGGGGATTATATGGCATCAGTCCTTCCCCCGGAAACAGCATACGCGCTCTATCAATCCCAAAAGAGCGAGAAATGACATCAAGCTGCTCGTCTTTAAGGGAGCTAGGGAAGCAATCAGGAGGTGAGTTCAGAAGCTCTTGAGGACCGTACCCGTCCACTAGCGATCTCAGAATGGGCCCATGTCGTTCTGGATTCGGCTAGACTTGGGGCACGATGGGAGACTCTCTTCTGTCCGTAGATTTCCTCTTGTCGGAACGGGTTCCAACTTTATGAGACATTATCTGCAACACGAGAAAGCACATTGTTAGAACAAGGGATGTAGAGATATAAACAAGCAAGTATATGCAGTCTGGAGTTTCACTCATAATTCAAGTCATAAAAGAGCATTCGGTAGTTCAAGGCCGAAGGGTCATTCGGTATTCAAACTCCCCTATCTCGTTCGACATTTCCAACAAAAGGCCATTCGGCACTCGTGCTCCCCAAGTACCATTCGGTAATACGGGTATCAAGGTCCATTCGGCTATCACTCTCCCTAAAAGTTTCATTCGGCAGAAGGAGGGCTCACCTGATTCGGCAGGCGTAGGCTTGGTCCGGCTCTTTCTAATAGTTGTGGATAACAGGAGCTTGAAGCCCATACTTATAGGCAAACATAGACGACCGGACCGGCTGGTTCGGCGTTTGGGCCGAATAGGAGCATCCAAGCTAACGTCATAGATTTTAAAACAAAGCACGGCATATACCGGCATATGCCCCACTTTGGGGGGAAAATGTTGGGCGTGTTCTCACCTAGGAGATCTTAAGACCAAGAAGTACCAGGTTCGTCCAGGCTTGCCTAAGTTTCATTCGGCATCCCTACCACTGTCGAACCAGACTCACAACCATGGAATTCCGAACCAGACTCACAACCATGGAAAGCCGAACTAGACTCACAACCACAGAACTACCGGACCAAAGCTCAGCCCACTCACCACCGGACCAGAGCTCGGCCCACTCACCACCGAACCAAATCTTAGCCCACTCACCACCGGACCAGAACCACCGGACCAGAGCTCAGCCCACTCACCACCGGACCAGAACCACCGGACCAGAGCTCAGCCCACTCACCACCAGACCAGAACCACCAGACCAATTCCCACAACTCATCACCGGACCGAGGCTACCGAAACAATCACAACTCCACTCACAACCGAACCAAAGCCGCTCCAACCATCTCTGAACCAAGGCATAGCCGAACCAACCTAGCCAGGCCAGATTACATCAGCCCAAGCCCACCAGCAGCTATATACATCCTAGACCCTTACCCCCTACCTCACTCTATAAATAGAGAGGCAGGGGTACAACAATGGGGGACAAGTTTTGAGAGCTCAATCATGGATAGAACTTTCAAACAACTTTCATATACTTGTATCAAAGCTTTGTACTTGTAATCTGAACAAGAAAGGAGAAATAATATATAAAGTGGACGTAGGCACATTCTGGCTGAACCACTATAAATCTGTATGTCTTTTACAATTCAGTCCCTGCTTTTTTCATATTTGCATAAATCATCCAGATCACTAAAAACAACGTAAAATCAACTAAATCATACGACTTGGAGGTGTTTGCCCATTTTTTGTGCAAACAATTCCCTTCTTAAAATGATAAAAATGATTTTATAAATTTTCTCATTTCTTTCATCATATATTTTCATCTACATCTCTTCTTTCATTTTTCAATATATATATATATATATTCTTTTCAATAACAATATTTATTTAGTTCATATATATATATATATCACTTACCATTACATATATTGTTTTTAGCTTACAATATTTATTTATTTATAAATACTACAATTTTCTTTTTTGAACTTATATATATGTATACATCCTTCTTAACTAATATGTGCGTGTATATATATCTACAAGAAAATCCAATTTTAAACTTTTTCTACTTATAATACATTGTATTTTCCATAAGTCATATCTTTTCTATTTATAATTTATTTTTTCTTATCTCATCTATACTTATTTGAAATGAATTTGTTCCAAAATTATATATATAAATTTTGTTGTGCTGAATATATGTATGTATATATATATAAGAATTCCTAATTAAATCATTTTCCTATTTTATAAATAAAAAATCTAGAAATTCAAATATTATTTTTGTTTGAAAACTGTATATTATTGACAATTGTTGTTTATGGGGATATTTTATTTGATTAAAATATCGTATTATTGAATATTAAAATTTAATATTCAAAACTCGAGATGTCAAAATCCCGGGTCGTTACATGAGTATATATATATATATATATTATTTCAATAAAAATGAACCCGGTATTTGGAATTCTTAAGTTTATGTTAATTAATGATTTCCAATTGTAGAAATAAAGTGAATTATTTTGAATAATTGGAAACTTCTAAAAAATATGAAATAAGAAATTGAAGCTAAGTGTTTAAATAAATACGAGAATTTAAATTATAACTCTTAAATTTCAAGATAATGGAAATTTAACTTGTGTAAATTGTTGAACATTCTTATTAACTAAAATGAAGAAGATAAATTGTATAGCATTCAATTACATTCTAAAAACATATATAAAACTTACAAGAATGTTTAAAAAGTGGAAATGTTAAATGTGAATGGTAATAGAATATTATACAAGTTTGAACTTGAGTAATAAGAAAAGTCTAAAGAAATATTCCAAATTAAAATTGTGTTTAAAGAAATGTTTGTAAATTTAAATTAAGTTATTAAAAAAATGTTATAAACTTAGTTAATGTTCTAAGAAATGTTAAATGAATAATTTGAATAGTAAAAAGAAAATACTATTTAGATATGAACTTAAGAGAAGGTAAACAAATAATAAATTAAATAATACCTTTTGTAAATTGTTTGAAGAAAAATATTTTTTTTTGCAAAGGATGTTTTAAGATTTAATTATATTTTTATAAGATGATTATGATTTGAATAATATTGTGTAAAAGAAGATACATTTGTATAAAATAATTATAAACTTAAGAAGTGATTAATAAAATAAGAAAGTTGAAATTTGAATTATGAAATGGAATTTTTAGTTAAGTCAAGTTGAATGGAGTAAATTGATGAAGTAAGCTAATGAAATAAATTATAAAATGAAAGTTAACTTAAGAAAATTTGAATGAAATTGATTGTGATATAAAGAAAATTTTATTATTATGAATTTGAATTATAAAATAAAATTCACTTAAGTAAAATTATTAATATGAATTTGAATAAATGAAATGAATAAATGAAGTGAATCAATGAATTGATATGAACTTAGGATATAAAGTGACAAAAATAAGCAGAAGTTGTGTTATATAAAATGTTTATAATAAACTTAAATGGTTTATAAATGACATTAGTATCAAAGAGAATATACTAAGTGATAATGAAATAAAATTTAACTTAAACAAGGTTAAATGGAATAATTTTATAAATGGTTCATAAATGAATTTATATGGGGTATTGTAATACCCCAAAATTTTGTGAAAAATCATTTTTGTAAAATGATTTAATTTTTGAGATATTTAGATTTAAATATGGTGAAATTTCTGGAATAAATAGTGTGCAAGTATATGTGTGCACGTGCACACTGAAATGGCACAAGGAAGAACTCCAGATTTCTTGGATTTAAAACAAGAATTAAAAAGCAATACAAACATGATTTTGCAACATGGATATTTGATTTCTGGAAATTATATGGATCATCTTAGAAAATAAGAAAAGTAAGTTTTACTTTAAATCAGTAAACAGATTTCATTTAAAACCCGGAAAAGAAAATTATACATATATATGTTATAAGGATTTGTAAACCTGTATACATATAGGTGCATATGTTTCTGAAATTAAAGTAGAATTAAATAAGCCTAGATAAGATATGTATACAAATATACATTTTTAAGTACTGAAAAGTATATATATATATATAAGCAAGTGAAACTATAACATTAAAATGACATGAAATGTGATACAAGTCAATATGCTTGTGTAGGCAAAAATAGCAAAGGGGATTCTCAGGAATAATTAAAATATAAAATAGGATAGTCACACTTTTAACATGACTAGGTGAGTGGCCATTTTCTGAAAAGTAAAAGAAAGAAAATGCAGCCTTTAAATTGGTTAATATGGCCGGGGTATTAAGGAGGAAAATGAATGAAGATGGTTAGGTCAGAAATGGAATTTTGTTTTAACAAAACCCTAGTGGAAAAATGCATATAAATAGGCAGTTTCAGCCAGTAAAAATCATTTTTTTTACCCCGAGCTGCACAAAAATAAGAAAGGAAGAAAAATATTGGAAGGAAGAAGAAAACACTCATACAAGGATTTTCTGGATTTATAAGAAGAAATATTTAGGTGAGTAACCTCACTGAGTTCATGGCATTAAGACCTGAGATGAGGCAGCCACTTTTTATATTGCCATTTATATATTTCTGTTTTTGATGTATATGATTTCATCAATGCTTTTTGGATGTCTTATTTTAAATCTGATATGATTTAATATGGATGATTTTGGTGATCTTTGATTGGTTGAGACATTTGTCTTAGGATGTGTATCATACTGTTTTATTTATACTCATAAATGTTAAAGTCTAGGATCTTAAAATTATATAGAGAATACTCTCAACTGTTATAGATCTATGGCATGGATACTTTACAAAAAAAAATGTTGGGAGCTGCATTATACTTGGTATAAGTGCTGAGGCTTGAAAAGAAAAAAAAATGTTAAGGGTGCAATAGAAATTTTCTAAGTGCTGAGCCCTTAATCAAAATAAAAAAAAAGAAGAAACTCACAAGCTAAAATTATGATTGAACCAGATCTTGAATCTGAATCAATCATAAAGGCTTGCAGATCAATATAATAAGAACATGCCATGCCTATTTTACAGTTGAAAATATTCTTATATTTTACTAAGATCAAGACATATTGACCCCATTTAGGAAATAACTGTCTGCTTATTTCTGAGGAGAATTATGCTAGGAAAAAAATTATGGATGTTTCCATGTTTGCAGTGACATGTTCACTTAGCATATTTGATGATAGGATTTAATTCAATACACTAGTAAATAAACTAGGGAAGGGAAGGCCAAGAAGGCTGCTGGAATGCTTGTCATATTTGAAGTATGCAAGTTGGCACATGGTTTGTTTAAGCCCTGAGATCTTTGTGCAATGATGTGAATTAGTTCATTGCAATGTGTCCCTGTGATTCCTTAATAGCAGATGAGGCAGGGATTTAAATTGAATTATACAACCTGTAAATGAAGAAATAGGAATATGGATATTTCTTAGGTTGAATGGTATGGAACCAAGATGGTTCCAGGGAATGCAATTGTTGCAAATAGATAATTATGTTTGCATGATTATGTATGCAAGTGTAAGAATGATAAATGAATATATCATACCTGAATCAACTTAATTATACTATGTTAAAGTAATTGATTGTAGGAATTTGCTTAAATAACTAATTGGTGCTCTTATATTCTCTATTGCTTAATATCATGAATGTATTGATGTTACTCATACCAGATCATAGATCTGACCCTTGTTTGCTCATGGCATATGGGGTGTCTCATTTTAAAATGAGGCAGCCACTCATGCTCTTTCAGGTAACCCAGGCACTAAGTAAAAATGAAGTTATGGCTATTATGGAGGAGTGAATGAACATGCTAGCTAGATTCAATAAGAGCTTAAATTGATTATATCTGCATGTATTCAGGAAAATTTTTATGTTTCTAAGATTTCCAGTCATGTAATGAATTATATTATGGTTAGATGGACTAGTTGTATCATGTTAAATATATTGTTATGCACTAAGGTTTAAAATCTAAAAGAAATATCTGAGTGGGAAACAAGGAAATGATCTTAAGTATTGATATGGATGCTTGGAAAAGAAATATGCATATGTAGGTGAGCTACTGTTTTGCATAATTTATATTATGTATTAGTTAATCTTGAGACATAACAGAGCACTGAGTTTTAGAATAAAATCTGGATTTAGCTAGAAGTAAACTTATAAGGATTTTAGTTTCCTTTTTACTGAAATGCTTTATAAATAAGTTTGAATTCATTTCTGAATCGTATTGAGAAAAGTAAAATGTTTTTAAAGGCTTCAGACAGAATGCAATGAATGGTATCTCCATTGCTTTGAACTAGTGTGTAGCGGATACAGGATACATGAGTTAACCAGCTTCAAATAAATGATGTATTGGTTGATCATGATAGATTGTATTTTGAAAATAAAAATGCATTTCAAAAGCTTAGTACATTTAGCAATTGTTTCACCACAATCATCTTTAAAAGTTTAAGACAGATAAGCAATGTAAACTGGTTTGAACAAACAAAACCTGGCAACAATGCTAATAAAAGAATGGTCAGATTAACCACATGGTTAGACCATAGGTCAGGCAAATTGTTCACTTCAAATCAATGAAGCAAGGAACCATTTGAACCCAGTTTTCTGGAAAATGAGCAAAGATATTGACATGTACATGTATATCTGTGTACATGTTGATATTTGGGCAAAAAAAAAATATAAACATAAATTCCTAGAACAATTGTAGGAAAGGGTTTTAAAAATAATAAAGCAAGAAATTTTGTTTTGTATGTTAGATTATAGGATGAAATTAAGTATATATGTGCAGATATAGGTAGATATCAGATTTCAAACCATACAGGAGAAAAAAAAAACAAAAATTGGGTTTGAACCGACCAGCATAGCACTCGAACTCGTGACCTCTCATGTATAAGTTAGGCGCGTTTCCATTACGCCTAGATGTTGCTTGTGTTCACTTATGATCCACTTTCTTTTAACCTGAGTTTGATACTATACAGACTTTAACACAATCATCCATATTAAAAGCTTGCTTTCCACTGATTAATACTTGATCATTTCTTAATTAGAATAACAGACTAAAGTACATGTTTCTAGTGGATTCTATGGTCAAAAATCAGGATACAATAATTAATCTTTTAAAAGGGAATTATCACATTTTAATAGATTTAAAAGGATTCCTACTTACATATTATCATGCTCTAATTCTAGTAGAATATAACATAGATATCTTCATATATGTATGTTAGGAATGATTTAGATTTAAAACAATATTTTTATATTGTGAAAGATCCTGGATATATTTTGTTTATTGGAGAAAGAAAATGACCCTGGGAAATATATTTGTAATGAATGATATATCTATATATCATCTCAAAAAAAAAATCCTTATGAAATTAGGGTGGAAATAGGAGGGTCATTTCAGTTGGTATCAAAGCCAGGTTGCATTGATTGTTAAGTATTATAGAAATGTATTATGTCTGTTTGTTTTGGATGAAATAATTTAGATAAGAAAACAGAAATTACATAAGTACTCATAATATACTAATACCATTTGCCCAGAATTTAGTTAGCAGACCATGGTAGGAAGAGGATCTCATCACAATGCAGGACCCAGTGCACCTCAAATGCTTGATATGCAAGAATTTGTGAGGGTTTTAAGAGATGGAATTGGGCATAGGCCTGGGAACCCACATGAAGAGCTTTCAAAACTACTGAAGACTTATTCCAATTTGGGAGGCAGGAGTTTTGAAGGAACTGAGAGTGTGATGGAAATTCAAGCATGGTGGAGAACACTTGATAGGATTTTCAATGACATGCAGTTGGATGACCAAAGGAAGAGGCAAGTAGCTTCTAGACAACTGAAAGGGGTAGCTTTAAGCTGGTGGGAGGTGATCATAGCTGGAAGAAATGAAAATGAAATCACTTGGAATCAGTTCAAGGAGATGTTGGAGGCAAGATTTGTACCAGCATCAGCCAAGACCATTTTGCTTGAAGAATTTATCAAACTTAGGCAGGGAACTTTGAATGTCACTGAATACACTCAAAAGTTTGAGGGGCTATCTAATTATGGAGCAATGCTAGTGGCAGATGAAGCATCCAAAAATGATAGGTATATAAAAGGACTGAACCCAGGACTTAGCAGAGCTATGCTACCATATGCAGATAGAACATTTGATCAAGTAATTGATCTGGCCTTGAAACTGGAACAACATGACAAAGAAAGAGAGAAATATAGGAATTTTAAGAGCAACAACAAGAAGGATAAGGGAAGATATCACCCTTATGATAAAAAGAAGGAGGAGGCAGACAACAGGAAGAGTAAAGATACAAAAGCCAATGATGCTAAGAAGAAATTGGTTTGCCATCATTGTGGAAAAGAAGGACACATCAAACCAAGGTGCCCAGAGTTAAAAGGAGGAGCCTTCAAATGCTACCTATGTGGGAAAGAGGGGCATATGAAGAGGAACTGTCCTGAGAATAAACAGCAAGGGAAATTGGCAACTTTGGAAGGTAAAGGCAAATCTGCAGTGAAAATTGATGCTGAAAATCATGACCAAGTGGAAGGTACATTACTCATTTGTGCCATACCCATACCAGTAGTATATGATACTGGAGCAACACACTCTTTGATTTCCTATGAATTAGTTAAAGTGTTAAAATTAAACTGCATATTGGTTGAAACCCCATTGCTTGTACAAAGTCCCCTAGGGAGTTCTAGTGTTTTGAACATGAATTGTGTGGATGTGGAGTTAAACATAGGAGGAAATATTTTTATTTCCAATTTATATGTTTTAAATTACCCAAATATAGGAGTTATATTGGGGGTAGATTGGTTAAGGCAATTTAAAGCCATAATTAATTTAGACTCATCCACCATATCATTGCAAAATTCTAGAGGCCAGAGGATCACAGTTCTATGTGCAGTAGCTAAGGAAGGGAAATTGTATCATTTAGCTGCTTAGAAAAAGATCTGAGTGAACTAACCATTGAAGAAATTCCCATAGTTAATGAATACTTGGATGTGTTTG
Organism: Allium fistulosum; assembly: GCA_030737815.1. NCBI lineage: Eukaryota > Viridiplantae > Streptophyta > Magnoliopsida > Asparagales > Amaryllidaceae > Allium > Allium fistulosum. Next base: position 800,331,903 of record CM060904.1, read on the forward strand.
GGGAAGTTAAGGGTGTTCCACACCACAGACCAGTTGAGTTCCAAATTAATCTCATTCCAGGAGCAAGTCCAATAATCAAGAAACCTTATAGAATGGGGCCAAGTGAACTGAAAGAATTGAAAAATCAGTTTGAAGAATTAGAAGGCAAGGGATTTATAAGGCCAAGCAATTCCTGCTGGGGTTCTCCAGTAGTGTTTGTAAGAAAACATGATGGTACCTTGAGAATGTGCATAGATTACAGAGAACTAAATAAAGTAACCATCAAGAATAAATACCCATTGCCTAGAATAGATGATCTCTTTGACCAACTCAGTGAAGCTAAAATATTTTCTAGGCTAGACTTAGCATCAGGATTCCATCAAATGAAGGTTGAAGACTCAAGTGTTAAGTATACTGCATTTAACACAAGATATGGCTTATATGAATTTTTGGTTATGCCATTTGGTCTGACAAATGCTCCTTCATATTTTGTTGATTTGATGAATAGAATATTTAGAGATTATTTAGACAAGTTTGTATTGATTTTTATTGATGACATTTTGATTTATTCCAAGACAGTGGAAGAGCATAAAAATCATTTGCATTTAGTTTTGTCAAGGCTAAGGGAAAATGATTTAAAGGCAAAATTTTCAAAATGTGCATTTTGGAAAGAAGAAGTGCATTTTCTTGGGCATGTTATCTCTGCCAAAGGAATATCAGTAAACCCTAATAAGGTAGTGGCAATCCAAGCATGGAAAAGGCCTAGCACCATCAGTGAGATTAGATCATTTATGGGGATGGCAGGATATTATAGGAGATTTATAAAAGATTTCTCAAAAATATCATCACCACTTACCAATTTAACTAGAAAGAACCAAGCCTTTGTATGGACAGAAAAATGTGAGCAAGCTTTTATCAAAATAAAGGAAGCTCTGATTAATGCACCAGTATTGAGAGTGCCAGAAGGAAATGAAAATTTGGTTGTGTACACTGATGCAAGTGGCTCTGGGTTAGGGGCTGTGTTGATGCAGCAAGACCAGGTGGTAGCCTATGCATCTAGGCAATTAAAGCCACATGAAACCAGATATGCAACCCATGATCTTGAACTAGCAGCAGTTGTGTATGCTTTGAAACTTTGGAGACATTATTTGTTAGGTGCCAAATTCATTTTGTACACTGATCATAAGGCACTGAAATATTTATTCTCACAAAAAGATTTGAATATGAGGCAACATAGATGGGTAGAGTTCCTAGCTGCCTATGATCTAGATATACTGTATACACCAGGCAAGGCAAATAAAGTTGCAGATGCCTTGAGTAGACAACATGCCAAAGTAGCCATGTTGATGATGGAAGAATTTAAGGATTTGTCTATACTTACTGATTTGGAAATTGAGGAAAACAGTGAGGTACAAATGATGCCCATTGAAGAAGGTGAAGGTAAAGGGAAATTAAGTATGATATCTCTGCAATCAGATTTACTTCTTAAGATTAGGAAAATGCAGGAACAATACCTAAACATGGTGGAAAAGAAAATGCTCATATCAAAAGGGGAGGAAGTAATAAATTATCAAGTTGATAAAAATGGTTATTTAAGGAATAAAAATAGAATATGTGTTCCAGAAAATATAGAATTGAAGGAGGAAATATTAAATGAGTACCATAGGAGTAAGTACTCCATACACCCAGGTAGCACCAAGATGTATCAAAATTTGAAAAGAAATCTTTGGTGGAAGGGGATGAAGTCAGATGTGGCCAGATATGTTGCAAGGTGCATGACTTGCCAACAAGTCAAGGCAGAGACACAAAGGCCATCAGGACTATTGCAACCCCTTAGTATACCACAGTGGAAGTGGGAGGATATATCTATGGATTTCATAGATGGTCTGCCTAGATCTAAGAAGGGAAACACAAGTATATGGGTAATAGTGGATAGGCTAACTAAGGTAGCACATTTTATCCCAGTTAAAACAGAAAGAAATGCTCCAAAATTGGCTTAAATATTCATGAAAGAGGTAGTAAGGTTGCATGGCATACCCAAAACCATTGTGAGTGATAGAGATACCATCTTCACCTCAAGGTTTTGGAAAAGTTTTCAAGAGGCCATGGGGAGTGAATTGTGCTTAAGCACTGCCTACCATCCACAATCAGATGGTCAAACTGAGGTGGTGAACAAAGTCTTAGAGGATTTGTTGAGAGCATGCACACTGGACTTTGGAGGCAACTGGGAAGACCACCTCCATCTGGCTGAATTCACATACAATAACAGTTACCAAAGCACCATAGGGATGGCACCATTTGAAGCCTTATATGGCAAGCCATGTTTATCACCTATATGCTGGGTAGAGACTGGAGAAAGGGCTGTTCTAGGACCTGAATATGTTAAAGAAACTACAGAGAAAATTGGGTTAATAAGAAAAAGAATAGCAGCAGCTCAAGATAGGCAAAAGAAATTTGCAGATAGGAAGAGAAAGCAAGTGGAATATGAAGTGGGAGACTTTGTTTTCATCAAGATTTCACCTATGAAGAAAGTCTTGAGATTTGGCAAGCAAGGTAAGCTCACACCAAGGTATGTTGGACCCTATAAAATTCTGGAAAGAATTGGTTCATTGGCTTACAAATTAGAACTACCAGGGGAAATGAAAGCAATGCATAATGTTTTTCATGTGTCCCAACTTAGAAGATGGGTACATGATAAAGAAGACATTTTGGAAGAGCCTACCAAAATTCAAATAAATCCTGACTTGGTTTATGAAAAAGAACCAGTGGGGATTATAGCCAAGGAAGAAAAGAAATTAAGGAGCAAAACCTTGAAACTAGTTAAGATCCAGTGGAGTAGTGATCCTAATGACTGCACATGGGAGTTAGAGGATAAGATTAGAATGGATTATCCTAAGCTTTTTGCAAATTAAAAGGTATTTTTTTTTCTGGAAAATTTTGTTATGCATGGTTGATATGGTTGAATTTGTTTGCTTATGCATATGTTTGATAAGTTTTCAGAAAAGAAAATAATGCTTGTTATAAATGTTAGAAAATTGTGAGGACACAATTCCTAAAAGGAGGGGTGAATGTAATACCCCAAAATTTTGTGAAAAACCATTTTTGTAAAATGATTTAATTTTTGAGATATTTAGGTTTAAATATGATGAAATTTCTGGAATAAATAGTGTGCAAGTATATGTGTGCACGTGCACACTGAAATGGCACAAGGAAGAACTCCAGATTTCTTGGATTTAAAACAAGAATTGAAAAGCAATACAAACATGATTTTGCAACATGGATATTTGATTTCTGGAAATTATATGGATCATCTTAGAAAATAAGAAAAGTAAGTTTTACTTTAAATCAGTAAATAGATTTCATTTAAAACCCAGAAAAGAAAATTATACATATATATGTTATAAGGATTTGTAAACCTGTATACATATAGGTGCATATGTTTCTGAAATTAAAGAGGAATTAAATAAGCCTAGATAAGATATGTATACAAATATACATTTTTAAGTACTGAAAAGTATATATATATATATAAGCAAGTGAAACTATAACATTAAAATGACATGAAATGTGATACAAGTCAATATGCTTGTGTAGGCAAAAATAGAAAAGGGGATTCTCAGGAATAATTAAAATATAAAATAGGATAGTCACACTTTTAACATGACTAGGTGAGTGGCCATTTTCTGAAAAGTAAAAGAAAGAAAATGCAGCCTTTAAATTGGTTAATATGATCGGGGTATTAAGGAGGAAAATGAATGAAGATGGTTAGGTCAGAAATGGAATTTTGTTTTAACAAAACCCTAGTGGAAAAATGCATATAAATAGGCAGTTTCAGCCAGTAAAAATCATTTTTTTTACCCCGAGCTGCACAAAAATAAGAAAGGAAGAAAAATATTGGAAGGAAGAAGAAAACACTCATACAAGGATTTTCTGGATTTATAAGAAGAAATATTTAGGTGAGTAACCTCACTGAGTTCATGGCATTAAGACCTGAGATGAGGCAGCCACTTTTTATATTGCCATTTATATATTTCTGGTTTTGATGTATATGATTTCATCAATGCTTTTTGGATGTCTTATTTTAAATCTGATATGATTTAGTATGGATGATTTTGGTGATCTTTGATTGGTTGAGACATTTGTCTTTGGATGTGTATCATACTGTTTTATTTATACTCATAAATGTTAAAGTCTAGGATCTTAAAATTATATAGAGAATACTCTCAACTGTTATAGATCTATGGCATGGAAACTTTACAAAAAAAATGTTGGGAGCTGCATTATACTTGGTATAAGTGCTGAGGCTTGAAAAGAAAAAAAAATGTTAAGGGTGCAATAGAAATTTTCTAAGTCCTGAGCCCTTAATCAAAATCAAAAAAAAAAAAAAAACTCACAAGCTAAAATTATGATTGAACCAGATCTTGAATCTGAATCAATCATAAAGGCTTGCAGATCAATATAATAAGAACATGCCATGCCTATTTTACAGTTGAAAATATTCTTATATTTTACTAAAATCAAGACATATTGACCCCATTTAGGAAATAACTGTCTGCTTATTTCTGAGGAGAATTATGCTAGGAAAAAAATTATGGATGTTTCCATGTTTGCAGTGACATGTTCACTTAGCATATTTGATGATAGGATTTAAGTCAATACACTAGTAAATAAACTAGGGAAGGGAAGGCCAAGAAGGCTGCTGGAATGCTTGTCATATTTGAAGTATGCAAGTTGGCACATGGTTTGTTTAAGCCCTGAGATCTTTGTGCAATGATGTGAATTAGTTCATTGCAATGTGTCCATGTGATTCCTTAATAGCAGATGAGGCAGGGATTTAAATTGAATTATACAACCTGTAAATGAAGAAATAGGAATATGGATATTTCTTAGGTTGAATGGTATGGAACCAAGATGGTTCCAGGGAATGCAATTGTTGCAAATAGATAATTATGTTTGCATGATTATGTATGCAAGTGTAAGAATGATAAATGAATATATCATACCTGAATCAACTTAATTATACTATGTTAAAGTAATTGATTGTAGGAATTTGCTTAAATAACTAATTGGTGCTCTTATATTCTCTATTGCTTAATATCATGAATGTATTGATGTTACTCATACCAGATCATAGATCTGACCCTTGTTTGCTCATGGCATATGGGGTGTCTCATTTTAAAATGAGGCAGCCACTCATGCTCTTTCAGGTAACCCAGGCACTAAGTAAAAATGAAGTTATGGCTATTTTGGAGGAGTGAATGAACATGCTAGCTAGATTCAATAAGAGCTTAAATTGATTATATCTGCATGTATTCAGGAAATTTTTTATGTTTCTAAGATTTCCAGTCATGTAATGAATTCTATTATGGTTAGATGGACTAGTTGTATCATGTTAAATATATTGTTATGCACTAAGGTTTAAAATCTAAAAGAAATATCTGAGTGGGAAACAAGGAAATGATCTTAAGTATTGATATGGATGCTTGGAAAAGAAATATGCATATGTAGGTGAGCTACTGTTTTGCATAATTTATATTATGTATTAGTTAATCTTGAGACATAACAGAGCACTGAGTTTTAGAATAAAATCTGGATTTAGCTAGAAGTAAACTTATAAGGATTTTAGTTTCCTTTTTACAGAAATGCTTTATAAATAAGTTTGAATTCATTTTTGAATCGTATTGAGAAAAGTAAAATGTTTTTAAAGGCTTCAGACAGAATGCAATGAATGGTATCTCCATTGCTTTGAACTAGTGTGTAGCAGATACAGGATACATGAGTTAACCAGCTTCAAATAAATGATGTATTGGTTGATCATGATAGATTGTATTTTGAAAATAAAAATGCATTTCAAAAGCTTAGTACATTTAGCAATTGTTTCACCACAATCATCTTTAAAAGTTTAAGACAGATAAGCAATGTAAACTGGTTTGAACAAACAAAACCTGGCAACAATGCTAATAAAAGAATGGTCAGATTAACCACATGGTTAGACCATAGGTCAGGCAAATTGTTCACTTCAAATCAATGAAGCAAGGAACCATTTGAACCCAGTTTTCTGGAAAATGAGCAAAGATATTGACATGTACATGTATATCTGTGTACATGTTGATATTTGGGCAAAAAAAAAATATAAACATAAATTCCTAGAACAATTGTAGGAAAGGGTTTTAAAAATAATAAAGCAAGAAATTTTGTTTTGTATGTTAGATTATAGGATGAAATTAAGTATATATGTGCAGATATAGGTAGATATCAGATTTCAAACCATACAGGAGAAAAAAAAATAATTGGGTTTGAACCGACCAGCATAGCACTCGAACTCGTGACCTCTCATGTATAAGTTAGGCGCGTTTCCATTACGCCTAGATGTTGCTTGTGTTCACTTATGATCCACTTTCTTTTAACCTGAGTTTGATACTATACAGACTTTAACACAATCATCCATATTAAAAGCTTGCTTTCCACTGATTAATACTTGATCATTTCTTAATTAGAATAACAGACTAAAGTACATGTTTCTAGTGGATTCTATGGTCAAAAATCAGGATACAATAATTAATCTTTTAAAAGGGAATTATCACATTTTAATAGATTTAAAAGGATTCCTACTTACATATTATCATGCTCTGATTCTAGTAGAATATAACATAGATATCTTCATATATGTATGTTAGGAATGATTTAGATTTAAAACAATATTTTTATATTGTGAAAGATCCTGGATATATTTTGTTTATTGGAGAAAGAAAATGACCCTGGGAAATATATTTGTAATGAATGATATATCTATATATCATCTCAAAAAAAAATCCTTATGAAATTAGGGTGGAAATAGGAGGGTCATTTCAGGTATGTTAAACAAAAAGTGAAACAATTGGAATTTAATAAATCGAATTGAATAAATTGAATTGAATAAATTGAATGTGAATGAAATATATGTGAATGAATTTGAAGCAAACCGATTAAATGTTAATAAAAATTGGATGTTAATCAGAAATGAAGTATATAAATTAAATATTAACATTGGATAATGCAAATTCACATGGTTATGAATTAATTGGGTTAATTGGATGGATATTGATGATTGAATGGTTTCTTTTGTTGTAAATCATTGTTTTAACTATTATGACTACATATGATTGTTATGGTTGTGTATTCATGCTCGTGTTTGAGATTTGGACTCAAAATTCATGTTATATGGTTTTATTAAACTCATATATGTTTCTATACTCTTTTATAAGGGACTAATATTCTAAGTTGAATTGAGATAGATACATACGAAGACCATTTGGACGTATATGCAGATTTTATATGCTTTAGCTCGAGCGAACTCTTATATTATTAATAATAAGGTACGTATCTCAAAGTACATACCACACTTTTATATTTTTCCCTACGGGATGCCTCATCATTGAGATGAGATGTATATTTGATATATTTGGTATATATTTGTGTTATATATTCTATTGTAAAAAATTTCTAATCGAGCCATGCAAAGGAGATGTTGTCGAAATTTTCCGTAAATTCGGGTGTTAGAAATGTTTTGAGATTTTAAAATTTTATAACTTGTTTTTATATATAAGTTATATTTTCCATAAAACCGATATCAGAGTGGCATAGCGAGAGCGTAGTAAAGGTTTTGTAAATCAGATTTTAACATTTTATAAGTGATCATTTTGAGAAAATATATCATATATTAAATTCCTTACTTAACCCCTTTTTGAGGACGAAAAATTTTGAGTGGGGGAGAATGTAACGACCCATATTTTTAACTATTTTAAATTATAGAATTTGATATAATTATTGAATAAAAATGGTTAGAAATACAAATTTAATGATTTATTATTGTAGTTTATTGAATATAATAAATTTTTGAAATAAACAATTCCGAAGATTTTGGCGATAACAAATATTGAATGAAATTCTATATATTGAACGTGTTTATAATCAATAGTTGGAATTGAATAATGAATATTGAATTACTGTAAAATGGAAGTAGTTGTTTTATTATTTGAATTCGTTTTAAAAATTAAATTTTATAAGTTAAATAATTTATATTGAAATATAGTGATTTATTAGATAATTAAATTATTTAAATTTAATATTGGAATTATTTAAATAATTGAATCTTGAATTAATGTGAATGAAAATGATATCGAAAATTGATTTAAATTTTATTTAAATATGAATGAAGATTGTTATCATTTAAAATTAGATTTAAAAGTGAATAATTAGAAATTGGAAATTTTATATTATAATTAACGAGTAAAAATAGCCATTTTAGCAACTGTCTCGGATTTCGATGAAACAAGTTCCACCGGATCCGCAATGGTGAATTATTATAGGATTCCAAGTTTCGTAGTGATCGGACTTGTCGTTTGGCTGTGTGAGCTTGAAACGCGTAGAATTTATTTTTAGAATTTAATTAAAATAAATCAATTTTGAAAATTTACCTTCTGCATACGATCGAATTAGGCCTCGAGACTAGTTCCATTGTGTTCGGAATGGGGGTTAAACATTAAGAACGCTAGGCAGCATGCTTCATTAGGAGTTCGGAAAATTTAGGCGTGTATTGGATCAAAAACTTATATAATAAGCCGTTCATTTCGTTCAAACCCTAACCTAAAAGCACGACTGCTCGTTCAAATCGATTAATGGCCGATGTGACACCCCGCACCTTTTGGAATCCTAAAAATTGAACATGACTAGAAGCACGGGTGGTCGAGCGAAATAAAAATCCATAACATAGTACAAAGACTAAGGCAACAGCATAAAATGATTAAAATACTACAACGGAAGAAAACTTTCACTAATTATAAATAAATAGCAAAACAACTTCATTAAAAACAACATTATCCCAAATTTATTTCAAAAACCAAAAGTATTAAGTAGTCTCCACCAAAACATAAAACATAACAAAGTTCACAATATAGGTTCCCATATATAGAATGAAGTACGGAATAGAGAAACGAAGTACATGAAATAAAAGAAACAAAAGCTGAAGATAACGACTACTCCAATGACCCTCCAAGCTGCAAAGAACTGCAACCTAGACCTGCCCTCCCGTGATTTGTGGAAAATAGGAAAAATAGGAATGGGTCAGACATAAAGTCTGGTGAATGAGAAATAAGATGAAGCAGAAAGAATAAAACAGTTTAATTCGAGGTCTTCCCCGGATATCGATAGGGTCAATAATATAATGCAGTGAATCCCTCTTAGATACAGTTCCTAAGAAGCCAAAGTTCATGGTCACTCTAGGGAAGTCAACCATGCAGTAATACTAAATGTTAATCGACCTGTCGGACCTGCTGTCCTTACCTATCCACGTGCTACAGCGTGAAAGTCATGCTCTTCATCTATGCACTGTGACTAATTGCTTCTTACGTCTGACCGGCGCCGACTCAAACAACCTCATAGGACCCCGAAGTTGCGCTCAGGCTCCGCCAAACTTGACTCCTATCCTCCTGTCTCCTCGATCATCAACGTGGACTTGCCCCTATCCAAAGTGTTGGTCCTCCGAAAGAGCGCCCGTAGCTGGGTCGGCTGCACAAAATCCTCCAACGATCTGCCTAAAGAAGCCTATGTCGGAGCACACTTATCCTGTTTCGTCCGCGTCGATATGCCTGAAGAAGCCTACGATTGTGGATGATATCTATCCTATGTACTAGCAACCTATGAAAGGTAACAAACATCCTTGCGAAGCTACTTGCCTGCTCCTAGTACGTACAACCAAAACTATATTTTGGTCTTAACTGCATGAAACACCTATCCAGACCTTTACAAGGTCTGCCTACCAAATCGCTTCCAGATTAATTAATTTTACCGTTACAGTTTACATATTGTTTATTTCCATTAATCTACTTTAGGCTATTTTTACACCGATTTGGTTATTTCACAATTTCCTTTTTTCTTACATAAATGATGTTTCACTTTCACGTCCACTCAGTTCGTATGGTTTGTCTGTAATTTTTATACCATTTTGTTACAGATTTACACTAGCCTTTTGGGGTCCATTTAATTTACATTTTTTCACCCTAATTTACGTTCTCCTTCTAGAGATTTAATTCGTACAAATTTTTCATCCAATAGCCACAAACCATTTAATTAAACAAAATTCCACTTTTACATTTTTAGGCCACATATGAAACAAATAATTATGCCAATTAGACTTCCCAATTTTGTTCCAAAACCATATTCAAAATTATGTAATTATATCAATCAAAACCATAATTTTATTCAAGTGACATATTCTAAATTTATTCAACTAACCTGTTCTACCATTGGAAATTGAACAACAATTCTAATTCAATTTAATTAAACCAATCTTATTTGTGCCATGAAACGTGAATAACACTTTTTTTGTTCCAAATTTCAACCAAAACATGAATTATAATTGAGAAGAGGTAGAAGGAGAAGATACAATAATTTACATAAATTTCAATCTTATTTATGCCATAAAACGTGAATAAACAATTTATATGTCCCATATTTTAAACCAAACTTGAATTAGATTTGAGAAGTGAAAGAAGAAGAAGAAGAAGTTGCACTAATTTACATCTATTCTCAATTAATAATAGAAATTAATTCATATTAACGTGCCAGAAAAGAACTGAAATTGAACTACTTTATTTTTCTATTTCATATTAATTCCCACTCACCTGGCACTTGAGCTTGCATAAATTTGAAAAGACCCTAACTAAGGAAAGATCAAAGATAGAATATTTGAAGTGTACCTTCAAATAGAAAAGGATAAGAAGTTCGAATTCTTTCCTCAGATTCCCATATCCAGTCCTTGGGGTCATCTCCCCACTGAACCTTCACTAGTCGAACTTCCTTGTTGCGTAATCTCTTGACGCCGTGTTCCAGTATACGGGTGGGTGTACGACGCACAAGTGATTCACTCTCTACCTCCACTACCCATAGCCGATCAAGTTCTACTACTACTGCGGAATCATGTAGACACTTCCTCAGATGCGGAACATGAAAAACATCGTGAACTCCTGCCAAATTATCTGGAAGATAAACTCTGTATGCCACTTTTCCAATCTGTGCGGTAATAGGGAAGGTTCCTACAAATCTCGGTGCCAACTTACCCACTGAGCCAAATCTTATAACGTTTCTCAGAGGAGAAACCTTGACAAAAACCATATCCCCAACCTTAAACTCCAAATCTGAATGTCTTTTGTCGGCATATGACTTTTGTCTATCTTGTGCAGTTTTCAACCTCTTGCGAATCAAATCCACCTTCTCGGAAGTTTCCCTCACCAAGTCTGGTCCAAGCAAGATCTTATCGGTGGTATCCCACCAACAGGCTGGTGATCTATATGGTCTTCCATAGAGGGCCTCGAACGGTGCCATCCCAATGCTTGCCTGATAACTATTATCATACGCGAACTCCACCAAAGGTAGGTGGTCTTCCCAAGAGCCTCCGAAGTTAATGATGCACAATCTGAGCAAATCTTCCAAAACCCTATTTACCCTCTCAGTCTGTCCATCTGTCTGAGGGTGATATGCCATGCTCAGATTCAATTCCATTCCCAAGGCTTGCTGAAGACTCTTCCAAAACTCGCTGGTGAATAGTGGATCTCTGTCTCTCACAATGCTGGTGGGAACTCCATGAAGCCTAACTATATCCCTTACATAAAGAGTCGCCAAAGAAGTTGTCGTCCTATTACTCTTAATGGGTATAAAATTAGCGCTCTTCGTCAGTCTATCCACAATGACCCAAATGCTCGTGTTCCCTCTCCATGACCTTGGTAATCCATCCACGAAGTCCATAAAGACGCTCTCCCATTTCCCTAATGGAATATCCAATGGCTGCAACAGTCCTCCGGGCTTCTTTTGTTCCGCCTTCACCCTTTGGCAAGTGATGCACTTTGATACATACTTAGCCACCCTCTTCTTCATTCCGGGCCAATAGAATACCCTTTTCATATCCCGGTACATCTTATCGCCACAGGGGTGCACTGTCATTCTAGAATGATTTGAATCGGCCAACACCGCATCTACTAAATCCTCACTATGGGGAACACAAAGTCTACCATCCCTTCTAAGCCATCACTTAGTGTACATGGTATAGCGCCTAAGATGTGGTGATGACTCTCCTCTACCAAGCTTATCTAAAATGTCCTTTAACTCTTCGTCCTCACCTTGCCTTGCTCCAATCTACTCCATCAAAGTAGGCTGGACGTCAAGGGCTACTAACAATCCCGATGGTAAATCCGATGGAGGTCTAAAATCAAAGGTAGAAATGTACTCCAAATGCTTCCATTCCAAAAACAGAGGACTTAAAACCACTTTGTGTCTACTTAACGCATCTGCCACTACATTACCCTTGCCAAGGGTATAGGAAATCTCAAAGTCATAAGAGGCTAAAAACTCCATCCATCTTTGTTGTCTCAAATTCAAGTCTTTCTGAGAGAATAGATACTTCAAAGAATTATGATCCGTGAAAAGCTCAAATCTTTCTCCTAAGAGATAGTGCCTCCAAGACTTGAGAGCAAAAACTATAGCTGCCAACTAAGTTCATGCGTCCGGTAGTTCTTCTCATCCGTTTTCAATTGTCTACTCGCATAGCACACTACCCTACCCTCTTGCATCAGTACCGCCCCTAGCCCCATACCACAAGCATCCGTATAAACTGAGAAAGGCTTGGTTCCATCAGGTAATATCAATACGGGCGCAGTAGTCAAAGCTTCCTTTAAGCGACCAAAGGCATCCTCACAATTGGCATCCCAAACAAAATCCAAGTTCTTCTTGGTAAGGCGGGTAAGTGGAGCTGATATCGTAAAGAAGTCCTTAATTAATTTCCTATAGTAGCCCGCAAGACCAAGGAAACCCCTTATGTCCGTGGCATTCTTAGGGGTCTGCCAATCCTGTACTTTTGCCAGATCTACTTCAAGTCCATCCTCCGAAACGATGTGTCCCAAAAAGCGAACCTCATCCCTCCAAAAGTGGTACTTGGAGAACTTCGCCTTCAACTTATGTGCTTGTAGGGTCCTAAGCACTTCTTCTAAGTGAACAGTATGCTCCTCCTTGCTTCGTGAATAAATCAAAATGTCGTCGAAATACCGCCACAAACTTGTTCAACGATTCACGAAATACTCGACTCATCAGGTCCACAAAATATGCCGGAGCATTGGTTAGCCCAAATGGCATGACTAACCACTCGAATAACCCATACGAAGTCCCATTCACAGTCTTCTTGATGATATCCTTCGCCACACGCAACAAATGAAATCCCATGGCTAAATCGAGCTGTGAAAATACCTTGGCTCCTACTAGCTAGTTGAAGAGATTGTCTATACGGGGAAGAGGATAACGATTCTTCTTCATCAGCTTATTAAGCTCCTTATAATCCACACAGTCTGAGAGAGCCATCCGCCTTAGTGGCAAAGACGATGGGTGCGCCCCACTCAGAAATGCTCCTACGAATGAAACCCTACTACAAAAGCTCTCCAATCAACTTGCTCAAATCATGACGTTCCTTAGGACCCATATGCATTACCGGTAAAGCAATCGGTTTGTCATTATCGACAAGATAAATCTTGAACTCGTTCTCTCTCCGAGGTGGAAGGCTAGCATCCTCCTCGAACACATCTGGAAAGTCTCTAACAACGGGTACCGAACTCAAACTATCGGGCAATAAGTCAAGAGAATAAAGGTAGCTCAACATGACTGATCCTCTAGGATCACAAGATACCTCCAAGGTACGTCCACTACAAGTGCCAATCCTCACTACCCTCTTATCGCAATCAAGTACCACACCATACATGGATAGCCAATCCATACCGAAAATTAACCCGAACCCGGAAAATCCCAATACAAAGGCACTGCACTAAACCTAAAATAAACAATTTCAAATCCCGACATAACATGGACAAATAGGTCAATCCTCCTACGGGATTTGATACTACTACTGGATCAGTCACTAAGCAAGCATCAAGACCAAGATCTCTACAAGAGTACTAAACATAAAAGAGTGCGAAGCTCCAGGATCAAATAGAGTACGAACAGGAAAATCTGAGATAGATAATACACCTTCGATGATCACCTTCTTTCCTTTGTCCACAAACGGACGAGTACTAGAGGAAGGAGCTGCCTCTAAAGCATAAGCCTGAGCAGGCTGTGAAGGTGTCTGTGAACCATCCTTGGGCTTCGACGGATTGTCCTTCTTCATATGCCCCACTTGATCGCAAAGATAGCACCTCAGTCTCGGTCGCTCTCCTTCCCCTCTACAATCCATAGCAAGATGACCTGGTTTCCCACAAGTATTGCACTTCCAGTCCTTCCTTGGAACTTTTCTTTTTCCACCTGACCCTCCTCCTCCTCTCCTCTTTCCTTTCCACTGCTTCTTCTCATCACTCATCTACGCCACATCTCCTTTCTTCTCAATATTAGCAAGTAAAGCCATCTCTACCAATCCTTCAAAAGTGGTTCCCATCGGAATGTGGCTCACCGCCAAACTCTGCAGTGGCTGACTCAAACCCTTAGCGAACTTTAGCACCTTCTTTTGAGGAGTATTGATCAGATCTAGTCCAAATCTGGCAAGCTCATTGAATTAATTAACGTATTCCTTAACTGTCATATCCCCTTGCTCGAGCTGTATAAATTTCTCTAGTTGCACTCCCTCTTCAGCCTGCGATAAGAATTTCCTCTCGAACCTAGTATGAAAATCCGCCCAAGTCAAATTATTAGCCTCAGCCTCCACAATCTCCCACCAACAAAGAGCCTCTCCCTGCAACTGCCATGAAGCCAACTACCACCAAGCCAAGTTGTCCAATCCCATAAATCCAAATATCCACTTACAACTACAGATCCAAGCTCTCACCTCAGTATATGACTCGGTGCCAAGAAACGGCTTGCCCCCTAAGCTGGCGTAGTCCTTGCGTAACTTGGGAAAATCGGAATGCCTGGCGGACGAGCTGGAGCCCCTTCCACCGGAGCAGCTTCCCTAGTTGGAGGCTCTGCTCGTGCAGTAGCCTGCAAATAATGTCTGAACCAAGCAGGCATATTAAGGCCTGGAACTTCGGGATATCTTGCGGTTCACACATTTCTATCGATGCATATTAAAAAGATAGGATTAGGTACTCCAGAAATAGTTCAATAGATAGGGAGGAAGAGATATGAGGGACCCATTTCTAAAATTTCCTTTCTTTCCAAAATAAATTCATACACTTTTAAAATTATTTTTTGGAATAGTCTTTAAAAATTATTCAAAAACCTTTTTATTTTTAAAATATTTTTAGGATTACCGAAACCGTAGCTCTAATACCAACTGTGATACCCAACACCTCTAGGCACCTCGAAAATCGGACATGACTAGAAGCTCGGGTGGTCGGGTGAAATAAAAATCCATAACATAGCACAGAGACTAAGGCAACAACATAAAATGATTAAAATATACAGCGGAAGAAAACTGTCACTAATTATTAAGTAATAGCAAAAAGCTTCATTAAAAACAAAATTATCCCAAATTTATTTCTGAAACCAAAAGTACCAAGTAGTCTCCACCAAAACATACAACATAACAAAGTTCACAATATATGTCCCCATATATAGAGTAAAGTACGGAAAAGAGAAACGAAGTACATGAAAGAAAAGAAACAAAAGCTGAAGATAACAACTGCTCCAATGACCCTCCAAGCGGTAAAGAACTACAACCTAGACCTATCGTCCTGTGATTTGGGGAAAATAAGAAAAATAGGAATGGGTCAGACATAAAGACCGGTGAATGAGAAATAAGATGAAGCGGAAAGAATAAAATAGTTTAATTCCAGGTCTTCCCCGGATATCGCAGAAGGTGAATAATACAATGTAGTGAATCCTTCTTAGATAGAGTTCCTAAGAAGCCAAAGTTCATTGTCACTCTAGGGAAGTCAACCATGCAGTAATACTAAACGTCAATCGGCCTGTCGGACCTGCTGTCCTTACCTATCCACGTGCTACATCGTGAAAGTCGCGCTCTTCACCTGTGCACTGTGACTAAATGCCTTTTACGTCTAACCGACACCGACTCAAACAACCTCACAGTACCCCGAAGTTGCACTCAGGCTTCGCGAAACTGGATTCCTATCCTCCTATCTCCTCAGTCACCAACATGGACTTGCCCCTATCCAAAGTGTCGGTCCTCTGAAAGAGCGCCCGCAGCTGGGTCTGCTGCGCAAAATCCTCTAATGATCTGCCTAAAGAAGCCTACGTCGGAGCACACTTGTCCTGTTCCGTCCACGTCGATCTGCCTGAAGAAGCCTACGATTGCAGATGCTATTTATCCTACGTACTAGCAACCTATGAAAGGTAACAAACATCCTTGCGAACCTACTTGCTCGCTCCTAGTACGTACAGCCAAAATTATATTTTGGTCTTAACTGCATGAAACACCTATCAAGACCTTTACAAGGTCTGCCTACCAAATCGCTTCCAGATTAATTAATTTTACCATTACAGTTTACATATTGTTTATTTCCATTAATATGCTTTAGGCCACTTTTACATCGGATTTGGTTATTTCACAATTTCACTTTTTCTTACATAAGTGGTGTTTCAATTTCACGTCTGTTCAGTCCGTATGGTTTGTTTGTAATTTTTATACCATTTTGTTATAGATTTACACTAGCTTTTAGGGTCTATTTAATTTACATTTTTTTTCATCCTAATTTACGTTCTCCTTTTATAGATTTAATCCGTACAAATTTTTTATCCAATAGCCACAAACCATTTAATTACACAAAATTCCACTTTTACATTTCTAGGCCACATATGAAACAAACAATTATGCCAATTAGACTTCCCAATTTTGTTCCAAAACCATATTCAAAATTATGTAATTATATCAATCAAAACCATAATTTTATTCAAGTGACATATTCTAAATTTATTCAACTAACCTGTTCTACCATTGGAAATTGAACAACAATTCTAATTCAATTTAATTAAACCAATCTTATTTGTGCCATGAAACGTGAATAACACTTTTTTTGTTCCAAATTTCAACCAAAACATGAATTATAATTGAGAAGAGGTAGAAGGAGAAGATACAATAATTTACATAAATTTCAATCTTATTTATGCCATAAAACGTGAATAAACAATTTATATGTCCCATATTTTAAACCAAACTTGAATTAGATTTGAGAAGTGAAAGAAGAAGAAGTTGCACTAATTTACATCTATTCTCAATTAATAATAGAAATTAATTCATATTAACGTGCCAGAAAAGAACTGAAATTGAACTACTTTATTTTTCTATTTCATATTAATTCCCACTCACCTGGCACTTGAGCTTGCATAAATTTGAAAAGACCCTAACTAAGGAAAGATCAAAGATAGAATATTTGAAGTGTACCTTCAAATAGAAAAGGATAAGAAGTTCGAATTCTTTCCTCAGATTCCCATATCCAGTCCTTGGGGTCATCTCCCCACTGAACCTTCACTAGTCGAACTTCCTTGTTGCGTAATCTCTTGACGCCGTGTTCCAGTATACGGGTGGGTGTACGACGCACAAGTGATTCACTCTCTACCTCCACTACCCATAGCCGATCAAGTTCTACTACTACTGCGGAATCATGTAGACACTTCCTCAGATGCGGAACATGAAAAACATCGTGAACTCCTGCCAAATTATCTGGAAGATAAACTCTGTATGCCACTTTTCCAATCTGTGCGGTAATAGGGAAGGTTCCTACAAATCTCGGTGCCAACTTACCCACTGAGCCAAATCTTATAACGTTTCTCAGAGGAGAAACCTTGACAAAAACCATAAACCCACTGAGCCAAATTTTATTTAAGTAACATATTCTGAATTTATTCAACTAACATGTTCTACCATTGGAAATTGAATAACAATTCTAATTCAATTTAATTAAACCAATCTTATTTACGCCATGAAACGCGAATAACACTTTGTTTGTTCCAAATTTCAACCAAAACATGAATTAGAATTGAGAAGTGGTAGAAGGAGAAGATACAATAATTTACATAAATTTCAATCTTATTTATGCCATAAAACGCGAATAGACAATTTATATGCCCTATATTTTAAACCAAACATGAATTAGATTTGAGAAGTGAAAGAAGAAGAAGAAATTGCACTGATTTACATCTATTCTCAATTAATAATAGAAATTAATTCATATTAACGTGCTAGAAAAGAACTGAAATTAAACTACTTTATTTTTCTATTTCATATTAATTCCCTCTCACGTGACACTTGAGCTTGCATAAATTTGAAAAAAGCTTTGCTTTAATCTTTCTCCCTTTTATTTTTTTAAATTCCCCAAATTGCTTGAATATAAATAGATAATTTAATTTGGTAGAGATTTTTTTTATTTAGTAGAGAAAAGGAGGAAGAATACTACACACTAATTTTACTGTAGAATTATGGCGACGGCTGAATAAGAGATTAGGTTTAGGTTAGATGGTTTATTTATGGATTGTTTGAGTGAATATAATCCATTGGATTATTTAAGATTAAATCTAGTTCTTTTATACACTTAATGGTTATCCATTCTAGCACATACACATCACTCAACCAATAAAATTTAGCCATCTCATCTTATTACATCACTAGAGGGAATGGGAAGCTGCCACATGTCAAAAACAACGCTGAAATACGTAGGAAAAATCATTGGAAACGAACAAGCTAAAAAAACATCACTCCAGATTTTGGGCGACAAGGGGACTTGATCCCTGGTCACTAAGGAAGTCAACATGCGCCTTTACCACTGTTCCAAATGCGCTTTTAATTTCTTTTTAATTATATTTTTCATAAAATATCGGGGTGTTACAACCGATGTTGCCTCACTTTCTTTCTCCGATTTCTCTTCATCCATGCAACGAATTCAAAAACTTCCAAAAGAAAAGTCGTAGATCTCGATGAGATCTATGCATCCAAAGGTTGAATGGTGCTATTACGTCTCCGATTCGCCAGAATCGAGGCGATTAGGGCTGTGTCATTTTTGGGTTTTTCACACGAATGGTGGAGGCGGAGCCTGCCGCACTTGGTGTGTTGGTGGAGCCGGCCGAGGAGCGTCGAGCGGTGGTGTTTGATCGATGGTCGAGATTGGGGTGGCATGCGCTGATGAAGTGAATTGCGTGCGGCTTGGGTTCTTCCCATGCGCAATACTGAGAGCTGAGGAAGATGGTTAGTAAATTAAATTTGTTAATTAATTATGTTAATAAAAATTTTTAACTATCGTAATGGTTAAAAATCCGTATCTTTTTATTGCGAGGTCGGATTCGAGTGCCGTCTTTTGCGTTGGATTCGTATTGACGAAGGCTACGGCATGGAAATGGATTGGAATTTATTTGAAGCTAAAAAAGTTTTTAGTTTCAAATAAAGGTGCGTGTTTTAAACACTCACAAATGACTAGATTATTTTTATGTTAGTTAAATTGAAACCTGAAGTGATTTAAATTTATTGATTGTTGTATAGTAAATTTAACTAGCATGGAAATCGATATAGAAATTTAGATGTTAAATTTTTTGAATTAATAGTTAAAATGAAATTAGAATTAAACAGCTAGTAAAATTCCCAATTATTGATGTAAGAACCCAAAATTTGAGCTATAATAATTAATTATTGAATTAACTAAATGATAAAATAAGTTTGTGAAATTTTCAGAATTGAGCCACGAAAGTTGCACCATTGGGTCCGTGGTAATTTCATGATCAATTTCCATATATAACTTGTCGAAATCCGAGTTAATATGAAGAAGTTACGAAAGAAATAAGAAATCAGAATGAAAAAGAAAGAAAAAAACATATTACAAAGGTATAGGTCGACCCATATTTGGGTTAGGTCGACCTCCAAAGGGGTCAGGTCGACCTTAGGGTCGCCCCTATGGACGCTAGGTTGACCCGTCTTTTTTCTTAGATGTTATTTCGTCGAGAACGAAGCGAACACCTCATAATTCCATTTTCGTTCAATCTTGTGCGTTCGTGCTTCCATCCGACGGTTCCTAGAGAGCCTATGACATGGTTGCACCAGATTTAATCTTCAAATCCAACGGTTTGAGATCCCTAAGCTACACTACAAATAGAACCCTAGGCCTAGCTATTTTTCTCATTCAAATTTTTTCATATTTGGGTTCATTGCTTGAGGTTGGACCCTAAATAGAATTTTTTTCTAAGGAGGAGATCTTTTTGATAAAAATATTCTATGCCGTAGGAGTGGATCCAGGATAGCCAAGGACTAAAGCTAAGGACCACAGGTGAGTGTTTTGTAATTATTTTAGATTTTAAGTAATTTAAAATAATAGGGTTCTCAATAGTTGTAGTTTTTCTATAATTTTGAGACAGTTTTTGTATAAGTTATTTACAGTTAACTTTTAAGTAAATTTCAGAAGTTCTTTTCAGTTTATTTTATTCAGCTTTTTTAATTCAGTTATTTATAGTTATTTACAGTTATATACATTTATTTACATCTATTTTAAGTTGGAATTTAGCCTTTAAAAGTTTGTTTCTTTTTATTCTTTTTTACACGAAAAAATATTAAACAGAAGAAGAATTCACAAATATGGATTAAAATAGAAAAACACTAAATTTACAGAAATCAGATGTAAAATAAGAAGAGTGGTAATAAGATGGAGATAGACTGAAATAGGAAAATTTTAGATATTTGCAAGCATAATTATAACAAGTGATTATAACTAAAAAAAGGAGAGAATAGAAGAGTAACAGAAGAGGCTTATTTTATAATTTAGATCTTGGATTAAATTAATAAGCAAAAGAATAGTTATAACACATAGGTTATAATTAAAAAGAAAGAAATAACAGAAGAGGCTTATTTTAAAACTTAGAATAAGTTAATAAGCAAACACAGAAGTAGTGGTCCATACCGACAGCATTCCCTTTCAGATCTAGGACTGATGGTCTCACAATAGCAGGTGAGGCTGGGACACGCTTATGCTGATTAGGGTAAATAAGTGGCCAATAGATTAAAGCTCAAATCTAGGGATTTGGGCAAGGGGCGCAAACTAGAATTTGTTTATTAGGACCAGTACCGGCAGCATTCCCTTTTAGGACTAGGACTGATGGTCTTACAACAGCTAGGTGAGGCTGGGCAGCATTCCCTTTTAGGTCTAAGACTGATGGTCTCAAACAGTTAGGTGAGGTTGGGCACGCTTAGGCTGATTAGGGTAAATAAGAGGTCACAAAAGGGGGCGACTGTTAGTGTGTAATGGTGATGACCGGGCATGCGGCATCGATTAGGGTAAATAATTCGCTACTGCGTTCTAAGCGCTAAAGAGGTGTCTTTTGCTGTGACCAACAGGATTGGTTCACAGTGGCACAACTGAGATAGATAAGCCGATCAAAGGGTAGAATTAGGATTTCAACCTAATCAAGTTAGCAGCTGAGATAGGATTAGGGTTTTCAGCCTAATCACAGTAGTTTAAGACAAGTGCAAACTATCAAATCAAACAATCTAAGCAAACAGTCAAACAGAATCAGAAACAGTATTTCACCCCAGTTTTATCTTTTCTATATTTTCCTTTCATGCTAGAACTATTGCTTAGTCTATTATCTTTATCTTACTTAGAAATGCTAGCAATTACTTTCACTCACCAGACATATTGTCTGACTGGCTCCTCTATTTCCCCCTTTCCCCCCAATAGGCCAGCAGAGTTGAGGATAGTTGATTCAGGTTGCTTGGAGATTCATTTCTGGAGTTTTCTCATTTCAGATGTATTTTTCTACTTTTCATCTTTTTCATTTGGCTTATGATGGATTGGTACTTGTGAGAGGGATTAGTATTATTATTGTTGCTTTTGTACTCTGATTATATGAGACTAAGATGTATTTTCATGAGACATGAGAGATTTTAAGTTTTTTTGAGACATGTTATGTTTTTATGTCTTATTTTGAGATGAAGTTTAAATTTTGAATGACAAGTATTATTTAAATGTTTCCATTGTTTTTACTTATTTGTCTTGTGAATCTTAGTCTCTGTAATGCTTTAGCTATACCTATAACGCACCACATCCTTTGGTGTGCCCTTTTTGGGTATGCTAAGGGGTGTGGGGTGTTTCAATTGATTGGTTAATTGTTGTGATTTACTGATTGCTTTGATGATTGATTGTGATGGATGCCAATTGGTTGGGATTTTGGATGATTTTGGATGATTGCTTTTATGTTGTCCGTTAGTCTTCGGTGACCGTTCATATGTGTATATATATATATATATATATATCTTGTATCACCTTGTAAATTAGATGACAGTATATAAACTGTTATTTGAATTATTTTGAATAATTTAAGGAATAGTTTGAAATGATATATACTTATGGCACTTTTATTTGGATTGAAATGATATATATCCATCCATGGAATTAAATTTAAATAGTTATTCACTTGGCCATAGGATAGAAAAATATATACGTACACCATATTGGTTAAATTAAATAATTTTAAAAGTTTTGGTTTTGAAATTATTTAAATGATTATGATTTAAAGAAATAAAAATCGAATTTATGAAGATTGAATTAATTACGAATTCGAGTTTGAAATGATGAAATTAAATTTGGTTAAAAGAAATTGTTTTAAAGAATTTAATTGGAATTTGAAGTCATGATTGAAATATGATTGAATTATCGAAATAGAACTGTTTAAAAAGATTTGAGCTTTTACTTTAACTTCAAAGTTTTTTAAGTAAAAGCGATATAAATCGATATTTCAAATTTGGGCTCGGAATTGAATTATTTTAAAGATTTGAACGTTAAATTGAACATCGAAGTTAAGTTTAATTTAAATGATTTAAATCGATATTCTGAAAGTGAACTTGAAATTAATATAAATTGAAATGGTTCAAAATTAGAATTGAATTGAAATTTATACCATTGAATCGAATTATTGAATCGAATTGGAAGTTAAAAATTGAAACTGAAATTGATTTGAATTGGAATTGGAATCGAAGTTAATTCGAATTGAAATCGAAATTGAGATGTTTTGGATTGAATTGAAATTGGAAGATTTGGAATTGAATCAGCTTGACTTGGAAACTATTTTTAAACTATTTAAAACCTATCTTTTTAATTATTCAAATTATTTTGATTTTCCTAACTATTTCCTATATAAACCATTTTTAATAGATAAACCATTTTTAATAGATAAACCATTTTTAATAGATAAACCATTTTATTAAACCATTTTATATCAAACTATTTTAACTATCTAAACTATTTTTAAACTGTCTAAAATTTTTCAAACTATTTTCTTAAAATTCAAACTGGTTAGAGTGGGAGCACTTATATTTAAATCATGGATTTAAATGCGAATTGGGTTAAAATGAAGTTATAACCTAAATCGAAATTCGAAACAATTTTGAAAGTGAAATCGAGATATTGGAGTAAAACGATATTTTCAAGTGAAAATGACATATCGAACTGAATATGATTTTTGAAGCGAATATGATAATTTTTGGAACAAAATTGATTTTGAAGCGAATATGAAAGTTTGATATCAAGTATGAATTGTTTTTGAAATATAAAAGTACCAACCATTGTGTAAAACGACGTTTGGTTGTTAAAGAGACCGGGGCCTCTTATATTGGAACCACTTTAACAATTGTGTATGTGGAGGAGACTCCAGAACGAAGTGGTTGGATTTGGCATTGTTTGCTAGATTTGAAGAAAGAGAACGATGATGGATAGACCCCGGCACTTGTGCGAATTTGAAATGACTAAAACATGATGGCTTGACAGGGCCAAGCAGGCTAGCTACCCCTAGCGGACATTCGTTCTTCGATTTTATTGAACTTGGTCCATACTATTACTCTTATTGTTGGTTTCGATTGGTGCACCTTGATTTGGGATAACCTTCCCTTGATGATATGGGATGGATATACACGGTGGGCGATCATGGCTACGATGCGTTACCACCAACCCTGCGACCCGAACTGGTAGTATCCTACCTTGGGCATTGCCTCACGTGCCTTATCGTACTTTTACCCCTATACGAGATCACTATGATTTTGGTTTAGTGTTGTCGTATCACGGTGCATCCCTATTCCCCGATATGCTACTGAGGCGTTATATGCAAACTGTATGACGGTGCTTAAAAATGTGTTAATAGAGATCAATGTAAAGCCTTAACGCAAAGAAAAATATTTATTTTATCGATTAGACATTATATATAGTGTATTCTACTATATATAATAATTTGACGAATCCTTAAGAGATGGAAAATCCCGTAACATCTCTTGAGTTATTTACACGCACGTTATACACTGGATAGAAGATGTAAAACCCCGTAAACATCTGTGACGCTATTACACTCATGTTATGTGATATCGATTTGACTCATATAAGGATATTTTATTCCTGACTCGAGTGTTTTGTCTTTTCATTATGCTCGGGTCAGCCTTGAGTATTTCAGAGCATTGAAGATTATTATCTGGAGGCCGAAGATGAAGATTTGGTATATTATTATTACTACTATTTCTCCCTGCGTCATGTTGTTCTACTGCATTATTTTATTTGTCCATGTTGTATATATAACTATGATAAATGTTGTCTAAATTATAATCAAATGTCTAGTAAACAGCTTCATGAACTGTTTATTTGATTATTATATTTTATCATTCCGCTGCAAGATCCTATGTTTGTTTCCTTCTCCTTTTCTTATTTTTCTTAATTAACCCCATTGATTATCTATGTTCCGGATTGTTTAAGTTGGACTATGTGGATTATTATCAATTTAAACCTTCTGAAATGTGGTTCGTCACAGTTTCATCCTCTGTACTCATCTGCACTAGGGTCTTAGGGATATGACCGGTATTCTTTAATAAGCTTAAGTCATTTCCTATTACAATGAAGGTTTCATCAATCTGCCATATTCTAGTTCTCCTATTGCTTGGCAGATTTGGGATAAAATTCATAACTCTTCATTTTATGCTAATATTTATAGTCCTAGATAGGATAATAAAGCCCACTCTATCAACTTAGTCTACAAGAATTTAGCTTCTCTATCTCAATCCCCTTTATTCCATTGGCATTCCAAAATTTGGTCTTTCAAATCTAATCAAAAGTAAAACATAATGCTCTGGAATATAATCGACAATGCTAATCATACCTTGGACAACCTAGTTGCTAGAAGTCTTAACTTTGTCTCTTGCTATATCTTGTGCAATAATTATTCATAAAATAATTCGCATTTATTTTTTGAATGTTATTACAGTTACTCGGTTTGGTGATATATCCTTCTTCACTTAGGTTATCATATTTTAAGTTCTAATTCAAGGTGGAATGGTATAACATTTTTAAAGCCACTAGATGGAAGTGCAATAGCAGCGACACTCGCATTCTTTATCTCAAGAAATCAATTTACATGATACAGGGAGAAAGGAATAATCGCATCCTCAAGAATGACAGTAGTTCGGTTGATTGCCCAATTTTAAAAAAATTAAAATAAGTTGTCGGTTATTTATTAGGGTTTCATAAGTAATTCCTTGTAATTCATAAGGTTTTTTTGCTCTTTTTTTAGGTCAAGCGTTGCATTTCCTTTTGTTTGTTTTATTTCATTTTTTTTCTAATGCCTTGGTAGCTGTTACTGAGGCATTTTCCTTTCTTATCTTTATAAAATCCGATCGGGGCTGGTTTCCCCCATCATCTTTACTAAAAAATTAATATAATGTTATACAAAAGACTATTATATAAGTTAATTAAATTATAAAAGTTATATAATAATTAAATCATATAAAATACGAATGTATAAATTAAAGTGGAACAGTAAGAAACCTAAATAGGCTTAAGGTATAACACATACATATAGTATATATATCGTGATTCCCGATTTACCCAACACTTGAGTCACGAGGGTATTTCATAAGAAATACATTATTCCATAAGTCGATATCACTTAAACTCGAGGTACATATGCTATACTTAGGCCATCGCAAAATGGCAGGAATTAGTGAATAATCTCTTTTGATTTGTTGAGAAAACTCAAGGTCGAAATGAGACTACAATAGGGAACCATATGTTAGGAGTTGTATATGATACAACCGATAAAGATTTATCTATCTTTTATGGGGCAACGACTTGTTGAGAAAACTCAAGGTTAGAATCTCAAGACATACGAGTCCTAATACACATTAGAGAAGTCAAAAGATTTCTATGTTTCATCTTAGGGTTTTGAGAAACATAGAAATCTAGTGGGAACCTTATTAGATAAAAGTAACATTTAACCTTTCTTATAGTGTAAGAACATCTTGATGCAATGACCTGCCTTTTTGACACTTAAAAGTTGGCACTTAATAAAGCCACGATTTTAGTTTGCCGAGGATCCAAGTGCCAAAATGGCAGATTGTTACAAAAAAATAAAAAGAACAAGGGGAAAAAGAATCTCACAGCGCAATGACAACATATAATATAACAAAGATAGTAAAAGCTATCAATCTAAAATACAAGGTATATAAGAGTTAAAAATAAACCTTATCAGGCCTGGACAGTTATAACTTCTTGACCTTACAATTGCTGATGGGTATAAATAATAATACATCGTAAAATAAAAATACTATGGTAGGTAAATAACCAGCTCCACTCCATGAGCTCCATGTCCCACCAATGACAACCTGGAAAAAATCCATCTGACCCGAGCATTATAATAAAATAAGACCTGGATCAGTCTGGAAAACCAACGTGAGAAAATTCAAGAAATGTGGTGAATATATGATAATTTAGTGACACCACGTTGCTAAAGACAGAACGGGTTTTACCTCACAAGAACAACATCCAAGCATAAAAGAATGGACATAAATAATTAAACATCGCGAAGTGTGCAAGACACTTCCTGATGAAATTAAGAAAGAAATAAATTCAATGGTTTGAATCAAAAACAAGGAAAGGGTACTTTTCCAACAATGACTAGGAGAGTGCACCCTCCTTACCGAAAGTATACCTCTAGAAAATATACTTGATAACTACGATGACTCTCGGAAAATGTAAAAGCCGAACCCCGCCAACCTTACCAAGTATCCAAGTATTTCACATCTCCAGGTGCATGCAACCAAATCCAATCTAGAGTAGATGTGAAGATACCCTAATAGGAGCAAACCCACATAGCTTGACGTCCACTCGAGCTTTGGTTTTAGTCATTTTCGGTAAAGGATATCAAAATCGATAGTTGATTAATCAACTATCGGCAACAAACTAGTACTATGACTTGATAGCATTCTTAAATTTAAAAATATCAAGAGTTTAAATGCCTAAATGAGAAACAAAATCCTCTTGAATCGATGAACACAAAAGATAGCAGAATCGATAGTCAATAAATCAACTATCAAGAATAACAAAATGATCGTATATGAAAATTAAATGTTTTAAAACATTTGACTCACACTTATGCTTGATTGTCACATCATAAATATTTGTAAAATACATTAAAAACACTCTTAAAACTATTCTTTTTAAAAATAAAATTACATTTCTAAGTGTATTAAAAAGAAGGGCCAAAAAGCAAATGTCATGAAAACATCATTTACTATAAACCCAAAACAATTTACACTTAGATTTATCTTTAAATATTCCTTTTTAAAGATTTTCTTATTTATAAACTATCATTTATAACTTTAATACAACATTGATTATCCCGAAAGATGTTAAATAAATTTAAAATATAAATTTAAAACAATGTTAATCATCTTGAAAAAAAATTAATTTAGAACAATGTTGAAATACTTTTTATAACTCTTTTATAAATTTAAACCACATTAATTATCCTGAAAGAAATTAATCAAATTTACAGTCTTTTTATATATTTAAAACAACATTAATTATCCTAAAAAATAATTAATCATATTTATAACCTTTTTATAAATTAAAAACCAACATTAATTATTCCAAAAGATAATTAATCAAATTTATAATCTTTTTATAAATTTAAAAACAACAATAATTATATCAAAAGATAATTAATCAAATTTATAACCTTTTCATAAATTTAAGACAATATTAATCATCCGAAAGATAATTAATCAAATTTATAACCTTTTTATAAATTTAAAACAACATTATTTGTAAATTTTAAACAAATTTAATTATCTTGGAAGATAATTAATCCAATTTATAATCTTTTTATAAATGTAAAAACAACATTAATTATCCCAAAATATAATTAATCAAATTTATGATCTTTTTATAAATTTAAAACAACATTAAGTTTCTCAAAAGATAATTAATCAAATCTATAAAAAAATTTACAAATTTAAAACAACATTAATTATCCCGAAAGATAATTAATCAAATTCACAATTCCTTTTATAAATTTTAAATAACACTTATCCTTTATTTCAAAGTTCACAAATATACTTAAATATATAGTTTAAACAACTCTCAAAGTGCAAAAACGCGACCAAACATGTATTTTATAAAAATACAAGCACTAGTTCAACGTACACAAAGATTTAAGGAGATGATATTTCATAAGTGATGGTTTAGCAATAATTGCTTTAACGACACTTACACAAATCAAACAGTATGTCACAAATATTACAACCAAACATCAATATAAGCAACATAAGAATACAAGTAAATAAATATTGGCATAAAACCCCTTAGAGTCTCTCTATAAAGTCCCCTATAAAACAAACATATATATATATGTATTTTGATGTGTTCCATAGTGACCTATTCGCTACATATGCTTCGACTTTCCTCTTGCTTTTGCTCCCTGCAGCACAATGGTTGTTTATGTCATCCACTTTCAAGCGGGAATCAAATCCAAACAAACAATCAAATAGCAATATATAAACAATCATCCAAGCATTAAACAATAATCTATAGCAACACAGATATCATATAGTTTTTTTAAAGATGAGTAAACTCACCAAAATTTCAGTTGACGCTTTCCTATTCTAGTTTGATCTAAAATCGAATGATGTTCGATTTTAACTTAAAATTCTACTAGCTCCAAATTCAATGAGTCTAACTCTAATGCATAGGTAACATCGATACGAGTAACATGCATAAGACCTCATCCAAATCCGACCTCGTATGAAAAAGTTATTGAGTTTACAAGATTTCAATTTAATTAAATAATTGAATTTACTTAACACTTAATTAAAACGTTAATTACCCTAAAATAACTACGTTTGAAACCCTAATCCCTCTTGCTCAAAATGCAGTTGCCATGTTTATCTTCTCGACGATGCCGCTATAAGGCTT
Organism: Allium fistulosum; assembly: GCA_030737815.1. NCBI lineage: Eukaryota > Viridiplantae > Streptophyta > Magnoliopsida > Asparagales > Amaryllidaceae > Allium > Allium fistulosum. Next base: position 800,361,044 of record CM060904.1, read on the forward strand.
CGGTCATTTCCACTTTCCTACCATGGTCTCCCCTTACCAAGATGATCCTAACGCCACCAAGAGCACTTCCTAACTCGCCGCCGCCAGCAAGATCGACCCCACAAAATTCACCGTCGTCGCCCTCGATTTTCGGCCTCCACACGCCACCACACCCCAATCTAACAGGTCAACTACCTTATCACCCCTAGCCGCACATTTCCCTAGTTGAATACTTCACCTAATTCGACCTCCATCGACATGGATGATCGTGGCCATTGGATTTGCTAGGGCTTTGTTCGATTTTAGGCAAATGAGAGAGAGATGGGGTTTTTATAGATTTTTCTCGTCAACTATTCATCCACCAAAATCACGAACTCCAAAGGAGGCATGCTCATTGCCGTTCCTAGCCAAATACCCCTATTCCGAACTCAATCGAACTAGTTTCAGGACCTAATTTTATTATAAACAAAAGTCAGCATTTATAATCATATTATATTATTATTATTTTAATTCTCTAAAATTAATCATTACGCATTTCGAGCTCACATGATCACATGGTACATCTGATTGCCACAAAACTCTTCGGTGTACATCACCTTATTATTCCGGTGCTGATGGAATTAGCTTCGTCAAAATCCAAGGCACTGCCCCGAATGATAATTTCACGCATTTCGTGACCATTTATCGATAAAAGATTTTCGGCCTCATTACTAATATTTATTCGAACTGCTTATTTTTGTTAATAAATTATGATAACAATTTCACCGTTATTATTTATAAATTTAAAAGGAGTTAAATAAGGCTATTAAATCCATTTAATCAATATTTAATTCACAATTCAAATATTTGAATAATCACTAAATTTGAATATAAGTTATTTGTATTTTTCTGTACAATCTTCTATATATAAATTATAATAATCTATACTTATAAATTTTTGTAATTAATATTATCAATTAAGATATACAAATGAACTGAATTAATATTAACAAATAGATTTATAAAATATACTTAGCACTAAATATTTTTGCATGTTGACCCATTCAAGTGCCTGATTATATAATGTTCGTAACTTGGTCACTTATGTGTTTGTTTGCCCGAGACTGTGTATTGTCTTCCATGATTTTTGAATTTTAAAATCAATACAAGAATATGGATATTTGATCCATACACCATCACATATAAATGTTATATGGTGAGCGGTCACAATTCATAATGTACGAAACCTCGATGAAATTAGTTCATTCGAAATATGCAAGTAAACCGCAATGTGAGATTGTGTATTCAATATGATCGATTACAATAATGATCTTATTATATTAAATGTAACACTAGGCCAGAAGCTACAAGATAGGTATAAGAATTCTATCACTAAAATGTAAGTTTGATCAATTTACATACAATGCAACATATTTGATATTCGTAAATTTTAAGGATGGCCAAATGCATTTTTGTAAAGAATTCTTTATGATATTGTAGTAAAAGTTTCCTTTAAATGGTTTGACCATTTAGAATGGAAAGCGAATATACGAGAGTGGATGTAACTTAAGCCATAGTTGGGGTGAAAAGAGTGATTGATCACTTCTGCTTCATAAATAAAATCGAAAATGGGAATTTTAAAATATTAATAAATACTTAACAACGGAATACGAAATATGATTTCTGTTCCAAAATGTATTTGAAATAGAAATTTGTTTTCTATGAGATTTATTTTTCCGAATTTAAGCAATTTGATTGTAAAATTCTCAACTATAAACCCAATACAATAAATGAAATAAACAGTCTATATTTAGTGGTTGAATGAAGCTCCATATTTCATACACTATTATAGTAATAATGGAAACAGTGGGAGAATGACATATAACACTTATTAGTAGCATCAAGTTACAAAAAAATATTTTCGAAAAACATACCAAACATTATTTATGAAATAATAAGTACTTTTTAGTGTTGATTGGAAAACAAACATGGTTTTATTTCAATATGAATATTATGAATATTCGTTATAAAATAAACTATAATAGTGATACTTATCATGCATTAGAATATACAAAGGTATCTAAATTTATTTGCAATTATTTTGGAATTATGCACTAAGCCATAATTTAGAAAAATAATTTTTGATTATATGATTATGAACCCTATGATATTAGTAAATTATATCTCAAACAATTAACGGTAAAACACCCATTCAATGGAAGCATTATAAGAGTTGATGAACTCTAAGGATTGATACATATAGATGTATGTAATCAAAAGTCTATTAATTACAAAATGGTTCCACATACTTCATTTTATTTTCCGATGAGTTATCACAGACATGAATACGTGTATTTGATACACATGTAGTATATTTATGATAAGCTCATAGAAAATAAAACGAAAATAAATAAAATAACGTACAATAGAAAATATAAATGAATCGATTTGATTGAATATGTGAGTATATTGGAAAGAGTTCCGAATATACCTAAAAATGAATAAAGATTCAATCTCAAAAGTCACTCCTCCTAATGATACATAATGATGTATAAATAAGATATAATCAAACTTTGTTGAACAAAGTATGATTAATAGTGATTAAAGCTGAGTTAGCTTCTTTCTATATGGTCAAGTACTTAAGAGTATCACACAAGATTAAAATTAATTTTATCCTAAAGAATAGTTAAAAATTATACAAGATAAGGGTTTATAAGAAATGCCAACTTATTCTCGGCCAATGAGTTGGCAGGTTGTGTGAGTCTAAAGACTACACATAATAATTGCATGTGATGGATCTTGTATAAATCGCCCCAAAAGGAGTTTAGGAATGATAGTCATTGGACGACCAATTTAAGTTTTGAACATAAGTATTATAAACTAAAACCAAATCAGTTTTATATGTAAGGCAACTCATAAAAATTTTATGAATGCCTATTCCATTGCACTAAGAAATAATTGTTGTTTCAAGAAATACCAACTTTGTAGTAAAGGAATTTCTTTAAAAAATTATTGGTGGTAAAATGGATTTGGATATGATACGAAGATGAAACTGATTATGTAGGATGAAATGAAATCAACCAAACCTAAATGAACACAATGCATATCAATGTCGAGAATAGATAATCCCAATTGTCAAATAATCCATTAGGAGTATTGACTCTGTTATATGGTATAATGCACAAATCAGAAAGGATTCCAAGTACATTATCAAAATATGATTTTGATAGTTGTATCCGAGGGGATATGATACATCGGTCGTGAATGTGTATTCCAGAGCAAGACTAATGCAGTTGGAATATAATGAGCAACGTTGACAAGAAAAACATCATAAATTTCAATTGTTTAAGTTAGTGTAATAGATTCATTATTCAAGTTAATTCGGATTTACTCACAAAATTATCACTTGGTATGACTTTGTGTTTTGGTGTATTAAAATGGAGAATTCTAAAAAATGATTTAGAATAGATTATTTGCACATAACAGCCAAAGTGTCTTGAAGTTAGTGGGAGCGATATTGAGTTTGTGGGTTTTTCGGATATGATCCAAAAAAATGTAAGAAAGTATCATTCCATAAGCATCAGAATTTAAAAAAATGATAGAAATATCAAATAATTTGATTTTTAGTCAAAATGTAGAGGAAGCATGAGTCCATAAGAAAGAACCACTAAAAGGTATATTGATATTTCTAGAATATAAAAAACAACATACCATTGATTGTTAACGACATACTTATGTTAAAATAAGTAATAGTTTAGTTATTTAATACTCGATATTGGATTTGTAAATTATATCATTTATAATAAGTATAAAGGATGTTAGGAATGTCCTAAACGATTTGCAAAGACACCTTATTAAAATTTTTTACTACAGAACATGTAAGTTGGATTCCTTATGCATTGGTAATATGGATTATCATACATGTTGTATTGTCTACTATATCATAATTTACTTAAATATTTTATGCATGAAGCGATATCAAATCCAAATTTAGATCACTGAATGGTAGTACAGAGTGTTCTCGAGTATTTATGAAATACTAGAGAATTGTTTACAGAAACAACGAACTCTTTATGAAGGAGTATTTAAACTCAAACTTTATAAGTACTATTGAGTATAACATGTCTATATTAAATTCATGTTCAAACTTTAATTAAGAAGATTTTAGTTGGAAATGTTACGAACAAAAGGTTGCGGCTGGTTCAATGAAAAGGATAAGTACATTACCCTGAATAGCGCCATAATAAAAGGAATGTACAAATATAAAAGCACAAACTTATAATTGAGCTAGGGGTGATTCCAAATATTAATAATACTACATTATTGTTTGTTATCCCGCCTTTTGGCAATGCCGTGATACCAAGAACTTAACTGGAAACTAAGGACAGTCCATCCTGAAGATCGGTTATACTCAGGTTTGCTATGGATGTCGATAGATTTTGTCCGAGTTCGGATCAAGCTACAATTGGCAAGACATGACAAGCAAAGCTGTGAAAGCCAATATGGCAAGTTTCAGGTCAATCGGAGTCCATATGCACGAGATATGATCGATACGAGTAAAGAGAACACACCGTTCATATCCATCCTCTCAATGCTTGTTCGCATCCATCAAAAGTTCGGCATATTCGTATCCATCGGCGAACATCTCTTCGTATCCATCAGAATGCACCGCTTCGTATCCATCAACTGAAGGGCCCTGTTCGAATCCATCAGGTAACCTTAGTTCGAATCCATCAGGTAACCTTAGTTTGTATCCATCAAATAATCACTACTTCATATCCATCGAGTAACCACCATTCGTATCCATCAAGGCCAAGCAGAGTCATCATCTGTTCGTATCCTTCAAGTTGGAGCAACTTCGATCGATACGAACAAGGCCTCACAGTCGATACGAACTGAGCTAATCCCATCGATACGAATTAGGTCACCTCCATCGATACGAACAAGGCAACTGCTATCGATACGAACTAGGAGAAAATATTGGGAAGACTCGGTCGACTCGGCATAAAAAGTGGATCGATCCGAAGAGTAAACGCCACATCAATTTGAAGGCACGTGCCTGGATCATTTCGAACCGATCGATACGAAGGCATCGATTTGAACACGACAGCCTCCATAAAATCGAAAGTTTGCATCAATCATAACTCGCAATCCACAAGTCCAAAGGCTACGAAATTTTCACATGAGCTTACATACGAGCTATGGAATGTTCATGCCAAGTTTCGACTTGATTGGGTCAAATCCTGATCGATACGAAATCCATTCGTATCGATCACGGATCGAGCCGAAACTTCATGGGATCGATCGCGTGGACCCACCCACGTGCCAGAAGAAGTCTCCCGAGATCTCAGCGAGATCTCTGCCTCCTACACCTATAAATAGCACCCCAGAGCTTACAGAAAAAGGATCTTTTGGCTATTAGACATCCAGACTCTGCCGAATTCACTTTTGCATTGCTAAGCTGCTGTCATACTCGAATTTCAATGCTGTAATCCGCTGTATCTGCTGTTAGCCGCTGTAATCAGTTGTAATCATCAGGAAAATATCAATAAAATCATCAATTTCATAGTGGACGTAGGCAATACGCCGAACCACTCTAAAATTCTGTGTTTCTGTGTATCTTTATTATTTGTTTTTGAAGTGTTTGTTAGATAATCCTCTTTTCCATTTAATTTCTTCATTTTTATCTCTTCAAACCCTTCCGAAGAGTGTTGTGCCCAATTTTGGTACAAACACTTTGGTGCTTTCACTGAGAAAACACAGTTTTTCTCCTACTCTTTGGATCTGCTATCGATACCGGATTTGATAAATACAAAAAGAAGATCCAGATCTCAAGCCTAAAAGCCCTTCCATCCTATTCAGATTTGCATCAGATCCAGGAAAGGACTTTATCAATTCATCATGGTTAGCACACGGACTGCTTCTACAGCTGCTGATAAGGAAGGACGGGATAGACAGAATCCCGTAAAACTGCCTCCATCCAACCAGAATGCTGCCGGACCATCAGATCCGTCGGGCCCTGTTACCAGGGAAGAATTCTAAATGCTTATGCAAGAGCTAACTCAGAGTCGTCAGCAACTTACTCAGCAACTCCGTGCAAATGCAGAATTGACCAACCAGCTGCAGCATCAGCGTCGAAGGAGGTCCAGAAGAGATCAGGAATCCTACTCATCTACCGAAAGTTCGGACTCATCTGACTACAATCACAGATCTACGCGCCCGCGACTGGACGTAAGCTACACCCAGGCCACCGGACACCAATCTGCCCTAAACCTTGGACAACCTAGGGCTGGACCATCTACCAGCCATCAGGCCGGACCCTCCTCCCGAGGGTGTACCGTCCCTTACCATGTCACAGGCAACCTCGCTGCCACCACCGCTACCGAACAAGGAGTTGATGCTAGAAATCAAGCTGATCCGCATCGTCACCGACGAGAGCATACTCCGGAACCTTATGTCCCTGAAAATCTTGAACTAAGGAGGTGAGACATGGACCGTCGACCGCACTCGGTCTAGCCTCGAAATGTGGAGCCCGACCACACCTTGGCTCAACATCCACAGAACATCCAGATGCCGGATATACCGACGATGATTCGTAAAATGATCCGTGAGAGTCAGGGTCTCGTTAATGACGACTGGGGAATCTCCCAGAGTAATACCCCTTTCACTAATGACATACTATATGTTGAACCACCTCGGCGATTCAGGATACCAACTTTGCCATTCTATGAAGGATATTCTGATCCCAATAAACATATCCTGAAGTATGAATGGTTGATGAATGTTGCAAGGGTTGATGATGCGGTTAAATGCTGTAGTTTCCCCATCTCCCTGGGGGGCATTGCTACTATGTGGTTTACTCGTTTGCTGCCACGATCCATTTCTAGTTTTGATCAGATGGACACCAAGTTTGTTGAACAATTCCGTATGCACGTAGCGAGACCTAAAGATGTTAATACTCTATCTAGTGTCACTCAAGCTCCCGGAGAGACACTCAGACTTTACTTGGAGCGATTTCATGTTGCGTGTGTAGAAATAAGCAATTCTAATGACAACTCTATCCTGATGGCATTAACTAAGGGGATTGATCCTAATTTTGAGTTCGGAAATTGGTTAGCTCGGAAGCCACCTGCGTTATTGGACCGTTTCTATTCCTAGGTAGCCCAATTCTAAAGGAGGGAGGATGAGAAACAGTCTTGGAAGCAAGATGACATAGGGCCCAGTATGGAAGGAATTCAAAGTAACATTGCAGTTAAACAATCCGGGGAGAGTTCCGGAAAAGTTCGGTTGAATATACAAAACAAACAGAAGCAGCAGAGGGACAGTGGAAATCAAGGTAAAAAATGAGAACAAAATCGTGGTCCACGACGTAGAGCTCCCATCTTCGACAATTATACTCCATTGAATACGTCGCTGGAAAATGTGTGTTTTCATGAAAGACAAATCCAAACAGGGAAGAAAAATCCAAACAGGGAAGTTTTTCAGATTTCATGAAAGTTATGGCCATAATACAAATGACTGTCGTCATTTACAAGATCTCATTAAAAAACTGATACGTGAACAAAAGTTGGATCAGTTTGTGCGGGCGCCGCAGTCAGGAGGTGCGGGCCCATCGAGTCAGAATCATGCACCAAACCAGGAAAGGCAGGAAGAACCCGCTCGTACCGGCGGAAGGTTAGTGATAAACACTGTTTGTGGTAGTCCTCAACCAGCAGACCGAAGCTGGAAGGAAATGTAGTCGTATGCCAACTCTATTAGGCATGCGGACTTCGAATGTTGTAGTAGTTTTGATGAAGGGGCTCCGGCCAAACAACAGAAGACGATGACTGACGACATCGTATTCCAAAACAGAGATGCTGATAAGGTCGAAGCCCCCACTATCGATCCACTGGTCATCTTGGCTCAAGTAGGTCTTGCTTGGATGAAGAGGATCTTAGTTGACAGTGGAAGCTCTGTGATTGTTTAAACGAGCTTACGACCAAATGAAGATGGAAGCCAAAGATTTGAGGCTTTGTCAGTCTCGAATCCATGGCTTTAATGGAAGTGCTACTATACTTACTGGAGTAGTGGAACTACAGGTGGAGTTGGGAGTTGGAGAGCGCCGGAGAGTCCAGATATTGCAGTTTATTGTGCTAGACATAGACTCCCCTTACAATGCTTTCTTGGTTCGACTGGCCCTTGCAGAATTCAGGGTAGCCATTGCCCCATGGTGTTTGACTCTAAAGTTTTCCACTGATCGTGGAATGGGGGTCATTCAAGGAGATCAGGCTGCTGGGAGAGCCTGTTATGTAGCTAAGCTACGAGACGCGCAACGAAGGGAGAAAGGAAAGGGTGTGGAGGAATCTCTCTGCATACACTTTGCTGATAATTGACAGTTGGTGCTTGGGACCAGGCCCGGGCACCCCAACCAATTCCAAAGAGATCTTGACTCGAGAGATAACGAAAATGAAGGTGAAAGTAAAGACAGTCAAGCTTCTCCGGCTGAACTGACGATCGATGTTCCGATCGACGATGGCGATGATTCTAGAATGCTAAAGATTGGGTCTCAGTTAAGCCCACGAACGCAAGAGGAATTGGTTGAATTTCTCCGGGCAAACCTCGACGTGTTTGCCTGGACGCACTCTGACAAGTGTGGGATCTCGCTGGACATCGCGAGCCACACCATTAATATTGACCCGCGATATATCCCGGTCAAGCAGAAAAGGCGTGGTATGGATCCAGAGAGATCTGTCGCACTTAAAGAAGAGGTAGACAAACTTAAAGCAAACAGATTTATCAGAGATGCATTATATCCGGAATTGGTGTCTAATCCGGTACTTGTCCAAAAGTCGAATGGGAAATGGAGGACGTGCGTTGATTACTCAGACTTGAACAAAGTGTGTCCTAAAGATAGTTTTCCACTTCCCAGAATTGATCAGCTCGTAGACTCAACAGCTGGACATGAACTATTATCCTTCATGGACGCATATTCTGGTTATAACCAGATACCCATGCATTTACCTGATCAGGAACATACCAGCTTCGTAACTAATCTGGGACTTTACTGTTACAAAGTTATGCCATTCGGACTTAAGAATGCCGGGGCTACTTATCAACGACTGGTCAATCAAATGTTTGCCAATCAAATCGGGAAAACCATGGAAGTGTATGTAGATGATATGCTTGTGAAATCACATTTTTCCACTGACCATATCAAAGATCTGGAATCGATGTTCAACATCCTCAGAAGGTACAGGATGAAGCTCAACCCATTGAAATGTCATTTTGGATTCGCGTCTGGAAAATTCCTGGGTTTCATCATCAATGTTCGAGAAATTGAAGCCAATCCTGAAAAAATTTGGGCAATAAGGAATCTTGAAACTCCAAGGACCATAAAGCAAGTTCAGAGTCTCAATGGGAAAGTAGCGGCACTAAGCAGATTCATTTAGAAATCCACCGACAAATGCATCCCTTTCTTCGATCTGATTATTAAATGGAAGCGCAATTTCGAATGGACTGCATAATGCAAAGAAGCATTCCGAGCACTGATTCAACTTCTCTCCACACCACCTATTTTTTCAATGCCTATTGACCATGAGAAGTTATACGTTTACTTGGCAGTATCAGAAAACGCAATCAGTGCTGCCTTAATTCGGGACGAGGATCGAGTGCAAAAACCGGTTTATTATGTTAGTAAACGGTTAACCGGAGCTGAGAGAAATTACCCAAAGCTGGAGAAATTGGCTTATTGCCATGTTATTGCATCAAGAAAGCTCCGTCCATATTTCCAAGCTCATCCTATCATTGTTTACACCGACCAGCCGTTACGACAGGCCCTTACGCGTCCTGAGACGTTTGGTAGGTTACTCAAGTGTAATATCGAACTGAGCCAGTTTGATATTACTTATACTCTAAGGCTAGCTATTCAAGGACAAGTCCTAGCAGACTTCATAGCTGAATTTACTACTCCAGAGGACTTGCCCGAAACTAGTGAATCTCCCGAATATATCTGGAAACTGCATACTGATGGTGCATCAAACGACTGATGCTCAGGTGCTGGAGTTGTACTTGAAACCCTCGAAGGTCGATCTATATGTTTTGCTTTAAAGTTTGATTTTTGTGCGACCAATAATGAAGTTGAATATGAAGCCCTCTTAGCTGGATTAAAACTTGCCAGAGATTTGAGAATCATTGTTGTGGAAATTTATTGTGATTCACAATTAGTTGTGTGTCAAGTTCAGGGAGAATATCAAGCGAAAGATCGAAGACTGGCTGCTTACTTAGCTCAAGTTCAGGAAATACTGAATCAGTTTGATTATTATGCTATCTACTACATTCCTTGAGAATGAAACCAGAAAGCCGATTCATTAGCAAAGTTAGCCAGCTCAGGTGAGGCACAACAAATTGGGCTAGTTCCCGTGGAGACACTATCCTTCCCGAGCATTGATCAGATGGAGACAGACTGGATATTTGAAATCGCTCCCAATAAGGAGTCATGGATGACTCCATTTCGAAACTACCTCGAACATGGAACCCTACCGGAGCGTAGGAGCGAAAGGAGGCAAATTCTTCGAAAGGCCTCGCGGTTCACTATTCAGAATGGAATCATGTACAGACGAGGGTACTCTGTTCCTTTACTCCGGTGTATCGCTCATGATGAAATTAAGCGAGTATTACATGATGTACATGAAGGAGAATGTGGCGATCATATCGGGGGGCAAGCTCTTGCTAAGAAATTACTCCGCTATTGATATTTTTGTCCGATTGTAATTCGCGATGCATCGGGCTATGCCAAGAAATGTGATAAGTGCCAAAGGTATGCCCGGATGATAAGAGCTCCGCCAACTGAGATAACTCAAATGGTCAGTCCATGGCCATTTGAAGTATGGGGAATTGATATTATCGGCTCTCTAACTCTGGCCAAAGGTGGTGCGAAGTACGCCATCATTGCAGTTGATTACTTCACAAAGTGGGCCAAAGCTGAACCTCTTGCTACTATAACGATGAAAAAAGTGATCAACTTTGTAGTGCGCAATATCATCTGTCGATTTGGTCTCCCACATACCATCATCACTGATAACGGAACCCAATTCGACAATGTTGAATTTAAAGATTTTTTCCATCGGTTTCGCATTCGAAAGAAATTCTCTACAGTTGCACACCCTCAAGCGAATGGACAGGTCGAAGCTGTTAACAATGTTATAAAGTCCATTCAGAAGAAATGACTGGAAAAGGCCGAGGGCAAATGGGTCTATGAACTTCCTATGGCCCTATGGGACTACCGTACAACCCACAAGTCCGCAACCGGTCATACTCCATTCTCTCTTTCTTATGGTTCAGAAGCTGTTATTCCAGTCGAATTAGAAGTACCTTCTCATCGTGTGACATACTACGATCCAAAGACAAATGCTATATTACTTGATGAATCTCTCGATTTATTGGATGAGAAGCGTGAAGAGGCTGATTTGAGGGCAGCCACATATCGGAGTCGAGTCGCCCGATTATACAATGCTAAGGTCCGACCCCAAACAATTGAAATTGGTGATCTCGTACTCAAAAGAATTTATCCGGTCCCTTCGCTTATGAAGCCAACTTGGGAAGGACCATATGTTATTGAACGAAAGCTCGGAGATGGCACATTCAAATTATCGACCGTTGATGGTCTCACTCTTCCGAGAGCCTGGAACAGCGAGAGTCTTCGTCGCTACTACACATAACTGGCTCTGTTTATTCATTCAGTTTATTTTTCATTTGCAATTTGTTTCTACATTTCGAGATTATAATTTGTAATAAGGCAACTGACTTTGCCATATTTTCTTATTTCAGCAATAAAATGCAATCTCTTCGAGCCAGAGCTGTGATTTACTTGAAGTACTTCATATGATCATCACTATGCACGGAGAGCTAAGTTCCATCATACGGTGGGATTTATTCAAATATGGAGTGACTGTGATACGACCGGTCACTCGCTAAGTGAAACCCGAGCTCGAGGACAATCCATCACACCAAAGTCAAAAAAGGATTGATACACGACAATCCTTCACGTAACTCTAGATTCCCAGAGTGCGAACTGGAGTATAAAATTACAAATACGTTTTCGAAGAGGGTGGATCCGTCCACCTATCGACTTCGTCCGTATCTGAACCAAGTTTGAGGAGGGTGGACCCATCCATCTAACGACCTCACTTGTTAACTCAGGGTGGATGTGATCCGACCATCCACGATCCTGATACACCTTTCATTCCCAGAGTGCGAACAAAATCCTAAAGCCTAAACAGATGTGACCGACCATCTGTCGGCCAACTCCAAATTCCCAAAGTGCGAATTGGAGTATAAACATCAACTCCGAATTCCCAAAGCGTGAATCGGAGTATAAACATCGACTTCGGATTCCCAGATTGCGAACCGGAGTATAAACATTAACTCCAAATTCCCAGAGTGCGAACTAGAGAGCAAACATCAACTCCGGATTCCCAAAATGCGAAACGGAGTATAAACATCAACTAACTCTAAGTTCCTAGAGTGTGAACTGGAGTATAAACATTATCAAACTCCGGATTCCCAGAATGCAAACCAGAGTCTAAGCGTCAAGATGATCTGGATTCCCAAAAGTGCGGGCCGGAGCGTAATCGTCAACCAACTATGAGTCCCCGGAGCGTGAATACAATAATCAATAAAGAACGAGTGTGATTCGACCACTCGAAATCCCCTTGTTTCAGCATCAGGCCAACGATGCTGAGCATGCTGCATTGAAAGCGAAATACGATCGCTATCTGATCTTTTCCGCTCATCCCTGAAACTAGGGGCAGAACTTAAGTGTCAATTGCTAACTAAAGCAGTGCAATATCAAAGTTCAACCTACTGTCCCGTCGTGACTTGTGGCCATGATTGTAGGACTTGACGAATAAAATCAAGCGAGGAAGTCAGATGTTGAAACACTTAAGCAAGTAAACAGACATCAAGTTCAAAACAAGAATAAAGTTTCATTTCAACTATCTGTGAAAAGAAATTATGTACAAATAGATTCCAAAATTCCTACTAGCGGGGATCGAACCTGCATCTACACACGGCCTACGAAAGAAAAATGAAAGTAGATTCCTATCTGTCAACCAAAAATAAACCGAAGAAGCACGTCTACACTTTTCTCTTTTTCGGCATCCTTTTCGGTGTTAACCCACTGGAGCTGCCACTTATTTTTCTTTTTGAGCCTTTTCCTTTAGGTGGATGATCTCCAGGAGGGGGCATGATATCAACTTCCTCATCTGAGCTCAAGTGCACGGGAATGTTCCCTGAAGGCGGAGTCGGGGAAACTGGATCGACTATAGGAGGCGGGATAGGCGCGCCGGTGTCAATAACTAGGTGATATCATCCTTAATGGAGCCGAACCAGGTGCCGCCATCCCACCTCCAAAACTACCATCATGAGCCGCTGCCTCCATTTCAGCGTCAATTTCGGCCAATATTTCTTGTTCACGAATTGCTTGGGCCTCGCTGGGGGCATTAGCAGTTGGAATTGAAGAGCTGGTAACGGGTACGCTTCCACCCATAACAAATGGTAGGTCTGCAAAGGGGTCGCTGTGTTGACCGTGGAGTTCCTCCATCATCTGTTCATCGAAGATAAGCGTGCTCCCCTGCGTTCCAACAATCGACACAGTTGTAGTTACGGTGGTCGCTTCAGTTGTTATGGCCTCCTGCATATGATGTGATTCTTGAGTGGCAGGAGGCATGACCGAGGCAACATCAATCACTGGAAAGAGAAAAAGAAATGCTATTAGTAAACGCTTCAGGTCAAGCTCCTTATTTTGAACGTGGATGAGAAATGTTCAGAATACCTTCCTCAATTTGGATTGTGGACGGCTGAACAGCCCCAGAAACTTGTTCTCTGGCCAGAGATAGCTGCGGTTGATCCGGATTATAGGCAGGAATGGGCTGGGGATCAACCACATGTGCAGATTCAGGCTGAGTTGACGTAGGAACTTCAGCACTCACATCATGATGCTCCACGCTTGAACCTTCTCCGACCTCCAAGCGTTGAGTGCCGAGCCTCTCTTTTTCATACAAAATCATCGACTCGTGGAGAATCTTTTGTTCATCTTCGTTTAACATATGATTCTCAAGCTCAAACTCGTCGATTGATTCACCCAGATGCACCGCCTTCTCCTCCTCAACAAATCTGCTCCAAGCGTTGTGTAAATGAGTCGGGTAGTTGTCGAGCCAGGCTAGATCTTTGTGCCTTAAAACATTAGCATTATAAACAATAAGGAGATCTTTGATATCAGCTTCTAGCCTAGACTCGGCCATTCGAACCTTCTCCTCAACCTCAGTCTCCACCACTCGGACCATAGCCGTGGCCGCATCCCGTTCGCCCCGGAGCACAATAGCCTATTCACACGCTTCCTGGGCAGCTTTGTTTGCATCATCCTTTTCCTTGATGACTTCGAAAAATTTAGCTTTAAGTTCAGCAAGTTCTTTCAGAGCGGCGTCCCTTTCAGCTGTGACAGTGGTGTTGCGATGGCCCATCTGCTCCACCAAGTCATAATGTGAGTGCCTCATCCTCTCCATGGCTAAATTCGCCTCATCGGCCTTTTTGGTGGCCTCTATCTCTGATTTTTGGGAGGACTCGGATTCATCAGTAAGCACTTGGACGATGCGGTCCTTATGAGCGAGATCAGATTCTAACTTTTCGATTATTTTAGCCCGCTCAAAGGCCACCTTCGATGCTTTGTCGGCAGCCTTCACCCACTCTTTATACTGGGAATAAATGTCATGAATGTAATCATGCATTGTGTTCTCCGCCTCCGATGGAATTCTCTTTAAATGAGGGGGGAAAACATAGTCGTCGAAGCATATATTTGGGAACTCTTTACTCAGTTGAGCGATTTTAATAGCCCCTTCACCAGTGGTCTCAGTGATAGCTTGTTCAACAATGACAGGAGGCTCAACCTCAGTTCTATGACATTGCGAATCAGACCGAGAGGCATGCTAGGATGGTTTGTGACGAGGGGGATCTACTGGTTGTCTCCATTGAGTCAAAGGTTGTGTAGGGAGTCTAAGAGGAGGAGAGCGGGATCAGTGTCTGTACTCCCTATCCCTATCTCTCTCTTGACGTTCCTAGTTAGAGTACCCACGATCGCGGTCTCTATCTTCTTCTCTCCTACGTGAATCATAATATGAAGAAGATTGGCGGGATGAGCGAAGACTTCCTAACATCGACCCTCGTCCGTACATTGTACCTGTAAAAAGAAAAGAAAAGCAAGCTTAGTGATCTCTTGAATTGAACAATTTAGGATTGGAAATCGTGTAGTGCCGTGAAGTGTGTACGTGTGTGCAACCCCCCCCCCCCCCCCGACCAAGCGGAAATGTCGGCCGCACTTATAGGAAGCAACTCACTTAGATCAAGAGCACTATCAAGCTCCTCCGACCCGGTGACATGTTGAAGTGACACATAGTCCAGAATCAGAATATCGGCAAGCCCTTCAAAAGGACTCTCTGTTAGTGAGGAAGGAGCCTCCGAGATTCCAATGCCGGGAACCGGCAAGGAAACCACGACTAATTTCCACCTCGAAGACTTAGGACGTTTATAAGCAGCGGCCTTGCCTTTTCTTCTTCCGTCTTTCATTTGAAATTCGGCCGAAGGCCCAACCATAAGTTAATCATTCGTGGGTGTTCTCTCTTCATCACCCCCTTCAGTTAGTACAACCCCGGGTGTTTTGCGTTTCATCCGCTTCTTCGAGGCAGCCCTCAGTGTTCCTTCGAGCCTTATGCTTTGATTCCGCTCGATCAGTCCAACAATTCTCAGATTTCTATCGGTCAGGACCGACTCGATGTCCCTCATTTCACTTGAAACTTCTTGAAGGATTCGCACTATTTCTTTGAAGTACCCGCCTTCAGGTCGTGAAATTGCAACTGTAAAGAAAAGGAGATATTAGTTTACATCAACTACTATTATCTGGATAACTCTTGGAGAAGACTATAACACTTACGTCTGACTAACCACCTATTGGCAAATCCTAGAGGGCATCGGACGTAGAACCATTCTGTTTTAAAGTAGCTCAGCCTTGCCCAGGATCCGGTTACTACTTGGCAGTTCGTGACTGACTCCAAAAAGTGAAAGATGGACTATCTCCCCTACTCTTGAAGTTAAAAAGATATCTGATCTCTGTTAGAGCCGGTGGTCGAAAGAGATGCTCCATGAATACAATAAATAAGCTGTTCAACAGTGCATATCCATTGGGATGTAGTTGCGATGGAGCAATTCCAAGGAAAGACAACACTTCCCTAATATATTGGTTGAAAGGAGGAAGTGTTCCTGCTGCACACGCATGGCGATTGAAGGCAGTAAACCCCTTTGGAGGAGCGTGCGGTCTATCATTTGGCCCCGGTAATAGAACATCGTCCAAGGATAAACCGTGACTTAGGCATATACATCCCAACATGTCTTCCGAGACGTTGGACGGTACTGAATCTTGCAGGTTTGCAATGAGAGTTGCTCCCGGAAGCTCATCCGGAGCTGGGCCTGTAACATCCCGTATATTTGGACCATTTAAATTGACAATAATCCACACTTGTCAACTTAAATAATACAAAACACAGAACATTATGGGATTATAAGTACATAAATGTAAATGAGAATCAATACAACATCACAGACTCAGAACAGTCACAGAATAATGCAGCGGAAAATACATCGTCATAATAGTAGTTCATGAAGCTACTACAGAAAATACAACAATGTCTCAACACAAAGCGACTGAAAAGAGATACAAGATGTCCAATACATAAGTACATCAAATACTGAAAATAAAATGATAGATAAAAGCTAAGCCTTCAGCATCTTCGACCAACCTTGACCAGCAACGGAATATCTTCAGACTGACCCGAGCATATGCAAAAGAAACACTCGAGTCAGGACTCAAAATCTTATACAGGATAATCAATTTCATATAATAAAGTCCATAACTCAAAGGTGAATATAAACATCATTAAGGGATCGATAAACTACCTACAGAATACGCTAAATAGATAATGTCTAATCCATAAAGTAAGATATCAAAATAGGGTTAAGCAGGGCCCATACACCTCTTAACCTGTTTATTCCCAAAAGCATATACAAGACCGTAGTTTCCCCAAAACCGGAAGTCACCAGAGGGCAATCCATATACTGAAGGTACAAATCAAAATCGTAGTTGTCGCGATAGGATAATTAGTATGACAAGGTACATGAGGCGATACCAACTAGGATACTAGTAGTTGCCTGATCCGGACTGATGTTGGGCATAGCAGCTACCACCCCAACACCGCGAAACAACACTTCCAAATCAAGGGGTGCACCCAAATCGAATCACATAAGTAATAGATAAGGTATCGAAGAAGTGTGTCCGCTAGAGATGGCGATCCTCAATGGCCCGGCGCGGCTCCTGTTTTAGTCATGTCAGGGGTCATCCAAAATCGTTCTCTTTCTTCAGTCAACGCGTTCACCAAACCATCCACTTCATTCTGGATCGACACTTCGCGTATATTAGTTATTAAAGTGGTTTTCGGTATCGACAGAGAGTATGCCCATAATCCGATCCCGGACTCTTTAATAACTACGTATTAATTACCCAACAGTCAACTTTTTATTAAAGTTAAAACAAATCAAATCCAAAGGTCAAGTTGCAAATTTGACTTCCAAATTTGATATTTCACAATTCGATTCGTTTCAATTACTAAAATTCATATTTCGAAAAGAAATTCTAGTTCAAGCCCTTTAGTTATCAAAATTTTAAGTATTCACGTTAAATCAACATTTCACTTATTAAATCAAATAGTCAATCTTAGTTCAACTAATTAAATCAAGTTTTATTCTTTAAATCCGTATTTACATTCCTAGGTTCATTACTATATCAATTCCATTTACTACATTCACTTTGTCAAAACTTCGTTTATTCATTTATCAAAACTCGAAATTTAACACCTTATCGTCTAACCTATTTACTTCTTAAATCTCATTTCGGTTAACTTTGTCAAAACACTTTGTTTAACTAAATAATTTACAAACTCATTTCAATTCATTATATTAATTCATTCTCACTTATTTCAATTAAATTCATTTCTTTATTCCAACAAATCTAACTTATTTAATTCGGTAAAATCCATTTTATTTATTTCAAAACAAATTCATTTATTAAATTCAATAAAATCATTTTATTTATTTCAACCAATTTATTTATTCGATTCAATTCAGTAAAATCATTTTACTTATTTCAACAAATTTATTTATATCTACGTTACCAAATTTCAATACAGTTTCCTAAGTTCATTCCATAATTCCAAATAAGTCTCAATTTCAAAACGTTATTTGTTGACCGTTCGGTTTCTTATTTTAATTATCTATCCTAGGCCAATTCACTCAATTGGGTATTTATCATTTCAACCCGATTCTATTTAAACTCAAAATCAAAACATACAAAGGGAACTTGCAGTGTGATAGCAGGGATGGTGTCAAAGTAAATAAACAAGCAATAACATCCATTTGCAACAATTCAACAATTCAAATAATCCCGAAATAATCGTATTAATTCGCGTTTGTTATTTACGCCAATTAATATAATTATTTCTAGAATCTACACTATCATTTTATGTAGATTAAAGATTATAACATTTCGGTTTCACTTATCGTTCAATTTCAATTACCACAGTTAATTCAATACGTTCAATAGTCCAAAGTGACATTTATCAAATTCTACGTGACAACAATTTAAAGGGTCAATTTAATCAATCAATATTCATCATATAAAGGGGTCAAGTTTAACAATCATAATTCGTCGTATATAATTCATTTTAAATCATTAATCGTCCTATATCCAATTTTTAACTTGTAATTAATTTATCACTTAACAATAACAATTAACATCCAATTCAACATCACATAGCAATCATTTATCAATTCAACTAGCATAAGAATATAGTCGTGAAAATTAATTCACCTTTCGTGGATAAGAATTTGACGACGAAGCACGAAGAAATAAGAACAGAGTCGGTACAGCACGAACAACGAACACTGTAATATCGCCAAAAGAAACGATATTAATACAATGAACATTGTATATAATTTATAAATTTGTATAAACGCGCTTACCGAAGATGGAGGAAAGAACAAAAGCTGAAGATTGACGATGCTGCAAAACGCTCAAACGGTTGCTGCAACACAATAGGGAAACAAAAATTTGTTACAACTCTATCACATACTTTACTTATATACAGTTGTGACAGCAAAATGAGTTGTACAAACCTGCAAATCTCGCATGTTTGCACAATAAACATTTTATTCTATGTTTTCTTTTAAAATAAAAAAAACTGTCATTTTAAAAGCAACATCATTTCACGCATTAATATAATTCGTGTTAATGCATTCTCTACAATCCAACATACACACGCAACACATGTTCACGGCTAAACACACACGCACGCACATTCACGGCTAAACACACGCACGCACACCCGGCAAAGCTGGAAGACGCGGAGGTGGGGACGGTGGTTGCTGGTGGGCGGTGCGACTGGGTGTGCTGGAAGGTGACGCGCGGAGGCAGGTGGTGGAACTGGGTTGGCGGCTGGCCAGGTGGTATGGAGGTGTTGGTCTGGGCGGAGGGCGAAGGGCAGTTGGGGCTGGGTGATGGACAGGTGGGCCAGGAGGTCTGGGCGGAACTGGTGGGGACGGAGGAGGCGGGGTGGGGTCAGGGTCTGGGCGCGGAGGGTCTGGGGCGGATGGCCTTGGGTGCGGAGGATCTGAGTACGGAGGCTGTTGGAGGGGTCTCGGCGTGGCCGGTTGCGGGGTTGGCGGTGGCGAAGGGATGGTCGGGGACGTGGCGGTGATGGGCTGCAGTCGGTTGGTAGTGGGTTGTTGGGGTTGCTTGAACGTGAATGGAGTAGGGGTGGATGGGGAAGGAAAAAAAAAAAGAGAAATGTTTGAACTGTCTTCTTGGTTTGCAGAAAAGAGAAGAGAGAAAGAATGGAGAGTTTACCTGGAGACGTGAGCAAGCAGAGAAAGTGAAATGAAAAATGAATTATGCGTTTGTTTCTTTACCTAAAGTTAGTGACCATAAATATTTCTTAAAATTCCAAACGTCTCACCTATTCCCAACGCAACCCTTCACACTTCATCTCCCCACTAACTCATTTAATAACAGCTGGGATAATTTTGTATTGCTTGTAAACGGCTGAAGGAAATTGGACTGAGTATTATTTAATTGGTCCGTCGGGAACCGATAGATTTACACGAATGAATTTTACGCCGGACCCCGATTTTTACAAATGGGTATACCGTTTTGATCAGTGCGACGATGCGGTTCCAACGGTACACAGATTATTGCGATACGATGATTTTATAAAATTTGCATTTACGCCGCTTAAACTGTACGTTTTGCAGAATAATATAAACGGAGCAGGCGATGACAGTTTTAGACGAAACAAATTATCAAATCTTGATCAGAATAATTTTTACAACATAACTGTGTAAAAATAATTGGATTCGGAAGATGAATTTTGCGCAGCTTTATATGGACTGATATACAGTAAAACGCGAACGGACTTTACTGTAATATTTTTCAACGAAACTTTTTCTATGTCCATATCTAACTAGACGTATGTCACAAATAAAGTTTGGACGCAAATTGAGATCGTTTAAAATTTCAAAATTTTTTTTTATTGAAACGATGAATTTAAAATTTTAAATTGGGTTGAAAATTTAGGGTCGTTACAATCTCCCCCACTCAAAACTTTTCGTCCTCGAAAAGGAACGAGACGAGTGACGTAGAAATGAAATAGGTAGAAAAAGTCAAGATAGATTTCGAGAATTTTGAATAATACCAGAAATTAATAATTCGGGGTTTGAATCCCGAATACTATCCTCAGTTTCCCATGTGCAATCTCGCTCATCTGTGCTCCACTGTACTTTGACGAGATTTACCGACTTCCTTCTGAGTTGCTTTGTCTCACGATCAACTATCCGAAGTGGCCTTCGCTCAATAGTCAAGTCTGGCTCAATAACTATCTCATCCAACTGAGTAGTGGGAATGGTCGTAGATGGGTCGTGTACAACTTTGCGAAGATGTGAGACGTGGAACACGTTGTGAACACCAGCGAACTTCTCTGGTAATGCAACTCTATATGCCAATGTTCCAACTCTTTCTGTAATCTCAAACGGACCAACAAATCTGGGAGCTAATTTCCCCTTCCTTCCAAAACGAACAATATTCTTCAAAGGTGACACTTTCAGAAATACTTTGTCTCCAACACTGAATTCGAGATCTCTTCTCCTTTTGTCAGCATAGCTTTTCTGTCTATCCTGTGCCGTCTTTATCTTCTCCCTGATTTCTTCGACTTTTTCAGAAGCTTCCATGATCATTTCTGGTCCGAGCACCAATCGATCTCCAGACTCAATCCAACAAGCTGGCGATTTGCATGGCCGTCCATATAAGGCTTCGAACGGTGCCATACCGATGCTTGCCTGGTTTTTAAAGGATAATTAATTCAAATTCAAATATACTTATTCAAATTTGAAATTCAAATTCTTTACCTGGTAGCTATTATTATAAGTGAATTCAACCAAGTGAAGATGGTCTTCCCAGGATCCACCAAAATCGATAATACAGGCTCGGAGAAGATCTTCCAAAATCTGATTTACCCTCTCAGTTTGGCCATCTGTCTGAGGATGATAAGCTGTACTCAGATTCAGTTTGGTGCCCAAAGTATCCTGGAATGCTTTCCAGAATTTACTGGTGAAAATAGGGTCGCGATCGCATACAATACTAGATGGTACACCGTGAAGTTTAACAACTTCCCTCATGTATATCTCGGCCAAACTAGAGGCTGTACGAGTGGTCTTGACTGGAATAAAGTGAGCGGACTTCGTCAGTCTATCGACAATTACCCATATGCTTTCATTACCCTTTCTAGTCCTTGGCAGCCCATCAATAAAGTCCATAGAAATCTGTTCCCATTTCCAACCTGGAATCTCTAGCGGTTGGAGCAATCCTGCTGTCTTTCTGTGATCAGCTTTAACTTGTTGGCAAGTGGTGCACCTGCTAACATAGATAGAAATATCGCGCTTCATTCCACTCCACCAATATAGTTTCTTCATATTCTGGTACATTTTGGTAGTACCGGGATGAAATGAAAGTGAAGACTTATGATTTTCTCGCAGCACTTCCTGTCTAAGACCATCGACATTAGGAACACAAATACGATTGTCGATCCTCAAGACTCCATCACTATCAACTTGTGCACCCACTTTGTTGTCGGCATTACTTACTCTACCCATAACTAATTCCTTCATACGATAGAGCAAAGTGTCTTCATATTGCTTAGCTTTGATGCGATCCAAAAGAGATGGAGAGATACTAAGCTGGAATAACATGCCTTCGATAAGATTGCAACAAGACAATGCTTTGCTGCGGCTCAAAGCATCTGCTACAACATTTGCTTTCCCCGGTGTATAAGTGATGTCGAGGTCGTATGCAGCTAAGAATTCAAGCCATCGGACTTGCCTCTGGTTCAAATCCTTTTGAGAAAAGATATACCTCAGGGACTTATGATCAGTGAATAGTTCAAACTTTGTTCCCAAAAGATGATGCCTCCAAAGTTTCAAAGCAAATACAACAGCAAGAAGCTCAAGATCATGAGTGGCATAGTTCAATTCATGGGTCTTCAACTGACGACCGGCATAAGCAATAACCTTTCCATTTTGCATAAGAACAGCGCCTAAACCTTCTCGGCAAGCATCTGTATAAACAGTCAATCCTTCACTTCCATCGATGACTGCAAGAACTAGGGCTGAAGTTAACTTGTGCTTCAACTCATTAAAAGCTGATTCACACTTCTCGCTCCAAATGAACTTAACGTCCTTCCGAGTTAAAGCGGTAAGAGGGGCAGAAATCCGGGCAAAGTGCTCAATAAATCTGCGATAATATCCAGCTAGGCCCAAGAAACTACGGATATCTGTAGGAGTTTTGGGGGTCTCCCAATCCTGTAGATTAATCGATATGAATTAGCGAGAGATAAGATTGTTTGAATAGAATTTCGAATATGATAAACTTACATTGATTATGGCAATCTTAGCTGGGTCGACTGAAATGCCATTCTCAGAAACAATATGGCCAAGGAATCTCACTTCATCTCGCCAGAAATGGCATTTAGAAAACTTGGCTTTAAGCTGATGGTTTCTGAGAGTTTCAAGAACATAACGAAGATGTGTCTTATGTTCTTCCTTGTCCTTAGAGAAGACAAGAATATCATCAATGAATACAAGGACAAACTTGTTAAGGACATCACGGAAGACTCGATTCATTAAGTCGACGAAGTAAGCAGGTGCGTTGGTCAAACCGAATGGCATAACCAACCATTCATAGAATCCATTTTCGGTCCGGAAAGCTGTCTTATGGATACTATCTTCCGCTATTCTGAGTTGGTGGAACCCAGTGGCTAGATCAAGTTGTGAGAAAACTTTAGCACCATGAAGCTGGTCGAATAAATCGTTGATGCGAGGCATCGGATAACGATTCTTGAGAGTGCGCTTGTTGAGCTCTCTATAGTCAACACACATGCGAAGAGATCCATCTGATTTGGTGACAAATACGACTGCAGCGCCCCATTCGGAACAACTTCTTCTAATCAAGCCCTTAGCAAATAGATCCTCAATTTGAGTTTTTAGTTCAGCCTTTTCTTTAGGAGCCATCCTTCGGTGCGGGAGAACTACGGGCGTAGCTCCAGGAATTAGATCAATACGAAAATCTATTTCCCGTTTAGGCGGAAGAGAACTGACTTCGCCGAATACATCGGGAAATGACTGAACTATAGGTGTGGTGTCAAGATCATCGGGAGGAGCATCAAGAGAGAATATGAAGCTTCCGGCATATTTCTGAGGTGATTTGCATTTAATGACGAGTGGTAAGCCTTGGTCGCTTACTAATGATACTGATCGGGATTTGCAAGAGATGACAGCATCGAATTTGCTTAACCAATCAGCTCCAAGAAGAAGGTCAAATGCTTGAAATCCAAGCACATAGAAATCCCAAGTAAATCGAGAAAAATCATACATCAATGTAACATCCTTGCAGATACTTCGGAGGTTAGCAGGTCCTCCGATGGGATTTGAGACACATAAAAAGGTAGTGGCAAGAGTGGACTCTATCTTGAGCTTATTACAAATGTCAACAGATATAAAGCTATGAGAAGCACCAGTATCGAATAATACTCTAACAGGTGTAGCATGTAAATGAAATATACTACGCAAGGTACCTTGGTCATCCTGAGCGGGTGGTGCAGATGGTGCAGGTGTGGTGACAGCAAATACTCCAGAGGGTGTACCACGCTTGTATAGTGGACAGTCTTTCTTGAAATGACCTGGCTGTAGGCATACATGGCACAAGTCTTTCCTAGTCATAGAAGGTGGTGGAATAGCAGCTCCGGTAGATGGACAGCTATTAGCATAATGGCCCTTCTTATCGCACTTGAAGCATGTGATATTAGCAAGATCGATAGGGCTTTTCTGAGCATATCCCAATCCTGTAGTCTTCTGCCAAGCTTTCTTTTGTTGATCAAAGTTCATCTTCCTCTTCCCGGGCTGGCTAGAAGAGGGCTGAGTAGGAGCAGCCTTGGCAGTGGATCCCTTAGGCTTCGCCTCATATCTAAGAGCAAAATCAATAAGCTCTGTGAAAGTGGAGCGAATGTGTCCGGTGAGCAAGTCATAATATTCTGGTCTAGCTCCCAAAATGAATTTCTCGTTCTTCAAAAGTGGTGTGTCAATCAAACCCGGTCCAAACTTGGAGAGTTCATTAAATTTCCTCTCATACTCAGAAATAGTCATACTGCCTTGCTTAAGATCCATGAAAGCTCTATAAAGTTGGGTTTTCCCAGCAGCTGGCATCCATTGTGCCGAGAAGGTATCCCTAATCAAAGATAGACAAGATGAATAACATTTCAAAGATAGAAGGAAGAATTTAAACCACTAGAATCCAAACTATTCATACCTAAACTGGGCCCATGTGATGGTGTCCTCCTCGATACGAGAAGTAACGGATTCCCACCAATCTTGTGCGGCATCTTGAAGTTGCCAAGCAGCAAGCTGACGCTTCTGAGCATCAGTAATTTCCAATCCAGAAAATATCTTCTCCAAACTCTTAAGCCATTGCTGAGCCTCTATGATGTTCTCGGATCCAGAAAACTTAGTACCTCCCAGTTGCGAATACTCCTTGCTAAGAGTAGTGAATTTGACAGGAGCTGGAGCGGCAGGTGCAGCCTGGGCAGGACCGTTGCCTCTTCCACCTCTAACATTTCTTCTGGTACTCATCCTGAAATACCAAAAGAGATTTAGAACCAAAGATAAGATAATAGAATGCTAAGAAAACTAATCAACGAATCAAAGGGGTTTGAATTTTTGAAAGGATTTGGATATTGAATCGATTCTCCTCATTCTAGAGTATTGCTACTCTATCTCTAATGAGTTTCTTTATAATCCCAAACTAAGGTTTTTAGGAAAACCTGAGCTCTGATACCAACTGTAACATCCCGTATATTTGGACCATTTAAATTGACAATAATCCACACTTGTCAACTTAAATAATACAAAACACAGAACATTATGGGATTATAAGTACATAAATGTAAATGAGAATCAATACAACATCACAGACTCAGAACAGTCACAGAATAATGCAGCGGAAAATACATCGTCATAATAGTAGTTCATGAAGCTACTACAGAAAATACAACAATGTCTCAACACAAAGCGACTGAAAAGAGATACAAGATGTCCAATACATAAGTACATCAAATACTGAAAATAAAATGATAGATAAAAGCTAAGCCTTCAGCATCTTCGACCAACCTTGACCAGCAACGGAATATCTTCAGACTGACCCGAGCATATGCAAAAGAAACACTCGAGTGAGGACTCAAAATCTTATACAGGATAATCAATTTCATATAATAAAGTCCATAACTCAAAGGTGAATATAAACATCATTAAGGGATCGATAAACTACCTACAGAATACGCTAAATAGATAATGTCTAATCCATAAAGTAAGATATCAAAATAGGGTTAAGCAGGGCCCATACACCTCTTAACCTGTTTATTCCCAAAAGCATATACAAGACCGTAGTTTCCCCAAAACCGGAAGTCACCAGAGGGCAATCCATATACTGAAGGTACAAATCAAAATCGTAGTTGTCGCGATAGGATAATTAGTATGACAAGGTACATGAGGCGATACCAACTAGGATACTAGTAGTTGCCTGATCCGGACTGATGTTGGGCATAGCAGCTACCACCCCAACACCGCGAAACAACACTTCCAAATCAAGGGGTGCACCCAAATCGAATCACATAAGTAATAGATAAGGTATCGAAGAAGTGTGTCCGCTAGAGATGGCGATCCTCAATGGCCCGGCGCGGCTCCTGTTTTAGTCATGTCAGGGGTCATCCAAAATCGTTCTCTTTCTTCAGTCAACGCGTTCACCAAACCATCCACTTCATTCTGGATCGACACTTCGCGTATATTAGTTATTAAAGTGGTTTTCGGTATCGACAGAGAGTATGCCCATAATCCGATCCCGGACTCTTTAATAACTACGTATTAATTACCCAACAGTCAACTTTTTATTAAAGTTAAAACAAATCAAATCCAAAGGTCAAGTTGCAAATTTGACTTCCAAATTTGATATTTCACAATTCGATTCGTTTCAATTACTAAAATTCATATTTCGAAAAGAAATTCTAGTTCAAGCCCTTTAGTTATCAAAATTTTAAGTATTCACGTTAAATCAACATTTCACTTATTAAATCAAATAGTCAATCTTAGTTCAACTAATTAAATCAAGTTTTATTCTTTAAATCCGTATTTACATTCCTAGGTTCATTACTATATCAATTCCATTTACTACATTCACTTTGTCAAAACTTCGTTTATTCATTTATCAAAACTCGAAATTTAACACCTTATCGTCTAACCTATTTACTTCTTAAATCTCATTTCGGTTAACTTTGTCAAAACACTTTGTTTAACTAAATAATTTACAAACTCATTTCAATTCATTATATTAATTCATTCTCACTTATTTCAATTAAATTCATTTCTTTATTCCAACAAATCTAACTTATTTAATTCGGTAAAATCCATTTTATTTATTTCAAAACAAATTCATTTATTAAATTCAATAAAATCATTTTATTTATTTCAACCAATTTATTTATTCGATTCAATTCAGTAAAATCATTTTACTTATTTCAACAAATTTATTTATATCTACGTTACCAAATTTCAATACAGTTTCCTAAGTTCATTCCATAATTCCAAATAAGTCTCAATTTCAAAACGTTATTTGTTGACCGTTCGGTTTCTTATTTTAATTATCTATCCTAGGCCAATTCACTCAATTGGGTATTTATCATTTCAACCCGATTCTATTTAAACTCAAAATCAAAACATACAAAGGGAACTTGCAGTGTGATAGCAGGGATGGTGTCAAAGTAAATAAACAAGCAATAGCATCCATTTGCAACAATTCAACAATTCAAATAATCCCGAAATAATCGTATTAATTCGCGTTTGTTATTTACGCCAATTAATATAATTATTTCTAGAATCTACACTATCATTTTATGTAGATTAAAGATTATAACATTTCGGTTTCACTTATCGTTCAATTTCAATTACCACAGTTAATTCAATACGTTCAATAGTCCAAAGTGACATTTATCAAATTCTACGTGACAACAATTTAAAGGGTCAATTTAATCAATCAATATTCATCATATAAAGGGGTCAAGTTTAACAATCATAATTCGTCGTATATAATTCATTTTAAATCATTAATCATCCTATATCCAATTTTTAACTTGTAATTAATTTATCACTTAACAATAACAATTAACATCCAATTCAACATCACATAGCAATCATTTATCAATTCAACTAGCATAAGAATATAGTCGTGAAAATTAATTCACCTTTCGTGGATAAGAATTTGACGACGAAGCACGAAGAAATAAGAACAGAGTCGGTACAGCACGAACAACGAACACTGTAATATCGCCAAAAGAAACGATATTAATACAATGAACATTGTATATAATTTATAAATTTGTATAAACGCGCTTACCGAAGATGGAGGAAAGAACAAAAGCTGAAGATTGACGATGCTGCAAAACGCTCAAACGGTTGCTGCAACACAATAGGGAAACAAAAATTTGTTACAACTCTATCACATACTTTACTTATATACAGTTGTGACAGCAAAATGAGTTGTACAAACCTGCAAATCTCGCATGTTTGCACAGTAAACATTTTATTCTATGTTTTCTTTTAAAATAAAAAAAAACTGTCATTTTAAAAGCAACATCATTTCACGCATTAATATAATTCGTGTTAATGCATTCTCTACAATCCAACATACACACGCAACACATGTTCACGGCTAAACACACACGCACGCACATTCACGGCTAAACACATGCACGCACACCCGGCAAAGCTGGAAGACGCGGAGGTGGGGACGGTGGTTGCTGGTGGGCGGTGCGACTGGGTGTGCTGGAAGGTGACGCGCGGAGGCAGGTGGTGGAACTGGGTTGGCGGCTGGCCAGGTGGTATGGAGGTGTTGGTCTGGGCGGAGGGCGAAGGGCAGTTGGGGCTGGGTGATGGACAGGTGGGCCAGGAGGTCTGGGCGGAACTGGTGGGGACGGAGGAGGCGGGGTGGGGTCAGGGTCTGGGCGCGGAGGGTCTGGGGCGGATGGCCTTGGGTGCGGAGGATCTGAGTACGGAGGCTGTTGGAGGGGTCTCGGCGTGGCCGGTTGCGGGGTTGGCGGTGGCGAAGGGATGGTCGGGGACGTGGCGGTGATGGGCTGCAGTCGGTTGGTAGTGGGTTGTTGGGGTTGCTTGAACGTGAATGGAGTAGGGGTGGATGGGGAAGGAAAAAAAAAAGAGAAATGTTTGAACTGTCTTCTTGGTTTGCAGAAAAGAGAAGAGAGAAAGAATGGAGAGTTTACCTGGAGACGTGAGCAAGCAGAGAAAGTGAAATGAAAAATGAATTATGCGTTTGTTTCTTTACCTAAAGTTAGTGACCATAAATATTTCTTAAAATTCCAAACGTCTCACCTATTCCCAACGCAACCCTTCACACTTCATCTCCCCACTAACTCATTTAATAACAGCTGGGATAATTTTGTATTGCTTGTAAACGGCTGAAGGAAATTGGACTGAGTATTATTTAATTGGTCCGTCGGGAACCGATAGATTTACACGAATGAATTTTACGCCGGACCCCGATTTTTACAAATGGGTATACCGTTTTGATCAGTGCGACGATGCGGTTCCAACGGTACACAGATTATTGCGATACGATGATTTTATAAAATTTGCATTTACGCCGCTTAAACTGTACGTTTTGCAGAATAATATAAACGGAGCAGGCGATGACAGTTTTAGACGAAACAAATTATCAAATCTTGATCAGAATAATTTTTACAACATAACTGTGTAAAAATAATTGGATTCGGAAGATGAATTTTGCGCAGCTTTATATGGACTGATATACAGTAAAACGCGAACGGACTTTACTGTAATATTTTTCAACGAAACTTTTTCTATGTCCATATCTAACTAGACGTATGTCACAAATAAAGTTTGGACGCAAATTGAGATCGTTTAAAATTTCAAAAATTTTTTTTATTGAAACGATGAATTTAAAATTTTAAATTGGGTTGAAAATTTAGGGTCGTTACAGGGCCTACAACTTCGGCCGTGATGTCCGGAATCTCTAAGACGAAAGAAGATGAATCATGAAGCTCTTGTTGTTGTGTACTTGTGGATTCCATAGCTTATCAACTTATTAGAAACCATCATTAGACAATAAAAACCCAAGTGTTCCCCAGTGTGAAGTGCGTGAACATGTTGTGCAGTGCGGTGCTACAGATAACTTGAGAAATTTAAAAGAGTATGAAGAGACATGCAAACGATGAGACTTTGAAATTCAATCGGAGTGACCGTCATCGCTGACCGTCACAACCGTGCCATCCAGATTTTAGAGATCAATTCGGGCTAAAGTTTGTTAAATTCAATCAAGTTACAGTTCCATCGACGAGGTTCAAAAGGCAGTCAAATATGCAGTGAAATGGTTAAAGTCCAGTTATGCAAGGCGGAAGCTCGTCGGGGTCGAATGGTCAACTACGCAAAGATTTCGTATCCATCAAAGTTTGGATTCGAATCGGTCACCAGAAGTCCAATTCGTAACGATCATGGAAAATGACATTTCGTATCGATCGCTCCAGGATCAGTTCGTATCGATCCCAAACCCTCTTTGTTCGTATCGATCGCCAGGTCCAAGGCTTCATATCGATTGCACGATTGAGTTTTCATACCGATCGCTCCGGATCGATGCGTACTCCTATCCTTCCCAATCGATACAAAGTTATTCCCTCCGTCGATACGAACTCCCATTGTCACCTGATCGGTAGGAACCTCTCCCTCCATCTACAATCGATACAAATGTTTCCTTCATGTCCACCATTAGTATTTCCTCCATAGGCGACTTAAGCATCATCTCCTCCTTCCTCAACCAAGCTCCGACCTAACCATGGCATCGACATCACCAGAATCGGCCATGATTGTGGACGAATTGGCATTGAACTCGAGTCTCATCGTTCTAGAGAGATTTTTGTTGATTAATTACCTAGATTAGAGAATTGGTTCAAGAGATTAATGGGTTATTCAAGTTGAGGATGAAAACGGCGCTTGCTCTCGATTGCAATATCGATACAAAGGCGGAGAATAAAAGAAAAGCTAGTGAGAATTTTCTAAGTATGAAACGCTTTTATATGGACCCAAGAACCGAAGGAAAACGATTTGCCTCCCGGTCGTCTTGACCAATGCCAATCGGTTTCACCTCGGGTTGATGCGAATTGACTATTCGAATCCAACAGCTCGAGCTTCATCGATATGAGATGTGCAACGTAGACTTTTTGAAACCTGAGATTCCATCGATACGAAATCATAGTTTCGCATCCATTGCTCTGGAGTTCACAGAAGGTCACTTCTATCAATACAAAGCGAATTGAAGATAATGGGTTCATATCGATAACCATCGACGCGAACACAAATTTCCAACTCCTCGAATCAAACCCGGAGAGGATCGATATATAAAAAAAGACAACAAAACAAACAACCTTTTAACTTTTCACATCGATATAGGAGAGGATCGATATGAAAGGATACTCCAAAGCAACCGTCGTTGTTGCAACTTGAATTTCACATTGATTCAAGAGAGGATCGATATGAAATTCGATGTGAGAAAACTAATAATGACTCGTGAACGTGCAACGTTAACGAGAGTCAATTTAACATATATGCATTTAAAACAATACAGGGTACAACAGTTGGCAGTCAACAATTCATACTACTGAGAAAATCAGTCAAAGATACAACTTCCAACGAGAGGGCGATAGCCGTTTAACAAGTCAAATGGAACTGTTCAAAGTGAAGATCGTAGCTTTTAAAAGCACTCCGTGTTCTCACAAGACGTACTTTGGGGGGCAAATGTTATCCCGCCTTTTGGCAAGGCCGTGATACCAGGAACTTAACTGGAAACCAAGGACAGTCCATCCCGAAGATCGGTTATACTCAGGTTTGCTATGGATGTCGATAGATTTTATCCGAGTTCGTAGATTTTTTCCGAGTTCGAATCAAGATACAATTGGCAAGACATGACAAGCAAAGCTGTGAAAGCCAATATTCCAAGTTTCAGGTCAATCGGAGTCCATATGCACGAGATATGATCGATACGAGTAAAGAGAACACACCGTTCGTATCCATCCTATCAATGCTTGTTCACATCCATCAGAAGTTCTGCTTATTCGTATCCATCGGTGAACATCTGTTCGTATCCATCAGAACGCGTTGCTTCGTATCCATAACCTGAAGGGCCCTGTTCGAATCCATCAGGTAACCTTAGTTCGAATCCATCAAGTAACCTTAGTTCGTATTCATTAAATAATCACTACTTCGTATCCATCGAGTAACCACTATTCGTATCCATCAAAGCCAAGCAGAGCCGTCAACTGTTCGTATCTTTCAACTTGGAGCAACTTCGATCGATACGAACAAGGCCTAACAGTCGATACGAAATGAGCTACTCCCATCGATACGAATTGGGTCACCTCCATCGATACGAACAAGGCAACTGCTATCGATACGAACTAGGCGAAAATATTGGGAAGACTCGGTCAACTCAGCATAAAAAGTGGATCGATCCGAAGAGTAAACGCCACGTCAATTTGTAGGCACGTGCCTGGATCATTTCGAACCGATCGATACGAAGGCATCGATTTGAACACGAAAGCCTCCATAAAATCGAAAGTTTGCATCGATCATAACTCGCAATCCACAAGTCCAAAGGCTACGAAATTTTCACAGGAGCTTACATACGAGCTAAGGAATGTTCATTCCAAGTTTCGACTCGATTGGGTCGAATCCTAATTGATACGAAATCCGTTCGTATCGATCACGGATCGAGCCGAAACTTCATGGGATCGATCGCGTGGGCCCACCCACGTGCCAGAAGAAGTCTCCCGAGATCTGAGCGAGATCTCTGCCTCCTACACCTATAAATAGCACCCCAGAGCCTACAGAAAAATGATCTTTTGGCTATTAGACGTCCAGACTCTGCCGAATTCACTTTTGCATTGCTAAGCTGCTGTCATACTCAAATTTCACTGCTATAATCCGCTGTAATCTGCTGTTAGCCGCTGTAATCAGTTGTAATCATCAGGAAAATATCAATAAAATCATCAATTTCATAGTGGATGTAGGCAATACGCCGAACCACTCTAAATTTCTGTGTTTCTGCGTATCTTTGTTATTTATTTTTAGAGTGTTTGTTAGATAATCCTCTTTTTCCATTTAGTTTCTTCATTTTTATCTCTTCAAACCCTTCCGAAGAGTGTTGTGACCAATTTTGGTACAAACACAGTTATATAATGACAATGTAATGATAAGAGCTCACTAGAAGTCGAGAAAAATACTCCGACTACTTCTACATGACAATGGTAGTTTATGAACATCGGAGAGAGTTATTGACAGAGTAGATAATTAAAAAAACATAGCACATTCATTCATGAAGGGTCTAACTCAATCAATTCTCATCAAACTAATCGAAGGGATAAGATAGAGGTTCCATAATAGGCCTAAGTGCAAGTGAGAGATTGACAGAGTTAGGATTATGATCTAGGGACAATTATCTAATTTGTTACATATTTCTAACTGGATAACCAATCTTATTCAAAATAAATGGTGTTTTTATCATATACTTGATATAATGTGTTTTATTAATCAATTGTTTTAATTAAAAGTATATTTAATAGAAAATCCATAAATGGTATGTTTTGTGATAATAGTTACAATGTGTTGTAATCATGAGTGATTTATCATAATAAAATAAATTTATTGTTTTAAATATTCCTTGTTAGGATGTATTAAGACTGGATATCGATATATCCATTGAGATTAGAATTAATGGCCGAATGTGTATGTATATATATTAATATATATTTTTAAATTATTTTATATTAGAATACATTTAAATAATTATATATTTTGTTCTTAAAAGTTTATTATGTGTATGTATATATGATTGTGTATATATATTTATAAAAAAATATTTTCTAAATTTTGAAATATATATGTATTTAAAATTGATATATTGATTTAAATTTGAATTTATTAGATTTGAATTATATTATAATATTAATTATATATATATATATTAAAACATATACTTCTTACAAACATCGTTTTATAATATATTTATATATAAATACTTAAAAATATATATACTTACATATTAGACATCAATATGTATAAGAAGGGGCTAATATGTCCACTGGAATGTAAATCCTAGTCTGTACACACGAACATGTTAAACCATGTACATATTATATTAAAAATTATAAATATAACATTAATATGGAACTTTATATTATAAATAAAATATAATATTAATTTTATTTAAAATAAATTTAGCCAAGATCTTAATAAATTTAGATAAGATCTAAATAAATTTAGACTTCATAGACCCAGTAAGAACCAAATGATAGATTTTTTTGAAATTTACCCATCTACCCCGCTGGTTCCTGGTGCAGTTCAAAAATCATAACTCATCTCCTTTCACGATTTGTTTTCACTTCTTTATAAAAGATGATAGCATACTCGCACTTAAGGCTGCTTCCAGTGCATAACCCTTCTCTTCCTTATTTGTTTTCTAATTCATCAAATGATTCTTAACTTATGGAATTTTGAAATTCATTTTTTGTATTAACAATAATAGTCAAAATATTTACCAATCGAAAATTCTTCACAAAATCAAAATTTAAAACTTTCGCTTGCCTTTAAATAAAATACCTCATTTACTTAAAAGGAATAAGATAAAATCTTTTCATTGAATATTTACTTTGTATTTTTATTTTAATTTCAACACCAATTATTTTCCTTATTTTTAATAACTTAATATTAACTATTTTAAATACATTTAGCTTTTTAAATAAACTATGGTTGCT
Organism: Allium fistulosum; assembly: GCA_030737815.1. Classification (NCBI taxonomy): domain Eukaryota; kingdom Viridiplantae; phylum Streptophyta; class Magnoliopsida; order Asparagales; family Amaryllidaceae; genus Allium; species Allium fistulosum. The sequence goes on from CM060904.1 coordinate 800,395,561, forward strand.
TTCTAAATTACTCTTGTTTTATTTCAGAACACCATTACAAATAATTTATAGTCATTTTATCATATATATATATATAATATATTTATACACACACACAGATATATATATATATAAGTATATATTAATTTATTTTGTAGATAAAAAATTTCCAATGCCTTTAAATAACACATCTTATATATATGGAAAATATAATTTAAAATTCACTTCGGTAACTCACCACATTTATATGAACTTAGAAAACCATTTCCACGACCTTAATATTTTACTATAAATGTGTTCAAAAATTTCATTTCACAAATCCTTCAAATTTTTATTTAAAACTGAATATATATCAAGGTATTAGAATTCTACTTACTTCGAATTAAAACTTTAAATCTCTTTTTCAAACGTCATACAAATACCTATTATATTAGATAAACACAATATCAATTCATAGATTTTCTTATAAACGAAATTTATAATTCCAATTTTTCAAAACAGCTTTCCATTTTCACAATTTATATAAATTTTTGCTCTTAAAAATATTTTACTTAAGAAACTCAATCCTCTTACCATTACCATTAGCTTCTTATCTGGTTATCCATTAAACATATCCAAGCGATTACATATACTCTCATAAGTGCTTAGCCACGGCCCACTACAAATTAGGGTTCAACGTTAACACATGACTAAGAACTACTCCTCATACACCAAATGCAAGTACTATGGGGTTTACATTGGTATGAATCATCGCTTATAGATATAAGTGGAACCGATCATATATGTTCACACCACGGTATCCCTAAGATCGACTCGAGTACCAATCCAGTTTCGGTCTTACCCAACCAATATCTATCTCTATTCCAATTTCCATCTTCACTAACTTACTCATCCTCCGCTATCCATAATTCGAATTCATTAGCAACTCCCCAATAGATAGATAGCTCAAACGGAGCAACTACAAACATATTTGACTCATATACATATATATATATATATATATAATAAAAATACATATATGATCTCTCAACATGTTCCTAGCTCCAATCCTAGTTCCAAACCTATGCTCTAATACCAAATGTAGTAACCCACCCTCTTAATCCCCGATCCAACGCCCGGTCCGACGCCGACAAGCCAAGAACCAAAAGGACAAGTCATTAGGGTTGAGATATAAAATAAACAACTATAAAACGATATAAATGGATATTAGATACTAAGTACAACTCTAACTAACACTATTTAATTTCAAAGCCTCACATTAGAATAAATAAAGTATAATATAATAATAATTACCATAGTTACATCACCACAACATGTTCAAAATGTCGAATACAATTGTTTGAATAAATATAGATACTACCCAAACCTATACACATAAAATCAAATTTGGTACAATACCGATCTATGCCCCAATACTAATCTATGCCTTATATACAATACATCAATGAATCTCCATCTCTGATACCATCTTATCCCTAAACTCCATCAATCTGGATATATGTATAAAATGGAAATTAAGAGTGGGTCAGACATAAGTATGGTGAGTGAGTCATACTCTACTCTATATATACTACAAAAATAATAATATAACATGGTATGAGTCTATCGTCTGCCAAGAAATCATGTCTAGCTATCATATACATCTAACCATATCACATCATATCTATATAGACTCATGCCCTGGTCCGGCCTCATGCCCTACAGGGCCGCTTGTTGTCCATCGTCATCTAAATCTCTTATAGGACTCACTTCCCTGGACTGTCTAAAGCCTACAGGATGTTGTCATCATTCTACCTAATTGGACTCACACTCTGGTCAACCCGTAGCCTAAAGGATCGCTTAACATCCATCTCCTCTCCAGGCTTGTGTAGCACTATAGGGGAGCAAATCATCATGCTTGGACCATCTACTAAGTGTCATGGGACTGCATTCTTATTGGCATACATACTCTAGGTCATCTAGCTATGCCCCCAGACTCATTTACGTCCACCTCTATCCTCGTATCACATTTCTATATCACAACACATATATATTACTTAAAATAGCAACTAAATCATTCGAGACATTTATTTATTCTATAACATCGACATTTGTCTTGTGATACCTCAGATCATCTTATTAAACACAAGAGATAACACGAGTCAAATCGTTTGTTGATTATTTTTATATGCCTTTATGGCCTAGGTTTAGATTGACAAGAAAATAGTGCACCGGTGGTCCGATTGGTATGACTAGTGTACCAATGTACATGTTTCAGGCGGTTTTCAGGATTTCGGGATTTTGAAGTTTTCATCGTCTTTTCCGCATTTGGTCGCCACTGCTTTGCCTCGGATCATCTAGGAGCATACCTATAACCTTTCCCTTTCCTTAGTCAGATTTGATCATTTATTTCACTAATTTTGATATATAATCACCAAATTACTGAATTATTACTAAACCTAGTTTCTAAATACTATTATCATTCAAATCCCTCCCAAATCCCCTTTAATCCTCATTAAAGTGTTTATAAAAGTCATACTACACTAATATAGCCAACATGTCATGTATATGACAATATAATTGCATTTTACAAGGAGGAAATGATGAACACTCATCAAAAATCCAAACTTTCTCTTGTCTTTGTTGTTCTACCCGTTTGTGGCTCGGAACTTCCATTTTTCACATCAACTCCTTTCCAAATCATAGTCCTCATCCATACGGTCATTTTGATTTGTTTATCGCCAAATTCCATTTAGAAATAAAGGAGATATGCTTATTTGAAGCTTGATATTGAATGCTGAAATTTGTGCACGGGAAGTTAACCACTACCTCTAGATGTTCGACCTGTTGCACCCATTTCTCCTCTAGTTTCACTCTGAAACTCATAGGTATGCGTAGTACTCATCGTAGGCTTCGATTTTCCGCTGGTTTCACTTGATTTTGTAAAGAAATGAGTGTGTTATGGCTTTTTGAATTCTTGAGAGAAAGAGGAAGAAGTAGATTGGAAGAAGGAGTTGGTTTTTTTTCTTCTGAAAATGGAGTGCGTGATTTGTTCTTAAACAAAGGACGGAAAAAAATTTGTTGAAGCTTCAATTAAAAATTTCTGTTTTTGATGCCTCTTCAACTCGATACCATTTCACCTATAATTTCTTCATACGAACTTCAAACAAGTAAACCAAAATACTACAACAATAAGAAAAACGAGACAGTCGTAATGGCATAGATTTCATTACCAAATTCCAAAGTCAGAAAAATGATCATTTTTTCCCCACATTATTTTTATTTATTTTATTAATTCATTAAATTTAATTATTTTCACATTATTATGTCACTAACATTTAATTAAAATACTTTAAAATTTCCTAGGTATTACAAATTTGTTGTATATAGGACGTGCTAGAGTTTTGAAAACTCAAGTACATACCCAAGCTTTTAAAATTTGATTAGGTCAAATAGTTTATATCATTGCTGGGAAGCAAGGAGAAATAACTACGTCACACTAACAAATTTTAAAGTGTGCATCCCCAACCATTCTCATGGATAAGTAAACAAAAATATTAATGTTAAAATACAAAATAAATTAACTTTTGGCATAACAAGGGCAAAGATGTAATGAACTATCATAACACATGCTCAATCAAATTTCTAATGATATTAGTATTGTATATATAACATTCTTTGTAATTCATATCAATTAGTACAAACACGTGCTTCAAATATCATTGTTTTACATATAATATATACATTTTGAATAGTAAACTAAGTTTTTGACGCATTAGAAATGCTGGAACTGGGCCAACTTGCAGCGGAAGAAATGGATGAAATTCAAAAAAATTCCATTTTAGATCTTTATAGGGCTTGAACTCTTCTAAGCTTTTCTTTTAAAATTTCTTCATATTATTAAAATTGTTTAAAATTAGTTTAATTTAATTTTGATTAGCTATGTATGATTACGAGCTCATCACATGCACCTATGTGTATGGTGTAAATGCAACATATAAAAGTGTACAAAGTTAATGTGAACGTTGTTTAGATGTTGGAATTTACACCGCAACAGACACATTCCCCCTCTATATATGTCTTTCCCGTCCTAAACATATTTGTTAATATATATATATATATATATATATTTATATGTGCATATTTACATGTATAAATGTATATACACATACCTAATTAATGTCTTGCGTAGTAGTTCAAATGAAACAAATTTCACTTATATTACATGTGATAAATCAAAGAATTTTTAAATTAATTAAAGTAGTCTAAAACTTTGTTATTATATCTTATATGTTAACGAATTTCTTCGTCAACCCAAAAGTGTAAGGGAGTGAACCTTGGCAAATGATGGAAATTGGATAGCCTAAATTTAACCTCAATGAGTGTTGGCATAAGCCGACACTTGGTTGAGTTAAGGATTAAGAGGAGTAAATGAGCAAGCTTAAGTCCATTATGAAGTCATATGCGAAGTTGTGTAGGATCATATGCACATGAGATAAATTCGTATAGTCAATTCTATGCAAAGATAGAAATTAAGAATATGAGTACTTTTGGAGTTCCAAGCAATCCTTGATTAATAAATCATATATGCTTTGTATCTTGAAAGTAATTTATAAATAGAAAAATATTATTCTTATTCAATATGGTATCGAAGATACAAAGTCCAATAGTCCAATAGTTCAAGTGCTATAATTAGATATGAATCCCAAAATCAATTTAGGGTTACAAAGTTTAAAATGTAAGAAGAGAGATAATAATGATCTGCCCCTTCCATTGCTCCCTTAGGTCCATAATTATAGGGGATAAAAATGTGGCATGGTGCATGGCATGTAGCTTGCCATGCTTGGTCTCGGTGGCTTCAATGCGGCATGATGCTCACTTCGACTTACAACATTCTTTGTCATCCTTAGGTGTAGAGTAGGGCTTTAGCATCATCTCCTAAGTAAAGGCGTACAACATCAATGACTTTTGGCATTAATGGCTCCAGTCATGATGATCAATGTCCTTTATTAGTGGATGGTGACATCGGCTTGAATCGACAGAGTATGAAGCAATATGAATAAGGAGCGACGTTGGTAGCTTTTGTCGATATTGGCGATGTCCATCATCAACATCACATGTATGAGTGAGCAGCGTTCTCCAAGTGTTAAAGAAATGCATCATATAAAGGTTGACTCTACAGTGTAGTGGCATTAATCATTGGCGGCATCAATAATAGGGATTACCAACCGAAAGATGATTCTAAAGGGCAATGATGCTGAAAAAGGAGCAAAATCAAATGGGCCACGACATCATTACTTAACAGCTTTGGTCACAGGTAGTGTTAGTGATGAGCGACATTGAAAGAGTGCAGTACTGATGAGTTGCGATCTTTATTTTAATTTCACAAGTGAAAGGAGGCAACGATAAAAAACAGCATCAATGGGATGCGGCATAAATCATGTTTACGTAGCACTGATGGTTTATGATGCTGGTCACATTCGACGTCACTGCTCCTTTAAAGAGATGCGACATTGGTCACATGTGTTGTTGACGATGAGCGATATCCCTAGCTCTAACAACAACATGCGGCATTGCATATAACTCTTTATTGATGAGACATGGTGTTAATTTGTAGCCATTCTTTCGCTATTGAATATTGTTGCGGCATCATGATTAGGCGCATGCCGCACATCTTTGAGGTTAATAATGGTGATAACATTTTCCCCTTAGTGTAGAGGAAGTATGGACTTTTTATGTCAATAATGTCAACATCAAGATTATCGCCTATTAGTATTCCATGAAAATATGGCCATCCATTCAAATTAAATCAACTGTGTCCGTTTACCTCCTTTCTCTTCTGTAAATAGATGAGCTTCTCTTTCGTTCCTCTTTTACCTACAACTGAGAGCTCAAGCGAAAAATCAAAAACCTCAAAGAAACTCAAAACTTTTAGCTTTCCATGTTTATATCAATACTCTGGTATGGTTTATACTTTATATTGACCAAATTAATGAATTGAATTAAGTAATTTCGCATCGATGTTGCTGTTAGAGTTTGGTTTGGGTTTCTTCATTTATAGATTGATATTGGGGCTTGATTGTGGAGCTTTGAGACTTAGTAATTAGGTTAAGTATCGGTTACGACGTTAGGTTGAATTTGCGTCAAACTTCAATGTCATATGGGTGAATTCTGAGGTTAATTATTACTGGCATGAAAACTAGTGCACTAATAAAGGAGACAACTTATTAGACCTGAAACCCGATGTCGACTTTCATTACATCGGCACCAATCACTTACGAATTGTTATAGTGGTCAATATTAATTTATCCTTCTAGGTTTTATGTCGACACTAACGACTTACGATATTATTATAATATTCGATGTTGATAAAGTTCTCTTGTTGACTAACTAGCATCTATAGCACAAAAGCTCTTTCATATCATTGATGATTAAATTGAAGTGCGATAACCCCTTATTAGGAATACAGGAGTTATTGACAACATGTACGTCAATTAAATGCGACATTAATAAGTTCAACGTCAGTTAAAAATGACGTTGCTCATTTTGGACATTAGCCTATTGGTGCGGTTCGGTACTCGTGGCCTTATTCTTTGTCATCATTCCTAATAGCTGAACTTAAGAGTTTTACATGATATTATTATTTACGACATTGTTGTTTTAACATGTTATAAACCGTTTACCAATTAACACATTATCAATTCATATCGCCATTATTCATTAATGTCATCAGTCTCATTACTTCAACATTAGTTATAGTTGAGGTGTTTATTAGTCCTTTATTACATAAGCTAGATGACATCTAATATTGACATATCTGTCGATACGAACTTGTGGATATTGCATCTCCATTTTTATTTAATCTTTATATAGTTTTTCTGTGAAATTCCTTTATTAAAGTTAGAGTTTAAGTCTTTCAATACACTCTACATGTGTCATTTAAGGGTTATTAATTTGTGACTATCATATACTTTAAGCTCTTGACTTAAACAGTAGATAAGTTATTTAGATAGTAATTTTTGACTTAGCAGGTAATGATTCTTATATATAATAAAAATATTATCATTTCTTAAATTTTGGAATAATTTCTCCTGGCAGATAGATGGAAGGTTCAAAGATAAGCAAGGAGTCCTCCAAAAAGACTAACACAGGTTCCAAAACTTCCTCTTCTACCAATAAAGAAGATCTTCTTCTTCATTCTTCATATATTACCACTCAAGAAGAAGTGGATTCTATCCTTAAGCAATTTGGCATCATAAGTATTGATGTTATTCTAGTCGGTCCTTCTGGCAGAATCAACAACCCTTCAGAAGGATTTTTCCCTTTCACTCTGATTCATATATGGCATCAGCATATCTTCCTTTCCCAAACTTTATTTTAAAGTTCGTGGAGCACCTAAATATCACCCTAATCCAATTGACTCCCAATTTGTATACTTATTTGAATTATTTATAAGTTCTTGCCAGGAAAGCTAAGATTCCTTCTCTTAGTGATGAAATTCTCTATACCATAGCTGGCCCTACAAAGATAGGTGAGTAGCTAGGCAATCTTTAATATCGCATTCGTCTCCATCCAAAAAGCTTGATTATTAATGTGGTAAACAAGGCTAAAGGATGAGAAAACTGGTTTTTTTATACTAGGTGCTACTCAAGATTAGGGGAACTTTCTCCTTTATTTGGAAGTTCCTATTTTCTATTACTTATACTACATTTATAGCTCCCTTACAATAAATATTTTCTTTTAGATCCGACCCCTAAGAAGTTAAGCCCCACTGATAGCGAGATCGTCAAGTCCCTAACTGCAGCATTTGAGAAAATATGTGATAGGCTTATTCTCTTAATGGAGGTGAACCTTTGTCATTACTCATTGATTCAAGTCAACAATATAATACTTGGAGAGCTACCAATGATGAAAGGAAATGCCCAGGGGAAACGATCGTTGGTTACCAGCAACCATAATGCTTTCTCAACTTCTTCTCCAGTTCAACTTGAGTATACTTGTACGTTTCAATATAGTTAATATATGTTCTGAATATTATGGTTTGTCTAACTTTTGTTTTTTTTTAGGCTCGTCTCCCACATTAGTTGTCTTTATGGAGAAGGAGACCATAAGTGAAGTTCCCAAAGCAAAGAAAAGTAAAGATGGAACTTCTACCTTGACTTAGGTTCCTGAATCTCAATTTGTCAGGGATGTTATTGCTAGCTCATTTAAATCCATAAAAAGGAAACTAAGTGATGGTTTTGCTACTGTTTCCACTCCTAGCAAGAAGCACAAGGTAGGGCACATGTATTCCCTAGTTTTTATGGAGGAAGTACCATTCGTAGATATTAATTCAAGCCTTGAGGCCCTAAAGCTTGGCTCTTATAGGGAAAGAACTCGCCAAACGAATTAAAAGGAGTAGTCTCAAGGCCCATTCTTTCATATTACTTTTTTAGGGACTCCTAAGGGTTTGAACCATCTTTGCGGGGAGGTTGGATTGTGTATCTCTTCTGAAGACCCTTCCCTTCTAAGTCTCAGTCTACTTCCCCTACTAGCAATTTCGTTGATTTTCTCCAATTGGTCATCCGATCTCTACATTTAATTACTCTTAAGCCATACAGCCTTCATCCTATTCTCAAGACCACCGCTTTTCTATTCTTAAGCAGCTTTTATCGGTACATATCATTTTCGCTTTGCTATTTCAGGATTCTAATTTTCTCCATAATATTTTAATTCATACTTGTTACTTTTTAGGCGGCTGAGCAAATGTTCCAATTTCAAGATGATGCCTCAGTATTTTCTAGTGAAGTTTCCAAGCTTAAGGAACAGATTTTTTTTCTTAATAGCCACATTATTGACATTACGACTACAAAGGATGAGGCTGTAAATGAGAAAGAGAAAATTTCCACTTCACTTGACGAAGTGAAAACTTCACTTAATGAAGAAAGAAGTGCTAATCAAATTTTAAGTGATAAAGTAAATGCTTTAGAGATGAAGCTTGAGGAGGCTGGTATAAAGGAGGCCAAGCTTATAGAGGAGAATGGATTCTTAAAGGAGAAATCACGAAGGAAAAGAATTCTCTTGAACAAATCAACTGGCAGAATTAATGAAGTAAAGCAAAAGTTGTCTCATTTTGTTGATACTATTCTCGATACCATTATCGAGAAATCCTATAGGAAGGCACTTTTCATAGCATATGCCAATAACATCCAGCGATACCCAGATCTAGACTTCCTCTGGCTTGGAAAAAGTTTAAAAAGAAATTCAAAGAAATGTTAGAGGAAACACATGCATTTGACAAAATCTTTCGAGGAGGAGGATATTGATGCCAAAAAATTGTTGGCCTTTTGATGACCCTCTAACAGACGAAGAAACAGAATCTGATGAGGAAGGGGATAATGATGACAACTATAAGAATGACGATGACCATGATGATAGTGGTAATAATGATGAAGATCACAATAATAACGGTGATAATGATGATAATGGTGGCGGCTAGGGAAAGGGTCTCTCTGGATCGACGGATAGGAAAGATCGATTGGGAGGTGCTAACCCAGATCTGGTAGCAAACAGTACCGAAATCGCCGAATCTCCAAGTGAAGGCTCTCACCAGATGGATAATTCTCCTTAAAGCAACAAACTCAAAAGGAAGGAGAAAACTCCTTCATCTTCAATTCCACTCTTCAGGTATGGTCTCTTTATTTGAATGTCTTAGATTACCAAATAACTTTCGGTTAAAATGTTGATTATTTTAGTTAAGGAGAAAATCAAAATATAGTTATGAAGTTATGCATGAAAAGAAATAAATGGAAATAGATCAATTGAATAGAGAGTTGGATAGACAACTAAAATATTATAACGAGTTGTTTGGGAAATATAAGAGTCTCACCACTAGTGTATCAAAATTAAGATTTTTCAAAGAGAGGAAACTTGGTTCAGGGATGAAGAAAGTACGCCTTCATTGGGAGAAACTCTTGGCGGAAAATGCAAAGCCAATGACCCTCTTCTGGATGCTGATTGTTGATAGGAGCACTTTGGAATAATTTCTCTACAAAGTTTACTCTAAGAGTATATTTGTTTATTTTTCCTCTTAAGGCGATAATTGCGGGGGTTTGCTCAGGCGCTTTCATCACAGATACTTGAATGAACATGAGTCTGATCCTCCTCCTAAGGCATTTTGGAATCTTCCAAGAGTTGTCTTTATCCCTCTTTCTTCTCGATCTCTTCCCCTCGAAAAATTTAAGTATAATTGGAAGAGATTTTTTCTGAGTTTTATAAGGAATCATTCTTGTATGAACCAGAATGATTTTATAATTGTAATATGTAACCTGAGTAGCTTATGAACTTTATCGTCTTAATTTTATTATTACTAGTCTAATTTTAATATATCTTACAGATTAAATAAATCTTAAGCAGTCGTGTTCCTATGAAACTCTTGAGTAAATTTTGTCAAATTAAAGAAGGATTTTAAAGAGAAATCCCTAATTCTTAAAACATCATAGTTAGCGAGCTACTGATTTCTTAGAGACCCACAAAAAGTCTACATGTGATTTCTTCACTTTCGCTTCAATTTCTTGGGTGATGAAAAGGATAAATTACTGAGGGAAATTCAAATTTATCATGCCAAACTGATATGTGATCATGCTAGCTGTATATTCGAGGAATGAGGCTATCATCAATTTCCTCCCGTTAATACCCTAGATGGGATTAAAGCTACTTTTGACTCTACTCTTACCCAATCTGTTGGGTCATTTGAAAAGACCAAAACCGTTGTTTTGAAACTTCAATTAGCTAACTGAATGTTCAATATAGGATTCCAATTTAATTCAGATTTCCTTATTGTTTGTAAACTTTTGTTATTTAATGAAGAAGATGCTTCTCTCGTATATTGATTTTCTTTCCTACTTTCTCTTTTTGTAAAAAAATAATTGATCCTTGTATCTTTTGGCATAAATATACTTTCCCGAATCAACTCTATTGAGTATAGGCATAAAGCATAATTTGAGAAGGAACGCTCATCGAAAGGCACTCTCGCTTTACAATTTCCATATAATCCTGATGTGTAGAACTGGCATGGCATATACTACAAATTAAGGTCCATATTTAGAGGTGTGAAAGATGTGAATTCTGATCTAGAAAAAAATTAAAAAATTGATGATAGAATTCAAAGATTGAACATAAAAGTAGACGTTATTAGCAATCTATAATTTCTTCTCAAAACATTGAAGTTGATGCTAAAATTGCTCAATTACATCAAATGGTTATGGACCTTGAAGTGAAATTGCTTAAAAGTCAAGTGAACTATCAATCTTTGGAGTTTGTCACAAGCGGAGGTGAATCTAGTCTTCTCATCAAGAGAGGTTTTCCGCTCTATTAAATCCTCTTTCAAGCTTGGATGATAACAAAATCGGTAAATGGAGTCAAAGAGTTAGGTTTGAATGTATGCAATTTATTAATGGATAGTGGAGAGATAAGGTTTCTAATCATCTCAATGCTTATGAAGCTAAGGTTGAAGGACTTGAGCGTTGAAAACAAGCCTCTAATCGAGAAATTGAAAGGTAAGATCAACATATTGAAGCGAGCGAATAAAACTCTCGATCATGCATTAAATATTCATATTACATTGATTGATAATTTAAATGCTATTTGATGAAAGGAGAGGAAACTTAAACAACTCCTAAGTATGGCAATCCATCACATCATCGACTCATCTCCAATTGCTGAAGATCTATAGAAGTTAACGCAAAGTTCTGACTTGTAGCTCACACATCTTAGGGTAAATCTTTTTGTGATTCAAATTTTGCACCTGTGACTTTGTACATAATATATTAGATTGTAAATAAATTTTTATTTGAATGTATGTTACCTCAAATGTATGGTATGTATCCTTGAACTAAATAGTGGTCCTTATTTGAAACTGCTTGACGATTAATATCTTGCTTTTCTATATTTTGAGCTTTCGATGTATAAATTGTTACTATGCCCATTAAGAAGATTAAGAACCTTGCTAATTGAGCTTTTGGAACATGATATAAAAAAATTCTTTCCATTAATAAGTATCTAGCGGCATGTTTAGTAATGGAGATTCCCGTTAAATGAATTCAAATCTGAATTGAGAGCTGATTTAGCGATGCTCCATCATTAGAAAATCCTTTTGATAATAATTTGAATAGAAGCCCACAGAACCATTCTTGTTATATGTGAAGAGAAGACCAGAAAATCCATTTGATAATTAATAAGGGAGATCAGAAAACCCATCTATTAAAATGGAGAATCAGAAAACCCATCTAGTATTAATCATGGAAGACCAGAAAACCCATTTGGCAATAATATTGGAAGACCAAAACACCTGTTTGGCATTAGAACTAGAAGACTAGAACTCTTGTCCAACAATAGTAATAAAATACCAGAATATTTGTCCGGCAATAGTAATAGAAGACCAGAACACTTGTGTGGCAATAGTAACAGAAGACCAAAACTCCTATCTGGTAGTTCCTAACCTTTGACGACTCGTATTTTGATAGATCTTCCTCTAGAAGATTGCTTTAATCCTTCTTTCGAATTGAATAAAACTTGACTAATATTCCTCTGGAATACTGTTATTGATCCATTCTTTTGGATTTAGTACAGTTGACTCGATTGCTTTTTTCCACTATTGTAGGTGAGGATCTCAACTTGGATAGAACCCATTATTACCGTCTTAAGTAATGATTTAGATTTGTTGTCCAGTGCATTTGGCTAGATTTATTTTTACTGAACTGTAGACTTACCCGACCTTCCTCTAGGAGGTGCTTTAGTAAGGCCATGGAGATGGTACTAAAGGCTTACCCATCCTCCCTATAAGAAGCGCTTTAGTGAGGTCTTTGATAATGGCACTGAAGGCTGGTTTGGCGCTTTGTACATGCCAAAGGCTTACCTGTCCTCCCTCTAGGAGGTGCTTCAACCAGGCCGTGTAGGTAGGGGTTGAAAGCTTGCAAATGCTCTAGTTAGGCCTTTTGAGACGTAATCAAAGCCTTATTCAGACCTGTCTCTAAGAGGTGCTTTAACCAGGCCATCTTGGCGGGGGAAAATGCTTTAGACCCTTACTATCATCTTAGGGAGTGGTTTAATCTTTGCATTATTTTAGAAGAGTTTCGCTCCTCAACCATGTAGATATGCTTATTTTATTAAGAAACTCTTTCTATATTATTAATTTGTTCAATATCCTTGTACAAACTCTTCAAGCTTTCCTTGCCCTAAGAGATTGTTAATTATTCCCTCTAAGCCTTAATAGTGATTGGTGTCATGACCACTAAAGCATTGGTAATGGCAATATAACCTTCCAAGATTCCTTTCATTCTTTGGTTGCTTCTTTTGCAAAGGCCAATAGTTGAGCCCGTCTTTAGTCAGGAAGTAGATATTCTCGTAGGAAGTAGTAAGAGTGCAATTCTTTGAAAGTCATGACCTTTTGAAGGATAGTCCTTTTGGTTGGTATTTAATTCCTTTATTGCTTGAGACAGATTCCTCATCTTCGATGACTAATTTCGTTTAAAAGGAGCCTTGTGTAGCACTAGTTTTGTAGGATTGATTAAGCACAGTGCTCCATTTTCTAGTGAACCAGTCTGAATCCATTTCCAATCCCTTTTCGAAAATGGTCCCCTTAGCTTCGAGTAAAACCACTTTCCACATTTTTAGGAAGATGCATCCTTTTTTGTATTGCCTTCTCAGGGCAAAGATCGATGTTGGCCCTACACGAAAGGGATTCAAACTCCATTTTTCTGAATTATATAGAGCCATGTGTCTTTTCTTCTTTTCTAATATTTATAGTGCTATGATTCCTAATATTTGTTCTTCATGAAGCCAGGGATCATTAGTAATTTGGTAAGCTAGCATAGATTTTTGAGTCTCAGAGGATCCTTGTTTGGAGATTTTAGCAGGATTAATTGGCATGACTAAGCAAAACTTAGTTGATGCGATTAATTGGTGTTAAGAATCAAAGGTTACTTAGCTTGGAATAGGATATGTTTTATAGGGGTAAGTCCTTTAAGCCCTAAATATGCAAGCTAGGGTAGTTCTACTTAGGATTTTAATGGAGGCGGAGGTTCAAGTCGTTCTTCTAATGCCAAACGTCAATGAATTTCTTCGTCAACCTCAAAAGTGCAAGGGAGTGAACTTTGACAAATGATGGAAATTAGAGAGCCTAAACTTAACCTCAACGAGGGTTGGCACAAGGCGGCACTTGGTTGAGCCAAAGCTTAATAGGAGGGAATAAGTAGCTAGGCTCAAGTCCATTGTGAAGTCATATGCGAAGTCGTGTAGGATCATATATGCTCATGAGATAAATTTACACAGTCAATTGTATGTAAAGGTAGAAATTAAAAATATGAATACTTTTGGAGTTCGAAGAAATCCTTGATTAATAAATCATATATGTTTCAGACCTCGAAAGCAAGTAATAAGTCGAAAAGTCTTATTTTTATTCAATAAGATATCGAAGGTACAAAGTCCAATAGTTCAGTGCTGCAATTGGCTATAAATCCCCAAGTCAATTTAGGTTTACAATTAAAATATAAGAAGAGAGATAATAATGATCCACCCCATCCACTACATCCCTAGGTCTATATTTATAGGGAGAAAAATATGTCATGGTGCATGGTGCATGGCGCATAGCGTCGACATGCGTGGTCTCGACAGCTTTAATGCTACATGATGATGACAACTTCCTTTGCAATCCTTAAGTGTAGAGTAGGGCTTTAGCATCGTCTCATAAGTAATGGTGCACAACATCAATTACTTTTGACATTGATGGCTCCGGTCATAATGAACAATGTCCTTTATCAGTGGATGGTGACATCGGCTTGAGTTGACGTGAGTATGGACCAATATCAACAAGGAGTAGCTTTGATAGCTTTTATGGATATTGATGACGTCTGTCATCAACATCGCATATATAAGTGGGCGGCATCCTCCAAATGTTGATAAAATGTTCCATATAAAGGTCGACTCTATAGTGTAATAGCATTAATCATTGGCGGCATCAATAATGGGTAGTACTATCCGAAAGATGATTCTAAAGGGCGATGACGTTGGAATAGGAGCGACATTAAAGGGGACACGACATCATTACCTAATGACTTCGGTTGCATGTAGTGTAAGTAAGAAACGATGTTGAAAGAGTGTGGCACTAATGAGTTGCGATGTTTATTTTACTTTCACGAGTGAAAGGCGGCATCAATAAAACACAGCATCAATTGGATGCAGCATAAGTCATGTTTACATAACACTGATGGTTTATGATGCTAGTTACATTCGACGTCAATCTTTCTTTGAAGAGATGTGGCATTGGTCACATGTTGTGTTGATGATGAGCGACATCTCAAGTTCTAGCAAAAACATGCGGCATTGCATATAACCTTTATTGATGAGATGCAGTGTTAATTTGTAGCAATCCTTTTGCTATTGAATATTGTTGCGACATCATAATTAGGTCGCATGTCGCACATATTCGAGGTCAATAATAGTGATAACATTATACGACAATCCTTTTGAAACCTTAGGTTAAATATAAGTATACACACACCCATAATAGATATTATATGATTATGTAAACTCAAGAACAAATACAATCAAAATAAATTTGGAATAAGATAAACAACATAGAAGAAGTTTGTGAAAAAGAATGCTTCCTTTTAAGCAAATATTTTCATATAAAATTGGATGCAATTGTAAAACATGGAATCAATCATTAATTTAATGCTTTCCTTTTTCAATTAATTAATAGAATTTATTTTAGAATGATTTAAAACATGTTAGTTACATCATCATACTAAATTAATGACAAAGGTTAATCAATGCAATTATTACCAGGGTTTATTTACATTTAAACTTATGTGTAAATATTCAAATCTGAATCTCTTGAAACGAAAACTAAATCATTAACAAGAAAAATCCAAAGTTCAACTTTATTTTGGTTTATTTAAACAACAACAAAGTCAGACGACAATGGCATATATAGATTAGTGATGAGAAGATCCAAATTTAGATTAAACAAAACTGGATGAATAGTCATATAAAAAATCAAAAATAAAATTAAGAGGGTCTAGGTTAAATTAACTGAATAAACAATCATACAGAATAGATAAAATGAAATATTATTATTCATGACAAAACAGTAGTGAACAAAGCAAAGGTCCTATGTTTTAACATGATAAGAATTTGCAATTAATTCAAACAAGGGAAATGAGATTTACAAATCAAAAATTTAAATTCACATATATGAGCATAGGGGAAATATAGAGAATTAAGGGGATATAAACAACTTAGAAGATGTGTAAATATAGAATTATATATATAGCCTTTTGACCAGCCGAGATTCAAATAGACTGAACGAATTGAACTTGGAAACTATCAAGGTAGGAAGCCTAGAGATATGGCCCAAGAGCCCAGAAATCAAGTGCAAACAGAGCCAAGGGATGAAGACAAAACCACTCAAAGAAACAAAGAACAAAAACCCAACCCAAAGTTGAATCGGTACCGATCCACGTAATTTGGTCCATTCCTGCCCCGACTCCTCCTACTCACTAGTGATGATACTAGGAGCATATTTCAAGTACTATTTCGTCGATCCCATGCAATTCTCTATCGATCTCCATGAGCACTCAAAATCAGCAACTCTATTCTTCCACCGATCCATCATTTGGACTTAGAAACAAGCTTATAATGATGCAAACAAGTTTGGAATCTTGAATCTAACCATGAATCAAGCCAGAAGTTCAAAGTCATCCATATGAATAAAATATGGATCAGTACCCATCCAAGCCCATGGATCGGTACCGATCCATGAATATTGATGAGGTGTCCACCTAATTTCCTAGAGTAGTGGTCTATGGCGTGGAAAACTGTGGGGAGATCGCGGGAGCGAGATTCTAGGCTTCTTAAAGAAATAAATAGGAGGGGGGCTCATTTTCTACTTTGGCTCACTTACTCTATTACTCTAAATATTTTGTAATCATCTGTGGTTTTATACCAATCTGTTAGAACTTGTACTTATAAGTTAGCAATCAAAGCTATAAAATCCCTAAGTGGACGTAGGCCAAGTTTAGATATACTACTACAAACATTGTGTGTTCTTTCTTTGCTTATTTTAATTTACCTTTCTTCACTTTTTATTCTCTACAAAATCTCTTGGGTGTTTGTGTCATTTTTTGGTTCAAACAATTTGGTGCTTTCACAAAGAAGGGTATTCTTAGGCTACTTGGATCCATCATCTACTATTGGATTTCTTAGATCCAAGATATTGATCCAATCTTTCAATCTTATTGCTCTACTATTTAGATTTTCAACAATCTACAAGAAGATATTTATCATGGCCCCAAGCAGAGACCATTTTACAAACTCTAGAGCTGCTATTGACATCGAGAACCAGAATACCCAGCATATGGATTAAGGTGCCCAGCCAAATCAGCCAAAGATCCAGAATCCTACTGATGTCATGACCAAGATGGAGATAAATCATATGATAAAGCAAATGGATGATACGTTTCAGGAGAATCTCAATGAAATGAACCAATAGATGCAGGAGAGCTTGGGAGTGCTGAATTAGCTAACTTAGAACTATCGTTGAAGGAGCAGAACGGACTTAACATCTTCTGATTCAGAGTTTGACATTTCCTCATCATCTGATAAAGACAGATGAATAGGAAGCAGAAAATGGATCAAAAGAAGGCTGGGACTTCATATCAGGATCCAACACGAAGTCATGGTGAGAGTTTATGGATCAGCACCGATCCAAGAGGATGGATCGATACCGATCCAACAAATATTTGATCCTGTAACGACCTAGAATTTTAGTCAAATTGATTTTTAAATATTTAACTGATTTTAAATATTGGAAAAAAAATTTAAGTTAAATAACATATATTTCAAATATAGCAATTTATTTGATAATTGAATTGTTAAATTGAATATTTGGAATTTGTTTAAATAATTAAACCTTGGATTTATTGTGAATACAAATGATTTCGAAAGAAGATTTATTTCTATTTGAATAAGAATGAAGATAGTAAAATTTTGAATTTGAATTAAAAGTGATTTGAGTATTTTAATAATAATTCATTTTAATTAACATGTGAAAATAGGTTTATGGGGTACTGCCTCGGATTTCGACGAAACTAATTTCATTGGATCCGTAATTGTGAATTATTATATGCCGTTAAATTTCATGGCGATTGGACGTATCGTTTGGTCATGTGAGTTCGAAACACGTAGAAATTAATTAAAGGAATTTAAATTAATGTCATGTGATTTTGAAAGTTAATCCTTGTATATGATGGGATTAGGTTCCATTGTGTTTGGAATAGAGGTATTACATGTAGAACGTCAGGCGGCATGCCTCGATTGAAGTTCGAAAATTTAATGCGTGAATAATGTCGTAAAAATTTATATAAAAGGACCTCAACCATCTCCATTTGCTCAAACCCTAGGGATAATGTTTCAACCGCCATTAAATTTTTAATGGTCAAAATCATTCGTTCTTTCCCCCTTAATTCCTCATCAACCACTCAACGAAACGTCACGACACATGAAGGAAAGTCATAGAGCTCGACGAGCTCTACATAACGTACGGTTGGATCGTTGACGATTGGAGCTGGATTTTTTCTCTACTCATGGCCGACTTTTAGGTACGGCGGCACGATTTCAGGCGATCGAAGGAGGCCGCACTATGGCTTTGGATGGAGGTGGCGAGGGGCTATATGGTAGCGATGTCGGATCAAGCGATGGTTGTCGGGGGCGGCGGCGATAGGTTGGGAAATGCGGTCTATAATGAATTTGAATTACTGCTTGAGTTATGAAAATGAATTAGAGGGAAGGGTAACTAAGTTTGAAAGTTAATTAATTTAAGTTTATAAAAATTTAAATAATCTCAATATTTATTAATTCATATCTAATTCATACGAGGTCCAAATTGCACGTGATAAGTTGCGTTGCACTCGTATCAGGGAATACAACGTTATGGAGTTGGATTGGATGTATTTGGAGCTAGTAGGAATTTGGGTTAAAATTGAATGCTTGTTTAATTTTAATTCAAACTGGAACGTTTCAGCGATTACTGGAATTTTGGTGAGTTAAACTCACCTTTTTGGTTAACCGGTTATGTTATATAGTTGATATAAATTATTGATTGGATGTTTGAGTGATTTACTATTTTACCAGTTGGTTTGGATTTATTCCCGCCCTTGGAGCAGATGACCTTTTTATATATGCCCTAGTAGCGGATGACCTATATTATACGATTATATATTGTTTATGATGCAAGGGAATAACTTGGAGATCTAACAGGACTCCTCACCATTGTTGATTATATATATATATATATATATATATATGTATGTATGTATATAAGTTGATATATATGAATTGTGATGCATGGGGATAGGTTGGAAGATCCAACGGGATTACTCGCCATTGTTGAAATGTTTTGTATAATATTCCTTTTACATGAATTTTTGAAACTTAAACCCGATTGTTGACACTATGGGTTATGACATTGTTATATGCTCAAAACTAAAACTCTATAGTAATAGAAAATCAATATCAATATTAGTTAAACGTTGGGTCGCTATTGGCCTAAAATTAGTATTTCAAAAATACTATAAATTGCCATTTGAGTTGGAGTTGGTTTTTGAGACAGGAAATATTTTTAAATCTGAAATTGGGTTTCGGAATATTTTGTTTTGATAGATTTAACTTCTATTTTACTCTAAACTTTTTATCTATCTTTTCTAAGTTATTTAATTATATTTAATAGTGTTTAAGATTATTTATATTTAATATTGTCTTTTCAAGATTATTTATTTATATTTAATGTTGTTTTAAAAGTTATTTATAAATATTTTATATTTTGAAAAATTAATCATTAAAAAATTACTATGGCTTCAAATTAATAATAATGATTTGTTAATAATGTTTTGGAAATAAATTATTACTATTTATAATAATAGTAAGGATTAATTATTATTGTTTATTTAATAATGTTTTGAAATTATTAAATATTATTTTTAAGATGTTTTGAAGTTAATAATTATTATTTATTTATAGTGTTTATTATTAATAATTATTATTATATAATAGTGTTTTGAAATAAACGATTTTTATTTATTTATAAATGTTTCCGAGACTAATAAATAGAGTTTATAAACAGACTTGGATTCTATACGAGGAGTTTTATAAAATGGTTTAAAGACATAAATGAAGATTATTTACAAGGTAAAGGAGTTTTATAAATGGTTAGATATTTATAAACGAATTTTAGAAATGAGTTCATAGATTTATAAGAGGAGTTTTATAATTAGTTTTATGGATTTATAAAGAGTCTCTAAATGATTTGAGAAATGATTTAGAGACGTTTATAAATGGTTTTTTTTAGAGATTTATAAAATAGTTTATAAGTGGGTTTTTAAAATTTATAAAGGAGTTTATAAATGGTTTTAGAATTGTGTAAAAAGGAAATCTATCTCCATTTTGTGAATATACTTATACCGTCGAGGTATGTATAGGGATATTTTTTCCAAGTATTGAAAATATAGGGATTTGTGAATATATCTTTGTAAAAGTATTTTGATACAAGTGTTTACAAGATGAATTCAATTAATGAAAAGATTAATTAAGGAGGCTAGTGGTTACTTATGTGCTTAACCAATGTTGGTTTTCCCTTTGGAAATAAATCCTTGATTTGGATGTATGTTTGTGGATAGTTAAATAATTGACTATCAAATGTGGACCCAAAACGTAACTTTGGAAATATCTAGCAGAAACATATGAGTTACATGGCACAGCCATCTCCGATGATGTTGTACTATGCGTATAAATCTCGTTTCATTCTCCTAGGACAAATGATAAGGAAATCTATCCACTAATGGTTAAGAGGTAATCTCCTCTCTTATCTTCGAATGTTTATTTCCTAAAGAAACGGAGTTGAGTGTACCGAAAACTATCGAATGTTGTTTCAAAGAGACTGGGATCAGATATGTTGTCTAAAAACCACTTCGATCCTACTCGAGTGTTTTGAAGTGAAGAGATCTTAAAGATGATGGAATTGAAGATGGAGCTCTTTGAAGTACAAGGGCTAGTTGCTACTAATCCTGAGGATGATTCCAAAATGGATGCATTAGAAGTGGTGCCTTCTATTTGTTTATCTCCTTGACAACTTGTATGGATGAATGCGGGCATTGCATTGTTGTTTGGAGGGCAGTGTTAGCATTCCAAGTGGGAAGTTCTATATGAAAGGTAAAACGTAGCCTCAATCCTCATCAATCAGGAATGACTAAAACATGGGAGATGCAGCAGGGCTGAGTGGGTCACTTTCATTAGGGTATGATCATTCCTATCTAGAGTCGATGTTCTCTCTCATTTGTATGCTTTAGGGCCCATTAACCAAGGGATGATCATATTCGGTACTATCCAGTAAGGGGTAGGCCGGTTCTATGTTGCCAGGGGTCGATAGGTTCGACTTCGATGTTATTTTATCTTAAGATGCACCGTGACGGGCGGTACCCTAATAGCCCAGTCATTGTATGGAACCCATTCTCCAATAAGCGCAGTACAGACTTAGTTGTGCCTAGCTATACTGAAACATGAGATACAAGCATTTCGGCTATATTTGTATTTTACTTTGACCCCTAAACACTATTACAATATCAAATGGATTTCATATAGAAAATGTTTTTGTTATCTTAAGGTTAAAACCCATCCGTGTTTATGTGCGACTTGGTCTTATGAGATACCTTTATTTGAAAGGTTTCTGATAAACATTAAATTTCATTTAGGTGTGTTTTTCTCACGCTGGTTTAATAGAATGATCCGGGCATTCTTCCCTTTCATTGCTCGGGTCAGACTGAGCAATTTACAGATTGCTTTGGATGCATTGTAACTCAGGAGACAAGCTGGAGGTCCAAGATTTATCTATGTATTTCTTGGTGTTCCGCTACGTTGTCTGTTGGTTGTATTTATTAGCAATTATAAGGACAGGCTGTTATAACTGTCCATGTTGAAATAGGTTAGTGTACTATGGTTGGTGTATGTATATTACATTTTTTTTCTTTGTGTAAAGATTTGTTGTATATTATAGATTATTCTTTCTGCTGTAAGGTTCTATGTTGTTTAGTATTCTTCTTTCCTTTTTCTTCTTTTCCCCTAACGATCGGGTTTTCCAGCATTTGATTGTTCGGCACGCAATATAGTGGATGTATTAACGTTGATTTTTGAGGGTCAAAAATACCAGTTCATTACACTTGGTATCAGAGCGCAAGGTTAAGCTAGAACCTTGGCTTTGGTGGGGATTAATTAGTAGAGATATGTAACAACCCAAAATTTAAGCTATTATAATTAAATAACGAATTAATTAAACAATAAAATAAGTTTGTGAAATTGTCAGAATCGAGTCATGGAAGTTGCACCATTGGGTCCGTGGTAATTTTCTGATCAATTTCCACATATAACTTGTCGAAATTCGAGCAAATATGGAGAAGTTACACAAGAAATAAGAAATAAGAATTTAATAAACTAAAACGAAAAAAATAATATAAGTATCCATAGGTAGACCCTCATTTGGGTCAGGTCGACCTATGGGTCGACCCCCAAAGGGGTCGGGTCGACCCGCACTTTTACCTGGACGCCATTTCGTCCAGGTATGAGCCGAAGAGAGTAATTTTTATTTTTTGCCAAATACTGTGCGTTCGTAGCTGCATCCTACGGTTCCTAGTGAGCCTATGACATGGTTGCACCAGATTTAATCTTCAAATCCAATGGCCTGAGATCCCTAAGCCACGCTATAAATAGAACCCTAGGCCTAGCTATTTTTCTCATTCAGATTTTCTCTCAATTGGGTTCATTGCCTGAGGCTGAACCCTAAATAGACAAATTTTCTAGGGAGGAAATCTTTTTGATAAAAATATTCTATGCCCTAGAAGTGGATCTAGGAAGGCCCAGGACTAGAACTAAGGACCACAGGTGAGTGTTTTGTAATTATTTTAGATTTGTAAGCAATTTAAAATAATACGATTCTCAATATTTGTATTTTTTCTACAATTTTGAGACAGTTTTTATGTAAATTTATTTACAGTCAGTTTTAAAGTAAATTTCAGAAGTTCTTTTCAGTCTATTTTATTCAGTTATTTACAGTTATTTACATCTGTTTTAAGTTAGAATTTAGCCTGTAAATGTTAGTTTCTTTTTATAGAGATTTAATCCTTTTTGACGTGAATAAAATATTAAAAAGAGAAGAATTTGCTAATATGGATTAAAATAGAATAACACTAAATTTACATAAATCGGATGTAAAATGAGAAAAACTGAAATAAAAATAGAGATGGACTGAAATAGGCAAATTTAAGATATTTGCAAGCATAATTATAACAAGTGGTTTTAACTAAAAAGGAGAAAATAGAAGAGTAACAATTGCAAGAACAATTATAACACGTAGTTTATAATTAGAAAGAAGAGATAACAGAGGAAGCTTATTTTAAAACTTAGATCTTGGATTAATTTAATAAGCAAATATAGCAGAAATAACAGAAGAGGCTTATTTTAAAACATAAGATCTTGGATTAAGTAAATAAGCAAATATAGAAGTAGGGCCCGTACCGACATCATACCCTTTCAGGTCTAGGACTGATGGCTTCACACGTAGGTGAGGCTGGGACACGCTTATGTTGATTGGGTTAAATAAGTGGCCAATAGATAGAGGCTCAAAATCTGGGGATTTGGGCAAGGGGCGTAAAGCTAGAAGATTTATTTGTTAGGACCAATACCGGTAGCATTCCCTTTCAGGTCGAGGACTGATGGTCTCACACGTAGGTGAGGCTGGGCACGCTTATGTTGATTAGGGTAAATAAAGGGTCAAATAGGGGGCGACAGTTAGTGTGTACTGGCGATGACTGAGCGTGCAACATTGATTAGGGTAAATAATTCGCTACTGTGCCCTAAGCGCTAAAGTGGTGTCTTTTGCTATGACCAACAGGATTGGTTCATAGTGGCACAACAGAGATAGGAAAGGCTGATCAATGGATAGGATTAGGATTTCAGCCTAATCAAGTTAGCAGTTGAGAAAGGATTAGGATTTCAGCTCAATCACAGTAGTTTAAGACAAGTGCAAATAATCAAACAATCAAAGCAAACAGTCAAACAGAATCAGAAATAGTATTTTATCCGAGTTTTATCTTTTCTGTATTTTCCTTTTAAGATAGAACTATTGCTTAGTCTATTATCTTTATCTTTCTTAGAAATGCTAGTAATTACTTTCACTCACCAGATTTATTGTCTGACCCGCTCCTCTATCTTTCCTTTTCGCCCAATACGCCTATAGAGTTGAGGATATTTGATTCAGGTTGCTTGGAGATTCATTTCCGGAGTTTCCCCATTTCAGTTGTATTCTTCTGCTTTTCATCTTTTTCATTGGGTTTATGATGGATTGGCACCTGTGAGAGGGATTATTATTATTATTGTTATCTTTATACTATGATTTTATGAGACTGAGATGTATTTTCATGAGACATGAGACATTTTGAGTTTTTGAGATATGTTATGTTTTTATGTCTTATTTTCAGATGAAGTTTAATTTTAAATGATAAGTTATTATTTAAATGTTTCTGATTTTTTTACTTATTTGTCTTTAGGCCTGTCAATGGATACCCGAAAAATCCGAAATTCGTCCGGATCTGTATCCAAAAAACCAGATATTATCTGATATCTGAAAAGCGGATGCGGATATCCGATATCCGAAAAGAAAATCGGATGCCGATGCGGATATGGGCATATCCGTATCCGAAAAACATCCGTCCGATCCGAAATTAATTATAATAAAAATTGTTATTATTATTGATTTATTATTTAAAGATGATCCTAAGTTATAGTTAAAATATATTTAGAAATGAATTCGCCCAAGCCCAAATTGCTCAAGAAAGAAAGTAAAACCCTAACTAAGCAAGCAACAATAAGTCATGTAACTCACATTTTCACTTTCCTATTTCAATTTTCAAACCCTTATTTCTATTTCCTCAGCAGTTTCCAATTTCAAACCCTAACTTGCTCTCGCGCTCCGCCTTTTGTCGCTGCTCCGCCTCGTTCAGCTCACCTTGTCGTCATCGCAATCACCTCGTTTAGCTCCACCTCATTCGGCTCCGATCCATCTGTCACAGCCATGCTTTGCTCTGATCCAAGTGTTAGAGATCCACCTTGTTTGTCACAGCTCCGCCTCGCATAGCACTGCTCTCTGCTCACGCTCGGCTCTACTCATGCTCGGCTTTTCTCACGCTTGAATGATGTTGCTCTTCACTTTGGTATACAGTTTGAAACTTAATTTTTTTTCTCTTATTTTATATTGTTTTAATACCAGAATGAATGGATTAGTATCTTGCATAATATACAAATGTTCTACAGATAATTAAGTTACCTCAAAAATTTAATAAGCATTAAGATATTGGTAAATAGAATTTGGAAGATGATATGAGATGTTGAGATATAGTAAATGACATCTGTTAGGATTTGCCGCAGCCTGTGGTAATAAATTTTTTTCCCCTCAATTGACAAACTTGGCAACTTTACCAAATTGGAGGCCAACCTTGAATCATCATTCATATTAAATAGATTCTTAATGACAATATCAATCTAAATTTATGTTAGAGGAAAATGTATGTTATTTGGTTTATTAACTGATATTTGATTTTCTAGTGTGCTATACTTTGTATTTTGTTTAGATTATTAGTTACTTTATATGAGATGGCTAAGATGAAAACATATGAGAACTGAAAACAAATATTATCTATTTTTTTGTTTGTTTTTGTTTATTTGAATTGTTGTAATATCGTACAAACTTGTTTGACATTATGTATGTTGCTATTTTGTCATTTGAATTGTTGTAATATCGTATGAACTTGTTTGACATTATGTGTATTGCTATTTTGTCAATTGAAAACTGATTAGTATTGTAGTTTGTGTGTGTTGTCATTTGGGAAAGCGATTGTTTTAGCTGTGATGTTTTAGTTCAAAAATATTAGCATAATAAAAATCTTATTCAATTTCGGATGTGGATATTTCGGATATTTTCGAATATCCACTTTTTATTTTGGATGCGAATATTTTCGGATATCCGAAAAATATTCGCGGATGCAGATACGGATGTTAATTCTCTGATATCCGTGGATATCGGATGCGGATTCGAATGCAGATTTAAAAAATCGGATGTGGATACGGATATAGCCATATCCGCATCCCTTTGCATCCATTGACAGCCCTATTTGTCTTGCGAATCTTAGTCTCTGTAATGCTTTAGCTATACCTATAACGCACCACATCCTTTGGTGTGCCCTTTTTGGGAATACTAAGGGGTGTGGGGTATTTCATTTGGTATCAGAGCCTAAGGTTACATAATTCCTAAAAACTTGTTTTAAAAATAAAGTATTTTTAAAAGGTAATATATCTTTAAACTAAAAGTATTTTTTAGAAAGAAACTCTTATTATAGAAATAGTTTTCAAGTATAAAAGAGTCTTTATAAAAATCCTCTCAAAGTCCAGTTCAACCTCCTTTCGATTCTCTCGAGCCTAAATTTTCCTTTCTTTACATAGTATGGCGGATGGCCCAAATCTTCCAGAGGGTGTCTAAGTCCCTAGCTGGTTCCAGATACCTCTAAGCTACGACACCAGAGGTGCATGGGCAAGCGCCCAATGAGCACCAGTGGGTGGAGGACCCGTTAATGCACCTGCAGCAGCTAATATTTCTAAGCTATGCAAGGACTTCGCTAGTTTAGGAGGCAAGACGTTTTCTAGCACGGAGGATTTCGTAGAGACATGAGCTTGGTTGAGGAATATAGAGCGGATATTTGGGCTGTTAAGATTGGAGGACCAATAGAGAGTTCAGCTTGCATCTTGGCAGCTGAAGGGAGAGGCTTCTTACTGGTGGGAGATTGTAGAAATGGAGGGTAGAGACATTGGTTGGTTTGGATTTCGGGAAAGGTTTGAGAGAAAGTTCTTGTCGCAAGTCAAGGAAAGAATATAGTTGGAGAAATTCATTAGTCTGAAGCAGTGGAGTTTTTGGGTGAAAGAGTATATAAATCAGTTTAATGAGTTATCGTGGTTCGGGATGGAGCTTGTTAATACACCGCATAAGAAGGCCACCAAGTTTGCTAAAGGTTTGAACCAGGCCCTCCAAGGGTTGGCATTGACACATGTACCTATGTGAGTGATGTATGAATCACTTATGGAAATGGCTCTTATATCAGATGCTGCTAAGAAAGAAGAGGTTAAGGAGGTTCCTAAATCAGAAAACTCTAAGAAGCAGTGGCGGAAGAATAAGAAGGATAAGAACAAGAAGAAAGGAGGAGGACCTCAGAAGGGACAGATCAAGAAGGGCGAGAAATGTCATAATTGTGGATTGGTTGGGCATTTCACAAAGGACTGTAAGAAGGTCACGGTGAAGGGGAGGTGTTACAACTGTGGACAGCCTGGACACCTTAGTAGAGTTTGTCCTCAAAAGACGGGGCAAAGAGCAGGCGCACCTACGGTGCAAGTATAGGCTTTGGATGCAGCACCTTCTAGTAGTGGATGGGATCGAGGTAGGAAAGTCTCTATAGAAGGTTTGATCTCCATTTCAGATTTTCCTAAGCATCGCATTCTTTCAATTCTAGTTCCTTGGTTGATTGTTTGCACTTAGATATTTCTCTGGTTGTAGACCCTATAGTTGTTTCAAACCCCATAGAAGATCGGCACATTTATCCATGATTGGTAGGGGTTTGAAAATTTTTATACTAGGCGTAGAGTTTGATTTTGACGCCTATGTACTGGGATTTTCAGGATATGGGATGATTTTGGGGATGGACTAGTTATCCACTTATGGTGTGATATTGGACCACGAGAGGAGAGTCACTAGGCTAGAAACATGTAGCGGACGGACTCTTGAGGTTTCTTGTGACCCACAGGGGTCAGTCATGTTGAGCTTCCTTTATTCCCTTGATTCATCACTTGGAGAGTTAGATTCAGTTCCGGTTGTTAGAGATTTTCCAGACGTTTTTGAGGAGGTTAGGGGGCTACCGCCTAAGAGAGAGATCGACTTTAGG
The DNA here is from genome assembly GCA_030737815.1 of Allium fistulosum. Lineage (NCBI taxonomy): Eukaryota > Viridiplantae > Streptophyta > Magnoliopsida > Asparagales > Amaryllidaceae > Allium > Allium fistulosum. Next base: position 800,423,583 of record CM060904.1, read on the forward strand.
ATCTGTCTGAATGATAATGTTAAGCCAGTGGCATTTCCCGTGAGACATATGGCTCCTAAAGAGAGGAAAGAGTTAAGTAAGCAGATCAGTGAGCTACTACAGAAAGGCTTCATTAGATGAAGCATATCAGAGTGAGGAGATCTAGTCGTCTTTGCTACAAAGGTAGATGGTTCCCTTCAACTTTGTGTAGACTATAGAGAGCTAAATAAGCTCACGAAGAAGAACCGTTACCCACTTCCTAGGATAGACGACTTTTCAATCAGTTGGTTGGCTCTTCAGTATTTTCTCAGCTTGACTTAGCCACTGTATTTCATCAACTTAGGGTCGTTGACGATAGCATCGGTAAGGCAGCATTTAGGACACCCAATGGATTCTTTGAGTGGTTGGTTATGCCATTTGGGCTGACCAATGCCCCAGTCTATTTTGTAGATCTGATGAGCCGTGTTTTTCGAGATGTCCTAAATAAGTTTGTTGTAGTGTTTGTGGACGACATTCTGGTGTTTTCCAAGAGTATGGAAGTGCATGTTATTCACCTTGAGGTGGTTCTTCGCACACTTTGTGTTCATTAAATGATGGCAAAGTTCTCAATGTTTCACTTTTGGCATGAGGAGGTGTGTTTCTTGGGGCATGTAGTCTCAAGAGAGGGTTTAGCTGTGGATGACGCTAAGATAGTAGTAGTACAGGATTGGAAGGTCCCCAAGAACGCTACCGAAGTTAGAAGCTTCCTAGGTTTGGCTGGTTATTATAGGAAATTTATCAGAGGTTTTGCTAAGATTTCAGCGCCGCTTACTCACCTCACTAGGAAGAATGCGACATTCGTGTGGGACATGGATTGTGAGGATTACTTCACGATGCTAAAGAGAGCCCTTACTAGTGCACCCATGTTAGTTTTACCCGACCGAGCTAAGCCTTTTACAGTATACACTGATGCATGTGGGACTGGCCTTCGGGCAGTATTGATGCAGGAGGGAAGGGTAGTATGCTATATGAGTAGACAGTTGAGAACTCATGAGAAGAACTACCCCACCCATGATTTGGAGTTGGCTGCTATTGTTTTCACGCTCAAGTCTTGGAGACATTACCTACTAAGAGAGAGGTTCGAGTTTTTCACTGACCATAAATCGTTGAAGTACCTGTTCTCAAAAAGGATTTAAAGTTGAGGCAGCAGCGTTGGATGGAGTTTCTTGCATCATATGACTTTGGGATAGCTTACACCCCTGGCAAGGGGAACGTGGTTGCGGATGCATTAAGTAGGAAGAGAGTAACCCTTAGTCCAATGTTCTTGGAGTGGAAAAGCCTAGAGTTTATTTCCACCTTTGATTTTAAACCCTCTACGGACATCACTCCTAGATTATTGGCAGCACTTGAGGTTAAGCCTACCCTCATAGATCAGATTAGCTCAAGGCAGTGAGAGGATTCAAAGCTTGTGGATATTCTAGATAGGATTAGTAGAGGAGAGGTCTCTTGACGTCTCCAACGCTATTCCATCGATAGTAAAGGTGGCAAAGGAGAGATGGAAGATTTGTGTCCCCCGCACTGGTGATTTGATGAGAGCAGTTCTAGCAGAGGCACACCATTCTTGGATGACTATTCATCCGAGCGGAGATAAGATGTATAAGGACATGAAGAGAGCATTTTATTGGAGTGGCATGAAGAAGGATGTAGCAGAGTTTGTGGCTAAGTGTCTTGTGTGCCAAAGAGTTAAGGCGAAGCAGCAGACGCTTGGCGGATTGCTTCAACCATTGGATGTACCCGAATGGAAGTGGGATAGTGTTTCGATGGACTTCATAGATGGTTTACCCCAATCTAGGAAGGGGAATATCGGTATTTGGGTGATTGTAGATCATTTGACTAAGAGCGCCCACTTCATTCCAGTCAAGAGTAAGAGGACATCACCTTATTTGGCATCCATATACGTTCGTGCGATAGTCCGACTTCATGGACTTCTCTCTAGCATAGTGAGCGATAGAGACCCTATCTTTTCTAGTGAGTTTTGGAGGAGCTTGCAAGAGGCTTTAGGGACACAACTTAGATTGAGTACGGCCTATCACCCTCAAACGGATGGATAAACAGAGAGAGTTAATAGAGTTCTTGAGGATTTGTTGAGGATGTGCATTCTTGATTTTGGAGGAACTTGGGAGAAGCACCTTCCTTTAGTGGAATTTGCTTATAACAATAGTTTTGAGGCTAGCATTGGGATGGCTCCTTTTGAAGCCCTTTATGGAAGACCTTGCAAGTCGCCTTCATGTTGGTTGGAGTCTACATAAAGATTTCTACTTGGTCCCGACATGGTTAGAGAGACTTCAGAAAAGATTGATTTGATTAGAAGAAGAATAAAGACGGCCTAAGATAGACAGAAATCGTATGCAGATAAGCGGAGAAGGGATATTGAGTTCGAGGTAGGATATTTGGTTTTCATTAAGGTGTCTTTGCTAAGAAAGGTAGTGAGGTTTAAATCAAGTGGGAAACTTGCTCCCAGATTCGTAGGACTGTTCCCCATTGTGGAAAGGGTAAGGAAGATGGCGCATTGGATAAAGCTACCGGAGAGGCTCGCGGGAGTTCATGATGTTTTTCATGTTTCACACTTGAGAAAGTGCTTACATGATTCGGTAGAGGTAGTGGAACCTAGCCTACTTGAGGAAGTTGAAGTGGAGAGGGAAGCATCGGTTCGTCGCATTCCTACCAAGATCGTTGGGCATGATATTAAGAAGCTTAGGAATAAGGAAGTCCTTTTGGTTAAGGTGCAGTGGGGAGATAGTATTGAGGACGCTACGTGGGAGGCTGAGGAGAAAATACGTACCTCTTATCAACATCTTTTTGATGGTACGTCTTTAATTTCCTATTTCCATCTATAGCTTTGAATAGGTTCTTTCCTTTAGTATCCTTTGGGAGGGTAGATCTTAGGACTTAACCTATGGATGGTAGGAATGAATGTAAACCTGTTACTAGAACATGTTATGTATGATGGGCGCTAGTGGTTGCAAGTGTTTGCTAGTGGATGCTAATGGACGCATATACACACACTAGGCACTATTATCTCTTAGAGATCGGCCTAACTAGGTCACCAAAGCATATGCATATGGATGTGTGTGCACTTGCATTTTTATTTCATGGTTGCTATGAATGGGTGATTATCATATGATTTTTGTATTTGGATGATTATTGTAGCACACATATAGAACTATCAGTTGTCATTAGGGAATTTGCATTCATTTAGATACATGGCACATACATGATTGCATAAAATGGAGGTCGACGGAATCAGTAGACTTCCTAATCTTTGGCATTAGTTAGGGACATTGACACTACATTATTACATGTATCATAAATTGCATTAGAAAGCTTAAGGACAATGGATGTAATGGACGATGGTTGAATATATGGTTGTAGAATTTGGATGAAAATATGTATTTAATTCTTCTATCCTCGGAGATTTCGAGGACGAAATACTTTAAGGAGGGGAGAATATAACAACCCAAAATTTAAGCTATAATAATTAATTAACAAATTAATTAAACAATAACATAAGTTTATGAAATTGTCGGAATCGAGCCACGGAAGTTGCACCATTGGGTTCGTGGTGATTTTCTGACCAATTTCCATATATAACTTGTTGAAATCCGAGCTAATATGGAGAAGTTACGAGAGAAATAAGAAATTAGAATTTTATAAACTAAAACGAAAAAAATATATGTATCCATAGGTCGACCCTCATTTGGTCAGGTCGACCTATGGGTTGACCCACACTTTTACCTGGACGCCATTTTGTCCAGGTACGAGCTGAAGAGAGTAATTTTGATTTTTGGCCAAATCCTATGCGTTCGTAGCTGCATCCGATGGTTCCTAGTGAGCCTATGACGTGGTTGCACCGGATTTAATCTTCAAATCCGACGGCCTGAGATCCCTAAGCCATACTATAAATAGAACCCTAGGCCTAGCTATTTTTCTCATTCATATTTTCTCCCAATTGGTTCACTGCCTGATGCTGAACCCTAAATAGAAAAAATTTCTAGGAAGGAAATCTTTTTGATAAAAATATTCTACACCCTAGAAGTGGATCCAGGAAGGCCCAGGACTAGAGCTAAGGACCACAGGTGAGTGTTTTGTAATTATTTTAGATTTGTAAGCAATTTAAAATAATATGGTTCTCAATAGTTGTTGTTTTTCTAGATTTCTAATATAGTTTTTATGTAAATTTATTACAGTCAGTTTTAAGTAAATTTCAAAAGTTCATTTCAGTCTATTTTATTAAGTTATTTACAGTTATTTACATCTGTTTTAAGTTGGAATTTAGCCTGTAAATGCTAGTTTCTTTTTATAGAGATTTAATCCTTTTTAACACGAATAAAATATTAAATAGAGAAGAATTCGCTAATATGGAATAAAATAGAATAACACTAAATTTACAAAAATCAGATGTAAAATGAGAAAAACTGAAATAAAAATAGAGATGGACTGAAATAGGCAAATTTAAAATATTTGCAAGCATAGTTATAACAAGTGGTTATAACTAAAAAAGAGAAAATAGAAGAGTAACAGTTGCAAGAACAATTATAACACGTAGGTTATAATTAGAAAGAAGAGATAACAGAAGAAGCTTATTTTAAAACTTAGATCTTGGATTAAGTTAATAAGCAAATATAGCAGAAATAACAGAAGAGGCTTATTTTAAAACTTAGATCTTGGATTAAGTTAATAGAAAATATAGAAGTAGGGCTCGTACCGGCAGCATTCCCTTTCAGGTCTAGGACTAATGGTTTCACACGTAGGTGAGGCTGGGACATGTTTATGCTGATTAGGGTAAATAAGTAGCCAATAGATAGAGGCTTAAATCTGGGGATTTGGGCAAGGGGCGCAAAGCTAGATGATTTGTTTGTTAGGACCTGTACCGGCAGCATTCCCTTTTTGGTCGAGGACTGATGGTCTCACATGTAGGTGAGGCTAGGGACGCTTATGCTGATTAGGGTAAATAAAGGGTTAAATAGGGGGCGACAATTAGTGTGTACCGGCGATGACCAAGCGTGCGACATCGATTAGGGTAAATAGTTCGCTATTGCGTCCTAAGCGCTAAAGTGGTGTCTTTTGTTGTGGCCAACAGGATTGGTTCACAGTGGCACAACAGAGATAGGAAAGGCCGATCAATGGGTAGGATTAGGATTTCTGCCTAATCAAGTTAGCAGTTGAGATAGGATTAGGATTTCAGCCTAATCACAGTAGTTTAAGACAAGTGCAAACAATCAAACAATCAAAGCAGACAGTCAAACAGAATCAGAAACAGTATTTTATCCGATTTTTATCTTTTCTGTATTTTCCTTTCAAGCTAGAACCATTCCATAGTCTATTATCTTTATCTTGCTTAGAAATGCTAGTAATTACTTTCACTCACCAGACTTATTTTCTGACCCACTCCTCTATCTTTCCTTTTTCCCCAATATACCAGTAGAGTTGAGGATAGTTGATTCACGTTGCTTGGAGATTCATTTCCGGAGTTTCCCTATTTTAGATGTATTCTTTTGCTTTTCATCTTTTTCATTTGGCTTATGATGGATTGGCACTTGTGAGAGGGATTATTATTATTGTTATCTTTATACTCTGATTTTATGAGGCTGAGATGTATTTTCATGAGACATGTGATATTTTGAGTTTTTAAGATATGTTATGTTTTTATGACTTATTTTGAGATGATGTTTAACTTTGAGTGATAAATTATTATTTAAATGTTTCCGTTGTTTTTACATATCTGTCTTGTGAATCTTAGTCTCTATGATGCTTTAGCTATACCTATAACGCACAACATCCTTTGGTGTGCCCTTTTTGGGAATACTAAAGGTGTGGGGTGTTTCAGGATAGGGTCAGTAGCACTCTAGAATGAGTTTTAGTCTATATATATAAGCGCGTATTTACTAGTGATATAAAATTGTTAATATTGTGTTGATAGATCAGTTGAGTGGCTTATAGATTCTGGTCAATACGAGTGATTAACGTTATTGATAAGGGTCTCCAAACATTTGAATATAGCAATTCGACACAATATTGTTTTGAAATTGGGTAAGTGAAATAGCTTTACCTTTATTATATTTTTTATATAAGGGAATAATTTTTTAGAAATTATTGTAGTGTATGTGGTCTGTTTGGTTGTTAGTGAATGATAATATTGATTACTATCATTGATTGTTTGTTATTTGTGTTCTAATAAAATTTATTATTATTATAATGAAAATAGAAGTAAACAATTAAGAATTGGTTTCATATAACTAAAGTGAAATTATATATATGGGAAATTTATTAATATGATCTGTAAATAAAAAGGATTAAAAGCTGAGAATTTGAGAATTTAAATCTCGTTGATTTTGAAAATTGTGTTTCAAAGTTTTGGAAAATAATAATATTATTATTTTGAAAATATTTTTGAATGGAAATATTTTAAATTGAAATTTAAAAGTGTTAAGAAAGCACTAAACTCACTTTGGTCACTAGAGAATAATTTCGATGATGACTGCAGCATCATCAACGTTCATTTTCGGGTCTCCAAGAGAGGAATTGCTACCATAAGAGATTTGTTTTGGTAAAACAATTTTTGATTTAAAATCCCATATATGATTTGTTATACAAAAAGAGATATATATTATATATTATGTATTATTTCAAGATAGAGTTGAAATAAAATAGAGTGTTTAAATTTTTAAAATTTTATCTAAGTTTTTTTTGAAATTATAAGAAATCGGTTTTTGTAACTTATAAATTGAAGAATAATAAGTTAAAAAAAAGTTTTAAATTTTTGAATATGAATGTTAACAAAAGCAAAAACGTAATGAATAGGTAAATTGAATATGGTTTGGAATGTTGTTTGCCAAAATTGAGTAAGAACATAAGTTTTAAAGTGATTGAATTATATAAGTTGTGTTATAAGATGTAATAAACTTGAGTAACATTTTATATAATAATTCATAAATGATATTAGCATTGAAAGAAATATACCAAAATAATTGAAAATAAATGAATGTAAATAAAAGAATCTGAATAAAGAGTAACCAATTGAAATAAATACGAAAGTTTTACGTATATTATTGTATTCGCATAACTGTTTGATCCAGATTTGATGACATGATTTCAAGATGATTTGCATCTGTCCGAGTTGAAATTTTTCAATCAATTTTCGACGGTGAACATTGGACATGGATTTTTGATTGATTCTAGGATTCTCTATCATAGTATATGGCTATGCAAGGAGAATGACGGCTTCTAATCAAAGAACCAGATCTGGGTCCGCACTAAATTGGTCGTGTGAACGACACTAGTTCGATAGTGAAATTGTATGGTCGAGCGAGCGATCATATTTGATTTTGCATATGGATGATATATGTACATCGTACGGGCTTTAATAAATTAAATGTTGACATTGGAAAATACAAATTGATATGGTTATGAGTTAATTGAATGGGTATTATTTCTTTGATGGTTTCTCCTGTTACATTTGTTACATTTGCTATAGTTATTGTATAGTCTATGTTGTATATTGATATTACTTTACCTATACATATTCTCATTGGTTGTTGAAGGATTAGCAGTTGCAGATGGTGTACGCTTTGCATTTGGAGCTCGCTTTCGCATTATATTGCTTCTATATGCTTGCTAATATTAATAAAAGACACGCATCTCGGATTACATGTCATATTTTTATATTTTTCCCTATGGGATGCCTCATCTTCGAAGATGAGATGTATATTTATGATTATATATATATATATTGTAAATTCTTCCGATTGAACCGCGCAAAGGAGACGCTGGCAAAATTTTCCGTAAATTTAGGGCGTTAGAAATTTTTTGAGAAATTTTGATAACTAAAATTTGATTTTTGTATTATAACTTTGAATGGTATTAGTTGGAATCTGTGAACGAATTTTATAGGCTTGGAAAATTTCATAATATATTTCAGCTAATTAGTTTTGAAAAGTTAAAGGGTTTTGTGGCATTTTTCTTACATTGAAAATTACGGGGATGAAATTCTTTTAAGGTGGGAAAATGTATCGACCCAGAATTTTAGTCAAATTGATTTTGAAATATTTAATTTATTTTAAATACTGAAAAAAAAATTATGAGTTAAATAACTTATATTTCAAATGTAGCTATTTATTTGATAATTGAATTGTTAAATTGAATATTTGGAATTTGTTTAAATAATTAAATTTTGAATTTAATATGAATAAAAATTATTTCAAAAGCTGATTTAATTTCTGTTTGAATAAGAATGAAGATAGTAAACTTTTAAATTTGAATTAAAAGTGATTTGAAGTGTTTTAATAATAATTTGTTTTAATTAACGTGTGAAATTGGATCACATCTCGAAAATAGAATGCGACTGGACCCCATCAAATTTCTTCACGCTAATCTAGATGTGTTCGCTTGGATGCATTCCAATATGTGCAGAGTGTCGCCGGAGATAGCCTGACATGCACTTAACATTGATCCCAAGTATACGCCCATGATGTAGAAAAGGCGCAGCCTAGGGCCTGAGCGATCCAAAGCATGAAGAGAAGAAGTGGATAAGCTGATGGCGAATGGCTTTATCCATGATGCAACTTAAACTAAATGGGTATCTAACCCAGTCTTGGTCAAGAAGTCCAATGGTAAATGGAGAACTTGTATCGACTACTTGGATCTGAATAAAGCTTGCCCAAAAGACAACTTTCCTCTACCCAGAATTGATCAGCTTGTGGACGGGACGGATGGACATGAACTGCTATCATTTATGGATGTGTACTCGGGGTACAACCAGATCATGATGCATGAACCGGACCAAGAAAAAATCACTTTCATTACCGACTTGGGACTATATTGCTACAAAGTAATGCCATTTAGCTTAAAGAATGCTGGGGCAACTTACTAGTGACTGGTAAACACCATGTTTAAGCATCAGATTGGGAAGACAATGGAAGTTTATATAGACGATATATTGGTTAAATCATGCATAGCTGCAAATCACTTGGACAACCTCACCGAAATGTTCGAAATACTCTGAAAGTATGGAATAAAGCTCAATCCCCTTAAGTGTCATTTTGGGGTAGCCTCGGGAAAGTTCTTGAGATTTATCGTAAGTGCCAGAGGCATCGAAGCAAATCCCGAGCAAATAACCGCTTTGTGGGAAGTCGAGGCCCCAAGGAACAGGAAAGAGCTACAAAGCCTAAATGGAAAGGTTGCAGCACTGAGCCGGTTCATCTCAAAAGCAACTGACAAATGCATAGCATTATTTATCGCGCTAAAGAAGGGAAAGAAAAACTTCGAATGGAATCAAGCATGTCAAACTGCGTTCGGAGAGCTGCTGCGACATAGGGCAAACCCCACCAATCCTGTCAAAGCCAATATACGGAGAAGATTTGTACATCTATCTAGCAGTCTCGTCACATGCATTGAGTGTCGCGCTCATTTGAGAAGAAGCTAAGATCCAATGACCCATATACTACATCAGTAAACGGTTCATTGGAGCAGAAAAGAACTATCCAAAATTGGAGAAATTGGCATATTGCCTCTTGATTGCATCCAGAAAATTACGACCATACTTCTAGGCACATCCTATTAGAGTGCTGACAGATCACCCCTTGAAGCAGGTGTTGTACTGCTCCAAGATCTCTGGACAACTTATCAAATGGAACATCAAACTGAGTCAGTACGAAATCATATACCATCCTAGAATGGCGGTCAAAGGGCAGACGCTAGTAGATCTCATTGCCGAATTTACGATACGAGATAACGAGGAAGAAATCACTCCAGAATTGGAGACACGTTGGAAGTTTTTCGTCGATGGTGCATCTAACAACTTTTGCTCGGGAGCAGGCATAGTGCTCGAGACTTCGAAAGGATGATCTGTATGCTATGCCTTGCGCTTGGAATTCCCTGCAACAAATAACAAGGCAGAATACAACGCATTGTTCGCTAGGCTAAAGATTATGAGGGAACTCAAGATAAAATCCATTCACATCTACAGCAACTCTTGGCTAGTCGTTTGTCAGGTAAAAGGTGAATACCAGGCTCGGGGGGAGAACCTCGCCTCATATCTATCTAAAGTATAGGAACTATAGAACGACATCGAGCATTACACCATAACTCATATCCCGAGAGAGTAAAACACGAAGGCATATTGTATGGCCAAATTGGCTAGCTCCGGAGAGGAGCATTCATTGGGGCTAGTCCTAGTTGAAACCTTGACTGCTTCGAGCATAAGCAAATTGGACATCGCCTAGATTTTTGAGACAACCAAGGAACCAGAGACATGGATAACACCGATTATAGCCTACCTTCTCATAGGAGCTCTCCCCGTAGATAGGAACTAGCAAAAAAAGCTTCTCTGGAAGGCACCGCGATTTGTAATGCAGAATGGGATACTCTATCGAAGGGGATTCTCTATCCCCTTGCTTAGATGTGTAACCGACAATGAAGGTCAAAGGATCCTAAAAGAATTTCATAAAGGTGACTGCGGATATCATAACGGGGGCAAACCCTTGCAAAGAAGGTGCTCAAATATGGGTACTTTTGGCCAACAGTGAACTGTGATGCAGCAGATTACGCCAGACGGTGCGATCAATGTGAAAGATCCGCCAATAGTGAACGCGGATGGTTAGCCCATGGCCGTTCGCAATCTGGGGGATCGATATTATTTGCGCATTACCAATGGCTAAAGGGGGAGCCAAATATGCTATTGTTGCTATTGACTATTTCACCAAATGGGCCGAAGCAGAACCGCTGGCCACTATTACCACAAAGAAAGTTGTTAACTTTGTTACTAAAAATATCATTTGCATGTTTGGGGTACTACAGAAAATCATCATGGACAACGGGACTCAATTCGAAAGCGCTGAAGTCAAAAAAATTTGCAAATGCTTTCGAATTAAGAAAAACTTTTCCATTGTCGCACACCTGCAGGAAAACTGGCAAGTGGAAGTAGTCAATAAGATCATCAAGTCCACCATCAAAAAATGGCTAACTAAAGCATAAGGAAATTGGGTCGATGAACTTCTGCTTGCACTATGGGCTCATAGGACAACGCACAAATCTGCAAGGGGCACTCTCCGTTCGCCCTAGCATATGATTCAGAAGCAATGATCCCGATCGAGCTAGAAGTCCTTTCTCATTAGAGGCAAAACTTCAATTAAAGACAAAACGAACAACTCCTACTCGAATCACTCGATATGGTCGATAAGAAGAGGGAAGAAGCCGAATTAAGGACTATTGCTCACCAAAAAAGGGTCGCATGGTACTTCAACTCCGAAGTTCATAATCACACCTTTGAATTTGGAGACCTTTTCCTTAAGTGGATCTACATATACCAGGTACACTCGTACCAAACCAGGAAGGACTCTATGTGATCGGTCAAATGCTAGGGGATGGCACATTCAAGCTGACAACCATTAATGGAATCCAGATTCCTCAAGCATGGAACAACGAATCGCTGCGTCATTACTTTATCTAAGATTATTTTATGTATCTCCTATTTCCAGCAAATAAGCCATCCCAGGATACCGGAGGCATTGTAAATAGGCCAAACTTGCCCAATTTTCATTAATAAAATCACTTTGCTTTCTGAACCAATAAAAACGTATTCACAAAAGTAACCTGCCGAGTCGACGAGGTCAAATCGACTCAAATTTACCCGATCGCTGCTTGAGATAGTGGAATCACACTTAAGTACGCCACTTACCCATCGGGTCGACGGAAGCAAATCAATTCAAACCGTTAGATCGACGGAACCCGATCCTTGCCTTCTAAGAATCGATATTGCTCCAACACCACCGGGAAGGCCCAAATAAAAGCCATGCATTTCATAAGCCGCACATCGCTTCTTAGATTGTGGAATCGCATCCAAACAAGCACAACCTTAAAAGCCGCACACTCCCATAAGCCGCACATTACTTTTTGAGCCATGAAACCACGCTCTTGAAACACGAACTCCTCTCGTTACCCGAAGATTGGTAATGCCGAGAATTTCCAAACCGTTCCGGATCGACGGGTCATATCGATCCCAAAAATCGCGCATCCCATAAGGCACGCACAATCCCAAAAGTCATGCATCTCATAAGCCACGCACACTCCTAAGTACCGGTATCGCTCGGCAATATTGAGAGACTCGTCTATTGCGGGAATAACAAGATTCAATCCACACCCACTATCGAGAGTAACAAGAATGAATCCAACAATGTCAAACAACTACGAATCAGCAGAGAACTCTGATTGTTGACCAATAATATCTTTGAAATCAAGCCGTTCAAATCACAAGTCCTCGAAGATAGGAACTGCAAAACAGGTCCGACTACAGACATCCAAAAAGTCACTTGGATCAACTGGTCAATTGTTAAGTGTGTGAAGTAAGCAGCCCCGTGAATTAGGGGCGCACACACCGATACTCAAAAACAAAAACTAAGTACTTCATAGTTCTGTTACTCCAAACAAAGAATTTTGGCGGTAATTACAGGACTAGATAAAATAGAAGTAAATAAAATTGGCATAAGTACATGAAACGTAGATAAGTAGAAAAATAAAGTTACAATCAAAATGTCAGCATTGTATTACTTATAGCATTTTCTATACAAGGTCAAAAATATGGGGCCGTACCCACATAATATCAGCGAACAAAAAGAAAAATAAAAATGCTACAACAATCAAAGTAATAAGTGTAGACTCTGCACTTGAACAAAACACGTATCAAACAAAATAAAATGTAACAAAAATTGGCTCCACTATTACTTGAGCCTGTCAATGCCTCTTTCCACCGCTTCCCTTCCCACCTTTAGTTGGAAGTTTCTGCTTCCTCTTAGAATCCCAGCCAGGGGTAGTGTCGTTGCCTGTAATTCAACTATCTCCTTGGCACCGGCATCTCCTCCATGCTCTCCGACCTTCTAGGAAGACTCCCCTTTGGCCTTGCGCTTTTGGGATTTACAGGAGCTCCTTGAAGATTGTATCTCCTCTACCTTTTCCTTCTTAACGACCACCATTTGTTGTTCATATTTATGTAGCTGGCCAGTCTGCTCCTCCTGCTCTCGAGCTCCAGCTATCGTGAAATCGCCCTCCAAAGATATAGAAGGATCATCTAGACCATGCAGTGCAGCGATCTTCTCGGATTCTAGCCCTGGCTGTGAGCCAGACACAGGCATAGCAATCAGAGCGGCAACAGAAATAAGTGTCGAGGCGGTTGAAATAGTGGCAAGCCCAGACATCGAAGAAATCAGCGGGATAGTTGGAAAAGAAGACGGACCTATAAGATAAAAAATGAAAGCATTAAGTTTGTCTTGTTCTTGCGGCGTGAGCTGAAAATTTTCAAACTCGGGGGAAACCAACTGTAGCTGAGCCGGTCGTACTGCCTAACCACGGAAACACTAATGAACGGGGCCAAGCTAGAGTCCAGCCCGAAGTTAGACCCGAGGAAGTGCTTAGATCAGAACCCAGCAGGGGAAGATCAAGGCAAGGGCCAACTATAGCCGACCCTAACATGCTCCCAGAAGACCAAAGGCAGCCACTGGAAAATATGAGGAATGATAGACGATACCATCCCTACAGGTCATCTGGACGGAATCAATCCCACAGAATAGAACCGAACTCGTTTCTATCGGATCCAAATTCTGATGAAAGGATGGCATGCTTGTTCAGAGAGTGCGTCCAACGGGATCAAAGAGATCGAGGGATAGGTGCTAGGGTAACCAGCCCTTTCGCCCGCAATATCGAAATTGCTATCACCCCCCGAGAATGGAAAATGCCAACAATGGAACCTTACAAAGGAACCTCTGACCCCATTGTACATACACTTGCAGAGATACACACAGCATATGCTCATGAGCGGGGCAACAGAGGGAGTACTGTGCTAATGCTTTCCCCTATTCTTAGCAGATCTAGCTACCTCCTAGTTCTACCATCTACCCCAAGGATCCATCAACTCATGGGAGATGTTGAAAGAAAAGTTTATCAGCCAGTTCCGCATTCATGTGGAACAACCAAAGGAAGCTTATTCCTTATCCAATATCAAACAGAAACCTGGAGAGAAGCTGCAGCAATATTTAACCCGATTCAATGCCGCAGCAGCCGTAGTCCAAGATGCCGATGAGAAGCTTGTCTTAATGGCCCTCTGTAGTGGTGTGCATCCGGATACTAAGTTTGCTAGAAGATTGACAAAAGAAAAACCAGCTACTTTACTCGATTTCTTCCATGAAGCCGGGAAATATATAAGGCTTGAAGACGCTGCCACTGAGGGGTAGTCGGGGCAACAAAATAAGGCAACTCACAGCAACACGCCCGCTGTAGCAAAAGATGTTCGAAGAAATGATTCTAGAGACAATGCTGAGGGCAAGAAGGGAGAAAAGCGCCTATATCGGCCAGGACCGAGATTCGACACTTACACTCCTTTGAATGAAACCGTCGAAAACATCTTCCTTGCCACCGAAGACGATGTTAGATATAAACGCCCACCGTACAAGAAGGAATCAGATAACGCACAGAAGTCTGGAAAGTTCTGCCGCTTCCACGAATCTCATGGGCATGATACCAATGAATGCCATCATCTCCGGGACTTGATTGAAGAACACATCAGAAGGAAGAGACTAGAACGCTATGTAAAGGGTCAGAACAGGACTCCAGCTCTTGCCAATGAGAACCCAAGGCTACCCTCACCAGAGATTGACAGAGGAAATTGCAAAGCTAGCGGCTCCGATCAAGAGAAGATAGTGGTCCACACCATCTCGGGAGGACCGCACATCGCCGACAGAAGCTGGGCAGAGATGGAAAGATATGGAAAGTCGCTTAGAAACAATGAAGACTGTGTTAATTCTGTTATAGAAGAACGCCACGCGAAGCGGAAAGAGAGTAATGACATCACATTCAGTAGGCGTGATCTAGAGGGAAGGCAGTACCCTCACATGGATCCCATGGTTATCTCTGCCTGGCTCGGTCCAGCCGAAGTTTTCCGAATTCTAGTAGACACTGGAAACTCAGTAAATATCTTATTCAAGCATGCCTTCGACAAAATGAAACTATCAATAAAGGATGTTTCTCCCTGCAATAAACCGTTACACGGTTTCATTGGAGATGCGAAGATGCCCCTTGGGAAATTGGACGTCTTTGTTGAAATTGGAAGTCATCCCCGCTCCGTTGTGCGGAAACAAACATTTGTGCTAATAGAAAACCACTCGGCCTACAACGCCTTCTTAGGAAGGCCAGCCTTGTCTGACTTCCAAATTGTCCTGGCCCCATGGTGTCTAAAGTTGAAATTTCCAATGGACAATGGAGTAGGGGAAGTAGAGGGAGACCAGGACGTTGCTCGAGACTGCTATGTAACTGAACTTCGCAACAACCACAGGAAGGATAAAGGGAAGAGTGTAGATGTTGCCCTCTGCACAAAAAGTTTGGAAGCATAGCAACTAAAGAAAGCCCCTCCTCTTCGATATACCAGCGACCCTTTCAATGAATTAGACCCCAGGGACAAAGAGGAGGAGGCCTCCGCCGAGCCTGCACTGGCTATGGAATTTGTATCTGTAGACAAACATGACTCGAGTAGACTATTGAAAATTGGGTCCCAACTAAAAGCGGAGTTGAAGGAACAACTCATTGACTTTCTCCGCCATAACTTGGATGTATTTGCATGGTCAAATGCTGACATGACCGGAATCTCCCCTGACATAGCATGCCACGTACTAAACATTGATCCTACCAAGGCGCCCACAAAACAAAGAAAGAGAAGTATGGGGGCAGAACGATCAACAGCCCTCGATGAAGAAGTAAAGAATCTACTTGCCAATGACTTCATACGAGAAGCCATCTACCCAGAGTGGATTGCCAACCCGGTGCTGGTAAAGAAGGCTAATGGGAAGTGGTGAACATGCATTGACTTCTCCAACTTAAATGACGCCTATCCGAAGGATTGCTTCCCACTTCCCCGAATCGATCAACTTGTAGACATCACAGCCGGGCATGAACTCTTATCTTTTATGGACGCATACTCAGGATAGAACCAAATTCCCATGCATGCTCCCGATCAAGACCACACTAGTTTCATCACTGACCGAGGATTGTGTTGCTACAAGGTAATGCCTTTCGGACTTAAAAACGCAGGAGCCACCTACCAGCGCCTTGTCAACAAGATGTTTGCAGGGCTAATAGGACAAACTATGGAAGTGTATGTGGATGACATGCTGGTAAAGTCAAGGAAAGCCGACGATCACGTAAGCCACCTGGGCGAGATGTTTCGAGTGCTTCGCCAATATGGAATGAAACTTAATCCTCTAAAATGCTCCTTCGGAGTATCATCAGGAAAGTTCTTGGGATTCATCGTCCATGCCAGAAGGATTGAAGCAAATCCTGAACAAGTCCGAGCTTTAAAAGATATCAAAATACCTTCCACTCGAAAGGAAATGCAAAGCCTGAATGGGAAAGTGGCCGCCCTAAGCCGATTCATCTCCAAAGCAACGGACAAGTGCGTCCCCTTCTTTGAATCTCTAAAGAAAGACAAAGGAAAGTTCGAATGGACTGGCGAATGCTTAACAGCTTTCCTTAACTTAATCGAACACCTCGAGAAACCGCCGGTACTCTCGACACCAACCGAAGGCGAAGAGTTATACCTATACCTTGCTGTATCATATCATGCTCTAAGAGCTGCTTTGGTAAGAGAAGACAACCGCACGCAGCGGCCAGTATACTTTGTAAGTAAGAGGTTTACAGGGGTAGAAGTCAGATATCCTAAACCTGAGAAGCTAGCATACTGTCTACTAATCGCATCACGAAAACTGCGACATTATTTTCAATCCCATTCCATCAGAGTTCTGACCGATCAACCGCTGAGGCAGGTACTCCATCGTCCCGACACTTCTGGGCGACTACTTAAATGGTGCATTGAAATAAGTCAATATGACATTACCTACCATCCTCGCACCGCCATCAAGGAGCAAGCCATGGCCGATTTCATTGCCGAATTCACTACCAACGAAGGTAAGGAGCAATCAGAAATAGCAGAAGACATCAAGTGGAACCTCTTTGTGGATGGTACATCAAACGAACAAGGCTCGGGGGCAGGTGTGGTAATAATCACTCCTAGGGGAAATAAGCTGCACTATGCTATAAGGTTGGAATTCGCTGCCACCAACAACGATGCAGAGTTTGAAGCAGTGATAGCTGGATTAGAACTTGCCTTAGAAATTGGAGCCAAATCTTTGTGTCTTCATAGCGATTCTCAACTTATTGTTAATCAAATATTAGGAGAATTCCAGGCTCGAGAAGAACGACTCATAGCATATTTAAAGAAGACCAAGTTACTTCTCAGTCGATTGGGCCACTACTTAGTCAAACACATCCCTCGAGAAGAGAACCAAGAGGCCGACGAATTGGTGAAGCAAGCTAGCATGAGAGATGGCGCTATTTCCGGAGCAGTAGCCATCTCAAAGCAACTGACCCCAAGTTTTGAGCAAGTGAATCTGATAGCTGCAACTGAAGAAGCAAATTGGATGACTCCCATCCGAGACTACTTACAAAGTGGCACACTACCCAATGGGCGTAACGAAGTCAAGAAAATCTTGAGGAAAACTTCCCGCTACACAATACAAGAGGACACCCTCTATCGGCACGGCTTCTCTAACCCCTTATTAAGGTGTGTCGCTGGAAGGGAAGCCAAGGAAATCTTATCCAACATTCATCAAGGAAGCTGCGGAGATCACACCGGAGGGCAGACTTTGGAAAAAAAGATACTCCGATATGGATATTTCTGGCCCACCTTAAGCAAGGACGCCTTAGATTTCGTCAGAAAATGTGACAGATGCCAGAAGTTTGCTAAGATTCCGCGGCTACCAACAACTGAGATTACTCAAATTACCAGCCCTTGGCCTTTTGCAGTATGGGGAATTGACTTAATCGGCAAACTGCCAATGGGACGAGGTGGGGCCAAATATGCTATAGTGGCAGTCGACTATTTCACCAAATGGGTGGAAGCAGAACCCCTAAATAAAATATCTTCAGCGAAAGTTATTAACTTCTTGATCAAAAATGTTCTATGCAGGTACGGAGTCCCATTCAAAATTATATCGGACAATGGACTTCAGTTTAACAGTGAGGAGTTCGCCAACTGGTGCCAAGAGCACGGAATTCACAAAAGCTTCTCATCCGTAGCTTATCCCCAGGCAAACGGACAAGTCGAAGCCGTCAACAAAATTCTGAAAACTCTAATAAAAAAGAAACTCGAAAAGTCAAAGGGCGCTTGGGTGGATGAACTCCCTACGGCATTATGGGCCTATTGCACATCTTTCAGAACATCAACGGGGCATACTCCTTTCTCTTTGGCATACGGATCGGAGGCTATGCTCCCAGTTGAAACCATCGTGCCTTCCCACCGTAGGATCCACTATAACCCAAAAGAGAACGAAGAACTCCTTCACATGTCTTTAGATCTAATTGAGGAGAGAAGGAATGATGCAGCCCTCAAAGTAGCAGCCCACAAGCAAAAAGTGGCAGCACAATACAACTCCAAAGTCAAGCGTCGTACCTTACAAGAAGGAGATCTTGTCCTCAAGCGAATCTTCCCTCGCCCCGGAGCACTAGATCCAATCTGGGATGGACCATATGTAATTCATAAAGATCTCCACAATGGAGCTTATATTTTGTCAACAGTGGACGGAGAGGTGTTCCAGAGGGCATGGAACATCCAACACCTCCGTCGATACTTTTCTTAACTTGTACTGCCCATATGAAGTGAATTAACAAAGAGAATCAGTGGACGTAGGCATTTTCGTGCCGAACCACTTTAAAAAACCTTGTCTCTTTTTTAACTTTTTCCTCTGTATCTTGGCTGCTTGTTAACTTTATCCTTTTCTGTTGAACAAAATCCTGTGCATATAGCATTTCCATTCAAAGCACTCCATAGCGCGACTTCACCTGGACAAGACCTAACAGGTACTATGCGAATCTATGCCCTCGCCAATGATACACTTTTGCTTCGGCATCCCTCTGCTGCGGGTTAACTCATTGATCGCGATGGCCCTTAAAGCCAACTGTAATGAGCCGATTATAAGCCACCGAGAAGGCCGACTATAGCCAAGGCAGCTCATTACGGCGTTCGGCTTGCCGGCAACTGTGAACCGACTATAAGCCCCAACATAAGGTGTGGCCAGCCAGGGGTAGTTCACGGTTGACGATCGGCACCCACGCTAGCCGGCCACAGTAAATCGAATAATACCCACGATTACGGGCCATAATGGCCCGGGTAGTTACTGTGCGCGATCTCGGCTCCGATGTGTCTTAAGTGCGGCTATGGTAAAAAAGAATTAACTCCCCGTGGAGGTGTAAGATGGGTGACAAATGTCTCCAAGACCCACAGCTAGGGAAAGTGACTACAAAGCTCGTTTGCCACGAACTTAAGCACATCGAAGGCCTTCCATGATTGGAAGTTTTACTATTTCACATATTTCAATTTTATTTAAAAATAAAAACTTTTCTCCTATCCTCTGTAACAATCCCTGAAGTACAGGACACAGAATAGGAGACATTCGCTGATGGAAGTGGATACTCACAGCAAGACACTGGACCGCATTCCATACTCAGTAACGCAAGACATTCAAAGCTGCCATCTACAAGTAAAATATGAAGATCGGTATTTTCTTCTTTCATGTATAAACACGTGGCTATAATTTATTCACACATCACACTAACATTGCAAGACATGAAATCATGTTTTAAGCAAGAACTTGACATCAAACACAATTGAATTACAAGCATACGCATAGCTATATTTCTCATACAACATGTCAAAATAGCAAAAGCAATCAAAAACGACAGAATCAACTTAAGTTAAAAAATTACACGTCAAGAATAATGTTGTTTATTACAAGTAGCATAATTACAACCTAAAAGTTACGTTACTGTTTTGAGACTAACATATACAACAATGTCAAGTCCACAATAAAGATATCCAGGTCAAATCAAGGAGCCAGCTGCGTCGGAGTTTTGTCCTTGTCCTGTTGCCCACCTGTCCGGTCAAAGAAAGAATTCATTAGTGATAAGCAACCAAGTTAACGGAAAGACTAGAAAGGAAGACTTACCAGCACCTGCTTCCTGACCATCCTGGTCATCATCCTCTACTTGCACACCTGCCTCCTCAGCAGCAAGCAGCCGCATACCCTCCTTCACTGCCTCCTTCTCCTCCTTGGTAAACTAGGCAGTGACCACATCCATTCTGAAGACCGCACCACCCTCTTTATCCGCATCAGCCCTAGCCTCCTCTAGAGCCCGGAGATAAATCATGGCCATAAATCGGGGGTAATCATCCATCCAGGATAAATTACCCTGCTTCCAAGTGCGGAAATACATGTCTTGGAGCATTTCATCCATCATCCCTCGTTTTCCTCAAGCTCCCTCATTCGGGCCTCAGAAGCACACAGCTTAGCAACGGCAGCATCCCTCTCCGATCGTTATCGTGAGCGGTCGGACTGAAGGGATATCCTCATCGCCTCCATCTCCTCCTTCAACCTGGACTGAGCGAGCTCCGCGGCCTCAAGTCTCCCCGATAATTCCTGCGCCCGCTCAAGGTCCGCTTGTCGAACCTCATCCACCGTCGTGATGGCCATGTCAATTCGCTCCTTGCAGGCGGCCTCCATTTTTCGCAACTCTGCCCTGCTAGCCTCTTCATAGTCTTCTTCAGTTGCCTGGATGCAGCCTCGTGCTGAGAAATTTGGATGGCTTGATCGGCAAGCTGCTTAGCCTGGTTGGAGACCATTAACCGCAGCCGAATGTTGGCACTCCCAATTTCCTCCCCGGCCTTGACTAGTCGGGCATGATGCCCCATCAATTTCCTAGTCTCCTCAGCAACCCGGTCAATATTTGCCTTAGCCTCATCACCCAGAGTTACAACCCGGGTAGTAAGCAAATCAAGGTCCAGGGACTTAGCTTCGTCAAGCACCCGTACCATAGGATTGCGAGGGAGAAGATGCTCACCAGTAACCTCGTCGAAGGAGATATCATGAGAGGCCGGATCCAGATCTGGATGACCCGCAAACGGATTGCGACCTAAGCCAGGGTGATCTATCGAGGTGACGGTTGGATTCTCAGACGGATGTGGGGAAGGTATAAACTCAGTATCATCCTCCGTAATATCGTGAATAGGCTGGAGTTGGGCCGGAGGACCAGGAAGAGATTCAAACGTAGATCGACTCCTCTTCCTCTTTTGTATATCTTCTTCAATAACTCCAAGAAGAGGACGATAGCCGACTACGTCTCCAGGACGGTTAGAAGGAGGCTTCGGCTTGGCCGAAGCTTTGAGGAATTTGTATTGTTCAAGCCTGTGCCGAAGATCTGAGGTCTTGGCCGTTTTGCCCGCTCCTGGAATAAAAACCAAGTGTCACCAGCATGTATTGAGCCATCATTCAAGAATTAAAAAGAATAAAGAGAAATTCACCTTGAATCGCAGAAGTTGCCTCAGTAGAAGCGCTCCCGGAAGATAAATCGGCGCCGGTCCCGACCTTACCATCTTTCTTGGACTTCTCTGTTTCCTCCAACTCTTCGAAGGCTTGGCGGAGAGCGTCATCTGTCCACTCTTGAATCACGCCCGTCTGCCCGGGAGGCAAAGCCCTGGTGCCATCACCACCCTGTCCTTCGCCACCGTCATCACCGTGAAGATCACCGTCACCTTCTCTACCACTTCCGCTCTCCGCCTCACCTCCTTCGTCCTCACCTTTTTCCTCCTCCTGAACATCCGTATGTGTGCTGGGAGAGGGTCCATCGGACTTCTTGAGTTTCTTCCCCCCGGCGATTGGATGCGGCGGGAAGGGTCTCCTTTTGCTGCTTTTCGCCGTGGCCCCTCCTGTAGCTTTGGCAGCTCTCTCCTCCGCCGTGTCTCTCTGCTTAACCACGGACTGATGTGGAAGGATCAGGTTGTGCCCCAGAAGTGTAGCAATCCTGATCAAGTAAGAAGCCGACCTGTTCTTCCCGTAATGGCTTCTATTTCCACAGCCATCTGAACCCGGCGATCATTCTCCACGACCGCAAAGCCACCGTCGCTAGCAAGGAATAAAAACACATGAGGAGAAGCATCGCAGTAAAAACAGAAATCATAAATAAACTTCGACTTACAGCCTGAGGTGAAGAGACGGATGGAAACAGAGTCATCCTTAACAAAAAACTATTCTTTCTTGAACATGCTGAATTTCGAATATAAGTCCAGGACTGGCTTGAAAGATACGGCTGATTCCAAGCTAATGTATGGAGACCCCTTCTTATAGCCTCTCAGATTGTACAAATACCGGATCTCCCGGTTGGAGGGAGGACGCCCGTATCTCCTCTGAAAGATGACAAACAGGCTCACCAGGATGGCATAGGAGTTAGGCTGAAGCTGAAATGGAGCCACCTTCAAGTAGGTGATGAAGCTGAGTATCTAGGCATTGATCGAGGGAATGGCCCCACACATGCAATGGTACCTACAGTAAGCGAAGTATCCTTCGGGGGGATTATATGGCAGCACTCCTTCCCCGGCAACAGCATACGCGCTCTATCAATCCCGAAAGAGGGAGAAATGACATCAAGCTGCTCGTCTTTGAGGGAGCTAGGGAAGCAATCAGGAGGTGAGTTCAGAAGCTCTTGAGGACCGTACCCATCCACTAGCGATCTCGGGGTGGGCCCATGTCGTTCTGGATTCGGCTGGACTGGGGGCACGACGGGAGATTCTCTTCTGTCCGTAGATTTCTTCTTCTCTGATCGGGTTTCAACTTTATGAGACATTATCTGCAACACAGAAGAATACGTCGTTAAAACAAAGGATGTAGAGATATAAACAAGCAAGTGCGTATAATCTAGAATTTCATTTGTAATTCGAAACATAAAAGGTTCAAGGTTCGTTCGGCATTCAAACTCCAGGACTCGTTCAGTAGTTCGAGTCATAAAAACTCATCCGGCAGTTCAAACTGCGAAAGTTCATTCGGCACTCATGCCTCACAAACTCATTCGACAGTTCGAGGAATGTAAGGTCATTCGGCGATCACCTGGTTCGGTAGATGAAGGTGGTTCGGCAAATGATTGGTTCGGCAGGATTCGACAGTTGATTCGGCAATCTGGTTTGGCTATCTCGTTTGGCAAGAAATCACGGAGGCATATGTCCCATACTTATAGAAGAGCGCAGGAAGACCGGACCAAACGATTCGGCACTTAGAACCAAGTACGACAATTCAGTCTGAAGAAAACAAAGCGCGACGTACGTCGTCATACACCCCGCTTTGGGGGGGGGCAAATGTTGGGTGCGTCTCCACCCCCACCGAACCAGGAGAAACAATAGCACTACCGGACCAAATACCTCCCAGATGCTACCGGACGAGACCTAGCTACACTCCCTGCCGAACCAACTACAAGGCAATCCCTGCCGAACCAACTATAAGGCAATCCTGCTGAACCAACTACAAAGCATCCCTGCCGAACCAACCTCCGCCGGTCCAAGGCCTCACCGGACCAGCCTTCGCCTAATCGAACCAGCCTCTACCACTCCTACCATCGGACCAATACACTAGTACCAGTCCAACCGAATCAAAACCATCACCGGACCAAATCCCACCGGACCCAGGGCATTCCGGACCAACTTTGCCAGGCCAGATTGTATCAGCCCAGGCCCACCAGCAGCTATATACATCCAAGCCCCTACCCCCAGCCTCACTCTATAAATAGAGGGGCAGGGGTACAACAATGGGGGACAAGTTGGAGAGCTCAAGCACGGATAGAACATTCAAACAACTTTCATATACTTGTATCAAAGCTTTGTACTTGTAATTTGAATAGAAAAGGAGAATAACATATATAAAGTGGACGTAGGCACATTCTGGCCGAACCACTATAAATCTGTGTGTCTTTTACAGTTTAGTCCCTGCTTTTTGTATATTTGCATAAATCACCCAAATCACTAAGAACAACCTAAAATCAATTAAATCATACAAATTGGAGGTGTTTGTCCATTTTTTGTGCAAACGGGATGGAAAAATATAAGCCGGCCTCCTACGAGAACATGAAGGACCAAAAGTGGGCACCACGTGGCTCGATGGAGCTTGGGATGAAGATGAAACTTGGAGAGTGGAAACCGAAACTTCAAGTCTGATAGAGATTGGGGCCGGGGCAAAAGTTTGATGCTCAGAGGGATGAGAACTACGATCCACCTTCGGCTTTTTAGGCGGCTCTTCTCAGTCGTCAGGAATTTGTCTCTTCTTGTAGCCACTCTTATAAACCCTACTCTATTCTCTATCGTCCCGGCGACGTGCTTCGGCTTCTAGGTCTTTCTGCCTTCTTTGCTCTTCTTTGGATTCATGGGGCTGGTGGCGGCTTGAAGATCTTCTCGACCAACGTTGAGAATCAGCGAATTGTTCAAGATCATCGTAAAGTCCACGGCCACACATAGTACCTGATATGAAGAATAAATAAAGAACTTTAGCAATAAGAAATGGACCTAAATAATGCATGTGTAAGTGGATGTGACCCTAGTGAAGATGTGTAGTATGTCTTAGGCGGCCTAAAAGGATGTCACAAATCGGATCGGGAAGCCATCGTAGCAGAAATCGAGCTGACTCTAAACACGGTATGACGTGGGCGAGGAGACAATCCCTCGAATTTGAAATCTCCTCCTATGAGTTCATCGATATCTATGTAAATGTTGCTCAAGTCCCCAAAGTAAATACCGGTTTCTTTAAGTGGGGAATCCTAAAGTCGCTCGGCTATTGGGGGAGCATCTTTATCGTGAATTTCTCGGGGAGGCGAACCCGAGAGAACGGGACTCATTCCCGGAGTCTCATTGCACGGTTTGAAGTCTCCATCACTGGAACTTGCATCAATTCGTCATCGCTAGAGGAGGAATCATAACTACTGCTACCCTAAATATCACCCTCTTCCTTTTCTATTGCCACTACAGCCTTGCCCTCATGCTTCTTTAATTCTTCTTCCCCCTCCTCCGGAATCAGGAGCATTCTGGTCGGGTAACTAGCTTCAGTCGCAACGCCCCTTCCTTCATGAATTTCTTCGGTTGACTCGCTAGACGGACCTTCTCTTTCTAGAAGACCGCCCTCTTCGGAGCCATGTGATGAAGAAGTGGAGCGTGTTTGTATTTTGGAACGGGAAGGAGACGGGACTTCGATGGCCATGGCGGATCTCGTAGGATGCAATAGCCCATACTGACGCAAACTCAACTTCGTTAGGAAAATTTTGACCGATCTCTCCTCGGCATCTACAGCCTTCAGAGTATGGAAAATCAGATCAAGTGATGGAATTTTATTTAGCCTCGGAATAACTACAAGAAGTATTCAATCTATCAGAAATCCCATAGCGATGTATTGAAACTCGATAAGTAAAAGAGAGAATTTACACCTCCTCGTCTAAAGGCGGTTAAATCCCTCGGGACACCTAACAAAGAAATACTAGGTTTGAATTGAGACAAATTTCTTTGGAGCTATAGCATGATCTTGCGGTTTTGTTGGGCCTCGATGACGACAAGGGATTGACACTCATCCCTCTTCTTGAATGAGAGAAAATATCTCAACTTGTCGAAACTCTGGGCATGATTAAACGTTCGCATAAACAGGACTTGAAGTAGGTCAAGATCGCGTACCCATTAGGATGAATTTGAAATGGAGCAATTCCCACGTTCAGAAGAGTTTCTTTCAAGAAGTTACTGAAAGGGGCACTACCCTATTCAAGCACATACGCTGGTGGCAAGCAGTATACCCCGAAGGCGACATATGTGCAAACTCGTTCTTTGATGGAAGGCGCACATCATCATCCGAAATGTCATTTTGTAAGCAAATGTTATGTAAGACTTTAGTGGAGATTACAGAGGAAGCTCTCTTTGAGGGATTAAGTAGAACTCTAAAATTCGAAGGAGTCTGGTCTATTATCGGACCAACCAAAACAAGTTGACTATATTAAGCTTGTGGGACTGAAGTGGTAGGTGCAATAGATGACGATTCAGCTTCTGAAAGTGCCAGGATTCCTCCACTGGACTTACGGCGAGAGGACGGGTGCTTCATTCTATACAATTGAACTTGCATCTAATGCGGTCAGGTAACTCTATCTTTAACTAAAAGTTCCCCAGCAACACTTGAACTACGAAAAAGTATCAATTTATGCCGACATATCGGGTTTCAAGTATAGACTGGGGCAAGCGCAATGTGTTATCTATGTGAGAAGGGCTTGGTGTCCTGAACACTACAAATGCTCTATCCTATGTAGATAGTTCACTTGTAGTAAAGAACGAAAAGAGCTTCTTGTATCATTTATTTAAGTTATTTCTCATACACTTACCCATTATTGATCAACGATCGATAACGGATCCGCTATCCTAAGCGATGCGGAAAGCTCTTCCCATTTCAGGTAGACCAAGTGTGCAACAACAGGACCAATTCGAACTCTCCGGAAGGCGATAACAACATAAGTTGCACGTGAGATGCTACCCTAAGCTGTTATTACCTCCCGGAAGAACCAAAACCATTTGGCGAAATGTCGTGTCGGATTATGATGTAACTCAGTGCAAGTCAATTCTGATTCTACGGACGAAGATAGCAAAACATGTCAAGTACCGAGGCAAAAGCTTGAGCTTTGTTCCATGAAAAAATCAAGACTTGATTTACTATCTTCTTCCACAAAATCGCAATCAACTCGAATTCTCCATAACGATCACCACTAATCCAACATCATCACTAAATTGCTAAACGAATGCCAAATTTAAAACCACCCACCTTAAGTCAAAAATCAAAAGGGCAAGAATAGTCAAAGTTTAAGTCAGCAACGATCAAAGATAGGTAGGTCGATAGCGATCCAAACCGGCAAAGTTTCGGGTGCTAATGGATGGCCTAAGGCGGCAGCAAGGTAAGGCGAAGTCGGCGACAGGAGGCTTCGACAGTGGATGGCCGGCAACGGCGATGGCGTGAATTGAATTAGGGTTTGGGTTGGATTTAGGTCGAATCGCAAGAAGAATGGCTTGAATCGTTGTATGATGATATGAAGGGAAATAGGTCTACTCGAATAGTTTAAATAGAACATTGCAGAAGGAAAAATACACTAAGACCATGGATCACTAGCGATCCATACAATTGCGACCAAATATTTCCCAATTCCCCGAGCATGGTCTAAGTACTTTTTGTAAGCCTCTTGAAAGTTGTGGGATTGGAATTGGTTTATTGTTGTGAGCTATGACGATTCCCATCAGAATTCAACGGATGGATAAATAACCAAAGCTAAATTCGCATGACGGCCTCAACATGATCACTTGAACCTCACCAAGCGGGAACTCAAAAGCAAACTTCCAAAGCATGTCTTGTTTCTAACGAAAGGATAATCTTGGGGGCTAATGTTATCCGAGTTTTTGACCCAACGAAATTCAAAAGAAGTTAGAACATCAACATTGAGTCGGAGTAATTCAAAATTCAACTAAAAGGACTAGAAGGAGCCAAGAAAGGCTAAAAAAAGAAAAAGAAAATATGCTAAGGTGATGGATCGCTAGCGATCCATCTCCTATGGATCGCTAGCGATCCATAAGGATCGCTCATAGTTCCTCCAATGCTCTTGCACCATGATCCAATAGGTATTCTAGGAATGTTTGCTGACTTTGATGGAATTCCAAGCTAGTTAGATCGAGAAGTGAGCATTCGTCTGATTCCATCAGCAGGTCAATGCAACCAATGCGCGATTCATCATCAAAGCAAAGCATCTATTCATGAAATTGCATGGAGAGCATATACACAAGGTAGAAAACATGATCCAAAGGGAACGAGCCAGAAATACTTAAACCCTATGGATCGTTAGTGATCCATGCCCTATGGATCGCCAACGATCCATCAGAATTGGTTGGCTCGTTTTGGAATTTTGGGAGCGCCTGCGTACCTTCTAATGTGAGTCTTTGATGAAGCTGCTTTGGCCCAAGTGCTCTCCAACCACTATAAATACAATCCTACCTGCAACATAAACAGGATCTTCTAGACTGGCTGCTGAAACTCTACATAATCTATTCTTCACTCTTCTTCTCCCACCCAATAGTCATCAAAAGAATTCATTGTGATTCTCTAGTGAATTCTAACATCGGTGGCTTGGTCTAACTCACAAGATCCAAGCAAATTGTAATCATATTCAACTTGTAATTGCAGTTAGTCAATAAAGTGGATGTAGGCTTTGTTAACAGCCGAACTACTATAAAAATCTCTTTTCGTTTTACTTTATTTGCAAGTTATTATTTCTTGTCTTCATTCTATTTGCCTTGATAAACAAGGCTGGTGCTTTCATACTAAATCCAGGGTGTTGATACATTTCTTGGGTTAACATAAAGCAAACCATATTTTTCAACCTTTACCTTCACCTTATCACATCGTCACTTTATGCCCTAATTACTTAAGGGTTAAGAAAAGTAAAGTAAAGATTTGGTTAGATTTGATGTGATTTTTTTGTTCTTTCTTACTTACTTTTGTTAATGATTTTCTAGAATTTTATAATTCTGTTTAGGAAAACTAACCTTGTTTAGTCATTTTGTTAACACTTATCATATTATAAAATGTATACATGCCTATGTAAATAAAGGTGCAATAACGTTGCAACAGCTTATATTGAACCGAACCTTGGTTTTCGATAAAATGTTTCACGGTTACTTTTTAACGTTTTTATTAAACTATTTATTAATGTAAACAAAACTTGAAAATTGATTTGTTATCATCTTTAAATAATTAAAACAATTTCATTTTAGTTATAAAACCACATTTAATAATATTAAAATCCAATGATAAAAATACGATGTCGGTTTGCCAAAATGCGACGAAGTTTGTCAATCAATATAAAACAAGTCTATATATTTATAAAACCATTATAAATCAAGTTGCTATCAATATATAATAATTTTTAAAAAAGAATTATCTATCACTAAAACAAAAATTCAATGTATATCCAATTTTATCGAAAAACGGCTTTTGTCACTTTTCGACGAAAATCCAAACTTCTTGATTTTGTAATCAAATTCTAAAAATAAGTTTACCATTCTTATTTATTATATAAAACATGATTATTTAAATTTTAAAAATTATATATCTGAATAAATTAAATCTTCCTTTTTTTGAGGTGGTAAAATTACGAGTCATTACAAGGGATTTCTTTCTATTGCCTTGCTTTCTCTCCTGCTCTGCATTTTTGCTTCAAAATACATTAAATTTCCAATTAAATCTTCAATTTTTATGGTGTTAATGTCATTAGCCTCTTCAATCACAAGAGTCTTTTGGTCCCATTCAGGATTAAGTGAATTAAGGATTTTTCTAACTTGATCCTCTTTGGAAAAACTTTTACCAACTGCATTTAGTGAATGAACTATAACTTGAAATCTACTATACATATCAGAAATAGACTCATTAGGACTCATTTAAGATAATTAAAACTTATTAGTTAACATAGAAATTGTGGTCTGTTTGACTTTACTAGTGCCCTCATGTGTACCTTGCAATGTTCTCCATATTTCAAATGCAGACTTACAGATAGACACACTATTAAATTTAATTCTATCCAACAAACAAAACAAAACATTCATGGCCTTAGATTTACTTTGTGCAACTTCCTTTTGTTCAGCAGTCAAGTTAAAAAATTAGTCTCGGGCTCAGTGTACTCATTTTATGCGATTTTCCAAATATCTAGACCAATTGACTATGAATAAAATTTCATTCTACATGACCAATACATGTAACTAATACCATTAAAAAGCGAGGGTTTAGTAGTAGATTGTCCTTCCGTAAAGGAATTACTAACAAGTAGATTAACAATGCTACTAATAGTATTACTAATAGTGTTGTTGGTGATTAAAACTTTTCAAAAATCAAAATAATGAATACTATGAAAACCAATGCTCCGATACCAAATGTTATTTAGCGGAAGATGGATCTTAAGGCTAATTTAACACTAGAGGGGGGTGAATAGTATTTTCTAATTTTTGTGAATCTTTTCGAATTCTTTTAAGATTATAGTTTAAAAAATGCTATTAACAATCATGGATTCAAATATAGATAAATATAAATGCAGTAAAAGTAAAAAGGAGAGAACATAACCTGATTTTATACTGGTTTGGAGTTACCCTACATCCAGTTGTGCACAATTCCTTGTAGAAATTTCTTTTCAAATAGCAAAGTCAATACAATCTCGATTTCAAAGCAACAAGACACACCCTCCAAACTTTCCAAATTTTGGATAGACTCACTTAATTTACACGGGCCACAAGCACACCCATTTGAATTTTTAGGTCACCAAATACTACACGGACTACAAACACACCCACCAACATACGAGTATGATTTGATAGAGATTTACAGACATAAAACGTTGATCTAAAATGAAAATGATTCTATAACATCTTGAATAGCACATTGATCTGGTTTGGGTGAGAGAGATGAGAGAGATCAGAGCATAGTCAATAGAGAATCAAAGCAGTGGAGTTGAACTCCAGCCCTGCATTTATGCTTCAAATGATATTAAATTGCCAATTAACTCTTCAAATTTTCAGAGTACTAATGTCATTATCGCAAGAGTCTATTAGTCCTATTCAGGACTAAGTGAATTGAGGATATTTCTAACTTGATCCTCTTTGGAAAAACTTTTACCAAGTGCAATTAGTGAATGAACTATATCTTGAAATCTACTATACTTAATATATATTAAAGTATGATTAAAATATTATCAAGAGAGTTAATATTTGGTATCAACGATTCTCTTCACAAGAGTTTTTTGGTTCCATCGTCATTTGAATCTCCTCGTGAATGGACATAACTATTGTTTCTCTATAAACATAGGGTAAACGATTGAAATTTGGTTAACCACTTTCTCATATTTTCTCTCCTCTTTCACTCTCTTGTTTTCTAAACGAAATTCTACTCAAATTCTTCTTAAAATCAAATTCAACTCCACTGGTTTGATTCTCTATTGACTACTCTCTGATCTCTCTCACTCAAACAAGATCAAAGTACTATTCAAGAGGTTATAGGATCATTTGTATTCAAGATCAACGATCTGTTTTCGTAAAACTCTAAAAAATCTTACTCGTATATTGGTGGGTGTGATTGTAGCCCACGTAAATCAATTGTGTGTGCTTGGTGACCCAGAAATTCAAGTGGGCGTGCTTATGGCCTATGTAAATCAAGCGAGTCTAAATTTTTTAGATAATAGTTTCAACCATGGATGGTTCGAGTTCAAGCAACATCAATGCCCTGCAAGTCATGAATCAACACTTAATGCATTTGGAATGGTTTGACGACGAAAACTTCACACGATGGCAAGAAACTTTGAAGTTCTTTTTTATCACCATCAAACTCTTCTACATTCTTGAAGATGATTTGGAGGCTATACCTGAAGGAACTTCAAAAGATACGGATGATTTGAAATCGAAACGTGAAAAGTGCAAAGAGATGATTTTCTATGTAAAGGACACATACTCATAACTCTGTGAACTTCTGTGTGTAATGCACATAGAAGTCTGGAAATAGCCAAAGCACTCTGGACTGTACTGGAGAGTAAATATCAAATATCTAAGGCAAGCAACAAGAAATTTCAAATATACAATTTTATGGATTTTAAAATGAATAATAATAAGTCCATTATTGGACAAGTTCGTGAATTTATATACATAGTAAATCAACTTAAAGATGCCAAGATTGAATTCCCTGAATCCTTTGTTGTTACAGTTATAATATCTGGGCTCCCTTACTCTTGGAATGATTATAAAATGAAATTGAAACACGTGGAATGGATTATGATTTAAATAATCTACAGCGTCATCTTCGCATAGAAGAGGACTCTCGTAAAAGAAAATCGAATGATAATTCGCAAACCGATTCTCATTCTAAGCCAAACAATATTAAAGTGACAAATTTGTTGAAGACAAAGAAAGAGACACAGTTTAAGAAGAAAAATCATTCTAAAAAGATAAAAAGAAAGCCGCTTATTATTTTTGTAATAAGCCCGACTATTATGATCGTGATTGTCATCAACAAAAGAAACAAATGAAGGTGAATAAGGTCAAAGACACACTAGTGGCAGCAGTGCAAGAAGCAAACTCCATTGGGGGCATAGGAAATGATTGGTGGCTTGATACTGGAGCAACCATTCATATATGCAAGGACCGTAGTCTTTACAAGAACTATGAAGAAATTAACGAAGATGAAAACCAAGTTACTGGAGCAAATAATGTTTGCGGCAAAGTAATTAGCAAAGGCACTATAGAACTCCCGTTCACTTTTGGAAAGACTCTCATTTTGGTTAATGTTTTTCGTGTACTCGATATTTGCAAGAATTTGGTTTTTGGATACCTTCTAAATAAAAGAGGATTCAAGATAGTGTATGAGTCTGACAAATTAGTGTTATCCAAGAGTGGAAAGTTCATTGGATAAGGATATTCTTGTAACGGCATGACTAAGTTAAATTTAATAAAGAAAACTTCTTCTTATGTCATCGATTCTATAGATTTATAGCATGCTAGGTTAGGACATGTTAATTATGGTTCATTTAAAAATATGAACAAGTTAGGATTAATTTCTGATTGCAATTTTGAATCTATCTCTAAATGTGAAATTTGCATTCAAGCAAAGATACATAGAAAATCCTTTAAATTTATAGAAAGGAAGACTAGTCTGCTTAATCTTGTATATGGCTATTTTCAACCAAATTGGCCACAAACACCCGAGAATAGGTTTGTGTAGCGAAGTAAATGAAGAAAATAAATGAAAACAGAGGAATATATCAAAAAAATAAGCAAATCACAGTAGAAAACAAGAACAACAAGATTTATAGTGGTTCAGTGTTGATTGCCTACGTCCACTTTGAATATGCTCTTTATTGATTCATTTTAATCTTGATTACAATAAGAAACAACAAGAGGTAAGAGAATAATGAAGGAAGTTGACTACAATAAAAGTGTTATGTAATCGGTCGTGTCAAGATTCTCAAAATGACCCCTTAGGCCTGTATTTATAGATGAAGGCGACCACCAATCTGTCTGGAACTTCGGCAACAGAACCTCCTCATCTAAATGGACCCACCATAGGGGGCGCTAAACCCAAATCTCAATGGAGAGGGATCAGTACCGATCCCTCCATTTGTTGAATTTGGAGCAGCGATCCCTATAGTAGCTTCTTCGTTCTTAGATATGATGGTATCTCAAATATCATGATGATCGGGTGTGTGGAGCTCATGCTTTTGCTTAATATTTTGTTCGAACCTCCTTTGAAGTCATTGCTGCCGATCCCTCCACACCAGCTCATACCAAACCCTATAATATTCCATCCATTTGTATTCTCCAAACTTCATCACATGATGTCGATCCCTCCTGATCACCCATAATGTTATACCGATCTTTATTTGTCCGTGCATATCCCTTGATCCAAAATGCTGATTCCTCTGGTTCAACGAGTATATGAAGAACCCTATTACAACTTATCATGCCGAACCCTATACTCCAATACACTTTACTGATCCCTCCGAGAGCCATCTATGCCAAGCCAAGCACCATCAATTATGCCGATCCCTCTATTATCTCATCTACGTTGACCATCCACTCAAATAATCATGTCGATCCCTTGACTACCCAAGCTATTTTCTATATTTTTAACACCCTGTGTTGTTTGTCTATCAACTCTGTTCAACCCGGGCTTCGTATAACTGTCTGGACTCTATTTCTGGATCCTATATCCATTGCTTCCTGGTCATCCTTCTTGGCAACGGATGAATCTGTCTTACGTAATCAGCCCAATATAGCCACGTCAGGATACTGGGTAACACTTGCCCCCAAAAGTACGTCTTGTGAGTAACATGACGTGCTTTGAATCGAAAAAAATCTGAATTGCTAGAAATTTGTCCATCTAGCTTCCTAAATGATTGTTATTCCTTTATCAACTTTCAATGACATAAGTCTGATGTCGTATTCCATTAGTATATGTAAATCTGGTCATGAGGGACTTATAATCTTCTTATTGTCTGATCCAGTCTCGAACTTGAAAGTTTCAAGTTTGATCACAATTTCTGTTAATTTTAAAAAAACTAAACTTTTAAACTGTTCCTGTGCATATTAACATACATGTTTTTATTTTTGGCTCCTGGACATATTCGAACGCTTACAGGTCGTTGCCAATTTTTGTAGTATCATGTATATTCGTGTCTGCAGTCGAACCTTTATGTCAACGATCGTCATTTACTTTCCAATTGTCCATCATTTCTCCTTTTCCATTTTCCATTTTCCATTTTCTCTCTCTTTTTTTTCTAAAAAAATTTATGGAGGGATCGGCATTCTACATGCTGATTCCTTGCTAGGGAGACGTGAGTAGGGATCGGCGAATCTCGGTGCCGATCCCTCCTCCTCGTCTTTGATTGGGTCACCTCTTATTACCGGTTCCCTCTCCAACATACTTGTATACCAACGAACCTTCTTCCCTTCTTTCCTTACTTTACCATTTTATCTTCCTTTGCATAAATTTCTTGCCGAACCCAGCTTACAACAAACCCTTCTTGACACACAAAAGTTCTTCAACTCTATACTCAAATCCAAACATGAAATCAAGTACTTCCTCCAAGTCGCCTCTCCCTTATCTTTAACCCAAATCCCCGAACACTTACATGTAGTTTAATTCGATATACATAGGTACGAACTCCCTTTTAATCATGTCATTGAGCTGTGAATCTTAAGCTTTGGTGAGTTTGAGCGTCTTTTAGGTCTTGACATGTTGCATTGGGATATAAGGGAAAGGAGAAGTAGAGGAAGGAGAAGGAAAAGGAAGAGGAGGGTTCGGCCAGATTTTTTGAAGGGATTATGAAAGATTGAGTTTTGGGATCATAAGGGAGAAATTGGTATAAGGATCGGTATTCCTTACCCTCGTGTAGGGATCAGTATAAAGTGGTTTTGGAGAAGGGTCGGTAGGAATTAGCTATGAAGAGGGTTCGGTGTGGGTAGGTTTAGAAGAGGGTTTGGTAGAAAATTGTACTGGTGAGGGATCGGTGTAGATGTCTTAAGTTGAGGGATCAGTATGGAATCATGGAGAAGGGATCGACAATGAGGCTAAGGGATTTGTACTTGACATTAGGGACCACTCTAATCTATCTTATTTGAACACTTAACACAAATTTTCCTTGCTGAACTCAAGCATGAGATGGCAACGGATAATATGACTTGCATATTAGGACTGTCGAACTTAAGCTTAAATGACCAAACTTTTAGACTTCTCAAATTGGACTAAGTAATAAATCTGCTAATGAACTTAGATAACAGTCTTCATAATTCAATATGTTGATCCATCGATCCTAAAGCTTTCATTGCCGATCCACTTTCTTGTCAATTGAGACAGTCAACGATGATGGTCTCTAGAAAAAACTCCAAATCTCGTCGTTTTATTCTTGCTTTTCTGATTTCAAACTGTTTATGCTTGTTTTACACTGCACTGCACTAATTCACACTTGACACAGGGGGAACGGGTTATTATTTATAATCTCGATTGTCTACTTTGTATAGCTGACAAAGATTCTAGATGAACGAAACGTTCAACCAACATGTCTTCTTATTCAGCGGTGAAAAGCATTGGTTTTGAAGCAAAATCAAGTTCTGCAACTATATCCGAAAGGCAGTCTCCAAGTCATCATGCAGAACAACCGAAAGCTTCTAATCCTCAAATTGATCTCTTCTCTGATATTCTAGTTCTTCCAACGGAAACCATCAGCCCTGCTCTTGATGCTGTTGAGCGTGCCATTGTCCTGGATAACCCTGTCGATTCACAAGCTTCTTGAATCGGCGAAGTCGCTCTTCGTCGATTATGTTCCATCCATGGGATTCTGTTTGAGGATGTTTTAGTTCAAACGAGGCAAGATAGACCTCACTTGCCCCTAGCCTGATATAAAGTGTGCAATAAATTTATGTGCTGGGCTGGATGCGTTCCACCTTTTAACTCCTTCGTCCAGGAGATGCTGAGGTATCTTGGGATCGTTGCTACTCGGTTGCATCCCAACAGCTACGCTTTCATTCACGGAACTTTCCTCTTATTCAAGAATATTTTGTTCCATCCGCCAACTCCCAAAGACATCAGATTTATCTATAACTTCAAAAGATGACCAGGAAGCCCTTCTTACGTCTTCCTTGAACCTTCGCCGAATTGTCAAGTCTTGACGGGCGCTTAGAACAAGCTTTCATTATTTAAGCACGAATGGTTCTACGTGCAATGTCCTCCTGGGTTCGCAAGAAGATGGTTAGAAGAATGTAAGTGCCACTTCCACTTTTTTCTTAAGTTCAATGACTCAAGTCATAATTTCTCCTTTGAATATATTAACATCCGGAGATCTTTCAAGTGTTCATCCACATCCTGAAGGCGCCGAGTTTTCTAGAGCCGTCGCCGCCATCCGCGCTACCCTTGTTGTGGATGGGATATTAAACTCCTCGTAACTAATGAACTGCTATCTTTATTCGGCCTGTTGGAAGACGGTCGCAGAATCAGACTCCCCGGAAGGAAGGCAGTTCCAAAGATCATTTTCGAATGAAGAGAGGAAACAATCAACCCCACCGTGCCCCGTATTGAGGGAACTCGGGAAGATACAAAGGAGGGCAAAATCAGAGATTCTCACATTGAGAAACCGGGAGATGATGATGCAGGCCTTAAAAAAGCGCTAATGGTTGGTCTGTTGCAAGTCGGGCAATTGCAGATAGCTCCAAAGAGAAAGAAGAAGTTGGTGTACCGGCTACGTAGAAGAAAAAATGCATCAAACCCGGAGTTCGTTATTACTCCTCTCGAAGAGGAATCATCTTCTCAGCATTTGGAAAGCTTGTTAAAAGGACTCTCCAATCTCCAAATTCCAGAAGACATTATGTCCTATGACTTTCCAAATATAAACTTCGAAGGACTTAACTTTCCTACAAGAAACGGTGAAGGCACCCAGTGATGCAGCAGTGGAATAACAAAATGATGATTCTGTGAAAGTAGCAATCGATGGAATGAAGAATACTAAATGGCCCAAATTCGTTGATCCGAAGATACCGAATTCTAGCTATCTTCGTCACGTTGATCGCGCACGATACCGTGAAAGAAGATCTGCAATTCTTCAGACGTTGATCAAGCGCACTTGATTCCGTGAATTGGCTTCTACGATCGTTGATTCGAGTGCACTCGAATGCCGAAAGAGGAGATAGGAGATTACACTTAACTACCAATTTAGTGAAAGCACAAAGCTAAAAAAACAAAAGTTTTTATTCAAATCAACGTAAACTTTACAAATGAGATCACCTACCTATTTATAGGCATACAATTCACAACACAAAACTGTACAACACTTTGGTCGTTTACGACCTAACAAAGACCAGCGACTTAAAAAAGCACACGATCTAACAAAGATCGCGACCTACGACTTATATACAAACGACATAAGAAAACACACGACTTACAATATTTACATCCCAACACATTACAAACCATCACGACTTAACACTTGACCGACTTAACAACAAGGCAGTGACTTAAAGAACAGCAGCAGTGAGCGACCTAAAAACAAGCGGCATCCAAAATTAGCGACCTAACTCTCTCCGCGACCTAACTTAGGTCGTAGGTCGTTTACGCGACCTATCATAGGTCGTAGCTCTTCTTCAGCGACTTTGAATTTAGGTCGTAGCCCTTCTTCAGCGACCTTAAACTTAGGTCGTAATTCGTTATGTCGTAGCTCCTTATTCTTCTTGTTAGGTCGAAAACGACTTAACAGTATGTTAGGTCGCTCGCGACCTAAGTCTTGGTATGTTTGGCCTACGTCAATGAGCAACCTGTTAGGTCGTTCCAACGATCTACTCCTATGCTTTAGCTCGCTATTCTTGAACCCGTTAGGTCGTCCACGACCTAAGACTTCAACTTCCCATGATTCTTCACAAAGTTTTAGCTCGTTAGCTTCCTTATTAGGTCGTACTCGACTCAACAACAAGTTAGGTCGCACACGACCTACGACTTCACATTTTTGGGTTGCGTCATCCTTCCCAGGTTGAGAAAAATTCGTCCTCGAATTTGCGCCCTCTTCTTCCACAACAAACTCATTCCCATGATACGGTATCAGATGTTTAACATTAAACACGTCAGACGTGTACAGATCCTCCGGCAGCTTCAACCTGTAAGCGTTTTCATTGATCCGTTTCACAATTGTTACAGGACCAATCTTTCATGCTTTAAATTTATTGTATGCTCCCACTGGAAAACGATCTTTTGTTAACACAGCATATACTAAATCTCCTTCATTAAATTCGACGCTTCTTCGCTTCAAATCTGCAGATCGTTTATACTTTTCATTTTCTTTCTCCAATCGTTCCTGAACGATTTTATGAAATTCTGCCAATCCATCAACAAAATCAACAGCCCGTTTAACAGTCCCCTTTAGTTGTGGTACTATTGTCAAATCCAACGGCCCTTTTGGTAAACTTGAATAAACAATCTGGAATGGACTGAAGACCGTACTACGGTTTATAGCATGATTATGAGCGAATTCCGCTTGACATAACTTCACATCCCAACTCTTTAGATTATCCTTCACAAGGCACCGCAACAAATTTCCCAAAGATCTGTTAACAACTTCTGTCTGACCATCGGACTGCGGATGGTAAGCACTACTGAAATTTAACTTTGTTCCCACCATCTTCCACAAACTTAGCCAAAAATGACTTAGAAATCTAGTATCCCGATCAGAAACAATGGATTCCGGTAACCCATGTAGGCGATATACTTCTTTAAAGAATAACTCGGCAACACGGACGACATCAGTTGTCTTCTTACAAGCGATGAAATGTGCCATCTTCGAAAACCTGTCCACTACAACATATATCGAATCATTTCCCCTTTGAGTTCTTGGTAATCCCAAAACAAAATCCATACTGATATCCACCCATGGTCTAATCGGCACGGGTAACGGCATATACAATCCCGCATTTGTCGCTGTTCCCTTGGAAATTTAACAGATATGACACCTTTCCACAAATCTTCCAACTTCCCGCTTCATCGAAGGCCAATAATAAGATTGAGTAATCAACTGCAAAGTATGGTCTCGGCCCACATGACCTTCCTCATGCAACTCCTTTACAATCTTCATACGTAAACTGCACTCCGGTATACATAATCGATTTCCCTTAAAAAGAAAACCATCCACCATTACAAACTCATCCGTCTTCCCCTCCTTGACTTCATCTACATACTTCGCAAAGTAAGGATCATCAACAAATAGTTCTGGTAATACATCAAATCCCGTCACTTCAACCTTCATTGTAGTTAGCAAATGATTCCGTCTACTCAATGCATCTGCCACTCTATTTGTGATTCTTGATTTATGCTTCACCACAAATGTAAATTGTTGTAAGTACGCAATCCACGAAGCATGCCTTGCTGCAATCTTGTCATGTCCCTGCATATGCTTCAACGCCTCATGATCAGTATATAAAACAAATTCTTTAAGAAACAAGTAATGCCTCCCATGTTTCACAGCTTGCACAATAGCATAAAATTACACATCATATGTATTATATCTCATCTTTGCTCCCGATAACTTCTCACTGAAATATGCAATAGGACGACCTTTCTGACTCAACACCCCTCCAATTCCAACCTTCGATGCATCAGTATGTAATTCAAACAACAACTGGAAATCCGGCAACACTAGAATCTGTGTTGTCATCAAAAGTCCTTTGATTCTTTCAAAAGCAAATCCTTCTTCCTCCGACCATGAAAATTGTTTCCCTTTCATACAATTAGTAATTGGAGCCATCACGCTACTGAAGTGTGGAATAAACCTTCGGTAGAATGATGCCAAACTATGAAAGCTTCTAACTTCTGTTATCGTCCTGGGTTGTGGCCAATTTCTGATTGCTTTAACTTTATTCTGATCCACCTGTATACCTCCTCCCGATATAACATACCCCAAAAATAAAACACTCTGCGTCATGAACACGCATATCTTCGTTGCAGCATAAAATTGTTCCTGTCGCAATACCATCAACACTTCTCTCAGATGTTGCAAGTGTTCTTATGGATTCCCACTATATATCAGTATATCATCAAAATACACCACCACGAACTTCCCAATGAATGGTCTAAAGATTTGATTCATCACCCGCATGAATGTACTAGGTGCATTCGAAAGACCAAACGGCATGACCAGCCATTCATATAATCCTTCTCTTGTCTTGAATGCTGTCTTCCATTCATCCCTTGGTCTTATACGAATTTTATGATATCCGCTTTTCAAATCAATCTTCGAAAAGATAGTAGCCCCACTCAACTGATCCAACAAATCATCAAGTCTTGGCATTGGAAATCTGTATCTCACAGTAATCTTATTCAGTGCTCGACTATCAGTGCACGTCCTCCACGTTCCATCCTTCTTTGGTACTAACAAAGCTGGCACCGCACAAGGACTTAAACTTTCCTGCACGCGCCCCTGTTCAAGCAATTCTTCCACTTGCCTTCTCAACTCCTCATGTTCCTTTGGACTCATTCTGTAGTGTGGTCTATGAGGTAACACAGTTCCTGGTACAAGATCAATTTGATGTTGAATGTCCCTCAACGGCGGTAACTTCGTTGGTAACTCCTTAGGAAATACATCGTCAAATTCTTCTAGCACCGGTTTTACTTCTTCAGGGATCTCAACCACTTCATGACTCTCACGTTCAATCAACAAGAATACTTCAGGCTCCTCTTCTACCTCCTTAACAAACTCCTTCAATGATAACAAAGTTTTCAACTCTTCAATCTCCTCCAACTTATTTTCTTCTTGTTGTCGCTTCTTAGGAATCAAAGTGATTTTAGTTCCTTCAAACATAAAACTGTAACTGTTATTACGTCCATCATGTTGCACAGCCCTATCACACTGCCACGATCTCCCCAGCAACAGATGACATACGTCCATGTCCACAACATAACACCAAATTTCATCCTTGTATTTCTTCCCAATTGAAAAACTAACACAAGCTCTTTGCCCAACTTTCACCTCCCCACCTTTCCTCAACCAAGCTAACTTGTAAGGTTTCGGATGCTTCTCTGTCTTCAATGATAACTTCTTCACAGCTTCTGTAGAGATAATATTATCACAGCTTCCCGCATCGATGACAAACTTGCAAACCCTTCCCAAGATAGTGCATGTTGATTGAAAGATGTTACTCCTCAACCAGCTAGTTTCCTCCTCCTGTTTTGGTGTTAAACACGACCTCTTCATCATCAATGAATACCCTTCATCTCCCGACACATTCTCTTCCTCCTCTTCATGTAGTGAATTAGAACAGTCAGCCTCTACCTCATCTTCTTCTGCCTCCGCAATCATAGTTCTCTTTTTCGGTTTCGGACATTCGCTGCTCTTGTGTCCCACTTCTTGACAATTATTGCATTTGAAATTAGTGTTGACCTTTGGCTTAGCCACTTCATGAACAACAGGCTTATTCGATGCTTTAGGAACATTAGAACTACTACCCGCTCCTTTGTTCTGCCCTGTAAAACTTGGAAACACACCTCCCCCACGTCTTCCTTGTTTCTCCCAAGCCAACGCCTTTTGATGTGCTTCTGCCACAGATCTAGGGTCGAACATGTTCACCATATCCTGGATCTGTGTTCTAAGTCCACCCACAAATCTAGCGGTCAATTGTTCTTCTGTCTCCATGATGTCATTTCGAGCAATCAACTGGTAGAACTCATCTGCATAATCAGTAACAGCCTTCGTCCCTTGCCTCAGGTTTTGTAATCTCTGATACATTAATGATTGGTAATTGTATAGTAAGAAAGTAGCCTTCATTAATTTCTTCATCTTTTCCCAAGCAACAATCCTTGACTTCCCCATCCGTTCTCTAGTTAGTTTGGTTTGCTGCTACCATGCAATAGCTCTCCCCCTCAACCTAGTAGCAACCAACTTCACTTTACGATCCTCTGGAACCTCCTTGAAGTCAAATATTTCCTCAACATAAGCTAACCAATCAAGAAATTCTTCGGCTTGCATACCTCCCTTGAATTCCGGTATTTCAGTCTTCATCCCAGACTCCCACTTGTGATCATACTCCGACTGATTTCTTCCTTGTCCTCGTCCTCGTCCATGAACACTACCACCATCAAACTCCTCTTCAAAATCTGATGTATATCGATGTCGATCCTGACCACCAACATCTCTACTACCATCCTGTCTTCCACCAACATCCCTTCTATCTACATTCCTCCGATCACGATCATTCACATTCCTATCACGTCTTCGATCATCGTCATTTCTATAACAATCTCGACTGACACTTCTATGATCATTATCAACACTTCTTTCTCGATTGGAATGTGGTGAGACTCTACTTCCCCCATGGTTGGATTCAGGTGAAACCCTTCTCCGATTTTGATTCATCTCTAACATCATCTTCTCTAATCGACCAATCCCTTCATTAAGCTTCTCACTAAAGTTTTCATTAATTCTTTGCTCCATCTCATCAGCTTCTTCTCTTCTATACAAAGCTTTAATATTTTGATGTCGATTAGCTCTTCTTGGCGGCATGATTCAAAATTTCAAACACTTCAATATACCAAATGATGCACGGCCTTCTACTTCCAATTTTGGCGCGCAAAGCTTCCACACAAAATTCAAACACCTCGCAACCCTTTGATCCAAAATGATACGGATCGAAAACTCCAAACTTGTTGCAACTTGCGACGAACACGATGAACAACCAACTTCTCCAAATGATGTTCGGCTTCAATTAACTTCTCAAACTCTTCGAATAAATTGGCTCTAAGACTCGGCTTAGCTATGATTGGCTAAGTCTAGCTCTGATATCAAATGATGCAGCAGCGGAATAACAAAATGATGATTCTGTGAAAGTAGCAATCGATGGAATGAAGAATACTGAATGGCCCAAATTCGTTGATCCGAAGATACCGAATTCTAGCTATCTTCATCACGTTGATCGCGCACGATACCGTGAAAGAAGATCTGCAATTCTTCAGACGTTGATCAAGCGCACTTGATTCCGTGAATTGGCTTCTACGATCATTGATTCGAGCGCACTCGAATGCCGAAAGAGGAGATAGGAGATTACACTCAACTACCAATTTAGTGAAAGCACAAAGCTAACAAAACAAAAGTTTTTATTCAAATCAACGTAAACATTACAAATGAGATCACCTGCCTATTTATAGGCTTACAATTCACAACACAAAACTGTACAACACTTAGGTCGTTTACGACCTAACAAAGACCAGCGACTTAACAAAGCACACGACCTAACAAAGATCGCGACCTACGACTTATATACAAACGACATAAGAAAACACATGACTTACAATATTTACATCCCAACACATTACAAACCATCACGACTTAACACTTGACCGACTTAACAACAAGGCAGCGACTTAAAGAACAGCAGCAGTGAGCGACCTAAAAACAAGCGGCATCCAAAATTAGCGACCTAACTCTCTCCGCGACCTAACTTAGGTCGTAGGTCGTTTACGCGACCTATCATAGGTCGTAGCTCTTCTTCAGTGACCTTGAATTTAGGTCGTAGCCCTTCTTCAGCGACCTTAAACTTAGGTCGTAATTCGTTATGTCGTAGCTCCTTATTCTTCTTGTTAGGTCGCACACGACTTAACAGTATGTTAGGTCGCTCGCGACCTAATTCTTGGTCTGTTTGGCCAACGTCAATGAGCAACCTGTTAGGTCGTTCCAGCGACCTACTCCTCTGCTTTAGCTCACTATTCTCGAACCCGTTAGGTCGTCCACGACCTAAGACTTCAACTTCCCATGATTCTTCACAAAGTTTTAGCTCGTTAGCTTCCTTGTTAGATCGTACTCGACTCAACAACAAGTTAGGTCGCACACGACCTACGACTTCACGTTTTTGGGCTGCATCACCCAGCCTTCTAATAGAGGGGAGAGCACACCCATGAGTAAAGCTACCATTACTCGGTCCGTTGGGGGGAACAATAGGACACTCATAATCACTTGCACTCCACTATACACTTGTCATTGATCTCTCATACGACAACTTCTAATACGTTCTTATTTGGTTTTTACAGGTGCAATGTCTCAGTCTGTGCCTTCAATCGTCTCCGAGGCTCTTCTTCTTATCATCGCTCAAGTGGGGACGTTGAGTCCGCATGACAAAGATTATTATTCGAGGGAGTCTTCTTCCTCCTCTAAGTGGAAGTCCTAATTTTACGCATCT
Organism: Allium fistulosum; assembly: GCA_030737815.1. Classification (NCBI taxonomy): domain Eukaryota; kingdom Viridiplantae; phylum Streptophyta; class Magnoliopsida; order Asparagales; family Amaryllidaceae; genus Allium; species Allium fistulosum. The sequence goes on from CM060904.1 coordinate 800,467,738, forward strand.
CGTCATGACGAACGTTCTAATCTTCCTGCTTATAGTGGAGAAAAATCTTCTTATCGCGGCGCTCATGCCCCCGTGCCTCACGAGCAACATTCTGGCTCTTCTACTTCAAGGCAGTCATGTGAGCACCGATCCAGCAAGCATTCACTCACCACTTCTGATCCATTTCCACTTGTTATTGTTCCAGACTCCTCTACAGTAGAGAAGTTGGCTGAACTTAAAGCCATTTTTCCAAAGATTTTCTTTGATGGACTCAAATTCCTCCCCTCTATACATGTTATTATTGGACATGCCGCAGAGAGCTCATTAGCATGTGTGAACGACGTATTCATTCAATATGAATCATTCATTCATTTGGCCAAGAAAGTTTTCGAAGTCTTCATAGAGCGTCAGCACGAAATCGATCATCTCAAGTTAGAGGCTATTCACGACAAAGATATAATCAAGCGTCAAGATGCTGAGTTGCTTGAATACATGACCTAACTTGCAGAAGCTGAAAAGAACGCGAAGGAGACAACAGAGGCAGTAAGTCGCTTGGAGACTTCTCACAAGAAGGAACTTGACGCGGCGCTTCACGCAGTGGCACACTTGCTTTAGAAAAGGACTCCTTGCAAAAGGAGAAAGAGGCTATAGCTCACCGCATTGAGGATCTCGAAGAACTGTTAAAGAAAGAGAGGGAGGAGAAAATTGAGGCCCAAGAGGAGTCGTAGAAATACTACGAAGAAGTAGTTGAGGCAAGGAGGTTGAAAACAAAACTCGATGAACAGTTTGTAAAAATTGAAGCGCTGAAGGAAGAAGTCGAGAAGAGGGCAGAAAAGAAGTGCTCGTACAAGCCAACTTCCAGGTTGAGGCTGTCATCGAGTTTGGTAGGAACGAAATTAAGGACTTGTTCGATCCACTAATTATCGAATATAATGCGTAGGTCCTACTCCACCATGACTTAAGCTTTCTTGGTGAGGGTTACCTCGAATCGCATGCGAAGCCTGGGAACACATCGTTAAGATAAAGAAAGAAGAGTTGCAAGAAGCCAAATTCAATGAAGAAGAACTAGTGAGAGAAGTTCTTTGAGGAAACGAACCGTCGGATCTGGAAGCCGCTAAACTTCAAATTTTTCAAGGATCCAGCACCTACTAAAGATGGAGAAGAAATCGCCGAGTATTTCAGAATTGATCTCAAGGGTTCCTCTCCAACCCAAGTATCCGGACCGTCAACTTCTTATGACATGGGGCAGATTCTCGACTATGATCTGCACAAGCCGAGCTTTGGTCAAAAAATGTTATCTCCCATCCTAGAAGGAGGCACTCCGGCGACTATGGAAAGTCAACCGGATGCTGGTATCATACTAAACTTCCTCGTATTTGAAAAGCTCTTGTTCTTCATGTGCAATGGCTTTTACTAACATCCATATTTTGATAAACTATGCAGGTCTTTCGGGCTTCGATCTGACTCCCAAAAGTGGTGCTGTCGTAGAATAGCATGAAAGAGAAGCCGAGGACCCGGCTGCTGTTGAAGTTCCAGGGCCCGATGCCCAAATCATCGGTGCTCTTGATGAAGAAAAAATTGAAGATCCGCTCTCGACCGATGACCCTGATGATATGATAATTACGGGCGCTTCGGAGCATACTGCTGAAACCAACATGTAGGAGAGGATTGAGGAGGAGGATGTTATCCCGCCTTTTGGCAAGGCCGAGATACCAAGGAATTGACTGGAAAGTGAGGGTCGTACGTTTCCAGCATTGCATGGCTGTTGGACAACTACAAATATCGATGAATTTTGCCCGAGTCCAGATCGGGTTACAATTGATAAGACACGTCAAGCAAAGTCGTAGAAACCAACGTTCCAAATTTCGAGACAATCCGAGTTCGTATGCTCAAGTTACCACCAGTGGAAAGTAGAAGGAATAGCCTTGGTTCGAGTCCATCAGACCCATCCTTAGGTTCGAATCCATCATCCCTGCATTAGTTCAAACCCATGAGAAGTAATCTTGCTTCGACTCCGTCGAACAAGCCATGCTTCGAATCCACCAGGAGCGAGCCATAGTTCGAATCCATCCTCATATGCCTTGGTTCGAATCCGTCGAAACCTTTCTTGCTTCAAGTCCATCAAGGGAACACCCTTCGAATCCATGAAGTGGAAGGAGCTTCAATTCCATCCTATAATTGTCTTCGAATCCATTACCTCGAATCCATTGAGCATTCCCATCCTCGAATCCATTCGGCAGTAAAGTCTTCGTATCGATCGACTATGGAATGCCCTGATCGATACGAAGGGAACGTACGTTCTATCGATTCGAAGGAGCATACCTTCGAATCCACTACTTCGAATCCACCCAGTCAAAGCAGCTAAAACCATGGATTCGACCCAGTCAACTCGGAGTGGAAGGCGGATCGATACGAAGAAAGCGTGCCACGTCAACAATGCCACGCGCGAAGCCATCGATTCGACCCTATCGATTCGAAGGGATCGATTCGAACCAAGCTGATCAACCAGAAATGCAATCTTGAATCGATCATAACTTGAGATCTATAAGTCCAAATGCTATGAAATTTCCACAGTAGCTTACTTGAAACCAATGGAATGTTCATGCCAAATTTCATCTCAATCGGAGCAAATCTTGATCGATTCGAAGTTGAGTTCGAATCGATCCCCAAGTGGGCCCCAGATTTCCTGAAGGCGGGCATGTGGGCCCCCTAACGTACCAGAACTGGTCTCTCCGAATTTTAGGCGAAATATCAGCCTCCTACACCTATAAATAGAGCCCCTGGTCATTCAGAAAAGGGGTCGGATAATTCTAAGAGCTAAAGAGCGCCCAGACTCTACCAGATTTACTCAGAATCACCAAGGCTGCCCTAGATTCAGACTTAGCTTAGAAAATCAGTTGTATTTCATTACAAGAAATTGTAACCTTCAAGCATTGAGCAATAAAATCATCAAACTTCATAGTGGACGTAGGCGAAAACGCCGAACCACTCTAAATCGCTTGTCTTTGCACTTTACATTTCTGTTATCTGGAGTTTTTGTTAGATAATCCACAGTTTAAATTTTTATTCTTCACGTTTATCTCTTCAAAAACTTCCGAAGAGTGTTGTGCCCATTTTTGGTACAAACACTTTGGTGCTTTCTCTGAGAAAAACCAGCTTTTTCTCCTGCTCCTTGGATCTACCATCGATACCGGATTGCATAAATCCAAGAGGAAGATCCAGATCCCTAATCCAGAGTCCTTCCATTCTATTCAGATTTGCATAAAATCTAGGAAAGGAACCCGCTACTTAAGATGGTTAGTACTAGAACTACCTCTACAGCTGCTGGTCAAGAAGGTAGGGATGGCCAGAATCCTGCACAACAGCAGCCATCCAATCAAGACAACAATGCTCACTCGTATCCTTCTGGACTAGTCACCAAACAAGAATTCCATGTGTTGCTCCAGGAATTGACTCAAAGTCGGCAACAGCTGGCCGAACAGTTGCGTGCTAATATTGAATTGACCAATCAATTGAACCGCCGAAGGCACAGGAGGACCAGGAGGGATGATGCTTCCCACTCATCCACTGAAAGTTCTTCTTCATCTGACTATCATGGCAGATCTACACGTCCCCGATTGGACGCAAGTCATACACAAGCAACCGGATATCAACCTGCCTTGACTATAGGACAATTGAGGGTCGGACCGTCAACTAGCTTCCAGCCCGGGCCCTCGTCATGAGGAGGTACTGTTCCACAGCATACCACGGACAATCGCGCTGCAACCGCCGCGGTAGAAATAAGGGTTGATACTCGAAATCTATCAGATCCGAATAATCAACAACGTGGGCGTACTCCTGAACCATACGTCCCAGAAGATGTGGAGCCAAGGAGGCGAGATATGGGCCGTCGACAGCGTCCGGTCCAAACTCACACTGTGGAACCCGACCACGCCTTAGCTCAGCATGCACAGAATGTGGCTATGCCTGATATTTCAACCATGATCCATCAGATGATTCGCGAAAGCCAAGGGCTTACCAATGATGACTGGGGAATCTCTCATAGTCATACTCCTTTCACAGACGAGATATTATACGCTGAACCCCCTCGGCGATTCAGAATGCCAAATCTCCCAATGTATGAAGGAAATAGTGACCCCAATCAACATATTTTGAAATATGAATGGTCAATGAGTGCTGCAAGGGCTGACGATGCAGTGAAGTGTCGAAGTTTCCCCATCTCTTTGGGGGAATCGCGACAATGTGGTTTACACGCCTACCACCTAGATCTATTTCTTCGTTCGATCAACTGGCCAAGAGGTTTGTAGAACAGTTTCGTATGCATGTCGCTAGGCCCAAAGACGTAAATACCCTGTCCAGTGTCACCCAAGCTAAGGGAGAAACGCTCAGACGTTATTTAGAAAGATTCCACGCGGCATGTGTAGAGATTAGTAATCCTAACGATAACTCAATCTTGATGGCATTAACCAAAGGAATTGACCCTGATTCTGAGTTTGGAAATTGGCTAGCCGGGAAACCACCCGCATCGTTGGACCGTTTCTACTCCAAAGCCGCTCAATTCTTATGGCAAGAGGATGCGACACAGTCTAGGAAGCAGGACGATGCGATACCCAGGACTGAAGGAATACAAAGTAATGTAGCAGTTAAGCACTCCGGTGAGAATTCCGGAAAAGTTCAGTTAAATATACATAACAAACAAACTCAGCCAAGAGTCAACAGTGGTCAGGATAAGAAAAGAGACCAGAATCGAGGCCCACAACGTAGGACTCCAATGTTTGATAATTACACGCCATTGAATACATCGTTGGAGAACGTGTATCTGCAAACTTGCAACACTGTGCAATATAAGAAGCCTGCTCCGAAGCAATCTTCGGAGAGGCAGATTCAAACAGGGAAGTTTTGTAGATTTCACGAAAGTTACGGCCACAATACCAATGAGTGTCGACATTTGCAAGACCTTATCGAAAAGTTGATCAGGGAGAGAAAGTTAGACCAGTTTGTGCGGGCACCACAGTCTGATGGAGTGGGCCCCTAAAATCAAAATCATGCACAGAATCAAGAAAGACAGGAAGAACCAGGTCATGTCGGAGGAAGACTGGTAATAAATGTTGTAAGTGGTAGTCCTCATCCAGCGGTTCAAAGCTGGGAGGAAATGAAATCATATAACAACTTAGCTAGACAAACAGACTTCGAGTATGATGGTAACTTGGACGATAAACCTTCGACCAAACGAAAGAGAGCGATGACTAACGACATCGCGTTCCGAGACATCGATGTTGATTATGTCGGAAGCCCGACTACTGACCCACTCGTGATATCGACCCGAGTAGGTCTGATGTGGATGAAGAAGATCCTGATTGACTGTGGGAGCTTTGTGAACATCATATTTGTACATGCTTATAATCAAATGAAGATGAAAGCTGGGGATCTAAAACCCTGCCAAACTCATCTCTATGGATTCAATGGCAGCGCTACCATTCCTGTTGGGATGGTAGAGTTACCAGTTGAGTTGGGAGCCGGAGAACGTAGGTCGATTCGGACATTGCAGTTTGTTGTGTTAGATGTAGACTCGCCATATAATGCCTTTTTAGGTCGACCTGCCCTTGCTGAATTCAGGGCCATAATCGCCCCATGGTGTTTAACTTTAAAGTTCCAACCGTTAACGGAGTTGGGGTCGTCCAGGGCGACCAGGTTGATTTGAGAACAATCATACACCGAAATCGAGTTGCCCGATTACGCAATGCCAAGGACCGACTTAAAACTTTTGAACTCGGTGAGCTAGTCGCTAAAAAAGAATATCCGGCACTTCCACACATAAGATCAACATTGAAAGGGTCGCACAAAATCAAGCGAAAGCTTGGGGATGGCAAATTTACGTTAGCAACCATTGATGGTCTAACTTTACCAAGAACTTGGAATAGCGAAAGTCTTCGTCGCTACTGCAACTAACAGGCTATGTTTATCTATTTAGTTTAAATTCCATTTTATAATTTTCTTCTGCATTTCGAAATTAGAACTTGTAATAAGGCAACTGACTTTGCCATATTTTCTGATTTCAGCAATAAAATGTCATTTCTTCGGGCCAGAGCTGTGATTCATTAAATACAATATACAACATCACGATGCACGAAGAGCTGAATTCCGTCCTGCAAGTGGAATTTATTCAAGTAGGGGACGGCTGCGATACGGTCGGCAACTCTCTAAGTAAAACTCGAGCTCAGGGGCAAGCCATCACGTCAGGCTAAAATTGGGTTGATACACGACGATCCTTCACCAAGCTCCGTACTCCCAGAGTGCGAGACGGAGTATAAACATTCACCTAACTCCGTACTCCCAGAGTGCGAGGCGGAGTATAAACATTAATCAACTCCGTACTCCCAAAGTGCGAGACGGAGTATAAACATACATCAACTCCGTACTCCCAGAGTGCGAGACGGAGTATAAACATTCCTTAACTCCGTACTCCCAGAGTGCGAGACGGAGTATAAACATTAATCAACTCCGTACTCCCAGAGTGCGAGACGGAGTATAAACATTAATCAACTCCGTACTCCCAGAGTGCGAGATGGAGTATAAACATACATCAACTCCGTACTCCCAGAGTGCGAGATGGAGTATAAACATACATCAACTCCGTACTCCCAGAGTGCGAGACGGAGTATAAACATTCCTTAACTCCGTACTACCAGAGTGCGAGACGGAGTATAAACATTAATCAACTCCGTACTCCCAGAGTGCGAGACGGAGTATAAACATTCCTTAACTCCGTACTTCCAGAGTGCGAGACAGAGTATAAACATTTACTTAACTCCGTACTCCCAGAGTGCAAGACGAAGTTTAAACATCTACTTAACTCCACACTTCCAGAATGTGAGACGGAGTATAAACATACATCAACTCCATATTTGTCCCCAAGACTGGGGGCAGGACCAAAACAAATATCGAATTGAAGACGAAAGAGAATATACTTTCATTTCCATTATCAACAAAAAGAATTCGATTACAAGATGATTCAAAAAATTCCTGCTAGTGGGAGCCGAGTCCACATCTATACACGGCTATAGAAAAAACCAAAAGACAAATCAAAACACTATAGTAAACTAAAGAAGGAGTTCAATCTTTCTTCTTCCTAATCTTCTTCTTCGGGGTAGTCCCACTGGAGCCGCTACCCAGCTTCTTCCTCACTCTCTTACTCTTCTCCGGTTTGTCCTCAGATGGCGACATAATGTCCACATCTTCCTCGGAGCTTGAGGCGACGGAGATTCTCTTAGAGGGTTGATTTGGGGGCATAGGGGCTGTAACAGGAAGTGGGACCGGAGCACTCGCAATGACCACAGTACCGCCCGACGATATCATCATTAGCGGGGCATGGCCCGACGGATCCATACCGGCGGTCACTACGGCCATCTCAGCACTAATCTCAGCCAAAATCTCATCTTCACGAGGTGCTTGGGCCGTGCTGGATATGCTAGTGGCTGGCATGGAAGAACTAACAGCCGGAGTGGTCCCGCTCATAGAAAAGGATGGATCGACGAAGGGGTTGTTGGGTTGACTAAGGAGTTCCTCAATCATCTGAGCATCAAAAGATAACATATTCGCTGCCCCTTCTTCGCCGACCACGGTAGATGTCATAATAGCTTCGGTGATGATAGCCCCATGCGCTTAATAAGAAGCCTGAGATGTAGGGGGCGCAGAGATAACGGCTTCAGTCACTGAAATGTGAAAAAACGAAGACTGTTAGCTAAAGGTATTGATCCAGATTAACCACACTAAAGGTATATGAGTGGCGTTCAATTACCTTCCTTAGCCTGGCCCGCAGTATGGGCAGATACAGAGGTAGGAGCATTAGCGGAAGACAATTGCGGTTGGTCAGGATTATAAGCAGGGACAGATTGGGGATCGACCGCACCAGTGGTTTCAGGCAATGTCGGAATTATAGCTCCAACACTTGTTTCGTGATGCTCAATCCCCGAGCCCTCGCCCGTCTCTATCTGTTGAACACCAAGCCTCTCTTTCGCCACCGAAATCACCGCCTCGTGAAGAACTTTCATCTCATCCTCAGTAAGCAAGTGCATCTCTAGCTCAAAATCATCAAGTGTTTCATCTGGATGTGCCGCTCTCTTATCCTCCACCAGCCTAGTCCAGGCGTTGTACAGAATCATAGAATCATCTCCCAGCCACGATAAATTTTGTGCTCTAGCACGTTGGCGTTGTATGTAACCAGGAGATCATCGAAATCAACATCCATCCTGGACCGCTCCACCATAATTTTTTCCTGTATTTCTACCTCCGCAGACTTAGTCTTGGCCGCTGCCGCAGCAAGTTCGGCTCTAAGGGATAGAGCTTGGTCGCATGCATCCTGAGCAGTGGTGTTTGCATCGTCTCTCTCTTTCACCACTTCAGCAAGTTTGGCCTTGAGCTCATTCAGCTCCTTAACGGCGGTGTCTGGCTCAGCTACGACGTTGGTGTAACGGTGGCCCATCTCTTCTACCATGGCACAGTGTGCCTGCTGCATCCTCGCCATTTTGGCCACAACATCCTCATGCTTTTTGAGCGCTTGGAGTTCAGAGTCTCGAGATGAATCCATCTCAGATTGAAGAACCTGGATGATGCGATCTTTCTTGACAATATCAGCATCACGCTCCTGAATAACCTTTGCCCGGTCAAAAGCTACCTTTGAAGCTTTCACGGCTGCTTTGTACCACTCCTTGTATTGAGCATAGAAGTCGCGAATATAGCTATGTGCAGTATTTTCGGCATCCTGAGGAATCCTCTTTAGATGAGGAGGAAAGACATATGCATCCATACAGATTTCCGAGAAGTCCTTTTTCATTTGAGCAAGCTGGATGGCTCCTTCGCTTGTCAACTCAACTGGAGCCTGCTCAACGATGGCAGCTGTCGGTGGTTCAACTCTAGGCCACTGAGTCTCGGGCCTTGAAGATTGGGAAGGTTGTTGCTGCTGTGAAGGCCCAGGGATATCTACGGGGGCCCTAGGAGGCGGAGGAGAACGAGATCGTGATCGGTACTGGTGGCCCCGATCTCTGTCAGTACAATCATGGCCAGAACGGCCATGCCAATAATCTCTATCCCTATCATAGCGCTCCTGGCTAGTGTAACCTTGCCCGTGGTCCCTATCTGATTCCCTCCAACGAAACTCATAATAAGAAGAAGATCGGCGCACATTACGGAGCCTATCCAGAGTGGACCCGCGACCTGACATCTCACCTACGATAAGAAGGAGCTACAGATTAGAATCCTACAAAACAATGATTAATATGCGAAAGTCATGTACTGGTGTGGAAGTGTGTGTAAATGTGTAAACCCCCAGACCAACCGGAAGTGTTGACCGCACTCAAAGGAAAGGGCTCGCTCATATTTAAAACATCTTGAAATTCCTCCAACCCGGGATTACATGGAATCAATACAAAATCCGGGATGGGAATGTCCTCAAGCCCTTTAAAAGTATCTCTCGAATGAGAAGGGGCGGCCTCAGAAATCATGGCTCTGGAAGTGGGAGGAGACACATCTACAGATTTCCACCCCTTAGACTTAAGTTTTTTGGAAACGACGGCCTTGCTTTTCCGTCTTTCTCCCAACTCTTCAAAGTTGCCCGAAAGATCAGCCATCGGCTTCACGTCTGTATGGGTCCTTTCTTCATCGCTCACTTCGGTTATTGTAACTCCGAGCGCTTTCTTCGCCTTTTTCTTTTCCTTCTTCTTCTTGTTTTTCTTCTTTAAGGCAGGCTTTGACATCACCTCAATGACTACGCTCTGATTTATTTCAATCAAACCGAGAGCTCTTAAGTTATTATCATTCAGCACCGAGTCGATGTGTCTCAGCTCGCTCGGAACTTCCTAGAGACTTTGGACTATGCCCTTGTAGTACCCGCCATCGGGTCTGGAGATAATGGCTGTAAGATAGACAAGATGTCAATACCAATGCCAAAAAACTATTGATCAAGGAAAACCGTCAACAGGATAGGACACTTATGTCGAGACAACCATCGCCTGGCAAAACCAGGAGGACATCGGACATAAAACCATTCATTCTTGAAATAGCTAAGTCTGGTCCAGGCTCCAATAATAACTTGGAAATTTCTGACTGCTTCCAAAAATGTAAAGGACGGACTATCGCCCCTACTCTTGAAATTAAATATGTATCTAATCTCGGTTGGCCTTGGCGGGCGAAAGAGACAGTCCATAAATATGACGAAGGCACTATTCAGCAACGCATGACCGTTGGGATGAAGTTGCGAAGGAGCAATTCCTAAGTACGACAACATTTCCCTGATGTATTGATTAAAAGGAGGAAGAGTTCCAGCCGCGCAAGCATGGCGGTAGAAGGCAGTATATCCTTCGGGCGGATTATGCGGTCTGTCATCAGCGCCGGGTAATAATACATCATTCAGAGATATGTTATGTTTCAAGCATATTCGGCCTAATAAGGATTTAGAGATATTAGACTAGACAGAATCAACGGGATCCTCGATAAATAAAGCCTCCAGCAATTCGTCTGGAGCTGGGTCGATTACGTCAGCAGGAATATTGGGAATCTCAAGGATCGGAGGAGGAGAACTCTGAATCTCCTGCTGTTGAGAGCTCGAAGACTCCATAACTGACTACTTATCAGAAATCAGTGTTAAAACAAACAATAAACCCGTGCATCCCACAGTGTAGAGTGTATGAACGTGTCATGCAGTGCAAGTGCTGTGCGTTACTAAAGCAAATTTTACAGACAGAAACGAGATGTACGAACGACGAAACTCTGGAAATCAGGACTGGAAATGACCGTCATCGCTGACCGTCATATCCACGCCATTCAAATGCTACCGACCGATTTAAGTATAAATCTGTTATGTTTTTGGTTAATTCATGGTTCCATCGACGAGCTTCAAAAGGGAGTCAAGTATAGTCCTACAGTCAGGTTCAATTAGGCAAGGCTGAAGCTCGTCGGAGTCAAGTGTGCTAAAGTTCATTAAGATCATCAAAGTTCAATTTGAAATTAGTCGTAGTTCAGATGTTGGAACGAATCAGAAAAGTTGGATTCTCTAAACTGAAGGCGTTCGAATCCATCGAATCGAATTGATGTGCTTCGAATCCATATGGTTCGACTCGATGTACTTCGGGATGGAGGAACGCTTCGAATCCGTGGGCGCTGAGTGACTTCGTATCGATCGACATTCAATACCTTCGAATCGATCAAGGTATTGTTACTTCGAATTGATCGACACGAGGCCTTTTTCCTTTGCAAGCATCGATTCAAAGCTCTGCAGTCAGAGTCAATTCGAATAGAGTCCATTCTAGATCGATTCGAAGCAATGAAAGATAACATCCCTCAAGATCTCTGCTTCTCCTAGGAAATCTCAACGCTTTGTTACGCCTCGAATCATCGATTCGAACCATTTTTTCGGATCTCACAACCCTTCAAGATTTTCAGAAGAAAAATTAAAGACGAAGACTTCCAGTTTTGTCATTTTCAGCTGGCATCGATCCATTAGTTACCTGGTTTAATGTGATTACGAATGAAGGTTTGAAAGATTCAATCGATTCGGGGAAGACACGTTTTTTCTTGGCTCTAGGAAAATCGATTCGAAGAAGAAGCTATAGCAACAGTGAAAAGTAAAAAGTAAAAATGAAACCGGCCTCACGTATTTATATGGATTCCGGAGAAGGTTCGTGGCGCTTCGTATCCCGGTCATCCTAACCGTTTGCCACCGGTCACTTACCATAGCCATCGATTCAAACTATTGTTCTTGAAACCATCATGATTCGAATCCAGTCACGGCATCGAATCCCTAAAAGCTCCGAATCCATCATCCTTCGAATCCTTCATAACCTCGAATCCATCGAGGCTTCAAATCCCTCATGACTTCGAATCCATCAAGGCAACATCGTTGCGGGGCATCATCGATACGAAGCAATTGAACGAGAGCTGAGTTGAAAAATCCTGTCGATTCGAAGACTATCAAGTCGAACGACTAATTTCGGATCCATCGGAAACCGTCGATGAGAACGAACGCATTGCTTCGATATGAAAAATTACTTGTCTACCTTTTATACCGATTCAGGAGAGGCTCGATACAAGAGGATGATCATAGAAAATCGTCAAAATAATGTTTAAATTCGAATCTTAAATCGGTTCAGGAGAGGATCGATGCAGAATTCGATAACAAACTGAACTGACAACGACTTGTAATCGTGCAACTTTAACTAAATTCAAGCCAATCACAATCATACGACGGTTAATTACAGCAATAAAGAATACAACTTTCAGCAGAGCATGTCCTAATTGTCCAACGTTAGACTGCAACTGTTCAAAGCACGTCATGTTTACACAAGACGTACTTTAGGGGGCAAATGTTATCCCGCCTTTTGGCAAGGCCGAGATACCAAGGAATTGACTGGAAAGTGAGGGTCGTACGTTTCCAGCATTGCATGGCTGTTGGACAACTACAAATATCGATGAATTTTGCCCGAGTCCAGATCGGGTTACAATTGATAAGACACGTCAAGCAAAGTCGAAGAAACCAACGTTCCAAATTTCGAGACAATCCGAGTTCGTATGCTCAAGTTACCACCAGTGGAAAGTAGAAGGAATAGCCTTGGTTCGAGTCCATCAGACCCATCCTTAGGTTCGAATCCATCATCCCTGCATTAGTTCGAACCCATGAGAAGTAATCTTGCTTCGACTCTGTCGAACAAGCCATGCTTCAAATCCACCAGGAGCGAGCCATAGTTCGAATCCATCCTCCTATGCCTTGGTTCAAATCCGTCGAAACCTTTCTTGCTTCAAGTCCATCAAGGGAACACCCTTCGAATCCATGAAGTGGAAGGAGCTTCAATTCCATCCTATAATTGTCTTCGAATCCATTACCTTGAATCCATTGAGCATTCCCATCCTCGAATCCATTCGGCAGTAAAGTCTTCGTATCGATCGACTATGGAATGCCCTGATCGATACGAAGGGAACAAACGTTCTATCGATTCGAAGGGAACGTACGTTCTATCGATTCGAAGGAGCATACCTTCGAATCCACTACTTCGAATCCACTAAGTCAAAGCAGCTAAAACCATGGATTCGACCCAATCAACTCGGAGTGAAAGGCGGATCGATACGAAGAAAGTGTGCTACGTCAACAATGCCACGTGCGAAGCCATCGATTCGACCCTATCGATTCGAAGGGATCGATTGGAACCAAGCTGATCAACCGGAAATGCAATCTTGAATCGATCAAAACTTGAAATCTATAAGTCCAAATGCTATGAAATTTTCACAGTAGCTTACTGGCAACCAAAGGAATGTTCATGCCAAATTTCATCTCAATCGGAGCAAATCTTGATCGATTCGAAGTTGAGTTCGAATCGATCCCCAAGTGGGCCTCGGATTTCCTGAAGGCGGGCATGTGGGCCCCCTCACGTACCAGAACTGGTCTCCCCGAATTTTAGGCTAAATATCAGCCTTCTACACCTATAAATAGAGCCCTTGGTCATTCAGAAAAGGGGTCGGATAATTCTAAGAGCTAAAGAGCGCCCAGACTCTGCCAGATTTACTCAGAATCACACGGGCTGCCCAAGATTCAGACTTAGCTTAGAAAATCAGTTGTATTTCATTAGAAGAAATTGTAACCTTCAAGCATTGAGCCATAAAATCATCAAACTTCATAGTGGAGGTAGGCGAAAACGCCGAACCACTCTAAATCGCTTGTCTTTGCACTTTACATTTCTGTTATCTGGAGTTTTTGTTAGATAATCCACAGTTTAAATTTTTATTCTTCACGTTTATCTCTTCAAAAACTTCCGAAGAGTGTTGTGCCCATTTTTGGTACAAACAGAGGAAAAGTTGAAGCGAGAATTAAAGGAGAGCCCACCGAGGTGGAAGTCGAAGATCTTGATCTCGTTCCATTGCAAGTTATTCCACCGGGGGTGTCAATCTCTGGTGAAATCCCTCCTTTTTCCACAAGCACTCCGACCAAGGGCGGCAAAGGATCCTGGAAGAGAAGCTTGAGCGGCTCCACCCATGAAAAATCCAAAAGGGAAAGAAAGTCGAAGAAGTAACTGTTACTTCAAATCATTGTATATAATTTGCATAATTATTTCTTTCCCTAGTCGTAGGTGTACGGATTTGAATCCCGTTTTTTTGAAATAACTTGTACTAGAATTTTGACACTTGTGAATAAAAGTTTTTTGTTTTCAATTAGACATGGTGTGAATTGTTATTTTGATAGTTAAAGCTTACTTCCCTTTAAGAGTACTTGTAATTTGTTGATTGTAAATTCTATTAACAATTCACTATCTTCATTTCAAGGCCTCCTTGTGGTCGTTGCCTTATGTCATACATAACATTAAGCCGGAGCTGTAGTGAATGGTCGTATTCGGCTTTTAGTAGTATGTATTCCTCCTATCAATTTCAGGTTGGAGTTTGTGGAATAGAGAATGGTCGAAATCCAACCATCTATTCAGTTGTGTTTCTACTCGAGTCTGCACTCTGGGGACTTAGAGTTGTTTGGCGAGCAGTCGGTTCACGCTTGATTTATGTTCATGCTCCTATCCGCGCTCCGGGGACTTAGAGTTATCTCGTGGGCAGTCAGATCACACCCGAATCAAGTTTATACTCCAGTCCGCACTCCAGAGACTTAGAGTTGTCTCGCGGGCGGTCAGATCATACCCGAATAATGTTCATACTCCAGTCCGCGCTTCGGGTACTTAGATTTGTCTCATGGGCGGTCGGATCACACCCGAATCATGTTTATACTCCCATCCACACTCCAGGGACTTAGAGTTGTCTCGTGAGTGGTCAGATCACAACTGAATCATGTTTATACTCCAGTCCATGCTCCGAGGACTTAGATTTGTCTCGTGGGCAATCGTTTCACGTCCAAATCACGTTTATACTCCAGTCTGCACTCCAAGGACTTAGAATTATTTCATGGGCGGTCAGTTCACGCCCGAATCATGTCTATACTCTAGTCCGTGCTCTAGGGACTTAGAGTTGTCTCGTGGGTGGTGGGATCACACCTCAATCATGTTTATACTCCAGTCCACGCTCCGAGGACTTGGAGTTGTCTCGTGGGCGGTCGGTTCACGCTCGAATCACGTTTATACTCCAGTCTGCACTCCAATGACTTAGAGTTGTTTCATGGGCGGTCGGTTCACGCTCAAATCATGTTTATACCCCAGTCCGCACTCCACGGACTTCGAGTTGTTTCGTGAGTGGTCGGTTCACACCGATATGATGTTTACACTTCTTCTGGTCGCCATGATTTCGTTTCAGTCCCATAGCCCGGGCAGGAAATTTTCTTATCTCCAGATTGCCGGTGACATTTGTTACTTATTACGTGTCCCGTCCTTTGAATCATCTATGGGAACTATGAATCGAGCAAATTAATGGAGTTCATCTTGTTTGATCCCATTGAGGATTATTATGATTGATCAATTTCGAACACTAGGAACATTTTCACACATATCGATATCAATCAATTTCGTTATGTACTTAGCATATAGTGCAACAACGATCATTCATGCAAAGGAAGTTTGAGACTTTTTCATCAAATGGAAAGGAATATACTAGTATGTCTTATTACATATTTGAAAAATCAAATGCTAAAGAAAATACTGAAAGCAAATAGAACTGAAATGCAAAGGAAATGTTCTAAGTGAAATAGCGTCATAAATGCTCACTATTCCACGCTCTTGGGAGCGTAATGCCATCAACAGTCGCTAGCTTGAAAGTTTCCTTTGTTCAATGCCATATAGTCCTTCCTATGTCGAGTTCATATGTGATAGGGTCAGAAAAAACAATTTCAGGATGAGATCGCCAACTTCGAAGGCCCTCGATCGCACTTTAGTCTTGTAATATCAGGCGACTCGATGTCGGTGTGAAACTGCCCTCAAATCGGCTTCTCGCGCTTCTCATCTATAAAGTCCTAGGATTTCAAAAGAAGATTTTTGTTCATTTTGGGGTCGTAGTAAGTCACTCGATGAGAAGGGACTTCAAGTTCTACTGGAATAACGGCTTCAGATCCGTAAGCAAGAGCGAATGGAGTATGGCCAGTCGTGGACTTGTGAGTGGTTCTGTATGCAAAAAGTGCCGTAGGAAGTTCATCCACCCACTTGCTTCTAGCCTTTTCCAGACGCTTTTTCAGAATGGACTAAATAATTTTATTTACAGCTTCAACTTGTCCATTCGCCTGAGGGTGAGCAATCGCTGCAAACCTCTTTTCAATACGGTATCTCTGACAAAATTCTTTAAATTCAGCATTATCGAACTGAGTCCCATTATCTGTTACGATAGTTCATTGAAGACCGAAGTGACATATGATGTTTCGAACAACGAAGTTGATTAATTTCTTGGTTGTGATCGTAGCTAACGGTTCCGCCTTGGCCCATTTGGTAAAGTAATCAACTGCAACAATAGCGTACTTTACACTACCTTTAGAGATTGGCAATAAACCAATGATGTCAATACCCCACATAGCTAAAGAGCCGATGATGTCAATACCCCACATAGTGAATGGCCATGGACTGACCATTTGCATGATTTCTATTGGTAAAGCTCTTGGGACTTTCGCATGAATCTAGCATTTATCACATCGCCTTACATAGTCAACAGCGTCCCGGTTTACGGTTGGCCAATAATATCCATAATGGAGTATCTAGAGTTTGCCCCCCAGTGTGATCGCTGCATTCTCCCTCGTGAACTTCTTTCAGAACATGCTTTATCTCGTCATGAGCGAACCGTGTATACTAGACAATAGGAGTAAGATAGATGGAGTTGAGGCTTGTGAGACGTAGTCCACTATATGAACCTTGCTAGAGGCCAGTTTTTATTAAGAAAAACGAGAGTTTTTCGGGTCTCACGTGTGATAGGACATGAACAGTGATAAATGAATTATCTTGTATTTTTAGTTAATACTTTGAGTTTGAGCTAAGAATTCTATTGGAGCTTATCCTCCAAAAAGTGCACTTTTAATTTGCTTTTGTACGAAAAAAACAATATTGTTCGGGAAAGTTTTCCCAAGGGATACGCCGAAGTAGAGGAATGGAAAAACCTTTTATGTACATAGTTCCTTCTTGCATAATATACCGCAAGGCTTTGCGAAGGACTTCGCTTTTCATTCCTCCTTTCATGCAAGATTCCACGCAATAAATAATCTTTAAATGGAGTCATCCATGATTCCCTCTCAGATTCTGCTTCTAGTACTTGATCATTTTCCATCATATTTATACTTGGAGTGTGTAATATCTCGACTGGAACCAAGCCCGTCTGTTGCGCATCGCCCGTACTAGCGAACTTTTCCAATGAATTAGCTTCTCCGTTTTGCTCACATGGGATATGTGAAATGTCATAGTATTCAAATTCTACGAACAACTCCTTAACTCGGGTAAGATACGAGGCAAATCGTTGTCCTTTAATCTGATAGTCTCCTCTAACTTGATACACTACCAATTGCGAATCACAAAAGATTTCAAGAGACTTTACCCCAAGTTCTCTAGCAAGTTAATTTAAGTCCAGCAATCATCGCTTCATACTCAGCCTCGTTGTTTGTAGCAGGAAAATCAAGCTTCAACGCATAGCAAATTGAACGGTTCTTAGGGGTTACAAGTACAGTCTCAGCTCCGGAATAGTGATCATTAGATGCTCCATCAGTCTACTACTTCCATTGCACAATACGGATTCCACTACCTTCTGGAAGCTCGTCTTACGTGATAAATTCTGCTATAATGTCTGCCAACGCTTGACCCTGGATAGCTCTTCGAGGCAGATATGTAATGTCGAACTGATTGAGCTTGATGTTCCATTTAAGCAACCTCCTAAACATCTTAGGTCGTTGTAGGACCTGTCATAATGGTTGGTTGGCATAAATGTTAATCGGATGTGCATGGAATTACAGACGAAGTTTCTATGATGTGATTAGCAAGCAGTACACCATCTATCTTCGGATAGTTCCTTTCTGCTCCTATCAATGCTTACTGACATAATACACCGACCTCTGAATCCGGTTCTCTTCGCGAATCAAGGGGTACTTATGGCATGTGCTAATATACCCAAATAAATGTACAACTCCTCATGATAAACTGGCTTTGATAAGATAGGGGGTGTCTCCAAATGGTTCACAAGAGCTCGAAATGCGTCTTCACAATCCCACATCCATTCAAAGTTTCATTTTCCCTTCTTAATCAACTAAAAGAATGGAATGCATTTGTCAGTTTCTCTGGACATAAATCGGCTTAAAATAGCAAACTTCCCATTCAAACTTTACACTTGCTTAATGGTTCTTGGCGTTTGAATATCTCGAATAACCTGAATCTTCTCTGGATTAACTATAATTCCTTGAGCATTGACAATAAAACCTAAGAATTTTCCTGATGCAACACCGAACAAACACTTCAGAGGATTGATTTTCATCTTGTAATATCGGAGGATGTCGAACATCTCTCCTAAGTCTCGAATGTGGTCGTTTGATCATCGTGAGTTCACGAGCATATCATTCACATAGACTTCCATTGTCATTCCAATCTGATCTTTAAACATCTGGTTAACCAAGCATCGCTAGGTTCCTCCGACGTACTTCCATCAAAACGGCAACACCACGTAGCAATACAACCCAACATCCGTAACAAAGATCGTGTGTTCTTGATCGGGTATATGCATTGGGATTTGATTATACCTCGATTATGCGTCCATAAAAGAAAACAATTCATGTACTGCAATCGAACAACTAGCTGGTCAATCCTTGGAAGGGAAAAACTATCTTTAGTACATGCCTTGTTCAAGTCTGAATAGTCGATGCACGTTCTCCATTTCACATTAACCTTCTTCACCAGCACGGGATTAGATATGCATTCAAGATAGAGGGCATCACGAATAAACCCATTGACTTTCAGTTTATCCACCTCCTCTTTAAGGGCGAGGGATCTCTCTGGATCCATGCCTCGCCTTTTTTGTTTCACAGGAACATACTTCGGATCAATGTTTAATGCATGGCTTGCAATGGCAGGCGAGAACCCGCACATGTTAGAATGAGTCCAAGCAAATACGTCTAGATTCGCTCGAAGAAAATCAGCAAGTTCTCTCATCATTGA
The DNA here is from genome assembly GCA_030737815.1 of Allium fistulosum. NCBI lineage: Eukaryota > Viridiplantae > Streptophyta > Magnoliopsida > Asparagales > Amaryllidaceae > Allium > Allium fistulosum. The sequence goes on from CM060904.1 coordinate 800,486,799, forward strand.
AGGGCTGAGCTGGGATCCAATCTTCAAGACCCGTGATGGGTCATCGTGGCTGACTATGATATCAATCGTCAGCTCAGTCGGCACTGCCTTGTTCATCTTGGGCAACTTTTCATCATCCCTCGGATCTATATCTCTATAGAATCGACTTTGGCGCCCAAGCCAAGGCTTAGGGGCCAATTGTCAATCTTCAGTAACTTGGATGCAGACCGATTTATCCATACCCTTGCCCTTCTCCTTACACTAAGCTTCCCTCAACTTAGCCACATAATAGGCACGTCCAGTCGCCTGATCACCATGAACCACTCTGACACCATTATTAGTTGGAAACTTTAAGGTTAAACACCATAGGCCAAGAGCTGCCCAAAATTCAACCGGGGTCAGTTGGTCCAGAAAAACATTGTACGGCGAATCAACATCTAAAACAATGAATGGTAGGATCCGCACTCTCCTACGTTCACCTTCCCCAATTCAATAGGTATAACCAACAACCTCGGTCGCCACACCATTGAAACCATGTATGCGAGCTTTAGATGGTTTTAAATCTTTAGCCTCCATTCTCATTTGATCATACGCCTTCTTGAAAATAATATTCATCGAGCTTCCACAACCAATTAAAATCCTTCTTACCAAAGTAGGACCAATCATGGTTGAAATGACAATCGGGTCAATTGTAGGAGCCTCTACTTTATCTGTATCGTTACTTTTGAACACGATATCATCAGTCGTCATGCGTTGCTGCTTAGCTGGAGCTTTGTCCTCTATATTTGAATAATACTGAACGTCCACATGCCTTATCGCACTAGCATAGCTCTCCATTTCTTGCCAACTTCTATCCGCAAAGTGTGGTCCTCCAACTATTGTGTTTATCATTAGAGTGGAACTTATCCTCGATTGGGGTCAGATGTCCCCTATCAGCCATCCTGCGAAGTTTTCACAAACTGTTGTAATTTGTTTTCCCGAATCAACCTCTCGATATCATCCTGGAGATTCCTGCACTCATTTGTAGTGTGCCCGTAACACTCGTGATACTTTCCAGTCTATTTCTGTGTCTCTATCGACTCCTTTAGACGCGGCTTCTTATATTGAACAGTATTACAATTGGATAGATAAATATTCTCCAGGGATGTGTTTAGAGGTGTGTAGTTGTCATACATAGGAATCCTAGGTCTTGGTTTCCCAGACTACCTCCTCCGGTCTTGATTCCTATCCCTATTTCACTTTTGTTGATTTGGTTTGTTCTGAACATTAACTTGGACTTTACAGGAACTATCATCAAACTGCTTTATTGCAATATTGCTTTGTATTACTCCTTTCGGTCCCACAACATTATTTCTCCTAGAGGACCTGGTTTCCTCCTTCCTCAGGAACTAAGCTGCCTTTGAATAGAAGCGCTCTAACATGGCCGACCATTTTCCAGCTAGCCAATCACCAAATTAAGATTTCGGATCAATCCCTCTCGTCACAGCTATAAGTATAGCATGATCATTTGGATTACTAACTTCTATGGCAGCGATATGAAATCTTTCCAAATAGTTCTTCAATGATTCTCTTGGGGCCTGGATTATGTTGGAAAGTGACATCACGTCTTTAGGACGAGTAGCGTGGATCTGGAACTGCTCCACAAACTTAATTGCCAGTTCATTGAATCTCAAAATTGATCGCGGGGGTAGTCTTGTAAACCACATCGTTGCTATTCCAAAGAGGATTATAGGAAAGCATCTTTTTGTTGCATAATTAGCTCTTGGCAAATTCATCAACCATTCATATCTCATGATGTGCCGCCTGGGGTCGGTTTTTCCCTCATAGGCAGGCATCGAAGGCATGTTGAACCTTCTCAGATATTCCACATGCAAAACATTGTCAGTAAATGGGCTATGACTTCTCAAAATTCCCCAGTCATCATTTGTCAAATCCTATTTCTCTCTCATCAACTGTCTGACCATTGCTAAGAAATCCGGTGTTTGGATGGGTGGTGCCAAGCGGTGGCCACGCTCCATCTAACATGAGTGGTCTGATCGATGTTTATAGGTCATTTCATGCCCTCATGGTCCACCATCCTCTTGACGTGCACCTTGGGCATTCAACTCATTGTCATTTCGGTGGGGTAGTTGGTCAGCATTTAGTCGAACTCCAGCATCTAAGCTTCCAAATACAGCTCCTGCTCGATTCTCCAAATGTTGCAGGGGAATCCCTCATATATAGGAGGGATCGGTACCGATCCCTTGGGAGGGATCGGCACTGATCCATCTTGGCAGAACATATTGGTTTACCAAGCAATGCTCCGATGTTTTAGCTTGATATCCATCAACCCTACGACACCTACGTGTATGGTATTCATCTGATGTGCTGAAACTCTTTGACACCGAGTAAGAAGTGGGATCCCTTCTGGCGTTCTCATGCTGTTGTTGAGCAATTTGGTTCATTAGGTTAGCATTAGTTTGAATTTACTCATTCAACTGTCTACAGCTTTCCATTAACTCCCTCATTAAGTAATTAAACTCAGTTGTGGTTATGGAATCAATGGGGTTCTGGACTTTAGTAGGTTCAACATTCAAATTTGTAGGCTGGTTGCTCGAAGCTCCCTGTTGAGTGCTGGCAGTTTCATTCGCATCAACATTCTGAGAAGTTGATCTGGTATGTCTCACCATTGTCGATTTCCTTGCTTAGATTCTAGTAAATCTGAGTAGTATCTACAAGCTTTTGAAGATGAATCTAGATCTCCTTCTGGGGATTTTCTCAATCTAGTAGCAGCAAAAGAGATCCTAACGTGTTGAGAATCGGATTTCTCGATGAAAGCACCAAAATTTTTGCAACCAAATTGGCCACAAAGACCCGAGAATAGGTTTTTGTAGCGAAGTAAATGAAGAAAATAAATGAAAATAGAGGAATATATCAAAACAATAAGCAAATCACAGCAGAAAACAAGAACAATAAGATTTATAGTGGTTCGGAATTGATTGCCACGTCACTTTGAATATTCTATTTATTGATTCACTTTAATCTTGATTGCAATAAGAAACAGCAAGAGGCAAGAGAATAATAGAGGAAGTTGATTACAATAAAAGTGTTATGTAACCGGCCGCGTCATGATCCTTAGAATGACCCTCTAGGCCTGTATTTATTGGTGAAGGCGACCACCAATATGTTTGGAACTTCAGCAACAGGACCTCCTCATCCAAATGGGCCCACCATAGGGGGCGCTAAGCCCAAATCTCAATGGAGAGGGATCGGTATCGATCCCTCTATTTGTTGAATTTGGAGCAGTGATCCTTATAGTAGCTTCTCCGTGCTTGGATATGATGGTATCTCAAATATCATGATGATTGGATGTATGGAGCTCATACTTTTGCTTAATCTTTGGTTCGAACCTCCTTTGAAGTCATCGCTGACGATCCCTCCACACCAACTCATGTTGATCTCTATAATATTCCATCTAATCGTATACCCCGAACTTCATCACATGATGTCGATCCCTCCTTATCACCCATAATGTTATATCGATCCTTATTTGTCCGCGCATATCCCTTGGTTCAACAAGTCGATACCTTTGGTTTAACAAGTCTATGCCGAACCATATTACAATTTATCATGCCAAACCCTATACTCCAATACACTTTGCCGATCCCTCCGAGAGCCATCTATGCCAAGCCAAGCACCACCAATTATGTTGATCTATTTATTATCTCATCTATGTTGACTATCCACTCAAATAATCATCCTGATCCCTAATGTTTCACCTTACTATGCTGATCCCTTTACTATCCATGCTATTTTCTATATTTCTAACACCTTGTGTTTTCTGTCTATTAACTCTGTTCAATCCGGGCTTCGTATAATTGTCTGGACTCTATTTTCGGATCCTACATCCATTGCTTTCTGGTCATCCTTCTTGGCAACGGATGAATCTATCTTGCATAATCAGCCCAATATAGCCGAGTCAGGATACCGGATAACAATGGCGATATTGGTGATTTACAAAGTCACACAACATGTGTGTAAATAAATTCTATGTTATATTTATTGAATATCACTTTAGATATTAATATGTTTATCTAATGAAATCAAAAGATGAAGTCTTTGATAAATTTTAAATTTATAAGGCTGAAGTTGAAATGCAATCAGGACTTAAAATAAAAGTATTACATTCTGATCGTGGTAGTGAATACTTTATTCTGTAAACAACAAGGATTAATTAATAAGTGTATTTCTCCTTATACCCCTCAACAAAATGGAGTCGCTGAAAGAAAAAATAAGACATTAATAGAAATGGTTAATGCTATGTTAATTAGTTCAAATTTACCTAATACCTTATAGGGTGATGTCATTTATCTGCATGTTATATTTTAAATAGAGTTCCTTTGAAAAATAAACATATATCCCCCTATGAAATATGGTTTAAACTAAAACATAATTTATCAAGACTTAAAGTTTGGGGGTGTTTAGTATATGTTAGAAAACCAGATCGCAAAAGACAAAATTAGGAAATAGAACATTTAATGTTCCTTCATAGGTTATTCTCTTAATAGTATAACTTATCTTTTTTATCCTTGATACTTTTAAAGTAATTGAGTTTGTAGATGTATATTTTTTGAAAATAAGTATATAGCCCAATAACAAACTAGTGAGAATCCATTGGCATCATCTAGTTTAGAACATATTGAAACTAATGATAACAATGACGAAGATTATACCTCTTCACAAAACAACAAGAATGTTTCGGTACCTAAAGAGGATACTGAACGATGGAAACATTAAAGTGCAAGAATTGAAAAGGACTATGATCCTAACTACATTACCTATCTTGTAGATGGAAATACGAATAAAATTCTTAACATCGATAGATACGTAATGAATGTTAATGGTGACACGAAAAATTATTCTGAAGTTATGAGTTCCAGAGATGTTATTTTCTAGAAAGAAGCTATCAATGATGAAATGAATTAAATTTTGGTAAACCAAACTTGGATTTTGACTAATTTACCTCCTGGTACTAAACCAATAGGATGTAAATGGATATTTAAGCAAAAAAATTACTGATAAATCCATTAATAAATTTATACCCAGATTAGTAGCAAAGGGTTATAAGCAAAGATATGAAGTCGATTATTTTGAAACATATGCTCATGTTGCTCGCATATCTTTGATCTGTTGTTTTATAGCACTTGCATCTATTCATAAACTTGCAATACTCCAAATGGATGTGAAAACTGCTTTTCTAAATGGTAATTTAGAAGAAGAGATATATATGGAACAACCAAAAGGTTTTATAAATCTAGGCCAAGAAAAGAAAGTTTGTAAACTGATAAAATCTCTTTATAGTCTGAAGTGGGCACCACTTTATAAAAATGATATAAATTTTCGAATTTATATGAATTTTACAATATGGGTTCAAAATTCTGAAATTTGAGCGATCTTTTATGTGTTTCTTGCTCACTTTTGAGACATTTTACTTTGAGGATTATAGAGCAAGAGTGCTTTAAGTTTATTGGAAAATAACTACATTATTTTAAAATTAATAAATGTTTTAATTCATATTTGGATGGATCTTTTAAATAGGTATTTGGAACAATTATGTATATAACTATTTTGGTATAAAAATTATAATTGAAAATAAGTGAGTTAAGGATTTTTGTTTAAATGTAACGACCCACTTTTCCGTACAATTTAAACTGACAATAAACCACACTTGTCCAGCCCAAATCAAACGGAAAGACGAATAGTTAGGGAAAAGAAATAAGAAAAGAAGACAGTAGAAACATCATACATAGCCGTATTTTCCAATGGCATGAGAAGTTTGATAAAGTAGCATTGTAACAAGGCTTTATTGTTAATGATGCTGATAAATGTATTTATGGAAAACTAGGTGAAACCAGTTGTATTATAATATGTTTATACATTGATGACATGTTAATTTTTAGGAATAATATATCTTCTGTGAAAGAAATTAAGAAGTTTCTATTCTCTAAATTTGATATGAAAGATCTAGGATAGGCTGATGTAGTTTTAGGGATTAAAATCCTAAGAAAAGAGAAAGAGTTGATACTAACCTAATCTCACTATATTTAGAAATTTCTCAAAAAATATGGTCATTATAATGACAAACTAGCACCAACTCTTTAGATCCTAATATTAAATTAGAGAAGGATATTGGGCGCACTATTTCTTAACTAGAATATTCCAATATTAATGGGAATCTTATGTGTGCTATGCATTGCACAAGATCTGATAGCACATGCAATTAGCATATTATGTCGTTTTAAAAGTAATCTAGGCACGGAACATTGGAAAGCATTTTAAGAGTACTAGCTTATCTGAAAGGCACCATATACTATGGTCTTTCTTATAATAGATATCCTGCTGTATTAGAAGAATACAGCGGTGCTACTTGGAACAAAATAGAATCTAAATCCAAGTCTATGACTAGATGGATATTTACATTAGGACGAGCTACTGTGTCATGGTGTATCAAGAAGCAGACCTGCGTTTCTGGCTCAACTATGTTGTCAGAATTGATTGAATTAGCAAATGCAAGCAAGGAGGCAGAATGGCTTAGGAATTTATTAATAGAAATTTCTCTTTTGAAGAAGCCATCACCAACAGTCTTGATTAACTGTGACAATCAGGCTACAATATATAATGTTTCTAATAAAAAATATAACAGAAAGTTTAGACATGTAAGTCTAAGACATCAGTAGATAAGACAATTACTCAAAAGAGGAGTAACCAATGTCACTTACATAGAAACAAAGAAAAACTTGGCTGACCAGTTTACTAAGAGTCTTCCAAAGGCTATGGTTTCTATTAAATGGGAAGAAATAGGGCTAAGGTCTGTGAATGAAGTTTGATCATCCTTAATAGAAACCCCACTTATGTCTTGAAAAGGATAGACAATGTTCAATGGGTACCAATAAGTTAAGAGAATGATTATGGAACACTAAAACGAATTGCACATCATTAATGTTGCATTCTACATGAAAGAGGATGGATGAAGATCATTAATAGGTATATCACAGAAATACCTTAAATGACTAACCTATATGAGTATAGAAATAAAACCGTTTCCTAAGAAAGTAAGACAGGTTTTTGAAGCGGACTCATGAACTTATGATTTGAGCATAAATGACCATTAATGTGCTGAAAATACAGAACAGACTATATACGGAAATCAATATGTGTGATTGTTTCAGTACTATCGCAAGGGGTATTTGGTTCAAGATACGTTCACTAAAGACCTCGATAAAACTTTGAACGGTTTATATTAAATGAAGGTTCAAATCCAAAAGATACCTATCAGTTATGTATTGATTTACACAATGATGCAATACTTGATCTTGGAACTGCGTGGCTCGATCCCACTTGCATACGTAGGTAGTCACACTAGTGATGCAGTCGTCTATTTAATTTAATTTATTTATTTTACTTATTTTGAAATGGGGGGAAATTGTTGTAAATTTTTTGAAATAAATTGGGTAGTGCGGTTTATTTTAAAGAAGAAGAGGAAGTGAGATTGGGAATAGTCTCACATGCTAGAAATTATAGGAACTGTATTTGTTTAAATATAGGTTCCTCAAGAAAACGTTGGGTCCATTTGGGCATCCAAATGTTTGCTCTATTGTGAGGAGGGAAGCCATGCAAAACTACCACACACGCGCATGCCGCCGTCCGACCGACCAAACCGAACCGGGCCGGTTCGAGTTTGGGTTCAAATAATATTTTTGGAAAAAATTCTATTGATATAATGGGTCCAAATTTCGGCCGTTAATTACCCAGAACTCGAATTCAAAATAAAGTGGGAGATGAGACCGTTTGCAACGGTTTTTGACAGTTGGGAAGCAGCGTTTTGAACAGATGCAACCCTTGACGAAAAGAGATTTCTCAACTATAAATAGCAACACCCAGATGTTGTTGCAAAATTACTTCTCCTTTCCTTGAAATCTGCATTGCCTAAAGGTGTTTTAGAGCGTTTTCTTCTTCCTGAAGTCAGTAACGCCTGATAGGTATTGCGGATCAAAAAGCCTGAAAGGTGTTTCGAATCTTCTCTTCTTCTTCTCTACTCTCTTCTCTAAATTGCGTTATTAGAAATTTTCAAAGTAGTATTCTTGGTCGGATGAAAATCGCACAAATTTTGAATCTGGTAATGTTGTTTAAAGACTTCATTGAATCCTCAAGTGGAGAGAAAATATAAGAAAGTAGTTAACCAAATTTTGTTGGTTTACCCTCTATTTATTGAGAAACAAAAGTCATTTCCATTTGCGAAGAGATACGATGGAAAGATACTTCTAGTAAAAATTTGAATACTCAAAATTTAGATCCTTATGTTGATAAAATCTATGGGGATATGTCGACATACCCTTTGTAATTTTGAAAAACACTTTACAAAAATTATTTTGAAAATAATAAGGTTTGTGAAATATTTTGATACTTTGTAAAATCATTTAAACATAGTTTATAAATAATTTAATTATATTAAGTTATCATATTAGGATCATTTAAACATTTGTTGATGTAGATAATATGTTTTAAGAATCGGAGTTACCCTTTATCCTGTCCTGTACAGTTCCTTATATAGATTTCTTTTCAAATAGTAAAGTCAATGCAATCTTGATTTCAAGGCAACGAAATACACCCTTTAGACTGTTTGAGCTTTGGATAGACTCACTTGAGTTAAATGGGCCATAAGCACACCCACTTGAATTTCTAGGTCACCAAGCATAACTAATTGATTTACACGGGCTACAATCACACCCACCAATATATGAGTATGATTTGATAAAGTTTTATAAACATAGATCATTGATATTGAATACAAATGATCCTATAACCTCTTTTATAGCACTTTGATCTTGTTTGAGTGAGAGAGATCAGAGAGTAGTCAATAGAGAATCAAATCAGTGGAGTTGAATTTGATTTTGATTGAATTTGAGTAGAAATTCTTTTAGAAAACAAGAGAGTGAAAGAGGAGAGAAAATATGAGAAAGTAGTTAACCAAATTTCATTGATTTATCCTCTATTTATAGATAAAAAAACAGCCACGTCCATTCGTGAAGAGATATGACGAAAAGACACTTCCATTTGAAATTTTAATTTTGAAAATTTTGGTCCATATGTCGACATACGCTATGGGGATATGTCAACATACCCTTTATAATTTTGAAAAACAATTTATAAATTTTTTAAAAAAAATATTAAGGTTTGGGAAATATTTTGATACTTTGTAAAATCATTTAAACATAGTTTACATATATTTAATTATATCAAAACTTATGAAAACTTTGTAAAATTATTTTTAGAATATTTTAGGCATAGAAAAGATTTTAAATATAAATAATAAAGTATAAATGATATATTTAAAATCAAAGTTATAACAAATAATATAATATACTTATAAATATTTAGAAAGCCCTTGAGGAACTGAATCGTCTAATGTTGCAGCATAAGCCGTTTTCCAGATTTCTCATTTATTATCGCTGTGAAGCAGATATTAGCATTCTCTGTATCTGGTTCGTTATCCCTTGAGGAACTGAATCATTTAATGTTGCAGCATAAGCCCTTCTCCATTTTCTGGACGAATCAGTATTTGGTGTTTTTTTTTGTTTCTCAGGATATGGACAGTCTCTTTTTATATGGCCAGGTTCATCGCAGTTAAAATATCTAACACCATTTCCGCTTCCATTTTGTAACACCCTATATTTTTAGTAACATTATTTAGGATATTTAATTAGTTAAATAAAATAAAATAATGTAAGATGATTAATGGATTGAGATTTGAGATTAAATAAGGGGTAGCCATGCCATATTAAACAAGTGAACTAAAGAATAAAGAGAGAATAAAAGGTTAGGAAATATGCAAGGGCAAAATAGGAACAAGGCACATCCTTATACGCTAAACACTTAACCCTTCAACACTGACGTTCATTTTATTTTTCACAAACAAAAATAGAAGAGCAAAGAAGAAGAATTCAAGAGGAAGAATCAAATCACCTAATCAAGAACAAATCTCACATCCTTAATCAAAAAGCTAAGGTGAATAATGACTACATCTCACGTTTTTAATGGTTTTCGGTTTGCAGTATGAAATCCGAATTATTTGCAAATGTTTTGCCATGTTTTGGATGATAAAATGTATATCTATATGTTGTTGGTGATTTATGAAAATTCCCATAGATTTTGTGATATATTTTGATATGAAAACCCTATTATATGACATTACCTTGCGAATTTAAATTTAGATTAAAAACAATAATTTAGAAATGGGTTTCAATTTTCGTAATTTTCTATAATGTGGATTTATATGAGTATTCTAGTGAAGAAAATGCTAATTTGGACTTAAAATTAATTACGACCAAATTATATTTGCTTAGGGTCTTAAATTATATAGGTTAGAAAACATATTAAAAATGATTTTCTGGAATTTTTGTAGAATTTTCCTTAGTGCTTTAATGGATATATAAAATTATTTAACGTATGGGACTTAAATTTTTTATATATTTATAAAAAGGAGAAGGATGTTTTGTAAATAATCCAAATTCTTATTTCTGAAAATCGGTAGTACTTTTAGAAAAGAAAAATTTGCAACCAATCATAATTTGACAAACAAGCCAGGTTAGGTACAAAGAAATAGTTTAAAAATTCAAATCTACATGCTTTTTTATGTTTCAATGCTTTTGGCACTAGGCATCCAACTCCTTACCTCCACCTCCGACTCCATCGAAACCAATGCACATGGTATCAGATATCTGGTACATAGCGAATTGGGTATAGGTGGAAGGTATTGGGTCGAAACCAAGGGTTCCGAAGGGGTCAAAGCACTACTTTGATTCTAAATGAAAATGCACCAGCTCTGCTTTTGACTTGATCTACTATCGACTGGGTCAATGACTTTAAAAGAATAGTTTTAAGAGGTTGCGACTTTGTTTTTAAGTAACTGCTTTCGACTAGGTCAAAGCCCCTGACTTTTGCCTTTTACCTTTCGACCCAGATTGGTTTCGAAAGGGTTACCTTGTTTTTTTCAAAACCAAGCCGCTTCTCCAATGCTTTTGAAGGAATGGTTTCGACACCATCACTTCTTTACTTAGAAAATGCTTTCAAAAGAGATGCTTTTGACTTAAATGTTTTAAAGACCCTTTTGCTCTATAAAAGGTAGAACCCAAATGGTTTCGAAAGAGATGGTTTTAATGGTTTCGAAAGGTGTCTCCACGTGTTATAAAATTGAACCCAAATGCTTTCGAAAGGCTTGATGTTTTAATGATTTCGAAAGGTTTTAAATATGGGCTTCTAAGGGGTGGTTCCCTAATGGTTTTGAAAGGTCTAAAAGGAAAACCAATGGTTTCGAAAGGTCCAAAAGGAAAGGTTTTCCAATGATATCGAAAGGCGATGTTTAAGTGTTTTAAAGGTAGGATGTCTAAGGTTTTAAAGCTTTCGAAGGAGATGTTTTTCAATGCTTTCGAAAGGATAAATATGAATGGTTTCGAAAGGTATGTTTTGGCCTTTCGGCCTAAGGTTATAAAGTAAAGTAGTTTACTTATATCTAAAGGGGTACTTTCAATGGTTTCAAAACGGTTGTTTAATGGTTTTAAAGAAAGGTTTCGAATGAGTTGTTTTTGGCAATATTGCCTAAGTGTTTTTAAGTTAGAAAGGGTTTTAACTTATTTTGGAGGGATGGGAAATCCTTAACAATTTCAACAACATTATTTTGGGTAAAGTATATATAACTTGGCAAATAGCTTAGAGTAAAGCAAAGAGTATATTTTCCTTATATACATATGATTTAAAGGTTTAAATCATTTTGAAAAGGTTTTCAAGGAGAAATTTAAAGGGTAGTTAACCCTAGGAAAATGACTCAGATTAGAAGACCAGATGGGACTAGTGTAGGGTCACGCCCTATACTCATTAGCTATTAGCCCCTAGCGAATTTAGTCCAAAATTCTAGTGTGTAGGGCTTTGTCATAAGTAAGACTAAAATTATGTTACAAATAGAAAGGAATCTAAAAAGGAAAGACATGTTATTGGTAAGCCCGCAAACCATTAGGATCAGTTAGACCTGGACAAGTAAGTAAGGACATACCGTCCAGAAGAGGAGTATCTAACGGATGTTAGATTTTTATGTTTTCTAGTAGGCCCGAGTCAACCAAGGATTATTAGTTAGCCAAACAAAACTACAGTGTATGGACAGATAGTCTATATGATAACTGATTTGTACATATACATGATATTGCTTTACAGATTTAACTAGTTTTGGTTGCAGGATTATAATTTGCAAAAATATGTTTTAAAAAGGATATTACTGAGGGGGAACCTGTTCCGCTAAGCGGCGTGGTCTCACTTAATATCAGATAACTGAGATGTATAGTATTATTCACACCAGGCTTTATGTCTGTCTCGAAGTTTATTTTTCCTTAAACTCTTGGGTGCTCAAAATTGATTTGAGCAGGCTAAGGGTTGAGGTTTACACGTTTTAGTAGGTTGGCGAATAAAGCTTCCGGTGACGAGCAGGTGGCGGACGGATAGCTAATTAGGAGTTACTGTTATATTTTGAGATTGATTCCACTGTATTGTATATATAGTACTCTGGTCAACCAAGAGGGCATCATCATATGTTGCTCTTGGCGTATTTATGTAATAACTATATTTTATCTGAACTTGGGAAACGATTACGGGATTATGTAATGTGAATATGGAAAATGTTGCTTTTTTGAAATCTGTGATTTTGCTTCATATTCATGTGCTTTTGATATTTTGAATACCATTAACATTATCGTATTTGGTCACCAGATGTTAATACTATGGATGACTGCAGCATCTGTAGCGCTTAGCTTCGGGCCTCTAGAGAGGGGATCTTACAACTTGGTATCAGATTATAGGTTTACGAAAAACTTTAACTAAAAAGATGATTTTGAAAGACTTAATCCCAAAGAATTAGCGACAATATCGGGGTGTAGGATAATGCTAAAGTAATGTACATGTATTTGCCATATATAAGTATGCGCTTTGTCTCTAGTCTCCTATCTCTATTAGGATATTTTTCTGTATCTCACGAAGGTTCGAATGCAGATATGGATTCTCGAAGAGATAATGTTGGAGGAGGAGGCACCACTGTAGAAGGAAATGCCAGATCTAATTCTAGAAGGAACACAGGTCAGGCACGAGCTGGAAATATTGGTGCTGAAGTCCGCAAGTTGACATGGGAGCCATGTATCAGTTTTTCGTTAATATGAGGCAAGCAGGGGCTGCTGCTGGAGTAGTTGAGGGAGGAGCCCATGTAGCTCCAGTAGTCAACAATTATGCTGCTTTGAGTAGGGACTATGCTAGGTGGGGAGGAAAACCATTCATTGGGACTGAAGATGACATTGAAGTGAGGAACTGGTTGCTGCATTGTGAGAGGATTTTCATAGATTTGACGCTTAGTGATGAGCAAAAAAGAAGGCTCGCTTCGAGACAACTTCAAGGAGCAGCTTTATACTGCTGGAATAGTGTGATGGTTGGAGTGGATGAAGGAACGATGACATGGGCTGAGTTTAAGAGGAGGTTGGAGGAGAGATTCATGTCTGTGATGGCAAAGTCTACCTTGCTTAGAAAGTTTGCCAAGTTAGAGCAGAGAGAGATGACTATGTTAGAGTATGCTACAGATTTGAAGAGTTGGCAAAATATGGTCATGCCACTATGGATACTGTGATTAAGAGAAACGAGAAGTTCATTATGGGGTTGAAACCTGAATTGGCAGGGCTACATTGCCTCATATCAGGGATCCTTGTGATGTTGTAGTAGAGATACCTTTAAGACACGAGGAAATTATTGCTACTGTAGAGAAGAACAAAGCAAAAGAGGTCCAGGTAGGCCAGAGTCGGAAAAGGAAGTTCTTTCCTAAGAAGGGAGCCTAGAAGGGTGGAGCAGTGAAGGAAGGAAAGTCAGAAGTTGTCTGTTTTAAGTGCGACAAGAGAGGGCACTTTGCGAATGAATGTCATTCTAGAGAGGTAAAGAAGGTGACTGGGAAGAAGAATATCAAATGCTTCAACTACGATCAGATGGGTCATTACAAGAGCCAATGCAAGGAGACTGCTAAGGATGGAAAGGGCAAAGTATATGCATTGGAGCCAGCTACCTCGAGACCCACGACAGGGGAAAAAGGGAACGCAGTGTTAGGAGGTACACTTATGATTCTTGGTATGGCAGTTAGTGTTCTGTTTGATACTGGTACATCGCATTCTTTTATATCTCGTTATTTGGTAGATAAGCTTAACCTAAAACCCTAATACCTAGTTACTTCCTTAAGGGTTGCAAATCCAATAGAAGGTTATGCAACACTTGGGATGAGATGTGACCACCTAAAGTTTGACTTGTTAGGTCATACTTTTATTTGCAGTTTGCATGTCTTTGATTTCATAGGATTCGAAATTGTTTTGGGAATGGATTGGTTAAGTAAGCACGATGCTAGGATATTTTGCCGTGATGCGAAAATATTTCTTAGACACCCAGAGTGTAGGGAGCGGATTGTATATACCATAGAAAACCCTAGCTGTGAGGTGAATACTTTATTGGGCGTTGTGGAGATAAAAGACGAGCTGAATCGAGTTTTTATGGTTAGAGAATTCGTGGATATTTTTGAACCCGTAGTAGGATTGCCACCGAAACGAGCCAATGAGTTTCGGATAGATTTGGTGCCTAGAGTAGAACTAGTTAGTAAACCACCAAGCAGGATGACACCTACCAAAATGAGGGAGATCAAGGTGCAGTTGGTGGATTTGGAAGGCAAGAATTTTATTAGACCTAGTAGTTCACCTTGAAGAGCAGCCGTAGTGTTTGCTAAGAAGCCGGACGGATCGTTAAGGTTATGTATCGATTATCGTAAGTTGAATGAGAAAATGATAAAGAATCAATATCGATTACCTAGGATTGACGATTTGTTCGATCAGTGGAGTGGAGCAAAGATATTTTTGTAGTTGGATTTAGCGATAGGTTTTCATCAGCCTAGAGTGGCATAGGATAGTATTCCTTTGACGGCGTTTAGAACCAGATGTGGATCGTATGAATGGTTAGTGATTCCGTTCGGATTGACTAATGCGCCGGCTTTCTTTGTAGATTTGATGAACTGGATTTTCCGAGAGCACTTGGATAGGTTCGTATTGGTTTTCATAGATGATATTTTGGTGTACTCTAAGGATGAAAGAGAGCATGATGTTCATCTTAGAGTAGTGCTTGAAACGCTGAGGCAGCATCAATTAAAGGAAAAGTTCTCGAAATTTCATTTCTGGAAAAAGAAAGTGAAATTTCTTGGCTATGTAGTTTTAGAGAATGGGTTATCAGTGGATCTAGCTAAGATCAAGGCCGTGAATAGTTGGAAGAGACCAGAAACGGTGACTGCGATAAGAAGTTTTCTAGGGTTGGCTAGTTACTATCAAAGGTTTATTAAGGATTTTTCATGGATAGCGGCACTAATGACTAAGCTAACTCGAAAAGATGTAAAGTTTGTTCGGACTGATAAGTGTGAGGAGGCGTTCCAGAAGCTGAAACACTTATTGACTAATGCACCTGTGTTGGTTATTCCAGAGGGGAATCAGGATTTGGTGGTGTACACGGATGCATGTGTGATTGGGTTAGGAGATGTGTTAATGCAGAGGGGTAGAATAATTGCCTATGCTTCTCGACAGCTTAGACTGCATGAAGTTAGATACCCAACCAATGACTTGGAGTTAGCTGCGGTGATTTTTGAGCTAAAGTTGTAAAGGCGTTATCTTTTGGGAGAAAGATTTGATTAGTATATGGATCATAAGTCGTTGAAGTATTTGTTCTCTCGGAAGGAACTGAACATGAGATAGCAGAGGTGGTTAGGGTTCATAGCTGTTAATGATTTCGGTATTGAGTACACACTGGGGAAAGGGAACAAGGTTGCAGATGTGCTTAACCGAAAACATCAGAATGTGGTGTTAGATTTGATAGCTGAGTGGAAAGATTTGGAACCGTTAGCGACTTGCAGAGTATGGTGGAGAACTAAGAGTAGTTCAAGTACAGAAACTGCTTTGTTATCATGTTTGGAAGTTCGACCAGTTATGATCGAAAAGGTTACTTCTAAGCAGCTAGAGGATCCTGTGTTGGCTGAACGGATCAGAAAGTTGAGAGATGGAACGGAGAGCGATGGCTTAAAGGATTTTAGTCTTGACCAGAATGGGTGATTGAGAAAGAAAGGAAGATTGTGTTTTCTGAATGTGGGAGACATTAGGAAGGAAGTTTTGGAGGAATGTCATCGTTCGAAGTTCACTATTCATACGGGAGGAACTAAGATGTATCAAGACATGAAGAGAAGTTTTTTCTTTGGAGGTATGAAGAGGGATGTAGCTTATGGGTAAAGTAGTGTCTGAACTGCCAATGGGTAAAAGCTGAACATCAGAAACCAAGTGGGTTGCCTCAGCCTTTGGACATTCCAATGTGGAAGTGGGATTCTATTTTTTTGAATTTTATTGATGGGTTGCCAAGGTCTAATAGAGGAAATGAAAGCATATGGGTTGTTGTAGACAGGTTGAACAAGAGTGCCCATTTCATTCCAATTAAGTCAACCAGAACGGCACCTGTGTTAGCGAAGTTATTTATGAAGAATGTAGTTAGAATGCATGGAATTCCTAGTAGTATAGTGAGTGATAGAGATTCTTTATTCACTAGCAAGTTCTGGAAGAGTATACAGGATACCTTAGGTACCAAGCTCAAGATGAGTATCGCTTACCATCCACAGACTGATAGGCAAATAGAGAGGGTTAACAAAGTCTTGGAGGATTTGTTACGAGCTTGTGTGCTAGATTTTGGGGGATCATGGGAAGACCATTTACATCTAGTCAAGTTTTCGTATAACAACAGTTATCAGACTAGTATAGGGATGGCACCATTTGAAGCTTTGTATGGAAGACCATGCAAATCTCTAGTTTGTTGGTTAGAGACCGGAATGGGTTGGTTCTTGGTCTGGATTTGGTTAGAGAAGCTGCAGAAAAGGTTGAGTTAATTCGAGCTAGAATGAAGGAAGCTCAATCTAGGCAGAAGAGTTATGCGGATAAAAAACGGAAAGACTTAGAGTTTTCTATTGGAGAGCATGTTTTCATTAAGGTGTCGTCGATGAAGGGCGTGATTCGGTTTGGAAAATCAGGGAAGTTGGCACTAAGGTTCATTGAACCATTTCCTATTATTGAGAGGATCGGGAAACTCGCATATAGAGTAGAGTTACCGAGCAGTTTAGCAGGAGTCCACGATGTTTTCCATGTTTCTTATTTATGGAAGTGTATTCGAGATCTGGATACTACTATATCACCAACTGTGTTAGATGACTTAGTCATAGAGCTGAATTTGACTATAGTTAGGAAGCTAGTTTGCATAGTCGCAAGAGATGAGAAGAGGCTCAGGAACAAAATAGTCAGATTAGTAAAAGTCCAGTGGAGTGAGGACGAGAAAGACTGTACATGGGAGACTGAGAATAGGATGAGAGATGATTATCCTGATTTGTTTGATGGTATGTTTTACCTTTGATTGTTTTGATGTGTACCTTATCGTAATTTCGAGGACGAAATTCTTAAAGGAGAGGAGTCTATAACACCCCATATTTTTAGTAACATTATTTAGGATATTTAATTAGTTAAATAAAATAAAATAATGTAAGATGATTAATGGACTGAAATTTGAGATTAAGTAAGGGGTAGTCGTGCCATGTTAAATAAGCGAACTAAAGAATAAAAAGAGAATAAAGGGTTAGGAAATATGCAAGGGCAAAATAGGAATAAGGCACATCCTTATACCATAAACCCTTAACCCCTTAACTCATGTTCATTTTATTTTTCACAACAAAAATAGAGCTAAGGCCTGCCACCATTAGGAAGAGAAAAGAAGAAGAATTAAAGAGGAAGAATCAAATCACTTAATCAAGAACAAACCTCACATCCTTAATCAAAAAGCTAAGGTGAATAATGACTACATCTCAAGTTTTTAATGGTTTTCGGTTTTCAATATGAAATCCAAATTATTTGCAAATGTTTTGCCATGTTTTGGATGATAAAATGTATATCTATATGTTGTTGCTGATTTATACAAATTCACATAGATTTTGTGATATATTTTGATATGAAAGCCCTATTATATGACATCCAATTGCCTTGCAAATTTAAATTTAGATGAAAAACAATGATTTAGAAATGGGTTTCGATTTTCATAATTTTTTGAATTATTGTGGATTTTATATGAATTTTCTAGTGAAGAAAATGCAAATTTGGGTTTAAAATTAATTACGGCCAAATTTTATTGGCTTAGGGTCTGAAACTTATATATGTTAGGAAACATATTAAAAATGATTTTTTGGAATTTTTGTAGAATTTTCCTAAGTGTTTTAATGGATATATAAAATTATTTAAGGTATGGGACTTAAATGTTTTATATATTTATAAAAAGGAGAAGTGGTATTTTGTAAATAATCCAAATTCTTATTTTTGAAAATCAGCAGTACTTTTAGAAAAGAAAAATTTGCAACCAATCATAATTTGACAAACAAGGCAGGTTAGGTACAAAGAAATAGTTTAAAAAGTCAAATCTACATGCTTTTTCCTGTTTCAATGCTTTCGGCACCAAGCTTCCGACTCCTTACCTCCACCTCTGACTCCATCGAAACCAATGCACGTGGTATCGGATATCTGGTACATAGTGAATTGGATATAGGCGGAAGGTATTGCGTCTAAACCAAGGGTTCCGAAGGGGTCAAAGCACTACTTTGCTTTTAAATGAAAATGCACCTGCTCTGCTTTTGACTTGATCTACTTTCGACTGGGTAATGACTTTATAAGAATGGTTTTAAGAGGTCGCGGCTTTGTTTTTAAGTAACTGCTTTCAACTAGGTCGAAGACCCCGACTTCCGCTTTTTAACTTTCGACCCAGATTGGTTTCGAAAGGGTTACCTTATTTTTTTTAAAACCAAGCCGCTTCTCCAATGCTTTCGAAGGAATGGTTTCGACACCATCACTTCTTTACTTAGGAAATGCTTTCAAAAGAGATGCTTTCGACTTAAATGTTTTAAAGACCCTTTTGCTCTATAAAAGATAGAACCCTAATGGTTTCGAAAGAGATGGTTTTAATGGTTTCGAAAGGTGTCACCACATGTTATAAAATTGAACCCAAATGCTTTCGAAAGTTTTGATGTTTTGATGCTTTCGAAAGGTTTTAAAGAAAGGTTTCTCAGGGGTAGTTCCCCAATGGTTTCGAAAGGTCTAAAAGGAAAGGTTTTCCAATGGTTTCGAAAGGTCTAAAAGGAAAGGTTTTCCAATGATATCGAAAGGTGATGTTTAAGTGTTTTGAAGATAGGATGTCTAAGGTTTTAAAGCTTTTGAAGGATATGTTTTTCATGCTTTCAAAAGGATAAATATGAATGGTTTCAAAGGTATGATTTCAAAAGGTATGTTTTGGCCTTTTGGCCTAAGGTTATAAAGTAATGTAGTTTGCTTATATCGAAAGGGGTGCTTTCAATGGTTTCGAAAGGGTTGTTTAAAGGTTTTTAACAAAGGTTTGGAATGAGTTGTTTGTGGCAATTTAGCCTGTGTTTTTAAGTTAAAATTGGTTTTAACTTATTTTGGAGGGATGGGAAATCCTTAATAATTTCATCAACATTATTTTGGGTAAAGTATATATAACAAGGCAAATAGCTTAGAGTAAAGCAAAGAGTATATTTTCCTTGTATATGTATGATTTAAAGGTTTAAATCATTTTGAATAGGTTTTCAACGAAAAATTTAAAGGGTAGTTAACCCTAAGAAATCGACTCAAATTAGAAGACCAAATGAGACTGGTGTAGGGTCGCGCCCTATACTCATTAGCCTTTAGCCCTAGCTAATTTAGTCCAAAATTCCAGTGTGTAGGGCTTTGTGACAAGTAAGACTGAAATTATGTTACATACGGAAAGGAATCTAAAATGGAAAGATAGGTTATTGGTAAGCCCTCAAAACCATTAGGATCAGTTAGACCTAGAGAAGTAAGTAAGGACATACTGTCCACAAAAGGATTATCTAACAGATGTTAGGTTTTTATGTTTTTTGGTAGGCCCGAGTCAGCTAAGGGTTATTAGTTAGCTAAACAAAACTACAGCGTAAGGACAGATAGTCCATATGATAACTGATATGTACATATACATGATATTTCTTTACAGATTTAACCAGTTTTGGTTACAGGATTATAATTTGCAAAAAATATGTTTTAAAAAGGATATTAGTGAGGGGAAACCGAGGCCGCTTAAACCCGTTCCGCTAAGCGGCACGCTAAGCGGCCTAGTCTCACTTAATATCAGATAACTGAGATGTATAGTATTATTCACACCAGGCTTAATGTCTGCCTCGAAGTTTATTCTTCCTTAAACTCTCAAGTGCTCAAAATTGATTTAAGTAGGCTGAGGGTTGAGGTTTATAGGTTTTAGTAGGTTGGCGAATAAAGCTTCTGGTGATGAGTAGGTGGCTGACGGATAGCTAATTAGGAGTTGCTGTTATATTTTGGGATTGATTCCGCTGTATTGTATATATAGTACTCTGGTCAACTAAGGGGGCATCGTCATATGTTGCTCTTGGCATATTTATATAATAACTATATTTTATTTGAATCTGTGAAACGATTATGGGATTATGTAATGTGAATATGGAACATGTTTTGGAAATGTAATTAGAAAATTGTTGTTTTTTTAAATCTGTGATTTTGTTTCATATTCATGTGCTTTTGATATTTTGGATACCATTAACATTATCGTATTTGGTTACCGGAAGTTAATACTATGGATGACTGCAGCATTTGTAGCGCTTAGCTTCGGGCCTCCGAATAGGGGATGTTACACATTTCCACTTCTTGGAATTTTATTATCATATCTCCTAAGATTATTCTTCTTTCTGTACTTTAGAAATTTTTTGAAATTTCTTTCCATGAAGGCAGTTTCTTCATCCTCGTCATTGTCTGAATCTAGATCATTTGTTGTTGGGTTGAAGGTGATGTATTTCTTCTCTATTGCCTTGCTTTCTCTCCTGCCCTGCATTTGTGCTTCAAATGACATTAAATTGCTAATTAACTCTTCAATTTTCAGAGTGCTAATGTCATTAGCCTCTTCAAGCAAGAGTTTTTTGTTCCATTTAGGAGTAAGAGAATTGAGGATTTTTCTAACTTGATCCTCTTCAAAAAAAACTTTTACCAAGTGCAATTAGTGTATGAACTATATCTTGAAATCCACTATAAATATCAAATGCATACTTACATTTTGAAACTGATTAGTTAACATAGAAATTTTGGTCTGTTTGACTTTACTGGTGCCCTCATTTGCAACTTGCAGTGTTCTTCATATTTCAAATGCAGACTTACAGATGACACTTTATTAAATTCATTTCTATCAAATCAACAACAAAAAAACACTTATGGCTTTAGATTTACTTTGCGCAACTGCCACTTGGTTAGCAGTCCAAGTTGAAAAATTAGTCTCAAGCTCAATGTACTCATTTTGTGTGATGTTCCAAATATCTAGACCAATTGACTATAAATAAATTTTCACCCTACATGACTAATATGTGTAATTACTACCATTAAAATTTAGTGTCTAGCAGTGGAATGTCCCTCCACAAGGGGATTACTAACAAGTGTATTAACGGTGCTACTAATAGTATTACAAATAGTGTTGTTAGCCATTAAAACTTTTCAAAAATCAAAATTATGAATACTTTGAAAACTAATGCTCTAATACCAAATGTTATTTAGCGGAAGACGGATCTTAAAGCTAATTTAACACTAGAGGGGGAGTGAATAGTGTTTTCTAATTTTTGCGAATCTTTTTGAATTCTTTTAAGATTATAGTTTAAACAATGCAACTACCAACTACAAATTCAAACACGGATAAATATAAATGCAGTAAAAGTAAAGAAGGAAAGAACACACCAGTTTAACACTAGTTCGGAGATACCCTACATCCACTCTTGTACAATTCCTTGTACAGATTTCTTTTCAAATAGCAAAGTAAATACAATCCAATTTCAAGGCAACGAGACACACCCTCCAAACTTTCCGAGCTGTGGATAGACCCACTTGATTTACATGAGCCACGACACCCACTTGAATTTCTAGGTCATGAAGCACACCCAATTGATTTACCTGGGCTACAATCACACCCACCAATATACAAGTATGATTTGATAGAGTATTACAGACACAAATCGTTGATCTTGAATAATTATTTAAGTAAGAGAGACGATAGAGATCAGAGAGTAGGCAATAGAGAATCAAATTAGTGGAGTAGAATTTGATTCTAATTGAATTTGGGGAGAATTTGAGTAGAAATTCTTTCAGAAAACAAGAGAGTGAAAGAGGAGAGAAAATATGAGAAAGTAGTTAACCAAATTTCTTTGGTTTACACCCTATTTATAGAGAAACAACAGTCATGTCCATTCATAAAGAGATATGACAAAAAGACACTTCCATTCAAAATTTGAAATTTGAAAATTTTGGTCCATATGTCGACATACTCTATAGGGATATGTCAACATGCCCTTTGTAATTTTGAAAAACACTTTATAAAAATTATTTTATAAATATTAAGGTTTATGAAATATTTTGATACTTTTTAAAATCATTTAAACATAGTTTATACATATTTTAATTATATCCAAATTTAAGAAAACTGTATAAAATTATTTTTAGAATATTTTAAGTATATAAAGGATTTTAAATATAAATAATAAAGTATAAGTGAATATATTTAAAATAAAAGTTATAACAAATACTATAATATACTTATAAATATTTGGTTTAACTACTTTCTTATATTTTCACAAGTAACCTATAATAAACACTATAGGGGGATGAATAATGTTTTCTAATTATTGTGAATCTTCTTTAAAGATTATAGTTTAAATAATGCAATTAAAAATCTCGGATTCAAATACAGATAAATATAAATGTAGTAAAAGTAAAAAAGGAAAGAACACACTAGGATTTTATACTAGTTCGGAGTCACCATATATCCAGCCATGTACAATTCCTCGTACAGATTTCTTTTCAAGTAGCAAAGTCAATACAATCTTGATTTCAGGGCAACGAGACACACCCTCTAGACTTTCCAAGCTCTAGGTAGACTCACTTGATTTACATGGGCCACAAGCACACCCACTTAAATTTCGGGTCACGGAGCACACCTAATTGATTTACATGGGCTACAATCCCACCCACCAATATACGAGTGTGATTTGATAGAGTTTTATAGACACAGATCGTTAATCTTGAATACAAATGATCGTATAACCTCTTGAATAGCACTTTGATCTTATTTGAGTGGGAGAGATGAGGGAGATCAAAGAGTAGTCAATAGAGAATCAAATTGGTGGAGTTGAATTTGATTTTTATTGAATTTGAGTAGAATTTCTTTTATAAAACAAGAGAGTAAAAGAGGAGAGAAAATATGACAAAGTAGTTAAACAAATTTCGTTGGTTTACCCCTATTTATAGAGAAATAACAGTCACGTCCATTCATGAATAGATACAACGAAAAGACACTTCCATTCAAAATTTGAATTTTGAAAATTTCGGAAAATATGTCGACATATTCTATATAGATATGTCGACATACCCTTTGTAATTTTGAAAAACATTTTATAGAAATAATTTTAAAAATATTAAGGTTGGTGAAATATTTTGATACTTTTTAAAATCAATTAAACATAGTTTATACATATTTTAATTATATCAAACCTTAAGAAAACTGTATAAAATTATTTTTAGAATATTTTAAGTATATAAAGGATTTTAAATATAAATAATAAAGTATAAGTGAAAATATTTAAAATCAAAGTTATAAAAAATATTACAATATACTTATAAATATTTGGTTAACTACTTTTTCATATTTTCACGGGTTATCTATAATAAACACTAGAGGGGGATGAATAGTATTTTCTAATTTTTGTGAATATTTTTGAAATCTTTTTGAGATTATAGTTTAAATAATGCAATTAACAATCATAGATTCAAACATAGATAAATATAAATGCAGTAAAAGTAAAAAAGGAAAGAACATAATATGATTTTATACTGCTTCGGAGTCACCGTACATCCAGCCATGTACAGTTCCTTGTATAGATTTCTTTTCAAATAGCAAAGTCAATACAATCTTGATTTCATGGCAACGAGGCACACCCTCTATCTTTCCAAGCTCTAGGTAGACTCACTAGATTTACACGGGCCACAAGCACACCTACTTGAATTTTCGGGTCACCTAGCACATAAATGATTTACATAGGCTAAAATCCACCTAACAATATACGAGTATGATTTAATAGAGTTTTATAGACACAGATCGTTGATCTTGAATACAAATGATCCTTTAACCGCTTGAATAGCACTTTGATCTTGTTTGAATGAGATAAGAGAGTAGTCAATAGAGAATCAAATTGGTGGAATTGAATTTTATTTCGATTGAATTTGCGAAGAATTTGAGTAGAATTTACTTTTAAAAAACAAGAGAGTGAAAGAGGAGAGAAAATATGACAAAGTACTTAACCAAATTTCGATGGTTTACCCCCATTTATAAAGAAACTACAGTCATGTCCATTCATGAAGAGATACGACGAAAAGACACTTCCATTAGAAATTTAAATTTTGAAAATTTCAGTCCATATGTCTACATACTCTATGGAGATATGTCAACATACCCTTTGTAATTTTGAAAAACACTTTATAAATTTTTTTTAAATATATTTTAGTTTTTGAAATTTTTTGATACTGTTTAAAATCATTTAAACATAATTTATACATATTTTAATTATATCAAAACTTAAAAAACTTTGTAAAATTATTTTTAGATTATTTTAAGTATATAAAGGATTTTAAATATAAATAATAAAGTATAAGTGAATATATTTAAAATCAAGGTTATAATAAATATTATAATATACTTATTAATATTTAGATAGCTTTAAAACTAAAATTATAACAAAATATAATATTCAAAGTATACTTTAAAATACTTTTAAAACTTAATTTCTCAAGGTATAATAAACTCAAAAAGTAGAAAAATTTAAAGGCTATTTTGAAAGATTATTTCAAAAACAAGAATTCTCTTTAAAATCTATGTTTGAATTTTAAGATATTTGAAATTGAAAATCATTTGAAAAGGAAAAAGAGAGAGAGAGAGATAAAAGAAGTGTTATTAGGGTTTTAATTAAAATTCTATGACTCTATAACTTATCTGGGAAATCTTGAGTTCTTCAATACTCATGAGTCTTCAGTCTCTAACTCTTGAATCTCTATATCCACCTCTTAAATTTTCACTTAATACTATATAGTCTTCCTGATTAATACTTGTCTAATATCCTGCACTATATACTAAATATAACTTGATAAAAACATTAGTATCTATATTTTATAAAATTTTATCTATATTTTATATAATTTCATATGGTTTTTGTCATCAAACCAATGCCTAAGGTACTAACACCATGTGGCACTTAGCACCTTGATAAGTCGATCAAGTTCGAGCAATGCTTGAACTTTGCAATGGGTGAGGACTTGGTGAACATGTCCGTTGCAATCTACTCTCGGTGCAAACCTTCTCTATATGATTCATCCTTTAGTTGAAAGTTAGATTTTCATCTAAGTGAATTTCACTTTAACTGTCACAATTCACTTCTACTCCATCATACACGAAGCCCAAATCACACATCAACCTCCTTAAATACCGTGCCTCCTTAGCCGCTTCAACAGGAATTATAAGCTCTACTTCTGTAGTAGACAAAGCATTAATGATCTGCAACCTCGCTATCCAACTAATAGCTCTCCCTCCAAGAGTGAACACATATCCCGAGGTTGACTTCCTTCGATCACTATAGCCGGCGTAGTCAGAATCATAAAATCCTACCAAGCTGAAATCTCTATCTCTATCGCCAAAAACAAGTCTATGGTCTAGAGTTCCTCTAAGATATCTAAAAATGTACTTTACTGCCTTCCAATGCATCTTTCCTGGATTTGCCATATATCTACTATTCAATCCAACAACCTGTGCAATTTTAGGCTTAGTGCAAACCATAACATACATCAAACTACCAACTGCACACGCATAGGGTGTCTTACCCATGTAAGCTTTGTCCTTCTTTGAGATCAAAGAGCCTTTATTAGAAAGCTATATGTGCAAAGGAATGGGTGTACTAATTGCCTTTGCTCCTTCTATGCTAAACCTAGCAAGCACCTTCCTAAAATACTCCTTTTAAGTGAGCCTCAAAAGGCCTAGCTTTTTATCTCTGTGGATTTGCATACTCAAAATCTTCCTTTCTTCCCTAAGATCTTTCATCCGAAATTCCGCTTTTAGCTTCATCTTCAAACTATCAATTTTAGCTTTATCCTTGGAAGTAACATGTCATCCACATACAAAAGTAAATACACCCAACTACCACTATCTAAATACTTGAAGTACACACAAGCGTCTTTGATACTAAGATCAAAACCAAGTGAAATCATAAAAGAGTCAAATCTCTTATAGCATTGTTTAGGCGACTGCTTGAGTCCATAAAGTGACTTTTTCAACTTGCAAACTCATATCTCATTCCCACTTACAACAAATCCTTCTGGATGCTTCGTGTACATGGTCTCCACCAAGTCACAATATAAGAAAGTGGTCTTCACATCAAGTTGCTCCAACTCCAAGCCATGAGTAGCAACAATAGCAAGAAAAATGCGGATGGAGGTATGCCTTACTATAGGAGAAAATATATCATCATACTCCACTCCCTTCCTAAGTGAAAACCCTTTAGCAACTAATCTAACCATGTATCTCCCATCATCCTTTACCTTGAATACCCATTTGCAACCTATGTCTGGGCTTCCTTGAGGAGGCAATACTAAACCCCAAGTCTTGTTCTTTCTCAACGACTCTAACTCCTCTTTCATAGCGCACATCCATTTCGAGCTATCACTCGACTTCATAGCTTCTTCAAGGTCAAATGGCTCATTATGAACCATATGTAGAGCATAATCAAACTAATTACCAAGGCTAAGGTTTGCATACTACCAATTACCATACCTCTCGGGCGGCCTAATAGTCCTATGACTGGTCCGAATAGGTACAACTTTGCCTAAACTTCTTTCAACTCCACCTTGAACTGAACTTCCTCTAGTCTCATGCACATCACCCATACTACCAGATGGAACCTGTGGACTACTCTACGATGTCTCATCAACTACATCTACATCTCTCATAGCAACATCAACTCTACTACTAGGCTAAAATATAGGAACTTCTTCCAACTCCTTAGGCCTATCAGACTCATCTGATGTGGTAGGTAACTTCTCCTTAGGACTGAACATTGCAGACTCATCAAAAGTTTCCCTTTTGGAATGCACAATCTTTCTATCAACAGAGTTCCAAATGTGATACCATTCGAATATACCCTAAATATGCCTATGTACGCTCTAGCTTCCAACTTATCATCACCTGTATAGCGAACATACATAGGAAACCTGAAAATACAAAAGTAACCAAGATACACTTCTTTACCTCTCCATTTCTCCTCTGGAATCTTCCATCTATGGCTCTACACAGAATTCGATTTATAATATGCTGTAGTTGATAAAGCTTCGGCCTAAAAGCCTCCAAACAAGCTCACCATCAATCTCAAGCAACGTGCCTTCTCAAGTAGAGTCTGATTCATCCTCTCAGCAACCCCATTATATTACGGATCACCTAGTGCAATGAAATGTCTCTAAATACCGTGCTGCTTACAAAAATTGAGAAACTTCTTAGAAACAAATTCACCGCCGTTATCAGATCTAAACACCTTTAACTTACAACCATATTGGTTCTCAACTAGCGCTTTCCAAGCTTTAAACTTCTCAAAGCTTTTTGATTTGGCCTTCATCACATACACCCAAACTTTTTGAGAAAAGTCATCAATAAAGGAAATAAAATACTTTGCTTCCCTAATGGAAGCAGTAGTTACTGGTCACCAAACATCTGTATGCACATAATCAAGCACTCTCTCTGATCTATGAAGTCCAACTTCAAAAGATACCTTCGTCTGCTTTCCTAGCACACACTCCTAGCAAAATTCCAACTTGTCGAAGATTCCTCCGTTGATCATCTTTCGACTGCGAAGCAACTCTAAGCCCTTCTCTGAAGTATGATCCAATCTTAGATGTCAAAGTCTAGTTGCATCCAAAGCACGAGAACTATCCACTCTGACATAGGATTTTGCAAGAACTGTGGTTCCTTTTAGCATATACAGATTTCGAAACACATCTCCCTTCATCAAAACAAGTGCACACCTAGAAACCTTTAAACCATCCTTCTCCATAATCACCTTGCTTCCCATGGATGTCAATTGCCCTAAAGAAATCAATGACTTCCGAAGACTTGGAACATAGAGGATACTTGTTAAAATGTGTATCACTCCATCAAACATCCTGATCCGAACTGTACCCTCTCCTAAGGCTCTACAACTAGCATCATTTCCCATAAGGATTGCACTTCTTACTTTTCCAATAAAAGAGCTGAAATAATCCTTATATGATGCCATATGGAATGATGCCCCTGAGTCAAGCACCCAATGGTTTGATACATCAGATGTTGCTATAGTCAATACATCATCAGATACAGTCTTCTCCACCGCAATTGATGAAGATCCATCCTCAGCCTTCTTCTTCGAATCCGGACAATCTATCTTCCAATAGCCTGTTTCTTGCAATAGTGGCACTTTCCATATCTAGACTTTCCTCTCCAACCATTTCTAGGCTTCCTAGACTTGGAATGCCCCTAGGATTCCAACTCTTCTCCTCCTCTCTTCC
This sequence comes from Allium fistulosum, assembly GCA_030737815.1. NCBI lineage: Eukaryota > Viridiplantae > Streptophyta > Magnoliopsida > Asparagales > Amaryllidaceae > Allium > Allium fistulosum. The sequence goes on from CM060904.1 coordinate 800,515,595, forward strand.
TCTCTCAATAAATAGCCCATGACTACTAATTCCTTCTCTTCTTTTTCTCATCTCCTTCATCTGATCCCTCAAGTCTTTATATAGAAGACCTTACTTCACATCATCTACAGTCAAAGTGTCTCTTCCATAAATCAAACTATTAGCAAAACCTGTGTAACGCTCCAGAAAGGAACATAAAAGAACCATCGCCTTCTGTTCTTCATCCACCTTCAAATCCATGGTCTTCATCTTTATTACAAGATCATCGAAGAAACTAAGATGCACCTTTATTAAAGAACCCTTTGTCGTCTTCATGGTGAAAAACTTCTTTAGTAGAATTAAATGGTTAGTGGGTGATTTCTTCAGATAGAGATTCTCCAATTTGGTCCAACTTTCTATAGCAGTGGTTTCCTTGCTAATTTCCAAGATAATATTTTCTCCCATGGCCAGCTGTAGAGTAGTAAATGCATATTCTTCCATCTCCTTCTTCTCCGCAGCAGAAACTTCAGCTGGTAACTCCTCAGTGTTAAAAACTACCTGATGAACCATATTCCTTTTAAGATTAGCCTTCATCGTCCATTTCCACTTCTCGAAATCTTTATCCCCATTCCATATTTCTATTACCAACTGTAATCCACATGCAATGTAAGAACCTCTGACATAAGATCTTGTTATAATAGGGGTAGCCCCATCTTCTGCCATACTTCCCTTACACCTTTTATAAATCAACCTAGATGCTCTGATACCAAATTAAGTTTTGGCATTCCTGCATTTTGTACACATGCGCTCCACTATGTCTAGTCGAAGTCAATGGTCGAAGTTTTCTATGCCAGTGTCCTGATTGAACATCTCTTCATCGCCTTTCATTGGGCATATAATATGGTCTTGGCAACATATTATAACAAAAGGAATCTCTAATGTTATGTGCCACCAATCCCATGTATATACCATGATTTTTTCAAATATCCTACAATGTGGGACTTTAAACCATCCAATCCACGCACCCACTCCATTTACAATGTGAGCCACACCTAACATGTTCTACTATGCTCATTAGATAATTAATACAAATATGATCAACCTTGTGTAGAAATCATATTTGCAAGGCGGGTGGGAGTTCAGTGTATTAAATCATTTAAAAAGCAGGGGATGAACAATATTTTATGGTGCATTTCATTAATAGGATAAATAGGCAAAAAGAAAACTGAGGTAAGAACGTACACCCTGAAATTTGCACAGCAAGTAAAGACCATAGTGTTAGATACATATGACAATGAATATACAAACTAACCTCTACCTCACATTCATTTTTCATTAGCATACTCAAATTTATCATGAATTAACCCAAAGTCATCCCAAGCATTATTTTGTGATTTCCACCATCTCCAAATAATTTTGTCCTATTAGGAGAACGAAGTTAAAACCATGCAGATTAGAACCCATGGCAGAACGCAGTAAAAAACCATATAGATAAGGACTTAAGGACCTATGCCGGAGAGAAGTAAAAAAAACCATACAAATAAGGAATTTAGAGCCATATTTAGTTTATATGAATACAACCTATTCTACATATTTAGTTTATATAAATACAACACATTTTTGGCATTAAGACAGATAAATTTAACACAATTAGCCTTTATAATTATTTGTTAACAATATGGAGTTTTTATAATTATCTGTTAACACAATCAACCTTTATAGTTATTTGTTAAAATAAAGATTGACTCCATTTGAAACATGCAAAATATGGAGTTTATCTATGGTTAGTATCTATCTTAAAATGCACCTATTTACATGAAAGGCATATTGGACTGTGAACTTTTAAGTAATAAAAGCTTATCCTTTTGGATTGACTTGATATATGTGAAGAAGGTGGATATGTACAATAAGTTGAATGCATCTATGTATAATGCCTCGACTAAATCAGACTAACTCAATTATCAGTTATTTACAAATCACTATTGGTTATTTTGTTGAAAAATGTGATATAATATTGGGTTTTGTTATTTTGTTTAGTCCCACATCACGGGATAAGTTCAAACCTTAGTTCCAAAGCCCTATATAAAGGACCCTATGTAATAGAAATAACTTGTACCAATCTCCATAATCTTCTCTCTCAAATTATTAATAAAAACTCTTCTCCCCTTAGTGGATGTACACTATCATATTGATAGTGGAACCACTTTAAAAAATTTGGTGTACTTCCCTTTCTTTTATAATTAATTAGTAATTTTCACTTTTTCTTTAAAGAAGAATAATCCTAATAATTTTATTTGATTGTTTCTTCATTCTATATTTGATCATATTGTTCCGCATCTGTATTGTAATATTGGCTTAGAAGGATAGACCCCAACAATTTGGTATCAGAGCTCCATGGTTCGAGGGACCAATATGATACAGCATGACCGAAGCATGGTTCCAAAGCGGCTTGAGCATGGGATGCTCGTCAAGGTGGAGATATGGTTAAGCAACCTGACTTCCCCTGCTTATGAGAACTTGGAGTAGCAGTCTGATCCCATTATGAAGAGGACTCGGTATAACTCCAAAGGTGACTTAAGCAATGCTCGCCAAGGTGGAGATCGTTAAGTGTGGCTCGCATTGTAAATGGAGTGGGTGTGTGGATTAGACCGTTTAAAGTCCCACTTTGTAGGATATTTGAAGAAATCATGGTATATATGTGGGATTGGTGGCGCATAACATTAGGGATTCCTTTTGTTATAATGTGTTACCAAGACCAAATTATATGCCCAATGGAAGGCAATGAAGGGATATTTAATCGGGATGTCGGCATAGGAGACTTCGACCGTTGACTCTGGCTAGGCACGGTGAAGCGTACGTGGGAATGGCAAAACTTAATAGAACAACTATTATCTTGGAATATTTAACCATGGTACACGATTTAATATTTTAGATGCTCTACACCTATTATTTGGTTTCTTTACAAAGATTTGGTTTTTTCAATAAATAATTATATCATATCTTTCCTATCATACATCACAATTGATTAACTATGAAGAGTAATCTACTGGCTAATGCAGCAATGCGGTGTGCAAACTTAAGTTATTTAAAACCTATGGCTGTTTCTTATTATTTATTCATATTTGAAGATTTTCTTTACCTCACATTTATATATGCATTTCCAAAGGTATGAAAAATGATGGCACTCAGACATTTGAGATATTTTAATTATATTAGTGGATTATTATGTTTTTGTTTTCACTTTTGATTTAGTGAACCAATGTAGTAACTAAAAGTATGATTTGATACACAAATCAGAGCATTATTCATCGTATATCACATAAAACAGAAATACAAGTGTTAGATATCTCACAAAAAAATTAGACTGATTAAACATGATTTAAACGCAAATATGTATGCACCAGCATTGACCCTTGATTCAGACAAGTTTGTTACCTAATACTCCATGTTCAAGCCTTTGGTGCTTTACTTTATTTTCTTATGTTTGAATGCTGAATACATATGTTTGGATGTTATGATAATCCATGTTTGAATGCATATGGATTGTATTACTGTTAGATTGTATAGTTTGGATTATATTAGTGTGGATTATCTAAATGTATACTTGATAATTCATGATTGAATGCATATGTTTGAATGTTACTTGATAATTCTTGTCTGCAATTCTTATTATTGATTGTTAAACTTGTCTACAGATAATTCACTTTTTCAATGTAAAGACCAACCGCAGCAAAGTATTGTGGGTAGTCAAGTAATGAACATGGTTCTAAATGTTATATATATATTATAACATTTTGTTAGCACTTGTTATGTAAACTTGATTATAAATGGTTACGGATTTTATGTAAATTTACTCATTTTATCGAATAACTATTATCGAAATGGTTATGGATATCATAATTGATTATGTGATTAACGTGTTTTTCAATTGTTTGAATATGATGGTTATGTGATCGGTTGTTGGTTTGAATATGATGATTATGTGATTGATTCTTGGTTTTAATATGACTATTATGAGAGTGATTCTTGGAAATGATACAAGCCATTAACGGAAAACTGTAGCATGTAAAGTATGCTAAAAAACAGTCAATAACTTTTAGCGGCATTTTAAAAACGTGAAGGAAATAAATGTAAATCGCTACAAAAATATACTGTAGCAAGGTACAAATGCTACAAAAATTGTATGGTAGTAGAAAAGCCGCTATAGAAAACCAAAGAAGGTTGCAAGTAAAAACGCTACTAAAGAATGTCAACTTTGGTAGCAGTTGACAAGCGCTATAATAATAAACATTTATAGCATTTGTAAAATTCTTCAATATGTCAAGTTTTGGTAGAGTTTTCTACAACGTTACAAAAAGTTTTAGACTTTTAGTTGCATGCCGTATCGCAGCGTTTACTAAAACGCCAAAAAGTTTTGATAGAATTTTTTAGCGCTACAAAAGGCTTTTTCTGGTGTAGTGGTAGGACATGTCTCAAAGGCTGGTCGGTCAGAACTTTGATCAGATGAGCCTAAAAACAGGGGTGGAGCTTTCTCGAAGCGATCAACAGGCAATATGTCAGCTTTTCCAGCTTCAGATAGTTTCTTTCCACTCTTGTCAACCGCTTACTAATGTACTACATCGGCCTTTGGATTTGGGACTCCTCATGTACGAGTGTAGTGCTCAAAGCATGTATGGACACTACCAAATAAATAAACATGTCCTTATCCTCTAGCGGCTTCGACAGAATAGGAGGTTTCTCTAAGTGATCCACCAGAGCCTGGAATGCATCTATACATTCTTACGTCCAAGTGAAATTCCTCTTCCCTTTCTTAATCACCTCAAAGAAAGGGATGCACTTGTCAGTGGCTCTGGAAATGAATCAACCCACGACGATGACCTTCCATTCAAGCTTTGAACATCTTTCACCGTTTTCGAGGCTTCGATGTTCCTCAATACTTCGATCTTCTCTGAATTAGCTCCGATTCCATTGGAGTTCATGATGAAACCTAAAATTTGCCTTAAGGTAATGTCGAATGAGCATTTCAAAGGGTTAAGTTTCATCCCGTACTTCTGAAGAATGTTGAACATCACTGTCAAGTCATCAATGTGGTTCCTCGATCCTCGTGACTTCACGAACATATCGTCCACATAGACCTCCATCAAGCACCATATCTGATCTTTAAACATCTTGTTCACCAGCCTCTGGTAAGTTGCTCCTACATTCTTCAATCCAAAGGGCAAGACAATATAGCAGTACAATCCCAGGTTGGTCATAAAGCTAGTTTGCTTCTAGTCTAGGACGTGCATCGGGATCTGAGTGTATCTAGAAAATGTATCCATTAATGATAGCAAATTCATGTCCGGCCATCGAGTTTACCAGTTGATCAATCCTTGGGAGCGAGAAGCTATCCTTTGAGCATGCCATATACAGGTCAGAATAGTCAATGCATGTCCTACAATTCCCATTAGACTTTTTACCAAGAATGGATTAGATACCCACGCTGGTATAGGGCATTACAGATGAAACCATTGTCTTTCAACTTCTCCACTTCTGCTTTAAGTGTAGCGGATCTCTCCAGACCCAAGCTGCGGCATTTCTATTTCACATGAACACGTTTAGGATTTATGTTCAATGCGTGGCTCGCTATCACCGGTGATATTCCACACATGTATGAGTCAGTCTAGACGAACACATCCAAGTTTGTCTAGAGAAACCAACTAACTCTTTCATCATTTTCACGCTAAGCTGTGATCTACCTTCAGGACCCGTGTAGGATCATCCTGGCTGATCAGGATGTTGATTGTCAACTCGGCTGAAGCTGCCCTTCCATCCTCAAGCTCTTTCCATAGATCCATATATTTATGTAACCAACTATGCTGCTTGAGCCAGGGCTTAGGAAGTGGCTTCTATGCATCCAAAGCCTTGATGTAGAGAGTCTTCTCCATACCCTTTCCTTTCTCTCTTCACCTTGCTTCCTTCATCTCAGCGACATAGCGTTCATGGCGAAGTCCATGATCACCAAGTACCAATCCCACACCATTCTCTGTTGGTAAATTCATTTTAAGCACCATAGAGCAATGGCCACTTCTTTTCTTCTCATTGTTAAGTCCTAAATCAGCAAAAATCCTCTCGCAATGAAGCAACCAATTCTCCACTTCAATTGCATCCTCAGTGCCGATAAATGGCTTTCCTCCAAGCCTAGCATAGTCTCTGCTTAGTACTACATAGTTATTGACCACCGGAGCTTTCTAATTTCCTCCAACTAATCCCACTACAGCTCCAGCTTGCATCATGTTGATGAATAACTGATACATAGCTCCTATATCAACTTGCGGCACTCCAACACCCACATTAGCAGTTTGTGCCAGACCCGGATTCCTTCTAGTGTTTGGTCTGGCATTTCCATTGGTTATGGTGCTTCCTCCACCAATGTTAACTCTTCCATTCCGAGCATTCATATCTTACTTCCTTAAAATCTGCATTCGAGCCTTTGTAAGATATAGAGGAATAACCTAAGTGAGAAGGAAGAATAGAGATAAAGTGTATACTTATATATGGCAAATACAAATACGTTACTATAACGTTATCCCATATCTCAATCTTTTCTCTAATTCCTTAGGATTATGTTTTCAAAATCATTTTAAGTTTAAAATTTCTTTTAAGTTTACATACACCTATGCTCTGATACCAAATAACATCCCCTACTTTAAGGCCCGAAGCTAAGCGCTACAAATGCTACAACCATCTATAGTATTAACATCCGGTAATAAAATACGGTAATGTTAATGGTATCCAAAATATCAGAAGCACATGAAAAGATTTCAAAAACAGCTTTTCTGATTACATTTCAAATCAATATTTCATATACAATTACATAATCCCAAAATGATTGGCAGGATTTGATCAAATATAATTATTACAAATTATGCCAAGAGCGACATATGAAGATGTCCCCTTGAATGATAGAGTACTAGATAGACATATCAGTCATAAATAAATCATATCAGAAATAATACTAAATAGCTCCTACATAGCTAGCTTTGCCTCCTACACGCCTTCGAAAGCTTATTCGTCTAACCTACTAAACCTGAAAAGTCCTTAACTCTCAATCTACTCAAATTTAATTTTGAGCACCCGAGAGTTTAAAGGGAAAGCATAAACTTTGAGTCAGACATAAAGCCTGGTGTGAATAATTCTATTACATCTCAGTTTACTGATATTAAGTGGGACAACGGCGCTTAGTGGAATGAGTTTCCCCTCACTAATATCCTTTTAAAATCATATCATTTACAAATTAAAAACCTGCAACCAAACTAATTATAACAATAATAGTAATAACATATATGAATATAAATCAAGTAATTAATGGACTATCTGTCCACACTATAGTTTTATCTGGCTAATTATTAACCACTGGCTGACTCGGGCCTACCAGACATAATAAACATTCTGACTTCTGTTAGACATAATACTATATTATCTACCCTTAACTTTCTTCTTCTAGGGTCAACAGATCCTAATGGTTTTGCGGGCTCACCAATAACCTATCTTTACTTTGTATATTCCTTTTTGTGTGTAATATCATTTTAGTCTTATCTGTGACAAAGCCCTACACATTGGAATTTTGGACTTATATTAGCTAGGCGCACTTAGCTAAAGTATAAGGAGCAACCCTATACCAGTCCCATTTGGTCTTCTAATATCTGAGTCATATGCTTAGGGTTAGCTACCCTATTCAAATTTCATTTCCTTATAAACGATCTTTACAAATGAATTACCCTTGAAATCATATCTTCATAAAACAAGGAAATGATACTCTTTACTTTACTCGAAATACTTATGCCATGATATATGTTTTACACAAAACAATGTTGATGAAATATAATCAATGAGATTATCTATCCCTTCAAATAAGTTAAAGCCTCTTTTAAAAAAAACTTTAGGCTATAAGGCCAAAACAATACCTTTGAAACCTTTTTTTAAAACCTTGAACTACCCCTTTCGAATTCATTGAAAGTACCATTTCAAAATAAGTTAACAAATTTAACCTTGAAAACATTAGGCCGAAAGGCCAAAACATACCTTTCGAATGTATTGGAAATAGACCTTTCGAAATCATCACTTACACCATATACATCCTCTTTCGAAACCATTAAAACAAACCTTTCGAAACACTAAAATGGTACCTTTCGAAAGTATTAGGTCATGTAAGAGTTTGTGGAAATATAGCTTCGAAACCATTAAAAGTATCCCTTTCAAAACCATTGGGTTTAACATATAGTATAACTATAGGGTTAAAGAAAACAGAAGCAAAAGTAACCCTTTTGACAGCATTGTTCTTAATTAAAAGAATTGAGGAAGCGGTTAGTTTCGAAACCATCCTTTCAAAATCATTTCTTTCGAAACCATTGAAAAAAGTGGCTAAAAGGGCCCTTTCGAAAGCATTGGGGAGGCGGCTTCAAAATCTAAAAGATGAAAGCTCCCCTTTTTGAATACATTGTTATAAGGCTATAAAGAAAAGCGGCCCTTAACTAATTTGAAAGGTACGAATGCGGAAGCTAGGCATCGAATAGGTTCAAAAGCGGTTATCCATTCGAAAGCTTCTTTTTAAAAAAAGCGGTAACTATTTCGAAAGTCCTTTCTAAAAGCAAAGACAAGTTGATGGATTCGAAAACTTGTAAAAGCGGCTTCAACCCCTTCGAAAGCATGCCTACGACACAGACCCTTCCGCCTTTCTTCTATACACTACGTACCAATTGCTTGATACCATGTGTATTGGTTTCGAATGGGTTCGAAAGGCCTATTGGGCATAGTAACGGAAGCAAGCAAAAGAAGTGGCAAGGTTGAAATTTGTAACAAAACTAATTTTATGTCTTTCAAAGTAATTTCTTTTCACCTAACTTGTGTTATTTATCAAAATGTGATTGGTTGCCATTTCTTTATCGAAATCCTTTTCTAAAAAGGCTGCCGAATTCAAAATTTACAATTAAAAACGTTTCTTCTTGATAAAGCGTATAAAACATATAAGTACCTTAACTTAAATAATTTTATAACCATAGTAAAATAATTAGGATAGTTCCCCAAAAATCACAATAATTCACTTTTGATATGCTTTCTAACATATATAAATTTCAGTCCCGAAATCATTATATAATTGCCTTAAATAATTTAAACCCAACGTTAACTATTTTGTCTCATAGAAAATTCATAATAAGTCTACAATTACATAGAAAATTATGAAACTTGAAACCCACTTCTAAATTAATTTTTTTGATATATATCAAAAACGAAAATCATATGGATGTCATTTAATAGGCTTTCAAATCTAAACTTATCATAAAATCTATATGAAACAATATAAATCATCAACAAGCATAAATATCCATTTAAACAAACACAACATGGCATGTAACTTGCAAAATTAATTCGATCTAACTTGAAACTGGAATCAATATCAAAACTGAGATGTAAGTTAACTATTCACCTTGGCTTTGTGTTAAGAAGGTTGAGATTTGCCATTAGATTGATTTTCTTAAGCTTTCTAGTTGAATCCTAGTTTTTCTTCTCCTTAAATCTTCTTAATGGTGGCCGACCGAGCTTAATAGGGTTTTAATTTTGTTTGTGAATGTTAAAAATGAATAAGGAATGAAGAATATAAGGGTTTAGGGTAATAGGACAAAGGCTATTCCTATTTTATCCTTACCATATTCCTCCTACTTTCTTATTTTTATTCTCTTTTGCTAATATATTCATTAAGGCACGGGTCCTTCTAAATTAACAAATCTCGATCCCTTAACTACCTACATTATTTCATTTAATTTATCTAATTAAATGTTCTAATTAGTGTTAGTCAAAATTAGGGTCATTACAACGAAAAGGCAACAAAAATAAAAGAGATGATAATATTAAGGATTAGAAGAGGCGAAAATTAAAGTAAAAAGGTGAAATGAAAGTGGAAGATCCATCTGAGTGGATGAATTAGATAAAGAAAATAAGTAAATGAAAGGAAATTGGAAAATGTAAGCGATGTTTTATTTTACATAGTAAATTTCTTAAGAAGTCAAACTAATCCCTATAAGCCAATTAATATGGAGTAAAATAAAATATTACATAACCAAAACCATGGCACATGCAATGAAAGATGGAAGAGAGAATTCTATGACTACAACCAAAGCTAGAAGAAAACAAAAACAACCAAAGGAGCAAACTGTCCACTTGGATTTAAAGGTATAAAAAGTTAGAAGATATATTATTTAAGGATTAAAATTTTATTTTTAACAGAGAAGACGGGGAAATGAGTAGATACAACAAAATAATTGAATAGATACAATGGTTGAACCAATTAGAATTGATGAAAAAGTGATATAAAAAATGTATAAATTCAAAAATAATTCAAAAGCTTATGTACTGGAATTACCATGGATGTTGATCCAAATTCTCTTCCAATTTCTTTAATTTGACATTTCAACCAATAGACGACCTACAACTAAAGAAGACGACTATAATAACTTTTTAAAAAACTGGTATCTATTAACTTGACCACTTGTTGGAAACTAAGCAATATTTTATTTTACATATTAATTTTGCGAAGAAACCAACTCTAATTTCTACAAACCAAACTAATATAGAACAAAATAAAAAATTACATACCCAACATCATGCCATTAATAATGGAAGATGTAATTCTACAACTACAACCAAAGTTAGAAGAAAACTCAACCATCAAAAGGAGCCAACTTTCCACTTGGATGTAAAAGCAAAAAAACAAGAGAGATGATAGCCTTAAGGTTAGAAGAGCGAAAATGAAAGTAAAAGGGTGAAATGAAGTGGAAGATACATCTGAATGGATGAATTCGATAATGAAAATAAGAAAATGAAAGTAAAATTGGAAAGATGGAAGACATTTCTAAATAAATGAAATAGAAAATGAAAGGTCATACTGTTATGCTTTTTACTACAATGGAAATTTATTTGAGAGTTTGAAATGGTAAGGATTGGTATAAAAATGTAATAAATTCTAAAATAAATTAAAAGTATGTGTACTGGAGTTACCATGTAGGTTGAACAAAAATCTCTTAAAATTTCTTTATTTGACTTTTCAGCGAAGAAATTACCTATAACTAAAGAAAAACAACCACATTAACATTTGGAAGAACGATAAATTTCAACTTGATTTTTCTAATTATGGTTCTGTAGAAATAGTCACTTATCGAAGACTAAGTGATGTTTTATTTTACATAGTAATTTTCTTAAGAAGCCAAACTAGTCCCTATAAGCCAAACTAATATGGAGCAAAATAAAATATTACATACTAAAACCATGACACATGCTATGAAAGATGGAAGAGAGAATTCTATGACTACAACCAAAGCTATAAGCAAACAAAAACAACCAAAGGAGCAAATATTCCACTAGGATTTAATGGTAAAAAAGGTTAGAAGATATATTATATAAATATTAAAATTTTATTTTAGACAAAGAAGATGAGAAAATGAATAGATACAACAACACAATTGAATAGATACAAATGTCAAACCAATTAGAATTGATGAAAAGTGATACAAAAATGTAATAATTCAAAATTAAATCAAAAGCTTGTTTACTGAAATTACCATGGAAGTTGAATTAATATCTCTTCCAATTTCTTTACTCTGACATTTCAATGAACAGATGACCTACAACTAAAGAAAACTATCATAATAACTTTTTAGAAAACCGATATCTTTTAACTTGACTACTTATTGGAAATTAAGCAATGTTTTATTTTACATATTAATTTTCTGAAGAAGTCAACCCTAATTCCTATAAACCAAATTAATATAGAACAAAATAAAATATTACATACCTAACAAAATGCCATTAATAATGGAAAAAGTAATTCTACAACTACAAACAAAGTTAGAAGAAAACCGAATCATTAAAAGGAGCAAACTTTCCTTTTGGCTGTAAAGGCAACAAAAACAAAAGTGGTGATAGTATTAAGGATTAGAAGAGGTGAAAACGAAAGTAAAAAGGTGAAATGAAAGTGGAAGATCCGTCTGGGTGGATGAATTAGATAAAAAATATAAGGAAATGAAAGAAAAATTGGAAAATGTAAGTGATGTTTTATTCTACATGGTAATTTTCTTAAGAAGTCAAACTAATCCCTATAGGTCAAACTAATATGGAGCAAAGCAAATATTACATACCCAAAACCAAGACATATGCTATGAAAGATGGAAGAGAGAATTCTATGGTTAAAACCAAACCTACAGGAAAACAAAAACTACCAAAGGAGCAAACTGTCCATTTGGATTTAAAGGTAAAAAAGTTAGAAGATATATTATTTAAGGATTAAAATTTTATTTTAGACAAAGAAGATGAGGAAATGAATAGATACAACAACACAATTGAATAGATACAAAGGTTGAACCAATTAGAATTGATGAAAATTTGATACAGAAATGTATAAATTCAAAAATAATTTAAAAGCTTGTGTACTGAAATTATCATGGATGTTGAATCAAAATCTCTTCCTTTTTCTTTAATTTGACAGCTCAGTGAACAGATGACTATAATAACTTTTTAGAAAACTGATATCTTTTAACTTGACCACTGTTGGAAATACATATTAATTTTCTGAAAAAGCCAACCTAAATTTCTATAAGCCAAACTAATATAAAACGAATTAAAATATTACATACCCAACATCATGCCATTAATAATGAAAGAGGTAATTCTTTGACTACAATCGAAATTAGAAGAAAACTCGATCATCAAAATTAGCAAACTTTTCAATTGGATGTAAAGGCAACAAAAACAAAAGAGGTGATAATATTAAAGATTAGAAGAGCTGAATATGAAAGTATAAAAATGAAATGAAAGTGGAAGATACATTTGGATGGATGAATTAGATAAAGAAAATAAGGAAACGAAGAAAAATTGAAAAATAAAAGTGCGAGAAACTTATGAATAGATGAAATGAAAAATGAAAGGTCATAATGTTATGGTTCTATCCTAGTATGAAATTTTATCTACGAGTTTGAAAGGTTAAATAACTGCAAGTAATATGTGCAGAGGAGAATTTCGAATGAAAGTGAATAAAAAGCAAAATTTCAGTTAGTCCCATGTTCACTTTTATAGAGCAGGATAGATTAGGAAGAATAATTCAACGGAGAAAACAAGCTGGCAATGCAACTAAATAATATACCCTGCAGCTTAATTAAATTCAGTCTTGATGGGTCGACTATTTGATCATAATTGAAGTCAATGGTCTTAGAGTCATCATTATTTTATAATTCCTCATCTACATTTTCCTTCTTTCCCACGGTTTTCCATCTAACAAAAGAAGTTTTCTAACGTGTTTTATTTTCTTTTATAGCCAGTGATTGACATTTTAATGTGCAGCAACCTCATCATCTATGCAGCAGCCATTTCTTTACTCGCTCTCCCTCTTCTTCATCATCACCCACCCTCTCTTACTAAGAAGTACCGCTCAGCCTTTCGATTACCCATCAGCAAACATATCAACAAAATGGACAAACAATCCGTCCATCCAACACAAGTCCTCTTTTAGTGACGGCGTAGCCGTTAGATCCATCCTCCTACGAGGAACATTTGGCCCAGCATTTGCCTGCGGCTTCATCTGCTCTGGCTCATGCAAATCCTTCCTATTTTCCATCTTCATAGTCTACGCCAACAGCGGCGGCGACATCACCGGATTCACCTACGCCTCCCCTCAAATTGTCTGGTCCGCTAACCGCGACCGTCCTGTTAGAGAAAATGCCACACTGGACTTTTCCAAAAATGGCGACTTAACTTTACGCGATGTCGACGGCACCGAAGTTTGGTCCAGTAATACTGCAGGGAAATCCGTAATCGGTATGGATATAAACAAAGTAGGAACCCTAGTTCTCTTTGACGACAAGAATCGAACAGTTTGGTCTTCTATCGACTACCCTACGGATTCTTTAGTTCTCGGTCAAACCTTAAGGCAGGGTCAACGTCTGACAGCGAATGCCTCCGTCACCAATTCCAGCCAAGGTCAGTTGTATCTTAGCGTAGTCAGAGGTGGTTTTCAGACATTTGTTGGTTCACAAATGTACTACCAGAACATTAATACTAATCCTGGGCAGAAAAAGGCTACTTATGTTTCGTTTAACAATGGCAGCTTGGACATTGGATCTGATGCTTCCGCACCGGATTTTTCTTTGCCCTTACCGTCGGCAAGTTCTGTTCAGTACATGCGACTTGATTATGGTGGTCATATGAGGATTTATGAATGGAAGCCTTCAGGGTGGGCTCTTTTAGGGGATGTTTTTAAAGTGTACCCTGATGATGATTGTGCGTATCCTACCGTATGTGGGGAGTATGGGGTATGCTCTAATGGTCAGTGTACTTGTCCTGCTTCAGCAAATGACAGCTTGACTTACTTCAGATCAATCGACCAGAGGAATCCTAATGCCGGTTGCATACCGATTAACGCTATTTCGTGCAAGTCAAACAAAACACAAGAATTTCTATTGCTTCAGAATGTATCTTATTTCAATTATGTCGACTTTGCAGCTGCGGATATGAATAATACAAATGCAGAAGCTTGCAAGCAAGCATGTTTGGCGGACTGTTCTTGCAAAGCCGCACTTTTTCAGTATGGTCAGAATGCTTCTAGCGGTGACTGTTATTTGCCATCTCAATTGTACTCATTGTCCAACAATAAACCAGATGTTACACACTATAACTCATCTGCATTTATCAAAGTGCAACCCTTCCCAGTTACAAATTCTACCTCTAGAACAAACTCTAGCAACTTTTCAGAAAGCAAAAAAGTTAGCTCTGGAGTTATAGTTAGTGCCACTGTTGGGGCACTAGCTGTTATTTTTATTATCGCTGTATGTATCATTGCTCTTGTAAGGAGAAGGAATAGGTACAGAGAAGTAGAGGATGATGATGAATTTAATATGTTGCCTGGACTACCCACGAGATTTACATTTGAAGATCTCAGGGTTGCTACTAATGACTTCATACGAAAACTTGGAGAAGGTGGATTCGGTTCTGTTTTTGAAGGAACACTGAATGACGGTAGTAAAATAGCTGTTAAAAGATTAGATGGTGTTGGTCAAGGTAAAAAGGAGTTTTTAGCAGAGGTCGAAACTATTGGCAGCATTCATCATTTACATTTAGTGAGATTGGTTGGATTCTGTGCAGAGAAGTCGTATAGGCTTTTAGTTTACGAGTACATGCCTAACGGATCGCTAGATAAATGGATTTATTACAAGGATCGTGATACTGTTCTAGACTGGCAAACAAGGCGAAAGATTATAACAGACATTGCAAAGGGATTAGCGTATTTACATGAAGAATGTAGGCAAAAGATTGTCCATTTGGACATTAAGCCTCAGAACATACTCTTGGATGAAAACTTTGATGCTAAAGTATCGGATTTTGGATTAGCTAAACTTATTGATCGAGATCAAATTCAAGTAATGACAAGGATGAGAGGCACACCTGGGTATCTAGCACCTGAATGGTTAACATCTGTTATCACAGAAAAGGTTGATGTTTTTAGTTTTGGCGTTGTCGTGCTTGAAATTGTATGTGGAAGGAAGAATCTAGACTATTCGAAAGATGAAGAGAGCGTTCATTTGATTACTTTGTTGCAACAAAAAGCTGAAGAAAAAAGACTGGTTGATATAGTAGATAGTCGTAGTACTGACATGCGACAGTTACATAGGGACGACGTTGATGTTATTATGCATCTTGCAATGTGGTGTTTACAAAGCGATAGTAACAAAAGACCTTCCATGTCGGTGGTAGTGAAAGTATTAGAGGGTTCTATGAACGTGGAAGCTAATTTGGACTATAACTTTTCCAATCCATCTCCATATGTATCTCGAAACGTGAACATCATCGAATCTATCCCGCCAGTTGCATCTATTCTGTCAGGTCCAAGATGACCTGCAGAGATACAACAAATTTTATTGTCCTTTGTATCATTCCTTCGATATAAAAAACTATCGTGTAGAAATATCAGTTCATTTTTCCTTATTGTTGCATGTGCGGGAAGATTGCTTATATATCCGAAAAGAAATGGCAACGCTGATTGCTTGTCCTTTTATTTGGAGGTTGTGTTACTAAGGGTCTTGGTATATCAAATGTTTAGTCATCAATCTATTGGAAAAGGTATAATTTGTTTTATATCGTATCTATTTAGATAACTATCGTATATATCATTGAAATTATTTTTGGCGTTTTTTTCTTAATTTGTGCAGATATATACTATCAGTCATGCCTCTATCTGAACTAAAGAACCAAGCTAATGTATACTATTAAAGCTAGTTTCAGACATGATTCCTGGAAAGAAATAGCTGGAAACTTTTTATTAATTTTTTGCTTGGGATTTCTTTTGATTTCAGGCATAATGTAGGATATTTTTTGCTTGAGACTAGTACAAGGAACATGTACATGAAAACAAATCTGAAACTATAGTTTACAAGAAGCATAACAGAAGTGGTGTTTGCTGAATCTGATATGGATTTTGTTACTAATTATCTGCTTAGTTTTCTACCTTGGCCCTTAGGAAGTATACACGTTTCCAACTTATACGATTTGCAGAATCTGATACGGATTTTTTTGATAACTTGCTTAGTTTTTTCCACATCGCCAGTACGAAGTATACAGGAACTAGGTGAAAAACTCATAAATAGGAAGAAGGAATGAAAAAAGAAAAAAAAAACATTCCAAATTTGTATGGTAGCGTTGAAAACATTGCCTATCAGTATTTCAAAATAACTGCATGCAAGATTATGCTATTGAACCCCTTAAGTGAGAATATAACTGTCGATCATAACAGTTCCAACCCATACAAATGTATTTATACATGCAGTAACCAGGACTGCTTCTCAAAATCTACTTTTTCCTACAGCTACATTCCTAATGTCAACTGCACTTGTGCAAGAAATTTGAGTAGATGTATTGAATTGTCGAAATTATCATCTAATGAAGTTTTCGTGTAGAAAGAGTCAAATTTTATTTTAACAGATGACTTGCATATAATGCTTGCTTCTGCATGGTTATTTCATCTTTAATGGCGAATTTCAGAATGATGATCAGAGCTTTTTGGAAGAGAGGATCATGGATGTTGGTTGTGTGGAGGTAATACGCAGTTCCTTCTTTCATTTGCTAATTAACTTTTCAAAAGTTTGTGGCTTTTGTGTTCTTTTGAGTCATGTCTGTTAGAAATAAATGAGCATTTCATTGGAAAATATGAGACATTAAATGCCTAGAATATAATTAACATATCTGTTTGTACAGTAAGGTGTAGTCCATATTATATTTACTATGCGACAAAGAAAGACAAAAAAGCATGACCATCTTAGCGGGAGGTGCAACGCACCGCATGCGCGCGTCCATCCCCGCACTCGCGGCATTGACGTTTGAGGCGTATTAGAGACAGTTTGCACTTGGCTGTTGGTTTGACTTTGTTGTTCAGACAATATGTTTTTCTTTTTGACTATTCAAAAAATTGTTTTTAAAAGCAGTAATAAAACGGTCGCTTCATTTAGTAAAGGGTTGCAATCTTTTCAACTGCCGCAACCGTTCGAACATGCATCTATTACCGAATAGGCACCTCCCTGCGCCTATATATAGGTAGAAAGGAAACGGGAAAAAATATACTAAGTTTTTTCTATACTTCTTCCTCTCCCACAAAACTTTGTTCTTATTTAAATTCTTTTGAGTTCGTCATTGCTTTGTGATTGTTGCGCAGCATCCTAGAGATAGGTCTGTTTCATCTTGAAAAACAATTGCTTGGTATCTTTAAGCGCCGTAGAGGAAGCAATATTGTTTCAAGGAATCAGATTGTTTTGGACTCGGACAATCTAAAACGGTACTGTATTTTATCACATACTCTATTATCTGTAACTCTCAGTTTACTGCAATTTTGTTTGCATAACAATCGAACAACAAACTTGAAACGATATTGATTGTTGACTATTTCTGTAGACGACGATGTCTCAACAACGCAACAATTCTGCATCAACACAGACAGTAACTACCAGTCAGCCTGCGACTATGGTTTCAACAATGACACTGCCTCATGGAGAAAGGCCAGAAAAGTTCACAGGGATGGACTTCAAGCGTTGTTAGAAAAAGATGCTATTTTATCTTACGACATTGGGTCTTGCAAAGTTTCTTACTGAAGATGTTCACATAATCACAGAACTGGAACCCGATGCAACTAAATTAGAAGCCCTGAATATCTAGAAGAGTTCTGATTTCATGTGCAAGAACTACATCCTTAATGGACTCGACAACAGTCTATACAATGTATACTATACTACTCGAACTTCCAAGGAACTCTGGACGACATTGGATAAGAAGTACAAAACTGAAGATGTTGGCATGAAGAAATTCAAAGTAGGAAAGTTTCTCGACTTCAAAATGATTGATGCGAAGACCGTAATTAACTAGATTCAAGATCTACAAGTCATTATCCACGAATTGCATGATGAAGGTATGTCTCTAAGCGAATCCTTTCAGGTTGCTGCTGCAATTGAAAAGCTTCCTCCATCGTGGAAAGATATCAAAAACTACCTTAAGCATAAGTGCAAGGAGATGACAATGGAGGAACTTGTAATTCGATTGAGAATTGAGGAAGATAATAGAAAATCTGAGAAGAAGACTTTGTATACCCTGATTGCCAAGGCAAATGTAGTCGAGTCAGAGAAACTCAACAAAAGAAAACGTGAGCATGCTCCTAAGAAATCAAAGAAATTTCAGGGTTCATGCCATAATTGTGGAAAGAAAGGGAACAAATTCGCCGAATGTCGCGCACCCAAGAAAAAAAAATCAGAAGCAAACATGGCTGACATTTCAGAAGGCGTGTTTGATATGGAATTATGTGCAGTAGTGTCCGAATGCAACCTTGTTGGTAACTCGAAGGAATGGTTTATAGACACAGGAGCCACTCGACACATGTGTGTAAATAAGTGGATGTTTACAACCTACAAAACTGCTACTGAGGACGAACAACTTTTTATGGGTAATTCATTCGCAGCAAAGGGTAGAAGGCAAGGGAAAGATTGTACTGAAATTGACTTTTGGAAAAGAATTAACTTTGACAGATTTTCTTCATGTTTCGGAGATCCGCAAGAACCGGATTTCCAGATCGCTGTTTAGCAAGCATGGCTTCAAACTCACCTTTGTGTCTGATAAGTTTGTGTTGTCAAAGAATGGAGTGTTTGTAGGGAAAGGTTATGTGAGTGATGATTTATTTAAAGCAAATGTAACCACAGTTGTACCAAACAATGATATGAATAAAATTGAATTTTCTGCTTATATCGTGGACTCTTGTAACCTATGGCATTCTAGATTAGGCCACGTAAATTTTGATACACTGCGAAAATTGATTAACCTAGACTTCATACCAAAATGCAAAATAAATTCAAACTATAAATGTCAAGTTTGTGCGGAAGCAAAATTGACAAGAACTTCATTTCATTATGTTGAAAGAGAAACTGAACCTCTAGACTTAAAACACACAGATGTATGTGATTTAAAAATGTATCAAACTAGAGGAGGTAAAAGGTACTTCATCACTTTTATTGACGATTGTAGAAGATACTGTTATGTGTACCCCTTTAGATGCAAGGAGGAGGCATTCGGCATGTTTAAAAATTATAAAGCATAAGTTGAGAATCAACTCAACAAGAAAATAAAAGCTTTAAGAAATGATAGAGGAGTGGAATATGAATTTTCCTTCGAGGAGTTTTGTGCCGAACATGGTATTGTACACCAAACTACAACTCATATCTACCTCAATCCAACTGTATAGCCGAACGGAAAATTAAAACTCTTAAGGAAATGATGAATGCCTTACTAATCAGTTCTGGATTGCCAGATAACTTTTGGGGAGAAGCTATTCTTTCAGCAAAGCATATTTTAAATAAGATGCCATGAAAGAAAATATCTAAATTTCCCCACGAACTATGGAAAAGTAGACCACCATCCTATAAATACTTAAAAGTGTGGGAGTGTCTTGCGAAAGTAGAGGTACCTAAACCAAAAAAGGTCAAAATCGTAACAAAAACAGTTGATTGTATATTTATTGGATATGCATAAAACAGTGCTGCTTATCGATTTTTGGTACACAAATCCGAAATTGATGATATTCGCGTAAGTACCATCATTGAGTCGAGAAATGCTAAATTTTTCGAACATATATACCCTTTAAAATAGGGTACTGAAAGTTATGCTCAAAAGAGACCAAAGGAAACTGAAGTCTCTAATTCACCTGAGGATACTGAACAAAACATTGACAATATTCAGCAAAACAATGCTGATCAACAAGTGGAGGAACCAAGGAGAAGTAAAATGTCAAGGATCTTAAAAAAATTTGGACCAGATTTCTACACATTTATGTTAGAAAACGATACATTAACATACAAATAAGCCATGTCCACCGCTGATGCTCCTTACTGGAAGGAGGCCGTTAACAATGAAATCGAATCCATTATGTCAAACCATACATGGGAATTAATTGATTTACCTCAAGGATGTAAAACCTTAGGTAATAAATGGATATGTAAGAAGAAATTGAAACCTAATGGTTCAATAGACAAGTATAAGGCTCGACTTGTGGTTCAAGGCTTCAGACAAAAAGAAGACCTGGATTATTTTGACACATACTCTCTAGTAACTAGGATAACATCAATAAGAATATTAATAGCAATTGCATCCACACTTGATTTAGAAATACATCAAATGGATGTAAAAACAATATTTTTGAATGGAGAACTAGCAGAGGAAATATATATGGAACAAACTAAAGATTTCTTAAAATCTGGAAATGAAAGCAAGGTTTGTAGACTAAGAAAATCACTGTATGAGCTTATACAAGCGCCTAAACAATGACATGAAAAATTTGATGAAACTTTAATATCAAATGGATTTTATATAAATGAATGTGACAAATGTATCTATTCTAACATACAAATATAGGATATGTCATTATGTGCCTACATGTAGGAGATAATAAAATCTACAAAAATATGCTCTCCGCCAGATTTGACATGAAAGATCTAAGAATCGCTAATGTAATACTTAGTATAAAAATACATAAAACCGACCAAGGATATGTGTTGTCCCTATCACACTATATTGGGAAAATACTTGAAAATTTTAAACAATACAATATAATATCAGCAAAATCACCTGTAGATTTGAACCGAAACCGGGTTAAAAATAACGCTGATAGCATTTACCAACTTGAGTACTCTCAAATACTAGGCGTCATTATGTACTTAATGAACTGTACTAGACCTGATATACCATATGCTGTGAGTAAACTCAGTTGATATACTAACAACCCAGGAAAGAATCACTGGAAAGCTATAATTCGAGTACTAGGATACCTAAGGTATACACAAAATCATGAACTACATTATGGTAGGTACCCATCTGTAATAGAAGGGTACTGTGATGCAAACTGGATAACTGGTTTATCAGATACAAAATCCACTAGTGGATATGTGTTTACCTTAGAAAATGAGGTAATATCTTGGAGATCCTCTAAACAAACTTGTATAGCAAGATCTACCATGGAATCAGAGTTTATTGCCTTAGACAAAACGCAGAAGAAGCATACTGGCTTCGAGGTTTCTTAGATGGTATTCCTAATTGGGAAAAATATGTACCTCCAATATGCATACATTGCGACAGCCAGTTAGCTATTTGTAGAGTCAATAGTAAGCATTACAATGGCAAGTCTAAACATATTCGTCGTAGACATAAAACTGTTAGACAACTTCTTTCTAATGGGGTTATCACAATTGACTATGTAAGATCAAATGATAACATTGTGGATCCACTAACAAAAGGTTTACCTAGAGAGAAGTTTAATATCTTATCGATGGGAATGGGGTTAAGGCCCTTAAACTAAAAGTTTCTCTAAAATGAAATCCCACCTAGTTGACTAGATATCCCAAGATCTAGGTTCAAAGGGTCAACTAAGTTTAAGATAAACTTGATGACACTAGTATACACTCAAACCATTCCTATGATAAGTGCACTACTCGCCGAAGAATATGATAAGTTTTGATACTTTTAATGATGTATATACTTGGTAATATTAAGAACCAAGTGGGGTATTGCGAAACACCCTTTATAGAATCACCTACGTGAGTGCAAAGGTGCCACGTCAAGGAGAATAGTAAAGCCAAATTCTCCAAGAACTCATGAGACTAAGCTGGTATTCATGGCAAAAACGAACACAAACAGAGAACCAAGAAAGGTAAGAAACACTTATTGTGTGTTGTCTATTTTAGATTTACACAAAAGGCTTACAGTTCAAAGGAAACCTAAGTCCACTGATTCGCTAGTAAGTCAAAAGGATAAACACTAGGAAAGTTCAAGGCCAGTGTGCTACTTTAACCGATATGATAAATGTTTCGCAAAATTTAAGAACAAATTGAGAAATTACTAATTCATGTGGAGGATTGTTAGAAACGAATGAGCATTTCATTGAAAAATGTGAGGCATTAAATGCCTTGGAATATGAATAGTCCCACATAATAGAATATAATAAATATCATGTGTTTATATAGTAAGATGTGGTCCCTATTATAGTTACTATGAGACAAAGAGAGACAAAAAAGCATGACCATCTTAGCGGGTGGTGCAACACACCACCTCGCATGCGCGCACCCATGCCCATGCCCGAGCCCGAGCCCGCACCCACACCCGCGGCATGGGCGAATGGGTGTTTGAGGTGTATTAGAGGCACTTGGCACTTTGCAGTTGGCTGTTTGCTTGGCTTGGTTGTTCAGACCAGACTTTTTCTTTTTGACTGTTCAAAAACTTGTTTCTAACAGCAGTAATAAAATGGTCGCTTCATTTAGTACAGGGTCGCAACCTTCCCAACTGTCGCAACTATTCGAACATGCACCTATTACCGAATAGGAACCTCCCCGCGCCTATATATAGGCAGAAGGAAAACGGGAAAAAAATATACAAAGTTTTTTCTACACTTCTTCTTCCACAAAACGCTGTTGTTACTTAAATTCTCTTGAGTTCGTCATTGCTCTGTGATTGTTGCACAGCATCACAGAGACATGTTCGTTTCATCTTGGAAACAATTGCTTGATATCCTTAAGCGTCGTAGAGAGAGCAATATTGTTTCAAGGAATCAGATTATTCTGGACTCGGACAATCTAAAACGGTACTGTATTTTATCACATACTCTATTCTCTGTAACTCCTAGTTTACTGCAATTCTGTTTGCATAACAACATTATCATGAACTTGTAAAGTTGCAGCTGTCGGATAATGCAAAATGATATCAATATCAAAACTGGTGCTCACATTTTAGTTATAATTGACCTTAATTTTATTTACCAATTAAACCAAAAAATACAATGATGTTTCAGGTATTGAAAAAAGAAAATAATGCTTTGTCATGAAAATCTCCTTTAACCAATTTGTGCTTTGGTAATTCTCCCAACGATGAAGCAAATCCATCATACGCTGATGAATTTGGTGAAGAATCCAAGAACATTAAAATAAATTTGGTATTGAATAAAAATGACAAAAAATGATTAATATTAAGCATTGATGAAGCTGCTGTTAGAAACTGGAGTGTCTACAACACAATGTTGGAACTTAAGGCTATTCAGACACTAGACGTGGTGAAATGTGTATTAACTACTTACTTATGAATATAAAACTATATTTACTCAAATTGCAAACAGAAAGAAGTAATCATAGAATAAGTAATAAAGTAAAATGCAGTAATGTAAATAACACCCGGATTTTTTTACTGGTTTGGATTAACCAATCCTACATTTAGTCCTGCACTCTATCATGCAGAATTCCACTATAATCGCTCGCTTTCCACAGGTGGCAAGAACACCTTTAAAATCTTGGTTTCATGGGCTACAAGACACATCCTCTTGATTTTATGGGCTACAAGAACACCTTCTTTTTATCACCAACAACAAACTATGGCAGGTAGTCGTATCTTCAATACAAATTCTTGCAGATTCGGTACAATGATCCTATAGACCTCCAATGACAATATATCTTTGAATTCTTTGAGGAATAGGATGAAATCGGAGAGAGAATGATGTGAATTCAAGTACAACTCTTTGATATTGTGTGGTTTGCAAATCAGTGAAGAATTGTAGTGAAATAGTATCGATTTGCAAGGAGATTTGAAGAGTATGCAATTGATTTCTTTTGAAAATGATTGGAGAAGAAGGAGTAAGAGAAAATGAGAATTCTTGATGTTAAAATTCGTTTTCAGAGGCCTTTATATAGTGGTTGAAGAGACGTGTCTTTTGGTGAAGAGGTGGAGGGAAATGTCTCTTCATTTAAAATTTGAAATTCTGAAAAACGGCTAGCATGTCGACATCCCCCTACCCCCCATGTCGACATGGGTGTGTTGCAAAATGAACATCAACACTAATAAGTGTTGCAAATTTCCAGCATTTCAAATTACCTTATATTTGTGGATTTTTGTGATTCGGTTGAGGTCAATGGTTGATGATCTTCAAGTATAATTGTCATGAGATCTTTAACAAGATATTCTATGGTTCAACCAACTCCTCATCACTTCAAACACCTTTATCCTTCAGCATTCTTCTCTAATTTGGTTTTGTTCTTCAATTGCTCTGATTAACCTTCTTCTATAATTCATTTTCTTCCATTGTATTCTTGATTTTCTCTGTAAATGTCTCCATAATATATCTGATATGACTGCATAACTCAGAGATTGGTTAGTAGTAATATTTATGTGGTTGTTGTCATCAAAATCAATACCTAGGGTATTAACAATCTCCCCCTTTTTGATGATGACAACCATATAAATATTTGAGAGATAAAATATAATATTTTTATATTTGACTCCCCCTAACTCTATGCACTCCCCCTATCATTTTGCCTAGTATATTTATACCTTTTCTCCCCCTTTGTCATCAACAAAAAGGGTAAAAAGAGTCGCTTATATCATCGCTAGACAATATGTAGAGTTTGTATATAGAGATAAATGCATATATATAAAACACTTGAGGGGAAACCAAATCAATTCAAAACATGAAATAAACATATCAAATAATAAGATGAGTTTTAGAGTTACTGACTTTGCCGATGCCAATAAAAAATCCTTTTCATATTTATCCAAAGTTCAATAGATTTCTTGTCATATGCTTTGAGCATCCGCTATCTGGTATATATTTTTTGGTACCTGAAAAATTATGAAGTATGCACACTGGTACCCTTTTTATTTTTGGGGTCCATGGGGTTAAGTTTTGAGATGCCAAACCCATGAAGAGTTTGAATGTCCTTTCAAAATATAATCATTAGATGAATGAAGCTTATTGATAAAATTATCAATATATTTTTCTTTTTCAATATCATCCATTCTTTTTGGAACCCATAAATTAATGAACCTATTTGGAGGTTTTAACTTTAATTTCCTAGGTTTAGGTTTGAACTTGGTAGCCTTAACAAACTTAGTGCTTTGAGTACTATTTTCCTTTGATTTAGCCTTAGGGGTGTATCCAAGTCCATATTTATTCCTAGTGTGTTTAGATGTAGATAATAATTTTTCTAGATTATCCTTCCCTTTGTTAAATTTATCAGTATCATTTTTCATTTTGTCAAAATCCTTATTATGGTTAAGAATAACATTGTCCAGAGATGTTATTTTGTCATTCAGATCAGTGATCTGTGACTTCATTGAAAGATTTTCTGATTTTAAGGATTCATTTTCACTTTTTAGTTTTTCAAAACTTCCAAGTGTTAAATCCTTTTCATTATTATACCTATTATGTCTTTCAATTTCATCTTCTAGACATTGTTTTTCTTCAGTTAATCTTTCATTAAATATTTTTAATCTATCTATCATTGCCAAACTATTGTTGTACTCTTTCCTAAGTATTTTATATCCCTGATACATATCATTCAAAACATTAGTAATTTCTTTATTAAAATTCCATACCTGGTCATCCTTTGCCATAAAGCACATGTTGGCATTTTCTGTTTCTGAATCACTATCACTTGATGATGTGTCAGAATCATCCCATTTGCATTGAATGCCTGTTTCCTCTCCTTATTGAAAGTGTTTGAAAAGTACTTTGATTTCTTCAGGTTAGGACAGTCTCTTTTCAAATGACCGGGTTTATCACATTCGAAACACTTAACAACATTTCCATTTCTAGAATTATTGTTGTTAGTTTTTCGAAGTTTGTTTGTTATCCAATACTTCAAGAATTTCTTGAACTTCTTGGTCATAAACTCGATATCATCATCAACAACATCATCATCTGGTTCATCGTTGTCGATCATAGCATTGAGTGCTAGTGATTTCTTCTCATTTTCCTGATTCTCTTTTCTAATCTGCAACTATACTTCATAGGACATTAGGTTACCAATTAAATCTTCTATTTTCATAGTACTAATATCATTGGCTTCTTCGATTGCAAGAGTCTTCTGATCCCATTCACTAGGAAGTGAATTCAAGATCTTTCTGACTTGGTCTTCTTCAGTAATTTTCTTTCCTAATGATATTAAGGCATGCACTATATCTTGAAACCTAGAATACATATTAGAAATAGACTCATTTGGTTTCATTTGAAAGAGTTGAAACTGGTTAGTTAGCATAGATATCTTTGTTTGTTTTACTTTACTGGTGCCTTCATGTGTGACTTGCAGTGTTCTCCAAATTTCATATGCAGAATTACAAATAGACACTCGATTAAATTCATTTCTATCTAAGGAGCAAAATAAAATGTTCATGGCCTTAGAGTTATTAAGTGCTTGTGTCTTTTGGTCTAGTGTCCATTTTGAATATTCAGTTTGAGGCTCTATGTACTCTATTTGTGTAATGTTCCAAATATCCAAACCAGTAGACTGCAAATAACATTTCATCTCACAAGCCCAATATGCATAACTTCCATCAAATAGAGGGGGTCTATTGGTAGATTGCCCTTCTATAAAAGTGTTAAAAAATTTGTTACTAGTGTCATTAGCCATTTATACTTTTCAAAAACCAAGTTATGAATTTTTTAAAACCAATGCTCTGATACCAAATGTTAGAAACTGGAGTGTCTACAACACAATGTTGGATCTTAAGGCTGTTCAGACACTAGAAGTGGTGAAATGTGTATTAACTACTTACTTATGAATATAAAACTGTATTTACTCAAATTGCAAACAGAAAGAAGTAATCAGAGAATAAGTAATAAAGTAAAATGCAATAATGTAAATAACACCTGGATTTTTATACTGGTTCGGATTAACCAATCCTACATCCAGTCCTGCACTCTATCATGCAGAATTCCACTATAATCGCTTGTTTTCCATGGGTGGCAAGAACACCTTTACAATCTTGGTTTCACGAGTTACAAGACACACCCTCTTGATTTTACGGGCTACAAGAACACCTTCTCCTTATCACCAACAGCAAACTATGGCAAGTAGTCGTATCTTCAATATAGATTCTTGCAGATTCGGTACAATGATCCTATAGACCTCCAATGGAAATATATCTTTGAATTCTTTGAGGAATAGGATGAAATCAGACAGAGAATGATGTGAATTCAAGTACAACTCTATGATATTGTGCGGTTTTCAAATCGGTGAAGAATTGGAGTGAAATAGTATCGATTTGCAAGGAGATTTGAAGAGTATGTAATGGATTTATTTTGCAAATGTTTGGAGAAGAAGGAGTAAGAGAAAATGAGAATTCTTGATGTTAAAATTCATTTTCAGAAGCCTTTATATAGTGGTTGAAGAGACGTGTCTTTTGGTGAAGAGGTGGAGGGAAATGTCTCTTCGTTTAAAATTTGAAATTCTAAAAAACGGCTAGCATGTCGACATCCCCCTACCCCCCATGTCGACACGGGTGTGTTGCAAAATGAACAGCAATACTAATAAGTGTTGCAAATTTTCAGCATTTCAAATTACCTTATATTTTTTGATTTTTGTGATTCGGTTGAGGTCAATGGTTGATGCTCTTCAAGTATAATTGCCATGAGATCTTTAACAAGATATTCTAAGGTTCAACCAACTCCTCATCACTTCAAACACCTTTATCCTTTAGCATTCTTCTCTAATTTGGTTTTGTTCTTCAATTGCTCTGATTAACCTTCTTCTATAATTTATTTTCTTCCACTGTATTCTTGATTTTCTCTGTAAAAGTCTCCATAATATATCTAATATGACTGCATAACTCGGAGATAGGTTAATAGTAATATTTATGTGGGTGTTGTCATCAAAATCAATACCTAGGGTATTAAAAGCTGCATCATCCTATGAATGTAGAACACACTGGAAATGGATGTTATGACACAAATATGTTTGCACAACATTCCACAATTGGCAACGATAAGACTTTTCCGTAATAGAAAATACATGATTTCCTTAAAATCTTCTAGATTAGTGTAAGCATTTCCTGATACAATTAGAATGGTCTAATGATGCATTAAATAAGTAATTAGTAACAACTTTTATTTTTAGTGGATGAGTTGGCAATCCAGTATCGGACAAGTAGGGTTATAATTGTATTAGTGATGAATGGAAATGATATAGAAAATGTTGAATGCAATTTCTTTTCTCTTTATGTTCTTCTTTCTCCGAAGTTCTTTCTCTTATCCTCCTCTCAAGTTTCTCTTCTTTACAAGATGCGCACTCTATAATTTGGAGTTTTCACTTGTTCTCATCTCCCTTGTCACTGCCCTCACACCTCCAAATTCTACAGCAGTTAGACCATCATACCCAATTAGCACCAGCTCCATATTTTCTTGCAGTAATTTCCCTCACGTTACAAAGAAAAAGAAAAAATGTGAGCAGTTTTGTTTGTCATTATCTTCATTTTCTTCTTCTGCACCCGCCTCTCTATTGCTTTTTCTTCTTCGACCATTGGAGTCACTTGCTGCCCCCAAATATCCAAACTACCCCCTTCCGACCAAGTCATCTCTGCCCTAATCACAATCGGAATATGCCATGTCATTGTTCGAAACCCTAATCCCACTCCTGTCCAATCCTTTTCGTACTCTGTTATCTCATTAACAGTCCAAATTCTAAACTAATTTTTCCCTTCTCTCTCCTCCAACTTATCCGCCACGTGGCTCTCCGATCACCTTCTCTCATTCTACCTGCATGTTCGATTCTCCTCCATTGTAGTGGGTCATGACGGGATCGGCCCCGACCTATCATTGCCATATCTAACCTCATCTCCTCCTGGTTCGATCCATGCCTCCCCAAATTTTCGATCTCATCCAAATTCATTTAGCATTCTAGATCCTTCTTTCTAGCCTTCATCGGCACGATTCCACAAATCTTTAATGGAAAATTATAAACAACCCTTCTAAAACAGCTTAAATTGACAAAATCACCCTTCATGATCGATATGTTTCCTTTTAACCAATACAGAATGGAGCCAAACATGACTCTTGGGTTCACAATGTTTGAGAACAAAGAGTTCAGCTGCATAGATGATTCTGTAACCAAATTGAGCTACAAAAATTTGTTGGATGAGATGGCGGATGCAACTCTTACCGCTTTGGTGGCTGCAAGATTTAGTAAAATGTAACTGGTAGTGACAAGGATGGGGAGGCCCACAAGTGGTGGTGAATCTACAAGCAAGGAGATAGCAGAAAAGTACAACAAAGGATTGGAGAAGCATTTTTCATATTCAGTTTTGACCATGGAATTTTGTGATGCATATAACTTGTGTATGGAAATGGAACAAGTAATTGAGTTACCACTCTAGCACAAAAGATATGAAACCACCTCATCCATCCATACTAATTATGGCCATGTTACCATCCTTACCCCTGCTTCACCGTCCTCATCTCCACTTCAACATACTGCTACGACTTCTCTCTCAAAACTTCTAACATTAAGTTTTACAACTTTAACCACCTAATACTTAAATCTTTCTCCCACCCCTGCATCAAGTCGATTGTTGGCATCCCCAACGTACCTGTTTCCACCATAACGACGTTATGACGGCCCTTTATCGGCTCTCCACTAACATCACGCTCTTCTTTCCCAAAATCAAAATCGTGGTCGTTCCCATTGGCAACAAGATCCTTTTCAACAACATCAACACTTCCATCATCGTCATTCAAAACCCCAACATCGTAGTCACCATGCGATCCTCTCTCGATTCCTTTCCTTTTGTCAAAAATTTCTTCGCGGTCCACTTCCTAATCATCAAGCTTCATTTCACTCCACACAAATCTATCTCAATCGCCATCTTTACCTTTGTTTTCTCCTCATCGATCGTCCAACCCAACACAATACTGTTCAACTTTTTCCTCTTCTTCGATATTCACGCCTCTCCTATACTCACCCACATTGAGTACAACCTTTCATTCATCGCAACAAACATTTTTGACCTTGAGGACATGGTCGATTTTGAGGGGATGGTAATGATATAGATATGTATGCACAACAATCCACAAATGGCAATGATAAGGCTATAGTGTTAGTCCTTGAGAAGTTGGTTTTGATGACAACAACCTTAGAATAAGATTATAAAATATAAATACTAACATTATTGTTTAGATATATATGTATATGTAGAATATAAACATGTAGGTACAAAGAATGAAGACTGTACAATATAGAGATTCAAGAACTGATGAACTCAAGATCGAAGATATCAAGTTTCAAGACTCATGAGTATCAAGATTATCAAGAGTTCAAGATTAGTAATTTAGTTAGGAATTTTTTTAAAACTCCTAGAAAAGCACTGACATCTTAAAATCCATTTTATTCGTGGAATGGAATCCACTTCGAGCCCGTTAAAGGGATGGAACCCTAAGTAGGATGTAACCTACGAAAAATCTAGTGGAACATTGTTTTATATCCACTAACTTCTATTCAAATGTTTTACAAAATTATATCTTGTTTTCAAAATGATTTCAAAATCTTCCTTTTTAAATCAAAAACATCTATCCTGGTTTTAAAATACTTTTAGCCACAAAATGATCTTTATTTTCAATATCAAATTATCCTTGGTTTTAAACTATCTTTTAATTATAATATATTTAACTTTTAATATTTATACTTAGATTTAAATATAAAATTATAGTAAAATTTTATATATACCAAAATATTATTCTCTATACTTATTTATGTATTTTAACTATAGTTAAGTATATTTATAAAGTTTAAAATAGTTTTAATACAAGATAGAAATTATTTTCAAAGAAAAAAAAATTATCAAAAATAACTTAGGCCTATTGACAACCCCTAGGAACCCTTGTCGACAAGGTGACAATTAATTTCAAAAGTTTGAATTTCAAAGGAAGTGTCTATTCATCATATCCTTTCATGAATGGACATGGCTGTTGTTCTACTATAAATAGGGGCTGTTTTAAACGAATTTATAATCATATTTTCTCTGATTTCACTCCTCTTCTTCTTCCACATTTCTTTATATACATTTTTACCGTTACTCTACCAAAATCACCGTTGAATCTAACTAGATCATCTCTGGTTTGATTCTCTAAAATTATCTCAACAAGATCCTAGTGCTATTCAGAGTTATAGACTTCTTTGTATTCAATCGAGCGAGAAAAGTTGTGATTGTAGCCTGGAAAATCAATCGAGCGAGAAAAGGTGTGATTGTAGCCTGGAAAATCAATTGGGTGAACCTATTGCCCGTAAAATCAAGTATCTCTACCCATAGGATTATGAATTTGGAGTGGTGTACCTCATGGCCTTGAAATCGAGGGTGTAATTGTAAGAATTGATTTTGAAAGGAAATCCGTACTTGTGTTGCGGGACTGGATGTAGGGTAACTCGGAACTAGTATAAAATCCGATGTGTTTTTTCCTTTATTGCTTTTACTTTATATCTGCATCTGTGTTTGATACTGTGATCATATCTGTGTTTGAATATTGCATACATTTGTGTTCAAATTAAGATAAACTCAAAAAGAATTAGTAATTCCTTAAAACACTATTCACTCCCCTATAGTGTTAATTCTAGCATTAAGATCCGTAATCCGCATTTCTCACATATAGAGAACGCATGATTTTCCTATAAGCTTCTAGATTAGTCTAAGCATTTTATAGAAGCAATTAGAATGGCCTAATTTTGCATTAAATATTTAATTAGTTACAAATTTTTTTAGTGGATGAGTTGACAATCCATTATTGGATTAGTAGGGTTATAAATGCATTGGTGATAAATGGAAATGATATGGAAAATGTTGAATGAAATTTCTTTTCTCCCCATATTCTTCTTCTTTCTTGCATGTTCTTCTTTCTCTTATCCTCCTCTCAAGTTTCTTCTTTTTACAAGACATACACTCTATAATTTGGTGCTTTCACTTGTTCTTACCTTCCTTTTCACTACCCTCACACCTCCAAATTCTACATCAAATAGACCACCATACCCAATTAGCACAAGCTCCATACTTTCTTCCAGTAATTACCTTCATGCACAAAGAAAAAGAAAAAATTGCAAGTAGTTTTGTTTGTCATTATCTTCATTTTATTCTTCTACACATGTCTCTCTATTGCTTCTTCTTCTACTACCATTGGAGTCATTTACTGCCGCCAAATCTCCAAACTACCCCCTTTCGATCAGGTCCTCTCCGCCCTAATCACAGCCGGAATATGCCATGTTTTCTGAAACCCTAATCACACTCCTCTCCAATCCTTTTTGTACTCTGATATCTTAATAATAGTCCAAATTCCAAACACACTTTTCCCTTCTCTCTCCTCTAACATATCTGCCATGTGGCTTTCCGATCACCTTCTCCCATTCCACCTAAATGTTTGATTCCTTCATAGTGGGTCACGATGAGATCGACCCCGACGTCATCGTTGCCATATCTAATCTCATCTCCTCTTGTTTTGATCTATGCCTCCCCAAATTTTCGATCTCGACCAAATTCATTCAGCGTTCTAGATCCTTTTTTCTGGCATTCCTTGTCACGATTCTAAAAATATTTAATGGAAAATTACAAAAACCCCTTCTAAAATGTCTCAAAATGACTAAATCGCCCTTCATGATCGATCTATTTCCTTTCAACCAATATAGAACGAACCCGAACATAACTCTCAGGTTCACAATCTTTGAGAATGAAGAGTTCAGCTACATAGATGATACTGTAACCAAATTGAGCTACAAAAATTGTTGGATGAGGTGGTGGATGCAACTCTTACCGCTTTGGTGGTTGTAGGGCTTAGTAAAATGCAGCTGGTGGCGATAGGGATGGGGTGCCCACAAGTGGTGGTGAACCTGTAGGCGAGGAGATAGCAGAAAAGGACAACAAAGGATTAGAGGAGCATTTTTCATATTATGTTTTGAACAAGGAATTTCATGACGCGCATAACATGTGTATGGAAATGGAACAAGCAATTGAGTTACCACTCCAGCACAAAAGATATGAAACCATTTCATCCATCCACACTAATTACGGCTGTGTTACCGTCCTTATCCCACTTCATCGTCCTCATCTCCACTTCAACATACAATTACGACATCGATTTCTCTCTCAACACCTTAATTATTAAGTCTTACAACTTTAACAAACTAATACTTAAATCTTTCTCCCACTCTTACATCAAGTCGATCGTCGGCATCCCCGATATATCCGTTCCACCATAACCGACGTCATGACCACACTCTACGGGCTCTCCACTAACATCACACTCTTCTTTTCCAAAACCAAAATCAATGTCATTCTCATTGGCAACCAGATCCTTTTCAACAACATCAACACTTCCATCATTGACATTCAAAACCCCAATATTGTAGTCAACATGCGATCCTCTCTCGATTCCTTTCCCTTTATCAAAAATTTCTCCATGGTTCACTTCATAATCAATCACCTGTTTAAGTTGTAATGTCATTCGATCGTCTTTTTCTTCAGGCGTCGTTCCGATAAGTTCATCTTAAGGCCTCCTTTCGATCGTGGCCTTACGTCGCATCAAATACAAGGCATGAGCCACAATGTTACGCTATCATATTCAACGGCTAAGTGATTTTATTCCTGCCCCTAGTCTCGGGTTGGCGGAGTTAGCTTGTGGACGGTCGGATCCTATCCATTATGAGTTTATACACTTTTTGTCGAGCTCAGGCCAGAGTTGGCGAATGAAGGGTCGAGTCGCACTCATTCGTTTGTTTATACATTTAGTCGCACCCTGGGGACCAAAGTTAGTTGACAGGCAGTTCATCACACTGATTGGATGTTTGTATTCCAGCCTTTAGGCTGGAGACTTGAGTTGTTCTGGTAAAGGGTCGAACCACATTTTCCTTAGTTAATTCCTTTGCCCCCAAGTCAGGAGCAAAAGTCGAAGAGTGGTCGGTCGTATCACGTCTACTTTTACTTTATATCCCTCTCGTCGAATCGGGGGATGGAGCTAGATAACGGATAGTGTGCCACATTTGTTCTATGTTTTATACTCAGTCCATCGAATCGTAGACGATATTTAATGGATGAAAGGTCGAGTCACGTTCAATCTGTTCAATTCAATCATTAACCCAAGAACTTTGTCGGCACCAAACTCAGGGTACTCACTGGTCTATATTTGGCATACGTAGATGTAAGTCGGTCGCATATCACAACTAATATACTACGCACAAACAATTCGCAAATATAGAAGAAACTTCAAGTTTTATTGCCAACTGAAAGAGAAAGGGACAGAGTCTGTCTTATTACATGGATCTAAAATGCAAAAGCAAATTCTAAATGAAATACACATGATTGAAACAAAATCAAGTGAAATAGTGTCGTAGATGCTCACTATTCCATGCTCTAGGGAGTGCAATACAATCGATAGTCGTTAGCTTGAAAGTTCCATCTTCAAGCTTCATATCGATGACATATAGTCCTTCCCATCTTGGACCCAGGTTGATGGGTCTAGGAAAGATCCGTTTTAGGATGAGATCGCCAATTTCAAAGGTTCTAACTTAGACTTTAACGTTGTAGTACCGGTCAAATCGGCGTCGGTGTGTAGCTACCTTCAAGTCAGCTTCTTCGTGCTTCTCATCGACCATGTCTAATGATTCCAAAAGGAGATCTCTATTTGTTCTAGGGTCATAGTAAGTCACTTGATGAGAAGGATCTTCAAGTTCTATGGGAATCATGGGTTCAGAGCCATAGGCAAGAGCGAATGTAGTTTAGCCAATCGCGGACTTATGGGTGGCTCTGTATGCCTGTAGAGCTAATGGGAGTTCATTAACCCAATTGCCTTCAGCCTTTTCCAAATGTTTCTTCAGAATGGAATTTATGATTTTATTAACAGCTTTGACATGTCCATTAGCTTGAGGGTGACCAACTACTGCAAATCTTTTCTCAATACGATGCCGGCGATAGAAGTCTTTGAATTCAGAATTGTCAAATTGGGTCCCATTGTTAGTTATGATTGTTATAAGGAGACCAAAATGACATATAATGTTTTGAACAACAAAGTTGATTACTTTCTTTGCGGTGATTGTGACCAATGGCTTAGCTTCGGCCCATTTAGTAAAGTAGTCGACAGCTACGATGGCATACTTCGCGCCAACTTTGGTAATCGATAAGGAGCCACTGATGTCAATAACCCAAGTACTAAATAGTCACGGACTGACCATTTGAGTAATCTCCATCAGTGGGGCTCTCAGAATCTTTGTGAATATCTAGCACTTATTGCATCGTCTAGCATAATCGGCTACATCTCGATTGGCAGTTGGCCAGTAATCACCATAACGAAGTATATTTTTCATCAAGGTTTGCCCCTCGGTGTGATCGCCACATTCTCCTTTATGGACTTCTCTTAATAGTTGTTTGATTTCATCGTTGGCGATACACCAAAGTAAGGAATGGAAAAACCCTTCCTGTATGTGACTCCTTCTTAATCTTTACAAAGGATTTGTCATTTCTCATTCCTCCATTCGGGATGGATTCCTTTCTGCAAATGACCTTTCAACGGAGTCATCCATGACTCCTTCTCGGGCTCTGTCTCTAAGACCAAATTAGTCTCCATCTGGTCAATACTCGGTGCGTTAAGTATTTCAACTGGGACCAAGCCCACTTGTCGTGCCTCCCTAGAACTGGACAGCTTAGTCAGTGAGTCGGCTTTCTTATTCTGTTCTCTGGGGATGTGTGTAATTATGTAATGCTCAAGATAGGTTAGTAGTTCCTGTACTCGGCTGAGGTAAGGAGCAAGTCGTGCTCCTTTGGCTTGATATTCTTCCCTGACTTGGTGTACTACTAACTGAGAATCACCGAAAATTTATAAAGCTTCTACTCCCAGTTCTTTAGCAAGTTTGAGCTCGACGATCAAGGCTTTATATTCATTTTTGTTATTTATTGCAGAGAAGCCAAGTTTCAGGGTGTAGCAGATCGAGCGTTCCTCAGTAGTCACTAGTAACACTTTGGCGCCAAAACACTGATCATTGGATGCTATATTCGTGTAGGTCTTCCATTGGATGGTTAGTTTTCCACCGCTCTCTGGAGAGTCATCTTGCGCAATGAATTCAACTATGAAATCTACCAGCGCTTGTCCCTAGATAGCTCTCCGAGGAAGATAAGTGATATCGAACTGGCTTTACTCGATTTTCCATTTCAGTAATGTAACACCCCATATTTTTTGTAACATTATTTAGGAAATTTAATTAGCTAAATAAAATAAAATAATGTGTTGATTAAGGGATTGAGATTTGATTTGATTTAGGGGTAGCCGTGCCATTTAAACAACGAATTAAAAAAAGAGTTTAACATGAAATATAGGAGGCGTAAAATAGAAAAGAGGCCATTCCTATATCTTTAACCCTTGGCTGTGTATCATATGCATGTTCATTTCATTTGTTCAAAATTTTAAAAGCTAAGGCCGACAACAATTAACAAGAGTTAGAGAAAGAAAGATAAAGGGGAAGCTTAATCAACATAAAATTCATTCAAATCTCATATCCTTAATCCCTAAAGCTAAGGTGAATAATGTTTATTTCTCTCATTAGTTTTGTTTTTGGTTTTAAGGAGAAATCTGAAATGTTATGCAATGTTTCGCCATGTTTTTGAATAATGGAATGATTATATATACTTGTTGATGATTTATGCATATTCATATTGATTTGATGATATGTTTTAAAGTAAAAATCCTATTAAATGACATCCAAATGCCTTGCAAATTTTTATATAAACCAGAAATATTATTTTGGAGATGGGGTTCAATTTTCTAAATTTTTGTGGAATTTATATGAATTTTCTAGTAAAGAAAATGTAATTTTGGATTATAATTTATTTACTGTTAAATAATAAAAGGTTTGTTTCTGTAATTTTTATATGTTGGAAAACATACTAAAAGAGATTTTTCAAAATTTTTATAGATTTTTCCTAAGTGTTTTAATGGATATATAAAATTATCTAAGGTATGGGACTTAAATGTTTTATATATTTATAAAAGGAGAAGGGGCTCTTTGCAAATAATTCAAATTTGTTATTTCTGGAAATTGGCAGCACTTTTGAAAAAGTAAAATGGCAACCAATCAGATTTAGACAAATAAGGCATGCTAGGTACAAATGAAATAGTTTAAAAGGCAAATAAATAGGTTTTTCACCGTTTTGATGCTTTTGGCCCTAGGTTTCGACTCTTTACCTTCGCTTCTGACACAGTTGAAACTAATGCACATGGTATCACGGAACTGGTACGTAGTGATTTGGATATAGGCAAAAGGTAGTGGGTCGAAACCAGGGGTTCCGAAGGGGTTGAGGCTTTACTTTATTTTTAAATAAAAATGCGCCTGCTTGCGTTCGACTAAGAAGCTTTCGACTTAGTTGGCTTTCGACTAGGTCAATTGGACTTAAAGGAAATGGTTTCGATTGGGTTGCAGCTTTGTTTTTAGTGGAAATTAGGGAGGCATCCCTATCATACTTTCGAATTGTAAAGCGGGTCCCTATCAAAGTTTCATTGTAAATCCGGTCCCTATTTTCTAGAAACAAAGAAAAATTATTGTTGAAATGTCAGCAACTTTTATAAATAAGTGCTGATATTTCAGCAACTTTCCCTGTCAAAGTTACGTTGTAAATCCGGTCCCTATTTTCTAGAAACAAAGAAAAATTATTGCTGAAATGTCAGCAACTTTTATAAATAAGTGCCGATATTTCAGCAACTTTCATACACTGTGTTCACAGTGTACATAAATGTTGCTGAAATGTCAGCAACTTTTATAAATAAGTGCTGATATTTCAGCAACTTTCATACACTATGTTCACAGTGTACAAAAAAATTGCGGAAATGTCAGCAACTTTTATGAAAAGTTGCATCATGCTCTGCAATAATCGTGAATAAAAAACAGGGACCTAATTTGCGTTGAAATTTAGTGAAGGACTTTTCGTGTATTTTGAACCTTAATAAGGATCTATGCCAAAAGTACCCTTGTTTTTAACTAACTGCTTTCAACTAAGTTGAAACCTTTTGCTGCCGCTTTTTTACCTTTCGACCCAGAGGGTTTTGGAGGGGTACTTTGTTTTCTAAAAAATTTAACCACTTCTCCAATGCTTTCAAAGGGATGGTTTCGACTCCATCACTTCTTTACTTTGGAATGCTTTCGAAAGGTAGGATTTCGACTTAAATGGTTTTAATGACCCTTTTTCTCAATTGAAGTATGAACCAAAATGTTTCGAAAGAGACGGTTTAATTGATTTCGAAAAGAACTGCTTTCGACTTTAATGGGTTTATGATCCTTTTGCTCTACTTGAAGGTATAATCCAAATGGTTTCGATCGAAACATTATTCAAAGTGTTTTGAATGGTTTCGAAAGCTTCCACATATTTTAAATTAAACCTAAGTGCTTTCGAAAGGTTTAGATCTGACACTTTCGAAAGATTTTAAAGTAAGGTTTCGAAGGGGTGGTTCCCCAATGGTTTCGAAGGAGTCGAAAGGTATGGTTTTTCTGGCTGTTTCAAAAGGATAAAAAGGAAGGGTTTTCCAAGGATTTCAAAAGGCATTGTTTAAAGTTTTTAAAAGAAAGATGCCTAAGGTTTAAAAGCTTTCGAAAGGATGGTTTTTCAGAGGTTTCGGAAGGGTTTTGAGAATGATTTCGAAAGGAAGGTTTTGGCCTTTCGGCCTAGATAAATGAAAGGGTTTTACTTGGTTTAGAAAGGGGTACTTTCAATGGTTTAAAAAAGGGTACTTTCAATGATTTCGAAAGGGGTAATTTCAAAGGTTAAATGTTTTCATCAACTATGATATGGCAAGGTGATTTTGAGTAAAGCGCATAATATATAAATTTTCCATGTTTAAGTTTGATTTAAAGGTTTTAAATCGTTTTGAAAAGGTTTTCAAGGAAAATTATGAGAAGGATCCCTACCTAAAACGACTCAGAGATTAGAATACCAGATAGGACTAGTATAAGGATGCGTCCTATACATTAGCTATTAGCCCCAGCTAATTTTTTCCAAAATTCCAATGTGTAGGACTTTGTCACAGGCAAGACTAAAATTATGAATACACACAGAAAGGAATATATGTTTGTATACAGATAAGTTATTGGTGAGCCCGCAAAACCATTAGGATCAGATGATCCTGGGAGATGATAAGATAAGGACAAACCGTCCAGAAGGGAAGTATTTAACAGATTGTTAAGGATGGAACATCAAGAAGAAGAGAAGTGTCCAACAGGTGTTAGATAAATTTTTGATATGTTGTCTGGTGGGCCCGAGTCAGCCAAAGGTTAATAGTTAGCCAAACAAAACTAAAGTGTTTGAACAGATAGTTGATTTATTACCTAATATGTATGTTTACATAATGATGCTTTACAGTTTTAACGAGCTTTGGTTGTAGGAAAAGGTTTGCAGAAGATATGTTTTAAAAGGATGTTAGTGAGGAGAAACATGTTTCGCTAAGCGGCGTGGTCTCACCTAACATAAAGTAACAGAGATAAACAATATTATTCACACCAGGCTTTATGTCTGACTCGATGTATTTGTTTTCCCTTTAAACTCTCGGGTGCTCTAAATTGATTTGAGTAGGCCGAGGGTTGAGGTTTTCAGGTTTTGTTGTTTTGGCGAATAAAGCTTCCGGATACGAGCAGGTGGCTAACGGATAGCTAATTAGGAGTACATATTATTTTGTTTATTTCCTCTGTGTATTAAATCAGATATGAATGTACTGCTTTGATCGACCAAAGGGGCATCGTCATATGTCGCTCTTGGCGTATTATTGTAAATTATATTTGATCATTGCCTAAGAAACATTTTGGGATTATGTAACTTGGATATGAATTATTATTTTGAGATATAATCAGTAAAATTTGTTTTTGAAATCTGTGGTTTTTTTCATATTCAAGTGCTTTTGACATTATAAATACTATTAGCATTTCCGTATTTTGTCACCAGAAGTTAATACTATGGATGACTGCAGCATTTGTAGCGCTTAGCTTTTGGCCTCTAGATACGAGATGTTACAACTTGGTATCAGAGCATAGGTTTATGAAAAACTTTAAACTAAAAATGGTTTTTGAAAACATAATCCTAAAGAATTAGAGTAAGATTGGGGTATGGGATAACGCTATAGTAATGTACTTGTATTTGTTATATATAAGTATACGCTTTATCTCTAGTCTCATATCTTCATTAGGTTATTTTTATGTATCTCACGAGGTTTGAATATAGAGATGGAAGGTAGAAGACGAAGAGTTAATCCAGGAGGGGAAGGCACCGATGAGAATGCCAGGTCTAATGTGAGGAGAGGTCAAGGTCAAGCACAATCAGAGAATGTGGGTGCTGGAGTCATGCAAGTTGGAATGAAAGCTATGTATCTATTCTTTTTGAACATGGCGCAAGCGGGTGTTGATGCTGGAGTAGTGGGAGGAGGAGTTCCAGGAGCTCTAGTTGTCAACGACTATTTTAAGTTGAGTGGAGACTACACTAAGTTCGGAGGGAAGCCATTTATTGGAACAGAGGATGCCATTGAGGTGGAAAAGAGGTTGTTGCACTGTGAAAGGATTTTTGCAAACTTGAGGCTTAATGATGAGCAGAAGAGGAGGTTCCAGGAGAGGCTCAATGACCAGCACTGTTCTGATAGAGCAATAACACAAATAAAAAATATAGAAAAAGAACAATAAAAGAAAGAAGGCAGGGAATTTTTATAGTGGTTCGGCTGGTAATGAAGCCTACGTCTACTTTATAGTTTTATTATAGACTGATTGCTATTACAAGTGGTGTTTGATTATAAGGCTTTGATTCTCCTTAGGTAGATTGAATCTCCAAAGTTGGAATCCATTTGAGAATCACAGCGAATTCCTTTAGAGATTGTTGTGAGGGAGGTAGAGAGTGAAGAATGTTTCCAGTAGAGTTTTAGCAACCAGTCCGGAGAAGATCTAGTTTATGTTGCAGGCAGGATGATATTTATAGAGATCAAAGAGCTTCTAACCCAAAGACTCCTGTTAATCACTTGCAGATGGTTATAGAACAACCTAGGGGGATTTAGTCGATCCATAGACCTGGCTTACTCGCGAGCTAGTAACTTAGCCCTTATCTCTATCTTTTATGGATCGTGAGCTAGTAGCTTGGTATGGATCTCTAGCGACCCATCTTGTATGGATCGCTGGCGATCCATTCACTTGGTGTTTTTTGTGCTCTTGCACTCTTGGCTTCTTGGTTTTTTTCACCCTGCGAACCATCATATTGCACGGGTCGCTAGCGATCCATAGGGTATGGATCACTAGCGATCCAATCACTTGGATTATTTTTGAAACTTGAAGTGTGGAATGCTTTCATGGCCTTGTTTTGATGTTGTTCGTGTAGTCTTATTGCACGTTGTTCCGTTTTGATGACTATCTACTATCTGGTTATGTTAGCCGCTGATTGGACTGGACAAGCGCCGGTTTCTTGGTTTAGTCAAATTGAATCGTTGCTTCAGTAATATGGCTTGGATCTCGTTCCTTGCCTTAGCTTTTTTGGTTAAGTTTTAAGCCATTCTGATGCCACGAAATTGTTCTGTTTTCTAGTTGGTGCTGGGTTAAAAACCCGGATAACATTTTCCCCATAGAGTACGTTTCGTTGTAAACAAGGCGTGCTCTGAAAGTTATCGCTTTCAATATCCGTCCGTCGAATTCCAAGTGTTCACATTAGAGTTTTATAGATACACAACAGGTCATGCTGTTGATCACCTAACTCTGGTCTCGATTGCTATTGCTTGTCATTATAGATCAAATTTCTTCTTATAGTTTCCTGGTATGCTTCGAAATGATGGGTAGATGTCAGACTTCGAGTTTGAGAAAAATTCGCCTTCAATCTTATGGGTCACTAGCGAGCCATGTACAATGGATCGCTAGTGACTTGGCCACTTGGAAATTTTTTCTTCAGAAATATGGGTCGCTAGCGATCCATGATGGATCACAGGCGACCCAATGACTTAGAGAAATTTTGCTTCGTCTTTTCGATCTGCCTATATTATATTTCTCGAGCCGACCCTTCCTCTAACTTTTCACACTACCCGAACTATTTACATGCCATCTGAAACCTTAGGCGATTCGACCCAACTCACTCAACCCGATCCATTGCTTCCTTAGATCCACTTTGTCCAAGTTTTCGGCCGCGATTTCCCTTGCGCCATCATCACCGGAGTATCTCTGCCATCTTAGTTCATTTCTGACCAAAACCCTAGCTTGTCATCGCCTTGAGTCGTTGTCGATTCAACTCCTAGCTCTCCACCAATCAATCCACAGCTTGCTGATTCTAGTCTACGATCCTTCCCGTGTTCTAGAATTCAATCTTAGGTGGGTTTGCTAGTTGGTTTGCTAACTACAGTGTTCGTGTAATGATTTGATGGCGAGTTTACATTTGCAGTATTGGTCGTGAGAAGTTTGAGCTGATTGCGGTCTAATGGAGGAAGATAGTAAATCGAGTCTGGAGTTTTTCTTGGAACGACACTCGGGCCTTGGTCCAGTGCTTGACACGTTTTGCTATCTTCATCCATTAGGCCAGAATTGACTTATGCCGAGTTCCGTAGCTAATACTGCACAACAGTTCGCTAATCGGTCCCGATTCTTTCAGAGGATTTAGATTTATCTTGCTTGCTTGTTGCATGCTCGGTATCCCTGTAGTGAAGAGAGTTTTTCGCGTCGCTTCAGACAATGGATCCGTTGTCGATCGTTGATCAATACTGGGTAAGTGTACAGAAAGTAAAATCAAGTAGGAACGACGTGGGAAACTTTTTTCTTTTCTATTGTGAACAAACTATCTACACGGGGTAGAGCGTTTATAGTGTTTCGGATACCGAGCTCACCCTCT
This sequence comes from Allium fistulosum, assembly GCA_030737815.1. Taxonomy (NCBI): domain Eukaryota; kingdom Viridiplantae; phylum Streptophyta; class Magnoliopsida; order Asparagales; family Amaryllidaceae; genus Allium; species Allium fistulosum. The sequence continues at coordinate 800,558,750 of CM060904.1, forward strand.
ATAAACAGCATGACGCACTTGCCCCGGTATACACTTGAAGTCAGTCATGCGGACGTGAATCAAAATCTCTCCGGAATTCAAGTGTAGTAGGGGGAAACTACTGAATTAGAATAAAATCACCTGACCGTTTTGAATGCGAGTTCTGTTGTTTTAGAATAAAGCACCCATCTTCACGTTGCAAATCAAGTGGAGGAATTCCTGCACTTTCAACAGCCGAATCATCGTCCGTCGCCCTTTTTCCTACCACTTCACAGGCGGAATACAGTCAGTTGGTCCCAGTCGGGCCAGTTGTGGATTGAATGCCCCCAACTTTAGAGTTCTACTCAATCCGCCTAAGAGGGCTTCTTTGGTGGTTTCTGCTAAAGTTCTTCATAACACCTGTGCGCAACACGGTATACCAGAGGAGGATGTACGTCTACCGAAAAAGACGATTTTTCTTATATGCCCTCCCGGATATACTGCTTGCCATCATTACATGTGCCTGAATGGAGCCATGCCTCCTTTCAACAACTTTCTGCACGAGACTCTTTCCAAATTAGGCATTGCTCCATTTCAAATTCATCCCAACGGCTATGCTATTTTGACTTTCCTACATGTGCTTTTCATGCGAACGTTCAACCACGCTCCAAGCTTTGATGATATGCAGTTCTTTCTATCGTTCGTAAAGAGAGACGGCTGCCCCTCCTTGATTGTAAATGAAGCCCAAAGAAACAAAAAAATCTTTTTGCGTCCGTAGAGCAACTTGTCGCAATTCAAAATGCAATATTTCTCCATTATGTGCCCCGAGGGATTTAACCGTCTCTGGACGACAGGGGGTAAGTTCCTTTTCATACTTATCGAGCTTCGATGTGTTGCTATGGAGTTTCTAACGAGCTGTATACTTCTTACAGTTATTTTGAGGCCAAACATGGATATGTCTCTTGATGAAATTTCTCGGACTCTAAAGGCTATTAATGCCGAGGAGAGATCCGTCAAAGTTTTGCCGACCGATGAGAACTTGCATCGATATGGATTACTATATTCAGGTAGATCCACTGTCCCAGTTGAAGTCCACTCTCCTGCCCGATCCAGGGTTCGCACAAGATCTACTTCTTCTTCCCGTGGTTTTGAACAAGGCGCCTATTGTTATCCCGCCTTTTGGCAAGGCCGTGACACCAAGAACTTGACTAGAAACCAATGACAGTTCGACTTGGAGATCGGTTATACGCAGGCTCACTGTGGATATCGACGAATTTTTTTCGAGTTCGGATCGAGCTAAAATTGATATGACACGACAAGCAAAGCTATGAGAGCCAACGTTCCGAATTTCAAGTCAATCGGAGTTCAAATGCTCAAGATATTGATTGATCACGGTTGAGAAATCCAAACTTGCATCGATTATAACTCGAGGTCTACAAACCCAAATGCCACCAAATTTTAACAGGAGCTTAAATATGACCTAAGGAATGTTCCTGCCAAATTTCGACTCGATCGGAGCAAGTCTTGACCAAGTCGAAATTCGTTCGTATCGATCACGGATGGAAAAACTCCAACTTGCATCGATCATATCTCGAGATCTACAAGTCCAAATGCTATGAAATTTTCACAGCAGCTTAAGTACAACATGAAGAATGTTCCTGCCAAAATTCGACTCGATCAGAGCAAGTCTTGACCGAGACGAAATTCGTTCGTATCGATCGCGAATGGAAAAACTCCAACTTGCATCGATCATATCTCGAGATCTACACGTCCAAATGCTATGAAATTTTCACAGCAGCTTAAGTACAACATGAAGAATGTTCCTGCCAAATTTCGACTCGATTGGAGCAAGTCTTGACCGAGTCGAAATTCGTTCGTATCGATCGCGGATGGAAACACTCCAACTTGCATCGATCATATCTCATGATCTACAAGTCCAAATGCTAAGAAATTTTCACAGAAGCTTATGTACAACATAAAGAATGTCCACGCCAAATTTCAACACCATCGGACGCAATCTTGATCGATATGAAATCCGTTCGTATCGATCACGGATCGGGCCAAAACGTCACGGGCTTGGTCGTGCAGACCTACTCACGTGCCAGAAGGAGCCTCCCAAGATCTGAGCGAAATATCAACCTCCTACACCTATAAATAGACCCCCAAAGCCAACAGAAAAGGGGTTCTTCTTCCTCTTTGAGATCTCCAACGCCCAGACTCCGCCAGATCCAGATCTGAACTCCATTGCTGCTGCTACCAACGAATTTCACTGCTGCAAATCATTGTTATTCGCTCTAATTTGCTGAAATCAATTGTAAACATCAAAGAAAGATCAATAAAGCAAACTACTTCATAGTGGACGTAGGCAATATGCCGAACCACTCTAAATTCTTGTGTCTCCTTGCATTTTAATAATTCTCATTTCTGAAATTTGGAGTTTTTGTTAGATAATTCCTCTTTTTTCATTTAATTTCTTCACTTTGTCTCTTCAAAGACTTCCGAAGAGTGTTGTGCCCAATTTTGGTACAAACACCTATCAAAAGAGAGAGAGAGAGAAAGAGAGAGCCTGTCCGGAGGATCAACCAAGGAGGCCCACGAAGGAGGAGATGCTATTGTGATTGGGTTTTGCAGCCAGGTTAGAATGCCTCCAATCCTGGAGAAAGGAGAAGAAGAGTTCAAGCAAAGAGAAGGCAAGACTGCATTGGAAGAAAAGGAAGAGTGGGAGTTTGAGAGTAGTAGCGATGAGTCTACTACAAGTGATGACCTTTATGTAGAATCCAATGATGTTGACTCGGAATCATGCGATGAGACCCCGGGTATGAGTCCCGTCCTTCCCAGCTCTCCTCCTCCAAATGCGAGCGGCAAAGATAATGCCCAGAGAATAGAGAGCAATAGGATGCCCCGAATAAAGATGTTGGCAGAGAGTTTGGGGATTTGAGCGATGTCTATGTCAATTTTGATGCGATTATGGGGGAAGACTTTAAATTTGAGGAGGTTCCCCCTCCTTCAGGCAATACTGCGCCCGAAGTTAGTCTGGTCTTGCCCGCGACAGCCGCCCAATCCGGTTTGTGACGACGCATTAGGACTTTCCTCGAAATACCATATACATCTTATTAGGATTGCACTCACTTTCCCACTTTCTTTCCGTTCCTATTTTACATTTCTAAAATCTTTTATTTATACTTTGTGCCAAGTATGACGAGAGGACGTGGCCTCTATGATGACTTCGAAGAGTTCACTTACTCCCAACGCTGGTCTAAGCGCCCTTCTGGCCGTTATCAGCCTCGAGAAATGGAGGAGGAGTATAGGAGGAGGAAGGAACTAGAGGCCGAAACCTATCGCCGGGACGAAAGAGATCGGAGTCGGCCATTCAAGGATGGATAGGAGAAAAGGAGATCTTTCGATGAAAGGGAGTAGCCATCGATAAGATCAAAGTTCGACCAACGTTCGAATTCTTCGGAACAACAGATTTCCGCTCCGATGTGCTCCTTAATGGGTCAAGAAATCCCCGTCACTTCTGTTCCTGCTCCGTCTTTAACTTACATCCAGCCATCTTCCATCGATACTGCTCTTGGTGCTTCACATTCTCACCAGAGACCTGCCTATATTCTTCTTTCAGGCCCCCTAAGCTTGAGGCAGCGCTTCCCGATTGGTTCTTGAAGGGAGGTAAGTTTGATCGCGATCTGCAACCAGTTCGCGAAGTTTCATGCATGCCTCACCTTTAAGCTATTCAGAGTGACTTGGATCAGGCCAAAGGATGGGAGAGATTGTTTAAGCAACTGGCGGACACCAATTGCAATAACTACAAAGAAATCATTTCTTTTGAGTCAGAGAAAGATGATTTTGAAAGAGCGCTGTCAGAACGCGATGCCAAAATTAAATTGCTGGAGGAAGAGAAGGCAACGGCACTGCAAGATGGTAAGAGGAGTGCCGACTTGCTAAAAGAAGTAAAAGAGGCTCATGCTAGAATCGAGATCGTCTATAGAGACGAGATAAAGAAGGCTCACGTCGAAGAGGTGAAATTAAAAGGAGAAGTGGCTGCTTGTAACGCAATGATCGAGGCTCAGAGGAAAACTATTGTTGATCACGATTTCATCGTTGAGGGGCACACCAAGACTATTTCCAATCAAGCCGAGACAATTGCCAGACTCCAGGCTCAGGTCGCTTAGCTCAGTGCCGATAAGTCTGCCGTTGAAGTTGAGAAAGCCACCGTCAGAGCGGATTATCTGGTGCTTCAAAATGCTTTTGAATGAAAAATAGAGAAGCTAGACACGATCACTCTAAATTTTATGTTAAACTCCCTGTTGTACCAGGGGAGTCTCAACTACTTGGTTTCGAAGTTCCTACGCACTCTCGCTTTAGTTTGGGAAGAAATCTTGTCCTGCTTTTCCGATAGCGGTGACGTCTATACTGAGAGAGAGAGTTGTAGGACACCTATCCTAATGTAGAATCAAAGAAGGCATTGCTCGAGGGCCAGGAAATTCTTCGAGTCGAAAGGGAGAAAGAGGCAAACGACACTGCCTTAATGACTGCCACCGAAGCGCTCACCAAGCGTTTTATTTCTGGTGCGGGTGAATCATCAGAGCAGCCCCACGACCTGCCAACAAGTTCAGAGGTCGAGATTCTTCCTTAGGTAGTGGAACCATTGAATGAAGGCAAAGTTGGTGAATATGAAGTCGACATTCTTGACCATTCCTATGATTTAGGTAATGTTCTTACTTCCTCCAGGTTCGGAAGCTTCCAACTTATGTCGCAAGAGCAGGAAGAATTTAATGCTTTCGTTTTTGATATTATAAGTTCCTCCACCTTTCTTGTTGATGTGCCAGCTTCCTCAGCTCCCGGACCTGCTGCTATTTCTACAGCCGCCATGGTCGTTTCTGTTCCAGTTCTTGTCTGTACGTCCGCGTCTGGTTCGCAGCCGGGGCCGGAGTCCGAAAAGATAGCCGCGCTCCATGGCGTGGATGACCCTTATGTCTTTAGAAGGCGACATAACAGCGGTAGAAATTATGGAGAAAGAAGTTCAGACAGAGCAACCTCGCAAAACTTAGTTTGAACTGGTCGCTATCAAGAAGGAAAAGATTGAAGCGATCAAAGCCTCAAAGAGCTCTTGCAAATCACGGAAGTGCAAAGCGAAGGGAGAATCTTTCGAGAAGGATGCAAAGGAAGAAGGGGACATTTCCACTGAGGTGTTCGTTGGCATTACCGGCAGTGACACCACTCCTGAGACGAAGTAGAATTGGCCAACAAATGGTGGAAAGGGGAGTGGTGGAAAGAAGCATTGAGAAGCTTGCATGAAGACTGAACAGAGTTTGGGTTCTTTTTGAGTCATTTTGTTCAAGTGCAAAGTCTGCACTTAGTTTCTTTGCTGTGGAGTCTGTATTTTCTTTTTGTTGGCTAGTTTTGTGTGGGTACGGCCCCCACATATTGACCCTGTGTAAAAAAAATTATAAGCATTATATTGATATTTTAACTGTACTCTCATCTGTCTGCTCATATATGTTCTATTTACTTGTGCTTGTTTTATTTTATACTTATCTAGTTCTGTGATTACTGCCAAAATCTTTCGTTTGAAGTAACAGAACTTAAAAGTTTACAAAAACTAAAAATTCTTTGTTTAGAGTGATAGAACTTGTGAACTTATTGTTTTCATGTGTTTTTATTCAAGTACTGGTGTATGCCCCCTCGGTTCACATGGCTGTTTACTTCAAACAATTTTCAAATGACCGGTAACTTAAGGTTTAGATAATTTTCATATTAAACTTGAAATTTGGCCAAGTCACAGCTTGATTTTCCCTTTTTCGGTAGTTTTCAAATTTATCATGTAATCCAAGTTTCTGGTAATATTCGAACAAGTATGCAATATATGCGTGTTGGAAAGGTGCACATTGCATGGGTTAATCGTGGGCAGTTTTAATCATTAAGTGTCCTTAGTTAAAACTTTTCTATCGGTTTGTAGCATTCCAATTTTGTTGGAGTTGTGCTTATTATTCCTGATTATAGAAGCAGTTGGTGCTGGTTATGAGATATGTGGTTTTTGGTGGTCCTCGGCGTTGCCTATCTTCGGGCCACGCGAGGAGCATGCGTTTTAGTGCTCCCCGATGTTGCCTATCTTCTGGAAGGGTGAGGAGTTTATGTTCTAAGAATCAGTACGCGATTTTTCATGCTCCTCGGTGTTGCCTATCTTCGGGCAACGTGAGGAGCTAGTGTTTTGAAATTTAGTTTGCGACTTACAGAGCGTGTGGCTTTTGATACTCCTCGGTGTTGCCTATTTCGGGTAACGTGAGGGGTGTGTGTTTTGGCGCAGCTTTTAAGATGCGTGATTTTTAGTTCTCCTCAGTGTTGCCTATCTTCGGCCAATGCACGGAGTTAGCATTCTAGAGATTAGTACGCGGCTTTCGTGCTCCTTGGTGTTGCCTATCATCGGGCAACATGAGGAGCGTATGTTTTGGAAATTGGTGTGCGACTTACGAAATGCACGGCTTTTCGTGCTTCTTGGTGTTGCCTATCTTCGGGCAACATGAGGAGCATATGTTTTAGAAGTTGGTGCGCGACTTACGAAATGCGCGGTTTTTCGTGCTCCTTGGTGTTTCCTATCTTCGGGCAACGTGAGGAGAGTATGTTTTAGGAGTTTGTGCGCGGCTTACGAAATGCACGGTTTTCGTGCTCCTCGGTATTGCCTATCTTCAGGCAATGTGAGGAGCGCATGTTTTAGCCTTCCCGATGTTGCCGGAGCAGCACTGTTTTTGGAAGACCAAGATCGGGTTCCACCGATCTAACGGTTTGAGTCGATTTGCTTCTGTCGACCCGTGGGTAGTTATTATGAACACGGTCTTGTTGGTTCAAGAAGAAAACTTTATTAAGGAAATCATGGCAGTTTTTGCCTATGTACAATTCCCCTCGCATCCCGGGATGGCTTATTTGCTGGAAAATAAAAATTACATAAGGTAGCTTTCAGATAAAGTAACGGTGGAGAGATTAGCTATTCCATGCCCTGGGAACTTGAGTTCCATCGACGGTTGTTAGCTTGAAAGTCCTGTCTCTTAGCTTTTGATTGATGACATACGGTCCTCCTCAGTTAGGTCCAAAAGTCCCTGGAACAGGGTAAACTCGCTTGAGCACAAGATCTCCTACTTCGAAGTATGACTGTGAACTTTGGAGTTGATGTACCGTGCGACCCTTTTTGGGTGGGCGACGGTTCTCAACTCTGCTTCTTCTCTTTTTTCATCAATCATATCTAAAGATTCCGTAGGAGCTGCTTGTTTTTCTTTTGATTGAAGTTTTGCCTTCGGTGCGAGGAGACTTCCAGTTCAACAGGAATCATTTCTTCTGAACCATACGCCAAGGCGAACGGAGTGTCGCTGGTTGCCGCTTTGTGGGTAGTTCTATAAGCCCATAGTGCGAGTGGAAGTTCATCAACATAGTTTCCTTTTGCTTTTGTTAGTCGCTTTTTGATAGTGGACTTGATTATCTTGTTTATCGCTTCCACCTGCCCGTTTGCTTGTGGATGAGCCACCACGGAAAAGTTCTTTTCAATTCGGAAGCTCTTGTTGAAGTCTTGAAACTCGGTACTTTCGAATTGAGTTCCATTGTCCGTGATGACTTTTTGGGGCACACCAAACCTTTAAACAATGTTTTTAGTAACAAAATTAATGACTATCTTTGTGGTTATGATGGCCAGTGGTTCCACTTTGGTCCATTTTGTGAAATAATCTATGGCAACTATGGCATATTTGGCCCCTCCTTTTGCTATTGGCAGGGCGCCAACCAAGTCGATTCCCCATATTGCAAACGGCCATGGGCTAACCATCTGCATTTGCTCCATTGAAGGAGTTCTATTTATTTTGCTGAATCTTTGACAGCGATCTCATCTTCTGGCTCAGTCTGCAGCGTCGTGGTTTATTGTTGGCCAAAAATATCCATACCGAAGGACTTTCTTCGCTAGGGTCTGCCCCCCAATGTGGTCCCCGCATTTGCCTTCATGTACCTCCTTTAGGATTCGTTATGCTTCATTTTTGATCACACACCTAAGAAGGGGGATCGAGAATCCACTTCGATAGAGTATTCCAAAGCGCCCGAAGGAAGGCACATTTTAATGGGTTTTGGGAGGGGTGGCTCTGGGGAGCATGGGTTGGTTTTGGGTTTAGGGTAGAGGACTGGCAATTAATATACTGGGGGTGGTCGGCTTCTGTATTTTGTCGTAAATAATAAATTCAGAAAGTTAAAAGGTGAAAGTAAAAAAATGAATTAATAAAGTCCCTTTATCATGAACCATGGTTCGAAGAAGCTTTTTCCATTGGTTTCGGTCAGTTGGAAGGATTCCCGGAAGTATATAGTTCTTTATCGATGTCATCCATGTCTCCAGCTCGACGGTTGTCTCGAGGATTGACGTTCATCTCATTTATGCTAGGGGTGGCTAAAGTTTCGACTGGGACGAGCCCTAATGATTGAGCTTCCCTAGAGCTTGCTAGTTTAGCCAATTAGTCCGCCTTGATGCTTTTTTCTCGTGGATGTGGGCCATGGTATAATGTTCAATGTCGCTTAGCAGTTCTTGCACTTTAGACAGGTACGGGGCACGATTCTCTCCACGATCCTGATATGCCCCTTTACCTGACAGACGACAAACTAGGAGTTGCTGTAGATGTGAATGGATTTTATCTTAACTTCTTTCACCATTTTTAGTCTTGCAATAAGTGCCTTGTATTCCGCTTCGTTATTCGTGGTAGGGAATTCCAAGCACAAGGCGTAGCAAAATGGCTTTCCCTTCGGGGGTTTCGATCACTACCCCTGCCCCTGAATAGAGATTGTTAGATGCACCATCTACAAAGAGTTTCCATTAAGTTTCCACCTCCAGCGGCGCTTCTTCTTCGTCGTCCTATATGATAAACTCAATGATGAAGTCTGCTAATGCTTGTCCGTTTATAGCTTTCCTAGGATGGTATGCAATATCATATTGACTGCTCTATGTTCCATTTTAGGAATCGCCCGGAAGTTTCGGGTCGGTAAAACACTTGTTTCAAGGGATGGTCGGTTAATACTTTGATTGGATGTGCCTGAAAGTATGGTCGTAACTTCCGGGACGTGATCAAGAGGTAATACGCTAGCTTTTCCTGTTTTGGGTAATTCTTCTCAGCTCCGGTGAATCGTTTGCTAATGTAATATACGGGTCGCTGGATTCTCGCTTCTTCCCATACGAGAGCGAAGCTCAGTACATGTGGTGAGACTGCTATGTAAATGAATAAGTCTTCTCCATCCATCAGCTTTGAAAAGACTGGTGGAGCTTCCATGTGTCGTAGCAGTTCTTCGAAAGCTGTTTGACAAGCTTCACTCCACTCAAAGTTTTTCTTTCCTTTCTTCAGTAAACGAAGAATGGTGTGCACTTTTCTATAGCTGTTGAGATAAACCGGCTCAATGCTGCGACTTTTCCATTCAAGCTTTGAAGTTCCTTCTTATTTCTTGGGGCTTGGACTTCTCAAAGCGCCATTATTTATTTTGGATTTGCTTCGATGCCTCGGGCACCTACTATGAACCCAAAGAATTTCCCAGATGTTACTCCGAAGTGACATTTGAGTGGGTTAAGCTTCATCCCATACTTCTAGAGTATTTCGAACATTTCAGCAAGATTTTCTAGATGGTTAGCAGCTACTCGAGATTTGACCAACATGTCATCCATAGAAACATCCATAGTCTTTCCAATTTGGCGTTTGAACATAGCATTCGCTAGCCTTTGGAATGTCGCCCCGGCGTTTTTTAAACCGACTGGCATTACTCTATAGCAGTATAGTCCTGCATTGGTGATGAAGCTAGTGTTCTCATGATCTGGCTCATGCATCAGGATATGGTTGTAGCCTGAGTATGCATCCATAAATGATATCAATTCATGCTCCGACATTCCATCCACAAGCTGATCGATTCTAGGGAGTGGGATGCTATCTTTCAGGCAAGCTTTATTTAGATCGGGGAAGTCAATACAAGTTTTCCATTTTCTATTAGACTTCTTGACTAATACTGGGTTTTATACCCATTCAGGCTAAGTTGCTTCTCGGATGAAGCCATTAGCCATCAGTTTATCTGTTGATTCATGAGTTTTGATTCATGACACAAGCTTCAGAGATCATACGACGAGAATAATATACGAAAGCGACAAAAAGAGAATAAGTGTATATTATGCACTACAAAGGAGACAAGACTACAATCCAGAGATTAGTATGAATATTTTAATGTATTGAGTCTTAGAATATTGTTAAAATCATTCCTCAAGTAGTCACACACACACAAATTGATTTATATTGAGTTATACATAAATTAGTGTGTACTGTGCAATTGACAACAGGTCGGCTGACCAACCAGAAATCTCGGTCGACCGACTCTGCATCAAGTGCACTGATATGCACTGTTTTATACACGTCTGTAAACTCAACTGACCGGCCAGTTTCTTCGGTCAACCGACCTGAACATAACGGCTAGTTTTCTGAAGAGTTGCGATCGTTCATGAAGAGGAATGTCCTTCAATCCTAGAGATACGGACACAACTTTTGATTGAAACTCTTCATGAAAGATTGTAACTATTCTACAACTATATAAACATGTTCAATTCACTTCTACAACAACCAATTCTTGTTATTAATTCTGAAATCTATTCTCTATTATTCTCTACAAATAAAAAGCATTCATTCTCATTCAATATCACTAGAATCCTTGAATTAATTTATATACTTCGATTCTACATGATTATCTTCCTTCTAAATCTTCACACTCATATATACTCTTGAGGATTTGATTATAGGAATGTTGTACTATCAAAAGACAATCAGTGTTATTCAGAACACATTCGTCAACAAGCTATTTGTATTAAGTTGAAGTCCTCTTTGGCAGTTGAGGCGGAAAAATTCATGTTCAGTTGCTCAGGTGTCGTATACCTATTCCTCCGGGTTAAGTGAGTAGTTTAGTTTAAATCCAGAGGGTATTCTAGGACTGGACGTAGAACGGGAAGTTCGAACCAGTATAAAAATTCCTGGTGTGCTTACTTTAATTTTTATTTTACTGTTATTATTAGTTTCCGCATTTATATACCATATTACACGATCCTTAGTACTACACGTACACTTTCATTTGGTATCAGAGCAAGGTTATCCTATAACCGTCACAAAGTTATTTGATATTTATTTCTAAGTAATATGGCAACCACACAAACTAACGATGTTAGCACTAACACTAATTCTAGTTTCACAGAAGGTCAATCGACTTCACGACCACCACTTTTTAATGGTATAAATTATAATTATTGGTCAACTAGAATGAGAATCTATATGCAATCTAGTGGATTTGATATCTGGAATATTATACAAAGGGAGTACACAACTCCTACTGAAGAATACTCAACTTGGAGTAACACACAAAAACTAGATGTTACTTCAAATGGAAAGGCTATGAATATTTTATTTTGTGCATTAGATAGAAATGAATTCAATAGAGTTAGCATGTGCACTTCCGGTTATGAAATTTGGAGAACTCTTAAGGTGTCGCATGAAGGAACGAACAAAGTTAAATTAAGCAAAATATCTATGTTGAAAAATCAATTTGAAAATTTCAAAATGAGGCCAAATGAATCTATAAATGACATGTACTCTAGATTCCAGGATATTTATCATGCTTTATTATCATTAGAACAAAAGTTTACTGATTTTGATGTTGTTACAAAAATCTTAAATTCTTTAACGGACGAATGGGAACGAAAAGTCCTAGCTATTGAAGAAGCAACTGATTTATCAACATTAAAACCAGAAGAATTGATAGGTAATTTAATGTCCTACGAAGTAAATTTGCAGGAAAAAAGAAATGGAGCACAAGAAAAGAAAAATGTAGCATTTCAAGCAGAAAAAGATGATTCCGACTCAGATAATGAAGATATGGCAATGATCGCTAAAAATTTCAAAATTTTTTGAAATTCAACAGAAACAAATTCAAGGGAAACAAAAATAATTCCAACAACAATTCCAATAGCAGCAAACCATCATCTTCAGCAATGGAATGTTATGAATGTCATAAGAAAGGACACATGAAAAAGGATTGTCCAGAGCGTAAAAAGAATAATTTCAAGAAGGACAAAACCAAACGAAAAGCTTTTTCTGTCACTTGGGACGACACTGACTCATCATCCTCATCAGAGAGTGAAAGTGATAATGAACAAGCAAATGTGTGCTTCATGGCTTCATCAGACGATGTAAGTGATCTTACTTTTGAAGATTTAATTGAAATTAGTTTTGAATTAGTAAATTTAGCAAAGCAACTTAAAAAGAAAAAATAAGGATGCAAAGAAAGTTAGATAGAACAGTCTTAGAAGAAGATATGCTGAAAGATGAGAAGAAAATATTAGAAGAAGAACTTGAAAATTCTGAACAATCAAATTCTAACTTATCTTCTCAAATTTCGTCAATATCTGAAGAACTAGAAATTCAGAAAAATAAAAATGATGTTTTACTTTTCTAAAATAATAGTTTAAACTCTTAGATTAAGGATTTAGAGTTAGAAAAATCTAGTCTTAAAATAAAATTTGATGATATTTCTAAAAATGTATCTAATTTCAATAAAGGAAGAGAGAATCTTTCTAGAATTCTTGAAAATTCTCAATCCTCTATCAATAAATCTGGACTAGGATTTAAGAAACAAAATAATTTTGCTAAAAGTAGGATTAATAATAATATTAAGAAAATAGTTTACCCAAACCTAAAACCATCAAGATATGGATTCCAAAAACAAATAACATTTTGATAAGGAATAAACATATCAAAGTGTTTATGGAAACTGTTCATAATAACAAGAATTATGTTTATAAAGGGAATTCTGAACCCGTATGGGTTTGGCTTCCTAAGATCTAACTCTTAAGACCCTAAAAAGATTGGGTACCAACTTTTTATAAACTTTTTGCAGGTACCACATAAGAAGAGAGGAAAATTGATTTTAGATAGCAGTTTCTCAAAACACATGACTGGAAACAAAGAAATGTTGTCAAACATTATATACTCAAATGGAGGAGCAGTCACCTTTGGAGATAACTCAAAAGATCATCGGCAAAGGCAATGTCAGTAGCAACGGTACCTCTAATTTACCTCTCATTACTGATGTTTTATTAGTTAAAAATTTAAAACACAATTTATTAAGTATTAGTCAGCTATGCGATAAAGGTTTTAATATAACTTTTTCAGAAAATAAATGTAATATTTTCGATAAAAATCATAACACTATTTTCGAAGGAAAAAGAGATAAAACATTTATATCTTAAATATGAATGTTAATAATGATTCAAATTTGTGTTTAGTAGCTTAAGAAAATGATTCTTGTCTTTGGCACAAAAGATTTTGTCACATCAATTTTAATACTATCAACAAACTAGCTAAAAACAAATTAGTTAAAGGATTACCCAATATAAAATTCATAACTAATATATTTTGTGTTGCATGTAAATTAGGAAAACTAAAAAAATCCTCTTTTAAATCAAAGAAAGTAATATCTACAGAACAACCACTTGAACTTTTACACATGGATCTTTTTGGTCCAACTCAAGTACAGTCTATTAATCATAATAGATATGTATTTGTTATTGTAGATGATTTTTCTAGATATACTTGGATTTTCTTTTTGAAAAATAAAAGTGATACTTTTGATAATTTTAAAGTTTTTGTTAAAAGAATCCAAAATATTAAATGTTTGAAAATTAAAAATATAAGAAGTGATCATGGAGGAGAATTTGAAAATGAAGCTTTTGAACAATTTTGTAACAAGAAAGGTATTAACCATATTTTTTCGTTACCTAGAACACCACAACAAAATGGAGTTGTAGAAAGGAAAAATAGAACGTTACAAGAATGTGCAAGAACTTTTTTAAATGGAACCACTTTATCGAAACACTTTTGGGCACAAGCTATAGCTACTACTTGTTATGTATTGAATCATGTTTCTATTCGACCATTAACTAAGAATACTCCATATGAACTTCTAAATGGAAGAAAACCAAATATTTCATTTCTTAAAGTTTTTGGTTCTAAATGTTTTATTTTAAATACTAAAGATCAACTAGGCAAATTTGATCCAAAATCCCATGAAGGAATATTCGTTGGATATTCAGAACGAAGCTAAGATTATCGAATTTATAATAAAAGAACTCAAATTATTGAAGAAAGTTTACATGTTTCATTTGACGAAAATTTTAAAAATACAAATCTAAATATTACTATCGATTCTGATGATGAAACTACTCAGAATGAAAATAGTAATACAAATGAAAATTTTGATATTCATGAAATTAATGAAAATACAAACATTACTCCTAATATAATAAAATCTCCACCTAGAATTTTACGAGATCATCCTGTGCAAAATATAATTGGAGAAGTTAATACGAATGTTAAAACCAGACATCAGTTAAATCAAGCTGGACATGTAGTTTTTCTCTCCAATATAGAACCTAAGAATATAAAAGAAGCATCAACTGATGACTACTGGATTCTTGCCATGCAAGAAGAACTAAATCAATTCGAACGAAATGAAGTTTGGGAACTCGTTCCTAGACCTAGTGATCAATCAGTCATTGGTACTAAATGGGTTTTTAAAAATAAAGCAGATGAACTAGGAAATATAACTAGGAATAAAGCTAGATTAGTTGCACAAGGATATAATCAAGAAGAGGGAATAGACTACGAAGAAATGTTTGCTCCAGTCGCCCGACTTGAAGCAATACGAATCTTATTAGCTTTCGCATGTTTTCATAATTTTAAACTCTATCAAATGGATGTTAAAAGTGCATTTTTAAATGGATACATAAAAGAAAATGTTTTTGTTGAATAACCACCTCTTTTTAATCATGAAAAATTTCCGGATCATGTTTATAAACTCAAAAAAGCGTTATACGGTTTAAAACAAGCACCACGTGCTTGGTATGATCGTCTTAAAAGCTATTTATTAGAATCTGGTTTTGAAATTGGTAAAGTAGATCAAACGCTTTTTATTAAGAAAACTAAGAAAGATATTTTAATAATTCAAATATATGTTGATGATATTATTTTTGGCTCGACAAATGAAAAACTATGTCAGGAATTTTCGACTATAATGACAAATGAATTTGAAATGTCCCATATGGGAGAATTGTCATATTTTCTTAGATTGCAAATTAAACAAATTGAAAATGGAATTTCTATTAATCAAGAAAAATACTGTTATAATTTAATTAAACGATTTGGTCTGGAATACACTTCTACCAAGCCAACTCTAATGAGCACAACAACTCATCTTGATAGAGACGAGGAGGGCAAAAGTGTTGATCAGAAACTATATCATAGTATGATTGGATCTTTACTTTATTTAACAGCGAGTCGACCCGATATAATGATGAGTGTTTGTTTATGTGCTCGATTTCAAGCAAATCCCAAAGAATCACATATGCGAGCAGTTAAACGTATTATTCGTTATCTAACTAAAACTAAAGATTTCGGGCTATTTTATCCGAAAGAATGTCCTTTCGAATTAGTCTCCTATAGCGATGCTAATTTTGGAGGAAGTCGGACGGATTGAAAAAGTATGAGCGGAACGTGTCATTTCATTGGACGTTCCTTAGTCTCTTGGTTTAGTAAGAAACAAAACTATGTTTCTTTATCGACGTGCGAAGCAGAATATATATCTGCTGCTTTGGCATGTGCACAAGTCATATACATGCAACAAACATTACAGGATTTTAATTGTCATCTTGAAAAATCTATAATTTATTGTGATAATACTAGTGCAATAAATCTTTCTAAAAATCCGGTCAATCACTCACGAACAAAACACATCGATATTCATCATCACTTTCTTCGTGATTGTTTGGAAAAAGGATTAATAAATTTAGAATTTATTAATACTAAAAATCAAATTGCTGACATTTTTACTAAACCACTAAATGAAAATATTTTTATAAAACATAGACTTGACTTGGGTATAATGTCTTTTAAAGATTTATAAATAAAAATATGCAAAAATATTGAAAAACAAAAATTGTTTTATTTTTGACCAAAGCGGAACTCGAACTCATGACCTCTGACTTGCTTGTTAGATGTTGTGTTATAGCTACTTGAGCTATGGGTGTTTCTTGTCTCAGTTCTCTTTAAAGTTTGTTTTATTTGTTTTGTTTTCAGAAAAACTATTTTTAGTTCTAAACTTATAAATCATACATTTACAAACAGCTTTATTGTTAAACTTCTGTGATTATATTTAAAAATAGTTTCTATCCACTAATTTTTCAGCAAACATGTGTTTATATATACTATGCTTATTTTTGAAAACATATACTAAGAAAATTTTAAAAAACAAAACTTGAAAAATTTCTTCAAACAATGACTACTATAATTCCGAAAACTCCTATCTATCATACACATCTCCGGACGATGATGGTTCCGACCGCATTCCTCAAAATGGCCCTTATCCTACCTTTCCCATGCCCAAACGTATCCTTGATTTCTCTTCTCCGGATAAAGACCCCCGACATGGGTGGAAACCAGGGGAAGACTCCCATATAGGCTATACACTTGAAAAGAAAAAAGGGAAGAGTGCTATGGTAATATCTCCATCAACCAAATAAAAAATTGATGAAATACATCACTACCAACAACAACAAATGGATATGCAGCGGGAACTCTACTATGAACAAAAAGTCACAGCAAGACGTTTAAGTTTTCTTGAAAAGATTGCCATGAAAGTTTGTTCATCATAGAAGGATGATGTTGCTGAACCAACTTATAGACCCTCATCCTCTTCAAACCTTGTTCATACTCCAATAGCTCCAAAATGGTCACCTATAGAAGATGTTCCGTCTCTAAACTCATGGGAACGTAGATTTTAACGAACGATGGCTAATTTTTTTTATATATAATGTTGTTGTTTTTCAATAAAATGTATAAATATAGTGCAATAATAATACAATTTACATTTCTACAATTTTCTTTGAAAAAACAGCAAAATTGTGCATTTCCAACAAGGTCGGTCGACCGAAGACCCTAGGTCGTTCAGCCGAACCCATCCCGAAAGTTTCAAATGTACATTTCTAACAGGGTCGGTCGACCAAAGACCTGAGTCGGTCAGCCGAACCCATCCCGAAAGTTCCAACTATTTTCATATAACTCATTCGGTCAGCCGACCTAGTTCTTACGGTCGACCGAACGTGTAATCTGCTATTTTTTACCTCATACTAGTAACCCATCCTTTCACCTTTTCAACTTACCTCTTCACTTTTGCTTTCCCAATTTCAGTTTTTTAACCTAGCCTCCATTAAAATTCTCCCAAATTTTTATCTTTTCTTCCAAAACAATGGCTCCCAAGAAGAAATCAAAGACTACCGGTGGCTCATCTTCATCAACTCCCGTAGATACTCAAATCGCCTCATGGCTTGTCAATGACGTAGCACTTCAAAGATGGATACAACTTCAAGATGCCAAAATCTTTGAAGAATCATTTGTAATTTATCCTGACTTCGCTTCCTACGGTATTGAAAATGCCACTATTGAGAGTGGTCTTGATACATTCCTTGACCATAGGAAAAATAACTTGAAAATCAATCATATTATGGTCAAGTTATTTCTAGCAAACCTCAAACTTGTCAATCCCCCGAGAAACACTGACAATTGTGTTTGGACATCGGTTTGTGGCACTTCAAATTTCCTTTCCATTGATCGAATTAACCACATTTTAGATGCTAGACCGGGTGGAATCTCATTACACGTTGTAGATTGTAATATATCAAGTCGTGACCGGATAAGCCATTTATTTTTCGAAGATGATGCTACGGATTTTAGACAAACATCGTCACTTAGACCTAAAGCTAGACTCCTTCATCGATTCATGATGAAATCTTTAGTTCCTAGAGGTGGTTCATATCATCTCGTATATCCCGAAAATTTTAAGGCATTGTATGCTATTTGTAGGAAAATACGAGTTAATTGGGCACAACTTCTTATAGATGAATTTCTCTCTTTTAACCAAGGAAAGATGCTCCATATTTATTATGGAGAATACATAATGAGATTGATCAATAGCTTCACCATCAATGCTCCAGAATCCGAAACCTCCAAAGTCCGTATTTTTGATTCAAGGACCATAAGGTTAATGAAATTGCCTGATGCTCCACCTAGATTTATAAGATTTTAGCAATGGAGTGCTACTCCGAGAGAACAACTACGCCGTAGCTATTCTACACCTCAACCATCTACTCATGCTACGGAACGTCTAACCCACCAATCCTCAGTTCAACGACCAACTCCCGGAATTAGT
Source organism: Allium fistulosum (assembly GCA_030737815.1). Taxonomy (NCBI): domain Eukaryota; kingdom Viridiplantae; phylum Streptophyta; class Magnoliopsida; order Asparagales; family Amaryllidaceae; genus Allium; species Allium fistulosum. Next base: position 800,576,999 of record CM060904.1, read on the forward strand.
ACGGAGGCGGCCCTTGATAATTTGGCTCAAAATCAACTAGCCTTGGATGCTCGGCTACGAAAGATTGATGGTCGTTTCAAGAAAATCAAGGGCTTCTTCATAAATTTATGGGATGCCTTATCATGTACTTCCGTAGCCGGTGCCTTTTTTGTTGCTGCCGGAAAAAGACCAGCACCAAATTTCTCTTGGTCTACTTCAGATAACACAAGTTCCGGTACATCAAGAACTCACGTTCCTCACACTCAAAGACGTGGTAAGGAACCGGTTTCTCCGAAAGAAAATATTCGTCCAGAATTTTGGGATTCTGATGATGATGAGGAGTAATCGTATTGTTTTACAATTTAATTTCAAGAATTTCTTTATGAACAATATGTCTATTATTAAATGTTGTGTATTAAGCAAACATCATTAATATTCCTATTTTGGTTTGAATATGTAATATTTAAAACTCAATGATCCGCATTTCTTTTACATATTACATCTAGTAAGTATTCCTTTTTGTCGATGATAAAGGGGGAGAAATATATGAAAGCTAACAATTTTTTTGCATAAAAGTCGCCATATATTCAGGGGGAGAATTATAATATATATAAATACTACTTCGTCACATAAGTATTGTCATCAATCAAAAAGGGGGAGAATGTTGATTCATGAGTTTTGATTCATGACACAAGCTTCAGAGATCATATGATGAGAATACTATACGAAAGCGAAAAAAAGAGAATAAGTGTATATTATGCACTACAAAGGAGACAAGACTACAATCCAGAGATTAGTATGAATATTTTAATGTATTGAGTCTTGAAATATTGTTAAAATCATTCCTCAAGTAGTCACACACACACACAAATTGATTTATATTGAGTTATACATAAATTAGTATGTACTGTGCAATTGACAACAGGTCGGCTGACCGACCAGAAATCTCGGTTGACCGACTCTGTGTCAAGTGCACAAATATGCACTGTTTTATACACGTCTGTAAACTCAGCTGACCGGCCAGTTTCTTCGGTCAACCGACCTGAACATAACGGCTATTTTTCTGAAGAGTTGCGATTAATCATGAAGAGGAATGTCCTTCAATCCAAGAGATACAGACACAACTTTTGATTGAAACTCTTCATGAAAGATTATAACTATTCTACAACTATATAAACAAGTTCAATTCACTTCTACAACAACCAATTCTTGTTATTAATTCTGAAATCTATTCTCTATTATTCTCTGCAAATTAAAAGCATTCATTCTCATTAAATATCACTAGAATCCTTGAATTAATTTATATACTTCGATTCTACGTGATTATCTTCCTTCTAAATCTTAACACTCATATATACTCTTGAGGATTTGATTATAGGAAAGTTGTACTATCAAAAGACAATCAGTGTTATTCAGAACACATTCGTCAACAAGCTATTTGTATTAAGTTGAAGTCCTCTTCGGCTGTTGAGGCTGAAAAATTCCTGTTCGGCTGCTCAGGTGTCGTATACCTATTCCTCCGGGTTAAGTGAGGGGTTTAGTTTAAATCCAGAAGGTATTCTGGGACTGGACGTAGAACGGGAAGTTCGAACCAGTATAAAAATTTATGGTGTGCTTACTTTAATTTTTATTTTACTGTTATTATTAGTTTCCGCATTTATATACCATATTACACGATCCTTAGTACTACACGTACACTTTCATTAACTACCTCCTCTATCAGTGCCTTGGACCATTTAGGCCCCAAGCTGCACCGTTTCTGCATTACCAGTGTGAATTTGGGGTCAATATTGAGTGTGTGGTAGGCAATTTCGGGTGATACCCCACACACATCGGAGTACGTCCAAGCAAATACGTCCAAATTGGCACGGAGGAATTTAGTTAGTTCTGACCGCATCCTGTTTCCAAGGTGCGATCCAATTTTCAAGACCAGCGTTGGGTTGTCCATACAGACTGGGATAGACACCGTCAGTTCTGCCAGTGCTGCCCGATCCTCCCCTAAACTCTTCTTTCTAGGGTCCAAAGCCTTGTCGAATCGGCTATGGTCCCTGAGCCAGGTGCGGCTCTGTAATTGTTATTCAGTGGACTCACGGATGTGGAGATTTTTCCCCACATCCTTTCCTTTTTCCTTTCTTTTTGACTCACACAATTTTATGATGTAGCATTCCCGGGCGGTGCTTTGGTCTCCTTTCACAATTTCGACTCCATGCTTTATAGGGAACTTCATTGTAAGGCATTATTATGCCAATGCTATTCTTAAGTCGACTAATGTAGGTCGTCCTAAGAAGGCGTTGTATGTTGACATTTCATCCACGATCACAAAAGTCTGAATGAGAGTGACCCTTTGCTCACCATCTTCAAGCTCCACAGGTAAGTCGATTGTTCCCATCATTTGTTTAGGCTCACCGGTAAACCCCTGAATCTTTGTTTGGCACATAGATATGCTTTTCATGCCAATCTTCATCTGATCGAAAGTATGTTTGAAGAGTATGTTAACGGAGCTACCACTATCAACCAACACTCGTCGAACTATAGCAAGTCTGATCCTACCGTTACCACCATCGGATCGAGAGTTGGAGCGTTGATCCCTTCGGTGTCCTGATTTCAGAACACTATATCATCATTCAAAATCCTTTGCAGCTTGGCCGAAGTTTCATCTTCTATGGCTAAACATGGTTCCTACGGAGCGTGCTTCAACGAACTTGCATATCGCTCCATTTCCTGCAACTTCTTTGTGCGGGGTGTGGTCCCCTAGATATTGTTCCAATAATAAGACTTTGGTCAGTTCATTTCGACCCTTCTTCACTAGTTCCCGCTTGATTACTTAGGTTTCTAGGAAGCTGAGGAGCCGCAGATTGATTGAGGTTTTGAGGCTTTCTTACGTACTGCTGGAGCTTGTTGTCCTGGATCAATTCCTCAATGAGGTTCTTTAGATGGTGGCACTCGTTTGTATTATGGTCGTGTGTCTCGTGGAAGCGGTAGAATTTCAGGGCGCTTCTGCTACTCAGTTGCTTCCTTTCCGGGGGGCTTTTTGTATTCCTCAGTCCCTTGAGTCACGAGTAAAATGTTTTCCGATGTGTCATTTAGGGGAGTGTAGTCTTCTGGCCTAAACCAATTGAGTTTTTATTGTTGCCATTACCATTCTTCTTATGGAATTTTGGTTTTTTCTCTTTGAATTTCCGTCCTTCCCAGTGATTCCTTTAGCAGTCCGAGAAGTGTGCGCATTTTGACTCACTACTACATTACTTTGCCCTACGTTGACCGGTTGCACACTAGTAGACTTCCTTTCCAATTCTTGGGCTTCCTCCAACCTTTGGTACTGACTTGCTTTACGATTGAAACCTTTCCTTGTGGTAGGTTGCTTTATCTTAATCCACATTTCGAATTCAGTTTTCGGGTGAATGGCACGGACTAATGCCATAAAAACCATTTCTTTGTTGGGGTAGCTTACTTCCGTCACCGTGGTGTTAAACCTATTCATGTAAGATTTCAGTGATTTGTTACGCCCTTGGAACATTCTGGATAAGGACATGACGTCTTTTGGCTGCGCAGTATGGAGTCTGAACTAATCAAGGAACCTTGTTTCCAAAAGGTCAAAAGTAGAGATAGATCTTGGTGGAAGCCTAGTGAACCACATTGACGCAACTCCTTCGAGAAAGATAGGAAAGCATTTGCATCGAACAGTTTCGGAGGCATTAGCTCCATCCATATACCAACTGCATTTGTACTAGTGAGGTTTTGGGTCTTTTGTCCCGTCGTAGGATGGAATAGAAGGAATTGTGATTTTTTCTACATATTTCTCATTCAAGATTTCATCGGTGAAGGTAGTCCAACTTGGTGCAGATCCCCATTCATCATCTCTTCTATTTTTACTTTCCTCCATTAATCATTTAGCCATATCCGCTATGTATTCCTCTGATGTCCAGTAGTCCTAAGGACGACCATTAGTCACTGGGCTAAGTGATTGGCTTTGCAAACGGTCTATGTGAGTGGGTTGAGACTTAGGCTCTCCTGTCTTCGGGAGAGCCACTCCTATAGGGTCCCGTTGGCCTAACTGGAGCAGTTTGAGTATTTCTAGCTTTATCGAATTCATTGGCATTTTCTTCCAATTTGTCTTCTTGCTCTCCGTCATCTGAGTCGGAGAGATCCATAGCTATATCTTCCAACGAGGTCTTTGCCTCTTGATTCAAATTCAGAATAGGTTGCCTTGTGGCCAATGGATTACTTGCATTTTCTTCCACGTTAAGTCATGTTGTCTCTCCTTTTGTGGTTGTTTTCCATTTCTTCCGTGTAGACTAGAAATGAAGGAATTCTCTTGTTCTATAGAAGCCGCGGGTTTAGGCATAGTCCTTGGAGCAGGATTTGACTGTGGGGTTAGGAGAGCGTTAAGCTTATCCATTAGAGCCTTTTGGCTACTTTCCATTTTTTGGTTGATCTCATCAACCATTTTATCCAACTCATCCCTGGTGACAACTTCTTGCTGACTGGAGGATACTAGCACCTGATTTCCTAAGTTATCACCAATCACTTCAGTTTGTTGGGGATTAACACCTTCTCCAGCTATCACTGCCTTTATGGATCTTCCAGAGGCAGTTCTTCTTCTTTCAAGGGCCATTGATTCCAAATAGTAGATTCTTCAAACAAAGATTGAGGATCTAACCTCTGGACCTACGGGATCCAAAGTAGATAGCTAGATCTGGATCCTGAGTTCAATTATCGATGAAAGCACCAAAATGTTAACCCAAAAAATGGATCAACACCCTGGTTTGAGTTTGAAAGCACTAGTCCTTTTCTGGTAGAGCAATAACACAGATAACAAATATAGAAAAAGAACAGTAAAATAAAGAAGGCAAGGAATTTTTATAGTGGTTCGGTTGTTAATGAAGCCTACGTCCACTTTATAGTTTTATTATAGACTAATCGCGGGTACAAGTAGTGTTTGATTACATGGCTTTGATTCTCCTTAAGTAGATTGAATCCCTAACGTTGGAATCCACTAGAGAATCACAACGAATTCCTTTGGAGATTTTTATGAGAGAGGTAGAGAGTGAAGAATGTTTCCAATAGAGCTTCAGCAACCAGTTCGGAGAAAATCCAGTTTATGTTGCAGGCAGGACTGTAATTTTAGAGATCGAAGGGCTTCCAAGCCAAACACGCCTGTTAATCACTTGCAGATGGGTATCGAATGACCTAGGAGGATTTAGCTTGCGATCAGAGCCAAAACCATGGATCGCTAGCGATCCACGGTCTATGGATCGCTAGCGATCCACGGTCTATGGATCGCTAGCGATCCATAGACTTGTCTTGCTCACGAGCTAATAACTTAGCCCCTATCTCTATCTTTTATGGTCGCAAGCTAGTAGCTTGGTATGGATCGCTAGCGAACCATCTTGTATGGATCGCTGGCGATCCATTCACTTAGTGTTTTTTGTGCTCTTGCGCTCTTTGCTTCTTGGCTTCCTTTTCACTTTGCGAACCATCATATTGCATGGGTCGCTTGCGATCCGTAGGGTATGGATCGCTAGCGATCCAAGCACTTGGAATATTCGTGGAAATTGAAGTATGGAATGCTTTCATGGCCTTGTTTTGATGTTGTTTGCGTATTCTCGTTGCACATTGTTCCGTGTTGATGACTATCTACTAACTAGTTATGCTTAGCCACTGATTAGACTAGAAAGGCGCTGGTTTTTTGGTTTAGTCAAATTGAGTTGTTGCTTCAGTAATAAGTCTTGGCTCTCATTAACTCTTTGTCTTAGCCTTTTTGGTTAAGTTTAAATCCATTCTGATGTCACAGAATTGTTCAGTTTTCTAGTGGGTCCTGCTAGGTTAAAAACTCGGATAACATTTGCCACCTAGAGTACGTTTTCGTTGTAAATAAGGCGTGCTCTGGAAGTTATTGCTTTCAATATTTGTTCGTCCAATTCCAAGTGTTCACATTAGATTTTTACGGATATGCAGCAGGTCATGTAGTTGATCACCTAGCTCTGGTCTCTACTGCTATTACTTGTCATTATGGATCAAATTTCTTCTTATAGCTTACCGGTATGTTTTGAAATGATGGATAGATGTCAGAGTTTGAGTTCGAGGAAAATTCGCCTTCTATCTTATGGGTTGCTAGGGATCCATGTACGATGGATCGCTAGCGACCTGGGCACTTGGAAAATTTTGTTTCAGAAATATGGATCGCAGGCGACCCAACGAGTTAGTGAAATTTCGCTTCATCTTTTCTATCTGCTTATATTATGCCACTTGAGCCAACCCTTCCTCTTACTTTTCACACGAACCAAACTATTTTCATGCGATCTGAATCCCTAGGCGATTCGACCCAGCTCGCTCAACCCGATCCATTGCTTCCTTAGATCCATCTTGTCCAAGCTTTCGGTCGTAATTTCCCTTGCGCCATCATCAGCGGAGCATCTCTTCCTTATTAGTTCATTTCTGACCAAAACCCTAGCTTGTCAGCGCTTTGAGTCATGGCCGATTCAACTCCTAGCTCGCCACCAATCAATCAACAGCTCGCTGATTCTAGTCTTCGATACTTCCCATGTTCTAGAATTCAATCTTAGGTGGTTTTGCTAATTGCTTTGCTAACTACAATGTTCGTGTAACGATTTGATGGCAAGTTACATTTGCAGTGTTGGTCACGATCCATAGACTATGGGCCGCTAGCAATCCATGGTTTTGGCTCGGATCGCGAGTTAAATCCCCCTAGGTCGTTCTGTACCCATCTGCAAGTGATTAACAGGAGTGTTTGGCCCAGAAGCTCTCCGATCACTATAAATACCGTCCTACTAGCAACATAAATGCGATCTTCTCCGGACTGGTTGCTGAAGCTCTGTTGGAAACATTCTTCACTCTCTACCTCCCTCACAACAATCTCCAAAGGGATTCGTTGTGATTCTCCAGTGGATTCCAACTTTGCGGATTCAATCTACCTATGGAGAATCAAAGCCTTGTAATCAAACACTACTTGTAACAGCAACCAGTCTATAATAAAACTATAAAGTGGACGTAGGCTTCATTAATAGCCGAACCACTATAAAAATTCCCTGTCTTCTTTCTTTTACTGTTCTTTTTTTATATTTGGTATCTGTGTTATTGCTCTGTCAGAATAGGGATGGTGCTTTCAAACTCAAACCAAGGTGTTGATCCATTTTTTAGATTAACATTTTGGTGCTTTCATCGAGAATTGAACTCAGGTTCCAGATTTAGCTATATACTTTGGATCCCGTAGGTCCAGAAGATAGATCCTCAATTTTTGCTTGAAGAACCTGCTGTTTGTAATCAATGGCCCCTGGAAGAAGAAGAACCGCCTCTGGAAGATCCATATGGGCAGTAATAGCTAGAGAAGATGTTAATCACCAACAAACTGAAGTAAATGGTGATAATTTAGGAAATCAGGCTCCAGCATCCTCCAGTCAGCACGAAGTTGTCACCAGGGATGAGTTGAATAAAATGGTTGATGAGATCAACCAAAAAATGGAAAGTAGCCAAAAGGCTCTAGTGGATAAGCTTAACGCTCTCCTAACCCTACAGTCAAATCCTGCTCCAAGGACTATGCCTAAACGCTCGGCTGCTATAGAACAAGAAAATTCCTCTGTTTCTGGTCTACACAGAAGAAATGGAAAACATCCACAAAAAAGGGTGACAACTGAACTTAATATGGATGGAAATGCAAGTAATCCGTTCGCCATAAGGCAACCTATTCTGAATTTGAATCATGGGGTACATATCCCATTGGAAGACATAACTTTAGATCTCTCCAACTCATAGGATAGAGAGCAAGACGACAAATTGGAAGAAAATGCCAATGAATTCGATAATGCTAGGAATACTCAAACTGCTCCAGTTAGGCCAACCGTAAGCCAATGGGACCCTATAGGAGTTGCTCTCCCGAAGACAAGAGAGCCTAGGTCTCATCCCACTCACAAAGATCGTTTGCAAAGCGTAACACTTAGGGCAGTGACTGATGGCCGGCCTCATGACTACCGAACATCAGAGGCATACTTAGCGGGTATGGTTAAATAATTAATGGAGGAGGGTAAAAATAGAAGAGACGATGAATGGGGATCTGCACCAAGTCGGACTCCCTTCACATATGAAATCTTAAATCAGAAATATCCAGAAAAATTCACAATGCCTACAATTTCGTCCTATGATGGGACAAAAGACCCAAACCTCACTTGTACAAATACAGTTGGTATATGGACGGAGCTAATGCCTCCGAAGCTGTTCGATGCAGATGCTTTCCTATCTTTCTCGAAGGAGTTGCATCAATGTGGTTCACTAGGCTTCCACCAAGATCTATCTCTACTTTTGACCAACTGGCAGCAAGGTTCCTTGATCAGTTTGTACTCCATACTGCATAGCCAAAAGACGTCATGTTCCTATCCGGATTGTTCCAAGGGCGTAACGATTCATTGAAATCTTTCATGAATAGGTTTAACACTGCAGTGAAGGAAGTAAGCAACCCCAACGAAGACATGGTTTTTATGGCATTAGTCCCTGCCATTCACCCGGAAACTGAATCCGGAAAGTAGATTAAGATGAAGCAACCTACACTAGGAAAGATTTCAATCGTAAAGCAAGTCAGTACCTAAGGTTGGAGGAAGCACAGAAATTGGAAAGGAAGTCTACTGGTGTGCAACCAATCAGCGTTGGGAAAAGTGATGTAGAAGTGAACCAAAATGCGCACACTTCTCAGACTGCTGAAGGAATCACTGGAAAAGATGGAAATTCAAAGAGAAAAAGTAGAAATTCCAATAAGAAGAATGGTAATGGCAACAATATAAATCTCAAAGGGTTTAGGCTCGAAGGCTACACTTTCCTCAGAAAGGAATCACTGGGAAAAATCTCGCGACTCAAGGAACCGAGGAATATAAAAAGCCCCCAGGAAGGAAGCAACTGAGCAGCAGAAGCACTCGGGAAAATTCTGCCGCTTCCAGAAGACAAACAGCCATAATATAAAGGAGTGCCCCCATCTAAAGAACCTTATTGAGAAATTGATCCAGGACAACAAGCTCCAACAGTACGTAAGAAAGCCTCAAAACCTCGATCAATCTGTGGCTCCAGAACTCCCTAGTGACTGAAGGAATCAAGCGGGAACTAGTAAAGAAGGGTCGAAATGAACTGACTAAAGGCTTATTATTGGAACAATATCTGGGGGACCATACCCTGCACATAGAAGTTGGGGGGAAATGGAGCGATATGCAAGTACATCGAAGCATGCTCCGAAGGAACCATGTTTAGCTATAAAAGATGAAACTCCGATCGAGCTGCAAAGGATTTTGAATGACAATATAGTGTTCCGAAATTGGGACACCAAAGGGTTCGAAGCTCCAACTCTCGATCCGATGGTGGTGACGGTAGGAATCGGACCTGCTGTAGTTCGACGGGTATTGGTTGATAGTAGCAGCTCCGTTAACATACTCTTCAAACGTACTTTCGATCAGATGAAGATTGGCATGAAAAGTGTATCCGCATGCCAAACAAAGATTCAAGGGTTTACCGGCGAGTCTAAACTACCGGTGGGAACAATCGACCTTCCTATGGAGCTTGGAGAGGGTGACGGAAGGGTCACTCTCATTCAGACTTTTGTGATCGTGGAAGAAATGTCAACATACAATGCCTTCTTGGGACGCCCGCATTAGTCGACTTCAGAATAGTATTGGCCCAATAGTGCCTTACAATGAAGTTCCCTACAGAGCATGGAGTCGGAATTGTGAAAGGAGACCAAAGCGCCGCCCGGGAATGCTACATCGCAGAATTGTGTGAGTCAAGAAGAAAGGAAAAAGGAAAGGATGTGGGCAAAACTCTCCACATCCTTGAGCCCACTGAATAGCAATTACAGATCCGCCCGTCGCTCGAGGACTATAGCCGATTCGACAAGGCTTTGGACCCTAGAAAGAAGAGTTCCGAAGAGGCCGAGCAACACCGGCAGAACCGACGGTGTCTGTCCCAGTCTGTATGGATGACCCAACGCGGGTCTTGAAAATTAGATCGCACCTTGGAAACAGGATGTGGTCAGAACTATCTAAATTCCTCCATGCCAATTTGGACGTATTTGCTTGGAAGCACTTCGATATGTGTTGGGTATCACCCGAAATTGCCTGCCACGCACTCAATATTGACCCCAAATTCACGTTAGTAAAGCAAAAAAGGCATAGCTTGGGCCCTGGATGGTCCAAGGCACTGAGAGAGGAGGTAGATAAACTGTTGGCTAACGGCTTTATCCAAGATGCAACTTACCCTGAATGGGTATCAAACCCAGTCTTAGTCAAGGAGTCTAATGGAAAATGGCGAACTTGCATTGACTTCTCCAATCTAAATAAAGCTTGCCCAAAAGATAGCTTCCCACTCCCTAGAATCGATCAGCTTGTGGATGGATTGGCGGGGTATGAATTGCTATCATTTAGGGATACATACACAGGCTACAACCAGATCCTGATGCATAAGCCAGATCAGGAGAACACCAGCTTCATCATCGATTTGGGACTGTACTGCTATAGAGTAATGCCATTCGGTTTAAAAAACATCGGGGCAACATACCAAAGGCTAGTGAATGCCATGTTCAAATGCAAAATCGGAAAGTCTATGGAAGTTTATGTGGATGACATGTTGGTTAAATCTCGAGTAGCTGCTAACCATCTAGAATATATCGCTGAAATGTTCGAAATACTCCGGAAGTATGGGATGAAGCTCAACCCACTCAAACGTCACTTCGGAGTAGTCTTTGGGAAATTCTTAGGGTTTATAATAGGTGCCCAAGGCATCAAAGCAAATCCAGTACAAATAACGGTGCTACGAGAAGTCCAAGCCCTGAGAAATATGAAGGAACTTCAAAGCTTGAATGAAAAAGTCACAGCACTGAGCCGATTTATCCCAAAAGCTACAGACAAGTGCATACCGTTCTTTGATGCACTGAAGAAAGGAAAGAAAAACTTCAAATGGAGTGAAGCTTATCAAACGGCTTTCGAAGAACTGCTACGACATATGGAAGCTCCGCCAATCTTACCAAAGCCGGTGGATGGAGAAGACCTATTCATTTACTTAGCAGTCTCACCGCATGCCTTGAGCCCCACTCTCATGCGGGAAGAATCGAGAATCCAACGACCCGTATATTACATTAGCAAAGGATTCACCGGAGCTGAGAAGAATTAGCCAAAACTGTAAAAGCTAGCGTATTGCATTTTGATCGCGTCCCGGAAGTTACGACCATACTTTCAGGCACATCCAATCAAAGTATTAACCGACCAGCCCTTGAAAGAAGTGTTGTATGGACCCGAAACGTCCGGGCGACTCCTCAAATGGAACATAGAGCTAAGTCAATATGATATTGCATACCATCCTAGGAAAGCTATCAATGGACAAGCGTTAACAGTCTTCATCGTCGAGTTTACCAATACGGGACGACGAAGAAGAAGCACCGCTGGCGGTGGAGACTCAATGGAAACTCTTTGTAGATGGTGCATTTAAGAATCTCTGTTCAGGAGCAGGGGTAGTGCTCAAAACCCCCAAAGGGAGAGCCATTTGCTACGCCTTGCGCTTGGAATTCCCTACGATGAATAATGAAGCGGAATATGAGGCGCTTATTGCAAGACTAAAGATGGTGAAAAAACTTAAGATAAAATCCATTCACATCTACAACGACTCCCAGTTGGTCATCTATCAGGTATAGTGGGAATACCAGGCTCGAGGAGAGAATCTTGCCCAGTACCTGTCTAAAGTGCATGAATTGCTAAGCGACATCGAACATTATACCATAGCCCACATTCCATGAGAACAAAGTACCAAGACGGACTATTTGGCTAAACTAGCAAGCTCTAAGGAAGCTCAATCATTGGGGCTCATCTCAGTCCACTACAAGAAAAATGGTCTTTCGCAGCGTTTTAAAAACGCTGTGAAATCCTTTCGCAGCGTTATGAAGAACGCTCTCTAACGACAAGCTGTAATAGAGTCAAGACATATAACAGCGTTTTTCAAAGGCTGCAAAATCAGCAACATATTGCAGCGTTTTCGTTATTACAGCGTTTTTAAAAGGCTGCAAATCAGCAACATATTGCAGCGTTTTTGTTATTACAGCGTTTCGTAAAGGCTGCAAAATCAGCAACATATTGCAGCGTTTTTGTTATTACAGCGTTTCAATATTGGCTGTAATATGTCCTTACCCATTGCTTCTTCTTTCGTTAGACAACATTTTCAAAAACGCTGTTACAGTTTTCCACAGCGTTTATAAAAGCTTATAAATAAACATTTAACAGCTCTAAAAAAACGCTGCATATGGATTTACATTTCACAGCGTTTTCCTTTTGCCTGAGATACTGCAGCGTTTTTCCGATTCCGCAGGGTTTTTAAAACGCTGTTAAATATGAAAATTACCATGCACAAACTTTTACATTTACAAACATCCCACCAGCTATAAAATTTTATATCAAGAGATAAATATAATCTTTGTATGTTATATTAAACATAATTAAAGTTGCACTAACTCCATACTCAAAATAAACAATAATCGTATACAACATTTAATACATAATGTTTGTAAGCAAATATGATAGTAACATTGTTTTACATAAATAGCATATTAAATTAAGCAAAATATGAGTTGTGAGAGTCCAAGCTAGTCCTCTTCAACAATTCACCCTCCACTAGCTAAGTCAGCCAAATTACATAAGAAGCATGCTCACTTTGGAACTGCGAAGATGTAAGAAAAAACATGTTAATAGGTCATTCTTGCAATTCAAATTCTTCATCAAACAAGCTTTCAAGACAACTGCCTATGTATGTTATCTACAACTCAATTAACCGTAACTAAATCTAGCATAAAACATCACAATAAGTTTCTGCGAAAAAACAAGGGAAGCATGCAAAGTATTATAAGGCACCCCTTTAAGAATTTACAGAAAGGAAGACCGGTACATTTTCGTATCCTTTCCATTTTCGACTGTTCATGGTTTGAGTCATTCAATATCATAAAGATACTGATAAGACAAGCATCTTCAGCAAGGAAACTAAGCATAAAATCCCCTCTTCAGCAGTGAATTGCATTGTTGAGCATAAGGTAAAATATGTAAAGAAACAAACTGAAGCTGTTGCTGGTGATAAAAGAAAATGATCAATTTGAACAACATGAAGTATGTTCAGATATGGGAAAAGAAAAACATTCTGATGCTTCAAAAGATGCAAACTCCAATGAATTAATCTTGATGTTCAATCGGCAGTTCAAAATAAAAGTGTCACTACAGAAAATATGGCAGATTGTATTATAAATCATGCAATAGCAGACAAACAGAAAGTGACAATGAAATATGTGTAACGTAGGAAAAGATATCAAGGGAAAACAAATTCATGATTCAGTCCACTTGATAGGCATATGACTTAGATCCTTGGTTTGAAATCAAATGATAGCAAACCCTATGCAATTTAGTTGCACACACGACGAATCGAAGTTAATCAAAAGAGGCAGCTTACAAAAAGAAAAAAGTTCGATGTGATATTATTCATACTACAATTTTAGAAAAGAGCAGTAGGAACAATAGACCAATACTAATCGCACAACAAATGAAGCAGCTTTTATAATAAGAGAGCTTGAATTTGTATATAGTAAATAAACAATCCTTGAACTCAAAGCCTATAGGTTAGAGTATAACAATTCAATTTACGGTCTCTAACTAGGTTTATTGGTGATAATCTAAATCTGAAATAGGTTGCAGGCCAATAAAATAAGAAAAGGTTACGGTAAAGTATACAAACACGATACTATTGATTTTTATATTCAAAATGCATCTATAACAATTATTTAAACAGTATATGAGCAGTAATTGGACATACAATTATGGAACCATACGTACCAATGGCATCATATTGCCAATTTCTTAAGTAAGGCCTTTAATTTATGTCTTCAATGTATAAATAAATATAAAGATAATGTCTTGCTTTTTACATAAACAATAACATTCACACTCGAAAGTCATTGTATATATATATAAATGTATATGTGTATGTATGTATATCTATTTAGAAAATGTTATCATGTTTAATGAATCCTAAATCAGTAAGACTACTTTTTAAAACATATATCTCGGTTCAATTCCAAATATTTTTGGTATGGGTATGCTATATTTATATCAGTTAGTTTTTCCCTCAAAAATTTATGTAAAATAACTGTATTACTATTTTCAAAGTATGGCAAACCAATATCCAAAATCATCCATGAAACAACATAAGTTGTTTGATTCCTCAACATGGTCATATATTATGACTATTGGTTATTTAGGCTCAACGGATTCATTTTAGCCAACTGCGTCGTTCGACAGTATACTGCTTGCACAGGAACAGTCACACCCATTTTGCACTTCACTAACAGAAGAACTGAAGCATTCAACTAAGTTCCATTATTTGCAGAAGAAACATGATTCTCAGAGTCCACAGCATGCACAGCGTGCATATATCATCATGTGTACTTCGAATACACTCAACAATAATCTCTTCATTTGCAGAAAAAACCTCACCACCAACTTCATCTATTTGCACAGCATAAACAACATTATTAGCACTGGCCTCATCACCAAATAGTGCAACATTACCAAACATCCCATCTACAAAATCTGGCAAACTCCTCATATTCATATAATCATCCAACCTTAAACTACCAACAGCAATACCCCTACACTTCTACAACTTCACCACCAGCCTGTCATATCACCAGCAACCCAGCCCAACAACTAGACCACCTACATCAACTTCAAGTTAAAGAGACAGTGACTACATCAAGTTCAACACCCGAACAATCAACTCCCCATTCACAACCACAGTTCACTGCAACTACAACCAAACCCCTTTCTCCAATCAGCAAACACTTGAACGACGCAGTGGTATTTGATCTATTTGATGGTTACTCAAATATCGACTGTGGGGTTTTTTCTCTAACATAAGTTTTTTGTGATTATATTTGTATTCATCATCTTATTTGTTTATTTAATAATTCTTACATCGATCTACTGAAAATAACAAAATAAGCATATTATTCTTTGATATTGCGCATTACTAACGGAATCTGCAAAGTAAAATCATGTAGCCATCAATATATTGTACTTCGAAGCACTTTTTATATTTCAAAGTTTAACTCGGCATCTATGCTAGTCATGTAAAATGTAATTCCAAAGTCAATGAAGCCACATATTAGCTCCATAACAGTCAACCGAGCCTACCACCACTCAATTTTTTGTTAAATACTATTATCATTTTTTTAAACTATATTTTACTTAGTTCATTATACGTAGGATGTGATAAGCATAATAAATTATATCGCAAGAAAAAAAAGATAATTCATACTTACTTGAAGTTGATTCGGTTATAATATTCGTGGAAGGCCAAGCTATCGTCGAACCAAGTGCATCTTCAATAAACTCAAAATAAGAAGTAGGTCTCCACAAAGGCGCATTTGGAACTTTTATAACATCAACCCAAACTTTGACAGCGTTTTCCCCTAGTGGAACAAAATGGACCAATGATTTAGGGTCGGTTGAAGCCACACGCCCTTCAGCAATTACTTCTTTGGCTCCTTGAACGCTGATCAGCTTGCATTTCATATCTGTCTTGGAGTTTGCGCTCTGTCATGCAACAAATGAAACCATTTAAATAAGTTTTGAAAATAAAAGTGATCCTAAAAATAAAAGCTTGTCAATGCATATGTTTTGATAAATCAATATGTAAAGTATACACATTACCGTTGAAGATAATACAACATTAGCCGTATGAGCAGACGTTGTAGCATTAACATTCTCAACAACTACATTTGTTTCTGGCTAAGCTATTTTGATGCCAATAGCTTCTCCAACATATGTCATACCAGCTGGAGGTCTCCACAAGAATGCATCTGGTTTTTTGGCCTCATCGATCAAAACAAGCACGGCGGATGGTCCTAGAGGAATATTATTCACAAGCTGATTTGGATCACTAGAGTAAAACCTTCCTTCAGCAACTAGTTCTTTGTTTCTGGTCCAATCATACAGCTTGCATTTGATATTTGTACTGCCACTATTACTCTATAAAAACAAATTAGAACATATGAAAACAAAAAAAAAGTATAAATTTTGTATTCAATTCATAAAGGTACCGAATAAATAAAAAAAATTAAGTTTACCATAATGTCATCATTTTCAAAGTGACTCATCGTATGCAAAACAACTCTATCAGATGGCCATGCTACTATCTCATTCTTAGCTTCTCCAATATGTGAGAGCATCTTAGGCGTAGACCTCCATAAGAAAGCATCTAATTTCTTTGGAATAACTATCAAAATTTTCATGGCTTTCGGTCCAAGAGGGATGTTATATAGAAGCTCTTCTGGATCAGTTGAAAGAACTCTTCCTTCAGCAACTATTTCATCAACCCCAGTCCAATCCAATAAATCACAGTGGGCGTTTGTGTTGTCATACTTGTTCTAAAATTAATCAAAAACAATCACGCTAAATACTTAACTAAAAATTCAAACTCAAATTCAAATGATGTCACACGAATAATATAAATAACTTTACCGCTTGAGACACATTCTCATCTTCGACCCTTCTTGGTTACTCGCCCTTTCTTGATTGCTGCATTAGCTGAATCATAACAAAGATATACTGTCAAAAAAATGAATAACTTATAGAGTGTGTCTGATCAAATACTACCAAAAAAATGAATAAATATACTGTCAAAAAAAAATGGATGGGTAGCAGAATGTGTCGCAGCAGTGTGGTAGGTTGAGTTAAGAAATGTATTTGTGTGTCTGATGCATACAGAGTGTGTGTGTGTTGACCGTGTGCGTTGTGTGTGTTTGTGTCTATGTTGTGTTGTGTGTGTCTGTATTGTGTGTGTCTGTGTTGTGTGTGTGTCTGTGTTGTGTCTTGTTGTTTTGTTTGTGTGTCATATATTCATAACCCATAGTTCAAATGCAATTAAATATGAAATAAAATGCAATTATATTTAAACTGAGTTAAATTTATAACTCACAATTCACAATTTGTTCACCTTTTAATAAACCACAGAGAAATTGAAAAATTGAACTAAATTTATATCTCATAGATATAAATGCAAACTAAATAAATGCACAGTTTGATTCACATTTAATTTAGGTCACATATAATTGATGATCAAATACAACCAGACTAAATGATCAAAACAAACCGACTAACTGTAAATTAGGTGTTAATGTGCATTTCAATATCAGCTAACTATATCAAATTTGAACACTTATATCAAAGCCTTGGTGATTTAGATAGAAAAAATCAAAGAAAGAAAGAAAAAGTTTGTATTGAGCTTTAAAATCTGAAAATATAATGCATAATGTGTGCATGTCATTACTACCTAATTTGCATGTCATTACTATTATTATTTATCAAGGTATATGACAGTTCATTATAACATTGTACAAAAATGTATTACTGTATTTTTTTCTTATATTATGTTTCAGGCTGGTAGAGGTCATGTGAACGATGTAACCTTCCAAGACATTAATTTTACCTCGGTTGAAAATCCAATAATAATGGATCAATACTACCATGCACGCCCTGACAATGAATATTCACAGCTGAATGTAAGTTTTTGACTTTCTATGTTTTCTGAATGAATATTTCAAGATAAAAATGTGATTTTGAAATGCACATTAATACTTTTTAAATAACAGCTTTTTGTACTGGTCAGTGCAAAAAGATTTTCATTGATCGGTACAAACTGTTCACGCTACTCAATGTAACCTAGTTTGAACTGGTCTGTGCAAATCTAATCGGCGCAAGCATAAAACCTACCTTATTTTGTAGCATTAGCACCGTCTTCTCCAAATCGCTTACTCTATTTTGAAGTTGCGTTTCTTGTTTTTTATTAGCTTGTGCCACAATAAACTTGGTGTAGGTCATGCTTCTTCCCATTCCTCTTAATCGTCCGGGTCTATCCTGTCCCAGCACTACTGAAAGAGCATCTTCTCGCACATTAATTTTTGAGCTGGATTGTGATTCGGTGTCAATTTTTTTAATTTGATCCTGCATATGTTAACATTTATTATAATTTCCATAATTATTACACTCTAAAGTGATTTGATAATAATCAAATTGAAACAAAAGCACATCCTATTGTATCTTGAATGGCCAAACTCACTGGTTCGCCATTTTTTCGAGTGTGAGATCTAATCCAAACATGAGTTCTGGAAATGGAAGAGGGATTGGAACTCTCTTTTTTCTACATTTACAAAAATTGAATAAAACAATTATCATAACTATAGAAATAGATGGCGTGACAAAAATTGAATAGGACAATTCTCACCATATCCGCAGCTAATCGAGCCATTCCTTTATGGCTACATGTGTGTGGCACTTGCTTGCGCCTGAAAGCCTTGTACATGTCACTTTTTATCTGAATTAAAAAAAATAAGAATACATCAAAAAGTTATCTCATTCATTGAAAGAATGACCAATTAGATGTAATTTACCTTAAATTTTGAACTAGTTTTCAAGCTGATAAAATCATTCCACTCCGTCATACTTCCAATATTATCTAGTTTAAGTTGAAGTCTTTCCTCCTTTGACTTTGCTTTTACTAATTAATTAACTAATCTACATTTTGAACACCTAAAAATACAACCCATTTGCTGAAATATAGAGACCTTTTGCCATTCCTCATCCAACTTAAATCTAGTCTGTATCCATTAATTGGTTGAAGCGAAATTAGCACATTCGTAAATAAATCAAATATGATTATATTGGAGTGGCTGTTCGCATAACAGATACAAAACTTAAAATGATTAAAACAGCAAACCAGAAGTTCGTATCATTCACATGACACTGAAAGTGGAGTAGAAAAGGTAAAAAGATATGATTATATTGGGCTGTCTTCCTGCATATTTTCCGGATTCAATCATCACTTACTGTAATCAAACAACACCCTGGCTTTATATGCAATGATTTTAGTAGTAGACATGACATCAAGAGTGTAAAATTTGCTTATTGTTTCAGGGATTTTTTTCTTCAAATAATCTTACACCAACATATTACTGTTAATGTCATTTTTTTACTCTCCCATATGTTGTATGTGCACATGATATTAACAGTAATTTCAAGTTATTTTGGAAAGATACTGTCGAATGTATACACTGACTGAGTTTATAAATGCTAACAATAGAATTCGGTGTTGCAAATTAATGTAAATCTTCTCAAAAATATTTGAAAGCAATTCCTGACTGAGTTTATAAGCTAAGGAAGACAGGACTGTTTTTTTTTCATTTCATTAGATGATTGCAATGCTCTTAATTTTCAAAGCAACACTAATTTGATGGGTAAAATAAAAATTTTAAGTAGCTTACTCAAACATGTAAGAATAGTTAGACTAAAAATATTAGTAATCAGGTGGCACATTTATAAAATTATAATGACCAAACAAATATAATTATTATGTGAATAACCATACATCAAGTCCAGAAAATGATGCAACATAAGAAGAAAATAATAATCAGTAATCACAGAAAGCATCCTTTACAGATATTGATAAGAAGCTAGCTCTCAACAAGGAGATAACAGAATTTGCTGATGACATCCTTCTAGAATGTGTTCAAAGTGTAATAGTTGACAAAATTATCGAAGATAATAGCCACCCAAACAATGAAGAGAATAATTCTAAAGTTGGTGATTTGATAAAATTAAAATTCACTTTGTTGATCCTACGTCGATAGAGATGGATTTAGAAACAGAAGTTATATTTTATGAAGTCCCAAGTAACAAAAAGTAACTGAGATGTATGGGGTAGGTGTAAAAAGTGATGCTATACATCTAGGCACCGGTTGTGATTCACGACAAGGAATTTCATATGATAAAGCTGTAAGTGACTTGCTAATTACAAATGTTCACAAAGGCATTAGAGATACTGGTATGAATAAGGACTCTGTTAGGGTTCAAATAGCTATGAAGTTGAACAATCCTATGCAAAACGTTGCACAGCAAAATGATACATTAAGTATTACGTAGAATATGACTACAAATAACATGGCAGGCACTAGAAAATGCTCTGTTACGGCCCCCCAGATTATGTGAATAAACTTGTGTGTAATATGGCAGCTAATACCAGCGAGATACATGGTTCAAGTACACAAAATATAGCACAGCAAATTAAAAGTCAAAGATGTTGGTTCATTGAGGGATTTCTCTAGAGAACAAAGTTATGCATAGAATATAAATATACCTGAATGCAATCCCATAAAACGGCTTTCAAATCATCACCAAGATGTCTCCAATCAGTAAGCGTGACTAGAACATGCTCTCGTACGAGTGGCCCTAGATAAGAAGATAAGTGGATTGACCCTTCTCCTATTGGAATGCCACTCTCATTAAATTCAACTTCAACCCGATTTGCGAAATTTGAAGGAAGTCTCTTCATTTTAGTAGGACCTCTAGCAATTCTTTTCCGAACTAAATTTTCGCTCACATCTTGAATAGATCTATCGGTTTCCATCATGTCTTCCACATTGTGTTCATTTTGCATTGTATTGTCTTCAAGTGCACAAGGATTGTCTTTATTTTGATTATTGCCTTCAACTAAATGTCGATTATCTTCAATTTGAATGTTGTTGTCTTCATTTTGAACGTTGTTGTCTTCAACATGCTTATTCTGTTCATTAGACTCCTTGAGTGCAATTTCAACCTCTTTTGCTTTTTTCTGTTTTCGAGTAATCCTCTTCATTTCCTGTATAGATATGAAGCAAAAATGAAAAATGAACCAATTGTGCTAGAGGCTTCAAAAGCTGCTACACTCTTTTATCAGTGGCTAGCTTGTTTGATTAAAAATTTGTAAACTGTATTGTCTTCACATATTGCTTGTAGGCATTCGTTGTTTAAGAAATGTATTTTTGCAATGGTTGCTATTATATTTCATATGAACCAGTTGTTGTAAGTTGTATCAAAGTAGTCTCTGGACAGATCAAGGAAGTTTTGTAAACTGAGCTACACTTGGTTTTGTAAACTAAGCGTTACTTATTATAAAATGATTATTACATTTTCTGCACAGTTGTGCTTTAGATTGTACTTTTCCTAGCTATGTAGCAGTAATCACCACATTTAAGTACAAATTTAAGGGATATGCATAGATCTTGAGAAAGGAAAAATGAATCCAGAAATGAAATAAGGTAAATAATGACACTATTCAAATGACTGAAGACAAACTAATCGATACACGAAATAAAGTTCAAAATCAAATCCAAATTTTCAACTATTCCATACAGGAAATAAAAATCAAAATCAAAATAAATACAGGAAAAATGATAAATACCTGAAGGATTAAAGTGGGAATGACAGTTACCCTTGACAAAGTGATAGCAGTTACCCTTGACAAAGCGATGGCTGTTATCCTTGATAAATGTTAATTTGCAGAAAGCAGATTAACATTTGCAAACATGCTTTTACTACTTCAAAGATCAATCATATTCCCATTTTGTGCTATTATGAGTACCAGTATTAACATTTGCAGACAAGAATATGTCAGAACCCGAAGGATGTCAACATTCATGCTGTAATTTAAGTGAAAGACAAATATATTCATGCTACAAGCCCCAATCATCCTAACTACACAGTATATAAATTTTGGTTAAACCAAGTGCTGCCTCTTAATCAAATTTATTGTCATATCAACTAATCATATTTTTATTTGTTTAATCATTCAATAACGATAAGATTATGCTTTTCTGGTACTAGTGTGTATAATGAGCTAAAAGTTAATCAAATTTTTCTTACATTAACAGCGAAATGATGCGCTCAATTGTAAAATTAAGTGCTAACTGCTAGCATAATCAAATATAACACTGAGATATATATAGACCTATATCAACATGGTTAATTTCCAAAAACTATATATGAAAAACAAGTCATTACATACAGACATATTACTTAACCAAAGAAGATAGAGAGTAAAGTCTAATATAATTAAAACTAGATAGCAAAATAATAAAACTACTCAAATATGCCTTCACAATCTTCCCTAACATAACTAATATCCTCAATAAAATCATCAACATCCATGTCAATATCTTCGTAATTCTCCATAGCAAAGCTAACTTCCTCAAATGGTTCGTCTATATCTATCTCATGAAAACCTCTTGATGGCGCCTTCATCACAACATACCAATTAGAAGAATCGTCTTCTCTTGAATAAAAAATTTGTTTCGCTTGAGATGCAAGAATATATGGATCTTTTGAAAATGAGGCTTGGTTTTGATGTAAGTTAACAAGCGTGAATCCATCTTCTACCTTCACACCATTTCCTATGTTTGCCCAATGACATTTAAAAACAGGAACATAAAAAAGATGATAATCTAACAAAATTATATCAGTCAATATCCCATAATAAGTAACAACATCAACTACTTGAGAAGTATCTTTTGCACTTGCTCTACACATAGTAGTCGCATCGTAAGTGACGCCACTATTTTGAGTTTCTCTCTCAATGTCTTTTGTGTGAAAACGTTGTCCATTAATGATATATCCACTATAGGATAATGCACTACTCCTCGGACCATATGCAATCCATTTTAACATCGTGTCATGGTCCTTTGAATCAATGGGTATCTATAAAAAATAGCTATTTAAAATGGATCTCAATAATAATAAATCTAAAGTTAATGAGATAATATTTCAAAATTCCACTCACCTTCTTTTTAATCCAATCAGCAAAGTTATCTGTATGAGTTTTCCAAAGTTAAGTTGCATTTTTTTTCATGCGCTTGTTTGAGTGTTGTAACTCCTCCAAATGCAAACTATTGTAGCACAAAAAAAAATTACCAAGTTGTATTTGCTGATACAAATTGTATGAAACGGTAATAACAAATTGTAATAGTTACTTACTCTAGAAATGGTTCCACTATAGTCATATTCATTAACACAGCCAAATGTGCAATCTGTTTCTCATTGGCGGACAATGTAATTGTTTTACAAGCTGAAATTGGTCGTCCTTCGAGTATGGAATCATCTTCATAATCTTCATTTCGGACTTCCTTCTCCTCTATTTGTATTGATTTCTTTAAAAATTCACTAAAAAATCTCATGCACTCTTCTGCAAGATAGGATTCTGCAATACAACCCTCGGGACGTGCATGATTTCTTACATAATGTTTAAGTGTCTTCATATATCGTTCAAAAGGGTACATCCAATGGAAATGAACTGGTCCACACAATCGGGCTTCCCTTTCAAGATGAACGGTCAAGTGTATCATTATATCAAAGAAAGAAGGTGGAAAATATCGTTCAATTTCACACAAAATTATAATAATTTCATCATCAAGTTGTTGCAATTTTTCTTTATCAAGAACACGCTGGCATAATTTATTGAAAAACGAACATAAACGAATTATTGTCCTCCTTGGCTTTTTCGGCAACAATCCTCTTATTGCAACTGGTAATAACTATTGCATTAGAACATGGTAGTCATGTGACTTCATGCCGATAATTTTACAATCCTCCAATGACACAGAACTTCTAAAATTTGAGCAATAGCCATCAGGTCCCTTGAAATCATATAACCTTTGGCAAAATATTTTTTTCTCCAAATTGGACAATGTATACGGAGCTGGTGGAAGATATGTTTTTTTCCCACGAGCTTGTGCAAAAAGGCCATGCCTGATTCTCCAATCTTCCAAATCTTTTCTAGAATTAATTCCGTCTTTTGATTTGCTATCATGCAACATCGTCGCTATTATGCTTTCACCAACATTTTTTTCTACATGCATTACGTCTAAATTATGACGCAAGGGAAGTTCCTACAAAAATAATATTGTTATACTTCATTAATATATATATATATATATAATTCATTCATTCAAAAATAATAGCACTAACCTCCCAATATGGTAAATCAAAGAATATTGATCGTTTTTTCCATCTTGATAGTTCTATTTTTGCAGGATCATCATCTTGTTTGAAAGTAGAATTTTTTCTTTTCTTACTATATTGCTTCTTAGTTGGCTTCTTTTTACCCTTCCCTTTCTTGCTGTTATTAACTCCATTTTTTATTTTTTTTCCAAAATTATTTGGAAAGTTTTTCAAAATGATAGAGATGTTTCTTCCGGTTAAAATTCTAGGTCTACGACCATTTTCTATAGTGTTATCAAACCAGGATTTTTGTTTTCTCAACGAATCCGATGGTGGTAAGAATCTCCTATGACCCATGTAGACATTTTTCCGACTATACTTCAACCATCGATGATGAGTGTTGACACCGCATAATGGACAACCTTTTTTACCCTTCACACAACATCCAGCCAGATTACCATATGCAGGAAAGTCATTAATCGTCCATAGTAAAATTGCTCTCATAGTAAAAAGCGATCTACTAAATGCATCATAAGTTTGAACTCCATTAATCCATAAGTGTTGCAGATCTTCTACCAATGGTGCCAAATATATATCTATATCATTTCCTGGTTGCTTTGGACCAGGAATCAACAATGTTAATATGATATTTTCTTTTTTCATGCATAACAGTGGCGAGAGATTGTATGTCACTAGCATCACGGGCCAAAAACTATATTTGGAACTCAATGTCAAAAATGGATTAAAACCATCAGTAGCAAGGCCAAGCCTTAGGTTGCGTGGATCTGCTGCAAACGATTCCCATTTCTCATCTACCACATTCCATGTTATAGAATCAACAGGATGACGCATTTTTCCATCATTACTTTTATTGTTAAAATGCCATCTTAAATCTTCTGCTATTTTTTGAGATCTAAACATTCTTCTGAATCTTGGAATGATTTGAAAATACCTCAAAACTTTAACCGGAATACCATGCATAATTTCATTTGTACGTTCGTTCCTCTTCCATCTCGAAAACCCACATTTTGGACAACTATCCAAATCTTTGTACTCTCTTCTAAAGAGACAACAATCATTCCGACAAGCATGAATTTTCTCAAAACCCATATCGAATACTTTAAGAAATTTTTTCACCTCGTAAATATTCCTAGGAAGTACGTTATCCTTTGGCAACAATAGTTGTTGCACATTTAGAAGTTTATCAAATCCATTATCGGACAACCCAGTCTCACATTTTACATTATATAAGGCAATAATGGAAGATAATTTTGTTTGATCGGTACAACCAGGATACAACGGGGTTTCGGCATCCTCCAAGTTTTTTAATAAATCATCCTCTCGTTTTTGTGCGCTATCTTCATCTTTATCATCATCGGAATATGTATGATTGATGAAATCTTCATCTTCATAATGAGTGGATTTGAGTAAATCATAAGTGTCATTAGACTCGATATCTTTGCTTATAGTTATTTGTTCGCCATGATTGTACCACCTACCATCCATGTATAGCGGATCCATTCCTCTTATAATCAAATGCTCAACAACAATCTTCCCATACTGATGACTAAGATTTCGACAATCTAAGCAAGGACATAAAATCTTTTCTGGATTTCTTGAAATTCTCAATGCAGCATGCACAAACTTCCAAGCTCCTTGCTCATACTCAGTACTAGTTCTATTAATAAAATGGAATAACTATTAATTTTGACGTTAAAATATAAGATTTGACTCTCAAAATATATTAAGTATAATATAGTTACCTGTGTATATGTACCCAATTTTTATCCATCATCAACCAATATGCGAGGAAGTAAATTTCTAAAATTTAAAGTAATAATCAGTTATTGAATGCAAGCAAAATAACATAATCGTAATTGAATGCAAACAAAATGAAAAACAACAAGGAAGACAAAGAATGTCAAACAACAAATCAATAAGTCAAGTTCAAAGCCTTGTTTCATGCAAAAAAAATTAAAACAACAAGAATGAAAACGAAAGAGTCGTGTAACCCATTTTTTAACAAGAATGCATTACCCCTCTCCTGATACTTAGCTTGCGCTATTAACAACAATTTTATCCGCTTATACAACAATATCAGAACCATATACAACATTAGCACCAAACTGTTTTCAAAAAATTTGCCATTACAACGACGTCATTTTGTAGCACCGGAGTAATGTCTATGCATTACCCCTCTCCTGATACTTGGCTTGCGCCATTAACAACAATTTTATCCACTTATACAACAATGTCAAAATCATATACAACATTAATACATTAGCACCAAACTATTTCTGAAGCATGCACCTATGAAAAGAGTCTCGAAAAAGAAACTAAAAAGGTAGACAATAACTCAATGCTCCAAATAACAAAACATAATCCAATATGATACTTTACGTGAATACTAGTTTAGCATCAATCACTCATAATCATTTAGATTGTAAGTGTTAATTGTTGGAAATCTTGTGAGAATATTTCATTCAGATTGCAAGTGTCAATTTGTTGGGAATCTTGTGAGAATATTTACAAACAATTTTGCCTGGTGGATTCAATAATGAGTTTGACCTATATAATCACTCTACTAATTTATGATTCTCATAGTCATTACCCACTAAATATACATAGAACAATAGAATCAAATCATCAACTTTTACAGCCACATCAAACCCACCAACAAAATAATACAATCATTTATAAGAAAAGAAAAGAGACTGGTCTTTGAAAACAAAATTATACAAGTAGATGGTGGTGCCAAACGCATTTTAAAAGTTTTTTTTCCTTTGCCTTTTATATAGCAGACTTATCTGCCGAATGAAAAGGTTAATTTACTAGCAAGCATAGTGAAAAATAAATAAATGGTAAATGGTAAATTGTTACTAACATATGAGCCTATCTAATTATTGTCATTTGTTACACAAATTTTAATATTCTACATAATAAGTAGGTTATGGGCATACACTATGAGCCATCAATCGCTTTAATTAGATGGAAACCAACTTTCAGAAATTCTTATCATTTGAACTTTTAATTACTGGTACTCTGCATTAATGGAATTGATTTGTTGATATCAACACATGGTTGTTGCCACAACCATATCGAAGACCTAACAGGAGAATGACACATACACATATATAATAAAAAAGGGTATGCACCAAGCCTGCATATATAATCTTACCGAGGTGTATATCGCTGTTCAAGAAATAGTTTAATGAGAAAAGAAATAAAAACCAGTTCCATTGATTCAATACGGGTGGCAGTAAAATGGACAGATATATAAGCATTTAATTATATTGAATGAGGGAGCCCAAATGAGGATAAACCTTTTATTTATTTGTTAATTTGTTAATACTATATTTATAACTAAATTTATAAACTTAATATGGGATATAGGAACTTTTGTTTGGCTCTGTATTTTGTGAATGCAATTTAGGCCTCGCAGATGAACACTGTGACCTATTTGACAACAAAATAAGTTTGTTTCCAGTTACATAAAGTAGTAGTATTGCATACCAATTTTTATGGAATAACAAAAATAGAATTCAAGAGAAATTTCTTCTGCTCTGGACTATACAGGCAGTTTATGTAAGAAGGGGAGTGCATGAGATAATTTTAAACCTAAAAACAACCACAGGTTCTTCAAAATGAAATTCAAGAGAAACATGACATATTATTAACAGTAATTTTGCTTTATCTAAAATAGACATTCTTTTCATATTATTCATAGTGCTTGCTTGAATTTTTTTTCCAAAATTATTATCGTCCGAAAATTTCTTTTGTAATTTAGAAGGCAACTTATATTGTTTTCCTAAATTCTTTATTTGTTGTGGAGTATTTCGTCATTATTCCCTTCTTATCCAACCTCTCTTCTATTCATTTAAAATTGGTACATACTCAAAATTTATGTGTGATACAGCATTCATTGGAAAACCTTAAACATATAAAAGAACAGGATATATTCAAATACTGATATCCATAAATGAAATTAAATATACACCTGAAAACAATTGATATAGACGTTAAAGATATAATGTATGTTTGAGGATTTGTGTATGCTTAGAAATGGATAATCTTTAAAATGGTACGTGTATCTAAAATCTTGTCCTCAATTTTCAGAACTCACTGCTTATGCTCAGCACACATGTATATCTAAAATGAAACCTGGAAGTATATGAAATGCATATATGTAAAACATACTTTGCAAATATATATAAACTGAAATACTTGTATTCATAAATCTTATTATATCTTCCAAAGTTTGTTAACTTTAAAGCCACACAGATTATTTATATTCAAAGTTTGAAGTAAGAATACTTACAAAATTATATGTGAAACTGTGTCTCAAAACCATGTATATACATCTAAAATCAATATATAACCAAGGTCAAATGATATGTTGATTTAATGCCAAATAGACTTCATATCCCAAATTTAGAAAGTTGAAACTTTTACATGTTTAAGAACTGCATATGTTCAATTGATACATATGGAAATCCACTCATACACAGAATTGCATTCTTTTGAAAACTTAATTACATGACAATTTCAAATTTCGAATGAAACATATACATGGTTTTAGATTTGACAGGGATAGTGAATGCATACATATAATTTGAGTAAAAAATGCATAAATAAACAACAATGTCAGATTAAGGTGTGAACAGATGTGTGAGTAAAAAATACATATAATTCTGGCCCTGTAGCAAGCTTCTTGTTTTGAAAACTTTTAACAGAGAAAGATTGATCGAGGCTACAATATTTCACTAATGGTAGACGAAGGCCTTAAATTAGTTTTAAAATTCGGAGAAACAACATTCAGGACGTGCCAAGCCTAAAATCCTTTTGTTGCTGTGCAGCTGTTGGTTGGAACGCCGCAGTCAAACAAGTCTAATTGTCGCTTTATACATTCATTTCTCAAGTAATTTTTTCAATAAGTGATGTATCGGGGTTGTTTCCAAATTGCCCCATTTTTAATTTATGAATACCGAGGGCAAAAATACTAATGAACAGTTTCCCGATGGGTAAAAATAGATGGGTTCAGCATTGAAACCCAGTTTGAATATTTCAAGAGGACATGTTGGGGTTCTGTGAACTTAAAATCTTCTTGCTATGGAAACACGTTACTTTGTAAATGGGCAGCTAGTTCAAATTAGTCAGGTATAATTATAATTAATCTTTTTCTTACTTCACCAAGACCATAGTTCCAGCACACTAACCACCACATCAACCAGCTTCTGATCAACTACTCATCGCCAAACACCTAGTCCTACCCCTTACGAAGGCAGTCCAGTAATCAAAAAACCAAACTCCATTAACAAAAAAATCACTACATCAACAATTCATTTGAAGCGTACATCGCATTTATTTCAATTCATTTGAAGCGTACATCCATATCCACGTTAATACGAGGACCAAAGTTGAGTATTCGAATTAAGTGAATTACCTTATCGACGCCAACGACTCGAGCGATGAACTGAAGACGTGAATGATGATGAAAGGGGACGGCGCCAACGACTCGAGCGACGTACTTGCAGAGCGATGGAGCGATGGATTTGAGATTTGCGGGATTTGCAGAGAGATGTAACGACTCGAGCGATGGATTTTCGGAGCGATGGATTTGCGGAGCGATTGATTTGTCAATTTGAGATGAAGGGTTATTTGGTGGGAAGGGAAAATAATAAAAACGTGGCCGCGAAAACACCCAATCTCCCCGCCAAAAGAAATGTGATTAGGCAGCGTTTTCTTTTTTATATTTAATTATAAATGAAACTAAATTTGAACAATTACAGCTTTTTGAATCAAAGGCTGTTACATGGAGCTGCAAAAAACCATTTTTCTTGTAGTGGTCAAAACTTTAGCCACCCTAAGCATAGATGAGATGAACGTCGACTGGATCCTCGAGACAACCGTCGAGCCGGAGACATGGATGACATCGATAAAGAACTATCTACTTGTGGGAACCCTTCCAACTGACCTAAACCAACGGAAAAAGCTTCCCCGAAAGGCACCACGGTTCATGATATAGGTGGAATACGCTATCGAAGGGGATTCCCGACCCTCATTCTTAGGTGAGACCGAAAATGAAGCACAACAAATCCTAAAGTAGGTACATGAAGGCGAATGTGGGGACCACAGTGGGGGCAGACCCTAGTGGAGAAAGTCCTTCGATATGGATATTTCTGGCCAACAACAAACCGCGACGCTGCAGAATACACCAGAAATGTGATCGCTGTCAAAGGTTTAGCAAAATTAAGAGAACTCCTTCAACGGAGCTAAGGCAGATTGTTAGCCTGTGGCTGTTTGCAATATAGGGAATCGACTTGATTGGTGCCTTGCCAATAGCAAAAAGAGGGGCCAAATATGCTATAGTTGCCGTTGATTATTTCACAAAATGGGCCAAAGCGGAACCGCTGGCCAACATAACCAAAAAGAAAGTCATTAATTTCACTACTAAAAACATTGTTTGCTGGTTTGGTGTGCCCCAAAAAGTCATCATGGAAAATGAAACTCAATTCGAAAGTGCCGAGTTTCAAGACTTCTGTAAGCGTTTCTGAATTGGAAAGAGCTTTTCCGTGGTGGCTCATCTGCAAGCAAACGGGCAGGTGGAATCGATAAAAAAGATAATCAAGTCCACTATCAAAAAGCGACTAACAAAAGCAAAGGGAAACTTCCACTCCATTCGCCTTAGCACTCCGTTCAGAACTATGGGCTTACACTCGCACTATGGGCTTACAGAACTACCCACAAAGTGGCAACCGGCCACACTCCATTCGCCTTGGCGTTTGGTTCAGAAGCAATTATTCCTATTGAACTGGAAGTCCCCTCGCACTGAAGGCAAAACTTCAATCAAAAGCAAAATGAGCAGCTCCTACTCGAATCACTAGATATGAATGATGAAAAAAGAGAAGAAGTAGAGTTGAGAACCGCCGTCCACCAAAAAAGGGTCGCACGGTACTTCAACTCCAAAGTACACAGTCAAACCTTCGAAGTTGGAGATCTTGTGCTCAAGCAAGATTACCCTGTTCTGGGGACTTTCAGGCCAAACTGGAAAGGACCATATGCCATCAATCAAAAGATAAGAGATGGGACTTTCAAGCTAACAACCATCGACGGAACTCAAGTTCCCAGGGTATGAAATAGCGAATCGCTCCGCCGTTACTTTGACTGAAAGCTACCTTATGTACTTTTTATTTTCCAGCAAATAAGCCATCCCGGGATGTCGGGGGCATTATACATAGGCAAAAACTACTCTGCTTTCCTTAAGAAAGTTTGCTTCTTGAACCATCAAAACCGTGTTCATAATAACTGCCCGCCGGGTCGAAAGGAGCAAATCGACTCAAAGTTAGATCAGCAGAACCCAAACTAGGTCTTCTAAAAACCTGTGCTGCTCCAGCAACATCCGGAAGGCTAAAACATGCGATCCTCACGTTGCTCGAAGATAGGCAACAACGAGGAGCACGAAAAGTCGGGCATTTCGTAAGCCGCGCCCAAACTCCTAAAACATACGCTCCTCACGTTGCCCGAAGATAAGCAACACCAAGGAGCACGAAAGGCCGCGCATTTCGTAAGCTGCACACCAACTTCCAAAACATATGCTCCTTACATTGCTCGAAGATAGGCAATACTGAGGAGCACGGAAAGCCATGCACCAACTTCCAAAACATACGCTCCTCACGTTGCCCGAAGATAGGCAACACACAAGAGCACGAAAAGCCGCGCATTTCATAAGACGTGCACCAATTTCCAAAACATATGCTCCTCACGTTGCCTGAAGATAGCAACACCAAGGAGCTCGAAAATCCACGCACTTCGTAAGCCGCGCACTAATCTCTAGAATGCTAACTCCTCATGTTGCCCAAAGATAGGCAACACCGAGTAGAACTAAAAACCGCGCATCTTATAAACCGCACCAAAACACACACCCCACAAGTTGCCCGAAGATAGGCAACACAAGGGAGTATCAAAAGCTGCGCGCTCCATAAGCCGCACACTAAATTTCAAAACACTAGCTCCTCACTGCCCGAAGATAGGCAACACCGAAGAGCATGAAAAATCGCGTACTGATTCTTAGAACTTAAAAGCCCGAAGATAGGCAACATCAGGGAACACTAAAACACACGCTCCCCTTGTGGACAAAGATAGGCAACGCTGAGGAGCACCAGAAACTGCACATCTCCTAACTAGTGCCAACTGCTTCTATAATCAGGAATAATGAGCACAACTCCAACAAAATTGGAATGCTACAAACCGACATAAAATTTTCAACTAAGGACACTTCATGATTAAAATTTCCCTAAGTTAACCCATGCAATGTGAACCGCTCGAACACGCATATATGAAAATAATCTAAACCCTAAGTTGCCGGTCATTTGAAAACTGTTTGAAGTAAACAACCCTGTGAACTGGGGGTATACACCGGTACTTGAATAAAAACACGTGAGAACAATAAGTTCACAAGTTCTGTCACTTCAAATAAAGAATTTTGAAGTTCTGTTAATTTTCAAGTTCTGTTACTTCAAACGAAGGATTTTGGCAGTAATTGCAGAACTAGAGAAATATAAAATAAAACAAGCACAAGTGCACATAACATATATAAGCAGACATATGAGAATACAGTCAAAATATCCAAATATTTCTTATAATATTCTTTACACGGGGTCAAAATGTGGCGGCTATACCCACACAACACCGGCCAACAAAAAGATAATAAAGACTCCACAGCTAAGACACTAAGTGCAGACTTTGCACTTGAACAAAATGACTCAAAAGAACCCAAAATCTGTTCAGTCTTCATGCAAGCTTCTCAACGCTTCTTTCCACGACTCCCCTTTCTGCCCTTTGTCGGCAGCTTCTACTTCGTCTCAGGAGTATGGTGTCACTGCCGGTAATGTCAACGAACACCTCAGTGGAAATGTACACCTCTTCCTCTGCAGCCTTCTCAGAAGATTCACCCTTCGCTTTACGTTTCCGTGATTTGCGTGAGCTCTTTGTGGCTTTGCTCGCTTCAACCTTTTCCTTCTTAATAGTGACCAGTTAGTGTTGAATCTTGCGAGGCTTCTCTGTCTGAACTTCCTGCTCCTTAATTTTTGCCGCTGTTACATCGCCTTCTAAAGACACGGAAGGGTCATCAAGGCCATGGAGCTAGGCTATCTTTTCGGACTACGGCCCCGACTGCGAGCCAGACATGGACGTAGGAACAGAAACACAGACGACTGCAGAGGCTATAGAAATAGCAGCAGGTCCGGGAGCTGAGGAAGCTGGCACATCAACAGGAAAGGTGGATGGACCTATAAGATCAAAAATGAACGCATTAAATTCTTCCTGATCTTGCAACGTAAGTTGGAAGCTCCCAAACTCGGAGGAAGCAAGAACATTACCTGCACTGGAGGAATGGTCGAGAATGTCGACTTCATATTCACCACCTTTGCCTTCTGTCGATGGTTCCACTACCTGAGGAAGATTCTCGAGCTTTGAACTTGCTGGCAGGTTGTGGGGCTACTTCGATAATTCGCCCGCGCCAGAAATAAAAGGCTTGGTGAGCGCTTTGGTGGCAGTCTTTAAGGCCGCATCGGTGGCCTCTTTCTCCCTTTCAACTCAAAGAATTTCCTTGCCCTCGAGCAATGCCTTCTTTGATTATTCGTTAAGGTAGGCGTCCTGCAAGTCCCGCTTAGTACAGACGTCTCCGCTATCGGAAAAGCGGGACAAGATTTCTTCCCAAACTAAAGCGACAGTGCGCGGGAACATTGGACCCAAGTAGCTAAGACTCCCTTGGTGCAACAGGGAGTTAACATAAAAATTCAGAATGGTCGCATCTAGTTTCTCCATTTTTCTTTCAAAAGCATTTTGAATCTCCAGGTAATCCGCTCTGACGGTGGCTTTCTCAACTTCAACGGTAGACTTATCGGCACTGAGCTACATGACCTAAGCCTAGAGCCTGACAATTGTCTCGGCTTGGTCGGAAATAGTCTTGTTGTGCCCCTAAACGATGAGATTGTGATCGGCAATGGATTTCATTTGAGCCTCGATCGTTGTGTTACAAGCAGCCACTTCTCCTTTTAATTTCACCTCTTTAGCGTGAACCTTCTTTATCTCGTCTTTATAGATGATCTCGATTCTGGGTTGAGACTCTTTTACTTCTTTTAGCAAGTCGGCGCTCCTCTTGCTATGTTGCAGTACCGTTGCCTTCTCCTCCTCCAGCAATTTACTTTTGGCATCACTTCTGACAGCGCTCTTTCAAAATCATCTTTCTCCGACTCGAAAGAAAGGATTTCTTAGTAATTATTGCGATTGATGTCCGCTAGTTGCTTACACAATCTCTCCCGTCCTTCGGTCCGATCAAAGTCGCTCTGGATAGGTTGAAGGTGAGGCATGTATGAATCTTTCCGAACTGTGTGCAAATCACGATCAAACTTAACTCCTTTCAAAAACCGATCGGGAAGCGCTGCCTCAAGCTTAGAGCGGCCCGAAGGAAGAATATAGGCAGGTCTCTAGTGATGACGCGAAGCACCAGGAGCAGTAACGATGGAAGATGGCGGGATGTAAGTTGAAGATGGAGCGGTAACAGAAGTGATAGGGATTTCTTAACCCGTTGAGGAGCGCATCGGAGCGGAAATCTATTGTTCCGAAAAATGCGAATGATGATCAAACTTTGACCTCTTCGATGGCTCCTCCCTTTCATTGGAAGATCTCCTTTTCTCTTACCCACCCTTGTATGACTGGCTCCGATCTCTTTCATCCTGGCGATGGGTTTCGGCCTCTAGTTCCTTCCTCCTCCATTTCTCAGGGATGATAACAGTCAGAAGGGCGCTTAGACCAACACTGGGAGTCAGTGAACTCTTCGAAGTCATCATAGAGGCCATGTCCTCTTGTCGTACCTGGCACAAAGTATAAATAAAAGATTTTAGAAATGGAAAATAGGCAAGGAAAGAAAGTGGAAAAGTGAGTGCAATTCTAATAAGATGTATACTGTATTTCAGGGGAAAGGCCAAAAGCGTCGTCAAGAACCGGATCGGGCGGCCGTGGCAGGTAAGACTGGACTAACTTTGGGTGCAGTATTGCTCGAAGGAGGGGGCACCTCCTCAAATTTAAAGTCTTCCCCCATAATCGCATCAAAATTAACATAGACGTCGCTTAAATCCCCGAACTCTGTGCCAACATCTTTATTCGGGGGCATCCTGATGCTCTCGAGGGCATTATCTTTGCCGCTGGCATCTGGAGGAGGAGAGCTCAAAAGGACGGGACTCATACCCGGGGCCTCATCGCATGATTCTGAGTCATCGTCATCGGATTCTACATAAAGGTCATCACTTGCAGTAGACTCATCGCTACTACTCTCAAACTCGCCCTCTTCCTTTTCTGAGAACACTACGGCCTTGCTTTCTCTTTGCTTGAACTCTTCTTCTTCTTCCTCCGGGATCGGAGGCATTCTAACCAAGCCGCTAAATCCAGTCCCAATAGCATCTTCTCCATCGCGGGCCTCCTCGGTTGATCCTCCGAACAAGCTCTCTCTCTCTTTAGTGGCGCCTTCTTCAGAACCACGGGAAGAAGAAGTGGATCTTGTGTGAATCCTGGATCGGGCAAGAGAGGGGACTTCAACTGGGACAGTGGATCTACCCGAATATAGTAATCCATATCGATGCTAGTTTTCATTGGTCAGCAAAACTTTGACGGATCTCTCCTCCGCATCAATAGCCTTTAGAGTCAGAGAAATTTCATCAAGAGACACATCCTTGTTTGGCCTTGGAATAACTGCAAGAAGTATACAGCTTGTTAGAAACTCCATAGCAATGCATCAAAGCTCGATAAGTATAAAAAAGAACTTACCCATGTCATCCAGAGACGGTTAAACCCCTTGGGGCACCTAACAGAGAAATATTGCGTTTTGAATTACGACCAGTTGCTCTGCAAACGCAAAACGATTTTTCGGTTTCTTTAGGCTTCAATTACGATCAGGGAGGGGCAGTCATCTCTCCTTTTTAATGATAGAAAGAACCACAACTCATCAAATCTTGGAGCACCGTTGAACGTTCGCATGAAAAGAACATGTAGGCAAGTTAAGATAGCATAGCCATTGGGATGAATTTGAAACGTAGCAATGCCTAAGTTGGAAAGAGTCTCTCGTAGAAAGTTGTTGAAAGGAGGCATGGCTCCATTCAGGCACATTTAACGATGGCAATAAGTATATCCTGGGGGAGGAATATGAGCAAACTCGTCTTTTTCCAATAGACTTACATCCTCCTCTGGTATACCGTGTTGCGCACAGATGTTATGAAGAACTTTAGAAGAAACCACCGAAGAAGCTCTCTCAGGCGGATTGAGTAGAAATCAAAAGTTGGGAGGCGTTCCATCCACGACTGGTCCAACCGGGACCGACGGACCGTTTTCCGTCTATGAAGTGGTAGGAAAAAGTGCGACGGACAACAATTCAGCCGTTGGAAGTGCCGGACTTCCTCCACTCGATTTACGGCGTGAAGATGGGTGCTTCATTCTAAAACAACATAACTCACATTCAAAACAGTCAGGTGATTTTATTCTAATTTAGTAGTTTCCCCTACTACACTTGAATTCCGGAGAGATATCGATTCACGTCCATGCGACGGACTTCAAGTGTATACCGGGGCAAGTGCATCGTGCTGTCTATAGAGGGTGAGCTCGGTATCTAAAACACTACAAACGCTCTATCCCATGACGATAGTTCGCTCGCAATAGGAAAGAAAAAAGTTTCCCACATCGTTCAAACGTGAATTTACTTTCTGTACACTTACCCATTTCGATCAACGATCAATAACGGATCCGTTGTCCGTAGCGACGTGGAAAACTCTCTTCACTACAGGGATACCGAGCGTGCAATAAGCTAGCAAGATAAATCTAAATCCTTCGGAAGAATCTGGACTGATTAGCGAAGTGTCGTGCGGTATTAGCTACGGAACTCGGCAGAAGTCAATTCTGGCCTAATGGACGAAGATAGCAAATGTGTCAAGCACTGGACCAAGGCCCGAGTGTTGTTCCAAGAAAAAAATCAAGACTCGATTTACTATTTTCCTCCATTAGACCACAATCAACTCAAACTTCTCACGACGAACATTGCAAATGTAAACTCGCCATCAAATCATTACACGAACACTGTAGTTAGCGAACCAATTTGCAAACCCACCTCAGATTGAATTCTAGAACACGAGAAGGATCGAAGATTAGAATCAACGAGCTATGGATTGATTGGTGGTGAGCTAGGAGTTGAATCGGCAACGACTCAAGGCGGTGACAAGCTAGGTTTTGGTCAGAAATGACCTAAGAAGGCAGAGATGCTCTGGTGATGATGGCCAAGGGAAATCGCGTCCGCAAGCTTGGAAAAGATGGACCTAAGGAAGCAATGGATTGGGTTGAGTGAATTGGGTTGAATCACCTAGGGTTTCAAATCGCATGAAAATAGTTCGGGTCGTGTGAAAAGTAAGGGGAAGGGTCGGCTCGAGCAGCATAATATAGGCAGATAGAAAAGACGAAGCGAAATTTTGCTCAGTTATTGGGTCACCGGCAATCCATTGTGGATTGCTAGCGACCCATATTTCCGAAGCAAAAATTTCCAAGTGGCCAGGTTGCTAGCGATCCATCCTACATGTATCGCTAGCGACCCATAAGATTGAAGGCGAATTTTTCTTGAACTCAAACTCCGACATTTACCCATCATTTCGAAACATATCGAGAAGCTATAAGAAGAAACTTGATCCATTACGACAAGCAATAGTAGTCAAGACCAAAGCTAAGTGATCAACAATATGATCTGTAATGTATCCTAAAACTCTAAGGCGATCACTTGGAATTCGACGAATGGATATTGAAAGCGATAAATTCTAGAGCACGCCTTGTTCTCAACGAAGACGTACTCTTGGGGCCAAATGTTATTCGATTTTTTAACCCAGCAGGACCCACTAGAAAATAGAACAATTCTATGACATTAGAATGGCTTAGAACTTAACCAAAAAGGCTAAGGCAAGGAGTTAACGAGAGCCAAGCCATATTACTGAAGCAACAACTCAATTTGACTAAACCAAGAAACCATCGCTTGTCCAATCTAATTAGCGGCTAAGCATAACTAGCTAGTAGATAGTCATCAAAACTGAATAAAGTGCAACGAGACTACACGAACAACATCAAAACAAGGCCATGAAAGCATTCCACAATTTAAGTTCCAAAAATATTGCAAGTGTTTGGATCGCTAGCGATCCATACCCTATGGATCGCTAGCGACCCATGCAATATGATGGTTCCTAGGGTGAAAAAGAAGCCAAGAGTGCAAGAGCACAAAAAATACCAAGTGAATGGATCGCTAGTGATCCATACCAAGTTGCTAGCTCGCGATCCATAAAAGATAAAGATAGGGGATAAGTTATTAGCTTGCGAGCAAGCAAAATCTACGGATCGCTAGCGATCCATGATTTTTGCTCGGATCGCAAGCTAAATCCCCCTAGGTCGTTCTGTACCCATCTGCAAATGATTGACAAGCTTTTTGGCCCAGAAGCTCTCCGATCTCTATAAATACCATCCTGCTTGCAACATAAACGGAATCTTCTCCGGACTGGTTGCTGAAGCTCTGCTAGAAACATTCTTCACTCTTTACCTCCCTCACAACAATATTCAAAGGGATTCGCTGTGATTCTCCAGTGGATTCCAACTTTGGGGTTTCAGTCTACCTTAGGAGAATCAAAGCCTTGTAATCAAACACTACTTGTAACAGCAATCAGTCTATAATCAAACTATAAAGTAGACACAGCCTTCATTAACAGCCGGACCACTATAAAAATTCCCTGTCTTCATTCTTTTACTATTCTTTTTCTATATCTGTTATCTATGTTATTGCTCTGTCAAAACACTGCAAACGTAAACTCTCCATCTAATCATTACACGAACACTGTAGTTAGCAAACCAATTAGTAAACTTACCTGAGATTGAATTCTAGAACACGGGAAGGATCGAAGACTAGAATCAATGAGCTGTGGATTGATTGGTCGCGAGCTAGGAGTTGAATCGGCAATGACTCAAGGCGGTGACTAGCTAAGGTTTTGGTCAGAAATGAACTAAGAAGGCAGAGATGCTCCAATGATGATGGCGCAAGGGAAATCGTGACCGAAGCTTGGACAAGATAGATCTAAGCAAGCAATGGATCGGGTTGAGCGAGCTGGGTCGAATCGCCTAGGGTTTCAGATCACATGAAAATAGTTTGGGTCGTGTGAAATGTAAGAGGAAGGGTCGGCTCGAGTAACATAATATGGGCAGGTAGAAAAGGCAAAGCGAAATTTTGCTAAGTCATTGGGTCGCCTGCGATCCATCATGGATCGCTAGCGACCCATATTTTTGAAGCAAAATTTTCTAAGTGGCCAGGTTGCTAGCGATCCATCATACATGGTCGCTAGCGACCCATAAGATTGAATGCAAATTTTTCTCAAACTCGAACTCCGACAACTACCCATCATTTCAAAACATACCGGGAAGATATAAGAAGAAATTTGATCCGTAACGACAAGCAATAACAGTCAGGACCAAAGCTAGGTGATCAACAGCATGACCTGCTGCGTACCCGTAAAACTCTAATGCGAACACTTGGAATTCGACGAACATATATTAAAAGCGATAACTTCCATAGCACGCCTTGTTTACCACAAAAATTTACTCTGGGGGGGGGAAATTTTATTAATGTTTTTAACCCAACAGGACCTACTAGAGAACAGAACAATTCCGTGACATCAGAATGGCTTAGAACTTAACCAAAAAGGCTAAGGCAAGGAGTTAACGAGAGCCAAGCCATATTATTGAAGCAAAAATTCAATTGGACTAAACCAAGAAACCAGCGCTTGTCCAGTCTAATCAGCGGCTAGCATAACCAACTAGTAGATAGTTTTCAAAACGGAACAATGCGCAACGAGACTACACAACAAAACAAGGCCATAAAAGCATTCCACACTTCAAGTTCCAAAAATATTCCAAGTGCTTGGATCTCTAGCGACCCGTGCAATAAGATGGTTCGCAGGGTGAAAAAGAAGCCAAGAGTGCAAGAGCACAAAAAACACAAAGTGAATGGATCATCAACGATCCATACAAGATGGGTTGCTAGCGTTCCATACCAAGCTACTAGCTCGCAATCCATACCAAGCTACTAGCTCGCGATCCATACCAAGCTACTAGCTCGCGATCCATACAAAGCTACTAGCTCGCGATCCATAAAAGATAGAGATAGAGGCTAAGTTATTAGCTCGTGAGCAAGCCAATTCTATGGATCACCAGTGATCCATATACCATTGATTGCTAGTGATCCATGGTTTTGGCTCGGATCGTGAGCTAAATCCCCTAGGTCATTCTGTACCCATCTACAAGTGATTGATAGGCATGTTTGGCTCAGAAGCTCTCCGATCTCTATAAATACTGTCCCACCTGCAACATAAACCGGATCTTCTCTAGAATGGTTGCTGAAGCTCTGTAGGAAACATTCTTCACTCTCTACCTCCCTCACAACAGTATCCAAAGGAATTCACTGTGATTCTCCAGTGGATTCCCGCTTTGGGGATTCAATCTACCTAAGGAGAACCAAAGCCTTGTAATCAACACTGCTTGTAACAACAATCAGTCTATAATAAAACTATAAAGTGGACGTAGGCTTCATTAACAGCCGAACCACTATAAAAATTCCATGTCTTCTTTCTTTTATCGTTCTTTTTCTATATCTATTATCTATGTTATTGCTCTGTTAGAATAGGTCTGGTGCTTTCAAACTCAAACCAAGTTGTTGATCAATTTTTTGAGTTAAGATCAACACCATCACTTCTTTACTTAGGAATGCTTTCGAAAGGTAGGCTTTCGACTTAAGTGGTTTTAATGACCCTTTTTCTCAATTGAAATATAACCCAAAAGGTTTTGAAAGAGACGATTTAAATGATTTCGAAAAGAAATGCTTTCGACTTTAATCGATTTATGATCCTTTTGCTCTACTTGAAGGCATAATTCATATGGTTTCGATCAAATTGTTTTTCAAAGGGTTTCAAAGGAGTAAGCTTTGAATGGTTTCGAAAGGTTCCACATATTTTAAATTAAACCCAAGTGCTTTTGACAGGTTTAGACTTAAGGCTTTCGAAAGGTTTTAAAGTAAGGTTTCAAAGGTGTAGTTCCCTAATGGTATCGAAGGAGTCGAAAGGTATTGTTTTTTTCGTTGTTTTGAAAGGATTAAAAGGAAGGGTTTTCTAAGGGTTTCGAAAGGCAATGTTTAAAGGTTTTAAAAGAAAGATGCTTAAGGTTTAAAAGCTTTCGAAAGGAAGGTTTTTCAAAGGTTTCGAAAGGGTATTGAGAATGGTTTCGAAAGGAATGTTTTGGCCTTTTGGTCTAGATAAAAGAAAGGGTTTTACTTAGTTTAGAAAGGGGTACTTTTAGTGTTTTGAAAGGGGTACTTTCAATAGATTTGAAAGAGGGACTTTCAAAGGTTAAATGTTTTCATCAATTATGATTTGGGTAAAGTATATATATATATATATATATATATATATATATATATATATATAACATGGCAAGGTGATTTTGAGAATAGCATAAAAAATATAAATTTTCCTTGTTTAATTTTGATTTAAAGGTTATAAATCATTTTGAAAAGGTTTTCAAGGAAAATTATGGGAAGGAATCCCTAAGTAAAATGGCTCAGAGATTAGAATATTAGATGGGACTGGTATAGGGTCATGCCCTATACATTAGCTATTAGCCCCAGCTAATTTTGTCCAAAATTGGAGTGTGTAAGGCTTTGTCACAGGCAAGGCTAAAATTATGAATACACACAGAAAGGAATATATGGTTGTATACAGATAGGTTATTGGTGAGCCCGCAAAACCATTAGGATCAGGTGACCTTGGGAGATGATAAGTTAAGGACAGACCGTCCAAAAGAAAAGTATTTAACAGATAGTTAAAGACAGAACGTCCAGAAGAAGAGAAGTGTCTAAAAGATGTTAGATAAATTTTTGATATGTTTTCTGGTAGGCCTAAGTCAGCCAAAGCTTA
Source organism: Allium fistulosum (assembly GCA_030737815.1). Taxonomy (NCBI): domain Eukaryota; kingdom Viridiplantae; phylum Streptophyta; class Magnoliopsida; order Asparagales; family Amaryllidaceae; genus Allium; species Allium fistulosum. The sequence goes on from CM060904.1 coordinate 800,618,829, forward strand.
ATAGTTAGCCAAACAAAACTAAAGTGTTTGAATAGATAATTCATTTATTACCTGATATGTATGTTTACATAATGATGCTTTACAGTTTTAACCAATTTGGGTTGTAGGAAAAAGTTCGCAAAAGATATGTTTTAAAAGGATGTTAGTGAGGGGAAACCCGTTCCGCTAAGCGGCGTAGTATCACTTAACATAAAATAACATAGATGAACATTATTATTCACACCAGGCTTTATGTCTGACTCGAAGTTTTTATTTTCCCCTTAAACTCTCGGGTGCTCAAAATTGGTTTGAGTAGGCTAAGGGTTGAGTTTTCAGGTTTTGTTATTTTGGCGAATAATGCTTCCAGAGACGAGCAGGTGGCTGACGAATAGCTAATCTGGAATATAGATTATTTTGTTTATTTCTACTGTGTATTAAGTCAGATATAACTGTATTACTTTGATCAACCAAGAGGGCATCATCATATGTCGCTCTTGGCGTATTATTGTAAATTATATTTATCATTGCCTAGGAAACGTTTTGGAATTATGTAAGTTGGATATGGATTATTGTTTTGAGATATAATTAGTAAAATTTGTTTTTCAAATCTGTGATTTTGTTCATATTCAAGTGCTTCTAGTATTATGGATACCATTACCATTTCCGTATTTTGTCACCAGAAGTTAATACTATGGATGATTGTAGCATCTATGACGCTTAGCTTTTGGCCTCTAGATACGGGATGTTACAAGTAACCTTCCAAATGTCTTAGGTGTTGTAGGACATGTCGTAATGGCTGGTGGGTAAAGACATTAATGGGGTGAGCCAGAAAATAAGGATGGAGCTTCCTTGATGCAATCAACTGGTAGTATGCGAGCTTTTCTAGTTTTGGATAATTCCTTTCAGCACCTATCATCCATTTGCTAACATAGTATATCTGTCTCTGGATTTGATTCTCTTCGCACAGCAGTGCGACACTTATAGCATGCACTAACATCGCTAAGTAGATATACATGTCTTCATGATCTATTAGCTTGGAAAAGATGGGGGTCTCTCTAAGTGGTGTACCAGAGCTTGGAATGCGTCAATACAATCCTACGTCCATGCAAAATTCTCTTCCCTCTTCTGATCAAGTCGAAAATGGGAATGCACTTATATGTGGCTCTGGAGATGAACTGACTTAGGGCGGCAACCTTACCATTTAAGCTTTGCACTTGCTTAATCATCTTTGGTACTTGGATATCTCATATCGCCTGAATCTTCTCGGGATTGGCTTTGATTCCATGAGAGTTAATAATGAAAACCAAGAATTTCCCCGATGCAACACTGAAAGAGCATTTCAGGGGTTTGAGTTTCATTCCATATTTTCAGAGAACACTAAACATCTCCACCAAATCATCGATGTGGTCGTTTGATCGCAATGAATTCACGAGCATATCATCCACATATACTTCCATTGATTGTTCGATCTAATCATCGAACATCTGGTTGACCAGTCTTGATAAGTAGCTCCAAAGTTCTTTAGTCCAAAAGGCATCACAATGTAGCAGTATAACCCTAGATCGGTAATGAAGCTGGTGTATTCCTGGTCTAGGATGTGCATCGGGATCTAGTTGTATCTGAAGTACACGTCCATAAATGAAAGCAGTTCATGTCCAGCGGTCGAATCAACTAGCTGCTCGGTCCTTGGAAGTGGAAAGCTGTCCTTTGAGCACGCTTTTTTCAGGTCTGAGTAGTCAATGCATGTCCGCCACTTTCCATTAGCTTTTCTCACAAGCATGGGGTTAGATACCCATTTCATGTAGAGGGGATCGCGGATAAACCCATTGTTTTTGAGTTTATCCACATCCTCCATGAGTGCAGTGGATCTCTCCGGATCCATGCTGCATCGTTTCTGTTTCACCGGGACATGCCTCAGGTCGTTATTCAATGCATGGCTCGCATGGTTAGCAAGATCCCACACATGTTAGAATGGGTCCAAGAAACACATTAAGATTGGCTCGGAGAAAGCCATCTAATTCTTTCATCATTATTACGCTGAGCTGTGATCCGATCTTCAGGACCCATAATGGGTCATCATGTCTGATCGTGGTATCAATCGTTAGCTTAGCAAGTGCAGCCTTGGGTTCTTTGGGCCCCTCTTCCTCATCTCTTGGGTTTATATCTTTATAGAACTGACTATAGTGCCTAAGCCAAGGCTCGGATACTGATTGCTAAGCTTCGTTAGTTTTGATGTAGAGAGACGTCTCTAAATCCTTTCCTTTTTCCTTTCACCGAGCATCCCTCAACTCAGCAACATAGCAGGCATGGCCAGTTGCCTGATCTCCATGAATAATTACCACGCCATTCTCTGTCAAGAAATTCAGTGTTAAACATAAAGGGGTGATAGCTGCCCTGAATTCAGTATGGGACGGTCGGCCCAAAAAAGCATTGAACAGAGAGTTCACATCCATCACAACCAAAGGTAGAACCCACACTCTTCTACGCTTGCTGTCTCCCAATTCCACTGGTAGACATAGCCTACCACTTCAATGGTAATACCGTTAAAGCCATAAATACGGGCTTAGCATGGTTTTAAATCTTTAGCTTCTAGTAACATCTGGTTTTATGCCTACTTGAAAATGGTATTGACTGAACTTTCGCAATCGATCAGAATCTTTCTTACCTAGGCAGAGCCGATCATGGTTGAGATCACCATTGGGTCTATCGTAGGAACTTCCACCCTATCTGCATCTCTACTTCGAAACACGAAATCATCAGTCATAGTTCTTTGTTGTTTTTCCAGAACACCATCCTCCGCATTCGAGCAGCACTCCATATCAACATGTCTTAAAGCATTCACATAACGATCCATCTCGTTCCAGCTTTTGTCAGCTAGATGTGGTCCTCCAACAATAGTGTCAATCACTAACCTTCCACCCGCCCATCTAGGTTCCTCGGCACTAGTTGAGGCTTATCCTCTATTGGGGTCGGATGTCCCCTTCCTTCCATCCTACGTGGCTTTAACGAACTGTTGAAACTTTCTTTCATGAATCAACTTTTCAATGACGCCATGAAGGTGGCGGCACTCGCCCGTGGTGTGACCATGAATTTCATGGAAACTATAGCCCTTCCCTGTATGTTTCTTTTTCTCCATCGATTCTTTCGGAGGTGGTTTACTATACTGCATAGTATTACAAGTTGATAGAAAAATATTCTCTAATGACATGTTCAATGGTGTATAGGTGTCAAATGTCGGGATACTTGGCTTCCCTCTTATAGAATCCCATCTTCGATCGTGGTTTCTATCGCTACCTCTCTTTTGCTCATTTGTTTTGTTCTAAAAATCAACTTCAACTTTCCTAAAACTATCTCCAGACTATTTCACTACCATGTTACTTTGTACTTCCCTGGCACTCTCACCTGCAACATCTCTCTTCCTAGTTCGCTTTGCCTCCTCATTCCTCAGGTACTGAGCTGCCTTCGCGTAAAAAAGGTCCAACGTAGAAGGAGGCTTCCCTACCAACCAATTGCCAAAATCAGAATTAGGGTCCACTCCCTTAGTCAATGCCATCAGATTGCGTAATCATTTGGATTACTGACCTTTGTAACAGCCGTATTAAATCTTTTTAGATAATTGTTCAGTGACTCCCTCAGACCCTGGATCAAGTTGGAGAAGGACATGACATCCTTGGGACGAGCCATGTGCATACATAATTGCTCTACGAACTTCCTTGACTAATCATCAAACGAGCACTGGTAGTTTGGTGAACCATATGGTCATAACCCCTTCCAGAAAAATAGGAAAACATTTGCACTTGACTGCATCGGTGGCTCGTGCGGAGTCCACGTACCACTTACACTACATGGGAGGCTACCTGGGGTCAGATTTTACCGCATAAGCAGGAGTTGTAGGCATATTTAACCTCCATAGATACTCTACATGTAGGATATTGTTAGTGAATGGAGTTGACTTATGGAGAGTCCCAATCATCGTTGGTCAGGCCTTGACTTTCTTTCACCAGCTACCTTATCATAGCCGTCCGGTCCAACGTATGGAGAGCCGGTGCCTGGTAGTGGTCGTGTTCCACCTGACGTGAATGGCTCGATCCATGCCTTCGGGTAGCACCAGCTTGCCTTGGCTCAGCGTGTTCCTCATTTTCCAACTAAGCAACTGTCTTATCATCGTCTCTCGACTGCAGTTCAACCACGTTCGCTTGAGCTCCAACGCCTTGGTCAATTGCGACGCGTTCGGAGTCAGCTCCTCCACCTACCTGAAGACTACCCCTCAAATTTATGGGTTCGGTGCTGATCCCTTGGTGGGTTCGGTGCCGATCCGCATCGTTTGATGGTAGTCGGTCATATAATTCCTCCATGATGTTCCGGCATCATATGCATCCATCTTGCGCCATTTGCTCCTGTGATAGTCATCAGATGAAGAGGAGTTCTCTAACCCAGAGTATGGTGAAGGCTCTCCTCATCTTCCCACACTGGTCTATCAACTAGTTCATCAGATCAATATTGGTCTGGATCCGCTAATTGAGCTGCTGAAGGCTATCAAACAGTTCCTTCATCAGGACTTCAAAGTCAGCTTTGGTGAAGTAATCAGGAGGATTTGGGGCATCAGCAGCCGCCGGTTATACATTTTGGTCACCTATTTAACGCTGATATCTTCATTGCCTTCAGTAGCATGAGAAGTAGTTGACTTTCCTCTGGCCATGGCTAATAGCTTCCTTTTAGATCTTCAAATCTGAGTAGAAACGGAAACTTCTTGGTTGAAATTTGGATCTATCTCGCGAATATGTGAATCCTCAAATAGTTGATGAGATCCAATCAAGCTGAGAATTCTCTCTCAATGAAAGCACTAAAATGTTTGCACCAAAAGTTGGCACTAATACCCAATAGATTGTATGCAGAGAAATAAAGTGAAGAATTAAAATTAAAATAGAGGAAATAAGTAGAAAATAAGAATATGCATATTTGTAGTGGTTCGCTGTTGATTGTCTACGTCCACTTTGATGAAATTGCTTTAGTAATCACTTGTTTTTCTGGGTAATGGGAGGATCGGATCAGAATGATCCTTGATTCCAATAGAGTACAAGTGAAACAACAACGTAAAGATCCCTAAAATGAAAAATGAACTTTGTATTTATAGGACTAGAAGACCAAAAATCTTTCTAAAATTTTGTCGGTAGAATCTCATGATGTAGACGTGGTCACCCAAAAAGTTTAACAGCTCAATTCTCAATATTGGGTGATTGGTACCGATTGGTCCTAGGAGCCACATGGTGTCGCACGATCGGTCATGTGGGTCCCCCTCCATGCTAGCTTTATGTTTTCAAAGTTGTTTGCATAGTTGCCTTCATGCTTTTAGAGATATTGATTGATTCTCATTGAGTTGAATTGCTAGTTTGAGTTGTTCATAGCCAAAGTGTACGATTCGATCCCCTATCTAGGGAAATAGATAGGTACCAATCCCCTGCCTAAGGGAGGCACTAATCCATACTTAGAATATTTCAGAGAGTCTCTCTTGCTCTCGCTTGATTGTTGCCTCATACCACGGTCTGTACTTGATCTCTGGATTTCATGATCATCTCTTTAGGCTGCTTGCCTTGTCTATCATTGAGTCTAACTTGTCCAATTAGTCTGGGTATAGCCGAGTCAAAAGGCCGGATAACAATATATATATATATATATTCTTATAAATAGTTTAATAATATATTTATGAATGAAATATAATATATATATTGTTATCCTGCCTTTTGGCAAGGCTGTGACACCAAGGACTTGACTAGAGACTGAAGACAATCCGTCTCGAAGATCAGTTATCTACAGGTCCACGATGGATACAGGAAAACTTGGTACAAGTCTGGATCTAGCTACAATTAGCATGGTATGACAAGCAAAACTATGAAAGGCAGCATTCCAAATTTCAGGTCAATCGGAGTTCGTATGCCTAAGTTATGGATCAATCAAGATCCATGTGGAACATATCAATTTCGTATCCATCAATCTACAACCATCATTTCGTATCCACCAAGATCGATATGAAATGAACGCAAGTCCATCACTCAGCCTCCATCCATTTCGTCTCCATCGAGTTTGAATAGACTTCAACATTCCATGGACAATTTGCGCTTCATTCAACCAACCACTATATGTTTCGTATCGATTAATTGTTTGAACGATACGAAGAGCCGAGGCGAAGCATTGATACAAAAGGAGGCAGGGATCGATACAAAGAGTATAACCTTGGATGGATATGAAGGAAGCAGTCGAACCAAAGGAAACGGTCTTTAGGCATGAAATATGGATCTCCACAGAACTCACATTGTATAGATACGCACGTCATCGACACGCAATTGATAGATATGCATTGTATCGATACGTAGCCCATCGATACGCACGTACCAATATGAATTCTTCAGCTTCCATAGCAATTTCAATCTTGGATCGATCATATCTCTCAGACTACAAGTCCAAATGCTATGAAATTTTCACAGGAGCTTGCATATCAACTCAAGAGCTCCCATGATCGATCATAGCTCAATCGGAGCCAGTCTTAATCGATACGAAGACAACATGGATCGATCAGGGATCAATCCCAAACAACCCCAGATCGACCTGGTGGGCCCACCTACACATGAGAAAGGATATTCCGAGTTTTAGGGTAGATATTTCCAAACCTACTCCTATAAATAACACCCCTACGCCTACTGAAAAAGAACTTTTGGAACTTCTATGCTGTTACTCTTCTGAAACTCCATTGTAACTTGAGTGCTATTGATTTGTATTGTTGTAACTCAGTTGAGAATCATCATTAAACAGCAAACTCTTCAAAGTGGACGTAGGCTATAATGCCGAACCACTATAAACTCTTGTCTTTTTCTATTTCTGCTCACTTTTCTTGGTGTGATTGTTAGATTAGCCTCATTTTCCATTTAATTTCTTCATTCTAATCTCTTTAATTACATCTGACGAGTGTTGTGCCCAATTTCGGTACTAACACTTTGGTGCTTTCACTGAGAAAACTCCATTTTTCTCTGATTCCATGGATCCCCTACCATTGTTGGATTGTTATAATCTAAGGTGGAGATCGAGATCTATCTTCCAGTAGTTCCTTACACTCTACTCAGATTACTCTAGATCTAGGAAGAGCTACATTCAACATGGTGCGCACTACCAGAACTGCTTCCAATACTGCAGATCCAGAAGGAAGGGATATGCAAAATCCTACATAGCTGACCACAGCATGCCAAACGTCAACTAGAGCTCAAGATCCACTTGGTCTGGTGACAAGATAGGAGTTCCAGACCCTTATGAAAAAGCTTACACAGAGCCGTTAGGAGCTCACTCAGCAGATTCGTGCCAACACAGAGCTCGCAAACCAGCTGAATGAGGAAAGGCGAGGGAGATCTAGAAGGGAGCAGGTCTCTTATTCCTTGTCTGAAAGTTCAGCGTCCTCTGACTTTAATCATAGATCTACACGCCATCGGTTGGATGGAAACTACGGAGAAGCCTCCAGGCATCCGCATACTGTGAATCTCGAACAGACCGGGATTGGTCCTTCTATAGGGCATCAAGCTGGACCCTCCTCTTGAGGAGGGAACTTCCATATCACACCACTCAAGACCACGCAGCAGCTACTGCCATATATCTAGATGCCAAGATCCAGAACCAACAGGATCCAGCCCCTCGTCACTGCATTCATGTTCAGGATCCTCACTTCCATGAAGAGCGGGAGCTAAGGAGGCATGGGATGAGCCAAGGAGGTATGGGATGGACCATAGACAGTGACCAGACCGTCCCCATAACATGGAATACGACCATGCCTTGGCACCGAACATCCAGATGTCTGACATTCCAACCGTGATATGTCAGATGATCAGAGAAAGTCAAGGCCTTACAAACGATGATTGGGGAATCTCCCGAAGTCACACTCCATTCACCAATGACATTCTCTATGCAGAACCACCCCATCAATTCAGGATGCCGACCTTGCCGGTGTATGAAAGAAATTCAGATCCTAACCAGCATATCTTGAAATATGAATGGCTCATGAACACCGCTTGAGCTGATGATGCGGTTAAGTGTAGAAGCTTCCCTATCTCCTTGGGTGGCATTATGACTATGTGGTTCACTAGTCCACCATCCAGATCCATTTCATGTTTTGATCAGTTGGCTACTTAGTTTGTCGAGCAGTTCCGTATGCATGCTACAAGACCGAAGGATGTCAATACCTTATCCAGTGTCTCCAAGAGAGACTCTTAGGCGCTATCTGGAAAGGTTTCATGGTGCTTGTGCCGAGGTCAGCAATCCCAATGACAACTCTAGTCTAATGGCATTGACTTAAGGGACTGATCCTAATTCCGAATTTGTTGATTGGTTGGCTGGGAAATCCCTAGCTTTGTTGGATCATTTCTATGCTAAGGCAGCCTAGTTTTAGGAGAGAAGACGCTAGACGATCTAGGAAGCAGGACATTGCAGGGCCCAGTGGTGAAGGCAGTCAAAGCAATGTTGCAGTAAAGAAGACCGGTGAAAATTCCGGTAAAGTACAGTTATACATTCAAAATAAGCAAGGTCAATAGAAGGGTAATGGAGGTCAAGGAAAGAAGAGAGACCCACACCGCGGGAGACCCAGCTCGTGTTTGACCGATATACTCCCTTAAACACGTCGTTGGAAAATATTCATCTTCAGACTTGTAATATTGGACGGTATAAGAAGCCAGCTTCGAACCGTCATCTGAGAAACAAATTCAGACCTGGAAGTTCTGTAGGTTCCACGATTGTTACGACCACAACACTAATGAGTGTCGTCATTTGCAAGATATCATCGAGAGATTGATTAGAGAAAGAAAGTTAGAATAGTTCGTCCGGGCACCGCAAGATGGAGGTGCGGGTCCGTCTAATTCAAATCACGGTCAAGGCCAAGCTAGGGTTGAAGAACCCACACGTACTGGCGGGAGGTTGGTAATTAATATTGTGAGTGGTGGTCCTCATCCGGCTGATCGGAGCTGGAAAGAAATGGAGTCATATGCTAGTTCGATTAGGCATGTGGAATTTGAATGTTGTAGTAGTACTGATGAAGGGGCCTCAACAAAGCAACAAAGGATGATGATAGACGACATCGTTTTTAGAAACCGTGATGCCGACAGAGTCGAGGCCCTCACTATCGATCCGTTGGTTATTTTAGCCCAAATAGGTCCTGCTTGGATGAAGAGGATCTTAGTCGACAACGGAAGTTTTGTCAATATACTTCCAAAGCTCGAGGAGGATGGATCCGTCCATCCAGGACCTCGCCTACTTCCAAAGCTTGAGGAGGATGGATCCGTCCATCCATGACCTTGCCTACTTCCAGAGCTCGAGGAGGATGGATCCGACCATCCACCACCTAGACCGATTCCTTGTTCCCAGAGTGTGAACAAGATCTTGATACTCAAACATATGTGATTGGTCGTCTTTCAATTGACTCTAGAATCCTGAAGCGTGAATTGGAGTATAAACCATAAACGGGTGTGGCCGACCGCCCATAAAATAACTTATGCCCCCGAAGTGTGGATGTAATTTTAAACGGGTGTGACCGACCGCCCGTAAAATAACTTATGTCCCCGAAGTGTGGATATGATTCTAAATATTAAGCAGGCATGACCGACTGCCAGCATACAAGTCTAATCCACAGAGTGTGGATGCAAATATTAGCAAGTGAGCGAGTGTGATCCGACCCCTCCAACTTGTGTCACTTTAACTTTGTTCCGACTAAGTTAAGTTAAAGTTAGTGAAGGCGGAGAACGACTGCCAACTGACTACTTCAATTCTCCTCATAACTGGGGGCATAACTCAAGTACCTACCGCTGATCGAGATAGCGCAATGTTAAGACTCGACTCAGCGTCTGAATACGACCCGAAGCCATGGCTTCAGGATTTAAAGACCGGATTAAGTTCGACTCAAAGACTGAAACTTCACGAGCACCTTGAATGGAAATGCGAGTGCTAATGTACTTAAACAAATGAACACGGGGTTATGCCAAAAACAAAGAATAAACTCTATCCATAATATTATTTGAGAAAGTAAGTACAAAATATGTTCAAAGAATTCCCATAAGCGGGGGCCAACCCTGCATCTATACATGGCCTACGAAAAATTAAAAGCTTATTCTAGCCATCTACAAAAGTGGGAGCAAAAATGAAAATCTACGCCTTCGGTTTCTTCTTGACTTTCTTCGGCGTAGACCCACTCGAGCTACCACCCGAGGGTCTCTTTGAACCCTTGCCTCCCCGGCTTGCTCTAGCTGGCTTGTCTCCGACCGTGGGAATCGACGTAGTCTCTTCTTGAGAACTCATAGGGATTGAAGTGTCCTTTGTATGTGGAACCGATGGAATGGTGGCACTCTCAATGCTAGAAGAATGAGGTGCACTGGTCTCAATAATGGTGCCACCTGGAGAAACCACAAGAATAAGGATCAGACCAGGACCAACCATGCCTCCGCCAGCTCTACGAGCCTGCTCTGCCTGCTCAATCTCGGCTTGGATTTCTGCCATTATCTGTTCCTCCCGGTCCATGCACTCACCTATCGAAATGCTGCCAATCGAACCCGAGGAGCCCATGATAATTACATCTTTATATACATTGAAAGGCACTTCAATACTCGGATCGCTTTGATGGTCGAGGAGCGGTTCCATTAGTTGATCATCAAGAATGTAGCTGCCATCAAGTGTCTCCCCAGCTGAAGAAGTAATTGTTACTGTTGTGGCCTCCGTAGTTAATGCCTCATGCTTGAGGTGGATTTCTTGAGTTGCAGGAGGGTCGGCTGGTGCAAAATCTAAGATTGAATGAAGATAAGAGAATATATTAGTAATATAATCTGATAGTGCTCCTGCATTTTGAGGAATAGGAGAAGTATCCATAATACCTTCCTCGTGTTTTCTCCCGTGCTGAGATGACGTGCTTTCCGAGCCGCGCTCGATTATTAGGGAGAGATGCGGCCTATCATGATCATATTCCAGAACAACTGGAGGATCGATAGAAGAAGTAGGCTTAGATTGGGACGTTGGAGGCACTTCAGAACCGACTTCCTGATGTTCAATCTCGGATCCTTCCCCAACTTTCGGATACTTAGTGGCCTGTTTTTCTTTCTCAAGGGCGATGGTTGTCTCATAGAGAACTTTAGGCTCATCTCTGATCAGCACTTGAGTTTCTAGTTCAAACTCATCGACAGATGCAGCATTGTGGATTAACTTTTCGTCCTCTAGCAAGCGATTCCAGGCCTTGTATAGTTGGAATGGATTATCTTCGCCGAGCCAGTTTAAGTTGCGGTTTCTTAAGACATTGGCGTTGTATGTGACCAGGAGATCTTCAAATTTTCTCTCCATCCTGGCCTTATCCACTTTAACTTCCCTTTCAATCCTGGCATCGGCCTTCTCGGCCCTTAGATTCGTAGCATCCCTCTCTTCCCTGAGTCTCACTGCCTACTCACATGCCTCCTGGGCCACTTTATTTGCTTCATCTTTCTCTTTAAGGGCCTCAGTCAGCTTTGCCATTAGCTCCTCAACTTCTTTCCGTCCAGAGTCCCTTTCCCGAATAATGATGGTGTTACGGTGACCCATCTCCTACACTAACTGCATGTGAGTCTTTCTCATGTTTTCCATGGACTTCCTAGCTGCCTCTGCTCTCTGGCCAGCCTCTACCTCGGTCTTCCTTGAAGATTCAAGCTCATTGGTGAGGGCCGTTATTATTCTGCCTTTTTGAGAATGGTCGCCCTCCATTTTTTCAGTCGTTTTAGCCCGCTCAAAGGACACGATCGAGACCCATTCTGCCATTTTGACCCATTCCCGATACTAGTTGTATGCATCATGCACGTAATCTTGTACTAGTTTTTCAATGTCGTTTCGGATTCTTTTCAAGTTTGGAGGGAAGTGGAAGCCATCGAATAAATATTCGGGAGTTCTTTCTTTAGCTTGGCAATACAGATGGCTCCCTCCCCTGTGGGTTCTATGGCAGTCTGTTCTGCGATGACAGGGGCTTTTGTTTCAGTTCTACGGCGCTGATCGTCAGATTTCGGAGTGTAAAACGGCGCTATTTGATGTGCAGTTTCGGAAGGTGGCCTACCGAAGCCAGTTGGTTTTGAAGGTCCTTTTGATGGTGGAGATCGCGACCGAGAGCGGCGCCTACTTTGATATGACCTTTCCTTCTCCCTATCATGGCACTCGCGCTCTTGGCTAGAGTAATAGCCACGTCTATAGTCTCTCTCACTTTCACGCTGATGTGATTCAGAGTGTGAACTGGAAGAATTGCGTGAAGAGCGAAGCTTGCTGAGAATGGAACCTTGTTTCATCGTCGTGTCTGTAAAATGAAAAGAGAAGCAGAATTAGTTATCTCCAGAAATGAAGAAGCATGTGATTAGAAGTCGCATAGTGTCATGAAGTGTGTGTATGCACGTGCAAACCCCCCAACCGACCGGTTGTAGTAGCCCTGCTTATTGGAGTTGTCTCCTTTATGTCTATTGAAGGTAGGTCTGCACCAGTTCTTGTTGGGGAGTGAAGCTCCTCTAACCCGAGGCATGGAACGTAGATATGTCGTCTGGTATAGGAACATCCGACAACCCTTTCAATGAACCTTTCATCTGTGAAGAAGAAGTCTCCGGACCTGTAGAAGTTGCAACGAGCTGAGTTGTCTCAATAATCTTTTGCCTCTTAGCTTTGTGGATAAATTTTTTGCCTTCTCTCTTCGATTTTGACGGCCGAGGGCCCTATGGAGGCACGACTGCGGGTTCATGTCCCACACTGTACCCTCTTCATCGTGAAGCTCGATGATCGTTACACCAGGTGCACTCTGAGCTCCCTCGACTAGGGACACGATAGGAGCCCGTCTTCCATTTGTCTTACTGGAGCTGCTCTGGGAACCCATGTCAGTCCTATACTCTGGCCTCTTTCTATAAGGCTAACGATAATCAGGTTCTCATTAGTAAGAACTTTGTCTATTTCTCTAAGTTCAACAGGCACCGCCTGGAGTGTCCTGACTATCTATTTCAACTGTGCACCTTCGGGCCATGGGATAGAAGCTGCGAAAGAAATACAGGAATGGATTCAGCATTGATTTATACTATCCCGTTAATTGACAAACGAGTTAAAGCACTTACGTCTGACCAACCATCGCCTAGCGAACCCCGTTGGGCATTTCACAAAGAACCACTCAGTCTTGAAGTAGCTCAACTTACTCCAAGCACCTGCCACCAATTGGCAATTCCTGACCGCTTCCAGAAAAGTAAACGATGGATTGTCCCCCCGACTCTTGACATTGAATAAGTATTTGATTTCATCAACAGTCGGGAGTCGAAGGAGATGCTCCATGAATAAAATGTATACACAGTTAAGAAGCGCGTATCCATTGGGATGCAGTTGAGAAGGCGCGATCCTCAAGAAAATTAGTATGTCCCGAATGAATTGGTTAAACAGGGGCAACATCCAAGCTACGCACATGAATCTATTGCACGCGGTAAACCCCTACATGGATTATGCACTCTATCTTCTGGCCCTGATAACAGAACTTCTTCCAAGGATAATCCATGCCTAAGATAGATTCTGCCTAGAATTTCCTCTGAAATCATGGACCGAATGGAGTCCTCCGGATTCAAAACCAACACTGCACCCGGTAGTTCATCCGGAGCAGGATTCACTGTGACATCCGGCCTTTCAATTCTAGGAAACGGGGGGCTTTGAACTTCATGTTGCTTCGAGCTTCCAGGATCCATAGCTATTGAACTCGGTAAAAACCTTTATTAGACGAAAAGAAACCTGTGTTCCCCTTGGTGCGAAGTGAGTAATCGTGTTGTGTGTGAAGTGCTACATAATACTCTAAATTTCTACAAGTTTGAAAGATTGTAAAGCGACAAGACTTCGAGATTCGATCGGAGTGATCGTCATCCCTGACCATCTCAACTGTGCCATCCTGACTTCGAAGAACGATCCATGTTAAAATTGGTTACATTTATCAAGTTACAGTTCCATCGATGAGCTTTGAAGAATAGTCATATATGTGGCTTACAGTCAAGTCCAAGTATGAAAGGCTAAAGCTTGTCGGAGTTAAGCGTTCGAGTATGCAAAAGGCTATGTTTCGTATCCACCATGGTTCGAGTTGGATCGTTCTCTTAAAGCCTGTGTTTGTATCGATCCAAGACACTGGCCGATAACCTTTTCATATCGATACATTTCGTATCGATCGCCTGTTCGTATGGATCACACCAAGCATCGATGCTCTTCGTATTGATCCAAAGACCTTGGCTTCGGATCGATCACCACGCCTCTTCCATCGGTATAAATTTCTCCATCCCTGATCGATCAGTAAACTACTACCTTTTCGCCTCGATCATAAAAGTCGCCTACAAACTACTTTACAACATTATGATCGATCCACGTCTGTTATCGATACAAATTTGAGGAGGATTTGGAGCCAGTGTCTCCATCGAATCCTTCCAGTACCCTCCTCCTTCTTCTTCTCAAAGGCGCCATTAACTATTCCCTCGACCTCACCCTAGCCCTATTCTGGCATCGATAATGCTGGAGTTGGCCGTCACCTTGGACAAGATGCCACGAAGTTCGATTCTTGTCATTAAAAACACTGTTACATTGATTGTTTACCTAGATTAAAGGAATTGGATTAAGGGTTAGTAGATTGGTTGTTTTGAAGACGAAGTTTCAGCTCTTTTTCTTTCTTTGGATCAATACGAAACGTGATAGCAGATGTAAGTGGAAATTTTCCTAAGTACAAAAACTATTTATATGACTTTGTATCCAAATGAAAACGTTTCGTATCCGAGTCACTAAACCGAGAGAAATGGTCAACATCCATCTATGCGAAGATTGACTTTCGTATCCATCAACACGGGTCGATCCAGAGCCTAGCGTTTCGTGTCCATCAATGAGTAGCCATCCACCTCGTATCCATCGATGCAGATCGATCCCAGGTTCAATGTTTCGTATCCATCGATACGAAGCAAGCATTTGTAAATTTCGTATCCATCGATACGAAGCACTCCCATGCATATCTATCTCGTATCGAAGACCATCGATACGAAGCTTATCTTCATACACCCTAGATTAATCCAGGAGAGGATCGATGTGAGGGAATGAATTAAAACGATCATCAATCGTTGTTTCAACTAGAATTCGAGATCGATCCAGGAGATGATCGATACGAAACCCGATCCAAATAAGGAAAAAAGAAATCAACAACGACCCATGAACGTGCAAATATGAATGTGAGTCAGGTTAACAATAACATCCTGCTTTCGGAGGCTCAAAACTAACTGTTACAGATGCTGCAGTCATCCATAGGTTATTTCTGAGTGACCGAAATCGGAATCTTGAAACTATTGGCAACACAGAAACACAATAATATGAAGAAAAAAAATTAAACTTCAATACAACAGAATTTCTCATTTATTATGAATATCATTCAGATTTAATTACATAATCCCATACTTTACCCACGTTTAGATTACATATACATGTACAAAATACGATAAGAGGGACATATGAGGATGTCCCCTTTTGATGATCAAAAAACTAATAAATATGAACTTTAAAGTTCTTAGTACAATACAGCGGAATACACAAAATAGCTCCTATATAGCTAATACTACCTCCTGCACGTTTTCAAAAGCTTATTCATCCAAAAACCTGAAAGTCTCCCACTCTCAGACTACTCAAATTAATTTTTGAGTACCCGAGAGTTTTTGGAGAAACACAAACTTCGAGTCAGACAATAAGTCTGGTATGAATAATCCCCTATCATCTCTTATCATAAATAGATAGCTAGTGAGACCACACTGCTTAGCGGAATGGGTTTTCCCCTCACTAGTATCCAAAACAAACATGCAAATCATTTACTATGCCCATACACCCAAAATGATTAGTCTTAACATAATATGAAATAAAGCCATAAATCATATGTATTGGATATCCCATCCACCCATTTATTAGATATCCCATCTAAAAGCAATTTATTAGATTTCCCATCTAAAAATCAATTTATTAGAGTTCCCCTCTAAAATCTTTAAAATCACTATCCGTCATAGTTTAATAGGACTATCCATCCCAAATCCAGTCAAAATAAATGCAGATTATTCATAGTACATTGTTTTATAAAATTTGGTTTGGGCTATCCACCGCACACTCCATAGTTTTCCTAGGAAGACTATGAACCCTTGGGTGCCAAATCCCGAGGCTAACCACTACTGGCAAAACATTCTTTACTTTAGAAATTTGATGTGGGCTATCCACCGCACATTCCATAGTTTTTCTAGGTTAACCAAGAACCCATCACTTGGCCAAATAAAATATCATGATCCCCATGATTATTTATAAAGATTCATGATCCCCATGATTACTTATTTTTCCCCAGGTATACCACCTGTTTAACCTCTTCCCATTGGTAGCCCCAATTAGGTTAAATTAAACAAAAACACATTGATAGCCCCAATGTATATTTTCGAAAGTATATTTCTGTTTGTAACCCCAAACTATGTATCGAAAACATTAAACCCACCTCGGTTTCCCCAAGGTTTTATAACATTCAATTTAAATAAGGATCCCCTTATATATTCAAACAAAGATAAGTATTTTATGCTATAACCCTTCGAAGTAGCCCCTTCGAATTAGCAAAACTTTACTCAAGAAAAATGGCTAAAAACAGCCCTTTAAAACCCTTCGAATGAAGTCCCATTCGAAAGCAAATAAATATCCAAAGTTAGCCCTCTCGGAAACTTTTCGAAATCAAAACCTTTCGCAATCATTGAAGATAACCCCTTCAAAACCTTTCAAAATCAAACCTTCTGAAGTCAAAACCTTTCGCAATCATTGAAGATAACCCTTTCAAAACCTTTCGAAATCAAACCTTTCGAAGTCAAACCTTTCGAAATCAAAACCTTTCACAATCATTGAAGATAACCCCTTCAAAACCTTTTCAGAAAACATTTTAAAATAGTACTCTAGAAGGTTGAAGCTTTCGAAGATCCCCTTCGGAACCTCTTCTTGAATATATAAAAAATTTAATCTCTTATAAAATGTTAGAGTCGAAGGATCCCCCTTCAACTACTTCGAAAGCAATTTTTATTTCTATCTGAAAGCAAAAGAAGCAGCCTCCCCATCCGTTCACCCTTTTCTTCCCTTTGGCCCCGTGCCTACCTTTCAATTTTGGGCGAAAGGTAACTATTTACCTTCCATTTTAGACGAAAGGTACCTTCCGACTTCATCGAAAGGGTAAAAGCGGACTTGTTGGAGTCGAACAGAAGTGGGCCCACTAAAGTGATGTTTTTATCTTGCTTGTCTAATTTTGATTGGCTGGGGAACCTTCTTCTGTGCTTTCGAATACTAAAAAGTATACAAAATTCAACATTTTTCTTAAAACACTGTACTTCTTCCCCATATATTTCCAAAGGAAATTTCCTTCCGAATTTAAGTTATTTTGGAAGCAAATTTTCAGTTTAGCCCCTGGGCTTAAATAATTTAATCACCTTAATAAACCACTAAGGAAAATTCTCAAAATTCACCAAAAATCAGATAAATCATATACTTCAACATATTAAAATTTCAAAGCACATGAAGATCAATAAAATTCAGAATTTAACCAAAACCGAAATAAAACATGTTAATTAACCACTAACGTTTAAAAACACCTATGTCTTATTCAAACAAAGGTTTAAATGGTTATATCCTAACCAAAATCACAAACATGAATCAGGTATAACTATAACCGATCCAAACATAGAAAAATGAGATGATAAACATGATTATTCACCTTGATTAGTTGATTGGAGAATGAGATACTTTCCTAGCTTTAATTCCTTAGCTTATTCTTCAATTTAAACTCTTCTTGGAGCTTTTTAATGGTCGTCCGAAATATATGGAAGTTAAGAATGAAAAAGTGGAAGTTTATTAAGGTGGAGGAAGAGATATACACAAAGAAATGTAGCACCATTTCCAAAATTACCCCTTAGGAAATTCCTCCTCCTAAATTTAGTTAAGTCTTATTTTAGTTCATTCATTCAGACACAGCCATAGGATTTAGTAATCTCAACTCCCTAATTATTAACATTATTCTATTTAATTTATCCAATTAAATATCCTAAAATGTTAATTAAAATTCAGAGGCATTACATTAACATATGTGCATGTATGTCAAACTAACATTTAAATTCCAAAGTTACAGGAATTGAATGCTTACCTAGTGACAACCAGAACAATGAACAACAAATTGCTGCACTCGACCTTCAGTTACAACAAAACACCGCATGATCATTGATAGTCTACAACTCAACATTTATACCACTGGAAATTAATCGAAGGTACATCTCTTGATGAATAGACAACAATTGTTCAACGAATCGGATGAAATCTTTTCAAAGTGAAAATTTCAGCTTTTCAAAGCACATCATGTTCACAAAGGACGTACTTGGGGGGCAAAAGTTATTTCGCCTTTTGGTAAAGCCGTGACACTAAGGACTTGACTAGAGACTGAAGACAATCCGTCCCGAAGATCGGTTATCTACAGGTCCACGATGGATACAAGAAAACTTGGTCCAAGTCCGGATTGAGCTATAATTAGCATGGTATGACCAGCAAAGCTATGAAAGGCAACATTCCAATTTTTAGGTCAATCGGAGTTCGTATGCCCAAGTTATGGATCGATCAAGATCCATGTGGAACACATCAATTTCGTATCCATCAACCTACAGCCATCATTTCGTATCCGTCCAGATCGATACGAAATGAACACAAGTCCATCACTCTGCCTCCATCCATTTCGTATCCATCGAGTTTGAATAGACTTCAATGGACCAGTTGCGCTTCAGTCAACTAACCACTATATGTTTCATATCGATCAATTATTTGATCGATACGAAGAGCCGAGGCGAAGCATCGGTACGAAGGAAGGAGGTAGGGATCGATCGAAGAGTATAACCTTGGATGGATACGAAGGAAGCAGTCGAACCAAAGGAAACGGTCTTTAGGCGTGAAATATGGATCTTCATAGAACTCACGCACCACGTCATCGACACGCAATTGATCGATACACATTGTATCGATACGAAGCCCATCGATACGCACATATCCATACAAATCCTTCAGCCTCCTTAGAAATTTCAATCTTGGATCGATCATATCTCTCAAACTACAAGTCCAAATGCTATGACATTTTCACAGGAGCTTGCATATCAACTCAATAGCTCCCAAGATCGATCGCAGCTCAATTGGAGCCAATCTTGATCGATACGAAGACAACATGGATCGATCTCAAACAACCCCAAATCGATCTGCTGGGCCCACCTATGCATGAGAAAGGGTATTCCGACTTTCGAGGCAGATATTTCCAGATCTACTCCTATAAATAGCACCCCTACGCCTACTGAAAAAGGACTTTTGGAACTTCTACGTTGTTACTCTGCTGAAACTCCATTGTAACTTAAGTGCTAGTGATTTGTACTGTTGTAACTCAGTTGAGAATCATCAATAAACAACAAACTCTTCAAAGTGGACGTAGACTACAACGCCGAACCACTATAAACTCTTATCCTTTTCTATTTCTGCTTACTTTTCTTGGTGTGATTGTTAGATTAGCTTCATTTTCCATTTAATTTCTTCATTCTAATCTCTTCAATTACGTCCAACGAGCGTTGTGCCCAATTTGGATACAAACACACACACACACACAGACACATATATGTATTAAAAATATATATGTATACTTACCTAATGATACTCACGACAAAATTAGGTTTTTTTAAAATTTAATTTAAAATTTCTGTTTTGAAATAAAATAATAATATTATATATAAAATTATGTTTCAAAATTATAATTATGTTTTTAATATTTTATAAATAATATATATGATGTTTTATCTTTTGAATATTTCAAAAATATATTTTTTAGTTTTAAAGAAAATTTAAAATTAAATTTTCATTTTCGGCATTTATATTAATATTTAATTAATATATATATAAATTAATTTTTTTCCATTCGAGAGTTTATCAGGTTTAAAAATAATTTTATAAAATTTAAATTATATTTTATACGATATAATTATGTATTTAAAGATTTATTTAAGTGACTTGAATTAAATAATATTTAATTAACTCATATATATATACACACACACACATTAAAGATTATTTTTTTATGCTGAAAATTATATCAGGAATGAAACCTTTTTGTATGTAATTTTAAAACATATTTTGTATAGTATAAAGTTTAGTATTTAAATTATAGGGTATATATTATTAAGTAATGTATATTAAATTCATTTAAATAATTAAAAAATCAAATTTTTTTATTTTTATCTTAGGTCATGAGCATCATAGCATATATATGTTAATTATTTTAAAAAACATATATAAACATATAAACAAATAACCATCTTGAATGCGACTATATACCGATATACTAGAATCGTCACCTAACTAATAGAGATATATATGATACATAAATTATTTAAATATTAAAATATAATCATAGACTAGATAATTACCTTTCAACAATGCCAAAGTACCATACCTTTAAGCGTTGAAACAAACTCCTAAATCAAATTCCAATTCCGAAGGTGCTACCTTCCGAATTGCAGACCACCGAGTATCAAATAGTGTTTACTTTTATTCGATTTGTGTTCGGATAATGGAGGAGGAGGGATGAAAAATTCAACCATATCTAAGAGGGATAGAAGGCTCAAAAGTTAGAGAAGAAAGTGGGTAGAGATGCTTTTATAGAGGAAGAAATGTAGAGAGAAGTTAGGATCATGATCTACATTTCTCTCTTACTCTTTCTTTCCTCTTATCCATTCAACCCTAGCCCATTTAACCATCATATAGCCGCCCTCTATGCTCCATTATAGTTGAACCAACTAGCCCCTATATGAGCTTCAAACCCATTAAAAGCTCAGAAATAATATTTTGCATTTATATCCAATTTAAACACGTATCGATATCATATATTGATTAATATATTTACAACTATTATAAATACATTTAAGAATATCTGTTCATCGAATAAAAATAAAATTTCATAACTAATATTTCATAAATACTAAATAGTTTAATTAATTTATAGCAATTAAAAACCAATTAAATCATATGGCCAAGGAGTATTCAACGATTCGGTTGTGCGACTCTTTAGGTGTAAATTTGGTCAGCGATTAATATCGAATTATTCAAATATTAGCGTTCACACATCACTAAGCAGGTGGTGTGACATTTTAACCAAATATATCACTTACTTGGTTTCTGTATAATCCAATTTTACTTTGTTAAGCGTTACCTGGTTGGGACTTTTATTTACACCAATTCTCTTCATCAAAACTATATCACTTTGGACTTATGGAATTTGGTAATGGTCAAAATTCCAATATCATCCACATTCAACTCTATAGTCCAAATACAAAGTCCTTGGTTCAATAATAAAAATTATTATTAACTAAAATGCTTTAGCCAAAGATTTTGACTTTAGTTGACCATGATATTAACCTCATATAACTGAGGAGACATCATCTCTTGAATATTGTTCCAATGCTTCCACTCGACCCAACTATAGTCATTCGATGGATGTTGTGCCACGATTTAACTATAATCAAAGAGTGGCTTCCATATTGAAGATCAACAGTATTCTCAAGTCAAGAGAACTGTGTAATTTTGCCACATTGATATTTTCTATTTAACCATCCTTATATTAACTAATAGAAAATTATCGAGTGAGTCATTCTATAGTTATCCAATAACTATCGGTATGTAACCCCTTAGTGCCCCCAGTAGTAATGAGTAATACACTGCCCAAAAATTGAAGAGCGTTACATACTCTAGTCTCAACTGATGTATTGATATCCAGCCTCGATACATTTTGACTAGGAATATTTAAAATGGTATATTTATTTTAATTGTAATAAATTACTCACTGTTACAACACTTCGTAACTATTATCACAAAACATACCATTTATGGATTTTCTATTAATTATACTTCTAATTAAATTAATTAATTAGTATAACACATTATATCAAGTATATAACAGAAAAAAAACACCTTTTATTTCGAATAAGATTGGTTATTGAGTTAGATATATGTAATGAATTATATAATTGCTCCTAGAGCATACCCTTAAACTCTATCAGTTTAATATTTCCTTCGTTCCTTTTCCAACCGCATATGTTAGCAACGAGTTAAAGAAACCTCTTCTGTTTAAGTTACAATCTTGTATGATAAACTGTGGCACTTTCTGCAACAGCTTCTTTGCTTCATTAAAATTCATGGGTAAGATTTTGTTAGTTAAGTACTCAATTATGGCGGTCATTTATGTCCCGTCAGTGATATGTCCGACTTTCAGCAAATATTTTGTTAACTAAACACTAGGGTGTTTCTCCTGGATTTTTCAATCTAAAGAGCCCGCCTTTTTTGTAATACGTTTCTAGATCAGCGATAAAGCCCATATGGTCTTGGTTGGGGTTATACATTATTGTTTGATCATATCCACAGTATGCATCCACAAAGGAGAGTAGCCAATGTCCGGCCATTCCTTCCACCAATTGGTTAATTCTCGAAAGCGGGTTACAATCCTTCGGGGCGTGCATCATTCAAGTTTAGAAAGTCGATGCATGTCCACCATTTCCAATTCGGCTTCTTGACCAACATTGGATTAGCCATCTATTCCGAGTAATCTCACTGATTAAGCCATTTGCTAGTAAAGTATGTACTTCCACATTCAAGGTCGTTGATCGGTTAGGGTCCATACTCCTCTTCTGGTTTACTAGGAGTATTCTTGGATCGTTGTTTGATGCATGTCATGCAATATTGAGAGAAATTACGTACATGTTGGCATGAGACAGTGGAAACACATCTTGATTATTCTATAGGAAACCCAACGGTTTTGCTCTGAGATCTCACTCCATCTGAGATTCAATTTTCATTAATTTAGTTGGATCGTGCTCATCTACCTCTATAATCTCTGTTGCCCCCATAGGATCTACTGTTGCCCCCTCTTCTTCACTCTTAAGGTCCAATTTGTTAAGGGAATCACCGGTGTACCTAGGCAAGGGCCACTTCCTTGATTACTATGCACTCTATTTTTTAATACAAAGAGTCCTCTCTGCATTCTTCCCTTTCTCCATATGTTGATTCCTACAAATCTCTATCATATAGCATTCCCTTGTAGTATTTTGATCTCTTTCGATAATTATGACTCCAGCAGCAGTAGGGAACTTCATCTTTAAGCACTAGTAGAATAAGACTTCCCAAAAAATAAAATATTACTGGATGACCCAGGAAAGCATTGCACGCATAAAAACTGTCCATCAAAACAAAATTCTGCTTTCATAAGGCTGAACTAGGATGGTCCCCAAGCTCAACAAATAAATCCAAACTTTCATAGGGGAGTTTTTCTCTTTGTGAAGCTATGTAGTTGTTAGTTACATTGAGTAACCTCTTTCATAGATAATCCCATCCCATTAAAAGCATCCTTGAATAGAATATCAATATATCTCCCATTATCCACCAATAATTTATGAATCGTTGCTAGGCCAAGCAATATCGAGATCACCATTAGGTCGGTGTGCGGGTACTACTCCTCATGTAATTCCTCGCCATTGAAGGTGATGTCAACCTCTTCTTGATGAGGGTCTTAACATCGTACTCTGCACCCATAGCGTAAATGAATCATTCGCTATTCTTCAATAAGTTGGCATGACTCTCTATCTCAACCAAATTCTTATCAACGTGGTAAGGCCCTTAAATTGTAGCATTGATCACTACTCTTCCATCATTTTGGATAGATCACGTTTAGGTTGATTGATTTGGAGTTTTTAATGTTCCAACACATTAAGGGATAATTTTTGCAGTCACAGAACAACTCACAGGCTCATAAGTCGGGAAGCAGTTAAGGAAAGTAAATCACACAAGGTTTTATAGTGGTTCGACCAGAATATTCCTACATCCACTGTTTATCTTATTATTCTTACTTTGATTTGGTTACAAATACAAGTATGTTCGGAAAGAGTAAAAACTTAAAGTAGCTAGAGTGACTGAGTCTCAGTAGAGTTTTCCCACATTTCTCCCAAAGTCCCTCCCCATTTTTGTTGAGAAGCTTCGGTATTTATAGAGTGGAGTTGTGAGGTGTGGAGAAGAAGTTATAGCTTCCTGAGTTTGGTT
Source organism: Allium fistulosum (assembly GCA_030737815.1). Taxonomy (NCBI): domain Eukaryota; kingdom Viridiplantae; phylum Streptophyta; class Magnoliopsida; order Asparagales; family Amaryllidaceae; genus Allium; species Allium fistulosum. The sequence continues at coordinate 800,642,967 of CM060904.1, forward strand.
CGGCATTTGAGTCAGGAACAGTTGGATCGGCATTTGGGTCAGGAAGCTTTCTTAGATCGATTGTCCTTCTTTGGCTTGGTTCGGTGATTCTGCTTTGGAGTACCTTATTTGCCGGAGCAAACATTTGATCCAGCATGTTTGTGTACTGGACCAAATGTTTGGTCTGGTGATGGATGTGTTGTGCCAGACCAGATATTTGGTCAGGCATATTAGAAGATGCCGGACCAAATATTTGGTCCGGCATATCTAAGGATGCCGGACAAGATACTTGGTCTGGTATGCCATAGGATGCCGGACCAAACATCTGGTCTGACATGCCGGCCATATGTTTGGTTCGGTAATTATGTTCCCTATACCCCTGCTTGTCTTTGCTTCATTCTTTCTTCGTTTGCCAAAATACTGAGCCAACACTTGCCCCCCAAAGTATGTTGTGTAACTGCACAACATGCTTTGTTTTTGGTTCGATGTTGAGCTTTCACCACCGAATGAAACTGGTGACCGTTCGTCTTCCCCTCTTTTTCCTTTAAATACATCTTCTTCCCTTCACTCTTTTACTTCTATTTTCTCAATCAAATTTCTTCAATTCAACTAGATCGACTGTAACTAATTTGAGCTTGTTTTTTCTTGTTCGAATTTGGCTATTCTCGCGCTGTCATAGCTTGGGGTAAGCTTCTCTTAAGTCGATTACTGGTTATAAGGTTTTAGGTTTTTGATGTGTAGGAGAGTTTAGTGCGAGGATGGGTGATTTTGGTCTCGAATTGGTGAGGAGGCATCTCGTTTGAACGAGCGCCGATGGATCATGATGTTTGGATGGTCTTTATCCTCCTAGTGGTAGTTGAGATGTTTGGAGATTCGTGTTGGGAATGTGTGTGTAAATAACCACCCGCCCATAAGGTGTTTGATCCATTGCTTGACCGGTTAACTGACTTGCTATTGGCAAAGGCACCAGTGGCAGTATTCTTATTTTCTGGTATAATGTTGAAACTTAGAATAGATATTGTCTAGGTAAGGCTGTAGGAGGGTATGCTTTGGGTCGGCAGTTAGTGTGTGGCAATTTTGGTTTGGCATTCGGCATAGGATAATGCCGGGCCAGATTTGCCGAGCGTGTATTTTATGGGTATGCCGAGGCTAAAGCAGGTCTTCCATGAGATGGCTGGGCTGGGGGTATGGATTCAATTGGGCTAGATGGTAGAAGATTCTCATGCATGTTTTAACTTCAATTTATGATTTGGACCTTCACTTGACTTTCATTTTCTTGTACAGGAAATATGTCTTCTGGTCGTGAGCTTCGTTCCAAGTTTGTGGCTTCACAGCCTGTCGGGGATGGTCCTTCTTCTTCTGATGCTCCAGCCAATCCTCCCTGGCAACCCAGTTCTACTTACTCTTTGGTGGAAGGCTATGCTCCTAATCAAACGCTAGTTAGGCCTTCAGAGTGTTATCCCAGCATGTTGACGATGTAGAAGCTGAACTCCATATCTACTACGTTTGGGATAGACCATCGGGACAAGATCTTACCCGGTCCGAATGATAAAGCATGCTTTCCCCCAGGCGAGTATATGGCATATAGCAAGTATCATTGTATGTGCGGTGCGATTCCTCCGCTTACCAATTGGATTGCCAACTTCGTGTATACTTGAAGGTTGCTCCCATGCAACTTCAACCGAATTCTTATGCTATCCTAGCATGTTTATATCTGATATTCATGAAGCAGTATCAGAGACCCCCTACCCATAGAGAGATTAGATATCTGTATAATGTGAGGGGTTATCGGAAGGGGAGTCCTTTTATTAGCTTAGAGTCTGCCTGCAAGTTCTGTTGGAAAATCAATTCCTCGGTTTCGATGATCACAACTATGCAATGGAAATCAAATGTACATATACAGGAAGTTGATAGAGTAACATCACCAAAGAGACTAAAACAACACTCAAGAGAAGAATCAAAAGACGTCAAATTAGTAGAAGTTGAAGAGAAATGGGACATGCACAAGATAAAGCAACATGCACACTTTCAGACGTCTGAATGATTCCTCTGGCTCATAATTCAGAAGCAATCAGACGTCTGGTTACCAACGTCAGACGTCTAAAAAGTACCCAGGCATAAAACAGATATGAAGACCAGACGTCAGAGGTTGCTTTCCAAACGTCTGATTCGAGACTCGACTGTGCATTTTCAAAGTTCAGCTGCCACATTTGAAAAGAAACATCCACTTCTCTTTGTCGCAACTCTTCATCTCCATCAGAAGCAACTTTACGGAGATTACAACAGATGCAACTATACAAGAAAACTCTTCATCACTATAAATAACATCAGGAATTCAAGAGAAATATATCAACCTTTCTTACTTAATCTATTATCTCTTGTACTCTGATTTATTCCTGATCTATAAGCAATCAACTACCTGTAATTAACACTTCCATATATAAAGAACTCCTCATTAAGATATTCTCAAGATAGATATATATTGGAAGCACTTTTGTACTAAATAGTCAACATCCGTGTTATAGAACACATTCTTGACAAAGAAACTCTGTTATTGTAAACCTGTTCCTCCGGGTCAAGCGAGGGTTAGTTGAAAGGAAATTCCGAAGAGGAGCTTCGGAACTGGACGTAGGACGGGAGGTCCGAACCAGTATAAAATACCGGTGTGATTATTTTCATTTACTTTGCTACTATCGTTTATAGAGTTATATTATATAGTTAGCTGTTTAAACTTGCATATAATCTATACGATCCACTCATATAGACTTTCAATTGGTATCAGAGCAAGGTTCGTTTAAAAGAACAGTAACACGTTTTTTAAATCATTCTAATATGGCAAGTATTTTTCAAGAAGGACAATCCACAGCACGACCCCCACTTTTTAATGGCTCTAATTATTCATATTGGTCAACACGTATGAGAATTTTTATGGAAGCTAATGGTTTAGAAATTTGGTCAACCACTCAAGATAAATATGAAGCTCCAACTACTGCTATGAACACATGGACCGACGCACAAAAGACCTTAGCATCAAATAATGCTAAAGCTATGAATGTTTTGTTTTGCTCACTTGACAAAAATGAATTTTCACGTGTCATGCTATATACAACCGCATTTGATATTTGGCGTACCTTACAAATTACACATGAAGGTACAACAAAGGTCAAACAAACTAAAATTTCAATTTTACAAAACCAATTTTCATCATTTAAAATGAAACAAAATGAAACTATAGTAGACATGTATTCTAGATTTCAAACTATTCAACATGATCTGATGGCCTTAGGAGTTAAATTTACTGATTTTGATTTAGTTTCTCGAATACTCAACTCTTTAACACCTGATTGGGAAAGAAAGGTATTAGCTATTGAAGAAGCTAACGATCTCTCTACTCCCAAAGTTGAAGAGTTGATAGGAAATTTAATGTCCTATGAAGCTAATTTGCAGGCACGTAAAGAATTAAATTCGGAGAAGAAGACCATAGCATTTCCATCAATAAAGAATGATGACTCAGATTTAGATGAAGAAGAGATAGTATTTATTGCCAAAAACTATAATAGATTCAAGAAATTTAGAAAAATGACCAAGTTTCAAAAAGAAGGAAAGACCAACTCAACAAATCTATCTCAAATTAAGTGTTATGAATGTGATCAATACGGACACCTGAAAAGGATTGCCCAAAGCTTAACAATGATAAAAAGAAGAGCAAATCTAAAAAATTCAAAAAGAAGAAAGCTTTCAAAGTAACATGGGATGACACTGATTCTTCATCTTCAGAAAGTGAAAGCGATAGTGACGGAGAGCAAGCTAATGTATGCTTTATGGCACAAAAAGATGAGGTATGTCCGGAACTTAACTATGAAGAATTACTTGAACTTAGCATAGAATTAGATGATAAATTTAGACAAATTAAAAAATTGAACAAAGAATATATAGTAAAAGTAAATAGATTAGAACTTGAAGTAGGAATGTTGAAAGATGAAAAAACTATTTTAGAAGAAGAACTTGAAATATCTCAAGAAAAATTAAGGGATAATGTGATAGAAAGTGAGAACATTACTCTAGAAAAAGAAAATTTGCTAAAAGAAAATGTTGATTTTAAAAAGAGTATTGAATTATTGAAAACAGAAAATAGAGAATTAAAAGAAAAATTAGATAAAATTACCAATAATGTGTCAAAATTCAACAAAGGAAAACAAGATTTGGAAAATCTTATCAAAACATCAAAACCATCAGGTAATAGAAATGGAATAGGATTTGAAAAATGCTCTAAACAAAAAGAAAATAATGCTAAAAATATTTGTTATATAAAAACTAGAAGTTTATCTAAACAAAAATTGAATACCAAAAATATGAAAATTTAGGTTCCTAAAACAAATAATAAATTGATTAGACAAAAGCATATCAGTAATTACTTAGAAAATGTAGTTTATAATAAAAATTATATTTATAAAGGTACCAAACCATCTTGGGTATGGCTACCTCCCTCTAACAATTAGGACCCTAATCAAATATGTGGGTACCAATTAAAATATTTTTTATCTTGCAGGTACCCAAAATAAAAAAATAAGGAGAAATGGATACTAGATAGCGGTTGCTCCAAACATATGACTGGAAATTCAAAAATGTTATCAAATATAACATACATCGATGGTGGAACGGTAACATTTGGAGACAATTCAAAGGGATTTGTCATAGGCATTGGAGAAGTCATCAACTCTGGTATATCTAACTCTCCTATTATTACTAATGTTTTTGCTAGTAGAATATTTAAAACACAACTTGTTAAGTATTAGTCAATTATGTGATAAAGGTTTTCAAATAAATTTTGAAAAAGATAGATGTAATATTTTAGATAATAACAAACAACTCATTTTTGAAGGTTTTAGAAACAAAAATATTTATACATTAAACAAACAAAATTTCATAAAACTCAGACGAAGTTTAGGAATTTGTTCACTTCAAGATCTTATCTAAAATTTAATTAAAAACTAAATTTAGTTCACCTTTTCATTACCACAAATTATTGAATTTTTGAACCATTAAAATTTTAGAAAATTAGTTTTCCTATAAATAACCCTTTCAGCATATATAAATACACATGGTTATATCACAAATATATACAAAGTATCAAATTCTTATAATTTAGAAAAATAATATCTTCTGGAAGTTCCTATATATCTATCTCTGTCTCCACACTATCGACGGACAGCGCAGTAGATACACCACAACGTCTTCCGACACCTACACCAAAGCAAGAACCGACAAACAGGCGGTCCTCATATCATACGGGGTTTACTCCAGAGAGTAAAAAGATGAAAAGATCCTTGTTTACTTCTCCTAATACAAAGGAGAAAATTGATGAAATTCATCATTATCAAAAACAACAGATGGATCTTCAACGAGAACTTTATTTCGAACAGAAAGTTACAGCACGGAGGCTTAGTTTTCTAGAACAAGTAGCGATGAAGTTTTGCTCGTCCCAAAAGAAAGATGTACTTGAACCACTACCAAAACCTTGTAGTTCATTAGATCCATCTTCTTCGTATCGCACTCCATCTGATCCTTCTCCAAGACGATATTCTGGCTCCCCACGGACCCACGAACGAAGGAATATATGGTCTCCACTTAGACCATGGAAGGATAACGACTCAGGAAATCCGAAAACACCATCGCCTTCTAAATAAATAAAATCAAAATTAATTATTGTATGTATTTTGTAAGTTGTTATATATTTTTCAATAATAAAGACATTTACTGTCAACAATTGATAAATAAATATAACCAACAATTTTATACTATTTTTTTAACAAAATTGCCCCTCTCAGACGTCTGACTATGATCTTCAGATGTCTGATTCACTGATATATGTCATAAATTTGAGCAATGTGCATATCTCAGACGTCTAGAATGAAGCTCTGCCTTCTTCAAAAATACATTCAGAAAAATTCAGACGTCTGAACTAATTTTCAGACGTCTGACTGCCTTATCTGTTTCATAAATAAACAGAAAACAGACGTCTGTGTTAAGATCCAGACGTTTGATTAATCTCTCTGCCTCCACATCCTTCAAACTTTTCAAATCAGATGTCTGCTTCATATCAACCAGACGTCTGTTCGAGTGTTCTGTTTAAATTTTATGGCAAACCAGACGTCTGTTTTCAACTGCAGACGTCTGGAATTCAATCGACCTTTATTATACCCCAAAAGAGCGTAATTTTTTTTATACTTTTCAAATTCAAATCAGATTTCCTCTTTGCCGATTTTCAATTAAAAATTCCGCCTTAATTCACGTCGATATCAACATGCCTCCTCGTACAAAGAACATCAAGGCTCTAAAACGGAAACAAGATCAAACTACTTCATCCTCAAACCCTCAAGTATGTTCCGATGAGCAAATCGAACGTTGGATGAATAAAGCTCCTCATTCTATAAAGAGGTATGAAGAAATTAAAAAGAAGAAAATTCACACAGGACCCTTTTATAATCTCTTAAAATTTCCTATGTACGATTTGGATGAATTGTGTGAAAGTGCTGGTGTAGATACCCTAATTTCATTTCAATCCAATAATATTCAAATAGATCAACTAGCTATCTTCTTATTCTACGCTAATCTAGATAGCACTTCAGTATGGAATACAAAGGATGGAGATAATTGGTTATGGTCGAGCGTTTATGGAAACACGATTAGGTTAACTCCGGGAATAATAGGAAGAACTTTGGGATGCTCCGACACCGGCGAAGATCTACACAACATTCCGGATATGCGATTTAAGCCTCGGAATAGTATTACACATCAAATATGGGAGGACGAAATGCCTAAATTTGCCTCAAAATATTTGCGCCCAAAAGCTCGGCTCCTAACAAGGATGATAATCAATATAATTATTCTGCGAATGGGAAGTCACGAGCAAATAACAGAATTGGAGCACAAAGCGCTTTATGCTCTCTTTAGCGGGACTCGAATTAATTGGGCAAAATTCATATTCGATGAACTAAAACAATTTTGGAATCGATCTAGGCCATCAATCATCTACCCTACTTACATTCTGAGGCTACTTGGTGCACATAACATTCCATCTTATTTATCCACTTTTGAAGAAATTTCGACGAAGTATGCCTCCACCAAATTTTTCTCTTTGATGCACTTACCTGAAATTCCACCGGAATATATGTCTTTTGAAGATTGGACACACAATCGCCACTCTCGAAGAGTTGATCCTCCTCCTCAACAAAACATTAATCCATCTCAAGAGGCAGAACAACATAGAGAAACCACTCCTCCTCCTCCCGCTCCATTTGACTATCCAGGACAAGAAGATGTTATAGAAACTCGACTAGAAACAAATCCTAATGAAAGTATTTGAGATCTTACACTCAGAAATCAACATATACTATCTCAAAATCTAAAGTACTTGGCTAGGCGAATCGAAAAATTTGAAACTTCATTTGCCACATGACTAGCCACAGTCGAAGAGTCTCTCTCCACTGTCCTATCAGTTCTAAAAGAGGTTCTACAACGAGTTCGTGGTCCTTCACCACCTTCTGACGATTGGCCTACTCCTGTACCCTCTCCTCCTACAAAACACTCTAAATTATTTGACGATGATCCTTCCAACGAAGCTTTGACATCTCCTTCTAAGCCAAGCACTTCTGACAAACCAAAGGAAGATGATCCAAAACAAGCCTCTCCTAAGGAACTCTAGAATTTATGTTGTTATTTTCGTTTCTGTTTATATCTATGGATGTAACTCCATCTAATTATTAATGAAAATCTCTTTTTGACTTGAACTTTTATATATTCTTTTTGATAATGTCAAAGGGGGAGAAATATATATATAATCTTATCAACAAATCTAAAGCACATATTCAGGGGGAGATTTGAAATATATATATAAGTACATTGAATAGTTGTCATCATCAAAAAGGGGGAGATTGTTGGGAAATCAATTCCTCGGTTTCGATAATCACAACTATGCAATGGAAATCAAATGTACATATACATGAAATTGATAGAGTAACATCACCAAAGAGACTAAAAAACACTCAAGAGAAGAATCAAAAGACGTCAAATTAGTAGAAGTTGAAGAGAAATGGGACATGCACAAGATAAAGCAACATGCACACTTTCAGACGTCTGAATGATTCCTCTGGCTCATAATTCAGAAGCAATCAGACGTCTGGTTACCAACGTCAGACGTCTAAAAAGTACCCAGGCATAAAACAGATATGAAGACCAGACGTCTGAGGTTGCTTTCCAGACGTCTGAGATTCGAGACTCGACTGTGCATTTTCAAAGTTCAACTGCCACATTCGAAAAGACACATCCACTTCTCTTTGTCGCAACTCATCATCTCCATCAGAAGCAACTTTACGGAGATTACAACAGATGCAACTATACAATAAAACTCTTCATCACTATAAATAGCATCAGGAATTCAAGAGAAATATATCAACCTTTCTTACTTACTCTATTATCTCTTGTACTCTGATTTATTCCTGATCTATAAGCAATCAACTACCTGTAATTAACACTTCCATATATAAAGAACTCCTCATTCAGATATTCTCAAGATAGATATATATTGGAAGCACTTTTGTACTCAATAGTCAACATCCGTGTTATAGAACACATTCTTGACAAAGAAACTCTATTATTGTAAACCTGTTCCTCCGGGTCAAGCGACGGTTAGTTGAAAGGAAATTCCGAAGAGGAGCTTCGGGACTGGACGTAGGACGGGAGGTCTGAACCAGTATAAAATACCGGTGTGATTATTTTCATTTACTTTGCTACTATCGTTTATAGAGTTATATTATATAGTTAGCTGTTTATACTTGCATATAATCTATACAATCCACTCATATAGACTTTCAAGTTCAAGCCTGTCCTGGATCTATATTCCAATTTTAGTATGTTCAAGATGGAGTATTTCTTTATACATGATGATACCGTGGCCCAACATGCTTTTAACTCTGGCTATAAGTTATTGTATTATATTTTCTAAGCTTTCTTTCAACTTGGCTTATTATTGCTCCATAATTTTTAGGTTGTGTAAAGGCGGTGGAGGACGACGGCTTAAAAAAGATGGCCAAGGAAATATTGGCTATCCTGAAGGCCGAGCGGGAAGCCTCATTCCTACTCCATGATGCAGCCTTCCAATTCTACAACTTGATCGGCCCAAGACAGTTCGTGTAGAAGATTAGGCCAAGTTCTGTTGAGAGAGCAGCGGGAGCCAGAGGAGACGGGGGTGACGAAGACAAAGGCAAGGGCCCAGATGAGGAGGGTGGTATGGTCGAAGCTCCAAAGAGGCCGAGGCATAAGAAGAGCGCCGTTCACCCTCCCCGCTCGAGGAAATCTCTACGTATTCGGGATGTTCCTTCCCCTGGCGACGAGTGAGGTTCACATTTGGAAGGAGAGAGTGAAGAGAAGGAAGGATCAGATAGCAACTCTGAAGCAATGGAAGTGGAGGTTCATGTATCTCTAGACGTGGATATTATAAGCAGGGAGGGATTGGGCATGGATCCTTTAAAGAATGTTGAGGCTGTGCGAGGGTAGCCCGAGCAGTTGGAATAATCCCAGCCAGTCCCATCCTGTTGTTGATCCTTCCCAGGAGAATGTGGCTCTGGGTGATTTGGGTGGAATACCGCCTCTTCCAATACAAGGTGGAGTGGGAATTGGCGAGGAGTTCGGGCTTTCCCCAGGTACTTTCGATTACTTTTATGGATTTTGAGATACTTCTTGAAAACTTTTTGTTTTTGACGGGTCCCAGCTTCCTCCTGCTCCTCAATCCAATGAAGTACGGTCGTCGTGTGTTCTCCTTCCTTCGAGTGGAGTCCCGTCCCAGTGTATTCCCTACTTGAGTGAGACCCTGCCCCGGCCATATGATCCAGTCTAACCTAAGGGTTTGTAGTAGCTTGTAGTGTCCTAGTGTCTTGAGCGTTTCGTTTTTTATGCTTTCTACCTTTCTTGGTTCTAATGTTCTTTCCCATATTTCAGGGAAAATGAGAAATCTAAGGAGGAATGAAGTGTTTAAGTGGCTTGAGCAGTTCAAACGGATGAAAATGGCTTCCGTTTCTTCTAAGAAGACTTTTCAGGAGGGAAAAACTATGCAGGAGAATATTAGGGAGACCCCGTCAGGCCTGGATAAGGGAGAGAGCCGTGAGTCATCCTAGAAACACGTGAGGTCTCCAGATAAGGAAGCCACCTCCCCTAATCCCCAAACTTCCTCCCGCCGTCGCCGTCATTATCCGATGGGTTCTGAAGTACACGAAGTGCCAGATTAGTTAGGAGAGGGCAATGTTGATCCTTTTTTCTCGGATTATCAACAGCCGATGCAGATCCCTTTGAGATTCATCCTAATATAAATCCCGATTATGCAGTGGCAGATCCTGATACTGAGTTCCTTTTACCTTAAAATCCCTTGGTCCGGATCCTAGATGAGGCGAAGACTCTTGATTTTGCTAACTTCACAACGAGGATGGTCTAGATTAAGGTGAGACCATGAACATTGTTGATTATCAGTCCTGTTTGGCCAAAGCTAATGAAGAAGTTGGGAGCGCCAATGTGCAGTTGCGTTTAGAGATGGAGGATCTTCGAAAGGCGCTCAGGGAGAAGGATGCTAAGTTAGAGGAAGTCAAAGCATCCCGCGCTTCCGAGATAACGAAGGCCAAGGAAGAGGCAAAGAAAGAGGCTACCGACCTATGCAAGACACAGATTGACATGGCTATCAGTTCAGTGGATGAGGCTCGGTAGAAGGATTTGGAGCGAATTCGCTCCCTTAAGAGCAAAGTGAAGAAATCATAAGAGGCCTTAGTTGAGCTGAAGGAATCTCGGGGCAAGTGGAAAAAGGAGAAGGATTCATATCAGGCTGAGATCGACAGGTTGAAGGTGGAGCATGCTCATTTGAGGAGAGATAAGGAGCAGTACATGAATAAGGTGGTGGCTCTCCAGACCGAAGTCGATAAATCCAGCGATTTTTGCAACACAGTCAACCAAATGCTAAAGGATACTTATTATATGTTTTAGGAACAAAGGAACCTTCAGTGGATGGATGACTACCCTCAGTTGATGGCAGGAATCCATGCTCGGCTCATCGAGGAGACCAAGGCTGCAGTCGCGTAGGAGGAAGGGGCTGTGTACGACATTGGGATGGTGAACCGCCAGTTCACAGTAGAGGAGACCAAAGCCATTTGCCAAGGGGCATGAGCTATTGGCGGAGGACAAAGACGATGAGGATGGCTCGGATCTTGAGGGACTTGGTGATCCATGCCACGCCACCGCAGGTATCGTGTCTTTTCATTTCAGTTCCGCCATTACCTATTATGGATTGCAAAACTTACGATCCTTCATGCTTGCATTGTGCAGGGACGTCTTCGGGGCAAGCTGGGCCTTCACAAAGGGAAAGCGAGCCTTCAAAGGATATAGTTGGAGGGAGCGGACCGGGCAACAAGGATTTCCCCCCTTCTTGAAGAGATTTCCATTTTATTTTTTGTATGTGGTTGAGAAGGATGTATGGCTATTTAGTATTTGTATATGTGGACAAAAAGCTATGTATGTAAAGATTTCTAATGTGTAATGTTTAATTTTTTTTCTTTTGTTTGCTTATCTGAAATGGCTTTTGCGATGTACGATTTTCATAGCCTGTTTGTGAACTGTTTACGACTTGGTTAATTATTATTGTGTTCAAAAACGCTGAAAACCATAATCGTGTTGTTATTCAAGGCCGATCGCTATAGATAACTACTCAGGTTGGTATCCGTGTCGTGAGTATTATTCGATTTATCATTGCCGGTGTGTGTGATGTCGATCGTCAAGTGCGAACTACCCCTGGCTGCAGCCACGCCTTAATCGTAGGGCTTATAATCGGTTCGTAGTTGTCGGCAAACCGAACGCTAATGATGAACTACCTAGGCTATAAATTGTGCCTGATTCCTGGCTTATGGTTGGTTCATCATTGCCAGCTTGGGGGTGCCGATCGTCAGCAATGAATTGCCAAGGCTTTCTTCGTGCCCTTTATCGTGGCTATCTTACTCCCACTACTGCTTGCGAGTGTCTACGATTGCTTGCAGTAGGAATAGTCATTTAACAAAAAAATTAAACAAAAGAACATTTATATAAGATAAGTAATGTAAGACACAAAATTTTTATAGTGGTTCGGCCGAAATATGACTACGTCCACTATCTTTCTTTTATTGCTTTAGTACATGTTTCTTTACAACTCAAGAGAAGTAGCGAAGAAGATGTTGGAGATTCCATGCTTTCCAAACACCTCTCCATCTACCGCCGACAAGATGTAAGCTCCATTGTGAAGATCCTTATGAATAAAAAATGGCCCTTCCCAAATTGGATCTAGTGCTCCGGGTCGTGGGAAGACTCGTTTGAGTACCAAGTCTCCTTCTTACGGTGTTCGAGGCTTCACCTTAGAGTTGTATTGCCTTGCCACCTTCTGCCTATGGGCAGCGGCTTTGAGGGTGCGTCGTTTCTTTTTTCTTCGAATAAGGTCGAGTGACATGTTTAAGAGATCCTCGTTTTCTTCCGGGTTGTAATGTATCCTACGGTGCAAGGGGACGATTGTTTCCACGGGAAGCATGGCTTCGGTTCCATATGCTAATGCGAATGGCATGTTCCATGTTGCAGTCTTGTAAGAAGTTTGGTAGGCCCATGGAGTAGTAGGTAGTTCGTCGACCCATGCTCCCTTGGACTTTTCTAACTTCTTCTTGATTAATATTTTCAACACCTTATTTACTGCTTCGACCTGTCCATTTGCCTGGGGATATGCCACAGCCGAGAAGCTTCGGGCAATCCCATGTTCATGGCACCAACTGGAGAATTCTTCACTGTTGAATTGAAGTCCGTTATCCAATATGATCTTCTGTAGCACTCCATACCAGCACAGGATGTTGCGTATCAGGAAGTTTATCACTTTGGTAGATGAAATTTTGTTCAAACGCTCCACTTCCACCCATTTGGTGAAATAATCTACTGCCACTATAGCGTATTTTGCTCCTCCTCCATCAATGGGGAGTTCCTCGATCAGATCAATTCCCGAGATGGCGAAGGGCCAGGGCTAACCATTTGGCAAACCTTTGGCATTTGTCACATTTCATAGCAAACTCGACCGCGTCCTTGTTCAGTGTGGGCCAAAAGTATCCATAGCGCAGGATCTTTCTGGCCAGAGTCTGCCCTCCAGTGTGGTCGCCGCAACTACCTTGATGAATGTTGTTAAGGATATCCTTTGCTTCGTTCCCGGCGACACACCTTGGCAGTGGGTAGGAAAAGCCACGATGGTACAATATGCCGTTTTGGATGGTGTAGCGGGATTCCTTCCTCAAGATTCTCCTGACTTCGTTTCGATATGCTAGTAAGGTTCTTTCTTGTAAGTATTTGACGATGGGGGTCATCCATGTATCTTCCTTGTCTGTGATCGCTGTGATTTGCAGACACTCGAAACTCGGTGTGAATTGTCTCATAACGGGGGTTGCCCTCGGCATTGGTTCGGTTCTTATGCTAGCCCCTTTGGCGAGGGAATCCGCTTCTTGATTTTCCCCTCACGGGATGTGTTTTATTACATAGCAGTCTAGCTCATCAAGGAGGGTTTTGCCTTTTTGAGGTGGGATGCAAGCTTTTTTCCATGAGTCTAGAATTCTCTACGGATATGGTTAAAAATTAGTTGTGAATCGCTGTGTATACATATCGACTTAACCCCTATTTCTTTAATGATTTCTAAACCGGCTATTGTTGCCTCACATTCAGCTTCGTTATTGGTTGCAGCGAACTCTAGTCTCAGTGCATAGCTTAATTTCCTCCCTTGGGGTGTGATTATTATGACTCCTGCACCCGAGCCGAGCTCGTTCGATGCTCCATCAATGAACATATTCCATTTGACAGCTTTCTCAACTCTGACCGCAGTCTCCTTATCCTATATTGTGAACTCTGCTATGAAATCAGCCAAGGCTTGCCCTTTAATTGTTGTGCGTGGATGATAAGTAATGTCATACTGGCTTAGCTCGATGCACCATTTTAGTGGGCGTTCTCACGTATGGGGCTTGTGTAAAACTTGTCTCGGAGGTTGATTCGTTAGAACTCTAATGGAATGTGACTAAAAGTAATGCCGTAATTTCCTAGATGCTATCAGTAGACAGTAAGCCAATTTTAGATCTTTGGGTATCTAGCTTCTGCCCCCGTAAATCTTTTGCTAATGAAGTATACCGGTCTTTGGATACGATCATCTTCTGGTACTAATGCGGCACTTAGCGCGTGGGAGGATACATCTAGGTATAGGTAGAGGCTCTCTCCATCTATCGGAGTGGAGAGCACTGGTGGATTTTGTATGTGTTCTAGCAGACTCCGGAAGGTTGACTAGCATTCATCGGTCCATTCAAATTTTCCTTTGTCCTTTTTGATGGCTTCGAAGAATGGGACGCACTTGTCAGTGGCCTTGGATATAAACCTGCTCAGAGCGTCCACCTTCCCATTCAGGCTCTGCATTTCGCTTCACGTGGCTGGGACTTTGATGTCTCTCAAAGCTTGGACCTTTTCGGGGTACGCCTCTATTCCTCTAGCATGCACAATGAAGCCTAAGAATTTTCCCGAAGATACACCGAAAGAACATTTCAGAGGATTCAACTTCATATGGTATCTGTACAATATTCGAAACATCTCGTTTAGGTGGCTCAGATGATTCGTTGCTCTTCTTGATTTGACAAGCATGTCGTCGACATAGACTACCATGGAGTGACCAATTTGCTGCTCGAACATCTTATTAACTAGACATTGATAGGTAGCACTGGCGTTCTTAAGCCCGAAGGGCATGACCTTGTAGCAATATAGGCCCAGATTCGTGATAAAGCTAGTATGTTCTTGATCCAGCACATGCATTAGGATCTGGTTGTGTCCTGAATATGCGTCCATAAATGATAACAATTCATGTCCTGCGATTCCGTCTACTAATCGGTCAATTCGTGGTAGAGGAAAACAGTCTTTGGGACAAGCATCATTGAGGTTGGAGAAGTCGATGCAGTTTCGCCACTTCCTATTAGGCTTCTTCACCAAGACCAGGTTGGAGATCCATTTTGAGTAAATGGCTTCGCGGATGAAGCCGTTGGCGAGCAGATTCTTCACCTCTTCGTTGAGAGCGATTGATCGTTCTATGCCCATGCTTCTTTTCTTTTGTTTGACTGGTACCTTGGTTGGATCTATGTTGAGGTAATGACAAGCTACTTCGGGGGATGTTCCTACCATGTCCTCATGGATCCATCCGAAAACATCCAAGTTTTTGCGAAAGAATCCTATCAGCTGGATTTTGAGGTTATAGTTCAACTAAGAACCTATCTTTAAAAGCCTTGTCTTGTCGTGTTCGTCTACCACCACATGTTCCATAGCCTCCACGGGCTTGGCGTTGACCTCCTCCTCTCTATCTCTGGGGTCCAACTCATTAAACGGGTCACTAGTATATTCGAAGGGAGGAGCCTTCTTTGATTGCTATGCTTCTGCAGTTTTGGCGCAGAGGGCGATCCCTACGCTCTTACCTTATTCCTTCTTTTTGTTTTGGCGGAAATCTGTCACGTAGCAATCGCAAGCTGCGTCTCGGTTGCCTTCAACCTCTCCTATTCCGTCATCAGTTGGGAATTTCATCTTCAGGCACCATGGGGTCAAGACTATCTGGAAATCTGACAATGTAGGCCTCCCTAAAATTACATTGTGGGCAGAGTGTCCATCTACCAACACGAATGTTTGCTTTCGGATAATGGATCGGGGGTGACTTCCTAGCTCAACAAACAAGTCTAACTATCCAAGTGGCATCATGGTTTCCCCGTGAACCCGTGTAAGGGCTTATTGCACGGGGATACATCTTTCATTTATAACTTCATTTTGTTGAAGGCATGTTTGAACAAAATATTCACTCAGCTTCTTGTATCAACTAAGATGCGAAACACCTTTGCCGGGCCGATCCAGGCGGAGATAACCATGGGATCGGTATGAGGATGCTGCTTTCCAACCAAATCTTCCTCGCTGAAGGTTATGTTGGCCCTTTCTCTCCGTTTTGCAATGCGCCCTTTAGTAATGAAATGAAAATATCCTTCCCTATCTTTCAAAGACTTTCCGTACCTCTTCATCCCGGCCCAACTTCCGTCGGTCGCATGCGGGCCTCCATATATGGTATGGACAACTATCTTCTCCTGGTTGGAGCGGCTTATACCAGCTCCTTCTTTGTTGTTCCCTTATGGGTGTGGCCCAGGTCCCTTGTGGACTGGAGCAGGGGAGTTGTGTCTTTACTTCACGTACCATTCCAGTTTCTTTTTTCGGATGGACTCCTCAATGAGATCCCGCAAATGCTGACATTCTTCGGTGTTATGCTCGTGAGACTCGTGGAAGTGACAATATTTTCCTGTTCTAATTGCAGCTTCAGACTCTTTTTTTATATAGAGGGCATTTTCATTAAAACTCATGTTGAGTAGCCAGGTAAATGTTCTCCACAGTGTCATTCAGAGGAGTGTATGAATCGAATCTCGATCTAGGTCTGTATCATCGCTTATTGCCCTTTTTAGTTCCCGAGTTGCCTTGATGGTTACTTTTTCCTTCATTGTTTGGCTTACTCCCCTCTCCTTGGGGTGGGCACTCATGTATCCTTGGATGATAGAACCCCCTGTGGGTTGCTTGCTATGTCAGTGAGCCGCCAAGTCTTCCAATCTCATGTATTTTCCAGCTTCATGAAAGAATTCTTGAAGAGTTAAAGGCTTTTCCTTTGTCAACCTTCTTGCAAGCTTTGAATCAGGGTAGACGCCTCAGCATAGTGTCATCAATGTAAGCGTTTCATCCGCGTTTTGTACTGCTGCTGTGGCAGCGTTGAAACGGGTAAGATATTGCTACAGCGATTCTCCTGCTTTCTGTTTCAAGTTGGACAAGGAATAAGCATCTCTAGGCTGTTCCATATGGATTCGGAATTGACTTATGAATTTTTCCTTCAACATTTCCCAAGAGCTGATGGATCCATGAGGCAGGCCACAAAACCATGTGGTTGCTATGTCTGACAAGAACAACGGAAAACATTTACATAACACGCCTTCTGTTGCTCCATTCATGAGGATGTGCTAGGTGTAGCGCTGTAAGTGGATGATTGGGTCGGACGTGCCTTTGTATGGATCCATGGAGGGCATCTTCCATTCTCGAGGAGTGGTTGTTGCCTCTATGTCCCTAGTGAAGGGGCTGGACACCCTAGCCCATATCCCTCTTTCGAGTTGTTCACGTCTGAGATATTCCCTAAAGAGGCGTGTCATCCTCTCCTCGGATTCTGGAGCAGCCCTAGGAGAAGTGGGGGCTTCCCTTTGATGGTGTCTGGAACCTTAGTTGAGGCTAGATTGTCGATGGTTGGCTCGAAGCATGACAAGGTCAGCCACAGTAGGTCCTTGCCTGGTGCCCCCTTGATTGGGCCCAGATCTTGATGCTCTTTCAGGATCAGCTTTGGGCTGAGTCGTGGCTCGGTTTCAAGTTCTTGTATCTTCTTGATTGGATTCTTCATTTGCTGGGGATCTATTCCATCTATATGACTCTCTAGATTGAGACTCACCTTGAGATTTAATGTTGTGAGTGGATTCCTCCATTCCTCTCAAGTGTGTCATGAGTTGGTCCATTAAAGCTTTTTACTGGGCAACGAAGTGGTCAGTCATCTCATTCACAACCCTATCTAAGTCTTCTCAGGTGACAGCTGAGTCTGGAGTTGGGAGTGGGTAGCTGGGTTTTTTTGATCTTCTTGGATGGGATTGAGTGTATTGGCAATGGCCGTGCTCTTACCCTTATTGGTGTTGCGCCTAGAGGGAGCCATGTTCTAATGTTGAGCCAAGGTTTGGAAGGAGGGTGGACAGAAGAGTTTGGCTCTCCATGCGGTTCTCAGTGAAAGCACCAAAATTGTTTGCACAAAAATTGGACAAACACCTCTAAGTTCAATTTTGGCTAGATCACGTTTATGTTGATTGAATTGGAGTTTTTAATGTTCCAACACGTTAAGGGATAACTTTTGCAGTAATAGAACAATTCACAGGCTCATAAGTCGGGAAGCAGTTATGGAAAGTAAATCACATAGGGTTTTATAGTGGTTCGGCCAGAATGTACCTACATTCACTGTCCATCTTCTTATTCTTACTTTGATTTGGTTTCAAATACAAGTTTTCGGAAAGAGTAAAAACCTTAAGTAGCTTGAGTGATTGAGTCTCAATAGATTTTTCCCTCTTTTCTCCCAAAATCTCTCCCCATTGTTGTTGCGAAGCTTCGATATTTATAGAGTGGAGCTATGAGGTGTGGAGAAGAAGTTATAGCTTCCTGAGTTTGGTTCGACATTTGAGTTAGGAATAGTTGGATCGACATTTGAGTTAGGAAGCTTGCCTGGACCGGTTGTCCTTATTTGGCTTGGTTCGGTGATTCTGCCCTGGAATACCTTATTTGCTGGACCAAACATTTTCTGGCATGTTTGTGTACCAGACCAAATGTTTGGTCTGGTGATGGATGTGTCGTGCCAGACCAGATATTTGGTCCGACATATTAGAGAATGCCGGACAAAATATTTGGTCCGACATATCTGGGGATGTTGGACCAAACACTTGGTCCGGTATACCATAGGATACCGGACCAAACATCTGGTCCGGCATGCCGGCCATATGTTTGGTTCGGTAATTATGTTCCCTATACCCTTGCTTGTCTTTGCTTCATTTATTCTTAGTTTGCCAGAAAACCGAGCCAACAGTTTAGTTCCTTCTCCCTATCACCATGTGGTGATTACCTTGGTGGTTGATGTACGGGGATTGGAGGACCATTGAGATTCTTAACATATCATTGTAGCTTCATTTTTCCTGATATATTTAGTCAATAAGACCATGCATGTCACGACACTCATCGGTATCATGTCTACAAGACTCATGGAAATGACCATATTTCCTATAGTTTAGTTTAGCTTCTATCTCCTTTCTAGATTGAGGGATCTTGTATTTCAACTTTATCTGGGTTGCAATATATTTGTTTTCAACAGTGCCATTTAGGTTTGTATAAGCATTGAACCTTGGTCTGGGCCTAAATGTTTCCTATTCCACTTTCTATCCACCTGATCCACCCTAGTTATTGTCCTTCGTCCAGGTGAAGTCGTTTTCATTTCCCGTCATCGTAAAATTCACACTGCTAGATGATTCTCAAACTCTAGGTACCATATCGGGTTGCCTCTCCAATGTAGTATCATTCAGCCTAATATACGTTGCCACCTTATAGAAGAACTCCTAAAAAGTTACAGTTTTCTCCTCTGTTAATCTCCTAGCAAACTTCGTTCATAGGTGCACTCGACCACACAAGGCAGTTAAGGTGACCCTTTCATCAGTGTTTTGAACTCTTGCCATTGTGGCATTAAATGTAGCCAGGTATTGCTGCATCGACTCATCCTCTCTTTACTATTCATCAAACAATGAGAATGCATATTTTAGTTGTTCAACATGTACCTGGAATTGAATAATAAACTTTTTCCTTAACAGCGCACAAGAATGAATTGATCCCAGTGGTAACGACAAAACCAAGTGGCTAAGACTTTAATGAATAAAGGAAAGCACTTGCACAAGATTTCCTCTATAGCTCCGCTCATTGGCATGTGCTAGGTTCATAATTGTTAATGTACTATAGGGTTAGTTAGTTCTTTATACGGCTCCATAGTAGGCATCCTAAAATCCCTAGAGTTCCTGGCATTCTCTATTTCCAAGGAGAAGGGAATGGTAGTGCTAACTCAAATTTCTTACACCATTTGTTCACATCTAACACATTTTGTAATGATTCGAGCCATCCTAATCCTCTGATTCGGGTGATTGGCGATGATAGCTTAACCTTTCACTTCGAGGGAATGGTTTCTTTCATCCTCCCTATGACAATTTGATCTTCGATTATGAGCATGGTCATGGCTCCTAAATCGATTATGGTGATCTTTTTATCCACTGTTGACCATAATTTCAGTCAGAGAATGAGAAGCGCTAACTACAGCTACCCTCGTTCGGTATCATTCTTGTTTGGTTATTTGTCGAACTGCTCCTCGGGTCCAGCTTCGGGCTAAACTCTTGCTCGTTTCATCTTTCCCACATTCTTCTTCTACCACTTTGACTTTCTTGATTAGATTCGTTATCAAAGTGTGACCTCCTTTGCTTTTAGGTCCTTTAGACTGGAATTTCTCTTGTGTTCCAGTGTTGTGACCAATAATTATAGCTTCCCTAGTGTGTCATAAGTTGGTCCACCATTGCTTGCTGTTAAGTAGTGAAATTTTCATTTAGCTTGATTACTTCTCAATCCAGGTCACTTATGGTAATTACGTTTATAAGCATTGGATTGCTTGTTGAATGATCATCTTGATTAGTAGTTTTCTGATTGGGTGTGCAGGTGTTCTCTGCATTCCTACTAGTAGCACCAGCCTTATTCTTCGATCACAAAGGCATAATGATAATCAACTCTCAATGAAATCACTAAAAATGTTTTCTCAAAAAATGGATGAACAACATAATGTCGTTTGTTGTAGAACTGCAAATACAGTTTGTACAATAGAGCCATTTTATTTGTATTATGATTGATTTTCAGAGAGCATATCAAGATAGGTTATATAGAAAGTAAAGTTTAGTAAAGAAAATAACGTAACAATTTATAGTGGTTCGACCAGAATGTGCTTACATCTATTGTCTTTTTTCATTATCCTTCTTATAGATCTTGGGTACAATAATTTACATATAGAATACAATGACTTATAGCTCCATTGAAAGTAAGAAATAGCCATATGGAAGTCTGTTCGGCTAATCATATTAATCTATTCATGTTCATCTATTACTGTTCGGCTATTCCTGTTCGTCTATTCTTGTTCGTCTAATCTTGTTCACCTATTCTTGTTCGATTATTCTTAGCTCTCTCTGGCTCCTCCCCATTATCGTTCACAGCTAAGATATTTATGAGAGTGAAGATATATGGAAGCTAGACCTACAAAATAAGCAATTTTATTATTTAGTTTGTTCATTTAGTGCTTTCCTTATAGGAAAGATTTGGTTCGGAGTTTCCATGTTTACAAGATTTTGTTAGGAGTTTCCTATTTTACCATGCTCAACATCCTTGGTTTGACGCCATGGGTTTGATCGGTTTGGTTTGATAGTGCTCTGGATCGATAATGCCTTGGTAGGTAGTGCCTTAGATCAGCAATGGACATTCGGTTCAATAGGTGGTGTGTTGCTCGGTTAGGAATACCAATAAGGAATTCTATCCGATAGGTCGGCTACCAGACATGGAATTATGTTTAGTATGTTAACCACCTAACCAAACATATCCTTGTCGAAACTCGACATTCCTCCATGATTATTCTCATGCTATTTCCTAAACTTCTTACCTTGATGTCCTAATCTTTTGGCCAAGGGATGATGTTCCAATTCACAACTACTACATGCTTGTTAGATCTCTTTGGATCGGTTACAACAACTATGGGTTGCTAAATCTGTGATTGGTAAATTTCTGATTCTATAAATCTTAAGGTTGGTCGACCATAAATTAATGTTAGATGGTGAATTGGATATTTTTATGTGATTGGATAAGGATGAGATGATTCCTTTTTGTACAGAAGTGTCTTTGAGATTTGGTTAGGCAAGATTCTTTTAGGCAGAGATTTGGTTAGTTAGTTTCTAGAGCTCCAAGCTTATCTTCCATTATTCCTCTTCTATTCCCCTCCTTAGTTGTGCTCATTCATGAGGTATTTATATGCGTGAGGTTAGATAGAAATTTATTAAGCAGTAAATGGTTTGGTTCCCTACTGAATCGTCTCTTCTATCCTTTCCAAACTAATCTTCTTTGTGCCATAACTCCTTTGTTTTAAGTCAGAATTGTGTATAACTTGGACCAATAACTTTGTATTATCTAGTGAATATTCCTATGCCTTTAGATGTCCAATTTGCTTAAATTAAATAGTATCTCTCCACGGTGGATAGATTTTAAGATGATTATATATTTCAATCTATAGATCGAATCGAGAAGCAGTTTCGATGTATATTCATGTCCTGACTTTATGAGCATTTTATAAGTGCTTTGAGTATATTTTGAAACTACGCCAAATTTACCTCTAACACTTCGCCTTGCCTTAGTTATCACAGAATGACATCATTATTACGTACCTTCCAGCCATTTTCGTGCTCTTGATGTCTTTTCGTATTCACCATGCTGTCGGAAAAAATGCCTAAACAGTGTGCATGTATATTAAATCTATTTCCACTTTTATTTATCCTCTTAGAGTTCCATTTCTTCTTCTTTTTTTCAAAAAAGCATCTGGATTGGGATGTTTTTTTGACATAACATACATATATAACTTTACTGCTCTTTGAAACCTTTGTACAAAAACGTGGAAGGGAGTAGAAGGAGTATATTTAATGATATATTAATATGAAAATTATTTTTCTCAAAAATTTTGAATAAGTAAAAATTGTATTTTTTTTAATATCTTGAGTGTTTTATGAATTTCAAAAAGAAAATGTGAGTTTCAATAAAATTTATCAAATCATTTTGAATATTTTCTTTAAAACCATACTTTTCAAGGATTCTAAACCTTTTTATAACACGGTTATATTGAAAATTTTGAATTTTTTCCGAAGAAATTGACAAAATTATCATTTAAAAAATGATATTCATTTTAGGTTGTTGAAAATATTTAATTGTAAATCCCTGTTACAAGAAAAAAACATTACTTCCCTTTTATAAAACTACTCGAAAATAGTTCTCGCTTTTTTTGTTTATAAAATAATTTCCAAAATATTATTCAATTCGATTTTGTGAATTTCTGCTCATTTAATATTGAATCAATTATTTTTGAATGTATTGTGAGTGTCGAATATTAAATCGAATGCACTTAGAAATTGTTACGTTCATGCCTAAAGAATATTTTTTTAGAGTAAAAGTAAATTTAGTGTAAAAAACTTAAAGTGCGATTCTTTATAGTGCCAATCGTTATTTTTTGTACAACAAAAAATAAGTAGAATAGATGCATTGTACTTACCTTGTAAAATATATGAGAATTTTGTGCAAAATACTAAAATCTATAAAAAAAAGTTATAGTGCAATTATTTGTGCTACATAATAAATAATTGCACTATTGTTCCAGCTCCATCTTTTGTTGAACTTCTTCATTGTTGCAGCAACAATCACTACTCCACCTACCAAAAATTAACTCTTCCACAAAATCTGCATCCAATAGTACCAATATCGACTTCAGTGGTTACCTCTATTAAAATCCAATTTCCGATAAGCGAGGTTTCAATCATGCATCAACCCCAGTCAACTTCTCTAACAAAGTTACACTCATTGTAACAATCTTACATTCTAATGCTTAAAGCTGACACCTAATACCATCCACCAATACTACTATGTCGATACTCAAACACCCGAGTGCAAGAACGTTGTGGTAAAATTAAAACAACAGAACTCGATAAAACTAAACAATGCTCACACCATATCGATGAAATATAATATAACATAGTCAATTCGGTCACTCTCAGAGTAGAATTCTTAGAGTTGTAACATCAACTACATAAGCACTAGCATCGTCTATGGACAGTTATAACAACATTTCTTCATAATGCCGATACATATACATCTCCTAATGTAGTAGAAATAATAAATAGTAGGTGCATCCAAAGCCACCTATACATCACCAATCAACTCCGAAAAGCTAAGCCTAATCATATACTCTCATCCTACCCAAATAAGTACCCAAGAGTTCAAGGAAAAAGATAAACTTTGAGTCAAACATAAGTTTGGTATAGGAAGCTCGAGTAATATGCCCATGGATATCATTGTACATTATGAGATAATGGAACAGGTTTCCTCTCACAAGTATCAAACCACTTAATATTAAGTAAACAAAGATCTACCAAAGGGATTTATGTTTCATAATATTTGTGTGTGTATATAATAAAATTGTAACACGACCTTACATATCATAATACATTTTAGGTAATAGAACGCGATAGGTTTCAACGTTTTGTAATAAAAACACACACACACAAACACGCTCACACACACATATAATTCAAGTATGATAAGGTTAAACTATTCCCTGATCATTGGACAAAATATATCTCTAGACTAGGTACAATTAAGAGTAGTAGAACCATATATCTCTAGGCTAGATACACAAGATATCTAAATGATAGTAATCCACATAATCAAATCCATCTCTTTTCATGTCCTCTTTAACATTTCTTATTTTCCATCTAAAGCATTCATCTACGTCAAATCTCACACTTGAACCATCAAACTTATCATGAGCACTTAACATTTTAAATACAATTCCTTCTATGCACTTCCTTGTAGCACATATAGACATCATCGGTCTACTTAACTTGTTATTAGTTTTGAAGCTGCCTCGATCAAGTTATACTTTGATATATTTTCTCAATTCCAGTCATTTCAAAACTATCAAAAGTCAAATTCAACGGCTAAAAGCCAACCTTTGATAAGTCAAAGTTGCACTTTGAAAATTATCATCTTATAATACAACATGGTTTCACAAGTTAAGGGTGATTGTGTCAAATACAAGAAATGCAATAAAAATTAGAAAATGATACCACTAAATGTTATCTTTTACTTGGCATAACAACCCCAAACCTTATATGAACTTATGATATTTCCCATTTAAACATAATATGTTCATTACCTTTCAAAACACCATATACCAATTCCATATGATGTATGGGAATTAATAAATTTCCTATAAGGTCAGAAGTTATCTTCTTTGAAACTAGCTAAAGAGACAAAAAGTAACAAAAAAAGTACAACTCCTCTTTAACTTTATGTTACTTAACTTTTTAAACCCTTTACATATAAATCTCATTTTCCTATGTAACATACTCCATATTAACCTAAGAAAACATACATAGTATTTCAAGTTAACTTGATTTAAACACATTACTTTTCAAAGAGAAAACTTCACAAAATGCTATAAAACATCTTAAATTTAATATTACTTAAATTCTCAAAAGCATGACATATATAATATATCTCCTTATGTACCATACTCCATTATACCCTAGAAGTGTTTATTCAAAACATCATATTAAATATACATTATTTAATCACACTCAATTTGTAAACTTTTGTTAAAAACTTCTATTCTAAACACATGATTTTCATACTCACTTGTCTTGTTACCATTTTAACTTCACATACCAAACCAAATGTCCATATTCATGTATACTATAGTACCGCACATATTATCATAAAGTTAAGTTCAGTTTAACAATTTAACAATAAGGCTATAAGTGGACAAACTATGTTTTTAAATATCATCTTGTTTAAAAAGGCGAAATATAACGTGAACATAAAAGTTCATTCTAATTCAACTTTTATAATATAATGCATACATTACATAATATATAAATATAACAAGTAATATATGGTGTGATTAATTGAGTAAACTAATTTGTAATCAAATATGCCTTTTTAAGTTCGTTCCTGCCTTCTTATTGCTCCAAAGTTCAAGGCAAACCATGTCATTTTTAGTTACCCATGTTCTTGCCTTTTCTCCCTGCTTTCCACCATTATTTTATCTTTCTAAAACATTCTCCTTTTCTTTGATAATGAAGTATAAGGACAATATATGAGTTTGATTTGATCTAGAGACGTTTAAGCTAATTTTCTTTTTGGTTTTAATAAGTTTTTAAACACATAAGAAATTTCAGTTGTTTTGATTAAGAAATTTGTGCGTGAATAAGAGAGGTATGCATGTGTATATATAGAATGAAAAAAAGACCAAGGTTAAAAGATTAATTAAACCCTTACCCACTTGTTCCATTGTCCCCTTGTTCCTTCTCTTCATCCCTTACCATCATCAAAGTCTTCTCTCTTATCTTCGCCAAACTTTTACATCCATATTTCTTTCGTATTCATCTTAAATAAGTGAACACATTTGTGTCTTCATTAATTGTTAACAACTTTTATCATATTGAAACAAGATTATCGATAATATATTTTTCGGTCACATTACCGACTATAATTTTGTTTTCTTATGTATGTAAAAATATTTCAAAACATGGTTTGTGAATATTAATCCCATTTGATTAAGTATTTATAAGTTCTATAAAATCTTGGTCATTACACTCATTGGCACCAAAATTTGCTCATATAATCATGATTTGCTAATAATCTAGTTTATTATAATTACATGTACTTGTAATGTAGATGTGAATTGGGTGGAGGTAGCAAAAGTTTCGGTATAAATAAAGAGGTGGCTAAATTTCAACTTACTTTATTCATTGTTTAAATACTAGAATAAATATGTGACTAATTTGTATATTCATGAAGAGAATCAAGTAAATAATTTTTGACAACTTTAAGGAGACATGCTTAAGAGAAATCATTATCGCTCTCAGATATTTCTTCTTTAAAGGGATCCATTTTGCAAACTATTCTAAAATAATTTTTTGAACTGGTTGATCTATGTAAGTGGATATTGAGTCTAAAGGACTATTGTCAATGACCATTGGCTCAAGTGGCTAATGATATGCCTCTTCAGGCCGAGGTTCTAGAGATAATTATTTCAAATCTCAAAGGTATCAAAATGAGTGCCCCGCTTAAATAAAGTACCACTCTTATTCTTAATAAAATCTAAGGTACTATTAGGGAACTTTCTTTAAGTGCGTGTTATGGGGAAAATTTGCCATGGTGAATTATGCATTGTCAAATGTTGTAAAATATGATTTGGAAGGCTTCTTGAGTGATGGTCAAAGTTTTATCTGAATCCGAGGTATAACAAAGGAGATACGTGATTTTATTAATGGTACATCCTTCCTCATAGCCTATGATTCAAGTTATTCTCAAACAGATGATGAGGTGCTGATGAATTAAGAATGTTAGATTATCAAATGTTTACTTTGGAATGTTGTAAGAAAGTCTCCAAGAGATCGAAGAAGAAATAATGGAAAACATGCCCGAGTCATGGTGTAGGAGGTTGGCTCAACAACTGAGCCATCTGAACTAGACCCAAAGTGGGTTTGATGCTCATGGGATTCAAACTTCCAATGTTGAACCCTAATGTGGATTCAACAAAGAAGGGTGTCAAGCCATGGCACCATTACCTTCCATAGTAAGTTGAACTGCTCCTTTTTACTATTTCCATTTCACCACATGTCTTTCTATTCCAACCATTGATCCACCCAAGTGTTTAACCGCTCCTAGTTGTTCCAAATCATGTTTGATACATTCACCATGTTGGATCAGGTGCATTGGCAACGACGATAAAAGGGTGAATCTAAAAAATCCATTTATTAATTTATACAAGATCGTATTTTGTGTTTATATGAATAATTAATTTAAACTAAATCATATTTAATATTTATTAATAAAAGAGTTTGGGATGTATTTTAATTTATCTATTTGTATTTTAAAATATTTATTTATATGTTATTATTTAATAATATTTTATTAATGAATTGACTTTAGTTTAATTTATTATTTATTATGATTTAGTTTTATGATTGATGTTTTAATGTGCTTGTACTCACAATGCAAACACGGTATCGATATTAAAAGTGATCAGTCTAACCTAGGGGTAATGTCAAGCCTTCGCTTCAGCCTAACTCAAGTTCTTATGCCAAGAGGTCAAAAAGGTCTTATGTTCCTTGGGCAAGAGAATTATTTCTTGGCCAAGCAAGCGAATGTGCAAATATGCAAATAGTAAAATATGCAAGTCCTTTGTCACAAGTTCCTAATTTAAATTTGACTTAAATGGCCATTAAAGTCCCAAATTAAGTTCTTTATTTATGCTTCGAGTACAAAAGAAAATAAGAAAGAAGAACTTAGAAAATTTCCTTTCTTAAGTGGGGGGTACATGTCTATTTATGGGAAAATTGCATCGTTGGATCTTTTACACATAGCAAGTATCAACTTCGGATGGTTAAGATTCTCTTGGTGAGTTGATGACAGGGCACGCTTTCAAAATGACACATGGCACAATTTGCTTTTTTCACCTTTTCATGCCGACCTGGCATAAATGGACCAATAAAAGGTAGACACATGTACCATTTCGGTAGTTTATGGAGCATCTTTTAGGTATGGAATAACACTTTCATTGAGACATGCGATAGCTCCATTTTATACTTTTCATAGCTTATCCATTGGTACATGCGATGTATATCCACTGAGACGTGATATCTCATTCATGAAGACATGCAATAGCTCACTCATCGAGACATGCGATAGCTTATCCATTGAGAAAGTGATAGTTCATTCACTGAGATGTCCATTCTTTAGGCTTGCGATAACTATTTCCTTATATTTGAGATAACTAATTCATTGAGATTGGCGATAGCTCACCCATTGAGAAATGCAATAGCTCATTCATTGAGATATGCAGTAGCTCCTTCCTTATACTTGTGATGGTTTCATTATTTTTATTTAGGGCAGCTTCATCTTTATATTTCCGATATCTTCATCTTTGTACTTGCACTAACCCTTTTTATATTTATGATAGCTTCATCTTTATACTTACAATAGCTTCGTCTTTATATTGCAATGGCACTTCTTTTATATTTATGATAACTTCATATTTATACTTGCGATAGATTCATCTTTATACTTGCAATAGCCTTTCCTTTTTACTTGCAATAGCTTTATAATTGTAATTACAATATCCTTTCCTTTATATTTTCTATAGCTCCTTCCATAATAGCCCCCATTTAAATTTGATATATTTTTTGGTTTAACAACCCTCCCTCGGGGTATTTCCTTTTGTATTTTAGTATAAAGAAAATTCTTCTTTTTTGATCTCTTCTTTGAATACATTTTGATATTTTTTTCTATTTTTCTTCTCTCACTTAAACACTTTTTCAGATAAACCTTTAGTATTTTTTAGATCTACTATCTTCGCCATTAAATTTACCATCCTTAAATCTACGGTTATGGTTCCTCCCTATTTTTCCCTATAGATTCCATTCTTCTCTCATAATTCATTTTTACCAGCATTTAGAAATAAAAATTAGTTCATAATCCTAAACATTCGGGAGCTCTTACATCTTCTATTATTTCTCAAAGTAATTCGTTTTCTTTTTTAATCGCCTTTATTTATGAATTTGCACTAACTTTGTTTGATTTTAGTGTTATTATTTCATTATCCTTAACTTGGGTGTTCCTTATGAGTCGAATAAGAACTTTTAATTTTTTGAAATAAATTTGATTTTGAACTGAAATCTTATTAATCATTATGAATTAGTTTGTTAATTGAAATATAGATCCGATGGCCCACAACACTTTAATATATATTTATTTCTAGACTACAACTTTTATTTGCATCACATGACAGCTACTAAATTTTAGCTTTGTGATATTTTTTCCACACAGACGATGGCTGTGTATTTTTTGACTTGCGATAGTTGTTGACTATTAAAATTACAATAGCTACCTATTAATTTTTTTAAAAGTGTGATAATTATCTTTTGGAAATATCACAATTATTTTTGAAGACATTTCCATTATACTTGAAAATACTACTTCTATTTATTTTTGTGAAAATACTATCATTATTTTGGAAAGTACTACCACAAATGTTTCTTGTTTACTAACAAATATTCCTATTATTTTATTAAAATTTAATTTTCTTGGAAAATTTTAACTTCTCTCGAATTATTTTATGTTTATTTATATGGATGTTATGGTGAAAACAAGAAGGATGTTTCAAAGGACACTTCTAACTCCTCTAAAGAAAGGGAAAACCTCGATCTTTCTGAAGAAAGAGTTTACACCAATCGTCAATCTCTTATTAGTAGGCGAGAAAAAATTGATTCCATTCTCCATCCTTTTAGTATTACTGGAAATAAAATTAGAGCCATTTATTTAGATATAATGGACAAGCCTCCGAAGGATATTTTCTTTCACTCGAGCTTATATTTGGCATTCCTTCTGTCTTCCCTTCAACTGCATCATCTCTAGGGTTCTTTCATTTATGAAGATCACTCCAAATCAGCTCACTCTAAACTCTTACGGTTAAATTTACTCCCTCCAAAATTTATTCAAGGAGCTAGAAATGGATGACTTTAATGCATTGAACTAATGCTCGATTACTACTCTTTTAAAAGTCAAGAATCAACAAAAAGGCATCGTCTATTGCCTTTTTTATATCCAGTATTAACATTATCTCCGATTCTATTAACTAAACATGGACTAGGGCCAATAATTCTTTTTTGTGAAGTGCTCATATTCAAACATTTCAAGAACCATTGGTACCCCGAGTATTTCTAAAATACTATTGTGCTTTATCCACCTATTACTTTTAGCCTTTAATAAGTTTGTTATATATATATATATATATATATATTGATCCCGCCTTCAAATCTATTAATCCCAAGGTGATGGCGAAGATCGATCAGTTTGAGAATGTCTTCGAATATTCTAGAAGTCGATTGAGGCTTCTCACAGAGGATAAACAAAAGAGACATGGCTTAATCCAACCTTTTAGCCATATTCTAGGAGAACCCCCTCTAGTGAAAAGAAACGCTCAAGGTTCTAAGTCTCTTAGTACTTCAAGGCTGGGTCAATTCTTCATTCATAGCCCAGTTCCATGCCGTCACTCTATTAGCCTTAGATACACTCTATATATTTATTTTATTAAAAATTTACTTCCCTTTTACCTCATTCTCTTACTTATTTTTTGATTCAGTTTGTAGATGTTATTCTTCAGCCTCGTCTTCAAACAAAGAACTAGCGAACCCCCTATTCCTATTAAGCCTTATGGCAAACTACCACAGCTTGCTTCTTCTAAAATTAGTCTCATCATCCATCACCTTTGTAACTGGTGATGAATCTTATGACCACTAAGTCTAGGAAGCATGAAAGGATATTAAATAGTCAGAAATTCCTCCAGAACCTTATTTTGTTAGCACGAAAACTAGGTTGCGTAGTTCCACTATAGAAGCTCCTACTTTTATCTCTACAAACGTCATCACTACTCCTCTAAGTGTCCTATCTTCCTCTTTAGATTCTAACATCAACATCATGACAACTCTTGTAAGAGACTCACAGGCCAATTTGCAAAAGCAGCTAAGACTTAATTCTCTTTTACTAATAAGTGCTTCTTTTGAAGGCGATATGAGAGCCTCTACCTCTAACTTTGATGGTTTATAGCCTTCCATCTTAGCTTCTCCTGCACTCTCGTCCTTAGGGGTTACTAAAATCACATAGACTTTCTTGAAAGATTTTCTTAATCTCCTTCTTTAATAGCTTCTTATGGTATATTCTATTTTTAGGTCATATTTTAACTAAGTTCCCTCCACTCATAGGTTAGTAAGAATATGCTTCTTCTACAATAATCTATTTTAGAATATACCAATCGCACATCCTCCTTACATGAATAAAATTCCACTCTTATTAGTAATGTCAAAGTTCTTAAGGATGAGAATCAAAATTTGATTACAATTAAGAAGATTTTATCTGAAGAGAATCTTTGTCTCTCATCCCTTCTTAATTGAGATAAGGGGAAGAATAAGATCTTAGATAACAAGTTAAAGCCATCTTTGGACACTTTTAATTTATCGAGGGAGGATGCTACTGAAGCTCATCTTAGCATAACCAACCTTAAAGAGAAGCTAGCCAAAATAGGTGAACTTCATTGAAGATCCAAAGCTTCCTTGGGAAAAGCAAAAGGTAAACCTTCCACATTTTTACGAAAGGGAAATCAGTGCATGGAGGGTGCTTTGTTCATGGCTTATAGGGACAACATTGGAAAATGCCCAACCTTATCATTCCCTTCAATGGAATATGTCGTCATTGACTACAAAAGGAATTTTGACATAATTATTGAACAAGTATCGAGAGAATTATCAAAATTTAAGGATGAAGTAGTGGTAGACCCCTATGAATATTCAATTTTTGATGATCCTCCTTTCGATGATGAAGAGGCAAACATGATAAGGATGGAGATGAAACTGATAATGATGATGAAGAAGAAAATGATGTCGACGATGATGGTAAGGAGGTTAATGGTGCCAAAGGCAGCTATCGAGGGACGATAAAGATGATTGTCCAAGCGACCAAGGTACTAATCTTGGGATGAAGATATCATAATGTGAATTCTCCTACTTCAGTAACTAAACTTCATTGATGTACTCCCTCATTAAAAGGTCCCACCAACGAATCTTCTACAAGCAATTTGAGCAAGTTCATTATGGTTACCTAATTTATTTCATCATCTATTTAGAGAAGGATGAGTTCTGCTTCTACACCAAGGTCCATTACATCCTCGTCTCAGGTAATTAATGCTCGTTACATTTTTATTTTCATGCATCCTAGTTTTTTTGAAAACTTGATTCTTATTGTCATAATAAAAGGAAATATAAGCATTACTTTGATATTTTATTAGACCAAAATAGAAATTGATAAAGATAGGGGTATGCCGCATGGGCAGTTCTATAATTTATTATAAGTTATTAACTTGCAATAAAATCACATTCAAAATAAAAGGTGTTTCTTTTATATTATATAGTTTTCATACCATGTTATGTTAATTAAATATTTAGCTTAAGTATATTAAACATAAATTCCTTAAATGATAATTATGTAATAGTAAATACAATGTGTTGTAATCATGAAAATTTATCACATTAAAATAACATATTATTTTAATTATTCCTAGTAAACATGTTTCGAGATAGGATATCGATACAACTGTTGAGACTAGAGTATGTAACGCTCTCCAAATGTTGGGCGGTTTATTACTCATGGCTGTTGGAGACACCAAGGGATTATGTATTGATAGTTATTGGATAACTATGAATGACTCACTCGAGAGTTTTGTACTGGTTGAAGTAATTTCAAACATAAAATCTCAAAGTGACAATGTTACACGGTTCCCTTGACTTAAGAATACTATAAAACTTTAATGTGAATACATCTTATTGATCATAATTAAATCATGGTCATGAGTGACTATAATTGGGTCCAAGTTGAAGCATTAGAAATGAAACACTATTCAATATAGTATTCATCTTCTTAGTTATATGATATTAGTATCATGGTCAACTATAATCAATTAAATGTCAAAGTCTCTGGCCAGAGTAGCAATGTTGATAATAATTGTTATTATTAACCAAGGACTTTGTTTTTGGACTAACCAAGTTAAATGTGGATAATATATGAATTTTGAACAAAGCCAAATTCCATAAGTCCTAAAGTGATATAGATTCAACGAAGAGAATTGGTGTAATTAATCATTACCAAAGGGTACCACTTAAAATAGTAAAATTAGATTTTATCCAAAAGAGGTGTATGCAATAAGTTTTGTCAAGGAATATCATTTCTCCTTATCCCTAGTTGAGTTCATTGTTTGGTGATTCAGTTGAGAAAATAAGAGTTGGTTAGGTTCTAACAAACCTTGTTGGGCCGAAGGAAGGTCCTAGTTGAAACGAAGGGGTGAATATGTGTTCTTTCCCTGAGTTCAAATCTCAACGAAAGCACCAACATGTTAAGACTAAGATTTGACCTAACTCAAGTTCTTATACAAATAGTTCTGTAACGACCCGTAAATTTTAACTGTTTTAATAACGTAATTAGTTGAAATTTTGCAAAATTTTAAACGATAAAATTTTGAAATAAAAATTTGATATTTGGAATACGTCTAGTTAAACATAGCAACTGGTAAATTTTCGTCCGAAAATATGAAAGTTTATTTCGCACGTATATTCACTTCAAATCAGTTAAAAAGAAATGAAAATAAAATGTTTTCAAAACCAAAATATTTTTACATAGGAAAATTCTAAATCATCTTCTGAGCAAGATGTCAGTTTGTCATTTTTCCAAATTCGGACATCTTTGGCTCCGTCGATCTTATTTTTCAGCGTTTTTCTTGCATTTTCCGCTATTAGAAAATTCGAAATTTTTATAATCCAATCATACCACGGATATCTGTAGGCCATTTTTATCGTCTCGAGATGCTGATCTCCACAGTATACTCAATTGTCAATTTCAAAGTCGTGAAGAAACGAAATCTACGGAACGACTAGTCGTGTCGGTATTCAAAATTTCACCTTTTGTTTCCTTTTGATCTTTCAACTACTCACCGTATTAAACCCAATAGTCATTAGCTATTTTTCTTTTCTGAATTCAGTGCATGGCCTTTGCTATTTCTAGAGTGCATGGCCTTTGCATAGTCACGTTACTTTCAAAATGAAGATTATATCTTTATTGAAATCTTTCTATTTACTTTTATGTTCACTGCCTATTCATCTCCCCATCTTTTCCTTTACCTGCTCCTTCTTCTTCATTTCTTAAACGCACACTAGTGCATTCATTGTTTGCTCAAAGCTAATCTACTCAGCACTTGAAAAATATAGTTATAGATTTTATTTTCTTCACTTCTCGTTCCTCACCCCACACCCGCCTCTAGCATCCATCTCACCCTCGTCCACCATATGCTACCCATCTTTTCACAACCGAGACAACCTATCTTCCCTTCTTTGAACTCCTCGCCTACATCACCTCATCAAACTCTAGCCCTCCACCTCACTCCCCTCACGACCTCCGCCACCAGTCAGCGAGTGCCAGCTCCAAAGCCAACGTCCAACCTCCCCTTACCAGTTCGAACCCAGACTTCTCCACCTGACACGTCGTAACCTCCAGCCCTCACCAACGCCGCAGCACCTCCGCATCCCCAGGCTTCGCCCCTCCCCTGTGTTCCGACCAGCAGCTCATGTGAATTTTGTGTGCGTGTATATAAGGTATTATGTATATATATATTTTATATATTTTTGTTAAGTTATATAATGTTATAAAGTATAAAGGTTATATTAGCATTACTTTTGAATTTGTGCATATCATCTGTTAACAAACAACATATACCTAACTAAGCTATTATATATATTAGTACTGTTTTGTTTTTGCTGTGTACAGTAAGTAATATCTATAATATATAATATATTATATTTTGAAAGATGAGTTTATGTTGTATATCTATGTTTAACGTTTTGCTGTGACAGCTTATAGAAAAAAATGTTATCCTTTGTATCAGTTTATACATAAATGTTGTTTCAGAAGATGTGTTACTTAAAGTTGTTCAAAGTAAATAGTTTAAAACTATTCATATACTTACAGCTGTTTATATTCTTACAGCCTAGCACGTCTCGGCCCTTCCTATTATCACATACGTGATTTAAATTGTTTATTTTGATTTTGAATGCTGTTTTGATTTCAAGTATTAAAAGGTATATTTGTATACATATATTGTAAATTTTGGTCTGGGCTTTGAATAAAGTATATGCAAAGATGTTATTGCATATATAAATACATATAAGTTATATTCATTTTATAAATTTTGTTTTAAATCTAGTCAGTACGCACGTTACACATATGTTTACGTATTAGTATATATGTCTATCCGTTTACATATGTATGGATTTTAATATACTATGTATATATGTTTTATATATATATTGTATTACACTTTATTTTATATAACCTATTATAAATTGTCAGTTGAGTTTTATGTGTACGTAAGGCTATAAAAGTTTATATTAGAATTACTGTTACCTTCTATGAGTAAATGTAAGTATATGTGCATACAAAATGTTTTAGGACTATGCACATAATATATTAGCTTATGTAAGCTAAAACGTATGGGTTTATGTTAATGTCCAAAACGTGTTTGAATAATAGTAAAAAAAAAGATTCTTGATGTATATAGAATTAAAATTTAAGGTGTATATATATTGTTGTTTTATACATATTGATATGTTGTTTATCTATATAAGTATTTATTTCAAAAATATATATATAGATATATTTCGTTCCAGTTATCAACTGATTCTGAATAGCTCTCATCGTTTTTCCCATTTATCAGTTGCCCGTCGAATTCGTGCCTATCTTGAAGTTCTTTGGAAATCGTCATTTGGATTAGTCAAATTTCGCAAAATTCAAATCATAGCCTGTCGTGATGTCTACCTCCTCTCTAGCCTCGAAAGGTGAGCACTCACTCACGATTAACGTTCTTTTATTTATTAAATTTGATTTCAATTGAAACGACAATTGAAATATGCTGCTGTTAGTTAATTACACTGTTATATATGCTATTGCCTGTATCAGTTCACCTGTGACATCTGACACCATTATCTGTTAATTATTTATGCGATGATAATACAGTTTGGCTGATAATTGATTTATTGTTGATGTTTCTATTGGACGTTAAATTGTTAATGTTAAAATGATAAACAGTATGAAATTGAACTTGATATAGGATAATTAATTGTTAAATTTGATTAACTGACATTTGTATAATATGATTCCTTTAACTGTTGAATTTATTGACACGTAGGATTTGTTTAATTACACTTTTAACCACTGAATGTATGTTGTTAAATTGATGATGTATGAAATTGTAAATAGATGACAAATGAAAAACCGTAACGTAATAATCTTTAATCTACATGAAATGATAGTGTAGATTCTAGAAATAATTTTATTAATTCGTACAAATAACAATGCGAATTAATAAGGTTATTTCGGGATTATTTGAATTGATTCTGGATTGATATTGATTGATGTTATTGCTTGTTTATTTACTTTGACACCATCCCTGTTATCACACTGCAAGTTCCCTTTACTATGCTTTGATTTTGGAATTGAATTGGAATCGGGTTGAAATGATAAATACCCAAAATTGAACTTTGACCTAGGAAAGAAAATTAAATAAAACCCGATTGGTCAATAATTTGATTTAAAAATAAAACGAAGATTTTATTTGAATAACTAATATGGTTTTGAAATGAAGTTGAAATTTGAATTTTTATGAAAGGAAAATGTGATATTTTACAATCTAAAACAAAATATTAACAATGTAATTGATGAAAGAATGTTGTTTAATTTGAGAAATGATTGGATTAAAGTTTGAAATGATTTAATAATTAAGTTTGAAATTATAATTAAGTTTGAAATTATTAAACTTTGAAATTATTTAATAATTAAGTTTTGAATTATTTAAAAATTAAATAAGATTGAATTATTTGATGATTAAATTAAATTGAATTTTTGAATAAGTGAATTTACTCCGTAAATAATTGAAATTGAGTTTTCTTTATTAATTAAGTTTTGGAAAATTATTTAAGTAAGTAAATAAGTGAAATTGAATTTCTTTAACAAGAAATAAAATGTGATTTATTGAAATTAGTGTAAGACCTAAAATTTAAAGAATTGATTTGACGAATTTAGTTTAATTCAAAATTGTAAGTTTTGATTTGATGAAGTTGAACTTAAGAATTGATTTAATGAATTGGAAATTTAATAGAAATTGTTTTAAATGATAAAGTAACTTAACGAATATTGAATGGAATCGATAAATGAGTTTAAATTGATTTGAATGTTAAATAAAAATTAGTTTAAATGATTTCGGAATGAAACTTATATACGAACTTGAATCAATACTTGAATGGCTTTAAATAGATATTGAAATTGAATTATAAGATTTTGAAATGGTAAATTGAAGTTTTGAAACAAAAATTTTGGAAATTGGTTTTTTGAAAGACAAATGAAATGTTGGTTTACGAATTGTAATTGAAATTGAATTGATTTGGTGTTGAAATAAACAAACGACCAATCAGTGTAATAATTACGAAAGTTATTAAAGGGACCGGGATCGGTAATGGATATACTCTCTATCTGAACCGAAACCACTTTAATAACTATACACGGAGTGATGATCCAGAATGAAGTGGTTGGAATGATGTACGTGATGACTGAAGAAAGAGAACGATGATGGATAGCCTTGACACTTGTGTCAAATTGGAAATGACTAAAACAGGAGCTGTGCCGGGCCAATGGAGGATTAGCTACCTCAAGTGGACACACTTCATCGAACTACTTATTACTTATTGTCGATTGGTGCACCCTTGATTTTGGGAGTGTTGTTTCACGGTGTTGCGGGCGCTGCAGCATTGCGTTCTCACCAGTCCGGATCAGGCGAACGGTAGTATCACTACCTTGGGTATTGCCTCATGTGCCTTGTCATACTTGTATTCCATTTATGCGCGCCCACTACGATTTTGATTTGTACCTTTAGTATATGGATTGCCCTCTGGTGACTTCCGGTTTTGGGGAAACTACGGTCTTGTATATGCTTTTGGGAATAAAAATGTGTTAAGGGTGGAATGGGCCATGACTTAACACTATTTTGATATCTTTACAGATTACTGATAGACATTATCTACTTAGCGTACATTACTACCTAGTAGATAGTTTAACGGATCCTTAAAGGATGGTTATTCTAAACATCCTTTGAGTTACTTGTATTTCAATTGCTATTTCACTTGAGTTGGATTTATTAATATAAGAATGTTAATCCTGACTCGAGTGTTTGTATTTGCTTTACGCTCGGGTCAGACCGAGTGTACCAGTATTCGAGACTCACCTTTGGAGTTGGAGCTTTGCTTGAAGATCCAGCCATCTATTCTGCTTTCAGTATTCGATGATTCCAGTGATGTATTTTGATTTGTATCTGATGTATCGTATTACTCTTCTGTTGTAAACTCTGATGTGTTTTATATATTCATATAGTAGCTTCATGAACTACTATCTCTTTTATTTCCGCTGCAAATTATTACTCTGTGTTTGTGATCTGTGATTATTTATTTACTGTATATGTTCAGTTTTTCCAAATTTAAATTTACAACGCGGTATTTTGAACAATTCAACTCTGGCATGAGTGTCTACCTATACACTTATAATAGACGCGAATGGTCCAAAATAGCGGGTCGTTACAAGTTCAAAAAGGTCTTATGTTTCTTGGGTAAGAGAATTATTTCTTGGGCAAGCAAGCGAATGGGAAAATCCTAAATAAAGTCAAATATGCAAGTCCTTTGTCACAAAGTCATAATTTGAGTTTGACCTAAACAATCATTAAAGTCCCAAATCAAGTTCTATATTTACGCTTTAAGTGCAAATGAAAATGTGGAAGAAGATAACTTATAGATTCACCCCTTCTTAAGTAAAGGGCACATGCCTATTTATAGAAAAATTTCATCGTTAAATCTTTGGCACATGGGAAGTATCATGTTTGGACAGATGAGATACTCCCGATTAGTTACTGACGTGGCATGCTATCGAGATGACACATGACAAAGTATGCTTATTTCACCTTTTCATGCTAACACGGTGTAACTAAACCAACAGAAGACTGACATGTGGACTATCAAGGTGGTTTTAAGAATAAATTTAGATATGCAATAGCACCTTCATTGAAACATGTGATAGATCATCCATTGAGACTTGAGATAGCTCAACCATTAAGACATGTGATAGATCCCTTTTTATACATTTGATTACTCATCCATTGAGATGCAGTAGTCTATCCATTGAGACATGCAATAGCTCATTCATTGAGACATGTGATAGCTCACCCATTGGGATATGTGATTGCTATTCATTAAATCATCTGATAGCTCCTTCTTTATACATCTATTTTGCTCTGTAGCGACCTATACCTACGGTGTTGAACAGTAGTTAAAGGAAAGAAAAAGAAATGAGATGAAGAAATAGAAGAGAAAAGAATGGAAAAAGAAAAAAAAGGAAGCATCAACTAACCAATTTACCTGTCGCATATCTCACATCGCATCAGAGTAAATATAATAATCAATACAGGTATAAAAAAATAGAGACGGTAATAACAAGGTGAAAAAACCATTTGAATAAAGATCCAAAAATTTATACAACACAATAATAGAGTTTATACAACAGGAAAGTAAACTAAACTGGTACACAATCTCATAATAGAAAATCAACATCGTCAAGGCTCCATAGTGTCACCCAGTGGAAATATAATAACAAATGCACATATAAGTATAGATAACCATCACCTCTTGTCGATCCACCTGTAGAACTCCATAATCATCCACCTGCTCTCAATCTTCTCATTTAAGAGTACCCGAGATAATAAGAAGCAAAGCATAAAACCTCGAGTCGGACAACAGTCTGATGTGAGGGATATCAAATCTAAAAATACTATAAAACTTGATAATATACGGAACAAAGGGTATATAAAACATACCTGACCAATCCCTGCAACCACAGAGTCAGCGCATAAACATAAGTAATATGCTACTCTATAACATCGTAAATAGGGTATACCATACTCAGTATTTGTCAAGGTGCCTAGGTATCTCCATCTATAGTCCCTACTCCATACTAAGCGTTTGTACCAAAATTGGGCACAACACTCTTCAAAAGAGTTTGAAGAGATAAAAATGAAGAAATTAAATGGAAAAAGAGGATTATCTAACAAACACTTCAAAAACAGATATGTAAATGATAAAAATGCACAGAAACACAGGAATTTAGAGTGGTTCGGCGTGTTGCCTACGTCCACTATGAAGTTGATCACTTTATTGATGTTTCTTTGATGATTACAATTGATTGCAGCGGATTACAGCGAATTAAAGTTATGAAATTCGAGTACAACAGCAGTGATGGAGTATAAAATTGAATCCGGCAGAGTCTGGGCGTTGGAGCGTCGAAAAGATCCTTTCTCTGTAGGCTCTGAGGCTCTATTTATAGGTGTAGGATGCAAATATCTCGCTTAGATCTCGGGAGACTTCTTCTGGCATGTGGGTGGAACAACGCGATCGATCCTATGATGTTTCGTCCCGATCCGTGATCAATACTAATGTAATTCGCATCGATCAAGATTTTGTCTAATGGAGTCGAAACTTGGTGTGAACATTTTTTAACTTGTATGTAAGCTCCTGTGAAAATTTCATAGCATTTGAACTTGTGGATCGCGAGATATGATCGATACGAATTGCGTTCGTATCGATCACGGATCAGGCCGAAACTTCATAGGATCGATCGCGTGGGCCCACCCACGTGCCAGAAGAAGTCTCCCGAGATCTAAGCGAGATATTTGCATCCTACACCTATAATAGAGCCCTAGGGCCTACAGAGAAAGGATCTTTTGGACGCTCCAACGCCCAGACTCTACCGCATTCAATTTTATACTCCATCACCGCTGCTGTACTCGAATTTCATAACTTTAATTCGCTGTAATCCGCTGCAATCAATTGTAATCATCAAAGAAACATCAATAAAGTGATCAACTTCATAGTGGACGTAGGCAACACGCCGAACCACTCTAAATTCCTGTGTTTCTGTTCATTTTTATCATTTACATATCTGTTTTTGAAGTGTTTGTTAGATAATCCTCTTTTTCCATTTAATTTCTTCATTTTTATCTCTTCAAACTCTTCCGAAGAGTGTTGTGCCCAATTTTGGTACAAACACTTTGGTGCTTTCACTGAGAAAAAATCCAATTTTTCTCCTGCTCTTCGGATCTGCTATCGATACCGGATTGCATAAATCCAAGAAGGAGATCCAGATCTTAAGCCTTGAAGCCCTTCCATCCTATTCAGATTTGCATCAGATCTAGGAATGGACTACGTCAATTCATCATAGTGATCACAAGAACTGCTTCTACCGCTGCTGATCAGGAAGAACGGGATAGGCAGAATCTCGTACAATAGCCTCCATCCAACCAAGATGCCAGCGGACCTTCAGATCCATCAGGCCCGGTCACCAGACAAGAATTCCAGCTACTTATGCAAGAGCTAACTCAGAGTCATCAGCAACTTACTCAGCAACTCCATGATAACGCGGAACTGACCAACCAGCTGCAGCGTCGATGGCGAAGGAGGCCCAGGAGAGATCAAGCTTCCTACTCTTCCACTGAGGGTTTAGCTTCTTCTGATGATCATCACCGATCTACACACCCATGGCTGGACGTGAGCTACATCCAGGCCACCGGACACCAACCTGCCTTAAATCTTGGACGACCCTAGGCTGGACTATCCACCATCCATCGGACCGGACCATCCTCCCAAGGGGGTACCATTCCTTACCATGTCACGGGCAACCTCGCAACCACCACCACTGCCGAACAGGGAATTGATGCTAGAAATCAAGCTGATTCGCCTCGTCACCAATGGGAATGCACTGCAGAACCGTATGTTCCTGAAAATCTTGAACCAAGGAGGTGAGACATGGACTGTCGACCGCGTCCGGTCCAGCCTCGGATTGTGGAACCCGACCACACCTTAGCACAGCGTGCTCCAAATATCAGAATGCTGGATATATCGACGATGATTCGTCAGATGATCAGTGAGAGTCAGGGTCTCACTAATGACGACTGGGGGATTTCCCGGAGTCATACCCCTTTCACCGATGACATATTATATGCTGAACCACCTCGGCGCTTCAAGATGACAACTTTGCCAGTCTATGAAGGAAATTATGAGCCTAATCAACACATCCTGAAGTATGAATGGCTAATGAATGCTGCAAGAGCTAATGATGTAGTTAAATGCTGTAGTTTCCCCATTTCCTTAGGGGGCATTGCTACTATGTGGTTTACTCGTTAGCCGCCGCGATCCATTTCTAATTTTGACCAAATGGCCACCAAGTTTGTTGAATAATTTCGTATGCACAAGCGAGACCTAAAGATATTAATACTCCGTCTAGTGTCACTCAAGCTCCCGAAGAGACACTCAGACGTTACTTGGAGCGATTTCATGCTGCGTGTGCAGAAATAAGCAATCCCAATGACAACTCAATCCTGATGGCATTAACTAAGGGGATTGACCCTGATCCGAGTTCGGAAATTGGTTAGCTGGGAAGCCACCTACGTCATTGGACCGTTTCTATTCCAAGGCAGCCTAATTCTTGAGAAGGGAGGATGCGAAACAGTCTAGGAAGCAGGATGACGCAGGGTCCAGCATGGAAGGAATTCAAAGTAACATTGCAGTTAAACAATCCAAGGAGAGTTCTGGAAAAGTTCAGTTGAATATACAAAACAAACAGAACCAGCAGTGGGACAGTGGAAATCAAGGTAAAAAACGAGATCAAAACTGTGGTCCACGACGAAGAGCTCACATGTTCGACAACTATACTCCATTGAATACGTCATTGGAAAATGTGTATTTGCAGAGATGCAATACCATGCAGTACAGGAAACCTGCTCCAAAGCCGTCAACGGAAAGACAAATTCAAACAGGGAAGTTTTGCAGATTCCATAAAAGTTATGGCCATAATACAAACGAGTGTCGTCATTTGCAAGATCTCATTGAAAAGCTGATACGTGAACGAAAGTTGGATCAATTTGTGCGGGCGCCGCAGCCAGGAGGTACGGGCCCATCAAATCAGAATCGTGCACCAAACCAGAAAAGGCAGGAAGAACCCGCTCGTACCGGCGGGAGGCTAGTGATAAACAATGTTTGCGGTGGTCCTCATCCAGCAGACCGAAGCTGGAGGGAAATGGAGTCGTATGCCAGCTCTATTAGGCATGCGGACTTCGAGTGTTGTAGTAATTTTGATGAAGGGGCTCCAACAAAACAACAGAAGACGATGACTGATGACATCGTATTCAGAAATAGAGACGCTGATAAAGTCAAAGCCCCCACTATCAATCCATTGGTCATCTCGGCTCAAGTAGGTCCTTCTTGGATGAAGAGAATCTTAGTTGACAGTGGAAGCTCTGTGAATTTTTTTTAAACGAGCTTATGACCAAATGAAGATGGAAGCCAAAGACTTGAAACCATGTCAGTCCCGAATCCATGGCTTCAACGGAAGCGCTACTATACCCACAGGAGTAGTGGAACTACCAGTGGAGTTGGGAGTTGGAGAACGCCGGAGAATCCAGATATTGCAGTTCGTTGTGTTGGACATAGACTCCCCTTACAATGCTTTCTTGGGTCGACCAGCCCTCGCTGAATTCAGGGCATCTATTACCCCATGGTGTTTGACTTTGAAGTTTCCCACTAATCATGGAGTGGGAGTCATTCAAGGAGATCAAGCTGCTGGGAGAGCCTGTTACATTGCCGAGCTGCGGGAGGCACATCGAAAGGAGAAAGGAAAGGGCATAGAGGAATCTCTCTACGTCTGTTTTGCTGATAATTGAAAATTAGTGCCTGGGTCTAGGCCCGTGCACCCCAGCCAATTCCAAAGGGATCTTGACCCAAGAGAAACTAAAGATGAAGAAGAGTCTAAGGAAAGTTAAGCTTCCCCGGCCAAACTGACGATCGATGTACTAGTTGACGATGATGATGATTCAAAGATGATAAAGATTGGATCTCAGCTAAGCCAGCAGACTAAAGAGGAATTGGTCGAGCTTCTATGGGCGAATCTTGACGTATTCGCCTGGACGCTTTCAGATATGTGTGGGATCTCGCCGGACATCGCGAGCCACACTTTGAATATTGACCCGCGGCATGTCCTGGTCGAACAGAAAAGGCATGGTATGGATCCAGAGAGATCTGCCGCTCTTAAAGAAGAGGTAGAAAAGCTTAAAGCGAATGGGTTTATTCGAGACGCGTTGTATCCCGAATGGGTATCGAACTCCGTGCGTGTCCGAAAATCAAACGGAAAATGGAGAACATGCGTCGATTACTCCGATCTGAATAAAGCTTGTCCTAAGGATAGTTTCCCGCTTCCCAGAATTGATCAGCTCGTAGACTCAACAGCTGGACATGAACTCTTATCCTTCATGGACGCGTATTCTGGCTACAATCAAATACCAATGCATTTACATGACCAGGAACATACCAACTTCGTAACCAATCTGGGACTTTACTGTTACAAAGTTATGCCATTCGGACTCAAGAATGCTGGGGCCACTTATCAGCGATTGGTCAATCGAATGTTTGTCAATCAAATCGGGAAAACCATGGAAGTTTATGTAGACGACATGCTTGTAAAGTCACGACTTTCCACTGACCATATTAAAGGTCTGGAATCAATGTTCAACATACTTCGAGAATACAGA
Organism: Allium fistulosum; assembly: GCA_030737815.1. Classification (NCBI taxonomy): domain Eukaryota; kingdom Viridiplantae; phylum Streptophyta; class Magnoliopsida; order Asparagales; family Amaryllidaceae; genus Allium; species Allium fistulosum. The sequence goes on from CM060904.1 coordinate 800,687,752, forward strand.
ATGAAGCTCAACCCACTGAAATGTCATTTTGGAGTTGCATCCAGAAAATTCCTTGGGTTTATCGTCAATGCTCGAGGAATCGAAGCTAATCCTGAAAAGATCTGGGCAATCAAAAATCTTGAAACTCTAAAAACTATAAAGTAAGTCCAGAGTCTCAATGGGAAAGTAGCGGCACTGAGCAGGTTCATTTCAAAGTCCACTGACAAATGCATTCCCTTCTTCGATCTGATCCGAAAGGGAAAACGAAACTTTGAATGGACCATGGAGTGTGATGGCGCATTCCGAGCATTAATTCAGCATCTATCCACACTGCATATTATGTCAAAACCTATTGATCATGAGAAGATGTATGTTTACTTAGAGGTATCAGAAAACGCAATCAGCGCTGCCTTAGTTCGGGAAGAAGACAGGATACAGAAGTCAGTATGTTACATCAGCAAACGATTGACCGGAGCTGAAAGGAATTATCCGAAACTAGAGAAGCTGGTTATTGTCTTGTTATTGCATCAAGGAATCTCCATCCATATTTCTAGGCTCATCCTATTATTGTTTACACCGACCAGCCGTTACAACAGGTCCTTACACGGCCTGAGACGTCTGGTAGGTTACTCAAGTGGAACATTGAACTGAGCCAGTTTGATATTACTTATACTCCTAGGCGAGCCATTCAAGGACAAGTCCTAGCCGATTTCATAGCCGAATTTACCATTCCAGAGAACTTTCCTGAAACCAGTGAATCTCTTGAATACGTCTGGAGGCTGTACACTGATGGTGCATCAAACGACCGGTGCTCGGGCGCTGGGGTTGTACTTGAAACTCCCGAAGGCCGATCTATATGTTATGTGTTAGGTGTGTTTCGACCGGTCCAACACCACCGGACCAGGTCCCGCCGAATCGAACTCCAACCAACTCCACTCACTGCCGAATCAACCCACTTCCCACTCACAACCGAACCAATTCGCAACCTACCACTCCACTGCTTGTCGAACCAACCTCCACCAAATCAACATACCACCGGACCAACCTCCACCGGACCAACCTCTACCGGACCAACCTCCACCGGACCAACCTCTACCGGACCAACCTCCACCGAACCAACGTACTACCGAACCAACTTTACCAGGCCAGATTGCATCAGTCCAGGCCCACCAGCAGCTATATACATCCAAGACCCCTACCCCCAGCCTCACTCTATAAATAGAGGGGCAGGGGTACAACAATGGCAGACAAGTTTGAGAGCTCAAGCACGGATAGAACTTTCAAACAACTTTCATATGCTTGTATCAAAGCTTTGTACTTGTAATCTGAACAAGAAAGGAGAAATAATATATAAAGTGGACGTAGGCACATTCTGGCTGAACCACTATAAGTCTGTGTGTCTTTTACAGTTTAGTCCCTACTTTTTACATATTTGCATAAATCATCCAGAACACGAAAAACAACATAAAATCAACTAAATCATACGACTTGGAGGTGTTTGCCCATTTTTTGTGCAAACATTTTTGGTGCTTTCACTGAGAACTGAAAGCTCAAAGCTTCAGCTTCTTCCACTTAACCTTCTTCCTAACAGCGTCGTTCATTGCTTGGAAAACATGCCTCCCAAGCAGAAGAATGATGCTAACAAAGGAAAAAACATCACAACCAGCAGTCTTCCAGATCCAGTGGTCACAGATCAAGTAAGTCGTCCCCTTCCAGCAGCAGTACCAAATTAAGATCAGGCAAATCCGACAACCCCTGCCACAGAACAGCCTGCAGCAATTACTAGGGCAGATCTAAAGAGAGTTGTGGCTGAAGTGACTAACCGCTTCACATCCCAATAGGAAGCCTTGGTGGACCATCTCATGTCACGCTTGAGGGATGCTGAAGAGTCCAACCGCAACACTGAATCATGGGGTGAGTCCCAGTCTGGAGGATCTCAGAGACGGTACAGATCTTCCTTCTTCGAAGGGGCTAATGACAAAGGCGACCATGGTAGGAGCCGAGACCGAGCACAGCCCGATGTTAGGCCTGAGGAGATGCTTGGAACCGAACCCAACGGGGGAGGTACCGGGCGAAGGTCAACTGTAGCTGAGCCTGTCGTACTGCCTAACCACGGAAACACCAGTGAACGGAGCCGAGCTAGAGTCCAGCCCGAAGTTGGACCCGAGGAAGTGCTTAGATCAGAACCCTTCAGGGGAAGATCGAGGCAAGGGCCAACTGTAGCTGATCCTAGCATGCTCCCGGAAGACCAAAGATAGCCACTGGAAAATATCAGGAATGATAGACGATACCATCCCTACAGGCCATCCAGACGGAATCAGTCCCACAGAGCAGAACCGGACTCATTTCTATCTGCTCCAAATTCTGATGAAAGTATGGCACGCTTGTTCAGAGAGTGCATCCAACGGGATCAAAGAGATCGAGGGATAGGCGCTAGGGTAACTAGCCCTTTCGCCCGCAATATCGAAATTGCTATCACCCCCCGAGAATGGAAAATGCCAATGATGGAACCTTACAAAGGAACCTCTGACCCCGTTGTACACTTGCAGAGATACACACAGCATATGCTCATGAGTGTAGCAACAGAGGGAGTACTGTGCAAATGCTTCCCACTATTCTTAGCAGATCTAGCTACCTCCTGGTTCTGTCATCTACCCCAAGGATCCATCAGCTCGTGGGAGATGCTGAAAGAAAAGTTTATCGGCCAGTTCCGCATTCATGTGGAACAACCTAAGGATGCTTATTCCTTATCCAGTGTCAAACATAAACCTGGAGAGAAGCTGCAGCAATACCTAACCCGATTCAATGCCGCAGCGGCCGTAGTCCAAGATGCCGATGAGAAGCTTATCTTAATGGCCCTCTGTAGTGGTGTGCATCCGGATACTAAATTTGCTAGAAGGTTGACAAAAGAAAAACCAGCTACTTTACCTAATTTCTTCCATGAAGCTGGAAAATATACGAGACTTGAAGACGCTGCCACTGAGGGGCAGTTAGGACAACAAAGTAAGGCAGCTCATGGCAATACGCCCGCTGTAGCAAAGGACGTTCGAAGATATGACTCTAAGGATAATGCTGGGGGCAAGAAGGGAGAAAAGCGTCTATAACGGCCGGGACCGAGATTTGACGCTTACACCCCTTTGAATGAAACGATCGAAAACATCTTCCTGGCCACTCAAGACGAAGTTAAATACAAACGCCCCCCGCACAAGAAGGAATCAGATATCGCGATTAAGTCTGGAAAATTCTGCCGCTTCCACGAATCCCATGGGCATGATACCAATGAATGCCATCATCTCCAGGACTTGATTGAAGAACACATCAGAAGAAGGAGACTGGAATGCTATGTAAAAGGTCAAAACAGGACTCCAGCTCCTGCCAATGAGAACCCAAGGCTACCCTCACCAGAGATAGGCAGAGGAAATCGCAACACTAGCGGCTCCAGTCAAGAGATGGTCCATACCATCTCGGGAGGACCGCACATCGCCGACAGAAGCTGGGCAGAGATGGAAAGATATGGAAAGTCGCTTTGAAACAATGAAGACTGTGTTAGTTCTGTTATAGAAGAACGCCACCCGAAGCGGAAAGAGAGTAATGACATCATATTCAGTAGGCGTGACCTAGAGGGAAGGCAGTACGCTCACATGGATCCCATGGTTATCTCTGCCCGGCTCGGTCCAGCCGAAGTTTTCCGAATTCTAGTAGACACCGGAAGCTCAGTAAATATCTTATTCAAGCGTGCATTCGACAAAATGAAACTATCAATAAAGGACATTTCTCCCTGCAACAAACCACTACACGGTTTCACTGGAGATGCGAAGATGCCCCTCGGGCAACTGGACCTCTGTGTTGAAATTGGAAGTCATCCTCGCTCCGTTGTGCGGAAACAAACATTTGTGCTAATAGAAAACCACTCGGCCTACAACGCCTTCTTAGGAAGGCCAGCTTTGTCTGACTTCCAAATTGTCCTAGCCCCATGGTGCCTAAAGATGAAATTTCCAATGGACGATGGAGTAGGGGAAATAGAAGGAGACCAGGACGTTGCTCGAGACTGCTATGTAACTGAACTTCACAACAACCACAGGAAGGATAAAGGGAAGAGTGTAGAGGTTGCCCTCTGCACGAAAAGTCTGGAAGCATACCAACTAAAGAAAGCCCCTCCTCTTCGATATACCAGCGACCCTTTCAATGAATTAGACCCTAGAGACAAAGAGGAGGAGGCCACCGCCGAGCCGGCAGAGGGTATGGAATTTGTATCTGTAGACAAACATGACTCGAGTAGACTATTGAAAATCGGGTCCCAACTAAAAGCAGAGTTGAAGGAACAACTCATTGACTTTCTCCGCCACAACTTGGATGTATTTGCATGGTCACATGCTGACATGACCGGAATCTCCCCTGACATAGCATGCCACGTAATAAACATTGATCCTACCAAGGCTCTAGTAAAACAGAAAAAGAGAAGTATGGGGGTAGAACGATCAGCAGCCCTCGATAAAGAAGTAAAGAACCTACTTGTCAATGACTTCATACGAGAAGCCATCTACCCAGAGTGGATCGCCAACCCGGTACTGGTAAAGAAGGCTAATGGGAAGTGGCGAACATGCATTGACTTCTCCAACTTAAATGACGCATGCCCGAAGGATTGCTTCCCACTTCCCCGAATCGATCAGCTTGTAGACAGCACAGCCGGACACGAACTCTTATCTTTTATGGACGCATACTCAGGATATAACCAAATTCCTATGCATGCTCCTGATCAATACCACACTAGTTTCATCACTGACCGGGGATTGTACTACTATAAGGTAATGCCTTTCGGACTTAAAAACGCAGGAGCCACCTATCAGTGCCTCGTCAACAAGATGTTTGCGGGGCTAATAGGACAAACTATGGAAGTTTATGTGGATGATATGCTGGTAAAGTCAAGGGAAGCCGACAATCACGTAAGCCACCTGGATGAAATGTTTCGAGTACTTCGCCAATATGGAATGAAGCTGAATCCTCTAAAGTGCTCCTTCGGAGTATCATCAAGAAAGTTTCTAGGATTCATCGTCCATGCTAGAGGAATTGAAGCAAACCCTGAACAGGTCCGAGCTCTGAAAGATATCAGGATACCTTCTACCCGAAAAGAAATGCAGAGCCTAAATGGGAAGGTGGCCGCCCTGAGCAGATTCATCTCCAAAGTGACCGACAAATGCATCCCCTTCTTCGAAGCTCTAAAGAAAGAGAAAGGAAAATTTGAATGGACTGATGAATGCTTAACAGCTTTCCTTAACTTAATCGAACACCTCCAGAGACCGCCAGTACTCTCAACTCCGAACAAGGGCGAAGAGCTATACCTATACCTTGCTGTGTCATCTCATGCTCTAAGCGCTGCATTGGTTAGAGAAGACGAACGCACGCAACGGCCAGTATACTTTGTAAGCAAGAGGTTTACAGGGGCGAAAGCCAGATATCCTAAACTTGAGAAACTAGCGTACTGTTTGCTAATCACATCACAAAAACTGCGACACTATTTTCAATCTCATTCCATCAGAGTTCTAACTGATCAACCGCTGAGGCAGGTACTCCATCGTCCCGACACTTCTGGGCGACTACTTAAATGGTGCATTGAACTAAGTCAATATGATATTACCTACCATCCTCGCACCGCCATCAAGGGGCAGGCCATGGCCGATTTCATTGCCGAATTCACTACCAACGAAGGTAAAGAGCAATCAGAAATAGCGGAAGACATCAAGTGGAACCTCTTTGTGGATGGTGCATCAAACGAACAAGGCTCGGGGGCAGGTGTGGTAATGATCACTCCCAAGGGAAATAAGCTGCACTATGCTATAAGGTTGGAATTCGCTGCCACCAACAACGATGCGGAGTATGAAGCAGTGATAGCTGGATTAGAACTTGCCTTAGAAATTGGAGCCAATTCTTTGTGTCTTCATAGCGATTCTCAACTTATTGTTAATCAAATACTAGGAGAATTCCAGGCTCGAGAAGAACGACTCATACCATATTTAAAGAAGACCAAGTTACTTCTCATTCGATTGGACCACTACTTGGTCAAACACATCCCTCGGGAAGAGAACCGAGAGGCCGACGAATTGGTGAAGCAAGCCAGCATGAGAGACGATGCTATTTCCGGAGCAGTAGCCATCTCAAAGCAACTGATCCCAAGTTTTGAGCAAGTGAATCTGATAGCTGCAACCGAAGAAGCAACTTGGATGACTCCCATCCGAGACTACTTACAAAGTGGCACACTACCCGACGGGCGTAACGAAGTCAAGAAAATCTTGAGGAAAGCTTCCCGCTACACAATACAAGAGAACACCCTCTATCGGCGCGGCTTCTCTAAACCCTTATTAAGGTGTGTCGCTGGAAGGGAAGCCAAGGAAATCTTATCCAACATTCATCAAGGAAGCTGCAGAGATCACACCGGAGGGCAGACTTTGGCAAAAAAGATACTCCGATATGGATATTTCTGGCCCACCTTAAGCAAGGAAGCCTTAGATTTCGTCAGAAAATGTGACAGATGCCAGAAGTTTGCTAAGATCCCACGGCTACCCACCACTGAGATTACTCAAATGACCATCCCTTGGCCCTTTGCAGTATGGGGAATTGACTTAATCGGCGAACTGCCAATGGGCCGAGGCGGGGCCAAATATGTTATAGTGGTAGTCGACTATTTCACCAAATGGGTGGAAGCAGAACCTCTAAATAAAGTGTCATCAACAATAGTTATTAACTTCTTGATCAAAAATGTTCTATGTAGGTACGGAGTCCCATTGAAAATTATATCGGACAATGGACTTCAGTTTGACAGCGAGGAGTTCGCCAACTGGTGCCAAGAGCACGGAATTCACAAGAGCTTCTCATCCGTAGCTTATCCCCAGGCAAACGGACAAGTCGAAGCCGTCAACAAGATTCTGAAAACTCTAATAAAAAAGAAGCTCGAAAAGTCAAAGGGCGCTTGGGTGGATGAACTCCCTAAGGCACTGTGGGCCTATCGCACATCTTTCAGAACATCGACAGGGCATACCCCTTTCTCTTTGGCATACGGATTGGAGGCTATGCTCCCAGTTGAAACCATCGTGCCGTCCCACCGTAGGATCCACTATAACCCAGAAGAGAACGAAGAACTCGTTCACATGTCTTTGGATCTAATTGAGGAGAGAAGAAATGATGCAGCCCTCAAAGCAGCAGCCCACAAGCAAAAAGTGGCAGCACACTACAACTCCAAAGTCAAGCATCGTACCTTGCAAGAAGGAGATCTTGTCCTCAAGCGAATCTTCCCTCGCCCCGGAGCACTAGATCCAATCTGGGATGGACCATATGTAATTCATAAAGATCTCCACAATGGAGCTTATATTTTGTCAACAGTGGACAAAGAGGTGTTCCAGAGGTCATGGAACATCCAACACCTCCGTCGATACTTTTCTTAACTTGTACTGCCCATTTGAAGTGAATTAACAAAGAGAATCAGTGGACGTAGGCATTTTCGTGCCGAACCACTTTAAAAAAAACCTTGTCTCTTTTTTAACTTGTTCCTTTATATCTTGGCTGCTTGTTAACTTTATCCTTTTCTGTTGAACAAAATCCTGTGCATATAGCATTTCCATTCAAGCACTCCACAGCGCGACTTCACTTGGACAAGACCTAACAGGTACTATGCGAATCTATGCCCTCACCAATGAGACACTTTTGCTCCGGCATCCCTCTGTTGCGGGTTAAATCATTGCTCGCGACGGCCCTCAAAGCCAACTGTAATGAGCCGATCATAAGCCACCAAGAAGGCCGACTATAGCCAAGGCAGCTCATTACGGCGTTCGGCTCGCCGACAACTGTGAACCTACTTTAAGCCCCAACATAAGGTGTGGCCAGCCAGGGGTAGTTCACGGTTGATGATCGGCACCCATGCTAGCCGGCCACAGTAAATCGAATAATACCCACGATTACGGGCCATAATTTCCCGGGTAGTTACTGTGCGCGATCTCGGCTCCGATGTGTCTTAAGTACGGCTGTGGTAAAAAAGATTAACTCCCCGCGGAGGCGTAAGATAGGTGAAAAATGTCTCCAAGACCCACAGCTAAGGAAAGTGACTACAAAGCCCGTTTGCTACGAACTTTAGCACATCGAAGGCCTTCCATGATTAGAAGTTTTACTGTTTCTCATATTTCAATTTTATTTAAAAAAACCTTTCTCCTATCCTCTATAACAATCCCTAAAGTACAGGACACATAATAGGAGACATTCGCTAATGGAAGCGGATACTCACAGCAAGACACTGGACCGCATTCCACACTCAGTCACGTAAGACATTCAAAGCTGCCATCTACAAGTGAAATATGAAGGGCGGTATTTTCTTCTTTCATGTATAAACACGTGGCTATAATTCATTCACATCACACTAACATTGCAAAACATGAAATTATGTTTTAAACAAGAACTTGACGTCAAACACAATTGAATTACAAGCATATTCATAGCTATATTTCTCATACAACATGTCAAAATAGCAAAAACATTCAAAAACGACAGAATCGGCTTAAGTAAAAAAATTACACGTCAAGAATAATGCTGTTTATTACAAGTAGCATAATTACAACCTAAGAGTTACGTTACTGTTTTGAGACTAACATATACAACAATGTCAAGTCCACAAAAAGATATCCAGGTCAAATCAAGGAGCCGGCTGCGTCGGAGTTTTATCCTTGTCCTGTTGCCCACCTGTCCGATCAAAGAAAGAATTCATTAGCGATAAGCAACCAAGTTAACGGAAAGACTAAACAGGAAGACTTACCAGCATCTGCTCCTTGATCATCTTGATTATCATCCTCTACTTGCACACATGCCTCCTCAGCTGCAAGTAACCGCATGCCCTCCTTCACCGCCACCTTCTCCTCATTGGTAAACTGGGCAGTAACCACATCCATCCTGAAGGCCACGCCACCCTCCTTATCCGCCTCAGCCTTGGCCTCCTCTAGAGCCCTGAGATAGATCCTGGCCATAACCCGGGGGTAATCATCCATCCAGGACAAGTTACCTTGCCTCCAAGTACGGAAGTACATGTCCAGGAGCATCTCATCCATCATCCCCTCGTTCTCCTCAAACTCCCTCATTCGGACCTCAGAAGCCCGCAGCTTTGCAACGGCAGCATCCCTCTCTGATTGATACCGTAAACGGTCAGCCTGAAGGGACCTCCTCATCGCCTCCATCTCCTCCTTCAACTTGGCCTGAGCAAGCTCCGCGGCCTCAAGTCTCCCCGACAGTTCCTCTACCCGCTCGAGGTCCGCTTGCCGAACCTCATCCACCTGGCAATGGCCATGTGAATCCGCTCCTTACAGACGGCCTCCATCTTCCATAATTCTGCCCTACTGGCCTCTTCCATAGTCTTCCTCAATTGTCTGGACGCGGCCTCATGCTGAGAGATTTGGATGGCTTGGTCGGCAAGTTGTTTAGCCTGGTCGGAAACCATCAACCGTAGCCAAATGTTGGCGCTCCCTATCTCTTCCCCAGCCTTGACCAGTCGGGCATGGTGCCCCATCAATTTCCTGGTCTCCTCAGCAACCCGGTCGATATTTTCCTTAGTCTCATCCCCCAGAGTTACAACCCGGGTAGTAAGCAAATCAAGGTCCAGGGACTTAGCTTCGTCAAGCACCCATACCATAGGATTGCGAGGGAGAAGATGCTCACCAGTAACCTCATCGAAGGAGATGGCATGAGATGCCGGGTCCAGGTCTGGATGACCCGCAAATGGATTGCGAACTAAGCCAGGGTGATCTATCGGGATGACAGTTGGATTCTCAAACAGATGTGGGGACGGTATAAACTCGGTGTCCTCCTCCTCAATATCATGAATAGGCTGGAGTGGGGCCGGAGGGCCAGGAAGAGATTCAAACGTGGATCGACTCCTCTTCCTCTTTTGTATATCTTCTTCAATAACTCCAAGAAGAGGATGATAGCCGACTACGTCTCCAGGACAGTTAGTAGGAGGCTTCGGCTTGGCGGAAGCTTTAAGGAGTTTATATTGTTCAAGCCTGCGCCGAAGATCTGAAGTCTTGGCAGTTTTGCCCGCTCCTGGAATAAAAACTAAGTGTCACAAGCATACGTTGAACCATAACTCAGGACATGTATCGAGTTAGGGAGAATAAGAATTCACCTGGAGTCGCAGAAGTCGCCTCAGCCGAAGCACTCCCGGAAGGTAAATCGGCACCAGTCCCAGCCTTGTCGACTTTCTCGGGATTCTCCGCCAAAGCCGGTTCTTCCTCTAAACCTTCAAAGGCTTGGCGAAAAGCGTCATCCGTCCACTCTTGCATCTCACCTACTTGCCCAGAAGACAAAGCCCCAGTGCCATCACCACCTCCATCACCTCCTCCTTCACTTCCGCTCTCACCTCCTTCATCTCCGCCTTTCCCCTCATCCACATCTCCCTCCTCCGGAATGTCGGGACATGTACTGGGAGAGGGACCATCAGACTTCTTAAGTTTCTTTCCCCCGACAGCTGGAGATATCAAAAAGGGTCTCCTTTTGCTACTCTTCGACGGAGCCCCTCCTTTAGCTTGGGCAGCCTTCTCTTCCGCCGTATCCCTCTGCTTGACAACCGACTGATGTGGTTATGCCCCAGAAGTGTAGCGTTCCTGATCAAGTAAGCAGGCGACCTATCTCTTCCTGAAATAGCTTCTATCTCCGCTGCCATCTGAACCAGGCGATCATTCTCCACGACCGCAAAACCACCTGTCGCTAGCAAGAAATAAAAACACATAAGAAGAAGCATTGCAACCAGAGCGGAAATTGTAAATAAGCTTGGACTTACATCCGAAGGTGAAGCGACGGATAGAAACAGAGTTGTCCCTGATAAAAAACCATTCCTTTTTAAACATGCTGTACTTCGAGTACAAGTCCAGGACTGGCTTGAAGGATACGGCCGATTCCAAGCTGATGTATGGAGATCCCTTCTTATAGCCCCTCAAGTTGTACAAATACCGAATCTCCCGGTTGGAAGGAGGACGCCCGTATCACCTCTGAAAGATGACAAAAAGGCTCACCAGAATGGCATAGGAGTTAGGCTGAAGCTGAAGTGGAGCCACCTTCAGGTATGTGACGAAGCTGACTATCCAAGCATTGAGAGGCGGAATGGCGCCACACATACAGTGATACCTGCTGTAAGCAAAGTAGCCTTCAGGGGGGTCATACAGCATCACTCCTTCCCTCGGCAATAGCATGCGTGCTCTGTCAATCCCAAAGGAGCGAGAAATGACATCAAGCTGCTTGCCTTTAAGTGAGCTAGGGAAACAATCAGGAGGTGAGTTCAGGAGCTCCTGAGGGCCGTACCCATCTACTAGTGATCTCGGGGCGGGCCCATGACGAACAGATCCAGACTGAGCTGGGGGCACTGTGGAAGGCTCTTCTATGTCCTGTGATTTCTTCTTTTCTGATCGAGTTTCTATTTTATGAGACATTATCTGCAACACAAAAGAGTACACTATTAGAACAAAGATGTAGAGATATGAACAAGCAAATGTATGCAGTCTGGAGTTCCACTTGTAATTCAAGTCATAAAAGTTTATTCGGTAGTTCAAGGCCGAAAGGTCATTCGGTACTCAAACTCCCCCATCTCATTCAGTATTTCCTACGAAGGTTCATTCGACACTCGATTTCATTCGGTAGTACGAAGCATGATAGTCATTCGGCGAGAAAAGAAGGCCTCACCTGATCCGGCAAATAAGCCTGGTTCGGCACTATAATTGATTCGGTATTTAAGAATTTGGTTTGGCCCTTTTGTTTGGTAAGGAAATAACGAATGTATGGAGCCCCTACTTATAGAGGAAAGAAGGATAGCCGGACCAATCGGTTCGTTTCTGAGACCGGATGAGAGTGTCCAGGATGAATGACCAAAAACAAAGCACGCCATATGCATGCACATGCCCTACTTTGGGGGGCAAGTGTTGGGTGTGTTTCGACCGGTCCAACACCATCGGACCAGGTCCCGCCGAATCGAACTCCAACCAACTCCACTCACTGCGGAATCAACCCACTTCCCACTCACAACCGAACCAATTTGCAACCTAGCACTCCACTGCTTGCCGAACCAACCTCAACCGAATCAACATACCACCGGACCAACCTCCACCGGACCAACCTCTACCGGACCAACCTCCACCGGACCAACCTCCACCGAACCAACGTACTACCGAACCAACTTTACCAGGCCAGATTGCATCAGTCCAGGCCCACCAGCAACTATATACATCCAAGACCCCTACCCCCAACCTCACTCTATAAATAGAGGGGCAGGGGTACAACAATGGCAGACAAGTTTGAGAGCTCAAGCACGGATAGAACTTTCAAACAACTTTCATATACTCGTATCAAAGCTTTGTACTTGTAATCTGAACAAGAAAGGAGAAATAATATATAAAGTGGACGTAGGCACATTCTGGCTGAACCACTATAAATCTGTGTGTCTTTTACAGTTTAGTCCCTACTTTTTACATATTTGCATAAATCATCCAGAACACGAAAAACAACATAAAATCAACTAAATCATACGACTTGGAGGTGTTTGCCCATTTTTTGTGCAAACATTATGCTTTAAAGTTTGATTTTCATGCAACCAATAACGAAGCGGAATATGAAGCCCTCTTAACTGGATTGAAACTTGCCAGAGATTTGAGAATTCTCGTTGTGGAAATTTATTGTGATTCACAATTAGTTGTGTGTCAAGTTCGAGGAGAATATCAAGCAAGAGATCGAAGGCTGGCTGCTTACTTAGCTCGGGTTCAGGAAATACTGAATCGGTTTAATTATTATGCCATTTATTGTGTACGTCGAGAATGCAATCAAAAAGCCGATTCATTGGCAAAGTTAGCCAGCATGGGTGAAGCGCAGCAAATGGGACTCATTCCCGTAGAGACGTTATGTTCCCCAAGTATTGACCGGGCAGAAGTAGATAGGATATGTGAAGTCGCTCCCGATAAGGAGTCGTGGATGACTCCATTCAGAAATTACCTTGAGCATGGAATCCTGCCGGAGCGCAGGAGTGAAAAAAGACAAGTCCTTCGGAAGGCTTCACGATTCACCATCCAGAATGGAGTCATGTACAGAAGAGGGTACTTTGTTCCTTTACTTCGGTGTATCGCTCACGATGAAATTAAACGAGTATTACACGATGTACACGAGGGAGAATGTGGCGATCACACCGGGGGCAAGCACTTGCTAAGAAAGTCCTTCGATACGGATATTTTTGGTCGACTGTAAATCGCGATGCGTCGGATTATGCCATAAAATGTGATAAATGTCAAAAACATGCTCGAATTCCTAGAGCCCCACCAACCGAGATAAATCAAATGGTCAGCCCATGGCCATTTGTAGTATGGGGCATCGACATCATTGGTTCACTACCTCTGGCAAAAGGTGGTGCGAAGTACGCCATTGTTGCGGTTGATTACTTTACAAAGTGGGTTGAAGCTGAACCTCTTGCCACCATAACGACGAAAAAAGTGATAACCTTTGTAGTCCGCAACATTATCTGTCGATTCGGTCTCCCACACACCATTATCACTGATAACGGAACCCAATTCGACAATGTTGAATTTAAAGATTTCTCATAACGGTTTCGCATTCAAAAGAAATTATCTACAGTTGCGCACCCTCAAGCGAATGGATAGGTCGAAGCAGTCAATAAAGTTATAAAGTCCATTTTGAAGAAACGACTGGAAAAGGCCGGGGGCAAATGGGTCGATGAACTTCCTATGGCTTTATGGGCTTACCGAACAACCCATAAGTCCGCAACCGGTCACACTCCATTCACTCTCTCTTATGGTTCAGAAGCTGTTATTCCAGTCGAGCTAGAAGTTCCTTCTCATCGTGTGACATACTACGATCCGAAGACAAATGCTATATTACATGCTGAATCCCTCGATTTACTAGATGAGAAACGTGAAGAGGCTAATTTGAGGGCAGTCGCGTATCGAAGTCGAGTCGCCCGACTGTACAATGCCAAGGTCCGCCCGTGAACATTTGAACTCGGCGATCTCGGCCTGAAAAGAATCTATCAAGTTCCTTCGCATATGAAGCCAACATGGGAAGGGCCTTATGTTATTGAATGAAAGCTCGGAGATGGCACGTTCAAATTATCGACCGTTGACGGTCTTACTCTACCCAGGGCCTGGAACAGCGAAAGTCTTCGTCGCTACTACACATAACAGGCTCTGTTTATTCATTTAGTTTGTTTTTCATTTGCAATTTGTTTCTGCATTTCGAAATTAGAATTTGTAATAAGGCAACATACTTTGCCATATTTTATTATTTGAGCAATAAAATGCAATCTCTTCGAGCCAGAGTTGTGATTTACTAGAAATGCTTCATATGAGCATCACTATGCACGGAGAACTAAGTTTCATCATACGGTGAGATTTATTCAAATAGGGAGTGACTGTGATATGACCGGTCACTCGATAAGTGGAACCTGAGCTTGGGGACAAGCCATCACACCAAAGTCAAAAAGGATTGATACACGACAATCCTTCACCTGACTCCAGGTTCCCAGAGTGCGAACTGGAGTATAAACTTACAAATACGTTTTCGAAGAGGGTGGACCCGTCCGCCTAGCGACTTCGCCCGTATCTGAAACAAGTTTGAGGAGGGTGGACCTGTCCATCTAACGACCTCACTTGTTAACTCAGGGTGGATGTGATCCGACCATCCACGATCTTGATACACCTTTCGTTCCCAGAGTGCGAACGAAATCCTAAAGCCTAAATAGATGTGACTGACCGTCTATCGGCCAACTCCGGATTCCCAAAGTGCGAATTGGAGTATAAACACCAACTCCGGATTCCCAGAGTTTGAATCGGAGTATAAACATCGACTCCGGATTCCCAGAGCGTGAATCAGAGTATAAACACCAACTCTGGATTCCCGGAGTGCGAATCGGAGTATAAACACCAACTCTGGATTCCTGGAGTGCGAATCGGAGTATAAACACCAACTCTGGATTCCCTGAGTGCGAATCGGAGTATAAACACCAACTCCAGATTCCCTGAGTGCGAATCGGAGTATAAACACCAACTCCGGATTCTCAGAGTGTGAATTGGAGTATAAACATCAACTCAAAATTCCTAGAGTGTGAATTGGAGTATAAACATCAACTTCGAACTCCCAGAGTGCGAGCCGAAGTATAGGTGTCGACCCCAAGTTCCCAGAGCGCGAACGTATAACTAAAACTTAAACCGGTGTAACCAACCACCGATAGATGAATGTAAATCCCCGGAGTGCGGATGTGATCATCGATAATAAAGCGAGTGCGGTTGAACCATTCAATCTCCGCTTGTCTCAAACATCCATTCAGTGGCACTGGACTCAACATGTTATAAGTAAGATGCAATCGCTGGTTGATGATCTACAACTCGTCCCCGAGACTGGGGGGCAGAACATAAGTGTCGACCATTTACTGAAGAGGTGTAACGACAAAGTTCAACTCACTTCCCGATCATTAATCGTGCCCGCAATTTCTGGACCTGACAGATAAAAATAAACATGACTCGAAAGTTGAAACTTCACAAGTGCACTCCAAATATTGAAACACTTAAGTAAATACACAGTAATTGAGAAGAATCCAAAAAAGAAGAGTTTCATTTCTACTGTCTGTGAAAGAAATTCATATACAAGTTTATTCCAAAAAATTCCTACTAGCATGGGCCGAACCCGCATCTATACATGGCCTACGAAAAGAAAACAAAAATAAATCGCTATCTACTCAGAACAAACTGAAGAGGCCTATCTATTTCTTCTTCTCTCTCGGCTTATTCCTTGGTGTAGACACGCTGGAGCCGCCACTAACTTTCCTCTTCGAGCCTTTACCTTTCGGTGGTCGGTCTCCAAGCGGGAGCATGATCTCGACATCCTCCTCCGAGCTCGAATGTATAGGGATGCTTCCCGCGGGCGGAGTCGGAGGAACATGATCAATTGTATGAGGCGGAATGGGCACACTGGTGTCAATATCTGTACCACCAGGTCATATCATTCTAAGCGGAGCTGGACCGGGTGCCGCCATTCCACCTCCAAAACTACCACTACGAGCCGCTGCTTCCATTTCAGCATCAATTTTGGCCAATATTTGTTCTTCGTGAATCGCTTGGGCCTCGCTAGGAGCATCGGTGGTTGGCATTGAAGAGCCTATATCGGGGGCGCTTCCACCCATAGCAAATGGCAGGTCCACAAAAGGATCATTTGATGACCGAGAAGTTCCTCCATCATTTGTTCATCAAAAACTAGAGTGCACCCTTGTGTTCCGTCGATCGAAGCCGTGGTCGTTGTGGTGGTGGCTTCGGTTATTATTGCCTCTTGCATATGATGTGATTCTTGAGTAACAGGAGGCATTACCGGTGCAGCATCAATCACTGGACAAAAACAAGAGAACTGTTAGTACTTCATTCGAATGACGACTCCGACTTAAGATACACATATAGGATGTTCGGAGTACCTTCTTCAGTTTGGCTTGTAGATGGCTGAACGACTTCAGCAGCTTGCTCTATAGCCAGAGATATCTGCGGCTGATCTGGATTGTAGGCATGGACAGCTTGGGGATCAACCGCAGGTGAGGGTTCAGGCTGGGTTGTCACAGGAATTTCGAGACTTGGATCATGGTGTTCAACCCCTGCGCTTTCTCCTACTTCTATGTGCTGGGGGCCAAGTCTCTCCTTCTCATAAGAAATCATTGACTCGTGGAGAATCTTCCTTTCATCTTCATTCAGAATGCGATCCTCGTGTTCAAATTCATCGAATGATTCACCCAGAAGCACCGCTTTCTCCTCCTCAACCAGTCGACCCCAAGCATTGTATAAGTGTGCCGGGTAGTTGTCAAGCCAAACTATGTTTATGTGCCTCAAAACGTTGGCGTTGTAGACAACAAGGAGGTCTTCGATATCGGATTCTAGCCTGGACTCAGCCAATTTCACCTCCTCCTCCACCTTAGTCTCCACCTCTCGAACCTTAGCCATCGCCACATCTCGTTCACCCCAAAGCAGAACAGCCTGTTTGCATGCCTTCTGAGCTGCGTTGTTTGCATCATCCTTTTCCTTGGCCATTTTGGAAAAAATTTCTTTAAGTTTGCCAAGTTCTCTTAGGGAAGCGTCCCGCTCGGCGGTGATTGTAGTATTTCGGTGGCCCATCTCTTCCACCAAGGCAACATGTGTTTGCCTCAATCTCTCCATCACCACATTCACCTCATCAGCTTTTTTGGTGGCCTCAATTTCAGATTCCGAGAAGACTCGGCCTCGGTATTGAGCACTTGGATGATTTGGTCCTTTTGAGCAAGTTCAGGCTCCATCTTTTCAAGCGCTTTAGCTCGCTCAAAGGCCACCTTTGAAGCTTTGTCTACTGCCTTCATCCACTCTCTATATTGGGCATATATGTCATGGATGTAATCATGCATCGTATTTTCAGCCTCTGAGGGGATTCTCTTTAGATGAGGAGGGAAGATGTAGCCATCAAAGCAGATGTTTGGAAAATCTTTCTTAAGTTGGGTAATCTTTATTGCACCTTCCCCCGTGGGCTCGGTTATGGCCTGCTCTGCAATTATGGGGGCCATAGTTTCGGCTCTCTGGCGATGAGTTTCAGACCTAGAAATGTGAGAAGACGGTCTATGTCGCGGAGGCTCCGATGGATGTGAAATGTGAACAGGAGGCGGTGAGGGGATTCTAGGAGGTGGAGAGAAAGATCTAGATCGGTATCTATAATCTCTATCCCTATCCCGCTTGTATCTTTCTTGACTAGAGTACCCGCGATCGCGGTCTCTATCTAATCTCTCCTGTGGGATTTGTGGTAACTGGAGGACTTGCGACCCAAACGGAGACTCCCTAACATCGATCCTCTCCCATACATCGTACATGTAAGTGAGAAACGGAAGAAAAATTAGTGATCTCTTGAATTGAACAATTTACGATTTGAAATCGTGTAGTGCCATGAAGTGTATGTATGTGCAACCCCCCGACCAACCGGAAATGTCGGCCGCACTTATAGCAAGCGACTCTCTCAGATCAAGAGCACTATCAAGCTCCTCCAACCCAGTGTCATGTTGAAACGACACATAATCCAGAATCGGAATGTCGGCAAGCCCTTCGAAAGGATTCTCTACTTGCAGGGGAGGAGCCTCCGAAATTCTAATCCCAGGAGCAGGCAAAGACACAACCACAGATTTCAATCTCGTGGATTTAGGATGCTTATGAGCAACTGCCTTGCCTTTTTTCCTTCCTTCCGAGCCTTGAAAACTGCCAGAAGGCCCGACTATAAGTTCGTCATCAGTAGGTGTTTTTTCTGAATCAACCCCTTCGGCTATTACGACACTGGGCGTTTTACGTTTCACCCGCTACTTCAAGACTGCCCTTAGTGTCCCTTCAAGCCTTATGCTTTGACTCCGCTCAATCAGCCCGACGATTTTCAAATTTTTATCGGTTAGAACCGAATCAATGTCCCTCATGTCGCTCGGAACTTCTTGAAGGACCCTTACTATCTCTTTGTAATACCCGCCTTCAGGTCGTGAAATTACGGCTGTAAAAAGAAAAGAAGATGTCAATTTATATCAACTATTATCATCTGGATAACTCTTGAAAGATAGTGTAACACTTACGTCTGACTAGCCATCGGCCAGCAAATCCTGGGGGGCACCGGACGTAGAACCATTCTGTTTTAAAGTAGCTCAGCCTTCACCAGGATCCGGTTACTACTTGGCAGTTCCTGACTGACTCCAGGAAAGTGAAAGATGGGCTATCTCCCTACTCTTGAAGTTAAAAAGGTATCTAATCTCAGTCGGCATTGGTGGTCGGAAGAGATGCTCCATGAATATGATAAATAGGCTATTCAGCAAAGCATATCCATTGGGGTGTAATTGAGATGGGGCAATTCCAAGGAAAGACAACACTTCCCTAATATATTGGTTGAATGAAGGGAGTGTTCCTGCTGCGCATGCATGGCGATTGAAGGCAGTAAACCCCTCTAGGGGAGCGTGCGGTCTATCATTTGGCTCCGGTAACAGAACATCGTCCAATGACAAACCGTGCCTTAGACATATTCGTCCCAACATGTCTTCAGAGACATTGGATGGTACAGAATCTTGTGGATTACAAATGAACGTAGCGTTAGGTTGCTCATCCAGAGCTGGGTCTATAACTTCGGCCGCGATAGCCGGAATCTCAAGGACGGAAGAAGATGAATCCTGAACTTCCTGCTGCTGTGAGCTTGAAGGTTCCATAACTAACTAACTTATGAGAAATCATCATTAGACAAAAATAACACTCGTGCTTCCCCTAGTGTAGGGTGTGTGAATGTGTTGTGTAGTGCAGTGCTGCATAATACTTAAGAAATTATACAAGGTTATAGAAAATGTCTGAACGAAAAGACTTCGAAATTCAACCGGAGTGACCGTCATCGCTGACCGTCACAACCGTGCCATCCAGATGTTAGCGATCGATCCGAGTTAAAATTCGTTATCATTTTGTTAAGTTATAGTTCCATCGACAAGGTTCAAAAGGCAGTCAAGTATGTTGTTCTACAGTTAAGTCCAGATATGCAAGAATGAAGCTCGTCGGAGTCAAATGTTCGATTATGCAAGGTTTCGTATCCATTAGGGTTCAGGCTGGGATCGATCACCCGAAGTATATTTCGCATCGATCGGAAGGGATCGTGTTTCGTAATGCTCAGGGCCAGCAACTTCGAATCGATCAAAATGGTAAAGATCATATCGATCACTACTCGGCCTCTTCGCATCGATCAGGATTTGTCATGTTTCATACCGATCCAGAACGATGGGTTTCACATCGATCCATTAATCAGAGGCTTCGTATCGATCGAAAGCATTCACTTCGTATCGATCGAAAGCATTCATTTCGTATCAATCCAAAACATTCATTTCGTATCGATCATCAAAGCCTCAACTTCGTAACAATTGAAGTCTGATAGCTTCGTATCGATCAGTTCGCTTTAATTTCGCATCCATGGAGTTACAACACAGTTTGTACCCATTACGACTATACTTCGTATCCATACCGATTCGAAGTGACAAATACAAAATCGAAAGATCAACAATCGATGCGAAGCCACAGCAGGGGGATCGATACGAAACTCTAGTTTTTCCTAACCCTCCATCGATACGAAATCCAGACCGAGCAATTCTTTCATCTCTTTCCTCACTCCTTCTTCTCTAATCAACGCAAACACCATTACCCTCTCCTCAACCTCACTTCGACCCAACTCCGGCATCAACGGAGCCGGAATAGGCCGTGGCTTTGGATGAACTGGCGTTGAATCTCGAGTTTCGTCAATGTCTACATGAATGCATCAATTAATTACCTAGTTCGAGTGATTAGTTCAGGAATTAGGACTTAGGTCGATTTGAAGGCAAACGCAGTCTTTTTGCTTTCGAAATCTTGTCGATACGAAGGGCTGAAGGAAAGAAGTGAGCAAGTAAGGAAAAAATGCTAAGTCCAAAAAGTATTTATATGGACTCGAGTGTGAAAGGAAAAATGTCTCGCCTCCCGGTATACTCGATCGGTTACAAAGGGTCCACCACTGAACCGATTCGAACAAGCTATTCGAATCCATAAACTCGAGCTTTTATCAATACGAAATTGTCAATAGAAATTTTTCTGAGACACAAGGTCCATCGATACGAAACCGTTGTTCGTATCCATTATTCTAGAATCCAACCACATTTCATCGATGCGAACTACATCGCTCGAATCCATCAAGTCACAGCCTCCAAAGGCCGTACCCATCGATGTGAATTGTCTATTCGTATCCAACGACGCAGGATCCATCGATTCAAAATACACAATGAGGGCTGTTCTGAAGGCATTGAACTCCATTGATACAAGATGTTTCTTTCGTATCCATCGGCACTCGACCCACAACAGCACGAGTTCATCAATACGAAATGAAGTCCACTACATCGGAGTCCATCGAAGCTCATGTCCATCGATACGAAGTGTTCATTTCGTATCCATCAATACAAAGGATATCGATGCGAGAACTTCCTTTCAACCTTTTACATTGATCCAGGAGAGGATCGATACAAAAGGACATTCTGAAACAACCATCGAGCATTGTTGCAATTCGAATTTCACATCGGTTCAGGAGAGGATCGATACGGGATTCGATACGAGAGAACGGACAACGACTCGTGAACGTGCAACGTCAACGAGAGTCAGATTAACATATATACATATATGTCGGGCTAATATTCAATTTTCAACATCCATAGAAATTGGATATCCATCTGGTAACGATTACGATGACAAATAGATAATCACTATCATACATCAATCAGTTACAACAATACAGGGTACAATGGTTGACAATCAACAGTTCACATTACTGAGGAAATCAGTCTAAGATTACAGCTATCAACGAAAAGACGATAACTGTTCAAAGTATAGGTTACAGATCTTCAAAGCACGTCATGCTTCCACAAGACGTACTTTGGGGGGCAAATGTTATCCCGCCTTTTGGCAAGGCCAAGATATCAAGGAATTGACTGAAAACATTGTTCATCCCGAATGTTGAATATGCGCAAGTTTGCTATGGATGTCGATGAATTTTGTCCGAGTCCGGATCAAGCTACAATTGTATGACATGAAAAGCAAAGCTATGGAAGCCAACGTCCTAAGTTTCAGGTCAATCCGAGTTTGTATGCTCAAGTTATGATCGATGCAAATCGATGGAAATAACCTCACTTCGTATCCATCCTTAAGCCTTGGTTCGAATCGATCCTAATTCGAATCCATCAATGAGCAAGCTCCATTTCGTATCCATCAGGTTATAGCAGTCACATCCATCTGGTGTAAGGCTTTGTTCGAATCCATCGTCTACACGTAGTTTCGAATCGATCAGCAACAAATGGAGTCTACTTCGTATCCATCCGGACCCTTCTGCTTCGTATCCATCAATTGCATAATTCGTATCCGTTGGTGGTCTAGTTCGTATCCATCCTAGAAGGCCCTTGTTCGTATCCTTCAAGTCCAGTTGCTTCATATCCATCGAGAAGTCCCTGTTCGTATCGTTCATATCATGGTTATTCGTATCGATCGAGTTATCAATGTTCGAGTCCATCTGGCCGCTTCAACTTCGTATCGATCGACTGGAGTCATTTTCGATCGATACGAACAAGGCCATATGGTCAACATATTCCATGTGTTTTCCGTCGATACGAACAGAGTTCGTTGCATCGATGCGAATAGAGTCATCTTTCATTGATGCGGACTAAACAACGGCTATCGATATGAACAAGGCGAGAATCTGGGGACGACTCGATCAACTCGGCATAAAAAGTGGATCGATCCGAAGAGTGTGCGCCACGTCATCACCTAGGCACGTGCAACCATCGATTCGAAACCATCGATTCGAACCAAACAGCCTGCCGAAGAACACCAATTCGTATCGATTATATCACGCGTCCACAAGTCCAAATGCTATGAAATTTTCACAGGAGCTTACATACAAGCTAAAGAATGTTCACACCAAGTTTCGACTGCATTAGACAAAATCTTGATCGATATGAATTAAGTTCATATCGATCACGGATCGCGCCGAAACCTCATAGGATCGATCTCGTGGTCCCACCCACATGCCAGAAGAAGTCTCCCGAGATCTGAGTGAAATATTTGCATCCTACACCTATAAATAGAGCCCCAAGGCCTACAGAGAAAGGATCTCTTGGACGCTCCAATGCCCAGACTCTGCCGGATTCAATTTTATACTCCATCACTGCTATTGTACTCGAATTTCATAACTTTAATTCGCTGTAATCTGCTGCAATCAATTGTAATCATCAAAGAAACATCAATAAAGTGATCAACTTCATAGTGGACGTAGGCAACACGCCGAACCACTCTAAATTCCTGTGTTTCTGTGTATTTTTATCATTTACATATCTGTTTTTGAAGTTTTTGTTAGATAATCCTCTTTTTCCATTTAATTTCTTCATTTTTATCTCTTTAAACTCTTCCGAAGAGTGTTGTGTCCAATTTTGGTACAAACACTAAGTAAACTTCAGGTATCTAGGTATCTCCATCCATATCTACCCCACACTAAGTCAAGTTGGGGTATCTAGGTATCCCTACCACAAAACCTGCCTAATGTGACATACCTAGTGTGACAGGTGACTAGTGAGCAACCATAACAAATATAGCATCCATCAAACAATACTTACTATCACTCAATGTTGTGAGCAACCATAACAAATGTAGCATCCACTATCCCCAGCCTCACTCTAATCCAAGTTGTCATCATTGATCTTGCTCTCCGCCTAAGCACTCGATCGAAGAAACCTACTATCATGCCATCTGAAGTACGAGGTCCAACATGATCCATCAAGTCCTAATACTATCATCCCGGAGCCTACTCCATACATCATCGAGTCACTATCCGTGGTATTAGACTACCAGGTCGAAGCACCACATTCCTACCTCACAATCAAATTCACCAGGTCAAAGCACCACATCACTGCCTCATCATCAATATCACTCGTCATAGGTTAATAACATCCAATCTCTAAACAGGTCGCACGAACAAACCATCACGTCGTGCACCTTGATATCTTATCAATGTCCAAGTCACATATCAGCCAAATCGCCAACCAACAACAGTGATGGACATTGACCACTCTACTATGGTCAATACCATCCACCTTGGTCTTGTACTTAACCAAACGGTTAGGCACAGACCAAATGAAAACGTCCAGCATCCACTCTGAAACCCATATCCGTCGGCAAGTATCCCAAACCCTCTTCTACAGCTTATCTCGTTTATTAAATTTCTGCATGTATGGAACTCCAACTTACAAGATGCTACCTAAAATCAAATCACTGCTAATCGGTGTTTTCAATGAAAACAACCAAATAACAAACAAGCCAAATAATTAAACATACATCCAAACATCCATATATCTAAACAACCATACATCCAAACAACCATACGCCCATCCAAAACAACATATATACAACATAAACAGTCCACCTACGTCAATTAATGTGGGAAATAACATCAATAATAGATCTAATCTAATAATTAACTAACTATGGCACGACGATGGAAAATATGAAATATTCTTTATAAATTATTTTGAAATAATTATATATTATTTTATGAAAATATAGCTACTGTATAATAATAATAATATCACGTTTAAAAACCAAAAATCATTCCCAAACGTCAATATAAAACTAAATAATCAACCATAGTAAACTGATAGATAATATCACTCACCTTAGCCAAATATGTCTAAACCAATGTCAAAACGCAGCTATGACCAGTATGATCCCAATGCAAGAAACTGCATCCAAAACGGACCTTCTTTGAAAAAGATATGGATCAAATACGATTTAAGATTAACGAGATAATCTATTAACTAAAAAGTACTAATCACCTTAGTTACGTAATTAATCCTTCTTCCTCTCTCGTTCAAAACTAGCTATACATGTCCACTTTCATCTCACATGCACGAATCAAGGTGATACAGAGCTTTACTCGATGGAATCGATCGCCGTCTTCACCAAAATGTCTCTCTTCTTATGCTCATCCCACCGATACCAAGATCCTCCTCTTTGATGCCTTGCACCATATCGTAACCTAGCACGACAGTTATGCCCAAGGTTGAAGTCGCAACTCGCCACCATGGATCGGACGTGCCCAAATTTCGAGGGAAGATGCGTCTCATTGAGATAAATGCCATGATGATCACCGATTCGCCTATCACTGCCCATAGCTATGCCTAGGCCAAGCCGCAAATCCGTTGTAGAACGTCGATCTCGGCCAATGATGATCGTTCATCAAATCGAGGATATGAGACTGAAGCCCTCATCAATACGATCTCAATGAATCAAACAACGTGTTTTTAGTGGAGTGGATGAGGAGAAATTGATTTTCATAGATCAAGAGAGGAGCAACCATGGAATTCTATCTCCAAGGATGAACAATAGATTGGGAAAAATGATTTTTGGTGGGTGATTCTAATTTGGTATTTGTATAATATTTTAATATCCCATTTATTTAATTTCCCAAATAAATGGTTGTACGTTTCGAGTCCGTATGACCACACGACGTGTCCGATCATCATGAAACTCATTAGCGTACATCACTTAATTTTTCTAGATCCAAAGGTACTAATCCTATCACCATATGAGACTGCGCCTCAGGACGCTAATTTCGCATATTTCAAGATCGTTTCGGCCATCGGGTAGTCCAATTTCCAAATATAGCGATCCTTATACTCATTTTAATTTGTAACGTTAATCTGAACTTAATGGAAGTGGTCTCGAGTCCTGATTCGGTCGTATGCGAATAATTACATTTTTGGACCTTTATTTAATTAACGATTAAATATTTAAATCAATTATCTAGATATCCAACCATTAAAAATACGGGTCGTTACATTCTCCCCTCCTTAAAAAGATTTCGTCCTCAAAATCACAAAGCAAAGAGAACGTCTCCCAACCCATTGGCCCTCAAAAATCTGTCAGATTCCAGAAAAATTTGACAAAACGTCCTTTGGACGACTAAGACCGAAAAACTCTACTACAATAATGATATGTATACAACTTGTTACTACTAAAATTCCTTTCGACCTATTCGAAACCAGTTTGAGCAGAAGACAAAGAAGAACAAGCGGAAAGGCTCCAACTATACCTTTCGAAGGAGTCGAAGGGATGCTACGACACAAGTCCAAAATCTTTAGAGCATATCGAAGAGGTCGAAAGGATGCTACAGTCAAGGTTTAGAACATTCTCAACCTTTCGAAGGAGTCAAAGGGGTCGAAAGCACCCTTCCGCTTCATTGACCACCTTTTGAAGCAGACGATTCCATATGCATGTACACCTTTCGAATGAGTCAAAGCTACACCTTTCGAAGACAAGGAACAGTAACCCATCGTATACGTGCCTAAACTTTTGAAACCAAAGGTTTCTCCTACACTCAAATAACTAAGAAGCACGCATTACCCAGAGAAACCCTTTTGAAAGCCAAACCAAGCCTTTCGAATTGGTCAAAGCCATTATTATCCAGGGAGTTTTCGCATCAAGTCACTGGCAGAAGTTCATAAGCGACTAACAGAGTCGAAACCACCAATGTTGCAACACCTTCGAAACCACTAGTTAAAGCCTATCGACAGAGTTGAAAGCTCCTACAAAGAAACATAGAGAAGAAACATGCTACAGTCCCTTTCGACAAAGGCGGAAGTAACCTAAAGATAATACAACAGTCACCTTTCGACCATGTCGAAAGCAGTGGGGTCGAAAGGTACTAACCTACATCTATAAATAAGACCTAAGGGGTCTGATTTAGGGGATCCGAACTCAATCATTCTAAACTTGTACTCTCCTAATTCAAAAAGTTGCAAAACCCAAATTTGTAAATTGATTTGGGGAAATCGAGTAATAAAGGCTTCATGGTGCTAAAAAGGGGAAGATCTTTTCAATTTTGATTACTTAGTTGTTTAAAAGCATTATAATCAGAATTCATTGTGTATTTCCAGGTGCCAACCACGATGAAAGGCTCTTCGACCTGATCAAGATCATTATATATCCAATTAACACCAGTGATAAACTCCAGGCCACCTTCTATAAGACTTCTACTTTTGACAAGGTCGAAACCTTATCCCAATCTACTCTAACCCTTGGGTCCCAATCCAAACCCAAGACACCTAAGGCTACAGCCTTCGACAGGGTCGAAACCTCTCAATTTAAACTGGATTTACTTCAAATCACAGACCCAAGCCCACCCACTAAACATCTTAACCTTCGACAGGGTCGAGACCTACCAAAACCAACCTAAATCCTGGATATTTAGAGATTCACCTCTGTGTTCTGCAACCGCTTCAAAAGGAAGGCTTTCGAAGGGAAGACCAAACTACTTCAACAAGTTCGAACGGCTGATAGGAAAGGAAAATAATCATTTCGACTGGGTTGAAAGGTCGACCCGAGAAAGTTCTCACTACAGCAACCTGTTCGAAACGGTTGCCAAGGAGAAAACACACATCTTATTCTCTTCAAATTTAACTAAAGGAAACCAAAAGGAATAAACCTTCTTCCTTAACTCAACTTCCGAGGGTTGACAAGATTTCTTGTTAACACAACTCATATCTTTAACTATACTAGGTCATCTACAGCAATCACTAAGCAAGAATGGTATACCAAATAATAATTATCCCGAATGCCTATCAACCATACAAACATAAACTATCATCTCAAATGCTAACAATCACATCAAACATGCATACATAAGATCGGACATCCAAAGATAACATCCATGCCTATTCTAACATGCGGAATACTATAACAGCTAATATAAACATCCAATATGATATCTATCATGAAAGCTGAAGATAACACCAAAATCTCATCATCTAAAGAGCAACAGAGTAATAATTATCATGCTCCCCATAGTCTACTATACCCTATCGCCTTCGTTTTCATTCCATTGAACCCTTGCTACTTCTTCAACCTTCTCCTAACCTCATTCACATCACATCCACTGGCACGAATAGGCTTATGAGGTCTCCAAGTCTATGGTTCAGTCTTAATATCATCTAATCCATTTAGTATCAAATTTCCAAACTTCTCTTGTAAGTTCCCCCAAAACCCATTATCGAAAAGCGGGTCTTGGCCACTTACAATGCTCTTGGCACACAATGGAATCATACCAACCACCCCTCAAACAACACAAGTAAAATGCATGTCGTACTACTGGACTTAAGGAATACAAATATATCATCATCTAATCAACCAGTCGACTGTGACTCAAATGTTATCTCTCTATCCTTAGTCATCGGTAATCCATTGATGCAGTCCCAAAACATTTGTTCTCACTACTCAAGAACAAATAATCTTTCTAGAACCGACAGTCTCCGTCGGGTCCGCACTACGTCATCTCATCAGGCACTACTCACTCTTCAAATTTAGTCATGATTTCCACTAGTCAAGCTTAACGTCTTTGACTGGTACCAATCAGCAAAATAAAAGTAGGTCTGATGGTAAAACTAGCCATCACACCCGGCCAAAGCTCATCGAGTCCTGGAATCATAACTAGCGATAAGTTCGGGCAATACCCACTCTAGTAATATCACTCCCAAACGGGTATGTCTCACACTTGAATACCAACTACCCCATTTTCCTTCAAACATCTAGGAAATGTCAAAACCATAAGAGGCTAAGAATTCCAACCATTGCTACAGGCGAAGGTTGAGATCCGCTTAGAGAAGAGATACTACAATGATGTGGAATCACCAAACAGCTCAAACTCCTCTCCTAACAGACAGTGCCTCCATATCCCCAAAGCAAACTCTACCGCATCCAACTCTGAACCAAGAGTTGGATATTACCTCTCAACATCATTACCATACCTAGTTAAGTACCCCAGGCGAGTGCATACTATCGCCTTCTCATTCCCGCTCGGAAGGAGTAACATCGGTGCACTCTTCAACCTCTCGGTTAGACTCACTAACGCATGTCTATACCTCGTGTCTCAAACAAAAATCTGATCCTCTTCCGTACAATAGGTCAACGATACTGCTATCTTTGGTCTATCCAGATTCCAAACTACCGTAACTAAAGGATCTAGAGCAATGTCCTACTCTGAAACGACATGACCCAAGCATCTCACTCCCCTCCTTTAGGAGTGACACCATCTAAATCTCATCACCAATCGTGTCTTCTGCTCCTCTTCCATCCATAGGTAGATGAAAGTATCATCAATGAACACAAGCACAACCTACTCAAGTGACCACTCTAATCACGGTCCATGAGATCCAGCACACATGTCGACACATTGGTTAGCCCAAATGGCATAACCAACTTAAAATCAAGGTAGTTTGTGAAACACTATAATCGAAACACTTACCTAAATTACTCTCAGTTGGTGCAACCTCACCGCAGGGTCCGACTAAGAGAACATCCTCATGCTATAGAGCTGATCGAACAAGTCATCAACAAATGGGAGTACGAACATGTACGTTGTCTCATCCAGCTCACAACAACCGAAAAACAACTCAAAGAACCATCTGTTATATTGACGAACACAAAAGTGCATCCTACCCAAAATATACACCCATAGATGAACCATCACCTAAACAGGTCATCCGCTCATACCTCTAATCTCCTAAGCTCTTTGGATACCCTTTGCCTTAAAGGCATATCTACTGGTCCAAATCCTTCGACCAGATCAATATGGAACTCTATCTCTATATGGTGGTAATCCGGTCACCTCCTCGAGTATGTTCGGACACTCTCCAACTACAAGCACATATGAAATCCTATCACGTGGAATATCGAGCGAATATATAAGGCTACTCTACTGCTAGCCAATCACTACCATTCGCTCCTCCACAACCTTGACTGTCGTCAACGGCCTCTCTCAGTCTAGCACTATTTTGTACCCCTTCAACCAGCCCATTCTTAAACTATAATACCAATCCAACTAAACTCCAAACAATCAATGCCTAAAAGAAACAAACAACCATGACTCGATAGGGCAAGGTCTTGACAAACCACGTATAGGCTGGTTGAGCCCCTAACTAGGTCTGTCACGATCAAAGATAGGTAATTATCTCGAGTCTCTATCCCAATATCTTACCATCGGATCTAGATATAAAGGAATACGAAACCTTGACGTTAAATAAAACACATATGGAACTACCATATACGGAAAGCATATCTCAAACGGTGATTCCATTTCCCTTCTCTTTCGTCGATGGAGCAATTTACGAAACTAGAATGGCAATCAATACATATGCTTCCCGATCTATCCCTACACAACTATACGGGATAACTCTTCAATACTTGGTACTTCTCGATCATCCTCTCAAAGCCCTAGTGAATGTGATGAATCAATCCACCCCCAAGATGATCTCTCTACCCAATAGTAAACTTTAATCCTTTCTGTGTGGAGTATCAATGGGAATAGGAAATACCTCGAATCATATCTAATCTGCCCACATACTCCAACATAGACATATCACCGTCCTTAAAATCAGTGAACTCTCTAACCATCCCTAACTTCAGAAAAGTCGAGAAAAATCTTTTTCAAAGCGAACTATGAACTAGTCCCAAGAAAATTGGTCCTCGGGAATCATAGCTACATAAACACTCCACTAGTTCATCGTCTGTCCATGGAGTCAACCAAAGGTTAACTTCTATCTCATGCATCATCTAACTCCAAGTTATCGAAGATCCTTTTGCAAGCAACCAAACTTTCCTTCCAATAGTCGACTCTGTTCCAAGGAATGGCCTGCCTACTAGACTCTCATGGTCTATGTATAACTTGACAAAATCGAATTTTTCCAATTGCACTTGAGCACCATAACCATCTAGAACAAACTGGGCATCCAGGAAATGATCTGCACCAACTCTATGAACATATCCTATCAATCAGGGATAGCATCCCTAATCCTTCCCAATACTCAACTCTACAAATAGAGTTAATAGCAGTTTTTCTTCCATGCCTGATCACTCCTATTCTATAATAAGGATGATCCGTCTCTCATAAAGAAAACTGCATAAATAATGCTCATGTGTGCACCCCACTCATATAATATATATACTACGATATAGTTTTGAAAACCAAAATATTGAGCAAATACGAACTCTCTCGTATATATACACTCTCTAAATGCAGTCTAAGGCGACAACTCCTACCCTTTCTTTACTGGATCGCGGTATCAACTAAGGTTAATCGGGTAATCTTTGCTCTGATACCAAATGAAACGACCGCCCTACACGTACGGTGGAAAATGGTATTCAAAGGAAAGAAAAAGAAATAAGATAAAGAAATAGAAGAGAAAAGAATGGAAAAAGAAGAACAAGGAAGCATAAACTAACCAAATTATCTGTCGCATATGTCACATTGCATCAGTGTAAATATAATAATCAATACAGGTATAAAACAATATAAACGATAACAACAATGTGAAATAATAATCTTAATAAAGGTCCATAAAGTTATACAACGTTATAATAGAGTTTATACAACGGGAAAATAAACTCAAATGGTACACTGTCTAATAATAGAAAATCAACATCTCGTCAAGGCTCCACAGTGTCACACAACGGAAATATAATAACAAATGTACATATAAGTATAGATTACCATCACCTCCTATCGATCCACTTGTAGAACTCCATAATCATCTGCTTACTCTCAATCTACTCGTTTAAGAGTACTAGAGATAATAAGAAGCAAAGCATAAGACCTCGAGTCAGACAACAGTCTGATATGAGCGATATAAAATCTCAAAATACTACAAAACTCGATAATATATGGAACAGAGGGTATATAAACCATACCCGACCTGTCCCTGCAACCATAGAGTCAGCACATAAACATAAGTAATATGCTACTATATAACATCGTAAAAAGGATATAACATACTCAGTATCTGTCAAGGTGCTTAGGTATCTCCACCTATAGTCCCTACTCCATACTAAGTAAACTTCAGGTATCTAGGTATCTCTATCCATACCTACTCCACACTAAGTCAAATCAGGGTATCTAGGTATCCCTACCACAATATCTATCTAGTGTGACATCCCTAGGGTGATGGGTGACTAGTGAGAAACCATAACAAACATAGCATCCACCAAACAATACTAACCGTCACCCAATGTGGCAGATGTATGGTGACTCATATGGCCCACTGCAACAGTCAAGGACTAGTGGAAATCTCGATTCTCTGTCGTGCTCATGTAAAGACGGGTCCGTTTCAACCCTAGTATGCTACCACATCCCAGTACTCTCCCGTACCTACTTGACACTAGACCCCTTCGGGGCGGTCTAAGGTACACAACCATCGCTACCAGCCCATGGGTGTCACCCGCATATAGTACCCCTGCTCCGAGAACGATAGAAAACACTCCAAGTCATTAACGATCCTTAGGCACAAACACATCCATCGAGCCCTACTCACTCGATACGAATTCGAACCCTACTGCCTCTCTACAGTTTCCATGCACGAGCTCAACACTCAACCCAGTCCACTAACCATAGCCTCACTCTAATTCGAGCTACCATTCTCGATCCTGCTCTCCAACTAAGATCTCGATCAAAGAACCCTACTACCATGCCATCCGAAGCCCGAGTTCTAGCTTGATCCATATAGTCTCGATACTATCATCCCGGAGCCTGCTCCATACATCATTGAGTCACTATTCGCAGTACCAGACTACCAGGTCGAAGCACCACATCCCTGCCTCACCATCAAAATCACCAAGTCGAAGCACCGCATCACTGCCTCACCATCAATATCGCTCATCGTAGGTTAATAACATCCAATCTATAAACCAATCGCACAAACAAACCATCACGTCGTGCACTATGATATCTCATCAATGTCCAAGCCATATATCGGCCAAATTATCGATCGATAACAGTGATGGACAATGACCACTCTCTTATGGTCGATACCATCCACCTTGGTCTTATACTTAGAAGGTTACGTACATACCAAACGGAAATATCCGACATCAATCCTGAAACCTAGATCCATCGGCACGTATCCCAAACCCACTTCTACAGCTCATCTCGTTCATTAGATTTTCGCGTGTGCAGAACACCAACGTACAAGATTCTACCTAAAATCAAACCATCGCTAATCAAAGTTTTGAACCAAAACGTCCAAATAACAAACAAGCCAAACAATCAAACATACATCCAAACATCCATGCATCCAAATAACCATACATCCATCCAAAACAGCATGCATACAACCTAAACAATCCATCCATATCAATTAATATGGGAAATAACATCAATAATAGGAGTAATCTAATAATTCTCTAACTATGGCACGAAATGGGAAATATGTGATATTCTTTATAAATTATTTTAAAATAATTATATGTTCTTTTATAAAAATATAGCTGCTGTATAAAAATAATAATATCACGTTTATAAACCAAAAATCATTCTTGAACGTCAATATAACACTAAATAATCAACCATAGAAAAGTGAAAGGCAATATCACTCTCCTTAGCCAAATTTGTCTAAACTAGTGCCAAAACACAGTTCTTGCCAATACGATCCCAATGCAAGAAACCGCATCCAAAATGGACCTCGTATGCAAAAGATATGGATCAAATACGATTCAAGATTAACGAGATAATCAATTAACTAAAAAAATGCTAATCACCTTAATTACATTATTAGTCCTTCTTCTTCTCTCATTCAAAACTACCTATACATGTCCACTTACATCTTACGTGCAAGAATCAAGGTGATATGGAGCAATACTCGATGGAGTCGATTGCCATCTTCACCAAAATGTCTCTCTTTGCATGCTCGTCTCCTCGATACTAAAATATTCCCCTCCGACGCCTTGCACCATATCAAAACCTAGCACGATAGTCATGCCCAAGGCCGAAGTCGCAACTTGCCACCATGGATCGGACACACCCAAATTTCAAGGGGAGATGCGTCTCATTGAGAGAAACACCACAATGATCACCGATACGCCAATCTTTGCCCAAAGCCGCACCTAGGTCAAGCCCGAGATCCATTGTAGAACGTCGATCTCGGCCAACAACGATCATTCATCAAATCGAGGATATGAGATCAAAGCCCTCATCAATATGATATCAATGAATCAAACGACGTGACTTTTAGTGGAGTGGATGAGGAGAAATTGATTTTCAAAAATCAAGAGAGGAGCGGCCATGGAATTCTATCTCCAAGCATGAACAATAGATTGGGAAAATGATTTTTTGATGGAGATTCTAATTTGGGATTTAAATAATATTTTAATATCCGATTTATTTAATTTCTCAAATAAATGGTTGTATGTTTCGAGTCCGTACGACCATAATACGCGTCTGATCGTCACGAAACTCGTCTGTATACATTGTTTCATTTTTCTAGATCCAAAGGTACTAATCTTGTCACCACTTGAGACTGCGCCTCGAGATGCTAATTTCACATATTTCGAGATCGTTTCGGCCGTTGGATCGTCCGACCTCCAAATTTAGCGATCCTTATACTCATTTCAATTCGTAACGTCAATCCAAACTCTACGGAAGTGGTCTTGAGTCCTAATTCGACTGTATGTGAAAAATCACATTCTTGGGCATTCATTTAATCAACGATTAAATATTTAAATCAATTATTTAAATACCCAACCATTAAAATTATGAGTCGTTGCATGCTCTTTGAAGCCAACTTGTATTTTGCTTCACCAATACCTTAGTTTTAAGGCTTAGCCCTTTAAGGGCAAAATGGTCATTTTGATTGATTATTATCGATCCATTCCCCATGACCGCGTCTTTTCTTCATCTTTTCCTAGACTTACATAGTAGAAAAGCTTAGGAGCAAAATCATCATTTTGATGGATTGGCGCCAATCCATTACCTATACTCAAAACATTTCTTTGTCTTCAACTTGGCTTAAAGATCCATCGTGCAAGAGTTAGGGGTAAATTTTACTTTTGATGCGTCGGTACCGATCCATCCATGGATTGGAATCCATGGACTTAGTCATATTTCTCCTATTTTTTCATTTTTTTAGTATTCGATCATCTTTGGGTCCAGGTTCCACTCTTTCATCATTTCATAGACAATTCCAATACTGGGGAAAATTTACCGGTAACACTTGCCTTCAAAGCATGCTTTTGTGAATACACAGCAAGCTTTGATAAAGAATATGCATCGATGCTAGTGAATAATCATCAGTGTTCGTAGGTCTTCTATCAAATCAATTATGGTGAATCCTCTAGTTCACTTAGATTCACTAGTATTAAAAGGTCAGTTCAGACCCATCAAGGTCAAGGACTCGTATCCAACTTAATTGATAGTCATAAATCATCATCATCCCACTTCCATTAGGGGTCGTGTATCATAAATAAATTATACATCTTGCTACCATACAATAAAAATCATGTGTCAATATGTAAGTTTATGGTTTTACCCCAAACAAAAACATGGCTTAAAATTTATTAGCATCTCCTAACATCCTATTACTAGTAAGTCCTAATAGACAAAGTATTAACGGTAAGTTATCGTATGTGAAGTATCAATGTGTCATGTTAGCATATTACGCCTTGTTGAAGCATTAGTTATAAATCATCTAATATCTCTTAGCATCCCATAGCATCCCGGTATAAGTAAGTCTAATCAGATCAAGGCAATAACACATATCAGTCATTTAATAATAATAATAATAACAAAGTCATTCCAAATAAGTAGGTGTACATACCTTGATGTTAAGTTATAATCTCTTCGAATAAGATAATCATGTATCTACATTTAGTTCATCTGCTGATTCTTTAGCGAGGGGACTCAGTGTTAAAGGCGACTCCATCCACTCACTCTCCGGCGAGGGCACTTGTTATCCTATACAAGTCCATCCAATCACCCTCCGATGAGGGGACTCATATTTCATGGTTCATCACGCCATCTCTCTGGTCGAGGAAACTATAACCTATCGGTTTACATGTGAAATATAAGGGACAGTCTAATTCAAGTAATATCCAATATCAATGTCAGTATCAAATTCAAATCAAATGCCATATCTTATTGAGTCCATCACTAGTAAATCTAAAATCATATCAATCAATAGACTATTCAAACTACCTTATAACATCTAAATCTAATTGCACCAAATGAGAACCTGAGCTAATAGTCCAATGAGGTGTTACTCTCAGACTTGAACTTAGAGCATGCATACGGTATTGATTGAGATCGCAAACATGTGTAGGTGGTCCTAGTTATGATCAAGAAAAGTTAAAATTGAAAAAGTAAACCTAGTTTCAACCCACTTCGATCATAGGATAACCATATGATTTTTATGTCCTCCACTATGACCGAGGTCGTCCATTATAGCGGATGGTATTGTCTGTAGCACAACTCAGTCTATACTATGATTATTGGACTCATCACATATTTCTGCGTTCAATTTCTTCGAACTTGCTCCTTTATCAAATCTTGCCGGTGCCTGCACTCATATGTCTCGTGTCCATCCACCTCATAAGACAAACGGAATTCTAAGTTCTCCTTACCCATTCCATGAGCTCTCTCTTAGAAGGTTTTTGGTATTGGACTTGTCCTTTAGTATCGAGGTAAATCCTCTTTGGGATCTCAACTAAGTCGGTGTAGGAATATAACTTCAGCTCCTTCCTCAGATGCCTTGGAGTTCCAAAGCCATCATAAGCATTTCTATTTCCTTAACTTTTCCATGATCTACTTTGTTTTGGTCTCTATTCTCAATAGTATTAACTTTGGCACTTTCAGCTTCCGCATCTTCATTACATAAATACTTGTTAGCTCGACAATAGAAATCTACTAGATCCACTGGCAGATCCACTGTCAATTCTTTTTTGAACTCGATCTGATTGCAACCTCCTAAATTAACATTCACAAGAACTATTGATGTATCTAGTTTATGAATAGCAGCTTCTGCTACGATAAGCCTAGTTAAATAATTTTGCAATGATTCATGTTTTACATTTAACAGCAACATCACACTTGTCGGTCACATAATATGAACTCTAAATTGGCTCAAAAATTTGCAATGATTCATTATCAAGTTGGCAGAACCACCTGGTATCCAAATCAATTTAATACAATGGAAAACAATGACCATTACTTCCTCCTTAGCTCCCAACACTCCTATGCATTACATGTATCTCATCAGATGTACCATTGGAGTAGTTCTCCCATCATACGGTTACAATGTAGGTAGTTTGAAATCACGAGGATTCCTAGTGTATTGAATGTTTGGGGTAAATGGATTTTGATTCACATCCTTCAAACTTTGTTCCGGGCCTCCTATTCGAAATTCTCCTCATATCATCTTAGCTATACGATCTTCCTAATTCATTTAAAATCCTTAGAATTCAACATTATCTTTGATCAAAGGCTTCCTTGTGCCCCTTGTTTCTTGGATTGACTATGTGGGGACTTAGTGGTTCATCCTCATGCAACTGCAAGTTCATGTTCAAGTCTTAGTTTCTAGCTCCTAGGTCATTCCTATGATTTACTCTTCCTTGGTTAAGTTCTTGATCAACCATGCATGGTTGTTTGGATTGATCGGTTGTAACGACCCAGAATTTTAGTCATTTGAATTTGGAATATTTAATTAATTTTAAATATTGAAAAGTTAGTTTATAGGTTAAATAACTTGAATTTCGAATATAAGCGATTTATTGGATAATTTAATTATTGAATTTAATAATTGAAATTTGTTCAAATCATTGAGTCTTGGGTTTTAAGTTGGATAAAATGATTTAAAAGCTTATTTAATTGATATTAAATAAGAATGAAGATAATAAAATTATAAATTGGATTTAAAAGTGATTTAACTAATTTGGAATTTACTCGTTTTAATTAACATATGAAAATAACCTTCCGAGGTATTGTCTCGGATTCTGACCAAACCAGTTCAATTGGATCTGTAATAATAAATTATAATACGCCATCAAATTTCATGACGATCAGATGTATTATTTGGCCATGCGAGATCGAAACACGTAGAATTTACGATCGAATTAGGTCTCGAAACAAGTTTCATTGTATTCGGAATAGGGGTATAACATATAGAATGCCAGGCGGCACGTCTTGATTGCGACTCGAAATTATATAGCTTGATATTTTAATTTTAAATAACGAAAAAATATTAATTTGAACTTACATCTGCCATGCATCATCACCATCTGATCAGACCATACTCTGTACCATGCCCACACCCTCTACGTTATTCACATCCCTCCTTCCAGTATTTAAAGCTCTGCCAATAAGAAGAAGAAAAAAAAATTGGAACCAAATCTAAACCTCATCAAAAGAATTTCAAAATCGGTTATGTGATCTCAAAATCTTGGAGGCTTCGCTTTGGTACGGTTATTAGTCGAGGTGGTGATGGATGTGGGTGATCGACTAGCACGCCGAACTAGAGTTAGGGGCTGGCGAAGCTAGAGGAGGAGATGGATTGAAGGAAGGGTGGCAGGATACTTGTTATTCAAAGATGAGTCAATCGAGATAGGCGAGAGCGCGACGTTTTGGTGGCGATCGTGACAGTCGTTTGTCGTTTACTGGTGGGGGTGTCACGATTCGATCGGCGACGACGGAGGGAAAGTCGAAGGTCATTCGAGTTTAGATGGAACCAAAACACACAAGCGGCAATAGAAATTTAGGCAAGTTAATCTCACCTTTTTGGTTAACTAGTATGATATACCGTTAATAAAACTTGTTGAATGATTGTTTGGATGAATTACTATATTTATTAGTTGGTTGGATATATTCCCGTCCTTGGAGTGGATGAGACCCTATTACATTCCCGTATAAGAGTGGATGACCCTTTGTATATGAATCCCGCCTTGATGTGGTTGATTTATATTTTATGATTATATAACATTTGTGATGCAAGGGGAAACAGGTTGGAGGGATCCAATAGGATTCCTCGCTATTGTTGAATTGTTTCAATAATATTTCTTTATATGGATTATTGAATAATGAACATGATTGTGGATATTGTGATTATAACATTGTTATATGTTTGAAAACTAAAACCCAGTAGTGATAGAAAAACAATATTGATATTGGTTAAGTGTTAGGTGGCTATTGGCCTCAAATTAGTATTTTAAAAATAATATAAATTGCCGTTTAAGTCGAAATTGGCTTTTGAAGACAAGAAATGATTTTTACATCCGAAATTGGGTTTCGGAAATATTTTTTCTAAGGATTATTTATTTAATTATATTAATATTGTTTTAAAGTTATTTAATTATAATATTATTTTAAATTTAATTAATTATAGTAATATTATTTTAAGGTTATTTAATTATAATATTATTTTAAAGTTAATCAAATATAGCAATATTATTTAAAGTTATTTAAATTATCTTAATATTGTTTTAAAGTTATTTATTTATATTAATATGGTTTTAAAGAATTTATTAAAATGTGAAAGGTTAATTATTTTAAAAATAATAATGGTTTGAAATAATAATAAGGATTATTCATAAGGTTTTGAAAATAAATTATAATTATTTATAAAAATGCTAAAGATTAATTATTTTTGTTTATTTAACAATATCTTAGAATTATTAATTATTATTTTTAAGATATTTGAAAGTTAATAACTTTCATTTATTTATAATGTTTATTGTTAATAATTGTTATTATATAATGGTGTTTTAAAGTAAAAGATTTCAAATTATTTATAAATGTTTCCGAGACCTATGAATAGAGTTGAAAGACTTGGATTTTATAAAGAAATTTATAAATAGTTTGGAGATTCATAAAGGATTTATAAATGAGTTTTAGAAACGTCCAAAAAGGAAATTATAAGTGATTGAAGTGTATAAAAGAAGTTTTATAAATGGTTTCAGGAGTTTTGTAAAATGGCTTATAAGTGGTTTTAGAGAATTACAAGGAGTTTTGTAAATGATTTTTGAATTAAAAGGAAGTCTTCTCAGTTTATGAATATACTTATATTGTTGATATAAGTATATGGATATTTTCTTAGTATCGAAATGTAGGGATTTGCGGTTATACTTTTGTAAAAGTATTCTTATACAAGTAATTTACAAATGGTTTTATTCATAAAAGATTTGTAA
Source organism: Allium fistulosum (assembly GCA_030737815.1). NCBI lineage: Eukaryota > Viridiplantae > Streptophyta > Magnoliopsida > Asparagales > Amaryllidaceae > Allium > Allium fistulosum. The sequence continues at coordinate 800,727,303 of CM060904.1, forward strand.
AAGGAGGCTAGTAATTGCTTATATGCTTAACCAATGTTGGTTTTCCCTATAAAATAAATCACTGATTGAATGTTTGTTATTGGATAGTAAATAACTGACTATCGAAAATGGGCCCAAAAGTAACTTTGGAAATATCTAGGAGAGACACGTGAGTGATATGGCACAATCTTCTCCGATGATGTTATAATCTACGGATAAATCTAGTTTCATTCTTCTAGGACAATGATAAGGAAATCTATCTACTAACGGTTAGGAGGTGATCTTTGATCTTATTTTTTTACTGTTTATTTCCTAAAGAACCAAGGTTGAGTTTACGGGGAATTATCGGAAGTTGTTTCGAAGAGACCGGGATCGAATATGTTATCTGAAAACCACTTTTGATTCAACGAATGCGTTTCGAAGTGAAGACATCGTGAAGAGCATGGAATCGAAGATAGAGATGTGCAGTGTAAGGGCTAGTCGCTACTAATCCTGAGGGTGATTCCAAAATGGATGTAGTAGGAATAGTGCCTTTGGTTTCGTTCAGACCCAGAATGAACTTGTATGGATGAATGCTAGTAATGCATTGTTGCCTAGAAGGCAGTATTAGCATTCCAAGTGGGAAATGCTATAAAAGGTAAAACGTAGCCTTAGGCCTCATCAACCGAGAATGACTAAAACATGGGAGATGCAGCAAGGCTAAGTGGGTTTCTCCCAAGTAGGGTATGATCATCGCTATCTAGAGTCGCTATTATTTCTCAATTGTATGCTTCGGGACCCATTAACGGAGGGGTGATCATATTCAGTACTATCCAGCAAGGCGTAGGCCAGTCCTGTATTGGCAGGGGATCCAGGAAAGGTCCTCGGTGTTATTTTATTTGGAGATGCACCATGACTGGCGGTACCCCACTAACCCAATCATTGTATGGAATCCATTCTCTAGTAAGCGCCATACGGACTTAGTTGCGCCCAACTATGCTGAAACATGAGATGCAAGCATTTCAGCTATATTCATATTTTACTTTGACCCCTAGACATTATTATAATATAAATGGATTTTCTATAGAAAATGCTTTGGTTATCGTAAGGTAAAAACCAGTCCGTGTTTATGTGCGGCGTGGTCTTATGGGATACTTTTTGAATTCAAAGATTTTTATATAACTTTAAAATCCAGTTGGGTGTGTTTTCTCACGCTGGTTTTCCAGACTGAGTCGGGTGTTATTTTATTATAATTCTCGGATCAGACCGAGCATATTGCAGATTGGTTAGGATGCTTTGGAGCTTCAGGAGACGAGCTGGAGGCCTAGAGACGTATTCACGTACATGGTTATTTTTCTGTTGTATTCATTGTTGTATTTATTAGTAATTGTGAGGACAGGCCATTATAACTGTCATTGATCCAAGTTTACGATTCATCCTGGAGGGACCAAGATGTTTCAGGATATGAAGAGGAGCTTCTATTGGGAAGGAATGAAGAGGGATGTCGGCTTATGGGTTAGGCAGTGCGTGAACTGTCAATAAGTGAAGGCCGAACATCAGAAGCCGAGTGGGTTGCTTCAGCCTTTAGAGATTCTAGTTTGGAAATGGGATTTGATATCCATGGACTTTATAGACGGGTTGCTAAGGTCAAATAGGGAAAATGAAAGCATATGGGTTATAGAGGATAGGCAAACCAAGAGTGCCCATTTCATTCCAGTCAAGTCAACCAGGATGACACCTGTTTTGGCAAAGTTGTTCATGAAGAACATAGTGAGACTTCATGGGATTCTAGTAGCATAGTCAGCGGCAAAGATGCATTATTCACTAGTGAATTTTTGAAGAGTCTGCAAGAAGTTTTGGGTACTGAGCTCAAGATGAGTACAGCTTATCACCCACAGACAGATGGGCAAATAGAGAGAGTCAACAAAGTACTCGAGGATTTATTGAGAGCTTGTATGTGGGAATTTGATGGATCTTGGGAGGATCACCCATATTTGATTGAGTTTTCCTATAACAATAGTTCTCAGACTAGCATGGATGTTAGGAGTCGTTACAATTGATTAATATGTTTGATATGTCCTTACTGAATTTCGAGGAAAAAATTCTTTAAGAAGGGGAGCCTTTAACACCCCTAATTTTATTAACTTTATTCAGGAGATTTAATTAGAATAAATTAAATAGAATAATGTAAGTGATAAGGGGATTGAGATTGGTAAATGAATATTAGTAGTCGTGCTTAGTTAAAATGAATGGGTTTATAAATGGTTAAGTGTTAACTAAATAAAAATATGGGTATTAGAGTAAATTTCCGCCCACGTTCCTACCTTTATACTATTTTCCCTAAGAACATTCACATTCATTTTTCATAAGTAAAGCAAACGTATGAAAGCAAATCTCAAGGCCGGCCATTAGGAAGAAGAAAAGAAGACAAAATCAAATCTAAAGCTTAGGATCAAGCTAGAAGAAATCAATCTCTAATTTCCTTATCCAATCTAAGGTGAATAAAAATAACTACATCTCTATTTTGGTTTTATAATCATATATTTTCAAATTTAAGGGAAAATTTGTTTTTATGATATATTGGATGATGATATGCTTGATTTATGATTTGTTTAGTTTAAACAAGATTGTTTAAAAAGAAATATGCTCTGTTTTAGGGAAAAACCGAGATTAAATGATTTTTAAATGTCGTGGAAAAATTATATGTTATGAGGAACATGATTTTGTAGTTGGGTTTCAATTTTTATAATTTTCCAAGCCGTGGAGAATTAGTTATCAATAATCAAAAGAAAATATGGTTATTTAGGTTTATAAATTTATTTCGGAAATTATATTAAGAATTTGAGTCGGAAATTTTGATAGTTAGGCAATATGATTAAAGAGAATTTCTGGAATTTTTGGTGATATTTACTAAGTGATTTAGTATTGGAATTGAATTATTTTGAAAGGAGGACCTAAATGATTTAATTATTTTGTTAATGGGAAAGGCATATTTGTTAAATGTTATTTATTTTTAGATCTAAGAAATGCGGAAAATTTTATTAAACTAATTTAAAAGATTAATGTAACCAATCATGTGTTTACAAGTGGGCAAGTTAGTTACAAAAAGTTTGCTTTATTTACTAAAAACAGCCTTTTGCTCAGAAATGCTGGTTCTGCCTCCTTTGGAAGGAGCTTTCGACCCAGAGCTTCTGCCTCCGACCTAGTCGAAACTCTCTACCATGAAACCAATACACATGGTATCACTTAGTTGGTACGTAGTGGATTGGAGAAAGGCGAAAGGTAAGGTGTCGAAACATAGCTTCTGAAGGTGTCGATACTTTGTTTTGTTTTTTAAAGAAAAGCGCTTGCCTATTTACTAAAGGGTTTCGAAGCAATCGAAACCAAAGGGTTGCGAAAGGGTATTTCAAAAGAAGCTTTCGAAGGAGAACTGCCACCTTTGATTTTAAAGTAAGTAGCTTCCGAAGAAGTTACTAAGTTTTAAAGTGATGCTTTCGGAAGGGGTAGTTTCAACCAAGTCGGAACCTTTCTGTGATTATATGCCTTTCGATGGTATTGGAGACATCAATGCTGTCGAAAGGTACTACTTGCTTTATAAATATAAGCCACTTCATACTGCTTTCGAAAGTGGTTAGAGGTTTCGACGACAATGGTTTTGGATGGGGTTTCAAAGCCAACCTTCAAGTATTTCACCCAGACGTTTAATGCTTTTGAAAGGATGGTTTCGACACCATCATGTTTTCCCCCAGATACTTTTATGAAATATAGAATGGTTTCAAAAGAGATGCTTTCGCAAATGTTCACTTTGACCCAAAATGATGTTATAAAACCAATGATTTCGAAAAGGGGACTTCCAATGGTTTCGGAGGGGTAACCTCAAATGGTTTCGGAAGGTATACTTCCAATGGTTTCGAAAGGCGTACTTTCACTTGGTTTTGAAGTTGTGCTTCTAAAGTTAAAGGTTAATGCTTTAATACAATCAAATGGTTTCAAAAGAGAAGTTTTAAAGTATTCGAAATGCTATGTTTTTAACCATTGTGGGAAATCCAAAATGTTTATATATACATATCATCATAATATTTTATTTGAAATGCTATACTTTTAACCATTGTGGATGCAGGAGCGTAGTATATGGTTTTGAAAAGGTTTTAGGATGATAGTGAGGGGAAAACCCTTTCCGCTAAGCGGCTTGGTCCCACTAGATGTCTAAATGGATTGAGATGTTAGATTATTATTTAGACCATGCATTATGCCTTACTCTAAGTTTTAGTTTTCCCCTTAAACTCTCGGGTACTCAATTGATTTTGAGTAGTTTGAGGTTTTGGGTTTCCAGGTTCTCTCCTTAGATGAATAAAGCATCCAGAGGCATGCAGAATGCGGTTAGTTATTTAGAGTTATCTTTTCCACTATGTATTTTGGATGTAAAGGCAGACTTATTAGCCTTATTATATACTCTGATCAACCAAGAGTGCGTCTTCATATGTCGTTCTTGGCGTATGTGTAATAATTATATTTTTCTGAACGTGGTTAACGTTTGTGGAATTATGTAATGAGCATGAAATGTTTTGAATGGAATGTGGAAATTTGTTTTTAATTTGTTAATTTTTTTCCATATTCTCGTGATCAGTGTATTAATGTATCTAACACCGTCGTATTTGGTTATCGAGGATTAATAACTATGGATGACTGCAACATCCGTAGCCGTTAGTTTTAGGCCTTCAAGTAGGGGGATGTTACAAGTTGGTATCAAAGCATAGGTTTACGACACTTTAAAATAAAAGTTAAGCCTGAAAGCTTTTTGAAACAAATTCCAATAAACCAGAAATATGATCGAGATTTGGGTTAACGCTATAGTAACATACTTGTATTTGACATATAGGTATATATCTAAGTATGTGTTCCTCTATCTCTTAGACCGTTGTTATGTATCTTACTAAGGCTCGTATGCAGATTAACGAGAAAGATGATATGGAAGTAGGAAACAGAAGAGGAAATCTAGGTGGAGGAAGCACCACAACCAACGAAAATGCTCGACCTAATACCAGAAGGAACCAAGGTCAACAGGCTAATGCTAACCAAAATGCTGAAGCCAATGTAGATGCTAGAAATCTGCCAGTAGATGCGGGGATGGTGTACCGGTTGTTGGCCAATCTTTTGCAAGCTGGAGTAGCTGGTATTGTGGGAGGAGCTAATCCTGTAGCTCCAATTGGATATAACTATGTTAGGCTGAGCAGAGACTACACCAGTTTGGGTGGAAAACCGTTTGTTGGGACGGAGGATGCTGTTGAGGTTGAGAATTGGATATTGAGCTGTGAGAGAATCTTTACCGATCTAAGCTTGGATGATGGGGAAAAGAGAAGGCTAGCCTCTAGGCAGTTGCAAGGGGTAGCGCTTCATTGGTGGAATAGTGTGACTGCAGGAGTTCCGAAGAAAGAGCTGACATGGGCTGATTTCAGAAGGAGATTTGAGCAGAGGTTCTTGTCTAAGGTTGCCAAGTCGGCATTGATGAGAAAGTTTAGGGAGATATGTCAATAATCGAGTATGCTGCTAAGTTTGATGAGCTATTTCGATATGGATATGCTACTATAGACACTGACATCAGAAGGAATGAAAGGTTCATTTGAGGACTGAGACCGGAGCTGGCTAGAATGACCTTGACTCATATCAGAGAGCCTTTGTAATGTGGTAGTGCAGATGGCTATTTTCCATGAAGAGATGATTGCTGTTTCTGCTAGGGAGAAGCCAGTTGATGAAAGTGTACGTGTAGTACTAAGGATCGTGTAATATGGATATATGATAATAATACAGAGTAGAGAGATAATAGAAATACTGTAAATAGTGCGGAATATAAAAGTAGAATAGTAAAAATTAAAGTAAGCACACCAGGAATTTTTATACTGGTTCGAACTTCCCGTTCTACGTCCAGTCCCAGAATACCCTCTGGATTTAAACTAAACCCCTCACTTAACCCGGAGGAATAGGTATACGACACCTGAGCAGCCGAACAGGAATTTTTCTGCCACAACAGCCGAAGAGGACTTCAACTTAATACAAATTGTTTGTTGACGAATGTGTTCTAAATAACACTGATAGTCTTTTGATAGTACAACTTTCCTATAATCAAATCCTCAAAAGTATATATGTGTGAGAAGATTTAGAAGAAAGATAATCACGTAGAATCGAAGTATATAAATTAAATCAAGGATTCTAGTGATATTAAATAAGAATGAATGCTTTTATTTGCAGAAATGAATAGAGATTAGATTTCAGAAATAAAACAAGAATCGGTAATTGTAGAAATGAATTGAATGTGTTTATATAATTGTAGAAGAGTTATAATCTTTCATGAAGAGTTTTAGTCAATAGTTGTGTCCATATCTCTTGAAACAGAGGACATTCCTCTTCATGAAATGATCGCATCTCTTCAGAAAACTAGCCGTTATTCTCTGGTCGGTCGACCGGAAAACCTGGCCGGTCAGCTGAGTTTGAAATCGTATACAAAACAGAAAGTCACTGTGCACATAACACAGGGTCGGTCGACCGAGGATCCTGGTTGGTCGGCCGACCTGGTGTTAATTGCACAGTGTACACAGTTTTAATATAAATTGTTTTGTGTGTGTGTGACTATTTGAGGAATGATTTTAACAATATTCTAAGACTCAATAAAATAAAATATTCATACTAATCTCTAGATTGTAGTCTTGTCTCCTTTGTAGTACACAATATGCACTTATTCTCTTTTTGTCGCTTTCGTATAGTATTCTCTTTGTATTTTGTCGTATGATCTCTGAAGCTTGTGTCATGAATCAAAACTCATGAATCAACAGTTGAATCCCAGGGTCCTCAGGGAAAGAAAAGGAAATTCTTTAAGAAGAAGGGAGCCTAGAAAATGGATGCTTCCAAGAAGGAAAAGGCTGATTTGGTGTGCTTCAAGTATGATAAGAAGGGTCATTATGCTCACGAGTGTCGGACAGGCAAAGGGAAGAAGCCTGTAGAGAAGAAGAATGTGAAATGCTTCAACTGCGACAAAGTTAGGCATTACAAGAACTAGTGTCCAAGGCTAGTAAGGGCGGACAGAGGGAAGGTTTTTGCTATTGGACCACCATCTTCTTCTAGGCCCACTGCAGCAAAGAAAGGGAAAACCGTGATGGAAGGTACGCTTTTGATTCAGAGTATACCAATTAGGGTACTATTTGATACCGGTGCATCACACTCATTTATATCACAGTATTTGGTTGATAGGTTATGTATAGAACCCATATACCTTGTTACTTCCTTAAGGGTTGTGAATCAAATAGGATGATATGCAACTCTAGGGATGAGATGTGACCAGTTAGAACTTGATTTGTTAGGTCATAAGTTTACATGCAGTCTGTATGTTTTTGATTTCGTAGATTTCGGTATCATTTTGGCTATGGATTGGTTGGGTAAGTATGAAGCTAGGAAATTTTGCCATGATAGGGAAATATCGTTGAGACACCTAGATAGTCATAACCGAATCATCTTCTCAGTGGAAAATTCCAGTGGGAGTGTTTGGGCTTTGTTAAGTGCCACGGAGGTTGGAGAAGAGTTAAGTCAGGAACGGGTGGCAAGAGAATTTACATGTCTTTTAGCCGGGTATGGGATTACCACCAAAACGAACTATTGATTTTTGGATATTGAGTTTTCGATAGATCTTGTAATGGGAGCCGAACCTGTGAGTAGATCACCTAGCAGGATGACACCGAAAAAAATGAAGGAATTGAAGGTGCAGCTAGTGGATCTTGAGGGAAGAAATTTTATTAGACCAAGCAGTTCGCCTTAGGGAGCGGCCGCGGTATTCGTAAAGAAACCTGATGGGTCGTTAAGGATGTGCGTCGACTATCGTATGTTAAATGAAAGGACGATCAAGAATAGGCACCCTCTGCCGAGGATATATGATCTGTTTGATCAGTTGAGTGGAGCTAAGATGTTTTCCTAATTGGATTTGGCGACAGGGTTCCACCAGTTACGAGTGGCGAAGGACAGCATCCTTTGACAGCATTTCGAACTAGGTATAGTTCATATGAGTGGTTAGTGATGCCTTTTGGATTGACAAATGCACTTGCTTTCTTCTTGGATTTGATGAACCGAGTTTTCTGAGAGCACTTGGATAGGTTCATGTTGGTATTCATTGATGACATTTTAGTGCACTGGAAAGATGAAAGGGAGCATGAGAATCATCTTAGAGTGGTGCTTGAAAAGCTGAGGTAGAATTAGCTAAAGGCGAAGTTTTCCAAGTTCCATTTTTGGAAGAAAGAGGTTAAGTTTCATGGTCATGTAGTTTCAGAGGACGGCTTGTTAGTTGATCAAGTTAAGATCGAAGCTGTCAATACTTGGAAGAGACTAGAGACGGTAACCGAGATTAGGAGTTTTCTTGGACTTGCTGGCTATTATCGGAGATTCATTAAAGATTTTTCATGGATAGCGGCACCTCTGACTAAGTTGACCCGAAAAGATGTAAAGTTTGTTTGGTCTGACAAATGTGAGAAAGGGTTCCTTAAGTTAAAGCATTTGTTGACCAATTCACTAGTGTTTGTAGTTCCAGATGGAAATCAAGGCTTGGTAGTATACACTGATGCATGTGGAACTGGATTAGGAGCAGTATTGATGCAAAAGGGTAAAGTTATTGCCTACGCATCCAGACAGCTTAGACCGCACGAAGTAAGATACCATACTCATGACATAGAGTTGGCTGCAGTGATTTTTTCCTTGAAGATTTGGAGACATTATCTCTTAGGGCAGAGATTTGAGTGGTATACTGATCATAAGTCTTTAAGATATTTATTCCGTCAGAAGGAGTTGAATATAAGGCATCAATGATGGTTGGAGTTTTTGGCTGCTTACGATTTCGGTATAGAGTATACTCCTGGGAAAGGAAATAAGGTAGTAGATGCTCTTAGTAGAAAACATCAGAATTTGGTGTTAGCTATGTTAGCAGAATGGAAGCATCTTGAAGCTTTGGCCAGTTGTAGTGCGCAGTAAAGAACTACTGCTAGTTCTAGTCAGGGGACTGTCATGTTGTCCTTTTTAGAAGTTCGACCAGTGCTGATCTAGAGGATAGCTTCTAAGCAAAGAGAAGATCCAGTTTTAGCCGAGAGGATTAGAAGGCTTGAGGTAGGGTCAGAGATCGATGATCTAAAGGATTATAGTCTTGACCAAAGGGGATGGTTGAGAAAGAAGGGACGATTATGTGTTTCGAATATAGAGAGCTTAAGGAGAGAAGTTCTGGAAGAATATCATCGATCCAAGTTTATGATTCATCCTGGAGGGACCAAGATGTATCAGGATATAAAGAGGAGCTTCTATTTGGAAGGCATGAAGAGGGATGTCGGCTTGTTGGTTAGGCAGTGCATGGACTGTCAACAAGTGAAGGCCGAACATCAGAAGCCGAGTGGGTTGCTATAGCCTTTAGAGATTTCAGTTTGGAAATTGGATTCGATATCCATGGACATTATAGATGGGTTTCCAATGTCGAATAGGGGAAATGAAAGCATATGGGTTATAGTGGATAGGCTAACTAAGAGTGTCCATTTCATTCCAGTCAAGACAACTAGGACGACACCTGTTTTGGCAAAGTTGTTCATGAAGAACATAGTTAGACTTCATGGGATTCCTAGTAGCATAGTCAGCGACAAAGATGCATTATTCACAAGTGAATTTTGGAAGAGTCTATAAGAGGTTTTGGGTACCGAGCTTAAGATATGTACAGCTTATCACCCACAGATGGATGGGCAGACAGAGAGTGAACAAAGTACTCGAGGATTTATTGAGAGCTTATATGTGGGAATTTGATGGATCTTGGGAGGATCACCTATATTTGATTGATTTTCCTATAATAATAGTTATCAGACTAGCATAAGAAGTGCGCCTTTTGAAGCTTTATATGAATAACCATGCAAATCACTCGCATGTTGGTTGGAGACTGGAGACAGATCGGTCTTAGGTACAGATTTAGTTAGAGATGCGTCAGAAAAAATTGAGTTAATCTGAGGACGGATGAAGGAAGCTCAATCCAGACTGAAGAGTTACACATATAAGAGTTGTAAAGACCTATAGTTCTCTGTGGGAGACCGGTTTTCCATTAAGGTATCACCGATGAAGGGTATGGTACGGTTTGGGAAGTCGGGAAATTTGGCCCCGAGATTTGTTGGTCCGCTCTAGATTTTAGAAAGGATTGGAAAGCTCGCGTACAGAGTAGAGTTGCCGAGCACTTTGGCAGGTGTCCATAATGTATTCCATGTGTGTCATCTTCGCAAGTATGTACATGATCAAGAGGCTACTATTCCTCAGACAGAGTTGGAGAACTTGGCAATAGAGCCTGATTTGATGTTTGTTAGAAAACCAGTTCAGGTTGTAGCGAGAGATGAGAAAAGAGTGAGGACCAAGACTGTCAAGTTGGTGAATGTTCAGTGGAGCAACAACGAGAAGAACTGTACTTGGGAGACAGAGGACAGGATTTGAGACGCTTATCCGGATCTGCTTTGATGGTATGTCTGTATTAAATATATATATATATATATATATATTAGTTACTAGTCGGGTTGGCTAGTATGGATGTTAGGAGTCATTACAAGTGATTAATACGTTTGATATTTAGTCCTTACTGAATTTCGAGGATGAAATTCTATAAGGAGGGGAGCCAGTAATACCCCTAATTTTAATAACATTATTCAGGAGATTTAATTAGAATAAATTAAATTGAATAATGCAAAGTGTTAAGGGGATTGAGATTGGTAAATGAATATTAGTGGTCGTGCTTAGTTAAAATGAATAGGTTTATACATGGTTAAGTGTTAACTAAATAAAAATAACGGTATTAGAATAAATTGACGCCCATGTTCCTACCCTTATACTATTTTCCCTAAGACCATTCACGTTCATTTTTCATAAGTAAAGCAAACGTAAGAAAGCAAATCTAAAGGCCAGCCATTAGGAAGAACAAAAGAAGACAAAATCAAATCTAAAGCTTAGGACCAAGCCAGAAGAAATCAATCCCTAATTTCCTTAACCAATCTAAGGTGAATAGTACATCTCTATTTTGGTTTTATAATCATATATTTTTGGATTTAAGGGAAAAATCATTTTTATGATATATTAGATGATGATATGCTTGATTTATGATTTGTTTAGTTTAAACAAGATTGTTTAAAAAGAAATATGCTCGGTTTTAGGGCAAAACCGAGACTAAATGATTTTTAAATGTCATGGAAAAATTATATATTATGAGGAACATGATTTTGGAATTAGGTTTTAATTATTATAGTTTTCCAAGCCGTGGAGAATTAGTTATGAATTTTCAAAGGAAAATCTGGTTATTTGGGTTTATAAATTTATTTCGGAAATTATATTAAGAATTTGGGTCTGAAATTTTGATAGTTAGGCAACATGATTAAAGAGAATTTCTAGAAATTTTTGGGGATTTTTACTTAGTGATTTATTATTGAAATTAAATTATTTTGAAAGGAGGACCTAAATGATTTAATTGTTTTGTTAATGGGTAGGGCTTATTTGTTAAATGTTATTTAGTTTTTAGATCTGAGAATATGTGGCAAATTTTAGTAAAATAATTTGAAAGTTTAATGTAACCAATCATGTGTTTACTAGTGGGCAAGTTAGTTACAAAAAGTTTGCTTTATTTAGTAAAAAACAGCCTTTTGCTCAGAAAAGCCGGTTCCGCCTCCTTTGGAAGCAACTTTCGACCCAGATCTTCCACCTCCGACCTAGTCAAACCCCTCTACCATGAAACTGGTACGCATGGTATCACTTAGTTGGTACGTACTGGATTGGAGAAAGGCAGAAGGTATGGTGATGAAAGATAGCTTCCGAAGGTGTCGATACCTTTGTTTTGTTTTTAAAGAAAAGCGCTTGTCTGTTTACTAAAGGGTTTCGAAGCAGTCGAAACCAAAGGGTTGCGAAAGGATGTTTCAAAAGAAACTTTCAAAGGAGAACTGTCGCCTTTGTTTTTAAAGTAAGTACCTTACGAAGAAGTTACTAAGTTTTTCAAGTGATGCTTTTAGCAGGGGTAGTTTCGACCAAGTCGGAACCCTTCTGTGATTGGATGCCTTTCGATGGTATTGAAGACATCAATGTTGTTGAAAGGTGCTATTTTCTTTATAAATATAAGCCGCTTCCTACTGCTTTCGAAAAGGGTTAGGGGTTTCCAAGGCAATGGTTTCGGAAGGAGTTTCGAAGCCAACCTTCAATCATTTCACCCAGATGTTTAATGCTTTCGAAAGGATGGTTTCGACACCATCAAGTTTTACCCAAATACTTTAATGAAATAAAGAATGGTTTCGAAAGAGATGCTTTTGCATATGTTCACTTTGACCCAAAATGATGTTTTAAAACCAATGATTTTGAAAGGGGGACTTCCAATGGTTTCGGAGGGGTAACCTCCAATGGTTTCATAAGGTATACTTCCAATGGTTTCGAAAGGGGTACTTTCACTTGGTTTTGAAACTATGCTTCTAAAGTTAAAGGTTAATGCTTTAATACAATCAAATGGTTTCGAAAAAGAATTTTTAAAGTATTCGTAAGGCGGGAGCCTATTGTTTTGAAAATATATTTTAATGCTTTCGAACGAGGTCACCTATGATGTCGAAAGCAAGGTTTCGGTGGTGTCAAAAGGCTTTTTTAAACCCAAACTTATTTTTAAAAGGAAGAAACCGTATGCATAAATAAAGGAGTTTTGAAATGACTTTAAGTATGTAAATTTGAAGAAGTATTGCCTTGATAAAAATATAGGTTAAAGGGATTAACTATGTTTTATATGAAAAGTTTTTCAAGGACCTTAAACCCACAGGAATTGTATTGTTAAGTTGTTATGTTTGCTTCTTCAAATAAGAATATACTTACATGATAAAGGACCCATAACTGTATTTTGGGGATAAAGAGGTAGAAGAACCAGCTAGGTTAACCCAGTCGTGAATATAAATTGATTAAACTCCTAAATGAGTAGAATTGCATCCATGAAAACTATGATTAGGAAGTTATTGGGGGTAACCAACAGGTTCATAGTAAACCCATGAAAACTATATATTAAGGATGGTTGGTAGGGGCTAATTTGTTTGTAGTGAACCCATGAAAACTATATCTGAATTAAGTATCGACGTTAGTCAAAAGGTTCCTAGTCAACCCATGAAAACTAGGATAAGAAAGAAGTCACTGGGGGCATCAGTAGGTTCCTAGTCAACTCATGAAAACTAGGATAAGAAGGGGGTTACTGGAATAATCAATAGGTTCCTAGTCAACCTATGAAAACTAGGATAAGAGTGGAGTTATTAGAATGACCAATAGGTTCAAAGGAACCCATGAATTTATTTAGTTAATTGGTAGGGGCCTATAAGTTCTTAGTGATCCCATGAAAACTATGAAATAGGACAGGGTATCTATAAATTATGAAAAGGTTATTATTAAATACATGAAAACTAATAGGTTAATAGTGACCCCAGAAACTATAAATATGACAAGGGGTCAATTATACCAAGGATGGGAAATCCAAAATGTTTATACATACATAGCATCATAATTTTTTTTTTGAAATGCTATGTTTTTAACCATTATGGATGCAAGAGCACAGTATATGGTTTTTAAAAGGTTTTAGGATACTAGTGAGGGGAAAACCCATTCCACAAAGCAGTGTGGTCCCACTAGATATCTAAATGGATTGAGATGTCAGATTATTATTCATACCAGGCGTTATGTATGACTCAAAGTTTTTTTCCCTTAAACTCTCGGGTACTCAATTGATTTTGAGTAGTTTGAAGTTTAGGTTTTCCAGGTTCTCTTCTTAGACGAATAAAGCTTCCGGAGACATGCAGGAGGCAGTTAGTTATTTAGAGTTATCTTTTCCATTGTGTATTTTGGATGTAAAGGTACACTCATTAGCCTTATTATATACTCTGATCAATCAAGGGGGCATCTTCATATATCGCTCTTGGCGTATGTGTAATAACTATATTTTTCTGAATGTGGTTAATGTTTGTAGGATTATGTAATGAACATGAAATGTTTTGGATGGAATATGGAAATGTGTTTTTAAATTGTTAAATTTTTTCCATATTCTAATGATCTGTGTATCAATGTATCTAACACCACCATATTTGATCGTCAAGGATTAATAACTACGGATGACTACAGCATCCGTAGCTGTTAGTTTTAGGCATCCAAGTAGGGGGATGTTACAACTAACACCCCCAAGTAAAAGAAAAATGTAAGCTGGAAAGAGAAAAGCAAGAAGAAAACACAAGAGATTTTATAGTGGTTTAGCAAATCTTTGGCCTACATCCACTTTAATGTTTTTATTGATTACATTGCGCTAACACTGCCAATTTTACAATGTTTTTTCGAGATCCAATCTCAAAAATGGTTGCAATCAAGCTAAAGTTAAAAAAGATCCACATTCCCCTTTTCACGAGGAAGATGGCTATTTATAGCCAACTTGTGTTGTTCCAAGCTAAAATACTCATCAGATCTAGTCTGAAATCATTAGTCAGTGAGATCCGATATAATAAGAGGAAGACCATGTCAATTTTGAACCAAATCTTGAGGTAGGATAGACTAGTATCGACCAATGGCCTTGGTCTAAACTTGTACTTTCCTTCACCATTTCCTTAATCTTCATTCCTTAGATCTTTAGTGGGAAATGGTCTTTTTGATTGATTGGTATCGATCCATCACTATGAAAAAAATGTCTATTTCATCATCTTTTCCCAAACTTGCATTGTACAAACATCTTAGATGGAAATCGTCTTTTTGATGGACCGGTATTGATCAATCACCCACACCTAAAACTTTTTTTTCTTTAACTTGGCTTAGAGATCCATTGTTCAAGAGTTAGAGGCAAAATTTACTTTCTGATGGATTGGTACCAATTCATCCATAGATTAGTACCATTCCATGACTTAGCCAAAAATATTCTAATTTTTTCTTTGTTCTTTTTGTTCGATCGTCTTCAAGTCCAAAGTCCACTTCTTCATCATTTCATAGCCAATTTCAGGACTATAGAAAATTTACCAATAACACTTACCACTAAAGCATACTTTGATCAAGAACATCGAATGATACTGGATAATTATCATTAGTGTTCTTAGTTCTTCTATCAAATCAGTTGTAGTGAATCATCAGTTCCCTCGTATTCACCATTAAATAAAAGGTCGGGTCTAACCCATCAAGGTTAGGGACTTGTATCCTAGCCAAAATGTTAGTTCTTATGTGAGATTTTACCCATAAGACCAAGGTAATTGGAGCTCGGAAGACAACTTGGCTTGTTTAGGAGGAAGGTAACATAGCTGGTAGAGCAAGTGCAAAGGCAGGGCAGAGAGCTTGGACGAATGAGAAGAAAGCATACTTTCTCCCCTCTATTCGTGGTTGAAGTACCAAACATAACTTTCTGTTCGGTACTACAAGCCATTGAAAAAGATCTTATATTCGGTGGTTGAAGTAACTGACATAAATTTTTATCCGGTACACCCAAGCCACCGTAGCGGATCTTTTGTCCAATAGTCGGGCACCCACTGCCATGCATTTAAGGCACTTAACAGACCAAGGAGAAATGCACTCAATGGACCAAAACAATCCTAGATCTACTAAGCCAAGCCTAAGGGGAGTCTCACCGAACCATGGAGGGCCGAGCGAAATAGGAAAGCATACGAACTTGGCCAATAACTTGTCCACATCCATCCTAACCGAACCCATACCCTTCGAACCGACTTCTTAGGTGGCCCAAGCGGTGCATATATGGAAGAAAATCTACAGATATTTGGAAATAATCAGGAATTTCCTAGATTCTTGGTAATATTCCCCTCTGGACGAGATATACAAGGAAATATCCTAATTAATGACACCACCTCTTCATCCCTATAAATACTGAAGCACTTGGCATTCAAACAACAAATTCTTAGGATATACAAGAGTCCAAGCTACAGAATCAATTGCGCGAAGCATCCGAAACATAATTTTCTATTATAAATCACTGTACTCTTCATCAAATACTTCTAATATCAAAAATATAAGAGAAAGGAATCAAAACAAATAGTGGACGTAGGCCCATTATAGTTGAACCACTATAAATCCTGGCGTACTCTACTTTTTCTGCTTATTAGTCTTCATCTGGTCTATTGTAAAATATCGGTTGGAGGTGTTTACCTACTTTTTATGAAAAAAAAATTTGTGCTTTCACCGAGAAGGGTAAAATCTATGCTCAACATGCCTCCCAAATCTAAGAGCAAGGCAGGCACTACTAACAGAGGTGCCAACCACGACACGATGGAACATGATAACCATTTTTCATTACTCCAGCCTTGGATTCCATCACCAGAAGAAACTTAGTGTAACATCCCGTATCTAAAGGCAAAAGGCTAAGCGCTACAGATTTTGTAGTCATCCATAGTATTAGCTTCTCATGACAAAATACGGTAATGCTAATGGTACCCATAAAATTAGAAGCACTTGAATATGAACAAATTCATAGATTTCCCAGAATAACATTTTACTAATTACATTTCAAAACAAATTCATATATAATTACAAAATCACGTATCATTTCCCAAGTAAAGATTAATTATAATCATTACAAAATACTCCAAGAGCGACATATGACGATGCCCCCTTGGTTGATCAGAGTCAATATAGTCATATTTGACATAATATACACAGCGGAATCAAAACAAAACTATAACTCCTAATTACCTATTTGTTAGCCACCTGCTCGACTCCTGAAGCTTTATTCGCAAATTTCAAAAACCTTAAAACCTCAACCCTTAGCCTACTCAAATCAATTTGGAGCACCCGAGTGTTTAAGCAGAAACAAAAACTTCTGTTAGGTACTGGAGATAGTGGTTTTGATGACAACAACCTTTGTAACTTATTTTATTATAACTTATATACTAACACTATTGTTTAGATATATATGAATGTTATTATGTAGGATATATATAAGGTAGGTACTGATTATTGAAGACTGTACAGTATAAAGATCAAGAATGAAGAAATCAAGTTTGAAGACTCATGAGTATCAAGATCAAGATTTCAAGATAAGTGTCTAGTTTTGTTAAAACTTCATAATAACATGCAAATCTTCATTCCAAATTTCATTTGGGATGGAACCCATTTCTACCTTCTAAGTGGCTTACAAACCCACGACAAGTAGCTTACAAACCTACGACAAGTGGCTTACAAACCTACGAACATCCTGGTTTTGTACAAGTTCTCGAGTCATGATGTGATGAAATATTATGCAGGAAGAAGCTTGCAAAACTACTTCAAAATGGTTTTTTAAAATGATTTTTAAAACTGTTTTTTTAATGTTTTAAGTTTAATAATTATATTTTCAAATGATTTTCAAAAATATGTTTTAGCCTTAAAATATTCTTTGTTTTTGTTTTTAAATAAACTCTTGTTTTAAACTTCGTTTGTTTTTAAAACTATCTTCTGATTTTTAAATATTATTTTATAATATATATATATACTTGAGATTTAAAATGAAATTTATATATACATTCTAAAAATATATTTTTCTACTCTTATTTATTTTAAATCATAGAAAAAATAGTTTATTTTACTCCAGAATCATTTCATCTTGTTTTCCTTTCAATACCATTTTCAAAACAAATTTTACATTATTTTTAACTAAGGGATGTCGACATTATGGGATACCCCATGTCGACATGGTGGCTGTTAAATTCAAAAGTTTCAATTTTCAAAAGAAGTATCTATTCGTTTAAATCTCTTCACGAATGGTTATGACCGTTACTGTTCTATAAATAGCCTTCAAAAACGAATATTTTAACTAACTATTTTCTTATTTTCTTCACTCCTTCTTCTCCACAAATCCATATTCTAAAATTTTCATATTTTTAAGAACGTGCCGAAATTCTGCCGAATTCTCAAGTGAATCAAATTAGAATTTCATTCTTGTTTGATTCTCTACCCTCTTTCGAAGATCAAAGTGCTATTCAGGGTTATAGGATCAATTTGTAATCAAAAGTTTATCGAGTCTCTTTATAAGGTGTGGTTGTGCTTGGAAATCAATTGGGTGATCTTGTGTCCCATAAATCAAGAGTGTTTGCCCCGGATTCGAAGGCAGCAAGGTACCTCAAGGCCTTTAGAAATTGAGGATTGTAATCTCGACAATGGTATAATAAAAATCTGTACGAGGTGTTTGCCTTGGTACAGAACTGGATGTAGGGTAACTCCGAACCAGTATAAAATCCGGTGTGTTCTTTCCTTTTACTGCTTTTTATTTACTTTCTACATCTGTGTTTGATTCTGTGATTTTCTGTGATTAAGTTTTGCATTTGTTTATATCATAATTTTTAAATTAGTCCATATAAGTCTTAGAATCCATTAAACACTATTCACCCCCCTCTAGTGTTAAATTAGCCTTAAGATCCTTAATCCGCACTCCCTTTTAATTGGTATCAGGGCATAGGTTTTCATAGTTTTCATAATCTGAAACTTGAAAAGTTAAAAATGGCATTTTTAGGAAATTTTGTTAATACTAGTTTGAATTTATGCATTTCATCAAAGTACCATAAGTATGCATATAGTTTTCATGAAAAATCAAGTTATCTACCGAATTGGTTTGTTATGTAGGAACAGACATGTTACATGGCTTTTGAAGAATCAACAACCAATGGAAAAACTGTGCAAATTGAGAAAGATAAATGGATACTTGATAGTGGCTGTTCAAGGCATATGACTGGAAATACCGAGATACTCAAGACGTTATATATCAAGATGGTGGATTGGTCAACTTTGGAGATAACTCTAAAGGATATGTGATTGGCATCGACAATGTCGGTAATTCTAAAACTCCTCTTATTTCTAATATTTTGCTAGTTAGGAATTTAAAACATAATCTACTTAGTATAAGTCAACTATGTGATAAAGGATTTAAAATTAAATTTGGAAAAGTTAAGTGTCACATCGAAGATAATAGGTCAAATATTATCTTTGAAGGAATTAGGAAGAAAAACATTTACATCCTCGGTATGAAAGTTTCAAATGATAACTTATGTCTTTTGGCTAATACAAGTGACCCTTGGATTTGGCATAAAAGATTTGGTCATTTAAATTTCAAACTATTATCTAGGTTATCAAAACTTCACCTAGTTAGAGGTCTTCCCAAGTTAAACTTTAAAGTAGATAGTATATGTGATGCTTGCCAATTAGGAAAACTTAAGAAAAGTTCATTTAAATTAAAAGATATGATTTCTACTTCTAAACCTCTAGAATTACTTCATTTAGATTTATTTGGTCCATCTCAAGTTCAATCAATTAATCACAATAAATATGTTTTTGTAATTGTAGATGATTATTCTAGATATACTTGGACAATTTTTCTTAAACTTAAAAGTGATGCTTTTGAATTATTTAAGAATTTTGCTAAAAGAATTCAAAATCAACTTTCTTTAAAAATAAAAACTATTCGTAGTGATCACGGTGGAGAATTTGAAAATGAAAATTTTGAGAATTTCTGTAAACAAAAAGGAATCACTCATAATTTCTCTTTTCCAAGAACTCCACAACAAAACGGAGTGGTAGAACGTAAGAATAGAACGATTCAATAGTGTGCTAGAACAATACTTTCTGATAGTAACTTACCTAAAAACTTTTGGGCTGAAGCAGTCGCTACAGCTTGTTATATATTAAATAAGATTTTAATTAGACCATTAACTAATCAAACACCATATGAATTACTTTACAATAAGAAACCCATAGTAGCTTATTTTAAATTTTTTGGTAGTAAGTGTTTTATTCTTAATACAAAAGATAATTTAGATAAATTTGAACCTAAATCCGACAAAGGTATCTTTATCGGATATTCTAATAGAAGTAAAGCATTTAGAGTTTATAATTTAAGAACTAACACTATTGAAGAAACAATGCATGTATCTTTTTATGAAAATTTTAAAGATACTGTACAAATAGAAGATGAAGAAGATTTTGTAACTTTAAATAATGAACCTAATGAAACTAATTGTGAAATCATTCAACCTAATAAAAGAATTAGGCTATTAAAAGATCATCTTGTAGAAAATATACTAGGAAATATTAAATCTATAGTTAAAAAAAGAAATCAAATAAATAGTATGAGTAATGTAGCTTTTATATCAACTATTGAACCTAAAAATCCAAAGGAAGCATCATCTGATGATTCATGGATTCTTGCTATGTAAG
Source organism: Allium fistulosum (assembly GCA_030737815.1). Lineage (NCBI taxonomy): Eukaryota > Viridiplantae > Streptophyta > Magnoliopsida > Asparagales > Amaryllidaceae > Allium > Allium fistulosum. The sequence continues at coordinate 800,747,463 of CM060904.1, forward strand.
AAGAATTGAATCAGTTCATCAGAAATGATGTTTGGGAACTTGTTCCTAGACTTGAGGATAAAAGTATAATTGGAACAAAATGGGTTTATAAAAATAAAATGAATGAACTTGGTGAGGTCGTGAGAAATAAAGCTCGTTTAGTCGTGCAAGGTTATTGTCAAGAAGGAGGAATTGATTATGACGAAACCTTTGCACCCGTTCTACTTGCTTTCGCAAATTACAATAATTTCAAGTTATATCAAATGGATGTTAAAAGTGCTTTTCTAAATGGTTTTGTAAAAGAAGATGTTTATGTTGAACAACCTCCACTTTTTGAAGATAATAAATTTGCAAATCATGTATATAAATTAAAGAAAGCTTTATATGGTCTGAAATAAGCTCCTAGAGCCTGGTATGAAAGACTAAGATCTTATTTACTACAATCTGGTTTTGAAATTGGTAAAATAGATACAACTCTTTTTATTAAAAGAAACAAAAATGATATTCAATTAATATAAATATATGTAGATGATATAATATTTGGGTCAACTAATAACATAATGAATAAAGAATTTTTAAATATACTAACTAAAGAATTTGAAATGAGTCATATGGGAGAACTAAGTTTCTTCTTAGGACTTCAAATCAAACAATTAGATAAAGAAATTTTCAGTAGTCAAGAAAAATATGCTAAGGATTTAATTAATAAATTTGGATAGACCACTTCTAGTGGGAAACTAACTCCAATGACAACTAATGTAGCTTTAAGTAAAGAAGATAAATCAAAAGATGTTGATAAAAAATTATATAGGGGAATGATTGGTTTGCTGCTTTATATAATAACTGGGCATCCTGACGTCATGCATAGTTTCTGTCTCTATGCAAGATACAAATCTCAACCTAAAGAAACTCACTTAAAAGCTGTTAAAAGAATTTTAAGATATGTAAGACATACTTTAGATTATGGTTTATTTTACCCTAAAAATGATGTATTTGATTTAATTTCATATTGTGATGCTGATTACGCTGGTTGTAAATCATACCGAAAAAGTACAAGTGGAACTTGTCACTTTCTAGGACATTCTCTGGTTTTCTGGTTTAGTAAGAAGCAAAACACTGTATCCTTGTCAACAACTGAAGCAGAATATATATCTGCTGGTTTGGCTTGTTCTCAAGTTATATATATGCAACAAACTTTAAAAGATTTTGGATTAACTATGACTAAATCACCAATTTATTGTGGTAATACTAGTGCAATAAATCTATCTAAAAATCCAACTCATCATGCTAGAACAAAACATATTGATATTAGACATCATTTTCTTAGAGATAATATAAGTAAAGAAGTCATAACTCTTGAATATATTAATACTAAAAAAACAAATTGTTGATATATTAACCAAACCATTAAATGAACAAAACTTTACTAAATTTAGAAGAGAATTAGGTATATGTTCATTAACTGAAATATAAATTATAAATAATACAAGTATAGTTAATAATTAATATAAATAAAAATTTCTCAAAAATTGAACTGGGCATGTCGAGATGACCCATCCTCCTATGTCGACATACAGGCCGAGATTTTCAAATTTAAATTTCCCTCCAAAATTAGTTATTTGGTTATATATTTATATATTTTTACTTTTACTCCTTTTCTCTGTTCTATTCTCTGTAATAAACTTCTAAAACGGTAAATTAATGGCTTCCTCTTCTAATAATGAACCTTCTTCACCAACTTCTCCTCATTCTGGCCCTTTTCAATGTTCCACACACGTACAAGTCATCAAACTACAAGAGAAGATGAAAGATTTGCTTCAAATGATGATGGAAATTCAAGTGAGTCAACTGCGAATGGCTAGAGAACAAGATAGGCAAGGCAGAATCCTTAGGAATTTACAAAAATTCCTTATGGATAACCATGCCAATCCCATTGTCATTGAAGAATCATCACAAGCCATGGATTTTGAAGAAGAAGAGCCTCTAGAAGAACCACAAGAGGATCAAGAAGAAGAACATCCTATGCCGATCCGGAAGTTCATATGGACGAAGACGATGGTGTAATTTGCATTGGAGAGGTCCTTTTTGACGCTAATGGGAACTTGGTCGAACAACGTGGAAACTTTTGTCTCCACTATCCAAATTGTTCGGTCCATAAATCACCAATAGTTAAGGGTCCTTGTTAAGCGTTTTTCGTTTTTCTCTTTCTTGATTGTATATTGGTTTGTTAATTTGTATATAAGTGTTATCTTAATTAATGTTCTTCTAAAAACAATCTTTGGTGTATAAATCTTGAATTCCACTTAACTTAGGATGCTATATCTCACTCATATATAGTTATTATTCTTATGTCATATGTTTGTTTATCTCATTTTCTATTAAGTTCAAGGTTTATAGGCTATTTTTTGTTGATGACAAAAGGGGAGAAGTTATATAAAATAGTAGGCTTGGAGTAAGGGAGGTTGTTTGTGTAAGGGGGGGTTATGGTATGATCGAAGTGGTAAGTATATTTTATAAGGTTGTCATTATCAAAAAGGGGGAGATTGTTAGGAACTAGAGATAGTGGTTTTGATGATAACAACCTTTGTAACTTATATTATTATAACTTATATACTAACACTATTGTCTAGATATATATGAATGTTATTATGCAGGATATATATAAGGCAGGTACTGATTATTGAAGACTGTACAGTATAAAGATCAAGAATGAAGAAATCAAGTTTGAAGACTCATGAGTATCAAGATCAAGATTTCAAGATAAGTGTCTATTTTTGTTAAAACTTCATAATAGCATGAAAATCTTCATTCCAAATTTCATTTGGGATGGAACCCATTTCTACCTTCTTAGTGGCCTACAAACCCACGACAAGTATCTTACGAACCTACAAAAAGTGGCTTACAAATCCACGAACATCATGGTTTTGTACAAGTTCTCGAGTCCTGATGTGATGAAATATTCTACAGGAAGAAGCTTGCAAAACTACTTCAAAATGGTTTTTTAAAATGATTTTCAAAACTGTTTTTTTTAATGTTTTAGCTTTAAAAATTATCTTTTCAAATGATTTTCAAAAAGATGTTTTAGCCTTAAAATATTCTTTGTTTTTGTTTTTAAATAAACTCTTGTTTTAAATTTCGTTTGTTTTTAAAACTATCTTCTGATTTTTAAATATTATTTTATAATATATATACTTGAGATTTAAAATGAAATTTATATATACATTCTAAAAATATATTTTTCTACTCTTCTTTATTTTAAATCATAGGAAAATTAGTTTATTTTAGTCCAGAATCATTTCATCTTGTTTTCCTTTCAATACCATTTTTAGAACAAATTTTACATTGTTTTTAACTAAGGGATGTCGACATCATGGGATACCCCATGTCGACATGGTGGCCGTTAAATTCAAAAGTTTCAATTTTCAAAAGAAATGTCTATTCGTTTAAATCTCTTCACGAATGGTTATGACCGTTACTGGTCTATAAATAGCCTTCACAAACGAAGTTTTTTTTTTTGGCAAAGCCAGCGGGGTTGACTGGGCCCCTACCAGTTTTATTGCAACCAGAAATTGATTCAAACAAGCTTTGAATCAAGCAAATACAGGAAGGATAGGAAAAAAAATAAAAATAAAAAAGGAGAAGGAAAAACAGAAGAGGGAAAAAGAGGTTCAACTAGAAATCCCAAGCTTGAATAGGATACTGCCTATTGCTCCTAGCCAAATGGATGTAAACTCTATTCTTCACTTCAAACCAAAGAGCCTCATTAGATTTGGTCAAATTATCAAATATTCTCACATTTCTTTCTTTCCATATGACGTCCAAATAGATTTTCAAACAGACCATCATCACACAAACCTCCTCATTGCTCCTAGTTGCATCATTATAGATAATTCCCAAGGCAGAGCATAAGTTGGTAGAATAAAGATCGTACCCAGTAATGCACCTGATTCTATACACCAGAATTTGCAAGGCAGAGCAATCAAAGAAAAGGTGATTCACTGATTCATCACATTCATCACATAACACACAAGAAGTGCACACTGACATTCCAAACCTGTACAAAACATCCCTGGTCATCAGAGCTTGACTTAGAACCTTCCACATCATTAAATTTTCCCTAGGCACAGAGTCTTTAGACCAAACTGCAGTGAGCCAACTAGCAGCAGGCAGAGGAACAGAGACTGATAAGAAAGTGTAAACATTGGCTACAGTGTGTATTTTCTGTTCCCAGGTTACAGGAATTTGATGCTCAGGACACTTGTACATACTCATCACTTCTCCCCACATCTGTTTAATCAACTGATTGCTACTGTACGGCAGGACCATTTTCCCATCAACCAGAAAATCAATAGCTTTAGCATTAGTATGAATACCAGTTTGCAGTATAAGAGGATAACCACACCCTTTTGATAGAATCAGACCTTTCCTGGCCCAAGGATCATGCCCAAAGCTAACAGTAGAATTAGTTTGAGGATGGTATTGAATCATAGGTAAGAAAACATCCCTAAGCTTCAGCAAATTCCTCCAATTCGAACTACTGTTCTGAGGAATATCCATAGACCAGAAATGCCTACTCTTAATTTTGTACTCCCACATCCAATTGACCCATAAACTGTCCTTCTTAGTAATAAGATCATCAAAGTGTTTACTAAAAGCAGCTCTATTCCATTTTATTACATTGATAATTCCAAGACCACCATGCTTCATGGATGTCTCGAACAAGGAAAAGGAGCAAGGAATTGTCTTAGAGTTGTGAACACTACCAGTCCAAAAGTACCTATTCATGGCAGACCTTACCATATGCAAAAGCTTAGAAGGAAGGATAAAGGAACGAGCCCAATAAAAAATGGTAGGAAAAACCACAGCTTTGATTAGGACAAGCCTACCACTTTGAGAAATATGACTGTTGCACCAGTGGCTCATAACTTTAGTAATTTTATTAAAAAGGATTGTACAATCAGCAATGGAAATTCTTTTGGTGGTTAAAGGTAAACCAAGATAACTCATATTAGTAGCCATGCTAGAAAAGCCAAAGAATTGATACAAGGCAGCAGCATGATCCTCAGATACTCCCGCAACAAGCATGGAAGATTTCGTTTGATTAATAGTCAGGCCAGTCATAAGGAAGAATGAATGCAGTGCCTTCATCAACCCAGAAATTGATGAAAACTCAGGCTTAGTAAACAGCATTACATCATCAGCAAACATGATAGAGGAGATTTGGAGATTGCTGCACTTAGGGTGATACTTAATGATATTATGGGAATAATTATAATTGATAATCACAGTAAGCACTTCCATAACCAGAAGAAATAGGTAGGAAGAAATTGGATCACCCTGACGAATTCCTTTCTTACTACCAAAAAAACCAACAGGCCTTCCATTAATTATGACAGAGAATGAAGGAGTAGAAATGCAAACGTAGACCCATGAAACAAAAACTTTTGGAAATCCCATCAATGCCATGATTCTAACAATAGATGCCCAATGAATAGAGTCATATGCTTTGGAAATATCTAACTTTAGGGCAGCTGCAGGAGTAACATTACCTCTGCTGTAGCCAAATAATAACTCCTGGGCTAGCATAACATTGTCAAGAATATTCCTGGATTTAATGAACGCAGCTTGATTGTTAGAAACAACAGAAGGTATAACAGATACAATCCTAGATGAAAGAATTTTGGAAATACACTTATAGACCACATTACAACAAGATATAGGCCTGAAAGAGGAAACAGTTGAAGGGGACGAGGTTTTAGGAATTAAAGCAATATTAGTGCAATTGACAACCCTTAGCATTTTGCATTTGTTAAAAAAATTATGAATAGCTTGGCAAAACTCAGCACCAAGCACACCCAAGTTGATTTGAAAAAAGTTACATTAAGACCATCAGGACCACCTGCAGAATTCTGGTTCATAGCAAAGAGGGTGGATTTTATTTCCTCATCCGAGACAGGCCTAACGAGAGAATTAGCATCAACCTGAGATAAACAAGGCAATGAAAGAGAAGAAATAAGGTCTAAATCTGGACTGAAATCCTCATCATTACCAAGAAGTTTAGTGAAATGATCAACAAAGGCTTTGTCAACAGAATCAGGAGTTGTATGTAATGTGCCATGCTCATCAGAGATACAGAAAATATTCTCACGTGCATGCTTAACTTTTAAAGAGTCATGGAAGTACTTAGTGTTTCTGTCACCATTCTCAATCCATTTGGTTCGCAATTGTTGGCATTTCATACCAGCTTCCAGATGTAGAGCATCATTAACTTGCTTGAAAAGTCTACCTTCTTCTTCAGCAGCAAATATGTCATCAGGAGACTCCATCATACTATCCTGGCAAAGCTTTAATTGCTCCTTCAATTTGGTAGATAACAAGCTACCAGAACCAAAGGTAGAGGCAGCCCAAAATTTGATCTCTTGCTTGATTCTATCTAGTTTCCTATAAAACTTAAACATTGGGTTACCAAAACAAGAAAAATTAGAAGTTACTTGGGTAACTAGAACATGGAAATGATCATGCTCAGCCCACGCATTAAAAAATTAAAAACTTCTTCTTTCTCTTCTAAAATGAGAACCAAAGGTCAATATTAAGGGGGAATGGTCAGACATGATAGGATGGGGGAGATGCACAGACAAGGAAGGCCAGGAATGAAGAGCTTGAATATTACAAAAAGCATGATCAATAGTAGTGAATGTTCTCACACCACTACGGCTACGATTATTCCAAGAGAACTTGGCCCCATTCTTGTTTACCAAGATTAGATCAGAATCCGAGATAGCAAGATTCAATGGAGCAATGTGGACTGGAAGAAGGGGAGAACCACCACATTTGTCCTCTAAATTAATGCAAGAGTTAAAATCCCCAAGAACAACCCAGGGATGAGAATTTGGTTTAAGTGGTGGTATTGATTTGAAGAAAAGGTTCCTGGAAGCTGCAGAATTATCTGCATAAACAAATGTAATGTAAAAGGAAGACTGAGACTGAAGAGCAAAGACATGGAAGTGTATGGATTGCCTTGTTTGCAGAATTGGAGTTATAGACAAGACAGAGGGATCAGAAAGAACAAGGATTCTACCATAAGTGGCAGATTCAAGATTATGATGGAACACCCATTGAGGATTGATATATCTAGCAGCTTTTGAGGATAATACTTGATTAAGTTTAGTTTCAAGAAGACCAACCAAGCATAAATCATGCTTTAGAATAAGACTTTTCACCTGATCAAGTTTCAATTTTCCATGGGCACCTCTAATATTCCATGCAACAATATTTTTATTCATTGATTAAATTTTGGGAAAGGATAGACTGGTGTCTTCTCTTTGCTGAAAGAGCCCTTGTTTCAATTTGCCAAGATGTTTTAGGATGCATGGATGTTGTAGGGGAAGGCTGCTCAGAAGTGGGTGGAATAGGTGAAGATTGATCTGGAGAAGGTTCAGAATAGGGAACAGGAGAAGGGGTGGAAAGGGGCCATCCAGGCAAATCAATTGAAAAATTATAAGGTGGAGGAAGAGTAGAATGAACATTCATAGCATTGTTTTGCTGGGAAGATATTAAATCCATGATTTGTGTAGCAAAAGATAAGCACCATTTAATATCAAACCCTGAATCAAGGGTATCACCACTAACATGCTCAACATTATCAACAGTGGTATCACCATCTTCATACACATCAACATTCATTACACTATCATCCTTTTCACCACAAGTAGTTTTTCCTTTCATATCATGAGTGTGCACCACAACATGGTTTTTTTATTTATGTCTGAACTTCCAGTTTCTTGCCCGATCAAGATGCATTCCTTGTGATAGTGTGGGATCACAGCATTATCCTCACAACCCACATCATGCAGTATTTCGCCTTCTTCCACTTCAACAACTTCAGTAAGGGACTGATCATCAGTTTGTAGCAAACTATACTTATTAGATGTGTCAACATTACAAGGTATACCAGGATAGAGCAAGGAACTATCCTCATCAAGTTTATTCATGTTACCCTCAGCAATTTCTGTAGTGTTCTTTTCTTTCCCTACCGTCATTTTCAAACTAGTAACTTCCACAACATTACTCTTATTATATTTTTTACCCCTATTATTATCAACTTTTTGCCATACTTGTTTAACTGTGACCTCTTTAGCAACTTTTTTCATTGGTTTCATTGTGCACTGCCCAATTGCACCATTATTTAACTGCATAGTATTCTGACATATATTAGCATTACCTTCTCCTGAATCTTTCTTGCAATCATTCAACATATGGCCAAATTCTTTACATACTGTGCAAATGGCAGGCTTCCATAAATAATCAACCTTAACATACTGCTCAGAACCATCCAGTAATTTGACAGAGAACCTATCTGGAAGTTCATGATATGGAGATACCTCAACTAAACATTTAGCAAAAGAAATGCGCTCAAATTTTTCAGTTGATGCATCCATACAGAGAAGCTTTCCGACCCTCGATGCAAGCCAATTAATACCAAGAGGCGACCAAGCATACAATGGAATATTTGAAAGCTTGATCCAAACAGGAACAGATTTGATACTACTACAACTATTACCAATATTTTCGTCCCAAGGCTTAACAATAAACAATTTATTTTTCATTACAACTGGATCAGATTCAATAATCTTTTTCCTATCTTCTTCAGTGGAGAACTTAAATAAGAACAGAAAACCATCAGATTTAACACTGATCGTTCCCTTCAGTTTCCATACCTTCTTCAAGTAGTTCAAGACAAAAGAGTATGGCAATGGTTTATCCAGGAAAAAACAAACTAAGTATTCCTTCCACATAGCACTACCAGCTTGGACGACTTCCTCAGATGGAACAAGAGACTCATCTTTATAAACAAGTTGGAAATCCCATGGTAAATAATTACCAGCATTTGAAGGTTTAGCCTTGAACAAAGAGCTCCAAGCAAGAGAAGAAGATGAAGGCAGGGGCAAGGAAGGGGAAGAGATGATCGGAGCAGAGGTAGTGAGGGGAACAGAAGAAGCTGCAACACTAAGAGTAACAGGCAGGGAGGGAATGGTGGTGCTAGAGTGAGTAACATGGAAGGATGGTGAGGGACAAGGCCCAAGCAAGGACGTGGCTGAGGTAGACTGACAAGGTGGAAGACAGGAAGGTATGGGAATGTCATAAGGCGGGACAAGAATAGGGGAGGAAGGACAGGGTTGATGCACGGATGAAGGACAAGAAGAAGCGGCGGGATAAGGAATTGATAGAATGGGGGTCCCCATTAAAGAAAAGAAAATGTATCGTTTAATACACTTTCTGTTACATCTCGGTTTATTGATATTAAGTGAGACCATGCCTCTTAGTGGAACGAGTTTCCCCTCACTAATATCCTCTTTAGAACATATATTTTTGCAAATCCTTTCATGCAACCAAACTAGTTATCAAACTGATATAATGATGATAATAATAATGGCTAAGTCCGTTAAACTATAATCAGGTAACTAATGGACTATCTTTCCATAAGTAGTAAAAGGACTATCTGTCCGAAAACTGGGTTGACTTCCTGCAAAATGGACTAACTGTCCGCAAACTGGACTAACTGTCCGTATAAAAATCTATTATCTGTCAAAATCATTTTCTTAGGGTTAACTACCCTTTATCTTTTTCCTTGAAAATCTTTTCAAAATGATTTAACCTTTAAAATCATACTTATACAAGGAAAATACATTCTTAGCATTACTCTAAGCTGTTTTTTCATGTTATATATACTTTACTCGAAATAATGTTGACGAAATTTAAAAAGGATTGGCTATCCTTTCAAAACAAGTTAAAACCCTTTTTAACTTGAAAATGCTTGGGTTATATTGCTTATTTAATAGTTTCAAAACCTTTGTTTAAACCCTTTAAACAACCCCTTCGAAACCCTTGAATGTAACCCTTTCGAAACCAAGTAAAACCCTTTACTTAACCTAGGCCGAAAGGCCAAATCTTTCCTTTTGAAACCATTCAAATCCTTCCTTTCGAAAGCATAAAAAACCTTCTCCTTAAAAGGTTTAAAATCCTAGACGTTCTTCTTTTAAAACCTTTAAATATTGCCTTTCAAAACATAAGAAAAACTTTTCCTTCCAATCCTTTCGAAACACCCAGAAAACCCATACCTTTCGACTCCTTCGAAACCAGTGGGGAACTACCCCTTCGAAACCATTCTTTAAAACCTTTCGAAAGCATTAAACTTAAACCTTTCGAAAGCAATTGGGTTCAATTTAAAATATGTGGAACCTTTCGAAACCATTCAAAAATTCAGCCCTTCGAAACCTTTGAAAATCGTCTCGGTCAGAACCATTTGGATTATGCCTTCAAGTAGAGCAAAAGGATCAGAAACCCATTAAAGTCGAAACCATCTTTTTCGAAACCATTTAAAACTGTCTCCTTCGAAACCATTTGGGTTTTACTTCAATCATTGAAAAGGTTCTTTAAAACATTTAAGTCGAAAGCATCTGTTTCAAAACCATTTCCTAAGTAAATAAGTGATGGTGTCGAAACCATCCCTTCGAAAGCATTGGAGAAGTGCCCAAGTTTTTAGAAAACAAAACAACCCTTCCGAAACCATATGGATCTAAAGGTAGGAAGCGACAACTAAAGACATTCGACTCAGTCAAAAGTAGTCATTTAAAATAAAAGCGCAACCTAATCGGAACCATCTCTTTAAATTTATTTGACCTAGTCGAAATCCAACCAAGTCGAAAGCATCTTAGTCGAAAGCAAGCTGACGCATTTTCCCTTAAAACCAAAGTAATGCCCCAACCCCTTCGAAATCCTTGGTTTCGGCTCTATTCCTTCCACCTACATCCAATTCAATACCTATCAGTTCCTCGATACCATGTGCATTGGTTTTGATTATGTCAAAATCGAAGGTAAGGAAGCGGAACCTCGTGCCCAAAGCATTGAAACAGTGAAAAACATGTTGATTAGTCCTTTTAACTATTTCTTTTATACCTAACCAGCCTTGTTTGTCTAAATCTGATTGGTTGCCATTATACTTTTTCAAAAGTGCTGCCAATTTCCATAAATAACAAATTTAAATTAATTTACAAAAAGCCCCTTCTCCTTTTATAAATATATAAAACATTTAAGTCCCATACCTTAAATAATTTTATATACCCACTAAAATACTTTGGAAAGTTTTACAAAAATTCTAGAAAATATCTTTTAATATGTTTTCCAACATATACAAATTTCAGACCCAAACCTTTTATTATTTAACCATAAATAATTATTAACCCAAATTAACATCTTCTTTACTATAAAATTCATATAAATTCCAAGAAAATTTAGAAAATTCTAAAAATTGAAACCCATCCCCCAAATAATATTTCTGGAATATACAAAAATTCGCAAGGCATTTAAATGTCATTTAATAGGGTTTTATCTTAAAACATATCATAAAATCAATATGAACATGCATAAATCATCATCAAGTATATATAATCATTCCATTATTCGAAAACATGGCAAATCAACTCAAAATATTTCGGATTTGATTTTAAATCCGAAAAAAATAAATATGAGATGTAAACATTATTCACCTTAGCTTTAGAGATTATAGAGATTGAGATGTGAATGGATTTGATTTGAATTAGCTTTTGCTTTAGCTTTGCTTAATCTTCTTCCCCCTTTTTCTTATTAATGGTGGTCGGCCTCTTGTTTAAAAATTTTGAAAATGAAAAGTGAACATGTATAGGAGAATGCACGGCCAAGTTTAAGGGGTATAGAAATGGCCTCTTTCCTATTTTACCCCTCCTCTATTTCATTTTAATTTTTTTTTCTTAATTCATTGTTAAATGGCACGGCTACCCCATAGATAAATTCAAATCTCAATCCCCTAATCAACACATTATTTTATTTTATTTAACCAATTAAATATCCTAAATAATGTTACCAAAAATCTGGGGTACACTTAGACAGAGTTTTGGTGAACCTTGGTACTCACCTTGCCAACTAGCAGCAGGCTATTGTGGATCAAATCATGACACAAAGGGGAATACATAGCCAACTACACACAACGCTAAAAGCAGGGGAGAATCCAGACCATATGATCGAGGGAGAAAAGGTGATCATACTCTAACGGCGAATCTAACCAGGAAAATCAAGGAATAGGACGAGCGAATGCCGAGGAAGCGGGTAAAGAAAGGGCTCAAGTGCATGCCACACACGAGGACCAATCCGGGACCAAACAGAATAGAGGAGGTGAAGGATCGACGACAGCTATGACTGGACCCCACCGACTTGGGCAATGCTTTCCATATTTGGATGAAGCAGCAGATAATTGAAGATGGGCTTACCGCCATGAGTGGTCCAAAAGTAGAGAACGCAGCCGGGATCATAGAATGAGTCATCATAGGAGACTTGATAGAAGCCCCTAGGTTAGACGGGAGAGGTCGGTTCATTCTCGACCACCTTGGAGTTGGAGGACTGTATTGTGTGGATTATCAGGGAATGTGTTCGTCTGGAGCAAATAGAGCGGGGAATTGGCCCGCGAGTCGGCAACCCTTTTACGGTGGAAACAAAGACGTCCTGGAATCCAAGGAGTTTTTAAATGCCTACTATGGATCCTTATCAAGGATTAACTGGTCGCATAGTGCATTTACAACGATATACGCATCATATGCTAATGAATGGAGCAATGGAGGAGGTCATGTGCAAGTGCATTCTATTTTTTTCTAATAGACTAACAATTATGTGTTTCTGTTGCCTTCTCCCCGGTTAATTCATTCATGGGAGATATTGAAGGAGTAGTTCATTAGTCAATTTCGGGTACACATAGAATAGCCCAAGGACCCATTTTTTTTATCAGATATTAAACAATGGGAGGACGAGACTCTGCGACAATATTTAAATCGATTCAACATTGCAGCTGCAAGTGTTCAAAATGCTGATGAACGGTTAACCCTGAAGGCACTATGTGTAGGTGCACACCTTGATTCGAAGATGGCCTAAAGGTTGACTAAAGAGAAACCAGCTACCCTCTAGGACTTCTTTTACGAACCCATAAAGTACATGCTATTGGAGGAAGCTGCCTCAGGGCGTTAAACTGATACTAAGATGTTAGGAGATTCCAATAGTGTGAATGCAATGGTTAAGAATGGTAAAGAGGGTAGCATGGAGAAAAAGAAAAATAATAACCCAAGCAATTCCAGTGGGAAAAAGATTGGTCGAAGAAGGTTCAAACCTGGCATAAGATTTGACACCTATACGGACCTGAATGATACTGCAGAGAACATCTACTTGACTACTTAAGCAGAGGTTAAGTATAATAGGCCTGCTGTGAAGAAAGAAATAGAGGTTGAAAGAAACTCTGGGAAGTACTACAGGTTCCATGAGTCCCATGGACATACCATCAACAAATGTCGCCATTTATGGGACTTAATTGAGGAATACATCCGAAAGTAGAAGCTGGAGCGGTATATAAAGAGCTTGGAGGCACTTCCCGCTCTCAAGAAGTAGGCCTTGAAACAGCCCCTGTTGTGAAATGGAGGTGAAGGATCTAGTGCCAACCATGGAAAAGATGGCTAATAATTAATACCATAGCAGGGGATCTCATGTGGTAGACATGAGCGGGAGTGAGATGGAGATGTATGCGAAGTCTTTTGAAAATTGAGATGCATACATATGTATAATAGGTAAGGAACAAATAATTAAGACTCCCCACCGGGAGCAAGAGGTGATAGCTTTTGATGACAATGACTTACGAGGAAAGCAAGACCTGCAAACAGATCTAGTGGTGATTAGGACCATGCTTGGCCCAGTAGAAATACGTAGAATTTTTGTAAATAATAGAAGTTCAGTAAACATTTTATTCAAAGATGCGTTCGACAAGATGGGATTGTCCATGGAAGATGTCACAGCATACAAGCAACAGCTACATGGTGTTATGAGAGAAGGCACCATGCCCTTAGGGAGGTTGGATTTTTTTGTACAGATAGGAACCCGTCTCCGATCAGCCATGCAAATGCAAACTTTCGTATTGATGGATGGATTCTCAACTTACCACACCTTCCTAGGACGTCCAGCCTTATCTAATTTTTATGCAGTAGTGGCCTTTTGGTGTTTGACGATGAAGTTATCAACAGCCAATGGGATAGGAGTGGTGGAAGGAAACCAAGACATGACTAGGGAACATTATATTGTAGAGCTACGGGAGAACAAACAGAGAGAGAGAGAGAGAAGGGGAAAGGCGTAGAAGTTGCCTTATATGTTAAGAACTCCCTCGCATAGAAATTAAATGGTAGCCTCTTCTCAAGTTTACAAGTGATCCTCATAACAAGCTAGACCTAAGTGATGGAGGAGAGAGAGCCACAGCCGAGCCCATAGATGCTTTGGAGTTTGTGGAAGTTGATGATAATGATCCGACGAAACTTATGAAAATTGGATCCAGTCTGGAGCGGGATCTAAAGATACAGCTGTTGGTTTTCTACGGAACAACCAGGACATGTTCGCCTGGTCCCATGCAGACATGTGTGGGATTTCTTCCTCAGTTGCTTGTGACACCCTAAACGTCGACCCAAGTAAACCTCCTGTGAAGCAGAAGAAAAGGAGTATAGGCCTAGAATGATCGCCATCACTGATTGATGTGCATGTAAATATGTGTATTTTTACTTCCATGTTTAATCTTCTTTTATTAAAATAATGGATATTAGGGTGATTTTACATGTTTAAGCCAAAATACAAAAGGATTTTCAAATCATCATTCATGCATCTACATGTGGGGAAAATGGTAAATTTTGTGTGTAAATTAATTTAAAGAAAATTTACTTGCACATTTTATTTTGTAGGAACATGGAATCATGCATGCATATACTTTGGAAATCAAAAGAAAGAAAAGAAGGAAATAATGCAACATGGAGGAGCCCACATGCCCACTTACTAATGGACCACAATTGAAAGAAAATGCACGTGTTAGTGGAGATCAAAATCAATAATACATGTTAATGGAGATTAATTAATTCCTTAATGATTATTGGAGGCTACACAAACTCAGGAGCATTTTTGGTAGTCCCCTAAAAAGTGGATTAGGGTTTTAAGCATGTATAAATAACCCCTTACGTTTCATGTAATGGAGGTTCTTCTTCTTCTTCTTATACAAGTTGTAGTCATAAAATCAATGACAAATAAAATGGTTTCTTCAGCCTCATCTTATTTTCTTGTCTACATGCTTTTCTTCCATTCATGCTATTTTATATCGTGCTCTTTTATTTAGTTTATGCTTCTTTATTTCATGTTAGCAGTTAGTTTTAATTTATGCAATTAGTTTAGTTTCATTTCGTGCAAGTAGCTAACTCTCTTTTCTTTCGATTAGCTCTCATTTTCCTTTCTTTTTATGTTTAAATCATTTTGTGTTAAGATGATTTCAATCATGAGAAGCTAGATCCCTTCAATTTAGAGGTAATGAAGCCCTTATGAATCATACTAAATCAACATAGAATGGTTTCATTTGAAGTCTCTTGTTTGGTGCTTAATATAAATTAATAATGATGGTAGCTTATGTTTATTTAGTGAATTTGATAGCCTATGTTGACATCTCAAATAGGTTATGCTTAATCCAATATAAACATAAACTATTTGACCATTTACCTAAGTGATTTTCATCATGGAATTAAAAGTAGAATCAATATTTTATGTTCTATATTACTAATCTCAAAATTGTAAATTGATCATGTTTAAATTAGATTTTATTTTTAATTAAATGTTCGTTTTCATGAGATTTTTGAAGTAGGTTTGAATGGTGTGTTAGAGTTTGATGATTTAAGTTGTGCTCATTAATAGCACAAATAAACCATACTTATAATAAATGGAGCGTTTGGCATACATCCCCGGTAAGGTTTGAAAATACATAAAACATCCCTCTATTTTTTAATAAGTTTCTGGTCCCTATTTTCAAATTCACGCACGCACAAAGATCCAATACCCTTTACGTTTTTAACATTTCAAACGCGTATAATTTTATGTAGAAACATCGGATCAGCATACCGTTTTCACCAAAAAATAAAAATAATTACGATCTTTAAAATGAGATCCATTGTTGATACCAAAAAAATCATATTTGTCGTAAATGTGCAATTATTCCATATATTTGCAGACAATTCTACAAATTTTAAACATCTTCGATTTTTCTTCAAATCTGCAACTACTGCATATAGTTGCAGACATGTCTGCAATTATTACATATAGTTGCAGAAATGTCTGCAACTATTGCATATAATTGCAGACATTTCTGCAATTATATGATATAATTGCAGACATTTCTGCAATTATTGCATACAGTTGCAACTATTGCATATAATTGCAGACATTTCTGCAAACAGTTGCAACTATTGCATATAATTGCAGACATTTCTGCAATTATTGCATACAGTTGCAACTATTGCATATATTTGCAGACATTTCTGCAATTATTGCATACAGTTGCAACTATTGCATATAATTGCAGACATTTCTACAATTATATGGTATAATTGTAGACATGTCTGCAATTATTGCATATAGTTGCAACTATTGCATATAATTACAAACATAATTGCAGACATGTCTGCAATTATATGATATAATTGTAGACATTTCTACAATTATTGCATATAATTGCTGAATTGTCTGCAATCATACCATATAATTGCAGAAATTTGAAAAACATCAATTTAATTTTTTTTTACATATGCACAATGCCACTCGTTAGAAAGATAATAAAATTTGTGATTTAATGGTGAAAACGGTTTGTTAATCCGTCGTTTCTACAAAAAGTTATTGCGTTTTAAAGATTGATAATTAATGGGGTGCAAATTTTAATTATGGATGTGAGAATAACAATCAACATTGCTGCAATGGAGAAGTGGAGTATTGTAGGAAAGAAAATTGTAATATTCAAAAATAGGGATGTAATTTATATCTTTCTTATGAGGAGGATGTTTTGTGTATTAAGTTTTATTTTAGGAATGTATGTGTCTATTATTTTCACTATAATACATACATCAATCATTTCTACTTAAAATTAAAATGAGAGATTATAGATTAATTTTGTGTTGATTTATATGAATGATCGAAAGTGGATTTACCAATAAATTGTTTCTTAGTCTCATAATTTTATTCTCAGTTTTTTACTCTAGTTTTTATTTCAATTGTTCTACATTTTTATTTAAATCTCATCTCACTTTTGGGCTAATTTGATTGAGTAATCTTAGAATTGATTCTTTCCTTGTGGATCCTCACATCTGTATTACAATAGTACGTCGTGTGCTTGCGGTTATTATTATATTTTCGACAGTATTCTAATCGGTAGAGTTTTCCATTGTGAACAAGATGTTGGCGCCATTGCAAGGAAGAGCAATTTAATTTTAATTCTACTCTTCAAATTATTATTTTTCGTTTGTTTTATTTTATTTTTTGTTATATATGTTTTCTTTCAAAAAAAATTCATAATGCATTTGCACTGTTTTCAGTTCTCATTTGTACAATCTTTGCATTTCATTTTGACAGCACTCTTTTCTATGCATTCCCTGTTACAATTTCACTATTCACTGTGCATTTGTTACTTTTCTTTTTGTGTCACTTGTTCTTTGTCTTAAAAAAAATAAACACTACAAAGACTTTATAATTTCCATTTTGGATTAGATGTTTGTTTACATTTCTTCTCTGTTAATTCCTATTCTCCATTACCATTTGATTTCCTATTCTCTGTTACATCTTCAAACCTTCGGCATACATACAAAAAAACAAAACACCACAAACTCCACACCTGAAACCCCTTCAACTTCAACTGCAAACATCACTCAACCTCATCAAATCCATCAACACCTCCTTCAAAAATCATCAACCCACTGGTTTCTCCTCCTCTACCCAACAACAACCTCACCACCCCGTGACAAACTCTTCATCAATCACCACTTCAAATTACTACAACCACCTACAACTCCCCTCTTCAACCTCCTACAATTCTCCTTCATTCAAACTCCTAACCCTAATAGTAAACCACTACCAAAATCACCCAATACATACAGCAACCACAGTCATCTCTGACTGCAAACCACTGTGCCTACCTCGTCTCCCCTCCCGTGATTGAAATTCGAGCACCAATCAGTACCGCAATTCACCATTCAGTACCGCAATACAATCCCCAAATCAACCTGAACCCGAACACTTATCACCATCAATAGCTCACCTATACACTTCATGATACGCACACCAGTAATGCACCAGTACATGAAGATAATGCAAATACTTATGCAAATGGAGGAATGCAAGTTGATTACATGCTGCAAGTTAGTTATGCTAAAGACAAAATAGGCTAACGTGTATTATCTTTTATTTTTATTTTTCTGCTAAAGTAGTTATGAAAAAGTGGTCCTCAATGGCCACCTGGAAAAGTTGTTACAGAATATCCTATATATGTATGTGAAACCATGGGGTAATGCAGAAAATATTTACTCACAAACGTCTGTTTGTTCTTCTTCTTCTTCTTAATTTTCTATCATTCATTCTCTGTCTCACCTATTTGCTCTCCAGCCTACTTAGCTCTATTCTGGGCATATCATTTTTGTGCATTCACCGATCTCCTCTCCTCCCTATCCCCTAAAACTTATCTACACCACTGACCTTCCCTCCTTTTCTTCGACAATATCCAAATCACCTCCAGCACCATGACCAAATTAGACGACGCCATCCAACAACTCGCCCAACACCATGACAGCATCACCACCATCCAAGGCAACCAAACAACCCACAGTGCCATGCTCGAAACCCAACACGCCGATATCATCCATATCAAAACCACACTCCAAAACCTCACCAAAGCCATAGCCGACATCAACCACAAACTAGATAACCAGCCACCACTATCCCCAAATAACCAAGCATCCACAACTTACATTCCACCAATACCCAGTCGCCAACCACCACTTCTGGCATCCCCGACACCAAATCGAAACCCAAAACTAACATTACTATCCTTTGACGGCTCTAATCCCCATGACTGGTTATTTCAAGCTGACCGGTATTTCACATACTATTCTACACCCGAAGAACAGCGAGTCGAGTTGGCAAGTTTTCATATGCAGGGGCAAGCGCTTACTTGGTTTCAATGGATGCATAGAAACAAGCAGTTATCTTCGTGGCCAGCACTCGCAAAGGCAGTTGAGCAGCGTTTTGGGCCACCTACCTTCCTAAATCCGCAAGCCACCCTGTTTAAGCTGAAGCAACTCACTACTGTCGACCAGTACCAAACCACCTTCGAGACTCTCTGCAACCGTATTACTACTTTACCACCCGACTCCATTCTCCAATGTTTCATCTCCGGCCTCAAAACACTCATACAAAACGAACTCCACATCCTCAAACCCACCACCATCCCCGATGCAATAGAAGGCGCTAAACTCATCGAACGTAAGTACACTGATCCCCCCAAACCAATATACAGTGAATATACCAATTCTCACTTCCAGAAACCAACAGACAACCAGCAAACCTCTCAGACAATTCCACAAACACCTTCCATGCAACCCTCCAAACCCAGTATTCCTATCAAACAACTCTCCCAATCAGAAATGCATGAACGAAAACAACAGGGTTTGTGTTTCAATTGCGATGAAAAATACTACTTCGGCCATCATTGCAAACCCACCCACATCTTGTTGATCCTTCCTGAAATCAATCCGGACGATGACATTCCAGAAAACGACCCAGAACCACCATCAGTCGCCACTACCACCTGCTCTTTATTGCCATGACCTTGAGGACAAGGTCGATCTTGAAGGGGTAGGTATTGATACGCACACCAGTAATGCACCAGTACATGAAGATAATGCAAATACTTATGCAAATGGAGGAATGCAAGTTGATTACATGGTGCAAGTTAGTTATGCTAAAGATAAAATAGGCTAACGTGTATTATCTTTTATTTTTATTTTTCTGCTAAAGTAGTTATGAAAAAGTGGTCCTCAATGGCCACCTGGAAAAGTTGTTACAGAATATCCTATATATGTATGTGAAACCATGGGGTAATGTAGAAAATATTTACTCACAAACTTCTGTTTGTTCTTCTTCTTCTTCTTAATTTTCTATCATTCATTCTCTGTCTCACCTATTTGCTCTCCAGCCTGCTTAGCTCTATTCTGGGCATATCACTTCACTACCCCTCTACAACCAAAAAAACATCAGTACAAAACTCCTCATCATCACTTCTACTTCCGTAACCCGATCCACTACATTCAACCTTCACCAACCTTCATCAAAACATACGGTATCACCATTGTACAAGCACTCTTCCATTACACTACCTCAAACCTGCTCCTCCACGACAAAATAGCTCCACCAACTAACCTCTCCACTGTCGCCAAACTCACCCATACCAACCACCCACTTCAAACACTACATCGTCAACCACAATCTCCCTCTCCCAAATAACATCCCACAATCAAACAGCCACAATCTCCCTCTCCCAAACTACCACTTCCATCTGTAAACAACTTGCCAAATGCCTCAACAACTTCATTTTACAACTCCATCAACTGCTTTTTTCCTTAACCACCCGCAACCTCCATCGCAATAAACCTAATCAAACCAACACCATCTCCATCCCCGATCGTCTCCATCTTCAACACTAACCTAAATAAAAACTTCAAACAATACCTCACCAAATAACTCGCCTTATATCCCCTCTGCTACATCTGTGAACAACCTCCCTGGATCATCCAACACAAACCAAATCACCACACTGGAAGCTTCAACCACAATCTCCTCCTAAACCAACCACGCCACCGCACCTCCACTATCACAACCCTAAACCTCCCCTCACCAGAACCTGAACCGTGACTTCACCCTTCAAACTACAACCTCCATCACCATTGCCACTACTTAACAAAAATCGTGAAAACCTCCTTCAACATGCAACCCACCTGAGCAATCAATTTAACCCACCGCATCCCAATTGCGACCTCCTTTGCAAACAACCTACGACCATCAGAACACGCAACCACCTTGCAAACCCTCACAAATCCATGAATCATGATACAAAACCCGACAAGCAAAATTATTGATTGTGAACAAGTTCGTCTACATCACAAATACATGAATCGAATCATACAAAATCATTGATTTGGAATATCTATTTAGAACAAGTTTTTGCTGTGAATTTTTCTTTTGCTGTGAAAGTAAGTTTGGAATTTACTTATTTTTAATTTTTTGGGAAATTAAATTTCCTTCTGTTGTGAAATTTGTTGGTGTGAGTGCGTATTAACTTGTGTGAGTATTGTGAGATTTCTGTTTGAGTGTTTGTGTGTGATTCGTTTGTGTTAGGTATTAATTTTTTTTTTAATTTTTCTTGTGTGAGTGTTCTAAAAAAGATCAATTTCAAGTTTTTTTAAGTCTCCTTTAAAAAAAATTCATTTGGCTTGGTAATTCGGGTTTAGTTTAATTACGTTTTATTTAAGTTTTCTTTTAAACAACGTTCTTTCTTTCTAGGTTTTTTTAAAAATAATTTCTTTTCATTTCAAAATAAAATCTCTTGTTCAACACCTTTTCAGGTTGCAAAAGCAGAAAGAGAAGAATAGCTTGCTAGAAACGGCTCTGCTTGCATAAAAAAAATTTGCACTAAAAAATTGGTTCTTTTTAAGTAAATTTGCTACTATCTCTGCATGCTCTTGTATTATGTTCTTATCTCTTGTTTTATCTTCCTTGCACTGTTGGTTGCTTGCATTTATAAAAAAAACATAAAAAATTCAAAATAAAAAAACATTTTTGAAAATGTTTGAATTTTCTTACTCACAAGGATTTTACTTTAGTTGCGAAAATCAATATAATCCATATAGTTTCACATCAAATTCTTATGAATATTTTAATAACATCTATTGTATAAATAATTCGAATTTTGCACCATAAAGTTTTCAAAATAATGGTCAACCCTCTACTCTTGAAAAGAGTATTGAAACTATTGAATCTTTACTTTAAATTTCTACACAACAAAAATCAAATGATAAATAATTTGTGTAATTCATATCATTGCAGTAATTCAACTCAAAAGTTTTGAAATAATCAAAATTTTAATTCACTTCAAAATTCTAATGATTTTGATTATAACCCATGTCAATACAATTTCGACTCCAAAATGAATTTTAGGCAAAACTAATAGTTTCAATTATGGAGCGATTGACAATTTTGTCCTCAACAATTTCAAATTCTCAAATTAATAATCATGAATTTGATTTAGTTGGGCAAATGGAAGAAAATCAAAAAACTCACACAAATTTGTTGTTTGAAACCTACATAAAACAATTTAAGCAATAAAATCAAATCCCAACATGTGACGAGTCAAATGATAATACGCATTTTATCAAAATTGACGATTTTCAAATGACAACCTTTCAAATTGAAAATGACAATCTTAATGAAGTTGTTAAAAATGCGATAATTGATTTGGATTTCAATCCATTTGAGGATGAGAAACTCGATTTTAAATTCGATCTTCCTTTTTCTAAACATAACGAATTTTAAACAACAACTTTGCAAATTGAAAATGATTAAGTTGTGAATAATTCAAAAAAAGAAGATGAATTTAGTGAACAAAAACTTTTCGGACTTTTCAAAGATGAGTAGTCGAATTCTAGAGTAGATTTAAACCACCATTTTAATTTTAATATCAATAATTTTGAAGAATTTTTCAATGATGAGCTTGAATTTAAATTTGGTGAAAATAAACCTGAACGTCAACCAATTATTCTATCTACCCCAAAATCATTGAAAAGAAAACAACTCATACGATATTTAATAAAACAACATTCGTTCTTCCTAATGAACGTTTAATTTTGAAATCTTTTGTAGTTTTGTTTTCTGAGCTTAAGCTATGTCACTCGTACTTGACGAGGCAAATGAATTGGTCTTTAGAAGACTGTTTCATTTACTCCTTGATAATATATTTTCTGATGTAGTGTGAATAATAATTGTTTCATTTTCATGTAAATATAGGTCATATTTTTATTTTTATTTTCTATCTTTCTCCTTTCACTTGAGTTGACTATGGGGACACAGTCAAAAACAAGTGTGGGGGGGGGAGGGGTGTTCTCATGTTTATTTTGATTTTACACACTTTGATTTTTTCATTTTACATTCCTTTTTTTGCATAATTTAATTTTGAATAGGCACGTTAGAGTAAGCATAAATTTTGGTCATTGAAATTTTTGGGAAATTACTCATTTCGACGAATGATAAAAAGAAAAGTTGGAATTACAAGCAACTATGGTGTACCTAGTATATTGAGAGATTCATAGGTAATGGTTATGAAGTTATTCTAAATTGTAGTCTTCATTTAAAAAGTGGTTGATTTAAAGTACATGCGTTAATATTTTTAATCTTTAAAGTTAAATGGTGTTAAGGTGATTTTGCATAACTCTCTCTTCTACTTTTCAAAAAAAAAAAAAACAATACCTAGAGTCATGTGTCTACACAAATGTGTGTACACTCGCCATGCTCTATACTCTTCTCACGTAGCCCACAAGGTAGTGCATGAACGGTATATCTAACCTTAGTTTTCTAAGTTAGGTGTATGCATATAAAAATTAAAATAATAAACACCTAGAGTCAAGTGGACACACCTAGGTGTGGACACGCGCCATG
Source organism: Allium fistulosum (assembly GCA_030737815.1). Classification (NCBI taxonomy): domain Eukaryota; kingdom Viridiplantae; phylum Streptophyta; class Magnoliopsida; order Asparagales; family Amaryllidaceae; genus Allium; species Allium fistulosum. The sequence continues at coordinate 800,771,055 of CM060904.1, forward strand.
CTTTGTACTCTTCTCACATAAGCCCGAAAGGCAGTGCATTAACGGTATATATGGCTTAGGTTTTTGAGGTATGTGTATGTAAATAATAATAATGTTACACTACAAGAAAATATACTATTAATAACGCCATTTAATAATGCATTATTCTAAAGCGTTATTGTTTGCCTTTAGTAATTTGTTTTTTTTTCACTATTTGTTTTGTACCGTTCACGTGTAACGCCTTCACAAAGCGCGAAATCTCCTAATTATTTCGTGGCCACGGGTTTCTCAAATTATTTCCCTCTTTCCTCTTTCATTTCGTTCCAATTTTCCTTAGTCTCCCATACCAGTGGAATCAAATCCCCAAATTACTCCTTCAGATTCATTCCTCCTTCATAAACACTAATCGGATCCAGTTAAATCCTATGCATCGATGGGAGAGGAAGGGGAGTTCGGTGCTTGGAGTTAGCTGTAGCATGGGTTGGAATGGGCAACATGCGATTTGGAGGTTGTCATGTAGGACAATTTAGAAGGAGGAGATGCAGTGTATAATCATTTTTTATTACGCCTCACAGATTTAATCGAGATGCATACTTCAGAGCACGCTTTCAAGAATCAAATGGATAAAGGTACTGGTATTTTGAAAGAAATCGTGTTCATAGACTTTAAAAATGATATCTACTAGAAATATAATGTTTCTATGAGTTCTATAAGAGGATCGTATCATCATTGGGATCAAAATTGGGCCTTCTTCATATTTCTTCTTTTAAGTTCATATCGTAAGATTGCCTTCAAAAAACTGTTCTTACATACATTTTTGGTTGGTTCTGTAATTAATTACACCATACATTAAAAATAGAGCACGTGAATTTTACCTGTGATTGCGGTTTATGTAACCAACTTTGTGGATAATGCCACTCTTATCTCTATCAGTTGCACTTAGAGGCATATTATATTAAGTAATTCAATCAATTCATGCTTTTGTGAAATCACATCTAATTCAAGTTTCATTCACTTATTCCAGTTCGAGTTTGCTTCATATTCTTTGAAGCGAAGAAGAAGAAAAGTGAGAAGAGTGTGATTATGTATGCCTGTGAGGGTATATGCTTTTGCTACAGGGGCTGGAATAACATGATCTGTGTGTGACCTGCAGGTGTAGATCTGAGCGTGGGAAGGTAGTGATGTGCTGATATGGATGACAATGAGAGCGATCTGGTGTGTTGTAGTGGCGATTCATTGTATCATGCATCTTCTAAGAAACAATTGTGAGTGAAATCTCTTGATTTTATCAAAATTTTCTAGTTATATAATATCAGTGCTTAATTATATATGGATATAGATGGTGATCGATAAGGTTTGGAAGTTTTTTTTAAACATAAGTCACACAAGAGCTGTAGAATGAAATTCTGGTTTGTAATATTGAACTTCTAATTTTCTATTCCATTTATTTTCATGAAAAATGTGCATTGTTCTGAATTTTTGATCATTGATCGTAACACAAATTATGGTTACAGGGACCTCTTGCTTCACCAGTTCTACAATTACTGACGAAAGATGATTTAAGCAAGTTCTACTTAGGTGAGTTTCGCGTGTTGGATATCAATAGCGCCAAATGCTTCCTTACAAGAACCGGGTATGTTGATGTATATATTTTTTTAATGAAAGTTTACATTTATTCTTCCTATTCTTTAATAGATTTTACTCATTTAATGGTGTTGGTTAAAGAGAGCATTTGCATCAGCTATCATTAATAAAAATAGAAGTGGATGATTTACTCATATTTACTTGAGATATATACGCAATTTAACATAATGGTTTGTTGAGTGGCAGAGTTATTTAATGGACTTATGAAGCAACTTACATTGCTCATAATTTTGTTTTTTTGGGTTTTATAATTCATCAGTTAGCTGAATTTTCTTGGATCCCTTTAAAAGAGCATGTTTGGTTTATCATTTTGGAAACGTTAGTTTTCTGAAGCACTCGAAATGTTTTTGGTCTATTGGTCTTTAAAATGCATTTTAAAATGACTCGTTTGTGACAATGATCCAATCTGTCAAACTCAAAAGAAGCTTTATTTGAATATGTTTAGAAGACAGAGCAAGAAGTAGGAAATGGATTCAAAGGGGCAGAAAACAAAACTAATCCAAACCTGCTTTCCTTTTCTCATTTTGAAAGCAAATTTCAAAATATTTAAAAGCCAAATATGTTTTCTTATTTTTTATATTATATTATATTATATTACTTAAAACCTGAATAGGTAAAATGGACTGAAAAAACTTAGAACATAACAATATAAAACCAAATCCAAAACCACCTTGTATATTTGAAATGCATAACAACTCAGAAAGACCAAGTCTTTACTAATAAAGCAAATGTTAAAAAAATGGGGAGCTTTTATAATTGTTTAAACAAGTTTTTAAAATAAATTCGTAATTACTAAAATATATATCTTAGATCCTTAATTTAAGTCCATGAATTTTTTTTCCTTATCTCATTCATTCAAATTTAAATTTAATTTATAACATTCAAAAGCTACATGTTAAATTATATTTTATATTTTGAAAAGAAAATCAACTCTTTTTTTAAGATAACCACGCTGAATCCAAGGTACAAAATACTAGTTCATATAAAATTTGAAGAAAAAGCAAACTGAAATGTATACAAATATGCACAGTTTTACTCAAGGATCATGGAAAAATGAAAAAGACAATGAAGTTGAAACTTTTTTTTTCGAAATTCAGATACACAGGTGAAGATGGTTTTGAGATATCGGTTCCTCATGAGAACGCTGTCGACCTTACAAAGCAATTCTTGAAATCCGACTGAAATCCAACTCCCAATTCGAGAATTGTATAAAATTGAAAATAGAGAGCACATACTTTGGTCAAATATGTGTTTATATTATAATATGTTTGAACAATTGCTCTAATGAAAATCAAGTCATGGTTCAGCCATTTATCTGTGACTTTGAACTGAAAAGTTAACAATCCAAATTATATAGTGCATTTAGATAATCTATCTTTGGACGACTATATCTTTATTATTTGGTATTTGATTATTGCACTTCATTCAATTGTTTTATGTTTCTACTCTACTAAGTATTAGCTCCTGGTTATATTTGACTGAAAGATCATCTCCTCCAAAGACAAATAACTTGATATGGGCATTGTTTGAGTGACTTGATAGGTTGAAATCTGGGCAACAATTCCTAGAACACCACCTTGGTTGCCAGAGGCAATTGTCATTTCCTCATTAAGATTTATCTCATCCTGCTGGCAGAAATAATAATTATATCCATTGTAGTAGAATGTTGTCAACATTTTACAAGGGAAAGTTACCTTTTGGTAGAATATTTGTCTTTAGATGTAGAAGGTAATCCTAGAATTCTATAATCAAGTGTTCTATATGAAAATGCTTATGCTGATAGTGATCTGTTTATGATAATTTCTTCATTTTTTTTATTTGGATTACAAATATACCATAGCAAAGAGAGAAAGTTGTTGTTTCATATGTTCAAATTTGTCCATGCATACAGAAAGATGAGTCCAACATTTAAATGAGCATTGAAAATATTTTCCAACATTTCAATTATTTTCAAATTATTTGCATTTCTATTTAATTTACAATGAAATAAAAGTAAGCTTACAATTATAGACATGAGCATCAACATAAAGAAGTAATGCATGTCCCCTGAATCATCCTAAACCATACACATACAGTGTCCTTCCAAACTACATTGAAAACAAGGGTGCAAATCTAATTAAGATAAGTTATTTGCATATAGTTTGGTCTTGTCGGTTCAATTGCATGGTTCCAGCACTCGGTTTCCATCTATTTATCAATCAACTAGAAGTGCCTTCTTTTGATGGTTGCTCCTGTTCCATCAAGATATTTCATTTGCTCTACAATATACGAAATAACAAGTAATAGCCTTCTGATCATTATTTCCTTTTGTGCTGCAAACAAGAGGAAGAAGAATGAAGTTCCTTTGCTTCCTATTTCAATCATGGATTATAATAATAAGTGAAGAGAATAAATTCAGTAGGGATGACTTCCCAAATGAATTTGTATTTGGTTCTGGTACTTCAGCTTACCAAGTGCTTATTTTTCTTTATTCTCTCCTTTTTTTTCTACTGCCGTTGCTGCTGTTGATGATTGAACTTACCTTACCAATAAATCATACATTAGTGTACCCAACCCATTTGTGTCAGTTTTCTCTTAGTCGATTCTTGAAGAAAAAGGGTAATTTTGAAAAATTATAAAAAGGCGAGTTTGTCACATGTTGAAGGGGCAGCAAGCAAAGTTGGAAGGAGTCCTAGGATTTGGGACACTTCTACACACTGGTTAGATATCATTATGCATGAAAATTCTGATATTAATGTTAGAAACATCTTATATGCATGTTTCTTAAACTCATTCTTTGAAATTTATGACCATACAAGCATATATCTTCCTTCATCTTGTGTCTGTACAAATCACAGGACATGGCAAGGCGTTACAGCTGATGTGACATCCAATGGTTATCACAAATACAAGGTATTATTGACAATCATAATGGTCGTAATATTTTGTTATGAAGATTTGATAAGTGTAACAAACTATCCAATTTATTCTTCTAAGTATGTTAATATATTCTTCTAAATATGTCGAAAGACATCATACTCACGAAAGAAACTGGACCGAAAATGTAGGGGCCCATGATTTGAGGGGGATTGGTGAAGTGATAGAGAAGAATACAAAGGAGCTTCTCATGCTGGTCAAGGTGATTTCGGTGGAGAAAGGCTGTTGCTCTATTTGAATATCAACCTGGGTTCATGGTAAGTTCATTTTATACAATTGGGATTTATTATTTGACTATATGTAAAATTGATTGTAAATTAGAAATTATCGTTTGTCACCAAATTGGATAACATAATTTATATTTTCAATAATATGGAAACTTCCTTTATGAAACACATGCTCATGCATAAAATTCTTCTGAATTCATTCTTTATCCGTTATGTTCTGGGATCCATTGTCGACAATGACTGAGTGAATAGTTTTATTTGACAATGACAATCCTTTAACCTGAGCATACAATTATATTAGCTATATTTATAGATTGTAGCTAGAAATAGCAAGTGAATGGTATGTTTTAAGTGCATTGTCGACAATATATAACAAGTGAATGGGCTTTTATTCCTCCACAGTTGTACCCCATTTTTATTTTTTATTTTTAAAGTTCTTAATATTTTGGATTGTAAGTTAAATTTTATAAATAAATGTAAGAGCTGATGGTTTACTAAAATTGAGTTCTCCTCAGTTTAGTGTGAGATAGCTTTATGTAGCGAGCTGATGGTTTATGTCAGGTAACAGTTGTATCTCATATAGTTAAAACTCTATTTATCATAGTTAATGAAGATATAATTCATACTAGCAAGTTGCTGCAACTAATTGGGTAAAGCACTATCTATTTTTAGCACGTGAAATAGGATACTAAACTTTCATAAGGTGACTTCTGCTAAGGATATTTGCATGCTTTGTTATTGTTCTGGCATATGTGTCCATCACTGCTATAGTCGACAACCACGGGCCTTACTTGCAAAATTTCATATTGAACCTAATGACCCTGAAGATGTGGTCAGTGTTTCCTTTTTCCCTTTACTCTTAGATAATCTTAATAGACTTTTTTTGTCAACTCCATCCCATTGCATTTAATTTTCATGTAGCATGTAATAGACTGATGTATTTTTTTTACGGTAGAAAGCTGTTAAGTGCAAAAAGGTACAAGCTTCAAATTGAAATCTTGTTTTGAGAAATGTTAACGATAAAAAGTGAACGCTAACACCCGGTGTGTGTAATAGAATCGTGAAAGCACTACCCGTTGGTACGGGAATAGAATATAAGCTAAAAATAGCAGAGAAGCGGTAAATGAACAACAGGTTTATAGTGGTTCGGCCCGTAATTGAGCCTACGTCCACTTTATAATCTTTTATTGCTGATTTGGTTACAAATCGATACAAATCACTTGTCAAATACAATATAACTTGATCACACAACAATCTAGACTACTAGCTCAATCCTCGGTGATGAATCTTGCTAAATCCGTATCGGATGAATGAAGTCCTTCATGAAGCTTGTTGTAGTGCCTTGAGTGTTGGAAGATCTTTACTTGTTGAGTGAATTTTCAGTGCAGCAGAGTATGGACGCTTGAAGAAATGAATTGCCCAAAAAGTCCTCTTCATGTTGGAAGTGGTGGGGTATTTATAGGAGCTGATTTGGACTCTGGAAATTTCCCTAAGTCCTAAGTCATCGCCGACTTAGTATAAGTCGCGGCCGACTTATGATAGGTCGCAGCCGGCTCATCAACACTTCCATAGTAGTTCGCCTCCTTTTCTGGTTTTATGCTTAAGTCCTAAGTCGTCGAAGATTTAAGGTAAGTCGGTGACGAGGTAAAGATGTAAGGTGTTCTGAGATTACATACGACTCAGTATAAGTCGTAGGTCGGCGACGACTTAAGAGATAGGTCATAGGTCTTTAAGTCGAAGACCTTCTTAGATCGGAGCAGAGTTGACTCGCAATCTTAAGTCGGCAATTTTTAACTCGGAAGCCCTTGCTAACTCGCAGTTTGTTAAGTCGGTTGGCTTCCTTAAGTCGGTAGGCTCCTAGGTCGGCACACATCTTAAGTAGTTAGGTCGCAAGCTGCTAGGTCGCGAAGCTCTTGAGATAGTTGGGTCGTAGACTCCCTTAGGTCGCAGAGCCTCTTTCAACAGTTAGGTCATAGACTCTCTTAGGTCATAGCTCCCTATCCCGGTAGGTCGTAAGTCGTTCAAGCCGTGGATTCCTTTTCAGCAACTAAGTCGTAAGTCGTTGAGTACGCAGGTTTTAGGCTTTTTAACTCGTAAGTCGTTGCTAAAAGGGAGTTAACATTTGCCCCTCGAAGTATACGTCTTAAGTCGTAAGTCGTGTGCTTCGATTTCCTTAGCTCGCTTCTTGATGAGTGCGCTAGATCGCGATCGACTTAAGATGAGTCGTAGGTCGCGAACGACTTAGTATAAGTCGTAAGTCGGATGTGTCGATTCGCCTTTCACTGTCCCAGGGCATAAATAGCTTAAGTCGTTCCTTTTCCTCCTTCACTTGTTCTTATCATCTTATTCTGCCATTTGCAAGCATTCGAGCTCTTCTAAGACGAATTCAAATACTCGATCGCCAGTTATCCCCATCGTTATATTGCGTAAGTGAACTCGATTATTCAATCCCCGACTATAACTGAATTATGAATCCCATTTTCGCCATCGACCCTCTTTTCTCATGCCGTACTTCTCTGCAATCCTTGTTTCAATCGATTATTGATGGATTCAAGATGATTTGTCTTAGCCTTGGACAGTCTTGTGTGAACAAGGCGATGGATTGCGGCGATTCAGTTTGACCGATTTGTGATTTGTGATGGAATATCATTACACTGGGTATATGGTGATTTCAGGATGATTGAATGCGTTGAGGGGACGAGAGTTTTGGTTGAAGGAGAGGCTAATGGGTTAACGGGTTAGGAGTTCGGCGAATTGATGTACTGGGGAGAATGAACGTCTTAACACCTTTGAACAGAAATCGCGACTTAATTTTTTACGACCTTAAGTAAGTCGTAGGTCGTAGGTCGGTAACGACCTAGGACATTGCATTTTTGCATTCAGACTTGAAACTTTTCCTTGCAGTGCGACTTAAGGACTGACGACTTGACTTAACTCATAGCTTGCCCCTTAGGTCGTGGACGAGTTAGCAGATGCGTTGTTTCAAACCGAGGCTTCATATCTCTGAGTGTTATGGCTGATGACTCGAACAATTAGACAACCAACGACTTAACTCATAGTGAATCTTTCTTAGGTCGTCGCCGAGTTAGCACTTAAGGTTTAATCTTGCAAGCACATCTGAATGACTAGGTCGTGGATGAGATAGCCCTTAACTCGTAACTCGCGAACCCATCCGAACGACTTAATAACTTGAACTCTATGACTTCGAATTCTTGGACTTGAATGATCTGACTTAAGAGAACATGCCTTGAACATCTTGACTCGCCTAATACGACCTAAAAGTCCCAACTTATGACAGGTCGTTTAACGACTTAAGACTTAGATGATTTTGTACAGAAGTTGGCTGAACTCCTGAATTTGAACTGTGTTGTGTTACCTCTAACACTGTCTTGACTTTAATGCTAATAACCTGCTTAACACAACATTCACAGAATACTGGGACGAATATACTGCCACTGACTGCCCACATCGAATGACAGATTAGTTGATAAAGAGAAAATTAAAATAAATGAACTGTATGAGTGAAATGCTACACAATGACCAACTCAAGTGAAGTATTAAAGCAAAATCGTAATGGTAAACTAAAACTGATTTGTCTGCATTAACACTACACTCGAGTATTAACAAGTTCTGAAATCTCGTAATCGACTGATTGTCAGTTAGTTTAATTCCAGTTATACTTGTTTTTTCTTGTTTTCATTAGTTTTGCACAGCACTTCACACTTTTAGGAAACGTGCACCTTCACTTTTGAACATTCAGCTGATTGTGTAGAATGGCATCTCATCAAGAAGACTTGGAACCAACTGGAGAAGCTTTTCCAATTGCTACTCCGTCGAATGATCCTCCGGAAAGGACTCCTACCACTCTGAGTCATAAAGTCTTCCGTCAACTATGCACCCAGTTTGGCATTGCTGAATCTGACGCTTTGCTCCCTGGAGTAAATGACACTGCTGATAGGTCGCCCCACGGCTTTGTCGCAGTGAACCGCCAAATGTGCTTGAGTGGAGCGATTCCCCCGTTTAATGACTGTCTTCGAGAACTTCTCCTTCGGCTAACTATTTCTCCCTTTCAATTACACCCTAATGGATACTCCATCCTGCTGGGATTGTGTGTGCTTTTCAGGAGAACGTTGGACCGTTTTCCCAGTTTTGGAGAAATTTGCTTCCTGTGCTCATTTACAAAGAACAAAGACCATCCCTCTATCACAGTTGTAAGGAGTGCCAGGAACCGTAAACTGATTATTGGTCTTCCTGAAAGCGTTCCTAGGTTTCTAAGCCAGTTTTTCTTTGTTCGCTGTCCCCCGGGATTTTACGCCATTTGGAGAGTGGGAAGTAAGACTATCTATCTTTTCCTTGTGTTTTCTAAAATTCTTTGAAGTCCAAATTGTCAAATGTTAACTTCTTTCTCTACTATTTCAGCGCTCCCTCCCCCCTCTAGGGAACCTCGTCATAGGACTACCTTCGAGAGGCTTATGGCCGTGCCGGTTGAGGAGAGGAGTGTTCAATTTCTATTGAGAGATGAGTTCCTCCACGAATTTGGACTCTTACATCCTTCCCGTTCCACTCAGCCACATGAAGTCCCTGATTCTCCTGCTAAGGAGTCAGATGCCCCTGTTCCTGCTAAAGAACCTTTACCGCAAGAACTTACCGCTGAGACTTCATTGGTAAAGTGTTCTACTCCTACCGACATTGCTGGATCGTCCAGTAAGTTAGCACTTGCCCCGGTTGTTGAAGAGGAGGAAAATCTTCACACTCTTGAAAAGACGGCTGAGGTGGAAGTTGAAAAAGATAATTCTCCCATGCACCATGGCGATGATACTTTTGACAGTCTGAGCGACATCATGATAACCTCTCAGGAGCTCTTTAAAGATGATGTTTCTAAAGTGGTCCCTCCTGTTATCGAAGCAACTTCTTCTTTGCAACAAACCACAACGCCTTCCACACAACTTATTGCCATTTCTACACCCAAAAGTGGTTTGTAGTCTGACGCGCGTAGTTTGCACATCACACACACTTAGGATTTTGGCACTTATATGCACTTAGCTTCTTCAATTTGTGGATTCCTAAAACTGGTCTTTTTCTTCAATTTCAGGTTCTCTGATGGGGCGAAGCGGCTCTTACTTCAACAAATTCCAGCGTTACGGAAGCCGTGAGGCTTATGACTTTAGGAGTTATATCGGTGCCGTGAAGGAAACTGATGAGGAGAGGGCTGCCAGAAAGGCTCATGAGAGGCGAGCTCATGAAGAGCGTCGTCGGAGAGAAGATGAGGAATACTATGGGAGTAGGGACGAGCGACGTGACTCTTCCCGCAGAAGCGACGATCCTTACAAGAGGAAATCTTACGATGACAAGGGGAAGAGTCATACTTCCGATGATTCTAGCAAACGGATCAGACTTGGCGAGAAAGATACATCTAATATCTCGGAAAAGACTACCGCTTCTATTCCTCCTAATACATCTTCCGGTTCTCCTGCCCTTAAGGAGTCTGACATCCAGACAATCATTAATAGGCCACAGTACCAAGCTGGAGATGGCCTCCCACACTCCAGAGCCAATTTCCGAATTGGTGTCTGAAAGGAGTGCGTTTTGATTTGGATTTGGTCCCCATTGATAAGCAGGCGATGCTGAAAAATGTCGATGCTGTAAAGCTTGACATCGAAAGAATGTCTGGATGGCAGAAGCTGGTTGATGAACTTCAAAGGGTCAACCATATGAACCTTGAGGCGATGATGACCATGGAGAATGATAAATCAGAGTGGGACAAATGGCGTAAGCAGCATGATGCGGAGATGAAAAGCATTAGCGATGGTTATGGGAAGCTCGAAGCTGAAGTTGAAAGTCTTAAAAATGAGCTTGGTACTTCTTCCACTTCTTATTCTCAGAAAGAAGAAATGCTTCAAAAACAAGTTCAAGATGCCCATGCTGCTCAGAGAGATATTGAGGTGAAACTCGAAGCAGAACAGCAGGTTACGAGAAAATACCGCGATGACGCTGTTCAGCTTCGAGAGAAAGTCAGCTCTCAAGACTTAGAAATTATAAGACTGCAATCTCAGCTACTGAAGGCTGAAAGAGAACGTGATGAAGCTCTTTCTGGTAAAGCTGCAGCCGAAGAATCCCATAAGGCAACCATAGCCACCATTGACGCGACTCTATTCGACTTTTATATGCATTGTGTCCTGGGGCGTGAGAGCCTTTCATTTTTGGGACCAGAATATGAAGTCACCTTGGCGGAAGTATGGGAGGCAATCATTGACTTGTTTGGCGGTGCCGGTTACGCTGAAGCAGATCTTCAAACTACCTACTTAGGTGAGAGCGACCGCGCTGCCCTTGCCAAAGGAAAAGAGTAGCTTATCCGAGTGCGGGCCGAGGCGACGGGAGAGAAGCTTCCTGAGAAAGAAATACCTCCTATTGCTCCTGCTTATACTTCGGCTTTAGCTTACGCGGATATTACTGGCTCTAGTTCTCATTCCACGCCTCCCGCTAAGGTTGACAAAGAAACTGTAACCACCCCTACAGAGGAAGAGGCAATGAAGGACTTCCAAGCTCGGGAATTTGAGATTGATCTCGCTAAACCGGCTTCTCCAGGTAACTTTGACGATTCACGGTCTTCTTTTTTCTCGGAGAATACTGATTTTAATTTCTTTTATTATGCAGCAGACGTGCCGGAAACTGCCCCAATTCTTCCTTCTTCAGCTGCCGTTCCTCCTCCTTCTCAAGTTATTCCTCTTCCAGCTTCTCAACCAGGTTCACAAGAAGAACCAATAGCAGCCCTTCAAGGTTTGGACGAACCACCTGCTTCCGAAGAGCAGAAGGCAGAAGGTTTGGAAGATAGCGAGAAGACCCCGGAGCGGTCTTTTGACTACGACACAAAGCTTTCTACATTTCTTGCTCCGGGGAGTGAGTCTTCTTCCAAGAAGAAGGGAAAGCGTGCGGTTTCGAAGAAAGGAAAGAAGAGTTCTTCTACTACTGGAGATGAAGCAGAGATTGATCCGGCTGAGTCTCTTCCTCCTTCTTCTCCGATACGGCCTTCGAAACTAATTACCAGGCCGGGTAAAAGCTCCAAGGGTGGGAAGAAGGAGAAATGAGTCTGATTTTGTCTTTTCTGCTTTTTGTATTGACCGGGGATTGTGCGGATACCGGTCTCCGCCTTTTTTGTAATCTGCACAATGTAAAAAGTTTCCATAGTATTGAATAAAATAACTATTTTACTTGTACAAATTCTTATGTATGTAGGAATATATCTGTTTTTCATTTGAAGTGTAGAGTAAACGATTCTTTTTACTTGTACAAACTTTTGTCTGTGTTTCAAGAACGCATTCATTCCACATCTTCTTTATGTGATATTGCAATGAACTTGTGGTGTGTCGCTTGTATATTACTTTTATTAACGTAACTGAATTGTATAATGTTGCCCCCATACCACAAGTGCATTGCAATATTACTTGCTTTTACAAGACTGATACTCTTATATTTGAGAATAACTATTCCACTTTTGAGGAAGGAATCATTCCGCTTTTAATTGAGTATGTCTCGTTTTTAGAGAAGTTTTTACTTTCTCTTTCTTCCTGAAGAACACTTCAACTTTTGGGAATGATCACTTTTATTTGTTTAAAGGTGAATTTTCCTGCACAGTGAAATGAGCTTCTGTAGAAGGTTTTGATTTTGTGCCCCAGTAAAGGGTTTATTTTTGGTACTTCAAGCAATGTGAAGTACGCCTCTGCAGAGGTCTTTTGGTCTCTAAAGAGAAGCAATTTTGGTCTCCGAAGAGAAGCAATTTTGGTCTTCGAAGAGAAGCATGTTTGGCATTTCAGCTCTGGTGAAGTGAGTCTCCGAAGAGAAGCATTTTGCACTTCTACACGGGTGAAATGTGCCTCCGAAAAGCGCTTTTGCCTCCGAAGATGGCTTGTGCCTCCGAAGAGGGCTTGTGCCTCCGAAGAGGGCTTGTGCCTCCGAAGATGGATTGTGCCTCCGAAGAGGGCTTGGGCCTCCGAAGATGGCTTGTGCCTCCGAAGAGGGCTTGTGATTCCGAAGATGGCTTGTGCCTCCGAAGAGGGCTTGTGATTGCCTGGAAGTTACTTTCTCATGGTCGGAGGGGTCCACGGGACAGGCGTAAGTTGCTTGATTGGATGTTTGTTTGTATAAACGATCGCAATCAATTAACAAGGTGCCCCTTCGGTGGTCCTACCGATCTTTTTGATTGAGGAAAGCACTCCCATTTATTGGCGTGCCTCATTAGAGGGCTTTGGTTGGTTGGTGTGCCAGGTAGGTTGCGTCTCAGGGGCGAGTGGATCCACGGGACGGACGTAAGCTATCTGATCGGATGCATCACGACCAGTTAGCGAGGGTCCTGTTCCTTCCACTTGGGAAGGTGTCCCTTTAGTGGATCTTCCGGCCTTCCTGTTGAGATGCATACCTCCCTTTGGCTGCTTCCATGTTTGCCCGCTCATGTTGTATCATCATCTGCCAATCTGCGATCCTTTATCATCGTTTCCAAGCGCGTCTTCCTTTCTTTTGCAAGTAAATTGCTTTATCCGAAGAAGTAGACTTCACTGTTGAATGACTCCATAGAGTAAACGCAAGTTATTTGGTTGGATGCCTTTTTATATCAACAACCGCAACCAGTTAACGAGGGCTTGACACAGTGGAGCCGTCAACTTTTTATGTGAAGTTCCTCTTGTATGGGATTTGAGTTTGGAATTTTTGTTGCTTGAAATTTGCTTTAATAAACGATTTGTAAGGCTCGCTTAGCTTTGCGATGGGTGAGCTTTGCTTTAATGACCTGCAATATTAGATCGACATTTTAGCAATACATTTAGAGTATTTACACATCGAAATATAACAGGCATTTTATAATAGAAAACACAGAATGCATAGTTTTTCATTATTGAGTCACGCTGATTTCTCAGCGGTTTACAATGCAGAAGTTACACATCCATCATTATCTTTACAAATTCAAGCAATGCTGTTAAGTAAAAATGAATGCTAGATATTGTTGTTTCAGAATCTCCAAGCTGGATTTCCATTTGTGCTTGATTCATAGCTTTTGGATTTTTATGCCAGAGAAAGTGAGAGATGCCCCAGCCGCAGTTTTGTGGGTAATTAGTAGTCGTCCCAACTTCTGCTTGCTGGGTAAGGTCCTCCTGTGATAGCATTAATGACAAGCTTTTCTGAATCTTGCACTGCAGTGGTGTTGTGAGAATCGGATTGATGGGTAGGGTGTTGTTGATCCCGAGTGGATGAGGTTGGATCGACTCCGCTTCTCTTAACGTATTGTTGGAGTTTACCTTGTTCCAGCAATTCTTCAATCACTTTCTTTAACTGGCGACATTGGTCAGTGTCATGGCCAGGTTGATTGTGAAATTGGCAGAATTTTCCATTACGCTTTGCACCTTTCGTCATCTCAGGTGGCTTAGGATACCGGACAACGTCTTTTGTTGCAAAAAAGATATTTCTTGGTGTGTCAGTTAAAGGAGTATAATCCGAAGAATTAAAGCGGCGAGGTTTCTTTTCATTTCCCTGGTTCTTTCCTCCTTCATTCTCCCTTTTCTGACTTTCAGATTCTCTTTTCTTAGATGGGACACTGTTATTATTAGTTTGGGCAGTAACCACCTTCGACGTCGTAGAAAGGCTTTCAAGGCGAATGAACTCGTCGGCCTTTTTATAAAATTTATCAAGTGAGTTCGGTTCCTTCATCTTTAGCCATATTCCAAATTTACTCGATTTATCAATGGCTCGCATCAAATAAGTCAGGATCATGCGTGGTTCCGCATTTTCTACTTCGGCTAAAGCTATATTGAAACGGCTCAAGAAAGATTTGATCGATTCTTCAGGCGCTTGTTCCAGGTTAGACAGTGACATTATATCCTTAGCTTTTGAAGCATACAATCTGAACTGTTCTTTGAACTTTTGCGTTAAGTTGGAGAACTTATCTACAGACCGTACTGGAAGCTTCGTGAACCAAAGTAAAGCCACACCTTCCAGGTATACTGGAAAGTATCGACACTTGATCTCGTCTGATGCTCTTGCACCGGTCATATGCCAATCGTATTTGTAGAGGAAATGATTAGGGTCACTGATTCCCCTATAGGCTTGGATAATAGGAGGTGCAAATTTCCTTGGAAATTCCGCTTTCAGGATCCTTTCAGTAAACGGAGTTCTGCTTGGTGCAAATCCCCAGTCGTTCTCATCCTCTTCCCTTAGCATGCTCTCTTTCATGATGCGGTTAACCATTTCAGACAGGTATTCTTTATTGTTCAAAGACACCTCCCGACAAGCATCAGTTCTTCCCTCGGAAGTTTGCCCGGGCATATGTTCATGACAAGTTGGTTGCGGCATAGAACCATCGGCTTGGAAAGGTGGCATTACAGGAAGAGTAGTTTGATGGTTTTCTGGCTGACGATTTGCCCCGAGCAGAGCAGTTAACCTATCCATCATCAAAGCGTTTTGGGTTTCAATCTGTTGGTATAATCCAGAAACTGCATCATCCAATTCAGCCCTGGTGACTCCAACGGTTGGAGTTGCTTGATCTGTTGTTGGGGAAGCGGAAGTCCCTTCGTGAGCATTTCCAGATCTGATAGGTCTACCTCTTCCTCCAGGAGCCATTATTTTGGATCTGGTTTTTAAGAGAGGTTCTTTTTATGAATCTTTGCGAAGCAATGGTGGATGATCGCCAGAGTTGGCTTCTCAGTGAAAGCACCAAAATGTTAACGATAAAAAGTGAACGCTAACACCCGGTGTGTGTAATAGAATCGTGAAAGCACCACCCGTTGGTACGGGAACAGAATATAAGCTAAAAATAGCAGAGAAGCAGTAAATGAACAACAGGTTTATAGTGGTTCGGCCCGTAATTGAGCCTACGTCCACTTTATAATCTTTTATTGCTGATTTGGTTACAAATCGATACAAATCACTTGTCAAATACAATATAACTTGATCACACAACAATCTAGACTACTAGCTCAATCCTCGGTGATGAATCTTGCTAAATCCGTATCGGATGAATGAAGTCCTTCACGAAGCTTGTTGTAGTGCCTTGAGTGTTGGAAGATCTTTACTTGTTGAGTGAATTTTCAGTGCAACAGAGTATGGACGCTTGAAGAAATGAATTGCCCAAAAAGTCCTCTTCATGTTGGAAGTGGTGGGGTATTTATAGGAGCTGATTTGGACTCTGGAAATTTCCCTAAGTCCTAAGTCATCGCCGACTTAGTATAAGTCGCGGCCGACTTATGATAGGTCGCAGCCGGCTCATCAACACCTCCATAGTAGTTCGCCTCCTTTTCTGGTTTTATGCTTAAGTCCTAAGTCGTCGAAGATTTAAGGTAAGTCGGTGACGAGGTAAAGATGTAAGGTGTTCTGAGATTACATACGACTCAGTATAAGTCGTAGGTCGGCGACGACTTAAGAGATAGGTCATAGGTCTTTAAGTCGAAGACCTTCTTAGATCGGAGCAGAGTTGACTCGCAATCTTAAGTCGGCAATTTTTAACTCGGAAGCCCTTGCTAACTCGCAGTTTGTTAAATCGGTTGGCTTCCTTAAGTCGGTAGGCTCCTAGGTCGGCACACATCTTAAGTAGTTAGGTCGCAAGCTCCTTTAGGTCGCAAGCTGCTAGGTCGCGAAGCTCTTGAGATAGTTGGGTCGTAGAATCCCTTAGGTCGCAGAGCCTCTTTCAACAGTTAGGTCGTAGACTCTCTTAGGTCGTAGCTCCCTATCCCGGTAGGTCGTAAGTCGTTCAAGCCGTGGATTCCTTTTCAGCAACTAAGTCGTAAGTCGTTGAGTACACAGGTTTTAGGCTTTTTAACTCGTAAGTCGTTGCTAAAAGGGAGTTAACAAGAAACTTGAAGTTGTGTAAGATAAGTGGAAAAATGCTTGGAAATAGTTTCAAATAAAGGTAAAGTTCAACATTTTTAATTTTTTTTCTGTATTCTTTCACAATGGCCTTTTCCATTCATGAATGATTTTGTACTTTGTTATACATGCTGCATGGTTTTAAATGTATACCATCAGTTCAACTAAAAGTTGACATTTCGATTCTATCATCACAAAGGAGATTATAGCATTATGCTTTCATAAACCTGTTATAGTATTATACTTTATATCAAACATCTTTACTCCACTTGATTATTATACTTGCTTTGTTTGTATTTTGAGATATACCATGCTAAGTAAATTAACTATGTTTGTAATATGTAGTGAAGCTCATTATGAACTGGTAAACTTAGTGGATATGCTTGAAATTTTATACGTTCCTTTCACTTTTTCCTTTGTACCTTATTGGCATGCACACAAGTGCAATCTAAAGGTTTACCATCACGATTGGTGACATTGATTGATAAATTAACATACAAAATTTTCTTGATTCAAGTTTTATTAATTTCATGGCCATGTCTGCATAGCAGAATCTCAAAAGGAATACAAGGAAGAAGAAGATGACATGAATGGCTTCCAATCAGACGTGGATGATGATGATGATGATGACAAAGAAATGGGAGATGACGACGAGGAGGGTGATGAGGCAGTTAGTCTAAGATTGTAAAAAATGGCTGCACAGGTATGTTGCATACTCTGAATAAATAAATGATGTGGTAGTAGAAAAAGAAAGGAAAAAAACACGTCTCTTATCTTGCTAGTCATCTCATTCCCTAACTGCGGTATAAAATTACTTTATTGGGCTCTCATGAAACAAGCACTTCCCCAGTTGCTTGCTGCAGATTGATACATAATATATTAATATACATACAGCAAACAACAGTTTAAGCGCCAAGCAAAATATAAAGACATCCGTCATAATAATATCTTACATATTTGTGTGTGTTTGTGTATGTGTATGTGTATAGCATAAGGTGTCACAGACCTCAAGTTGGAAGACCACTTCCTAAATGGAAGTCCCTTTGGCTACTCCCTTTATATTTCATATGAATTCACTGAATCTAATATATATTCTATATGAAATAAACATCTGGTTTAATCAACCCATGAATGTATAAGAAAATAGATAGAAGACCGTTGTGCGAAAATTCAATTGATTTCCACTAACTCCAAAAGCACAACGGAATGCTAAAGCGTGAAAACAATCAAAAGAAGGATCTAGCTTGTTGTTTGCAAGTTCTATTTTCATTGTTTAATTTGTAATTCCCTTTCATTTTCCAGACATTGCTTCAGGGTGAATTTCGGAATTCTGGAATTTACTGTTTTTGCTGCAAGGAAGTGGTATAATGATTTTTGTCTTTCATTTTCCTGTATTTTTCCTTCTCCAAATACCTCATTTTGCATTCCTAGCTAGATTGTAGCCAATGTTCATTTAATATTTCAAAATTTTGAATACCAGATCAGTCCTTCACAGTTTGAAGAACATGCTGGTCACAGTCAAAGGCGGAAACCGTGAGTTGATGTTTGAAATGTTTCACACATTTTCTTAGTGTTCTTTCAATATGACATATGTATGATGCTATTTATTCAGGTATCATCATATATATTTGCCTGATGGATTATCGCTACATGATCTATCAGTTATTCTGTTGAGTAAATTCAACCCAGAAAACAGAAAAGTCAATGATGATGTCAGTAGAACATGCAAAGAAGAGCTTCTGCAGGATGTGGCAAGTACTTCAGTATGATTCTTATGTTTATTGCATTAACTCTCTCTATATATGCTTCTTTCAACAAATGTTCTGCATGCATATATTTTGTGGCCTGTATTGAGTGAGGAATGCGAGTATGTACCCCAAATTTGAGGATTTAGATGACCCATGCTTGTTCAAAATAGTTAGGATGTGTATCTAATCTGAATTACTATAAAGTTGCATATATACCTATATCTATTTAGGCATATATATGGTTTGGCCGAATATTATATGGATATTTTCTTCAGAACGCCAATCATTTTCACTAAATTTATGGTCCATGCCCCAGTTTTAAATAATTATCATGAAATTTTTGACCTTTGACAAACAACTTTTGTTAATATTTTAATTTGGGAAAGCTGACTGAGATTTGGATAATGAATTGGAGTAAAATTTGAACATACAGCTGGGTCTGGATTACATTTGAAACTTTGAATTAAAATGGTATCTATCGGTTTTGTAAAGATAAATATTTTTTTGTTAGCAATCTGATTGGATTTGGATTATTGATGTAACTGGATTAGGATAATATGGTGCTTCAATTTTAGCCTGAGCCTAGTAGTATCAATAGATGAGTTCAACGTTTTTATGTAGTAGTTTGAAGTTCAACGCTTTTTTATTTGCATGAAAACATGGTTACATGTGGTGTTAATTAGTTAGCTATGCTAATTTTTTTAATCGGTTCAGCAGGTAAAGTGACCTAAAAGGGATTGGATATGGAGTAAAGAGCAGCATGTATGATGTGTTATGTAAGTTATCAGACCAAGTAAACTTTGTTGTATGTGAAGCTCCTGCAATTAAAGTTATATATCATGAGACAAATGCTTGTAAATTTGTAAGAAATTTGCTGTTGGTAATGGTTATGCTGTAAGAAATGAAAGGGAATGCACTTGCTTTAATGTTTGTACACTGTAATGAAAAATATACCACATTTCTTTCTGAGCATGCTCTTGTGTTATATTTGTTGATTATAATCTTTATTCGTTTATGAAGATTTAGTTTGATTGCTATTATTAAAATGTAATATATAGGCATAGCTCTTGAAAAGTGTATCTACGATTTTTATAGCGGCATATATGAGCTGTAAAAGAATTTATCAATACTATAACATGTTGATTTAATAGCGTGAAATGACCACTATTGAATAAATATTTTATAGCGGCAAAATGGTGTTATAAAGATTTCCAGTTCCTTTGAGATTTAGCTGTATTATAGCGGCTATAATGAGCTATTGAATTAACGTACCATAGCGGCGAATTTGCGTTATAAAATTAAGCTCAACCATATCGGCATGTTTTGTGTTATAAATATTCAACAGTTTTTTATAACATGTCGATATACCACGCTTGTCAAACCGCTATGGTTGTGATTAATAGCGGCTATATGCCGCTATAAAAGACACTTTTTGTTGTAGTGTTAATATTTTGGTTTTTGAAATAAAGAGAGATTAAGCAATCAAAATCCAAGCATTGTCCTGACTTTACTGATTTGACTTGTTATAGAAATAGAAATGAAGATACCACTTTGCAAACTCTAACAATCGATTAGATAATTTATTTCATAGTTGCACTATGTTATCAACCAAAACACCTAACCAAACTAGAGTTGGAATGTAATGAAAACTTAATTTTTATTGGAAGTATTGATTAGTAAGAGACTGAAATTTCTTGATGATGATTGAGACTTGTATATTACTATCTTATGTCCATTTAGAAGTAAAATTTTCATTTTGTAAATATAAAAAAACTTGCATTCATATCTTTGTAAATAGATCTTGCATTTGGAACTTTGCATATTGCGTTTGGATTTTGTGGGTAGTATCAACTAAAAACCCTCACAAGACAACACTCATCCTACTAGGGACACCTAGAGGTTTAACAGTTTGTTGCATATGCTCAATGCAATTGTGCTTCTTACGAAAGTGGATTTATCCTGGTTCTACTTTATTCGAGGACGAATAAAAAGATAAGTTTAGGGGTATTTGATGTGTATGTAAAAATGTATATTTTTACTTCTATATTTAATCTTCTTTTATTAAAATAATGGCATATTAATGTGTTTTTACATGTTTAAACCGAAATACAAAGGGATTTCCAAATCATCATTCATGCATCTACATGTTGGAAAAATGGTAATTTTTGTGTGTAAATTAATTTAAAGAAAATTTACTTGCACATATTATTTCATTTTATAGGAATTTGGATGCAAAATAGAAGAGATTTCATAGAATCATGCATGCACAAACTTTGGAAATCAAAAGAAAGAAAAGAAGAAGGAAATAATGCAACATGGAGGACCCCACATGCCCCCTTGCCCACTTACTAATGGTCCACAATTAAAAGAAAATGCACATGCAAGTGGATATCAAAAGAAAAAACATATGTTAATGGAGATTAATTATGTCAATAACCCGCTCTCCTCTCTTTGTAACAAGGGGCGCTTCGGCTTCTGTGCGTGCTTCAAACAATTTCTACTGGAATATTTAAAATATTGAACTTGTTGCAAATGTATTCATTGAATTGATTTAGTTCATAAATAGGCTTAAGTCAGAATCCTATTTTGACTATGTGCCATTGATTCCACTATGATTATAAATAATAATCGAATAATTCTTTCATAGAAATAGGTCTATAAATCCAAGTTTTAAATAAAAAAATTTGATTGAAAAACTAGAGGTTCGTAGTTCTTATAAACCTAACTCATTGAAATTCCATCCAGTAAAACTGAAGAATTATAAATTTCCAAAATAATAGATAGGAATATTTTAATGATTACTTGGAGACTACACAAACTCAAGGACATTTTTGGCAGTCCCCTAAAAAGTGGATTAGGGATTTATGCATAGATAAATACCCCCTTATGTTTCATATAATGGAGGTTCTTCTTCTTCTTATACAAGTTGTAGTCACAAAATCAATGATAAATAAAATAGTTTCTTAAGCCTCTCCTTATTTGTTTTCATTGTCTATATGATTTTCTTCCTTTCATGCTATTTTATTTCATGCTCTTTTATTTAGTTTATGCTTTTTTATTTCATGTTAGTAGTTAATTCTAATTTATGCAATTAGTTTAGTTTCCTTTCTTGCAAGTAGTTAACTCTCTTTTCTTTTGATTAGCTCTCATTTTCCTTGCTTTTTATGTTTAAATCATTTTGTATTGAGACGATTTCAATTATGAGAAGCTAAACCCCTTCAATTTAGGGGTAATAAAGCTCTCGTGAATCATACTAAATCAACATAGAACGGTTTCATGTGTTGTCTTTTGTTTGGTGCTTAATATAAATTAATAATGATGGTAGCTTATGTTTTTTTAGTGAATTTGATAGCCTATTTTGACATCTCAATAGTTTATGCATAATCCAATATAAACATAAACTATTTGATCATTTACCTAAGTGATTTTGATCATGAAATTAAAGTAGAATCAATATTTGATGTTCTATATTACTAATCTCAAAATAGTAAATAGATCATGCTTAAATTAGATTTTATTTTTAATTACATGTTCATTTTCATGAGATTTAGAAGTGGATTTGAATGACATGTTAGAGTTTGATGGTTAAAGTTGTGCTAGTTAATAACACAAATAAACCATACTTATAATAAATATATCAATCGTTTCTACTCAAAATTAAAATGAGGGATTATAGATTCTTTTTATGTTGATTTATATGAATGATTGGAAGTGGATTTACCTCTAAATTTCTCATTAATTTCATAGTTTTATCCTCCTTTTTTACTCTAGTTTTTACTTCAATTGTTCTACATTTTTAGTGAAAACTCATCTCACTTTTGGGCTAATTTGATTGAGAAATCTTAGAATTGATTCATTCCTTGTGGATCGACCCGTACTTGCATCCATATTACAATAGTACGACGTGTGCTTGCAGTTATTATTACATTTTCAATGGTATTCTAATCGATAGAGTTTTCCATTGTGAACATTGATCGAAGAAGTGAAAACTGTTAGTGCAAAATTTCGTCTATGCCAACACCTAGAGGTTGGAAGATATAACTCTGAATGTCACTTGAGTTATGGGTCTTGAGTACGAGGTTACCGAGACTTGAAGTAAATAGGTTGGAGTTATAGAAGGTTGAGCTATAAAGTCGTGATGGTAAACGAGAAGAAGATAAAGTGCAAAAAGTAAATAACACCAAGACTTTTATAGTGGTTCGGGCCGAAAGTCCCTACATCCACTGTCCTTTCCTTATTTAGTTACTCTTGTTTAACCGGGAGGCATATTACATTGAATCTAGATGTTTTCGCTATTAATGAGTTTTTGAATAGAGCTCTAATATAGGAATGTACTATATAATTGTGTATGTTCTTTATGTGCCAAAAAGATCCCTTGTGCCTTGGGATTGTCGCCTATTTATAGCCAACATGTTGTAGTGCCGTTATTGGAGAATCTTCTCCTTTGTTTGCTAAGGTTGCTTGTTGTATGGCTACGATTGTTCCTTGTTTTGGACTTCTAGCTTTGCTGCCTAAGGAGTGCGGATTGATGAATTATCTTTCCACCTAAATGGTCTCTTACATTTGAGCCGCATAATATCTTATTGGTCACTGCGACCATTGATTCCTTTTGTAGTAGATTGGTGCTTCGGTCTTTGGATCCACTAATGGGGTATTCCCTTCATCCTTTATATTATTATTTCGAGATGGGCTCAACCCGTTCGTTCCTTAAATACCTAAGCATTATAACCCTTGCGATACATATAGATATGAAGCAATGGACTTTCCTTAGGAAGATAATCATTGTTTTTGCTATTGAGATTGTTTGGTATAACACATGCCCCTCAAAGTTTACTTCATGTGTGAAATATGGAGTGAATTTTGAAGTGTGCAGGTTTGGTTTATTTTCTTGATTATCTTCCAAGGTCAGTCTACACTATATGTATGAAAGAATTTATAGCACTTAGTTTTAAATGGAGTACTAGGTCAAATGATGAGTATTTAATGGTTTCGAAAACCGAAGGGTAGAGATTTACCGTGGATTGAAAGGTTAAAAACTTTCAAAATCATATTGGTTATATAAAGTCATTTAGGATAGATGATTAGTGAAAAATGTTTGAACGCTGAATGGCGAGATCTAAATTGGGACCGTATGGTCAATGCTTTCGAAAATCATGCCTTCCACTTGAGTCACTTGAACTAAGTGGTAAGCAAAACTGTTTTGGTGCAGAAAGAAAAAAATTCTAACTTAAGGCCGTAAGGCCTGAACTTTTGAAAATCACGCTTGACACTTGAAGCCAACTAGACTAAGTTACAATGAAACTGTTTCTGTGCCGAAAAGCAAAATCTAAGTTGAGACCATAAGGTCTAAACTTTTGAAAATCATGCTTGACACTTGAAGCCATCTGGACTAAGTGAGAAGCAAAACCATTTCGGTGTCGAAAGACAAAATCTGACTTGAGACCGTGAGGTCTAAATGTTTGAAGATCATGCTTGACATTTGAAGCCATCTAGACTAAGCGTCAAGCGAAAATGTTTTGGTGCCAAAAGAAGAAATCTAACTTGAGACAGTAAGGTCTAAACTTTTAAAAATCATTCTTGACACTTGAAGCCATCTAGACTAAATGTCAAGCGAAACTATTTTGGTGTCGAGTCAAAATCTAATATGAGACCGTAAGGTCTAAATTTTTGAAAATCATGCTTGATACTTGAAGCCATTTAGACTAAGTGACAAGCGAAACTATTTCGATGCTGAAGGAAAAATCTAACTTGACATCATAAGGTTTGGGAGATACTTATCTTGTGAGATCTAAAGGAAATTCGAGGTTTGATTTTGAAAGGATGGGTCTTGCTTTTGCATTAAATGCCTTTGCCAACTGACACGATTCTATTGGTTTCTCTAGAAAAGTGCCTCCTTTTTCTTTCTCCCATGGTGATTTGTATTCTGACACTACCACCTTTATCATATGGTTAGGATTTTGTTGACTAGATAATCTCCAACGTTGGCTCTGGGGTTTAATTAAACCCTTTCTCTTTCCTTTCTTTTTTACTCATATTACTAATGGTTGCCTCCGCCATTAAAAGCTTGGAAACTTTTACAGATTACTGCAAACCTTCGATTGAAGCAATATTTTTTTGATTTTTCCTATGATTTTATCAGTATCTTTTGCAGCTATCAATATTTGTAAGCATCCCCTTTTTTGAATTTTAGGACAATTTCGATTTTGATTACCATTATGACATTAACAATCAATCTTGATTTGGGGTATTATCGATTAGTTAATCCATAATGCTTGTTATCTGCTAAACTAAGACTTTTTCTTAGACTGAACCTTTCACCTACTTAGGTTGATAAACATTTTTTTGATAAAATAGTTCTTTGAAAATGTTTAGAACTTTGAGTTTGGGCTGTAGAATCTAGTTTATGCCTAATTTCCATTTGGACCATAAGACTTTAAACCTTTTCGGTAGGAATTTCAGAACTTCTATTGAGTAACTAGTTTAACATTGGTCCCTTCTTAAACCTTTCAATGGACAAATCTATAACTTATTAAGGAGAGCTGGAGAATTAGATGGAGAGTTATAGGATTGAAGGAGTCGAAGACAAGGCTCCAAGTCTAGAAAATGACTGGAATGAACCTCCTAAAGGGTTCTTTACCTGGACCTTAGAGAATTTGGCAAATGGGACATCACTTCCTCTTGCTCCTTTATTTGTTAGTATTTTGGAGTTCTGTGAAATTAGTTCAACTCAACTTGGGATGGTCTCGTATAACCCCTTGTCAGCTTTAGCAATCATGTACTGGAAGAAGGGTACCACAACATGGCTACTACTGAGATCTATTACTTATATAATATACTTAGGACATCTGGTAGTTCTGCAGTTCCCTGATATTTCCTTCGTTTTTGAAAAAAGATGCATCTATCAAGCCACTTAGTAAGGTAACTACCACTCATTGGTTTTCATGAAGGCAAATGATCCTCGAATTGTTACTAAACTGCTAGGGGCTTATAAGTTTTCAAAATTTTCCTGTTTAGAATGTTCTTGCTTCTAAGCTTTAGTCACATTGTTTCCAAATATCTTTTTCCCTTTTATTTCTTTAGTTAAACTTGGAAGGGACACCAACCAGACAAGGCACAACCCTTAAGGATCCTTTTGATGCTAGGTACGAGGAAGTCATGAAAACTCAAGGAGGAAAGGCTTAGGCATGTTGTTCTATCCAAGGCCAATTTCAAGGCTTGTGTGCTGCTATCATTCTCGGCTAGATTTCTTGGTACCATCCCCCTTCGATCGAAGCCATGCCTCTAGATGTGATTGATTTATGAAATCTTGATGAATCCACTTATCCTGATCCTAAAAATACTGAGACTGAAAGGTGATGCCGCTCCCGAGGGTAGACCTTGGTTCTAAATATCTTATAGCATGTGATCTAGGATATAACCTTCACGAAATATAAGTTTTTTTATCTAACTCGTTTTCTCTTGGCTCCTTAAGTTTGAAAACTCATCTCAGTATAAGATATTCTAAACAGTATAAGATATTCTAAACAGTATTAGATATAACCTTTACGAAATATCTTATACCGAGACAAGTTTGTTTATCATGAAATTTAAGTTTGTTCTTGGATATAACCTTTATGAAATAGACGCGGTTTTCTAAATATAAGATAAGGCCGAGAATGAGGCCTAGGATGAGAGAGAGATGAGGCTTTAGGAGGTGAATGCTTCTAAGACCAAAAAAGCTGAATTTGAGAAGGCCTTAATAGACCAAAAGGCCAAGCATAAAGAAGAGTTGGTAGAAGCTAAGATAGTAGTCTCAGGCTTGGTCACTAAGGAAGAGGCCGATAAGGTGGCTACTGCTGAAGCCTTCAAGATCCTTTACATAGCCTATGAATTCAACCGGGGCAAAGACATAACTCTCTCTATGGGCTTTAAACCTAATGGCAAAAGGGTTGAAGAGAGTTTTTCCCAAAGTATGAAAAAGCTCGAGCCTTGGCGGGTATTGGATCCTCGGCCCCAATGGATGAGAATGTTGATAAAGAAAAGGTAAGTCATCATTATGATTCATAGTTGATAATGTTTGAGCTTTTGGTTTGTAACATTTTTGGTACATTTCCTTTTTGTGTGTTTGTCTGTGGTGGTTGGTGGTTTTGGTGATACTCCTGTTTGATGTTTGAATTTTTAGTGAGCTCTTTTCCTTATTGAATTCGTCTCATCTATGTTAAAGTACTTACTCCTTTACCTATTTTTAAACAAAGAACGTTGGGTTTCACTCCCTACTCTGAAGTATTGCGAAAGATGAGTTAAACCAGAAACTCAAAGTTGTTAGCAACCATAGGTGCCAACCATAGGTGCCCTTAAATCCCAACTAACAACCATTAGACTAAGGAATGTAAACTTATCAAATAAGATCAAGGAGGTACAAGAAACACACCACCGAACTTATGCCAAATCAATTAATCAGTTAGAGGTACACGATTAACTAACCAAGTCTTGGGTCTTAGGGGTAAATTAAAGCATGTGTTAGATGACCGCGTCGAGATCTTTCAAGAATTTTCCCAACTCTCTAAACAACATCCGAGAGACCCTCAGTTGAAGAATAAAAACTACCTTTCCTTAAGAGATTCTATGATCTAAGCCTAGCTATAACTCCAGAAGTTTTACTTGGTTACCGAAGTGTACCTCCGTCTTGCTTAGCTATTTCTGAAGGGAAGACTCCCGAAAGTGAATACGTTTCAAAATACATTCCCCAATATGTTCCAGAAGCTAACCTTAATCTATCCCTAGTAGATTCTTCTCCTTTAGAACATTCTACACCAAAGGATGGTTTAGTAAAGGACATTTCTTTCTCCAATATGGCCAGGCCCTCAGGGTCCCTTGCTAATACTAGGAGTAGAGGCCTTAGGATTATTGTGGCCACTAAGGAGAAATTTTCTTATCTTAGGGGAGCATAAATTTTGTATCCTCTTTTTTATATCTACTTATCTTTAATTGAATGAAATAGAATTACCTTTATGATGATCTGCCTTTTTTTGTTTTAATTTGAATTTATTTTAGGGGCAATCATGTCCTAACTGCTTAGAACTAGAGAGAGACTATGCCTCCTTGCAATAGAGTCTCGATGATAAAATAGCTAAGCTAACGAAGTGTAGCCCTGATCTCGGTACCAATATTCATACTTTCTTGAAGGAAAACGAATCTTTAAAGAAAACTCTTGAATAGTTATCGAAGAAGATATCCACTATTCCGGAGGTAGTGCCGGTTACTGGTCAGGCTTTGGAATCTGCCGTTTCTAGATTATGGGACTCCACTTCTATTCCCTGACAACAATTGGACGAAGCACATTGAGAGATTTTGTTAATCAAATTACAAGAACTTGAAATTAAAAATAAGAAAACTAACAATGTTATGGCTGCTGCCTCTCCAGCTCATAGATAGGGTAGAGGTGGAGGTCGTGCCGGTATGCGACTTTCTTCTTCTCATGGAACCATTATGTCTCTTCTGAGCCTCCCCCTCAACCCGAGAGGAGTTCTCCCTAAGATCCGATACTTAATACATCAAACATTCTTGTTAGTATTAAGGATGGTCAAAGAATCTTGTTCAAGAAGTTTAAGAAGGAATGGGTATCTAAGACATACGACAAGATAGAGGAGCACTTCAC
The DNA here is from genome assembly GCA_030737815.1 of Allium fistulosum. Taxonomy (NCBI): domain Eukaryota; kingdom Viridiplantae; phylum Streptophyta; class Magnoliopsida; order Asparagales; family Amaryllidaceae; genus Allium; species Allium fistulosum. The sequence goes on from CM060904.1 coordinate 800,799,050, forward strand.
ATCTCGCCTGGAGAAGGCTATTAAGGAGGCTGAAACTAAGGTCAAAAACATGTATGAAGGCTTATAAGACGTTTCTCCTTCCTCTTTCCTTCTTGTATATTGTATTCCAATTGTATTAATAACCGTTAATATGTCAATAATAGTGAGGCATCCTTTTGTCTCCTTGGTTAACTAGTTTTTTCAACTCAAGCCACTTTGCTTGTCCTTTCTATAATTCCATTCTGAATTCTTCTTGCCCCTTGGCATGTTGTCGTACTGGTGTTTTCGATGTCTATTCTTACAGCTCGGATTGGGTATTCTTACTAAATACTCATACTTATTTAGGAACTTTTCTCCTAAAACTCCAATCTTATTAGGAATTCTTTACAATTCCAAACTTATGCATGATAATTCTCGATCGTGGCTTACTATGGTTGGGAATCTACCTAATGCATGGCATCTTTCGTCTATGGCTCGCTATCATTAGGATCTACCTGATACTATAATCTAATTGGGAATCTACCCAACATTCTAATCTGATTGGGGATCTACCCAACATTCTAATCTAATCGGGAATCTACCCAATGCATGGTACTATTAGACCATGGCTCACTATTATTGGGAATCTACCTAATATTTTAATCTAATTGGGAATCTACCCAACATTCCAATCTAATTAGGAATCTACTGAACATTTTAATTTAATTGGGAATCTACAAAACATTCTAATCTAATTGGGAATATACCCAATGCATGGTACTACTTGACCATGGCTCACCATTACTGGGAATTTATCTATTCTAATCTAATTGGGGATCTACCCAGTGCATAACTCCACTGACCATGACTCACTATCAGCATGCATTCTACTTTTCGATGTCTTTTTAAACCTAGGTGATATTGGCCTTACACTTTGTTGCGCATTACAGTGATGGTGCTCTCATGGCAAGGTCTACCAAATTATCATTGGGTCCCAATCTACAACCACTTTTGGCTGGCATTAGCCATCTATAACCACATTTGGCTAGTATTGGCCATCTACAATGGCTAGTGTCGGTCATCTACTATCACTTTTGGTTGGCGTCGGCCATCTACTATCACTTTTGTTTGGCATCGACCATCTAATTTTTTTTAAGTTACTGGTTATACGGAAAGATAAAAGTAACTTGTAAAAGAATGGTAGAAGTGCATTCAGATTAGTTTGTAAAACGCTTTTGAAATTGAGTAATTAATAGACTTTATTGTTAGGTAAAAAACATATTTAATTTAAGTTTGAGAAAGAGAATTATCGAGAAAATTAACATTTTTAAGAAAAAATGAAACTCTTTATTGACCTCGTCAGTTCAATAAATGAGTTTTTGCCTTTGGACTCTAAATGTAGACATAACAATAAAAAATAACTAAAAGAGGACATACTAGATAAAATGTTATGGGTACTAAGACTAGATTGTACTTACCAAGAGAAGAAAACCAAACCTGAAAGGAGCCTCTTCGGTAAGGTAAGAGCTTTCTTTGAATATTAAAATCCATATAGCATTCTTTGTATTCAAAAGGAGATGTGTGTTTTTATATATTCGGTTGAATGAGTCTGCATGGATTTCACTTTCTGTATGAAGTTTTCTATCGCTTGAGAAAGTCTTTGACACTCGTATGTTTCATGCCCATTCGCTTAGTGGTAAATACAGTAATTCTTTCCTTCTAGATCTTCTTTAATGGGCGGGGTTAGTTTGGTAATGGAGCTCTCCACCTATTTTCAAAATGATCCAAGATAGGCTCTGATTAAGAGGAGTGAAGACTTGGTCTCATTGGGCCATCTTCCATGGTCGAAGAGTAGAAATGACCGGGAGCGCTCTTTTAGCAAGGAGAGAGGAACCTTGATTTGTCATTATCACAATACTCATATCCTTAATTTTATTCGCCAAAGCCTTGACCATCCATCGGAGTTGAGCAGACTCATGGGGAGGCTCCTGAAGATACTTCGAAAGTTGTTTGATCTGGAGAGCTTAAAGTTCATAAATAGGATCATATTCTTCACCATTCTCTTTCTTCGAGATAAAGGTAATCACTCTCTCATTGTTGTCCTCTTCAATGAGCCGAATACAAAGGTTGAGGGGCAACTCTGATGTTAGCTTCTCAAAGTTAGTCATGGTTTGAGGGATGATGTTATTGGATTTTTCGAGAGGAAACAAATGATGGGGGTTTGGGCCTCCTTCTAGAACCAAAAATGTTAGTGCAGAATTTCATCTACACCAACACCCCGAAGTTCGAAGATATAACTCTGAAAGTCACTTGAGTTATGGGTCCCGGTATAAGGTTACTAAGACTTCAAGTAAATAGGTTAGAGTTATAGAAGGTTGAGCTATAAAGTCGTAAACGAGAAGAAGATAAAGTGTAGAAGGTAAATAACACTGAGACTATTTATAGTTGTTCAGGATGAAAGTCCCTACATCCACCGTTCTTTCCTTAATTAGTTATTCTTGTTTAGCCGAGAGGCGTATTACATTGAATCTAGACATTTCCACTATTAATGAGTTTTTGAATAGAGCTCTAATATAGGAAAGTACTATAGTTGTGTAGGTTCTTTACGTTCCAAAAAGATCCCTTGTACCTTATGATTGTCACCTGTTGATAGCCAACATGTTCTATGCTATTGGTGGAGAATCTTCTCCATGGATTGTTGAGGTTGCTTGTTGTATGTCTACAATTGGAGCTTGTTTTGGACATCTAGCTTTGCCGCTTAAGGAATAGGGGTCGATGAATTGTCTTCCCCCCTAAATGGCCTCTTGCATCTGAGTCACATAATGTCTTATTTATTGCTTCGACCATTGATTCCTTTTTCTATAGATTGGTGCTCCGGGCATTTGATCCACTAATAGGCTATTCACTTCGGCCTGCGGTATTATTCTTTGGAGAAGGATTCGATCCATTCATTCTTTAAATACCTAAGCATCATAACTCTTACAATACATATGGATATGGAGAGTTAGACTTTCCTTATGAAGATAATAATTGTTTTTTCTATTGAGAATTTTTGGTGTAACACTTACTAGCAAACGAATTCATTCAACAATGACTGTACCTAGAATGGGTAACAAATCTCGTGCTCATTAAAAAGTTGAATGCAAAATGGCAAACTTGTATAGTTTCTCTAAATTGAATGGTGCATGTCTTAAAGACTGCTTTCTACTCCCGAGGATTGATCAATTAGTAGATGGAACTGCTAGGCATGAGCTTTTGTCCTTTATGGATGCTTACTCTGGGTATAACTAGATCGCAATGCATGTCCTTGACCGAGAACACACCAGCTTTATCATTGACCTAGGGCTTTACTGCTACAATGTTATGCCATTTGGACTTAATAATGTGGGACCGACATATCAACATATGGTGAACTAGATGTTTCGCTGAGAAGATTGGCAAGAACATGGAGGTATACGTTGACGACATGTTGGTGACATCAAATAGGGCTAGAGACCACATGTTGCACTTGTATGCTATGTTTAAAATTCTATGGAAGTACAGGATGAATCTAAATCAGCTGAAATGTTATTTTAGAGTGGCGTCTCGGAAGTTCTTGGGTTACATCGTGTACGCAAGGGGGATAGAGGCTAATCCAGAACAAGTCCAGGCACTACGAGACATCAAAATTCTTGAAACTCAAAAGGAAATGTAGAGTTTAAATGGGAAGGTAGCAACTTTGAGTGGGTTCACATCCTAAGCCACAAACAAATGCGACCTATTCTTTGAGGTGCTCAAAAAGGAAAAAGGAAAGTTCGTATGGACAGATGAGTGTCTGGCTGCATTCTTAAATTTATTGGAGCACTTGCAGAAGCCGCTAGTCTTGTCTATGCTAGTTGAAGGGGAGGATCTTTACATCTACTTAGTGGTGTCGCCTCATGCTTTAAGTGCAGCTTTGGTCAGGGAGAAAGACCGGGTACAACGTCCTGTGTACTATATAAGTGCACGCTTCACTGGGCCAGAGTCCAGGTATCCTAAGTTGGAGAAGTTGGCATACTACTTGTTGGTTGCATCTAGGAAACTAAGGCATTACTTCCAATCACACCCTATTTGGGTGCTCATAGATCAGCCCCTGAGGCAGATTCTGCATCAGTCAGACACTTCAGGAAAACTTACCAAGTGGAGCATCGAGTTGAGTTAGTATGAGATAACCTATAACCCATGGACGACGATCAAGGGGCAAACACTAGTAGCCTTTCTTGCTGAGTTTACTATTCGAGAAAATAAAGTAAAGCACTAGAAGGAGGAAACCCTCAAGTGGCGAGTATATATTGATGGAGCTCTATTGATCACGACTTTGGTGTAGGGGTAGTGTTTCTGACCCCCGAAGGAAGGAAGTTGAGTTATGTGATTAGACTGGGATTCAAAGCAATGAACAATGAGGTGGAGTATGAGGCTTTGATAGTCGGACTGGTGTTAGCAAAGCAACTAGGGATTAGGTCGTTGTGTGTTCATAATGACTCTCAGTTGGTGGTGAATCAAGTGCTTGAGGAATTCCAAGCCAATGGAGAATGCTTGAAATCTTATTTAGAAAAGGTGAAGGACTTTCTTACTAGGATGGAGCACTACATGGTTAAGAACATCTCACGGGAGGAGAATCAAGATGCAGATGAGCAGGAAAAGTTGGCAAGTTCGAGAGATGAGGCTCGGTTAGGATTGGTACCTATTACAACCATACATAGACCCATTTTCTAGAAACTGAACGTGGTTGCAACTATTGGGGGCAAGGAAACCTGGATGACCCTATTGGTAAGGTACTTGAGTGAAGGAATATCGCTCGACAGCCGAAATGAGGCTAGTAAGATCCTATGGAAGGCACCATGCTTTATTATCCATGATGGACTGGTGTATAGAAGAGGATATTCGAACTTGCTGCTGAGATGCGTCATTGGGCAGGAGGCCGAATAGATTTTGGGAGACATACATCAAGGGAGATGTTCGTCGATGGAAATTCTATTGTTTTAGAAAACCATTGAACGAATTTAAATTAAAAATATAACTGCAAGCGCACGGCATACACTTGTAGTACGTGGCGAATACGGGTCGATCCGCAGGGAATTGATGATTTTAAAATTCTATTCAATCAAATTAAACCAAAGTCGAGTGAAAGTTAAGCTAGAGAATTAGAGAATTAACCAACTAACTGAAAGAAAAGAAATGCAAATATATGAGTTAAATGACAATTTAGAGAATAAATCCACTCTCTAGATCATGTAGTTCAACATATATGAAATCATAATCTCTCTTTTATGGTCATTAGTGCTTTAATCGATGTGCCTGTCATAAGTATGGCATATTTGTGCTAATGATTAGCCAACATAAGCCATCAAACTATAACACACCCCTTAAACCACTTACTAACTTTCATGAAATTTGACAATGAAAATGAAATCAATTTTAAGTATGGCCTATTAACTATTGATTAGAAATATAGACCATCGAATTTTAATTTCAAATCACTTTCTTATGCCATAATCATATTTTGATGATGAGGCATTTGTGTTAGTGATTGTTTAAGCATAGCCTATTTGGTGTCAATAATATAGGCTATCAAATTCAAAGCAAGAACAACAAATAAAACACTTCATTGATCACCATTAAGCACAAAAAGAGAGCATGAATTAACAAATAGTTGAAGCTACATAACTAGAGAGCTTCATTACCCCTAAATTGAAGGGGTTTAGCCTCTCATATTTGTCATTTGATTAACAAATGTAGCTAGCAACATGAAAGCAAAAAGAAAGGAAAGTGAAAGCTAATGTACAAGAGTTAAAACTAATCTACTTTGCATGAATGTAAATCTACACTACAACATGAAAGGAAATAAACAAGAAAGGGAAAAGATCATATATTAAATTGCATAAAAAAGAAAAATTACATGAAGATAAAAATGGCTAAGTAGCCATGAAATGAGAAAGAGAAGAGCTTGTTTATTTGTGAGCCTAAACTAAACTAAGAGAGACTAAGGAGGAAGAGCAAGTTACATGAAGATATGGGATTTTTATACAAGGGTTAAACAATAATTCATATTTTTAGGGAATGCCCAAATTGCCCTTGAGGTAGTGTGGTGGCCAAGTAATCATTAACATCCACTAATCCCCCACTTAAATGTACATGAAGCTTTAATGTCCTTTTATCATGTGCTTAGCTCCTAATTGAAAATCAAGGTAAGTGGGTGGGGTCCTCCATGATCATCACTTTGAATTATTTCCGTCTTCATTTGTTCTCTTCACTCTTGTGCATGCACATATTATCATGAAGCCACTTGTAAAATTCACCAAATTTCCTACAAAACAACATAGAAAATTCCAAGTAAATTTTCACAATTTAATAAATACATAAAAATGACCATTTTACCCCTATATGAAGATGAATATGTGACAATTGTTGATTCATGAGTTTTGATTCATGACACAAGCTTCAGAGATCATACGACGAATTACAAAGAGAATACTATACGAAAGCGACAAAAAGAGAATAAATGTATATTGTGAACTACAAAGGAGACAAGACTACAATCTAGAGATTAGTATGAATATTTTAATGTATTGAGTCTTAGAAAATTGTTAAAATCATTCCTTAAGTAGTCATACACACACACAAATTGATTTATATTGATTTACACATAAATAAGTGTACATTGTGCAATTGACAACAGGTCGGCTAACCGACCAGGAACCTCGGTCGACCGACTCTGTGTCAAGTACACAAATATACACTGTTCTGTGTACGGTTTTGAAACTCAGCTGACCGGCCAGTTTTCTCGGTCAACCGACCCGAACATAACGGCTAGTTTTCTGAAGAGTTGTGATCGTTCATGAAGAGGAATGTCCTTCAATCCAAGAGATACGGACACAACTTTTGATTGAAACTCTTCATGAAAGATTGTAACTATTCTACAACTATATAAACATGTTCAATTCACTTCTACAATGACCAATTCTTGTTTTAATTCTGAAATCTATTCTCTATTATTCTCTGTAAATAAAAAGCATTCATTCTCATTCAATATCACTAGAATCCTTGAATTAATTCATATACTTCGATTCTACGTGATTATCTTCGTTCTAAATCTTCACACTCATATATACTATTGAGGATTTGATTATAGGAAAGTTGTACTACCAAAAGACAATCAGTGTTATTTAGAACACATTCGTGAACTAGTTTTTTGTTTTAAGTTGAAGTCCTCTTCGGCTGTTGAGGCGGAAAAATTCCTGTTCGGCTGCTCAGGTGTCGTATACCTATTCCTCCGGGTTAAGTGAGGGGTTTAGTTTAAATCCAGAGGGTATTCTGGGACTCAACGTAGAACGGGAAGTTCGAACCAGTATAAAAATTCCTGGTGTGCTTACTTTAATTTTTATTTTACTGCTATTATCAGTTTCCGCATTTATATATCATATTACATGATCCTTAGTACTGCACGTACACTTTCATTTGGTATCAAAGCAAGGAAATCCTATAACCGTCACAAAGTTATTTGATATCTATTTCTAGTAATATGGCAACAACACATACTAACGATTTTGACACTAACACTAATACTAGTTTCACAGAGGGTCAATCAACTTCACGACCTCCACTTTTTAATGGTATAAATTATAATTATTGGTTGACTAGAATGAGAATCTATATGCAATCTAGTGGATTTGATATCTGGAATGTTATACAAAGTGAGTACACAACTCCTACTAGAGAATACTCAACTTGGAGTAACACACAAAAACTAGATGCTACATCAAATGCAAAGGCTATGAATATTTTATTTTGTGCATTAGATAGAAATGAATTCAATAGAGTTAGCATGTGCACTTCTGGTTATGAAATTTGGAGAACACTTAAGATAACACATGAAGGAACGAACAAAGTTAAATTAAGCAAAATCTCTATGTTGAAAAATCAATTTCAAAATTTCAAAATGAGGCCAAATGAATCTATAAATGACATGTACTCTAGATTCCAGGATATTTATCACGCTTTACTATCACTAGAACAAAAGTTTACGGATTTTGATGTTGTAACAAAAATCTTAAATTCTTTAACGGACGAATTGGAAAGAAAAGTCCTAGCCATTGAAGAAGCAAGTGATTTGTCAACATTAAAACCAGAAGAATTAATAGGTAATTTAATGTCCTACGAAGTAAATTTGCAGGCAAAAAGTAATGGAGCACAAGAAAAGAAAAATGTGGCATTCCAAGCAGAAAAAGATGATTCCGACTCAGATAATGAAGATATGGCAATGATTGCTAAAAATTTCAAAAAGTTTTTGAAATTCAACAGAAACAAATTCAAGGGAAACAAAAATAATTTCAACAACAATTCCAATAACAACAAACCATCATCTTCAGCAATGGAATGTTATGAATGTCATAAGAAAGGACACATGAAGAAGGTTTGTCCAGAGCGTAAAAAGAATAATTTCAAGAAGGACAAAACCAAACGAAGAACTTTTTCAGTCACTTGGGACGACACTGACTCATCATCCTCATCAGAGAGTGAAAGTGATAATGAAAATGAACAAGCAAATGTATGCTTCATGGCTTCGTCAGACGATGTAAGTGATCTTACTTTTGAAGATTTAATTGAAAGTAATTCTGAATTAGTAGATTTAGCAAAGCAACTTAAAAAGAAAAATAAGGAGTTACAAAGAAAGTTAGATAGAACAGTCTTAGAAGTAGATATGCTGAAAAATGAGAAGAAATTATTAGAAGAAGAACTTGAAATTTCTCAACAATCGAATTCTAACTTATCTTCTCAAATTTCGTCAATATCTGAAGAACTAGAAATTCAGAAAAATAAAAATGATGTTTTACTTTTCGAAAATAATAGTATAAACTCGAAGATTAAGGAGTTAGAGTTAGAAAAATCTAGTTTCAAAATAAAATTTGATGATATTTCTAAAAATGTATCTAATTTCAATAAAGGAAGAGAGAATCTTTCTAGAATACTTGAAAATTCTCAATTCTCTAATAATAAATCTGGACTAGGATTTAAGAAACAAAATAATTTTGCTAAAAGTAGGATTAATAATAACATTAAGAAGGATATTAAGAAAACAGTTTACCCAAACACTAAAACCATCAAGATATGGATTCCAAAAACAAATAATATTTTGATAAGGAATAAACATATCAAAATGTTTATGGAAACTATTTATAATAACAAGAATTATGTTTATAAAGGGAATTCTGAACCCATATGGGTTTGGCTTCCTAAGATCTAACTCTTAGGACCCTAAAAAGATTGGGTACCAACTTTTTATAAAACTTTTTGCAGGTACCACATAAGAAGAGAGGAAAATGGATTTTAGATAGCGGTTGCTCAAAACACATGACTGGAAATAAAGAAATGTTGTCAAACATTATATACTCAAATGGAGGAGCTGTCACCTTTGGAGATAACTCAAAAGGATATATCATCGGCAAAGGCGATGTTAGTAGCAACGATACCTCTAATTTACCTCTCATTACTGATGTTTTATTAGTTAAAAAATTAAAACACAATTTATTAAGTATTAGTTAGCTATGCGATAAAGGTTTTAATATAACTTTTTCAGAAAATAAATGTAATATTTTCGATAAAAATCATAACACTATTTTCGAAGGAAAAAGAGATAAAAACATTTATATCTTAAATATGAATGTTAATAATGATTCAAATTTGTGTTTAGTAGCTAAAGAAAACGATTCTTGTCTTTGGCACAAAAGATTTTGTCACATCAATTTTAATACTATCAACAAACTAGCTAAAAACAAATTAGTTAAAGGATTACCCAATATAAAATTCAAAACTAATATATTTTGCGATGCTTGTAAATTAGGAAAATTAACAAAATCTTCTTTTAAATTAAAAAAAGTAATATCTACAGAACAACCACTTGAACTTTTACACATGGACCTTTTTGGTCCAACTCAAGTGCAGTCTATTAATCATAATAGATATGTATTTGTTATAGTAGATGATTTTTCTAGATATACTTGGATTTTCTTTTTGAAAAATAAAAGTGATACTTTTGATAATTTTAAAGTTTTTGTTAAAAGAATCCAAAATATTAAAAGTTTGAAAATTAAAAATATAAGAAGTGATCTTGGAGGAGAATTTGAAAATGAAGCTTTTGAACAATTTTGTAACAAGAAAGGTATTAACCATAATTTTTTGTTTCCTAGAACACCACAACAAAATGGAGTTGTAGAAAGGAAAAATAGAACGTTACAAGAATGTGCAAGAACTTTATTAAATGGAACCACTTTATCGAAACACTTTTGGGTAGAAGCTGTAGCTACTGCTTGTTATGTATTGAATCGTGTTTCTATTCGACCATTAACTAAGAATACTCCATATGAACTTCTAAATGGAAGAAAACCAAATATTTCATACCTTAAAGTTTTTGGCTCTAAATGTTTTATTTTAAATACTAAAGGTCAACTAGGCAAATTCGATCCAAAATCCGATGAAGGAATATTCGTTGGATATTCGGAACGAAGCAAAGCTTATCGAATTTATAATAAAAGAACTCAAATTATTGAAGAAAGTTTACATGTTTCATTTAACGAAAATTTTAAAAATATAAATCCAAATATTACTATCGATTCTGATGATGAAACTACTCAGAATGAAAATAGTAATACAAATGAAAATTTTGATATTCATGAATTAATGAAAATACAAACATTACTCCTAATATAATAAAATCTCCACCTAGAATTTTATGGGATCATCCTATACAAAACATAATTGGAGACGTAAATACGAACGTTAAAACCAGACATCAATTAAATCAAGTTGGTCATGTAGCTTTTCTCTCTAGCATAGAACCTAAGAATATAAAAGAAGCCTCAACTGATGACTACTGGATTCTTGCCATGCAAGAAAAACTAAATCAATTCGAACGAAACAAAGTTTGGGAACTTGTTCCTAGACCAAGTGATCAATCAGTCATTGGTACTAAATGGGTCTTCAAAAATAAAGCAGATGAACTAGGAAATATAACTAGGAATAAAGCTAGATTAGTTGCACAAGGATATAATCAAGAAGAGGGAATTGACTACGAAGAAACGTTTGCTCCAATCGCCCGACTTGAAGCAATACGAATCTTATTAGCTTTCGCATATTTTCATAATTTTAAACTCTATCAAATGGATGTTAAAAGTGCATTTTTAAATGGATACATAAAAGAAAATGTTTTTGTTGAACAACCACCTCTTTTTAATCATGAAAAATTTCCGGATCATGTTATAAACTCAAAAAAGCGTTATACCGTTTAAAACAAGCACCACGTGCTTGGTATGATCGTCTTAAAAGATATTTATTAGAATCTGGTTTTGAAATTGGTAAAGTAGATCAAACGCTTTTTACTAAGAAAACTAAGAAAGATATTTTAATAATTCAAATATATGTTGATGATATTATTTTTAGCTCGACAAATGAAAAACTATGTCAGGAATTTTCGACTATAATGACAAATGAATTTGAAATGTCCCATATGGGAGAATTGTCATATTATTTTTAGCTCGACAAATGAAAAACTATGTCAGGAATTTTCGACTATAATGACAAATGAATTTGAAATGTCCCATATGGGAGAATTGTCATATTTCCTTGGATTACAAATTAAACAAATTGAAAATGGAATTTTTATTAATCAAGAAAAATATTGTTATAATTTAATTAAACGATTTGGTCTGGAAAACACTTCTGCCAAGCCAACTCCAATGAGCACAACTACTCATCTTGATAGAGATGAGGAGGGCAAAAGTGTTGATCAGAAACTATATCGTAGTATGATTGGATCTTTACTTTATTTAACAGCGAGTCGACCCGATATAATGATGAGTGTTTGTTTATGTGCTTGATTTCAAGCAAATCCCAAAGAATCACATATGCAAGCAGTTAAACGTATTATTTGTTATCTAACTAAAACCAAAGATTTCGGGCTATTTTATCCGAAAGAATGTCCTTTCGAATTAGTATCCTATAGCGATGTTGATTTTGGAGGAAGTCGGACGGATCGAAAAAGTATGAGCGGAACGTGTCATTTCATTGGACGTTCCTTAGTCTCTTGGTTCAGTAAGAAACAAAACTGTGTTTCTTTATCGACATGTGAAGCAGAAGATATATCTACTGCTTTGGCATGTGCACAAGTCGTATACATGCAACAAACATTACAGGATTTTAATTGTCATCTTGAAAAATCTATAATTTATTGTGATAATACTAGTGCAATAAATCTTTCTAAAAATCGGGTCAATCACTCACGAACAAAACACATCGATATAGATCATCACTTTCTTCGTGATTGTTTGGAAAAAGGATTAATAAATTTAGAATTTATTAATACTGAAAATCAAATTGCTGACATTTTTACTAAACCGCTAAATGAAAATATTTTTATAAAACTTCGACGTGACTTAGGAATAATGTCTTTAAAAGATTTATAAATAAAAATATGCAAAAATATTGAAAAACAAAAATTGTTTTATTTCTGACCAAAGCAGAACTCGAACTCATGACCTCTGGCTTCTTGTTAGATGTTATGTTATAGCTACTTGAGCTATGGGTGTTTCTTGTCTCAGTTCTCTTTAAAGTTTGTGTTATTTATTTTGGTTTCAGAAAAAACTATTTTTAGTTCTAACACTTATAAATCATACATTTACGAACAGCTTTATTGTTAAACTTCTATGATTATAGTTAAAACTAGTTCCTGTCCACTAATTTTTCAGCAAACAGATGCTTATATATACTATGCTTATTTTTTTTAAAAACATATACTAAGAAAGTTTTAAAATCAAAACTTGAAAATGTCTTCAAACAATGACTTCTATAATTCCGAAAACTCCCATCTATCATACACATCTCCGGACGATGATGGTTCCGATCGCATTCCTGAAAACGGCCCCTATCCTACTTTTCCCATGCATAAACGTATCCTTCACTCCTCTTCTCCGGATAAAGACCCCCGACATGGATGGAAACCATGGGAAAACTCCCATACAAGCTATACACCGGAAAAGAAAAAAGGGAAGAATGCAATGGTAATATCTACATCAACTAAACAAAAAATTGATGAAATACATCACTACAAACAACAACAAATGGATATGCAGCGGGAACTCTACTATGAACAAAAAGTCACGGCAAGACATTTAAGTTTTCTCGAAAAGATTGCCATGAAAGTTTGTTCATCAAAGAAGGATGATGTTGCTGAACCTGCTTATAGACCTTCATCCTCTTCGAATCCGGCTCAATCTCCAGTAGCTCCAAAATGGTCACCTATAGAAGATGTTCCGTCTCCAAACTCTTGGGAACGTCGATTTTAAGAACGGTGGCTAAACACTTTTTATATATATTTATATGTTGCTTGTTTTCAATAAGTTGTATTAAAATAGTGCAACTATAATAAAATTTATATTTATATAATTTTTTTTGGAAAAACAGCAAAACTATGCATTTTTGACAGGGTCGGTCGACCGAAGACCTAAGTCGGTCAGCCGAACCCATCCTGAAAGTTTGAACTATTCTCAGATAACCCAGTCGGTCAACCGACCTAGTTTTTTCGGTCGACCGAACGTATATTCTGCTGTTTTTTACTTCATATTTGTAACCCATCCATCAACCTTTTCAACCTACCTCTTCACTTTTACTTTCCCAATTTCGGTTTTTATCCTAGCCCTTCAAATTTTTATCTTTTCCTCAAAAACAATGGCTCCTAAGAAGAGAACAAAGACTATCGGTGGTTCATCTTCATCAACTCCAGTAGATACTCAAATCGCCTCATGGCTGGTCAATGATGTAGCACTTCAAAGATGGATACAACTTCAAGATGCCAAAATCTTTGAAGAATCATTTGTAAGTTATCCTGATTTTGCTCCCTACGGTATTGAAAATGCCACTATTGAGAGTGGACTTGATACATTTCTTGACCATAGGAAAAATAATTTGAAAATCAATCATATTATGGTCAAGTTATTTCTAGCAAACCTTAACCTTGTCAATCCACCGAGAAACACTGACAATTGTATTTGGACATTGGTTTGTGGCACTTCAATTTTCCTTTCCATTGATCGAATTAACCACATTTTGAATGCTCGACCAGGTGGAATTTCATTACACGATGTAGATTGTAATATATCAAGTCGTGACCAGATAAGCCATTTATTTTTCAAAGATGATGCTACCAATTTTAGACAAACATCATCACTTAGACCTAGAGCTCGACTTTTTCATCATTTCATGATGAAATCTATTGTTCCTAGAGGCGGTTCATATCATCTAGTATATCCCGAAATTTTAAGGCGTTGTATGCTATATGTAGGAAAATACGAGTTAATTAGGCACAACTTCTTATGGACGAATTTCTCTATTTTAACCAAGGAAAGATGCTCCATATTTATTATGGAGAATACATAATGAGATTGATCAATAGCTTCGTCATCCATGCTCCGGAATCCGAAACCTCCAAAGTCCATTCTTTTGATTCAAGGACCATAAAACTAATGAAATTGCCTGATGCTCCACCTAGATTTATAAGATTTGAGCAATGGAGTGCTACTTCGAGAGAACAACTACGCCGTAGCTATTCGACACCTCAACCATCTACTCATGCTATGGAACGTCTAACCCGCCAATCCTCAATTCAACGACCAACTCCCGGAATTAGTACGGAGGCGGCCATTGATATTTTGGCTCAAAATCAACTAGCCTTGGATGCCCGGCTACGAAAAATTGATGGTCGTTTCAAGAAAATCAAGGGCTTCTTCGTGAATTTATGGGACGCCTTACCATGTACTTTCGAAGCCGGTGCCTCTTATGTTGCTCCCGAAAAAAGACCGGCACCAAATTTCTCTTGGTCTACTTCAGATAACACAAGTTTCGGTACATAGGGAACTCACGTTTCTCACACTCAAAGACGTGGTAAGGAACCTGCTCCTTCGGAAGAAAATATTCGTCCAGAATTTTGGTATTCCAATGATGGCGAGGAGTGATCATATTGTTTTACAACTTGCTATTTCATAATTTTAAGAATTTTTTTTAACAATATGTCTATTGTTAGATGTTGTGTAGTAAGCAAACATCATTAATATTCCTATTTTGTTTTGAGTATGTAATATTTAAAACTCGATGTTTTCTTACTTATGTTACATGTTCCATATTTCTTTTACATATTACATCTAGTAAGTATTCCTTTTTGTCGATGACAAAGGGGGAGAAATATATGAAAGCTAACAAATTTTTTGCAGAAAAGTCGCCATATATTCAGGGGGAGAATTATAATATATATATATATATAGACACACACACTACTTCGTCACATAAGTATTGTCATCAATCAAAAAGGGGGAGAATGTTGATTCATGAGTTTTGATTCATGACACAAGCTTCAGAGATCATACGACGAATTACAAAGAGAATACTATATGAAAGCGACAAAAAGAGAATAAATGTATATTGTGAACTACAAAGGAGACAAGACTACAATCCAGAGATTAGTATGAATATTTTAATGTATTGAGTCTTAGAATATTGTTAAAATCATTCCTCAAGTAGTCACACACAAACAAATTGATTTATATTGATTTATACATAAATAAGTGTACACTGTGCAATTGACAACAGGTCGGCTGACCGACCAGGAACCTCGGTCGTCCGACTCCTTGTCAAGTGCACAGATATACACTATTCTGTGTATGGTTTTGAAACTCAGCTGACCGGCCAGTTTTCTCGGTCAACCGACCTGAACATAACAGCTAGTTTTTTGAAGAGTTGCGATCGTTCATGAAGAGGAATGTCCTTCAATCCAAGAGATACAGACACAACTTTTGATTGAAACTCTTCATGAAAGATTGTAACTATTCTACAACTATATAAACATGTTCAATTCACTTCTACAATGACCAATTCTTGTTTTAATTCTGAAATCTATTCTCTATTATTCTCTGCAAATAAAAAGCATTCATTCTCATTCAATATCACTAGAATCCTTGAATTAATTCATATACTTCGATTCTACGTGATTATCTTCCTTCTAAATCTTCACACTCATATATACTCTTGAGGATTTGATTATAGGAAAGTTGTACTACCAAAAGACAATCAGTGTTATTCAGAACACATTCGTCAACAAGTTTTTTCTATTAAGTTGAAGTCCTCTTCGGCTGTTGAGGCGGAAAAATTCATGTTCGGATGCTCAGGTGTCGTATACCTATTCCTCCGGGTTAAGTGAGGGGTTTAGTTTAAATCCAGAGGGTATTCTGGGACTGGACATAGAACGGGAAGTCCGAACTAGTATAAAAATTCCTGGTGTGCTTACTTTAATTTTTATTTTACTGCTATTATTAGTTTCCGCATTTATATACCATATTACACGATCCTTAGTATTGCACGTACACTTTCAACAATTTGAAATAATTTGAATTTTGGTTTAAACAAGTTAAAATACTCGATATGATCATTTATTTAATTTAAATAGGTTAAATATGGTGGTAAAAATATGCACATTTACGTGCACATCAGGAGCTACAGAGACCATACATAGGGGCAGACTTTAGCAAAGAAGTTGTTGCGATATGGATACTTCTAACCGACCTTAAATCACGACGTAAAGGAGTATGCGAGGAGGTGTGATAAGTGCTAGTGGTTTACTAAGATTCCCAGGCCCCCCCACTTAAGCTTACTCGCATGGTCAGCCCTCGGCCCTTTGCGGTCTTGGGAATAGACCTGATCAAGGAGTTTCCAAAGGTGTGAGGCAGAGTATGCCATACTGGTGGTTGACTAGTTATCTAAGTGGGTGGAAGTGGAGCGCCTTACTAAAGCCTCCATGGCCAAGGCCATAAACTTCTTAATCCAAAATGTGATACGCAAGTATAGAGTTCCCCTTTAGATTATTTTGGATAATGGATTGAAGTTCGATGGTGATGAGTTTGATGACTTTTACTAGCAGCACGGGATAAAGAAGAGTATTTTAGCTGTAGAATATCTACAAGCTAAGGTGCAGGTAGAAGCGGTAAATAAGGTTTTGTAAACTCTCATAAAGAAGCAACTAGAGGAATCGAAGGAAGTGTGGGTAGACGAGCTTCCTCTAGCATTATATGCCTATCGTACCTCTTTCAAGATAGCCACAGGTCATACTCATTTCTCATTGGCTTACGGGTAGCTAACAGAGACAGTAGTGACGTCACATCGGAGGATTTACCATGACCCAAGAAAGAACGAGTTGCAAAACATGTCACTTGACTTAGTTAACGAAAGACGCGAGGAAGCCGCTCTAAGGACAGAAGCACACAAGCGAAGGATAGCCACCCAATACAATGTGAAGGTCAAACACTCCCCATTTGAGGAAGGAGACTTGGTACTTAAATGAATATTCCCCAGAAAGAGGGCATTGGATCAAGTCTGGGAAGGACCATTTTTCATTTATAGTGATTTAGGAAATAGATCTTTCATCCTTAGTACTGTAGATGGAGCCATACTCAGGAAGGCTTGGAACGCACACCATCTCCATCGTTACTGTTCACTAGATTTTTGGTTAACACCCCAAATAGTACTTTGATGAGAAAGAGCAAGTTGATTGAGTAGTAAGGAACGTTATCCTTAATTATAATCTTTACAATTTGCTCCAAGAATAACTGAACCTTGATTTGAGTATCTCAATGTGGGCGAACGGTTTAATCTTTCGAACAGAAGGTTTATTACCAGAGGTGAGCTTATTCGTAATCTCTAGGAGGCTCTCCTTTATAACACAAATGGAGATCGATCGATTATATTCCTTTAAAGTTGAACTCCAACACTTCTGAAAGGTTTGAGTGATTAGGCTCCTTAGCAATAGAACCAATAACAAAACTCTAGATGGTATACGAAGTCCTTTGATCTTGTCGTGGGGTTTTGGTACTCTTAAGAAGTTAGATTTAACCTGGCCGTGAGATTTGAGGATTTCAACTATCGGATTAAGCTTATTTTCTCGTACGTAGGCTATCCCGAAGGGTTTGAATGGAGGATTAATAACTACAGAAGGTTTGGTTGTTGCTAATATATGGGTATCTAATAATGTTAGTTGAGGGGTTCCAATTGTGATGCCGGTAACTCCGGATGGTTGCTACTTATATTAGCCAGGCTCAGCTGTTGGTCCTACCGAAGGGTGAAAGTTGAGAACTCAACATCTTTCCTTGTTTGAGGTTATAGCTTTAACCAATTGATCTTCAGACTTTATCAGGAAGAACCTTTCAGAGCAATTAACCCTGGAAATTGATATTATGACAGCAAAGAGTTAAGTAATCAATAAAATGAATCATAAATTAGAAGTCTTCCCTTGCAATTCACAATAAGACTTCACTTTTATTAAATTTCCCCAATTAGGGTTATAGAATTATGATCAAGAAGTTACAAGTTTTTCGAATGAAGGATTTTTTTTCAAAACAGGACCCCTTTAGTCTTATTTATAGATGAAGGCGGCCTCCCTTTGACCTTATGCCTTCGAGTAGTACAGAAGGTCGCCCCTTGTCCACAGTTGCAAACCTTTTGTCTTGCCGGAAGACTACTTCTCGTACATGGTTGTAGGCCTCTCATTATGGACGGAAGGTTTGCTTATTATACATCATCGTGGACTGTTGAATGCTGCCGAACGGTCTCTTCCTTCACTTGTTTTTAGGAACCTGCTACCCTTGTCGGAAGATTCATCATTTGTACGACATATGAACCTTCCAAAGGTACCATACGGTTTTTAGCTTTTGTGGATCCTTTGGCTTTGGTAGAAGGTTACTTTTCCTACTTGACTACCGCCGAGAGTTGCGTTTTCCTTGGATGATGGTGGAAGGTTGTTTTCCGTTGACTTATGGAAGTTGCTTTTACCTAAACCTTCTGGTAACATCGGAAGGTATCCTGTAGGTGTATTATCTGGTCCGAAAGGCTTATTGCGCTTTCAAAAAAGTTATCGTAAGGTCATATGTCCTTGTTTCTGCTTGTTTGCCTACTCCGGAGGGTAAGCGCCTCTTGAACATTATAGAATGATACTCTCTTTCTTCCATGAAAGGTCTTGAACCGCTTTAAATTATTGAATGCATCCCTTCGATCTCTTCGGAAGGTCTGATCCAGATTTTTTTTCCTTATATCCTATGTTTGAGACCTTATGGCTTAAGTGGAAGGTGAATTTAATGAGTAACATTTCCACCTCCTCATGCGAAGGGATGTTCTTGACTTTCCAAGTCATCCCCTCTAGGAATTATGGAGTTTTTGGTTCATTTTACTACAAATGTAAGTTCCAAGTACAAGTAAAAGAGTTATTTTAAAAAATTTGACCTTTCCCAAAACAAGAATGTCATCATTTTTTTAAGGTTTAAAACTGCTCTTAACATCAAGTTAATAATATGATCTGAGATCCAATTAAATACCATTTCAGTAACCTAAAATGTTCCTTTTGCCTCGCTGAAGGGAATTAAAGTTGCAGCACTAAACCTTCCGTTGGGACTGGAAGGTATTCCAACCTTAATTTTTACTTATTGTTGGTAGGTCTAAACAGCTTAATGGTTAGTCCTTCCGACAATAAGATTTCATTTGAATTCAAAAGCCTTAAACCTTACGATTCCTTTCTGTTCTTCAAACTATCATATAACCAAGTAACGAATACATAAGTACATTTTCATCCGTATAATATAAATTAAGAAATTCGACCAAAACATCCAAATATCCATATATATATTATTCATATTACACTTTTCAAAATGATCTATCAATATATACATATCAAAAAATTACACTAGCATCCTAGAATTAAACATCGAAAGTAACCAAAAAATAGCAAAATGATTTGTTCACTTTATCCTATAGCCCATCCGAAAAAGGCGGAAGGTTTGGAACTAAATCGATTGTATTGACGACGATGAGCTCAACCCATATTAGCTGATACGAAGAATAGGTTATTAATGTAGGATTTTCTCCCGATACATCCTAGATGGCTAAGTCCATCCAAAATGCGTTCGTGGCCAGGTCAAAAAGCATAGAGTATGTTGCTTTTATAGGTGGTTCAAGAAAATTTGGTTGTGGGTGGACTGCATTACTAGATTGTGCACTAGTGACCTCTTCTGCCTCTTGCGGAGGGTTTAATATGCTTAACGCATAGCAACAACAACAGTGGGTTTTTTCCCTTGTCCTTTTCTTAGGGGCAGGGACTATTGCTCCTCTATTATCGGTCTTCTCCTGTTGTTTGGAGGCTTCAGAATCAAATAAAGTGAAGGGAGAGAGCCGAGGAGACATTGAGTGCTGGGTCAAAGTCTGGGACCTTGATTTACTGCCAGGAGATTGGGACCTCTTCCAGAAGCCATTTTTGGGATCTCGGTCTCTTTTGTCCCCAATTAGGTGATAACGGGCTACCTCTCTATCAACAGCTTTCTAGCTGGCTACCCAACATTTTCACTTGGTCGAATGAACACACAGCCTACTTTATCTCCTTTGGAGGTATATTTGGCCCCATTTGCTTCACTTTGGATGCTAATTTCTCCCTCTTTGAGCTCATGCTTCCTACGATTATAAAGAACAATAGTTTAGAATCATCCAATCACATAGAAAAATGCATGATCATGACAAGAACGTGTGACAGTGTGATTGTAAGTGCAAGAGCATGTAACTATAGTACGAACACTTAGCATCCTCGTGAGTCTCTATCTGTCATTGAATCTCTGTGATGGAAGCAAAATCCCTATAGCTGATCCCAACTTTTGGATCTAAAAGGTAATCGGAAACACTAATATCTACAAGGGTGAAAGACTCTTCCTCCTCCTACTCGGAACCAAAATGAGGCATAAGGGATCATCCACTTTTGGGTTAGGTGGAGTAGCTGAACCGATGCCCCCAAAAGTGTAGGCTTCATCATGATCCAAAGTATTGTGTTCACTGCCATGGGAATGGAAACAAAACTCTTCCTCTGTCCTTATGTGAATATTGTCATCTTCCCACTCCCTTAAGGTCCTGAACTGGCCACTTTTACTATGAACTTCTTGAATGCACCTAAACCTGACTCCTTTAAGCCCGTTAACATGGTAGGGACAACTCTAAATAGATCAGCAATCGAAAAGACACCAGTAATAGAAGGTCGGGAAGAGGGGTCCTTCCTCGTCTCACCAGTAGCCAAGCCTTTCTTATTCTTATCCTTAGCGAGATTCTGAGTAGAAGGTTGTCTACCCCTTCTGATCATGCGACCGACAGCAAGAAATCAGAGCTGCCTTAAGCTATCATCAGTGTCAAGTTAGGAAACCTCCCGAAGCTTTTTAGTAATCCATTGGAGCCAATGCAGCATGTCCTCTAAATCCTTCCCAGTGGCTGCTTTCACTACACTTGGAAGAGACAAAAGAGTTAACGTCTAGCTCGTGATGTTACAAAACAATGAAAATGAGACAAACGGAGAAATACTCATATCCCGAATGCCACTACTGAAAATAAGGAGAATTTTTACGAATAAAAAAGTACTCCCTCTTGAACATGCTGTACTTGGAGTATAAGTTCTCGATTGGTTTAAACTTGTTCCCCACCTCGAGACAAATGAAGGGAGAACCCTTCAACTTGATCTTTATAGCATATAGAAATCTAATCTAGCAATGAGTCGGGAGCACTTTGAACTCCCTCATAAAGATGTAGTACAAGCTAGTGAGGATGGAATACCCGTTAGGATGCAGTTGAAACAAAGTGATTTTAAAATATACAAGAAATCTCGTTATCCATTAAGAAAGAGAAGGCGGAGCTCCAGCCGTGCAGTGGTAGCAGGAGTAGGTCATATATCCCTCGGAAGGAGCATAAAGATTTTGTTCCAAGGTAGGTAAAAGAAGATCCTCCCTAGGGATACCATGCGCAGCCATAATAAGATCAACCTGCTTGGTTGTTAGATTAGAGGCCTCAGAATCAATTTGGTTTATTAATAGCTTTGATGGTCCATATCCATGAATAAAGGAGTGAACAGAGCTGGGTTAGTTAGATCGGTGTCCCGACTAAGCAGGACCAAGAGGGACGGAAGTAGAAGGAACCCAGTCTTTAGAGGCGGTAAAAGAGTGGGTGTGGTGATGTCCCGACATTCCTATCTAGCATGACAGATCATCTCATGCATAATTATAAAGAGTTGGAGTATGTGTGTATGTGCCTGTATGTATGCATGTTTACTAAAAAATGCAACATTTCTGTTTAGCAGTCAATCGAATAGCTACAAACCTAAGACCTGCAAAGCCAAACCAAAAATCTTAAGCCAAATTCCTAGCTAAACCCTAGGACGAGCCCATGTAAATAGCAGGGGTGAGTGCTGAGATAGAGAGGAGATGCTTACTAGATCATGGATCGACCTTGGATTGAAGATTAAATTGGATGGGGGGCTTGGGCAAGGAGGCATGGGAATGGCGGCTCGGGAAGATGAAGGGTCGCGTGTTTTAGGGAACGCCGGAAAGTGAGAGAGAATGTCCGGTAGGATGAAGTGCTGTAGCTTATATAAGGGAGGAGCTAACCCCCGTTCGAACCAACAAGGTGCCAGACCAAACCCAGGTCTAGGACCAAACCAAGTAATGTCGAACTAAATGAGCAATACTCTGGAATTTCCCACCAATTCACAAGCATGCTGAACCAAGCCACTAAGTCACAAGCACATCAAAGCAAGCCACTAAGTCACAAGCATGACAGACCAAGTTAGAACATAAGGTAGATTGCTGATGGATTCATGAATAGATTACTCAAAAAAGTCTATCTCTTAGTTTACAAGATGAGTTTTAGGGCAAGTGTTGAGTGAGATTTCTCCCAAAAGACCAAGGTAATTGGAGGTTAAAGAAAACTTGGCTTAGTTAGGAGGAAAGTAACACAACAGGTAGAGCAAGTGTAAAGGTAGAGCAGAGAGCTTGGATGAATAGGGAGAAAGCATACTTTCTCCCCACTGTTCGGTAGTCAAAGTACCGAACATAACTTTCTGTTCGGTACCCCAAGCCAACGAACAAGATCTTTTGTTCGATGGTTGAAGTACCAAAAAGAATTTTCTATCTGGTACCCACAAGCCACCGAATAGGATCTTCTGTTTGGTGATTGGCCACCCACCGAATAATGCATTTAAGGCACCCACTGAACCAAGGAGGAAGGCACTCACTGGACTAAGACAATCCTAGATCTACCAAGCCAAGCCTAAAGAGTCTCATTGAACCAAGAAGGGACGAGCAAAATCGGAAAGCATACGAACTTGGCCAAGAACATGTCCACAACCATCTTAGCCGAACCAACACCCTCTGAATCAACTTCTTAGCCAAACTGAGCAGTATATGTATGTATGTATGTGTGTGTGTATATATATATATATATATATATATATATATATGAAACGAAATCTACATATATGTGGAAATAATCAGGAATATCCCAAATTCCTAAAAATATTTCCTCTGAGCGAGATATACAAGTAAATATCCTAATTAATGACACCGCCTCTTCGTCCTTGTGAATACTCAAGCATTTGGCATTCAAACAACAATTCTTGGGATCTATAAGATTTTGATCTACAGGATCAATTACGCAGTGCATCCGAATCTCAATTTTCTATTATAAATCACTATACTCTTCATCAATTATTTGTAATATTAGAAGTGTAATAGAAAGGAATAAAAACAAACAGTTGATGCAGGCCCATTATGGCTGAACCACTATAAACCATGGTGTACTTTACTTTTTATGCATATTATTCTTCATCTGGTCTACTGTGAAAAATCGTTGAAGTTGTTTGCCTATTTTTTATGTAAACAATAGTCATAAATCATCATCATCTCGCTTCCATTGTGGATCATGTATCATGAATAAATCATATATCTTGCTACCATATAATATAAATCATGTGTCAATGCGTAGGGTCATGGTTTTACCCCTAATCAGGGCATTGCTTACAAATTGGTTAGTATCTGCCAACATCCCATTACCAGCAAGTCTGAGCAGATCAAAGTATCACCAGTAAGTAATCATATATCAAGTGTTAATGTGTTGAGTAGTAATGATACAACTTTTATAGTCTAATTAAGGGTTACTCTAACAACCCACATTTTACGTATTAGAGGATCGTAAAATATTATTTTTATATTCATATTGGGTCATATGACGCTAAGATTTTGGAAAATGTTAAGTGTGGTATTTATTACGGTTAGAAATTTTATTGGATGGTTTTAAACTTGATATCTTATAAGTCCTATAACTTTTGATTGGTGCTGAATTAGGAGTCATGACCACTTCCATTAGAAAGGTATTGTTATAACCAAATTTTCCACTATCTCAAAATAGACTCAAACAGATGACATGGACTGCAAACTGATGAAGGAATGTGTCGAGGAGCTTGGAAGATGTCAAGATTGAAGAAACCAAAATTTGGCCAAGTTTCAGAAATGTAAATCATGTTGGTACCGACCCGATTCTAGTTGGTATCGACATAAATTTGACCAACATGATTCAATCCAACATGGTTAGAACTATCATGAATGATTATATGAAGAAACTCAGGAAGTTTGACGAAATTCTAGTGAGCTAAATCAGGTTTATATTGTCCTGATTTGATTGGCACTGATTTGATTTTGAGACTTGGGATGGTAGTAGATGGATGAAGGGAGCCTAGGCATGAAGAGAAAATGAGCTTTGCATGTTAAACTTCAGGTTGGTGCCGACCTGATTTAGGTTTGTACCGAATTGATTCTAGTTGGTATCGACCACTTTTGATGACCACCGACCTGAAATGAAGACTTGATTTGGCAAGTGGTCGATGAGGAGAGACAAGACATGGAGAAAAACATGAAGAATGATGGAAAAATCAGATCGATGCTGACTAGAAGTGGTTGGTACCAAGTTGATTTCTACTTAGAGATCATGCAAGATGACTCGATCTTCATGCGTGGATTTGTAGATCTTAAAGACTTGTATGAATTCTAGCCCAATTACGAGACTTAAAACGGGAATCGCCTATAAATAACAACCTAACTTCAACTAGAGGGGGACCTTTTCTTTTGGACTCGGGGAGGGGCATTTTCAGATCTACGTTCTATCTCCTTCTTAAACTCTAGAAATTCCATTGTACATCTAAGATCCACTAGACTATGGTCGCATTCAATTGAATTCATTGTAACCCAAAGGGAAAACAATCAACAACCGAGATTAAAGTGGACGTAGGCTAGAGTATTCACCGAACCATTATAAAAAGTGTTGTTTTTCTTCTTTTCCTTTATATATTACTTGTTATATTTAGATCTGCTAGCTTTTAACGTGTTGTACCACATTTTGGCGCATCATTTTTGGTGCTTTAACTGAGAAAGAGCTAGATTTGACAACCTAAAGCTTGGATCTAAAGTTTGGAATATATGAAGTGGCCTTCTACCAGAGCAGTCACATGACCAAGTCAGAAAAGCACGAGGGCGGCCGCAAAATTTGGAAGAGATAAATATGCTTCTTGTCTCTGCATCTACGGTATTGAGGATCTTTGGAGTAATGATCCAAATGGCTTGAATGTTAATCCCGTTCCAACTAATCCAAAATTTCAACTAACTCTGCATCTTGTCTCCGACAAAGTTTAGCTCTATACAATAATGGATGATTGACTTATAAAGCGGCTAATAAACCTGTTGTATATTCGATTGAAGGTCAGAAGTCAAAATAAGAAATAAATTATAAACTCTTTCATTCCAACAAAATACAACTTATCGTGGTGTACTTTCCACTCAATGCATCATCAACCATGTTCCCCTTTCTTTGAGTATAAGTAATCCCAAAATCATATGACAAAAGGAAAACCATCCCTCTTTGTTCCCACGCATTCAAGTCTTTTTGTGAAAATAGGTAATAGAGGGACTTATGATCTATGATCAGCACAAATCTTTCTCCCAATAAATAGTGTCACCGAGATTAAAGTGCAAATATGATGGCAGCTAGCTTAAGGTCATGTGTTAGGTAATTTTTCTCATGCACCTTAAGTTGTAGGCTAGCATATGCTACTACCTTTCCTTCGTGCATCAAGATAGCACTAAGGCCGGTTCTGCAAGCATCAATGTAAACATTAAGCAATTTGGTTCCATCGGGGAAGGTTAAGACAGAGGTGGTCATCAACAACTCCTTTAACCTAATGAAAGCCTTCTCACAATCTAGGTTCCAACCAAACACCAGACTCTTCTTAGTAAGCTTGGGTAAGGGTGCTAAGATCTCTACAAAGTCTTTGATGAACTTCCTATAAAATCCAGCCAATCCTAAGAAGCTATGAACCTTCGAAGCATTCTTCGGTATCTTCCAATCTTTTATCGCTTCCACTTTTCCTGGGTCTACAACTAATTCTTCTCCAGATACGATGTGCCCAAGGATTCATACTTCCTTCTTCCAAAAGTGGCATTTTGAGAACTTCGCGCTCAATTGGTTCCTTCTCAAAGTTTCTAGTACCTCCTTCCAATGATATATATGCTCTTTTTTCTTCTAGTGAATACTAATATATCGTGCACAAATACCATAATAAGTTAATTCAATTTCTCCATAAAAACTCTACCTATCAAATCCATAAAATACGTAGGAGCATTAGTTAAGCCAAATGGCATGACCATCCATTCAAATAGTCAATTAGAAGTTCTAAATGCACTCTTTGGTACACTAGCCTCTACGACCCACAACTCAGCAGCACAATCGAGCAGAGAGAAAACTTTAGCCTCAACTAACCATCAAAGATGTTGCCTGTAGGGAAAGCAATATCGGTTCTTTCTTGTCGATTTGTTTAGCTCTTTAAAATCAATGCATGACCCAAGGGAACAGCCGTCTTTAGTGAAAATACGATATGTACCCCCACTCCAAAATACTACTCCATATAAACCCTTTCTCCAATAACTCCGAGACTTTCTTATCTAATTATCTCCTTCCTTTCAAAGCCATATGCCTAAGTGGCATCACTATGAGCATGACGTCTTATACAAAATCGATTCTAAACTCGATGTCCCTTCGAGGTGGAAGACCGGTGTTAATAGGGTTTTCAACCAAGTAGATTTTCAATAGAAGTCAGAACACCAAGACAAAGATGAAACGACTCAAGAACTTGAAAACACACTTAGAACAGTAAGAAGATGAAACTCAAAAAATTACAAGTCCAAAGAAGCAAAGAAAACCTCTCGGTACCAAGTGGTCCTCCCGATACCGAGAGCTTTATGTTGCACTTTGGACCCCGAAAACCTCTTGTACTTCGAGTACTACTTCGAGCAGTCGTCATCAAGTACTATTCTTGGAGAATAGACAAACAACTTCAAGGATTGTGAGAAGAAAGCAAAGAAAGCAGAACAAGATAAGCAATATCTAGTAGATCACCGAAAGAAATTGACATTCATAGATAATATTTTGGAATACATCGAACTGGAGATAGAAGAATGATGCAAGTGAAAGAAGTAGGTTTGCACCAAGAGAAAGCTCTGGCACAAAGTGGAATCTCTCAGTATCGAGAGGTCTTTTTCGATGTTTGGGCTGGCGTGCTCACTTATTCATCTCTGGGCTTGCTTCCTTATTGAAACCAAAAAATGAACTTGGACTTTGCTTTTTCTTCATCTCCTATCTCTCCCTCAAAAAAGTCACCTAGGCATATACTATTAGCAGTTCTAGGCTTAAGAACCTATCAATCCCTTATACTAGTGACTCTAATTCTCTATCAAGTCCATTTTTTGCACCAAATTTGGCACAAACTCCCAATAGAGATTTGGTAGAGAAATATGAAGGATAATAAATGAAAATAGAGGGAATAATTGATTAAATAATAGAAAATAAGTAATAACAAGAGCACAATGATTTATAGTGGTTTGGCACTGAAAGTCAACGTCCACTATGGAGAAATAACTTTATTGATCAATTGTATTGCTGAATACAGGTGTATGGATCGAGGTAGAATCCTTAGTTACAAAATAGTGCCAAGCCACAAGCAGCATAAAGATCCTAAAAATGAACAATCAAGTCTATATTTATAGGGGAAGACAGTGAAATATTTTCATAAAATTTCGACAACGGAGTCTTCGGATCCAGAAGAAGTCATGGTATCGATTGCGGGTCCCATACCTTTCATAATAAAGATCGGTATCGATCGTTCTATGGGCTTGAGATCGATATGGTGTGCTCTAATCTTCAATATATTTATGTTCCCAAAGTTTCATATGTATTTGACTTATAGATTTAGAGATGTCGATCGATTTCTATTGAGTTGAACTGTAATATCGATATGGTACGATCCATGATTGCTGAATATGAATCATACCCGATCCATTTTCAGTAGATGGTATATTTCCATAATTTTACTATTCTATTGAGTCTGTATTCTACTTTCACCCCATTCCCACTACATATTATCATCTATACCTGATCTTTGGCTTCGTGATTGTCAATCTGACTTGTCGACCCTGATGATAGTCGAGTCTAACTTTTCTAATCAGTTCGAATATTGCAAGGCTAAAAGGCTGGATAACACTTACCTCCCAAAGCACGTCTGGTTTCAACATGATGTGCTTTGAATTGATGCAAGTTTGAGTCATCGAAAAAGAATCCATTCAGCTTTCTGAAAAGTTGTCATCCCTTCGATGAATTGCTTTCCTTGAAAAGTCGTATCTCTTTCTGTTTGACATGACGATTGAATGATTTCCAATAGTATAAATCCTGAATTGAAATTTGCCAATTAAAATATGTACCCAGTTCCATTGAGCTAGTAGGCCTCGGTTATCTGATCTGGTTCTTTCTCTGATAACTCCAGGTGAGAATTCAATTTCTATCAGTTTCAAGAAATCGAATTTTTGGGATGTACACATGCACGTTCATATACACGTTCTTGTCGTTGGCTTTAGGATGCGTTCGTACATTCATGGGTCATTGCCAATTTGGTGGAACGCCAATTTGGTGGAACGCAATTCAATCACTTGCATTTTTCTTTTTTTTAAAAGATGGATCGACATGAATCCATTAGGTAAATGGATCGTACTTGATCCATTTTTAATATGGATATGGTCAAATTCATTTGAGATTGGATTATGTCTGATCGCCCTCCCCCTCTTCTTTCTTTCTTTTTGCCCGAGAAAGAACATGGTGGATCGTTCCAAAGCCATTAGTTGTGGATCCTACGTGATCCAAGTATATGTTCAATGGACCAATTAAACTGCGTATTAAAGAGAACAATCGACATAAGGCCAGTATAAAATGATCGTACTCGATCATTTATCGGTTGGGCTTCCATTGAACTGCAAACTTCGATGGTTCGTACCACTTCCTTTATATATGTAATTAGATAATTATTTTCTTCACTTTATTTCATTTTCTATCATTGTTACTCGAACCAAAAAAGATAGAAAAAACCCATCTTCATCTTCTCCTTCACCATCGATCCACCGAGCCTTCCGATCAAACTCCATACTTATCTCGCATCCATCTCCTTAGGTCTGTCTGACTCCTTGCTACATCACCCATCACCACCGCCATCTCCTATAGATCTGGCTTCATACTCGAATACAAATCACCTCTGCTTTTCAATTATTTGACATAGGCAGGTCGAACTTCTTTTGCTTATGATAATTTATTGATGAGATGATGGTTCACATTCTAGTTAGCATAATTCAGGTCATATCGATTTGATCAGTCGGAGTGGAGGGGTAAGATGGTGACGATCGGGTCAAGTCGTTTATATTAGTGTTGAGATTGGATGGAATGTGCTTGTTTAAGGTCGAAGGTGGGAGATCATTCTCAGTCGATCATTCTTGGTGTTCTTGACCGATCGTTCTTCGAATCTGCATTTTTTAGTCTTGAATTGACGCGAAGTGTGGAATCGGAGTCGAAGGTTGGATCGATCGCAATGATCGGTTGGAGAACAATCGGTTGAAGAACGATTGGTTTTGAAATGATCGGTCATGCATAATAGGATCGATCAGTCATAACATTATTTTGGATTGGTTATTGGTATAACTTGGATAAACATACTTAAAATCCCCAATCTTAATTAGAACTTTGTGATGAGCTTCGGCCTTGAATGCTTGAATGGTCATACATTACTTGCAAATGAAATGGACTGCATATTAGACGTATATGACAATCGAACCGTGGAACAAACTTGACTAATTTCCTACATATTTATGCTTTCTACCAATGCCTTTGACAAATTATTGGAGCTCATCCATTTCTAAACGCATAATTCAAACTTCGACATGCCAACAACCGATCCCGATGACTAAACCGAACCGTTTTCCATTAACGTAGAGAATTGTTTAAACTGTCAGCAATGACAGTCACTTTGATCGAACCCCGAATTCCTGTCATAATCATAGTCTTTTATTCTGAACTTCTTTTATTGCATTGCATGACAATGCACCACTCTACACTAGCACACACTTTTAATGGGAGAAATAGGTTATTCTTTTGTAATAATGATTATCTACTGAGTTTAATATGTGTAGGTTTCATACGCTCGGGCTGTTCAATTGCCATATCTTTCGAACAAATTTAACATCACAACAGTACGAGTTACGAATCGAGCTCCGCAACTTCTTTCGATGAATTCTCCCTCAAACATCAAGTTGAACAATTGGAAAGTTCCTGCCCATTACCTGACCTTTCTATGTCATTCCTGTTCTTCCAGCAGAAGTGATAGACCCTACTCTCGACACTCTAGAAGACCCTATATTTTTGAAAGATCTGGAGGATTCTGTGGCTTCAAAAATTAACGGGGCCTCTTTTTGTAAAATTTATGCCAAACACGGGATTTCGTTTGATGATGTACGAATTTTGACTAGAGATGATAGAGCTCATATGCCCCCTGAAGGATTCAATGCATGTAACAAGTTCATGTGTTGGGTAGGATGCGTCGTACCCTTCAATTCATTTATCTAAGAGATGCTACATTATATAAGGTTAGCACCGACACAACTGCATCCAAATGGCTATGCCTTGCTTAACTATACTAGCATGACATTCATTGAGTTTTTATTTCGTCCTCCAACTCCTAAAGACATTCGATTACTTTTCACCTTCAAGTGATGAAAGGAAAGCCTTTCGTTCACATTTCTCGAGTCAGCCAAGAAGTGCCAGATCCAGACTAGTACTCGGAACAAGCTGTGCACTTTCAAAAGCGAGTGGTTATATATCCGCTGCCCGCCCGACTTTGCTAGACGGTGGTTAAAAGGATGTAAGTATTACTCCTTGCTAATTTCTTGAGCGCTTGTATCCAAGTCGTATCCTGAATTAAGCAATTTCTTTGGTTCGAACAGGCACTTATCCATGACCCGATGAAAAACAATATACAGATGCGGTCTTGGCACTAAAAGGGTTCCTTCAGAAGACCAAGACATTGAGAATCTCCTTACTGATTAACATCTCATTACTTACTGCCTGATGAAAGAGGGTCGTAGCATAGGGCTACCAGTCACTGCTGGAGTTATACAGGCTGAGCAGTGGGATGCGGATGGTGATAAAGGCCATCAAGCTGATCCTGTCGTTCCCCCTATTGAGGGGGCTCAGGAAGCTATCATAAAGTTGCAGCGGGAGATAATAGTGATGACCTCGGTGGTGGTGATGCACGTTCTAGTTTCAGGGTTGCAACCGGATCTTTGCAAATCTCGCAACCCCCAGCTCTCGTAAAATAAAGAAGAAAGAAGCTCGTTTGCAGGTTCCCTAAGAGTCGCCTCTTCAAACAGCCAATGTTATCCATTGACCCTCAGGCTATTCCAGATCAGTCCGCTCAGAACACTTGGACGAATCATTTGGGGCATTATCTGATCTTTCGATATCGGATGACGTTGATGCCTTTCATTTTACTAACATGAGTATCGGTGGATCAGAATCGCCTTCCAGAGCTGGGGGTGGAATCCCTCCTACCACTAGTTGGGAGGTTACTCCTGCAAGTAAAGCTTCAATATCTAGTCCATTAGAGGGACACAAGGACCGCACGTTCGCACACACTTCACATTATTGCATTGCACTTATTTCGAGTCCTTCGATACTTAGAACTGATTCATTCTTTGTCTTTCTTTGCAGAAACATTGATGAGGAAGAAGTACATGTTTCAGTCTCTATAGGAAATATCGTGCCAAAATAATGGTTCTCATTTGGGCTCGTATCGCCAAGGTAGTGGTCATGAATATGACCTAAGCTATCGCTCTGGCCGGGATCAGAATTACTAGAATAGCGGCGGCAAAAACAGGTCTTGCCATGGTAAACATCGGTCTAAATCTAGATCTCCTCCTCTTAAAGATTCTAAAAGGCAAGAAGATCGTCGTGATGACGTTCCTGCTACTGACACCTCTCATGGTCCCCTTTCCACTTCAGTTTCTTCACAATCTGTTGTTCCATCTCATCCTCATCGATCCAGCGATCGCCGACGTCATGATATTCATCAGCAATGGTTGGCAAAAGAAAGCGCTGACACCTAAGTTGTCATTGAAGCTCAACAAGCAGACGCCGCTGCTCGCATGGCCCAACTTAAGTCAGATTTTCCAAATGTATGTCTTGATGGATTTTTCTTTATACCTAATCTTAAGAAAGTTCCTATAAAAGTCCAGCAAATGACCATGGATTGTGTGAATGATATCCATAATCAGTATAACGAGTGGATGAGAGCGACAGAGAGGATTTCTAAGGTATCTTGTGAGAGAGTGGCAGAGATTGAGAAGTTGAAGTGTCAATATGCCCAAGACAAGCGGATAATCAAAATTCTAACCAATGAGTTAGAATATTTAAGGAGCTCACAAGTAGAAGTCGAGAGAAAAGCAGAAACGACCATCAAGGCACTCGAGGATGAGAAGGCCAGGTACTTAGCCAAGGGTGAAGCGCTTCATCATCAGAATCATAAAATGGTGCTAGAAAGAGATGGGGCCCAAAGAAGTGCAACTGATTACAAAACTAAGCTTGAGTGGAAATCCAAAGATAAAAAGGAGGCACAAAAAATCAGTCAGGATGCTTGTGAGGAATTGGTTACCGTTAGGCTTGAAAGAGAAGCATTTATCGAAATAGCCAAAGGAATTGATGCCCTTGTTAGATGAGAAGTGGAGGCCGTGAAAGAAATGGTCGGTGGGGAAGTTATGGAGGAATTAGATACACTGCTCATTCTCTACAATTCAAACGTCTTGAAGTACATAAACTTGGAGTGGATTCAGGGTGACTACCTTTACCATCTTGTATGTGCTTGGGAGCATCTTGTCCAGGAGGAGAAGGAGACTGTCAGCACTAAACAAATCGATTTGATGAGGCAGGAAGGCGAAATTCTACTTGGTGGTGAACCCAAAGTTCTACATGAAATCTAGCTTTTACTCCAAAAAGAGCACACCATAAACTCTCAACATGAAGCTGGTGACGGTTCTGGATCTATGTCGCACAATGACGCAGATGATCATAATCCAGTGACCCAAAATATTCCTAGCACCACCGTGGATTCTTCTATAGAGCTCGGTTACAATCTAGAGAAGCCGCATATTGTTTCATCTAGTGGGCTCTCCCCGATTATGGAAGATGGTTCCGGTGGCACTCCGGTTCACGTGGGGGATCAATCTAGAGAAGGTATTCATTCAACTCACACGTCGTTCAAAAAGCTGGAGTGCCCCGATCGATATATCTAATCTTTTTGGTTATATTTCCTCAACTTTAGATCCACTGGCTACAGTAACCCCTCTTCCTCAAAAATCTCCACTAGGACCTCGGTTGCCAACGACGGTGTCCGTTACCATCACGGCTTCGGCAACAACCCAAGATGTCTCGAAAGAGGAAACTTTAATGATCGACGAGCACCTGGTGAACGCTTTGTTGGGGGAAGAAAGTGATCCGTGTGAAGTGATTACTGTTGATGATTATGTTGTGGTTATTGAAGCTTCCAATCCTTGTCGAGCCCCTCCATGCAAGAAATGGCAAAGAAACTTGATGCGGACATTGCCCTTGAGGTGAAAGTCAAGCAAGAAAATGAAGATCGTTCCCCCATCTCCATTGTTTTTCCTGGAGAAACTATGGATGCCTTTGCTCCTTAGCCAGAATCTGCTCAAGGTGCACCTACTTGGTCAACCCAGTCCACTCCGATTAAAGGCCAAGGAGCAGGATGAGAGGGGACAAGAGGAGTGGAGAAAGTTCGAGTGAAATCTCTCCATATTACAAGAAGAAGAAAAGGTAGCCAAGGAGGAAGTGATTCATCGTGTGCACTCAAGCTCCCAAGTCTTTCGAGTTTGGTTGCCCAAATTTGTACGGGATTGGCCCCCATTTTTTATTCTTTTACTGTGAATACTTGTATTTGACTTTCCAAGCTTATGAAAATAAAGTTCTTTTGCTTTTGTCGATCTCTTGTGTGAGTTTACATAAGCAGTTGACCTATTACATTTCCATTAATTGTACATGAAATTGTTGCCCACTGATTCAGATGATAATCCGTTAATTTTATCTCAAGGCCTTCATACGGTCATGGACTCAAGTCGCACTAGGCACTAGTCCCAAGCCCAAGTGCTACGTTGTTGGATTCGATGATTTTAGTGATTATACTCCTGCCTCAGTTCTTGGGTTAGAGGAGTTAGATAGTGGATGGTCGAATTCTATCTTTAGCGAATTTATACTCCTCCAGTTGGTTTCAAGTCAGAGTTTATGGAATAGTAAGTGGTCGAACCGCACTCGTCCATTTTTTTATATTCATATCCTCACTCTAGGGATAAGAGTTAGTTGGCGGGTGATCGAATCACACACAATTTGTGTTTATAATATAGTCCACACTCTGGGACTTGAAGTTATTTTGGAAAATAGTCGGACCGTACTTTCCTTAAATGATCAATTTGCCCCCAAGTTCAGGGTTTGTCTTAGCGAGCGATCGGTCATGTCATAATCACTTTTGATTCATGTCTATCCCATTTCTTAGTGGGATTAATTTGATTATTGAATGGTCAAGCCATATCCATTTCTCGTTAGGTGCTCCATCTATCAGATTGTGAGCGAGAATCATCGAATGAACGGTCGAAACACATTCATTTTGTTTAGTTCAGTCATGAACTAGTTCAACCGGCTGGCTCTAAACTCTAAGAACCTACTCAGGCATGTCAATATTAGTTAGTCGGGTATCGCAACTAACATGCAGTGCTAAATCAATCACAGATATGAAGGAAATTTCAAAATTTTATTTGCTAAATGGAAAGAAATAACAGAACTTGTCTTATTACATACCTGGAAAATCAAACGCTGAAGTAAATTCAGAAATTAAATTCAACTAAATGAAAAATGAATAAACTAAGTGAAATAGCGTCATAAATGCTCGCTATTCCATGCCCTTAGGAGTGTGAGGCCATCAACAATCGCTAGCTTGAAAGTTCCTTCTCCAAGCCTCTATTCAACGATTTACATTTCATTCCAGGAAGGATTCATGTGTGATGGGATAGGAAAAACCCATTTCAAGATGAGATCACCGAAGTTAAAAGTCATATTGGACTTTCGTGTTGTAGTATCGGGCGACTCGATACCGATATGTAGCTATCCTCAAATCAGCTTCTTTGCGTTTCTCATCTACCAAGTCTAGATATTCTAAGGGAAGATCTCGATTCGTTATGGGATCATAGTAGGTCACTCGATGAGAAGGGACTTCGAGTTCAACATGAAGGACTTCTTCGGAACCGTAAGCAAGAGCAAATGGAGTTTGGCCAGTTGCGGACTTATGGGTGATTTGTAAGCCCATAATGATGTTGGGAGTTCATCCACCCACTTGCCTCTATCCTTTTCCATATTTTTCTTCAGAATGGACTTTATGATTTTGTTCAAAATTTCCACTTATCCATTTGCTTAGGGGTGAGCAACTACTGCAAATCTCTATTAAATATGATGCCGATGGCAAAAGTCTTTGAATTCAATGTTGTCGAATTGAGTTCTATTATCAGTTATAATGTTTCGTGGAAGGCCAAAATGACAGACGATGTTCCGAAAAATGAAGTTGATTACTTTCTTCATCATGATCGTGGTTAAAGGTGCTGCTTCGCCCATTTGGTGTAGTAATCAACTACTATGATGGCATACTCCGCACCACCTTTAGAGATCGGTTAGGAACCAATAATATCTATGGCACATGTGGCAAATGGCCATAGACTGACCATTTGTGTAAGCTCCATCGACGGAGCTCTTGGAACTTTCGCATACATCTAGCACTTGTTGCATCGCCTAGCGTAGTCAGCAACATCCCAGTTGATAGTTGTACAGTAATACCTATAGTGGAGTATTTTCTTTGCTAGGGTTCGCCCCCACTGTGATCGCCACATTCTCCTTCCTGAACTTTCTTTAGAACCTATTTTATTTCATCATGAGCAATACAACATAGCAGGGGAATTAAAAACCCTTTCTATACATGATTCCTTCCTGAATGAAATATCGAGAAGCTTTACGAAGGATTTGTCATCTTTCATTCCTTCATTCGGGAAGGACTCCTCGTAGCAAATAATCTTTAAATGGAGTCATCCACGACTCATTTTCGGGCTCCGTCTCTAGTGTCCAATCGATTTCCATCTGGTTTATGCTCGGAGCATCTAATACTTTGAATGGAACCAAGCCCATTTGTTATGCATCCTCAGTGCTGGCAAACTTTGCCAATGAGTCCGCTGTTAGTCCATGAGTTGATGGTTTTGATGACAACAACCTTAGAATAAGATTATAAAATATAAATACTAACATTATAGTTTAGATATATATGTATATGCAGGATTTAACCATGCAGGTGCAAAGAATGAAGACTATGCAGTATATAGATTCAAGATATCAAGATTGAAGACTCATGAGTATCAGGATTATCAAGAGTTCAAGATTTCAAGATAATTATTGAGTCTAGAATTATGTTAAAACTTCACAATAGCACTGAAATCTTCACTCCATTTTTCTTTTGGGATGGAACCCATTTCTACCTTTTTAGTGGCTTACAAACCCACGACAAGTAGCTTACAAACCTACGACAAGTGGCTTACAAACCCACGAACATCCTGGTTTTGTACAAGTTCTCGAGTCCTGTCATGATGAGATATTCTGCAGGAAGAAGCTTGCAAAACTACTTCAAAATGATTTTCAAAACTACTTCAAAATGATTTTCAAATTTTTTTTTCAAAATGTTTTAGCCTTAAAAATTATCTTTTCAAATGATTTTCAAAAAGATGTTTTAGCCTTAAATATTCTTGTTTTTAAACTTCTATTATTTTAAACTATCTTTTAATTATAATATATTTATACTTTGATTTAAACATAAAATTATAGTAAAATGTTATATATATTATTTTCTATATTCATCTATGTATTTTATCTATAGTCAAGTATATTTATAAAGTTTAAAATAGTTTTAATATAAAATAAAGGTTATTTTCAAAGAAAACAAAACATCAAAATTTCCTTTGGGATGTCGACATGCCCTAGTAACCCATGTCGACATAGTGTCAGTTAGATTCAAAATTTGAATTTCAAAAGAAGTGTCTATTCGCCATAACCTTTCACGAATGGACATGACTGTTGTTCTTATATAAATATGGGTTAGTTTCAATGAATTTTACATAAGTTTTTCTGGTTTTTCACTTCTCTTCTTCTTCCACATTTTCTTATTCAAAATCCTATCATTACTCTGTCGAAATCAACATTGAATCTAACTAGGTTATCTCTGGTTTGATTCTCTATCACTATCTCAACAAGATCCAAGTGCTATTCAGAGTTATAGGCTTCTTTGTAATCTATCTAGCGAGAAAAGGTGTGATTGTAGCCTTGGAAATCAATCAAGCGAGAAAAGGTGTGATTGTAGCCTTGGAAATCAATTGGGTGAACTTGTTGCCCCGGAAATCAAGTATCTCTACCCAGAGGATTATTATTCTGGAGAGTGTACCTCGTAGCCTTGAAATCGAGGGTTGTAATTGTTGAATTGCTTTTGAAAGGAAATCTGTAATTAGTTGTGCGGGACTGGATGTAGGGTAACCCCGAACCAGTATAAAATCCGGTGTGTTCTTTCCTTTACTGCATTTACTTTAGTTCTGCATCTGTGATTATATCTGTGTCTGAATATTGAATACATTTGTTTTCAAATTAACATAAAATCAAAAAGATTTAGTAATCTTTTAAAAACACTATTCACCCCCCCACCCTCTAGTGTTATTCCTAGCCTTAAGATCCGTAATCTGCATTCCTCACATTTGGTATCATAGAAAGGTTTTCAAAAGTTTCGTAATATGATTTTTGAAAATTTTTCAAAATGGCTACCAACACTGGTACAGTTATTAACACTAGTATCCCCATCACTAGTTCATTTGTAGAAGGTCAGTCTACTGCCAGACCACCACTTTTTAATGGCACTAACTATGCATATTGGGCATGTAGGATGAAAATATATTTACAATCTATAGGATTAGATACTTGGAATATCACACAAACTGAATATTCGAACCGACAACTAATTTTGCACAGTGGACTACTGAGCAAAAGACTGTTGCACAAAATAATTCTAAAGCAATGAATATTCTATTTTGTTCACTTGAAAGAAATGAATTTAACACAGTGTCAGTTTGTAAGTCTGCATATGAAATCTGGAAAACTTTGCAAGTGACTCACGAAGGAACAAGCAAAGTTAAACAGACCAAAATTTCCATGGTCACAAATCAGTTTCAGTTATTTAAAATGAATACTATTGAGTCTATTTCAGATATTATTATCCCGCCTTTGGGAAAGGCCGTGACACCAAGAACTTGACTAGAAACCAAAGGCAGTTCGTCTAGAAAATCGGCTATACACAGGTTCACTATGAATATCGATGAATTTTGTCCAAGCCCGGATCGAGCCAAAATTGATATGACACGACAAGCGAAGCTATGGGAGCCATCGTTCCAAATTTCAAGTCAATCCGAGTTCATATGCTCAAGTTATGATCGATGAAAAATTGATTAAAAATAGCCCCTGTTCGAATCGCTCAGTTCGACTCGCTCCACTTCGACTCGCTCCGCTTCGCCTCCATCTTCGACTCGCTCCACTTCGACTCGCTCAACTTCGTCTCGCCCCATTCGAATCCATCTGGAAAGCCTACTTCGACTCGCTCCACTTCGACTCGCTCCGCTCCACCTCCATCAGATGCCTTCTTCGACTCGCTAAGCTCGCATCCCTCAGAAAGGCCTTCTTTGACTCGCTCCGCTCGAATCACTGTTCGAATCCCTCAGGGCGCTACACTTCGACTCGCTCCGCCTCGGGCCATACTTCGACTCGCTCCGCCTCGAGCCATACTTCGACTCGCTCCACTTCGTCGATTTCGCATCCATCCGAAGACTTCTACTTCGTGTCCATCGATGTAGAGCAAAGCACAGCAGTCAATACAAGTTAACGCCTCGTCACCGAGTCAAACAGAACCGAGTCAAATGAAAAGCGAGTCGAAACAAGAGCGAGTCGAACTAAACAACCAACCGAGAATCCCATTTTCGTATCGATCATATCTCCTAATCTACAAGTCCAAATGCTATGAAATTTTCACAGAAGACTACGTGCATGCTAAAGAATGTCCACGCCAAATTTCGACTCCATTGGATGAAATCTTGATCGATACGAAATTTGTTCGTATCGATTACGGATCGGACCGAAACTTCACGGGCTTGGGCACGCGGGCCTGGTCACGTGCCAGAGAGGGTCTCCCGAGAACTGAGCGAAATACCAGCGTCCTACACCTATAAATAGAACCCCAAAGCCAACAGAAAAGGGGTTCTTCTTCCTTTTTGAGATCTCCAACGCCCAAGCTCTGCCAGATCCAGATCTGAACTCCATTGCTGCTGCTACCAACGAATTTCATGCTGCAAATCATTATTATTCGCTGTAATTTGCTAAAATCAATTGTAAACATAAAAGAAAGATCAATAAAGCAAACTACTTCATAGTGGATGTAGGCGATACGCCGAACCACTCTAAATTCTTGTGTGTCCTTGCATTTTAATTATTTTCATCTCTGAGATTTGGAGTTTTTGTTAGATAAATTCTCTTTTTCCATTTAATTTCTTCACTTTATCTCTTCAAAGACTTCCGAAGAGTGTTGTGCCCAATTTTGGTACAAACACTTTGGTGCTTTCATTGAGAAAACCCTGCTTTTCTCCTGCTCTATGGATCTACTACCGTCGTTGGATTGCAAAAAATCTAAGGAGAAGATCCAGATCTGTCGATCAGTGGTTCCTTCTATTCTATTCAGATTGTTCCAGATCTAAGATGAATGACATTCATCATGAATTTCGTACCCATATTATCGTATCCATGAAAATATGGTAATTTTCGTGTCCATATTTTCGTATCCATGAAAATTTGATCATTTACGTATCCATGCTCTCGAATCCAGAAAATATGATCATTTTCGTATCCATCATTTCGAATCCAGAAAATATGATCATTTTCGTATCCATCATTTCGTATCTAGAAAATATGATCATTTTCGCATCCATCAGAGAGCCTCTGTTCGACTCGCTCCGCTTCGCATCCATCAGAGAGCCTCTGTTCGACTCGCTCTACTTCGCATCCATCAGAGAGCCCCTGTTCGACTCGCTCCGCTTCGCATCCATCAGAGAGCATGTGTTCGACTCGCTCTGCTTCGCATCCATCAGAGAGCATGTGTTCGACTCGCTCTGCTTCGCATCCATCAGAGAGCCTCTGTTCGACTCGCTCCGCTTCGCATCCATCAGAGAGCCTCTGTTCCACTCGCTCCGCTTCGCATCCATCAGAGAGTCTCTGTTCGACTCGCTTTGCTTTGCATCCATCAAAGAGCCTCTGTTCGACTCGCTCCGCTTCGCATCCATCAGAGAGTCTCTGTTCGACTCGCTCTGCTTCGCATCACTCTGTTCGTATCGATCGTCTGTGCTCTGTTCGTATCGATCGCAACTGCTCCAATTCGTATCGATACTCCCATGCAGTTCGTATCGATCCATCAGCATCCATTTCGTATTGATACGAAATTTCAAAAAAAAAAATATTTTTCGAGTACGACCCAAATTTCCCAAAAAGAGGCAAAAAAATTTGGGGGAAACCCCCCGAACCCTAGCCGTAGTGCAGGGCACCCGCATAGTGAATTCAATCACCAATTTAGTGAAGGAACATTCCATCCGCGCTTCTAATTGTTCCATGACTGAACAAGACATAGGAGATCACAACAACAAATGTTGAGTTGGAATCAAGGAATGGGTAAAGAAATACTACTCAACCGTACTCCCAAAGGTTGGAGAACCTAGCTAATATGCCAAGAACTGGAGTTGATTAATATATCATGCTTTTAAGGTGGATTGCAACTTCCTCCAATCGACCAGCTTTTAAAATCCTGAATTGACAACTATGGTACGATGGCTAATATGACGGCTGCCCTACAATGTCTACTCTGCCAACTCAAAACATAGCTGGTCACCGCTGAACCATCTTCAAATTCTCGCATCTTAATCATTCCATGTCCACATGACTAAAAGCATGACATACAACCTAAAGAGGACTTCCTTAATACCCTATATAGGTCTCCTATCTGGATGAAAGTTTGGGATAAACACCAATCTATTAGCCCATTTTAACCAACTCGTCATCCAATCGGCGTTACCAACCACTCAAACATTGGACAATCGTGCATACATCATTCACCAGTGTTACAAGACCCCTTGGAAATAAAATGGACCTGATCATAATGTCGATTGGAGAATCTTTCCCAATCGAGACCTATTCGTTGAAACCATCCTACATGCAGAACTTCTTGTGAAAATTCAACATGTTAACTATGTCGGTGTACTATGGAAATACAACCCTCGACACTACCTTATGAAGTGGGAATGGCGCGTGGATTTCTCCAAGGGCGATAAATGCCATCGAACGCAGATGTCTTCCCTCATTCCTCAGAGAAGATCATCAATCACGACTTTGATAAGAGAATTGGTGGATAGCTGCCGACGACTACACCAACATGTCTAGGCCAATATTGAGTTGATGAATCAGATGAAGGATCAGCATGGCAAGATAAGGAGGGGACCTACTCCATACTCTAGATCGGAAAACTCCTCTTCTCTAGATGGCTACCGTGAATGCCAACACCATAAGGCTGCTCCGGGAAGGATAGCTCCGACAATATGTGCAAGCCCCATAAAACGAAGGACCGGGAACATCCGACCCTTATCGATCAAGGACTTTGATCAAATTGAACCATTTGCATTACACTTCCAACTGAGAAGGGCTGGACTGAAGTGAAATAGCGAGCATGCGATGCTGCCTCACTTATCAATGAGATTTGATCTGATCTCTTTTGAATTATTTCTAATTCAATTTCATTTACATTGCGAAATATGACCGACTTGAATTAAAATACTTGCAAATGATGCAGGTAACCGAGTACTTAAGATTGGGTGCAAAACAACCTCCGCGGACTATGATC
This sequence comes from Allium fistulosum, assembly GCA_030737815.1. Taxonomy (NCBI): domain Eukaryota; kingdom Viridiplantae; phylum Streptophyta; class Magnoliopsida; order Asparagales; family Amaryllidaceae; genus Allium; species Allium fistulosum. The sequence continues at coordinate 800,841,384 of CM060904.1, forward strand.
AAATCATTGAGGTATCATCATGACGAGCATGATTCAACCACTCATCGACTACTATATGCCCTTGACTGGGGGCAAGGCATCAAAGCGGAAGAGACCGACAAGGTCAAGACTCTAGTACAAAGTGGATGCAACCGACCATTCACTAACCCGCCTATGCAATTTAATTGGAGATCTGGGAAAGACTTGTAGTGATATATCCCAACAATGTACTCTCCATCTCATACTTGAAGCTCGCCAAAATACTTACGCTTCTTCTGATGCCCGATAAAATCGGAATCACACCATGGGTGGATGCAACGTCACCATCCATGCATCCAATCCTACATTAGACACTTGGGGTTATTTGAGAACAAATGTTTAAAGTGGATATGATTTGACCGTTCACTCCCTAGTTTGCGTCTGTGATTCGGAAAAACAATCATGCCTTAAACCGACTTCATCAGGGGCCAACCCTCCATTTAAAGTCATCAACGACTGACTACCTACTCGCTAACCATCACGAGCTGTCATTTCAACTCTCTTCCTTAGCTCAATCGAAAGAATGCAAAGTATAAATTGGACGTGACTCGGCTGTCTGCTCTCCAATTCTTGCACCCGACTTAAGGGAAAATACACAACTCAGAGTGGATGTAGTTCGACTATCCCTCCCTATGCTCGAGCACAAAGATTGCCAGAACACTAATCTTACTACTTAGGCTTGGCAAAAGTGGAATCCAAATGAACATGGACGTGATCCAACCGTCCATAAACTAAATCTCATCCTTCGTTGAGGGGCATATAAGTGGAAGTTAATCGGGATCCCACCGATTACTCGATAAGTGAAACCCCGAGCTCAGGGATAAGCCATCACACTGCAACAATAAGGGATTGATACATGACAATCCTCTAACTAACTCCAGATTCCCAGAGTGCGAACTGGAGTATAAACATCAACTCCGAACTCCTAGAGTGCGAGTCGGAGTATAAACATCAACTCCAAACTCCTAGAGCGCGAGTCAGAGTATAAACACCAACTCCGAACTCCCACAGTGCGAGTCGGAGTATAAACATCAACTCCGAACTCCCAGAGTGTGAGTCGGAGTATAAACATCAACAACTCCAGATTCCCAGAGTGCGAACTGGAGTATAAACATCAACCAACTTCGAACTCCCAGAGTGCGAGTCAGAGTATAAACATCAACTAACTCCAGATTCCCAGAGTGCGAACTGGAGTATAAACATCAACTAACTCCAGATTCCCAGAGTGCGAACTAGAGTATAAACATCAACCAACTCCGAACTCCCAGAGTGCGAGTCGGAGTATAAACATCAACTAACTCCAGATTCCCAGAGTGCGAACTGGAGTATAAACATCAACCAACTCCGAATTCCCAGAGTGTGAGTCGGAGTATAAACATCAACTAACTCTAGATTCCCAGAGTGCAAACTGGAGTATAAACATCAACTAACTCCAGATTCCCAGAGTGCGAACTGGAGTATAAACATTAACCCACTCCGAATTCCCAGAGTGCGAGTCGGAGTATAAACATCAACTAACTCCAGATTCCCAGAGTGCGAACTGGAGTATAAACATCAACAACTCCAGATTCCCAGAGTGCGAACTGGAGTATAAACATTAACAACTCCAGATTCCTAGAGTGCAAACTGGAGTATAAACATCAACTAACTCCGAACTCCTAGAGTGCGAGTCAGAGTATAAACATCAACTAACTCCTGATTCCCAGAGTGCGAACTGGAGTATAAACATCATAACTCCAGATTACCAGAGTGTGAACTGGAGTATAAACATTACCCAACTTCGAACTCCTAGAGTGCGAGTCGAAGTATAAACATCAACCAACTCCGAACTCCCAGAGTGCGAGTCGGAGTATAAATATCAACTAACTACAGATTCCCAGAGTGCGAACTGGAGTATAAACATCAACCAACTCCGAACTCCCAGAGTGCGAGTCGGAGTATAAACATCAACTAACTCCAGATTCCTAGAGTGCGAACTGGGGTATAAACATCAACTAACTCCAGATTCCCAAAGTGCAAACTAGAGTATAAACATTAACCAACTCTGAACTCCCAGAGTGCGAGTCGGAGTATAAACATAAACTAACTCAAGATTCCCAGGGTGCAAACTGGAGTATAAACACCACCAACTCCGAACTCCCAGAGTGCGAGTCGGAGTATAAACATCAACTAACTCCAGATTCCCATAGTGCGAACTAGAGTATAAACATCAACTAACTTCAGATTCTCAGAGTGCGAACTAAAGTATAAACATTAACCAACTCCGAAGTCCTAGAGTGCGAGTCGGAGTATAAACATCAACTTACTCCATATTCCCAGAGTGTGAACTGGAGAATAAACTTCCACTAACTCTAAGTCCCCAGAGTGTGGACTGGAGTATAAACACCAACTGGGTGCGAATGACCACCCATCAACTTGCTTCGGTCTCGAGAGCGCAGGCTAGAGTATAAACACCAAATGGGTGTGACTAACAACCCATCAGGTTTGGATGCAGAGAGGCTTCTCCACACACTTTCCCCTCTCTTTTCACCGAGCATCTCTCAACTCGTCCACATAACAAGCATATCCGGTCGCCTGAACTCCATGCACAACTCCCACACCATTATTAGTTGGGAATTTTAAGGTAAGACACCGGAGGGCAATGGCTACCTGGAATTCAGCAAGGGCCGCTCGGCCCAGAAAAACATTATATGGAGAGTCCACATCCAACACAACGAATGGCAATATTTGTGCTCTCCTACAGTCACCTTCTCCTAACTCCATCAGTAGCTCAAAATACCTACCGCTTCTCAAAGCATGGTTTGGAATATAAATACCAAAAGGGATATGATTTGACTGTCCATCTACCACCTATGGTTCCTTATCAAGTTCTGTAGTACAAAAAGCGGATGTGATTCGACAGTCTGCTTTCCAATCTTCCCCTGACATGGGGGCACACTTAACACACAAAATTGGATGTGACCTAACCATCTGCCAATCGATTCCTTCCTACAGTTCAGTGGGAGAAGCATCAAATTAAAGTTGTTGTAATGTGATTGACCACACTTCGACTTTCGCCATTGACTAGTGCTAGAGGGATTAATTGAGGAAATGCGGTCCGACCATTTTCTACTAAAACTCTTAGTCCCCAGAGTGTGGACAGGGGTATAAACATCAAATAGGTGTGATGAATGGCCCTTCAACTGACTCTAATCCCCAAAGTGTGGCTACAAGAATAGACAAACGAATGAATGTGATTCGACCATTCATTCGCCAACTCTGACCTAGACTCGACATGAGCAATATAAACTCACTACAGGTGCAATTAGACCATCCACGAACTAACACTTCTAACTCAAGACTGGAGGTAGAAGTACAAATCACCGAAAGAAGAGAAAGGTGACTCGCTACATCTCCAGCTTAGCGTCCTTTACAACTTAAGGCAACGACTACAAGGAGACCCTAATGCTAACCAATCGGATTGATGCCCGAAGTTCTGGGCAACCAATTATATCGTACCGCCGGATCGACGGGCAATATCGATCTGCACCTTTCACATCGTACCATTGAATCGACGATCAATATCGGTCCTCTTCGTCTACAAGTCGATGTGACCCGAACTCCATCGAATACCTTTGACCAATAGAGCATGGATAGAAGAATGAACCACGAATGGGTGTGACTTGACCATTCATCCTCTGTTACCTTCCTTTGATCCGTCAGGAAGAGAACGAGACCAGATGAGCACGACATGACCGCATTCGAGCTAACTTTATCACTAAATCTGACAGGAGAACGTAAATCGAAATGGACGTGGTTGATCACCCAACTCCAAATGAATGCAACGTGACCATTCATTCATTGACTCTTACCATGATCCAACTAAAAGAGAAATTCAAAATAAGTGCAACCTAAACATCTGCACACTGATTCTTACCCTGGATTCAACAAGGGAAGCATCGATCCTGCATTGGATCTAACTGGACGATTCACTCCTCAGTTTTTGCCCAGAGTATGGCGACATAAGCAGCAAAGTGAATGTCATTGACTGTCCAGAATCTAGCTTATGTCTGAATGTTGGCAAAGTAACAATGTATTCCGCTAAGAGGAAAGAACTAGAACATAATACAGGATAGGCACGACTCAACCTTCCATCAGTTAACTCGATCCTATGGTTCAATGGGATATAATACAGAATTGAAGCAGACATTATCTACCCTGCCACTTATCGAGATATTCCCCAGACTTAGGGGCATGAACAAGAAGATAAGATTGATATGATTCAACCATTCATCAGTCAACTCTGGTTCTTAAAGCTTAAACTACAGTATAGACACAGCTAGGACGAGACTAGACCGTCCGCATAATGCATTCGCCAACCCAAGACTGGGGGCAAAAGAGTAATTATCCAAGATTTGACTATGACAACTTGAACCAATGACCCATGCCTGATATTCATAACAACTCTAGGTTGCGACTGAAAGAATGCCTAGAGATAGAGTCATCAGATCAATACCCGGACTTATAGGCAACTGATCATCATTCTGACCCTTTCGATGAGAAATGGATCGCGAGTAAATTGAATGAAAAGCGCATCATTCAGAAACACAAGTGAATTCAATCTCAAAGCTGGAGCCAGCTATGTAGCAGCGTGCATTACAAGGCTAAGTTCTACTAATCCTTTGATTCAACGTCCTTATAAGCCTGATCATTTACCATTGCAAATAAACACAAGAGGCGCCTACAACCCATCACAAGTATTGTAGATCAGATCACAACTCTACGCAATTATGAAGAAAGAGTCAATTGTTTTACTTTATGTGAATCTTGATGTGTTCGCTTGGACTCGACCTCATATATATGTATATATATATATATATGGACTCTCGCTAGCCATGAAGAACCCTGCATTAAATGTCGACCCGAGGCATGTCTCGGTAAACAAAAACGATGCGATATGGATCCGAAGAGATCTGTTGCACTTGAAGAGAAGGCGAATCTGCTCAAAACCAGTGGGTTTATCCATGATGCCCTCCAACCAAAATGAGTATCCAATCCTTTGCTTATAAGAAAAACGAATAGAGAGTGGAGGACATACGTCAACTACTCAGATTTGGATGGGGTATGACAAAGCACGGCTTTCCACTTCCAATGATCAACCAACTGATGGACCTGACCATCAGACATGAATTACTCACATCCATGGATGCGAACTCCAGATACAATCGGATACTGAAGCATGTCCTAGACCAGGAATACAACCGTTTCATTATTGACCTGGGCCTATAGTGCTATGCTGAAATCCATGGATTCAAACTTGAGAACGCTTATGCTACTTACCAAAGAATGATTAACAGATCATTCAAAAATCATATCGGTCGATCGATGAAAGTAGATTTGGTTAATATGCTCATGAGATCACAACTATCAAACGACCATATCGATGACTTGACAAAGGTATTCGGTGCTCTTTAAAATGCAGGATGAAACTCGATCCTTTGAAATGCTCTTTCACCATTATATTAGAAAGATTCTTTGTTTCCATCAACAATTCACATGGAATCAAGACTAATTTCTAGAAAATTCCGACAGTTAGAGACACCCATGTACCGAGGACAATCAAGCAGATCTGATAGATCGCTTGAAGAGAACTTCCATTTTACCCAAACCTTTGAATTGCGAAGATTTATACATCAATTGGGCTGTGTCAACACACGCCATAAGCATCGCAATGCTATGTGAAGATAAACGAATCCAAAGACTAGTATATGATAAAGGCTGGCTACTGACATGCTCACCGCGTTAACGTCTATATCGACCAGCCGTTATGATAGGTCCAACAGCGGCCTTAGATGTCTGGAAAGTTACTCAAATGGGGTATCGAGCTAAGCCAATTTGATTTCACATATCTCCCTCGGAGAGCTCTCCATGATCAAACATTAGCATACTTCATATCTGAATCCACCACATCAGACGACTATCCGAAGAACAGTGGTGAATCGTCCAACCGATGGAGAACGTACACAGATGGAACTTCCAATAATCGGCATTTTAACGTCGAAGTTGCATTAATGACTACTGAGGAACGATCGATCTGCCACGCCCTCAAACTCAACTTCCCAGCAACAAATAACGAAGCTACGTATGAAGCCTTAGCGCTCAAACTTGCAAGAAAACTAGAAGTGTTGCATATATTATGTCATTATTGGTTAGTAGTATACCGAGTCAGGGAAGATTATTCAACTAGGGGGGCAACATCTTGCTCCTTATCCTAGTTGGGTCCAAAAGCTACTAGTCGACTTCGACTATTACACCATTACACACATCCTCGGAGAACAAAATGAAAAAGCTAAGTCACTGGCCACGCCAGCCAGTTCTGGGGATGCAAGACAAATAAACTTTGTCCCAGTTGAAATGCTTATTATTATAGGCATTGACATATGAAGATCAACTAGATCTTGGAGACGGATCTAGGAAAAGAGTCACGGATGACTCCTATCAAAGATTATCCACAATCGGGGATTCTTATTGAATAAAGGAATAAGAAATGACATATCCTCCGTGAAGCATCACTGCATGATTATGTCTGGATCGTTTGACTCCATCGATACAAAGCATTACTTTTGTATCCATCGATCCGAGACCCACTATGACGTATCCATCGATACGAAGCATACATTCCAACATCTCAGATCGATCCAGGAGAGGATCGATACAAAGGAAGGACTTAAAACAACAATCGAACGTTGTTACAGCTCGAATTTCACATCGATCCAGGAGAGGATCATTGCAAAACTCGATATAAAAAAAACTTGACAACGACCCGTGAACGTGCAAACATTGACGGGAGTCAGGCTAACATACATGCATGTATGACAGACTAACATTCAATTTTCAAAATTTACAGGAGTTGAATGCTTACCTGATGACAATTACAATAATGAACAACAAATCGCTAGCACTCGACACTCAGTTACAATAATGCACTACATAATCATTGGCAGTCAACAAATCAACATTTATATTACTGGAAATCAATCGAAGATTACAGCTTTCAACGAAAAGACGATAACTATTCAGAATGAAGATTGCGGCATTTCAAAGCACATCATGTTCCCACAAGATGTACTTTGGGGGGCAAATGTTATCCCGCCTTTTGGCAAGGCCGTGACACCAAGAACTTGACTAGAAACCAAAGGCAGTTCGTCTAGAAAATCGGCTATACACAGGTTCACTATGGATATCGATGAATTTTGTCCGAGCCTGGATCGAGCCAAAATTGATATGACATGACAAGCGAAGCTATGGGAGCCATCGTTCCAAATTTCAAGTCAATCCGAGTTCGTATGCTCAAGTTATGATCGATGCAAAATTGATTAAAAACAGCCCATGTTCGATTCGCTCAGTTCGACTCGCTCCACTTCGACTCGCTCCGCTTCGCCTCCATCTTCGACTCGCTCCACTTCGACTCGCTCCACTTCGACTCGCTCCGCTCTGCCTCCATCAGATGCGTTCTTCGACTCGCTCAGCTCGCATCCCTCAGAAAGGCCTTCTTCGACTCGCTCCGCTTGAATCACTGTTCGAATCCCTCAGGGCGCTACACTTCGACTCGCTCCGCCTCGGGCCATACTTCGACTCGCTCCGCCTCGAGCCATACTTCGACTCGCTCCACTTCGTCGATTTCGCATCCATCCGAAGACTTCTACTTCATGTCCATCGATGTAGAGCAAAGCACAGCAGTCAATACAAGTTAACGCCACGTCACCGAGTCAAACAGAACCGAGTCAAATGAAAAGCGAGTCGAAACAAGAGCGAGTCGAACTAAACAGCCAACCAGTGATCCCATTTCGTATCTATCATATCTCCTAATCTACAAGTCCAAATTCTATGAAATTTTCACAGAAGACTACGTGCATGCTAAAGAATGTCCACGCCAAATTTCGACTCCATTGGATGAAATCTTGATCGATACGAAATTTGTTCGTATCGATCACGGATCGGACCGAAACTTCACGGGCTTGGGCGCGCAGGCCTGGTCACGTGCCAGAGAGGGTCTCCCGAGATCTGAGCGAAATACCAGCCTCCTACACCTATAAATAGACCCTCAAAGCCAACAGAAAAGAGGTTCTTCTTTCTTTTTGAGATCTCCAACGCCCAAGCTCCACCAGATCCAGATCTGAACTCCATTGCTGCTGCTACCAACGAATTTCACTGCTGCAAATCATTGTTATTCGCTGTAATTTGCTGAAATCAATTGTAAACATCAAAGAAAGATCAATAAAGCAAACTACTTCATAGTGGACGTAGGCGATACGCCGAACCACTCTAAATTCTTGTGTGTCCTTTCATTTTAATTATTTTCATCTCTGAGATTTGGAGTTTTTATTAGATAAATCCTCGTTTTCCATTTAATTTCTTCACTTTATCTCTTCAAAGACTTCTGAAGAGTGTTGTGCCCAATTTTGGTACAAACAGATATGTATAGTCGATTTCAAGATATTGTGCATTCTTTAATATCCTTGGGAAAGGAATTTTCGGAAGAAGATCAAGTCAATTTTTTTTAAAATTCTCTCACTTCAGAATGGGATCAAAAGACACTTGCAATTGAAGAGGCAAATGACATCAGTACCTTAAAGATAGAGGAATTGATTGGAAATCTAATGTCATTTGAAGTTCAAATGATCGGGAGAAGAGAAAGCAAAGCATCTGAAAAGAAATCAATGACATTCAATGCATTAACCGACAGATCAGACTCAAACAGTGATAATGACGAAGAGATAACATTTATGACCAGGAATTTTTCGGAAATTTCTGAAATACAATAAAATAAATAATCTCAAGATAAACAACTATAAGAATTCTGGAAATCAGAATGCAGTGCCAAACAATCTCAAATGTTTCAACTATGATGAACCAGGCCATATCAAAAGAGACTGTCCGTATCCAGAAAGGTAGAATCCTCCTATAAACAATGATTCAGTAAAGAAACGGAAGTGTGCATTTACTGCTACTCTAGATGACTCAGACTCGTCCTCAAGCGATGATGATCAGAAGACAGATAACTCAAATTTGTGTTTTACGGCAGTTCATGACTTCAACAAATTCAAGGAAACAGACTCAGAAAAAGGTACAAATTTACAATACAATTGATTGAAATTGCATGCTTAGAATTAGATGATTGATTGCTTGAATGATTGATTTTGAATTGGTGTGTGGATTGAATTTTAAATTTATTTTTTATTATTATAATTTTTATTATTTTTAATATAATAATATCTTCTAGAATATACTATAAGAATACTCCATATATATATATAGAGAGACATTAAAATAATAAGTATATATATATATATTAGAATACTTAGGAAAAATAAATCTTAGAAATTCACAGGCACATGTCGACATAGTCCCTACCATGATGTCGACATGGGTACAAATTTTGAAATTCAAAATTTGAATTCAAATGGTTGAATTTCCCTCCATCTTTTCACTTCATTCAATACTCTGAAAAGGCATCTTTTGACCAGAGAACATCTTTCAAAAATCTATTTAGTCACTATCTTTTATCACAACCTTTCACTTTCATTTTCAAATTCAAACTCTCTCTTCAAAACATCAAGCTCTCTACTCTCTACTTTAATGGCTTCTTCAAGCAACCCCTCTACAATGAGACTTTCCAGAAACTTGAAAGAGCAACTCCTCAAGAAACCGGAGGAAATAAAAGCATACATCAATTATGCTAATTATGGAAAAGTCCATTTCGGAAAGTTCGCTTTTTTCCAAGATTTTGCTTCTTATGAAGTGGATACTCTTTTTGCAAACAATCAAATTCTTAGTCTTGTTGATTCTTCTCAAAATGATTTTGTTTGTTACCCAAATCTTGTTAAAATTTTCTATGCAAATCTAAATCGAGAATTTTATGAAGGAAATGATAATGAAATTTGGAGTAGTGTCAAAGGCACTAGAATTGTTTTGAATTGTGATCTTTTGGGTACCATTCTCAATTGCAAAAGCACGGGAATGGATCTTTCTAGTTTTCAAATCGATGAACATGATCGTGAGACATTTCATCAAATTTTTGAAGGAGATGAAAACTTTGAATTTAAAAACCGAAACTTTCGTCCTAAAGCAAGAATTGTCAATCTTCTTTTACAACATACGACCTCAAGATCGGGAAATTTTAACAATCCTACTTCAAAAGTGTGTAAAGCACTTTTTGCTATTTTTGGAAATTATGATATCAATTGGGCGCAAGTTATTTTGGATGAACGTCGTCCTAAAAATTTTGAAATGGGAGAAAACACTTTATATCATGGAATTTACCTTACTCGGATTTTCAATTATTTTGGAGTAAATTTCAATGGAGAAGAATTTATTTCAAGAAAAGTTTTTAATATCTCAAACATTTCTCTCATGAAAATCCCATATGTTTTTCAACCTTATGAGACTCTTACCGAAAAGGAAGAGCGTTTGGCTCATGAAGAAATGGAAGAGGAAGAAGAAGAAGGGGATGAAATGGAAATAGAAGAAGAAGAAGAAAGTGAAACATCCCTAGAAAGTATTGAATATCCCTCAAATCCTACCAACAAAAACCTTCTCAAAAATCAAAAGATTATTGTTAAGAATCAACGGGTTCTTAAAAGATCCGTTAGTAAGAAGTTGGACAAAATATCATCCAAGATGAACAAGTTTTTCTCCAAAGTCAGCAAGAAACTTGGATTATCTTCATCATCCTCTAACTAGTTCTATATCTTCATATCATATCGAATTAGTATAAGTTTGTTTTAATTTGAGTATTTATGTAGTTCTTTATGATTAATCTTTGTATCACTCTTTTATGCAATGAAATTGAATTTCCTTTCTGTTATCTAGCTTATCTTATCTCTTGAATAAATGTTAGTATATTATATAAATTTATATATATACACAATTATTCACAAAATCAAAATTACCATCAAATTTCACTGTAGTATGTCGACATACGCCCCTTTACCATGTCGACATATACTAGTCAGAAATGACAATTCATTTTGAATTTGAAATTTGAATAACTACCATATGTCTATTCATTTCAAATGAATTCCTACACCTATAAATAGCCATTTCTTCTAGAATTCATTACTGAATATTATTTCTTATCTATTCTATCTCTTATTCTCTTCACAAATTCAAAAATGGCAAATCCTATTCACAATTTAACCGAGAATCTTGAAGAGACTCTTAATTCGTTCAAGAACATTCTCTCGTTCATTCTTCGTAACCAGCGACACTTAGAGTTGAGTCAAATGCAGATGATCAAGGAGCAAGAAAGGCATTTCGATGCAATTCGATGGATGATTTCTTCCCTGCACAAGGATGAAAACTAGGCACATCCTCCTGTCTCTCTCAAAAATGACAATAAAAATTGGGATGCCATCAAAGCAGACCCTATTTTCGGAGAAGAAGGATGGGTGGAAGTTCCCCGTAACGTTTAATTTGTTTGCTTTATTTAATTACTTTGTTTGAATTGATTGTTTTGATTGAAATTGGTTGTTTTGATTGACTTGATTTATACATTGGTGTGGTTTGATGATTGTATAAAATATACATTAATATATTTATAATCGTTGTTTGAATATCATGTCTATAAGTATAGTTATCTCTTATATATACTCTATTATAGTTTATGCAGGTACTTCAGCACAAGAATGAGGGGGAGTTGTATAGTTTAGAGTTTGTTTGTTTTTGTTGATGACAAAGGGGGAGAAATATAAAATAGGGTATTTAGGCATATATTAAGGGGGAGTTATTAGATTTAGGGGGAGTCAATAGGATAGAAGTAAAATTTTATAAACAAAGGTTGTCATCATCAAAAAGGAGGAGATTGTTAGTCCATGAGTTGATGGTTTTGATGACAACAAACTTAGAATAAGATTATAAAATATAAATACTAACATTATAGTTTAGATATATATGTACATGCAGGATTTAACCATGCAGGTACAAAGAATAAAGACTATACAGTGTACAGATTCAAGATATCAAGATTGAAGACTCATGAGTATCAAGATTATCAAGAGTTCAAGATTTCAAGATATGTATTGAGTCTAGATTATGTTAAAACTTCACAATAGCACTGCAATCTTCACTCCATTTTTCTTTTCGGATGGAACCCATTTCTACCTTTTTAGTGGCTTACAAACCCACGACAAATAGCTTACAAACCTACGACAAGTGGCTTACAAACCCATGAACATCCTGGTTTTGTACAAGTTCTCGAGTCCTGTCATGATGAGGTATTCTGCAGGAAGAAGTTTGCAAAACTACTTCAAAATGATTTTCAAAAATACTTCAGAATGATTTTCAGAATTGTTTTTCAAAATGTTTTAGCCTTAAAAATTATCTTTTCAAATGATTTTCAAAAAGATGTTTTAGCCTTAAATATTCTTGTTTTTAAACTTCTGTTATTTTAAACTATCTTTTAATTATAATATATTTATACTTTGATTTAAATATAAAATTATAGTAAAATGTTATATATATTATTTTCTATATTCATCTATGTATTTTATCTATAGTCAAGTATATTTATAAAGTTTAAAATAGTTTTAATATAAAATAAAGGTTATTTTCAAAAAAAAACAAAACATCAAAATTTCCTTTGGGATGTCGACATGCCCTAGTACCCCATGTCGACATAGTGTCAGTTAGATTCAAAATTTGAATTACAAAAGAAGTGTTTATTCGCCATAACCTTTCATGAATGGACATGACTGTTGTTCTTCTATAAATAGGGGTTAGTTTCAACGAATTTTACATAAGTTTTTCTGGTTTTTCACTTCTCTTCTTCTTCCACATTTTCTTATTCAAAATCCTATCATTACTCTGCCGAAATCAACATTGAATCTAACTAGATTATCTCTGGTTTGATTCTCTATCACTATCTCAACAAGATCTAAGTGCTATTCAGAGTTATAGGCTTCTTTGTAATCTATCTAGCGAGAAAAGGTGTGATTGTAGCCTTGGAAATCAATCAAGTGAGAAAAGGTGTGATTGTAGCCTTGGAAATCAATTGGGTGAACTTGTTGCCTCGGAAATCAAGTATCTTTACCCAGAGGTTTGTTATTCTTGAGGGTGTACCTCGTAGCCTTGAAATCGAGGGTTGTAATTGTTGAATTGCTTTTGAAAGGAAATCCGTACTTAGTTGTGCGGGACTGGACGTAGGGTAACCCCGAACCAGTATAAAATCCGGTGTGTTCTTTCCTTTACTGCATTTACTTTAGTTCTGCATCTGTGATTGTTTCTGTGATTATATCTGTGTCTGAATATTGCATACATTTGTGTTCAAATTAACATAAACTCAAAAAGATTTAGTAATCTCTTAAAAACACTATTCACCCCCCTCCAGTGTTATTCCTAGCCTTAAGATCCGTAATCCGCATTCCTCACATCAGCCTCTTTGTTTTGATCCTGGGGAATGTGCTTGATGTCATAATACTTAAAGTTAGTCAATAACTCTTGAACTCGGACAAGGTATTGAGCGAGTCGTTGTCCTTTAGCCGGGTAATCTCCTCTGACTTGGCATACCACCAACTGGGCATCGAAAGGTTTCAACAGATTTTATTCCCAGTCCTCTGGCAAGTTTGAGTCCAACGATTGAAACTTCACACTCAGCTTTGTTGTTCGTTGCAGGGAAGTTAAGCTTCAAAGCTTAGAAACTGATCGATCCTCTAGAGTTACTAGCATGACTCTGGCTCCAGAACAACGATCATTAGATGCTCCATCCATACACATTTTCCACTGAATGGTAGGGGCTCCACCACTCCCTGGGAGCTCATCATGTGTAGTGAATTTTTCTATAAAGTCCGCCAGTGCCTGTCCCTGATGGATCTCCAAAAGAGATAGGTGATGTCGAATTGGCTTGGTTCGACGTCCACTTCAGTAACCTCACAAACATCTCAGGCCGCTGTAGGACTTGTCGTAATAGCTGATTGGTGTAATGTTGATGGGATGAGCCTAAAAATAGAGGTGGAGCTTTTGTGAAGCAATCAATAAGCAATATGCCAATTTCTCTATATTTGGATAGTTCCTTTCAGCTCAAATCGAAAGCTTTATAATATAATAGACCAGGCTCTGGATTCTATTCTCCTTGCAAAATAGGCATCACTTATGGCATGTGCCGACACAGCCATGTAGATATACAAGTCTTCATGATCCACCGGCTTTGGCAAGATGGAAGACCTCTCTAAGTGGTTCACCAAAGCTTGGAATGCATCTTCACAATCCTACATCCATTCAAAGTCCTTTTCCCTCTTCTCAACGAGTCGAAGAAAGGAACACATTTATCGGTGGCTTTGGAAATAAATCAACTTAGGACGGCAACCTTCCTATTTAGGCTCTATACTTGTTTGAGAGTCTTTGGCACCTGAATGTTGTGAATTGCTCGAATCTTCTCGGGATTAGCTTTGATTCTAAGAGCATTGACAATGAAACCCAAGAATTTTCCTGATGCGATGCCAAAGGAACATTTCAGAGGATTGATGTAACATCCCTTATCTATAGGCCCAAAGCTAAGCGCTATAGATGTTGAAGTCATCTATAGTATTAACTTCCGGCGACTAAATACGGTTATGTTAATGGTATCCATAATATCGGAAGCACTTGAATATGAAACTAAATCTTAGATTTTAGAAACAACATTTTACTGATAATATTTCAAAACACCCGTTTCACATTCAAATTACATAATCCCATAATCGTTTCCCAGGTTCAGATAAAATATAATTATTACATAAATATGTCAAGCGCGACATATGATGATGCCCACTTGGGTGACCAGAGTAATATATAGTCATAACTGACTTAATACAACACAATAGAATAAACAAAATAAAACAGCAACACCTAATGGCTATCCATAAGCCTCCGACTCATCTTCGGTAGTTTTATTCATCATCCTCATAAAAACCTATAAACCTCAATCCTCAGCCTACTCAAATCAATTTTGAGCACCCGAGAGTTTAAGGGGAAAATCATAAACTTCGAGTTAGACATAAAGCCTGGTATGAATAATACTATACATCTCTGTTAGTTTATATTAAGTGAGTCCACGCCGCTTAGCGGAACGGGTTTCCCCTTACTAATATCCTTTTAAAACATATCTTTTGCAAACCTTTGTCCTACAACCAAAACTGGATAAAACTGTAAAGTAATATCATGTAATCTTATATATCAGCTAATAAATGAACTATTTGTCCGAATACTATAGTTTTGTTTGGCTAACTACTAACCTTTGGCTGACTCGGGCCTACTAGAAAATATAAAAAAAATAATCTAACACATGTTAGATACTCCTCTTCTTGACGGTCTGTCCCTAACTTATCTTTTAAATATTCCTCTTCTGGACGGTCTGTCCCTGACTTATCATCTCCTAGGGTCACCTGATCTTAATGATTTTGCGGGCTCACCAATAATCTATCTGTATAAAAATATTTATTCCATTCTATGTGTAATCATCATTTTAGTCTTACCTGTGACAAAGCCCTACACACTGGAATTTTGGACTAAATTAGCCGGGTCTAATAGCTAATGTATAGGGCACAACCCTATATCGGTGCCATCTGGTATTCTAATATCCGAGTCATTTTACTTAGGGTAATCTTCCCAAAATTTTCCTTGAAAACCTTTTCATCTCAAATTGATTTAAAACCTTTAAACCATACTTAAACAAGGAAAATACATATACTCTATGCTTTTCTCAAAATCACCTTGCCATGTTATATATATACTTTACACAAACCTTTATTGATGAGAACATTTAAACCTTTGAAAGTACCCATTTCGAATCCATTGAAAGTACCCCTTTCGAAACCAAGTAAAACACCATTCGAAACCATGTAAAACCCTTCTTTATAACCTAAGCCGAAAGCTAAACATTCCTTTCGAAACAATTCAATCTTCCTTTTGAAAACATTGAAAACCATTCCTTCGAAAGCATTAAAACTTTAGACATCCTATCTTTAAAATCTTTAAACATTTCCTATCAGTTTTGGATACATTGGAAAACCTTTCCTTTCAAACCTTTTGAAACCATTGGGGAACCACCCCTTCGAAACCATTCTTCAAACCTTTCGAAAGCATCAAAACCTTTATAAACAACAAACCTTTCGAAAGCATTTGGGTTCAATTTAAAACATGCAGAAACACCTTTCGAAACTATTAAAAATAATCTCTTTCGAAACCATTTTGGTTCTACCTTCAATAGAGCAAAGGGTCACTAAAACCATTTAAGTCAAAAGCAATCTTTCGAAAGCAATTCCTAAATAAAGAAGTGATGGTGTCGAAACCAAGCTTCCGGAAGCATTGGAGAAAATGTCAAGTTTTAAAAACAAAGTATACCTTCCGAAACCATTGACTTCGAAAGGTAGGAAAAGCGGCAGCTAAGAGTTCTGACCCCTTAGAAAGCGATTACTTAAAACAAAAGGCGCATTCATTCGAAACCATTCCTTTAAAATAATTGACTCAGCAGAAAGCCAACCAAGTCAAAAGCAAACCCTTTAAAAGCAAAGCAGGCGCATTTTCAATTTAAAACAAAGGCACACTTAGACCCCATCGGAACCTATGGTCTCGACCTAGTGCCTTTTGCCTCAGTCCAATTCACTATGCACCAAGTTATTAATACTCTGTGCATTGGTTTCCATGGCATGGAGGTGGCAGTACTTGGTCGGAACCCTTGTACCGAAAGTGGTGAAACATGCTAAAAGCATGTAAAAACTGATTTTAACTTTAAAAAGAATTTCTTTACAACTAACCTGTCTTGTTTGTCAAAATATTATTGGTTGCTGATTTTCTTTTGTAAAATTGCTGCCAATATTTCAGAAATAAACAATTTGATTTATTTACAAAATACCCCTTCCCCTTTTATAAATATATAAAACATTTAAGTCCCATACCTTAAATAATTTTATATATCTATCAAAACACTTAGAAAAATTCTACAAAATTCTAGAAAAACATTTTTATATGTTTTCTAACATATATTAATTTCAGACCCAAAATATCAATTATTTAGCCGTAAATAATTTAAAACCCAAATAATCATTTTCAACATTGGATAATTAATATAAAATTCACATTAATTATGAAAATTATGAAAATTGAAACCCATCTCTAGAATATCATTTCTGTTCTATATCTAAAATCGCAAGGCATTTGGATGTCATTAAATAGGGTTTTCACATTAAAGCATAACATAACATCAATATGAACAAGCATAAATCATCAACAAGCATATATAAACATTTAATCATTCAAAAACATGGCATAATCACGCAAAATACTTCGGATTCATCTTAAAGTCGAAAACAATAGAAAAAATGAGATGTAGTCATTATTCACCCTAGCTTTGAAATTCAGGATTTGAGATTTGATCTTGATTAAGTTGCTTAAGTTTTTCCTCTTTAAATTTTCTCTTTGCTTTTTTTAATGGTGGCCGGCCTCTAGCTTGTATTTTTGTTTAGTGAATATAGAATGAAAGTGAGAATGATGGGGTTAAGAGTTTAGGGTATATGGAAGTGTCTTATTCCTATATTGCCCTTTATCTATTTGTCTTAACATTTTAATTCTTTAGTTCATTTTAATTTATTCATTAACATGGCATGGCTACCCCTATCAATCACAAATCTCAATCCCTTAATCATCATATTATTTTATTTTATTTATCTAATTAAATATCCTAAATAATGTTACTAAAATTATGGGGTGTTACACTTGATCTTCATTTTGTAATATCGGAGGATATCGAACATCTCTACTAAGTCTCTAATTTGGTCGCTTGATCATCGTGACTTCATGAGCATATCATACACATAAACCTCCATCGTCTTCCTAGTCTGATCTTTAAACATTCGATTGACCAGTCACTGATAAGTTGCTTCAGCATTCTTCAATCCAAATGGCATTACCGCGTAGAATTACAATCCTACATGGGTAATAAAGCCGTTGTGCTCCTGGTTGGGGATGTGCATCGGGATTTGATTATATCCGGAGTATGTATCCACGAAAGATAGCAACTCATGTCCTGCAGTTGAGTCCACCAGCTGGTCGATCCTTAGAAGGGGAAAACTGTCTTTCGGACACGCCTTGTTTATGTCCAAACAGTCAACACACATTCTCCACTTTCCATTCGTCTTTCTCACAAGTACAAGATTGGATACCCATTCAGGGTAGAGAGTGTCATGGATAAACCCATTGCTTTTGAGCCTATCAACCTCCTCATTAAGGGCGACAGATCTCTTCGGATCCATGCCACACCTTTTCTATTTCACTGGACATGCCTCGGGTGGATATTCAATGCGTGGCTCGCAATGGCAGGCGAGACCCCACATATGTTAGAGTGAGTCTAAGCGAACATGTTAAGGTTCACTCGGAGAAAACTAGCAAGTTCTTTCATCGTCTAGGGGCTGAGCTGTGATCCGATCTTTAGGACCCGTGATGGGTCATCGTGGCTGACTGTGATGTCAATTGTCAGCTCAACCGGTGTAGCCTTGGTCTCTTTACACTCTACCTCTTCATCCCTTGGATCTATGTCTTTATAGAACTGACTGTGGCGCCCGAGCCAAGGCCCATGCACTGGTTATTAATCTTTGATGGCTTGGATGCAAAGAGACTTGTCCACATCCTTAACTTTCTCCTTCTATTGACCATACCTCAACTCAGCCACATATTAGGCACGTGCGATTGTCGTCTCCATGCACAACTTCCAGGCCATTGCCAGTTAGGAATTTCAAAGTCAAACAACCACATGTCAAGAGCTACCCGAAATTTAGCTAGGGCTAGTCGACTCATAAAAGCATTGTATGGAGAGTCAACATCAGAGAGAACAAATGGGAACATCTGCACTCTCCTACGGTCACCTTCTCCCAATTCCTCGGTCAATTCAACATAACCGAAAGCTTTGGTCGTAGCACTGTTAAAGCTATGAAGGCGTGCTTTAGACGGTTCCATGGCTTCCATCCTCATCTGATCGTAAGCCTTTTTGAAAAATTATGTTAACGGAACTTCCACGATCAACCAAGATCCTCCTTACTAAGGCATGGCCGATCATGGTCGAAATGACCGTTGGGTCAATCCTCGATGCCTCCACATTATCTGCATCTTTGTTTCCGAATACAATGTTGTCGGCCATTGCACACTACTATTTTGCCGGAGCCCTATCTTCTGTACTTGAACAACAATCAAAATTCATATGCTTGATTGCGCTAGCATAGCGCTCCATCTCGCACCATCTCTTATCAGCTGGATGCAGTCCTCCGACTATTATGTTGATAACTAATCTTACACCAGTTCATTAAGGCTCCTTAGCCCTATGCGGTGCTTGTCCTCGGTTGGGGTCGGATGTCCCCTTGTCGCCATCCTGCAGGACTTTAACAAATTGATGTAGCTTTATTTCCGAATCAGTTTCTCGATAACATCCAAGAGATGCATACACTCATTTGTGTTGTAACCATAGCATTCATGGAATCAGCAAAATTTTCTAGTCTGCTTTTGTTTCTCCATCGATTCCTTCGGAGGTGGCTTCTTATACTGCATGGTATTAATGTAGACAAGTAGACGTTCTCTAGAGACCTATTCAGTGGTGTGTGGGTATCATACGTTGGAAACCTTGACTTTGCTCTTCTAGAATCCCATTTTCGTTCACAGTTCCTATCACCACCTTTTTTTGCCGATTCGGTTTATTTTGGACATTTACTTGTACTTTTCCAAAACTCTTCCTGGACCGCTTCACTGTAATGTTACTCAACATTCCCTTTCCACTCGGTTCGACAACATTCTTCTTCTTAGAGCATTTAGCTTTCTCTTTCCTTAAATATTGAGCTGCTTTTGCATAGAAATTCTCCAACATCGTGGGTGGTTTGCCAGCTAACCAATCGCCAAAGTCAGATTCTGGATCGATCCCTCTTGTTACCGCCATCAATATTGAATGGTCATTCAGATTACTGATTTCTGTGATAGCCGTATGAAATTTCTCCAAGTAACCTTTAGTGATTTCCCGGAGCCTGAATCATGCTTGATAGGTACATTACATCTTTGGGCGAGTTGCGTGCATACAAAATTGCTCCACAAACTTCATTGCTAAATCGTCAAATCTAGAGATCGACTGTGGGGGTAACCTCATAAACCACATCATTGCTATGCCAGAAAGAGTGATGTGAAACATATACATTTTATGGCATCATCGGCTCGTGTGGAGTCCATCGGCCATTCATATATCATGATATGCTTCCTGGGGTTGGTTTTTCCCTCATAAGCATGCATCGATGGCATGCTAAATCTCCTCAGATATTCCACGTGTAAAATATTTTTATTGAATGGAGTGTAGCTCCTTGCGATTCACCAATCATCATTGGTCAAGCCTGGGCTTTCCCTCAGTAGTTGTCTGACCATAGTCGATAAGTCCGTCATATGAATTGTTGGAGCAAAGCGGTAGTCATGCTCTACTTCACGTGAATGGTCTGGTCGACGTATACGGGCCGTTTTATGCCTCCTTGGCTCAACATCCTCTTGATGTGCGTCACGTGCGTTCACATTATCGTCATTCTAGAGGGGTAACTGATCTGCATTAACTTGAACTCCAGCATCTAGATCAACCGTGGTGTCACCAATGTGCATTCTTTCCATCATCCGCTCCAACCTGCTTCCAAAAGATAGATCGGCACCGATCATTCCAAATGGATCGGTACCAATTGTTATCGGTCTGTCTGGATTGATCAGATGATGGAGGATTAATCTTTAGACATGGTATCCGTTGGTTCTATGACCTCTATGTCTCTGCTAGTCATCTGATGAAGTTGAACTCTCCGATGCAGAATAGGGAGTTAGCTCTCTCCTAGTTTTCTTGCGTTGTTGATCTCTGAGTTGATTCATTAAATCGACAGTGGCTTGAATTTGTTGGTTCACCTATCGGTGGCTATCTACAAGAACTCTCATCAAATTCTAGAAATCAGCCATTGTGATGGAATCAACTAGATTCTGGGCATCAACTGGATTGGTAGCATTAACATCTGCTGGTAGATTGTTCTAGCCTCCTTGCTAGATGCTAGCGTTCTCGTTTGCTCCTGTGTTTTGAGAGGTAGATCTAGTGTTCCTAACATTGTTAATAGTTTTCCTTAGACTTTTGCAAATCTGAATACAATAGATAAACTTCTTGAAGACAATTCTAGATCTCTTCCTTGGACTTATGCAATCCTGTAGCTGCAAAGGGATCCAAATAGAGCCGAGAATCTCCCTTCTAGTGAAAGCACCAAAATGTTTGCACCAAAAATTGGCCCAAACACCCAATAGAGATTTTGTAGAAAAATAAATGAAGAATAATAAATGAAAACGGAGGGAACAAGCGATTAAATAATATAAAATAAGAAATAACAAGTGCACAATGATTTATAGCGGTTCGGCGCTGAAAGCCTACTTTCACTTTGGAGAAATAACTTTATCGATCAATTGAATTGCTAAATATAGGTGGATGGATTGGAGAAGAATCCTTAGTTACAAAATAGTGCCAAACCACAAGCAGCATAAAGATCCTAAAAATGAACAACCAAGTCTATATTTATAAGGGAAGACAGTGAAATATCTTCCTGAAATTTCAGCCACGGAGTCTCCAGATCAAGAAGAAGTTATAATATCAAATAAGTGTCCTACATCATTTACAATAATGATCGGAACCGACCATTCTATGGGCTAGTTTTAACATGCGATTGATCTGGTGAGCTCCAATCTTCAATATATTGATGTTCCCAAAGTTTAATGTGCATTTGACTTGTCGGTTTTGAGATATCGATCGTTTTCCATTGACTTGAACTGTAATATCGATATGGTACGATACATAATTGGTGAATATGGATCCTACCTGATCCATTTTCAGTAGAAGGTATATTTTCATACTTTTATCGTTTTATTGAGTTTGTCTTCTGCTCTCACTCTGTACATGCTTCATATTATCATCTGTGCTTGATCTCTGGGCTTCGTGATTGTTAATTTGACTTGTCAGTCCCTATGACAGTCGAGTCTAACTTGTCTAATTAGTTCAAATATATCTGAACCAAAAGGCCGGATAACATCCATAATTAATAAAAATATAATGTGGACATATGCCAAAGATTGCCGAACCACTATAAAAATTTACGTTTCTCAAATTTTCTATGCTTTTTTGCTATTTCTACTAGATCTAATCCTACAACATGTTATATTTGGGTGTTGTGTCACATTTGGCATCAATATTTTGGTGCATTCACTGAGAACTCGGTTCTTAGGGTTTGATCTAGCTTTCTATTGTGGATTTGGAGAGATCCAATGATTAGATCCAGAAGTTTTGCTTAAGAAATTTGGAACCTTGCTATTGGGAACCAATGGCTCATAGAAGAGTAAGATCAACATCTAGGATTGTTGTTGGTGGTGATGAAGGGAAGCTCACTAAGTTGAAGTTAATAACCAATAGGTAATAATGGGCTCTTTTGGTCAAATGAAGTTATTACTAGGGGAGCGCTTGATAAGATGATGCGGGAACTGAACCTAAAGCTAGCAGATTTTCAGAAAGCTTTAATTGAAAAGATGGATGCTAACATGCAGCATACTCCAGCAGCCATAGAAAACAAGGAGAAGCTGGAAATAAGTTTCACCTGCTAAAGCCGAAGAAGAAAACTTCTCAGTTTTCGACCAAACGAGCATGAAGGAAGGTGTTACTAGAAATACTAAAGGATTTACTAGAGTTGCAGGAGGAGCTACAGAAGGAACCAGAAGTGCTCCCTCCATAAGGAAACTACATGGTACCGAGAGGATTTCTCATGGTAAAGAGAGGAATTTTAGAGAGGAGGGGAGAAATGAATCTAATGCGATGGATATCTCCATTGAGGAAGAAGACTTGCAGCTTGATGATGATGATTTTGAGCTGGATGGTGGAGTTAATGGAGGTGGAGTTCAAACAATCGTAGCTGAACTAACCACATGCCAACATAATACTGTAGGAGTGGTTCTCCCAACGATTGGAGGACTTATACGTCAACCGGCAAGCTGAGGCCGTTTATAGAGAAAACACACCGTGCAGCCCCTGATAGTCGCCCTATAGAATACCATGCTAGTGAAGAATAATAACCGATACGGTTAAGCGGTTGGTTGAAGAAAGTAAAGGCAGAAAGAATGAGGATTGGGGTTCCGCACTATACAGGACTCCGTTCACAGAAAATATTCTATGAGAAGAGTGTCCTAGGAAGTTTATAATGTCAAATATACCATCATACAATGGAACTACCAATCCTAGAGAACATTTACTCAAGTATGAATGGCACATGGACGACGCTAGGGTGATGAATACTATTCGGTGTAGACGTTTCCCATTTTCATAGAAGGAGCAGCATCGATGTAGTTCACTAGGCTCGCGATGAGATTCATATCGACATTCGATGAGTTGGCTAGGGAATTTCTAAAGCAGTTAACTTCATGTTTCACGACCCAAGGACTTAATGACCTTATCAAGCTTATACCAAGGGCCTAAGGAGCACTGAAAGGTTTCTTAAACTAATTTAACGTTGCTACAATTGAAGTTAGTAATCCAAAAGAAGATCTTATATTCATGGCTTTAGTCCAGGGCATCCACCCGGATATGGATTTCAGTAGATTACTAAAAATGCAACAACCAACAACTATGGATGTATTACATCAAAAGGCCAATCAATTCTTGAGTTTGGAGGAAACAAGTCGGGTGGCTGGACAAACTGATGATAGACTATCAAAGGAAGTTATCCAGAGCAACTTGGTAATTAAACAAGTTGGAGAAAGCTTTGGAAATGCAAAGATTAATACTGGAAATTCCAACAATCAAAAGAAAAGAACTCTATGGTCAGGTGGTAGGTGTAATGAGAATTAGCAAGCACCTAAGAACTTAAGACTGTAAGGTTACACACCCTTGAATGACACGCTGGAGAACATTTACCTCGCCATGCAAAGGACAGAGCAATTAAAAATGTCACCAAGGAGGGAGGCGACTGAGTAGCAGAAGTGCTCAGGAAAGTACTATCATTTTCGTGAAACTCATGGACACAACATGAACGAGTGCCAACATTTGAAGGACCTTATTGAAGATTTGATAAGGAAGAATAAGCTCCAGTAGTATGTTAAAGAATCGTAGGAAGGTGGTCAGGTCCTAAGATTCTCAGGGCCGCCTACCTAAAGGGATCAATCTGGACCAAGAGAAGAAGCGCCCAGGCGGAACGATGGAAAGTTAGTTATTAATACCATAACTGGAGGACCTTACCAGTAGAGAAAAGCTGGAGGGAGATTGAATTATATGTGAGCTCGCTAAAGTACATACCACAGGAGGACTGCTTTGCAATAGAAGATGGTGCTTCGGCTAAGCAACGAAGGACGATAACAGATGATATTGTGTTCAAGAATAGAGATGCTGATGGAGTTGAAGCACCAATTTTCGACCACATGGTGGTAAAAGTAGGAATCGTTCCGACAATAGTACGCCAGGTCTTAGTGGATACTAGAAGTTCTGTGAATATACTATTTCGAAAGACCTATAAAACTAAATCCATGGGTTTACGAGCGATGTAAAATAGAAAATTGGTACGATTGACCTGCCTGTGGAATTTGGCGAAGGAGATCACATGATAGTCTAGATTTAGAAATTTGTTAACATAGATGAGTACTCGACGTACAATGCCTCCTTAGACTGACCTACACTAGTTGATTTTGGAACAACTCTGGCTCCTTGATGCTTCGTAGTGAAGTTCCCCACGAAAAATGGGATCAGATCGATAAAAGGAGACAAGAGCCTAGAAGAGAATGCTACCTCGCAAAACTCAGAGAAGCAAAGTGACGTGAGAAAGGCAAGAATATGGAGAGAACTCTCTGCATTCAGGACTCACAAGCATAAAAATTAAAGCATGGACCTTGAGGAACCACAGCTGTTTTAATAAGGCTATGGATCCTAAAATGTAATCAGGGAAAGGGTGACCATCATTTGCTGAGATGATAGTGAATGTTCCAATCGACATGGATGATCCTACTCTAGTCCCGAAGATTGGATCTCAGCTCAATGCTAACTTAAGAAAGGAATTGATGGATTTCCTCCATGGAATCTTAGATGCATTCGCCTAGACACATTCACATACGTGCAGGATATCATCGGAGATAGCATGTCATGCATTGAATATTAACCAAAAATTCCCACCGGTGAAACAGAAAAGACGCAGTCTGGGTCTGGAGCGATCTACTATGTTAAAGGAAGATGTAGATAAGCTTATGGCTAATGTTTTCATCCACGACTTTGTACCCCGATTGCGTATCCAACCCCATGTTGGTTAAGAATTCAAATGGAAAATTACAAACATGTGTCGACTACTCGGATTTGAATAAGGCATGCCAAAAAGACAGTTTGCCAATGATTGACCAACTGGTGGACGAAATCGCATAACATTAGTTGCTCTCATTTATGGATGCTTACTCGGTTTGTCACAAGATTCCAACACTTATACCGGATCAGGAAAATACTAGCTTTATAACAGATTTAGGACTGTACTATTATCGTGTAATGTTGTACAGTTTGGAGAATGTTGGGACTACATCTTAATGATCGGTAAATACCATGTTCAAAATTCAAATCAGATGGACGATGGAGGTATACATAGATGACATGCTTGTCAAATACCATGTATTGCAGAACCATTTGGATGACCTATCCGAGATTGATGAAGTTTTATAAAAATACAGAATGAAGCTAAATCCACAGAATTGTACTTTCGGAGTAGCATTGAGGAAATTTCTTAGGTTCATCGTCAATGCACAGGGCAATGAGGCTAATCCGAAGTAGATAAACACATTGAGGAATGTAACTGCCCCAACTATAAAGAAACAACTACAGAGGTTGAATGGAAAGATTGCTGCTTTGAGTCGGTTCATCTCAAAGGCCAAAAATAAATGCATACCCTTCTTTGATGCTCTCAAGAAGGGAAAAATAACTTTTAATGGAATCATGATTACCAACATGCTTTTAAGGAGTTGTTGAGACATGTGGAAACACCATCGGTCTTACCCAAACCACTAGACAGGGAGGATATTTTCATTTATCTGATAGTGTCTACTCATGCACTATGTGCAATCTAGTATGCTAGGAGGAAAGGATTCAGAAGCCAGTTTATTACATCAGCGAGCGGGTTACTGGAGCTGAAAAGAACTACCTAATATTAGAAAAACTCTCATATTGCTTGTTGATTGCATCAAGGAAGTTACAGCCTTATTTCTAAGCCCATTCAATCAAAGTATTGATAGATCACCCTATGAAGTAGGTCTTGTACCGACCCAAGACTTCGAGAAGTTTTTTAAAGTTGAACATAGAATTCAGCTTATAAGATATCACTTACCATCCAAGGAGAGCGATAAATAGGTAGGCGTTAATAGACTTCATCGCCAAGTTTACCGCTTGGTATGGTAATGAGAAAGAGGATGTTACAATTATAGACCCTTATTGGAAGTTATTCATCGACGGTGCTTTGAACGAATATAGCTCAAGGGCAGAAGTAATATTTGAAACACCATAGGAACGGTTAATTTGCTATGTACTGAAATTAGAATTCCCTACAACTAATAATGAAGCCAAGTACGAGGCTTTAATAGAAGGACCAAAGGTAGCAAGGGATTGGGGATAAAGATACTGCACGTATATAGTGATTTCCAGCTGGTGTTTACCAAATCAGGAAGGAGTATCAGTCCAAGGGTGCCAGACTAACCCCTTACTCGTCAAAAGCACTGGAACTGCTCGAGGAAAAATAGCATTATATGATAGCGCAACATCCCTAGATATGAGAACGCGAAGGTTGATTCACTACATGAGCTAAATAGCTCGGTGAAGCACAACTAATAGGATTGGTTCTAGTAGAATTTTAATAGCTCCAAGTATCGATCAGATGGATGTAGATTAGATTCTGGAGACCATGGGAGAAGAGAAGACATGGATAACCCCGATTAAAGACTATTTGATTAGTGGAACTCTCCCGAGAAACAGAAATGAAAGGAATAGGATCCTCAACCTCCCTGCTTTGGTGTGTGGCTAAGGATGAGGCTAGGAAGATCTTCATGGAAATCCATAAAGGCAGCTGTGGCAACCACATCGGTGGGCAGATTCTAGCAAAGAATATACTTCGCTATAGATATTTTTGGTCGATAATAAATTAGGATGACGTTGATTACACTAAATTGTGTGACTGGTGCTAGAGTTTTTCTAAGATTCCAAAAGCCCATTCAATAGAACATATGCAAATGGTCAGCCTATGGCCATTTGCAATTTGGAGAATTGATCTTATCGGAGTGTTATCGATCACCAAGGGAGAAGCTAAATATGCAATAGTCGCAATGGATTACTGAATAAAGTGGGCTAAAGCGGAACCGCTTGCCACGATCACAACGAAAAGGTAATTAACTTCATGATTGAGTATATTATATGTAGGTTTGGGGTGTACCAGAAGATCATCACGGACAGTAGAACTCAGTTCGAAAGTATAGAGTTAAAGGACCGCGAACGATACAGAATTGAGAAGAGCTTCTCAACAGTGGCACACCCACTGAACAATATCATCAAATCCACCTTAAAGAAGTGATTGATGAGAGCTAAAGGCAACTGGGTTGATGCGCTTCCATTAGTAATATGGGCTTATAGGATGACACATAGGTCTGCAGCTGGACATTCGCCGTTTACTCTCACCTACGGATTGAAAGTTACGATCTCGATAGAGCTAGAAGTCCCTTCTCATTGCAAATGACATTTTGATCCAAAGGTAAAAGAGGAGCTCTTACTCGAGTCTCTCAATATGGTTGTTGAGAAAAGGGAAGAAGCGGAGCTAAAAGTAGCTGCTTACTAAAGAAGAGTAGTGCGGCACTTCAACATCGTGGTTCGCAACCGCACCTTTGAAGTAGGAGATCTCGTTCTGAAACGTGTTCTTTCGGATACAGGGGTGCTTGGCCCTAACTGGGAAGGGCCCTACATAATTGATTGGTAGCTTGGAAACAAAACATTCAAGCTAGCAACTGTTAATGGAATCACTATCCTCTGTGCATGGAACATCGATCTGCTGCGGTACTATTACACTTAGTTTTCTCTATCTGTTTTGGCACACCCAAGGATGTTGGGGGCAATGTAATAGGGCAAGACTTGCTATTTCTCTCATTCGCGCATAACTTTGGCTTCTTGAACTAATAGAACCGTGTTCCCATAAGCAAAACTCTCATGCGACATGATTAGTAGTTTGGTCAGGAACGTACCCCTCTGACTTCGGATAATGGACGAGAAGGTTTCCCTACTTAGTCAAATCTTCAAGAATTTGTCATTGCCCAAAAATAGGCAATGACGAGAAGGTCCTACCCTACAGGAATCTGGTGTTGCCCGGAGATAGGCGACAAAAGAATGGAAAAACCCTGACCTTCAAGAATTTGTCATTCCTATGAGACAAGCGAGGGAGAGAAGGTCCCATAATTCACTTAAACCTTTAGGAATTCATTGTTGCCTCGAGATATGTGATGCCAAGAAGGAAAATTCATATCCTTCAAGAATCTGGTGTTTCCCAAAGGTAGGTGATGCCGGAAAGACAAAACTCCAACCTTCGGGAATTTGGCAACGTCAGGAAGGAGAGCTCTAACCATCAAGAATCGGGCAATGCCTAGAGATTAGCAACATCAGGGAAGAGAATGTCACGTAAGGGTCAATTGAGTGACTCAATCGATCCTAACTAATTAAGTGCCGGCTATTGCCTAGAGGCAGGCAATAAGGAATGCTTGAAATCATGACGTTAAACCATCAACTCCCATAGATGGGAACTGGCATATAAACTAGGTTTCCATGACAATAATAGCGACCGAGCAACGCCCATCCAAGGATAGGCGAGGATGTAGGCTCGAAGATAAGCGTTATCAAGCTTTCTAGTCTAGGATCAGGGCAGGAAAAGCATACCTAGACTAGGAAAAATAAGATAATTTACCCTATGATATCTCTCTCCTCGATGCTTGCACCCTGGAATTGAAAGTACTAAATCCCGTGAATAAGTACAGGTACATAGCAAAACTATATAAAAAGGAGAATAAGGGTTCCGACCACTACCCTACGACAACAAGGGGTAGTACAGAACTTGGATTATTCAGGATCAGTGATTGGTTGAAAAGAACTTGACCGAACATGAACAGGAGAAACCACAAAGCTGGTTAAGTAATGGTTCTGTTTTGCCAAATGGAACAATTTGGCAGTTATAAATAAAACCAATATCAAAGTAGAACCTAAGCAATTGCAGGAATATTATTTATATGTACAGAGTTGTAGTAAAGATGCATGTTGCATAGGAAAAAGACATATATAATTCCAGTACAAGCAATTATATCACATATACAGGCAGTTATATACAAACAAGAACAATACATAATAGGGCAAAAAAGTAAATGGAACGGAGATTACAAGACAAAAAGAAATATTTTTCATTACTTCATCCTTTATGCGCAAGAAACAGCGAGGGTCGCTCCTGCACAAACATGGCCTCTTTGGCATGAAAGAGAAGCAAGAGCACAGACTCGACAACATAAAAACAAAAAAGAAGCTACCGTACCAACAATCTCCGAGCACCCACTACTTCTTCCTATAACTGCTACCTTTACCACGGGGACCGCCACAATGCTGTTTCATTACTTCTCATCTTTAATCACACCTCATGGAAGAGTCTCGCCCTTATAATGGGTACTCTCCTCGTCGGTGATGGTATGAGGGTCGTTAAACTTGCTAGTAGGAGCTTTATTGAGCTTAGTCTTGGGAGGCCCAATCTTAATTGTGGGAAGATTGGATACGAGGCTTGTAGGAGTTGAAGAAGTGAGCTTTGTGGTGCCAGGCTTAGATTTTCTTACAATCGTGACATCTTCTTCTTGGGATATAAAAATGTCCTCAAGCCCTTCCAAGGCCACAATCTTATGGTAGTTAGAACCAGGCCTAGAACTGGAAGGTAGGACCAGAGCGACCCAAGTCCTATAGAAATAGAAGTCTATGCAAATGAAGATTGCTTCGGTTCCCAAGCGCTGAGTAGGTGGCCACGGAGGGTGAACATGTGGTTGACCTACAAGTTGACAAACAGAATGATAAAGTATAATAACAGATTCATCAGAAAACTGAAGCTTCTCAAAGACTGGTGAGATGGGAGAATCACCTAAACCTGTACTACGATCCCTAAAAGAAAATCGGAATCCCCCCTTTCAGTCACATTTTCCTCAGACTGATCTACGAAGTGGGGGATGTAGGGTACGAAAAAATTTGCTACTTTGGAAGTTGAAATCAAACTGGTGGTTTAAAAGCTAACACCCTCGGATATAGGAATAATCACTGCAGGCTCTCGAGATTTCGGAGTATGTAATTCCTGCTTAACCGACGAACTTGGGCTAACGAGAACCTTGGCGGCAGAAGGAGAGCATCATTTTCAACGGCAATAATGGCCTTTCCCTCTACATGTTTTTTTATGTCCTCATCATTTAGGTACTCGACCGTGAGCTCTTCCTCAGAACAGTTGTCCTCGGACTTCGCATATCGTTGGAATGACTCTTCCCAGGCATCGACTAGGGTTTCGAGATAAGTATCTCCCATACACCTCAGATTCTTATACATTATGACGTTGGCGTAAAAGTATTGGAGGTTCATGTTCAGCTCTTCTCTCTCCCAAGCCTTCTCTTCCTGGAGCTACTTAACCTCTCCTTAAAACGACTACAAGTTCAATGTCATAGTTAAGCTTTTACGTTGTTAGGTGCTCTAAGCTAGCAGCTTGCTTGTGATTCTCCTCGCGGAGCCTTTACAGTTCGGCAAACTACTCATTAATGGTCTCATCTTTCTTAACGAGGGCCAGATCCTTCTCAATGACCTATCTTTTCAGCTTAGCACCCTCTTCATGTGCAACTTTTAGCTCATTCCACATCATGATCTCAGCGCATTTGGGTGCCCTTTTTATTTCCTCCATCAAACTATCAGAACTGACTTGAGCTTTAAGAGCCGCGTCCCTCTCTTTTGTAACCTTCACCAAGTCCTCCTCCTGTTCCTTGATGATTTTTTTGAATGTCTCCTTCTCAAAATCGAAGGACTTGATGTTTGTATAGGCAATTTCATTAACTCTGGCGAGGGCTTGGCATAACCATTTCCACTCATACCCTTGATCATTATGCTTTTGGACATTTCGGCCATCTCAATGTCCTGATCAAATCTGATGCGATGCAAAATGAGACTTGGAAATGCATCCTACAAGTGTGGTGGGCCAACATGAGAAGGAGCAGTAGAAGCAAAAACCCTTTTAGGATGGGGAACCATAATAGTTAAATATTGAGAAGTTGGAACCTGCTGCTGAGAAGAAGTATGCAATTCGGTGCATGATGGAATAGTGCTTGTAGAAGTGCCATGGCAGCTGGGCGACCCCAATAATCATTTTGCGAGATCACACGACAATTCATCTTCGGCATCCCTTTCTCTCTCTCTCACTTTCCCTATCAGTATTGCAGGCATCATCTGCCTCCTAATCTTTTCTTTTCTATTCATCCTCGATATCATGATGACACTCATAACTTGAGTAAGGCGGACGAGGATCATAAGTTTGGCTCATAAACTCGCCAGCATTATGGGAGAGATTATTGTACCTATCATAACCCATGGAACTTGAAATAAGAAGAGAAATAATATAATGTTAGAATTTTAGAACATGAATGAATGCAAGAATGCATGTTCGTGATCCTAGTGAAGTGTATGATGATGTCGATGACCCCCTAAGTACTCTACAAACCATGTTCGCATGGGCATAAAGATGGAGTTTCTCCATCTTCATCTATATTTACTCCATGAGAGAAGTTGAAGTCGTGAGAGGCGTTAGCAAGAAGATCGGTGATGGAAATGCCGAAGTCTCTCAAACCAGTAAGTACGTCACTGAGAGTGCGACCCCGAAGAGTCATTTCGCTCGATGGCAATATAGTCATTCCTCGGGGCACCTTAGAAGTTTCGGCAACAATTCTCTCCTAGCAGGATGGGCTTGGATGTTCAGGGCACTTTTAGGGTGTCCCTTCGAATGATTCATCCTCCTCCATGCTAACGTGATAGTCACTATCGCTATCACTTGAGCCGTCTTCCCTTTCTTCAATCATTAGCTATTTTCCTTCCCGTCTCTCCTCATTTTCACTCTCCTTTAAGATCGACTGCATCTTGATTCCTTTGTCCCTTTCTCTTAGGGCATCGCCAATAGTAGGCCGTTGAGCCCCTCTTTGAGCGAGCTCCTCTACATGTACCATGCCCGAAGGATATTCAACCTCACCCTGTGGATTCTCGTCAGAGGTACGAGTGTGATGGGTAATTCAGATGGGTGCTATGGAGCTGCTCTAAGGATTCGAATCTAGAATGGTAATCTGGCCTGGGGGCAGCAAAACCACAATGATGAACGATGATATCAATACAAGTGGCATCATTATAAAAACATACTTAACTTACTTTGGCTATTCTGCAGCGAAGTATATATAGAAATAAGGTCAATGTTAAAGACGACATCAAGATTTATCAAAAGGATAGTATAAACAATTGGTTAACTACAGAAACCCAAACGTATAGGGTTGTCGGCCTTGATAAATAGCGATAACAAGACTAGAAAAGTCATTAAAAGTTGTACACTTAACTTACTTCAACTATTATGCCACAAATATATAAGTGCGACATCTAGACATGGGAGAAGAGATGCGGCATCACTTATAGATGAATCACAAAGTGCCAATGTCACCGGTGCTAAGCTGTCAATGAGGTAGACTTCGCCCTACTTGGAATCATAACTACCGAATAATTACCCTTTGCATCCTTACACTTCGACGTTGATACTCATGGACACGGCGCTTCTATAGGCGCGGAGAGGATACATGCGAAATGGCATTACCGTGATTAACCAGAAAACTAACGTATTTCTAATAAAAGCATATACTTTCTACCAAACCCAAACTTTTGTCCAATTTATTGAATAATAACATCTTTTAACCTTTTTTGCAGAAATACCGCCGCATACTATTTTTAGTTTCCAAAACATTTATCAACTTTAATTAATTAATAACCTTAGTTAATGATTAATTTAAATTCTTATCTACCATATTAAATTCATAATAAATCATATTCACTTGGTAAAGATCCCAAAAATTCACAGAAATTGAAGAATGTCCTTCTCTTTACTATATAAAAATTTTAGTGCTAAAAACCATATTTAATTATTTAAATAATTAAAACAAAATTAGCTATTTTCTCCTTGTGAAATTCATAAAATATTTAATATAAGTTGGAAAATTATGAAATTGAAAACCCATCTCCAAAATATTATTTTATAAAACACATCCAAAAATCAAAACATTTGAAGACTAAATACTTTGGTTTTACCCTTAGAACCCTTTCTAAAATTTCATAAAAATTCCCATAAATCATTATTCTATCAAATAATGATTCTACAACCGTATCTTCTCGAAAATAACCAAACTAATTCGGATACTACCCATAGCCGAATTCAAAACAAGAAAATTGAGATGGAACATTTATTATTCACCTTAGATTTAGATGGAGTTGAGATTTGATGTTACTCTAATATCCTTAGGCGCTTTCACTTTTGAATCCCCTTGATTCTGTGCTTCGTCCTCCTAGCCTACGGGCGTCCTCTTTAGGTTTTTCTTTTGACTGTTTTGTTTTATGAAAAATGAGAATGATACGAGGGAGAGAGTTTAAGGGTTAAAAGACAGGTCTATACCTAAATTTCCAGTCTCATATATCCTCATATATATATATAAATATATATATTAAGTTCTCCAAAACAAGGGATACCAAGGTAGGAGATTGGGAAGTGAGCAATAGGATAATTAATATCTTTGCTTTTTGGTCAGGCTCCAGCTTCTCCGCACCAGTCAGGCTCCGTCTTCCGACACCCAAATCACCTCTAGCTGAGTCGGTGGGTAGTGCATCATCTACCACGCCGGTTGATCCTCATACTCATGGTTAATGCTTCTTCTGCTTCTTCTTCTACGTCATGGGTCGGTTGGAAACCGTACGTGATAGTTGCATGTATCTTTTCATCTATATCTATATCTGACTTGTATTTATGTACATATTGGGCTAGGGTTGGTATTATGACTCTATATCCTTTAGCTGCTGCTGATGTATGTTATTTCAAATCACTTTTTTTTGCCAATGATCAGGCATGTTGATCGTAATATTATTATATTAATATTTAGCACTAATCGGCTGTGTAGTTCCACGCTACACATCCATTCTTCTCAAAAAAAAGTTCTCCAAAACAATCTCATTAGTTAATTTATCAGGCACGACCTTATTAATGAACAAATCTCATTCTCCTCAACTGTTTACATTATTTTATTTAATCCATCCAATTAAATATCCTGAATAATGTTATACTAAAATTTAGGGGTGTTAGACCATGCCACTTCATAAGGCTAGGAAATAGACCCATAATCATAAGGTCTAGGGTAATCCATAGTCATAAGACTTGAACACAATCGTAATCCAGGCAGGTTTTACCATGTACCCCTCTACATGAGCATACTGGAAACCTCCGAGTATCAATGACCCTTTGCACATGTCCCTATAGTTGAACACAGTCAGCATTTTTTCCATTAATCTCCATAGTATAACATAGTCATTGTTTCACTCACGAGTCCCCATCATTGAACTTTCCTTTTGGATCACCATCTCTATTCTCTTTATAGAGATGTCGTCATCTGAACATTTTTAGATGCCCCATATAAGCCGTAGAGTCATCGCATCAAAGTTCCGAAACCATTACATCGAAGCGTCGCGTCCTCGCTTCACCACCAAAAATATTCTTCATTGCGTCATATTATCAAATCCAAAATGTTGAACGAATGAACAAACACTGCACAATTCCCGTAGTCCACGCCTCGATCCTTCCCAAACACCATCATGTTGTCATCAACATGACTCAGCTTAATCATGTTGGTACAGACAATATCATGTCGGTGCCGACATGGTCAATTAACCAATTTTGGTTAAGTTCCATTCCTATTAAACCTCTCATCTTTCCCTAGTACCCTAATGTTTGTACCAAAATTGGGCACAACACTCTTCGGAAGGGTTTGAAGAGATAAAATGAAGAAATTAAATGGAAAAAGAGGATTATCTAACAAACACTTCAAAAACAAATAAGAAAGTACGCAGAAACACAGAAATTTAGAGTGGTTCGGCGTGTTGCCTACGTCCACTATGAAATTGATGATTTTATTGATGTTTTCTTGCTGATTATAACTGATTACAGCGGATTACAGTGATGAAATTCGAGTACAACAGCAGCCTTGTAGTGCAAAAATGTTTTCGACAGAGTCTAGGCGTTAGAGAGCCAAAAAGATCCTTTTTCTGTAGGCTCTAGGGTGCTATTTATAGGCGTCGGATGCAAATATCTCGCTCGTATCTCGGGAGACCTTTTTTGTCACATGGATGGGCCCACGCGATCGATCCCACGCGATTTTGACTCGATCCGTGATCGATACGAATGAATTTCGTATCGATCAACATTTGACCCAATCGAGTCGAAACTTGGCATGAACATTCCTTAGGTTGTACGTATGCTCTTGTGAAAATTTCATAGCATTTGGATTTGCGAATTGCAAGTTGTGATTGATGCAAGTTTGGGTCTTTCGGTTGTCGTTCTCTTCGCATAGATGTTCTTCGAATTGATTACTTCGTATCGATGACCACACACGTGATGCCAGTTGTCATGGCGCTTGCTTTCAGGATCGATCCGAAGTTCATGCTGAATCGATCGAGTCTTCCCAATGTTTGCGCCTTGTTCGTATCGATTTGAATGGGTCTTGTTCGTATCGATGGAAATGGTTCATTTCGTATCGAGTGTCGTGGCTTCGTTCGTATCGATCCAAGTTGTAAGGTTCGTATCGATAGTGTGGTTTTGTTCGTATCGATCAAAGTTGTTCCAACTTGATGGAAACGAACAACGGATAGTGTGATGGATTCGAATAGATGGATGCGAAATGACATCGATGGATGGATACGAAGAGTCGATGTTTTATGGATACGAAGAAAGCCTTTCGGCTAATGGATAAGAAAAGTGCAGTTCTCCTGATCGATATGAAATAGCACACCTATGATTGATTCGATAAAGATCAATACAAAGTTAGATTTCCCTGATTGGTTTATGGATACGAACAAGGTGATTGTTGATGGATTCGAACATGATGGATACGAATAAGGCCACCTCGGATCTATTCGAACATGATGGATATGAAGTGAAGTCGATTCTTCTGATTTGCGTCGATCATATCTTGAGCATACGAACTCCGATCGACTTGAAATTTGGAATGTTGGCTTTCATAGCTTCGCTTGTCATATCTCGTCAATTGTAGCTTGATCCGGACTCGGACAAAATTCATTGATATCCATAGCAAACCTGCGTATAACCAATCTTCGGGACGGACTGTCCTTAGTTTCCAGTTAAGTTCTTCGTATCATGGCCTTGCCAAAAAGCGGGATAACATTTGCCCCCCAAAGTACGTCTTGTCAAAACATGACGTGCTTTGAAATGCTACAACTTTCGGTCTAATTAGAAACATCTAACATGTTAAGCAGTTATCGTCTTCTCGTCGGAAGTCATAATCTTTGATTGACCCATAGAGACATAAATTATGAACTGTTGACTATCGACTGTTGTAATTGATTGTTGTATGATAATGATCAGCTGTTTGTCGTTGTAATAGTTATCAGGCGGGCATTCGGCCTGTGAATTTTTAAAATTTAAAAATTAGTCCAACATACATGCATATATGTTAATCTAACTCTTGTTAACGTTCACACATTTACAAGTCGTTGCCAGTTTTCTCGTAAGGAATTCCTCATCGATCCTCTCCTGAATCGATGTGAAATTCAAGTAGTAACAACGCTTGATGGTTGTTTCGAAGAAGTTTTTTTTTCGGTTATCGACCCTCTCCCGGATCGATTCGAGGAGTTGAAAGTTTTCATTCGTATCGATAGATTTGAACTGTCCAATTATTATTTTGTGATGATCTTCGCATCGACGGTTGTGAATCCCTGCAACTTTCAACATAATGGATACAAAGTTATGATCTCGTATCGATAGGCTGTCAAGGGATACGAACGAAGCAACTGGTCTCTCGTGTATTGTTTGTATCAACAGATACAAATCATTAGGGGCTGTGGTTTGATGGATATGAACAGTGCAATTCGTATTGATGGAATCCGAGAGTTCAAAAAAATCTTTATTGCAAACTTTGTATCGATAAAGCAAGAGCTGTTGGATACGAATAAAAAATTCGTATCGATAGGATGAGGGACCTGTTGGAACCGGTTAGAATGACCGGGAGTCGAATCGTTTCAGTTTGGCTACGCATCCATATAAATACGTCCTGTACACAACATTTTTTCCCACTTGCTCATTTTACTTCTTTTGTCTTCGTATCGATTGAGAGACCCAGAAAAAGGAAAACTGTGCTTGCCTCCGAATCGAACTAAACATCAATCCCCTGAACTAATCATTGAAATCAGTTAAATAATCGAACAAACTCAATCCTAAAATGATGAGATTCGAATTCTCGTGTCATTCCATTCGAATTCGTGACCGAACGTTGTTTGGATGAGATGATCTTGTGCGAGGATGAGGAAGGTCTGGGATGTTTTTGTTTGGGGAAGAAGAACCTTCGTATCGAGTTTCGACAATAACTTTGTGTTGGTGAGTCATTGATCAGGGAAATGGTGAGCTTCGTGTCGATCTTGGAGAGATGGTGGTTCGTATCGATCGGAGTTGATCGATACGAAATCGAGTAGCTTTCAATGGACACAAAACCCATAACAGGCGATCGATACGAATTTCATAGGTTGGGATCGATACGAAGTTGATGGCATCTGATCAATACGAGTTTATTGTTTACAATCTGATCGATGCGAAGCCAACGTGGTTCGATCGATGCGAAGTCAACAGGTTTCTTATTGATACGAAGTGAAAGCTTCAGACCGATTCGAAAGGGAGTATCGATATGAATTAACCTACCTGATCGATACGAACAGTACATCTGACGATCGATTCGAACTTGCGACCTGATGGATACGAACTAATGACCGTTTGCATACTTAAACGTTTGACTCCGACGAGCTTCAGCCTTGCATAACTAGATTTAACAGTTAAACTATATATTTGACTATCGTTCGAAGCTCGTCGACGGAACTATAACTTAACTGAACTCAATAAAGTCTAGCTTGGATCGGTCGCTCAAGTCTGGATGACACGGTTGTGACGGTCAGCGATGACGGCCACTCCAATTGAATTTTGAAGTCTCGTTGTTTACATATTTTCTTTAACTCTTTAGAATTTCTCAAGTAACATGTAGCACTGCACTTGCACATTCACATTCACGCACATCACACTGAGGAACACTTGGGTTTTCATTGTCTAATGATGGTTTCTAATAAGTTGATTAGCTATGGAATCCACAAGTTCACAATAGCAAGAGCTTCAGGATTCATCTCCTTTTGTCCTAGAGATTCCGGCCATCGTGACCGAAGTTATAGACCCAGCTTCGGACGAGCTGCCTGGGGCCAGGTTTATCATGTATCCATAGGATTCCGTTCCGTCTAATGTGTCCGAAGACATGTTGGGTGGTATATGCCTAAGGCACGTTTTGCCGTTGGACGATGTACTATTACCGGGACTAAACGATGGACCACATGCTCCCTAGAGAGGTTTACAGCCTTCAATCGTCATGCATGTACGCAGGAACACTTCCTCCATTCAATCAGTACATTAGGAAGTGTTGTCTTTCCTCGGAATCACTCCATCACAACTACACCCCAATGGATATGCTATGCTGAATAGTTTATTTATTGTATTCATGGAGCATCTCTTTCGGCCACCGGCTCCAACAGAGATCATATATCTTTTTAACATCAAGAGTAGGGGAGACAATCCATCTTTTACATTCCTAGAGGCGATTAGGAATTGTCAACCAGTAACCGGATCCTGGACAAGGCCGAGTTACTTTAAAATAGAATGGTTCTACGTCCGATGCCCCCAGTATTTGCCAGCCGATGGTTAGTCAGACGTAAGTGTTACAATCTTCTCCAAGAGTTGTCAAGATAATAGTAGTTGATGTAAAACTAATATCTTCCTTTCTTTACAGCCGCAATTTCACGACGTGAAGGCGGATACTTCAAAGAAATAGTAAGGGTCCATCAAGAAGTTCCAAGTGAAATGATGGACATTGATTCGGTTCTAACCGACAGAAATTTGAGAATCGTCGGACTGATTGAGAGGAATCAAAGCATAAGGCTTGAAGGGACACTGAGGGCAACTCCAAAGAAGCAGTTGAAATGAAAAACACCCGGGGTCGTAAAAAATGAAGGGGTGATGAAGAGAGAACGCCCACGGATGATGAACTTGTTGCTGGGTCTTCGATCGGATTTTAAGTGATAGAAGGAAGAAGTAAAGGCAAGGCCACTGCTTACAAACTTCCTAAGTCTTCGAGGTGGAAATCAGTTGTGGTTTCTTTGCCAGTTCCCGGCATTAGAATCTCAGAAGCTCCTTTTTCGTCAATAGAGAGTCCTTTTGAAGGGATTGCCGATGTTCTGATTCCGAATTACGTGTCACTTCAACACGACACCGGGTTGGAGGAGCTTGATAGTGCTCTTGATCTAAGCGAGTCGCTTCCCTATAAGTGTGGCCAACATTTCTGGTTGGTCGTGGGATTGCACATACATACACACTTCACGGCACTACACGATTTCCAACCTCAAGTTGTTCAATTCAAGAAACCACTAACTCTGCTTCTCTTTCTTTTTTGCAGATACGATGTCCGAACGAGGGTCGATGTTAGGAGTCTTCGCTCAGTTCGCCGATCTTCTTCATATTATGAGTCATGCAGGAGAGAGGAAGATAGAGACCGCGATCGCGGGTACTCTAGCCAAGAACGTCATGAGAGGGATAGGGATAGGGACTACAGACATCGATCCCGATCCCGCTCTCCTCCTCTTAGAATCCCTACACAACCTTCGAGCCAAGGAAAACAACCGATAGAGCCTCCTCGTCACAAACCATCTTCGCATGCTTCTCGGTCCGAGTCGCAACGCCATAGAACTGACGTTGAGCCTCCAGTCATTATTGAACAAGCCATCACCGAGCCCTTTGGGGAAGGGGCTATTAAAATTGCTTAGCTAAAGAAAGTTTTCCCAAACATATGCTTTGACGGCTACATTTTTTACCCTCACTTAAAGAGAATTCCATCGGAGGCGAAGAACACAATGCATGATTACATTCATGATATCTACTACCAGTACAAAGTGTGGGCGAAGACTGTAGAGAAAGCGTCGAAGGTGGCCTTCGAATGGGCTAAAATAATCGAAAAGTTAGAATTTGATCTCGCCCAGAAGGACCGTATCGTCCAAGTGCTTAATGATGAAGCCGAGTCCTCTCGGAAATCAGAGATAGAGGCCACCAAAAAGGCCGATGAGGCGAACTTGGCCATGGAGAGGATGAGGCAGACACACTTCGCCTTGGTGGAGCAGATGGGCCACTGGAACAGCACGGTCACCGCTGAACGGGACGCTGCTCTGAAAGAACTTGCTGAGCTTAAAGCTAAATTTTCCAGAATCATCAAAGAAAAAGATGATGCAAATAGAGCTGCCCAAGAGGCTTGTGAACAGGCCATTGTGCTTCGGGGCGAACGGGACGCGGCAACGGCTGAGGTCCGTGTGGTGGAGACTGAGGTCGAGGAGAAAATTAAATCGGCTGAGTCCAGGCTAGAGACGGATATAGAAGATCTCTTGATAACTTACAACACGAATGTACTAAGGCACGGAAATTTAGCCTGGCTCGACAACTACCCGACACATTTGTACAATGCCTGGGGTAGATTGGTTGAGGAGGAGAAGGCGGTGTATCTGGGTTAATCACTCGATGGGTTTGAGCTTGAGAATCGTATGTTGAATGAAGATGAACAAAAGATTCTCCACGAGTCGATGATTTCACATAAAAAAGAAAGGCTTGGAACCCAACACTCGGAGGCCGGAGAAGGTTCAGGTGTTGAGCACCACGATGTAAGTGCCGAAGTTCCTGTGCCAACCCAGCCTGAATTTGCACCTGTGGTTGATTCCCAATCAGTTCCTGCTTACAATCCGGATCAGCCCCAGTTGTCTCCGGTTAGAGAACAAGTTTCTAAAGCCGTTCAGCCGTCCACGAGTCAAACTGAGGAAGGTACTCTGAACATTCTCTATGCTTATCCAAAATCGGTATTGTCATCCGAAGTAGTTACTAACAGTCCTCCTTTTTTCTCTATCCAATGACTGGAGTTACACCGATCGTGCCTCTTGTAACTCAAGAATCACATCAAGCGCAGGATCCATCATCACTGAAGCGACCACCATAACTACAACTGCATCGACTGATGGAACGCAGGAGAGCACGCTTATTTTTGATGAGCAGATAATGGAGGAACTCCTCGGTCATCACAGCGACCCCTTTGCGGACCTACCATTTGTTATGGGTGGATGTGCACCTGCTACTGGCTCTTCAACGCCAACCACCGATGCTCCCAACGAGGCCCAAGTAATTAATGAAGAAGAAATATTGGCCGAAATCGACGCTGAAATGGAGGCAGCGGCTCGTGGTGGTAGTTTTGGAGGTGGGATGGCGGCACCTGGTCCAGCCCCGTTAAGGATGATATCACCTGGTGGTACAGTTATTGATACCAGTGTGCCTATCCCGCCTCCTATAATCGATCCAGTTCCTCCGACTCCACCTTAGGGGAGTATTCCCGTTCACTTGAGCTCAGATGAGGTAGTTGATATCATGCCCCTTCTTGGAGATCAGCCCCGAAAGGCAAAGGCTCAAAAAGAAAAATAAGTGGCAGCTCCAGTGGGTCCACACCGAAGAAGAAGTTGAAAAAGAAAAGAGAATAGAAGTGCTTCTTCGGTTTATTTTTGGTAGATAGATAGGAATCTACTTTCGTTTTTCTTTTGTAGGCCGTGTATAGATGCGGGTTCGGCCCCCGCTAGTAGGAATTTTGGAATCAACTTGTATATAATTTCTTTTCATAGATAGTTGAAATGAAACTTTATTTTCCTTTGAATCTTGATGTATGCTCATTTGCTTGAGTGTTCCAGCATTTTGAATTCTTCGTTCAGTACACTTGTGAAGTTTCAAATTTCGAATCTTGTTTGATTTTACTCGTCAAGCCTTGAAATCATGGCCACAAGTCATGACTGGATACTAAGTTGAACTCCGATGTTGTACTGCTTCATTCAGCGATTAACACTTAAGTTCTGTCCCCAGTTTCAGGGATGAATTGAAAAATCAGATAGTGGTCGTATTTCGCCTTTAATGCATCATGCTTAGCATTGTTGAATTGATTGCTAAAACATGGAGAATTCGAGTGTTGAGTCATACTCGCTCTTTTATCGATGATTGTATCCACGCTCCGGGGATTGCACTTTGTGCGCCGGCGGTGATCACTTCTGCTTGGGTTTCAAGGATGCATCCATGCTCCGGGGACTTAAGTTCTTTTACGGACGGTCGATCCCAATCCGGCTCATGTCCAAACTTCAATCCACTTTCCGGGGATTTTGAGTTAACGTTTATACTCCAATTCGCACTAGGAATTTGGAGTTGGTGTTTATGTTGATACTCCGGTTCACACTCTGGGAATCCGAAGTTAAGTGATGTTTATACTCCGGCTCGTACTCTGGGAACTTAGAGTTAGTTGATGTTTATACTCCGGTTCACACTCTGGGAATCCGGAGTTGGTTGATGTTTATACTCCGGTTTGCACTATAGGAATCCAGAGTTGGTAAACAGATGGTCAATCACATCTGTTGTGAGTTTTTAGGACTTCATTCGCACTCTAGGAACAAAAGATATACCAGGATCGTGGATGGTCGGATCACATCCACCCTTAGTTAACAAGTGAGGTCGTTAGATGGACGGGTCCATCCTCCTCAAACTTGGTTCGAATACGGGCGAAGTCATTAGGTGGACGGATCTACCCTCTTCGAAACCGTATTTGTAAGTTTATACTCCAGTTCGCACTCTGGGAATCCGGAGTTATGTAAAGGATTGTCGTGTATCAATCTGTTTTTGACTTTAGTGTGATGGCTTGTCCCCGAGCTCGGATTTAACTTAGTGAGTTACCGGTCGTATAACAGTCACTCCCTATTTGAATAAATTCCACCGTATGATGAAACTTAGCTCTCCATG
The DNA here is from genome assembly GCA_030737815.1 of Allium fistulosum. Taxonomy (NCBI): domain Eukaryota; kingdom Viridiplantae; phylum Streptophyta; class Magnoliopsida; order Asparagales; family Amaryllidaceae; genus Allium; species Allium fistulosum. The sequence continues at coordinate 800,884,667 of CM060904.1, forward strand.
CATAGTGATGGTCATATGAAGTATTTCAAGTAAATCACAGCTCTGGCTCGAAGAGATTGCATTTTATTGCTGAAATAAGAAAATACAGCAAAGTCAGTTGCCTTATTACAAATTCAAATTTCAAAATGAAGAAACAAATTGCAAATGAAAAATAGACTGAACAAATAAACAGAGCCTGTTTTGTGTAGTAGCGATGAAGACTCTCGCTATTCCAGACTCTCGGAAGAGTGAGACCGTCAACAGTCGATAATTTGAATGTGCCATCTCTGAGCTTTTGTCCAATAACATATGGTCCTTCCCAATTTGGCTTCATATGCGAAGGGACCGGATAAATTCTTTTGAGTATGAGATCACCAAGTTCAAAGTTTCGGGGTCGGACCTTGGCATTGTATAATCGAGCAACTCGACTTCGGTATGCGGTTGCACTCAAATCACCCTCTTCGTGCTTTTCATCCAATAAATCGAGAGATTCAGCAAGTAGTATATCATTTGTCTTTGGATCGTAGTATGTCACACGATGAGACGGTACTTCTAATTCAACCGGAATAACAGTTTCCGAACCATAAGAGAGAGAGAATGAAGGGTGATCGTTCGTGGACTTGTGGGTTGTACGGTAGGCCCATAAGGCCATAGGAAGTTCATCGACCCATTTGCCTCCGGCTTTTTCCAGTCGTTTCTTTAGAATGGATTTTATAACTTTATTAACAGCTTCAACCTGTCCATTCGCTTGAGGGTGTGCAACTGCGGAGAATTTCTTCTGAATGTGGAATCGCTAACAGAAATCCTTAAATTCGGCACTATCGAATTGGGTCCCATTGTCAATGATGATAGTATGTGGGACCAAATCAGCAGATGATGTTGCGCACTACAAAGTTAATCACCTTCTTCGTCGTGATTGTAGGAAGTGGCTCGGCTTCCGCCCACTTGGTAAAGTAATCAACTGCTACGATGACGTACTTCACACCCCCTTTGGTTAGAGGTAAAGAGCCTATAATATCGATGCCCCATACCGCGAATGGCCAAGGGCTGACTATCTGTGTTATCTCGATAGGTGGGGCTCTAGGAATTCGAGCATGCTTCTAACTCTTTTCACATTTCTTGGCATAATCCGATGCATCATGATTTACAGTCGGCCAATAATATCCATATAGAAGTACTTTTTTGGCAAGAGCTTGCCCCCCGGTGTGATCGCCACATTCTCCTTCATGCACATCATGCAATACTCGTTTGATTTCATCGTGAGCGATACACCGGAGTAAAGGGGCAGAGTACCCTCTTCTATACATGATTCCATTCTGAATAGTGAATCGCAAAGCTTTTCTAAGAATCTATCTCTTTTCACTCCTACACTCTGGCAGGGTTCCGTGCTTGAGATAATTTCTAAATGGAGTCATCCATGACTCCCTCTAGGAAACGACATCAAATATCCAATCGGTTTCCATCTGATCAATGCTTGGCGAAGATAATGCCTCTACATGAACAAGTCCCATTTGCTGTGATTCACCTGTACTAGCTAATTTTGCCAACGAATCATCTTTCTATTTGTGTTCTCGTGGTATGTAATAAATAGCATAATAGTCAAACTGATTCAAATTCTCCTGAACCTGAGCAAGGTACGTGGCCAGTCTTCGATCTTTGGCTTGGTACTCCTCTCAAACTTGACACACAATCAATTGCGAATCATAGTAAATTTCCACCGCAATGATTCTTAAATCTCTAGCAAATTTCAACCCAGCCAATAGGGCTTCATACTTGGCTTAGTTATTATTTGCACGGAAGTTGAACGTTAGAGCATAACATATAGATCGACCTTCAGGAGTTTCAAGAACAACCCCTATACCTGAGCAACGTTCATTTGTTGCACCATCTGTATGCAGCTTCCAGATATACTTGGGATATTCACTAGTTTTGGGCAAGTCCTCTGGGATGGTAAATTCAACTATGAAATCTGCTAGGACTTGTCCTTGGATGGCTCGCCTTGGAGTACAAATAAGGTCAAACTGACTTAATGCGATATTCCATTTGAGTAACCTACCAGACGTCTCAGGTTGCATAAGGACATGTCGTAACGGCTGGTCGGTGTAAACGGTGATTGGGTAAGCCTGGAAATACGGACAGAGCTTCCTCGAGGCAATAACAAGACAATAAGACAATTTCTCTAGCTTCGGATAATTTCTCTCAGCTTCGGTTAGCCGCTTGCTTATGTACTAGACCGGCTTTTGTATTCGGTCCTCCTCCCGAACTAGGGCAGCACTGATTGTGTTTTCTGCTACCACCAAGTAAATGTACAATTTCTCGTGATCGATAGGCTTTGACAAGATTGGCGGTGTGGAGGGATGTTGAATTAGTGCTCGGAATGTGCCCTCACATTCCGTAGTCCATTTAAAGTTTCGTTTTCCCTTCCGGATCAGATCGAAGAAGGGAATGCATTTGTCAGTGGACTTTGAAATGAACCTGCTCAGTGCTGCAACTTTTCCTTTGAGACTCTAGACTTGCTTTATAGTTTTTGAAGTTTCAAGATTTCTGATTGCCTATATCTTTTCGGGATTGGCTTCGATTCCTCGAGCGTTGACAATAAACCCAAGGAATTTGCCGGATGCTACCCCAAAATGACATTTCAATGGGTTAAGCTTCATTCTGTATTCTCGGAGGATATTAAACATTGACTCCAGGTCTCTGATGTGATCAGTGGAAAATCGCGACTTAACTAGCATGTCGTCCATATATACCTCCATGATCTTTCCAATCTGGTTAGCTAACATTCGATTAACTAACCGTTGATAAGAGGCCCCAGCATTCTTGGGTCCAAAAGGCATAACTTTATAGCAATAGATTCCCATTTTGGTTACGAAGCTGGTATGCTCTTGGTCAGGCAAGTGCATGGGTTATTTGATTATAGCTAGAGTACGCATCCATAAAGGATAAAAGTTCATGTATAGCCGTTAAGTCTACAAGTTGATCAATTCGTGGAAATGGAAAACTGTCTTTTGGGCAAGCTTTATTCAAGTCTGAGTAGTCAACACATGTTCTCCATTTCCCATTTGGCTTTCGGACTAGTACAGGATTAGACACCCATTCCAGGTATAATGCATCTCAAACGAACCCATTCGTCTTAAGCTTATCTACCTCTTCTTTAAGGGCGGTAGATCTCTCTGGATCCATACCACGCCTTTTTTGCATGACGGGGGCATACCGCGGGTCAATATTCAGTGTGTGGATCGCGATGTCCTGCGAGATCCCACATGTATTAGAGTGCATCTAGGCAAACACATCAAGGTTTACCCGGAGAAATTCAAACAATTCCTCTTTCATTTGTTGGCCTAGCTGAGATATAGTCTTTATCATTTTCGAGTCATCATTATCGCTGATTGGAACATCGATCGTCAGTTCGGCCGGAGAAGCTTGACTGTCTTTACCTTCATCTTCACTTTCGGTATCTCTCGGGTCAAGATCTCGTTTGAATTGGTTGGGGTTCCCGGGCCCGGGTCCAGGTGCTAATTGTCAATTATCAACAAAGCGGACGCAAAGAGATTTCTCTACGCCCTTTCTTTTTTCTTTCTGCTGCGCCTCATGCAGCTCAGCAACGTAATAGGCTTGCCGTGCAGCCTGATCCCCTTGAACAATTCCGACACCATTGTCAGTAGGGGATTTCAGAGTCAAACACCATGGGGCGATGGCAGCCCTGAATTCAGCTAGGGCTGGTCGACCCAAGAAAGCATTATATGAGGAGTTTATATCCAAAACAACAAACTGAATTATCCGGACTCTCCGGCGTTCACCAATTCCCAACTCCACTTGCAATTCCACAACTCCAGTGGGTATAGTTGCACTCCCGTTGAAAGCATGAATGTGAGACAGACATGGCTTCAAGTCTTTAATCTCCATTCTCATCTGGTCATAAGCTCATTTAAACAAAATATTAACAGAGCTTCCGCTGTCTACCAAGATCCTCTTCATCCAAGTAGGACCTACTTGAGCTGATATGACAAGCGGATCAATAGTGGGGGCTTCGACCCTGTCGGCATCCTGACCTCGAAATATGATGTCATCTGCCATCGTTTTTTGTTGCTTGGACGGTGCCCCATCTTCAGAGTTACTAAAACATTCAAAGTCTGCATGCCTGATAGAGCTGGCATACGACTCCATTTACTTCCAGCTTCGGTCTGCTGGATGGGGACCACCACTAATTGTGTTTATCACTAACCTCCCGCCAGTACGAGCGGGTTCCACCTGTCTAGCCGGATTTGGTACATGATTTTGATTCGATGGGCCCGCAACTCCAGACTGCGGTGCCTGCACAAACTGTTCTAACTTCCTCTCTCTTATCAGCTTTTCGATGAGATCCTGCAAGTGACGGCATTCATTTGTGTAATGGCTATAGCTTTCGTGGAATCTACAAAATTTTCCTATTTGAATTTGCTTCCCCAATAACTGTTTCGGAGCAGGCTTCTTGTACTGAATGGTATTGCAGGTTTGTAGATATACGTTCTCCAACGACGTATTCAAAGGAGTATAATTATCAAACATAGGAGCTCTACGTCGCGGACCACGATTCTGATCCCGTTTTCTATTTCGGTTACCATTGCCTTTTTGCTGATCTTGCTTATTCTGAATGTTCAATTGCACTTTTCTGAAACTCTCCCCGGATTGTTTAACAACAATATTACTCTGAATTCCTTCCACACTAAGCCCCACATCAACCTTCTTCCTAGACTGTTTCGCAGCCTCCCGTCTCAAGAATTGAGCTACTTTGGAATAGAAACGGTCCAATGATGTAGGGGGTTTTCCGGCCAGCCAGTTGCCGAATTCAGAATCGGCTCAATCCCATCAGTCAGTGCCATAGAAATAAAGTTATCATTTGGGTTGCTGATCTCAGCACATGCATCATGAAATCTCTCCAAATAAGGCCTGAATGTCTCTCTAGGAGCTTGAGTGACACTGGATAAAGTATTAACATCCTTTGGTCTCACGACATGCATATGAAATTGCTCAATAAATTTTGTTGCCAACTGATCAAAGCATGAGATAGATGGAGGTGGCAGTCGGGTAAACCACATAGTCACTATTCCCTCCAGTGAGATCGGGAAGCTTCGGCACTTGACAGCATCATCAGCTCGTGCAGCATTCATCAACCATTCTTACTTCAGGATATGCTGATTAGGATCAGAGTTTCCTTCATAAACGGGTAAAGTCGGCATCCTGAATCGCCGAGGTGATTCAGCATAAAGTATCTCATCAGTACAAGGGGTATGACTCCGGGAGATTCCCCAGTCGTCATTGCTAAGCCCTTGACTTTCACGGATCATTTGACGGATCAATGCTGACAAGTCGGGCATCTGGACATTTTGAGCAGGTTGAACCAAGTTGTGGTCGGTTTCCACAAAGCGGGGAGGGGCCGATCGCTGTCGACGGTCCATGTCTCGCCTCCTTGGTTCTATGTCTTCGGGGACATAAGGCTCAGGATGGTAATCACATTGGTGATGGCTCAGATCTGTCCAATTTCGGGTCCCGGTGCCCAAATCAGTAGCTGTCATAGTACGATTATCGGTAACATGATGCTGGGTAGCGCCTCCTCGGGAGGAGGGTCCAGTTTGATGGCTGGTTGATGAGCCAACTCTTAGTTGCCCAACATTCAATGTGTGTTGAAGCCCAATGGCCTGTGTGTAGCTTTCGTCTAGCCGTGGGCGTGTAGATCTATGATGATAATCAGAATAGGCTGAACTCTCGGTGGAGGAATGGGAAGCCTAATCCCTCGTGGATCTTCTTCGTCGCTGACGGTTCGGTTGGTTGGCTAGTTCCGCATTAGCACGGAGCTATTGAGTTAGCTGTTGGCGGCTCTAAGTCAATTCTTGTATCAACATCTAAAATTCTTCCCTGGTAACATGGCCTTGCGGATTTGATGGTCCAGTAGCGTTTTGATCGGTTGGAGGCAGTTGCGCGGGATTTTGTCTGTCCCGTCCTTCAGGATCTGCAGTTGTGGAAGTAGTCCTTGTGTTAACCATGATGGATGGTGAAGCTCTCTCCTAGACTTGTAGAAAATCTGAATAGGATGGAAGAAATTCTGAAATTGAGATCTGGATCTTCTCCTTGGATGTTTGCAATTCGATATCGGTAGTAGATCCAATAAGCAGAAGGAAAAAACTGGGTTTTCTCTTAGTTAAAGCACCAAAGTGTTTATACCAAAATTGGCACAAGATTCTTTGGAAGGGTTTGAAGAGATAAAATGAAGAAATTAAATGGAAAAGGAGGATTATCTAACAAACACTTCAAAAACAAATAAAAAAGTACGCAGAAACACAAAAATTTAGAGTGGTTCGGCGTGTTTCCTACGTCAACTATGAAATTGATGATTTTATTGATGTTTTCTTGCTGATTACAACTGATTACAGCGGATTACAGTGATGAAATTCGAGCACAACATCAACTTGTAGTGAAAAAATGTTTTCGGTATAGTCTGGACGTCAGAGAGCCAAAAATATCCTTTTTCTGTAGGCTCTGGGATGCTATTTATAGGCGCAGGATGCAAATATCTCGCTCAGATCTCGGGAGACCTCTTTTGGCATGTGGATGGGCCCACGGGATCGATCCCACGCGATTTTGACTCGATCCGTGATCGATACGAACGAATTTCATATCGATCAAGATTTGACCCAATCGAGTCGAAACATGGCATGAACATTCCTTAGGTCGTACGTAAGCTCCTGTGAAAATTTCATAGCATTTTGATTTGTTGATTGCAAGTTATGATTGATGCAAGTTTGGGTCTTTCGGTTGTCGTTCTCTTCGCATCGATGTTCTTCGAATCGATTACTTCGTATCGATGACCACGCATGTGATGCCAATTGTCGTGGCGCTTGCTTTCAGGATCAATCCAAAGTTCATACCGAATCGATGGAGTGTTCCCAATGTTTGCATCTTGTTCGTATCGATTTGACTGGGACTTGTTCGTATCAATCGCAGTCGCTCCGTTCGTATTGATGGAAATGGCTCATTTCATATCGAGTGTCGTGGATTCGTTCGTATCGATCCAAGTTGTAAGGTTCGTATCGATAGTGTGGTCTTCTTCGTATCGATCAAAGTTGTTCCAACTTGATGGATACGAACAATGGATAGTGTGATGGATACGAACAGATGGATGCGAGATGACATCGATGGATGGATACAAAGAGTCGATCTTTTATGGATATGAAGAAAGCCTTTCGGCTGATGGATACGAAAAGTGCAGTTCTCCTGATCGAAACGAAATAGCGCGCCTATGATCGATTCGAAAAAGATCGATACGAAGTCAGATTTCCCTGGTTGATTTATGGATACTGTTTGTACCAAAATTGGACACAACACTCTTCGGAAGTCTTTGAAGAGATAAAGTGAAGAAATTAAATGGAAAAAGAGGAAATATCTAACAAAAACTCCAAATTTCAGAAATGAGAATAATTAAAGTGCAAGGAGACATAGGAATTTAGAGTTGTTTGGCGTATCGCCTACGTCCACTATGAAGTAGTTTGTTTTATTGATCTTTCTTTTGTGTTTACAAGTGAATTCAATGATTTACAGCGGGCAATTATGATTTGCAACAATGAATTTCGTTGGTAGCAGCAGCAATTGAGTTCAGATCTGGATCTGGCGGAGTCCGGGCGTTAGAAATCTCAAAAAAGGAGAAGAACCCCTTTTTTGTTGGCATTGGGGGTCTATTTATAGGTGTAGGAGGTTGATATTTCGCTCAGATCTCGGGAGACCCTCTCTGGCATGTGACCAGGTCCGCACGCCCAAGCCCGTGAAGTTTCGGTCCGATCCGTGATCGACACGAACAGATTTCGACTCGATCAAGATTTCATCCAATGGAGTCGAAATTTGGCGTGGACATTCTTTAGCATGCACGTAAACTTATGTGAAAATTTCATAGCATTTGGACTTGTAGATTAGGAGATATGACCGATATGAAATGGGATTCTCGGTTGGTTGTTTAGTTCGACTCGCTCTTGTTTCGATTCGCTCTTTGTTCGACTCGGTTCTGTTGGACTCGGCGACGTGGCGTTTATTCGTATTGACTGTTGTGCCCTGCTTCATATTGATGGACACGAAGTAGAAGTCTTCGGATGGATGCAAAGTTGACGAATTTGAGCGAGTCGAAGATGGAGGCGAAGCGGAGCGAGTCGAAGATGGAGGCGAAGCGGAGCGAGTCGAAGTGGAGCGAGTCGAAGATGGAGGCGAAGCGGAGCGAGTCGAAGATGGAGGCGAAGCGGAGCGAGTCGAAGTGGAGCGAGTCGAAGTAGGCTTCCCAGATGGATTCGAACGGAGTGAGTTGAAGTGGAGCGAGTCGAAGATGGAGGCGAAGCGAGTCGAAGTGGAGCGAGTCGAACTGAGCGTTTCGAATAGGGGCTGTTTGTATCCAATTTTGCATCGATCGTTACTTGAGCATACGAACTCGGATTGACCTGAAATTTGAAACGTTGGCTCTCATAGCTTTGCTTGTTGTGTCATATCAATTTAGGCTCGATCTAGACTCGGGCAAAATTTGTCGATATCCATAGTGTGCCTGCGTATAGCCGATCTTCTTGGATGAATTGTCTTTGGTTTCTAGTCAAGTTCTTGGTGTCACGGTCTTGCCAAAAGGCGGGATAACATTTGCCACCCGAAGTACGTCTTGTGGTAACATGATGTGCTTTGAAATGCTGCAATCTTCATTCTGAATAGTTATGGTCTTTTCGATGAAAGCTGTAATCTTCGACTATTTTTCTTGATAATGCAAACTGTTGACTGTCAACTGCTGTACCCTGTACTGTTGCAACTGATTGCTATACGCTAGTGATTTGCTGTTTGTTGTTGTAATTGTTATCAAATGAGCTTCCAATTCTTGTAAATCTGGAATATTGAAGATTAGTCCGACATATATGAATATATGCTAATCTGACTCTCGTTGACGTTCACGAGTCATTGTCAGTTTATCTTATATTGAATTCCATATCGATCCTCTCCTGAACCACCATGAAATTCGTTGTAACAACGTTTGATGGTTGTTTTTGAATGCTCCTTCGTAACGATCCTCTCCTGAATCGATGTGAAGGGTTAGAATGTATGCTTCGTATTGGTGGATATGTAATATTGGGTCTCGGATCGATGGATACAAAAGTAATGCTTTGTATCGACAGAGTCAAACGATCCAGACATAATCATGCAGTGATGCTTCACGGAGGATATGCCATTTCTTATTCGTTTATTCAATAAGAATCCCCGATTGTGGATAATCTTCGATAGGAGTCATCCATGACTCCTCTCCTAGATCCATCTGTAAGATCTAGTTGATCTTCATATGTCAATGCTTGGAATCACAAGCATTTCAACTGGGAAAAAGTCTTTTTGCCGCGCATCCCCAGAACTGGCTAGCTTGGCCAGTGACTTAGCTTTTTCATTTTGTTCTCTGAGGATGTGTGTAATGGTGTAATAGTCGAAGTCGACTAGTAGCTTTTGGACCCAGTTAGGATAAGGAGCAAGATGTTGCCCCCTAGTTGAATAATCCTCCCTGACTTGGTATACTATTAACCAATAATCACATAATATATGCAAAGTTTCTACTCCTAGTTTTCTTGCAAGTTTGAGCGCCAAGGCTTCATACTTAGCGTCGTTATTTGTTGCAGGGAAGTTGAGTTTGAGGGCATGGCAGATCGATCGTTCCCCAGTAGTCATTAACGCAACTTCGACGTTAAAAAGCCGATTATTGGAAGTTCCATCTGTGTACGTTCTCCATCGGTGGGATGGTTCACCACTGTTCTTCGGATAGTCATCTGATGTGGCGGATTCAGATATGAAGTATGCTAATGTTTGATCATGGAGAGCTCTCCGAGGGAGATATGTGAAATCAAATTGGCTTAGCTAGATACCCCATTTGAGTAACTTTTTAGACATCTAAAGCCGCTGTTGTACCTATCATAACGGCTGGTCGATATAGACGTTAACGGGGTGAGTTTGTCAATAGCCAGCCTTCATGATATACTGGTCTTTGGATTCGTTTCTCTTCACATAGCAATGCGACGCTTATGGCGTGTGTTGATTCGGCTCAATTGATGTATAAATCTTCGCGATCCAAAGGTTTGGGTAAAGTGGGAGGTTTCTTTAAGCGATTTATCAGAGCTGCTTGGTTGTCCTCGGTACACGGGTGTCTTTAATTGTCGGAATTTTCTAGAAATTGTCTTGATTCGATTAGAATTGATGATGAAAATAAAGAATCTTTCTGATGTAATGGTGAAAGAGTATTTCGAAGGATTGAGTTTGATCCTGCATTTTCTGGAGAGCACTGAATATTTCTGCCAAGTCATCGATCGGTCGATCTAATTTTTGAATGATTTGTTAATCGTCCTTTAGTAAGTAGCATAAGCGTTCTCAAGTTCCAATCTAGGGATTTCAGCATAGCACTATTGGCCCAGGTTAGTAGCGAAACAGTTGTATTCCTGGTCTGGGACATGCTTCAGTATCTGATTGTATCTAGAGTTTGCATCCATGGATGTGAGTAATTCATGTCTGATGGTCGGGTCCATCAGTTGGTTGATCATTGGAAGTGGAAAGCTGTGATTTGTCATACCCCATGCAAATCTGAGTAGTTGACGTGTGTCCTCCACTCCCTATTTGTTTTTCTTATAAGTAAAGGATTGGATACTCAGTTTGGTTGGAGGGCATCATGGATAAACCCACTGGTTTTGAGCAGATTCGCCTCCTCTTTAAGTGCAACAGATCTCTCCGGATCCATGTCGCATCGTTTTTGTTCACCGAGACATGCCTCGGGTCGACATTTAATGTAGGGTTCTTCATGGCTGGAGAGAGTCTATATATATATATATATATATGAGGCCGAGTCCAAGCGAACACATCAAGATTCACCCGAAGTAAAACAGTTTAATCTTTCTTCCTCATTGCGCAGGGTTGTGATTTGATCTACAATACTCGTGATGGATTGTAGGCGCCTCATGTGTTTATTTGCAATGGTAAATGATCAGGCTTATAAGGATGTTGAATCAAAGGATTAGTAGAACTTAGCCTTGTACTGCATGCTGCTACATAGCTGGCTCCAGCTTTGAGATTGAATTTACTTGTGTTTCTGAATGATGCGCTTTTCATTCAATGTACTCGTGATCCATTGCTCATTGTAAGGGTCGGAATGATGATCGGTTGCCCATGAGTTTGGGTATTGATCCGATGATTCTATCTCTAGGCATCCTTTCGGTCATAACCTAGAGTTGTTATGAATATCAGGCACGGGTCATAGGTTCAAATTGTCATAGTCAACTCTTGGATAATCACTCTTTTGCCCCCAGTCTTGGGTTGGCGAATGCATTACGCGGACGGTCTAGTCTCGTCCTAGCTGTGTTTATACTGTAGTTCAAGCTTTAAGAATCAGAGTTGATTGATGAATGGTTGAATCATGTTAATTTTATCTTCTTGCTCATGCCCCCAAGTCCGGGGAATATCTCGATAAGTGGCACGGTAGATAATATGCGCTTAAATTTTGTATTCTATCCCATTGAACCATGGGATCGAGTTAACTGATGGAGGGCTAAGTCGTGCCTATCTTGCATTATGTTCTAGTTCTTTCCTCTAGGACGGCCAATGACATCCACTTCGTTGCTTATATCACCATACTTTGGGCAAAAACTGAAGAGTGAATCGTCCAGTTAGATCTAATGCAGGATCGATGCTTCCCTTTTCGAATCCAGGGTAAGAGTCAGTGTGAAAATGTTTAGGTTGCACTTGTGTTGAATTGTTCTTTTAATCGAATCATGGTAAAAGTAAGAGAATGAATGGTCACATTGCATTCTCTGGGAGTTAGGAAATTAACTACATCCATTTCGGTTTACATTCTCCCGTCGGAACTTGGGATAATGTCAGCTTAAACGCAGTCAGGTCATGCCCATCCGGTTTCACGCTTTTCCAATCATATCGAAGGAAGGCGACGGAGGACGAATGGTCAAGTCACACCGATTCGTGGTTTATTCTTCTATCCATGCTCTGTTGGTCAAAGGTATTCGATGGAGTTGGGGTCACATCGACTTGTAGACGAAGAGGACCGATATTGACCATCGATTCGTTGGTACAATGTGAAAGGTGCAGATCGATATTGCCCGTCGATCCGGCGGTACGATATAATTGGTTTCCCAGAACTTCGGGCATCATTCTGATTGGTTAGCATTAGGGTCTCATTGTATTCGTTGCCTTAAGTCATAAAGGACGTTAAGCTGGAAATATAGCAAGTCACCTTTCTCTTCTTTCGGTGATTTGTACTTATGTTATCCCACCTTTTGGCAAGGCCGTGACACTAAGGAATTGACTAGTAATCCAATGACAGTCCGTCCTAGAGATCGGTCATACACAGGCTCACTATGGATATCGACGAATTTTGTCCGAGTCCGGATTGGGCCAAAATTGCTAGGACATGACAAGCTAAACCATGGGAGTCAACGTTTCAAGTTTCGAGTCAATCCGAGTTCATATGCTCAAGTTATGATGGATACAAGTTGAAGGGAAAGGCCATGTTTTCGTATCCATCAAATGGCCTGATTTCGTATCCATCAATGTTGACCTCTCCGTATCCATCGGCAGAAGATATGGTCGAATCCACCAGAGCACTCCACTTCGAATCCATCGAATTCTGCTTTGTTCGAATCCATCAGTAAAGCCCGTATTCGAATCCATAAAACCAAGCCTCGGTTCGAATCCATCAGGCCTTCCTCTACTCCGAATCCATGCAATCGATATACTTCGACTCCATCCCATAATTTACTTCGAATCCACCCTGTTGAGGCAGCTTAGAACCCGTAACCGCTGACTTTCTCTTATCCAACGAGTCAATTAGCCAAGGTGACGTGTCTTCCATCGAAGTAAGCAGGGCGAGATATGTATAGTCGAAACAGTCAATGCGGCACAAAGGCCGGATCGAGACGAAGCGCGCGCGCCACCTCACTTCAAGAACACGTGCAGCCAGCAAGGCGAACAGATGGAGTCGAATTCATGGAGACGAACTAGACAGCCTATGAGGAATCTCAGTTCGTATCGACGGTATCTCGTGATCTATTGATCCAAATCCAATGAAATTTTGAGGGAAGCTTGCATTCACACTGAAGGATGTCCATGCCAAATTTCAGCTCAATTGGACATCATCTTTATCGATACGAAATGGATTCGTACCGATCGCAGATCGAGACGAAACTTTCTGGAAACGGTCGCGTGGGCCCCCTCACGTGCCAGACAAAGTCTCCCGAAGTTTAGGCGAGATCTGAGCCTCCTACGCATATAAATAGAGCCCCAGAATCAACAGAAAAAGGATCTTTCTTGGAAGCGTCCAGACTCTGCCGGATTGAGATTTGCATCCTACTTTTGCTGTCAATTTCGAATTCTAATCTGTAATCCGCTGTTCATTGCTGTAACCGCTTGTAATCATTGAAAGAGAATCAATAAAATCATCAAAACTTCATAGTGGACGTAGGCTACACGCCGAACCACTCTAAATTGCTTGTCTGTGCATTTTACATTTCTGTTTGTTGGAGTTTTTGTTAGATAACCTCTGTTTTACATTTACAATCTTCATTTTATCTCTTCAAACAACTCCCGAAGAGTGTTGTGCCCATTTTTGGTACAAACACTTTACTTTGGTGCTTTCACCGAGAAAAAACGCAGTTTTTTCTCCTGCTCTATGGATCTACTACCGTCGTTGGATTGCAAAAATCTAAGGAGAAGATCCAGATCTGTTTATAAGTGGTTCCTTCTATTCTATTCAGATTGCTCCAGATCTAAGAGGAACTGCATTCATCATGAATTCCATACCCATATTTTCGAATCCAGAAAAAATGCAATTTTTCGTATCCATGAAAATATGGTGTTTTTCGTATCCATGAGATGGATGCTCTACTTCGTATCCATGAGATGGATGCTCTACTTCGTATCCATGAGATGGATGCTCTACTTCGTATCCATGAGATGGATGTTGTACTTCGTATCCATGAAATGGATGCTCTACTTCATATCCATGAGATGGATGCTCTGCTTCGTATCCATGAGATGGATGTTGTACTTCGTATCCATGAGATGGATGCTCTATTTCGTATCCATGAGATGGAGGCTGTACTTCGTATCCATGATATGGATGCTCTACTTCGTATCCATGAGATGGATGTTGTACTTCGTATCCATGAGATGGATGCTCTACTTCGTATCCATGAGATGGAGGCTGTACTTCGTATCCATGATATGGATGCTCTACTTCGTATCCATGAGATGGATGTTGTACTTCGTATCCATGAGATGGATGCTCTACTTCGTATCCATGAGATGGAGGCTGTACTTCGTATCCATGATATGGATGCTCTACTTCGTATCCATGAGATGGATGTTGTACTTCGTATCCATGAGATGGATGCTCTACTTCGTATCCATGAGATGGATGCTCTACTTCGTATCCATGAGATGGATGCTCTACTTCGTATCCATGAGATGGATGCTCTACTTCGTATCCATGAGATGGATGCTCTAATTCGTATCCATTAGGAAGCAATACTTCGTATCCATCCATCTGCCTCCAATTCGTATCGATACTCAACTGCAGTTCGAATCGATCCAACTGCACCCAATTCGTATCGATACTTAACTGCAATTCGAATCGATCCAACTGCGCCCTATTTGTGTCGATCAACATATACCACTTTCGTATCGATCTAGCCATGCGCATTTCATATCGATGCTAGTAGAGCTGATTCTCTGGATGGATACGAACAGGATGGGTTCGAACAAGAGCGATACGAAGGACCGTTCAGGTTGCTTGATTGATACGAACAAGGGTGGAACGATACGAAATTTTTTTTTTAAAAAATATTTTTCGGGTACGACCCAGATTTCCTAAAAAGAGGCTAAATAAAAATTTTTTGGGGGAAACCCCCCGAACCCTGGCCGCAGCGCAGGGCACCCGCATAGCGAATTCAATCACCAATTTAGTGGAGGAACATTCCATCCGTGCTTCTAATTGTTCCATGACTGAACAAGACATAGGAGCTCACAACAACAAATGTTGAGTTTCAATCAAGGAATGGGTAAAGAAATACTACTCAACTAATGCTCCCAGAGGATGGAGAACCTAGCTAATATGCCAAAAGCTAGAGTTGGTCAATATATCATGCTTCTAAGGTGGAATGCAACTTCCTCCAATTGACCAGCTTTCAAACTCCTGAATTGACAACTATGGTACGATGGCTAATATGGCAACTCCCTTACACTGTCTACTCTATCAACTCAAAGCAATAGCTGGTCACCGCTGAACCATGTTCAAATGCCCGCGTCTTAATCATTCTACGTCCACATGAGTAAAAGCATGGCATACAACCTCAAGAAGACTTCCTTAATACCCTATATAGGTCTCTTATCTGGGTGAAAATTAGAAATAATGACCAATATATTATCCCATCTTTACCAATTCACCATCCAATCGGTATCACCAAACCACTCGAACATTGGGCAATCGTGCGTACATCATTCACCAGTGTTACAAGACCCCTTGGCAATAAAATGGGCCTGATCATAATGCCGATTGGGGAATCTTTCCTAGTCGAGACCTATTCGTTGAAACCATCCTACATGCAGAACTTCTAGTGAAAATTCAACATGTTAACTATGTCGGTGTGTTATGGAAATACAACCCCCGGCACTGCCTCATGAAGTGAGAATTGCGCATGGCTTACACCAAGAGTGATGACTGCTATCAAATGTAGCTGTCTTCCCCCATTCCACAAAGAACATTGTCAATCGTGGTTAGACATACCAGATCTACTTCTTATATTGTTGAAGTGAATGAAGAAGCTGGCAGCCAACGAATTTATCCAAAGCCCGCAGCCAGTTGCTGCCGATACCCATAAATGAATTCATCACCGGTGCTTATTTCCAGACTTTAACAAGAGAACTGGTAGACCGCTGCCGACAACTACACCAACATGTCTATGCCAATATTGAGTTGATGTATCAGATGAAGGATCAACTTGGCGAGATAAGGAGGTAACCTACTCCATACTCTAGATCGGAAAACTCCTCTTCTTTAGATGGCTACCATGGATGCCAACGCCATAAAGCCACTCCGAAAAGGATAACTCTAACAATATGTTCAAGCCCCATAAAATGAAGGACCGGGAACATCCGACCCATATCGATCAAGGACTTTGATCAAATTGAACCATTTGCGTTAGACTTCCAATTGAGAAGGGCTGGATTGAAGTGCAATAGCGAGCATACGACGCTGTCTCACTTATCATTGAGATTTGACCTGATCTCTTTTGAATTATTCCTAATTCAATTTCATTTACGTTGCGAAATATGACCTACTTGAATTAAACTACTTGCAAATGATGCAGGTAACCGAGTACTTAAGATTGGGTGCAAAACAACCTCCGCGGACCATGATCAAATCATTGAGGTATCATCGTGACGAGCACGATTCAACCACTCATCAGCTACTATATGCCCCTGACTGGGGGCAAGGCATCAAAGCGGAAGAGACCGACAAGGTCAGGACTCTAGTGCAAAGTGGATGTAACCGACCATCCACTCATCCGCCTATGCAATTTAATTAGGAGATGTAAGAAAGACTTGGAGTTATGTGTCCCAATAATGCACTCTACATCTCGTACTTGAAGCTTGCCAAAATACTTATGCTTCTTTTAATGCCCGATGAAATCGGAATCACATCAAGGGTGGACGTGATGTCACCATCCATGCATCCAATCCTACATTAGACATTTCGGATTATTTGAGGGAACACATGTTTAAAGGTCCAACCCTCAATTCAAAGTCAACAACGGCTGACTGCCTACTCGCTAACCATCACGAGCTGTCATTTCAACTCTCTTCCTTAGCTCGATCGAAAGAATGCAAAGTATAAATTGGATGTGACTCGACTGTCTGCTCTCCATTTCTTGCACCCGACTTAAGGGAAAATATACAACTCAAAGTGGATGTAGTTCGACCATCCTTTCCTATGCTCGAGCACAAAGCTTGCCAGAACACTAATCCTACTCCTTAGGCCTGGCAAAAACGGAATCCAAATGAACATGGATGCGATTCAACCGTCTATAAATTATATCTCATCCTTCGTTGTGGGCGGATAAGTGAAAAGTAATTGGGATCCTACCGATCTCTCGCTAAGTGAAACCCCAAGCTCGGGGGCATATCGCTGCACAAAAAGCCGGACAAAAACTGATACATGGCGATCCATCAACAAACTCCAGCTTCCGAGAGCACGAACTGGAGTATAAACATTTTCCTAAAACCCCAGAGTACTCCGAGAGCGCGAGCTGGGTACAAACTTTTTACTTAACTCCGTACTCCCAGAGTGCGAGGCGGAGTATAAACATTTTCCAAAAACCCCAGAGTACTCCGAGAGCGCGAGCTGGGTACAAACTTTTTATTCAACTCCGTACTCCCAAAGTGCGAGGCGGAGTATAAACATTTTCCTAAAACCCCAGAGTACTCCGAGAGCGCGAGCTGGGTACAAACTTTTTACTTAACTCCGTATTCCCAGAGTGCGAGGCGGAGTATAAACATTTTCCTAAAACCCCAGAGTACTCCGAGAGCGCGGGCTGGGTACAAACTTTTTATTCAACTCCGTACTCCCAGAGTGCGAGGCGGAGTATAAACATTTTCCTAAAACCCCAGAGTACTCCGAGAGCGCGAGCTGGGTACAAACTTTTTACTTAACTCCGTACTCCCAGAGTGCGAGGCGGAGTATAAACATTTTCCTAAAACCCCAGAGTACTCCGAGAGCGCGAGCTGGGTACAAACTTTTTATTCAACTCCGTACTCCCAGAGTGCGAGGCGGAGTATAAACATTTTCCTAAAACCCCAGAGTACTCCGAGAGCGCGAGCTGGGTACAAACTTTTTACTTAACTCCGTACTCCCAGAGTGCGAGGCGGAGTATAAACATTCCTTAACTCCGTACTCCCAGAGTGTGAGGCGGAGTATAAACATTCATTCAACTCCGAACTCCCAGAGCGCGAGTCGGAGTATAAACATTCGACTCCGTATTCCCAGAGTGCGAGGTGGAGTATAAACATTCATCTCCGTATTCCCAGAGTGCGAAGCGGAGTATAAACATTCAACTCCGAACTCCCAAAGCGCGAGTCGGAGTATAAACATCCCACTCCAGATTCCCAGAGTGTGAACCGGAGCATAAACAACGACTAACTCCAAACTCCAAACTCCCAGAGCGCGAGCCGGAGTATAAGCATCAGACAAATGCGGCTTCGAGGGGGGTGGATCCGTCCGCCTAACGACTTCGACCATATCTCAGCCAAGATACATCACTTGTTCCCGGAGTGCGAACACAAAAAAGGAAACTCATAATAGACGTGACAGACCGTCTGGTCAACGAACTCCAGACTCCCAGAGTGCGAACTGGAGTATAAACATCAACTAACTCTGGTCCCAAGAGCGCAGATCGGAGTATAAACACCAACTGGATGCGAATGACCACCCATCAACCAACTCCAGTCCTCAAAACATGGTTTGGAGTATGAATACCAAAAGGGATGTGATTCGACTGTCCATCTATCGGCTATGGTTCCTCATCAAGTTCCATAGTATAAAAAGCGGATGTGGTGCGACCGTCTGCTTCCCAATCTTCCCCTGACATGGGGCACATTTAATACACAAAATTGGATGCGATCCGACCATCCAGCACTAAGCGGGCGTGACACAACCATCCATGCATCATCTCTTGTCCCCGGCACGGGACCCATAACATAAATTTATAGGGATGCACTCCAACCCTACGAGACAAAATTCCTTCCTTGATTCGACAGGGAGGCATAGATTCGAAGAACGGACCTAGCTGGATGTCCTATTCTGAATTGATATTACTACCATCCAACCACAAATGAACGTGGCATGACCGTTCATATGCTAACTCTCGCATGTGATCCAACGGGTTGTGCATGCAGCATGGACGGATGTGACCTAACCATCCGCCAATCAATTCCTTCCTACAGTTTAGTGGGAGAAGCATCAAACTAAAGTTGTAATTTGATCGGCCACACATCGACTTTTGCCCTTGACTGGGGGCAGAGGTACAAATCACCGAAAGAAGAGAAATGACTCGCTACATCTCTAGCTTAGCATCCTTTACAACTTAAGGAAATGACTACAAGGAGACCTTAATGCTAACCAATCAGAATGATGCCCGAAGTTCTGGGCAATCACTTATATCGTATCGTCGGATCGACGGGCAATATCGATCTACACCTTTCACATCGTACCATTGAATCGATGGTCAATATCGATCCTCTTTGACTACAAATCGATGTGACCCGAACGTCCATCGAATACCTTTGACCAACAGAGCACGGATAGAAGAATAAACCGCGAATGAGAGTGGCCTGACCATTTGTCCTCCGTCGCCTTCCTTCGATCCGTCAGGAAGAGCATGAGACCAAATAAGCATGACATGACTGCATTTGAGCTGACTTTATCCCTAGATCTGACGGGAGAACGTAAATCGAAATGGGCATGGTTTATCACCCAACTCCAAACAAATGCAATGCGACCATTCATTCATTGACTCTTACCATGATCTGACTAAAAGAGCAATTCAAAACAAGTGCAACTTAAACATCTGCACACTGATTCTTACCCTGGATTCGACAAGGGAAGCATCAATCCTGCATCGGATCTGATTGGACGATTCACTCTTCAGTTTTTGCCCAAAGTGCGGCGACATAAGCAGCAAAGTGAATGTCATTGACCGTCCAGAATCTAGCTTATGTCCGAATGTCGGCAAAGTAACAATGTATTCCTCCAAGAGGAAAGAACTATAACATAATACAGGATAGTCTCGACTCAGCCTTCCATCGGTTAACTCGATCCCGTGGTTCTACGGGATAAAATACAAAATTGAAGCGGACATTATCTACCATGCCACTTATCGAGATATTCCCCAGACTTGGGGGCACGAACAAGAAGGTAAGATTAATGTTATTCAACCATTAATCAGTCAAACCTGGTTCTTAAAACTTGAACTACAGCATAGACACAGCTAGGACGAGACTAGACCGTCCACATAATGCATCCGCCAACCCGAGACGGGGGGCAAAAGATTAATTATCCGAGAGTTGACTATGACAGCTTGAACCTATGACCCATGCCTGATATTCATAACAACTCTAGCTTGCAACCGAAAGGATGCCTAGAGATAGAATCATTAGATCAATACCCGGACTTACGGGCAACTGATCATTATCCTGACCCTTCCAATGAGCAATGGATCGCAGGTACATTGAATGAAAAGCGCATCATTCAGAAACATAAGTAAATTCAATCTCAAAGCTGGAGCCAGCTATGTAGCAGCATACAGTACAAGGCTAAATTCTACTAATCCTTTGATTCAACATTCTTATAAGCCTGATCATTTACCATTGCAAATAAACACATGAGGCACCTACAAACCATCATGAGTATTGTAGATCAGATCACAACTCTGTGCAATGATGAAGAAAGAGTCAACTGTTTTACTTCAGGTGAATCTTGATGTGTTCGCTTGGACTCGATCTCATATATATATATATATATATGAACTCTCGCCAGCCATGAAGAACCCTGCATTCAATGTCGACCCGAGGCATGTCTCGGTGAGCAAAAAAAGATACGACATGGATCCGGAGAGATCTGTTGCACTTAAAGAGGAGGCGAATCTGCTCAAAACCAGTGGGTTCATCCATGATGCCCTCCAACCAAAGTGAGTATCCAATCCTCTACTTATAAGAAAAATGAACGGAAAGTAGAGGACATACATCAACTACTCAGATTTGCATGGGGTATGACAAAGCATGGCTTTCCGCTTCCAATGATCGACCAACTGATGGACTTGACCATCATACATGAATTACTCACATCCATGGATGCAAACTCCAGATGCAATCGGATACTAAAGCATGTCCTAGACCAGGAATACAACTGTCTCATTATTGACCTGGGCCTATAGTGCTATGCTGAAATCCCTAAATTCGAACTTGAGAATGCTTATGCTACTTACCAAAGGATGATTAGCAGATCATTCAAAAATCATATCGGTCGATCGATGAAAGTATATGTGGTTAATATGCTCGTGAGATCACGGCTATCAAACGACCATATCGATGAATTGAAAGAGGTATTCAGTGCTCTCCAAAAAATGCAGGATGAAACTCGATCCTTTAAAATGCTCTATCACTATTACATCAGAAAGATTCTTCGTGTTCATCATCAATTCTCATCGAATCAAGACTAATTTCTAGAAAATTCCGACAATTAGAGACACCCATGTACCAAGGACAACCAAGCAGCTCTGATAGATTGCTTAAAGAGACCTTCCATTTTACCCAAACCTTTGGATTGCGAAGATTTATACATCAATTGGGCCGTGTCAACACACGCCATAAGCGTCGCAATGCTATGTGAAGATAAGCGAATCCAAAGACTAGTAAATGATGAAGGCTGGCTATTGACAAGCTCAACCCCGTTAACGTCTACATCGAACAGCCGTTACGATAGGCCCAATAGAAACTTTAGATGTCTGAAAATTTACTCAAATGGAGTATCAAGCTAAGCCAATGTGATATCACTTATCTCCCTCAGAGAGCTCTCCATGGTCAAACATTAGCATACTTCAGATCTGAATCCATCACATCAGACGACTATCCGAAGAACAGTGGAGAATCGTCCAACCGATGGAGAACGTACACCGATGGAACTTCCAATAATCAGCTTTCTAACGTCGAAGTTGCGTTAATGACTCTTGAGGAACGAACGATCTCCTACGCCCTGAAACTCAACTTCCCTGCGACAAATAACGAAGCTAAGTATGAAGCCTTGGCGCTCAAACTTGCGAGAAAACTACGAGTGGAAACTTTACATGTCTTATGTGATTACTGGTTAGTAGCACGCCAAGTCAGGGAAGATTATCTGATTAGGGGGCAACGTCTTGCTCCTTATCTCAACCGGGTCCAAAAGCTACTACCTGGCTTCGACTATGACACCATTACACACATCCTCGGAGAACAAAATGAAAAAGCTAAGTCACTGGCCAAGCTTGCCAGTTCTGGGGATGCGCGGTGAAAAGACTTTGTCCCAGTTTAAAATACTTATTATTCCAAGCATTGGCATATGAAGATCAGCTAGATCTTAGAGATGGATCTAGGAGAGGAGTCATGGATAACTCCTATCGAAGATTACCCACAATCGGGGATTCTTATTGAATAAACGAATAAGAAATGGCATATCCTCCGTGAAGCATCACTGCATGATTATGTCTGGATCGTTTGACTCCGTCGATACAAAGTATTACTTTTGTATCCATCGATCCGAGACCCGATATTACGTATTCACCGATACGAAGCATATATTCCAACCCTTCACATCGATTCAGGAGAAGATCGTTGCGAGGAAGCATTCAAGAACAACCATCAAATGTTGTTACAATGAATTTCACGTCGGTTCAGGAGAGGATCGATACGGAATTCAATATAAGATAAACTGACAACGACTCGTGAACGTCAGCGAGAGTCAGATTAACATATAAGCATAAATGTTGGACTAATCTTCAATATTCCAGATTTACAGGAATTGGAAGCTCATTTGATAACGATTACAACAACAAACGGGTAACCGCTATCATACAGCAATCGGTCGCAACAATACATGGTACAGCAGTCGACAGTCAACAGTTTACATTATCAAGAAGAACGGTCGAAGGTCACAGCTTCCACCGAAAAGACAATAACTATTCAGAGTAATGATAGCAGTATTTCAAAGCACGTCATGTTCCCACAAGACGTACTTTGGGGGGCAAATGTTATCCCGCCTTTTGGCAAGGCCGTGACACCAAGGAATTGACTAGTAATCCAATGACAGTCCGTCCTAGAGATCGGTCATACACAGGCTCACTATGGATATCGACGAATTTTGTCCGAGTCCGGATTGGGCCAAAATTGCTAGGACATGACAAGCTAAACCATGGGAGTCAACGTTTCAAGTTTCGAGTCAATCCGAGTTCATATGCTCAAGTTATGATGGATACAAGTTGAAGGGAAAGGCCATGTTTTCGTATCCATCAAATGGCCTGATTTCGTATCCATCAATGTTGACCTCTCCGTATCCATCGGCAGAAGATATGGTCGAATCCACCAGAGCACTCCACTTCGAATCCATCGAATTCTGCTTTGTTCGAATCCATCAGTAAAGCCCGTATTCGAATCCATAAAACCAAGCCTCGGTTCGAATCCATCAGGCCTTCCTCTACTCCGAATCCATGCAATCGATATACTTCGACTCCATCCCATAATTTACTTCGAATCCACCCTGTTGAGGCAGCTTCGAACCCGTAACCGCTGACTTGCTCTTATCCAACGAGTCAATTAGCCAAGGTAACGTGTCTTCCATCGAAGTAAGCAGGGCGAGATATGTGGAGTCGAAACAGTCAATGCGGCACAAAGGCCAGATCGAGACGAAGCGCGTGCGCCACCTCACTTCAAGAACACGTGCAGCCAGCAAGGCGAACAGATGGAGTCGAATTCATGGAGACGAACCAGACAGCCTATGAGGAATCTCAGTTCGTATCGACGGTATCTCATGATCTATTGATCCAAATCCAATGAAATTTTGAGGGAAGCTTGAATGCACACTGAAGGATGTCCATGCCAAACTTCAGCTCAATTGGACATCATCTTGATCGATACGAAATGGATTCGTACCGATCGCAGATCGAGACGAAACTTTCTGGAAACGGTCGCGTGGGCCCCCTCACGTGCCAGACCAAGTCTCCCGAAGTTTAGGCGAGATCTGAGCCTCCTACGCCTATAAATAGAGCCCTAGAATCAACAGAAAAAGGATCTTTCTCGGAAGCGTCCAGACTCTGCCGGATTGAGATTTGCATCCTACTTTTGCTGTCAATTTCGAATTCTAATCTGTAATCCGATGTTCATTGCTGTAACCGCTTGTAATCATTGAAAGAGAATCAATAAAACCATCAAAACTTCATAGTGGACGTAGGCTACACGCCGAACCACTCTAAATTGCTTGTCTGTGCATTTTACATTTCTGTTTGTTGGAGTTTTTGTTAGATAACCTCTGTTTTACATTTACAATCTTCATTTTATCTCTTCAAACAACTCCCGAAGAGTGTTGTGCCCATTTTTGGTACAAACAACTTCTACCTCCAATCTTGAGTTAGAAGAGTTAGTTCGTGGATGGTCTAATTGCACCTGTAGTGAGTTTATATTGCTCATGTTGAGTCTAGGTCATAGTTGGCGAATGAATGGTCGAATCACATTCATTCGTTTGTCTATTCTTGTAGCCACACTTTGGGGATCAGAGTCAGTTGAAGGGCCATTCTTCACACATATTTGATGTTTATACCCCTGTCCACACTCTGGGGACTAAGAGTTTTAGTTGAAAATGCTCGGACCGCATTTTCCTCAATTAATCCCTCTAGCACTAGTCAATGGCGAAAGTCGAAGTGTGGTCGATCACATTACAACAACTTTAATTTGATGCTTCTCCCACTGAACTGTAGGAAGGAATCGATTGGTAGATGGTTAGGTCACATCCATCCATGTTGCACAAACAGCCCGTTGGATCATAGGGGAGAGTTAGCGGATGAACGGTCATGCCACGTTCGTTTATAGTGGAACGGGTAGTCACATCCATTTAGAATAATACATTCAGCTAGGTCCGTTTTGCGAATTTGCGTCTCCCTGTCGAATTGGAGAAGAAATTTTGTCTTGTGGGGTTGGAGTGCATCCCTATAAAATTATGTTATCGATCCCGTGCCGGGGACAAGAGGTTATGCATGGACGGTTGGGTCACGCCCACTTAGTGCTGGATGGTAGGATCGCATCCAATTTTTGTGTGTTAAGTGTGCCCCCATGTCAGGGGAAGATTGTTAAGCAGACGGTCGAACCACATCCGCTTTTTGTACTACAGAACTTGATGAGGAACCATAGCCGATAGATGGACAGTCGAATCACATTCCTTTTGGTATTCATATTCCAAACCATGCTTTGAGGACTGGAGTTGGTTGATGGGTTGTTAGTCACACCCATTTGGTGTTTATACTCTAGGATGCGCTCTCGAGACAGAAGCAAGTTGATGGGTGGTCATTCGCAACCAGTTGGTGTTTATACTCTAGTCCACACTCTGGGGACTTAGAGTTAGTTGAAGTTTATTCTCTAGTTTGCACTTTGGGAATCTGGAGTTAGTTAATGTTTATACTCTAGTTCGCACTCTGGGAATCTTGAGTTATTGATGTTTATACTCCAGTTCGCACTCTGGGAATCTGGAGATGTTGATGTTTATACTCCAGTTCGCACTTTGGGAATCTGGAGTTAGTTGATGTTTATACTCCGCTTCGCACTCTGGGAATACAGAGTTGATGTTTATACTCCGGTTCGCGCTCTGGGAACTCCGAATTGATGTTTATACTCCGGTTCGCACTCTGGGAACTCAGAGTTGATGTTTATACTCCGCATCACACTTTGGGAATATGGAGTTGATGTTTATACTCCGGTTCGTGCTCTTGGAACTCGGAGTTGATTTTTATACTCCGTTTCGCACTCTGGGAATATGGAGTTGATGTTTATACTCTGGTTCGCACTCTGGGAACTCGGAGTTGATGTTTATACTCTGGTTCGTGCTCTGGGAACTCAAAGTTGATGTTTATACTCCGCTTCGCACTCTGGGAACACGGAGTTGATGTTTATACTCCGGTTCGCGCTTAGGGAATACAGAGTTGATGTTTATACCCTGGTTCGCGCTCTGGGAATACGAAGTTGATGTTTATACTCCGGTTCGCGCTCTAGGAACTTGGAGTTGATGTTTATACTCCGCTTCGCACTCTGGGAATACGGAGTTGATGTTTATACTCCGGTTCGCGCTCTGGGAACTTGGAGTTGATGTTTATACTCCGTTTCGCACTCTGGGAATACGAAGTTGATATTTATACTCCACTTCACACTCTGGGAAAACGGAGTTGATGTTTATACTCCGGTTCGTGCTCTGGGAACTCGGAGTTGATGTTTATACTCCGCTTCGCACTTTGGGAATACGGAGTTGACGTTTATACTCCGGTTCGCGCTTTGGGAACTCGAAGTTGATGTTTATACTCCGCTTCGCACTCTGGGAATACGGAGTTGATGTTTATACTCCGGTTCGCGCTCTGGGAACTCGAAGTTGATGTTTATACTCCGATTCGCGCTCTGGGAACTCAAAGTTGAGGTTTATACTCCGCTTCGCACTCTAGGAATACGGAGTTGATGTTTATACTCTGGTTCGCGCTCTGGGAACTCGAAGTTGATGTTTATACTCCGGTTCGCACTCTGGGAATACGGAGTTGATGTTTATACTCTGCTTCGCACTTTGGGAATACGGAGTTGATGTTTATACTCCGGTTCGCGCTCTGGGAATACGGAGTTGATGTTTATACTCCTCTTCGCACTCTGGGAATACGGAGTTGATGTTTATACTCCGCTTCGCACTCTGGGAATACGGAGTTGGTTTTTATGCTCCGAATCGCACTCTGGGAGTTCGGAGTTGGTTAGAGGATTGTCATGTATCAATCCCTTATTGCCGCAGTGTGATGGCTTGTCCGTTAGCTCGGGGTTTCACTTAGCGAGTGATCGGTGGGATCCCGATTAACTTCCCCTTATATGCCCCTCAACGAAGGATGAGATTTAGTTTATGGACGGTTGGATCGCATCCATGTTCATTTGGATTCCGCTTTTGCCAAGCCTAGGGAGTAAGATTAGTGTTCTGGCAAGCTTTGTGCTCGAGCATAGGAAGGGATGGTCGAACTACATCCACTTTGAGTTGTGTATTTTCCCTTAAGTCGGGTGCAAGAATTGGAGAGCAGACAGTCGAGTCATGTCCAATTTATACTTTGCGTTCTTTCGATCGAGCTAAGGAAGAGAGTTAAAATGACAGCTTGTGATGGTTAGCGAGTAGGCAGTCAGTCGTTGATGACTTTAAATTAAGGGTTGGACCCTGATGAAGTTGGTTTAAGGCATGACTGTTTTGCCGAATTATAGAAGCAAACTGGGGAGTGAACGACCAAATCATATCCACTTTAAACATGCGTTCTCAAATAACCCCAAGTGTCTAATGTAGGATTGGATGCATGGATGGTGACGTTGCATCCACCCTTGGTGTGATTCCGATTTTATCGGGCATCAGAAGGAGCGTAAGTATTTTGGCGAGCTTCAAGTACGAGATGGAGAGTACATTGTTTGGATATATACTCCAAGTCTTTCCCAGATCTCCAATTAAACTGCATAGGCGGATGAGTGGATGGTCGGTTGCATCCACTTTGTACTAGAGTCTTGACCTTGACGGTCTCTTCCGCTTTGATGCCTTGCCCCCAATCAGGGGCATATAGTAGCCGATGAGTGGTTGAATCATGCTCGTCATGATGATACCTTAATGATTTGATCATAGTCCGCGGAGGTTGTTTTGCACCCAATCTTAAGTACTCGGTTACCTGCATCATTTGCAAGTAGTTTAATTCAAGTAGGTCATATTTCGCAACGTAAATGAAATTGAACTAGAAATAATGCAAAAGAGATCAGATCAAATCTCATTGATAAGTGGGGCAGCGTCGTATGCTCGCTATTGCACTTAAGTCCAGCCCTTCTCAGTTGGAAGTCTAACACAAATGGTTCAATTTGATCAAAGTTCTTGATCGGTAGGGATCGGATGTTCCCGGTCCTTCGTTTTATAGGGCTTGCACATATTGTCGGAGCTATCCTTCCCGGAGTAGCCTTGTGGCGTTGGCGTTAACGGTAGCCATCTAGAGAAGAGGAGTTTTCTGATCTAGAGTATGGAGTAGGTCCCCTCCTTATCTTGCTATGTTGATCCTTCATCCAATTCATCAACTCAATGTTGGCCTAGACATATTGGTGTAGTCGTCGGTAGCTATCCACCAATTCTCTTATCAAAGTCATGACTGACGGTCTTCTCTGAGGAATGAGGGAAGACATCTGCGTTTGATGGCATTCTGCGCTTGATGGCATTCATCGCCTTGGAGGAATGAGGGAGGACAGTGTGGGGGAGTCGTCATATTAGCCATCATACCATAGCTGTCAATTCAGGAGTTTAAAAGCTGGTCAATTGGAGGAAGTTGCATTCCACCTTAAAAGCATGATATATTAATTAACTCCAGCTCTTGGCATATTAGCTAGGTTTTCTAGCCTCTGGGAGCACCGGTCGAGTAGTATTCCTTTACCCATTCCTTGTCTTGTTCAGTCATGGAACCATTAGAAGCGTGGATGGAATGTTCCTCCATTAAATTGAGCTTTGAATTCACTATGCGGGTGCTCTGCGCTGCGGCTAGTGTTCGGGGGGTTTTCCCCGAAATCTGGGTCGTACCCGAAAATATTTTTTTTTAAAGTTTCGTATCGATATGAATTGGGCGCAGATGGATCGATACGAACTGCGTGTGAGAATCGATACGAACAGAGCAGTTGTGATCGATACAAACAGAGCGATGCGAAGTGGAGCGAGTCGAACAGAGCACTCTTGATCGATACGAACAGGAAAGTGACGATCGATATGAACAGAGCGATGCGAAGTGGAGCGAGTTGAACAGAGCGCTCTTGATCGATACGAACATGAAAGTGGCGATCGATGCAAACAGAGTGATGGGAAGTGGAGCGAGTCGAACAGAGCACTCTTGATCGATACGAACAGGACGATGCGAAGCAGATCGATACGAATAGTGATCGATACGAATTTTGAAATATTTTTTGGATACGAAATGATGGATACAAAAATGATCATATTTTCGGGATACGAAAACATGGATACGAAAATTATCATATTTTCTAGATACGAAAACATGGACACGAAAATCACCATATTTTCTGGATACGAAAACATGGATACGAAAATCACCATATTTTCTGGATACGAAAACATGGATACGAAAATCACCATATTTTCTAGATACCAAAACATGGACACGAAAATCACCATATTTTCTGGATACGAAAACATGGACACGAAAATCACCATATTTTCTGGATACGAAAACATGGATTCGAAAATCATCATATTTTCTGGATACGAAAACATGGACACGAAAATCATCATATTTTTTGGATACGAAAACATGGACACGAAAATCACCATATTTTCTGGATACGAAAACATGGACACGAAAATCACCATATTTTCTGGATACGAAAACATGGACACGAAAATCATCATATTTTCACCATATTTTCTAGATACGAAAACATGGACACGAAAATCACCATATTTTCTGGATACGAAAACATGGACACGAAAATCACCATATTTTCTGGATACGAAAACATGGGCACGAAAATCACCATATTTTCTAGATACGAAAACATGGGCACGAAATCACCATATTTTCTGGATACGAAAACATGGACACGAAAATCACCATATTTTCTGGATACGAAAACATGGATACGAAAATCATCATATTTTCTGGATACGAAAACATGGACACGAAAATCATCATATTTTCTGGATACGAAAACATGACACGAAAATCACCATATTTTCTAGATACGAAAACATGGATATGAAAATCATCATATTTTCATGGGTACGAAAACATGGTGAATGTAGTTCCTCTTAGATCTGGAGCAATCTGAATAGAATAGAAGGAACCACTTGACGACAGATCAGGATCTCCTCCTTAGATTTTTGCAATCCAACGATGGTAGTAGATCCACAGAGCAGGAGAAAAGTTGAGTTTTTCTAAGTGAAAGCACCAAAGTGTTTGTACCAAAATTGGACACAACACTCTTCGGAAGTCTTTGAAGAGATAAAGTGATGAAATTAAATGGAAAAAGAGGAAATATCTAACAAAAACTCCAAATTTCAGAAATGAGAATAATTAAAGTGTAAGGAGACACAAGAATTTAGAGTGGTGCGGCGTATCGCCTACGTCCACTATGAAGTAGTTTGTTTTATTGATCTTTCTTTTGCGTTTACAAGTGAATTCAAAGATTTACAGCGGGCAATTATGATTTGCAGCAATGAATTTCGTTGGTAGCAGCAGCATTTGAGTTCAGATCTGGATCTGGCGGAGTCCGGGCGTTGGAGATCTCAACAAAGAAGAAGAACCCCTTTTTTGTTGGCTTTGGGGGTCTATTTATAGGTGTAGGAGGGTGATATTTCGCTCAGATCTCGGGAGACCCTCTTTGGCACGTGACCAGGTCCGCACGCCCAAGCCCGTGAAGTTTCGGTCCAATCCGTGATCGACACGAACAGATTTCGACTCGATCAAGATTTCATCCAATGGAGTCAAAATTTGGCGTGGAAATTCTTTAGCATGCACATAAACTTCTGTGAAAATTTCATAGCATTTGGACTTGTAGATTAGGAGATATGACCGATACGAAATGGGATTCTCGGTTGGCTGTTTAGTTCGACTCGCTCTTGTTTCGACTCGCTCTTTGTTTGACTCGGTTCTGTTGGACTCGGCGACGTGGCATTTATTCATATTGACTGTTGTGCCTTGCTTCACATTGATGGACATGAAGTAGAAGTCTTCGGATGGATGTGAAGTTGACGAAGTGGAGCGAGTCGAAGATGGAGGCGAAGCGGAGCGAGTCGAAGTGGAGCGAGTCGAAGATGGAGGCGAAGCGGAGCGAGTCGAAGTGGAGCAAGTTGAAGTAGGCTTCCCAAATGGAATCGAACGGAGCGAGTCGAAGTGGAGCGAGTCGAAGTGGAGCGAGTCGAAGATGGAGGCGAAGCGGAGCGAGTCGAAGTGGAGCGAGTCGAACTGAGCGATTCGAACGGGGGCTGTTTTTATCCAATTTTGCATCGATCGTAACTTGAGCATACGAACTCGGATTGGCCTGAAATTTGGAACGTTGACTCTCATAGCTTCGCTTGTTGTGTCATATCAATTTAGACTCGATCCGGACTCGGGCAAAATTTGTTGATATCCATAGTGGGCCTGCGTATAGCTGATCTTCTTGGATGAATTGTCTTTGGTTTCTAGTTAAGTTCTTATGTCACGGTCTTGCCAAAAGGCAGGATAAAAGATACAAACAAGGTGATTGTTGATGGATTCGGACATGATGGATATGAATAAGGCCACCTCAGATCGATTCGAACATGATGGATATGAAGTGAAGTTGATTCTTCTAATTTGCATCGATCATAGCTTGAGCATACGAACTCCGATCGACTTGAAATTTGGAACTTTGGCTTTCATAGCCTCGCTTGTCATGTCCCGTTAATTGTAGCTTGATCCGGACTCGGACAAAATTCATTGATATCCATAGCAAACCTGCGTATAACCGATCTTCGGGACGGACTGTCCTTGGTTTCCAGTTAAGTTCTTGGTATCACAGCCTTGCCAAAAGGCGGGATAACACCTAAAGTCTCCCCTTCATTTTCTAGATGCCACAACATCCTCATCTTGAAGTGAATCAAAACGGCACCAACCTGTTCCTTGGTCGAAAATTTCTTACACTACACCACAAAGCTGTTTTAGCCACACCCCTATCCACCTTATTTGATACGGCTCAAAGCCGTATCAAATTTGATACGGGTAAAAGCCGTATCTAAACGTTTAGATACCGTTTTTAGCCGTATCAAATTTGAGCCGTATCAAATTCGTTCCTTCCCTCGTTTTTTTTCGTTCCTTCCCTCGTTTTTTTTCGTTCTCCCCCAAATTCATTCCTTCGCTCGTTTTATTTCATTCTCCCCCAAATTCTTCCCCTAACTCACGACCACCCCAAATTCATTCCTTCCCTCGTTTTATTTCATTCTCCCCCAAATTCTTCCC
The DNA here is from genome assembly GCA_030737815.1 of Allium fistulosum. NCBI lineage: Eukaryota > Viridiplantae > Streptophyta > Magnoliopsida > Asparagales > Amaryllidaceae > Allium > Allium fistulosum. Next base: position 800,916,484 of record CM060904.1, read on the forward strand.
CCAAATTCTTCAGCTCAAACTTCTATCAGCCGCCTTTCTTCTTCCTTCACGTAATCGGGGCTTTCAGGTATTCTGATGCTCTAAAACAGATATCATTTGGATGGTAATCGGGGCTTTCAGGTATGATTGTTATGATTTTTATTTACCATTCATTTCCTTTATTTTTGTTATGATTTTTATTTTTTAACCATTTTATGTTAATTTTGAATACTTATCACATATCACTTTTTGCAGATATTTTGTGATTGGCAATGCTATAGCAACAGGGTTCTTGGTCCTCTCACTTCCATTCTCCATAATATTGATCATTTGCCCTATCTTTGTTGGCCTTGGTCTCCTGCTCCTTGTATTTGATCTGGTTAGTTCATCTCTCGTTTCATTTTATGTTTTACATTCATTTTTGTCTGGTTTAACATTTTTGGAATTTTGGCAGGCAATGGTAGTGTTGACGACAACAGCAGCATCAATAGTGCAACTAGCCCACACTGGAAACTCGTAAGCTAATTGGGTTGCGATTTGCTTGAGATTTGATGGGTTTTGCCAACAGATAAGTGGAGCTGTTGTTGCTTCCTTTGTTGGTATGATCTTCATTCTCCTTTTGGTTCTCATGTCTGCTCTTGCTCTAAGGAAACATTGATTTGTAATCAAGATTCAAGTATCATTTATTTCTGCACTGTAATTTGATGAATATTCGTATTCAGCTTGGATTTATCATTGAGCCGTTTATTCAATGGAATTGTTTTTGTATGTTTAGGAAATGAAATTCCATTACCTTGTTTGACACTCTGATCAGAAAATCTACTTGAATTTTCCAAAAAAACGATATATCCTTGCATCCAATAACAACACAAACAAAATACTAATTTTGAAGACAAGAAACACCATCTGCCTATTGATAATCTACACCGGGGTTCTTTCTTTTTCCTTTTGGCCTTTTTTTCCTTACCGTTTGTTTTGTTTAATATCTAGAGTAGTGTAGACTTATATCTACATAGACTCTCTTCACCTACTAATTGAAATTTTGTTGCCTGTTGTTGTGTACTATCTGTATATTTTCATATCAAAACAAGAAACAGTTATTTTTTTCTTCCTTCCATTAAATGGCATATTGGAAGCTGTACTCAACATATGTGATGTATATCTGCCTTCATATCAGGAGATCAAATGTATTTTGTATCAAATGCTATTGACATTTACATACTGTACGTTTCTCTGTAGACATTTAACAATACATTAAGGAAATACTTCCATATTACTCCATATTAACTCTAACTGTGTGTGTATCTTTGACTGTTGCAAACAAATTATAGCTTACTAAAGAAAAAAGAAACAAGATTACTTCCTGGACTTTCTCTTCTCCAGGAAAAAGAAGAAAAGCAAAGACCCAATGGAAAAGGCGGAGAAGTAGCCTGTAGCAATATCAAGGGAAGCATGCCTACCACTGATTCCAGTTATCACAAACAAGTTGGTTTTCTTCTCTGCATTTGTAGTTTGCCCATATCCGACCTCATTGTTGTTCGAGTCCAGAACATAAGCTCTTACAAAGTACGTAGCGCTGGGTACGTCTTTCTTCACCTTGTATTCAAATGTTGTATTTGATTTTCCTGAGAATGGTTTTGTAACGATTTCGAATTGGCATGTTTTGTCCTTTTTAAGATCATCCACTGTCTTTCTCCATCCTCTGTCTTTTTGGCTTATCGGAGCATAGCATAACATTACCTTAACATTCTTGAATTTGGTGTTGTCGCTTTTTTGAATTAATGTCTGGTTCCATTCCCATGTTACTGTAAACTTATCTTCTCCAGCTTTCAGTTCTGCAAGTTTGAATAAGCCCCGATTACGTGAAGGAAAAATAATTCAGATATTTGGATGGTTCTGTGCTACGATTTTAAGCTTTTGAGGTGATCCTTTTGCACATCACTATTAGTGTAGAATTAGCTTTCAAATATTTTTCAAAATTAAAGATGCAAAGACATATATTCAAGGACATTTGACTGTTTTTGCACCAAATGTAGAGATTTTGTTTCATATTTCCATAAACGTTTATGAATAATTCGTAGTTGTGAGCAATACATATATTCTTTGACATGTGCATATATATGTTTCAGGGGAAGTATTTTTGTATTGGTTTGGTCTGCAGCCTAGAATCTGCATCACGGACATGGAGCTTGTTAAACAGATTCTCTCCGACAAATCTGGATCCTTTGTAAAATCGAAAATGGACCCACGTTTGCTGGCACTTTTAGGTAGGGGATTGTTTTTTACAGAAGGTGAGGAGTGGGATATGCATAGAAAAGTAATAAGCCCTGCTTTCACCATGAACAAGCTCAAGGTTCGTTCTCTATTCATATTTTTTCTTTTCTTTCAAAGACATAGTTTAAAAATAGTATGTAGCAATGAATGATATAAAAATATAACACTAGCTAATATACTCAAGCAACGATAACAATTTTAATTCATACTTCAATTTTTTATAATGAATCCATCATTCAGTACGTAACAAAGTTTTCATTTTACATTGAAAGCATAAATACTATATTTTTCTATTTAACCATGTGCACAGGTTGCACAATAGTTACGAATAAAAACAAGTAGATTTTGATTATGTTTGGAAGATGATTGTAGCTGCGATGGTTAAATCCTGTGGGGTTAGTTTAGGAATAAGAGATCCACAAGGGTTTGTGATCAAAGGCTTAATTGATAATGGGTTGACACTTTGATTTGAATCATTGGTAAAAATTAAAATGCATAACGTTTCATCAATGGCTATGGCTATTATGTTACTTTAGAGGCCATGTGTTATTTCTGTGTGATCGAAAATTCCCCGCAACAGTTAATAAATTTTATTTGCTTACTAAGTGACATTTTCTACTTCTACACCAACGGATATTAATATTACTCCTGGTCTCTTTACAGTTTTTTGTAGGAATACTTAAGATATTTGCATACACTACTCTAGACATTATTTTTCTTCATTCAATTCCCTTAGACGATTGTAACCCACGTTTAAGTAAAGTCCAAAATATTTTATGATACTTGTAGAACAGTATAAAGTTAAATCTTCAAAAGGAAAAACTTTTTGGGAAAACTGGCATACCTAAAAACGATATTACTGTATTTTATGAAACGCATGATGTGCAAATGCGCGCAATTAGTGTGAAATAGTCATGCTAACGTGTGCGCTATGCGTTAACTACCATGCATACTGCATGATATACTCAATTAGAATAATTGATGATATTATCCAACAACAATTTTCAAAACATATGCAATTGTACTTTCAATGTAAAGTTAAATATACTCTACATAAGCTGGCACATTCAAATATTTTTCAAAAATTATGTATGTCTAAAATTGGTATAAAAAAAAGATACCGAATCATCTTTTTGATCAAAAAACGTAGTAATTAATGGTTTAAAACACAGATGCATCTATGAGCTATTTGATTAGCTCAAACTATGTCAGTGCAAATCCCTGGACTCAGGTATTGTACATTTCCACATTAATACCATGTAGTGGAATTAAATTGACATGGTTCGTATATAAATCAGTGGTTGGTGATTTTGTCTTTACTGTTGAGGTAGTACGTTCTGATCTGATTGTCCACTTTCACTATTTTGTCTTCACTGTGTAATTGTAGAAAATGCAACCTGTAACAGAACAACTTATGTCCACTGTAAAGCAGGGAGGGGACGCAGCACCACCATTGTTCTATGCTATCTGGTATTACCTTATCATTCATTACAGTACCCACATTTCTTTTTAGCAAGTACAAATACTTGTCAAAGATGATATATCTACATCAGGTTGAATACAAGAATATGACAACTGATGCCGCTCTTAAGTATGTGAGATCAAAAAGGCCACGTGTGCTATTGGCTCCTGTTCAATGGGAGGTACTGCATTCAAAATGCATATGTGAAGGTTTTGAATTGCACCTACAAATATTAACTGAAATAGTGCTTCATTATGACTTCTTTAACAGGCTGTTGTAAAATTTAGCGAACGGAAGCTAGAATATCCTGCTATCAGAAGTCCACCTCAGATCAGCTGCCCTGCATCCGACGTAGTGCTGATAACTGAGGATGACCTGGATGGTTATTATTCATTGTATGATCAATGTGAAGAATTAGTGATGTCTTCAAGAAGGCTCTCTTAATCAATGCCAGCAATGCTTTCACCACTCAGCTCTATTACTGAAGATGAAGTTCTAATAACCGATGATGACTTAGAAGGTTATAATTCTGATCAAGTGCTAGTGCTCTCTGCATTAGAGGTTTGTCGTTCAAAAAATTACTTATATTATGTAACTGTTGTAATGTATCGTTACTACTTGTTGCAATGTATATGCAATTAGTTCTGATTTGATCATCACCATTATATGCGCTAAAATATTTTGTGTTTTTTGCAGATGCTTTACCACCTCCAGAGCCTATCACTACCTGGACTATTTCTATTTCTATATGGTTTTCATTTTTATCTTTATCGTCTGTGTCCGTAGTGATGCACTTTAATTTTTGTACTACAATAATATTCTATTATTGTGAATCAGACTAGCCAGAACAGATGTCTTGTATTCTGCTTGTATTGATAAACTTGGACTACGTTTTAATATTTTATGTCTATTTTGCAGTGCTTTGTATTTCTTTTTGTATCCTTTTATTTGTATTCTCAGTTATATTTTTTTCCTCTGTTAGTTTGCTATGGAAATTAATCTTGCTGCACCTTATTTTCAATGGTATCACCACCACCACATTCCATTGTGTTACTTTATGGTCTGTGTTTATGTTTATCACTTGCTTTGGCACCCATTGCTCACGAATGTTAATTCTCTAGTTAGATATATCTATTACTGCTTTAAATACTGAAATATTAAAGCATTATTTTTTTTACTTTAATACATTAATTTGATACGGCTCAAAGCCATATCAAATTCCTAAATTAGATACGGCCCAAAGCCGTATCAAATTCATGAATTAGGCAGTGCTTTGAGCCGTATCAAATTCATGAATTAGGCAGTGCTTTGAGCCGTATCAAATTCATCAATTTGATACGGCTTTGGGCCGTATCAAATTATTAACCACGCCAAAATTTGATACGGCCCAAAGCGCTGCCTAATTCCATTTGATACGGCCAAAAGCACTGCCTGATTGGCATTTCTGGTGTAGTGTTAGTGTAGAAATAAGATCTCTCTTTATTTTTCCCATACTTGAAGCAAAGCCTTCCTTACTCCAAAGTACTTTAGAATGCAGCCTTAAGTCAAACTCCAAAGTCCAAAAAGTTCCACCATTGACATGTTTTTATAACACCATCGACTTGTTTTTGACTTCACCAGACACCATCTTTCCTCACCCAAACTTTATGCGACTTGTTTTATAGTTCCACTAAACCTCAAAGAGCAACATAATATGGCCATATCATGTTTTGAGCATTTTTCCTCACTAATTTCACTCCACGATGAACACTCTCTAATTACATTAAAACGAGTTACAATTATAACAAGCAAGCACATATAAGCAGTATACATCATCCATAAGTCATATATAAATAATGTCAATCATATGCAAGCATTTATATTGTCCTAGATATAACCATACACAAATTATGAGTGGTTTTACAAAATGGCCAAAATCGAATCAAAATATACATGTGACGACCCACATTTCGGAAGGTTTAAATTGACAATAATCCACACATGTCCAACTTAAATTATCAGGAACATAGGTAATCAATGGGGTTAATTAAGAGAAATAAGAAAAGAAGAAGAAATCAAACGCAGAATCTCGCAGCGGAATGAAAAAATATAATAATCAAGTAAACAGATCATGAAGCTATTTGTATTATACATTTGATTATAATTAATACAACATTTACCATAGTTATATATACAACATGGTCCAATAAAACAATGCAGCTGAACAACATAATGTAGAAAATAATAATAGTAATAATATACCAAATCTTCGTCTTCGTCCTCTAAAAAATGATCTTTAGTGCGCTGAAATACTCAAGGCTGACCCGAGCATAATGAAAAGACAAAACATTCGAGTCAGGACTAAAATATTCTCATGTGAGTCAAATCGATATCGCATATAACATGAGTTTAATAGCGCCAGAGATGTTTATGGGATTTCACATCTCCTACCCAGTGCATAACGCGCGTGCAATAACTTAAGAGATGTTACGGGATTTTCCATCTCTTAAGGATCAGTCAAAATATTATATGTAGTAGAATACGCTACATATATAATGTCTAATCGGTAAAATAAATATTTTTCTTAGCCTTAAGGCTTTACATTGATCCCCCTAAACGCATTTTTAAGCATTGGCGTAGATTTTGCATTTGACACAACTAGTAGCATGTCGGTAGTCAGTGATGCGCCGTGATACGACAACACTAAACCAAAATCGTAGGGGTCTCGTATAAGGATAAAAGTATGGCAAGGCATATGAGGCAATGCCCAAGGTAGGATACTACCAGTTTACCCTTCCCGGTTGGTGGTAACTCCTAACGTCCTACCGCGTCAAACACACCCAAAATCCGAGGGTGCACCAATCAATAACAATGTCATGATAGTAATACGAAGAAGTGTGTCCGCTAGAGGTAGCTAACTTCATTGGCCGGTATGGCTCCTGTTTTAGTCATTTCGAATCGACACAAGTGTTATGCCAATCCATCATCGTTCTCTCTCTTCAAATCCATCAAACGACGTCAAATCCAACCACTTCGTTCTGAAGTCTCCTCCGCGTACACAGTTGTTAAAATGGTTCTAATATTGATAGAGAGTATGCCAATAAGAGGCCCCGGTCTCTTTAACAACCAAACTTCGTTTTACACACCGGTTGATACTTTTATATATCGGAAACAATTCGCACCTGATATCAAAATATCATATTCGCTTCAAAATCAAATTCTGTTCGAAATCATCATACTTACTCAAAATATATTTCAATTCAAAATCATTTTCGCCTCAATATCTCGATTTCAGTTCCAATTCAAAATTTCTTCGAGTTTTCATTTGGGTTATAAATTCAGCTTAACCCAATTCGTATTTAAATCCATGATTTAAATATAAACATTCCACTCTTTGACTAGTTTGAATTTTTAGGAAATAGTTTGAAAATTTTAAATAGTTTAATAGTTAAAATAGTTTAATATAAAATAGTTTGAGTATTGAAAACGGTTTATATAGTAAAATAGTTTGGAAAATCAAAGTAATTTAAACATCTAAAAGACAGGTTTTTAAATAGTTTATATAATAAAATAATTTATTTTGGCAATAGTTTCAAAGTCAAATTGATCCAATTCCAAATTTTCCAATACAAAACAATTCAATTTCCATTTCAATTAATCGATTCCATTCCGATTTCAATTCGAATTAACTTCGATTCCTGTTTCAATTCAATCAATTTCGATTCCAAATTAATTTCAATTACAATTCCAAATCGATTTCAACTTTAACTATTTGATTCAATGGTAAATTTCAACTCAATTCCAAATTTTAAACCATTTCAATTTATATCAATTTCAAGCTCGATTTTCAAAGTATCGATTTAAACCATTTAAATCAAATTTAACTTCGATGTTCAATTCAATGTCCAAATCCTTAAAATAATTCAATTCCGAGCCCAACTTTTGAAATATCGATTTAAATTACTTTTACTTAGCAATATTCAAAGTTCGAACAAAAGTCCAATCTTTTAAAAAAAAATCAATTTCCAAAATTCAAATCATAATTTGATTATAACTTCAAAATCTCAACTTTGATTATTTAAACAATTCATGTTACCAAATTTGAATTTCAACATTTCGAACTCAAGCTCGAAAATAATTCGATTTCCATAAATTCAATTTTTACTTTTTAAAATCAAATCATCTAAATAATTTCAAATCAAAAATTTTGAAATCATTTAATATGACTAAATCCGGTGTCCGTATATAATTTTCTATCCTATGGCCAAGTGTATCAGTTATTTCAATTTAATTCAGGGTTGGATATATATCATTTCAATCCAAAATAAATGTCATAGGTCTATATCATTTCAACCTTTTTCTTAATTTATTCGGAATAATTCAAATAACAATTATATACTGTCAAATTATATCTTGGGTGATAACGGAATATATATATAAAATAAATAAACATCAAACCATCCAATATATCAACCAATAGCATTCGATTTCTATCAACATCCAAACCAGCCAATAATTTCTATCAATGTCGAGTATTTTATTAGTAAATAAATTTTAATTTCAAATTTAACTATCAATTTTAATTTTTAACAATCAATTTAGATGACAATTTAGATGTCAATTTAAATTACCAAATAACAGTCAATAAATTTTGATTTACTTCATCATATCATTTTAACGAACACAAAATATTTTAGTACGTTCTGAGCATTATGAAACACTCACCTTTTATTTGAAATTGATAATATTTCAGCTTGAAATAAATTTCACTTCGATTCCACGCCAAAGCCTTCGTCGATACGATTCCAACGTGATTCATTTCGCTCGAGTCGGACCTCGTATGAGAAAGTTACGGTTTAATTAGTATAATTACATAATTAAATTATTTAAACTTAATTAAAATAATTAACAACCAAACCTTCTCTCAAGCCTTTACCTATCCAGGCGACTCAGGCATGCCATCCTTCTCCCTCAATCGAGCTCGCGTACATCATCTCCATCCTGATCGTCAACTCCTACATGCGAACCCAGACCATAGTCTTTCGTTCACGACTTCACCATCGCGACTAACAACCACCGCCAAAAGTCTTCTCGTCGCGCCTCCACACTCGCTTGCACAAACCCCAGCATGCCCCTGCAACCTCCAATCACCTCCACGTATAGGCGCGCGCGTTCCCCCCACCAAGCTGCAACATCCCAGTGCTCGCGATCGATAAGGAACCCAAAACCCGAACTAACGAATGCAACTACCCTCCACTACCGTTCATCTCGTTCACAATGCTTGCCTTCTTCCCAGGTCCGATCGCGCTTTTTTTTTCTTTCTCTTTTTTAGATCGAGACTTTCGTTTTCTTTTTTTTCCTTTTTGATTGTTGAGTGATATGAAAAGAGGGGAAAGGAGAGGGTACGAAGTAGGAACGATTTCAGGTGAGTGTACGATATGTTGAATAAGGATGAATACATATTTTATTATTTTTAGAAAATATCTAACCCGATCAACTCGCAAAATACCGAACTCCAAACAAAGCGTTTCGGCTGGCGTTCACAATGTTTTAACCCCATTCCGGACACAATGGAACTAGTCTCAAGGCCTAATTCGATTGTATGCGGAAGATAGCTTTTCAAAATCAATTTATTTTAATCGAATTCCTTAAATTAATTTCTATGCGTTTCAAGCTTGCACGGCCAAACGACAAGCCCAATCGCTACGAAACTTGAAATCCTACAATAATTCACTATTATGGATCTGATGAAACTAGTTTCGTCGAAATCCGAGACAGTGTCCAAAATGTCTATTTCTACTTGTTAATTATAATATAAAATTTCCAATTTCTAATTATTCACTTTTAAATTAAATTTTAAAAGTAAACGATCTTCATTCTTGTTTAAATAAAAATTAAATAATTTTCGGATACTATTTTCATTAACACTAATTCCAGATTCAATTATTTAAATAATTGCAATATTAAATTTAAACAATTTAATTATCCAATAAATCATCATATTTCAATATAAGTTGTTTAACTTATAAAATTTAATTTTAGAACAAATTCAAATAATAAAACAAATACTTTCATTTCACAGTCATTCAATATTCATTATTCAATTCCAATTATTGATTATAACCCATTCAATATATAGAATTCCATTTCAATACTGATTATTGCCCAAATCATCGAAATTGGTTATCTCAAAATTTTATCTAAATTCAAATTCAATCAATTACATAAATAAACATTAAAAGTTTTTACTTCTAACCATTATTATTCAATCATCATATTAAGTTTAATTATTTAAAATAGTTAATAGTACAAGTCGTTACAATACATTTATCTTTTTAAAACCGTTTTGAACCACATGATCTATGTTTGAAAACATTTTGCACTTAAAACACATGCACAGAATAGTGAGATATGTAAAATCTCTTGCTAATGACCCCTTAATGACATGTTTTGGCTAATTAAATTAAAAGAAAATTATTCTTTTCGGCAAGAAGGAGATTACTGGAGGTTTTTATTGTTTCTGGAAATATGTAATGAGGAAGAGAATGTCCCATCATTCCTACATGGCACAATTTTCGAATGGCTCTTAGGGCTAACCTACATATTACTAATTGCCCATTTAACTATTCAAAGCCATCCAAACTTTAAACGGCTATATCTCCTAAATGGTAAATAAAAAATGCTATTATGACCAATCTACCGAAAAAGAAACCATCATATCTTTCTGGTGGAAGTGGTCTCATGTAACACCCATATTTTACGTATCGAAGGATCATTTTATTTGTATGAGGTTGTATGATTCTATAATTTTGGTATAAGACTCTAATGGACATTTTACACATCTATGATCATTCCCAAATTTCTATGTCACTTATTTACCTTAAAAGTCTTGTTTGGACTATAATTTTTGATAGGAGTTGAATTAGGGTGTCAAACTAGTTCCATTGCTTTAGGATGATGGTTTCCTATTCTGTAGAGTGGTCATAGTAGAAAAAGGGACTTACAGTTAGAAAGTTATGCTTGTTTTAAATTTTTAAAGCTGCTAGCCATGATTAGTAGTAATTAATTAAGCCCAATAGTGAACCCATTATTTTAATAGAGGATACTATAAACAGAGAGCTGAAGAGTCAAATTAAAACTTTTCCCTCTTATTCTAAATCAGGTATAAACCCCAATTACCCCTAGATCCATCCTAATTTCATCCAAAATCACCCAAATTGCTCTCTAAATCAAATTAGATTGCGGATTAGAGATTGATCCTCAATTAGAAGATAGAAATAACCGATTTGGTTGATTTGGAGCGCTTTTCTTCGTTGTTCAGATTAGATATACATACAAATTGGTTGATTTTAGTAATAGATGAGTGGTTTATGCATTCTCACTTTAATACACATGTTTATATGGTAGAATTATAAAATTGAACATGTTTTAAATTGATTTTTGGCCATAAAAAACTTTTATAACTTTAATGACATGTTAATCCATGCATATGATATAGATTGATTAGAAACCACCTTGATTTATGTTCATATATTCATGCTATATGTTGATCAATGTTAGAAATTGCCTTGTTTATCTTATTTTGATGGATTGCAAATTTGATTTGACGAAATTGCTTATTATTCTATGTTTCGTGATATGGGTTGTTTGCTACTGTTGTGATTGCATAGGAAGTTAGGTGGAAGAATTAGGCAAATCGGAAGCAAAGTTGGTTGGAATTGGACGAAACTTGGCAAATAAGCTCATGAGAATGGCAAGAGGCCACATGATAACTTGTAAGTGGATAGGAATTAAAGTCATAACTCGTCACCGAGTTATGCCTATAAATCGATACCGAGTTACGGTGAAGGATGCTATAACTTGGTGGTTATTATAGTGGGGTAGAGCTTGGCTAAAGGAGATGTTCCATAGCAAAATGCATGGTATTTTTGTAATGACCCAAGATTTTAGGAATTTATTCTGAAAAATATAAATAAATTTAAAATAATTTTTAAATAAATTTTGAAGGAGGAATTGATATAGCTTGATAGTGTATCAGTGTGTGTACATGTGTGCACAGGAAATGCACATGAATATAAGCTAAAACCCTGAACTCCAAGAATACATACATATTGATGTGTATGGAAATATATATATAAATATATATATATGTAGATTAAATTCTAAAAGGTAGTATGCCTGAGTAAATGTAAATATGTATGCTACTGAATAATTTTGAGTGTACATGTGCATGTGTGTGTCAGTATAGAATAATGTATGAATATATATAGGAGGGTATACTAATTATTTCAGAAAGACTTATATACCAATATATGTGTTAATAAAATACTAGAATTTAAACTAGTGAAATAAAATATACAGACACATTTTAATATAAGCAGAAATGAAAAGAATGGAGATATAAAAAGGAATAATTCTCTTATAAATAAATGAAGGAAGTACATACCATTTGCATGAAAGCTAAAAATAGAAAAGAGTATTTAATAAATAACAAAACCAAGTCACATTTTTAACATGATTGTAGACAAGGGGGAAAAGTATTTTCTGAAAAGCAAATTTCTGGAAAAAAAATGTGTAACCACTTTTCTCTTCACCCAAATTAAGCCGGGAAGGGGTAAAACTTTGGGTTTAAAATGCAGATAACATGATTTTTTTCTGGTGGGCAAAAATGGACTTAGCCAATGCCCAAAACCCTAAGAGAGAGACCCTGTATATATATACATGTATATGCAGCAGCCTCCTCTCCTCCTCAGAAAAGAATTTTGAAAAAAAAAGAAGAAGAAAAACAATACCACAGAAATCATAAGACAAGGGAAGAAAGAGAGCTTGAGGAAAAGGGCAGAAGTTCATCAATTAATTAAGGAAACAAAGAAGAGAGCTAGGTGAGAAAACTCACTCAAAAATCTAAGGCAATAAGTCCTAATGTAGGCAGCCAGATAAAAGTATTTTTATTAAAAGAGTATTTTCATATATGAATGTTTATCTGTGAATTTAAACCTGAATATGTTTTGACTTTCCTTGATTGATCACTTGTTTTGTTATAACAAAGTCTTATGTGTTGATAGTATACATATCTGTTTATACACTCAGATCTCTGACATGTTAATATTTAGGGATATAAACAAATACCCAGAAAATAAAATGTTGAGAATAGGCAAGTAGTATTGGTTTTGGCTTAACCCAGAAAAATGCAAATAATGTTGAGCTGCAATATACTCATGTATAAGTGCTGAGGCTTGAAATAAAAAGGAATTAGGGGTGCAATAGGGTTGCCTATGTGCTGATGCTCCTGATTCAATAAAATGCATAGTAAACAAAATTTTGTGATTCAGTGAAACCAGGTCATCCTGAGTTTAACTCAAGCACAAATGTTTGCAAAAGAAAAACTCTCCCAGAAGCCTTAAGCCAATGTTAGTTGCCTAAACTCCTTTTAAAATACCAAGATGAATATATGTATATACAGAACCTTATTTTGTAATCACCATTGGTTGTTTGTTTGTTTACTTCTGTATGGTCATGAATAATATGAGATGCCATGTTATGGATGTTTTAGCTAATGAAAGGAATCACTGAATGGTTTTGCCATGAACAATCAAAAGAGTTATTATTAACTTAAACCAGATTAGGAAAATTAGGGTCAAGAACACTGCAGGAATGACTTGTGTGCTTGAGTAACATAAGTTGACACATGGCTTGTTTAAGTCCTGAGATCTTTGTGTAATGGAGTGAATTAGTTCATTACAGTGTGTCCATTGATTCATAAATATTGCAGATGAGACCAAGGATAGATAAATATACCAAGGGAGTAATACTTGAAATGATGAGAAAACTAGAGTTTTTCCCAGATTTGAAATATGAGAATTGAATAAATGATTTAATTCATATTGGTTATTTTCCTGGTTGGTATGAATGATTATTTGTCTATGATTGAGTTGTATGCTTGAATGTATGTGCCATATTCATATGTGTAATCTCTGGAAAGAAAGTTAAAGTGTGCACATGCACAATGACACAGAGCATGCACATAAGTATTTACCTGATTCAAAAGGACAGAACCTTATGTATTTGTACTTAACTTGATTTTAACCTAATTGACAAATTGCTTTGTGAATTTTCTCATACCAGACATGTGTCTGACCCTAGTGTGCTAATGGCATCTGGGGTGTCTCATTTAAAATGAGGCAGTTTCAAATGCTTTTTCAGGGATTGCAGCAACTAAGTAGGAGTAGGAGCAAGGCCTTGAGAAGAAGATATAGCATGCTAAAACTTAGTTAGATAAGAGCCTAAATGTTGAAATCTGCATGTATTGATAACTTAAATTGCTACTTGTACTAAGTGTTGAATATTGGAGGGATATTTTGTTAAGTATTTTGTTAAGAGATTGATTTGTATCTGGAAACTATGAATTAAGTTGAATATCTGTTATGTTTAAAAAGAATTTTAATCAAATCTTGTAAGTAGATTTAGCAAGAACACCATGTTAAAATTGAATGATTACATTTTATAAATGCACTAGTCAATCATGAATCTTGGAAAGGATTTAAGTTTTGGGAAAATCTGGAGAGTTGATCCTCAGAAAATTTAAATGGTTTTATTTCCTAATATAGCATATGTATGCAAAAGAAATAGGCATAAGTTAAATGTTTTATATGGCTGCAAGGTTTCTATAGTTAAACTTGTTTCATACAAATGCCTCATGTACTATATTTTTTTTAAGAAAGGATTTGTAATAAGGGAAGAGTAAGACAGATCCAAATAGTTGCAGATATATATGCACCTAAATATGTTTAGTGCAAACAATACCACATCTTTTCCTTTGTACTTGTAATAGGAATCTGAATTTTACTCAGATTTTAACCAAATGCATTTTTAAGGCCAGACAGATCTTATAAGAAGAAATACAAACCTGAATGATGATAAACACTTCTATCATCCTCAAAACCCAAGAACCAGACTCTTACTCATATCAATCCTGAAGCCTTCCAAGTTATAGGGATGGGTTTCAAAATGATTAAGCAAGAATTATTGCTTTGTATGATGGAATTTAGGCAAAAATAGAATATATATATGTGTAGATAGGTAGATAACAGATTCCAAACTGCACAGAAGAAAAATGAAAAAAAAAACAAAAATTGTGTTTGAACCAACCAGCATAGTACTCGAACTCGTGATCTCTTGTGTATAAGTTAGGCGCGTTTCCATTACGCCTAGATGTTGCTTGTGTTCACTTAGGATCCACTTCTTTTTAGCTTGATTTTGTCACTATTCAGAGCTTAACATAAACATCTATATTAAAAGCTTGTTTACTACTGATAATTACTTGATCACTTCTTAGTTAGGATAAACAGACTAATATGTATGTTACCAGTGGATTGTTTGGTCAAAAAAAAATTAGCAATCCAATATCCTCTTGTTTTTCCAGAACTCTGATTCAAACAAGAGAGGCATATACATCCTCATATGTATGTGCTTACCTTTGTGAATGTACTGATATATTTATATTGGTTGATTATTGTGATCCTGGATATATTTTGGTTTATTGGAGAAAGATATTGACCCTGAGAATTATATTTACAATGGATGATATATCTATATATATATATATATATCCTCTTTACCTTAAAAAAAAAATTTCTTATGAAATTAGAGTAGAAATAGGAGGGTCATTTCAGTTGGTATCAGAGCTATGTTATTCAACATAGTAGAAGTAAGGATCAAGTCCTTAGATAGAAATAAAATTAAAAGGAACTAAATATCAAACTAACCAGCTATGTAAATTATTATTAGCAAACTATGGTAGGGAGACCACCAAATCAGGGAGCAGGATCTTCCCATGCACCACCAATGGTCAATCTGCAAGACTTGGTGAGAGCATTTAGGGATGGGGCAGGACAAAGGCAAGAAAACCCCTATGAAGAACTCTCAAAATTGCTTAAGACATATACTCATTTAGGAGGCAAAAGCTTTGAAGGGACAGAGAGTATCATGGAAATTCAAACATGGTTGAGAACATTGGAAAGAATTTTCAATGACATGCAACTTGATGATCAAAGAAAGAGGCAAGTGGCTTCAAGACAGCTAAAAGGAGTAGCTTTAGGCTGGTGGGAAGTAATCATTGCAGGAAGGAATGAGAATGAAATCACTTGGAATCAGTTCAAAGAGATGTTGGAAGCAAGGTTTGTACCAGCATCAGCAAAGACTACCTTGCTAGAAGAATTCATTAGACTTAGACAAGGAACCATGACTGTCACAGAATACACTCAAAAGTTTGAGGGACTTTCCACATATGGAGCAATGCTTGTGGCAGATGAGGCATCTAAAAATGATAGGTACATAAAAGGTTTGAATCCAGGACTTAGTAGAGCCATGTTACCCTATGCAGATAAGACTTTTGATCATGTGATAGACTTAGCTTTGAGGTTGGAGCAGCATGACAAGGAAAGGGAGAAGTTCAGAAATTTTAAGAGCAATAATAACAAGAAAGGTAAGGGGAGGTATCACCCTTATGATAAGAAGAAAGAAGAGGCTAGTAACAAAAACACTGGAGATGTCAAGGCTAAGGAAGACAAGAAGAAAATTGTGTGCCATCAGTGTGGAAAGGAAGGGCATATCAAACCAAAATGTCCAGAGTTGAAAGGAGGAGCTTTCAAATGCTATCTATGTGGGAAAGAGGGGCATATGAAGAGGAATTGTCCTGAGTATAAACAGCAAGGCAAATTGGCAAATTTGGAAGGAAAAGGCAAAGCCACAGTGGAGAGTAACACTGTAAACCATAGCCAAGTGGAAGGTACATTACTTATTTGTACCATACCCATAACAGTAGTGTATGATACTGGGGCAACTCACTCTTTAATTTCTTATGAATTGGTTAAAATGCTAAAACTGAATTGCATATTAGTTGAAACTCTATTGCATATACACAGTCCATTGGGGAGTTCTAGTGTTTTAAATATGATTTGTGTGGATGTGGAGTTAAACATAGGAGGAAATATTTTTATTTCCAATTTATATGTTTTGAATTACCCAAATATAGGTGTTATATTGGGGGTAGACTGGTTAAGGCAATTTAAAGCCATGATTAATTTAGACTCATCCACCATATCATTGCAAAATTCTAGAGGCCAGAGAATCACAGTTTTATGTGAGGTAGCTAAGGAAGGAAAACTATATCATTTAGTTGACTCAGAAAAAGATTTCAGTGAACTAACCATTGAAGAAATTCCCATAGTCAATGAATATT
This sequence comes from Allium fistulosum, assembly GCA_030737815.1. Taxonomy (NCBI): domain Eukaryota; kingdom Viridiplantae; phylum Streptophyta; class Magnoliopsida; order Asparagales; family Amaryllidaceae; genus Allium; species Allium fistulosum. The sequence continues at coordinate 800,933,418 of CM060904.1, forward strand.
TGGATGTGTTTGGTGAGGTCAAGGGTATTCCACACCATAGACCAGTAGAATTCCAGATCAATCTAGTTCCAGGAGCAAGCCCAGTGATTAAAAAGCCAACTAGAATGGGGCCAAATGAACTAAAAGAATTAAAGAAACAGTTAGAAGAATTGGAAGAAAAGGGTTTTATAAGACCAAGTAATTCTTGCTGGGGAGCACCAGTGGTGTTTGTTAAGAAGCAAGATGGATCCTTAAGACTCTGCATAGATTATAGAGAATTAAACAAAGTAACTATTAAAAATAAATACCCATTGCCAAGAATAGATGATCTTTTTGATCAATTAGCAGGGGCAAAAGTATTTTCTAGACTAGACTTAGCATCTGATTTTCATCAAATGAAGGTGGAAGAATCAAGCATCAAGTACACTGCCTTTAACACTAGGTATGGGTTGTATGAATTTTTGGTTATGCCATTTGGCTTGACCAATGCACCATCTTATTTTGTAGATTTAATGAACAGAACCTTTAGAGATTGTTTAGACAAGTTTGTGCTTATTTTTATAGATGACATTTTGATTTATTCTAAGACAGTGGAAGAACATAAGCATCATTTGCACCTGGTTTTGTCTAGACTAAGGGAAAAAGATTTAAAGGCAAAATTTTCAAAATGTGTGTTTTGGAAGGAGGAAGTACATTTTCTTGGCCATGTTATATCTGCCAAAGGAATTTCTGTGAACCCCAATAAAGTAGTGGCTATTCAAGCATGGAAGAGGCCAAGCACTGTGAGTGAAGTGAGGTCATTTATGGGGATGGCAGGGTATTATAGAAGGTTTATAAAAGATTTTTCAAAAATTTCTACACCACTCACTAACCTAACCAGGAAGAACCAAGCTTTTGTTTGGTCAGAAAAATGTGAAAAGTCTTTTGAACAATTGAAGGAGGCATTGGTAAATGCTCCAATTCTAAAGGTACCACATGGAAATGTAGAATTAGTGGTATACACTGATGCTAGTGGGTTTGGCTTGGGTGCAGTGTTGATGCAACAAGGCCAAGTCATTGCATATGCATCCAGACAACTTAAACCCCATGAAGTAAGGTATGCCACACATGATCTCGAATTAGCAGCTGTGATTTATGCTTTAAAACTTTGGAGACATTATTTGTTAGGCACTAAGTTTGAACTTTACACAGACCACAAGTCTCTAAAATATTTGTTTTCACAAAAAGATTTGAACATGAGGCAACATAGATGGGTGGAGTTCTTAGCTGCCTATGACTTTGACATACTTTATACACCAGGGAAAGCAAACAAAGTTGCAGATGCTCTAAGTAGACAGCATGCTAAATTGGCTATGATGATGATAGAAGAATTTAAAAATTTATTTTTGCTAACTGAGTTAGAGATTGGGGAGAATGGTTGTGTGCACATTAATGAGCAGATGCATGGTGCACAAGAAGATAAAGGGAAGTTAAGCTTAATGACACTTCAACCAGATTTAATTCTGAAGGTAGGAAAAATGCAAGAACAAGATGCTCACTTATTAGAGAAGAGAATGCTCCTCTCAAGAGGGGAGGAAGTAATGAATCACCACATTGATAAAGATGGTTATGTGAGATACCAGAATAGGGTGTGTGTACCAGAGGACATAGAATTGAAGAAGGAGATATTGAATGAATATCACAGAAGTAAATACTCCATTCACCCAGGTAACACAAAAATGTATCAAAATTTGAAAAGAGACTTCTGGTGGAAGGGGATGAAATCTGATATAGCTAAGTACATTGCCAAATGTATGACTTGCCAACAAGTCAAGGCTGAAACTCAAAGACCATCAGGGTTGATGCAACCTCTTAGTGTACCACAGTGGAAGTGGGAAGACATATCTATGGACTTCATAGATCTAAGAGAGGTAATACAAGCATATGGGTGATAGTTGATAGGCTAACCAAGGTAGCACACTTCATCCCAGTCAAGTCAGAAAGAACAGCACCAAAACTAGCTCAAATTTTTATAAAAGAAGTGGTAAGGTTACATGGCATTCCCAAAACCATTGTGAGTGATAGGGATACCATCTTCACTTCAAAATTCTGGAGAAGCTTTCAAGAAGCAATGGGAAGTGAACTATGTTTAAGTACTGCCTACCATCCTCAATCAGATGGGCAGACTGAGGTGGTAAACAAAGTTTTGGAGGACATGTTAAGGGCATGTATACTGGATTTTGGGGGCAACTGGGAAGATTATCTTCATCTAGTTGAATTTACATACAACAACAGCTACCAAAGCACCATAGGAATGGCTCCATTTGAAGCCTTATATGGTAAACCCTGTTTGTCACCTGTTTGCTGGGTAGAAGCAGGAGAAAGGTCTATTTTAGGACCTGAGTACATACAAGAAACCAAGGAGAAAATTGAGTTGGTAAGAAGAAGAATGACAGCAGCTCAAGATAGGCAAAAGAAATTTGCAGACATGAGAAGGAGGCAGGTGGAATATGAGGTGGGAAATTTTGTTTTCATCAAAATCTCACCCATGAAAAATGTGCTGAGGTTTGGAAAACAAGGCAAATTAACCCCAAGATATATTGGACCATACAAAATTCTGGAGAGGATTGGTCCTTTGGCATATAAGTTGGAATTACCAGAAAACATGCAAGGCATACATGATGTTTTTCATGTATCACAATTGAGAAGGTGGGTCCATGACAAGGCAGAAATTCTTGAAACCCCAACCCAAGTACAGATAAATCCTAATTTGATTTATGAAAAGGATCCAGTGGGAATTTTAGCAAAATATGTGAAGAAGTTGAGGAATAAATCTCTGAAACTTGTGAAGGTATAGTAGAGTCTTGATCCTAGTGATTGCACATGGGAATTAGAAGACAAAGTTAGGATGAATTATCCTAAACTATTTTCAGATTAAGGTAATTCTGATTTTTGATTGTTTTCTTTATTTTGGATGAATATATTTTTAGTTAGTATAGAACTAAGAATCTATTTGGTAGAGAATATACTTGTTCTCTGAATTAAGTTTAAAATTTATTTTAAGCTTAGGAAAATTGTGGGACACAATTTCTAAAAGGAGGGGTGTATGTAATGACCCAAGATTTTAGGAATTTATTCTGAAAAATATAAATAAATTTAAAATAATTTTTAAATAAATTTTGAAGGAGGAATTGATATAGCTTGATAGTGTATCAGTGTGTGTACATGTGTGCACAGGAAATGCACATGAATATAAGCTAAAACCCTGAACTCCAAGAATACATACATATTGATGTGTATGGAAATATATATATAAATATATATATATATGTAGATTAAATTCTAAAAGGTAGTATGCCTGAGTAAATGTAAATATGTATGCTACTGAATAATTTTGAGTGTACATGTGCATGTGTGTGTCAGTATAGAATAATGTATGAATATATATAGGAGGGTATACTAATTATTTCAGAAAGACTTATATACCAATATATGTGTTAATAAAATACTAGAATTTAAACTAGTGAAATAAAATATACAGACACATTTTAATATAAGCAGAAATGAAAAGAATGGAGATATAAAAAGGAATAATTCTCTTATAAATAAATGAAGGAAGTACATACCATTTGCATGAAAGCTAAAAATAGAAAAGAGTATTTAATAAATAACAAAACCAAGTCACATTTTTAACATGATTGTAGACAAGGGGGAAAAGTATTTTCTGAAAAGCAAATTTCTGAAAAAAAATGTGTAACCACTTTTCTCTTCACCCAAATTAAGCCGGGAAGGGGTAAAACTTTGGGTTTAAAATGCAGATAACATGATTTTTTTCTGGTAGGCAAAAATGGACTTAGCCAATGCCCAAAACCCTAAGAGAGAGACCCTGTATATATATACATGTATATGCAGCAGCCTCCTCTCCTCCTCAGAAAAGAATTTTGAAAAAAAAAAAGAAGAAAAACAATACCACAGAAATCATAAGACAAGGGAAGAAAGAGAGCTTGAGGAAAAGGGCAGAAGTTCATCAATTAATTAAGGAAACAAAGAAGAGAGCTAGGTGAGAAAACTCACTCAAAAATCTAAGGCAATAAGTCCTAATGTAGGCAGCCAGATAAAAGTATTTTTATTAAAAGAGTATTTTCATATATGAATGTTTATCTGTGAATTTAAACTTGAATATGTTTTGACTTTCCTTGATTGATCACTTGTTTTGTTATAACAAAGTCTTATGTGTTGATAGTATACATATCTGTTTATACACTCAGATCTCTGACATGTTAATATTTAGGGATATAAACAAATACCCAGAAAATAAAATGTTGAGAATAGGCAAGTAGTATTGGTTTTGGCTTAACCCAGAAAAATGCAAATAATGTTGAGCTGCAATATACTCATGTATAAGTGCTGAGGCTTGAAATAAAAAGGAATTAGGGGTGCAATAGGGTTGCCTATGTGCTGATGCTCCTGATTCAATAAAATGCATAGTAAACAAAATTTTGTGATTCAGTGAAACCAGGTCATCCTGAGTTTAACTCAAGCACAAATGTTTGCAAAAGAAAAACTCTCCCAGAAGCCATAAGCCAATGTTAGTTGCCTAAACTCCTTTTAAAATACCAAGATGAATATATGTATATACAGAACCTTATTTTGTAATCACCATTGGTTGTTTGTTTGTTTACTTCTGTATGGTCATGAATAATATGAGATGCCATGTTATGGATGTTTTAGCTAATGAAAGGAATCACTGAATGGTTTTTCCATGAACAATCAAAAGAGTTATTATTAACTTAAACCAGATTAGGAAAATTAGGGTCAAGAACACTGCAGGAATGACTTGTGTGCTTGAGTAACATAAGTTGACACATGGCTTGTTTAAGTCCTGAGATCTTTGTGTAATGGAGTGAATTAGTTCATTACAGTGTGTCCATTGATTCATAAATATTGCAGATGAGACCAAGGATAGATAAATATACCAAGGGAGTAATACTTGAAATGATGAGAAAACTAGAGTTTTTCCCAGATTTGAAATATGAGAATTGAATAAATGATTTAATTCATATTGGTTATTTTCCTGGTTGGTATGAATGATTGTTTGTCTATGATTGAGTTGTATGCTTGAATGTATGTGCCATATTCATATGTGTAATCTCTGGAAAGAAAGTTAAAGTGTGCACATGCACAATGACACAGAGCATGCACACAAGTATTTACCTGATTCAAAAGGACAGAACCTTATGTATTTGTACTTAACTTGATTTTAACCTAATTGACAAATTGCTTTGTGAATTTTCTCATACCAGACATGTGTCTGACCCTAGTGTGCTAATGGCATCTGGGGTGTCTCATTTAAAATGAGGCAGTTTCAAATGCTTTTTCAGGGATTGCAACAACTAAGTAGGAGTAGGAGCAAGGCCTTGAGAAGAAGATATAGCATGCTAAAACTTAGTTAGATAAGAGCCTAAATGTTGAAATCTGCATGTATTGATAACTTAAATTGCTACTTGTACTAAGTGTTGAATATTGGAGGGATATTTTGTTAAGTATTTTGTTAAGAGATTGATTTGTATCTGGAAACTATGAATTAAGTTGAATATCTGTTATGTTTAAAAAGAATTTTAATCAAATCTTGTAAGTAGATTTAGCAAGAACACCATGTTAAAATTGAATGATTACATTTTATAAATGCACTAGTCAATCATGAATCTTGGAAAGGATTTAAGTTTTGGGAAAATCTGGAGAGTTGATCCTCAGAAAATTTAAATGGTTTTATTTCCTAATATAGCATATGTATGCAAAAGAAATAGGCATAAGTTAAATGTTTTATATGGCTGCAAGGTTTCTATAGTTAAACTTGTTTCATACAAATGCCTCATGTACTATATTTTTTTTTAAGAAAGGATTTGTAATAAGGGAAGAGTAAGACAGATCCAAATAGTTGCAGATATATATGCACCTAAATATGTTTAGTGCAAACAATACCACATCTTTTCCTTTGTACTTGTAATAGGAATCTGAATTTTACTCAGATTTTAACCAAATGCATTTTTAAGGCCAGACAGATCTTATAAGAAGAAATACAAACCTGAATGATGATAAACACTTCTATCATCCTCAAAACCCAAGAACTAGACTCTTACTCATATCAATCCTGAAGCCTTCCAAGTTATAGGGATGGGTTTCAAAATGATTAAGCAAGAATTATTGCTTTGTATGATGGAATTTAGGCAAAAATAGAATATATATATGTGTAGATAGGTAGATAACAGATTCCAAACTGCACAGAAGAAAAATGAAAAAAAAACAAAAATTGTGTTTGAACCAACCAGCATAGTACTCGAACTCGTGATCTCTTGTGTATAAGTTAGGCGCGTTTCCATTACGCCTAGATGTTGCTTGTGTTCACTTAGGATCCACTTCTTTTTAGCTTGATTTTGTCACTATTCAGAGCTTAACATAAACATCTATATTAAAAGCTTGTTTACTACTGATAATTACTTGATCACTTCTTAGTTAGGATAAACAGACTAATATGTATGTTACCAGTGGATTGTTTGGTCAAAAAAAAATTAGCAATCCAATATCCTCTTGTTTTTCCAGAACTCTGATTCAAACAAGAGAGGCATATACATCCTCATATGTATGTGCTTACCTTTGTGAATGTACTGATATATTTATATTGGTTGATTATTGTGATCCTGGATATATTTTGGTTTATTGGAGAAAGATATTGACCTTGAGAATTATATTTACAATGGATGATATATCTATATATATATATATATCCTCTTTACCTTAAAAAAAAAAATTTCTTATGAAATTAGAGTAGAAATAGGAGGGTCATTTCAATTTTGGCTAAGGATTGGATGTTATACCGAGTTATCTCTAGAACCTAGGAGTAGAGCTTTGGATTTAGGGCAGAGTTATCAAAGGTGGATGAGTCCGGGTCCGATGCACTGGAAGAGGAGTACTAAAGACATGGAAGAGAGATTAGCTAAATGTATAACTCGACAACAAGTTATACCTATAACTCGGTACCGAGTTGTCATGGTGAGTGATATGATAGTCGAACTTCTAGGGACTATTGTTGAGGTTCCGTAGATTGTTCTGAAGGTGTTGGCTCATTCATATCAGGTTGGATGACTATATAACAGCACGATGAAAAGCTTTGGTCTTTGGATGATGGCTTGTATTGGGAGTAGGTTCCGAAGATGGCGGCTCGTAGATGGGCGTGCCGTATGATCGAGGAATGTGGAAGGGTTCCATGAAAATAATGGAAATTGGATTAAGCAAGAAGGGCTTGGCATCCAAATGGAGCAATGGTGGGCTCGGGTGTATATGCTAAGGAACCATTGGTGACTCGAAGAGTTTTCAGTTGTACTCGAAGCAAGGGTATTGTAAGTGGGGACGCCCATGGGTCAATTGAGGGACTCTCATACCTTGAACCTATTGCTTTCAGTCTAGTGTCCAGCTTTGGGCTGCGAGACATGTATCCAGCTTTGGGCTACGAGATACGGGAGTACAACAGAGAACTAGGATTTTCCATTAGTCCTTGGCTTGGGGGTCATACAAGTTATCATATAATCAGAGCACATGGAGTGATAGTTAGGATTGTTTAATGGATGTTATAATTGCTTTGGTCGCTTTCTTTAGTAGGCTATCGCTCATAGGTATCAAAGGAAGTAGATATTGGAGATATGAATTCTTAGAAGACTGATATCCTTTATTTGGTTTGTGGTATATCTTTATGATATTGTAGAGTAGCACATTATAGTGTTATATGCTAACTCTTTAGTTGCAAGGACAGGTCAGGTATGGCTTGTGTACTCTTACTCCTTACCATATTTACCTGTACAGTATTTTGAGATTCAATTACCGCTCATACCAAACTATTGTCTGACCCAAGGTTTTATGCTTTGTTTCTTATTATCTTGGGTACTCTCAAATAAGTAGACTAGATAACTGGTTTAGGTGACGCAGTAGCTGTTCGGAGGATGAGCTAGATGGAGCTATCTCATATTATATACATATATAGAGTCTATGCTTATTCCGTTGTGCAGCACTGGGGAGCCTTATTAGTGACTGTTTACCATTTGTATTTGAGAAAGTTATTGAGTTTGTTTTTCGTTATATAAACTCTATTATTGATGTATAACTCTATGGATATTATACTCTGATGATGATGCTCAATTCACATTACTGTTATTGTCTCTTCTGTTGTATATATGATATTATATTCTATCCATGCACTGTGAGTGATACGATAGGTTATATGCTGTATTGATTTATTTCAACCTTGATGATCGTTCTATATTAGCTGAGCATGATAGCAGCGCACTATTTATATACTATTGGTGCCGGTAGTATATGCTAGTCATCACATCTCGACCACTAATTCAGCCTCTATCAAAAGTTATAGGCCTTAAAACATTTCATAATCAAAATTGTCTAATAAAATTTCTAACAATTAGAAATGTCACTACTTAACATTTACCAAAATTATAGCGTCATACGACCTAATATGATTTTAAAAATAATACTTTATGATACTACAATACATAAAATTTGGGTTGTTACACTCTTCCCCACCTACTTTGGGAATTTTACCCCTGAAATCCCCAAATCACATAAGGTAAAGTCAACAATAGTTACTCTGCATGCCTAACATTCACAATTAACCATCTTAACTATCAAAAATGCAATCATGGAATCATAAATAGTTAAAGAATATCTATGCATATCCTAACCCGCAGAGTACTAAATTACTATATACAGAACATTAAAATTATATCAAAGTGAAAGACGATAAAATGGAAATCTTACTAAGTAAAGAGCTCCAGATAACTAGTCCTCATACTCTCCTCAGTCTCCTATGTGAAATCGCCTTCACTCTTGCTCCATTAAACCTTCATTAACTCCACCATCTTCCTCCTAAGCTGGTTCATATCACGTCCAACGATATGAATAAGCCTACTAAGTCTCGAAGATTTTGTTTCAATCTTGATATCATCAAATGGATTTGGTGAAACAATCACCCCTAAGATGTGCACAAACATTAACAAGTGAGAATCATGGACACATTGTGTACACCTGCCATCTTCTAAGGTAGGTCAAGTCTATAAACAAGGTTCCCAATGCTCATGAGTATGAAAAAGGACCTACCAACCTTGGATCCAACTTCCCCGTAGTACTAAATTAAACCACATTCTTCACTGGAGAGAACTTAAAAAACACCATATGGCCAATAGAGAACTCCAAATTTCTAGGTCTCTTATCAACATAGCTCTTTTATCTATCCCGAGCAACCTTCATTAGCTACCGAATGATCTCGATCTTTTACAATGTCCGTTTAATCATATTTAGCCCTAATATAAGCTTCACGCTTGCTTCCCACCAACATGAAGGACTAATGCACAGTCAACCATATAATGCCTCAAATGGTGCCATATTGATGAAGACTGATAATTGTTGTTCAATGTGATCTCTACTATATGTAAGTGATTATCCCATGAGCCTCCAAAATTGAGTTTACAAGCTTTTTAGAGATCCTTTAAAATTCAATTTATCCCATCGGTCTATCCATCAATTTGTGGGTGATAATCCCGAACACCTCTTGTAATCTCTTCCAAAACCCACCCATGAACAATGGGTCTTGGTCACTCGCATTTCAATTTAGTGCACCATGGAATCACACTCCTACTTTATATATAACTCGACTAATTTGTATGTCATTATATTTGACTTAATGGGTATAAATCTAGCACTCTTTATAAATCTATTGACTATGACCTAGATCCTATCGTACTCTCTTCTAGTCCTTAACAACCAATAGAAAAAGTCCATCAATATCTTCTCCCACTTACATTTAGGAACCTCAAGTAATTGCAACAAACCACTTGGTTTCTTTTTCTCAGCCTTAACTAGTTGATAATTCAGACGTCTCGAGATGAATGCCCCGATGTCCTTCTGTATCCTTTCCCAATAAAATGTCTGCCTTATATCACGATACATTTTATTTCCTCCACTGTGTATAGTCAATCTCGAATGGTGGAACTCTTATAGTACCCCATCTCTCAACCCATCAACATCGGGTACAAACAATCTCCAATCTTACGGAGCCAACCATCTAGGTCGAGTCCATACATCGGCATTTCTTCAGACCTCACTCTTTCCTCTAACTTAGCTATGATCTCCGCTACCCTAACGTCATGCCTTTAACTAGTACTGATCCACTCAATCAAATAAGATCTAATAGTCAAACTTGCCACCATCTCTGGCTCTAACTCACATTAAGGTCTAAAGTCATAACCACTAGTAAAATCAAGCAGCTTCCACTCTAGGAACATTGCTCCAAGTTTGCATGTCTTCTACAAAGAGCGTCAACGAGTTCATTGCACTTACTAAGCATATAGGAAATTTCAAAGTCATAGGAGGCTAGTAGCACTAACCATCGTAGTTAACGAAGGTTAACATCCTTCTAGGAAAAGAGGTACTTCAATGATTTATGGTTCATGAATAACTCTAACCTATCTCCAATCAAGTAGTGCCTCCAAATCTTTAATGTGAACATTATCACTACCAACTTCAAATCATGAGTCGGATGCTTCCTCTTGTGCAGTTTCGTTGTCGGCTAGTATAGGAGACAACATTTACCTTCTGCATCAATATCGCATCCAGTCTAGTACCATAAGCGTCTGTATACACTGCCAACTCCTCATTACACTTAGAACGACCAACACCGATGCACTCATCATCCTCTCTTTTAGACTCACAAACGAGTGCTCACATCTCACGTCCGAAACAAAGGTTTGATCCTTCTTCACCAAATTGGTTAACGATACTTCTACCTTTGAGAAGTCCTTAATGAAACGTCTATAGTATCTTTTCAATTTAAGGAAACTCCTCATATCTGTAGCACTCTTAGGTCTTTCCCAATCCTGAACCACTACAACTTCGATCGATCTATAGCAATGCACTACTTAGAAACAACACAACCTAAGAATCTCACTTCCCTCCTCTAGAAGTGACATTTAGAAAACTTCACCTCCGATCGGTGTTTCCTCAACACCTCCATTACATTCCTTAAATGTGTTATGTTCCTCTTCCATCCTTGAGTAGACAAGAATGTCATCAATGAACACAAGTACAAACTTGTTCAAGCCTTAAAATAGGTTCATAAGGTTGACAAAGTATGTCGGGGCAATGGTTAGCCCGAACGGCATAACCCACCACTCATAAAATCAATATGTCATACAAAATGCTATTGTCGACACAATTTGTCTGACTAATCTTATTTGGTGAAACCCCATTTCTATATCCAACCGAAAAAAACACCTTCGTACTGCAGAGCTGATCGAATAAGTCATCAATACGTAGGATTGGATACTTTTTCTTCTTCCTTACTTTATTCGGCTCACGGTAACCAAAGCACAGCCTCAAGAGCCATCCGCCTTAGTGAGAATACTATAGGTGCCCCCACTCAGATATACTACTATAAATTAATCCCCACCTCAATAGGTCATTCAATTGCACCTTTAGTTCCCTCTGCTCTTTTGGTGTCATATGCTTCAAAGGCATAACTACGGGTATGGCATACTTAACTATATCAATACGGAACTCTATCTCCCTTTGTGGTAGTAATCAAATCACCTCCTCAAAATGTCTAGATGCTCGCTAACTATAGGCACTAATGACAACTCATCATGCATGATCTTAAACGAATATAGAAAGCTAACTATCACCTCATCATTAAGAAGACACCAATATATGCCCATCGTTAGTCCCTATCGTCACCAATGGCCTCTCACAATCCACCATTACTATGTACTTCCTCAGCTGGTTTATCCCCAAAATACTACTGAACCCCACAAAACTTAAAACAAAATAATCGCAAACAAGATATCCATGACTTGATAACACTAAGTCTTAACAAACTATGCACAGCCTGGTTGAGCCCCCAATGGGGTTCGTCACAATCAAAGGTTGGTCAACTATCTTGGGTCTCAATCCTAGTCTACCACCCAATCACTAGATATAAAGGAATGTGAAGCTCCGATATCAAACAAAACTCATTAGGAACATCATAAATGAATAGCATACCTTGAATAGTAATGATGTTTCCCTTCTCCTTCATCGATGAAGCACTCATCAAAGTCATAACATCAACCAATGCATAAGCCTTCACCACTTACTTTTGCTTTAGTAGTTCAAGACCGTCCTTTTGAATATGCTTGAATTTATTATGTTTGTAGCATTTCCTTGACAAGATGACCCTTCTTCCCATAATTGTAGCAAGTAAGCCCACTTTCCTTTCTGCTAGCCACTCTTCTGAAACTATTTCTTCTTTGTTGTTCCACTTCCTATTGCCTCCCCCTCTAGCTTGTAGCTTTGGCTCATTCTTAGGAACAACAGCTGGTGTAGACTTTGGGTACAGACTCTCATATAAGAGAGGCTTCTCAATAAGCTTTTCGAAGGACTCATCAATATGCCCCACCAGATTTTTCCCTAGATAATTATCCAAGCCCATAATGAACTTCTTATTCTATTTCAATGGAGTATAGGTAAGAGATAGACAATACTTCAACAACATGTCAAATTCAGCCACATACTCTGAGACAGTTATATCTCCCTGTCACAAATCAACAAACATAAGAAATAGTAACAACTTCTTAGTGGACAGTATATACTTCCCCTAAAACCTCATCTTAAACTGATCCCAGGTAATCCGATCCTCTAGAGTAGTAATACTACTAGCATTCCACCAACACATCACTTGCCCTTGAAGTTGTCTAGAGGCTAACTTCCTTCTTAATGCATCTTCCAACTCTAAGTACTCAAAGATCCTTTCACAAGTGTTGATTCGATCTTGCACTTCTCTGGCTGACTACATTCCAAGGAATGGTTTTCTTCCTAAGCTAGAGTAATCTCGATTCAACTTAGCAAAGTTGACCCTGGCACTTGCACTTAAGCATCATCAACATTAGGAGCGACTTAGGCATTCTGATCTATGTTTCATACCATCTTAGTGAACCTGTTCTGTAAATCAAGGTTAGCAACCCCCAAAGTTGACCCTCCTAAACTCCAGATAGAGTTCATAGAAGCATTTCTTGTATGCAGGCTCATTCTTAATCTATAAAAAGAACGATCAATCTCTCATAAAGAAAATTTTGATTGAAGGTACTCATGTATGCAATGCGACTTATATACCCTATATATATAAATATATATATATATATATATATATATACATACATATATACTACTATATAGTTTTGAAAATCAAAACAAATAACTAGTATGTTCTCTCATATATGCTCGATCAATTCTAAGGTGATAACTCTTTCTTATCAATAGTAGATCTCGGTTTCCCTAAGGATAACTATGCAACCTAAGCTCTAAACCAAATGTGACGACACCTCTAGCACGCAATAACATGTATAGTGTGCCGTAACGGTACCTGGTCAATATAAGATGATTGCCTAGGTGTATAGAAGTAGAAATATCCTAAAATAAATATGTTGTATATCTCATTGCACATGGATAAAATATAATAATCATCACAGATATAAAACAGTTGAGATACTAATAACTAAATGAACCTTAAATCAGAGTGCATTGGTTTGTAGTGGCTATATACAACACAAAACACGGAGATTTTGTACATCAAATAATAAATCAAATGATAAGCGTCTCTAATATACTATCTGGGCTCCACAAGGTCGCAAAAGAGAATAATAGCAATAATAAGCTAAGTAATAGTATATGAAAGCGTATCCTCATGCTAGCCCATCTGCATAACCCGTGTGCCATCCCGCACCTGTTATCTAGACTACACATTTAATAGTAACCAAAAAAATAAGAAGCAAAACATAAAACTCGAGTTTGATAATAGTTAGGTGTAAGCGATAAACAATTTCAAGATACTACGAAAGTCAATATAGTATGTGACATAAGGTATATAGAATCAAACCTGACTCATACCTACATCCAAGGAGTTAACACATAATATCAATATATGGAAATCTATTATCATCATCATATATGTAACACCCTTAATTTTTCTTTAACATTATTCAGGAGATTTAGTTAGATTAATTAAACAGAATAATGTATGGCGTGAAAAAGGAGATTGGATTTGATAATTAATTGGGTTTTGCCGTAACTAATCAACATATAAGATTTTTTTAACTTAAACATAAGTAGGAGGATTTATGAGAGGGGCAAAATAGGGATAAGCTTCATTTCCTAAACATAAACCTTGCCAACCTCATATCCTCATTCATTTCAACATCCATACAAAACACAAAGTAGAGGCTATTGCTAAAGCTTTTAAAGGAAGAAAAGTTGGAGAATCAAGTTAAAGTTAAGAGGAATCAAATCAACAAATCAAATCTCAAAAAAATTTCTCAAAACAAGGTGAATAATAGTATCCATCTCATTTATATATGTTAAATTTTGGATTTCTGATGTATTCCACATTGTTTGAAGATGATATTGTTGATTTTACCATTGTTTGCATTAATGGTGGTTTATTTGATTTTTTATGAAATTATTATGATAGCTTCCAAAGGAAAAACCTTAGTGAATGATCTCCAAATGACTTGATTTTTGGATATGTTGTGTAATACATAATTTTGGAGATGATTTTTTAATTTCATAATTTTTAAAATTAATAGGAATATTTTATGAATTTATGGTTTTAATTATTAAAAATAATGAATTTTGCATCGAAATTTGTATATAGTGAAGAAAATATTATTTTAGATTTTTGGTGAATTTTTGGAATTTTTCCTATGTGTTTTTGATCTACTATGAATATTCTAAGCCAAAAAGGCTTAATAATTATATTAAAATATTAATATAATTTAATGGTTTGAAAATAAGTTTGGAAATTATGAAATCTGATTATAGAAGTTTCTTTGCAAAGAAATTGATACGATATATCTCTATCCAATAGGAATTTTACAAACAATAAAAGTTGGTGAAAAGAATATATTTTATTTAGCAAAATAGTAGTTTTTACGTTAATTATGAGTCAGCCACTGTACCCTTTCATCACCTTTGCTTTTGTATTGCTACAGTACCTAATTGCTTTTGTATTGCTATAGTACCTAATTGTTTTCGTATTGCTAAAGTACCCAATTGCTTTCATATTGTTACAATAGCCCTTTGCTTTCGTATTGCTACAGTACCCAATTGCTTTCGTATTGCTACAGTACCAATGTTTTTGTAGCCATGCTACAGTGCCTTTTAGCTTTCGAAGCCATGTTACAGTACCACTACTTTCGAAGTCATGCTACAGTACCTTTTAGCTTTCATAGCCATGCTATAGTACCTTTGCTTTCGAAGCCATGCTATAGTACCACTGCTCTCGAAGCCATGCTGCAGTACCAATGCTTTCGTAGCCATGCTATAATAACTTTAGCTTTCGAAGTCATGCTACAGTACCAGTGCTTTCGTAGCCATGTTACAGTAACGTTAGCTTTCGAATCCATGCTACAGTGCCAAATGCTTTCATAGCCATGTTACAGTAACATTGGCTTTCGAAGCCATGCTACAGTGCCAATGATTTTGAGTCATACTACAATAACTTCAGCTTTCGTAGCCATGCTACAGTAATGCCAGCTTTGTTTTCAGAATTTAAAACATGTAACTTTTTAACCATAAATCCACTATTATGACCACTATACGGAAAGAGAAACCATCATTCGAAAGCAATGAAACAGGTTAGTGACCCTAATTCTACACCTATAAAAAGTTATAGCCAATGAAAACTATACCCTGAGAAATGTTATTGGCAGGGGCTAATAGGTTCTAGTGATCCCATGAAAACTATGTCCGGAATAGGTTATTAATAGAGATCAATAGGTTCATAGTCAGCCCATGAAAACTATGACCTTAGAGATGTTATTGAAGAATCCAACATGTTTATAGTCAGCCTATGAAAACTATTGATTGCATGGTGTTATTGGTAAACACCAATAGGTTTTTAGTAATCCCATGAAAACTATGTAACCGAATAGATAGTCCATAAGCTTGGAACGGGTTATTAGTTAGCCCATGAAAACTAATAGGTTAATAGTGACTCTAGAAACTATAACTTGTGATAGATGGTCCAATCAATGGGGATGGGAAATCCAGGATATATTGTATAATTGCATACCAACATATTATGTTATGTTTTAACCATTTTGGATGCAGGTGCACAGTATATTGTTAATTAGTTTTTGGTTAAGGTACTAGTGAGGGAAAAACCCATTCCGCTAAGCGGCGTGGTATCGCTAGATATCTATTTGACTCAAGATGATATATTATTATTCACACCAGAATTTTTATCTGACTCGAAGTTTATGTTTTTCACCTTAAACTCTTGGTTGCTCAAAAATAAATTTGAGTAGGCTAAGGGTAAGGGTTTTTCAGGTTATTAGTTGATGAATAAGCTTCCAGAGACGTGTAGGAGGCAAACTAGCTATTTAGGAGATTCTATCTATAGTCCACTGTGTTATTTGGATGTAAGGGAAAATTTGTTTAATTGCCTATATTTAGACTCTGATCAACCAAGGGGGCATCTTCATATGTCATTCTTAGTGTATTTTGTAACAAATTGTAATTTCTCTGAACGTGACTTACGTATGGGATTATGTAATGAATCTAAAATACTATTTATAATGAAATGAGAAATTTGTGTTAAATTGAGTTAATTTTTTTATTCTTGTGTTTCTGTTATATCAATGTATCTAACATAAACACATTCGGTCGTCGAGAATTAATAACTATTGATTACTGCAGCATCCGTAGCAGTTTTTTTTGGGCTTCCAAATGGGGGATGTTACAATATAGGTGTACTGCAATCTAAGTGCAATGTTGGGTTTCTGGGTATCTAAGTCATAAGACCTATGTTATGTGACAGCCCTAGGGTAATAAATCAAACTTAGCAACCATTGCAAACACATCATCCATCAACAATCCTTACATCACTCGAGTGTGTTGGATGTAAGTTAACTCGTATAGCCCACTCATTAACTAGAAACTTAATTAATGTATCGGTTTGTGGTCCTCAATCTATCCACTTCATAAGCTAGGAAATAGATCCATAATCATAAGGTCTAAGGTAATCCAAAGTCATATTATCTAGACACAATCAAAATTCAGGTGGGCATCGCTATATACCCCTCTACATTAGCACATTGGAAACCTCTGTGGATCAATGACTCTTTACACACGTCCCTATAGTAGAACATAGTAACATTCCATTCCATTCGTCTCCATAGTAGAACACAATCGTTATTTTACTCATGAGTCATTATCATTGAACTCTCCTTTTGGTTCACCATCTTGATTCCCTTCATTGAGCCATCATCATCAGATCATCTCTAGACACCTGTCATAAGTCATAGAGTTATCGCACCAAAGTTTTGAAACCATCACATCAAATCATCGAATTGTAACACCCTAATTTTTATTTAACATTATTCAGGACATTATTTGGATAGATTAAATAGAATAATGTAAATAATTAAGAAATATGATATTGGGGTAATCTATAAGGTTGTGTCTTAACAAACTAAGTAAAACTGTTTTAAAGACTAAACATATAAGGGAAATGACGAGAGGGGCAATTTAGGAATAGACCAAACCTTTTGCCTTAAACCCTTTCCCCTCATTTACATTCTTATTTTTATCATTCATCACAAAACAATAAAAGGAAAGAAAAGTGAGATCAGCCATTAACCAAGCAATAAGAAGTAGAAATCTAAGGATTCAAAGATAGAAAGCTTAGGGATTACAAGCTACACCAAATATCAACTCCAACATTTGATTTAAAAGGTGAATAATAAGATTCCATCTATTTTATTGCTTTCGAATTCAGATATGGGTAATACTCGAATTATTATGATAATTTATAACATGTTTTGGTTGATTGCAATTTGTTTGGATAGAACAATAAATTATGGGATTTTTATGAATTATTTAAATGGATTTTTAAGGTAAAATCTAAGTTTTTAATCTCCAAACGACTTGATTTTCAAATATGTAATGCAAAATATTATTTTGGAGGCAAGTTTCTAATTTCATAATTTTCTAAGCTAGAATAAATATTTTATGAATTTCCTAAAGAGGAAATTACTTAATTTCAGGTTTTAATTATTTAAAATAATTAAATATAGTTTTTGACTTTGAAATTTTTATAGGTTAAAGAGAATATATATCCTCTAATTTCTGTGAATTTTTTGGATTTTTCCCAAGTGACTTCGATTTATTATAGATTTATTTTGCTAGATGAGCATATGGAAGGATTAATTAATTAAGGGTACTAGTTAATTGTTTTAAATATGTTTTAGAACTTGAAAATATAGGACGGTAGCAAATTTCTGAAAAGGATTTGTAAAAAGGATTGTCCATCTAATAGAAATTAGACAGGAATTGTGATTTGGTGAAAAGTTTTTACTTTAAGAAGTAATAAAATAGTTTTCATAAAAATAACGACAGTGCCATGCCACCCCAGTGCAGGCTTTTAAATCTCCCCGAGATGGCCGAGATGAAAAATCCAAGATATCAGCCAAAATCCGAGATTTGGCAGCCTATTTAGTTATAAGTGTTTTAAATATCGCCCGAGATAGCCGAGATATTTTCCCGAGATATTGGCAAAAATCCGAGATTTAAAACACTGCCCCAGTGTCTTCGTGCCTATAGAAGGTAGCATCCCATGAGTGTCGAAGTGGTGTTGAAAGAAAACGTAGGGTAGTTACATCGTTAACTAAGTAACGGTTCCAAGTAGACTAAGGTCGACCTCTTCGACAATATAATATCAGCGGCCCTGGCACTTTGTAATTTATTTAAAAAGTTTAAAAGGATTTTCTTGGCATTAACGACGTCGCATTTTTTCAGGACGCCGTACCTATCACTTCAAACGTTTTCAAGACTACAGCAATGATGCTGCATTTTAGGTCTTCGAATGTATACATACATACATACATACATACATACACACACACACACACATATATATATTGAGCGGTATATTAGCCGAAGAATGTTTCATAAAATATTTTTATTAAAGGGTGATGAGGTTCGCTGCTATTTAATAAAGTCTATAACCTTATATTATTTGGCAGTAATGTCGCAATTCTTTCTTTAGCGTCGAAGAGACCCGCTTTGGCGAGAATAAAAAACATTTTAAAAGAAACAAAATAACCTATGTTCAAGAGGGTCGAAGACCCTATTTTTGGCGGATATCCACTTGTTCTTCATGAAGTCAATGCTACCAACTTCGAAGTGGTTCTTTATGCTTAAAGAAAAATTTATATTAGGACTTCGATCTTGGGTAGAGGTCGATATCATTTGAAACCATGCGTGTATGTTTATTTAAAGGCGGAGAGCTTTATGTTTTGCGACGACGTCATTGAGGATACCAATGCCATTTTAATTGTATGTTTTGATACTAGCATTAGGGACACAAATGTGGATGAACTTTGACATTAATCCAAACTTAATTGGTTAAACGACGGTAAGCCTAATGTTTCTGATTTCGACTTCAAACCTTGGGGATACAATTGTTTAATTTTAGTAAGTTCGACATGAATCGTTTGGGGATACCAATGTAGGTCACCTTGGGATGTTATAACTAAAGGGGAGACAAACTAGTTGGGAACACCAATAGATATAGGTTAAGCACGTGGGTAACATGGATAAAGAGAAACCTTCGAGTAACATGAGTTAATAGATACATGTGGGTAACATGAATTTAAAGGCCAAGTAAAGGGTTCATAGTCATCCTAGGAAAACAATGGGATGTGAGATCATCATGTTGGAGATGGATAGTCTTTATGAGAATAATGAAGGGTTCATAGATATCCTAGAAAAACTATGGAATGTGTGGTGGATAATCCACATCATTTTAAGTCAAATGGAATATGTGTGATGGATAGTCCACAAAATGTTAAATGATCAAAAGATATGTGATAATAGTCAATATGATAGGGGATGAGTAATCCAAGTAGTAAATATATGTGAGATGGATAGTCCATATAATTCTGAATATGTTTTAATGTGAGATGGGTAGTCCATATATTTATAAGAAGGGTAGTCAGATTAAAATAAGATGGATAGTTAGTTTTTCTAATGGGTAGTAATACGAAATTAATCTAATGAATTGGGATGGGTAATCCAATATGTGTTGCATAATTATAAATGCTATTTTCTATGTTCTAACCATTGTGGTTGTAGAAGCATAGTATATGGTTGTTATATTTTGCTAAGATATTAGTGAGGGGAAAACCCATTCTTCTCATCGGTGTGTTCTCACTGGATATCTATTTGATTCAAGATGGTAGGTTATTATTCATAGCAGACTGTTGTCTGACCCGAAGTTCTTGTTTTTTCCTTAAACTCTCGAGCATTGATTTGAGTAGGTGGCAGTAAGTGCTTTCAGGTTCTAGTTAGACAAATAAGCTTACGAAGACGTGCAGGAGGCAATCTAATTATTGGGAGCTTTATCAATTTCCACTATGCAGTTTTGTTTTCATTATTTGGATGTAATGACAAAGTTTTATAATTGCCATGTATTTGACACTGACCAACCACGGGGGCATCTTCGTATGTCGCTCTTAGAGTATTTTGTTATAATTATATTTTCTCTGAATGTGGGATTATGTAATGAATATAAAATATCATTTGTGAAATGAGATATGAAAATTTGTTATTAAACAGTATTTTTTTTTCATATTCATATGCTTCTGATTATTGATATGCTTAACATAGCCACATTTTATCATCGAGAATTAATAACTATGGATGACTGCAGCATCCATAGTAGTTAGTTTTGGGCCTCAAAATGAGGGATGTTACATGCATCCTCGCTTCACTACCATAAATAATTCTTCATCACAGCAAACCCAAAATGTTGAACAAATGAATGAGCACTGCACTATCCTCATAATCTATGCCTCGATCCTTCCTAAACACCATCATGTCGTACCAACCTTAATCATGTCGATACAGACCATATCATGTTCGTGCCGACTTAATCGCATAACCATTTTCGATTAAGTTCCATTCTCATTAAACCTTTCATCTTTCCCTAATACCCTAAAGTCTTCCCTTCATTTTCCATAAGCCGTCGCATCCCCATGTCGAAGTGAATCAAGTTTCCACTGACTTGTTCCTTTGCCGAAAGTTCCTTAGTCCAAAAATAGAACTTCTTGTCATTTCTCCAACACACGAAGCCAAGCCTTCCTCGCCCTAAAGTACATTGTGAAGCAGCCCGAATTCAAACTCCAAAGTCCATGAAGATCCACTATTGACATGTTTTTATACCACCACCGACTTGTTTTTGACTTCACCAAACACCACCATTCACCCAAACGTCATGCGACTTGTTTTGTAGTTCCATTAGACCTCAAAGTGCAACATACTATGATCGCATCACATTTTAAGCATTTGTGCTCATCAATTTCACTCGACAATGACCATTCACTAACTACCAAAATGAGTTATAAATAGAAAAACCAAGCACATGCAATTATTCAAGTAATATACATCATCCAAACGTCATATACAAGAAAGGTTAATCATATCCAAGCATTTATACTACCGTAGATCTATATATACACAAAATGATGAATTGTTTTATAAAATGGTCAAAAAAATCAAAATATATTTTTATCCTTTTAAATCATTTTGAAGATGTTATTAATGTTAGATCTAAGTTTGAAAATGTTTTAACACCTAAAGCTATCTAAAAAATGTCATATTAAGTATATTAACATGCATAGAATAGTGAGATATGTAAAATCACCAATCTAAGTGGCACAATTACCAATGCAAATCTATGAGTGAACAATGAATGCACAAATTCCAAGATGACCCAAATAGTAATTGGGTTGACCCATTGCTACTGACCCGATAACGACATGTTTTGGCTAATTAAAGTAAGCAAAAAATATGCTATTTTGTAAGAAGGGAGATTGATGGAAGTTTTTAATATTTTAGAAAGTGCGTAATGAGGAAGAGAATGTCCCATCAGCTCTACTTAGTACAATTCTTAAAATGGGGACTTGGGCTTAACCTACATCTCACTAATTACCCATTTAACTTTCCAACAACTATCCCTACTTCAAACAACAAAATCTCCTAAATGGTCAATCCAAAATGCTATTATGACCACTCCACGGAAAGAGAAACCTTCACATCTATTGCACCAAATGTGGCACAACACCCCAGAAGCTAGTATATCATGATATAACAAGTAATATATGAAGATAAAGAAGAACAAACGACACTTTAATAATGGTTCGAAGAATACTCCAGCCTACGTCCACTTTAATTCTTGTTATCGATTGTTTTCTCCCTGGACAATAATGAATTTAATTAGATCTAACCATAATCTTGTGGATATCAAATTTACAATGGAATTTCTCGAGTTTAAGAAGAAAAAGATAGCACTTAAATTTGAAAATGTCCCTCCCCATGTTCAAATAAAAAAGGCCCCTCTAGTTGAAGTTAGGTTGTTATTTAAAGGTGATTGCCTCCTTAAGTCTCGCAATTGGGCCAGAATTCGTCTAAATCTTCAAGATCTGCAAACCAAGCATGAAGACCGAGTCATCCTACACGATCTCCAAGTAAAAAATCAACTCGATACCGACCATTTCTAGTCTATACTGATCTAAGTTTTCCATCGTTCTTCAAGTTTTTCTCCATGTCTTAGCTCTCGTCAACGACCTCTCACCTAATCAAGTCTTCATTTCAGGTATGTGGTCATCGAAATTGGTCTATACAAACATAAATCTGGTTGTTACCAACCCGAAGTTTTACATCCAAAGCACATTTTCTCATCATGCTTAGGCTCCCTTCATCTATCTATTACCATCCCAAGGCTTAGAATCATACCGAAGCTAATCAAATCAAGTCGGTACCGACCTAGTTTGGCACTTCATAATTCCATTAAAATTCTTGAGTTTCTACATGTCATCTTTCTAGATATTTCTAATCATGTTGGAGTGAATCACATCATTGAAAATCATGTCAGTACTGACCTGAATCAGGTTAGTACCAACCTGATTTGCATTTCTAAAAGTTGGCCAGATCTTTGATTTCTTCAATCTTGACATCTTCCAAACTCCTCGACTCTTCATCAGTTTGCAGTATATATCTTCTGTTTAAGTCTGTTCTAAGACAGTGGAAAATTTGGTTATAACACTTATCCCCTAAAGTACGCCTTATGAAAGGTGTGCTTTGCTTAAAACAAGCTTCGGCAATAGCGATCACTCATTAGCGATCGAGCTCTCCAACTGTCCGTCGATATAAGTTATGGTGAATCATCTGGTACATTCGGATTCACTAGCAAACCAAAGGTTGTTCTAGACAAATATATCTAAGGACTTTAGTCCTTGCTTAAGTGTTAATCAAAAATCATAATCAGACCTTTTTCATCTAGAGCTATCATATTTATGTCAAAATCATCCTATGTTCATCTAGAATTTATCTACCCTAGTCTAATCACTAGGTGTTCGAATCCTAAGGTCAAGTCAATGTCCTTTGTAAGGCCTGGTCTTTCCGGATCATTTAATTTCCAATCTAGGGTTTGATATCTTCGGATCGTTTAACATCCAAACTAGGGTCGATCTCTTTAGGCCGTTTAACATCCAATCTAGGGTACACTCTCTTCAGATAATTTATCATCTAATCTAGGGTTTGATCTCTCCGGATCGTTGTTGAGTCCAATCTACTCACTCCCCAGCGAAGGGACTCAATATCCAAGCAATTACATCCACACAATCTCCAGTAAGGGGACTTACTCTCATACAAGCCCAATCCGCTCGCTCTCTGGTAAGGGGACTTGAACCTTGTGGTCATTGCCCCATCTCTCCAAGCATGACTACCACGTTTAATAAGTATTTTTCACCAAGTACAAGTGGTTTTCAAAAATCAAAAATCCAAATCAAAGTATCAAACAAATATACTAAACATTCATCTCAGACATCAAACTCAGAGTGTGCCTAAAGACCAATCGAGGTCCCATACATGCATAACCAACCCGACGTCATTATTGCCGTATTTATTCAAAATAAAAAGAAAATCATGTGAATCAAACCTAACTCCCATCAATCTTGATCAGGGGATTTCCAGTCTCAACCCATATCCAATAACGTGTCTTGATGTATTCGCTGCAGATTATGGCTGCTTCGACTACACCAATTCAGTTTGGTTCCATACGTACAATTGTAGCCAGTCACTCTGAACCAGCTCTTCTATCGAGTCACGAAGGTGTCTGCGCTCGTTCGTTTCATGGCCCTCCATCTCATGGAAAAGGAAAAATCTTCCGGACCATTTCTCCTGATCTGTAGGCTCGCTCTTAGCTGGCTTTTAGTAGGGGATCTTCCCATTAGTATTAAGATAAATAATCTCTAAGGTTTTAGCTAGATCAGTATAAGAAGAGAATTTTTGTTCTCTCCTTTTCGCTTCAATTCTCCAAAGTTGTCATCAGCTTTTCGCTTTCCTTTGTCTCCACCATATCCTGCTTCGGACAGTCCTCTGTCATCCACAACATTTACCTCAACATTATTAACCTTAACATCCTCTTAACAAAAATATCTCTCAGCTTCATGATACAACTCCATGAGATCCATCGATGGATCCCTATCAAAAGCAACTTTAAAGTCGGTCTTGCTCACTACTCTAAACACTGATGCCATCAGGACTGTCGATGATTTGGCTTATCGACTACTGCAGCTGCTACGTTAAATCTTGTTAGATAACTTCTCTAGGTCTCTCCGGCCTTTTGCTTCATGCTCATAAGATTCATTACATTCTTTAATCAAGAGATATGAACTTTGAACAGTCTCAAGAATATGTCTACCAATCCGGCCCACGTGCTTATGGACCCGTTCTCTAACTGCTTGAACCACGTAGCAGCTAACTCTATTAAGTATAATAGGAAGAACACCCCATTACCTCTTTAGATTCACCAAACTCCTTCATTTGTCGGATGTATCTCATCAGATGAACGGTCAGATCTGTCCTTCCATTGTATAGTTCTAGCATCGATAGCTTGAAATTAGGTGGATTCCTCGCTTAACAAATGTTAAGGTTGAATGGATTACTAT
This sequence comes from Allium fistulosum, assembly GCA_030737815.1. Taxonomy (NCBI): domain Eukaryota; kingdom Viridiplantae; phylum Streptophyta; class Magnoliopsida; order Asparagales; family Amaryllidaceae; genus Allium; species Allium fistulosum. The sequence continues at coordinate 800,958,479 of CM060904.1, forward strand.
TTACGTCCTTTGAACCATAGTCTGGAGATCCACCTCTCACTATTTTTCTGATCATCTCAGCTATCCAGTTGTAGTCATCTGATGGAAGTCTTCAATCCATAACTATATTTTTCCCCCATTCCTTTGGGGAAACTCCGACACATACTCCTTTGGATGTACTATTGCATTCTCATCTGCACCTCTAGCTTCATTCTGTCTCCCGTTCCTATGGGAAATCTATGGCACATAATCCTCTAGTAGCTATGCATTCACATTCCGATTTTCATTTTTGGCTCCAGCATCGTTCGCACTTGGCATCCTAGTTTGCCTTATGCCCAAAACCAACCGAACTCCTCGGTGCATTCATATCGGTACCGACCTGATTCTGGTCGGTACTGACTAGTTTTGGTCATGGGAACTCGGTTCCATTTAGCTCTGCTCCAACTCCAAATGCTCCTGCATTGGTTTCTGGCTTTGGGTTCTAATTTCCAATAGCTCTAGTTGTTCTTTGATCCATCCTCCTAAAAAGACCATCTAGCATCTCCTAGTGTCAAGCTATTATATCATATTGCATCTCTTTTATTATTCTCTCCACATCTTCTATGGTCACATAGACAAATGGATTTGAACTTAAAGACACTTCTTGGCTACCCCCATGCTTTGGTTGACTTGGTCATATGACTACTTTGGTAGAAGGCCACTTCATCTCTTGCAAACTTCAGATCCAAGGTGTAGGTTGTCAATCTAGCTCTTTCTTAGTGAAAGCACCAAAAACGTTACGCCAAAATGTGGCACAACACCCTAAAAGCGGGTAAATTTAGATATAGCAAGTAATATGTGACGGAAAAGAAGAACAAACAACACTTTTTATAGTGGTTCTACGAATAATCAGGCATGCGTCCACTTTAATCCTTGTTATTTATTTTTTTCACTTCAGATTACGATGAATTCAATAAAATCTGGCCATAGTCTAATAGATCCCAGATTTACAATGGAATTTCTAGAGTTTAAGAAGAAGGAGATAACACTTAGATCTAAAAATGTCCCTCCCCAAGTCCAAAAGAAAAGGTCCCCCTCTAGTTGAAGTTAGGTTGCTATTTATAGGCAATTCCCTCCTTATGTCTCGGAATTAGTCTAGAATTTTTCCAAGTCTTCAAGATTGGCAAATCCAGGCATGAAGACTGTCATCTTGCACGATCTTCAAGTAAAAAATAAACTTGATACTGACCACTTCTAGTTGATACCGATCCGAATTTCCCCTCATTCTTTAGGTTTTTCTCCACGTCTTAACTCTCTTCATCGACCTCTTGCCAAATCAAGTATTCATTTAAAGTCGATGGTCACCAAAAGTAGTCAGTACCAACCTAAATCAGGTCGATACCAACCTGAGTCAGGTTGGTACCAACCTGAAGTTTTACATCCAAAGCTCATTTTCTCTTATGCTTAGGTTCCCTTCATCCTTCTATTACTACCTTAAGTTTCGGAATTAGATCGGTGCCAATTAAATCAGGTCAGTACCGACCTGATTTAGCTCTTTAGAATTTCGTCAAACTTTCTGAGTTTCTTCATATCATCAATCTAGATAGTTCTAATCATGTTGGAGTGAATCATGTAGAGAAAATCATGTCGGTACCAACTTGAAATGGGTCGGTACAATCACATTTGCATTTCTGAAACTTGGCCAAATCTTTGGTTTCTTCGATTTTAACATCTTCCAAGCTCCTCGACTCATTTCTTGATTACTTTGTAGTCTATTTCATCTATTTGTGTCTGTTCTAAGATAGTAGAAAATTTGGTTATAATAATACCTTTCCAATGGAAGTGGTCATGACTCCTAGTTCATCACCTATGAAAAGTTATTGGACTAATAAGATTTCAAGGTCAAAACCATCCAATTAAATTTCTAATGGTTAAAATGTCACACTTAACATTTTCCAAATTTATAGTGTCGTACGTCCCAATAAGAATATAAAAAAAATATTTTGTGATCCTCTGATACATAAAATGCGGTTCATTAGAGTAATGCTTGATTAGAGTATAAAAGTTGTATCATTACTACTCAACACCTTAATACTTGATATACGATTACTTACTAGTAATGCTTTGATCTGCTCGGACTTGCTTGTAATGGGATGTTGGGAGATACCAACCAATTTGTAAGCAATGCCCCGATTAGGGTAAAACTATAACCCTACACATTGACACATGATTTATATTGGATGGTGGTGAGATATATGATTCATTTATGATACATGACCCCCAATGGAAGTGGGATCATGATGATTTATGACTATTTCGGCACAAAAAATGGGCAAACACCTCCAACTGATTTTTCACAGTAAACCGGATAAAGAATAATAAGCCGAAAAAGTAGAGTACAGTAGGGTTTATAGATGTTTAGCCATAAGGGGCCTACGTCCACTATTTGTTTTTATACCCTTCTCATATACTTTTGATATACAAGTAATTAAAGAAGATTATATTGATTTTTAATAGAAAATTATAATCTAGATGCTCCATGCAATTGATTCAATAGCTTGGAGTCTTGTAGATCCCAAGAAGTTATTGTTTGAATGCCAAATGCTTGATTATTTATAGCGACAATGTAACGACCCTGAAATTCCGACCCAATTTTAAATTTTTGAATCCATTACTTTAACATAAAATGATGGAACTTTCTTACGATTTCAATTAGCGTCCAAACTTTGTTTAGAAACCTCACCTAGATAGTTATAGATATGGGAAAAGTTTCACGGAAAAATACCGCTGTAAATTTCGTTCGCGTTTATTTCACATCAGTTCATTTTAAACGCGGAAAATTTTATCTTCTGAACCGAAATATTTTTGCATAGAAAAATTCTAAACCATCTTCTGATCAAGACGTCATTTTTCGTTTTTCAAAATTCGGACATCTTCAGCTCCGTCGATCTTATTTTTCGGCAGTTTTGCTGCATTTTTCACAATGGAAAAAAATTCGAATTTTATAATTTACTCGTACCACTGATATCTTTATACCGTTGCGTTCGCCTCATCGCGCTGATCAAAATGGTATATTTATTTGTGTCATTCGAAGTTCGGAGTTGAAAGTTACAAAGTGTTTAACGGATTGCAAACGGGTCCGTTACGCTGTACAGACTGGTACCTCATTTATCTACCCTGTTGGAATTCTAGGAGCCTTAGACTATTAAATTGCCTTGAAAACCCAACAGACTTTCGGTTACCGTGACAATAAATTTTGGCTTTTGAAATCCTACTACCATTTTATATAAACTAGCTGGTTCCTTCTATTTCATTCGTTTGCTCACCTTTTACATTTTGGTACGTATTCCTCTACATCTCCTTCCTCTTCTCTTCATATTTTTTTTTCTCTTTCTTCTCAAACAAAATTGAAGCCTCCCTCCCACTGCCTTCCACCAGCCCTCAACCCGTTTCCACGTCCGCTGCCATCTTTTATTTTACATTATTTGTTCTTCTTTTGATAAATTTTATATCAGTTATAATTTGTAATTTACGGACTCCTTTATGCTTTGTCCGCGCAGTTCCAGTTGAGGCTAATTCAGCGATCTAGGCTTCCAACCACCCTATTTGCATCTATTTGTTTGGTATGGTTTGTATATATTTACAAATCAAAATATATACATCGTATTAAGCTATTGTTGAATAACCTTTTGTTTGATTTATAGTTCGTATTCGTTCTTGTGTCACCTATTCTAGTCTATTCAAATTCGTGCTTCGCAGTCATCTTCTTCAACCATGCAAGGTGAATATTTTCATTCACGACTCAATCTATTATGCTATGATAATCAAGTGATGTATGTTATTGGTATTAATTTGAATGTTAAAATAATTGATGTTAAATTTGATTTGAAGTTAGATATGAAAATAATTATGACATTATATTTGTTATGTGATGTTTGGTTGTTAATATAAGTAATAATTAATATGAAATTTGAATTGACATAGGATAGTCGAAAATTCAAAATAGATATATATGTGAACTTGTCCCTTTAAATGTTAAATAAGACGACACGTATAAATAGGATCAGTTATACTTTGAACCATTGAATGTATGATTGCTGTAATAATTTGAATAAACGCCAAATGAAAACATATAATGTAATAATCTTTAATCCGCATGAAATGATAGTGTGGATTCTAGGAATAATTTTATTTAATTTACATAAATAACAAATGTAAATTAAATACAATTATTTCGGGATTATTTAAATAAACGGTTAAATTGTCATGTATGGTTGCTCTTGCTTGTTTATTTACTTTGACACCATCCCAGCTATCACACTGCAAGTTCCCTTTGTTATGCTTTGTTTTATGTATTTATTTATATTGGGTTGAAATGATAAATACCCAAATTGAACAACTTTGGCCTAGGATAGATAATTAAAGATAAGAAACCCGATTGGTCAACAAAATCATTTTGGAATTGAAATTCATTTGAAATTAAGAAATGAACTTAAAAATTTGTTGGAAAGTAAGTAACGAAATTTATGGATCTAATGGAATTAAATTAATAGGATTAATTGTAATAAATGAATGGACTTAATTGTAATTTATGAATTTAATTGAAATAAAACAATAGATTTATTTGTAATAAATGAACGGATTTAATTGTAGTAAATGAATAGGTTTAATTGTGATGAATGAATAAATTTAATTGAAATAAAACGACAGATTTAAATGTGATGAATGAATAGATTTAATTGAAATAAAACGATAGATTTAATTGAAATAAAACAATAGATTTAATTGTAATGAATGAATAGATTTAATTGAAATAAAACGATAGATTTAACTGTGATGAATGAATAGATTTAATTGAAATAAAACGATAGATTTAATTGTAATGAATGAATAAATTTAATTGAAATAAAACGATAGATTTAATTGTAATGAATGAATAGATTTAATTGAAATAGAACGATAGATTTAAATGTAATGAATGAATAGATTTAATTGAAATAAAACGATAGATTTAACTGTGATGAATGAATAGATTTAATTGAAATAAAACGATAGATATAACTGTAATGAATGAATAGATTTAATTGAAATAAAACGATAGATTTAATTGTAATGAATGAATAGATTTAATTGAAATAAAACGATAGATTTAACTGTGATGAATGAATAGATTTAATTGAAATAAAACGATAGATTTAATTGTAATGAATGAATAGATTTAACTGAAATAGAACGATAGATTTAATTGTGATGAATGAATAGATTTAATTGAAATAGAACGATAGGTTTAATTGTGATGAATGAATAGATTTAATTGAAATAAAACGATAGGTTTAATTGTGATGAATGAATAGATTTAATTGAAATAAAACGATAGATTTAATTGTGATGAATGAATAGAATTAATTGAAATAAAACGATAGATTTAATTGTAATGAATAAATAGATTTAATTGAAATAGAACGATAGATTTGATTGTAATGAATGAATAGATTTAATTGGAATAAAACGATATATTTAATTGTAATGAATGGATAGATTTAATTGAAATAAAATGGTAGATTTAATTGTAATGAATGAATAGATTTAATTGAAATAAAATGATAGATTTAATTGTAGTAAATGAATGGATTTAATTGAAATAAATCAATGGATGTAATGGTATTAAATTAATAGGATTAATTGTAATAAATTTATGGACTTAATTGTAATAAATAAATGGATTCAATTGTAACGAATTAATAAGTGGACCTAATTGAAATAAATTAATGGATTAAATTGAAACGGATTAATAAATCTATTTAATTAGATAAACGGATTTACACATTAAATTGAAATGAGATTTGATTAAGTAAGTTTTAGAATCTAATAAAGTGAATTTATTAGATTCGAAATAAAATCTAATTTGGATAAATTTAATAAATTTGAAATTTGTTATAAATGAGATGAAGTAACAAAGTGACCTAAAGGAATGTAAAACCAACTAAATTTACGGAGTTGATTTTGCTGTTGAAATTGATTAAATCAAAGTGTTGATAAAATTTAATGTAACGATGAATGGGAATAGGAATTAAATTGAAACCGAATACTTAAGTATCGTTTACTCAAGGACTTGAACTAAAACTCCATTTGGAAATATGATTTTAAATGTTCGAAATAAATTAAATTGCGAAATGTCAAATTTTAAAAGTCAAACTTGCAACTTGACTTTTGATCTCTGATTTGTTTAAACTTTAATTATTAAATGACCATCGGGTAATTAATACGTAGTTATTAAAGAGACCAGGATCGGTTATGGACATACTCTCTGTCGATACCGAAAACCACTTTAATAACTAATATACGCGGAGTGTTGATCCAGAACGAAGTGGATGATTTTGGTGAACGCATTGACTGAAGAAAGAGAACGATTTTGGATGACCCCTGACATGACTAAAACAGGAGCCGCGTCGGGCCATTGAGGATCGCCATCTCTAGCGGACACACTTCTTCGATACCATATCTATTACTTTTGTGATTCGATTTGGGTGCACCCCTTGATTTGGGAGTGTTGTTTCGCGGTGTTGAGATAGTAGCTGCTATGCTCAACATCAGTCCGGATCAGGCAACTACTAGTATCCTAGTTGGTATCGCCTCATGTACCTTGTCATACTGATTATCCTATTCGCGACCACTATGTTTTGTTTTGTACCTTTAGTATATGGATTGCCCTCTGGTGACTTCCGGTTTTGGGGAAACTACGGTCTTGTATATGCTCTTGGGAATAAAATGTGTTAAGGGTGGAATGGGACACGACTTAACGCTATTTTGATATCATACTTTACTGATTAGACATTATCTATTTAGCGTATTCTATTGTATATATAGATACTTTATCGGATCCTTAAAGATGTGTAACACATTCATCTTTGAGTTATGAACTTTATTATCTGCACCTGATTATTCTGTATAAGATTTTGAGTCCTGACTCGAGTGTTTCTTTTGTATATGCTCGGGTCAGTCTGAAGCTATCCAGTTGCTGATGAAGGTTGGTTGAAGATGCTGAAGACTTAGCATTTATCTTTATCAGTTATTTCCTTTCTAGTAATTGATGAACTTATGTATTGAACATCTTGTATTTCTCTTTGTCACTTTATGTTGATACATTGTTGTATTCCTATAGTAGCTTCATGAACTACTATTACGATGATGTACTTTTCCGCTGCATTATTCTGTGACTATTCTGTGTCTTTGATGTTGTATTGATTCTCATTTACATATATGTATTCATAATCCCATAATGATTCGTGTTTTGTATTATTTAAGTTGACATGTGTGGATTATTGTCAATTTAAATGGTCCAAATATACGGGTTGTTACAGACAAAGAGGTGGTATCATTAATTAGGACACTTCCTTGTATATCTTGCCCTAAGGGAATATACCTAGGAATCTGGGATATTCCTGATTATTTCCAAATGTATTTAGATTTCCTTCCATATATACACTACTCGGTTTGGCTGAAAAGTCGGTTTAAAGGGTGTTGGTTTGGCTAGGATGGATGAGGACAAGTTGTTGGCCAAGTTCGTATGCTTTCTTATTTGGCTCGGGCCCTCTTGGTTCAGTGAGACTCCTCATAGGATTGGCTTGGTAGATCTAGGTTGTCTTGATCTAGTAAGTGCCTTCCTATTTTGTCCAGTGCATGACTTGGTGGGTGCCTAACCACTAGACAAAAGATCATGTTCGGTGGATTAGGGTTACCGGACAAAAACTTCTGTTTGGTACTTCAACCACCGAACATAATATCTTGTTCGGTGGCTTGGGGGTACCGAACAAAAAGTTATATTTAGTACTTCAACCACCGAACATAGGGGAGAAAGTCTGCTTTATCCCCATTCCTCCTAGCTCTCTACCATAACTTTTCACTTTCTCTACCTACTACATTACCTTCCTCCTAACTTAGCAAAATTATATTCCAAGCTCCAATTACCTTGATCTTGTAGGAAAAAATCTGCCACAACACTTGCCCTCTAAAGTTCATCTTGTAAACCATGAGATGGACTTTGTTGAGTAAAATCTTTGTGAATCCATCAACAATTTACCTTCTATTCTAACTTTGTCCTACATGCTTATGACTTAGTGGCTTGGTTCAACGTGCTTGTGACTTGGTGGCTTGGTTTGGCACGCTTGTGGCTTGGTGGCTTTGTTCGGTGTGCTTGTGACTTGGTGGGAAAAGTCTAAAGTGCTACTCATTATGTTCGACATTAGTCGATTCGGTCCTAGACCTGGGGTTGGTTCAGCTCCTGATTGGTTTGGTAGGGGTTGGCTCCTTTCTTATATAAGCTACAACACTTCATCCTACCAGACATGCTCACTCACTTTTCAACCTTCCCCAAAACATGCGACCCTTCATCTCCCCGAGCCGCCATTGGCATGCCTCCATGCCCAAGCCTCCAGTCTAACTCCAATTTTCAATCCAAATCTAATCCACGATCCAGTAGGCATCTCCTCTCTATCTTAGCACTTACCAACTGCTATTCTCATGTCATTTGGCTCATCATAGTGTTTGATTGGAATTTAGCTTAGAATTTTTGGTTCAGCTACGCAGGTCTTAGGTTTGTAGCTGTTCTATTGACTAACATACAGAAGTGTATCATTTTTTCAGTAAACATGCATACGTACATGCACATACATGAACACTCCATTGTTTATAATTATGTGTGTGATGATCTGTCATGCTAGATCAGAATGTTGGGACATCTCCACACCCTCTTTTACTGCCTCTAAAGATCAAGTTCCTTCAACTTTCGACCCTCCTGGTCTGCTCAGTCGGGACGTCAATCTAACCAACCCAGCTCCGCTCACTCTCTTATTCATGGATATAGACCATGGGAGCTGTTAATAAACACCATCGATTTTGAGTCCTCCAATTTGATAGCCAAGCAGCTTGATCTTATTATGGCTACTCACGGTATCCTCAGGGAATATCTTCTTCTACCTACCTCAAAACAGCATGCTCAAGCTCCTTCCAAGTGATGTATGGCCTACTCTCGTTACCACTGTGTAGCTGGAACTCCGCCTCCTCTTCCTTAGTAGATCATGGGATTTCTTGTATATTTGAAAATCGCTCATTTTCGGCTGCATCCTAATGGGTATTCCATCCTTACTAGCTTGTACTCTATCATTATAAGGGAGTTCCATGTGCCCCTAACTCATCACCAGATTAGATTTCTATATGCTATAAAGAGCAAGTTGGAGGGTTCTCCTTTCATTTATCCCAAGGAGGGGAGAAAGTTTAAACCGGTTGAGAACTTATACTCCTAGTACAGCATGTTCAAGAGGGAGTACCTCTTTGTTTGAGACAATTCTATATGTTCTCATCAGTGGCATTCAAGATGCAAGTATTTCTTCATTTTTCACCTTTTTGTTGTTTTGTAACATCACGAGCTAGTTGTTAACTCTTCTATCTCTTCAAGGTGTAGTGGAAGCGGACGGATTTAGAGGAAATGCTGCACGGGCTTCAGTGGATTCCTAAAGAGCTTCGGGAGGTTCCCCGACTTGTCATTAATGATAACTTAAGGTAGCTTGGATTGCTTGCTGTCAGAAGCTCGATCAGAAGGGGTAGATAACCTTCTACTCAAAACCACCTAGGGCTAGAAAAAAGGATCGGCTACTGATGAGAAGAGCGAGGAGCCCTCTTCCTAACCTTTACTAGTGCCATCTCGATTGCTGATCCATCTAGATTTTTCCCTATTGTGCTAACGGGCTCAAAGGAGTCGGAGTTAACTACATTCAAGAAGGTTTCTAGTAAAAGTTGCTGGTTGAGGACCTTAAGGGTGTGGGAAGATGACAATATTCGTACGAGGATGGAGGTAGAGACAAGTTCCCATTCCCATGGAAGTGAACGCACCGCTTTGAATCACAATGAAGCCCACTCTTTCAAGGGAATTGGTTCGAGTACCCCTCCTAACCCAGAGGTGGATGAAGCCTTATGCCTCATTTTTGGTCCCAAGGTTGAGGAGGAGGAGGCTTTCACCACTGTAGATATTAGTGTTTTCGATTACCTTTTGGATCCAGAACTTTGGATCAACAATAGCGATTCTGCGCCCATCGCAGAGATTCGGCAGAAGTTAGAGGCTCACGAGGACCCTAAGGGTTCGCACCATAGTTACATGTGGTTGCACATACACTCGCACGTTCTTGTCATGGTCACACATTTTTTTATGTGATTCGATGATTCTAAACTGTTTTTTTATAAGCCAGGAAGCATAAGCTCAAAAAGGGAGAAATTAATGTCCAAAGTGAAGCAGCTGCGGTCAAAGTTGCCTCACAAGGAGATAAAGCAGTCCATGTCTTAATTCGGCCCAAGAGAAAATGTCGGGGCAGGCAGATATGAAGCTAGTGATTAGGGAGGTAGTCCATTGTTGCCCATCTATGGATAGAGGTGATCAAGATCCCAAAAATGGCTCATGGAAGAGGTCCTGATCTCTTGGTAATAAATCAAGATCCTAAACTCCGACCGAACATTCCATGTCTCCTCAACTCTCTCTCTCTCTCTTCCATTTTTCTAATTCTGAAGCCTCCAAACAATAGCAAAAGGCCAATAATGGAGGAGCAATCAGCCCTGCCACCGAGAGGAAGGATAAGGGAAAAAAGACGGTGGGAGCAAATATCATCGTCGATCCATCTGACACATGCTTCAACGAGTTCCAATAGCCTTACTAACCTAGATATCTTCTAGACCGCTTGCTTATTGAGGCACCATCTCTTTCCTTTATTGGGTCAAACGATCTTCTTGCTGATGGGATGGGGGCTTCAAAGTCCTGGATGAATATCATGCCAAGACTATCAAGGTGGGAAAAGAGACCAGCAAAAAGAATGTCGAGCATAACTTAAGAATCTTCTACTTGAGGAAATAGTTACATGAAAAGGAATTGGACCATAAAAAGTTGTAGAGGCACTAGAGCAGTCTTTGACCGATGAGATCAATAATCATGCAAAAGAGATAGAGGAGCTTAAAACCACTCACACTAAAGAACTAGAGCGAAAAAAGAAGGAGTGCTCCACCAATATCAAAAGTCAAGAAAGAAAACAACGATATAGCCAATCGCTTCTTCGAAGACTATAGAAATGTGAAGGACAAATTTGCTAAGTGGTTAGACAAACTTCGAGTAGTAACCGAGAGGGTGAAGCCCGACCTTGCGGACTTGAAAAAAAGGTGGTAGAATGGAGAGCAAAGCGAGATTCCCTTCGGCCAGAAGTCCAGTTCTTAATCGTAGGAATAAAATTTTGAATTTTCCGAAGCTAAAAAACTCCAAGCTAAATGCATTGAGCTGAACAGCCAGTTGGACCAGGTAGAGGGTCTTTTGGAGGAGATCTACTGCATGATGTTCACATAAAAGTGTCCGACATAGATGGACGATTACCAGGAGGTCATGGTCTCTAAGCACAAGCGGTTGATTAAGGAGGAAAAAACTACCAGTGAGCAAGGTAGTCCACCATTCAGTCTTGACGCCGTTGATGCTCGCTTCTCAACAGAGAAGATGAAGGCTATCCATCTGGTTTATATCAAATTAGCTGAGACTAAGGAGGCCTAAAATAAAGAGGCAGAGAAGAAGAAGAATGTTGGATTGACCTCAAAAGCGGCTATACAAGGTCAGGCTCCTAAACCTGTGATTTATGCCCTCATGCACGATGTTCCACTAATTGTTTTCCATGTTTCTTCAAATCTGCCTACTGGTAGCTAGCCCATGGAAGCTCCTCCTCCTTTGACTCATACTCAGATCACCTATGATGCTCCCGGGTCTCTTAAAGGAGGCAGGATTTTTCTTTACAATCCGCTAGCTACTGCTCAGTATGCTCGGGCTGGTTTGAGTAGGGCTACACCAGACAATCCCTCTTATATCCATGCAGGTGACTTACTTAGAACAGATTTAGCTGCTCCTATGACTACTTCTGATATTCCCTCCTTAGACAACCTGGCCCCTAGGCCCCACTGATCCTCCAACTGATAATGCTCATGATGGGATGATTGCTGCTCTTCAGGGGGATACTAATATTGAGATTACCGACACTTCGAACTATACCAAGGAGTTCAATAGGGAGGAAATTTTGAAAAAAACAAGTCCCGGTGAACTTTCATGTGGGCATGGCCAGAGTTAAGCTTGAGGCTATAAAGAAGTTGAATCTCATTAAGAAGAAACAAGCCGAGCTCGATTCTGCTGCTGCAAAGAAAAGAGAGGAGAAAAAGGAGGGTGAACATCATGGCTTGCATGAGCATAAGGGTTCGAGGCATCACTCTAAGCAATCTATCTCCAAATCCGAGTCGACCAAATCCAGATCAAAGTAATGACCTTGCATGCTTCACATATGTGTTTTGATTTTTGTTAACGTCGAACATGCCGTGCACACAGAATTCATTTTTGTATTAAACATTCCTACTTGCATGTGACCATTTTGGTCTGTTTATTAAGGTCAAGCGCATAGTGTTTCTTGATACTTTTGATTTTCGCCTTCTGAAGACTTTTCAGATAATATGTCCATATTGCAGTTTGATTTTTCCTTTGAATTCTGTTTTTCCTTCTGGTGTATATGATGCGAATGTTTAATGCGCTTTAGACAGCTTTATAATTGCCTATGATTGTCTATTGTCACTTGAACTTATCTTCATGCCATTGGAGAACCCACTTGTTGGTCATGTCCTGACTATGGGTTGATCGAGCTTGCCATTGCCAGCAAATAAGTTTGAGCCAATCGTCAATGACGAGCACCCACTTGGTAGTCATGTCCTAACCATGGGATGATCAGGCTCGCTATTGCCGGCAAAAAAGTTTTGAGGGAAGATACCACAATGATCGAGATTGGTTCCTAAGTCAAGGAATTAGGTCTTCAACCTATGCAATATCCCCTCAAAGCATCTATGATAATCCAACGCATTCAATTCCTTTTAAGGAGAGAGTGTAATAATCCGTATTATTCGATAACTAGAAATAAATAAATTCAAAAATTTTAACCTCGGGGGAAATCATTGTTTTTCAAACACTAGAATTTGCAAGAGAAATCTGCACCAATGCGACTGTCTACTTTCTTTAATGTGCGCCATATATTTATTTGTTTGAATCGGAGTCTGTATGATGGAGATATCGTTGTTTTTGTATTTTGGAAATTTGAATTTCAAAATGGACAAAGCTCAACTCAAATGAACAGAATCTTTGATATGCCTATAAATATTAGATCATACCCCTCCATTTCAAATTTATATTCGTTTCCTCCCATATATATTTTTCTTCTTCTTCCTCTCAGAAATCCTCCTCCACTCAAACCCAAAATTCTCTCTCAACTCTCAATGAAATTCAACGATTCAACCCTTGGATTAAAGAGCATGTCAGGGCCTACATTTTAAATCCAATTAGAATGCAAATACATAGATTTTTAGAGAAGCATAATTCCGAATAACGAGCAATTTGGAGGATTTTGGACCTAAGTGAGTGATTTACATCTAATTTGCTATATAAATAGTGATTCTCTCTAAGCTCTAAGATAATCTATGGATAGGGAATTGAGTTTGGATTAATATTAATAATTACTGAATTTGGACAATAAGTAAAAGTGTTATGATGTAGAAATAAAATGGTATTTGATTTTGTAATTAGTAAAAAATGATGATTTAGTGATATTTGGCCAAACAATGAAATATTGAATTGGATATTAGTGATATGATGCTAACTATATTAGAATTCAAGGATTATTATAAATGGGAGTTTATGATAGTAATTTGAATCGACTAGAGAATAAAAATTCGAAACTTAATGAAATTTTATATAAATAATGTGTGTGCGCGCGCTCCTTTATACATATATAGGTATGTATATATGTATGTATATGTATGTATGTATGTAACGACCCGTATTTTTAGGTCATCAAATTTGAATATTTAAAATGTAACAACCCATAATTTAATCACTTTGAACATGAATAGTTAATATGTTTTTAAATGATTAAATAATGGATATCTTGAATTATTAACCCTACCTAATAAAACAGAATAGTATAATTACTTGCCTAATAAAAACAGAACAGTATAATTACTTGTCTAATGAAACAAAATAGCATAATGATTATTATATTCCATGCGGATGGTTGCCATTGGACCAAAATCTGGTCGAATCAGGTTTTGCCATGCGGATGGTTGCAATTGGACCAAAATTTGGTCGAATAATGTTATGTCATAATTGATAAGGAGGATTCCTATTGGACCAAAATGTGGTCAAATCAAATTAAGCCATCAAGGTGTTTTCTATTGGACCAAAATGTGGTCGAATCTGGTTAGGCCATCAAGATGTTTTCTATTGGACCGAAATGTGGTCGAATCTGGTTAGGCTATAGGAAATGACTAAAGTACCCTTCTATTCACCTATAAATAGCCAAGTCCATATCTCATTTTAATGGATTCATAAACTAAAGAAAAGAACTAAAATTCATTATCAAAGGTGAAGTATTCCAAGTCTCCATCAAAGCAAATAGGAAGTGAGTATATTCCCTGTTTTCATAGTTTAGTGAGTATATTCCTTGATTTCATAGTTTAGTGAGCATATTCCCTGTTTTCATAGTTTAGTTAGTTATTTCTTCCTTTAAGTTTGTTAAAATCATTGCTAAAGGAACTTTAAGTGTTAAGTGTTGTTTGAAAACCCTTGTTGAATGCTTGTGTACATTGTTTGCTAAAAAATGGTTTTATTTCCTTGTTTGACTATTTGGATGGTTAATTAATTATTTTAAAATTTAGAAGTTAAATACTTAATGGGGTATGCAGAAACGACTAGTAAACGTGTTTCGTTTGTGAGATCCAAGGACACTTGGACGAGGGACGGAACATGTCGAAGGGAAAGCCCAGATGCTCCAAAACAAATATCAAATCATTTTAACCCAAGATAAAATAAAAAGTGTTAGAAATATTTGATAGATTGAAGCGTTGATTTATCATTTATTGTTGTGTTTATTTTGTTAATTAATTTTTTGGTTGTTTGGATTACGTTCGACCAGTTTATGAGCACTGATTATTATTTATTGATCATTGACTTTTCTTAACCAGTTTATGAGAAATTAAATATCCATATGCATGGGCTGGGTAGAAAATTATTGTAGGATAACACCTTATGATTTATTTCATGATTTGACTATAAGGTGTTTATTTGGTTCACTTCAATTAAATGAATTATTTTGAAAATTGCTTTTCAAATGGAAATGTTATGAAATGTTTTCCCTTTAATAGAAGTAGAAATGTTTGGTAATGAATATTTTGAAGTTATATTATATAAAAGTGATTTATATAAGAATGGTTTTATAAAAATGTTTTATAAAACGGAAATAATTTCAAGGACTAAAACTGTTGGTTTTAAGATGATTTTTGAACAGATTTGGTAAATGAAAATTATTATAGATTTAAAAGTACTTGTGAATATTAGTGTGAAATGATTTATCGCTTCGGGATTTAAAATGATTTGTTATGTTATCGATGATTTGGGTAACCCGTAACTAAAAAGTGGGCATATGTTTTTGGTATAGTCCGCTCTTGGAATAGAGGGATGTACTTATTTATCGATTATGTGAAGGTTGGGACCCAGTTGCCTTGTTATTGGGAGAAACCTCCCGATCTGGTTGCATATTGTTTGATATGTTTTTATTACAGTATTTAGGATTTCCAAATAAACTTTTCAAAAGTGATTTGATTTAAGATCCTGAAGTAAAGTATAATTTGAATATAAAAGATATATATTTCAAAAGTTTTGAAATAAGAATTCGAGAATAAAGTCCAAGAGATAATTTCCGTAAAGGTAATTAGATTTGAAAATCTAAAATTGAAGATTAAGCATAAGTGGGTAGTTTTGGGAATTGCATATTGTTTGTTGCATCGTAGGCTCCATGAGTCCTATTTGCGGTAGGAGAACTACGTTGGCTTGATCTTGTATCTAATTGGGTACCCAATTAGATAGGGGTACGTAGGCAGTCACAAGTGGTAGTGATGCAGCCCCAATAATAACATAACATTTTCTGTTAGTTGTTTGTCATATGTCATGTATTGTTGTATCTTTCATGCTTACTATTTTATTCCGCATTTACATTGTTTATTGAGTTTGCAGGTAATGATATTGTTGTTTCTCATCAGAGTTGCACAGCGGTAGATTTATAGTTTGTTTGTAGTATTTGATTTTGGGTTTGTATTAAAGCACACTAGTAGATTAAATTGATTACTTTGATAACTTGTAAAATTGAAAGTTGTATCCTATACATTTAGTAGTGTTGGATATTTATCAAATATTGTGTATTAATTTGGTAGTTTTCATTCGAAGTTTTAGAACGGACGGGTCTTTTGGCGATTTTGACTGGTCCGAAAACCCAGGTTGTCACAGTTGGTATCAGAGCTTAGGTTAGGTACCTAAGTAAAATTGGTCTAGGTTAGTACATTATCCTAGAAATTTTAAAATGAAACTACCTTAAATTGATAAATAAAAATGGATAGGATAAGGCACCGTACCTCCGACCGGGGTTGGGCGATAATATTTTTAGTGTGCTTAACTTTTGTTAATTGTTTCGTTTTCGTTATATCTTTTCATCCTTCTAATTTCGGGGACGAAATTCTTTTAAGAGGGGAAGAATGTAACGACCCATATTTTTGGGTCATCAAATTTGAATATTTAAAATGTAACGACCCATAATTTAATCACTTTGAACATGAATAGTTAATATGTTTTTAAATGATTAAATAATGGATTTTATATCTATAATTTTTAACCCAGCCTAATAAAACAGAATAGTATAATTACTTGCCTAATAAAACAAGAGAGAATTATTAACCTTGCCTAATAAAACAGAATAGTATTATTACTTGCCTAATAAAAACAGAACAGTATAATTACTTGTCTAATGAAACAAAATAGCATAATGATTATTATATCCATGCGGATGGTTGCCATTGGACCAAAATCTGGTCGAATCAGGTTTTGCCATGCGGATGGTTGCAATTGGACCAAAATTTGGTCGAATAATGTTATGTCATAGTTGATAAGGAGGATTCCTATTGAACCAAAATGTGGTCAAATCAAATTAAGCCATCAAGGTGTTTTCTATTGGACCAAAATGTGGTCGAATCTGGTTAGGCCATCAAGATGTTTTCTATTGGACCAAAATGTGGTCGAATCTGGTTAGGCTATAGGAAATGACTAAATACCCTTCTATTCACCTATAAATAGCCAAGTCCATATCTCATTTTAATGGATTCATAAACTAAAGAAAAGAACTAAAATTCATTATCAAAGGTGAAGTATTCCAAGTCTCCATCAAAGAAAATAGGAAGTGAGTATATTCCCTGTTTTCATAGTTTAGTGAGTATATTCCTTGTTTTCATAGTTTAGTGAGTATATTCCCTGTTTTCATAGTTTAGTGAGTTATTTCTTCCTTTAAGTTTGTTAAAATCATTGCTAAAGGAACTTTAAGTGTTAAGTGTTGTTTGAAAACCCTTGTTGAATGCTTGTGTACATTGTTTGCTAAAAAATGGCTTTATTTCCTTGTTTGACTATTTGGATGGTTAATTAATTATTTTAAAATTTAGAAGTTAAATACTTAATGGGGTATGCAGAAACGACTAGTAAACGTGTTTCGTTTGTGAGATCCAAGGACACTTGGACGAGGGACGGAACATGTCGAAGGGAAAGCCCAGATGCTCCAAAACAAATATCAAATCATTTTAACCCAAGATAAAATAAAAAGTGTTAGAAATATTTGATAGATTGAAGCGTTGATTTATCATTTATTGTTGTGTTTATTTTGTTAATTAATTTTTTGGTTGTTTGGATTACGTTCGACCAGTTTATGAGCACTGATTATTATTTATTGATCATTGACTTTTCTTAACCAGTTTATGAGAAATTAAATATCCATATGCATGGGCTGGGTAGAAAATTATTGTAGGATAACACCTTATGATTTATTTCATGATTTGACTATAAGGTGTTTATTTGGTTCACTTCAATTAAATGAATTATTTTGAAAATTGCTTTTCAAATGGAAATGTTATGAAATGTTTTCCCTTTAATAGAAGTAGAAATGTTTGGTAATGAATATTTTGAAGTTATATTATATAAAAGTGATTTATATAAGAATGGTTTTATAAAAATGTTTTATAAAACGGAAATAATTTCAAGGACTAAAACTGTTGGTTTTAAGATGATTTTTGAACAGATTTGGTAAATGAAAATTATTATAGATTTAAAAGTACTTGTGAATATTAGTGTGAAATGATTTATCGCTTCGGGATTTAAAATGATTTGTTATGTTATCGATGATTTGGGTAACCCGTAACTAAAAAGTGGGCATATGTTTTTGGTATAGTACGCTCTTGGAATAGAGGGATGTACTTATTTATCGATTATGTGAAGGTTGGGACCCAGTTGCCTTGTTATTGGGAGAAACCTCCCGATCTGGTTGCATATTGTTTGATATGTTTTTATTACAGTATTTAGGATTTCCAAATAAACTTTTCAAAAGTGATTTGATTTAAGATCCTGAAGTAAAGTATAATTTGAATATAAAAGATATATATTTCAAAAGTTTTGAAATAAGAATTCGAGAATAAAGTCCAAGAGATAATTTCCGTAAAGGTAATTAGATTTGAAAATCTAAAATTGAAGATTAAGCATAAGTGGGTAGTTTTGGGAATTGCATATTGTTTGTTGCATCGTAGGCTCCATGAGTCCTATTTGCGGTAGGAGAACTACGTTGGCTTGATCTTGTATCTAATTGGGTACCCAATTAGATAGGGGTACGTAGGCAGTCACAAGTGGTAGTGATGCAGCCCCAATAATAACATAACATTTTCTGTTAGTTGTTTGTCATATGTCATGTATTGTTGTATCTTTCATGCTTACTATTTTATTCCGCATTTACATTGTTTATTGAGTTTGCAGGTAATGATATTGTTGTTTCTCATCAGAGTTGCACAGCGGTAGATTTATAGTTTGTTTGTAGTATTTGATTTTGGGTTTGTATTAAAGCACACTAGTAGATTAAATTGATTACTTTGATAACTTGTAAAATTGAAAGTTGTATCCTATCAAAATGATAGTAAATGATAGTAAATGATCATATCAAAATTTGAAAGAATAATAGACTGAAAAACGAATCAAAAACGAACAAGAAATGAAGAAATAAAAATATGGAAAAAATATTTTACTAGAGGTGGAATCAATAGGAGCAATCATGCCCCTGTTCACAGCCACCAATGTTCCACCGGTAGTGCAATCACTGGTCGACCAGTGGTTGACCATCGGGTTAGCCTAACCCTGGCCCAACAGGGTCAGTTCATGTAGGGGTGACTCAATCATTTGGGGCTTTTTAGGGTTTTCTAGGTGACATTTAAGCAACATTTTGATGTGATTTACTAGTTGGATTAAAGTGAATGATTGGATGTATATATACTGATATGTATATGTATGTATAGATATTTGATAGTATTGCTAGTGATTGTTTAACTATTGATTAGCTTATCCTATATTATTTATCATGGGAATCCCATCACTCAGTAATCCAAGAATTTTTTGAAGTGCATGTTATTGTAAGGAAATGGGTTCGTAGAACGTATACGAAACAGCGTCCACTCGATGATTCGGCCCTGTGTTAATGCAATAGGGGATGCTTGGCTTTGTATGTGGGTCAGACCATATCATTGACCATTGTAACTATATTGGACTAAGACCCAGTTTCATGAATGAACCATATTTGTTGTATCGTTTGACCAATTTATGGGTAGGAAGTGAAAGGGGACTGAGGTATAATGTTTATCATAGTTATCTCAGTATTGTTCGGGAAAGATTAGAGTATGTAGTAAAGTAGTGTAATGAAACTAATTTTTAGTAACACTATTCAGAATATTTAATTAGCTAAATTAAATAAAATAATGTGATGATTAGGGGATTAAGATTTGTGATTAAACCAAGGGGTAGCCGTGCCATTTAACCAATGAATTAAATATGAATTCAAATGAAATAGAGGAGGAGTAAAATAGGAAAGAGATCTTCCTAATACCCTAAACCCTTAGCCGTGTATGATCTACTCATTCATTTGCAAAATTAAAAAACAAATAGAGGCCGACCACCATTAGCAAGAGCAAGAGAAAGAAAAAGCTAAAGGAAGTAGATTAATCAACTAAATCCATTCAAATCTCAAACTCCATAACCTCAAAGCTAAGGTGAATAATGACTACATCTCATTTTTCTAATTGTGTTTGGTTATAAGATGAATCTAAATTATTTTGCATGATTATGCCTTGTTTTTGAATGATTAAATGTCTATATATGCTTGTTGAAAATTTATGCTTGTTCATATAGATTTTATGATATTTTTTGATGTAAAAACCCAACTAAATGACATCTAAATGCCTTGCTAATATAGGTTTAGAACATAATTGATATTTTAGAGGGATTTCAATTTTCATAATTTTTTGAATTGATGTGGATTTTATATTAATTTTCTAGTAAAGACAATGTTTATTTGGGTTTAAAATAATTTATGGCTAAATTATTTATGTTTTGGGTCTGAATTTAATATATGTTAGAAAACATAATAAAATGATTTTCTAGAATTTTTGAAGAATTTTCCTAAGTGTTTTGATTAATATATAAAATTAATTAAGGTATGGGACTTAAATGTTTTATATATTTATAAAAGGAGAAGGGGTATTTTATAAATAAATTAAATTGTTTATCTCTAAAATATTGCCAGCACTTTTAGAAAAGAAAATTAGCAACCAATCTGATTTTGAAAAATAAGGCAGGTTAGTTGAAAAGATTACTTTAAAAGGATAAAAATCAGTTTAAACATGCTTTATACATGTTTCGCCACTTTCGGCACTTAGGAACTGACTTAGTAGTTCCGCCACCATCACCATCGAAACCAATGTGCATGGCATCAAAGACTTGTTGCGCAGCGAATTGGATATAGGCGGAAGGTATTAGGTTGAAACCAGAGGTAGGTCAAAGCGTTGTTTTATTTTAAATGAAAGATGCGCCGGCTATGCTTTCGACTTGGTTGGCTTTCCACTGAGTCAAATGGTTTTAAAGGAATGGTTACTAAGAGGTTGTGCCTTTGTTCTTAATTAAATGCTTTCGAGTGGGGTCGAAACTCCTAGCTGCCGCTTTTCTACCTTTCGAAGTCAATGGTTTTAGAAGGTATACTTTGTTTTTGAAAGAAACTTAACCACTTCTCCAATGCTTTCGGAAGGTTGGTTTCGACACCATCAGTTCTTTACTTAGGAACTACTTTCAAAAGAGCGCTTTCGACTTAAATGGTTTTAGTGACCCATTTGCTCTGTTGAAGGTAGAACCCAAATGGTTTCGAAAGAGATGATTTTTAAATGGTTTCGGAAGGTGTTCCCACATGTTTTAAATTGAACCCAAATGATTTCAAAAAGCTTGTTGTTTACGAAGGTTTTGATGCTTTCGAAGAGTTATAAATGGAGGTTTCGTAGGGGTGGTTCCCTAATGGTTTTGAAAGGTTTGAAAGAAAGGTTTCAAATGGTATCGAAAGGTCTGAAAGGAATGGTTTTCCAATATTTTTTGAAAGGCCGTTTAAAGTGTTTTAAAGATAGAATGACTTAGGTTGTAAAGCTTTCGAAGGAAAGGTTTTTCAAGTGTTTTTGAAAGAAAGATTGAATTCGAAAGTAATTTTTTGGCCTTTCGGCCTAGGTTATAAAGAAGGGTTTTACTTGGTTTTGAAAGGGGTACTTTCATTGGATTCGAAAGGGTTACTTTCAAAGGTTAAAATGTTTTCACCAACAAAGATTTCTGTAAAGTATATATATAACATGGCATGGTGATTTAGAGTAAAGCATGGAGTATATGTATTTTCCTTGTTTATGTTTGGTTTAAAGGTTTTAAATCTATTTGAGATGAAAAGGTTTTCAAGGAAATTTTGGGGAAAAGTACCCTAAGTAAAATGACTCAGATATTAGAATACCAGTTGGGACTGGTATAGGGTGGTGCCCTATATATTAGCTATTAGCCCCAGCTAATTTAGTGTAAAATCCAATGTGTAAGGCTTTGCCACAGGTAAGACTAAAATGATGAGTACACATAGAAGAGAATACACACACACACACACACACACACACACACACACACACATATATATATATATATATATATATATACAGATAGGTTATTGGTGAGCCCACAAAACCATTAGGATCAGGTAACCCTTGGAGAAGATAAGTTAGGGACAGACCGTCTAGAAGAGGAGTGCCTAACAGGTGTTAGATTATTTTGTTTATATTGTCTGGTAGGCCCGAGTCAGCCAAAGGTTTGTAGTTAGCCAAACAAAACTATAGTGTTCGGACAGATGGTCCATTTATTACTAATATTTATGTTTAAATGATAAAGCTTTACAGTTTTTAACTAGTTTTGGTTGTAGGAAATAATTTGCAAAAGATATGTTTTAAAAGGATATTAGTGAGGGGAAACCCATTTCGCTAAGTGGCGTGGTCTCACTTAATATCAAATAATGAGATATATAGTATTATTCACACCAGGACTTATGTCTGACTTGAAGTTTATGTTTTTCTCCTTAAGCTCTTGGGTGCTCAAAATTGATTTGAGTAGGCTGAGGGTTGAGGTTTACAGGTTTTTAGTAAGTTGGATAATTAAGCTTCCGAAGACGAGAAAATGGCTGACGGATAGCTATTTAGGAGTTGTTGTTTTATTTTGTTTATTTCATTATGTTGTATTAAGTTAGTTATGACTATATAGCACTCTGGTCAACCAAGGGGGTATCATCATATGTCACTCTTGGCGTATTTTGTAATAATTATATTTGATCTGAACCTTGGAAACGATTTGGATTATATAATGGAATATGAAACATGTTTTGTGAAATGTAATATAAAAAAGTCTTTTTTGTGAAATCTGTGATTTTGTTTCATATTCATATGCTTCCGATATTATTGATACCATTAACATTACCATATTTGGTCACCGGAAGTTAATATTATGGATGACTACAGCATCTGTAGCGCTTAGCTTCGGGCCTCCGGATAGGGGATAGGTTTATGAAAAACTTTAAACTAAGATCATTTTTGAAAACATAATACTAGGGAATCAGAGTAAAGATCGAGGTATGGGATAATGCTATAGCAACATACTTGTATTTTTTATATATAAGTATACGCTATCTCTCTATTCTCTTATCTCTCTTAGACTATTCTTCTGTATCTCATGAGACTTGAATACAGATATTGATGCTAGAAGTGGAAGTGTGAATCTTGGAGGAAGCACAACCACAAATGGTAATGCCAGACCGAATACTAGAAGGAACCAAGGTCAGGAAAAAGTAGGGAATGTTGGTGCCGGAGTCCCACATGTAGATATGGGGGCTATGTATCAGTTTTTCGTGAATATGATGCAAGCAGGTGTTGCTGCTAGAATGGTTAGAGGAAATGCTGGAGTAGGAGTTCAAGAAGCTCCGGTGATCAACAATTATGATAATTTGAGTAGAGATTATGCTAGGCTTAGAGGAATGCCATTTATTGGAATTGAAGATGCAATAGAAGTGGAGAACTGGATGCTATATTGTGAGAGGATTTTTGCAGACTTTGGGTTCAATAATAAGCAGAAGAGGAGGCTTGCTTCGAGACAGATTCAGGGATCAACTTTATTCTGGTTGAGTAGTGTGACTGCTAGAGTGGATGAAGAGGAAATGACATGGGCTGAGTTTAGGAGAAGGTTCCAGAAGAGGTTCAAGTCTGTGGTGGCACAATATGCTTTGCTCGGAAAGTTTGCTAAGCTAGAGCATGGTGAATTTTCTATTTTGGAATATTATAGAAGTTTTGAGGAGATGGTTAGGTATGGACATGCCACTGTAGATACTGTGATGAAGAGAAACGAGAAGTTTATCAGGGGGTTGAAGCCTGAGTTAGCAAGGGCTCAGTTACCTCATATTAGGGATCCTTGTGATGTTGTAGTAGAGATGGCGTTGAGGCATAATGAGATTCTTGCTTCTATGGAGAAGAATAAGGCAAAGGAAGTCCACGTGGGGTAGAATCAGAAAAGGAAATTTTTTCATAAGAAGACTGCTCAGAAAGGTGGAGCCGCAAATAAAGGAAAGTCTGAGGTTGTTTGCTTCAAGTGCGATAAGAAGTGCCATTTCGCTAATGAGTGTCATACTGGAAAAGCGAAGGAAGTGATCGAGAGAAAGAGTATCAAATGCTTCAACTGCGATCAGATTGGTCACTATAAGAACCAGTGCAAAGAGCCTGCTAACGATGGGAGGGCAAGGTGTATGCATTGGAACCTGCTGCATCGGGACCAACGACGTAGGAGAAAGGAAAGGTAGTGTTGGGAGCTACGCTTCAGACTCTTGGTAGTCTGTTAGCATTCTGTTTGATACTGGTGCATTGCATTCTTTTATATCTCATTGTTTGGTAGATAAGTTTAACCTAGAACCCTCGTACTTAGTTACTTCCTTAAGAGTTGCAAATCCGATAGGAGGGTATGCGACACTTGGGATGAAGTGTGACCACCTAGAGTTTGATTTGTTAGGTCATACCTTTGTTTTCAGTTTTCATG
Source organism: Allium fistulosum (assembly GCA_030737815.1). NCBI lineage: Eukaryota > Viridiplantae > Streptophyta > Magnoliopsida > Asparagales > Amaryllidaceae > Allium > Allium fistulosum. The sequence continues at coordinate 800,983,023 of CM060904.1, forward strand.
TATTTGACTTTGTAGGGTTCGAAATTATTTTGGGTATGGATTGTTTAAGTAAGTACGATGCTAGAATATTTTTCCATGATAGAAAAATATCACTTAGACACCATGACTGTAGTGATCAGATTGTATATACCGTAGAAAACCCTAGTTGTGTGGTGAATGATTTGTCGAGTGTTGTGGAGTTGGAAGATGAGTTGAGTTGAGTTTTCGTGGTTAGAGAATTAACAAATGTTTTTGAGCTTGTAGGATTGCCACCGAAACGAGCCATTGAGTTTCAGATAGACTTGGTGCTAGGAGCAGAACCAGTGAGTAGGCCGCCAAGTAGGATAACACCTACAGAGATGAGAGAGTTGAAGGTGCAGTTGGTGGATCTAGAAGGCAAGAATTTTATCTGACCTACTAGTTCACCTTAGGGAGCAGCTGTAGTGTTTACTAAGAAGCCGGATGAGTCGTGGAGGTTGTGTATCGATTAACGTAAGTTGAATGAGAAGACGATAAAGAATCGATATCCATTGCCTAAAATTGACGATTCGTTCGATCTGTTGAGTGGACTCAAGGTATTTTCTCAGTTGGATTTGGCAACATGTTTTCATCAGCTTAGAGTAGCAGAGGATAGTATTCCTTTGACGATGTTTAGAACTAGATATGGACCATATGAATGGTTAGTTATGCCATTCGGACTAACTAATGCGCCGACATTCTTTGTGGATTTGATGAATCGAGTTTTCCAAGGGCACTTGGATAGGTTCGTTTTGATTCTCATAGATGATATTTTGATATACTCTAGGGATGAGAAGGAGCATGAAGTTCATCTTAGAATTGTGCTTGAGACACTGAGGCAGAATTAGCTGAAGACAAAGTTTTCGAAGTGTCATTTCTGAAAGAAGGAAATGAAGTTTCTTGGTCATTTAGTCTCAGAGAAAAAGGTATCTATAGATCCGACTAAGATTGAAGTGGTGAATAATTGGAAGAGACCTGAGACAGTGACTGAGATAAAGAATTTTCTTGGATGGGTTGGATATTACCGTAGATTCATAAAGGATTTTTCACGGATAGCAGTAACGATGATTAAGCTGATGCGAAAGGATCTAAAGTTTGTGTGGACCGATAAGTGTGAGGAAGCATTCCAAAGCTTGAAACACTTATTGACCCAAGCACCTGTATTAGTTGCTCTAGAAGGGAATCATGATTTGGTATTTTATACAGATGCATAAGGAACTCGATTAGGAGCTGTGTTGATGCAGAAAGGTAAAGTGATTGCCTATGCTTCTCGACAACTTAGACTGCATGAGGATAGATATCAAATGGATGATTTGGAGTTAGCCGTATTGATTTTTGCATTAAATGTGTGGAGACATTATCTTTTGGGAGAAAGATTTGAGTTGTATAAGGATCATAAGTCGTTGAAGTACTTGTTCTCCAAAAAAGAGTTGAACATGAGACAGGAAAGACGGTTAGAGTTTATTGATGCTTATGATTTTGGAATTGAGTACACGGTAGGGAAAGGTAATAAGGTAGTAGATGGACTTAGCAGGAAGCATTAGAATGCAATGTTAGCTATGATAGCAGAGTGGAAGGATTTGGAAGCACTGACGGCATGTAGAGTTCAGTGGAGATCTGAGGCTAGATCTAATTAAGAAACAGCTGTGTTATCTTGTTTAGAAGTTCGACCAGTAATGATCGAAAAGATTGCTTCTAAACAGAAGGATGATCCAGTGTGGCTTGAACGGATCAGGAAGTTAAGAGATGGAACCGAGAGCGATGACTTGAAGGACTTTAGTCTTGACCAAAATGGATGGTTAAGAAAGAAAGGAAGATTGTGTGTTCCAAATGTGGGAGACATTAGGAAGGAAGTTTTAAAGGAATGCCATCGTTAAAAGTTCACTATTCATCCATGAGGAACTAAGATGTATCAGGACATGAAGAGAAGTTTCTTCTAGGAAAGTATGAAGAGGGATGTAGGCTTATAGGTGAAGCAATGTTTGAATTGTCAATAGATAAAAGTCGAACATCAAGCCAAGTGGGTTGCTACAACCATTGGATATCCTGGTATGGAACTGGGATTCTATTTCTATGGATTTTATTGACGGGTTGCTAAGATCTAGTAGAGGAAATGAAAGTATATGGGTCATAGTGGATAGACTGACCAAGAGTTCCCATTTCATTCCAGTTAAGTCAACTAGGACGACACCTATTTTGGGTAAGTTATTTATGAAGAATGTGGTTAGAGTGCACGGAATTCCTAGTAGTATAGTAAGTGATAGAGATTCCTTGTTTACTAGTGAGTTCTGGAAGAGTCTACATGAGATTTTAGGGATCAAGCTCAAGATGAGTACCGCTTACCATCCACAGACCGATGGGCAAAAGGGAAGAGTTAACAAGGCCTAGAAGGATTTGTTAAGAGCTTGTATGTTAGATTTTGGGCGAACATGGGAAGACCATCTACACTTAGTCGACTTTTCGTATAACAACAGTTATCAGGCTAGTACATGGATGGAACCATTTGAAGCTTTGTATGGAAGGCCATGCAAATCTCCCGTTTGTTAGTTAGAGACATGGGATTGTGTTGATTCGAGCTAGAAGGAAGGAAGCTCAGTCTAAGCATAAGAGTTATGCAGAAAGAAAACAGAAAGACTTAGAGTTCTCTGTTGGAGATCATGTTTTTATTAAGGTGTCACCGATGAAGGGTGTGATCACATTGGGAAGATGGGGGAAGTTGGCACTGAGAATCATAGGCCCATTTCCTATTATAGTGAGAATCGGGAAACTCGCATATAGAGTAGAGTTACTGAATAGTTTGGCAAGAGCCCACGATGTTTTTCATGTTTCTCATCTAAGGAAGTGTGTTAGAAACCCGAAGACTACTATTGCACCGACTGTGTTAGAGGATTTGGTAGTAGATCAGGACTTGACTATAGTTAGAAAGCCAATTCATATAGTCGCGAGAGATGAGATCAGGCCGAGGAACAAGACAGTCAGATTAGTGAAAGTCCAGTAGAGCGACGATGAGAGAGACTGTACTTGGGAGACTGAGAGCATGATTAGAGATGCTTAACCTAATTTGTTTAATGGTATGTTTTACCTTTTTGATTGTTTGTTGTGCACTTTATCGTAATTTCGAGGACGAAATTCTTTAAGGAGGGGAGTCTATATTGACCCTAATTTTTAGTAACATTATTTAGGATATTTAATTAGCAAAATAAAATAAAATAATGTGATGATTAGGGGATTGAGAATTGTGATTAAACCAAGGGGTAGCCGTGCCATTTAACCAATGAATTAAAGAATAGTTAAAATGAAATAGAGGAGGGGTAAAATAGGAAAGAGATTATTCTAATACCCTAAACCCTTAGCCGTGTACGTTCTATACGTTCATTTGCAAAATTAAAAAACAAATAGAGGCTGGCCACAATTAGCAAGAGCAAGAGAATCTCAAAGCAATGCTTTCGACTTAGTAGGCTTTCGACTGGGTCAAATGGTTTTAAAGGAATGGTTACTAAGAGGTTGTGCCTTTTTTTCAGTAAATGCTTTCGGATGGGGTCGAAACCCCTAGCTGCCACTTTTCTACCTTTCGAAGTCAATGGTTTCAGAAGGTATACTTTGTTTTGAAAGAAACTTAACCACTTCTCCAATGCTTTCGGAAGGTTGGTTTCGACACCATCACTTCTTTACTTAGGAACCGCTTCCAAAGGGTGCTTTCGACTTAAATGGTTTTAGTGAACCTTTTTCCCTGTTAAAGGTAGAACACAAATGGTTTCGAAAGAGATGATTTTTAAATGGTTCCGAAAGTTGTTCCCATATGTTTTAAATTGAACCCAAATGCTTTCGAGAGGCTTGTTGTTTACAAAGGTTTTGATGCTTTCAAAAGGTTATAAATGGAGGTTTCGAAGGGGTGGTTCCCCTATGGTTTCGAAAGGTTTGAAAGAAAGGTTTCCAATGTAATCGAAAGGTCTGAAAGGAATGGTTTTCCAATATTTTTTGAAAGGAAGTTTAAAGTGTTTTAAAGATAGGATGTCTAAGGTTTTAAAGCTTTCGAAGGAAAGGTTTTCCAAGTGTTTTTGAAAGAAAGATTGAATACTTCGAAAGGAATGTTTTGGCCTTTCGGCCTAGGTTATAAAGAAGGGTTTTACTATATTTTGAAAGGGGTACTTTCAATGGATTCGAAAGGGTTGCCTTCAAAGGTTTAAATGTTTTTATCAATAAAGATTTGTGTAAAGTATATATAACATGGCAAGGTGATTTTGAGTAAGCATGGAGTATATGTATTTTCCTTATTTAAGTTTGGTTTAAAGGTTTTAAATCAATTTGAGATGAAAAGGTTTTCAAGGAAAATTTTGGGAAAATTACCCTAAGTGAAATGACTCAGATATTAGAATACCATATGAGACAGGTATAGGGTGGCGCCCTATACATTAGCTATTAGCCCCAGCTAATATAGTCCAAATTTCCAGTGTGTAGGGCTTTGTCATAGGTAAGACTAAAATGATGAGTACACATAGTAGGGAATATATACATTTGTATACAGATAGGTTATTGGTGAGCCCGCAAAACTATTAGGATCAGGTGACCCTTGGAGAAGATAAGTTGCGGACAGACCATGTAGAAGAGGAGTGTCTAATAGGTGTTAGATTATTTTGTTTATATTGTCTGGTAGGATCGAGTCAGCCAAAGGTTAGTAGTTAGCCAAACAAAACTACAGTGTTCGGACAGATAGTCCATTTTTTACTTGATATTTATATTTAATGATAATTCTTTACAGTTTTTAACTAGTTTTGGTTGCAGGAAATGATTTGCAAAAGATATGTTTTAAAAGGATATTAGTGGGGGAAACCCATTCCGCTAAGTGGTGTGGTCTCAATTAATGTCAAATAACGGAGATATATAGTATTATTCACACCAGGCTTTATGTTTGACTCAAAGTTTATCTTCTACCCCTTAAACTCTTGGGTGCTCAAAATTGATTTGAGTAGGCTTAGGGTTGAGGTTTATAGGTTTTTAGTAGGTTGGCGAATAAAGCTTCCGAAGACGAGCAAATGGCTGACGGATAGCTATTTAGGAGTTACTGTTTTATTTTTTTTATTCCGCTGTGTTGTATTAAGTTAGTTATGACTATATAATACTCTGGTCAACCAAGGGGCATCATCGTAAGTCACTCTTGGTGTATTTTTTAATAATTATATTTGATTTGAACCCGGGAAACGATTTGGTTTATGTAATGGAATATGAAATATGTTTTGTGAAATGTAATATAAAAAAGTTTTTTTTGTGAAATCTGTGATTTTGTTTCATATTCATGTGCTTCTGATATTATTGATACCATTAACATTACCGTGTTTGTTCACCTTAAGTTAATACTATAGATGACTACAACATCTGTAGCGCTTAGCTTCGGGTCTCCGGATAGGGGATTACAACTTGGTATCTGGGCATAGGTTTATGAAAAACTTTAAACTAAGATCATTTTTGAAAACATAATACTAGGGAATCAGAGTAAAGATTGGGGTATGGGATAACGCTATAGCAACGTACTTGTATTTGTTATATATAAGTATACGCTATCTCTCTATTCTCCTATCCCTCTTAGGCTATTCTTCTGTATCTCATGAGGCTTGAATACAGATATTGACGCTAGAAGTGGAAGAGTGAATCTTGGAGAAAGCACCACCACAAATGGTAATGCCAAACCGAATACTAAATGGAACCAAAGTCACGCACAAGCGGGGAATGTTGGTGCTGGAGTCCCACAAGTGGATACGGGAGCTATGTATAAGTTTTTCATGAATATGATGCAGGCATGTGTTACTGTTGGAATGGTTAGAGGAAATGCTGGAGTAGGAGTTCAGGAAGCTCCGGTGGTCAAAAATTATGCTAATTTGAGTAGAGAATATGCTAGGCTTAGAGGAAAGCCATTTATTGGAATTGAAGATGCTATAGAAGTGGAGAAATGGTTGCTGCATTGTGAGAGGATTTTTGCAGACTTGGGGCTCAATGATGAGCAGAAGAGGACGCTTGCTTCGAGACAGCTTTAGGGAGCAGCTTTATTCTGGTTGAATAGTGTTACTACTAGAGTGGATGGAGAGGAAATTACGTGGGCTGAGTTTAGGAGAAGGTTCCAGGAGAGGTTCATATCTGTGATGGAGCAGTCTGCTCTGCTCAGAAAGTTTACTAAGTTAGAGCAGGATGAAATGTCTGTTTTGAAATTTTCTAGAAGGTTTGAGGAGTTGGCTAGGTATGGACATGCCACTGTGGATACAGTGATGAAGAGAAACGAGAAGTTTATCAGTGGGTTGAAGCCTGAGTTAGCAAGGGCTACATTACCTCATATTAGGAATCCTTGTGATGTTGTAGTAGAGATGGCGTTGAGGCATAAGGAGATTCTTGGTTCTCTGGAGAAGAATAAGGCAAAGGAAGTCCAGGTGGGGTAGAGTCAGAAAAGGAAGTTCTTTCATAAGAAGGGTGCTTAGAAAGGTGGAGCTGCAAATAAAGGAAAGTCTGAGGCTGTTTGCTTCAAGTGCGATAAGAAGGGCCATTTCGCTAATTAGTGTCGTACTGGAAAAGCGAAGGAAGTGATCGGGAGAAAGAATATCAGATTCTTCAACTGCGATCAGATTGGTCATTATAAGAACCAATGCAAAGAGCCTGCTGAGGATGGAGGGCAAGGTGTATGCATTGGAACCTGCTACATCTGGACCAACAACGCAGGAAAAAGGAAAGGTAGTGTTGGGAGCTATGCTTCAGACTCATGGTAGGCTGTTAGCATTCTGTTTGATACCGGTGCATCGTATTCTTTTATATCTCAATGTTTGGTAGATAAGCTTAACCTAGAACCCTCATACTTAATTACTTCATTAAGAGTTGCTAATCCAATAGGAGGGTATGCAACACTTGGAATGAAGTGTGACCACCTAGAGTTTGATTTGTTAGCTCATACCGTTGTTTTCAGTTTTCATGTGTTTGACTTTGTAGGGTTCGGAATTATTTTCGGTATGGATTGGTTAAGTAAGTACGATGCTAGGATATTTTTCCATGAAAGGAAAATATCAGTTAGACACCCTGACTGTAGTAATCGGATTGTATATACCGTAGAAAACCCTAGTTGTGAGTTGAATGCTTTGTTGGGTGTTGTGGAGTTGGAAGAAGAGTTGAGTGGAGTTTTTGTGGTTAGAGAATTCACAAATGTTTTTGAGCCTGTAGTAGGATTGCCACCGAAACGATCCTAGATTTGGTGCTAGGGGCAGAACCAGTGAGTAGGCCGCCAAGTAGGATGACACCTACAGAGATGAGGAGTTGAAGGTGCAGTTGGTGGATCTAGAAGGCAAGAATTTTATCAGACCTAGTAGTTCAACTTGGGGAGCAGCTGCAGTGTTTGCTAAGAAGCCAGATAGACCATTGTGGTTGTGTATCGATTATCGTAAATTGAATGAGAAGAAGATAAAGAATCGATGTCTGTTGCCTAGAATTGACGATTTGTTCGATCAGTTGAGTGGAGCCAAGGTATTTTCTCAGTTGGATTTGGCAACATGTTTTCATCAGCTTAGAGTAGCAAGGGATAGTATTTCTTTGACGGCGTTCAGAACTAGATATGGACCGTACGTATGGTTAGTTATGCCGTTCGGACTAACTAATGCACCGGCATTCTTTGTGGATTTGATGAACCGAGTTTTCTAAGAGCACTTGGATAGGTTCGTGTTGGTTTTCATAGATGATATTTTGATATACTCTAAGGATGAGAAGGAGCACGTAGTTCATCTTAGAATTGCGCTTGAGACATTGAGGTAGAGTCAGCTGAAGGCGAAGTTTTCGAAGTGTCATTTCTGGAAGAAGGAAGTGAAATTTGTTGATCATGTAGACTCAAAGAAAAGGATGTCTGTAGATCCGATTAACATTGAAGTGGTGAATGGAAGAGACCCGAGATAGTGGCTAAGATAAAGAATTTTCTTGGATGGGCTGGATATTATCAGAGATTCATAAAAGATTTTTCACGGATAGCCGCACCGATTACTATGCTGATGCGAAAGGATCTAATGTTTGTGTGCACCGATAAGTGTGAGGAAGCATTCCAGAGCTTGAAACACTTATTGACCTATGCACCTGTATCAGATGTTCCGAAAGGGAATCAGGATTTGGTAGTTTATACAGATGCGTATGCAACTTGATTACGAGCAGTGTTGATGCAGAAAGGTAAAGTGATTGCCTATGCTTCTCGATAGCTTAGACCGCATGAGGTTAGATATCAAAAGCATGATTTGGAGTTAGCCGCGGTGATTTTTGCATTAAAGGTGTGGATTCATTATCTTTTGGGAGAAAGATTTGAGTTGTATAAGGATCATAAATCGTTGAAGTACTTGTTCTCCCAAAAAGAGTTAAACATAAGATAGCAAAGATGGTTAGAGTTTATTGCTGCTTATGATTTTGGAACTGAGTACACTCGAGGGAAAGTTAATAAGGTAGCAGATGCACTTAGCAAGAAGCATCAAAATGCAATGTTAGCTATGATAGTAGAGTGGAAGGATTTGGAAGCATTGACGGCATGTAGAGTTCAGTGGAGATCTGAGGCTAGATCTAATTAAGAAAGAGCTGTGTTATCTTGTTTAGAAGTTCGACCAGTAATGATCGAAAAGATTGCTTCTAAACAGAAGGAGGATCCAGTGTGGCTTGAACAGATCAGGAAGTTAAGAGATGGAACCGAGAGCGACGACTTGAAGGACTTTAGTCTTGACCAGAAGTTTGTGTGGCTTGAAAGGATCTAAAGTTTGTGTGGACCGATAAGTGTGGGGAAGCATTCCAAAGCTTGAAACACTTATTGACCCAAGCACCTGTATTAGTTGCTCAAGAAGGGAATCATGATTTGGTAGTTTATACAGATGCATAAGGAACTCGATTAGGAGCTGTGTTGATGCAGAAAGGTAAAGTGATTACCTATGCTTCTCGACAACTTAGTCCGCATGAGGTTAGATATCAAATGGATGATTTGGAGTTAGCCGTATTGATTTTTGCATTAAATGTGTGGAGACATTATCTTTTGGAAGAAAGATTTGAGTTGTATAAGGATCATAAGTCGTTGAAGTACTTGTTCTCCAAAAAAGAGTTGAACATGAGACAGGAAAGACGGTTAAAGTTTATTGATGCTTATGATTTTGGAATTGAGTACATGGTAGGGAAAGGTAATAAGGCAGCAGATGGACTTAGCAGGAAGCATTAGAATGCAATGTTAGCTATGATAGCAGAGTGGAAGGATTTGGAAGCATTGACGGCATGTAAAGTTCAGTGGAGATTGAGGCTGGATCTAATTGAGAAACAGTTGTGTTATCTTGTTTAGAAGTTCGATTCGTAGTGATTGAGAAGATTGCTTCTAAACAGAAGAAGGATCTAGTGTTGCTTGAACGGATCAAGAAGTTAAGAGATGGAACCGAGAGCGATGACTTGAAGTATTTTAGTCTTGACTAGATGGATGATGTTTGTACCAAAATTTAACACAACACACTTCGGAAGTCTTTGAAGAGATAAAGTGAAGAAATTAAATGGAAAAAGAGGAATTATCTAACAAAAACTCCAAATTTCAGAAATGACAATAATTAAAATGCAAGGAGACACAATAATTTAGAGTGGTTCGACATATCGCCTACGTCCACTATGAAGTAGTTTGCTTTATTGATATTTCTTTTGTGTTTACAAGTGAATTCAATGATTTACAGCAAGCAATTATGATATGCAGCAGTGAAATTTGTTGGTAGCAGCAGTAATTGAGTTCAGATCAGGATCTGGCTGAGTCCGGGCGTTGGAGATCTCAAGAGGAAGAAGAACCCCTTTTCTGTTGGCTTTGGGGGTCTATTTATAAGTGTAGGAGGCTGGTATTTCACTTTGATCTCGGGAGACCCTCTCTAGCATATGACCAGGCCCGCGCGCCCAATCCCGTGAAGTTTCGGTCCGACCCATGATCGATACGAACAGATTTCGTATCGATCGAGATTTCATACAATGGAGTCGAAATTTGGCGTGGAAATTCCTTAGCATGCACGTAGTCTTCTGTGAAAATTTCATAACATTTGGACTTGTAGATTAAGAGATATGATCGATAGGAAATGAGATTCTCGGCTGCTGTTTCGTTCGACTCGCTTCTATTTCGACTCGATGACATGGCGCTTGAGTGTTTAGACCACTCTGCCTTTGATGCTGTTTCAAGAAAGTCGAAATGTACATCGATTCAGCGAGTCGATGTGTGCCCAGATTGAGCGAGTCGAAGCGTGCACTAATCGAGCGAGTCGTAGTGGAGCGTCTTGAGGGATTCGAACAAAGACTCTGTGATGGACACGAAGTGGAGCGAGTCGAAGGAGCCATTTCTGGTGGTTATGAAGCGAGTCGAAGGAGTCACTTCTGAGGGATGCGAAGCGAGTTAAATTAGGCATCTGAGGGATGTGAAGCGAGTCAAAGGAGCCATTTCTGGTGGTTGCGAAGCGAGTCGAAGGAGTCACTTCTGAGGGATGCGAAGCGAGTCGAATTAGGCATCTGAGGGATGTGAAGCGAGTCGAAGTCGTCACCTTAGATGGTTGTGGAGCGAGTCGAATCTGAGCGATTCAAAGTTGGCTTCTGATGGTTGGGAACGGAGCAAGTCGAAGAACGGCTCGAAGAGGAGCGTGTCGAAATGTGTACTTCCTATGGATTCGAACTGGAGCGAGTAAGAGAAGGCTGTTCTTAGCCAATTTTGTATCGTTCACAACTTGAGCATACGAACTCGGATTGACTTGAGATTTCGAACGTTGACTCTCATAGCTTAGGTTGTCATCTCATGCCAATTTTGGCTCGATCCGGACTCGGACAAAATTCGTCGATATCCATAGCGAGCCTGCATATAACTGATCTCTAGGACGGACTGTCATTGGTTACTGGTCAATTCCTTGGTGTCACGTCCTTGCCAAAAGGTGGGATAACATTTGCCCCCCAAAGTATGTCTTGTGAACACATGATATGCTTTGAAGTGCCGTAGTCTTTATTCTGAATAGTTATCGTCTTTTCGATGAAAGCTGTAATCTTCGACTGTTTTTCTCGATGATGTGAACTGTTGACCGTCAACTGCTGTACCCTGTATTGTTGCAACCGATTGTTGTATGCTAGCGATTAGCTATTTGCTATTGTAATCGTTATTAGATGAGCTTCTGATTCCAGGAAATTTGGAATATTGAATATTTGTCCGACATATATGCTTACATGTTAACCTGACTCTCGTTGACGTTTGCATGCTTACGAGTCGTTGTCAGTTTACTTTATATTGAATTCCGTATCGATCCTCTCCTGAACCGACGTGAAATTCGTGGTAACAATGCTTGATGGTTGCTTTTGAATGTCCCTTCGTAACGATCCTCTCCTGAATCGATGTGAAGGGTTGAAACATCAAAGACGATTTTTATTGGATTTATGGATGCGAAGTAAGTATTTCGAGTTGATGGAGTTGGCCTCTGGAGGCCATGATTTTGATGGATTCAAACTACTTGTTCGACTCGGTCTTGGTTTCAAACTGCATAGGAGTCGGAGTCGAAACGCACAGGAGACAGAGGAGTGAGTCGAAATGCACAGGAGACGGAGGAGCGAGTCGAAATGCACAGGAGACGGAGGAGCGAGTCGAAATGCACAGGAGACGGAATCGAAGGAAAGACGGAGTCGAAGTAATGTCTTTTATTGCTGCATCGGAGAGGGAGTCGAAGACAAACGATACGAAGGGGAGCTTAATATCAACGCACTAGAGAGGGAGTTGAAACACGTATCCGAATCCACCGGGATACGAATCGTTTATTCCCTTTGCTTTCGAGTCCATATAAATACTTTGTACTTAGCCGTTTTTTCACTTTTTACTTTTCGCTTTCCTTCCTTACTTTCGCATTACTCTGAGACTCGAGACAACAAAGAAGAAAACGATCTTGCCTTTGAACTAATTCATCCCTTCAATCACTCGAACTAACTAATAGATTTAGGTAATCCTTTAAGCAGACCCAACGCGTAAGCGATGAGACTCGATTTTTAATATCAAATCAGCCAGAGTTGTGATCAATCGAAAGTTCCATGGCCTCAGCTTCGTGTCGATCTGAATAGGGGTTTCGAGAGGATGAGGCAGAGGCATTCGTATCGATCGATGGTGGAGCTTCGCATCGAGTCGAATGCTTTGAATCTATGGATCGATACGAAGGGGCTGTGTTTGATCAATTTGAAACGATGGCCTTCGATCCAATCGAAGTGGGTGGCTTCGGAGCGATTCGAAGTGGATGGCTCTGGATCAAGTCGAAGTGTGTAGCCTTGGGAGCAAGTCAAACTGCGTAGTTTTGGGAGCGAGTCGAACTGCGCAGTCTTAGGAACGAGTCGAACTGCGCTGTCTTAGGAGCGAGTCGAACTGCGCAGTCTTAGGAGCGAGTCGAACTGCGCAGTCTTGGGAGCGATTCGAACTGGAGGCTTTGGGATCGAGTCAGAGTGTCGCGCTCCGATCGATTCGAAATCCTTAGCACCTTGATCGAGTCGAACTTGCATTCTGACCTTCTGACTGAGTCTGACACACACGCACACGACCATAACTTATTGATGCGAACATGGCACTCATGAGCAATACGAATTAAAATTTTTGAAACTCCTTGCACATTTGAACAATGGACTCCGACGAGCTTCAAACTTGTATTACTGGACTTAACCGTTTCACCGCATATCTGATTGCCTATCGAAGCTCGTCGACGAAACTGTAACTTATCAAAATGACACCAACCTTTAACTTGGAATGATAGTTAACAACTGGATGGTATGGTTGTGACGGTCAGCGATGACGGTCCTTCCGACTGAATTCCAAAGTCTCGTCGTTTACATGCTTCCTTCAATCCTGTTGATCTTCTCAAATGATATACAGTATTGCACTGCACAATGCACTCACACACTTTACACTGGGGGATGCACGAGCGTTATTTGTCAATTTAACAATGATTTTTGATAAGCTAGCTAGTCATGGAACCTTCAAGTTCTCAGCAGCCGGAACTCCCAAGTTCTATTCCTCCAACCATAGAGATACCGGTTATTGAAGCCGAAGTTATAGACCCAGCTCCGAACGATCGTCCGGGTGCTCGGTTTATTTGTAATCCAACAGATTCTGTGCCATCGGGTATCTCCGAAGATATGCTAGGACGAATTTGCTTAAGGCACGGTTTGTCGCTTGACGACGTCCTACTTCCTGGCCCAAACGACAGGCCACATAATCCCCCGCAGCAGTTTACTACTTTTAGTCGTCACGCTTGCACAGCGGGGACACTTCCTCCCTTCAATCAATATATAAGGGAGATGTTATCATTTCTTGGCATGGCTCCATCTCAGCTACATCCCAATGGGTATGCCTTGTTGAACAGCACCTTTGTTCTCTTCATGGAGATCCTCTTTCGACCGCCAAAGCCGATCGAGATCAGATATTTATTAAACGTCAAGAGCCGTGGAGACAGCCCTTCTTTCACCTGGAAGCGGTCAGAAATTGGCACATTGTACTGGGCTCCTGGGGAAGGCTAAGTTATTATAAAACTGAATGGTTCTACGTTCGGTGCCCCCCTGCATTTGCTAGGCGGTGGTTGGATAGACGTAAGTGTTGCCTTTTCTCTCTTGAGTCATTGAGATACTAGTAACTGACTTCAAAACTGACATACTTTTCCTTTCTTATAGCCGCAATCTCTCGTCCCAATGGCGCATACTTCAGAGAGCTTGTTCGGATTCTTCAAGCGTTTCCAGGCGAAGAGAGGCATATTGACTTGGTCCTGACCGACATGAATTTGAGGACTGTCGGGCTGATAGAACGGAGACAGAGCATACATCTGGAAGGGATACATAGATTGGTCCGAAAGAAACGGGTGAAGCGCAAAGCGCCCGCAGTCGTGATCGCCGAAGAAGTTGATCCAGAAAGAAAGCCTACCGATATTGAGCTTCCAGCTGGGCCTTCTGCCGACGTCCAGGATTTGGGAGGAAGAAGAAAAGGCAAGGCTGCTGCTCACAAACGCCCTAACTCTGAGAGATTTAAATCCGTGTTCGTGTCTTTACCTTTCCTGGGGATTAGAATTTCGGAGGCTCCTCCCACGCAAGTAGAGAGTCCTTTTGTAGGGCTGGCTGATATTCCGATCCCGGATTTTGTGTCGTCTTCACACGATGCCGGGACGGAGGAGCTTGATAGCGCTCTTAAACTGAGTGGGTCGCTTGCTACGAGTGTGGCCGACATTTCCGGTTGGTCAGGGGGTTGCACATGCATACACTTCACTACACTACATGATTCACAACTGTACATCGTCCAACTTAGGAAGTTATTAACTCTTACTTTGTTTATTATTTTCAGGTACTATGTCTGGAAGATGATCGATGCTCGGAAATTTCCGTTTAGCCCGAAAGGCTTCTCTTATTATGAGTCCCTTAGGAGAGACTCGGATAGAGATCGTGATCGCGAGTACTCTAATCAAGATAGGTACGGGCGTGATAGGGATAGAGAATACAGACATCGGTCTAGATCACGCTCTCTTCCTCCTAGACTTCCGTCCCCACCTCCTGCTTTTGTTCCACACCCACCGGAGTCTCCTCGCCACAGACCATCTTCTCATACTTCTAGATCTGAGACTCATCTTCAGAGAGTTGAAACCACGGCCTCCATGATTACAGAGCAGGTCCCAACTGAACCCACAGGAGAAGGGGCCCTTAAGCTGGCTCAGATGAGGAAAGACTTTTCGAACATTTGCTTTGATGGCTATGTCTTCCCACCACACTTAAAAAGAATTCCGTCTGGAGTGGAGAACACGATGCATGAGTACGTTCATGACATATACACCCAGTACAGAGAGTGGGTAAAGGCTGCGGAAAAAGCTTCTAAGGTTGCCTTTGAGCGAGCTAAAGCGCTTGAGAAACTGGAGATGGAACTTGCTCAAAGGGACCGGATCATACAAGTGCTTACTGTTGAGGCCGAGTCTTCTCGGAAATCGGAGATTGAGGCCACCAAAAAAGCCGACAAAGCGAAGGCGGAAATGGAGAGGTTGGGGCAGACACATGTTGCCCTGGTGGAGGAGATAGGCCACCGGAACACTAAAGTCACCGCCGAGCGGGATGCGGCGGTCAAGGAGCTTAATGAACTCAAAGCCAAATTTGCTGATATGGCCAAGGAAAAAGACGACGCGAACAACGCAGCCCAGGAGGCATGCGAACAAGCTGTCTTTCTTAGGGATGATTGGGATGCGGCCATGGCTAAAGTCCACAAGGTAGAGGCTGAGGTGGAGGAAAAAGTAAGGTTGGCCGAGTCCCGGCTAGAGGCTGACATCGAAGACCTTCTCGTTGTTTACAACGCTAACGTGCTGAGGCACAGGGGTCTGGCCTGGCTCGATGATTTTTCGACGCATCTCTACAATGCTTGGAGCCAGTTGGTTGAGGAGGAGAAGGAGGCGCATCAGGGTGAGTCTGTGGATGAATTTGAACTCGAGAATCGCATTCTGACTGAGGATGAAAAGAAGGTTCTCCACGAGTCAATGATTTTATGTGAGAGGGAAAGACTTGGCGCCCAACACTTTGAAGTGGGAGAGGGTTCTAGAGTTGACCACCATGAAGCAAGTCTTGAAGTTCATGTGTCAACCCAGCCCGAATCTTCGTCTGCGGTTGATCCCCAGGCTATTCCTGCTTATAATCCGGATCAGCCACAGATGTCTCTGGTTGCAGCCCAAGTCACTGATGTCGCCCTGCCGCTTATGAGTCAAACTGAGGAAAGTATTCTGGACATTCCTCATATCTCTCTTAAGTCGAAATCTTCGATCGAGTTAAGTTCTAACAGTTCTCTTATTCTTTGTCCAGTGATTGATGCTGCACCGGCCATGCCTCCTGGCACTCAAGAATCATATCAAACGCAGGAGGCTATTGTGACTGAAGCAATCACCGTGAGTACAGCTGTCCCGCTTGACGATACGCAGAGGAGTATGATCATGTTTGATGAGCAGCTGATGGATGAACTCTTTCGCCGTCACGGCCATCCTCTCACTGACTTCTCATCTGTCATGAGTGGAACTGATCCTGCTACAAGTTCTTTAATGCCGACTGTTGATGCTCCCAGCGGGGCTCGAGCTGTAACCGAAGAGGAGATGTTCACTCAAATTGACGCTGAAATGGCAGCAGCAGCTCTTGGTGGCAGCTTTGAAGGTGGGATGGCAGCACCGGGACCTGCTCCGCTCAGAATGATATCTCCTGGTGGTACTGTTTTCATCACCAGCGTGCCCATTCCACCTTCTGTACTTGATCCGGTTCCTCCGACTCCGCCCGCAGAGAGCATTCCTATCCACTCGAGTTCGGAGGAGGATACTGATATCATGCCCTCGCTTGAAGACCAACCGCCGAAAAACCAAGGCTCGAAGAGGAAGATTAGCGGTGGCTCCAGCAGGTCCACATCGAGGAGGAATCCAAGGAAGAAGAAAGATTATACATGCTTCCTCGATGCATTTTGACTTTCGTTTTGTTGGCCGTGTATAGATGCGGGTTCGACCCCTGCCAATAGGAGTATTTTTGGAACAAACTTGTATACGAACTTCTTTTACAAATAATAGAAATGAAACTTTTCTTTTTTGGTTTCTTTTCTGTCATTGTGTATTTGTCTAAGTGTTTCAATATCTGGAGTGCACTTGTGAAGTTTCAGATTCCGAATCAAGTTTGTTTTTGTTTGCCAAGTTCGGAAACCGTGGACATGGTTTTTGACCGAGAAGCGAGTTGAATTCTGATGTTGCATTGCTTCGATCAATGGCTGATGCTTAAGTCTTGCCCCCCAGTCTTGGGAATGAGTTGTAGATTATCAGTCGATGATCGCTTCTTACTTATAACATGTTGAGTCTAGTGCCACCAAACGGATGTCCAAGGCAAGCGGAGATTAAGTAATGCATCCATGCTCGTCTGATTGTCGATGATCATATCCGCACTCTTGGGAGTCCCATTTGTTTACTAGCGGTTGGTCACGCCGGCTTAAGTTTTAATCATATGCCCGTGATCTAGGGACTTGGAATTGACATTTCTATTCCGACTCACGCTCTGGGAGATAGGAGTTGATACTTGTACTTTGATTCATGCTTCGGGGACTTCAAGTTGGTGTTTGCGCTCCGTTTCGCACTTTGGGAATCCGCAGTCGATGTTTATACTCCGCTTCGCGCTCTGGGAATACGGAGTTGATGTTTATACTCCGCTTCGCCCTCTGGGAATACAGAGTTGGTGTTTATACTCCGCTTCGCACTCTGGGAATATGGAGTTGGTGTTTATACTCCGGTTTGCGCTCTGGGAACTCGGAGTTGATGTTTATACTCCGCTTCGCACTCTGGGAATACAGAGTTGATGTTTATACTCCGGTTCGCGCTCTGGGAACTCGGAGTTGATGTTTATACTCCAGTTCGCACTCTGGGAACTCAAAGTTGATATTTATACTCCGCTTCACACTCTGGGAATACAGAGTTGATGTTTATACTCCAGTTCGCGCTCTGGGAACTCAGAGTTGACGTTTATACTCCGCTTCGCACTTTGGGAATACAGAGTTGATGTTTATACTCCGCTTCAAACTCTGGGAATACAGAGTTGATGTTTATACTCCGATTCGCGCTCTGGGAACTAGGAGTTGATGTTTATACTCCGGTTCGCGCTCTGGGAACTCGGAGTTGATGTTTATACTCCGCTTCGCACTCTGGGAATACGGAGTTGATGTTTATACTTCGGTCGCGCTCTGGGAACTCGGAGTTGATGTTTATACTCCGCTTCGCACTCCGGGAATACCGAGTTGATGTTTATATTCCGGTTCGTGCTCTGGGAACTCGGAGTTGATGTTTATACTCCGGTTCACGCTCTGGGAACTCGGAGTTGATGTTTATACTCCGCTTTGCACTCTGGGAGTACGGAGTTGATGTTTATACTCCGGTTCGCGCTCCGGGAACTCAGAGTTGACGTTTATACTCCACTTCGCACTCTGGGAATACAGAGTTGATGTTTATACTCCGCTTCGCACTCTGGGAATACGAAGTTGATGTTTATACTCCGATTCACGCTCTGGGAACTCGGAGTTGAATGAAAGACTGTCGTGTATCAATCCTTTTTGACTTTGATGTGATGGCTTGCCCCCGAGCTTGGGTTTCACTTAGCGAGTGATTGGTTGCATCGCAGTCACTCTCTATTTGAATAAATTCCATCGTATGGTGAAACTTAGCTCTCCGTGCATAGTGATGGTCATATGAAGCATTTCAAGTAAATCACAGCTCTGGCTCGAAGAGATTACATTTTATTGCTGAAATAAGAAAGTATGGCAAAGTCAGTTGCCTTATTACAAGTTCTAATTTCGAAATGCAGAAACAAATTGTGGAAAAGGAAAGTAAACTAAATGGATAAAGATAGCCTGTCATGTGTTATAGCGGCGAAGGCTCTCGCTATTCCAAGCTCTTGGCAGAGTAAAATCGTCGACGGTCGATAACTTGAATGTGCCATCTCCGAGCCTTCATTCAATAACATACGGTACTTCCCATGTCGGCTTCATATGCGAAGGAACCGGATAGATTCTTTTTAAGATGAGATCGCCTAGTTCGAAGGTTCGCGGACGGACCTTGGCGTTGTATAATCGGGCAACTCGACTTCGGTGCGCTACTGCCCTCAAATCAGTTTGTTCACGCTTCTCGTCTAGTAGATCGAGAGATTCAGCAAGTAATACTGAATTTGTCTTTGGATCATAGTATGTCACACAATGAGAAGGTACTTCTAGCTCGACTGGAATAATGGCTTCTGAACCGTAAGAGAGAGAGAATGGAGTGTGACCAGTCGCAATCTTGTGGGTTGTTCGGTAAGCCCATAAAGCCATAGGAAGTTCATCGACCCACTTGCCACCGACCTTTTCCAGTCATTTTTTCAGAATAGACTTTATAACTCTATTAAATGCCTCGACCTGTCCGTTTGCCTGAGGGTGCGCAACTGCAGAGAATTTCTTTTGGATGTGAAATCATTTGCAGAAATCTTTAAATTCAGCGCTGTCGAATTGGGTTCCGTTGTCCGTAATAATGGTGTGCGGGAGACCGAATCGACATATGATGTTGCGAACTATGAAGTTGATTACTTTCTTCGTTGTTATGGTAGCGAGAGCTTCGGCTTCAGCCCACTTCGTAAAGTCGTCAACTGCGACGATGGCTTATTTCGCACCACCTTTTGCTAGAGGTAGAGCACCAATGATGTCGATGCCCCACATCGCAAACGGCCAAGGGCTGACCATTTGCCTTATCTCGGTAGGAGGAGCCCTACGAATTCAGGCATATTTCTGGCACCTATCACATTTCTTTGCATAGTCCGATGCATCGCGATTCACGGTTGACCAGTAGTATCCGTAGCGAAGTATTTTCTTGGCAAGTGCTTGCCCCCCGGTGTGATCGCCACATTCTCCCTCGTGCACATTGTGCAATACTTGTTTAATTTCATCGTGAGCGATACACCGGAGTAGAGGGACTGAGTACCCCCTTCTGTACATGAGTCCACTCTGGATGGTAAATCATGAGGCCTTCCGAAGGACTTGTCTCTTTTCACTTTTTCGCTTCGGCAGGGTTCCGTGCTCGATGTAATTTCTGAGTGGGGTCATCCATGAATCCTTTTCGGGAACGGTTTCGCATACCCGGTTTATTTCTGCCCGGTCAATGCTTGGAGAGGGTAACGTCTCTATGGGAACGAGTCCCATTTGTTGAGCTTCGCCTGTGCTGGCTTGCTTCGCCAATGAATCAGCCTTTTGGTTGCGTTCTCGAGGTATACAGGAGATGGTGTAGTAATCGAACTGATCCAGTACTTCCTTAACTCGAGCTAAGTAAGCAGCCAACCTTCGATCTCTTGCTTGATACTCTCCCCATACCTGACACACAACTAATTGTGAATCACAATAAATTTCCGCTGCGATAATTCTCAAATCTCTAGCAAGTTTCAAGCCAACTAAAAGGGCTTCATATTCAGCTTCATTATTATTCGCACGAAAATTGAACTTTAAGGCATAACATATGGATCGACCCTCGGGAGTTTCAAGTACAACACCAACGCCTGAACACCGGTCGTTTGGTGCTCCGTCGGTATAAAGTTTCTAGACGTATTCGGGGTATTCACTGGCTTCGGGAATGTCCTCTAGGATGGTAAATTCAGCTATGAAATCGGCTAGTACTTGTCCTTGTATGGCCCGTCTCGGAGCGTAAGAAATGTCAAACTGGCTCAGTTCGATGTTCCACTTGAGTAACCTACCAGACGTCTCAGGCCGTGAAAGGACCTGTCGTAACGGCTGGTCGGTGTAAACAATAATGGAATGTGCCTGGAAGTATGGTCGGAGTTTTCTTGATGCAATGACAAGGCAATAAGCCAACTTTTCCAGCTTCGGATAATTTCTTTCAGCCCCAGTCAATCGTTTGCTGACATAGTATACCAGCTTCTGTATCTTGTCTTCTTCTCGGATTAATGCAGCGCTGATAGCGTTTTCTGATATCACCAAATATACGAACAACTTTTCATGGTCGATAGGCTTCGACAAGATAGGTGGTGTGGATAGATGTTGAACTAGTGCTTGGAAAGCGCCCTCGCACTTCGTGGTCCATTCAAAGTTGCGTTTTCCTTTTCGGATCAGATCGAAGAAGGGAATGAATTTTTCAGTGGACTTTGAAATGAACCTACTCAGTGCTGCTACTTTCCCATTGAGACTTTGGACTTGCTTTATAGTCTTTGGAGTTTCAAGGTTTCTGATTGCCCAAATCTTTTCAGGATTAGCTTCGATTCCTCGGGCGTTGACAATGAACCCAAGGAATTTCCCGGATACAACTCCAAAGTGACATTTCAGTAGGTTAAGCTTCATTTTGTATTCTCGGAGTATGTTGAACATAATTTCCAACTCTCTAACATGGTCAGTGGAAAGTCGTGACTTCACAAGCATGTCTTCTACATATACTTCCATGGTTTTCCCGATTTGATTGGCAAACATCCGATTAACCAATCGTTGATAAGTAGCTCCGGCATTCTTGAGTCCGAATGGCATAACCTTGTAGTAATAAAGTCCCAGATTGGTCACGAAGCTGGTGTGTTCTTGATCGGGTAAATGCATCGGTATCTGATTGTAGCCAGAGTACGCGTCCATGAAGGATAAGAGTTCATGCCCGGCTGTTGAATCTACTAGCTGATCAATTCTGGGGAGTGGGAAACTGTCTTTGGGACAGGCTTTATTCAGATCGGAATAGTCAACACATGTTCTCCACTTCCCATTCGGCTTTCGGACGAGCATGGGATTCGACACCCATTCATGATATAGCGCATCTCGAACGAATCCATTTTCCTCGAGCTTTTCTACTTCTTCTTTAAGGGCGGCAGATCTCTCTGGATCCATACCGTGCCTTTTCTACTTGACCGGGACATGCTGCGGGTCAATATTCAGTGTGTGGCTCGCAATGTCCGGCGAGATCCCACACATATCAGAATGTGTCCAGGCAAATACGTCAAGATTTTCCCATGGAAATTCAACCAATTCCTCTTGAGTTTGCTTGCTTAGCTGATATCCAATCTTTATCATTTTCGAGTCATCGTCATTGTCAACCGGGACATCAATCGTCAGTTCGGCTGGGGATGCTTGACATTCTTTAGATTCTCCTTTGTCTTCAGTTTCTCTTGGGTCAAGGTCCTTGAGGAATTGGCTGGGGTGCCCAGGCCTAGACCCGGGCGTTAATTGTCAATTATCGGCAAAACGGACGCAGAGAGATTCCTCTACGCCCTTTCCTTTCTCCTTTCATTGCGCCTCCCGCAGCTCAGCAACGTAACAAGCTCTGGCAGTAGCCTGCTCTCCTTGAATGATCCCTACTCCACTATCAGTGGGGAATTTCAGAGTCAAACACCATGGGGCAATGGTTGCCCTGAATTCAGCGAGGGTCGGTCGGCCCAAGAAAGCATTATATAGGGAGTGTATGTCCAAAACAATGAACTGCAACATCCGTACTCTCTAACGTTCTCAACCTCCCAACTCTACCGTTAGTTCCACCATCCCGGTGGGTATAGTAGCACTTCCGTAGAAACCATGGACTCGGGATTGACACGGTTTCAAGTCCGTGGCTTCCATTCTCATTTGATTATAAGCTTGCTTAAACAAGATATTCACCGAGCTTCCACTGTCAACTAAGATTCTCTTCATCCAAGCGGGACCTACTTGAGCTGAGATGACCAGTGGATCGATAGTGGGGGCTTCGACTTTATCAGCGTCTCTGTTTCTAAACACGATGTCATCGTCTTCTGTTGCTTGGCCGGAGCCCCTTCATCAGAGTTACTATAACATTCGAAGTCCACATGCCTGATAGATCTGGCATACCACTCCATTTCCTTCCAGCTTTGATCTGCTGGGTGAGGACCACCACTTATCGTATTAATAACCAACCTCCCACCTGTACGAGCGGGTTCCTCTTGTCTTTCCTGATTCGGTGCACGATTCTGATTTGATGGGCTCGCACCACCAGACTGCGGCGCTCGCACATACTGATCCAACTTCCTTTCACGTATCAGTTTTTCGACGAGGTCTTGTAAGTGACGACACTCATTGGTGTTGTGGCCATAGCTTTCGTGGAATCTGCAAAACGTTCCTGTTTAGATTTGTCTCTCCGTTGGTGGTTTCGGAGCAGGTTTTTTGTATTGCATGGTATTGCAGGTCTGCAAATACACATTTTCCAACGACGTGTTCAATGGAGT
Organism: Allium fistulosum; assembly: GCA_030737815.1. Classification (NCBI taxonomy): domain Eukaryota; kingdom Viridiplantae; phylum Streptophyta; class Magnoliopsida; order Asparagales; family Amaryllidaceae; genus Allium; species Allium fistulosum. Next base: position 801,005,736 of record CM060904.1, read on the forward strand.
GTAATTATTGTACATGGAAGCTCTACGCCGCGGACCACGATTCTGATCGTGTTTCTTGCTTTGATTTCCATTGTCCCTCTGCTGATTCTGTTTATTTTGTACGTTCAACTGAACTTTTCCAGAACTACCTCCAGACTGTTTTACATGGATGTTACTTTGGATTCCTTCAATGTTGGGCCATGCGTCATCCTGCTTCCAAGACTGTTTCACATCCTCCCTTCTCAAGAATTGGGCTGCCTTGGAATAGAAACGGTCCAATGATGCAGGTGGTTTTCTAGCTAACCAATTTCCAAACTCGGAATCAGTATCAATCCCCATAGTCAATGCCATCAGGATAGAGTTATCATTGGGATTGCTTATTTCTGCACACGTGGCATGGAATCGCTCCAAGTAACGTCTAAGTGTTTCTCCAGGAGCTTGTGTAACACTAGACATAGTGTTAACGTCCTTAGGCCTCGCCACGTGCATACGGAACTGTTCGATAAACTTGGTGGCCATCTGGTCAAAGTTAGAGATGGATCGCGGTGGCAAACGAGTGAACCACATGGTAGTGATGCCCCCTAGGGAAATGGGAAACTACGGCACTTTACTGCGTCATCAGCTCTAGCAGCATTCATCGGCCATTCGTATTTTAGGACGTGTTGATTAGGATCAGAACTACCTTCATAAACTGGCAAAGCTGGCATCTTGAAGTGCCGAGGTGGTTCAACATATAAAACGTCATCGGTGAAAGGGGTATGACTCCGGTAGATTCCCCAGTCATCATTAAAGAGACCTTGACTTTCACGGATCATTTGGCGGATCATCGCTGGTATATCTGTCGTTCGGGTACTTGGAGCATGTTGTGCCAAGGTGTGGTCGGGTTCCACAGCGTGAGTCTGGACCGGGCGCAGTCGACGGTCCGTGCCTCGCCTCCTTGGTTCAACATCCTCAGGGACATAAGGCTCAGGATTCTGCTCTCGTTGGTTACGTTGAGGATCAGCTTGGTTTCTAGCATCACCGCCTCGTCCGGCGGTGGTGGTAGTAGCAATGTTACCGGTAACATGGTAAGGAGAAGCTCCTCCTCGAGTTGAAGGTTCTATACGGAGACTAGCGGAATGTCCAGCTCTAGGTTGCCCAAGGTTTGAAGCAGGTTGGTGTCCAGTGGCTTGGGTGTAGCTTACACCTAGGCGTGGACGTGTGGATCTGGTTTGGCCATCGGAGGAGGCTGAACTTTCTGTGGAAGAATAAGAACCTTGGTCTCTTCTGGATCTTCTTCGCCATTGGTGGTTTAGCTGGTTAGTCAACTCTGTGTTGGCGTGCAGTTGTTCAGTTAGTTGATGTCGACTTTGGGTCAACTCTTGAAGCAATGTCTGGAATTCTTGTCTAGTGATTGGACCTGACGGATCTGAAGGTCCTGCAGCATTTTGGTTGGATGGAGGTGATTGCACGGGATTTTGTCGGTCCCGTGCTCCTTGATCAGCAGTTGTAGAAGTGGTACGTGTGCTCACCATGGCGAGGAGATGAAAGTCCTTTCCTAGATCTGATGCAAATCTGAATAGAATGGAAGGGCTTCAAAATTCTAGATCTGGATCTTCTTCTTAGATTTATTCAATCCAATATAGATAGGAGATCCAAAGAGCAGGAGAAAAATTGGTTTTCTCAGTGAAAGCACCAAAGTGTTTGTACCAAAATTGGGCACAACACTCTTCGAAAGTCTTTGAAGAGATAAAGTGAATAAATTAAATGGAAAAAGACGAATTATCTAACAAAAACTCCAAATTTCAGAAAAGAGAATAATTAAAATGCAAGGAGACACAAGAATTTAGAGTGGTTCGGCGTATGGCCTACGTCCAGTATGAAGTAGTTTGCTTTATTGATCTTTCTTTTGTGTTTACAAGTGAATTCAATGATTTACAGCAAGCAATTATGATTTGCAGCAGCGAAATTCGTTGGTAGCAGCAGTAATTGACTTCAGATCTGGATCTGGCGGAGTCCGGGCATTGGAGATCTCAAAGAGGAAGAAGAACTCCTTTTCTGTTGGCTTTGGGGGTCTATTTGTAGGTGTAGTAGGCTGGTATTTCACTCAGATCTTGGGAGACCCTCTCTGGCACGTGACCAGGCCCGCACGCCCAAGCCCGTGATGTTTTGGTCCGATCCGTGATTGAGACGAACAGATTTCGTATCGATCGAGATTTCATCCAATGGAGTCGAAATTTGGCATGGACATTCCTTAGCATGCACATACTCTTCTGTGAAAATTTCATAACATTTGGACTTGTAGATTAGGGGATATGATCGATATGAAATGAGATTCTCGGTTGCTGTTTCGTTCGACTCACTTCTGTTTCGACTTGGTGACGTGGCGCTTGAGTCTTTGGACCACTCTGCCTTTGATGCTGTCTCGATCGAGTCGAAATGTACATCGATTGAGCGAGTCGATGTGTGCCCAGATTGAGCGAGTTGAAGCGTGCACTGATCAAGCGAGTCGAAGTGGAGCATCCTGAGGGATTCGAACAAAGACTCCGTGATGGACACGAAGTGGAGCGAGTTGAAGGAGCCATTTCTGGTGGTTGCGAAGCGAGTCGAAGGAGTCACTTCTAAGGGATGCGAAGCGAATCGAATTAGGCATCTGAGGGATGTGAAGCGAGACGAAGGAGCCATTTCTGGTGGTTACGAAGCGAGTCGAAGGAGTCACTTCTGAGGGATGTGAAGCGAGTCGAATTAGGCATCTACGGGATGTGAAGCGAGACGAAGTCGTCGCTTCAGATGGTTGTGGAGCGAGTCGAAACTGACCGATTCAAAGTTGGCTTCTAATGGTTGTGAACGGAGCGAGTCGAAGAATGGCTCGAAGAGGAGCGAGTCGAAATGTGTACTTCCTATGGATTCGAACTGGAGCGATTCAGAGAAGGCTGTTCTTAGCCAATTTTGTATCGTTCACAACTTGAGCATACGAACTCTGATCGACTTGAGATTTGGAACCTTGACTCTCATAGCATAGGTTGTCATGTCATGCCAATTTTGGCTCGATCCGGACTCAGAAAAAATTCGTCGATATCCATAGCGAGCTTGCGTATAACTGATCTCTAGGATGGACCGTCATTGGTTACTGGTCAATTCCTTGTTGTCACGGCCTTGCCAAAAGGTGGGAAAACAGATGGTTAAGAAAGAAAGGAAGATTGTATGTTCTAAATGTGGGAGACATTAGGAAGGAAGTTTTGGGGGAATGCCCTCATTCAAAGTTCACTATTCATCTTGGAGGAACTAAGATGTATGAGGACATGGAGAGAAGTTTCTTCTAGGAAGGTATGAAGAGGGATGTAGGCTTATGGGTGAAGTAGTGTTTGAACTATCAATAGGTAAAAGCCGAACATCAGAAATCAAGTGGGTTGCTACATCCATTGGATATCCCGGTATGGAAGTGGGATTCTATTTCTATGGATTTTATTGACGGGTTGCTAAGATTTAGTAGTGGAAATGAAAGTATATGGGTCATAGTGGATAGAATGACCAAGAGTGCGCATTTCATCCAGTTAAGTCAACTAGGACCGTACTTGTTTTGGCTAAGTTATTTATGAAGAATGTGGTTAGACTGCACAGAATAACAAGTAGTATAGTAAGTGATAGAGATTCCTTGTTTACTAGTGAGTTATGGAAGAGTCTACAAGAGATTTTAGGAACCGAGCTCAAGATAAGTACCACTTGCCATCCACAGACTAATGGGCAAAAGGAAAGAGTTGACAAAGTCTTGGAGGATTTGTTAAGAGCTTGTGTGTTAGATTTTGGGGGATCATGGGAAGACCATCTACACATAGTCGATTTTTCATATAACAATAGTTATTAGGCTATTATATGGATGGCAGCGTTTGAAGCTTTGTATGGAAGGTCATGCAAATCTCCCGTTTGTTGGTTAGAGACCTGGGTAGGTTGGTTCTTGGTCCAGATTTAGTTAGAGAAGCTGCAGAGAAGATTGAGTTGATTCGAGCTAGAATGAAGGAAGCTCAGTCTAAGCATAAGAGTTATGCAGATAGAAGACGGAAAGACTTAGAGTTCTCTGTTGGAGATCATGTTTTTATTAATGTGTCACCGATGAAGGGTGTGATCACATTTGGAAGATCGGGGAAGTTGGCACTGAGAATCATAGGACCATTTCCTACTATAGAGAGAATCGGGAAACTCGCATAAAGAATAGGGTTACCGAATAGTTTGGCAGGAGCCCACGTTGTTTTTCACTCTAAGGAAGTGTGTTAGAATCCCGAAGTCTACTATTGCACCGACTGTGTTAGAGGATTTGGTAGTAGAGCTGGACTTGACTATAGTTAGAAAGCCAATTCATATAGTAGCGAGAGATGAGATCAGGCCAAGGAACAAGACAGTCAGATTAGTGAAAGTCCAGTAGAGCGATGATGAGAGAGACTATACTTGGGAGACTAAGAGTAGGATTAGAGATGCTTAACCTAATTTGTTTGATGGTATGTTTTACCTTTTTGTTTGTTTGTTTCGAACTTTATCGTAATTTCGAGGACGAAATTCTTTAAGGAGGGGAGTCTATATTGACCCTAATTTTTAGTAACATTATTTAGGATATTTAATTATCAAAATAAAATAAAATAATGTGATGATTAGGGGATTCAGAATTGTGATTAAACCAAGGGGTAGCCGTGCCATTTAACCAATGAATTAAAGAATATTTAAAATGAAATAGAGGATGGGTAAAATAGGAAAGAGATTATTCTAATACCCTAAACCCTTAGCCGTGTACGTTCTATACGTTCATTTGCAAAATTAAAAAATAAATAGAGGCCGGCCACAATTAGCAAGAGCAAGAGAATCTCAAAGCTAAGGTGAATAATGACTACATCTCATTTTCTAAAAAAATCGGTTTTAAGATGAATTCGAATATTTTGCATGATTATGCCATGTTTTTGATTGATTAAATGTCTATATAAGCTTGTTGATGATTTATGCTTGTTCATATAGATTTTATGATATGTTTTGATGTAAAAATCCTATTAAATGACATCCAAATGCCTTGTAAATTTAGGTTTAGATCAGAATTGATATTATAGAGATGGTTTTCAATTTTCATAATTTTCCGAATTAATGCAGATTTTATATTAATTTTCTAGTGAAGAAAATGTTTATATGGGTTTAAAATAATTTATGGCTAAATTATTTATGTTTTGGGTATGGAACTAATATATGTTAGAAAAAATATTAAAAATGATTTTCAGGAATTTTTGTAGAATTTTCCTAAGTACTTTGATGAATATACGAAATTATTTATGGTATGGGACTTAAATATTTTATATATTTATAAAAGGAGAAGAGTTATTTTGTAAATAAATTAAATGGTTTATCTCTGAAATATTGGCAGCACTTTTAGAAAAGAAAATTACCAACCAATCAGATTTTGACAAATAAGGAAGGTTGATTGAAAAGATTACTTTAAAAAGATAGAAATCAGTTTAAAAGCTTTATACATGTTTCGCCACTTTCAACACTTAGGTTTCGACTTAGTGGTTCCACTGACATCGCTATCGAAGCCAATGCGCATGGCATTAAAGACTTGGTGCATAGCGAATTGGATATAGGCGGAAGGTATTAGGTCGACACCCGGGGTTCCAAAGGAGGTCGAAGCGTTGTTTTGTTTTAAATGAAAGATGCGTATGCTATGATTTCGACTTGGTTGGCTTTCTACTAGGTCAAATGGCTTTATAGGAATGGTTGCTAAGAGGTTTTTCCTTTGTGTTTAAGTAAATGCTTTCAAATGAGGTTGAAACCCCTAGCTGCCGCTTTTCTACCGTTCGAAGTCAATGGTTTCAGAAGGTATGCTTTGTTTTTAAAAGAAACTTAACCACTTCTCCAAAGCTTTCAGAAGGTTGGTTTTGACACCATCACTTCTTTACTTAGGATCTGCTTTCGTAACAGTGCTTTCGACTTAAATGGTTTTAGTGAACTTTTTGCCTTGTTGAAGGTAGAACCCAAATGGTTTCGAAAGAGATGATTTTTAAATGGTTTCGAGTGTTCCCATATGTTTTAAATTGAACCCAAATGCTTTCGAAAAGTTTGTTGTTTACAAAGGTTTCGATGCTTTCAAAAGGTTTTTAATGAAGGTTTCGAAGGGGTGGTTCCCCAATGGTTTCAAAAGGTTTGAAAGAAAGGTTTCCAAAGGTAATGAAAGGTTTGAAAGGAAAAGATTTCCAATGTTTTTGAAAGGCAGTTTAAAGTATTTTATAGATAAGATGTCTAAGGTTTTAAAGCTTTCAAAGGAAAGGTTTTTCAAGTGTTTTCGAAAGAAAGCTTGAATGGTTTCGAAAGAAATATTTTGGCCTTTCGACCTTGGTTATAAAGAAGGGGTTTACTTGGTTTTGAAGGGGTACTTTCAAAGGTTTAAATGTTTTCATCGACAAAGATTTGTGTAAAGTATATATATAACATGGCATGGTGATTTTGAGTAAAGCATGGAGTATATGTATTTTTCTTGATTAAGTTTAGTGTAAAGGTTTTTAATCAATTTAAGATGAAATGGTTTTCAAGGAAAATTTTAGGAAAATTACCCTAAGTAAAATGGCTCAGATATTAGAATACCAGATGGGACTGGTATAGGATCACGCCCTATACATTAGCTATTAGCCTTAGCTAATTTAGTCCAAAATTCTAGTGTGTAGGCACAGGTAAGACTAAAATAATGATTACACGCAGAAGGGAATATATATTTGTAAACATATAGGTTATTGGTGAGCCCGCAAAACCATTAGGATCAGGTGACCCTAGGAGAAGATAAGTTAGGGATAGACCGTCCCGAAGATGAGTGTCTAAAAGGTGTTAGATTATTTTATTTATATTGTCTGGTAGGCCCTAGTCGGCCAAAGGTTAGTTTTCGGACAGATAGTCCATTTGTTACCTGATATATATGTTTACATGATAATGCTTTACAGTTTTTAACCAGTTTTGGTTGCAGAAAATGATTTGCAAAAGATATGTTTTAAAAAGATATTAGTGAGGGGAAACTCGTTCAGCTAAGCAGCGTTGTCTCACTTAATATCAAATAACCGAGATGTACAATATTATTCACACCAGGCTTTATGTCTGACTCGAAGTTTATGTTTTCCCCCTTAAACTCTCGGTGCTCAAAATTTATTTGAGTAGGCTAAGGGTTGAGGTTTACAGTTTTTAGCAGGTTGGCGAATAAAGCTTCCGAAGACGAGTAGATGGCTAACGGATGGCTATTTTGGAGTTGCTCTTTTATTTTGTTTATTCCGTTGTGTTGTATTATATCAGTTATGACTATATAGTACTTTTGTCAACCAATGGGGCATCATCATATGTCGCTCTTTGCATATTTTGTAATAATTATATTTGATCGAACCTGGGAAACAATTGGGATTATGTAATGGCATATGAAACATGTTTTGTGAAATGTAATGAAAAAAATGTTTTTTTTGTGAAATCCGAGGTTTGTTTCATATTCATGTGTTTCTGATATTATGGATACCATTAACATTACCGTATTTGGTCACTGGAAGTAAATACTATGGATGACTGCAGCATCTTTAGCGCTTAGCTTCGGGCCTCTAAATAGAGGATTTTATAAGTAGGTTTATATCACTCACCAAACTGTAGTCTAACTCTCTCTATACATATATTTTTCCTTTTTTTCAACACTGGTTGATGGAATTCAATATGTTATGTCATGCAATGTTTCAAGGTGCGGATGATGATAGTGTTACTTATGTATATGAACCTGTATATATAAATAATCATCTGACATTGATATTTATTTTTATTTATTTGTGTCTGGATTGGATTGATCATGTATATAACTTATGTATATTATTGAATATAATGGTTCGGAATACAGTAATATTTGACTATATTATATGTTGTTGCAGTTTGTTGTGAGTTCAGGAAGAGATAAATAAAAATATATTTGTTCTTTTGTCTCTTCTAATTAATCACCAACTGCTTGTTCTTTTCGGCTTTCAGGATTTACCCTTCGTGACTTGTGTAAAATCAAGGGGTCAAGAATGGTGGGTTGTTACAATGACATTTAGTAACAGAGTTGTTCACATATACCCTTGTTGTTAGACTTGTTAAAATGACCATAACTATATGCTAATCTTTGTATTAGTATAATATACTTGAATATGGACATTTTGTTTAGTAAATGAAGCTAGAAATGATATTTTTGACGAAATGAATGAGTTTGAAAATCATGTGTTTAGAAGAGAAGTTTTTAACAAAAGTATACAATTAAAAGTGATTTAAATCAAGTAAATCTAACATGATATTTTGTATGTATTCTTTTAGGTATAATAGAGTATAGTACAAGACGAGATATATTATGTGTATCATGATTTTGAGAAATTAAGTAACATGAAGTTAAATATGTTTTTTTAACATTTTGTGATATTTTTGTCTTCAAAAAGTAAAGTATTTAAATGAGTTAACTTTACTTGTAATGTTATGTAAATACTCTAAGGTAAAGAAGGACTATGATACATAGAAATATGAGTTGTATATGCATATGGTTTGAAAAGTTATGTAACATAGAGTTAAAAAAGAGATAAAGAACTTTTGCCACTTTTCACTTCTTTAACTAGTTTTAAAGAAGATAACTTTTGATCTTAAAGACAATATAAAAATTTCCATAAACCTTTAGATTTGGCTTATGATGTTTTGGAAAGGAAATGAACATTTTATCGTTAAATGGAAAATATAGTAATTTCATATTAAGTTAGGGGTTGTTATGCTTAGTATAAGATAACATTAAATGATAACATTTGCTCGATTTTGTTATATTTCTTTTATTTGGTACAATCCCCATTAACTTAGGAAACCTTGTTGTGTTATAAGATGATAATCTTCAAAATGTCACTTTTATTTACCAACTTTTGGCTTTCGACCATTGAATTTGACTTTTAACTAAGGAGGGATATAAAAGAGATGTGATTTCATCTGGTTTGGAAACCTCTCAGTGAAGCTCTATCTTTCATATAGAACGTCACATCCTTTAACAACAAAGTGTTTGGAAACCTCTTAGATGCTCTACCATATATGTTGTTCACTTCTTTATAATAGAAACAGAATCGAGGTAACCAAAAATGCATTGAACGACAGTTTTAAAATAACTAGAATCAAGAAAGTATATTGAAGTATAACTTGACAAATACCACTTCCAAACTAATAACAAGTTGACTAGAATGATGATATTCTGAAGACCCATAAGGAAGTGTGTAAAAGGAATCATATTTGACATACTAAGTGTTCATGATAGGCTCAAGAATTCGAGAGCGAGTTTCAGCATAGTTAAATGTGTAGGATGGAAAATCAGAAATAACTCAAGCGGAGTTCAAAGAGATAGAGTCAATTATGTAGATCGCCACCATCCGGATATATCTAGTCTTTAGATTTATTTAGTATATTAAGTCATATATCATTTTACGACTCTTAAGTGTTCTAGTTTAGAGATATATACTTTCACCTGCAATTAGGGGATAGTCCACACTTTTCAAGTTGAAATGATATGTACACATACATATATTATAAACATAGACATCTATTGACTTCTGTTGTTAAAATGAATTGTGATATGTATGGGTATGCTACGTAGTTCTATTATAAACATACTACAACACATAAACACATTTGGTTGACTTTTTTACTTAATATTAAGTGGTTGTGTAATTATGACAGGTAATCCGTTTCATGCTTTAACGACATTGTCCCATAATATACTGCGATATGTCTTGGCATATTACTAGAGTTTCTCAAATCAGATTTATGTCTGACTCAAAGTTTATCTTCTTCCTTTTACTCTCAAGCTCTCATTTGAGAAGGTTGGGAGTGAAGAGTAAGGCTTAATGTTTTGGAGCTGACTAATAATAAGAAGAATGCTTTGGATGTATCTATTATTTATTATTTCCACTGCATTAGTAGATTTATATGTGTCATCATTGTGAGATAAGTATTTATTGTCCATAGCTAAGGGTAGTACTTATATAGTTAATGTTGCAACTCTAAGAACTCTAATTTTGGAGTGGCCATATGTACTGTTTGTTTTGACTATGTTATATTATATTTCATCAATAAGATATGAGCATGTTTTGTTGTTTGGAGTTCTACTGTTTTAATTTTACTATAACAATATTGCATTCAAATGCTTAAGTATTGCCACACGAGTACTAGAGGATGGTATTAGGTGTCAATTTTGGGTACCATCATAAAGGGTTGTTACCTATGGCATTAAAGCCTAGGGTTAGCGAATATCTGAGCCATGTTAGTGTGAGCTCATAAGAGATATGGTAAACAATGCCCTAACGTAAGTTGGATGTATATTATATATATATATATATATATATATGAGCGTGTACTTATGTTTGTTATATATTTTTCTTTTATAAGAATTCACATTTTATAATCCTATCTTAGGAGTATTTTAAAGGGGTTTCACTATGTTCTAATCGTGAAGATGAATACTTAAAGAAGGACAAGATTGAATGCACTAGTTAGAACTACTACTTTTGGTTGTGCAAAAATGCATAAGCATGCCATGATGGTAGCTGGTGTAGTGGGGGAAAATAAAGGAGTGGAGCCTATACATGTTCAAGCATCGTAGAACATTGTCATGTTGTATAAATGTTGTGTTAGATTGGTAGGAAGCCCTTTAGGGAGGACTAATAGAGTTTCTATAAGATTGAAGTAGTGGACACTTAAAGGTTATGTGTAAATAGCCTAACTCAATGTTGTGTAACTTTCTATAATTACTTAATCACCATTGTAAAAATCCTTCTAGCCCTCGCCTAGATGCTAGGCTAGGCTTACCGTCCAGCGATTTGCCTACACCCACTTAGAATAGATTTATGGCCTCATGTAAAAATTAAATTGTGTATATAGGAACTTGTTAGGCATTAATCTTTTTTCGATGCCCCATATAAGCATCGATATGCTAGTATTAGACAGTCTTGCCTTCTTGGCTGCTCTTAAGCACATTCAATATCCTTAAATTCCAATTTACAATAATCGAAACTAGACAAAACATTAAAATTTTATCCAAAATACATAAGTTATCAAAAATTCCTATCTTTGATTAATCCTCGATTAAACTAACATAAACGATTAATCCCTTGTCCATACTAACTGCCTAGCATCCGCCAAGCAATATTTATATTATTGATCTTCATATGTCTAAGGATGAGTTGGTATCTGTTCCAATTGGACTTATATTATATATTTGTCTGGTTTACCCCTTCATTGTGAGCTAGAGTTATGCACTGATTTAATTTGTGATGAAAAATTCGTCATATTGCCGATTAGAAAGATGGCTCCGAAGGAGACGTTTGAATTAGTAGAGCCAATTTGTGATTTATTATAGAATGGATAGATTAAGCATAGTCATTCAAATCAAGAATTACCTGTTTTGTTTGCCATAAATGAAGATGGTTCTTTAAGATTGTGTATAGATTACAGATAGATTAATAAGCAAACTATTAGAAACAAACTTCCATAGCCAATGATATATGACTTGTTCGATTAGCTTAGTAGGGCTCGTGTATTTTCATAATTAGATTTGTCTACGTGGTTTCGTCAGTTAAGAGTGGAGGAGGGTAGTGTATCGATTACTGCATTTAGGACCTTAGATCATTTTTATGAATGGTTAGTCATGCCGTTTAGTCTAACTAATGCTCCGGCTTATTTTTTTGAACTAATGAATCATGTATTCAGAGATGTGTTAAATATATTTGTGCTTATATAATAACTTGTTATGTTCAAATACCAAAGAAGATCATAATAGCCATCCTAGGGTTGTGCTTGAGACTTTGAGAGAGTATCATCTTAAGGCTAAATTCCCAAAGTTTCATTTCTGGTTGTTGGAAGCTAAGTTTCTCAGGCATGTTATGTCAGAGAATGGTATTAATGTTGACCTAATGAAGGTTGCACCAGCCCAAGATTGGAAGAGACTGGAAAGTGCAACTAAGATTTGAAGCTTCTTTGGTTTAGCTGGTTACTATACGAGATTTTAGGGTTTCTCTATGATCGCTTCTCATTAATGTAGTTGACGATGTTGGTTTTATTTGGACTTCGAAGTGTGAGGATGCATTCATCCTATTAAAAGAGAGGTCAACTAACGCTCCTATTTTGACCATTCTGGATGGGAGTGAGGGTTTGAACATATATACATATGCATGTGGCATAGGTTTAGGTTTAATTATAATGGAGCACAACAAATTCAATGCTTATGTGAGTTGACATCTTAAGACACATGAGCAGAGTTATATAATTCATGATTTAGAGTTGCTAGCTATTGTACTTACATTGAAGTTGTGGAGACATCATTTTCTTATTGAGAGGTTTGAATTATTTTCGTACCAAAAGTCTTTGAAGTACCTTTTCACACAAATGGACTTGAGTATGAGGCAACAACACTGGTTAGAGTTTTTGGCTTTATAAGTTTTGTAGATTCTCTATACATCTAGAAAGGGTAATGTAGTGGCTAATTCGCTTAGAGTATACAAGAAGATTTGGCTAATTTAATGGTCCTTCGGTGGAAAGTGTGAGGAATGCGAAATATGGATCTTAAGGCTAGAATGAACACTAGAGGGGGGGGGTGAATAGTGTTTATAAGAAATTACTAAATCTTTTTGAGTTATTGTTAATTTGTACACAAATGTATGCAATATTCAGACATAGATATAATCACAGAATCAAACACAGATGTAGAAATAAAGTAAATGCAGTAAAGTAAAGAACACGCCAGATATTATACTGGTTCGGAGTTTCCCTACATCTAGTCCCGCACAACTAAGTACAGATTTCCTTTCAAAAGCAATTCAACAATTACAACCCTCGATTTCAAGGCCATGAGGTACACCCTCCAGAATCAAAATCCTCTGGGTAGAGATACTTGATTTCCGGGCAACAAATTCACCCAATTGATTTCTCAAGGTTACAATCACACCTTTTCTCGCTTGATTGATTTCCAAGCCTACAATCACACCTTTTACTCTATTTATTACAAAGAAAGCCTATAACTCTGAATAACACTGAGGATCTTGATGAGATAGTGATAGAGAATCAAACCTAAGATGATCTAGTTAGATTCAATGTTGATTTCGGCAGAGTGATGATAGGATTTTGAATAAGAAAATGTGGAAGAAGAAGAGAAGTGAAAAACCAGAAAATCTAATCTAAAATTCGTTGAAACCAACCCCTATTTATAGAAGAACAACAGCCATGTCTATTCATGAAAGGTTATGGCGAATATACACTTCTTTTGAAATTCAATTTTTTGGTCCTAACTGACACTATGTCGACATGTGGTACTAGGGCATGACGACATCAAAAAGGAAATTTTGATGTTTTGTTTTTCTTTGAAAATAACCTTTATCTTATATTAAAATTATTTAAACTTTATAAATATACTTTACTATAGATAAAATACATAGATAAATATAGAGAATAATATATATATAATTTTACTATAATTTTATATTTAAATCTAAGTATAAATATATTATAATTAAAAGATAGTTCAAAATAAACAAAGTTTAAAACAAGAGTTTATTAAAAACAAAAACAAAGAATATTTTAAGGCTAAAACATCTTTTTGAAAATCATTTGAAAAGATAATTTTTAAGGCTAAAACATTTTGAAAAGCAGTTTTGAAAATCATTCTGAAGTAGTTTTGAAAATCATTTTGAAGTAGTTTTGCAAGCTTCTTCGTACAGAATATCTCATCATATCAGGACTCGAGAACTTGTACAAAACCAGGATGTTCGTGGGTTTGTAAGCCACTTGTTGTAGGTTTGTAAGCTACTTGTCGTGGGTTTGTAAGCCACTAAAAAGGTAGAAATGGGTTCCGTCCCAAATGAAAATACGGAATGAAGATTTCAGTGCTATTGTGAAGTTTTAACATAATTCTAGACTCAATACTTATCTTGAAATCTTGAACTCTTGATAATCTTGACATTCTTGATACTCATGAGTCTTCAATCTTGATATCTTGAATCTCTATACTGTACAGTCTTCATTCTTGGTACCTGCATGGTTAAATCCTGCATATAGATATATATCTAAACTATAATGTTAGTATTTATATTTTATAATCTTATTCTAAGGTTGTTGTCATCAAAACCATCATCTCAAGGACTAATAATCTCCCCCTTTTTGATGATGACAACCTTTGTTTATAAAATATTACTTCTATCCTAATAACTCCCCCTAAAACTGATAACTCCCCCTTAATCTATGCCTAACTCTTCTATTTTATATTTCTCCCCCTTTGTCATCAACAAAAACAAACTAACTCCAAACTATATAACTCTTAGTCTAATATCCTATATGATTATAAAGATAGTGTTATCATACATAATCAATACTTACTTGTAAACCTAAAACTTAGTCCTAAACTACTAACATTCCTAACCAAGTACCTATATAATACTTATATATAGGAATCATATATAAGAACACACAATATTTATTTATATATATATGTTTATATTTACATTTTCGTACAACGTGACAAATATACACATAATGATGAAAAACGAAAAAGAAGAAACTACTGAGTATCTTTGACAATTAGAGATCCATGGATCGAACAATTTGGATAATGGAAACAGAAATTTCAAAGTTGTTCAACCAAGTTTCCGTCCATGTCAAAACATACTTCGCCAACGAAAATGACTTTATCGTTGTCTTCCGCATGCTCTTCTTCCATTGGTTCTTCTTCTTCTTCTTCACTTTCCTCTTGTTCATGATCTCCTGAAGAGTCCTCGTCAATCAAGATTGGATTAGCATGATTGTCCATTAGAAATTTTTGCAAATTTCTAAGGATTTTCCCTTGCCTTACCTGTTCTTTTGCCATTCGGAGTTGCAATATTTGAATTTCAGTCATTAACTGAATTGCATCCTTCAAAGAATCCTCCATTTTTCTCACTCGGGCGAGCATAGTACGTTGGAACGGACCAGAGGTAGGAGAAGGGAACGAAAAGGTTGATTTTATGTTTGATTTGGAAGAGGAGGCCATTGATAAATTGATTTCAGAAGATAGAACAGAAAGAGAACAAAGAGAATGAAGAAAATTTCGAAAATAAGAAGAATATATAAACAATTATTTGAATTTTGGTGGGAAAAATTTTTAAAATTTTAAAAAAAGTTATATGTCGACATGGGTATAGGGGGGATGTCGACATGGTTCTCAATATTTTTACTATTTGATTTATTTTGATTTAATTTTTAATTGTACTTTTTTATTTATATTTTATATTTCAGTTAATGAACAAATACCTAATTCTCTTATTAATTTAGTAAATGTAGATCCATTTAAGGGTTTTGTTAAGATATCAGCAATTTAATTTTCAGAATTGATATAGTCGAGGGTAATTACTTCTCTACTTATATTATCTCTGAGAAAATGGTGTCTGATATCAATATGTTTAGTTCGAGCATGTTGAGTAGTATTTTTGGATAAATTTATTGCACTAGTATTATCACAATAAATTGGTGATTTTGAGATATTTAAACCAAAATCTTTTAAAGTTTGTTGCATATATATTACTTGAGAACAAGCCAAAGCAGCAGAAGTATACTCTGCTTCAGTTGTTGATAGAGAAACTGTTTTTTGCTTTTTACTAAACCAGGAAATTAGAGAATGCCCTAAAAAGTGACAAGTTCCACTTGTACTTTTTCGGTCTGATTTACAACCAGCACAATAAGCATCATAGTGAGATATTAAGTCAAACAAATTTTTTTTTAGGATAAAATAAGCCATAATCAAAGGTGTGTTTAACATATCTTATAATACGTTTTACAGCTTTTAAGTGAGTCGCTTTAGGTTGGGATTGATACCTTGCATAGAGACAGACACTATGCATTATATCAGGTCTACTCGCAGTGATATAGAGTAGTGATCCAATCATTCCTCTATATAACTTTTGATCTACATCTTTCGAGAGATCTTCTTTACTAAGGTACTCATTGGTTGACATGGGAGTGGGTTTTCCACTCGTAGTAGTCAAACCAAATTTACTAACTAGGCCTTTAGCATATTTTCTTGACCAATAAAGATACCATTATCTAATTGTTTTATTTGTAATCCTAAAAAGAAATTTAATTCACCCATATGACTCATCTCAAACTCTTTTGTCATTATTTCAGAAAATTCTTTATTCATTTCAAAATTAGTTGATCCAAAAATGATAGCATCTACGTAGACTTGTACTAGTTGAATATCATTTTTATTTCTTTTAATAAAAAGAGTATTATCTACTTTACCTATTTCAAAATTTGATTGTAACAAGTAAGATCTTTGTCTATCATACCAGGCTCAAGGAGCTTGCTTTAAACCATATATAGCTTTCTTAAGTTTGAAAACATGATTTGGAAATTTATCATTTTCAAAAAGTGGTGGTTGTTCAACAAATACTTCTTCTTTTACAAAACCATTTAAAAATTCACTTTTAACATCCATTTGAAATAATTTGAAATTATTATGATTTGCGAAAGCAAGTAGAATCCTAATGGCTTCTAATCTTGCTATGGGGGCAAAGGTTTCATCAAAATCTATTCCTTCTTCTTAACAATAACCTTGAGTGACTAACCGGGCTTTATTTCTAACAACCTCTCCTTGTTCATTCATTTTATTTTTTTAACCCGTTTAGTTCCAATTATTGTTTATTTTCAGGTCTAGGAAAAAGTTCCCAAACATCATTTCTAGTGAATTGATTTAATTCTTCTTGCATAGCGAAAATCCATGAATCATCAGTTGATGCTTCTTTTGGATTTTTGGGCTCAATAGTTGATATAAAAGCTACATTACTCATTTGACTTAGTTGGTTTCTAGTTTAACAACAGATTGCATATCTCCAAGTATATTTTCTATAGGGTGATCTTTTAAAAGTTTAATCCTTTTATTAGGATGATTTAATTCATTATTAGTTTCAGTTGACTCTTGGTTTTGATTGATTAAATCCTCTTCATCATTTATTTCTTCAAAATTTTTGAAATTTTCATCAAATGAAACATGCATTGTTTCTTCGATGGTATTAGTTCTTAAATTAAATACTCTGTACACTTTACTTCTATTAGAGTATCCGATAAATATACCTTTGTTAGAATTAGAATCAAATTTATCTAAGTTAACTTTTATATTTAAAATAAAACATTTACTTCCAAAAATTCTAAAATAAGATACCTTAGGTTTCTTTGAGTAAATAAGTTCATAAGATGTCTTATCAGTTAAAGGTCTAATTAAAATTCTATTTAAAATATAACATGCAGTAGCAACTGCCCAAAAGTACTTTGGTAAATTACTATCAAAAAGTATAGTTCTCGCACACTCTTGAATCATCCTATTTTTACGTTCTACTACTACGTTTTGTTGTGGAGTTCTTGGAAATGTAAATTTATGAATTATTCCCTTTTTATTGCAAAATTCTTTAAACTTTTCATTATCAAATTCACCACCATGTTCACTATGGAAGGTTATAATTTTTTGATAAAGTTGATTTTGAACCCTTTTTGAAAAATTCTTAAAATATTCAAAAGTATCACTTTTATGTTTTAAAAATATTGTCTATGTAAATATAGAATAATCATCTACAATTACAAAAACATATTTACTATTATTTATTGATAGAATTTGAGATGGACCAAATAGATCAATATGAAGTAATTCAAGAGGTTTTGAAGTAGAAATTATTTTTTTAATTTAAAAAATCTTTTTCTATGTTTTCCTAGTTGACATGCATCACATAGACTATCTACTTTAAAATTCATTTTAGGGAGGCCTCTTACTAGATCATGTTTTGACAGTCTAGATAAGAGTTTGAAATTCAAATGCCCAAATCTCTTATGCCAAATCCAAGGGTCACTTTTATTTTCCAAAAGACACAAGTTATCATTAGAAATTTTCATACTAAGAATATAAATATTCATTTTCCTAATCCCCTCAAATATTATGGTTGAATTATTATCTTCAATGTGACACTTATCTTTTTCAAATTTAATTTTATATCCTTTATCACATAGTTGACTTATACTTAGCAGATTGTGTTTCAGATTCTTAACTAGCGAAACAGTAGTAATAATAGGAGTTTCAGAGTTACCGACTTTGCCGATGCCGATCACATAACCTTTTGAATTGTCTCCAAAGTTAACCAGTCCTCCGTCTTTGTATATTATATCATTCAGCATATCTGGATTCCCAGTCATGTGTCTAGAACATCCACTATCAAGTATCCATTTGTTCTTTTTGATCTGCACAATTTGTTTGTTCTGGATTAATTCCTCAACTCCTATAAAGCATGATTCTTGCACATTAAACAATCTTAGTAGACAACTTGTATTTGAATATTGATTATATGTAGACTCAAGAGACAATGATGATCCGAATATTTCTAAACATGCATTAACAAATTTCTTAAATATAGCCATTTTTTTTAAAAAGAAAACTTTTTCAAAAATCAGATTATGAAACTTTTGAAAACCTTGCTCTGATACTAAATGTGAGGAATGCGGAATATGGATCTTAAGGCTAGAATGAACACTAGAGGGGGGTGAATATTGTTTATAAGAAATTACTAAATCTTTTTGAGTTATTGTTGATTTGTATACAAATGTATGCAATATTCAGACACAGATATAATCACAGAATCAAACACAGATGGAGAAATAAAGTAAATGCAGTAAAGGAAAGAACACACCAGATTTTATACTGGTTCGGAGTTACCCTACATCCAGTCGCGCACAACTAAGTACGGATTTCCTTTCAAAAGCAATTCAACAATTACAACCCTCGATTTCAAGGCCACGAGGTACACCCTCCAGAATCACAATACTCTGGGTAGAGATACTTGATTTCCGGGCAACAAGTTCACCCAATTGATTTCTCCAGGCTACAATCACACCTTTTCTCGCTTGATTGATTTCCAAGGCTACAATCACACCTTTTACTCTATTGATTACAAAGAAAGCCTATAACTCTGAATAACACCGAGGATCTTGATGAGATAGTGACAGAGAATCAAACCAGAGATGATCTAGTTAGATTCAATATTGATTTCGGCAGAGTGATGATAGGATTTTGAATAAGAAAATGTGGAAGAAGAAGAGAATTAAAAACTAGAATATCTAATCTAAAATTCGTTGAAACCAACCCCTATTTATAGAAGAACAACAGCCATGTCTATTCATGAAAGGTTATGGCGAATAGACACTTCTTTTGAAATTCAAATTTTTGGTCCTAACTGACACTATGTCGACATGGGGTACTAGGGCATGTCGACATCCCAAAGGAAATTTTGTTGTTTTGTTTTTCTTTGAAAATAACCTTTATCTTATATTAAAATTATTTAAACTTTATAAATATACTTGACTATAGATAAAATACAGAGATAAATATAGAGAATAATATATATAAAATTTTACTATAATTTTATATTTAAATCTAAGTATAAATATATTATAATTAAAAGATAGTTTAAAACAAACAAAGTTTAAAACAAGAGTTTATTAAAAACAAAAACAAAGAATATTTTAAGGCTAAAACATCTTTTTGAAAAGATAATTTTTAAGGCTAAAACATTTTGAAAAGCAGTTTTGAAAATCATCCTGAAGTAGTTTTGGAAATCATTTGAAGTAGTTTTGCAAGCTTCTTCCTGCAGAATATCTCATCATATCAGGACTCGAGAACTTGTACAAAACCAGGATGTTCATGGGTTTGTAAGCCACTTGTTGTAGGTTTGTAAGCTACTTGTCGTGGGTTTGTAAGCCACTAAAAAGGTAAAAATGGGTTCCATCCCAAATGAAAATACGGAATGAAGATTTCAGTGCTATTGTAAAGTTTTAACATAATTCTAGACTCAATACTTATCTTGAAATCTTGAACTCTTGATAATCTTGACATTCTTGATACTCATGAGTCTTCAATCTTGATATCTTGAATGTCTATACTGTACAGTCTTCATTCTTGGTACCTGCATGGTTAAATCCTGCATATAGATATATATCTAAACTATAATGTTAGTATTTATATTTTATAATCTTATTCTAAGGTTGTTGTCATCAAAACCATCATCTCAAGGACTAATAATCTCCCCCTGTTTGATGATGACAACCTTTGTTTATAAAATATTACTTCTATCCTAATAACTCCCCCTAAAACTGATAACTCCCCCTTAATTTATGCCTAACTCTTCTATTTTATATTTCTCCCCCTTTGTCATCAACAAAAACAAACTAACTCCAAACTATATAACTCTTAGTCTAATATCCTATATGATTATAAAGATAGTGTTATCATGCATAATCAATACTTACTTGTAAACCTAAAACTTAGTCCTAAACTACTAACATTCCTAACCAAGTACCTATATAATACTTATATATATAGGAATCATATATAAAAACACACAATATTTATTTTTATATATATATGTTTATATTTACATTTTCGTACAACGTGACAAATATACACATAGCGATGAAAAACGAAAAAGAAGAAACTACTGAGTTTCATTGACAATTGGAGATCTATGGATCAAACAATTTGGATAATGGAAACAGAAATTTCAAAGTTGTTCAACCAAGTTTCCGTCCTTGTCAAAACATACTTCACCAACGAAAATGACTTTATCGTTGTCTTCCGCATGCTCTTCTTCCATTGGTTCTTCTTCTTCTTCTTCACTTTCCTCTTGTTCATGATCTCTTGAAGAGTCCTCGTCAATCAAGATTGGATTAGCATGATTGTCCATTAGAAATTTTTGCAAATTTCTAAGGATTTTCCCTTGCCTTTCCTGTTCTTTTGCCATTCGGAGTTGCACTATTTGAATTTCAGTCATTAACTGAATCGCATCCTTCAAAGAATCCTCCATTTTTGTCACTCGGGCGAGCGTAGTACGTTGGAACGGACCAGAGGTAGGAGAAGGGAACGAAAAGGTTGATTTAATGTTTGATTTGGAAGAGGAGGCCATTGATAAATTGATTTCAGAAGATAGAACAGAAAGAGAACAGAGAGAATGAAGAAAATTTCGAAAATAAGAAGAATATATAACCAATTATTTGAATTTTGGTGGGAAAAAATTTTAAAATTTAAAAAAAAGTTATACGTCGACATGGGTATAGGTGGATGTCGACATGGTTCTCAATATTTTTACTATTTGATTTATTTTGATTTAATTTTTAATTGTACTTTGTTATTTATATTTTATATTTCAGTTAATGAACAAATACCTAATTCTCTTCTTAATTTAGTAAATGTAGATTCATTTAAGGGTTTTGTTAAGATATCAGCAATTTGATTTTCAGAATTGATATAGTCGAGGGTAATTACTTCTCTACTTATATTATCTCTGAGAAAATGGTGTCTGATATCAATATGTTTAGTTCGAGCATGTTGAGTAGTATTTTTGGTTAAATTTATTGCACTAGTATTATCACAATAAATTGGTAATTTTGAGATATTTAAACCAAAATCTTTTAAAGTTTGTTGCATATATATTACTTGAGAACAAGCCAAAGCAGCAGAAATATACTCTGCTTCAGTTGTTGATAGAGAAACTGTGTTTTGCTTTTTACTAAACCAGAAAATCAGAGAATGCCCTAAAAAGTGACAAGTTCCACTTGTACTTTTTCGGTCTGATTTACAACTAGCACAATAAGCATCACAGTAAGATATTAAGTCAAACGAATCATTTTTAGGATAAAATAAGCCATAATCAAAGGTGTGCTTAACTTATCTTATAATACGTTTTACAGCTTTTAAGTGAGTTTCTTTAGGTTGGGATTGATACCTTGCACAGAGACAGACACTATGCATTATATCAGGTCTACTTGCAGTGATATAGAGTAGTAATCCAATCATTCCACTATATAACTTTTGATCTACATCTTTCGAGAGATTTTCTTTACTAAGGTACTCATTGGTTGCCATGGGAGTGGGTTTTCCACTCGCAGTAGTCAAACCAAATTTACTAACTAGGCCTTTAGCATATTTTCTTGACCAATAAAGATACCATTATCTAATTGTTTTATTTGTAATCCTAAAAAGAAATTTAATTCACCCATATGACTCATCTCAAACTCTTTTGTCATTATTTCAGAAAATTCTTTATTCATTTCAAAATTAGTTGATCCAAAAATGATATCATCTACGTAGACTTGTACTAGTTTAATATCATTTTTATTTCTTTTAATAAAAAGAGTATTATCTACTTTACCTATTTCAAAATTTGATTGTAACAAGTAAGATCTTAGTCTATCATACCAGGTTCTAGGAGCTTGCTTTAAACCATATATAGCTTTCCTAAGTTTGTAAACATGATTTGGAAATTTATCATTTTCAAAAAGTGGTGGTTGTTCAAAAAATACTTCTTCTTTTACAAAACCATTTAAAAATTCACTTTTAACATCCATTTGAAATAATTTGAAATTATTATGATTTGCGAAAGCAAGTAGAATCCTAATGGCTTCTAGTCTTGCTACGAGGGCAAAGGTTTCATCAAAATCTATTCCTTCTTCTTGACAATAACCTTGAGGGACTAACCGGGCTTTATTTCTAACAACCTCTCCTTGTTCATTCATTTTATT
Organism: Allium fistulosum; assembly: GCA_030737815.1. Lineage (NCBI taxonomy): Eukaryota > Viridiplantae > Streptophyta > Magnoliopsida > Asparagales > Amaryllidaceae > Allium > Allium fistulosum. The sequence goes on from CM060904.1 coordinate 801,028,308, forward strand.
TTTATAAACCCATTTAGTTCCAATTATTGTTTATTTTCAGGTCTAGGAACAAGTTCCCAAACATCATTTCTAGTGAATTGATTTAATTCTTCTTGCATAAAGAAAATCCATGTATCATCACTTGATGCTTCTTTTGGATTTTTGGGTTCAATAGTTGATATAAAAGCTACATTACTCATTTGACTTAGTTGGTTTCTAGTTTTAACAACAGATTGCATATCTCCAAGTATATTTTCTATAGGGTGATCTTTTAAAAGTTTAATCCTTTTATTAGGATGATTTAATTCATTATTAATTTCAGTTGACTCTTGGTTTTCATTGATTAAATCCTCTTCATCATTTATTTCTTCAAAATTATTGAAATTTTCATCAAATGAAACATGCATTGTTTCTTCGATGGTATTAGTTCCTAAATTAAATACTCTGTACGCTTTACTTCTATTAGAGTATTCGATAAATATACCTTTGTCAGAATTAGAATCAAATTTATCTAAGTTATCTTTTGTATTTAAAATAAAAAATTTACTTCCAAAAATTCTAAAATAAGATACCTTAGGTTTCTTTGAGTAAATAAGTTCATAAGATGTCTTATCAGTTAAAGGTCTAATTAAAATTCTATTTAAAATATAACATGCAGCAGCAACTGCTTGCCCAAAAGTACTTTGGTAAATTACTATTAGAAAGCATAATTCTCGCACACTCATGAATCATCCTATTTTTACGTTCTACTACTCCGTTTTGTTGTGGAGTTCTTGGAAATGAAAAATTGTGAATTATTCCCTTTTTATTGCAGAATTCTTCAAACTTTTCATTTTCAAATTCACCACCGTGATCACTACGGATGGTTATAATTTTTTGAGAAAGTTGATTTTGAACCCTTTTTGAAAAATTCTTAAAATATTCAAAAGTATCACTTTTATGTTTTAAAAATTCTTAAAAAGTTATTTTTTTAAAAAAAGAAAACTTTTTCAGAAATCAGATTATGAAACTTTTGAAAACCTTGCTTTGATACCAAATGTGAGGAATGCGGAATATGAATCTTAAGGCTAGAATTAACACTAGAGGGGGGGGTGAATATTGTTTATAAGAAATTACTAAATCTTTTTGAGTTATCGTTGATTTGTACACAAATGTATGCAATATTCAGACACAGATATAATCACAGAATCAAACACAGATGCAGAAATAAAGTAAATGTAGTAAAGGAAAGAACACACCGGATTTTATACTGGTTCGAAGTTACCCTACATCCAGTCCCGCACAACTAAGTACGGATTTCCTTTCAAAAGCAATTCAACAATTACAACCCTCGATTTCAAGGCCACGAGGTACACCCTCCAGAATCACAATCCTCTGGGTAGAGATACTTGATTTCCGGGCAACAAGTTCACCTAATTGATTTCTCAAGGCTACAATCACACCTTTTCTCGCTTGATTGATTTCCCAGGCTACAATCACACCTTTTACTCTATTGATAACAAAGAAAACCTATAACTCTGAATAACACCGAGGATCTTGATGAGATAGTGACAGAGAATCAAACCAGAGATGATCTAGTTAGGTTCAATGTTGATTTCGGGCAGAGTGATGATAGGATTTTGAATAAGAAAATGTGGAAGAAGAAGAGAAGTGAAAAACCAGAAAATCTAATCTAAAATTCGTTGAAACCAACCCCTATTTATAGAAGAACAATAGCCATGTCTATTCATGAAAGGTTATGGCGAATAGACACTTCTTTTGAAATTCAAATTTTTGGTCCTAACTGACACTATGTCGACATGGGGTACTAGGGCATGTCGACATCCCAAGGGAAATTTTGATGTTTTGTTTTTCTTTGAAAATAACCTTTATCTTATATTAAAATTATTTAAACTTTATAAATATACTTGACTATAGATAAAATACATAGATAAATATAGAGAATAATATATATATATATATATAAAATTTTACTATAATTTTATATTTAAATCTAAGTATAAATATATTACAGTTAAAAGATAGTATAAAACAAACAAAGTTTAAAACAAGAGTTTATTAAAAACAAAAACAAAGAATATTTTAAGGCTAAAACATCTTTTTGAAATCATTTGAAAAGATAATTTTTAAGGCTAAAACATTTTGAAAAGAAGTTTTGAAAATCATTCTGAAGTAGTTTTGAAAATCATTTTGAAGTAGTTTTGCAAGCTTCTTCTTGTAGAATATCTCATCATATCAGGACTCGAGAACTTGTACAAAACCAAGATGTTCGTGGGTTTGTAAGCCACTTGTCGTAGGTTTGTAAGCTATTGGTTGTGGGTTTGTAAGCCACTAAAAGGTCGAAATGGGTTCCATCCAAAATGAAAATATGGAATGAAGATTTCAGTGCTATTGTGAAGTTTTAACATAATTCTAGACTCAATACTTATCTTGAAATCTTGAACTCTTGATAATCTTGACATTCTTGATACTCATGAGTCTTCAATCTTGATATCTTGAATCTCTATACTGTACAATCTTCATTCTTGGTACCTGCATGGTTAAATCCTGCATATACATATATATCTAAACTATAATGTTAGTATTTATAATTTATAATCTTATTCTAAGGTTGTTGTCATCAAAACCATCATCTCAAGGACTAACAATCTCCCCCTTTTTGATGATGACAACCTTTGTTTAAAAAATATTACTTCTATCCTAATAACTCCTTCTAAAACTAATAACTCCCCCTTAATCTATGCCTAACTCTTCTATTTTACATTTCACCCCTTTTGTCATCAACAAAAACAAACTAACTCCAAACTATATAACTCTTAGTCTAATATCCTATATGATTATAATGATAGTGTTATCATACATAATCAATACTTACTTGTAAACTTAAAACTTAGTCCTAAACTACTAACAATCCTAACCAAGTACATATATAATACTTATATATATAGGAATCATATATAAGAACACGAAATAATTATATATATATATATATATATGTTTATATTTACATTTTTGTACAACGTGACAAATATACACAAAATGATGAAAAACGAAAAAGAAGAAACTACTGAGTATCTTTGACAATTAGAGATCTATGAATCGAACAATTTGGATAATGGAAACAAAAATTTCCACGTTGTTCAACCAAGTTTCCGTCCTTGTCAAAACATACTTCGCCAACGTAAATGACTTTATCGTTGTCTTCCACATGCTCTTCTTCTATTGGCTCTTCTTCTTCTTCACTTTCCTCTTGTTTATGATCTCCTAAATAGTCCTCGTCAATCAAGATTGGATTAGCATGATTGTCCATTAGAAATTTTTGCAAATTTGAAAAGACCCTCCTATTTACACACTAATTTTATTAGTGATTTTTTTTTTTGAGATGATATATAGATATATCATCTATTACAAATATACTTCCCAGGGTCATTTTCTTTTCTCTAATAAACCAAAATATATCCAGGATCTTTCACAATATAGAAATATTGTTTTAATTCTAAATCATTTTTAACATACATATATGAAGATATCTATGTTATATTCTACTTGAATCAGAGCATGATAATAAGTAGAAATCCTTTTTAAATTTGCAAAAATGTGATAAATCCCCTTTTAAATTAAAACTTAATGTATCCTGATTTTTGACTATGGTGTCCTCTGGAAATATGTTCCTTAGACTTGTTATTATAATTAAGAAATAACCAAGCAATAATAAGTGGAAAGCAAGCCTATAATATAGATGATTGTCTTAAAGTTTGAATATTATCAAACTCAGGATAAAAGAAAGTGGATCCTAAGTGAACACAAGCAACATCTAGGCGTAATCGAAACGCGCCTAACTTATTCATGCAAGGTCACTAGTTCGAGTACTATGCTGGTCGGTTCAAACACAATTTTTGTTTTTTCTTTTTATTTTCTCCTGTATGGCTGAAATCTGATACCTACCTATAATTATACATATATATTTGATTTTTGCCTATAACCTAACATACAAAACAATTCTTCTTGCATAACTATTTTTAAAACCCATTCTTTCAACTGTTTTAAGAATTTACATCTATATTTTTGCCTAATATCAACATGTACACAGATATACATGTACATGTCAGTGTCTTTGTTCATTTGCCAGAAAACTGAGCTCAAGGTTCCCTTGCTTCATTGATCTGAAGTGAAACATTAGGCCTGACCTATGGCCTAACCATGTGGTTACTCTGGCCATTCTTTTGTTTGCATTTTCACAACCCAGATTGTACACAAAATGTTGATACCTTTCCTTTTCAAAAGCATGTGTATATATTTGTGTAATCAGACATTTTGTGGTCAGATAAATCATTCTTCCTAATCATACTTCTCTTTTAAAAATACATCTTCAAAGTATAAACACTTTTTCTTGTATCTGGACTTATGTCAATATCATAAATTGAAGATATAGCAGTTTAATTCTTTTCTGGTTTTCCCAATATTATTTTCTGTATATCTATATTCTTTTTGAAAGAACTCAGGATTAACTGAAATCATCATAAAATGATTATGCTATAAAATCCAGGTTTTACCTCTAAATCAAAACAACTTTAGCAAATAGGTTTTCAAATCAGTTCAACATCAATATCCTTAGTACATACCAAATCAGAAATAACCAGAAACAACATAGCACATGTCTCTTACAAGTTCTTCCTACTTAATACATTTAGATAGCCATATTAATCAGGGAATACATGCATGAATTAACACATTTTAGCTTTTATTTCTAATTATCTTAGCATCCTCTATTCCATATCTTTTTAATCTTGCTTACTTAGCTCCATCATAACCTGCAAAAGCATTAGTGGCTGCCTCATTATAAATGAGACACCCCCATGTGCCATGAGCAATAAGGGTCAGATCTATGATCTGGTGTGAGCATTTCTAACATATCCATGATATTAAGCTAAGGATACAGCATAAATATACTTTGCATACTTGACAGGTATTATCATGTACAATACATAAGAGCAAACATATGCAATACAACAACTTTTATCTGGAACTACTAGGTTGCCTTTTCTTTTTTCTTATAAATTCCTGGCCTCATCTGCTATAAGGAATCAAAGGGACACATTGCCATGAACTAATTAACATTATGGCACAAAGATCTCAGGACTTAAACAAGCCATGTGCCAACTTGTCTACTTCAAATAGGACAAGCATTCCAGCAGCCTTCTTGGCACAAAATCCTTAGTTATATCACTAAGTGTATTTATGTTCATTCTATCAATGATAGCTAGGTGTACATACCACCTGTACTAATGAAACATACTAGTTACCTTGCAGACATAATATTGCAAGCAAGTTACAGGTTATTTGCTAGAGGTATAACACCCCAGTCACTCCATCTCACATTATTTAGCATATTAACACCCTATTCAAGCATATACCAGAATGTTTGCAACTGAGAATAAATACATGGCTCTATTGAGTTCATTTTGATTTTGCAAGCAACTATATTTAGCCAGATTTTCAATCTTGTTTAAACATAGTTTTTAGGCTTGTAAATTTCTGTTTAGTTTAGGGCTCAGCACTTATAGAGAAAAACTCCATTGCACCCTTAACCAATTATTTCAAGCCTCAGCACCATACCATTGTATATGCAGCTCATAGTTTTCTTTATCTTTTCATTCTTTGTCTTAAGCCATTATTCAGGCTAGTTACAAATACTTTGATATATGTTCCTTAAGGTTTTGGTATAATATACAGAGATGAAAATAGAACAACAAAGTTATACATCCAGCATAGCAGATCATATCTCATCAAACATTCATGAAACCATCAGCAACCAACATAGTTTGTAAATCAAAACATGCAAAATATAACATATAAAAGCTTGGCTGCCTAATCCCAGGTCTTAATGCCATGTATATGAGTGAGGATACTCACCTAAATGCTTACACAAACTCAAACCAGAAAACCCTTCAAATCTTTAGCCTTATCTTCCTCTTCTTCCTTAGGTTAATTAATTAGTGAGAGAGCAGTTTTCTGATTGGGTTCTTGGTTTAAATAAGGGTTCTGTCTAGGGTTTTGAGTGATGCAAAATCCCTATTTTAGCCCAGACCAGAATCATGCATTTGGCATTGCACATTCCTTCCCTCCTAACCCTTAATGTCCCGGCCAATATTTTAAAACAAGACTAAATTGTGCCTATTTTCCTTTCTTTTCAGAAAGTGATAACTTTAAGTATTTTTATTATATTTACCTCAAACATGATAATGGTGTGACTTTCTATTTTTCTGCCTATGTACATTTGTTTTCTTGCACTTTGGTTCTTACTGTTTTAGTGCTTCCTTTATTTATTTTCTGCTCCATAATATCTGGATATATATATACATTTATACAACCATGGGTGTTAATTTAATTTTAACCATTTATTTGCAGAAAACATGTGCATACTTATGTGCATTTCTACACCTATTTAAAATTTCACTTATTCATTATAAATCAATGTTTTCTTCTGTCTAAATTTTCAGACAAGTCATACATAGGCATATATATAGATATATATATATACACACATCCTCAGGAATTTTTAATACTCATGTCTAAGTCTATATTTTCTTTATTTAAAACATTTTATCTAAATGTTTTCCTTCCTTGTTTTATTATCCAGGAATTCTGGATTTTCTCTTAGTGCCATAACTAGTGTGCACGTGCACACATGCACACAACCTTGCACCACTGAAAATCCCACCTATATAATAATTCTGATTTTCCCACAGAATTTTAATCATTTATTAAAAGAATTTTCCTCAAAATCTTGGGGTATTACAATCACCCCTTCTTTTAGGAATTGTGCCCTCACAATTCACAACATATTCTTTGAGTACTCCTGCTTTCTTAGGAAAATTATTCAAATATGCATGAGCAATTCAAATAGTCACTGTCTATCATACATATCAAACTTTCTTAGTAATCTAAGAATTTACCTTTCAAATTTGCAAAGAGCCTAGGGTAATCCATCCTGATTTTATCCTCTAGCTCCCAAGTACAATCACTAGGATCTATACTCCATTGAATTTTTACAAGCTTCAATGTCTTGTTTCTTAATTTCTTTTCTTCCCTTGCCACAATTCCCACTGGCTCTTTTTCATAGATTAGATCTGGATTAATCTGAACTTCAGTAGGCTTTTCTAAGATTTCCTCCTTGTCATGTACCCATCTCCTTAGTTGTGACACATGAAACACATTGTGCATTGCACTCATCTTCTCTGGAAGCTCCAGCTTATAGGCTAGTGAGCCTATCATTTCCAAAATCTTGTATGGTCCAACATATCTGGGTCTGAGTTTCCCCTGCTTGCCAAATCTCAAGACTTTCTTCATTGGTGAAACCTTAATGAAGACATAATCACCTACTTTGAATTCCACTGTCTTCCTCTTTGCATCAGCATACTTCTTTTGCCTATCTTGAGCTATTGCCATCCTCTTTCTCACCAGTTCTATTTTCTCTGTGATGTCTTTGACATATTCTGGCCCTAGGATAGCTTTCTCTCCTGCCTCAGCCCAACACATAGGTGATAGACATGGTTTCCCATATAGGGCTTCAAAGGGTGCCATTCCAATTGTACTTTGGTGGCTATTATTGTATGTGAACTCAGCCAAATGGAGGTGGTCCTCCCAATTTCCTCCAAAGTCTAACACACATGCTCTAAGCAAATCCTCTAAAATCTTGTTTACCACTTCTGTTTGCCCATCTGATTGGTGGTGATAAGCAGTGCTTAGGCACAATTCACTCCCCATAGCTTCTTGGAAGCTCTTCCAGAATCTTGAAGTGAAGATTGTATCCCTATCACTCACTATAGTTTTAGGAACACCATGCAGTTTTACCACCTCTCTCATAAAAATTTGGGCTAACCTAGGTGCATTTCTGTCTGCTTTCACTGGTATGAAGTGGGCTACTTTAGTCAGCCTATCTACAATCACCCAAATACTTGTATTTCCCCTCTTGGATCTAGGAAGACCATCTATGAAATCCATAGATATGTCTTCCCACTTCCACTGTGGTATGCTAAGTGGCTGTAATAACCCTGAAGGTCTTTGGGTCTCAGCTTTTATTTGTTGACAAACCATGCACTTAGCAACATATCTGGCTACATCAAACTTCATTCCCTTCCACCAATAATCCCTTTTTAAGTTTTGGTACATTTTGGTGCTGCCTGGATGTATGGAATATTTGCTCCTATGGTACTCATTAAGGATTTCTTCTTTCAATTCTATGATGTTTGGGACACATATCCTTCCCTTGTACCTTAAGTATCCTTTTACATCTATGTGATAATCCTTCACTTCTTCCTTCTTTAATAGGAGAGACCTCTTTTCTGCTAAGTCTTGATCTTCTTCTTGCATTTTTGCCACCTTCAAGGCCAAGTTTGATTGTAAAGTAATTAAACTTAACCTTCCTTTACTCTTTTCTTCCTCAATTATCTCCATACTTATCCCACTGTTCTCATCTATTTCCAAATCAGTGAGCATGGTCAAATCTCTAAACTCCTCCATCATTAACATGGCCATTTTTGCATGCTGCCTACTCAATGCATCTGCCACTTTATTAGCCTTGCCTGGTGTATAAAGTATATCTAAGTCATAAGCAGCAAGAAATTCAACCCATCTGTGTTGTCTCATATTTAAATCTTTTTGTGAAAAGAGATATTTTAAGGCCTTGTGATCAGTGTATAAAATGAACTTTGCACCCAATAAATAATGCCTCCAGAGCTTTAAGGCATATACTACTGCTGCCAACTCCAGATCATGAGTTGCATATCTAGTTTCATGGGGTTTTAGTTGTCTAGATGCATAGGCTATGACCTGATCTTGCTGCATCAACACAGCCCCTAGCCCTGATCCACATGCATCTGTATATACAACCAATCCCTCATTGCCTTCTGGTACTCTCAACACTGGTGATTTTACCAAAGCCTCCTTGATCTGGGTGAAAGCTTGTTCACACTTATCAGTCCATATAAACCTTTGGTTCTTCCTAGTCAGGTTAGTGAGTGGCATTGCTATTTTAGAAAATCCTTGTATGAACCTCCTATAGTATCCTGCCATCCCCATGAATGACCTAACTTCACTAACATTGTTAGGCTTCTTCCATGCTTGGATTGCTACTATCTTATTGGGGTTTACTGAAATTCCTCTAGCAGAGACAACATGTCCAAGAAAGTGTACTTCCTCTTGCCAGAACACACACTTAGAGAACTTTGCTTTCAAATCTTTTTCTCTTAATCTAGATAAGACCAAATGTAAGTGGTTCTCATGTTCCTCTATTGTTTTAGAGTAGATTAGAATATCATCTATAAAAATCAGAACAAATTTGTCTAAGTAATCTCTGAATATCCTATTCATTAGGTCTACAAAGTAAGAAGGGGCATTTGTTAGCCCAAATGGCATAACCAGAAACTCATACAAACCATATCTTGTGTTGAATGCTGTATATTTAATACTTGATTCCTCAACCTTCATCTGATGAAACCCAGATGCCAAGTCTAGCCTAGAAAACACTTTAGCTCCACTGAGTTGATCAAAGAGATCATCTATCCTGGGTAATGGGTATTTGTTTTTGATGGTTACTTTGTTTAATTCTCTGTAATCTATACACATTCTTAAAGTACCATCATGCTTTTTAACAAATACTACAGGAGCACCCCAGCATGAATTACTTGGCCTTATAAACCCCTTGGCTTCTAATTCTTCCAGCTGGTTCTTTAGCTCTTTTAATTCACTTGGCCCCATCCTTGTAGGCTTTTTGATAACTGGGCTAGCCCCAGGCATAAGGTTAATCTGGAATTCAACAGGTCTATGGTGTGAGACACCTTTTACTTCCCCAAATACATCCAAGTATTCTTTAACTATGGGGATTTCATTAATAGCTATTTCCTTGGAATTATTTTCTAATTCAATTAAATGATTTAGACTGTTTTCTTTGATAGGTTCACATAGAATTGTAACCCTTTGGCCTTTAGAATTTTGTAGTGAAATGGTGGATGCATCTAGGTCAATTATGGCTTTGAATTGTCTTAGCCAATCTGCCCCTAATATAACTCCTATATTTGGGAAGTTTAGAACATATAAATTGGAAACAAATGTGTTTCCTCCTATGTTCAAATTCACATCCACACAGATCATATCTAATACACTAGAACTTCCTAAAGGGCTTTGTATTAACAGAGGTACTTCAGCCAAATTGCAGTTCATTTTCAACCTTTTAACTATTTCATGGGAAATGAGTGAGTGGGTTGCCCCGGTATCATATATTACAGCTAAAGGTATGGTACAAATAAATAGTGTACCTTCCACTTGACCATGGTTTTCAGCATTTGCCTCAATTATGGCCTTGCCCCTACCTTCCAGGTTTGCCACTTTTCCTTGTTGCTTGTATTCTGGGCAATTTCTTTTCATATGCCCTTCCTTCCCACATAGATAGCATTTGAAAGCTCCCCCTTTTAGCTCTGGGCATCTTGGCTTAATATGGCCTTCTTTCCCACAATGGTTGCAAACTATTTTTCTTTTGGCTTCATTGGGCTTTGCATCTACTGCCTTCTTACCATCTGCCTCTCCTTTCTTCTTATCATAAGGGTGGTACTTTCCTTTGTTCTTCTTGTTACTATTGTTTTTGAAGTTCCTGAACTTATCTCTTTCCTTGTCATGCTTCTCAATCTTCAGAGCCAAATCTATCACTTGATCAAAAGTTCTGTCAGCATAAGGTAGTATAGCCCTGCTAAGCCCTGGGTTCAATCCCTTGATGTATCTATCATTTTTGGATGCTTCATCAGCCACTAACATTGCCCCATAGGTAGACAATCCCTCAAACTTCTGGGTGTATTCTGTGACATTCATAGTCCCCTGTCTAAGTTTGATGAACTCCTCTAGTAAAGTGGTTTTTGCTGAGGCTGGAACAAACCTTGCCTCTAACATCTCCTTAAATTGATTCCAATTAATATCATTTTCATTCCGGCCAGCTATGATCACCTCCCACCAACTCAAAGCTGCACCTTTTAATTGCCTTGAGGCCACTTGCCTCTTCCTTTGGTCATCTAGTTGCATATCAGTGAAGATCCTCTCTAATGTCCTCAGCCATGCTTGAATCTCCATTACACTTTCAGTTCCTTCAAAGCTCTTACCTCCCAAGTTGGTATAAGTCTTCACTAACTTGGAGAGTTCCTCATGTGGGTTCTCAGGTCTGTGCCCAATTCCATCTCTCAAAACTCTCACAAATTCCTGCATGTCAAGCATTTGTGGTGTGCTAGATCCTCCTTGATGATGAGACCCTCTTCCTACCATATTTCTAAAAGTATATGTATTTCATCTTATTAGTTTATAACACTTAGCTTTAATTTTAAATTTATTGTATCTTTCCTATTTAATCATTGTGTATGTCACATGTACACACATACATACATTCAGGGAATACTTATAAGCAGTCAAATATACAAACAAACCTAGTATAAACATAAGCATACAAACATTTGCTATGTTAATTAAAACATAGCTCTGATACCAAATGAAAAGACCCTCCTATTTACACACTAATTTTATTAGTGATTTTTTTTTTGAGATGATATATAGATATATCATCTATTACAAATATACTTCCCAGGGTCATTTTCTTTTCTCTAATAAACCAAAATATATCCAGGATCTTTCACAATATAGAAATATTGTTTTAATTCTAAATCATTTTTAACATACATATATGAAGATATCTATGTTATATTCTACTTGAATCAGAGCATGATAATAAGTAGAAATCCTTTTTAAATTTGCAAAAATGTGATAAATCCCCTTTTAAATTAAAACTTAATGTATCCTGATTTTTGACTATGGTGTCCTCTGGAAATATGTTCCTTAGACTTGTTATTATAATTAAGAAATAACCAAGCAATAATCAGTGGAAAGCAAGCCTATAATATAGATGATTGTCTTAAAGTTTGAATATTATCAAACTCAGGATAAAAGAAAGTGGATCCTAAGTGAACACAAGCAACATCTAGGCGTAATGGAAACGCGCCTAACTTATTCATGCAAGGTCACTAGTTCGAGTACTATGCTGGTCGGTTCAAACACAATTTTTGTTTTTTCTTTTTATTTTCTCCTGTATGGCTGAAATCTGATACCTACCTATAATTATACATATATATTTGATTTTTGCCTATAACCTAACATACAAAACAATTCTTCTTGCATAACTATTTTTAAAACCCATTCTTTCAACTGTTTTAAGAATTTACATCTATATTTTTGCCTAATATCAACATGTACACAGATATACATGTACATGTCAGTGTCTTTGTTCATTTGCCAGAAAACTGAGCTCAAGGTTCCCTTGCTTCATTGATCTGAAGTGAAACATTAGGCCTGACCTATGGCCTAACCATGTGGTTACTCTGGCCATTCTTTTGTTTGCATTTTCACAACCCAGATTGTACACAAAATGTTGATACCTTTCCTTTTCAAAAGCATGTGTATATATTTGTGTATCAGACATTTTGTGGTCAGATAAATCATTCTTCCTAATCATACTTCTCTTTTAAAAATACATCTTCAAAGTATAAACACTTTTTCTTGTATCTGGACTTATGTCAATATCATAAATTGAAGATATAGCAGTTTAATTCTTTTCTGGTTTTCCCAATATTATTTTCTGTATATCTATATTCTTTTTGAAAGAACTCAGGATTAACTGAAATCATCATAAAATGATTATGCTATAAAATCCAGGTTTTACCTCTAAATCAAAACAACTTTAGCAAATAGGTTTTCAAATCAGTTCAACATCAATATCCTTAGTACATACCAAATCAGAAATAACCAGAAACAACATAGCACATGTCTCTTACAAGTTCTTCCTACTTAATACATTTAGATAGCCATATTAATCAGGGAATACATGCATGAATTAACACATTTTAGCTTTTATTTCTAATTATCTTAGCATCCTCTATTCCATATCTTTTTAATCTTGCTTACTTAGCTCCATCATAACCTGCAAAAGCATTAGTGGCTGCCTCATTATAAATGAGACACCCCCATGTGCCATGAGCAATAAGGGTCAGATCTATGATCTGGTGTGAGCATTTCTAACATATCCATGATATTAAGCTAAGGATACAGCATAAATATACTTTGCATACTTGACAGGTATTATCATGTACAATACATAAGAGCAAACATATGCAATACAACAACTTTTATCTGGAACTACTAGGTTGCCTTTTCTTTTTTCTTATAAATTCCTGGCCTCATCTGCTATAAGGAATCAAAGGGACACATTGCCATGAACTAATTAACATTATGGCACAAAGATCTCAGGACTTAAACAAGCCATGTGCCAACTTGTCTACTTCAAATAGGACAAGCATTCCAGCAGCCTTCTTGGCACAAAATCCTTAGTTATATCACTAAGTGTATTTATGTTCATTCTATCAATGATAGCTAGGTGTACATACCACCTGTACTCATGAAACATACTAGTTACCTTGCAGACATAATATTGCAAGCAAGTTACAGGTTATTTGCTAGAGGTATAACACCCCAGTCACTCCATCTCACATTATTTAGCATATTAACACCCTATTCAAGCATATACCAGAATGTTTGCAACTGAGAATAAATACATGGCTCTATTGAGTTCATTTTGATTTTGCAAGCAACTATATTTAGCCAGATTTTCAATCTTGTTTAAACATAGTTTTTAGGCTTGTAAATTTCTGTTTAGTTTAGGGCTCAGCACTTATAGAGAAAAACTCCATTGCACCCTTAACCAATTATTTCAAGCCTCAGCACCATACCATTGTATATGCAGCTCATAGTTTTCTTTATCTTTTCATTCTTTGTCTTAAGCCATTATTCAGACTAGTTACAAATACTTTGATATATGTTCCTTAAGGTTTTGGTATAATATACAGAGATGAAAATAGAACAACAAAGTTATACATCCAGCATAGCAGATCATATCTCATCAAACATTCATGAAACCATCAGCAACCAACATAGTTTGTAAATCAAAACATGCAAAATATAACATATAAAAGCTTGGCTGCCTAATCCCAGGTCTTAATGCCATGTATATGAGTGAGGATACTCACCTAAATGCTTACACAAACTCAAACCAGAAAACCCTTCAAATCTTTAGCCTTATCTTCCTCTTCTTCCTTAGGTTAATTAATTAGTGAGAGAGCAGTTTTCTGATTGGGTTCTTGGTTTAAATAAGGGTTCTGTCTAGGGTTTTGAGTGATGCAAAATCCCTATTTTAGCCCAGACCAGAATCATGCATTTGGCATTGCACATTCCTTCCCTCCTAACCCTTAATGTCCCGGCCAATATTTTAAAACAAGACTAAATTGTGCCTATTTTCCTTTCTTTTCAGAAAGTGATAACTTTAAGTATTTTTATTATATTTACCTCAAACATGATAATGGTGTGACTTTCTATTTTTCTGCCTATGTACATTTGTTTTCTTGCACTTTGGTTCTTACTGTTTTAGTGCTTCCTTTATTTATTTTCTGCTCCATAATATCTGGATATATATATACATTTATACAACCATGGGTGTTAATTTAATTTTAACCATTTATTTGCAGAAAACATGTGCATACTTATGTGCATTTCTACACCTATTTAAAATTTCACTTATTCATTATAAATCAATGTTTTCTTCTGTCTAAATTTTCAGACAAGTCATACATAGGCATATATATAGATATATATATATACACACATCCTCAGGAATTTTTAATACTCATGTCTAAGTCTATATTTTCTTTATTTAAAACATTTTATCTAAATGTTTTCCTTCCTTGTTTTATTATCCAGGAATTCTGGATTTTCTCTTAGTGCCATAACTAGTGTGCACGTGCACACATGCACACAACCTTGCACCACTGAAAATCCCACCTATATAATAATTCTGATTTTCCCCCAGAATTTTAATCATTTATTAAAAGAATTTTCCTCAAAATCTTGGGGTATTACAAAATTTCTAAGGATTTTCCCTTGCCTTTCCTGTTCTTTTGCCATTTGGAGTTGCACTATTTGAATTTCAGTCATTAACTGAATTGCATCCTTTAGAGAATCCTCCATTTTTGTCACTCGGGCGAGCGTAGTTCGTTGGACGGACCAGAGGTTGGAGAATGGAATGAAAAGGTTGATTTTATGTTTGATTTGGAAGAGGAGGCCATTGATAAATTGATTCCAGAAAGGAAGTAACTAACTAGATTCACAGTTCAAAGGTTACTACACATCCCTTAGGTACAAGTATGTATCATGATATAAAGGGAGTTTTGTAGTGGGGAGGCATGAAGGGGATGTTGGTATTTATGTAAGTGGATGTCTAAATTGCTAGCAGGTAAAGGGTAAACATCTAAAGTCGAGCGGATTGCTTCAACCGCTCAAAATTTCAATATAGAAATGAGAGCAAATATATATGGATTTCATTGTTCTACTACCTAGGTTGAAGTGAGGGAATGAAGGCATATGGGTTATAGTCGATTTCTTGACTAAGAGCTCAAACTTCATTCCAGTAAAGTCGACTAGGACAACATTAAGTTTGGCTAGTTTGGTGTGAAGGAGTTGTTATATCCATGGCATTCCTGACAGTATTGTTAGTGATAGAGATCCACTATTAATGAATCATACTGGGAGAGAGTTACATAATACCATAGGGACAAAGCTGAGTTTGAGTACAGCTTATAATCCGCAAATTAAAAGTTAGACAGAGTGGGTTAATTGAGTGTGAGAGTATCTATTATGTGCATGTATTCTTGATTTTCGGGGATCTTGGAGGATCATCTTCATTTGATGGAATTCACATTCAACAAAAGTTATTAGCTTAGCGTTAGCATGGAACCTTTTGCTGCATTATATGGTCTATCATGCAAATCATCATCATGTTGGATCGAGAATGGTGAATGATTAATACTTGGAACCAACATGGTTCAGGATTCAACCGAGAAGTTATATCTTATTCATGGTCAAATGAAGGTTTCACAAAATGGATAGAAGAGCTACGATGTAACATCCCATGTCTGGAGGCCAAAAGCTAAGCGCTACATATATTGTAGTCATCCATAGTATTAACTTCTGGTGACAAAATACGGTAATGATAATGGTATCCATAATATCATAAGCACATGAATATGAACAAAATCAGAGATTTCAAAAACAACATTTTGTTGATTACATTTCAAAACAATAATTCATATCCATATTACATAATCCGTTAACGTTTCCCCGACAATGATTAAATATATCATTAAAAAACATGCCAAGAGTGACATACGACGATGCCCCCTTGGTTATTCAGAGAAATATTGTCATAACTGATTTAATATACACAGCGGAAAAATAAACAGAAAAATCTGTATTCTTAATTAGCTATCCATCAGCCACAAGCTCGTCTTCCGAGGCTTTATTCGCCAAAAGACTAAAACCTGAAAACCTTAACCCTCAGCCTACTCAAATCAATTTTGAATACCCAAGAATTTAAGGGGAAACAAAAACTTTGAGTCAGAATAAAGCCTGGTATGAATAATTCTGTTACAACTCGGTTTACCGATATTATATGAGACCATGCTGCTTAGCAGAACGGGTTTCCCCTCAATAATATCCTTTTCAAAACATATATATTTTGCAAATCCTTTCCTGCAACCAAACTGTTCAATCAAACTGATTATATCCAAATAGCAATGTTGTTTATGCTAATAAATGGACTATTTGTCCGTAAAACAGGTAATTTGTGAGCTATCTGCCCACAACATAATAGCAAGGTCCATTATGCTAACAAAAGGACTATCTGTCTGAAAATCAATAGTAAGGCCCGTTATGCTAAAATGGACTAACTGTCCATAAAACTAGGCTGACTTCCGCTAACTGGACTAACTTTCTGAATCAAAATGTGCTAACTGTCCGAAATTTAGGTTGACTGCCTGCAAAATGGACTAACTGTCCAAAATCTTTCTTAGGGTTAACTACCCTTTAAATTTTCCTTCAAAGCATTTTTCAAAATGATTTAGTCCTTCAAATCATATATTTAAAATATATCTTTAGCTTTACTCTAAGCCATTTTGCCATGATATATACACACTTTACTCAAAATAATGTTGATGAATTTTAATGAAGATTTAATATCCTTCCACAAGTTAAAACCATTTTTAAATTGAAAATACTTAGGCTATATTGCTTATTCAATACATTCGAAACCTTTGATTAAACCCTTTAAACACCCTTTCAAAACCCATGAAGGTTACTCCTTCGAAACCATTGAAAGTGACCCTTTCGAATGATTTAAAAACCTTTGACATCTTTCTTTTAAAAAACTTTAAACATTGCCTTTCGAAACGCCTGGAAAACCTTTCCTTTTGAAACCATTCGAAACCATCAGAAAATAACACATTTCGACTTCTTCGAAACCTCTGGGGAACCACCCCATTGAAACCACTTTTAAAACCTTTCGAAAGCATTAAACTTAAACCTTCGAAAGCATTTAGGTTCAATTTAAAGTATGTGAAGACCTTTCAAAACCCTTCAAAGTTAACTCCTTAACCCTTTGAAAACGTCTCGGTCGAAACCATTGGATTATGTCTTCAAGTAGAGCAAAAGGGCATAACCCCATTAAAGTCGAAAGCACTTCCTTTTGAAATCATTCAAATCATCTCTTGCGAAACCAATTTGGGTTTTACTTTACTTATAGAAAAAAGGTCTTAAAACATTTGAGTCGAAAGCAACTGCTTCAAAACCATTTCCTAATTAATGAAGTGATGGTGTCGAAACCATTCGTTTGAAAGCATTGGAGAGATGGGAAGATTTTAAGAAAACAAACAACCCCTTTGAAACCTACTGGATCAAAAGGTAAAAGGCGGCAGCTAGGTGTTTCGACCTAGTCGAAAGCATTCATTTAAAACAAAGATGTAACCCAATCGAAACCATTTCCTTTTAGACCATTTTGACCTAGTCGAAACCCAACCAAGTCGAATGCATCTTAGTCGAAAGCAAGCAGGCTTATTTTTCTTTAAAATCAAAACAAAGCTTCAACCCTTTTGGAACCCTTTGGTTTCGACCCTATACATTTTATCCACATCCAATTCATTATGTACCAGTTGCCTGATACCATATGAATTGGTTTCGACTGTGTCGGAGGCGATAGTATGGTGGTGGAACCTAGTGCCGATGGAGATGATATAGTGAAAAACCTATTTATTTGTACTTTTAAACAATTTCTTTTGTACCTAACCTGCCTTGTTTGTCTAAATCTGATTGGTTGTCGTATTACTTTTTCAAAAGTGCTGCCATTTTCCAGAATTAACAAATTCAAATTATTTACAAAAAGCCCCTTCTCCATTTTAAAACATACAAAACATTTAAGTCCCATACCTTAAATAATTTTATATACCTATCAAAACTCTTAGGAAAAATCTGGAAAATTCATGCAAATCTCATTTAATATGTATTCTAACATATAAAAATTTCAGACCCATACCATATATTATTTAACCGTAAATAATTTATTACCAAAATTATCATTTTCTTTACTATAAAATTCATATAAAATCCACATTAATTCCAAAGATTCTGAAAATTGAAACCCATCTCCAAAATTTTATTCCTGATTTTCTTAAAAATTCGAAAGGCAAAAAGATGTCAATTAATAGAGTTTTTACCTTAAAACATATCATAAATTCAATATGAAAAACCATAATTCATCAACAAGCATATATAAACATTCCATCATTCAAAAATATGGAAAATCATTGCAAAATATTCGGAATTCATCTTAAAACCGAAAGCACAATCAAAAATGAGATGTAAACATTATTCACCTTAGCCTTTGTGATTAAAGAGATTAAGATATGAATAGATTTGATTTGCTTAAGCTTCTTCCTAGCTTTTCTTCTTCTTTTTCCTTGTTAATGGTGGCCGGCCTTGAGCTTTCAAAATTTAGAATGATAATGAACGTGTATATTTTTACACGGCCATGGTTTGGAGGATATAGGAATGGCCTCTTTCCTATTCTACCCCTCCTCTAATTCATTTTAACTCTTATTCTAATTTATTATTAAATGGCATGGCTACCCTTTTAATAAAGTCAAATCTCAGTCCCCTAATCAACACATTATTTTATTTATCTAATTAAATATTCTAAATAATGTTACCAAAAATCTGAGGTGTTACAGACTCCCCTCCTTAAAGAATTTCGTCCTTGAAATTACGATAAGGTACACAACAAATCAAACAAGAAGGTAGAACATACCATCAAACAAGTCAGGATAAGTATCTCTAATCCTTCTCTAAACCTTCCAAGTACAGTCCCTGTCATCGTCACTCCACTAGACTTTGACTAATCTGACCATCTTGGTTCTAAGCCTCATCTCATCTTTTGCAACAGTGCGAACTGGATTCCTCACTATGGTCAAGTCTGGTTCTACCACTAAATCATCTAGCATAGTCGGTGCAATAGTAGTTTCCGGGTCTTTAACACACCTTCTGATAAGAGAAACATGAAAAACATCATGGACACCTACCAAACTGCTTAGTAACTCAATCTTATATGCGAGTTTCTCGATCCTCTCAACAATAGGAAAAGGTCCAACGAATCTTGGTGATAACTTCCTCGATTTTCCAAACCTAATCACACCCTTCGTCGGTGTCACTTTGAAGAAAACTTGGTCTCCAACTGAGAACTCTAGATCTTTTCGTCTCTTATATGCATAACTTTTCTACCTAGACCGAGCCTCCTTCATTCTAGCTCGAATGACCTCAATCTTTTTTGCAGCTTCTTTGACTTAATTTGTACCAAGAACCAACCTATCCCTAGTCTCTAGCCAACATACGGGAGATTTGCATGACCTTCCATACAAAGCTTCAAACGGTGCCATCCTAATATTTGTCTGATAACTATTGTTATACGAAAACTCGACTAAATGCAGATGGTCTTCCCATGATCCTCCAAAATCTAACACACAAGCTCTTAACAAATCCTCTAAGGTTTTGTTAACCCTTTCTGTTTGCCCATCTGTCTACGGATGGTAAGCAGTACTCATCCTGAGCTTGGTTCCTAAAACTTCCTGCAGACTCTTCCAGAAATCGCTAGTGAACAATAGATCTCTATCACTAACTATGCTACTAGGAATTCCATGCGGTCTAATCACATTCCTCATAAACAATTTTGCCAAAACAGGTGTCGTCCTGGTTGAATTAATTGGAATGAAATGGGCATTCTTGGTCAACCTGTCCACTATGACCCATATACTATCATTTCCCTTGTTTGACCTTGGCAACCCGTCAATAAAATCCATGGATAAAGAATCCCACTTCAATATTGGAATATCTAACGGCTGAAGTAACCCACTTGGCTTCTGGTGTTTGGCCTTTGCCTGTTGGCAAACCATGCACTACTTCACACACAAACCAACATCACGCTTCATGCCTTCCAAGAATAAACTTCTCCTCATATCCTGGTACATCTTAGTACCTCCTGGATGAATGGTGAACTTCGAACGATGGCATTCGTCCAAGACTTCTTTCCTTATGTTTCTTACACTCGGAACACATAATCTTCCTTACTTTCTCAACCACACATTCTGGTCAAGACTGAAATCTTTCAATTCATCGCTCTTAGTTTCTTCTCTTAGCTTCCTGATCCGTTCGGCAAATACTGGATCCTCCATCTATTTAGAAGCAATCTTTTCGATCAACACTGGTCGAACTTCTAAACAAGATAATACAACAATATCTCCACTAGACCTAGCTCCAGATCTCCACTGCACTCTACAATCGGCTAATGCTTCCAAACCCTTCCACTCAACAATCATCGCCAAAACTGCATTCTGATGTTTCCTGCTAAGTGCATATGCAACCTTGTTGCCTTTCCCAGGTGTGTACTCATTCCCAAGCAGCGATAAACTCTAACCACCTCTGCTGTCTAATGTTTAACTCCTTTTGAGAGAACAAATACTTCAGCGACTTATGATCTGTATATAACTCAAACCTTTCTCTCAAAAGGTAATGTCTCCACACATTCAAAGAAAAAATAAATGCAGCCAATTCTAAATCATGTGTCGAATATCTGACCTCATGCGGTCTAAGCTGTCTAGAAACATGGGCAATCACTTTACCGCTCTGCATCAGCATAGCTCCTAATACCGTTCCACCTGCATTGGTATAAACCACTAAATCCTGATTCCCTTCCAGAACAATAAGTGTTTCAGATTCTGGAATGCTTCCTCACACTTATCGGTCCATATAAACTTCACATCCTTTCGTGTTAGCTTGGTCATCGGTGCCGCTATCCGCGAAAAATGCTTAATGAACCTCCGATAATAACCAGCAAACCCAAGGAAACTCTTTTCTCGATTACTATCTCGGGCCTCTTCCAACTATTTACTGCCTCAATCTTAGTGGGATTTACTGACAAACCTTCCTCTGAGACTACATGACCAAGAAACTTCACCTCTTTCTTCCAGAAGTGACACTATGAAAACTTCGCTTTCAGCTGATGCTGCCTCGGCATCTCAAGCACCACTCTAAGATGAACTTCATGCTCTCTTTCATCCTTAGACTATATCAACTATCATCTATGAAAACCAATACTAACCTATCCAAGTGCTCTCGGAAAACCCGGTTCATCAAATCCACAAAGAAAGCTGGCGCATTAGTCAGTTCGAACGGCATGACTAACCATTCGTACGACCCATTCTTGGTCCTAAACATTGTCAAAGGTATACCTTCCTCTACTACCCTGAGCTGATGGAAACCTATTGCTAAATCCAACTGCGAGAATACCTTGGCTCCACTTAACTGGTCGAACAAATCGTCACCTTGGGCAAAGGATATCGATTCTTTATCGTCCTTTCATTCAACTTAAGATAATGATACATAGCCTTAACGATCCATCTGGCTTCTTAGCAAACAATGCAGCTGATCTCCATGGGAAACTACTTGGCCTGATAAAACTCTTGCCTTCTAAATCCACCAACTGCACCTTTAACTCACTCATCTCTTAAGGGGTCATCCTGCTTGGCGGTCTACTAACCAAATCTATCTGAAACTCAATGGCCCGTTTCGGCGGCATCCAACTATATGCTCAAAAACATCTGCGAATTCTCTAACCATGAAAACATGACTCAAGTCATCATCCAATTCCATGGCACCCAAAAAAGCATACATCTCACCGTAAGAACCTTCTACGGTATAAACAATCCTGACACTGCAATCTGCGTGTCTAAGCGATTTTTGCTATCCTGGCAAAATATCCTAGCATCGTGCTCACTTAACCAATCGATACCAAGAATGATTCCGAACCCCACAAAATCAAACACATGCAAACTACAAACAATAGCATGACCTAACAAGTCAAACTCTAACTGGTCACATCTCAACCCTAGAGTTGCATACCCTCCTAATGGATTCGCAACCCGTAAGGAAGTAACTAAATATGTGGGTTCTAGGTTAAGCATATCTAGCAAACATCTAGATATAAAAGAGTGCGATGCACCAATATCAAATAGAATGCTAATAGACATACTATGATTCTGAAGTGTACCTCCCAAGACAGCCTTTCCTTTTTCCTGAGCTGTTAGCTTAAAAGCAGCAGGCTCCAATGCATACACCTTACCCTTTCCATCCTTAGCGGGCTCCTTGCACTGGCTCTTATAGTGGCCTATTTGGTCACAGTTGTAGCACCTGACATTCTTCCTCCCAGCCACTTCCTTTGCCTCCCCGGCACGACACTCATTGGCAAAGTGCCCCTTCTTGCACACTTGAAACTGACAATCTCAGAGTCTCAGACATCCCCTTCTTATCTGCTCCACACTTCTGAGCACCTTACTTCGGAAACAACTTCCTCTTCTAACCCTATCCAACATGACTTCTTTAGCCTTACTCTTATCTAGAGAATTCAAGCAACTCCTTATGCCTTAAGGCCATCGCCATAACAAAATCAGAAGGATCTCTAATATGAGGTAATGTAGCCCTGGCTAACTCAGGCTTCATCCCCCTAATAAACTTTTCATTCCTCTTCATGACTATATCCACTGAAGCATACCCATATCGGACCAACTCCTCAAACTTTCTAGCATACTCCAGAACTAACATCTCCCTCTGCTCTAACTCAGCAAACTTCCTGATCAGAGCAGACTATGCCATTGCAGACATAAACCTCTCCTGGAACCTTCCCTTGAAATCTTCCCAGGTCATTGCCTCCTCATCCACTGCCACAGTCACACTATTCCACCAGAACAAAGCGGCTCCTTGATGTTGTCTAGATGCCAACCTCCTCTTATGCTCATCATTGAGCCCCAAATCTGCAAAAAACCTTTCGCAGTGCTACAATCAGTTCTCTACCTCAATGGCATCCTTCATCCTAACAAACGGCTTCCCTCTAAGCTTAATGTAGTCCTCACTCAACTTAGCATAGTCGTTGGAAACTAAAGCTCCTGGAACTCCTCCTCCCACTACTCCAGCAGCAACACCTGCTTGCACCATATTCATGAAGAACTGATACATAGCTTCCTTTCCAACCTATGGGACTTCCGCACAAACATTCTCTGCTTGTGCCTGACCTTGACCTCTTCTCACATTAGGCCTATCATTCCCTCTGGTGACTTCCCCTCCTAGGTTAACCCTTCCTCTTCTTCCTTCCATATCAGTATTCAAACCTCATGAGATACAGAAAAATAACCTAACAAGGATAGGAGACTAGAGATAAAGCGTATACATAAATATAACATATACAAGTACGTTACTATAGCATTATCCCATACCCTATTCTTACTCTACTTCTATAGGATTATGTTTTAAAAAACATTTTTAGTTTAAAAAAATTCATAAACTTATGCTCCGATACCAAGTTGTAACATCCCATATTTGGAAGCCAAAAGCTATGCGCTACAAATGATGCAGTCACCCATAGTATTAACTTCTGCTGATAAAATACGATAATGATAATGGTATCCATTATATCAGAAGCACATGAATATGAAAAAATCATAGATTTCAAAAACAACATTTTGCCGATTACATTTCAAAACAATAATTCATATCCATGTTACATAATCCCTTAACGTTTCCTAGGCAATAATTAAATATATCATTACAGAATACGCCAAGAGCGACATATGACGATGCCCCCTTAGTTGATTAGAGAAATATTGTCATATCTGACTTAATATACACAGTGGAAAAATAAACAAAACAATCTATATTCGTAATTAGCTATCCGTCAGCCACCAGCTCGTCTTCAGAAGTTTTATTCGCCAAAAGACTAAAACCTTAAAACCTCAACCCTCAACCTACACAAATCAATTTTGAGTACCCAAGAGTTTAAGGGGAAACAAAAACTTCGAGTCAGAATTAAAGCCTAGTATGAATAATTCTGTTACATCTCGGTTTACTGATATTAAGTGAGACCACGCCGCTTAGCGAAACGGGTTTCCCCTCACCAATATCCTTTTCAAAACATATATATTTTGCAAATCCTTTCCTACAACCAAACTGGTTAATCAAACTGATTATATCAAAATAGCAGTATCCTTTATGCTAATAAATGGACTATCTGTCCGTAAAACAGGTAATCTGTGAGATATGTGCCCACAACATAATAGCAAGGTCCGTTATGCTAACCAAAGGACTATCTGTTCGAAAAATAATAGCAAAGTCTGTTATGCTAAAATGGACTAATTGTCTATAAAATTGAGCTAACTACCGCTAAGTGGACTAACTGTCCGAAATTTAGGCTGACTGCCTGCAAAATGGACTAACTGTCCAAAATATTTTCTTAGGGTTAACTACCCTTTAAATTTTCCTTGGAAGCCTTTTTCAAAATGATTTAGTCCTTCAAATCATATATATACAAGGAAAATATATCTTTAGCTTTACTCTACGCCATTTTTCCATGATATATATATATATACACACACACACACACTTAACTCAAAATAATGTTGATGAATTTTAATGAGGATTTACTATCCTTCCAAAATAAGTTAAAACCCTTTTTGAAATTTAAAATACTTAGGCTATAATGCCTATTCAATACATTCGAAACCTTTGTTTAAACCCTTTAAACACAATTTCGAAACCATTGAAAGTGGCCCTTTTGAAAGCTTTAAAAACCTTTGACATCTTTCTTTTAAAAACCTTTAAATATTGCCTTTCGAAACCCCTAGAAAACCTTTCCTTTCGAAACCATCAGAAAGCAACACCTTTCGATTTCTTTGAAACCTCTAGAGAACCACCCCTTCGAAACCTCTTTTAAAACCTTTCGAAAGCATTAAACTTAAACTTTCGAAAGCATTTGGGTTCAATTTAAAACATGTGGATACCTTTCTAACCCTTCAAAGTTAACTCCTTAACCCTTTGAAAATGCCTCGGTCGAAACCATTGTAGTATGCCTTCAAGTAGAGCAAAACGACATAACCCCATTAAAGTCGAAAGCACTTCCTTTTGAAATCATTCAAATCATCTCTTTCGAAACCAATTTGGGTTTTACTTTACTTATAGAAAAAAGGTCTTAAAACATTTGTGTCGAAAGCAAAACCATTTCCTAACTAATGAAGTGATGGTGTCAAAACCATCCCTTCGAAAGCATTGGAGAGATGGGCAGATTTTTAGAAAACAAAACAACCCCTTCGAAACCTACTGGATCAAAATGTAAAAGGCAGCAGCTAGGTGTTTCGACCTAGTCGAAAGCATTCATTTAAAACAAAGATGCAACCCAATCGAAACCATTTCCTTTTAAACCATTTGACCTAGTCGAAACCCAACCAAGTCGAAAGCATCTTAGTCGAAAGCAAGCAGGCGTATTTTTCTTTAAAATCAAAACAAAGCTTCAACTTTTTCAAAACCCTTTGGTTTTGATCCTATACCTTTCGCCCACATCCATTTCATTTCATACCAGTTGCCTGATATCATATGCTTTGGTTTCAACTGTGTCAGAGGCGATAGTATGGAGCTGGAACCTAGTGCCCAAGGAGACGAAACAGTGAAAAACCTATTTATTTATACTTTTAAACTATTTCTTTTGTACCTAACCTGCCTTATTTGTCTAAAACCGACTACTTGCCATATTACTTTTTCAAACGTTCTACCATTTTCTAGAATTAACAAATTCAAATTATTTACAAAAAGCCCTTTCTCCACTTTAAACCATGTAAAACATTTAAGTCCCATACCTTAAATAATTTTATATACCTATCAAAATTCTTAGAAAAAATCTTGAAAAATTCTACTAAATATCTTTTAATATGTTTTCTAACATATAAAAATTTCAGACCCAAACCATATATTATTTACCCATAAATTATTTATAACCCAAATTATCATTTTCTTTACTAGAAAATTCTTATAAAATCCACATTAATTCCAAAAAATCTGAAAATTGAAACCCATCTCCAAAATATTATTTTTGATCTTTACAAACATTCACAAGAAAAAAAATGTCATTTAATAGGGATTTTACCTTAAAACATATCATAAATTCAATATGAAAAAACCATAATTCATCAACAAGTATATATAAACATTCATAATTCAAAAACATGGCAAATCATTGCAAAATATTCGGAATTCATTATAAAACCAAAAACACAATAAAAAATGAGATGTAAACATTATTCACCTTAGCCTTTGTGATTAAGGAGATTGAGATATGAATAGATTTGATTTGCTTAAGCTTCTTCCTAGATTTTCTTCTTCTTTTTCCTTGATAATGGTGGCCGGCTTTGAGCTTTCAAATTTTAGAACGATAATGGACGTGTATATTTTCACACGGCCAAGGTTTGGAGGATATAGGAATGGCCTCTTTCCTATTCTACCCCTCTTCTAATTCATTTTAACTCTTATTTTAATTCATTGTTAAATGGCACAGCTACCCCTTTAATAAAATCAAATATCAATCCCCTAATCAACATATTATTTTATTTTATTTAGCTAATTAAATATTCTAAATAATGTTACAAAAAATGTGGGGTGTTACATATGATGTCGGAGGAGTAGGGTCTTAGAGTTCTTGGTTAGAGAATTTGCATTTGTGAAGGCTTCTCCGACGAGAAATGGTGTTTGGTTTGGTAAGACAATAAAGTTAACTCCTTGGTATGTTGGACTATCCCTAATACTAGAGAGGATTGTTAAACTTGTGTATTAAGTTGAGTTACCGAGTAAACTATGAGGTGTCCATAATGTGTTCCATGTTAACGTTTGCGGAAATATGTGCATGGTCCAACTTTAATAATGGAACCAATTTAAGGCCGACTTGATAGTACTTAGATGGCTTATTCATATAATTGATCGAGATACGAAACATTTGAGGACAAAGGTTGTAACAACCCACTACTTTGTCCCTAGGTCCAATGCCCGAACAAATGCCAACAACCCGAGTGCTAAAATGATGAGTCGTTTGGGGTAAGATAAGATATATACAACTGCTGACATAGACAGATATCAAATATAATTCTAACTAACACTATCTAACAATTGTCTACTTTAAGAGTCTCATAGTGGAAGGAAATAAGATATAATACATAAATAAATACCTTAGTCACATCACTACGGCATGTCAGAAATGTCAAATACATATGTCTAAATGATCGAAATACAACTCAATCCATATATATAGTCAAATCATGGTTCCGACACTTATTTACGTTATACAAATATATATAAAAAGTCTCATCCCTGATACTATCTCGTCTCCAGACTCCATCAACCAGGATATATATATATATAAAGGGAAAATAGGAGGGGGTCAGACATAAGTCTAGTGAGTGAGCCATACTTTACTCTACATATGCTACAAAATAATATTATAACATGATATGAGTCTATCTCCTTTTCACCTCATATATAGTCATCCTGTCACGCCTAATCATCATACGCATCTAACCATATTACATCATATCGATGTGCACTCACTTCCCAGGACTCTCCTTGTGCCCTACTAGGTCGCATATTATACATCATCACGTCAATCACATATAGGACTCACGCCCTTGACTAGCCTCATGGCCTATAGGGTCGCCTATTGTCCTTGCACTAACTAATTGGATTCATACACTAGACAAGCCAAATGCCTTACAAAGTCACTTAACATCCACATCCTCCTACTAGTTCATCGTAGTACTAAAGGGGAGCAACGTAACACCTGGATCACCTACTTGTGTTAGAGATCAACATTCACATCCATATTCTCATCCGTATCTGCATCCATACCATATCCACACACACACACACACACATATATATATATATATATATATATTTCCTACTATGTCTATCTGTGCCATGGACTCATTAACGATTCGCATTCACCATCATATCATGTCTCTGCATCACAATAACAAATATATTTATTTCAAATAGCAGCCAATCTTCATAACCATTCATTTACTTTTTATCACCATCATTTGTCTAATCACTTGTCTCCATTTGCCTTCCAGAACATAAGAGAAACAAGACTTGAATCGTTAGTAATTTATTTATACATGCACTTCTAGGCCCAGGTTCAACCTATGCCCAAGCCACCAGTGAATCAATGCATGTTTTCTAACAGTTTCAGGTTTTAGGAATTTTGTTGTTTCATCATCGCATTCCACCTCTATCCATCTTCGCTCTTCTTTTAGTCACCTAAGAAAGTACCTAGACCCTAGTCCTTCATTTCTAAGTCCAGTTTGTTAATTTATTCCATTAAATTCAACTTATAATCATCAAATAACTATATTCTAACTTAACCTAATTTCTAAATATTGTTATTAGTCAAATCCCTCCCAGATCCCCCTCAAATCTAAAATTAAATGTTTATAGGTGTCAAACTATACTAATATAACAAGCATGTGATGTACATAGCATTATAATTGCCTTATACGAAGATAGAGGACGAATCAATCACCAAAATATATTTTTTGACCCAAATCCACTATATGACATGTTTTGTCTCCTCATTGTAGATTTTTGCCTTCAAATTGCTGCTGGTGCATAGCCTTATTTAATAGCTCTGCAATACCGCTGGTCTTGTTCAATTCGACGAAGTCTTCAGAGAGATATTTGAATTTGATCTTAGGTAGGTTAAGAAAAAGGAGGAAGAAGAAAGTGGTCAGTGTTATCCCGTCTTTTGGCAAGGCCGTGACACCAAGGACTTGACTAGAGGCTGAAGATAATCCGCCCCGGAGATCAGTTATCTATAGGTCCATGATGGATACAGGAAAACTTGGTCTGATTCCGAATCGAGCTACAATTAGCATGGTATGACAAGCAAAGCAATGGAAGGCAACATTCCAAATTTCAGGTCAATCGGAGTTCGTATGCTCAAGTTATGGATCGATCAAGATCCATATGAAACATGTTCATTTCGTATCCATCCATTTCATATCCATCCATTTCATATCCATCAAGATTTCAATGGAACTTAGCACATCCTAGATCGATCATAGTTCACTTGTTCAACAACTACACATTTCGTATCGGTCACACTTCATTCAACCAACGACTACATATTTCGTATCGATCAACTACTCGATCGATACGAAGAGAGGGGCCAGAGATCGATACGAAGGAAGGAGTTCGGCATCGATACGAAAGCAAAGACAAAGCATCGATACGAAAGCAAAGACAAAGCATCGATACGAAAACAAAGACAAAGCATCGATACGAAAGCAAAGACATAGCATCGATACGAGGAGCAATGTATAGGATGGATACAAAGGAAGTGGTCAACTCGAAGGAAAAGGTTTCTAAGAATGAAATATGGATCTCTACAAAACACTCATGCTACGTCATCGATACGAAGAGTGTCGATATGAACCCATCGATACGAAGGCTTCAGCCTCACTAGAAAACTCAATATTGGATCGATCATATCTCTCAAACTACAAGTCCAAATACCATGAAACTTTCACGGAAGCTTGCATATCAACTCAAGGACGTCCATGATTGATCGTAGCTCAATTGGAGCCATTCTTGATCGATACGAAATCCACATGGATCGATCAAGATCGATCAGAAATGACTCCAGATCGATTTTGTGGGCCCACCTACGCATGAGAAAGGGTATTCCCAGTTTTTGGGCAGATATTTCCAGCTTTACGCCTATAAATAGCACCTCCACGCCAACTAAAAGAGGACGTTTATGCCGTTTCTCTATTGAAACTCCATTGTTAATTGAGTGTTAGCCATTGTACTTTTGTAATTCGGTTTATAATCAGCAATAAACATCAAATCTTTCAAAGTGGACGTATGCTACCACATCGAACCACTATAAATTCTTGTCTCCTTTTACTACTGTTCATTTTTCTTGGTGTGATTGTTAGATTAGCCTTGTTTTCCATTTTATTTCTTCATTCTAATTTCTTCAATTACATCAGAATAGTGTTGTGACCATTTTTGGTGCAAACACTTTGGTGCTTTCACTGACAAAACTCCGCTTTTCTCTAATTTTGTGGATCCCCTACCGTTGTCGGATTGCTAAAATCTAAGGTGGAGATCCAGATCTGTCTTCCAGTGGTTCCTTCTATCCTATTCAGATTATTCTAGATCTGTTTGTACCAAAATTTGGCACAACACTCTTCAGAAGTCTTTGAAGAGATAAAGTGAAGAAATTAAATGAAAAAAGAGGAATTATCTAACAAAAACTCCAAATTTCAGAAATGAGAATGATTAAAGTTCAAGGGGACACAAGGATTTAGAGTGGTTCGGCGTATAGCCTACGTCCACTATGAAATAGTTTGCTTTATTGATCTTTATTTTGCGTTTACAAGTGAATTCAATGATTTACAACAATCAATTGTGATTTGCAGAAGAGAATCTCATTTGTAGTAGCAGTAATTGAGTTCGGATCTGGATTTGGCGGAGTCCGGGCGTTGGAGATCTCAAAGAGGAAGAAGAACCCCTTTTCTGTTGGATTTGGAGGTCTATTTATAGGTGTAGGAGGCTGATATTTCGCTCAGATCTCGGGAGACCCTCTCTGGCACGTGACCAGGCCCGTACGCCCAAGCCCGTGAAGTTTCGGTCCGATCCGTGATTGACACAAGCTAATTTCGACTCGCTAAAGATTTCATCCAATGGAGTTGAAATTTGGCGTGGACATTCTCTAGCATGCACGTAGTATTCTGTGAAAATTTCATAGCATTTGGACTTGTAGATTGGGAGATATGATCGATACGAAATGGAGTCTTCGGCAGGCTGTTTCCTTCGACTCGCTTCCTGTTTCGACTCGCTTCTGTTCGACTCGATGACATGGCACTTGATTCTTATTCTGTCCTGGATGTTGCTTCGAGTGAGTCGAAGTAAGTACTTGGTTGGGCGAGTCAAAGCAAGCATTGCTTCGAGTGAGTCGAAGCTAGAACTGGTCGAGCGAGTCGAAGCTATCACTGGGAGAGCGAGTCGAAATGGGAAGCGAGTCGATGTGCGTGCTTTCAATGCTTTCGAACTGGAGCGAGTCGAAATGAGCAGCTCTGAGGGATGTGGAGTGAGTCGAACCAAGTTGACTCGAAGTTGGCCTCTGAGCGAAGTGAGTCGAAGTTGTCACTCCTGGTCGTTGCGAAGCGAGTTGAAGGAGCGAGTCGAAGGAGCGAGTCGATTGGTAATTGACCTTCATCCAATCTTGTATCGCTCATAACTTGAGTATACGAACTCGGATCGACTTGAGATTTGAAACATTGGCTCTCATGGCTTAGCTTGCCATGTCCTACCAATTTTGGCTCGATCCGGGCTTGGACAAAATTCATCGATATCCGTAGTCAGCCCACATATAACTGATCTCTAAGACGGACCGTCACTGGTTACTAGTCAATCCCTTGCTGTTACGGCCTTGCCAAAAGGCGAGATAACATTTGCCCCCCAAAGTACATCTTGTGAAAACATGATGTGCTTTGAAGTGCTGCAGTCTTTATTCTGGATAGTTATCGTCTTCTCGATGAAAGTTGTAATCTTTGACCGTTCTTCTTGATAATGTAAACTATTGACTGTCGACTGATGTGCCCTGTATCGTTGCAACTGATTGTTGTATGCTAGTGGTTATCCGTTTGCCATTGTAGTCGTTACCGAATGAATTTCCGATTCTTAAAAATCTGGAATGTTGAATATTAGTCCGTCATTCATGCATATACGTTAATCTGACTCCCGTTGACGTTTGTACATTCTCGAATCGTCGTCAGTTTATTGTTTTTGAATTCCGTACCGATCCTCTCTTGAACCGACGTGAAATGCATTGTAACAATGCTCGACAGTTGTTGTTGAATGTCCCTTCGTAATGATCCTCTCCAGAATTGTGAAGGATTGAAACATCGAAGATGATTTTTTTTATTGGATTTATGGATGTGAAGTAAGTACATCGAGTTGACGGAATTGGCTTTTGGAAGTTATGGTTCTATGGATTTGACCCGGTTGCTCGACTCGGTTTTGATGACAAACTTCGACCTGAGCGAGTCGAAGTGGAGAGAGTCGATGTAGATTCCCTGATGGATTCGAACAGGATGTTCGACTCGGCCTTGGATCGAACTTCTTCATTCGACTTGATCATGGATTCGAACTGCGTAGGAGCTGGAGTCGAAACGCACAGGAGACGGAGTCGAAGGGGAGCGAGTCGAAGGAGCGAGTCGAAGTGATGGCGTGTAATGTTGCATTAGATATGGAGTCGAAGGGAAGCGACACGAATGGGAGCTCCGTACCTGCACACTGAAGAGGGAGTCGAAGGACATGCTCGACCCCACTGGAATTCGAATCGGTTATTCCTCTTATTTACTACTCCATATAAATACCTGGCACTTAGCCGTTTTCACTTTTTTACCTTTCATCCTTATTTTCCTTGCCTTCGTATCGCTCTATGACTTAGAGAAAGCAAAGAAGAAATGAATACTCTTGCCTTCAAACTGATTTACATCTTCAATTACTCGAACCAATTAATAAATTGAGGTAATCCATCGAGTGAAAACATCTTGTAAACGAGGAGACTCGATTCTTAACACTAAATCGATCAGATTCGTGATCGATCGAAGAGTCCCTGGCCTTAGCCTCGTGTCGATCTGGAGTAGTGATTTCGAGATGATGAGGCGGAGGCCTTCGTGTCGATCGATGGTGGAGCTTCGTATAGAGTCGAATGATTATATTCTGTTGATCGATACGAAGGGGCTGTGTCTTATCGACTCTAAATGGTGGCTTTCGATCGAGTCGAAGTGGGTGGTCTTGGGTCGAGTCGAAGTAGCTGCTTGGGATCGAGTCGAAACGCGTGACTTCGGAGCGAGTTGAAGTGGCTGCTTCGGATCGAGTCGAAATGCGTGACTTCAGAGCGAGTCGAAATGCATGATTTCGGAGCAAGTCGTATTGGTTGCTTTGGACCGAGTCGAAACGCATGACTTTTGGATGGAGTCGAAGGAGACGGCTCTGGAATGAGTCGAACTTGCACTCCATCCTTTTGACCGAGTATAACTCAAACGCACATGACTATAATTTATCGATGCGAACCTGGCTCTCGTGAGCCATACAAATTTGATCATTAAAAAACTTTAAATTTTTCACACACTCGAACAACTGCCTCCGACGAGCTTCAAATTGGCATACTTGGACTTAACCGTTTCACTGCATATCCGACTTCCTATCGAAGCTCGTCGATGAAACTGCAACTTATAAAAAATAACACCAAACTTCGATTTGGAGTGATAGTTAATAACTGGATGGAATGGTTCTGACGGTCAGCGATGACAGTCCTTTTGACTGAATTCCGAAGTCTCGTTCATTACACGTTTTCCTTAATCCGGTTTATCTTCCCAAATAATATACAGTACTACACCGCACAACACGCTCACACACTTTACACTGGGGGATGCACGAGTGTTATTTGTCAGTTTAACAATGATTTTTTATAAGCTAGCTGGTTATGGATCCTTCAAGTTCTCAGCAGCCGGAATTTCCAAGTTTTGTTCCTTCA
Source organism: Allium fistulosum (assembly GCA_030737815.1). Lineage (NCBI taxonomy): Eukaryota > Viridiplantae > Streptophyta > Magnoliopsida > Asparagales > Amaryllidaceae > Allium > Allium fistulosum. Next base: position 801,062,218 of record CM060904.1, read on the forward strand.
ACTATTCAGATACCGGCTATAGAGGCCAAAGTTATTGAGATAGCTCCTGACGAGCGTCAAGGGGCTCGGTTTATACTCAATCCATCAGATTACGTGCCGTCGGGTATTTCTGAAGACATGTTAGGCCAGATATGCTTAAGGCACAGTTTGTCACTTGACGACGTGCTACTTCCTGGGCCAACTGACAGGCCACACAATCCACCAGAGGGGTTTACTGCTTTTAACCGTCATGCTTGTACAGCGGGGACACTCCCTCCCCACAATGATTATATAAGGGAGATGCTGTCGTTTCTCGGCATAGCTCCATCTCAGCTACAAATTAACGGATATGCCTTGTTGAATAGCATCATTGTTTTCTTCATGGAGATCCTTTTTCGACCGCTGAAGCCGATCGAGATCTGGTATTTATTCAATGTCAAGAGCCGTGGAGAGAACCCCTCTTTCACCTTCCTAGAAGCGGTTAGGAGCTGCCACATTGTACAGGGCTCCTGGGGAAGGCTAAGTTATTATAAAACCGAATAGTTCTACGTTCGGTGCCCCCTGGATTCGCTAGGCGGTGGTTGGATAGACGTAAGTGTTGCCACTTCTCTCTCGAATCATTGAGATACTAGTAACTGACTTCACAAGCTGACACACTTTTTCTTTCTTATAGCTGCAATCTCCCGCCCCGATGGCGCATATTTCAGAGAGCTTGTTCAGATTCTTCAAGCGTTCCCGAGCGAAGAAAGGCAGATAGACCTAGTCCTGACCGACAAGAATTTGAGGGCTGTCGGGCTGATAGAGCGGAGACAGAGCATACATCTGGAGGTGGTACATAGAGTGACTCCGAAAAAACGCGTGAAGCCTAAAGCGCCCACAGTTGTGATCACTGAAGAAGTTGATCCAGAAAGGACGCCCACCGATACCGAGCTCCCGGCTGGGCCTTCCGACGATGTCCTGGACTCGGGTGGAAGAAGAAAAGGCAAGGCCGCTGCTTAAAGATGCTCTAAACCTAAGAGATTTAAATCCGTGGTTGTATCTTTACCTTTCCAAGGGATTAGAATCTCAGAAGCTCCTCCCCCGCAAATGGAGAGTCATTTTGCAGGGCTTAATGATATCCCGATCCCGGATTTCGTGTCGTCTCCACACGACGCCGGGATGGAAGGGCTTGATAGTGCTTTTGAACCGAGCGGGTCGCTTGCTATCAGTGCGGCAGACATTTCTGGTTGGTCGGGGGATTGCACATGCATACACTTCACTACACTGCATGATCCACAACTGTACTTCGTCCAACTTAGGAAGTTGCTAACTTTTTCTTCACTTCTCATTTTCAGGTACTATGTCTGGAAGAGGATGAATGCTGAACAGTCTTCGCTCAGCCCGAAAGGCTTCTGGTTACTACGATTATCGCAGGAGGGATTCTGATAGGGATCGCGATCGCGAGCACTCTAATCAGGATAGGTATGGGCGTGACAGGGATAGAGAATACCGACACCGGTCTAGATCACGTTATCCTCCTCCCAAGCTTCCATCTCCACCTCTTGCTCATGTTCCACCGCTGTCAGAGCCTTCTCGTCACAGGCCTTCTTCTCATACTTCAAGATCTGAGATTCATCTTCAGAGAGTCGAGACTACATCTTCCATGGTTACAGAGCAGGTCCCTACTGATCCTACTGGAGAGGGGGCCCTGAAGTTGGCTCAGATGAAGAAGGATTTTCCTAACATTTGCTTCGACGGTTATGTTTTCCCTTCCCACTTAAAGAGAATCCCATCAGGGGTAGAAGGCATGATGCATGACTATGTCCACGACATCTACACCCAATATCGAGAGTGGGCGAAGGCTGTCGAAAAAGCTTCTAAAGTGGCCTTCGAGCGGGCTAAAGAGATCGAGAAAATGGAGACCGAGCTCGCGAAAAGGGATCGTATTATTCAGGTACTCTCTGCTGAGTCCGCGTCTTCTCAGAAATCTGAGATTGAGGCCATTAAGAAGGCTGATGAAGCGAAGGCAGAGATGGAGAGGTTGGGGCAGACACACGTTGCCCTGGTGGAGGAGATGGGCCACCGGAATACTAAAGTCATCGTCGAGCGGGATGCGGTGGTCAAGGAGCTTAATGAACTAAAAGCCAAATTCGCCAGCTTATTCAAAGAAAAAGATGATGCGAACAAAGCAGCCCAGGAGGCGTGCGATCAGGCTGTTCTCCTTACGGGAGAACGGGATGCGGTGGTGGCCAAAGTCCAGAAAGTGGAGACTGAGGTCGAGGAAAGGGTGAAATTGGCCGAGTCCAGGCTAGAAGCCGACATTGAAGACCTCCTCATTGTTTATAATGCTAACATGCTGAGGCACAGGGGTCTAGCCTGGCTCGATGATTATTCGATGCATCTCCATAATGCTTGGGTCCGACTGGTCGAAGAAGAGAAAGAGGCGCACCCGGGTGGATCTGTGGATGAATTCGAGCTCGAGAATCGCCTGTTAACTGATGACGAAAAGAAGATTCTCCATGATTCAATGATCTCTTATGAGAAGGAGAGGCTCGGCACCCTGCACTTGGAAGTAGGAGAAGGCTCCGGGGTTGGACATCATGATGCAAGTCTGGATCTTCAGTTGTCAACCCAGCCTGAATCTTTGCCTGCGGTTGGTCCTCAAGCTGTTCCTGCCTATAATCCGGATCAGCCGCAGATGTCTCCGATTACAATGCAAGCGACTGAAGCCGCCCCGTCGCTTATAAGCCAAATTGAGGAAGGTACTCCAAACATTCCACATGTCTTTCATGAGTCGAAGCCTTCGACCGAATTTAAGTTCGAACAATTCTTTCATTCTTTGTCCAGTGATTGACGTTGCGCCGCACATGCCTCCTACTACTCAAGAATCGCATCAGACGCAGGAGGCTATCATGACCAAAGCAACCACTGTGAGCACAGCTGCCCCGATTGATGATATGCAGGGGAGCGCAATCGTGTTCAATGAACAGCTGATGGATGAACTTTTTCGCTGCCACGGCGATCCTCGTGCCGACTTGCCATCTATTATGAGCGGAACTGACTCTGCTGCAAGCTCTTCAATGCCGACTGCTGATGCCCTCGACGGGGCTCAAGCAGTAGCCGAAGAGGAGATGTTCGCTCAGATTGACGCTGAACTGGCAGCAGCTGGTTATGGTGGCAGCTTTGGAGGTAGGATGGCAGCATTGGGACCTGCCCCGCTCGGAATGATGTCTCTTGGTGGTTCTGTCTTTCTCACCAGCCATGCCCATTCCACCTTCTGTAATCGATCCCGTTCCTCCAACTCCGCCCGTAGGGAGCATTCTTATTCACACGATTTCGGAGGAGGACGTCGACTTAATGCCCTCGTCTGAAGACCTACCGCCGAAAAGCCAAGGCTCGAAGAGGAAGACTGGCGATGGCTCCAACGGGTCCACATCGAGGAGGAATCTAAGGATAAAGAAAGATTAGGCATGCTCTCCCGGTGCATTTTGATTTGCATTTTGTTAGCCGTGTATAGATACGGGTTCGGCCCCTGCTAGTAGGAATTTTTTGGAAACTTGTACATGAACTTCTTCTATAATCGACAGAAATGAAAAATTTCTTTTTTGACTTCTTTTTTGTCATTGTGTATTTGTCTAAGTGTTTCAGTGTCTAGACTTCACTTGTAAAGTTTCAGCTTCCAAATGAAGTTTGTTCCTGTTCGCCAAGTTCGGGTATTGTGGACATGATTTGCGACCGGGAAACGAGTCGAACTTTGACGTCGTATTGCATCAGTCAACGGTTGATGCTCAAATCTTGCCCACCAGCCTTGGTGGCATGTTGTAAAACATCAGTCAGCGATTACCCTTTTCTCCTAACACGCCAAGTTTAGGGCCGCTGGACGGGCGTTTAAGGCAAACGGGGGTTGAGTGGTTTATCCGCGCTTGTCCGATCGCTGATGATCATATCCGCATTCCGGGGATCTTCATTCGTTTACTGGCGATTGATCACGCTGGCTTGAGTTTCAATCACATGCCCGCTGTCTGGGGACTTGGGATTGGTTTTTGTACTCCGACTCGCGCTCCGGGAGTTTGGAGTTAACAAATATACTTCGATCCATGCTTCTGGAACTTTGAAGTTGGTGTTTAGGCTTCGTTCTGCATTCTGGGAATCCGAAGTTGACGTCTACGCTCCGACTTGTACTCTGGAAATTCGAAACTAATGTTTTATGCTCCACTTCGCACTCCGGGAATATGGAGTTGAATGTTTATACTCCGCTTCGCATTCTGGGAATACGGAGTTGAATGTTTATACTCCGACTCGCGCTCTGGGAGTACGGAGTTGAACGTTTATACTCCTGTTCGCGCTTTGGGAATTCGGAGTTGGAATGTTTATACTCTGACTCGTGCTCTGGGAGTATGGAGTTGAATGTTTATACTCCGACTCGCGCTCTGGGAGTACGGAGTTGAACGTTTATACTCCACTTCGCACTCCGGGAATATGGAGTTGAATGTTTATACTCCGGTTCGCGCTTTGGGAATTCGGAGTTGGATGTTTATACTCCACTTTGCACTCCGGAAATATGGAGTTGAATGTTTATACTCTGGTTCGCGCTTTGGGAATTCGAAGTTGGATGTTTATACTCCACTGCGCTCTCCGGGAATATGGAGTTGAATGTTTATACTCCGACTCGCGCTCTGGGAGTTCAAAGTTGAACGTTTATACTCCACTTCGCACTCCGGGAATATGGAGTTGAATGTTTATACTCCGGTTCGTGCTTTGGGAATTCGGAGTTGGATGTTTATACTCCACTTCGCACTCCGGGAATATGGAGTTGAATGTTTATACTCCGGCTCGCGCTTTGGGAATTCGGAGTTGAGGAAGGATTGTCGTGTACCAATCTCTTTTTTGACTTTGATGTGATGGCTTGCCCCCGAGCTCGGGTTTCACTTAGGGAGTGATTGGTTGCACCGTAGCCACTCTCTATTTGAATAAATCCCACCGTATGATGAGACTTAGCTCTCCGTGCATAGTGATGGTCATATGAAGTATTTCAAGTAAATCACAGCTCTGGCTCGAAGAGGTTGCATTTTATTGCTGAAATAAGAAAGTATGGCAAAGTCAGTTGCCTTATTACAAGTTCTAATTTCAAAATGCATAAACAAATTGCAGAAAAGGAAAGTAAACTAAATGGATAAAGATAGCCTGTCAGGTGTAATAGTGGTGAAGGCTCTCGCTGTTCCAAGCTCTTGGCATGGTAAGACCGTCGACGTTTGATAGCTTGAATGTGCCATCTCCGAGCCTTCATTCAATAACATACGGTCCTTCCCATGTTTGCTTCATATGTGAAGGAACCGGATAGATTCTTTTTAAGACGAGATCACCTACCTCGAAGGTTCACGGACGGACCTTGGCGTTGTACAATCGGGCGACTCGACTTCGATGTGCAGCCGCCCTTAAATCAGCTTCCTCACACTTCTCATCTAGTAGATCGAGAGATTCAGCAAGTAATATAGTATTTGTCTTTGGATCATAGTATGTTGCATGATGAGAATGTACTTCTAGCTCGACTGGAATAACGGCCTTTGAACCGTAGGAAAAAGAGAACAGAGTATGGCCAGTCGCGGTCTTGTGGGTTGTTCGGTAAGCCCATAGAGCCATAGGAAGTTCATCGACCCACTTGCCCCCGACCTTTTCCAGTCGTTTCTTCAGGATTGATTTTATAACTTTATTAACTACTTCGACCAGTTCGTTTGCTTGAGGATGTGGAACTGCGGAGAATTTCTTTTGGATGTGAAATCGTTTGTAGAAATCTTTGAATTCAGCAGTGTCGAATTGGGTTCCGTTGTCCGTGATTATGGTGCGTGGTAGACCAAACTGACAGATGATGTTACGAACCACAAAGTTGATTACTTTCTTTGTTGTAATGGTAGCGAGAGCTTCGGCTTCCGCCCACTTTGTAAAGTAATCAACTCCGACGATGGCGTACTTCGCGCCACCTTTTGCCAGAGGTAGAGCACCGATGATGTCGATGCCCCACATTGCGAATGGCCATGGGCTGACCATTTGTGTTATCTCAGTAGGAGGAGCTCTAGTAATTCGGGCATATTTTTGGCACCTGTCACATTTCTTCGCATATTCCAACGCATCACGATTCACGGTAGGCCAGTAATATCCGTAGCGAAGTATTTTCTTGGCAAGTGCTTGCCCCCCGGTGTGATCGCCACATTCTCCCTCATGCACATCACGTAGGACTTGTTTGATTTCATCGTGAGCGATACATCGGAGTAGGGGAACTAAGTACCCCCATCTATACATGAGTCCATTCTGGATGGTAAACCTTGATGCCTTTCGAAGGACCTGTCTTTTTTCACTCCTGCGCTCCGGCAGGGTTCCGTGCTCAATGTAATTTCTGAGTGGAGTCATCCATGAATCCCTTTCGGGGATGGTTTCGCATACCCGGTTCATTTCCGCCCCGTCGATAATTGGGGAAGATAGCGTTTCTACGGGAGCGAGTCCCATTCGTTGAGCTTCGCCTGTGTTGGCTAGCTTTGCCAACGAATCGGACTTTTGGTTGCGTTCTCGAGGTATACTAAATATGGCGCAGTAATCGAAATGGTCTAGTACTTCCTTAACTTGAATTAAATAAGCAGCCAACCTTCGATCTCTTGCTTGATACTCTCCTTGTACTTGACACACAACCAATTGTGAATCACAATAAATTTCCACTGCGATAATTCTCAAATCTCTAGCAAGTTTCAAGCCGGCTAGGAGGGCTTCATATTTAGCTTCATTATTAGTTGCATGGAAATCGAACTTTAAGGCATAACATATGGATCGACCTTCGGGAGTTTCAAGCACAATACCAGCGCCTGAACACCAGTCGTTTGATGCTCCATCGGTATAAAGTGTCCAGACGTACTTGGGGGATTCACTGGCTTCGAGTAAGTCCTCTGGGATGGTAAATTCAGCTATGAAATCGGCTAGGACCTGTCCTTGTATGGTCCGTCTCGGAGCGTAAGTAAGGTCAAACTGGCTTAGTTCGATGTTCCACTTGAGTAACCTTCCAGACGTCTCAGGCCGCGAGAGGACCTGTCGTAACGGCTGGTCGGTGTAGACAATAATGGAATGTGCCTGGAAGTATGGTCGAAGTTTTCTTGATGCAATGACAAGGCAGTAAGCCAACTTTTCCAGCTTCGGATAATTTCTTTCAGCCCCAGTCAATCATTTGCTGACAAAGTATACGGGCCTCTGTATCTTGTCTTCTTCTCGGATTAATGCAGCGCTAATAGTATTTTCTGATATTGCCAGATATATGAACAACTTCACATGATCAATAGGCTTTGACAGTATCGGTGGTGTAGACAGATGTTGGACTAGTGCTTGGAAAGCGCCCTCGCACTCTGTGGTCCATTGAAAGTTTCGTTTCCCTTTTCGAATCAGATCGAAGAAGGGAATGCATTTGTCAGTGGACTTTGAAATGAACCTGCTCAATGCTGCTACCTTCCCATTGAGACTCTGGACTTGCTTTATAGTTTTGGGAGTTTCAAGATTTCTGATTGCCCAAATCTTTACGGGATTGGCTTCGATTCCCCGGGCGTTAACGATGAACCCAAGGAACTTTCCGGATGCAACTCCAAAGTGGCATTTCAGTGGGTTGAGCTTCATCTGGTATTCTCGAAGTATGTTGAACATAGTTTCCAAGTCTTTTACATGGTCGGTGGAGAGTCGTGACTTCACAAGCATGACGTCTACATATACTTCCATTGTATTCCCGATTTGATTAGCGAACATCCGATTGACTAACTGTTGGTAAGTAGCTCCGGCGTTCTTGAGTCCGAACGGCATAACCTTGTAACAGTAAAGTCCCAGATTGGTCACGAAGTTGGTGTGTTCTTGATCGGGTAAATGCATCGGTATCTGATTGTAGCCCGAATACACGTCCATGAAGGATAAGAGTTCATGTCCAACCGTCGAATCCACTAGCTGATCAATCCTTGGAAGCGGGAAACTGTCTTTAGGGCATGCTTTATTCAGATCGGAATAGTCGACACATGTTCTCCACTTCCCATTTGGCTTTCGGACGAGCACGGGATTTGACACCCATTCGGGATATAGCGCATCTCGGATGAATCCGTTTGCTTCAAGCTTTTCTACTTCCTCTTTAAGGGCGGCAGATCTCTCTGGATCCATACCGCGCCTTTTTTGTTTGACCGGGACATGCCACGGGTCAATGTTCAGAGTGTGGCTCGCAATGTCCGACGAGATCCCACATATATCAGAATGTGTCCAGGCGAATACGTCAAGATTTTCCCGTAGAAATTCAACCAATTCCTCTTAAGTTTGCTGGCTTAGCTGAGATCCAATCTTTATTATTTTTGAATCATCGTTATTGTCAATTGGGACATCAATCGTCAGTTCGGCTGGGGTTGCTTGACTTTCTTTAGATTCTCCTTCGTCTTCAGTTTCTCTCGGGTCAGGGTCCTTGAGGAATTGGCTGGGGTGCCCGGGCCTGGGCCCGGGCGTTAATTGTCAATTGTCGGCAAAACGGACGCAGAGAGATTCCTCTACGCCCTTTCTCTTCTCCTTCCACTGCGCATCTCGTAGCTCAGCAACATAGCAGGCTCTACAAGTGGCCTGGTCTCCATGAACGATCCCTATTCCATGATCGGTGGGAAATTTCAAGGTCAAACACCATGGGGCAATGGCTACTCTGAATTCAGCGAGGGCCGGTCGGCCCAAGAAAGCATTGTAAGTGGAGTCTATGTCCAGAACGATAAATTGCAACATTCGTACTCTCCGACGTTCTCCTACTCCCAACTCCACTGGCAGTTCCACCATCCCAGTAGGAATTGTGGCACTTCCGTTGAAACCATGGACTCGAGACTGACAAGGCTTCAAGTCTACGGCTTCCATCTTCATTTGATCATAAGCTCGCTTGAACAAAATATTCACAGAACTTCCACTGTCAACTAAGATCCTTTTTATCCAAGCGGGACCTACTTGTGCAGAGATGACCAGTGGGTCGATAGTGGGAGCTTCGATTTTATCTGCGTCTCTGCTTCTGAACACGATGTCATCCGTCATCGTTTTCTGTTGCTTGGCCGGAGCCACCTCATCAAAACTACTGCAACACTCGAAGTCTGCATGCCTGATAGAACTGGCATACGACTCCATTTCCTTCCAGCTTCGATCTGCTAGGCAAGGACCACCACTTATTGTATTGATGACCAACCTCCCGTCCGCACGAGCGGGTTCTTCCTGTCTTTCCTGGTTCGGTGCACGATTCTGATTTGATGGGCCCGCACCACCAGATTGTGGTGCCCGTACATACTGATCCAACTTCCGCTCTCATATCAGTTTTTCAATGAGGTCTTGTAAGTGACGACACTCATTGGTGTTGTGGCCGTAACTCTCATGGAATCTATAGAACTTTCTTGTTTGGATTTGTCTTTCAGTTGGTGGTTTCGGGGCAGGCTTCTTATACTGCATGATATTGCAGGTCTACAAGTACACATTTTCAAACGACGTGTTCAATGGAGTGTAGTTTTCGTACATGGAAGCTCTACGCCGTGGTCCACGATCCTGATCGCATTTTTTGTTCTGATTTCTATTGTCCCTCTGCTGATTCTGTTTATTTTGTACGTTCAACTGCATTTTTTTAGAACTATCTCCGGACTGTTTAACAGCGACGTTGCTTTGGATACCTTCGATGTTGGGTTCTGCGTCATCCTGCTTCCTAGACTACCTTGCATCCTCCCTTCTCAGGAATTGGGCTGCCTTGGAATAGAAACGGTCTAATGACGCAGGTGGTTTCCCAGCTAACCAACTTCCGAACTCGGAATTAGCATCAATCCCCTTAGTCAGAGCCATCAGGATAGAGTTATTGTTGGGATTGCTTATTTCCGTACACGCGGCATGGAATCGCTCCAAGTAACGTCTAAACGTTTCTCCGGGAGCTTGCGTAACACTAGACATAGTGTTAACGTCCTTCGGCCTCGCCACATGCATACGGAATTGTTCGACAAACTTGGTGGCCATCTGGTCAAAGTTAGAGATGGATCGCGGTGGCAAACGAGTGAACCACATGGTAGCGATGCCCCCCAGGGAAATGGGGAAACTATGGCACTTTACTACATCATCAGCTATAGCAGCATTCATCAGCCATTCGTATTTAAGGACGTGTTGATTGGGGTCAGAACTCCCTTCATAAACTGGCAAAGCTGGCATCCTGAAGTGCCGAGGTGGTTCAGCATATAAAACATCATCGGTGAAAGGGGTATGACTTCGGGAGATCCCCCAGTCATCATTAGATAGACCCTTACTTTCACGGATCATTTGGCGGATCATCGCTGGTATGTCTGTCGTTTGGACACTTGGAGCATGTTGTGCCAAGGTGTGGTCGGGTTCCACAACGCGAGTCTGGACCGGACGCGGTCGATGGTCCGTGCCTCGCCTCCTTGGTTCAACATCCTCAGGGACATAAGGTTCAGGAGTTTGCTCTCGTCGACTATGTTGAGGATCAGCTTGGTTCCTAGCATCACCTCCTCGTCCAGCAGTGGTGGTAGTAGCAATGTTGCCGGTAACATGATAAGGAGCAGTTCCTCCCCGAGTTGCAGGTTCTATGCGAAGGCTAACGGATGGTCCAGCTCTTGGTTGCCCAAGGTTCGAAGCAGGTTGGTGTCCCGTGGCCTGGGTGTACCTTCCACCCAATCGTGGACGTGTGGATCTAGTTTGGCCATCGGAGGAGGCTGAGCTCTCTGTGGAGGAGTGAGAACCTTGGTCTCTTCTAGATCTTCTTTGCTTTTGGCGATTTATCTGGTTAGTCAACTCCACGTTGGCGCGTAGCTGATCCGCTAGCTGCTGTCGACTTTGGGTCAACTCCTGAAGCAATGTCTGGATTTCTTGTCTTGTGATTGGACCTGATGGATCTAAAGGTCCCGCAGCATTTTGGTTGGAGGGAAGTGATTGCGCGGGATTTTGTCGGTCCCGCGCTCCCTGATCAGCAGCTGTAGAGGTGGTACGTGTGTTTACCATAATAAATTGATGAAGTCCTAGATCTGGATCTTCTTCTTAGATTTATGCAATCCAATATAGATAGGAGATCCAAAGAGTAGGAGAAAAATTAGGTTTCTCTCAGTGAAAGCACCAAAGTGTTTGTACCAAAATTGGGCACAACACTCTTCGGAAGTCTTTGAAGAGATTAAGTGAAGAAATTAAATGAAAAAAGACGAATTATCTAACAAAAACGCCAAATTTCAGAAATGAGAATGATTAAAGTGCAAGGGGACATAAGGATTTAGAGTGGTTCGGCGTATAGCCTACGTCCACTATGAAATAGTTTGATTTATTGATCTTTCTTTTGCGTTTACAAGTGAATTCAAGGATTTACAACAATCAATTGTGATTTGCAGCAGAGAATCTCGTTTGTAGTAGCAGTAATTGAGTTTAGATCTGGATCTGGCGGAGTCCGGGCGTTGGAGATCTCAAAGAGGAAGAAGAACCCCTTTTCTGTTGGCTTTGGGGGTCTATTTATAGGTGTAGGAGGCTGATATTTTGCTCAGATCTCGGGAGACCCTCTCTGGGATGTGACCAGGCCCGTATGCCCAAGCCCGTGAAGTTTCGGTCCGATCCGTGATTGACACGAGCTGAATTCGACTCACTCAAGATTTCATCCAATGGAGTCGAAATTTGGCGTGGACATTCTCTAGCATGCACGTAGTCTTCTGTGAAAATTTCATAGCATTTGGACTTGTAGATTGGGAGATATGATCGATACGAAATGGAGTCTTCGGCAGGCTGTTTCCTTCGACTCGCTTCCTGTTTCGACTCGCTTCTGTTCAACTCGATGACATGGCACATAATTCTTATTCTGTCCTGGATGTTGCTTCGAGCGAGTCGAAGTAACTACTTGGTTGAGCGAGTCGAAGCAAGCATTGCTTCGAGCGAGTCGAAGCTAGAACTGGTCGAGCGAGTCGAAGCTATCACTGGGAGAGCGAGTCGAAATGGGAAGCGAGTCGAAGTGCGTGCTTTCGATTCTTTCGAACTGGAGTGAGTCGAAGTGAGCAGCTCTGAGGGATGTGGAGTGAGTCGAACCAAGTTGACTCGAAGTTGGCCTCTGAGCGAAGCGAGTCGAAGTTGTCTCTCCTGGTCATTGCGAAGCGAGTCGAAGGAGCGAGTCGATTGGTAATTGACCTTCATCCAATCTTGTATCGCTCATAACTTGAGCATACGAACTCGGATCGACTTGAGATTTGAAACGTTGGCTCTCATGGCTTAGCTTGCCATGTCCTACCAATTTTGGCTCGATCCGGGCTTGGACAAAATTCATCGATATCCGTAGTGAGCCCACATATAACTGATCTCTAGGACGGACCGTCACTGGTTACTAGGCAATTCCTTGGTGTTATGGCCTTGCCAAAAGGCGAGATAACAAGATCTAAGAAGAACTACATCCAACATGGTACGCAATACCAGAACTGCTTCCAATGCTGCTGATCCGGAAGGAAGTAATTGGAAAAATCCAAAACAGCTGACCACCGCTGGCCAAACATTAGCTGGAGTTCCAGATCCACTTGGTCCAGTAACTAGAGAGGAATTCCAGACCTTTATGCAGGAGCTCACTCAAAGCCGTCTGGATCTCACTCAACAGATCCGTTCCATCATGGAGCTCACGAACCAGCTGAACGAAGAAAGGCAAGGGAGATCTAGAAGAGAGCATACCACTTACTCCTTTTCCGAGAGCTCGGCGTCGTCTGATTCCTATCACAGATCTACACACCATCGATTGGATGGAAATTACACGGAGACCTCCGGGCACCCGCATACTGCAAATCTTGGACAGGCCGGGGTAGGTCCTTCCACGGGGCATCAAGTTGCACCCTCCTCCCAAGGAGGGACACTTCCTTACCACACTACTCATTACCGCGAAGCTGATGTTGCCATAAATCTGGATGTCGAGATCCAGAACTAACTGGATCCAGCCCCTCACCACCACATTCATGCTTAGGATCCTCACTTCTACGAAGCCCAGGAGCTAAGGAGGCATGGAACGGAACGGACCGTAGACAGCGACCAAACCGTCCTTGTGACATGGATCCCGACCATGCCTTGGCCTTGAATATCCAGATGCCTGATATTCCAACTATGATCTACCAAATAATAAGAAAAAGTCAAAGCCTCACTAATGATTATTGGGGGATTTCTAGAAGTCACACCCCATTTACCAACTATATCTTACATGCAAAACCGCCTCGTCGATTCCGGATGCCGACCTTGCCTACATATAAAGGGACGAATCCCAACCAACATATTTTGAAATATGAATGGCTTATAAATTCTGCTCGAGCTGACGACGTGGTTAAGTGTAGAAGCTTCCCTATCTCCTTGGGAGGCATTGCGACTATGTGGTTCACCCTTTTACCATCCATATCCATTTCATGTTTTGATCAGTTAGCTACTAAGTTTGTCGAGCAGTTTCATATGCATGCTACAAGATCGAAGGATGTCAATACCTTATCCAGTGTTAATCAAGCCCCAGGAGAGACTCTAAGGCAATATCTAGAAAGGTTCCACGCTGCTTGTGCCGAAGTCAGTAATCCCAACGACAACTATATTTTGATGGCATTGACTAAAGGGATCGATCCCGATTCCGAGTTTGGTGATTAGTTGGCCCAAAAAACCCCGCTTCATTGGAAAGTTTCTACACAAAGGCAACCCAGTATTTGAGGAGGGAAGACGCTAAACGTTCTAGAAAGCAGGATGTCATGGGGCCCAATAGTGAAGGTATCCAGAGTAATGTTGCAGTGAAGCTGATCGAGGAGAGCTCCGGTAAAGTACAATTAAATATTAAGAATAAGCAAAACCAGCAGAAGGGTGATGGAGGTTAAGGAAAGAAGAGAGGCCCTCATCATGGGAGACCCAGAGCTCCTATGTTCAATCGATATACTGCTTTGAACACGTCGCTAGAGAATGTTTACCTTCAAACCTGTAATACAAGGTAGTACAAGAAACCAGCTCCGAAACCGTCGTCGGAGAAGCAGATTCAGACTGGGAAATTTTGTAGATTCCATGACTGTTATGGCCATAACACTAATGAATGCCGCCATTTGCAAGACATTATTGAAAGGTTGATTAGAGAAAGGAAGTTGGAGTAGTTTGTCCAGGCTCTGCTGGATTGTAAAGCAAGCCCATCTAGTCCCAATCAGGGCCAAGGTCAGGCTAGGCCTGAAGAACCCGCATGTACTGGCGGGAGGTTGGTTATTAATACTGTGATTAGTGGTCCTCATCCAGCTGATCGGAGCTGGAAGGAAATGGAGTCATATGCTATTTTGATTAGGCATGTGGACTTCGAATGTTGTAATTGTACTGATAAAGGGGCCCTGGTAAAGCAACAGAGGACGACGACATACGACATTGTTTTCAGAAATCATGATTCCGACAAGGTCGAGGCCCCCATTATTGATCCATTGCTTATTTCTTCCTAGATAGTTCCAGCTTGGATGAAGAGGATCTTAGTCGATAGTGGAAGTTCTGTGAACATATTTTTTAAAAGTTCTTACGACCAAATGTTGTTGGAAGCGAAGGATCTGAAACCGTGTCAGTCACGTATACATGGTTTCAATGGTAGTGCAACCATACCAACTAGAATAGTGGAGTTACCCGTTGAGTCGGGTATTGGTGATCGCCGGAGAGTCCGGATGTTGCAGTTTGTTGTGTTAGATATCATTCTCCTTATAATGCTTTCCTAGGCCGACCGACCCTTACGAAGTTCAGGGCAGCGATTGCCTCTTGGTGTTTGACTCTAAAATTCCCCACCGATATTAGAGTCGGGGTAGTACATGGTGATCAGGCTGTTGGACGCGCCTGTTATGTTGCAGAGATATGGGGTGCGCAACGAAAGTAGAAAGTTAAGGGCATGGAGGAATCTCTCTATGTCTGCTCTATAAAGAATTGACAACTAATGCCTGAGCTGAGGCTCGTGCGCCATAACCAATTTCCTAATGATCTTGATCCTAGAGACAATGATGATGAAAGGGAAGTCAAAAATACCAGGCCTCCTTGGTAGAGTTAACAATTGATGTCCTGGTTGATGATGATGATGGTGCTAGAGTGGTAAAGGTTGGATCGCAACTCAGCCCTCAGATGGGACAAAAACTGGTTGATTTTCTCCGAGCAAACCTCGATGTGTTTGCTTGGACACATTCAGACATGTGTGGGATATCGCCGAATACCGCGAGCCATGCATTAAATATCGACCCGTGGCACGTCCCTATGAAACAAAAAAGGTACGGTATGGATCCAGAGAGATCTACCGCCCTTAAGGAAGAAGTGGATAATTCAAGACTAATTGGTTTATTCATGATGCTTTATACCCAAGGTGGGTAACTAATCTAGTGCTTGTCAGAAAGTCAAATAGGAAGTGGCGGACATGTGTAGACTATTCAGATCTGAACAAAGCCTGCCCCAAAGATAGTTTCCCACTTCCCAGAATTGATCAATTGTTGCATTCAATAGCCGGACATGAGCTCTTATCCTTCATTGACGCATACTTCGGCTATAATCAAATACCGATACACCTTCCTGACCAGGAGCACACCAGCTTTATCACCGATCTGTGAATTTATTGCTATAAGGAGATGCCATTTGGACTCAAAAATGCTGGACCAACCTATTAAAGGCTCATAAACCGGATGTTTGCAAACCAGATTGGGAAACTATGGAGGTGTACGTAGATGATATGCTCGTGAAATTGCGACTATCCAACAACCATATCAATGATTTAGAGACAATGTTCAAGATACTCCGACGGTACAGAATGAAGCTCATCCATTGAAGTGTCATTTCAGAGTGGCATCTGGAAAGTTCCTTGGGTTTATTGTCAATGCTAGAGGAATTAAAGCCAATCCTGAAATGATCTGGGCGATTCAGAATCTCGAAAATCCCAGAACTATAAAGCAGGTGCAAAGTCTTAATAGGAAGGTGGCAGCTTTGAGAAGGTTCATTTCCAGATCCACAAACAAGTGCATTCCCTTCTTCGATCTGATAAGAAAAGGAAAACAGAATTTTTAGTGGACAAAGGAGTGCGAGGGCGCATTTCGGGCACTAGTACAACTTCTGGCAGCACCTCCCATCTTGTCGAAGCCGGTTGATCACGAGAAGTTGTATGTCTATCTAGCGGTTTCAGCCTATGCAATCAATGCCATGCTAGTTCGAGAAGAGGATTGGAACCAACGACCGGTCTATTATGTTAGCAAAAGATTGACGGGGGCAGAAAGGAACTACCTGGAGATAGAAAAGCTGGCTTATTGTCTTGTCGTAGCCTCAAGAAAGCTCTGCCCTTATTTCCAAGCTCATCCGATCATTGTTTACACGGACCAACCGTTACGACAAATCTTGACATGACCTGAGACGTCTGGTAGGCTGCTTAAGGGAACATCGAGCTGATTCAATTTGATATCACTTATGAGCCAAGGCGAGCTATTCAAAAATAAGTTCTGGCGGACTTTATAGCTGAGTTCACCATACCAGAGGACTTGCCCGAAACCAGTGAACCTCCCAACTATATATGGAAGCTATACATCGATGGCGCATCAAACGACTGGTGCTCAGGCGCTGGAGTGGTGCTCAAAACCACAGAAGGGCGACCTGTGTGCTATGCTTTGAAATTTGGCTTCCATGTAACTAACAACAAAGCTGAGTATAAAGCCTTACTTGCTGGACTAAGGCTTGCAAAGGATTTGGGAGTCGTCGTTGTGGAAATTTACTACGATGCACAACTGGTGATATGCCAAGTTCATGGAGAGTATAAAGCCAGAGATCAAAGGTTGGCCTCCTACCTTATGCAGGTCCAAGAAGTATTGAGCCAATTTGACTATTACAATATCTGCTGTATACCCCGAGAGCAAAATCAGAAGGCCGATTCTTTAACAAAACTGGCCAGCAGTGGCGAAGCACATCGGATAGGACTCGTCCCCATGGAGACACATACTGATCTAAGTATTGAACAGGTGGAGACAAATTGGGTTCATGAGGCAACACCCGAGAGGGGGTCATGGATGACTCCAATTAAAAATTATCTTGAACACGGAACGTTACCCGAACGTAGGAGCGAGTAAAGACAAGTTCTCCGAAAGGCTTCACGGTTTGTTATCCAAGAAAGAGCCTTGTACAGAAGGGGGTTTTCTGTTCCTTTACTCTGGTGTATTGCCCACGATGAAGTCAAGCAAGATTTGCATGAGTTATATGAAGGAGAGTGTGGCAATCATAGTGGGGGGCAAGCCCTTACAAAGAAGATACTCAGGTATGGGTATTTATGGCCAACCATAAACCGAGACGCATCGGACTATGCTAAGAGGGTGATAGGTGCAAGAAACATGCCAGAATTCTGAGAGTCCCGCCAACCGAGATTACTCAAATGGTCGGTCCATGGCCATTTTCCACATGGGGTATTGATATTATAGGGTCCTTGCCTCTAGCTAAGGGTGGTGCGAAGTATGCGATCCTTGCGGTTGACTACTTTACTAAATAGGCAGAAGGTGAGCCCCTTACTACTATCACGATGAAAAAAGTAATCAACTTTGTTGTGCGCAACATCATTTGTCGTTTCGGCCTCCCATAAGCCATTGTAACAGAAAATGGGCCCAATTTAATAGTGCCGAGTTTAAGAATTTCTATCAACGTCGTCACATCCAGAAAAAGTTGTCAGTAGTAGCTCACCCCAAGAGAATGGACAAGTCGAAGCTGTCAATAAAGTTATCAAGTCCATTCTGAAGAAACAACTGGAGAAGGCTGGAGGTAAGTGCGTCGATGAGCTCCCCATGGCCTTATGGGCATATCGAACTACCCACAAGTCCGCGACTGGCCATACTCCATTTGCACTTTCCTACGGCTCTTAAGCCGTTATTCCAATTGAGCTAGAAGTACCTTCCCACCATGTGATCTATTATGATCCAAAGACGAATGCCATCCTACTCACAGAATCTCTGGATTTATTAGATGAGAAGCGTAAAGAGGATGATTTGAGGGTATAAGCACATAGCAGTCGAGTCGCTCGATTATACAACCCTAAAGTCCGACCCAGAACCTTCGAAATTGGCGATCTCGTACTTAAGCGAATTTATCTGGTCCCTTCACACATGAAGCCGGCATGGGAAGGACCGTATGTCATTGAGTGGGGACTTGGAGACGACACATTCAAGCTATCAATTGTTGATGGTCTCACTCTACCGAGAGCATGGAATAGCGAAAGTCTCCGTCGCTATTACATATCACTGGCTTTCGGTTATTTAATCTTCTTTTCTTTTTTGAGTTTATTTATGCGACAATTCTCTAACCGACTCCAGCTCCCAGAGTTCGAGCTGAAGTGCAGACTCCAAAATTAGGACATGATTCGACCATCCAGCTCGAGGAGGATGGATTCGTCCATCCATGACCTTGCTTATTTCTAAAAGCTCAAGGAGGATGGATCCGCCGATCCACGACCTCGCTTATTTCTAAAAGCTTAAGGAAGATGGATACGTCCATCCATGACCTCGTTTATTTCCAAAGGCTCGAGGAGGATGGATCTATCCATCCATGACCTCGCCTCAATATAGGCTCAAGGAGGGTGGACCCGTCCACCCACGACCTCCACTTTTCTTTTCAAGCTCGAAGAAGATGGATCCGTTCATCCATGACTTCGCTTACTATACCAAGGAGGATGTGATCCAACCATCCACGAGCTTGAACAACTCCTTATTCCCAAAGAGCGAATAAGATCCTACTACTTAAACATATGTGATCGACCATTTGTCAACTGACTCTAGGTTCCCAGAGTGCGAGCTAGAGTATAAACATTAAATGGGCGTGACCAACCGCCCACAAAATAACTTATGTCCCTAAAGTGTGGATATAATTCTAAAACAATGAGCAGGTGTGATCGACCGCCGGCATACAAGTCTAATCCCCAGATTGTGGATACAATACTTGCAAATGAGCGAGTGTGATTCAACCACTCGGACTCATATTACTTTAACTTTGTTTCGACTAAGTTAAATTAAAATTAGTAAAGGTGGAGAATGACTACTCCAATTCTCCCCAGAACTGGTGGCATAACACAAGTACCAGCCGTTGATTGAGACAACGCAACGTTGGGACTCAACTCAATGTGCGATTATGACCTGAGGCCACGACCTCAGGACTTAGAGACCGAACTCAAGTTCGACTCAGAGACTAAAGCTTCATGAGTACATTGAATGGAAATCTGAATTATGAAGTACTTAAACAAATAAACACAGAGTTAGGCCAAAAACAATAAAGGAATTTTATTCATGCTATTCTTCAAAAAAGAAGTACAAAATCTATCCAAAGAATTCCTATCGGCGGAGGGCCAAGCATGCATCTATACATGGCCCGCAAAAAGCAAAAGAGAAGCTTATTCTAACCATCTACAAAGGAGGGAATCAAAATGTTGATCTATGCTTTCGGTTCTTTTCCTTTCATGACTTTCTTTGGCATAGACTCGCTCGAGCTACCGCCCAGACCTCTCTTAGAACCTTTGCCTCCACGGCTTGCCCCAGATGGCTTGCCTCCGGTTGGGGGAATCGACACGGTTTCCACTTGAGAACTCACAGGGACTGGATTATCTTCTGTGTGCAGACCCGTTGGAATGATGGCACTGTCTACACCAAATGAATGAGGCGCTACAGTTTCAATTATGATGCCGCCCGGAGAAAGCACAAGGATCGAAGTAGGACCGGGACCCGCCATACCTCCACCAGCTCTACGGGCTTGCTAAGCCTGCTCCAATTCAGCCTTGATCTCCTCCATTATTTGCTCCTCTCTGTCCATGCACGTACCTATCAGAATGCTACCGGTCGGACCCGAGGAGCCCGTGATAATAACATCATCTACAATGAAAGGCACTTCAATACTTGGATCGCTTGATGGTTGAGGAGCGCTTTCATTAGTTGATCATCAATCACATAACTGCTATCGTGTATCTCCCCAGTCGAAGAAGTGATTGTCACAGTTGTAGCCTCCACGGTTAATACCTCATGCTTGTGGTGGACTTCTTGGATTGCTGGAGGATCGACCGGTGCAGAATCTAAGACTAAATGAAGATAGGAGAATATATTAGTAATATCTTCTTATAGTGTTCCTACATTTTGAGGAATAGGAGAAGTGTCCAGAATACCTTCCTCAATTTGGCTCCCACGTTGGGCCGACATGCCTTCTGAGCTATGCTCAATTACTGGAGAGAGATGCGGCCTATCGGGGTCATACTTTGGGACGACTGATGGATAAATAGAAGATGTGGGCGCAATTTGAGACGCTGGGGGCATTTCAGAAGCAACATTGTGGCGTTCGCCCCCAAATCCTTCTCCGGCCTTTGGAAATTTAGTTCCTAGGTCTTCTCTTTGAAGTGCGATAACCATGTCATGAAGGACTTTATGCTCATCCCGATCATCACTTGAGTTTCTAATTCAAACTCATTGACAGTTGTAACTCCACGGGTTGCCTTTCGTCCTCAATCAAGCGGTTCCAAGCCTTATATAACTGAAAAGGATAGTCCTCGCAGAGCCAGTTCAAGTTGCGATTTCTCAGGACATTTGCGTTATAGGTGACCAAAAGATCTTTGAATTCACTTTCCATCCTGGCCTCAACGGCTTTAATTTCCCTTTCAACCCTGGCGTCGGCTTCCTCGGCCTTTTAGTTTGTAGAATCCCTTTCTTCCCTAAGCCTCATCGTCTTCTCACACGCCTCCTGAACGACTTTGTTGGCCTTATCCTTTTCTTTGATGGCCTCAACTAGTTTTGCCTTTAGCTCATCAACTTCTTTCTATGCGGCATCCCTTTCTCACATAATAACAGTGTTGCGATGCCCCATTTCCTTCACCAAGTCCATGTGCGTTTTCCTCATTTCCTCCATCGACTTCCTGACCTCCTCGGCTCTTTGCCTTGCCTCCATTTCAGTTTTCCTTGAAGACTCTAGCTCATTGGTAAGCGCCACTATTATTCCGCCTTTTTGAGAAATGTCGCCCTCTAGTTTCTCGATCATTTTAGCTCACTCAAAGGACATGGTCGAGACCCGTTCCACCATTTTGACCCACTCCCGATACTGGTTGTACGCGTCATACACATAGTCCTGCACTAATTTATCTATGTCATTCGTAATTTTCATCAAGTTAGGATGGAAGTGGAAGCCTTCGAAACATATATTCGGAAAATCTTTCTTCAGCTTGGCGATACAGATGGCTCCTTCACCAATGACTCTATGACAGTTTGTTCTAAGACGGTGGGAGTTTTTGTCTTAGTTTTGTGGCGCTGATCGTTCGTTCTTGGAGCGTGATACAATGCTACTTGATGTGAAAGTTCTATAGGAGCCCTACCGGGGCCAGAGGGTTTAGAAGGTCCTTTTGTGGCGGAGATCGCAACCTAGAACGGCGCCTGCTTTGATATGGTCTCTCCTTTTCTCTATCGTGGCGCTCGTGTTCTTGGCTAGAATGGTAGCCACGGCCGTAATCTCTTTCGCTCTCGCGGCGATGTGAGTCGGAATGCAATCCAGATGAATGGCGTGAAGAGCGAAGTTTGCTAAGAATGGAGCCTTGTTTCACCATCGTGTCTACAAAACAAAAGGAGAAATAAAGTTAGTTATCGCCAAAAATTAATAAGCATGTGACGGAATGTCATATGGTGCCGTGAAGTGTGTGTATGCATGTGCAAACCCCCCAACCGACCAGTTGTGGTAGCCTTGCTTATTGGAGTTAGCTCCCCTATATCTATTGAAGGTAGGCTTGTGCTGGTTCTTGAAGGGCTGTGGAGCCCCTCTAGCCCAGGATCAGGGAATGACAATATATAATTCGAAGTAGGAATGTCTGATAACCCTTTCAATGAACTCTCTGTCTGTGAAGAAGAGGTCTCCTGGTCTATGGAAGTTGCAACGAGCTAAGCTGCTTCAATAATCTTCTGTCTCTTAGCTTTACGGGCAATAGTTTTTCTTTTTCTCTTTGATTCCGACGGCCGAGGGCCCTGTATAGGCACGACCGCGGGCTCGTGACCAGCTGTTATATCTTCATCATTGCAAGGTTCGATGATTATTACACCAGAGGCGGCCTAAGCTCCATCGACTGGGGGCACGACAGGAGGCCATCTTCCACTTTATCTTACTGGGGCCACACTGGGGACCCCCGTCAGCCCTATGCTCCGACCTCTTTCTATAAGCCCAATGGCAATCAAGCTGTCGTCAACAAGGACTTCGTCTATTTCCCTTAGTTCGGTAAGCACCGCTTGAAGCATCCTCACTATTTCTTTAAAATGTGCTCCTTCGGGTCGTGGAATAGCAGCTGTGAAAGAGAAACAACAATGAGTTCAACATCGATTTATATTATACAGTTAATTGACAAACAAGTGAAATTACTTACGTCTAACCAGCCATCGTTTGGCGAACCCCAACGGGCATCTCACAAAGAACCACTCTACTTTGAAGTAGCTCAACTTACTCCATACACCTGCCACCACTTGACAGTTCCTGACAGCTTCCAGGAAACTGAACGACCGATTATCTCCACGACTCTTAACATTAAATAAGTATCTGATCTCTTTGACAGTCGGGGGATGAAGGAGATGCTCCATAAATATAATGAACAGGCTATTGAGTAGCGCATATCCATAGGATGAAGCTGAGAAGGCACGATCCTTGGTAAAAATAGCACGTCCTTAATAAACCAATTGAACGAGGGCAATGTTCCAGCCATGCACATGAATCTATTGCATGCGATGAACCCTTCTAGGGGATTATGCGCTCTATCATTTGGCCCTGGGAATTAAACTTCTTCCAAAGATAGTCCATGCCTAAGACAAATTATGCCCAACATTTCTTCTGAGATCTTGGATTGGACGGAGTCCTCCGGATTCATAACCAATACTGCATCCGGCAGTTCATCCAGAGCAGGGTATACTATATCTGCCGCGATGTCTGGCACTTCGATTCTAGGAAACGGAGGACTTTGAACTCCTTGTTGCTCTGAGCTTCCAAGATCCATAGCTATTAAACTCAGTAAAAACCGTTATTAGATGGAAATAAATCCATGTTCCCTCCAGTGCAAAGTGAGTGATCGTGTTGTCTAGTGAAGTGTTGCGCAATATTCTAAATTTCTACAAGTTTGAAAGATGGTAAAATGACAAGACTTCAAGATTCGACCGAAGTGACCCTCAAAGCTGACTGCATCAAAACTCACTTCATGAAGCATAAACCAAATGAGATCATAAATCATAAAATGTTGAAATTACATAATATTTGAGAGCTTCATTATCCCTAAATTGAAGGGGTTTAGCTAATCATTTGTGGCATTGAAGCAACACAAGTAACTTTCAAAATTAAAAAGAGAAGAAAATAGAGAATAAGCAAAGAAGAGAATGTAATTAAACTACTTACAACAAAAGAAATTAAGCTACACTACTTGCATGAATGTAAAACTATTCTACTAACAAAGAAAAGAAAAGAACATAAATAAAAGCATTAATATAAAAACAAAGAAAAGCATGTAGAAAAAAGAGAAGCAAGAGGCTTGGAAGCCATTTTTATTTCATAGAACATTGAGCTTACAATTTGATCTCTTAATTTCCTAAGTAAAATGAAAGAGTAGAAGATCATTTACATGTACATAAAAGGGCTATTTATACATGCCTAAAACCCTAATTCTATTTTTAGGGGGCTTCCCAAAATACCCCTTAGGAAGTGTGGAGGCCAAGTAATCATTAGCTTCTACTAATCATCATTTAAGTGTACATGAAGCCATTAATTCCATAAGCATGTTCATTAGCCTCTAATTTGTACATTAAGGTTGGTGGGTAGGTGGGGTCCTCCATGATCTTCACTTTGAATTATTTCCCTCTTCTTTCCTTTGTATTCATTTGTGCATGAATGTATCTTCATATAAGCCTCTTCCATATGCATCCAAATTCCTATAAAAATCATCAAAAATGTCCAAGTAAAAATTCTCAAATTTACACATGCACAAAAAATGACCATTTTTCCCCTAAATGAAGATGAAAATATGATGGTTTGAAAAATAATTGAATTTTTGTTTTAACATGTACAAATGCCCAAATATGATGTTTATTTAAATAAAAAGAGATAAAATATGGATGTAAATATATGCACATTTACGTGCACATCACTGACTGTCCCAACCGTGCCATGCTGACTTCGAGTAACGATCCACGTTAAGATTGGTTATGTTTATCAAGTTACAGTTCCATCGACGAGCTTTGAAGGATGGTCATATATGCAGTTTACAATAAAGTCCAGATATGCAAGGCTAAAGCTCGTCGAGGTTAAGTGTTCAAGTATGCAAAAAGCCATGGAGTTCGTATCCATCATAGTTCACTTTGGATCGTTCCCCTAAAGCCATCATTTCGTATCGATCAGTGATGAAGACCGATAGCCTTCTTCGAATCGATGGAATGTTCGTATCGATCCAACGCTTGTATCAATCACCTTAAGTATCGATCACTTCGTATCGACCTAAGGTATTTGGTTTCGTATCCATCAATCTACATCGATATGAACTGCCACACTTCTCAGATCAATCACGAGGACAACATGCAACCATCTCCAAAGCATTTTGATCGATCCCATTTCCCATCGACACGAATTTGAGAAAGACTTGAAGTCAGTGACTCCTTCAACTCCTTCCAGTGCTCTCCTTCTTCTCAAAACCTCTAAGTCACCATGATACACACCCTTGACCTCACCTTAGCCACACTCCAGTGCTATCAACGCCGGATATTGGCATGGCCATGAACGGAATGGCACGAAGTTCGATTCTTGTCATTAGAAGCACAATTACATTGGTTATTTACCTAGATTGGTGGAGTTGGGTTAAGGGTTAATGGATTGGTGTTTGGGGAAGAAGGGTCTGTAGTGTTTTCTCTTTCTCCAATCGATACGAAGTAATAACAAAAGAAAGTGAGAAAATAATCTAAGTACGAAAAGTATTTATACTTCTTCGTATCAACCTTAAGGACGATTCGTATCCTAGTCACAAAACCGTTTGAAGCGGTTAATGTCTACATCGATACGAAGAGCACTGCACAATTATGCCTGGATCGATTATGCGCATCGATACGAAGCAAGCATTTCGTATCCATCGATGTGAAGCCATCATTTCGTATCCATCGGTCCAAGACCCAATATGTCGTATCGATCGATACGAAGCACTCCGTATGTTAGTCTATCTCGTATCGATAACCATCGATATGAAGCCTACCTTCATACATCCTAGATCGATCCAGGAGAGGATCGATATGAAGAAATGGATCAAAACGACCATCGACCATTGTTGCAACTTGGATTTCACATCGATCTAGGAGAGGATCGATACGAAACTCGATCCAAATAAGAAAAAAGAACTTGACAGCGACCCATGAACGTGCAAACATAAATGGGAATCAAGTTGACATATGTGCATGTATGCCATATTAACATTTGATTTTCAAAGTGAACAGGGATTAAATGCTTGCCTGGTGACAATCAAAGCAATGAACAACAAATTGCTAGCAATCGACCTTCGGTTACAAAGAAAAATGCATGATCATTGGCAGCATACAGCTCAACATTTATGCTACTGGAAATTAATCGAGGGTTACATCTCTTGATGAAAGAACAACAACTGTTTAGCAAATTGGATAGAACCTTTTCAGAATGAAGATCGCAGCTTTTTCAGAGCACGTCATGTTCACACAGGACGTACTTTGGGGGGCAAATGTTATCCTGCCTTTTGGCAAGGCCGTGACACCAAGGACTTGACTAGAGGCTGACGACATTCCGCCCCAGAGATCAATTATCTACAGGTCCACGATGGATATAGGCAAACTTGGTCCGAGTCTGAATCGAGCAACAATTAGCATGGTATGACAAGCAAAGCTATGGAAGGCAACATTCTAAATTTCAGGTCAATCGGAGTTCGTATACTCAAGTTATGGATCGATCAAGATCCATATGAAACATGTTCATTTCATAACCATCCGTTTCGTATCCATCCATTTCATATCCATCAAGATATCAATGGACCTTAGCACTTCCCGGGATCATAGTTCACTTGTTCAACAACTACACATTTTGTACGGTCACACTTCATTCAAACAATAGCTACATATTTCGTATTGATCAGCTATTTAATCGATACGAAGAGAGGGGCCAGAGATCGATATGAAGGAAGGAGTTCGACATCGATACGAAACCTTAAACAAAGCATCGATATGAAAGCAAAGACAAAGCATCGATACGAAAGCAAAGACAAAGCATCGATATGAAAGCAAAGACATAGCATCGATACGAGGAGCAATGTATAGGATGGATATGAAGGAAGAGGTCAACTCGAAGGAAACAGTCTCTAAGCATGAAATATGGATCTCCACAAAACACTCGTGCCACGTCATCGATACGAAGAGTTTCAATACGAACCCATCGATACGAAGGCTTCAGCCTCACTAACAAACTCAACATTGGATCGATCATATCTCCCAAAGTACAAGTCCAATTGCCATGAAACTTTCATACAAGCTTGCATATCAACTCAAGGACGTCCATAATCGATCGCAGCTCAATCGGAGCCATTCTTGATCAATATGAAATTCACATGGATCGATCAGGATCGATCCCAAACGACTCCAGATCGATTTTGTGGGCTCACCTACGCATGAGAAAGGGTATTCCGAGTTTTGGAGTAGATATTTCTAGCTCTACGCCTATAAATAATACCTTTACGCCAACTAAAAGAGGACTTTTATAATGCTGCTCTACTGAAACTCCATTGTAACTTGAGTCTTAGCCATTGTACTGTTATAATTCTGTTTATAATCAGTAATAAACAGCAAATCTTTCAAAGTGGATGTAGGCTACAATGCCGAACCACTATAAATTCCTGTCTCCTTTTACTACTATTCAATTTTCTTGGTGTGATTGTTAGATTAGCCTCGTTTTCCATTTTATTTCTTCATTCTAATATCTTCAATTACCACCTAAGAGTGTTGTGCCCATTTTTGGTGCAAAATTCAGTTGGTTTCTGAATTGAAAATTTACATGAGTTAGTTTCTTAAATGGTTAGAGGGAAAATAGATCATTGAAATTCAAATTTCAAATTCAAACCCTAACATTTTCGCGCCCATTCGACCTAGTGATGTTTCGACCACAATTCCTCCATAGGGCTACCAAATGAGGCAAACCAAAATACTTCACGCATCAGTAAAAAAGACTGTTGTAATGGCACTAGTTTCGTCATCAAATTCCAACGTCCGAGAAATGACCATTTTGCCCCTCCTTATTTATTTATTTAATTCATTAACTTATTAACTTTAATTCTTTTCATATTATTATATTACTGATATTAAATTAAAACATTTACCATTTTTTGGGTATTACATTCTTCCCCCTAAAAGAATATCATCCTCGAAATTCCGTAGGAATGGAAAATATAGTATATCGTACACACATTCGTCAAACATATATAAATCAAGTTAGCAAATATATCATACAATTTTAAAAAATAATATATGGATACACAAATGGTGTAAACAACAAAAAGGTATGAATCATGTCATGAACTTGTAATTTCTACAGCTATAATGCATAAATGCAGTTAATGCATCATATGTGAATGTGACAAGATGACATATTAGGCACGATGCACAACATCCTAATGTAAGCATATATATATATATATATATGTATGTATGTATGTATGTGTGTGTGTGTGTGTGCGCGCGCGCGCGCTGATGCCAAAATGGCACAACACCTAAAGATAATCTATTGTAGGATCAGATCTAGCATAGTATATGTAGAAAGTAAAGGGATAATTTTTTTTATAATGGTTAGGCAATATTTGTCCTATGTCGACTTTATATATTATTGATTTGTGGATTTGGGAGAGTTTTGGAGAGATTTGAGGGGACTTGGAGTCACTAGTAAAGCGATTTAATGAACTAAAGCCTAGAATAACAAATAGTAGCTTCCTTAGTGACTGCCATGGTGAGGAGATAAGAGATGAAGAAGGAGAAGTGCCAAAGGTCCTCTATTAGTTGTTATAGGGTTTATATTTATAGGGTAATTTTCTAGTAGACTTAGAGGCTTATGAAGTAGAAGGCCCAGATCTAAGTCCAAAGGTGCAGAGTAGCTAAAGTTGGCCCAACCATCAATTGAAACCTCCGGTACCGAGAGGTTAATTGAAACCACTCAGTACCGAGAGGTTTTTGTCGGTGGAAACTTCCGCTTTCTCTTTTGTCATACCTTCCTATCTCCAATTCATTGCATTCCAAACACTTTTCCTTGTAGGTTGAGTTTTTTTTGACAATTTTCTTAATATTGCTTGTCTTTTCCTACTTTTTTTTCATTATTCCCGAGAATCCTTCGAGTTGCTCGTCTACTTTTGGAAAAGCACTCTGAGATCGCCTAAGGTAGTACTTCTAGTACAAGTGGTTTTGGAGGTCCAAAGTGAAGAGAAAAACTCTCAATACCGAGTGGTTCCTCTTGGTCCTAAGTGGTCCACTTTGCTTCGTTGCCTTTGCAACTTGTTGAGTTACTTCATACCATCATTCTAGATATTTCTAGTTATGTTAGCGTGAACCAAGTCAATAAAAACCATGTAGGTGAAAATTATGAGCTTCTGGTCGAGATTGACCCGACTTCATGTTCAACCTGAGTGGTTTCTGCGTTGCTTCAGACCTTGCTTGAAGTAGTCCAGAGGTTGGAGTGCTTCGAGTCTTACCTTGGAGTTTTTTATATCTAACCCAAGTTCCACTCGGTACGAATTTCATAGAATCTGACCCAAGAGTTTTGTGGGTTGAGCCGAGTTCTACTCGGTGATGTTCACATTGATTCTAATCTGAATGTTTTACGTGTCCAACCCAAGAAAAATACCACTTGCTATCGAGGAGTCAATTAAAACCACTTGATACCAAGAGGTCTGTGTTTGACATAGGCCTGTCTCAGGTTTGACTCGGGCCTGACTCCAAGTCATATCATCTAGCCTTGCTATTTCTCAACTTAGTTTTTGGTTCATTTTTCCTAAGTTTAGCTCAGTTATGACTCAGGTTCGACTCCATGCACCAAGTTGAAAAACTCAATTCAACTTTTTTCGCTCATTTTTTATGTTTCCTTTTTCTTTCCATTTTAAAATGTTTCCAAAGTCCTTAAATCATTTTGTCTCCATATAGACGTTCTAATAACAGTGAGAACCTGATTGGTCAAAATGCTCGATACACTTGCCCCCTAGAGTATGCTTTCATTAAAAACAGTGCGTTCTTTGGAAGAAGACAAGCATTTACTATTATCTATGCACATTCATTGATTATCCAGGAGTTGCTTTGTAGCATTTCCTCCGTTCTATAGATGTCCGCTCACTACTTTGTATAGTTGAAATTCCATTTTCTATGTCAAGGATAAGATCTACACTCTGGAGATCGCTTCATGCCTTAGCTGGGTATCCTCTATCCTTCCCTATGCTTCACTGTTAATTTTTAGTTGTAACATTCAACTTGGTACCGAGTGGTACCTCTTGGTGTTGAGTGCTTTGGCTTGCCCCGAGTATAAGTTTTCAAGATATAGAGAATTTTTTCTTACTCTTCTCATTTCCTTCTGTTAGTGTCGACTAATTATCTCTAACTACTTCAAGCTTTAGACTGCCGTCGATTTCTTACAATCGCCATACTACTGCCTATTCTAGAGTGCTCACCACTAACCACTTTCATCTTCTAATCCAAATTTGAATCTCAAGTTAACCTAAGGTCGGCGAAGCTTCCATATCATAGCGGTCAATACCAGAAACAATGGTTTGGAGAACATTGATGGGGGTCAGTCAAAGTTTGATTAGGATACGACTCAGGTACAACATAGGATGGCTCCGAGTACAACCAAGGACATGTTAAGGTCATTCTGAAATGATGCTCGGTGCTTTGACTTTGGTAACTCCTATTAAAGCTTGAGGGATCGCTCACCGTCGTTGGAATTCCAGTAGGATGGTTCATTTCCTAGAATTGTCGCATTGGATGGGCTTCCAAACTCGAACAACTACATCACCAAGTACTCTCAATAACAACACTTTCAGTATTCCTACAAAAAAAGGCTTCCATGTTGCTTTGGACAATGGTTTCATTATCGATTATCCGACGATAACTGGTAAGATCTGATGCACGATTCAGTTGCATGGCATTGCTCATTTTTCAATTATGAGGAAGCTATCTATGCATGATGGTCCATTCGTTTTGTACGGGATGCGGAACTTCACACTGTATAGTTTAACACTTCACTTACCTCGGTCGACGTTCAAAATTGAATTGGTCAGGACATGTCGACATCCATTAGATTTTGGGCGTTGGTTGCACGGATTTAATACTCAAAATAAAACATGTATGACCGCGTTGAACACCAAGTTTTCTTATCCAGATTGACTCATCAATCACCATGCTTCTAGAATGGCGCTGGGAAATCCATCCCTCCCAAAGTTGAGCCCTCCATAGCTCAAGCTTTACCTTCTGTACCTATCAGGCATGGATGTTCAATCACCGCTAAGTTACAAGGCATGGTCGTTCCAGTGGGGCCATTGCAAAACCCACCTCAATCGCTAAACTAGTCCATCGTTTAAAGTGTTCTAGATGACCCGCTAGAATAGATGCCTACAATCCTTACTCCAGGAATGCCTTAGAACATGTGGCACCAACATGGGATTCCTGTAGCTTGTGGGCACGACAGCTCCTTTATTATTTTTTTTGTATTTTCTTTTGTTGTGAACAGGTCGTACTTATGCAGGTGCGGCCCTCGTGATTTTGTGTATATAATATAACCGCTTGTACTGCACTATTATATATTTACATATTTCCATGTAATGCCTTTATTCACTGCAACTCTGTGCACATAAATAAAAGTCCTGCAATTACACTAGTTATTTACCGTGGTTCAGTAGCCAAGGTGTTTCGTTTAGCAAATCGGGACCATCATTTAATCAACTATCTGGTTATTCTTGTTCGGGTTGGGTCGAGTTTCCTTCGACCGATTTTGTCCCAATTAATACAAGTTTCATGTTGCTCCCTATCGCCATCATCAATTGTAATATTTATGTCCTGTTTATGTATTTCTTTCATAAACCAAATCTTATTCGCGGAACCTATTTTTCAAATGATAGTCTTCGGGCATTAGTAGCAGTTGGGCATTATGGGGAAAATTATCCAATTGTCTGCAGTCCAATCGCACTTTCTAACTTGATCCTGGATTTAAGGATATCGATAACACCTTTCCAGGGTTCTTTACGCCTGTCCTTGCTTACCCTTGACCAAGTGTGTCTAGCTATGCTGCTAGCGTGATTGTGGAAACTCGATTCATATGCCAATTCCTATCTCTGAGAATTGGTGGTTTAATTTCTTGATTTCGAGCATTCCTTCTTGGCACTTCCATACTTTGGCCAATAGCTGACACCTGTGAGCCAAGGTTGAATTCTCTCATCGTTCTTTACATGGTCTGTCTTTATTGACATTGCCTATCTCTGGCCAACGGCAAATTCTCAAAGGTCGGGGTTGAATTATCTGATCGACGCCTTAATAATTATACCCTCTTGACAATGCCTATCTCTAAGCAACGATACATTCCTGTAAGGTCAGGGCCTAATTTTCCGATGACCCCTGATTGGTTGCACCTTCCTATCATTTCTTATCTTCGGGCAATGGCAAATTCCTATTCGTGATTGATCGAGTTTCTTTCGAAAAACCACTAACCTTGAATAGTCCAAGTTTCATGCTACTCCTTGTTGCCTGGGGTAGCAGTTGGAACATTTAGTTTTCTGTCTATACAGTTCGTTATGCGCTTGTACCTATTCATGGGAATTATCATTCCCACCACGAGAATTTGGGCATTAATAGGATAGAAATATCGTAGGGAAAATTATTCGATTGCCCCCAGTTCGATCTTGCCTTTTCAATCCTAATCCTGGGTTGGGAAGGTCTGGAAATACCCGTTTTTGACTTTCCACGACTATCCATGCTACACCTCGGCTTAGCGTATCCTGATAAGACGCCAGTATCATCATGGAAACTCAATCATGCACTGGTCTCTATCTCTAAAAAAATTACCACGCTAATTGTTTAGTTCCGAGCATTATTTCTTGAATTTGCCAATTTATGGGCAGCAACCAAATTCCTGATGGCTTGGGTCGAAAATCCAGCCGTGCACCAGTTTCTATCTTTGGAAACTAATGCATAAATGGTTTAACTCTAAGAGTTCCTTCTTGACGTTGCCAATCTCTAAGCAATGCCAGATTCTCGAAGGATAGGGATTTTTCATCCTAACATTGCTAATCTCTGGGAAATGCCAGATTCCAAAATGTTGGAATTTTCCTTCCTGACGTTGCCAATCCACATGCAATGCTAGATTCCCGAAGTATAGGGTTATTCTTCTTGACGTTACAAATCTCCAGGTAATGTGTAGCATCCCCCATTTTGAGGTCTGAAACTAAGTGCTATAAATGTTGCAGTCGTTTATAGTATTAATCTCCAATGACAAAATGCAGGTATGTTAATGGTATCCATAATATCAGAAGCACAAGAATATGAATAATTTTAAACACAATTTCAAAGCAAACGTTCGCATTTCATTTCAAAGCCATAATTTCATATTCGGTACGTAATCCCATACATTACGCAGGTTTCAGATGAAATATAATTATTACAAATACTCCAAGAGCGATATATGAAGATGCCCCCTTGATTGATCAGAGTTACTAAACAGACAGATACATCAACTTTCAATACATTCCTATAATAACTGACATAAAACATCGGATAATAGTAATAGATAGACTCCTACATAGCTAGCTTTGCCTCCTGCACATCTTTGGAAGCTTTATTTGCTAAAACCTACTTAACTTGAAAATCCCTTACTCCTAACCTACTCAAATCAAATTTTGAGCACCCGAGAATTTAAGGGGGAAAAATAAACTTTAAGTCAGACAAAAAGCCTGGTGTAAATAATAATATGCCATCTCGGTTTTATAGATATTCAATGAGACCACCCGCTGAGCGTTTGGGTTTTTCCCTCACTAATATCCCTTTTCAAATATATCTTTTGCAAATCAAATTCCTGCAACCAAAATGATTAAAACAAAAAATATATACAATAATATGCATGCATGCTACTTGGGTAATCATGATTATCCATCAAATCAATGGACTATCCGTCCCAATGGTAGTTTTCACAGGGTAACTACCAACTTACATGGCTGACTCAGGCCCAGTAGATATACTAAATTTTCTAACTTAATGTTAGAAGAAACTGGATAATCTGTCCAAATACACTTGTCCCATTGTTTACCTAGCTATTTGTCAATCTCATA
The DNA here is from genome assembly GCA_030737815.1 of Allium fistulosum. Lineage (NCBI taxonomy): Eukaryota > Viridiplantae > Streptophyta > Magnoliopsida > Asparagales > Amaryllidaceae > Allium > Allium fistulosum. Next base: position 801,095,513 of record CM060904.1, read on the forward strand.
ATTTTGGTCGGCTTACTATGAACCTAAAGGTTTTGCAAGCCAGCCTATAACTTATCTATCTTTATATATTCCTTTCTGTGCATACACCTACTTTTAGTCTTACCCTTGAAAAAGCCCTACGCACTGGAATTTCGAACTTATATTAGTTAAGGGCTTGTAGTTGCAGTATAGGGGACTACCTTACACTAGTCCTATCTGGTTTTCTAATCTCTAAGTCAAATTTATCCTATCATAATATATCCATAAGTGATAACAACAATAATCTCTTTAGTAAAAATCCTAGGCTAAATACCCTTTTCTTTTTCCTTGAAAAAAAACCTTTGCAAATGATTTAAACCTTGAAATCATACTTTCTAAAACAAGGAAATTATGGCCCTTTACTTTATCCCAAAATAATTATGCCATTATAAAATAGTATTGATGAATCTTGAATCACTTGGAAGTTATCTCATTTTGAAACAACATGCTATAAATCCAAAACAATATAAAGCCTTTATGTTGACAAACGTGGCATGGATATAGCCGTTGAAGGTCTTCGCCCCTCAAAGTATGTTAAAGTCTTCTATTTATAAAACATAAGGCCATAGAGCCGATAGCATGGACTTCGCACCTCATAATGTTACTATGTCTTCTGGTATAAAAGCATGGTTTGCATATTAATAAGTTTTAAAAGAGCAGGGCGGACATGGATAGGCCTTGGCAACATTTCCTTCAAGAAATTAAGTGGTTACACCAGAACCGAAGTCGATGGGAGTGGCATCATAGCCTTCTTCGAAAACGGGCAACAAGGAATGAAGGCGGTAAGAGATCAAGCCAAAGTGATAAAATGCAACATCATTGCCTAAGCTTAAAACACGGCTTTGTTGCCTTTTAGAGTCATTATTAAAATAGGTAGTGCCGTTATCATTAATATAGACATAGATAAAAACAGCATAGTTGCCTATAATGCTGAACTCAATTTGTGTAAAAGCATGCGGCACCATTACTGCTGGCGTAAGTACTTCAAAAGCAATGGGGTCTGCGACGTTAAGGTTATGTGGTCCCATACCGTTATATATATATATATACATATATACATATATATATATACACACAAACACATATATATATATATATGCGATACTACAGTAAAGCGTCGATGTCGACGATGTGGATGCCGACATCGAACCTCTACAACCCTAGCCGATTCACTACATATCAACACAAGTTGATATCATTTGTATCGCTATCGGTTGTCCTCGAAGTCTTCGCCCCTCAAAATATGTTAAAGTCTTCTATTTATAAAACATAAGGCCATGGAGCCGATAACATGGACTTCGCACCTCATAAGGTTACTATGTCTTCTTGTATAAAAGCATGGTTTGCATATTAGTAGGTTTTAAAAGAGCAGGGCGGACATGGATAGGTCTCGGCAACATTTCCTTCAAGAAATTAAGTGGTTACACCAGAGCCGAAGTCGATGGGAGCAGCGTCATAGCCTTCTTCGAAAACGGGCAACAAGGAATGAAGGCGGTAAGAGATCAAGCCAAAGTGATAAAATGCAACATCATTGCCTAAGCTTAAAACGCGGCTTCGTTGCCTTTTGGAGTCATTATTAAAATAGGTAGTGTCGTTATCATTAATATAGACATAGATAAAAGTGGCATAGTTGCCTATAGTGCTGAACTCAATTTGTGTAAAAGCATGCGGCACCATTACTGCTGCCGTAAGTACTTCAAAAGCAATATGGTCTGCGACGTTAAGGTTATGTGGTCCCATACCGTTATATATAATATGTATACATACATAGTATATATGTATATATGCATATGTACATACATATATATACATATATAGATACATATATACATATATACATATATACATATATACATACATATATACATATATACATACATATATACATATATACATCTATACATATACATATATATGTGTTTGCGATACTACAGTAAAGCGTCGATGTCGACGATGTGGATGCCGACATCGAACCTCTTCAACCCTAACTGATTCACTACATATCAACACAAGTTGATATCATTTGTATCGCTATCGGTTGTCCTCGAAGTTATAGCGGCGATGAAGATGAACGGTAAATCATCATTGCCAACGTGGCATTTTCGTAATTAAAATAAAACTAATTATTAGTTAATAAAAGTAAGTTCTTTTCCCACCAACCCCTATTGTTTGTCAAAATCTTATTAGTTAATAATTACTTTATCAAAATCCTTTTCCAGAAAACTATCATAGGGCAGATTTACCATTTCCAAAACATTTTGCACACCATTAACTTATATTAATATAAATAATAATCTTTTCTAGCCCAATAAATTTATTTAAAATCATAAACTTATTGGAAAAATCGCCAAAAATCATAATAAATCTAATTTACTATATTTTTTAACATATAAAAATTTCGGAGGCAAAAACATAATTTAGTTATTTTTAATAATTAAAACCCAAAATATCTCATTTTCCAACCTTAGAAAATTCACCAAATATTCTCATTAAATTAGAAAATTATGAAATTAAAAACCACTTTCAAAGTAATGTTTTTAACTACATACTAAAATTTCAAGTCATTCGGGTGTCACATGATAGGTTTTCTAACTCAAACATATCACTTAGTTTCTTAAATAAATTCTAGAAATTCACCAATAATCATATAATCATTCAAACTATCATAGCATGACATAATATAAGCAAAAGAATCGAATTTATGCCTAACACCAAAAATAATACTTAAAGCATGATATGCATAACTATTATCCACCTTGAATGGCTAAATAAGGTTGAGATTTGGATTTGATTCGATTCCTGTAAGATTCCTACTTGTTTTCCTAGCTTTTCTTCCTTTTGAATTATATAGCAATGGCCAGCCTAAGCTTTAATTCCGTTTATATAAGTGTAAAATGAATGAGTTAAAAATGAGGTGGGGCTTTTTATTAGGAAATGTAACCCTTTTCCTATTTTACCCTTCTCATGAATTCCTCCTTCCTACTAATGTTCTAATTAATTCCATTAGTTAATTAATTAAGGCTTGACTCATTTTAATTACCAAATCTCAATCTTCTTATCCCTTTTATATTATTTTATTTAATATCCAAAATAATGTTGAGAAAAATTAGGGTTGTTACAGACTTCCCTTCTTAAAGAATCATGTCCTCGAAATTACGGTAAGGCATACACATCAAACATAAAAGCATAGAGGTAAAACATACCATCAAACAAGTTAAGATAAGTATCCCTAATCATGTCCTCTATCTCCCAAGTACAGTCTTTCTTGTTGTGGCTCCACTGGAATTTTATTAATCTGACTGTCTTATTCATTAACTTCTTATCTCTCACTACAACTTGGATAGGTTGTCTTATAAAATTTAGATCTAGTTCTACTACTAAATCTTCCAATGCAGTAAGAGTTATAGTAGTCTCTAGATCTCAAACACACTTCCTTAGATGAGAAATATAAAAAACATCGTGGACTTCTGCCAAACTATTCGGTTACTATATCTTGTAAGCGGGTTTCCCGATCCTTTCTACAGTAGGAAATGGTCCAACAAACCTAAGTGCCAATTTCCCTGACTTTTCAAATCTAATTACACCCTTCATCGGTGATACCTTGATGAAAACATGATCTCCAACTGAGAACTCTAAGCCCTTTCGTCTCTTATTTGTATAACTTTTCTACCTAGATTAAGCTTCCTTCATTCTAGCCTGAATCAAATCAATCTTTTCTATTGCTTCTCTTACCATATCTAAACCAAGAACTAATCTACCTTTGGTCTCTAACCAATATACATGTGATTTACACGGCCTTCAGTATAAAGCTTCAAAAGACATCATTTTTATACTAGTTTGATAACTATTATTATAGGGAAACTCGACCAAGTGTAAATGGTCCTCCAAATGACCCACCAAAGTCTAGTATACAAGCCCTGAACAGATCTTCAAGAATTTTGTTAACTCTTTCCCTTTGCCCTTCCGTTTGTGGATGGTAAGCGATACTCATCATCTGCTTAGTACCTAACACTTCTTGCAGACTCTTCCAAATTTCACCAGTGAATAAAGTATCTCTGTCACTAACTATATTACTAGTTATCTCATGCAATCTAACAATATTCTTCATAAAAAAGGTGTTGTCCTTGTCGATTTAATGGTAACGAAATGTGCACTCTTTGTTAGTGTATCTACTATTATCCAAACACTCTCATTTCCCTTATTCGACTTTGGTAACCCATCTTTGCAATCCATAGATATAGAATCACATTCCTACACTAGTATATCTAAAGGCTGAAGCAATCCACTTGGCTTTTGATGCTTGGCTTTTACTTACTGACAATTCAAACACTTCTTTACCCATAAGCCTACATCCCTTTTCATACCTTCCCAGGAAAAATTTATGTTCATATCCTGATACATTTTAGTCCCTCCAGGATAAACAGTAAAATTTGATCGATGACATTCCCTAAGTACTTACTTCCTTAGGTCACCCACATCTCGAACACATAATCGTCTTTTCTTACTCAAGCATTCATTTGGGTCAATGTAAAAATCCTTCAAATCATCAATCTCATTTCCACCTTTCAGTCTTTAAATTCTTTTAGCTAGTAATTCTTTCGATCAATGTTGGTCGAACTTCCAAATAAGATAACATTGCAGTACTCTGATTAGAACTGACAATTGATCTTAAACGCACACTACAAGTAGTTAATTCTTCCAAATCTTTCCATTTAGCCAACATAGTTAACACCACATTCTGATGTTTCCTGCTAATTTCACGTGCAACTTTATTTCCTTTCCCCAATGTGTACTTAATTCCAAAATCATAAGCGGCTAAAAACTCAAACTATCTCTGCTGTCTCATGTTTAACTTCTTTTAAGTGAATAAGTACCTTAGGGCTTGTGATCACATATAACTTAAATCATTCTCCTAAAAGATAATGTCTCCACACCTTCAAAGCAAATATTACAGCAGCCAACTCTAAGTTATGAGTCGATTATCTAACTTTGTGCGGTCTGAGCTGTTGGAAAGCATGGGCAATCACTTTAGCCCTCTACATTAACACGGCTCTTAATCATGTTCCACACGCATCAGTATACACCATCAAATCTTGATTCCATCTAGAACAACTAACGCGGGTGCATTGGTCAATAAATGTGTCAGCTTCTGGAATGTCTCCTCACATTTATCGATCCAAACATACTTCACATCCTTCCTTGTTAGCTTAGTCATCGGCGCGACCATACGAGAAAAATCCTTGATGAATCTTCGATAGTAGCCAGCTAGTTCAAGAAAACTCTTTATCTTTGTCAATTTCTCGGGTTTACCAATTATTTACAGCTACTATCTTCGCTGGATCTATTGACAACCATTTTTCTAAGACTGCATGACCAAGAAACTTTACATCCTTCTTCCAAAAATGACATTTCGAAAACTTCGCATGTAATTGATGTTGCCTTATTGTCTCAAACACTATTCTAAGACGAATCTCATGAACTCTTTCATCCTTTGAATATATCAAAATGTCATCTATGAATACCAATACAAACCTATCCAAGTACTCTCAAAAAATCTGATTCATTAAGTCTACGAAGAAAGCAGGCGCATTAGTCAATCCGAATAGTAGTCCTAACCACTCGTATGAGCCATATCTTATTCTAAATGTCATCGATGGAATACTGTCTTTTGCTACCCTTAATTGCTGGAACCCTATCACCAAATCCAATTGGAATAACACCTTGGCTCCACACAAATGATCAAATAAATCATCGATCCTCAACAAAGAATGCCTATTCTTTATCATCTTCTCGTTCAACTTATGATAATCGATATGCATTCTTAATGACCTATCTAGTTTCTTAATAAACACCGCGGCTGCTCCCCAAGGCAATCTTCTTAGTCAAATAAAAAATTTCCCTTCTAAGTCCACCAACTACATCTTTAACTCTTTCATCTCGGTAGGTGTCATTCTGCTAGGCGGTATATTTATGGGTTCTACTCCAAGTACAAGATCCATTCAAAACTTAATAGCTTGTTTTGGCGATAATCCTGTAACGGGCTAAAAAACATCTATAAATTCTCTAAGTACGAAAACCCGATTCAACCCATCTTCCTCCTCCATTGCACCCAACAAAGCATAAACATCAAAACTTGGAATCTTTACTGAGTATAAAATTCGGCCGATACTATTAGGGTGTCTTAGTGATATTTTCCTATCATGGCAAAATATCCTAGCATCATACTTACTTAACCAGTCCATAACCAAAATAATCTCAAAGCCTACGAAGTCAAACACATGCATACTGCAGGCAAATATATGATCTAATAATGCAAACTCTAAATGGTCACGTCCCATCCATAGAGTTGCATATCCTCCTATCAAACTCGCAATCCTTAAGGAAGTAACTAGGTTTGAGGGTTCTAGGTTAAGCTTACCTATCAAACAACGAGATATAAAAGATGCAATGCACCAGTATCAAACAGTACTCTAATAGGTATACCATGAATCAAAAGCGTACCTCTCAACGTCGCTTTTCCTTTTTCCTCGGCTATTGGTCTTGAGGTAGCCGGTTCTAAAAATACATTTCCTTTTTTGCCTTGGCCACTTCTGAACATTTGTCAGGTAATGTCCCACTTGGTCGCAGTTAAAGCACTTAATGTTCTTCTTTCCAATCACCTTCGTTCCATCACTGGAACAACATTCATTTGCAAAATGCCCATTCTTATCACACTTGTAACACACAACCTCTGACTTCCCTTCCTAGCAGCTCCACCCTTCTGAGCTCCTCCCTTCTGGTAAAACTTTCTCTTTTGATTTTGTCCACTCTGAGCTTCTACTGGCTTGTTGTTAGTGAACAAAGCAAGCATCTCTTCATTTCTCAAAGTCATTTTCACGACTACATTTCATTGATCCCTGAGATATGGTAAAGTTGCCATAGGAAGCTCAGGTCTCAGTCCACAGATCAATTTCTCATACCTTTTGATAATTGTGTCAACGATAGCATACCTATACCTTGACAACTCCTCAAATCTGGTTGTGTACTGAAGCACGATCACATCACCTTGCACCAACTCAGCAAACTTCCTCAACAGAGTTGACTTAGCGATCTCAGACATAAACCTTTCTTCAAACCTCCTTTAGAACTTAGCCGAAATCAAAGTCTCCTCTGCTACCCTAACAGGTAACTAGATATAACAAAATTTCTAACTGACTATTAGAAGAAAACTAGACGGTCTGTCTAAATAAACTTATCATGTTGTTTAACCGACTATCCGTCAATCTCATAGTTCTACTAGGGTTCCTATGAACTTAAAGGTTTTTGCAGGCTAACCTATAACCTATCTATCTTTATGTATTCCTTTTTGTGTGTAGACCTACTTTTAGTCTTACTCTTGACAAAGCCCTACGCACTGGTATTTTGGACTTATATTAGCTAGGGGCTAACAGCTAAAGTATAAGGCGCTACCCTATACCAGTCCCATTTGGTTTTTAATCTCTGAGTCAAATTTATCCTACCATAATCTATCCAAAAGTGATAACAACAATAATCTCTTTAGTAAAAATCCTAGGCTAAATACCCTTTTCTATTTTCTTGAAAACAAAACCTTTGCAAATGATCTAACCCTTGAAATCATACTTTCTAAAACAAGGAAATTATAGCCCTTCACTCTATCCCAAAATAATTATGCCATGATATATGCTTTTATAAAAAAGTATTGATGAATCTTGAAATTACTTGGAAGTTATCTCACTTCAAAACCATGGGCTATAAAGGCAAAACAATATAAAGCCTTTATATTGATAAACACGGCAAGGATATAGCCGTTAGCGTCTTCACCCCTAAAAATATGTTAAAGTCTTTTATTGTTAAAATATTTGGCCATAGGGTTGCTAACTTGGACTTCGCACCTCATAGGGTCTCCAGGTCTTTTGATATAAAAGCTTGGTTGCACATTAATAATTTTTAAAAGAGCAGGCTCAACATAGATAAGTTTTGTGATGACCGCCTTAAAGAAATTAAGGAGCTTCATCAGAACCGAAGTCAATAGGAGCGTCATCATAACCCTCTTCGAAAATAGGAAACAAGGAATGAAGGTGGTAACGGATCAAGTCGATGTGATAAAATGCGACATCATTGCCTAAGTTAATAATGTGGCTTCCTAGCATTTGGAGTCATTAATAAAATAAGCGATATCGTTACCGTTAACGGCGACATGGATAAAAGCGGCATAGTTGCCTATAGTATCGAAGTCAATTTGTATAAAAACATGTGACATCATTATTGCCATATAAGTACTTTGAAAGCAATAGGTCGACGACATTATGGGTATGCGAACGCATACCCATACATATATAAATGCGGACTACAGCAAATACGTGGCAAAGTCGACATTGACGATGAGGATGCAGGCTTCGAACCACTTCAACCCTTTCTGATTTACTGTATAACAACATAAGTTGATATCATGTGCATAGCTATCGGTTGTCCTTGAAGTCATAGCAGCGATGAAGATGAATGGCGACGTCATCATTGCCGACATGGCATTTTCATAATTAATAATAAAACTGATTATTAGCTAAGTTCTTTTCCCACCAACCCCTATTGTTTGTCAAAATCTTATTGGTTAATAATTACTTTATCAAAAACCTTTTCCAGAAAACTACCATAAGGGTGATTTATCATTCCCAAACATATTTGCAAACCATTAACTTATATTAATATTTTAATATAAATATTAATCTTTTCTGGCCCAAAAAATTTATATAAAATCATAAATTCATGGGAAAATCACCAAAATTCATAATAAATATGATTAATTACATTCCTTAACATATAAAAAATTCAGCGCTAAAAACATAATTCAACTATTTTTAATAATTAAAACCCAAAATATCTCATTTTCCAACCTTAGAAAATTCATTGAATATTCTCATTAAATCAGAAAATTATGAAATTATGAAATTAAAAACACATTTCCTAATGTTTCTAACTTCATACAAAAATTTCAAATCATTTGGGTATCATATGATAGGTTTTTTAACTCAAACGTATCAAATAAATTATATAAATTCACCAATATGCATATAACCATTCAAACTATCATAACATGGCATAATATAAGCCAAAGAATCGGATTTATGATTAAAATAAAAAATAATACTTAAAACATGAGATGCATAACTATTATTCACCCTGAATGGCTAAGGAGGATTGAGATTTGGATTTGATTTGATTCCCCTGTGCTTCCTACTTGTTTTCCTAGCTTTTCTTCCTCTCGAATCCTCTAGAAATGGCTGTCCTAAGCTTTAATTTCATTTTTATAAGTGTAAAATGAATGAGTTAAAAAGAAGGTAGGGTTTTATTAAGAAATGTAACCCTTTTTCTATTTTACCATTCTCTAGAATTCCTCCTTCCTATTGATGTTCTAATTAATTCCATTAGTTCATTAATTAAGGCTTGACCCATTCCAATTACCAAATCTCAATCTCCTTATCCCTTTTACATTATTTTATTTTATTTATCCAATTAAATTTTATAAATAATATTGAGCAAAATTAAGGTTGTAACATAACGCCGGATTCTTGAAGGCTGCGCATTTATCTTCCTAATATCACCAATCTCCTGGCAACGCTAGATTCCCGAAGGTTGGTATTTTACGTTCCCGACATTGCCAATCTTCGGGCGACGTCAGATTCCTGAAGGTTAGAATTTTCTTTCCCGATGTTGCCAGTCTCCGGGTAGCGCCAGATTCTTAAAGGATAGATTTTACTTTTTGGATGTTGCCAATCTCTGGGCAATGCCAGATTCTTGAAGGCTAGGGTTGACCTTCCTGACGTAGCTAATCTCCGGATAATGACAGATTCCTAAAGGTTTGAGTTTTACCTTCCTGGTATTGTCAATCTCTAGGAAACGCAGGATTTATAAAGGCTAGATTTTTATTTCCTAATGATGCCAATCTCCGGGCAACGCCAAATTCCTTAAGGACGGAGTATACCTTCCTGACGTTGCCAACCTTCAAGCAACGTATGATTCATAAAGGAAAGGCTATCAAACCTTCTCGTTATTTCCACTCTCTGGGTAACACTAAATTCCTGAAGATCGGGCTGAATTACCCGATTGACCCGCTCATGGGTCCTGGAGAGCTAGGTTGAATTATCCAACCGATCCCTAGGAACATACTCCCCGTCCACTATCCGAGGCCAGAGGAGTATGCTATTGGTTGTACTGCTAACCATGCCGCATGAGGGTTTTGCTTTTGAGTACACAGTTCCATTGATTCAAGAAGCTAACTTTATTCGTGAGCGGAAGAAGCGGCAAATCCAACCTTATTACATTACCCCAGTGTCCTTGGGTGGCTTATTTGTGAAAAAAATTTGAGAAAGATTAAGTGTAGTAGTGTTGCAGTATATCGTTGTTCCATGCATGTGGGATAGGGATTCGATCAACAATTGCCATCTTGAATGTTCTGTCTCCAAGCTTATAACAACCCACACTCTCGATAAACTGATCTAAAGCCAAATGTGACATTGGACACGTCATGTTGAGAAATACGAGCAGTAGGGTTTTTAAAACATCACAGAGCATAGTTATTTGAGTTCTAAGATATTCTACACTTTCAGACCTCACACCAGAAGTAACTAAAATACAAGTATACAAAACAGACATCCCTAAAAAAAGTTTCTAAAATACTTGCTTTACAAATACATTGTTCTCAAAGTACAATATAAGCTTTAAAGATATTTAATACAATAGATGCCTACTCAGAAAACAATGAATAATATGAAAACTCCAACGTGAAGCTCGTTTCTCTACATACTATGTCTAATCATATGCTAACCTAGCATCTTGTGGTGGTAGAAAATGGAAAGAAGGAGGTGGGCCAGACCAAAGTCTGGTGAATGAGAACAAGTTTAACAAGATAATTAAGTGTGATTGACCTTAAATCTACTCTAAGTGATATAGAATGGAATCTAGTGTCTGTGAACTCCTAATTTCCAATACCTAATGATCCTTATTCGTCACAATTAGTCGAACCTACTAATTGAACCTAAAAAAATGGGTCGAGCTTATTGATCGAACCTCACACTAACGATCGGCCAAAATGAGAACCACTCTCCGATCAAAACTATATCAACACTATCCCGAAGAGGGAGAATACCGAAAATGCAAACTCCTGTAATGACTTATCATGTTAACCCATGTTTGTCTCCTCATCGTAGTGGCAAAATGCCTCTTATTATACTGCATCAGGGTCCATCTTGCATAACACCCAATAGCACTGGGCTCAAATTTAATATCTATAGCCACTTATTGCACTACATCGGGGTTCCATAAGAACTCCCATTAGCACCAGGCTTTAATTTAATCGATACCTATAGCCACTTATTGTACTGCACCGACGTCCACCCGTATCATGTTGCGCCATAAATGTGCAAACCTAGTTCTCCCGTTAGTACCAGAATCTCTCAGAAAGCATCTCCGAAAGTATTATGCTTACCTGTATGGAACACCTCTAAGCCTGTGGGAACTAAATCGTCCTAATCAGCTCCGTTTATGCGATATAAATCGCCAATACCAGACTAACTATTGTGAAATGAAATTCACCACAAACTAGTTCACTAATAACATAATTTCTAGTTAAATTACATAATTTTTATCCATTTAATTTGGGGCTTAGGTCAAGGTTCAATTTGCCAATTTTTTAACTTCAACGGTCGACCTAGAACATCCCCAGGTCGACCGCTACCGGTCGACCTAGGCTACCCAGGGTCAACCGTTCATGTTATATTTGTTAGGGTTTGGTTTCTTTTTAATATCAATTAATATTTTTATTGTCGTTAATTCGATGCTATTAATTACTGCAGTTAGCCTTGATTTTCCAATTAACCATAATCTATATTCTCTAATTATCATTTTCTAATTAAATTAGGTTTTTCAACTTAGGGATCTCAGTTTAGCATGTCCAATTTACCTAATTTCATAATGTAATTTCAATTTACATTATTGGGTTTAGAATTCAATATTGAATTAACAAGTTAATTAGCGGTGTTAGAAATTCTAATCACTTAAAAACAATTTTTAAAATCAATTGTATTAACCAAATTATTAAATCTGTGCTCACTAACCTTTAGCCTAAGCTCTAGATCCTAAGAAATCTGGCCTCCAATCAGGAGCTCACTCCTTTGATTGCTTTCCCTTGCTTCAAGTTCGATTTGAGTTTAATTTTCATTTTATGTTTGGGAAAATTAAGGTTACTATGGAAAATTTGGCAGAGTTTCCCCTACTTTTCGTTTAATAAAAGAAATAGGGTTTAGTTTAGAGGTTAATTTATAGGGTTACCTTAGAATCTAGGGTCATTGGATCGTTAGTTGTAAATCTAGGCCACCCATCATTTACTTCACACGCAAGCAGTCATCTAGCCCGTCCATTCACCATGCTCTAGATCGACAATCACCCAAAAATGTGTTAGGTTGAACGTCCTTATGTCTAGGTCGACGATCATCAGTCGACCTAGGACCTATTTGGGTTGACCTGACCTTATTTAATTTCTAATTTATATTTTTTAATTTTTGTTTATCGCTCTATGGCTCGTAACTATTTCATACTAACTCGGATTACGACAAGTTATGTACGAAAATCGTTCGAAAAATTGCTATGAACACAATGGGGAAAGTTTCATAGCCAAAGTCGGATGCCTATGAAAATTTTGTTTTTAAGTCCTTGTTTTCATTTAATTTAATTTTCTTACCAAATTACTGTTTAAATTTCTCTCGAATTTCAAAGGTCTTACATTCTATCCCCCTTAAAAGGATTTCGTCGCCGAAATCTCTAAGGATAAAAAAATGCAACTCATACACACAACAACCAATAGCTACAACCGCCTACTCATCATCATCCACGAGCAATCATTGTCCATAAAAAATTTCTAATGAAATATGTGTGTATATATGCAACATGAAATGCATGTGAACCTATGTAAAAGAGTAGGCAGTCTAGTGATTCAGTTGACCTCCTTTTATGCCAATGCTCATGCCATGCATCCAAATGTATGCAATATCCTATATAAGTAAACTTGCAATTCTACATATATGCACAACCATTACATCCATATGCAACATCCATATGAATAGCATCCACTAGCACAATCATAATTAAACATCCATATGTATCCTATCTAATAGCTAGAGAATAATAAAAGATAATGTAAGTGTGTATACTACCTAGAGATATATTGTCCTTGACGTGTAAACAAATACAATCCAAACAATACATCCAAATATATCCATTAGCATCCATCATCCATAAACGTCCTATTGACACGTTGCAACCATTCCTACCATCCAATGGTCTCTACCTAAGCTAGAACCTAAATACAAAGGTAATATATGCTTTCCTAGCTAAAAATGGTTTGATTACGGCAACTAGACCACATAAACACTTCCACAAGTACTTAATGATGACTTGCCGATAATAAACTCGCATTCTATCTTTTCTTGAGGAGTTTCTATTTGTCTATTCTAAACCGTGGACTCGGCTCCATGGACTCTATATGGACTCAACTCCATGGACTACCCCATGTATCTTCTATTAGTCCTGCCTATCTGGTGTATGTCTTGGCCTTCTACTTATTGAATTCTGGTTACACTAACCAACTTTCACCATTGGCATAATTTCCAATTCAATTATATGTGCATCGGTAACGTTCAACAATCCTTGCTACCAACTCAAATGGTATCATCTCGCACAATGCTAAACAACTAGAGCATTATTATGCTCTTGCTAACTGTAGATCTATAAAACCTCCAATGCATATACTATCTTAATTCTTTCAGTGGTGTGCCTAATCACCTCAATGCCTAGATACCAAGTGGGATAACTCAACTATGGATTGTACTTCTACTTCATATGCTACTTCCCACTTAGCCCTCTACTATACTTCCATTTCCCTTAAGGTTGTCAAAAATGGTGATTTCCTAAATATAAAAAATAACACAACTTCTTATCCGATTCGGCTCAACTCAAGTTATTTTTCTTTACTCTTGGACAGTTTTCCAGACATTCAAAAGTCAAGGTATCTAGGTATCAATTTTAAGGTATACATGGATCTATTCCAAGTTCTACTAATGAAAGTTGGTTTATCTTCCTATTTAACCTTTACAGTAAAATCCTTAAATTCATTAGAGTTATAATCTAAGATCATTCAAACAAAAATATTAACCACTTAAGGGTTACTTCATTCGCGTGTGGTTACTATGCACATGACCATCACCAGCATGTCAGTCTCCCACATTTTTTTAAGAAAATAATCTTCTACCAATCCGAGCGATATTTGAGAAAAATATTTTTATTCCTTTCTTCAAATCTGAACAAAAAAATTTTGATCATCTTTCCAAGGAAAATCGCCTTCGCATTTTCAATGCGTACATATAACAATACTTTTTTTGACTAAGACCCAAATTCTTGAATTTTCTATCCATTGCAAAATCTTGATTAAATTCTTATCTAGGACATCCTTTATGCACTTTGAACTTCTAAAAATTTTCATTTTATATTCCTTGGTGTAATCTCATAAACGGGACCTTTATAAAACATTGTGGCTTATCACTCCATTTCAACCACCCTATAGTTGAGACATCTAAATATGAGATGATACCATGCCATTTTAATCCAATTAACACAATAAGAAATACTTTGGTTTATACTTGGGGGTTTTTGCATTTTAATGCATTGGAACTACACTTTTTCCTCGAAAGGAAAATCGAATACTATAACTTTTCATAAATTATCTAAAAGATGATTTGTGCTATGTTTGGAGTTACAAGGAATTATCTCTTTTGTTTATCATTGAAATAGACAATACAAAATACGATAACTCTCCCTATTTTGTACATCTGTTTCATTTAGTTGTATTCCTTATTATTCCAAACAATACACTTTTGTACTGGAATTGAATATTTTATAGAAATTACATTGCTACAGACTTCATTTCAATGAATTAAAATACTACACAAAACCCATTCCCATTTTATAGCAACTTCCAAATTAGTATTTACTAATCCAAATCAGTTACCCAATAATTTACCGCAATAACCAATTTCACATTTTTACTTACTAAAGTTGTGTAAGTCTACAAATCAGGAGCTTATCATAAAATTTCTTTTATGAAGGTTCTCATTAATTTAGGGACCACTTTCTCCTCATCTTCCACATTCCAGAATATGCTCTACTTAAACCTACCATTCCAAGATTCATATCTAGGCATCCATGGAACACAACAACTATAACATAAATCTAGTGATATGTGTAAAATGCATTATTTTCCATTCTCGTCCACCTGGTCTGCCCATAACCTATAGAGAACAACACAATACTTGGATTGCCCATAACCTACAGGTATCATATTCTCACCTAAACGGTACCAGTCAATATCATGCCGCTATAACGACGAACCTATACTTACTGTCCCATTTCAGACTGCCTAATGTAATCAAGGAAAAGCTATTTGTTACATAACACTCTTAATACAGATTGAAGTAGACCATACTTGTCCCATTTTACACTTCAAACCAAAACTTTTTGCATCCAGATGTAATAAAGCATCTTAGCCTTCTATTTCCTTACCTGGAAATAGGTTCAACTAAATTATACTTTTCAATCTTCCTTACGCCAGGATCCTACAATACCAACCATACTTGAATGGAAAGATACATGATAGTGTTTACTCTTCACTATTACGGAAAGTTCTACTTAATGCTTTATCTTTCCAATTTAATCGTTAATTGAAATGGTTACTAAATTTAAATATTTCCTTTTTATCTCTGTTCCAAACATTTATGGCTTCCAAATTCCATAGTCAAATTCTTTCCTAGTAGGTAGTTTAATCCTATTTGTTTAGGTTCAATCTATTTCTCTTATTTTAAGTTTAAGTGATAGTCAAAATATTCACACTTTTACCTTTTTAAATTAAAATATTTGATTTTAAATTTTATTTTCCACTAAATTGGTATGTTTTAAAACTGTAAAACTCTCTTTTCATTTTTAACAAGCGTTCCTTTTTACTAAGGTCTTGATATTTTTCTTCAATCAAATCATCAAAATGATTAACTTAACTTAGAGAAAATATACATAAAACACATCATTTTAAAATTTTCATTCATAAATAAGAAATTTTCACATAACGTACTTTCAAAGAAAATGTGGTACTTTTAACTTATTATTATTAGAGTTTGACAAAAGCAACTACATAAGACATTTCAAATATTAACCATTTCTTATTTATAGAAAAAGTTCTAAAGTTGGATCTTACACACTTCTCAATTTTATTTATTTTTTTGTCAAAAGTTCTATAATTAAAAGAAAAGTTCACATTGAGATAAGTATAATAATGTGCCCAGAATAATCAAAAGCTTTAGAATAGTTATTGAAAATAAATTTTTACCAAATTCTTTAATTTCGCTTTTTACACAAATCCCATAAAGTTTATCTGACTATTTTATATAAGATCGTAAATCAACTTCTTTTCTATTTAAAATATCAAATATCTACCATTTCTAACTTTTAGAAAACATTTTCATAGTTTATCACTTAAATTGGAGTAGACAACAACAACTTAATTACCTAAGCCCACTTTTACCTAATAATGCTCTAATTAAATAATGTTCTGCCTTCTCTTTCAAAGATAGTTACCTCAAGTCTATTTCCTAATACAGTGCCCACTTTAATATGAAAATGATTTTAGTCATACCTTTAAGTAAACATGACTTCTTGCTACTATTACCAATATGAAGATAGGGTTTCTACTTTAACTAGGGAAATTTGCCTTAAGTTTGAAAAATTCTCTTCCATGTTTCCCTTATACCATCAACATCATATTTCTTAATTTATGGGCCTCATAGTACTAATCTTCTTCATTTACCCTTAAATTCATAACTTACTTGTTACTACTAGTTAGTATAGGAAACCTCTATTAACATTTCTTTATGGAGTAAAACATAATAAATGTGAAAAGTCTATTTTTCACCTTAACTTTATAGCGTAAACATTTATTGTAACCCACAATTGTTTGCTTACATAAAGGGAAAAGCCAAAAACTACTTTATTGGTCAAAATATATAAGGTGTTGTGTATTAACATACATATCAAAAATTATAATTACACTCTCTAAGTCGTGCTAGGCTCATTTTGTCTCCTCCCTTTAGGTACAGACAGAACCATATATGGATGTTCACTCTCAGGATCTAAGTTGCTTTTCTTGAACAATTCCTCTAGAGCTTGCACTCATTCTCACTATCCGTGTTTGGGGAATTATTTTCAACTTTCCCACAGATAGTATAGGCACGAATAAACAGAAATCTCTATATATTGATAAAATATTTGAAAATCCCATTGAAATTTTTTATCTATATATATATACACACACACACAGATTTTCAAAAACCATTTTCTGAAAACTTTTCGGAAAAAATTTTGGAAAACCTTTTGAAAAGGCACTTTTTTCAAAAACATTTCAGCATGTTCTCTTAATACGTGCCTAATTCCTAAGGAATCCTAAACCTAAGCTATAATACCAAATGTAACAACCCTCACCTCCCCACACACAGATCTAAAGTCTAATGTGACCTTGGACATGTGATGTCGAGAAATACGAGCAGTTGGGTTTTTAACACATCATAGAGCATAAGTATAATGGTCGAGTTCTAAGACATTCTACACATTTAGACCTCACAGCGGAAGGAATTAAAATATAAGTATACAAAATAGACATCTCGAAAAAACAGTTTTCAAAATACTTGTTTTGCATATAGATCGTTCTGAAAGTACGAAATAAGCTATACAGATATTTAATACGATAGATGCCCACTCGGTAAACAATGAATAATATGAGAACTCTAACGTTAATCCCCTTTCTCCATGTATTATGTCCAATCATCTACTAACCTGTCGTCCTATGGTGGTGGAAAATGAAAGAAAGGGGTGGGTCTGACAAAAGTCTGGTGAATGAGAATGAGTTAACAAGATAATTAAGCACAATTGACCTTAAATCTAATCTATGTGACATAGGATGTAAATCGAGTGTCCGTGTACTTGTAACGTCCAATACTAAGGATTCATATTCATCATAATGGGTCGAACCTACTAATCGAACCTCACAAGCAAAATGGGTCGAACCTACTGATCGAACCTCACACTCTCCCATCAGAACTATATCAACACTATGCCTAAGAGGGAGAACACCGAAAATGCAAACTCGCGTAATGACTCATCGTATGCACCCATGTTCATCTCCCCATCATAGTGGCAAAATGCCTCTTATTGTACTACATCCGGGTCCATCTTGCATGAACACCCATTAGCACCAGGCTCAAATTTAATACATATAATTGCTTACTATACTACACCGGGCTTCCATAGGAACTCCCATTAGTACCGAGCTCTAATTTAATCGATGCCAATAACCACTTATTGTACTGCATTGACGTCCACCCTAACCACGTTGCGCTATAAACATGCATACTTGGATCTCCTGTTTGTACCAGACTATCTCAGAAAGCATCTCCGACAGTGCTCCGTTCACCCATATGGAACTCCCAAAGCCTATGAGAAATAAATTGTCCTGATCAGCTCCGTTTATGTGATATACATTGCCTATACAAAACCAAATATTTTGAAATGAAATTCATCCAAATACAATACTAACTATCACTAAATGAAATTCGCCCTAACCTTCTTAGTAGGGAACTAAATTTTCCTATCCTCTCACGCATGTAAACTAGCCTAAATTAGTCCAAAAAATCAGTTCACTAATAACAAAATTTCTAATTAAATTACATAATTTCAATCGATTTAATTTTGGCCTTAGGCTAAGGTTCAATTTGCCAATTTTTTAACTTGGACAATCGACTAAGAACATTCCCAGGTCGACCGCTACCGGTCGACCTAGGCTACCTATGGTCAACTGTTCACATTATTTTTGTTAAGGTTTGATTTCTTTTTAATGTTGATTAATATTTTTATTAACATCATAAATTCGATGCTATTAATTACTGGAGTTAGCTCTATTTTTGTTAGGGTTTTTAACTTCGGGTTCTCAATTTAGCACATCCAATTCACCCAATTTCATAATCTAATTTAAATTAGAGGGTTTGAGTTTAGCCAATTCATTGTCGAATTAACAAGTTAATTGAGGGTGTCAACAAATCTAATCATTTAAAAATAGTTTTAAATCAATTATATTTACCAAATCACTAAATCTATGCACACTCACCTTTAGCCTAAGCTCTAGATCCTGAGAATTCTAGCCTCCAATTGGTACATCTCTCCTTTGATTGCTTGCCCTTGATTCTTGTTTGATTTGGGTTTAATTTTGATTTAAGGGTTTGGGCAAATTAGGGTTTACTGTAGAAACTTGCTATAACGACCCAGAATTTGACCACTTTAAAATATACTATTTAAAGTGGTTTTAAATATGAATTAAGTAAGTTTATATGCTTCAAACAAAATTAGATAGGGTTTGGGAAGAAAAGTATACACAAAAATAGTAACATTTGCCTATATCGACAAAAGTGACAAAATGCTGATTTTAGAAAAGTAAGTTTCAATGGTTAAATAAATTATTTTAATTAATTTATGAGTGTTTATATTTTTAAATAACATAATAAAAATTTATTTTTAAATATGGTTTAAATAAATAAATGGTTTAACCAAAACGTCAAAATGTGACTGTAAAACATTTTGTCAAAAATCAACGTTTTGTCAATTAAAGGTTATCGCAACGTCGTCGGACCTTTATTTTTTTATATACGAACATATATTCAAATAGTGTAAGTATTAATTAATTTAGTAATCAAGTTTACTTTTACTAAACATACTTAGAAAATTCTAGAATATAATTAACAAAAAGTAAGCATAAAAAGACAAAAAAAGTACAAAAGTCAAAAAGTAAAATATCAAATCAAAGAAACATAATTATTACTTTTTTACTTAATCTCTAAGTGAAAACGATATAAAGTAATGATTTGAAATGTGATGTTAAGTGTTAAAAAAATAAGATTACTTTATAAGTAAGTAAGGGTATTTTGGTCTTTTTACAAAATATTATTTTAATCCAAAACTTCTATAAATAAGACCACCATTCTTCTACTTTGTTTTACACATTTCTACATTTTCTTCTTCTTCCTTTCTCAAGCTTTCTAAATGCTTCTCTAATGGCTTCTTCTCTTCCATTTTCTTACTAACTTTTTCAAAACCATATCAAACAAAGTCAAAACACCACCAAACTATACCAAATACCTTAGAATACAATTAAAACATGGGTTAACATTTAATAAGTGAAGAAATGATGGAGGAAGGGATGGAATAGGGTGAGGTTGAACTATCAAGAAGGAGGAGCAAGTTTGTGAAGCTTCGGAGCAAGAAAAAGAGAAGGAAGTGCCACCGATTTCATTCCAAGGAGCTTGAAGGAAATTCAAGGTGCTACGGAAGCTCTGTCGGATTTTCGGGAGTTTGGAAGAAGAGGTCGATAGCATAAAGCAAAAGAAATGGAGTAGAAGTTGATTAGTTGAAATAGTTAGTGAAGTGTTGTTAGTAAGAATGTTGGTAGAAAGTTAATCGGTTTGGTTAAAGTTGAGTACTCACATTTTAAAGTTACTAATTTCTAAAAATATTTCAAGTTAATTACATGAAAAGTTTAGTATATGTTGGATGATTTATTGGATGATAACTTGGTTAATTATATGTTTGTCATATGGATGATAACTTGGTTTGATAAATGATAAGAGAAATGATTAATAATTAACCATAGTTAATTAAATGAGAATTAAATCCATACAAATATGTGTATGGAAGTTATTTAGCCTCTTAATGGTTTTAAATGAGTTAAAATAGTTTAAATGTGGTTTAAAATAAATTTGAAGTGTTTCGGACAAGTTCCGAAGCAATTCACAAAATTGGTCGAAATAGAGCTTGCGCGTAGCGGCGGTTCGTAAATTTCGACCTGTAACTTCAAATTAACGTAGAGAATAATTTATAAGTTGGATTTCTTCGAAATAAAAATTCTTTGGTTCACAATGATAATAGTTTTCTAACGAAGAAAGAAAATAAAGATTTCATCAAGTATATTTTGAAATATATCCAAAACAATTTTCTAAAAACATCGCGGTTTTGCAGTTCGGAATCCAAAATAGAATTTCTTTATAAATGATATTTTTAATTGATTAAAAATATGAAATAAATTTGATAAATCTATTTAAATGGTTTAAAAGAGATTTGGATTGAAAAATATGAATTATCGAATGTTTAAAAGTTGATTTAAACAAATAAGCTTATATAGCACTTTCCGCGGCACTTTTATGCTGCGAATTGTATAACTTTTTGAATGTGAGTTTAAATGTAACGATTTTTCCCAGAATCAATTGTTTGTGTTTTAAAAAGGAAAATTAATCACTTTGAAAGATAATTTGGAATTTTATAATCAATTTCAAAATAAAGCTAATAACCGAGTATGTGGAAACAACTAGTACATTTGTCCCGCCTGTGAGATCTGGGAAGATAAAACAAGGTGTTTAACTAAGGTTAGGGATGGAGCAACCAGTGCCCTGAACTTACCTGGCCTATGTTTTCTTTTCTTAGGCGAGGGGTGGAACAGGTCGAAAGGAAAGCCCGGATGCTCCAAAATAAATATCAAACCATTTTAACCCAAGTTAAAATAAAGTGTTATAAATATTTGATAGAATGAAGCTTTGATTTATCATTTAATGTTGTGTTTATTTTGTTAATTGATTGTTTGGTTATTTGGATTTTGCTCGACCAATTTCTGAGCATTGATTATTATTTATTGATTTTTGACTTTGCTCGACCAGTTTATGAGCAATTAATTATCCATATGCATCGGCTGGCTAGAAAATAATTGTAGGCTAACACTTTGTGATTTATTTCACAATTTGACTATAAGGTGTTTATCGGTAATATTTGGTTCACTTCAATTTATTGAATTATTTTGAAAATTGGTTATCAAATGAAAATCTTATGAAATGTTTTCCCTTTAAAAAAAATAGAAATGTTTGGTAATGAATATTTTGAAGTTATATTATATAAAAGTGATTTATATAAGAATGGTTTTATAAAAATGTTTTATAAAAAGAAAAGAATTTCGAGGACTAAACCCGATGGTTTTAAGATGATTTTTGAACAGATTTGGAAAATGAAAATTATTATAGATTTGAAAGTACTTGTGAATATTAGTATGAAATGATTTATCGCTTCGGGATATAAAATGATTTATTATTTTACCAATGATTCGGGTAACCCTTAACTAAAAAGTGGGCATATGTTTTTGGTATAGTCCACTCTTGTAATAGAGGGATGTACTTATTTATCGATTGTATGAAGGCTAGGACCAAGTTGCTTTGTTATTGGGAGAAACCTCTCGATCTAGTTGCATATGGTTTGATATGTTTTTAATACAGTATTTGGGATTTCCAAATAAAATTTTCAAAAGTGATTTGATTTAAGATCCTGCAGTAAAGTAAAATTTGAATATAAAAGATATATATATACTTCAAAAGTTTTGAAATAAGAATTCGGGAATAAATTCCAAAGATATTATTTCTATAAAGTTAATTAGTTTTTGAAAATCTAAAATTGAAGATTAAGCCTAAGTGGGTAGTTTTGGGAATTGCATATTGTTTGTTGCATCGTAGGCTCTATGAGTCCTATTTGCGGTAGGAGAACTATGTTGGCTTGATCCTGTATCTAATTGGGTACCCAATTAGATAGGGGTACGTAGGCAGCCACAAGTGGTAGTGATGCAGCCCTTAAAATAATATAACCCTTTCATGTGTATCTTTTATTGGTTGTTGTTTATCTTGTGTTATTATATCTTTCCTGCTTACTATTTTATTCCGCATTTACATTGTTTATTGAGTTATCAGGTAAGGATAATGTAGTCTCTCCAATCAGAGTTGTGCAGTGGTAAATTTATAGTCATTGTATTTGGTATGTATTAAAGCACACTTTGTAGGATTAATAAATAAATAAATTACTCCGATAAGTTGTATAATTGAAATTGTATCCTATACATTTGGTAATGTTGAATGTTTATCAAATACGGTGTATTAAGTTAGTAGTTTTCATTAGTAGTTTTAGTACGGATGGATTTTTCGGCAATTTTAACTTGTCCGAAAATCTGGGTCGTTACACGTGGTAGCAGAGCTTAGGTTAGGTGCTTGAATAAAATTCATCTAGGGTTAGTATATCAACCTAGGAATTTTAAAAATGGAACTACCTTAATTCGATAAATAAAATGGATAGGATATGGCACCGTACCTCCGACCGGGGTTATGGGTGATATTACAAATTTTTGTGTGCTTAACTTTTGTTAATTGTTGTTTTTTCGTTATATTTTTTCGTCCTTTAAATTTCGAGGATGAAATTGTTTTAAGTAGGGGAGAATGTAACGACCCAGAATTTGACCACTTTAAAATATACTATTTAAAGTGATTTTAAATATGAATTAAGTAAGGTTATATGCTTCAAACAAAATTAGATAGGGTTTGGGAAGAAAAGTATACATAAAAATAGTAACATTTGCCTATATCGACAAAAGTGACAAAATGCTGATTTTAGAAAAGGAAGTTTCAATGGTTAAATAAATTATTTTAATTAATTTATGAGTGTTTATATTTTTAAATAACATTATATAAATTTATTTTTAAATTTGGTTTACATAAATAAATGTTTAACCAAAACGTCAAAATGTGACCGTAAAACATTTTGTCGAAAATCAACGTTTTGTCGATTAAAAGTGGTCGCAACATCGTCGCACCTTTATTTTGTTATATAGGAACACATATTCAAATAGTGTAAGTATTAAGTAATTCACTAATCAAGTTTACTTTTACTAAACATACTTAGAAAATTCTAGAATATAATTAACAAAAAGTAAGCATAAAAAGAGAAAAAAAGTACAAAAGTCAAAAAGTAAAACATCAAATCAAAGAAACATAATTATTACTTTTTTTACTTAATACCTAAGTGAAAATGACATAAGGTAATGATTTGAAATGTGATGTTAAGTGTTGAAAAAAAATATTACTTTATAAGTAAGTAAGGGTATTTTGGTCTTTTTACAAAATATTATTTTCATCCAAAACTTTTCTATAAATAAGACCACCATTCTTCCACTTTATAACTTTTCTACATTTTCTTCTTCTTCCTTTCTCAAGCTTTCTAAAAGCTTCTCTAATGGCTTGTTCTCTTCCATTTCCTTACTAACTTTTTCAAAACCATATCAAATAAAGTCAAAACACCACCAAACTTTGCCAAAGACCTTAGAATATAATTAAAATATGGTTTAGCATCTAAGAAGTGAAGAAATGATGGGGGAAAGAATGGAATAGGGTGAGGCCGAACTATCAAGAAGGAGGAGCAAGTTTGTGAAGCTTCGAAGCAAGAAAAAGATAAGGAAGTGCCACCGATTTCATTCCAAGGAGCTTGGAGGAAATTCAAGGTGCTGCGGAAGCTCTACCAGATTTTCGGGAGTTTGGAAGAAGAGATCGATAGCATAAAGCAAAAGAAATGGAGTAGAAGTTGATTAGTTGAAATAGTTAGTGAAGTGTTGTTAGTAAGAATGTTGGTAGGAAGTTAATCGGTTTGGTTAAAGGTGAGTACTCACATTTTAAAGTTACTAATTTCTAAAAATATTTCAAGTTAATTACATGAAAAGTTTAGTATATGTTGGATGATTTATTGGATGATAACTTGGTTGATATTATGGTTGATTATATGTTTGTGATATGGATGATAACTTGGTTTGATAAATGATAAGAGAAATGATTAGTAATTAACCATAGTTAATTAAATTAGAATTAAATCCATACAAATATGTGTATGGAAGTTATTTAGCCTCTTAATGGTTTTAAATGAGTTAAAATAATTTGAATATGGTTTAAAACAAATTTGAAGTGTTTCGGACAAGTTCCGAAGCAATTCACAAAATTGGTCAAAATAGAGCTTATCGCGTAGCGGCAGTTCATAAATTTAGACCTGTAACTTCAAATTAGCGTAGAGAATGATTTATAAGTCAGATTTCTTCGAAATAAAAATTCTTTGGTTCATAATGATAATAGTTTTCCAAAAAAGAAAGAAAATAAAGATTTCATCAAGTAGATTTTGAAATAAGTCCAAAACAATTTTCTAAAAACATCGCGGTTTTGCAGTTCGGAATCCAAAATGGAATTTCTTTACAAATGATATTTTTAATTGATTAAAAATATGAAATAAATTTGATAAATCTATTTAAATGGTTTAAAGAGATTTGGATTGGAAAATATGAATTATCAAATGTTTAAAAGTTGATTTAACAAATAAGCTTAAATAGCACTTTCCGCAACACTTTTATGCTGCAAATTGTATAACTTTTTGAATGTGAGTTTAAATGTAACAATTTTTCCCAGAATCAATTGTCTATGTTTTAAAAAGGAAAATTAATCATTTTGAAAAATAATTTGGAATCTTATAATAAATTTCAAAATAAAGCTAATAACTGAGTATGCGGAAACGACTAGTACATTTGTCCCGCCTCTGAGATCTGGGAAGATAAAACTAGGTGTTTAACTAAGGTTAGATATGGAGCAACCAGTGCCTTAAACTTAGCTGGCCTATTTTTTCTTTTCTTAGGCGAGGGGTGGAACGGATCGAAAGGAAAGCCTGGATGCTCCAAAATAAATATCAAACCGTTTTAACCCAAGTTAAAATAAAGTGTTATAAATATTTGATAGAATGAAGCGTTGATTTATCATTTGTTGTTGTGTTTATTTTGTTAGTTGATTGTTTAGTTGTTTGGATTTCGCTCGACCAGTTTATGAGCATTGATTATTATTTATTTATTTTTGACTTTGCTCGACCATTTTATGAGCAATTAATTATCCATATGCATGGGCTGGGTAGAAAATAATTATAGGCTAACACTTTGTGATTTATTTCATAATTTGACTATAAGGTGTTTATCGGTAATATTTGGTTCACTTCAATTTAATGAATTGTTTTGAAAATTGGTTATCAAATGAAAATCTTATGAAATGTTTTCCCTTTAAAAGAAATAGAAATGTTTGGTAATGAATATTTTGAAGTTATATTATATAAAAGTGATTTATATAAGAATGGTTTTATAAAAATGTTTTATAAAATGAAAAGAATTTCGAGGACTAAACCCAATGGTTTTAAGATGATTTTTGAATAGATTTAGGAAATGAAAATTATTATAGATTTGAAAGTACTTGTGAATATTAGTATGAAATGATTTATCGCTACGGGATATAAAATGATTTATTATGTTACCAATGATTCGGGTAACCCGTAACTAAAAAGTCGGCACATGTTTTTGGTATAGTCTGCTCTTGGAATAGAGGGATGTACTTATTTATCGATTGTATGAAGGCTGGGACCCAGTTGCCTTGTTATTGGGAGAAACCTCCCGATCTAGTTGCATATGGTTTGATATGTTTTTATTACAGTATTTGGGATTTCCAAATAAACTTTTCAAAAGTGATTTGATTTAAGATCCCGAAGTAAAGTAAAATTTGAATATAAAATATATATATTTCAAAAGTTTTGAAATAAGAATTCGGGAATAAAGTCCAAAGAGATTATTACTATAAAGTTAATTAGATTTTGAAAATCTAAAATTGAAGATTAACCCTAAGTGGGTAGTTTTGGGAATTGCATATTGTTTGTTGCATCGTAGGCTCCATGAGTCCTCTTTGCGGTAGGAGAACTACGTTGGCTTGATTCTGTATCTAATTGGGTACCCAATTAGATATGGGTACGTAGGCAGTCACAAGTGGTAGTGATGCAGCACCTAAAATAATATAACCATTTCATGTTTATCTGTTATTGGTTGTTGTTTATCTTGTGTTATTATATCTTTCCTACTTACTATTTTATTCCACATTTACATTGTTTATTGAGTTCTCAGGTAAGGATAGTGTTGTCTCTCTCATCAGAGTTGTGTAGTGATAAATTTATAGTCATTGTATTTGGTATGTATTGAAGCACACTTTGTAGGTTAAATAATAAATTAATTACTCTGATAAGTTGTATAATTGAAATTGTATCCCATACATTTAGTAATGTTGAATATTTATCAAATATGGTGTATTAAGTTGGTAGTTTTCATTAGTAGTTTTAGAACGGATGGATTTTTCGGCAATTTTAACTTGTCCGAAAATCCGGGTCGTTACACTTGCCAGGGTTTACTTCCTATGCAAGCCATCATCTATCTTGTTCATTCACCACGCTCTAGATTGAAAATCGCCCGAGAAACAACGTGTTGGGTCAACCGCGCTTAGGTCTAGGTTGACCTCCATCGGTCAACCTAGAGCCTACTTGGGTCAAGCTGACCTTGTTTAATTTTTGATATATATTTTTTAATTTTCATTTATCATTTTATCGCTCGTAACACTCTCATACTAACTCGGAGTACGATAAGATATATATGAAAATTGTTCGAAAAATTGCTACGAAAACAATGGTGCAAGCTCCGAGCCAAATTCAGACGTTTGCAAATTTCTTTTTATGTCCTTATTTCTATTTAATTTAATTTTCTTATCATATTTCCATTTAAATTTCTGTTAAATTTCCATGGTGTTATAAAGCTTTTGATCGATCCCGTAAGGTCCTTACCAGTTCATGTCAAGTGCCTCCATACCCGAGAGAACTTGTTTCATAACGATATCCTCTACCTCAAAGATGTGGTTGCGAACCTTGGCATTGAAATGCCATACTACCCTTTTCTGGAAAACAGCTACCCTTACTTCCTCTTCTTGCCTCTACGAAATGGATTGCTCTGGGTCTAGACTGCGTCTTCATTGATTTGTTGGCATGATCTTTAGATCAATATTCAGTGCGTGACATGCTATTTTTGGCAATACCTCACACATTTTCGAATGCATCCAAGCAAATACGTCCA
The DNA here is from genome assembly GCA_030737815.1 of Allium fistulosum. Lineage (NCBI taxonomy): Eukaryota > Viridiplantae > Streptophyta > Magnoliopsida > Asparagales > Amaryllidaceae > Allium > Allium fistulosum. Next base: position 801,123,480 of record CM060904.1, read on the forward strand.
AATTCCCTCAGGAGAAATTGACTAATTCCTTCCGTAGTCCAGTGCCAAGCTGATATCCAATCATTAGAACCCGACGTGGATCATCCATGTCGATCAGGACATTCACCGTTAGCTCAGCCAACGTTGCCCGCACTTTCCCTAACTTCTTCCTGGGACCCATAGATTTGTCGAACCTGCTATGGTTCCAAAGACAGGGGCCGCCCTTTAATTGCAATGCTTACGAATCCCTAGTGCAGAGAGTTCTCTCCATATTCTTGCATTTCTCAAGTCGCTTTGCTTCTCTTAGTTCCGCAACCTAACATTCCCTTCCAATGCTCTGGTCTCCTTTTACTTATCCATCCTCGTTCTTAGTAGGGAACTCCATCACAAAACACCAAGGTGCCAGTGTTATCTTGAAATCGGCCAGAGCCGACCAAGCCTAGAAGGAATTGTATGCCGAATACTCATCCACGATAACGAATTTTTGAATTTGGACTACCAGTGATCTTTGCATAATTCCATAGGCAAATAAATCGTCCAAATCGGCAGTTCTGCTTCGCCTGTAAACCCTTAAGTCTTTGTTCTAGAAGTTGTCGCCACCTTCATGTTGATCTTCATTTGATCAAATGTCCTCCTGAATAGTATGTTTATAGAATTCCCAATATCTACCAAGACTCGACTTACAGTTGCCGGTCCAGTTCTAACTATTACCACTATGAGGTCGAAAGTTGGGGTTTCGGTTCCATCAGCATCCATATTCATAAATACAATATTAAAGGTTATCCTTTACCGTTTAATCGGAGCTCCATCTTCCACAACAAAGCAGCCCACTTGCGGTACGTGCTTTAGCGAGCTTGCGTACCGTTCCATTTCCCTCTAGCTTTTCTCCACTGAATGAGGTCCTCCAATTGTATTGTTCATAACCAACTTTTCATCATTCTGCCTAGACCCTTCTCTGCTTGGTCCCGACTGATTCCTCTAGGCAAGCGGCTCTTGAGGTATTGTAGTTTGATTGCCATCCTATGGTTCTTTAACATACTGCCGAAGCCAGTTCTTCCTTATCAGTTCCTCAATGAGAGCTTTGAAATGTCGACACTCGTTCGTGTTGTGTCCATGACTTTCATGGAAAAGACAGTACTTTCTGGAGCACCTTTCCTGCTCAGTTGCATCCCTTTTGGAAAGCTTCTTATATCGTTTTATTCCTTGAGTAGCTAGATATATGCTTTCCAATGTATCGTTTAAAGGAGTGAAATCTTTTGTTTTCATATTCCTCAGTCGTTTCTTTTTTCGTTGCCCCAACCGTCAAGGCCTTGATTCCTCTTCTTCTAATTACTAGAGTTTCCAACATTAATTGCCACATTACTCTAGATAACCTCCTTTGACTATCCATCACCGGTCTACCCTAAAGCTAGACTCGCTTCTTCCAAGCATAGAAACTGATTAGCCTTCCGATGGAACTCTTCCGTGGTTGTAGGTTACTTCAACTTCATCCATCTTCAAAGCTCGATGTCCAGGTGGATGCCCTAGACCAATGTCATAAATACAAGATCCTCCTTTGATTTACTCACTTCTGTAATAGCAATATTAAAAAAATTCAAGATCCCCATCAACAACTCCTTGGGTTCTTGAGATAGGCTTAATAAAGACATCACATCCTTAGGTTGAGCAGCATGAAATTGAAATTGCTCCAAGATCTTTCTAGCTAACTCATCAATGGTCAATATGGATCTTAGCACGAGCCTCTTGATCCACATCGACGCAACACCTTCTAAGAAAATAGGAAAGCATCAATATTGAATAGCATCCATCGCCCTAGCACCGTCCATGTGCAATTCATACTTGAGTAGTGCAACCTAGGATTAATGGTTCTGTTATACGATGGCATTGTTGGCATCGTAAACTTTAGAGATACTCTTCTCTTAGGATGTTCTATGTGAAGGGAGTTCTTCTTAGTGCAGAACCCCAATACTCATTCTTCCATCCTTTGCTTTCCTCCACCAACTTCCTAACCATGTCTACAATATATTGCTTTGCAGACTCGGTAATCCATAGGTTGACTATCAGGGGTTGCACCGAGTGTTTGGCTCCACAAACGATCTGGCTTTACCCATTAATGTCTAGCTTCACCAGTCTCTAGGAGAACCACTCCTATGGTTTTCTGTTGATGCCCAATTGGTTCTATGGCAGTTGTTTAAACTTCAGCTCCATCTGCTCCAACATCCTGCTTGTAATCACAATTGTTCAGCTGTAGGTCATCTTCTGAATCAGATAGGTCTAGAGCTTGTGCTCCATGTACCCCCAAGCATTCACCATTCCTCTCGGTGCCGAGTTGAATCCTCTTGGTACCAAGTGGTTTTCTTTTATGGGGAGCATTCTAACTTCCTCCAACAACTCCTTATGCAGCTCTAGCAAATCTTTCCTTGAGCTTTTGCTTTCCATCCAGTCTGTTTTGACTTGAAACAGAGGAATTTTCTTCTTCTGATCCAAGTGAAGATTCCTTTCTATTCCTCGTGGTCCTCCTTGGTTGTTGCTTCAACAAAGCATCCATCTTGTCCATCAAAGCTTTTTGACTATTTACCATATTTCTGTTTAATTCCCATAGCATCTTATTAAGCTCGCCATTGGTAACAACTTCATGTTGAGCAGATGATCCTGGTATCGCCTATTGATTATTAACTTCCACTTGGTAAGCATTTCCTTCATCACCACCAGCTACTGCTCCTGAGGATCTATTAGATCTTCTAGGTGCCATTGAAATTCTTTCAACAAGCTTTCAAATTTCTTAAAGAAAATCTTCTGGATCTAACCACTAGATCTCTCTAAATCCAAAATAGCAAGCTAGATCTATGCTTGGGAATCAACTCTCAACGAAAACACCAAAATATTGACGCCAAAAGTAGCACAACACCCAAAGATAATATATTGTAGAATTAGACCTAACAGAGTATATGCATAAAGTAAAGAGATAAAAAAAATTATAATGATTTGGCAATCTATGGCTTACGTCCACTTTATATTTTATTGATTTGTAGATTTGAGATTCTTAAAGATATTTAAGGGGACTTAGAGTCACTAGTAAAAGGGATTTACTAAACTAAAGCCTAGAACAAAAAATAGTAGCTTCCTTATTGACTATTATTATGAGGAGAAAAGAGATGAAAAACAAGAAGTGCCAAAAATCCTCTCTTGGTTGCTATAGGGTTTATATTTATAGGGTAATTTGCTGGCAGACATAGAGGCCCATGAAGTAGAAGGTCCATTAATCCAAGTCCAAAGGTGCGGGGGAGCCAAAGTCGGCCCAACGATCAATTGAAACCTACGGTGCCGGGAGGTCAATTGAAACCATTCGGTACTGAGAGTTTTGTGTCGGTGGAAACATCCCTTTTCTCTTCTTTCTTGCCTTCCTATCTCTGATTCATTGCATTCCAAACACTTTTCCTTGTAGGTTGAGTTGTTTCTAATAATTTCTTTGATACTTCTTGTCTTTTCCTGCTTTTTTGCTTTCTTCTTGAGAATCCTTGGAGTTGCTTATATATTCTTTGGGAAAAGCACTCCATGGAGATCATCTAAGGTATTACATTGAGTACAAGTGGTTTTAGAGGTCCAAAGTGAAGAGAAATCCTCTCGGTACCGAGTGGTTCATCTGGTACCGAGTAGTCCACTTTGCTCTGTTGTCTTTGCAACTTGTTGAGTTACTTCATACCATCATTCTAGATATTTCTAATCATGTTTGAGTGAATCATGTCGATGAAAACAGTGTTGGTGAAAATTATGAGCTTCGGGTCAGGGTTAACCTGACTTGGTGTCCAACCGGAGTGGTTTGTGCGTTTGCGTCAGGCCTTACTTGGAGTCATCCAAAGGTTGGAGTGCTTCGAGTCCTATCTAGGAGTTTTATGTGTCCAACTCGAGTTCTACTTGGTATCGACTGCTTGGAGTCTGATCTAAGAGTTTTGTGGGTCTGACACGAGTTCTACTCGGTAACGTTCGCTTGGAGTTTGATCCGAGAGTTTTGTGTGTCCGACCCGAGAAACCACTCGCTGCCGAGAGGTCAATTGAAACCACTCGGTACCGAGAGGTTTGTGTCTGGCCCAGGCCTATCTTAGGTTTGACTTAGGCCTGACACCAAGTCATATCGTCTCGTCTTGCTATTTCTCAACTCGATTTTTCCATTATTTTTCCTAGGTTTAGCTCAGGAATGACTTGGGTCTGACTCCAAGTACAAAATTAAAAAAATAAAGTCAACTTTTTTTCGCTCATTTTTTGATATTTCATTTTTCTTGCATTTTTATGATGTTTCCAAAGTCCTTGAATAGTTTCGTTTTCATCTTGAAGTTCTAATTCCAATGAGAACCTGCTTGGTCAAAATGCCAAATAACAGTATATATTCCTATATAAATGCAAATTCAATCACATACACAAAGTTCAACAATAATTTCATCCAAGGCATCAAAATCCTAATCCTAGAGTAATATAACTAAGGAAATCAAATCATATTAGTTAACATATGGGAAAAGAGTTGAGGATGAGTAGCCATCACCTTCTCCTCAGGCTGCCACTTGCCCTCCTATAGGTCGTTTCTCCATTTCATTCTAACCAACTTCACAAATGTTACTAAGTCGTTTCACCCCATGTTCCATAATATTGGTCAGACCATAGGATTAACTTGGCTTAGACTCATACTCTATCTCCTCCAACTGATTAGATGCAACTACAGTCGTAGGATCGTGTATATATATTCACAAATGTGACACATGGAACATGTTATGGACTCATGTCATCTTCTATAGAAGCTCCACTCTGTAAGCTAATCTTCATATCCTCTCCAATATTGGAAATGGGCCAACGAACCTAGATGCTAACTTTCCTAAACTCCCAAATTTTACTATCTTCTTTAATGGAGAAACTTTAATAAAAACCAAATCTACCACCTCAAACTCCAAATCTTTCCTTTTCCTATCAACATATGACTTATGTCGATCATGTGCGGCTTTCATCCTCTTTCTTATAAGTGCCGCCTTCTTTGTAGTATCCATAACCATCTCCAAACCCAAAAAAATCTTATCTATACACTCCCACCAACTTGAAGGTGACTTACATGGCTTACCATATAATTCTTCAAATGGTATCATGCCTATACTAGCCTGGTAGCTTGTATTGTATGCGAACTCCATTAAAGGAAGACAATCTTCCCAAGATCCTCCGAAGTCCAATATATAAGCCCTCAACAAATCCTCCAACAGTCTGTTTACTATCTCTATCTTTCCATCGGTCTGCTAGTGATATGCCGTGCTCAAATTCAATTCCATTCCCAATGCCTCCTGTAGATTCCTCCAGAATTCATTCATGAAAAGTGGATCTCGATCTATATTTATACCAGATGGAACTCCATGTAGTCGGATCACTTCTTTAACATATTTCATCACTAAAGTCATTGAAGTTCTCATGCTTATTGGAATAAAATGTGTGCTCTTTGTGAGATGATCCTTTATAATCCATATGCCCTTATTTCATCTTCTACTCTGGCGTAGTCCATCCACAAAGTCTATAGATACGCATTCCGAGTTCCATTATGGCACATCCAATGGAAGTAATGGCCCACTCGACTTCTTTTGCTCTACTTTTACTCTTTGGCATGTCATACACTTCGCCATATACTAGGCTACTTGTCTTTTTATCCTAGCCAGTAGAATATTTGCTTCACATCCTGGTACATCTTATCCCCTTTTGGATAAATAGTCATTTAAAAGTGATGACACTACCCCGAAACATCTTCTATCAAATTCTTAACCTATAGTACACATAGCCTTCCATCTCTCATCAAGTAAGCCTTCTGATCTTTCGAGTAACAATCTAAATGACTTGACCATCCACCCCCATCCTAGATGCTCTATAATATTAACCAACGATGCATCTTGCCCTTAACATAATCCAACACGATCCATCAATGCAAGTCTAACCTCTATTATTGCTAACAATCAAAGTGCGTAGTCTGATCAAGGTTGGAAATCAACTCTGATGTGCACTCCAAATTTCTTCATTCTATCAACATAGCATTCAAATATGCATGTCTTCTACTCAAGGAATCTGCAACTGTATTTCCTTTCCTTGGAGTATAAGAAATCCCAAAGTCATACGATGATAAGAACTCCATCCACTACTGCTGCCTTAGATACATATCCTTTTGAGAAAATGAATAATCGAGATATTTGTAAACTATAATAACTTAAATCTCCCGCCTAATAGATAATGTCTCCATGACTTCAATGCAAATACAATAGCAACCAACTTTAAGTCGTGTGTCAGATAATTCCTCTCGTGGTTCTTCAACTGCCTACTTGCATATGCTACTACTTGTCCTTCTTGCATAGAGACAACACTTAAACCAGTACCACATACTTCGGTATACATGGTAAATGTTTTGGTACCATCGAGAATAACTAAAACTGAAGAACTAGTCAATACCTCCTTCAATGAAATAAATGTTGCTTCACACTCTGAACCATAAGTATAAACTAGATTTTTCTTCATCAAACGGGTTGGAGATGTCAATATCTTCACAAAGCCCTTAATAAACTTACAATAGAATCTGGCAAAACCCAAAAGGCTATGGAACTCTAAAGCATTTTTTGGCATCTTCCAATTCTTGGCTGCAACTACTTTCCCTTGGTCTACTTCCAATCCATCTAGTGATACTACATGCCCAAGGAAACGACTTCCTTTCTTTAGAAGTGACATTTAGAGGATTTATCTTTCAAGTCATTTATTCTCAATATAGCCATCATTCTCTCAAATAAATCTCATGTTCTCTTCGCCTCTAGAACAGCTAAGGATAACTCCTGCGAAGACCATAACAAACCTGTTCATTTTCTTTTGGAATATCCTACTCATTATAACCACAAAACAAGCCAGAGCATTCATCAAACCAAACGGCATGACCAACAACTCAAATAATCCACAAGTATACAGAAAGCAATCTTATGGATACTATCTTCAACAACTCTCAACTGGTGAAACCCGGTGTCCAAATCAGGCTTAGAGAAAATCTTCGCCCTGATTAATTAATCAAAGAGGTCATCAAAGTGAGGCAATAGATAATGGTGTATATTTTCCAACTTATTTAGTTCTCGATAATCGACGCATAACCTTAGAAAAACGTATGTCTTAATAGAGAAAATGACAGCTCTCCCCATTCCAAGATACTTCTCTGAATAAAGCATGTCTACAACAATTCTAAGACATGCTTATCCAACTCTCGTCTTTCCTTCAAAGCCATATGCTTAAGCGGTATCACTAGCGACCTTGCATCTTTCTTGAGATCTATACAAAGTTCAATTTCTCTTCAGGGAGGGAGACTGAAACTTCTTTGAGTACATATGGATGGTCTTTTACTATAGGTATACACGATAGCTCTTCCTATGACAGGCTGAGTGAATACAAATATGTCCCTATAGCAAAATTATTAGCTCATAACAGAGAGCCAAATCAAGTCCATCGCCCTTCCTCTATCGAACCACCCCCTATCACAATCCAACACTACCTCATAGGACAACATCCAGTCCATTCCCAAAATCAACCCATACCCTCGAAAAGTTAAGTACACATGCATAATTAAGGAACTCCATGCCACAAATGACCAACTTTAGATTATGGCATGGCATTGATAAAGGGGTCAAATCCTCGATAGGATTTGACACCAAAATGGATTCATGCACGATGTCAGCTTTAAGGACTAAACTATTGACCAATACACTTGCTATGAATAAATGAGATGCATCAGTGTCAAATAAAGTACGAACATGAGAATAAAAAAACAACACACCTTCCATCATATTCTTCTTTCCCTTCTTCTTAGCGGGGGTGGTGCTTTATTAGAGGTTGGAACGGCATGCAGAGCATGTCCGCACAATTTGACATTCGTTTTTCAAAGTTGAAAAGTCCTTTTTCATGTGTCCTACTTATCATAATTATAATACTTCACTTTTTCCTAAGCTGGGGTTTCCTTAGAATCCCTTGCTATGTGTCCCACATGATTGCAGTTATAATATTTACCCTTCGATAGATTCGTCCTGTAATTCCTAGGCACAAGTCCTACTTTTGGACATCCGTTACAAGTAATCGCCTGTTTCTTACCTTTACCTCATAGTGATCCATTTCATTTACATTTTCCCTATTGTTTTCCTTCTTCTTCTTTAGACTGATCATTAACCAAAGTTCAAGTTAAAGAATTCGATAATGCTACCTCTACCAATTCAACAAACATCACTCCATATGTATTCAATTCAATGCAAGCTCCTTCAAAGGTAAAATCAAACCTTTCGCAGACTTAACAACTTCTCTGTTAGAGTATTCACTAACCTAAATCCAAATCGAGCCAATTCATTAAATTGACTGACATACTCCCTAACTATCATTTTTCCCTGTTTAAGATGAATGAACTTCTGTAATAATAAATCTTCCTCGGCACCAAAAAGAATTTTTCTTGAATCTCGACTTGAACATCCTCCAAGTAATAGGATTCTCTTCAACTTCAGTGGTTACTACTTCCCACTAACATGCCTCCTCACCTTTCAAATTCCATGTAGCTTACTGTCTCTTAATAGCATCACCAAGTCCTAAAAGGTTGAAAATATTTTCGTAATAATTCAGCTATGTCCGAGCCACCGAGTATAGTTACATTCCAACAAAAGATTTTCCAGCAAGACCAAAGGAATCCTTACACGGCTTAGTAAAGTCAATAATTGGTGGTATTGGAACATAAATTACACCTTGGTTAGCAGTGGTATTAGTCGCTGGAGGTTCGGTGGGATCGAGACTAGCTTGGCATGTCGCCTAAAGGAAGCGTCTGTACCATATTGGAATATTAACTCCAGGAATATCAAGTACATCCACTCGAATGCTAGTCCATATTCAGGTCTCTAGCCCAACAACATTGGTTGTGTTAGTCTTTATTCTAGTTTCGCCTGGATTACTCATTTCAGCTATTTGTAAAAATAGGATTCATTAGCAACTTCTTAATAAATAGTAAACAAAACCAAAATAGTAAATGGTGTATGCATATATACTTTGAATTCCTATATATATGTAATATATAATAGAAAATGTGAATATGCTCTCTCAATATGTTCTTAATTCTTATCTTAGTTTCTAACTTTTTCTCTACTACCAAATGTAACAACTCGCCCATTCGACCCTAGGTCCAACTTCTGAATCGATGTCAACAACCCGACGACCAAAAGGATGGGTCGTTGGGGAAATATAAGATATATACAACTAACACATACATATATCAGATATCAAATACAATTCTAACTAACATTATCTAATAATAATCTACTTTCAGAGTCTCACATTGGAAGGAAATAAAATATGATACATCAATTAATACCATAGTCACATCACCACAATATGTCTACAATGTCAAATACATATGTCTGGATGATGGAAATACAACTCAATCCACAAAAATAGTCAAACCCAGGTTACTATACTTATTTACTTCATACACAATATATAAAGAGTCTCATCCCAAATACCATCTCATCTCCAAACTCCATCAATCTAAATATATATATATATATATGTATATGTATGTATGTATGTATATAAGGAAAATAGGAGGGGATCAGACATAAGTTTGGTGAGTGAGTCATACTCTACTCTACATATACTATAAAATAATAATATAACAAGATATGAGTCTGTCACTTGGCCACCTCATGTCCTTTAATCACATCATGCCCAATCGTCATACACATCAAACCATATTGCATCATATTTTTGTGGACTCACTTCCTTGGACTCACCTCATGTGCTATAGGGTCGCATATTATCCATCGTCACAATCCTTTATAGGACTCACACCCTAGACTAGCATCATGCCCTACATGGTCGCCTGTTATGCTTGCACTAACTAATTGGATTCATGTCCTGGACTAGCCTCATGCCCTACATGGTCTCTAACATTCATCTCCTCTCACTGGTCCACTATAGCACTACAAGGAAGCAAAGTAACACCTGGATCACCTACTTGTGTCATAGGTCTGCATTCGCATCTGTATCCTCATCCGTATCTATATCTATATCCATATTCATATCCATGTCCCGTGACATCTGCCTGTACCATAAACTTTTCATGTTCACTATCGCACGATGTCTTCATATCACAATAACATATATATTTATTTCAAATAGTAACCATTCATCACAACCATGCATTCATTTCATGTCACCGTCGTATGCCTCACTACTTTTCTTCATTTTCCTTTTGGAACGTACGAGAAACAAGATTCAAATTGTTCGTTATTTAATCATCTAGTCCCTTATATGCCCAGGTTCAAGTTGTGCCCAGAATATGACATCGGTGGATTGGTGCACACGTTTTCTCGTAATTTCTGGTCTTAGGATTCTTATTGATCCATCATCATTTTCCGCCTTAGTCGCCTATGCTCCATCTCTGATCGCCTGGGAACATATGTAGACCCTAGCCCTTCGTTCTTAATTCCAATTTGATCATTTAGTTCATTAAATTCAACCTATAATCATCTAATTACTATATTCTAACTCAACTTAGTTCCTAAGTATTCTTATTAGCCAAATCCCTTCCAAATCCCTGTTAAATCCAAAAATAAATGTTTACAGGTGTTAAACTACAATAATATAGCCAGCATGTAATGTACATAGCATTATAATTGCATTATACGAAGGCGAGGAATGAATCACTCATCGAAACACCTATTTCTGCCTAGATCCTCGTTGTCCGGCTTACTGCGTCTCCTCACTTCAGATTTTTTCATCCAAATCACTATTGGTATGTAGCCTTGTCTGATACCTCTACAGTGCCTTTAGTCTAGTTCGATTCAATGGAGTTATGAGGGACATATTTGGATTTGATCTTATGTAGGTTGAGAGGAAGTAGGAGGAAAAAGAAAGTAATTAGGTGGTTTCTAAACTGAAAATGTACATGAGTTAGTTTTTAAATGGTTGGAGGGAAAACAGTCTGCTCAAATTCAAATTTCAAATTCAAACCCTAATAATTTGGTCCGTGTACGACCCAATTATGTTTCGACCACAAATTCCTCCATATGGATTCCAGACGAGGCAAACCATAATACTGCGCAAATCAAAAACTAGACAAAGTTGCAATGGCATTGGTTTCATTGTCAAATTCCAAATTTTTAAAATGACCATTTTCCCCTCCTTATTTTTTAATTTAATTTATTTATTATTAACTTCAATTATTTTCACATTATTTTATTATTAATGTTAAAATAAATAATTATCAAATTTCTAGAGTATTACAAAGGTCATGATGCTAGTCAAGCTGTAATGGAGTGACGATGCAGTTGATTGTGCATGAGAGACCAAGATAGTACTAGGATGTCTTATTTTTAGTTTCCATGAGTTTAGCGGTTACATGTTTGTATTATTTTTGTAGTGCACTCACCACATATTGTAAAGTTACTTAGTATGCATTTTTATATCACATACAGTTTCATCGAGTATTCTATATATATGCATTTTGGTTCTTGTTGATTTCTTGAGTAGTACGTATCCATTCTTGTATATGAATGTGAAAGAAAGTGTAAGGGCACAAATTCTTTAAGAAGGAAGGGATGTAATAATCTGAGTTTCATAGCACTTATACATATGTAATTATATGATAATAATGTTATCAAACTCGATTTCAAAATAATTTTGTATACATATGTAAACAAGATTATGGTCGATAATGTGAACGAAAATATATTACCCATAATCAAGTTTAAGTACGGTAAAAGTTGTTAACATTTAATGAAGACACATATTTGATAAGTGTTCAACACCAGTGTGTTCATTTATTTAAAATGAATATGAGAGTGGTTAGGGATTTTATATGGTATTTTGGTGAAGATAAGATAAAAGACTTTGGTGATGGTAAGGGATGAAGAGGAGGGAACAAGGGGAAATGGGAACAAGGGGGAAAGGCGTTAATGATTCTTTTAATCGTTGTTTATATTTCCAGTCTATATGTACACATGCATGCATCTCTCATTCACACACAAATTCCATAATCAAACCAGCTCACATTTCTTATCTCTTCAAAACCTGTCCTAAACCAAAAAGAAATTTAAGCTTAAACATCTCCAAATAAACCTAAACTAACATATAGTCCTTATACGCCATTAAAGTACTAAAGAGCGGCTTTGAAGGAAATAATAAGTTAGAAAATGAGGATTAAATGCATGGATGTGGGAAAATAAAGAAGGAAGTGTTTTGGTTTGAAATTTGGTGTAAGGGGAAGGAAGGAGTGCTTTAAAGTGAGGGAACAAGGGGACAAGGGAACAAGGAAGCAAGGAGTTAATGACTCCTTTAACCTTTTTCTATATTTTTATTCTATACACACATGCAAACCTCTCTCATTCATACACAAATTCCATAACCAAACCAGCCCATATTTCTTATCTTTTTGAAAACTCTCCTTAACCAAAATAAAATCAAGCTTAAACATCTCCGAATCAACCTAAACTAACACAAAGTCCATATATTTTATTATCAAAGCACTAAGGATTAGGGAGTGTTTTTGAAGAAGACAATAAGTTAGAAAATGAGGATTAAATGCATGGACATGGAAAAATAAAGAAGGAAGTGTTTTAGTTTAAAATTTGGTGTAAGGAGAAGGAAGGAGTTGGCAATTGATTTCAAGTGAGTTTACTCATTTAACCATCCTATATACTACTTGTTATATGTGTATACTATGGGATGTACACATTATATTGTAACATAGTTGAATTGAAGTGGATTTATATGTTCATATGATATCTTACCTACTTTAAAAGAGAATGACATTTAAAAATGAGTTGTTCACTTATAACCTTATTGTTAAACTAGTTGAAGAGACCTTAACTGTATGTTAACATGTGTGGTATTATACTATACTTATGCATAGACATTTGGTTAAGTAAATTAAGTTAAAAATGATAATGAGTTTGATAATCATGCGTTTTAATAGAGAAATCTTTAACAAAATTTATAATTTAAAAGGGATTTAAATAAATTAAATTTAACATGATGGTTTGTATGTATGCTCTTAGGGTATAATAGAGTACAGTACATAAGGAGATTTGTTATACATGTCATAATTTGAGAAGTTAAGTAACATGAAGTTAAAGATGTTTTTATAACGTTTTTGTGATATTTTTTATTCAAAAAGTAAAGTGTTTAAATGAAGTTAACTTTACTTGAAATAATATGTATATACTCTTAGGTTAGTATGGAATATGATAAACAGGAAAATGAGTTGTATATGTAAATGATTTTAAAATTTAAGTAACTTAGAGTTAAAGAAGAGCTATAGCACTTCTTTCACTTTTCTCCACTTTATCTAGTTTTGAAAAAGATAACCGTTGACCTTAAAAACATTATATAAATTCCTATAATCCATTAGAAGTTAGGTTACGATGTTTTAGAAAGGGAATGAACATCTTAGTTAAATGAAAAATACAGTAATTCCATACAAGTTAGGGGTTGTTATGTTAAGTAAAATAATACATTTAATGATGATATTTGCTTAATTTTATTGCAATTAATATGTTTGATACAACCACCCCTAATTTAAGGAGCAATGTGGTGTTATAACATGATAATGTTCAAAGTATGGCCTTGATTTATTGAAGGTTGGCTTTCGACCATTTAATTTGACTTTTATCTTAGGAAGGATATAAAAATGACATGATTTCATATAGTTTGGAAACCTGTTAATGAGGCTCTACCTTTAGTATGATACATCTTTTCCTTTAAGGGCAATGAGTTTTGAAACCTCTTGGTAAGGCTCTACCATATATGTTATTTGCTTCCTTACAAAAAAACTAGAATTGCATTAACCAAAAATGTATTGAATGATAGTGTTGAAATGACCAGAATCATGCAAGTATGTTGAATTCTCATTTGACCGATACCACTTCCAAGCTAATAACAAGTTAAGTAGAATTATGATATCCTTAAGAACAACAAGTGTGCAAAAGGAACTATGTCCGATATGTCGAGCACTCATTGTTTGTTCGAGGATTCAACAGCAAGTTTTGGCATAGTTGAATGCATTGGGGAAAAAATTGAAAATAACTGTACATGACTTGAAAAGAGATAGAATTGATCAGGTCTATCATTACCATTTGGGTATATCTATTCCAGAGATGCATCTGGTATACCTGGTCAAGAGATATATGGTTCTATGGCTCTTAAGTATATATAGTCCAGATATACTTCAACATACTATTAGGGGATAGTCCACCCTTGTAATGTTGGAATCATACATATATGTACATATATTATGAAATGTAGACAGTTATCGACTTCTTTTATCTAAAATGAGTTGTGATATGTATGGGCATGTTACAATTCTATTGTATATATTAAAAAATGTTAATACCTTTGGTTGTACTTATTTACTTAATAATAAGTTGTTTGGTACTTATGAGTGGAAAAGCCTATTCCACACTTTAGTGGTATGGTCTCATAATGTACTATGATATGTGTGATCATATTAATAGATTTTCGCACACCGGACTTGTGTTTGACTCGAAGTTTATTTTTTCTCTTAAACTTTCGGATACTCATTTGAGTAGGCTATGAGTACAGGATTAGGTTTGATGTTTTAGAGCTAACTAGTGATGACCGAGAGGCTTCAAACATATCTAGTGTTTACTGTTTCAGTTACATTAGCATATTTATATGTATTGGTCTTATGAGGAAGGTTGTTATAACTATCCAAAGCCGAGGGTAGCACTTATATAGTTGAAATTGCAACTCTGAGAACTCTATTTTGGGAATGGCCATATGTATAGTCATTTTTGACTATGTTATATTATGTTTAATCGATACGATGTGAGCATAGTATTGTTGTTCAATGCTATATTGTTTTGAATTTACCCTAATGATCTTGCATTTAAATGCTTAAGTATCAATACACGAGTACTAAAGGATGGTATTAGGTGTCAATCTTGGTTATCAGAATGGAGGGTTGTTATAATAAGTAAACATAGCAATCAAACAACTTTATACAATTTTCAATAAGTTTTTAACATCTTCAAAACTAACAATTCCCGAGCAGGGTAAATAACATGTAACAACGATGTGTCGGCATATGCGGATACCATACATTCTTCTAACCAATTATATAACCTGGTTTAGCACATAACGAAATCAAAAACTAAATAACTAAGAGCCTCCTGCTCGTTACCATCTTATTTATTCTCTAATTTAAATAACATGTTTACTTACTAAAATAAGCATAGTCCACCCGTGAGTTTATGGCTAAAAAATAATAAAAACATGTGTCGAAATATGGTTTAGTGTGAATAATAGTAGTCTCCTTTTGAAATACAGCAATATGATAATTAGACCACGTCATAGAGTGGAATGGGTTTTCCCCTCACTAACACAATCATGACATCATCAGCAACCTAACATGAAAATCATCATGTATAAAAAGGTTCCAATAACGTACTAACTATTTAGTTAATTAAAATACTTTATACCTACAACTATTAACACTAAATGTCCTATACCATTTAGCATTAACACTTGTGTCACAAACACCGTTTATTCATCTAATGTCACCTAAGCATCATAATAAGGTGTCATTATAGTTTCATTTGTTCATTCTATCAAAGAGCTAACCTCACACCTTGGTAACTATAAATCTTTAGTTTGTCGCACAACACATTTTCAAAGAGTTTCATCACCCTTGGCTACATTGTCGAACTAAGATATTGTTATGCACTTGTAACCTTAGGTTACACCATCCAATAAGTGTCCTTATCAATTGCCTCAGAAGCTTATCCTAATCCCAAGAACCCATAGATTTGTGTTACACTTCATTCATTGTAATAGGTTACATACATCTCACATTAGATCACTTTAATCTCTCAGATGCAATTATAATCACACAAGAGTCAACCACAGTTATACCCACTTTATAACATTCATAAGTTATTCATTATCACGTGTATAAGTGATTACAACAAGGAGGTATAAAACATGTAATCAGGTTCTTTCATCACCATCATATGTTAATCATAATAAGTTATCAAAACATTTATATTTTGTTGCATATAGCAATAAAGATCAATAACATATAATTTTGATAATGCATAATGTATTAATATTAATTCAATAATTATCGCTAATTTTTTATCTTAGTTATAGCAAATTTACCAATTTTAAATTTATAGAAATTATTTACTAATCCATTGACAATTAAATCATTTTTATAACCGCTTTTACCATAAAATTGATTTTTCATCTTAATTATGTTATATCAATGAAAATTGCATTGTCGATGTTTCTTAAACTTCATACTTTAAAATTTTGTGTGTTAAACTGAGGTCAGATAAACGATACATCAAGATAGGCTATAGGCTACGTCATGCTCAGTTACTCGGACGTTCGGTTCCTTTGATATGAAATAGGGTCACATCGAATGGAGATGGGATCATTGTTTAATCAAAAGAAACACAACTTGATAAGGTCATTTATAGATTTGACCCATTATGATTTAACTAAAATAATCGATGATAAGGCCTAAGAAAAATTGAAAATGAGAACTTCGACCTTAGCTTACTTCGAGTTCATCATGGAATTACTTCAAGATGGAAGCTAATCGGCCTTGGGTCACACGATAGGGTCTTATTAGGAAGATGATCTCATAGCACTCTTGTTCACTCTGGTGCACACTTCAGATTAACTGTGTGCTTGCTTTAGGCATAGCAACCTTTGACTTAATGCTTTATAATTTTATGTGATAGGGACAACGTGTAAGACAGTGAGGACATGTAACTATCGTGATCTTGCTCACTTCAGGCTTGGACTTAGGTTACTTAGGAATTTTTCTAGGTTTTTCTTAAACTTTTGATAGGGTCATCATGCATTTCAATGTCTTTGATAGGAACGTCGTTTTACTTAAAATTTTCATTATTACATTATATATAAATGTGTTATTGTCGCCTTTCATCTTTTAATTCCAATTTGCTAAGTGTTTGGCCTTAACAAAAATTCTTTTGATCGTCTTAATGATAAGGACATCATAAGGGAGGTAGATAAAATTTATAATTTGGTGACAATAAATATTTTATGATTTGGTGATAAAGACACCATTTCAGTTTTGTAGTTAATTTAGACTCTTTTATGACCTAATAAAAAAAATCCTTTATTCTCTAATTTGTGTGCGCCATCACCATATTAGTTCTTATTGATTTTGTACAATAAAGGGATGCTATTAGATTATTGGCAATTATTTGTTTCTCCTAACATGAAAATTAAACTAATTAATATCTTATTTTATTTACCAGTTAATATGATTCAATTTAATGACTAATTGATTTCTATAAATTGGGAAAATTATGAGAAGATTATCAAACTAATAAAAATCATATATTCAATTATCGAGCTTTAATAAAAAAATTCAGGCCAAAATATTAATTTTGACTTTTTAGAAACATTGTTTTACAGCCAAAATCTGCATGTTTTACAAGAAATTCGTAGTAATTCACCTATTCATGGGAAATGATGAAATTTAAAAACCATAATTAATTTTATATCATAAACATCATATCCTAGTTTTAGGTTGTTTGGAGGTTAATAGCTTAAGTTTCCCATTTAAATATGTCATTGTTTTAGCTATTTTCAACATATTTCATATGGAATCATAATATCATTATAAAATAGATTAAACTCATCTGAAGTAGCAAATAAAACATAACAACCAATTTGAAAAAGGTTTGGAATGGTAAAAGGGAATATATTACTCGCCTTGATGAAGAAAAATGCTTAATTCCTATAGAAATAATTTTTTGATTTGATTTGATTTATTCTCCTCCCTCCTTAGCTTGAAAATGAAGCCAAATGTTTTTAGAAAATTCTCTTTTTTTTAAGTGAGTGGAATGAAGAGAGAGTTAGGTTTAGGAAATATGAGTTAATGTTATAGGTTTTGGGACAAAGTTCATCCATTTCTATTAATTCATAAATTTTCTTTTGACACTTATAGTCACGTCATTCCCTTAACTAAGTAATGATTTATGGCTAAAATTTATTTTATATAAATCTTATTTATTTCCACCATACTTCATTCCATGGCCTCATAATTAATACTCGATATTTATTTCACTAATTGTCTATTCTAATCAGGTTATCAATTCGATAATAGGATTTCTCATTATAAAATTAGATTAAAAATTTAATCATCTTATTGACTATAACATTCCCATATGTGCTATACTCCAAAATATGGGATGTTACAGTTTCCCCTCCTTATAGGAAATTTGTCGTCAAAATTCAAATCGGACAAACAAATGCATATATATGCATATAAAATATTCAACGTCAGTGCATCCAATGCACTAGTCAACCACTAGTGTGAACAAACATAATTTATTCATGTGTCTACTAACTATATCAAATAAACTAATGTCACCTCTAGTCAAATAACAAACAAAAATAATAATTAGCCAAACGCAAATCGAGCACTAAACAAGTATAGATAAAGATTTCTAATCCTATCCGCTGCTTCCTAAGTAGAATCATTTTTGTCGTCGCTCCATCGGATGCAAACAAGTTTAAAACCTTGTTCCTTTGCTCTTATGTGTATCGACCTAATATACCATCAGGTTTATGCTCATACATCAAATCAAGCTCGGCCTTTAATTTATCGATGGCCATGCTTTCACTATCGCCCTAGGGTCATGTACACATTTCTTTAGATATGAAATGTCAAAATCATTATGCATAGCTGCTAAGATACTTGGTAACTCTACTTTATAGGCGAGTTTACTGATCATCAATAATAGAAAACGGCCTCATGTACTTAGGAACTATCTTTATCTCTTTTCTAAAGCACATAACACATTAATTTCATAGGTAAGACTTTCAAAATACGTAATCTCCTACTACAGACTCCAAATACTTTCGCCTATATTCAACATAGCTCTTTTTCGTCAATTGCACAACTTACATCCTACCTCGGATTAGCATGACCATTCTAGTGGCATCTCAAACCAAATAGGGTTCGAGGACAAATCTACCTCTAGTATCCAACCAATATACTGGCACTTACAAGGTCTTTCGTAAAGTGCCTCGAATGGTTCCATACCAATGCTCGATCGGTAATTAAAGTTATAGAAAAATCTACCATATGTAAATGATCTTCCCAAGATCATTCAAAGTCCAAAACACATTATTTTAGCAAGTCTTCAAGAAAATGGTTTACTCTCATAGTTTGTATGTCCGTTTGGGATGGTAGGTTGTACTCAAGTTCATTTACGTACTTAAAGCACTCTTTAGACGTTGCCAAAATTCATTTGTAAAGTGTGGATCTCTATCACTTATCATATTACTCGATATCCCATGTAAACTTGCAATATTCTTCACATATAGCTTCGCTAAGCTAGATATCGTTCTTGTAAATTTAACTAGGATCAAATAAGCTGTAATCACCCGTATTTTTTAGCTATTTTAAATCAATAACTTTAATGTGATTATTAGATAAAAATGGTTAAAAATAAAATTTAGTGAATTATTAGTGTAGTTATTGAATATGAACTTGAATAAAAATCTGAAATAATGAATTCCAAAGATTTAAGCAGTAACAACTATTGAAATGAAAATTCAATTTATTGAATGTGTTTGTAATCAATGTCTGTAATTGTAGAATGAATGTTGAATTATTTAGATGCTAATAAAATAATTGTTAATAAATGGTGAATTATTTATTAATGGTGATTTATTGAAAATTAAATCATTTAAATTTAATATTGCAATTATTTAAATAATTGAATCTTGAATTAGTGTGAATGAAAAATGATGTCGGAAGTTGATTTAAATTTTATTTAAATATGTATGATGATTGTTAACTTTTAAAATTGAGTTTAAAAGTAAATAATAGAAATTGGAAATTTTATATTTTAATTAATGAGTAAAGATAGCCATTTTGGCCACTGTATCGGATTTCGATGAAACCTATTTCATCGGATTTGTAATGGTGAATTATTATAAGATTTCAAGTTTCGTAGCGATCGGACTTGTCGTTTGGCCATGCGAGCTTGAAATGCGTAGAAATAAATTTCGGAATTCAATAAAATAATTTGACTTTGAATACTATCTTCTACATACTGTCGAATTAGTCCACGAGACTAGTTCCATTGTGTTTGAAATAGGGGTAAAACATCATGAACGCCAGACGGCACGCTTCGTTTAGAGCTCGAGAAATTTCGGGCGTTAAACGCGTGGTATTTTCAAATTAGATAATATTAATATAAAAATCTTTCACCTTTCCCAAACTATCATGCCTATCTATACGCTACCCTGTAAACCCTCTCTTCCATTTTAAATCGCAAATTCGCAGGCATCTAAGTAAAAAAATGAACGTAGGATTTAAAAAAAAAGTGAGATCGCGATGAAGTCGCGAGGGAGGGCGATTGGAGCTAAGCGATTTTGGCGTCGTTGCTGGGAGGGTTTTTGGGGATTGGCTGCACGTGCTCGCGTACACGTGGAGGGATAAGGCGCTGGATGGAGGGCGAATGGCGTGGGGGACGCCACGACAGCAGCTTTGGTGCCCGTGGACGATGAGTAGTGAGCGATCTAAGTTAAAAAAAGAATATACGCGAGCTTAATTTAGGGAAGGAGGAGTGTGTTTGTGAGTTTCCTATAGCTGTGGTATGAGAAGGTTTTGTTTTTATTATTACTAATTAAGTTATTAAATTTATAGTTATCATTTTACTAATTATAGCGTATCTTTTTCATACGAGGCTCGTTTTGGACAAAACGAGTTGCGTTATGATCATATCGTCGTCTATAACTTGGCATTGGATTGGAATTTATTTAAAGCTAAAATATTTTCAGTTTCAAATAAAAAGGTGAGTGTATGCTCACAATTGACTAAAATAATTTTTATGTTAGTTAAATTTATACGTGAAGCGATTTAAAATTTATCGACTATTGTTTGGTAAAATTTAACTCGCATTTAAATTGATATGAATTAAAATGATAGGAATTTGAATTGACGGTTAAAATTTGAATTAGGAATTAAATTTCCTGTTAAATTCCTGATTTTTGACAACTGTTTAATTGATGTGATTTATAGATTGTTGGATGATTGTTGTGATGGATGCTAATTAATTGATATTTTAGATGATTTTGATGTTTATTTATATTGATATATCATGTTATCATCCTGTATATTATTTACAGTATAAAAACTATAAATTGAACTATTTTGAATAAATTATGAAATAGGTTGAAATGATATATACCTATGACGTTTATTTGGGTTGAAATGATATATATCTATCCTTGGAATTAGATTGAAATAATTTATTCACTTAGCCATATGATAGAAAAGTATATACAAACACTGGATTGGTTAAATTAAATAATTTTAAAAATATTGATTTGAAATTATTTAAATGATTTGATTTGAAGAAATAAAAATCGAATTTACGGAAATCGAATTATTTTCAAACTTGAGCTCGAAATGCTGAAATTTAAATTTGATAACAGGAATTGTTTAAATAATCGAAGTTGAGATTTTGAAGTTATAATCAAAATATGATTGGAATTTCAGAAATTGATTTGTTTTAAAAGATTGGACTTTTATTTGAATTTTGAATATTGCTAAGTAAAAGTAATATAAAACGATATTTCAAAATTGTGCTCGGAATTGAATTGTATTTGAAGGTTTGGATTTTAAATTGAATATTGAAAGTTAATTTGATTTAGGTGATTTGAATCGATATTTTAAAAACAGAACGCGAAATTGATATAAATCGAAATGGTTTAAATTTGAGAATTGAGTTGAAATTTAATCATTGAATCAGATAGTTGAAATTGAAATTAATTTGGAATTGAAATTGAAATTTACTCAAGTTGGAATTGAAATTGAAATCAATTGGAATTGAAAGCGAAATTGAATTAGTTCGAAATCGAAATCGAATTAGTTCGAAATCGAAATCGAATTTATTTGAATTGAAATTGGAATCGAAGTAAAATTCGACTTGAAAGCGTAATTGAATCGATTAAATCGAAATGGAAGTTGAAACTAATTTGAATTGGAAAATTTGGAAAGTGAACCGGTTTACCTTTGAAACTATTTTCAAATAAAATTATTGTAGTATAAACTATTTTAAATCTATCTTCTTAAATATTCAAATTTATTTTGAATTTCCAAACTATTTTACTATATAAACCATTTTCAATACTCAAACTATTTTCTATTAAACTATTTTAATTATTTAAGCTATTTTAAAACTATTCAAACTATTTCTTAAAATTCAAACTGGTCAAGGGTGGAATGTTTATATTAAATCTTGGAGTTAAATGCGAATGAGGCTTAAATGAAGTCATAACCTCAGTTGAAATTTGAAACAAATTTGGAAATGAAATTGAAATATTAAGGCAAAAATGATATGGTATATTTTGAGTAAATATGATGATTTTGAAATGGATTTGATTTTGAAGCGAATATGATATTTTGTTATCAAATATGAATCATTTTTTAAATGTAAAAGTACCAACCAGTGTGTAAAATGACGTTTGTTGTTAAAGAGACCGAGACCTCTTATGGATCACTCTCTGTCAATATTGGAACCACTTTGACAATCGTGTACGCGGTGGATGATATCCCGAATTTAGTGGATGGTTTTGGCATACCTTTGCTGGATTTGAAGAAAGAGCACGATGATGGATTGGCCTGACACTTGTGTCAATTTGAAATGACTAAAACAGAGCCGTACCGACCAATGAGGTTAACTACCTTTAGCGGACACACTTCTTCGAATTACTATCATGATATTGTTATTGATTGGTGCACACCCTCGGATTTTGGGAGTGTTGGATGTGGTGGGTCGCTAGGGGTTACCACCAGCTGGGAAGGGTAAACTGGTAGTATCATACCTTAGGCATTGCCTCATGTTCCTTGTCGTACTTTTATCCCTATATGAGACCACTATGATTTTGATTTAGTGTTGTCATATCACGGTGCATCTCTATCCACTAACGGATTACTGGTGTTTTATATGCAAATTGTACGACAATGCTTAAAAACGTGTTAAGGGGGATCAATATAAAGCCTTAACGCTATGAAAATATATATTTTACTAATAGACACCATTTATTATAGCATATTCTACTATATATTGATATTTTGACGGATCCTTAGGAGATGGAAAATCCCGTAACATCTCTTGAGTTATTGCACGCACGTTATACACTGGATAGGAGATGTAAAACCCCATAAACGTCTCCAATGCCACGACACTGATGTAATGTGCGTTATCGATTTGACTCATAGAAGAATATTTTAGTCCTGACTCTAGTGTTTTGTCTTTTCACTACGCTCGGGTTAGCCCTAAGTTTTCAGCTTATTAAAGATTTATTCTGGAGGGCAAAGATGAAGATTTGGTATATTATTACTAGTATTATTTCATGCATCATGTTGTCTGCTGCATTATTTTATTTATCCCTATTGTATATATAACTCTGATAAATGTTGTATAAATTATAATCAAATGTATAATATAGACAGCTTCATGAACTATTTATTTGATTATTATATTTTGTCGTTCCACTGCGAGACTGTGTTTATTTTTTTTCTTCTTCTCTTATTTTTCTTAATTAACCCCATTGATTATCTATGTTTAGGATTGTTTAAGTTGGACACATGTAGATTAATGTCGATTTAAACCTTCCGAAATGTGGGTCATTACAGTTGACATCAGAGCTTTGGTTTA
This sequence comes from Allium fistulosum, assembly GCA_030737815.1. Classification (NCBI taxonomy): domain Eukaryota; kingdom Viridiplantae; phylum Streptophyta; class Magnoliopsida; order Asparagales; family Amaryllidaceae; genus Allium; species Allium fistulosum. The sequence goes on from CM060904.1 coordinate 801,147,212, forward strand.
GCGATATCCTTAGCTTTGTGGGGTTTGACTCATTAGAGATAGGGTAGTAATACCCTAGAATGAGTTGTTTGAGTATTTATATACGAGAGAGCATACTTGTTAGTGTTATAAAATGTTTTATATTGTGTTTACTTATCCGCGAAGTTGTTTATGAATTCTGGTCGGTGCGTGGGACGCCATGCTATCGATAGGAGTTTCTAAACACTTAAACGAGATAAGTCGACATAATATTGTTTTAAAATAGGGTAAATGAAATAATTTTACCTAAATTATATTATATATATATATATATAATGATAAATCTTGTGAAATAGTTGTTGTGAGATGATAATATTTAGTTATCATCGATTATTGGTTAAATTAATGTAAAACGAATACTTTGTGAATTTTATTTTATGAAGTGTTCAATAATTAAATTGAATTGAAATTCAATTACAATAAGAATTGTTTGAAATAACAAAAATGTGAAGTAGTGAAATATTTTCATAATAAAGAAAATGGAATTGTATAAGCTATATTATAAATAGAAGGATTTAAAAAGCTTAGAATTTTAAAAATTTAAATCCCTGTGTTTTTCAAAATTGTTTTCAAAGCCTTCAAAATTAATATTAATATTATTTGAAAGAGTTTTGACTAGAAAATATTTTGAAATCATTTTTGAAGAAAATAAAAGCATTAAACTCGCTTTAGTCGCTGGAAACAATTCTAGGGATGACTACAGCATCGCTAGTATTCATTTTCGAGTTTTTGAGTGAGAATTGCTACCAAAAGGAATCTATTTTCGACTAAACAAGTTTTGTTGTGAAAAATATTCAAAGTATGATTTGATAAATATATGAAAATAGTTTTGAACTTATAATTGAAAATAATATAGAAATTTGTTTTATAACTTATAGATTTGAACAGAAAAGTAAAACTAAATTTTAAAATTGTTGAATATTTTGGTTTAGCAAACAAAAGAAAATTTGAAATTTGAGATATTAAATAAATAATTAACTTAAGAAATATGAATAAATTGAGTTAGTGAAATGAAATAAATAAAATGAAGTTTAAATCAAGAAAGTTTAAACAAAAGTGAATGGTATTTGAAATGAATTCAATAAAATAATAAAATGAGATTATAAGTGAATTAATTTGTATAACTTATAGGTTTGAGTAATATTAAGCAAAAAACAAATATTAAATTTGTTGAATGTGAATGATAAGAAAAAGAAAGATTTAACTTGAATAAAGTTAAAAAGGAGTAATTGATTAAATAAAATAAAGTGTAACTTAATAACGATAAAACGAATTAAATTGGATTTGAATGAACTAGATAAATTAGTAAAGTGAATTAATTCCACTTAAGCTATAAAATGAATAAATAGAATGAATAAAACATGAATTATAAATGAAACGCAATTTGAATTGTGAAAGAAATTGAATAAAAATAAATGAGAATAAGTAAAATTAATATGGTTAAGTGAATTTAATTTAAATTGGATATAATAAATGCAAGTGGAGTCGGTTCTAAAAATTGAGTGTTAACTAATTTAATTTGAAATAAGAATTGAAGTTTGAGTGTTTAAGGGAAATTATAAATCGAAGTTATAACTCTTGAATTGGAAGATAATGGGAATTTAAAACATATAAAATTGTTGATCATTCTTATTAAATAAAACGAATAAGATTAATTTGTATAATACTCAATTACATTCTAAACCATAAAAATAACTTACCATAAATGTTTAAGTTAAAATGTTTATAAGAATTTGTAATGGAACATTATATAAGTGAAACGGAAGTAATAAAAATGTTCAAATTGAGATTATGTTTAAAGAAATGTTTGAAGATAAAAGTTAAGTTGTTATAAGAATGTTTATACACTTAATTAATGTTAAAGAAATATTAAATGGATAAATTGAATAGTAAAAGAAGATATTATTTAAGTAAATGAATATAAACTTAAGAAATTGATTAGTGAACTGTTTCACTAATGAATTTGGTATTAGGTAGAAAATGTGAAATACTGGAACTAAGTGTAAGAAATAAATTATGAAATAAATTATGAAATAAATTGAAAATTTATAAATATAAATAAATTTAAGTTGATATAGTAAATATTATACACTCAGTTAATGTTATGAAATTTAATTCAATTAAGTAGAGTTAAATAAAGGAAATAAATGAAATAAACTAGAAAAATGAATTGTGAGGTTTGATTTAACTTAAGGGAAGTTAATCAAAATGAATAACAAGATCTGTTAAGGGAATAAATTAACAAATGAGTCAAATAAAATGGAATTTGATTCAAAATGAAATGAACTTAAGTTGTAAAGTTAAATTGAATTTAATAACTTGAATCATTGAATATAAGAGAAATTTGATTTCAATGTATGTAAATAAGTGAATGTGAATCAATTTAAAATAAATGGAAGTGTATGAATTACAATGTTGACATTAAATAGTATTGTTATGAATAAGACTTGCATGAATATGGTTGTTTGGATGTTTCTTTTATCGCATGGCTATGTTTGCTTATATGATTGTTTTATTATTATGTTATATATTGATTTCTCTTTCCATATACATATTCTCATCTATTATTGAGTGTTTAGCAGGTACAGAAGGGCGTATGCTAGCTTTTGGAGCTCGCTTGCACGTATATTGCTTTTGCTTACTTAATACGAGCGAACTCGCTCATATTATTAATAATAAGGTACGTATCTCGGATTACATACCACGATTTTATATTTTTCCCTTCGGGATGCCTCATCATTGAGATGAGATGTATATTTGATATATATTGGGTATATTTGTGTTATATATTATATTGTAAAAAAAATTCGATCGAGCCGCGCAAAGGAGACTCTGCCGAAATTTTCTGTAAATCCAAGAGTTAGAAATTTTTTGAAGTTTTAAAAATTTTATAGCTCGTTTTTATATATAAGTTATATTTTCAATAAAAACGATATCGGAGTGGCGTAGCAGAAGCATAGTAATAGTTTTTTAAATAAGATGTTTATGTTTTGTAAGTTAATTATTTTAAGAAAATGTATCAAGTGTTAAATTCTGTACTCGGTCCGTTTTCAAGGACGAAAAGTTTTGAGTGGGAGAGAATGTAACGAGCCATAATTTTTAGCTATTTTAAATTAATAAATTTAATGTGATTATTGAATAAAAATGGTTAAAAATAAAATTTAGTGAATTATTAGTGTAGTTAATGAATATGAACTGGAATAAAAATTTAAAATAATGAATTTCGAAGATTTAAGCATTAACAACTATTGAAATGAAAATTCTATTTATTGAATGTGTTTGTAATCGATGTCTGTAATTGAAGAATGAATGTTGAATTATTTAGATGATAATAAAATAATTGTTAATAAATGGTGAACTATTTGTTAATGGTGATTTATTGAAAATTAAATTGTTTAAATTTAATATTGCAATTATTTAAATAATAGAATCTTAAATTAGTGCAAATGAAATATGATGTCGGAAGTTGATTTAAATTTTATTTAAATATGTATGAAGATTGTTAACTTTTAAAATTGAGTTTAAAAGTGAATAATAGAAATTGGAAATTTTATATTTAAATTAACGAGTAAAGATAGCCATTTTGGACACTGTCTCGGATTTCGACGAAACCTGTTTCATCGAATCTGTAATGGTGAATTATTATGGGATTTCAAGTATCGTAGCGATCGGACTTGTCGTTTGGCCGTGCGAGCTTGAAACGTATAGAAACAAATTTTGAAATTCGATAAAATAATTTGACTTGAAAAGCTATCTTCTACATACTATTGAATTAGTCCACGAGATTAGTTCTATTGTGTTCATAATGGGGGTAAAACATTATGCAAGACAAACGGCACACTTCGTTTGGAGCTCGAGAAATTTTGGACGTTAAACGCGGGATATTTTCAAATTAAATAATATTAATATAAATATCATTCACCTTTCCCAAACTTATAGCGCCTATCTATACGCTACCCTATAAACCCTCTCTTCCATTTTATATCGCAAATTCGCAGGCATTTAAATAAATTAAAAAAACGAATGAAGGATTTTTTTTTAAAAAAAGTGAGATCGCGATGAAGTTGTGTGGGAGGGCAACTGGAGCTAGGCGCTTGTGGCATCGTTGCTATTTGGGTTTTTGGGGTTTTCCTACACATGTTCACGTACACGCGCGGGGATGAGGCGCTGGTAGGAGGGCAAACGGCGTCGGGGACGCCGCGACAGCAGCTCAGGCGGCCGTGGACGATGAGCAGCGAGCGATTGAAGTTAAAAAAAAAGAATATATGAAAGCTTAATTTGGGGAAGGAGGAGTGTGTGTGTGAGTTGCCTGGAGCTGTAGGTATGAGAAGGTTTTGTTTTTATTATTATTGATTAAGTTATTAAATTTATAGTTAACGTTTTACTAATTATAGCGTATCTTTTTCATACGAGGCTCGTTTTGGACAAAACGAGTTGCGTTAGAATTGTATCGTCATCTTCTACAACTTGGCAATGGATTAGAATTTATTTGAAGCTGAAATATTTTTAGTTTCAAATAAAAAAGTGAGTGTTTATACGTTCACAATTGAATGAAATAATTTTTATGTTAGTTAAATTTATGTCGTGAAGTGATTTAAAATTTATTGACTGTTGTTTGGTAAAATTTAACTACCATTTAAATTGATATAAATTAAAATGATAGGAATTTGAATTGACAGTTAAAATTTGAATTAGGAATTAAATTACCTATTAAATTCTTGATTTTTGACAACATTTTAATTGATGTGATTTATAGACTGTTGGATGATTGTTGTGATGGATGCTAATTGATTGATATTTTGGATGACTTAGATGTTTATTTATCTTGATATATCATGTTATCATCCTGTATATTATTTACAGTATATAAAACTGTAAATTGAACTATTTCGAATAAATTATGAAATAGTTTGAAATGATATATACCTATGCCGTTTATGTGGGTTGAAATGATATATATCCATCCATGGAATTGGATTGAAATAATTAATTCACTTGACCATAGGATAAAAAAAAAATATGGACATCGGATTGGTTAAATTAAATAATTTTAAAAATATTGATTAGAAATTATTTAAAAGATTTGATTTAAAAAAATCAAAATTGAAATTATGGAAATCGAATTATTTTCAAACATGAGCTTTAAATGTTGAAATTTAAATTGGATAACAGGATTGTTTAAATAATCGAAGTTTAGATTTTGAAGTTATAATCGAAATATGATTTGAATTTCAGAAATTGATTTGTTTTAAAAGATTGGAATTTTATTCAAATTTTGAATAATGCTAAGTAAAAGTAATATAGAACGATATTTCAAAATTGAGCTGGGAATTGAATTATGTTTGAAGGTATGGATTTTAAATTGAATATTGAAAGTTAATCTGATTTAAGTGATTTGAATCGATATTTTAAAAATCGAACGCGAAATTGATATAAATCAAAATGGTTTAAATTTGAGAATTGAGTTGAAATTTAATCATTGAATTAGATAGTTGAAATTGAAATTGAATTAATTTGGAATGGAGATTGAAATTTATCCAAGTTGGAATTGAAATTGAAATCAATTGGAATTGAAAGTGAAATTGAATTAATTCGAAATCAAAATCGAATTTATTTGAATTGAAATTGGGATCGAAGTAAAATTCGACTTGAAATCGGAATTAAATCGAAATGGAAATTGAAACTGATTTGAATTGGAATATTTGGAAAGTGAACCGGTTTGACTTTGAGACTAATTTCAAATAAAATTATTGTAGTATAAACTAATTCAAATCTACCTTCTTAGATATTCAAATTTATTTTGATTTTCGAAACTATTTTACCATATAAACCATTTTTAATACTCAAACTATTTTCTATTAAATTGTTTTAACTATTTAAGCTATTTTAAAACCATTCAAACTATTTTCTTAAAATTCAAACTGGTGAAGCGTGGAATGTTTATATTTAAATCTTGGATTTAAATGCGAATGAGATTAAAATGAAGTCATAACCTAAGTTGAAATTCGAAACAATTTTGGAAGCGAAATCGAAATATTAAGGAAAAAACGATATGGTATATTTTGAGTAAATATGATGATTTTAAAATGGATTTGATTTTGAAGCGAATATGATATTTTGATATCAAATATGAATCATATTCGAAATGTAAAAGTACCAACCGGTCAGTAAAACGACGTTTTGTTGTTAAAGAGACTAAGACCTCTTACGGGCATACTCTTTGTCAATATTAGAACCACTTTGACAACCGTGTACGCGGTGGATGATATCCAGAATGTAGTGGATAGTTTTGGCGTACGTTTGCTGGATTTGAAGAAAGAGAACGATGATGGATTGGCCTAACACTTGTGTCAATTGGAAATAACTAAAACAGGAGCCGTAACGGCCAATGCGGTTAGGTACCGTTAGCGGACAAACTTCTTTGTATTACTATCTTGACATTGTTATTGATTGGTGCGCACCCTCGTATTTTAGGAGTGTTGGACGCGGTGGGCCGTTAGGGATTACCACCAGCCGGGAAGGGTAAACTGGTAGTAGCTTACCATGGGCATTGCCTCACTTGCCTTTCCATACTTTTATCCCTATACGAGACCACTACAATTTTGATTTAGTGTTGTTGTATCACGACGCATCTCTATCCACTGACGGATTACTGGTGTTTTATATGCAAAATGTACGACAATGCTTAAAAACGTGTTACGGGGGATCAATGTAAAGCCTTAACGCTATGAAAATATTTATTTTACTAATGGACACTATCTATTATAACATATTCTACTATATATAGATATTTTGACGGATTCTTAGGAGATGGAAAATCCCGTAACATCTCTTGAGTTATTGCACGCACGTTATACACTGGATAAGTGATGTAAAACCCCGTAAACATCTCTAATGCCACGACACTTATGTAATATGCGATATCGGTTTGACTCACATAAGAATATTTTAGTCCCGACTCGAGTGTTTTTTCTTTTCATTACGCTCGGGTCAGCCCTGGGTTTTCAGCTTATTGAAGATTTATTCTAGAGGACGAAGACGAAGATTTGGTATATTATTACTAGTATTATTTCCTGCATCGTGTTGTCTACTGCATTATTTTATTTATCCCTATTGTATATATAACTCTGATAAATGTTGTATAAATTATAATCAAATGTATAATATAGATAGCTTCATGAACTGTTTAATTGATTATTATATTTTATCATTCCGCTGCGAGATTCTTTGTTTATATTTTTCTTCTTTTCTTATTTGTTGATAATCTATGTTTCAGATTAATTAAGTTGGACATGTGTGGATTATTGTCGATTTAAACCTTCCCGAATGTGGGTCGTCACATAGGCTCTCTTGGTCAATTTATCCACGATAACCCTAATACTTTGGCTACCCAATCTCGATTAAGGCAATCTATCAATGAAATCCATCAATATTGAATCTCACTTCCAAGTTGGTACTTCTAATTGTTGAAGTAATCCACTTTGCTTTGAGGTTTGACCTTAACTTGTTGGCATGTGAGACCAACATCCCTTTTTATTCCTTCACAAAAGAATATGCACTTCATAACCTTATGAATTTTTGTGCCATTAGAATGGATGGTAAACTTTCGACCGGTTTACTTAGATATCCTACATTAGGAACATCTAATCTCCCTTTTTTCCACATATAGATTTTCGAGTCCAACTTGAATACTTTCAAATCATCCACTTTTATATCCATTCATAATCGGTTGATTTTATCAACATTCACTAGATCCTCTTTCTGCTTTGAAGCTATTTTATGCATAAAATTTTGTGCTACATCCAAGCTTGCGACCATGCATGTGTGTACTGATGGACCCAACCATCAACCTAAATTATGCAACATAAGATACTAGCACTGCAAAGCATTCCATTCTATAATAATTGCTAACACTACATTTTTTTGGTTTCAATGCAACATGTCAGTCACCTTATTTCATTTTTGTGACGTGTACTCTATCTCGGAGTTATATGCCATCAAGTATTCAAGCCATCTTTGTTGCCTCATATTTAACCTTTTTAAGAGAATAAATTCTTAAGTGATTTATGGTAAGTAAACAACTCAACCTTTCTCCCAATAAGTAGAGTGTAACAACCCCTTACTTGGAGGCCCAAAACTAACGGCTACGGATGTTGTAGTCATCCATAGTTATTAATCCTCGGCAACCAAATACGGTGGTGTTGATTCATTAATACATAGAAACACAAGAATATGGAAAAAAATTATACTTAAAACAAAATCACATTTCATTCCAAGATATTTCCAATTCGTTACATAATCCCAAATTCGCAAATCACGTTCAGAGAAAATTTATTTATTACAACATATGCCCAAGAGCGATATAATAAGGTGCCCTCTTGGATGATCATAGTATATACAGGAAATATATCAACTTTGCCATTACATAAAACACAGCGGAATCGAAAGAAAAGAGAACTCTAAACAGCTGTCAGGCCTCCTGCATGTCTCCAGAAGCTTATTTGTCTTAAGCGGTACCTGAAAACCTCAACTCTCAAACTACATAAAATCAATTGAGTACCTGAGAGTTTATGGGGAAAACATGAACTTCGAGTCAGATATAAAGCCTGGTATGAATAATAATTTACCATCTCAAATCATTTAGATATCTAGTGAGACCACGCCGCTTAGCGGAACAGTTTTTTCCCTCACTAGTATCACAAAACCTTTATAAAACCATATACCGTGCTCCTGCATCCACAATGGATAAAACAATTCATACCAATATAATATAATGATATGCAAAACAAATGAATCAATTCTAAATTACCCATCCCCGTTCATTTTAGGCTAACTGTCCCAATTATAGTTTCTAGGATTACTATTAACCTTTTAGTTTTCATGGACTGACTAATAACCAGTTAGATATTAAAGGACTCCCTGTCCAATTACCTAGTTTTTATGGGATCACTATGAACGTATTGGTAACTCCAATATCTTATTCTTATCCTAGTTTTCATGGGTTGACTAGGAACATATCGTAACTCCAATATTCATTATTTTACTCTGGTTTTCGTAGGTTGACTAGGAACCTATTGACATCTATCAATATTTTGATCCGGATATAGTTTTCTTGGGCTAATTACAAACCTACTGGCCCATGCCTGTATCCAATCATAGTTTTCATGGGCTTACTATGAACCTGTCTTTCTGACATCTTCCTTTATACATAGTTTTCATGGGCTAAGTATGAACCTATTGGCCCCTACCAATATCTTTTCCTTTACATAGTTTTCATGGGCTTACTGAGAACCTATTGGCCCCTGCTAATATGTTTCCTTTATATTTTAGCATCCTATATTTTTGTCTTCCTGACCTCTTGGATGCAATTCTACTCATTCAGGAGTTTAATCAATTTATATTCACTACTTGGTTAACCAAACTGGTTCTTCTACCCTTTATCCCCAAAATGCAGTTATGGGTCCATTTTAAAGTGAATATATTTATATTTGAAGAAGCAAACATAACAACATAGCAATACCACTCATGTAGGTTTAAAATAAAACATGGTTAATCTCTTTAAACTATTACTTAATCAAAGATATCTTCTTCTTAAAACCATTATAAAAACTCCTTTAATATAGCCATGGTTTTTTCCTTTTAAAATAGAGTTTGGGTTATAAAACCCTTCGATACCTAGCTTTCGACTTCATAGGATGACCTCCTTCGAAAGCATTAAATTTTAATCTTCAAAACATTAGGCTCCTACCTTTTAATACTTTAAAACCACCCTTTCGAAACCTTTTGATTGTAGTAAGTATTAATATTTAACCTTCAGAAGCTAAGCTTCGAAACAGTTGAAAGTACCCCTTTCGACACCAATGGAAGCAACGCTTCAAAAATCTTTGAAAGTCCTCCTTTCGAAAGCATTGTGTTTATTTTAAAAATATTATTTGAGTCAAAGTGAATATAGGAGAAAGCAACTATTTCAAAACCATTCTTGATTATATAAAAATATTGGGGAAAACTTGATGGTGTTGACACCATCACTTTCGAAAGCATTTAACATCTGGGTAAAAATATTAGAAGGTTGGAGTCAAAACCCCTTTCGAAACCATCACTTTTGAAACCCCTAATCCTTTTCGAAAGCTATAGGAATTGGCTCTAACTTATAAAACAAAGTACCTTTCGACTGCGTTGATATCTTCAACATCATCGAAAGGCTATAAAACGGCAGCAGGGTTTCGACTAGGTCGGAAACCCTTCTTTCAAAACATTCTTTCATAAGTAAAGGAACCAGTCAAAATAAATCTTAAGTTAATGGCAACCCTTTCGAAACATTTTAAAATATGTTTCTAATCCTTATCCTTTGACTTTGTCGAAGGCTAAAACAAAACAGAGGTAGGCGCTTTTCGTTTTAAAAACAAACAAAGGTCTCGACTCCTTCGGAAGCCATGCTTTCAACACCTTACCTTCCACCTTCCTCCAATCCACTGCGTACCATCATTGTGATACCTTGTGTATTTGTTTCAGCATAGTAGGTTTCAACTAAGATAAAGGCGAAGGCATCTGTGTCAAAAGGTGCTTTCTAAAGTAGGCGGAACCAATTTTCTGAGTAAACCAGGTTTTATTCTACTTTAATCAAACTTTTCTCTAACTAACCTGCCATGTGTCAGCTCCAGATTGGTTGCCTTAACTTTTTCAAATTCTTTTCCAAAAATAACTGCCACTAATCTAGATCTAAACCATGGTTAAGTCAATCATTTAAGCCCTCCCTTTAGACAAAACCATTTTTGCAAAGAAGTCCCTCTTCTAAAATAATTTAATTTTCATAGCAAATTACTTTGGAAAAATCCCCAAAAATTCCATAAATTCAATTTATTCATTTTATCTAACATATCGAAATTCTAGACCTGAATTCTCAATAAATTTTCCATAATAAATTTATAAACCCAAATAACCATACTTTTCTTTAAAAATTCATAATAATCTTTCCATAACATGGAAAATTATCAAAATTGAAACTCAACTCCATAATCATGTTTCTCATAACATAAAATTTTCCCATGGTATTTAATCATCACTAAATCTCGGTTTTTAGCCTAAAACCTTATAAATCCCTTTTTAAACAGCTTGTTTAAATGAAGCAATTCAAACCTCAAGCATATCATCATCCAATTCATCTTAAAAATGAATTTATCTCTTAAATCTGAAACGTAAGATAAAAACAAAAATAGAGATGGAATTATTATTCACCTTGATCTAGATAAGGAGATTGTATTGAGATTAATTTCCCCTAAGCTTGGTTCTCTAGCTTTTAATTTGTATTTCTCTTGCTCTCTTAATGGTCGGCCGTTGTACCTTGCGTTTTAGGTTTCAAAATGATGAGAATGAGAATAAAAAGGTAGGAACCAATATATATAAGGGTAAGGGTTATGGACGGCAATTCCAATTATACCCTTATGTAATTTGTTTAACCTAAAACCATTCTTTAGCCCATTAATGAACATAATAGGCTCGGCCTTAAAAATTAATTCAAGTCTCAATCCCCTTATCACTTAACATTTACATTATTCTATTTAATTTATCTAATTAAATCTCCTAAATAATGTTATCAAAAATTAGCTGTGTTACAGGCTCCCCTCCTTAAAGAATTTCGTCCTCAAAATTTAGTAAGGGCTAAATATAAAAAAAAACAATCATATGTAATGGCTCCTAATAACCATACTAGTCTATCTGACTAGGAAAATTGTCTATATAATTCTAATATAGACATACCCTTAAAGCGGATCAGGATAAGTATCTCGAATCTTGTCCTCTGTCTCCCAAGTATAGTCCTTCTCGTGGTCGCTCCACTGAACTTTCACTAACTTGACTGTCTTGTTCCTCAATCTTTTCTCATCTCTCGCTATAACAAGAACTAGTTGTCTAACAAAAGTCAAATTAGGCTCTACTACCAAGTCCTCCAACTCTGTCTAAGGAATAGTAACCTCTGGATCATGCACATATTTGCGAAGATGAGACACATGAAATACATTATGGATACCTGCCATACTGCTCAACAACTCTACTCTGTATGAGAGCTTTCCGATCCTCTCTATAATCTGGAATGGACCAATATATCTCGGTGTTAGTTTCCCTGACTTCCCGAACCGTACCACACCCTTCATCGGTTATACCTTTATAAAAACCCTATCTCCAACTGAGAGCTCTAGGTCCTTACGCCTTTTATCAACGTAACTCTTATGTCTGGATCGAGCTTCCTTCATCCATTATTGGATCAACTCAATCTTTTCTGATGCCTCCCTTACCAAATCTAAACCAAAGACCAATTTGTCTCCAGTCTCCAACCAACATGCAGGGGATTTGCATAGCCTTCCATACAAAGCTTCAAAAGGCTATATTCCTATACTAGTCTAATAACTATTATTACAGGAAAACTCAACCAAATGCAGGTGATCTTCCCAAGATCCACCAAAATCCAACACACAAGCTCTCAACAAATCCTCGAGCACCTTATTGACTCTCTCTGTCTGCCCATCCATTTGTAGGTGATATGCAGTACTCATATTAAGCTTAGTGCCTAACACATTCTGTAGACTGTTCTAGAATTCGCTAATGAATAAAGCTTCTCTGTTGCTGACTATGCTACTAGGAACTCCATGAAGTATAACTATGTTCTTCATGAACAACTTTGCCAAAACAGGTGCCGTCCTGATCGACTTTACTGGAATGAAATGGGCACTCTTGGTCAAACTGTCCACAATAACCCATATACTCTCATTTCCTCTACTTGACCTTTTAAACCTATCTATAAAATACATGTATATCGAATCCCATTTCCAAACTGGAATCTCTAAAGGCTGAAGCAACCCACTCAGATTCTGATGCTCGGCTTTCACTTGTTGACAGTTTACACACTGCCTAACCCACAAGCCAACATCCCTTTTCATGCCTTCCCAATAGAAGCTCCTCTTCTTATATTGATACATCTTGGTCCCTCCAGGATGAATCGTAAACTTGGATCGATGAGATTCATCAAGAACTTCTCTTCTCAAGTTCTCCTTCTTTCTCAACCATCCTTTCTAGTCAAGACAAAAATTTTCAAATCATCGATCTCAGTTCCAACCTCAAGCCTTCTGATCCTCTCGGCTAATAATGGATCCTCCTTCTGTTTAGAAGCAATTCTCTCGATCAACACTGATCGAATTTCTGAATAGGACAACATGGCAGTACTCAGACTAGAACTAGCAGTCAATCTTGACTGCACACTGCAATTGGCTAAAGCTTCTAGATCCTTCCATTCTGCCAACATAGCCTACACCACATTCTGGTGTCTTCTGCTGAGAGCATCCACTACCTTATTTCCATTCCCAGGAGTATACTCTATACCAAAATCATAAGCAGCCAAAAACTCCATCTACCTCTGTTGTCTCATATTCAACTCTTTCTGAGGGAATAAGTATCATAAAGACTTATGATCGGTATACAACTCAAATCTCTCCTCCAAGAGATAATGTCTCCAAATCTTCAAGGAAAACATCACCGCTACCAACTCCAAATCATGAGTAGGATATCTTACTTCGTGCGGTCTAAGCTGCATAGATGTGTAAGCAATGACTTTGCTCTTCTGTATCAACACCGCTCTCAATCTTGTCCCACACGCATCAGTGTATACTACCAACCCTTGGTTTTCATCTGGAATAACTAACATTGGAGCATTGGTCAACAAATGCATTAACTTGAGGAATGCTTCCTCACATTTGTCGGACCTAAAAAACTTCACTTCCTTCCTGGTAAGCTTAGTCAAAGGCGTTCTATCCACGAGAAATCCTTGATGAATCTTCGGTGATAGCCAGCAAGTCCAAGAAAACTCTGATCTCGGTCACCGTCTTTGGTCCCTTCCAATTGTTCACAGCTTTGATCTTATTTGGATCGACAGACAATCTTTTCTTTGAAACCACATGACCAAGAAACTTAACCTCTTTCTTCCAAAAATGACACTTGGAAAACTTCGCCTTTATCTAATTCTACCTCAACATCTCTAGCACAACTCTAAGATGATCTTCATGCTCTCTCTCATCCTTAGAGTATACCAAAATGTCATCTATAAACACCAACACAAATCTATCCAAATACTCTTGGAAGACTCGGTTTATTAAATCCACAAAGAAGGCTGGTGCATTAGTCAATCCGAATGGCATTGCTATCCATTCATACGAACCAAATATAGTTCCAAATGCTGTTAAAGGAATATTGTCCTCTGCCACTCTCAATTGTTGGAACCCTGTCGCCAAATCCAACTACGAAAACACTTTAGCTCCACTCAACTGATCAAACAGATCATCAATTCTTGGAAAAGGATACTTACTCTTTATCGTCCTTTCGTTCAACTTACGATAGTTGATACACATCCTCAATGACCCATCTAGTTTCTTCACAAATACCGCGGCCGCTCCCGAAGGTGAACTACTTTGTCTAATAAAATTCCTTCTCTCAAGATCCACTAGCTGCACCTTCAATTACATCATCTTTGTCGGTGTCATCCTGCTAGGTGGTCTCCTCACAGGTTCAGCTCCTGGTATAAGATCTATCCGAAACTCAACAGCTCGTTTCGGTGGAAGTCCTGTGACTGGCACGAAGACATCTACAAACTCTCTTGCAATTCGAACCTAACGTAGCCCTTCTTCCACATCCATTGCACTTAACAAAGCACAACAACTCCGAACAGAATACTCTACAGAGAATATAATTCGGCTATGACTATCAGGGTGTCTCAAAGATATCTCCCCATCCTGGCAGAATATCCTGGCCTCATACCTCCTCAACCAATCCATACCTAAAATGATTCTGAAATCGTAGACATACAAACTACGTGAAAACTTATGACCTAACAAATCAAGTTCTAACTGGACACATCTTATCCCCAGAGTTGCATACCGTCCTATTGGGTTTGCAACCCTTAAGGAAGTAACAAGGTATGTGGGTTCTAAGCATAACCTATCAACCAAACACTAGGATATAAATGAATGTGATGCACCAGTATCAAAAAGTATTCTAACTGGTATACTCTGAATAAAAAACGTACCTTCCATCACAGTCTTTCCTTTATCGGCTGCAGTAGGCTTAGCTGATGATCCAACAACATAAACTTTCCCTTTGTCCGCCCTGACTAGCTCTATACACAGGTTCTTGTAATGCCCAACTTGATCACAGTTAAAGCATTTCACATTCTTCTTGTCTGCAGCCTTCTTTCCCTTTCTTGATCGGCACTTACTTGCATAATGACCCTTATTGTCACATTTATAGCAAACTAAATCAACCTTTGCCTTCCTGGCAGCATCCTCTTTCTGGGCTCCCTTCTTCTTAAAGAATTTTCTCTTCTTTCCCTGAGAATCCTAGGATTCAACTGTCTTCTCTCTAACAGAAATAGCAAGCATCTCTTCATGGAGAATGGCCATCTCCACCACCACATTACAAGGTTCTCAGATATGAGTCATGGTCATTCTTGAAAGCTCAGGTCTCAGCCCTTGAATGAACCTTTCATTCCTTCTAATGTCAGTGTCAACCATAGCATATACATATCGAGACAACTCATCAAACTTAGCAGCATACTCGACCACTGACATCTCTCCTTGAACTAGATCCATGAACTTCCTCATCAATGCTGACTTAACAACCTCAGAAATAAACCTCTGCTTAAACCTTCTCCTGAAACCAACCCATGTCAACTCTTTCTCTGGTACCCTAACAGTTACATTATTCCATCAATGAAGTGCTGCCCCTTGCAACTGCCTAGAGGCCAGCCTTCTCTTTTGCCCATCATCCAAGCCTAGATCAGTATAGATCCTTTCACAGTGCAAAAGCCAATTCTCAACTTCAACAGCTTCCTCCGTTCCAAAAAATGGTTTTCCACCCAAACTGGTGTAGTCTCTACTCAACTTAGCATAGTTATTCCCAACTGGAGCTACATGATTAGCTTCTCCAACATTACCAGTAACTCCAGCTTGCAAAAGATTGGCTAACAACTGATACACCATCTCTGCATCTACTGGCGGATTTCTAGCACCAACATTGGCTTTGGCATTTGGATTAGCATTAGCCTATCGACCTTGATTTCTCCAGGTATTAGGTCGAGCATTTCCGTTGGTTGTGGAGCTTCCTCCACTGAGATTTCCTCTTCCATTTCCTGCTTCCATATCTTCTTTCTCGTAAATCTGCATACGAGCCTTAGTAAGATACATAAGAACGGTCTAAGAGAGAGGGGAACACGTACTTATATATATGTATATATCAAATACAAGTACGTTAACATAGCGTTAACCTAAACCCCTATCATATTTCTGATTTATTGGATTATGTTTTGAAAAATCATTTAGGTTTAAATTGCTTAAGTTTTCATAAACCTATGCTTTGATACCAACTTGTAACATCCCCCTACTTGGAGCCCTAAACCTAACGGCTACGGATGTTGCAGTCATCCATAGTTAATATTCCTCGGCGACCAAATACGGCTGTGTTAGATTCATTGATACACAGAAACACATGTATGGAAAAAATTTAAACTTCAAACAAAATCACATTTCATTCCAAGATATTTCCAATTAATTACATAATCCCAAATTCGCAAATCACGTTCAGAGAAAATATATTTATTACAACATACACCCAAGTGGGACGTATGAAGATGCCCCTTTGGATGATCAGAGTATATACAAGCAGTATATCAACTTTGCCATTAAATACAACACAGCAGAATCAAAAGAAAAGAGAACTCTAAATAGATATCATGCCTCCTACACATCTCTAGAAGCTTATTCGTCTTAAGAGGTACCTGAAAACATCAATTCTCAAACTCCTCAAAATCAATTAAGTACCCGATAGTTTAAGGGGAAAACATAAACTTTGAGTTAGACATAAAGCCTGGTATGAATAATAATTTACCATCTCAAATCATTTAGATATCTAGTGAGACCACGTCGCTTAGCGGAATGGGTTTCACCTCAATAGTATCTCAAAACCTTTATAAAACCTTATACTGTGCTCCTACATCCACAATGGTTAAAACAATTCATACCAATATAATATGATGATATGCAAAACAAATGAATCAATTCTGGATTACCCATCCCCATTCATTTTAGACTATCAGTCCCATTTATAGTTTCTAGGATTAGTATTAACCTATTGTTTTCATGGGCTGACTAGTAACCAGTTAGACATTTAAGGACTCCCTGTCCAATTACATAGTTTTTATGGGATCACTATGAACGTATTGGTAACTCCAATATCTTATTCTTATCCTAGTTTTCATAGGTTGACTAGGAACCTATTGGTAGCTCCAATATTCTTTCTTTTTACCCTAGTTTTCTTGGGGTAACTAGGAACCTATTCACATCTCTCAATATTTCAATCTGGATATAGTTTTCTTGGGCTAACTACAAACCTACTGGTCCCTACCTGTATCCAATCATAGTTTCCATGGGCTTACTATGAACTTGTCTTTCTGACATCTTCCTTTATACATAGTTTTCATGGGCTAACTATGAACCTTTTGGCCCTTGCCAATATCTTTCCTTTACACAATTTTCATGGGCTTACTGAGTACCTACTGACCCCTGCTAAAATCTTTCTTTTATATTCTAGCATCTTATATTCTGGTCTTCCTAACCTCCTGGATGCAATTCTACTCATTCAGGAGTTTAATCAATTTATATTCACTACTGGGTTAATCTAATTGGTTCTTCTACCCTTTATCCCCAAAATGCAGTTATGGGTCCATTTTAAAGTGAATATATTTATATTTGAAGAAGCAAACATAACAACATCGCAATACCACTCCCGTGGGTTTAAAATAAAACATGGTTAATCCCTTTAACCTATTACTTTATAAAAGATAGTTTCTTCTTAAAACCATTATAAAAACTCCTTTAATATAGCCATGGGTTTTTCCTTTTAAAATAGAGTTTGGGTTATAAAACCTTTCGATACCTTCGAAACCTAGCTTTCGACTTCATAGGATAACCTCCTTCGAAAGCATTAAATTTTTATCTTCAAAACAATAGGTTCCTACCATTTGATACTTTAAAACCACCCTTTCGAAACCTTTCGATTGTAGTAAAGTATTAATATTTACCCTTTAGAAGCTTAGCTTCGAAACAGTTGAAAGTACCCCTTTCGACACCAATGGAAGAAACCCTTCATAAATCTTTGAAAGTCCTCCTTCCAAAAGAATTGGGTTTATATTTAAAATATTATTTGAGTCAAAGTGAATGTAGGAGAAAGGAACTCTTTCGAAACCATCCTTTATTATATAATAATATTGGGGAAAACATGATGGCGTCGGCACCATCACTTTCGAAAGCATTTAACATCTGGGTAAAAATATTAGAAGGTTGGAGTCAAAACCCATAACCCTTTTCAAAAGCTATAGGAAGTGGCTCTAACTTATAAAACAAAGTACCTTTCGACTGCGTTGATATCTTCAACATCATCGAAAGGCTATAAAGCGGCAGCAGGGTTTCGACTAGGTCGGAACCCCTTCTTTCAAAACATTCATTCATAAGTAAAGGAACCCAGTCAAAAGCAATCTTAAGTTAATGGAAACACTTTCGAAACCTTTTAAAATCTCTTCCGAACCCATATGCTTCGAATCTATCGAAGGCTAAAACAAAACAGAGGCAGGTGCTTTTCATTTTAAAAACAAACCAAGGTCTTGACTCTTTCGGAGCTATGCTTTCGACACCTTACCTTCCCCCTTCCTCCAATCTACTGCGTACCATCATTATGATACCTTGTGTATTGGTTTCGGCATAGTAGGTTTCGACTAAGATAAAGGCGGAGGCATCTGTGTCGTAATGTGCTTTCCAAAGTAGGCGGAACCAATTTTCTAAGTAAACCAGGTTTTATACTACTTTAATAAAACTTTTCTCTAACAAACATGCCACGTGTCAACTCCAGATAGGTTGCCTTAACATTTTCAAATTCTTTTCCAAAAATAACTGCCACTAATCTAGATCTAAACCATGGTTAAGTTAACCATTTAAGCCCTTCCTTTAGACAACCAATTCTACAAAGAAGTCCCTCTTCTAAAATAATTTAATTTGCATAGCAAATCACTTTTGAAAAATCCCAAAAATTTCTAGAAATTCAATTTATTCATGATATCTAACATATCAAAATTCTAGACCCAAATTCTCAATATATTTTCCATAATAAATTTATAAACCCAAATAACCATACTTTCCTTTGAAAATTTATAATAATCTTTCCATAGCTTGGAAAATTATCAAAATTGAAACCCAACTCTCATGTTTCTCATAGCATAAAATTTTCCTATGGCATTTAGTCATCATTAAATCTCGGTTTTTAGCCTAAAACCGTATAAATCCCTTTTTAATTTTAAACAACTTGTTTAAATCAAGCAATTCAAATCTCAAGCATATCATAATCCGATTCATCTTAAAAACGAATTTATCCCTTAAATCTGAAACATACGATTCAAACAAAAATAAAGATGTAATTATTATTCACCTTGATATAGATAAGGAGATTGGATTGAGATTGATTTCCCCTAAGCTTGATTCTCTAGCTTTTAATTTGTATTTCTCTTGCTCTCTTAATGGTTGGCCATTCTTGCTTGCATTTTAGATTTCAAAATGATGTGAATGAGAAGAAAAGGTAGGAACGAATATATACAAGGGTTAGGGTTATGGGAAGCTATTACAATTATACCCTTATGTAATTTGTTTAACCTAAAACCATTCTTTAGCCATTAATTAACCTATTAGGCTTGACCTTAATTAAATTAATTCAAGTCTCAGTCCCCTTATCACTTAACATTTACATTATTCTATTTAATTTATCTAATTTAATCTTCTGAATAATGTTATAAAAAATTAGGGTTGTTACATAGAGTCACCAAATCTTAAACAAAATTACAGCTTCTAATTCCAAGTTATGGGTGAGATATCTCACCTCATATGGTCTCAACTTCCTAGATTCATAGGCTATTATACGGCCACTTTGCATAACCATGACTCCTAAACTATTTCCAATAGCATTAGTATAAACTACAAAATCTGGATTTCCATCAAGTACTACTAATGCAGGTGCATGCATCAACAAATGCTTAAGTTCTCGAAATGACTCTTCATGTCTATCTATCTGAAAAAACTCTCATTCTTTTGAGTCAACCTAGTCATATGTTCTACTATTTTGGAGAAATCCTTAAAGAATCTTCAATAATAGCAAGTTATGCCCAAGTAGCTTCTTACTTCATCGTAGTTCTAGCCTTTTCCAATTATTGATGCTCTCAATCTTCGATGGATCCATTGCTAGTCCATTCTCGGATACCACATGACCGAGGAATTTTACTTCTCTTTACTAATAATGGAATACTTTTCTTTTAAATTTTGTTTTCTCAACGTCTCTGATATAAGTAGTAAAGAACTTCATGCTCCTCCTCTATCTTTATTTATACCAAAATGCTATTAATGAGGACTAGCATATACTTATCCTACTATGCACAAAACAACCATGTTTATCAAATCTGCAATGAATGTAAGAGCATTCGTCGACCCAAATGGAATTACTAGCCACTTCGTATGATCCATACATCATCCTAAAGGCAATCAACAATGCACTATCCTTAACAACTCTCAGTTGATGGAATCATAGCCAAATCCAAATGTGAAAACACTTTGGCTTCACTCAAATGATAAAAAATCATCAACTCTTGGTAATGGATATCAATTCTTAGTGGTCGCTTCATTCAACTTCCTATAGTCAATGCATAGTCGAATAGATCCTTCTGATTTCTTCTTAAAGATTTATGAGGTTCCTTATGATGAAGTACTAGGTCTGATGGAACTTTTATGCTCAAGTTCCACAAACTTCCTCACTAACTCCTTTATCTTATTTTGTGGCATTCTACGTATCGATTGTACACTAGGGATTCGATTTATATAGAATTCTATAGTCTTCTTAAGTGGTAATCCCATTGCCGGTTTAAACACTTAAGGAAATTCCTGAGCCATGTATACTTTGGCTACCTCATAATATTGGGGTTCTAATTCAAACAAAGTAGTAGAAGACATGGATCTCATCCTTACTACCTTGAATCCGAGTCTCTCATCATTGCTCTAGAGTCAAAGTTGAACAACTCTGTAGGAACAAAAGTTCTTACCATCATATGGGCTGACCAATCCCTACCCAAAATCAATGTATCGCACGAAGTCAAAAAAATACAAATCACAAGAAAAAGTGTTCCCATCCAAAACAATATCATCACAATCTCATTTCAATACGAGAGTTGCATAACCCCCAACCAGATTGACCATACAAAGGGAGTTAATGAGGTAGGTAACGTCCAGGCCATATTTATCAACTAAGCCCTAAAATATAAAAGAATGTATATAATCAATATCAAAAAGTATGCTAACTATAATATCAAAAATGGATATTATACCTTATATGTTGATCTCCTTCCCTTTCTCCTCAGTTGTAGGCCTCTTGGATCAAATGTTCAGTGAAAAGACTCTAGCAAGAGCCAAATCCAAGGATTTGTGATTCTTATGTCAAAACTTTTTGAAGTTGTAGCAATTTTTCTTCTCGTTAGCCTTAGGTCCCTTGCACTTTGATGAATAGGCTCTTTTTGTCGACAGTTGCAATAAGTAAAAGCTAAATCAATATTTAGAACTTTACCTTAGCCTGAGCCTTCTTTCCCTTGCCCTTCTAGGATGGAGCACCTCTCTTCTTCCCCTTAAAATATGGTTTCTCTGCCCCTTTTTTCCTCATAAAGGACATCATACCTATGTGCTATTTCAATAACCATCTGAAATGTTGATAAAAGATAAGCCATATTCTTATTACTTGGCCCCTTCTTAAGTCCATGGATGATCTTTTCATTCTTCTTCTACGTATTGTTGATGTACTCTAAGCCATATGTCCCTAAAGAACTGAAGCGTTGTATATACTTTGACAAAGATAAATCCCTTTGCTTAAGATCTTAGGATTGTAACGACCCAGAATTTTGGACCATTCGCATCCATTATAAGTGTATAGGTAGACACTCATGCCGTAGTTGAATTGCTCAAAATACCGCGTTGTTAATTTAAATTTGGCAAAACTGAACATATACAGTAAATAAATAATCACAGAACACAGACACAGAGTAATAAGTGCAGCGGAAATAAAAGAGATAGTAGTTCATGAAGCTACTATATGAATATATAAAATACATCAGAGTTTACAACAGAAGAGTAATACGATACATCAGAGTTAAACCAGATACAACGGAAGAGTAACAGATACAAATCAGAATACATCACTGGAATCATCGAATATCTGAAAGCTGGATAGATAGCTGGATCTCCAAGCAAAGCTCCAACTCCAAAGGTGAGTCTCGAAAGCTGAACTACTCAGTCTGACCCGAGCGTAAAGCAAAATACAAAACACTCGAGTCAGGATTAACATTCTTATATTAATAAATCCAACTCAAGTGAAATAGCAATTGAAATACAAGTAACTCAAAGGATGTTTGGAATAACCATCCTTTAAGGATCCGTTAAACTATCTACTAGGTAGTAATATACGCTAAGTAGATAATGTCTATCAGTAATATAAAAAGATATCAAAATAGTGTTAAGTCATGGCCCATTCCACCCTTAACACATTTTTATTCCCAAAAGCATATACAAGACCGTAGTTTCCCCAAAACCGGAAGTCACCAGAGGGCAATCCATATACTAAAGGTACAAATCAAAATCATAGTGGTCGCGTATAAATGGAATACAAGTATGACAAGGCATATGAGGCAATACCCAAGGTAGTGATACTACCGTTCGCCTGATCCGGACTGGTGAGAACGCAATGCCGCAGCGCCCGCAACACCGTGAAACAACACTCCCAAAATCAACGGTGCACCAATCGACAACAAGTATAAGTAGTTCGAAGAAGTGTGTCCACTTGAGGTAGCTAATCCTCCATTGGCCCGGCACAGCTCTTGTTTTAGTCATTTCCAATTTGACACAAGTGTCAAGGCTATCCATTATTGTTCTCTTTCTTCAGTCATCACGTACATCATTTCAACCACTTCATTCTGGATCATCACTCCGCGTATAGTTATTAAAGTGGTTTCGTTTCAGATAGAGAGTATATCCATTACCGATCCCGGTCTCTTTAATAACTTTCGTAATTATTACACCGATTGGTCATTTATATATTTCAAAAACCAAATCAATTTCAATTTCAATTTCAATTCATAAACCAACATTTCATTTGTCTTTCTAAACCAATTTCCAAAATTTATGTTTCAAAACTTCCAATTTACCGTTTCCAAATCTTATAGTTCAATTTCAATCTTTATATGGAAAACAATTCAAACATTGATTCAAGTTCGTACAAAAGTTTCATTTCGAAATCATTAGAATCAATTTAGTTTTAACATTCAAATCAATTTACATTCATTTATCGATTTCATTCAATATTCGTTAAGTAAATTTTATCATTCAAAACAATTCTATTTAATTTACAATTCATTAAATCAACTTCTTAAGTTCAACTTCATTATATCAAAACTTACAAATTGAATTAAATGAAATTCATCAAATCGAATTCTTTAAATTTCAAGTCTTACATTAATTTCAATAAATCACATTTTATTTCTTGTTAAAGAAATTCAATCTCACTTGTTTACTTACTTAAATAATTTTCCAAAACTTAATTAATAAAGAAAACTCAATTTTCAATTATTTACGAAGTAAAATCACTTATTCAAAAGTTCAATTTCTCTTAACAAAGAATTCAATTCTTATTTGATTATTAAATAATTCAATCTTATTCAATTATTAAATAATTTCAAAAACTTAATTATTAATTAATTTCAAAGTTCAATATTTTCAAACTTAATTTTATGATTTCAAACTTAATTCAATAATTTCTCAAATTAAACAACATTCTTTCATCAATTACATTTTTAATATTTTGTTTCATATTATTAAATATTAACATTTTCCTTTCATCAAAAATTCAAATTTCAACTTCATTTCAAAACCATATTATTTATTCAAATAAAATCTTCGTTTACTTTTAAATCAAATTATTGACCAATCGGGTTTTATTTAATTTCCTATCCTAGGTCAAAGTTCAATTTGGGTATTTATCATTTCAACCCGATTCCAATTCAATTCAAAATCAAAGCATAACAAAGGGAACTTGTAGTGTGATAACTGGGATGGTGTCAAAGTAAATAAACAAGCAATAACAACAATCAATAACAATCCAATAATCAATTCAAATAATCCCGAAATAACCGGATTAATTCGCATTGTTATTTGTACGAATTAATATAATTATTTCTAGAATCTACACTATCATTTCATGTAGATTAAAGATTATTACACTAATACTTATACGGTTCTTCAATTGTCATTTGATTTCAATTTTAACACTACAACAATTAATCAAATATACGTTCAATGGTTCAAAGTGTAATTATCACTATTCTACATGTCAATTTATTTAACAATTAAAAGAGGTCATATTATACAAATGTCATTTAATCAAATTTAACATTTAACTATCCTATATCAAGTTCAATTGCATACTACTTATCAATTTAACATTAACAATTTAACATCCAATATAAACATCAACAATCAATCAATTATCAGCCAAACTGTATTATCATCGCATAAATAATTAACAGATAATGGTGTCAGATGTCACAGGTGAACTAATACGGTAATAGCATATATAACAGTGTAATTAACTAACAACAGCATATTTCAATTGTCGTTTCAATTGAAATCAAATTTAATAAATAAAAGAACGTTAATCGTGAGTGAGTGCTCACCTTTAGAGGCTAGAGAGATAAACAATGGAATGAGTTACAGATCCAAGCACGAATTCCAATGCAAAGCTAAATTGGCACGAATTTGATGAAGAAAGCAGGCACGGCGAATTGGAATTGATGAAACAAAATACAAATTAAAATTTCTATACATATATTTAAACCACATCAAAATAAATCCTTATATCTATAAATCAATATTTATGAAATTCAATTCGACACATTTCAGGACAACCTTTATATATATATATATTATTTGTTTAAAAATCAATATCCATTTAAAGCACACATATGAATAAAAATAAAAATAAAAATATTATTTTAAAGCCTCACATATTCGAAATTAAAGTATATATATATATAAGATCAAAATAAAATTAAAAGTGCATATATTCAAAGTCGAGTATATAAAATATTGCAGCTATTATAAACTATCAAAGTATTATAACTATCAACAGAACATACATATGCAGGTTAGTATATATATACATACCTATGTGCAGACCATACAGCAAAACAAAATATGGAGAAAATATACATAACAATATATGCAGACTATACAATATATATAACAACTTAAAATATGTGCAGACTTGAATAGATATAACATATATATAGTATATATTCAAACCTACAAGAGAACTAAATATATGCCTGGAGCAATATATATATATAAGCTCCCCTGTAACTAAGCAGATTTCATAATTGTAAAACATGAACAGGTTACATTATGCTACATTATGAAAGCAGCATGTATATTTCTCTTAAACAACATCATATTTGAAAACAATATTTAAAGAAATATGCTAAATACGACTGTCATATTTAAACTTATATACATACAATATGTTTTATACAACCTAATAGATATATAACAGATCCTAAAGTATATGTATACATTTATATATTTACAAACAAACCATTACATAATAAATATAATATTATAAAATACAAGAAAGAAATATAATTATAATAATAGATTATCCAACTAAATATAAAATAACAAAACAGTACTTAATAATAAATCACTTGCAACGTAAAATTTTATATAACATAGTTAATACATAGAATTGCATAATAAACAATAAATGATAAATAAAAATATATTCTAGAATTGATAAAAAAAAATTAACTTAATCAACATCAACGGAATCAATATAGAAAGATAAGAAATTAGAAAACATAGGGATCCCACATAAGAGATTTCTCTAAAAATAAACAAAAGTGTATAGCAATCTAATATAGTGTATACATATATTTATTATGTTGATTTATCTATTGGTTCATTTTACCTTTTTAATATATAAATACTTACGCCTATCACATAATGGAACCAAGCTTTTTTTTCAGGTAAATATATATATACCACGTGAAGACCAGGCGTCATAACATGCAAATGCTTATAAAGATGCACCAAAATATGGATTCAATTATTATAATATAATGCAATGCAACATGGCAACGTACCAACCAAAATATAAATGAAAGTGAACATTCATTATATTATTATGATATACAACGAATCATATATAGGCTAGTATAACATATGTACACCTTTATTTATATACTGTAACTTCTATAAACAAATATATATAGACCTATATATATTTAACTTATACGTATATGTATAACAAGCTTGAAATATATAACATAAACACATAAACTTACCTATATACATAAAGTAGACGCACGCAAATGGTGAGGCAGAGATTGTATGGCGGAGGAAACTGATGTAAGGGAGTGGCTCCGGGCTTGCGTGAACAGCTGCTGAGGGATGGAGTTAGAGATGGGATTGGATCTGGTGTTGTAGCCGCATGAAGATGAGGAATGAAATGAAGTGTGCAAATGATATTTTCCTTTTTTGGGATACTAGTGAAAAGGAAGGGATAAAGTGACATCAGAAAGTTTAATACAGTGAGAGAAAAAAAATGTCAAGCACGGTACAATGGATTTCAAAGAAAAATGTTAAATGCAAAGGCCTGCTTGTATTCAACCGGTGAATTGATAAGAGTTTGATAATAAATTTGGAATATACAAGGGTAGTGACCAATCGGTTTTTTTTAGACAGTAGATGAATGAAAGGTCAAAATATTTACTTTTGAGAATACCAATAGTTATGACATTTCGATTCCAAACGGAAGACAACAGAATAGACAATTAACCCAAAAGGTTGAAAGTGAGAACCGGTACGGTTCAACGTTTACAGATTTCGCCGTCGACCGGACGTCAAAATACAGAATTGAATGTACCGTGGAGATCAGCACGGCAAGACGATCAAAACGGTATATAGATATCAGTGGTATGATTGAATTATAAAAATTCGAATTTTTCTACTACGGAAAATGCAAGAAAAACACTGAACAATAAGATCGACGGAGCCAAAGATGTCTGAATTTGGAAAAACGACAAACTAACATCTTGCTCAGAAGATGGTTTAGAATTTTTCTATGTAAAAATATTTAGGTTTCGGAAACATTTTATTTTCAACGCTTTTTAACTGATTAAATTGAAGTGAATTTACGCGCGAAATAAACTTTCATATTTTCGAACGAAAATTTACCAGTTGCTATGTTTAACTAGACGTATTCCAAATATTAAATTTTTATTTCAAAATTTTATCGTTTAAAATTTCACAAAATTTCAACTAATTACGTATTTAAAACAGTTGAAATTTACGGGTCGTTACACTCTCCCCCACTCAAAACTTTTCGTCCCCGAAAAGGAACGAGGTAGAAGAATAGAAACAACCAGAAAGAAAAACAGATTTGAAATACAAAATAACAATTAATTTAAACCATATAAATTCAAATTTAAATTAATTGATATTCAACAATTGATTTAATCCATTTGATTTCACTAGAATCAAACTCAACTATTTCTAAATTCATTTTCTTATTATCCGATTTATCTTCAATTTACAATTTCTAAAACCATAAATTTGAATAGTCTTTTATTATAATCACATTTTATTCAACAAATTTTAAATTCTTCTTTATTCCAAATTACTGTTAAATTTATCCTACTTAATATATCTACTCACATATATTTAACCCATATAAATTAATTTAAAACATAAAAGTTTCGATTTAAATTAATTTACATCTACTAATTTCTTTTAAATTCAAGGTATCTTCATATGTTGATCAAATTTCAATTTATCAATTCTTTCAAAACAAATTTATTAATTCTTTCAAACAAATTTATTTCATTATTAACTGAGTTTTATTTATTATCCTATCTAACTCAATTGACATCTTTATAATCAAAATTTAGTGTATAACGTTTATTATAAACACTCAAATTTATTTATAAAATTCAATTTATCTTATATATTATCCAATTACATATTCAACTTCTGAATGATTTAGGTAAGTTGTATTAGAGTGCAGTTGAACAATATACAATTAAAATTTTCCCAGTTCAATTATTCAAGTTTAAATATTTATTCCAAATTTTGGTTTTATTTATAATTAAAATCATCCTTTAACAAAATTTAAGAATTAGATTTCCGATTAACTTTAAACAATTTAGAGATATATATAATATATTTATATCAAATCAAATTAAATTTTTAAAATAAGATACCCATATATATATAAATCAAATTATACTGAAGAAATTCAAATCAAAATATTTTTCAAAACAAAACCGTAGCAAAGCTACAGAATAGTATCTCCACTTCGAAACTCGAAAATGAATGTCGATGATGCGGCCGCCATCACCGAGATTATTTTCCAACGACAAAGAGAAGAGCACTGATTTCAATATTTTAAAATTCTAAAAAAAACGGTTTCTATTTGAAAATACATTCAATAATATATACTTTAAAATTTTAAAAACCAAAGTTCGAAATCACCAGAAACTAATAAATTCTCAAATTTCTGAATTAAATTCATTTCAAATTCCAATCAATTTATAAACCGTATTTATAAATTTATTTAGAACAATAAATGATAATCAAATATCATCATTTCAAACAAACAATTTAATTTACCTATTAAATTCCAGAAATTTTTTTTTATATTTTCGCAATATAATCAAACAAATTTATTTCATTTTCCAAATTTGAAAATATTATTTTTAATATTAATTTACAAATACACTTTCTCGCTCATCGATACAAGGATGGATTTCAAAACAAGTATAGATATTCAAATTTTTGATGGAAATTAAATTAAAGAGAATTCTGATTCGAATACAAATTCGAAAGAAAAGATAAGGTGATTTAATTAACAGAATCAGGAGATGGATAAGCTTATTTAATTCATGGGAAACCTTAACCGGGTCATCCGTAACTTCAAGAATAAGATCGATGCTGAATTCCGAGGTGAATCAACACTCGATCTCAAGAGATGGAATTCAGGTATAGCAGGAGATAGATAGCATCGTAAATCGAGGATACAGAAATATCCGGTAAATCAATGCTTATTGTAAAGGAGTTTCACCCCTTTACAAATCATTCGAAATTTGGCGAGATCGCCGATTCATTATAAGGGTCATTCGAAATGGAGTTATGGGATGCTCTAGAATTTGAAAGAAGACGAAAAGTGAGGGGGCACGAATGAATTTCGGAACCGAGGAGAACGTCCCAAAATTCAAGGAATTGAGTCAAAAGGAAGAGTTTGAAACTCGAATGAGAGTGATTCTGTAAATATATTTACCCTATAGGTTAAGTTTTGCCTAGAGCTACCAAAGCTCTGATACCAACTGTAACGACCCAGAATTTTGGACCATTCGCATCCATTATAAGTGTATAGGTAGACACTCATGCCGGAGTTGAATTGCTCAAAATACCGCGTTGTTAATTTAAATTTGGCAAAACTGAACATATACAGTAAATAAATAATCACAGAACACAGACACAGAGTAATAAGTGCAGCGGAAATAAAAGAGATAGTAGTTCATGAAGCTACTATATGAATATATAAAATACATCAGAGTTTACAACAGAAGAGTAATACGATACATCAGAGTTAAACCAGATACAACGGAAGAGTAACAGATACAAATCAGAATACATCACTGGAATCATCGAATATCTGAAAGCTGGATAGATAGCTGGATCTCGAAGCGAAGCTCCAACTCCAAAGGTGAGTCTCGAAAGCTGAACTACTCAGTCTGACCCGAGCGTAAAGCAAAATACAAAACACTCGAGTCAGGATTAACATTCTTATATTAATAAATCCAACTCAAGTGAAATAGCAATTGAAATACAAGTAACTCAAAGGATGTTTGGAATAACCATCCTTTAAGGATCCGTTAAACTATCTACTAGGTAGTAATATACGCTAAGTAGATAATGTCTATCAGTAATATAAAAAGATATCAAAATAGTGTTAAGTCATGGCCCATTCCACCCTTAACACATTTTTATTCCCAAAAGCATATACAAGACCGTAGTTTCCTCAAAACCGGAAGTCACCAGAGGGCAATCCATATACTAAAGGTACAAATCAAAATCGTAGTGGTCGCGTATAAATGGAATACAAGTATGACAAGGCACATGAGGCAATACCCAAGGTAGTGATACTACCGTTCGCCTGATCCGGACTGGTGAGAACGCAACGCCGCAGCGCCCGCAACACCGTGAAACAACACTCCCAAAATCAAGGGTGCACCAATCGACAACAAGTATAAGTAGTTCGAAGAAGTGTGTCCACTTGAGGTAGCTAATCCCCCATTGGCCCGGCACAGCTCCTGTTTTAGTCATTTCCAATTTGGCACAAGTGTCAAGGCTATCCATTATCGTTCTCTTTCTTCAGTCATCACGTACATCATTTCAACCACTTCATTCTGGATCATCACTCCGCGTATAGTTATTAAAGTGGTTTCGGTTCAGATAGAGAGTATATCCATTACCGATCCCGGTCTCTTTAATAACTTTCGTAATTATTACACCGATTGGTCGTTTATATATTTCAAAAACCAAATCAATTTCAATTTCAATTCGTAAACCAACATTTCATTTGTCTTTCTAAACCAATTTCCAAAATTTACGTTTCAAAACTTCCAATTTACCGTTTCCAAATCTTATAGTTCAATTTCAATCTTTATATGGAAAACAATTCAAACATCGATTCAAGTTCGTACAAAAGTTTCATTTCGAAATCATTAGAATCAATTTAGTTTTAACATTCAAATCAATTTACATTCATTTATCGATTTCATTCAATATTCGTTAAGTAAATTTTATCATTCAAAACAATTCTATTTAATTTCCAATTCATTAAATCAACTTCTTAAGTTCAACTTCATTATATCAAAACTTACAAATTGAATTAAATGAAATTCATCAAATCGAATTCTTTAAATTTCAAGTCTTACATTAATTTCAATAAATCACATTTTATTTCTTGTTAAAGGAATTCAATCTCACTTATTTACTTACTTAAATAATTTTCCAAAACTTAATTAATAAAGAAAACTCAATTTTCAATTATTTACGAAGTAAAATCACTTATTCAAAAGTTCAATTTCTCTTAACAAAGAATTCAATTATTATTTGATTATTAAATAATTCAATCTTATTCAATTATTAAATAATTTCAAAAACTTAATTATTAATTAATTTCAAAGTTCAATAATTTCAAACTTAATTTTATGATTTCAAACTTAATTCAATAATTTCTCAAATTAAACAACATTCTTTCATCAATTACATTTTTAATATTTTGTTTCATATTATTAAATATTAACATTTTCCTTTCATCAAAAATTCAAATTTCAACTTCATTTCAAAACCATATTATTTATTCAAATAAAATCTTCGTTTACTTTTAAATCAAATTATTGACCAATCGGGTTTTATTTAATTTCCTATCCTAGGTCAAAGTTCAATTTGGGTATTTATCATTTCAACCCGATTCCAATTCAATTCAAAATCAAAGCATAACAAAGGGAACTTGTAGTGTGATAACTGGGATGGTGTCAAAGTAAATAAACAAGCAATAACAACAATCAATAACAATCCAATAATCAATTCAAATAATCCCGAAATAACCGGATTAATTCGCATTGTTATTTGTACGAATTAATATAATTATTTCTAGAATCTACACTATCATTTCATGTAGATTAAAGATTATTACACTAATACTTATACGGTTCTTCAATTGTCATTTGATTTCAATTTTAACACTACAACAATTAATCAAATATACGTTCAATGGTTCAAAGTGTAATTATCACTATTCTACATGTCAATTTATTTAACAATTAAAAGGGGTCATATTATACAAATGTCATTTAATCAAATTTAACATTTAACTATCCTATATCAAGTTCAATTGCATACTACTTATCAATTTAAAATTAACAATTTAACATCCAATATAAACATCAACAATCAATCAATTATCAGCCAAACTGTATTATCATCGCATAAATAATTAATAGATAATGGTGTCAGATGTCACAGGTGAACTGATACGGTAATAGCATATATAACAGTGTAATTAACTAACAGCAGCATATTTCAATTGTCGTTTCAATTGAAATCAAATTTAATAAATAAAAGAACGTTAATCGTGAGTGAGTGCTCACCTTTCGAGGCTAGAGAGATAAACAATGGAATGAGTTACAGATCCAAGCACGAATTCCAATGCAAAGCTAAATTGGCACGAATTTGATGAAGAAAGCAGGCACGACGAACTGGAATTGATGAAACAAAATACAAATTAAAATTTCTATACATATATTTAAACCACATCAAAATAAATCCTTATATCTATAAATCAATATTTATGAAATTCAATTCGACACATTTCAGGACAACCTTTATATATATATTTTTATTTGTTTAAAAATCAATATCCATTTAAAGCACACATATGAATAAAAATAAAAATATTATTTTAAAGCCTCACATATTCGAAATTAAAGTATATATATATATATAAGATCAAAATAAAATTAAAAGTGCATATATTCAAAGTCGAGTATATAAAATATTGCAGCTATTATAAACTATCAAAGTATTATAACTATCAACAGAACATACATATGCAGGTTAGTATATATATACATACCTATGTGCAGACCATACAACAAAACAAAATATGGAGAAAATATACATAACAATATATGCAGACTATCCAATATATATAACAACTTAAAATATGTGCAGACTTGAATAGATATAACATATATATAGTATATATTCAAACCTACAAGAGAACTAAATATATGCCTGGAGCAATATATATATAAGCTCCCCTGTAACTAAGCAGATTTCATAATTGTAAAACATGAACAGGTTACACTATGCTACATTATGAAAGCAGCATGTATATTTCTCTTAAACAACATCATATTTGAAAACAATATATAAAGAAATATGCTAAATACGACTGTCATATTTAAACTTATATACATACAATATGTTTTATACAACCTAATAGATATATAACAGATCCTAAAGTATATGTATACATTTATATATTTACAAACAAACCATTACATAATAAATATAATATTATAAAATACAAGAAAGAAATATAATAATAATAATAGATTATCCAACTAAATATAAAATAACAAAACAGTACTTAATAATAAATCACTTGCAATGTAAAATTTTATATAACATAGTTAATACATAGAATTGCATAATAAACAATAAATGATAAATTAAAATATATTCTAGAATTGATAAAAAAAATTAACTTAATCAACATCAACGGAATCAATATAGAAAGATAAGAAATTAGAAAACATAGGGATCCCACATAAGAGATTTCTCTAAAAATAAACAAATGTGTATAGCAATCTAATATAGTGTATACATATATTTATTATGTTGATTTATCTATTGGTTCATTTTACCTTTTTAATATATAAATACTTACGCCTATCACATAATGGAACCAAGCTTTTTTTTTAGGTAAATATATACATATACCACGTGAAGACTAGGCGTCATAACATGCAAATGCTTATAAAGATGCACCAAAATATGGATTCAATTATTATAATATAATGCAATGCAACATGGCAACGTACCAACCAAAATATAAATGAAAGTGAACATTCATTATATTATTATGATATACAACGAATCATATATAGGCTAGTATAACATATGTACACCTTTATTTATATACTGTAACTTCTATAAACAAATATATATAGACCTATATATATTTAACTTATACGTATATGTATAACAAGCTTGAAATATATAACATAAACACATAAACTTACCTATATACATAAAGTAGGCGCACGCAAATGGTGAGGCAGAGATTGTATGGCGGAGGAAACTGATGTAAGGGAGTGGCTCCGAGCTTGCGTGAACAGCTGCTGAGGGATGGAGTTAGAGATGGGATTGGATCTGGTGTTGTAGCCGCATGAAGATGAGGAATGAAATGAAGTGTGCAAATGATATTTTCCTTTTTTGGGATACTAGTGAAAAGGAAGGGATAAAGTGACATCAGAAAGTTTAATACAGTGAGAGAAAAAAAATGTCAAGCACGGTACAATGGATTTCAAAGAAAAATGTTAAATGCAAAGGCCTGCTTGTATTCAACCGGTGAATTGATAAGAGTTTGATAATAAATTTGGAATATACAAGGGTAGTGACCAATAGGTTTTTTTTTAGACAGTAGATGAATGAAAGGTCAAAATATTTACTTCTGAGAATACCAATAGTTATGACATTTTGATTCCAAACGGAAGACAACAGAATAGACTATTAACCCAAAAGGTTGAAAGTGAGAACCGGTACGGTTCAACGTTTATAGATTTCGCCGTCCACCGGACGTCAAAATACAGAATTGAATGTACCATGGAAATCAGCATGGCAAGACGATCAAAACGGTATATAGATATCAGTGGTATGATTGAATTATAAAAATTCGAATTTTTCTACTACGGAAAATGCAAGAAAAACACTGAACAATAAGAACGACGGAGCCAAAGATGTCCGAATTTGGAAAAACGACAAACTGACATCTTGCTCAGAAGATGGTTTAGAATTTTTCTATGTAAAAATATTTAGGTTTCGGAAACATTTTATTTTCAACGCTTTTTAACTGATTAAATTGAAGTGAATTTACGCGCGAAATAAACTTTCATATTTTCGAACGAAAATTTACCAGTTGCTATGTTTAACTAGACGTATTCCAAATATTAAATTTTTATTTCAAAATTTTATTGTTTAAAATTTCACAAAATTTCAACTAATTACGTATTTAAAACAGTTGAAATTTATGGGTCGTTACAAGGACTCTCTAATTAGCTCTCTTCTTTGACTAAGGAATAAACTAATTTTTAAACTTCTCATTAAACTATTCCTAAATAATATTCTCCTACAGTGTTTTATCTATCATAGTCTCCTACCGGTTAAGCGCATTTCCCTGAAGCTGCCTTGTAGCTAATCTTCTCTTCTGCTCACCAGTAAAGCATAAATCTGAGAAAACGAGTCATATACTTTCAACGAATTCAAAACCTCCATCACATTCTCCTTTTTGGTAAAAATCTTGTAGTTTGAGTTCATCTTAGCAAAAACTCCATCATGCCACCACCACTAACATATTCTTCCTTATTGTTCCCACCATATACCCTTGGAACAAAGACATAATATCTAATTGTGCATTAGCTGGAGAAGGCATTTGATCTCCAATATTCACTGCAGCAGTCACTCCCTTTTTGACATTCACATTGGCATTCATAGTCAAGACTACTCCTACTCCTCTATTCATTTGCATACTAGAAGATCCTCTACTTGCATTTCTTCTTCTGATTCATTTATTCTAATTCCACTTCTAGCTTCCATTCTTACTTTATGCACAACTAGATCTTTGTAAGAATAGTAGAAAAGAAAGTAAAACAATGGTAGGGGTAGATATATCCACTTATATATCTATATCATAAGTAATAAGTACGATATATGGCGTATATCCTTCTCCAAGTGTTTCCTATATAGGAAAAACTTATGTCCCTTTTTAGCTCTATTATTGTTAGGCATTCCTAACCTAAGTTCTGATACCAAGTTGTAAGATCCTCCATTTTGAGACCTAAAAATGAATACATCAATGATGCTGCTATCATCGACAGAATGATTTTCAAGCGATAAAATGATATTAAATTATTTTTCAAAACATAAGTAAATAGAGCAACTAAACAACTTTATACAATTTTCAATAAGTTTTTGAAATCTTTAAACCCAATGATTATCGCATAGATGTATATACAATAAAACATATATAATAATGGCATGTTAGCATATGTAGATACCACACATTCATCTACCTAATTATATAACCTAGTTGAGTACATAGAAAATAAAAAACTAAACAATTAAGAGCCTCTTGCTCATCATCGTCTCCTTTATTCGCTAATCCAAAGAACCAGTTTACCTGCGAACATAAACTCATCCTACTGAAGTGAATACCCATGATTTATAGGGAAAATAATAGTAGAAGCTCGTGTCAGCTAATAATCTGTGCGAATAATGTCAATCCTTCTAAAATACAATAATATGATAATGAGGCCACATCTTAGAGCACAACGGGTTTCCCCTCAGTAACTCAATCATAACATCATTATCAAAATAACGTGTATAACATCTCATTCAAAAAGGTTACAACAACATGTTAACTCTTTAGTTAACTAGAATACAATTTTACCAACAACTATTAACATTAAATGCCCTACACCATTTAGCAATAATAACATTTCACAAACATCGTTCATTTGTTAAATGTTACCTAAGCATCATAATAAGGTATAATCATAGTTTCATTAGTTTATTCAATTAAAGAGTTAACCTTAAATCGAGGCTTTCTACCACTTTTAGTTTATTATGCAACACATTTTCGAAGGGTTGCACCACCTTTGGCTACACTGCTCATTTAGAAATTAGTATGCAATTGTAACCTTAGGTTACACCAACCGATAAACCGCCTTGCATCGGTCACTTAAGCTTTCATTCAATATAATTGGTTAATTACATGTAACAACCATAAATTTTTAACGCCCAAAACCAGTGTCAAAATCGGTGAAATAAACTGAACACGGACCTCAGATGTTAAGAACATCGCATTATGGGTGATTGATTTAAATATTATCTCTAAATATAGTTAATTTACTTCATGACAAAATTAAACAATATTCAATAACCTCAACAATATACAATTTAAAATAACAATACAATAAATAATATCTATAATCATTTATATATCTAAATACCGGTCATCTCTAAGTTAACAAAAGAATTATAATATGACATAAATGGAGTATAGTAAATAGTCAACCTATAGGTTTACATTTGTATCCAAATTTCTAATAATACCCATCATATCATACACAACATGACAATAAAAAATAACTAATAACACCTTAACACACAAATCCATTTTTCTACAAACACCATCAAAGTATCAACTAACTCATATACAATCATAAAAGTGACTATACAAATTCACAAGTAATAATTACAATAGCCACACATCAAGCAACAATAACAACCATTGGTAATACCAATGATCATACAAGCTAACAAAAAGTATATTTCAACAATTATATATACGACCATCGAGTATATACCAACAAATACTGATTACCCTTCCAAATCCAACCAATGGTACTCATTTTCAAAATAGCATGTCTATAACAATAATCATTAATTCACAAAACTAACAATCCATAATAAGTGGTATCGTTTTATTCCTGATACACTAAATAATTCTATTATAATTCATACATTCTTCCTAACTATATTATTACTACCCACATAATAGTAACAATAACAACAGCAATGTTTTACGTTATTTATTTAAAGTTTATGTTATTTTTAATATCTTTCCGTAGGTATTAACTCCCTTTAAAGTACAATCGCTTAAAAAATAAACTGTTTGTTCAATAATAGTTCATGTTGTTGGATCAATTGCATTGGCAAAGGGGTAAAAAGGGAGAATTGCAAAAAAGATTCCTTTACGAATGTGCACAAGATCCAACTTTTTGATTATTTGAATAATATTTGTTTATACTAGAGCAAACTTAGTATTTATTAATAAATGTGTGTGGAAAATATTTTAATTTATTTAAAATGTTTTTTATTTGTTTAAGGTCAATAATAATATTCTATTATTAATTTAATTTAAATTTAATTTACTAATTTAATTCAAATTTAATTTTTTCATTTGATTGTAATTTAAATTTATGTTGTAATATTTTAATATGCTTGTATTCATAATACAGACATTAAAACTATATAAAAAGGAATAATCTAATACAGGGGCAGTAAGTAGACATGTGTATAATTAACCGTTGTAGTTTACGATTAATAAACGTATAGGTGATAATCATGTGTCAGTAAAGATCTCAAAAATTATACATATGCATCAAATAATTAAGTTTATACTTACACTAAAATAAAATAATTTTTTCAACCATTTATATTTAATTAATATATATATAAATATGTATATTATATGAAGTTATTTGAAATAAATGTCGGAAGGAAAGTTTAGAGATTTTGAATTATGTTCATAGGAAATAAATGAAAAAATGGAAATCTAAAATTAAAAAAAAGAAATTATATTAATTAGAGAAATAATTTCAAAATTTATATACACACACATAATGATTTTTAATGAAGAGAATGGTTGAGATTTGTACGTCGAGACATACACATGTATGATTTGTGTAAATACTATAATAAATCCTACAGATTAATTATGGGAATGATTTTCGGAGGAAGATAGTATATATTGAAGAAAAAACATATCTTATATGAATTGATAATAATTTATATGAATTATATAATAAGGATTTGAAGTATATATTTTAAAGTATGGAAACTTGTTTATATGGAGGTAATGATATAAAATGTATATATAAATCATATAAAAATGTTATGAAAGTATTTAAAAAATAAGATTATGTGTTTTAGAGAATATATATATAATAAAATAGATTTTTAATTGATTTTCTATGGAATATTGGTAAGATATTAGGAATATAAGTATATATGAAAGAATATTGACTATACTGATATATATACATTAAGATATGTATGAAAATTATAAATATATTTATAAAGTCCCATATAATGTTCTAGGTCTTATTATGATTTAGTTTGAATTTATATTTACTTTAAGTAGTAATTTAAAGTATATATACTAAAGGAATTATGAAATAATTCAATGTAAATCTCTTTGTGATTCTAAAGTAGAAAGATAGTAGAAGATCATATCAAAAATTTAGAATAAAACAGATTGAAAAACGATTAAAAAAAGTGTGAAACAAAGAAAATAAAAAAATTACAAGAATTGACAGAGCCATTCAGGCTCTGCCCCGATCAACCATCGGTCAACCGTTGGTACAACCACTAATCGACCAGTAGTTGTGCATTAGGTCAGGTTGACCCTAAGCCAATGAGCATGATTCTATACCGTTTTCCTGATCATTTTAGGGTTCATTCTGTAGGTTTTCAAGCAACGTTCAAGTGACATTCGAAGTAAATTCCTTACTTTATTGAATTGGTGATATAGATGTGTGTGTACGTGTACATGTGAATACTTGACTACTATGTTAGTGATTACTAGACTATCGATTGTTGTATCCTCTATTGGTTACCATGATAACACGATCACTCAGTGTATATAATTTTTAAGGTGCATGTTGTAGTGCAGGAATGGGTCTGTAAGCCGTATATGGAATTGCGTCCGTTCGATGATTTAGGCATGTGTTAAAGCAATAGGATGGGCTTGGCTTTGTGTGGGTTAGACCATATCATCGACCATTCTATTTATATTGGATCAGTTACATGGGTAAGCCATGTATATTGTATTGTTTTGACTAACTTATTGGATGTAGGTGAAACAAGACTAAGGTATGATGTTTACTATAGTAATCTTTGTGTTATTTAGGAATGATTAGAGTATTTATTAGAATAGATATACATCACCCACCGGACTGTTGTTTGACCACTACTTATTTTCCCTTCTTCTCATCGCGAGCTTCATGAAATATTGTGTGCTTGGTCATCTAACATTTTATAGTACCGACGACGATGGTGGCATTACTTGTGTACATAAATTTGTATATAATCAATCATTTGACATTGGTTTGGATTTATGTATATGTATTTGGATTGAATTTGATTCTGTTTTACTTGTATATATACATTAAATCTATCAGTTTGGAATATAGTGATATTTGACTATATTATATATTGTTATCTTCCACCGCGAGTTCAAAAAGAGATAAGTAGAATATATTTATTGTTTTGTCTCCTGTTATCAATCACTAAGACTTATGCTCTTCATCTTTTAGGATTTACACATTTTAAATCGTGTTAAATCAGACGATCGAAAATGGTGAGTTATTACATTTGGTATCAAAGAATAAAATTTACTAAATTAAGGACTAGGAGCATATTTGTATTTTCCTTTTAGATATTCATGTATATAGAGGAGTCGAGTACATATGTACACACCATTTACCATTCCGGTTCTATTGACTATCTAGCAGGTAGTTTCTAATAAATCCTATTTCTCATTGGAGATAGTTAAAAAGTTACAACGACCCAGAATTTTAGCCATTCAAATTTAGAATATTTAATTTATTTTAAATATTGAAAAGTTACTTTTATAAGTAAAATAACTTGAATTTCAAATGTAGCGACCTATTTGATAATTAAATTATTGAATTTAATAATTGGGAATATTTAAAATAATTAAATCTTGAATTTGAAATTTATAGAAATGATTTCGAAAATGGATTTAAATTCTATTTGAATAAGAATGAAGATAGCAAATTTCTAATTTGAATTAAAAGTGATTTAAATTGATTTTGGAAATTGCTTGTTTTAATTAATGTGTAAAAATAGCCTTCCAGGGCACTGTCTCGAATTTCGACGAAACAAGTTCTATTGGATCCGTAATAGTATATTATAGTACAACGTCAAATTTTGTGGCAATTGAAAGTATTGTTTGGGCGTAGGAGATCAAAACACGTAGAAGTCAGTTTAAGGAATAATTGGGTTAAAAAAGCTATCTTCTACATATGATTGAACTAGGGCTCGAGATTATTTCCATTGCGTTCGGAATAGGAGTATAACATATAGAATGCCAGAAGGCACATCTCGTTTGGGGTTCGAGATTTTCGGACATTTTATAGCTTAATAGTTTAAAATTTAAAGATAATATATATTATTTTATTAGTCATACCCCTCCATACACATGACTGTACCCCACGTCCTAGCCCATACTCTCACCATACCCTTTTGCTTTTCAAATCACGTTCAAAATCCAATTTTGGCTCGTTTTAAAAAA
Organism: Allium fistulosum; assembly: GCA_030737815.1. Lineage (NCBI taxonomy): Eukaryota > Viridiplantae > Streptophyta > Magnoliopsida > Asparagales > Amaryllidaceae > Allium > Allium fistulosum. The sequence continues at coordinate 801,188,342 of CM060904.1, forward strand.
TCGGATGGAAGAAATGCGCTCGACTTCCACAATGCCGCAAGGCGTGGCATGGCTGGAGGCAGCAGGCACGCGCGCAGGCGGTGGTCGGTCATATGTTGGCGAAGTCGTTCGACGATGAATGAAAAAAAAACTGGGTGCGCGTGAAGGCATGATGGAGCGGCGCTGGGTGGTCGCGAGCTGGAGCGGAGGCGGCGGTGGCTGGATGGGTTTTGGGGCGGTTCTGGTAGAGGGTGCGCGAGCGATTCGCGTTCGACGATAACAAAAAAAAGAAAAAAAAGAGAAAGAAAAGAGGAAGCGCGGGTTATAGCTTGAAAGCCTGGGGCTGGGAAAGTGATTTGCAGAGAAAGGTTAAAATTTTAAATTATAATTATTTAAGTTAATTATATATCAAATATATCAATGTTTAATAACCCGTAACTTTCTCGTACGAGATCCGTCTCAAGCACGAAAAGTTGCGCTGTGTTTGTATCAGCAAGCACTACACTATGGAGTTGGATTGGACGAATTCGGAGCTTTTTGAAATTTTGGATTAAAATTGGACATCCGTTCAATTTGAATTCAAAACAGAATGTTTTGAGGACTATTAAAATCGAAGTGAGTTAATCTCTCTTTTTAGGATAATCAAAAATTTATTTAGTCAATAAATATGAATTATTGGATGTTTGGATGTTTATTTCTGATCATTATTGGTTGTTGGATAATATACTAAATTATATTATTAATATGACATATTCCAGCCTATTGGAGCGGATGAGACCCTATTACATTCCCATGTAAGAGTGAATGACCTCTGTATACGAATCCCACCTCAAAGCGGTTGATTTATATTTTATGATTATATACTTACGTGATGCAGGTGGACAGATTGGAGGGATCCAGCGGGATTCCTCACACTATTGATTTTATTTTCATGCAAATAGATATATGATATGTGGGATGCAATCATTGATGACATGAATATGATTTTGTTTATATTAGTGCTTCTGTAGCACTGGGCCTTATTTTCGGTATTTAAATACTATAAAATAGTGACTTGATTTAAAATGGAATTTCAAAGGGATTTTGGAAATTTTATACGTTTAATAATTTTTCTAAATTTAAAGTTTGTTTTTTAGAGATTTTAAATTATAGTTTTATAAAATATTTTAAATAAAGAATTTGAACTATAAAATAAAGATTTTTAAAATCTTGGAAAATAAGTAAATCTTTTATACTAAAGGGATATGGATTAAAAAAGTAAATAGAAATATTTTGATTATAAATTATTTTGTCCATTATATATGTGAAGTGATATATGTAGGTACAAATAATATAATTTATTTTTGAATGTGAAATTTATAAATGTGATAAATTATAAAAGTGAAATTTTACAAAGGGGCGAAGATTAAAATCAGATTTGGTTAATAAAAGTATGGACATATAAACGGTGTTATAAATCAAAGGAAATTATTATCATTCAACAAATTGGTGAAAAAATTCAAATGGCGGATTTATTATAAGACGAGGATGATATTTTAGAAAATAATTGATTCTATTTTGAAAATTAAAGGTGAATTGAATAAAAGGGTAATCATCCAAATTTTTGGTGAATATACTTATACCATTAAAATAAGTATATGGGTATTTTTGATTCAAGTATTACAAAGTGAATTAAATAAATAAAATATAAATAAATAGAGGCTTAGTGTTGCTTGGTTCTTAACCAATGTTGGTTTTCCCTATGGAATTATATTCCCGAATGAATGTTTGTTATTTAATAGGTAAATAACCGGCTATCGAAATTGGACCTAAAACATAACTTTGGAAATATCTAGGAGAAACACGTGAGTTATATGGCATAGTCATCTCCGATGATGCTGTATTGTGCGTATAAATCTCGTTTTGTTCTCCTAAGACAATGTTAAGGAAATCCGTCCACTAACGGTTAGGAGATGATCTCCGATCTTATCTTTGACTGTTTATTTCCTAATGAACCGGGGTTGAGTTTACCAGGAATTATCGAAAAGTTGTTTCGAAGAGACCGGTATCGGTTATGTTATCCGAAAACCACTTCGATCCAACAAATGCATTTCGAAGTGAAGACATCTTGAAGATGATGAAACTTGGAGACGGAGCTCTTAAGTGTTTTGTTCAGTCCTAGAACGAACTTGTATGGATGAATGCTAATATTGCACTGTTGCTTGGAGGCAGTTTTAGCATTTCAAGTGGAAAGTGCTATATAAAAGGTAAAACGTAGCACCAAGCCTCATCAACCTAGAATGACTAAAACAGAGGAAGTGCAGCAGGGATAATTGGGTCGCTCCCAAGTAGGATATGATCATCCCTATCTAGAGTCGCTATTATTTCTCATTTGTATGCTTCGGGACCCATTAACGGAGGGGTGATCATATTCGGTACTATCCAGTAAGGGGTAGGCCAGTTCTGTGTTGGTAGGGGATCCAAGCGAGGTCCTCGATGTTATTTTATCTAGAGATGCACCATCATGGGTGGTACCCCAGTAGCCCAGTCATTGTATGGAATCCATTCTCCAATAAGAGCCTTTATGGTTTTAGTTGTATACCTATTATGCTGGAATTTAATTAATGTAACAATTTTGGCTAAGATTAATAAGTATTTGTATTCAGACACTACGATAATATCAGAGAACTTCATATAGAATGTTTTGGTTATCGTAAGGTAAAAACCCATCCGTGTTTATGTGCGGCATGGTCTCACAAAATACTTTTGATTTCAAAGGATTTATAACTTAAAAATCCAGTTGGGTGTGTTTTCTCACGCTGGTATTCCAGACTGATTCGGGTGTTATTTTCTTATAATGCTCGGGTCAGACCGAGCATATTTACAGATTGCTTTGGATGCATTGAAGCTCAAGAGATGAATTGGAGGTCTTCAAGTCATACTTACGTATATTTTTTATTTCCGTTGTTTGTTTTTGGAATCACCAGCAATTGTGAGGAAAGGTTGTTATAACTGTCCAGGCTGATGATTGTGATTGTTGTTGTACTCTGATGGATGTATGTATATGGAAGTTTCTTTTTGTAAAGATATTGTTATTATATTACATATTGTTCCGCTGCGATAGTGAGATTCTGTATTGTTTTTTTATTTTATTTTATTTTCTTCTTCTCTACTTCTTTTCTCTTTCTTTCCTATAACTATCCGACTTTCTGTTCGATTTGGGTTAGACATGTGTGGTTTATTGTCATCTTGAACTGTATGGATTGGCGGGTCGTTACTGTTGGTATCAGAGCTGAAGGTTAAGCGAGAACCTTGGCTTTGGTGGGGTAACTCATTAGAGATAGGGTCAGTAGCACTCTAGAATGAGTTTGAGTGTGTGTATATATATATATGAGCACATATTTGTTAATGATATAAAAATGTTTTATATTGTGTTAATTTATCTGTTGAGTGGCTTATGAATTCTAGTCGGTACGTGGAATGCCACGATATCGATAGGGGTTTCTAAATGCTTAAGCAAGGCAAACTGACACGGTATTGTTTTAAAAGTTGGTAAATGAAAAAACATTACCTAAATTATATTTTGTATATAAAGGAATAATTTTTTAGAAATTATTATAGTTATATATGGTGTGTTTGGTTGTTAGTAATATTTGATTATGTAACCATGAATTATAAATATGACTTATAAATGGAAAGGAAATGAATTGCCTAAGTGTATTTATGAATACGATTTGTATATGAATGTTGATTTTAGAATATTGATTATAATTAAAATCATCAACATCTGTGAAATAAAATTTCATATGTATATCTAAAAACATGATTTGTAAATGGAAATGGATTTAAAACAAGAAGTTTGAGCATTTAAATCTCATTGGTTTGAAATGGTTTTTCAAAGGGTTGAAATAATAATAATATTATTATTTTGGGAAAAAATTTTAACTGGAAATATTAAAGTGGGATTTAAAAGAAATAGAAAGCACTGAACTCATCTCAGTCGTTGGAAAATAATTCTGGTGATGATGGTCGCATCATCGGTATTCATTTTCGAGTTTCTAAGTGAGGAATTACTACCATTTAAGTTTTGTTTTGGTAAAACAAATTTGTTTTAGATTCCAGAAGTGTAATTAGAAATATAAAGGAGTTACGTATATATATGATTTCAAAATGATTTGAAAATAAACCGGGTGTTTAAAATCCAAAAATTTCTATCTAAATGTTTTGTGAAACATAAGATGATAAGTTTTTGAACTTATAATTTGAAGATGGTATGGATAAGAAAGGGAGATTTGGAATTGAGATATGAAATTAAAGATTTTAACTTAAATAGAGTTAAAATATTCGAGTAATGGGTAAGATGAAATGAAATTTAGCTCAAGAGGAGTAATATAACAGATTAAATGAAATTGAAATTGATGCGTGATGAATCAATAAATAAACTAATGGAATAAATTTGGGAAGTGGGTATGAGTTTGAATTATAAAATGATATTCAACTTAAGGATAAAATGAATTGAATATGTTGGTGTGTTGTTTAATTGAATATGTTTTGGAATGTTGTTTGCTAGAAATAAATAAAATTGATGGTGATAATGAAATAAAATAGAGAAGTGAACTAGTAAAATAAATTAATGAATGAATTGAATTGGGCTAATGAAATAAATTGGTGAAATGGAATAATGAATGTTGAATAAATGAATGTTAATTAGTTAGATGCAAATCAATTGAAAGTAGATGAATTAAGTGGGAATTAATCGAATGTGAATATATGAGTGTAAATAAAAGTAATGTGAATAATTGAATTTGTTTTAAATTGAATGTAAATCAATTGAATGCAAATGGATTGAATGAAAATTAATTGTATGTCAGTAAAATGAAGGTGAATAAATTGGAAGTGAAAACATTGCATGTTCATATTAAAAAGAAAGTGCATAAATTAGATGTTGACATTTGAAAATGCAATTTATATGATGACGATAAATTGGAAGGATGTTATTTGTTTAAAAAGTTTCCCTTGTTACATTTGCTAAAATTTCATACGGTTATGGTAAGACCTATATGTTATATATTGATATATATATATATATACTTGTTCTCATTGTTTGTTGAGTGATTAGTAGGTACGTATGGCGTATGCTTCGCATTTGGAGCTCGCTTCCACGTTATATTATTGTATATGCCTAGCTAATGCAAAAATATGGTACAGATATCGAATTACATACCATACTTTTATATTTTTTCCTACGGGATGCCTCATCCTCGAAGATGAGATGTATATTTGTGATATATATATATATATAGTGATTTACTATGATCGAGCCGCACAAAGGAGACGTTGGCAACATTTTCCGAAAATTTAAGTCGTTAGAAATTTTTTGAGAATTTTGGTTTTATAACTTTAAATGGTATTAGTTAGTAATTATGAATTGATTTGAAGATTTAGAAAAGTTTTTATAAAAATTTAGACGACTTAGAGGAATTGGTAATCTATCACAACAAATTGGTTTTGAAAAGTTATTGGGTTCGTGGCATTTTCTTTACCCTGACAATTTTGGGGATGAAATTCTTTTTAAGGGGGGGATAATGTAATGACCCAGAATTTTAGCCATTCGAATTTAGAATATTTAATTATTTTAAATACTGAAAAGTTATTTTTATAAACTAAATAACTTGAATTTCAAATATAGCGATTTATTTGATAAATAAATTGTTGAATTTAATAATTGGGAATATTTAAAATAATTGAATCTTGAAATTGAAATAAATAAAAATGATTTCGAAAACGGATTTAAATTCTATTTGAATAAGAATGAAGATGGTAAACTTTTAATTTGAATTAAAAGTGATTTAAATTGATTTTGGAAATTACTTGTTTTAATTAATGTGTAAAAATAGCCATTCGGGGCACTGTCTCAGATTTCGACGAAACAAGTTCCAATGGATCCATAATGGTATATTATAGTACGCCGTCAAATTTCATGGCGATTGAACGTATTGTTTGGGCGTGCGAGATCGAAAAGCGTAGAAGGTTATTTAAGGAATTTATATAATAACTGGGCTCAAAAAGCTATATTTTGCATACGAACGAATTAGGGCTCAAGCCTAGTTCCATTGCATTTGGAATAGGGGTATAACCTATAGAACACCAGGCGGTATGTCCCGTTTCCGTTTTGAGATTTTCGGACGTTTTATAGCTTAATAGTTTAAATTTTAAAGATAATATATATATTATTTTATCAGCCATACCCCTCCATACCATTGACCGTACCCCACGTCCTAGTCCATACTCTTACCATACCCTTATGCTTTTAAAATCACGTTCAAAATCCAATTTTGGCTTGTTTTAAAAAAGGGGGGAGAAATACGCTCAACTTCCACAAAGCCGCGAGGCCCGGCATGACTGGAGGCAGCAGGCGCACACGTAGGCGGTGGTCAGTCGTGGGTTGGCGCAGTTCTTCGGCGATGAATGAAAAAAAATCTGGGTGGGCGCGCAGTCACGAGCTGGAGCGGTGGCTGGATGGGCATTGGCGGCGGTTCTAGTGGAGGGCGTGTGAGCGATTCGCATTCGACGATAACAAAAAAAAGAAGAAAAAAAGAAAAAAAGAGGAAGCACGAATGTAGCTCAAAAGCCTGAGTGAAATGATTTGCAGAGAAAGGTTAAATATTTAAATGATAGTAATTTAAGTTAATTATATATCAATTATATCAATATTTAATAACCCGTAACATTCTTGTACGAGGACCGTTTCGAGCGCGACAAGTTGCGTTGCATTCGTATCAGCGAGCACTACATAATGGAATTGATTTGGTCGAATTCGAAGCTAGTTGGAATTTTGGATTAAAATTGGACGTTCGTTCAATTTTAATTCAAAACGCAATGTTTTGACCATTATTAAAATCAAAGTGAGTTAATCTCACCTTTTTGGATAATTAGAAAATTTATATAGTCGATAAAAATTGATTATTAGATGTTTGGATATTTATTTCTGATCGTTATTGATTGTTGGATAATATACTAAATTATATTGTTAGTTGGACTTATTCCTGCCTATTGGAGCGGATGAGACCCTATTACGTTCCCGTGTAAGAGCGGATGACCCTTGTATACGAATCCCACCTCGAAGCGGTTGATTTATATTTTTATGATTATATACTATATGTGATGTAGGGGGACAGGTTGGAGGGATCCAATAGGATTCCTCACACCATTGACTTTAATTTTCATATAAATTGATATATGATATGTTGGATGCAATAATTGATGACATGAATTTGATTTTGTTTAATTAGTGCTTAGGTAGCATTGGGCGTTATTTTCGGTATTTAAATACTATAAAATAGTGACTTGATTTTAAATGGAATTTCAAAGGCATTTTGGAAATTATTTATGTTTAATAATTTTCCTAAATTTAAAGTTTGATTTTTAGAGATTATAAATTATAGTTTTATAAAATATTTTAAATAAAGATTTTGAACTATAAAATTAATATTTTTAAAATCTTGGAAAATAATAATTCTTTTATACTAAAGGGATATTGATTTAAAAAGTAAATAGAAATATTTTGAATATAAATTTATTTTATCCATTATATATATGAAGTGATATATGTAGGTATATATAATATAATTATTTATGAACATGAAATTTATAAATGTGATAAATTATAAAAGTGATATTTTACAAAGGGGTGAAGATTAAAATCAGATTTTGTTAATAAAAGTATGGACTTATAAAAGGTGTTATAAATCAAAGAAAATTATTATCATTCAACAAATTGGTGAAATAAATCAAATGGCGGATTTATTATAAGATGAGGATGATATTTTAGAAAATAACTGAATCTATTTTGAAAATTAAAGGTGGAGTAAGAATTTGGATTTTTAAACGGTATTTTATAAATTCAAGGAAATTTATAAAAGAAGTTTATACCTATTGAAGCAAGGTTAAAGCGGTTGGAATTATGTTTGCATGCGCTTTTATAAATAAGCAGGTTTATAAAGGAAGGAAGGTATAAACGAGTTCATAAATAAAGTAATTTTATGAAAGGAAATTTTATAAAATGTGAAGAGATTTATAAACATGGTTTATAAATGTGGAAATTATTATGTGGAGTCAAGTATGGATTTTTATTAAGAAAATATATTTATATTTTAAAGGCAGATTATTTATATTAATATTGTTTAAAAGTTGTTTACCAATAATTTAAAATGTTTCAAAAGGTTAATTTTTATAAAATATTAATATGAGTTGAAATTAGTTTTTAAATTATTATCAGTAAAGTTTTGGAAATTTATTATTATTATTTATAAAAATGTTGAAGATAGTTTATTATTGTTTATTTAAGAATATTTTGAAATTTATTAATTATTATTTTAAGATGTTTTAAATTTAGTATTTATTTATTTATGATGTTACTAGTATGTAGCAGTGTTTAAAGGTAGGTGATTGGAATTTAATTATAATTGTTTCCGAGATTTATAAATGGAGTTTTATAAATGACTAGATATTTAAAAGGGGAATTTTAAAAATGGGTTTATAAATTTATAAAAGGAGTTATATAAATGGTTTTGTGGATTATAATAAAAATTATAAATGGTTTTTTAATTGAATAAAGGGTAATCATCCAAATTGTTGGTGAATATACTTATACCATTGAAATAAGTATAGGGATATTTTTGAATCAAGTATTACAAAGTGAATTAAATTAATAAAATATAAATTAATAGAGGCTTAGTGTTGCTTGGTGCTTAACCAATGTTAGTTTTCCCTATGGAATTAAATTCCTGATCGAATGTTTGTTATTCGATAGTTAAATAACCGACTATTGGAATTGGACCCAAAATGTAACTTTGGAAATATCTAGGAGAAACACGTGAGTTATATGGAAAAATCATCTCTGATGATGTTGTGTTATGCGTATAAATATCATTTCGTTCTCCTAGGACAATGATAAGGAAATCCATCCACCAACGATTAGGAGGCGATCTCTGATCTTATCTTTGACTATTTATTTCCTAAAGAAACGGGGTTGAGTTTACCGAGAATTATCGAAAAGTTGTTTCGAAGAGACCGGGATCAGATATGTTATCCGAAAACCACTGCGATCCAACAAATGCGTTTCAAAGTGAAGACAACTTGAAGATGATGGAACATGGAGACAGAGCTCTCAAGTGTTTCATTCAGTCCTAGAACGAACTTGTATGGATGAATTCTAATATTGCACTGTTTTTCTAGAGGGCGGTGTTAGTATTCCAAGTGGAAAATGCTATATAAAAGGTAAAACATAGCCTCAAGCCTCATCAAATGGGAATGAATAAAACAGGGGAGATGCAGTAGGGCTAAGTGGGTCGTTCCCAAGTAGAATATGATCATCCATATCTATATTCGCTATTATCTCTCATTTGTATGCTTCAGGGTCCATTAACGGAGGGGCGACCATATTCGGTACTATGTAGTAAGGGGTAGGCCAGTTCTGTGTTGGCAGGGGATCTAGGCAAGGTCCTTGGTGTTACTTTATCTAAAGATGCACTGTAATGGGCGGTACCCCAGTAGCCCAGTCATTGTATGGAATCCGTTCTCCAATACGAGCCTTTACAGTTTTAGTTGTATATATGCTGGAATATAATTAATGTAACAATTTCGGCTAAGATTAATAAGTATTTGTATCTAGACACTATGATAATATTATAAAATTTCATATATAATGTTTTGGTTATCGTAAGGTAAAAACCCATCCGTGTTTATGTGCGGCGTGGTCTTACGAGATACTTTTGATTTCAAAGGATTTATAACTTAAAAATACAATTGGGTGTGTTTTCTCATGCTGGTTTTCCAGACTGACTCGGATGTTATTATATTATAATGCTCGGGTAAAACCGAGCATACTTACAGATTGCTTTGGATGCATTGGAGCTCTGGAGACGAATTAGAGGTCTTCAAGTTGTATTTACGTATATGTTTTATTTCCGCTGTTTGTTATTGGAATCATCAGCAATTGCAAGGACAGTTTGTTATAACTATCCAGGCCGATGATTGTGATTGTTGTTGTAACCTGATGGATGTATGTATATGATAGTTTCTTTTTGTAAAGATGTTGATATTATATTATATACTGTTTCACTGCGATTATTAGATTCTATATTGTCTTTTATTTTATTTTCTTTCTTATCTTCTTCTTTACTTCTTTCCTCTTTCTTTCCTATAAATATCCATCTTTCCATTCGATTTAGGTAGGACATGTGTGGTTTATTGTAAGCTTGAACTGTATGGATTGGCAGGTCATTATAAAAAATTCTAACTCCATAGAAACTGGAATGGTAACCAATGCTACCAACATTGTGTGGTGGAAACCAAGGTTGGTGCTAATATAGGGTTGATGCAATGAACATCCCTGTGGTGAATATTCCTATATGGTTCCGCAGGTAGCGTCAAGTGACTAGTTAGGAAAATGATGCTAGCCTTACTAAGATTCCTCCTATTATTAATGCAATACCACTCCAGAGGTTATATCCATCCAACAAGCACCCACTGTAGATTTCCCGAAGCTCTAAAGGAATTCCTTAAGTTTGGGTAGGAAACCCTATATTAGTACCAAATCCTACTCGATGACTAAGGCATTGTTGAGATCTTATGAGAAGATCTTCAGTTTATTAGGTCTAAGCGACATTTTTAGAATGCAGTTAGTTGATTGGCATCTTCAGAGGGAAGCAAAAAATTTGTGGGAAGTGATTGCTTTGTAAATGGATGAGGATACCATCAATTGGGCAAATTTCAAAAGGAGGTTTGAGTTTAAGTTATTCTCCGAAGTAGAGGAGGGATTACTAATAGAAAAGTTTACCCATTTGAATCAAGGGAATGTCAATTAATTCAATGAGTTAGACAAGATAAGATTTGATTCAATTAACACCCCTAGGAAGAAGGCAATGGAATTTCTAAGGGATTGGATTCTCTTTTGAAAGAGTTGGCACTGAATTAGAAATCTTTTGGGAAGACATTCAAAGGATTAGTTGAAGCTGTATTATTGACTGTAGTGGTCAAGGAGGAAGAACCGAAGAAGAGAAAAAATCAAAACCAAAACAAGCATGTTTGTACCAAAATTGGGCACAACACTCTTCGGAAGTTTTTAAAGAGATAAAGTGAAGAAATTAAATGGAAAAAGAGGAATAATCTAACAAAAACTCCAAATCTCAGATATAAAAATAATTGACATGCAAGGAGACACAAAAATTTAGAGTGGTTCGGCGTATTGCCTATGTCCACTATGAAGTTGATCGCTTTATTGATCTTTCTTTGAAGGTTACAAGTGAACTCAATGAATTACAGCAGCTAATTATGATTTGCAGCAATGAATTTCATTGGTAGCAGCAGCAATGGGGTTCAGATCTGGATACGGCAGATTCTAGGCATTGGAGATCTCAAAAAAGAAGAAGAACCCCTTTTCTGTTGGCTTTGGAGGTCTATTTATAGGTGTAGGAGGCTGGTATTTCGCTTAGATCTCGGGAGACCCTCTCTGGCACGTGACCAGGCCCGCGCGCCCAAGCCCGTGAAGTTTTGTTCCGATCCGTGATCGATACGAACAGATTTCGTATCGATCAAGATTTCATCCAATGGAGTCAAAATTTGGCGTGGACATTCCTTAGCATGCACGTAGTCTTCTGTGAAAATTTCATAGCATTTGGACTTGTAGATTAGGAGATATGATCGATACAAACTGGGATTCTGGTTGGCTGTTTCGTTCGACTCGCTCTTGTTTCGACTCGCTCTTTGTTCGACTTGGTTCTGTTTGACTCAGTGATGTGGCGTTTATTTGTATTGACTGCTGTGCCTTGCTTCGCATTGATGGACACGAAGTAGAAGTCTTCGGATGGATGCGAAGTTGACGAAGTGGAGCGAGTCGAAATGCGGCTCTCTGATGGAGTCAAACTGGATGGAGTCGAACATGGGCTACCTGATGGACGCAAAGCGAGTCGAACTAGGTGGAGTCGAACATAGGTTATCTGATGGACGTGAAGCGAAGCGAGTCGAAGTGGAGCGAGTCGATGTAGGCTTCCTAGATGGATTTGAATGGAGCGAGTCGAAGTGTGGGTGGTTTTCATCCACTTTTGTTTCATTGGTAACTTGATCATACAAACTCGGATTGACCAGAGATTTGGAACGTTGACTCTCATAGCTTCTCTTGTTGTGTCATATCAATTTAAGCTTGATCCGGACTCGGACAAAATTCGTCGATATCCATAGTGAGCTTGTGTATAACTGATATGTAGGACGGACCGTCTTTGGTTACTAGTCAATTCCTTGGTGTCACGGCCTTGCCAAAAGGCGGGATAACAAAGCACAAGGGTTGACCCCAAGGAGAACAGGGGAAGAGCATGCCATCTTCTATAGGAGGTGTCATATGAAAGGTCTCATAATGAAGCATTGAAAGGTAGATATTTCCATGATTAAGTGTTATGGATGTCATAAGTTTGGACTTTAGAGAGCATTATATACTCCGATCTCAATGGATAAATTGATATACTTTTGAGTAGGGATATTTAAAAAAATACATTATTTTTCAATGTGATCAAATTCTCAAGATTACAACACATTATAATTATTGTCACATAATATACCATTTTAGGGTTTTCTGTTTAATAATTTTAAATTAATTATTTAATTAATTATTATATCATAATATAACAAAGTATATAATAGAAATCGAAAAGCTTTATTATAAACCAGATTGTCTATTGAGCTAGATATATGTAACAAATTATATAACTGTCTTTGGGGCATACCCCGAACTCTATCAAAGTGGAGGTAATAAGAGATTGGGAGACATTGAAGAATGCTTTGAAGGACCATAATTTCTTAGGGTTAGCTTGATTATATAGGATGTTTATTAAGGACTTCACTAAGATCTCAGCACCTCTACCTTAGTTAACCAAGAATAATCTGGTATTCGTCTAGAAACTAGATTGTGAGAAGGCATTTGTTGAAAGTGATCTTATGGGTCGTAATATGGAATATAAACTAAGTTATCTACTAATGCGGAATATGAGTATAAAAAGTAAACCGTAAAGTAAATGACACCAAGGATTTTATACTAGTTCGAACTCCCATTCTACGTCCAGTCCCAGACTCCTTCTAGAATTTAACTAGCAACCCTCTCTTAACCAGGAGGAACCGGTAATACACCGCCTGAGCAACCGAATGGGACTTCTACCGCCTAGACAAACAAATAGGACTTTTATCGCTTGACAAACCGAACAGGACTTCTACAATACATATAATAAAGTTGTTTCTGACTGAAATGCTCTTAAATAGAACTGATAAGTCGATAAATTACACCCTTCCTATAATCTTCTCCTTTTGTGGTATAATGTGTAATTCGAGAAGATTAGAAGTAATTGTAATCATTTGTGCAAGTGATTTGAGAGCGTTTATGAAAGCAATTTGCAAAAAATAGTTTGCAAGAATAGAGAATAGAATCGGAGAATAAAATTGTGTTTTGCAAACTGAAATCAAGGCTATTTATAGTGTTAAATAGTTGTAACTATTAGTGAAAAGATTCGGTCAAGAGATACAGAAATAACTATTGGATTAACGGATGTTTCTGTTCGTTGAAAAGTGGTGACCGTTTAGAAAAATAGTCGTTAGGAATATTTAGTCGACTAGAAATATGAATTAAGTAGACTGAATATTAAAACGAATTTGAAATTTGAATTTATAGTAAAAAGACACTTCATTCAGTAGACAGAACATGGGTGTTTAGTCGACTGAATGTTCAAACATGCTTGTGCATGTGTGCATGTTTCAGTCGATTGGAATACCCTGTTCAATCGATTGAAATTATCACTGCAAGCCTGTTTTACTTAGTTTTGAAAGCAAGTTTAATCTAAAAATTTATATATTTAAAACTAAGTTTATATATATTATTTCGAGTAAGTTTTAAAGGCTTGTGTGTGCATACCACTTAGGAGAGATTTTAACAAATGTTAATACTGACTAGACTATAGACAAACCAAATCAAAATGTTTGAAACTTGTTGTTGAAATCTTTTGGTCTTCAATCTATTATCGAGTAAACTAGTATCTTCTCTTGCAATTTTGGTTAGTTTATATAATATATACATATATAGTTGTCACAATCAAAACATCAAAATAGTTGGTTCTGACATTCTTCCCCTTTTTGATGATGACAACTATGTAAGTTCAAGAGATAAACATTATATTAAAAGTAATAAAACTCCCCCTAAATGTATGAACTACCTGTTATCTACATACTTCTCCCCCTTTGTCATCGACAAAAAGGAATAAAAGATATAACAAGAAAAATAGTATAAATGATCATTGTGTAAACTAAGCAAACATATTTGAATTTGCAAGATAAATGAGAACATTAAGCAAAATAATTATATATGAAAAATAATACAAGATTGATGCACAATAATATTTCATGGGTACAAAGAGCTTACAGCAAACAAAGGAAAACCATACATAGATAAAATTAAAAACAAACTACATTTCTTCACTTTGAGAATCTTCCACTTCCTCTTCTTCTTCTTCGGAAGTGGTCCATGTGAAAGGAGCGGGAGGGTTCTCGGCTATACTTGTTGAAGTTGAGCCAGTGCAAGAAATTTTTTCCCATATTTTATTCAAGAAGCCTTTGATGGAATTGAGCTTCTTGTTAGTTTTGGTGACGGTTTGTTCAACGTTGGTTAAACGTTGACTAAGCTTTCGTTGATTCCGAGAGACGGTGATAAGTCCTTCGGTGGGAAATCACCTTGGAGTTCAACGATCTCGTTACCTTCTTCTTCTTCGGCTTGATGGGAAGATTGGGAGGAGGAAGAACCAACAAGAGGCATAAGAGGTTGGGGGATTCCTTGAGCTCGATTAGCGAACCACTCTTGGAAGCTAATAATATCAAGTGATGGTGGATGCTTTGGCAAGCCCATAAGACTTAGTGTCTTAGAGTTTAGTTCTCCAACAGTGATGAAGTCGAAGTTGGGGATTTGGACCCCAAAATTTTGATGAACCCGCATAATATAAACTCCATAAAAAATCGTCTTGAAGCTTCGTTTGTGGGAGACGATGAGGAATTTGTCAAGAATGACTTTGGCCCAATTAATGTGTTGGGAGGAGTACATGACGTAAAGCACTTGGAAGTCGCGCTTGTATACCTTCTCGTAGCTTCCTGTATGAGGTTGAATGGATCGAATGAGGGAACGGTGAAGGATCCTTGCTTGTGGTCATAAGGCGACCGATTTGAGCATGGTCATGTCATCGGAAAGAAATCGATGAGAGACCTCATCTCTTTCAACCATGTTGACTTCAACATCATTGACGTCGAGGCCTTCAGATGAGCAACGAAGAATAAATCTGAGTCTCTGGAGCGGAAGATAAATCGAAACAGCGCATACTAGGGTCCATATGCAATCGTCCCGGTTTCTTGGATTTTGATGGTCTAAGTTCAGTTGGTGAAGAAAAGCTTGATTAGAAGAGGATAAATTTTGAGGTTGTTAGCACTCAAACCTGTCGATTTTTCTGGACCATTCGCCAATGCCATCTCTCGAATTCCATATGCGTTGAAATCCAGCAAGTTGAGGAATAAGCCAGTGAAGATTCGGGAATTATGCATTGATTCGAATTGATTAACAGTCGTTTTATCATGAAGCCAAGAACTTATTTGGTTTTCGGAAGTTTCGGAAGTTGATTGTCTAGGGTGTTTTGTTCTTGGAGCAATGAAATTTAGTTGAAATTCGAAGAGAAAGATTGAATTGGAAAATTTAGGGGCTAGGGTTTCCTAAGCCGAAGAGTGGTAGGGTTTGGTTGAGCTTGAGATGTATTTATAGTGGAGGTTGAAAAGTTGTCTTGGTTATTGTGCAAAAAAGGCTTGGTAACCTAAAATTCAAATTTCAGTCGACTGTTTTTAGGTGGGCAGTCGACTGAAATATGCATGGTTTTGATCCCACGTTAGTTGCCTAAAAAATGAGTTATTCGGTCGACTTAATTTTGTTGTTCAGTCGACTTAAATCTAGAAAATTTTAGTTGATATGAATTTTCAATCGACTAAAATTTTAATTCAGTCTATTGAAAATTATAGGAAAACAAACCCGCGTTATTTTGCCTAAAAATGAAGTATTTCAGTCGACTTAATTTTCTATGTCAGTCGACTGACCTTCATATATTAAAAAACAATAATTTGAATTTCCAATCGACTTAATTACTTGAATCAGTCGACTGTTTTTACGATAGAGTGTCTATATCATTTGCTGGGCAAAGGTTTTTGCAAGAAATAAATTTTTTATTAAACAAAGATAATAAGATACATAGGAGTAACATTAAAACCAATATAAAACTTAATTTTCAGAAGATTGAGAATCTCAGAAGGAGGCTCGATCTTCGTAATTTTCTTTAATGGACGAATAGGAGACCAACCATTTCCTCATTCCCAGGAGTTCGGTGATACCTGCGGACATTGAGGGCTTGGTTCCCAAGGATTCTGAGGAGCTTGAGAACGAATAGGAGAAGGTTGTTGAACATTCTCCATAGACGAAGATTCACATAATTTTAACGCGACTTGTTCTAGGAAACTTAAACGCTTAGCGTTTAATTTTTTTTCATAGTATAGTTCATGTTGCTATTCAAGAGTTTCTCTCTGATAATAATGTATGTCATCTATTTTCTCCTTAGTTGATGGAGAGCCAAAATGTAAATTATGCTTGGTTCTCTTCGCCTACAGAGTGTATATTGTATGGCGAGTTGGTGATGGTATGATTTTTATAGGATTATAGATTGGAGTAGGAGTATTGGTATAGTTTGATGATGATGAACGAGTGTGGAAACTGATTGAAGGTTGGTTAGAGTCATTTTTAGATGCCATGATGATAGAATGTGAGTATTGAAAATTTTATAAAATTTTGGAAATTGTAGATATGATGATGTAAAAGTCAGAAATAAAGCTCTTTATATATGAAAAGGAAGGCTAAAGATAGGTGAAAAAGGTAGGATTAAAATTCATTGGAAGATGGTAGCCAGAAACAAATTATTGGTAGGAAATGGATAGATAATGATCATTCAATAGATTGCAGGTGAGTATAGTGAAATGTAGCAAGTAATACAATAGTAAAATGGAAAATCATGAGAATTCCTTACCAGCAACCCAAGTTCGAGTGCCAGTAGCAACCAAATTTTTTTCTTTTTTTAATTTATTTTTCAAAAAAGAAATTTAAAATTTAAAATTTAAAACTATAAATCATGAAATGACATAATAACTAATTCTCGCTTTAATTTTATAAAAGTATTTTCATTTAGAGGTTTTGTAAATATGTCAGCTATCTGATTTTCTGAAGAAACAAATTCTAGTGAAATATTTCCTTTTTCTATATTATCTCTAAGAAACTGATGACTTATATCTATATGCTTAGTTCTAGAGTGATTTATAGGATTTTTAGACAAATTTATAGCACTGGTGTTATCACAGTAAATTGTAGAATTTGAAAATTAAATTTCAAAATCTTGAAGTGTTTGCTGCATGTAGATTACTTGAGCACATGCCAAAGTAGCAAAGATATATTCTGCTTCACACGTCGAAAGTGAAACACAATTTTTCTTCTTACTAAACCAAGATACTAAAGATTGTCCGATAAAGTGATAAGTTCCACTAGTACTTTTTCGATCCGTCGGGCATCCTCCAAAATCAGCATCATTGTAGGATACTAATTCAAAAGGACATTCTTTCAGATAAAAGAGACCATAGTCTTTAGTTTTGCTTAAGTATCGCAAAATTTGCTTCACTGCCCGCAAATGTGATTCTTTGGGATTTGCTTGAAATCGTGCACAAAAACAAACACTCATCATTATATCAGGTCAACTTGCTGTTAGATAAAGTAAAGTACCTATCACACTACGATATAATTTTTGTCAACACTTTTGCCATTTGCATCTCTATTGAGATGTAATGTAGTACTCATAGGAGTGGGTTTAGCAGAAGTGTTTTCCTTATTAAATCGTTTTATGAGATTATTACAGTATTTTTCTTGATTAAAAAAAATTACATTTGTTAATTGTTTTATTTGTAATCCAAGAAAATATGAAAGTTCTCCCATTTGAGACATTTCGAATTATCTTGTCCTAATTTCTGAAAATTCTTGACATAATTTTTCATTGGTTGAACCAAAAATAATGTCATCAACATAAATTTGAATTATTAAAATATCATTTTTATCTTGTTTTATAAAAAGAGTTTGATCAACTTTACCAATTTTAAATCCTGAATTAAGTAAATAACTCTTACGAAGATCATACCAAGCATGAGGTGCTTGTTTTAAACCGTATAAAGCCTTTTTTAATTTGTAAACATGATTAGGATATTTTTCATGTGTGAATAAAGGAAGTTGTTCTACATATATATTTTCTTTTATAAAACCATTTAAGAAAGCACTTTTTACATCCATTTGACAGAGTTTAAAATTATTAAAACGAGCAAATGCTAATAAAATACGTATAGCTTCTAGAGGAGCTCTGGGTGCAAATGTTTCATCATAGTCTATTTCTTTTATTGATTATATCCTTGAGCAACTAATCTAGCTCTATTTCTAATTATATTTCCTTGCTTATCGACTTTATTTTTATAAACCCATTTTGTACCGATAACAGCTTGGTTACTTGGTCTAGGAACTAAGTCCCAAACATCATTACGTTCAAATTGATTTAATTCTTCTTACATAGCTATTATCCCATAATCATCCGTTGAAGCTTCTTTGGGATTTTAAGGTTCAATATTTAGAAAGAAAAGCTACGTGACCCATTTTATTTAGTTGACTATGAGTTCTTACGTTTGAATGAATTTCTCCAATTATATTTTCAATTGGATGATTTCTTAAAAGCCTCAGTGGTGATCTTATTTCATTATTATTTTGAAGATTATTAATTTTAGAATTATCAAAATCATCATCTGAGTCATAAGATTTAGAAATAGTTTCTTTAATTTCCATAAAACGACTATTTTTTAAATTTTCATCGAATGACACATGAAGTGTTTCTTCGATTACTTTAGTTATTTTATTATAGATTCTGTAAGCTTTGCTTCGTTCCGAGTATCCAATGAAAATTCCTTCATCAAATTTTGGATCGAATTTGCTAAGCTTATCTTCTGTATTTAATACAAAACATTTTGATCCAAAAACTTTAAAATAAGAAATATTCGGTTTTCTTTCATTAAAAAGTTCACAAGGAGTGTGTTTAGTTAATGGTCTTATGGAAACTCTATTTAAAACATAACAAGCAGTTGCTACAGCTTCTGCCCAAAAATGCTTTGGTAGAGTACTTTCGTTTAATAAAGTTCTAGCACATTCTTGAAGAGTTCTATTTTTCCTATCTACAACTCCATTTTGTTGTAGAGTTCTAGGAAATGAAAAATTGTAAACAATTCCTT
The DNA here is from genome assembly GCA_030737815.1 of Allium fistulosum. Taxonomy (NCBI): domain Eukaryota; kingdom Viridiplantae; phylum Streptophyta; class Magnoliopsida; order Asparagales; family Amaryllidaceae; genus Allium; species Allium fistulosum. The sequence goes on from CM060904.1 coordinate 801,207,719, forward strand.
TCTTATTACAACAGTTTTCAAAAGCCTCATTCTCGAATTCTCCTCCATGATCACTCCGAATATTTTTAATTTTTAAATTTTTGCTATTTTGAATTTTTTTTAGAAAATGTTTTAAAATTTTCAAAACTATCACTTTTATTTTTCAAAAATATTGAACATGTAAACCTTGAAAAATCATCTACTATTACAAAAACATATCTATTATGATTTATAGATTGAGTTAGGGTGGGACCAAAAAGATCTCAATGTAATAACTCAAGTGGTTTTAAAGTAGAAATCATTTTCTTTGATTTAAAAGAAGATTTAGTTAATTTTACTAACTGACAAGTGTTTGCACGAAAAATGGGCAAACACCTCCAAGACGTTGTAGTAGAGCTACGAATACTGTTTGCAGTATACAACCACCTTTTGATGAATTTTAGTTGCGAGTGTATGTGGTAGAAAATCAATAGTTTGCAATAAAGAATAAATAAAGGACTGAAATGTAAAAAGACACAAAATTTATAGTGGTTCGGCCTAAACGTGCCTACATCCATTGCTCCTCTTTTATTATCTCTTTCATATCTGATTACAAGTACAAGCTTTGAATATGAATAAACTTGTTGTTAGGAGTAAGGAATTTCTCTCTCTTAGTTGTCTGCCATTGTTGATGGAAGCTTCACTATTTCCCATCCCCATCTTTATGATGTCATAAGTCTAGTATTTATAGAGTGAGTTTGTGGAGAAAGGCAGATGAGTACATGACTTCTAGGCTTTAGTTCAACCTCTCTTTCTCTAAGCTTTGGTTCAACCTTTCTTCCTCTAAGCTTTAGTTCAACCTTTCCATTGTTCCACTACTCTTGGACGCCAGTTTAGTACTATCCTGGTAGCTTCCTTTTGTTGCCCATCCAGACCTTGGAGTCTTGAATTCCAGAACTGGTATGTTCATCCTAAAAGTACAAAAAAGAGTGGATCCAGCCTCGAAAGGGCTGGACCGGATATGTCTAGCGGGTCCAGCCCTAGAAGGAATGGAGCAAGTGGGTCCGATAGGTTCAACCCCAGAAGGGCTGGACCACGTGGGTGCAGCCCTGGACCAGGTGGGTCCGGCCCTAGGGTGCCAGACCAGGCTGGTCCAGCACAACTGGACCAGAAAGCTGGAGGTGGGTCCGGCACTATGCCGGACCGGATTCCTGGTCCGGCACTGTGCTGGACCGGAAATATGGTCTGGCATTTGCCGGACCCAGGGAGTTCGGCCTTGGACCGGACCAGGTGTCCGGTCCAAGAGGACCGGATTCTGGTCGGCCCTGTGGGGCCGGACCTATGCGGGTCCGGCCCCCCTTGGGCCAGACCTGTGCAGGTCCGGCCCTCCCGGTTTGGCCCTGTGGGGCCAGACCTGTGCGAGTCCAACCATCTCGGGCCGGACTAGGATGTCCGGCCAAGTGTGGCCGGATATGTGCGGGTCCGGCCCTCCTGGGCCAGGCCAGGTTGTCTGGCCCTGTTGGGGCGGACTCTCCTTGGTCTGGCCCTGTTGGGCCGGACTCAGCTGGGCTGGACCCATGCGGGTCCAGCCTGGGCTGTCATGCCCTGCAGGGCCGGGCACATGCGGGTCTGGCTCTGCTGGGCTGGATTTGGCAAGTCCGTTCCTACTGGGCCGGGCTTTGCAGGGCCTATGCGGATCTTATTTTGTAGAGCAGTTCCTTTGCTGGTTTAGGCAGTGCTGAGCCTTGGCAGAAGGCGGTCTTCGAGGCTTTATCGTCGGACCGTGTTAGGCAAATATTAGAATGACCATATCTTTTAAACCGTTATTCGGATTGAGATGCGGTTCGGACCGGTGCACACATATTGACCTCGCGAACGTTTCTAAGCAGCTCTGAGTCTATTCCAAAGCTCTGACAATTGTAACTTTTCATATCCAATATGCGGTGGGCAAAAATGCCCACAACTGGCATCATAAATATTTTTAACTTTAAACTTCATTTTTGGTAAACCTCTAACTACATTATTCTTAGATAATTTGTTAATAACTTTAAAATTCAAGTGACAAAATCTTTTATTCCATAACCAAGGATAATTATCTTTCACTACTAGGCAGATGTTTGTGTTATAATTAACTTTTATGTTTAATATTTAAATATTTCTTTCTCTTGTTCCTTCAAAAATAAGATTATTATTTTGATCAAAAATACCACACTTATTTTCAAAAAAGTTGTGTTTAAACCTTTATCACATAGCTGACTTGTACTAAGTAAATTATGCTTTAAATTCTTAACTAATAAAACATTTGTAATAAGAGGTAAAGTAGATGTACCGTCAATGCTCGCATCGCCTTTGCCGATGATATATCCTTTGGAGTTATCTCCAAATGTGAAAGATCCTCCATTCAAGTAGATAATGTTTGTCAGCATATCTTTGTTTCCTGTCATATGTTTTGAGCAACCACTGTCTAGTATCCATTTTACTCTTTTCTTAGTCGGTACCAGCAAAAAATATAGAAATAGCTCTGGTACCCAATTTTTATTAAGGTCCTAAGAGTTAGATCTTAGGAAGCCAAACCCATGAGGTTTATAATTCCCTTTATAAATAAAACCTTTGTTTTTATGAACTGTAGATATAAAAGATTTTATATACTTATTTCCGATTAAATTGTTGTTAGTTTTTGGTACCTAAATTTTTATAGTACAATTTCTATCAGCTTCTTTCTTTGGAACAATAACCTTTGCTTTGACAAAATTATTATGCAAATTGTAATTTTTACAAGATGTATCATTCTTCTTTGGTTTTGAAGATTTTTTATATCCTAGTCCATTCTTATTATTATTAGACTGAGAATTACTAAAAATTTTAGAAAGATTTTCTCTTCCTTTAATGAAATATGTCATATTTTTAGCAATACTCTGTAACTCAGTTTTGAGACTAGTGTTATTTAACTCAAGAATTTTGATATTTGATTTCAACTCATGATTTTCTAAAGCTAATGTCATATTCTTTTCTTTTTGCACTTCTATTTCTTTTAATAGCATAGTGAGTTGAGAAGAAACATTAGATAAGGATTCTTGTGTATTAACAAGTTCTTCTTCTAAAATTTTCTTTTCACCTCTTATCATACCAATCTCCATTTCAGCTCTCTTTAACTTTTCTGATGCCTTTTTATATTTTCTCTTAGTTTCCTTGTGTTTATCTAATATTTCTAAGTTTATATTAATTAATTCTTCAAAAGATAAACCACTTACAATGTCAGTTGAAGCCATAAAGCAAACGTTGGCATGTTCAGAATCACTTTATGTATCACTGTCTGATGAAGATGATGATGATTCCGAATCATCCCATGATGTGCACGTAAATGTGCATATTTTTACCACCATATTTAATCTATTTAAATTAAATAAATGATCATATCGGGTATTTTAACTTGTTTAAACCAAAATTCATATTATTTTCAAATCATCACATATTCATCTTCATCCAAGGGAAAAATGGTCATTTTTGTGCATATATTAGTTTGAGAAAATTTAATTAGAAATTTCTATATTATTTTATAGGAATTTAGCTTCATATACAAGTGGTTTCATGAAGATATATGCATGCACAAAGAAGATACAAAGGAATGGAGATGGAAGTAATTCAAAGGCATGATAATGGAGGACCCCACTTACCCACCTACCTTAATGTACACTTAGGAGCTAATGCACATGGTAAAAGGCCATCAAATCTTCATGCACACTTAATGGATGATTAGGGGATGCTAATGATTACTTGGCCACCACACTAGCTCAAGGGCAATTTGGGCATTCCCCAAAAATATGAATTAGGGTTTAACACATGTATAAGTACCCCTTATGTTTCATGTAACCCTTCTCTTCTTAGTTCCTCGTAGTTTTAGTTAGGCTCAAAATAAAAAGACAAGCTCTCTTTTTTTTCATGGCTACTTAGCCATTTTTATTTTCATGTAATTTCCTTTCTTTTTCTTATGCAATTTAATTACTTGTTCATTTTACTTTCCTTGTTCATTTACTTTAATGTTGGTAGTGTAGATTCACATTCATGCAAAGTAGTTAGTTTTAATTCTTGTTAACTAGATTCTCTTTTCCATTAGCTTTCATTTTCCTTTCTTTTTGCTTTCATGTTGCTAGCTACATTTGTTAATCAAATGACAAATATGAGAGGCTAAACCCCTTCAATTTAAGGGTAATGAAGCTCTCTAATTATGTAACTTCAACTATTTGTTAATTCATGCTCTCTTTTTGTACTTAATGATGATGATAGTAATGGTTTACTAGTTGTTTTTGCTTTGAATTTGATAGCCTATATTGTTGACACCAAATAGGCTATGCTTAAACAATCACTAAAAATAATTGCCTCTTCAATTTTGGGTTAACTTAGGATAAATAATTTGTAATTAGACCATTGTATTCATATAGTTGCATTAGTTCATGCATATTTATAAAAAACATTTCAAAATCCAAAACTAAAAAAAATTGTCAATATTCCTTTTCCTTTGAAATTTTTTAAATCCTTTTTCTTTGAAATTTCAAAAAAATTCAAAATTTTTTTTAAAAAAACCAAAATCCAAAAAAAAATTATAAAACCTTTTCAAAAACAAAGAAAAAATTTGAAAAACGAAAATAAAAAACAAAAATCAACTTCCCTTTTGAAAAATAAATTTAATTTGTAAATATTTTTCCTTTATAAAAAACCATTCTTGAAAATGTCCGAGTTTCCCCACTTACGTGAATTTTACAATAGTTGTGAAAATCAATATAATCCATATGATTTCACTCCAAATTCGTATGGATATTTTAACAACAACTATTGGTAAATGATTCAAATTTTGAACCCCAAAATTTTCAAAACGATGTCCAACCCTGAAATCTTGAAAATAGCATTTAGTCTTTACTTGAAATCTCTACACAAAAAAATCAAATGATAAATGATTTGTGTAATTCGTATTTCTACGATAACTCGAGTCAAAGTTTTCAAGGATTTCAAAATTTGAATTTAATTCAAAATTCTAATTAATTTGAGTATAGCCCATGCCAATTCAATTTTGAACTCCAAAATGAATTTCAAAATCTAAACAAAAATGTGATCCACTTTTTAAATAATTTTGGCAATGGGAATAATCTCGACTATGATGCAAGTGAAAATGTTTGTTCTTAACAAATCCAAATCGAAAATCCTCAAGCTAATAATTATAAATTGGATTTTGTTGAATAAATGAACGAAATTTACGATGATCACATGGATTCGTTGTTTGTAACTTATATGAAACAACATGAACAACAAAATCAAATCCCAATTTGTGACGAGTCAAGTGATACTCCACCTTTTACCCAAATCAACGATTTTCAAATAACAACTTTTGAAATTGAAAATAACGATCTTAATGAAGTTGCTGAGAACATGGTAATTGAGTTGGATATCAATTCTTTCGAAGGTGTAGAACCAAATTTAAGATTCGATATTCCTTTTCTCGATTTTCAAAATTTTAATACAACAACTTTGGATTTTGAACTTGAGATACGCAATGAAGTTGTTGATAATACAACAAAGGAAGACGAATTTAATGAACACGGATTTTTTGGACTTTTCGATGACGAGTTGTTAAATTCCGACGGGGAAGATTTAAATCATCATTTGGTGAAAATAAACTTGAACTTCAATCAATTGTTTTATCGACCCCAAAAATCATCGACAATAAAACAGCTCATTCGATTTTTAATAAAACAAAATTCGTTTTTCCAAATCAACATTCAACTTTGAAATCTTTGAAGGTTTGGTTTTTCAAGTTTAAGCTGTGTCTCGTATGCTTGACGAGACAAATGAATCGGTCTTTGGAAGACCGTTTCATTTACTTTTTGACAATATACATTCTGATCTCGTGTAAATACTGTTAATTTTCATTTAAATAAAGGTCATGTTTTATTTTTATTTTTCTCCTTCTACTTGGGTTGACTGTGGGGACACAGTCAAAATCAAGTGTGGGGGAGACTCATCATCATTTTTAATTTTTCATGGTTTATTTATTTTTATTTTCTTTCCAAAATTTAAGAAAAAAGTTTCAAAAAAACAAAAAAATTTGTTTTAAAAGCATTTTGATTTATTTTTAAAGAAAAACTATAGGATAAATATATGGTTTTGGTTTATTAAGTTGAAATTTTTGTAATTTAATTTGTCTTAACAAAAACAAAAATGAAGCTTGATTACAAATAAAAATGGTTTAACTAGTATATAGGAAGATTCATATGTGATAATTATGAAATATATCCTAATTGAAAATCTTTGTTTTAAAAAGTGGTTGATTTAAAGTAAGGGATATAACATTTTTTTTGTCTTTTAAGTTAAATGATGCTAAGATGATTTTGCGAAACTCTCTCCCTAAAAAAACAAATACAAGAAAAAAATATTTCTTGTACATATGTATATATTTTCTTAATAAACACCTAGAGTCATGTGTTCACACTCGTGTGTTCACTCGCCATGCTCTGTACCCTTCTCACGTAAGCCCGAAAGGCAGTGCATGATCGGCATATCTGGCCTCAGTCTATCTGAGTTAGGTGTGTATATAAAAATTATTTTACTAATAACGCCTACAGTCAATAAGTGTTCACACTTGTGTGTTCACTCGCCATGCTGGTATTCCCCTCACATCAGTCTGTAAGGCAGTGCATGGGTAATATATCTGACCTCAGTTTATCTGACTTAGGCATATGTAAATATTGCTAATATCAACAAAATTTTCAAAAGAAAAACCGGAGAGAGTAAGCAATTGAAATCCAAGCATTATTTTAACTTATTTGATTTGACTTGTTATTCAAAAGAAATAAAATTACCACTTTGATAACATTGATAATCAACTAAGGATCCATTTTATAATTACACTTTGTTATCAACCGAAACAACGAGTTAAACTATATTCTATTTGTTATGATAAGTTAATTTTTGTTGGAAATTTTGACGAGTAAATGACGTAAATTTTCAAGATAATGACCAAAACCTCTATTTAACTTAGTTGTGTCAATTTAAATATAAATCCTTCATTGTAAATATTTTCAAAAACTTGCATTCACATCTTTGTAAATAAATCTTGCATTTTGAAAATATTTTCACTCTGCATTTGGATTTTGTGGGTAGTATCCGCTGAAAACCCTCACGAGACAACACTCGTCCTACTGGGGACACCCAGAGGTTTAATGGCTTGTTGCATATGCTCAATGTAATCGTGCTCCCTACGAAAACGGATTTATCTTAGTTTTTTTTCTTTATTCGAGGACGAATAAAAAGATAAGTGTGGGGGTATTTGATGTGCATGTAAATGTGCATATTTTTACCACCATATTTAATCTATTTAAATTAAATAAATGATCATATCGGGTATTTTAACCTATTTAAACCAAAATTCATATTATTTTCAAATTGTCACATATTTATCTTCATCCAAGGGAAAATGATCATTTTTGTGCATTTATTAATTTGAAAAAATTTCTATATTATTTTATAGGAATTTGGCTTCATATACAAGTGGTTTCATGATGATATATGCATGCACAAAGAAGATACAAAGGAATGAAGATGGAAATAATTCAAAGGCATGATAATGGAGGACCCCACTTACCCACCTACCTTAATGTACACTTAGGAGCTAATGCACATGCTAAAAGGCCATCAAATCTTCATGCACACTTAATGGATGATTAGGGGATGCTAATGATTACTTGGCCACCACCCTACCCCAAGGGCAATTTGGGCATTCCCCAAAAATATGAATTATGGTTTAACACATGTATAAGTACCCCTTATGTTTCATGTAACCCTTCTCTTCTTAGTTCCTCTTAGTTTTAGTTAGGCTCAAAATAAAAAGACAAGCTCTCTTTTTTTTATGGCTACTTAGCCATTTTTATTTTCATGTAATTTCCTTTCTTTTTCTAATGCAATTTAATTACTTGTTCATTTTACTTTCCTTGTTCATTTACTGTAATGTTGGTAGTGTAGATTTACATTCATGCAAAGTAGCTAGTTTTAATTCTTATTAATTAGCTTCTCTTTTCCATTAGCTTTCATTTTCCTTTCTTTTTGCTTTCATGTTCCTAGCTATATTTGTTAATCAAATGACAAATATGAGAGGCTAAACCCCTTCAATTTAGGGGTAATGAAGCTCTCTAATTAAGTAGCTTCAACTATTTGTTAATTCGTGCTATATGTTTGTGCTTAATGATGATGATAGAAATGGTTTACTAGTTGTTTTTGCTTTGAATTTGACAGCCTATATTGTTGACACCAAATAGGCTGTGCTTAAAAAATCACTAACAATAATTGCCTCTTCATCAATATATGATTATGGAAAAAGAAAGTGATTTGAAATTAAATTTTGATGGTCTATATTTCTAATCAATAGTTAATAGGCCATACTTAAAATAAATTTCATTTTCATTTTCATTGTCAGTTCATTAAAGTTAGTAAGTGGTTTAAGGGGTCTGTTATAGTTTGATGGCTTATGTTGGCTAATCAATAGCACAAATATGCCATACTTATGATAAACACATCAATTAAAGCACTAATGACCATAAAAGAGAGATTATGATTTCATATGTGTTGAACTACATGATCAAGAGAGTGGATTTATTCTCCAAATTGTCATTTAACTCTTATATTTGCATCTCTCTTCTTTTAGTTAGTTAGCTAATTTTCTAATTCTCTAGCTTAACTTTCATTCGACTTTGGTTTAATTTGATTGAATAGATTTTAAAATCATCAATTCCATGCGGATCGACCCGTATTCGCCACGTACTACAAGTGTACGCCGTGCGCTTGCGGTAAATTTTAATTCAAAATTTTTCGACTATTTTCTAATCGATAGAAAAGCATGTAGACAAGAGTGGAAAAAGAGGCTTGGAAGCCATTTTTATTTCATATACATTGAGCTTACAATTTGATCTCTTAATTTCCTATGTAAAATGAAAGAGTAGATGATAGTTTCATGTACATAAGAGGGTTATTTATACATGCATAAAACCCTAATTCTATTTTTAGGGGGCTTCCCAAAATACACCTTAGGAAGTGTGGAGGCCAAGTAATCATTAGCTTCTAATAATCATCATTTAAGCGTACATGAACCCATTAATTCCATAAACATGTTCATTAGCCTCTAATTTGTACATTAAGGTAGGTGGGTAGGTGGGGTCCTCCATGATCTTCACTTTGAATTATTTCCCTCTTCTTTCCTTTGTGTTCATTTGTGCATGCATGTATCTTCATATAAGCCTCTTCCATATGCATCCAAATTCCTATAAAAATCATCAAAAATGTCCAAGTAAAAATTCTCAAATTTACACATGCACAAAAAATTACCATTTTGCCCCTGAATGAAGATTAAAATATGATGGTTTGAAAATAATTGAATTTTGGTTTTAACATGTACAAATGCCAAAATATGATGTTTACTTAAATAAAAATAGATAAAATATGGATGTAAATATATGCACATTTACGTGCACATCATCTTATGTTATTGAAAATGCATGCTTCTTCTTGTACATGTCCTTCTTATTTTTGATTCTATCTCGTTTTCTTTCTGGACAGTCTTTCTTCATATGATCCTTTTTTATGACATTCGTAACATTCGAGATTTGAGGCTGGCAATTTGCTGGTGTTGTCTTTTCTATTGTTTCCAAATTTCTTGTTCTTTCTAAATTTCAAAAACTTTATGAATTTTTTTGCGATTATTGCCATGTCATCTTCCTCTGAGTCTGAGTCTTCTTGTTTAGCTTTGAAAGCAATATTTCTTTTACCTTGTGCTTGATCTCACTTAGCCTGCAAATATACTTCATATGACATCAGATTTCCAATTAACTCTTCAGGTTTGATGGTAGAAATGTCATTAGCTTCTTCAACCACTAGTACAAAACAGATCAGTTGCTTCGCCTCATTTGTGTCGGTTGTCCATAAAACCGAAACAAATAGTGTAATTTGTGTCGGTTGTTTATTAACAACCGAAACTATTGACTTATGGGATAAGAAGAAAATGTTAAAAAAGGAATTTGCATCTGTTGTTCTTAAGAAACCGACACAATTGAAGGGAAGCAATAGATTTACTAGTGTCGGTTGTTTGAACAACCGACACAATTAAATACAATAGCATCGGTTGTCAAAAAACCGACACAATAGGCACACAACTTTCCCCCAAATCCATTTCAGCCGCCCCATCTTTTCCCGCGAACCCTAAATTTTAGAGGGAAAATTTAGCATCTTCATCCGATCATTAGTTCCACAGCGTTTCATCTTCATTCCGCCTTAACAATTTGGATGATATTTTTCTCTGACTGCTCATATTTCCTTTTCTGTCGTTACCACTTCAAAATTTTCATTAAAACTTTTTCTCCCAAGGAAACCCTATTGGAAATTTCCTCCACCATCGTTTCTCTTTAGCTCGCATAATTCCACCTAAATTTTGCCTCAGAATCCTTTCGCCTCAAGCGACAATTCTTGATTCCAGCCTCCGCTTCTTGCCTCTAGCTGAATAAAGGTAATTTAAAAGATAAACCTTATTTTGAGTTTCTTGTTTAAATTGAGTTTGTGTAGTGGTGTTTAAGGGTTTTTGCTTGAAATCATCACATGAATTAAATTCTGTTTATTCATGTCGAAATTAAATATTGGATCAATTTTTTTGTTGAGATCCGAAATTATGAGATCCCGATTGGTAGTTGTGTATATGTGACTTAACAGTTCGTGTATTTCAACTACACTTTTAGGATAACACTATTTTTAATAAAAATTGAATTGTCATTTTTGAATTTCGATTACTATTCTAAATATATTAGTCAATAGAACCCGAATTATACCCCGTCCTGTTAAACATTAAATTAATGGTTAGTTTACTATATTTTGAGTTCAATGTTAATTTTTGTAGTAGAATTTGTCTTTTGTTTAATACTATGTTTACCTCCTAGTCATATTTAATATGCTAACTTTATGTACCTCCTTACCTATCAGTTTGACTGAATTAGATACCGACGGGCAATAATTATAGGCAGCCTCTCCCAGTCATAAGAGCCAACAGTTTATGGCAAGAGATGCAATACTAAATTTTTATGTGAACATGCTCACCACATGCCTGAATGATCCATGATTTCCCATATCAAAAGGACCCTTCTTTTATATTCTGTGGTTAATATTGTTTATAATTACTTATGAGTATGTGTAATTACAACATCTTCTTGAGAACTCAATGAACTCTCTGTATTTCTCTTAATATCAAACTTTTACTTACATATCTGTTGTATGGACAGGATTAGTTATGGGGTGTTAAAGTATAGAGGTGCGTAGAGCTTGGATGGGAATAGACTCAAGTCAAGAATGCTTAGAACAGAGAAGATAGAGTAGCAATGCCTGATTTTATTATTTTATCATTTCAAGGTACATTGAAAATGATCTTGCCATTTATTATTTTGTTTAATTAGTTTACAATGTCTAGAGTTATCATGCATAGAATCATCTAATCTAGAGATGTATATAAAAAATGAAGTTTGGACAGAGTATCATGTATGGATGTGCGATGTGTAACTGCATTCTAACCTTAGTTCTGTTTATAACTTGGTGAAATCTGGAGATGCTGTTTATAACTGTTTATACCTTAATTCTATTAATAAAAAAATAAAGTTTGGACAGAGTGACAATACCTTAATTCTGTTTATAACTGTGTTCTATCTTATTACTGTGTGCATGATGCTGTTAAAAGAAACAATTTTGCACACTCAAATGCAACATGTGATAACATTTGGACAGAGTATCATGAATTAGGGTGGGGTGGAATTAAAGCTGTTGCTGACTATAGAGCTTATACTACTAGTGATGTATTAGATCTTCTTTATATTGTTGCACCAAAAATGATATAAAGAGGTGGTGCTCATTTTTCGTATGGCATTGCTGAAGATTTAGATGTTCTAAAATATCAACACTACAAATGTTGGTCGAATCCATTAGAGACCAAGTAAGAATCCGATTCACTGCATTTTTTGTACAAGCATGGTTGTTTTCTTCGCACTTAAGTGTGTATATCATTGACATGAGCAAGTGCATGGCAGGTTGAAACAAGGATATGCAAGGTTCAGGCACGACAAACAGCAATAGATGAAACGGTATCATAGTTGAATCAGTATCTGCTTTGTGGACTGAGGTGTGTGCAGGCTGTCAGGCCAGAGGTATAGGCAGGTACATGTAAGTAGAGGAATGATGTAGTCTTTTGGTCTTGATTTTATAGTTGTTGACTCATTGATATCTTTATGTCTCCGTTGCCTGACACTGCAATTTATTTACAAACTGAAAATAATAACCGTTCATGAATATTTTTTTGAGACTGAAATCCAACATAGAAACAATCTTGAATCCAATCATACTAGGTTTACTCACTCTAATAGTTTAGTAACATAATACTATAATATAACCAGCAATGAAAGAACAATCAGAAGATCTAAGAGGCTCACAAACATTTAATCAATTGATTCAATTCAGTACAGCAAAAATATGATACCCTCAATTATTAAAGATCTAAGACTCTTTATTAGAAGGTGAAACAGGCTCTCAAAGTGTTAAAAGACTTAAAATTTTAATGATGATACCCTCTAATCGACACAAGTAAAACATTAAAGCAATTTATTTGACGGTCGTAAACTTGATCGCCATGAGTCTTGATCGCCATGAGTTGATGACTGATGCAAGCATCAAATACTGGAGCTCACACTAAAAAGATTAATCATTACTTTGCATTTCTTATTATTCCCACTGATATTTATATGCTTGAACATCTATCCTTTAAAGAAATAAGTTTTTTAAGATGTTCTGCTGAGGGATGTTTTTCAATAAATCTAAACCTTTTGTACAAATGATTGAAAAATTGCAAGTTTCTCAATGATTTTCTAGCATTCTAGAACCTCTAACCAAATCAAAGTTTAGTGTAGATTTGTAATGTGGAAATTTCATGTTTTGATCCTTGCTGCTTCCTACTTGTTAATTGTTTTCTCATTTCACTTTCAATTATAGCCAAGTTTTAACGGGAAAAATACCAAGAAAAACTAGTAGTATACAGGTACATGTGAATAGTTTGAACTTCTTCACACTATTCACGACTGCTTCGTTGTTGGCATCTACTAGATATTTGTCCATAGACAAAAAGAACCGTGTAGAAATATCTTCCTCTTAATAAATGTATGTACCACATGCTCAAAGAGTTCTACATTCACTGTTATCAATAGGATGTTGATGGCCGAGCTACAGATGTTGCTCTAGGATGGTCTGTTGCTTTAGGATCGCCATTCACTTTTGCTACCACGTTAGAACAAGAATACAAAAGCGACATCTTTGGCGAGCGAGGTAGGCTTATTACACTTGCCACAGCAAAGTATGCTTACACAACCAGTAAATTTAACTATTTCCTTTTAGGTATTTTGCCTTGTGCTTTTCATGGTATCGTGGAATCCTTGTTCAGACGATATACAGAGAACGGAATGAGTGAAGAGCTAGCCTACAAGAACACTGTGGAGTGCATCACTGGTACAATGTCAAAGACCATTTCTACTAAGGTAACTTACAATCTACTTGCAATATTTACATTTTACTTTAAAAGGACATGGCTCTTAGAGGTTACTTCTAATTGCAGGGCATGCTTTTTGTCTACAATTCATTCTCTGAGGAGACGGTTCTTATAACCAACAAGAGGTAGACGAGGTTCGAGAGAATTTAGCTAGTTATATCATGTATAATTGGATGTAGTTGTTTTTTGTTGTGTACACTGATCTTTTGTAACGTACGTTGGTATTTTGTTATGTATGTTTGTGATATATTATATTCTATTTTGTTTTGTAAACAAGAATTATGTTGATGGATAATATAATTATATTTTTTGTTCAATCAGTTCATAGTAACGTTCGTTTATAAAAAATTAAAATTCAATTTCATACTATTTTTATAATCTTAAACGGTAATAATAATTTTTTTTGCTTCAGATATAACTTGTGTCGGTTGTTACTTCAAATGGAACTGATACAACTGCATGTCAATTGTGTCGGTTGAAAAAACAAACATAACCGACACAAATATCAATCATTTGTGTCGGTCGTCAATAAGGAACCGACACAAAACAAGCAACAGTTGTGTCGGTTTTTCTTAAAGGACCGACACAATAAACGGCGGTTTGCTTCACTATACAAGCTGATTTGTGTCGGTCCTATTAGAAAGACCGACACAACTGTTCATAGTTTTGTGTCGGTTCTCTAGTACCAACCGACACAAATAATTGATATTTGTGTCGGTTGTACAACCGACACAATAGAAAAATGTCTTTTGTGTCGTCTTCATTTGAGTCGGTTGTAAAACCGACACAACAGGGGTTACACAACCGACACAAATGACCAGTTTTGTACTAGTGAACGGCTAAGACCTTTCTTTCCCATTCATCCATTAAAGAGTTTAAAATTTTAGACACAATATCAAAATCTGAATATTTTTCTCCGAATGCTTATAGTGAATGATGTATTTCTTGCAATCTAGAGTACGTATCATTTATCGTTTCATCTGGTCTCATTCTGAAATTTTGGAACTGGTTTTTAAGCATAGAAATCTTGCTTTGTTTAACTTTGTTAGTTCCTTCATGTGTGATTTTAAGAGTTTTCCAAATATCATAGGCAGTTTTACACATACTAACCCTATTAAATTCATTTTTGTCTAATGCACAAAATAACATATTCATAGCTTTTGTGTTTGATGTAGCATCGTCTTTTGTGTATTTGACAATTCTGCAAATGGTGTAGTGGTATAGTATATTCATTTTGAGTAATATTCCAAGTATCATATTCATTTGCTTGCATGAAAATTCTCATTCTAGTAGACCAGTAATTATAGTTCAAACAATTAATAGTAGTGTTCGTATAGTGGATTGTCCTTCAACAAAACTAGTGTTATTTTCCATATTAACAATGTATCAAATAACTGTGTTACATTTATAAGATGACCTATGCTCTGATACCAAATGAAAGTGATGATATGTATCATAATATGGAATATAAACTAAGTTATCTACTAATGCGGAATATGAGTATAAAAAGTAAACAGTAAAGTAAATAACACCGGGGATTTTTATACTAGTTCGAACTCCCTTTCTACGTCCAATCCCAGACTACTTCTGGAATTTAACTAGCAACCCTCTCTTAACCCGGTGGAACATGTATTATACCGCCTGAGCAACCGAACAGTACTTTTACCACCAAGACAAATGAATAGGACTTCTACTGCTTGAGTAACCAAACAGGACTTCTACAATACAGACAGTAAAGTTGTTTCTGACTGAAATGCTCTTAAATAGCACTGATAAGTCGATAAAGTACACCCTTCCTACAATCTTCTCCTTTTGTGGTGTAACGTGTAATTCGTGAAGATTGGAAGTAATTGTAAAGTACACCCTTCCTATAATCAAAAAATAAAATTGTGTTTTGCAAACTGAAATCAAGGCTATTGATAGTGTTAAATAGTTATAACTATTAGTGAAAAGATTCTGTTAAGAGATATGGAAACAACTGTTGGATTAACAGATGTTTCTCTTCGTTGAAAAGTGGCGACCGTTCAAAAAAATAGCCGTTATGAATATTTAGTCGACTGAAAATATGAATTAAGTAGACTGAATATTACAACGAATTTGAAATTTTAATTTATAGTGAAAAGAAACTTCATTCAGTCGATTGAACGGGTAAGTTTAGTTGACTGAATGTTCAAACATGCTTGTGCATGTGTGCATGTTTCAGTCGACTGGAATACCCTGTTCAGTTGACTGAAACTGTCACTGCAAGCCTGTTTTACTTAGTTTTAAAAGCAAGTTTAATTTATAAATTTATATATTTAAAAATAAGTTTATATATATTTTTTCGAGTAGGTTTTGAAGGCTTGTGTGTGCATACCACTTAGGAGTGATTTTAACAAATGTTAATACTGACTAGACTATAGACAAACCAAATCAAAATGTTTGAAACTTGTCGTTGAAATCTTTTGGTCTTCAATCTATTATCGAGTGAACTAGTATCTTCTGCTGCAATTTTGGTTAGGTCATATAATATATACTTATATAGTTGTCATAATCAAAACCTCAAAATAATTGGTTCTAGCATTTGTTAGGTTGAAGGAGTTATTGACGACTGCACCTGCCTTAACCCTCCCCGGTGGTATCAAGCCATTTACAGTCTGCATTGATGCTTGCGGAATCGATCTTGGTGTTGTCTTGATGCAAGAAAGGATGGTGATAGCATATGCTAGCCGATAGCTTAAGGTATATGAGAAGAACTACATGACACATGACCTTTAGTTGGCTACCATGGTATTTTCATTGAAATCCTAGAGGAACTATTTGTTGGGGGAGAGATTTGAGCTATTCACTAATTAGAAGTCTCTCATGTACATGTACTCATATATGGACTTGAATATGTGACAGCGATGAATGAAGTTTATTTGGTAATATGATTTTGGAATAGATTATACCCCAAGAAAGGGGAACATGATTGCTGATGTAGTGAGTAGGATGCATGCCATTAGAATGGAAGAGTTTAGAATTTATCTATGATTTTGATTTTTGGTCTTCGTCAGAATATGCACTGGGTTGATTAGCTACAATGGAGGTCATACCGTAATTAATGGATAGTGTTGGATTGAGTTGGAAAAGGATGTTATGTCAGTGGGAATTTTGGAACAATTAGATCGGTGTTGTTCACCTGCTTTTTGATTAAAGAAAATTTAACAGGAGTTAGAAGGCCAAAGTGAAGACGAAATGACTTGAAAACTTAGAAGCCCACTTAGAAGAAGTAGAGAAACAACTGGAAGAGATTTCAATAGAACTTAGACTAAGGAGATAACTCGGTGAAGACTGATTTTAACTCGAAGAAGAGTGATTTTGGTTCGGTGAGGAGTTGTTTTTTTATCTCCATTCTACCACCCCAACTCCATATACTTCATATACTACTCCAAGAACTCATAGAAAAGTGATTTTCCTAAGGTTTGGATGAGAAATTCCAAGGGTTGATGAGAAGAAAGCGAAGGAAACAGGATAATTCAAGTGCTAGTAGAAAGATCATTAGAATCAACTCAAAGTCCATGTAAAACAGCTTAGAATGCATCAAATCAAGGATAGGAGAGAAGAACAATTGAAAGAGTCCACTTTGTAACAAGCAAAATGGATTGGTACTGATCCATTTTAAATCGGTACCGAGTTGTTTTCTTGGTTCGTGGGCCTCCTTGCTTACTTGTGCAAAATTGGGCTAGCTTCTGGACTTTACTGCAAGTGAGCTTTTGAACTTGTTCACATGTTTCTCTATAAATACCATCCATACAACAAATGGAGAGAGATCTTCTTCTCCTGATCGGATTTTCTAACTTAAGAGACTTCTTCTTCTTCACCTCTAACCTCTTCTCTATTAAAGTCACCTAGGATACTACTATTTGCAGCTCTAAGACTTAGATCAACAAATCCATAGTACTAGTGACTCCCAAACAATATAGAAACTCCATTATAATCTGAGATCCACTAGATTGTAGTCATATATGATATAACTAGTTATAATCCAGAGAGAAAAAAACTAACAACAAAGATTAAAGTGGACGTGGGACGAAGATTACGCCGAACCACTATAAAAATTCTTATGTCTCCTTTTACTTTCCTATTGTTTTTGCTTATTGGATTTGGATCTCTACATTTTGGTGCTTTCATCTAATATTTTAGGTATTGGCAGCATTTTTTGGCATCAATGTTTTGATGCTTTCATTGAGAGAGAACTATATTTGAAGACTTGAAGCTTGAATCAGAAACATAGAGGAGATGAAGTGGCCTAACACTAAATCTAAGATTAGAGGAAGTAAACAAAGCATGTGGGCAGCAAGGAGGCATCCTCAAATTCTAACCAATCCATCTACATGACCAGAGAATAGATGGAAAGAATGATGAAAGAAAAGGAAGACGGAATAGTGGCTCAACAACAGGAACTGCTAGATGTATTTTTCCAAAGGATGGGAAAACAAAGAATAGCCGGAGTATTTGGAATTAAGAACCAAAGACTAAAAATTAATGTAGGAGCATTTAGAATTCGAGCATAGAAAATTGAAACGGTGGCCCCACGATCTGGACCAGTCGACACCAACCACTGTCCTCTAGGTACGAAGAGGAATTTACTTGAGGGCACAATTGATTTGGATCATGTAACAACCCGGGATTTGCATTACCAACTAATAAATAAAAGTTAGGATTTTTATCTATTTTAATGAAGCATAAAAGGTTTTGGAAAAACAAAATTTATGTGAAAAAGGCTATTTTAATTAAATTGGAAATATGGGATTTTAAAATGAGGATAAAATGTTATTTTTGGAAAGTTAAATATTTTAGGAGAGATTTTAAAACGGGTTTGGATAAGAAAAATGAGTTTTATAAACATACATGAACACTTAGACAAATTTTTGGAAAACATGTAAATAACTCTCTTCTTATTGGGTTTCTAAACCTAGCCCAATAACCCACCCTAAACCTCCTCTATAAATTATCTCATACTCTCCAAACCTCATTCATTCATCCCTAATCAAAACCCTAATCATTTCCTAAAGCTTTCATAACAAAAATGGCCTCTATCTTCATCTCTTTCTAGTTTTTGCTTATGCAAGTCATTCTATGCAAAGGTAATGCAAATACCCACCTCAAATCCATTTTTATATCTCTCTAATTTATGAAATTTAATTGGTAACACATGTTTTATGTGTTTTTCTGATCTTATAGCCTCCTAATCATCTTTTGCTAACTTGGGTTGATGCTATAGTAGTCTTTGTTGCTTTTGTGAGAGGTATATTTCTAAAAACCTCTTCTAATATGTGTTTAATCATCTTTTGATTTCAGTAATCATTTAGTAACACATGTTTTATTATGTAACATGTGAATCATAGCTCTTTGATCCTCTTTGCTTTCATTTTGGGTGTGCACACAAGTTGCTTACTATATTGGTTGAGGTAATATATGCTAGCTGAAATTATAATTAGTTTATTACTGTTAGTAAATTAGGAATATCTCATTCATCTTAAATCGTAATTAAGATTTTCTTGATTTTCTGGAAATCTTATTCTATAGGCTATAACTTTTATGTTTTGAGCTTTGCCTAATTTTATGGTTTGAATGGTCGAAATCACGTTTGTTTGTCACTGACCTGCCAACAAACTACATGGTTGATAAAATAAAAAACCTGAAATTGATTTGGCCATAAGTTACTCGTTTCTTATCCGAATTAGAAAGTTTTGGATGTTCCGGAAAGCTTAAAATATATGCTACAATTTTTGTTCAGTGAGTTTTCCGTAATTTTGCCATTTAGATGACCTGAAATGCATTCAAAGACAGAAGACCAATTCTGTCTTTAACAAGTTATCTTGAGTTCCAATCTGATATTGTTTTGCATGTATCTGTCTTGTTTTTGATCCGAATTAGAAAATTTTGGATGTTCCGGAAATCTTAAAATATATTCTACAATTTTTGTTCAGTGAGTTTTCCGTAATTTTTCCATTTAGATGACCTGAAATGCAGTCAAAGACAGAAGACCAATTCTGTCTTTAACAAGTTATCTTGAGTTTCAATCTGATATTGTTTTGCATGTGTCTCCCTCATTTTTGATCCGAATTAGATAATTTTGGATGTTACGGAAAGCTTAAAACATATGCTACAATTTTTGTTCAGTGAGTTTTCTGTAATTTTGAGTCTAACTAGGTCAAAAATTGGCTTTTCTACTATCTTCCCGAGAGCGATACACATATTAGCTCTGTGGATGAAACTGAAACTATTTTGGTCATAACTTTTTAGCCGCTAGTCGGAATTTGACGATTTTGGTCTCGTTGGAAAGATGGAGTTATGAACTCCATATTTGGAAAGTTTGGTCATCATCTGAGTTCATTAGACCCTTCGAATTTCCTGTCAGAGTTGAACCCAAATCGCTGTGCAAAACAGTGCATTTCATGTTTCTGTGTCCGACTTTGGAACGTCGCTACGCCTTCGTTTCAAGTCGGAATCGAGTAATTCTTTTTGCGTTCTGAAGTAGGAATGTCGTACTACGTTCCTACCAATTTTCATGCCATTCGGGTTCAGTCTGCTGGTCCGAATAATTTTCCGACCTTGGGTTTGCGTCAGTTTTGGACTATTTTCCAACACTTAGAATATTTTCAGTGATTTTCTGATTTTATCGATTTCTTTGAGATTTGTCTCTGGATTTGGTACATGGGCCTTATAAAAAGGTTTTAAAAGGATTTTTCGCTTCGAAATGGCTTTCAAAATTATTATATAATATTATTTTTAATTAGTAGACTATTTACTCCATAATATGAGAGTTTTCAAAAGCCATTTTAGAGTGTTCTCAAAATCAATTATAAATCCGTTTTGAACCATTATTTTCTATAATAAAAATCTCACACTCACTTTTTAGCACGTCAAGCGAAGTGGAAAGGTGCTTAAATGGTTAGGAAATCTCCGGCCTATGGAACCGTGTGTATTTTCTTTTCGGTTAATCCCCGACCTATTCGATTGATCGTTTTGACCTTTGGGTCTAGTTTACCGATGATACGAGGTGGACTTTTTATTGTTTGGAGTGTGAGCTTGCTATTGGTTAGTAAACCGTTTAGTGCGAACGTGGGGTATGGGACTCATCGTTAACACTTTACGGGTTCCTCTCCAAGAAGTTTGTGACACATTAGCCTCTGGGCAGCCAGTACTGGAACTTTGGGTCACCATGCCTCTGGGCGACCGTCTCTGGACACCTGTTCTATGGAGCAGTTTCTTTTTTCGGCATGTGCCTCTGGGCCTTTATCCTTTTAGGAAGGATCTTGCCGTCTCGCGCGTTCCGCATCTGTGCGAGTGATCGATCACAACTCTACAGTACTTGGCAATAACGACTCCGGTCGGTGCACGTGCTATACTTGTATTATCTGATGATTTTTATATCCATTCGAGTACCGCCATTCGGTGTTGGTTCTATGGAATCATACGATGTAAGTGCGATTACCTTGTGGATTCACAGTGTCTTTGGACACTACTTTTCAGTGTTTGATTTCATTGACTTTTCAGTATATCCCCATTGCTCTTTGGAGCATCGATCTTTGCTTGGGCATTGATTACAGACTCTGGTCACTCTTGGGATTATTGCCTATGGGAAACTTTATATAGCTTTGGCTATGCCGATGATATGAGGCTATTTTATTTATTCAACACTTTGGTGCTGATATTCTCTTTGGAGATTTTTACTGTTGATTGATGATTAGGGACCGTCATTATATTCATGTGGTCCAAAATACTCTTCTCTTAGGAAAAGTACTGTTTATGTACCACATTATTATATATCTCAGTTATTACTGATTGTATAGCTAGCCTGACCCAAGTGTTTTCGCTCGGGTCAGACCGAGTTGTTTCAGGTTAGGTCTCTGGACTTAGCTTATGTGCTTCCGCTTGGACATTATCTGCTATGCTGATAGATAGTGCTTTTATTTGTCCACTATTCCGCTACTCTGTTATTATTCAGACTTTGATATTTACATATTTTTGACTCACATGTGTGGGCAGTGGCTTTGTACCCACTTATAGTATTTGGATCTGTATTGACGATGTATTGTTTTGAGACTCTGTCCTGTTATGTGATATTGTTCTGTGATGTTTTATCATTTATTACTATGCTTGTTCTGATAGGTCTTTAGCCATTGTAATTTCGTTATGAATATTTATTGAATATGTCGAACCACTTGAAAAAAAATATAGATACCATCCTTTCGACGTATTCAGTAGATAGTTATAGCTTGATTACAAATGGTCGCTTCCACTATACTCTACTCTCCGCTTTAACAAACAGTATTACTCCCGTAATACTCTTTGTTACAGTGGATCATAGAATGGGGCGTTACAGATCCAGGATGAGCTTTAGTGCGTAGAACGGGTGATCCTGAAGCTAGAGAGGCAGATCGGAATGCTAACGCACAATTGCAAGAGATGGAACCAAAAGCTCACCGTAGGAATGGGAGGCAGACCGAAGTTATGGATCGTAGACTTCCATTTGATGATAACCCCATGATCAGGATGGATTGGAGTCAGGTTTAGTTCCTATACCTAGTCTTTTTGTTTAAATAAATGATGCAAAATTACCAAAAGACCGCTTACACATGTACAAAATCCTGATTGGTCCCTAGGCACACTCTGAGTTTGAAGTCTGAAGGTGATCCTTAATAGGATTAGATGTTTTGATGTCTCTTAGATTCCCTGACTTAGGCTTCAAGAGAGATGGCTGACATCGATTAGGAAACCCCAATGGAGATTGATGACCTTATGATATTGATTAGGAATTTACAAACCACTTGAACATGATGACTGACCTTGCTTATGGTAGTCCCATCCGAAGAGACGGGGCGGTGACCACATGGTACCAGTTCCCTTACCGGGGAGTGAGTGGATGGACTTGTATGAAAAGTAAGTCCTCTAATCGAAGAGTAAGCGGATGTGCTTGCTTCGTCGTTGTGTCCCTTTGCTAGAGTGCAAGACGATTAGGCTCAGCAAGGATCCGTAGAGATCAAACCATAAATTGGATGATAAATGATATTGAGAGATTGAATCTTAGACTGGATGATAAAAAATCCGGAGTGATCGAACCCTAGATTGGGTGATAAACGATCCAAAGGTATCGAGCCCTTGATTTGATGGAACCCTAGATTAGTTGTTAGATGATTCAAAGAGTTCGAACCCTAGAATGGACGTTGACTTTACCTAAGGATTTTAATGCCTTATGATTAGACTAGAATAGATATATCCCGAACGAACACATGATGATTTTGATATACGATATGATAAATCCGGATGAAAACATGCTGATTATGATTTATGACTAACGCTTAAGCAAGGAATAGAGTCCTTAGCTATGATGGTCTAAAACGACCTATGATTTGCAAGTGAATGGCAAGGAATAAGACGATACACCAAGATCAGGATCGATGGATAGTTAGAGGGCTCAAATACCGAAGATTGATTACTGCTAAAACTTGTTCTTGAGCAAAGCACACCTTACATTTGAAAGGCGTACTTTGGAGGGGCAAAGATTAACCTAATTTTTGACAAAGTAGTTTTCAACCAGAGTAGATGAAGAGGTGTACTTTGGAGGGGCAAGGACACTTAGAAGAAGTAAAGAAACAACCGGGAGAGATTTCAATGGAAATTAGACTAAGAAGATAAATCGATGAAGAGTGATTTTAACTTGGTGAAGAGTGATTTTGGGTCAGTGAAGAGGTTTTTTTCTCTCCATTCTACCTCCCCAACTCCATATACTTAATATACTACTCCAATCACTCATGGATAAGTGATTTTCCCAGAGTTTGGATGAGAAATTCCAAGGATTGATGAGAAGAAAGCTGTAACGACCCAGAATTTCTGTCATTCAAATTTGGAATATTTAATTGATTTTAAATATTGAAAAGTTAAATTTTATAAGTTAAATAACTTATATTTCAAGTATAGTGATTTATTTGATAATTAAATTGTTTAATTTAATATTTGAAATTGTTTAAATTATTGAATCTTGAATTTAAAATGAATGAAAACGATTTCTAAACTTGATTTAAATTCTATTTGAATTAGAATAGAGTTAGTGAACTTTTAAATTTGATTTAAAAGTGAATAAACATAAATTGGAAATTACTCTTTTTAATTAACGTGTAAAAATAGTTTTTATGGGACTGTCTCGGATTTCGACGAAACCAGTTTCATCGGATCCATAATAGTGAATTATTATATGCTGTCGAATTTTGTAGCGATTGAACATATCGTTTGATCATGCGAGTTCGAAATGCATAGAAATTTATTAAAGGAATTTATACTAAAATTATTTGATTTTGAAAAGCTACCTTCTATATATGATGGAATTGGCTTCCAATATATATTTCATTATGTACGAAATAGGGGTATAACATATAGAATGCCAGAAGGCATGCTTCGTTTGGACTTCGAAATTTTCGTGAATGAATATTGCCGTGTTTATTTTCTATAAATAGCCCTCAACTTCCTTCATTTGCAACCAAACCCTAGCTTTTGTTTTCAGCCGCCATTAAAAACATTTCCATCCAACGATCGATAACGATCGAAATCTCCAAGAGCCGAATTAGCCTCCGACTTCAACTAGAGAAATGTAGAGCATAATTGTCACGAACCGTTTTTCCATACCCTTTAAATCGACAATAAACCACACATGTCCAACTCATATTGCACGAAAATACGGAACATGAAGGGAAATAAAGAAAAATAGACAGAACAGAATCTCACATGAATGGAATAACATATAATATTGCACAAATATCTTTACAGCGGAAAACTTTTAAATACATATATTAGAGTCTAACCTAAATTCATCTTGGACAGTTATAAACATATGTCCTTACAATTGCTGACAAACATCAACTAAAACAAACTATGTACAACAGATAATAGAATATGTCCATACGTAAATGAATATCTCCAGTTATCCTCTGGAAACTCCAACCGTCTTCAACTAACCTGAAACTACTCGGATCTGACCTGAGTATTGGAAATACCCGGATCAGGCTTATAAACCAGCGTGGGAAAAACTCAATAATGAATGACAGTGTCATATATCAGCCTTTGAATAAAATCCTTTGAAAAGAAAGAGTATCTCGTAAGACCATGCCCACACATAAACACGGACGGGATTTTAACTTATGATAACTAAAACACTTTTATATCAAAACATTTGATATTATTTCTAATGACATATCTTTGAAAATATTTGCAAATAAACTTATTAATCTTAGCTGAAATTGTTACCATTATTAAATTCCAGCATACTAGGCTCTACAAACAAAACCGTAGGTTCTTATTGGAGAATGGATTTCCATACAAATGACCAGGTGAAGGATCTACCTTTCGAATGGGTACACCTCTAGATGGATGTCCCAAGGCACAGAACATCTGCCCTCTACCAACACAAGACCGGCCTACCTCTTTAACTAGGTAGTACCAAATATGTCATTCCCAATCATTACCGAAGTTTAACCAAGCGCTCATTTCCATACACCACATTAATTTACATCCCGAATGTCATAGCGGAAAGAATTATATCTAGAAGGTGATGATCATACCCTAATTGGGAATGACCCACTTAGCCTTGCCGCATCTAATCCTGTTTCGGTCATTTCCGGTTTGATGGGGCTTGAAACAACGATTACCTTTTCACATAGCGCATATCACATCTCTAAATGCCACATTGCCATTTCTGTTGACTACTAATTGCCTTCCACAAAAATACAACCCCTGAGCTCGTACGTCTCAAGGAAGGGTGTTATGCTAGGAGAAGTTGCCTTCTCCGCCACCAAACAGATGTACGTTTGTAAAAACCAATGTTCGTAATCTCAGAAAATGTAATGCCAGACATTCATCCATACAAATTGTCCAGGAACAGGACAAACCGAAGGCACTCTCCTACTACCACTAGTAGCGAGTAGTCCTTGCAATCCGAAAAATCTCCACAACGAGGTGACCACTGCTATATATAACTCTATAATGGGAGCTACCCAAAGCATGTCAACAAGCAGTCGTCACGCCACGAAGATCCACGGTCTTCAACAATCATCATCTTTAACATGTCTTCACTTTCGAACGTATACATTGGTTCGAAGTGGTTTTCGGATAGGGATTACCCTAATCCGACCCCGGTTCCTTCGAAACCAATCATCGATAAAAAAAAGTGAATATGAGTATATAGGATTTATTAAGTTTCTTTTCACTTTAACACTTTTCAGATGATTTCGAAATCTCTTTCTTTTGACTTAGAATAATTCTAAGAAATTCATTCTTTTGCTTTTGATAATATTTTCAAATTTCAACCCTTGATCCAAATTCCTTAGCTTTAGACGGGTCAAAAACAATGTTATTTAAGACATCGTTCACGATAAACCCTAAAATCAATCTTAGCAAACATTTTTGAGTAAATAGGATCATAAAAATCATTCATTTTGGAGATTGCTTAAATTTTGATAATACTAATCTTCTTTTATTTTGGAAAACTTAATACAATCTTTTTACTTAGAGCATCCGGGCTTTCCTTTCGATATGTTCCACCCCTCGCCTAAGAAAAGAAAACATAGGCCAGGTAAGTTCAGGGCACTGGTTGCTCCATCCCTAACCTTAGTTAAACACCTTGTTTTATCTTCCCAGATCTCACAAGCAGGACAAATGTACTAGTCGTTTCCGCATACTCAGTTATCAACTTTATTTTGGAATTGATTTTAAATATTACAAATTATCGATTAAACACTTAAATTTCCTTTTAAAAACATTCACAATGGATTCAGGAAAAAATTGTTACATTTAAACTTATTTTCAAAAAGTTATACCATTCGCAGCATAAAAGTGCTGCGGAAAGTGCTATATAAGCTTATTTATTTAAATCAACTTTTAAACATTCGATAATTCATATTTTCCAATCCAAATCTCTTTCAAACCATTTAAATAGATTTATCAAATTTATTTCATATTTTTACAACATTAAAAACGTTCATTTAAACAGATTTCCTGTTATGGTCACTTAACTGCACTAGCGCGATTTTTTCTAGAAAATTGATTTGGACTTAATTCAAAATCTACTCAACAAAATTTTGATTTTCTTTCTTTGTTTAGAAGATATGGATATAATAGGCCGGAATTATCTTATCTCGAAGAATTACGAACTATATTCCACTCTATACACTCATTTGAACTTTTCGGCGCGAAATCGCGAACTACCTTTGTGACGACGCACCTTGTTTTAACTTATTCTTCAATATTTTAAATAATTTATTCAAATTGAATTCTATCACTTATAAAATCATTATAAATCAATATTTTTACTTTTTAAAGCTTTTAAAATGAATTTTCACTATTACCATATTATAATATTATATTATTCCTATTATTTTGATATTATATTTTAAATTCCAATTTCAATTCAATTTCAATTCTAACTTCAAATTAAACTCATTTAAAACTTAGATTTCAAATCCAATTCTAATTTAAACTTTAATTCAGTCTCAAACTAAACGTAAATTTTCAAAATCGATTTCAATTTCAATTTCACTATTCATCTCAATTTAATTTCAATTTAACTATCCTTTTTAAATCCGATTCACTTCAAATTTCAAATTCTCCTTTATTTTTACTTTCATTTCACTTCTAATTAAAAAGAGACTTATTTTTTTCAAAATATCTCATATCACTAAAATATGGTCTTGTTAACAAAGGATCACTTACTCAAAATGAATATAACATATGATTTCAAATCCAACATTCACTATAAAACCATAACGGGTTATATAATCACAATTCAATTATCAAACCAACTATCAAATCATCCATATTAACAATCAAATTAACATTCATATATCATAAGGATATAAATATGATTGTTTTAACATAACCAAAATATAAATTCAAAAGCGATGAGAATTTCTCACCTTTAACCAAAATAGTTTCACTTCCTACCAACATTCTTATCCAAACCAACACTTCACTAAACATTTCTAAACCTTATCATAACAATGCTTCCAAGTGCTCGACCATCTCCACCACTACTTGCCTTGCTCACGGCCATGACACTCCTCCACCACCTTGCTCTCGGCCTAAGCCCTTAAACACCTTCATCCTCATGGCCCATGGCCATTATAGAGAAGAGAAGTAGTTTTAAGAAGTGGTTAGAGAGTAATTGGCGGATTGGTGCTTAAGCACTCCACTATTTTTAACCCTCCTACCAAATCTTAAAAAGAAAAGAAAAGAGATAACTTCCTTTTGGAAGCCATTAGAGAAGCTTAAGGAAAGCTTTAAGAAAGGAAGAAGAAGAAGAATTTTGGTGTGAAGAAATGTGTGAAAGTGAGGTGGTATTTATAAGAAAATTTTCCTATGTAAATTACCTTTTTAACCTTAGCCAAAATGACTAAAATACCCTTCTTCTTTTTGAATTTTCAACTTATTTTCTTTCCTTTCCAAGACATGATTTGATGTCTTTTAATGAGATAAGATGCTTTGATTTGATTTGATTTAATATAGATTTGTTTATAGGTTTATGTCAAATCATACTTTTATACTTTTCAAAAGTAAACTCTTTTTTGTCTTTTAGTGCTAAATGTAAAGTGTTTAAAATTTTGTAAACTTGTATTTATATGTTAGAAAATGTATCAAGTTGCAAAAACTTGACGACAACTCATTTTGGTTGAAAATGGTGTTTTTATCGACAAATTTTACAATCAAAATTTGACGTTTTTGTCAAGCTATATATTGATGTAAACCGAATTTTAAAATGAACTTTTTACTTCTTTAAATAAATTAAAACATGTCTCTTTATATTTAAAAATCATATTTAATTAATATCAAAATCTCTAATTTAAAGTGTATGTAAAACTAACAAAATGCGACAAAATTTGGATATTTTTATAAAACGATTATTAACATACTTTTAAATATATTAATATACTTTTATTATCTTTATTAGATGCTTTAAATAAGATTTAACTTATCAAATAAATATTTAAACCTATTTATTTAAGCCTTTATTTATTTTTAACAAAACTTAACTTTTGTTGATTTGATTTAATGTCCAAATTTATACTTTTTAAATTATTAACTATAAGAATAAATAAATTTCTTCATTATTATATATTATATATAAAATTTTAAATTCCTTTTAAATTTAAAACGAACGAAATCTCTCATTTTTGAAATAGCGAAATTACGGGTCGTTACAATAACCATACGAGCTTAACCAATGGTCAGATTGTTAAATGGTCGATGACGACGATGGAATTTCTCCTCCATTCATCTGCTTTTCATGGGTTTCGCGACGCATATGCGCACGCGAGGCTACAGGCGGTTGTGTGGCGAGGGGCGATGTGGCGGTTCGTGGTGGCGGTAGGTCACGTGAACGATCAAATAAAAAAATGGAACGAAGCTCATGCGGCCTGGAGGGAGATAGGAGGAAGGGTATAAATTTAAAATTTTATTTTAATTTAAGTTAATTAAATTTAATTATATCGAATATTATATAATTCATAACTTTCTCGTACGAGGTCCGTTTCGAGCGCGATAAGTTGCATTACATTCGTATCAACGAGCACTACGCTATAGAGTTGGTTTGGACGAATTCGAGGCTAGTAGGAATTTTGAGTTAAATTGAATGTCCGTTCAATTTTAATTCAAACTGGAGCGCTATGGCGATTTTTGGCAATTTTGTGAGTTAACTCACCTCTCTGGCCTACTTATATTTTTATATAAGTGGGAATAATTTTACTTATGATGTTTGTTGCTTGTTTGGATGATATATTTTATATATTAATTGGGTTGGATATATTCCCGCCTATTGGAGCAGATGAGACCCTATTACGTTCCCATGTAAGAGCGGGTGACCCTTTGTATTCGAATAACACCTCGAAGCGGTTGATTTTATTTCTATGATTATATGGTGTATGTGATGCAAGGGGACAGGTTGGATGGATCCAACATGATTCCTCATACTGTTGATTTTACTTTTCATATATATGCTGATATATTATGTATTGGATGTCATGTTGATGTCTTTGATGTGATTTGACTTATTTAGTGCTATAGTAGCACTGGGCCTTATTTTTGATATTTTGAAATATTAAAAATAATGATTTTGATTTGAAAAGGATTTCAAAGTATTTTTGGAAGTATATACGTTTCAATAATTTTAAATTATTAAAAAGGAATGTTTTTATTTTGAAATAAATTAAAATATGATTTTTGATGTTATAAAAGATTAGTTTTTATGAAATTCTTTGATTTGAGATTATTGGAATAAGTTTATGTAAAAGATTTATAGAAGCAATATTTTACAAATAAAGAAGTTGATTTAAAATTGAAATTTATAAATATTTCGTAAATGGATTTGATATTGATTTGGTAAATGGATTTTATGAATAAATCTGATTTATAAAAAAATGGATTTAGAAATGGATTTTGATAGTAAAATTGGTTTTTACAAAAGAATGGATTTATAAAAAGAATTTTGTAAATAAAGGAATTCTATAAATAGAAGTTTTATAAAATCGAAAGGAGATTTATAAACATAGTTTTATAAATATAGAAATGATTTATCTTGAGATTTTAATATGGATTTTTATTTAAAGGAATGTTGAAAGTAATATTTTGATGAAGTATTGGTTTTAAAAAATAATAATTTATCTTTTTAAAAGGCATGTTTTGGAAAGTAATGGTTTTAAATGGAACTTGATGGTTTGGAAATGTTTTAAAATGTGACAGGTAACGAAAACATAGATTTCAACAATTATTATTGCGATAGACGTTTTCGGGAAAGTATGGAAAGCATGGACTATAACACTGTTCTTATAGTAAATGATTTCCGAAAGGAAATTTTTTATATAGTATATGGTGTGTATATATATATTAATTAATCGAATCCCTATACTAGTGTTTTGGTTGTCATAACGATGTTTTACGCAACATTCGTTTTGACCCAATAAATTATGTTTTGACTTTCCATTGTAAAATACACGAATTGGTTCTTATGATCGTACTAAAGGCTTGGTGGTGTAGGAGAATTGCTTCCGATACATAACACCAGTTTGAAGGCATACGAACTCTGGAGTTGTACGGTTATAGAAATCTATTTGGCGTGTCTCCAAATGGTTGTGTTATTAAATATACATATACCATTGATATAGTATATGGAAATATTTTCTAAATGTTGAAAATGAAATGATTTGTGAATATGCTTATACTATTGATATAAGTATATGGAAAAGTTTTCCATTATCGATATTTTGAAATGGTTTTGAGGATATATATTATTAAAGATAAATTGAAGCAAATATTTGGAGATTGGTTTAGTTAATGAAAGATTTATTAAATGGGCCTAGTGATTTCTTTTGGTGCTATAGATATTATTGTTGCTTTCATAATTAAATAAACTACTATCAAATAATTTGGCCTCTTTATCTATGTTGATCCGGGGAGACTTGAGTTGGATTTATTCGGGAACCACTTAGGACCAATGTATATGTGTTCGAATGTGCAAGTGTTGGAAGACATTGATATTTAGGATTTTTGTAACGAAGGACTGCTTGTTGATAATTTGGGGATAAACTCCCAATATACATATAGTAGTAGTGGTCTCTTCATTATGTAATATCCAATGCAAGGACTAATGGCTACTATTCTAGGGGTAATTCCCGATAGGATGTGGTAGAAGAGTGCATTCGGTTTGTCCTATTCTTGGACAACCTGTATGGATGGATGTTCGATGTTGCATTTTAGAATTACATTGATTGATCTCTATAAACGTATTATCTGCTTCATGGTGGAGAAGGATACTTCTCTTAGCTTAACACCCTTTTCCTGTGACGTACAAGCTCAGGAGTTATACGTTTGTAGAAATTAGTTGTGTGATGATGGAATGGCAATGTGGCTTTCAAAGAGGAAAGATGATGTGCTATGTGAAAGGTAAACGTGACCTCAAGACTCGCACCCAGAAATGGCTGAAATAGGGTAGATGTGGCAAGACTATGTGGTTCACAACCATTAAGATATGATTGTTTGTACCAAAATTGGGCAAAACACTCTTCGGGAGTTTTTGAAGAGGTAAAGTGCAGAAATTAAATGGAAAAAGAGGAATTATCTAACAAAAACTCCAAATCTCAGATATGAAAATAATTAACATGCAAGGAGACACAAGAATTTAGAGTGGTTTAGCGTATTGCCTACGTCCATTATGAAGTAGTTTGCTTTATTGATCCATCTTTGACGATTACAAGTGAATTCAATGAATTACAGCAGGTAATTATGATTTGCAGCAGTAAAATTCGTAGGTAGCAGTAGCAATGGAGTTCAGATCTGGATCCGGCAGAGTCTGGGCGTTGGAGATCTCAAAAAGGAAGAAGAACCCCTTTTCTGTTGGCTTTAGGGGTCTATTTATAGGTGTAGGAGGCTGGTATTTCGCTCAGATCTTGGGAGACCATCTCTGGCACGTGACCAGGCCCGCTCGCCCAAGACGGTGAAGTTTTGATCCGATCCACGATCGATACGAACAGATTTCGTATCGATCAAGATTTCATCTAATGGAGTCGAAATTTGGCGTGGACATTCCTTAGCATGCACGTAGTCTTCTGTGAAAATTTCATAGCATTTGGACTTGTAGATTAGGAGATATGATCGATACGAATTTGGATTCTAGGTTGGTTGTTTCGTTCGACTCGCTTTCATTCGACTCGGTGACGTGGCGCTTGAATCTTTGGATCACTCTGCCTTTAATGCTGTTTTGATCGAGTCGAATTGTGCATTGATTGAGCGAGTCAAAGTGTGCACTGATTGAGCGAGTCGAAGTGTGGACTGATTGAGCGAGTCGAAGTATGCGTTGGTTGAGCGAGTCGAAGTGGAGCATTCTGAGGGATTCGAACAAAGGCTCCGTGATGGACACGAAGTGGTCATGGTTCGGTCGATTCGATCAGTGGCTTCGCCAATGGAGTCGAAATCGATGGAGTCGAACAGTGGTTCGAGCGGAGCGAGTCGAAGTAGGCTTCCTGGATGGATTCGAATGGAGCGAGTTGAAGTGGGCATTTCTGAGGGACGCGAACTGAGAGAGTCGAAGGAAGCTGTTTTTAATCAACTTTGCATCGGTTGTAACTTGAGAATACGAACTCGGATTGACTTGAGATTTGGAACATTGACTCTCATAGCTTCGCTTGTCATGTTATATTAATTTAAGCTCGATCCGGACTCGGATAAAATTCGTCGATATCCATAGTGAGCCTGTGTATAACCGACCTCTGGGATGGATCGTCATCGGTTTACTAGTCAATTCCTTGGTGTCATGGCCTTGCCAAAAGGCGGGATAACATTTTCCCCCCAAAGTACGTCTTGTGGAAACATGATGTGCTTTGAAATGCTGCCACCTTTACTCTAAATAGTTATTGTCCTTTCGATGAACGCTGTAATCTTCGACTGATTTTCTCAATAATGAAAACTGTTGACTGTCCACTGCTGTAACCTGTATTGTTGCAACTGATTGCTGTATGCTAGTGATTAGCTGTTTGCTGCTGTGATCGTTATTAGATGAGTTTTTGATTCCTGGAAATCTGAAATATTGGATATTTGTCCGACATACATGCATATATGTTAATCTGACTGTCATTGACGTTTGTACGTTCACGAGTCGTTGTCAATTTATTTTATATTGAATTTTGAATCAATCCTCTCCTGAACCGACGTGAAATTCATTGTAAGAACGCTCGACGGTTGCTTTTGAATGTCCCTTCGTAACGATCCTCTCCTGAACCGATGTGAAGGGTTGAAACATTGAAGACGACTTTCATCGAATTTAGGGATGCGAAATGAGCATTTCGAATCGATATAGATGGAGTCACTGGATACGAACAGACAATTCGTATTGATGGAGTTGGCCTCTGGAAGCAGTGATTCGATGGATTCGTACTGCATACGAGTCGGAGTCGAAACGCACAGGAGACGGAGTCGAAATGCATAGGAGACGGAGTCGAAAATAAGCGATACGAAGGGGAGCTTCGTATCGACGCACTAGAGACGGAATCGAAACGCGTGTTCGAATCCACCAGGATGCGAATCGTTTATTCCTTTTGCTTTCGAGTTCATATAAATACTTTGCCCTTAGCCACTTTTCCACTTTTTACCTTTTGCTTTCCTTCCTTGCCTTCGTATCGCTTAGAAACTCGAGAAGAAAGAAGAAACATTCTTGCCCTGGAATCGATTCTTAATCATTCGCACTAACTGCCAACTTTAGGTAATCCCCTAAGCGAATGCAACCACGAGACTCGATTTTTAACACCAGATCAACCAGGGTCATGATCGATTGAGATTCCTTTACGATCGATCGAGATTCCTTTGCCTCACCTTCACGTCGATCTAGAGTAGGGGCTTCAAGATGGTGAGATGGAGGCCTTCGTATTGATCGACGGTTAATCCTTTCATCGAATCGAGTGCTTTGAATACGTAGATTGATACGGAGGGGTTGTGTCTGATCGATTCGAAACGAAGGCCTTCGATCGAGTCGAAGTGGACGTTTGGGATCGAGTCGAACTGGAGGTTCGGGATTGAGTCGAACTGCGTAGTCTTGGGATCGACTCGAACTGGAGGCTTTTAATCGATTCGAAGTGTTGCGCTCTGACCGATTCGAAATCCCCAGCCTTTTGATCGAGTCGAACTTGCATGCCAACCTTCTGACTGAGTCTAACTCACACGCAGATGACCATGACTTATCGATGCAAACACGGCTCTCGTAAGCGATACGAATTGATCATTAAAAAATTTGAAACTCCTTGCACATTTGAACAATTGACTCCGACGAGCTTCAAACTTGCATAACTGGACTTAATCGTTTCACCGCATATCTGATTGCCTATCGAAGCTCGTCGATGAAACTGGAACATATCAAAATGATAACAAACTTCAACTTGGAATGATTGTTAATAGCTGGATGGCACGGTTGTGACGGTCAGCGATGACGGTCCTTCCGACTGAATTCCGAAGTCTCGTCGTTTACATGCTTTCTTTAATCCTGTAGATCTTCTCAAATGACATACAGTACTGCACTGCACAGCACACACTCACACACTTTACACTGGGGGATGCACGAGCGTTATTGCATGTTTAACAATGATTTTTCTTGAGCTAGCTATTCATGGAACCCTCAAGTTCACAGCAGCAGGAACTCCCGAGTTCTATTCCTCCATCCATCGAGATATTGGTTATTGAAGCCGAAGTTATAGACCCAGCCCCGGACGATCGTCTAGGGGCTCGGTTTATTTGTAGTCTGCAAGATTCTGTGCCATCAGGTATCTCTGAAGATATGCTAGGACGGATTTGATTAAGGCACGGTTTGTCGCTTGATGACGTGTTACTGCCTGGGCCAAACGACAGGCCACATGATCCCCCGGAGAGGTTTACTGCTTTCAACTGTCACGCTTGTACAACGGGGATGCTTCCTCTCTTCAATCAATATATAAGGGAGATGTTATCGTTTCTTGGCATAGCTCCATCTCAGCTACATCCCAACGGGTATGCTTTGTTGAATAGCACCTTTATCCTATTTATGGAGATCCTCTTCCGACCGTCGAAGCCGATCGAAATCAGATATTTATTTAACGTCAAAAGTCGTTGAGACATCCCTTCTTTCACCTTCTTGGAAGCAGTCAGAAATTGTCACATTGTAATGGGCTCTTGGGGAAGGCTAAGTTACTTTAAAACCGAATGGTTCTATGTTCAGTGCCCCCCTAGATTTGCTAGGTGGTGGTTTGACAGACGTAAGTGATGCCATTTTTCTCTTGAATCCTTGAGATATTAGTAACTGACTTCAAAACTGACACATTTTTCCTCTTTTGTAGCTGCAATCTCTCGACCCGATGGTGCATACTTCCGAGAGCTAGTTCGGATCCTCCAAGCGTTTCCGGGCGAATAGAGGCATATCGACTTGGTCCTGACCGACAGAAATCCGAGGACTGTCGGGCTGATAGAACGGAGGCAGAGCATACGGCTGGAAGGGACACTTAAAGTGGTCTCTAAGAAACGGGTGAAGCGCAAAGCGCCCGCGGTCATGATAACCGAGAAAGTTGATCCGGAGAGAACGCCTATCGATACCGAGCTCCCAGCCGGGCCTTCTTCCAATGTTCAAGATTCTCGAGGAAAGAGAAAAGGCAAGGCTGTTGCTCACAAACGCTCTAAATCCGAGAGATTTAAATCCGCGGTCGTGTCTTTGCCCATCCCGGGGATTAGAATTTCGGAGGCTCCTCCCCCACAAGTAGAGAGTCCTTTTGCAGGGCTTGACGATATTCCGATTCCGGATTTTGTGTTGTCTCAACATGACGCCACGATGGAGGAGCTTGATAATGCTCTTGAACTGAGCGGGTCGCTTGCTATGAGTGCGGCCGACATTTCTGGTTGGTCGGGGGGTTGCACATGCACACACTTCACTACACTGCATGATTCATGACTGTAAATCGACCAACTTAAGAAGTCACTAACTCTTTCTTCGTTACTAATTTTCAGGTACCATGTTTGGGAAAGGATCGATGCTCGGGAATCTTCGCTCTGCCCGAAAAGCTTCTTCTTATTATGATTCCCGTAGAAGGGATTCAGATAGGGATCGCGATCGCGAGTACTCTAACCAGGACAAGTACGGGCGTGACAGGGATAGAGAATACAAACATCGGTCTAGATCATGCTCTCCTCCTCCTAGACTTCCGTCTCCACCCCCTGTTTTTATTCCACACCCACCGGAGCCTCCTCGCCATAGGCCATCTTCTCATACTTCTAGATCTGAGACTCATCTTCAGAGAGTTGGGATGACGGCTTCCATAATTGCAGAGCAGGTCCCTGCTGAGCCCACCGGAGAAGGGGCCCTTAAATTGGCCCAGATGAAGAAAGATTTCCCGAATATTTGCTTCGACGGTTATGTCTTCCCACCTCACTTAAAGAGAATTCCATCTGGAGTGGAGAATACGATGCATCATTACGTTCATGACATCTACACCCAGTACAGAGAGTGGGCAAAGGCTGCAGAAAAAGCTTCTAAGGTGGCCTTTGAGCGAGCCAAAGTGCTTGAGAAGATGGAGACCGAGCTCGCTCAAAGGGATCGGATCATTCAAGTGCTCACTACTGAGGCTGAGTCTTCTCGGAAATCGAAGATTGAGGCTACCAAAAAAGCTAACGAAGCGAAGGCGGCAATGGAAAGGTTGGGGCAGACACATGTTGCCCTGGTGGAGGAGATGGGTCACCGGAACACTACAGTCACCACCGAGCAGGATGCGGCAGTCAAGGAGCTCAATGAATTCAAGGCCAAATTTGTCGACATGGCCAAGGAAAAAGATGATGCGAACAACACAGCCCAGGAGGCGTGCGAACAAACTGTTCTGCTCAGAGGTGAATGGGATGCGGCCGTGGCTAAAGTCCGCAAGGTGGAGGCTGAGGTTGAGAAGAAAGTGAAGTCGGCCGAGTCCAGGCTAGAGGCTAACATCGAAGACCTTCTCGTTGTTTACAATGCTAACGTGCTGAGGCATAGGTGTCTAGCCTGGCTCGATGATTACCCAACGCATCTTTATAACGCTTGGGGCCGACTGGTTGAGGAAGAGAAGGAGGCACATCAGGGCGAGTCTATGGATGAATTTGAACTGGAGAATCGCATTCTGACTGAAGATGAAAAGAAGATTCTTCACGAGTCAATGATTCTACGTGAGAAGGAAAGACTTGGCGCCCTGCACTTTAAAGTAAAAGAGGGTTAAGGAGTTGACCACCATGAAGAAAGTCTTGAAGTTCCCATGTCAACCCAGCCCGAATCCTCGTCTGCGGTCAATCCCCAGGCTGTTCCTGCTTATAATCCAGATCAGCCGCAGATGTCTCCGGCTGCTGCGCAAGTCACTGATGCCGCCCTGCCTCCTACGAGTCAAACTGAGGAAGGTATTCTGGACATTCCACATATCTTTCTTAAGTCGAAATCTTCGATCGAGTTAAGTTCTAACAGTTCTCTTATTCTTTGTCCAGTGAGTGATGCTATACATGTCGAGCCTCCTGTTACTCAAGAATCACATCAGACACAGGAGGCCATCATTACCGAAGCGATCACCATGACTACAACTGCCCCGCTTGATGATATGCAGGGGAGTACAATTGTGTTTGATGAGCAGCTAATGGATGAACTCTTTCGCCGTCACGGCGATCCTCTCGCTTACTTGTCATCTATCATGAGTGGAACTGATCCTGCTACAAGTTCTTCAATGCCGACTACTGATGCCCCCAGCGGGGCTCGAGCAGTAACTGAAGAGGAGATGTTTGCTCAAATCGACGCTGAAATGGCAGAAGCGGCTCATGGTGGCAGTTTTGGAGGTGAGATGGCAGCACCGGGACCTGCTCCGCTCAGAATGATATCTCCTGGTGGTACTGTCTTCATTACCAGCGTGCCTATTCCATCTCCTGTACTTGATCATGTTACTCCGACTCCGCCCGCAGGGAGCATTCCTATCCACTCGAGTTCGGAGGAGGATGTTGACATAATGCCCTTGCCTGAAGACGAACCGCCAAAAAGCAAAGGCTCGAAGAGGAAGATTAGAGGTGGATCCAGCGGGTCTACACCGAGAAGGAAGCCAAGGAAGAAGAAAGATTAAACATGCTTCCCCGGTTTATTTTGACATGCATTTTGTTGGCCGTGTATAGATGCGAGTTCGGTCCCTACTTGTAGGAATTTTTTGGAACAAACTTGTATATGAACTTCTTTTACAAACAATAGAAATGAAACTTCTCTTTTTTGGTTTCTTTTATGTCATTGTGTATTTGTCTAAGTATTTCAATATCTGGGGTGCACTTATGAAGTTTCGGATTCTACATCAAGTTTGTTTTTGTTTGCCAAGTTCGGAAACTGTGGACATGGTTTGCGACCGGGAAGCGAGTTGAATTTTTGCGTCGCATCACTTCAATCAATGGTTGATGCTTAAGTCATGCCCCCAGTCTTGGGGATGAGTTGTAGACCATCAGTCGACGATCGCTTCTCACTTATAACATGTTGAGTCTAGTGCCACCGAACAGATGTCTGAGGTAAGCGAAGATTAAGTAATGCATCCATGCTTGTTTGATTGTCGATGATCATATCCGCACTCCGGGGATTCTTATTTGCTTACTAGCAGTTGATCACGCCGGCCTAAGTTTTAATCATATGTTCGCGATATGGGGACTTGGAATTGACATTTGTACTCTGACTCGTGCTGTGGGATTTTGGAGTTGATATTTATACTTCGATTCATGCTTCAGGAACTTGAAGTTGGTGTTTACGCTCCGTTTCGCACTCAGGGAATACAGAGTCGATGTTTATACTCCGACTTGCGCTCTGGGAGTTCGGAGTTGTCGTTTATACTCCAATTCACGCTCTGGGAATTTGGAGTTGATGTTTATACTCCGCTTCGCGCTCTGTGAACTCGGAGTTGATGTTTATTCTCTGACTCGCACTCTGGGAATACAAAGTTGATGTTTATACTCCGCTTCGTGCTCTGGGAATACGGAGTTGATGTTTATACTACGACTCGTGCTCTGGGAGTTCGGAGTTGATGTTTATACTCTGACTCGCGCTCTGGGAGTTCGAAGTTGATGTTTATACTCCGCTTCTCGCTCTGGGAATACGGAGTTGATGTTTATACTCCGACTCGCGCTCTGGGAGTTCGGAGTTGATGTTTATACCCCGCTTCGCGCTTTGGGAATACGGAGTTGATGTTTATACTCCGGTTCGCGCTTTGGGAACTCGGAGTTGATGTTTATACTCCGGTTCATGCTCTGGGAACTCGGAGTTGATGTTTATACTCCGACTCACGCTTTGGGAGTTCGGAGTTGATGTTTATACTTCGCTTCGCACTTTGGGAATACAGAGTTGATGTTTATACTCCGGTTCGCGCTCTGGGAACTCGGAGTTGATGTTTATACTCTGATTCACGCTCTGGGAACTCGGAGTTGATGTTTATACTCCGACTCGTGCTCTGGGAGTTCGGAGTTGATGTTTATACTTCGCTTCGCACTCTGGGAATACGAAGTTGATGTTTATACTCCGGTTCGTGCTCTGGGAACTCGGAGTTGATGTTTATACTCCGGTTCGCGCTCTGGGAACTCGGAGTTGATGTTTATACTCCGACTCACGCTCTGGGAGTTCAGAGTTGATGTTTATACTCCGCATCGCGCTCTGGGAATACGGAGTTGATGTTTATACTTCGATCCACGCCCTGGGAACTCGGAGTTGATGTTTGTACTCCGACTTGCGCTCTGGGAGTTCGGAGTTGATGTTTATACTCCGACTCACGCTCTGGGAGTTCAGAGTTGATGTTTATACTCTGCATCGCGCTCTGGGAATACGGAGTTGATGTTTATACTTCGATCCACGCTCTGGGAACTCGGAGTTGATGTTTGTACTCCGACTTGTGCTCTGGGAGTTCGGAGTTGATGTTTATACTCTGCTTCGCACTCTGGGAATACGGAGTTGATGTTTATACTCCGGTTCGCACTCTGGGAATATGGAGTTGATGTTTATACTCTGACTCGCACTCTGGGAGTTCGGAGTTGAACGAAGGATTGTCGTGTATCAATCCTTTTTTGACTTTGATGTAATGGCTGATCCCCGAGCTCGGGTTTCACTTAGCGAGTGATCGGTTGCATCGCAGTCACTCCCTATTTGAATAAATTCCACCGTATGGTGAAACTTAGCTCTCCATGCATAGCGATGGTTATATGAAGCATTTCAAGTAAATCACAGCTCTGGCTCGAAGAGATTGCATTTTATTGCTGAAATAAGAAAATATGGCAAAGTCAGTTGGCTTATTACAAATTCTAATTTCGAAATGCAGAAACAAATTGAAAATGGAAAATAATTTAGATGGATAAAGATAGCCTGTCATGTGTAATAGCGGCGAAGGCTTTCGCTATTTCAGGCTCTTGGCAGAGTAAGACCGTCGACGGTCGATAATTTGAATGTGCCATCTCCGAGCCTTCGTTCAATAATATACGGTCCTTCCCATGTCGGCTTCATATTCGAAGGAACTGGATAAATTATTTTCAAGATGAGGTCGCCTAGTTCAAAGGTTCACGGACGGACCTTGGCGTTGTACAATCGGGCGACTCGACTTTGATGTGCAGCTGCCCTCAAATCGGCTTCTTCACGCTTCTCATCTAGTAGATCGAGAGACTCAGCAAGTAATATATCATTTGTCTTCGGATCATAGTATGTCACACGATGAGAAGGTACTTCTAGCTCGATTGGAATAACGGCTTCTGAACTGTAAGAGAGAGAGATGGACTGTGACCGATCGCGGCCTTGTGGGTTGTTCGTTAAGCCCATAAAGCCATATGAAGTTCATCGACCCATTTGCCACCGACCTTTTCCAGTCGTTTCTTCAGAATAGATTTTATATCTTTATTAACTGCTTTGACCTAACCGTTTGCTTGAGGGTGTGCAACTGCGGAGAATTTCTTTTGTATGTGAAATCCTTTGCAGAAACCTTTAAATTCAGCACTGTCGAATTGGGTTCCATTGTCCGTAATAATGGTGTGTGGAAGACCGAATCGATAGATGATGTTGCGGACTACAAAGTTGATTACTTTCTTCGTCGTTATGGTAGCAAGGGCTTCATCTTCAGCTTTAGCCCACTTTGTAAAATAATCAACTGCGACGATGGCGTATTTCGCACCACCTTTTGCCAGAGGTAGAGCACCAATGATGTCGATGCCCCCACATTGCAAACGGCCATGGGCTGACCATTTGCGTTATCCTGGTAGGAGTAGCTCTAGGAATCCAGGCATGTTTCTGGCACTTATCACATTTCTTTGCATAGTCCGATGCGTCACGATTACAGTCGGCCAATGATATCCATATCGAAATATTTTCTTTGACAAGTGCTTGCCCCCCGGTGTGATCGCCACATTCTCCCTTGTGTACAACGTGCAATACTCGTTTAATTTCACTGTGAGCGATACACCGGAGTAAATTAAAGGAACAGAGTACCCCCTTCTATACATGACTCCATTCTGAATGGTGAATCGTGAGGCCTTTCTAAGACCTTGTCTCTTTTCACTCCTGCGTTCCGGCAGGGTTCCGTGCTCAATGTAGTTTCTGAGTGGAGTCATCCATGAATCTTTTTCGGGGACGGTTTCGCATACCCAGTCTATTTCTGCCCGATCAATGATGGGAGAGGGTAACGTCTCTACGGGAACGAGTCCCATTTGTTGAGCTTCGCCTGTGTTGTCTAGCTTCGCCAATGAATCGGCCTTTTGGTTGCGTTCTCAAGGTATACAATAGATGGCGTAATAATCGAACTGATCCGGTACTTCCTGAACTCGAGCTAAGTAAGCAGCCAGCCTTCGATCTCTTGCTTGATACTCTCCCCATACTTGACACACAACTAATTGCTAATCACAATAAATTTCCACTGCGATAATCCTCAAATCTCTAGCAAGTTTCAAGACAGCTAAGAGGGCTTCATATTCAGCTTCATTATTAGTCGCATGAAAATCGAACTTCAAGGCATAACATATGGATTAGCCTTCGGGAGTATCAAGTACAACACCAGCGCCCGAACACCGGTCGTTTGATGCGCCGTCGGTATAAA
Source organism: Allium fistulosum (assembly GCA_030737815.1). NCBI lineage: Eukaryota > Viridiplantae > Streptophyta > Magnoliopsida > Asparagales > Amaryllidaceae > Allium > Allium fistulosum. The sequence continues at coordinate 801,249,884 of CM060904.1, forward strand.
GTTTGCAGACGTATTCGGGGGATTCACAGGTTTCGAGCAAGTCCTCTGGAATGGTAAATTCAGCTATGAAATTGGCTAGGACTTGTCCTTCTATGTCCCGTCTCGGAGCGTAAGTAATGTCAAACTGGCTCAGTTCGATGTTCCACTTGATTAACCTACCTGACGTCTTAGGCCGCGAAAGGACTTATCGTAATGGTTGGTCGATGTAAACCATAATGGAATGTGCCTGGAAGTATGGTCGGAGTTTTCTTGATGCAATAACAAGGCAATAAGCCAACTTTTCTAGCTTCGGATAATTTATTTCAGCCCATTCAATCGTTTGCTGACGTAGTATACCGGCTTCTGTATCTTGTCTTCTTCTCGGATTAATGCAGCGCTGATAGCGTTCTCTGATATCGCCAAATATACGAACAACTTCTCATGGTCGATAGGCTTCGACAGGATAGGTGGTGTGGATAGATGTTGAACCAACGCTTGAAAAGTGCCTTCACATTCCGTGGTCCATTTAAAGTTTCGTTTTCCCTTTCGGATCAGATCGAAGAAGGGAATACATTTGTCAGTGGACTTTGAAATGAACCTGCTCAATGCTACTACTTTTCCATTGAGGCTCTGGACTTGCTTTATGGTTTTCAGAGTCTCAAGATTTCTGATAGCCCAGATTTCTCAGGATTAGCTTCGATCCCTCGAGCGTTGACGATGTACCCAAGGAATTTTCCAGATGCAACCCCAAAGTGACATTTTAGTGGATTTAGCTTCATTCTGTATTCCCGAAGTATGTTGAACATAGTTTCCATGTCTTTAACATGGTCGGTGGAGAGTCGTGACTTCATAAGCATGTCGTCTACATATACTTCCATTATTTTCCTGATTTGACTAGCAAACATCCGATTGACCAATCGTTGATAAGTAGCCCCGGCATTCTTGAGTCCGAATGGCATAACTTTGTAGCAATAAAGTCCCTGATTGGTTACGAAGCTGGTATGTTCTTGATCGGGTAAATGCATCGGTATCTGATTGTAGCCAAAATATGCGTCCATGAAGGATAAAAGTTCATGCCCAACTGTCGAATCTACTAGCTGATCAATTCTGGGAAGCGGGAAACTATCTTTGGGACATGCTTTATTCAGATCAGAATAATCGACACATGTTCTCCACTTTCCATTCGGCTTTCGGACGAGCACGGGATTCGACACCCATTCAGGATATAGCGCATCTCGAATGAATCTGTTTGCTTCAAGCTTTTCTACTTCTTCCTTAAGGGCGGCAGATCTCTCTGGATCAATACCATGCCTTTTCTGTTTGACCCAGACATGCCGTGGGCAATGTTCAGAGTGTGGCTCACGATGTCCGGCGAGATCCCACACATATCAAAATGTGTCCAGGCAAATAAGTCAAGATTTGCCCGCAGAAATTCAACCAACTCCTCTTGAGTTCGCTGGCTTAGCTGAGACCCAATCTTTATCATTTTTGAATCATCGTCATCGCCAATTGGGACATCAATCGTCAGTTCGGCCTGGGATGCTTGACTTTCTTTAGATTCTCCTTCGTCTTCAGTTTCTCTTGGGTCAAGATCCTTGAGGAATTGGCTGGGGTGCCCGGGCCTAGGCCCAACCGTTAATTGTCAATTATTGGCAAAACGGACGCAGAGAGATTCCTCTACGCCCTTTCCCTTCTCCTTTCGCTGCCCCTCCCGCAGCTCAGCAACATAACAGGCTCTGGCAGCAGCCTGATCTCCTTGAATGATCCCCACTCCACGATCAGTGGGGAATTTTAAAGTCAAACACCATGGGGCAATGGCTGCCCTGCGGTCGGCCCAAGAAAGAATTATATAGGTAGTCTATGTCCAAAACAATGAACTACAGCATTCGTACTCTCCGACGTTCTCCAACTCCCAACTCTACTAGCAGTTCCACCATTCCAGTGGGTATAGTAGCACTTACGTTGAAACCATGGACTCGGGATTGACAAGGTTTCAAGTCTATGGCTTCCAGTCTCATTTGATCATAAGCTCGCTTGAACAAAATATTCACATAGCTTCCGTTGTCAACTAAGATCCTCTTCATCCAAGCGGGACCTACTTGAGCTGAGATGACCAGTGGATCGATAGTGGGGGCTTCGACTTTATCAGCGTCTCTGTTCTTGAATACGATGTCATCTGTCATCGTCTTTTGTTGCTTGGCTGGAGCCCCGCCATCAGAGTTACTATAGCATTCGAAGTCCGCATGCCTGATAGAACTGGCATACGACTCCATTTCCTTCCAGCTTCGATCTGCTGGGTGAGGACCACCACTTATTGTATTGATGACCAAGCTCCCGCCGGTACGAGCGGTTTCCTCCTGCCTTTCCTGATTCGGCGCATGATTCTGATTTGATGGGCCCGCACCACCAGACTGCGGTGCCCGCACATACTGATCCAACTTCCATTCACGTATCAGTTTTTCAATGAGTTCTTGCAAATGACGACACTCATTTGTGTTATGGCCATAGCTCTCATGGAACATACAAAACTTCCCTATCTGGATTTGTCTTTCAGTTGGTGGTTTCGGGGCAGGTTTCTTGTATTGCATTGTGTTGCAGGTCTGCAGATACACATTTTCCAACGACTTGTTCAACGGAGTGTAGTTATCGTACATGGAAGCTCTACGACGTGGACCGCGATTCTGATCGCGTTTCTTGTTTTGATTCCCATTGTCCCTCTGTTGATTTTGTTTATTTTGTATGTTCAACTGAACTTTTCCAGAACTCTCTCCAGACTGTTTAACAGCGATGTTACTTTGGATTCCTTCGATGTTGGGCCCTACGTCGTCCTGCTTCCTAGACTGTTTCGCATCCTCCCTTCTCAAGAACTGGGCTGCCTTGGAATAGAAACGGTCCAACGATGCAGGTGGTTTCCCAGCTAACAAATTTTCGAACTCGGAATCAGCATCAATCCCCTTAGTCAATGCCATCAGGATAGAGTTATCATTGGGATTGATTATTTCTGCACACGCAGCATGGAATCGCTCTAAGTAACGTCTAAGTGTTTCTCCGGGAGCTTGTGTAACACTAGACAAAGTGTTAACGTCTTTAGGCCTTTCCTCGTGCATACGGAATTGTTCAACGAACTTTGTAGCCATCTGGTCAAAATTAGAAATGGATCGTGGTGGAAAACGAGTAAACCACATGGTAGCGATGCCCCTAGAGAAATGGGGAAACTACGACATTTTACTGCATCATCCGCTCTCGCAGCATTCATCAGCCATTCGTACTTCAGGATGTATTGATTGGGATCAGAACTTCCTTCATAGACTGAAAAAGTTGGCATCCTGAAGCGCCGAGGTTGTTCAGTATATAATACATCATCGGTGAAACGTGTATGACTCCGGGAGATTCCCCAGTCGTCATTACTGAGACCCTGACTTTCACGGATCATTTGACGAATCATCGTTGATATATTCGGCATTCAGATACTTGGAGCATATTGTGCCAAGGTGTGGTCGGGTTCCACAGCGCGAGTCTGGACCGGACGCGGTCGACGGTCCGTGCTTCGCCTCCTTAGTTCAACATCCTCAGGGACATAAGGCTTAGGAGTCTGCTCTCGTTGGTTACGTTGAGGATCAGCTTGGTTTCTAGCATCACCTCCTCGTCCGGCAGTGGTGGCAGTAGCAATGTTGTCGGTGACATGGTAAGGAGCAGCACCTCCTCGAGATGAAGGTTCTGTACGGAGACTAGTGGATGGTCCAGTTCTAGGTTGCCCAAGATTCGAGGCAGGTTGGTGTCCCATAGCTTGGGTGTAGCTTGCACCTAGCCGTGGGCGTGTGGATCTGGTTTGGCCATCAGAGGAGGCTAAACTCTTTGTGGAAGAATAGGAACCTTGGTCTCTTCTAGATCTTCTGCGCCTTTGGCGATTCAGCTGGTTGGTCAACTCTGTGCTGGCGCGCAGTTGTTCAGTTAGCTGTTGTCGACTCTGGGTCAACTCTTGAAGCAATGTCTGGAATTCTTGTTTGGTGATTGGGCCTGATGGATCTGAAGGTCCTGCAGCATTTGGTCGGATGGAGGTGATTGCACTGGATTTTGTCGGTCCCATGCTCCTTGATCAGCAGCTGTAGAAGTGGTATGTGTGCTCACCATAATGAATTGGTGAAGTCCTTTCCTAGATCTGATTGCAAATCTGAGTAGTATGGAAGGGCTTCAAGGCTTTAGATCTGGATCTTCTTCTTCGATTTATGCAATCCGATATAGATAGGAGATCCAAAGAGCAGGAGAAAAATTGGGTTTTTCTCAATGAAAGCACCAAAGTGTTTGTACCAAAATTGGGCACAACACTCTTTGGAAGTTTTTGAAGAGATAAAGTGAAGAAATTAAATGGAAAAAGAGGAATTATCTAACAAAAACTCAAAATCTCGGATATGAAAATAATTAACATGCAAGGAGACACAAGAATTTAGAGTGGTTCGGCGTATTGCCTACGTCCACTGAAGTAGTTTGCTTTATTGATCTAACTTTGACGATTACAAGTGAATTCAATGAATTACAACAGGTAATTATGATTTGCAGCAGTAAAATTCATAGGTAGCAGCAGCAATGGAGTTTAGATCTGGATCCGGCAGAGTCTGGGCGTTGGAGATCTCAAAATGGAAGAAGAACCCCTTTTCTGTTGGCTTTGGGGTTTATTTATAGGTGTAGGAGGCTGGTATTTCGCTTAGATCTCGGGAGACCCTCTCTGGCACGTGACCAGGCCCGCGCACCCAAGCCCGTGAAGTTTTGGTCCGATCCGCGATCGATACGAACAGATTTCGTATCGATCAAGATTTCATCCAATGGAGTTGAAATTTGGCGTGGACATTCCTTAGCATGCACGTAGTCTTCAGTGAAAATTTCATAGCATTTGGACTTGTAGATTAGGAGAAATGATCGATACGAATTTGGATTCTCGATTGGTTGTTTCGTTCGACTCGCTCTGTTCGACTCACTTTCATTTGACTCGGTGACGTGGCGCTTGAATCTTTGGATCACTCTGCCTTTGATGCTGTTTTGATCGAGTCGAACTGTGCATTGATTGAGCGAGTCGAAGTGTGCACTGATTGAGTGAGTCGAAGTGTGCACTGATTGAGCGAGTCGAAGTGTGCGTTGGTTGAGCGAGTCGAAGTGGAGCGTTCTGAGGGATTCGAACAAAGGCTCCGTGATGGACACGAAGTGGTCATGGTTCGATCGTTTCGAAAAGTGGCTTCTCCAATCGAGTCGAACTCGATGGAGTCGAATGGTGGTTCGAGCAGAGCGAGTCTAAGTAGGCTTCCCGGATGGATTCGAATGGAGCGAGTCGAAGTGGGCATTTCTGAGGGACGCGAACTGAGCGAGTCGAAGGAGGCTGTTTTTAATCAACTTTGCATCTGTTGTAACTTGAGCATACGAACTCGGATTGACTTGAGATTTGAAACGTTGACTCTCATAGCTTCGCTTGTCATGTTATATTAATTTAAGCTCGATCCGGACTCGGAAAAAATTCATCGATATCCATAGTGAGCCTGTGTATAACCGACCTCTGGGATGGATCGTCATCGGTTTACTAGTCAATTACTTGGTGTCACGGCCCTGCCAAAAGGCGGGATAACAATGATCATCCCCGTCTAGATATATTTATTTCCTTTATGATGTTCGCATTTTAAATTACTGTGGATGTATGCTATGAGGGCCCTCAGATAGGTCGGTAACGACCGGGGTGATGACATATTCGGTACTATCTAAGTGAGAGATAGGTTGGTTTTGTGTTGGTAGAGGACCATCAGTTGAGCCTCGGTACATTCCTCTAGAGATGTACTGCTGGAAGGTAGTCCCTTCACCTAGTCATTTATATGGAAATCCATTATCCACTACGTGCCTACCATTTTGTTTGTAGAGCCTAGTATGCTGGAATTTAATAACGGCAACAATTCTGGCTATTTGAATTATTATTTGTATAATAGACACTAGTATAATTTAACAGGATTTGGTATGAAAGGTTTTGGTTATCGTAAGGTAAAAACCCATCCATATTTATATGCGGGCGTGGTCTTACGAGATACCTTTATTTTGATAAAGTAAAGTTTTATAACTTTAAAATAAATTCAGTTGAGATGTGTTTTCTCATGCTGGTTTACCAGACTGATCCAGGAGTTCTTACCTTTCAATGCTCGGGCCAGACCGAGTATATTTACAAATATAGTGTTGGATGCTTTGGAGCTTCATCAAGCGATCTGGAGGACTTCTGGTCGTATTCATGTTTATGTTTATTTTTCCGCTGTATTATTGTTAAATTATCAGCAATTGTAAGGATAGGTTATTATAACTGTCCAAGCTGATGATTAGTGATTGATTGTTGTACTCTGATTGACGTATATATAAATTATATTACAATTTTTGTTTTGTAAAGATCATTGATATTATATTATATGTTGTTCTGCTACATATGTGAGATTTTGTGATTGTTTTAGTTTTTTCTCTCTTCTCCTTCTCTTCTCTTCTTCTTTCTTTCTCATGTTTATCCGCCTTTTTGTTCAGTTAGGACTGGACATGTGTGGTTTATTTCAGCTCTAAATGGGATCAGATTTGCTGGTCTCACATTTGGTATCAGAGCTTAGGGTTGTGCGATACACCTAGGCTTTGGTGGGTACTCATTATAGATACGGTTAGTAGCACCCTAGATTTAGTTTGATTGTATTATATATATATATATATATATATATATCTGAGAGCGTGTTTGTTAGTGATATAAAAATATTTCATATTGGGTTGTATGATTTGTTAAGTTTGAATTTTCGGTTTTAGTCGATGCGTCTAGCTAACATTATCAATCGGGATTCCAAAACACTTGAGCAATCAAATTGACACAATATTGTTTTAAAGTGGGTAAATGAAATAATTTTACCTATATTATATTATATATATATAAAGGAATAATTTTTCAAAAAATATTATAGTTATATATGGCGTGTTTGGTGTTAATGAATGGTAATATTTGATTATTATCATTTATCATTTATTGTTTGTGTTCTAATAAAAAGTTGTTATTATAATATAAACAAAGATGAATAATTAAGAAATAGTTTTTTATTACCAAAGTGAAATAAGTAAAATTATATAAGCAAAATTTATAACTATGATTTATAAATTAAAAGAGAATTTAAAATAAATATAAAAAAAGCACTAAACTCACTTTAGTTGCTGGGAAATAATTCGGGTGGTGACTGCAGCATCATCAGTATTCATTTTTGGAATTTTAAGTGATAAATTGCTACCTTAATAATTTACTATTGAAGTTTTGTTTAGATGAAACAAGTTTTGATTGTATAAAATTCCAAGTATAATTTGATAAATATGTGAAATAAAAAAAAGTTTTGAACTTATAATTTGGAAATATTATTGATAAGGAATAAGTTTACAACTTATGAATTTGAACAGGAAAGTAAAACCAAATTTTAAAATGGATGAACAGTTTTGTTAGTCGAACAAAAGGAAATTTGAATTGGAGATATATGAAATAAAAGATTAACTTAAGTAAAGGTAAATAAATTGAGTTAGTTAGATGAAATAAACGAAATGAAATTTAACTTAAGAAAAGTTGAATTTGAAATGAATTAGATAAAATAATGAAATGAAGTTTTAAGTATAAAAGTTTGCATAACATATGAATTTGAAGAATATTAAGCTAAAACAAATTTTAAATTTGTTGAAGGTGAATGTTAAGAAGAAAAGAAACCTAATTCTGAATTTGAATTTTGAAATGAAATTTAACTCAAGTTAAGTGAAGTGGGATGAAACAAGTCAAATAAATTAGAATTTGACTTTTTAAATGAAAATGAACATAAGTAATTAAAATGCAATTAAATTTGAATTGTGAAATGAATTGTGAAATGAATTGAATATGGTTTAGAATGTTGTTTGATAGAAATTGAATATGAACTTAAGTTGTAAAGTAATAACAAGCACGAGTAATGTTGTATAAAATGTTTGTAAACTTAAGTAAATAATTTTATGGAATGGTTGTTAAGTGTTGTTTGTATTAAAGAAAATATCCTAAGTAAATGGAAAATATGGAATAAAATGTTGTTAAACATGAATTGAAATTGAAGTGAAGATAAATAAGTGAATGTTAATAAATTGAATGTAAGTAAAATTAATATGAATAATTGAATTTAATTTAAATTGATGTGGATCAAATGAATGTAAAAGGAATTGAATGTAAAATAAAAAGAAATGAGATATAATAAGAAAATCAATTGAAATAAATAAATAAGTTGTACGTATATTATTTTATTCGCATAACTATTTGATCCAGATTCAAATATACGATCTCGAGGTGATTTACACTGATCCAAGTTAGGATTTTTCACTCGATTTCTTGACGGCGAACCCTGGATATTGATTTTTGATTGATTCTGATATTCTCTATCATAGTATATGGCTATGCAAGGAGAATAACGGTTTTCTAATCAAGGAATCGGATCTGAGTCCGCACTAGAGTGGTCGTGTGAACGATACTAGTTATGAAGCGATATTGTGTGATCGAGCAAGCGATCAAGTATGGTTTTGCATATAGATGATATATATATACATCGTACGGGGTTTAATAAATTAAATGTTGACATTAGAAAATGCTAATTGATATAGTTATGAATTATTGGATGGATATAAATTGTATGATGGTTTCTTTTGTTGCATTTTCTACATTTGCATATAGTTGTTGTATTAGTATGTGTTATATATTGATATTATTTTCTATATACATGTTCTCATTTATGGTTGAGTGATTAGTAGGTGCGGATGGCGTACACTTTGCATTTGGAGCTCACTTTCGCATTATATTCGTTGTATATGCTCGCTAATATAATAAAAGGTACATATCTCGGATTGCATATCATACTTTTATAGTTTTCCCTACGGGATGCCTCATCCTCGAAGATGAGATGTATATTTGTGATTATATATATTGTGATTTACTACGATAGAACTGTGCAAAGGAAACGCTGGCGAAATTTTTTGTAAATTTTAAGCATTAGAAATTTTTTGAGATTTTGGAAAAGTTTTTTATAACTAAAATTTTGGATTTGAGTTATAAATTAGAACGAATGAATGGATCATATTAGTTGGTTTTGGAAAGTTAATTATGAATTTGAAGACTTAGAAAATGTTTTTATAAAAAGTTTAACTAATTTATTTCGAAAAGTTAAAAGGCTTAAATGAAATCGGTAATCTATTTTAACTAATTGTTTTGAAAAGTTAATGGGTTTTGCGGCATTTTTCTTACATGGAAATTTCGGGGACGAAATTCTTTTAAGGAGGGGAGTATGTAACGACCCAGAATTTCAATCATTCGAATTTGGAATATTTAATTTATTTTAAATATTGAAAAGTTAAAATTTATAAGTTAAATAACTTATATTTCAAGTATAGTGGTTTATTTGATAATTAAATTGTTTAATTTAATATTTTAAATTGTTTAAATAATTGAATCTTGAATTTAAAATGAATGAAAATGATTTCTAAAGTTGATTTAAATTCTATTTGAATTAGAATGGAGTTAGTGAACTTTTAAATTTGATTTAAAGTGAATAAACAGAAATTGGAAATTGCTCGTTTTAATTAACGTGTAAAAATTGTCATTTTGGGCACCGTCTCGGATTTCGATAGAACCAGTTTCATCAAATCCGTAATAGTGAATTATTATATTCTATCAAATTTCGTAGCGATTGGACATATCGTTTGATCTTGCGAGTTCGAAACGCGTAGAAATTTATTAAATGAATTTAAATTAAAATTATTTGATTTTGAAAAGCTATCTTCTATACATGATGGAATTGGCTTCTGATATATATTCCATTGTGTTCGGAGTAGGATTATAACATATAGAATGCCAGGCGGCATGCTTCGTTTGGACTTCAGAATTTTCATAGATGACTAGTGCCAGGTTTATTTTCTATAAATAGCTCTCAACTTCCTTCATTTGCATCCAAACCCTAGTTTTTGTTTTCAGCCGCCATCAAAAACATTTCCATCCAATGATCGATAACGATCGGAACCTCCAGGAGTCGAATTAGCCTCCGACTTCAACTTGAGAAATGTAGAGCATGACCATACAAGCTTAACCAACGGTCAAATCGTTGAATGGTCAATGACGGCAATAGAAATTTGCCTCCGTTCATCAGCAGTTTTCATGGATTTTGCGGTGCATGCACGCACGAGGCTGTAGACAGCGGCGCAGAGGGAGGGTGGCGTGGGGAGGGGCGAGGCGGCATCGGCGGCGGTCGTGGTGGCGGTGGGTTGCGCGAATGATCGAATAAAAAAAATGGAATGAAGCGCTTGCGGCCTAGAGGGAGATAAGAGGATAGGTAAAAACTAAAATTTTTAGTGCTAGAGACTGTCGATGTTCATTATGATTCTAATTTCCATGGTATAGATGTCGATGCTGAGATTTTATCATCGATGGGGTTGGGCAATTTGGAAGAGGTTGATCTTATAAATAGGGAGAAGGTTGATCTTATTGATATTAACTTGTTTGCACTTCAAAATTTAGAGGTAGGGGCGGAAATCTCTTTAGCTCCAGATGCTGATAAGGGGATAGTGCACATAAAGGGTCATAAGGATTTGAATGTTAATTTAGAGAATGCTGGCTTAAATGAAGCGTCAAGTCTTGCTCTAGAAGACAGTGGCGATATTAAAAGTTTTGGTGCGGTGACTTTATCTAGTGTTTCCAATGAGTCAATTTGGGCGGTGAGTGGCAATAGTTCTTGTCCAAAGTCAAAGAAAGGAAGATGCAAGAAATCTGTAGCGTCTAGCGGTTCAATTCATCGAAGTGCTAGGATTCGCAGTTGTCTGTTACAGACTTCGGGTAAGTTACTGGTTTGAGTGTCACGTGCGACGCTATGGTTCCAGGCTCAGGTATGGATTCTTTCTTGGGTAGTTCGTATTCTACTTATGCATTAGGTAGTCTTTCATCTGCTGAATTTAGTCAGTTAGCCAGTAACACATCTATTATTTTTACCGATGTGGAGTTAGATAGGGAGTTTATTAGATGTAAGGAGTTAGAAAGGGCTAGTACAGTTGGGTTATGAGGATCATTAGCTGGAACATTAGAGGTTTGAATGATTTGAATAAGTGTGATAAGGTTAGAGCGTTCTTTAAAGACTATTCTTGTGATATTGCTTTACTTCATGAAACTAAAACTAACAATCCTGACATTCGTTTCTTCTGAAGATTAGGCGGGTATCATTTTAGAAAATGGGTTTTTTTACCTTCCGTGGGTACTTCAGGGGGATTAATGATAGGGTGGCGGGATAATTATTTTAAATTACTTCAATGTATTGTTAAACAGCATTCTCTTCATGTTATACTCATTAATCTTTCTGATAACTCTTTTTTAAATATTTCTAATGTTTACGGACCTAATTCTAAAATTAATCGGAGAATTTTATGGAATGAATGCCTAGATTTTAGATCCTTTGCCCCGGGTTCATGGATTTTGGGGGGGGTGATTTAAATGTTACGCGTTTCATTAGTGAGCGATTTCCTAGGGAAGGGGATTACTCTACATTGGAGGAGTTCGATCAATTTATTATTAGTTCTAATTTGATTGAAATTCCCCTTTCTAATAGAGAGTTTACTTGGAATAACGCTAGAGAGTCTCCATCCATGGCTCTTCTCGATAGATTTTTTGTTAGCGATGATATCGAAGATAAATTCCCAATCTGTAGAGTCACTGGTTTACCTTATACATACTCTGATCATTGTCAAATTATACTTACTTATGAATACCATTGAGTTATTATTAACAATTTTAAATTTGAAAAGATGTGGCTTTTGGAATCTAACTTTGTGAATCTAGTTAAAGGTAAATGGGTTTCTTTGAGTTTCCATAATATCATAAATAACGTAAATTCTGCAAAAGCTTTTGTTTCTAAACTTAAGGAGCTTTGGATTTTTCTTAAAAACTGGAACAAAAATGTTTTGGGCAATCTAAAATAAAAAAATATAATATTCTTAATGAAATGCTTAAAATTAATAAGATAGAAGAATCTAGATCTCTAAATATAGGTGAACCTAATGTTCTTGCTAATTTAAAAGATGAATTAAATTCTATTTTAGAAAAGGAGAAGGTTATGTGGAAACAACGATCCAGAATTCAATGGATCAACGAAGGTGATAATAATACCAAATTTTTTCATAATATAGCTAATGGTAGAAAATGTAGTAATACAATTAACTCTATATTTGTTAATAATATAGAGTTAGTGGATCAAAGAGATCTTAACAAGGCTTTTACAGACTATTATAAGGATACTTTTTGTTCTAAAATCAAACATAGAATTAATGTTAGATGGATAGATTTGTATCCACCTAATTCTATTATTGATTTATCAGAGTTAGATAATCCTTTTACTGAAGAAGAAATAAGAAAAGCAATTAATGACATGCCAAGTGATAAATCCCCGGGACCTGACGGGTTTCCTATTTTATTTTATATTACTTTTTGGGACGTTTTAAAATTTGACTTAGTTAATATGTTTAATGATTTTTACAATGGTAATTTGCAATTAGGGAGATTTAACTTCGCAAATGTTATTTTGTTACACAAAATAGTAGGAGCTAAAAACTTAAAAGATTTTAGACCTGTTTCTTTGATTAACTGTTCGGTTAAAATCATTTCTAAAGTTCTAGCTAATAGACTTAGTAAAAGAATGAATGAATTAATCTATTGTTCACAATCGACTTTTATTAAAGGGAGAAATATCACTGATGGTGTGGCAGTTGTTCAAGAATATATTAATTACTGTTGTAAGAATAACATAACTTGTGGGATTTTAAAACTTGATTTTGCTAAAGCTTTTGATTCAGTAGATTGGGATTTTCTTGTAGATATTTTTCATGCCAGAGGTTTTAGTCATAGATGGATCTATTGGATTTTGACCTTACTTAGAACTGGAAACTCTAGTATTATGGTTAACGGTATATTAGGTAATAGAATTCAATCTAAGAGAGGTTTAAGGCAAGGGGACCCTTATCGCCCTTATTATTTAACTTAGCTGCTGATGTTTTTGCTAAAATTATTTAAAGAACAGTGGATAATGGATCTCTTGGATGTGTAGGCAATGAAATTTCACGTAATGGTTTATCGGTTCTTCAATTTGCTGATGATACCTTGTTTTTTCTTCCCATCTTCAAAGACACATCATTACCCTTAAGTTTATCCTTTGCAGTTTTGAACTTTTATCTGGTTTAAGAATAAATTTTGACAAAAGTTCCGTGTTAGTTTTAAATGATTTTGATAAAGTTGAAAACTTATTTGCTAATACTCTTAATTGCAAAACTATGAACTTTCCTTTTGACTACCTTGGTTTTATGATTAGACCCACCAAACTCAAACATGACGATTGGATTATTATCATTGATAAAATTAAAAATAAATTTTCTAACTGGAATGGGAGATTTCTATCTAGAGCAGGTAGACTAGTTTTAATAAATTCGGTTTTATCAGCTCTTCCGATTTATTGGATGTCCTTGCATTTGTTCCCAGATTGGATTATTGATAAAATTGATAAGATTAGAAGAGATTTCTTATGGAGTGGAGAAGACTCTAATAATAATATTAAATGTCTAGTAAATTGGGAAACCGTCTGTAAGGCCAAAATGGAAGGTGGATTAGGTGTTATTAATTTGCATAATATGAATTTGTCTCTGTTAGGTAAATGGCTTTGGAAGTTTAAAGATATAAATGATAACGCTATTTAGAAAGAGATCATTTCTAAATATTACTATAATGGAAATAGCAATTTATATCAAATTTCTTCTCCAACCACTTAAAATATATCTAACTTTTGGAAAAACATTTTAAAATGTAATGAGATATTTAATTTAGGAATAAACACAATTGTTCACTCTGGTAATCGTACTTCATTTTGGCATGACTGTTGGATTTCGATCTTGCCACTTAAGATAGAATTTAAGGATTTGTATGAAATTTGTAACTTTAAGTATGCTTTAATCAATGAAATTTATTCTCCAGAAAATGATCCTCCTTGGAATTTTAGTTTTAACAGAATTTTAGTTGACTCAACTTTTAGACAACTTTCTTTGCTTTATGCCAGATTAAATCCTTATAATATTGATAATGATAATGATTTTATTAGTCGGGAATGAGATAAAATTAAGAAATATACTTCTAATTCTTTCTACAGATTCATTAATTTTTCGGGTACTATAAATAACTCATTTAAATATATGTGCAAAATCTAATGCTCCTCCCAAATCCAAAATTCACATGTGGTTAATTCTTCATGGAAAACTTAATACAATCGAATTTTTAAAAAGAAAAAATATTCAAAATGATAATAAATGTTATTTTTGTAATCTGTATCTTGAGGACATTAATCATATATACTATAATTTTATAGATTCTAATTACATTCTAATTAATACTCTTAAATTTTTTAACTTTAATATAACAACTAAAATTTCGGATTGTGAAATTTACTGGAATAATTATAGATTCAAGTTCAAAAAGAATATTAGATTTTACTAGACACTTTATTCATTATTATTGGTTGGTTTATTTGGTTTGAAAGAAATCAAAGAATTTTCAATAATAATAATTGTCATTTTAACAAATTGATTTTTACAATTTTTTCATTTTGTTTTAATTGGATCTCTAACCCCAAATATAAATTAGCTAAAAATATCCTTTTCAAAAGGTAACTTAACAAGGTTAATCATAATATTAATTTTTTTAAACACAACAATAATTTTTTTAACATTAATAATAGTATTATTAATATTTTCTCTAGTTTAGATGATGATTTCACTTCTAATCATAACTTACTTATGATTAAAGGTTCATAAGATTGATCCGTCTCGATATTTGTACTAGTCTCTGTTTGGTATTGGTTTTTAAGTATTTTATTTATACTGTATTGTCCAGATAGTCTTATTTAGGTTTTTATTTCCTTCCTTATTAATATATATATGTATATTTATTATATAATATACATATATATGTATCATTCTAATATTTTTTCTTTAGTCATTTTCCAATTACAGGTATGGGAGATAGGATATCAGGTTCATTTTGCAGGTTTTCATATCTTGAGATTGCTGGACACCAGATGGTAGAGAAGTCAGCAGAGCAGAGTATCTTCATCCAGGACTACTAGCTGTTTCTCCTCAGATTTAGGATTCTACTATCTTCATTATGGAGTACTTTTTTCAGGTGGTTATATTCTTTAGTTTGGTACCCCTTTCTCTTGATCAGAGGCCTCAAAGCGGTTTCTCTTTTCAGCAGATCCACTTCAGAGCAGATGCTTATTCACCTCTCCTGATTCAGTTGGTTGGAGCTTCCTCATTAGTCTGGGATGTCATCCAGTAGTTTTTGTTTTTTCCTCTAGTTTTTAGGTACTTCTAACACCTTAATATCGGGCGGTGGCCATGCCAGAGCTCGATATCGGGGTGTAATGAGTGGTGGCCTTGCCGAAACTCATCTTAGGAGTACCTGAGATTTGATATATATGTATTTGGTTTTTGTTACCTGCTAGGCATGTTGGCAGCACTTTATATTCGTGATATATATATATATTCGCATGTGTGCTATCCTCTATTCGTAGAGGATCACACATTTTTCTTAATTTTTTTTTAATTTGAGTCAATTAAATTTTATTATATCTAATATTATGTAATTCATAACTTTCTCGTATGAGGTTCATTTCGAGCGTGACAAGTTGCATTGCATTCATATCAGCGAGCACTATGCTATGGAGTTGGATTGGACGAATTTGGTGCTAGTAAGAATTTTGGGTTAAATTGAACGACTGTTCAATTTTATTTCAAACCGGAGCGCACTGGTGATTTCTGGGATTTTAAGAGTTAACTCGCCTCTCTGGCCTGCTTATACTTTTATATGAGTGTGAATATTTATGTTGACTGATGCTTGTTTGGATGATATATTTTATATATTAGTTGGGGTTGGATATATTCCCGCCTATTGGAGTGGGTGAGACCCTATTACGTTCCCATGTAAGAGCGGATGACCTTTTGTATATGAGTCCTGCCTCGATGCAGTTGATTTTATTTTTATGATTATATGATGTATTTGATGCAGGGGGACAGGTTGGAGGGATCCTACAGGATTCCTCACACTGTTGATTTTACTTTTCATATATATGTTGATATATGATGTATTGGATGTCATGTTGATGTCTTTGATGTGATTTGACTTATTTAGTGCTATAGTAGCACTGGGCCTTATTTTTGATATTTTGAAATGTTAAAAATAAAGATTTTGATTTAAAAAGGATTTTGAAGTAATTTTGGAAGTATATACATTTTAATAATTTTAAATTATTAAGAAGAAATGATTTTATTTTTACATAAATAAAAGTATGATTTTTGATGTTATAAAAGATTAGTTTTTATGAAATACTTTGATTTGAGATTTTTGGAATAAGTTTATATAAAAGATTTATAGAAGCAATATTTTATAAATAAAGAAGATGATTTAAAATTGAAATTTATAAATATTTCGTAAATGGATTTGAAATTAATTTGAAAAATGGATTTTATGAATAAATTTGGTTTATAAAGAAATGGATTTTGAAATTGATTTTGATAGTAAAATTGGTTTTATAAATGTATGGATTTATAAATAGAATTTTGTAAATAAAGGAACTCTATAAATAGATGTTTTATAAAATCGAAGGAGATTTAAAAACATAGTTTTATAAATATAGAAATGATTTATGTTGAGAATTAAATATGGACTTTTATTTAAAGGAATGTTGAAAGTAATATTTTGATGAAGTAATGGTTTTAAAAAATTTGTCTTTTTAAAAGGCATGTTTTGGAAAGTAATGGTTTTAAATGGAATTTAATGATTTATAAATGTTTTAAAATGTATAAGTAACGGAGACGTAGATTTCAACTGTTATTGTTGTAATAGACGTTTTAGGGAAAGTATGGAAGGCATGGACTATAACACTGTTGTTATAGTAAATAATTTTCGAAAGGAAATGTTTTATATATTATATGGTGTGTGTGTGTGTGTATTAATCGAATCCATATACTAGTGTTTTGGGTTGTCATAATGATGTTTTACGCAACATTCGTTTTGACACAATAAACTATGTTTTGACCTTCCATTGTGAAATACACGAATTAGTTCTTATGATCATATAAAGGCTTCGTGGTGTAGGAGCATTGCTTCCTGTACTTAACGCCCGTCTAGAGGCATACAAACTCTGGAGTTGTATGGTTATAGAAATCTATTTGGCGTGTCTCCAAATGGTTGTGTTATTAAATATACTTATACCGTTAATATAAGTGTATGGAAATATTTTCTAAGTGTTGAAAATAAAATGATATGTGAATATGCTTATATTATTGATATAAATATATGGAAATGTATTCCATTATCGATATTTTGAAATGGTTTTGAGGATATTTTTTTTAAAGATAAATTGAACCAAATATTTGGAGATTAGTTTAATTAATGAAAGATTTATTAAATGGGCCTAGTGATTGCTTTTGGTGCTAGATATTATTGTTGTTTTGATGGTTAAATAACCGACTATCAAATAATTTGGCCTCTTTATCTATGTTGATCCGGAGAGACAGGGGTCGGATTTGTCTGAGAACCACTTCAAACCAACGTATATGCGTTCGAGTGTGCAGGTGTTGGAAGACATTGATATTTGGGATTTTCGTAATAAAGGACTGGTTGTTGATCGTTTGAGGATAACCTCCAAATATACATATAGTAGCAGTGGTCTCTTCATTATGAAATATCCAATGCAAGGACTAATCGCTACTAATCCTAGGGGTAATTCCCGATAGGATGTGGTAGCAGAGTACCTTGGTTTGTCCTATTCCTGGATGGATATCCGACATTGCATTTTAGAATTTCATTGATTGATCTCTGTAAACATATTATCTGCTTGGTGATGGATAAGACAACTTCTTTTAGTTTAACACCCTTTCCTGAGATGTATGAAATCAGGAGTTATACGTTTACAGAAATCAATTGTGTGATGATGGAATGGCAATGTGGCATTCAAAGAGGAAAGATGATGTGCTATGTGAAGGGTAAATGTGACCTCTGGCCTTACACCCAAAAATGTCCGAAACAGGGTAGATGCGGTAAGGGTATGTGGTTCGTAATTATTAGGATATGATCATCCCATACTAGATATATTTATTCCCACTATGACGTTCAGGTTTTAAATTATTGAAGATGTATGCTATGAGGGCCCTCGGATAGGTTGGTAAAGAACGGGGTGATGACATATTCGATACTATATAAGTTAGAGGTAGGTCGGTTTTATGTTGGTAGAGGACCATCAATTGGGCCTTGGTACATTCCTTTGGAGACGTACTATTGGAAGGTAGTCCCTTACCCCGGTCACTTGTATGAAAATCCATTATCCACTACGTTCCTGCCATTTTGTTTGTAGAGCCTAGTATGCTGGAATTTAATAATGGTAATAATTTTGGCTATTTGAATTATTATTTGTATAATAGACACTAGTATAATATAACAAGATTTGATATGAAAGGTTTTGGTTATCGTATGGTAATAACCCATCCGTGTTTATGTGTGGGCGTGATCTTATGAGATACCTTTGTTTTGATAAAGGAAAGTTTTATAACTTCAAAATAAATTGATTTGAGATATGTTTTCTCACGCTGGTTTACCAGACTGATCCGAGCATTCTTCCCTTTTAATGCTTGGGTCAGACCGAGTATATTTACAGATATAGATTTGGATGCTTTGGAGCTTCAACAGGCGAGCTGGAGGTCTTCTGGTTGTATTCACGTATATGTTTATTTTTCTGCTGCATTGTTGTTAAATTATCAGCAATTGTTAGGATAGGTTATTATAACTGTCCAAGCTGATGATTAGTGACTGATTGTTGTACTCTGATGGATGTATGTATATTATATTATAGTTTCTGTTTTGTAAAGATCATTGATACTATATTCTTTGTTGTTCCACTAAGTATGTGAAATTCTGTGATTGTTTTAGTTTCTTTCTCTCTTCTTCTTCTTCTTCTCTTCTTCTCTCTTCTTTCTTTCTCATGATTATCCATCTTTCCGTTCGGTTTGGGCTGGACCTGTATGGTTTACTGTCAGCTCTAAACAGGTTGAATTTGCAGGTAGTCACCAAAGCGAAGGAAGCAGGATAATTCAAGTGCTATCAGGAAGATCATTATAATCAACTCAAAGTCAATGGTAACGAGCTTGGAACACATCGAATAATGGATAGAAGAGTAGAACAAGTGAAAGAGTTCACTTTGGAATAAGGCAAATAGATCAGTACGTATCCATTTTAGATCGGTACTGGGCTTTTTTCTTGGCTCTTGGGCCTCCATGCTCACTTTTACAACACTGGGCTAGCTTTTGGACTTTACTGCTAACGGGCTTCTGAACCTGTTCACCTTTCTCTCTATAACTACCATCCATACAACAACTAGAGAAGGATCCTTTTCTTTTTCTCTGGGTTGGGTTCTCTGACTTAAGAGACTTCTTCTTCTTAACCTCTGACCTCTCCTCCATTAAAGTCACCTAGGATACTACTATTTGTGGTTTTAGGACTTAGATCAACAAATCTGTGGTACTAGTGACTCTCAAACAATCTAAAAACTTCAATGTAAATCTGAGATCCACTAGATTGTGGTCAGATTTTATATAACTAGTTATAATCTAGAGATAAAACAACTAGTAACAAAGATTAAAGTGGACATTGGGCAGAGATTAGGCCAAACCACTATAAAAATTCTTGTGTCTCTTTTTACTTTCCTGTTGTTTTTGCTTGTTTGATTTACATCTCTACATTTCGGTGCTTTCATCTGACATTTTGGGTGTTGGTGCCATTTTTGCTGTCAATATGGGTGAACAATCAAATCATTTGGATCATTAATCTAAAGACCAAAAAGGATGCCTAAGGCATGATGGTAGGTTTTATGTGCCTCAGATTAAGGATTTGATTAAAGAAGTCCTAGGAGAGTCACCGTTCAAAATGACCATTCATCCAGGTGAAGACAAAATTTATTACGATATGAAGGAAGATTTCTATTGGCCAGGAATGAAGAGGCATATGACAGAGTTTGCGGCTAAGTGTTTTCAATGCCAAAGGATTAAAGTTGAACATAAAAAGCCGAGCGAACTATTACTCCCATTAACAGTTCCACGATGGAAATGGGAGAACATATCTATGGGCAAAATTCACTCCAGTGAAGAGCACAAGGAATGCATCAACATTGGCGATGTATATTAAAGAAGTTGCTTAGCTATAAGAAATTCAAGTTAGTATAGTAAGTGATTGAGATCTGCTCTTTATGAGTGAATTCTAGAGGAGCCTATGTGATGCTTTAGGAATGGAACTAAACTTATAGCATATCACCCTTAGATAGATGGACAGACAAAAATGGTCAATAGAGTTTCGGAGGATCTACTCAGGGCTTGTATACTTGATTTCATAGGAGCTTGGGAGGATCATCTACCATTGGTTAAATTTGCATATAATAATAGTTACTTAGAAATATTGGAATGGCACAATAAGCGGTGTTGTATGGAAGGCTATGGAAGTCACCCTCATGTTAGTGGGAGGTGGCCGATAAGATAATCCTTCGATCGACAATGATACAAGATACTTCTGAGAAGATGGAGCTACTACGGAATAGGGTGAACGTCACACAAGATCAAAAAAAGTCATATAACGATAAGAGGATGATTGAGTTAGAATTTGAGGTTGGAAAACTAGTATTTGTAATGATTTCACCACTTAGAAGAGTGATGAGGTTTGGAAACCCAAGAAAGTTAGCACAACGGCTCGTTAGTCCTTGTTCAATATTAGGGCGGATACGAAGTCTTACTTATAGAGTGGAAGTCCTAGAGAGGATGGTAGGAGTCCACAATGTGTTTCATGTGTTACATTATGAGAATGTGTGCATATTCAACACTATAATCAATCTAACTTAATTAGAGGATGTGGAGTTGGAGCCTGAACCAAATTCATACAAAGGTCCAACCAATATTGTCGAGCATGGAGTGAAATTGTTTAGTGGGGGGATTACCCGATGGAAAGCACAAGGGAGCTTAAGGAGAAGATGAGGGTTTCTCATCATAATTTCTTTATCGATATGTTCCTTAAACAAGTTTTGTTATATTATAATTTAGGTTTGGATGTTAGGTTTTTGATGCTTAGGTGGTTGCTTTGTGGTTGATTTAGATTAGTATAGACTGTTAGGATGGTTGAACCTCATATACATGATATATATTTGCAAAACGTCAAATATAGATTTCATCTATGCTGATATACTAAGATTATGTTGCATCATGCCTATATGCCATCAATATTTCATTCATTCAGGAGGCCAATTAGTTTAGGAGGCCGACTACCAAATTATATGTTTTGCATTTTTAAGTATATATAACATGATCATGCATGCCGACCTATTCATCTATATGTTGTGTATAAGTAGATAATCTTGGATTGATGTGAATTGTTGACTTGGATGTTATGCGAGAAATTTCGTGGATGAAATTCCTTTTATGAGGGAGTGTGCAATAACCTGTATTTTTCATAATTTAAGTACTAAAATATATTTAATAATTTTGATCCAAAGTGCAAAATCATCATTTATCAAACTTCTTAATTTGAAAATGAAACAGGCATCATTGCAATAGGCTCATTTTTATGATGCATGCCATATATTGTTTTGTTTGAATCAAAGTCCGAATAAGGAGGTTATTGATGTTTTTGTAAATCAAATTGGAGTTTTGAATTTGGGTTGAATCAGCATAACTGAACAGTCACCTTATTTTCTTATTTATAGCAGGCTATTCTCTCATTTTAAAACTTTAAAATTATTTCTCTATACGTATTCTTTTCTTTTCCCCATCATCCAGAAAGACAGAACCTTATCTCTTATTCAAACTCAAATTTCTCTTTTAATAGTTGATAAATATCAACAGTTCTACCACTGAATCGGTGAGCAAGGTTAGAGTTATGGTCTAATTCAGATTAGAATTGCAAATACATGGATTTGGAGTGGATACTAATTCCAAAAAGCGAGAAAATTAGGGGATTTCTAATCATCGTGTGTAACAACCCGTAAATTTTAATGGTTTTAATAACATAATTAACTGAATTTTTCATGAAAAATAAACAATAAAATTTAGCAATGAAAATTTTATATTTGGAATACGTCTATTTAAACGTAGCAAATGTCAGATTTTCATCAGAAAATATATAAGTTTGTTTTGTTGTGTAATTTTATTTAAATTTAAAATCAGTTAATTTGATGAAAATAAAATGTTTTTGAAATCTGAATATTTTTATACAATAAATTTGTAAACCATTTTCTGAGTGAGACGTCATATTTCGTTTCGCCAAATTTGGACTTCTTTGGCGCCGTTTATTTTATTTTCGGTGAAATTGCAGCAGTTTAGCAGCGAAATATCGACTTTTGATAGGATGGTCATATCGCTGATATCTGTGTACCATTATGTTCGTCTCGTCGTGCTGATCTCCACAATATATTCATTTGTGTGTTTCAATGTCTGGTATGCGGCGAAAACCATGAAATGGTCAGCCATATCGGTACCCCTTTTTGAACCTTTGGTGTTCCTTTTGTCCTTTCGTGTATCCAACATGAGAAATTGAATAGCCACTTACATTTATAGTTCCTGAATTCACGTTTTGGACTATTGTTATTCGCTATGTTTCAAAATATATCTGTACATTTGCTTCTATTGGCTTCTTTTCATTTGTTTAACTTAGAATATATATTATATTCCGCAGCCTGTTCATTTTCTTCTGCATTGCTTAAGTAAAATATATAATATAATATATTTTATATAAGACGATATTCATATTTGCTGCTCTCTTCTATTTCGTTTTGGCCGAGACCCTGAGATCTGCCTCCCTACATTTTGCACCGCTCCGCCATGCACACCTCCACCCACCACCTCAGCACCACTCGCATGCGTCTCCCTCTCCCCTTTCACACCTCAGCCAAGTCTCTTTGTCTATAGCCGCACACACAGTCTCAACCTCTCTCACCTCCATGCCAATCCAACCCATCGCAACCACCTGACCACATAGCTATTTCCGCCACCCTCCTCCATTTCCGTAACAGCCATCCCATGCCGAAGAACACTATCCCATCGCCACCCAGCCACCTTCAACCCACATCATCCCCTCCAAACAGCCACCCGCCACCACGCAACAAAAGCAGCCGACCAGCCTCCTCCTTTACCCGAGTCAGATCCCACACCTCTACCTACAGCTTGCCACGCCGTACACCACCTTCTCAGCATGCCACCACACCATGCACCTTCCACTGCCTTGTCGTGCATCCTATTCCTAACTGAAACCCCAAGCCAGGTCTGCTTCCTACTTGTCGAACTGTTTATCCTTAGCCTTCTCCTCTTCTTGTTGTTATAAATATATATAAATATATACACATACATATATATATTGGTTTACAGTTAGTTTATACATATTAGTATATATGAGTTTATAAAGTTTTGTTTATAGATTTCTTCTTATAATTAATATATATATATGTGTGTGTATGTTATAATAATGATGTATGTTTATGTTTATATAAATGTTAATATTTTGAACTGTATTAATATATATATAATATGTTTATTTATTTTGAATTTATGGTTTTGAAATGGATTTTTGTAATGATTTTTAAAATATATATAGATATTATGTTTACATGTAAACTATGGGACTTATGAAATATTGATTTGTAAGTATTGTTGTAAAAATTTATGATATATATATATATAGTTTGATTTTTATATATGTGTTTAATAAATATCGATTGGAAAATATAATATGAAGAATTTATACTAATATGTGTTTTTAAATTGAATATTGATTTTAGGGAAATAATATAATATATATCTTGTTTCAGTTTGTATTAAGCTAGTTTGATTTGTTTTCATCATTTCCAAGCTATCAACTTTGCTCGTAAATTCTTGTTCATCGTGCCGTGCTTTGGAATTTGTGCTTGGATTCGTCACATCTTGTTCTTGTTATCTCTCTAGCTTAAATTTGAATTGTTAGTTATTTAACCGTTAAATATGATATGCCATTATCTGTGACTGTTAACCTATGACATATGACTCTATAACCTATTGTGTATATTAAATTTAAATTGGTTACTGAGGATATATGCATGTTGTTGATATGTTATATTATTACCATATTTGTTCTCATTCTGCAAGTTCCCTGTAGTTTAGAAATTTTCTATAGGTTGAAATGATACATATCCGAACGATTTGATAGATTAAGGGAAAATCGTTATGGGTTGAAATGATAAACCCAAATGACTTTCAATTATTTTGAAATTTGGGATTTCGGGTTGAAATGATATATACCCGTAAATATTTAATAATTCCGGATTGAAATGATAAATATCTAAATCACTTGACCATAGGTTAGAAAACTATATACGGACGCCGTTGGTCTATTTAAAAATGATTTTCGAAATTTTGACAGGAAGATATATGGGTTTTGATAAATATTGATTTTAAATTATAATATAAATATTTATTTTAATATACATGTAAAAGTTTGAGTTTTAAAATTATATATTTTGGAAATTTTAAAATTATAGGTTAAGTTTTAAATAAAATTTATAAAATTTTACTTACAACTTTATTATTTTTAAATATATAAAATAAGATTTAAAATAGATTTATTAATAATAAGTTTTAATTTAACAATAACTAATATAATTAAATTTAATAAGAATTTAATTTAACTAATATTTATATATAATATGTTTTTAACTATTTATTTAAAAATTTATACTAATAATTCAAAAGAGATTTTGTAATAACTTTAATTAATGTTGGTTGGAAAGATAAATTAAATAAGAATTGATTTGTAATTTAATTTGTTAAGAATTGAATTTAAATAAGAATTGATTAATTATTAAAATTGTAAAGAATTGAATATAATAAGTATTGATTTGAAACTTATTGATTTTAAGATTTTTAACGATAGGAATTTATAACTTGATAACTAGACTTTGATTAAATCCGATTAATTGAGTATTTTTAAGTTTAAATAAAATTGAAATTTAATATTTAATATTGATTTAAATTTGTAATTTGAGATTTTATTTAAATGTTATTAAAAATGATTAAGTGAATATTTTGAAACTTTAATAGTACTAAAGTTGAATTCTGAAATATAAATGAAATTTATTAAATTGAGTTATTGAAAATGTTTGAATATTTAAAACTTTGAAACCTATTGAAATTGAAATGGTTTAATTTGTATTTCAAATCTGTATTTGAAATCGATATAAATTAAAAAAGGTTTTATTGAGAATTTGAATTGAATTGTAATTGATGAACCGAGATTGATTTAAATTAAATTTTGGAACATAAGCCGATTTGAATTGATTTGTGAAATTGGAAGAAATAATTCTAATTTGAAACTATTTTCTATATAAACTATATTTAAATATATACTATTTTTAATTTATAACTATTTCAATATATATATAAACTATTTTCAATATTAAAATTGTTTAAGTTAGAATAGTTATGATTCAAAGTAAATTTTATTTCGGAAATGATATGATTTTTGAAAATGATATGATTTCGAAAGTGATATGATTTCGAAATGAGTATGATATTTTGGTATGAAGTATGAACTGTTTGAAATATAAAATGACCACGATGTGAAATTAGCGTTTAGTTGTTAAAGAGACCGGGATCAGATATTGTCATACTCTCTGCCAATACCGAAAACCACTTTAACAACTGTGTGCGTGGTGGAGATTCCAGAACGAAGTAGGATGGTTTGGTGAACGATTCTCTATAAGTTTTACGCAACCCTGACTCCCGCAAGTCAACATGAGGTTGCTAAAATAGGAGCCACGCCGGGCCAAGTGAGGTCATTCCTCTAATCGGGCACATTTCTTCAATACAATTCTATTACTTTGTGATTTGATTGGGTCCAGCTTATTTCATCCATCTTATGAATCGAGTATTCTAAGAATATCTCGATGAGTCCATCCTTGTATTCATTAATTATGGATGAAAACATCAATTTAAAATTGCAAATCTTTCTAATAAGATATATTTATAAGTATAATTGGATTTTTGTTCTTAAAACGAGCAAAGAATATTCTTATAATCTTAAGAGACGTGTTTATCAAATAAAAGATGATTTTGTGTTGTATTGCCCATTGAGTGCTTTAAGAATTCTGGTCGATGCGCCTGATCAACGTTATCGATAGGAATCTCTTAAACGCTATGATGAGACAGTCAGACACAGTAAATTGACTTGTAATAAGTCAATTTTTCTAAAAAGATGATTACATAAAGTTAATTATAATTTTGAATGTATTAGCATTTCGGGAAAGAGGATTATGAAATAAATAATTTAGCATAGAAGCTGCTTTTCAAAAATTAAAAGAACTCTTTTCCGATGCTTTTATTTTTGAGATTCCCGAAGGGAACCAAGACTTAATTGTTTATACCGATGCTAGTCGTATTGGTTTGAATGTCGTTCTCATGCAAAAGGGAACGTGTTATCGCTTACGATTCTAGAAAATTAAATCCTGCCGAGACTAGATATACCACTCATGATCTAGAGCTCGCGGCCATTGTTTTCGCTCTTAGAACTTGGCGTCATTATCTTTTGGGGGAGAAATTTGTTCTGTACACCGATCATAAATCTTTGAAGTATTTATTTTCTCAAAAGGAACTTAATTTGCATCAAAAGTGTTGGCTTGAATTCCTTGCATCTTATGATCTTGATATTCTTTATACTCCTGGAAAGGGTAATCGTGTTGCCGATGCCCTTAGTCATAAGCAACAAGCAGTTGTTTCCATGATGATATCCGAATGGAATGATCTCGAGATTTTATCCACTTGTGAGATTTGAGATCATGAATCCAATTTATGTTCATCTCTTGTTTTATGTAGCCTTGAAGCTCATCCTTCTCTTTTGGACCGCATCCTTGATGCTCAAAAGCAACATCCCGAATTGGCTCTTGTTAGCCAAAGTTGTAGGGATCAAAATAAGGTTGATGGTTTGAAAGACTTTGATACGGATGCTTGCAGAGGCATTTCAAAATTTGGTAGACTTATCGTGCCAAATATTATTGATCTTCGTAAAGACATTTTGGAAGATTCTCATCGTTCTAAATTTACCATTCCTCGCAGTAGTAGTAAACTATACGCGGACATGAAGCGACTTTATTATTGGGATGGAATGAAATCTAATATTGCTAACTTTATTAAGCGTTGCATGACTTGCCAACTCATAAAGCCAATCATCAAAGGCCCGGTGGGTTATTGCAACCATTAAACATTCCCGTTTGGAAGTGGGATCAAGTCTCTATAGACTTTATTGACGGTCTTTCCCGTTCTCGTTCGGGTCATGATAGCCTATGGGTGATAGTGGATAGACTTACAAAATCCGCCCATTTTCTTCCCGTTCGGTCCAATCGGACCGTACCTCTTTTGGCTAAACTCTATGTCAAAGAAATTGTTAAATTGCATGGAGTTCCAACTTCTATTGTTAGTGATCGCGATCCATTATTTACTAGTGGATTTTGGAAGGGTTTTCAAAAAGCTTTGGGAAAGAAGCTTAATTTTAGCACCGCTTATCATCCTCAGTCCGATGGACAAACAGAGCGTGTGAATCAAACTCTTGAAGATCTCCTTCGTGCTTGTGTTCTTGATTTTGGTGGAAGTTGGGAAGATCATATTACCCTTGTTGAGTTTTCTTATAATAATAGCTTCCAATCTTGTATTGGTATGGAACCTTTCGAGGCACTCTACGGAAGGCCATGCCGATCTTCTTCGTGTTGGCTTGAAGCCGGTGAGAATCTTGTTTTAGGTCCAGATTTTATTGGTGATGCTACAGAAAATATTGACCTTATTCGTCATAGGATGAAAGAAGCTCAAAGTAGACAAAAATCCTATGCTGATAACCGAAGAAGGAAACTGGAATTTTTTGTGGGAGATTTGGTATTTATTCGTGTTTCACCTATGAAGGGTGTTGTGCGTTTCAGTCTAGCGAAAAATTAGCACCTCGATATATTGGTCCATTTCCCATCACCGAACGCATTAGTTCCATGGCTTATCTCCTTTTGTTGCCGGCTCAATTTTCTGCTATCCATGACGTGTTCCATGTTTCTCAACTACGGAAATGCCTTAGAGATTCCGATTCTATTCTTGAGCCCGGTGTTATTGAAGAAATCGAAGTTTCACCTAATTTGACTTATGAGAAACATCCTATTTGTATCATTGCTACGGAGGTTAAACGCCTTCGAAATAAAGATATTCCTCTTGTGAAAGTTCAATGGTCCTCAAATTCTAAGGATTGCTCGTGGGAATCCAGAGAATTCATCAAGCGAACACATCCGGACTTACTCTCTCTTGCTCCTTAAGGTGAACTTCTCATTTCAAAATTTCTTCTTTTTGTGTTGTTATGCCTAAGTATGGTTGTTACTTTTTATTTTCTTCTTAAGTATTGCGAGGACGCAATTTCTTTAAGGAGGGGAGTCTGTAACAACCCGCATATTTTACGATTGTATATTTAAATGATTTATTTAAATATAGCATCGTTAGTTGAATTTAAAAGTCCAAAACGTGACTTTTTGTAAATGGTCGAATCCGGACTCGAGACTACTTCCATTGAGTCCAAAATGGTGTTTGCGACCTTTTTGAGTATAAACATTGATATGTTTGGAGTTGAGTAGAATTTTGCTATTTTTCTATTTTGGGCTTTGGGTTTGGGTTTCAGCCCACTAACCCAACATAATACCCTAACTCCTCCTCCAACTCGTCTTCATTCATTTTCATTTCCTAACACTTTCAAGCTAAAAGAAAAATGAGGGAAAGAAAGGGAAATTAGAATTCCTAAACCCTAGATTACTAGGAAATTCTAGATTCAAGCTCCAAAAATCAAAGAGAAGCTTAGGTAAGCATCCTTTTCATCTTCTCCATCTTAATCTCCCTTCAATTTTCAGAAATTCCTAAACCCTAACTTAGGAAATATTTTCTTATGAGCTTAGATTGGAGCTTCTTGAGTTGAAGAGGAATTGGTCTTGCTTTGTTTAGAGCTTCTCATTCGTGTTTTTGGGTTTAAAGGTGAGTTTTTAAACTCACATCTATGTATACCTTTGATAGTTGTTAGGTATGAATCCCTAACACCTATTTCATGTTCATTTGCTTTTGAATTGAATTGGATTGGTGAATTTTCCAATTTTTGGTATTTTGAAGTCAAAATCTATGAAAATCCTTATATGGATGTTTGGAAAAATTATTTGGAGTGTATTGATGTGTTTATAGGGTTGGGTTGTCGCTTGACATCGATCTCTAGCCATCGTCGCTCATTTGTTTGTTTCGAATTTGATTTGGCCATCAATGGCCTTGGCAAAAATTGCCCTGAGCTTCAGCTCAGACGTCTGGTAATAAGCTCAGACGTCTAATGCTACGGGAATAAATTTCCAGTCTTTTAGCTCAAACGTTTGAGCTTACTTCCCAAACGTCTGGGCGATATGGAAGAAAATTTCCAATCTTCAACTCAGATGTCTGGGAGGTCTACCAGACGTCTGGATCTGTTTATTTCAGCCAAATTGTCTATTTTGAGTGGATTTCCGTTTTAATCGATTTTTGGTTGATCCGATTAGATGTTATCACTTATTATCATCTTTGATGACTTCTTTTTCTGGATTTTTGGGAATATCCTTTTGATGGAATTGATATCGATTTTTTATGGGTTTGATTCACGTCGTCGTATGTGAATTTTTGGTGATAGTTTGTTTTTACAATAATTTCTGTGATTTGTCACTATTAAATACGAAGGTTTCTATATTGGTAGTAAATACTCAAACTCTTTCACAAAAACGATTTCAACACTACTTTTAAATACAAAGCTCGTTTTTAAAACCGTTTTCCAATCTATTAGTATATACAAACCTTTACCTCATTTGTACGAGAAATCCAATTAAACGACTTACCAAAACAAGTGCTATGAAATGCTTGCGTTTAATTCGTCGGTTAATTCTTAGACTTGTTCGATTGAAATCTTATGACAATTTTCGAGTGGAAATCTATAATTTGTTTGTAAATACTTAAGTTAAGCCAGTGGTTATGGGACATGAAGCTAAACTCATTTATTTACTAGCTTAGTGTTATCTACACTTTTTATCGATCAATGGTGATCATTTTATGGTTTAGACTAGCGATATGCGATGTCTCTTTATCCACGTAGGGGACTGTACCTCGTTTTATGGAGCTTCGTCTCATTCTTTTTTATAGGCTAGCGACCTATGGTTTTATGAAGTTTGGTTCATCGGTGTACCGTTACTGTACTACGTCGTTGTTCCAGCTTATCAGGTTCTTCGGGCATACCGTTATTGCACTATGTCATTGTTCCGAATTATTTGAGTTTCAGGTTCATCGGGCATACCGTTATTGCACTATGTCATTGTTCCAACTCATTTGAGTTTCAGGTTCATCGGGCGTACCGTTATTGCACTACGTCGTTGTTCCGACTCATTTGAGTTTCAGGTTCATCGGGCGTACCGTTATTGCACTAGGTCGTTGTTCCGACTCATTTGAGTTTCAGGTTCATCGGGCGTACCATTATTGGACTACGCCGTTGTTTCGACTCTATGGTTAGCGACCATGGGATAGCGACCCGTTTATGATACACGTGTTGGTGAGTTTTCATGCTCCCATTAGTGATAGGCCTCCCCCTTTATGTTTTCTAGATTTCTAATTGTTGATTTCTGGAATTTATGTTTCACCAATTTTTGCGATTGACATTGATATGTTTTGTCAATATTCGAGGTTTGGTGAATAAGCTAAAGAATGTGATATTCTTTTTGGATATTTGATGAGATTTGAGATATTGTATGATTTTTATTGTTATCTGGTGTATACTTTTCACGGTATGGCATTATTTTTATCATACGTTTTTGTCATATCTCTTATCCCATCTCATTTTATATTATATTTATAGCTAGACCGATCCGTTTATTATTTTTCTTCTTAAATAATACTTAGGTCAGACCGTAGTGTTACAGGTGCTTCTACTTGACTTCTTAGTAGGGGCTAGCTTCTTGACTTTTGGCTAACTACTTTAGCTTAGTGGTTTTTGCTTTTATTCATTTGAGATAGAGACTCCTTGATGTATACATATTCTTTTGCTAGCACTTGTACCTATTCTTTTGTGATGTAGTGGATCTTGTATGACCACTATTTTGATGTACACTTTTATGTGTTATATTCATATCTATTTCCGCCTTTGTGATATGAATATCTATGACTGATTTGTGTTATGCTTATTTCTATATTTGTTTCCGAAGCCCAAATAGCCACTGTGTAGTAGCTTTGAGTTTGTATTTGATATGCCGGATATCCTCTTGAAATGAAAGGAAAGTCATATTATTTGACATATCGGTACTCGCACAAAGCAATTACATAGATGGTCGCTCCTCAACAGCCTTATTCTTCGTGCTGGTCGATGGCATTACCCCGTAATGTCCTTGGCTAGTGTGAGTATATAGGTCGGGCGTCATAGTGTATTTATAAAATTTTGAAACTAGTTTTATAAATACAACTTTTTGAAGCAATTCTAAAAAAAATTGATGTGAATATCTTTGTGAATATAAATTAGAAATATAGTAGAAGATCATATTAAAATTTAGAAGAAAATGGATTGAAAAACGAATTAGAAACGAATGAGAAATGAAGCAAAGAAAATTGAAATAATATATATTATAGTAATCGACAGAGCCGTTCAAGCTCTGCCTGAAGCCATAACCAGTCCATCGGTGGTTGCCCATTAGGTCGGTTGACCTTGATCTAATGGATCTGATTTGCGTATCATTTCCTAGTCATTTTGGGGCTTGTATTATATGTTTTTAGGCGACGTTCAAGTGACGTTTAGAAGTGAATTTCCGACTTGATTGATTTGGATGATATATATGTGTGTTTGTGTATATAGATATAGATATACATACACACACGCACACACACTCACACACTGTTATGGTTAATGATTACTAGACTATTGATCGTTTTATCCTCTATTGGTTCTCCTGGTAACACGATCGCTTAATTTATAGAATTTTTTAGGTGCGTGTTGTAGTATGGAAATGGGTTTGTAATCCGTATATGGAACCGCGCCCATTCCATGATTAAACCATGTGTTAATGAAATGAGGTGGGCTTGGCTTTGTGTATGGGTTAGACCATATTATCAACCATTATATTTATGTTGGACTAAGACCTTGCTTCATGAGTTAGCCATGTTTATTGTATTGTTTTGACTAACTTGTCTGATGCAAGTGAAAATAGACTAAGGTATGATGTTTACCATAGTTATCTAGTATTATTTGGGAATGATTAGATTACATCTTAGAATAGACATACATCACCCACAAGGTTGTAATCCGACTCCCTATATTTTCACCTTTCGTTTTCATTACTAGGTTGATAGAATGTTGTGTGTTTAGTCAAATAAGTTTGAAGGTATGGATGACGATGGCATTGCTTGTGTATATAAATTTGTATAGAAATAATCATCTAACATTGGTTTGGATTTATTTATGTGCATCTTGTTTGGATTTTATTGTGTTTGACTTGTATATTTACATCGAATCTATCAAAGGAATATAGTGATATTTGACTAGATTATATATTGTTACCTTCCGCTGTAAGTTCAAAAAGAGATAGATAGAATATATTTATTGTTTTTGCCTCTATTTATCAATCGTCAACGACCTATCTTTTTTTACTATCAGGGTTTACACATCTTGAATTATGTTAAATCAAATGGTCGAAAATAGCATGTTATTACCGACATCAGTTCACTGTCAATGACATATATATCTCAAAGTACTATAAAAGTCAATATAGTAAAAGGATCAACTAAGTACAAAAAAATCATATATGCCATATTCCAGCATCAAACAACTTATCATACCATGAGCACGACTGATCGACCCCTAGTTGTCAACCTTTTCCTACGATCGATCGACCTAGGGCTGATGTGCCCTAAACCTTTGCAGAATGGCCCAGATTTAATAAATATTAATCTAACATATATGATTAATTTGAGCGCCTATAAATAATGGCCTAACTCCTCACTTTTTTTCTCATATTTTCTAAATAGAGCAATGGCACTCTATCATTTTCCCTTCTCCGCTATTTCTAGAAATTATAAAACTACTATTATATATATTGGAGAAGGGAAGAAAATAAAAGAGAAGAAGACAATGAGTAAATCAATTCTGCAAAAAAGGTAAATTCTATAATTATAAATATATATTCCACTTAAATCTCCTTTCAAAGTTGAAACCCTAATGGGCATGTATATATCTTATTATATATATATTTTTGGGATGGAAATGAATACGGAGTCAATTAAAGGAATGAATTCGGATTTGGAGATTTGGAAAGATAAAAGGTGAGTACAAAATTATTTGATTTATATATAACACTGAAATTTAAATCATTGAATTTTATTTGGTTATCAAGCCTATGCAAGATCTGTTGAATTGTAGCTTAAAATGAATGTATATAACTGAAATCTCACTTACATATTCTGTAAGTCATGTAATTGTGTTGAAATGGCATATAAACCCTAATCTGGAACTTTTGGAAATTAATCCCTTAAAATTTGAAGTATGGTGTTGACAAGATTATGAAGTTTATTCCCAATTTATGTTAATTAGGTTTTAAATTATTCTGTAATCATTTGGAATGCCCTAATTTGAATTGGAATGTAAATTTCTATGTTCTAATTTATTGAAAAGTCCTCATTTGGAAAGGATAGCTCCAACACATTAAAATATGGAAACAATTGTTCTTATAGAATGTATATATAAGTGTATATTCTGAAATTCTTAAACATAGGAAATATCGAGTTAAAAACAGAAATATATATATGTTATGTATAACCATGCCTACTAATTATATATATATACAAGGTAAATAATAAAGCATAATAAATAAATATATGTCGGTCCATGTATTAGATACAATTAGCGCGATTAAATCATAGGATTAGGTGATTGAAATGTAAAAGAGTAGTAATTCCGACATTTATGAATAATGATTGCAATATTAATGGACAATGAATGCGTAGTTAATAGGGAGTTACAAAATCCAATTAGGTACATAAACATGTTTAAGAGGATTAATTATAGAATTTAACTTGAAATTTAAGGGGTAAGCGGAACATGCATAATAAGTTAGATTTGTAATGAATGAATGAATGTGATGACCACCGTACACCACCGGCATCCAATGTACATAAGGTAGTGCGCTGCTATCGTGCTAATCGATGTAGAATGGCCATCAAGGTTTAAGAATGAAATAAAACATCATAGAACCTGTAGTATATCTCACAGCGCATGGAATAAAATATAATATCACAGATATAAAACATGAGAGACAATAATAATGAAGTGATCCAAATATAAGAGTGCAGATACACAATACATCATGAATTAGAGTTTATACAATAGAAATAGACTCAAATAACTATCTCATACTACTAAAAATAAGTGAACACTGCCAAGGCTCCATAGTATTGCACAGCGAAATAAGCATATAAATCCATATATAAAGGAGATAGCTTCATTTGCTCGTCCTTTACACAGCTACTCCATCGCACCTAGAATTGTTATCTAGTCTACTCATTTAAGAGTAACCAAGATAAAAAGAAGAAAAACATAAAACCTCCGGTCAAATAAAAGTCTGGCATGAGTGGTAAATGAATCTCAAAATACTATACAAGTCGGTATAGTAAGGAGCAAGGTATATAAATCATACCCGACCTATCCCTGGAACCACATAGTAACATAATATGCTACTTTACATATCATAAAGGTATAACACAACCAAGTGCGATAAAGGGTGTTTAGGTATCCATATCTCCAGTACCTATCTCCGATGACAACCCTTGAGTGAAAGGTGGCTAGTGAAGCAACCATAATAGACATAACATCCATCAAACAATACTAACTATCACTCAGTGTACTTTGGATATATGATAACTCGTAGGACCATTCTTCTGCCAGGGACAAATGAAAATTCCGGTTTTCAATCGTACTCTCTTTAACCTAAAGATGGTACTAGACCCATTCTTCCAGTCTAGGGTACACGGGTCCATTCTTCCGATTCTGGGTAGCCATTCTTCACTACCTATGAGCGTCCTCATGATACCCCTGCTTTGAGTACAAAAGAAAACACACCGAGTATCAACGATCCCTTATTACGTGTATCTGAGCCCTTCCTTTGATCCGTTTAAATTCTATTATCTTAAAAGAACCATTCTTCATTCTCCACTTAAAAGTACCCAAGATAATAAGAAGAAAAGCATAAATCGGGTCGGATAACAGTCTGGTGTGAGCGGTAAATGAATCTCAAAATACTATACAATTCAATATAGTAAGGAGTAAGGTATATATATGATATCTGACATGTCCCTACAACCAAAGAGTTATCCCATAATAACATAATATGCTACTCTAAATGTCATAAAGGGATAACACAACCAAGTGTAACAAAGGATGTCTATGTATCCCTATCTTCACTACCTATCTCTAATGACAACCCTAGAGTGACAAGTGGCTAGTGAAGCAACCATAATAGACATAGCATCAATCAAATAATACTAACTGCCACTTAGTGCACTTTGGATATATGATAACTCGTATGACCGTTCTTTCGCCACGGACTAATGGAAATCCTGGTTTTCAATTGCACTCACTTTAGCCTAAAGCTGGTACTAGAACCATTCTTCTAGTCCAAGGTACACGGATCCATTATTCCGATCTGGGTTGCCATTCTTCACTACCCATGAGCGTCCTTATGATACCCCTGCTTTGAGTGCAAAAGAAAACACTCCGAGTATCAATGATCCCTTAGAACGCATATCCAAGCCCTTCCTTTGCTCTATTTAACTTCCATTATCTTAAAGGAACCATTCTTCATTCTCCACTTAACGACTCCTTTCTTCATCGAGATGTTATTTTTGAGGAACCATTCGACATTCCTCAATCTACAACTCCTTTCTTCATCGAGTCGCTATCTTCGAAACAAAACTCCATTCGTCATCGACTTACTATATAAAGACTCTAACTTTCATCATACTGTTGTACTACTGCTAGTCATCATATGAACAAGCCAACCATCTAGCATGACCTCTAGAGCTCAAGAACCATGCTCTAGAAATTCGGTCTCCATTGGACCAAGGGTGAGAACTTGGTATCGATTTCTATACTTAGCCAACTAGTGGGAAGTCTACTTCCATCCCCACTTCTTGCCTCTAGTACTTCATGTCTTGGTGCTTGAACCCCAATTTCTCTTCTCTAATTCAAGTCATCATGTCTTCCAAACACCCAAGACGAAATCCTAAAATCAAGTCGTCATAGCCTCATGTACTTAATCAAATTCCAGTCCATCGCCTTGGAACACCCCTACTAGCCGACATCTACCTCTCCACCAAATCGCT
Source organism: Allium fistulosum (assembly GCA_030737815.1). Lineage (NCBI taxonomy): Eukaryota > Viridiplantae > Streptophyta > Magnoliopsida > Asparagales > Amaryllidaceae > Allium > Allium fistulosum. The sequence continues at coordinate 801,286,403 of CM060904.1, forward strand.
GCCGAATTGGAGAAAGCTACAGATGTTGGTACCGACCTCTAATGTCAGTGTCAACTTCTGTGCTTATGTGACGCCCCACCTCTATACTCACACTAGCCAAGGACACTATTGGGTAATGTCGTCAACTAGCACGAAGAATAAGGTTGTTGAGGAGCGACCATCTGTGTAATTGCTTTGTGCGAGTACCGATATGTCAAATGGTATGACAATTTCTTTACAAGAGGAAATCTGACATATCAAATACAAACTCAAAGCTACTACACAGTGGCTATGTGGGCTTCGGAAACAAATATAGAAATAAGCATAACTCAAATCAGTCACAGATATTCATATCACAAGGGCGAAAACAGGTATGAATATAACACATAAAAGTGTGCATCAAAATATGGTCATACAAGATCCACTACATAACAAAAGAATAGGTACAAGTGCTAGCAAAAGAATATGTATACATCAAGGAGTCTCTATCTCAAATGTATAATAACAAAAACTACTAAGCTAAAGTAGTTAGCCAAAAGTCAGGTGATGGACCCTAACAAAAAGTCAAGCGGAAGCACTTGAAATACCTCGGTCTGACCTGAGTATTATTTAAGAAGAAAATAATAAATGGATCAGTCTAGCTATAAATATCATGTAAAGTGAGATAGGATAAGAGATATGACAAAAACGTATGATAACAATAATGCCATACTGTTAGAAGTATACATTAGATAACAATAAAAATCATACAATATCTCCAATATTCTCAAACACTAAAAAGAATGTCATATTCTTTAAATTATTCACCAAAACACAAATATTGATAGAGCTTATCAATGCATATCAACAAAATTGGTGAAACATAAATTCTAGAAATCAACAACCAGAAATCCAGAAATCACAAAGTGGGAGGCCTATCACAAACGGGAGCATGAAAACTCACCAACACGTGTGTCACAAACAGAACTCTGTTCCATGGTCGCTAACCATCAAGTTTGAGCCGAAGCTCCACAAACGGCCCGAAGACCATGGGTCGCTACCCCACCAAATTTGAACCCAAGCTCCACAAATGGGGTTTTTAGTCCCCCACACAAACAAAGAGACATCGCACATCGCTAGTCTAAATCACAAAATGATCATCAATGATCGATAAGTGTAAATTACACTAAGCTAGTAAATAAATGAGTTTAGCTTCATGTCCCATAACCACTAGCTTAGCTTAAATATTTAGGAACAAATTGTAGATTTCCACTCGAAAATTGTCATGAGAGTTCAATCGAACAAGTCCAAGAATTAACTGACGATGTAAACGCAAGCGTTTCATACCACTTGTTTTGCTAAGACTTTTAATTAGATTTCTCATACGAATGAGGTAAAGGTTTATTTATACTAATAGATTGGAAAACGGTTTTAAAAACGAGCTTTGTATTTAAAAGTAGTGTTGAAATCGTTTTTGTGAAAGAGTTTGAGTATTTACTACTAGTATAGAAACCTTTGTATTTTAAAGTGACAAATCACAAAAATGATTGTGAAAACAATCAATCACCAAAAATTCACATACGATAATGTGAATTAAATCCATAAAAATCGGTATCAAATCCATCAAATGGATATTCCCAAAAATCCAAAGAAAGAAGTCATCAAAGTCGATAATAAGTGACAACAACTAACCGGATCTACAAAAATCGATTAAAAATTGGAAATCCAATCAAAAAATAGGAAAATAAGCTAAATGCACAGTTCAAGACGTCTGGTTTAGAATCCAGACGTCTGGATTTAGGTTCTAGAAATAATTCAGAAAACCCCCAAACGTCTGAAATTTCAAAGGAGATGTCCGAGCCCCAACCAGACGTATGAACCTATAAATCAGACGTTTGGAATTTGTCTCTGCCATTTTATTTTCTGCGTTCTTATATTTTTTCCTCAGGGTCCATAACCAGACGTATGGACTTGAGCAACCAGATGTCTGGTAACCTGGTCTGGGAAACAATTTGCCTAGGCCATGATGGCCAAAACGATTCGGGAGTGATCGGACGAGCAACGAAGACTAAGGAATTATGCCAAGCGACAACCCAGCCTTATTGGCTTTTCGATACACCCCAAATATCATGTCCAGACATCCATAGTAGGATTTTCATAAAATTGGACTCCAAAACAAAAAATTGGAAAATTCACCAAATCAATTCAAATCAAAAGCAAATGAACATGAATAAATGTTAGGAATTCATACCTAACAACAATGAGAGTTAGAGACATAGATGTGAGTTCAAAAAATCACCTTTAAACCCAAATCAACAAGTGAGAAGCTTTAAAACAAAGGAAAGATCAATCACACTTCAACTTCAACTCTAGAAGCTCCAATCTATGATCATAAGCAAATATTTCCTAAGTTAGGTTATAGGATATTTCTGAACTTGGAGAGAGATTGGGATGGAAAAGATGAAGAGGATTCTTACCTAATCTTTTCTTTTGTTTTGGACTTGAATTTGTATTTCCTAATCAAACTAGGGTTTAGGAATTTTAGTTTCCAATCTTTTCCCCCATTTTTCACTTGAGCTTGAGTGTTAGGAAATGAGGAATGAAATGAATGAAGAGTAGAGGAGTTAGGGTATTAAGTTGGGTTAGTGGGCTGAAACCCAAACCCAAAGCCCAAAATAGAAAAATAGCAAAATTCTACTCAACTCCAATCATATCGATGCTTATACTCAAAAAAGTTGTAAACGTCATTTTGGACTCAATGGAAGTGGTCTTGAGTCCCAATTCGACTGTTTACAAAAAGTAACATTTCGGACTTTAATCCTATTAACGATGCTATATTTAAATAAAACATTTAAATATACAATCGTAAAATATGTGGGTTGTTACAGCTTAATTAATTGGGGCCTGCGATTTACACTGCGAGCTCCACCTATGGTCCAGGTTCTGCCTTCCAAATCTCATCGAATTCCGACTAGTTTTGCCTTTGATTTTTCTGATTTCTCGACCCATCTACCTAACATCTCAAACACTAGCAAACAACATCAAATCACAACATACAATCATGAAATAACATGCATATACATTCATTCATACAATCAATATACGGAGATATGATAATCAAACTAGTTTTGCCCCAAATCCAAGTTTTACATTAAAATATGCATATGGATGATAGGAATTACATTAGCAAGTGAATATGTGTTAATAGGTTACAAAACCAATTTTTAAATCATTTAAAAATCCCATATTTCTGGTCATTAAATTTAAGAGTACAATTTTAGATCCAAAAACATGTTTAAAACAATCATTTTAACTATATAAACAAGTATAGATGAGTGAGAGGTCAAGAACCACTCACCAAATACCTAAAATACAATTTTTTCTCCTTAAATCTATGGTAGACAGTAAGAAAGGAGAACCCAAATCAATAGAATTTATAGTCTCTAGCTTCTATATGTTAATCTCCTCTCTAATCAATGATTTGGCTAAGACTAGTAAGAAAAAGGTGTGATTTTTAATGAAATTAGGGCTAATGGAGATTTAGATCTATTTTGGGGAGGAAGGAAATGACTTAGTTCATTTCCTACAGCCCTATTAGCATAAAATTTAAAGTGGGTTAATGGGCTTAAGCTTAGACTTAGTTAATTGCCCACTAAAACTAGCCAGCAGCAGCCAAAACTTGAAACTACGACAACTTTCGAACGACACATCCGATTTTCTATTATGACCACTCTACGGAATGGGAAATAATCATCTTGAAGCAGTGGAAGTAGTTTAAGACCCTAATTCGACTTCTATCAAAAATTATAGTCCAAATAAAAATTTCAGGGTTAATATGGTCACCGAGAAATTTGGTAAAAATCATAGATATAAAGAATGTCCCTAAGGGTCACTTTCTAAAATCTTAGAGTCCTACGACCCCATATGAACAAAATAAAAATATTTTAAGATCCTTCGATATGTAAAACACGGGTCGTTACACTCTGCCCACTTTTGGAATTTCACCCCCAAAATCGCCAAACAAACACAGAAAATCAATCATAGTTACCCTACATGCCTAATAATCACACCATCAAACATATCAAACTTGCAACCATGTAATCAATAATATAGGTGAACCTATCCTAGCATGTGGAATGTTAAACTATACAATATGATAACAAAAGTGAAAGTAAAATGTGATAACCAATAGGCCTTACCATGTGAAGAGCTCTGGATGTGTGGCCCTCATACTCTTCTCAGTTTCCTATGTGCAATCACCTTCATTTCACCCCATCGAACTTTCACTAACTCCACCTTCTTCTTTCTAAGCTGTTTCGTATCACGTCCGACAAAACGAACTAGCTTATAAGGTCTCGAAACTTCTGGTTCAATCTCGATATCATCTAGCTGATCCAGTACGATAGTTATGCTTGAGTAGTGCACAAATTTCTAAAAGAGGGAGACGTGGAAGACATTATGCACTTCCGCCATTCTTTGAGGTAAGTCAACTTTATAAACAAGGTTTTAAATCCTCTCTAATATTGGAAAAGGACCAATAAATCTCGCTTCCAACTTTCCTCTATCACCGAACCAAATAACGTTCTTTAAAGGAGAAATCTTCACCAATGGAGAATTCTAAATCTCTATGCCTTTTGTTAGCATAACTCTTTTTCCTATCCTATGCAACTTTCATTCGTTGCCGAATGATCACTATCTTTTTTGAGGTCTCTCTAGTCATATTTGATCCAAGTAACAGTTTCTCGCCCACTTCCCACCAACATGAAGGAGCATTACGTGGTCGGCCATACAATGCTTTATATGGTGCCATACTAATACTAGACTGATAACATTTTATTGTATGCGAAATCTACTAAATGCAAGTGACTGTCCCACGAGCCTCCAAAATCAAGAATGTAAGCTCGTAATAGATCTTCTAAGATACGATGCACTCTCTCGGTTTGGCCATCAGTTTGAGGGTGATAAGATGCACTAAGATGTAGCTCGGTACCCAACCCCTCTTGTAAATTCTTCCAAAACTCACTAGTTAACAACTGGTCTCGGTCTCTCACAATGCTCTTCAGCACACCATGAAATTGTACAATTCAGTTCACATACAACTCCACTAGTTTGGCTGCCGTTTTACTTGGCTTGATAGGTATAAATCTACCACCCTTAGTCAACCGATCTACTATGACCAAGATGCTATCGTACCCTGCTCGAGTCCTTGGCGCTACATCTATGAAATCCATCGACATCTGATCCCACTTACACTCGGTAACTTCAAGTGGTTGCAAAAGACTACTCGGTTTCTTTTGTTCTGCCTTTACCAACTGGCAGTTCATACACTTCGATATGAATGTCCCGACATCCTTCTTCATCCCTTCCCAACAATAGGTTTATCTAATATCACGGTACATCTTTTTACCACCGGGATGTATGGTCAACTTGGAATGGTGCCACACTATGAGCACCTCATCTCTAAATCCATCAACATCGGGAATAATCAATCTACCATTCTTACGAAGCCAACTATCTTAATAGAGTTTGTTCTGTCTCATGTCCTTAAAATCTACTCCCTCTTAAATCTTGGAAATTATCTCGGCTAATTTGGCATCACGCCTCTTACTAGTAGCAATCCGCTCTATAAGAGTAAACCTAATGGTCAACCTTGCCAAAATCCCTGGCTCTAACTCGCAATGAGGTCTGAAGTCATAACCAACAATATACTCCTACTGTTTCCACTCTATGAACATCGATTCCAAACTAGCATGTCTTCTACTTTGTGCATCGATGACCGCATTCCCCTTACCAGGAGGCTAAGAATTCCAACCATCGCTGCTGTCGAAGGCTGAGATCCTTCTGAGGGAAAAGGTACTTCAAGGATTTGTGGTCCATGAATAGCTCTAACCTCTCCTTTAATAAGTAATGCCTCCAGATCTTCAAAGCAAATACTATCGCCGCCAACACTAAGTCATGAGTTGGATACTTCCTCTCATGCGGCTTCAGTTGTTGACTAGCGTAGGGGTCAATTTTTCCCTTCTACATCAATATCGCACCCAATCTAGTACCACAGGCGTCTATGTATACTTTTAGCTCCTCATTCTCGCTTTGAATGGTCAATACAGGTGCGCTCGTCAACCCTCTCCATCATACTCACAAATGCCTACTAACATCTCGCATCACAATTAAAAGTCTGAATTTTCTTTGTCAAATTGGTTAACGGTGTGGCTGCCTTCGAGAAGTCCTTTATAAAGCATCTATAGCATCCTTCTAGTCCTAAGAAACTCCTTACATCAGTAGCATTTTTGGGATGGCTCCAATCCTGAACTGCCGCCATCATGGCAGGGTGTACTGTGATACCCTGCTCAGAGATAACGTGACCCAAGAATCTCACTTCCCTTTACCGAAGTGACACTTTGGAAACTTTGCTTTCAACTTATGCTTCCTCAACACTTCGAGCATAATCCTCAAGTGCACCTTGTATTCCTCCTCTGTCCTAGAATATATCGGGATATCATCCATGAACACAAATATGAACTTGTTGTGCTAATTCCTGATGACGCGGTTCATGAGACCAACAAAGTAAGTCGGAGCATTGGTTAGCCCAAATGGCATAACCAACCACTCATAGAAACAAGACGGTGTACGAAAGATAGTGATTGGAACACTCCCCTTGGCGACTCTCAACTGGTGAAATCCCGTCGCAAAATCCAATTAGGAGAACACCTTTGCACCATGGAGTTGATCGAACAAGTCATCAATACGTAGGAGTGGATACTTGTTCTTCCTTGTCACTTTATTCAACTCACGGTAATCAACACATAATCTAAGAGAGTCATCCACCTTAGTGGCGAATACTACAGGTGCACTCCACTTAGATATACTCATACAAATGAACACTTTTCTCAACAGGCCATTTAATTGCACCTTTGTAACGATCCATAAATCCATCACTTAGAAAAATGTGATTTAATTTTAGATTTTTCAAATATAAGGTTTTATAACACAAATGTGATGTTTTAACCAAAAATAAATAATGGTAATCTTATTTCGTATAAGTATTTATAAAAATACCTTCTTTGGAAAAATATCGGTAAAATGACCAAAAACCGTTTTATCAATAAAACTACTTTTAAAAAAGGAATCGTGAATGACTCTGGACACATACACTCATTTACATATATTAACAAGAATATGTAATAAAATGATTTATTTTATTTTTTGAAATAAAATACCTTTATGACATCATTAGTGATATCTACATTTTTGAATAAATAACTTTTGAATTTAAAATTTAGTTTAAATAATTTAAAAAATATTTTTAAATCAAATGAAGCCCTTTTTATTAATAAATAATAATGGAAATGTTATTTTCAAACTTTGTTTACAAATATATGTATATTAACTATGAACTGAAAATGATCGAGAATCGGAATCGGAATAACGGTTTAACGTATAAAAGTTGTACAACGTTCCAGGCTATAAGTGACATACATATATACACTTATACACACATACACATGTATATCCATGCACATTAAAATACATGTAAGAATTACCATATATATTTACAAATTCACTTATGGTAAAAGGAAATAAATATCAAGGTATTTCTCACCAAAAAACAAATCAACTTACCATCTGAAGGAGGCACATGGCCATGCACATGGAGGGGGTCATTCTGATCGAATGTGATTTAAGGGGGTGAGGTGTGGTAGTGATGTGTTTGTGTGGAAATATCATGATATTTGCATCCTTACATTTTCCTACAAATAGCACGCACCTCTCTTTACTTCATTCACACTTCTTCTTCATAAAATTCCTAAGCTCTTCATCCTCTTCTTCTCCACATTAATGGTTTCATAGCCGAAGAAAGAAAATATTACAAAATGAAAATAAAGTTATATCAAAATTAATCGAAATCTATACCACTTCAAACCAAAGTTCAAGCTAGTGATCTCTTCCTTCTCCTCCACTAAGGCCATGTGCAACCAAGCCCTCCACTACCACTTGCCAAGTAAGGCCGAGCCCTTCCAAGCCTCTAAGACCATGCTTGAACCCCCTAGGAGCATTGTGCTAATAGTCATGAGCTCCAATTTAGAGATAGCGGAGCTATATCCGTTTTAAAGTTAGTCTAATCGAAAAATAAGTGAGAAATTCTACTTATATATATAATGATGATGTGATCTGATTGCAATGGATGTTTACTATGATTTAATCGTCAAGTATTAGTTGTTTTAATATAGTGTTTAATTGTGTAAAGAAGTCACATTAAATACATGTCGATATTACACAAGGAAATCACTTTTCGAATTAAGTTATAAAAGTGATATGGAATCATTAAACCCCTTTGAAATGATTTACAAATATTTTATAAACATTTAAACTTGTTCTACAAGATTTGAATAAAAAAAATCAAGTCAAAACTAAGCGAGTTGCATAACGGTAGTTCGCGATTTCACGCCGTGAAAGTTAAATGAGTATATATAATGGAATATAGCTCGAAATTCTTCATGATAAGAATTTTCTAAACTATTATATCCATAGTTTATAAACAAAGAAAGAAACTCATGATTTCATCTAGTAGATTTTCAAGTAAGTCTGAAACAAATTTTCAAAAGTATCGCGGTTTAGCAGTTTAAAACCAAAATTTGAAATTGATTTAAATGGATATTTTTAAAGGTTTAAAAATATGAAATAAATTCCATAAATATATTAAAATGGTTTAAAAGAGATTTAAGTTATATAAATGGACATTTCTGAAATAAAATTGGTGTTTGGTTCAATATAGCCTTAAACCGCTATTCGTAGTATTTTCTACAGTAGTTTTCTATAACTTCTACAAATCATGTTTTAACTCAATTATTCTTCCCCAGTATTTTTACAAATCTTTTTAAATAAATCATTAAGTGTTTTAAAGATGATTAGGAGTATTAATAAAAACTTAAAAGAAATTTTGTTTATAAAACTGATTTTTAAATGAATGATTTAATCTTGGCTCTAAAAGCTGATGAGTAGACCTAATTTTTCTATTCGTGAGATCCGGATGTGAGGTGCTTAAACTAAGGAGATGTTCAGGAGCAACCAGTGCCCTAGCTCACCTGGCCTCTTCCCTTGGCGAGGGATAGATAAGGTCGAAATATCGAAAACGAGACAAATATAAAAAATTTAATTACCATCATTAATTTAATTCAACTTAGGTTGAATAGAGATAATCTTCTTATACATGGTATTAAATTCCAAGGAGGGAACTCGTTATATTCATGTGAATTTAAAAGGTGATTTCACCGTTATTCGATGAATAGCACAATCCGAATACGGAAATCGGTACCAAGTATAATTAGTTTAATTTCTATGAACCATTCTTTTTCAAAATTAGAGAGTTGTTTGATCATCCATATATACTGAAAAAGAAATGGTTTTGAAAATATATATCTATAGGAGATATTTTTGATAAAAAAAGATAACAACAAATGGAATAATAATCACCCACCTACTTAACATATTTTTATCGATATTTGGTTCGGAGAAACCGAGATCATATTTGGGTGATTCCTATCCGAAAACCACTTCGAACCAATTTATGAGTTCGAAAGTGAAGGCATGTTAAAGGTAATGAAGTTGAAGGCGGGATCTTCATAACAGAAGGATTGTTTGTTGATAATTTCGGAGTAGCTCCCGAGATAAATAAATAGCAGTGGTCCCTTTGTTATGGGATCTTCATATGCGAGGACTACCCGCTTCTAATCCAAGGGGTGATGCCGACAGGATGTGGTAAAAGGATGCCTTTGGTTTATCTTGTTTCTAGACAACTTGTATGGATGAATGTATTACATTGCATTTCTAAGAATACGGTACATTGATCTCTACAAACGTATATCTGTTTGGTGGTATAGGAGATAACCCCTCTTACACTTAACACACTTCTCTAAGACGTACGAGCTCAGAGGTTGTACTTTTGTTGAAATCAATAGCGTGTTGTTGGTAATGGAAAATGTGGAATTTTTAGTGAAAATGTTCTAAGAAAGGTAAACGTTACTTCAAACCTCACACCCGGGGAAATGTGTAATAGGGGTTGCTTTATGGCTAAGTGGTTCGCAACCATTATGGCATGATATCACCTTTCTAGATCTATTTATTTCTACCCGCTATGACGTCGGGTTTAAATTATGCAGTGTATGCTATGGTATTTCAAATAGATCGGTAATGGCCAGGGTGATATCATATCCAGTGCTATCTGTACCATCTGTTGGTCTTGGGTAGGCCGGTCTTAATTTGTAGAGGTTTTTAAGATGTCGATCCTCGGTACATTCCTTTAGAAATGTACTGTACGGGAGGTTGTCCCTTACCTCGCTATTCATTGGAAAACCAAATCTCCAATAAGTGCCTTCAGTTTTAGTTGTAAATCTATTATGCCGTCAAATTTAACCAATGTAACAATTTCGACTATTTGAGTATGTTTATTTGAAAGGTTTTTCAAAGAATGTCATTAATAATAATATCACTGGATTTTACGTAGAAATGATTTGGTTATCATAAGGTAAAAACTCATCACGTGTTTATGTGCGGCATGGTCTTATGAGACCATTTTTTCCAAATACTCGTATTTTGTGTTTCTCACACCAATCTCATGACTGACCCGGAGTTTATTTTCCTTTTCCCATAAACTTCGGGTGCCCTATTTTTTCGGGTAGCTAAGTAGTCAGGTAGCTTGGAGCATTTTGGAAGGAGCATGGAGCACGAAGACTGGATGGTCCTTTTGTTAATAGTGATCTATTTCAAATATCCACTGTATCATGTAGTGTGTATTTAGCATCTACAAGCCTCTATAAGGTAGGCAGTTATAACTATCACTGGCTGGGTTAGTACTTATCGTAACTTTGATGGATCACTTCGAGTGATTGTATATACTTTCCATATGTATAATTAATGCAAATGTGAGATTCTATTGTTATTCTATCTTCTATCTTTATTTCTTTTAAAAACCCACGATTATCTACCTCTCTGGCATTTGAATTAGTGTCAATCTTCGAGGGTCAAAAAGGTGGGTCATCACAACCTCTAACTCCTTCACTCTCTAGGCGTTATACACTTCAATAGTATAGTTATAGGTCTAGCATACCTCGTCAAGTCTATACGAAACTCGATCTCTCTATGTGGTGGTAATCTGATCACCTCCTCAAATATGTCCGGATAATCTCTAACGATAGGCACAAGCGACAACTCATCATGTGGAATCTCAAGCGAATATAGAAAGCTAACCATAGCCCCATCCTCTGGTAGGCATCCAATCACTAATGTCGGCGTTACATAGCCCTAATTGTCACCAATAGTTTCTCGCAATCTACCACTACCATATACTTTCTTAGCCAGTCCATTCCCAGATAATCTCGAACCCAATGAAATTCAAAACAAAACAATCACAAACAAAGGAGCATCCATGACTCCATTGAAAGGGAGTGCGGATTAAGGATCTTAAGGCTAATTTAACACTAGAGGGGGGTGAATAGTGTTTAATGGATTCTAAGACTTATATGGACTAAATTAAAATTATGACAAAAAATGCAGAACTTAATCACAGAACAATCACAGAATCAAACACAGATGCAGAAAGTAAATAAAAAGCAGTAAAAGGAAAGAACACACCAGATTTTATACTGGTTTGGAGTTACCCTACATCCAGTCCTGTACCAAAGCAGAACACCTCATACAGATTTTTATTATACAAAAGTCGAAATTACAATCCTCAGTTCTAAAGGACTTGAGGTACCTTCCTGTCTCATGGGTCTGGTGCAAACTCTCTTGATTTATGAGCCACAAGATTACCCAATTGATTTTCAGGCACAACCACACCTTATAGAGAGACTCGATAAACTTTTGATTACAAATTGATCCTATAACTATGAATAGCACTTTGATCTTCGAGAGAGGGTAGAGAACCAAACAAGAATGAGATTTTAATTTGACTGACTTGAGAATTCGGCAGAATTTCGGCACGAACTTAAAATATGAAATTTTTAGAATATGGATTTGTGGAGAAGAAGGAGTGAAGAAAATATAAAAATAGTTAGTTAAAAAATTTGTTTGTGAAGGCTATTTATAGACCAGTAACGATCATAACCATTCGTGAAGAGATTTAAACGAATAGACACTTCTTTTGAAAATAGAAACTTTTGAATTTAACGGCCACCATGTCGACATGGGGTATCCATTGATGTCGACGTCCCTAAGTTAAAAATAATGTAAAATTTGTTTTGAAAATGGTATTGAAAGGAAAACAAAATGAAATGATTCTTGAATAAAATAAACTAATTTTCCTATGTTTTGAAATAAAGAAGAGTAAAAAATATATTTTTAGAATGTAGATATAAATTTGATTTTAAATCTCAAGTATATATATTATAAATGAATATTTAAAAATCAGAAGATAGTTTTAAAAACAAACGAAGTTTAAAACAAAATTTTATTTAAAAACAAAATCAAAGAATATTTAAGGCTAAAACATCTTTTTGAAACTCATTTGAAAAGATAATTTTTAAGGCTAAAATATTTTGAAGAGCAGTTTTGAAAATCATTTTGAAAAACCATTTTGAAGTAGTTTTGCAAGCTTCTTCCTGCAGAATATCTCATCACATCAAGACTCGAGAACTTGTACAAAACCAGGATGTTCGTCGATTTGTAAGCCACTTGTCGTAGGTTTGTAAGCTACTTGTCGTGGGTTTGTAAGCCACTAAGAAGTTAGAAATAGGTTCCATCCCAAATGAAATTTGGAATGAAAATTTCCATGCCATTATGAAGTTTTAACAATAAACTAGACACATATCTTGAAATCTTAACCTTAATACTCTAGAGTCTTCAATCTTGAATCTTGAGTCTTGAGTCTTTATACTGATCAGTCTTCAGTAATCAATACCTGCATATATATATATATATATATCCTGCATATACATATCTATCTAGACAATGGTGTTAGTATATATTTTATAATAAGATAAGTTAAAAAGGTTGTTGTCATCAAAACCAACATCTCAGTTCCTAACAATCTCTCCATTTTTGATGATGACAACCTGCATTTATAAAATATACTTACCATACCATAACTCATATCATAACTCCCCCTTACTCCATGACTCCCCCTTACTCCAATCATAACTCCCCCTTACTCCAAGCCAACTCCTATTTTATAACTTCTCCCTCATTGTCACCAACAAAAACTTCTTGCTAATAAATTCCCTGAACTTGATATAAGATAATCAACCATAATACAATAGAGTAATCCATATATAAGTGTAATAAGTGCTAAGTGTGATTATAAGTATGAAATATGATCATAAATGTGAAATGTGATCATGAGTGTGATCATAAGTGTAATCCAGAAGTAAATCAATCATCATCCAATCATATTTACAGTAATTATTCAATCCAATCATATATAAAAACCACACCAAATGTTTTAAATAAGTTAAGTCAATCAAGTTTAAAACATACCAATCAAATCAAACAAATAATAGAAAAAATGACTAGACATTCCTTGGTACTTCTACCCATCCATCATCTCCAAAGATAGGGTCTGCTTTGATGGCTTCCTGTTCTTCTTTATCTTTGTCGAGAGTGACTGGTGGATTTCCTTCGAGATCATCCTTGTTAAGGGCTGAGATCATCCAACGAAGGGCGTCGAAATGTCTCTCTTGCTCCTTGATCATCTGTATTTGACTCAATTCTAAGTGACGTTGGTTACGAAGTATGAATGTAAGAATATTCTTTAATGAAGTGAGAGTTTCCTCAAAATTATCACTTAGATTCTTAATTGGAGAGGCCATAATTCAAGAAGTAGGAAGAAATATGAAAGAGAGTGATTAGAAATGAGATTTGATAAATTATTCTGGAAGAAACAGGTATAAATAGGGGTAGAAAGTCGTTTAAAATGAATAGACACAAGTTAGTTACATGAAATAAAAGTTTGAAAGTGTAACTACATTCTGCCCGTTGTATGTCGACATGGGGGGACGGGGGATGTCGACGTGCCTCTGTCTAAAGTGACAGTTTGCTTTGTTTTGACTATTATGAACAAATCTATGCAACTATAATTTGTATAATATAAAAACAAGCAATTACAGAGACAAGTGAAGTTGAATAAAAGATTTCATTGATGATTCTAGTCAACATTACATAAACTAATATAATATTAACTAAAATAAAGGAAAATACATGGATAGAACTTAATACAAACAAGATAACATGAACTAAAACTAATTAGATGAAGATGAAGAAGATGATAGTCCAAGCTTTCTACTAACTTTCCCGAAGAACTTGTCGATTTTAGTGGAAATCTTATCCATTTTCTTACTCATTGATCTTTTAAGTGTCTTTTGATTTTCCACTATAATTCTTTAATTATTGAGAATGGTCTTATTGGATGGATTAGCGGGATTAGTAGGATATTCAATACTTTCTAAGGAAGTTTCTTGATCTTCCTCTTCTTCCTCTTTAATTTCCATTCCTTCCACTTCCTCTTCTTCTTCTTCCTCCATCTCTTCGTGAGCAAGCCTTTCTTCCTTTTCCGTAAGTGTTTCAAATGGTTGAAACACTAATGGAATTTGCATAAGGGAAATGTTTCCATGGTTGAACACTTTTCTAGTTATAAATTCTTCCCTTTTGAAATCAACTCCAAAGTAATTAAAAATCCGAGTGAGATAAATTCCATGTATAAAGTGTTTTCACCCATAGTAAAATTCTTGAGTCTTAGCTCATCCAAAATAACTTGTGCCCAATTGGTATCATAATTTCTAAAAATTACAAAAAGAGCTTTGCAAACTTTCAAAGTTGGGTTGTTCTAGTTTCCTGATCTTGGTATAAGGGTGTGTTGAATAAGAAGGTTAATCATTCTTGCTTTTGGACGAAAATAATTATTTTTGAATTCAAAATTGTCATCCCCTTCAAAGATGTGATGAAATGTCTCTCGATCGTTTTCATTTATTTGAAATTCTGAGAGATTCATTCTGGTATACTTGCATCCTAAAATATTTCCTAAAATTTCACAATCCAAAACTATTTGTGTTCCTTTAACACTACTCCAAATTTGTCCATCTTGCCCATCATAAAAACCACGATTTAAATTCGCATAAAACATCTTAATAAGGTTTGGATAACATTCAAAATCATTTTGTTTGTTATCTACTACACTAAGAATAGAACATTGTTGAAAAAGATTTTCAATTTCATAAGAAGGAAAATCTTCAAAAATAGCAAATTTCCCCGTATGTATTTTACCAAAGTTTATATAGTTGATGTAAGCTTTGATAGCTTCCGGGTCATTAAAGAGAAAGTTTTTGATAGATTTTGGAAGTTTAATGGTTGTAGGAGTGCTTGAAGTGGCCATTGAAGAAGTTTGAGAGGAGGAGTTGAAGATAATGAAGATAAATTTGAAATAAAAGTGAAAAGTGATGATAAAGAGAGTAAATTAAATAGAGATTCTATAGACATGTTCTCTGGTCAAGAGGCATCTATCCAAAGCATTGAAGTTGGTGAAAAGGTGGAGGGAAATTCAAAAGTTTGAATTCAAATTTTGAAATCAAATTTTTGAGAGGCATGTTGACATGGGGTATCCAGGTATGTCGACATGTGCCTATTAAATCAAAGGACAAGTGTTTATTCCTAATTTCTAATAAATGTATATATTTTATGTGCACGTAAAAAAGCATATATTTACATCCATATTTTATCTCTTTTTATTTAAATAAACATCATATTTGGGCATTTGTACATGTTAAAACCAAAATTCAATTATTTTTCAAACCATCATATTTTCATCTTCATTCAGGGGCAAAATGGTCATTTTTATGCAAGTGCAAATTTGATATTTTTTACTTGGACATTTTTGATGATTTTTATAGGAATTTGGATGCATATGGAAGAGGCTTATATGAAGATACATGCATGCAAAATGAATACAAAGGAAAGAAGAGGGAAATAATTCAAAGTGAAGATCATGGAGGACCCCACCTATCCACCTACCTTAACGTACAAATTAGATGCTAATGAACATGCTTATGGAATTAAAGGCTTCATGTACACTTAAATGATGATTAGTAGAAGCTAATGATTACTTGGCCTCCGCACTTACTAAGGGGTATTTTGGGAAGCCCCCTAAAAATAGAATTAGGGTTTTATGCATGTATAAATAGCCCTCTTATGTACATGTAAATGATCATCTACTCTTTCATTTTACTTAGGAAATTAAGAGATCGAATTGTAAGTTCAATGTTATATGAAATAAAAATGGCTTCCAAGCCTCCTTTTCCTTTCTTTTATACATGCTTTTCTTTGTTTTTATGTTAATGCTTTTTTCTATGCTCTCTTTCTCTTAATGTTCATAGCTTAGATTTACATTTATGCACTAGTCTTATCAATTTTCTTCTAGTAGTTAATCTTCTTTTTCTTTGTTTATTATCTACTTTCTTTCATTTTCAATGTTGAAACTTACTTGTGTTGCTTCAATGCGACAAATGAGTAGCTAAACCCCTTCAATTTAGGGGTAATGAAGCTCTCAAATATTATGTAATTTCAACATTTTATGATTTATGATCTCATTTGGTTTATGCTTAATGAAGTGAATTTTGATGCAAATTTATACAAGTGGGTTTGATAGCTTATATTGCTTATGCAAATGAGCTATTCTTATTCAACATAAACACAATTTGCATCATCATTTGCTAATCCATTTTTGATTGTGAAATTAAAGTAAAAATGAAATTTGATGATCTATATTACTAGTTACAATAGTAAATAGATCATACTTAAAATAGTTTTTGCTTTGGCTTCATTTTCATGAGAATTATAAGTGGTTTATTTGTTATATTATAGTTTGATGGTTTGAGTTATGTTAATTAATAATATAAACAAACCATACTTATGATAAATACAACAATATTTCACTTAATATCAAAGCTAGAGATCACAAATTGTTTGTTTGTTGATTTACAAAAATATGAGAGTGGATTTGCCTCTAAATTTTTCTCTAGTTCAATAGTTTTTAAATCACATTTTAATTCTAGCTTTAGCTTCTTTTTGTAGTTAACAACTTTCATCTCACTTTGGTCTAATTTGATTGAATAGATTTTTAATCTCTCACAATTCCCTGCGGATCGACCCTTATTCGCCACGTACTACAAAGTGTACGTCGTGCGCTTGCGGTTATATTTTAATTTCTAAATTCGTTCGACGGTTTTCTAACTTGATAGAAAATCCATCGTCGAACAAGTTTTTGGTGCCGTTGCCGGGGAGTTGATTTGATTTGATTTTCTATTCTTCGAATTATTTTTATTTGATTTTATTGTGTGTTTGTTTGTGTTTGTTTTTATTTAAAAAAAAATTGTGTGTTTGTTTTTCTCCTTTTGTTTGCATTTGTTTGTGTGCATGTTGTTCTAGTTTTCTAGTTGCATTTAGATTAGCGTATTTTAAAAGAAAAAAAAATTACACAAATGCAATTGAAAAAAAAATATCATTTCATTTTCATTCACACTTGCATCTTTCACATTTACAATTTTTTTCCTTCTTTTCTTCATTTTCTTCTTTTATTACACTTCATTGTGTATCACTCTCTCTGTTTTCAAACTTATTCCACTGTCAACACAACTTGCCATCCACTACAACACATTTCTCACTATTACAAATCTCTGCTCTGTCAACCCATACTGCCAACAAGCAACATACTTCAATCATTTGCACCAATCTTCAACATCATCTACCCATTCCATCTTTACTGCTCACAACTTCCTCTCAAAACTGATCCTACAACCTACCCTATAACATACAAAGCCCACCAGCATACCAGTGCAACCTACCTCAACCAAGCCTGCACATATATGCACCTCCACCTCTTATAAACACTGCTCCACTTCGACAAACAATCCTAACCTCTTCTATTCAAAACCGCAGTCACACATCAATTCACATTCACCTCACAATAGTGCAAAACAATTAATACCATCCACTCGACTGCTCTAATCTGCGCCCTTTGCCCCTTGCACCATCCGTAGATACTTCATCCTCACAACCACATTCATAATTTCTGTAACACTTCATCCTCACAACCATATCTATCAAACTTCATTCACCATCACACTCCTATCCCCACGCTTCACAACTGCTTGCTGCAGTCAACTTCGCCTGATTCCACTACTGCTTCAACACACCCATACATCCCGGACCATAAAACTGCTACATACCACTTCCTCCACATTACAATTCCAATCCCCTATAGCAGTTCTACCCCATTGCAATACAAAACAACATCAACACGACTGTCTGCATTTGCAACATTTGCCACTTCATTTTACACTGTCACAATCCGAAACCCACCCCTTTCGACCGAACACTGCTACCCATCTCACTACAATCAAACAACCAGAACATCAATCCAACAGCAAACGACAAACTCCTTCGCACCATTAAACATCAAACAACATACTTGTACACAAGCCCTGCCACCTTCTACTCGATCGCATCACTCACCTGTCACCCATTCAATCTGCATACTACCCAGTTACATAACCTACAACAAGACTACTACAACTTCAACTCTTCCACGATCATCCCTTCATACATGCATACCTCACAAATTTGACAGTGCTCCTAACTGCCACTCCATAGCAACTCCCCAACAGCAAACCACTGTCTACCCACCTACTTAAACGGATCATCCCCCATTACTTGCTAACTGTCGACCACACCATCATATAAGTAACTCACAACAATAATCGAACAATATCCTCCCTCGAATATCACTCTGCTCCTCCGCATTCATCAATTCACTACAATACTGCAAGCAACTGCGTACCATTGCCTGTCGTCCACCATTACTGCTGTAAGTCACTTCACTTTGAACAAACTACATACAACACATTCACCTGACAGTGCCTATCTCAAATCGCGACCACCTGCCAATCGAACTCCTCCAACCCCCAAACAACAGTCGAACCATGAACAAGTGTCACCAAATCACTAAGCCAATCGCCGCATATAGACTTCGACTCGACTCTTCTTCCAATCACTGCAGCCACAAAATTCGCTGCACATCGTCTCCAAACCACCACCAATCACCCCAATTCACCAAATCGAACATCACAATAGTCGCCTCTTTCTTTTGAAAGTCGCAATAACAGCAACAAACTCACGAACCTCTGTGCGTTCAGATTTTGAGTTCGATTTTTTTTACAGAGAAGTAGGATTTGGGTCTTGCATCTTCGTTTGATTAAAATAAAAGACAATATTGTTGTGGGCTTGTGAACATTTCAATTAGGTCGGAGATAGTTTCCTATTTTTTTTATTATAGTTTGTTTATTTTTTTATTTTTTTTATTTTTTGTTTAAGCCTTAATTTTCTCTTCAAAAATAAAAAAAAAAAGACAAATAGGCTAAGTTGTTTGCTTATTGTAGAAGTGTCAAAATTTTTCTTAGTTCCTTTCTTAAAAAAAGAGTTGTTTTTGTTTCATTTGTTTTATTTCTTAATAAGAAAAAAAATGACTAGTAGTTTCATTTTAAAGTTGTTTTAGATTTTCCAAAACTTAAAAAAAAACTTTGCAGATTGTTTAAAAAGAAGGTTTTCGTTTTCACTTGAATAAAAGCTTTACTTGGTTTTTCTTCAATCTTAAAAAAATATAAGTGTTTGAATTTATTTTTAGTTTAAATTGTTTTTTTTAATTTGTTTGAAGTTTGTTCGCTTGATATATTCAAAAAAAAATTAAAAGTTCAACTTTGTTTAATTTTCATTTTTCATTTGTTTTCACTTGTTTTAGTTTTCATTTATTTTATTTTCAATTGTTTTTTTTTCTCTTATTTTGTTTTTCATCTTTGATAAACATACTAAAAAATAATAATAATAATTGTTGAATATATTTTGTTTTTCATTTCAGGTTGCCAAAGCAGATTAAAAGGAAGAACTGCTTGCCCAAAAATAATTGATGCTTGCTTATATAAAAAATTGCCGCTTAAAAAATAATAATCGCTAATAATCTGCACGCTCTGGTATTGTGCTTTCATCTCTAGTGCATTGTTGGTTGCTTGCATTTGCATTTATATATACAAAAAAAATTTCAAAATCCAAAAAAAAACAAACTTCATTTTAGTTGCATTCTAAATTCACGTTTAATTTTTGTTTTGCATCTACTCATCTTATTTTCTTTTCTAAGGGCAATACCCAATTCACATAAGGTGAGGGATTTCATCACCCTTTCCTTAGCCCACAAATGCATTTCATCGTAGAATTTGACTAATAATAAAGGTTAGACATTCGACTTAAGGGTGTCGCGAGCTCATCTAGGGCTTAATTGTATCTTCACAATTGTTTTCTTTGAACAATTTTATTTCTTGCTGTCTAGGCTACGGCAGAGTAATAACCAGTTATAAAAATTACGGTGATACGTAAATATTATATTGGTTGTTCCTCTAAAGGTACTTGAACCTTCGGCTGCATTGCTACGATGATTTGTGGTGTACCGATAACCCCTGCCCGTTACCTGGCTGAGAAATATTTTTGTTGATTTAAGACAAAGTGTGATTATACAATTTTTGGTTAGGAGCTACTAAGGACAGAAAACTTTAATTAAGTCCTTCGCATTCATTTAGTTGCATTAGTTCATGCATATATAAAAAAACAAAACAAAAAAATCCAAAATCCAAAATCCAAAAAAAATTGTAAATTTTTCTCAACTTAGTTTTTAATTCCACAAAAAAATTAAAACCTTTTTAAAAACAAAAAAAAATTTGAAAATTCAAAAAACAAAAAAAGAAATTTTTAAAAACAAAAAAAATATAAAAATTTGAAAAACTAAAAACAAAACAAAAATCAAACTTCTCTTTTGAAAATAAATTTCACTTGGTAAATAATTTTCTTCCTCTAAAAAAAAATTTCACTTCGATTTTCAAATCTTCTTTCATTCACTAAATTCGATTCTAACTTCTTTTTCTTTTCGACTTTCACTTGTGCATGAGTACTTGGACTCGTAACAAAACAACAAATCATTGGAATCGCGACCCTTCTACAAACCGTTTAACTCGAACAAACGATCCTCCCGAAATGGCAAACGAAAACGCCCCTCGAACACTTATGGATAGAATCTTTCCCGATAGAGTTTCTATTCCATCTTGCATCACGTTACCCACCCCTACGGGTAACCATTTCGAAATTCACTCAAACCATATTGCCACTCTTCCGAAATTTGGCAATTTCGAACACGATGATCCATACATCTTCTTGACTAATTTCGAACAAGTTTGTGCAACCATTTAACTCCAACAACTTTCTAATGAAGGAATCAAACTTAGATTAATCCCATTCGCTCTTATGGATTACGTTAAAAAATGGTTGTACAGCTTACCATCGAACTCGATTAAAACTTGGGAGGAATTCGTAAAAGCTTTCTTAAAAAAGTTCTACCCTTTGGAAAAAACGAGTAGAATCTGAAACGAAATTGTAAACTTTCATCAATTCAAGGGAGAACCATTCGGAAAATATTTTAAAAGATTCAAAGAGCTTTTGATAAAATGTCCACACCATAATTTCGAAAAATGGGCGATTTGCCAAATTTTATATGAAGGACTCGAAAATAGCTCATGTACCATGCTCGAATCAATGTGCCAAGGCAACTTTTTTGCCGAACATCACGATGATGCTTGGCAATTTCTTGAAAACCTCACCGAAAAATCATCACAATGAGAATGTTCGAACGAAAAATCAATCTACTCACGATCGAGTGCACACTCGATAAGATCTTCTGTTTCTTTGGAAGCTAAGATCGACGAAATGATTAAAAAATTCGATAACGTTTTCTCATCGAATCAAATGAACCAAGCTTCCCAACCGATGTGTTATAAATGCAACGATCCTAATCATATAGCTGATCAGTGTCCCAATTTCGTCGAACAAATCAATGCTTTCAACAAAGCCAAAAATGACCTCTTTTCTCCAACGTACAACCCTGGTTGGAGAAACCATCCAAATTTTGCATGGAACCAAAACAATCCCAACACGAATACGATTCGTCCCAATTTGCAAGCATTTCCCAGTAATGCTTCGAATCCTTCCTTTCAACCCAACAATTTTCAACCAAACTTTGCGCGCCCGTCCCATAATCAACTACAACAATCAAACTTTCAACCAAATTCTGCTCATCCTCCCCAAGACGATAAACGTTTAACTTCACTTGAGAAAACTCTTGAAATGTATGCTAAAGCAACTACTCAAAGCCTTCAATCAAACAGAAATTTGCAAAATTTATTGACTTCATATATGCAAAACACAAACCAATCAATTGCAAAAATCGAAATGCAAATGAGTCAATTAGCCACGTCTGTGAGCGAACGTGAACGAGGAACATTCCCAAGCCAACCCTTCCAAATCCCAGAAATCAAAATGCAAATTCAAATCAAGCCGATGTTGTTCAATATAGAAACGTCTCCCAATTGAATGCTATCACAACTCTTCGTTCCGGGATACAAATCGATAATCAAGTCGTTAATCCAAACGATTTACCCGAAACTTCTCTTGATACTTCTTGAACAACGAATGAATCTGAACAGAACGTGGAGCCAAACGTTGAATCGAATGCCAGTCAAAACTCTTCTTCATCTACTCGAGTAGACCTGCCTACCGAGTATCGTGTCCCATTTTCACATCGTCTTCGACCTAAGAAACACTCGGACCAAATGGAAAAGATGTTGGAAATTTTTAAACAAGTCAAAGTTAACATTCCGCTTGTTGACATCGTTCAGCAAGTCCCAACATACGTGAAATTCCTTAAGGACTTGTGTACCCAAAAGCAACACACTCAAGTGCCCAAAAAAGTCTTCTTAGCCGCCAGTTTGAGTGAAGTCTTGCCCCAATCCATGCCCGTAAAATACAAAGATCCTGGATGCCCTACGATTTCATGTACAATTGGAGACAATACGATTAACAAATGTCTGATAGACCTAGGCGCGAGTGTCAATTTGATTCCATACTCTGTGTACGAACAATTAGGCTTAGGTGAGCTCAAACCCACAAAAGTCACACTTCAATTTGCCGATTGCTCGATTAAGAAACCGGTGGGAGAAATCGAGGACGTGCTCATTCGAGTTGGGCAATTCATATTCCCCGTTGATTTTATCATTCTCGAAACACAACCCGTAACGTATCCCTCGAGTCAAATTCCATTAATTTTAGGACGACCATTCTTAGCCACCTCAAATGCCTTAATTAATTGTCGTAACGGGTCAATGAAAATTTCTTTTGGAAACATGACTTTGGATCTCAACATTTTCAATCTTGAAAGCCAATCGAACGAACCTCATGACCAAACGTTGGAAGTTAGTGCCATTCACGAAAACTTTGAAAACGAGACAATTGACCTTAGCGACGAACGCGAAGCTGAATATGAAAAATTGTTTCACGAAATTCCCAGCGAAATTGAATACACTCTTCCCTTTGAATTGCTTCCAGTAGAGTCCGAATCTCAACCCAATTCTTTGATCGAAAAACTCCCGAAGTTGGACCTAAAACCACTTCCCGATCACCTTAAATACGCATACTTTGGTGATAACGAAATGTTACCCGTTATTATTTCTGCGACTGTCTCTCTTGACCAAGAAACCTCCTTACTTTCTATTCTTTCGAAAAACAAGGAAGCGATTGGATGGTCGATCTCCGATATAAAGGGGATTAGCCCTGCTATTGTTCAACATCGCATCCATTTAATTGACGATGCCAAGCCTGTTCGTGACGTGTAACGAAGGCCTAATCCGAAAATGAAAGATGCGGTGCGTGATGAAATTCTTAAACTTATCGACAACGGAATCATTTACCCAATCTCTGATAGTTCATGGGTTAGCCCAATTCACGTTGTACCGAAAAAGTATGGGCTAACCGTTGTCAGGAATGATTCAAATGAACTTATTCCAACTCGTACTCAAACGGTTTGGCGTGTTTGCATTGACTATCGAAAACTAAATGCCTCAACACGAAAAGATCACTTCCCTCTTCCCTTCATTGACCAAATGCTCGAACGTTTAGCCGGCCACGAATTTTACTGCTTCCTTGATGGTTATTCTGGCTATAACCAAATTCACATCGCTCCCGAAGATTAAGAGAAAACAACTTTCACGTGTCCATTCGGTACCTTTTCTTATCGACGTATGCCATTCGGATTTTGTAATGCTCCTGCGACCTTCCAACGATGGATGGTTGGAATCTTTTTCGACATGATTGAACGCTTTCTAGAAGTTTTTATGGACGATTTCTCAATCTTTGGCGATTCATTATCCCAATGTTTACATCATCTCGAATTGGTTCTAAATCGATGTAAAGAAAAACATTTGACTTTGAATTGGGAAAAATGCCACTTTATGGTCAAACACGGCATAGTCCTTGGACATATCATCTCAAATAAAGACATTGAGGTAGATAATGCGAAAATCGATGTCATTGCAAATCTACTCATTCCCAAAATTGTTAAGGACATTCGATCATTTCTTGGACACGCTGGCTTTTACCGACGCTTTGTGAAAGACTTTAGCAAAATTGCTCGTCCTTTGACGACTCTTCTGGGAAAAGACTTTCCTTTCGATTTTAACTCTGATTGTATCTCTTCTTTTGAACGTCTTAAGAACGAACTCATTTCTGCTCCAATCATTTATGCGCCCAATTGGGATCTTCCTTTCCAAATAATGTGTGATGCTTTGAACTTTGCCGTTGGTGCTGTCTTAGGACAACGCATCCACAAGATCCTTCATGTGATTTACTACACGAGTATGACTTTGAAAGATGCTCAACTCAACTACACAACAACCGAAAAAGAGCTTCTAGCTGTCGTTTTTGCTCTCGAAAAATTCCGACAATACTTGATAGGGTCACACATTACTGTGTACACGGACCACTCTGGGCTTCGATATCTCTTCGCTAAAAAGGATGCCAAATCCCGCTTGATTCGTTGGATCCTTGTACTTCAAGAATTTGACCTTACAATTAAAGACAAAAAAGGATCCGATAACGTCATAGCCGATCACTTGTCTCGTCTTCCGAACGCACCATCTTCTTTGCCAATCAATTAAAACTTCCCCGATGAACAACTCCTTTCAATTTCTATCGACCCATGGTACGCTGATATAGTGAACTACCTAGTCACTAAAGAAACTCCCTCGTCGTGGTCCAAACAGGACAAATGAAAATTCATGTCCCAAGTGAAGTATTTCTATTGGGACGATCCATACTTGATCAAATATTGTCCCGACCAAATCATTCGACGGTGAATTCCGGATAATGCGATTAGGAGTGTTCTTTCATTTTGCCACGATCAAGCGTGTGGTGGACATTTCGGTCCTCGAAAAACTGCGGAAAAAGTGCTTCAGTGTGGTTTCTATTGGCCTTATCTTTTCAAAGACTCGTTTGAATTTTGTAAAACTTGCGATCGATGACAAATGCTTGGATGAATTTCTCGACGAGATATGATGCCTCTAAACCCCATTCTTACTATCGAAATCTTTGATGTATGGGGTATATACTTTATTGGACCTTTTCCCAATTCTTTTGGAAACTTGTATATCCTTCTCGTTGTCGATTATGTTTCAAAATGGGTTGAAGCCGTTCCTTGCAAAACCAACGACCATAAAATTGTTGTGAAATTTCTCAAAGAAAACATCTTTTCGAGGTTCAGCACACCTTGCACAATAATCAGTGATAACGGGACACATTTTTGCAACCATTCTTTTGAAACTTTAATTAAAAAATACTCGATAACCCACAAGTTATCCACTCTGTATCATCCTCAAACTTGTGGCCAAGTTGAAGTTTCAGATCGAGAAATAAAATAAATCTTGGAGAAAACTATCAATAAAAATCGAAAAGATTGGTCTCAGAAATTGACCGACTCACTTTAGGTTTACCGTACTGCTTTTAAAACTAACCTTGGGATGTCCCTATTTCGCTTAGTTTGTGGTAAAGCTTCCCATTTACCCGTTGAAATCGAACACAAAGCGCTGTGGGCAATTAAGAACTTAAACTTTGATCTTGAGAAAGCTAGCAAAAACGGAAAACTATAACTCAACGAACTAGAAAAACTTAGGAACGACGCGTATGAAAACGATAAAATTTACAAAGAAAAAACCAAAATTTTTCATGACAAGTCTATTCTAAGGAAAACGTTTTTGCCTAACCAAAAAGTTCTTTTATATGACTCAAGACTTCATTTATTCCTTGGGAAACTTAAATAGAGATGGACCAGACCATTTGTGGGACGAACTGTTTTTCCACATGGTGCCGTAGAAATAGAAAACCCCAGGGTTGGATCGGTTTTCAAAGTCAACGGTCATCGTCTGAAACCTTTCTTGGAATTGCCAAATAACCAAGAGGAGGAGCTCATGATCCTTCATGAGCCAAGCTACGTCTAGTAAGAACGTTAACCCTCTTTTGTAAATATGTACATAGTTTTCGCCATTACACTCATTATATCATGCATTGACTGTGGGGACACAGTCAAAATTAAGTGTGGAGGGAGTCTCATTTTTTTTTAGTTTCATGGCATTTTTGAACTTTCATTTTTCTTTTAACTTAAAAAAAATCTCAAAATTTCAAAATCTCAAAAACATTTTCCTTTTAGCATTTTGATTTATTTTTGAGGAAACACTATGGGATAAGTATAAGTTTTGGTTAATAAATTGAAATTTTTGAAAATTTATTTGTCTTAGCAAAAATAAAAATGAAGTTTGATTACAAATACCAATGGTTTAACTAGTATATAGGAAGGTTCATATGTGTTAATTATGAAGTATGTTCTAATTCAAAATCTTTGTTTAAAAAGATGGTAAATTTAAAGTAAAGGATATAACATTTTTATCTTCTAAGTTAAATGGTGCTAAGATGATTTTGCAAAACTCTCTTTTTCTAAAAAAAACATTTGTATATATGTATATATATTATTTTTTAACACCTAGATTCATGTGTTCACACTTGTGTGTTTACTCGCCATGCTCTGTACCCTTCTCACGTAAGCCCAAAAGGCAGTGCATGATCGGTATATCTAGCCTCAGTTTATCTAAGTTAGGTGTATGTATATAAAAATTCATTTTAATAACGCCTACAGTCGATAATGTTCACACTTGTGTGTTCACTCGCCACGCTCTGTATTCCCCTTACAACAGTCCGCAAAGCAGTGCACGGGTAATATATCTGGCCTCAGTTTACCTGAGTTAGGCATATGTAAATATTGTCAATATCAATGAAATTTTCAAGTAAGAGAGAGTAAGCAATTGAAATCCAAGCACCATTTTAACTTGTTTGATTTAACTTGTTATTGAAAAGAAACGAGAATACCACTTTGACAAACTTTGATAATTAACTAAGGATTCATTTCATAGTTACACTTTGTTATCAACCGAAACAACGTGTCTATTTGTTATGATGACTTTATTTTTGTTGGAAATTTTGACGAGTAAATGACTTAAATTTTCTAGATAATGACCTAGACTTATATTTAACTTCTTTGTGTCCATTTAAGAGTAAATCCGTCATTTGTAAATATTTTCAAGAACTTGCATTCATCCCATTGTAAATAAATCTTGCATTTTGTAAATATTTTCACTTTGCATCTGGATTTTGTGAGTAGTATCCACTAAAAACCCTCACGAGACAACACTCGTCCTACTGGGGACACCTAGAGGTTTAACGGCTTGTTGCATATGCTAAATGAAATCGTGCTCCCTACGAAAACGGATTTATCTTAGTTTTCCTTTATTCGAGGACGAATAAAAAGATAAGTGTGGGGTATTTGATGTGCACGTAAATGTGCATATATTTACATCCATATTTTATCTCTTTTTATTTAAATAAACATCCTATTTGGGCATTTGTACATGTTAAAACCAAAATTCAATTATTTTTCAAACCATCATATTTTCATCTTCATTCAGGGGCAAAATGGTCATTTTTGTGCATGTGTAAATTTGAGAATTTTTACTTGGACATTTTTGATGATTTTTATAGGAATTTGGATGCATATGGAAGAGGCTTATATGAAGATACATGCATGCACAAATGAATACAAAGGAAAGAAGAGGGAAATAATTCAAAGTGAAGATCATGGAGGACCCTACCTACCCACCTACCCACCTACCTTAATGTACAAATTAGAGGCTAATGAACATGCTTATGGAATTAATGGCTTCATGTACACTTAAATGATGATTAGTAGAAGCTAATGATTAATTAGCCTCCACACTTCCTAAGTGGTATTTTGGGAAGCCCCCTAAAAATAGAATTAGGGTTTTATGCATGTATAAATAGCCCTCTTATGTACATGTAAATGATCATCTACTCTTTCATTTTACTTAGGAAATTAAGAGATCAAATTATAAGCTCAATGATATGTGAAATAAAAATGGCTTCCAAGCCCCTTTTTCCTTTTTTGTCTACATGCTTTTCTTTTTTTTATGTTAATGCTTATTTCTATGCTCTCTTTCTCTTAATGTTCATAACTTAGATTTACATTTATGCACTAGTCTTATCAATTTTCTTCTAGTAGTTAATCTTCTTTTTCTTTGTTTATTCTCTACTTTCCTTCATTTACAATGTTGAAACTTACTTGTGTTGCTTCAATGCCACAAATGAGTAGCTAAACCCCTTTAATTTAGGGGTAATGAAGCTCTCAAATATTATGTAATTTTAACATTTTATGATTTATGATCTCATTTGGTTTATGCTTAATGAAGTGAATTTTGATGCAAGTTTATACAAGTGGGTTTGATAGCTTATATTGCTTATGCAAATGAGTTATTCTTATTCAACATAAACACAATTTGCATCATCATTTGCTAATCCATTTTTGATTGTGAAATTAAAGTAAAAATGAAATTTGATGATCTATATTACTAGTTACAATAGTAAATACATCATACTTAAAATAGTTTTTGCTTTGGCTTCATTTTCATGAGAATTATAAGTGGTTTATTTGTTGTATTATAGTTTGATGGTTTGAGTTATGTTAATTAATAATATAAACAAACCATACTTATGATAATACAACAATCTTTCACTTAATATCAAAGCTAGAGATCACAAATTGTTTGTTTGTTGACTTACAAAAATATGAGAGTGGATTTGCCTCTAAATTGTTCTCTAGTTCAATAGTTTTTAAATCACATTTTAATTCTAGCTTTAGTTTCTTTTTGTAGTTAACAACTTTCATCTCACTTTGGTCTAATTTGATTCAATAGATTTTTAATCTCTCATAATTCCCTGCGGATCGACCCGTATTCGCCACGTACTACACTATGTACGTCGTGCGCTTGCGGTTATATTTTAATTTCTAAATTCGTTTGACGGTTTTCTAACTCGATAGAAAATCCGTCGTCGAACAATATTTTATCCTATATTCTACTTATATAATTCTTGTGATAACATTAAATATAATAATACTTAAATATTAATAATTTAATATTAAAAATATTAATAAAATAATATTATTTTTGAATTTAAAATTCAAATTTCAAGGGTTAAATTTGAATTTAAAATTCAAGGAATTTAAAAAATCAAGCAAACAAACAAGCATCCATTCAAACAAGAAAAATTAAAAATAATGTAAATGCGTACCTATTTTTAGATCTATACTCCCATCGTCGTTTGATTCATGAATAACAGTGAAACACAGGTTTGAATTAACCGTCTTCTTTTCATCGTCACTGGATGATGAGTGTGAGTCATCAAGAGTTGCTGTGTATGCTTTCTTTCTTTTCCTTGATGAATCATTGTTTGGAGGGAACAACTATTTATCTGGATACGGACAATCTTTCCTGTGATGCTTGACTTGATTGCAATTGTAGCATCTATCATTGTTGACGTTCTCCGTATTATTTCTGGAATTCCTTTGATCATTTCTTTTGTAATTATACATTTTTC
Source organism: Allium fistulosum (assembly GCA_030737815.1). Lineage (NCBI taxonomy): Eukaryota > Viridiplantae > Streptophyta > Magnoliopsida > Asparagales > Amaryllidaceae > Allium > Allium fistulosum. The sequence goes on from CM060904.1 coordinate 801,316,262, forward strand.
TATATTTTAGGAATTTCTAGAAGTTTCTTGTCATGAAAGCAATTTCCTCATCACTGTCTGGTTTCGAATCTTCAGTTATTGCATTGAATGCTAATGACTTCTTTTCTGTAACCTTTTTATCTCTTCTTCCTTGCAGTTGAACTTCATAAGACATCAGATTCCCAATCAATTCTTCTATTTTCATTAGACTGATACCATTTGCTTCTTCGATTGCAAGTGTCTTTTGATCCCATTCTGGAGTTAGTTAATTTAGAATTTTTCTGACTTGGTCTTCCTCCGAAAAGCTTTTTCCCAGTGCAATTAATGAATGGACAATATCTTGAAATCGACAATACATGTCGGAAATGGACTCATTTGCATGCATTTTAAACAATTGAAACTGATTAGTTAATATTGAAATTTTAGTCTGTTTAACTTTGCTTGTTCCTTCATGAGTAACTTGCAAAGTTTTCCAAATTTCAAATGCAGACTTACAAATAGACACTCTATTAAACTCATTCCTATCTAGTGAACAAAATAATATATTCATGGCCTTTGAGTTATTTTGTGCAGCATTCTTTTGCTTAGTAGTCCACTGGGCAAAATCGGTAGTTGGTTCAACATACTCAGTTTGTGTGATATTCCAAGTGTCTAATCCTACTTATTGTAAATAAATTTTCATTCTACAAGCCTAATATGCATAATTACTACCATTGAAAAATGGTGGTCTGAAAGTAGACTGACCTTCTACTAATGAACTAGTGTTTGTGTTAATTGAACTAGTGCTAGAGTTGACATTACCAGTGTTGGTAGCCATTAAAACAATTTTCAAGTTTCAGATTATGAAAACTATGAAAACCTATGCTCTGATACCAATTGAAAGACAGTGCGGATTAAGGATCTTAAGGCTAATTTAACACTAGAGAGGGGGTGAATAGTGTTTAATGGATTCTAAGACTTATATGGACTAAATTAAAATTATGACACAAACAAATGTAGAACTTAATCACAGAACAATCACAGAATCAAACACAGATGCAGAAAGTAAATAAAAAGCAGTAAAAGGAAAGAACACACCCGATTTTATACTGGTTCGAAGTGACCCTACATCCAGTCCTGTACCAAAGCAGAATACCTCATACAGATTTTTATTATACCAAAGTCGAGTGATGTGCACGTAAATGTGCATATTTTTACCACCATATTTAATCTAATTAATTCAAATAAATGATCATATTGGGTATTTTAACTTGTTTTAAGCAAAATCCATATTAATTCCAAATTGTCACATATTCATCTTCATCCAAGGAAAAAATAGTCATTCTTTGCGCATAAATTAATTTGAGAAAATTTAATTAGAAATTTCCATACTATTTTGTAGGAATTTGATTTCCATTACAAGTGGTTTCATGAAGAAGATATGCATGCACAAAAAGAACACAAAGGAATGAAGATGGAAATAATTCAATGTGAAGATCATGGAGGACCCTACCTACCCACCTACCTTAATGTACACATTAGATGCTAATGCACATGCTTATGGAATTAATGGCTTCATGTACACTTAAATGATGATTAATGGATGCTAATGGTAACTTGGCCACCACACTTCCTAAGGGGTAGTTTGGGCATTCCCCAAATTATGGATTATGGTTTCATGCTTGTATAAATAACCTATTATGTTCATGTAACTTTCTCTCTTCTTAGTATCTCTTTAGATTAGTTTAGGCTCAAAATAAAATAAAGCTTCTCTTTTCTTTTCATGGCTACTTAGCCATTTTTATTTCATGTAATTTCTTTTTATGCAACTTTAAATACATGCTCTTTTCTTCTTTTCTTGTTCATTTACTTTAATGTTGGTAGTGTAGATTTACATTCATGCAAAGTAGATTAGTTTAATTCTTGTTAATTAGCTTCTCTTTTCCATTAGCTTTCATTTTCCTTTCTTTCATGTTGCTAGCTACATTTGTTAATAAATGACAAATATGAGAGGCTAAACCCCTTCAATTTAGGGGTAATGAAGCTCTCTAATTATGTAACTTCAACTATTTGTTAATTCATGCTCTCTTTTTGTGCTTAATGATGATCAATGAAGTGTTTTATTTGTTGTTCTTGCTTTGAATTTCATAGCCTATATTGTTGACACCAAATAGGCTATGCTTAAACAATCACTAACACAAATGCCTCTTCATCAAAATATGATTATGGCATAAGAAAGTGATTTGAAATTAAAATTTGATGGTCTATATTTCTAATCAATAGTTAATAGGCCATACTTAAAATAGATTTCATTTTCACTTTCATTGTCAAGTTTCATGAAAGTTAGTAAGTGGTTTAAGGGGTGTGTTATAGTTTGATGGCTTATGTTGGCTAATCAATAGCACAAATATGCCATACTTAAAAACATCAATTAAAGCATTAATGACCATAAAAGAGAGAGTATGATTTCATATGTCCTGAACTACATGATCTAGAGAGTGGATTTATTCTCTAAATTGTCATTTAACTCTTATATTTGCATTTCTTTTCTCTTTGTTAGTTTTCTCATTTTTCTAGCTTAACAATCTCTCGACTTTGGTATAATTTGATTGAATAGAATTTTTAAAATCATCAATTCCCTGCGGATCGACCCGTATTCGCCATGAACTACAAGTGTACGCCGTGCGCTTGCGGTTATAATTTTATTTCTAAATTCATTCGACGGTTTTCTAAACCGATAGAATTTCCATCGACGAACAAGTTTTTGGCGCCGTTGCCGGGGAAATGTTTTGATTTTGATTTTCTATTCTTCGAATTATTTTCCGTTTGATTTTTTTTGTGTTTTTTTGTTTGTTTGCATTTAAAAGAAAAAGAGTTTGTGTTGTGTGTTTGTCGTTTTCATTTTTGTTTGTGTGTTTGTAGGTTTTTCATTTTGCATCTCTATTTCTATTTAAAAAAAACACATACAAAATTTCAAAACAAAAACAAAAATATTTTATTTCCTATTCATTTTCTTTACAATTTCAATTACAATTTTCCATTTCAAAACACATTCTGTTTTTCTACATCATTTCTGGCCATACTATTCACTGTTTTCTACCATTTTACTGTGCACACCCTCCGGACCACTTCCACCACACTGTCCATACTGCATAACTGTTAACTCCCACCAGCAGTACACATAATCACAGTGCCGACAGCCAACATATCATCAATTGTTAAACCACTGTCAACAACCATACATTCATCTCTGTCCATCCACCCAATTCTGTCAATCCCACTGCCATTTCACAAATCAAACTGTGCACGTGCATTCATCTGCCACCATCACATACAACTCCATACGATTACTACAACATCAACTACCAACTGCTGCGCCTACATCACCACCTCTGTCTGATCAAAACCACACATTGCTGCTGCATTTCAAACAAACTGTGCATCCTCTTCTATCTCCACAAACCATCACTGTGCCACTTCTAACCTCACAGCACTGCAAAGTCCACTTCACTGCGACTCTCCTTCTACCATCATATCAACAACATTACTTCATATCAACCATACTTCAAGACATACACACACCATCTACAAACACATATCATCTCTGCCCAGACTTCACAACACTTGCCACAAAATCCACCTGACTTCACTGCACATTCCAACTCCTCCAATCGACCATAGTCTCCACAATCACCAAGCTTCCATCACTCCAAATTCGCAAACACAAACTGCAACAACCATACTACCAGCCACAATTACCAAACAACTACTGCTTGCATCAACATTCATACAACCTGACCACCCACATTTCCACCCTCTCTCTACAACAATCGACAATACAACAGCAATATCCACTAACTTCACCTTACTACTAAACCACTGCAACCCTGCAGTTCATCAACCTTTCACAACAATTTCCAACCACACCACCATCCTCAAACATACCACTGCCCTTTTGGCCTTCAACTTGCTTTCATCACAACCAATCCCCACCTCAAACAACTTGCATGTGCCATTCTTCAAACTATCCTGTACCACTTCTTCAAACTATCCCAAACATTCCCTGCCTCACAACAGTTAGCAGTCGACCTTGCTAATCTCTACCCACTGACTTTTCTTCTTGATCAACTTCACAGAGCTTCTACCCTCTTATGTCATCATCATACCCCCCTACAATACAGTGTATCTCCATAACACTGCCATAAATTCAGGCCATACATCCCACACATGCTACCACATACCCTCCACCACTACACCTTGCAACTTCCAAAACTTCATGCCTACAGACACCACAAACTCATCACATCCTCCCAATACAACTTCATCTACGCCACTATCTCCTCTGTTACAACCTTCAACACAACATCATTATCATAACAACCTGCTTTCCTCGAATACAACTGCTATGAGTTCTTCCTCACAATACAATACATTCACGTCCTGTGCAGACTCATGACCATCCCTGTTAGTCTCAACATCTCACTACACTTACATTGCTTACATCTTCAGCTGACCAACTCTTCATCGTCAACACCATACACTGCACAACACTTCAACATCTATAGCCATCGACCACCTCAGCTTCACTGTCAACCACTACAAACACTACCGAGACGACAACCAGAGCAACCCATCCTCGAATTCCATCTAACACCCAAATCGAAATCACCAAAGCTCCCCTTCATTTCAACACACCAGACATCAAATTGTCACATCTAAACTTCATTCACCAAGTTTCCACAACCTCTTCACCACTGTGCATATCATTCTCTACTGCTTGAACATCATCCACCATTCTCCACAACATACTTTTGCATTTCATCACTACATCTTCACTTATGCCTATTGACAATCACCTTATGACCTCTGCCTACTGTCCATCCTACGCTTCAAAACAACACTGCTACAACACTCGAATACCTGAATCCTCTACCTCTTTGCAAACCATTAAACACCAAGAGCAATCACCAAATTCAATCGAATTACAATCAATAACTCACTCACCTGAAACCGCGAAATCACTCCTACTTTATTCAGAAATACAAATCGCTTCATAACCGCGACCACCTCCTTGACACCTCAATTGCCTAATAGAGCCTTCCTCAACCAAAACTACCTCTCACCGCCAATTCGTATCTCCTACTTCACCTGCGACATGACATCCATCTGCAACCAATCTCCCAAATCGCTCACCTCATAACGTAGATAATCTCGAACCACCAATAATCCGAATCTCAAGCCACCAATCTCCCAAATTGCCTCACCTCATAACGCAGGCAATCAATAATTCGCCAATTCGAGTTGATTTTGTGATTGTGTGAATTTAATTTTCGTGAATTGAATTAGTGAATGCGTGAGAATTGTTGAACCGTGATTTGTTTTAAACTGTGGTAGGGTATTAATTTAAGTAATCGTGAAGGGATTGGGTTTATCTCCAAAACAGGCCGGGTTTGGCTGATGGGCAGAGTACAATTTTTTTTCTTTTTGTTCGTTTATATTATTTATTTTGTTTTTTTGTTGTTCTCTTTTCCTTATCCTTAATTCCATCCTAAAAAAATTTAAAACTGCACTTTTTAGTTTCCTCTCCAAATTTTTTTTAAAAAATCTGAAAAAAAACAAAAAAAAAACAATTGTATATATCTTGTTTTAAATTTCAGGTTGCCAAAGCAGATTGGAAAAGTTGCTTGCTTCGCTCAACTGTTGCCCAAAAATAATTGCTTCGCTTTGCTTTATAAAAAAACTTCTTGCTTGATATATCTATTGTTTTTATTTGCCTTGCATTGTATATATCTCTTGTTTTTATTTTAGTTGCATTGTTGATTGCTTGCATTTGCATATATATATATTTCAAAGAAAAAATTTTAAAAAAACAAAAATCATTTGTAGTTGCATTGTTAATACATGTTTATTTTCTGCTTTGCATTTCATCCTAGATTTTGATTATTAATAACGATTAGACATCGATAACTTTTAATTGTATATTGACAAGTTGTCTTCTTTGAACAATTTAATTTCTTGGTGTCTAGGCTACGACAGAGTAATAACCATTTATAAATATTACGGTAATTCGTAAATATTATAGTGGTTGTTCCTTTGAAGGTACTTAAACCTTCGGCTGCATTGCTACGGTGATTCGTGGTGCATCGATAACTCCTGCCCGTTACCTGGCTAAGAACTATCTTGTTGATTTAAGACAAAATGTGATTATACAATTTTGGGTTAACTTAGGATAAATGATTTGTAATTAACCACTGCATTCATTTAGTTGCATTAGTTCATGCATATTTAAAAAAAATTCAAAATCCAAAACTAAAAAAAATTGTAAATATTTCTTAACTTAGTTTTTTTCCTTTTCCTTTGAAAATTTAGAAATCAAAATTCCAAAAATTTTAAAAAAATTACTTAGTTTGTTTTTAGAAAATAAAAAATTTAAAAAAATATAAAATCTTCTCAAAAAACGAAAAAAAAAATTGAAAAATCAAAAACAAAAAATCAATTTCCCTTTTGAAAAATAAATTTTATTTGTAAATATTTTTCCTTTATAAACAAAAAACAAAAAAATTCTTGAAAATGTCCGAGTTTCCCCACATACGTGAATTTTACAATAGTTGTGAAAATCAATATAATCCATATGATTTCACTCCAAATTCGTATGTATATTTTAACGACAAATATTCTTTAAACAATTCGAATTTTGAACAACAAAATTTTCAAAACTTTGACCAACCCTCGAATCTCGAAAAGAGCATTTCGTATTTACTTGAAATCTCTATACAACAAACTCAAATGATAAATGATTTGTGTAATTCATATTTGGGCAATGATTCAAATCAAAGTTTTCAAAATAATCAAAATTTGAATTCACTTCAAAATTCAAACGATTTCGAGTATAACCCATGCCAATTCAATTTTGAACTCCAAAATGAATTTCAAAATCAAAATGAAAATGTGATCCACTTTTCAAATAATTCTGGCAATGGGAATAATCTCAACTATGATGCATGTGAAAAAATTTGTTCTCAACAATTTCAAATTGAAAATCCTCAAGTTAATAACTATAAATTGGATTTTGTTGAACAAATGAACGAAATATATGATGACCACACGGATTCGTTGTTTGAAACATATATGAAACAACGTGATAAACAAAATCAAATCTCAATGTGTGACGAGTCAAGTGATAATCCATCTTTTACCCAAATCGACGATTTTCAAATAACAACTTTTGAAATTGAAAATGATGATCTTAATGAAGTTGTTGAAAATTTGGTAATTAAGTTGGATTTCAATTCTTTTGAGGGTGAGAACCTCGATTTAAATTTCGATCTTCCTTTTTCTGAAAATTTGAATACAACAACTTTGAATTTTGAACTTGATTTATGCAATAAAGTTGTTGATAATCCAACAAAGGAAGTCGAATTTAATGAACACGAGTTTTATGGACTTTTTGAAAACGGGTCTTTAAACTCTTATGGGGAAGATTTAAATCACCAATTTGATTTTGAAATCAATAATTCTGAAGAAGTTTTCAATGATGAATTTCAATTTCAATTTGGTAAAAATAAACTTGAACTTCAATCAATCGTTCCATCAACCCCAAAAATCATTGAAAATAAAACGACTCATACAATTTTTAATAAAACAGCATTCGTTTTTCCAAATCCAAATTCAACTTCGAAATCTTTTATGGTTTGGTTTTCTGAACTTAAGCTATGTCTCGTATACTTGACGAGACTAATGAATCAGTCTTTGGAAGACCGTTTCATTTACTTTTTGACGATATACTTTTTGATCTCGTGTAAATACCTTTAATTTTCATTTAAATAAAGGTCATGTTTTTATTTTTATTTTTCTCCTTCCACTTGGGTTGACTGCGGGGACACAGTCAAAATCTAGTGTGGGGGGGAGACTCATCTTCATTTTTAATTTTTCATGATTTATTTTTGTTTTTTTTAGAAACTCAAAAAAAAATCCCAAAAACAATTTTTTTAAGCATTTTGATTTATTTTTAAAGAAACACTATAAGATAAATATATGGTTTTGGTTTATTAAACTGAAATTTGTGAAAATTTATTCATCTTAACAAAAATAAAAATGAAGTTTGATTACAAATAATAATGGTTTAATTAGTATATAAGAAGATTCATACGTGATAATTATGAAATATATTCTAATTGAACATCTTTGTTTTAAAAAGCGGTTGATTTAAAGTAAATGATATAACATTTTTTTGTCTTCTAAGTTAAATGATGCTAAGATAATTTTGCGAAACCCTCTCTTTCAAAAAAAACAATACAAAAACAAAAAAATATTTCTTGTATATATGTATATATTTTTTAATAAACACCTAGAGTCATGTGTTCACACTTGTGTGTTCACTCGCCATGCTCTGTACCCTTCTCACGTAAGCCCGAAAGGCAGTGCACGATCGGTATATCTGGCTTCAGTTTATCTGAGTTACGTGTATATATAAAAATTATTTTACTAATCACGCCTACAGTCAATAAGTGTTCACACTTGTGTGTTCACTCGCCACGCTCTGTATTCCCCTCACATCAGTCCGAAAGGCAGTGCATGGGTAATATATCTGGCCTCAGTTTATCTGAGTTAGGCATATGTAAATATTGCTAATATCAACAAAATTTTCAAAAGAAAAAATGGAGAGAGTGAGCAATTGAAATCCAAGCACTATTTTAACTTATTTGATTTGACTTGTTATTGAAAAGAAATAAAATTACCACTTTTATAAACTTTGATAATCAACTAAGGATCCATTTCAAATTACACTGTGTTATCATTCAAAACAACGAGTTAAACTATTGTCCATTTGTTATAATAACTTGATTTTTGTTGGAAATTTTGACGAGTAAATGACTTAAATTTTCATGATAATAACCAAAACCTATATTTAGCTTAGTTGTGTCAATTTAAAAATAAATCCTTCATTGTAAATATTTTCAAAAACTTGCATTCATCTCCTTGTAAATAAATCTTGCATTTTGTAAATATTTTCATTCTGCATTTGGATTTTGTGGGTAGTATCCACTGAAAACCCTCACGAGACAACACTCGTCCTACTGGGGACACCCAGAGGTTTAACGGCTTATTGCATATGCTCAATGCAATCGTGCTCCCTACGAAAACGGATATATCTTAGTTTTCCTTTATTCGAGGACGAATAAAAAGATTAGTGTGGGGGTATTTGATGTGCACGTAAATGTGCATATTTTTACCACCATATTTAATCTAATTAATTCAAATAAATGATCATATTGGGTATTTTAACTTGTTTTAACCAAAATCCATATTAATTCCAAATTGTCACATATTCATCTTCATTCAAGGGCAAAATAGTCATTCTTTGTGCATAAATTAATTTGAGAAAATTTAATTAGAAATTTCCATACTATTTTGTAGGAATTTGATTTCCATTACAAGTGGTTTCATGAAGAAGATATGCATGCACAAAAAGAACACAAAGGAATGAAGATGGAAATAATTCAATGTGAAGATCATGGAGGACCCCACCTACCCACTTACCTTAATGTACAAATTAGATGCTAATGCACATGCTTATGGAATTAATGGCTTCATGTACACTTAAATGATGATTAATGGATGCTAATGGTTACTTGGACATCACACTTCCTAAGGGGTAGTTTGGGCATTCCCCAAATTATGGATTAGGGTTTATGCTTGTATAAATAACCCATTATGTTCATGTAACTTCCTCTCTTCTTAGTCTCTCTTTAGATTAGTTTAGGCTCAAAATAAAAGAAAGCTTCTCTTTTCTTTTCATGGCTACTTAGCCATTTTTATTTCATGTAATTTCTTTTTATGCAACTTTAAATACATGCTCTTTTCTTCTTTTCTTGTTCATTTACTTTAATGTTGGTAGTGTAGATTTACATTCATGCAAAGTAGATTAGTTTAATTCTTGTTAATTAGCTTCTCTTTTCCATTAGCTTTCATTTTCCTTTCTTTCATGTTGCTAGCTACATTTGTTAATAAATGACAAATATGAGAGGCTAAACCCCTTCAATTTAGGGGTAATGAAGCTCTCTAATTATGTAGCTTCAACTATTTGTTAATTCATGCTCTCTTTTTGTGCTTAATGATGATCAATGAAGTGTTTTATTTGTTGTTCTTGCTTTGAAATTGATAGCCTATATTGTAGACACCAAATAGGCTATGCTTAAACAATCACTAACACAAATGCCTCTTCATCAAAATATGATTATGGCATAAGAAAGTGATTTGAAATTAAAATTTGATGGTCTATATTTCTAATCAATAGTTAATAGGCCATACTTAAAATAGATTTCATTTTCACTTTCATTGTCAAGTTTCATGAAAGTTAGTAAGTGGTTTAAGGGGTGTGATATAGTTTGATGGCTTATGTTGGCTAATCAATAGCACAAATATGCCATACTTATGATAAACACATCAGTTAAAGCACTAATGACCATAAAAGAGAGAGTATGATTTCATATGTGCTGAACTACATGATCTAGAGAGTGGATTTATTCTCTAAATTGTCATTTAATTCTTATATTTGCATTTCTTTTCTCTTTGTTAGTTTTCTCATTTTTCTAGCTTAACAATATCTCGACTTTTGTATAATTTGATTGAATAGAATTTTTAAAATCATCAATTCCCTACGGATCGACCTGTATTCGCCACGTACTACAAGTGTACGCCGTGCGCTTGCGGTTATAATTTTATTTCTAAATTCGTTCAATGGTTTTCTAAACCGATTGAATTTTCATCGACGAACATCGAGATTACAATCCTCAGTTTCTAAAAGCCGTTAGGTACCCTCCTGTCTCACGAGTCCGGGGCAAACTCTCTTGATTTACGGGCCATAAGATTACCCAATTGATTTCCAGGCACAACCACACCTTATAGAGAGACTCGATAAACTTTTGATTACAAATTGATCCTATAACTCTGAATAGCACTTTGATCTTCGATAGAGGGTAGAGAACCAAACAAGAATGAGATTCTAATTTGATTCACTTGAGAATTCAGTAGAATTTCGGCACGAACTTAAAATATGAAATTTTTAGAATATGGATTTGTGGAGAAGAAGGAGTGAAGAAAATATAAAAATAGTTAGTTAAAAAATTCGTTTGTGAAGGCTATTTATAGACCAGTAACGGTCATAACCATTCGTGAAGAGATTTAAACGAATAGACACTTCTTTTGAAAATTGAAACTTTTGAATTTAACGGCCACCATGTCGACATAGGGTATCCCATGATGTCCACATCCCTAAGTAAAAAATAATGTAAAATTTGTTTTGAAAATGGTATTGAAAGGAAAACAAGATGAAATGATTCTAGAATAAAATAAACTAATTTTCCTATGTTTTGAAATAAAGAAGAGTAAAAAAATATTTTTAGAATGTATATATAAATTTGATTTTAAATCTCAAGTATATATATTATAAAAGAATATTTAAAAAATCAGAAGATAGTTTTAAAAACAAACGTAGTTTAAAACAAAAGTTTGTTTAAAAACAAAAACAAAGAATATTTTAAGGCTAAAACATCTTTTTGAAAATCATTTGAAAAGATAATTTTTAAGGCTAAAACATTTTAAAGAGCAGTTTTGAAAATCATTTTGAAAAACCATTTTGAAGTAGTTTTGCAAGCTTCTTCCTGCAGAATATCTCATCACATCAGGACTCGAGAACTTGTACAAAACCAGGATGTTCGTGGGTTTGTAAGCTGTTTGCACAAAAAATGGGCAAACACCTCCAAGTCGTATGATTTAGTTGATTTTATGTTGTTTTTAGTGATCTGGATGATTTATGCAAATATGTAAAAAGCAGGTACTAAACTGTAAAAGACACACGGATTTATAGTGATTCAGCCAGAATGTGCCTACGTCCACTTTATATATTATTTCTCCTTTCTTGTTCAGATTACAAGTACAAAGCTTTGATACAAGTATATGAAAGTTGTTTGAAAGTTCTATCCGTACTTGAGCTCTCCAACTTGTCCCATTGTTGTACCCCTGCCCCTCTATTTATAGAGTGAGGCTGGGGACAGGGGTCTTGGATGTATATAGCTGCTGGCGGGCCTGGGCTGATGCGATCTGGCCTGGCAGCGTCGGTTCAGTTTGGCCTTGATTCGGAAGTAAATGGATGGTCCGGTTCGGTGAGACTTTGGATCGGTGGCAATGCATTCCTCACTTGATTCGGTGGTAAGGGGATGGTCCGGTTTGGTGAGACTTTGGATCAATGGTAATGCATTCCTCACTTGATTCGGTGGTAAGGGGATGGCCCGGTTCGGTGAGAGTTTGGATCGGTGGTAATGCATTCCCCACTTGATTCGGTGGTAAGGGGATCTGGCTTGGTAGGTGTTGGAGAGTGTTTGGTTTGGCAAGGAAGTGGTCGGGTGGTGCTATTGTTTTCTTTTGGTTCGGTGGGAGTGGAGACGCACCCAACATTTGCCCCCCAAAGCGGGGCATATGCCGGCATATGTCGCGCTTTGTTTTCTTCAGATTGAATAGTCGTACTCGGTTCTAAGTGCCGAACCGTTTGGTCCGGTCTTCCTGTGCTCTTCTATAAGTATGGGACATATGCTTCTGTGATTTCTTACCATATGAGATAGCCGAACTAGATTGCCGAATCAATTGTTGAATCCTGCCGAATAAATCATTTGCCGAATCAATCATTTGCCGAATCACCCTCGTCTACCGAACCAGGTGATCGCCGAATGACCTTTGTGTGTCAAATCACCGAATGAATCCGGGGTTTCTGAGTGCTGAATGGACCTTCGATCCTTGTACTATCGAATGAGTTTGAGAAGTACGAGGCCGAATGGACTTTAGTCTTACGCTACTGATCGGTCTTTTATGCGTTGAATTGCGAATAAGATTCCAGGCTGCATGTACTTGTTAGGTTATATCCCAATACTCTTTGTTTTAACAGTATGTTTTTCCGGTGTTGTAGATAATGTCTCACAAAGTGGAAACCCGATCAGAAAAGAAGAAATCCCAGGACAGAGAAGATCCTTCCGTAGTGCCCCCAGCTCAGTCAGGACCGGGACATCATGGGCCCACCCCGAGGTCACTAGTAGATGGGTACGGCCCTCAGGAGCTTTTGAACTCACCTCCTGACTGTTTCCCTAGCTCTCTCAAAGGCGAGCAGCTTGATGTTATTTCTCGCTCCTTTGGGATTGACAGAGCGCGCATGCTATTGCCGGGGGAGGGAGTGATGCCATATAATCCCCCAGAAGGATATTTCGCCCATAGTAGGTACCATTGTATGTGTGGGGCCATTTCCCCGATTAATCCTTGGATACTCAGCTTCATCACCTACTTGAAGGTGGCTCCATTTCAGCTTCAGCCTAACTCCTACGCCATCCTGGTAAGCCTGTTTGTCATTTTCCAAAGGAGATATGGGCGTCCTCCCTCCAACCGGGAGATCCGGTATTTGTACAATTTGAGAGTGTTTGCACAAAAAATGGACAAACACCTCAAAGTTATATGACTTAGTAGATCTTAGGTTGTTCTTAGTGATTTTGGAGATTTATGCAAATATATGAAGAACAGGGGCTAAATTGTAAAAAGACATGTAGAGTTATAGTGGTTCAGCCAGAATGTGCCTACATCCACTTTATATGTTATTTCTCTTCTTTTGTTATGATTACAAGTACAAAGCTTTGGTACAAGTAAAAGAAAGTTGTTTGAAAGTTCCTTCCGTGATTGAGCTCTCAAACTTGTCCCCATTGTTGTACCCCTGCCCCTCTATTTATAGAGTGAGGCTGGGGGTAGGGGTCATGGATGTATATAACAGCTGGTGGGCCTGGGCTGACGCGACCTGGCCTGGTATTGTTGGCCCGGAAGGAGTTGGTCCGGTAGGAGCATGGTCCGGTAGGTTGGTTCGGAATGTCTTGGTCCGGTAGATGGTTGGTCGGTAGATGGTAGGAGGAGCTTGGTCCGGTAGATGCTTGGTCCGGTAGATGGTTGGAGGAGCTTGGTCCGGTAGATGCTTGGTCCGGTAGATGGTTGGAGGAGCTTGGTCCGGTAGATGCTTGGTCCGGTAGATGGTGTCGAAATATACCCAACATTTGCCCCCCAAAGCAGGTTATGTGCCAGCACATGGCGTGCTTTGTTTCTCCTTTGAATAGTCACATCCGGTTCCAGACGCCGAACCGGTTGGTTCGGAGGTCCACCTTCGTCTATAAGTACGGAGCTAGGGCCCTTGTTATTTCCTACCGAACGAAGCACTTGAGCCAAATTTGTTGCATAGCCGAATCAATCTACTGAACGGCCTACGCCTGCCGAATCAGATACTTAACTTCCCTTCGCCGAATGAGACTTGTGTGTACCGAATGAACTCTATTAGTAAATGCCGAATGAGCTCGAGACTTTAAATGCCGAATGAGTTCGAGACTTTGAATGCCGAATGAGCTCGTGACTTTAAACGCCGAATGAGTATTCTTACTTGGATCACCGAATGAATTCCACACGGGGAATGCCGAACGAACCTTGAGACTCTGAATACCGAATGAATTTTAACCTTCACCTTATCGGATGACAATAGGAATTTGGGCATTTTGATTTTATGAGTGAAATTTCATATTACACACATACTTGTTTACATCCTCTGTTCTAACAATGTGTTTTTCCGGTGTTGCAGATAATGTCTCGTAAAGCGGAAACTCGATCAGACAAAAAGAAATCCGGGGGCGAAGGAGGTTCCTCTGCCGTGCCCCCAGCTCAGCCGAATCCAGAACGTCACGGATCTACCCCGAGATCACTAGTGGACGGGTACGGCCCACAGGAGCTCCTGAACTCCCCGCCCGATTGCTTTCCTAGCTCCCTCAAGGAGGAGCAGCTTGATGTCATCTCCCGTTCTTTCGGAATTGATAGGGCGCACTTGCTGTTGCCAGGGAGAGAAGTTATGCCATACGACCCTCCTAAAGGGTACTTTGCCTACAGCAGATACCACTGTATGTGTGGTGCCATTCCTCCTCTTAACGCTTGGGTAGCCAGCTTCCTCACATATCTAAAGGTGGCCCCATTCCAGCTTCAACCCAACTCCTATGCTATACTGGTGAGCCTCTTCGTCATTTTCCGGAGGAAGTATGGTCGTGCTCCTTCCAACCGGGAGATCCGGTACTTATATAATCTGAGGGGCTATAAGAAGGGGTCCCCATACATCAGCTTGGAGTCAGTTGTAACCTTCAAGCCGATCTTGGATCTGTATTCCAAATTCTGTATGTTCAAGAAGGAGTGGTTCTTCGTCAGAGACGACTCTGTTTCTATTCGGCGTTTTACTTCTGGATGTAAGTTGATGCTTTATTTATAATTTCCATTCTGGCTGCGATGCTTCTCCTCATACATTTTCATTTTTTGCTAGCGACAGGTGGCTTTGCAGTTGTGGATACTGATCGCCTGGTTCAGATGGCGGCTGAGATAGAAGCTATTCTCGGGAGATATAGGTCATCTGCCTACCTGATCAGAAACACGACCCTTCTGGAGTATAACTTAATTCTTCCACAGCAGTCAGTAGTCAAGCTGAGGGAAACAGCGGAGGAGAGGGCGGCTGCTCAGGCTAAGGGAAGTGTCATGGTAGAGAGTAGCAAGAGGAAACCTTTCACAAAACCTCCAGCCGTCGGAGGTAAGAAACTTAAGAAGTCGGACGGTCCCTCCCCTAGCAATTGTCCACTTACTCAGGAGGAGGAAGACGTAGAGGAGGAAAGAGGTGAGGGTGGAGGTGACCGGGAAGGTGGCGATGGTGGTGATGGCATCGGGGCCCTGCTTCCTGGGCAAGCAGGCGAGATTCAGGAGTGGACGGATGATGTATTCCACCAAGCTTTTGAGGGGCTGGACGGGGAACCGGCTTTGATAGAGAAACCTGGGAAAGCTGACAAGGCTGGGACTGGTGCAAGCGAGCCTCCTCAGACTATTCCAGCCAAGGTGGCTCCGACGACTCAAGGTGAACTTTTGACTCCTGCGGGCTCCATTTATGATAGGGACTTAGGAATATTTTATGACCCGCTCCCGTCCTGGAATGAAATCCAGGACTTATTGCAGTATCCTACTCCTCCCCAGGGTTTGTACAACCTCAGATGTGTTTCCTTTCTTTTTACCTTTTAATTTCCCGTGTTTTCTCGAATTATAGATCAATGCATGCTTGTGATACTTTTTCTTCATATCAGGAGTAGGCAAAACGGCCAAGGCCTCAGATCTTCGGCACAGGCTTGAACAGTACAAGCTCTCCAAAGCTTCCGCCAAGCTGAAGCCTTCGGCCCACCGTTCCGGGGATGTAGTCGGCTACCGTCCTCTTCTCGGGGTTATTTACGAGGGCATTCAAAAGAGAAAGAGGAGCCATCCCTTATCTGAATCTTCACTTGGTCCTCAGCCTCCGATTCAGCCTCTTCATGATATCACGGAGGAGGATACTGAGTTCGTACTTTCTCCGCACCCGTCTTAAAATCCTACCGTCACTCAGATTGATCGTCCCGACTTGGCTCGGAATCCATTTGCGGGTCATCCTGACCTGGGTCCAAGTTCCCATGATATTATCTTTGACGAAGCTACTGGTGAGCACCTTCTTCCCCGCAATCCCATGGTACGGGTGCTTGATGAGGCTAAGTCCTTAGATCTCGATCTACTTACTACTCGAATAGTTACCATGGGAGACGAGGCCAAGGCTAATATTGATCGGGTGGTGGAGGAGACTAGGAAGCTGATGGGGCACCATGCCCGGCTGGTTAAGGCTGGAGAGGAGATTGGGAGTGCCAACATCCGACTAAGATTGATGGTTTCGGACCAGGCCAAATAGCTCGCTGATCAGGCCATTCAAATTTCTCAGCATGAGGCTGCCTCCGGGCAGTTGAGGAAGGCTATGGAGGAGGCTAGTAAGGCGGAACTGCGGAAGATGGAGGCTGCCTGCAAGGAGCAGATAAATATGGCCATCTCGACAGTGGATGAGGTTCGGAGGGCGGATCTTGAGCGGGTAGAGGAGCTGTCGGGGAAGCTTGAAGCCGCAGAGCTTGCTCAGGTTAGGCTGAAGGAGGAGATGGAGGCGATGCGGAAATCCCTTCAGGCTGACTGCTCGAGATACCGTTTGGAGAGAGAAGGTGCTGTTGGAAGGTTGTCGGCTTCCGAGGCCCGGATGAGGGAGTTTGAGGAGAATGAGGGGATGATGGATGAAATGCTTCAGGACATGTACTTCCGAACTTGGAAGCAGGGCAACCTATCCTGGATGGATGATTATCCTAGGGTCATGGCTAAGATTTATCTTCGGGCTCTGGAGGAAGCTAAGGCGGATGCGGATAAAGAGGGTGGTGTGGCCTTCAGCATGGATGTGGTCACTGCCCAGTTTACCAAGGAGGAGAAGGTGGCGGTGAAGGAGGGTATGCGGTTGCTTGCTGCTGAGGAGGCAGGTGTGCAAGTAGAGGATGACGACCAAGATAGTCAAGAAGCAGGTGCTGGTAAGTCTTCCTTTTTAGTCTCTCCATTAACTTTGGTTGCTTATCACTAATGAATCCTTTCTCTGACTGGACAGGTGGTCAACAGGACAAGGATAAAACTCCAATGCAGCCGGCCCCTTGATCAGACCTGGAAAATTCTTTTTGTAGACTTGACATGGCCGTATACGTTAGTCTTAATACAGTAGAGTAACTTTTAAGTTGTAATTCTTTTGCTACTTGTAATAAATAGCTCTATTCTTGATGTGTAATTCTTTAACTTTAGCTGATTTTGTCGTCTTCCGAATGTTTGTTGCTATTTTGACATGCCGTATGAGAAATATAGCTATGCATATTCTTGTAATTGAATTGTGTTTGATGTCAGGTTCTGGTTTTAAAACATAATTTCATGACTTGTAATATTAGCGTGTGGTGAGAACAAATTATAGTCATGTGTTTGTACACAAAAGAAGAAAATACCGCCTTTCATGTTTTAATCGTAGATGGCAGTTTTGAATATCTTGTATGACCGAGCATGGAATGCAGTCGAGTGCCTTGCCATCCAATCGTGAGTCCCTACACCCATTGGCTAGTATCTCCTACTCTGCATCCTGTACTTTAGGGACCGTTATAGAGGATAGGAGAAAAGCTTTTTAAGTAAAATTGAAATATGTGAAAAAGTAAAACTTCCAATCACGGAAGGCCTTCGATGTGCTTAAGTTCGTGGCAAACGGGTTTTGTAGTCACTTTCCCTAGCTGTGGGTCTTGGAGACATTTGTCACCCATCTTACGCCTCCGCGGGGAGTTAATTCTTTTTTACCACAGCCGCACTTAAGACACATCGGAGCCGAGATCGCGCACAGTAACTACCCGGGCCATTATGGCCCGTAATCGTGGGTATTATTCGATTTACTGTGGCCGGCTAGCGTGGGTGCCGATCGTCAACTGTGAACTGCCTCTGGCTGGCCACACCTTATGTTGGGGCTTATAGTCGGTTCACAGTTGCCGGCGAGCCTAACGTCGTAATGAGCTGCCTCGGCTATAGTCGGCCTTCTCGGTGGCTTATAATCGGCTCATTACAGTTGGCTTTAAGGGCCGTCGCGAGCAATGAGTTAAACCGCAGCAGATGGATGCTGGAGCAAAAGTGTCTCATTGGCGAGGGCATAGATTCGCATAGTACCTGTTGGTTTTGCCCAGGTGAAGTTGCGCCATGGAGTGCTTTGAGTGGAAATGCTATACGCATAGGATTTTGTTCAACAGAAAAGGATAAAGTTAACAAGTAGCCAAGATATAAAGGAACAAGTTAAAAAAGAGACAAAGTTTTTTAAAGTGGTTCGGCATGAAAAGGCCTACGTCCACTGATTCTCTTTGTTAATTCACTTCATATGGGCAGTACAAGTTAAGAAAAGTATCGACGGAGGTGCTGGATGTTCCATGCCCTCTGGAACACCTCTTCGTCCACAGTTGACAAAATATAAGCTCCATTGTGGAGATCTTTATGAATTACATATGGTCCATCCCAGATGGGGTCTAGTGCTCTGGGGCGAGGGAAGATTCGCTTGAGGACAAGATCCCCTTCTTGTAAGGTACGATGCTTGACTTTGGAGTTGTATTGCGCTGCCACTTTTTGTTTGTGGGCTGCTGTTTTAAGGACTGCATCATTTCTTCTCTCCTCGACTAGATCCAAAGACATGTGAAGGAGTTCTTCGTTCTCTTTTGGGTTATAGTGGATCCTACGGTGGGAAGGCACAATGGTTTCAACTGGGAGCATAGCCTCCGATCCGTATGCCAAAGAGAAAGGAGTGTGCCCCGTTGATGTTCTAAAAGATGTGCGATAGGCCCATAGCACCGTAGGAAGTTCATCCACCCAAGCGCCCTTTGACTTTTCTAGCTTCTTTTTTATTAGAGTTTTTAGAATTTTGTTGACAGCTTCGACTTGTCCGTTTGCTTGGGGGTACGCTACGGATGAGAAGCTTTTGTGAATTCCGTGCTCTTGGCACCAGTTGGCGAATTCCTCGCTGTCAAACTGAAGTCCATTGTCTGATATGATTTTGAGTCGGACCCCGTACTTGCACAGAACATTTTTGATCAAGAAGTTAATAACTTTTGCTGAAGATACTTTATTCAGAGGTTCCGCTTCCACCCATTTGGTGAAATAGTCGACTGCCACTATAGCATATTTGGCGCCGCCTCGGCCCATCGGTAGCTCGCCGATTAAGTCAATTCCCCATATTGCGAAGGGCCAAGGGCTGGTCATTTGAGTAATCTCAGTTGTTGGTAGCCGCGGAATCTTAGCAAATTTTTGGCATCTATCACACTTCTTGACGAAATCTAAGGCGTCCTTGCTTAAGGTGGGCCAGAAATATCTGTATCGGAGTATCTTTTTTGCTAATGTTCGCCCTCCGGTGTGATCTCCGCAGCTCCCCTGATGGATGTTGGATAAGGTTTCCTTGGCTTCTCACCCAGCGACACACCTTAATAAGGGTTAGAGAATCTGCGCCGATAGAGGATGTCTTCTTGTATTGTGTAGCGGGATGCTTTCCTCAAGATTTTCTTGACTTCGTTACGCCCGTAGGGTAGAGTGCCACTTTGTAGGTAGTCTCGGATGGGAGTCATCCAAGTTGGTTCTTCGGTTGCAGCTATCAGATTCACTTGCTCAAAACTTGGGGCCAGTTGCTTTGAGATGGTTACTGCCCCGAAGATGGTGATGTCTCTCACACTTGCTTGCTTTGTCAATTCGTCGGCCTCTCGGTTCTCCTCCCGAGGGATGTGTTTGACTAAGTAGTGGTCCAATCGGTTGAGAAGTAACTTGGTCTTCTTTAGATATGCTATGAGTCGTTCTTCTCGAGCTTGGAATTCTCCTAGTATTTGATTAACAATAAGTTGAGAATCGCTGTGAAGACACAAAGAATTGGCTCCGATTTCTATGGCAATTTCTAGTCCAGCTATCACTGCTTCATATTCTGCATCGTTGTTGGTGGCAGCGAACTCCAACCTTATAGCATAGTGCAGTTTGTTTCCCATGGTAGTGATTATTACCACACCTGCCCCCGAGCCTTGTTCATTTGATGCACCATCCACAAAGAGATTCCACTTGATATCTTCTGCTATTTCCAATTTCTCCTCACCTTCGTTGGTAGTGAATTCTGCAATGAAATCAGCCATGGCTTGTCCCTTGATGGCGGTGCGAGGGTGATAAGTGATATCATACTGACTTAGTTCAATGCACCATTTAAGTAGTCGCCCAAAAGTGTCGGGACGATGGAGTACTTGCCTCAGTGGATGATCAGTCAGAACTTTGATGGAATGGGACTGGAAGTAGTGACGCAGCTTTCGTGATGTGATTAGTAAACAGTATGCTAGCTTCTTAAGTTTAGGATATCTGACTTCTGCCCCAGTAAACCTCTTGCTGACGAAGTAAACTGGCCGCTGCGTACGGTTGTCTTCCCTTACCAAGGCTGCGCTTAGGGCGTGAGATGACACAGCAAGGTATAAGCATAATTCTTCGCCTTCGCTTGGAGTCGAGAGTACCGGTGGTTTCTGGAGGTGTTCGATTAGGTTAAGGAAAGCGGTTAAGCATTCGTTAGTCCATTCGAACTTTCCCTTGTCTTTCTTTAGGGCTTCAAAAAAGGGGACGCACTTGTCCGTCTCCTTGGAGATGAATCGGCTTAGAGCGGCCACTTTTCCATTCAAACTTTGCATTTCCTTCCGAGTGGAAGGTATCTTGATATCCCTCAACGCTCGGACTTGTTCAGGGTTTGCTTCTATCCCTCTGGCATGAACGATGAATCCTAAGAATTTTCCTGATGACACTCCGAAGGAGCATTTTAGTGGATTCAACTTCATTCCATACTGTCGAAGTACCTGAAACATCTTGCCTAGGTGGCTTACGTGATCTTTGGCTTTCCTTGACTTCACCAGCATGTCATCCACATATACTTCCATAGTCTGTCCTATTAGCCCTGCAAACATCTTGTTGATGAGGCGCTGGTAGGTGGCTCCTGCATTTTTAAGTCCGAAAGGCATTACCTTATAGCAGTATAAACCCCGGTCGGTGATGAAACTAGTGTGGTCTTGGTCGGGAGCATGCATAGGAATTTGGTTATATCCTGAGTATGCATCCATAAAAGATAGGAGCTCGTGCCCGGCTGTGCTGTCTACAAGTTGGTCGATTCTGGGAAGTGGGAAGCAATCCTTTGGGTAGACGTCGTTTAGGTTGGAAAAGTCAATGCAGGTTCGCCACTTCCCATTAGCCTTCTTTACCAGTACCGGGTTGGCGATCCATTCCGGGTAGATAGCTTCTCGTATGAAGTCATTGGCGAGTAGATTCTTTACTTCTTCATCGAGGGCTGCTGATCGTTCTGCCCCCATACTTCTCTTTCTTTGTTTTACGGGTGCCTTGGTAGGATTAATGTTTAATACGTGGCATGCTATGTCGGGGGAGATTCCGGTCATGTCAGCGTGTGACTATGCGAATACATCCAAGTTGTGGTGGAGAAAATCGATGAGTTGTTCCTTCAATTCGGCTTTTAGTTGGGACCCAATTTTTTGTAGTCTACTTGAGTCGTGCTTGTCTACAGATATAAACTCCATAGCCTCTGCAGGCTCGGCGGTGGCCTCCTCCTTTTTGTTCCTAGGGTCTAATTCATTGAAAGGGTCGCTTGTATATCGAAGAGGAGGGGATTTCTTTAGTTGCTATGCTTCCAGACTTTTTGTGCAGACGGCAATCTCTACACCTTTCCCTTTATCCTTCCTGTGGTTGTTGCGAAGTTCAGTCACATAGCAGTCTCGAGCAACGTCCTGGTCTCCTTCTACTTCCCCTACTCCATTGTCCGTGGGAAATTTCATCTTTAGGCACCATGGGGCTAGGACAATTTGGAAGTCAGACAAGGCTGGTCTTCCTAAGAAGGCATTGTAGGCCGAATGGTTTTCTATTAGCACGAATGTCTGCTTCCGTACAATGGAGCGGGGATGGCTCCTAATCTCAACAAAGAGGTCCAGTTGCCCGAGGGGCATCTTAGCATCCCCAGTGAAACCGTGTAGTGGTTTATTGCAGGGAGATACATCCTTCATTGATAGCTTCATTTTGTCGAATGCGTGTTTGAACAGGATGTTTACTAAGCTTCCAGTGTCTACCAAGATTCGGTAAACTTTGGCGGGACCAAGTCGGGCAGAGATGACCATGGGATCCATGTGAGGGTACTGCCTTCCTTCTAGGTCACGCCTACCGAATGTGATGTCATCACTTTCTTTCCGCTTCGGGTGGCGTTCTTCTATAACCGAATTGACATAGTCTTTATTGTCTCTAAGCGACTTTCCGTATCTTTCCATCTCTTTCCGGCTTCTGTCTGCGATGTGTGGCCCTCCTGAGATGGTATGGACCACTATCTTTTCTTGACTAGAGCTGCTAGCGTTGCGGTTTCCTCTGTCGGCCCTCGATGAGGGTAGCCTTGGGTTTTCATTGGCAGGAGCTGGGGTCATGTCCTGACCTTTTACATAACGTTCCAGTTTCTTTCTTCTGATGTGTTCCTCAATCAGATCTCGGAGATGATGGCATTCGTTGGTATCATGCCCGTGAGATTCGTGGAAGCGGCAGAACTTTCCAGACTTCTGTGTGTTATCTGATTCCTTCTTGTATGGTGGGCGTTTGTATCTAATTTCGCCTTGGGTGGCAAGGAAGATATTTTCGACGGTCTCGTTCAAAGGAGTGTAAGTGTCGAATCTTGGTCCTGGCCGATATAGGCGCTTTTCTCCCTTCTTGCCCCCAGCATTGTCTCTGGAATCATTTCTTCGAACGTCCCTTGCCACAACAGGGGCGTTGCCATGGGTTGTCTTATTTCGCTGTCCTGACTGCCCCTCAACGGCATCATCCTCAAGCCTCATGTATTTCCCGGCTTCATGGAAGAAATCGGGTAAAGTAGCTGGTTTTTCTTTTGTCAACCTTCTAGCAAATTTAGTGTTCGGATGCACACCACTGCAGAGGGCCATTAGGATAAGCTTCTCATCGGCATCTTGGACTGTGGCTGCTGCGGCGTTGAATCTGGTTAGGTATTGCTGCAGCTTCTCTCCAGGTTTCTGTTTGACGCTGGATAAGGAATAAGCGTCCTTAGGTTGCTCCACATGAATGCGGAACTGACTGATAAATTTTTCTTTCAACATCTCCCACGAGCTGATGGATCCCTGGGGTAGATGACAGAACCAGGAGGTAGCAAGATCTTATAAGAAGAGCGGAAAGCATTTGCACAGTACTCCCTCTGTCGCCCCACTCATGAGCATATGTTGCGTGTACCTTTGTAAGTGTACAACGGGGTCGGAGGTTCCTTTGTAGGGTTCCATTGTTGGCATCTTCCATTCTCGGGGGGTGATAGCAATTTCGATATTGCGGGCGAAAGGGCTGGTTACCCTAGCGCCTACCCCTCAATCTCTTTGCTCCCGTTGGACACACTCTCTGAATAGGCGTGCCATCCTTTCATCAGAATTTGGAGCAGATAGAAATGAGTTTGGTTCTGTTCTGTGGGATTGATTCCATCCAGATGACTTGTAGGGATGGTATCGTCTATCATTTCTCACATTTTCCAGCGGCTGCCTTTGATCTTCTGGGGGCATGCTCGGGTCAGCTACAGTTGGCCCTTGCCTTGATCTCCCCTTGCTGGGTTCTGATCTAAGCACTTCCTCGGGTCTAACTTCGGGCTGGACTCTAGCTCGGCACCGTTCACTGGCGTTTCTGTGGTTAGGCAGTATGACGGGCTCAGCTATAGTTGACCTCCGTCCGGTACCTCCCCCGTTGGGTTCGGTACCAAACGTTTCCTCAGGCCTAACTTCGGGATGTGCTCGGTCTCGGCTCCTACCATGGCTACTCCTGCCATTAGCTCCTTCGAAGAAGGAAGAACTTTGTTGTCTCTGAGATCCTCCAGACTGGGACTCGCCCCATGATTCAGTGTTGCGGTTGGATTCTTCGGCATCTCTTAAGCGTGACATGAGATGGTCCACCAAGGCTTCCTGCTGGGACGTGAAGCGGTTAGTTACTTCAACCACAACTCTATCCAAATCTGCCCTAGTAATTGCTGTAGGCTGTTCTGTGGCAGGAGTGGTTGGGTTAGCCTGTCCTTCATTTGTTACTGTTGCTGGAGGAGGACGATTTACTTGATTCGTGACAACTGGATCTGGAAGACTGCTGGATGCGATGTTTTTTCCTTTGTTAACATCTTTTCTCTATTTGGGAGGCATGTTTTCCAAGTGGCGGACGATGCTGTTAGGAAAACTCGTTAAGTGGATGAAGCTGAAGCTTCGAGCTTCTAGTTCTCAGTGAAAGCACCAAAAATGTTTGCACAAAAAATGGACAAACACCTCAAAGTTATATGACTTAGTAGATCTTAGGTTGTTCTTAGTGATTTTGGAGATTTATGCAAATATATGAAAAATAGTGGCTAAATTGTAAAAAGACACGCAGATTTATAGTGGTTCAGCCAGAATGTGCCTACATCCACTTTATATGTTATTTCTCTTCTTTTGTTATGATTACAAGTACAAAGCTTTGGTACAAGTAAAAGAAAGTTGTTTGAAAGTTCCTTCCGTGCTTGAGCTCTCAAACTTGTCCCCATTGTTGTACCCCTGCCCCTCTATTTATAGAGTGAGGCTGGGGGTAGGGGTCATGGATGTATATAACAGCTGGTAGGCCTAGGCTGACGCGACCTGGCCTGGTATTATTGGCCCGGAAGGAGTTGGTCCGGTAGGAGCATGGTCCGGTAGGTTGGTTCGGAATGTCTTGGTCCGGTAGATGGTTGGTCGGTAGATGGTGGGAGGAGCTTGGTCCGGTAGATGCTTGGTCCGGTAGATGGTTGGAGGAGCTTGGTCCGGTAGATGCTTGGTCCGGTAGATGGTTGGAGGAGCTTGGTCCGGTAGATGCTTGGTCCGGTAGATGGTTGGAGGAGCTTGGTCCGGTAGATGCTTGGTCCGGTAGATGGTGTCGAAATATACCCAACAGAGAGGCTATAAGAAGGGGTCTCCATACATCAGCTTGGAATCAGCCGTGTCTTTCAAGCCGGTCCTGGACTTATATTCGAAGTTCAGCATGTTCAAGAAAGAATGGTTTTTCGTCAAGGATGACTCTGTCTCTATTCGTCGCTTCATTTCCGGCTGTAAGTTTGAAGCTTATTTATAATTTCCGTTTTGACTGCAATGCTTCTTCTTATGTGTTTTTATTTCTTGCTAGCGACATGTGGGTTTGCGGTCATAGAGAATGACCGCCTGGTTCAGATGGCTGTAGAAATAGAAGCCATTTCGGGAAGGGATAGGTCGGCTTCTTACTTGATCAGGAACGCTACACTTTTGGGGCACAACCTGATTCTACCACATCAGTCCGTGGTCAAGAAGAGAGACACGGCGGAGGAGAGGGCTGCCAAAGTATAGGAGGGGCCACGGCGAAGAGCAGCAAAAGGAGACCCTTCTCGATGCATCCTGTCGCCGAGGGGAAGAAACTCAAGAAGTCTGATGGACCCTCTCCTAGCACACATCCAGATGTTCAGGAGGAGGAAAAAGTGGAGGGGAAAAAGGCAAGGATGAAGGAGGTGAGGCGGAGAGCGGAAGCGGTAGAGAAGGTGACGGTGATCGTACGGCGATGATGGTGGCGAAGGACAGGGCGGTGATGGCACCGGGGCTTTGCCTCCTAGGCAGGCGGCGTGATTCAAGAGTGGATAGATGACGCTCTCCGCCAAGCCTTCGAAGAGTTGGAGGAAGGACCGGCCTTGGCAGAGAAGCCCAAGAAAGCTGATAAGGCCGGGACCGGCGCCGATTTATCTTCCAGGAGTGCTTCTACTGAGGCAACTTCTACGATTCAAGGTGAATTTCTCTTTATTCTTTTTAATTCTTGAATGATGGCTCAATGCATGCTGGTGACACTTGGTTTTCATTCCAGGAGAGGGCAAAACGGCCAAGACCTCAGATCTTCGGCACAGGCTTGAACAATACAAACTTCTCAAAGCTTCTGCCAAACCAAAGCCTCCTACTAACCGCCCTGGAGACGTAGTCGGCTATCGTCCTCTTCTTGGGGTTATTGAAGAAGATATACAAAAGATGAAGAGGAGTCGATCTTCGGTTGAGTCTCCTCCTGGCCCTCTGGCCCCACTCCAGCCTATTCACGATATTATGGAGGAGGATACTAAGTTTATGCCTTTCCCACATCCGTCTGAGGATCCAACCGCCACCCCGATAGATCACCCAGGCTTGGTTCGTAATCCGTTTGCGAGTCATCCAGACCTAGACCGGGCCTTTCATGACATCTCATTCGATGAGGTTACTAGTGAGCACCTTCTCCCTCACAATCCTATGGTATGGGTGCTTGACGAAGCTAAGTCCCTGGACCTTGATTTGCTTACCACCCGGGTTGTAACTCTGGGGGATGAAGCTAAGGCGAACATTGACCGAGTTGCCGAGGAGACCAGGAAATTGATGGGGAATCATGCCCGACTAGTCAAGGTCGGGGAGGAAATTGGGAGTGCCAACATTCGGGTATGGTTAATGATCTCCGACCAGGCTAAGCAGCTTGTCGATCAAGCCATTCAAATTTCTCAGCACGAGGCCGCATCCAGGCAATTGAAGAAGACTATGGAAGAGGCCAGCAGGGCAGAGTTGCGAAAAATGGAGGCCGCCTGCAAGGAGCGGATTGACATAGCCATTGCGACAGTGGATGAGGTTCGACAAACGGACCTCGAGCGGGTACAGGAATTATCGGGGAGACTTGAGGCCGCAGAGCTTGCTCAGTCCAGGTTGAAGGAGGAGATGGAGGCGATGAGGATATCCCTTCAGGCTGACCGCTCACGATACCGATCGGAGAGGGATGCTGCCGTTGCTAAGCTGCGTGCTTCTGAGGCCCGAATGAGGGAGCTTGAGGAAAACGAGGGGATGATGGATGCCAGGATATGTATTTTCGCACTTGGAAACAGGGTAACTTATCCTGGATGGATGATTACCCCCGAGTTATGGCCATGATTTATCTTCAGGCTCTGGAGGAGGCTAGGGATGATGCAGATAAAGAGGGTGGTGCGGTCTTCAGAATGGATGTGGTCACTGCCCAGTTTACCAAGGAGGAGAAGGTGGCGGTGAAGGAGGGTATGTGACTGCTTGCCGCTGAGGAGGCAGGTGCGCAGGTAGAGGATGATGATCAGGATGGTCAGGAAGCAGGCGCTGGTAAGTCTTCCCTTCTAGTCTTTCTGTTAACTTGGTTGCTTATCACTAATGAATTCTTTCTTTGACCGGACAGGTGGGCAACAGGACAAGGGTAAAGCTCCGACGCAGCCGGCTCCTTGATTTGACGTGGATATCTTTTTGTGGACTTTACATTGTTGTATATGTTAGTCTCAAAACAGTAATGTAACTTTTAGGTTGTAATTATGTTACTTGTAATAAACAACATTATTCTTGACGTGTAATTTTTTAACTTTAGCTGATTCTGTCGTATTTGAATGCTTTTGTTATTTTGACATGTTGTATGAGAAATATAGCTATGCATATGCTTGTAATTCAGTTGTGTTTGATGTCAAGTTCTTGCTTAAAACATAATTTCATGTCTTGCAATGTTAGTGTGGTGTGTGAATAAATTATAGCCACGTATTTATACACAAAAGAAGAAAATACAGCCCTTCATATTTTACTTGTAGATGGCAGCTTTGAATGTCTTGTGTGACTGAGTATGGAATGCGGCCTAGTGTCCTGTTGTGAGTTCCCACTCCCATTAGCGAATGTCTCCTATTCTGTGTCCTGTACTTTAGGGATCGTTATAGAGGATAGGAGGAAAGTTTTTTAAATAAAATTGAAATATGGGAAATAGTAAAACTTCCAATCACGCAAGGCCTTCGATGTGCTTAAGTTCGTGGCAAACGGGCTTTGTAGTCACTTTCCCTAGCTGTGGGTCTTAGAGACATTTGTCACCCATCTTACGCCTCCGCGGGGAGTTAATCTTTTTTACCACAGCCGTACTTAAGACACATCGGAGCCGAGATCGCGCACAGTAACTACCCAGGCCATTATGGCCCATAATCGTGGGGATTATTCAATTTACTGTGGCCGGCTAGCATGGGTGCCGATCGTCAACCGTGAACTACCCCTGGCTGGCCACACCTTATGTTGGGGCTTAAAGTAGGTTCACAGCTGCCGGCGAGCCGAACGCCGTAATGAGATGCCTTGGCTATAGTCGGCCTTCTCGGTGGCTTATAATCGGCTCATTACAGTTGGCTTTAAGGGCCGTCGCGAGCAATAAATTAACCCGCAGCAGAGGGATGCCAGAGCAAAAGTGTCTCATTGGCGAGGGCATAGATTCACATAGTACCTGTTAGGTCTTGTCTAGGTGAAGTCGCGCTGTGGAGCGCCTTGAATGGAAATGTTATATGCACAGGATTTTGTTCAACAGAAAAGGATAGAGTTAACAAGCAGCCAAGATATAAAGGAACAAGTTAAAAAAGAGACAAGGTTTTTAAAGTGGTTCGGCACGAAAATGCCTACGTCCACTGATTCTCTTTGTTAATTCACTTCATATGGACAGTACAAGTTAAGAAAAGTATCGACGAAGGTGTTGGATGTTCCATGCCCTCTAGAACACCTCCCCGTCTACTGTTGACAAAATATAAGCTCCATTGTGGAGATCTTTATGAATTACATATGGTCCGTCCCAGATTGGATCTAGTGCTCCGGGGCGCGGGAAGATTCGCTTGAGGACAAGATCTCCCTCTTGTAAACTATGATGCTTGACTTTGGAGTTGTATTGCACTGCCACTTTTTGCTTGTGAGCTGATGTTTTGAGTGCTGCATCGTTTCTTCTCTCTTCAATTAGATCCAAAGACATATGGAGGAGTTATTCGTTTTCTTCTGGGTTATAGTGGATCCTACGGTGGGAAGGCACTATAGTTTCAACTGGGAGCATAGCCTCCGATCCGTATGACAAAGAGAAAGGAGTATGCCCCGTTGATGTTCTGAAAGATGTGCGATAGGCCCACGGTGCTGTAGGAAGTTCATCCACCCAAGCGCCTTTTGACTTTTCAAGTTTCATTTTTATTAGAGTTTTGAGAATTTTGTTGACGGCTTTGACTTGTCCGTTTGCCTGGGGATAAGCTACGGATGAGAAGCTTTTGTGAATTCCGTGCTCTTGGCACCAGTTGGCGAACTCCTCGCCGTCAAACTGAAGTCCATTGTCCGATATGATTTTGAATAGGACTCCGTACCTGCATAGAACATACTTGATCAAGAAGTTAATAACTTTTGCTGAAGATACTTTATTTAGGGGTTCTGCTTCCACCCATTTGGTGAAATAGTCGACTACCACTACAGCATATTTGGCCCCACCTCGGCCCATTGGCAGTTCGCCAATCAAGTCAATTCCCCATACTGCAAAGGGCCAGGGGCTGGTCATTTGAGTAATCTCAATTGTTGGGAGCCGCGGAATCTTAGCAAACTTCTGACATCTGTCACATTTTCTGACGAAATCTAAGGCATCCTTGCTTAAGGTGGGCCAGAAATATCCATATCGGAGTATCTTTTTTGCTAAAGTCTGCCCTCCAGTGTGATCTCCGCAGCTTCCTTGATGGATGTTGGATAAGATTTCCTTGGCTTCCCTTCCAGCAACACACCTTAATAAGGGGTTAGAGAAGCCATGCCGATAGAGGATGCCTTCTTGTATTGTGTAGCGGGAAGCTTTCCTCAGGATTTTCTTGACTTCGTTACGCCCGTTGGATAGTGTGCCGCTTTGTAAGTTTTCTCGGATGGGAGTCATCCAAGTTGCTTCTTCGGTTGCAGCTATCAGATTCACTTGCTCAAAACTTGGGGTCAGTTGCTTTGAGATGGCTATTGCTCCGGAAATAGCACCGTCTCTCATGCTAGCTTGCTTCGCCAGTTCGTCGGCCTCTTGGTTCTCTTCCCGAGGGATGTGTTTGATTAAATAGCGATCCAGTCGATTGAGAAGCAACATGGTCTTCTTTAAATATGCCACGAGTCGTTCTTCTCGAGCCTGGAATTCTCCTAGTATTTGATTTACAATAAGTTGAGAATCTCTATGAAGACACAAAGAATTGGCTCTGATTTCTAAGGCAAGTTCTAATCAAGCTATCACTTCTTCATGCTCTGCATCATTGTTGGTGGTAGCAAATTCCAACCTTATAGCATAGTGTAACTTATTTCCCCTAGGAGTGATTATTACCACACCTGCCCCCGAGCCTTGTTCGTTTGACGCACCATCCACAAAGAGATTCCACTTGATGTCTTCTGCTATTTCCGATTGCTCCTTACCTTCGTTGGTAGTGAATTCGGCAATGAAATCGGCCATGGCTTGTCCCTTGATGGTGATGCGAGGATGGTAGGTGATATCGTATTGACTTAGTTCAATGCACCATTTAAATAGTTGCCCAGAAGTGTCGGGACGATGGAGTACCTGCCTCAGTGGTTGATCGGTCAGAACTCTGATGGAATGGGACTAGAAGTAGTGACGCAGTTCCGTGATGTGATTAGCAAACAGTACGCTAGTTTCTCAAGTTTAGGATATCTGGCTTCCGCCCCTATAAACCTCTTGCTTACGAAGTATACTGGCCGCTGCGTGCGTTCGTCTTCTCTAACCAATGTGGCGCTTAGAGCATGAGATGACACAGCAAGGTATAGGTATAGCTCTTCGCCTTTGTTCGGAGTTGAGAGTACTAGTGCTCTCTGAAGGTGTTCGATTAAGTTAAGGAAAGCTGTTAAGCATTCGTCAGTCCATTCGAATTTTCCTTTCTCTTTCTTTAGAGCTTCGAAGAAGGGGATGCATTTGTCGGTCGCTTTGGAGATGAATCTGCTCAGGGCGGCCACCTTCCCATTTAGGCTCTGCATTTCCTTTTGGGTAGAAGGTATCCTGATATCTTTCAGAGCTCGGACTTGTTCAGGGTTTGCTTCAATCCCTCTGGCATGGACGATGAATCCTAGAAACTTTCCTGATGATACTCCGAAGGATCACTTTAGGGGATTCAGCTTCATTCCATATTGGCGAAGTACTTGAAACATTTCATCCAGGTGGCTTACGTGATCATCAGCTCCCCTTGACTTTACCAGCATGTCATCCACATAAACTTCCATAGTTTGTCCTATTAGCCCTGCAAACATCTTGTTGACGAGGCGCTGATAGGTGGCCCCTACGATTTTAAGTCCGAAAGGCATTACCTTGTAGCAGTACAATCCCCGATCAGTGATGAAACTAGTGTGGTCTTGATCGGGAGCATGCATAGGAATTTGGTTATATCCTGAGTATGCGTCCATAAAAGATAAGAGTTCGTGCCCGGCTGTGCTGTCCACAAGCTGATCGATTCGGGGAAGTGGGAAACAATCCTTCGGGCAGGCGTCATTTAAGTTGGAGAAGTCAATGCATGTTCGCCACTTCCCATTAGCCTTCTTTACCAGCACCGGGTTGGCAATCCACTCTGGGTAGATGGCTTCTCGTATGAAGTCATTGGCTAGTAGGTTCTTTACTTCTTCATCGAGGGCTGCTGATCGTTCTGCACCCATACTTCTCTTTTTCTGTTTTACTGGTGCCTTGGTAGAATCAATGTTTAGTACATGGCATGCTATGTTAGGGGAGATTCCGGTCATGTCAGCGTGTGACCATGCAAATACATCCAAGTTGTGGCGGAGAAAATCAATGAGTTGTTCCTTCAATTCTGCTTTTAGTTGGGACCCGACTTTCAATAGTCTACTCGAGTCATGTTGGTCTACAGATACAAATTCCATAGCCTCTGCAGGCTCGACGGTGCCCTCCTCCTCTTTGTCCCTGGGGTCTAATTCATTGAAAGGGTCGCTGGTATATCGAAGAGGAGGGGCTTTCTTTAGTTGCTATGCTTCCAAACTTTTTGTGCAGAGGGCAATCTCTACACTCTTCCCTTTATCCTTCCTGTGGTTGTTGCGAAGTTCAGTTACATAGCAGTCTCGAGTAATGTCCTGGTCTCCCTCTACTTCCCCTACTCCACTGTCCGTTGGAAATTTCATCTTTAGGCACCATGGGGCCAGGACAATTTGGAAGTCAGACAAGGCTGGCCTTCCTAAGAAGGCGTTGTAGGCCGAGTGGTTTTCTATCAGCACAAATGTCTGTTTCCGCACAACGGAGCGGGGATGACTTCCAATTTCAACAAAGAGGTCCAGTTGCCAGAGGGGCATCTTCGCATCTCCAGTGAAACCCTGTAGTGGTTTATTGCAGGGAGAAACATCCTTTATTGACAGTTTCATTTTGTCGAATGCATGCTTGAATAGGATATTTACTGAGCTTCCAGTGTCTACTAGAATTCGGAAAACTTCGGCTGGACCGAGCCGGGAAGAGATAACCATGGGATCCATGTGAGGGTACTGCCTTCCCTCTAGGTCACGCCTACTGAATGTGATGTCATCACTCTCTTTCCGCTTCGGGTGGCGTTCTTCTGTAACAAAATTAACACAGTCTTCATTGTTTCTAAGTGACATTCCATATCTTTCCATCTCTACCCAGCTTCTGTCGGTGATGTGTGGTCCTCCCGAGATGGTATGGACCACTATCTTCTCTTGACTAGAGCCGCTAGTGTTTCGGTTCCCTCTGCCTATCTCTGGGGAGGGTAGCCTTGGGTTCTCATTGGCAAGAGCTGGAGTCCTGTTCTGATCTTTTACATAGCGTTCCAGTCTCTTCCTTCTGATGTGTTCTTCAATCAAGTCCCGGAGATGATGACATTCATTGGTATCATGCCCATGAGATTCGTGGAAGCGGCAGAACTTTCCAGATTTAAGTGCGTTATTTGATTCCTTCTTGTATGGTGGGCGTTTGTATCTAACTTCATCTTGGGTGGCAAGGAAGATGTTTTCGATGGTTTCATTCAAAGGAGTGTAAGTGTCGAATCTCGGTCCTGGCCGATATAGGCGCTTTTCCCCCTTCTTGCCCCCAGCATTGTCTCTAGAATCATTTCTTCGAACGTCCTTTGCTACAGCGGGCGTGTTGCCGTGAGCTGCCTTATTTTGTTGCCCTGACTGCCCCTCAGTCGCAGCGTCTTCAAGCCTCATATATTTCCCGGCTTCATGGAAGAAATCGGGTAAAGTAGCTGGTTTTTCTTTTGTCAATCTTCTAGCAAATTTAGTATCCGGATGCACACCACTACAGAGGGCCATTAAGATAAGCTTCTCATCGGCATCTTGGACTGCGGCCGCTGCGGCATTGAATCGGGTTAGGTATTGCTGCAGCTTCTCTCCAGGTTTATGTTTGGTATTGGATAAGGAATAAGCGTCCTTGGGTTGTTCCACATGAATGCGGAATTGGCTGATAAACTTTTCTTTCAGCATCTCCCACGAGCTGATGGATCCTTGGGGTAGATGACAGAACCAGGAGGTAGCTAGATCTGTTAAGAATAGTGGAAAGCATTTGCACAGTACTCCCTCTGTTGCTCCACTCATGAGCATATGCTGTGTGTATCTCTGTAAGTGTACAACGGGGTCGGAGGTTCCGTTGTAAGGTTCCATTGTTGGCATCTTCCATTCTCGGGGGGTGATGGCAATTTCGATATTGCGGGCGAAGGGGCTGGTTACCCTAGCGCCTATCCCTCGATCTCTTTGATCCCATTGGACGCACTCTCTGAACAAGCGTGCCATCCTTTCATCAAAATTTGGAGCAGATAGAAATGAGTTCGGTTCTGCTCTATGGGACTGATTCCGTCTAGATGACCTGTAGGGATGGTATCGTCTATCATTCCTGGTATTTTCCAGTGGCTGTCTTTGATCTTTTTGGAGCATGCTAGGGTCAGCTACAGTTGGCCCTTGCCTTGATCTTCCCTTGCTGGGTTCTGATCTAAGCACTTCCTCGGGTCCAACTTTGGGCTGGACTCTAGCTCGGCCACGTTCACTGGTGTTTGTGTGGTTAGGAAGTACAACAGGCTCAGCTACAGTTGACCTCCGCTCGGTACCTCCCCCGTTGGGTTCGGTTCCAAGCGTTTCCTCAGGTCTAACTTCGGGCTGAGCTCGGTCTCGACTCCTACCATGGCTGCTTCTGTCGTTATCTCCTTCGAAGAAGGAAGATCTTTGTTGTCTCTGAGATCCTCCAGACTGGGACTCACCCCATGATTCAGTGTTGCGGTTGGACTCTTCAGCATCCCTTAAGTGTGACATGAGTTGGTCCACGAAGGCTTCCTGCTGGGATGTGAAGCGGTTAGTCAATTCAGCCACAACCCTGTCTAGATCTGCCCTAGTAATTGCTGCCGGCTGTTCTGTGGCAGGGGTTGTCGGATTTGCCTAACCCTCATTTGGTACTGCTGCTGGAAGGGGACGATTTACTTGATCTGTGACCACTGGATCTAGAAGACTGCTGGTTGCGATGTTTTTTCCTTTGTTAACATCTTTCTTCTACTTGGGAGGCATGTCTTCCAAGCAATGTGCGACGCTGATAGGAAGAAAGTTAAGTGGGAGAAGCTGAAGTCCGGGGTTCAGCGTTCTCAGTGAAAGCACCAAAAATGTTTGCACAAAAAATGTTTGCACAAAAAATGGGCAAACACCTCCAAGTCGTATGATTTAGTTGATTTTATGTTGTTTTTAGTGATCTGGATGATTTATGCAAATATGTAAAAAGCAGGGACTAAACTGTAAAAGACACACGGATTTATAGTGGTTCAGCCAGAATGTGCCTACGTCCACTTTATATATTATTTCTCCTTTCTTGTTTAGATTACAAGTACAAAGCTTTGATACAAGTATATGAAAGTTGTTTGAAAGTTCTATCCGTGCTTGAGCTCTCCAACTTGTCCCATTGTTGTACCCCTGCCCCTCTATTTATAGAGTGAGGCTGGGGACAGGGGTCTTGGATGTATATAGCTGTTGGCGGGCCTGGGCTGATGCGATCTGGCCTGGCAGCGTCGGTTCGGTTTGGCCTTGATTCGGCAGTAAATGGATGGTCTGGTTCGGTGAGACTTTGGATCGGTGGCAATGCATTCCTCACTTGATTCGGTGGTAAGGGGATGGTCCGGTTCGGTGAGACTTTGGATCGGTGGTAATGCATTCCGCACTTGATTCGGTGGTAAGAGGATGGCCCGGTTCGGTGAGAGTTTGGATCGGTGGTAATGCATTCCCCACTTGATTCGGTGGTAAAGGGATCTAGCTTGGTAGGTGTTGGAGAGGGTTTGGTTCGGCAGGGAAGTGGTCGGGTGGTGCCATTGTTTTCTTTTGGTTCGGTGGGGGTGGAGATACACCCAACATAAGCCACTTGTCGTAGGTTTGTAAGCTACTTGTCGTGGGTTTGTAAGCCACTAAGAAGATAGAAATGGGTTCCATCCCAAATGAAATTTGGAATGAAGATTTCCGTCCTATTATGAAGTTTTAACAATAAACTAGACACGTATCTTGAAATCTTGATCTTGATACTCTAGAGTCTTCAATCTTGAATCTTGAGTCTTGAGTCTTTATACTGGTCAATCTTCAGTAATCAATACCTGCCTATATATATATATATCCTGCATATACATATCTATCTAGACAATAATGTTAGTATATATTTTATAATAAGATAAGTTAAAAAGGTTGTTATCATCAAAACCAACATCTCAGTTCCTAACATCGATAAGACCAAACCATGATAAACCATACATGGGCTAATGGAGCCTCTAACATGATTCATCACAATCAACGTTCGGTCAACTATTTGGGTTTCAATACTAGCCTATCTATTAGGCCACTAGTTATAAAGGGATATGAAGCTACGGTATCGAACAAAGCATGTATAAGAACATCATAAAAGGAAAGCATACCTTGAATAACAACGCCCTTCCCTTTCTCTTTCCCTGGGGGAGCACTCGACGAAATTGTAATAGTATCTAAATCATATGCTCTCACAACTTGTTTCTGCTGCAATGGTTCTGAACAATTATTTAGTATATGCCCAAGCTTGCCGCCGTTATAACACTTTTTCTTTCCATCGGTTTTATAGTCTTTGATCATGTGACTCTTTTCTCTGCAAGCATAGCAAAC
Source organism: Allium fistulosum (assembly GCA_030737815.1). Taxonomy (NCBI): domain Eukaryota; kingdom Viridiplantae; phylum Streptophyta; class Magnoliopsida; order Asparagales; family Amaryllidaceae; genus Allium; species Allium fistulosum. Next base: position 801,352,621 of record CM060904.1, read on the forward strand.
ATGGTCCCACTTGACATTTTTCTTAGCATCCTTCCCCTAAGATTGCTTACTCTTTCCAAGTCATTTCTTATTTTTATTACCACCACTTTGTTGCAATTTTGGCTCTTCCTTAATAATAACATCTGATTTGGGCTTAGGCTATAAACTCTTCTGATGAAGGCCTTTCTTAATGAGTCTCACAAATGGCTCATCAATATGACTCACTAGCTTCTCCTCTAAATAGTCGTTCAAACCCATAATGAACTTCTCATTCTTTCTTAATGGAGTATCTATGAAAGACATCACATACTTTGACAAGGCATCGAACTCAGCAATGTATTTTGTAACAGACATATCTCCTTGCTCTAAATCAACGAATCTCCTAAGTAGTACCAACTTTTGAGTAGCCGGAATAAACTACTCCTCAAACCTAGCATTAAACTGATCCCAAGTAAACTTATTCTTGGGTGTAGCACTAGTGATAGAATTGCGTCAGTTCATGGCCCTCTCTTGAAGTTTTCTAAAGGCCAACCTACTTTTCATGGCATTATCATTCTCCATACCATTGAAAATACGCTTGCAGGTGTCCAGCCAATCCTTCACTTCTATGGCATACTCTGTCCCAAGGAATGACTTGCCTACTAAAGTAGAATAAACTTTTCATAGCTCGGCGAAGTCAGCCCTCGGGCTTGCACCTGAGCACTACCACTAATAGCAACATTCGGAGCGACCGCTTAGGCAAAGCATGTTTGCCATTGTCGTGTTGAATATAGCTTGAAAGTAAGGATTAGTATCCCCCGAACCCGCTCCTTGCTCAACTCCTGAGAAGGAGTTTCTAATAGTGTTTCTTGTTTGTCGGCTCATTTTCAAGCTGTAACAAGAATGATCAGTCTCTCAAAAAGAAAACTGTGTCATTAGTACTCTTTTAATTCATTTTATGATAAGAACTCCTTCCCTATCCTTATTGAACCACAGTATCCCTTAGATTAAACAAGGCAGCCTAAGCTCTGATACCAAATGTGACGACTACCCTACACCACCGACACGTAATATGCATACGATAGTGTGCTATTGTCATGTCGATCGATGTTGAGCGACCATCAAGGTTTAAAAATGAAATAAAACATCACAAAACCTCTAGTATATCTCACAGTGCATGGAATAAAATATAATATCGTAGATATAAATTAGGAAACCGTAATAACTAAGGGATCCAAATATCAAAGCATAAATACATAGATTTTACATCATGAAATAGAGTTTATACAATATAAATAAAACCAAATAGCTGTCTTATACTACTAATGATAAGTTAACACTACCAAGGATTCACAGTGTTGCACAATGGAATAAGCATAGAAATCCATATATAATACGAGATAGTTCCATTTCGCTCATCCTCTACACAGCTACTCCATCGCACCTAGACCTACTATCTAGTCTACTCATTTGAGAGTACCCAAGATAATAAGAATCAAAGCTTAAAAATCGGGTCGGACAACAATCTAGTGTGAGCGGTAAATGAATCTCAAAATACTATACAAGTCAATATAGTAAGGAGCAAGGTATATATATGATATCTGACCTGTCCCTGCAACCAAAGAGTTATCACATAATAACATAATATGCTACTCTAGATGTCATAAAGGTATAACACAACTAAGAATGACAAAGGATGTCTAGGTATCCCTATCTTCACTACCTATCTCTGATGACAACCCTAGAGTGACAAGTGGCTAGTGAAGCAACCATAATAGACATAGCATCCATCAAATAATACTAACTGCCACTTAGTGTACTTTTGATATATGATAACTCGTATGACCATTTTTCCGCCACGGACTAATGGAAATCCCAGTTTTCAATTGCATTCTCTTTAGTCTAAAGCTGGTACTAGACCCATTCTTCTAGTCCAAAGTACACAGATCCATTATTCCGATCCGGCGTAGCTATTATTTACTACCCATGAGCATCCTCATGATACCCCTGCTTTGAGTATAAATGAAAACACTCCGAGTATCAATGATCCCTTAGTACGCATGTCCAAGCCCTTCCTTTTCTCTATTTAACTTCCATTATCTTGAAGGAACCATTCTTCATTCTCCACTTAATGACTCCTTTCTTCACCGAGTTGTTATTTTTGTGGAATCATTCTACATTCCCCACTCTGTGACTCCATTCTTCATCGAGCCGTTATCGTCGAAACCAAACTCCATTCGTCATCGAGTTACTATCCGAAGACTCTAACTTTCATCATGATGTTGTACTAATGTCAGTCATTATATGAACAAGCCAACCCTCCAGCATGACCTCTAGAACTCCAGAACCATGCTCCAGAAATTTTGTCTCCATTGGACCAAGGGTGAGAACTTGGTACCAACTTCAACAAAGCGGCACAGACTTCTATACTTGGCCAACTAGTGGCCAAGTCTTTATCCATCCCCACATCTTGCCTCTAGTACTTCATGTCTTCATGCTTGAACCCTGACTTCTCTGCTCTAATTCAAGTCATCATGTCTTCCAAACACCTAAGCTGAAATCCTAGAATTAAGTCGTCATAGCCTCAAGTACTTAGCTAAATTCTAGTCCATCGCCTTGGAACACCCCTACTAGCCAACATCTACCACTCCACCAAATCGCTGCCGAATTGGAGTAAGCTATAGATGTTGGTACCGACCTTTGAGGTCGGTGCCGACTTCTGTACGTAATGAATTTGGGGCTTGCGGTTTACACTGCAAGCTCCACCTATGCTCCAAGTTCTATCTTTCAAATCTCGTCCAATTCCGACTAGTTTTGCCTCTGATTTCCCCGATTTCTCGACCCATCTATATAACATCCAAAACAATAGAAAACAACAACAAATCACAACATACAGTCATGAAATAACATGCATATACATCCATTCATACAATCAATATATGAAGATATGATAATCAAACTAGTTTTGGCCTAAATCCAAGTTTTACATTAACATATTCATATGGATGAAAGGAATTACATTAGTAAGTGAATAGGTGTTATAGTTTACAAAACCCATTTCTAAAATCATTTAAAAATACCATATTTCTGGTCATTAAAGTTAGAAACCATTTTAGATCCAAATACATGTTTAAAACAATCATTTTAACTATATAAACAAGTATAGATGAGTGAGAGGTCAAGAACCACTCACCAAATACGTAAAATACCAATTTTCCTCCTTAAATTTGAAGTAGACATCAAGAAAAGAGAACCCAAATCAATAGAAATGATAATCTCTAGCTTCAGTATGTTAATCTCCTCTCTAATCAATGATTTGGCTAAGATTTGTAAGAAAAATGTGTCATTTTTGATGAAATTAGGGCAAATGGAGGTTTAGATCTATTTTGGAGAGGAATGAAATGGCTTAGTTCAGTTCCTACAACCTTTTATTAGCACAAAATTCAAAGTGGGTTAATGGGCCTAAGTTTAGACTTAGTTAATTACCTACTAAAACTGGCCAGCAACAGCCAAAACTTTAAACTGCCATAACTTTCAAACGAACCCTCTGTTTTTCTTTTATAACCGCACTAAAGGAATAGGAAATCATCATCTTGAAGCAATGTAAGTAGTTTGACACCCTAATTAGGCTCCTATCAAAAGTTATAGTTCAAATAAAAAATTTAGGGTTGAAATGGTCACATAGAAATTCGAAAAAAATCATAGATATGAAGAATGTCCCTTAGAGTCACTTCCCAAAATCTTCGAGTCATACGACCCCATATGAAAAAAATATAAACATTTTACGATTCTCCAATATGTAAAACACGGGTCGTTACAATAAATGTCATTAGTGATTATCCAATTTGAATAGTAATGACTATTTATTAAGGATAATTGATTGGATATAAAATGGAAATAAAGGATATTGGAAATAAATGTATAAGATAAGAATAGCTTCATATCAAATAAATAAATGAGTACTAATAAATAAACTTAAAAGGAAATATAGTTTCCATAGTGGAAATTATATAGTCTCAACAATACGTTTATAATAAGCATGAATTAGTGGTCCTAGCCCAATATTTATGTTTAGGATAAATGGCTTGGTTTAGTATAGGTTAGGACGCAAGGTCTGTAGAGTTACAAAATGAAAGTCTGCCCTTCACCTAGAGGCTAACAGCAGCTGTGTATATATACTACTATTGTGGGATATCTCTAACTGTAGGACCCATAGAGAAGGGGTATATGTTCACATATAGGTGTGGGAAAATATAACAAGAGTTCACTTTGGATTTGAAATATTAAACGACTCGGTACCTTTAGGGATAGCAAGAGGTTTACGTCGGGGTGGAAGGTATTAAATGGCTATTGTGTAACACTCTGTAAAATTAACGATAATTAACAAACAATTAATAAGACTCCAAAAAAGCAATTTAAGTAAGCAATGTAATTTGGCCATGAAACTTGCACCGTTGTGTTCATGGCAATTTTCTAAGCAACTTTCATATTTTGAATTTTGCGATTGAAGGCCAAATGAAAAAGTTATTAGTGTTTGAAGTTTCCAGAGTGAAAATAATTTAAAACCAAAAAGGAAATAAATTATAATTAAATGTGGGACCAAATCGGTCGACCCCCTCCTTGGGCCGGTCGTCCGTTAGCGGTCGAGTACTTATAGAAGAGCGGTCGACCAGTCATATGGAGATGGCTAGGGTTTGAACCTTGGATAACGGGTCGGATTTCATTATTTTAATCTAACGGTTACGGTTGATTCGAGGGCTTATAAATAATGGCCTACCCGTCACCGCTCTTCTTATATTTTTTGCGAAGCGCTGTCATTTTCCCTTCTCCACAATTTATATTAATTATAAAATATTATACACATGCACGCACACACAAAAAAATTAGAGAAGGGCATAAAATAAAAGTGAAAAAGAGAAGGAGCGAATAAATACTGTGGAAAAATGTAACATTTTATAATTATAAATCTATATTCCCCTTAACCCCAAATCTCTTCTCAGATCTGTATTTCTAATAGTATGTATGTACCTTGTTATACATATTCTTTTCAATAGAATGGAAACGGAGTCAAGTAGAGGAATGGATTCAGATTTGGGAGATTTGGAAAGCTTAAAAGGTGGGTGAGAAATTATACAAATTATCTATAATGTTAAAATTCATCTTGTTGAATATTTATTTAACTTTTATGTCTATATAAAATCTAATGAGTTATAAGCTTAAAACAAACATATAGGATTTTCACCTACATATTCTATAAAATAGGTAATTGGAATAGGAATTGTATGTACAATCTGATTTGGAAATTTGAAATTAGTACTAAGTAATTTTTACCAAAGAATGTTTGTAAAGTGGTAAAGTTTATTTCAGATTTATAACTGGGTTACAAATTAGGTTGCCCTAGTTGACTTGGAATGTGAATTTGTATGTTTTAATTTATCTGGAGTGGGGTGTATGCATGTATGTATGTATGTATAACTGGGCTTAACAATTAAAATAAATAATGTAATTTACGACAATATTCGTATTAGTTATTCATAACATAATAATTATAGGACTAGGATGTTGAAAAAGGAAGGAATAGTAATTCAAAGATTTTTGGACAATAACTACAAATTTAGTGAGCAATAATTTTGTAGTTAATAAAGAGTTAAAGGAATTAAATAGGGACTGATTAGAGAATTTAATATGGCATTTGTTAGGAAATTGAATAGACATAATAAGTGGACTTTAAGACAGATAAATAAATATCATTAGGGATTGTCCAATTTTGACATTAATGACCAATTATTATAGAAAATTGACGTTTATTAGACATAAGAAGGAAATGAGAAAATCAAAGCCTAAGCACATAACATAGGAATAATTTATGTAGCGAACAAGTAAGTATTAAAACTATTAAATACACATATAAGGGGATATAATTTTCATAGTAGGTAATTATACAACTTTAATTATACATTTAGAACAAGCATGAATTAGTGGGCCTAGCCCAACACTTAGTCATTGGATGATAGGATTGGTTTAGAGGGTTGGGATGTAAGGTCGGTACAGTTACATAATAGAAGTCTGCCTTTTACCTGGAGGCAACCAGCAGTTGTGTATAGTTACTACTGATGTGAGACATTTTCAATTGTAGGACTTGTGAGGAAGGAATTACGCTGCGGATAGGTAAGAGAAAATATACCGAGGATTTGCCTTGAATTTGAAGTATTAAATGACCTAGTACTTTTAAGGAAATGGGGTGTGCTTCTTTTATAATAAGAGGTATTAGATAACCGAAATGGGCCTTTTTACTTGACTTACTTATGTTATTCAGAAGTGATGTCAGCTATGGAAGATTGGTAAGCAATGTCAGTATTTTGTACCAGCATTTAATTATAGGTCTGGCATATAGGCTATGACCACCAACGGTCCCGAGGGAGTGGTAGCAAAGATTTGGGTTACGCCTAATGGATTTCGCTTCCTATTAGTGTAAAATCCGCATGGGAGATGCATAGACCTCAAAGTAGATGGTTAGACAAAATTAGTTTATTAAAGGTAGGCTAGTTGACCCTTTTGATGAGTCTTTGAGATGCATTAGTAGTACGGCAATTAAATTATAAATCCATATATAGGGGTCATCGGTCTCTATAATTAGAGGTGATTAACAAGCATTTATGTTATGAAGGGCCTGCTTCAAGGACTGAGGTAGTAAATTGCTGTTGGGTCTGCCTCTTCCCTATTTAAGAAGTATTAAGCGGCTAAGGTTTTGGGTAGGGAAATGATTAGATAGATATGTAGATACGCATATACATATATAGTTATACCTCAGAAGAGGTTAGGATATTGTATGCACATATATAGTACTTAACAGATTAGCTTTAAGTAATAGACATAACACTTAAATAGAAATCGATTGGCATAAATTAATGGTATGGATAAAGTATGTAATTTTCCAATCACCAAAACATTGTTATGACCTCCTTCCTCATTACAACCCATAGAATAGATCCAGAAGGATATGATACTGAAGCAAGATGGGAATGGAAGACGGAGAAGTCTTTGTATTCATGCTCGGCGATGACGAGGCAATTAGACATCCAAGTAATAATATTGATTCCAAGGTGGTTCTCTTAATCAGTACGTATGTTCTATTATATTTCTCAATTCTGCCCTGAGTTTATATTATCGCTCTCTGATATTCTTATGTTTATTACAGGTTACTAAAACCAATGATCTGTACCATAATGGATTTGGGTTTTGATAGTCAAAATTCGGGCCCATTAAGGCATGGATTATTACTCATTGAGTTTGCCTCATCCTTACTTAAGAAGTCTTAAATAACCTACGATAGTGCCTAATTAGGAAATGGTGCCTGCCTCATTTTTAAACTATAGGTATTAAGTAATTGGAATGGGAATTTTACTTGACTTATATTAGGTAAATCTAAATGTTATTTCGGCTGTGGGAGGTTGGCGGGCAATGTCAACGTTGTTGGTAAATGGCTGTGGGAGTTTGGCGGGCCATGTCAATGTCATTAGTAAACTGGTACTTAGAAGTAGGGCTGGCATATAGGCTTTGACTCCAACAGTCCCAAGCGGTCGTCGGCAAAGACTTGGTTTAGGACTTTACGAATTTCACTTCCTACTGGTGTAGAATCCATATGGGCTACGCAAAGACCTAAAAGTTTAATTAGTAGTCTATTTGTCACAGCTAGGCTAGTTAACCATTAGATAAGTTTTTGAGATGTGTTATTAATATGGATAATCAAACTATAAAGTCGTATACAAGGGCCATCGGCCTTCCTAGCTAAGATCAGTTGACCAACAATTATGTTACGTAGGGCCCGCTTCAGGGTTGAGGTTTTAAATGAACGTTGGTTCTACCTCCTCTATATTTAAGAAGTATTAAGTAGCCAAGATTTCCTTTTTGGGTAGTATAATGCTTATATATAGGCATATATCATTATACCTTGGAGAAGGTTGGATATATCGTACGTGCATATGGAATTAAACGAATAAACAGTGAATAATAGACATAACACTTGAATAAGAATCAATCGGCATAAATTAGTGTTATGGATAAAGAATGTAATTTTACAGTCACTAGAACATTGTTCTTACTCCCTCCTCATTACTACTCACATGATAGATTTAAAAGGACATGCTACTGGAGCAAGATGGGAATGGTAGATAGAGAGGTCTTCTCATTTATACTTGGCACTGATAAGGTAGCTAGATACTAAGGAATAATATTGATTCCAAGGTAGTAGCTTCAGTCGATATATATATATATATATATATATATATATATATACACGTTTTTATTATATTTTACTACTCCGTTGTGAGTTTGCTCTCTGATATATTTATGTTTATTATAGGTTACCAACTCCAACGATCCATACCCTAATGGAGTTGGGTTTCAATCAAAATTCGGACCCATTAAGGTGCAGGTTGTTACAACTATTATCATGGGGTATAGTATAAGTCAAAGTACAATATGGGGTGTCCAGGTCACTAACTTCAATAGTACCTACATTGTGTGACATCCATAAAAAACATAGAAAACATAGAAAATTCAAGCCATCCGACATCAGTCATTATGCCATGGTTATATAGTAACTCATATGACCACGTGATACAATCAAAGACAACTCAACATCTCGAATCCATGCTACTTCGTAAGGACAGGATACTAGACACATGTTGTACAGTTCCAGCACAGATCGCTATCATAAGACCTAGAGCTATGTCATACGACTCAATTGAACATCCCCACATATCCCTTCTTTATGAGCACACAATGATAACTCTTAGTTATCAACAATCCCTTAGATCACCTACATTACAACATGTCATACGTCCTACTCCATAAGCTCACATCCTCGAACTTTTCTTCTTAAACCATCGTCACAACTTGCGAGGCGATCTGTCATTGTGTAGAACTTCTTGGACCACCATTCGTAGTCATAGAATACCATTGTAACACTCCTAAATAAATATTTCTACTTCCAACATCGTTCGTGAAGTTTTTTTTAGATTTTTCGCGTCTATACCCAATCTTCTTTCTCTGTTGTCAAACCAATCATCGTCGGTTATACACATCGAAATAGGCATCCAGAACATCAGTCGATCAATCAATGTATACCTCTTGAAAAGCGTATAAAAAACACTATTAAAATGTGATCATCATCGAACTCCCCAAGAGTGATTGACACTTCTCATTTTGTTTAAGCACTTAATTTAGCTAAGTGCTAAAGTAACCAAAAACTGGTTGTCATCATGCCTAGCCCGAAGTTTTGAGCACCCCGGCCCAAAGCACTAGCCCACTCTTAGAAGTTATTAGTTGATAGCTTCTAAAAATCATTTGAGGTAATACCATTTGGTGATCTTCACTTCCCCTTTCGCTTTCCAACTCCTTGCCTGAAGTCCAGTTCCATCCTACCCGAAGTAGCCACTCAAGTTCACAGAAAGCTCTTACGAGCATACTTTTGCACCCAACCCTTCAAAACCATTCTCCACTGATGTTATTGACCATTCAGTGATGAACGGTTACACTTGGCTAAAATTTTTGCCAAGTTTCTCCAACGTCCTTCAACAACCTTTTTCAATCTCCTCTTAGCTCCATTTTGTGTGTAAACACCCAGATCTGAAATGGTTTGTTTTTCTTTGATCTTTGGTACATCGGCTTTATGTCTCGCTCTACCAGCATAATGTCCATCACTTTATGCATACTACTTCAATGATCTAACATCTTGATCTTTGTAATGCACAAGATCCATGATAGAACGACCCATAGACCCTAAATCACCATCGCTGGGCATTTTCACTCATACACGCAAACAACCTATTTTGCGTGCAAACAACATGAATTTTCATCCATACAATGATCAAACAATGATTATTACACATATATTGCTTGAAACGACATCAAAAATCATGCCATACAAAAAATGACGAAAAGTATGGAAATACTGATGAACGATACAACAAAATGGTCAAAACAAATCAAAATCCTGTTTTAATCTTCTATTCTCATTTTAAAAGAATAGTTAGGTTTAATTAAAGTCAAAAATATGTTTAAATATTCAAAAGCCTGTTAACAACATAAATTATCACTATATCTACTAATAAAGGGAAGTAAGGGACATAAATAACTCACCAAATGAAGAATCGACCAAAAAACATGTTAGATCTAATCTAAATAGCAAGCATACGCTTCCCAATGCAGCAATCCCGAATCCAATAGATTCCCTTTGCTACTTTCACCTAAGTCACTCAATATGGCGAATAAAATGGAGATTTTATGCTATTTTGGCTCTTGGAAGGTTAAAGGAGGTTTGGTGATGATTAGTGATAGTGATTTATGACTAATAACTACTATGTAGGCTACTATTAACCCTAATCCTAAAACGAGTTAATTGGCTACACTAATCACTCCTTAATTATCTGCTAATCAACACAAGAATAGTCCAAACTTCAAATGGTCATGTCTACTAAATTGTAAGACCAAAAATCTACTATAACCACTCTACGGGTTTAGACACCATAATATCATTCGTTTGGAAGTGGTTTCAAGACCCAAGTAGGCTTCTATCAAAAGTTAGAAGCCTTACAAGATTTTCAGTGTCCAAACCATCTAATAAAAATTCTAAGGAGTGAAAAACATCATTACCCAAAGTTATAGTCTCGTACTATCCAATTTGGATTTTCAAATAATAATTTATAATCCCCCGACATGTAAAATACGAGTCAGTACATTTTCGTATATAAATATATTATGGCTATGTACGTAAGATAATAATAATTTTTAAAAAACTGAAGCCAGCTGCACCTACGTAATTTTTTTTAAAATATTAGAAATCGTAAACTATTTTATAGTTTCAATATAAATAAAACATTAATATATAAGATTTCAGATCTAAAAAAAACTTTTTATCTAACAAAACAAAAACTATATTACATTTGTAACTTTATTAACGATATATTAAAATAAATTTTGATTTTTCTTAGTTTGGCTGAATCAAATTAAAATAGCAAGCATAAAGATGATCATGTTGAAAACATGGTTTTAAGGTTTTGATGAAAATAATCACATAACAATGGTACTAATGTGTTTAGCAAGAAGTTTCAGCTTAAGTAGCGATACGATGAAGGATAAGGCTAATTTAATGTTAATACAAGCTATAATGGAGAAATATCGAAAACTATTGCACTACAAAGCTTACGGAGAAAAGACAAGAGCATGAAAAAATTCTGATGGTGGTAACAAATCATTGGGGATCCGCAACAACACTCAAAGACGAGCTTCAAAGACAAAGTACGACATGCGTTGTTTTGTCGATTTATCGAGTCATAGCAGTCGACACTTGTTAATACCCCACAAATGATCTACAAATAACTACAGCTTCTACACATCATTTAAAATATCATTAAAGATTTATGGAATTTTTTATTACTTCTATGGAATTTTGAAACATGACAAAAAGCAAGAGAAATGTCAAAAATACAAATTATTAAACGATGAAAATAATAGAACTTTTTGTAGCAGTTATCTACATCGCATAATGGCAGAGTATTATAGAAAGTAACAAAAATGCTACTGAATAAAGTTATCTTAAGTCATGTGTTTGAAATTCATATAATGTCTATATTTCCTGAAATGCCACTTCGCTTTTCATCACTCCTCTTTGAATTTTTGACATTTTGGAGGGGTTGTAACTGTTATAATGCCATCTTGTCATCGCTATATAAACCCTAAACACCTCCATTGATCCAACAACACTTATTTTGATCAGGTAAATCGATATTGCTTTAAAATTGCTCTTTAATTTTTTTTAAATTCAACTATTAGATCAATTATTTTTAATCACATCCATTGTAGTCGACCTAATATTAATCTAAGCCTATACACATCCATTAAAATATCCTTTTGAGGGTTAGAGGAGTAGTTGTACTATAGTGTGTCAAGTCAGTGTATTGAAACACAAAATATTATCGAAGAACTTTGTGTTGTACTTTTTTGTAAAAGTCCAAGAAGTTGGCAAAGTTAAAGTCATGTTGCAGAGTCCTCAGAGAGAGTTTGTAGAATACTTATTCCTTCAGGTGAAAAGAGTAGTGGAAATTCTGAAGAGGAGATTCGGACCTAGATGTAGGAAAAGAGGCCCGAACCAATATAAATGGACTATGTGATCTACCTTTTCATTGCATTTACATTATTTATTACTCTTTAGCCATTTTTGATCCCTAGCAGTATAACAGATCATGTTTATATGCAAATATTTTTAGAATAAAATCAATACCTTTCTCCTTGAGATCTTGCCCATTGTGCAATACCTTCTTTTTTAGTTGTTTCCTCCTCGAACACCTTGTTCTTCTCCTTGGTAACGGATTGCAAAGCCATCTCCAAGGCTTTACTAATGTCTAATGGAGGCAAGCGTTTGGTTGGTTAACTTCAAAACTGTAACGTCCCAAAAATTTGACATATCAGAAACCTATATTTCAATATATGGTATGATATAGTTCCATTAACATTCAAAGAGGAGTGTTTCTGGCTTTTATGACCTGATTTGTCCAACATAGTCCTCTTCACCTATAAATAGATTGTTATGGTGAAACATAGTAGCCTCTGCTCCATATTTTCTTTAATTTCTAAAATCCTCTTCTTCCTTATGTCTAATCTATTTCCCTAATGGAGATTAGATCTCTTAATCCCAAAATTAGCACCAAATGAATTATACTGTCAAACCCATACATATCATATGCTAGATCGAACAACCCGATGAGGCCAAGAGACATCCAACATTTGTTTTTCATGTTAACACACCGTCTGTCTAGAAATCGTTGAACAAACCTAGGCTGCTAATTTTAGGGTTTTATAATCAGTGATTTGGATATAATTGGTGGGTACAGTATTTTAGACTACATTAAGGGGATACCATCATCCGGTCCAAATTGGACAACGGAGCCCAATGGTAGTCGGATATTGATGCCAAATCGGTCAGATTTGCCTTTGGAGATTGTCGAACTACAACGTTTAAATATGCACGGGGTGACAAATTTGAGGCCGGAGAGCTTATTGAACAAGGCAATAGGATGCAGTAGGTTGTGGTAGTTGGAGGCAGGCGTTTGAAGATGGTGATGTCATTGAATCGTGAGGATACGAAGGTTTTGGTGGTAATATTTATTTTTAATATGTCCCTTATTTTTTAATAATTCAAAATTAATCCCTACAACATCTAACTGCTATTTATTTTGCATGTTAATTCTGATTCATGCACGATTTATTCTATTGGACTCGCGGTAAGTTTTCGGATTATTTTACGCTTAGGTTGTTGAGTTTTGGAGTTATCTGCAAAAGAACGTTGGTATGATTATTTAATTTTAATTAATTGTGGTTTAAAATATTAAATGCATATTTATTAATGAACATTTATATTTATTGAAATTTGTTACATTATATTGATGATTGTTTGAACATTGTTTTGCTTATGATGTGTTATGCCTCGATAGAATAGTTTATTGTTTATTGTCGTATTATTGGAGGTTTAATTCTAATTAATTTTTGATTTGGAGTGGAAAAATATACATTAAAAGTAAAAGGATGAAATTGTGTAATAATAAGAAAAATAAATAAATAAAAGAGAATTTAGGTTATTTACAAATTTGTGGATAATATTTGTAAATAATAGTGATTTAACATATTAAACTTAAATTAATGTGAGAAGTTTAATAAGATTATAATTTATGAATTTATAGGGAAATGCAAAAATAATAACTAAAAATAAATTTTAAAATGAAATTGAGGAGTTTATCATTTTTTTTAAAATAAAGTATAATTTCATAAATAATAATTTAGTTTTTTATAAATTATATTTCTTTGAGTAAATGACAATGGGGTTGGTTTTACATTGTTTATAGAAGAAAAAATTATTATTATTATTGGGTTATATAATAACAAATATTCTCATAATAATAATAGTAGTAGTAAAGATACATTTGAAAATTGTTTTGGTTAAATTATTACCAAATTGAGACAAGTAATAATAAAAAGAAGATTTGATGTATAATATAAATATTGTTATTTTTGAGATAATTAGTAATAAATTGGTTTGGAAAATATTAAAACGGTTTTAATACATATTACAAATTTGAACGTAAAATATTAATATTATTATTTGGGAAAGTAATTTGATGTCGATTACTATATTGTTTCAAAATATGTGTTTAAAGTATGTGAAGTAATAAAGAATTTTTATGTATATTTTCATTTTTGAATAACTATTATTGTTTTGAGATGAAATAAATAGAGGTTCTTTTATAATAAACAATAATATAAAGATTTTATATTAAAGAGAATAATGGTTGCAAATATATTATTTTAGATGGTTGTATAATATGTGATTAATTATTGATTGTAATTATCACATATGTTTGCTGTGTGATGAAGAAATTGCAATTTGATGAGTGTGCGATATTTAATCATTATTACTATCATATGATGGGTAGTTAATTGGGATTTTGATTGACTGGATAATTTATATTTGTGTTACTAATGTTGATGGATTAGTAAACATTTGATGGTTGATGTTTGTGTTACTAATGTTGATGGGTCAGTACAGATTTGACGGTTGATTTATGTGTTACTAAGTTTGATTTAGTGCATATATGACGGTGTTGAAGTTGTGTTACTACTGTGAAGTAGGTAGTACACGCTTGTTTGATTTATACTTACATTGATGATGTATTATTAGTAGTTGATGATTAGTATGTATGTAAATATGTTTATTTTTATTAGATTATTTGATGATTAGGATTGACATTGAGCATTTTTGATGATTGATAGCTATGTACTACTATTTTTGTTGCCCCATATTTACAATGATCGATTATGATGGACTACTAGTAGGAATGTTTTCTGGTTTCATTGGTTATATGAGTACCATGGTTGTCATGTGATAACAAGTATTTGGATGTAGGAGAAGAGCAGAAAATAGAATTACGTGATCTTGATCCCCAAAAGGGTATGTCGGTAGTCTTTTTCTATGCAATAGCAACCGAATCCCTTAGGTTGGGCTGAAGTGTATAGAAATTGAAACGGTCCAAACATCATTGAAATTTTCTGCCTCCATTCATTTGTGAAGTCTATAAGTTAGAGTGAAGAAGGGAGAAAAGTTATGGATTTAAGTTGTATCCGCAAAATGTTGATCTGGTATATTTCTTTTGCCTCATGGATAGATTCTCTATTTATTTAATGGAAATTGTTGTATTGGAAAATGTAGAAGAAGTTTGGTGTACTAATCTTGAATAATGTCAAGAATGTGCTATGTATGTTTTGACTCTGTTTTGAGAGTTTCCTTTTTGCCCATTTCTACTATGGACTTTAAAATTATAAAACCCATGGTACACTGTTTCTATGTTCGAGGTTAGTGTGCAGGCATATTATAACGCCCCACTCCGAGACCCATTCTAACAAGGAGTATTACGGAGTAATACCGTCTGCTAGAATGGAGAATAGAGTATAATGGAAGCGACCATATGTAATCAAGCTATAACTATCTACTGAATACGTCGAAATGTGGTATCGCTTTTTTTTTTCAAGTGGTTCGACATATCCAATAGATATTTATAACAAAATCACAATGGCTAAGGAAAATAGGTTTAGAACAAACATAATACTAAATGATAACATCATCATCACAGAACAGTCACATAACAGTCATAGAACATAGGTACAATATATCGTCAATACAGATCCAAATATCAAAAAGGTGGGTACAAAGCCACCGCTCACACATGTGAGTCAAAGATATGTACATAAGAGACTGAATAATCAGAGTATCAAAATAGTGGACAAATATAAAGAGCTATCTATCAGCATAGCAGATAATGTCCAAGCGAAAGCACAGAAAGCTAAGTCCAGAGACCTAACCTGAAACAACTCGGTCTGACCCGAGCGAAAAACACTCGGGTCAGGCTAGCCAAACGATCAGTTAATAAATTGAGATAAACATGATAGATAATGATGCGATATATAACATAGTACTATAGACCACCAACTCTCACATAGAGAAGAAATAAACATCTAAGTAGAGATGTATAGCAAGCCTTGTATCATTGGCATAACATAGTCACAAATGCCAAAACAAAACATCTAAGTAGAGATGTATAATAAGCCTCATATCATCGGCATAACATAGTCACAAATGTCAAAAAAAACATCTAAGTAGAGATGTATAATAAGCCTCATATCATCGGCATAACGTAAGCACAAATGCCAAAACATAAACATCTAAGTAGAGATGTCAAAAACGATACATCTAAGTAGAGATGTATAACAGGCCATCTAAGTAGAGATGCCAAACACGATACATCTATGTAGAGATGTATAACGACCATCTATATAGAGATGCCAAAAACGATACATCTCAGTAGAGATGTATAACAGCCATCTAAGTAGAGATGCCAAAACGATACCTCTAAGGGAGACAGTCCGAAGACACTATCCCAAAGGTAATAAAAGGAACATGTCACGAACTTTTAGCAAGGAACCCGTAAAATGTTAACATGGGTCTCATACCCCACGTTCGCACTAAATGGTTTACTAACCAATAGTAAGCTTCCACACTCAAAGCAGTAAAAAGTTCACCTCATGTCATCGGTAAACTAGGCCGAAAGGCCAAAACGATCAATCGAATAGGTCTGGGATTAACCGGAAAGGAAATACACACGGTTTCATAGGCCGGAGTTTTTCCCAACCATTTAAGCACCTTTCCACTTCGCTCGAAGTACTAAAGTGTGAGTGTGGGATTTAATTATTGAAAATAATTATGGAAAACGGATTTATAATTGGTTTGAAATCACTTTAAAACGGCCTTTGAAAACTCTCCTATTATGGAGTAATTAATTTAATAATTAAAATAATATTATATAATAATTTCGAAAGCCATTTCGGAGTGAAAAATCCTTTTAAAACCTTTTTATAAGGCCCGTGTACGAAATCCAAAGACAAATCTCAAAGAAATCGATAAAACCAGAAAATCACTGAAAATATTCTAAGTGTTGGAAAATAGTCCAAAACTGACGCGAACCCAAGTTTGGAAAATTATTCGGACCAGCAAACTGAATCCAAACGACATGAAAATAAGTAGGCATATAGTCCAACATCCCTGCTCCAAACTCCAAAAATAATCGGGAAATTCCGACTTGAAACGAAGAAACGGTGTCGTCTCAAAGTCGTACAAAAAATCACAAAACTCTATTGTGTCAAAACAGTGCAAAGGTCCCACTTCGACGACATGGTCGAAGGGTCATATGGACTCAGACCTTGATGAAAATTTACAGTAGCGTAATAAAGTACCCCTAATTTGATATGCAAGAAGAATCGTTCGGTTCCAACTTAAAACGAAGAAATGACAATGTTTCAAAGTTGGTCCGACGATAACTGAAAATGATCGCTATTGTAAAACAGTTTCTGGGTGCTACTTCGGCAATAGAAACGAAGTATCTAATGCACCCAGATCTAAGCCAAACTTTTTAAGGTTGAAGATCTCGACTTCATCTTTTTAAAGAGACCAAAAACGATGAAATCCGACAAAGGACGAGCCCGGGATGGCATCGCAAAGTCGTGGTTCTGCGCTGAAAACAACGGGAGCAAAGAGACTAAGGTCTGTAGCTATGCACTAACAGACCAGAGATGAAAAATCACAATTTTGGCATAGTAAACTTCCAATTCTGACAAGATCAATAAAATAAAAGTTGTAGCTTAGTTTCTAAGCTTTCTGGAATGACCAAGAACGTCAAATTCTGATCGGGGATGAAAATTCCATGACTAAAACAATTCTCAGATCTAAATTCTATATCACTGTCGTTGTGCTCTCGGGACAGTAGTAAGAATGCACAGTTTTGGCCAAATTAACTTCGAAATTTCATGAAACTCAAAACATGAAAGTTTTAGCCCTAAATTTAAGCTTTCCAGAACATTCAAAATTATTAGCTTTGGATAAGAAACGAGTAACTTATGGTCAAATCAATTTCAGGTTTTTATTTTATCAACCCTGTAGTTTGTTGTCAGGTCAGCGACAAACAAACGTGATTTTGACCATTCAAACTATAAAATTAGGCAAAACTCAAAACATAAAAGTTATAGCCTACATAATAAGCTTTCCAGAACATTAAGAAAATCTTAATTCCGATTTAAGATGAATGAGATATGCTTAATTTACTAACAGAAATAAACTAATTATAATTTCAGCTAACATATATTACCTCTTTCCCAAGCAATGAAAAGAAGATCAAAGTGTTTTACAATATAAATGCACAAAAAAAAGAGGATTACAAAATAATTTCAGAAATTAAACAATAGATTAGAGGTGGGTTTTGTGATTGCTATTACCTTCAAATGATTAGATTAAAACCCCTTTGACTTTGATGAAGATTAAGGAAGCTTTGCTCTAGGTTTGGAGGACATTATTTAGTGTTTTGCTCTAGGGTTTAAGGGGTTATGGAATGAGATGTTGGCAGAAACAAATGGGTAAAAAGATGGTTTATAGGCTAATGGAAGTGGGTTAGTGGGCCTAATACCCATAAGGACTTGGAATATGTTCCATATCTCAAGTTAGCTAATTTCTCTAAGTAATAACTACACATTATTTATCCATAAAATTTTAAAATATGTTACCAAAATAATTTAACTATAGTTATAAAATTTTACATCACAATATTTTCCAACTTACAATTTAACCCCTATTTATTCCAAAACACATTTTAGTCAAAATTGCCCAAAATCACCGTTTTGCAATTTAATTGTAAATTAAATTCCCAATTCAAATATTGCACTATTTTACACATATAAAATTTTGCAATATTATAAATTTCCATTTACCCTAATTAATTTCCATTAAATTCTCCATTTTACACTTAGGCCCAAAATATTAATTTATTCAAAATAACTAACTTTTGAACAAATTATTCACATAAAAAAATCATTAATAGCTCCAATTAAATTAAAATCCCAATTTTAATTTATTATTTGGTAACCGCAATCACAGGTTGTTACAAACTCCCCCACTTAAGAAAATTGCGTCCCCGCAATTCCCTATCATGGAAGTTATCTATAACATCTAATCCTCAAAATAAATCAAATGAAGGTGAAGTAAAAATACTCACCAACAACAGATGAAGATAGAAAACCAGGATAAGTACGCTCGATAAACTCTCTGGTCTCCCAAGTGCAGTCCTTAGGATTAGACGACCATTGAATCTTCAAGAGCGGGACCTCTTTGTTTCGAAGGCGTCTAACCTCCGAATCAAGCACACGAAGAGGTTGCTGCTCAATAGATAAATCAGGAGAAATCTCTAAATGTGGTATAATAAGTGGATCAATAACCGAATCAGGACCGCGAACACACTTGCGAAGCTGAGAAACATGGAACACGTCATGCATTCCGGAAAAATGAGCAAGTAGAGCCACACGATAAGCAACGAGGCCGATGCGTTCCGTGATAGGAAATGGTCCAACATAGCGAGGAGCCAATTTCCCTGTAGAGCTGAAACGCACAACCCCCTTCATGGGAGAAAACCGACTGAAGACAAAATCACCAATGGAGAACTCAAGAGGCTTCCTACGGTTGTCCGCGTAGGATTTCTGGCGGTCCTGTGCCTCTCTCATTCTCTGACGGATAAGAACAATCTTTTTAGAAGATTCCCGAACTGAATCTGGACCAAGAATGAGCTTCTCGCCAGATTCTAACCAACAAGCAGGAGAGCGACATGGCCTTCCTTATAGAGCCTCGAAAGGTGCCATGCCAATACTAGACTGATAGCTGTTGTTGTAGGAGAACTCTACGAGAGGTAAATGATCCTCCCAACTACCCCCGAAATCCAGAATACAATAGCGCAAAAGATCCTCCAAAACACGATTCACCCTCTTAGTCTGACCGTCAGTCTGAGGGTGATAAGCAGTAGAGAGATTCAGCTTTGTGCCCAAAGCTGACTGCAGGCACTTCCAGAAGTGACTAGTGAAAATGGTGTCTCGATCACACACGATAGAGCTAGGAATGCCATGAAGTCGTATGACTTCCTTCACATAGAGCTTGGCCAACTGAGGTGCAGTCCGAGTGGACTTAATCGGAATGAAATGAGCCAATTTGGTCAAGCGATCAACAATAATCCAGATAGAAGTATGGCTTGACCTCGATCGAGGCAGACCGTCAATGAAATCCATGGATATCTGATCCCATTTCCATAATGGAATCTCTAGAGGCTGAAGAAGACCAGATGGACGCTGATGCTTGGCCTTGATTTGTTGACAAGTCATGCAACAGCTCACATAACTTGCAACATCTCTCTTCAAACCCTCCCAATAATATAACTGGCACATATCGGCATACATCTTACTCGAACCGGGATGTATAGTGTACTTAGAGCGATGGCACTCGTCCAGAATGTCACGCCTAAGTGATAAATCAGATGGTACAATAATACGGTTCCTCCTACGAAGACACCGATGAAAATCAAGAGAATAATCCAGCAATGTCTCATCACTGGATCCTGACTCGAGAAGATGAATAAGATGCGATAAGTCTGGATCCTGCCGCTGAGCATTGGCAATGCGATCCAATAAGATAGGACGAGCTTCCAAGCTGAATAATAAGACCGGAGAATCAGAAGATGGAGCTCGATCTCTAATATCACACAAAGATAGGGTCTTAAGAATATCACACTCGGCAATCATCATAGAAACTACCGCCGAGTGCTTGCGACTGAGCGCATCTGCAACACGATTACCCTTGCCAGGGGTATGCTGAATACCTAAATCATATGAGGCGAGAAACTCAAGCCATCGCTGCTGCCTCATATTGAGATTTCTCTGACCGAATAGATACTTCAGCGACTTATGATCGGTGTAAAGAATGAAGCGTTCGCCTAATAGAAAGTGACGCCACGTCTTCAAGGCAAAGACGATAGCTGCTAACTCAAGATCATGAGTAGGATAGCGAACCTCATTAGGGCGTAGTTGCTTGGAAGCAAAAGCAACTACCCGATCCTTCTGCATAAGCACATCACCGAGCCCGCTACCACAAGCATCGGTGTAAACAACAAGATCATGGTTACTCTCTGGAACCACTAGAATAGGAGCATGAGTGAGAAGTTCCTTTAGTCGTTGAAAGGAAGCTTCACACTTATCAGACCAAATAAAGCGAACACCCTTACGAGTCAGCGTCGTAAGGGGAAGTGCAACTCGAGAGAAATCCTTGATAAACCGACGGTAATAACCCGCCAGACCAAGGAAGCTGCGAATATCATGAACGTTCTCGGGCTGCTTCCAATTCTGAATAGCTTCGATCTTGGCAAGATCGACAGAAATACCCTCAGATGATACAATATGGCCCAAGAACTTGACCTTGCTCATCCAAAAATGGAACTTGGAGAGCTTGGCCTTAAGCTGATGTTGACGAAGAGTATCCAAGATGATTCGCAATTAATGAGCATGCTCTGCCTTGGATCTAGAATAAATAAGAATATCGTCGATGAAAACCAGAACGAATCTATCGATGTATTCCCGGAATACTCGATTCATAAGATCGACGAAGAAAGCCGATGCGTTCATCAAGCCGAATGGCATGACCAACCACTCAAAAGAACCATAACGAGTGCGGAAAGCGGTAAGAGGAATGCTATCTTCCGCAACTCAGAGCTGATGAAATCCGGTGGCAAGGTCGAGCTGGGAAAAGACCTTCGCACCGCTCAACTGATCAAACATTTCGTCTATCCGTGGCAATGGATAAGGATTTCTGATGGTCAACTCATTAAGCTTGCGATAGTCAATGCAAAGCTTAAGAGAGCCATCGGGCTTCTTAACGAAGACCGCAACAGCACCCCATGGCGAAGAACTGGACCGAATGAACTGCTTCGCCTCAAGCTCTACTAACTGCTTCCTGAGTTCCTCATTCTCTTTAGTAGAAATCCTCGTGGGAGGACGCCCAACTGGGTGGGAGCCTGGAATGAGATCGATGCGGAACTCAATGGCCCGCTTTGGTGGCAGGCCTGATACTGGCTCGAATATATCGGGGAAATCCCGAACAACAGGAATACGAGATATGTCCACATCCTCATCTCGTGAATCAAGAGCAAATAAAGTAATATCAGAAATCCCAACATCCTGAAGAGCGAAATCTAACGGAGCGGACGAGTCAGGATGACGAAGAAATAATATCCGCTCCGTACAAATGATTTTGGCATCGTACTGAGCGAGCCAATCCATGCCAAGAATCATGTCAAAGCCCAAATACTCCATAACGTGCAGATTCGCATAGAAAGAAAATCCACAAAGATCAATATCTATATCCTCACAAAGTAAGCTAAGGGTCGTGGATCCGCCGATGGGATTCACAATCCTTAGTGAAGAAACCAAACAAGTAACATCCAAAGATAAAGTTTCAACTAGTTCCTTTGATACGAATGAGTGAGAGGCACCCATATCAAAGAGAACTCTACAAGATCTACCATGAAATAAAATAGAACCTTCGAGAACGGAAGGATGCGTACCTCGAGGCTGAGCTGGAGATTTAGGAGCCTTGGCAGCATTAAGCTTGCCAGATCTAGGAGGTGCAGTAGGACAAGTGGAATAATGATGACCCTCCTTCTTACAATAGCGGCAGAAAAGAGGCTTGGGACACTCTTTAAACATATGATCGGTAGATTTAGTTAAGCACAATTCAAAGATAGATAATTCATTAAGGAATATTACGGAAGATAATAGATTCCTAACTTATTTACCTAAAGGTGGATATGTTCAATTTGGATCGTATTATAACGTATTGTACTACGTGTATGTTCTGTGTTTGTTATGCTTAATTCTAAACCTTGGCTCTGATACCAAGATGGAACGCCCCACTCCGAGACCCATTCTAACAAAGAGTATTACGGAGTAATACCGTCTGCTGGAACGGAGAATAGAGTATAATGGAAGCGACCTTATGTAATCAAGCTATAACTGTCTACTGAATACGTCGAAATGTGGTATCGCTTTTTTTTCAAGTGGTTCGACATATCCAATAGATATTTATAACGAAATTACAATGGCTAAGGAAAATAGGTTCAGAAGAAACATAATACTAAATGATAACATCATCATCACAGAACAGTCACATAACAGTCACAGAACATAGGTACAATATATCGTCTATACCGATCCAAATATCAAAAAGGTAGGTACAAAGCCACCGCTCACACATGTGAGTCAAAGATATGTACATAAGAGACTGAATAATCAGAGTATCAAAATAGTGGACAAATATAAAGAGCTATCTATCATCATAGCAGATAATGTCCAAGCGGAAGCACAAAAAGCTAAGTCTAGAGACCTAACCTGAAAAACTCGGTCTGACCCGAGCGAAAAACACTCGGGTCAGGCTAGCCAAACAATCAGTTAATAAACTGAGATAAACATGATAGATAATGAGGTGATATATAACATAGTACTATAGATCACAAAATCTCACATAGAGAAAAAATAAACATCTAAGTAGAGATGTATAGCAAGCCTTGTATCATTGGCATAACATAGTCACAAATGTCAAAACAAAACATCTAAGTAGAGATGTATAATAAGCCTCATATCATCGGCATAACACAGTCACAAATGTCAAACAAAACATCTAAGTAGAGATGTATAATAAGCCTCATATCATCGGCATAACGTAAGCACAAATGCCAAAACATAAACATCTAAGTAGAGATGTCAAAAACGATACATCTAAGTAGAGATGTATAACAGGCCATCTAAGTAGAGATGCCAAACACGATACATCTATGTAGAGATGTATAGCGGCCATCTATGTAGAGATGCCAAAAACGATACATCTAAGTAGAGATGTATAACGGCCATCTAAGTAGAGATGCCAAAACGATACCTCTAAGGGAGACAGTCCGAAGACACTATCCCAAAGTTAAAAAAAGGAATGTGTCACGAACTTTTAGCAAGGAACGCGTAAAGTGTTAACATGAGTCCCATAACCCACGTTCGCACTAAACGGTTTACTAACCAATAGTAAGCTTCCACACTCAAAGTAGTAAAAAGTTCACCTCATGTCATCGGTAAACTAGGCCGAAAGGCCAAAACGATCAATCGAATAGGTCTGGGATTAACCGGAAAGGAAATACACACGGTTTCATAGGCTAGAGTTTTTCCCAACCATTTAAGCACCTTTCCACTTCACTCGAAGTGCTAAAGTGTGAGTGTGGGATTTAATTGTAGAAAATAATTACGGAAAACGGATTTATAGTTGGTTTGAAATCACTTTAAAACGGCCTTTGAAAACTCTCCTATTATGGAGTAATTAATTTAATAATTAAAATAATATTATATAATAATTTTGAAAGCCATTTTAGAGTGAAAAATCCTTTTAAAACCTTTTTATAAGGCCCGTGTACGAAATCCAGAGACAAATCCCAAAGAAATCGATAAAACCAGAAAATCACTGAAAATATTCCAAGTGTTGGAAAATAGTCCTAAACTTACGCGAACCCAAGCTCGGAAAATTATTCGGACCAGCAAACTGAATCCGAACGGCATGAAAATTGGTAGGCATATAGTCCAACATCCCTGCTCCAAACTGCAAAAATAATCGGGCAATTCAGACTTGAAACGAAGAAACGGTGTTGTCTCAAAGTCGTACAAAAAATCACAAAACTCTACTGTGTCAAAACAGTGCAAAGGTCCCACTTCGACGACATGGTCGAAGGGTCACATGAACTCAGATCTTGATGAAAATTTACAGGAGCGTATTAAAGTACTCCTAATTTGATATGCAACAATAATCGTTCAGTTCCGACTTAAAATGAAGAAATGAGAATGTTTCAAAATTGTTCCGACGATAACTGAAAATGATCATTATTGTAAAACAGTTTCTGGGTGCTACTTCGGCAATAGAAACAAAGTATCTAATACACCCAGATCTAAGCCAAACTTTGCAAGGTTGAAGATCTCGACTTCATCTTTTTAACAAGACCAAAAACGATGAAATCCGTCAAAGGACGAGCCCGGGATGGCGTCGCAAAGTCGGGGTTCTACGCTGAAAACAACGGGCGCAAAGAGACTAAGGCTTGTAGCTATGCACTAACAGACCAGAGATGAAAAATCACAATTTTGGCATAGTAAACTTCCAATTCTGACAAGATGAATAAAATAAAAGTTGTAGCTTAGTTTCTAAGCTTTCTGGAATGACCAAGAACGTCAAATTCCGATCGGGGATGAAAATTTCATGACTAAAACAATTCTCAGATCTAAATTCTATATCACTGTCGTTGTGCTCTCGGGACAGTAGTAAGAATGCACAGTTTTGACCAAATTAACTTCGAAATTTCATGAAACTCAAAACATGAAAGTTTTAACCCTAAATCTAAGGTTTCCAGAACATCCCAAATTATTAGATTTGGATAAGAAACGAGTAACTTATGGCCAAATCAATTTCAGGATTTTATTTTATCAACCCTGTAGTTTGTTGTCAGGTCAGCGACAAACAAATGTGATTTCGACCATTCAAACTACAAAACTAGGCAAACCTTAAAACATAAAAGTTATAGGCTACAGAATAAGCTTTCCAGAACATCAAGAAAATCTTAATTCTGATCTAAGTTGAATGAGATATGCCTAATTTACTAACAGCAATAAACCAATTATAATTTCAGCTAGCATATATTACCTCTTTCCCAAGCAATGAAAAGAAGATCAAAGAGTTTTACAATCTAAATGCACAAAAAAGAGTATTACAAAATAATTTCAGAAATTAAACAATGTATTAGAGGTGGGTTTTGTGATTGCTATTACCTTCAAATGATTAGATTAAAACCCCTTTGACTTTGATGAAGATTAAGGAAGCTTTGCTCTAGGTTTGGAGGCCATTATTTAGTGTTTTGCTCTAGGGTTTAAGGGTTTATGGAATGAGGTGTTGGCTGAAACAAATGGGTAAAATGATGGTTTATAGGCTAATGGAAGTGGGTTAGTGGGCCTAATACCCATTAGGACTTGGAATATGTTCTGTATCTCAAGTTAGCTAATTTCTCTAAGTACAAACTACACATTATTTACCCATAAAATTTTAAAATATGTTACCAAAATAATTTAGCTATAGTTAAAAAATTTACATCACAATATTTTCCAACTTACAATTTAACCCCTATTTATTCCAAAACACATTTTAGTCAAAATTGCCAAAAATCACCGTTTTGCAATTTAATTGTAAATTAAATTCCCAATTCAAATATTGCACTATTTTACACATATAAAATTTTTCAATATTATAAATTTCCATTTACCCTAATTAATTTCCATTAAATTCACCATTTTACACTTAGGCCCAAAATATTAATTTATTCAAAATAACTAACTTTTGAACAAATTAGTCACATAAAAAAATCATTAATAGCTCCAATTAAATTAAAATCCCAATTTTAATTTATTATTTGGTAACCGCAATCACGGGTTGTTACAGACTCCTCCCCTTAAGAAAATTGCGTCCCCGCAATTCCCTATCATGGAAGTTATCTATAACATCTAATCCTCAAAATAAATCAAACGAAGGTGATGTAAAAATACTCACCAACAACAGATGAAGATAGAAAACCGGGATAAGTACGCTCGATAAACTCTCTGGTCTCCCAAGTGCAGTCCTTAGGATTAGACGACCATTGAATCTTCACGAGCGGGACCTCTTTGTTTCGAAGGCGTCTAACCTCCGAATCAAGCACACGAAGAGGTTGTTGCTCAATAGATAAATCAGGAGAAATCTCTAAATCCGGTATAATAAGTGGATCAATAACAGAATCAGGATCGCGAACACACTTGCGAAGCTGAGAAACATGGAACACGTCATGCATTCCAGAAAAATGAGCAGGTAGAGCCACACGATAAGCAACGGGGCCGATGCGTTCCGTGATAGGAAATGGTCCAACATAGCGAGGAGCCAATTTCCCTGTAGAGCTGAAACGCACAACCCTCTTCATGGGAGAAATCCGACTGAAGACAAAATCACCAATGGAGAACTCAAGAGGCTTCCTACGGTTGTCCGCTTAGGATTTCTGGCGGTCCTGTGCCTCTCACATTCTCTGACGGATAAGAACAATCTTTTCAGAAGATTCCCGAACTGAATCTGGACCAAGAATGAGCTTCTCGCCAGATTCTAACCAACAAGCAGGAGAGTGACATGGCCTTCCGTATAGAGCCTTGAAAGGTGCCATGCCAATACTAGACCGATAGCTGTTGTTGTAGGAGAACTCTACAAGAGGTAAATGATCCTCCCAACTACCCCCGAAATCCAGAATACAACAGCGCAAAAGATCCTCCAAAACATGATTCACCCTCTTAGTCTGACCGTCAGTCTGAGGGTGATAAGCAGTAGAGAGATTCAGCTTTGTGCCCAAAGCTGACTGTAGGCACTTCCAGAAGTGACTAGTGAAAATGGTGTCTCGATCACACACGATAGAGCTAGGAACGCCATGAAGTCGTATGACTTCCTTCACATAGAGCTTGGCCAACTGAGGTGCAGTCCGAGTGGACTTAATCGGAATGAAATGAGCCGATTTGGTCAAGCGATCAACAATAACCCAGATAGAAGTATGGCCTGACCTCGATCGAGGCAGACCGTCAATGAAATCCATGGATATCTGATCCCATTTCCATAATGGAATCTCTAGAGGCTGAAGAAGACCAGATGGACGCTGATGCTTGGCCTTGATTTGTTGACAAGTCATGCAACAACTCACATAACTTGCAACATCTCTCTTCAAACCCTCCCAATAATATACCTAGCACATATCGGCATACATCTTACTCGAACCGGGATGTATAGTGTACTTAGAGCGATGGCACTCGTCCAGAATGTCACGCCTAAGTGATAAATCAGATAGTACAATAATACGGTTCCTCCTACGAAGACACCGATGAAAATCAAGTGAATAATCCAGCAATGTCTCATCACTGGATCCCAACTCGAGAAGATGAATAAGATGCAATAAGTCTGGATCCTGCCGTTGAGCATGGGCAATGTGATCCAATAAGATAGGACGAGCTTCCAAGCTGAATAATAAGACCGTAGAATCAGAAGATGGAGCTCGATCTCTAATATCACACAAAGATAGGGTCTCAAGAATATCACACTCAACAATCATCATAGAAACTACCGCCGAGTGCTTGCGACTGAGCGCATCTGCAACACGATTACCCTTGCCAGGGGTATACTGAATATCTAAATCATATGAGGCGAGAAACTCAAGCCATCGCTGCTGCCTCATATTGAGATCCCTCTGACTGAATAGATACTTCAGCGACTTGTGATCGGTGTAAAGAATAAAGCGTTCGCCTAATAGAAAGTGACGCCACGTCATCAAGGAAAAGACGATAGCTGCTAACTCAAGATCATGAGTAGGATAGCGAACCTCATTCGGATGTAGTTGCCTGGAAACATTAGCAACTACCCGATCCTTCTGCATAAGCACATCACCGAGCCTGCTACCACTAGCATCGGTGTAAACAAGAAGATCATGGTTACTCTCTGGAACCACTAGAATAGGAGCATGAGTGAGAAGTTCCTTCAGTCGCTGAAAGGAAGCTTCACACTTATCAGACCAAATAAAGCGAACACCCTTACGAGTCAACATCTTAAGGGGAAGTGCAACTCGAGAGAAATCGTTGATAAACCGACGATAATAACCCGCAAGACCAAGGAAGCTGCGAATATCATGAACGTTCTCGGGATGCTTCCAATTCTGAATAGCTTCGATCTTGGCAGGATCGACAGAAATACCCTCAGATGATACAATATGGCCCAAGAACTTGACCTTGCTCATCCAAAAATGTAACTTGGAGAGCTTGGCCTTAAGCTGATGCTGACGAAGAGTATCCAAGACGTTCCGCAATTAATGAGCATGCTCTGCCTCGGATCTAGAATAAATAAGAATATTGTCGATGAAAACAAGAACGAATCTATCGATGTATTCCCGGAATACTCGATTCATAAGATCGACGAAGAAAGCCGGTGCGTTCGTCAAGCCGAATGGCATGACCAACCACCCAAAAGAAGCATAACGAGTGCGGAAAGCGGTAAGAGGAATGCTATCTTCCGCAACTCGGAGCTGATGAAATCCGGTGGCAAGGTCAAGCTGGGAAAAGACCTTCGCACCGCTCAACTGATCAAACATATCGTCTATCCATGGCAATGGATAACGATTTCTGATGGTCAACTCATTAAGCTTGCGATAGTCAATGCAAAGCCTAAGAGAGCCATCGGGCTTCTTAACGAAGACCACAGCAGCACCCCATGGCGAAGAACTGGACCGAATGAACTGCTTCGCCTTAAGCTCTACTAACTGCTTCCTGAGTTCCTCGTTCTCTTTAGTAGACATCCTCGTGGGAGGATGCCCAACTGGGTGGAAGCCTGGAATGAGATCGATGCGGAACTCAATAGCCCGCTTTGGCGGCAGGCCTGATACTGGCTTGAATATATCGAGGAAATCCCAAACAACAGGAATACGAGATTTGTCCACATCCTCATCTCGTGAATCAAGAGCAAATAAAGTAATATCAGAAATCCCAACATCCTGAAGAGCAATAGCTAATGGAGCGGACAAGTCAGGATGACGAAGAAATAATATCCGCTCCGAACAAATGATTTTGGTGTCGTACTGAGCGAGCCAATCCATGCCAAGAATCATGTCAAAGCCCAAATACTCCATAACGTGCAGATTCGCATGGAAAGAAAATCCACAAAGATCAATATCTATATCCTCACAAAGTAAGCTAAGGGTCATGGATCCGCCGATGGGATTCACAATCCTTAGTGAAGAAACCAAACAAGTAACATCCAAAGATAAAGTTTCAACTAGTTCCTTTGATACGAATGAGTGAGAGGCACCCGTATCAAAGAGAACTCTACAAGATCTACCATGAAATAAAATAGAACCTTTGAGAATGGAAGGATGCGTACCTCGAGGCTGAGCTGAAGATTTAGGAGCCTTGGCAGCATTAAGCTTGCCAGATCTAGGAGGTGCAGTAGGACAAGTGGAATAATGATGACCCTCCTTCTTACAATAGCGGCAGAAAAGAGGCTTGGGACACTCTTTAAACATATGATCGGTAGATTTAGTTAAGCACGATTCAAAGATAGATAATTCATTAAGGAATATTACGGAATATAATAGATTCCTACACATATTCCTAACTTATTTATCTAAAGGTGGATATGTTCAATTTGGATCATATTATAACGTATTGTACTATGTGTTTGTTCTGTGTTTGTTATGCTTAATTCTGAACCTTGGCTCTGATACCAAGATGTAACGCCCCACTCCGAGACCCATTCTAACAGAGAATATTACGGAGTAATACCGTCTGCTGGAACGGAGAATAGAATATAATGGAAGCGACCATAGGTAATCAAGCTATAACTATCTACTAAATACGTCGAAATGTGGTATCGCTTTTTTTCTTCAAGTGGTTCGACATATCCAATAGATATTTATAACGAAATTACAGTGGCTAAGGAAAATAGGTTCAGAACAAACATAATACTAAATGATAACATCATCATCACAGAACAGTCACATAACAGTCACAGAACATAGGTACAATATATCGTCAATATAGATCCAAATATCAAAAAGGTGGGTACAAAGCCACCGCTCACACATGTGAGTCAAAGATATGTACATAAGAGACTGAATAATCAGAGTATCAAAATAGTGGGCAAATATAAAGAGCTATCTATCAGCATAGCAGATAATGTCCAAGCGGAAGCACAGAAAGCTAAGTCCAGAGACCTAACCTGAAACAACTCGGTCTGACCCGAGCGAAAAACACTCGGGTCAGGCTAGCCAAACAATCAGTTAATAAACTGAGATAAACATGATAGATAATGAGGTGATATATAACATAGTACTATAGACCACAAACTCTCACATAGAGAAGAAATAAACATCTAAGTAGAGATGTATAGCAAGCCTTGTCTCATTGGCATAACATAGTCACAAATGTCAAAACAAAACATCTAAGTAGAGATGTATAATAAGCCTCATATCATCGGCATAACATAGTCACAAATGTCAAAACAAAACATCTAAGTAGAGATGTATAATAAGCCTCATATCATCGGCATAACGTAAGCACAAATGCCAAAACATAAACATCTAAGTAGAGATGTCAAAAACGATACATCTAAGTAGAGATGTATAACAGGCCATCTAAGTAGAGATGCCAAACACGATACATCTATGTAGAGATGTATAGCGGCCATCTATGTAGAGATGCCAAAAACGATACATTTAAGTAGAGATGTATAACGGCCATCTAAGTAGAGATGCCAAAACGATACCTCTAAGGGAGACAGTCCGAAGACACTATCCCAAAGGTAATAAAAGGAATGTGTGACGAACTTTTAGCAAGGAACCCGTAAAGTGTTAACATGAGTCCCATACCCCCACGTTCGCACTAAACGGTTTACTAACCAATAGTAAGCTTCCACACTCAAAGTAGTAAAAAGTTCACCTCATGTCATCGGTAAACTAGGCCGAAAGGCCAAAACGATCAATCGAATAGGTCTGGGATTAACCGGAAAGGAAATACACACGGTTTCATAGGCCGGAGTTTTTCCCAACCATTTAAGAACCTTTCCACTTCGCTCGAAGTGCTAAAGTGTGAGTGTAGGATTTAATTATAGAAAATAATTACAGAAAACAGATTTATAATCGGTTTGAAATCACTTTAAAACGGCCTTTGAAAACTCTCCTATTATGGAGTAATTAATTTAATAATTAAAATAATATTATATAATAATTTCGAAAGCCATTTCAGAGTGAAAAATCCTTTTAAAACCTTTTTATAAGGCCCGTGTACGAAATCCAGAGACAAATCTCAAAGAAATCAATAAAACCAGAAAATCACTGAAAATATTCCAAGTGTTGGAAAATAGTCCAAAACTGACGCGAACCCAAGTTCGGAAAATTATTCGGACCAGCAAACTGAATCTGAATGGCATGAAAAGTGGTAGGCATATAGTCCAACATCCCTGCTCCAAACTGCAAAAATAATCGGACAATTCCGACTTGAAACGAAGAAACGGTGTCGTCTCAAAGTCGTACAAAAAATCACAAAACAGTGCAAAGGTCCCACTTCGACGACATGGTCGAAGGGTCAAATGAACTCAGATCTTGATGAAAATTTACAGGAGCGTAGTAAAGTACTCCTAATTTGATATGCAACAAGAATCGTTCGGTTCCGACTTAAAACGAAGAAATGACAATGTTTCAAAGTTGGTCCGACGATAACTGAAAATGATCACTATTGTAAAACAGTTTCTGGGTGCTACTTCGGCAATAGAAACGAAGTATCTAATGCACACAGATCTAAGCCAAACTTTGAAAGGTTGAAGATATCGACTTCATCTTTTTAACGAGACCAAAAACGATTAAATATGACAATGGACGAGCCCGGAATGGCATCGCAAAGTCGGGGTTCTGCGCTGAAAACAACGGGAGCAAAGAGACTAAGGCCTGTAGCTATGCACTAACAGACCAGAGATGAAAAATCACAATTTTGGCATAGTAAACTTCCAATTCTGACAAGTTGAATAAAACAAAAGTTGTAGCTTAGTTTCTAAGCTTTTTGTAATGACCAAGAATGTCAAATTCCGATCGGGGATGAAAATTCCATGACTAAAACAATTCTCAGATCTAAATTCAATATCACTGTCGTTGTGCTCTCGGAACAGTAGTAAGAATGCACAGTTTTGACCAAATTAACTTTGAAATTTCATGAAACTCAAAACATGAAAGTTTTAGCCCTAAATCTATGCTTTCAAGAACATCCAAAATTATTAGATTTGGATAAGAAACGAGTAACTTATGGCCAAATCAATTTCAGGTTTTTATTTTATCAACCCTGTAGTTTGTTGTCAGGTCAGCGACAAACAAACGTGATTTCGACCATTCAAACTACAAAATTAGGCAAAGTTCAAAACATAAAAATTATAGGCTACAGAATGAGCTTTCCAGAACATCAAGAAAATCTTAATTTCGATTTAAGATGAATGAGATATTTCTAATTTACTAACAGCAATAAACTAATTATAATTTCAGCTAGCATATATTACCTCTTTCCCAAGCAATGAAAAGAAGATCAAAGAGTTTTACAATCTAAATGCACAAAAAAAAGCGGATTACAAAATAATTTCAGAAATTAAACAATGGATTAGAGGTGGGTTTTGTGATTGCTATTACCTTCAAATGATTAGATTAAAACCCCTTTGACTTTGATGAAGATTAAGGAAGCTTTGCTCTAGGTTTGGAGGCCATTATTTAGTGTTTTGCTCTAGGGTTTAAGGGGTTATGGAATGAGATGTTGGCTGAAACAAATGGGTAAAAGATGGTTTATAGGCTAATGGAAGTGGGTTAGTGGGCCTAATACCCATTAGGACTTGGAATATGTTCCATATCTCAAGTTAGCTAATTTCTCTAAGTACAAACTACACATTATTTACTCATAAAATTTTAAAATATGTTACCAAAATAATTTAGCTATAGTTATAAAATTTTACATCACAATATTTTCCAACTTACAATTTAACCCCTATTTATTCCAAAACACATTTTAGTCAAAATTGCCCAAAATCACCGTTTTGCAATTTAATTGTAAATTAAACTCCCAATTCAAATATTGCACTGTTTTACACATATAAAATTTTGCAATATTATAAATTTCCATTTACCCTAATTAATTTCCATTAAATTCTCCATTTTACACTTAGGCCCAAAATATAAATTTATTCAAAATAACTAACTTTTGAACAAATTTGTCAAATAAAAAAAATCATTAATAGCTCCAATTAAATTAAAATCCCAATTTTAATTTATTATTTGGTAACCGCAATCACGGGTTGTTACACATATTTTGATGGAGCTTTTCATGGATTTTAGATGTTAGAAAAAGTAGGTCATCACACTTGGCATTAGAGCCTAGGTTTAGGAATTCCCTGAGCTTTCAGTAGATTTATACCAATTAGGTTAGGTTAATTTACACCATAGGTTGGGTTAAAATATAGAATAAAAGATCAACCTTATTAATAATTGTATACTTTGTATGTGTAGGTTGTTTGTCTAATTACCATTACCACAGCTTAAGATTATGTTTATTTATTGTGACTATTGAACTTGAAAATGGCACAACAACCAAAAATTAAGTGAAATATAACGATCTAGCCAATAAAGTAAGAATATAGAGAAACTTTTGGAAGGGTTCGGCAAATCTAAGGCCTATGTCCACTGTAATGTTATTGCTTATGGAGTTTAGTTACAAGTATAAGGTTTTTACTGGTCTAACAAACTAGAACAACAAAAAATAACTTCCTTAGTGGCTAAGGTCATATAGAGAAAGAAGATGGAGAAAGCAAGTGCCAAAAGTTGTTTTATTAATGCTCTAAGCCTTGCACTTATAGGAAAATCGTCCAATAGAATCACCAAATCTCAATATACCAGTCTAACTTTAGATCCGAGAATTCAGAAAAGGAAGATGGAGTCCCTAGAGATGAAAATTCATCTCAGTACAGACCAAAAGTGTCCGGTGCTGATCTGATTTTATGGAGGAAGGTTGCTCCATCTTCCTTCCCTTGGTCTTCTATCTTTGATCCATAATGTTTCGAGCACTTCTCCTTGCAAATCATGTTGTTTCCGAGAGGTTCTAATATCTCTAGTACTTATCTTCTTCCCTTTAGAACTTCCTTGGAGTAGTTCACTTATTCCTTCAGAAATGCACCCCAAAACATCACTCAAGCCAATATTTTAGGAGTCTTGGCTGCAGAACAACCCAGGGCTCACAAAAAGAACTTGGTATCGAACAGAGAGTGATCAGTACCGATCTCTCTTCTTGACTTTGATATTTCTCTAATCTCTCAAGATCAACCCCACTGCTCTTCCAAGCTCGTTTTCAAGTCCTTGAATCATTTCTTCTTCATCCCGGCATCTAGATTTTTTTGAAAGCTACTTGGTTAAAAAGCTGGATAACACTTGCCCTCATCCCAAAGTATGCTTTTGTTGGAAACAAAGCATGCTCTGGAACAAGACAAACATATTCCATCATCCATATACATGTTTTGGTTATCCAGGAGTTGCTTCAAAGCATTGCCTCTATTTCGTAGGTATCCATTCGATCGCTTTATATAGTAGAAAATCCGTTTTACGTGCTAAGGATAAGATCTACACTCCGGTGATTATTCCACGCCTTAATTGGGTATATGCTACCTTCTTGTTGCTTACTTTCCTTTCCTCTTCTAGATTCAGGTCCAAGATTCATCATGGTACCAACCTGTTTTGATCGATACTGAGTTATTTTCCTTTAAAATTCATCATGCATATAAAAGCCCATCACTTCACCTATTTCTCTCCTTACGCCTTCATTTTCCCTAAATACTTTCTCTTACCTACCTAGCACTTACCTCGACCATCGTTGTTCACTCCAAGGAACTTTTCATTGACCTCCACGAACCCTAGCACAAAATCAGACCTGAAGGTTGGTGTCATCTACTTTTACATGGTGGTCGTGGTTGCTGATGGTCATGCCTAGATTTTGCATATGGCTAATGCATGGACGGAGCATTAACTTGTGATCGATCACTCTTTCAACCATAATATTTGTCGCATCCACATCCTTCTAGTCTTTGTACCAAGTGAAACTTAAGGCAAAATGAATTTACCCAAGCTTTGAGAATCCTGACTTCAGCTTCGATTCAATCTTGTGTTTCATCCTATCTTGCTTCAGGTTAATTTGTTCTACTCACAATTTTGTAAAACCTTTCAATTTCCATCCATTCAAAAATAGTGAACACACTTTATTAATATATAGTTGATTACAAGTTATTGTTAACGAATTATGGCATTTTAATGATCTCATTGCATAGCATTTCCCATTACTGCACTTCCCGTGTTAATGGAAAAGAATACACTGCATTTGTACAGACAGAGGATCCGTTATCGATTATCCAATGATAACAGATAAGACCTGATGCTCGGTTCCATCATGTGACGTTGCTTATTTTCCAACATGAGAGAGTTATCTGCACAAAATGATCCGTTCATCATGTACGAGACACAGGGCTTACATGTATAGTTTGACACTTCCAATTGCCCCAGTCGATGTTTGGAATCCGATTGGTCAACACATGTCAATATTCGTTGGTTTCGAGCATCGACTACATAGTTCACATTTAAAATAGAATTTCGAATTAAACATACCAACCGCATTGAACAATAGGTTTTCCTATCTTGATGAACTCATCATTTTTTTAGATTCTACATTAGCGTTGGGACATCAACTCCTCTTGAAGCTGGGTCTACCATGTTTCCTATGTCGTTTGACTATAGAAAGGCCATAAAGAAGAGCGAGAGGCAGAAAAAGACCGCCGGGCTGAGAAGGATCAAAAGAAGAGACAGATCGAAGAGAGGTAGCCCTTTAACTATAGAAAAGGCATAAAGATTACATGACTGCCATGGTTCCTCCTCTGGTGCTCATCCACATCGACCTCAAATATAACTTCCTCCACCACGACAACAAACTTCAATATCATGCTCTTGGTCTACCACCATTCCTCCTTTTCCTCAGCCTAAAGATATTTTTGTTCCTTCAATTCCTCTTCCAACCCTATCAAGTCGCATGCAGGCTCCTTCCTAGAACTTTGCTTGAGAGGGGTCATATTCGACCGTGACATCAAGGACATCCCTAAATAAGAGGCAAATCGTAGGTTTGGATGGGTCCAATAGCATGTTAACCAGGGATATAAGAGAAAGAAATTTCGCTTTTCCCTCTCCAATGTTAACCGAATCAATCAAACGAACATCCAATCGTTTGAGTCTGAAAAGAGAACCTATGATAGCTTCATAGAGGGATACAAAAGGGATTTGAAGAAGTTGAAAGACTTAAGAGATGTGGATTTGAAGTCGGAGGCAAAGGCCAATGACTTGATGGAGGAGATAAAGAGAGCTTACAAGCAATCTGAGATTGTGATGAAGAACTTGGTAAAGACCACTCATAAGGACAGTGCTACTCTCAAGACACAACTTGCTTCCATGGACCTGGCCCTCCTAGAGAACAAAAAACTATCAAGGACCAAGCAGCTTAAATCCAAGAACTTCGTCTTGAGAAGGAAAAGCTTGAATCTGAACCGCCATTGGTGAAAACCAAGAGGTTGGAGGCTCAAGTGGACTATACTTAAGCTGTGCATGATCTAAGCAAGCTGAAGGAATAGAAAGCCAAGAAGAGGGAAGAATTGAACACCATACATTAGCTCTTCTTTTCTAACGTCATCCAATATAAGAACTTGAAGTAATTGGGGAGTACCTATGTCGTTACCCTTGCAAATGCTTAGGCGGAGATATAATGTTGTGTAGAGGCATTCGATGAAGGCCTCACCGAATATGAGTTGAAAGCCAAATACCTCGATGCTTAGGACATAGAAAAATTCGAAAAGGGGAGAGCTATCCTTGCTACGGAATATATTACCGCTAAACCCGCTGCTGAAGCTCCTGTTGACCCTAGTGCATTGAGTCAGGCAGAATCATCAACTCATGGATCCCAAACGCTTGCAATAAATATCCCAACATCTAACGGAGCCAACTCCACGGCTATCCAAATCTTCATAGCTTTTATAGCTTCTACTCTTGTTGAACCTTATATCCCACTTTTGTTGACCAATCGATGCAATCATTGCTTGGAAAGGGGGGAATCACTAAGTCTCCTATTCAACAATCTAGTCCTGGCAAGGGTATACGTCTCGTCTCACCAGTATTCGAAGTCCTTTAGTTCACATCTAAGACTGTTACTAACCTTTACCACTTTGTTGTGACCTTTTAGATCACCCTTCTCTTCCACCTCCTCCGTCTCCAATTACTCAAGGCTCGGGCCCTACTGCAATTACTACCAAGTCAACCTCTGTGACCACAGGACTAGTCATTCCAAGCCTTCCCATCGGCTCCATTTTCGTTTTTGATGCCGAAAAAATTACAGCTTTGAAGGGATTTAACAACGTTTCCCAGTCCCTAGAGAAGACATTACTATCACCAGTGCCTCAGGCCTAACCGAATCCATTTCCATAGCGGAGAAGTTAAAGCTTGACATCTCTAAAGTCAAAATCATAACCGAGCCTGGTCTTGAAAAGATTGTTGATACCGAGGATTCAAAGCATTCTCTTCGAGTCCTTCTCATTACCATTAAGGCTCTGAAGGACAGTAGCATTAGTGCCACCATGGAGACCTCTAAGCCCCTCGTCGACCGTTTTGAAAATCCTGCCACCATTATCATTGAAGGTGACACTACTCCATCTGTGGGTAGCACATTAAGGATGAGAAGGGCTAAAAGAGGCCTTACGATGGCTCTGGCAGTAAGGCGAGTAAGAAGAGAAGAAGGGTCACGAGAAATAGGCTCCTCTTCGATCTTCTGGTGACAATGAGACAGTCTCTATTTGTCTCTTTTTGGGTCGTAGTTTTTGTTTTTCCAATTTGTTGTACTTAGACCATGATTATGTGGTATCGTCCCCTACGTCTACTATATATAAAGTTAGCATGTAATGAAAGACTACTTTTTTGTTCCAGTCTCTATTTCGTTTACATTTCTGCACTTTATATATTGTTCACGACTATGTAAAAATTCCTACATATATAATATAACTACTTGTACTATAATTTATCTATATTATACATGCATATGCCTATGCATATGCAATGTTTTTACTCACTATTACTCTTCATATATAAATGAAATTCATGTAAATGCCTTATTTATATTCCATTATTCAGTTCTATTTTATCATTGCCTAAGTGTTTTCATTTTGGCTAAACAAAACTATTATTTAACCAACTCTACGGTTATTCCTGTTCATTCCATGATAAGTTTCCTTCGAATAATAATCGATTATACATAATCCGAGATCCATGTTCTTCAATTTTTCCAAGGAACAGTAGTTTGGACATTCATATCTTGTTGCCTCAAATCTCACTAACAACTGGTTGCTAATGTTATCATCCATGGAATTCCACTACTTAACTTCGGACAAGCATGCAATTTTAAGCCATGAGTGTAACCATACCTATTATTATTACATTACATGCCGAATCCTAGCTCTGAGACGCAGTTTTCTAGATGTTAGAATCGGGACATCGTTCCTTGACCTGCAACCTTTGAGTATCGGTCGATGGTTAACCGTGTGAGAAAAATTATCTGATTGCCCCTAGTCCAATTACACTCTTTTGGTCTTGAACCTACACCGGAGGAATTCAAACGTGCCTATTTCCGACTTCCAGGTTTCAACTTCACATGTTTATAGGCATTGATTGAAAGCATCCACCAACCATCCTCGCTTATCCTCGTCTAAGTACATCCAATTGGGTCAAAAGCACGGTCGTGAATATCCCAATAGTACACTAGTTCATATATCCAAGAAACAATGCCTTTGGATGCCTTTCTCTGAGCATCTGCTCTAAATCCCTCTTATCTCTAGGTGTTTGTCGAAGGACTTGTCCTTAGCCTAGCATATTCTTTTGGGCCACAAGCGTGGTCATCAAATTTCCATTCGTGCGCTAATTTCTACTGTTTGTCGAAAGACTTGACCTTAGCCTAGCATACTCTTTTGGGCCAAAAGCGTGGTCATCAAATTTCCATTCGTGCACCAATTTCTATCTCTAGAAATTGGCACTTTTAGCAACCTGACTACGAATATTCCTTACCGACCTTGCCTATTTCCGAGAAATTAACAATACCATAGGGATATGGTCAAATTATATAATTGTCCCACATGAATATACTCCTTTGTCCTGATTCTGGACTAAAGGAGTTGGTACCTAGGTACTGGATCGCACTACTAGTCACGCAGCATTGGTTTTTGCTTACAAGAATATGGTTCCATTAGTTCATGAAGCTAATTTTTATTTATAAACGAAAAACATGGCATGTCCTTCCTTATTACATGACCACCAAAATCCTTGGGTGGATTATTTATGGAAAATAAACTAGATAAAACTAAGTAAAATTGCATCGTAACAAGTCGCCATTCCATGCCCATGGAATCGGGATTCCATCAATGCTAGTCATCTTGAAAGTTCTGTTTCCAAGCTTCTATTCGATCGCGTAAGGACCTTCCCAATTCAGACTAAGTGCCACCGTAACCGAACTAAGTACCGTTGTACCTGGGAGAAATCTTTTCAAAATCAGAATCCCTTTCTTCGAAGGTATGGCTCCAAACCTTGGCGTTAAAGTGATGTCTACCCATTTCTAGTGAGCAGTTGCCATTAATTTAGCTTCTTCTCGCTTTTCAGCCACCATATTGAGGGACTCAAGAAAGTTTTCCTCATTAACCTTGGGGTTGAAGTACTTTCTTCGGTGAGAAGGGAGTTCTAGTTCAATCGGAATCATGGCTACTAATCTGTAGGCTAAAGCGAATAGCGTATGCCTAATCGTAGACTTCTGAGTTGTCCTATAAGCCTAAATTGCAAGTTGAAGCTCATTGACCTAGTTGCCCTTGGCCTTAGTTAACCATTTTTCAAGATGGACTAGATGATTTTATTCACCGCCTCTACCTGTCTGTTCGTTTGAGGGTGTGCTACCATCGAAAATCTTTTCTCAATCTTATATTGGTTGCAAAAATCCTTAAAGTCGACACTTATGAACTGAGTTTCATTATATGTTATAATCTACTATGGCACAACGAATCTACAGATGATATTCTTTGTCACAAAATTGATCGCTTTTTCGTTGTGATCATGGCAAGCAGTTCTACTTCTGCCCACTATGTAAAGTAATCCACTACAACAATAACATATTTAGCTCCTTTTTCACCATTGGTAGCATACCAATTATATCAATTCCCCAAACCGTAAATGGCCATGGGCTAACCATTTTCATAAGCGCCATTAATAGGGCTCTTGGTACTTTTGCAAAAATTCTGGCAACGATCACACCGTTTGGTGTAATCGGCTGCATCTTGATTTATAGTTGGCCGGAAGTGTCCATAACGAAGTACCTTCTTCACTAATGTCTTCCCCCGGTGTGATCAATATAGCTACCCTCATGTATTTTCATGAGAATTTTCCAAGCCTTGTCCTTGGTTACCCACCAAAGAAAGGGGGTCGGAAATCCTCTTCTGTAAAGTACTACTTCTTGCATCATGAACCGTGGTGCTTTTCGAAGGAGTTTCTTCCATTCATTCCCTTCTCTCGAGAGAATTCGCTTGAGTAAATAATCCTTGGTTAGAGTTATCCACGACTCCTCTTCCTCCATGGTCTACAAAATCCATTCGACATCCATCCATCGATACTCGAAGCCTTTAAAACCTACATTGGAACGAATCCCATAATTTGTGCCTCCCCGGAACTAGCTAGCTTGGCCAATGAATCGGTCTTCACATTCCTCTCTGGGAATATGCATGATTGTGTAGTGTTATATATCGTCCAAGAGTTCCGATGTCATTGTTAGGTAAGGGGCGAGTTTTGCACCCTTGGTGTGTAATTCCTTTTTCACTTGACAAACCACGAACTGGGAGTAACCAAATATATTCAGTGTCCTTATTCCTAGTTCCTTTGCCATCCTGAGCCCCGCTATCAACATCTCATAGTTAGCCTCGTTACTAGTTGTGGGAAATTCCAATTTCAATGCATAACAAATTGATTGTCCATCTGAGGTTACAAGCATCACTCATGCACCTGAACTATGTTCTTTTGAAGCTCTATCCATAGATAGTTTCCAATGAGAATCTGTGAGTATGTCGTCTTTGTAACAACCCTGTTTTGAGATATACTTGATATAAAATATAAAATAATTTCTATTGAATTTTTAAATAGGAATTTGGAAATTTTAAAATATTATCGGAAAACATAGAAATTAGGGTTCTTATATAAAAGACCGTAGAAGCTTTTATATGATTAGGAATTTATTGATTTCTTTTATGTATTAGAAAATTTATATGAAAGTAATATTTATTTGGAAAGTATTTAATTGGACAAGTCTATTTGGAAAATAATAGAGATTTCAACTTATTCTGATCTTTTGATTAACTTTAGAAGATAAGATTAAGAATTTAAAAATAGATAAATATTGCTTTATTTTAAAGAAAGATTTAGATTTTAATCTATTGTAAAAATGGATTCACGAATTAACAAGTTATATAATTGAGAGTTAAAAATAATGAAAGAAGTTTAAATAATGTAAATTAATGTAATAATGAATTATGAATTTGTGTAACAAGATTTGTAAATTTTTAATAATGAAACCATGATTTAAAAGAGAAAGAGTGAGAAATAAAAGAAATAAAATGATTTTATTTTCCTTAATGAGTTTTATTGTAACCCAATAGCCCATCTAAGCTTGTTAAGGAGGGAATTCTTGTTATCCGGGTTTTTAACCAATCAGGATCCAAAGGAAGACAGAATGACTTAATGAAGTCAGAATGGCTCAGAACCCAACCAAAAGGGTTAAAGCAACAAGCTAAAGAGAGCCAAGTTATATTGCTAGAGCAACGATTGAATTTGACTAAACCAAGAACCTAACTTTCGTTTAGTCCGATCAGGAGCTAAGTACAACTAGCTAGTAGATCGTCATTAAAACGGAGCAACGAGCAACAACACAAAGCAACAAAAGCATTCTACGCATCAAAGTCCAGAAATACACTAAGTCTACGGATCGCTAGCGATCCATGCATCATGGATCGCCAACGATCCATACTTCATCCTGGGATCACTAGGTCGCTATGGCATATGGAAGAAAGGAAGCATGACATAAAAAGTTGAAAAATGTGCTAAGTGTATGGATCGGTAGCGATCCATAGTTGTTCATGGATCCTCGGTGAGCTAACTAGGCAAAGCAATGGAAATAGGAGCTACGTAATTAGCTCGAATGCGAGCTAAGTCTATGGATCGTTAGCGATCCATGGTTTTGGCTCGGGTTGCGAGCTAAGCTCCTCTAGATCTTCCTATATCCATATACAAGCAGTCCGTAAACAAGCATGGCCCAGAAGCTCTCTATTCTCTATAAATACCATCCTACTGCAACATAAACGAG
Source organism: Allium fistulosum (assembly GCA_030737815.1). Classification (NCBI taxonomy): domain Eukaryota; kingdom Viridiplantae; phylum Streptophyta; class Magnoliopsida; order Asparagales; family Amaryllidaceae; genus Allium; species Allium fistulosum. Next base: position 801,395,644 of record CM060904.1, read on the forward strand.
ATCTTCTCGGGACTGGTTGCCGAAGCTCTACTGGAAACTTTCTTCACTCTTCATCTCCCTCACAACAATCCCCAAAGGGATTAACTGTAATTCTACAGTGGATTCCAACTCTGGAGATTCAATCTAGCTAAGGGTAATCAAAAGCCTTGTAATCAAACACTACTTGAAACAACAATCAGTCATAATAAAACTACAAAGTGGACGTAGGCTTCGTTAACAGCCAAACCACTATAAAAATCTGCTTGTCTCCTTTCTTTTATTGTTCTTTTCTATACCTATTATTTGTGTTATTGCTCGGTAAGAACAGGACTAGTGCTTTCAAACTCAAACCAGGATAATTATCCATTTTTTGGATGAACAATTCCCCTTCTCATTCATTTTAGCTGCGTACATTTCAAAATTTAGAAAGAAAAGAAAAATGGAACATCAAAATCCTCTTTCTCTTTTAAATCTCTAGACCTTCTAAAATCTAAATTAGTTCAAATAAAATGTAAAAAATCCCCAAATTATAACCATAGCTTCCCAACACCGCTCTCCACTATCTAGACCCAAAGATTTAGAACTTTGACCATGGTTGGAGGTCAGAATTAGTTGAATAGCAAGTGGGAGGGTGAAATCTAAAGCTGAAAACACTTGTTAGTAGGAAAATCATAATTAATTGTAGAAAAAACTAAAATATTGATATGTTGTTCGCAACTCATATTTACACCTTCAAATTAAAATACATGGAAAAATATTAAGATTTGTTATGTTAAATCGTCACAACACCGAGGATGAAATTCAGGACTTATTTTTAGTTGATTTGGCTTCAGATAGATGATTGCGATTTGGAGCTTTTAGGATGTTTAAGGTGAGTCAAATCTCACATGATTTATCTCTGAATTTCAAATTGCATACTTATGAATTTATAACCAATGTTTGAGAAATAGAAAGAATGATTGGTTTCTTCTATGTTTGAAAACCTGTTCATTCATTCTCTGTCAAAATTTTACTGTAAGTTGCTAATTAATGATTCTAGTTGGGTTATATGTGCTTGCAGTAGTAGAATTCAGCCTTTGTAGTTATATAGCTATTTTTTAGTAGCAATATTCCAAGTTTCAATTGCCAAGATGCTAGTAGTTCTCGGTGGGGATGATGCCTGGAGCATCATTCTCCAACGTTCCCACCGGTGGACTGGTCATGGTCCAAGCTATCTCATTTCCCTTTGTTCTATTGGTGTTTGGCTTTGTTTTGTTGGGTTCTTCTTGCTTCCTTCTGATGTTAATTCCCTAACACGGGTTGCTTTTGGATTTTTGATTTCTTGCTTCTTCTATTTCCTTAATTTTTAAAATTTCTAGAATTTTAACGATTTCATATTTTGGGGAATTTCCATTATTGTAAATTATTTAGAATAATATATATATATATATATATATCTACTATTAATAATAATAATTCATTCAATAGGATTCAACCGTGTCTTTCGAGAATACCCAAAATACCCTTTTTCTTTTACGCTCTGTTTCTACGTGTTGTCTCCTCTTCCTTGCTACAGAAAAACCTAAATTGGCTCCCTCGCCTCTAATTATTCGTTGATTTTTCAAAAATTTCTTACGATTTCGATTTGTATCTTTTCTACTTTCCATCAGCCCAACACGTAAAGAGTCAAGCTCACGCATCACAAATCGATTTCGATTGACAATTTGGATCTCTCGCCTTTAATGGCGATTATCGACCACCACGTAAAGAGTTAAGCTCAAGCATCACCAATCGATTTCTGTTAGACTTCAGACTCGAGTAATTATTTGCTTATTTTCAATAGCTGCTTACGATTTTGATTAGTGCGAATTACGATTAAGCAACAGTGATTTATGATTTACAATTAGTACAATTTATAATTAGTGTGATTTACGATTGTTTATATCCATCATAAAAGATTAACGGTGATTAGCAGTTTAGATTAGTACACAATTAATGCCGATGAAATTAAAAAAGAGTAAAAAAAACATTCTCTGAATATTTCCAATTGTAGTGATATATCCTTCTGATAAGTATTTAGAAGAACAATGGTAAAGAATTATGGCGATATGATTGCTTGCATATGGCAGTGATATTAAAGATTTCATACACTAGAATTGTGTCGCTAGGCCATGGGCAATGGAAAAATGAAGCAACAACCATGGAGAATAGATCCAAGACCAAGGACCTGGAGAATATAAGGATGCATTTTCATGTTTGTTTTTTTTATTTTATTAATTAATAAATGAAATTGTAGAACATGATATAGTTGAATTTAAAGTATAACTCTTCCTGGTGTAAGTTTGTTAGTTAGTGGACTGTCCAAATAATGAATTTGTGCTATAATTAAAACTACTAATTTAACTATTGTTTTGAAATTTGAATAAATTTTCAAATAGTGAAGTTAAGCAACAAACGGTAGTATTTGATATACTATATAGCATATGCACATTATATTTTTTGTATGAAGTATTAAATATGATACAATATATAGGAAAATAATGATTTTTTGTGTGTAGTTAACTTTCTTTGTTAGTTGATGCTCTCACTATTATTAAAAATAATTTTCAAGACATAATTTTCATACTAATCATCATTATTAATAAAAGTTTATATGAATATGAAATCAAACTTTGCAAGAATACACATTAACTTTAGAGGGTTATCTAAGTCAATTTATATTAAAAAATTCAACGTTTTAGTGATGCCTTTATTATTTGAATCTCCATTATGTGTCATACGTCAAGTAAACTTATTGCATAAAACATTTATTATGAACGTAAATCATAAATTGGACATTTTAGAAAATTCTTATTGAGTATGAAAATATATTTTATTGACATTTTCAAACACAAACTATTCACATAAAGAATAATAAATGCATGCAATTTTTTTTAATACAATATTGCCATGACATTCGATATCTATTATTTGGCCAAAATAGCTTTAGACAACCAGGGCTTTCCAAAGTAAGCTTAAAAATGGTTAAAAAGCTATGATATATTTCTCAAGTCTTGCCATGTACTTAGGCAAGCGCTTATATAGTGGAAATATAACTTAATATATTATTTTAGTTGCTTCATGTTGCAAAGATTGTTTTAATAAAGCTTATGAATATAGAAGTTGTTTGAAATTTGATTTACATATTTGAAGTTGTAGAGAAAAAATATGCTGAAAAAGATGTATATTTAAAAAAATTAGTGGACAATTTTTATAGCAAATTTTAAATGCATGATATTATATGTTCTTTATTATTGTTATTTATATTTATTTCAATGCATTACATCAAAAGACATATGGTGTCAGCTTTCTTAGAGCGAAAGAGATACAATAATGGAAATCAACGTCTTACTAAGGGTTCATAATTCTTGAAGCCAACCATTTATTTTTCAATGGTTGATTCAAACAGTACATCTGATTGGCCACACGTCAGACGCGTTCGAACCCATCACCAACGTCAACATAGCAAAATATATGCCATGGACGCAACCTTACAGTTTCTACTCTTGGAAAATAGCCAGATATAATTTCTGTTAGGTGTCAGCATTACCTTCTTCTTGAATGCAAATGATACAAAGAACCGGTCATTCAACAATTTTGTCGCCATTGATAGAATATCTATAGTCTACCATCTGGATAACATGCTACATGAATAAAATACAATGTTATACGACAAATACTTCATCGTACTATTCTAATTTCTAGCTTTTGTTACTATAAGAGACGTCGATGTCCTTTATTTATTTATTTGGAACAGTGATCATATTATTTTATTGACACACAAATTGATGAAAATGAATCTTAATTATTGGATTATCCATTGATTTCAATTTGACATAAAAAGATAAATAATGAGATTCAACCATCGAAAACTCATATACCACATTTAATGTTTATTTTGTATTCAAATAACCGTCACTTTTATTAAATCATACAAAAAATCCACATACCAAGTTTTCCAGTTTGATCATCAAGGTCAATGGATTAACAAAATCGATAATATTGTAAGATTTTTGTTTCTCCAAAAGATGTTTGAAATGATCCAACTTTGGCAATTATAGATTATCCTCAAATGCAGGAGATATGACTTTTGGATACCATTTGCTTAAGTTTTTCTGATTCGTTTGAACTGATTTGTTTTGTATTATTAAAATCCCTTCGTCGGTCTTACTATTTATGATTATTACTTTTATCGTGTAGGAGAACTCGCATCATGTAGTGGTAATACATACATGAAGATGTTCTACCTAACGACGAAGAAGCTTTGCTGAAAGCAGTGGCAAATCAACCGACATCTATTTCCATTGAAGCATGTGGTCAAGACTTTTTGTTCTACTCTGAGGTGTGCTACAGTATCTTTCCTTCATCACATGATCAGTACCATTCATTAGAATAATCATACATAGTAATCATTTCTGATGCATAGTGCAGGGTGTATTTATGGGCGAATGTGGCAGAGAACTAGACCGCCGAGTGGCAGTGGTAGGTTATGGAATAACTCGAGATGGCACTAATTGGATCGAAAAGAGATCATAGGGATAGGCTTAGGGTGAAAAAGGATATATTAGAATGGCATGAGATGTCAAAGCTGTAGATGGTCTATGTCGTATTGTTATGGATGGATCGTATCCTATCAAAACATCTCCCAACCCTTATCAGAAAAACAAATCAGTTCAAACATCTTTTAGATTTTGATATGATTATCAAAATATCTCCCAAGATTATATGGCGTAAGAAGGTGGTTAAGAATTTTGATAAACAAAGCTTATGCTGAAATTTAGTGCAGCAAAGACGCTTTTTTAATTTGGTTTGTGGAAGTTGAACAAAAAGTTTCATTTTTTTGATGCCATGCACCTTTAAAAGGTTGTTATATTTTGTATGTTACCGTGCTATGTTTTGTAGTACTGTTTGTGTGAACCAAGTGATTATGGTCATATATTGGATGAGATATAGTTTCCTCTACTTTTATTCAAAAAAATTATTAGGAAGGTCGCACTAAAAAAATGTAGCAGATTGTTGTTAAAGGACAAACATAGAGAGTTGAAGTTGTTTATTTTATGGTTTAAATCTTTTGCGTTTGTTATTATTGTTATTGGGAATACAAATTTAGTAGCCAATATATTTACTCTCATTATTGATAATTTTAAATGGAAACATGAAATTCTATTACCATTTTGAAGTTACATAAAAGCAAGGATATGGAAGTCAGTATGTAGTAATTTTAAATTATTTTTTATTAGGAACTTGAAATATAATAGGTGTTGTGTTTAAATAGAAATAAATACCCCTTAGTTAAGCATCACTCGATAAAATTTGGATGAACAATAGTGAATTGATGCATAACCATTACATTCAGTGAAAGAAGTTGAATTTCATTCGTAGAAAAAGTATAAGAGCAAAGGTGGTAATCATACCCAATCCGACGGGTATCATTACTAGATGGATTGGATTTTGTCGGGTCTAAACTACACACTTAAAACTTAGATCTGACCCAATTCGAGCTTTGGTTCCAATCAGGAAAGTTCGGCTCCGATTGGATAATAACACTAAATATTCATATATTTTACTATTTTTTGGTTGGGTCGGTTCAAGTCAGGTTTGATCAGGTCTTTATAGTATTTTAAAACATCTAGACCCGACCCCGAGATCCATTGGGTTAGGATCTTCTTATGTTCGTTCGGTTTGGGTTTGTGGTTTTCCAAGTGACTAGAGGCAAGTGACCCCAAGTGACTAGAAATAGGTCCACCCGGACGTGCATATACACTCGTGTATATATATATATATACAAATATATTAAATACATTATTTATGAAAAGAAATCATCTTTAAACTAGTTATATTAAATATAATCTTTAAAAATCACTTATAGAGCTTATATAAAGTATATTGCTGATTTCAAAATTCGAGACTCAAAAATGGTTTTGAATCTTATATTAAAAAGTATTATGATGAAGAAAGACTATTATATAATTTATAATAATAATAGTGTTTTTAAAGTTGGATATAAAATTATATATATAATTATATATATATATAGTAGCATATTTTATAAATACAACTATTTTAGGGTCATTAGACCAATATTTAAATGATTTTAAAAGAAGTAATTTTGTTTAAAAATATTACTTCTATTAGATGAGAATTTTAATTAAACAGTTTAGTAGTACTAGTTGTATGAAACACTATGTATAACTCTATCGATTAATTATTTGACTCTTATGATGGAATATTTTATATAGTGGAGTTTACGATCTCTTAGTAAACATTCAATTATCGCCTGGTAGTTATGGGACATTTAGGGAGACACTAGTTTGATTACTAATTGAAAGTATTTAACACTAAATATTTTGGCAGAGTGGAATCTACGATCCCTTAGTAAATATTCGAGTATCGCCTAGTGGTTACAGGACACTTTGGACGACACTAGTTTGATTAATAATTGAAGGTATTTAACACTTAATATTTTAGCCGAGTGGAATTTAGGATCTCTTAGTAAATATTCGAGTATCACTAAGTGGTTATGGGATATTAGAGGGAAACTCGAGTATTTAACTTTAGAAAGTATATAACACTTTAGATCAGAAATGATCTTTGAGATATCAGACATCTAGGCATGTACGGCAAGTATTGGCTTGTCTTATTATGGCATGCATCTTGGCATGATAGATGGGTATTGGCTCATTTTTTGGTTGACTAGCTTTAATTCTTGTCTTTTGGTTGACTCGCTTTATTGCTTGTCTTTTGGTTGACTTGCTTTCATGCTTGTCATTTTGTTTTGACTCGCTTTCATGCTTGTCTTTTGGTTTTTACTTGCTTTCATTCTAGTTTGTGATTCTGATTTTGTGAGATATTTCGATTCACCATATTTTGAGATGATTGCTTATGATAAGCATGCGATGATTTTATGACATGTGATTTTGGTGTTGATGCCTTTTTGTTGTGATTGGGGCATATTATATAGTTATTACTATATTATTAAGATTCTTGCATGCTTATTAATGCGATCTCACCTTTTATGTGATACATCCATTTGGTGAGATCTTTTGCTTACGTTATAGTGTTTACCATATCATCTTGTCCTATACATGCTTATTCTGTGATCACAACTAGCTTTATTTAGAGATAGTCTGGCCTGTTTATTTGATAATACTTGGGTCAGACTGAGACTTTTCAAGTACAGAGATTCAGTGACCTTGGATGTTGATCTACCATTGCAGATAAACATATATATTATATGTAGCATTTTGTTCTAGTCCTTGTATACATGTTTTGTATAACTCGGGTATGATAGATAATGACTTTTATGTATATATGTGAGTCTAGTATTCTCTTTTGTAGGCTCGCTCTATGTAATATATTTGATCTATATTATAATTTCTGCTGTGATCTGTGATTCTATTTTCAGTGCTATGTAATATATTGTTCTGATTTATATTAGCAAACATGTTTATTGCTTGGTGCCGAGACTGGTCACGCCATTATATTTTTTGTAATGGTAAAAGCATGACAGTGTTAGCCCAAGGTAATAAACATAGATGTTCGCTCCTATCCAGCCTTATTCTCCATATTAGCAGACGATATTGCTATGTAATATTCTTTGTAATTATGAGTATAAAGGTAGGGGCATTACAGTCTTCCTCTACACCATCTCGTGTGGTGAACTCTATGGTAAAGTCCACTAACGCTTGCCCGTTTATCACTCTCCTTGGATGGTAAATAATATCATACTGACTTAGTTGGATATTCCACTTCACCAACCTTCTCGAAGTCTCGAATTGGTATAATACTTGAAAAGATTGATCCATAAGCACCTTAATCGGATGAGCCTGAAAATGTTGTCGCAGCTTCCTCAATGTAATCAGCAAGCTATAAGCAAGTTTTTCCAATAGTTCTTTTCAGCTTCGGTAAACCGCATGCGGATATAATAGACCAACCTTTGAATCCTATCCTCATCATGCATCAACACTACACTTAGTGTGTGAGCAGATATTGTCATATAGAGAAACAAGCCCTCTCTATTCAACGATTTGGATAGAGCCGGTGATGTTTCCTTGTGCCTCAACAATTCTTCAAAGGCATCCTGGCATTCCTTATTCCATTCAAAATTCTCTTTCCATTTTTTATGGCGTCATAGAATGGTATACATTTGTTCATTGCCTTTGAGATAAACTGACTCAACATGGCAATCTTCTCGTTCAAGCTTTGTAACTCATGTTTCACGGTCGGGGTAGTTATGTTCCTTAAGGCATTAATTTACTCCAGATTGGCCTCAATGCCTTTCGCGTTTCAATAAATCCTAGAAACTTCCCCAATGCAAGTCCAAAAGAATATTTCAACGGATTTAACTTCATTCCATACTTTTGTAGTACTTCAAATATGTTTGAAAGATTATCCAAGTAGTTGCTTGATAGTCATGACTTTACGAGCATATCATCCACATAAACTTCCATCATCCATCAGATTTGATTCCTGAACATAGAATTCACCAACCTCCGGTATGTAGCTTTAGTTTCTTCAAATTGAACGGCATCACCTTGAAACACCCCACACCTCTTAATATACCCAAAAGGACACATTAAAAGGCATGGTGCGTTGTACGTATAACTAAGGCTAATAGAGACTAAGATTCACAAGACAAACATAGATAAAAACAACAGAAACTTAAAATAATAACTTAGTTAAAACAAAACTTCATAATCGCTTCATAAATAAGTCAAATACCAAATACCACATATATGTCTGAAAATCCAATGTCTCATGAAACAAAAACTCATAGTCTTAAAAATCAGAGTACATAATATCCCTCATAATAAGCCAGTACATAGAAAGAACAAAAGCTGAAAATAAAAGAAATACATGGTAGAAATCTCCTCCAAGAAAACTCCAAGCAACAGCAATCTACTGACTTCTTCCTTGATTGCCTATGGGGGAAAAGGGGAAAATAGAGGAGTGGGTCAGACTAAAAGTCTTGTGAATGATAGTAATTACTAAAGTCTTTAAGAAAGATAAAAGTAATAGACTCTACAATAGTTCTAGCATAAATAAGGATAACAAAGGAAATAGGAAAGAGATAAACTAGAAATAAGTACGATTAAATATTGCTCCATTTATAAGAAAGGTTAACATTGATTGTTTCCACTTGTCCTTGATTTCTGCTTTAATTTGGCTGAATTCCTAATCTTTTATTAGGATGTAACCCTAATTCTACCTTTTTTGATTAGCCTGCTACTCCATAGACCTTGCTCCAGACCAGACACTATATAACTCCCTACATAGCAGCCAATGGTATCTACGAAAGATGCACGGAGCAACCACTGTGGATCCGGACGACATATATAGCTCCCTACACAGAAGGCAATGGTGTCTACGAAAGACACCCATACTAAGTGCTTGGAACTCATAGCGATTACTGAGCACCCGAATGGAAGTCGCATGCGTAACTTCCACCATGCCCATGCTACCTTTTTCTCCACCTATTAGGTCTTCTTATTACCTCGAACTCCAGTATAAGCGTGCCCCTCATCTCACTTCAGGCTAATGTGAGATCAACGTGTGTCCATAGAAAATAGGGAAAATGATGTTGGTACTGGCCAGTCATCCAAACAATATCTAGTTGCGCCCCTTATCCAAATCTCCCGTGATTTGGACTTCTATTTGACCAATTACTACCATTCTTAGCGTAAGCATGCCCTCGTCTCACCTCAGGCTAATATGAGACCATCGTTTTGTCTAATAGGGAATGCTATTTGGTACGGGCCTACTTTCATCTTTGCTTATTAACTTAGGTAAATTATTTAAATAAGCCTTTACATCTTTCTCTACTATATGTGCTTATTAATTTATCCTAAGTCTTAAAATGAGCCTTATTCTGTTCCATTTCTTATTATAACCTATGTTACAATCATCCTTATTACTTAACCCAAGGTCTAAGTGTGAAAATAAGCCTCTTTCACCTTTTACTCTTTTTAGTTATAATTCTAAGTTATAACTAGGCCAATCATTTTAATTCAGTCCAATTAACGTCATAATTAGGCATAATTTCAATACAATTCCATTTATATTACAGTCTTTGAAATTTACATCTTATATTCCCTTATTTCAGTTTTCTTACAATTTAATCCATATTCGTGTTAATCCTATTCTAATCCATATGCGCAGAAGAAGGAGGAATAAAAGAAAACTGAAAATAGAAGAAAATCCAAAGCGTAGAAAGAAGATGTAAATAACGTATAAATAACAGTAAATAAACTAAAATACTGTAAATAAACGGAAAAGCTATAATTAACAGAAATGAACTAAAATTACTGAAAAGAATAGCTGAAAGGTAATAGACTGAAAATAATTCTAAAAACTGTAAATAAACTACTGAAAAGGCTATTCCAAAAATCGTAGTAAAACTACAACTATTGGAAACCTTATTATTTTAAATTACTTAAAGAAATGTTAAAATAATTACAATCACTCACCTCTAGTGCTAAGCTTTTCCTTTGGTCTTCCCGGATCCACTTGTAGTTGTAAAATAATTTAATTCATAACGATTATCTCCTTTGGAAAAATTATTCCGTTTAGGGTCCTTCCTAGAAAGGTGAACCCAATTGGACAGAACCTAGAATGAGAAAACGTGTTAGGTCTAGCGGTCTATTTATAGGGGTAGAAGTGGTTCTTGGACCGTTGGATTTGGGGATTGAATGGAATGCAACCACGTCATAGGCTGAATAGGAGCCATCAGATGCAAAAATAGATATCGATTTGGTCAGAAGAATGAAAAACACGTCGGTTTGAGGCTTTGGAACGTTCGAACGAAAGAACGTCGTTCGTTCGAAATTAGCAGAGGTCGATCGACCAGGCGGTCGACCGCCTTGGTGCACAGGTCGACCGGCCGGTCGACCTGCCTATATATATATATATATATATATATATATATCTTTATTTAGTTTATTTTATAACTTGGTCATATTAGCTTGATTTTTGACGTTCTATATATGGAAATTGACCAGAAAATTACCACGGACACAATGGTGCAATTCCCGTGGCTCAATTCTGATAATTTCACAAAGTTATTTTGTTATTTAGTTAATTAACGAATTAATTATTACGGGTTAAATTTAGGGTTGTTCCATTCTCCCCTCCTTAAGGGATTTCGTCTCTGAAATCTCCGAGGATAAAAGAATGTACTAAATGTTTTCATCCAATTCTCAAATTAACTACTCAATCATCAACCATTCATCCATTGTCCTTAAGTTTTTCCAATGCAATTTTATGATACTTTTGTAATTAGTGTAGTGTAATTGTCCCTAACTAATGCAAAAGATTAGGCAGTCCACTGATTCAGTTGACCTCCTTTTATGCAATCACGTCCGTGCCATGTATCCAAATGAATGCAAAAATTTCTAAATGATAACTGAAATTCTATATGCGTGCTACAAACATCATCCAAATGCAACAATCATGTGATAAACATCCATTTATAGCAACCACTGAAATAAAATAAAAATGCGCACATGTCCATATGCATATGCATTAGTGTCCTAGTGAGGCTGATTCCTAAAGAATAATAGTACCTAGTGTACCTATATGCGTCCATAGCATCCACTAGCAAACACTTGCAATCACTAGCATACATCATTCATAACATGTTATTAACACATTTACATCAAATCCTACCATCCATAGGTTAAATCCTAAGTTCTACCCTCCTAAAGGATAATAAAGGAAATAACCTATCCAAATCTAAAGATGGAAAAAGGAATTCTAAAACTTACTATCAAAAAGATGAGGATAGGAAGTACGAATCTTCTTTTCTGCTTGCAAGTGGCGTCTGCAACATCATCTCCCTATTGCACCTTCACCAGTGGAACCTCCTTATTCCTTAGTCGCTTGATGTCTCTACCAACAATCTTCATGGGAATACGACGAACAGAAGCTTCCCTTTCTACCTCCACTAACTGACTAGGCTTTACAACCTCCGTCGAGTCATGTAAGCACTTTCACAAGTGCAAAACATGGAAAACCGTCGTGCACTCCTACGAGATTATCAGGTAGACTTACTCGGTAGGCCATCTTCCCAACTGTCTCTATGATAAGAAATGGTCCAACAAATCTAGGGGCTAACTTTCCATTTGATCCGAACCTTACCACCTTCCTAAGCTAGGATACTTTGATAAAAACTAAGTCTCGAACCTCAAACTCTAAGTCTCTCCTCTGCTTGTCCGCATATGACTTATGTCTATCTTAAGCCGTCTTCATTCTTTGCCAAATCATATCCACCCTCTCAGAGGTCTCCCTAACCATATCTGGTCCAAGTAATAACTTCTCCGTTGACTATACCCAACATGATGGGGACTTGCAAGGCCTCCCATACAAAGCCTCAAATGGTGCCCTTCCTATTCTTGTTTGGTAACTATTATTGTACGCAAACTCGACCAACGGAAGATGCTCCTCCCAATTTCCTCCAAAGTCCAAAATGCACATCCACAGCAAATCCTCAAGCATCCTATTTACCCTCTCCGTTTGGCCATCTGTCTGGGGATGATAGGCCGTACTCTACCTAAGTTACGTCCCTAGTGCCTCCTGTAAGCTTCTCCAAAACTTACTAGTGAAAATGGGATCTTTATCACTAACAACGCTAGAAGGAACTCCGTGCAGACGGACTATCTCTCGAATATATAAGGATGCAAAATACGAAGCCGTAAGCTTACTCTTAACTAGGATGAAGTGGGCACTCTTGGTAAATCTATCAACAATCACCCAAATGCTGGTGTTTCCCTTCCTAGAATGGGGTAAACCATCAATGAAATCCAAGAAATACTGTCCAACTTCCACTCCGGAATTTCTAAGGGCTGAAGTAATCCACCGGGCTTCTGATGCTCTGCTTTTACCCTTTGGCATATGAGACACTTAGCTACAAATTCCGCCACATCCTTCTTCATGCCACCCCAATAGAACATCCTCTTCATATTCCGATACATTTTGTCACCACCCGGATGAATAGTCATACAGGAATGGTGCGCGTCTTCCAAAACCGCTCTCAACAAGTCACTGGCGTGTGGAACACAAAACCTCCCATCTCTCCTAAGCCACCCCCTGTTATCTATGGAATAACATTGGAGATTCCTAGAGACCTCTCTTCGGCTAATCCTATCCATAATGTCCATGAGCTTCGAATCCTCCAGCTGCCTTGAGCCAACCTGATCCATAAGGGTAGGCCTCACCTCCAATGTTGCCAACAATTCGGGAGTAATGTCCATAGAGGGCTTAAAATCAAAAGTAGAAATAAACTCCAAGCTCCTCCACTCTACGAACAAAGGACTAAGGGTTGCTTTCTTTCTACTCAATGCATCTGCAACCACATTACCCTTGCCAGGGGTATAAGCTATCTTAAAATCATATGAGGCTAAAAACTTCATCCATCTCTATTGCCTCAAGATCAAGTCCTTCTGTGAGAATAGGTACTTCAAAGACTTATGGTTGGTAAAAAGCTCAAACCTCTCTCTAAGCAAATAGTGCCTCCAAGACTTGAGTGCAAAAACTATGGCAGCCAACTCCAAATCGTGGGTAGGGTAGTTCCTCTCATGCATCCTCAACTGCCTACTACCATAACACACTACCCTCCCTTCTTGCATCAACATCGCTCCTAGACCCATTCCGCATGCATCAGTGTATACAATGAAAGGCTTAGCTCCGCTGGGTAAAACAAACACTGGTGCACTAGTAAGGGCTCTCTTAAGCTTTGTGAAGTAATCCTCACAATCCACGTCCACACGAAAGCTTTATTCTTCTTAGTAAGGCGCATGAGTGGTGTTGAAATCTTGGCAAAGTCTCTAATGAACTTCCTATAGTAGCCAGCCAATCCTAAGAAGCTCCTAACCTCGGTAACGTTCTTGGGGGCCTTCCAATCTTGCACTGCAATGACCTTGGCAGGGTCAACAGCTAAATCTTCCTTCGAGACTACGTGTCCCAAGAAATGAACTTCCTCTCTCCAAAAATGACACTTCAAAAACTTAGCTCTCAAATGATGACTACGAAGTATGCGAAGAACTTCTTCCAAATGAACAACATGCTCCTCCGTATTCTGGGAAAATACCAAGATATCATCCACGAATACCACCACAAACTTATTTAGGACGTCCCTAAAGACACGGCTCATCAAATCAACGAAATAGGCATGAGAATTGGTTAGACCAAAAGGCATAACCAACCACTCGAAGAATCCGTCCAGTGTCTTAAACGCAGTCATATCTATACTATCATCAGCGATTCTTAGCTGATGGAATCCCGTGGCTAGATCAAGCTGAGAGAAAACCGAAGAACCTTCCAACCGGTCAAAAAGATCATCAATCATAGGTAGTGGATATTTGTTCTTCTTGGTGTGCTTATTTAATTCCCTATAGTCGACGCAAAGTTGGAGAGAACCATCCGCCTTAGTGGCGAAGACAACTGGTGCTCCCCACTTTGATATGCTCCTTCTAATGAATCCCTTCCCCAAAAGCTCACAAATCTGCTTGCTTAATTCTTTCCTCTCCCTAGGTGCCATGTGCCTCATGGGTAATGCTACTGGCTTGGCATTCTCGGTCAAATTAATCGTGAAGTCAATCTCTCTCTTAGGGGGCAGTCCCCTAAGCTCCTCAAAGACATCTGCAAAATCTCTGACGACGAGAAACGAATGCAACTCTGATGACGATGAATCAAGGGAATAGAGAAAACTCAACATAACTGACCCTTGCGGGTCGCAAGATACCTCTAGAGTCCTACCTTTGCAAGTATCAAGTCTAACGACTCTCCTCTCACAGTCTAATATAGCTCCGTATGCGGATAACCAATCCATTCCTAAGATCATCCCATACCCCGAGAATCCCAAAACATAGGCGTCGTAGTCAAATTCTATGCCTAGGATAAAGATTTTCAAACTCCTACAAACCATAGATAAGTGTGTCGATCCTCCTATGGGGTTTCAAACAATAATGGGGCTACTGCTAATGATTTGTCTAAGTGCAAACAAACTACTAGAGAACTAGAGATAAAAGAATGTGATGCTCTAGAATCAAATAAAGTCTGAATGGGAAAATCAGATATAGAAATCAAATCTTCAACTATGACTTTCCTACCTCTATCTGGAATGCTACTAGAAGGTGTTGCGTCTAACGCTTGAATCTGTGCAACTGGTGCACTCGCTCCCTGACCAGCTCTCTAGGGACAACTCCTGCTCATATGACCGGGCTGCCGCAAACATAGCATTTATCCTTCATCTTATCCTTCTTGCAATCCTTGGCCATATGTCCAACCTTCCTACAACTATGACACTTTATTCCTTTCTTAATCTGATTCTGAGGACCATCACCTTTCCTTTTCTCCTTATTCTTTGCCCACCACTTCTTCTTTGAACCTTCTGACTTAACCTCCTCTTTAGACTCTCCCTCCTTGACTGTATCAGACATTAGCGCCATCCCAACCAAAGACTCATAAGTAGCCTCCATCGATGCATGAGTCAGCAATAATCCCTGAAGGGGTTGATTCAATCCCTTCGCAAACTTCATAGCTTTCTTGTGCGGCGTAGTCACCAAATCCATACCAAACCGCGACAACTCATTGAATTGATGGATGTATTCCTTAACAGACAGACTCCCTTGCTTCAAATTGATAAACCTCTCTAGCTGAACACTCTCTTCCGCCTGAGACAGAAACTTCCTATCGAATCGCTCCCGGAATCCATCCCAAGTAATGTTCCTTCCCTCCAACTCGATCACCTCCCACCAATAAGATGCCTCCTCCTTCAGCTGCCAAGTGGCTAGCTGAACTCGCTGCTGAACATCCAATCCCAAAAGACCAAAAATCCTCTCTGTGTCCCTAACCCATGCTCTCGCCTCCACAAAAGTCTCCTTGCCAGAAAAAGTCTTCCCGCCCAAACTCGCAAAATCTTTACAAAGCTTAGAGAAATTGATGGCGACAGGTGGGTTGATGGGATTCCCACCCTCTGGTGCAGGATTGGGCGCAGGCCCGTGCACCTTCGAAGTTGTGGCTTGTAAATACCTATGAAACCAGGCTGGGACTGGAATGCCCTCGGGAAGGTTCGGGGCATCAGCCATTCTATAAAAAGAAAAGGATAGTTTAGGAAAGAGTCAAAGGGAGATTGAACTGGACTTATGAGGGCATTTTTATAAATTTTCTTTTATACTTAAAATCATTTCTAAAAGTTCTTTTCTGAAAAATACTTCACTTTTGAAAATAAATTTTTTTAGTAATCCTGTAACCTCAGGCTTTGATACCAAGTGAAACTCCCTACACCCCATAATATACCCAAAAGGACACATTAAAAGGCATGTTGCATTGAAGGTATAACTAAGGCTAACAGAGACTAAGATTCACAAGACAAATATAGATAAACACGGCAAAAAATTAAAATAATAACTTAATTAAAACAAAACTTCACAATTGCTTCATAAATAAGTCAAATACCAAATACCGCATACATGTCTAAAAATCCAATATGTCTCATGAAACAAAAACTCATAGTCTCAAAAATCAGAGTACAAAATATCCCTCATAATAAGCCAGTACATAGAAAGAACAAAAGCTGAAAATAAAAGAAATACATAGTAGAAATCTCCTCCAAGAAAACTCCAAGAAACAACAATCTATTGACTTCTTCCTTGATTGCCTATGGGGGAAAAGGGGAAAATAGAGGAGTGGGTCAGACTAAAAGTCTGGTGAATGATAGTAATTACTAGAGTCTTTAAGCAAGATAAAAGTAATGGACTCTACAACAATTCTTGCATAAATAAGGATAACAAAGGAAATATGAAAGAGATAAACTGGAAATAAGTATGATTAAACATTGCTCCATTTATAAGATATATTAACTTTGATTGTTTGCACTTGTCCTTGATTTCTGCTTTGATTTGGCTGAATTCCTAATCCTGTAATTAGGATGTAACCCTAATTCTACCCTTTTTGATCGGCCTGCTACTCCATAGACCTTGCTGTGGACCAGACACTATATAATTCCTTACACAGCAGCCAATGGTATCTACGAAAGATGCACAGAGCAACCACTGTGGATCCAGACGACATATATAGCTCCCTACATATAAGGCAATGGTGTCTACGAAAGACACCCATACTAAGCGCTTGGAACTCATAGCGATTACTGAGCACCCGAATGGAAGTCGCACGCGTAACTTCCACCATGCCCATGCTACCTTTTTCTCCACCTATTGGGACTTTTTATTACCTCGAACTCCAGTATAAGCGTGCCCCTTATCTCACTTCAGGCTAACGTGAGATCATCGTGTGTCCATAGAAAATAAGGAAAATGTTGTTGGTACTGGCCAGTCATCGAAACAATATCTAGTCGCATCCCTTATCCAAATCCCCCGTGATTTGGAGTTCTATTTGACCAATTACTACCATTCTTAGCATAAGCGTGACCTCGTCTTTCCTCAGGCTAATATGGGAACACTGTTTTATCTAATAGGGAATGCTATTTGGTACAGGCCTACTTTCTTCTTTGCTTATTAACTTAGGTAAATTATTTAAATAAGCCTTTACATCTTTCTCTACTATCTGTGCTTATTACTTTATCCTAAATCTTAAAATAAGCCTTATTTTGTTCTATTTCTGATTATAACCTACGTTATAATCATGTTTATTAATTAACCCAAGGTCTAAGTGTGAAAATAAGCCTCTTTCATCTTTTACTCTTTTTAGTTATAATTCTAAGTTATAACTAGGCCAATCTTTTTAATTCAGTCCAATTAACTTCATAATTAGGCATAATTTCAGTCCAATTCCATTTATATTACAGTCTTTGAAATTTACATTTTATATTCCCTTATTTAAGTTTTTTTACAATTTAATCCATATTCGCATTAATCCTATTCTAATCCATAAGTGAAGAAGAAGGAGGAATAAAAGAAAACTGAAAATAGAAGAAAATCCAAAGAGTAGAAAGAAGATGTAAATAACTTGTAAATAACAGTAAATAAACTAAAATACTGTAAATAAACTGTAAATAAATGGAAAAGCTACAATTAACAGAAATAAACTAAAATTACTGAAAAGAATAACTGAAAAGAAATAGTCCGAAATTAATTCTAAAAACTGTAAAAAAAAACTACTAAAAAGGCTATTCCAAAAATCGTAGTAAAACTACAACTATTGGAAACCCTATTATTTTAAATTACTTAAAGAAATCTTAAAATAATTACAATCACTCACCTCCGGTCCTAAGCTCTTCCTTTGGTCTTCCCGGATCCACTTGGAGTTGTAAAATAATTTAATTTATAACGATTTTCTCCTTTGGAAAAATTATTCCCTTTAGGTTCCTTCCTAGAAAGGTGAACCCAATTGGAGAGAACCTAGAATGAGAAAAAGTGTTAGGTCTAGGGGTCTATTTATATGGGTAGAAGTGGATCTCGGACCGTTGGATTTGGGGATTGAATAGGATGCAATCACGTCATAGGCTGAATAGGAGTCATCGGATGCAAAAATAGATGGACCTGATTGGTCAGAAGAATGCAAAAAACGTCGGTTTGGGGCTCTAGAACGTTCGAATGAAAGAACGTCGTTCGTTACGAAATTAGCAAAGGCGGGTCGACCAGGCAGTCGACCGCCTTGGTGCCCAGGTCGACCGGCCAACCGGCCTGCCTAAATTATTTTTCCTCTTTATTTTGTTTATTTTATAACTTTGTCATACCAGAAAATTACCACAGACACAATGGTGCAATTCTCGTGGCTCAATTCTGATAATTTCACAAAGTTATTTTATTATTTAGTTAATTAACAAATTAATTATTACTAGTTAAATTTCGGGTTGTTACACACCTGGTCATAATATAATTCCAAATATATTATAAAGCTTCTGTGTAGCTGATCTGGAACATGCATCAATATTTGGTTATAGCTAGAATAATAATCCATAAAAGAGAGCAATTCGTGTCCTGCAGTCTCGTCTACCAGTTGGTCAATCCTGGGAAAAGGGAAACTATCCTTCAGGCATGCCTTATTCAGGTCTGAATAATCAATAAATGTTCGCTACTTTCCATTTGCTTTCTTAACCAACACGGGGTTTGATACCCATTTAGGGTACGAAGAATTGTGAATAATATCATTCACTTTCAATTTGTATGCTTCCCACTTCAACGCAATAGATCGCACCGGACCTAGACTACATCTCTTTTGCTTCATTGGTGGAAACTTCGGATTCACATTCAGAGTGTGGCATGCTATCTCTGGCGATATCCCGCACAAATTCAAATGTGTCTAGGAAAACACATCCAAGTTTGCTCATAGAAAACTAACAAACTCCTTGCTCTATCCTACATTTAGTTGAGATCCAATATAGAGAGACCGGGTAGGATCATTCATATTGATTAGAACATTGACCATTAGCTCAGCTAGCATTGTCCGCACTTCCCCTGACTTCGTTTTGGGATCCACAAACTTATCGAACCTGTTGTGGTTCCCAAGCCAGGGCTTAGGCTTTAACGGTTATGCTTCCGAATTTTTAATGCAGAGAGCCTTCTCTACATTCTTGCCTTTCTCCCATCGCTTTGCTTCTCTTAGTTCAGCAACATAAAATTCCTGCCCAGTGCTCTAGTCTCCTCTAATTGATCTGACTCCATTCTCCGTGGGTACCTTCATCATTACACACCAAGGAGCAAGTGCTATCCTAAAATTAGTAATGGATGGTTAGCCCAAAAGGGCATTGTACATCGAATACTCGTCCACTGTTACAAACCTTTGTACATGCACTATCTTCCAGTCTCTGTTTCCTACTTCTACGGAAAACTCAATTATTTTAATAAGTTGCTTTGCCCTATCAAAATATCCTTGAATCCTGAGTTTAAACATCCTTCATACTCGACATCATCTGATGAAATGTTCTCTTGAATAAAATATTCACTAAACTTCCACTATCCACTAAGACTCAGCGTACCATAATCGGGCTAACAATAGCCGTAAGCACCATAGGATTGAAGGTTGGCACTTATACCCCATCATAATCCCTATTCTGAAACATAATATCATCTGTAATCATCCTTTGCTGCTTAGCCGATGCTCCATCCTCGACGACGATGTAGCTCTCCTATGGTACATACCTTAACGAACTCGCATACCATTCCATCTCATTCTTGTTTTTCTCTACTAGATAAGGTCCTCTAATTATGGTATTTATAACTAAGCTTCCATCTGTCCGCCTGGGCCCCTCTCCATTGGGTCTAGGTTGATTCCCATGGGCATTCGGCCCTTGGGGTCTAGCATTTTGTCTACACCCTACGGCACTCGCATATACTATTATAATTTTTTCTTTCCTATATACTCCTCGATAAAATATCTAAGATGCCGACACTTGTTTATGTTGTGTTCATGAGTTTCATAAAAACGATGGTACTTGTCTGAGTGTTGCTCCTCCTCAGTCGCTTCCCTTCTATGTGGCTCTTTGCACCTTTCCTTGCCTTGTGTGGCAAGGTATATGTTGTCACCAATATTAATTCCAAAGGTATGCAGCGTGACAGCATTATCATAATAATGCCTCAACAAGAAATGCCGAAAGTATGAAGGAAAAACAATGTTGGAGCATACGATGTTGCCTTCTTCAATAAAGAATAATAGGCAATGTCGCAGGTCATCATGAAGCCATTTATACCGGATGCCATCAATGTTGCATACTGCATATAAGCTTAGATGAATGGTATAGTGCCAAAGAAACTAGAAACAATGCCGCATATTAGTGAGGGAATGACGACATTGGAAAGAACTATGCCAAAAGCCATAAATGTTATAACAACATGATATAGCACTGATGTCGCATTCCATCGATAGGGCACTTTTTCGATAAAGCTAGGAGAATTAATGCCGCTCTGGATTAATACCGCATCTCTCCAATGTCTCCTTATTCTAATGTTATGCTTCAAATTAATGTCATCTATTATTAATGCTGATTATCATCAATGCTACCTAACATCAAATGCCGCCTATTATCAATGTTGTTTGCTATCAATGCCGCCTGTTATCAATATCGTCTGCTATCGATGTTATCAATGCCGTCTACTACCAATGCTGCTTATTATCTATGCTAATCATTGCCATTGTTGCCACTTATCAATGGCGTCACTTATTGATGTTGTGCCATAATAATGCTGCACTTTATCAACCGTTAAAGGAGGCCTCATATCCTCAATACAATGTTGATTTTGAATGTCATCAATGAAAACTATCAATGCAATATAGATGCCTAGCGCCGTAGTTCACCATTGAGCAAGTGGATGTTGAAGCACGATGCCATGTGCCATCAACATGGATAATGCCAAAGGTCAAGCATGTCGCATGGACACATGGCAGCTATGTCGCATCCCTCAACTCCTATAAATACATACCAAGGGGTATGAAGAGGGATGGATCATATTCTTATCTTTTTTCTAACATTTTTAATCTTGTAACTTTAAATTTATTTGAGGATTTAGAGCCGACTATAGCACTTAAACTATTGCACATAGGACGTTGTACATTCAACATTATTGGAATAAGAAAAAGATTACTTGAATTATGGCTTGCTTTTGAGTTCTAAAGCAATTGTGATTCTTACATCATAACGTCCTAAGCACTCATAATTTTGAGTTTGATTGCTCTACATAATTTGAACTATTGACTCTTATAAGACATACGGTATGGCTCTAGCTTTAATATTGTACATGCATACGAGTTTCGTGGAATCAATGCGGTGCATACTCCATCCTAGCAACTTGGGTTAGGATTACTTTAGCTTAGCCAAATCGACTTTCCTTATACTTTTGGTGTTAGCAAAGAAATTCGTTAATATTTTGGCGCTAAAAGGAGATCTCGAACCTCCGACTACATTAAAACCCTAAGTGGAACTACCCTAACTTGCATATATAAGGGTTAAAAGGACTTTCTCCTACCAAGCATATCACATTCCAAGCAAAAGTGCATTTGATTCTTAACACTAATCAGTCACATCAACTAAGTTTTGCTTATCATACCGATTAATCATGTTAAAATCTCCGAACAAGGATCCTCCGAGCCTCAAATGACTAGATCACCATTCCAAATTATTAATGATCCCCGATTTCATAAGGAGCAAGTAATAAGGTTTATGGCATTACAAGTTATGGAAGAAAAGAAGAGACAAGTAGCTCCTTACAACCTAGAAAAATGGGTTTGAATCACTTCCATGTTGGACTAGCACCAATCTTTGCCCTAGGGAGGCAATACAAAAAGGATAGCATCTTCCAAGCAATGGGAAAGAATATTCAGCTCCAAGCCAAAGGGACCATTTTCGAAAAAGAGATAGAAATGGACTTCGAACGGTTTACCAAAAAATGGCGGAGTGTACTTAATCAACCGTATAAAGCCCAAAACTCCTCAAAAATAAAATTAGTCATCAAAGATGAGGAGTCCATTTCTAGTAATAAAAGAATCAAATGCCAACTGAGAGGGTTATTTCCCAAAAGGTCACGGCTATTAAAGAATTACTCTCTTACTACTTCCTACGAGAACATATATCCAAGGAAAAATTCAACCATTGACCTTCGCAAAAGAAGCGTCTAAAAAATGAAAGGAATCTCGAAAGGTTATATTTTTATTATCACTAGGCTAATAGACATAGCTCAAACCAATGTCGATGCTTGGAAGGGTTGATTACCCGTTTTCTAGGACAAGGGAAGCTTGATGAATTTGTAAGAAGATGTTAGATAAGCCATCAATAAAATAAGACTTTCTACATGAGATAAGTGCATCTACATGGTTAAGGAGGAAAACAAACACCCAAAATAAAGGAAAATGCCTTTGATCCCGCCAAGATGGCTTGGTCGATGCGCCACCTAGAGGGAGAATGGAGTAAGACTTTGGTCCCACCTGAGATGGCCTGGCCGATTAAGGCATCTCCTAGCAGGAGTTCAGAGTAATCCTTTGTCCTGCCTGAAAATGGCATGTCCAAAGTTTATGCAAGCCTTTTGTCCAGTCTACGCAGCCTGGCCAAGGTGCCTCCTTGAGGGAGGATGGAGTAAGCCTTCGATACCTGATCGAAGCACTGAATCATCCTTCAGCGCCATCATCAAAGGCCTCACTTAAGCGCCTCCTAGAGGGAGGTCGAGTAAGACTTTGGTTCTGCTTAAGTAAAGCTAACCAAAACCACTGGAAAAGCCTTTATTACCGTCTCCACGGCCTGGCTAAAGCGCCTCTTAGAGAGAGGTTGGGTAAGTCTTTGATTCTACTTAAGATAGCAAACCAAATGCATCAAACAACAATCATCACCTAAGATCATGTCAATCAAATTTTAAAGCAAACCAAACTCCGTCCTAAAGAATGGATCAAAAACAATCTTCTAGAGTAAGATCAATCAAATATAAACCATTTATGCTCCAAAGAAAAAGCAATTTTCAGATTCAAGATGTGTTTTCTAGTCTTTCTTATTAATTACTAGATGGGTTTTCTGGTCTTCCTTCATTGTTACCATATGGTTTTTCTGATCTTTTCAATTCATTATTAGAAGAATATTCAGACAGCGGAGCTTCCTGAAATTAGCTCTCAATCTTTTAAATTCAGATTGTAATTCAAGTTTCATATTAAATAGGAATCTCCATTACCAAACAAGTAGTGGTGTATCTATAAATAAAGAAGCAAATTCTTACTTTTGTGTAAAAACTCATGGTCTATTAAAATGACGAATGATTAGCTAGTTACACTTATGGTCCTTTCAAGAAGAAATTTGGCAAAAGCTCAAAATACTAGAAAGTAGACAATGCATCTCAGATAATTCAACAAATTTGGAAAGAAAAAGTTCATACAATACATTCGAGGTAACATACGTTCAAATATAGATTTATTTACGGTCTAATACATTATGTGCAAAATTTTAGGAACAAAAATTAGAGAAAGGAAGGGTGTATTTAAAGCAATTTATTACTAAAGCTCAATGCTCTGTGCTATCCTAACCATTTCTTTAGCAATTAAAGGATCGGTAATGTGGCGAATGACCAAGCCCAAAAATTCTTTGATTTTCTTTTCCTTTCTTCGAATAGTATTTGTGTCATCAACTAAATCAATTTGAATTTTTAAAACATGCTACAGAGTCTTATTAGCATCTTTAAGAGTTTGAACCATGCTCTTTAGTTCTTCAATTTCCCATTTAAGAATATACTTCTCGTGCCCAAGCTTTTCAAAGTCATTGAGACGTTGAGATACCTTTTCGTTCCATTTCTTACTAAAATACTGCATGCACTCAAATTTAACTTGTCTGCTCCATTTGGAGATCACATCATTACTTAGGCCCAGAGGAGGATTTAGCAAAGTAGGAAATTCTTGAATAGCCAATGATCAAGATTTAGTTGTTCTAATGGGAAGAGTAGGAAGGCTGAACTTGCCTCCACTTGGATAAGCTCTCACGATTGGTAATGGACTTGACTTTTCATTAGCTCCACTTCAAGATCATTTATTTGTTGATGAAATCTAGCCATTTCGGCATCAATCTTAACTGAAGGTCTAGATTCTAAGACCAAGTCAATCTTTTATTTCAACTGTTGGACTCCTTTGTCATTCCCTTTAATTTCCTCATCCAAGTTAGAAGTCCGTTCCTTCAAACCTCTAAAAATCAATTTCAATTGAAATTATTTCTTGTGTCATTTATGTGCCTTTAGATTATTTAGAAACCGTAAAGCAGAGGCATCTTGGGAAGGCGTCCTCTTTCCAATATCAACTATTAGTCTACCTTTAATCTTGATCACTTGTGAGAAAACATCTAGAGAATCAGATGTAAGTGCTTGTTGGTTTTCCTAATCAAAACAAATAAAAGAAGACTTAATATGTGAAAAATATGGTCTTTCTTTTTTGGCAACAAAAGTTTACAAACGATAAGGAAATTCAAATCACATCGCAGTTCTGTTTTAGAACATTAAACTAACTCTTAATGTTTTGAAACATCAATTTTGGCCTTTTAAAATGACCCAACAAATAGGGTAAGATTAGAATCAAAAGTAGCTTTGATCACTTTTGGTTTGTTAATAGAAGGGAATCGATAATAGTCTCATTCCACGATTACAGAGCCGACATGATCGCATATCAGTTTGGTGTGATAAGTTCGAATTTCACTCAGTAATTTATCCTTCTCATCACCTAAGAAATCAAAACAAAAATGGGGAAAACATATGTAAACTTCTTGTAGATCTCTAAGAAAGCAGTGTCTCGCTAACTGTGATGTTCTGAGAGTTAAAGATTTCTCCTTAAAATCCTTCTTTAAATTGACAAATTTACTTAAGAGTTCCATGGGAATAGGACTACTTGAGTTCTTTAATCTGTATGATATGATGAATTAGACTAACAAAAGAAAAACAAAAATGATAAAATTTATAGGCTACTTTAATTACATAGTACAACTATACAATCATTTAGGTTTATATAGAATTGATTTCTTATATAGTTCAGAAATAAATCTCTTCCTATTGTATTTAAATTTTTCAGGAGGAAGAGAATGAGAAGAAAGCGGGATAGAAGCAACTCTCGGAAGATTCCAACATGCCTCGGGATGAGGATCGAACCCATAACCGTTTATGTATCTTCGATGAAGGTGCCTAAGTTAACCCCTGCAATTATCGTCTAAATAGGGGAAATTAACGAATTTATCCCTGGAGTAAAATCTATAGAGAAACTCCTCCAGGGCATTCCTATCATCAATCAACATCCAGAAGAGGTTCATAAGCTCTGCATTCTCTGTCAAAAGTCTCTCTTGGAGAAGATGTGCTTTCTTCATCCGTTGAGCAACTTGTCTTTGTTTAAAAAATCTTAATTTTGATGCACTAGCAACAAGACTCTTATATTTCTTAGACAAATCATTATATTCTTTCAACTATCTATCCAACTCTCTATTTGGTCGATCTATTTCTAATTGTATATTTACAAGCATAACTTCATAATGATATTTCGACTTATCCTTAATTAAAATGATTTCTACATTAACTAAGAATTATTCAATAATTTGAAACATTTAAATAAAGAAATCCATACCTGAGAAGGTGAATCTGAGATGAGGAAATCTGCTCGTTCCCATTGGATTTGTGACATAGGGGATCATATCCTTCTATGGAGAATCCTTCCTTAAAAGATCAGGGATATCAGCGACCTCTGCGTCTTGGACTATTGAGTCCAGGTTAATATTTCCCGATCCATCTTTTTTGTCCGATGAACCAGGGTGACCCTTCCCATCACCACCACCGTTGTCATCGTTGTTGTTATCATCGTCATCATCACCGTTATCACTATAATCATCATTACCTTTATCATGATCATCATCATCTTCCTACCCATCAGACTTTGTTTCTTCATTAATTGGAGGATTGTCTAATGTTAGCCCTTTTTTAGCATGAATTTCCTCTTTAGAAAGGAATTATTCCTGAAGAGCCTTCTTATCCTTCTTCATCTTAAGGCCGAACATTCTTTTAAACTTGTCATTCTAATCCAGAAGGGATGGAAAGTCCCAGTATGGGCATTTTTGAATATTATTAGCATTCTCCACAAACAAAGCATCCTTATAACACTTTTTAGTGATTTTAGGAAGAGCGTTATTGAGAAAGGAAGTGACTTTCTTCTCAGCATTACTAATAATGCTATTTGAATATGCTAGGATATTGGTCTTACTTTGCAACCTGTCTTCTAATGATTTGTTCTTCTTAGCTTGCTCGGACTTTTCTTCGATCACCTTCTCGAAATCTACTTTGAATTTATTAGCCTTCTCAATGTCAGCCTTCAAGTTTTTCACTTCTTCTTCCAACAATAGCCTGGCTTTCTATTGCTCATGAAGAGAGGAAGTGAGTTTATCCTTTTTAAGAACAGCCTCTTCTCTTGCCATAGCGACATCAATCATAATATTGTTAAGAAAAGAGATTTTTCTTCTAAGCTCAACCACTTCATTGGAAGGCCCTTAGGAGGCTTCTCGGAAGAGAAACATATGTTTTCCCACCTAGAATATATAACTAGTCTAAGTCGGAACAGGGTTTATAAAGTTGAAATTAACCAAGTGAATAGAAATACATACCGATATAAGCTATTTAAGAATGATGAAACGGTGATCATTAAAATAAGTTGGAGGCTGCAACGATCCGAGAGAAGGAGATTGATTGGCCAATTGAACAAGCTCATCAAAACTCATCGTAGGAGGCTGAGTCTAACCTTTCAAGGAAGAGGATCATCCGGAGACCGAAATAGACCAATATCGGTGCACATGAAATTGATGGTTGTTGGAGAGGAGGTAAAAGTAATATTTAGAAGGGGCTCGAGAGTCTGAGCCTCCTTTGGTTTCTCTAGAGCTTTACTTGAATTCACCGCTTCAGGACTTGAATCGATGTTTATATTTCCCTCCTCATCTATATTAACGGAGTTAAGTCGCCCACAAGTTTGGGCCTTTTACTTTAAGAAGGAGAAGGAATATCAATAAGAACATCATTTCCTATTTCTTGTTCTTTTAACGCTTCAATGGCCCTAGCAACGGAGTCCTTATTAGAAATGGGTTCGCTCAACTAAGATGAAGCGGAAGCTTCTTCTTTAATCTTCCTCTTTTTAGGAACATCATCTTTAACCCTTGCCCCTTTAGAAGAAACAACAAAGGCAGACGGGCCTAAAATGAAAATAGAAGTTAATAAAACAGTAACATTAGGAATTCAGTATTAACTATATTGAAATTTACCGTTAGGCTCAAGTTGAAGTTGAGAAGAGGTGGAGAAAACATTTCCGTTTTGGTAACCAATGACAGTTTCCCTTAAGCGTTTCCTTTCACCATTGGGGGTTCTCCAAGTATTATATGATTATCTTGGATCAGTGAGTATTGATGGAGATTCACTTTCATCAGAAGCATAAGTATATCACCCCTGCTTTCAGATGCCACAATCAAGGATTGAACAGTTTCACTATCAGTAAGGCTTAACTGTTTAGGAGCTGGATCAAAAAGAAAATACCTATTGTATGAAAGTGATGAATATAACATAGGTAATAAACATACTCACAATAGAAAAAGTTCCCCTAATCCTAGAATAGCATTTGACGTAGAAGAATTGAGTCTCCCAGTCCTTGGTTTTGCTGATAGCATTGGCAATTAAACTCTTCAGGAGGGCACGAATGCCATATATTGCGTTACCCAGTTGCTTACTGAGTATTGTAGAGCAAGCTATGTAATGAAGAACTTCAACATTTAAGGAGGGAAGCTTAACCTCCTTGGCATGAAGCTCCAAGAAAGTTATGTAAGTGTATAAGTTTGGAGATAACTGGATTAGAGCAATATTCAGGCGTTCCAGGAATCTTAAGATAAAACCTGGAAAAGGAAGATGCAGGGAATGCCATATATGGATTAGAGTGAACGCGAAAAACCCTTCTGGAGGGTTATCAATTCTACTGGAGGGACCAGCATGAATAGCTCCTATGCCTACAATTCCGAATTGCTTAAGGATGGAATCTACCTCTTCTTGGGTGGTGATGAATGACTGTTTAAGAAGATTATCCACTTTCTTAGTGGAAGGAGAAGTTTTAAGCTCTTAACAGCCTTCTTGACTGCTTTTGTGATTGGTTTCTTTCCTTCCATTTGACTGCTAAGTGACATTACACCAAATCAGAAATATGATAGTTAAAACAATCATAATAAGTTTTTACATGCTAAAAAAGGGTAATAAATTGATTCGCATGATATCTAGAATCATAATACCAAAACAATAGAGGAGTAGAAACCAACATAATACTCACGACAAGTCGATGACCACTGGATAGTCATTGTTAACTTCATAAAGTACTTAAGCTTTTGATCAAACAAAAAACATATGAATGAAATGTTAAAATTATAATAAGAAAGTAAATTTATAATGGTACAAAATTCAATCATCCTAAACATATCTTAAGTGTTTTGATTAAATCAATGTCGAACGTCATATTAGTAGCGCTATTGAAAGTTATAATGCAATGTTGTAATAGTACTCATTACCGAGACAAAAATTAGCCGACATCAATAAGTAATGCCGAAACAATTGATAATTCAATGTTAAAATATTTTATATAAACAAACAATATATTTTTGTAGAGTATAAATAACCCATGAGTTTGTCATAATAATTGCATTACAAAATAAAATACGACATAGAACCCATGTGGCATAAAATTTATACGATATTATATAAATGTGCCATAGAATTAATGCAGTATGAAGTCAATGCAGCATTGGTTAGATACAGCGTAGAGTCGGTATGGTATATCTTATGGGATTAATGCATTATGAAGACAACACAGTATTAATAAAGTGCGATATAAAACATGAGGCATGAATAATATATTATAGCTATGTCAACATGAGTATCTCGTGCTAAAAAATTTTCCAACTACTAAGTAACGCTATAAAATACTAATTTCAAAAATTAAGAAAAGTGATGTCGGGTAACGGGTCTAATAATTTACTTGCTAAAAATGCCCAGGTTTCCAAATTAATTTCATCCAATATCGATCAATCAAGTAAATCATCTATGTAATAAAGAAATTCATTGCTGATTCAATTGATAAGCATAATTAATTATGATTTAATCGAAAACATAAATATTAACCATCCCGATCTAAAATCAAAACCTAAGCATCAATTTGAATTCAAAATCCCAAAAATTAAACCCTAGCAGTTAACCGAATAAAAACATGAATTAAGCTCGCCGATTTAATCTATCAGAATAAAATCCATACCATAATTAGCATAAACACCCGAAGACTATGATTTTTGGAAACTTGAGGAATTTAATTTTGTTTGCTTGAGCTTTTTGTTATAGGTGAAAGAGGAGTGAAAGAGGAGCTTCAGTATTTATTGGAGGAAGAAAGCAATTAGAGGCCATTGGATATGATTTCAAAAAAACGGTCAGATTCAAAAAAGAAGAGCAATAGGCCGTAAAAACAAATGTCGAAGGTATTGACTTGAAAGTCAATGCTTCCTTCATACTAGGGGTCAAATGTTACCACCAATATTAATTCCAAAGTTATGCGGTGTGACAACATTATCATAATCCCACATCAACAAGCAATGTTGAAAGTATGAAGGAAAAGCAATGCCGGAAGCATACGATGGCGCCCTTCATCTGTAAAGAATAATATGCAGTGTTGTAGGTCATTCAATAAAGCCATTTATATCGAATGTCATTGATGCCGCATACCTCTTATAAGCTTAGATGAATGATATAGTGTAAAAGAAACTGGAAACAATGCCGCATATTAGTGAGGGAATGACGACATTTGAAAGCAATATGCCAAAAGCCATTAATGTTATAACAACATGATATAACACTGATGCAACATTCCATCAACAGAGCACTTTTTCCATATAATCAGGAGAAATAATGCCGCTTTGGACTAATACCGCATCTCTCCGATGTCGCCTTATTCTAATGTCACCCTCCAAAGTAATGCCATCTAATATTAATG
The DNA here is from genome assembly GCA_030737815.1 of Allium fistulosum. Classification (NCBI taxonomy): domain Eukaryota; kingdom Viridiplantae; phylum Streptophyta; class Magnoliopsida; order Asparagales; family Amaryllidaceae; genus Allium; species Allium fistulosum. The sequence continues at coordinate 801,426,082 of CM060904.1, forward strand.
AAGCTTATTGTCAATGCCGCCTATCATCAAATGCCTCATATTATCAATGCCGTCTGCTATCAATGCCGTCTGCTATCAATGACGCCTATTATCAATTTCGTCTACTATCAATGTTATCGATGTCGTCTGCTATTAATGCCGCTTATTATCAATTCCAATCATTGCCATTATCACCACTTGTCAATGTCGCCATTTATTGATGTCGTGCCATAGTAATTTCTTACTTTATCAACCTTCAAAGGAGGCCCCATATCCTCAATACAATGTTGATATTGGACATCATTAATGAAAAGTATCATAGCAAGATGGATGCCTAGCCACTATGGGAAAAACCGCATCAGACAACATATATTCTCTGTTACCTGGTTGCATATCTATCTGTCGTTAAACCCCGTGTCATCTCATTGCACATCAGACCACAGATATGCCCCGTCGTCTGATATGCACCAACACAACAAAAATTAAAAAACCATATATTGTCTGATGTTATAGTATCATTTCAAGAATTTCCTATTAGACAACATATGTATATTGACTAATATGCATACCAATTACACTTATATTATATTTGCAGAATTAAATAATGAATTGCAATTTTATTTAAACAAATATTTTATTTCAAATCAAATTCAAATTCAAATACAATACAACTTTAAATATACTTACATTTTCAAATACAATACAACTTTCACTATCACTCTCATATATACTACTTTTCTCTACACTCTCATATATAACGTTTTTTTACTAGCACTCACTCAAACTCACTCGAGTTTATTTTCGATGTTGATCTTGATTTGCTTGCTCCAGCTTGTGTCCAGCCATCTCCTATACCTATCAAATAAACAACGCAGTAAAATGGAAAAGGAAACAAACCTAAATTGCAAAAATAAAATTGAATTTGAATATTAATATTGCCTCAGCTTATGGGTTTGTTTTCTTTTTCAATTTTTAGATAGGGACAAATATATATGTGCGCGGACAACTTATGATATGCGCAATGTTTCACTGTGAATATCACAAGGCTGAGCATCGATTAAATCTCATAGACTATTGCAAAGGTCAAGCCCGAAGGCTCAACATAGTGCAAATGTGCACAATGTCAAGCCCAAGCCTCCTTTGGCTCAACTAAGGTGCACATATCATAAAAATAGTTTCGGCAATTCAATAACTCAAAACAAACCAGGCACACATACAAGTACAAGTACAAGCAAACCAAACAGCAAGCTTCAGAGCTCAAGTAATATACATATATACACATATGTATATACATGTATATATGTACATACTCAAAATGGTTCAAGCTCAAGTATATACTAGTGTATGTGAGAACTGAACATACACAGATTTGCAATTGAAAGTGTAACAAGAAATCACAGTGCACATAAATATGCCCAAGCAAAAGAAGTGTTGTAGCAACACACATATACACATATATATACATGTATACATGTATATATGCAACAAATGTTCAGAGATTCAACCAACAGCAAACATCAGGGAGTCAATCAAAAGAAACCAGGCACGTATACAAGTACAAGTACAAGCAAACCAAACAACAAGCTTCAAAGCTCAAAAGTATCAAAAGTATCTCAACACTACCTTAAACCAAACAGCAAAACCAAGCACACACGTTGACTCAAATGCAATTCAAAATGGTTCAGAACTGAAAACAATTTCCACTAAACCTCAAAATGGTTCAAGCATGGAAGTTCACACATTAAAATAGCAAATTGAAAGTGTAACAAGAAATCAAAGTGCAAAAGGATGTGCCACAAATTAAAACATATATATGAAGATATAAGAACATTCACACATATATACATACATATGTATGTATGTATGTATATACATACATATGTATGTATGTATGTATGTATATACATGGAAATTCACACACATATATATGCATATATGTAGTGATATTTAAATATGTAGTGATATGCATATATAAACAAACATACACCTATATATACATATGTATATACAAGTGCCAATGAAAATGTAGTAAACGAGGGATAGTTTCAATATAACCAAGCGCACACATTTCGACATAACCAGGCACACTAATATACATATATACACATATTTATATGCATGTATATATGTACACAGTGAGTAGTAAGGCAATTCATCAACATGTATGTATAAACCAAGACAGCAAAAGCAACATGGACCATCAAAGTGCACAAACAAGGTATCACCAGTGTGCACTGCCTTATCACAAATTGAAACAGAAAGGGACACAAATTAAAATAGCAAGTGACACAAACTAAAACAAGAAATGCCACAAATTGAACAAAGTGTAGATTGAATAAGGTAGTGCCACAAATCATACCAAGATGAACAAGAAGATTAGCACAACATAGAAATCCACAGCCGAGAAAGATCCTATAAATATACCCAAACAATAGCCAAAATAAGCATGAACATATTAAATGTACTCACACAAAAGAAAGCTCCAGGAAAATGGAATTCAACACAGCAAACAACTCAAACAACAGTCAACATAAGCATCAAAGCAAGAACTAATCAAACTGCCTTCATCATCATTGGCTTTAGACATAGAAGTCAAGAACGATATAAATCAATAGGGGTAGCAATTCTACCAATATAAATCGAAGAACTCTCGACAAGAAGCAGCCGCAACCATAAATTTCCTACTAGTCGATGAACGCAAGCATCGATTGAAGAAGAAAGGCGGCTCGTTTCAACAATTGCAAAGCGGCGATTTGAAATCAAAAACTCTAAATTAAAGCATGCAATCAACTTAGTAACGAGCCCGCAAAGAAAGGCGATTGAAGACGAAAGGTGATTGAAGGAGCAAGACGACTCGAATGAATTTCAAAGCGGCTGAAACCCTAATTCTAGAAATGGACGAATTTTTGAAATGGAGTGATAGAAAGAAATGAGTCAAATATAGAATAGAAAGAAAGGGAGAACAAAATTATACATGGGGGAAATAAGAAAAAAGCGGCCACAAAATAATTGAGACGGAAAAGATCGAGCCTAAAATAAAATTTTTGATAACTTAAATCAGACGACATATAAAATATTGTCTGAATAACAAGCTTGTTCATAAAGGTTTCTCAGGCTATTTAGACAACAGATGAAAGATTCTATGGCTCTTTACACAACGAATGGTCTTGTCATGTGTTGTGTAAAAAAGTGGGATAATAGAAAAGCTACCATATATTGTGCGATCATTGTTGTTTGATTCACTTTGTGGCTTAATGAGCGCCGAAGTTCACCATTAAGCAAGTGGATGTTAAAGCACGATGCCATGCGCCATCAAGATGGAAAATGTTGGAGGTCAAGCATGCCGCATGGACACATGACATCCATGTCGCATCCTCAACTCCTATAAATACATACCAAGGGGTATGAAGTGGGGTGGATCATTTTCTTATCTTTTTTCTTACATTTTTAATCTTGTAACCCTAAATTGATTTAGGGATTTATAGCCGATTGTAGCACTTGAACTACTGCACATAGGACATTGTATATTCAACACTATTTGGAATAAGAACACGATTATTTAATTTATGGCTTGCTTTCCATTTGTGGTTCTTACATCATAACGGGCTTCAAATTCCAAAAGTACTCATAATCTTGAGTTTGATTGTTCTACATGATTTGAACTATTGACTCTTATATGGCATGCAATATCGCTCTAGCTGTGATATTGAACATGCATAAGACTTTCATGGAACCAATGTAGTGCATACTCCATCGTAGCAACTTAGCCTAGGATTACTTTAGCTTAGCCAAATCCACTTTCCTTATACTTTTGAGGTTAATAAAGAAATTCGTTAACCATATATATTTTCCAAAGTATCATTCAGAGGTTCATATTCATCCAGTCTTATATTCCTTTGGAGTTTCTTAGCTTTATTCCGCCTACCTTCTATGACCTGATTTCTTTTTTTTTATTACCAAAATTACCAACATTTACCGCCACATTCCCGAAACTCTCATAGGTATGCTTAATCACCACATTACTCTGAATTACATCCTTTGACTATCCACCATCAGTCTTTCAACGCCAGAATTGCTTCTTCCTAATGCAAGGATCGATTATCTTTTCGATGAAACTCTTCCATAGTGCTTGGTTGCTTCTTCCTTAGCCATTTTATAGAGTCTATATCTGAATGTTTTCCCTGGACCAATGCCTTCGGTACCATACTTCATTCAGGTTATTAACCTCTGTGCTCAAGAACTCCTTCAATGAATCCCGAGGTCCTTGGGAAAGGCTCGACAATGACATCATGTCCTTAGGCCGAGCGGTGTGGTGCCTAAACCACTCTAGAAACTTCTTTGCTAAATCTTCAGAAGTTGATATGGACTTCGGCGGTAGCCATGTAAATCACATTAATGCTACTTCATCCAGAAAAATTGGGAAACACCTGCAACGAACTACGTCTGTTGCCCTGGCACCATCCTTGTGCCATCCATACTTAAACAAATGTTGCATGGGATCGATAATTCTATTATACGATGACATTATCGACATCATAAACTTCCTAGGATAATCCTCCTTTAAAACATTCTCTATGAATAGAGTTCTACTACACATAGAACCCCAACCCTCGTTCTGTTTACATATATTCTCCTCCATCAACCGCTTGATTATGTCCGCTAAATGTTCCTCACTAGCCTGGTACTCTGAAGGACGATCGTCAAGAGTTGGGCGTGTGTTTGACTTTGGAAATGGTCTCAGTTTTCTCATTGACATCTAAGTTCTGTAGCCTCAGAAGTACCACTCATTCTGTTCTTCTTTGATACCTGATGGGCTCTGTAGTGATTGTTTGTACACCAACATCTCAAACTTCAATAACTAATCTATCCTCTTCGCCAGCATGTTGCAAATCATCCTCAGAGTTAGATAATTTGACGGCCTCTACTTCCTACCCCTCCAAGGGCCTTAAAATCAGGTCAATACCAACCAGATTCTAGTCATTACCGATCTGAATTCCCTCAGTAAGGGCTCTCCTAGTTCCTCCAGCACTTCTCCCTATTTCTCTAATGGCCGATTCATTTTGCTTTTGCTTTCCATACCTTCTATTTTGACTAGAAACTGATGATTTCTCCTCTTCAAATCCAGAGGTGAAGTCCTTATCATGTTCCTCCTGATCCTCTATGATTGTTGGGTAAGCAAGGCAATGCTAGTATTCATTTTGTCCAAAAGAACCTTCTGACTATCCTCCATCTTATGATTTTGCTCTGCTATCATCTTATCAAACTCGACTCTCATGAATCTCTAGAAGAGAAGATGGTCCTGCTAATGCCGCTACCAGTTGGTTGAACTTTGGTATGATGAGAAGCTTCTTCATCTGCACCAACTACTACTCCCAGATCTACCAGACTTCTTTGATGGTGCCATTGATTCCAATATGCAAATCCTCCAATAAAAACCTTTTTGATCTAACCTTTGAACTATCCAATCCACAATAGATAGCTATATCTATACCTGAATTCAAATCTCAATGAAAGCACCAAAATATTGAATTAGAAAATGGCACAACACCCAAAAATGAACTAAAATGTAAAATCAAGCCAATAAAAGTAAACACACAGAGAAATTTTTATAGTGATTTGTCAAATCTAAGGCCTTGTAATATTAGTGCTTATGGATTTTAGTCACAAGTACAAAGGTTTACCGGTCAAACAACCTAGAACAACAAAAAATAGCTTCTTTAGTGACTAGGGTCATGTACAGAGAGAAAAAGGAGAAAGAAAGTGCCAAAAAGGTCCTTTTTCAAATGATCTAAGCCTTGTATTTATAGGGAAATCGTCCAACGGAATCATTATATCTCAATATACCAGATCCAACTTTAGATCCAAGAATGAAGGAGAAGAAAACAGAGTCCCCAGAGAAAATCTCAGTAAAGACCGAAGTGGTTGGTACCGATCTAATTTTCTAAAGGAAGGTTCATCAACCTTCTTTTCCTTAGTTTTATATCTTTGATCCATTATGCTCTGAGCACTTTTCCTTGGAAATCATGTTTTTTTTTGAGCGATTTTGATATCTCTAGTACTCGTCTTCTCCCATTTAGAACTTCCGTGGAGTTGTTTGCCTATTCCTTCAATAATGAACCACTAAGATGATCACTAAAGCCAATATTCCAGAAATCTTGGCCCCAAAACCAACCATGGCCCATAAAAAGACTTAATACCGAACAATGAGTGATCGGTACCGATTTCTCTCCTTAACTTTGATTGTTCTCCAATCCGTTGAGATCAGATCCACGCCTTTCCAAGCATGTTTCTAGGTCCTTGAATTGTTTCATCTTCATCCTGACATCCAGATTTGATTCAAAGCCACTTGGTTAAAATACTGGATAATAGTGACCTTTGTGTGGAAAATAAATGAAGTAGGAGTAGGGAAGGATAAAAATTTATAGAAGGGATTAAATGTTGGTTATAACATAAGTGACACACACGATGTTAAATTATAATTAGAAACCCGGTCTTAATAAGTGATACTATTTTTTATTATTAAATTTTCAACTGAAATATATTTGTTGTGAAATAATTATATTAATTTACATTTTTAGTTTTAAAGTATACACCATTAAAAAAGACAAAATGTATATTTTGAGCATAGGGTGATTTGTTGAAATCTTTAGAAAATGAAGTATTTAATTTAGGATAAAATAATTTTGTGGAAATTTTTAGACAGAAAGATGATTGCTATAAAAATATTTCATTTAAAAGTACTTTTGGTGAAGGGTGTTTAGTTTAGAGTATTTTGAAATATATATTTTGGTAGAGTTTTTTCTTAATGAAGGTATTAAATTAAATTTGTTTTTGATTTGAAAATGTACTTTGATATATATATATATATAAATAATAAAAGTGATTTGTAATAGTATTATATGGTTTGGAGATACTATGTGGAAGGTTGTTTGTCGATGGACATTTACAAAAAAATTTATTTAAGAGGAGGGAAATGTTTTTGTTGAAAAGTATTTTAAAAACAAATATTATAAGATTAGTGGACTATTTATTTAAGAGGATTATTTTTGGAAATACTATTTAGATAAAAGTACCATGATTTAAAAATGTTGCTAAATGTACATCATCGGGAATATTTGCTTAGAGCCTTTAATTGAAAAGAGAGAAATACATTGAAGTGTTCTTCAAAATAAAGATTGTATGATTTGAAGAAGATTTATTTTAAAGAAGTTTTATAGAAAATATTGTTTAAAAAAATAATATTTTATTCTAAAATAAACTTTTTAGGAACTATTCTATTTATGAAAATATTTGAATTTTTTTCTGAAAGTTCTTTTATATCAAGAAAAGGATCTTGATTTTGGAAAGCTTTCATTTGAAAGTCGAATTTGGATGTAAGGACTTTTATTTAAAGGGCACTCTTTTATAAATGACATTTTGAAAGGAAAAACATTTTTAGGTGGAGGATCTTAGTTGAAAATTTACATAATTTGGAATATATTTTATTGAGGATATATTTGAAAATATATTGGGAAAGATATATTACATAATATATACTTTTGAAGTACTTTGAGAAAATATTTTACAAAGATGAGGATGATTTGATTTGGAAGTAAATAGTATACAAGAGAAAATAATTGGTTTGAATAACAAATTTTGGAGCTTTTTCTTAAAAGGTATGTTTATCGGATAGATGTTTTATTTGGAAGACTTTATCTAAGGACTATAAGGCTAGACTATGTGACACAGGATGTGAAACGATAAGGGGAGATAAGTTTTGAGTTTGCTAAACATCCATTATGACGATGTTACATTATGACTATTATGTATGACATTCCCTAATATGTTGTAGGAAAGTCAAATTATTCCCTTCCACGGAGAGATTCAGGATATGATGTAGGGATTGTCCACTTTCATGTGTGGGATAGTTATCTTTTTCTTTTGTTTACTTACATTGGTTAAATTTTTTGTATTGATATATTGTTTGTTGAGTTATTAGTTATTTACAATTAAGAAAATTTTACTATTTATTTAACAATTGGCTAACTAATTTCTATTTTTGCTTGTTTTAAATTATTTTATTTTTCGTGTATTGTTTTATAATTGAATGCTTGCCTTGCTATGGTTAGTTTTAATTTTTTGTTTTCTTGTTTGCTTTATTAATTTTTAGCCTTGTTGTGATTTTTTTAACTACATGTTAAGTTATATTACTTGTTATGTATGATAAGTTTATAAGGAGATAGTTATCCAATATTTTCTTTTATAGGATGTATATTAGAGAAACTAGTGAGTTTCTAAGGGATATATTTGGATAGTAATAATGGGACAACATAGTTTCCTAAGCTGAAAAGACACGATATTAGGATTAACTAAGGGATTTGATGATGTTCCTTGAAGATGAGTAATGATGACTAAAGAATTTTGGTGGCTAAGGACTTGGTGGGTACCACCGAGGAGCCAAAATAATATTTGGGAATTTGTTATACCTTTACCAAGGAGTTTTAATAAATATAAGTTGCAAAAACCTATTTTATACGAATGATTTCTAGCTTTTATAATTTTAATTTCAACGAAGTATTCTGCTTTTATTTCCAAGAAAAAAATTGTATGTTTAAAGCTTCTCCAAAGATGTGTTTTCTCAAAACCATATTAAGTTGGTTTTCAAAGAAAAATGATCGCGGTAACATTTTGAAAAATAAGTAAATATTTTATATAATGATGATGATGTTTTGAAAAAGGAAGTTTTGATTTGAAAAGGACATGGAAGCTTGATTTGAAAATGAAAATATTATGGCAAATGTTTTGATTTGAAGATGTGTTAGAACCCTCATCGCTAGCAATGGCTGGAAGATCCCTTTCTGGTATTTTAGATGAGTTATCCTTGTCATTAAATGGGGGGAAATCAATGTAAGAGGATTTTTTAATTATATTTTTGACATGATCTAAAGATTGGAAAATGATAGGGCCTGATGTGAATGTTCATAACTTTGATGAATCTATAATGTGAGTTATTTGGATGGTCCAAGGAGGCAAGTTTGATGATGTGAACTTGTGAAGAGAACATTAATGTGTTATACTATTGGATGTGTGCTATGGTATGGATGATGACCAAAGTCTTTGATGAGTAGCCGAAAAGCAAGGGTATGTAAGGACTCTTACCTGGATTTTTTATGTTGATCCTAAATTGTTGATGTGAAATGTTTTCCCCTATCTAGTTTCCTAGCCATCTTTATGTCATGGATTCAAGCCAGCCACTGATGAATATTAATTGACCTTATGATGGTGGTCATTCGGAAGAGGCCTTAAGATGTGGGTATAAGGATCGAGTATTAATGCAGCTACAATAGCATGAGTAGATGATCATATTATTATTAAGATGTAGACAAGACTGGGTACATATTATTTTGAGGATGCAGCCATAAATAAGCACATGAATTTTGGAAGGTGTAAAAATGAGATGACACACCGAATATTTTAAGGATGGGAATATGAGGAAGTTAATTGACGGTTTTGACGACACACACACACGTGTTTTTTATTGGTATGATGATGTGATGATTACCATTTTTCGGGTGCGTGCGCACTTTACTTTGATGAGCTATGTTGATTGTTGATATTTTTATCTGTTCATGCATGTTTGGACCGCCCAAGCTATATTTTTATTTTTGTTATGGGAAATTACGGTTAATTATTGAAATGCATGATATAACTTGCGAAAGGAGTTGATATGATTGGAATTTTTGCACTCTTTATTGATGGAGTGTTATTTTTATATGTTATATTTTGGATTTCAAAAATGGGAAAATATATGTGTTAATATAGTATGTGCATATGAACTTGAATTCATTTTTGTAAAGGTATTTTAATATCTCACAACTTGTTGACCGAGTTTTTAACCAAGTAGAATTTGACCCAAAGTACAAGGACAAGATGAAAAGACTTGAATACTTGGAAACACGATCAGAAGGGTAGAAGATTAGAACACAAGAAGTTTCAATGGTTTTTTGGCTAAGGAAACCACTTGGTATCAAGAGCTTACTCTTGGTAACGAAAGGTCCTTTCTACCTAATTTAGCCACTTAAACTCCATGCACTCCATACTTTACTCCAACCACCCATCGTCAAGTGCTTCTCTTGGAAGATATTCAAGCAATTCTTAGAATTAATGAGAAGAATGCAAAGAAAGCATGTTAGTTCAAGTGTTATCGCAAAAACGATGGGAACCAACTTAAACTCAATGGAACGGAGCCCAAAACACATCAAGTAGGAGATAGGAGAACAATGAAACAAAGCCAAGAGTTTACAACTAAGTTAACAAGTCGGTACCAAGATCTTCCACTCGATACCGAGAGGATTTTATGGCCTGATGGGCCTACATGAGTACTTTTGTGACATTGCGCAAACTCTTGAACTTCTCTACAAGTGGGCTCCTGGACCTGTGCACTTGTTTCCTTATAAATATCAACCCTACTGCAACTAAAGAAGGATTTTGGCTGATCTTCACTATGCTTCTATTCTTCATCTCCTACCTAGCTAGCTATTATTAATATATATAACATGTCAATCCTTTGTACTAACAACTTTAATTCCCTATATACAACAATCTATAAAACTATAAAGTGGACGTAGGCCAAAGATTGCCGAACCACTATAAAAACCTTGTTCTCCCTATTCTATTTCTATTTTATTTTCTCTGTTAACTGCTAGACCTTGGTATCGCAAGTTCCCTACAACGTATCTTTAAATGTTGATCCATTTTTGGCATTAACATTTTGGTGCTTTCACTAAAAATACTGAACCCAAGCTTAGATCTAGCTCTCTACCTTGTGTTGCAAAAATCCAGAGGTTATATCTAGGAAACTTACTTGAAGAATTTGAGGGTTTACTACTGGAAATCTACAGCACCTAGAAAAGGAAAATCTATATCCGAAATATCAGCAGGAGTTGTAGATGGTGGTGGTGAAGCAAACACTCACCAAATGGAAGTTAATAATGAACACAAAGTACTGGGCTCTTATTCTCAAAATGAAGTAGTTACCAAAGGAGAGCTTGATAGAATGATGAAAAAGCTTAATCGGAAGACGATGGATAGCCAAAAAGCTCTGATGGATAAGATGGAAACTTTGCTAACCTTGCAGCCACCAAGGACAAGAAGGGTTAAAAGGGAAACTTCTCCTATAATAAAATAAGAGAATTCTTCAGTTTTTGGCTAAAACAGAAGGGATGGAAAGCAAAAATAGAAGGAAGTAGTTGATGGAGTTGCAGTAATTGTTGAAGGAGGAAGTAGAAGTCTTCTGCCTACAAGAAAACCAACAGGTATCGAGAAGAATTCTCTCGGTACCGATAGAATCTAAGGTTGGATGATGCACATGAAGTGGATACTATGGTTGTTTTTAATGAGGAAGAGGATGTACAGCTTGATGGTAATGATTTGGAGTTGGATGATGATGCTGATATAGGTGGATTTTAGATAGCTACAGCTCAACCAATCGTACATCCATAGAATACCGAAGGAGTGGTTCTACCAAAGATAGGAGGATCTAGACATTAGTTGGCAAATCGAGACCATTTGCGGAGCCAAATGCTCGGTGCAGCGCTTGAAAAGACGGAGCTTCGGCTAAGAAAAAAGGTGATAATGAATGACATTGTGTTTAGTAACTAAGATTCTAATGGGTTGAGGCACAATCTTTGGTGATAACAGTCAAAATTTTACCAGAAGTTATGCACTGAGTTTTGGTGGATAATGGAAGCTCAATTAACATTCTTTTTAGAAAGACTTTCTACCTGATGAAAATCAGTATGAAGGATGTGATTGCCAGCAAGATGAAGATCTAGAGATTTATGCATAAAGCTAAACAACCGATCGGGACGATCGACTTACTCGTAGAGCTTGGCGAAGGAGAACGTAGGGTGGTGCTTAATCAAACATTTGTTATTATCGATGAGTACCCGGCATACAATGTTTTCTTAAGCGGAATGGCCCTAGTTGATTTCATTATTTCTTTGGCTCCATGGTGCTTAACGATGAAGTTCCCAATGGAGAATGAAATTGGAGTGGTGCGAGGGGACCAAAGTGCAGCAAGAGAATGGTATGTTGCAGAATTGCAAGAAGCTAAATGTCAAGAGAAAGGAAAGAATGTGAGTAAGACTATCCATAGTTAAAATTCCATGATAAAGTTTACACTGAAGAAACAGAAAAAGCTTAGCCTGGGTCCAGAGTGATCCACTGCATTAAAGGAAGAAGTGGATAACCTGTTAGCCAACGGCTTTATCCACGATGCGTTGTACCCCAAATGGATATCTAACCCCGTATTGGTTAAGAAGTCAAATGGAAAGTGGCGAACGTGCATCGATTACTCGGATATAAACAATGCTTGCCCGAAGGATAGCTTTCCTTTGCTTAGAATTGACCAGCTCGTTGACCGAACAGCGGGGCATGAGTTGCTCTCATTTATGGATGCATACTTTAGATACAATCAGATTATGATGAATGAGCCGAATCAGGAGAATACTAGATTTATCATGGATTTAGGATTATACTGCTACCGGGTCATGTCCTTCGGTTTGAAGAACGCTGGAGCTACATACCAACGACTGGCAAATACAATGTTCAAAAACCAAATTGGATGGGAAATGGAGGTATACGTAGATGACATACTTGTGAAGTCCCGGGTGTCCCAAAATCAATTTGATGACTTGTTGGAGATGTTAGAAATATTGTGGAAGTGCGGAATGAAGTTAAACCCACTGAAATGTTTTTTTGGTGTTGCTTTAGGTAAGTTCCATGGTTTTATTGTGAATACAAGGGTATAGAAGCCAATCCAAAATAGATTGACGCCTTGTGAAATGTCAAAGCCTCGACAATAAAAAGTAGTTTCAAAGCTTAAATGGAAAGATTGCTGCTTAAATTGATTCATTTCAAGGGCAATAGATAAGTTCATACCTTTATTCGACGCCCTCAAGAAAGTTAAAAGGAACTTTGAATGGATTTAGGATTGTCAGAATGCCTTCAAGTAGTTATTATGGCACATGGAAATGCCATCGGTTTTCTCCAAACTACTGGATGGGAAGGATTTATTTGTCTATTTAGTAGTGTCAGCGCACGCACAAGGTGCAGCATTAATGAACGAGGAGGCAAGGATTTAGAGAACGGTGCACTACATAAGCAAGTAGTTTATAGGAGATGAAAAAACTACCCGAAGCTAGAGAAACTTACATACTGCTTGCTAATTGCATAAAGAAAGTTATGGCCACCTTTTCAAGCTCATCCAATCAAAGTACTAACAAATCAGCCACTAAACCGGGTTTCGTATCGGCCCGAGACTTTGGGAAGGTTGCTTAAATAGAATATCAAGTTAAGTCGGTACGACATCACTTACCATCCAAGAAGAACGATAAACGGGTAGGTGTTGGTAGACCTCATCCCCAAGTTTACTACACTGGATGGTGAAGAAGAAGAGGATGATGGGTCATAACTCCACATTGGAGATTGTTTGTTGATGGTGCATCAAATGAATTTAAGTTGAGGACAAGAGTAGTGTTTGAAACATCGAATAGATGATAAATTTGTTATGCACTAAAAATGGAATTCCCTGCTACTAATAACGAAGCTGAATATGTGGCATTGGTAGCAAGATTGAAAATAGCAAAAGAACTGGCAATAAAGACACTGCACATATTCAGCGACTCACAACTGGTTGTCTACCAAATTAGGAAGGATTATCAAGCCAAGGGCGCGAGACTATCCCTTTACCCGTCAAAGGCACTGGAACTTCTTGAAGATCTGGAGCATTACATGATAACTCATATTTCCAAAGAGGAGAACTCAAAGGCTAATTCACTAGCTAAGCTAGCTAGTTCCAGAGAAGCGCAACTGATTGGACTGGTTCCGATGGAGATTCTAAAAGCTCCAGCATCCATCAAATGGAGATCGGTTAGATTTTAGAGACAGCCAAGGAAGCAGAGTCATTGATGCCACCGATTAAGGACTATTTGCTCGAGGGATACTTTCTCGAGATAGGAACGAAAGGAAGAAGCTCCTTCAAAAGGTGTCACGATTCATGATGCAAGACGGAGTGCTATACAGGAGAGGATTCTCCTCCCCCTTGCTTGGGTGTGTAACCAAAGATAAAGCTAGGAAGATTCTTATGGAAATTCATGAAAGCAGCTGTGGTGATCACATCGAGGGGCATACATTCGCAAAGAAGGTGCTCCGTTATGGATACTTCCAAACGATGTTGAATAGGGATGTAGCTGACTATATGAAGCAATGTGACAGGTGTCAAAGGTTCGCCAAGATTCTAAGAGCCCCGTCAACGAGGCTTACGTAAATGGTAAGTCCATGGCCATTTGCAATCTGGAGAATCGACATTATTGGTGTGCTACGATAGCAAAAAGAGGAGACAAATACGCAATCGTGGTAGCAGATTACTTTACAAAATATGATTAAACAAAACCGCTTGCCATGGTTACTACTAAAAAGGTAATTAATTTTGAAATAAAGTATATTATTTGCAGGTTTGGCGTGCCTTAGAAGATTATCATGGAAACAGGACTCAATTCGAGAGTGCTGAGTTTAAAGATTACTATAAGCGGTACCGAATCCAGAAAAGCTTCTCCATTGTAGAACATGCACAGGCAAATAGGAAAGTGAAAGCAGTAGACAAGATCATCAAATCCATACTTAAAAAGCGGCTGACTAGAGCTAAAGGAAATTGGGTTAATGAGCTACACTCATACTATGGACTTATAGGAAAACGCATAAATCTATAACTAGGCACTCAACGTTTCCCTTGGCATATAGTACGGAAGCTATAATCCTAGTGGAACTGGAAGTTCCATCTCATTGCAGAAGACATTTCAACTAGGCAGAGAATGAGCAACTACTGCTCAAGTCCCTTGACCAAGTTGACGAGAAAAGGGAAAAACTAAACTGAGGGTTGCTGCTCACCAAAAAAGAGTGGCACAACATTACTACGCCAAAGTCCGTAACCACACCTTGTAAGTAAGGAACCTCATTCTAAATTGCTTCATTCCGGGTATGGGGGTACTTTTCCCAAATTGGGAAGGACCATAACCATATGTGATTGATCAAAAGCTTAGAGATGGAACGTTCAAACTGGCGACCATCGATGGAATCCCGATCCTGCGTGCTTGAAATATAAACTTGTTGTGGCACTATTATACTTTATTTCTTTATTACTAACTTCTGCAAATAAGCCAACCAAGGACATTGGAGGCACTGAAATAGGCAGGACTTCCCATTTCTTCAACTCATCAATAAAATTAGCTTCTTGAATCAATAGAACTTTGTTCTCATACGCATGCCATCGGGTCGACAGTTAAATCGATCCCTACCTTCTAAGAATCGACATTGCCCTGGCAATTTCGAGAAGGTCCAAAACTGCCGAATTGATGGGGAAAATTGATCCCAACCTTCTGAGAACCAATGTTGCCCCGACAACATCAGAAAGGTCCAAAACCGCCAGATCGATGGGGAAAATCGATCCCAACCTTCTAAGAACTGGCGTTGCCCCAATAACATCGAGAAAGTCCAAAACCGCCGGATCGATGGGAAAAATTGATCCCAACCTTTTGAGAACCAGCGTAGTTCCAACAATGTCGGGAAGGTCCAAAACCGCCAGGTCGATGGTCAAATCGACCCCTACCTTCTAAGAACAGCCGTTGGACCGACAACGTCGGGAAGGTCCAAAACCACCAGGTTAATGGTGAAAATCGACTCACAACCTTCTGAGAACCGATGTCGCCCGGATATAGACGACACTAAAAAGGTCAAAACCACTGGGTCGATAGTGAAAATCGACCATAACCTTTCGAGCACCGGTGTTGCTCAGAAATAGCGACACCGGGAAGGTCAAAACTACTAGGTTGACGGTGAAAATCAACCCTAACCTTCTAAGAAGTAGTGTTGCCGGGAGATAAGCAACACCGGGAAGGTCAAAATCGCCAAGTCGATGGTGAAAATCGACCCTAACCTTCTCAAAACTGAGTTTCCCTGGAGATAGAAGACACAGGGAAGGTCAAAACCGTCGGGTAGACGGTGAAAATCGAAAACAACCTACTCATATTCAACGTAGCCTGGAGTTTGGCAACGCCGAGAAAGAATCTTCGAATTCAAACTATCAAAGCGCATGCCTCTAGAGACAGAAGCCGGCACCCAATTGAACTCTACAACCCTAAGGAATCCGCCATTGCCCAAAAACAAATGATGATAGGAAGGTGAAATTGCTTTCTAGTTGATCAGATTGGTCGACTCTAACTTACAGATGTAAACTGCTGCCTAGAGATAGGCAACGTCAGGGAGATTTCCCTACAATATAACCTTTTGTACCCTAGCTTCCAGAGGTAGAAACTAGACATGACTGGATTTTTAAACCTGAACTCGGAAGAATTTGTTATGATGGAAGATGACAATAATGCATTTGTACGATACATGCATCTTGAATGACATTGACTAAGGATGTCAAGTTGGAAGAATTCAGTTCCAGCTTGGAGATTGGCACCATCTAAGACATAACGCTTGTAATCGAGCGATAAGGTCACTAATTCCTGGAGATAGGAACTATCGTACAAATAGAATTTTTGCGATGATGCTAACAACTAAGTAGGACACGCTCAGGCAAGGATAAGCAAGAATAGTCGTAAAGAGTCAAAGTTGGAATTATCAGGCTTACTTGATCCCGAAGTAGGGTTGAGAACCAGACTGGAGGCAATCAGGCAAATGTCTCGTAATATGTAATCCCTCCTAAATGCCAAAAGTATGGCATTTGGAATAATAAATCTCATGAATATGAATACATATGCAGATAATCGGTTAAAAGGGTCCTGATCAGGTCCAAGCTAGAGTTAGTGCAGAGTTGGTTAAATAACAATTATATTCGGCTAGATAGAACAGTTTAGTATCTGCAAATAGAACAAAGTAATAAGGTATAAAAAAAGCAATAATAGGAGTATTATTTACATGCATAAAATTTCGGTAATGAATGTATTGCGAAGAAACACAAGTATATAATACAGGAAAAATTGCAGTACAAGCAATTATATTATATACATAGGCAGTTATACACAAACAAGCACAGTACATAAAAATGAAGACAAGTAAACTGAAGTGAGATCACAAACAAAAGTTAATCTTCCATTGCTAATAGTTTTCACGTACAATCAAACAGTAAGGGTCGTGCCCGCACAATCTCGGCCTATCCAAAAAAAGGAAAAAAGTATAGAGTCGGACAAAAACAACAAAAAAACACGCTACCATGCCAATAGTCTCAAAGCACTCCTCATTTTTCCTTTTCTTTCCACCTTTACCAACGAAGGGATGGCTCCTGCAATTTTTCTTTTCATCCTTAAGTACCCTGCTAGCGGGAGTCTTGCCTTCCGAGTGAGTGGAATCCTCATCAATCACAGTATGTGGCTCTACGGACTGGCCGGTTGAAGTCTCAGTGGGCTCTATTTTAGGTGGTTGGATTTTCAATGTAGGAACCTTTTGATGGGTGATTGTTGATTTTGTGGAGATGGGGCAGTCAACTTCTGGTTCCTTCTTTACACCAATCTTGTCCAGATCCTTCCTCATCCTCTCCGCCATAGTCTCATGCTTAGTTGGGTCGGAAGAACCCAAAATCATTAAATCCTTCTCCTGAGAAGCAGAAATATCCTCCAAGTTCTCCAAAGCGGAAATCTTCTCGGAATCAGTGCCTCGCCATATTCAAGGCAGAAGAAGCTACACCAAGCCCTATGGAGATGGTTATTGACGCAGTAAAGATAGCGACAGTTCCTGACTCCAATGTAGCCGGTGGTGGAGTAGGCAAATGAGGTTGACCTACAAGTTGACAAACAGAGTAGTAAAGTTTAGAAATGGACTCGAGAGTGAACTGAAGCTTCTTTGAAACTCTGGAGAGAGAAGAAAATACCTGAGCTAGCGCTTCATTCCTAGATGTCGACTTTGAATTCCCCATCATTAGCTGTATGATCCTCAATTTGACCAACGGGAGGGTGAATGTAAGGCTCAATAGACGTAACTATTGCTGAAGTAGGGAACGCCTGGGTAGTTTCAGAGCCAACTCCCGTGAATGGAGGAATAGTCATCGTCATCTCTATAGATCCAGAAGTGGGCACTTCATGCTGACCAGAAGACCTTGGGCCGGTGAGAGCATTAGCAGTACTAGCATTAGCAACCTCTTTAGCAAGGAGGGCCTTCCAATAGAAATAAATTTTATGTCCTCGGCATCAAGGTACATAGCCACTATCTCCTCTTTAGAGCAATTATCTTCGGCCTATGCAGCCCTGGGCAGCACTTCCTCCCAAATACCAGCCAAGGTCTTGACATAGTCATCCTCCAGCCACCTCAGATTTTTGCTCATCAATTTATTAGTATAGAAGTACAACATGTTGGCATCGAGTTCTTCACTAGTTCTAGCCCTATTTTCATGAAGCACTTTGAGTTCTTGTTGAGAAATTGCAAGTTCAAGGTCATTGGCATCTTTTTCGGTGGATAGTTGCTCCGTCTCCTCAGTAAGTTTCTTCTCTTCTTCGCTGAGCATTCGATTCTCCTCTTAGATCCAAGCAAGTCCTACAGCTTGTTCTAAGATAGTTTTGTCTCAAGCCTTTATAATCTCATCATTCTGGGTAAGGGTTGTTATCCCGCTTTTTGGCAAGGCCGTGACACCAAGAACTTAACTGGAAACCAAGGACAGTCTGTCCCGAAGATCGGTTATACACAGGTTCACTATGGATACTGGTGAATTTTATCTGAGTTCGGATCTAACTACAATTGACAAGGCATGACAAGAAAAGCTATGAAAGCCAACATTCCAAATTTCAAGTCAAAACGAGTTCGTATGCTCAAGATATTGATCGATCAAGGTCAAGGAAAAGCAGCACTGTTCGTATCTATCGTGGCAACACTACTTCGTATCCATCACCATACAATAACAATGTTCATATCCAACCAGGCCACTCACTTCTTGTCCATCCATTTCATAACCGTAGCCAAGCCACAATCTCATTCATATCCATGGAGTGAGCACCGAGTTTGTATCCATCCTTCACCATCCCCTTCGTATCCATCAGTGGCTAACGGTGATCAGACCTCCACAATTCTGGTTTGGAAGCTATTCGTATTCATCTAGTTCGTAACCGTCACTATGCAACTAACCGACTTGTATCCATCGACACACTAGCCTACTTTCGTATCCATCCATCATTCCGTTCCAATTTGTATCCATCGAATAAAAGCAACCGAACTCGTATCGATTATTCACTTGATTGATACGAAAGGAAAAGCCGGGTATCGGTACGAAGAACATGGGAATCATCGATATGAAGTCAACCAAGTACTATGGATACGAAGCCACATTTCATGATCGATACGAAATAGGGCAATGACTATCGATACGTAGAAAGCACATCAGGTTGATATGAATGAGGTATAATCAAGAGGAAGACTCGGTCACTCGGCATAATAAATGGATCGATCCTAAAAGATGGCACCACGTTATCTAGAAATCACGTGCCTTCAACCGATATGAACAGTGTAACAACCCATAATTTTTGTAAATATTTTTATTAAATTTTATTTTGAAAACTTTGATTTTTAAATCATTTAAAAGTGAATTTTTAGAATTTTCCAAACTAAGTTTGGGATTTGTTTGTAATTCATTTTCAAAATATAATAAAATAAACATTTTTTGAAAATTTTATATTTTGGTCAACTGAAAGTAAAAGTTTGACCACAGTTGAAAATTTTAAATTTGAATTTTTAATTTCTAATCTTTTTCTTTGAAGCAGAATATAATTATGATATTCGTTCTGCTTTTCATTTCGTTAAATTCTTTTTTGTACTTTTTAAATTTGATAACATTCAGCGTTTTACCCGCAATTATTTGCCGAATTTTATTTGTTATTTTCTCTTGCCTATTTCCTATGTTCATTCCTATTTTATATTTTGTTTTTCTATTTTCTATTTTGTTTGGACTTTTATTTAATTTTTTTTTGATTTTATTTGGATTTTTGGGCTTGGAAATTCAAAGAGTCTTAGGTTTCTTTTCTAGGAAATCAAGTAAGCCTCTTCACTTACCCTAGCCATTCACTACCCTCCACATCACTAGCCGTTCATTTCCCTAAACCCTAGCCGCCACTTCTATTTTCAAATCACGTACAAACCATTTCTCATTTACCTCATTTTTTTTCATTTGCGTTCAGGAATATTTCCATGGCTTCCTCCTTCATATCTTCCTCCTTTTCATTTCTCTTTATTTTCTCTTTTATTTTCATACATATGCTCGGCCATATCATCCTTTGTGCCGACCACCATCTCCTCTCCACCTCCACATATGACCGACCATCACCTCCTCCATCACCCCATGCCATGGCCGTGACCCCTAGAACAAGATCCATCACCATCTTCCTGTTTAAACCCTAGTCGAGCTACTAATTCACCTTCCTCTTCTATTAGCCTCGACCATAACATAAAACACCAACACTTCTTTGCCATGCCTTGATCAACACCACCCCAAGCCGTGAATTAAGATGTTGCCTTGACACAAACAAACATGGCCGAGCCATGCTAGACCATTAGGCTGAACCATGGTGTGCTTGTGACCCCTCTTTGCCTTGCCTTTTTACCTTCCATGCTTTGTAACTTGCCACTCCTCTTCATTTCCTTACCTGGCCGAGCCTACTTGTCTTGAAGACCATCATGGCCGAGCCATGTACTGATGTGGTCATGCCCAAAGGTATTGTATCCGAGTCCATTTGTTGGTTAGAGCAAAGTTATGCCATTTTGTTTCACATCTTTACATTATTTTAATTTCTATTCTTTTATATTGAATCATAAACTTATAATAGTTGTAATTGTTTGTGTACAAGATTTGGATCTTGACTCTCCATCACTCAAGTTTGAATCGTGCTTTGTCGTGCCTTTCGTGCTTTGCGGAGTTTGAATTTGTGTTTTGAATTTAAATTCTAGCTTTAAAAGATGAGTTCATCACTCTCGACATTCGTACTGATATAATTGTGAAACAATGACATGTGAATTGTAGAAATTAATATGCTATGTTCATAAATGCATGTGATATGATTATATAATGTTATATACTGCTTATATATTCGTTACATCACCTGATATGATATTATATGCTCTACTATTATTTTATTTTTTGTATCTCACACTGCAAGTTCCCTTTCACTATGGGTTGAAATGATACATACCCGAACAGACTTTAGAATAGGGAAAAATCATTATGAGCTGAAATGATAGGCTCGAGTTATTTTTATTGTATTTTTATTTGACTTGGGATTGCAGGTTTGAAATGATAGAACTCGGATTTTTCTTTTTAAATTACGGGTTGAAATTATACATATCCGTATCACTTGACCTAGGTTAGAAAATATTATACAGACCTATGGATAAGTTTTAAATAATATTTTCCTAAAGATTATTAAGTATTTTGAATTTTATTTTACGAAATTTTAACTTAAATTGTGGTTTAGTGATTTACAATATAAAGATACATTGGTTTTCTATAAGTTAAAATTTTATAAGTCAACAAGTGGTTTTACTTGAATTTTAAAGATATATTGGTTTTAAATTGAATTTAAAGATCTTCAATGATGATAAATAATTTAATAATTAAATTTGATTTGATATGGAATTTTAAATCTAACATAGTGTCTTTAATCGATTTTATTTTGTGAAATGGATATGTTTTTGTAAAATCAATAATTTTATTTTATGAAATGGATATGTTTTGTAAAATAAATAATTTTATGTATGAAATGGATTTGTTTTATAAAATAAATAATTATGACTTAAAAAGGTAAAATGTAGCTTAAATTATTAATTAACTTTATAATGGAAAATTTGGTTTTAATTGGAAATGTGAAGTTTGACTTATTAAAAGATTATTTTATTTATGAAATGGGTATTTTAATTTAAGTATTAAGTTATTTGTTAAAATAAAAGTTAGGTAAATTAATGTATTTTGACTTGATAAATGAAATATAATATAAATTGGATATTGGTTAAATAAATGTTATTTTATTTAAATTATAAGTTAAGTAATATCCAAATAAATAATCTTGAAAAGTGAAATAAGTTTGATAAGTTAAAAATGATAAAAGTTGAAGATATATTGTTTTAAATTGTTATAGTAAAAACTTATAATAGTATTTGAAGCATTTCTGAAATGATATGGGTTTCAGGTAACATTCTATAAGTGCTACCGTTGCGGGAAAGGAACTATTTTTGAAATACTAATATATCTACTGCAGCAGTTTATAAGTTCTGTTGTTTCTGAAACTAAACTGTTTTGAAATACTAATACCTACTGTAGCACTTTATAAGTGCTGCTGTTTTGAATTTGGCAATGTTTTCAAATACTAATATATCTACCGTAACACTTTATAAGTGCTATTGTGGCTGAAATTACAATGAACTTTGGAAATGAATATTATTTTGGAAGATTTTGACATTGAATTTAAATGGTTTAAATGAATATGTTTTGAGGTGAAATATAAACCATTTTTGAAATTTATAAGTTAATACAATGTTTTCGAAATTTGTATAATTGAACGAATGAACTTAAAAATTCTATAACTTTGGCAATGAATAATATTATTTTTAAGGGTGTTATGATTTTTCTAAATATTATGATTTCCAAATGATAACATTTTAAATTGATATGGTTTCAAAGTAGTATGGTTTCAAAGTGTTTGGTTTCAAAGGTGTTATAACTTTGAAAGTACTATGACTTTTGGAAATGAATTTATTTAAAATAGTATTTAATTAAGAATTGTTTTGAATATATTGAATTGCAATTTAAGATTTAAGAATATGGCTTCATAAAGTGGTTTTGGTTTAAGATGATTTAAAAAGGAATATTTCAAGTTTAAATAAATTAAAGGAAATATTCAGTGATTGGAAATCTAGGTTTATTCAAATGATATTTTGGTCTTGAAGTATAAACTAGTTTTGAAATGGATATGATATTTGGTTTTGAAGTATAAATTATTTTGAAATAAATATCCATGGGTTATAATAACGATTGGTTGTTAAAGAGACTGGGATCGGATATGGGCATACTTTCTATCGATATCGAAAACCACTTTAACAACTGTGTACGCGGTGGAGATTTCAGAATGAAGTAGGAGGGTGGCGATGATCCTATTGAGGTATGAACGTGGACCCGACTTCCGTAAGTTGGCATAAGGTGGCTAAAACATGAGCGATCTCGGGCCAATGAGGTATCACCTCTGATCGGACACATTTCTTCGATACCATTCTATTACTTTGTGATTGATTTGGTGGCCACCCTTCAATTTTTGATTTGGGAGTGTGTTCCAAGGTGGGCGGTAGTGGCGGCTATGCGTTTCCACCAGCCCTAGTGCGTAATTGGTATATCTACCCTGGCATTTCCTCGTTGTGCCGTGTCATCTACCCTAGCAAGCTTTACTACAAGTTTGTTTTGTACCATACATATGGAGTGCCCTCTGACGACGCCTAGTATAGGGGAGATTACGGTACTGTATAGACTATGTGAATATAAAAATGTGTTAAGATGGAAAATCTAAAGCCTTAACGCTATTTTGATAGTTTACTTTACTTTATACATTATTATGATAGCGTATATTACTACATAGTAGATAGTTTAACGGATCCTTAAAGGATGGACGATCCCAAGCATCCTTTAAGTTACTTGTGCATTTCTATTACAGTTCACTTGAGTTGGTTTACATTGTATAAGTATGTATGTCCCGACTCGAATGTTTTGTGTTTTGCTTTACACTCAGGTCAGACTGAGTTGTACCAGTATTCGAGACTCGCCTTTTGAGTTGGAGCTTCGCTTGGATCCATCTATTGATTCTGATTTCAGTCATTCAGTCGATTCCAGTGATGTATTAAGCTCTTGTATTTGACTATTGTATTGAGACATCTTTGTATTCTTGATTTCTGTTGTATCTTGTTGAACTATGTTATATTATATATATACTAGCTTCATGAACTACTATTTCTTTGCTTCTGCTGCATTGTTGTATTACTCTGTGTTTCTGATCTATGATTTATTTACTGTATATTCTGAGTTTTGCCAAATTTATATTTACAATTCGGTATTTTGAGCAATTCAAGTCCGACATGTGGGGAAGCGAATGGTTGAAAATATCGGGTTGTTACATTTGGTATCAGAGCTTTGGCTCTAGGAAAACTTAGCATATATAGTAAATTTATTTACAGAATCACTTTCGTTCGAGCTTGAATCTCTTCCTTTTGACTCGATTTCTTTTGAATTTTGGAACGTTCCCTGCGGTTCCAAATCCATTCTTGTCTCTCCCTATTTGTCTTCTTTTGATTCTGGAGTATCCCATAACTCCACTTCAAATGATCATTATAATAAATTGGCGGTCTCGCCGATCTTTGAATGATTGTAAAGAGGTGAACTTCTTTACAAGAGGCATTGATTCACTGAGGATTTCTGCATCCTCGGTTTACAATGCTATTTATCCCTTGTTATCCCAAATTCTATCTGTTGAGATCGGATGTAGGTTTGTCCCAGAACTCTACATCGATCTTATTCTTGAAGTCATGGTCGACCCGGTTATGGTCGCCAGTGATTTATATAAGCTTATTCATTCCCTTATTCTGTTATTTAATCATCTTGTCTTTTGTTTCTAACTTATCTTCAAATCATTCCTGAAGTGTATTTGTAAACTAATATTTAAAATGTTTTAATATATATGGTGTTGTTTGAGTTGTTGATGTTGATTTGGTTTTTCGATCGATTTGTCTGATCAACGCTATCGATAGGATCCCCAAAACACTTGAACAGAGCAAACTTACACCATATTGTTTTCAAACTTGGTAAATGGGATAAATTTTGTATAATTATATTTTATATATGTATAATTTTCTGAATTTTGATAGTTAATTGAATTGGATGTTAAGAAATAATATTTGACTTTGTATATATCTTGTAACCATTGGCTTTTGTTTCATATATAAATAATTAAACTATAAAATATGGTTATAAAATTAATTTGGAAATTTAAATGAATTTAAACCAAGAATTTGAGAATTTAATTTCCTATAATTTCGAACTTTGGTTTTAAGGTTTTAAAAGGATATATTATTTAAAATATTTTCGAATAGAAATTGTTTCTTAAGGATTTTATAGTTCCAAATCAGTGCTCTTTCCCTTGTCGTTGGGAAATAATTTCGGTGATGACGGCAGCATCATCGACGTTCATTTTCGAGTTTCGAAGTGAAGAGACCATTC
The DNA here is from genome assembly GCA_030737815.1 of Allium fistulosum. Taxonomy (NCBI): domain Eukaryota; kingdom Viridiplantae; phylum Streptophyta; class Magnoliopsida; order Asparagales; family Amaryllidaceae; genus Allium; species Allium fistulosum. Next base: position 801,451,328 of record CM060904.1, read on the forward strand.
TGTAGCCTTGTTACACTTTTGCTTTGGAAAATTAAATTTATTTGAATATTTGGATTTCTAAAATATGACTTGATTTATAATATATATATTGATATATGGTTTAAAATTTGATTTGATATATATACTATATATATATATATTTATCTATTTCTAGAATAGTTTGAAGTTAACCAGAAATTTAAATTCTTAAATTTTATCTTAAAGTATGATTTCAATTATAAAAAGAAGCCAAAATGTTGAATAAATATTTAAACTTGAATAATTGAATTGGAAAATTTTATTTGTATAATATTCTATTACATTCCAATATAACTTACCTAAATTAATAAGAAGTTGAATATGTAATTGGATAATATACAACATAAAAGGATTTTATACAAAGAATTTGAGTGGTTATAATAAATGTTATACACTTAAATTTTAGTATAAAAAAAATAATAGAGGTAAATAGAATAAAAGGTTAGTTGAATAATTACAATATAAAATGGTGTTAAAAGAATTTATAAATAAATTGGAGCAGTTATAAAAAAGTGTAAATAAACTTAATAGTATGATTAGATATAATTAAGTGGAATAAATTTAATAATAATTTTTGGAATAAAGAAGAATGAAATTTAGTGAATAAACTATGAGTATAATAATGATTTTCAAATTCATGACTTTGGAAAATTGTTAATTTAAGATAATTGTATGATGAGATAATGAGATTAAAAATAGTTAAGATTTATTTAACTTAAGTGAAATCAAATGGATGAAATTAATTATTAATGTAAGTTGAAATTTTCATGGTTTTAAATTTATTATCTTATTCTGTTTTCCAATCTATTTTCTTTCTGGTTGTTTCCATTCTTCTACCTTCTAAGTGGGAAATCGAATTTCAAATTGGTCAGCCCATGGAGCTACTGTTTTCTCCCAGCTTGATCTTGCCACTGATTTTTCACCAGCTTAGTGTTCCTGAGGAAAGTATTCTCGAGACTGCTTTCCGTACTGAGAATGGTTTTTCTATGAATGGTTAGTCATGTCTTTTGGTTTGACTAATGCCCTTGCTTCCTTTGTTGATTAATGAATCGTGTTTTTCATGTTTTGCTTATCAATTCTATTTTAGTCCTTGTTGATGATATCCTTGTCTTCTCCAAGTCAAGGAAAGAACAGGAGTCACATTCGAAATCTGTTCTAGAGAATCTTAGGAATCAATAGTTGAAGGCTGAATTTTCGAAATGACATTTCCGAAAGGATGAAGTCCGATTTCTTGGGCTTATTATTTCTGGTAATGGAGTTCTGTTGATCCAGTTTTGATCGCTGTGATCAATGTGAATCTTCCTTTCCTTTTCTCTTTATCCTTCATTCACTCTATCTTTTATGTTGTCCTTATATCTCTCCCTATTCTGTAAAGGATTTGGAAACTCCTAGGACTTCAATTGATATTCGTAGTTTTCTAGGCCTCGCTGATTATTATCGGAGATTCATTGAGAATTTTGCTCGGATGGCTGCACTTTTCCTTGCTTTGACTCGTAACAATGTTAAGTTTTACGAGAGTATTTGGGTTATGGTGGATAGACTGACCAAGTCCGCTCATTTCATTTCGGTCAAGTCTATTGGCTCTTCTTCCTGTTTGGCTGAGACCTATGTGAGGGAGATTGTTTATCTTCATGGGGTTCCTATCAGTATTGTTTGTGATAGAGATCCCATATTCATCAGTCAGTTTTGGAGAGTCTTTCTGGAATCTTTGGATACTCACTCGAATCTGAACATTGCTTAACATCCATAGACCGACGGTCAAACGGAAAGAGTGAATCAGGAGGATCTTCTTTGTTCTTGTGTTCTTGATTATTGGAGGATCTTGGAAAGATCATCTCCATCTCGTCGAATTTACCTATGATGACAGTTATCAGGTATAATTTCAATCTTCTGTTTATCTTGTCTTAATCCTCTATCTATTTTCTTCACCTTTTTTTATCCAGGCTAGTATTGCAATGTCTTCGTTTGTTGCTCTTTACGGACGACTTTGCAGATCTTCATCTTACTGGATAAAATCCGGTAATCGTTCAGTTCATTGGTCCTTTCCGCATTGTGGGAAATTTGGTTCTTTGGCTTATCATTCGGATTTGCCTGAGAAGTTTTCTGGAGTACACATTGTATTCCATTTTTTTCCATCTTTGTCGGTATCTTCATGATCCATCTCTTATTGTTTCGCCTTCTGCTCTCGAGAGTTTGGATATTGAATCAAACCTTACAGTCGAGAGGAAGCCACTTCGTATTGTCGATTGAGGTACGAAGTTACTGAGAAGGAAATCTATCAACCTGGTCATAGTACAGTGTTGTACTGATGATCGGAATTGTACCTGGGGACGGAGGAGAGCATACGTGCTTTGAATCCGGAATTGTTTGTTTCAGGTATTATTCGTTGTTTTATCTTATCTTTCTTTGATCTTCCATGTCTCGTTCCTTTTCGAGGACGAAAAGTTTTGAGTGAGGGAGAGTGTAATAACCCATAATTTTTGTAAATATTTTTATTAAATTTTATTTTGAAAACTTTGATTTTTAAATCATTTAAAAGTGAATTTTTAGAATTTTCCAAAGTAAGTTTGGGATTTGTTTGTAATTCATTTTCCAAATATTTGAATTTTAAATTTTAAATTTGAATTTTAAATTTCTATTCTTTTTCTTTGAAGTAGAATATAATTATGATATTCGTTCTGCTTTTCGTTTCATTAAATTCTGTTTTGTACTTTTTAAATTTGATAAGATTCAGTGTTTTACCCGTAATTATTTGCCTAATTTTATTTGTTATTTTCTCTTGCCTATTTCCTATGTTCATTCCTATTTTATATTTTGTTTTTCTATTTTCTATTTTGTTTGGACTTTTATTTATTTTTTTCTGGATTTTATTTGGATTTTTGGGCTTGGAAATTCAAAGAGTCTTAGGTTTCTTTTCTAGGAAATCAAGTAAGCCTCTTCACTTACCCTAGCCATTCACTACCCTCCACATCTCTAGCCGTTCATTTCCCTAAATCCTAGCCGCTACTTCTATTTGAAAATCACGTACAAACCATTTCTCATTTACCTCATTTTTTTTTCATTTGCGTTCAAGAATATTTCCATGGCTTCCTCCTTCATATCTTCCTCCTTTTCATCTCTCTTTATTTTCTCTTTTGTTTTCATACATATGCTCTACCATCTCCTCCTTTGTGCTGACCACCATCTCCTCTCCACCTCCACATATGACCGACCATCACCTCCTCCATCACCACATGTCAATGTCATGACCCCTAGAACAAGATCCATCACCATCTTCCTGTTTAAACCCTAACCGACACTACTACAAAACAGGCCATTTGCATCGGTTGTTTACCCCCCTTTTGCATCAGTTCAACAACCGATGCATATGCAACCGATGCAACAGGCTTAACACTTTTGCATCAGTTCTGAAACCGATGCAAAAAGGTCCTTTTTGCATCGGTTGTTACTAACAACTGATGCAAAATATCATGGTTGGTTGCTTGGACACAGCCCCCATGTTGCATCGGTTTTTTATAACAACCGATGCAAACTAATCCCTCTATTGCATCAGTTATTTATACCTGATGCAGAAAAATCATTCTCAGAAATCATTATTATAGTACTCAAATAGACAATATATATATGTATATATATATATATATTTTGATTATAACAAACAATTATTGCATGCAATATTACAATCATTCAAAATTAAATTTGATGGCAAATACAAACTGAATAACATAATACCAAAATAAGCATATATCAATTACAGTGTTAATAATCTATACAAAATAAGTGTGGATACATCAAACTGTGCAATCTATACAAAATCCACTTCTGTTGCTCAACCTGACACAACTGACCCTTTACTTGCCTCGACAGCAAGCCACACCAACACCTACAGCAGTTTTGACAGCAACCAAATCAATACCATCACACCACCCACCATCTCCTCATTTCAACTCATACAACTACTGTGCCACTGCTGTGCACACACATTCGATCCACATTCCACCTAGTTCATACTTTCAAACCTCCCTGCAACATACCCTACTGTCATCAAATACCCAGTGCACATCAGTGCACACTTCAACTAGAGCAAGTATGGCATCAAAGGCAAAATAAAATTTAGCCAGCTTTTATTAAACTGAGTAATAATTACCTTTGCAAAAAAGAAGAAGGAATCAAGTTGCCAGACTCCTGTGAAATCGTTTTATTGTGAGGTGTTAACCACTATACATAACCATGAGAGTGATGGTTTTGCAACATTATTGAGGTTAAGTCAAATGCTCAACTTATTATCATCAACTCTCACACAGCAGAAAATCCTACTAGATCCACAAGACAATTGTGCTCTTCCGCTAGTAGTTGCAGTATAGCAACGGTACTAAAAGGATTAATTAAGTACAAATTTTACTGCAAACATGGAAATTTTGTATACTGTATCTCCAATAATTTAGAAGGACAATATACTAAACTAAGGCGCAACCGTTTGGATCGATTTAAATAAGCTATTTTTTTGTCTTTTGAAAGTCAAAACACACTTTCAAAAGGCAGAAAAGTAACTTATATAAGTCAATCCAAATGTGATATTAGTTTAGCACTTTAGAAATAACTTGATGCTGAATGGAATGAGAATATACACTGACATTCAAGTGAATGATTTGGAATAATTCATAGCTGTCAAGTGTTAAGGATATAAAAACACATAAAAGGAATTACCTTTTTTTAAACATAAATATGCATGCTAAGAAGTGATCAAGAATGGGACAGCTTTCGGACCCTTGCATGATAAATACAGTACTTCTTTATTGGTGATTCTTCGCTTTGCTATGAAGAATATGTTTGATGTGGCTAGATGTTCAATTGTTGACTCTATGTTTTGAATAGTAACGCTTTGAATGTCCTTGGAAACTTCATTTGTGTCCGAAATATTTTTCCACGTCTGCCTATAACATATGAGATTAGTTGTATGAACAGCTAGGATTTGGCAAGTTATTTTAAATGTTTAACAATTGCAATAAAGTACTTACATCAAGGAAGCTTGTACGCTCCATTTTCCCGTCCTCGGAGAAGAAAACATGTAGTCAAATCCTAGCATTGAAATACATTACTGGTTGTTGTTTATTTTTCACTGCCACTTGCAAAAGTGTGCTAAGGGGGACCTTGTGAGATATTCTGATATGGAAGCATTGGTAGAAGCTTCAGCCATTGTGCCCAGTTCCCTATTGTCTTTGATACCATATCTTGCCACCTGACAAAACAAATTATGAAGCAGCCTAGATTAAGTTCAAAAGAAAGTAAGCGAACATGTTCCAAGCATCAGTCATTTTACATACCACATTGAATATGCCAAAACATGCAGCTGGACAAATGAAAAATGACACCTTAAGTTCACGTACTCGGCAGCAAGAGTCCACAATTTCTCTGGGAGCACCTGTAGATGGTTATCAGTTGTAAGATTGTTATTATTAGGTTGCAGATGTAATCAATCAATCAGCACCAAAGTGAGAAACTGCAGGAGTTTAATCGAAGTCTCATGCAATGGAAAACAGAAGCTTGGGATGATTATTATAGCACAACTTGATTAACTACTATTAATCAGAGAAACAAGTTATTGATGCACCATATTCATGTTTATTTGAAGACTGAATTAATAGTAAAGCCTATTACTAGAGAAACATAACATTAGCATAGAAAAGGTAAAAAAAGATGGTATACTTTATGGGTCCTCTGCGGTAGAATGTGAAGCTTGGAGTGTTTACAAGTACAACACGAATAATGGAGGACTATTTACATAATTCAACTTTTTTTAATAGACATATAAATTGGAATAATAATCAGGATTGGAATTATTTACTTTATTCGTAGGTGAAGGATTTAATTGGATCAATTTCAAAGAAATTTCAACCATGACCAATGAACAGGCCTGAAGCTATGTGTTCCAATATCTAGCAAAGAAATGCAGAAATGAATGATAGAAACGGAGAAAGAAAATGTATAATTGCTTTATTTGCTTGATTGAATTATATGGATGCAGTACACTTGTATTTATACAGGTAGAAGCAAAAAGAAAAATAATAAATTGTAGGCTGGGCTGGATACAAGGCCCATAACCTCATTACATGAGAAAAAGGGCATATAGCCGCTAGACATATACTGAAGAGCAAACATATCCTCATTCGTATTCTTTACTCTCTAATTCTATAAACTAGTAAAATATGACGTATTCATCAACAGAGAAAAGAGTGAGCGTTTGAGCAACAGGAAATATGGCAAAAGTAAAGGTGCATATAATAATGTGATGATATAATTGAGTAGTGCATTTATTTAGTGTTGGCAACTACCACACCTAGGATTATACATATATTTATGCAGCAATCACTCTTTAAAGAATCTGATTTGAATTGCGTATAAAAAGAAAAGAAAAAGTCATGTATTTTGTAAATTGCATTATGTAAAATGTCAGCAGAGATATAGTTTCAGATTGACAATAACCAAACAAGGCTGCTATACAGAACATAGTACTCAAGAGGCAATCAGAGGAGCAAAGCTTTCATAGTATACCAAATAATAATACTGCATGTTATATTAACTTCCCAAAAATAACGAAAAGTTAAACTTAATGTTGTTGGAAACAAGTTCCTAAATTTGACTTGCTCTGTATACTTAAACGGAAAAAAAATCAAACAAGAATCATTCTAAATGCAATGCAATTATAGTGTATCTACAAGAACTAAGTTGTTACGCAAGTAACTGGGCTAAACATCATAATCAGCTTGAGTCGATATATAGAGTTTATATAGATACTTATATATTTTCACAAAGCTTCCACTGTTTGTGAAATCTATTCGAATATTCAACTTCAAAAAAAAATGTTCTGATAACTATAATAAGCATAAACAAATAAATGCTAAAGCGGAAAATAAAATATTGAACTTAACCCACCTGTCTCGAACTCAGAAAAGTTTGCAAGAAATGATTCCTCCAAATCTTTTGATGGTAAAAGATTGTTGAGTATGTTGGAATATCTGGGATTATTGGCATATAAGGTGTCTGTTCACTAACCCTAATTACATCATCAGCAAAACCTACTCCCAAGGCGTCGGCCATCGGATCCTGATCATTTCTCCGGAGTCGGATCTGAAGCGCGGGTCCATTTATTGAAGAAGAAAAGAAGTAAAAAATAATTTTTCTGCCACCGAGCATTCTGAGGAGGAGAAGAATTTTGTTTTTCGGAGTGGGTTATGGAGGAGGAAAGAGTACATTTGTCCAAAGTAGTAACTTTGGAGCCAATTTTTCACTATTTACCACCTAAATTTTATATTGCCATCAACATGTAGTTGCATCGGTTCACTTTAAAACTGATGCGACTAAAACTATTTGCATCGGTTGTTGGTGAGAACTGATGCAAATTTGATTTTTTTTATTACCTATTGCTTTCCACGTACCAATTGCATTGGTTATTAAGATAGAACTGATGCAAATAGTTCTATTTACATCAGTTTTTACTTCAACCGATGCAAATGAGGTGAAGCAATATGCGTTTTTTGTACTAGTGCGAGCTAGTAATTCACCTTCCTCTTCTATTAGCCTCGGCCACAACATAAAACATCACCACTTCTTTGCCATGCCTTGATCTACACCACCCCAAGCCGTGAATTGAGATGTTGCCTTGACACAAACAAACATGGCCAAGCCATGCTAGACCATTAGGCCGAACCATAGTGTGCTTGTGACCCCACTTTGCCTTGCTTTTTTACCTTCCATGCTTTGTAACTTGCCACTCCTCTTCATTTCCTTACCTGGCCGAGCCTACTTGTCTTGAAGACCATCATGGCCGAGCCATGTATTGATGTGGTCATGCCCAAAGGTGTTGTAGCCAAGCCCATTTGTTAGTTAGAGCAAAGTTATGTCATTTTGTTTCACATCTTTACATTGTTTTAATTTCTATTCTTTTATATTGAATCATACACTTATAATTGTTGTAATTGTTTGTTTACAAAATTTGGATCTTGAATCTCCATCACTCAAGTTTGAATCGTGCTTTGTCGTGCCTTTCGTGCTTTGCGGAGTTTGAATTTTTGTTTTGAATTTAATCTCTAGCTTTAAAAGGTGAGTTCATCACTCTCGACATTCGTACTGATATAATTGTGAAACAATGACATGTGAATTGTAGAAATTAATATGCTATGTTCATATATGCCTGTGATATGATTATATGATGTTATATACTGCTTATATATTTGTTACATCACCTGATATGATATTATATGCTCTACTATTATTTTATTTTCTATATCTCACACTGCAAGTTCCCTTTCACTATGGGTTGAAATGATACATACCCGAATGGACTTTAGAATAGGGAAAAATCATTATGAGCTGAAATGATAGGCTCGAGTGATTTTTATTGTATTTTTATTTGACTTGGGATTGCGGGTTTGAAATTATAGAACCCGGATTTTTCTTTTTAAATTACGGGTTGAAATGATACATATCCGTATCACTTGACCTAGGTTAGAAAATATTATACAGACCTATGGATAAGTTTTAAATAATATTTTCCTAAAGATTATTAAGTATTTTGAATTTTATTTTATGAAATTTTAACTTAAATTGTGGTTTAGTGATTTACAATATAAAGATACATTGGTTTTCTATAAGTTAAAATTTTATAAGTCAATAAGTGGTTTTACTTGAATTTTAAAGATATATTGGTTTTAAATTGAATTTAAAGATCTCCAATGATGATAAATAATTTAATAATTAAATTTGATTTGATATGGAATTTTTAATCTAACCTAGTGTCTTTAATAGATTTTATTTTGTGAAATGGATATGTTTTTGTAAAATCAATGATTTTATTTTATGAAATGGATATGTTTTGTAAAATAAATAATTTTATGTATGAAATGGATTTGTTTTATAAAATAAATAATTATGACTTAAAATGGTAAAATGTAGCTTAAATTATGACTTAACTTTATAATGGAAAATTTGGTTTTAATTGGAAATGTGAAGTTTGACTTATTAAAAGAATATTTTATTTATGAAATGGGTATTTTAATTTAAGTATTAAGTTATTGTTAAAATAAAAGTTAGGTAAATTAATGTATTTTGACTTGATAAATGAATTATAATCTAAATTGGATATTGGTTAAATAAATGTTATTTTATTTAAATTATAAGTTAAGTAATATCCAAATAAATAATCTTGAAAAGTGAAATAAGTTTGATAAGTTAAAAATGATAAAAGTTGAAGATATATTGTTTTAAATTGTTATAGTAAAAACTTATAATAGTATTTGTAGCATTTCTGAAATGCTATGGGTTTCACGTAACATTCTATACGTGCTACCGTTGCTGGAAAGGAACTGTTTTTGAAATACTAATATATCTACTGCAGCAGTTTATAAGTGTTGTTGTTTCTTAAACTAAACTGTTTTGAAATACTAATACATACTGTAGCACTTTATAAGTGCTGCTATTTTGAATTTGGCAATGTTTTGAAATACTAATATATCTACCGTAACACTTTATAAGTGCTGTTGTGGCTGAAATTACAGCGAACTTTGGAAATGAATATTATTTTGGAAGATTTTGACATTGAATTTAAATGGTTTAAATGAATATGTTTTGAGGTGAAATATAAACCATTTTGGAAATTTATAAGTTAATATAATGTTTTTGAAATTTGTATAATTGAACGAATGAACTTAAAAATGCTATAACTTTGGTAATGAATAATATTATTTTTAAGGGTGTTATGATTTTTCTAAATATTATGATTTCCAAATGAAAACATTTTAAATTAATATGGTTTTAAAGTAGTATGGTTTCAAAGTGTTTGGTTTCAAAGGTGTTATAACTTTGAAAGTACTAAGACTTTTGGAAATGAATTTATTTAAAATAGTATTTAATTAAGAATTGTTTTGAATATATTGAATTGCAATTTAAGATTTAAGAATATGGCTTTATAAAGTGGTTTTGGTTTAAGATGATTTAAAAAGGAATATTTCAAGTTTAAATAAATTGAAGGAAATATTTAGTGATTGGAAATCTGGGTTTATTCAAATGATATTTTGGTCTTGAAGTATAAACTAGTTTTGAAATGGATATGATATTTTGTTTTGAAGTATAAATTATTTTGAAATAAATATCCATGGGTTATAATAACGATTGGTTGTTAAAGAGACCGGGATCGGATATGGGCATACTCTTTGTCGATACCGAAAACCACTTTAACAACTGTGTATGCGGTGGAGATTATAGAATGAAGTAGGATGGTGGCGACGATCCTATTGAGTTATGAACGTGGACCCGACTTCCGTAAGTTGGCTTAAGGTGGCTAAAACATTAGCGATCTCGGGCCAATAAGGTAGCACCTCTGATCGGACACATTTCTTCGATACCATTCTATTACTTTGTGATTGATTTGGTGGCCACCCTTCGATTTTTGATTTGGGAGTGTGTTCCGAGGTGGGCGGTAGTGGCTGCTATGCGTAATTGGTATATCTACCCTGGCATTGCCTCGTTGTGCCGTGTCACCTACCCTAGCGAGCTTTACTACGAGTTTGTTTTGTACCATACCTATGGAGTGCCCTCTCACGACGCCCAGTACGGGGGAGATTACGGTATTGTATATACTATGGGAATAAAAAAATGTGTTAAGGTGGAAAATGTAAAGCCTTAACGCTATTTTGATAGTTTACTTTACTTTAGACATTATTATAATAGTGTATATTACTACATAGTAGATAGTTTAACGGATCCTTAAAGGATGGGTGATCCCAAGCATCCTTTAAATTACTTGTGCATTTCTATTACAGTTCACTTGAGTTGGTTTACATTGTATAAGTATGTATGTCCTGACTCGAGTGTTTTGTGTTTTTCTTTACGCTCGGGTCAGACTGAGTTGTACCAGTATTCGAGACTCACCTTTGGAGTTGGAGCTTCGCTTGGATCCATCTATTGATTCTGCTTTCAGTCATTCAGTTGATTCCGGTGATGTATTCAGATCTTGTATTTGACTATTGTATTGAGACATCTTTGTATTCGTGATTTCTATTGTATCTTGTTGTACTTAGTTATATTATATATATAGTAGCTTCATGAACTTCTATTTCTTTGCTTCCGTTGCATTGTTATATTACTCTGTGTCTATGATCTGTAATTTATTTACTGTATATTCTGAGTTTTGCCAAATTTATATTTACAATTCGGTATTTTGAGCAATTCAAGTCCGATATGTGCGGATGCGAATGGTTGAAAATATCGGGTCGTTACAAACAAAACCGATATGAAGGTATTGACACGAAGTCAGCAGCGTACAACAAATCCAAACTTGCATCGATCATAACTCGAGATCTACAAGTCCAAATGCCACCAAATTTTCGTAGAAGCTTGCGTACAACCTCAAGAACGTACTTGATCGATCTCAACCCAAAATAACCAATTCTAGATTGATACAAACTCGATTCTTATTGCTCTTAAATCAAGTCAAAATCACCTAAATTTGATCCCATGGGCCCACCCACGTAAGAGAAAGAGTCTCCCGAGATTTGAGACAGATATTTGCAGCCTACACTTATAAATAGCGACCCTGGACCTACAGAAAATGGACTTTTGGCTTCTCTATGCTGATACTCTGCCAAGATCATTATTAAACCACTGTTGTACTATTGTAATCGCTTGTAATCAGCGAGTGAAAATCAATAAACATCAATCATTCCATAGTGGACGTAGGCTATACGCCGAAACACTCTACATTTGCGTGTTTCTACATTTTTTCTTATCTGTTAATTGGTGTGTTTGTTAAATCTGCCTCATTTTACATTTAATTTCTTCATTTTATCTCTTCAAACACATCTAAAGGGTGTTGTGCCCACTTTTGGTACAAACAAGGGCCTGGTCCCTCTCGTCGACTAGCTTCTTGAACTTGGCACCCTAGGCAAGAGTAGCTTTCAGCTCATTCCTCATCATGAATTCGATGCTGGCTTGAGCGCATTTTAACTCATCCATCAAGCTATCGGTGTTGGCTATTTGCATTTGTGTAAGGTCTCTCTCTTTGGCGACCTTAACCAAATCCTCATCTTGTTCCTTTAACACTCGTTCAAGGTTAGCTCACTCGCACTTGAAGGATCGGATGTTGGTGTAGTTAATCTTGTTTACTTAAGAGAGAGCTGCACATAATTTCTTCCACTTAAATCCCTAATCAACATGTTGCTCATTGCTCTTTAAGTTTCTCATCACCACCTCTTTCAACGTATCTGAGATGTCTTGATCAAACTTAACACCCTGTACGAAGAGGTGTGGAAATGCAGCCAGCAAGCATGGAGGACTAGGGCGGGAGCGTGAATGAGACAGCGGAGACCGCCTCGACGATTCAGAATGCCAACTCTACCTGTATGTGAAGGGAGTTCTGACCCTAACCAGCACATTTTAAAGTATGAATGGTTGATGAACACTGCACGAGCCGATGATGTGGTCAAATGCCTAAGTTTCCTAATCTCCCTAGGGGGCATCACGACTATGTGGTTTACTCACTTACCACCCCGATCTATTTCATGTTTCGACCAGTTGGCTGCGAAGTTTGTTGAACAGTTTTGCATGCATATCACAAGGTCCAAAGATGTTAATACCCTATCCATTGTCACTCAGGCTCCCGGGGAGACACTCAGACGTTACCTGGAAAGGTTCCACGCTACCTGCGCTGAGATTAGTAACCCCAATGACAATTCCATTCTGATGGCATTGACTAAAGGGATCGATCCCGACTCCAAATTTGGTAACTGGCTGGCCAGAAAACCCCCTACGTCATTGGACAGTTTCTATTCCAAGGCAGCTCATTCCTTGAGAAGAGAGGATGCGAAACAGTCTAGGAAAAAGGTTGACGTAGGGCCCAGCGTGGAAGGAATCCAAAGCAATGTCGCTGTGAAACAAACCGGGGAGAGTTCCAGAAAGGTGCGGTTAAATATATAGAATAAACAGAATCAGCGGAAAGGCGATGGAAATCAGGGCAGGAAGCAGGATCAGAATCGCGGACCGCGGCGTAGAGCTCCCATGTATGACACCTATACACCTTTAAGTACATCTCTGGAAAATGTGTACTTGCAAACTTGTAATATTGTCTAATTTAAGAAACCTGCTCTGAAGCAATCGTCAGAGAAACAGATTCAAATGAGGAAGTTTTGTAGATTTCATGATAGTTATGGCCACAACACGAACGAGTGCCATCATTTACAGGATATTATAGAGAAGTTGATCCGAGAAAAAAGTTGGAGCAGTTTGTTCAGGTGCCGCAGTCTGGAGGTGCGGGCCTGTCGAATCAAAACCAAATACCAAATCAGGTTAGACCGGAGGAAGCCGCTCGTACCGGCGGGAGGTTAGTGATTAACACTGTTAGTGGTGGTCCTCATCTAACGGATCGAAGCTGGAGGGAAATGGAGTTGTATGCCAACTCTATTAGGCATGTGACCTTCGAATGTTGCAGTAACTTGGTAGACGGGGCTCCGGACAAACAACAGAAAATGATGGCAGACGACATCGTATTTCGATACAGGGATGACGGCAGAGCCGAAGCCCCAACCATTGATCCAATAGTCATTTCAACACAGATAGGTCCTGCTTGGATGAAGAGGATCTTAGTGAATAGTGGAAGTTCAGTAAACATACTCTTTAAGTGAGCCTATGATCAAATGAAGATGGAGGTGAAAGATTTGAAGCCTTGTCATTCTCGTATTCATGGCTTCAATGGAAGTGCGACTATACCCACTGGGATGGTGGAGCTACCAGTGGAGTCGGGAGTTGGAGAACGCTGGAGAGTCTAGATATTGCAGTTTATTGTGTTGGATATTGACTCACCATATAACGCTTTCTTTGATCGAACGGCCCTAGCTGAGTTTAGGGCCGCTATTGCCCCTTGGTGTCTAACTTTGAAATTCTCTATCGACAATGGAGTCGGAGTCATTCAAGTAGACTAGGCTGCTGGACGAGCCTGCTATGTTGTTGAGCTATGAGAGGCGCAGCGAAAAGAGAAGGGAAAGGGCATAGAGGAATCTCTCTGCGTTCGCTTTGCTCATAATTGACAATTAACGCCTAGGCCAAGGCCTGAGCACCACAACCAATTCCCAAGAGATCTTGACCCGAGAGATACTGAAAGCAAAGATGAAGTCAAAGGTAGTCAGGCTTCTCTGGTAGAGCTGACGATCGATGTTTCGATCGATAATGATGACAATTCTAAAATGGTAAAGATTAGATCTCAGCTAAGTCAACAGATGAAAGAGGAATTGGTTGAATTTCCTTGGGAAAACCTCGACATGTTTGCCTGGATGCACTCCGACATGTATGGGATCTCGCCAGACATCGCGAGCCACGCATTGATATTGACCCGCGGCATGTCTCGGTCAAGCAAAAAAGGCGTGGTATGGATCCAAAGAGATCTGTCGCCCTTAAGGAAGAGGTGGATAAACTCAGGTCGAACGGGTTTATCTGAGATGCGTTATATCCAGAATGGGTATCCAATCCTGTACTTGTCAGAAAACCTAACGGGAAATGGAGAACTTGTGTTGACTACTCAGACTTGAATAAAGCTTGCCCTGAAGATAGTTTTCCACTTCCCCGGATTGATCAGCTCGTAAACTCAACGGCCGGACATGAACTCTTATCCTTCTTGGATGCATATTTTGGTTACAATCTGATACCGATGCACCTATTTGATTAGGAGCATACCAGATTTGTCACCAATTTGGTACTCTATTGTTATAAAGTGATGCCGTACGGACTTAAGAACGCCAGGGCAACCTATTAGAGACTCGTCAACCGAATGTCCGCTAACCAAATCGAAAAGACCATGGAGGTATATGTGGACGACATGCTTTTGAAGTCGCGATTCTCCACCAAACATATCAAAGACCTAGAAATAATGTTTAACATCCTTCGAGAGTACAGAATGAAACTCAACCCGTTGAAGTGTCACTTTGGGGTCACGTCTGAAAAATTCCTTGGATTCATCGTTAATGCTCGGGGAATCGAAGCCAATCCTAAAAAAATCTAGGCAATTAGAAATCTTGAGACTTCAAGAACTATAAAGCAAGTTTAGAGCCTCAACGGGAAGGTAGCATCACTGAGCAGGTTCATTTCAAAATCCACCGACAAGTGCATTCCCTTCTTCGATCTAATCAGAAAAGGGAAACAGAACTTTGAATGGACTACAGAGTGTGAGGGCGCATTCCGAGTGCTGGTTCAACACCTGTCCACACCACCCATTCTGTCAAAACCTATTGATCATGAGAGACTGTACATCTACTTGGCGGTGTCAGAAAATGCATACGGTGTTGCTTTAGTTCGAGAGGAGGACCGGATACAATGACCAGTCTATTACATCAGCAAACGGCTGACCGGAGCAGAAAGAAATTATCTGAAATTGGAGAAGTTAGCTTATTGTCTTGTCATTGCCTCGAGAAAGCTCCGCTCGTATTTTCAGGCTTATCCTATCACTGTCTACACTGACCAGCCGTTACGACAGGTCCTTACGCGACCTGAGACGTCTGGTAGGTTACTCAAGTGGAATATCGAGATAAGTCAGTTTGATCTCACTTAAATACCAAGGCGAGCTATTCAAGGACAAGTTCTAGCAGACTTCGTCAACGAATTCACTATCCCGGAGGACTTGCCCGAAACCAGCGAATCTCCCAAATATGTCAGGAAGCTACATACTGATGGTGCATCAAATCACCGCTGCTCAGGCCCTGTAGTTGTGCTTGATATTCCTAAGGCCGATCTATATGCTATGCTTTGAAGTTCAATTTCCATGCAACCAACAACGAGGATGAATACGAAGCTCTGCTCGCCGGACTAACGCTTGCCAGAGATTTAAAAATCGTTGATGTGGAGATTTACTGTGATTCACAATTGGTCGTGTGTCAAATTCGGGGGGAATACCAGGCCAAAGACCGCAGACTAGCCGCTTATCTCACTCGGGTTCAGGAAATATTGAATCGGTTCAATTATTATGCCATCTATTGCATAACCCGAGAACACAATCAGAAGGCCGATTCTGTGGAAAAATTAGCCAGCACCGGTGAGGCACAGCAAATGGGACTCGTTCCCGTTGAGACGCTATCTTCCCTGAGTATTGATCAAATGGAGACCAACTGGGTACTTGAAGTCATATCCGATATGGAGTCATGGATGACTCCTTTCAGAAACTATCTCGAGCATGGGACCCTGCCAAAGCGCAGCAGCGAGAAAAGACAAGTTCTTTGAAAGGCTTCGTGGTTCACTATTCAGAATTGAGTCATGTATAGAAGAGAGTACTATGTTCCTTTACTTCGGTGTATCGCCCACGATGAAAATAAATGAGTATTGCATGATGTACACGAAGGAGAATGTGGCAATCACACCGAGGGGCAATTTCTTGCTAAGAAAGTGCTCCGATATGGTTATTATTGGACGATTGTAAATCGCGACGTATCAGATTATGCCAGAAAATGTGACAGATGTCAGAAACATGCTCGGATTCCAAAAGCTCTGCCTACTGAAATAACTCGGATGGTCAGTCCATGGCCGTTCGCAATATGGGGCATCGACATTGTTGGGTCTCTACCTCTAGCTAAAGGTGGCACGAAGTACGCCATCGTTGCAGTTGATTAGTTTACCAAATGGGCGGAAGCCGAGCCCCTTGCTACTATCACAACGAAGAAAGTTATCAACATTGTTGTACGCAATATTATCTATCGATTTGGTCTCCCATATACCATCATCACTGACAACGGAGCCCAATTCGATAGTGTCGAGTTCAAGAATTTCTGTCAGCGATTCCATATCCAGAAGAAGTTCTCAACAGTTGCACACCCTTAAGCGAATGGACAGGTCGAAGCAGTTAATAAAGTTATAAAGTCCATTCTGAAGAAACGATTGGAAAAAGCCGGGGGCAAATGGGTTGATAAACTTCCTATGGCCCTGTGGGCTTATCGAACGACCCACAAGTCCGCGACCAGCCATACTCCATTTTCACTCTCCTACGGCTCAGAAGCCATTATTCCAGTCGAGTTGGAGGTGCATTCTCATCGTGTGACGTATTATGATCCGAAGACAAATGCTATATTACTTGCCAAATCTCTGGACTTATTAGATGAGAAGTGTACCGAAGTCGAGTGGCCCGATTGTACAATGCTAAGGTCCGACCCCGAACCTTTGAACTCGACAATCTCGTCCTCAAGAGAATTTACCAGGTCCCTTCGCATAAGAAACCAACATGAGAGGAACCGTATGTTATTGAACGCGGACTCAAAGACGGCACGTTTAAATTATCGACCATGGATGTCTCACTCTGCCGAGAGCCTGGAACAGCGAGAGTCTTCGTCGCTACTACACATAACAGGCTTTATTCATTCATTCAGTCTGCTTTTCATTTACAACTTGTTTATGAATTTCAGAATTTGAATTTGTAATAAGGCAACTGACTTTGCCATATTTTCTTATTTCAGTAATTAAATGCAATCTCTTCAAGCTAGAGCAGTGATTTTTGAAATGCTTCATGCGACCATCACAATGCACGGAGAGCTAACTTCCATCCTACGGCGGGACTTATTCAAATAGGGAGAGGCTGTGATATGACCGGTCACTCGCTAAGTGAAACCCGAGCTCAGGGGCAAGCCATCACACTGAAGCCAAAAAAGGATTGATACACGACAATCCTCTAACTAACTTCGGCTCCTAGAGTGCGAGCTAGAGTATAAACTTACAAATGCATGCTCGAAGAGGGCGAATCCGACCACCTAACGACTTCACTCGTGTTTAATCCAAGTTTGAGGAGGATGGATCCGTCCATCTAACGACCTCACCTATTAACTCGAGGGGATGTGACCCGACTGTCCACGATCCTGATAAATCTATCGTTCCCAGAGTGCGAACAAAATACTAAACTCAAAACGGATGTGATCGACCATCTTTTGACCAACTCCAGATTCCCGGAGTGCGAACTAGAGTATAAACATCAAAATGGGTGTGACTAACCATCCATCGGCTAACTCTAAGTCCCCAGAGCGCGAGAACACAAACCGAGTGTGAACCGACCACCCGTGAGAAAACTGCGAGTCCCCGGAGTGCGGATCGGAGTATAAACGCAAATTCGGTGTGACTGACCACCCATGAATCAATCTAATTCCCCAGGGTGCGGACGAAACTCTAGATATCAAACGGGTGTGACTGACCACCCATGAATCAATCTAATTCCCCAGGGTGCGGACGAAACTCTAGATATCAAACGGGTGTGACTGATCGCCCGTAAAATAACTTAAGTCCCTGAAGCGCGGACATATCTCTAAATATTTAACAGGCGTGACCGACCACCAACGTACAAGTGCAATCCCTAGTGTGTGGATGCAATTACCAATAGATGAGTGAGTGTGATCCAACCACCCGAACTCGTCTCGTTTCAGCTTCATTTCAACAAAGTTAAGCTCGATGTATTAAAGGCGAAAAGCGACTGTCGATCGACCATTTCAATTTAACCCCGGGACCAGAGGCAAAACTCAAGTACCAGTTAACGATCATGACAGTGCAATATTGGGACCTGACTTAACGTTCGGTTTTGACCCGAATTCATAACTTCGGGACTTAACAACTGAACCCATGTCCGATTCAGAGACTAAGGCTACATTGAATGGAGATTCAAGCGCTAAAACACTTAAGAAAATAAACACAAAACTGTGCTAAAACAAAATGGAATTTTATTTCAAGTATTCTTTGAAAGAAAAGGATGAGTACAAAAATCATTCAAAGAAAACCTACTAGCAGGGGTGGAACCTGTATCTATACACGGCCTACAGGAAGCAAAAAGAAATTCCTATCTATCTACCAAAAAAGGGAGCAAGAAGAAACGTCTACTCCCTCGGTTTCTTCTTCTTCCTTCCCGGCGTCGACCTACTGGAGCTACCGCTTGGATGCCTCTTCGAGCCTTTGCCTTTTGGTGGTTGGTTTCCAGCCGGAGGAATTATGGTAATCTCTTCCTCCGAACTCATGGAAATTGGAATACTTTCTGGATACGGAGTCGGAGGAATAGGAACACTCTCGACGTTGGAAGATGAGGGAAGCACGCTGGTATCGATAATTGTGCCGCCAGGAGAAATCATCCGTAGAGGAGCTGGACCAGGACCCGCCATACCACCTTCGATGCCACTGGCATGTGCAGCTACTTCCATCTTGGCATTAATCTCCGCTATTATCTATTCTTCTTGAATAGTTTGAGCGTCCTCGGGGATGCTGCCAGTTGGGTCCGAAGAGCTGGCCATAAATTCGCCTTCGCCCATGACGAATGGCAGGTCGGTAAGTGGGTCACTTTGATGACCAAGGAGCTCCTCCATCATCTGCTCGTCAAAGGTAAAAGCGCTCCCTTGCACTCTGTCAATTGGCGCAGCGACCATTGTTGTGATTTCCTCCATCATAAGGGCCTCCTGCTCATGATGCGACTCTTGGGTTGTGGGGGCACGGCCGGTGCGGCTCCTATCATTGAATAAAGATAAGAGAAAAGGTATTAGTGACTACTTTGAACAAAGCTCCTTACTTTGGATGAATGTGAGAAATGTTCAGAATACCTTCCTTAGATTGGCTCGCGGGTGGAGCTGGAGCGGCTTCAGGGCATGCTCGCAAGCTGGAGACAATTGCGATTTACCAGGATTGTAAGCAGGCATAGATAGAGGATCAACCGTGGAAGTAGATTTGGGCTGGGTTGGCATAGGAATTTCAGAGCTCGTATCATGATGCTCAACGCCAGAACCCTCTCCAGCCTCCGGATGCTGAGTGCCGAGTCTCTCTTTCTTGAATATGATAGTGGCATCGTGGAGAACTTTTCTCTCATCGTCGTTCAGCACCCGATTTTCTAATTCAAACTCATCAATGGATTCGGTATGGTTCTATGCTTTTTCATCTTCAATCAAGCAGCACCAAGCATTGTATAGATGTGATGGATAATCTTCGAGCCAGCTCAAGTTTTGATGCTTCATAACATTGGCATTATATGTGATGAGGAGATCTTCAATGTCACCCTCCAACCTGGTATCTGCCGCTCTCACTTAACCCTCAAACCTGGCTTCGGTTTCCTGAACCTTTAGCATTGCCGCATCCCTCTCATCCCTAAGTGCCACAGCCTGCTCGCATGCTTCCAGAGCGGCTTTATTTGCATTGTCTTTTTCTTTGACGACTTCAGCAAATTTGGCTTTAAGCTCCTCAAGCTCTTTTAGTGTCTCATCTCTTTCAGCCATGACGGTGGTGGCCCGGTGCCCCATTTCCTCAACCAAGGCTAGATGCATTCGCCTCATCTCCTCCATCCTTCGGGTTTCCTCGTCGGCTCTTTTATTAGCCTCTATTTCTGAATTTCCCGCAGACTCATTTTCATCATTAAGCACCTGGATTATGCGGTCCTTTTGAACGAGATCAGTTCCTAGTTTCTCGATTGTCTTCGCCCGCTCAAAGGCCACTGCCGATACTTTGTCTGCGGTCTTCATCCATTCCCGATATTGGCCATAAATATCGTATATGTAATCATGCATCATCTGCTCTGCCTCGTTGGGTATTCGCCTAAAGTGCGGTGGAAATATGAAACCATCAAAGTAGATTTGGAAAATCCTTTTTCAACTTAGCGATCCTAATCGCTCCTTTCCCGGTGGGTTCTGTGACGGCTTGTTCAGTGGAAATGGGAGCCTCGATTTCAGTCCTCCGACGCTGTTGGTCAGGCCTAGATGCTTGGGGAGGTGGTATTTGACGCAAAGATTCAAGGGATTGTTTACCAGAACTAGAGAATTGTGTTGGACCTCTAGGAGGCAGAGAGCGCGATCAAGAATGGGGCTTATACTCTTTCTCCCTCTCCCTATCCCTTTCCCTCTCGTAGCGCTCCTTCTCCTGACTGGAATAACCACGGTCACGGTCTATATCGGCCTCACATCTACGAGACTCAGAGTATGAGCTAGATAAACAACGCGCAGAGCGAAGGCTACCAAGCATAGATTCTCGCCTCGACATTGTATCTATAAAACGAAGAGAAAAATAAAGTTTGTAATTTTCAGAAATGAATAATTTGTGATTAGAAATTGTGTGGTGTCGTGAAGTGTGTGAATGCATGTGCAAACCCCCCAACTAACCGGTTGTAATAGCCGTACTCGGAGGAGTCGGCCCTCCTATGTCTAAGGCGCTTTGGAGCCCCTCTAATTCAGTATCTTGGTGCAAAGGCAAGTCATTCAGAATGGGGATGTCTGCCAGCCCTGCAAAGGAGCTCTCCATTGCGAAGGAGGAATCTCTTGACTAGTTGCAGACAAAGAGACTACGATAGTTTTGCACCTAACATATTTTCGAGTAGTAGACTTGCCTCCTCTTTTCCGCTCTAAAAATCGAGTACTTTACGAAGGCCCAGCTATGGGCTCATCTCCAGTGGTCATATTCTCATCACTGCCTTGTTCGGTGATTACTATCCCGGGAGCTCTCTTTTGAGGTTGTCTTACCGGGACCGTTCTAAGAACTCCTGCGAGAAAAATGCTTTGACCACTATCAATTAGCCCAATGGCAATCAGATTCTCGTCTGTAAGGACTTCATCAATCTCTCTGTACTCAGCGGACACCTCTTGGAGAACTCTTACTATCTCCTTGAACTGAGAACCTCAGGTCGCGGAATTGAAGCTGTTAAAGAAAACAAAATGTTAGACTCGACATCAACTACTATTACTAGATTAGTCAACAAGAACGCCAGGGAACTTACGTCTTGCTAGCCACCGTCTGGCAAACCCCGATGGGCACCGAACGTAGAACCGTTCGGTCTTAAAGTAACTTAACTTGCTCCAAGACCCAGTCACGACTTGGCAATTTCTAACTGCTTCTAGAAATGTAAAGGAAGGGTTGTCCCCGCAACTTTTATATTGGATAAGTATTTGATCTCCTCTACCGTCGGAGGACGGAAGAGGTGCTCCATGAAGATGACAAACAAACTATTGAGCAATGCATATCCATTCGGGTGCAGCTGAGACGGAGTGATCCTCAAGAAAAATAGAACTTCTCGGATGATTTGGTTTAAAGGAGGAAGTGTCCTGGCTGCACACATAAACCTGTTGCAGGCTGTATATCCTTCCGGGGGGTTGTGGGCTCTATCTTCTGATCCCGGCAGTAAGACAACGTCCAGCGAGAACCCATGCCTTAAACAAATTCTGCCCAGCATATCTTCTGAAATATTTGAGCGGACAGAATCTGGTGGGTTCATAATAAAGACCACTCCCGGAAACTCATCCAGAGCAGGGATAATTTCTTCAGCTACAATAACAGGCATTTCGATTGCGGGGAGAGGCGGACTTTGATCATCCTACGACTGTGAACTTGCGGTCTCCATAATTATTGAAATAAGTAAAAATCATCATTAGACGACGATAAACCCGTGTTTACCCCAGTATGAAGTGTGTGAATGTGTTGTGCAGTGCTACATAATGCTTAAGAAATTCTACAGAATTTGAGAAATATTCAAATGATAAGACTTCAAGATTCGATTGTAGTGACCGTCATCGCTGACCGACGCAACCGTGCCATTCAGACTTTGGAGATCGATCCAAGTTAAAGTTCGTCAAATTTGTCAAGTTTCAGTTCCATCAATGAGCTTCGTAAGGCAGTCAAGTATGCAATGACAAGGTTAAGTCCAGTTATGCAAGGCAGAAGCTCGTCGGAGTCAAATATTCGAGCATGCAAGAATTTCGTATCCATCAAGGTCCAAGCTTGGATCGATCGGCAAAGGACTTTGGTTTCGTATCGATTAAAACTAATAAACTTCATATCGATCGAAGCGCAATAAGTTCGTATCGATCGAGGTACAACGAGTTCGTATCGGTTAGAGATTACTGGTTTCATATCGACCCCCAAACCATGAGATTTGTATCGATCACCTGCCACGAGTTTGTATCGGTTGTTGTCTATTCGATTTCGTATCGATCGTCTCTAATAGATATGAATTGTTATCACTCCAAATCAATACGGAGTTCACTATTTCACCAATCGATTATTCATCGATCGAATCCCATGCCCAGAGTCGATATGAAACCAAGCCTTCTCTTTCATTTCATCGATACGGAGTTGAAGCTATGCGTCCCTCCTCGTTTCATCCTCTCCACAAGCTTTTCAGGGACCACCTCCTCAATTCTCGACCTCATTCCGACCATCCATGGCCACCACTTCACCAGAATTGGACACGAAAGCAAATGGAATGGCAAAAATTTCGAGTCTTGTCATTTATACATTGGATTCGTTCAATGGATTACCTAGATTTAACAGTTGGTTTAAGGAACTGGAAGATTGATTCGGTTCGACGGTGAGAGCAGATTGGATTTTCTCAAAGCGATACGAATGCTAAAGCAAGGTCGGAAAGTGAGCAAGTGGGAAATATGCTAAGTATAAAAACATTATATACTAGGCAAGTGTCGAATAGTCTCCCAATTGTTTTGACCAGTTAAAACAAGTTTCCTCTCCAACCGATATGAAGGCCAGTTCGTATCCACCGGGCAATCGACACAAACCACAAAGCCAGAGCTCATTTGAACTGTTCGAACCCATTGGAAATGATCGATATGAAATGATTTGTTCGTATCCATCAACATAGATCCCATAAAGATTCGTATCCATCGATACGAGATATTTGAAAAAAAAGGGAAACACCTAGTTCGTATCGGTCACCATCGATACGAAAACAATTTTTCTACTTTTCACATCGGTCCAAGAGAGGATCGATACAAAGAGATGCACTGAAACAACCATCAAGAGTTGTCACAACCCGAATTTCACGTCGATTCATGAGAGGATCAATACGGAATTCGATATAAAAAAACTGACAATGACTCATGAACGTGCAAACGTTAGCGGAAGTCAGGTTAACACACGTTCGAGCATAATGAACTAACATTCGAATTTCAAAATTCACAGGTATTGAATGCTCACCTAGTGGCAATTCCAACCTTGAACAATAGTTTGATATCATTCAACACTCAGTTACAACAGTTCACAGTACAACAATTGGCAGTCAACAATTCAGTATTTACATTACTAGAGATCAATCGAAGGTTATATCTTTTGAAGAAAAGACAACAACCATTCAGCGAATCGAAAAGAACTTTTTCAGAATAGAGGTCGTAGATTTTCAAAGCACGTCATGTTCTCACAAGACGTAGTTTGGGGGGAAAATGTTATCCCGCCTTTTGGCAAGGCCGTGACACCAAGAACTTAACTGGAAACCAAGGACAGTCCGTCCTGAAGATCGGTTATACACAGGTTCCCTATGGATACTGGTGAATTTTGTCCGAGTCCGGATTGAGCTGCAATTGACAAGGAACGACTAGCAAAGCTTTGGAAGCCAACCTTCCAAATTTCAAGTCAATCGGAGTTCATATGCTCAAGATATTGATCGATCAAGGTCAAGGAAAACCAGCACTGTTCGTATCCATCATGGCAACACTACTTCGTACCCATAACCTTACAATAGCAATGTTCATATCCAACTAGGCCTCTCACTTCGTGTCCATCCATTTCATAACCATAGCCAAGCCACAATCTCATTCGTATCCATGGAGAGCACTGAGTTCGTATCCATCCATCACCGCCCCTTTTGTGTCCATCAGTGGCCAACGGTGATCAGACCTCTACAATTCTGGTTTGGAGGCTATTCGTATCCATCTAGTTTGTAACCGTCAATGTGCAACTAACTGACTTGTATCCATCGACACAATAACCTACTTTCGTATCCATCCATCATTCTGTTCCAATTCGTATTCATCGAATAAAAGTAACCGAACTCGTATCGATCATTCACTCGATCGATACGAAAGGAAAAGCCGAGTATGTGTACGATGAACATGGGAATCACCGATACGAAGTCAACCAAGTACTATGGATACGAAGCCACATTTCATGATCGATACAAAATAGGCTAATGACTATCGATACGAAGAAAGCACATCAAGTCGATACGAACGAGGCACAATCGAGAGGAAGACTTGGTCACTCGGCATAAAAAATGGATTGATCCTAAAAGATGGCGCCACATTATCTAGCAATCACGTGCCTTTAACCGATAGGAACAACACCGATACGAAGGTATTGACACGAAGTCAGCAGCGTATAATAAATCCAAACTTGCATCGATCATAACCCGAGATCAACAAGTCCAAATGCCACCAAATTTTCATAGAAGCTTGCGTACAACCTCAAGAACATTCCTGATCGATCTCACCCTAAAATAACCAATTCTTGATCGATACGAACTAGATTCGTATTTCTCTTAAATCGAGTCGAAATCACATGAATTTGATCTCGTGGGCCCACCCACGTAAGAGAAAGAGTCTCCCGAGATTTGAGCCAGATATTTGCTGCCTACACCTATAAATAGCGACCCCGGACCTACAGAAAATGGACTTTTGGCTTCTCTACGCCTATACTCTGCAGAAATCATTATTAAAACTCTTTTGTATGTTGTAATCTCTTGTAATCAGCGAGTGAAAATCAATAAACATCAATTATTCCATAGTGGGCGTAGGCTATACGCCGAACCACTCTAAATTTACGTGTTTTTGCATTTTTTCTTATTTGTTAATTGGTGTGTTTGTTAGATCTGCCTCATTTTAAATTTATTTTCTTCATTTCATCTCTTCAAACACATCTGATGGTTGTTGTTCCCACTTTTGGTTCAAATAAGGGCCTGGTCCCTCTCGTCGGCTAGCTTCTTGAACTTGGCATCCTCGGCAATATTAGCTTTTAGCTCATTCATCATCACGAATTCGACGGTGGCTTGAGCGCATTTTAACTCATCCATCAAGCTATCGGTGCTAGCTATTTGCATTTGTGTAAGGTCTCTCTCTCTAGCGACCTTAACCAAATCCTCATCTCGTTCCTTTATCATTCGTTCAAGGTTAGCTCACTCACACTCGAAGGATCGGATGTTGGTGTAGTTAATCTTGTTTACTTCAAAGAGAGCCGCACATAATTTCTTCCACTTAAATACCTAATTGACATGTTGCTCATTGCTCTTTAAGTTTCTCATCACCACCTCTTTCGGTGTATCTGAGATGTCTTGATCAAACTGACACCTTGTATGAAGAGGTGTGGAAATGCAGCCGGCAAGTAAGGAGTACTAGGGCGGGAAGGTGAACAGGGAGTAGAGACTCCCTTGGAAGCAGGTGGGGCAGTAACTACCAGAGCTTGGGAGGTTGGAACTTGTTGAACCAAGGAAGTTTGAGCCTATGTATGCAGTGGAACGTCAGCAGAAGGAGGCCTCTTACACTCAGAGGAATCCCTTTGATGTTTAGCTACGTCATGAGGTAGCTCAATCTCAACCTCCCTTTTCTTTCTTTCCTTCTCTCAATCCCTATGTTTCTCCCTATCAGCCTTGCAAGCCTCATCAGCCTCGTGGTCTTTCCTCCTCCACCTCTCTTCATCAGTTTCACAGCGACAAGGCGGGTGAGGATTAGGAGTCTGTCCTTTGAATATGCTGGCTTGGAAGGAAAGCTTCTCGTAGTAACCACAACCTATGGAACCTGAAGAAAGGAAAAGTTTGTGTATGGATCATAGCTTCAGAAAACACAAGTGTATACAGGGATGACTTTTCATGATTCTAGTGAAGTGTATGACGTCGATGACCCCTTAAGTACTCTACGGACTATGGGCATAAGGATGGAGTTTCTCCCTCTTCGCTAACAAAACCTCCTAGAAAAAAGGTAAAACCTGAGCCAGTTTCGTCCAGAATGTCACTAACAGTGAAGTCAATCTCGTCGATGTCACTTAAATCAATGAAGATGTCACAAAAGAGGTGGGATCGAGGAAAAATTTCTATCGAGGGCAATATAGATTGATCTTCGGCCATTTTGGAAGTTTCTACGACATTGCGTTCCTAGTGGGGCAAGCTGGGAAGATCGGGACTCAAATACGGCGTTTCATCGAATGATTTGCCCTCTTCTTCTTCACTAGCATGACAGTCGCTATCACTGTCACCAGTGCCCTCTCCTTCCTCTTCAACCATAGGCTCTTTTTCCTCTCTCATTCTGTCAGAGACATCCTAACATCATCGCCACGGGTTACTTGGGACATTAGCATCAACATGCTCTTTGGACTCTCCTCGAGCGGGCTCATCTAAGTGCACTGCGTCGGATGGACAAACATCCCCAGGAAGACTCTCACCGGAGCTGAATGTGGGGATAGAAGAGTGTGTATGAGCTCTAGAGCCACTGGGAACTAGAGACTTTGCAACAACAAATCGACCAGGGCTCGGCAACCCACACCGCTATAATTTTTTCATTCATCGGAAGGAATGCGACAGTGCCTTGTTGGAACCTAACTTCTTGGAGTCCCTTAAGCATAGTCTTGGGCTCCTCATGATCATCTCAAACAAGAATGCCTGTAAAGAAATAAACATCAGATTGATAACTCGAGTTAAAGGGATTCAAGTATGGAAGGGGCAAGGGAAAGGAAACTCACTTCCAGAAATCCAAAGTCAGTTGAAGCCATACGGACATCGTACGTAGAAATTCTCATTTTTGAAGTATGAGCATTTCTTGTGAAGCCTCTCTATGGTCTTGCATCGATACTAAGCTTCGATTATCATATATGGCGGAGATTCTCACCACTTCTTAAAGTGGAGAAGATAAGTTATCTCGCCGAATTTCACTGCCCATTTGAACCAGTTCATAAAGAGAATGTAAAGGGAACTCAAAAGAGCGTATATGTTTGGATGTATTTGGGATAAAGCCAACCTAAGTTCTTGGAGAACCATTGGAAGAAAAGGATTGAAAGGCAGGACCGCACCACCTAAGCACATATATCGGTTACACGCCATATATCCTCCTAAGGGGTTCTATGCAAATTCAGCCCTCGTCGGAAGAAGAACGCCATCTTCGGGAATTCTGTGCTAATGATAGATATTTTGGAGCATTCTAGCCATCAGAATCGTTAATACTTGTTCCTACGGATCATTCAATATTCTTAAACCTATAAGCTTATTTAAAGGGAGTGGCTGATTCGCTACCAGCTCTGCTGGAATCATCGTGCCTCTGATTCAGATGCAATAGGATGACCTCGTCCAGTGGGTGGCTAAGCCTAAGTTGTAGAAGATCTTGCTTCATGAGGAGTTAATGTGCCTTTAGCATGCTTGAGTCAAGGAGATCGACGAGTCATTCTAACTAATAAAAATTGGCATTCAATACGATTGGGTATGTTTTAACTTTAAATTCGAATCTGTATAGCCAACGATCAAAACGCAAAGGATGTCGACGTGTGTAGACCAACCAGATTCCGATTGTTTACCGAGCAAGTGAGAAGTGTTAATCTATGCAGTTAAGTCCTATGTCCCATATACGATGAACCGACCATCCTATGTAGATAGCTTTCTCGTGCTAGAAAAACGAGCTGCATTGAATATTGAAATTATATATCGGATCCTACCCATTATAGATGAATAATCAATAATTGAGCCGTTGTCCGAAGCGACGCAGAAGCTTTTCTTTTTAGGAACACTGGGAATGCAGTAACAAGGAAAAGCGATGCAACGAAATTATCTAATATGCCCGTTCTCGGGCTAGAACAGTCTTGTTGGAGTTCGAACAATGATGAGAGCATAATTGAGTCTTGACAGGATATGGCCGGAATTATAGACATAAAGTCGTCTTTGGATTGGCAAGCACTTAACTAAGGCAAAACCCTACTTTCATCATGGGTCGAGCACCACCAAAATTCATGTGACAACCCGCACCTCCTAACACGCCGATCCAAAGCTTAATATAGCTTTTGAACTTGCACCATGCCAAGAACTACAGATCGTCAGGGTCTAAAACATTTCACATCACAAAGACTCACTACAAGAAAACCTACCTTTAGTTGCAATTATTGGTAGCGTTTGTAGTGTAAGTGCAACAAATATTACCTTTTCCATTTTTTTTTCGTTTAATTTTAGGGTTGCCGCCTTACTTTATATCGATAAAAAACTTGTCACATTTTTTCCTCCTATTTCCCTCCACGGCCGTCTTTTTCCCTCCACTGTAAATTTTTTCCCTTTTTCAACAAAATTTCCCTCCTCTCGCTCATTTCAACCGTCCTATCCACTACCGCACCATTGTCGCACGCTACTTCTTGGTACAACTCCCATCACGCTACCTCATCGATCAGCTCCCATCCACTTCGTCTCCCCTCCGCTTTGTTCACAAGCCCTAAATCTACAATTCAGGTAAACGCTGTATAACTTGTTTGGGATTTGGTAGATTACAAATCGTGCAAGATCTTCAGAATTTGCAAGAGTTAATTGTAAGCACCTCAAGCAAGATGTCTGTGTATTTAATTTATTCTGCTTTGTTTAATCACCACAAAAGTACCCTAAATTCATGAAAATCTTCTTCCTTGTATACTAATATCATTTAATCCACAATATGTTAATAGAAGCATAAAATGAAAAACGTAAATTAGAGAGAAATTAAGTGATTATTATGTCGAACAGTAGGAATACGTTGTTATGTCAAAATATGTTGCTTTTACAGTTTACGGAATGGTTATGCGATTAGTTTGAACTGAAATAGATATTTATTGTAGTATATTAGAACATGGGATAAAATTAGTTTAAGAAAGTGATTGCTGAAAAATCATGTTTGGTACACAAAGCTGTTAGGTATAGTTGCCAATTACAACAAATTAAATGTCGGGATAAGATACCAGGAGAAATGAATTAACCACAATACGATTTTGATGAATTAGGCATATACTATCAAGGTACCATAAGAAATGAAATTTGTATGGTTTGAAATTACAATATGCTTCTGCTTCAAAGTAAGGTTTATAGTTTAATATTGCTGTATCATTAATTAATGAATAGTTATGTGCTATATATAATCGATGGAAATATTATTATTACAACCACTTAATCATAATTTTTATGTATAAAATAAACATATAACACAAATTACATACATAACCAAATAGGTGTGTCGAGGGTTACCCCTTTTGAGTTAACAATAATTAGGTTGGTTCTTTAAGAATAAAGAGCACCACAATAACCATCAACAATAATTAATTAACAAAGACAGTGTTAAAAACATAGCATGCTTACATCTCCGTCCCAGTCACATGAAAACTGAAACCAGTGTCATTTAGTATAGCTGACAGTATATTGTCCGTTAGTAATATATAATTTTTAGGGTGCGTATTTTTGTTGATATATTATTGCTTGAAAAAATCACCCTTGTCACATATAGACTGGCAAATGTAGAAATTTTATTTGCTTTAATGTAGTGGAGAAATTACCAATCAAAGTTTTCCACTTTACTTTCTCAAAACAAACAGCACGTAGAATATAAATAAAATTTGAATCTGTTGTATAAAGGGACACAACCATGGTGTGAAATATTGACTGATTAGCAATATGGAAATTTATAAATCGACGTTAATTTCAAAACTCATTTGGTGTGAGAATGCACATATTTGTTGATAATTAGGGCTGCTCCTCTAAGCACCTTTGGCAATTACATCTAAAGCCATAGTCTACAAGTAGAGCCTGTCTCTCTACATAAGGTAGGTTCTCATCGATATAAGATATAGTAATCTACAATGACATAAGCAAATATTTGGTTACAGGATATAAATAGTGTCATTCTTACACAATGAGATATGCCATATTGATTGATGAATAATTAATATTACCTCCTCTCTTGCAGTAATAGGCCGATTTACAATGAAATATCCATAACAATAAAATTAACTTAACTACTAATAACTAATAGATACGGAAATACATTCTCAAATTTCATTCAATCCCATTCAAATGAGCAGGAATTCAATATTTTATTTCACTTTTATATTTCTTTCCCACTTGCTTTCAAGTATTCATTTTTAGTCACTTTCATTTCATAAAGGAAAAAAACGTTTTTAAATTATTCTATTTTTCATTCCATTTTGGTATTGAGAATAGCATATAGGCTGAGAATAGCATATAGACTAATTGAAGAGTTTTCTAAATATATTTCAGAATTTCTTGCTAAACTTATACCTTGGGCTGTATTTAAAAATTTCTTTTTCAAGAACCGTTGTAGCTTCTAATGTATGTACAATATATACTTTGAAGGTACTTGATTGCTTTTAGCGCCACACCTTTTTTTCTTCTTCATTTTTCAAATTTCCCATCAAAATTGTATAGGAAGTAGGGTATAAAAAAGAAACATTTGAGCATAACACGAGTGAAATATTCTCCCTGTGTGCTGAATATTGTGATTATTACTGAAAAATATCATAACAAATTGAAAACATCGATTATTTATTTCATAGCGTAGTATGTGATACAACAATATAAAAGATATTAAGCAATTAATTTATTTTTCTTGACTGATGATTAATGCTATAAACCTTCACAAGATTAGATGCTCCATAAAAGATTACATCTATCTAGAATGCTGATGTTGGAAGGAAGATCCCTAAAGACGTATCATTTACCATGCCTCGTACAAATCATTAGTTGGTTGACTGTACCATGGAGAAAATTTAGGATTGAACGTTACGTGGATGGCTAGAATTATGACATCTTAAAATTAGACAGTTGGTACCTAGAAAATCAAGAAAGAAGACACAAATTTTTGAAGGAATTACACAATTTTTAAAATTTAATCAACAACACTGAATCTCATATTAAGATATCATTCAGATAAAACATAACCTATATTAACTATGAAAACATAAGGTATAAAAATTTAACATTATATATGTATAACGCTGTATGAACTTAGCATTATTTATGTATAATGATATATTAATTTGGCATTTCTTTTAACTATGAAAATAAGTGTTATTTTAGTTTTAATGTAATTCATTCGATTCTAGTTTAATTTAACATTCCATTTGATGCTGTTATAATATAACATTCTTTTTTATTTGATTTTATAGTAATATAGCATTCGCTGTGTTTCATATTAAATCTTAACAACTGTGTCACTCATCCTAAAATCAGTCTTGGTTTTTTCTTGTAATCTCATATTACGAGGGATATTATATATGCACATCTCTTTTCTTATGCGTCCTTTAAACATCCCAACCAACTAGCTAGACTTAATCATGAACTTCTATCGGTGCTAGTAGGCCACCTGCTAAAAATTACAAATAAAAAACCAAAGAAAAAAATGAATAAAAACCACCGACGGTATGAGTCTCATCATTTGGCAGTCTTATAAATGGTATCCTGGTCGGTATTTCAAAAGCTTCATCGATTTGAAGCGAGTCATTTCAAACATTTGTGAACTATCGTGAACATAGACGTCAAAAGCATTCATAGGTGCCTTTCTTTCAAATGATAATTCAGTGCAAATGTCAATGAATAACATATTACTACAAGTTGGTGAAATATGTTCAAAATTTGCAGTAATAAGCCAATTTGCAAATGTCAATGAATAACATATTGATATAAGATACAATGCTTTTAGACTTGGTTGTTCGTGGTCATTATGCTAGGGATATGACCAATATGGTTAACGATGATGAAATATGTTCATCGGGATGAAATTCAAATATGTACACGGCCACAGTTGATAAAATCTGCAAGGGAGATAGATGTTTATGGGTTAACAAATAGTTATCCGAACATGCAAAGCCCGACTGTGGTTAAATTATGGTGTATAACTAGTTTGACAGGTTTCTTTTGATGTTTGTTCTTTACTTGTTGGGTGAAAAAAGTGTCTTGTTTACAGTTTACAAGTTTAGATTATCTGTTTGCTGAAGTCTTCGCTGGTGCTTCTGGAAAATACGCTGAGCTGAAAGAAAGTGTAAGCAGCTTTCAGGTAAATCACCCTTTGTACCACTGATTATTATTATGTCTGTTAGTTGTTAGTTGTTACTAGCTGCTCATAAAGGTCATTTGATTCATTTCTAAGTTATTTATATAATTTGTGGCAGCTTCCTATATTTGTTTTTTTGGGCTATAAGTTCCTGGTTCAATTCTTTAGTGTTTCAAAATACTAATGAATCCTTATCATTTATTAATAATAGACTTAACCAATAAGGAGTAAAAGATACCAGAAATGAACTGTTGCAACGCAAGTGCTACATGAAGATAGAGGATTTTGACCAATATAATGTCAACGGTTTTATTAACGGTTTACTGATAAGCTAAGTGCAACAATTTAATATCATACAGGGTTATGCCTTACCATTCCTATTGTACACACTACAGTTCCATGCTTTTATCTTCCAGCCACATTACAAAATAACTACACTTACCTTACAAAACAGAACTAACAAAACCAGCGTACGTATCAGGCTAAACTGCATCCACCTAAACAGAATCTTTGATATATACCATTTCCATTGGTCTGATGAATAAGTTTGGTTGTTTTTATTTTAAATTTTATGATTTGTGTTTTCAATATCGATAGGGGAGAAAGGGAATGGATTGCCTTTCGTGATTTTGTTACTGACGGAAAACAAACGAAATTTGAGTTCTTTCCTATATTTGATGACACTGAAGGGTTGTTGCTTATTGCTGACGGAAACACTGTTCGTGTATCTTTTTATCTCCTTCTATTCATCGTATTTTAGTGTGTATATCTGTGTGTAAAGTTTGTGTTTTATTAATGGTACTACTTGTGAGAAAGAAAAACAATAAATATTTAGGTACAAATGTCTGTTTGAAATAAGAGTTAAGAGTGTGAGCTAAATAAAAAGAACTGATGTTCCTAAACGAAATACTGATATCATGAATAATAATGGCAACAAATTTTAGTACCAAAAGGCAAATATATACCCCTTTAGGCCTTTTTAATGCAATGCAACTAGCAACCTCATGAATAAGACTGATCCACCGACCCTTATCATTCTGTTCTCTACCTCTAGGAATAATCTGCAGACAGATGTTACCGTTATTGTTCCACTGTCATTAATATCAACTATAAGATCTCTGAAATAATGGATAGTGATACGTTTCCCATTTCAAGGTCTCCAACGCAATCACAGAAAGATTGAAATGCAGTCAACAATACCTTTCAAACACAATGATAATTAACCAACCAAACAACAAACTTGATGATTAAACTAGGAACATTATTGTTAACTTATAACAGACAATGATAATTATTTCTTTTCAGAAGAAAAGAAATAATTTTATACCTATACTATTGAGACTGTATGTTTGAGATTTATACTGAGATTCATGTTGTATATCTATTGAGTTTTATTTGTACACCTTTAGATGACCATATTACAATATGATCTTAGCTTTGTTTTGTATATAAGAAATTGTTATAATGACTTGACTTCTCCTTTCGATGTTAAGGGAGCACAACTCTTCTTGATACTTCAATTTGTAATCTCAAGATTATTGATTATTAAATTGTTAAGCATGGTATATTTCAAATGTATGTTCTTGTTTTACTTGTTTTACCACATGTACTGTATTTCTATTCTTTCACCATTGAATGGTATATTGTTATTGATTTTTTTTCCATTTAGAAATTGAACTACTTCACAACATTGAGAAAGCTTAACACGGTTTATTATCTATCAAAGAACATAATTGATTGAGGAGCTGAAAAACGAAAATTCTTTTTACAGGGGTCAATAATGGTGTCCACAGAATAGCCTTTACTGATGTACAAGCAAGGCTCTGCTGACTACTGTGGTCAATGGTAAATATGATAACAATAGTGATCATCAACATGCAATTTAGCAAGTGATTATTTGATGATTATTTGATTACTAGTTAGTTGTGATTGCAATGATAACATGTTAATCCTTTTTTTCAAACTCGTTTGCAGGTAATTAGCTATTTCGAAGCGAAGACTGTCGACAACAAAGAACTATTGGTAATCAAGCAACGAACATGAATTTAATTGTTATATATGTTGTCGTATTTTGTTAGTACCATTTGTGGAAACTTGTCTGTGAATGCTTGTGGTATGTGACTTATTTTGTTGAAAAACTACTATCGAATTGATTATGGATATTATATTTGATTGTGAGATTAGCATGTTTTTGCAATTATTTGAATATGATGATCATATGATTGATTGTTTGTATATGCTAATTATGTGATTTAATTGTTTGTTTGAATATATGAAAATTATGCGATTGATCGTTCGTTTTAATATGAATAGTATATAAGCGATTGCTGGAAATGAAGATTTATGGTAGCGTTTTTTTAACCCTACAGAAAAAACCTATAGCTGCATTTAAAAGTGACTTTTGGTAGCGTTTTTTAAATCCTACAGAAAATACCTATAGTTGCATTTAAAAGTGACTTTTGGTAGCGTTTACTACAACGCAACAAAAAGTTTTAGACTTTTAGTTGCATGTCGTATAGCAGCGTTCTCTAAAACGCTACCATAAGTTATGGTAGCGTTTTTTCAACGCTACCAAAAGTCTTTTCTAGTGTAGTGACTAATGCAAATAGATACAATCTAAGATATACTACACTTTCAGATCTCACGGCGGAAGGAAAAAACATGTATATATCACAGAAAGCATAAATCCCATAAAATATCAAGTCATAGTCTCAGAGAAATATTAGTACATGATCACAAATATACATTACATAATAAAATATCTCTTAAAGTATGATGCAAATGTACCGATAAGCAAGAATAATACATGGATAGTAAGATAAGGTAGAAGCAGACTCCTGATATAAGCTCAACTCTCAGCATGTATCTAGAATAGGCCACTCACCTTGTTTGATGGCTAATTTTCTACCGGATTAGAAAATGGCCGAAAATTTTAAATTTAAATTAACCGCAAGTGCACGGCGTACAATGTTAGTGGCGAGTACGGGTCGATCCACAAGGAATTGTTTAGATTTTAAAATTTCAATTCAATCAAATTAACCAAAGTTGAAAGTGTTGTTATTCTAAAAATGAAAATGTAAATATACTAGCAAAAGAAAATGGATAAAAATATGAGAGATTGAAGGCAATTTAGAGGCAATGTCCTTCTCAGGATCACATAAATCAACATATATGAAATTATGATCTCTCTTTTGGTCATTAGTGAATTTAGTTGATATGTTTATCAATAAGTATGGAATATTTGTGCTATTAATTAGCCCAATATAAACCATCAAACTTTAACATACCTACTAAACCACTTTTTAACTCTCATGAAAATGACAATGAACTTGAAAATAAAATATATTCTAAGCATGATCTATTAACTATTGATTAGAAATATAGACGATCAAATTTTGATTTTAATATTAACTTCGTTACCATAATCACGTGTAGATGAAGAGGTAATTTGTGTTTGTGTTTGTTTAAGCATAGCCTATTTGGTGTCAACAACATAGGCTATCAAATTCAAAGCTAAAACAACAAACTTTTACCTATTCAAACATTGTCATTAAGCACAAAAAGAGATCAAAAATTAGCAAAATGTTGAATCTACATGATTAAGAGAGCTTCATTACCCTTAAATTGAAGAGGTTTAGCCTCTCATATTTGTTATCATTTCAACAAATGTAGATTGCAACATAAAACAAAAACAAGAAGAAAATGCAAGCTAATTAAAAAGAGAGCTAACTAAAATGAAATAAAAGCTAATCTACTTGCATAAAAAATAAAACTAAACTACTTGGATGAATTAAATTTGCATAAAGTAAAGAACATAAAATAAAAGAACATGAAGTAAAATAAATAAAAAGAAAGTTACATGAAAGAAGAAAATGGCTAAGTAGCCATGAAAAAGAAAAGAGAGTTTGTTGTTTATTTTTGAGCCACAAACTAAACTAACTAAAGTGGAGGCTAAGAGCTTAATTACATGAACATATAGGGTATTTATACAAGCCTAAAACCCTAATCCATATTTTTGGGGACTACCTAAAATACCCTAGAGGAAGTGTGCCCACCAAGTTATCATTGTCTCTAATTAATCCTCCATTAAGTATGCATGTAATTTTAAGCTCCACTAACAAGTACATTAGCTCCTAATTGAAGATCAAGGTAAGTGGGTAGGTGGGTCCTCCATGATGCATGAATTTGAACTATTTCCATCTTCATTCCTTTGTTTCCACTTGTGCATGCATATTTTCCATGAAACCTTCATCATATTTCCATTCAAATTCCTAGAAATAAAAATAAAATGCACAAATAAATATTCTCAAAATTAATACATGCACAAATTGACCAATTTGCCCCTAGGTGAAGATGAATAAATGTTGATTTGAAAATAATTTAATTTTGGTTTAAACATGTTAAAACACCATATATGCTCATTTATTTAATTAAATTCGATAAAATAAGGAAGTAAAAATATGCACATTTACGTGCATATCACACCTGCTGCCTTGTCCACCTATTATGGGAAAAAAGAAGGAAAGAGAATGGGTTAGACATAAAGTCTGATGAATGAGTACAAGTTTAATATGGTGATCATGTACGGTTACTTTAAAACTCTCTAACGATGTAGTGATGCAAGTGGCCATAAATTCTTATGGTCTGTTACCTAAGGGTCCTTGTCTAGTGTATTCCAACACTTCAAATTGTGTAGGTCAATTCAATGGATCAAACTAAGACATATCTAACGATCGACCATCACTCCTAGAGCTACTCAGTGTATAAGACACCGCCCTTTTCGCTACTAAAAATGAAAGACACCACCACTTGGCTACTGTGGACATAAACTTTCACTACTATCATCGCCACTAGGCTACTGAGAATGTTCCCATATGCTATGCTAGGATCATGGCGTTGGCCTCTTATTGCATGCTCCGGGTCATCCTCTCTAATTGTATCATGTGCATCGGGATTTGTGAATACTAAGACCTCTCATTATGCCAGAACCACTCTATCAAGCATCCGCGCCAACTGCACACCCACCGTTGAAACTTCCTGTGAGTGCAATTAGCGAAAATACATCGCCTTGCATCGATTGTAATCTTAAATTGGGTATACAACATTTATCCAACACCATCGCAACCTAGCGTTTGCACCTAGGAAAATAGTTTTTCGACAAGTCTTAACATGCATCCAGTTTCCCTTAAATAAGCCAACAACATTTCACATTTTATTTAATTTTTAATTAAAAATTTTGGGCCCTAGGACAAGGTTCAAGTTTCCAGTTTTCTATACGAATGGTCGACCTTCTATACTCTATGGTCAACCACTACCGATCGGCCGTTGGGGTTCCCAGGTCGACCGTTGACGAACAAAAATTAGGGTTTCTAGAATTTTTAAATTGTTGATTGTTTTATGCCGTTAATCATAAATCGTATAGTGTTTAATGAATCTTTATTACATTCTAATTAACAGTTTGCAATTTGAGTATAGAGTTTGTCGATTTAGGGTTTACTAATTTGAGAGAGCAAGGATATATGTAAATTCCAATTTACAGTTAA
The DNA here is from genome assembly GCA_030737815.1 of Allium fistulosum. Taxonomy (NCBI): domain Eukaryota; kingdom Viridiplantae; phylum Streptophyta; class Magnoliopsida; order Asparagales; family Amaryllidaceae; genus Allium; species Allium fistulosum. The sequence goes on from CM060904.1 coordinate 801,489,684, forward strand.
CTAATGATTAAAACTAGGGATTAACATAATAACATATTCGATTTTAGGGTTTGCTAACATCCTAATCAATTACAGTAGTTAAAATTAACTACAATAATCAACTAATCAAATTTGTGCCTACTTACCTCTAGCCTAAGCTCTTACTAATGCTTGCACTTTAGAATTTGAATCCCCAAATCGATAGCACCTCCTTAGATTGCCATGATCCGCCTCAATTTTCTTGCTCTAATCTCTTAGGTAGAATAGATTTAATTTTAGGAATTTTAGAAATTATGGTTTGAGGGAAAATTTTGGCAGAGTTTGGTTACTATAAGTTTTAATGGAGAATTAGGTTCCATTAGCTTAGTATTTATATGGGGTAGGGTTTTAGTTTGGGCCATTAAATTAGATTAGACAATATTTTTATGAAATCTGGTTCACTCATCTAATCCTTCGTTCCCGAACAAACCATCTCGTTCGTTTATCATCGTCTTAGGAAAGCGAACAACGTTCAAATTTTAACATATGCGGGTAAACCGGTCAACCCCCACAGTCGACAGCTACCGATCGACCTTGAAACCCCAACGATCGACCGGTGGCTTTGTAAATTTCCAAATTTTTTATTTTAAATTTTAGTTATGTCTAGTGCCCATAACTTCTCCATACTAACTTGGATTTCGAAGTGTTATATTTGAAAATCATCCAGAATATCGCTACGAACTCAATGATGCAGTTTTTTAGTCGAATTTTGACATCTATGAAAATTTTCTTTTAAGTCCTTGTTTTCATTTAATTTAATTTCCTTATTAAATTCATGTTTAAACTTTTATTAAATTCTCGCTAAATTTTACGTAAATTTCCAGGGTATTACATTCTTCCTTCTTGAAAGGATTTTGTCCCTGAAATCTCTAAGGATAGAAAAATGTAATCAATACACACAACAATCATTTGCTACAATTATCCACTCATCCATCATCCACGAGCAATCACTATCCTTAAAAAAGTTCTAATGCAACATGTACATATATATACAACATGAAATACACATGAATCTATACTAATGCAAAAGTAGGTGGTCTACTGATCCAGTCGTCCTCTTGTCACGCAAATGCTCATGCCTTGCATCCAAATGTATGCAACATCTTAAGTAAATGCTCACTTGTAATTCTATATGTATGCACAATCACACAACTCATATGCAACATTCATATGCATAACATCCACTAGCACTACAATAATCAAAGAATAACATGCAACTGGATACAAATATGTGCGTACTTAGAGGATATATTATGTAAAAGAGCACAATGCGTACAATATATCCATATACATCCATTAGCATCAATCATCCATAACACATCCTATCGACATGTTTACAACCATTCCTAACATCTAATAGTCTCCACCTAAAGGGTATACCACTTAAGTCTTACGCATAAGAAATCTATGGTTATGAGAATTAAATTGGAAACATACCATAAAAAAGTTGTGGTAGGGTAGCATGGATTTTTTCCTCGGGCTATCATGTACTCTCTATTGGGTCGTGTCCCCATTGAATTTTAACAAGTCTAATCTCCTTATTGCGAAGTCGCTTTGCACCATGCTCTAGAATACGATTGGGTGCATAGTGGATAATTGACTCTCGCTCCACCTTAACCTCCTCCAACTAACTAGGTTGTATAGTGTAAACACTTCCGCAAGTACAACACATGGAAAAATTAATGTACCCTTGCCAACTTATCCAAAAGCTCTACTCTATATGCCAACTTCCTTACTCTACCACTATTAAGAAGGGTCCTACAAATCTTGGTGCTAGCTTCCTCAAACTACCAAATCTCATCACATGCCTAGGGGATGAAATCTTCATGAATACCATGTCTTCCATTGCGAACTCCAACTCCATACGTCTCCTGTCAACATAAGGATTTTGTCTATCCTGAGCAGTTTTCATCCTCCTATGGATCAGATCCACCTTCTCTGATGTCTCCCTTACTATATCTGGTCCAAGAATAATCTTATCCATCATATCCCACCAACACGACAGTGATCTACAATGTCTACCATATAACGCCTCAAAAGGTGTCATCCAACGCTTGCTTAATAGTTGTTGTTGTAGGCAAACTCCACCAATGGAAAATGATCCTCACAAGGTCCTCCAAAGTTTAAAATACACATTCGAAGCAAGTCCTCCAAATCCCGATTTATTCTCTATATGTCAGTCAGTTTATGGATGATACGCAGTACTCAAACACAACTTAGTCCTCAAAATCTTATGTAAACTCCACTAGAACTCATTAATGAAAAGTGAATCTTAGTCACTAATTATGCTAAGAAGAACTCCATGCAACCTATCGATCTCTCTTACGTACAGAGCCGCCAACGACGCCATCGTCCTAGTACTCCTCACCGGTATGAAATGAGCACACTTGGTCAACGAATCGACTATGACCCAAATGCTATCGCTTGTTCTCGTGCTCCTAGGTAGACCATCTACAAAAACTATGGAGATACTCTCCCACTTCCACTAAGGAATATCCAAATGTTGCAATAATCCTCCCGGCTTCTTCTACTCCGCCTTCACCCTTTGGGAAGTCATATATCTCGCTACATTTTCTGCTACTTGCTTCTTCATACTGGGCCGGAAGAAAACTCGCTTCATGTCGTGATAAATCTTGTCTCCACCGAGATGAATTGTCATCCTAGAATGGTGAGAGTGTGCTAGTACCGCATTTATCAAATCCATACTGCAAGGAACACAAAGCCTATCATCTCTCTGTAACCATCCTTTCGAGTCAATGACATAATGCCTCAAATGACTTGACGATTCTCCTTTACCAATCCTCTTAAAAATATCTACTAGCTCATTATCCTCCTTCTAACTAGATCCAATACACTCCTTCAAAGTAGGATGAACATCTAAAGATGCTAGTAATCCCAGTGTAATATTTGATGATGGTCTAAGATCAAAGGTAGAAATATACTCAAAATGTCCCCACTCCAAGAACAAGGGACTCAACACTAGACGCAGTCTACTCAAAGTGTTTGCCACTACATTACCCTTGCCCAGGGTATAAGAGATATCAAAATCATATAATGCCAAAAAATCCATCCATCTCTGGTGCCTCAAACTCAAATCCTTTTGGGGGAGCAAATATTTCAAGGACTTGTGATCCGTAAATAGCTCAAACTGCTTCCCTAAAAGATAATGCCTCCATGAATTGAGCGTAAAGACAATGGCTACCAACTCAAGATCATGTATAGGGTTTTTCCTCCCATGGGTCTTCTCACATAACTCACCACCCTTCCTTCTTGCATCAATACTACACCTAACCCCAATCCACAAGCGTCGGTATAAACTACAAACGGCTTTATCCCATCCGATAGCACCAAAACTGGCGCATTAGTCAAACCCTCATTCAATTTGACAAAAGCATCCTCACGCTTCGCATCCCATGAAAATACTAGATTCTTCTTGGTAAGACGAGTCAACGGATAAGAGATTTTCATGAAGTCCTTAATGAACTTGCGATAGTAGTCCGCCAACTAAGGAAGCTTCTCACCTTCGTGGCATTCTTCGGAACATGCCAATCCTGGACTGCTGCCACCTTGCTAGGATCAACTGCTAAGCCACTTTCTTAGACGATGTGTCCCAAAAAGCATACCTCCTCCCTCCAAAAGTAGCACTTAGTAAACTTTTCTTTCATCTTATGTGCACGGAGTGTACTTAGCACTTATCCTAAATGCAACACATTCTCCTCCTCACTCCTCAAGTATACAAGAATATCATCCACAATGGATTTGTTAAGCAACCCCTAAATACTCGGCTCATTAGATCAACAAAGTAAGTGGGTGCATTGGTCAATCCGAAGGGCATAACTAACCACTCAAAAGAGTCCATTGGGTGTACGGAATCTGAAAATACTCTAGCTCTAACCAACTGATCAAAGAGACCGTCTATGCGGAGCAGAGGATAACGATTCTTCTTTGTTAGTTTATTCAGCTCCCTATAATTGACGTAGAGTATTAGAGAACCAACTACCTTGGTGGCAAAGATTATTGGTGCTTTCCACTCAGAAATACTCCTCCTGATAAAATCCTTTGGAAAAAGTTCTTAAAAAGTATTTACTTTTATACGTATATTTTTAAAAGTTCGTTTTGAAAAACTTTGGAAAACATTTTTGGAAAACATTTTTGGAAAACTATTTTGAAAATTCATATTTTTCAAAAACTTTTCAAATATGTTCTCTCAATTCGGTCATAATTCCTAAGGAATCTTGAACCTATGCTCTGATACCAACTGTGATAACCAGCACCTCCCGACTTGCCGATCCAAAGCCTAATGTGACTTTCGGACTCGTGCCATGTCGAGAAATGAGGATCGTTGGGGTCTAAGACATTTCACATCAAGAGGCTCATGCAAAATGATATAATATAAGGTATACTACTGCAATGACCCTCTCTTTTTAAACCTTAATTTGTAAGGAATTTTATTTTTTTTAACATAGAGATATATGCATAAATTTATTATCATATATATATATATATATATATATATATATATATATATATATTTCTAAAGCCTAGCGTCATTTTTCCTTTCATCAAATAAACAATTTATCCAGGATCAAAATTTCTACCAATATAAATATATCAGTGTATTCATAAAGATATGCACATACATAGGAGGATGCATGTGTCCCTCTTGTTTAAATCAGAGTTATGGTAAACAAGAGGATAATTTGATTGATTAAATTTAATCAATCCACCCATAGTTCAATTTAATTCATACAACAAAATTCCATCCATATATGTATTTGTAAGATTTTAACTCTTGATTTCTTGCTGGGTTCTCTATGAAGGGTAATTCCTAGAAACAAGGAAATTGTGTTATGATCACATATAAATGTTTGGTGTAGTGCTTATGTCCTGAAAATGATATAAGTTTATATCATTTTCTATGTTTGATTTTCTATAAAATCTGCATTAGATACGAACTCTTTTCTGGAATATTTTTAAGTGGGATATCATGTTCCTAAAGCTTAATTCTTTGATGTCATGATGCTATGCTAAATGAAATGCAAGCATGAATGAGTTTCCTGAGACCCCGAGGATCCAAAACATAGTTTTAATGGTAAGATGATTTGCTACAAACCAGACTCTTTGTTCTGATATAAGCCATAGGGCTTTAAAATGCATTTGAACAAAGCTTTAGTAAAAGGAGTTCAGATTCGTGTTTAAATGCAAAGGTAACTGATGTGCAAATATTCGGAAAAAATATGTTTAAACATGCATATATACAAACTATCATGTACATGGCTTTCAACTCCTATAGATACAGATTCTTCCTTTATTCATGAATGAGGTATAAAACATTTGCATAGTACAAATTGCATTATGAAAACGTGTAGACACATAATACATTTTCCCTATGCCTTTAAACTCTTGTATGCAAATGTCATGATGAAAGAATAAACCATATTGTTTATTGAGACTCAACTATCCATATTTCCAATACTTAATCCTTTTCAAAGACTCAAGATTGACTAATACATTTATAAAATATAACCATCCTATTTATCATAGTATTCTTGCTCTGATTTACATACAAAATCATAGGTTAACTTCTTCAACTTTTCAGATAATATCCAAATTTATAAACTCCAGTTACAAGTCAATTCCTTAGCAAAATACTTAGCAAAATATCCATCCATCATTCAGTACTTAATACAAGTGATAATTTAAAAATATCAATACATGCAGATTTCATCTTTTAAGCTCTTATCTAACTAATTTTAGCATGTTATAATCTTCTTCTCAAAGCCTTGCTCCTACTCCTACTTAGTTGCTGCAATTCCTGAAAAAGCATTTGAAGCTGCCCCATATTAAATGAGACACCCCATATGCCATTAGCACACTAGGGTCAGACACATGTCTGGTATGAGAAAATCCACTAAAACAATTGGTAAATCAAGTTAAAGTTAAAACATATATAAATCAGTATATCCTGCCTTTAGAAAACAAGTAAGTCATAGTGTGCATGTTCTGTGTCAGTGTGCATGTGCACACTTAAATCTTTCTTTCCAGAAACCTTATAAAGATATGGAACAGGCATACATTCATACAAATCAGCCATAAATCAAATAAGCATCCATACAAAACAGGGAAATCACCAAAATGAATTAAATCATTTATTCCCTACTCAGATTTCATCCAGGAAAACTCTAGTTCCTCCTTATATCAAATTTTCTTACATTGATATATTTATCTATCTTGGTCTCATCTGCAATCATATGAATCAATGGACACATTGTAATGGACTAATTCACTCCATTACATAAAGATCTCAGGACTTAAACAAGCCATGTGTCAACTTGTATTGCTCAAGAGCACAAGTTATTCATACAGTGCTCTTGACTCCATTTCCCAGCTAGTTTTAAGTTGATAATAACTTCTTTTGATTTTTCATGACTAAACCATTCAGTGAATCATTTCACTAAAACAAACATCCACGTCATGGCATTTCATATCTTTCATAACCAAACAAAGACAAGCAGGCAATTAAACATATGTGTCTAATAAATAAGATTCTACATCCATATATATATACTTGCATTTTAAAAGGGGTATAGGCAACTAACATTGGCTTATGGCTTTTGAGAGAGTTTTTCATCTTGCAAACATCTGTGCTTAAGTTAAACTCAGAATGACCAAGTTTCACTGAATCACAAATTTATTTGCTATGTATATGGCTATTTATATACTTTCATTGAATTAGGAGCATCAGCACATAGGCAACCCTATTGCACCCCTAATTCCTTTTTATCTCAAGCCTCAGCACCTATGCACAAGTATATTGTAGCTCAACATGTTTATATTCTTTGGGTTATGCCAGAACCAACACTACTTGCCTATATTCATCATTTGATTCTCTGGGTATTCACTTATTTTTCCTAATATTAACATATCAGAGAGTTCTGGGTTTATAAAAACATATTTACTAATAATACTTAGAACTTTCACATAATAGATCAAGCAGAACAACCAAACTAAAGATCAACTTATAAACTGGCTGCCTTCATTAGGACTTAGTGCCTTAGATTTTTGAGTGAGTTTTCTCACCTAGCTCTCCTTCACTTCTTAGTTGATTGATAAGCTTCTGCCTTTACCCCCAAACCCTTTTCTTCACTTGTCTAATATATACATGATATATATTATTTTTTTCAAAAGCTATCCGGGAAGAAGAGAAGGCCCCTCTTATCACTGCTTATTTATGTAGGGTTCTTCTAGGGTTTAAGGTGCTAGCTAAAGTCATTTTTGCCCACCCGAAATCATGCCATTTGCATTTAGTTTAAACCCAAAATCCTACCCTCCCCGACTCAAGTTTGTGGCGAGAAAAGAGGTTTTATCATTTTGGTTATTTTTAGAAATTTGCTTTTCCAGAAAATGCTTTTTCTCTTATCTAATATCATGCTAAAGGTGTGACTTTATTTCCATTATTTTATCATATATATATGCCAAGGGTTCTTCCTAATTCTGCCTATACAAAACATATCACTTGTTTATCTTACTTTTCTATTTTTAGCTTTCACTTATATAGCATGTGCGTCCCTTATTTATTTATAAAAGGATTGCTCCGTTTATATCTTCATTCTTGCTTTCTGCCTATAGTTAAAATACATTTGTGTATTTTTCTTTTACTGATTTGAACACTTGTGTTTGATTAGCATACATATATGTATATATATGTCTTACAGAAATAATTAATACATATATATGTCTATACATTATTTTTACTGAACACATATGCACATATACACTCAAATACAACTAGTAGCATCCATCTATATTTATACATATAGCTTTTAAGGATTTAATCTATTTATTTGTATATATATATATATATATTTTCCATACACATCAACATATGTTCATTCATATCATCTAGGAATTAAGCTTCTATTCATGTGTATTTCCTGTGCACACATGTACACATATAGCTACACCATATCAAGCCATATCAATTCCTTTTCAAAACTAGTTTAAAAATTATTTTAAACTTATTTATATTTTCAAAATAAATTCCTAAAATCTTGGGTCATTACATATACCCCACCTTTTAGAAATTGTGTCCCACGATTTTTCCTAAGTTTAAATCAAATTTAAACTTAATTCAGAGAACAAATACATTCTCAACCAAATAGATTTTTAGTTCTATCACAATAACTAAAAATACATGCATCCAAAAGGAAAACAAATTAAAAATCAGAATTACCTTTAATCTGAAAATAGCTTAGGATAGTTCATCCTAACCTTGTCTTCTAATTCCTATGTGCAATCACTAGGATCAAGACTCCACTGTACCTCCACAAGTTTCAGTGATTTATTCCTCAACTTCTTCACATCCTTTGCCAAAATTCCCACTGGATCCTTTTCATAAATCAAATTAGGATTTATTTGCACTTCGGTTAGGGTCTCAAGAATTCCTGCCTTGTCATGAACCCACCTTCTCAATTGTGATACATGAAAAACATCATGCATCCTTTGCATGTTTTCTGGTAATTCCAACTTATATGCCAAGGAACCAATTCTTTCCAGAATTTTGTATGGCCCAATATATCTTGGGGTTAACTTGACTTGTTTCCCAAACCTCAGTACATTTTTCATAGGTGAGATTTTGATGAAAACAAAATTTCCTACTTCATATTCAATTTGCTTCCTTCTTTTATCTGCAAATTTCTTCTGCCTCTCTTGAGCTGCTACAATTCTCCTCCTTACCAGCTCAATTTTCTCTTTAGTTTCTTGTATGTACTCAGGCCCTAAAATAGCTCTTTCTCCTGTTTCTACCTAACATACAGGTGATAAACATGGCTTGCCATATAAGGCTTCAAATGGAGCCATCCCTATGGTGCTTTGATAGTTGTTATTGTATGTAAACTCAGCTAAATGGAGATAATCTTCCCAGTTACCTCCAAAATCCAGTGCACATGCCCTTAACAAGTCCTCTAAAACTTTGTTCACCACCTCAGTCTGCCCATTTGATTGTGGATGGTAGGCAGTGCTTAAGTATAATTCACTTCCCATGGCTTCTTGAAAACTTTTCTAGAACCTTGATGTGACGATGGTATCCCTATCACTCATAATAGTTTTGGGAATGCCATGTAACCTTACCACCTCCTTCATAAATACTTGAGCTAATTTTGGTGCATTCCTTTCTGATTTGACTGGAATGAAATGTGCCACTTTAGTTAGCCTATCTACTATCACCCATATACTTGTGTTTCCTCTTTTAGATTTAGGCAGTCCATCTATGAAATCCATAGATATATCTTCCCATTTCCACTGTGGTATGCTAAGAGGTTGTAACAACCCTGATGGCTTTTGTGTTTCTGCCTTGACTTGTTGGCAAGTCATACATCTTGCAATATATTTGGCTACATCTGACTTCATTCCCTTCCACCAAAAATTTCTTTTTAAATTTTGATACATCTTTGTACTTCCTGGGTGTATGGAGTACTTACTCCTTTGATATTCATTCAATATTTCCTCCTTCAACTCCATGTTTTCTGGAACACATATTCTACCCTGGTTTCTTAAATAACCATTTTTATCAATATGGTAATTTGTCACTTCTTCCCCTTTTGATATGAGAATTTTCTTCTCCAATAAGTTTGTGTCTTGTTCTTGCATTTTTCCTACCTTTAAAATTAAATCTGATTGCAGAGACATTAAACTCAATTTTCCTTTACTCTTATCTCCTTCAAATCGTACCATTTGTACCTTACTACTTGCTTCAATTTCCAAGTCAGTGAGTATAGACAAATCTTTAAATTCTTCCATCATCAACATAGCTATCTTAGCGTGTTGTCTACTCAAGGCATCTGCAACTTTGTTTGCTTTACCTGGTGTATAGAGTATGTCTAGATCATAGGCAGCTAAGAACTCCACCCATCTATGTTGCCTCATGTTTAAATCTTTTTGTGAGAAGAGATATTTCAATGCCTTATGATCTGTGTACAATTTAAATTTGGCACCTAACAAATAATGTCTCCAAAGTTTCAGTGCATACACCACTGCTGCTAGCTCAAGATCATGGGTTGCATATCTAGTTTCATGTGGTTTTAATTGTCTGGATGCATAGGCTATCACTTGGTCTTGCTGCATCAACATAGCCCCTAGGACAGAGCCACTTGCATCAGTATACACAATTAATCCCTCATTTCCTTCAAGTACTCTCAACACTGGTGCATTAACTAAGGCTTCCTTTATCTTGATAAAAGCTCGTTCACATTTTTCATTCCACGCAAAGGCCTGATTCTTTCTAGTTAAATTGGTAAGTGGTGATGATATTTTTGAAAAAACTTTTATAAATCTCCTCTGATATCCTGCCATCCCCATAAATGATCTTACTTCACTCACTGTGCTAGGCCTCTTCCATGCTTGAATAGCTATTACTTTATTGGGGTTCACATATATTCCTTTGGCAGAAATGACATGGCCAAGGAAATGTACTTCCTCTATCCAAAATGCACATTTTGAAAATTTTGCCTTTAAATCTTTTTCCCTCAATCTAGACAAAACCAGATGCAAATGACTTTTATGTTCTTCCACTGTTTTGGAATAAATTAAAATGTCATCAATAAAAATCAGCACAAATTTGTCTAAATAATCTCTAAAGGTTCTATTCATTAAATCTACAAAGTATGAGGGGGCATTTGTCAACCCAAATAGCATAACCATAAACTCATATAGACCATATCTAGTATTAAATGCAGTGTACTTAACACTTGAGTCTTCAACCTTCATCTGATGAAACCCTGATGCTAAGTCTAATCTAGAAAATATCTTAGCTTCACTGAGTTGATCAAAAAGATCATATATCCTAGGCAATGGGTATTTATTTTTGATGGTGACCTTATTTAGTTCTCTGTAATCTATACACATCCTCAAAGTACCATCCTGTTTCCTTACGAACACTACTGGAGCACCCCAACATGAGTTACTTGGCCTTATAAACCCTTTACTTTCTTATTCCTCTAACTGATTTTTCAACTCTTTTAACTCACTTGGCCCCATTCTGGTAGGCTTCTTAATTATTGGGCTTGCTCCTGGTATGAGATTGATTTGAAACTCTACTGGTCTATGGTATGGAACACCCTTAACCTCCCCAAACACATCCAAGTATTCATTGACTATGGGAATTTCTTCAATAGTAAGTTCACTTAAATCTTTTTCCAAGTCAATTAAATGATACAATTTCCTTCCCTTTGCTACTTCACACAAAATTGTGATTCTATGGCCTCTAAAGTTTTGCAATGATATGGTGGATGAATCTAAGTTAATTATGGCTTTAAATTGCCTTAACCAGTCTACCCCCAATATAACACCTATATTTGGGTAGTTTAAAACATATAAATTGGAAATAAAAGTATCTCCTCCTATGTTTAATTCCATATCCACACAAATCATATTTAAAACACTAGATCTCCCAGTGGACTTTGTATAAGCAATGGAGTTTCAACCAATATGCAATTCAATTTTAGCATTTTAACAAGTTCATAAGAAATCAAAGAGTGAGTTGCCCCAGTATCATATACTACTGCTATGGGTACGGTACAAATAAATAGTGTACCTTCCACTTGACTGTGATTTTCAGCATTAATCTCCACTGTGGATTTGCCTTTGCCTTCCAAATTTGCCAATTTTCCTTGCTGTTTATACTCAAGAAAGTTTCTCTTCATATGCCCCTCTTTCCCGCATAGATAGCACTTGAAAGCTCCTCCTTTCAATTCTGGGCACCTTGATTTGATATGTCCTTCCTTTCCACATTGATGGCAAACCAATTTCTTCTTAGCATCACTGGCCTTGGTATCACTAGCCTTTTTGGTGTCTGCTTCCTCCTTCTTCTTGTCATAAGGGTGGTATCTTCCCTTATTCTTCTTGTTGCTGTTGTTCTTAAAATTTCTATACTTCTCCCTTTCCTTGTCATGCTGCTCCAATTTCAAAGCCAAGTCTATTACTTGATCAAAATTCCTGTCAGCATAAGGTAACATGGCTCTACTAAGTCCTGGGTTCAAACCTTTAATGTACCTATCATTTTTGGATGCTTCATCTGCCACTAGCATTGATCCATATTTGGATAACCCCTCAAACTTTTGAGTGTATTCAGTGACATTCAGAGTTCCTTGCCTGAGTCTAATAAATTCTTCGAGTAAAGTGGTCTTAGTTGATGCTGGTACAAATCTTGCCTCCAACATCTCCTTGAATTGATTCCAAGTGATTTCATTTTCAATTCTCCCAGCTATGATCACCTCCCACCAGCTTAAAGCTACTCCTTTCAGCTGTCTTGAAGCCACTTGCCTCTTCCTTTGATCATCAAGCTGCATGTCATTGAAAATCCTATATAATGTTCTCAACCATGCTTGAATTTCCATCACATTCTCAGTCCCATCAAAACTCTTACCTCCTAAGTTTTTATAAGCCTTTAATAGTTTTGAAAGTTCCTCATGTGGATTCTCAGGCCTATGCCCAATTCCATCCCTTAAAACCCTTACAAACTCTTGCATATCAAGCATTTGTGGTGCACTTGTTCCCGCATGATGTGATCCCCTTCCTACCATGGGTTGCTAACCAAGTTATGGGCAAATAGTATTAGTATACTGTGAGTATTTTCTGTAGTTAATATTTTCCTATCTAAATTATTTCATCCAAAACAAACAGACATAATATATTTCTATTATCCCAACTTTTAGCAAAGCCGAGATACCCAAAACTGACTGAAAATCAATAATAACTAGCCATGAATATCAACTAGGCATTGCAGGATAACCATGGATATCGATGAATTTTGTCCGAGTCCGGATCAGGCTGCAACTGACAAGACATGACAAGCAAAGCCCTAAAATCAAGTGCTCCATGTTTTAGGTTAATCGGAGTTAGTATGAGTGAGATATGATCGATACAAGTTAGGTAAAATGTGCTGTTCGTATCCATCAGAAACAACCTGTTCGAATCGATCAGATTCGTATCCATCATGTTTACGTTGTTTGGTCCCATCGTAGGGACCTCTGTTCGTATCTATCGGCTACGTATCAATCAGAGTGGCGGCAGCTTTGTACCCATCCTAATGCCTCAGTTCGACTCCATCTAGTTCACACCCATCAGCGAGCAATAGTTCGAATCCATCAGACAACCGCTCTTCGAATCCATTGGGTGACTTCACTTTGTATCCATTATAGAGGCGATTGTTCGAATCCATAGATAAAGACTTGTTCGTATCCATCGGGTTGACGTGTTAGTCTTGGATGCGAACGCGGCGAAATACTCAGGGCGACTCGATCAACTCGCAGCAAAAAGGGAATCGGTGCGAGGAGCACGCGCCACGTCACCACAGTGTCACGTGTTCCATCGAGTCGAACGGGATGGACACGAAGGCATGGATTCGAAATCAGCAGCAAGCGAAAATCATAATCTTGCATCGATCATATCTCACAAACCACTGATCCAAATGCAATGAAATTTTCACAGTAGCTTGCGTGCAAGGTAAAGAACGATCCTGCCAAGTTTCAACTCGATTGGATCATTCCTTAATGGATACGAAATTGCTTCGTATCAATCGCAGATCGAGTCGAAACTTGGTGGGCTCGGTCGCGTGGGCCCCCTCACATGCCAGAAGGAGTCTCCCGAAGTTTGAGCGCGATCTTAGCCTCCTACGCCTATAAATAGCCCCCTGAAGCCTGCAGAAAAAGGATCTTTTGGCGACTCAACGTCCAGACTCTACCGGATTCAATTCTACTTCTTTCCATTGCTATTATACTCGAATTCATTCATTGTATCTGCTGTAATCATCTGTAATCAGTAAAGAACATCAATAAAAGATAAAAACCTTGAAGTGGACGTAGGCCGGAGATAGCCGAACCACTATAAATTGTGTGTCACTGTTCATTACTTCTGGATTGCTGTTTGTTGCTAGCTTAGATCTGAGATTTGTGTTTGAATATCGCTGATTTGTATTCATACACTAGTGCTTTCACAATACTTGGGATTTGTGACCATTTTTGGCACAAACACTTTGGTGCTTTCACTGAGAAGAACTAGCATCCGCTACACCAGATTCAAAGTTTAGATTTTAAAGTTTGAAGGATTCAGAATGACTCGACAAACAAGACAAAGAGCGGAGAGAAGCCAACAGGGAGGAAGTCAAGAGGCATCCTCTGGTGCTGGAGAAGGACAAGCTTCGATTTACACCACCAGAGATGAAATGGAAGCTATAGCAAATTCATTGCAAGAGAGGATGATGAAGACCCAGCAAGAGATGCTGCAGAATTTCTTTGAACGGATGAGAGCAGCAAATATGCAGAACCTTGGACCAACTACAACAACTGCAAGTGCTGAACAGGGAGTTGGGATTGTAGAAACTAACAGAGATCATGCTCAAGGTCAGAATGCGGGACCAGAAGGCGATCAACAAGGACTTAGGGGTAGTCCCTCTGGGTCCGATATTGGAAGATTGATGGTAGGGGCTCAACAGGCTAGAGCCAATGTTAATGACAACGGGCCACACGAAGAGTACGTACCAGAATACCCTTCAAGACCAAGAGGGCAACCCCAGGATGGAGATGAAAAGATGGCTGGATTAGTGCGACGACTCATGAGAGGAGGATTGTCTAGCGGAGGGTTGGAAGAAGTCATTCGGAGTCCGTTCACTCCGAATATCAGGAATGGAAGGAACCCTCCAAAGTTCAAACTTCCTATGCTGGATCCTTATGAGGGGAAGTCAGACCCAACGATGCATATTACTCGATACATCAGGCACATGGAAGTGTTGGGGGCATCCGAGGAAGTGATGGCTCGATGCTTCCCTCTATACTTGTCAGATTTGGCTGCACTTTGGTTCAGGCAATTAGAAACTGGATCGATCAGAACATGGGGCGAGCTTGTAAATTGCTTCATGAGACAGTTTAGGGTCCACGTGATGCGACCCAAGAGTGTGATGACTTTGGCATCGATAAAACAAAGGACCGGAGAGTCCATAAAAGATTTTCTGTTATGATTTAATGCAACGGTTGCTTCTGTAGATCGCCCGGATCCATCGATGATTTTGATGGCGGCAGTGGCAGGAGTTGGAGATGGCACCGAATTCAAAGATTCTTTGACGAGAGACCCACCGCAAGATCTTGGAGAGTTTTACCATGAAGCTGAAAGATTCATTCGATTAAAAGAATCACGAGCCGAGAGGTAGGAAATAAACGCTGTACAAGGCGAAGGAACCGCCAGGGAACAGCCTAGGGCGGACAAAGGAAAGAAAAAGCAGGATGACGCATGTGATGGTCCTGATAAACGGAAGAAATTTCGAGAGCCCAGATTCAGGCAATACACAGATTTGGCAGTAAGCCTGGAATGAATTTACACTGAAACTCGGGGGCAACTCCCCTATCGAAAACCACCCAGGAGAAATCCCACAGAGCGAGAGCGTAGAACTGGAAAAAATTGCCTATTCCATGAGCTGGATGGGCACACAACCGACGAATGCCGCCACCTAAAGGATGAGGTGGAAGAACATGCCAGGAGTGGTAGATTGCCACAATATGTCAGAGAATGGGCAGCGGCGGTAAGGCCTGAAAAACTACCGCCTCCACCTAACAGAAATGATCTTGGATCGGGATCATGACTCGTCATCAACTGATTAAGATAGCAAGAGCCAAGTTCAGGATTTGAACTTCGGTCAAATAATTTCATTAGATTTGTTTTCAGAATAAACGGGTACTCCACTTACTCATGTACGGCAACCAGAGAGATCCCTAGGCATGCTCTGAGATGGAGATAGACCGATCTGCCTGGATAGGCAATGTTTAGTTTTTTCCTGATGTTTGAGATTGAACATCTAGGACCTGAATTTAGTAAATAAACTTGAATTTCTTGAAATAAACCTTTGACCAGAGAGTTAAAGGATGAGTATTAAATACTAATACGAAAATGATCGCTTTATGACCCTACCCGGAGAGGCGGGGTCCGGAGTGCAAGAAGTGGGTTGCTCAGCCGGAGAGCGACAGGATCGACTCACTTAACGTTGTTTCCCTTTCACCGAAGAGTGACAGGATGGGATCCAGCAGGAGCTCGGAGAGGCTACGATCGGTCCAGAATGACCAAGACATCGCTTTACGCCTTAACTGGGGCCAAAGTGCATGGGGTAGAAAGCAACGCCGGAGTGCAATAGGATCTTTCTATTCAATCGCCAAGTCTGGGATGGTCTTAGCAAGGGTCCGGA
The DNA here is from genome assembly GCA_030737815.1 of Allium fistulosum. Classification (NCBI taxonomy): domain Eukaryota; kingdom Viridiplantae; phylum Streptophyta; class Magnoliopsida; order Asparagales; family Amaryllidaceae; genus Allium; species Allium fistulosum. The sequence goes on from CM060904.1 coordinate 801,505,927, forward strand.
GTAACTGTTGATTGTCCGGAGAGACTACAGAGTTTCATTCTTAACTTCCACGGGAAGAAGTGGATAATGATTTGGCTTCGAACAGCCATGAACTCGATTGAAAATACCATAAGATTTGAATAAAACATGAACTCACTGCATTCGATTTGAGACTGATCAAAACACACCTTTTACCAAAAGGCATGTTTTGGGGGGCAAAGTGTTATCCCAACTTTTAGCAAAGCTGAGATACCCAAAACTAACTGAAAATCAATAATAACTAGCCATGAATATCAACTAAGCATTGCAGGATAACCATGGATATCGATGAATTTTGTTCGAGTCCGGATCGGGCTGCAACTGACAAGACATGACAAGCAAAGCCCTAAAATCTAGTGCTCCAAGTTTTAGGTTAATCGGAGTTAGTATGAGTGAGATATGATCGATACAAGTTAGGTAAAATGTGCTGTTCGTATCCATCAGAAACAACCTGTTCGAATCGATCAGATTCGTATCCATCATGTTTACGTTGTTTGGTCCCATCGTAGGGACCTCTGTTCGTATCCATCGGCTACGTATCAATCAGAGTGGCGGCAGCTTTGTACCCATCCTAATGCCTCAGTTCGACTCCATCTAGTTCACACCCATCAGCGAGCAATAGTTCGAATCCATCAGACAACCGCTCTTCGAATCCATTGGGTGACTTCACTTTGTATCCATTATAGAGGCGATTGTTCGAATCCATAGATAAAGACTTGTTCATATCCATCGGGTTGACGTGTTAGTCTTGGATGCGAACGCGGCGAAATACTCAGGGCGACTCGATCAACTCGCAGCAAAAAGGGAATCGGTGCGAGGAGCACGCGCCACGTCACCACAGTGTCACGTGTTCCATCGAGTCGAACGGGATGGACACGAAGGCATGGATTCGAAATCAGCAGCAAGCGAAAATCATAATCTTGCATCGATCATATCTCACAAACCACTGATCCAAATGCAATGAAATTTTCACAGTAGCTTGCGTGCAAGGTAAAGAACGATCCTGCCAAGTTTCAACTCGATTGGATCATTCCTTAATGGATACGAAATTGCTTCGTATCAATCGCAGATCGAGTCGAAACTTGGTGGGCTCGGTCGCGTGGGCCCCCTCACATGCCAGAAGGAGTCTCCCGAAGTTTGAGCGCGATCTCAGCCTCCTACGCCTATAAATAGCCCCCTGAAGCCTGCAGAAAAAGGATCTTTTGGCGACTCAACGTCCAGACTCTGCCGGATTCAATTCTACTTCTTTCCATTGCTATTATACTGGAATTCATTCATTGTATCTGCTGTAATCATCTGTAATCAGCAAAGAACATCAATAAAAGATAAAAACCTTGAAGTGGACGTACGCCGGAGATAGCCGAACCACTATAAATTGTGTGTCACTGTTCATTACTTCTAGATTGCTGTTTGTTGCTAGCTTAGATCTGAGATTTGTGTTTTAATATTGCTGATTTGTATTCATACACTGGTGCTTTCACAATACTTGGGGTTTGTGACCATTTTTGGCACAAACAATTTCTATAGTACTCAACAATCAATGCAACCATTTGCTCTGATACCAAATGCAATGACCCTCTCTTTTTATACCTTAATTTGTAAGGAATTTTTTTTAACATAGAGATATATACATATATTTATTATCATATATATATATATATATATATTTTGAAGCCTAGAGTCATTTTTCCTTTCATCAAATAAACAATTTATACAGGATCAAAATTTCTACCAATATAAATATATCAGTGTATTCATAAAGATATGCACATACATATGAGGATGCATGTGTCCCTCTTGTTTAAATCAGAGTTATGGTAAACAAGAGGATAATTTATTTGATTAAATTTAATCAATCCACCCATAGTTCAATTTAATTCATACAACAAAATTCCATCCATATATGTATTTGTAAGATTTTAACTCTTGATTTCTTGTTGGATTCTCTATGAAGGGTAATTCCTAGAAACGAGGAAATTGTGTTATGATCACATATAAATGTTTGGTGTAGTGCTTATGTCCTGAAAATGATATAAGTTTATATCATTTTCTATGTTTGATTTTCTATAAAATCTGCATTAGATACGAACTCTTTTCTGGAATATTTTTAAGTGGGATATCATGTTCCTAAAGCTTAATTCTTTGATGTCATGATGCTATGCTAAATGAAATGCAAGCATGAATGAGTTTCCTGAGACCCCGAGGATCCAAAACATGGTTTTAATGGTAAGATGATTTGCTACAAACCAGACTCTTTGTTTTGATATAAGCCATAGGGCTTTAAAATGCATTTGAACAAAGCTTTAGTAAAAGGAGTTCAGATTCGTGTTTAAATGCAAAGGTAACTGATGTGCAAATATTCGGAAAAAATATGTTTAAACATGCATATATACAAACTATCATGTACATGGCTTTCAACTCCTATAGATACAGATTCTTCCTTTATTCATGAATGAGGTATAAAACATTTGCATAGTACAAATTGCATTATGAAAACGTGTAGACACATAATACATTTTCCCTATGCCTTTAAACTCTTGTATGCAAATGTCATGATGAAAGAATAAACCATATTGTTTATTGAGACTCAACTATCCAGATTTCCAATACTTAATCCTTTTCAAAGACTCAAGATTGACTAATACATTTATAAAATATAACCATCCTATTTATCATAGTATTCTTGCTCTGATTTACATACAAAATCATAGGTTAACTTCTTCAACTTTTCAGATAATATCCAAATTTATAAACTCCAGTTACAAGTCAATTCCTTAGCAAAATACTTAGCAAAATATCCATCCATCATTCAGTACTTAATACAAGTGATAATTTAAAAATATCAATACATGCAGATTTCATCTTTTAAACTCTTATCTAACTAATTTTAGCATGCTATAATCTTCTTCTCAAAGCCTTGCTCTTACTCCTTCTTAGTTGCTGCAATTCCTGAAAAAGCATTTGAAGCTGCCCCATATTAAATGAGACACCCCATATGCCATTAGCACACTAGGGTCAGACACATGTCTGGTATGAGAAAATCCACTAAAACAATTGGTAAATCAAGTTAAAGTTGAAACATATATAAATCAGTATATCCTGCCTTTAGAAAACAAGTAAGTCATAGTGTGCATGTTCTGTGTCAATGTGCATGTGCACACTTAAATCTTTCTTTCCAGAAACCTTATAAAGATATGGAACAGGCATACATTCATACAAATCAGCCATAAATCAAATAAGCATCCATACAAAACAGGGAAATCACCAAAATGAATTAAATCATTTATTCCCTACTTAGATTTCATCCAGGAAAACTCTAGTTCCTCCTTATATCAAATTTTCTTACATTGATATATTTATCTATCTTGGTCTCATCTGCAATCATATGAATCAATGGACACATTGTAATGGACTAATTCACTCCATTACACAAAGATCTCAGGACTTAAACAAGCCATGTGTCAACTTGTATTGCTCAAGAGCACAAGTTATTCCTGCAGTGCTCTTGACCCCATTTCCTAGTTAGTTTTAAGTTGATAATAACTTCTTTTGATTTTTCATGACTAAACCATTCAGTGAATCATTTCACTAAAACAAACATCCATGTCATGGCATTTCATATCTTTCATAACCAAACAAAGACAAGCATGCAATTAAACATATGTGTCTAATAAATAAGATTCTACATCCATATATATATACTTGCATTTTAAAAGGGGTATAGGCAACTAACATTGGCTTATGGCTTTTGAGAGAGTTTTTCATCTTGCAAACATCTGTGCTTAAGTTAAACTCAGAATGACCAAGTTTCACTGAATCACAAATTTATTTGCTATGTATATGGCTATTTATATACTTTCATTGAATTAGGAGCATCAGCACATAGGCAACCCTATTGCACCCCTAATTCCTTTTTGTCTCAAGCCTCAGCACCTATGCACAAGTATATTGCAGCTCAACATGTTTATATTCTCTGGGTTATGCCAGAACCAACACTACTTGCCTATATTCATCATTTGATTCTCTGGGTATTCACTTATTTTTTCTAATATTAACATATCAGAGAGATCTGGGTTTATAAAAACATATTTACTAATTATACTTAGAACTTTCACATAATAGATCAAGCAGAACAACCAAACTAAAGATCAAAGCATTTTCATCTTAGAAATCAAAGAAAGATAACCACATATGAAAATACAGTTTAAGAAAGATCAACTTATAAACTGGCTGCCTTCATTAGGACTTAGTGCCTTAGATTTTTGAGTGAGTTTTCTCACCTAGCTCTCCTTCACTTCTTAGTTGATTGATAAGCTTCTGCCTTTACCCCTAAACCCTTTTCTTCACTTGTCTTATATATGCATGATATACATACATATATATATATATATATATATATATATATATTTCAAAAGCTATCCGGGAAGAAGAGAAGGCCCCTCTTATCACTGCTTATTTATGCAGGGTTCTTCTAGGGTTTAAGGTGCTAGCTAAAGTCATTTTTGCCCACCCGAAATCATGCCATTTGCATTTAGTTTAAACCCAAAATCCTACCCTCCCCGGCTCAAGTTTGTGGAGAGAAAAGAGGTTTTATCATTTTGGTTATTTTCAGAAATTTGCTTTTCCAGAAAATGCTTTTTCTCTTATCTAATATCATGCTAAAGGTGTGACTTGATTTCCATTATTTTATCATATATATATGCCAAGGGTTCTTCCTAATTCTGCCTATACAAAACATATCACTGGTTTATCTTACTTTTCTATTTTTAGCTTTCACTTAATTAGCATGTGCTTCCCTTATTTATTTATAAAAGGATTGCTCCTTTTATATCTTCATTCTTGCTTTCTACCTATAGTTAAAATACATTTGTGTATTTTTATTTTACTGATTTGAACACTTGCGTTTGATTAGCATACATATATGTATATATATGTCTTACAGAAATAATTAATACATATATATGTCTATATATTATTTTTACTGAACACATATGCACATATACACTCAAATACAACCAGTAGCATCCATTTATATTTATACATATAGCTTTTAAGGATTTAATCTATTTATATGTATATATATATATATATATTCCATACACATCAACATATGTTTCATTCATATCATCCAGGAATTTAGCTTATATTCATGTGTATTTCCTGTGCACACATATACACATATAGCTACACCATATCAAGCCATATCAATTCCTTTTCAAAATTAGTTTAAAAATTATTTTAAACTTATTTATATTTTCAAAATAAATTCCTAAAATCTTGGGTCATTACATACACTTTTAGATCTTACAATAGAAGGAAAAAACATGTATATATCACAGAAAACATAAATCCCAGAAAATATCAAGTCATAGTCTCAGATAAATATCAGTACATGATCCAAATATAGAGTACATAATAAAATATCTCTCAAAGTCCGATGCACCAAGCAAAATGTGCTGATAAGTTATAATAATACATGGAGAGCAAGATAAGATAAAAGCAGACTCTAGATATAAGTTCAACTCTCTCCAAGTATCTAGAATGGGCCAGTCACCTGCTGCCCTGTCCACTTGTGGTAGGGAAAAAGAATGAAAGATGATGGGTCAGGCCTAAAGTCTAATGAATGAGTATAAGTTTAATATGATGGTCATGTATAGTTACTTTAAAACTACTCTAATGATGTAGGGTGTGATGCAAGTGTTCATGAATTCCTAAGGTCTCTTACCTAAGTGTCCTTGTTTAGTATATTCCTACACTTCAAATTATTTAGGCCGATTCAATGGATCGAACTAAGGATCAAAATTTCATATCTAACGATCGGCTACCACTCCTAAAGCTACTCAATGTATAAGACACCGACCTTTTGGCTACTAAGAAAGACACCACGACTAAACTACCGCGGACATGACTTCCACTGCTTTCACCGCCACCAAGCTACTGGGAATGTTACCATATACTATGCTTGGATCATATCGTTGGCCTCTTATTGCACACTCTAGGCCCTCACTAAGTTTTCCACTTGCATTAGGAATTTGTGAATACTAGAACCTCCCATTATGCCAGACCCACTCCATCATGCATCCGCGCCAGCTGCATGCCCACCGTTGGAACCTCCTATGAGTACAGTTAGCGAAAATAAATCACCTTGCATCGACTGTAATCCTAAATTGGGTAAACAACATTTACCCAACACCGCCACAACCAAGCGTCCGCTCCTAGGAAAATATTTTTCCTACTAGTCTAACATGCATCCAATTACCCATAAACAGGCCCACAATAATTCACATTTTATTTAATTTTTATTTATAATTTGAGGAACTTATGTCGAGGTTCAATTTGCCAGTTTTCTATATGAATGGTTGACCGCTTATAACCCCCAATGTCGACTGCTACCAGTCAACCATTGAGGTTCCCAGGTCGACCATTGACGAACAAAAATTAAGGTTTCCTGATTTTTAAATCATCGATTGTTTTATGCGATTAATCATAAATCATATATTGTTTAGTGAACTGTAATCATAGTCTAATTAACAGATTGCAATTTGAGTTTAGGATTTATCAATTTAGGGTTTACCAATTTAAGAAAGCAAGGATATACGCAAATTCCAATTTATAGATAATTGATAATTAAAACTAGCTTTTAACATATTAATATATTCAATTTTGGGGTTTGCTAACATCTTGATCAATTACAATAGTTTAAATTAACTACAATATCAAATTTTTGCCCACTTACCTCTTGCCTAAGCTCTTACTAACACTTGTACTTGAGAATTTGGCCACCCAAATCGATAGCTCCTTCTTAGATTGCCTTGATCCGCCTCAATTTTCTTGCTATAATCTCTTAGGTTGAATAGATTTGATTTTAGGAATTTTAGAAATTAGGGTTTGAGGGAAAATTTTGGCAAAGTTTGATTACTGTACGTTTTTAATGGAGAATTGGGTTCCATTAGCTTGGTATTTATAGGGGTAGGGCTCGTCCATTATTATTATCTCATAAAAAGCGAATGATGCTCAAATTTTAACATACATGGGTCGACCGTTCTACCCATACGGTCGACCGCTATCGGTCGACCTTGAAACCTCTGGGATCGACCGGTGGCATTGTGAATTTCCAAAAAAATTATTTCAAATTTTTAATTTCATCTAATGCCCATAACTTCTCCGTGCTCACTCAGATTTTGAAGTATTATATATGAAAATCGTCTAGAAAATCGCTACAAACTCAATGGTGCAAGTTTTGTAGCCAAATTTGGATGCTTGTGAAATTGTCATTTAAGTCCTTGTTTTTATTTAATTTAATTTCCTTATTAAATTCTCATTTAAACTTCTATTATATTCATGTTAAATTTTACATGAATTTTCGAGGTATTACAATTTGACCATCTCCTTTCAACCATGGTTGATCACATCCCCACCATCGCCATCGCCATATAATTCAACAATCACCCACCTTTAATTACTTGAAATTCTAGTTGGTGGAGAACACTCGAGCACCAGAGGAATTGGCTGCAGTTGGAGGCAACATTGGTAACCTAGGCGACAGCGATTGGAGTTGGGGGCGGCGCTCGGAAGTCGAAGGGTTGGAGTTGGTCAGAGGCAGGAAGAACATGGCGGCTAGATTAGAAACTCAAATGACTCAGTGGCAAGAGGAGTCGACAAGGAGCACTCGGCACAAAGACAAACAAGTGTAAAAAATGAAGTGTAAAAAATGTGAGTCCCCACTTTATGAAGGATTAGGGGAAGACCAAAGGTCTCGGTACTAAGAGCTTTTCCCTCCTCGAAACTCGGTAGAAGGCACGATAATAACAAGGCGTTTTCGTCTATAGCATAGGTTGATCTCCGGAGCATAGGTCATGACCATAACACGAAGGATGGAATTCAAACCGTGCAAAGAGAGCGGAATTTGACCTAAAGTACAAGGACAAGATGAAGACGAAATGACTCGAAAATTTGGAAACACAATAGTAGGGTAGAAGATTGGAACACAAGAAGTTTCAATTGGTTTTTGGCTAAGGAAACCACTCGGTATCAAGAATACCTTATTTAGCCAATTAAACTAAATGCACTCCATACTCTACTCCAACCACTCGTCATTAAGTGCTTCTCTCGAAATATAATCATGCAATTCTCAAAATTGATTAGAAGACAGTAAAGAAAGCATGATATTTCAAGTGCTATAGCAAAATCGAGTGGAACCAACTCAAAGCCAATGGAACAAAGCTTAAAACACATCATGTAGGCGATCAGAGAAAATGCAAACAAAAGCCAAGAGTTTACAACAACTCGGTACTGAGCACTTCCTCCTGGTATTGAGAGGATTTTATGACCTATTGGGCCCACATGAGCACTTGTGTGGCATTAGGCTAACTCTTAAATTTCACTGCAAGTTGGCTCTTGAACCTTTGCACTTATTTCTCTATAAATATCAACCCTACTACAAATAAAGAAGGATCTTGGTTGATCTTCACTCTGCTTCTATTCTTCATCTCCTACCTCCCTCAAAATAGTCACATAGGCAGCTACTGTTGGCAATTCTAAGCTATATATCTTGTCGAACCTTGTACTAGTGACTTTAATTCTTTGTAAAAACAATCAATAAAACTATAAAGTGGACGTAGGCCTGACATTGCAGAATCATTATAAAAACATTATGTCTCCATGTTCTATTTTTCTTTTATTTTCTTTATTATCTGCTAGATGTAGGTCTCACAGGTTCATTATGACGTACCTTTGGATGTTGATCCATTTTTGGCATCAACGCAATTGATTATACTATGTAGTTTTTGTGTACTACTTCCTATGTGGTTACTTATGATTAGTATACATCCCCATATTTTATGATTAAACAAATGATACTTTTTGATAATTGGGTCAAGGATCAGATTTGGGAACTACGAGGGTGCAATTCTTGTAAGTGGAGGAGAATGTAAGGACCCATAAATTTCATATATTAATTATTAATGGTTAATTGATTTTGAATAGCTGTTTAGATTTAATAGGTGATGAAAGTCAATTTTGAGTAGTAATGTCGTTTGGGGTTTTTAAGCACCCATTGTATTTAGAAATGTTAAAAACCTATATTTTGATAGATGGTATGATATGGTTCCATCGACGTTCAGAGATGAGTGTTTCGGCCTTTATGGCTGCTTTCGTCTAACGTTGTCCTTTTTCAACTATAAATAGATTTTTATGGTGAAACCCTAGTGGCCTCCACTTCATATCTTCTTTAATTTCTGATCTCCTCTTCTTTCATATGTCTAATCTCTTTTACCAAATGGAGATTAGATCTCTTAATCCAAAAACTAACACTAAATGAATTATAGTATAGAACCCACAATATCAAACATCTCAACGAGGTGAAGAGATGTCCAACATTATTTTTCAGGTCAACACGCCGTTTGGCTAAAAATTGGTAATAAACCAGGGTCGTTGGTTTTAAGGTTTCATGGCGATTTGGCAACAAGTGATGGGTACAATGCTGTCGAGGACATCAAGGGTACAACATCAATGGATTTGGATTGGACAATGGAGCACGATAGTGGTCGGAAATTAATGCCAAATCAGTCAGATTTGAGGTCGGCGATGGCCAAACTATGACATTCAGGCGTGCATGAGGTAAAGATCCGGCAATGGGGGAGCTTGCGAAACCAAGCTGTGGCATGCGGTTTATGGCAGTAATCAGAGGTGGGAGTTAGAAGGTGGAAACGTCATTGAATCGGGAGGAAACTAGGGTTTGGGGGTAATATTTATTTTTCATTCTAACCCTTATATTTTTCAATAATTGCACATTAAGCCCAATGAATTCTAACCTCCATATCTTTTGCATACGAACTCTGATTCATGTACGGTTTGTTCCATTGGACTCATGGTGAGATTCTAGACAATTTAGCACTTGATTTACCAAGTTTTGGAATTGTTTGCAAAATCGCATTGGTATGGTTATTTAATTTTAATTAATTAAGGTTTAATTATAATGCTATATATTGATGAATGTATATATTTACTGATCTGTGTTCTGTTATATTGATGATTGTTTGTATGTTGTGATGTTTTGGATATGTTGTGCCTCGATTGGATTATTTATTGTTTATTGTCGTAATATTGGATATTTATTTCTAATTAAGTTTGGATATGGATTTGAAAACTATATATTGAAATAAAATGAATGAAGTTGTGTAATAACTAGAAAAATAGATAAATAAATGAAAGAAAAAGTTTTTTGTGGATTTTTGGATAAAATATATAAATAACATTGATTTACGTATTAAACTAATATTAATGTAAATTTTTTTAATCAAGTCATTATTTATGAAATTCTATGAAAATTCTTAAAAATAACGCAAAATCTATATTAAATTGAAATTAGGGAGTTTATTATTGTTTATAAAATAAAGTGAGATTTCATAAATTATAATATGGTTTTTGTAGAAATTGAATTGTTCTGAGTAAATGATAATGTATTGGTTTTACGGTGTATATATAAGTAAATATTATTATTATTGCATGGATAATAGAATAAAATATATTTTCGAAATAATGATAGTATAATAATGATACATTTCCAAAAGTGCTTTGGTTAAATTACTACCAATTTGAGACAAATAATGGTAAAAAGGAGATTTGAAGTATAATATAGAATATTCTTATTTTTGAGATAATTCTAGTAAATTTGTAATGACCCACTATTTTGGACCATTCAAATCGACAATAATCCACACATGTCTGACTTGAATAATTCAAAATAACAGATTGTAATAAAATTTGGAGCAAATAAAAATCAAATACAGAATCACAAAGACAGAAATATCAGAATAACTTGCAGCGGAAATTAAAATACCATAGTAGTTCATGAAGCTACTATAACAAACTCTTAAAACAAAATACATAATATCAGTCTGAAAACATATACAATAGAAATCTCAAATACATAGAAGTTTATAATACCAGAGCTGAAATAGAACAACTGAAACTGAAATGGATAGATAACTAGATAGGCAGAATCTCCAACGATTCCTAGCTCCAGAAAGAGATCCAAAGCTAAGCTATAAATACTCAGGCTGACCCGAGCGCAAAGCAAAATACAAAACACTCGAGTTAGGACAATATATACTTATATAATGTAAACCAACTCAAGTGAACTGTAACAGTAATGCATAATAACTTAAAGGATGCTTGGGATCGCCCATCCTCTAAGGATCAGTTAAACCATGAATTAAATACAACACGTGGTTAAAATTTCAAAATTGGTATTTTATACTTATAAATCAAATATCATTTCAAAATTCAATATCATTTCAAATCCATTTCAAAATATCCAAATATTTTCAAATCAAAATATTCCTATTAAACCATTTCAAAAATAAAATTATTATATTTAATATTCAAATATTCAATTCTCAAAATTTTAGTCTTTTTACAATTCATTTATTCACTTAAATTTATTAGAACAATGAAATTTCAACTTTTGCAGCACTTAGAAAAATGCTGCGGAAAGTTATGTTTAAAACAATTCAGTTAGCAAAAGACAATGTTTAAAATGCTGTAATAGGTTTAGATTTCAAATAAAACTTTAGTTAAATTCAACAACTACAGCACTTACAAAGTGCAGTAACAGCCCTAAGTTCATTTTAGCCATTTAGTTCATTTATCAATTCCAGCATTTACAAAATGCTGTAATATCCTTTATACTAGAAATGATAGCATTTCAAAAAGGCTGCCAATTAAAATTCAAGAATTTAAATACAATTTAATAACCAATTAAATTTTTATTTAAATCATTTTAACTTATAAAATCATATAATTTCACACTTTAAAACAATCAATGAAATACCGTTATATTTATGATTTTATAAAGTTACATTTGCATTCAAAATCAAATTTAATAATAATTTTACTTATTAAATTCCACCATCAATTTCTTTCTTTATAATTAAATATTTTAACTTAACATTTAAGTTTATATTTCAAAATATAACCTATTTTCATTTTTATTTACTTAATTAAAAATTCACATTTTTACAAAATTCACAAATTTCCAATTTAAGTTATATTTCAAAATTCAACTTAAATATCCATTTATGTCATATTTTATTTATACAAAAATCATTAACACTTTATAAAAAATCATTTAATTTCATTTTAAATCAAAATTGTCATATTTCTTACTTTACATAAATTCTATTTATAAACAAAATCATAAATTCCAAAATTAACTTATATTTCAAATTCCACTTCACCATTTACTTAATTCACTTATTTAATTTATAGAAAATCACTAATATTTTATAAAATAAATTTTAATTAAATTTAAATCAAATATCATGATATTTACATTTTTTACTTTAATTTTTAGAAAAAATGTTTTAACCACATTCTGTATAAAAATTTCTAACTTAAATAAAATGATACGGATAATATATCATTTCAATCCGAAATTTTCAAAGGAAAAATCCGGGTTTTATCATTTCAAACCCGCAATCCCAAGTTAAATGAAATAAATAAAAATCGTTCAAGCCTATCATTTCAGCCCATAACGATTTTTCCCTATTCTAAAGGTCGTTCGGGTATGTATCATTTCAACCCATAGTGATTCTAATCTACAAGGAACTTGCAGTGTGATAAACTGATATAAATAAACAGAATAGCCTTATATAACAGTAACTGATGACATAACATGTGTATAAACAGGGTGAGCACCATATGATCATAGCATAGGCAATTATAACATGGTGATATAGTTTACAGATTCAAATGGTGTCAGTTTACTAGTTATATAAGTATATATTGTCTGGTGAGAATTACTCACCTGTATAAAAGATGGAGATGACAACCAAAACACACAACACAGAATTAACAAAGGCACGAGAGCATGACTATGATTTGAGTGTGGGAGAGCCAAAGCTAATTGCCTTGTCACATTCAAACAAAACAAATATAAACAACATGAGTTTTCAACCCAAAATTTCAATAAAACAATGTTTGAAATGAATGCATAAAACAAATCCAAAGCTATTGCACTTGCTTTCAACCACCTATGGTTCAGCTACAGGTCAGTAATGTATGGCTAAGGGGTGTGTTTGGATCAGATCTTGGGTCCATAGGTCGGCCTAGCATGGATTAGATGATGGTACAAAAGATAGGTGCATGGAACTACAACTACAAGGCACTACAATAGATTCTAGGCAACTACAAGGCAACAACAAGCCACGGCCAAAGGCAAGTGGTCATGGCCAGAGGCAAGTGGGGTCATGTGATGACGTGGCAGTGGGTGTTAGGTCAGAAAACGCTGCCGGTGGTGGTGGATAGGTCGGCCAAGGTGGTGGTTTGTGGTGATGGAACAAGTGAGCTTGGCTATGGTACATATGGGTGAAGTTTTGTGCATTTTTGTGTGGATTTTCTTCAAAGGAGGCCACGGCTATGGCATGGGGATGGGCTGGAGATGGTGTTGACCAGATGTGGTGGTGGTGGAGGCGGCCAAGGGGTTGGAGGAGAGAGGCCTAGCCAAATAGAGATGAAGAAAGCAAGTGCAAAACTATGAAAACAAGAAAGAAACATGGAAAAAATGTTGGAACAATTACCAAACTTTTGCAAGATGGAGGCCGCACTTTTTAGAGATGAAAAATATTATTTTTTTTCGTGAAAAATGAATGAGAAGTCAGCTGAAACAAAGATAAGGTTGGCCTCCACTTGAAAAGATGAGTTATGAAATGAAAAGGTGGAGAATACAAAAAGACTAAGGCAAATAAAAAGTCACAAACTCTTCATATTTCCATCATTTCTTTTCAAATTTTAAATACATATAAATTACTGATAAATAAGGATAAAAACTCAGAAAATAAAATGAAATGAAAAAATAAGTAAATAAATTTCAATTAAATATAATTAAATTAAGAAAATAGCTTAAAAGTAGAACTAGACTTTAAAAATTAGAAATAAATTCAATACACTTTGGAAAAATATTATTATCACTTTAAAAATATTTAAAGGTCAAAACATATATAGTATAACCTAAATATGCAAATTTAAGTAAGATATATCAAATAAAAATGTCATTTATATAAATTAAAAATAAAGAAAATTGTTAAATAACTCAATATACACACAATATTGAAAACAGTATAACTTTCACAATTTAAATCCAATTTCAACGAAATGAAAAGCAGTATTCATGATATTAAGTCTATTTTCATAATAAAGGATAAAATTCAAGAATTCAATTATTTAAATTTAAAAATTAAAATTCAAAGTTTGACCGAATTAACCAAAATCCACTTTTTCTGGAAATATTCAATTTATTCAGGTTTGAAATTATAATTCTCATAAAAATCAACATTTATATTTAAAATAACATAATTTATTCATTTTAATAAATAAAATAAAGTTTTTAAATCAAAATTCAAATAAAATAATCAAAATAAACAATTAAAATAAATCACAAAAGTCAGGGTTGTTACACTCTCCTCCACTGAAATCTTTTCGTCCTCGAAAAGGAATGAGGTACGGAAAACACAAAAAAAAATAGAATGGAATATGATTAAGACAAGATGACAAGAAGATTAAAATTATACCTGATAAATGTTGTTACAGGTAAGTTTAACAAGGTGGAGAATAGGAATAGCTAGAAGGGAAAATAGGACGAAAGACAAGGATGAGCCATTAATTAAAATTGTTGGTTAAAGAGGTAAAAATATTTAAAACACTTTAAAATCCTTTAAAAAGGAAATAACTGATCAAAGTATCCTTTATATAATATTTGTTTGCACAAAAAATGGGCAAACACCTCCAAGTCGTATGATTTAGTTGATTTTAGGTTGTTTTTAGTGATCTGGGTGATTTATGCAAATATATGAAAAGCAGGGACTAAATTGTAAAAGACGCACAGATTTATAGTGGTTCGGCCAGAATGTGCCTACGTCCACTTTATATGTTATTCTCCTTTCTTGTTCAGATTACAAATACAAAGCTTTGATACAAGTATATGAAAGTTGTTTGAAAGTTCTATCCGTGCTTGAGCTCTCAAAATTGTCCCCCATTGTTGTACCCCTAGTCCTCTATTTATAGAGTGGGGCTGGGGGCAGGGGTCTTGGATGTATATAGCTGCTGGTGGGCCTGGGCTAATGCAATCTGGCCTGGCAAAGTTGGTCCGGAACATCTTGGTCCGGTGGAACTTGGTCTGGTGGAACCTGGTCCGGTGGAACTTGGTCCGGTGGAACTTGGTCCGGCAGTGAGCGATTCGGTGATGGTTGGTTGGAGTTTGTTCGGTGGGACTTGGTTTTGGTTTGGTAGTGCTATTTTGGAGTTGGCTCGGCAGGGATTTGGAAAGGAGATGGTTCGGTGGGGATTTGGAAAGGAGATGGTTCGGTGGTGTTGGCCCGGTCAAAACACACCCAACATTTGCCCCCAAAGTAGGGCATGTGCATGCACATGGCGTGCTTTGTTTTAGGTCATTCATCCTGGACACTCTCATCCGGTCACGAATGCCGAACCAATTGGTCCGGTCGTTGATATTTGCCTATAAGTATGGGCCTTATGCTTTCGTTATTCACTACCAACTGAAATAGCCGAACCAGATTCTTTCCTGCCGAATCAATCACATCACCGAATCACGCTTGACTACTGAATCAGGTGATTGCCGAATGTCTCTTATGTTTTGAACCACCGAATGAACCCGTGGGGTATGAGTGCCGAATGAACCTTCGTGCTTTGAACTACCGAATGTGTTTGTGGAGTATGGGCGCCGAATGAACCTTCGTGCCTTGAACTATCGAATGTGTTTGTGGAGTATGGGCGCCGAATGAACCTTCGAGCCTTTGTACTACCGAATGAATTTGTGTGTTGAATTATAAGTGAAACTCTAGACAACATACACTTGCTCGTTTATATCTCTACATCCTTATTCTAACAATGTACTCTTTTGTGTTGCAGATAATGTCTCATAAAGTTGAAACCCGTTCCGACAAGAAGAAATCTATGGGCAGAAGAGAGTCCCCCGTCGTGCCCCCAGTTCAGCCAAATCCAGAACGACATGGACCCACCCCGAGATCGCTAGTGGATGGGTACGGCCCTCAAGAGCTCCTGAACTCACCGCCTGACTGCTTTCCTAGCTCCCTCAAAGATGAGCAGCTCGATGCTATTTCTCGCTCTTTTGGGATTGACAGAACGCGTATGTTGTTGCCGGGGGAAGGAGTGATGCCATATAATCCCCCCGAAGGATATTTCACTTATAGTAGGTACCATTGTATGTGTGGAGCCATTCCCCCGATTAATGCTTGGATAGTCAGCTTCATCACCTACTTGAAGGTGGCTCCATTCCAGCTTCAGCCTAACTCCTACGCTATCTTGGTGAGCCTGTTTGTTATCTTCCAGAGGAGATACGGGCGTCCCCCTTCCAACCGGGAAATCCGGTATCTGTACAACTTAAGAGGCTACAAAAAGGGGTTTCCGTATATTAGCTTGGAGTCGGCCGCGTCCTTCAAGCCAGTCCTGGATTTATATTCAAAGTTCAGCATGTTCAAGAAGGAATGGTTTTTTATCAAGGATGACTCTGTTTCTATCCGTCGCTTCACCTCTGGTAGTAAGTTGAAGCTTATTTATAATTTCCGTTCTAACTGCAATGCTTCTTCTTATGCGTTTTTATTTCTTGCTAGCGACAGGTGGCTTTGCGGTCGTGGAGAATGATCGCCCGGTTCAGATGGCTGTGGAAATAGAAGCCATTTCGGGAAGGGATAGGTCGGCCTCTTACTTGATCAGGAATGCTACACTTCTGGGGAACAAACTGATTCTACCACATCAGTCCGTGGTCAAGCAGAGAGACACGGCAGAGGAGAGGGCTGCCAAAGCTAAAGGAGGGGCTACGGCGAAGAGCAACAAAAGGAAACCCTTCTCGAAGCATCCAATTGCAGGGGGGAAGAAACTTAAGAAGTCCGATGGACCCTCCCCCAGCACATGTCCAGATGTCCCGGAGGAGGAAGATGTGGAGGAGGAAAGAGGCGAGGATGAAGGAGGTGAGGCGGAGAGTGGAAGTGGTGGAGAAGGTGATGGTGATGGTCATAGCGATGATGGTGGCGACGGACAGAGCGATGGTGGTACTGGGGTTTTGTCTTCTAAGCAAGCAGGTGTGATCTAGGAGTTGACAGATGATGATCTCCGTCTAGCTTTTGAAGGGTCGGAGGAAGGATCAGTTTTAGCAAAGAGGCCTAAGGAAGCTAAAAAGGCCGAGATCGGTGCTGATTATTCTAAGAGCGCTTCAGCTAAGGCAATTCCTGCGATTCAAGGTGAATTTTCTGCCAACTCCATTTATGATAAGGATTTAGAAATATTTTACGGCCCGCTCCTATCCTGGAATCAGATTCAGGACTTATTGCAGTATCCCACGCCTCCCCATGGTTTGTATAACAAATGCGTCGTCTCTTTTTTTTAAAACTTGATGTATTTCTTAAATCATAGCTCAATGTATGCTCGTAACACTTGGCTTTTATTACAGGAGCGGGTAAAGTGGCCAAGGTGTCGGATGTTCGGCACCGTCTTGAACAGTACAAACTCCTCAAGGCTTCTACTAAACCAAAGCCTCCGACTAACCGTCCTGGAGATGTAGTCGGCTACCGTCCCTTCTAGGAGTTATCGAAGAGGATATTCAAAGGAAGAAGAGGAGTCGCTCCTTGTTTGAATCTTCACCTGGTCCTCTGCCCCCGACTCAGCCTCCTCAGGGTGTCACGGAGGAGAATACTGAGTTTATTCCTTCCCCGCACCCGTCTGAAAATCCTATTGCTACCCCGATAGATCACCCTGGTTTGGCTCGCAATCCGTTCGCAGGTCATCCCCGATAGAGGGATGCGGCCGTTGCAAAGCTATTGGCTTCTGAGGTCCGAATGAGGGAGTTCGAGGAGAACGAGGGGATGATGGATGAGATGCTCCAGGATATGTACTTCCGTACTTGGAAACAGGGTAACCTATCCTGGATGGATAATTATCCCTGAGTCATGGCCAGGATTTATCTCAGGGCTCTGGAGGAGGCCAAGGCTGACGCGGATAAGGAGGGTGGCGAGGTCTTCAGAATGGATGTGGTTACGGCTCAATTCACCAAGAAGGAGAAGGTGGCGGTGAAGGAGGGCATGCGGCTGCTTGCTGCTGAGGAGGTAGGTGTGCAAGTAGAGGATGATGATCAAGATGATCAAGGAGCAGATGCTGGTAAGTCCTCCTCTTTAGTCTTTCCGTTAACTTAGTTGCTCATCACTAATGAATTCCTTCCTTGATCGGACAGGCGGTCAACAGGACAAGGGTAATGCTCCGATGCAGCCGGCTCCTTGACTTGACCTGGATATCTTTTTGCTTACTGAACATTGTTGTATATGTTAGTCTCAAAATAGTAACGTAACTTTTTAGGTTGTAATTATGTTACTTGTAATAAACAACATTATTTTTGGTGTGTAATTTTTTTTAACTTAAGCTGATTCTGTCGTATTTGAATGCTTTTGTTATTTTGACATGTTGTATGAGAAATATAGCTATGCATATGCTTGTAATTCACTTGTGTTTGATGTCAAGTTCTTGCTTAAAACATAATTTCATGTCTTGCAACGTTAGTGTGATGTGTGAATAAATTATAGCCATGTATTTATACACGAAAGAAGAAAATACCGCCCTTCATATTTTACTTGTAGATGGCAGCTTTGAATGTCTTGTGTGACTGAGTATGGAATGCGGCCTAGTGTCCCGTTGTGAGTTCCCACTCCCATTAGCGAATGTCTCCTATTCTGTGTCCTGCACTTTAGGGATCGTTATAGAGGATAGGAGGAAAGTTTTTTTTTTAAATAAAATTGAAATATGAGAAATAGTTAAACTTCCAATCACGGAAGGCCTTCGATGTGCTTAAGTTCGTGGCAAACGGGCTTTGTAGTCACTTTCCCTAGCTGTGGGTCTTGGAGACATTTGTCACCCATCTTACGCCTCCGCGGGGAGTTAATCTTTTTTACCACAGCCGTACTTAAGACGCATCGGAGCCGAGATCGCGCACAGTAACTACCCAGGCCATTATGGCTCGTAATCGTGGGTATTATTCGATTTACTGTGGTCGGCTAGCGTGGGTGCCGATCGTCAACCCTGAACTACCCCTGGCTGGCCACACCTTATGTTGGGGCTTAAAGTAGGTTCACAGTTGCCGGCGAGCCGAACGCCGTAATGAGCTGCCTTGGCTATATTCGGCCTTCTCGGTGGCTTATAATCGGCTCATTACAGTTGGCTTTGAGGGCCGTCGCGAGCAATGAGTTAACCCGCAGCAGAGGGATGCCGGAGCAAAAGTGTCTCATTGGCGAGGGCATAGATTCGTATAGTACCTGTTAGGTCTTGTCCAGGTGAGGTTGCGCTGTGATGTGTCTTGAATGGGAATGTCATTACACAGGATTTTGTTCAACAGAAAAGGATAAAGTTAACAAGCAGCCAAGATATAAAGGAACAAGTTAAAAAGAGACAAGTTTTTTAAAGTGGTTCGGCACGAAAATGCCTACGTCCATTGATTCTCTTTGTTAATTCACTTCATATGGGCAGTACAAGTTAAGAAAAGTATCGACGAAGGTGTTGGATGTTCCATGCCCTCTGGAACACCTCCCCGTCCACTGTTGACAAAATATAAGCTCCATTGTGGAGATCTTTATGAATTACATATGGTCCATCCCAGATTGGATCTAGCGCTCCGGGGCGCGGGAAGATTCGCTTGAGGACAAGATCTCCTTTTTGTAAGCTACGATGTTTGACTTCGGAGTTGTATTGCGTTGCCACTTTTTGCTTGTGAGCTGCTGCTTTGAGGGCTGCATCATTTCTTCTTTCCTCAATTAGATTCAAAGACATGTAGAGGAGCTCTTCGTTCTCTTCTGGATTATAGTGGATCCTACGGTGGGAAGGCACTATAGTTTCAACTGAGAGCATAGCCTCCGATCCGTATGCCAAAGAGAAAGGAGTATGCCCCGTTGACGTTTTGAAAGATGTGCGATAGGCCCATAGTGTCGTAGGAAGTTCATCCACCCAAGCGCCTTTTGACTTTTCGAGTTTCTTTTTTATTAGAGTTTTGAGAATTTTGTTGACGGCTTCGACTTGTCTGTTTGCCTGGGGATAAGCTACAGATGAGAAGCTCTTGTGAATTCCATGCTCTTGGCACCAGTTGGCGAACTCCTCGCTGTCAAACTGAAGTCCATTGTCCGATATGATTTTGAATGGGACTCCGTACCTGCATAGAACATTTTTGATCAAGAAGTTAATAACTTTTGCTGAAGATACTTTATTTAGGGGTTTTGCTTCCACCCATTTGGTGAAATAGTCGACTACCACTATAGCATATTTGGCCCCGCTTCGACCCATTGGCAGTTCGCCAATCAAGTCAATTCCTCATACTGCAAAGGGCCAAGGGCTGGTCATTTGAGTAATTTCAGTTGTTGGTAGTCGCGGAATCTTAGCAAACTTCTGACATCTGTCACATTTTCTGACGAAATCTAAGGCGTCCTTGCTTAAGGTAGGCCAGAAATATCCATATCGGAGTATCTTTTTTGCCAAAGTCTACCCTCCAGTGTGATCTCCGCAGCTTCCTTGATGGTTGTTGGATAAGATTTCCTTGGCTTCCCTTCCAGCGACACACCTTAATAAGGGGTTAGAGAAGCCGCGCCGATAGAGGGTGCCCTCTTGTATTGTGTAGCGGGAAGCTTTCCTCAAGATCTTCTTGACTTCGTTATGCCCGTTGGGCAGTGTGCCACTTTGTAAGTAGTCTCGGATGGGAGTCATCCAAGTTGCTTCTTCGGTTGCAGCTATCAGATTCACTTGCTCAAAACTTGGGGTCAGTTGCTTTGAGATGGCTACTGCTCCGGAAATAGCGCCGTCTCTCATGCTAGCTTGCTTCGCCAATTCGTCGGCCTCTTGGATCTCTTCCCGAGAGATGTGTTTGATTAAATAGTGATCCAATCGATTGAGAAGCAACTTGGTCTTCTTTAAATATGCCATGAGTCATTCTTCTCGAGCCTGGAATTCTCCTAGTATTTGATTTAAAATAAGTTGAGAATCGCTATGAAGACACAAAGAATTGGCTCCGATTTCTAAGGCAAGTTCTAATCCAGCTATTACTGCTTCGTACTCTGCATCGTTGTTGGTGGCAGCGAATTCCAACCTTATAGCATAGTGTAGCTTATTTCCCTTGGGAGTGATTATTACCACACCTGCCCCCGAGCCTTGTTCGTTTGACGCACCATCCACAAAGAGATTCCACTTGAGGTCTTCTGCTATTTCCGATTGCTCCTTACCATCGTTGGTAGTTAATTCGGCAATGAAATCGGCCATGGCTTGTCCCTTGATGGTGGTGCGAGTATGGTAGGTGATATCATATTGACTTAGTTCAATGCACCATTTAAGTAGTCGCCCAGAAGTGTCGGGACGATGGAGTACCTCCTTTGTGGTTAATCGGTCAGAACTCTGATGGAATGAGACTGGAAATAGTGACGCAGTTTCCGTGATGTGATTAGTAAACAGTACGCTAGTTTCTCAAGTTTAGGATATCTGGCTTCCGCCCCTGTAAACCTCTTGCTTACAAAGTATACTGGCCGCTGCGTGCGTTTGTCTTCTCTCACCAATGCGGCGCTTAGAGCGTGAGATGACACAACAAGGTATAGCTCTTTGCCTTTGTTCGGAGTTGAGAGTACTGGTGGTCTCTGGAGGTGTTCGATTAAGCTAAGGAAAGCTGTTAAGCATTCGTCAGTCCATTCGAATTTTCCTTTCTCTTTCTTTAGAGCTTCGAAGAAGGGGATGCATTTGTCGGTCGCTTTAGAGATGAATCTGCTCAGGGTGGCCACCTTCCCATTTAGGCTTTGCATTTCCTTTCGGGTAGAAGGTATCCTGATATCTTTCAGAGCTCGAACTTGTTCAGGATTTGCTTCAATTCCTCTGGCATGGACGATGAATCCTAGAAACTTTTCTGATGATACTCCGAAGGAGCACTTTAAAGGATTCAACTTCATTCCATATTGGCGCAGTACTTGAAACATTTCATCCAGGTGGCTTACGTGATTGTCGGCTTCCCTTGACTTTACCATCATGTCATCCACATAAACTTCCATAGTTTGTCATATTAGCCCCGCAAACATTTTGTTGACGAGGCGCTTATAAGTGGCTCCTGCGTTTTTATGTCCGAAAGGCATTACCTTGTAGCAGTACAATCCCCGGTCAGTGATGAAGCTTGTGTGATCTTGATCGGGAGCATGCATAGGAATTTGGTTATATCCTGAGTATGCGTCCATAAAAGATAAGAATTCGTGCCCGGCTGTGCTGTCTACAAGCTGATCGATTCGGGGAAGTGGGAAGCAATCCTTCGGGCAGGCGTCATTTAAGTTGGAGAAGTCAATGCATGTTCGCCACTTCCCATTAGCCTTCTTTACCAGCACCGGGTTGGCGATCCACTCTGGGTAGATGGCTTCTCGTATGAAGTCATTGGTAAGTAGGTTCTTTACTTCTTCATCGAGGGCTGCTGATCGTTCTGCCCCCATACTTCTCTTTTTCTATTTTACTGGCCCCTTGGTAGGATCAATGTTTAGTACGTGGCATGCTATGTCAGGGGAGATTCCGGTCATGTCAGCGTGTGACCATGCAAATACGTCCAAGTTGTGGCGGAGAAAATCAATGAGTTGTTCCTTCAACTCTGCTTTTAGTTGGGACCCGACTTTCAATAGTCTACTCGAGTCATGTCTGTCTACAGACACAAATTCCATAGCCTCTACAGGCTCGGCGGTGGCCTCCTCCTCTTTGTCCCTGGGGTCTAATTCATTGAAAGGGTCGCTGGTATATCGAAGAGGAGGGGCTTTCTTTAGTTTCTATGCTTCCAAACTTTTTGTGCAGAGGGCAATTTCTACACTCTTCCCTTTATCCTTCCTGTGGTTGTTGCGAAGTTCAGTTACATAGCAATCTCGAGCAATTTTATGGTCTTCCTCTACTTCCCCTACTCCATTGTCCGTTGGAAATTTCATCTTCAGGCACCATGGGGCCAGGACAATTTGAAAGTCAGACAAGGCTGGCCTTCCTAAGAAGGCGTTGTAGGCCGAGTGGTTTTCTATCAGCACAAATGTCTATTTCCGCACAACGGAGCGGGGATGACTTCCAATTTCAACAAAGAGGTCCAGTCGTCCGAGGGGCATCTTCGCATTTCCTGTGAAACCGTGTAGTGGTTTATTGCAGGGAAGAACATCCTTTAACGACAGCTTCATTTTGTCAAAGGCATGCTTGAATAGGATATTCACTGAGCTTCCAGTGTCTACTAGAATTCGGAAAACCTCGGTTGGGCCGAGCCGGGCAGAGATAACCATGGGATCTGTGTGAGGGTACTGCCTTCCCTCCAGGTCATGCCTACTGAATGTGATGTCACCATTCTCTATCCGCTTCGGGTGGCGTTCTTCTATAATAGAATTGACGCATTCTTCATTGTTTCTAAGTGACTTTCTGTACCTTTCCATCTCTGCCCAGCTTCCGTCGGCGATGTGTGGCCCTCCCGAGATGGTATGGACCACTATCTTCTCTTGACTGGAGCCACTGGTGTTGCGATTTCCTCTGCCTATTTCTGGGGAGGGTAGCCTTGGGTTCTCATTAGCAGGAACTGGAGTCCTATCCCGGCCTTTTACATAGCGTTCTAGTCTTCTTCTTCTGATGTGTTCTTCAATCAAGTCCCGGAGATGATGGCATTTGTTGGTATCATGCCCATGGGATTCGTGGAAGCGGCAGAATTTTCCAGACTTAATTGCATTATCTGATTCCTTCTTGTGCGGGGGGCGTTTGTATCTAACTTCGTCTTGAGTGGCCAGGAAGATGTTTTCGATCGTTTCATTCAATGGGGTGTAAGCGTCAAATCTCGATCCTGGCCGATATAGGCACTTTTCTACCTTCTTGCCCCCAGCGTTGTCTCTAGAATCATTTCTTCGAACGTCCTTTGCTACAGCAGGCGTGTTGCCGTGAGCTACCTTATTTTGTTGCCCTGTCTGCCTCTTAGTGGCAGCGTCTTCAAGTCTTATATATTTCCCAGCTTCATTGAAGAAATCGGGTAAAGTAGTTGGTTTTTCTTTGGTCAATCTTCTAGCAAATTTAGTATCCGGATGCACACCACTACAGAGGGCCATTAATATAAGCTTCTCATCGGCATCTTGGACCGCGGCCGCTACGGCATTGAATCGGGTTAGATATTGCTGCACTTTCTCTCCAGGTTTCTGTTTGATACCGGATAAGGAATAAGCGTCCTTGGGTTGCTCCATATGAATGCGTAATTGGCTGATGAATTTTTCTTTCAACATCTCCCATGAGCTGATAGATCCTTGGGGTAGATGGCAGAACCAGGAGGTAGCTAGATCTGCTAAGAATAGCGGAAAGCATTTGCACAGCACTCCTTCTGTCGCTCCACTCATGAGCATATGCTGTGTGTATCTCTGTAAGTGTACAACGGGGTCATAGGTTCCTTTATAAGGTTCCATCGTTGGCATTTTCCATTCTCGGGGGGTGATGGCAATTTCGATATTGCGGGCGAAAGGGCTGGTTACCCTAGTGCCTATTCCTCGGTCTCTTTGATCCCGTTGGATGCATTCTCTGAACAAGCGTGCCATCCTTTCATCAGAATTTGGAGTAGATAAAAAGAGTTCGGTTCTTCTCTGTGGGATTGATTCCGTCCAGATGACCTGTAGGGATGGTATCGTCTATTGTTCCTAATATTTTCCAGTGGCTGTCTTTGGTCTTCTGGGAGCATGCTAGGGTCAGCTACAGTTGGCCCTTGCCTTAATCTTCCCCTGCTGGGTTCTGATCTAAGCACTTCCTCGGGTCCAACTTCGGGCTGGACTCTAGCTCGGCCCCGTTCATTGGTGTTTCCGTGGTTAGGCAGTACGACAGGCTCGGCTATAGTTTACCTCCGCTCGGTACCTCCCCCGTTGGGTTCGGTTCCAAGCGTTTCCCCAGGTCCAACTTCGGGCTGAGCTCGGTCTCGGCTCCTACCATGGCCGCTTCTGTCGTTAGCTCCTTCGAAGAAGGAAGATCTTTGTTGTCTCTAAGATCCTCTAGACTGGGACTCACCCCATGATTCAGTGTTGCGGTTGGACTCTTCAACATCCCTTAAGAATGACATGAGTTGGTCCACCAAGGCTTCCTACTGGGATATGAAGCGGTTAGTCACTTCAGCCACAACCCAGTCTAGATCTGCCCTAGTAATCGCTACTGGCTGTCCCGTGGCAGGTGTTGTCGGATTTGCCTGACCTTCATTTGGTACTACTGTTGGAATGGGATGATTTACTTGATCTGTGGCCACTGGACCTGGAACACTGCTAGTTGCGATGTTCTTTCCTTTGTTAACGTCTTTTTTCTGCCTGGGAAGCATGTTTTCCAAGCAATGAATGACGCTTTTAGGAAGAAGGTTGAGTGGGAGAAGCTGAAGCTTCGAGCTTCCCTTTTCAGTGAAAGCACCAAAAATGTTTGCACAAAAAATGGGCAAACACCTCCAAGTCGTATGATTTAGTTGATTTTAGGTTGTTTTTAGTGATATGGGTGATTTATGCAAATATATGAAAAGCAGGGACTAAACTGTAAAAGACGCACAGATTTATAGTGGTTCGGCCAGAATGTGCCTACGTCCACTTTATATGTTATTCTCCTTTCTTGTTCAGATTACAAATACAAAGCTTTGATACAAGTATATGAAAGTTGTTTGAAAGTTCTATCCGTGCTTGAGCTCTCAAAATTGTCCCCCATTGTTGTACCCCTGCCCCTCTATTTATATAGTGGGGCTGGGGGCAGGGGTCTTGGATGTATATAACTGCTGGTGGGCCTGGGATGATGCAATCTGACCTGGCAAAGTTGGTCTGGAATGTCTTGGTCCGGTGGAACTTGGTCCGGTGGAACCTGGTCCGGTAGAACTTGGTCCGGTGGAACTTAGTCTGGTGGAACTTGGTCCGGTGGAACTTGGTCCGGCGGTGAGCGATTCGGTGATGGTTGGTTGGAGTTTGATTCGGTGGGACATGGTTTTGGTTCGGTAGTGCTATTTTGGAGTTGGTTCGGCAGAGATTTGGAAAGGAGATGGTTCGGTGGGGATTTGGAAAGGAGATGGTTCGGTGGTGTTGGCCCGGTCGAAACACACCCAACAATATTTTATCAAAATACTTTTATAATCTTAACAAGTTTATCCTCGTTCCTGCAGACTCTGGCAGTGCGTTGATCAGGCGCAAAGCTAGAATTCTCTAGGTACTTAGTAGACTTGTTTCAACACCCAGTGAAAATACTGGAAAACTTTTAAAAACAGATATGGAAAGTACAATCCCAAAAAAAACATGTCGATCATGGATCGCGGATACACAATGGTTACGCCTGGATCCCCCAGGAAAAAATCCGTACCCTTAGGCCGCCCCCAACCTTGGGATTACGCCATGAAGACTGGTAGTACTGCAGATACACAATGGTTACGCCTAGATCTCCTAGGAAACATCCGTACCCTAGGCTCTCGCAGCCCCTGCTGATTACGCTACCAAGCGACTCAATGGATCGCAGATACACAATGGTTACGCCTGGATCTCCCAGGAAACATCCATACCCGTAGGCCGCCCCCAACCCTGCGATTTCTCTATGAAGTCGTGCTAGTAAGACCATTTAGATTTCCATGGAATTAGATGGAAACTGGAGTATCATATCCGGAAAACCAAAAATCAGAGAAATATCGATAGAATGAATCCACAATGTGGCCACAAAGCGGATATCAAGCAGAAAGCACTTTCCATATCTTTACTTCGAAAATATGTATCATATAGTACCTTTTCAAATCACTTTCAAATATCATACTTATATAAAGTCCATTATATATAAGATTTTATTTTCAAATCAAATACCTTTCCAAAATCAAAAGTATATCAAATCACACTTATATAGACTTTAATTATATAAGATTTCACTTTTCAAATTGAGTACCTTTTCAAATCCATAGTTTTCGAATCAACATCATATTTATACAAACCAATTTTCATATAAGTTCGATAACTCCCAAATCAAGTATTTAGTAACACAAGGTTCTCAAATTTCAATCTGTTCAATATCAGTTTAGTTTCAAAATCATATACAATTCCACCAAATTATTTCTTCTCAATTTAAATATCTTCAGTTTCAAAGTTTCCAAAATAATAGGTTTGGAGAATAATCCAAGTTTCTAAATCAATATAATTTAAGTCAAACAATTCATTTCCAAAATCAATGGTTTTCAAAATCATCTTATACTTACATAAAGTTCATCTTATATAAGGATCAAAATTTTCAAAAATAGATTTCGCTGTATGAAGAGCTATATGGGATTGAGTATCTTTGCTTACTAAAAGGTTTTGAGTTTAGAATAGTTTTGTATACAAATTAGTTTGTGAAATAGTTTTGTACATAAAATAGTTTTGTAAAATAATTTTGTATATAAAATAGAATAAAATAGTTTGTTTAAGAAAATAAATGAAAAATAGTTAAAAAAATGGTTTTAAATTGATAGTAGTTTTTCATAAAGGAAAAATTCCAATTAAATTACAAAGATATCCAACCCAACAACTTCCAATTTCAGCGTCAAGTATATCAATGATATTAGAATATAAGATGTACATATGTCATCATTTCGCAAATTCACATTCGATCGCTCGCTCGATCACACAAGTTCGCTTTCGAACTAGTATTGTCCATTCGACTTCCCTAATGCGGATTTCGATATGGTTTCTCGACTAGAAACCATCAGTCTCCTTGCATAGCCATATACTATGATAGAGAATTCTAGAATCAAGCCCAAAATCCACATCAAATATTCGCCATCAAGAATCAAATGAAAAATCCTAACACGAAATGGTGTAATTCACCTCGAACTTGTGTACTCAAACTTGGATCAATTTAATCATGCGTATATAACAACATACGTACAACTTATGTATCTATTCCAACTTGTTCAATATATAGTTTCATAAAGATGTTACTAAGTTAAACATTTAAACTAAATTATATATATTTTTTCAAAATATTTGAAGACCAATTTTTTTTCAAACATTTCAAATCTAAATTTCATATTAGAAAATTCAAAATAGCCTTATTCGTTTACTTAACAAAACAATTTCAACTTATTTAAATCAGATTACTACATACTTTAAACATACGTCCAAACTTATATATTTTATACTTCAAAATTTCTTAGCTTTTGAAAAGTTGACCTTGATTTGGAAGTGCTCAAACCTTCAAAATAGTCGAAGAAATCATATTTCAATCCAAGAGTTGGAAATCACCAACAAATCAGTAAATCAATTCCAAAAGATAGGGTTATATCAAATCAAATCCAAAACTCAAGGACTGAACACCGGCTCATTTCAAATTGTTCAAATATATATACATATATCTTTCGAATATCACATCACACTTTGGAACTTTAAATCAAATATTGGTTTCACAAATCAATCGCATAGCAAAGCTACCGAAGTGGCCTCTCCCCCTCTTTGAAACTCGAAAATCATTGTTGATGATGCATGCATTCATCACCGAAATTATTTTCCAACGACATAAGTGGGTTCTGGACTTTCTATTTTCTCAAACTTCTTTTGAAATTTCTTCAAAATCATTTGAAACTCATTAAAATCATTTGAAACATTTCATATTCGAAAAATACTTTCAAGTCGTATTATTTTTATTTCAAATCTTAAAACAGTTTCAAAAATGCCGGAGTCCAATCATTCAAATTCAGATTCAAAACCCTTAGTTATAAATTATTTTATATGAAACCATTTCTTATAAAATTTTCAAAATTTCAAATCCTTTCGAAACCTCAAATTCTCATCTTAAAAGGGTATATAATCCTTATCGAAAACATTTCACTTTTATATATATAATATGGTCATCCTTATCAAAATAATAACTTTGATTAATACACAATTTTCAAAAGACAATCAACCACAAATTTTCAAGGGATGATTTAAGGATGGATTTCAAAGCAAAACAGAGATTTAAATTTAGAGGAACTCTAATCACATAGAATTTTGATTCAAAGATAAGCACAAACGAAGATAAGATCATTAAATTACCAAATAGTAGATGGATAAGCTTATATAAATCGTGGGCGACCTTAACAGGGTCAACCGTGACTTCAGGAATATAATTGATGCGAAAATCTAAGGCAAATCGATCTTCGATCGCCAGAGATAGAATCTAAATATAGCAGAAGGTAAATAGCATCATAAACCGAGGATACATAAATCTCTGGTGAATCAATGCCAATTATAAAGGAGTTTCACCCCCTTTACAAATCATTCAAAGATCGGCGGAATCGCCACCTTATAAAGGTCATTCAAAGTGGAGTTACGGAATGCTCCATAGATCAAGGAATACAAATAGGGAAGACAGGAATAGATTTCAGAACAAGTGGGAGCATTCTAAAATTCAAAGGAATCCTAATCGATAAGAATCCTAACCAAGATTAGAGATATATAACCTATATTAATACAAAAGAATTCCCATTCAAAATTTGAAAAGACTCAAATTCAAATCATACGAAGACAGAAGCATAAATATCTTAAGTTTGACAATATCAGCTAAGCAAAGGATACAACAGAGTTTGCTCAAAGCAACCTAACAAACTACTGATTTTTCCATACCCAAAATAGATTCCTATCAACAATGGATCTATATTAATCAAGAGAGAAGTTCAAAATTTTAGAGGATCCTAATCAAAGAAATTACTAACAAGGTGGATACGAAAGGAATGAAGCTCAAGAAATATTTTACTTTCAAAGCAAGAAAATTTATATCAAATAATCTTTGAAAATTCTTTAAAAATCATTTGAAAATCATTTTATACTTCGAAAATACGTTCTCTCACAAAGAAATGATTCTGCGATTAATTTCACTCATTCTAGGGTATTTCTACCCTATCTCTAATGAGTTTTTGCTCCGTAGGCTAAGGTTTGCCTAAAACCTGGCTCCGATACCAACTATAACGACCCACTATTTTGGACCATTCAAATCGACAATAATCCACACATGTCTGACTTGAATAATTCAAAATAACAGATTGTAATAAAATTTGGAGCAAATAAAAATCAAATACAGAATGACAGAGACATAAATATCAGAATAACTCACAGCGGAAATTAAAATACCATAGTAGTTCATGAAGCTACTATAACAAACTCTCAAAACAAAATACATAATATCAGTCTGAAAACATATACAATAGAAATCTCAAATACATAGAAGTTTATAATACCAGAGCTGAAATAGAACAACTGAAACTGAAATGGATAGATAACTAGATAGGCAGAATCTCCAATGATTCCTAGCTCCAGAAAGAGATCCAAAGCTAAGCTGTAAATACTCAGGCTGACCCGAGCGTAAAGCAAAATACAAAACACTCGAGTTAGGACAACTTATATAATGTAAACCAACTCAAGTGAACTATAACAGTAATGCATAATAACTTAAAGGATTCTTGGGATCGCCCATCCTCTAAGGATCAGTTAAACCATAAATTAAATACATCCCGTGGTTAAAATTTCAAAATTGGTATTTTATACTTATAAATCAAATATCATTTCAAAATTCAATATCATTTCAAATCCATTTCAAAATATCCAAATATTTTCAAATCAAAATATTCCAATTAAACCATTTCAAAAATGAAATTATTATATTTAATATTCAAATATTCAATTCTCAAAATTTTAGTCTTTTCACAATTCATTTATTCACTTAATTTTATTAGAACAATGAAATTTCAACTTTCGCAGCACTTAGAAAAATGCTACGGAAAGTTATGTTTAAAACAATTCAGTTAGCAAAAGACAGCATCTAAAATGCTGTAATAGGTTTAGATTTCAAATAAAACTTTAGTTAAATTCAACAACTAGAGCACTTACAAAGTGCAGTAACAGCCCTAAGTTCATTTTAGCCATTTAGTTCATTTATCAATTACAACATTTACAAAATGCTGTAATACCCTTTATATTAGAAATGATAGCATTTCAAAAAGGCTGCCAATTAAAATTCAAGAATATAAATACAATTTAATAACCAATTGAATTTTTATTTAAATCATTTTAACTTATAAAATCATATAATTTCACACTTTAAAACAATCATTGAAATACCGTTATATTTATGATTTTATAAAGTTACATTTGCATTCAAAATCAAATTTAATAATAATTTTACTTATTAAATTCCAGCATTAATTTTTTTCTTTATAATTAAATATTTTAACTTAACATTTAAGTTTATATTTCAAAATATAACCTATTTTCATTTTTATTTACTTAATTAAAAATTCACATTTTTACAAAATTCACAAATTTCCAATTTAAGTTATATTTCAAAATTCAACTTAAATATCCATTTATGTCATATTTTATTTATACAAAAATCATTAACACTTTATAAAAAATCATTTAATTTCATTTTAAATCAAAATTGTCATATTTCTTGCTTTACATAAATTCTATTTATAAACAAAATCATAAATTCCAAAATTAACTTATATTTCAAATTCCACTTCACCATTTACTTAATTCACTTATTTAATTTATAGAAAATCACTAATATTTTATAAAATAATTTTTAATTAAATTTAAATCAAAATATCATGATATTTACATTTTTTTTACTTTAAAATTTAGAAAAAATGTTTTAACCACAGTCTGTATAAAAATTTCTAACTTAAATAAAATGATACGGATAATATATCATTTCAATCCGAAATTTTCAAAGGAAAAATCCAGGTTTTATCATTTCAAACCCGCAATCCCAAGTTAAATGAAATAAATAAAAATCGTTCAAGCCTATCATTTCAGTCCCATAACGATTTTTCCCTATTCTAAAGTCCGTTCGGGTATGTATCATTTCAACCCATAGTGATTCTAATCTATAGGGAACTTGCAATGTGATAAACTGATATAAATAAACAGAATAGCCTTATATAATAGTAACTGATGATATAACATGTGTATAAACTGGGTGAGCACCATATGATCATAGCATAGGCAATTATAACATGGTGATATAGTTTACAGATTCAAATGGTGTCAGTTTACTAGTTATATAAGTATATATTGTCTGGTGAGAATTACTCACCTGTATAAAAGATGGAGATGACAACCAAAACACACAACACAGAATTCACAAAGGCACGAGAGCACGACTATGATTTGAGTGTGGGAGAGCCAAAGCTAATTGTCTTGTCACATTCAAACAAAACAAATATAAACAACATGAGTTTTCAACCCAAAATTTCAATAAAACAATGTTAGAAATGAATGCATAAAACAAATCCAAAGCTATTGCACTTGCTTTCAACCACCTATGGTTCAGCTACAGGTAAGTAATGTATGGCTAAGGCGTGGTTTTGGATCAGATCTTGGGTCCATAGGTTGGCCTAGCATGGATTAGATGATGGTACAAAAGATAGGTGCATGGAACTACAACTACAAGGCACTACAATGGATTATAGGCAACTACAAGGCAACAACAAGCCACGGCCAAAGGCAAGTGGTCATGGCCTAAGGCAAGTGGAGTCATGTGATGATGTGGCAGTGGGTGTCAGGTCAGAAAACGCTGCTGGTGGTGGTGGATAGGTCGGCCAAGGTGGTGGTTTGTGGTGATGGAACAAGTGAGCTTGGCTATGGTACATATGGGTGAAGTTTTGTGCATTTTTGTGTGGATTTTCTTCAAGGGAGGCCACGGCTATGGCATGGGGATGGGCTGGAGATGGTGTTTAGCAGATGTGGTGGTAGTGGAGGCGGCCAAGGGGTTGGAGGAGAGAGGCCTAGCCAAATAGAGATGAAGAAAGCAAGTGCAAAACTATGAAAACAAGAAAGAAACATGGAAAAAATGTTGGAACCATTACCAAACTTTTGCAAGATGGAGGCCGCACTTTTTAGAGATGAAAAATATTATTTTTTTTCGTGAAAAATGAATGAGAAGTCAGCTGAAATAAAGATAAGGTCGGCCTCCACTTGAAAAGATGAGTTATGAAATGAAAAGGTGGAGAATACAAAAAGACTAAGGCAAATAAAAAGTCACAAACTCTTCATATTTCCATCATTTCTTTTGAAATTTTAAATACATATAAATTACTGATAAATAAGGATAAAAACTCAGAAAATAAAATGAAATGAAAAAATTAATAAATAAATTTTAATTAAATTAAGAAAATAGCTTAAAAGTAGAACTAGACTTTAAAAATTAGAAATAAATTCAATACACTTTGGAAAAATCTTATTATCACTTTAAAAATATTTAAAGGTCAAAACATATATAGTATAACCTAAATATACAAATTTAAGTAAGATATATCAAATAAAAATGTCATTTATATAAATTAAAAATAAAGAAAATTGTTAAATAACTCAATATACACACAATATTGAAAACAGTATAACTTTCACAATTTAAATCAAATTTCAACAAAACGAAAAGCAGTATTCATGATATTAAGTCTATTTTCATAATAAAAGATAAAATTCAAGAATTCAAATATTTAAATTTAAAATTTAAAAGTCAAAGTTTGACCGAATTGACCAAAATCCACTTTTTCTGGAAATATTTAATTTATTCAGGTTTGAAATTATAATTCTCATAAAAATCAACATTTATATTTAAAGTAACATAATTTATTCATTTTAATTAATAAAATAAAGTTTTTAAATCAAAATTCAAATAAAATAATCAAAAGAAACAATTAAAATAAATCACAAAATTCAGGGTTGTTACAAAATTGGTTTTGAAAAATATTAAAGCAGTTTTAATATATATTATTATGTCGATGTAAAATAGTAATATTGTTGTTTAGGAAGGAAATTTGATGTAAATTACTATTTTGATTTAAAATACATGTTTGAACTATATAGAGTAACAAACGATTTTTGAGGTATACTACAGTTTTTGTAGAACTATTATAGTTTTTAGATGAAATAAATAAAGGTGCTTTCATTATAAACAATGATAAGAAATTTTATACTTAAGAGAATAATTATCACAAATATATTATTTTAGATGGTTGTATAATTTGTGATTAATTATTGTGTTATTACCACATATATTTTTTATGATGACAAAATCACATTTTGATGAGTGTGCGATATTTTACCACTATTATATTCAGATGATAGGAAGTTAAATGGGGTTTTGATTAATTTGATGATTGATGCTTTTAATGTTGATGGGTTAGTACACATCTGATGATTTATGTTTGGATTACTAATGTTGATGGGTTAGAACACATTTGATGATTGATGTTTATGTTACTAAGGTTGATTGGTTAGTAATGTAACATACCCTATCTAGAGGCCTAAAGCAAATAGCTACAAATGCTGCAGTCATCCATGGTATTAACTTTCGACGACTAAATACAGCTATGTTAATGGTATCTATAATATCATAAGCATTTGAATATGAAACAAAATCACAGATTTCAGAAAACAACATTTTCACTAATTACATTTCAAAATATATGTTTCACATTCAAATTACATAATCCCATAATCGTTTCCCAAGTTCAAATAAAATATAATTATTATATAAATATGCCACGAGCGACATATGATGATGCCCCTTTGGTTGACCAGAGTACTACATAGACTTAACTGTCTTAAATACAACATAGCGGAATAAAACAAAACAAAACTCCTAAATAGCTATCCGTCAGGCACCTGCTCATCTCTGGAAGCTTTATTCGTCAACCTACTAAAACCTGTAAAACCTCAACCCTCAGCCTACTCAAATAAATTTTGAGCACCCGAGAGTTTAAGGAGAAAACATAAACTTCGAGTCAGACATAAAGCCTGGTGTGAGTAATACTATATATCTCGGTTATTTGATATTAAGTGAGACCACACCGCTTAGCGGAACGGGTTTCCCCTCACTAATATCCTTTTAAAACGTGTCTTTTGTAAATCTTTATCCTGCAACCAAAACTGGTTAAAACTGTAAAGAATTGTTATGTAAACATACATATCAGGTAATAAATGGACTATCTAACACCTATTAGATACTCCTCTTCTGGATGGTCTGTCCCTAACTTAACATCTCCCAGGGTCACCTGATCCTAATGGTTTGCGGGCTCACCAATAACCTATCTGTATACAAATATATATTCATTTCTGTATGTAATCATTATTTTAGTCTTACCTGTGACAAAGCCCTACACACTAGAATTTTGGATTCAACTAGCTGGGGCTAATAGCTAATGTATAGGGCGCGACCCTATACCAGTCCCATCTGGTATTCTAATATCTAAGTCATTTTACTTAGGGAAACCTTCCCAAAATTTTCCTTGGAAACCATTTCATCTGAAATTGATTTAAAACCTTTTAAACCAAACTTAAACAAGGAAAACACGTATACTCTATGCTTTACTCAAAATCACCTTGCCATGCTATATATACTTTACCCAAATCTTTATTGATGAAAACATTTTAAACCTTTGAAAGTACCCATTTTGATCCCGTTGAAAGTATCCCTTTCGTAGCCAAATAAACCCTTTCTTTCATCTAGCCATAAGGCCAAAACCTTCCTTCTGAAACCATTTACATAAATCTTTTCGAAATCATTGAAATACCTTTTCCTTCGAAAGCTAAAAGCCTTAGACATCCTATCCTTAAAACCATTAAACATAACCTTTCGAAACCATTGGGAAAACCTTTCCTTTAAACCTATCAGAACCATTGGTTAGACCTTTCGAAACCACTGGGGAACTTCCCCTTAGAAACCTCCCTTACAAAACTTTCGAAAGTATCAAAACCTTAATCCTTTCGAAAGCATTTGGGTTCAATTTTAAAACATGTGGAAATGCCTTAAAAACCTTCTCTTTCGAAACCTTTGGGTTAATCTTTAAAAATCTCTAAGGGTCACAACAACAAGGTCGAAAGCAACTCTTTCAAAAGCCAAAACTTAAGTAAAGAATTGATGATGTCGAAACCATCCTACCGAAAGCATTAGAGAAGTGGCTAAGCTTTAGAAGCAAGTATAACTTCTGAAACCATTGGCGTCGAAGGGTAAGAAAGCGACAACAAACGTGCTTCGACCTAGTCGAAAGCATATATTTAAAAACAAAGCCACAACATCTTTAAAACTATTTCTTTAAACCATTTGACCCAATCGAAAGCTAACCAAGTCGAAAGCAATATAGTCGAAAACAAAGCAGGCGCATTTTCCTTTTTAAAACAAAGTGGTGCTTCGACCTCCTTCGGAACCCCTGGTTTCGACCTTGTACCTTCCCCCTCTTATCCAATTCGCTACGTATCAATAAATTGATATTAGGCACATTGGTTCGATGGTGATGAAGGCGGAACCACTAAGTCGCAAGCTACCCAATCGGAAGCTGGGTGCCAAAATTGGTGAAACATGCTATATGCATGTAAAATGATTCTTGATCTTTTTAAGTAAACTTTTTAACAAACATGACTTGTTTGTCTTAATCTTATTGGATGCAAATTTTATTTTCTAATAGCACTACCAAAATGTTAGAAATAAACATTTTAATTTATTTACAAAATACCCCTTCTCCTTTACAAATATATAAAACATTTAAGTCCCATACCTTAAATAATTTTATATATTCATCCAAACACTTAGTTAGATACTACAAAAATTCCAAAAAATCCTTTTTAATATGTTTTCTAACATATATAAATTTCAGACCCAAATTATTTATAATTTAACTTCAAATTATTTATGACCCAATAAATCATTTCTTCATTAGAAAATTAATATAAAATCCACATTAATTCAGAAAATTATGAAAATTAAAACTTATCTCTAAAATATCATCTCTGGTCTATATCTAAAATCTCAAGGTATTTGGATGTCATTAAGTAGGATTTTCACATCAAAACATATCATAAAATCTATATGAATAAGCATAAATCATCAACAATCATATATAAACATTTTGTCCTTCAAAATCATAGCTAAACAATGCAAAATAAATTCAGATTTCCTTTAAACCAAAATCATTTAAGTAATAAAAGATGTAGTTATTATTCATCTTAGCTTTTGAGATTAAGGATTTGAGATTTGAGTGAATTTGACTTTGATTTAGCTTCTTCCTTTAGCTTTCTTCCTCTTGTTCTTTAAAATGGTGGCCGACCTCTACTTGATAAATTTTAGTAAATGAAATGAACGTGTGGAAGTAAATTCCTAAGGGTTTAGGGTATAAGAATACACTTCTCCCTATTTTGCCCTTACTTATTTCCTTTGTCTATTTTATTTCATGTTATCTCGTTTTGATTTACACATTAACATGGCACGGCTAGCCCTATTAATCACAAATCTCAATTCATTAATCAACCTACATTATTTAATTTAGCTAATTAAATATCCTAAATAATGTTACTAAAAGTATGGGGTGGTACTAGTACACAGTTGATGGTATTGATATTTTGTTACTATTATGAAGTAGTTAGTACACACTAGTTTGATTTATACTTACATTGATGATGTATTACTAATAGTTGATGATTAGTATGCATGTAAGTACATTTATTGATATTGGATTGTTTAACGATTGGGTTGACGTTGAACAATATTGATGTTTCATAGCTATATACTACTATTTTAGTTGCCTTATATTTATGATGATTGATTATGATGTCTTAGTAGGAGTAGTGTTTCCTACTTGCATTGGTTATATCAATACCATATTTGTTATGTGCTAACTAAGTATTTGGATGTAGGAAGAGAGCGTTAAATAGAACTACATGGGCTTGATCCCAAAAGTGTACATAGGCGGCCTTTTTCAAAGCAATAGCCATCGATTCCCTTAGGTTGGGGTGAGGTGGATAGAAATTGGTGCGGTCCAAACATCATTGAACATTCTTTCCCTCCATACATTTGTGAAGTCTGCAGGTCGGAGTGAAGAATGAAGCAAATTTCCGGATTTAGGTCTATCCATAGTATGTTGATTAGGTATATTTCTTTACCATTAAGCGTAGATTCTCTATTTATTTGATGATTATTGTATTGGAAAAAATAGATGTAATTTAATGTATTAGATCTTAAATGATGTCAGGAATGTGGTATGTCTATTTTTATTCCATTGTAAGATTTTCCTTTTCGCCCATATCTACTTTAGATTTTAAATTATAAAACTCACGGTCCACTAATTTTAATGTTTGAGGTTAATGTGCAAGCATATTTAGATGGAGTTTGTCACTAATTTCAGACGTTCGAAATAATGGGTCACATAAGAATAAAAAGAAGAGGGGATACCTATTTATAGCCAAAGGGATAACAAATATTTAACCCTTTTCTCTCTGAAGACCTATTCCTTCCCTTTTGGAGGCCAAGTCCATTTGCCTTGCCTCTGATATGGCCGACCCCTATAGCTTGAACATTGATAGGTCAAAAGCCCATTGACTCCTTTTGAATCATTAGCTATTTAAACATATTTTTCAATTTCATCGATGTACAACATTTATACATCATTTTAATTGATTTTTAACTTTAAATGAATAACTAAAATGCCATAAACTATTCATACAACATTTGTATTAATTTTATTATTAATTTATAATATTTATGAATTAGTTTTGCATTGGTCGAACTCGAAAATAACTAACAAATCGGTTGTGTTCACTCTCTACTATGAAATGGTCCTCGGTCAATATTTAAACGATTTAAATACTGAAGCATGTAAGGACTTTGTTGAAGACAGCATTAGGAGCAAGTTCAATGTTTATATATCATTTAGGCAAAATCCAATTTCAAACCTAATTGAAGATAACCAAGTAAAGACATTTTCTACAAATATTCTTTTTGTCATCGCTGTATCACTTAGATATTCGGAGTTTAGTATAAGTTCAAAAAGCAAATTAATTTTGGTATTTAATTTCACTAAGTCCTTGGTTCAATTTGATAACATTTATTAATTAACTGGTTTACTATGGGTTAAGATTTTAACTTTAAGTCGACTACAAACTACTACCTTAATACTAACCTTCTATAATGAAGGAGACGAATTTTCTCTTGGGTAGCATTTTACTTCAAGTAGTTAAACGTATACCCAATTATGGTCGTAATAAGTTTTCCATGCTTAGTGTTTAACCATAATCAAAATATAGTCTAGCTTTTTAAGACCGACAATACCTTGAAGTTTGAATACTATTGTATGTCGCTACCAAGAGATCTTCTATTTTTGTTTATATTTATTAATCTATAGAAGATTCTTGTCGAGTCGTTCTATGGTTATTCTAAAAAATCACAAGTATGTAACCCAATATTGCCCCAACAGTCATGAGTAATTCATTATCCATCGCATGGAGAGCGTCACGTACATTAGTTTTAGAACATGTATCGATATCCTTTTCTCGATACAACTTGACTATGAACATTTAAGGAGTAAGTATTTACATGTATATATCAGTTTAATACACATGGTTAAGAACACATTCGTAAATGCAATCGATTAAATTATTCTCCTAAGGATTCTATATTTATAAATGTTTAATATGTCAATTAACATTACTTATGTCTATACATAACAACATATATAAAAGAAATTAAAATTGAAAGC
The DNA here is from genome assembly GCA_030737815.1 of Allium fistulosum. NCBI lineage: Eukaryota > Viridiplantae > Streptophyta > Magnoliopsida > Asparagales > Amaryllidaceae > Allium > Allium fistulosum. The sequence goes on from CM060904.1 coordinate 801,545,492, forward strand.
ATGATTCATTTCAAATAAGGTTTTTTTATAAAAGTTAAGTTGCATGATAAATTACATAATTTCTCCTTGGGCATACCCTTGACTGTTTAATGTGTTAATTAACATTACCTATGTCTATATATAACAACATAATAAAATAAAAGAAAACTAAAAGAAAACTTCATTCGAATAAGATTCTTTTATAAGAGTTAAGATTGAACAACATAATAAAGTGAATGGATCTATAATTTTATTATTTTGTATCTACTTTTCGATTATACTTCCCCATTACTGTTAAACTCTTTCATTATGATTCATTACAGATGACATATCTCGACCGCTTATCCAGTTGTCGGTTTCCATTGCAATCTATATTGAATTATTGATATAACAATATGTTATTGGATTTAAATGGTTGGAATCACCGTTAGCTTTCTTATAAATTTACACACATATACTACTTACATTGTGGCACTATTCAATATGATACTTAGCCTCTATAGTTGAATCTGCCACAACCTCTCATTTGGAACATTTCCAACTTAAAGCTCCTTAATTAAGGTTGAACATGAATTTAAGATTAATATATATTCGATGTTACTTGTGTTTGAGTCCAAACACTTCTTTACAAGAAGTTCGTTGTTTCCATAAACAATTCTTTAGTATTTCAGAAATACATAAATTACCCTTTACTACCATCTATTGGCTTAACCCCATATTTGACATTTTCTTAATACCACATGGGTATAAGAAAAATCCGATACACCACATAACATAGCATATATGATGATCCTTATTGATAATGCATAAGGGATCAACATCATATGTTCAATATTAAATATTTTAATATTCTATCTATGTATAGATTAGGACAATCCTAACGTCCTCACATACTGAGTATATGAGATGTCTCTTTCAAATCCTTCATCGAGAATTAAACAACCAAAATAAAAACCGATTTTATCATGATTACATCATCGGACAATCAATAATATATTGTTTACTTATGGTATTTCAAAGTAATATAGTATCTCTGTTTATCTTTCTTAGAGACACATGCTTCCTCTACATTTTAGCTTAAACCAAACTATTTTATTTCTGTTTTCAAATATTTGCTCAACCACTAGATGGTTTTTTGACCCTATTGTTGTACCTACTCTTGGATTATATATAGAATACTCTTGGATTATATCTAGAAACCACAACCTTTATGCTTCCATCGACTTTGAGATATTTTCATTTGTTGTATGTAATCAGTCTCTTCAAAATTATCATTTAGAAGGTTTACTTCAACATCCATGTGACAAACCTCAAAAGAATATCGTGTGATAATATGTGGTTAGAATCCGAGTGGACTTAAGCACGTTGATTGGCGGAATTACTCCACTAATTCCAACATTTGAAATCAATGAAGTTATTTCCTATCAATGAAGTTATTTTCTATACGATTTCAACTACATTGTTCTTCTTCTCGATGACTCACTTGTGGCTAATGGATCATATCTTTTGGGTACATTTACCAAAATTGTATTTTTCTAATGTACTTGGAATCCATTTCGGATTTAAAGCATTGCATCGTATGACAGAGTCTATACTCTCCATGGCATGTTGACAACTATGGTGATTGTTTTACTAACAATTCATTTTTCGACATTCATAAGAAACTCATTGTTTATCTTCAATGTGCGAGAATGCTTATTAAACATTCTAATGAGCTATAACCATTTGTTATTGGTTAATTATTTCATCTATGTGATCGGTTACTGTGTTAGAATCTTGAATTGTATCAAAGTCCATCACACTACCACTAATTTCTCTTATAAATAAATTCTTTCGACAAGAAGGTGGTATGCCTTGAAACAAAAATTTGTTTCTCAGTGTAGTGAAATAAGCATCTAAAGCATTTTATGAATTTCCTATATACTTAAATAAAACGGATCTACTTTCGAGCTTATGAAACTTACATTTATTGGACAATCACACTATTTAAGATTGGATCCTTCCTAATTCATATCTTATATGAAATTGATAACTATAGTTTATATGAAATCAAATTTAACATATTTATTTACTCTTAAGTGCATATCCTTACAAAAACAAATAACTCAACTTCACTCATCACAATCGTATTTTTTCCAACAATGTCCGATCACACCTTGTTATGTAGCATATGGGGGAGTGACTTTGAGATTAAACCTTATTCGCTTTTAGGTACTATTGGAACTTTTTTCAAAAATACTCACTTATCGGATTGAATCGAACTGTCTTATTTTCTTTGAATATTATATTTATTACTTCCATTTTATATCCTATGAATTTATTATAAATATCTAACTTGTATGTCATATACACATATTCGTATCTAAGATAATTCATCGGTGAATTTAACAAAGTAAGTTGATCCACTTTTCGTATAATTTGACCTTTGACCGCATACATTTATATGTATCAAAAAGAGATCATTAACTCCTTTTGATTCTCCTACCAATGGGTGCTTTGCCATCAATCATTTGGGATACACTTCACAAATACCATATGATTCATAATTATACAATTAAAGAATTATTCCTCTAAGATATTGTAACAATCCTGGATTTTAATCAATTTTAAATTGATAATTAAATTTATTTTTGTTTTAAAATTGTGAAAAATTCAAAATGAAGTCTTTCAAAAATGTTTTAAATAAAATAAACCTTATAAATATTAAAACATAAGTATAAGGATAAATACATTAGTAAATTTAATATTTGATAGTTTAAGTTTTAAAAATAAAAGAGATACAAGATAATAAGTATTGAAGTTAAAAATAAACATTTAAACTAGAAATAAAAATGAAAGTGTATAAAACAAAACAAAGACAAAATAAAATACATACAAAACATAACAATATATAGCATAAGTAAGTAAACAACATAATTAAACAAAGCAAACCAGAAAAATAAAAATGCCTCTAAGAAATCTAGGAAAGGCAAGCAACAAAGAAGAAATATGTTCAAATATGTACAAACAAACAAAGTAAATATATTAGGATAAATATTAATATCATGTTGAAAGTCAATACAAAGCCATAAGACAAAAGAAGACTAAAGACTAAAGTAATATACTTTAACCTGGAAAACAACACAGCAACAAGTACTAAAGAAAAAAAATGTACATAATATCACCTCTAACACATACAAGATCATTGTCAGCCGAGTAAAACAAGGACTTGAGTAATTAATGCAACATAACTCTAACATATCAAAGCATTAAATGCAAGTATCTCTAGCCCATAACTAAAAACACTTCAGCCTCCATACCAAAATCTCTGACCAAAAGGAGTTTGTACTAGATAACACCTACTTTTCCTTGTACAAACTATCTTCTTCTATGTATATGTGTTCACCTATCTCATTCTAATTCGTTCAGTAAAGAAAATACTTAGTAAGATGAAAGAAAAAAAAAACATCACTATCTACAAAACTCAAAACATTGTTCAAAGAAAACCAAGCAAGAAGATTCAAACTGCAGTTTCAAATAAGGAAGTGTCCTCTGTTCTCATTTGTTTCATGTGAGTAACCCATATATAATACTCAAGTATTCTTCAATTCTTTTGCATAAATCAATGGTGTTTTGTGTAACTAGGTTAAGTATAAGCTATATATATACACATGCTGTTGATGTCTGCATATGTAGATAGTAGTATAAAATCTGTAGATATGAATGCATTTGGATCTGCATGCCTGATATTTGTGCTTCTCTGATTACAGAGGTTTAAAAAAAAAACTCAAATACAATCTAAATACTTTGAAGCTTTAGGTTTTAAACAAATTAGTCGAGTTTAAACTCCATCTAGATTATGAAAACAAGTTTAAGTATTTTAAGTTTAGAAATTTTCATGTAAACAAGAAGATGCGGTGGAAACTTGAATAATGTCATAAATCAAATGTTGTGTTATATATTCATGTATATATCTCGAATCATCATTGAAAATTATGATTTTTTAAAACAAAAATCCAAATTTTTAATGATGAGTTGAATGTAAATTTTGGAATTTTCTGGAAAATGAATCTCGATCATTTTCTGGTGATCGACCAATTCGTGATGGTCGGGGTTGTTCGTGGTGATGGAGGAGGCTACGGAGGTGCCTGGAAAAATGGTCGGAGGTGGTAATAACGGTGGTGGTGATGGCGGCAAGCATTTTCTCTTCGTAAACCTAGTTTGGACGAGCGTATGTATTTCGATTCGTTCGACGTCCACGGTCGATCGAGTTGCTCGTGCCTTCGGGTAATGGTGGCTGGGTGGATGACGCGTTTATGGCCGAAGGTGGTGGTACTTCAGTGGTCGGAGTTTGAGGCACGTGACGTTGACAGGTTTTGAGGTGAAGTGGCATTCGTGTTCCAGGTTTTGAGTTTATACTCGAATTCGATTTCGCGTGAGTGATGGGGATTCGGGCAGTCTAGAGTTGGGTTTTTCAGATAGTCAGATTAGTAGATTTTCTGGAGCTAGTTCAGTCTTTGGATATGGACTGCACTTGCTTATCTTTGTGCATCGTTATTGGGAGTTCAAGCTATTTCTGGATTAGCGCTTTGAAGATGGAGATTATCCGCTGCTGGTGTTATTGTTTTCTTTTCCACTGCTCTTTCTTTTATCATATCTCTGATGTATATTGATATTCATTGTATCACTCTGTTGTATCAGATATTGTATCAGTGCTGTATATCAGTGTATTATTCATTTCTTCCGCTGTGTTGTTATATTTAACTGTGTTATAAGCTCCGGTGACTCGGATTTGAACGGTCGAATCTATGGCATTCGAGTACGATGTAAAGTATGGATGTCGATTTTCGAGCGCGAAAAATTCCGATCGTTACATTGGATATTTGAGCTAAGGTTGAACTTTAGCTCAAGAGTATAACACATTAAGTAGCTCATTAGAGATAGGGTGAAGTATCCCTAGAATGAGTGTATCCCTAAGATATTCGTCTGAATGCCTCAGTAAATTCTTTTACTATCCACTGATAGTGAGTATGAGTGTAAGAAGAGAATGAGATAAGGGACAAGGGAGTACGACTATAAATGGTCAATACCCTGCAACAGTGGAAACAAACTTTCTTATCAATTTCCTTTGATTCGTTTCCAAATTCTTTTGATTTCTTCATACCAGCTGCAAGAAGAAGTTTCGGTGTGATGATGGCCCTACGAATCGTTGTAGAAAATCCTTACTTTGTATCTTCATCGATTTCTTATCAGTTTTTGATTTAAACCTTAATGAATATAAATTGGAAATTTAGAATTAATTGAAAATTTTAAATTGTTGATATTCTGAATTGATAAGCCAAATACGAAATAGATATACAGTTTGATCTGGGAAAATTATTTCTCTATCTTTGTGTATCTATCTGTGTTATTTTCGTGCCTTTAAATTTCAGGGACGAAATTTCTTTAAGGAGGGGAATTTGTAACGATCCCGGATTTTAATCAATTTTAAATTGATAATTAAATTTATTTTTGGTTTAAAATTGTGAAAAATTCAAAATGAAGTCTTTCAAAAATGTTTTAAATAAAATAAACCTTATAAATATTAAAACATAAGTATAAGGATAAATACATTAGTAAAATTAATATTTGATAGTTTAAGTTTTAAAAATAAAAGAGATACAAGATAATAAGTATTGAAGTTAAAAATAAACATTTAAAATAGAAATAAAAATGACAGTGTATAAAACAAGACAAAGACAAAATAAAATACATACAAAACATAACAATATATAGCATAAGTAAGTAAATAAAATAATTAAACAAAGCAAATCATAAAAATAAAAATGCCTCTAACAAATCTAGGAAAGGCAAGCAATAAAGAAGAAATATGTTCAAATATGTACAAACAAACAAAGTAAATATATTAGGATAAATATTAATATCATGTTGAAATTCAATACAAAGCCATAAGACAGAAGAAGACTAAAGTAATATACTTTAACCTGGAAAACAACACAGCAACAAGTACTAAAGAAAAAAAAATGTACATAATATCACCTCCAACACATACAAGATCATTGTCAGCCAAGTAAAACAAGGACTTGAGTAATTAATGCAACATACCTCTAGCATATCAAAGCATTAAATGCAAGTATCACTAGCCCATAACTAAAAACACTTCAGCCTCCATATCAAAATCTCTGACCAAAAGGAGTTTGTACTAGATAACACCTACTTTTCCTTGTACAAACTATCTTCTTCTATGTATATGTGTTCACCTATCTCATTCTAATTCGTTTAGTAAAGAAAATACTTAGTAAGCTGAAAGAAAAAAAAAAGAAACATCACTATCTACAAAACTCAAAACATTATTCAAAGAAAACCAAGCAAGAAGATTCAAACTGCAGTTTCAAATAAGGAAGTGTCCTCAGTTCTCATTTGTTTCAGGTGAGTAACCCATTTATAATACTCAAGTATTCTTCAATTCTTTTGCATAAATCAATGGTGTTTTGTGTAACTAGGTTAAGTATAAGCTCTGATATATATATATATATATATATACATGTTGTTGATGTCTGCATATGTAGATAGTAGTATAAAATCTGTAGATATGAATGCATTTGGATCTGCATGCCTGATATTTGTGCTTCTCTGATTACAGAGGTTTAAAAAAAACCAAAACTCAAATACAATCTACATACTTTGAAGCTTTAGGTTTTAAACAAATTAGTCGAGTTTAAACTCCATCTAGATTATGAAAACAAGTTTAAGTAATTTAAGTTTAGAAATTTTCCTGTAAACAAGAAGATGCAGTGGAAACTTGAATAATGTCATAAATCAAATGTTGTGTTATATTGATTCATGTATATATCTCGAATCATCATTGAAAATTATGATTTTTTAAAACAAAAATCCAAATTTTTAATGATGAGTTGAATGTAAATTTTGGAATTTTCTAGAAAATGAATCTCGATCATTTTCTGGTGATCGACCAATTCGTGATGGTCGGGGTTGTTCGTGGTGATGGAGGAGGCAACGGAGGTGCCTGGAAAAATGGTCGGAGGTGGTAATAACGGCGGTGGTGATGGCGGCAAGCATTTTCTCTTCGTAAACCTAGTTTGGACGAGCGTATGTATTTCGATTCGTTCGACATCCACGGTCGATCGAGTTGCTCGTGCCTTCGGGTAATGGTGGCTGGGTGGATGATGCATTTATGGCCGAAGGTGGTGGTACTCCGGTGGTCGGAGTTTGAAGCACGTGACGTTGACAGGTTTTGAGGTGAAGTGGCATTCGTGTTCCAGGTTTCGAGTTTATACTCGAATTCGATTTCGCGTGAGTGATGGGGATTCGGGCAGTCTAGAGTTAGGTTTTTCAGATAGTCAGATTAGTAGATTTTCTGGAGCTAGTTCAGTCTTTGGATATGGACTGCACTTGCTTATCTTTGTGCATCGTTATTGGGAGTTCAAGCTATTTCTGGATTAGCGCTTTGAAGATGGAGATTATCCGCTGCTGGTGTTATTGTTTTCTTTTCCGCTGCTATATATTTCTTTTATCATATCTCTTATGTATATTGATATTCATTGTATCACTCTGTTGTATCAGATATTGTATCAGTGCTGTATATCAATGTATTATTCATTTCTTCCGATGTGTTGTTATATTTAACTGTGTTATAATCTCCGGTGACTCGGATTTGAATGGTCGAATCTATGGCATTCGAGTATGATGTAAAGTATGGATGTCGATTTTCGAGCGCGAAAAATCTCGATCGTTACAGATATGGTTTAGTCCATAATTCCAAAATTAATTTTTGAATGTTTTAGATCCTTCGGTATTTTCAATAGCTAACTCATTATTGTTGTTATTAAAACGAATACGGTCATCGAAGTGCCAAAATAACATATTTATTTTATAAGGAATGTTCATAATATTCATGTTAAAACAAAATTGTTTCTACTTTTGGTCAATATCAAAAAATAGTTATTATTTCATAACTAATATTTGGCATATACAAAAGTAATCTTTTAAAACTTGATGCATCCACTATTAAGTAAAATTTGGTATGCTCCCATGATTTCCACTACTACAATAACAATTTTTGAAATTCGAAGCTCCATTCAACCACTTACTATGGGCTATTTATTTCCTTTTACAATAACTAATTAATGGTTGAAAATTTTAGACCAAATATCTAAAGCTCAAAGAGACAAACCTTATAGGAAAAAAATTTCTATAAGGAAAAATACATTTGGAATAGTCATATTTCTTATTACCTTATTAAGCATCTACAATATTACAACCAATTGCATTTTTGATATTTCTTAATGAAGTAGAGTGACCATTCACTCTCGTCATCCGAATTGTGCCGATATCATCACCATTCTCAAACTTTCATTTTCTCTTTTAAAAGGTCATACCATTCAAAAAGGAGAAACCCTATACTACAAGTCTGTATTAGAATATTTTACAACACTATATTCAATCATCCTTAATATTTCAAGGATATCAAATATGTTCCAATTAATTAAAATGATCAAAAGCAGACATTTCAGTGAACGAAATCCTATGTCTGTCTTGTAGTTCTTGGTATTTATTGTATTTAATAATATTGAACACATGATCTCACACTACATTTAACTTGCTCATTTCGAGTGAAACATTTTCATCGAGCTTTTGTATAATATGATGTGGTTGCTCACCATACAATTTTTTTATGTTATTGAATATGGACCAAATATCCATACTCTTGTATTGGTTTAGAGTTCAAAACTCTTAGAAGGTAATACATAGTCTTGGAAAAATTAACAATTAAGTGACAATGGTATGAGTGATTTTAACGGTCGTATAATTTTGGCTCTTGCATGGGTCTGGAAGTTACAACATGCCACAATGTTTTTTAGTAAATATATTTTACATTTCTTTGTCGGTCTTAAATTCAGTTCACTTAGTATATTTTAATTGATAAACAATTTTATCGATTATATTAACTGTGCAAATTTATTTAGTTGATGATTATAATTTCACATATGTTCTTATACTTATTAGACCAGTTTATTATATTATCTAATAAGGCTTCCACTGAATTCTGCATCTCTCGAAAATCCTAAGAGAGATATGGAGAATTTCATGAATTCTTTCAGTGGGGGTTAGGGTCCATTTATCATGTTGCTACAACCTTGAGGATATTCAACAAATAGCAGTCCTCATAAACGGTAAGTAATTCTTTACTGATTATATCTTGTATATAACTACTAACCATACTTTTACTATGCTCCTAACCATTTTTATGACCTTAAGGCTGCTCAAAAAATCATAAAGTACAATAGATACCTTAAACCCATCATTTCGCAATGCCCTAAAGGAATTTATGTAACCCATTGGGATGCTCAACAAATCTACATAACATTTTTATTTATCTAGAGATAATGTAAACATCACCTTAGATATTATATGGCTTGAGTGCTCAATAACCATAGGAATGTAAGGTACTCATTTATATTATAAATAATGGATAGCATTATTAATTTAAGTGAGATGAGTACAACAAATGACATCGTATGTCTTTATATACATCCAATGTATACCCCTTTAAATCTCATGGATTTTAATTTATTTAACTTCCCTTTTCTATATGCATAATGTAACGACCAGCCTTTTCGATCCTCAAAGGTCGATACTAATACATTCACGGTATTCACGTGCCGAACATTCAAGTGTTGGAAAGACAAATTGTTGGGAGAACAGAAGAAAAGACAAAACAAAAGAAAAGACATATCAGAATCTCACATCGTGACGAGTAATATATAATATACAATAGATCTTTGTAGAAGAAAACTGTAGTATACATACATCAATCAGAGTAACTATCCATCATCGACCTAGACAGTTAAAACAGTCTGTCCTTATAATTACCGATAACTATAAACAACCAATGTTGAGGAAATAAAATATACGTGAATACGTCATGGAGGCATCCCGCTCGTCTCTTGAAGCTCCAAAGCATCCAAACTAAATCTGTAAATATGCTCGGTCTGACCTAAGCATTGTATGAAAATAACGCTCGGATCAGTCTGGTAAACCAGCATGAGAAACACACCTCAAATGAATTTTAAATGTTATAAAACCTTTCAAAATAAAAGTGTCCCGTAAGACCACGCCGCACATAAACACAAACGAGTTATTACCTTATGATAACAAACCATTTAATAGGAAATCTTCTGATATTATAATAATGTTTAATATTTAAAATAAATATTGAATCGTAGCCGAAATTGTTAAATTACTTAAATTTCAGCATAATAGGTATACAACTAAGTCCGAAAGGCACTTATTGAAGAATGGATTCCATCAATGATAAGGCACTAGAGTACCGCTAATCATAGTACACCTCTAGATAAAATGTACCAAGGACCTCGCATGGACTCCCTACATGGCTCGACTGACCTACCACTTACTGGATAGTACCGAATATTTCATCATCCTGATTGCTTTGCAACCTTTTACCGAGAGCTCTCATGCATAACCAAACTCATAAATAATAATCTAGAAAGGGTTATGACAATACCCTAATGGGTGCGACCCATATAGCCTTGAGGCACATTCTTTATTTTAGTCATTCTCGGTTGATGAGGCTAGAGGCCATGTTTTACCTTTTTATCAAATCCCACTTGGAATACTAACACTGCCCTCCTGGTACAATGCAATGCCAACATTCATCCATACAAGTTGTTCAGGGTACGAATGAACCGGATGCACTATTTTTACTACACCCATTTTGGAATCACCCTCAGGATTAGTAACAAGCAGTCGTTGCACTTCAAAGACTCTATGTTCTATCGTCTTCAAGATATCTTCCATTTCGAATGCTTATGCTAGTTCGAAGTGGTTTTCGAATTATATATCTGATCTCGGTCTCTATGAACTGACAACAACAGTTTTAAAAACTAGCCAACATTTTGATAGTCGGTCATTTAACTATCAAATAAACAAACAATTCAACCAGAGATTTAACCAAGCATGGTTTAGCACAAAGCAACCGCTAAACCTTTTTAATTAATCTTTTCATTAATTAAAACCACTTTGTAAATACTTTTATCAAAATACTTATACAAAGATATATTCACAAGTCTCCTCTACTCTTTTCAATACTTGAAAATATTTGATATACTTCTCTCAATTGTATAAGTATATTCACAAAACATTTCACTTGCAAAACTTAGGAAAACTATTCCATATACTTATATCGATAGTATAAGTACATTCACAAACGTTACATTTCCCATACTTGGAAAATATACTCATATACTTATTTCAAGGGTATAAGTATATTCACACATCTTTAGAAAGATTTCACTTCTAAAACATACTTATTTGGGTTAAACAAAAGTACTTAAACATTTATAAACATAAACCCAAAACACCTTTGGTGTAAGTAAACAGGCAATATGGAAACTAGATCAAATATATGCACCGCCACTTTCTGATTTCAAACAGTACTATCCCTTGATTTAATGAAATCAGACAAGTTAGAAAAGTAACCTTGCCCTGATACACATTCTTAATTCTCAAGAGAGAGACGAGTCTCTATACCTCAGAATTTGGTGTTAAATATGTAAAGAACATTTTCCATACCACTGTAAGTTGAAATGATCATTTATGGAAATTAGGTCTCATTTTTCTTATAAATCCCTTTTATAACATTCCTTTATAAAACTCCTTATATTTACAACTCATTTCATAAAATATTATTTATAAGTTCCTTTATAAATATCTATAACATAATCAGTATCCTTTTATAAATTTCTAGATTTATTTAATTAACTCCTTTATAAACATCCTCTTTACTATTTTTAAAACTCTTTATAAAGTCTTCTTTTATATGATATTATTTATAAACTCATTTCATAAATTCCCAAATTATTTGCAACTATTTTTATAAAAACTCCCAATTCATTTATAAACTCCTTTTATAAATTTCTAAATATAATTACAAAACTGCTTTTATAAAATAAAACTCCGAATATAAAACCAAACTCCAAATATAATTATAAAACTCATATCCTTCCTATAACACGATCATTCCATGTATACAATAAATTCATAAATGGATTAATTATTCCAGTTTATCAAAATGATATCGATTTCCTTTTTATAGGATATTATTTATAAAACCATTCTTTTATTTACAAAACACTATTTATAAAACTTTCTTCCACTTATAAAATAATATTTATAAATTTATCCCTATATACAACATTTTATATAAACGATTCACAAATATTTATTTCAAATATTTCTATCGTCTTTTAAAAATAGAGTCACTTTTCAAATAAAGAATAAACCCCTTTACTTTCCCTTTAAAAATAAAACATACCTTATTAAAATAAATTTTCCTATACAAACCTCATACTTTCCAAAATAAATTTAAAACATGTATCAAAAGGCGGATTTAAAATCACCTTTCAAATCGAAAGTCATTTCCAAATCAAACAACACTTAATATTATTTCCAAAATACTATATCGAGGATAATAGTTACTATAGCACTTAACCGGTGCTATTACTACCGTTTTTTCTATAAAGGTTCAACCTTTACATATTTCGGTGTCATATCAAATATGGCCAAACTATCAAATCTTGACATTTAACGATCTATATATTTTGGGTATATAACTGAAATAAAATAAGCAGGAATATAACTGGAAATTAAAAATCACAATATCGAGGAATCCAGATTTCTCTACTAAATTCCTGTATTTTCAATTTAAATGTCAATCGCTTTTCAAAAGTGAATTTTTAACTAAACCAACCAATAATTTATTCAAACACAAAAAGTAAATTTTCATCTACTATATATCATAATGATTATCCAAAAGGTGAGTTTAATTCATCGAAATTCCAGCAAACACCTAGGCGTTCCAGTTTGAAGACCTTCGATTTTAGTCCAAATTTTCACTTGTTTCAAATTCAACCAAACCAGTTCCACCACGTAGTTATCGTCATTACGAGTGCAACGCAAGAATTCTCATCTCGATTGGACCTCGTATTAGCAAGATAGTCAAATTATAAGATTTTGAAATTAAATTGAATTTATTAATTACTAATTACACCTTTTAAACTAATTACCCTATCCTAATTCATCTCCCCTAACATGAAAATAATCCTTCCCTCCTTGTTACTCATGCACATAGATGTGCATACCAAAACTGTGCACCATTCCAACCAAATCTCCCTCGTCTCACCCTTAAATCGAAATTCGATAACACCGACATGCTCCACATTGCACTCTCCATCTCCCCACCACCACGAATGCACGTCTAGCCTCCTCAGAAAATTTGTGACACCCTACCACCCCTTTGACCTGGCAGAAAAGGCAACCTTCAATATGCATCCGCACCACCCCAATTTCATCTACCGAGTCCACCTTGCCCACACAAGAACAACGCCACCTCCCGATTTGCCTATCATCGACCGAAATCAGCCAAAAACTAAACCTTATCTCCTCACTGCCCACACGCCGACACTCTCAATAACGATTGCACCCCTCAAAACCAATACTAGATTGCAGATCTTTCCCTAACAATCCCAACACACTTTATTCGATGATTTTTAGTTTACTAAACAGTTTGATTTTGATTTTTTTTAAGCTTCGGCCATATTTATATTTTATGAGGAATGAAAATGAGAAAGGGGGAGAAGATGAAAATGCAAAATGAAATAAAAAGTGTAGGTGTTACTTGATTTTCCACTTTTAAAAAAATCCACAATGTTGCTTCAATCACAAGTTAACAAATATTCTTAAGTAACACAATATTCCCAACTCAACATTCCATCATAAGATTGGACCAAAAAATTTTAATTTTTTTTAAAAGGTTTTGAAAAGAAATATTTACGGTATCCCGCTATCTAGTATGTCATTTGCATATAAACCACGAACGATAAAACAAAAATATGATCGCGCATAAAAATGTGATACGATCCTTAAAAAATATACACTGATTAACTTATCCTGTAAAATCACAAAAATACCATCATTTGCCGAAAAATCGTCAAACAAAAATTTAAATATTTTTCAAATTAAAAATGATGGAAAAATCAAATAAATTAAATTAGAAATACATCAGTAAAAATCAAGTCGTTATAGTAAAAATTAATTTTCCTTTTATTGAACCATTTATTATTGCAAATAAATTTTCAAAATGAATTCACCATTATTATTTATTTATTAAAAGGAGTTAAATAAGACCACTAAACCCACTTAATTTATATTTAATTCAAAATCCAGGTATTCAAATCACAATTCAAATATTAACTTCACAATTCAAATATTCTAAATAATCCCTATATTTGAAAGTTTTTAAACTTTAAAACCCAAGTATTTCAATACTTAAAATTAATTAAATATTTAAAATCAAACGACAAAATTCTGGGCTGTTGCACATAATGTGTATGTGTATTTCAATTATTATAACACTATTCATTAAGTTATACATACATACATATATTCATATGTATCCTTTCATTAACTAAACATAAATATAAAATTCACATTCATACATATATAAATTTAAAACAATTTTAAATTTTTTATTTATATGAATACAAGTTTATTTTTGTTTAAATTATATTTATAACCCTTATAAATTTAAATTTAAAATAATTTTAAATTTGCATTTTATAACTCTTTATAAAATTGTTTAATTGTTTACCTAAATTTAAAACAACTTTGAATTTATTTTATAATATTCAAATATGCTTATTTAAACAAAACCAAGGCTTAAAACACTTCTGAGCCTTCCATAAGGGCATTCCCTTGGAACAAACCACTTTGACGAGCCAGGTAAAGACCAAGAGATCGATGGGTCTTCCGCTCTTAAGAATGATCTTTAAATAATGTAACCTTCCACTTAGTTTAAGCATGTTTTCTTTAAACACCACTACACTAGAAAAGTCATTTTATAGCATTGAAAAAACGATAACAAAACTTTTAGTTTCGGCAAACGCTGCGACACGACATGCATCTAAAAGTCTGAAAGTTTTAGTTGCATTATAGTAAACTCTACCAAAAACAAACATATTGTAGTGTTTCTGAAAACCTATATAAGTTTTTTGCAGCGTCTTCAAAATGCAACCAAAGTGTTACTTGCACATTCTTTTTTCTGTAGCGTTTATTTTATGCTATTATAATATTTTTGCAGCGTTTCGTCTTTCCTACTATATACCTTATGTTGCATTTTAGTTCTGCTCAATAGTGTTTTTTGTAAATTGCATTTTTTCCCGAAGCACTTTTGAAATGCTCTAAAACTTATTGATTGATGTACCGCATATTTTAATCGCCGCTATTTACTGTTAATGGCTTGTATCATTTCCGACCATCACTTATATATAATAGCCATATCAAAACCAACAATCAATCACATAATTATCATTTTCAAACCAACATCGATAATCACCATATTCAAATAATTGAAAAAACACGTTAATCGCATAATCAAGTATAATATCCATAATCATTTCAATAATAGTATTTCGACAAAATAAGCGAATCCACATACCAGAACCATTTACAAACAAGTCTACATAACTAGTACGAACAAAATATTATAGTATATAACAGTTAAAGTCTTGTTCATGGCTTAATTACCAACAATTCTTTGATGCAGCTGTTCTTCACTTCGGAAATGCTAATTACCTGTACACAAGTATAATGGTCAATAGTTAGAATTACATACAAGTCCTGATAATTTACGTGTGCTTATAATGTATGAATTACATGCATATTTAAGTTTAATAATTATAAGAATAGCAAGAGCATTACTATTGACATTAACATTAGCAAGAGCATTTACATCCTTATTGACCATACTTATTGATATTAAAATTGCAAGAGCATTAGCATAAGTATTTTAATTCATTGGCTAAATGTTTGGAACCCACGTCCATTCTTTTATTAGTGTATTTAGAAGTTCTCGGGAAGAGTTTTACATCCATATTAATGTTAATGCTTTCTTTACTATATATACTAGTACCAATATATGTAAATTCATGCCTAAATGTCTGGAAAAAATGAAGCATTCAGATTTCTTCATTTTTGACAAATGACCATTAACTGTGTAGTCATATGTATCTAAAGGGATTGATAATTGAGCAATGAAAATTTCAGGGCAGCCGCAAGAATGCATCAGGGAAAAATAGCTCAAATAAAGATAGTACCAAAGAAGAGAATACTGACAGACATTGTGGTCAGATTTGAATAAGTTTGGATTTGAATACTGACAGAGCAAAACCAAGACAATAACAAGTCATAATAATAAGTTCGGATCCAGCGATTCGAATCACAACTCGATGTTTTCCCAGTCATTGTGGTCCGATTTGATGGTCGATTTGTGCAAAGAAGAGAATGCCGGCAGTAATAAATTTAGAAAACATGGAGATACCCTTGGAAAATTTCCCAGTAATATGATCCTAAAGTACTTTGATCAAAAACCAATCAAAACCATTGACGCTTTCCAACCTGCATCATAGTAGTCATGTAGCCTGCATTTCATTCAGGATCAGTTCCTACATTGTTGCTTCTTGAGTTCTTATTTAAGAACAAGGAGAATTTGCACTTGCTTTTTCAAAAATAATCCACTGTCATAAATTCTTTTTTTATCCACTTATATTACTAATTCACAGTGTGTTGTTGGTGCACGGTTGAATCTTCCATTTTTTATTAGCATAAATATAAATTGTACAATTTCTTATGGATTTTAAATTCAAGATAATTGCATACAATGGTCATTGGTCATTGGTCAATATACAAACCTTATTTTTATTGTTTAATTGAGTACTTTTATTTGCATCATATCCATTTCGAGCCTAACATGGTTGAGTATATTAACTCTCAATTCTGAAGTTTTACGCCTTTTTCAGTTTTACTAAACTGGTCATTATATACAATGAATACAGTGATATATACATTGGGACCCTTGGTTGCATTACACCCAAATAATATGTAACAGAGACTTTACCTAAACAAAGGTGCAACTCCCATTCTTGAACCAAGAACAACATATAGTTGTTTTGAAACCAAACAAACAACATGCAGAACACGGACATTCATCTCAATTCACACTTAAAGAGAATGAAAGAAGAATGAAAGAGATGAAAGGTGAGGACAAAATTAAGCCAAGTTCCATCAAGATGGATAGTCTTCTTATAGAAGATTCCATATGGCTCTCCAAAAGATATGGAGCAAAGCAAAAATGCTTATTAAGTTACCCTACATGTTAAAAAGTATATTTAGCGACAGAAAGCAAGATTGAAACATGCAAACCAAACAAGGCCTAATAAGCTGAAAAATGAATATTCTTAGATTAGTTCTTAGATATTTTCATTCAAATAAGGTTGAGAATATTATTGAAAGTTATATTTTAATCAAAATATACATTTTGTATGTTGTCCAAACATACCTTAAATGAAATTTCATGAAAGAATATGCAGGATAAGGTCGAATCAGGGTTCAGCAATCCAGGAACAGGAGCAAGTGGCATAACAGCGGGTGGTGGGGTTGGTAGCTGACAGGTGGTACCTAATGTTTGACAGACTAATAATGATTTAAGAAGAAAACTAAAAACTGGTTTACAGAACACAACCTATCTACATGTTCCTGCAACCTATTGACAGGTGGTAGTAGCACATGTTGCCCCCTTATGATTAAGTTAGTATAATTATTAAACAAACTATCAAACTAAGCTGTTAAAGTCATTAAAGTCATTAATAGCATAACAAACTCCATTCATACTAGAATGAGGGCGATTGATTACCAACCGGATCTCGAATTTGTGTATGAGTGTGTGTGTGTGTGTAAGAGACGCATACAAGTACCAACTAATACTTACTAGAACTTGATTCCCCAATAACGTATGCGGCCGGCCAAGCTACGGTAGTACCAAATCCATCTTCCATGTACGTACACTCTGATATAAGTCTCCATAGCAATGCGTCGTTTACTTTCACAAACTTTACCCAAACTTTTACCTTATCTTTTCCCAATGGAACAAAGTGAACCATCGCTATTGGATCAATTGAAATGATAGTTCCTTCAGCCACTACTCGTCCCGTTTCACGCACATCGATCAACTTGCATTTGTTATTTGCTACCAGATTCGCACTCTGTTGGGTAAGAAAAAATGCATCATTATCGTATTTTTGGGTAATTATATTTTATTAGGAATCTAGAAACACTACAAGGGATAACAAAGTTATCTGAGGAGTTGTTGTAGCCTTACAAGGAGAAATCACAATGCTTGCTCTAGCTGTTAGCACCAAAATTGGTCACTAACCTCGTTCAGAAAGATTGTGTAGAGATATAAGTGATGAAAGTAAATTAAACAGAGAAGACAATGCTAATTTAAATGCAGAAAGTAAGAACACCAAATTTATAGTGGTTCAGCGTAATTGCCTACGTCCACTTTGTTCAACTTTATTGATTTCCTTTATAGTTGATTACAAATACAATTCGTGAATCAAATGCTTAAGTGAAGTTGTTAAGTAGAGAAGATGAGTCTTGAAAATGGCAGAGTCTCCCCGGTGTTTTCTCTCCAAAAAAGGATCCATTTCACTATGACCCTGCCCCTCTATTTATAGGCAAAGATGGGCTGGACTTCCCAAGTGGGCTGATTGTCGAACGCTCCAGCCCGAGTACAGTGGTCGCTGTATGCCGAGCAAGGTTCGCCGAACGCTCGGATGCCGAGCAGTCCTTTCTGTGCCGAACGATGTGGTTTGATGTTTGGGAAGTGCAGGGTGTTAGTCAATCGAAGCCGAACGCTCTTCTAGACGCCGAGTACTCTTGTGCCGAGTACTTCTGATGCTACCGGGTACTACGCCGAGTACTCATGTATGCCGAACCACAGATGCTGCCGAGTTCTCCTTGATGTCGAGTGCTCTTATATGCCGAGCAGTCTTGATGCCGAGCAGTCTTGATGCCGAGCACTCTTGTATGCCGAGCAGTCTTGATGCCGAGCATTGGTTGACGCCGAGTGCCAGTTGACGCCGAACACTACTGGATCCCGAGTACTCCCTGACGCCGAGTTCCACTGGATGCCGAGTACTCCCTGACGCCGAGTTCCACTGGATGCCAAGTACCACGCCGAACACTCCTGAATGCCGGACACTCTCTGATGCCGAGTACTGGTTGCCGAGTACTACGCCGAGTTCTCCTAGATGCCGAGTACTAGTTGCCTGGCCAAATATCCAGGAAACACTAGCCTTGCAAGGAGTAGTCACAACACTTGCTTTTCCAACTACAACTTTTGATTTCGGCCATGCGATTTTCCTACTAAAGGCCTCTTTAATGCATGACATATCAATTGTGGGTCGCCATAGGAAAGTATCACCTTTGTTGGCATAGTCTAACTAAACCACAGTGGCTAACTGACCAAGCGGAATACCATTTACAATCATTTTTGAATCACTGGAGCAGAGTCTTCCTTCGACAACTAACAGTTCACCCTCATTCCAATCAATAAGCTTGCATTTTTTGTATGTGCTACTAGTTTTACTCTAAAAAGAACAATAAATTCAATGGGAAAGGTATGTATACAATTACAAATAGTTACGGTGAATTATAAAATTTACCATACTGTCTTCCTCCAAGTATCCTTGTAGTGCAACAACAAAATTAGCAAGCCATACTACTGACTTATTCTCGACTTCTCCTAATAGTGACAAACTTGGTGTAGGTCTCCATAAATAAACATCTTCTTTCTTTAAAGAATCTATAACAACTTTCTTATCATTTGGTCCAATACGGATGTCATTGACAACCTCATTATGATCAGCGGACACCACTCTCCCTTCGCATCAATTTCGTCGGTTCCATCTCAATTCAATAACTCACATATGTTGTCATTGCCCTATAATTATTCAACCAAAAGTTATATTAATTATTAGTTTGAAAACTAAACTACAAATGATGTCATATCAGTAATATAAGTTATTTTTACCATTTCAATTGAGCTCCCTTTTTTTGAAATTTCTTTACCTTGTCAAAGCGAAAATAGCAACAACAACTGTTAAAGGTTTAATTCTGAAATTCTAAATAAAAATTATATTGATTATTGGATTAAAACTAAACTACAAATGATGGTATATCGGTAATAGAAGTGATTTCAAACATTTCAGGTGTGCTCCCTTCTTTCGAACATTTTTTACCCTGTCAAAGTAAAAAATAGCAGCACTAATAGTCAAAGGTTTAATTTTGAAATTTAAAGAAATTGATGAAATATCAACGATGCAATAAGTGAACCTTCTAAGGTAGATTTTCCAGCTTGTTCATTAGCAAGTGTACCATAATCTTCATTTTTGAAATTCTTTTCCGACATTGAGTTATTTTCTTATCTCTACATTGTGACAAAGTTAGCTTGGTTAAGGTGTAGCCCCTTCCTAGTGCTCTTAAGCGTCCTGGTTTATCATGCCCCAATTCTTGTACAACTGCATCTTCTTTGACATTATTTGTCGAGTCGGATTGTCTTACATTATCAATTTTTTTAATCTCCTCCTACATAAATTAATATACGTATAGGCTATGTACGATGGTAAAATTATCGCATTCTTTAGTTGCTGACAAAATCAAATATTCTTACAATAATATTTGCAACATCCATGTTCACTGGTTCGCTATTTTTTTAGTGCGAAATTTAGTCCAAACATCAACTCTAGATACGGACAATGAATCCTGACCTTGCTTTTTCTACATTTAGAAAGACATTGAATAAATCAATCGATGGTTAATTAAATAATTGGGTAAATAATGCTACAATTAATTAACTAGCCAAATCGTCGGCCAATCTAGCCATTCCTCCACATCTAGTTGTGTGCGGCCATTTTTTTGCCTAATGGCAATATATTTCTCACTTCGTTCCTCAAAGAAGATAAGGGATAAACAACGTCAGAGGATGCCATGGATGAAAAAATATATTTCTAAATTTAGGTAATGAGACAGCATGCCATAGAAGAAAAAATGTACAGAGTTGTTGCATGGTACAACTACATGTACTTAGATGATATGTGTTGGTTATCAACACAAATACCAACAAATTTAATATATGTATAGTAAATTACATTGAGAAGCACTACACTCACCCACAGTCCTCTAAGAGTGTGAGACTCGCAAAACATTGTTATTGATTATAAATGAAAAGAAATCTTTTCTTATCAACCATGGACTTATTAAAATCTCATGTTTGTGGTTAATGACATTGAGTTGAGTAAATGCAAAAAATGCATACAAGGAAGGTCATGCTTATAGTAAAAATCAGAGTGACCTGAAGCACTTGTTAATAGTCCATTCGTTCCATATATAATCACCTTAATGCACATCCATAGTTACAATAAATGATTTATGCTAAAAAATAAAAATATTAGAAAGTCTATAAAATTATTTTGCGCAGCAGGACATGGCTTAAATTAAAGTATTTTGTTTCAAAACAAAGTATAACTTTTTTCCTAATGGCATAAAAATATTGATTCTGGGAAATCAATGATGTTGTCTGACAGGGTGACGAATTTATTGCATTTTCTCACATGGAACACATGAATCAATAGGCACAATAGTGCAAAGTGCATCTGCGTAATTTTACATTGGTGCAAAGTAAATTTAAAAGTTAAAGCGGTTGTACTATAAAATATAAAATTGTATATTTAGATTTAAAAGATGATTTTGTTATTTTTCCTTGTTGACAAACACTGCAGAGATTATTTACTTTAAAATCCACTTTGGGTAAACCTCTAATTGTACTAAATGGTTTAAACAAAATTTTAAAATTAAGATATTCGTATCGTTTTTTTTCGTAATTGATTTAAAAGATGATTTCTATAACTTGTGACATTAAAAAAAATGAATCTATAACTCAGCATAATGTCTTTACAACAGAGCATTGAAAACAATAGAAATTTTTTATATCTTTATGACACGACATTCATCAAATTGAATAAAGAATAGAGCATAGCTAAACCGGCCATAATGTGAATTTAATATCATTACTACATCTACTCACTACTCACAGGCAGACAACAAAGAAAATAAAAATAAGAAGGTAAGATGAAAAGTCTTGAACAATTTCATGGCAGCAAGACTTAAGGAATACTCGCACTCTTGGCACTAAGACAAAGATTTTATTATACTTTCGATATAAATAAATACTTTTCTAAAACTATCATTCCTCACATTTTTATTTCACATGCATTCGTTATTATACTTATTTCGCTCATTGTTTTCATGGACAAAAGCTCCTCCTTAAAGACTATATGCATAACTAGAAGCTTTAGTTTATTATGCAATATTATGCCAAAAACTAGTTACTTGTAACTTTTATCACAATTAGATTTATTATGCATACATAACAGTATCTTCGATTAAAAAGTAAACATTACAGAAGCAAAAATATAAACTGGGAAATTATCTGTGGCCTTGACCATACATTTCAGAGACATTACTAAGTATCATACTTATGTACATAATATCATACCGATGTATCATAAATTGCTAGAACCCGATAAAGAGTTTTTTCCATATCGAAATCCTATAACATTGAGCTTATGATCTCATGGTGTTAATTTGATTACATGCGATTAAAAAGTACTTGCTGGATTTAAATGCAGTTTATCGTTCTAATAAATACAATGTAAACTTCATGGACATCTTTCAAACACTCTTTTACAAATATACATTTTAAAATCAAACATCAAAAGCATCAAATAGAAACAGATGATGGAAAAATTATCCACTTCACGGTTCATATGTAATGAAAGTATGAGAAAATTAAAGGAAGATCGGCAAGAAATTTTACCTTAAACACCAAACATGTTTTCTCCTTTACAAACTTTCTCCACTTATTATGAAAGATTACAAGTCTGTAGCGTTAATATGAAGAATATATCAGAGCATTCAGTATACAGGCTATGGGCTTCAGCATTATGGCCCAAGACTCATTTCTTCAATTTATATAAATACGAGATACATGTGGCTTTACTGTACATACAAAAAATCATTTGTAAAACACTTCTGTACAAATACTCCCACTGTTAATAAAGTTCTATTTTCATTTTATTCAATTCTTTATATGGTATCAGAGCATTGATTGCCTAACAGCATAATGCCGTGCCAGTGATTAAGATCAGATACAACATCATCACCTCTCAATCAGGCTGCATTCGTTATCTGAATCATCTGAGAATCAAGAAGGTTCTCATCATCGTCATATCCTTCATTTCAGATCAAGATCAGTTTGTGTATAATCACTTCTTGATCATCTTCTACCAGTGTATCCAAATCATTTGAGAATCATAGTTCTCATCTTCAGATTACCACTATTCTTCTGTTCTTTGACCGAGATCAGATTTATTATCATCATCTCAAGATCAAAGAACACAAGTTTAGAATCATCTGAGAGATAAAATACCTCCCATCATCACTGTCTCTACTATACATACCTGTTCAGGGCCCATCTATCAAAATCTTGCCGTGCCTTGCTCAAGAAGCAATCAAGAACTTCTTGGCTGCACAGTTCTCATTTGTTTCTTTGTCAAAAAGTAACACCATACTGATTTCTTGAATCTATGGCTGAAGGAGATCAAGACATGTCTGCCTCCTCCAGTACTCATACCAATGTCAGGCCAAATCCTATTGAAGAGCTTATGAAAGAAATTATCAAGCCTCAGAGCCAGTTGCTGTCCATTCAACTTGATGAAACAAATTTTTTACTTTGGAAATTTCAAGTTGACACAGCAGCCAGAGCTTACGGATTAGAGCAATACATTCAAGGCACCATAATTGCTCCACCCAAATATACTGCAGATAAGGATGGAAAGCTTATTAGTAATCAAGAATTCATAATGCATCAAAGACAAGACAGTTTAGTCAGTTCTTGGTTAATATCATCTATTAGTGCTAATCTTCTTCCACAGCTAATTGGATGTAATACATCACATGAAATCTGGTCCACACTAGAGCAAATCTTTAGTACTCAGTCAGCAGCCAAGATCATGTACTACAAGAGACAATTACAAAATGTAAAGAAAGAAAATCAGTCAATGAGAGATTATCTTGTAAAGGTAAAAACATTGTGTGATCACTTGTCCTCTGCAGGACACAAAGTAAGTGACACAGAGCACATTTTATCAATTCTTGGAGGGCTAGACGATGAATATGAATCAGTAGTAGCAGTTATATCATCAAAAGAAACCTTACCCACAATTCAATATGTTCATTCTACTCTTCTAGCCCATGAGGGTAGGTTGGAACAAAAGAAATCAACTACATCAGATATGTCTCTGAATTTCATCTCAAATAGCAGGAACAAGAATCAAGCAAAGTCATCAAATAACAGAAACCAACAGTACTTCAATCAGAGGGGTGGTCAGTCCTACAGGTCAAGAGGAAGAGGTGGAAGATGGTCTAACAATAATGGAAATAGCAGACCCAAATGTCAAATTTGTGAAAGAGTTGGTCATATTGCTAGCAAGTACTATTTCAGATTTGACATCAATTACTCCTCATCTCAGCAGAACAACAACAATACAAGAAACAGCAATCCAAGTGCAAATATGATAAGTGCTAATCAAGAAATTGGAAGCCAAAGTGACAGCAACAACAATGAAAGTGCAAAAATTGAAGATATTCATGACAACAGCTGGTATCCTGATTCTGGGGCAACAAATCATGTCACCAACAACTTGGCAAACTTAAATCTTGGCAACAAAGAGTACAAAGGTACACAAAAGTTACTTATGGGTAATGGTAAGGCTGTTAAAATCACACATACTGGTAGTAGTTACATATCAGCAAAGAAACAGCTATACTTACATAACCTATTAAGAGTACCATCTGTCAAAAAAAATTTACTAAGTGTATCTCAGTTTGCTAGAGACAATAATGTGTTTTTCGAATTTTACCCAAATCACTGTTTAGTTAGAGACATACTAACTAAAAATGTCCTCTTACAGGGTAGAGAAGTTAAGGGACTGTACACTTTCAATGTTGCTAATTCAAGAATCTCAGGATGTAGAGAAAAATGGTGTAATTACTCTGAAATCAAAACTGTGAATGACTGTAAGACCTTTGATATTTGGCATTGTAAACTTGGACATCCTCATGTAAATGTTGTTAAACAAGTATTGAATGAGAACAATATTTCTTTTCGCAATATTTTTACTCCATATATTTGCACTTATTGTCAAATGGGCAAAAGCCACAAATTGCCATTTATGGACTCTAAAGCAAGTTACAACAAACCACTGGAACTTGTTGCAACTGACTTATGGGGTCCAGCACCTATATCAACTGACTATGGGTACAAATATTACATTTCTTTTGTTGATGCATATTCTAGATACGTATGGATATATTTTTTGAAAATAAAGTCTGAAACGTATTGTGCAGTTCAGCAATTTATAGTGCAGGCAGAAAAACAAACAAACTGCCAACTGAAAATACTACAGACGGATAATGGTACAGAGTTTCTATCACTAAAGAAATTCTTTCAAGAAAAAGGTATTATACATAGAACAACTTGCCCTTACACATCAGAACAGAATGGTCTGATTGAAAGAAAGCATAGACACATAGTAGAAACAGGCTTGACACTACTAGCAAATGCATCATTACCCCTTAAGTTCTGGCCTGATGCATTTGCTACTGCAGTTTTTCTAATTAATAGATTACCCACAAAAATCTTAAATTTAAAGTGTCCATTAGAAATACTGTACAGTATCAAGCCTGACTATCATAGTTTAAAAGTATTTGGTTGTCTATGCTACCCTTATCTCAGACCATATAACTCTCACAAGTTAAACTATAGATCATCACCATGCACATTTTTGGGATATGCAGCAAACCAAAAAGGTTACAGATGTTTATCTAGTAATGGCAAAATATTTATTTCTAGACATGTTGTCTTTAATGAACAAGTGTTTCCCTTTAGCAATTCAGCAATTAAAACTACACAGAAAGTGTACAATGCTAGGCATACTTTAATGCCAATACCTGTGATAAGTGACAAAGCTGCTCACATCCCTGAAAGTGAAGTTCAAGGTGATGAAAGTCCACAACACACAGTGTTCTCTCCAGAACCAGGTCATGAACAATCTGAATCACCTAATTCATCATCTCAAATACAACAGTTAGAAAATCAAATACAGCAAAGTTCAAGTCAGAAATCAGGTGACTTGCAATCACCCAATGTATGTCAAGAGACAGAAGCAATCAACAACAATCATCAACAAACCACTGAAAGGACTGGACACCACATGATCACTAGAGCAAAAAGTGGCATATTCAAACCAAAATTATACAATGCAGTTCTAGAAAATGAAGAACCAAGCACATACTGGCAAGCTATACAAAATGACAAATGGAAGACAGCTATGAATGAAGAATATGAGGCTCTTATGAACAACAAGACTTGGGATCTTGTTGCTCAGCCTAATGATAAAAATATAGTAGGCTGTAAATGGACATATAGATTAAAGAGAAATGCTGATGGTTCTATTTCCAAATATAAGGCAAGACTAGTGGCAAAGGGATATTCACAACAAAATGGTTTTGACTTTACTGAGACTTTCTCTCCAGTTGTGAAACCCTCTACCATTAGAATTGTACTCAGTATTGCCTTATATAAAAACTGGAATATAAAGCAACTTGACGTAAATAATGCATTTTTAAATGGTGTTTTGCAGGAAGAAGTTTATATGGAGCAGCCTAATGGATTTATAAAGAAAGGAAATGAAAAATTAGTATGCAAGTTGAACAAAGCAATTTATGGTCTCAAGCAAGCACCAAGAGTTTGGTTTGAAAGACTAAAGTCAACATTACTCAGATTGGGCTACAGCAGCACAAAATCAGACAATTCCCTCTTTACAAAATTTAATTCAGATACTGTTACTTACATATTAATTTACGTTGATGATTTCATTATTACAGGCAACAATGATCAAGAAATCAATGATCTTATCAAGCATCTAAATAAGGAATTTTCAATTAAAGACCTTGGAAATCTGAGCTATTTTCTGGGAATTGAAGTGAATAAATTCTCAAAGTCCAGAATGCATCTCAGCCAGAAAAAATACATCAATGAAATTCTCAATAAAGCCAAAATGAATCAATCAAATCCTATCTCAACACCTATGATAACCAATGCTCATCTATCAAAAACAAAAGGAGAGGCAATCACAAATGACAGTCAATACAGGAGTATTGTAGGTGCACTTCAGTATGCAACAATCACTAGACCAGAAATCTCTTTCAGTGTAAATAAAGTAAGTCAATTTATGCAATGTCCAACAGATGAGCATTGGAGAGCAGTCAAAAGAATTCTGAGATATCTCAAGGGAACAATAAATTATGGTCTAACTATTGAAGCATGTCAAACTATTAGTATCATTGGATATGCAGACGCAGACTGGGCAAGTGATATAGATGACAGAAGATCAACAAGTGGACACTGCATTTATTTAGGCAAAAATCTGGTTTCATGGTGTTCAAAAAAACAAACAACAGTATCCAGGTCTAGTACAGAGGCAGAATATAGAAGTGTTGCTAATGCAGTGGCAGAGATAATGTGGATAGAGTCATTACTAAATGAACTACAGATTAAAACTGATCGCAAGACTATATTATGGTGTGATAATTTAAGTGCTGTGTCACTCACTGCAAATCCAGTTTTGCATTCCAGAACAAAACACATGGAGTTAGACTTATATTTTGTTCGAGAGCAAGTTGCCAAGAGAAAACTAGAAATTAATCATGTACCTGCCACTTACCAAGTTGCTGACATTCTAACGAAACCATTATCAAAGCTAAATTTCACTCGATTCAGAGAAAAGCTTGGTGTTATAGATCCCAAATGTCAGACAGAAAGTAATGCTCTGCTTCGCTTTGAGTCAAAATTTCAACAAGCATCATCAAACGAACAATAAATGTTCATACCTCAGCAAACTTCCTTCTCAGAGCTCACATGCGCTTCCTCAATTAGAAGACAATAAGTATATTTTGTAAGAATATCTTATAAAATACACTTTGTCCAGCAAAGCTCTCATAAGTACTCTAGCAAAACTGCAAAGATCCCAACTTTAGTTCAGATCCAAATTATTTGCTTCAGATCCGAGTTGATTCATGTATCTCCTCAATGGCGGCACAATTTTTCCTCAAATACTCAAGCAAGATTACAAAGATCTCAAGTTTGCTTCAGATCTGAGTTACTTGCTACGGATCTGAGTTGATTCGAGCATCTCATCAATGGCGGCACAATTTTTCATATGAAGATTGCAAACCCTAGAGTCGCAGCTAGGTTTGAGAGGGGAGTATTATGAAAGATTACAAGTCTGTAGCGTTAATATGAAGAATATATCAGAGCATTCAGTATACAGGCTATGGGCTTCAGCATTATGGCCCAAGACTCATTTCTTCAATTTATATAAATACGAGATACATGTGGCTTTACTGTACATACAAAAAATCATTTGTAAAACACTTCTGTACAAATACTCCCACTGTTAATAAAGTTCTATTTTCATTTTATTCAATTCTTTATACCACTCCTTCACGTTTTTGATGTTGTAAGGTTTCAAAGAAATTCTTTCCTCTTCCGTCGTTGTTTTAATTATTTTTCGAACCAATCTATTGAGGTTCTCCAAATGGTTCCCACTTGTTGAAATATGGAGGTTTTTTGTCATTCATCGTCCACTTTAAATCTAGCCTACAAATCAGAAGAACAAACTAGTGTTATTTCATATTAAAATGAATTTAAAAGGACATGCTGCTAAATAGATTATTTTTGTAAATAAATCTATTATTATGCGACAAAAATAGTAATTTTTCATGCGTGAATGGAATCCCACAACACAATTTTTAATTCATCGCGTAGAAGCCTCCAATTGCTAAGTGTAACCGGAACATGCTTCCGTACTAGCGGTCCAAGATAAGAAGATAAGTGTACCGAGCCTTCTCCTATTGGTACGACTACCTCATTGAATTCATCTTCGATTCGATTCTCAAGATTTAATGGAAGCCTTTTTACTTTCGTTGGTCCTCTATCATGTTTTTTTACATTTATATTTGCAGATTCAACTTCGATTGGCCTCTCGATTTCCATCTCGGCAACAACATTTTCTTCACAAGCCATTTCATATTCTTCACACTTTTCATTTTCTTCACAAGGCATTCCAATTTCTTCACGCATTTCATTTTCTTCGCAAGGCATTTCATTTCCTTCACTCATTTCATTTTCTTCACAAGGAATTTCATTTTCTTCACATGAGATTCGTATGGTGTCGTGCCCTAATTATTGTTCCTTCTCTACAAGGCATGGTTCATCGATTGGCATAATATATTTGACCTTTGGCTTATACTTTCGGGATTTCATGTTCTTCAATTATTGGTGAGTGCATACACTGCTTGTATGCATATCCTTTTTCTGTAAAAACATTTAATAAAATCAATTTCAATGTTAAGGTCATCACATATTTAATGAAAAATAAGTTGCTTAAAAAAGATATATAGAAAAATGCAGTTTTCGTTTAGTAACTTGGAACACATATGCAACTTAACTACCCATGACAATCAGGTAGGTTTTTCCTCTGCCATGACAGTGACCAAAAGTAATTCTTTTTTCTTAAGTTTATTATTGTTTGCCTAGGGGTTCACACTTAAACCATTAGCTTATAAGTAAGTATCTTGCCACTATTATTATGGTCTTTGGCATATAACCTTACCATTAAGCTTGTGTAAATAGATTTGTGGTAAAAATCCCAGCAGGGCTGGCCCCAAACACTACAACAAAAATACCCTTTCACAACTGCCAAAAACAGTTGTAATAGGTCTATTACAACTGGCATCCGCCAGTCTTTATATCCGCAGTTGTAATAGAGCGGGATCATTTTACAAGAGGCACCTACAGTTGCATAAGCAATTGTAATAAGTCTTTTTACAACTACAAATAGCAGTTGTAAAAGACTTATTTACAACTGTTTACGACACTTGCAATAAATATTTTAACAACTGTTTCTGCCTGTTGTGTTAAAATTTTACAACTCTTTGTAATAGTTGTAATATGATGTAATACAACTAGTGATGACAGTTGCACCAAATATTTTTAGAACTGCTACAAACTACTATAATTCATCTTTTCACAACTACTATTAACCATAATATTTCATTAATAATAACCACAATCATTCAAATACTTAAAACAATACGAACCATTCACATTCAAAAACAAGTTTATACCATTTATGAATTCATAACTCCGTTCCAAAACATAACTAAATCCATCATATAAATCAATAAAAGTACATATACGTACTAATCAAAAGAGGCACCTACAGTTGCATAAGCAATTGTAATAAGTCTTTTTACAACTACAAATAGCAGTTGTAAAAGACTTATTTACAACTGTTTACGACACTTGCAATAAATATTTTAACAACTGTTTCTGCATGTTGTGTTAAAATTTTACAACTCTTTGTAATAGTTGTAATATGATGTAATACAACTAGTGATGACAGTTGCACCAAATATTTTTAGAACTGCTACAAACTACTATAATTCATCTTTTCACAACTACTATTAACCATAATATTTCATTAATAATAACCACAATCATTCAAATACTTGAAACAACACGAACCATTCACATTCAAAAACAAGTTTATACCATTTATGAATTCATAACTCCGTTCCAAAACATAACTAAATCCATCATATAAATCAATAAAAGTACATATACGTACTAATCAAAAGAGAAATTATTTATGCCAAGCAATAGACGTCCCAACCGCTTGTCTAATCGTATAGATATATGAAGTAGGCCTAAATAAAAAAACTTCAGGATACACCACCGCATCGACCCAAACTTTCCAAGCATATGCTCCTAGTGGTACATGATGCACTAATACAGTAGGGTCGGTAGATGCGATTGTTGCTTCTGCGACAACATTCCTTTGCCAACTCAATAATTTGCACTTTCTAGGCTGTTGCTGAAATTGTATATTAACACCAGTTGTGACATTGTTGCTACTCCGATGAGACTGCAAAAATAAAACATTATGGTTTCAATGTTGAATAAAAATATATATAGGCAAAATATTGAATTAAAGAACATCCATTGGCAGAAGCAAGTCATGTTAATGTTGTCCCATGTTAGTTTATAGTTTCAATTTTAATGGACAGTTCTCTTTAAATTCAACAAGGAAAAACACATTGAACTAGACATGCAAGCACATTTGGAATACTACATGTTCATCCAAGATGTCTATGCGTGCTCTATTAGCAAAATTTGGCAAGTTAAACACCAAAAGAAAAATTTCTAGTGGAATGCCAACATAGAGAAGAAAGGAAACTATGTGTGACGCCCCACCTCTATGCTCATAATAACAAAGAGTATTAAAAGAAATACTGTCTATTATTACGAAGAATAAGGCTGGATAGGAGCGACCATCCGTAATTGGCCTTACACTAATATTGGTTATCTCGATAGGAGTGGTATCTACTTTTTATTCTTCATCAATTATTTATTTACTCCCATCGACATATCCAATTATCAGTATAAAACAAACTACGATAGTTCATAATAGTTTAGGACATTAGATATAACAATAACACAGATAATATAAATGCGGAACACAGATTAACAAAAATCTCATATATATATATATATATATATATAACTGATGTCAGTTACAATATAGTTGACACGATACATATGATACAACTACAACTGTCGACTCTAGAAGTTATATATACAAGTACATTATCGACTAATATACATGAATACATATTGTTCTATACAATGACACAACTATTACAAAATGACACTGACAACTTCAGAAGATGTGAAAAGTCTTCAAATCCTGAACAGCAACTCAAAGAAGAAAATCTACAACCTGAAATAACTCGGGTCTGACCCGAGTATTAAATTCAAAAGAAAATAATACACGGGTCAGTCTAATTCAAACTCAGTTATTACTGCACAGAAACAATAATAATCAAATATCAAATAGACGACAGTCACAGAAATCTCGTATATCCAACTTCTCGATAAGAGAATCGGATAACGGCAGATATAACACTAAACAGTGTTAAACAACAAATCAGCAGATTTAAATCATCAACAAAGATAAGTGAAAAGAATATCAATGAAGCTAATTTAGAAAACATCAGAATTGCCTAATTGGCAATTAACAACAAAATCCAATTATTAAATAATAATTAGAAACTCAAAATCTAATTATAGAATAGATAATTAGACACAACAAAATGATCAATCGAAAGGAATCAAATAAAATTCCCAAATATTGAATTGAACACAAACAATCCAAACAATTGAAATATCAATTAAAACGTCAATACCGTGTGGCTGCAGTTCACGCATGTGTGCACTGCCTCGCCACTACGGTGATGAAATACACAAAAGCTCAATGAGTCAGAAACAGATGGCATCAAACCAAATTAAACCTCGGTGTGGCTGCAGTACACGCACGCGTGCACTGCCTCGCCACTACCGTACATCGAAACTGCCAGGGTCAAGCTACGACTATCATGGCTCAACACTACTACGAACGAAATGAATCAGAGGAAAGCACCCAGCTACAAGAAGATATGCACAGATCTGAAACAAAGAATGGCCAGACCAAACAACGCAATGCAAATGAAATCATCAAAGACTAAGTCATAGCTGAGATGATCTATTACAGTGCAACAAAAATAAATTAATGCACATGAGAATTGACTCAGTGCTATTGAGAATAAAATGCATCAAGTTCAAATGTATACTACATGACTAAGGCAACATCAGCTCAGAAGTGGAATAAGTGCGTACCAGACATGGTAAAATTTCGATATGAATACAATGCAACCCTTCAATGGTCAGTTCGGTCGAGACTGAACCATACTTAGTTAAGATATGAGTGTGACTATAAGAAATCAATACAAAGCCTCACCATCCACCTGACCTGAATGTATGGGCTCAAGTAAAACAAATGTATTACTAACATATAAACTAGTGAGCACTACAGACACGTAGGTGACAAAGCAATGCAAACTACAAATTGTAGCCTTAATAATGAAGACTCAATGAAGACTCAAGTCATATGCAGTGAAAATCCAAGGCAATGCTCAAGTGTATCTGCGTATTAAAGTGCCCCTGAAATAGATCGAGCAAGTTCGAAAATTACAATATAGTGCTTTTCCAGGATGAAACCGCAGTTGAAACAAGCAAATAGCCACGAAACTAAACGGTCAAGCAACGACAACGCAAGTGCCGAACTCAACTAAACAGCATAAGTTAATGACGGCAGCTCTACAATGAAATCAACATGTATGCAACGGTGAATTGAATTGGACAGTACAACCCAATCTCAAATATGCAATGGCCATAGCCAATTCGATACGGGTACAAACTAAAAGTGAGGAAACATAACCAATGTCAAATACCCGAAACCTAAAGTAACTCGAGCTAGCTGATTAACCCAGCTCTCAAGTCCAGATGACACCAAATAAGAAACTGCACATATACACGAATCGATAAAATTAAGTACATAAAACCAGAAGTACACATGAAGTTTGC
Source organism: Allium fistulosum (assembly GCA_030737815.1). NCBI lineage: Eukaryota > Viridiplantae > Streptophyta > Magnoliopsida > Asparagales > Amaryllidaceae > Allium > Allium fistulosum. Next base: position 801,579,033 of record CM060904.1, read on the forward strand.
ACTGCAATAGGTCGAGGAAGTGCAGCAGTGTAAACAACACATTAAAGTGATCTCGAGCTCAAGTCAGTACAACATAAAATCAAACAGGGATGAACACAATGGCCAGAGGGATTACTATGGCAACACAGAGATCATGAAATGCAAGGTGCACAAAACTACAACCAGATTGAACCAAAACTATGAAACATCACAACCAAGTTCAACAGTCAAACGTCATCAACAATGAGATGCAACAATTAAAGACATAATGGCCGAAATAAGCAGAGTTTCACGTAAGCCAAAACCAGTTCAATACCGAAGAAACAAATTAAAATCAGAGCACTGGTAATCCAAAAATAGAACTAGGTTAGAAAAATTCATCACCATCGAAATAAAACTGAACGGCCGAGAAATCAAGCAATGCAAATCACAAATTCGAACATGACAAAAACCATCTAAAATTTGAATTCGATGTGAGTGAAGAAATTCACTCACCTTGTTCAAGGGCGCAGATCCATCAATTAAAATTGAAGCAGTGGCCTCCAGAAATAACGCCATACCACAACAAGTCGCGGCGGCCATGAGGTCGATCGAACCATAGCTTCCACTATTTCGCCCTCGTTCAATTATGTTTTGGGTTTGCGATGCGGAAAACATGAAAGGAGGAACGGACGAAAACGAGAACCGCCATTTGCCTTTCCTTCGTACGCTTTCTCTAGGGTTTTCGAATGAATTGGAAAAATGGGGAACGGGTCGAAGAAAAAGCAAATAAAAATAAAAGGGGAACCGGGTTATCACTTATCACGGCAACAAAAGAAGTGGGCCAAAACAAATTTTAAAGCCCGCAAAACAGATGATGAATTTACGCAAGAATTTCAACCGGTTTAAAATTCCCAAAAGAAATTAACAACTAATTTAATCGTCGTTGGACGATAATTAATTGTTCTAAACTCCGGGTTGTTACAGACTCCCCTCCTTATAAAAATTGCGTCCCCGCAATTTTCATAATTAAAGGTATCAATAACAATTATCTTTCTAACACAAACTGGTTAAGCTAGAAAAATAAAAGTCAAGAACACAAACACCAAAGAAATCTTTTATCTTCATAAAAGAGATTCACAAATTCTCAACAAAATCTAATTATCAAAACGATAATCAGAAATCTCATATCAACAAATATTCAATCATCAAAAACGATGCTCAAATTTCAAATCACAAATATTCGATTATCAAAAATGATAATCAATTTCAAATCATAAATATTCGATTATCAAAAACGATAATCAAATTTCAAATCAATAAATATTCGATTATCAAAAACGATAATCAAATTTCTCAAATCAACAAATATTCGATTATCAAAACGATAATCAAATTTCTCAAATCATAAATATTCGATTATCAAAACGATAATCAAATTTTCAAATTCAACAATTATTTGATTATCACAAGCTCAATTATCAAAAACGATAATCAAATTTTCAAATTCAACAATTATTTGATTATCACAAGCGATAATCAAATTTTAAATTCAACAATTATTTGATTATCTCAAGCTATAATCAAATTCCAAATTCAATAAATATTTGATTATCTCAAGCGATAATCAAATTTCAAATTCAACAAATATTTGATTATCTCAAGCGATAATCAAATTTCAAATTCAACAAATATTTGATTATCTCAAGCGATAATCAAATTCAAATCAATCAATATTTAATTATCTAAAGCGATAATTAAATTTCAAATCAGCAAATATTTAATCATCTCAAGCGATAATTAAATCTAAAATCAACAAATATTTAATTAACTAAAGCGATAATTAAATTCCAAATCAGAAAATATTTAATTATCTAAAGCGATAATTAAATCTCAAAGCAACAATTATTTAATTATCTAAAGCGATAATTAAATCTAAAATCAACAAATATTTAATTATCTAAAGCGATAATTAAATTCCAAATCAGAAAATATTTAATTATCTAAAGCGATAATTAAATCTCAAAGCAACAATTATTTAATTATCTAAAGCGATAATTAAATCTCAAATCAGCAAATAATTAATTATCAAAAGCGATAATTAAATCTCATATCCACAAATATTCAATTATCAAAAGCGATAATTAAAAACAACAAATATCCGATTATCAAAAACGATAATCAGAACTCATATCAACAAATATCTAATTATCACAAGCGATAATTAGAAACAACAAATATCCGATTATCAAAAACGATAATCAGAACTCATATCAACAAATATCTAATTATCACAAGCGATAATTAGAAACAACAAATATCTGATTATCAAAAACGATAATCAGAACTCATATCAACAAATATCTAATTATCACAAGCGATAATTAGAAACAACAAATATCCGATTATCAAAAACGATAATCAGAACTCATATCAACAAATATCTAATTATCACAAGCGATAATTAGAAACAACAAATATCTGATTATCAAAAACGATAATCAGAACTCATATCAACAAATATCTAATTATCACAAGCCATAATTAGAAACAACAAATATCTGATTATCAAAAACGATAATCAGAACTCATATCAACAAATATCTAATTATCACAAGCGATAATTAGAAACAACAAATATCTGATTATCAAAAACGATAATCAGAACTCATATCAACAAATATCTAATTATCACAAGCGATAATTAGAAACAACAAATATCTGATTATCAAAAACGATAATCAGAACTCATATCAACAAATATCTAATTATCACAAGCGATAATTAGAAACAACAAATATCTGATTATCAAAAACGATAATCAGAACTCATATCAACAAATATCCAATTACCTGCAGATAATTGGAAACAACAAACATCTAGAAATCAATTAAGAAGACTAGAAAATCAACATAAAAGCTTGGATCGATCCCATCAGATGGCGAGTTTTTAATTCGCCGCACGTGCAACAACATATGGCCGAAGCCTACTAAGTACTCAACATAATTTTGGCGCCCAACAAATGACCCGAAGGTCCAACATATGACCCGAAGGTCTAGTACTGGTATTTGACCCGAAGGTCCAACATATGACCCGAAGGTCCAACATAGTGGCTCGAAAGCACACGAAAACATCAAATATTTCAATTAACGAGTCCGGAATTAACCAAAATAGTAAACGCACATGTCCCATAACCACGAGTTTTACTAAATTGTTTAATTCTCTTCATCGTTTCCTTGAAAGTGTAGAATCATCAAAACAACAGATATTCAATTAACGAGTCCGGAATTAACCGAAATAGTAAAAGTGTGGTTCCATACTCCGCACTTTTGCTAAATCGTTTAAATCACTTCATCGTTTCCTTGAAAGTGCAAAATTGTGTATTTTGTAAAAATACACTTTACATTCTCAAACGGACAAGTCCGGAATTAAGCGAATCAGTAAAAGAAAGGGGTCATAATCCTCGATTTTGCTGAAACGTTTAAATCGCTTCCTCATTCTTTTGAAAACGCAAACTGTTAAAAATTTATAAAACAATTTTCATTTAAAACGATTTTCCAATCACGTGATTAAAACAGCAATATTAGTAACAATTTCGATAAGGAAATTGTACTTCTCAAAATACCGTAAAAACGGTCACAAATCAGTATTGCGGAATAACCGCTTGAAAATCCACTTTTAAAACTTGACGGTTACTGAAGCCAAGGTGACAGTAATTTTTAAAACGTCAAAATCACATCAAAACAATCTACATCAAAATGTAATATCAGTGAATTCCCATTCATCAAAATGCCACAAAACACCGTGCTTCAGAATATAGCATAGGTGTAAAATCCCATTATAAAAATAACGGCAACAAATACGTTTCATAACCAAACATCGGTTCAACGTAAATAAATGCAGTAATGTGCAATTCAAATTTTTGCACGTACTACAGAATGAACAAAGAAATCATTCGAAGGTATCTTCAATGAAGATAATTCAAAACAGCAAAACTCTAATCAATAGATGATTAGTACAAAAGAAAGCCAGCGGAAATTTCAACAAAAATCACATAACTGTAATTTCTTCGAATCCTCAATTCGGATTCGAAATTCTCAAAGAAACAAAATAATTACAGCTATGTAAACAACAAATGAAATTCATATCAATTTCGTATTTCAATTTGTAAATCAAAAAGATTATCAGTTGTACTCAGCGAAGACAGTTTCACTGTTTCCGCTGCGCACTCTGATAAATAGAACACGAATCAATCAAATCATCAGAACACAATTTCATCAAAACAACAAAACACAACTCCACTTTTATTTTTAAATAAAGATATTTAAAAATTTCATCAAAATTTCAAAACTTTAGTTTTGACTCAAATCACAGATAAAACATCGACTAATAGTTGTAACATATGTTCCATCCAAGTTATGTTTTATATTATGTCCATAAACCCCAAGCTCTGATACCAACTGTGACGCCCCACCTCTATGCTCATAATAACAAAGAGTATTAAAAGAAATACTGTCTATTATTACGAAGAATAAGGCTGGATAGGAGCGACCATCCGTAATTGGCCTTACACTAATATTGGTTATCTCGATAGGAGTGGTATCTACTTTTTATTCTTCATCAATTATTTATTTACTCCCATCGACATATCCAATTATCAGTATAAAACAAACTACGATAGTTCATAATAGTTTAGGACATTAGATATAACAATAACACAGATAATATAAATGCGGAACACAGATTAACAAAAATCTCATATATATATAACCGATGTCAGTTACAATATAGTTGACACGATACATATGATACAACTACAACTGTCGACTCTAGAAGTTATATATACAAGTACATTATCGACTAATATACATGAATACATATTGTTCTATACAATGACATGACTATTACAAAATGACACTGACAACTTCAGAAGATGTGAAAAGTCTTCAAATCCTGAACAGCAACTCAAAGAAGAAAATCTACAACCTGAAATAACTCGGGTCTGACCCGAGTATTAAATTCAAAAGAAAATAATACACGGGTCAGTCTAATTCAAACTAAGTTATTACTGCACAGAAACAATAATAATCAAATATCAAATAGACGACAGTCACAGAAATCTTGTATATCCAACTTCTCGATAAGAGAATCGGATAACGGCAGATATAACACTAAACAGTGTTAAACAACAAATCAGCAGATTTAAATCATCAACAAAGATAAGTGAAAAGAATATCAATGAAGCTAATTTAGAAAACATCAGAATTGCCTAATTGGCAATTAACAACAAAATCCAATTATTAAATAATAATTAGAAACTCAAAATCTAATTATAGAATAGATAATTAGACACAACAAAATGATCAATCGAAAGGAATCAAATAAAATTCCCAAATATTGAATTGAACACAAACAATCCAAACAATTGAAATATCAATTAAAACGTCAATACCGTGTGGCTGCAGTTCACGCATGTGTGCACTGCCTCGCCACTACGGTGATGAAATACACAAAAGCTCAATGAGTCAGAAACAAATGGCATCAAACCAAATTAAACCTCGGTGTGGCTGCAGTACACGCACGCGTGCACTGCCTCGCCACTACCGTACGTCGAAACTGCCAGGGTCAAGCTACGACTATCATGGCTCAACACTACTACGAACGAAATGAATCAGAGGAAAGCACCCAGCTACAAGAAGATATGCACAGATCTGAAACAAAGAATGGCCAGACCAAACAACGCAATGCAAATGAAATCATCAAAGACTAAGTCATAGCTGAGATGATCTATTACAGTGCAACAAAAATAAATTAATGCACATGAGAATTGACTCAGTGCTATTGAGAATAAAATGCATCAAGTTCAAATGTATACTACATGACTAAGGCAACATCAGCTCAGAAGTGGAACAAGTGCGTACCAGACATGGTAAAATTTCGATATGAATACAATGCAACCCTTCAATGGTCAGTTCGGTCGAGACTGAACCATACTTAGTTAAGATATGAGTGTGACTATAAGAAATCAATACAAAGCCTCACCATCCACCTGACCTGAATGTATGGGCTCAAGTAAAACAAATGTATTACTAACATATAAACTAGTGAGCACTACAGGCACGTAGGTGACAAAGCAATGCAAACTACAAATTGTAGCCTTAATAATGAAGACTCAATGAAGACTCAAGTCATATGCAGTGAAAATCCAAGGCAATGCTCAAGTGTATCTGCGTATTAAAGTGCCCCTGAAATAGATCGAGCAAGTTCGAAAATTACAATATAGTGCTTTTCCAGGATGAAACCGCAGTTGAAACAAGCAAATAGCCACGAAACTAAACGGTCAAGCAACGACAACGCAAGTGCCGAACTCAACTAAACAGCATAAGTTAATGACGGCAGCTCTACAATGAAATCAACATGTATGCAACGGTGAATTGAATTGGACAGTACAACCCAATCTCAACAATGCAATGGCCATAGCCAATTCGATACGGGTACAAATTAAAAGTGAGAAAACATAACCAATGTCAAATACCCGAAACCTAAAGTAACTCGAGCTAGCTGATTAACCCAGCTCTCAAGTCCAGATGACACCAAATAAGAAACTGCACATATACACGAATCAATAATATAAAGTACATAAAACCAGAAGTACACATGAAGTTTGCACTGCAATAGGTCGAGGAAGTGCAGCAGTGTAAACAACACATTAAAGTGATCTCGAGCTCAAGTCAGTACAACATAAAATCAAACAGGGATGAACACAATGGCCAGAGGGATTACTATGGCAACACAGAGATCATGAAATGCAAGGTGCACAAAACTACAACCAGATTGAACCAAAACTATGAAACATCACAACCAAGTTCAACAGTCAAACGTCATCAACAATGAGATGCAACAATTAAAGACATAATGGCCGAAATAAGCAGAGTTTCACGTAAGCCAAAACCAGTTCAATACCAAAGAAACAAATTAAAATCAGAGCACTGGTAATCCAAAAATAGAACTAGGTTAGAAAAATTCATCACCATCGAAATAAAACTGAACGACCGAGAAATCAAGCAATGCAAATCACAAATTCGAACATGACAAAAACCATCTAAAATTTGAATTCGATGTGAGTGAAGAAATTCACTCACCTTGTTCAAGGGCGCAGATCCATCAATTAAAATTGAAGCAGTGGCCTCCAGAAATAACGCCATACCACAACAAGTCGCGGCGGCCATGAGGTCGATCGAACCCTAGCTTCCACTATTTCGCCCTCGTTCAATTATGTTTTGGGTTTGCGATGCGGAAAACATGAAAGGAGGAACGGACGAAAACGAGAACCGCCATTTGCCTTTCCTTCGTACGCTTTCTCTAGGGTTTTCGAATGAATTGGAAAAATGGGGAACGGGTCGAAGAAAAAGCAAATAAAAATAAAAGGGGAACCGGGTTATCACTTATCACGGCAACAAAAGAAGTGGGCCAAAACAAATTTTAAAGCCCGCAAAACAGATGATGAATTTACGCAAGAATTTCAACCGGTTTAAAATTCCCAAAAGAAATTAACAACTAATTTAATCGTCGTTGGACGATAATTAATTGTTCTAAACTCTGGGTTGTTACACTATGCAATTAAGAGGACAAGTTAGGAAATCATCTATTTTTTCAATGTCATTATTCTAGTACATTACTATAGTGCATTATTAAAAAGCTACAGTGTCTAATCAATGGCAACAATGAAATTGATGGTCTTTTGCATGAGTATTATGCTCGAATACTGGCAAAATAGCATATCAAAAATTAAAAGTCATATTCTTCACAGTGTTATTTTGTCAAATATGGATTGAACATAATATAAGGTTTTTTCAAAGTATTGAAACTGCTTTGAAATATTCGACTAAATTAATCATTGTGGACTGTAAAAAACCAACGAAGCGAACTAAGCTTAAAAACAGAAGATACAAGAGGTGTGGAAGTTATCATTCATGAATTTGGCTTCGAAATTCACCAGAGAAGTCAAAATGATAGCAGATCAGAGAAGCCCATCATAGCTTATGGCAACTATAGAATTAGCAGCCACTAAAACTAGCCACTTATCATGTTTTTCCACACTGCATAGCCATTTTCCTCAAATTGTTTTCTTCTAATTTTGAACTGATTCATGTTCTTCTTATAGCGGCTGGATTACTTCAGCTTAAACAGTTATGCTTGAGAAGCAAAGTTGGATGAACTTTTATCGCATATAAATTCAAACAAGATTGTTATTTATCCTTTGTGTCCAATGCAACAACTCAGCGGTGGATGCTAACTATTGAAAGGGCGTGAAATATGACTCGTCGTAACCAGAAAAAATGTTGATGATTAGACTTTGCAGTATCGAAAGTCATCGAAAATCAGTGCATTCACTCACAAATGCAATTTATTCTCAGACACGGCATATACATGCATCATATTGTTCATTTTCCATGGCATCATTCTTGCAATATTGAGTATACAACTATAAGAGCACTCTCAAGTTAATATAAATCTATGTTCAATTCCTAACAGACTAATAGCTCTACACAGAATTATTCTGGTTTCTTCAAATTCGACCAATTGTCTGCTATTTGTCAACAACCCATTTGATGAAGACGTTGCTATGCATTATGCTCAGAAAATAGAACACCTCACTATGAAAGTTAGAGTTTGGAACATATGCATTACCTCACTTCCATTTTGCGATTAGTTTTCCTATATCTAATATGTCTTATATTCAATTATAATACGTCAGATTTTTTAAAGATGTTATTTATATTAAGCATGAAGCTTGTGTATGTGTATTACTTAATTCTTGTATTGTACTGTGCATAGTTTAAGTTGATAGTTGTGTCTTTAAAAAGCTTGCCAGCTCAAGTTTTGTTTGTTAAGAGTATGTATTAATATTTGAATTTTGATACTGAAGTTGGTATGAATATGATTTCTTGTTTTGAACAAGTTTTTTTTAAATGGAAAAAAGAAGAGAAAGAGAAAATGAAGAATTTATTGATAAATTAATCATAGATTTTCATAAGGTGTCTCTGTGTATTCTATCTAGTTTCTATTGGGTTATGATTAATTATCGAATTTGATATACAATATTATCATTATAATTATGAGTTTATAAAGGCAGTTTTCCCTTATTGATTGATTATACTATTAGAAACATCAACTTTCTAGCTGGTTGCATATTGCACTGTACAGATTTTGCTTTGTATTTATGACTCTTGTATGAAGTTCAATTGTTACTCTTTTTAATTCAGTAAGGTTGCTTCCAAACTGCTTATGTATTTATTTTCTTTCAATATAACACGGTACTGTTATGACTATTATGAACTGAGCAAACTGCTTACATGTTGATTTGGATACAATAGTACAACTGTCACACGGTACTTTGTTATATTTAATACTCAAAAGCAATGTCCTAATGCACTCAAAAGTATTCATGAAATTAGAATCTACCATTTATTCCCATTGCCTTTATTTAATATTTTCAGTATAAATACATCATAATTTTCAATATTGTTGGAAACAATAGAAGCATCAATCCATTTTCAATATGGGTGTTGCTATCAAAGTTAAGAACCAAATTGAAATTTTGGATTCAAATCATAAGATTTAAAAATATTTGCTAACATGGGAATCAAATCCGTGAAAAGTACCTAGAAAGCTAGCACAACAATGACGATTCCCTTCTCAACAATGGAATAGAATATGATGTAGATGCAAGATTTATTGCTAATGATATTGATTAGGGTACTAACTATGGTGAATGTGTTGTTGTGCATGGAGATGCAGTTTTCTTCTTTTATTCTGGCATTTGAAGGTTTTTACTTTTTATGTTTATTAATGGACAATAATGTCCATTACATCAATATATGAGCTGCAGCTCAAAATTAAAACAAACTACCTATATATTAATGGAAAATAAGTCTCGTAGTCAAGATACATCTCACAGTTGATGCTTCATTGATTGAAAGTCTTGTATGTATAAAATATGTTGCGGCGTTAATAACACCACATCTTATACAATAATAAAGAGTCAACTTATGTAAATTAATATCGCATGGCAACGGATACAATATTCCCAAAATGTCAACAATATTACTCTCAAATTCTCGTTTGGTGACCAAACAATCTTTATAGTTGAACTTAAAAGTTATTCTTTACTTAGTCAGAGGAATGTATTATAGTAGTGTTCTGTAAAGAATCACATCAATAAGTTGTTCTTGACTTAATAATTAGGATATTAGACTTAACCATGGATGTCAATTATATTGGAATTGCACTCTTGATGTGACACAAAATAATATTTGGTTTTATGTGGTATATAAATTTGAGAAATATAAGGTAACAAAATAAATATGGTGTTTAAACTGAAAATAGGCTTGTCCAACATAGCGTCCAGTAGGAGTGGATTCAGCTCGATACCATTTGAAATCCTTATCGTACTGATCTAAAACGGTAATAAAAAGGTCATATCGTAACCAAGCAAAATTATTGGTAAGCTGATACTTAGGTTTGCAGTTGTTAATGACTTGTAGAGCTCGCTAGTTAACTTTTAGAAATTCATTTATCTACAATATTTCATGTGGAAAACGGTAGACAATAAAAAAATTATTTCTGAGCATACGATTACTTACAAAATTGATACCTGGCTTTAAAAGAACAAGATCGATTTTGTCTGGACGATTTGCAACTGCGATGACTGCAAAAATAGTTTGAAAAAGTTAATTAACTTAGTTATGAACGTATCCAGTTTAGCAGTATGAAAAAGGACGTTTCAAAGCAGCAAACCATGAAGAAATCTAGTTTGAAAATACTGTGAATAAAATAAGTGTTAGTAAGACCAATTGACGCATCCCAATTACCATGCATGATGCCATAGCAAGAATATAAAATACCAATATGTTTGAATGTACAGGGTTCAATTTAATAAAAGATAAGATGTCTTTAGTTTTTATAAAGTTTCTTGTTCGATGATCAGATACATAGCTTTTTATAACCATTATAACCATAAAGTTTAGGATTATAACAAAACTACTGCTGCTCATTTCTCAAATTATCATATGAAATATCCTTCCATTATTATTCATATAACATCATTAAAATGAACATATACTCTGTATGAAAATTAACAATATCAAAGGATATGATGATTTTCCAGAAATTAAATCCTTAAGCTGCTAATTTAATTAATTGCATTTCTATAACAAAATTTTGATTAACAGTATACCGTGGTATGTACAAATTGAATAAAGAATATTCAGAAGCAACAAAGAGCTGGAGATTTGATCCTAACAATTGCATACAGACCGGAGAAGGATGATTTTTCAGTACAGTTTCTAACAAAAATTTCTCAACGGCTTTAAACCACTTTATTTGAAGTAAATATAAAATGTATCCCAAAATCTTGGCATTAAAAGGAAGGGTGATTGGACAGTTACGTGGTAGCCCAAACTCTTCTTAGGATATACAGAGTAACTATTTTATCATCAAAAGGAAGCATGAATCTCTTTCCATCCAAAGAATACGCAATGAAACATCCCTTATCTGCCACACATGAATATGTGCATCATTCTTTAGAAGATATTTGAGGTTCATACTCTTTTTTACCAAATGAAGCTACCTTCTGCAACTATATTGCATCTGTAGTACTCTAGTCTTTAGTGATTATATAGCCTTAAAGAGGTGCAAACAAGTATGTCCATTTTTTGTCTTTGGTAAAAATCTAACTTCAAGATATAATTTTTATCCCTTATTACAGATCTTTTTTTATTTAACCGCTTGATCTTTAGAAGAGCCAATTCACTTGAATATATTATTTTCTGATTTAAGACCTTTAGAAAATGTATTGTATTGGATCAAATTGAAGTTCAATCGAGCTATCCATTTTAGCCTTGTAATCACAGTTCAGAGACTAGAGTTATTCAGCATGAGTGAGAAGTTAATTGTGATCTCTAAATGATATTTCGATTTAGACTATCTTTAAATGAAAGACAACACTCAATTGCATAAAACAGACATAAATGGCATAAGTTTTTTTATTTATTATTTTTTGGCAGAATACTAGTTGGGTGATTCATTTAGGGATTTTTTTTTTCCTCTTAATCTTTTGTTTTTTTTTCTGTTGAGTCTCCCTTCTTTTTTTAAAAAAACATTTCAATTCAACAGTAATTGTTGATTAATTTTTCCTGACAACGTATTATTTTCTCAAATGGTTTAACCTAATATTTTAGCATATGCTTCAGTAGCATTTTAACAAGTTGCAAAGCAAAGTTCTCAGAGACATTTCTCCAAGCGTCTTATCTTCGACAACTATTCTCGAAGCTTCCACAACCATCAATCAAGATCCAGAGGGTGAGACGACCAACCAAGAGTACAAAATATATTCTGATTTTTCATCTTTGTATTATATGTATCACGTTCTCAAAACAACGTCGACGTCATAATTTTACTAATTTTACTTAAACAACTGCAATTAAAATTATCAAGGAACAAACCATAAGACACAACATACCAAAACAGCGGCAGCCTAGAAAAGTGCACGGCCACCAAAGCTAGCACGGAATGCGAGCGACGACGATGACTACTAGTGGTGATGATGATGACGAGTGGCGAGTATGAGCAGTCTGCGATCTAGGTTTTTTCAGGGTTTTCTGGATTGAGTACAAGCGGCGAGCTCTAGGAGCGATACTTGCAGTCTGCAATTGGCGAAGACGATGATTTAGGGTTTTTTTGGATTGATTACAATCTACGGTCGGTTGTAGAATCTACGATTAATTTGAAGGAAATTATTGAGAGGGAAAATGAAATGAAACGAGGGAGAGCAATTTAGGTTTTTTTTGCGTCCTTAGTTGTTCTACTGGACGGCCAAAGAAATAAAAGGAGGGAGAACGAAAATCTCTATTAACCTATTAACCTAATGAAATATAATACTTGTTACAACTGTTGAAAATAGTTGCTATAAATAAATATTACAACTGCTGTAAAAATATAGTTGTTAAAAGTGTCTTTATTACAATTGCTGAAATAGAACAGTCGTTACAAAATACCTATTACAACTGCTGAAATAAAATAGTTGTTAAAAAATACATGTTACAACTGTCAATTTTTGCTGGTTGTAAATGAAAAATTGTAATATGGTTGTTTTGTTGTAGTGAAAGCAGACAGCCCCATTACTATGTGCAAGAGTAACAGTATACGTCCCTCTTTGCTACTTTCAACTGACTGACCCTAACTTGAAAGGAGGAATTTTAGGACTGGGAGGTATGGGACATATGGGAGTGAAAATTGCTAAGGCAATAAGGCATCATGTGACTGTGATAAGCTCATCGGAGAAGAAGAGGCAGGAAGCAATGTAACATTTGGGTGCCGATGCGTATTTGGTTAGCTCTGATGAGGCTCAAATGGCTACCGCTTAATTTGGATAGTTTGGACTATACCATCGATACCGTGCCTGTGTTCCATCCATTGGAGCCTTACATATCGTTGCTTAAAGTTAATGGCAAATTGATTTTGATGGGTGTAATTAATCAGCCAATGCAGTTTATCACTCCTATGATTATGTTGGGTAAGTTGTTTATTATGAAATTAGATCATTTTCTACATATCTTGTTATGTGAATAGCATCTGCACTGATCATAGAATAGATTTTACCCACCTAAATTCATTCAACCCAGGGAGGATTCATGGTAACCTGGGACATTGCCAAATATTTGTACCAGAAAAAATATCATACTTACTATTAATTTGAACCATAAGTTAGCCGCTTTTCTTTTCTATACCATCCATTCACTTACATGAAAGCAACCCAAAAACAGAAGAAAACAACATAAATTATTGGAAACAAAATCTTTAGTTTGTGCAACTTTGTTTATCCATGTTAGTTTGTTGGCATGCGAACAATCGCATGTTCCCAATCAAATATTTATAAGGAGGGATCTTGAGCTTATTTTTATCATGTGAATTGACAGTAACTTTTACTAAGTTGAAGGCATTTTCAAGACAAGGACTATGAGAGCAATCTGAATTTTGATATTGAAATTTTTGCCTTTGAAAGTAATATTCAGGGTAAGAAAAACATGGTTGAAAACAAGGATTCAATTATTGATGAGGAATATTAGACTTGAAGAGGGGTTCACACTTGAATTTTTGCATCTGGAGTTTGTCTTTGCACTGGTTTATTACCAGAGTTAATAGCTTTATTGCTTATTTTTCATCCATCGTCACTAAATATGGTGTGTGTCCAAGGCATTAAATAAAAAAATTACATATAGGTATAATATGCAATATACCTAATACAATAAATAAACCAATTTGCATATTTCGAAATCTTCTTTTCGAAAAAATAACAGTTATAAAAATAAAAATCAAGAAAGCAAGGCAATGCCAAGAAACTAAGTAAATATGGCAGTTCTATACTTAGATCAAGAGCAGTTTGTATTAGACTGTCTACTAAGGAATATGGCAGTTAATATGCCAGTTTGCAATAGACTGTCTATTAAGGAATTAAATCAAGAACAGTCTATATACTTAGATCTATGTACTTCTATATTCATGCAGTTCAAATTATCAAATTAATGCTCAAGAAATAAATAAGGGACCGTCTACTAATATTTTCAATACCGGTTTCTTTATTTCAATAACTAGTCTCGTTATATGAATTCTATGCAAATTATAAAAGAAATTAAAAGTCGTTTGTTAATCAAACTTTAGTTTATATGCTATGAAAAACATGTGCGATTACCGATTTTCTATTTCTTTCTTTCTATGTATCTTCAGTATTTAGGTTCCCCTGGATTCCTCAAGATTCAAACTAATTAACTCAAGCTTATTTATTCTCTTAAAAATGAATATAATTAATTGTTGGAATTTGTTTTTGAAAAGGCATGAATTTTGAAGAGTAAAACACAAGCATAGTTAATATGTTCGTAAACATAGTATAATTAACATAGTAAATATATTCGTAAGCATAGTTAATATATAGGCACATATGCAATTGGAGAATTTATGGAAAACATCAACACATATGCAATTTCTAAAATTCTAAAATAACATAAAAGACAACATGGATACCTTCATGATGAAGATTGAGTATGCCTTCAAGTATGCAGATCTCTACGATAAATCAATAACTCAATAGCTGCATACGTGAAATATTAATTGGTTATCAAACATATTAATTACATTTGCCTAATTTAGACGCAAATAATAATCACATTTACGTTAATTGCAACATCATTTCTTACACAACAATCATTGATCTTATGAGCAGACAATGGAAAAACAAACCAGAATGGCATGTCCATGTGCTCGAAAATAATTCTTATAATCAAACAAAATACTTAAACTACTAGGTATGCCTTTGCAGGCCTCCCTAACATAACTAACATCTTCAACATCCGTATCGGTTACATCACAATCTTCCACGACATTGATAGCTTCATCTTTATAATCATTTGTCTCTAAATCATGAAACCTCTTGTTGGTGCTTTCATTACAACATACCAACTCGACAAATCATTTTCTCTTGAATAAAATACTTGTTTCGCTTTAGATGCAAGGATGTATGGATCTTTAGAAAATGATGCTTGATTTTGATGTAAATTGACAAGAGTGAAACCATCTTCATCAACTTTTACTCCTCCTATATGTGCCCAACTGCACTTAAAAACGGGAATATAAAACACATGATAATCTAATAAAATTATATCAGTCAATATTCCATAATAGGTGACCACATCAACTACTTGAGAAATATCTTTTGCACTTGCTCTACACATAGTAGTCGCATCATAAGTCACTCCACTATTTTGAGTTTCTCCCTATACATCTTTTATATGAAACCATTGACCATTGATGATATATTCTTTTTAGGATAAGGCATCATTCTCCGGACCGTATGCAATCCACTTCAACAGTTCATTGTGATCATTAGAGTTAATAGGTATCTACAAAAAAATTCATTTATAACAGATATTTTAGGATAATATTCTTAGGCAAATGAGAGTATATTTAAAAAATCATTTAACCTTTTTTTAAATCCAATCAACAAAAAATTTTGTATGCGTTTCCCAAAGTAAGGTTGAATTTCTTTCCATACGCTTGCTTGAATTTTGTAATTCCTCCAAATGCAAACTAATATAAAACAAGACATGCTAAGTTATATTTATTAGTACAAACACATCTAAATAATTGAAAAATAATGTAACGTATACTTACTCTAAAAATGGTTCCACCACAGGCATATTCATTAACACGGCTAAATGAACACTTTCTTTCTCATGGGAGGATATTGTAACTATCTTAGACATTGAAATTGGACGTCCTTCAAGTATTACACTGCTTCATAATCTTCATTTCGAGCTGCTGTCTCCTCAACATGTCCCGATTTTTTTAAAAATTCACTAAAAAACCTCATGCATTCGTCTGCGAGATAAGATTCTGCAATACATCCCTTGGGTCGTGAATAGTTTCTTACGTAATCTTTAAGCGTCTTCATATATCTTTCAAACGGGTACATCCAACGAAATTGAACCGGACCACATATTAGTGCTTCTCTCCCGAGATGAATTGACAAGTGTACCATTATGTCAAAAAATGATGGCGGGAAATATTTTTCAAGCTCACACAAAATTTCAATAATCTCAATGTTGATTTGTTGTAACTTCTCTCAGTCAAGGACATGTTGACATAATTTGTTGAAAAATGAACATAAGCGGATTATTGCTTTTCTTGTTTTCTTTGACAATAGTCCTCTTATTGCTACCTACAACAAATACTGCATTAAAACATGGTAATCATATGATTTCAAGCCACTAATTTTACAATCCTTCAATGATATACGATTTTTCAAATTTGAACAGTAGTCATCGGGTCCTTTGAAATCGTACAATCTTTTGCAAAATATTTTTTTCTCGGAATTTGACAACGTATAAGAAGCTGGTGGAAGATATGTTTTCTTTCCACGAGGTTGTGCATGGAGCTCATGCTGAATTCCCAATCCTCTAAATCCTTTCTGGAGTTGGTTCCATCTTTTGATTTGTTATCATGCAACATTGTAACTAATATTCTTTCACCAATGTTTTTCTCCCCATGCATTACATCTAAATTATGATGTAACGGCAGTTCCTATTAAAATCAATAATGTAACACGTAATTTTATATGTATTTAATTGTTAAAACAATTTTAAAAAAACCACTAACCTACCAATATGGCAAATCAAAGAAAATTGATCTCTTTTTCCACCTTGATAGCTCTAATTTTGTAGGATCGTTATCTTTATCGCCTTATCTTCCATATCTTGGGTACTCTTCCTCTTTTTCAGCCTAGTGGACTTTATCTTAATGTTCTTTTTCTTATTGTTTCACCTCTCCCTTTTTTCTTTTCTTTCTCTTTCCGAAAATCATTTGGAAAATCCTTTAACAATACAGAAACATTTCTTCCAGTTAAAATTCTAGGAGCATTACCTATCTCCACAGTGATATCAAACCAAGTCTTTTGTTTCCTCCGTGAATCTGACATAGGTAGATATCTTCTATGACCCATGCAGACATTCTTTCGACTATAATTCAACCAACAATGATGAGTATTAACACTACACAATGGACAAGCTTTTTCTCCCTTCACACAACATCCAACAAGGTTTCCGTAAGCCGGAAAATCATTAACTGTCCATAGAAAAATTGCTTTCATTTTAAATAATGTTTTACTAAATGCATTATAAGCATCAATGCCATTACTCCACAAATAATGCAAGTCTTCAATCAAAGGTGCCAAATATACATCAATATCGTTCCCGGGCTGCTTTGGACCGGGAATAAGTAATGCTAACAAAATATTTTCCTTCTTCATACACAACATAGGTCAGAGATCGTATGTCACAAGCATTACCGGCCAACAACTATATTTGGAACTCAACATATAAAATGGATCTAATCCATCTATAACAAGACCAAGTCTAAGATTGTGTGGATCGGTTGAAAAATATTTCCATCGTTCATCCACCATATTCCATGCCATAGAATCCACCGAATGACGCATTTTTCCATCATTGCTTCTATTATTGAAATGTCATCTTAAATCTTCGGTCATCTTCTGAGATCTAAACATTCTTCTAAATCTTGGAATTATTGAAAAATTTCTCAACACTTTAATGGGAACACCTTTTATAATCTCCTTGGTATCTTGATTTATCTTCCATCTTGAAAAACCACATTTTGGACAAGTTTTTAAATCCATGTATTCTTTTCTAAAAAGGCAACGGTCATTCTCACAAGCATGTATCTTTTAAAAACCCATAGCAAATACTTTAAGAAATTTCTTTACTTCATATAAAGTTTTGGGAAGTTCGTTATCCTTCGGCAAAAACAATTGTTGCATGTTTAACAGCTTGTCAAACCCACTATCGGACATGCCAGTCTCACATTTAAGATTATATAAGACGGTGATGGCAGATAATTTTGTATGGTCTGTGCATCCGGGATACAATGGAGTTTCTACAGCTTCCAAATTCTTAAGTAGTTCATCCTCTCTTCTTTGAGAATCATCATTATCCTTATCATCGGCAAAAATAATCATGATTCATAAAATCTTCATCTTCATAGTGAATCATCTTGAATAAGTCATACGTGTCAAACTACCTTTTTATCTATATTTATTTGCTCGCCATGTCAATACCATCTACTGCTCTTATATTTAGAATCCATTCCTTTTATAATTAAATGCCTAGCGATGATGTGGCCATCATGCCTACTAAGACTTCGACAATCTATACATAGGCATAAAATTTTCTCCACATTTCTTATATTTCTTTTTGCCACATGCACGAAATTCAACTCTCCATGTCAGTTCTCTGTACTAGTCCTATGACAAAAATTAAAAACAGTAAAAAAATTGACTTTTAATATTAACATATATGTGTTAATTCTCAAAATACATTTTAAGTTAAGCATTATATAGTCACCTATTTAAATACGCCCAATCTTTTTCCATCGGCAATATAGGCACTCAAATAAGTTTCCAAACTTTGATGTAGATTTGATTTTCTGTTATAATCAAACAACAAAATACTTATAATTACTCTATGATCCCATCTATAATTCCAAACACAAATTTGACTTTCTTTTTATATAATTCACTACTATTTTTGCATCTATTATTTGTTAGTTTTTATATTCCAAACCATATAAAATTTACCATAGGACCATTCTCAAATTCGGTTCTTGCTGTCACACCATATATATTCGACTCGCTATCTGAAGTCCAATTATAATTACATTTGAACAATTCTATTCTATGAATATTTGGAATCGACATTTAGGTTTGAATACGCAAAGAGATTTTATCTCCTAATTTATTGATTGAGATCATATGGAATAATAATTTCATATTTAAAAAGCTATATATATGGGTATTATTTTTGATATATGTTAATTAATTGTTGGTAGTGTAAAGAATGCTTTACATCTCCTTTTTTGTATTAAGGAATAAAATTTGGAAAGCGATCACGTCCTTATGTTTTTAGTGGATAAGGAGAACTAATTGCAAGAAGAATAATATGTGGAGGACCAAACATAGTATTGAGCAGAGCTAGCAAGTTATAGTACAATATTAAACAACGTTCACAAAGAAATCAATATATTAAGCAAGAAACAAAAGGCCTTTACCTGCTATAAATTATATATTTCACAGCTTTTTTATCACAGTATTGAAAGGATAAAATGAAGCTCATCCACACGGTATGCAAAGCCATTGAGAATTTAAGCACAAACATAGAGAAAAGCACAACAACGGCAAACTTTAAAGTATAAAAGTTCAAGTTTAGTAATTCTAACCTTGTTGCATCTACTAAAGCAGTTTGGCAAATTGAGACCGAGTATATGATTTCATCTGTTGCTGAGACAACTATTTGTTTACATTTCCGTACATGTTTTATAAGATCATGGGTATCACAATTCACGTTTGGAATGACTCTATTACATTAGGATATCTTAATAACTTAACTTCTATAATAACTTTGTTCATCAGTGCTTAACATTTACCAGATTGGTAATATGTGGAGAGAACATCCCACTAACTAATGGTATTGTTTAGCAAAATTGTCCCGTTCCAGTGATTTACCAACATTTTCACTGTTAGTATCTGAAGTTGATTAAATGAAACAATATTTTAACCGTACAAAATTAATTTATTTGTTCGTGCTCTTTTGATGGGACATATTTTTTTTAACAGCATCACTCCATTAACAAAGTTAAACCTTTTGCTCATTTGGACAATTGACGATATATCATGTCAATACAAGTTTTTTAATCATTTCACAAATCCAACAAAAAAATCAAAAATCTTACTATTAAACTATTATGATTGAACCATTATTGTAAATTAAGCTATTATCGATACTGAAACAAAATAAAAAAATATCGCGTTTTCAATTCAAGATACCAATATCGATACGAAATATCGCATTTTCAATTCAAACATTGAACTGAAACAAAATAAAAAAAATTAGTAAATGAGCATTGGGATTACCTAGATCCGGTGATTCAAGGGGAACAAATAGCAAGGCCACATGTAGCAAAATGAAGAGGAATCGGTCGCTTGTGAAGAAAGAGGAGGGAGCAAATCGACGAAGTGGATGGGATCCCTATTGACGAAGCGGAGGGGAGTCAATCAAGGAGGTGGCATGATGAGAGCAGGTAGATGATGTAACTGCGCGTGCTGGAAGATGAAGCGAGAGGAGATAAAAACGGAGAGGAAATTTTGTTGAATGGGGGAGATGGATAACAGTGGAGGGAAAGTTAGTGGAAATTAGCCACAAGGGCCTCTTTAGCAAGTGCAATTAGTCTCTAGGACACATAACTGAAATAATTACTTTTAAGGACAAAGTGCAAAATAATTAGTTTCTAAGGCCTAAAAACCTATGAAATTATATCTTTGAAAGTAATTGGACCGTTGACTTTGTCCTTAAAAGTAATTATGCTGCAGACTTTGTCCTTAAAAGTAATTTCTGTGGATGTGTGTCCTAGAAACTAATTGGACTGCAAATTTTGTCCTTCTAGTGAAATGCCCCTTTTACTAATTGGTCGGCAAGGCTGCAAAATCTGGCAGCCTCCAAAATAAAGAAAAATCAAACAAAAAATTGGAAAAATAATATTGGTTGCATTAGCCCAGCAAACACAACCAATTGGTTTTTCCAAAAGAAATGCCTTGCATGTTAGTTAGTTGTTCACGTAAACACAATTTAGGCTCTAGTATAATCGTTGGATCTGATGCGTTAGCGACGAGGTTAAAGGGTGAATTTAAAAATTTTAACCTTTAACTAATTTGCATATGATCTTATTTTGTGGTTACATAAATAATATTAATTTATACTATTTATTAATAATCTATAAGGCTACGAGGTGGAGGAATGAAAGAGCTAGAGAGTTGGTAGTAAGCATGAAAATATATATGGAAGTAATTTGGAGAGAAAGAAACTCAATAGTGTTTGAAAATCAGAGAAGGAATTTAGATATTGTATGGCATGAGGTAAGGAAAAATGTAACAACCCGCATATTTGTCGATTTTATATTTAAATATTTTTTTAAATATTTCATCGTTCGTTGGATTTTAGTCCGAAAAGCTACTTTTTGCAAACAGTCGAATTGGGACTCGGGACCACTTCCATTGAGTTCAAAATGCCGTTTGCGACCTTTTTGAGTATAAACTTCAATATGCTTGGAGCTAGCTAAAAATTTGATCTTTTTCACTTTGGGTTTGGGTTCAGCCCACTAGTCATCCTTATACCCCAAACTGAACCATCCCTCCCTATTCACTCTCACTTCCTCCTCTTTTCAGTTCTAAAGCAAAAATGGTGAGAGAGATGGGAAATTAAAACTCCAAGCCCTTGTTCCTCTTTCAATCTCAAATTCTTGCTCCAAAATCAAAGAGAACCCATTGGTAAGCATCTCCTTCTTCTTCTCCAACTCTTTCTCCATTCAATTTCAGAAATTTCCTAAACCTAATTTAGGAAATGTTTCTTTTTTAAGCTTAGATTCAAGCTTGTTGGGCTGGAATTGAAGAGTGGTTGTCCTTGCCATTGCTCTATAGCTTCTTCTTCATTGATTTTGTTTAAAGGTGAGATTTTTATCTCACATCTATGTTTATAATTATCTTTGATTGTTAGGTATGAATTCCTAACACTTCTTCATGTGCATTTGCTCTTGATTTGGATTGGTTTTGTGAATATTCCAATTTTTGGGTTTTTAAGTCAAATTTGTGTGAAAATCCTTTTATGGATGTTTGATCATGCTTTGGGTGATGCACCGAGGAGCATATAGGGCCGGGTTGTCGATTGGCATAAACCCTTAGCGCCAATGTTCGTTCGGTTGCATTTCGGAAGTGTTTGCTCTTCATTTGGATAGGCTGAAAAACAGCCCAGGCATGATTCAGTCGACTGAAATCTCTGTTCAGTCGACTGAATCTGGAACCCGAAAGTTTCCAGGCATGATTCAGTCGATTGAAATCTCTGTTCAGTAGACTGAACCTGGAAACAGAAAGTTCCCAGGCAAGATTCAGTCGACTGAAATCTCTGTTCAGTCGATTGAACCTGGAAACAGAAAGTTTCCAGGCAGAATTCAGTCAACTGAAATTTCTGTTCAGTCAACTGAATTTGTTGTTTCAGCCCACTTTGCCTTTTGGGATTGAATTTCCAATTTGAATCGATTTGTGATGATCCTATTTGTTGTTATCATTTATTATGACTTTGTTGACTCCATTTTAGTGATTTTTGAATATCCATTTCGATGGATTCATTATCGGTTTAATTGGATTTGATTCACGTCTTCGAATGTGAATTTTGATGATTGATTGTTTCTACAATCGTTTTGTGACTTGTCACTTTAAAAATATAAAGGTTTCAATACTAGTAGTAAATATCAAAACTCTTTCATCAAACGATTTCAACACTATTTTATTACAAAGCTCTTTTCCTAAACCGTTTTCCAATCTATTAGTATATACAAGCCTTTACCTCACTCGGATGAGAAATCTAATTAAACGTCTTAGTAAAACAAGTGGTATGAAACGCTTTCGTTTACTTCGTCGGTTAACTCTTGGACTTGTTCGATTGAACCACTTGTGACAATTTCCTAGTGAAGATCTACAGTTTGTTCGTAAATATTTAAGTTAAGCTAGTGGTTATGGGACGTGAAGCTAAACTCATATATTTACTAGCTTAGTGTAATTGACACTTCTTGATGATCATGACGATCATTTTTGTGATTTAGACTAGCGATTGAGCGATATCTCTTTGTCTGCGAGGGAGACTAGACCTCGTTTGTGT
Source organism: Allium fistulosum (assembly GCA_030737815.1). Taxonomy (NCBI): domain Eukaryota; kingdom Viridiplantae; phylum Streptophyta; class Magnoliopsida; order Asparagales; family Amaryllidaceae; genus Allium; species Allium fistulosum. The sequence continues at coordinate 801,602,321 of CM060904.1, forward strand.
GATGTTTATACTCACATGTGTGGGGTAGCGCCCCATGGTCTCCGGGCCATTCGTGTGTTCGATGGTTTCCGGGCCATTCGTGTGTCATGGTCTTCGGGCCATTCGTGTGTTCGAAAAATTAAATGGTTAGCTTCCATGAGATAGCTTCTCGTTCGTGTGTTACATATGTTGGTGAGCTTTCATGCTCCCGTTCGTGAGATAGGCCTCCCCCTTTATATGATTTCTGGATTTCGTGTGTTGATTTCTGGAATTTGTGCTTCACCAATTTTCGTGATTTTCATTGATATATTTTATCAATTCTTGTGTATTGGTGAATTCGTGTGTCATTACCTTTTTGTGGATTTGGATCTTTGAGAAGATTCTTGTGATATTGATTAATCTCTTTTTGATTATCATTTACATATTTATAGTAGTATGCCATTATGGTTATTATATGTTTATGCCATATCTCTTATTCTATATCATGTCATTTGATATTTATAGCTAGACAAATCCGTTTATTATTTTCTTATGAAATAATACTCGGGTCAGACCGAGGTGTTATAGGTGCTTCAGCCTGACTTCTCTTCTGGATTACACTGACTTTTGGCTAACTACTTAGATTAGTAGTTTTTGTTGTATATATTTGAGATATAGACTCTGTGATGTATACTTATTATTTTATGTAGCTTGTAGCTATTCTTTTGTATTATCGTGGATCTTTCTGACCACTACTCTGATGTACACTTTCTTGTGTTAAATTACATATCTTTTTCCGCCTTTGTGATATGAGTTGTCTGTGACTGATTTGTGTTATGTTTATTTCTATATTTGTTTCCGAAGTCCATATAGCCACTGTGTAGTAGCTTTGAGTTTGTATCGGTATGTCGGATTTCCTCTTGAGATGAAAAGTTATATTTTTATCTGGCATATCGGTACTCGCACAAAGCAATTATACAGATGGTCGCTCCTCAACAGCCTTATTCTCCATGCTAGTTGACGGCATTACCCCGTAGTGTCCTTGGCTAGCGTGGGTATCGAGGTGGGGCGTCACAGCTTGGTATCAGAGCCAAACTTCGGAACAATGTAGAATAACTTAACAAGGATCATCGTCCTAAGTCCTTCTTAGGAGTTGTACCTTAGGATTAATTCGAGTCTTCGTACCGATTCATCCTATTTCCTTTTATGATTCCTTGTTTTATCTATCAAGATTGCTTGATATTCATTCTGAGAATAACCTTTTTCTTCTTCTTTCTTTCTTTCTTAAAGAAGAAGAGATGGTTAGTTCTGGCAGTCCTAGCGCTGGTCAATCCAGTAGTCCTTCTCTGGATGGCATATTCATGTCTGCCCAACAACTTTTGGATCTTGCTAAGAATCAAAGGTTTATCTGTGCTTTGTGTAAGAACCCCGAAATGGTTTTACCTCTGAAACTTGAAGTTCCTTTCAATCAACTTGTGGATATCACTCTTCGACATGAAGAGGCTGATAAAGGAATTGATAGTGATATTGGGATTTCCAAGAAGAGGCATATTAAGTTCAAAAGCCCTTATCCCGATAAGAAGGTAAAGCAACCTACTTTGGTAGCAAAGACTCCAAACTCTTTTTGTAGAGGATGCTACAATTTTAATTCTAAGTACCACTACGCAAAGGAGTGTTCGGAACCACTCTTTTGTCGTTATTGCAAAAATTCAAGTCATCATATTTCTGTCTGCCCCATACTTCTGAGTAAGAAGAAAATGGAACCAGAAACTTCGGTAGCCAAGACCCCTACCCCAAGTCGTAAACAATGCTATAATTGTGGTTCCACAGACCATTATGTAATTAAGTGCCCGAAACCCCTTTATTGCCGCTATTGCAAAGCCTCGGGTCATTACTTATCTACCTGTCCCAAACTTCAAAGTAGGAGAGAGGGAAAGCTGCAAGCCCCTAGCAACTCTTCTCTTGGTCAAGGTATTTCTTATTTAATCCTTGATTACACTTGTTTTGTGAGCATCCTATTCGAGTTCTTTTTGATAAGGGTTCATCTTATCATTTTTATATTAAAAGAACTTGTTGATTCTTTTTCTTTAAAACATTTTGGGTTTGATGACTTCTTTGACAATTGCGTATCCGGTTGGTGGATCCACAACACTCAATTTGCTTTTTATTGATGTCGAAATTATTTCATGTGGTTTTTCTTTTCGAACCGATTTGCATGTTATACGTTGTTTAGGTTTCGGAATTCATTTGCGTGAAAGGATTGGCTTCATCATTATGAGGCCCATATCCTATTTTTCCGTATAGACTATTCATTTTCGACATTTTTAATCTGTTATGCAGATTCATATTTTTCCTTTGTGATTTCGATTCCAAATTAATGGCATCATCTTATTCTTTAAGCTCACATGTTGAGTAAAGAGTTATTTCTCTCAATTGGGTAGTTGTGAATTTTCCGGAATCTTTGAGCTTGTCTTAGGATCATCACCTAAGCAATCTTTTAGGAGGTGTTAAGGTCTTTCCGGTTTGACCTTGCCACCGGTTTTCATTAGCTAGGAGTTGCGGGAGTTAGCATTCCGCTTACCACATTCCGCACTCGTTATGATTCTTATGAATGACTTATTATGTCATTCGGTTTATCCAGCTTATTTCATCCAAGTTATAAATCGAGTATTCTATGAATATCTCAATAATTCCATTCTTGTATTTATTAATTTTGGATGAGAATAGAAATTTAAAATTTTGCAAATCTTTTTCATAAGATTTATTTATAAGTACAATTTGATTTTTCATTAAACAAGCAAAGAATATTCTCAAAACTTTTAAGAGATATTTTCATCATATAGAAGATGATTTTGTGTTGTACTGCCCATTTAGTGTTTTAAGAATTCTGGTCGATGCGCTTGATCAACGTTATCGATAGGAATTTCCTAAACGCTTTGATGAGACAACCAGACACGGTAAATTGACTTGAAAAATAAAAGTTTTTCTGAAAGAATAATTACATAAAGATAATTGTAATTTTGAAAGTTTTAGCTTTTGGGGAAAGAGGATCAATTTAAAAGAACTCTTTCTTTTCGATATTCCTATTCTTGTTGTTCCCGTAGGGAACCAAGACTTTATCTTTTATACCAATGCTAATCGTATTGGTTTGGATGCCGTTCCCTTGCAAAAGAGAACGTGCTATCATTTATGTTTCTAAATCATTAAAGTCGATCGAGACTAGGTATGCCACTCATGATCTAGTGCTCGCGGCTATTGTTTTTGCTTTTAGAATTTGGCATCATCATTTTTGGGGGAGAAATTTGTTCTCCACCTTGATCATAAATCTTTGGAATATTTATTTTCGCATAAGGAACTTAATTGGTGTCAACAATGTTGGCTCGAGTTCCTTGCATCTTATGATCATGATATTCTTTGTTTACTCCCGGATGGGAGAATCGTATTGCCGATGCCCTTAGTTTTAAGCAACAAGCGGTTATTTCTTTGATGATATCCAAATGGAATGATCTTGAGATTTCCTCCACTTGTGAGATTCGAGATCGTGAATTCCAATTCATGTTCATCTCTTGTTTTATGTAGCCTTGAGGCTCATCCTTCTCTTTTGACCGCATCCTTGAAGCTCAAAAGCTAGATCCCGAATTGGCTCTTCTTAGCCAAAATTTTAGGGATAAAATTGATATTGAAGGTATGAAAGACTTTGATATTGATTCTCGTGGTGGTATTCGAAAATTTGGTAGACTTGGCGTGCCAAATATTAGTGATCTTCGCAAAGACATATTAGAAGATTCCCATCGTTCTAAATTCACCATCCATCCCGGTAGTAGAAAAATGTACACGGATATGAAGCGACTTTATTATTGGGAGGGAATGAAATTCGATATCGCTAACTTTGTTAAGCGTTGCATGACTTCCCAACTCATTAGGGCCGAGCACCAAAGGCCCGGTGGGTTATTGCAACCTTTAGACTTTCCAATTTGGAAGTGAGATCATATTTCCATGGACTTTATTGACGGTCTTTCCCGTTCTCGTTCGGGTCATGACAATTTATGGGAGATTGTAGATAGACATACAAAATCCACCCATTTTTCTTTCCGTTCGGTCCAATCGGACCGTACCTCTTTTTACTAAACTCTATGTCTAGTTAAATTGCATGGAGTTCCTACTTCTGTTGATTAGCAATCGTGATCCATTATCTTACTAGTGGATTTTTGGTAAGGTCTTCAAAAGCTTTGGGAACAAAGCTTAAAATTTTAGCATCGCTTATCATCATTGTCCGATGGACAAACCGAGCGTGTGAATCAACTCTTGAAGATCTCTTTCGTTCATGTGTTATCGATTTTTGTGGAAGTTGGGAAGATCATATTTCTCTTGTTGAGTTTTCTTCCTATAATAGCTTCCAATCTTGTATTGGTATGGTACCTTTCGAGCCACTCTACGGAAGGTCATGCCGATTCTCTTTGTGTTGGCTTGAAGCCGGTGAGAGGCTAGTTTCTGGTCCAGATCTTATTGGTGTTCATTCATGTTTCACCTATGATGGGTGTTGTGCGTTTCAGTTGATCGGGAAAGTTAGCACCACGATATTTTGGTCCATTTCCCATCACCGAACTTATTTGTTCCGTGGCTTATCGCCTTTTTATTACCAGCTCAATTTTCTGCTATTCTTGATGTTTTCCACGTCTTTTAACTATGGAAATGATTTTAGGTTTCCGATTTTTATTCTTGAGCCTGGTGTTATAGTAGGGATTGAAGTTTCACCAGATTTGACTTTTGAGCAACATTCTATTCGCATCATTTCTTCGGGGGTTGAGTGCCTTCGAAATAAAGATGTTCTTTTTGAGAAAGTCCGATGGTTCTTAAATCCTAAGGATTTCTCTTGGGAATCCAGAGAATTAATCGAGCGAACACGTTCGGACTAACTCTTTCGTGCTCTTTATGGTGAACTTCTTATTTCAAATTTTCTTTTGTGTTGATATGCTTTTATGGTTGTTACTTTTTATCTTTCTTCTTAAGTATTGCGAGGACGCAATTTCTTTAAGGAGGGGAGTCTGTAACAACCCGCATATTTGTCGATTTTATATTTAAATATTTCATCGTTCGTAGGATTTTAGTCTGAAAATCTACTTTTTGCAAACAGTCGAATTGGGACTCGGGACCACTTCCATTGAGTTCAAAATGCAGTTTGCGACCTTTTTGAGTATAAACTTCAATATGTTTGGAGATAGCTAAAAATTTGACCTTTTTCACTTTGGGTTTGGGTTTGGGTTCAGCCCACTAGTCATCCTTATACCCCAAACTGAACCATCCCTCCCCATTCAATCTCACTTCCTCCTCTTTTCAGTTCTAAAGAAAAAATGGTGGGAGAGATGGGAAATTAAAACTCCAAGCCCTTGTTCCTCTTTCAATCTCAAATTCTTGCTCCAAAATCAAAGAGAACCCATTGGTAAGCATCTCCTTCTTCTTCTCCAACTCTTTCTCCATTCAATTTCAGAAATTTCCTAAATCTAATTTAGGAAATGTTTCTCTTTTAAGCTTAGATTCAAGCTTGTTGGGTTGGAATTGAAGAGTGGTTGTCCTTGCCATTGCTCTATAGCTTCTTCTTCATTGATTTTGTTTAAAGGTGAGATTTTTATCTCACATCTATGTTTATAATTATCTTTGATTGTTAGGTATGAATTCCTAACACTTCTTCATGTGCATTTGCTCTTGATTTGGATTGGTTTTGTGAATATTCCAATTTTGGGGTTTTTAAGTCAAATTTGTGTGAAAATCCTTTTATGGATGTTTGATCATGCTTTTGGTGATGCACCGAGGAGCATATAGGGCCGGGTTGTCGATTGGCATAAACCCTTAGCGCCAATGTTCGTTCGGTTTCATTTCGGAAGAGTTTGCTCTTCATTTGGATAGGCTGAAAAACAGCCCAAGCATGATTCAGTCGACTGAAATCTCTGTTCAGTCGACTGAATCTGGAACCCGAAAGTTTCCAGGCATGATTCAGTCGACTGGAATCTCTGTTCAGTCGACTGAACCTGGAAACAGAAAGTTCCCAGGCAAGATTCAGTCGACTGAAATCTCTGTTCAGTCGACTGAACCTGGAAACAGAAAGTTTCCAGGCAGAATTTAGTCAACTAAAATTTCTGTTAAGTCAACTGAATTTGTTGTTTCAGCCCACTTTGCCTTTTAGGATTGAATTTCCAATTTGAATCGATTTGTGATGATCCTATTTGTTGTTATCATTTATTATGACTTTGATGACTCCTTTTTAGTGATTTTTGAATATCCATTTCGATGGATTCATTATCGGTTTAATTGGATTTGATTCACGTCTTCGAATGTGAATTTTGATGATTGATTGTTTCTACAATCGTTTTGTGACTTGTCACTTTAAAAATATAAAGGTTTCAATACTAGTAGTAAATATCAAAACTCTTTCATCAAACGATTTCAACACTATTTTATTACAAAGCTCTTTTCCTAAACCGTTTTCCAATCTATTAGTATATACAAGCCTTTACCTCACTAGGATGAGAAATCTAATTAAACATCTTAGTAAAACAAGTGGTATGAAACGCTTGCGTTTACTTCGTCGGTTAACTCTTGGACTTGTTCGATTGAACCACTTGTGACAATTTCCTAGTGAAGATCTACAGTTTGTTCGTAAATATTTAAGTTAAGCTAGTGGTTATGGGATATGAAGCTAAACTCATATATTTACTAGCTTAGTGTAATTGACACTTCTTGATGATCATGACGATCATTTTTGTGATTTAGACTAGCGATTGAGCGATATCTCTTTGTCTGCGAGGGAGACTAGACCCCGTTTGTGTGATGTTTATACTCACATGTGTGGGGTAGCGCCCCATGGTCTCCGGGCCATTCGTGTGTTCGATGGTTTCCGGGCCATTCGTGTGTCATGGTCTTCGGGCCATTCGTGTGTTCGATGGTTTCCGGGCCATTTGTGTGTCATGGTCTTCGGGCCATTCGTTTGTTCGAAAAATTAAATGGTTAGCTTCCATGAGATAGCTTCTCGTTCGTGTGTTACATATGTTGGTGAGCTTTCATGCTCCCGTTCGTGAGATAGGCTTCCCCCTTTATATGATTTTTGGATTTCGTGTGTTGATTTCTAGAATTTGTGCTTCACCAATTTTCGTGATTTTCATTGATATGTTTTATCAATTCTTGTGTATTGGTGAATTCATGTGTCATTACCTTTTTGTGGATTTGGATCTTTGAGAAGATTCTTGTGATATTGATTAATCTCTTTTTGATTATCATTTACATATTTATAGTAGTATGCCATTATGGTTATTATATGTTTATGCCATATCTCTTATTCTATATCATGTCATTTGATATTTATAGCTAGACTGATCCGTTTATTATTTTCTTATGAAATAATACTTGGGTCAGACCGAGATGTTACAGGTGCTTCAGCCTGACTTCTCTTCTGGATTACACTGACTTTTGGCTAACTACTTAGATTAGTAGTTTTTGTTGTATACATTTGAGATATAGACTCTGTGATGTATACTTATTATTTTGTGTAGCTTATAGCTATTCTTTTGTATTATCGTGGATCTTTCTGACCACTACTCTGATGTACACTTTCTTGTGTTAAATTACATATCTGTTTCCGCCTTTATGATATGAGTTGTCTATGACTGATTTGTGTTATGTTTATTTCTATATTTTTTTCCGAAGTCCATATAGTCACTGTGTAGTAGCTTTGAGTTTGTATCGGTATGTCGGATTTTCTCTTGAGATGAAAAGTTATATTTTTATCTAGCATATCGGTACTCGCACAAAGCAATTATACAGATGGTCGCTCCTCAAAAGCCTTATTCTCCATGCTAGTTGACGGTATTACCCCGTAGTGTCCTTGGCTAGCGTGGGTATCGAGGTGGGGCGTCACAGAAAAGAACTCACATGTAATTGAAGAGGAGTGCTATTCATTTCCGAGATGTCTTGGTTCTTGGATGGGCACAATAATTTTTCTATTTTATTTTGGTTCTTTTGCTTGTTTTCCTCTTGTTGCTCTCTTTTTTGTTTTTTTAACTTGTTGTTTCCTTGATTCAAAGTTTATTTTGAATCATTTTTTTAATTGTTGTGCAATAAAATATGGAAGTGGCCTAGTCAACCCCGTTGGCTTTGCCAAAAATAAAAGAGTTTAGGAAGTTTTAATTTATTTAATTTTATTTAAATATTTATTTGTTTGTTTATGTTCAATAAAAATATTCTGTTATTAATTTAATTTAAATTTAATTTATTAATTATGTTTTAATATTTTAATATATTTGTATTCACAATACAAACATTATAACTATATAAAAAGAAATAATCTAACCTGAAGGCAATAAGGGAACATGTGTATAATTAGTTAATGTGACTTACGGTTAATATATGTACAAATGATAACCATACATCAATAAAGGTGTCAAAAGGTATACATATACATCAAATGATCAAATTTATACTTACACTGATATAAATTACATTTTTTAGCAATTATATTTGATTAATATGTGTGTGAGCGTATAGTATAAATTTATTTTATATATACGAGTGTATATGGACGCCTAGAGGGCATGCTCTAATCACAATGTCATGCATTAATTTAATAATGCATTTGTATGAGGTGTAGAGTATATATGCACGTCCATATAGACTTGCATTTAATCACTTTAATGTCTTAACATTTAGTTTGTCATTTTCAAATACCATGTTTAATTCCCTTCATTATAACTTATTTGATGGTTATTATGCTTATCACTATTGGTCCAAATGTTAATTATTTTTTCTTTCTTGCCTTAAGTTTTTTTGCTGTAATTAATGTTTCACTCACTTTTCTTAGTTCTATTCTTTCTCAAGCTCCATCATTTATCTTGTTATTTTGGAACTTATTGATCTATATTAAAGTAAATTTTTTCCTTTACTTCATTATAGCCTACTTGATGATTACTATATATTTGTTAGTATGGACTCGGATAATTGCTACATTTCTGTTTGTTTAAAAGTAATCTCTATCTTAATGGAGCTGGTGTTGGTGGCATATAAACAAACTTTATTGTTTGGTTAAAAGTTATGAAGTTATTATTATGATGTATGCTGATCAATATGGAAATTTATTGTCAAAAAGACGATTATTGAGAAAATGCAACCAAAAAGACATGACTAAATGGAACATGACTCAAAGGTCTAAGTCATGATGACTAACAAATAATCCTAGCCCGTTAAATTTAAAATGGTATGGCTTGTATATGGATCATTGGGTCTGGAAGGCGACTCAATATTTTATATTTATTTTTTTAATTTGTCTGATATTCTATTGTAGTGTTGGTTTTGTTGATTTGTTTTTAGCAGGAGCAAATATTGCGTTTCGCGACGATTATATATTATTAAATTTTGTTTTTTTACTAATGGTGGGTCCCACACATTCGTTTGTGACTTCGATTGTTCCATTAACCACATAGCCATATTTTGTGGGCAGCATTTTTAGTAGTTTTTACTTATAGAACTGAAATTCTGTGAAAACTTTTACTGTTAAAGTATTTTATTCAAAAAAAATTATATTGACGTGTACTGGGTTATAATTTAGTCTGGGTCAAATTATACATAATTGAATGCATTATATCTGATGAATTTTCAACACATTTAGCACTGATAGTGCATAGATTTTAATATCCTAGATCTTCAATATTAGAGGTTATTTTTTGCTGAGACGCAACAAATAAACATTTGACATTAAACAGTTTTATAATAAGCGAATGAATTCAAATCATTAGCGAGTTCACATGCAATTCAGAATCTTAATCCTTAAACTGGATATATTAACTTTAATATTACATTCAAATTGCTTTGTCAGAGCTATCAAACTGAATATACAAACTGAATGAAGAACTATTTGAGATGCTCTTAGCTTAAATATCATGCAATGTATATTTTTCCTAGTACCAACACAGTGCTTCATATTTGACAAAATGACAAAAGAAAAATATTATTGCAGTCAAAATACATTCATTATGTCAACGGAGTAAAAATGAAGTCGCTAAAATTTACATATATTATGAATTTTTTATGTAAGTGGATCATATATAGAAGTAGCGAGTGGACGCATATAACATGAAGTAGCAAGACGCCAGTGTCGACAGAAATGACAGGCCACAGCTGAAAGGCTTGAATAGGAGAAGCGATTGAAATGGCAGTCTACACATGGAGAAAAATGAATGGCTTTCACAGGCTGAGTGCTAGCGGGTACAGTGCGGGAGGAAGCATTGCTTGCAGGTGGTCTGAGGGAATCAAGCAACCACAATATGCTGAAGAACATGGCATGTTGCAAAGAGGAATAGGCTCACGTATGGATGGACTGCTACAGCAGCAACATAGTGGGTAGTTTGCAAGCTAAATGAACAGCATATAAAAGCATATGGGCAGCCCCGCATGATCATATAAAGTTGCAAGTTTATAAAGTGAACAACAGCCTGCATGACTGGCATTGAGCTGAACATAATTGAGCTAGAATGCTGACTTATATATATGTACATGAACGTCAAGCAGCTACATCTGAAGGCCCAGACTGAAAAGGCTGAACGGGTATGTAGAGCAGAGTGTAGCAATAAGGTAGTAGTGTGATGTATATGCTTAAAGTGAAATGCAGATACGGCAAGAAAGTAAAAAGTGGTGACGTGCCGATGAGGAAATTGAGACCCTTATTGTTTTATCTTTTTCATGTAAGTGGATCATACAGTATGTACCATTTGACAAAAAGTATGCTTGATGTCATGAAAAGATGAATCACCATGTGTGTGCACATGGTAAGTTCAAGTTTCAGGTACTGCTTGGAATAATTATCTATCAAGAGAAATATTTCCATGATGATTTCTTTTCAGCTCTCCGATATCAGACTTGTTCTTTGAATAAACTATTTCTAAAAATCCTTTTAAGAAAGGTGTTATACATACACACACTCACCCACACCCCACCTGAGTTCATTCTGCTTAGCAGAAAATTTTGGTAGCATTTGCTATTGTTGAATAGCATATGATTAAATTTTACTCTTAAGGGGATAATCATGTAACTGCCAAGAACTAACCTATGGCTGATATGCTCTATAATGCACAATGATTAATATAAATTAATGTTGTTATAGTTTAGGAGTTTCTATATAAGAAAACCTTGTATTTGGTGTCAAAAATAGTAATATTTATTCAAGTTTACCAGACTGGTCACTGCTTTCATCACTGTCTTATAAGTATATGTTTGTAGAAGTGGGATGTTCTTCCAAAGCTTTGTTCACTAATCTTGAGGTTACCGATTCTGGTATGCTCTGTTCATCAACAAAAGTGTAACTCAATCATGATCCAAGCTTATGAAACTGTGATAAGCTAAAAGTTAACTTAATCGCATTTTTTTTACAAATAATAGCAAAGTGTTGCATTCAGTTATAAAATTTAGAAACACGAATATACATGAAATGCAAGTATCTAACTGTTATGAAGCATACAAAAATAGAGTGGAATTAAGTCTATTTTAAATGAAAACCTACATATTTATTTTGTCTGATCTTTTGCTTTAATCTAGAAAGTAAAAAGTTTTATGTGTGCATTATTGTTACTCATACAAAAATAATAGCATAAAATTATCAACAAATAAAGTAATTAATTACCTAGTGGATCAAGAAGGAAATATAAACTTCTACAATAGAAATTCAACCGAACTGACACAATGTTGAGAGAATTAAAGCTTCAAGCAACATAAATTCATCATCTTCATACTGATGATACCACAGAAAAAGAGTGGAATTGAGTCTATTTTGAACGAAAAGTTGCATATTTATTTTTCTTTGCCATTTTAGCTTTAATTTAGAAAGCAAAGAGTTTTATGTGTTCATTATTTTTACTCATACAAATTAATAGCATAAAAATATAGCAACTTTTAAGCTAGACAATGCTACATTAAATGTCTCTTTTGGCATATACAGTGTGGTAATAACAGGTTAAGTGGAATATACAATAAGCAACAATAATGTATACCTGGTTATTAGGGACAAACCCAACATTCTTGCTGTTAGAAACTTTATTTGTTTCCACTGTCTCTTTCGGCATTACGTCATTGGGTTGATATATTAGCATATATATATACACACACAATGAACAATTTTCCTTGTGATACATACTGAGTTGCCCCCTGTATTCACAAAAACTTTCATGACAAAAATACCCCTTTAATTTTTGCTTAATTTATGTTTTACTTCTTTTTTTTTCAAATTTTCTATCCCCCACGCAGTGGCATTGCATGGTGCTTTGAAGGCTCCAAGTGGTGCCACCGTGTGGGAGAGTAATTTTGGATTTTTTTTCGACAGGGGCCAACTCACAATTTTAAAATTCTACTAGGCAACTCAGCAATTGGTTGCTATTAATGAAGTTAAAACAGCAATGGCTTAAAATATATTATCTCTATTAAATTTTTTTGGAAAAACATGTTTAGAGGATCCAATATAAGAAGCAATTAATGATAAAATTCAATAAGGTCTCCATAAGAGTATCTAAAACAATGAAGATAAAACATTTTACTGTAATCATGAATGAACCTTTTACTGTAATCCGAAAGGAAAGTTGATGACATGCCCACAACTTCTCCATTGCATATAGTATAGATTCAAAAGGCACAAAAAATCATAGAAGCTCTGGAAATGTTTAAACGAAATTTCTCTATTCCATATATTATAGATTCAGTTATAGGTAGCATAAAAGAAGAGGTAAATACAGCGAGGATGTACCTTGGAAAGTTGATGATGTATGTAGATGAAGATCAAATTAAGTACCTTTATTCCTAGCTAGTCAGTAAAACATCTTTGTAGACAATATTTTTAGTGAAAGTTTCGGTTCGTCCAACAACATGTCCCTTTTCTACCAACACCTTGGTATTAGCGCTTGAAACTCCTCGTGAAAGTGCCACATATAGTTTTCCATGACCAAATAGGTGCTCATGTAGAAAAATACCGGTATTTTTTATCGTTTGCCCTTGTGCCTTATTTATAGTGAAGGAAAAACACAAACGAATTGGAAATTGTTTCCGTATTAACACAAATGGTAAATTCAAATTTTCAGGGGGCTTTAGTGGGACTCTTGAAATGAAAACTCTAGTACCAACATAATATACAGTGATGATTTCAGCATCAATGCAATTCTTATTGAGTTGTTTACATATAAGCCTCGTTCCATTGCATAATCTAATTTTCGTATTCAAATTTCTTAACAACATTATCAGTGCTCCAAGCTTCAATTTTAAACAATGTGGAGGTGCCCGCCAGGAGTGATTGAGTTTACAAATTCTTGTTGGTCTAAATTGCGAGCATCGTCTTCTACTGCATCATATGAATAGTGAATGATTTCATTTCTAGGAAATATATTGAGTACATGTTCATTGAGCTTGTCGACATTTTCATTTAGTGGTGTAATTAATGCTCTATTAACTATGTACTCTTTGTCGAATGCATTTTTTGATAAGTTGGGAAAAATTGTATCTATCAACTTTGACAGTGGATTAACATCATTTTTTGACGTTATGACCATATTTGTTGGTGGTTGAATTATTTCTTCATTGATTGAAGGTTCGGTACCATCTCCTATTTCAATTAGAAATTTTGAATATGCGATATCATTTGTTGCTCGCATGTTTTTCTTTAAATGCAAAATTTTAAATTTTCTCATAAATGTGATTTAATGATGCATGCATTAATCGCTTCATTTCTTGTAGCTTTAGGCACAATTAGCAATACTTGTCGAAAATCTCCTCCCATAAAAAGGATTTTACCTCCAAATGGTTCATCTACATCCATTATATCTCTCATAGTTCTATCAAATGCCTCAAAAGCATAACGATGTACCATTGTAGCTTCATCCCACATAAGAACAGTTGATTGTTTTAAAAGTTTTGGTAATTTTGATTGTTTGCTTATTGAGCATGTTGATGTTGCTTTTGGTTGTAATGGAAGTTTAAATCTTGAATGTGCAGTTCTTCCACCAGGTAGTATAGTTGCAGCGATACCAGATGTAGCTGTTGCAATTGCAATACCACCATCTTTTCTAACCGATGACAAAATAGCACGGTATAAATATGTTTTTCCCGTCCCTCCAGGACCGTCTATAAAAAACTAACATTTTTCTTTTTTTACAATTGCTTTCGTAATTGTATTTTAGGCCTTCAATTGTTCCTCATTTAATTTTTTAGTATCTAGTAAATCATCTTCGGAAATAGGAATCGCTAACTCTTCTTCTATTAGTTCTGAAATTTTATCACATTCATCACAATCATATGCTCTTGAGATATTTGGAAAATCATAATCAGTTGTGCTTTAGTTGTGTTGGAGAAGTAACATGTTTAAATCTTTCAAAAGATGATTTGTTAGAAGCATTTGGTTAGTAGTACTTGAATTTCGGTAATCTTCTACCATATGATCGAAAAAATCATCCCATAACCTTCGCACACTTGATGGATTGCAGAAAACCAAGATAGTAACAATAAATGCACTCAATGAAACTGGCATCTTTGTACTTGAGGCTTCGGTCAAATATTCTTTAATGATATCATCGTTTTCTAAAAGCCCTCTTTTCTCAGCAGCTTCTTTAAATGTTCGACTTCTAACTTTGTCAACTATAAGTAAATCATTAAAAGAATTCGGTCCTCTAATATGATTCAAAAGGATTCTCAATAAAAAACGTTATCCTTCTGTAAGTAGGACTGTGTATATTCTACCAATCACTCTTACATTAGATACTCTTCTTTTCCATTTTTTCCATTTTTAATCCAACAATAGTGCTTTGGAAATTCACGATATAAAAGTTGCCTTGCCTGTTCATCAATTGAATTTGTATAGAAAAACTCTATCAGCATTGTGTGTAGGTTGCTTTCATCGGCCAAAACTTCATTGATGGTTTGATCATTGGAAAACATAACACTTTGTTTATTTGGAAGATGTATTTGAAGACGTTCAACAGATGGATATATCTTGCTAAGAGAGAACCTAAAAATCTTCCACAATGCTTCTGGAGTAGAAATCCACCTTGCATCTATAAATTATTGTATCTCATCATAGTTAGGTCCGGGTCGAACTTGCATTGAAACGCGGTCTAGACCTTTGTAGACATATTTGTAAAGATATTTAACGCTTTTTATACTACTACATACCTCTACATTGATGTGACAGTTATATTTACGTAGTAACCTAGGATTGTAAGGTACAACCCATCTGTTATCTACCATCAACTTTCCATTTCTATCAATAGGAATAGATTTTCCAGTATCGCGTCTTCTGTAAATTGGGTATGAATCTATGCCTTGAATAGTCACATTTGAAAATTGTTTTGTATACTCTCTTTTGCAACTACCATTTTTCATGCAAGGACAATTTATATTTTGAGTACCACATGGTCCATGAATCATCCACTTCATTATTGCCACATGTAACTCTGATTCTTCGTTAGAATCTGGTATTTCTGCTCTAACAATTTCATCATATTCATCTGGGTTAGTCAATTTGTCTTCATCCTTGAAGATAATTAGCATATGAACATGAGGTAAACCTCTTTTTTGAAATTTAATCACATGGACGTGAGCAGCTGCTTTTCCAAGTGCTCCTTCAGTAAAATATCTTTTTTTAATTCCTTATATTTTGCATGAAATATCCTTGTCGTCAAATCCGGTCTGTCTTGGGGGTCTTGACCGGGTAGAAATTCGCTAACAATTTCATCCCAAAGTGGATTACATGTCATTGTAATGAATAAATCGGGTTTGCCATACTTATTTACTAAAGCCATTGCATCTTGATATCGTTGATACATATCACGTGGACAACAAATATAAGAAGAAGGTAGTATTGTCCGTGTTCCAACATTACTTAAATAAGAGAATTTGTTAAGAACTTCATAAATATGAAATTTAATTACGTAAAGGTATAAAAATGTACTTAATATAAGAGCGGGCTTTCAAATTCACAAACTACGCACTTGCATCATTTTCCCCGGCGCTTAAAGCATCTTGTAATCCTTGGTACATTTCAGCTCTGATGGTTTTTTTATTACTCCTATACCATCTTAGCCTGATGGTATCTATCTTAACATAGTTATCAACCACGTATTGTTGAAACAATCGTCCGCCTTGAAGAAAAAGTGATTTATCATTTTCTCGAATCTATAAAAGAAGATCATATATTGATGAATATTAAGAAGTAAAAAAATATAAATATATAAAATGTGTTATATATTAAATTGTATATACCTATAGAATATTAGCATAATACTCATGACATGAAAATTTATTGCCATTTTCATCCTGACTATTTATATCCCATCCGTAACTTCCATATGGTAATAAAACTGGATATTGCAATGGATCATAATAACCGGCTGTTTCAGGAACAATTATGAGTTATCCATAGTTTGTCTCAACTACAATATCTCTTTAATGTATTTCTTCATTTTCAGCTCCTTCTACCCAAATTCCAGCAACTTGTGAAGAAGTTGGGAGAGTATATTGTTTTTGATTTGAAGATTGTTCTTTTATGACCAATTTACAATGTTGGATATTTCGTTTTTGTCCAAGTTGTCGAAATACAACTGCAAATCTATTATGTGTACTAAGATTTTTTTGTAATTTCTCCACGACATCTCGACTCAAAGTATTATTTTGAGCCAATCGGTTATCAATTTCATTCTCTGTATCGTAAATATAAAGTTGTAGAAATCTTGGACTATTATCAGATGTAGGTAACAAACTGCCTATTTTATGATAGATACTTCCTTGAGCTCGAAATGTTTATACTCCATCTTTACCAGTATCCAAGTTCTCGTCAACATGAACTCCCATCGATGTAAATGCAAACATGTGGTTATAAGCTCGTATGTTATTTCTGAATTCTTTTCCTTCATTTGATTGGTCATTGTACAAATTAAAGATCTCATCGGGTGAAGAAATTGATTGTAAAATGATTTTTCCATTTAGACAACATAAGTTATTTGATTCTCGGTGAAAGAGTTTTGCTTGACAATGTCTGCATATTCTTGATTGTGGCAAATAGAATCTTTGAAAACCAAAATTATCTATAAAGCTTCTTGCACAATTATGTCTTATTGTAGCACTTTGACATGGTTGAGTAACTCTATGTATTGTGCTTCTACTGATGTTGTATCTTTGTTCAAAAGATGGTGTATTAGTGTTTTGTTCATCTTCATTGTTCACTGACCCATCGAAATGTTGATCTACACAAATTATTGATAAATAAAATTTATAAGTATTTATTAACATGAAATTCAAATATATTTTTTATTATATTTAATATATATATAATATATATATATATAATAAAGAATTATAGTAAATGGTTTTCTTAGTAATACCTTCTATAATTCAAGTGCAAGGTAAAGAAAAGGAACTATCTGTGCTTGTTTATGATTCAAAATCATTGATATTTTCTTCACATCTTCTAGATTTTCTAATATGATAATTAGAGCGAACTTGCTTTCTTTTTTCTTCCTTTTCAGCTTCTGTCATTGAATTTCTTTTCGTTCTATCATAAATGTTACGATGCTTTAATTGTTGAGCCCTTTGTTCTGCATTTAATTCAGATCGACGTTGTCTTTTTCTTTCTGCCTTGATTTGAGCATCTAATAATGCTTGTTTTTGAGCTTTCGCAATGATTCTAGGGCTTCTACGAAGTATCAAAGATGGTGATTGATTAGATGTTCCTACTTGACGTTGGTTTCTTTCAAGGATTCTTGGACTTCTACGGGGTGGTAAATGAGAACTGTAGTTTGATTCCATTGGGTTGTGTTGAATTCTATTGGTATTTGTTGTCCTTTGTAAGTGAACTACTTCATTGGCTTCCATTGCTTGAAGTTGAGCTTTTTCGATTATTCTAGGACTTCTACGTGGTTTTGATTCGAAAATTTGATTAACTTCCATAGTTTGGTAGTGAAATGCATAGATTCAAGATTGAAATTGTTTGACCATAAAAATAGAACATTTACTTTGTTTAATTTAGGAAAAAGTAAAGATTATAAACCATTATTGTGTAAGAACTAATTGTTAAGTAAACTATGGTATTTACTTAATTTGAGATAATAACATAACCATTCATGGTAAGAAAATATATTTATATAATGTTTATAAATCCTACTTCAAAGTATTTTCAATGGTTAGCATACAGTAGGAGTTAAAATTATTAGGATTTTTGGTGATACAATATTTCCAAAATTAATAGATTTTTGGAGATATTCTGGGTATTTAGTTACCCGTTTTATGCATGAAGGAAATGGAAAGAGAAATTAAAGAGATAGGGATTTGGAGATATTTGCAAATATATTTGATTGCCATATTTTATAAAAGGAGAAACAAAAGGAATCAAATAGGAAAATAATTGATTGATGGATGGAATATTATCAATCAATTACATGGCAAAGCAATTAATGGGAATATTATTATTCCATGAATTGATTTATTTATATAAATCAATTGCTTCATCCCTAAGTAACTTTTCTTTATATATAAAGAGAGGCATAGAGAAGGTTAAGATAAGATGTGAGAGAACAATCTCTTGTTTATTTTTCTTCATTTTCTTTTCTCTTCTGTAAAAAAACTCTGTAACCTCTTCAAATAGTAATAAAGCTCTTCCCCATTAAAGTGGACGTACACTATCTCGCGATAGTGGAACCACTATAAATCTGTGTGTTCTCTCTTGTCTCTATATTTTTTTCTGTGATCTATAATTACCTGTTTGTTCTATCACGCCAAATTGCAAGATCCTATTTTTCCGCTAAGAGGGACTGGTTTCCTCCCTTCTACAACTGGTATCAGAGCTAGATTCGCAAAGAAGGTGTTTTGGTAGAATGGCAGGAGGAGATGAAAATAGTACAAATAGTACTTTAGCACCAGTAGTTGCTCCATACGTCAGAGGCTCCTATGTGGCTTCAGGATCACAGTTGACGATAGAGAAGTGGAATGGTGAAGGAGATTTTGAAAAATGGCAATGGATGATGAAAATAGTTTTGAGGAGAAATCGCGTTCATTGGGTAGTATTTGATACAGAGACATTGCCTGCTGATATTTCATCAGTGGAATTAGAAGAGATGGAAGAATGGGCCTTTACTACTCTCCAGCTTGCTATGGGAAAGAATGTAATTTCTGAAATCAATCAGGAAACCACAGCCAAAGGCATTTGGAAGAAGTTGGAGGACCTCTACATGAAGAAATCCCTAACTAACCGTCTGATCCTATTGAAGACTTTTTTCACTTATAAAATGAAGGAAGGTTCTTCAATTAAAACACACCTAAGTGTGTTTGATGACCTGTTGATGAAGATGAAGTCTGTTGAGTTGAAAGTTGATGAAGAACAGAAAGCAATGATTCTGTTGTGTTCGCTTCCAGAACGATACACTGGTTTTGCTAACAGCCTTATCTATGGTAGAGATACATTGACATTAGATGATGTGAAGACAGGTTTGCTCAGTGAGGAGTTGAGAGATCAGATGAAAGAATTTGGTGTTGGTGATAGTATTGGAGGAAGTAATAGTAGTTCAGGTTTATTTGTTGAGAGAGGTAGAGCAGAGAAGAAAGTGAAGAATCATAGAGGGCGTTCCAATTCTAGGAAGCCTCATTGGCGGAGTAAGTCAAAAGATGGAAGGTGTCATCATTGTAAGAAATCAGGCCATTGGAAAAGAGACTGCCCAGATCTGGAGAAGAAGACTGAAGGTTCTTCATCTATTGCGATGGAGAAAGATGATAGTGATTTATTGACAGCGGTTGTATCAGATGTTGCAGACCACTGGATATTAGATTCTGGAGCATCATTTCACATGACTCCTAATAAGGATTATTTTTCTTCCTTTGATGCTAAAGAAGGAAGTTCCATCCTTATGGGGAACGATGCTACATGTAAGTCTATGGGAGTTGGTTCAGTTCGCATTCGCATGTATGATGGGATTGTTCGCACACTTTCAGATGTTCGCTATGTTCCTGGTCTTCGGAAGTCATTGATATCATTAGGCCAATTGGCATCATTGGGATGCAAGATAACCATTGTCAAAGATGGTTTGAGAGTTTCTAGAGAGGCACTTGTATTGATGAAGGGTGTTATGGTAAGAAATCTGTATTTGCTGATGGGTACCACTGTTCATGGAGAATTATGTGTTGGAGTTGATAGTTCTAAAAGTTTGGATGCTACCAAACTTTGGCATTTGAGACTAGGTCATACTTCGGAGAAGAACTTAGAGTTGCTTCGTAAGAATAAAAGGATCAAGGGAGAAATCTTCAAGAAGTTGAACTTTTGCAAGGAGTGTATATTGGCAAAGCAAACCAGAATTTCTTTTGGTGACGATATGCATACTTCTAAGAGGGTCCTTGATTATGTGCATTCAGATGTTTGGGGACCATACCCTACTGCTTTCATTGGTGGAGCTTATTATTTTGTTTCATTCATTGATGACTACTCGCGCAAGGTTTGGGTGTATGTAATGAAAGCTAAGTCGGAAGTATTTCAGAATTTTAAGGTTTGGTTAGCTCTTGTTGAAAACCAAACAGGAAAGAAATTGAAGATTCTTAGATCCGATAATGGTGGCGAATATGTCTCCAAAGAGTTCCTCGACTACTGCAGACAACGCGGTATTAGAAGACATTTTACTACACCTGGTGATCCGCAATCCAATGGGGTTGCTGAGAGGATGAATAGGACTCTACTTGAGAAGGCTCGTTGCTTGATATTGACTGTGGGTATGTCTAAGGGTTTTTGGGCTGAAGCTGTTTCGACTGCAGCACATATTATTAATCGGATTCCGTGCTCAGCCATTGGTGGGAAGATTCCAGAGGAGTTATGGAGAGGTAAAAGCACTTTATTAAGTTATTTTCGTATATTTGGATGTCCAGTTTATGTTCACAATACAGGACAAGATAAGTTGGAGCCTAGGGCCTCCAAGTGTGTTTTTCTTGGTTATACAGATGGAATAAAAGGGTACAGAATTTGGAATCCAGTTACGAAGAAAGTTTTACACTCCAGACATGTGACTTTTGATGATTCAGCAATGTTTAAACCTTTGGAAGGTTTATCAGACGGTTCAGATTCAGTTGATGAGAAGGCTGAAAAGACCGAGATTCCCAATTTTCAAACCCAAAGTACAGCTATTACTATTGGCAATAGTGATAGAACAGTTGATGATACATCACATGATAATCCACAGATTTCCTCTAGTAGTGATGGAGATGGTCATGAAGCTAAAGAGGATTCAGCTCAAGGTGGAGCTCAAGATGGAGCTCAAGGTGGAGCTGAAGGAGAGTCAGGCGACATAGTCATTCGGGCTAGTCAGAGACCAAAAAGAGCTCCAATTAGATATGGAGATTGGGATTATGCAAATTTGAGCCTTGATGATCAGTTTGAGTATGCTTTACATGTTGTTCATGATGAACCATTAAGACTTGAAGAAGCCATGAAGTTGGATAATAATTCGAAGTGGAATTGCGCTATGGAAGAGGAGATACAGTCTTTGCGGAGGAACAAGACTTGGGATTTGGTACCACTACCTCAAGGAAGCCGAGCCATAGGTTGCAAGTGGGTGTTCAAGCTGAAAGACGATGGTAGATACAAGGCAAGATTGGTAGCCAAAGGGTTTTCACAAAAAAGGGGTTGGAGTATGATGAAATATTTGCTCCAGTTGTTAGACAAACTTCGATTTGAATCCTACTTGCGATAGTTGCTGCTCACGATTTGGAGTTAGAACAACTTGATGTGAAGACTGCTTTCTTGCATGGTGATTTGGAAGAAACCATTTACATGAAGCAGCCGGAAGGATTTATTGTAGATGGAAAACCAGATTGGGTATGCAGGTTGAAGAAATCTCTTTATGGTCTAAAACAGTCGCCTAGACAATGGTACAAAAGGTTTGATTCTTTTATGCTTTCACATGGTTTTAATCGTAGTACTAAAGATGCATGTGTTTATTTCAAGCATTTAAAGAATAGTAATTGGGTGTATTTGCTTTTGTATGTGGATGATATGTTGATTGCTTCTAAGGATAAAGCTGAAGTTGATGAGTTGAAGTTGAAATTAAAGGCGGAATTCGAAATGAAAGACCTTGGAGAAGCAAAGAAAATTTTGGGGATGGAAATCCAAAGAGATAGAAATCTTGGACTTTTGAGACTTACTCAAAAGGAATATATTAAAAAGGTGCTTGCTCGGTTTAGCATGAATGGAGCAAAGGCTATCAGTACACCCATGCCTTTGCATATACAGCTTTCTAACAAAGGCTCTCCGATCTCAGAAAAGGACAAGGCCTACATGAAAAAGGTGCCTTATGCGAGTGCGGTAGGTAGCTTGATGTATGCTATGGTGTGCACTAGACCTGACATTGCTCAGGCTGTTGGATTGGTTAGTAGATATACAGCAAATCCGGGAAAATCGCATTGGGAGGCAGTGAAGTATATTTTTAGATATCTTAGAGGAACATCAGATTATGGTCTTGTCTTTGGCGGCAGAAATAAAGATTTCAACTTGATTGAATTTTGTGATTCAGACTATGCCGGAGATAGAGATAGAAGGAAGTCAACCTCAGGCTATGTGTTCACTCTTGGAGGAACGGCTATTAGTTGGAGAGCGAGGTTGCAGACTATAGTTGCTTTGTCTACTACAGAGGCAGAGTTGATAGCTACAGTTGAGGCAGCTAAGGAGGCACTTTATTTGAAGAAGTTGTTGTGTGATTTGGGCTTTGTACAAGATAATTGTTTGGTGAATTGTGATAGTCATAGTGCAATTCATTTAGCTGAAAATCTGGCTTTCATCTCTAGAACAAAGCATATAGAGGTAAGAGAGTCTTTTCTTATCTCCATGAATGAAGAAAAGTTAGTTCGCCTTCAGAAGGTTCATACAAATGACAATGCAGCAGATATGTTTACGAAGGCCTTACCTGCTACTAAGAGTATTGCTCGAACTTAATTCACTTGATGAAGTGCTAGGTGCCACATGGTGGCACTATGGGGAAGAGAGCAACTTGGTTGAAGTTAAGAGAAGATGTGGCATTCTTCTTGTATGAAGAGATATGAGTTATTTTCTTTTGGTTGCACAACATCTGCCTTACTTATTTATTTATTTTGATTGTTTCCAACACTTTGTTGATGGGCGGTGGCCTTGCCGGAGTTCATTAACAAAGTGCAATGAGGGGTGGCTTTTGCAGGAACTCATTGGGAAGCATTCACTTTGGAGTATCTTGGTTTGGAAGAGATATTGTATCAAGGTGGAGATTATTGGATTTTTGGTGATACAATATTTCCAAAATTAATAGATTTTTGAAGATATTCTCGGTATTTAGTTACCCATTTTGTGCATGAAGGAAATGGAAAGAGAAATTAAAGAGATAGGGATTTGGAGATATTTGCAAATATATTTGATTGCCATATTTTATAAAAGGAGAAACAAAAGGAATCAAATAGGAAAATAATTGATTGATGGATGGAATATTATTAATCAATTACATAGCAAAGCAATTAATGGGAATATTATTATTCCATGAATTGATTTATTTATATAAATCAATTGCTTCATCCCTAAGTAACTTTTCTCTATATATAAAGAGAGGCATAGAGAAGGTTAAGATAAGATGTGAGAGAACAATCTTTTGTTTATTTTTCTTCATTTTCTTTTCTCTTCTGTAAAAAACTCTGTAACCTCTTCAAATAGTAATAAAGCTCTTCCCCATTAAAGTGGACGTACACTATCTCGCGATAGTGGAATCACTATAAATCTGTGTGTTCTCTCTTGTCTCTATATTTTTTCTATGATCTATAATTACCTGTTTGTTCTATCACGCCAAATTGCAAGATCCTATTTTTCCGCTGAGAGGGACTGATTTCCTCCCCTCTACAACATCGGCGTAGAAAAATATCCTTAATAATCTCTCAAATTTCAAGCTATTCTACAAATAATACCACTTATGTTCGGTTCAAAAGTTTTTTGTTCCAATTAGTGGGTTATTGAACAAAATGTTGTCTTTTTATATAAAGTATTGTTTCTAAAGTATTGTTGTGATTATATATTTATGTGAAAATTGTTTTTAAGGTAATAATCCATGCGTAAGTTTGTAAATATATTTTTTTGTTTTTAGTTACAAATAAATATCCTTTTTAACGCATGTATCAGTAGATGTATCAAATGTAAGTACTATCCTAGAGTTTTTAATCCCAATTCATGTATTATATAGTCGAGTGTAAAAAAGGATGTACGTTAAAATAATTATAGCTGTTTTCGATGAATGAAAGATATTTGGTTGCCTTGTTTGATGATGTCCAAACACCTTTGTAAAAATGTGTACAACACCTCTCACTTCTGTCTACAACAAATTAAAGCATTCTGGGATTAAATCCTTTAATTTCGACAGCACTTCACTTCTTTCTCTTGTACGCATAACTTTGCATCCAAGGGGTGTGTTGCCGTTGTATTTTCTAAAATAAATTAAAGTCTTTTGGGACTAAAGACTTTAATTTGTTATTGTATTTTTTAAAATAGTATTTAAAGTTTATTTTCAAATAAAAATTATATTTATTTCTTAATTTAACCAAATGCAATTTTCTGTGTTCTTTGCAATTTCTTATACAAATTTGTTTGCAATGCTTATTACTAAATTAATTTCCATCTTATGTTATTTCACAAAATAAAATAATGTTAATAATGTTTTGAAATTTCAAATAATAAGAAAGTAAATATGATGGTTAATCTCATGATATAAGATGATAATCAAATTTCATATTCACACACATGCACGCACGCACGAAATATCATGCACAATATAGTTGCAGTTTTTTTACTTTCACAGCTTCATTATACAAATCAAATTTTGAACGCTTATATCATTACCCCTGAGAGTTGTAAATTTATTTTTGCTTATACTATATATATATCAGTTGTCATAATTTATGTGGGCAAAACCCAATTATTACAGAAAAGGAGGTTTTAGGGACATATTTTGATTCTTCTTTTAAGAAGAAGTAAAATTTGCCAAACAAAGCTCATATTTTCTATGATAAACCTTATAGTTTTCAAAAATTCAGAACAGAAAAAAACTTGTAGTTAAAGTGCACAATTAGCATTATTAAAAGCGAGTTGATCACAAAATCGTGCCATATATCTACCATTGTTCTATATTAAAAGTACATAAGACTACAAATTGACCTTTTTGTAGACCCAAAGCCATTTCAGCATCATTATTTTGTCTTGTAGTTAAGCATAATTCTTTTATTTGCGGTGGTTGAATCGAATATTTTCCTTATAACATGTAATAAAATGCATAATTTATCCCATTCAAATTCATTTACACAAATAAAATATAAGTCACTAAACAAATAATCACTTGCTTAGTATATCATTAAAAACAATGAAAACAGCCAACAAAATATTGAATTTAAGATATTCTAAAAAATGAATTATACCTTGAGATGAGGGGCTGCAAAATCACCAATATTTGAAAGTAGTATGCCAAAACAATTCAAAACAATTTGATTGTAGCGTTAAATACAGTGATGTAGGAATGAGGTTATTCGCGATGCAAGCAATAGTTGTGTCGTCGTAATAAAAGGTGTTGTGAAAATAAAGCAATTTGTAAAGATAAATTAAAAAATTGCCCAAAGCTATTAATACTTATTAAGAGATTAAGATCTAACCCTGAATTAAGTTATAGCACATGAATCATTAAGGAACGTAGATAATACTTAAAACATGAAGGAATTAAAATAAATTAGTGAATAATTACCTGAGATTGATGTGTGATGGATATCGGATTAATGATGATTGAGCTTTACTATTTATCTGCATTGAACCAATAAACTCAAGTTAATTATAGGGATTAAATTATTGAATCAATTTAAGCAGTATCCCGTTAAAACAACAAATCCTACCATTCTACAATCTAGTACAACATGATAATATGTGAATCATTCAAACATTGAAGAGCATCACTTGAACGGATAAGAAAAAGAGTGATGTTATATATATATATATATACATACATACATACATACATATGTGTGCGCGCGCGCATGCCCTTTTAGGCCTACGTTTTTTTTTGAAAACCCAGGAGAACCGGGCGGGCCGGTAAACTCCTGAAGAGGGTATAGTAAAGCCGTCCGCTGATCCAAGCCCCCATACCCCCGGGTAAATTTATATAGGATAGGGAAGCGCATGATAGGAATCGAACCTGGGTCTTTTTACCAGAACTCAAGCCTCATTTCCACTGCGCCGCACCCGCGGACTTTTTAGGCCTACGTTTACTTGTTTGGGTCTGTACATACTATTGTTTATAATGAGCACATTCTTTTCCTCATTACAATCTACTTGATAATTTACCATGTTAATTTAAAAAAACTCAATCAGTATTTCTTGTATGTTTTTTCCCGTAGTTTTCTACTGCAAAGGTATGCATGTGCTTAGTGTATGTCATTAAACCGCTACTGTTGGAAGGGTTGCTTGTAGTGCAATAGTTCACCATCAAGCAACTAAATATTAATAATAATTTGCCTATTTTTTCCAATTGGTTAGCCAATTATCCTCCAGCTCAAGTTAAAATGACACCTGGTTTCCTCTTTAGGAATTTTCTCTGCATTTAGATTTAGATAAACATGTACGAAAGTTCTTCGTGATTTAAATTTAAATATTATGAAATTTGTTTTATCATATGAATGATTTCACTAAATGCATTTTTAGACGAATAATTTGTACCCTTCATGAATTCAAAAGATTGCATGTTAACCAAAATAAATATGTTTACAGGATTATTTATAGCAACATGGAGCAAAGAATGCTTTGTTTAATTTGAACCTAAGTCGAAATGATGTCTAAAATTTTGTGTACACCTTATCATAACATTATTATTTATATTTTATACATTTCTGCATGCATTAGAACTACTATATATATCCACTGCAAATAGTATATTGTCAAACGTTTAAACTTGAAACTAAAATAAGAGACTAAAAATTAAAGTTTTACAGAGATTCCAAAATGCAAGAAGTAGAGTGTTGGTTTTAAGAGTAAAGTACCCGTGTAATACTAAAGTAGAAAATTTTGTTTTACTTTCTTATTTCTTTCCATTATATTATGTTAGAGTCATGAAAATTTAAATTTTTCATTCAAGTTAGTGTCTATACATTAGTATTTACTTTTGTTTCTTCTTTTTCCATATTAAGAGCAATTTACTTTACATTGAATCATAATTATATGAACATATATTTGTTCATATTTAACTTTTATACATTCTTAATTCTTGTTATAAAACCC
The DNA here is from genome assembly GCA_030737815.1 of Allium fistulosum. Lineage (NCBI taxonomy): Eukaryota > Viridiplantae > Streptophyta > Magnoliopsida > Asparagales > Amaryllidaceae > Allium > Allium fistulosum. The sequence continues at coordinate 801,629,577 of CM060904.1, forward strand.
CATAGTACTCAATAGGTTCTTTTTGCAAGTTTATATCAATGTAAAATGGATATCTAATTAATATTTTTTGGTTAACCATATTTTATCGTATAAAAAAAGCAAAGGTTAATTGGGCATCAAAATATGAAATAATAACCACTCAACAAACTAATATGTATTGTAGGTGTATAATATCCTTATTATGCATAGGTCAGGTGATAAAATAGTTTAAAATATCTATTTGAAAATTATACTAGATTATTAAGCATCGAGTGGTACATCCAACTCTAGCAAAACTGACATAAACATATGTAAATTCTAGTTTTCCAAAACAACATAACCATTTAAATCCAAATAGCATAAATAAGTAAAGAACCATTAGAATAAGTGCATATTCATAAAACAGCTGAATACAACACCATCTAAATTTAACAGCTAACGAAACTAAATTTAGAGTAAAACGATATAGGCTGTATTGCACAATGCACCTCCATCTGATCCACTCAATTCCCGCAACATTTGTACCGACAAATCAAGCTTATAATCAGTTGGATTGCCTCTCCAAACATTGGTTCAAACAAATATGTGCATACAAATATGTGCATCAACAATCATACTAAGGGTTAATTCAGAGAACCTTCAGTAGCGTAGCATTTTTATTTGAATTCAGTTAAACTGAGCAAAAAATTCAGATCACATATAGCAGGCTATCAAATATTAAAGGAGAAAAAGGTCCAGTATCAAACAATAAAGCAATTTAGACATCACACACTCCATGAGATAAGGAACAACGATTAGTGAAATTTTTTAAATTAACAAAGAAAACATTCAGTCTTCAGCATAGCGTTGTCATAGTGATAAGCTTACTCAATTTTGAATGAACTCAGTTCCAATAGTTAAAAAAAACAAACTCCAATGGAATATAAAGTCTAGTTCAGATCACTTTGATATGTATTTAAAGTAACTGAATATTCAGATCAGCGTAGATTCTTCAGGTGATTTGTAAAAAGAGGCTCTAGAAGGAACATTTTTCTATTGTGAAATAGGTAATTTGTGAATAGGTTAATTTAAAAATGGTTGTAGATAGAAATCAAAATCAGAACCATCTTAAGTAGCCATGGTTATGATTACAATTCAGAACAGTCATAAATATTCTTAGAGTAAATTTTGCAGACCTGTATCCTAGCAATAAACAGTGGATAGACAGAGCATTACGGTAGAAGAAGGCTCTGCAGTTTGGATTGAGTGGACAGGATGATGGGGGCGATGTTTTCAGTCGATCTGGACGATTGAGGATTCATGGGTAACCTGCACTCAACCGCGGATAAACGAAGCACTGGGATCAAAGAAGAGGCTACGGTTTGGATTGAGTAGACATGATGATGGCGACTATGTTTTCAATCGATCTAGAGGATGGAGGATCTATGGGTAGTGCAGATTTGATCTAGGGCAACATCGTCGATCGACTTAGTAGAAAGAGGCGTTGATGATTTCTGAGGAGGATAGCGGTGAATTGCCCTGGCCATAAGGGATGAGGATGAGCGGTGCGATCGATTTAGTAGCAGGAGGCGTTGATGGTTTCTGAGGAGGATGATTTAGTAGCGGTGCGATCGATTTTGTAGCTGGAGAAGTTGGTCGATTAGGTTTAGGAAGAAAGCGGAATAAAACGTATTCGTGTATGCGATGCGAATAGAAGTGGACGAAATAAGACCCGACGAAAACAATAAAAGGAAGGGTATTTTTGGTACTTCAGAAAGACACGGTTGAATCATGTTCAAAGAACTCTTATTATTAGTAGTAAAGATAATTATTGATTTACATATATATTTTAATTTATAATTATATATATGTATATATATTCAAATATATATAGGTTTAATAATTTTAAAATTTAAAACTTAAATAGACTTGACTTATTTAAAATTAAATCTAGAAATATATAGTAATATATACACATATATATACTACTGCGAACTCATGCTTCCCACATGGAAACATACAATACAATTAGTGATAAGTCTGTCAATATTCTACTTTATTGACTGTGTTTTCCAAGATTGTTTAACAACCCAAATCTATCACTCAACCGAACACTTACCTATACATTGTTGTAAATCATCTGATGTTTGGACCTGATGTTTCAATATGACATTCGAAGTAATCGATCGATACGCCCAAAACACTAACACTCCTCTGTCTACACTACCAAATTTAAATTTAATTTAATACTGCATGCAAAATCATTACCTACTAAAAAATTAACTGATAAATATACAAACAACATGTGTAATAGAATATATCAAAATATACAACAACGGATCAGTTGCTGTGAAATTATATATTACAAAAAATTAAACATTATACCATTTGACCATATCCATGATCCATTTCCTTCGGTCAACTACATATATTCGATTTATATAAACAAAATTTTAAACTTTCAAATTTAATCTAATTTGATCTACCACTGTTCCGATATGTCAGTACAACTACAGATTGTACAGTCAAATTATATGTTTTAGTAGTTCTCCACCATCACTTCGGGTTCACAAATGGAATAGAATTTTACCAATATGCTACCGCATTTTTGTATATGAAACCAAAATATTCAAATTGTACATCCAACTTTTGTTTTTATGTCCACCAATTGTATATTTTTACTAACTTCGCAGAAGATAAGCCCCACACATACTGTACATGGAAACAGAAAATTTATTTCCATACTGTCTTAGGGTTGAATATTTACAACCTCAATCTAAGAACTACGGCTATTATTCATCCATAGAAGAGAGGTAGGAAAAAATGTTTTCATTTATAACGTTTTATTCATTGCTGTTCTAGCTTAATTTCAATATACAACCACAAAATGATACCCATAAAAGAAATCAACCCATAAAATATCAGTTCATCAATCAGCTGTCACAGGCATGCAAAAGATAAATATTAACGAGGGCCATTTGTAGTAAACCTTAACCTATATTGAGGTATCCCTAAATATCATACATATACAATTGTGATTATACAATATGCTTCTTGCCTTGAATCACCTTTTAACCCAGAGCCCCATATCCTGATCCTAGAATTGCAGGATTCTTCAGCCGGTATTGTTGGAACCAAGGTATTAAAGTCCGGCCGGCACGCCGGAGTTCCGGCCATCTCGGCCCGGTTCCGGCGTCGGCCGGAACGAAAATAGGGCAAAAACCCGGTCGCGATACTCGCGACATTCGGGAAAAAAAAATTCCAGAGAAAACGAAAACATCACAATCAAAACGAACGCCCGTGAATCAAATTAGCAAACATACAAAATTCAATCAATCCATCACAGTTTGTCTGCCACAAACAAATTCAAACCAAAAAACCCCGTGAATAAGATTCGATTTACACTCTATAAAACCAGAAATATTCATACAATGTAAACACAGTAAAACCAACCTCCGATTCGCGTCGCATCTGATAGCTCGGCAACGGCAGAAGCGAACTTGGCAAGAACGAAGCGGGGCGGCACCAGTTCACGGCAGAAACATCTTGCTCGAGATGATCCTTGCTCGAGCACTGACGATTGGCAGCGGCGATCCTTGCTCGAGACGATCCTTGCTCGAGCGCTGACGATTGGCAGCGGCGATCGGGTATTTCGATTTCCCCCTTTCGTCAATTCGATTTGCTTGTGAACTGTGTGCGTGCGTATTGTTATAGTGATAATGAATTGATGGATAAATTAATGGGTCGGTCCCTTATTTTACCGTGAATGCAAGCTAATGGGTAGAAATGAAATGTATTGTGATAGTTAATAGAATTGCTATTGTGATAGTTCTATAATGCAATTGCTAAAGCTAAAAGCAATTTTGAAAATATATTGTGATAAAAATTATTATGTAAAAAAAATTATTGGTTACTTTAATTTGATAATGAATAACCATGAATGGAAGTTGTAAAAAGCAAATAATATATTGTTTAGCTTGCATTAAAATGTATTAGCGTTAAGTAATTAAATATTAAATTATTTTGTTTCTTATTTAGGTGGCTGATTATGGCAAATCGTGATATCGTTTGGAATTATTATACGGCAGTTATTGGTGAAAAAAGAAAAAACAAATATAATTATTGTCATAAAATAATTTCAGGTGGTGGTATAACACGTATGAAAGAACATTTAGCAGGACAAGCAGGCAACGTGGCAGTATGTCCGACTGTTCCCAGAGAAGTCAGGAAACTTATACAAGAACATCTGAAGAAAAAGAGAACTGAGCGAAATCAAGGGAAGCTCGAAAAACAACATGTGCAAGAAGAGCTAATGAGCATGCCCGAACAACGTAATGAAGATACCGACAGTGATGGAGGTGAAGATGACATAGAGCTACGGTGTGCCTTGCAAGAAAGCAAAGAAAGTTATATGAACTCAGGTGTAGGATCTAGTGGAACAGGTATACGATCTAGTGGACTAAAGCGCAATGACCGTTCTAAATCAATCAGAATAGATGACGATTTAGCAACACGAGCAGTTGGAAGGATTGATCCCTATGTACAAAAACGAGGAGGTAGAACTCAACCTTCTATTAGAACTGCAATAAAAGGTATTAAAGATGCCAAAAAACACATAGGTCGTGCAATATTAATTTTTTTTTACTTTAATCATATCCCACACAATGCTGCTAATAGTCCTTACTATGAAACTATGGTAGAGGCCATTCAAGAAGCTGGTCCTGGAATTAAAGGACCGACGGCACATGAATTATCAAAAACATATTTAGATTTAGAGTGCACTGAAATCAAACAATACATCGACACTTATTCCAACTTTTGGGATGAGTATGGTTGTACGTTGATGTGCGATGGTTGGAGCACACAAAATAGAAGAATAACCATAAATTTTCTTGTGTATTCTACCCAAGGAACTGTGTTTCTTAAATCTGTAGATGCTACCGACAAATTTCAAAGTGCTGAGTATATTTGTGGTCTAATGGATAATGTTGTTAATTTTATTGGAGAAGATAGAATTGTGCAAATAGTAACTGACAATGGAGCAAATTACAAAGCTGTTGGCCAACTACTGATGGAAAAAAGAAGGAAACTATATTGGACACCATGCGCAGCACATTGTATTGATTTGATTCTTGAAGATATCTCAAAAGAAACTGAGGTGAAATCGATAATTTTAAATTGTCAATCAATAACAGGATTCATATACAATCATGGTTGGTTGCTTACCATAATGAGAAAAGAAACCAATAATAAAGAACTGATTCGACCAGCAGTAACCAGATTTGCTACTCACTTTATTGCATTGGAATCCATACATACACATAAAGAGAATCTAAGAAGAATGATTTCTTCGAGGGAGTGGAGCGCAAAGATTCCTAAACTCGGTCCTAAAGATAAAAAAACTGCAATTCTTATCTATAATTTGATCCACAATGATAAATTTTGGGCCAACGTTGCTGCTATTTTTCTCGTATTTGGTCCACTTGTAAAAGTTTTAAGAATGGTAAACAATGATGATAAAGCAGATCAGATGGGATATCTATATGAAGCAATGGATCGAGCGAAGGAATCAATTAAGAAAAATGTCGATATAAGACAGTGTCAAAAGTGGTGGAATATAATCGATAAAAGATGCGAAAGACAATTGCATCGACCTATTCATGCAGCAGGTAATTTTTTTAATTATTGCACAATTATAAAAGTACATATCATGTCAATATTTTTTTGAACTATCAAATTGATTTAGGTTATTTTCTCAATCCTCATATACAATACGGAGATAATGCAACAAACGATGATGATGTTTTAAATGGATGGACAAATGTTCTTGAAAAAATGGTACCTGATATTGCTATGCAAATTGAAATTTCAAAAGAGGTAATAAATAAATTATTAAAATACTCATGATTCTTGCTATTATGTTTAACACAAAGAATAACTTGGTTTATTATGAATGATTTGTAGGTTGAAAAATATAGAATGAAACTTGATGTATTTGGTTCTGCAAAAGCGAAACGTGCAGTTAAGTCGTGTCTTCCAGCTATGTGGTGGTCAATAATTGGTAGGGAAGCTACGCCAAATTTGACACGCATAGCTATGCGTATTCTTAGCCAAACAGTTTCTTCTTCAAATTGTGAAAGAAATTGGACAACATTTGCAATGATTCACACGAAGTTAAGAAACAGAATAAAAATGGAGAACTTAGAAAAACTGGTATTTGTACATTATAATATGCGATTAAGAGTACGACATGCTAAACGCCAACAAACAACCGACCAACTTATTGATTTAGATTACATCTTTCATGAGGAGGATCCACTTGCAGAATGGACTAGAGAAGCTGAGAATCCACTACTTGATAATGCAAGCGATAATCCTTGGTCGGACAATGATAATGTATCTGCAGAAAATACTGAAAATGATAGTTCATCAAATGATGATTCAGGTAATGCTGGTGGTGACGGAATTGGTTCTAGTGGTTATGGCGTTGGTTCCACTTCTGATGAGTCTCAAAGACATATCCAAAATTATGAAGCAGGTAACTATAGTCGACGAAGAGATAGAAATTTGAACGTTGTACATGAAGATCAAGGGGATTATGATGGTAGATATACTTCTAACAATGTCCCTAGTTTTAGGTATTCTACGTCTGACTATACCGGAGGTTATTCGTATTGTGGGTTAAATCAACCGTATGCTGCTGAGGAATCAAGTAGCCAAGATGAACCTTCACCCTTTGATAATATGATGACGACATTTCTAAGTTCAGATCAGATACAGCAGTATGCTTTTCCGGCATATTATAATCCGATACCAGATGAAGAGAGCGATGGACAAAATTTATATGATGCTCAGAGAATAGCTTTTGGTATTAAACTTTTATGTTGTATGTTTTGTAACTTTCATGTCACTTGAATAATTTAGTGTAATTGACTATTAGTATTGCGTATTTATAATAAAAATATACCGGAATTCACAAACCGGATTTAAAACGGAATTTTCGGAAATCCCGAAAAGGGACCGAAATTTTAATTTTTTCAGATGACCGGAACGGAAACGGAATCCGGAACTTCGAACCTTGGTTGGAACCTCTGACTTGCATACTCCATATAGTAATATTCTATATCATTTACATTTTCTTATTGTTTTGAACTATTAAAGTTATTAGAGTGGATTGATAAGCACTTAACAAAATATTAGCAATTACATGTTCAAACTGTTTCCTTATTTTCCTTTACACGTTAACTAAATTTATGCATTTGCTGGCCGCATGGTAAGCACTCCACCTAAAGCCAGTGTCGGCCCTACTATATTTGTTGCCCATGCAAAATTTGAGGAACAAATGAGTGGGAAAAAAGTTGGTGGCCCTAGGAATTGAACCCAGGTTAACAAGACACAAGTTAGGCATTAGACCACTAAGCTACATGATGTTTGTTTAATTAGTTGCCCTGCTACTTTCACAAATAAATATTTTTTAAAGCATCCGGTACTTTTTGTTGCCCTCTCCGCCACCTCCGGCGGCGTTGCCCTAGACGAATGTCTCGATTGCCTTGCCCTTGGGCCGGCCCTGCCTACAGCACACCTCCTATCAATTTTCAACAATGATGATTTCTCAGCAACTGCAGTCATAAAAAGGACACTAATGAAGGCTAGAAGAATGAAGAATGGTGTTGCATTGTATTCCTACTGAAAAAATTATTCATATTCATCAGATTGTACTGTGCATATCATATGATGGGGATAATAAAAATTTCATGGGTTGTCTAAGTACTTCCTAACTAGTTGTTCACTTAGTGAAGTTTTTTAATCTTACATTGATCCTAGATGTCCATGTGATCCATGAATGGAATATTTATTTTTGGTATGATAAAGGTCTATCCGTTAAATTATGTGCATAGATATACACATTCAGAAATATTTTGTGTTTGAATTTTATGGCATGCATTATCATATGAGTGATTCTATTTTTGAAATTGAGCATGCATAATACTACGTGATATGGCTAGTTGTACAAGTTTCTAAGTTTGGCAGTTATATTATTGTACGTCGATCATCTATATATACTTATTTAGCAACAACTGTCAACATAGTTATTAGAGAATGTTGTATTCGTATCTGAGTATAGGGTTAACATAAGCGGGTGTATTGTATTGTTATAACAGTCTGGGCCAAACCCGCAAAGCCCAATACATATTCTTTGTATTATAAATACAACTGCTACTCTGTACAAGTTTGAAACTGCTATCAGAGGATATGGACTGCAAGAATACGTTCTTGGAACTCTAATTACTCCTCCAAGATTTACTACAAATCAAGAAGGAAAACTGGTAAGCAATTCTGAATACACAATTCATGAAAGACAAGATAGCCTAATTAGCTCTTGGCTATTATCATCAATTAGTGCCAGTCTATTACCACAATTAGTTGGATGTAAAACCACTCATGAAATATGGCACACTATTGAGCAAACTTTTAGCTCTCAGTCTGCTGCCAGAATAATGCAATATAAAAGGCAATTGCAAAATTTGAGAAAAGACAATGTCAGCATGAGAGAATATCTATCCAAGGCCAAAACAATTTGTGATCAGTTAGCATCAGCTGGACATAAAGTCACTGACACTGAACAAATTCTGTGCATCCTGAGTGGTCTTGATGAAGACTATGAAGCAGTTGTTGCTGTTATATCATCTAATGAACAGCTACCCTCACTTCAAAGTGTTCAGTCTATTCTCATTGCACATGAGGGAAGACTAGAACAAAAGAAATCAGTAAACTGGGAACATAATGCCAATTATGCAGCCATAGGCAAAAACAGAAATCAAGAAAAGAATCAAAGCAACAGAAACCAATCTACCAACCCCAGAGGTGGTCAATCAGGCAGATTCAGAGGTAGAGGTGGTAGATGGAACCCCAATAACAGCAACAAGCCTAGATGTCAAATTTGTGAAAGATATGGTCATACTGCTAACAAATGCTATTTCAGATTCGATGTCAACTTTACACCAGCAAATCAAGGCAACAATAACTCAAGATCTCAAAATCCTAATGCTAACATGGTCAGTGCACAACAAGAATCAACATCAGAGAATACAAATGCAAACATAGCAAAAACCGAAGATATACATGATGACAGTTGGTACCCAGACTCAGGTGCAACAAACCATGTAACAAACAATATGAGCAACTTGAATCTTGGCAACAAAGAATACAAAGGTACACATTCACTACACATGGGTAATGGAAACCCTATTAAAATCTCTCATATTGGAAGTGCAAGCATTAATGGAGCCAGGCAATTATACCTTAATAATTTGCTAATGGTCCCATTAATCAAAAAGAATCTAATGAGTGTGTCACAATTTGCTAAAGATAACAATGTATACTTTGAGTTTCATGCTACACACTGTCTAGTTAAAGATAATCTAACTGGTGAAGTTCTCTTGCAGGGTAAAGAACATAGAGGACTATACAAATTTGATGCACCAAAAACAAGAAATATTGAAACCAGTAGAAAATGGTGTAACATCTCTGAGACTAGAATTACTGAAAATCTTGATGTATGGCATTATAAATTAGGCCATCCTAGTCTGAATGTAATGAGACATGTCTTGAGCTGTTGTGACAACACTCATATTAGCAAAATTCCTGATTGTTATACTTGTACTTTTTGTCAAATGGGTAAAAGTCATAAGCTTGCATTTCCAAACTCTAAGACTATCTACAACAAACCTCTTGAACTTGTTGCTACAGACTTATGGGGCCCTGCCCCTATATATGCTGATTATGGTTATAAGTATTACATCTCATTTATTGATGCCTACTCTAGATATGTTTGGATTTACTTTCTCAAGTCAAAATCTGAAACTAAAGATGTTGTAGTACAGTTTATTTCTAATGCAGAAAGACAGACAAACTGTCAACTAAAAGTTATACAAACAGATGGTGGCAAAGAGTTTCTGCCTCTGAAAAGTTACTTTCAAACAAAAGGGATAACACAGAGAATCACATGCCCATACACTTCCGAACAAAATGGCCTCATTGAAAGAAAACACAGGCACATAGTTGAAACTGGTCTGACATTGTTGGCACAGGCATCTCTACCACTAAAATTCTGGCCAGATGCCTTCTCTACTGCAGTCTATCTAATTAATAGACTGCCTACAAAGGTCATAAAATTTAAAAGTCCAATGGAAGAGCTATTCAATGTCAAACTAGATTATCAAAGTCTAAAGACTTTTGGATGCCTATGTTTTCCCTACTTAAGGCCATACAACACACATAAATTAGATTACAGATCTAAGCCATGCACTTTCCTAGGGTATGCTATCAGTCAGAAAGGATATAAATGCCTTGATGAGAATGGCAAAATTTACATATCTAGACATGTTATATTCAATGAGCATGAGTTCCCTTTTAGAGATGCAACAATCAAAACAACTCAAAAAATATGCAACTCCAAGCTTTCAATACCTCAAGTGCTGCCCTCACCAGAGATTGTCATACCAATAAGTAGCAATGACCAGCACGGAGAGAGTAGCACCAGTCCTCAACTCTCAGAGTCCACAAATGAACCAGGTCAAGGAAGTACTCATGTAGCTTCTGACAATACAGCATCAGATAGTCATCAAACAGATCCATGCCAAGTACTGCATGACAATCAGTCATACAGTACTCAACCAGGAGGAACTGCTGAAGTTGGGCACCCAACCACACCTGCACAAACTAGGCACCACATGATGACAAGAGCAAAGTGTGGAGTATTTAAACCGAAGTTATACAATATTGAGGCAGAAATCACTGAACCTTCTACCTATCAACAAGCAGTCCTGGATGACAACTGGAAAAAGGCCATGGAAGAGGAATACAATGCACTAATAAAAAACAAGACATGGGATCTTGTACAACCTCCAATGAATAAAAACATAGTTGGATGCAAATGGACCTTTAGATTAAAGAAAAATCCAGATGGCTCAATTCTTAAATACAAGGCAAGATTAGTGGCAAAGGGATATTCACAACAAAGTGGATTTGACTTTAAAGAAACTTTTTCCCCTGTTGTGAAACCCACCACTATCAGAGTTATTTTAACAATTGCCTTGCACAAGAATTGGTCCATCAAACAATTAGATGTCAATAATGCCTTTCTTAATGGTGAATTGCAGGAGGAAGTATACATGGAGCAACCACAAGGGTTCATAAGTGAAAGCAAAAGACAACTAGTATGCAGACTCAACAAAGCACTCTATGGGCTCAAGCAAGCACCACGTGTTTGGTTTGACAAGCTAAAAGAAACTCTAGCAAAACATGGCTATCACAACACCAAATCTGACAACTCTCTATTTATTAAACTTGTTAATGATACAGTAGTCTATATACTAATTTATGTTGATGACTTTATCATTACAGGCAATAACAAGTCAGAAATCATGAACATCACTCAATGCTTGAAAGAAGAATTTTCAATCAAGGACCTGGGGGATCTACACTACTTTCTTGGCATAGAAGTTAAAAGAACATCAGAATCAGAGATTCACTTGAATCAGAGAAAATACATCAATGATATACTGGCTAAAGCAAAAATGGACAAAGCAAATCCACTACCTACTCCAATGATAAGCAACAGTCATCTATCAAAAAACAAAGGCGAAGCAATACTGAATGACAAAGAATACAGGAGCATAGTGGGAGCACTACAATACGCTACTATCACAAGACCAGATATCTCATATAGTATAAATAAAGTAAGCCAGTTTATGCAAAAACCCCTTGACGAACATTGGAAAGCTGTCAAAAGAATCTTAAGATATCTAAAGGGCACAATCAATCAAGGACTAATTCTACAAACTAGTGCCAGCTTAAATATCAATGGGTTCAGTGATTCTGACTGGGCTACTGATCAGGATGACAGAAAGTCTACAACTGGATACTGTGTTTATCTAGGCAGAAACCCAGTATCATGGTGTGCAAAGAAACAGTCTACGGTATCTAGATCCAGCACAGAGGCCGAGTTCAGAAGTATTGCTAGTATTACTGCTGAAATCATGTGGCTAACATCTTTACTAACTGAACTTCAAATCAAGATATGTAACAAACCAACTATCTGGTGTGACAATCAAAGTGCTATCTCAATCTCAGAGAACCCAGTACTTCACTCTCGCACAAAGCATATCGAGCTCGATTTATACTTTGTACGAGAGCAAGTAATGAAGAAAAATATTGAAGTCAGATACATACCTTCAGCTTACCAAAAGGCGGACATCTTAACAAAACCTCTGTCTCGACTGAACTTCACTAGATTCAGCCGAGAGCTCGGCGTAGATGAAGCTGACGTCAACCTCAGATCCAAAACCCAAATTTATATCCCAGAGGCCTCCAGAAACGAGAGTAAAGACTGTCAAAGCCCCATCTTACAGCTCGACTTCAAGTAAAATCAGATCCATACTTCTCCAGCAGTCGAGAACGATGCTGAGAAGCCTCTAATCCTCAATCTCCAGCCATGGCTTGCTTGAAGAAATCGATTTGAGAAATTGCTTTCGCTAGCGTCTCCAATCGCAATCGCAAACCCTAACTTTCGCGTTAGGTTTGAGGGGGCGTATTAGAGAATGTTGTATTCGTATCTGAGTATAGGGTTAACATAAGCGGGTGTATTGTATTGTTATAACAGTCTGGGCCAAACCCGCAAAGCCCAATACATATTCTTTGTATTATAAATACAACTGCTACTCTGTACAAGTTTGTAACTGAGATTAATACAATTACTCTTTCTTTTATAATAGTTTAATTTTTGTATTCTATTTTAGTTTATTTATAAAGAAAAATTCATGATACAACTAGCCCTCCATTTCCACGTTTTATACAGAACAGTGTCATACAACCACCACAACACTTTTGATTTATAAGTCACATTAGTTCTTACAAATTGCAAAATTGGTAACATTTCCTCTAGTATTCTAAACGGCGGAAAACTTAATTTGAAAAAAAGTTGGAACAGAACACAGTTTCCATAGCGTAGAAGTTATTCTAACTATTTGGGTTTTGACAGAGATTGTAAATTGTTGGGAAGCATATAAGATTGTGGGCTAATTTTCTAGGAGGAAAAGCTGTATCGGTAGAAGCTGTAGAAGCAGGTATATTTTCATTAGTTTGTGATAGTGTGTTTTGACGGAAGAACAGCTAGTCCAGATACAGTTAGATTTAAGTTAATAAGTTCTATTTTTGTAAAACTGGGTTAGAATCTCATTAAGGGGAAATGTTATACGATGTGTTATCGGTTGAATTTAGCTGGACCAAAGGCAGCACAACACATATTTATAGAATGGTACATGTGGACATGAAAGAATTTATCATTTGTATGACACTAAACAAGGGAAAGAAGGGACACTAAAGATGGTGGTCCTAGATTAATGGAGTGTGTTACCGTAAATTTTTTGAAGAGTAAAACGGGGACGAATATGTAGAAAGCAAAAAATCCGTTTTATCATAAAGAAAATTTTGAATTAATCTAATCGTTAACGTGTAAATCGTGGGTGCCAAAGAGGCTAAGGTCATAGGTCCACTTTATCGTCCACAGTTCAAATGTCATAGTCCGTAAATCTTATATTATCGGGTCTGCATCAACAGCAGACCATTTATGGATAATAGGATGAACGAAAAACGTCTTTTATAAGTTACGTCGTATACTAAAGTTAATTCGCATGCAAATGAAATTGGTAGTTGACAACATTCATATATTTCTCTATTCATAGAAGATATGTACTACATGATTTATTTGAAAACTGAAGCATCATGCTATGCCATTGACGTGTGTAATTGAGCACTAGATGAAATAGTGTGTATCTGTATGGTTAGGGGGTAGGGTGTTTAAATATCTGTTATTTATAGAGGATATAACCAGTGTATTGTGCTGAAAGAAAAAGCACAGTTTGAGCGAAAAGGCGGTTGTAGTGGTCTAAACAAATTATCAGGAAGAATGCATAGGTTAGCATGTGATGATATATTTACTACCATATTAGTTCACAAATTTTTCTTCATCAGTGAAACGACAGAAGATAGAGTGGAGTTGGAAATGCACCTACGCTGGGATTGAGGAGACAAAGAATGGACATGTATGCTGGCGGTGAAAAAAGTAGGTCATTGAGTTTGCCTTCGACAACAAAGAAACCACTGAAGTTTATCAACATTCAAATTCCACCATAAAGGATTTCAGACGTTTCCTTTCATTCGTAGATGGTGAATGCAATCAAAATTTAGCGGATAACACAATTTGTCCTACTTTCTACGTAGTTCCTACAGGCACAACAAGCTCGATCTTAATACGAGGGACCATAAAGTTTATCATGATTTTCAATAAGTTTAAGCCTTAAAGTAGAGAAACTTGTATCTGAAAAGGGATAAAACAGATGGGTACATCCAGATGGCCATAAGCAGAGAACAGTTAAATAGGTGCTAAGCAAGCATAATAAAGCCACGAAGAACAGTCAAGAGCCATGAAAAAGTATATGTTTTCAAATGCACTGAACGGAGATGTCAAGCATATATCAGTTTATGCGCATAGAACCAATCAAAACATGTGAAAATCAACACGTAGACACAATAAAATGTTTTTTTTTTTGAAAAAACAATGCAAAAGACTTTCCGTCCTTTAGAATCTTATGTTTAACATTTTAACTATTTTTTTTTTATCAAGGTCATAAATTTACAGCTGATGCTAGTACTAGTCAGAGATGCAAGTCACAGTCAATTGTAATACTAAATCCGAATACCGTGGCAATAGACAGTTGAAGAAAGTAGGTATGAACAATACATGGAGACTGGATCCCTTCAACATCAAAATATAGTAATCGTTGAACGAATTTCTTTAAAATCAAAACATTGATTGTTCTAGTAAAACACATGGAAAAACTACAACAACTTTCATTGAGAAATTGGAGCTAATAGCAGCATTAATCTCATGGTGACCTTGATCAGCTTTCGCATCTGCAAGTCCATGAGTTTTAAGATGGACTTGATATTTGTGGAAAGTGAAAAGGATATTTTATACGACATATGATGAAAATGAACTGAACAAAATAATATTCTACTGGGAAAGTAAATCAAGTAAAGAGTTAGTATGCTAGGTAAATTTTGATTTGTCTTATACGTATGTGGCCCATATCTACATGCATGCTTTGTTATAGTAAATGGAAAAAGTTAGTTAAAAATTAAAGCATACTACATTCCCTCTTTTCATTATGATAGAGAATTTTATTTTAGCTTACTATCAAGCGAGCGTTGGTTACAAAATCAAAGCAGTTACAAAATCTAAGCAGACAAAGTTAGATTTAATTATTTACAGGAATATTAATAATAGAATCAAATCACCTAGTACAGATATGAGTATTAACATAAATGGTTTAAATGAATAATTTTGGATGTAAACAACAATTTTGTATAATAAGACCAATAATTTTGAGAATAATTTTTTCCCTTGGAGAATTTATAATAGTTTGATAAAGATATAGGTGCCGTTCGCAAGCTTGTTGTAGCACGCTCACGTTTGGGATGCATCGGACGCCCAAACGGGGTTAACCCCTTCCCGATCCCATTTAGATGAATGGTGGTGGAATGAACGTTGGCGTCTGATGCGTTAGACGCGTCCCCAACGGTTGATATAACAGCCATTGATTTTTTTCCTTCCCCGTCCTCCCCTTCAAATACCCTGCTCAAATACCACTTTCGTAGCCCCAAATGCAATCCTCGTTCACTCAACTTTCCCGCTCAAATATTCCGTTTATGTTCCCTGCAAACGCACCCATAAGGTAACCATTAATAGCTTCCTTGGAGGATTACACACACATAAGGTAACCCATGATATATTTTGTGTGTGTGTGTGAGTATATGTATATTTTTGAAAGACATAAATATATATAGAGGGGGGCGTATATGTGTATATATTCAACATGGCATTATGGATAAAAATATAATATAATTGACAGGAAATTATTGTCAAGGACAAAAATTTTCAACATTTTAGCCTCAAGGACAGACCTTCAGTATTTTAGCTTGAAGGACAACTTTCTTTAGGTATCAATTTTTAGGTATCAGTTTATAGTTATCGGTAGCAGTTTTTAGGTATCAGTTTTTAGTTCGGTAGCAGTTTTGGAAAAATGTTTGTCCTTATGAATAATTTTGAAAGAATGTTTGTCCTTATGAATAATTTTTAGAAGAATGTTTGTCCTTGTGGTTAAAATATTAAGGTCGTGTCCTTGAGGCTAAAACTATACAAATTTTTGTCCTTTAAATTAATTCCTCCTATAATTGATGTACAGAGACTCTAACTATAGATGAAGGTACACTATGTTGCATGAAACTAATGAACAATTATTGAAGAATAACAATAGTATTTTGCAGGATTGACATAGGTACAGGAACGTATAATGTAAATGTGGTTTTTAGTATCGATTTTATAAAAACCAAGATTAAATATAATTGAACTATCTAATTAAACATATTATTAATTAACTTTTACTTCATTCAAATGCTATTTGAAGGAAATAATTATATCGAAATCAGGTTGATGCATCCTACATCGTGGTGTCATTGTATTTAGTTGTTGACGTCAAAAATGGGCATCAACATGCAATAGAATATAGTAGAGATTAAATGAAGAATAAAATTAAAACATAACAAAAATTATATATGAACATTGATTTTCATAGTGGTTCGACAATCTTGGCCTACGTACACTTTATATTTTTATTGATCTTCCACTTGATTATGATTACAAGAATGTTTGGATCAACTAAGATCCATTGGTACAAAAGTGAAGAATAAAAATGGCAGAGCCTCAACAGAGAAAGCAGGATCCCTTTTCTGACATCATGCCTGCTATATTTATAGGGAAATACATGCACGGGTTGGACTAAAATTTTGACTAAAGGCTCAGAAGACCAAGACGAGGCCACCCAAAAATTTCCAGGCCTATCGGGGCCCACAATAAGGATCAGTACCTGTTGACACCAAAAGTGAGCATCAACACGCAATAGAATTTAGTAGAGATTAAATGAAGAATGAATTAAAACAAAGCAAAAATCATAAATGAACACACAGATTTGTATAGTGATTCGGCAATCCTGACTTACGTCCACTTTATATTTTTATTGATCTTCCACTTGATTATGGTTACAAGAATGTTTGGATCAGCTGGGATCCATTAGTACAAAAGTAAAGAATGAAAATGATAGAGTCTCGATAGAGAAAGCATGATTCCTTTTCTGACGTCATGTCTGCTGTATTTATAGGGGAAGACATGCCTGGATCGAACAGAAATTTTGGCAGAAGGTTGGCGAGACCAAGACGAGGCTACCCAAATATTTGCAGGCCCATAGGGGACAACAATAGGGATCTGTACTGATCCCTATTAGTGCATCCAAATGGGCTGCGATACCTATAAGGGATGACCCATGATGTTAGCTACTTGCTCCTCAATTTTTGTGCAATTTCAATGTACAGTTTGTGAGATATCGCATTTTTCGTGAAGTAGTGTTGCTTGAATTCTGAATTTTGCCGATCCCTCCAAAGGGAGTTAGGCCGATCCCTCCAAAGGGAGTTAGGCCGATCCCTCCAATTTTCTCCAATTGGAATGAGATCCCTAAAGGGTGTTCCACATGTTGTAGTAAGTTTGTACTCCAAGTTTTATGTTGATAGCATGTGTGGATTTTGAGTTTTTGACCGATCATCGCTGCAAAATTGAGTTGTGGAATCGATACGATATGATTCATAGTGTTGAATATGGATCTTACCTGATCCATCTTCGGGGAGTAGTGAGCTTCATGATTTTTCTTCATATTATCAGCTATCCTTGATTTTTGGACTCCACAATCATTTCTCTGCGCTACTGGCCTTGGTGACAATCGAGTCTAACTTGTCCATTTAGTTCGAATATAGCCGGATCAAAATGCCGGATAATAGTACTGGTCCCTATTAGTGTGTCCAAATGGGCTGTGATCCCTATGAGGGGTTCTCCATGATGTTAGCTACTTTCTCCTTAAATTTCGTGTAATTCCGACGTATGGTTTGTGAGATATCGTATTTTCCGTGAAGTAGTGTTGCTTGAATTCTGATTTCTGCCGATCCCTTCAAAGGGAGTTAGTCGATCCCTCCAACTTCCTCCAATAAGAATGGGATCCCTAGGGGGTGTTCCACATATTGTGGTAAGCTTGTACTCCAAGTTTCATGTTGATAGCATGTGTAGATTTTGAGTTATTGACCGATCATCGCCGCAAAATTGAGTTGTGGAATCGATACGATATGATCCATAGTGTAGAATAAAGATCGTACCCGATCCATCTTCGAAGAGCAGTTAGCTTTCATGCTTCTACTTTATATTATCATCTATATTTGATTTTTGGACCCCACAATCATCGCTCTAGACTACTGACCTTGGTGACATTCGAGTCTAAATTGTCCAGTCAGTTCGGATATAGCCGAGTCAAAATGTAGAATAACATTTGTCCCCCAAAATATGTTTTGTCGCATACATGACGTGCTCTGAATCGAAGCAAGTTAGAGTCACCGGAAAGAAATCCATCGAGTTTCCTAAATAGTCGCTATCCTTCCATTGAATCTTCTTCTCAAAGTGTTGTTTCTCCCTTTGATCGTCATGACGCTTGGTCGATTTCCAATAGTATAAATTCTGTGTTGTATTCCATCAGTTGTTATCTGTGCCCAGTTTTATGGAGCTAGTAAGCTTTGGTTATCTGATCCAGTCATTTCTTTAATAATTCCAAGGGAAAATTCAATTTCTGTCGACTTCAAGAAATCGAATTTTTTAAATATACACGTGCACGTTTAGGTACATGTTCTTGTCATTGGCTTCTAGATGTGTTTATATGCTCACGAGTCGTCACCAATTCCTTCTAGCTTAATTGAAATTCAATTGCAATTAGATTACAATTCCTTGTTTATATTTCATTTTATAATGAAATAGGGGTTGTAATAAGTCACTTGATGAGAAGGGACTTCAAGTTCTATAGAGATGATGGTCTCGGAGCCGTAAGTAAGAGCGAATGGAGTATGGTCAGTCACGGACTTGTGGGTAGTTCTATAAGCCCATAATGATGTTGGAAGTTCATCCACCCACTTGCCTCTAGCCTTTTCCAAAAGTTCCTTCAGAATGGACTTTATGATTTTGTTCACAGCTTCGACTTGTCCATTTGCTCGAGGGTGAGCAACTACCGCAAACCACGTTTTAATATGCTGTCGGCGGCAAAAGTTTTTGGATTCAACGCTATCGAATTGGGTTCCATTATCAGTTACAATGATTCATGAAAGGCCAAAACGACAAATGATGTTCTGGACATGAAGTTGATTACTTTTTTCTTGTGATCGTGGCTAAAGATTCAGCTTCAGCCTATTTGGTGAAGTAATCCACTGTTATGATGGCGCATTTCGCATCACCTTCAAAAATCGGCAAGGAGCAGATGATGTCAATACCCTAAGTGGCAAATGGCCATGGATTGACCATTTAAGTAATTTTCGTCGGCGGGGCTCTCGGAATATTTGCAAACATCTAGCACTTGTCGCATTGTCTAGTGTGATCAACTGCATCTTGATTGACAGTTGGCCAGTAATACCCGTAGCGGAGTATTTTCTTTGTCAAGGTTTGCCCCTTGGTGTGATCGCCGCATTCTTCTTCATGGACTTCTCTCAAGACTCATTTGATTTCATCATGGGTGATACATCGAAACAGAGGAATGGAGAAAGCCCTTTCTATACATGAGTCCTTCTTGGATAATGCAGCGTGAAGCTTTGAGGAGGATCTTTCGTTTTTCATTCCTCCGTTCAGGAAGAATTCCCCATTGTAGATAGTCTTTGATAGGAGTCATCCATGATTCCTTTTCTGGCTCCGTCTCCAAGTTTTAGTCGATCTCCATCTGTCAATGCTTGGAATGTTAAGTACTTCAACCGGGACAAGTCTATTTGCTGTGTATCCCCAGAATTGGCCAGCTTGGCCAGTGACTTGGTTTTTTCATTTCGTTCTCCGAGGATGTGTGTAATGGTGTAATACTCGAAGTCGGCCAGTAGCTCTTGGACCCAGCTGAGATAAGGAGCAAGACGTTGCCCCTAGAAAGATAATCTTCCCTGACTTGGCATACTACTAACCAGGAATCACAAAAGATATGTAAAGTTTCCACTCAAAACGAGGCCATCCAAAAATTTCCAAGCCCATCGGGGCCCACAATAGGGATCGGTACCGATCCCTATTTGTGTGTCCAAATGGGCTGTGATTTGTATGAGGGGTGTCCCATGATGTTAATTACTTGCTTCCCAAATTTCATACAATTCCGACATACGGTTTGTGAGATATCACATTTTCTGTGAAGTAGTGTTGCTTGAATTCTGATTTATGTTGATCCCTCCAAAGGGAGTTATGCCGATCCTTTCAACTTCCTCCAATTGGAATGGAATCCCTAGGAGGTGTTCCACATGTTGTAATTAGCTTGTACTCCAAGTTTCATGTTAATAGCATGTGTAGATTTTGATTTATTGACAGATCATCGTTGCAAAATTGAGTTTAGCTCATCCCTTTTACACTGATCCCTCCTATACCGATCCCTCCTTTACTGATCTCTCATATACCAATCCCTTTTATATTGATCTCTTTTGTTCCAATCCCTTTGTATAGATGAAGTAATTTGCCAATAACTTGAGCACATAGACTCCAAATGACATGAAATTTTAAATGCAGCCTCATGAGGCCTTCCTTATCATTTCATATCGATCTCAACCAGTTTAAGACAAAAACCAGAGATATGTACCAATCCCCTAGGGGAGTATTAGTTCCATACTTAGCCATTTTTTGAGTGTCATCCATCCGACTATCGTGCATAGCTTTAAATATAACCGACCTCCAATCCAAATAATCACCTCTTCAGACGTCCTGTCTTGATGATTACAAGATCCATTGGGTTAAATCCGGCCTTGCCAAAAGGCAGGTTAATAGAAAGTTATGCCCGGGAGACTCATTGGTTGTCACCTGGATACAGGGATGCATGTTTGCGTGTACTCATAGTACCATATCAGCAACATCAACCAAAAAGCAGAAATATGCTTAGACCTCGCCAAGTGCAAATGAATCAAATGTTGTATATAAAGTACCAAGAATGGTCGTCCCTAGTCTATGGTATGTAGCTGATTTACGTTAACTATTGCTGCTAGATACCCAAGATGAACCGTACGCGTTTGGTTCAAAAAAATATATCAAACCAAACAAGTACCAAAGAAATGCCTGGATAACCGCATCACTCATCCCTGCTCTATCTTTGTATGTGGTGATGTATTGCTGAAGATAGGTCAAGGGTTCAGCATTGCTGTGAATGAAGCGATAATCACAGTGCGGTAAAAGAACAGTAAACAATTAGTGAGACTCGTACAAATCATCAAAAGGGAAAGGTCTACGCCCGTCTGCTATAATCTATATACGTGTAAGCATGTAGAAATCAATGGGGTTAACTCAAAGTTAGAAATGTAAAAAGTATGTGTGGCAAGCACCCCCTCTCTGCTAAGGCCTGAATTTGAAGTCGATCAAAAGTCAAGACATGCCTAATGTGCAAAAGCAAACTAAAAGGACTCGCTTGGAGCCTATCTATAATGGAAATTGGAAGGGTGTCATAAAAGTGTACAATGCAATTAATCCAACCGCCACGACAATATATTTACCGATCATATATATAATTTAGTAGTGCATAATAAATATACTGATAGTTAATTAATAGGAATTTGGACGGAGTGATTGCAAAGTGAAATCATTACATAAATATACATTACGACAGACAACGATTTCGGACTTATGTCGATAGCTAGGTGATGGCTTCTACAATATCCGTGGATCGTTGATCGTCAAACCAGAAGCTGGAAGAACGTGTACATGGTCAGCTTCTTCCATTCTATGTCTACAAACTGTTCTTTTTGCGATTTTGGTTCGACATATATAGAAATTTTTAAAAAAAAGGAAAAAAGGGGAATTGAGCAAATTGGAAATTTGGGGCGAAGTCGCAAATTCCGCCTAAAATCATATCAATACGAGATTTTACTGAACGTCTGGAAAAATATTTGTACTGACCAACATAGAGTTCATTTAGTATATCATGAGAAGTACGAAAAACTATGGATACAAAATAACCGTACTGCATGGATGATCCGATTGAAGCTTGTGCTCAATTTTGGCCCAGTTCAATTAAAGATAATCTATTTTGTAATCAGCTTGGGTACCAGATTTCGGGCCTAATATTTCATTACTTTATTTCAGTTCTTATTTTCAATTCTTATTTTTATTCTTACACAATAATACCGATTTGTCCAGCACCACCGTCGTTCGGCGCATCTTCTTTTACCATAATTTTTTTATCCATAGTTTAAATTGGTAGTTCTGTATGAATGATATCAGGCGCATCTGTAATTTTAAGAATATGTCTGTGTATAGAATCGCACGTTATGATAATAGAATTATCCAAAATTATATAATGTTGCAACGTGTAGTGCTTCTTCTCCCTTGTATGATTTGAATAATTGCATACAAGTTGGCCTTAAGTATTTTGCTAATTTCTGCATATAACCTGTTTGATATAATGCCTTTCTGGATTCACGTGGGTAGAAAGCTTACAAAAGTTTCATCAAACTCTTGATGTTTTATTTAGCATGGGAAAAGTTTCACTGAGAGCATATATTGATTCAAAATAATAGTGGCAACGTGAAACATGATGTTTTATTTCCTTTTTAATACCCATGGTACAAAGTCTCGCTATTTTGCAGGTAATCTCTTGAACTAAAGGACATGACAGAACTAATAATATTGCTTATATATCCAAATAGTCAATCCATGGTAAGATCACGGTGATTCTTTCATGATTGTTTATTCTGTAGAGGCTGTGGCTCATTGCAGATAGCCAAATGTAAGATATAAGGTATGACTTTTATTTCATTAGCTATCGGGTTACATAACTCTTTCTTGACTTCACATTTTGTTTGTGTTTTTCAGTCCCCATGCCCCTTATCTTGACGTCATTTTCATGTTTTATATATTGTTTAGAGGTACCTTGTGGTGATGACTTTTCGTGCTCTTAATATATTGACTCTCTTGTACGTGTTCTTTCATAACATCATACATGAAGTATTGGTTCCTTTCTATATGCAAATTGTGTTTTCCTATGATTTCTTTCAGAATATTTTTCATACAACCTTTATGTATAACGTACTGCAAATTATTCCGTAAACAGATTGAATAACTGTAGATTCTTGACACCTCTTATGATGAATGAAAATTTTACATTGCTAATTTTTTAGGATTTAGTATTTTATGGAAATTTTGTCATCTTTTAATGACCTTGTAAGACGATCTCGTCTTGATGGAACACTTGTTAGGTTGTTTGAGTTACCTTTAACAACATGTAAAGTACTTGCAATGTTAATCTTTGATTTGGCACCGCCAATAGTATTAAAATTGAGCTGAAATGTACATGTGCTGTATTTTGGTTAGCTCAAGTACAAACTTAATTCTTTATTTGATCAAACATTATGCTTCATGCATTAGGGAATAATGTAACAATATGTCCACGATCCTTTGCCTTTACATGGTCAGTAGTAATATTACAGTAATACTATACTTGTTTTTTTTAGTTAGCAGATGACGGATCCACAGCTGATACACGCACGAAATTTATAATGGATCTGATTTATTTATTTGATCGAGTGTAGATGGCATGCGGATAGTTTGTTGTCGGTTAAGAACCTACATCAGTGGTCGGCTATTTTTCTTAATACGAAAGTGGATCGTCTTCGTGTATATGATGCCAATGTCATATATGACTGATTAACATCGAAAATGGGGATAAATAAATATTGGTTTGTAAAATGAGTCAAGATTAAGAGTGAAAAAGTCCTGTTCTAACAAAATAAGAATAAGAAAGAGAGTAAGCAGGTTTTAGGATGAAGGTAGTTAGCATTGGTTTGAATTCTTAATATTTTATCTGATGATTAGGTACCAGGTGCTACTGAACTCAATAAACAACGATGAATGATGACATTACTATTTAAAGTTAGTTAAATTTCAAGATTTTTTTCCTCTTATTTTTTCATGAATAATAATTAAAATAGTTGTAGGAAATGTGGCAGATTGCTGGTTTATTAAGGTTTAGTTTATTCCAAAATTGATCAAGGATTAATAGCGGTATCTATGTACAACATACAATTGTCAATTGCTAATGCAGATCCTAGTGCTTAATTTTGAGATATTATGAATATTTGATAAAATGTGCATCTTTTAAAAACTGATTAGTTTCTTGTTTCATGCACAGCTGTAGACTTTATATCATGATCCAGACTAGCAGTTCACTATGGTGAAGGCAGCCAATAAGGTTAGATGCCTTTTATAACAAAATCTTACAAGCAATATATACTTTTGAATAAAAATTAGAGAATGGTGCGTTTAATAAAGCAAGTTCACTTGACCACTATTTTCTGGTAAATTAATAAAAGGTGTTGTATAATATTATAATTCTGTGAAGGTATATTTACGAATGATTCCATGGAATCCACCACAATATGAGAGTTTGGAAGGGTAATGAATTAGTTTAGAGTAAACGGTGGAATGTTGCATTTATTAATACGTGCTTAAAGATTTAAATCAACTTGCAAAAAGTTAGACAAGCTTTGTTTTCTTCTTCTTCTTCTTCTCAGCGTACGTAGTTCAGAGGAAATTTTACAAAGATAGCAGAAGAAACTATGAAATGAAATATCGATACATAAACAATTATATTTTTCAGATATTACTAATCATAAATTAAATTTGTAGTTAGTGCAAGAAAATGATGTGACAAGCCCCTTGTTTAAAATATTCAATCACAACCCTCACATAAAAGTCTTAAAAAGGTCGTTTAAATTTATTTATCTTTGTCTCGTTCCATTAGACAGCTAGATTAGGGGGTATTTCACAAGATCTACTCACCCCTAGCATAATTTGAATTACAGTAATAGATAATAATAGTACTATAATAATAGTATAACTGAAACGCCCCCTTATTAATGCAATACAATAACCAAATACGTTCGTACTAAGAATTGTCTTAGAGTACACTGTATCAGATACAAGTTGTCTTTGACTGTATATCTTAATCATTCGATCAGAATTTTGTTGCTTAGAACTTTCCTCTTGTCTTCATAGTGATTATAGAGGTGTAGTCAACTTAATCTTAACTTTAGTCATTGTAATATAATATATTATAGCTATAATATCTTCTTTAAGAGCTGTGAAGAGCCACACATTTTGCCGTAATACTTTGAATTTGGTTTCCACTTTTAAACTTTTTATTTTTGGAATCTTGATAGATCTCAGCTCTTATTTAATTGATGGAACACTGTTATTTTCCATGAATCTTTTGACATTTTAGCTTAAAACCATTGATTCTATAACATTAATATTAGGATACAACCATGTCCAGATATTTTTTGATCGATTTAGCAAGTCAAAAAGTCAATCTTTTTATACGCAATCTTATTGTAGTTTTACAGTACAACTCATGTTGTTGGCAATTTATAAAATAGTGCAGTTGCTTTAAAAAATAACTTAGTAACTTTTTTTTAGAAGAAAATACTAATAGCTTACAAAATTTCGATAGCTATTGAATCCTTTTCGTAGGAATAAAACTAATTGTTCTTGTAACACATTGTTTACATTTATAGCCCCACCTCCAAAATTTTCAATGGATTAGTATGCTATATTGTAATAAATATGCTGTAGCACATGAATATACAATGTCACAATACAAATTTATATAGCTTTTTTTCAAAATAGACCACTTGGAGAAAAAAAAACATCACTTTTAGCCATGTTGACGCTTATGGAATTTCATGTCATCTCAGTTTATATCGACCAACTTTTCTTCAAATTTTAATTGTGGATATGTTGGAAATTTGAAAATTTGAAATTTTACGTGATGTCATTTCTTCGTACCTTTTAGAATTTTGTTTTATGATGATTTTAAATCACTTCTGATCGAAATGTCGCATACGGTCTTATGCAATTGAATGTCATATTTTTTTTACATTTAAATCTTTAAAATGGTTTCTTTCCTTTTTAGTCTTCCTAACAGGCCTCATGGAAAACTTTGTTCAAAATGGATAGAAGTATGATGGTTATTCAGTGGTTAAGATGTTAACAGATGGTTTATAATGTCTGAAAATATCTTGAAAATATCTTTAGTAGTTTCCAAATAGTAATTCGAGCATGAACTATGCTTATAATATTAGAATGAAAGGTCAATGTTGATATTTCTTGAAGCATCTCAATCAGTTATCCATCATTGTTGAACAATTACAACGGACTGTCTTATTTGCATTCTGTATCATTTGATACTTTGGTGAATAACAACATCGAATTTTCGGGTTAAGGCTGACCCAAACCTGACATTTTACATCTTGTAAATTGCATAGCAACTAATTCAATCCTACCAACCTTTCTTCTTGAACTAAATAGTATGAAAAAAACACGTAAAAGAAGTAATTCGTTGCCATTTGATGCTATTCTTCTAGTTGTGATCCTTCTAATGTGCTAGTTGAAAGGGCTGTACAACTTGAAATCTTATTATCTAGCAGCGAGAAAGTGGCCTTCGGTTTCCTTCTCCTGGTTCGATTATATCCTCTTCTATGAATTAGTATTCTTGCATTACAAACCGTTTGATTGCGAATGCAAGTTAGTATATATCTCTGTTATACAAATCTTGTGTTCTGTTAGGTTTTCTTGAGAGAGAACTTTATCGGCAATCCATTTAAAGGTAATGCAAAAGGTCCAAACTGAATTCCAGTTTCGGCTCCTGACAGCGACCACCTGATTTGCATAGAAAGTAATAAAGAATGTGAGTAATGTTTTATTTTTATTATTTATTATTTATGGATGCTAATCATGGTGATAAAGACATTTGTGACTAAATAATGTAGTTTGTGATTACCTGTATTTTGTAGTGAGGTGATGGAGCATGACTAGAATCTCAAGCTTTGCCAGCTCATTCCCAGGACATGCATGAGTCCCACTACCAAAGGGCATGAAAGTGTTTGGCTTGGGTGCGACCTGCAAACATCAGTATAGATTCATTGAGTTTGCTTCCTTAGAATATGACTGATTGATATTTACAGTTTCCTATTATTGTTTCCAATGAGAAGTGTCTTATGTCTTTTTTTTCTGTGTTATTGCCATCTGAATTTACCTAATGAAACAGGTAAAATGTGGCCCGGTAACAAAAAAGCCATGTGAGGCCCACGCACTAGATAACACAGAAAATGTTGACATATACACTTTTACCATTAAAATAATAATAATAATTGTATTCAATGAAAAGCTTACCTCAAATCTTGATGGATCAAACTTTTCCGGGTCAGTGAAGTTATCTGAACTGTGATGAATGTTTCTGAACAGAGGTAATACTTTCCACCCTTTTGGTATAAGGTAACCTGAAAGTACAGTGAAGCTTTAAATATTCTGTTTGACTGCTAAAGGAAGATGATTTATATTATTTGAAACCATATAAAATTCTGATAATTGAAGTATTAGACATACCTTCATACTCAACATCCTCAACTGCTTCTCTGAAAGTGAACGATAGGATAGAAGCAACTCTCATGGTTTCTTGAATCACTCTAACTGTATATGGCATCTTTTTTGTGTCTGCCCAAGTCAAATTTTTTACCTCCCCCAACTTCTCTTTAGATTTTATTACCTCTTCTTGTTCTTCCTACACAAACAAAATTAACGTCAATTTAACCGAAAGTAAAAACACACATGTTAAAGAAGAGATGAACAATTTAAAACTACTTACTGTGACTGCCTTGAGGATGCTAGGATTTTCACCAAGATACTTTACAATCCAAGTTAGCACACTAGCAGTAGTGTCACGGGCGGCAAAAATAACTCCAATTACATTATCAGATATTTGATCATCAGTCAAAGCTTCTTTAGATTCCATGAATGAAGCTAGAAGATCCTTTGCATCTACATTATTTTTTCTTCTTGATGATATTAAATTAGCTACGATCTGCCCCAACTGTTTCCTTGCCCTCATTGATTTGTAATAAAGAGTCCCTGGTACATTTACCGCCATTGAGTTGTATCCCTTTTCTAAAGTGTAGTAGCACTCTTTGAGCTCTTCTATAGATGAGATCTCATCCTTTCCAAATATTGATACTAGTGCCACATTAAATGCATACTGCAATCAAATATGTACATATATTTAGTTTAGTATAAGAGGAATGTGCAGTGACGGTTCTTTTACTGTCATGGCAGGTTAATAGAAATTTGAAGAACTTACTGTCTTCATCTCTTGAAAAGTATTGATGAACTGTCCATCCCATGAACCAAGAGCTCTTAAAGCAACTTCTTCGATATAAGGAACTCTGCTTCTCATCGATTCAGGCATGAATGCTCTAAGCACAAGCTTCCTCAATTTAGCATGGTAGTCCCCTTGTTGAAAAAATATTGCTTGTGGCCCTAACATCTTCTCTTTACTAGCTGGAAAAGTTGGTTTAAACAAATGAGACTTAGTTAGGAGAACGAATTTTGCAGCAGCAGGACTAGAAACCATTATGCAGGGGCAACCCAAGATGTGAGTTTTGAATATGGGGCCATAGTTCTTTTGTTTAAGTGCAAAGAAAGAGTTGGGGTTGTTTGAGTAAAGCTGGAAGGTCTCTCCTATGTAAGGGTAGCCCATAGAGCCTGGA
Source organism: Allium fistulosum (assembly GCA_030737815.1). Classification (NCBI taxonomy): domain Eukaryota; kingdom Viridiplantae; phylum Streptophyta; class Magnoliopsida; order Asparagales; family Amaryllidaceae; genus Allium; species Allium fistulosum. The sequence goes on from CM060904.1 coordinate 801,658,278, forward strand.
GGTAAAGGTGCCTTTTTAGTGTTTTGTGAAGACTTTTTTCTTGAAGATAGACATAGACAAGGAAGCAAGATGATGAAGAGAAGTAGTGAAGGAAGAATAAGGATTGAAATGGTTGACAGCAATGAAGAAATCATTGTTATTGGATTGAAGTAGAAGAGAGAACAGTGTGATATTGGTTGAGTTTTTGATTTGGTTGAAATGAGAGGAGGTGATAGGGGGGTTTATATAGAAGAAATACAGCTTGATACCACTTAAGTGAATGCAAGAAAATGAGTTTACAGCTCATGTTGATTCTATGAATATTGGGATTGGAATGCTGAGTGACAAAGAAGGGAAAGAAAATTGGAGAGCTACACTTTTCTACTTCTCAATAGGTGTTCTGAAATAATTTTAAGGATTTATCGTTTATGGGCTCCTCTTAAGTTTGAATATTCTTAATTCAACCCTTGTGTGTTGTTCCATTCAAAAAATTTGACGAGCATGCAACCTTGTTTATTTGACCAACATAATTCTTTTGGAGACCATGAAGGAAATTTTTTTTTCCAATATTTTGTAAATAAATATTTACATGGTTTTCAATCTTTAATGAAATACATCTGGATTTTGTTTTTAAATTTTTGTTTTTTAAGGATGGTTGCTTTTCTGTATGAAATCAAGTTAGATCATTTGAATTATTTTCATTGCAGTTTGTATATAGAGAAAGTTATGCAAATCGGTGACACGATTTATGACACAACAAATCTCTACCATCAAAACTTATTTTGTATTTTAGAATTAATGGAATTCCAGTGTCTGAAAACCATTATATCGTTAATTGTGTCTAGATATGTTTTTCAATAGTTGTTCACCTATGTATGTATCTATGTACACACGTAAAAGAATCATTAGATCTCTATCTTATTCTACACTCCAACGATTTTTGAAGCTACACAATTTAAAATCATATGAAACCCGAAGATATTCAATTTATGATATGAACAACACATACACAAAAAATTAAACCTTCTCGAAATTTCTAGCATATTCAAAATGTCATGTCAAAATCAATCGCTAAAACATACATTTAATCTATTGATCTAAAATATTACTTTTAGCATGTTAGAATTATTCAAATTGACCATTTGTAGCTCCCTAATGTCCATAATTGAGTTTGTAAATTTGATGGATGAATTTTGTACTATTTTCTCCATTTTATTATTATTTCCCTTTTTACAACGTCATTTAATACATCCATCAATTATGAAATCCAATAGTGCAACATATTTAGACTACAAAGGTCTTTGAGTCCCTCATACACATATGTATATAAAATTTTGTAAGGATGATTTTGAGGCATTTAAGAACACACACACATTCGTTCGATTCGGAATTATGTAGCTTGAAAAATTGTATGGGTGCAATTGAATCATTTGTATATAATACATACACACATATTTTATCCATTGGACTCATTTATATCCATTGGATCCGCTAAATCAATGAATGAGTTAGATGGTGGTGTAAGTATGATCATATCAATCAAGAATGAGAAAAAATAGCATTTAATCTATCCATCAATTTGTCATATTCAATAGTGGATATTAGATGACTACAAATGTGCTAAAAATGAAGGGCCTATGAAACATCCTCTTATATGCACGCACACACACATTCGACTGTGTATATGTATATATAACAATATTCATGACGTCTCTCTTCTTTAGTACCATATTAGTACCTCTTTTAATACACTGACCGATTCACACGGTATCAATTGCATTAAAATTATAATGATAATTTCTACTAGTATTTGATATGATTTTCACAAAGAAATGGTTAATTTTTAATTATCCTAACACGCTCAAATTGGCTTCCAAACGAGTTGACAAAACTAATGTTTTAATAATTAATATCACATTATAGTTATGAAATGTTTCCAAAATAATCTCATTATTAATAATTCACTTTTAGCATCGATATGCTCAATATTTTATAATATTTTTGTATTGTTCAAAATATGATAGACACGTACAACGTTGGGGTTCTGATTTTGAATTGTTTTAACTTTGAATTTTTTTGAGATTTAACATAAATGGTATTGTATAAGGACTTCAAATAATCCTATTTTTTTTTAGAGGAAGGCGTTTTGGTCATTCAGTTTTATAGAAAAATGGTAGGTCTTCATAATCACCTTGATACCACGTTCAAATTCAAAACAATCCCATTGCTAATTGGTTGCACATTTCTATCAAATAACATGGATTAGGAACCAAATAAAGCAGCTTATCCTATTGACTAAGTTAGCCCAACCTCACAACGATTACAATCACTCCACCCTAACTCATCCTTACCCATGTCGAAAACTCTTTCCCTCCCAGGATCAGTACCTCAAGCACCTGTGAACGAGATTGGTCTCCATTACAATTGGTGTAACAATACTATAATGTTGAATTGGAAATGACATGGGGTCCGTGGGATGACAGGCTCTAAGGCAATTTTATTAGCTATCATTGATAATATCCAACAATACTTGCATAAGAAACTCATTTAACTAAAATTATAAAAAAAACAAAATCTTAAACAATAGCAGACGGTTGTACCAAGCTCGATCATCTCATGCACATGACGTATGACGATGAGATGACAATTTAACAAAATGGAATCCCAATGTTACATGCCTACCAAATCATATTTTATTATATCTCCAAGTTACTGAGCGATGAAGGACTCCAAACCATTGTTCCAATTTCCAATCATATGAGACAATCCTAACAGATTTCATGTTAAGAAAAGTTTTATGAGATCTTTTGTAATATTGTTGTAAAACTTTAATGAAGATAACAAAAATTAAAAGTATAACAATTACTAAAGTTATCAAGTTACTTAACAAAAGTTTGTATTTATTACTTCCTAAATATTAATATTCACTTAAAAAACCTAAAAAGTACATAAATTTATCAAGTATTACCTTTCTCTAATAAAACTACATCAAACTAAATTTATGAACAACCTAACACATAAATACAATGAAATCAAGGGTGCATCCTTGGAAAAATTGCATTATAATTTGAGTATTGATTAGAGGCGAAGTATGATTAAAGTCGGAGTATAAAAACTTTTCTGGATAAAGTTTGAGTAGAGGTTGGATAGAAGAAAAAAAAGTAGTGTATTTTTAAATAAATAAATATATTTGAAATAAATGTTTACAATTAATATTTTATTTCTAATCCTTAATCTTCAATAAAATTTTAATATCTAACAACTAATCTTCTTTTCAAATAATATTTAATATTTAATAATTATTTAATAATTAATTAATATTTTTTTAATTAATATTTAATATTTGATGGATGACATGGTCAATGTTTGAACAAGTGAATATTACTGTTATGTTACTATTACATGCATTTGAGTTATTAATACAGATCCTAAAGTATTGTGATCCGTTGTAACTAGTTGTGTATAAATAATCATTACCAGTAGAGAATAAAGCAATCTTCAGAGCATCCTGTCATGGTATGAAAGCATCAAATAACTACCATTACGTCCCAATCTTTTTCCTCAATTATCTATGGTATTCTCAATTTAGGAAAATAATTGCAGTTCATCTCAGTCAAACTTGATGACGAGAACTTTCTGGTGTGGAAGAAACAAATCAGTTCACTTCTCAACTCTCTTGAAATCTCCCAATATATCAATTCCGGTATGTCACCTCCTCTTACTGAAATTCTTAAAAATAAACAACTATAAATATTCCTAATCCTTCCTTTTATCGATGGCAAAAAATGGATAAAACTCTACTTACCTTTCATAAAGCCAGCTTTTCTACTAGCCTCCTTTCCCGAACTCTAACTTTCACTTCTTCACTTGAACTCTTTGTTTACCTAGGAAAAGCCTTTATTGCTTAAATCACATCCCGTACTCACTAACTTATCATGCAACTTCAACAAATTCAAAAAGGAAACAAATCAATCAATGAATATCTAGCCAACATCAAAAGGCTTTCAGATTCACTCTCCGACCTCCCCGCTCCTATCTCTTATCCAATACTTGTGCATCACACATTACGTGGCCTTGGCTCTGAATATGATCGGTTTGTCATAGCTATTGAAAGTAGAGAAAATCTTCTAACATTTGCTCAACTTTATCCACTTCTATTGAATAATGAAATTAAAGTACTTCAGTTCCAAAATCTCACCTTAAGCAATTATCAATCTTCAACCTTTATATAACAATTCAAACCACTCCAATCCCAACTCTAAACCTAATATAAACCATAACTAGAATGTTATGGGCAATCAACATAATAATTTCTATAACTATGGTGGTTTCCAATCCCAACTCTTAAGCTAATATGAATTATAATAGAATGTCATGAGCAATCAATATAATAATTTCTATAATTGTGATGGTAGAAATGGCTGACATGGCATTTATGGATGCAGTAATCGAGGGAGTCGTAATCAAGGTCATGGCAATTATGGTGGTGGATATGGTAGCTACTGTGGTTCTTCAACAACAAAATAATCCATACTCGGTGCACCACCTCAGTTTTATGGTAATCATTCACCATGTCAAGTGTATGGAAGCTAGGGCACTCTGCACTTCAATGCTATCGTCGCTTTAATCATTCTTACCAGCAAACGGATCTTCGATAAAGTTTTTCTACAATGCAACTTAATAGAACACTCCATACAACTATCATTTGTATCTATTATTTGGTATTTGAACCAAGCGACATTCCGATAGAATTGGACTATGAGATAATGAAGGAATAAATCAAGATGCTTGAATGAAATCATAAATGAATTGCTAAGGAAAATGTTCAAGTTTGGAACAAACTTGTACCGATCGATCCATTGATCGGTACCGATCAATCGAAAAGTAGATATGGGCCTACTTTGCACCAACAATGATTCTGCATTAAAGAAAAATACAAGTTTTAGGAGATGAGACGTTGATCGGTACCGATCGATCCAAATTACCGTCTTGCCGTTAAAGTTTAAAAGCTTGAAGACCTGAGAATTTTTGAAGTCCAAGAGCAATTGATTGGTCAAATAATAAATCGGTATCAATCCATGGATCGGCCGATCGATCAAATCTTGGATAACGTGCCAAATTGACTCGTTCTTCATGTTGGAAACTCGGATCTGGGAAAAGAGACCGATTCAAACTAGATCTAGTGATTTTTTTTGCATGGTTTCGTCTATAAATATCTATCTCCAAAACATGAAAAGTGACTTTTGGACTTTTGATTGATTTTGATGCGTAAGCTCTACTAAATTCGAAATCAAGCCATTATACTCGGAAATTTGTCTTGTAATTCGGTTGTACTTGTGAATTGCAATTAATAAGACATCAAAGTGGATGTAGGCTATATTATTTATTGAACCATAATAAAAATCTTATTTCTCTCACTTTTCTTCCAAATTTTTACTTTTAATTTGTTTTTCATTCGATTGGGGTGTCCGTCGGTTTTACATGCAAACATTTTTTATTGCTTTCATTGAGATTTGAACTTAGGACCAGATCTGTGATTTCTACTATGATTTTCATAAAATCTCTAACTAGATCCAAAGAAAAAAGCTCCAAGAAGAGCTATAAGTAAGAAAACTCTGATAGAAGAAGGACCAGAGAGTTCAAAGCATGGAGTTAATTAGGTAGATAAAAAAATCAAGAAGGTACTTTCCATCATGGAAGAGATGCAAAAGCAATTTGCCTCAATAATGAGTAGCCCGGCCAAGAAGAAGGATTTTCTAGGAATGTCGTGATGATAGAGAGGATTCATCGTCTGATTCAAGCAAAGAAGTGCTACGAATTGACATAGAGATGGGAAGTAAAAAGCTCGAGAAGGGGCATTAGAGCGATAATGAATCAAAGGAGAAGAAATAGAGCAGACGATCTAGCTCAAGGTCAGTAAGGTAACGATCGATCTGGAGCCCATATTGAGCTTGAGGATGACACTCGTAGTGATAGTGATGATGCTAGACATGGTGTTAGTCCTTAGGATGGAGTCGTTGGAGGACTAGAAACGCTCAAAAAGGACGCAATTCGCTCCAAATCTTTAAACAACTGAGCAAATCTACCCCCCAAAGGTAGGGGGACTTAGGCATCGTCATACTAGGCATGACCATTCATTGAGCCGAACACATTGTGGCGACACACAATGGCTAACATTCAGGGCAAATTAAAGACAATGATAAGCTGATTATAGAAACAATCAGAAGGCTATTACGACAAAATCAACAACAAGATGATAGATGGGAAACTGTTGCTAGTCGAAATCCATTTATTAAGAAGATTAGAGATGCCAGGTATCTTAGGAAGTTTGCCATGCCAACGATTCCTGTAACACCCCACCTTTATACCCATTCTACTAAAGAGTATTACAGAGTAATACTATCGGTAATATGGAAAATGAGGCTTGTTAGGAGCTACTACATATGAATATTTGCTTTGGCTAACACAGTATGTATTCTTACTTCATATAATACACAAATATACATACTCGGTATTGACCCAAAATAATAAACACGTGGGTTTACCAGAACAGAAAACCAATACACAACTTAAATATAAAACATAGAGTCAAGGTTCGCAGCGAGAAGTATAACATATCATGTACATAACTGAGTGGGTCTACAAAATAGAGTATATGACCTACTAAAATAATATACATAGATACAAGTCAAATACCATATAAAACTTGTAATGACCCAAAATTTTATTGCTTTGGTTTGAGAATATTTAATTTATTTTAAACATTCAATTAATGGTTTTATTAATTAAAATACCCTCTTTTAATTAATAATTAATGATGGTGAAATGGTTTTCAAAATGTGTTTACAAAAATATTTAGTTAAAAAAAAAATAGAAAATGTGATCGAAAATCGTTTTCTGAATTATCGACTTTTTGGTGTCTAAAAGTTGTAGAAAATATTGTGTACATTTTAGTTAACACACACACATATATTAATAACATAAGTGTGGTTAGTAGTATGATAAGTTAAAAATATATTTACTCCGATAAATCTAAAAAGAGATGTGACATTTAACCAAAAATTTAAATAAAAATATAATAAAAACGATATGTCACATTATCTCTTACATCCTAAGTACAAGAAAGTGTTTTATTTGGTGGATAAATGGAGGTCTCTTGTGCTTACGTGTGGAGTAGGGGAAGTAGGTGGATGGTGATGATGTGGCACTAAATGAAAAGAGGGTATGTACTTTAAGGCTAATTTGGTTATTTCAAACTATATATAACAGCAATTTCAAATTTTCTCTCTCATTTCCACTTCATTTCTTACTTTTCAAAATCTTATCTTCTTCTTCCTTAAGTTCAAAACGCATTTTAATGGCTTCCCTTGTTTTAAAAAATTAAAAATTCTCAAACCAAAACGATAAAATTCCGGGATATTACAAAACTCAAACTTCATATACACATGCATGGAGACATCAAAAGAAAATATACATAATAGACTTCTAAAATACAATAATCTATAACTATCTCCTCAAAAGGCCCAACATCCAAAATGGCTAATATCCCTATTTATGAAAAGTTTCTGACTAACCCAAGTGTTATATAATAATAAACGGGTTAGACTGTGCCTAGATTTAAAAGTGAGTACATAAGCAATATAGCATGTGGGATAACATGTACACGACATGGTTCTAAATTGATGGAAAAGATGAAATAATATACATATATCATAGTAAGCGTCACGTATATTTATATAATATGTTTTTTCCTCTCAAAAAGGTCACATAATAGAGGAAGTTCACAATGCCTCATCATCCTCACATAGTGTTTTAACACCCGTTTAATGTCTCTAATTCCATAGTGACATATAGTTGCTACTATAGTCAACTGAGTTTCACTCTTATGCCTTTATAATCAATCACACATTTATTAAGACACTCAGCTAAGTTTACCTATCGATCAATATAGTTGATATGTTCATCATAGGTTCCACATTAACATATTACTAGAAGCCCAGTTCCTTGATTTAGGTATTCATGACCTCAAATGCTCAGAATGTAAGCATCCTCACATGGTTCTTCTATCACACAAATAATCTGCACCTCACTTGCTATCCTCCCCTCCATCATCCTTGTAAAAGTTTGCATGAACCTTTGTTGTTATGCCTATACAGTGGACTATTTAACTAGTGACAATGAGCCGAATTGCCACGGCTTGAGGCGCTACCCTGATGTCGGTCTACTATGATGGATAACAGGCACATCTAGTATATAATGTAATAGTTATCATATTTCAATTTTCACGTATCCTCACTCATGGTAAACCTCCTTTGGTTACTGTTTCTATCCCAAATATCATTTATAAGAGCAAAATATTTTAAACGAAAAGTGATAAAATAAAATAACATAACAAATTTTATCATACAAGCATACCGTCAAAAATCATCTAACTAGTCAATTATTGATTCAAAAGGGGTTTTATTATAAAATCCTTGATTTTCGAAATCTCCATTTTAATATCAAATATTGATACTAAATTCAAAGAGGTTTAAAGTATAAAATCTTAATTTTTCTCAAACTACCATCTAATGCCAAAAGTCCATATTTAAACCACTTTCTTCATTTCAGAGAAATCCACAATTTAAATCTTAATTAAATTTTGAACCAACTAACTTCTTCTTTATATTAATTCATACCATTACATATCCCTCTTTAATACTATAAAAAATACTAATAAAGGAGTTTTGTAAATTCTAGAATTCTTTTAAACACTAAATTAAAATTTTATTTTTTTCTCTAAAATGATACATAATCCAAATTATTTCCAAGAATCTAATATTTAATTCTCAAAAACAATTTGTAAAATCCTTATTTACTTTCAATTTTTTTAAACCACCTTTGTAAAATAATTTATTAAACTAAAATTGATTTCTATAAAGCCTTTTGAATTTTTATGTTAAAACATCAACTTATATAAATCACTTTATAAACAAATCCTATAACTTCCTTTTTCAAAATAATTCAATTAAATCACTTTTATAATATTTTCAAAGGGCATATAGATCAATTTCCTTTTATAAGAGATAATTAAATACAAACTATATTACTTTTGTAGGTCATACTTCACAAAGTATAATAATAAATTTTGATTAACAATGTTTTTCATACAATAAGTGAATCATATTCAAATTGACTTCTTTTCAATTTCTATAAAAACAAACTCTTCGCTTTGGAATATAAACTTCTTTTCGAAATTTATAAAAATATTCATTTCAAAATATATATCATCTTTAGTGGAAATTTCTTTTATATAACCAAAATTTAAAATCGTTTATTTCAAAAATAAAATAACTCAAGCAACTTCTTATTTTATAAATACTTCCATAAGTATTTAACATAAAATTTTCCCTTTGAATCAATTTCAAATGCAACGTCCGCCTATTATCAAAGTAAAGCAAGGACATGCAAAGATCATATATACAATTTGAAATCAATCTATAACCAAATTATACTCAACAAACAAGCAATCACATCCATTATCAAAGGGAATATTCATATGTTGCTGAAATTGTATTTAACAAAAAATTCAACCAACATCAATTTAAATTCAGCACTAACAATTATTGAATGATAGCCAACAACTATATTTCAACCAATTCAATCACTCACAAACAATGTTCATCACAATCCATAATCTAAGTAGTGCATGCAAAGAGAAATATATATTCTATAACACACACACACACACTGTATGTGTATGTCTGTGTGAGTTAAGGAATAACTCACCTAAATTCCAAATAGTTTGCTAAATACTTCTTTTTTGCCTAGAAGCTCTTTTTTTCCAACATTCTTCTTCCATTCTCCTTGCCATCCAAAACTATCACTCAACCAAAACGGACTCAAAACTTTAACTCTTTGTTCCAAAATGATGGAGAGTGGTGTTGAGAAGCTATGTTTTAAATTTGGTAATTTTTTGGAATTCATTGGATTTGATTTGATTTTCTAAGATCTATGGTTTTAGGAGAAAGTTGAAAGGGTTTTGTTGTTTTATTTCTGGTTTGCAAAATAAACGTAAGAGAAATAAGTGTTTCCTTTTGATTACTTATGGCTAATAGGTTGTTAAACGAAACCCAATATCCAATATCAATTAAACCACTCATTTCATTCTTTTTCTTTTTATTAAACTTCTTTTTAAAACATTTCAAGCTATCTTTTCAAATTGAAAATTTTGAATTTACATTCTTATAAACAAATAACTCTATCAAATTTATTTTAACATTTTTTAAAGTCTATTTTACTTTTATTTCCTTATAAAAATAGAGTTAAAATACTTAAATTCATAACAACACAATTATTCTCTTGAATTATCAAAATTGGTTAAAATTGTACTTTTATCATTCTAAAATTTTAATAACATACAATAATCGTTTTTAATAAATTTCACAACTTCGTATAATTAAAAAATAAATTTCAACATTTATCTTGTCTTTACAATTTAAAATAAGTTAAAGTCAATATTTAATTTTACTTCTCTTTTTTTCCTTCTTTCTTAACTATTTCAAAAACTCACAATAATAATGTTTCGACTTTATTATTTTCAAAAATCATACTGCAACAAACGACTTTATCTGTGTAAAAATTCACATTCTAGTAAAATATATTTCCACAAAAATGGGTTTACTATAATAAATTCAAAAATAACATTTTTTACCCCATTCTTAACGAAACCGTGGTTTTATACTCTATAAAAAACTTCATATTATCATAAATAGATTTTTTCATACTTATTCTTAGTTGTTAGTTACCGTTATAAGAATATATTTTATTTTCAACTTTAACTCATGCTAAATTTGTTTAGAATTAAATATCAATATTGATTCAAAATATATCAAATTTGATCATTCATTGGTTTAAAAATGAATTTAATGACAAAGCAATTTTTTAGTAACTCTCAAACTACCATTTATTTCACTTAATGCAAATTTCAAATTTTAAAGTTGTTATGCATTTATTATCACATTATTGAAAAATGAATTGACACCCAAAATAAATACATTCATAACTTTCAAAATCTTACTTTAAACTTCTATACTCTTCACAATCCTCTTCTTATCAAAATCAGTTAATTTCTCTTTCATTCATTTTGAATTTATAACAACCTTTTATTCTCAATCAAATAATTTCAAATCCAAATTAATTAACTATCATCCTTTAATTTCATTTAATGTTTTTTTTTAATTTTAAGATTCAACATTATTGCTTCTTAATACCTAGTTGTTACAGACTACCCCTTAAGAAAATTGCTTCCAGCAATTTCTTCTTAGGAAAATCTATAGCATGCTAATAGCTTCTTACATTTAACTCTATTTACAATTGAGACTTGTGTATCCATCAACATAATCAAAGAAAGCAATATAAACAAGCATCAATACATATTAATCAAAGCAACAATAACACACAAATGCTTTTTAAATACTTTTTTGGGTCTAGGATGAAATTTTTGTATTGATGTGAGCCTTTTGTATTAAATAAAGAAGTACAAAATTAATCACTCAAGAGTATTAGATAATAAGACCTTAGCCTTTATTTTGGCGTATTTACCCATCGTATCGAATACATACCATTTTCAAAGAATATGGCCTTCACTTCAACTCTCATGCACCGCAAATTATAATCTACTTAAACAAACCATCCAACCATCAATGTGACTTCTTGTAATAAAGGCCATCTAAACCATTTTAATTTTGTATGCCATCGATTTAATTTAACTTTACTAAAAAGTTTATATTCTTGCATACAAAACAAATATTTTCTCAGTGTAAATAATTTTGGAAATTTCTGACAGAGTCTCCTTTGCACAGAGAACATTTCGAAACTTCACAACACAGAAATCGATATCCATCTCCAAAGAGGCATCCCAAACGCAGAGAAAACAACAATAAAATAGAAATGTCATATACTTATGAAGCATACCATCTTTTGCTACTTTTAAAAGCACACTTACATACCTTTGCGAGCATAAGCACATTTATGCTATTTTTTCTTTTGCTCACCTCCAAATACCCATGCTCAAACATTCCATTCAAGTAATATAACACACACGCGCACACGCATATATATATATATATATATATATATATATATATAATATAGACACACACACACTACATCCATATATCAACCACTTTTTCAAAGTTCGTAGATGTAGTTTTTCTTAACTAGCTTTCAACTTTCATAACATGCTACTAATATATGTGTCAAACCAAGGTGGTAAGATTTACTAAATCATTCAAAGCACTTCCAGAACTAGAAATATAGAGTGCATTAAAACAAACTCATTCAATTTCAAATTATCAATTTTTAAAAATCACTTTTTACTAACCAGATCCTCTTTATTAATTGTTGGTTTTCATATAGCAAATCTCAAAATTTTGCAAAATTTATAGAATAAAAGCTCTTCCTTATGGTCTTTGCTTTCGAAAATTTATAAGATCACTGAAAACGAATTAACAGTTTGAAACTTATGATCATAACAAATTGATGTTTCAAGCCAATAAATAAATAGCAGCACCGAGTTTATTGTTCAATTTAAAACAAAGTTTTGCATGAGGAAACTACAAAATTTGATAAAATGATACAAAGAAAAGTTCTTCCTTACTGAATTATCTTTCTAACCCAAAAGGGTTACAAAAATCCGATAAAAGAATCATGAGATATTACGCTTTTACTTCAGCACTTTTAAAACAAAAGTTTCACCAACATGTACATTTCTGATTTTTCATTCCAAACCAAAATTTCATTTCAAAAACAAATGGAAACAAAATTCCTCAAATAGAGTCGCTTGCTTTGAAATACATTTTTTGGGAAATCTAAAAGTTTTAAATATTTGATTTTTACAGTAGCAAACTAAATTCGTAAAATTGAAATTTTTTTTCATGCACTTATATTATACCTTGTAGTAAAATTTCACTTAAGAACTTTTCTGAAAATAAAATTCTCAATTAATGATACCAATTGTATTCCCAAATGTACATTTTTAAACACATTGTATTCGTGTATTGTTGTACAAAACATTTTACAATGAGTAGATAATATATTTAAGGAAACTCTAAATTTTTCCAACTCGAAATTTTTTTTAATTAAGTAAAAAGAACGATCATTTCAGGAAGTTTAAAACATATACGTTCACTTTGGAAACCAATCTATTTAAATTAAATACAGCATTTTTCAAATATCATTTATTAGTGATCTAACCATTTAAATGAAAAGTGATAAAATAACATAATTTTTTTTATCATACAAGCATAACGCCTAAAATCACCCAACTTGTCAATTATTGATTCAAAAGGAGTTTTTTCATAAAATACTTAATTTTCGAAATCTCCATCATAAATCTCAAATAGTAATGCTAAATTCAAATAGGTTTAAATGCTAAAATCTTCATTTTTCTCAAAATCCCATTTAATGCCAAAATCAATAATTTAAACCTCTTTGTTCATTTCAAGGAAATCATCAATTTAAAAATTAATAAAATTTCAACCGCTAATTGCTTCTTCAAAATAATTCGTACCATAGCATATCCCTCTCTAATACTATAAAAATACTAATAGAGAAGTTCTGCAAATTCTAGAGTTATTTTAAACACTAAATTCAAATTTTCTCCCAAAATGATTCATAATGTGAATTATTTCCAATAATCAAAAATTTAATTCATAGAAATAATTTATAACATCCTTGTTTACTTTCAAATCTGTTTAAGCCACCTTTATAAAATAATTTATTACACTAAAGTTCCTTTCTGTAAAGTCTTCCAAATTTTATATTGAGACACCAACTTATATAATTCACTTTTGTAACCAAATTCCAAAACTTCATTTTTCAAAATAATTCAAGTAAATCACTTTTATAATATTTTTATAGGGTATATAAATCAATTTCCATTTATAAGAGATAATCAAATACAAACTATATTACTTCCAAAGGTCATAATTCACAAGATATAACAATAATTTTGATTAATAATATTTTTCGTATACTAAATAGATCATATTCAAACTTTTTATTATTTCACAAATACTATTTCATAAAACCAACTTCTTTTCAATTTCTATAATAAACACATGGCTTTTGGAATATAAATTTTCTTTTCAAAATTTCTAAAATATTTTAAAATATGTATCTACTTTGGTATAAATTTCTTTTATATAACAAAATTTTGAAATCATTTATTTCGAAAATAATATAGCTCAAGCAAATTCTTTTTTTATACATACTTCTAAAGGTATTTAACTCAAAATTTCACATTCTAATCAATTTCAAATGCAATGTCCTTCCATTATCAAAGCAAAGGACAAGTAAACATCATATATACGATTTGAAATCAATTTTAAACCAAATCATACTCAACAAATAAGGATCACATCCATTATCAATGGGAATATTCATATGTTGCTTAAATAATATTTAACAGCATATTCAACCAACTTCAACTTTAATTCAGCACAATAATGATTAAACAATAGCATGCAACTATGTTTCAACCAATTCAATCATTCACAACCAAAGTTCATCACAGTCATAGTCAAAGTAGCGCATGCAAAGAGAAATATATATCTAACATATACATATGTGTGTGCGTGTACGCGCATGCACGCTTGGGTGTGAGTTAAGAAATAACTTGTAACGACCTGGGGTTTTATTCATTTGATTTGAGTATTTAATTAATTTTAAATATTAGAATAATTGGGTTTTAAACTTGAATTCAAATATAGGAATTATTTTAAATAGTTGAGATGTGAATTAATATTTGAATAGTGTTTTAAATAGCTAGAGTTTGAATTGAATGTAAATTTAATGGATTTAACGGTCCTATTTAACTCCTTTTAATTTATAAAACAATAATGGTGAATTAATTTTGTAAATTTAATTATAGAAAATAAATGGTTTAAATAAATAATTTGGAAATTCTTTAAAATTATCAATCTGGGGCACTGTCTTGGATTTTGACGAAACTAGTGTTATTGGATCCAGAATAATGAATTGTTGTACACCGATGAGTTTCATGGTGATCGGACGTACTGTGTGGTTGTGCAAGCTCAAAACGAGCAGCGATTAATTTTAGAGAATTGAAAATATTATAATTTTATTTTAATAGCTAACTTATTTATATGAAAGAATTAGGTTCCGAAAATAGTTCCATTGAGTTTAGAATATGGGTATTTAGTTAGAAACGCCAGTAAGCATGCCTCGATTAAAGTTCGTAGAATTTAGAGCGTGAATAGTATTGGTTAGAAATCCTATATATAGGACCCCAACTCTTATCTTTTTGGCCCAAACTAGAGATTAGAACCCAAGCCACCAATTTTATCAACCCTAACCCTAATAATCTAACGACCCACGTACATCGAGGCCATCGAAGGCCGAATTAGGTCTCGACCTCAGCTAGGGAAATGTTTGCCTTGATGAGGGGAAGAGGTTGACCAGTTGGATTGGGCTATGTCGACGTGTGGCGGTGGGAATTGGAGTTCGACATTGGTGCGTTTTTTGGTTTGTCGACGAGTTAAGGGTGATGGCACGTGGTGAGGCCGGTGTTGTTGGACTCAACAGAGGCGGGGCTATCGCCTAGAGGCGAGCGGGGGCACGTAGTTGCCTGAGGCGGTGGTGCTAGGTTGAGCAAGTGGCGTCAAGGTTGGATTTGCATGCGGCTTGGCTTGATGGAGAAGGATTAAAGCTAAACGTGGATTATGTTTAAGCTAGGTCCAAACCGAATGTGGTCAGTCCTGTTAAGCTCGTATCAATGATATCTATGTTACGGAATTGGATTGGTATAGATTGGAGCTTGTAGGAATTTCAGCTAAAATCAAATGTTGTTCTATTTTAGACGGAACTAAGAATGCGTAAGCGATAACTGGAATTTCGGTGAATTAACTCGCCTCTGAATGATATTATAATGTTGTACAGTAGTTATAAAATTGTTGATTGTTTGCTTGGACACTTTATTTGGTGGACTATTTGGTTTTGATGGGTTGTCGCTTTTGAAAGCGATCAATATATGAAATCAATTGCAGGGACTTATCTGATGTACGTGAAATTTGTAGAGGGATTAAATGGGATTCCTCACCCTTGTTGATTATTTTCAATAATACTTCTGTTATATGAATTATTAAATATCAAACTTGATTGTTTGGCTTATGGGATATGATATTATTATATGTTAAAAATTAACCCCTGTAGTCATAAAAATCGATAACAATATTGGTTAAGTGCCTAGTGACTATTGCCCTCAATTTACTATTTTGAAAATACTATTAATTGTCGTTGGGCTTAAGAATGGTTTTGACTCAAAGAATGACTTTAAATCTAATTTTTGAGTTTCTTGGAATAATTTATTTAAATGGATTTTCAACTTCTATTTTACTCCAACCCCTTTATATTTGTCTTTTCTAGAACATTTAGAAATGTTTTTTTAAAGTTGTATAAACATTGTTTGATAATGTTTTAAAAGTTGTTTATTTATATTTTAATATTATGAAAAGTTATTTGTTTAAATAATTAATATTGTTTGAAGATAATAATAATAATTTATTTATTATCTTTTGGAATTAATCATTATTATTTATTAATAATGTTTTAGAATTAATAATAATTATTTATTAATAATGTTTTGGAAGATAATTATTATTTTATTATAAAAATGTTTGAAGATTAATTATTATTGTTTATTTAATACTGTTTTAAATTATTGATTATTTTATTTATAATGTTTTGAAGTTAATAATTATTATTATATAATAATGTTTTGAAGTAAATTATAATTATTATATAATAATAATGTTTTGAAGTAAATAATAATTATTTATTTATGACATTTGAAGTTAATTGATTTATTAAATTAATTGTATTTATAAATAATAAATTGATTTATAAAAGGGATTTCATTCAATAAAGGAGTTATAAATGAAAATAGAGTTTTGGATTTATAAGAGATTTTTTATAAAGGCTATATAAAGGATTTTTATATAAGAATTTCATAAAGGACTTTATAAAAGGATAGAGTTTTATAAAAAAAATTAGAGATTTACAAAAGAGTATATAAATTGTTTTAGAGATTTTTAAAAGAGTTATAAATGATTTTAGAGATTTATAAAGGAGTTTTATAAATGATTTTAGAGTTGTATAAAAAGGGAATTTATAAAAGAAGATGAGATTGATTTTGAAAAAAATGATCTTTAAATATTTATGGTGGTATGGCAACATCTTTCTATACTTAGTACCAAATAGGAAATCTTTCTCAGTTTTTGTAAATATACTTATACCGTTGAGATAAGTATATAAATACATTTTCTAAGCAGTGAAAGTGCAGTGTTTCTGTGAATATACTTATACCGTTGAGATAAGTATATGAATATTACTCCAAGTATTGAAAGGAGTAAAAAGGATTTGTGAGTATACCTTTATAAAAGTATTTTGATACAAGTATTTACAAGGTGATTTTAATTAATGAAAGGATTAATTAAAGAGGTTATTAGTTACTTATGTGCTTAACCAATGTTGGTTTTCCCTATGGAATTAAATCCCTGATGTGATTGTTGTATTATTCGATAGCTAAATAACCTACTATTGAACTTGGCCAGTTTTAAATTATCGTTGTCGGTTCGAGGAGACTGGGATCAGATCTGTTATTCAAAAACCACTTTGAACCGGCATAAGCATTCAAATAGATGACATCTTGAAGAGGATGTTTCGAAGACGGAGTTCTTCGATGTACATGAGCTACATGTTACTAATCCTGAGGGTGATTCCAAAATGGATGTAGCAAAAGTAGTGCCTTCGGTTTTGTTTAGACCCAGAATGAACTAGTATGGATGAATGCTGGAATTGCATTGCTTCCATGAGGGTAGTGTTAGCATTCCAAGTGGGTTTACTATTCAAAAAGGTAAAGCGTAACCTCAGGCTTCACACCTGGTAAATGACTAAAGTAGGGATGTGCAGTAGGGCTAAGTGGGTCGCTCCTATTAGGGTATGATCATCGCCTTATCTAGAGTCGATATCTGTGTATGCTTCGGGGCCCATTATGGTTGTTTGATCACAAACAATTGGTGATCATACTCCGCGCTATCTAGTAAGGGGTAAGACCGGTCCTAAGTAGTAGAAGTGCAACGTGTTGTAGCCTCCAGTAAATTTTATATAGAGGTGTACTGATTCAGTGGGTAAACCCTTACCCTTTCATAGTTGGAATCCATTTTCCAATACGAGCCTTCGGACTTGATTGTATACCTATTATGCTAGAATTCAATCAATGTAACAATTTCAGCTATGATTATTTTAAACCACAGACATTATTGTAATATAAGAGGATTTTTTATAGAAATATTTTGGTTGTCGTAAGGTAAAAACACATCTTGTTTATGTGTGGCGTGGTCTTACAAGATACATCTCTTAAAATCCATTTGAGGTGTGTTTTCTCACGCTAGTTTACCAGTCTGATACGGGTGTTATATTATTATAATGCTTAGGTCAGACCGAGCACATCTACAGATTCAGTTTGTATACTTGGAGCATTAGGTAATGAGCCGGATGCCTCCAAGTCGTATTCACGTATATTCTATTTTTTGTTGCATTGGTTATTTATATTTATCAGTAATTGTGGGGATAAGTTGTTATAACTATCCAGGCTGTTGATTGATTAGTTGACTCTGATTGATATATGTATAATAAAGTTCAGTTTTTCTTTTGTAAAAAACATTGTTCTATTATAGATTGCTCGTCATGTTGTGAGATTATGTTCTGTCTTTTCTTTATTTTTCCCCCACAATCTGTCTTTTCGACACTCGGATGTTCGGCATGTGAATACCATAGATGTATTAGTATCAACTTCTGAAGGTCGAAAAGGTGGGTCATAACATAACTCGCCTAAATTCCAATAACTTGCTAAATATTTCCTAGCAACACTTATTTTCAAATTTTTTCCATTCTCCTTGTGATCCAAAACTATCACTCAACCAAAATTGACCCAAAACACTACCTTTTTGTGTCTAAAAGATAGAGAGTAGCGTTGAGAAGATATGTTTTAAGTTTGGTAATTTTTGGGAATTTATTGGATTGGATTTGATTTTCTAAAGATCTAGGATTTTAGGAGAAAGATGAAGGAGTTGCAGAATAAAAGTAAGAGAAATATGTCTTCCCTTTTAATTGCTAACGGGCTAATAGGTAGTTAAACCAAACCCAATATACAATATCAATTAAAACAACTAATTTTATTCATTTCCTTTTTATTGCACTATGTTTTTTAAACATTTCACACTGTCTTTGCAAATTGAATTTTTTTAATTTACATTCTCGTGAACAAATAATTCTATCACATTTATGTTAACATTTTGTAAAGTATATTTTGTTTCCTTATAAAAATAGAGTTTATATACTTACTTCATAATAACACAATTATCCTTTTAAATTATCAACGTTGGTTAAAATTGTATTTTTATCATTCTAAAATTTTAACAAGATACAAAAATCATTTTTAATATATTTCACAACTTCAAATAATTAAATATTAAACTTCCATATTTATCTTGTCTTTTCGGTTGAAAATAAGTTAAAGTCAATATTCAAATTTACTTCTCTTTTTTCCTACCATCTTAACCTCTTTCAAAAACTCCCAATAATGATGTTTCAACGTATTAAGTTGAAAACTCATATATCAACAAATGACTTTATCTATGTAAAAATTCACATTCTAATAAAATACATTCCATAAAAATGGGTTTATTGTCATAAATTCAAAAATAGCATTTATTACCCAATTCATTGTGAAACCATGGTTTTATACTCTATCAACAACTTCATTTTATCAAAAATTGATTTTTGATACTTATTATTAATTTCTTAGTTACTGTTATAAGAATATTTGTTTTTGTCAACTTTAAGTTGTGCTAAATCGATTTAAATATCAGTATTGATTCAAAATAAAACAAATTTCCGTTATCGATCGTTCATTGCTTTAAGAATGTATTTAATAACGAAGCAATTATTTTAGCAACTACCAAGCTACCATTTCTTTCACCTTAATGCAAATTTGAAAATTCCAAATTTTTATGCATTTATTGCTGCATTACTTAAAAATGAAATAACACCCAAAATAAATACTTTTATAACTTTCAAATCTTATTTTCAACTTCTATACTTTTTCACGATCCTCTTCTTATCAAAATTAATTTATTTCTCTTTTACTCCATTTTGAATTTTTAACATCCTTTTATTCCCATTCAAATAATTTCAAATCCATTTTAATTAACTACCATCTTTTAGTTTTATTTAATGTAGTTTAATTTAATTTTAAGATTCAAATTTATTGTTTTTCAATACCATGTTGTTAAAAACTCCCACATAAGAAAATTTCATCCTTGCAATTTCTCCTTAAGAAAAAATCTATAACACGCTAATAACTTCTTGCATTTAACTCCATTTACAATTTAGACCGATGTAACTATCAACACAATCAAAGTAAGCAATCCAAACTAGCGTCAATACATAATAATCAAAACAACCACAACACACAAATGCTTTTGTAATACTTCTTCGGGTCTAGCATGAAATTACGATATTGTTTCGACCCTTCTCTATTAAATAGAGAAAATTAATCACTCAAGAATATTCAATAATGAGACCTTAGTCTTCACTTAGACATATTTACCCACCGTACCGAATACATACCATCTTCAAGAGTATTGCTTCACTTCAACTCTCATGCATCATAAATTATAATCTATTTAAACATACTATCCAGCCCTCTATGTGTCTTCTTTTAATAAAGGTCATAAACTTCTTTTATTTTGTATGCCATCAATTTAATTTTAACTTTACTAAAATGTTTTATATTCTTGCAAACGAAACAAATATTTTCTAGGTGTTTGAAATTTAAGAAAAGTTCGATGGAGTCTTCTTTGTGCACAGAGAGCATTCCAAAACTTCACAATACATAGAAATCAATATTCATCGCCGAAGAAGCATCCCGAATATGGGGAAAACAACAACAATATAAACATGGCATATACTTATGAAGCATACCTTCTTTTGCTACTTTTAAAAGCATACTTAAATACCTTTGTGAGCATAAGCTCATTTGTGCTCTTCTTTCTTTTGATCACCACCAAATACCTATGGTCAAACATGTCATTCATGTAATAACACATGTATATAAACATTACATTAGCATACCAACCACTCATTCAAAGTTTGTAGTTGTAGTTTTTCTTAACTAGCTTTTAACTTCCATAACATGCTACTAATATATGTGTCAATATAAGGTTGTAAGATGTTTACTAAATTGTTCAAAGCACTTCCAGATCTAGAAATTTAGAGTACATTGAAACAAATCAACTTTATTAGTTGTCAGTTTTCATAAAGCAAATATCAAAATTTTCGCAAAACTTCACAATAAAAGTTCTTCCTTACAGCCTTTGTTTTCTAGAATGCACTAGCTCACTAAAAAGGATTAACGGTCTGAAAGTTATGATCAAAACAAGTTGGTGTTTCAAGCTAGCAAACAAACAGTAGGACATAGTTTATGGCTCGGTTTAAAATAGGGTTTTGCATGAGGAAACTACAAAATTTGATAAAATGATATATAGAATAGTTTTTCCTTACTGAAATATGTTTCCAACCCAAAAGGATTAGAAAAATCTGATAAAAGACTCACAAGATATTGTAGTTTTACTTCATCACTTTTAAAACAAAATTTTCTACAAAATATACATTTCTAATTTCTCATTTCAAACCAAAATTTCATTTAAAAAACAATTAGAAATTTGCTAAAGTTCCTTAAACTGAGTTGTATTCCTTAAAATCCATTTTTTAGAGAAGCTAAAAGTTACAAAGATTTGACATTTTACATTAGCAAACTAAATTCATAAAACTGAAAATACTTTTTCACACTTATATTATACCTCGTAGTAAAATTTCACTTAAGAACTTATCTTTACAATTAAAATTTTCAACTAATTTTATCAATTATTTTTCCAAACGTACATTTTAAACACTTTATATTCATGCATTGCCTTACAAAACATTTTGCAATAGTAGATAATATATTTTAAGGAAAGTCTTAATTGTTTCAACTTGAAAATATTTTTCCTACTAATTAATTAGATCGAACATTTCAGGAATTTTTAAAACATATACATCCACTTTGGAAAACAATATATTTAAATTAAATACACCTTTCTTCAAATATCATTTATTAAGGATCAAAACATTTAAACGAAGTGATAAAATACGATAACAAATTTTCTCATACAAGTATAACACCTAGAATCATCAAATTAGTCAATTTTTGATTCATAAGGGGTTTTATTATAAAAAATACTTGATTTCCAAAATCTCCATCTTAAATTTCAAATATTAATACTAAATTCAAAAAGATTTAAAGGCTAAAATCTTCATTTTTTGAAAAAAATCCCATATAATGTCGAAATCCATAATTTAAATCTCTTTCTTTGTTTCAAAGAAACACTCAATTTATATCTTAATTAAATTTCGAAAACACTAACTGCTTCTTGAAAATAATTCATACATAGCATATCCTTCTTTAATACTATAAAAATACCAATAAGGATTTCTGTAAATTCTAGAATTCTTTTAAATACTAAATTCAAATTTTATTATTTTTCTGCCAAAATGATTCATAATACAAATTATTTCCAATAATTAAATATTTAATTCTTAAAAACAATTTATAACACCCTTATTTACTTTCAAATCCTTTTAAACCACCTTTAAAAAATAACTAATTAAAACAAAATTCCTTTCTATAAGTCTTTCGAATTTTTAGACTAAGGCATCAACTTATATAATTCACTTTGGTAACCAAATTCCAAAACTTCCTTTTTCAAAATTATTGATTAAATCACTTGTATAATATTTTTAAAGGGTATATAAATCAATTTCTATTACAAGAGATAATCGAATATGAACTATATTAATTATAAAGGTCATACTTCCCAAAATATAATAATAAATTTTGAGTAATAATATTTTTTGTACAAGAAATAAATCGTATTAAAACCTTTTATTATTTCAAAGACACTATTTCATAAAACTTAACTTCTTTCCAGTTTCTATAAAAACAAACTCATCGCTTTTGGAACATAAAATTTTCTTTTCAAAAATTTTAAAATTATAGATTTTAAAATATATCTTCTTTGTTATAAAATTTTATACAACCAAATTTTAAAATCATTTATTTCAAAAATAATATAACTCAAGAAAATTCTTAATTTATAAATATTTCCAAAAGCATTTAACTCAAAATTTTCCCATCTAATCAATTTCAAATGCAATGTCTGTCCATTATCAAAGCAAAGCAAGGACATGCAAACATCATATATACAATTTTGAAATCAATCTAAAACAAAATTATTCTCAACAAACAAGGAATCACATCCGTTATCAAAAGGAATATTCTTATGTTGCTTAAATTTTATTTAACAACATATTCAACCAACTTCAATTTTAATTCAGCACAACAATGATTGAACAATAACATGCAACTATATTCCAACCAATTCAATCATTCACAACCAAAGTTCATCACAATCATAATCGAAGTAGTGCATGCAAAGAGAAATATATATTCTAGAATATATATGTCTGTGTGCATGCACGTGCATGTATATGTATAGACACACACACGTATGTGAGAAAGAGTTAAGAAATAACTCTCCTAAATTCCAGATAGCTTGCTGAATACTTCATTTTTGCCTAACAACCCATTTTTCCAACGTTCTTCTTCCATTCTTCTTGTCATCCAAAACTATTGCCCAACCAAAACTGACCCAAACTCTAACATTCTGTTTCTAAAAGATGGAGAGTGGTGTTGAAAAGCTAAGTTTTAAGTTTGGGAATTTACTGGATTTGATTTGATTTTTTTTATAAAGATATATGGTTTTAGGAGAAAGATGAAGGAGTTTTGTTGTTTTATTTTTGGTTTGCAAACAAAACATAGAGAAATAGGCGTTCCCTTTTAATTACTAATGGGCTAATGGGTAGTTAAACTAAACCCAATATCTAATATCAATTAAAACAACTCATTTTATTCTTTTCTTTTTAATTATGTTTTAAAACATTTCACATTACCTTTTCAAATTGAAATTTTCAAATTTATATTTTTGTGAACAAATAATTCTATCAAATTTATATTAACATTTTGTAAAGTATATTTTACTTTTATTTCCTTGTACAAATAGAGTTTACATAATTAATTCATAATAACACAATTATGATTTTATATTATCGGCACTAGTTAAAATTGTATTTTTATTATCTAAAATTTTAAGAAGATTCAAAAATCATTTTTAATAAATTTCACTTCATATGATTAAAGATTAAACCTCCATATTTATCTTTTCTTTATGGTTAAAAATAAGTTAGGGTCAATATTTAAATTTATTTCTTTTTTTCCGTCTTTCTTAACTTATTTCAAAAACTCCCAATAATGATGTTCACCTTTATTAAGTTCAAAACTCATATCTCAACAAACGACTTTATATATGTAAAAATTCATGTTCTAATAAAATGCATTTCCAGAAATGGTTTGCTCTAATAAATTCAAAAATAACATTTATTACCATGTTCATTATGAAACCATGGTTTTGAACTCTGCCAAAAACTTCATATTTTCAAAGATAGATTTGTCATATTTATTCTTCATTTATTTGTTATTGTTATGAGAATATATTTTTGTAAACTTTAACTCATGATAAATTTGTTTAGATTTTAATATCAATATTGATTCAATGTAAAAATTCCCCATTATTGACCATTCATTGCTTTAAAATGTATTTAATAATAAACAATTATTTTAGAACTCCCAAACTACCATTTATTCCACCTTAATGCAAATTTCAAATTTTAAAATTGTTATCCATTTATAGCTGCATTCTTAAAAATGAATTAACACCTAAAATAAATACTTTTATAGGTTTCAAAATCTTATTTTAAGCTTCTATAGTCTTTCACAATCATCTTCTTATAAAGATCACTTAATTTCTCTTTTATTCCATTTTGAATTCAAAACAACCTTTTATCCTCATTCAAATGATTTCAATTCCAAATTAATTTATTACTATCCTTTAATTTATTTTGAAGTAATTTATTTTAATTTTAAGTTTCAAATTTATTGATTCTCAATACCGTGTTGTTACATACTCACTTAAGAAAATTACGTATACGTTCTCGCAATTTCTACTTAAGGAAAATCTATAACATCCTAATAACTCTTGCATTTAACTCCATTTATAATGTAGACATAACTATCTATCAACACAATCAAAGTAAGCAATACAAACAAGCATAAATACAAAGCAATCAAAGCAACCATAACACACAAATGCTTTTCACATACTTTTTCTGGTCTTGCATGAGATTATGGTATTGCTTCGACCCTTTTGTATTAAATAGAGAAGTACAAAATTATTCACTCGATATTCAGTAATTAGACCTTAGCCTTCACTTAGGCATATTTACCCATCATTCTAAATACATACCATCTTCAAAAAAAATTTCTTCACTTCTACTCTCATGCATCACAAATTATAATCTACTTAAACATACTATCCAATCCTCTATGCTAGTTCTTCTAATAAATGCCATCTAAACTTCTTTTATTTTGTTTTCCATCAATTAAATTTAACTTTACTAAAAAGGTTTTATATTCCTGCATATGAAACAAATATTTTCAAAGTGTCAGAAATTCTTGAAAATATCGATAGAGTCTCCTTTGCACGGATAGCATTCCAAAACTTGACAACACGTAGAAATCATTATCCATCTCCGAAGAGGCATCCTGAACATGGGGAAAACAACAACAATATAAAACATGGCCTATATTTATGAAGCGTACCTTCTTTTAATATTTTTAAAAGCATACTTACATACCTTTGCGAGCACAAGTATATTTGTGCTTTTTTTTATTTTGATCACCTCCTAAAAACTGTGCTCAAATATGTCATTCATGTAATAACACACATATATATATATAGACATTACATCCAAATACCGACCACTCTTTCAAAGTTCGTAGTCATAGGTTTTCTCAACTAGCTTTTAACTTTCATAACATGCTAATAATATATGCGTCAAAATAAGGTTGTAAGGTGTTTACTAAATAATTCAAAGAACTTCCAGATCTAGAAATACAGAGTACATTAAAGCAAACTCGTTTAGTTTCAAATTACCAATTTTGAAAAATCACTTTTTACTGACCATACCCTCTTTATTATTGTGAGTTTTCATATAGCAAATCTCAAAATTTCACCAAACCTATAGCATAAAAGTTATTCCTTATAGTCTTAGCTTTCTAGAATGCGAAAGATAACTGAAGAAGGATTAACAGTCCGAAAGTTATGATCAAAACAAGTTGGTGTTTCAAGCTAGCAAATAAATAGAGGATAGAGTTTACGATTCGGTTAAAACAGGATTTTGCATGAGGAAACTACCAAATTTAATAAAATGATACAAAAAAAATTCTTCCTCAATGAAATACCTTTAAAACCCAAAAGGATTACAAAAATCCGATAAAAGAATCACAAGATATTGCAGTTTTACTTCATCACTTTTAAAACAAAATTTTCAGCTACACATACATTTCTAATTTCTCGTTTCAAACCAAATTTTGTTTCAAAAACAAATATAATTTTACAAAGTTCTTTAAACAGAGTTGCATGCTTTGAAATACATTTCTCGGAAAAGTTGGAAGTAGCAAAGATTTGATAGTTTACATTAGCAAATTAAATTCGTAAAATTGAAAATAGTTTTCTTTGTACTTATATTATACCTTGTAATAAAATATCAATTAAGAACTTTTTTTAAAATAAAATTTTCCACTAATTACACCAATTTTTTTCCAAAACGTACATTTTAAACACTTTATATTCATGTACCGTCTTACACGACATTTTGCAATGAATAGATATTATATTTTAAGGGAAGCCTTAATTTTTTCAACTCGAAAATAATTTTTTTACCAATTAAAAAGAAAGAACATTTTAGGATGTTTTAAAACATGTTAGTCCACTTTGAAAAGCAATATATTTAAATTAAGCACACCTTTTCTCTCAAATATCATTTATAAGTTAGCAAATAAATAGAGGATAGAGTTTATGATTCAGTTAAAATAGGATTTTACACGAGGAAAGTACCAAATTTAATAAAATGATACAAAAATTCTTCCTCAATGAAATACCTTCCCAACCCAAAAGGATTACAAAAATCCGATAAAAGAATCACAAGGTATTGCAGTTTTACTTCATCACTTTTAAAAAAAAATTCAGTTACACATACATTTCTAATTTCTCGTTTCAAACCAAAATTTCATTTCAAAAAAAATATAATTTTACCAAAGTTCTTTAAACAGAGTTGCATGCTTTGAAATACATTTCTCGGAAAAGCTAGAAGTTGCAAAGATATGATAGTTTACATTAGCAAATTAAATTCGTAAAATTGAAAATAGTTTTCTTTGTACTTATATTATACCTTGTAATAAAATATCAATTAAGAACTTTTTTTAAAATAAAATTTTCCTCTAATTACACTAATTTTCTTCCAAAATGTACATTTTAAACACTTTATATTCATGTGCTGTCTTACACAACATTTTGCAATGAGTAGATATTATATTTTAGGGAAAGTCTTAATTTTTTCAACTCGAAAATAATTTTTTTACCAATTAAAAAGAAAGAACATTTTAGGAAGTTTTAAAACATGTTAGTCCACTTTGAAAAGCAATATATTTAAATTAAGCACACCTTTTCTTTCAAATATCATTTATAAGTTAGCAAAACATTTTTACGAACAGTGATAAAATAACATAACAAAATTTATCATACATGCACAACACCCAAGATCATCTAACTAGTTAATTATTGATTCATAAGGGGTTTTATTATTAAATTTTTGATTTCCTAAATCTCTATCTTAAATATCAAATATTAATACTAAATTCAAAGAGGTTTAAAGGCTAAAATCTTCATTTTTCTCAAAATCCGATTAAATGTCAAAAGTCCATAATTTAAACCTCTTTCTACATTTCAAATAAATCCTTGATTTAAGTCTTAACTAAAAATTTGAACCACTAACGCCATATTGAAAATAATTCTTAGCATAGCATATCGCTCTTTAATACTATAAAAATACTAATAAAGGAGTTCCCTAAATTCTCAAATTCTTTTAAACATCAAATTCAGATTTTATTATTTTCCCCTAAAAATGATTCATAATACAAATTATTTCCAATAATAAAATATTTAAATCTTAAAAATAATTTATAACATCCTTATTCACTTTCAAATCCGTTTAAGCCACCTTTGTAAAATAATTTGTTAAACTAAATTTCCTTTTTGCAAAGTCTTTCAAATTTTTATATTAAGACATCAACTAATATAATTCACTTTTGTAACCAAATTCCAAAACCTCCTTTTTCAAAGTAATTCAATTAAATCACTTTTGTACTATTTTAAAGGGTATATAAATCAATTTCCATTTAGAAGAGATAATCAAATATGAGCTATATTACTTCCAAACGTCATACTTCACAAAATATAATAATAAATTTTGATTAATAATATATTTCGTACAATAAATAAATCATTATATATATATATATATATATATATATATATATATATATAGTGTTTCAAATCAATCTATAACGAATTACATCCATTATCAAAGTGAATATTCATATGTGCTAAAATTGTATTTAACAGCATATTCAGCCAGCTTCAATTTAATTCATCACAACAATATTTGAACAGTAACATGCATCTATATTTCAATCATTTCAATCAGTCACAACCAAAGTTCATCACAATCCATAATCGTAATAGCGCATGCAAAGAGAAATATATATTCTAGAATATATATATATATATATATATATATATATATATATATATATATATATATATATATATATATATATATGGGTTAGGAAATAACTCACGTAAAATCCAAATAGCTTGCTAAATACTTCTCAAATGCATAGCAACTCTTCTTTTCCAACCTTCTTCTTCCATACTCCTTGCTGTCCAAAGCTACTGCTCAATCAAAACTGACCCAAAACTCTTACTATTTGCGTCTAAAAGATGGAGAGTGGCGCTGAGAAGATACGTTTTAAGTTTGGTGATTTTTAAGAATTTATTGGATTTGTTTTGATTTTCCAAAGATCAAGGGTTTTAGGAGAATGATGAAGAATTCTGTTGTTTTGTTCTCTGGTTTGCAAAATAAACGTACAAGATGGAAGAAGAGAAACAGATGTTCCCTTTTAATTACTAATGGGCTATTAGGCTGTTAAACTAAACCCAATATCAAATACCAATTAAAACAACTCATTTAATTCTTTTCTCTTTAGTTAAACCATGTTTTAAAACATTTCACGTTATCTTTTCAAATTGAAAATTTTAAGTTTGTATTCTCATGAACAAATAATTCTATCAAATTCATTTTAACATTTTATGAAGTATATTTTAATTTTATTTCCTTGTAAAAATAGAGTTTACATACTTAAATTCATAATAACACAACTCTCCTTTTAAATTATCAACATTGGTTAAAATTGTATTTTTATCATTTTAAAATTTTAGCAACTTACAAAGTCATTTTTTAAAATTTTAACAATTTCATATAATTAAAGATTAAGCCTCCATATTTATCTTGTCTTCACGGTTAAAAATAAGCTAAAGTCAGTATTTAAATTTACATCTCATTTTTTCCTTCTTTCTTAACCTATTTCAAAACTATCAATGACGAAGTTTCAGCTTTATTAAGTTCAAAAGTCATATTTTAACTAACGACTTTATCCATGCAAAAATCCACATTCTATTGAAATATATTTCCATAAATCTTGGTTACTACAATAAATTCAAAAATAGCATTTATTACCCTATATATTATGAAACTATGGTTTTATACTCTATCAAAACTTCATATTATCAAAAATAGGTTTTTCATACTTATTCTTAATTTATTAGTTAGATTATAAGAATGCATTTTTCTTTTTAACTTTAGCTCATGCTAAATTTGTTTTAAATTTAAATACCAATATTGATTCAAAATAGAATAAATTCCCATTATTGATCATTCGTTACTTTAGAAATGTATTTAATAACAAAGAAAATGTTCTAGTTACTTCCAAACTAAATTTATTTCACCTTAATGCAAATTTCAAATTTTAAAATTGCTATACATTTATTGTTCAATTACATAAAAATTAATTAACACCCAAAATAAATATTTTTATAACTTTCAAAATGTTATTTTGATATTCTATACTCTTTCAGAATCCTCTTCTCATCAAAATCAATTGATTTTTCTCTCATTCCATTTTGAATTCATAATAACCTATTATTCTCAATCAAATAATTTAAAATCTAACTTAATTAACCACAATTCTTTAATTTCATTTAATGTTATTCTTTTTATTTTAAGATTCAAATTTATTGCTTCTCAATATCGGGTTTTTACAATGCTAGTTACAATGGTATGACTAACCCAATGCAGCATTAGATGAAGTATAGATGGCACATGGACAGTGCTTGAGTTAATAATGTTGTTAAGTACAGATGTTTTCCCTCTTCCTTGATGAATTAGCCACGATGTGGTTCTACTGGGTGTAGCCTGGGTCCATATTGTCTTATGATGAGTTAGCCAGTAAAATTTTGGAGCAATTCCAAGCTCTCTCAGTTCAGCCAAAGGATGCGCTATGTCCTTGGCCAATTTTCATCAAGGGTCCAATGAGATCTTGAAGAACTTCATGAACAGTTCAACGCTACCATCACAGAACTAAAGAACCCAGGTGATAATATTGTTTTGATGGCTTCGATCAGTGGTGTGAATAAGCAATGGGGTTTGGTATATGACTAAAAATGAAGAAGCCTGTAACCTTAAAAGATTATTTTATAGAAAAGTAAATCAATTCCTACGCTTAGATGAGACAGACCTAGAAGAGAATTCTGGCGTGGTCGATGAAGCTAGACTGAGCAACATCGTGCATAGTAATGTGCTGTCAAACAAGATGTTGATAGTGAAAATAATAATGCTTATTCTAGTTTCTAACAAAATCAATTCTTCCATAATAAATACTAACATTATACTAGCAGTTAATGTTATAGGCTTCTTAATAATGCATCAAAGCTCAGCCTTTCCTTTTACAAGTATTGTTTAAAAGAAAAGAATTTAGACAACATTCATTTCAGTGTTTCTTATTTATCAAAGTCGTGTTTCATTCTTCCCCGAATTATTATCTTTTTTATAAATTCAATATTATTTCCCTTTTTTACATACAATTTTGCATTTGATCCAAAGTGCATTATGTAATTTAGCATGCCACTTTCCCTTATCCATTTCACGGTTCACTAAAGCCAATTATCTCATTTTTACATTTTTAATTCTAGAAGAATTCACTCAACATTCTTCCACTTCTATGGTTCTTATTTCAATTTGAGTTTTCCACTTTGAAAATAACAACAAAGAATAGTTTTGGCTAATTTTTCAACCAATTCATATTTCTTTTATGTAGGATTGAATATTCTATTGCTATGTAAGTAGCTACAAGCTTAAGGTTAAACTAATGGAATCTATAAACAAGCAAATTGAAATTTTAATATTTAAGCGGC
Organism: Allium fistulosum; assembly: GCA_030737815.1. Lineage (NCBI taxonomy): Eukaryota > Viridiplantae > Streptophyta > Magnoliopsida > Asparagales > Amaryllidaceae > Allium > Allium fistulosum. The sequence continues at coordinate 801,689,906 of CM060904.1, forward strand.
TTTTTAACTTTACTGTATCTTTTCTCTTCCTATTCATTTCAAGGTAATTTATTACAAAATTAATAATCACATTTTATTTAGCAAAATATTTTAGAAAAAATATGGTTAATCATAGTCCAGTGACATTTTGTTAAGTCTTCAAGGTTAATATAGTATTATCTTGAATATATGTCTTTATGCATTTCTTAGAAAATAAATATGAGTAATATTATATCTTCTGCCATTATGAAACTCTATCTAAATACATATTTCGCGATGAATATTGTTGATTTTCCTATGAAATACCACTAATTTACAAATATTTAGAAATTCTAAAATTATTTTCCATCTGAGAATGGTGTTAGCGTACTTCAACATTTAAGAACCCAATTATATATTATAAGATAAAAAGGTGCATGTTTATTTGAAATTCATCATCATGATATGTATGTGTATACATTTTTGTGTGTGTCATGATATGTTATTTGAGATTATGACTATACAAAGGTTATGTCATAATTGATTCCTTCTTTATAGGTAATATTACACTATATATTAATGTTGGATCTCTCTCAATTTTTCTTTTTTCCTTCTTTGTTTATAAAAAATTACTCACTCTTATTGGTTGAGTCTATTTCTATAAAGATTCAAGTTCAAGTCCAGTAAACTCACTTATTTGGTGTGTTTTAGAATAATAATTTCCCTTGATTTACTTTACTCTTAAGCACCCATGTTCAAACCAATAAATCACTTTAACATAACATTTATAAAATTACATAGTTTATTTAGAACTCTTTACCTTTTCTTTATAAAAGCCAAGTTCAAATCCTTTAACCTTATTTTCGCAGGCTTTTAAAACAAGAAAGCTTTATCTTCATCCTAAATTTATTGGTTCTAATTTTTGAAATTATAAAATTTACAAATGAAAAGAACGGTTTGTTTTTAAACTTTTTTGTTATTATAAAAAATAAAGGGGAAAGTTAAAATTAATAAATAAAATTGCAAATGAGTAATAATAATCAATCATACCAAAATAAATTATTCAACACACACACACACATATTATATTTGAAAGTTATATTTTTAGATTGAACTCTTTTCTTAGTTCGCTACATTTTCAACAAATATATATATATGGTGAAATCACTCATTTAGTGGTTGAATTTAAATAAAATGAGTGATTTCACCATATATCATATATTTGTTGAAAATGTAGCGAACTAAGAAAAGAGTTCAATCTAAAAATATAACTTTCAAATATAATATATATGTGTGTGTGTGTGTGTTGAACAATTTATTTTGGTATGATTGATTATTATTACTCATTTGCAATTTTAATTATTAATTTTAACTTTTCCCTTTATTTTTTATAATAACAAAAAAGTTTAAAAACAAACCGTTCTTTTCATTTGTAAATTTTATAATTTCAAAAATTAGAACCAATAAATTTAGGATGAAGATAAAGCTTTCTTGTTTTAAAATCCTGCGAAAATAAGGTTAAAGGATTTGAACTTGGCTTTTATAAAGAAAAGGTAAAGAGTTCTAAATAAACTATGTAATTTTATAAATGTTATGTTAAAGTGATTTATTGGTTTGAACATGGGTGCTTAAGAGTAAAGTAAATCAAGGGAAATTATTATTCTAAAACACACCAAATAAGTGAGTTTATTGGACTTGAACTTGAATCTTTATAGAAATAGACTCAACCAATAAGAGTCTAAGTAATTTTTTATAAACAAAGAAGGAAAAAAGAAAAATTGAGAGAGATCCAACATTAATATATAGTGTAATATTACCTATAAAGAAGGAATCAATTATGACATAACCTTTGTATAGTCATAATCTCAAATAACATATAACATTTCAAAAATCAATGGCGTCTACCACCAACCATACCATTTCCTCCTCTCCTCCTCCCCCTCCAATCTCCTTTGTTCCCCCCAGATATGCTCCATACTTCAGTCATCCTGCCTCAGCTCATCCTTCCGTCCTGCCTACACCACCATCATTTGCTTCACCCCCCGATCCCCAACCACTTGACCCGATGCTTGCCTCGCCTGAAGTGACCAATTGCTATGCCCGCAAACCTCCCACCTACTATAAGGACGGTCGTAGCTACGCTCAGGTCGTGTTATCTCAACCATCTCCACCACTCCTCCCTAAACCCAAGCGTCCCAAACTTGTCCCAAAATTCAAATCTACGCGGGAAACGGTCATTTTCCTGAGTTCCAGAGGGCGGTGCCTGAAATGTGCGGGTATTGGACACGTGGCAAAATCTTGCAGAAATGGAAAATTTTGCTATTATTGCGGATACTTTGGTCATTTTTCCTCCACCTGCCCCTCGAAGAGACATGCCTCGTTCCCTGTGCAGCCCGTCTTCTCGTCTTCCAAGACAAACACTGCCAAAAAGCACTCCCCTCCAAGTAATAATCCTCATTCTTCATCCCAAACCCGATTTCCCAGACCAAATCTTTCTCAAGGCCCCACTGGCAGAAATGTGTGGGTCCCCCATACTGAAACAAAGTCGACTCATATCCCATCATCATCATCAGCCCAACATCCAATTTCCAATGCCAACTTAAACCCTTCCTCTCCCAAAATCACCCCACACAATCCATTAGCTCCTCTCTCCGCAAAAAAATTTCCAAACCCAAAATTTCTCATGGAGAACTCTGCCCGTTACCTCAATGCCACAATAACCCATGGCTTCTGGAGTGCGCTAGATATCCAAGCTTCCCTCAACCAACATGGGTATCGAGAACGACCGATCTGGATGTTGACTGATAATAGCTTTCTCATCTACTGTGACTCAGAGATCGAGAGAAATGTCTTCGTCACGACAGGCTCCTTAACAAAACCAGGAGGTACAGTATTCCTGAGACCATGGGCTGACCAAGACAACTTCACCGCTCCCTCCCTCGAACCTGAGTCATGGGCGAGAGTTGAAGGTTTCCCCGAACTCTTCAAAGAAAACCCAGATGCTATCAGAGAAGCCTTGAAACCCATGGGCAGATTCATTGCTTTAGACGAATGTGACCGGGCCTACATTAACCACCGGTTTCTTTACGCCAGAATCCAATTCTTCGAGGGCATCTCCACCCCCTGCTCCTACGTGGCCTCCCTTAATAACACTGACTTCTTCCTAACCATTAACCGTTGGGACCACTCACACCCGAACCGTGCCCTTGACATCACCTACCTTGGCCTCGATTACAACCTTGAACAAAACTTCAACTTTCTTGACCAGAAGTGGACTACCCCCGAAATCCTTCTTGACCAAGATGACCTCTTTGACACCATGATCCATGAAGCCACCTTGCCTCCCCCTATCCTTCCAGCTCTGCCACCCCAAGATGACTCTTTTGAAGTATCGGGTCCTAGAAGGGGGTTCCCAACCCAAATGACGGATAGATGGGACCCAATGCTAGACCTAGATCTTTCCGCCCCTCTCTACCTACAATCCAACCAGCCTCTCGACCCTGCTTTTGCCCACTCCATCCCCGTCCTCCCTAACTCCCCCAATATCCCAGCTCCTGCCCAAGATGACACCCACTCCATCAATGTCACTTCCCCCCTCAACGTGGCCCCTCCTCATGAACTTAATCAAGATAACACTGCCCAGGAGGAAGATACTCATCTGCAACAATTTGTGCATGACGAGGAAGTTCAGACAACCCAGATAGACACAACACAATTCTTCTCCCCGGCACTGGTTAGGCGCAGCTCCAGATTGGTTGGGGCAGCATCCGATCCTGGTCAAACTGGTACCAACTCTGCCCCGTTCAGATTTCGACTGAGGACCGCCCCTGCTAACTCTGCGGAATCAATGGCCAGCACCAGCGCCAACCCTCGGTAGCAGCTCCAAAGCGAAACAGATTAGCCCCATTTTGTCAGTTGAAACATCGAATATGGTGCTTGTGTTCCATCCTGTAATCCATTGCTCTTATGTACATTATTATGCTATCTAGTTAAGCCTATTTTTTTGGGCCACCGGTTGGGCTTGTCAACCGGACCTTATTACCTATTATCCTACTATTATTAATCGGCTGTGTAGTATATCACTACACATCCGTCTTTCTCAATTATTAAAATAGTGAATCATCAGTGAAGCATTTTCTTTCTCTATTTTTGAAGTTATAAATTTGTTGATAAAAAATAACATATTTTTAAATACTATAAGGAGACTAATCAGAGTGTGAGAAATGAATTTTAGTATTTTTAGAAGGAGGTTCCAAATTCAACCACTTATCTCGATCTTTTAACAAATAAGACTAAAGTAGCTCACCCAGTTTATCCCATGAGCTTTAATCCCCATTAATAACTCTTAACATTAATAAATACTATTTTGAATAAACTATTCTAACACTGTAAATTATATATTGTAGATAGATATTATTTCATTTTATCATACTTCCAAAATAAATGAAAAATCAAGCATCTTTTTTTATTAGATATAAGGTTAATATAAAAATAAATCGATACTTATAATTATTTTCTATCAAGAATTAATTTTTTCTTGATCATTTTCTTCTTATTTCCACTCTTCTTTTGTTTTGTCTCAATAGACTCTCCATATTTCACTCTTTTATTCATCCTGACTTTTTGTAAAATTAATTGCAACGTAATTTTGATGCGCATATCAAAAGTAAAGAGATAGTTAATTTGCATTTACAAAATACAACCGATCCATCATTATCCTCCACCTTAACAACTTATAATTCTTCTTCCTCTGCCATATTTATCATTCTTATGATAGTATTAATTTTTCAGTATTAATTTTTATTTAAATTGGTGAAACGAAGTCCACTTTAATCTTCTTAACAATAAGAAGCGTATAATTTCTTTTCATCTTCTTCATTAGACTCCCACCCATCTCTCTGTGATTTTTTTTTGTTCATTTTTCTCTACTTTTGATACATTTCCTCCTTTTGGGTCGCGTCTTCGAGCCAAGTTTCTTTAGTTAAAGAAAATTAATATCTAAACCTAATGGGTTTGATGTAGACATTAAAAAACTCTAGATTTGCTACATAACCAACACAATAACAAATTATTATCCTCTACTTATATTTAGCTAGGGTTTATCATATTCGATGTTTAAAAAAAATTATGTTTCTTTAGGGAAATTCAATAATGATGGATGGAAGAAATGGAGAATAATTGAATCTTCCTATATCATTGACTTATAATATTACTCATAATATCTATGAACATAATTAGGAACATTTTTATAGGTATGAAATTCATTCTTATCCTCGACTTTAGCCTATACATTCTTTAGGAAAATGTACTTTTCCATCTATAAGTACATATTTGTTTAAGTTATCAATCAATTTTCATTAGTTTATTAGTCTGGATTATAAGTTAGAAATTTGTAAAATATACATTAAGAATGCTCTATAATATTTAAAATGATTTGAATATTTTTGATTAATTTACCATTTTCAACATTTCTAAACAAAAGTAAATTTGTAGGTAATTTGCAAAAAATTGTACTAGTATGAATGGAATAACATTAATTTCGAAAAATTGTCAGGAACATAGATTTCATGCACTCACCACTGATAGAAGCACTAAAGTACCTATATCTTTTAAAAGAAGGCAAATATTTCAAGGTGATATTTGATTTACAAATGTTAAAAAACTAAAGTTCCTACATTTCATAATTAGGGTTCAACAATTAAACGTTGGGTATAAATTTTAGTGTAAAGTACATTATTGCAAATAATTGTGCTATTTATGTTAGATAGTTTTGTGAAAATTTGGTATACTCTATGATGCGCTGGTCTGAAAGACATTTATTTTCCTTTTTTATTTTCTTACATCTCTTTAATCTCATTCTTACAATGAGGAGTGTAACCTGCCATTTTCTTAGAGAATTAGAACTATATAAAAAGTACATCTCTAACAGTTTTATCGCATCTCAACATATTAACACTTAAGTTCACTTCATGCTACCATTTAATGAGGTAAACTCATTTTATAATGCACTTATTTAACATTTTATTTTCTTTGTATTCACCATTGTATCTATCATAACGATGGTTTAATTTCTTTAATTTACATTATTCTAGCATGTCACGTGCATAGTACAGATTTGCTGTAACAACCCTGCTCAAGATTACCTAAGATTAAAATTTAAAATATGATTTTAATTAATTATAAATAATTAATTGAATAAATTTGGGGAATTTATGATTATTGTATTACTAAATTTCAAATGGATTTGGAATAAAATAAATTGGGAATTTAATGAATTGTTCTTTTATGTAATTTAATTCTTATATTTAATAATATAAGAACAATCTTGGAGAAAATAAGTAAATAAAATATATGGAAATAATTTTATAATTTAAAATACGAATTTTTCCAAGGGTTTATTTGCTTATTTATTTTAATAGGAGATTTATGAGAAATATCTTTCAGTTCTAAAATTATCAAAACAAGTGTTGTAAATTTAAATAAAGATTATACTGAGATTTATTGTTAAAAATGAGATTTTTCAATTAATAGTTTATTTTATAAAACTATTGAGAATAACCTTTATATTCAAAAGTGGTATTTAAACTTTATAAGATGTTTCAATATTAATAGAGATGAGAATTTTAACATGGTTATTGTTTTGGGAAAATTAAAGAAATCAATGTTGATTAAATAGAACATTATTTAGTACACATTGGAATTTATGAAGTGATAAAACCAAATAAATTAGTAACACTTTTCTTTTAGAAAATTAGCAACACTTTGCTATTGGATCCATACCTTAATCCATTTAGCCAAAATAAGAGAAATAAGAAATAAGAAACCTGTACGTGCAAGTTCTCATTCTCGTTTCACTCCCGTAAACCAGAAAACCAAAATTCTCTTAAGTCTCAAAACCCTATGTGACGACCCAGATTTTCGGACCAATTGGAATCGCCGAAAAACCTGTTTATTCTAAAACTACGAATGTAAACTACCAACTTAATACATAATATTTGGTAAATATTCAAAAATATAAAATGTATAGGATACAACTTTCAATTATACAAGTTATCAGAGTAATTATTTATTCTATAGTATGCTTAAATACAAACCCAAAATCAAATACTACAAATAAACTGTAAATCTACCGCTGCGCAACTCTGATGAGAAACAACAATATCCTAACTGCGAACTCAATAAACAATGTAAATGCGGAATAAAATAGTAAGCAGAAAAATACATCAATATACGATATATAGCAAACAATAAATAGAAAAATGTTATGTTATTATTGGGACTGCATCCCACTTTGTGACTGCCTATGTACCCCTATCTAATTGGGTACTTAATTAGATAACATGATCAAGCCAACGTAGTTCTCCTACCGCAAATAGGACTAATGGAGCCTACGATGCAACAAACAATATGCAATTTCCAAAACTACCCACTTAGGCTTAATCTTCAAATTTAGATTTTCAAATCTAATTCTCTTTACGGAAATTATCTCTTTGGACTTTATTCCCGAATTCTTATTTTCAAAACCTTTGAAATATATATATATATATATATATATATATATTGAAACTAGTCCTTTACTTCAGGATCTGAAAACAAATCACCTTTTGAAACGGTACTTATATACAAGCATACAAAACTATATGCTACCTGATCGGGAGGTTTCTAGCCATAACAAGGCAACTGGGTCCCAGCCTTCTAAAAAATGAATATAGATGTATATCCCTCTATAACGAGAGCGGACTATACTAAGGCTACTGAACATTTTCACCTCCCTTGCCCACCTTTTTAATTATGGGTTACCCGAATCATCGGTAACATAACAAATTACTTTATATCCCGAAGTGGCAAAATCATTTACACTAACAATTACAAATACTTCTCATCTATAATAATTTCCATTTTCAAATCCTATCAAAAATCATCTTAAAACGATCGGGTTTAGTCCTCGAAATTCTTTCCGTTTTATAAAACATTTTTATAAAACCATTCTTTATATAAATCACTTTTATATAAAATCACTTCAAAATATTTATTCTCAAATATTGCTATTTTATTTCAAAAGAAACCATTTCGTTTAAAAGATAAAATATCTATTATTTCCAAAATAATAATAAATATCTTTTATTATAATTCCTACTTAACCAAAAATTTTATCGAACACCTTATAGTCAAACTATGAAATTCTAATCACAAGGTGTTCGAATTTAATCATTCTCAATTTATGTCTACCCGGCCCATGCATATAAAAAGGTAAATTGCTTATAAACTGGTCGAGCCTAATTCAAACAATCAATCAATGAAATAAACATAACAATAAATGATAAATCAACGCTTCATTCTATCAAATATTTACAACACTTTTTATTTTATCTTAGGTTAAAATGGTTTGATATTTATTTTGGAGCATCTGGGCTTTCCCTTCGACATGCTCCGTCCCTCGTCTAAGTCTCCTTGGATCTCATAGACAAAACATGTGTACTAGTAGTTTCCGTACCCCATTAAGTATTTAACTTCTAAATTTTAAAATACTTAATTAACCATACAAATGGCCAACAAGGAAATAAAACCATTGTTTTAGCAAATAAAGTAAACAAGCATTTAACAAGGGTTTTCAAACAACACTTAATACTTAAATTTCCTTCAACTTAGTAATGATTTTAACGAACTTAAAGGAAGAAATAACTCACTTTGGATTCCACTCCGTCAAACTTTAAGGCAAGGAACTCTAGATCTAAACCGTACTTCCAACCAATTTTGCTAACTTTGTCACTACGGATTTGACTATAGCTTCTCTACTATTTTCCAAAACTTCTTGAAATCCGGCCGTACCTCCGCTTTCCTAGAAGTTGAGATGAAAAGAGTTGGATATGGCTTCTAGGTGGGCATGGCCTTGGGTGGATGGAACTTACTAGCTTGAAATTGACTTAAGTGTTATATTTTTTTGTCGATTATATTTGCCATAACTTTGTTATGCTTTTGGAGTTTTTTAAGAGAGGCATGGAAGCCATTAAAGCTCTAAGGAAGAAGAAGGAGAAGCTTAGAAAAGGAAGAAGAAGAAGAATGGAAAGTGTGTGAAATTTGTAAAAAAAGTGGTAGGTATTTATAGAAAAAAGTTTTGGATAAAATATTATTTTGTAAAAAGACCAAAATACCCTTTTCTTATACTTTATGCAAATTAAATTTTTCAACACTTAACATCACATTTCAAATCCTTACTTTATGTCATTTTCACTTAAGTATTAAGTAAAGAGTATACTAATTATGTTTGTTTGATTTAATGTTTACTTTTTGACTTTTATAACACTTTTTGTCATTTTGTGCTTACTTTTTGTTAATTACATTCTAGAATTTTCTAAGTATGTTTAGTAAAAGTAAACTTGATTAGTGAATTAATTAATACTTATACTATTTGAATATATGTTCAAATATAAGAAAATAAAGGTGCAACAACGTTGCGACAACTTTAAATCGACAAAACGTTGATTTTCGACAAAATGTTTTACGGTTACATTTTGACGTTTTAGTTAAACTATTTATTTATGTAAACCAAATTTTACAAAAAATTTGTATAATGTTATTTAAAAATATAAACATTCATAAAATTAATTAAAATAATTTATTAACCATTAAAACTTACTTTTCTCAAATCAGGATTTAGTCACTTTTGTCTATATAAGCAATTATTCCTATTTTTGTGTATATTTCTCTTTGCAAATCCTATCTAATATTATTTAAATCATAAAATGTTATATATTTTATATTTAAAATCACTTTAAATAGTATATTTTAAAGTAGTCAAATTCTGGGTCGTTACACCCTAATCCCCGAGTCAAAGCGAGAAATCAAAGGGCTTATGATTAATTCAAGTGTAGATTTATAAATGGTAATCTCTTCCACCTATTTGTGTATCTATTTTAGATCAATTCCAGTTTAGTCTTTGATTGTAATCATTCATCTCTAATTTCTAAAATTAACCTAGGTTGAAGTTGAAATAGAAAAGCCTAGGAGAATCCAAGCTTTAATCCTCAATTTTGGATTTATTTATGTGAGTTTATCTCACAATTTCTAGTCTAAAATGGATGTATGTTGCTGATATATGAAATTGCTTGAATCTATAATGAATATGATCTCTATAGGATATTGAATCTCTCATCACTTTAAGTTGATTATCTATTCGTTGAAAACCTACCTTACATAGTTATGATTTGCATCCAACTGTACATGTTTATATGCTTGCATGATTGTTAATTCAGTACCCTAGACCTCAAGGAAACTAATGATGGAGAAATGGGGATTATCGGGGAGCCACTGGAGCCTACTGGAAGTCAGCCCAGGCAAGGCAATTGGTGGACCGGACTACCGGATCGGTGCACCGGTCACATCCTAGAATTGACTCCCAGGTGGTGTTCTTACAGGTGGTGTTCTTATGTTCCTCGATCGCCCCGTCCACCACTCGTTTGTCCGGTTGATATCCTGATGCTATTTGGCTGATTTTGATGTTGTATTTCATATCAATTTCACTGCCATTTCCGGATTTTGATTTGTGAATTGATGAATTCATTTTGGTGTTTCTATATCCTAGAATTGCTCTATGGGTCTCGGGAGTAATACACAACTTTTTGATGCATGTTTTCAACTTGGATTTATAAAGGCTGATTCTAAATCAAACCATTTTATCAAAATATTTTTAAGTATAAATCTAATTTCTATATAAATAATGTTAGAAATATGTGTGTGTGTGTATATATATATATATATTATTTATTCTCATTAAGAATGGTTTTAAAGATGATTTGGAGCAACGGTTTAAAAAGTGTACTTATATATATATAATCTAGCTTATAAACCAATATTTCACAAGAATGATTTTAAAGTGAATTCTTTTATAAAATTGCACGACATCGACTGAATGAGGAACCGATTTAAACAGTTAAATAAAACGAGTGGCATGGAACGCTCGCGTTTGTTTTACCAGTTCATTTCCGGACTTTTTTGACTGGACCATTGCTACATAGAAGTGGAGTTTACTATCGTATAGTAAATGTTTGAGTAAACCATGTGATATGCAACACATGGTCGTTACCTATTCGGTTGCTATATGAAAGTACATAACACTTATATCAATGAGTATATGACTCGCCCGTGGAGTTCTATAGGTCTTGTACCTATCTTGGAGTTTTTATAGGTCTTATACCTATCATGTAGTTTATAGGACTTGTTCCTATCTTGGAGTTTATGGGTCTTGCACCTTTCTTGGAGTCTTATAGACTCTCGCCTATCTTGGAGTTATTCTGGGAACTATACCCATCTTGGAGTCTAAGACATATACGTCCATCTTGGAGTTACATGCATGTAGGTGAATTTATTCACTAATCTTGGAGTTTGCTGCCCTTTTCCCCTTTTATGAGATTCCTGGATTTCTATTTGTGGTTTCTAGGTTCGATGTTATTTATGTTTCACCAAATAGTTTCGGGGATTTTGCTTGTAGAAGCTATCTTGAGTTTTGACATTTGGTGATTTCATTCTTGAAGTTTTGAAGTATGCTTGATATTTGTCAATACATGACTTGATGACTATATTTGAGATCTAGTTCATTTTATCCATCATTCAAATTGCTAACTCATTTATTTTAGTCTAGACTGACTCATTTATTATTTTATAATACTCGGGTCAGACCGAGATGTTTCAGGTCCTTCGGCTTGATGCTTTTAAAGCGGACTTCCTATTAGTTAGCTAGATGTTTACTTTTGTCATCACTATGTTATATTCATGTTTATGATGTATCTTATGTCGAGCTAGACTCTTTTTGTGTATATATTCAAATTTTTGGGATGTAGCTTTTTTGTATTATGCAGTCTACATCATGTATCTGTTTGTATAGGTTCAGCCTTGTATCTATTTGTTTCCATGGTGTATGATCCGTGGTCTCTGATTTGGTGATTTGTATTTATCTTATGTTGTTCTGGATTGCTATTATAGCCACCATAGGTTTGCTTTCAGCCTGAATTGTATACGTCGATTCCACTTGAGAAAAGAAATGTATAACACATTTATCGACGTATCTACACTCGCTTAAAGTAAAACTCACGGATGGTCGCTTCTAACCAGCCCTATTCTCTGCACTAGTAGATGGTATTCCTCTATAATATCCTTTGTTAGTGTGGGTCTCTGGGTGGGCGTCGCATTTGACTCATTTTCCTATAATTCTACTATGTAGTATCATTTTGTAACCAACACTTTTATTAAAAGTAATAAATTGTATCTGATACCATGTAGTATAATTATTTGGTTGTTACTATTTCTACTATTAGTAATGATTGGCGATGAAGTATAGTATGAGGTAGGGAAGAGTTGTGTCATATATGGATGGAAAATCAAGGTGGTTCAACATGTACTGAGAAAAGGTTGATTTTAGGGTTAAGGATTTTGTCAGAGTAAAAAGGTGATGGTTAGGAGAAGTACATTGATTGGTAGGGAATGATGATGGTCATGGGGTTTCTTTAGCTGATGTTATGGCTTAATGGTGATGATGAAGCAGAAAAGGTGATGAGAGATGCGATCTAGAGAAGAAAACACAACACCATGTCTTCGTGGCTAGTTTTGAAAGTGTGTGGCCTATGGAAGTAAACGATATTCAATATAGAGATACTAATAAAAAATCAAAATAATAAGAAAAACTAATGATAAAATAAAAGTGATCTGACAATTAATTTAAAAAATTAAATAAATATGAAAAGCTCTTGTAAGTAACCATTGATTTTTTCACAATGTGTCCCAAAAACATAGAAAAATAAAATTCATAATTTTAAAATACTCAAGTTTTGTTAAGCAATAGTACATAAATTTACTAAAATATTAGCAATATATTCAGAAAAACTAAAAGAAATAGTTAAGTATTCTTTAAGTCTATTTGTATATATACAACAATGCAAAAAGGAAGAAAAATAAAATAAAAATTGACACAAATATTAATACTAGAATTGATTTTACTATGATGTAATGAATCATGAGAGTAATGAGTATGTTTTCGCTTATGACAGCTCTGGTCATTGTTTGATCAATTTTGGTACCATATAAAGCCAGTAAAAACAACCTGTCATCCATTTCCTTCATCAGTTAAGTTATACTTTTAATTGAATTACCAACTACTTGTTACTTAGCCAATATGATAAAAGTAAACATTGGGCATCATTACCAAGTACTAATTGTTGGGTATTCTTTTGAGAACCAACAAAACAAACGGTAGGTGATTTGAATAGTTTGCATAAAGGGTGACTTTTTTAGTCGTGTATGAAATGTGTTTATGTTATATGTTTTTTCTGTTGGACATACCCACAAGCCCATATATAGGTCAAGTAGGTAATTAACTGGCCTAAGTAAAAATTATCAAATTAGGTTTAATAAAATAAAGAGAATAATTTCTATTGGTGGACAAAACCATAATTTCCTATTAACACCTTGATAGTAGGTGCATATAAAGAATAGAAAACCCTAATAGGTTTGACGCTCTCTCTCTACCCACTCATCTAGGTTTCTTCTCCATCAAGAAAGCTTGTCGAACTAAAGGGGTCAAGAGAGAGAAATACAATCATAGGCAATTATTCACTAGAAATTATTTTCTTTTACTATGAAACAAGATATGCTCTCTTAATCTATTATGTGATTATGAAAATCATTTTGTTCAAAGATCTAGCCTATTATGATTTAGATATAGCCTATTATGATTTAGGTCTAGCTTATTATGATTTAAATCTATCTTATTATGATTTATGCATAATTAGTTTATCCTTTATTTATCTAAAGATTAAGATTCCACATGTGTTATCAGAGCATATATTGAGAACTTGATGATTTTCCATAAATGACTTATTTTATTTTCTCCGCCGTGATATATTTAAATTTATCAAAATAAGCTATATTATCATATTTTCTACTTGATGTTTGTTTTTCTTTATCATTGTACGTTTGCAATTTTTGATACTAATTGATGACACACACACACACACATGAATCAAGCTTTGAAACTTTTCGATGCTCTAATTAATAACTTAATTGTAAACTTTTGAATTATGCTATATATGTTTTCGTGTATGCTTGCTTCAGTCTCACATAATGAAAGAGTGTACTATTTTATTGCTATAACAATTTCGGCTTGTATGTAATATTTTGGATTATGGTACAGTGTTGTAAATGATTAATATATATTTTTGAATTATATGTCTTATGACTATGTTTACAATACACGTATGCTGCCATTTGAAATAAAGTATTATTAGAAAGCTATTTGAATTAAAGTGGTTATACTGGATGTTGGTCACCAAAGTGATCAAAAATTAAGGATTTATGCATATGAAATGTGTAATGGTATTTTAACTTGATATTTATATTATGTGTAATTTATTAGTCACCAAAGGTGGCTAAATTAGAAAGGTTTATAAATGAAAAATTAAGGAAATTCATTTACTCATGTTTATATGATGCTTATGAATGAATGACATAATGGTTTATGTATAATTTTAAGGATTTGTCATGAGTATATTGCGTTTATAATTATAAAATGTTTTGGATTACCCAAATGTTGATTGCTTATTTTATAACCTATGAACATTGCCAAGGTATATTGATATGCTTGGTTAAGTATGTTTTGTATATCCAAATATAGCAAACTTATCTAACTGGAGCATGTTAATTGCTAATTATGTGAAATTTTATTTGTAATCAATTATGTTTGTTTTATTGCATATTGTTATATCATCCAAAGGAGAACTTCAATATACACCTTATGTTTGTTGGATGAATCTAAATCTATATTATATATTTAAGTTTATTACTCAAAGCTTTAATGTGTAAGCATATTTTTTATATTTTTGCAACATCTATTCTTGTTTCTCTACATTCGCAAGCCACGTCCATTATTAAGTTTAATAGGCTTAATTTCTTTGAATGGTCTGAACAAGTTTAGTTTCACTTCGGTGTTCTGGACCTTGATTTGGCACTCTTAAGTGAGAAACCAACTGTAGTTACTACTACTAGTAGCGCTAAAAAGAGATCTTCTTATGATGCTTGGGAAAGATCTAACAGACCGATCTTAAAGTTTATGCGAATGAATGTAGAAGAAATATCAAGTCCACAATTAAGAAATTGAAAATGCTAAGAAATTTATGAAGTTTATGGAAGAATGATCCCAGTCTGAGTATGCTGATAAGTTGCTCACTAGGACACTGATGGTTATCTTAACCCCTATTAAGTTTGATGGTTCTCGTACTACGCATGAGAATATCGTTGAAATGACGAATACAGTAGCAAAATTAAAGAACACAAGAATTAAAGTGAATAAAAATTTCTTAGTAACATTCATCCTTAACTCCTTATCTCCTGAGTATAGTTTATTTCATATGACTTATAATACTCTGATGGATAAATGGAATGTGCATGAATTGCAAAGTATGCTCATTTACGAGCAAGGCTTAAGAAACCGGAAATTTATTTAACAAATCTCATTGGTCAGAAAGGAGCTAGAAATAAACCAAGAAAGAATGTTGGAAAAGGTAAGCAAGGACTGTCAAAGTTAACTCGGTCATCTGCCCAAATCCATGAGAAGGAACCAAGCAAGGATAAGTGTCATTTCTGTGGAAAAATGGGGCACTATCAAAAAGGTTGCCTAAAACGTAAGGCATGGTTCGAAAGGAAAAGCAAGCCCATGCTTTAGTATGTTTCGAATCAAATTTAGCTGAAGTTTCTTATAATACTTGGTGGATTGATTCTAGTTGTACCACTTATGTTTCAAATACGTTGCAAGGATTCCTTACAACCCAAACCACAATTCCAAATGAAAATTTATCATTATGGGAAACCGAGTCAAAGTTCCAGTTGAAGCAATTAGAACCTTTTATTTAATTTTACACACTGGACATCATTTAGATCTTTTTCAGACTTTGTATGATCTACCTATTTCTTACAATTTGATTTCCTTGTCTAAACTTAATACTATTGGATACTCTTTTAAATTTGGGAATGAATGTTTCACTTTGTTTAAATAAAATCTTTTTATTGGTTCGGGTATTCTTTATGATGGTTTGTAGAAATTAAAGCTTGATATTCTCTTTGCTGAAACTCTATTAACCTTACCTCATAATATTGGTACTAAATGTGGTTTAATAGATGAATCATCAGCTTACTTGTGGCATAAACGTTTGGGTCATATGTCTAGAAAAAGAATCAAAAGATTAGTAAAGAATGAAACCCTACCTGATTTGGATTTTTCTGATCCTGGAATTTGTATAGAATATATTAAGGGAAAACACACAAGACACACAGTTAAGAAAGCAACCACAAGAAGCACACGACTTCTTGAAATAATACACACTGTTATATGATGGACTTTTGATGTTACATCTCTTGGTGGAGAAAAGAATTTTATCATCTTTATTGATGATTTTTCACGTTATGGATATGGCTATTTATTGCATGAAATGTCACAATCAGTAAACACCTTAGAGGTATTTATTAAGAACTTGAAAGGCAATTAGATGGAAAGGTGAAAATTTTCAGATCTGATAGAGGTGGTGAATATTATGAAAGGTATGTTGAAAGTAGACCGTGCCCCGGTCCATTTGTTAAATTCCTAGAAAGTCATTGCATATGTGCTCAATACGTAATGGCAGAAACACCACAACAAATAGTGTTATAGAAAGCTGCAATCATACTTTAATGGATATGGTCAGAAGTATGTTAAGCAATTCTTCTTTACCCAAATCACTGTGGATGCATGCTTTAAAAGACCACTATATATTTTTTGAATAAGGTTCCTAGTAGGGTGGTTCCAAAGACACCTTTTGAGCTGTAGACATGAAGGAAACCCAGTTTAAGCACCTGCATGTTTGGGGTTTCCCAACGGAAGTAAGAATTTATAATCCATAAGAAAAGAAACCGGATTCAAGAACAATTAGTGTTTTCTTTATTAGTTATATAGAAATATCTAATTGGTATCAATTTTATTGTCCTAACCATAGTATAAGAATTGTTGAAACAAGAAATGCTAGATTCATTAAAAATGGTGAAGTAAGTGGGAGTTTGGAACCACGTAAAGTGGAAATTCAAGAAGTTGGAGTCCAAATTCCTTTCCCTGTAGCTTCTTCTCAAGTTTTTATTCCTTTATATGTTAATCGTGTTAATGATTTGCAAGAACAACAAATTAATGATCAAACACTACAAAATGAAGTAGTCATGAATCAACCTATGATAGATGAACCATAAGAAATCATAATAAGAAGATCTGATAGGCAAAGAAGACCACCATTTCTTATGATTATGTAATCTATCTACAAGATTCGGAATTTGACTTAGGAATTGATGATGATCCAATTTCGTTTTCACAAGCTATAGAAATTGATAGTTCTACGAAATGGTTAAATTCTATGAAAGAAAAGCTAAAATCAATGGATCACAATGAAGTTTGGGACCATTCTGAATTGCCGAAAGGTTGTAAAAGAGTTGGGTGTAAATGGATCTTCAAGACCAAGCGTGACTCAAATGGTAAATCTAACATCACAAGGCTAGACTCGCAGCCAAAGGTTTTACTCAGGAAAATAGTATTGATTATAAAGAGACATTTTTGCCCGTCCTTAAAAAGGGATCCTTAAGAATTATTATGGCAATGGTAGCTCATTAAGATTTAGGGCTTTATCAAATGGACGTGAAACAGCCTTTTCGAATGATAATTGAAATGAAGAATTTTCTATGATTAACCAGAATGTTTTATGGTTGAACGAAAAGAACTATGGTGTGTAAACTTAAGAAATCAATACATGGACGAACTTAAACAAAACCCCTGATAATGGTATCTGTAACAACCTGTCCTTCGTAATACCCGAAAATCGATGTCTTACATCATCGCCCAACTTTCGAATACCATAAAAGACAGGTTGTTGGGAAATAAAATTAAAACAAACATTAAACTAAGGCATATCAATCGATCTCACATCAGAATGATAATATATAATATACTAAATATAAGTGAATAGAACGGGCTTACAATATATATATATATATATATATATAAGAGACCGCTCTAGCGGAATTAATGATAAACGATTATCAATATAGAAAGTCAGAATACATCAAACTCTATATAGACAAAGTTATGAATATATTATCTGATACGTCAAGTCTCACATACAAATACATATCTGTCATATACTACTACAATATCAAGTATATATACGTTATATCGACATCACCTCCATAAAATGCTCCAACTGTTCTGAAAGCGTATTATCGAAAGCACCCAATTCCCAAACTACTCAATCGAGTACCCGAGAGTTTTCATGACATAAGTAGACAAAGACAAAATGCTAGTCAGACATAAATTTTAGTGTGAGGGGAAATATTTCAAAATACTGTATATTAAAACTATTTACAAATAAACATGAACTACTAAGGCACAATCGGTCCTCTCCACAATTGTGGCTCAAGAGTAATCTATACTGTCCATAAACCAGTAAAGCAAACCTATCCGAAAGATAAGAAATCATACCATAACCTGCACTTCTTTTGTAATCAACAAGTGATCACAACTAATATAATTTGGCTGAAATGTAATGATATATCATGATAAAGTTTCCTGATATGCAAATCAAAGACAATGCGGATATCACGCTACAACAAATGACTAATATAACACACCATATAACTATAAGAGATAAACAAAGAATATAAATTGATACCCATCATTTCTGATGAATGGAGTCCGCGATAGACTCATGCCCAAGATAAATAGAGTCGGTACCTTAGTGTACCATAGAATCCAAGTCACATCCAGTGTGGTCAAACTCGTGTAGGTCTCCCCATACCCCTCATTGAGCATAGGTGATATATAACCTACTATATGTACCTAAAACTTTAGTCTGCGTTAGACATCGGTCACAATCTAGTGATTCCTATTGAGGGTCCAAAATAAATAGAGCTAGTACCTCAGACCATAAATGCCGAGTCACATCCAATGTGGTCGAACTCTTGTAGATCTCACCATACCTATTAGTAAGCATAAATGATATATGATCTACTCTATTTAATTGAAACCTATGTGGATCACACCGTACCCCTCAGTGAGCATAAGTGATATATAATCCACTTGTAAATGATCGTCATCATCTCCCCCCTCGACCATTAAGGATTTCTTAATAAACTCGCATAGCATATCTACAAAAAAAGAATAACGGATGTATCCATATAATATGCTATCGAGACCATGAAGGGACACCGATGCCATACATACATACACACATATATATATATATATGTATGTATGTATGTATGTATCAAAGAAAACATTGCGTAATCAAATACATCTATTACAAATGAAGACTGATATCTCATCTTGGCCTATCAATAAGGATGACATATGATATAAAACCAACAATAGGCATAACCACTAATATAAGGCCAATACAGTGTATGACCACTAATACAAAATCAATACTATGTATGGTCACTAATATAAGACCGTTACAATTAATCAAACTATACATTCTCGAGTCAAAGCCCGAGGGTATGGATTTACTTTATGCAATCTTACACGCCCGTCGAACGTGATCGTATGACAAATCATCATACTAATCCCATGCCTAATCATGGTTGTTCCTATAGGAATCACTCAACATTTGCTTTCGGATCTCGAGCTTCGCCTTGCTTTCCACCTCCTTGAGTAGCTTATAGTCTTCCCAAAAGTTGCATTGAGGCTTCGCACGAACCAGCATCCAAAATCTTGTTAACCTCCTTTTAAATCATAAGTAATAATGATAAACTTGTTTTGGAAAAATATTTACAAAAATAGTAACTTTGAAGAAATATCGACAATGTGACCGAAAATAAGTTTATCAATAAACAGCTTTTTACTCGTCAGAAGTTGTATAGATTTTCTTTACATACACTTATTTGCTCAAGAGAACATTAATATGAAATAAAAATATTTTATCACTTATTGAAAATAATTTTTTTTATGATGTCATCGAGGATATTTTGAAAATGAGGTTTTATGGAAAGTCTTAAGTATTAAGTAAAGAAAATGAGGTGTAAATGTGGCATATGAGAGGGTGGCTCCTTTGTAACCTTTCATGGAAGGTAGAAGGTGGTAATGACCTCTTGTTTAAATCTATAAATAAACCCTTCAGGGTTCACTAATGACTTTTTACAAATTAAGAAAATGGTGGTAGTGGATTAGCACTAATCCACTTTGTTCTTCACTAACTTTCTCTAATTAACTCAATCCTTCTCCAAACTCCATCAAACTTTCACTAACACCTTATAACACCTTAATAAGCTTAGATGTAAAGTTAAAGTGGAAGAAAAGTAAAGAGAAAGAGGGGATTTAGCTAGGGCCATGAGCATGAAGTGGAAGAGGAGCTTGGCTTTGTGATTTTGGTGCCAAAGGTTGTATTTTTAGGCTTTCGGTGATGGTAAGAAGTGGTTCTTTGATTCTTGTGTGTTTGAGTTTGTTGTAGGCTTGGATTTGGGTGAGTTATCTCACTATCTTGTATGTATATATTGTGTATATATGTTGTGTGGTTGAAATATAATGTTAAAGTAAGTATTAACTAAGTAAAGTAATAACTTTGGACCCCTCTTGCTTTTGAAAGCAAATGACAACTTTATATTATATAACATCACTTTTATTACCCTCTTAAACATGTGGTGTGGCCTTGACTTGATATTTAAATAGTTGTTTGGATTGAGTGTTGAATTGAACTTTGTTTGAAAGTGTTGAAGCGAGAATAGTCGCTATAAGTGCACTTCAATATCTCTTAACTTTAGCTTGTGTAAATGGAGGATTTGTGATCTTAACTTGGGATAATTTGATAAGGTTGTTCTCTACACATGTTTTTGTGTATGGATTAGTAAAGACATGGTTTTGAAGTTGTAGAAATTTTAAACCAAAGTTGTGAAGGTTAGAAGCAAAAAAGTCGCTGTGGATGCACTTTGAAAATGCCTTATGTTTGGCAATTTTCGAAGTTAACTTTGAGAGACATCCTAGGAGCTTATTTTAATTTGTAATAAGTATTATATTTGTACTTATTACTGGAAAAAATATGGAAATTATATCATTCATTAATTTGTGAAACAAAGTTGCAAAATGTTATAGCGAGAAGAAGGTCGCTATATAAGCACTTTGAAATGTCCTATTTTTGGGAATTTTTTTTGTTAGATTGAAAAAAAATTCTTAGGGGTTTCTTTGCATTTTTATTAAGTATTTAGTAAAAAAATGGATAAAGTTGGAGTAAAAATGTCACTAAACGAACAATTCAGTAAATACCATGTTTTCGGGAATTTTTCTAATTACTTTGGAAGATATCCTTAGGGGTTTTTTTCCATAGTTTTAAGTACCCTCAAGGTCTTATTTAAAGTAAAAAATTTCAAACCTTAAATCATTTTTTAAGTGGTTAAAACTGGTCATAACGATCGTGCTTTTCTATGTTGATTCTTTAATAAGACTTTTAACGGCATTTATATATGCTGCAGTAAGTTGCTTATGGTTTTAAGTATCTAAAATTGCTTTTTAATTTGGTATTTTTCTCTAATAATTTTAGGGATGTTTTATAGCATATTTTATAGTATTTAAAGTAGGTTTTAAGTTTAAATATATTTTTAATAATTATATATGAATTTTGGAATTAAAGGGGGTTTAAATTATAAAACATGTTTTTATTTATTTTCATCAAATTGTAAATTAGTTATTTTCAAGTAATATTTTACATTGATATTTAAAAACTATTTATAAGTATTTTTAAAGTGTGTGTGTATGTATATATATAAGTTGAAAAAGAAAATTAACTACGCTTAACACTAAAAGCAGACGATGTAGGCTTATCTATTTGTAAATGTTAAGATTGATGTTCAAGTACAGATAAAAGCAATAGTGCTCTAACCTACAACTTCCCTTTTTACCAAGGAATAGTTATGTTGGGAATGTCATAAAAATGTTAAACATGTTGATTTCTTACTCATTTATGGAAGTCATTAATACTATACTTTACACTAAAAGCCAATGAGGTAGACTTATATATCCGTGAGATTTAAGAATGAAGTGTTTAGGAAATGCTTTGATATGCAATCGGTGCCTGAACTTGTTGAATCATAAGTTTTTTATTCATGACAAAGAGCTTAAACAAATCAGTGAATGAGACTATATGGGCAAGCGACAAAAAGAGAAAGAAATATGCTGTTAAAACTACAAAGGAGACAAGGCTACAAAACTGAGTATAGTATGTTTATTTGTCGAAGTTTTTAGTCTTAGAATTGTTAAAATATATCCTCAAGTAGTTTCACTCAAACCAAAGTTGTTTTAAGCTTTAAACTTTTAATATATATGAGAACGGTGCATTGACTGTCAGGTCAGTCGACTGACCAAAAATGGCCAGTCGATTGAATCTGCCCAGGTGCATAAAAACTCTCTGATTTACACAACTTTGAACATTCAGTTGACTGGTCGTTTTGGGTCAGTCGACTGAATTCTTTCAACAGCTATTTTTCCTGAATGGACACTTCCATTTGTCAAGAGATACGATCTAAATTGAAGAGGTATGGATCCTTCTTTTGATCAGAACTCTTCGTGAATGGTTGCAACTCTTTATCTACTATATGAACATACAAAATTCACTTCACAAATCACCGAATTTCAATTTGCTTTCTGATCATACTCTCTACTATCTCTGCATACTACAAAGCAATTACAATTTACATATATTGCTTGAATCTCTGAATCAATTAACTTATTCTTCGATTCAAAGCAATATTCTCCTTTCTAAATCTTTACACACACATATATACTTAAGGAAAAGATTATAGGAAGGTTGTACTATCAAAGACAAATCAGTGTTATCAAGAACACAAAGTGTCAAAGCAATTTTATTGATACTATTGAAGTCCTGTTCGGTTGTTCAGGCGGGTAAAGTCCTCTTTCGGTTGTTAGAGGCGGAAAAATCCTGATCGGTTGCTCAGGTGTTGTATACCTATTCCTCCGGGTTAAGTGAGGGGTTATTGTGAGAAATTCCAGAGGGAAGTCTGGGACTGGACGTAGAACGGGAAGTTCGAACCAGTATAAAAACTCCTGGTGTGCTTATTCTTATTTACTTTACTATTATTATCTGTTTCCGCATTTAGATTATAATACATTCCATATTACACGATCCTAAATGATATCTAGCCACACAGTATTAGCTATATGGCATAGTAGTCACTTTCCTTTGGTATCAGAGCTTGGGATCTTATAACCGTTACACAGTTATTTGATATTTTTTTTGCTAATATGGAAAACAATACCAGCACAAGCACTGTCACTAACACTAGTTTTATTGAAGGTCAATCCACTGGACGACCACCACTATTCATTGGCATGAATTACACTAATTAGGCTACACGTATGAGAATTTATGCAAGCAAATGGTTTTGATTCATGGAATATCACACAATCTGAATATAATATACCCACAACTGAATATTCTACATGGTCAAACACACAAAAATTAGATGCTACTGCAAATGCTAAAGCTATGAATATGTTGTTTTGTGCCTTGGAAAAGAATGAGTTTAATCGTGTTAGCATATGCAATACTGCATATGAAATATGGCGAACACTGAAGATAACTCATGAAGGTACTAACAAGGTTAAACAAAGCAGGATATCTATGCTTAAAAATCAATTTCAAAATTTTAAAATGAAAGAAAATGGGTCCATTAATGATATGTGTTCCAGATTCCAAGATATTTATCATTAATTATTAGGACTAGGAGAAAAATTTACTGACTTTGATATAGTATCAAAAATCCTAAACTCTTTAACGGATGAATGGGAAAGAAAGGTTCTAGCTATTAAAGAAGCAAACGATCTTTCTACTATGAAACCAGAAGAGTTAATAGGAAATCTAATGTCATATGAAGTAAATTTGCAAGCAAAGAAAGTTCAAGCACAGGATAAGAAGAATCTAGCTTTTTAAGCAGAACAAGATGACTCTGACTCAGATGAAGAGGATATGGCATTTATTGCTAAGAATTTCAAAATGTTTTTGAAATTCAAAAAGAATAACAAGATCGAGAGTTACAGAAATAACTCTTGTAACAATAATAGCAATAAACCATCATCTTCTGTCATGGAATGTTATGAATGTCATAAGAAGGGTCATATGAAGAAAGATTGTCCAGATAAACAGAAGAACAAATTCAAGAAGAACAAATTCAAGAAGAACAAATTCAAGAAGAAAGCATTTTCTGTAACATGGGATGATTCAGATTCTTCATCATTTGAAAGCGACAGTGACAGTAACACAGGGCAAGCAAATGTATGCTTCATGGCTACAAATAATGATGTAAGTGAACTAAGTTTTGAAGATTTAGTTGAACTTAATTCTGAACTAGTAGACTTTGTTAAACAAACTAAAAAGCATAATAAGGAATTACAAGGAAAACTAAATAGATCTGAATTAGAAATTAGTATGCTTAGAGATGAAAAGAAAATTCTCGAAGAAGAAACTGAAAAATCTCAAGAATCTAATTCTAATTTAACATCTCAACTTTCTATGATAACTCAGGAATTAGAAATTCAGAAGAATAAAAATGATGATTTATCAGTTGAAATTAATGATTTAAAGTCTAACACTAAAGTATTAGAATTAGAAAAATCTAGTCTCAAAACTAAGTTAGAAGATATTAATAAAAATATCTCTAATTTCAATAAAGGACGAGAAAATCTTTCTACAATACTAGAAAATTCTCAGTCTACTTGAAATAAAATGGGACTAGGATATAAGAAAAATCCAAAGAAATCTGGAAAGTTTAAAAAAAAATAAAAAAAATAGGAAAGATTTAAAGAAACCAATATCTAAAGATTTTAAAACTATTAAAATATGGATTCCTAAAAAAAAATTTAATTAGGAATAAACATATCAAAACATTTATGGAAACTGTTCATAAAAATAAGAATTATATTTATAAAGGGAATTCTGAACCTTCTTGGGTTTGGTTTCCTAAGACTTAACTCTTAGGACCCTAAAAAAAAGTGGGTACCATCTTAATCTTTATTTTTTTCAGGTACCACTTAAAAAGAGAGGAAAATGGATTCTAGACAGCGGTTGCTCGAAACACATGACTGGTAATAAAGACATGTTAACAAACATAGTCTACTCAAATGGAGGATCAGTCACTTTTGGAGAATATATTATGCGGCTACTTATGAATCTCCAGGTTCTTATTCCGGAATCCGATACTTCTATTCCCAAAACTTTAAATAGTCGCACATTAAGTCTTATGAAATTGCCACCAAGATCTCTATCTATAATGACTTTTCAAGAATGGCAATCTCGACCACGTCAAGAAACTTCTACTCCACAACATCAACAATCCAGAGATAACATTCGAACACCAAATCCATCCCAAAGCACTCAGGAATCTATTAATTTAATTGCAAGAAATCAAGTTATTTAGGATTCTCGCATCAAAAATCTCGATAAGAAAATTGACAAATTTTTTGACAAAATCAAGAGTTTCTTCGGGATTTTATGGGATGCGATATCTTGTTCCTCTTCCACCACTACTGAGACTTCTCAACGCAATCCAGGCAAACGCCCAGCTCCTCACTTCACTTGGTCAACATCGGAAGAACATACTAGTTCCGACATAAGTGGCAATGGAGGTGGCAGACAGTTTGTGGGAAGCTCCTCTAGAGGAAAAGGACCAATGCAAGTTGAAGAAGAAGAAACAGAGTCTGCCTCTGATTGATGTTGTTGTTTCTTGGTAGTAGTAAGCTATATTTATATTTCAAACATTTTATGAGTTTGTATAAGCAACAATTTACAGTTTTATGATTGCAATTTTAGTCAGTTCAATAATGGATTTACTATTATTTCCTTTTTGTCGATGACAAAGGGGGAGAAATTTGTATGACTAACCATTTTATGCAGGGATTTAATATGTCGCCATATATTCAGGGGGAGATGTATATAACTCCTGTTATATATTTCTCAAAATATTGTATCATCTGTAAAACGTTGTCATTAATCAAAATGGGGGAGAATGTTGAATCGTAAGTTTTTGATTCATGACAAAGAGCTTAAACAAATCAGTGAATGAGACTATATGGGCAAGCGACAAAAAGAGAAAGAAATATGATGTTAAAACTTCAAAGGAGACAAGGCTACAAAACTGAGTATAGTATGTTTATTTGTCGAAGTTTTTAGTCTTAGAATTGTTAAAATCTATCCTCAAGTAGTTTCACTCAAACCAAAGTTGTTTTGAGCTTTAAACTTTTAATATATATGAGAACTGTGCACTGACTGTCAGGTCAGTCGACTGACCAAAAATGGCCAGTCGACTGAATCTGCCCAGGTGCACAAAAAGTCTCTGTTTTACACAACTTTGAACATTCAGTTGACTGGTCGTTTTGGGTCAGTCGACTGAATTCTTTCAACAGCTATTTTTCCTGAATGGACACTTCCATTTGTCAAGAGATACGATCTAAATTGAAGAGGTATGGATGCTTCTTTTGATCAGAACTCTTCGTGAATGGTTGCAGCTCTTTATCTACTATATAAACATATAAAATTCACTTCACAAATCACCGAATTTCAATTTGCTTTCTGATCATACTCTCTACTATATCTGCATACTACAAAGCAATTACAATTTACATATATTGCTTGAATCTCTGAATCAATTAACTTATTCTTCGATTCAAAGCAATATTCTCCTTTCTAAATCTTTACACACACATATATATACTTGAGGAAAAGATTATATGAAGGTTGTACTATCAAAGACAAATCAGTGTTATCAAGAACACAAAGTGTCAAAGCAATTTTATTGAAACTATTGAAGTCCTTTCGGTTGTTCAGGCGGGTAAAGTCCTCTTTCGGTTGTTAGAGGCGGAAAAATCCTGATCGGTCGCTCAAGTGTTGTATACCTATTCCTCCGGGTTAAGTGAGGGGTTATTGTGAGAAATTCTAGAGGGAAGTCTGGGACTGGACGTAGAACAGGAAGTTCGAACCAGTATAAAAACTCCTGGTGTGCTTATTCTTATTTACTTTACTATTATTATCTGTTTCCGCATTTAGATTATAATACATTCCATATTACACGATCCTAAGTGATATCTATCCACACAGTATTAGCTATACGGCATAGTAGTTGTTATCCCGCCTTTTGGCAAGGCCGTGACACCAAGAACTTGACTAGAAACCAATGATAGTTCGTCTTGGATATCGGTTATACGCAAGCTCACTATGGATATCGACGAATTTTTTCCGAGTCTGGATCGAGCTAAAATTGATATGACATGACATGCAAAACTATGAGAGCCAACATTCCGAATTTCAAGTCAATTGGAGTTCATATGCTCCAAATAATGATGGATCACGGCTGAGAAATCCAAACTTGTATCGATCATAACTCGAGATCTACAAGTCCAAATGCCACCAAATTTGGACAGGAGCTGAATGGCAACCTAAGGAATGTTCCTGCCAAATTTTGTCTCGATCGGAGAAAATCTTGATCGATACGAAATTCGTTCGTATCGATTACGAAACGAAAAACTCCAACTTGCATCGATCATATCTCGAGATCCATAAGTCCAAATGCCACCAAATTTGGACAAGAGCTGACTGGCAACCTAAGGAATGTTCCTGCTAAATTTCGTCTCGATCGGAGCAAATCTTGATCGATACGAAATTCGTTCGTATCGATCACGGAACGAAAAACTCCAACTTGCATCGATCATATCTTGAGATCCACAAATCCAAATGCTATGAAATTTTCATAGGAGCTTACGTGCGACCTAAGGAAGGTTCATGCCAAATTTCAGCTCGATTGGATCAAATCTTGATCGATACGAAATTCGTTCGTATCGATCACTGATCGGGCCGAAACTTTGTGGGATCGATCACGTGGCCCCCCCCACATGCCAGAAGAAGTCTCCCGAGATTTGAGCAAAATATCAGCTTTCTACGCCTATAAATAGCACCCCAGAACCTACAGAAAAGGGATCTTTTGGCTCTCCTACGTCCATACTCTACCGAATCCATTTTTGTACTCCATAGCTGCTGTTGCATACAAATATCAACATTATAATCCGCTGTAATCTGTTGTAATCAGTTGGAATCAGCAAGTGAATATCAATAAAATCATCAACTTCATAGTGGACGTAGGCCATACGCCGAACCACTCTAAAACTCTGTGTTTCCATGCATTTTCTTATATGTTTACTAGTGTGTTTGTTAGATCTGCTTAATTTTACACTTATTCTCTTCATTTTATCTCTTCAAACACATCCGAAGAGTGTTGTGCCCAATTTTGGTACAAATAGTAGTCACTTTCATAACTTACCTGGCTTCAGTCTTGAACGAGGGATAATACAAGCTGAAATGTCGAAAATGAGTTAAGTATACGAACCGTGATTTCTATAAGCTATCATTCTTACGTGGATAGTCGATTAGTCGACTATCAAACTTAACCAAATATTAACTTATATCTTTAAAAGAATGTTTTTATAGGTAATATAAGCATGGAATGGTTTTGGTTTTGTTGTGACAATGTTTTAGTAAAATTCTTCTTTAATCCTTTGTTATTATACTTATAAATGTAAATGGATCTTTAAAAGAATGTTTCAAAGATAAGCATAAGTGAAATGGTCTTGGGTCTGTAGTGACAATGTTTTAGTAACACTAGTCTTAAACCTTTTGAATAGATTGTGAAAGTGCTTAGATCCTTGAAATGGATATTTTAAAGGAAATTGTAAGTATGAAATATTTTGGAAAAAGATAGAAAAAGTAAAGGTTTAAAGTAATAAATCTTGTTAATGATTTGTGAATATACTTATAACATTTGAGATAAGTATATAAATACTTTTTGAGTACAAATGAATAATAGAAATTCACAAATGAAGTTTTATTAGATAAAAAATGTTTAACTCATAAAAGAGGTTTTATTAAAAAAATACTAATTAAATTAAAAATGGGATTAGAAGGCACATTTGTGACTTAGTCGTGCTTTATGTGACTTGATTGTGCTTTGTGTGTTTACTGGTTTATGGAAAGTATTAAGTCGCGTACTTAGCACTAAAAGTTTGCAAACATGATAAGTATACGAGACTTAGTTTCCATATGCGACTGTTTTCATTATCGTTAAATATGACGAAAAATCTATCGATTGGTTCTGGAGCGTCCGGTAAGCAATGGAGTGTACTTATATGAGATGACTCAAAACCGTAACTACTTCAAAACCATATATGTGTTCTATGCTTTGGAAGAGGTTCATGATCTATTTGAGATGTTGCAATGTATATGGAGATTCAAGATCTGATTGAGATGCTCGATGTAATGATCCACCTTTTCGATCCCCGAATGTTGACATTAATACATCCATAGTATTCATGTGCCGAGCACATAAGTATCGGAAAGACGAATTGTTAGGGTAAAATAAAAAGAAATAGAAATAGAACAAGAAAGAAGAGAACACAATATCAGAATCTCACATGCAGAACGATAATATATAATATCTCAAAAGGTTTTTTCCAAAAAGAAAACCTTTATATACATACATAAATCAGAGAAAACTAACCTATCATTAGCCTGGATAGTTATAACATCTTATCCTCACAAATGCTGATTGATACAATCAAGCAATGCAACGAAAAATAATTACGGTAGAAAATCATCCAGCTCCTCTCTAAGAGCTCCAATGAATCACAGATAAATCTGGAAACATACTCGAGCTGACCTGAGCATTAAGGGAATAACATCTAGATCACTCTGGTAAACCAGCGTGAGAAACTCCAATCATAAATATTTATTATAACTTAAAACCCTCCAAAATAAAGGTAACTCATAAGACTACACCGCCAATAAACTCTGACGTATTTTTACCTTACGACAACCAAACCATTTCTATTATAAAATCCAGTGATAATATAATAATGTCTAAGGTGTGAAATATAAATAATCACATAGCTGTAATGCATGTAAGTGTACATCATTGCAATAATAGGTATACAATCACAACCGCTAAGGTGCGTTCGCTAATTGTGTAGGATTTCCACGTAGATCTCTTCGGGGAAGCCGAATCTGAACTGCATAAGGGTCAGCGATATCCTTCCGAGTATCGTATATCTCTAGATAAAATATACTATATGAAAACATAGCTGGTCCACGCCCGAAAACATAGCACTGGGTCACATCACTCCCGTTTGCATATCCGTAAGCAACACTAGACTCTAGTGCCTATACCCTTTAAATTAGCTAAACCCCATAGGCTATGTCTCATATCTCCGGTTTTTGTTATTACGAATGGTGAAGTCACGTTCAGCATTCCAACACACATGCCATAACTCGAACAGATCTTCCATGAGCTCCAACTCAAACAGATCATGGAACCACACATGGATTCCCATATCTCAACAGATCACGGAACTGCACATGGATTCCTCAACAGAGCTCGAAATCACACACGGATTCCCATACCCCAACTGGTCTCGGAATCACACATGGATTCCCACATCCCGAATAGATCACGAACAAATACATGTGTTCAAGCATCTCAAACAGATCTCGAATCTCCATATAGATTCCAACATCACGAAGAAATCACGAACCAATCACGAAGCCATCACGAAGTAATCACGAACCTCTTCCAAAGCATAATACACGTATATAGTTTTGGATTGGTTATGGTTTCAAGTCATCCTATATAAGTACACTCCCATGCTTACCGGATGCTCCAAAACCAATCGATCGATTTCCTGGGAATCTCAACCTCGGTTCTGTGTGAAATAAATAGACATACATAACAGCAGAGATCACCTCCTAACTATTTAAGCAGACGGATTTCCTTACCATTGTCCACGAAGAGCAAAATGAGTTTATACATACAATATAGTATCATCAGAGATAATTGTACGATATAATCCTCATATTTCTTCTAGATATTTCAAGAGTATAATTAACCAAATCAAATAACAATGGGAATAATTGCATACGGGAAACTAGTTCCCGTATACTGTCCATAAGCAAGTAACGCACAAAGCACGATCGAAACAAACAAGCACGATCATATAAACGACTTCTAATACCCATTCACTACAAGAGAAACGGCTCATTCCAACGGCGGCAAGCCGTTGGAGGCCGTTGGAAAGCCGTTGGAGGCCGTTGGAAATCCCGTTGGTACACGTTTCAACAGATTCCAACGACTTCCAACGGCACCAACGGGGTTATACCAACGGCAAGTTTGCCAACGTGGCAAATCCCGTTGACCAAACTACCGTTGGAATGCGTTGGAATTTGCCGTTGGAAGCCGTTGGAAGTAAATGACCAGTTTGCTGTTGGTCGCCGTTGGAAGCCGTTGGAAATCTTTGCCGTTGGAATGCGTTAGAATTAAACTTTCTTTATTAATTAAAATCCTCTTTTATTAGTAAACCTCATTTTCACTCAATAATTCTTTATCATTGAAACTCTATAAACTCCACTATTTGATTAAAACATCACTATTCATTTTCAACACATTTCAACGCTTCCCAAAAGTATTCATATACTTATCACAACCGTATAAGTATATTCACAAATCAATTTCAAAGGGCTTAAGGCAAATGTTACTGTAACACTATCACTACAAACTCAAAACCATTTCACTTATAATTATCTAAAAACATTCTTTTTAACGATCTACGTTCATAAGTATAACCAAAATTGGTCAAAGGCGAATGTTACTAACACATTGCCACAACAAACCCAAAACCAATTCATACTCTATTCTCTTTAAAATTCCACTATTAAAGGTCTATGTATTTTCCAAACTCATTTACAATATTTTAACACTTTAAAATATTATCTGAGGGTTCAAAAACACATGTTACTAAAACATTGTTTACAACAAACCCTAAAACACTTTAACTATTCCGTTAGCCTTAAAATTCCATTTTGAAGATCCAATCACTTTCTAAAAGTATAGTTAAATGGGTTAAAACAAATGTTGCACAAACATCAATACTATAAACCCAAAACCAATTTTATACATACCGTTCACTTTAAAACAACCCTTTAAAGTTCTAAGCACTTCTCCATTTTATTAAACAAGGTTATATACCCCTTTAATCAATTTTACAAAACAGTCCATTATAACATAAGTGTTATAATCCCAAAACTCCTTTTTATTCTTATACAAATACCAAACTTCCTTTTTAAAACTTCTAAATATATTAAAATAACTTTAAAAAGATAGTTATTTACATATACTAATTTATTTATAAAACACAGATATTTAATAAAATACTATAAACCATTTGCAAAAATATTATAATATAAAATAATTTGTTTATTAAATAAATCTTTAACAATTTATAAAACCATTTATAAACTAAAAATATACTTTTAAAAATCCTTATACACATTTTAAAACCTTTGTTTAAAAAACCACTTTAAATCCTGCTTTAATAATTTAAAACCATATCTTTATAAATCCATAATTGATTTTCAGAAATATATTTAAACCTTGTTAATTCTCGATAATAAGTACGCTTACAGTACTTATTATAAATACAAAGAAGCCCTAGGATATCTTTCAAAGTTAGCTTTAAAATTGCAGATCACAGCGATTTCAAAGTGCATCCATCGTGACCGTTTCACTACTAATATTTACAACTTCCCTTTCAAATATCCACAAATGTCCTAACCAATCCATTTATGTCAAACACACCAAATGTGTGTAGAACAACCCAATATATATGTATATACATATATATTTTCACAATTTACCCAAATTATCCAATTTAACATATGTCAAAATATCAGGGATTTCAAAGCTTGTTCAATACGACTATATCATTACAAACATTTATAATGTACTATCACTTTTCACAAAGCAATATCAACATTTAAACAAGTAGTCTGGGCCACGATACATGTTATAGATGATCAACAGAGAGATTATACTCAATAATAATGTTCTCACTTGATTTACCAAACAAGGCGGGGTCCAAAAGCAATAACTTACATTGTTCATTATACAGTTTATATTTTCAATACAACACAATTACGTATACAACAATATATAATCAGCTAGTTAGTAAAACTCACCCAAGCTCCAGTTAACGCTTACGCGTTTTGTATAGTCCAAATCGAACACCAAATTCCCATAAGCTCCAAACTAGACAATTCCAACTCCATTGCGTAGATAATCCCGATACAAATACAACGACGAAAACGGTGCCTCGGTCAAACCCTGTATAAACAAGATATGAATTTTATAATTTATCGGATTATAAAACATTAATAAATTAATTAATTATCCATGAATTAATTACTCACCAAACTAATCCCTTCACTCATCATCTTCCCCTTCTCAAATTTAAACTGTCGCTCCCGCCTAGTGTGCACGTCTCTGCATATCAGTGGCACCACCCAAACGACAACCGAACGACGGCCACCCGCAAACTGCGCTTCGCGCGGGCTTCGCGGCCATCGCAAAATCATTCAACTCGATCGACCAAAGAAGAAAACGACGGCGTGCCCTAACTACACTGCCTAATGCCACAATTCTCCACCCTCCACCATTGCTCCTCCAACCAGCTCCAATCAACTCGCCATTCCACCGTGAGTTCGTCCATGGTCTCGATTTTAACTTCAGCTCCCCTACACAAAAGATGCCCGCATCCACAAAAATGATAGTGGTACTATCACAATTTGAAATAGGTAGACGTGCCACCTCTAACCACCACCAACCTCCTTCAGTTCACTCGAGCACCCTACGCCCCCATCCCCAAAGCCTAGAACCTCCTCAATCGACGAACAACCTCTAACCTAGCTCAACCTATGCACTATTGAGTAACCTCAAATCTTACCATGCCCAAATCCAAGCATGCCTTTGTGAAGCTATCGACCATACGAGTCCATCGGATCTGAAATCACTTGATTTCGCTAACTCTAGTACATGATTTAATTGATTGAAGTGATGAAGTGGGCGGCGACTATTCATTCTGTTAACATAAAATGAAAAGAGAAAGAGTAAAAAATGGGGAGTTAAGGATGCTTTATAGTAAAATATATATTATTTTATTCTCTTTTATTTTCATTTGCATGTTTGGAGCATACACGACCACACAACACGTCCGATCGTCATGAAACTCGTCGGCGTATAACAATTCAATATTCCAGATTCGATGGCATTAGTTTCTTCAAAATCCAAGACAGTGACCCGGAATGTTAATTTCATACGTTAATTAAAACGAATTATTATTAAATCAAATTTAATCACCTTTAATTCTAAATTAAAAGCTTTCCATATCATTCTTATTTAAACAAAATTTAATTAAGCCTTCGAAATCATTTTTATTCGAATTAAATCCAAGATTTAAATATTTAAATAATTATCATATTTAATTATAAAATGTTCAAAAATCCGGGTAGTTATATTATTTCCCCCTTAAAAGAATTTTGCCCTCGAAATTTCAACATAATCAACAAAAGCAATAATCACACATCAATACCCAATAGTATTACAATCATTGGCAACTATAGAATCAATCACATAACAAACTATGCAGTACTGAAATCACTAGCCACCAGAACTCATTGTTCGCCCAAGTTCAGAAACCATCTCATCGCATAAGGATGATAACCAATCCACTAAGTGTTACCTTATGCTCAACAGCCTTAGGTATTACCCAATTGATCACTCATGCTATCCCAAGCAGTTCGAAGTGTCATTCCCTAAACCCTCCACAAGCCAACATACATAGCACAAAAATATTTCTAAACCCCGTATGATATACATATATCATCTGTATGTAATATCAAATCTGATCACTTACTCGATCACATAAATTTCACTTTCGAACTAATACAGATCACTTGACCTCTTTAGTGCGAACTCCAATCCGGTTCCTTGATTAGAAACCTCTGTTCTACTTACATAGCCATATGCTATGATAGAAAACTTCAAGATCATATCAAAAACCCGAATGAAGTGTCCACGATCATGAATCGAGTGAAAAATCCTATCTTGGATCGGTGTAAATCACCTCGAAATCCATGTAATCCTAGATCAAAAACTACCAAGCGAATAAAATGATCTACGTACAACTTACGTACTCTATTCAATTGGTTTCTTAATTACACTAATTGCTTTCCATTTTAATTCCATTCATTTTCGCTTACAGTATTTCTACTTAATACTAAAATCACTTATCAATCATTTTATAAAATTTACTTCTAATTATTAAGCATTATATAACTTAAGTTCATATTTGTATAATACTCCACTACATCCTTAGAGTATATACAAAAACACCCAATTCATTTTAATCAACATGAATATTCAATCAATTTAAAACTTCTTAAAATTCTACTGTCTCCTTAGTTCAAGTGTTATATAAACTCATCTTTATATTATTCACAAAACACTTAGCTTTAATTTCTTATAAAAATTTCGAAGTTTCGACTATCCAAAGTCGTCGAAAATTCCATTTCATTTAACAAATAAAAACTACCGATCAACAGATCAAACAAGATGCACAACCATACTTACCCTAATGCATAGGATACATGAGTCCATAAAATATCTTAACCGAAAACATAAGAACTAAGCACCCGATTTTCATTCAAATCGTTTTGAAATATATGTACTTATAAATTTTGTGTACTAATCATACTTTTGATATTTAAATCAAAATCTGTTTTACCAAAACAACTCTGTAGCAAATTGCTATTGAGCGCTCATTTTGAAACTCGAAAATAAACATCGATGATGCTGCAGTCATCACCAGAATCATTTTCCAACGACAAAAGTGAGTTTATTACATCCAAACCATGCCTTTTGGAATTAACCAAAATCATTTCCAAAACGGTACCAAATACTTCGTAAATATTACTAAGTACCATGATATCAATCTCTTAAACCAATTCCCAAATATTTACTTCCAAATAATACTAGTATCAATTTTCAAACCTTAGAAAACCAATTTCTAAAATACAGGGATTTAAGTTCTCAAATTCTTAGTTTAAATCCTTTCCATGTTTATAAATCATATCTATACAAGTCACTTTCTTATATAAACCATTATACAAGTGTTTATTTCAAAATATCTTTCTTCCGTTAAGACTATAATAAAGAACTTTTATTAAAATCAAATTTTAACCGAGCATTATCAACGAACGCCTTATAGTCGAACTATGAAACTTAATTCACAAGGTATTCATTTTAATGTTCCCACAATTTGCTATCTACCCAACTCATGCAGTGAAAAGGTAAAACTGCTCATAATCTGGTCGAGCACAACTAATCAAACCACAAATGATAATAATAAAATATTACCATTTCCTAACAAATAAAAATATCATAAATAACTATATCGATTTATCAAAATCATTATTTTATACATAAAATATAATCCTAGGTAGAAGTATTTCATTTACCAATTTCAAAAAAAAATACCGTGTCGGTTTGCCCTGTCCATGTGTATAAAGATCTCTGTCAATAATGATAGCAACTCATATTGATTAGAATCCATAAGCCACTCTATAAACCAACCAACACAATACAAAACATTTTTTATAATAATAACATATACACACTCTCGTATATATATACTCAACTCATAATAAGGCATCCCATTACACTATCTCTCAATGATTTATACTGTAACGACCCAGAATTTTTGACCCCAAAAATTCCAGATTGTTAGGGTTAAGAAGAAAAGAGGTAGAAGAAGAAACAGAAAACAAAACACAGAATCTCACATTCGCAGTGGATTAAATATAATAGCATTTATACAAATAAAGCTGTATTAGTTAATTTACATCAATACATCAGAGTTACAATCAATCACATATAAACTGGACAGTTAAAATTAACTTGTCCCAGTCAACAACAAAATATATCTTTAATACTCAGCGGGATATACTCCATACGTTCCTGCCTTCCAACTCGCCACCTGAGCTCCAAAACGTCCTTACCTGGAAATCTGTAATACTCGGTCTGACCCGAGCATTACAATAATGTAACACCCGAGTCAGGCTGGAAACCAGCGTGAGTAAACCCATATATCCTGAAATACTAAGTTATAAAGCTTCTTTGAAACCAGGGTAACTCGTACCTCACAACGAGTTCTTATCTTGTTATAGCCAAACACTTATTACACAAATCCATTGATATTTTAAAACAATATCTAAGTACCGTTACTTAGTTTCAATGGTCTAGTTTACTTAATTTATTCCATTCTAGCCTATTTAATTTACAAATCAAATCTATAAATAATTATAGATTACCAATCGAAGTGGTTCTGGATATCGCTGATATCTGATCCCGGTCTCTTCGAATTCAATACCATCTTATTAAGCCAAGTTGTTTAAGTTAAATAATTCAATTAAACTTCAGAACAACATATTCACACAATAATTCATCATAGATAGATAACTTACATTATCATAGTTCAACCAAAGCATTTCATATCACAGAACATCGTAATTTATCAGACTAGAGATATTAATCACTCCAAGCATTCAATACAATTTAATCATCCATAAACAAGATTAATTAGTCCATTTTAATTAATTTAATTAACACAAAGTAAATTAATTACTTTTATAAATCCTGCTTAATTAACATTAATTAAACAATTTAATTAATTATTGAAATAAATTAATTATTCTTTAATCATTTAATCATTCACATTAATTAGTTAACCTTTAATTACTTACATTAATAAATGATCCCTTAATTACTTAAATACTTAATTAATCAAAAGATAAATCATTAAAATCTTTAAATGAATAAAATTCATAATTAATCATCATTAACACATAAATTAATTCAAGAGATTAAGGTTAATTAAAAATTAAAAATAACATTTCATCTTAATTACTCCTTTAATAACATTTTTTGTTTAAAATAAATTAAGAATCAATTTACAAATAATGGTCACATGATTAAACTTAATTGTTTTCAATAACTTACTTAAACCTTTACTAATCCCATTTTTTAAATAAAACAATTATTTTTAAAAGAAGGAGCTAAAAATTGTTCAAACTTGAATTTGTTTTCAAAATTTGAAAACTGTTTTTTTAACCAACCCGAGGCAACCCCAAGTTCACCCCCGAGCCTAGACCAATCTCCTTCGAGTCTTCCCCGAGCCATCCAAATTTTTACTTTGTTTTTGTTTTAAGGATTAAAAAAAAATTAGCTCGTGCAAACACCCTAACAAAACCCCGAGCCACAACCAAGTCTCCCCGAGGTCGAATTCGAGTCGAAACCTTTCTTCCTCAAACTTAACCACTGATACACGCCAAAGATATGTGCACGTGCACCGCCGATCGCCGACGTTCTGGCCATCGCCACCACCTTCCACAAGTCAGCATCAACCCACTGGAGCACCACGGTCACCCAGATCGACAAACCGACAACGAATTTGAGATCGAACTACTCGACCCAAACTGGAACAAAAACTCCGACCTATAAATCTTCCTTGCGACGACGATCTAGACCACCAGAGGCCACACAAACGTACCCGAAGCTTCATCGATGTCCAACGCCTCGATTCCCCCATGTCCGACTACCTCCGATCCACTAAAGACGCCGTAGTTTATCGAACTCCGACCAATGCCAAAACATGAACTAAAACCCTAGATTATCAACGTTCGACCACCACGATGATCAGGAATTTTCTGATCATTTTTCCCGAGTTCGAACATCACCCAGCTACCTCCAATGCCGATACCCCTCCTCCATTTTACTCCGATCGCCGAGAAACACCAGAAAACCCAAAAATGATCAACCTGAGATATCTCCATGTTTATTCACTTAAAAATCATGATTCCACTTTCAAAAATCATTGTTTTCGAAAACATTTTACATGATATAATTAAAACCCGAAATCATGATGCTTGAATTTTCAATATATTGGGTTGTTTTTAAATTCAAAGTAAGACTTGGTGTGCAAAGGAAAAAAATATGTATATATATGAGGGATATACATAAGATCAAAGTTGATTGAAAGTATTTGAAGTATAAAAGGGATTTATATAAGTAAGGTGTAATCCAAAGTATGTTTTTTTAAATAAAGGGATAAACTTATATATATCTATATATATAAAGAACTTTATGAGAATGATTTTGGGAAAAAGGTTTTTGGAACTCACTGATTTTGAAGGGCTTTTGATTTTTGGGAAAAAGCAAGTTTTGGAAATTTAGAAAGTCAAGTTTGAGAACTATCGATTTTGAGATATCAATTTTGTGTAAAGGAGATTATATGTGAATCATAAATAGTATGATTTGGGAGATACTATATGTGTATAGTATAAAGTGTTTTGAGAATGGCTGTGGGGAAAAAGGCGCTTCCATTTAGAGTTGAAACTTTTAGTAGGAGATCCACGGGGGGGTTTTGCCTTGAGCCCTAAGGGGAAGGCTCTAAATTTGATCCTGGGAGGAAGTCTGGACAAACTGAAGTTCCTGAGGATTGTGTGTGTGGATAGCGAAAGTCGTGTGGCAGTGAGTGCCAACGGTCTACGTTTGATTTTTCCATGATGGCAACGTAACATCGGTAGACTACGATCTATGAAGACATAGCGGAAGTCATGTGGCGGTGAGTGCCTACGGTCTAAGTTTGATTTCGCTAGGAGAGTAGCGTATCATCGGTAGACAGCGATCTATAAAGACATAGCGGAAGTCGTGTGGCGGTGAGTGCCTACGGTCTACGTTTGATTTCGCTGGGAGAGCGACGTAACATCGATAGACTGCGATCTATGGTGGAGTGGAGAAGTTTCATTTGGCATCGAAATTCGATGGTGCTGATGCCTACAGTTATATGGGTTTTTTCCGGGATGGCAACGTAACCCTGGGTGTAGCTGCGATCTGTGGTGGGTTTCATGGTGTAGTCGAGGGGCGCGGAGTGCCTACAGTTTTCTATGGTTTTGCCGTGATGGCGACTTAATCATCGGGTTAACTGCGACGAGGGAGGTGATGATTTCCAGAGCATTCTCACCAAAAATGTTTTCTATATTTTCACAAAAGTTTTTCTAGTATTTTCATTGGGTGTTGAAAATGGGTCTGCTAAGTACTTATAGATTTTCAGTCCTACGCCTGATCAACATATGACCGAATTTCTGTGAGAACAAGGATGGACTTGTTGAAACATCAAGTTATAAAAAGTATTTTTAAAAGTATTTTGATAATATTATGTAGATCTTTAAGGTGTTTTAAAAATTTAAATAAAAAGAGCTAAGAGTTAAAAATGTTCAAAGAGTAATTTAACTAATAATAAGCATAGTAATAAATTCTGACTTCGTTCCTTTTCGAGGACGAAAAGTTTTAAAGGGGGGAAGAATGTGATAACCCGGATTTTTGGACATCTATTAATTGGATAATTAACTGATATTAACTATTGAAATACTAATTTATAAGTTAAACAAATGTTTTTGATAATTAAAATAAGATTTAATAAAAGGTTTATATACTTTCTTTTTAAAAAGTTATACATGTACTAAATTTAGTTTGTATATATATGAATATAAACATAAATTAATAATAAAAACATAAGTGAAAAATAAAATAAAGAGTTTGGACATTTGTAGCCTTTGTTAACATGCAAAATAACAAGTGGCAAATTGTTTTCTTTAAACTGAAATATATTAATAATATTGAGAGAATAGGCCGTGTTCAGTTCAAAATTTTCATATTCATTTCTCAATCTCTTCCTCTAAACTGAAAATAAAATCAAACTGAAGCAAAAGCAACTTCAATTTTCAACCTGAGTAAGATTCAAATTCAACTCAAACATAAGTAGATTCAAATCAACAAATCAAGTTACAATTCAAAAATCAACCATTAGCTTCAACATCAAGTTCCAGGAAATAAGCTCTGCTCTCTGTCTTCAAAATACAAGTGAGTAAACACTATTTTAAAAGCTTGAATCTAGGTTGAGCTCTTGATGCATGTGATAAATGATAAATATATGGTTATAAGAAAGGCTTGCATGTATATTATATGCAAATATTTGTGTGTGCTTGTCAGTTA
This sequence comes from Allium fistulosum, assembly GCA_030737815.1. Classification (NCBI taxonomy): domain Eukaryota; kingdom Viridiplantae; phylum Streptophyta; class Magnoliopsida; order Asparagales; family Amaryllidaceae; genus Allium; species Allium fistulosum. The sequence goes on from CM060904.1 coordinate 801,730,898, forward strand.
CAGGCAGAAACGCCTGTGTTTCAGGTTTTTCAGAGTTTAAACCTGTTTCTAAAAAAAATCAAAATCTCTCCCTCTGATTTTCTTTAGGGTTTAGAATCTAAACAAAACATGTTTGTTGAATCAAGATTTAGATCCTAAAAATATTTTTTTTGTAAAATTGATTAAGGCTTTTTCTGGAAATTAGATTTATTATATCTTAAAACCCTTCAAAATAAGGTTATCTCGTAAAACCATGCCGCCAATAAATATGGACAGGTTTTTACCTTATGATAACCAAACCATTTCGATTATAAAACCCACTGATAATATAATAATTTCTAGTGTGTGAAATATAAATAATCACGTAGTGGCGACGAAAGTGAGTGTACATCACAACAATAATAGGTATACAATCACAATAGCTAAGGCGCGTTCTCTAATTGTGTAGGATTTCCATGTAGATCTCTTCGGGGAAGCCGAATCTGAACTATGCACAAGGATCAGAGATATCCTTTAGAGTATCTTATATCTCTAGATAAAATATACTATAGGAAAATATAGCTGGTCCATGCCCGAACACGTGGCAATAGGTCATATCACTCCCGCATGCATATTTGTAAGTAACGCTAGACTGGAGTGCCTGAACCCTTTAAGTTAGCCGAAACCTATAGGTTATGTCTCCTATTTCTAGTTTCTATCATTACCGATGGGTAAGTCATGTTCACCATCCCAACACATGAGCTACAACTTAAACAGATCTTCGACATGAGCTCCAACTTGAACAGATCATGGAACCACACATGGATTCCCATATGGAAACATATCTCAAAACCATACATGGATTCTGCAATAGATCTCAGAATCACCCATGGATTTCCATACCCTAACAAGTCTCGGAATCACACATGGATTCCAACATCCTAAATAAATCACGAACAACTACATGTGTTCGAGCATCTCAAACCGATCTCGAATCTCAACATAGATTCTGTAACGACCTGTATTTTTAACTATTTCAAATTATGAAATTTATTATGATTACTGAATAAAAATGATTAGAAATAATTTTTTTAATGATTTATTAATATAGCTATTGAATATGAACTTGAACAAGATTTTGAAATAAACAATTTTGAAGATTTAAGCAATAATAAATGTTGAAATGCTATAAAATGGGAATAGTTGTTTTATTATTGGGATTTGTTAAAAGTAAATTTTATAAGTTAACTGACTTATATTTCAATTATAATGAGTTAGTGGATAATTTAATCGTTTAATTTAATAATTGGAAACCGTTAATTGAATATTGTGTTTTAAGCTAGATAAAAATTGTTATCCCGCCTTTTGGCAAGGCCAGGACACCAAGGAATCAGCTAGAAAACAGTAGAGAGAAGAGGGCTGACACTTCCAAGTTCCAAGCCAATCCGGGTTCACACACCCAAGATATGAATGATTCAAATTGAAGGGAAAAACGACGGTTTCGTATCCATCACTCTTGACGATTTCGTATCCATCACTGAAGCCCTAGTTCGAATCGATCAAGGTTCGTACTAATCAGCTCTGGATCCATCGAGGTGCCCAGGTTCGACTCGACTTCCTTCGTATCCATCGAGCTCGTATCGATGGACTTCGTACACACCAGCAATTGAAGCACTTCGTATCCTTCAGCCAACGTCTGCTTCGTATCCATCATTCAGTGCTTGCTTCGTTTCCATCAGTCAGTGTTTACTTTGCAACCATCGGACCAGTGCTCTTCGTATCCATCAGAGGACCTTACTTCAAATCCATGCCCAATGACTTGTTCGTATCCAACGAGTCAACTGACCAGAAAGACGTGTCTTCCATCGAAGTAAAACAAGGCAAGATATGTGGAGTCGAAATAGTCCATACGGCGTGAAAACCGGATCGAGGCGAAACGCGCGCGCACCACGTCATCCCTCGATGCGAATGCGCCGAGATATATGGAGTCGACACGGTCGACTCGGAGTAAAGACCGGATCGAGGCGAAGCGCGCGTTCCACGTCTTCACAGAGGCGCGTGATACCATCGATTCGAAGCCCTCAACTCAGAGAAATGGATTCGAACCAGACAGCCTAGCGAAGAATATCATCTCGTATCGATGATATCTCTCAATCCCCTGATCCAAATACCATGAAATTTTAACTGAAGGTTGCACACATACCGAAGAACATCTCCACCAATTTTGAGCTCAATTGGAAGTAATCTTGATCGATACGAAATGATTTCGTATCGATCACAGATTGACTTGAAACTCTCTGGAAGTAGTCGAATGGGTCCCCTCACGTGTCAGGCCAAGTCTCCCGGAGTTTGAGCGAAATCCAAGCCTCCTATGCCTATAAATAGAGCCCCAGAATCAACGGAAAAAGGGTCTTTTTTCTCTGAAGCGTCCAGACTCTGCCGGATTGAGATTTGCATCCTACTTTTGCTGTCAATTTCGAATTCTAAACTGTAATCCGCTGTTCATTGCTGTAAACGCTTGTAATCACTGAAAGAGAATCAATAAAATCATCAAAACTTCATAGTGGACGTAGGCTATACGCCGAACCACTCTAAACTGCTTGTCTATGCACTTTATATTCCTGTTTGTTGGAGTTTTTGTTAGATAATCTCTGTTTTACATTTATAATCTTCATTTTATCTCTTCAAACAACTCCCGAAAAGTGTTGTGCCCATTTTTGGTACAAACACTTTGGTGCTTTCACTGAGAACACCTGCTTTTTCTCCTGCTCGTTGGATCTGCCGTCGATACCGGATTGCACAAATCCAAGAGGAAGATCCAGATATTCAGTCCGGAATCCTTCCATTCTATTCAGATTTGCTCAAAATCTAGGAAAGGACTCCACCACCGACAATGGTCAGCACAAGAACTGGCGCCACCGCTGCAGAGCAAGAAGGCAGAGACAGGCAAAATCCCACACAGCCGCCTTCTTCCAATCAAGACAACGCCACTCATTCGGACTCAACGGGGCTAGTCACCCGACGGGAGTTTCAAGTATTGCTCCAGGAGCTGACCCAAAGCCGTTAGCAGTTGGCAGAACAGTTACGCGCCAATATCGAGCTGACCAACCAGCTAAACCGCCGAGGGCACAGAAGGTCCAGGAGAGATGATGTCTCCAGAGCGTCTACCGAAAGCTCAGCTTCATCTGATTATCACCACCGAACTACCCGTCCTCGACTAGAGGGGAGTCGCGCTCAAGCTACTGAATATCAGCCCACTTTAACTGTTGGGCAACTGAGGGTAGGACCGTCGACCAGCTTCCAGACGGGTCCCTCAACGCGAGGAGGTACGGCCCCACAGTACACCACGGATAACCGCGCCACAACCGCCGCAGCAGAGACAAGGGTCGATACCCGAAATCAATCAGAGCCGATCAATCAGCAGCGAGGACATACTCCTGAACCTTATGTCCTAGAAGACGTTGAGCCAAGGAGGCGAAATACGGATCGTCGACAGCGCCCGATCCCTACTCGCACCATGGAACCCAACCACGCCTTAGCTCATCACGCTCCGAATCTGCCCGTTTCGGATATATCAACCATGATACGTCAAATGATCCACGAGAGTCAGGGGCTCACTAATGATGACTGGGGGATTTCCCGTAGTCATACCCCTTTCACAGACGAAGTGTTACATGCCGAACCCCCTAGGCGATTCAGAATGCCGACTCTCCCGATGTATGAAGGGAATAGTGACCCCAACCAGCATATTCTGAAGTATGAATGGTCGATGAGCGCTGCAAGGGCCGACGATGCAGTGAAGTGTTGGAGTTTCCCCATCTCTCTGGGAGGAATCGCGACAATGTGGTTTACCCGCCTACCACCTAGATCAATTTCTTCGTTCGATCAATTGGCCAAGAAGTTTGCGGAGCAATTCCGGATGCATGTTGCTAGGCCAAAAGACGTCAACACCTTGTCCAGTGTCACTCAAGCTCCTGGAGAAACACTCAGGCATTACTTGGAGAGGTTCCACGCAGCATGCGTCGAGATCACCAATCCCAACGATAATTCAATCTTAATGGCTCTGACCAAGGGGATTGATCCTGATTCCGAATTCGGAAACTGGCTAGCTGGAAAACCGCCCGCGTCGTTGGACCGTTTTTACTCCAAGGCCGCCCAATTCCTGCGGCAGGAGGATGCAAAACAGTCTAGGAAGCAGGACGATGCGAGGCCCAGCATTGAGGGAATACAGAGCAATGTGGCAGTTAAACAGTCCGGCGAGAGTTCCGGGAAAGTTCAGCTGAATATACAAAACAAGCAAACCCAGCAGAGAGGAAACAATGGCCAGAATAAGAAGAGAGACGAAAACCGAGGTCCACGACGTAGAGCTCAGATGTTTGACAGTTATACACCGCTAAACACGTCATTGGAAAACGTATACTTACAGACTTGCAACACTGTACAGTATAAGAAGCCTGCTCCGAAGCCCTCATCGGAGAGACAGATTCAGACAGGGAAATTTTGTAGGTTCCATGAGAGCTATGGACATAATACCAATGAGTGTCGGCACTTACAGGACCTCATCGAGAAGCTGATTAGAGAGAGGAAGCTAGATCAGTTTGTACGGGCGCCGCAGCCTGGCGGAGCGGGCCCCTCGAATCAAAATCGTTCACAAAATCAGGAAAGAGAGGATGAACCCGCTCGTGCGGGCGGGAGATTAGTTATCAACACAATAAGTGGTGGCCCCCATCCGGCAGACAAAAGCTGGGGGGAAATGGAGTCGTATGCCAGTTCTATCAGGCATGCGGACTTCGAGTGTTATAGTAATTGGGAGGATGGAACCCCGGCAAAGCAACAAAAGATAATGTCCGATGATATCGTGTTCAGGAGCCGAGACGCCGATAAAGTCGAAGCCCCTACTATCGACCCACTAGTCATATCTGCCCAGGTAGGTCCTGCTTGGATGAAGAGGATCCTGGTTGACAGTGGGAGCTCTGTGAACATCTTGCTCAAACGGGCTTACGATCTAATGAAGATGGAGACAAAGGATTTGAAACCCTATTTATCCAGAATCCATGGTTTCAACGGAAGTGCCACGATACCCATCGGAATAACTGAACTCCCAGTCGAGTTAGGCGTTGGAGAACGCCGGAGGGTCCGAATGTTACAATTTGTTGTGCTAGAAATCGATTCGCCATACAATGCGTTTCTGGGTCGACCAGCTTTAGCCGAGTTCAGGGCGGCGATCGCCCCATGGTGTCTGACTCTGAAGTTTCCCACTGATCATGGGATTGGAGTTGTTCAAGGAGATCAGGCCTCAGGAAGGGCCTGTTATGTTGCTGAGCTGCGCGGGGCGCAACGTAAAGAGAAGGGGAAGGGCGTAGAGGGATCTCTCTGCGTCCGTTCTACCAATAATTGACAATTGATGCCTGGGCCTCGGCCCGGGCACCACGACCAATTCCTGAAAGACCTGGACCCTAGGGACAACGAGGATAAAGACGAATCAACGGAGAGTCAAGCTTCTCCAGCCGAACTGACTGTGGACGTCCCAATCAGTGAGGATGATGATTCAAAGATGTTGAAAGTTGGGTCCCAACTAAACAAGCAGACACAACAGGAGTTGGTCGAATTTCTTCGGGCGAATCTCGACGTCTTCGCCTGGACACACTCTAACATGTGCGGGATCTCGCCGAGCATTGCAAGTCACTCCCTGAATATAGATCCGCGACATGTCCCAGTGAAGCAGAAAAGGCGCGGTATGGATCCAGAGAGATCTGCCGCCCTTAAGGAGGAAGTTGATAAACTACAATCGAATGGGTTCATTCGAGATGCCTTGTATCCGGAATGGGTGTCCAACCCTGTACTAGTTCGGAAACCAAACGGGAAGTGGAGAACCTGTGTTGATTACTCTGACCTAAACAAGGCCTGTCCGAAAGATAGCTTCCTACTTCCACGAATCGATCAACTCGTAGATTCGACGGCCGGACACGAACTACTATCCTTTATGGACGCTTACTCCGGCTACAATCAGATACCCATGCATTTACCTGATCAGGAACATACCAGCTTCGTGACCGACCTGGGACTCTATTGTTACAAAGTCATGCCGTTTGGTCTAAAGAACGCTGGAGCAACATACCAATGCTTGGTCAACCGAATGTTCGCTGATCAGATTGGGAAGACCATGGAGGTCTACGTGGATGACATGCTGGTGAAGTCCCGATTCTCCACCGATCACGTCAGAGATTTGAATTCAATGTTCAGCATCCTCCGGGAGTACGGAATGAAGCTCAACCCACTCAAATGTCACTTTGGCGTTGCATCCGGAAAATTCCTTGGGTTCATTGTCAACGCTCGAGGAATAGAGGCGAATCCTGAGAAGATCTGGGCTATTAGAAATTTGCAAACCCCTAGAACTATAAAACAAGTCCAGAGTCTTAACGGAAAGGTCGCAGCATTGAGCAGATTCATTTCAAAGTCCACCGATAAATACATTCCTTTCTTCGACCTGATCCGGAAGGGCAAACGAAACTTTGAATGGACCGCGGAGTGTGAAGGCGCGTTCCGATCATTAGTTCAACATCTCTCCACACCTCCGATCTTGTCAAAACCGGTTGACCACGAGCAACTATATCTCTACCTGGCAGTATCAAAACATGCGATCAGTGCTGCTCTAGTCCGGGAAGAAGACAAAGTGCAAAACCCGGTCTACTATGTTAGTAAGCGACTAACAGGAGCTGAAAGAAATTATCCGAGGCTGGAGAAACTGGCTTATTGTTTGGTCATTGCCTCAAGGAAGCTCCGTCCTTACTTCCAAGCTCATCCGCTTACTGTGTACACCGACCAGCCGTTACGACAGGTCCTTACGCGGCCTGAGACGTCCGGTAGGTTACTCAAGTGGAACATTGAGCTAAGTCAATTTGATATCGCATACGCTCCGCGGAGGGCCATTCAAGGACAAGTCCTGGCTGATTTCATAGCCGAATTCACCGTTCCAGAAGACTTACCCGAGACCAGTGAATCCCCCGAATACATCTGGAAGCTGTATACTGATGGTGCGTCAAATGACCGGTGTTCGGGCGCTGGGGTTGTACTTGAGACTCCCGAGGGCCGATCCATATGTTATGCTCTTAAATTCGACTTTCGTGCAACTAATAATGAAGCCGAATATGAAGCCCTCCTAACCGGCCTAAGACTTGCCAGAGATTTGAGAATTATCGCTGTAGAAATTTATTGCGATTCACAGTTAGTGGTATGCCAAGTGCGAGGAGAATACCAGGCAAGAGACCGAAGACTGGCCGCTTACTTGGCACGAGTTCAGGAAATACTAAACCAGTTTGATTATTATGCCATCTATTATGTGCCTCGGGAGCGCAATCAGAAAGCCGATTCACTGGCAAAGTTAGCCAGCACAGGTGAAGCGCAACAAATGGGACTTGTCCCCGTCGAAACTTTGGCCACTCCGAGCATCGATCGGATAGAAATGAACTCTGTATTTGAAACCGCTCCTAGTAGGGAATCTTAGATGACTCCGTATCGGAATTACATCGAGAATGGGGTGCTGCTTGAACCTAGAAATGAGAAGAGGCAAATTCAGCGAAAAGCTTCGCGATTCGTCATCCAAAACGGAGTATTGTACAGGAGAGGTTATTCCGTTCCTCTCCTCAGGTGTATTTTCCACGAGGAAGTCAAACGAGTGTTACATGACGTGCATGAAGGAGAGTGCGGCGATCATACCGGAGGGCAAGCTCTCGCTAAGAAGATACTCCGATATGGGTACTACTGGCCGACAGTGAACCGAGATGCGGCAAACTATGCCCGGAAGTGCGATAAATGCCAAATACATGCCCGAATTCCGAGAGCTCCGCCAACTGAAATAACCCAAATGGTCAGTCCCTGGCCATTCGCAATGTGGGGCATTGACATCATCGGCGCTTTACCTTTAGCAAAAGGCGGTGCGAAATACGCCATCGTCGCCGTTGATTACTTCACAAAGTGGGCTGAGGCCGAAGCCCTTGCAACCATTACGACAAAGAAAGTGATAAATTTCGTGGTTCGCAACATCATTTGTCGATTTGGACTCCCGCATACTATCATCACTGATAACGGAGCCCAATTCGAGAGTGCCGAATTCAAGGACTTCTGTCAACGGTTTCATATCCGCAAAAAGTTCTCGGCTGTCGCACACCCCCAAGCGAATGGACAGGTTGAAGCTGTCAACAAAGTTATAAAATCGATCCTGAAGAAACGATTGGAGAAGGCTGGGGGCAAGTGGGTCGATGAACTTCCTATGGCATTATGGGCCTACCGAACGACCCACAAAACCGCGACCGGACACACTCCGTTTTCCCTATCTTATGGCTCAGAGGCCGTTATTCCGGTCGAGACAGAAGTGCTCTCTCATCGCGTGACTTATTATGATCCAAAAACAAACGCTATACTCCTAGCCGAGTCTTTGGATCTATTGGATGAGAAACGAGAAGAGGCTGATTTGAGAGCAGCCGCACATCGAAGCCGGGTCGCCCGATTGTACAACACCAGAGTTCGACCTCGAACCTTTGAACTCGGCGACCTCGTGCTCAAGAGAATCTACCCAGTTCCTTCACACATGAAACCGAACTGGGGAGGACCGTATGTAATTACACGAAAGCTCGGAGATGGTACATTCAAGCTGTCGACTGTTGACGGTCTCGATTTACCAAGGGCTTGGAACAGCGAAAGCCTCCGCCGCTACTACATATGACAGGCTTTATTTATTTCATTCTATTTAGCAATTTGTTTCTGCATTTCGAAATTTGAATTTTGTAATAAGGCAACTGACTTTGCCGCATTTTCTTATTTCAGCAATAAAATGCCACTTCTTCGAGCCAGAGCTGTGATTCATTATGTACGATATACAACATCACGATGCACGAAGAGCTGAATCCCGTCATGCAATGGGACTTATTCAAATAGAGAGTGGCTGTGATACAACCGGCCACTCACTAGGTGAAACCCGAGCTCGGGGACAAGCCATGACACCGATATTAGTAGGGTTGACACACGACAATCCTACAATCAACTCCATATTCCCAGAGTGCGAAGTGGAGTATAAACATTCAACTCCACATTCCCAGAGTGCGAAGTGGAGTATAAACATTCAACTCCACATTCCCAGAGTGCGAAGTGGAGTATAAACATTCAACTCCATATTCCCAGAGTGCGAAATGGAGTATAAACATTCAACTCCATATTCCCAGAGTGCGAAATGGAGTATAAACATTCAACTCCATATTCCCAGAGTGCGAAATGGAGTATAAACATTCAACTCCATATTCCCAGAGTGCGAAATGGAGTATAAACATTCAACTCCATATTCCCAGAGTGCGAAATGGAGTATAAACATTCAACTCCATATTCCCAGAGTGCGAAATGGAGTATAAACATTCAACTCCATATTCCCAGAGTGCGAAATGGAGTATAAACATTCAACTCCGCATTCCCAGAGTGCGAAGCGGAGTATAAACATTTAACTCCATATTCCCAGAGTGCGAAATGGAGTATAAACATTCAACTCCGTATTCCCAGAGTGCGAAGCGGAGTATAAACATTCAACTCCATATTCCCAGAGTGCGAAGCGGAGTATAAACATTTAACTCCATATTCCTAGAGTACGAAGTGGAGTATAAGCAATCAACTCCATATTCCCAGAGTGCGAAGTGGAGTATAAACATTTAACTCCATATTCCCAGAGTGCGAAGTGGAGTATAAACATTCAACTCCGTATTCCCAGAGTGCGAAGCGGAGTATAAACATTTAACTCCATATTCCCAGAGTGCGAAGTGGAGTATAAACATTCAACTCCGCATTCCCAGAGTGCGATGCAGAGTATAAACGACCAACTCCATGCTCCCAGAGTGCGAGACGGAATACAAACATCAGTCAACTCCATGTTCCCAGAGTGCGAACAACCGCTTACGAGATGACATATATCCCCGGAGTGTGGATGAAACGATTCATAAGAGAACAAGCGTAGTTCGACCACTCGGTCCTCGCTTGGTGCCATCACAAGCTGATGATCACAACTTGACCCCGGAACTGGGGGCAGAGGCAAATGTTAGTCATTACCCGAAACTATGCGATGCTCAGCTCCGATGCGATCCCCTATCACAACTCAAGTCCGAGATTTCCATACTTAACAAGTAAAATGAGCTATTCTTGAAACAATCAGATAACGCAAGTACACTGGATCAAAGTCCGAACACTGCAATATTCAAGCATAGAAAGGAATATGAGCTGAAGCTAGAAAACAAAATTTTATTCCAACTAACTCAAGAACAATGGTTCATACATGACTTCTTTCCAAAATATTCCTACTAGCAGGGGCCGGACCTGCATCTAAACACGGCCTACAAAAGGGAAAAAGCAGAAAAAATAACAAAAGTCCCTAACTGCCTATGAAAAGAATGTCTAATCCTTCTGTTTCCTCAGCTTCTTCTTCCTCGAGGAGCTACTGGAGCCACCAGTACCCTTTCGCTTGGAGCCTTTCTCCTTAGGCAAGCTCCCTTCGGGTGGAGGCATAATGTCAACATCCTCGTCTGAGCTGGACTCTATAGGGATACTTCTCGAAGGAGGAGTGGGAGGAACAGACTCGGCAGCTGGAGGAGGGGCTGGCACATTAGTATCAGTAAGTGTGCCCCCAGGAGACACAGACATAAGAGGAGTAGGGCACTGTGCTGCTGCTCCGCCATCTACTTCGCCACCGTGCGCCGCGGCCGCCATCTCGGCATTAATCTCGGCCAACATCGCCGCTTCCCGCCGTGCCCTGGCCTCGCTAGGGGCTGTAGTAGTCTGGGACAAGGTGTCGGAAGTAGCCGTGAATCCACCCAAGCCAAATGGCAAGTCCGCAAAAGGATCACTTTGACGGCCAAGGAGCTCGTTTATCATCTGCTCGTCAAAAGAAAGTGAGCTCCCCTGCGTCACTCCAACTGGTGCCATTGCCACGACGGAGGTCGCCTCAGAGATGATGGCTCCTAGTGCTTGACCCGATTCTTGGATGGTAAGAGGAGCGGCTGGTACAACTCCTGTCACTGATCAAAGGAAAAGACATGTCATTAGCAACATTTCAACACGGGTTCTTCAATCCAAATATACTAGAAGTTAGTTCAAAGTACCTCCCTCGGTTTGGCTCGAGGTCGTCTGAACTGCTTCAGAAGGATGTTCCTTAATAGGAGATAAATGCGGTTGATCTGGGTCATACGCCGGGATAGGCTGGGAGTAGATCATCGGAGTTGGCTCAGACTGAGATGACACGACTATCTCAGAACTCGTAACATGGTGTTCTGCACCAGAGCTCTCTCCGACTTCCTGGATCTGGGCACCAAGCCTCACCTTGTCGTGGGAAATCATGGAGTCATGGAGAACCTTCTTTTCGTCATCATTAAGGATGCGGTTCTCCAGCTCGAACTCGTCAAGGGCTTCATCAGGGTGCCCAGATCTCTCCTCATCAACCAGCAGGTTCCAGGCATTATAGAGATGTGTAGGGTAATCGTCAAGCCATGTCAAGTCTCGGTGCCTTAGCACATTGGCATTGTAAGTGACGAGTAGCTCCTCCACCTCGGCCTCAATCCTGGCCTCCGCCTGCCGTACCTTCTCGTCAACCCCAGCCTCAGCTTTATGGGCTTGTTGTATAGCTGCTTCCTTCTCCTTTCGGAGTGTCACTGCCTGGTCACAGGCCTCCTGCGCAGAGACATTAGCTGCGTCCTTTTCCTTCGCCATCTCTGAAAACTTTGATTTCAGTTCATTAAGCTCCTTCAGAGCGGCATCCCTCTCGGCGGTAATGGAAGTGTTCCTGTGACCCATGTCCTCGATGGCAGTATAGTGCTCTTGCTTCATCCTGGCCATGACAGCGTTCACTTCATCAACTTTCTTTAAAGCCTCCATTTCAGACTTACGGGAAGACTCAGCCTCCGAGTTGAGCGCTTTTATGATTTGGTCGTTGCGACCCAGCTCCTTCTCGAGCTTCTCAATGGTGATGCCCCGCTCGAATGCCACTTTAGACGCCTTCCTCGCGGCCCGTCCCCACTCCCTGTACTGGAAAAAGATGTCCGCAACATAATCATGGATAGTGGTTTCCGCGGTTGGCGGAATTCTCTTCAGGTGCGGAGGGAAGACATACCCATCAAAACAGATGTCAGGAAATTCCTTCCTCATCTGCGCCAATTTAAGCGCTCCTTCACTAGACGCCTCGGTCGGGACCGGCACAGTAGCCGAAGAGGTGGCTATTTCGGTCCTGCGCGGAGGATCGGACCTCAAAGCTTGAGAAGGCGGCCTAGGCCATGAAGTTTCGGGAGGACGAGTAACTGCGGCCGTAGGAGGTGTAGAGGTCCTGGGGGGAGGAGAGCGAGATCGGGATCGACGAACATATCCCCTATCTCTGTCAGACTTCTCCTGACCAGAATGTCCCGTGTCATAATCCCTCTCGCCCTCTCTCCTGCATGGCTCATGATAACGGCGCTTATTACGCAAACTGCCAAGCACAGAACCTTGCCCAGACATCGTACCTGAAAAGAAAACCACAAAGAATCAGTAACCGTTCGCGATGTGCTGTTTATGGTTAGGAAAGTGTGTTGTGCCGTGAAGAGTGTGTGAATGTGTAACCCCCCGGACCAACCAGAAGTGTCAATCGCACTGGCAAGCTCAGATTCGCTAACATCGACGATATGTCGCGGTCCACCCGACCCAACATCGTGTTGCTCCGGCTCGATGTCCGGGATTGGAGGGTCAGCAGGCCCTTCGAGTTGATCTTCAGCTTGCAGGGAAGATGCCTCCGTAATCTTAACTCCTGGCAAAGGACGGTGCAAAACCACAGACTTCCGCCTCCCAGACTTAGGCTGTTTCGAGGCCACTGCTTTGCCTTTCCTCTTTGCATCGGACTCCGGGGTTGCATTAGCAGGTCCGACCAACGGTTCCTCGTCAGTATGAGTTTTCTCGGAATCAGGTTCCTCGATTATCACAACCCTGGGCTTCATCCGCTTGACCTTTTTCCTGGAGACGGTCTTTAATGCACCATCGAGTCTTATGCTCTGCCTCCGGCCGATCAGCCCAAGGACTCTAAGATTCCAATCTGTCAATAATAGTTCAATATTCCTTTCTTCGCTAGGACTCTCTTGGAGGACCCGAACTATCTCTTTATAGTAGCCACCCTCAGGCCGCTGGATGATAGCTGAAAGAAAAAGAGAAGAAGACGTAAGTTTAATTTCACTCCGAAAATTGCCCTGTCAATTAATTGGAAAAAAAGACAATGCTCACGTCTGAACAGCCATCTTCTGGCAAACCCCGGAGGACATCGGACATAGAACCACTCCGACTTAAAATAGCTTAGCCTAGTCCACGACCCCGCGACAACTTGGCAATTCCTTACAGACTCCAAGAACGTATAAGATGGGTTGTCAGTCCGACTCTTGAAATTAAACAAGTATCTTATGTCGGTCATACGGGGAGGACGATGGAGGTACTCCATGAATACAATGAACAAGCTGTTGAGTGAGGCATATCCGTTTGGATGCAATTGAGACGGAGCGGTGTCCAGATAAGCCAACACTTCTCTTATATAGTCATTGAACGGAGGAAGTGCGCCGGCTGCGCACGCATGCCGATTAAAAGCAGTATACCCCTCCGGGGGATTATGTGGCCTGTCATCCGGTCCAGGCAACAATACCTCATCCAAAGATAAGCCATGCCTTAAGCATATTCTCCCTAGCATGTCTTCAGAAATATTGGACGGGACAGAATCAGGTGGACTGTTAATGAAGGACGCATCGGGCAACTCGTCCGGAGCTGGACCAATAGCTTCGGTCTCGATGACCGGAATCTCAATTCTGGGAAGGATAGGGTTCTGAGTTTCTTGCTGCTGTGAACTTGACGGTTCCATGGCTAGCTAACTCACGAGAAATCACCATTAGACGATAAAAAGCCCGTGCATTCCCCAGTGTAAAGTGTGTGAATGTGTTGTGCAGTGCGAATGTTATGCGTGACTTTGGAAGTTAAACCGGAGATGACCGTCATCGCTGACCGTCACGGCCGCACCTTCCGGAGACTGTCATTCGATTTAGATTAGCAATTCGTTATATTTTGCTGGATTACGGTTCCATCTACGAGCTTCAAAGGGCAATCAGATATGCAGTGTTATGATCAAGTTCGATTATGCAATGCGGAAGCTCGTAGGAATCAGGTGTGTAGTTTTATTATCAAGTCAAGATGTGCAGGAATGAAGTTTATCAGGATCAAGTTTTCAAGTGCATAGGATTTTGTGTCCATCCGGCTATAAGTTCGAATCGATATCAAGCGTCGTTCTTCGAGACGATCATTGGTAGCATGGTTCGTATCGATCACAACAGGTGCGATTTCGTGTCGATCACTGGTGGCCTGGTTCGTATCGAGCAGAAGGACCTTAGCTCTGTATCGATGACGCTCGAGTCGATCCTTTTTGTATCGATCGCGGTGGCGAAAATCGTATCGATCTAAAGCTAGGGGCTTCAGGACAATAATTGACTGGTTGTCAGTTACTTCGCGTCGACACGACCCATCACCACAACTATCAACTCGAAATCGCATCATCTCCACTGACGTATCTCAAGAATCGATACGAGATCCAGAAAAACGCCATTGATCTCATCAATACGAACACGGCCTTCATGATCGAATCGAAGTAGCCCTTTCCACCCTTTCTTCTCCAATCTGCTGAGATCACCATGGCCGCCACATGTTTGAACCAGATCTGGTTTTACCAGTTGCCAGAAGAGAAGATTGATGGAGAAAGAGTGGATTTTTGACGGCTCTATCAGTTAGATTCGTAGTCGCTTACCTAAGAATTGGGATTCGAAGATCCGGAGAAATGATTTTGATCGAGTCGAAGGTGAGGAAATGTTTTTTCTCCCTGGATCGAATGCAAAGAGAGCAGAGGACAACAGTAAAAAGTAAAAGTGAAAAAATGGGCTAAGTCCCAGGTATTTATATGAAGTCTAGGGTAGAACCGAGTCGATTCGACTCCCAGTCAGCCTGACCGGTCGCAACCGGTCTAACAACGCGTCGAAGCGAAGGCCCGTTTCGAACCCACCGAACCTCCTCGATTCGAGATGCGCAGAGAAGCCACCTGGAGGCGATGGACCCCATCGATTCGAAGCATTTGTTTGATGACCCATCAATCCACAACGAGGCAGGCTTACCGATACGATCAGATAATTCGTATCTATTAAAATACATCGGTACAAATAGTCATTTCGTATCCATCAAGTCTAACCGCATCGATACGAAGAAGAGCTTCCCAACTTTTGGCATCAACTCAATAGAGGATCGACACAAGAGGTTGGCTAAAGGTGGTCATGAGGCATCGTTTCAGCATAAAGTTTCGTACTAATTTGAAAGAATCATTGCAAAATTCAACGACGACCTAAGACCAACGATGAGATGCAAGTTTGCGACTTTTCTCAAAGCACGTCATGTATTCACAAGACGTACTTTGGGGGGCAAATGTTATCCCGCCTTTTGGCAAGGCCAGGACACCAAGGAATCAGCTAGAAAACAGTAGAGAGAAGAGGGCTGACACTTCCAAGTTCCAAGCCAATCCGGGTTCACACACCCAAGATATGAATGATTCAAATTGAAGGGAAAAACGACGGTTTCGTATCCATCACTCTTGACGATTTCGTATCCATCACTGAAGCCCTAGTTCGAATCGATCAAGGTTCGTACCAATCAGCTCTGGATCCATCGAGGTGCCCAGGTTCGACTCGACTTCCTTCGTATCCATCGAGCTCGTATCGATGGACTTCGTACACACCAGCAATTGAAGCACTTCGTATCCTTCAGCCAACGTCTGCTTCGTATCCATCATTCAGTGCTTGCTTCGTTTCCATCAGTCAGTGTTTACTTCGCAACCATCGGACCAGTGCTCTTCGAATCCATCAGAGGACCTTACTTCGAATCCATGCCCAATGACTTGTTCGTATCCAACGAGTCAACTGACCAGAAAGACGTGTCTTCCATCGAAGTAAAACAAGGCAAGATATGTGGAGTCGAAATAGTCCATACGGCGCGAAAACCGGATCGAGGCGAAACGCACGCGCACCACGTCATCCCTCGATGCGAATGCGCCGAGATATATGGAGTCGACACGGTCGACTCGGAGTAAAGACCGGATCGAGGCAAAGCGCGCGTTCCACGTCTTCACAGAGGCGCGTGATACCATCGATTCGAAGCCCTCAACTCAGAGAAATGGATTCGAACCAGACAGCCTAGCGAAGAATATCATCTCGTATCGATGATATCTCTCAATCCCCTGATCCAAATACCATGAAATTTTAACTGAAGGTTGCACACATACCGAAGAACATCTCCACCAATTTTGAGCTCAATTGGAAGTAATCTTGATCGATACGAAATGATTTCGTATCGATCACAGGTTGACTTGAAACTCTCTGGAAGTGGTCGAATGGGTCCCCTCACGTGTCAGGCCAAGTCTCCCGGAGTTTGAGCGAAATCCAAGCCTCCTACGCCTATAAATAGAGCCCCAAAATCAACGGAAAAAGGGTCTTTTTTCTCTGAAGCGTCCAGACTCTACCGGATTGAGATTTGCATCCTACTTTTGCTGTCAATTTCGAATTCTAAACTGTAATCCGCTGTTCATTGCTGTAAACGCTTGTAATCACTGAAAGAGAATCAATAAAATCATCAAAACATCATAGTGGACGTAGGCTATACGCCGAACCACTCTAAACTGCTTGTCTGTGCACTTTATATTCCTGTTTGTTGGAGTTTTTGTTAGATAATCTCGGTTTTACATTTATAATCTTCATTTTATCTCTTCAAACAACTCCCGAAAAGTGTTGTGCCCATTTTTGGTACAAACAAAAATAATTTGTGAGCTTATCTAATTTCTATTTACAAGAATGAATATAGTAAAATTTTTAAATTGAATTTAAAAGTGATTTACTCGGTTTTAAAAATAACTCATTTAAATTTTATATTTCAATTGACGGGTAAAAATAGCGATCCGGGGCATAGCCTTGGATTTCGATGAAACTAGTTCCATTGGATCCGTAATAGTGTTTGATTATCGGATTTCAAATTTCATAGCATTTGGAGTTATCGTTTGATCGTACGGGCTAGAAACGCGTTGAATTTAATATCGAAAATTCAATATAATAATTGGGTCCAAAAAGCTATCTTCTCCATACGATCGAATTGGGACTCGAAACTTGTTCCATTTTGCGTTTAGAATAGGGGTATAACATTATAAACGCCTAGCGGCACGCCTCAATCGGGGTTTGAAAAAAATATCTAGATATTTTAGGAATTTTAAATATATATTATTTTCAAATTTCACATCAGTCGCACTTTTAGTCATCTGTCAGCCACCCTATAATCGTGTCTATCCCTTTCCCTTGTAAGAAACGCTTCCCTCTTCATTTTTATAAAAGCACAGCAGAATGAAAAAAATGTTAACATTCAAAAATTAATTCCTCCAAATTTACTTGATAAAAAAAATATGAAATGAAGTTTAAATTTTTTGTTTCATCGAGATCTTTGCGTAGACGATTTTATGGAAGTTGCGGCTTCGTCTCCTGGAGTTCGACTGCAAGCCAATGGCATAGATGTGAGCTAGGACTGGGAAATTCTCGTCGATGGTGAAGTTTTTGTCCTATTCGAGGGCGTATTTGAGTTCGTCATGGAAAATAGCATCTACGGCCAAAAATTGGTGTTGCTCGATGCAACTTTGGGTCGCACATCACGACCAGGTCAAGAGGGGAGCGGTGATTATCACGTTTTGCATCGGTGGGGCGAAGACATTTAAATGGTGGTAGTTGAGTCTAATGCGAGGAGAGGAATTCGCTGGCGTCGTCGGAATGACGATTCGAAGAACGAAGCCCCATGTACGTGCTTGCTCATGCATGGCCATGGGTAGTGTTTCTTGCACAGGAGCATCAGTTTTGGGGAAAAAGCTTAGTTTGGGCCGGGCTTCTATTTTGTGTTGGGTAATAAATTTAAATAAATTAAGTTATATAATTTTTTTTATAGAAATCCAAATTCTTAGAAATTGCGTAACTCGTTCGTTTAAGGTCGAAATTCAACGCGGTCAGTCGCTTTGGGTCCATATTAACAAGGTCTTTACTATGGAATTAGTTTGGCTAAATTTGGAGCTTTGGAATTTTCAGTTAAAATCGAACGCGTTTGAATTTAATCGGAATCAGAACGCGAAAGCGACAACAGAAAATAAAGGTGAGTGTTTTATAACGCTCACAAGTACTAGAATATATTTATGATAGTTAAATTTGAAATTATGAAGTGATATAAATTTATTGGTCGTTGTTTGATAAATTTAATTGTCATTTAAATTAACTGTAAAAAAATTAAAGTTGACAGTTAAATTTGAAATTGGAATTTAATTGTCAGTAAAATACCTGATATTAATAGCTATGAAATTGTTGTGAATTATTTCGACCATTTGGATGATTGATTGTGATGGATGCCAATTTATTGATATTTGGATGATTGGATGTTTATTTATTTTATATATATCATGTTATCACTTGGTAAATTATTTATAGTATGTAGAAATGTGAATTTAATTATTTCGAATAAATTAAGAAATAGGTTGAAATAATATGTACCATTGACACTGTGATTTGGATTGAAATGATATATATCCATCCCTGAAATTAAATTAAAATAACTGATCACTTGGCCATAGGATAGAAAATTATATACGAACACCGGATTGGTTAAATTAAATGATTTTAAAATTTTGATTTGAAATTTATTTAATTGATTTGATTTTAAGAAAATGAAAAAAAAATCAAATTTATGGAAATCGAACTATTTCGAAATTGGGCTTGGAATTGAATTATATTTTAGGATTTGGATTTCAAATTGGGTAGTGAAAGTAAATTGATTTAAGTGTTTTGAATCAATGTTTTGAAAATTAAACTCGGAATTGATAAAAATCGAAGTGGTTTAAAATTTAAAATTGAAATTATTTTGGAATTGTAATTGAAATTAATTTGAAATTGGAATTGTTACCCGGCTACTTGGCCCGGCTACAAAGCGATAGTTGCAGAAGATATGGTTGAAACTAGACAAGACTCGAGCCAAGAAGAGACTGGAGATATAAGGGATTGATGCGACCTGTATGGTTTGGCATGTCTATGTGGATCAGTGTTTGGTGGTGGTTTGGTTGGAGTAGGATAGCTCTTATGGAAGGTCATGGATGGGTCGGCCTTGGTGGGTCGGCACGTGTTGTTCCGTCAGGGAAGACAAGCCAATAAAGGTCGGCACGTAGTGGTTCGCCTTAGGTTGCTCGGTGTATATGGCGATTGACCTCAAGAGGATTAGTATATGTGGATTGGCATTCATGTGCGGTTCGACCTATGTATACGGTTCGACACGTATGGATCGGCATGGGTGGCTCGGTCAAGGAAGGAAGGTCGAAGTGTGTCGGTCAGGGTGGTTCGGCCATTGTGGTTCGGCCTTGGTTGATCAACACGTATGGATCGGTGCGTGTGGGTCGGCAATTTAGGCTCGGTTGCAGTGGTTTGGCAAAACAACAAGAGAATTAGCGAGACTACCACAGGGCGATACGATCAATACTGTTTCACTTCGAGTCACACCCATAATTACTCCGAGTTGCTTATGGGTTTGCTTCGAGTCGTCCACAAGGAGACCCTGGATCGGCATCAAGTGGATCAGTGGTAGTGGGTCGGCATGCCTGGTTCGGTCTACCTAACCCACCAGCTATGGGCCGAGCTATCTTGGTCATAGGCCTGCAAAGGGGATCCAGCCTATCCTCGTCTATAAATAGAAGGGACGGGGTCCAGTTGAGGGGACCTTTTTTTCGAGAACTCCAGGGATACTCTGCCATTTTCAGTACTAGCTTCTTTTCTGTTCAAACTTGTATTCAAGTTGTTTGTTTAAGGATTGTATCTGTACTCAAGTGATTAGAAAAGTAATAAAGATTATATTCAAAGTGGACGTAGGCAATTACGCTGAACCACTATAAATCTAGTATTCTCGTTTTTGTTGTTCCTTTTGCATTCAACTGTGTTACTCCTCTGTTTTAATTTACTTTCTTCATTAATCTCTCTACACAATTCTATTCAAGGTTGTTAGTGACCAATTTTGGTGCTAACATTTTGGTGCTTTCACTGAGAAGGGTGCATTCTCAGGCTGTTAGGATCTACTTTTTTGCTACTGGATTGAGGAAATCCCCCGAAGGAGATCCGAGTTAATTCTCAAGAGTTCATAGATTCTATTCAGAGTTCCTACGAATAACTCTAAGATGGCAAGACCACGTACCAGATCCACCTCCCACTATGCGGATGCTAATGAGACTGCCAGCGTCCAACAAGTGGGACCCAACAATCAGCAAGCTAATGCGGGTGCAGAGCCCGCCACCATCCCAAACCAACCAGAAGCTGTCACCAGGGCAGAGTTCGATGAGCTGATAAGGGAGATCATGGAAAGTAGGAGACAGCTTAACGATCAGATTCAAATGAACGCCAACCTGATGACCCAGATCGCTCAGCAGTAGTGTCAGAACATTGGAGGAAGCCCTGCTTCCTACTCATCATCTGACAGCTCTGCTTCGTCAGATGAATAATGTAGGCCTAGACGCCGTAGGATCGAAACGGCAAAAACCGGTGCGATAGAGCAATTGGTGACGACTCGCCAAGAGCAAACCAACAGAAATGGTCCATATTCCCTACCTGGAACTGTGGCCCCTTATCTGCACCCGGGGAGTCGCTCCCAACCTGGAGTGGGAACTTAGGATCTGGAGCACGCTTGAGAGCTGGTCCACCACCTCGCCAGGGTCGTGGTGAAGCGGGTCCTCGGGATGTGCACTTAAATGATCGCCTGCCGAGGAGGCACCAGCCGGAACGATCGCGTAGGATGGATACCGACTTGCCACTTCCCATCCAAACTCCGAATTTATCAGCTATGGTCAGACAACTGATGAGGGAGAATTAGGGCTTAACCAACGATGATTGGGGGCATATCTAGGAGCCATACTCCATTTGCAAATACCACCCTACAAGCCGAGTACCCCCAGAAATTCGGCATGCCAATTATTCCAGCTTATGAAGGGAAGACCGATCCCCGATAGCACATAATGAGATACGAGTAGATGATGGACTCGGCTAGGGCAAATGATGTGATCAAATGTAGATGCTTCCTAATAACCCTATCCGGAATCGCTACCATGTGGTTCACCAGACTTCCCCCACGATCGATCTCCAGGTTTGATGAGTTAGCGGCGAAGTTCATGGAGCAGTTCAAGATCCATGCCACTCGCCCAAAGGACGTGATGTCGTTGTCCAGTGTGATCCAGGCTCCGGGAGAGTCGTTGAAGGATTATTTGCAAAGATTTCACATTGCTGCTACCGAAGTTAACAATCCGAATGACCATGCTATCCTTATGGCCGTGATGCGAGGAGTAGATCCGGACTCAAAGTTTGGTGACTGGCTGGCAGGAAAAATATCGACTACCCTAGAACGCTTTTATTCAAAGGCAAACCAATTCATGAGAAGAGAAGAGGCCAGGTGGTCAAGATGGAGCAATGCCCCAAGGCCCAGCAAAGAAGCGGTACAAAGCAACATCGCGGTAAACCAATCTGGTGAAAACTCTGACAAGGTTCAAGTCAATGTTCAAAATAAGCCGGAGCAGTCTAAAGGATCTAGAGGAGGAAATTCCAGACGAAAGAGGGAAGCAGAAAAATGGAAGCCGAGAATCCCAACCTGTAGCGAATATACACCTCCGAATACATCTTTGGAGAATATTTATGTATCAACTTGTAATACATTCCAATACCGAAAGTCGCGCCCAAATGAATCCACTGAAGAACAAAAGCAGACCAGAAAGTATTATCAGTTTCACGAGACCTACGGGCACAATACTGAAGAGTGCAGACATCTCCATGATGCTATAGAAAAGATGATTTGCCAGAAGAAGTTACAGCAGTTTGTTAAGAATTCACGGGAAGGCGGATAGGGGACATCCAACCCCAATCACGGACAAGCCTCACATCGGCTCGAGGAGCACTCTCGGACTAGAGGAAGGCTGGTCATAAACACGATAATCGGCGGACATCATCCAGAAGACAAGAGTTAGCAAGAAATGGAAAGCTATGCTTGTTCTCTGAAGCATGCAGGTTTCGAATGCTGCTCGAACATAGAAGACGGGACTCCAGCGAAGCAGCAGCGAATGATGACCGATGATATATTGTTTAGGAGCAGGGATGCCAATCAGGTGGAGGCACCAACCATTGACCCGATGGTAATCTCAGCTATGATTGGACCGGCGCTTGTGAAAGGATACTAATTGATTGTGGAAGTTCTGTTAATATTATCTTCAAAAAAGCATATGACCAAATGAAGATGGAGGCGAAGGAACTGAAATCGTCTAAAGCCCGTATTCATGACTTTAATGGTGCAGCTACGGATGCAATAGGTTTTGTTGAATTTCCAGTTGAACACAGGAGGGTATGGATCCTACCGTTTATTGTTTTGGATGTTGATTCCCCGTATAATTTTTTTCTGGGCCGACCGGCCCTAGCGGAATTTAGGGCAGCTTTGGCCCCGTGGTGTTTGACCTTGAAATTTCCAACGAACAGATGAGTTGGTGTAGTGCATGGCGATCAAGCGACTGGTCATGCTTGCTATGTGGTTGAGCTGAGAGAGGCCCAGCGAAGAGAGAAAGGAAAGGGTGCGGACAACCCTGTCCGCATCCATGTTGCTGAAAATTGAAAAGTAATGCCCGAGCCTTTGCTTGGGCAACACTATCGAATCTATAAAGATATAGATCCGAGAGATGACAATGAAGAACACAAGGAGGCCAAGGCGGCACCGGCTGAACCGACGATTGACATTGCAGTCAGCCATAATGACCCATCACGGATGCTTAAGAATGGATCACAGCTCAACCCCTCGATGATAGAGGATCTTATTGATTTCCTCCAAGTGAATCTAGATATTTTCGCTTGGACCCATTCTGATATGTGTGGGATTTCTCCCGCCATCGCAAGTCATATGTTGAATGTTGACCTGAAATATGTGCCAGTGAAACAAAAGAGGAGAGGCATGGACCCGGAGAGGTCCTCTGCTCTTAGAGAGGAGGTGGATAAACTCAAGGCCAATGGGTTCGTCCATGATGCCCTCTATCCTGAATAGGTATCAAATCCCATACTAGCGAGGAAGGCAAACGGGAAGTGGAGGATCCATGTTGATTACTCGGACCTGAACAAGGCATGCCCTAAGGATAGTTTTCCTTTGCCCAGAATTGATCAGCTGGACGACTCGACAGCATGACATGAATTGTTGTCATTTATGGATGCGCATTCGGGGTATAATCAGATCCCGATGCACATTCCGGATCAGAAACATACCTGTTTTGTCACGGACATTGGACTGTACTGTTATGTAGTGATGCCTTTTGGGTTGAAGAACGCAAGGGCAACTTATCAGCATTTGGTGAATCGAATGTTTAAAGACCAGATTGGTAGAACGATGGAAGTCTATGTGGATGATATGCTCGTGAAGTCACGACAGTCAAACGACCACATTCGAGACTTAGCTGATATGTTTGATATACTCAGATTTTACGGAATGAAAATCAATCCACTGAAATGTTCCTTTGGTGTTGCATTGGGGAAGGTTTTGGGTTTCATTGTCAATGCATGGGGAATCGAAGACAACCCAGAAAAGGTTCAAGCTATTCGAGACATACATGCACCCAAAACTATAAAACAAGTGCAAAGCCTGAATGGGAAAGTCACCGCATTGAGTCGATTTATATCCAGAGCAACCGACAAGTGTATTCATTTCTTCGATGTGATAAAGAAAGGGAAAATAAATTTTGAATGGACACCGAATTATATGGACGCATTCCGAGCTCTGGTGAGACACTTGGAAAGGCCCTTGGTTCTATCAAAGCCCGTAGATCATGAGGAGTTGTATGTTTACCTAGCCGTTTCTCAGCATGCCATTAGTGCGGCTTTGATTCGTTTAGAGGACGAATCCAAAAGCTAGTGTACTATGTTAGTAAGCGCTTAACGGGGGCAGAGAGAAATTATCCTAAGATTGAGAAGCTAGCCAGAAGCTAGCCTACTGCTTGGTGATCGCATCATGCAAGCTTTTCCCGTATTTCCAGGCACATCCGATCAGTATTTAAACCGATCAACCTTTGCGGCAGGTGCTCCAACGACCGGAGACTTCTGGAAAGCTACTCAAATGGGACATTGACCTGAGCCAGTTTGATATCACTTACCTGCCATGAAGGGCTGTCCAAGGACAAGCGCTAGTAGATTTCATTATAGAGTTCACCATATCAGACGAGCCAAGTGGTAGTGATGTAGTTCCCGTTGTTCAATGGAAGCTATATACCGATGGAGCATCCAACGACCATTGTTCTGGGGCTGGTGTTATTCTTGTAACTCCCTAGAACTGATTGATTTGTTATGCTTTGAAACTTGATTTCCCCGCTACGAACAACGAAGCTGAGTATGAAGCATTGATTGCGGGCTTGAAGCTTACCAAAGAACTTGGAGTGAAATCGATTGAAATCTTTTATGACTCACAGTTGGTGGTGTACCAAGTACGGGGGGACTATCAGGTAAAGGGGCAAAGGGGCCCCATACCTTGCTCGGGTACAAGAGTTGTTGGCGGACCTCGAATACTATGATATTTCGCACATTCCGCGTGAACAAAATGGGAAAGCCGACTCCTTGACAAAATTCGCATGTACCGGTAATGCACAACAGATGGGCTTGGTTCCCGTCGAAACCTTACATGCCCCGAGTATAAGCAAGATGGAAGTAGATCTTGTGTTAGGGACAGAAAATGAAAGGGAGTCATGGATGACCCCGTTCAAAGAATACTTGCTACATGGAACCTTGCCCGAGAGAAAGAATGAGAGACGACAAGTCGTTCGCAAGGCCTCATGGTATATAATGCAGGATGGAATAATGAATCGGAAGGGATTTTCCTTTCCCTTACTTAGGCACATCGCCCACGACGAGATAAAGCAGGTTTTAAGAGAAGTCCATGAAGGAGAATGTAGGGACCATACTAGGGGGCAGACGCTAGCCAAAAAGATCCTTCGCTATGGATACTATTGTCTGTCCGTGAATCGGGATGCCGCAGACTATGTAAGGAGATGCGACAAATGTCAAAAGTATGCAAAGATCCCGAGAGCACTGCCGACGAAACTCACGCAAATTGTTAGTCCATGGCCATTTGCAACATGGGGGATCGATATAATCGGTTCTTTGCCAATCTCTAAAGGTGGTGCGAAATACGCAATCGTTGCGGTTGATTACTTCACCAAGTGGGTAGAAGCGGAGCCATTAACTACGATCACCACCAAAAAGGTCATTAATTTTGTTATGCGAAACATTATATGCCGCTTCGGCCTCCCATGGACTATCATTACTAATAACGGAACTCAATTTGAGAGTAGATAATTCAAGGAATTCTGCCAAAAATATTGCATTGAGAAAAGGTTTGCAGCCGTAGCTTACCCTAAAGCGAATGGGCAAATTGAAGCTGTAAATAAGATAATCAAGTCCATCTTAAAAAAACATTTGGTGAAGGCTAGAGGCAAGTGGGTGGATGAGCTTCCAACAGCACTTTGGGCCTAAAGAATCACCCACAAGTCCGCGACTGACCTCACTCCTTTCGCCTTGGCATACAGCATTGAAGCTGTTATACCCGTGGAACTTGAAGTTCCCTCTCACTGGGTAACTCATTATGATCCTAGAACGAATCGAGATCTTTTACTAGAGTCATTGGACTTTGTCGACGAGAAACGTGAAGAAGCTGATCTTAGGGCAGCTGCATATCGGCACCGAGTCGCTCGATATTATAATGAAAAAGTTCGACCGCGAACTTTCGATGTGGACGACCTAGTTTTGAAACGAGTTTTTCCCGTTCCGTCACATATGAATCCCACATGGGAAGGTCCCTACATCATCAAACAGAGGCTTGGAGAAGGAACCTTCAAGCTAGCGACTGTTGACGGCGTGACGCACCCCAGAGCGTGGAATAGCGAACATTTGCGCCATTATTATATTTAACCTATGTCTTTTGCATTTCTTAGTGATTGTTTCCAATATGTGTTTCTTTGATTGTTCTCTGTTTCCGGCATGTAATAAGGCAATTCAGTTTGTCCCTATTTTTTACAATTAATAAAGGCTTGAAGCTGTTTTTCTATGAACTATTGATGTTCCGTGTGTTATAACTCCATGGCAAAGTAAAATTGCATTAATCTATCTGGCGTATGAATGCACACACAAAATTAAATGTCGATCAATAAACGATTCAAAAAATATCTAAGTCCCTAGAGCGCGGACTAGGGTACTCTATGTCCCCGGAGTGCGGACTAGAGTATAAACGATTCAAAAAATCTCTAAGTTCCCGAAGCGCGGACTAGAATACTCTGAGTCCTCGGCGTGTGGACTAGAGTATAAACGATTCAAAAAATCTCTAAGTCCCTGGAGCGTGGACTGGAGTACTCTTAGTTCTCGGAGTGCGGACTAGATTATAAACGATTCAAAAAATCTTTAAGTCCCCGGAGCGCGGACTAGAGTACTTTAAGTCCCCGAAATGTGCGGACTAGAGTATAAACGATTCAAAAAACTCTAAGTCCCCGGACGTGGACTATAGTACTCTGAGTCCTCGGAGTGCGGACTAGAGTATAAACGATTCAAAAAATCTCTTGGTCCCTGGAGTGCGGACTATAGTACTCTGAGTCCCCAGAGTGCGGATTAGAGTATAAACAATTCGAAAACTCTCTAAGTCCCCAGAGCACGGACTAGAGTACTATGAGTCCCAGGAGTGCGGACTAAAGTATAAATGATTCAAAAAATCTCTAAGTCCCTAAAGAGCGGACTAGAGTACACAAAGTCCCCATAATGTAGATTAGAGTATAAACGATTCAAAAGTCCCCAAGTCTTGTGAAAGCGAACTGGAGTTCACATGACCTACAGGACTCCGGATTTCAATCACAGATTAAATTATAAGCTAAGCGATGAGTGTCTGAAAATAAAAAGAAGCAAAATTTTATTTATTGATCAAAAAATAAGTTTCATTACAACTTCTCCGAAGTGCGGAGCCAAAATCTAACTACGATAAAAAAGGGGGGGAGGAAAACAACTATATGGTACTACGTTACTTAAGTTGAGCAAAATGTAGCAAGGCAACGGTTACTTCTTTGGTTTTCTTTCCTTTTTTGGCTTCTCCGAAGTTTCCTCATCCGAGCGCCTCTTTTTGGACCCTTTGCTTCCCAGCGACGAAGTACTCGAGGGAGGAGGAGAAATTTCCAAAGGTGTGGTCCCACCGGGGAGAATGACCTTCAACGGCCTATTTAGGGGATCATCGAGTTCCACCACCTGAGATTCTATCTTAACTTTGGTTTTCTTTTTCTCCTCCTCCTCGATTTGCTCTTTTATGCTGAGCTTGGAAGTATGATCGGAAGCGCCTGTGATTTCGACCTTGTCATGTTTATCTACAGGTGAGGGATCTTCAAGTTTATCCTCATCTAGCGCACCGATCATTTGAGCATCGGGACCAGGGGTATCTCCGGTGTGAGGTGCCTCAGCCATTTTCTCTTCCCGCTCCATGGCAACATCGCTCCTTGGAATCGGTTCGGGTTCAGAGTAACCTATATGAGTTCATGAAAAACAAATGTTAGAACACATTCATCACTCGCCAAAAGCAATGAATTCCTGAACTCTAGAAGGTGAAGCTACATACCAGCTTCCAACTGACTTTCAGTGGTCCTCGGAGTATCACCCTTAGGGATCGGGGATAAAATGTGAACGCCAAGTCCGAGATTCTCCGGGTCATAGCCGACGAGTTGCTCAGGAGGCCCAAGTGATGAACTATAGGTCAATTGAGCGGGAGGAGGAACTGGAGACTCAGAGCCGGATGGGCCAGCGTTACCAACTTTACCCTTCGATGATGGGGAGTTTCTTCCAAAGAGGGCTCTCACCACGGATAAGTCTGAAGGCTTATTTCCTCGGAGCACTTCCCTCGCGAGAGCCTCTTCATCAACCACTTCGACGCCTAGCTTCACTCTCTTAATTTTTATTAAAATATCCCATGCTTCGGCCAGTGATTCGAGATAACCATCGCCTAAGAAAGATAGGCCATGATGCATGAGGACTCGTGCATTGTACTCGGCGATGAGCGGGTCGAATAAACACTTGATTTCTTCTCTGCCGGCCTCGGTAGCTGCCTCAAGTTGAGAGTTGGTCTCTGTGAGCGCTATCTTCTTGCTTTCCTCACGAGCTGCTTCTTTTAGTGTTTCAACCTTGGATAGCTCTTCATCGAGTTTTGTCTTTAGAAGCCGTGTTTCGATGATTTCGTCGCAGTATCTTTGTGACTCTTCCTGGGCTACAATTTTCTCTTCTCTCTCTTTAAAGAGCAACTTTTCTAGTTCTTCAACCTGTCGAGCGAGAATGTCTTTCTCTTTTTGGATAGAGTCTTTCTCCAAAGCTAGAGCACTGCTGCATTGAATTGCCTCATTGAGTTCTTCCTTGTGAGTGGCCTCCAAGCGGCTAGCTGCATCGGCTGTCTCCTTAGCATTTTTCTGGGCAGTCTCGAGCTGAGATTTGTATGAGGATAGCTCTTCATCCTGGCCCTTAATGATGTCTTTGTCATGAATAGCTTCGAGTTTGAGGCGATCAATCTTGTGTTGGCGTTCAATGGAAACCTCTGAAACTTTCTCCACCAAGTGTACAAACGCATCATGCTGAAAATAAACATCGTTGTTGTAGGCAATAACACTTTGTTTGACATGTCCGGGGACAGTATGAATCATAGGGAGAAATTTCAGTCTATCAAAACATATCTTCGAGAATGTAGCATTAAGCTCAGCTAATTTGTCCACCGTCGACGGATCGTGAGCGGAGGTTGGAGGAGTCTGCTTAACCGGAGTCACAGATTTCTTATAAGGCTCACGGGATTACTTAGTACTCGAAGAGCTAGAATGTTGGTTGCAAGGAACTTTGGACTGGGATCCCTTCTGAGCAGATTTCTCCCTATTATGCTTCGAGAGGGGGGGATCGTTTGGATATAAAGAATGGCTATGGGTTCTCCTTCTAGAAGATGACAACTCTCTGGAACGATAATCTCTATCATCGCTGTCGTCCTTGTCCCGCTGTTTGCCTAATCCTGAGTCTCGACTGGAATGGTAAAAGATAGAGGATCCGCGAAGGCGGTCAATGCCATGTGTACGCCCCATTTCTCCTGCGCATAAAGTCAAATGAGGACAGTTAGTTAGAATTTCACGATGAATGGAATTCGAGTGCATGATGGAGTGTAAGTGTTTAGGTGTTTCCTAGTGCCACCCCCTGACGGACCAGTGTTTTTCGCTTTACTCATTGGAGTTTTCTCTCCCTGATGATGAGTTTGAGCGCCTTCATCGCTTCTCAAGGGCGAATTAAATCCCATAGCCTCGGGGTTATTAAAACCGTAATTCAGTATATCGTCAGGAATGGTCAAGTCAGATAGGCCCTTTAATGAGCCTTCTAAGTTTTGGGAAGACGACTTTTTCTCAATCGGAGTTATCGTGACCTTTGAAATTCTGCCAACTTTTTTCGTTTTTAGCTTGTAAGCTAGACCCTTTTTCTTTTTTAAAGGAGGTGGTGGTTCCTCGCTATCGGGTGCATCAGCTACTAGCGCTTGGCCGGAACTTACATTTTCGTCAGTCGCCGTTGGCACCTCGGTTTCTTTAATCTTGCCTTCCTCTGTAGTATCAAGGGCCCCTTTGGCAAGGGGCACCGATGGTCCAGCTTGTTCTTTGCCCGTTTCCGTAGTCGTTCTTGCTATAGTGGCTCAAATTGGAAGGCTAGTCCGGTGGCCCTCTTCCAGTCATCCGAACTTCGAAAGCAGCTCATTGGTACTTACAGATTTAATGTCTTGATCTCCCACGATAATAGCTCGGATGGCCTCGACGGCCTAAGAATACCCGGCGCCTTCGGGTCGTGGGCGGATATCTATAAGAGTTGAAAGAAGTTTAGAAAAGATGCACTTCGAGCCTTAAAAACAAATATGTGGATAAAAATTGAGACTTACTCCCTTCTATCCATCTTCTTGTGAAACCGGGAGGACAACGTACGTAAAACCACTCTTGTTTATACTGAGAAAATTTGCTCCACGCACCCGTCAGGACTTGACATTTGGGGTGTGGCTCAAGGAATATGTAAGATGGACTGTCGGTACGTCTCTTGAAGCGGTAAATATAACGGATATCCTCGGGAGTTGGGGTTCTGAATAAGATGCTCATAAAAAGAACACATGTACCATGAATAAATGCATGGCTATTAGGGTGTAGCTGTGCTGGAGCAATCCCAATATACTGCAACACTTCGCGAATGAATGAATTGAAAGGTGGCACACCTCCAGTCTAGCACGTAAATTTGTTGCATGTAGTATATCCGGCTGGTGACAAGTGAGGCCGATCTTGTGCCGAAGGAACCATAATGTCTTCAAAGGGGATTCCGTGGATAGAACATAATCGACGGAGAGAAGATTCACCGATTTTCAAGGCTTGAGAGTCGACGGGGTCATCCAGAACGACGACCCCATCTACCACTTCGAGAGCTGGGCCTATAATCGCGACAGGTGGATCCGGGATGCCAGATAAGGGGGGTGACGATGGACTCAGAGTCCCCATTGCCTCCTGCCGAGAACTTGGCTCAGGCTTGTTAGAAAAGGTAGCGGAGCTTGATTTTTTAGACATCCTCAACAAGCGATTAGTATGAATAGATAACTGTTTAAGCTATACTTGAAAGATAATAGATATTAGATATAACAACAAGGTATTCCCCCATGTGGTGTATGAACTAGTGCGACAATTCAAGCATGTGTACAGAGGAATTAAAGTTCTAAAGACTGGTAAAGCATGAATAAGCTTTAAACTAAAATCTTCGGAGACCGTCATCGTTGACCTTTTTCGACAGCTTGTCCTCTACTCGATAGTAAAGGTCCCGGGATCGGACATTGGCATCATATATTGTGAAAGCTGTTACTTGATTTTGTTGAGTTAGATTCGTGTTCAGAATTACTTAAGCTATGAAGTTGTGAGTCCAAGTTAGGTCCGTGGGCTTGTATGATTTAGTCTTTATTGTTATTCATTGTACTATGCTCAAGTATAGGGATATATAGTCCTCATGCGTGTGATGTTCAAGTCAGAATAATCTTGATTGCTGATGCTGATCCCGATATACCGAACCACTATCCTATCGGATTGCCGACCCACTCATTCTCTATCCCTCTCTCTCTCTCTAATCACAGGCCCAACCTCACTAAACCTATACCGACCCACTCCCTTTCCAGATTCCTACCGAACCACACCATCTCATAAGATACCAATCCACTCTCACTCCCTCTCAAAATAACAAACCTACATTCACTCTCAAGTTACCAATCTGTACTCCCTCTCATGGTACTGACCCAATCACTCCTTCCCCCAGACACCGATCCACTCACCTATGGAATACCGACCCACTCACTCACTCGACCTATACCGAACCAGACTCACTCAACTTATACCGATCCACTCACTTATGGAATACCGACCCACTCGCTCACACAATCTACTGACCCACTTCCATTCAAAGTGCCAAACTCCTCCCTCTCACAAAACACGGACTCTCTCCTCCTATACTCCACCGACCTCCATTCCTATCAACACCTATGCTAACTCCTCTTAACCTGCTGTAATCCCACATCAGAAATGATCTGTTTTCAATGCTTGTCCCCTCACTCATCTTGTTTCTATCCTTTTCCATTCATTGCACAGGGTTGTATGCACTTATGCTCCTAATCTAGTTCGAGTTCAAGAAGGCATGGCCTAGGAATTTGAGTTAATTCTTGGAATCTCACCTATGTGTCAATTCGAGGTTGAGGTGAGTGATTCTTGAGGCTTGGGGTTGAGAAGGATAGGGCAGCATGTTTGGAAGGTGATGGAACGAGGTGGGAAAGCAGTTCGGTAGAAGGAAGGAGTTTGGGTTTGGAGCAATGTTGGAGAAGATAAGAAATAAAGAAGTGGGAGGAAAAGAACAAAGGCGTGAGTTTATATATGGTGGAAGGGAGACGAACGGCCGTTTTCCTGTAGACCCGGTCACCACATATCACTGGATCGGCAAGTGGGCATGCCAACCCTTGCCCTTAGTGAACCAACCGAGTGGATCGGCCTTCGTATGCCGACCCACCTCTTGTTTCTAAGAAAAATAAAATAATAATAATAAAAAAGGAATAATAAAAATAATGGTAATAAAATAAAATGTGTATACATGAACATATACACATGCGATGATGATAGAAGATGGTAGCGTGATGAGGAGATGGATACTACCGGGTCAATGGGGAATCGTGGGTTTGGAAAATCCACCGTGAATCAGCTTTCGAGAGGTTTTATACATTTAACTTTTGAAAAGTTGTACCAGGATTTTAAGAGCTTCTTCGAGATTGAACTAATAGTTCAGACGACACGAAGCTTCGTCGAAAGCCAACGAAAAGCGACAGTCAGTTACCATTCGGAACGAGTTAGCCTCTGAAAGCAGAAGTACTCGCTGATTCAAAGCACGTCATGTTGATTCACACAATGCACTTTGGGGGGCAAATGTTACCCGGCTACAAAGGGATAGTTGCAGAAGATATGGTTGAAACTAGATAGGACTCGAGCCAGGAGGAGACTGGAGATATAAGGGATTGATGCGACCTGTGTGGTTCGGCATGTCTATGTGGATCGGTGTTTGATGATAGTTTGGTTGGTAGGATAGCTCTTATGGAAGATCATGGATGGGTTGGCCTTGGTGGGTCGGCACGTGTTGTTTGGTCAGGGAAAACAAGCCAATATGGGTCGGCACGTAGTGGTTCGGCCTAGGTGGCTCAGTGTAGATGGGGATCGACCTCAGGAGGATTAGTATATATGGATCGGCTTTCATGTGCGGTTCGACCTATGTATACGGTTTGGCACGTATGGGTCGACATGGGTGGCTCGGTTAAGGAAGGAAGGTCGAAATGGGTCGGTCAGGGTGGTTCGGCCATTGTGGTTCGGCCTTGGTTGATCGACACATATGGATCGGTGCGTGTGGGTTGGCAATTTGAGCTCGGTTGCAGTGGTTCGGCAAAACAGCAGGAGAATTAGAGAGATTACTACATGGCGATACGATCGATACTGTTTGACTTCGAGTCACACCCATAATTGCTCCGAGTTACTTACGGGTTTGCTTCGAGTCATCCATAAGGAGACCCTGGATCGACATCAGGTGGATCGGTGGTAGTGGGTCGGCATGACTGGTTCAGTCTACCTAACCCACCAGCTATGGGCCAAGCTATCTTGGTCATGGGCCTGCATAGGGGATCCAGCCTATCCTCGTCTATAAATAGAGGGGCAAGGGTCCAGTTGAGGGGACCTTTTTTTCGAGAACTCCAGGGATACTCTGCCATTTTCTATACTCACTTATTTTCTGTTCAAACTTCTATTCAAGTTGTTTGTTTACGGATTGTATCTGTACTCAAGTGATTGGAAAAGTAATAAAGATTATATTTAAAGTGGATGTAGGCAATTACGTTGAACCACTATAAATCTGGTGTTCTCGTTTTTGTTGTTCTTTTTGCATTCAACTGCGTTACCCCTCTGTTTTAATTTACTTTCTTCATTAATCTCTCTACACAATTTTATTCAAGGGTGTAAGTGCCAATTTTGGTGCTAACAGGAATTGAAATTAATTTGAAATTGACATCGAAATTAATTTGGAATCGAAGTAAAATTCGACTTGAAATCGGAATTGAATCGATTAAATCGACATGGAAATTAAAGTGTTTTGAATTGGAAAATTTGGAAATTAAATCAGTTTGACTTTGAAACTATTTTCAAATAAATTATTTTGATATAAACTATTTAAATCAATCTTTTTAAATATTCAAATTATTTTGGATTTTCCAAACTATTTTGCTATATAAACCATTTTAATACTTAAACTTTTTTATATTAAACTATTTTAACCATTTAAACTATTTTTAACTATCTTAACCATTTAAACTATTTTTAACTATTTTAACCACTTAAACTATTTTAACTATTTTAATTATTTAAACTATTTTAAAAATATTCAAACTATTTTTCAAAAATTCAAACGTTCAAGGGTGAAATGTTTATTTTTAAATTATTGATTTAAATACGAATTGGGTCGAATGAAGTTATAACCCAAATAGAAATTTAAAAAAAATTTGGAACCAAAACCGAGATATTAAGGCGAAAATGATTTTTAAATGAAGTGGTATATTTTGAGTAAATATGATGATTTCAAAATGGATTTGATTTTTGAAGCGAATATTTTGATATCAAGTACGATCTATTTTCGAAATTTAAAAGAACCAACCGGTGTGTAAAACGACGTTTGGTTGTTAAAGATACCGGGGCCTCTTATTGGCATACTTTCTGTCAATATTGGAACCACTTTAACAACTGTGTACGAGGAGGAGACTCCAGAATGAAGTGGTTGGATTTAGGGTCATTTGCTGGATTTGAAGAAATAGAATGATGATGGATAGACCCCAGCACTTGTGCCAATTTGAAATGAATAAAACAAGATGGCTTGACATGGCCAAGTGTGCTAATTACCCCAAGCAGACATCCGTTCTTCGATTTTCATGGATTCGGTCCATATTATTACTCTTGTTGTTGGTTTTGATTGGTGCACCTTGATTTGGGATAGCCTCCCTTTGACTCGATGTGGGATGGATGGACGCGGTGGGCGGTCATGGCTATGGTGCGTTACCACCAGCCTTGTGACCCAAACTGGTAGTATCCTACCTTGTGCATTTCCTCACGTGCCTTGTCATACTTTTATCCCTATACGAGACCCATATGATTTTTGTTTAGTGTTGTCGTATCACGGCACATCCCTATCCACCGACGGTTTACTGGTGTTTTATATCCAAACTATACGATAATGCTTAAAAACACGTTAAGGGGGATTAATGTAAAGCCTTAACGCTAGGAAAAATATTTATTTTATTGATTAGACATTATATATGTAGCGTATTCTACTACATATAAATATTTTGACGGATCCTTAAGAGATGGAAAATCCTGTAACATCTCTTGAGTTATTGCACGCACATTATACACTGGGTAGGAGATGTGAAATCCCGTAAACATCTATGACGCTATTACACTCATGTTATATGCGATATTGATTTGACTTATATTAGGACATTTTAGTCCTAACTCGAGTGTTTTGTCTTTTCATTACGCTCGGGTCCGTCGAGTTTTTCAGTATATCGAAGATCATTTTCTGGAGGACGAAGACGAAGATTTGGTATATTATTACTAGTATTACCCCATCATTGTTTGTTTCTTCGCATTATTTTATTTGTTCTGTTGTATATATATAACTCTGATAACTGTTGTATAAATTATAATCAAATGTATAGTAAATAGCTTCATATACTATTTATTTGATTTTATATTATCGTTCCGCTGCGGGATTCTGTGTTTGTTTTCTTCTTCTTTTCTTATTTTTCTCAATTAACCCCAATGATTGTCTATGTTTCGGATTGTTTAAGTTGGACATGTGTGGATTATTGTCGATTTAAACCTTTCGAAATGTGGGTTGTCACAGTTTCTACATCACGAAGCAATTGCAAACCAATCACAAAGCCATCATGAAGCAATCGTGAACCTCTTTCAAAGCATGGAACACGTATATGGTTTTGGAGTGATTATGGTTTCAACTCATCCCATATAAGTACACTCCCCCGCTTACCGGGTACTCTAAAACCAATCGATCGATTTCCGCGGGAATCTCAACCCCGATTTTATGGGAAATAAACAGACATACATAAGAGCGGTGATCACCTCCTAACCATTTAAGCAGAAGGATTTCCTTACCATTGTCCTAAAAGAGCAAAACGAGTTTATACGTATAGTATAATATCACCGATGATAACTGTACCATATAATCCTCGTATTTCCTCTAGATATTTCTAGAGTACATTTGGCCAAATCAAATAACAATGATAATAATCGCATATGGGAAACTAATTTATGTATATTGCCCATAAGCAAGTAACACACAAAGCACGATCGAAACAAACAAGCACGATCAAGTCATATAAACGACTTCTAATCTCAGTTTTAATTAATCTTCCTTTATTAATTAAAATCCCCTTTTATTAGTAAATCTCAGTTTTACTCAATAACTCTTTATAAATGAAACTCCGTAAACTCCACTATTTAATTAAAACATCACTATTCATTTCTACACATTTCAACACTTCCCAAAAGTATTCAAATACTTATCTCAACCGTGTAAGTATATTCACAAATCAATTTCAAAGGGATTAAGACAAATGTTACTCAAACACTGTCATTCAAAGCCAAAACCATTTCACTTATGATCATCTCTAAAACATTCTTTTTAAAGATCCATTTATGTTCATAAGTACAATCAAAACTACTCAAAGGCGAATGTTGCTAACACATTGCCACAACAAACCCGAAACCAATTCATACTAGTTATTCTCTTTAAAATTCCACCATTAAAGATTTAAGTATTTTCCAAACTCATTTACAATATTCTAATACTTTAAAATATTATCCAAGGGTTTAAAACAAAAGTTACTAATACTTTGTTACAACAAACCCCAAAACTCTTTACTATTCCATTATCTTTAAAATTCCACTTTAAAGATCCAATCACTTTCTAAAAGTATAGTTAAGTGGGTTAAAACGGATGTTGCACAAACATCGATACTATAAACCCAAAATCACTTTTATACATACCGTTTACTTTAAAACATCCCTTTAAAGTTCTAAGTACTTCTCCATTTAATTAAACAAGGTTATATACCCCTTTAATCAATTTTACAAAATAGTCCATTATAACGTGTTATAATTCCAAAACTCCTTTTTATTCTTTTATAAATACCAAACTTCCTTTTTAAAACTTCTAAATATATTAAAATACCTTTAAAAAGATAGATACTTACATATACTAATTTATTTATAAAACAAAGATATTTAATAAAATACTATAAACCATTTGTAAAATATTATAATATAAAATCCTTTTATTTATTAAATAAATCTTTAACAATTTCGAAAACCATTTATATACAAAAAATATACTTCTAAAAACTCTTATACACATTTTAAAACCTTTGTTGAAAACACCACTTTAAAACCTACTTTAATAATTTAAAACCATATCTTTATAAATCCATAATTGATTTTCAGAAATATATTTAAACCTTGTTATTTCCCAATAATAAGTATGGTTACAGTACTTATTATAAATATAAAGAAGACCTAGGATATCTTTCAAAGTTAACTTTAAAATTGCAGATCATGACAATTTCAAAGTGCATCCATCGTGACCATTTCGCTTCTAATATTTATAACGTCCCTTTCAAATTTCCACAAATGTCCTAACCGATCCATTTATGTCAAACACACCTAAACGTGTGTAGACCAACCTAATATATATGAATATACATATATATATATATATATATTTCCATAGTTTACCCAAATTATCCAATTTAACATATATCAAAATATCAGGGATTTCAAAGCACGTTTAATACGACTATATCGTTCCAAACATTTATAACGTACTATCACTTTTCACAAAGCAATATCAAATAAGTAAACAAGTAGTCAGGGCCACGATACATGTTATAGATGATCAACAGAGATATTATACTCAATAATAATATTCTCACTTGATTTACAAAACAAGGCGGGGTCCAAAAGCAATAACTTACATTGTTCATTATACAGTTTATATTTTCAATACAACACAATTGTGTATACAACAATATATAATCAATTGGTGAGTAAAACTCACCCAAGCTCCAATTA
The DNA here is from genome assembly GCA_030737815.1 of Allium fistulosum. Lineage (NCBI taxonomy): Eukaryota > Viridiplantae > Streptophyta > Magnoliopsida > Asparagales > Amaryllidaceae > Allium > Allium fistulosum. The sequence continues at coordinate 801,768,747 of CM060904.1, forward strand.
ACACTTATGCATTTTCGAATAGTCCAAAATCGAATGTCGTTCGATTTTGACTAAAACTTCCATAAGATCCAAACTCGACGAATACAACTCCATTGCATAAATGATCTCTATAGGAATGCAACGGCGAAAATGACACCTCGATCGAACCTCGCATGAACAAGATACTAATTTTATAAGTTATCGGATTATAAAACATTAATAAATAAATTAACTATCCACTAACTAATCACTCACCAAAATAATCACTTCATTCATCATCTTCCCCTTCTCAAATTTAAACTGCTACTTCCACCCACTGTGCACGTCTCCACATACCAATGACACCACCCAGACGACAACCAAACGACGAACGACGGCCACCCTCAAACTCCGATTAGTACAGGCTTCGCGATCATCCAAAAATCATTCAACTCGATTAACTAAAGAATAAAGCGATGCTATTCCTTAACTACATTGCATAGGTGTCGCGATTCGCAATCCTCCACCATTGCTCCTCCAACCGGCGCTAATCACTCGCCTTTGCACCGTGAGTTCGTCCATGGTCTCGATTTCAACTTCGGCTCCCCCTACGCAAATGTGAACCGCACTCACCAAAATGATAGTGGTCCTATCGCGATATGAAATCAGTAGTCGTGCCACCTCTAACCACCACCAACCTCCTCGGCTTCAGTCGAGCAACCGTACACTCACGTCCTCAATGCTTAGCACCTCCTCAATTGACGAACAACCTCTGCCCTAGCTCGGCTTCTGCATTATCGAGCAACCTCAAATCTTATTGTACCCAAATCCAAGCACGTCTTCGCTATCAACCATATGAGTCCATCGGACCCGATATCACTTGATTTCGCTAACTCTAGCCCATGATTTAATTGATTGAAGTGATGGAGTGGGTGGCGGCTATTCATTTTGTTAACAGAAAATGAAAGGAGAAAGAGTGAGAAGGAAGTGGGGAGTTAAGGATGCTTTATAGTAATATATATATATATATATATATATTATTCTATTCTCTTTTATTTTCGTTCTCACGTTTCGAGCATGCACGACCACACAGCACGTTCGATTGTCACGAAACTCGTCGGCGTATAACAATTCAATATCCTGGATCCGATGGCAATAGTTTCGTCAAAAGTCGAGACATTGCCTCGAAATGATAATTTCATATGTTAATTAAAATGAATTATTATTAAATCAATTTTAATAACTTTTAATTCTATATTAAAAGCTTTCTATATCATTCTTATTTAAACAAAATTTAAATAAGCTTTCGAAATCATTTTTATTCGAATTAAATCCAAGATTTAAATATTTAAATAATCCCTATATTTAATTATAAAATGTTCAAAAATCCAGGTCGTTATACTCGAACCCATGTAGAGGTTAATGATCTATTCAGGATATTGGAATCCATGTGTGGTTCCGAGATCTGTTCGAGTTGGGGCTCGTTATTTGAGATCTATTCAAGTGATGATGGTTCATGTGTTGAGATGCTGAACATTAGTTCACCATCATTATGGCAGACACCAGAGGTAGGATACATAGCCAATGGGTTTAGCTAACCCATAGGGTGTAGGTGATTCCATTTAGTATTGCTTACGGATATGCATGCGGGAGTAATGCATTCAGCGCCATGGGTGTTTGGGCATGGGCCAGCCATGTATTTTCTATGGTACATTCCCTAGAGATGAACGTTGCTCAAAAGGATGCCTCTGATTCTTGTGCAGGAGGACCGTTCTCATTGTATTGAGGGCACCTCCATGGAATCCTACATAATTATGTGAATGCGCCTTAGTAGTTATTGATTGTATACCTATTATTTTTGTAGTGTATATGCGGCATAGCTATTTTCTGATTTATATTCTACACCCTAGACATTATCTATTATATCACCATATATACTTATTAGATGTGTGGTCTTTTGAGAGATAATTGTTATGGCATTCCATGCAGTCTTAAAAGTACTATTATATGCTAGCTACATATTCTTGAATTTCTCACACTAGACTTAGGTCCAACACATGTTTTTTCCCCTAAATTCCTCGTGTGCTCTTTCGAGCAGTCTGAGAAAGGTAGGTTTTACTTGATGTTCATTGGAGCTCGAGGAGACGAGCTAGATATTTCACCTACCATAGTATTTTTATTTCCGCTGCATTACTATATTGTACTTATCAGCATTTGTGAAGACGAGCTGCTATAACTGTCCAGGATGATGATATTATTTATAATTGTAACTATGAAATGTTGTGTATCTCAGAGTGACAGTTTTAAACTGTCTTTTGATATTATATGTTATCGTTCCACTATGAGATTCTGATATTGTGTTTTTTCTTTCTTGTTATGTTTTCATTTTCTTTAATTTTACCCTAACAACCTATCTTTCCAGCATTTGGATGCTTAGCATACGAATATTGTAGATGTATTAGTGTCAACATTCAAGACATCGAAAAGGCAGATCATTACACTACATGTACGTCCATACACCCAATTACGTACGTTCATACACATACGAACACAAAATCGCATGTTCAATTATATAAATAACATTTCATGCTTCAACGTAGTGATTACTCGACCTGGTATCTTCTCACACAACTTAGCGCACGTGATAGTCGGTATAGTTACATGAGACGCTCACTACATGTTTATATACTATTATCCCGCCTTTTGGCAAGGCCATGATACCAAGAACTTAATTTAAAACTGAGGACAGCCCGTCCCGAAGGTCGGCTATACGCACGTTCACTATGGATATTGACGAATTTTATCCGAGTCCGGATCAAGCTACAATTGATATGACGAGACAAGAAAAGCTATGAAAGCTAACATTCCAAATTTCATGTCAATCGGATTTCGTATGCTCAAGATATGATCGATGTAATTTTAGCAATCACCTTGTTCGTATCCATCCACCGAAAGGCCTTGTTCGTATCCATCAGGCCTCGATTGTTCGTATCCATCCACTAAAAGGCCTTGTTCATATCCATCAGGCCTCGACTGTTCGTATCCATCCACTAAAAGGCCTTGTTCGTATCCATCAGGCCTCGACTGTTCGTATCCATCCGCTGAAAGGCCTTGTTCGTATCCATCAACCATCAGATAACCACTCTCTTCATATCCATGCCAGTGACGTCATTCCTAGTCCACTTGCGGCACAAAGTGGAGTGCGCGAAAGTGATATGAAGTGAGATGCAACCAATGGATGCGAACAAAGCAGAGACTATCGATACGAATGGAGCGAGACTATCGATACGAACGGAGCAAGACTACCGATACGAACAAGACAGTTCCGATCGATACGAACCAAACAGCCTACATAAAACCCGAATTTGCATCGATCATAACTCAAAATCTACAAGTCCAAATGCCACCAAATTATCATAGGAGCTTGCGTACAACCTAAAGAACGTCCATGCCCAATTTCGACTCGATTAGACCAAATCTTGGTCGATACAAAATTCGTTCGTATCGAACACAGACCGAGTGCAAATCACATGGGATCGATCACGTGGGCCCACCCACGTGCCAAAAGAGGTCTCTCAAGATCTGAGCGAGATATTTGCAGCCTACGGCTATAAATAGTACCCTAGAGCCTACAGAAAAGGGGACTTTTGGCTCCTCTACGCCGATATTCTGCCGAAATGATTATCAAATTTCAGTTGTACTGTTGTAACCTTTTGTAATCAGCGAGAAAAGTTCAATAAACATCAGTCATTTCATAGTGGACGTAGGCAATTTGCCGAACCACTCTAAATCCGTGTGTTTCTGTGCATTTTCTTATCTGTTTATAGGTGTGTTGTTAGATCTGCTTCATTTTACATATGTTCTCTTCATTTTATCTCTTCAAACCCTTTCGAAGAGTGTTGTGCCCAATTTTGGTACAAACATATACGAATGTAAATACACATACACACACAGATATATATATATATATATAATAATTCACTTATATACATATATATGCATAACGACATACAACGATTCTTACTACAATACAAGAATTATCTTGGTCATTATACTACTTTAAATACACATATACATATACCTGCTCGTCCACATATACATGCATGATATTTGAGTAAATAATTCAATTATTATTTAAATTGAATCTTACTTTTATTTACTAAATCTTTTCAATAAAAGTAAAACATCCTTTTATATTATTTTATAAAATCTCATATCATTTTATAAAAATACGATACTAGCTTATAAATCCTTTTAAGCCTTTGAAATACTAAATCTCTTCATTTATAATTAAGTATTCCTTTTGTAAATATTTTATAAAACCTTATAGCCAACTTATGAAATATCTTCTTCATATTATATTATAAGATCTTATACTCCTTTATAAAAAACCACTTTCACACTATTTTATAAAATCACTACTTTTATACTATTTTATAAACTCACTTATTTTATAAAACATCACTTTTATTTATAAATATTTACATAAATAATATTTATAAATAATCCATTCCCTTGTAAAAGTCATTTCTTTAATTTAAATAATATTTATAAGTGTTAGTTAATCAATGTGGGGCTTAAAGGCTATTTAGGGATCCACTTTCCCCCTATCTATTTGTTCTTGCTATGGAATTTCCAGGATCCTTGTCAAAGCTTATAGTAATGGAAGGCCACCCAAGATGTGCTAAGTTGGATTTGGCTCACCTTGTTTTGCTGATGATCTCCTGTTATTCTGCCAAGGTAATCAAATCAGCCTCTGTCTTTAAAGAGAGTTTTTATTCCTTTTCCGCTCTCTTAGGTTTCATTAATCACTTAGTTAGCTTACTAACTTTTCCAAACATCATTTGAGTGGTTTAATTAATGTTTTCTAATGACATGCACATCATTATATTACTTAATTAATCCTAAATCAAACTATAACATCACAAACAATCACCCCCAAATCAATTCTAGGGCTTACTAACGTTTCAAAACATAGTAAATAAGGGTTCAAACAAATAATTAGCTCATATAATCAAGAATACTAAATGCACATAAGCCTTAATCATACCATATCATTTCCTATATCATTACACATAACTCCATAATCGTAAATAATCAAAAATATGAAGTAGAACATGTATATTTGTAAGGAGAATCAACCCACTCACCTCTTCTTCTCCAAACCAAGCCCAAAATACCAAAACCCATCATATTGCTCTCTTTAAATTCGAGATCTCCACCCATATTCTGATTCGAGCTAATTTCTTTGCGGCTTTTGTAGAAAATTACATGAGAGGAATTATGGTGACTTTTATTTTAATTTAGGAATTTTATTTTAGTTAGGATTTGCTAATTAATAAAAGGGGATTACAAGAGGATTAGGAAAAGATTAAAGAAGAGGAAGAGGAAGAGGAAGAGGAAAGTAACGTGAGTGAGAAAGTGAAATGAAATAACGGAGAGGGTTAGCCACTTATAGGCAGGTAACGGGCTTAGCCCAATTCATTTCTTTCCACCCAAAAATCACCATTCTTTCCAAAAATTCATCGACTCCAAACATAGTCAAGTTATACTCATTTAACTCACGTCAGAAAGCGAACTCAACAGTGGCTGTTTCGAGTCCCAATTTACTCGTATGTAAAAGTCGAGTACAAGGGGCATTCGACTTAATATTTAATTAATTATTTAAACACCAAGTCGTTAAAATGCGGGTTGTTATACTCTTCCTTCCTCAAAAGAATTTCATCCTTGAAATTTCCAAGAGTAGGAAAATGTAACAAGACCAAAAAAAATTGAATTTAAATTTCAGAAAATTCCACCGGTAACTTCCTCTATGCTATCAGCATTAGGAAAGTTCCCAAATTAGAATGCATCACAAAACTAGGGAATATCCAATAACCTAAGTTATCCATTATTCCTAAAAATTCATGCCTCTCTTAAGAAAATTCCTCACCATTTAAATGTCAATCAAAGCAAATAAGCATTTAAATAGCTATACTTCCACTTTTAAGTACCTAATTATACTATACAAAGAGGACTATGCACTAATATAGAATTCAATCGTGTATAACCTTAGTGTAGTAACTGATACTACTATAATCATATAGGAAAATCAATTAGAGAGTAAGCTCTCAATATGAGTCGGCGTCTATATATACCACAGACTCTGAGTCACATCAAAAGGTAGCGGACTCATATAGATCCCATTTCCATCCCAGAGTGGGCATGAATGATATGTAATTTATTCAAGATAGCTATAGCTATCCTTCTATGAACGCACTTATATGAAACTAAAATTAGCATAGAAGCAACCATCAAACAATAGCAGACAACAAAAAGCAATCAAATAGCAAGAAAATAATAAGCAATAAGCAATGATCAAATCATAGCAAGCAAGGATAAGTAACAACAACTAGCACACAAGCTATCAAGCATACAATCAAGCAACAAGCAAGGATAAGCAACAACAACTAGCACACAAGCTATCAAGCATATAATCAAGAAACAAAATCAACAACAAGCAGAATCAAACAACAACAAGCATCAGCAATCATCAATAATCAAAAGAACAACCATCATAAATAAACATAAAAATAACCAATCAACAAGCAATATAAAGCATACAAAGAAAATGAAAATTACCGAAAGAGTCTATGTCGACATGCACGGTAACCAATCATTAGTCAAACGTGCATGCCAAAAAATAAACCCCAATGAGCCTGTTCGATATCAAAATGGAACAAAACGTGTAAGTGGTGAAACTCCCTCCATGAGCACAATACATGGAACCCTATTTAGCTGCCCACTATGAAAAGGAAAATTCACAAAATATGCTGGATCATCGAATCATAAAACTTCAAATAAACAAAACAACCCAAGCCTCTATTTTTTATCTCTTCTAAACAGAACTCCATCTCCAAAGGAGAAAAATCTATTAATTAAATCATGATTAAATGAAGACCTACACATGCTTGGGTTTGCTCGGGTTCAAACTCACTTCAACCACCTAATGTTAATAAGGATAATACACTAAGTGTACCGCAACACTCACCTAGGCAAGAGTCATTTCGCAACTTAGAAGATTATCCGAATTTCCATATAACTAGTCGAGAAATCCTTCCTGAACTATGCAAAAAACCTTAACCGTACAGTACTAAAATCTACAATGACTAAAGGTCATCCAAAATAACACGGTGTCTAATCCAACCATTCGTCCGCTCATAGAATTCCTTTGTTAAATTAGGGTCGGCCATCTGACTCCTCTCACGCGAATCTGATTTGGTTCCTTGGTTCGACTAATGAAATTCCCTTGCACAACAGAGTTGCGCTTCGTAAATCTCCTAGTCATCTCAAGAATCGGACTCGAGTGCTTGCCTATAAGAATTGAGTGGACAATCCTTGCCCAGCTAGTGCAAATCACCTATAAACCTTGCGCTTGAACCAAGGATTGGAAACTGGTACGTGAATGGACTAATCCTTAGAAAATATCCTTTCTGCACATGGAATTACTCTCATCTCCTAAGGTTTACTGGCTCAAAGAGAAACAATTTTAACATGAATAACTCTAGGCAAACGCCTATAAGTTATCCGCTCGATCTTTGCTCATTACCGGGCGTCCACCGAACTCTACTTGGATAAAACCTAAGTCACACTTCATTAACCAACCCCACTCAACTTGAAAGCTCATGCATCAAGTTTGAATGGTAGTAATAAATCATTTCTTTTATAAAACATTTGTACTAAATCAACTTTTACTTACTCAATAGTTTCAATAAAAGTAAAACATCTTTTTATATTAATTTATAAAATTTCATATCATTTTATAAAAATACAATACTAGCTTATAAATCAATTTAAGGTTTTGAAATATTAAATCTCCTCATTATAATTAAGTATTCCTTTCATAAATATTTTATAAAACCTTATGACCATCTTATGAAATATCTTCTTCATACTATTTTAGGGGTGGGCATAAACCGCACCGCTATATGGAAACCGCCCGCACCAAATTGCAAAAATGGTGCGGAAACCCGCACCGAATCTTCTAACCAAATCAAATACCCCAAACCGGACCGAACCACATTGATACGGTTCGGTTGCAGTTTGGACGGTTGAACCAACCATATTAAACCGGACCGAACCGAATATTTACACTAGTAATCTTATGATAAAAATATAAGCGAATCTTATCTTATTTTAAATTCTAACAATGTATATTCAATTTTTAGCGTATGTTATTATATTAATAATATTAGCTGTCATAAAGGAAGAAGTTATAGTTTTGGTATAATATTTTTCATCTCATTTTTCTGGGATAAATGCTAATTATAATCTTATTCTGGTCATTTTCTTTGATGATTATGCTTTGATTAATGTTGATGTTTGGTTAATCTACCAAAAAAATCTCCCTTGTAGCTAAATGTCAAATTGAAATATTCATACAGTTAAGAACTAATCTTTCATTTCAGTATAACATTGTGTGTTTTAACCTTCACGTGTAAAAGCTTCATACAGTTGCCTTCGTACATTGATTGTTGATGGAAGTAATTCTCTTATTTCATATTTAATATGGGTTCAAACAAGACCAGACCATAACCGAACCGTAGTACATTCAAACTGAACCGAAACTGAACCGTTTAAAAGATTAGTATAATGGTTTGTATATTTGATTAACTGTTTGATGTGGTGCGGAAGCGATTTGGACTTCAAACTGCACCAAACCGACCTGCGCCCACCCCTATATTAATTTACAAAATCTTATACTCTTCATAAAATATCACCTTCGTACTATTTATAAAATCACTTATTTTATAAAACATCACTTTTATACTATTTTATTAAACCACTAATTTTATAAAACATCACTTTTATTTATAATTTATCTCTTTATAGAAATATTATTTATATATAATATGTTCGCTTATAAAAATCATTTCTTTACTTTAAATAATATTTATAAGTACTAGTTAAGCTTCGTTAATCACTTATTTAGCTTACTTACTTTTTCAAACATCATTCAAATTGTTTAGTTAATATTTTCTACTAACAGGCACATTATTATATTACTTAATTAATCCCAAACCAAACTATAACATCACAAACAATCACCCAATTAACCCCAAATCGTTCTAAAGCTTACTAACTTTTCAAATCATAGTAATTATGGGTTTATACAAATAATCAACTCATATAATCATGATTACTACATGAACATAAGCCTACATCATATCATAACATCCCCTAAATCATTACACATAACTCCATAATCATAAATAATCAAATATATGAAGTAGAACATGAAAATTTGTAAGGAGAATCATCCCACTCACCTCTTCTTCTCTAAACCAAGCCCAAAATCACCAAAAACCATCATTTTGCTATTTTTAAATTCGAGATCTCCACTCATATTCTAATTCAAGCCAATTCCTTCATGAGTTTTGTGGAGAATTACATGAGAGAAATTATGGTGATTTTTATTTGAATTTAGGAATTTTATTTTGGCTTGGATTAGCTAATTAAAGAAAGGGGAATAAGAGAGGATTAAGGAAAGATTAGAGAAGTGGAAGAGGAAAGTAACTTAAATGAGAAAGCGAAATGAAATAATGGAGAGGGTTAGCCACTTATAGGCATGTAATGGGCTTAGCCTAATTCATTTCTTTCCACTCAAAAACCACTGCTCACTCCAAAAATTCATCGACTCTAAACATAGTCAATTTTATTCTCATTTTACTCAAGGCGGAAAAGCAAAATCAACTAAGGGTGTTTTGAGTCCAAATTCGCTTGTATGTAAAAGTTGAGTACAAGGGGTGTTCCATTAATTATCGACTTAATATTTAAATTAATTATTTAAATGCCGAGTCGTTAAAATGCGAGTTGTTACAATATCTTAACTTCAATGATACCATCATGTCTTTTGGATTTAAGGAAAACATCATTGATCGATGTATATATCCAAAGATCAGTAAGAGAAAGCTTATAATTCTGGTTTAGTATGTTGATGACATTTTGCTTACTACTAATGATCTTGGTTTATTACAACAGACAAAGGAATTTCTCTCTAAGAACTTTGAAATGAAAGATATGGATGAGGCATCCTCTGTGACTAGAATAGAAATATTTCATGATAGACCACAAGGATTATTTGAATTATCTCAAAAAGCATACATTAATTAAATTTTAGAGAGATTCAAGATGGATAAATGCTCTGCACATGTCATTCCAATTCAAAACGAAGATAAATTTGGTCTCAAGAAATGTCCAAAGAATGAATTGGAATGAAGTCAAATGGAAGGTTGATGTATGCTCAAATTTGTACCAGACCAGACATCAATTTTGCTGTCAAAATGTTAGGTAGGTATCAAAGTAATCCAGGAGTAGATAATCATAAAGCTGCAAAGAAAGTGTTAAGGTATGTGCAAGGAATGAAAGATCAGATGCTCACTTATAAGAGATCTGATCATCTCGAGGTGATTGGATATTCAAACTTGGATTTTGCTGGATGTGTGGATACCAGAAAATCCACATTTGGTCATTTGTTCCTATCAGCTGCTGCATCCACTATGGAGGCTGAGTTTGTGGCATGCTTTGATGCCACAGTTCATGGTTTATGACTACGGAACTTCATTCCAGGACTAGGAATTTTCGACACTACTGCTAAGCCGTTGAAAATTTATTATGACAACTCTGTAGTGTTCTTATTTCCTAAAACTGACAAGTATTCAAAAGGTGTTAAGCATACGAAATCAAAATACTTTGTAGTTAAAGAAGTAGTTCAAAAATAAAGAGTGTCAATCAAACATATTAGCACAAACCTTGTGGTTGCAGATCCATTTACGAAAGGATTGGCCCCAAAGACATTTAATGAACATGTAAAAAGAATGGATATTATTGGATACCATTATTGATGTTATACTATGTTTTATATTATTATGAATTTGACACTCTGAGCTCGTTTATTTATTGTTTCTGACATGAATTTATGAATCATGTTTCGTATGACTAGTATAATACATGAATGTGTTATTTAAGTTATACGGGATTTTGTCTTTGACGAAGGCATTACTATTGAGCCGTTATTGAATACATATGTATCATGTATAGTGGAAACCATTAAAGTACATAATGTCACATGGGCCAAGTGGGAGAATGATGGACTTACACACAAGCCCATACGTAGGCTAAGTGGGTAATTAACTAGCCCAAGTGAAAAGTACCAAAATGGATTCAATAAAATAAAGAGAATAATTACTATTGGTGGATAAAAAGGTAATTTCTTAATAATGCCTTCATGGTTGGTGTATATAAGGGCTAGAAAATCCTAATTGGGTTAGCTCTCTCCCTACCCACCCATCTTTTTTTCCTCCCCATCAAGAAAGCTTTTCAAAATAAATGGGTCAAGAGAGAGAAATACAATCCTAGGTAATTATTTACTAGAAATTAATTGCTTTTACTATAAGTCAAGGTAATATATTCTGTGATTGTGAAAATCATTTTGTTCAAAGATCTAGCCTATTGTAATTTAAATCTATCCTATTATAATGTTGATTTAGCCTATTATGATTTAGATCTAGCCTATTATGATATGTGCAAATTATATTATCCTTTAATTATCTAAAGATTAAGACTCCACATTTTTTGCAAATAGTTTAGTATTTATATTCTAGACACATTTCTGCAAATTGCATTTTATTTGCATTAGCTATTTATGTACATAAGCTCTTTTAAAATAAGAGAATACATTCACTAATTTAAAATGTGTTTCTTCCAAGCATTTGATATTTTGTACAAAAATGATGCAATGTAAAGTTGTATTCCAGATTTTTTGTGGTTAATTAGCATTTTTCAAATATGCATTTTCACATTATGGACAAGTGCAGAATTCATGCATTTTCTAAAATATTGCTTTTTTATATTTGTATTTTGAGTATATATAAAGTATGAAATATTATGATTAATATTAATGAAAATAATTTAAGAATATTGTATACTAAGGATTTAACCTTTGTTAAACATGATTAAAATTTCAATAGTTGCTTCTTGCTACGTATGGAATATATGATCATTTCATCTAATTTGGTTTTGACTTTAGATGATTTTAACTCTTGAAACCCTATAAATCATTTACTTCTTTCGACATAATTATTAATGTCATATCTATGTCTTCATATAGTGCATTCAATTTAGATATTTTCAGAAATTATGCTAATATAAACATTATATGTTTTTTTATTATAAAAATAAAACACTTTGTTTTAATTTAATTTTAATTATGGCCCATATAATCTAAAAAATGATATACACTTAGAACTTAATTTTAGGATTAAAGCACTTTTATGCTTTCATGTAAGTGTATACCTATCGAATTTGGACTAACAGGTTAACCAGGTTAGTGTCAAGTAAAATTGAGGTTGTCCATTAAAAAGAATATTCCTTACTTTGAGCAACCTTCAATCTTGAATACACTTGTCTATTCAAGTCAGAATTTTGAAATAAGTTCCCTTGAATGATAGGTTAGTATATTCATAATAATACTAATGACTTGATACCAACATTGGTTATTAGGTGAAATTCAAAAATATCTTAACATGTAAACTTTCAAGAATTTTTTTTGTACTATTATGAATGATTAATTGATATTCGTTACTCCTAGTTAATGTTTTCATTCGGTTTAGTATATACCAAATGATGTATAACTAGCTAATATCAAGGGTCTATTGAATTTATATATCATTTAAAAGTTATGCACATATCTATTAATAATTAACTATATTAAATCAACACATGTTAAAATGGCATAGCATAGTGCACTATTACCAATATTCGGATCATTGAGATGAAGCGAGATTAACCAAAAAACCCATGCAAATTGCTAAAATTACAAGAAGATCACATGTATTATCAGAAAAAACAAATATTATTGTGCATGATAAAGACAAGTGGGTATTCCAATATAGAACTAAAAAAGAACAAGAACAGATCATTGTACACTAACTTGACCATAGATCACGCCATACATAGAATGGTCCACATTCCTTCCTATTGAATTAGAAAATTTAATATCATAATAATTATCACAAGTACTGGATGAATAATAAGGAAACGATTATTTTTATGCATACTCAATCAAATTAGCCTACATATTTGAAGTTTGGTAAAATGAAATAAGTTAGAAATTTTAAACGGGAAACTATAAATAAAAACATGAAAAAAACACAAGTAGAAAAGCTAGAAAATAAAACCTAGAAGATTAATATTAATGAAGAAACCTAAGAATAAATCCATTCAAAATCAGCACATAATACATTTATAATCCCATTTAAGGAGTAAGTTGAATTAATTTATGTATTTATTAAGAGCACGTAATATGACCTATTTAATTAAGTTACGTAAACCATTATATTTTAATACATAAAGAAACCCACTTACTAAATTTTATGAAATTGGTTATTATAATGGAAATAAAATTTATTTGAGCATACCTATTTATTAAAATATAATATCAAATAACATAAGCTATCAAATGCCATCTATCAACATCAATATTTCATCTAGATCTAATTAATCATAAAGAACAAAAAAAGATCTCTTAAGAACCCATGGTGTTGATTTTGTATGAATCGTTTATTCTCATTATCCCTAAATTGATGGGATTTAGCTACTCAACCTAGATTTCATTTTAACAATTTTTATTTTATAAATAGATAAAAAGGAAAGAAAAAGAAATAGATCAATTATGTCTGCATAATATGAAGAGAAAGACTAATCTACTTGCATAAAATAAAATAAAGCGAGAGCTAATATACTTGCATAATGTAAAAGTGCATAAAGTTAATTAGAATGTGAAATAAAACAACATAAAATCAAAATTCATAAAGTAAAGCAAAGGTAGAAAATGCAGCAGAGATGGAAGATATGTTACTTATGATTTTTTAGCCTAATTTTGTCTAAAAATTCTCCTCTCTTCATGTTACAAACGAGTGAGAGAGTTAGTGTTATGCCCAAGGGGCAATTTTGTTATTTATTACATATATCTAACTTTGTAATTAATTTTGTTCGTAAAAAAGGTGTTTGTTTTCTTATATATAAATACACTTTGTTATATCATGATATAACTAATTAAGTAATTAATTTAAAGTATATTAATAAAAAATCTTAAATAAAACGTTGTGTGTGTAGTTGCAATCATGAGCAATTAATCACAATATAAAATAACATTATATTTTAAATATTCCTAGTCAAGTGTTTCGAGAAAGGATATCAATTCATCCATTGAGACCAGAGTGCGTAACCGTCTCGAAATTTTAAGTTTTCTAGTACTCTTGGTTATGGGGGCACGAAGGGGTTATGTGCTATTAGTTATTGGATAGCTATAAAATGACTCGTTTTCCTGTTGATCTATAACAACTAGGAAAATCAAAAATCTTGGTGTGATGGTATACATTACCATTGACATGAGAATACTATGGAACTTTACCATGGAAATTCTACTTTGCATGGCGTCCATCGAACAACTTATTTAGATTTCAGTCGAAGCATTGGGAGTGAAGCACTATTCAATAGAAAATTCATCCCCACAATTGCATAAAGTTAGTATCGTAGTTAACTGCATTCAACTCAAAGTAAAAATATTTAGTTAGAGTAGAACGGTAAATAATAAATGTTATTATTGAACCACGGACTTTATTTTTGGACTGATCAAGTTGAATGTGGATAATATTGGAGTTTTGACCAATACAATACTCCTATAACCTAAAGTGATATTGTGTTAGTGAAGAGAAAATGTGTAAATTATTGTTAGTATTGGTACTACTTAAGGTGATGTAAAATATGATTTTACCAAAAAAATGTGTAAGCGATGAATTTAGCCAAACTGTCACACCACTGGCTATGGTGGCATATGGACGTTAATATTTGAATTGTTCAGTATTAATCGCTGACTGCATTCACACCTCTGAGTTACACAACTGTATTTATGCATTCTTCGAAATACCACAAGATCTAATTAGTTTGTAAAGTGTTATAAATTAATTAGTATTTAAGAAATGTCAATTATTAATGTATTTGATGTTTGGGGTGTTGTTGGTAAGTGGGTAGCTCTTAGAAATGTTCTAGGTGCTATTAGTAATTATCTGAATGTATATATAGAAGTTACATGTATACATATCGATATATGATATTGATATATATTTGGACTAAAAATGGCACAAACCCTCAATCAAGTAGTAAATGAAAGTTATAAAAGAAGAGTGATTAAAAGAGAGAAAAGAACACATAATTTTTATAGTGATTTGGAAAATTCACCGGCCTACGTCCACTTAATCACTTTCTATTGATCTTACTTGCTCCTACAAAATATATTTTACAACTCTGTTGCTTACAACATAGGCTTGAGTTATACATCTTGTATTTCAGAATTGGATCACCCAACTCATTCTAATTCTGAGTAGTCGGAAAAAGACCCCCCTTTAAAGTGAATTTCCTCCTCTACTTATAGATGAAAGCCGCCATCGAAATTGGCTGTGAACTCTCGGCTATGTTCTGCACATTATCCTGGAGTTGTTGTGAAAAGATTATGGGCAATGGGCATAAATCATGACTTTTTCAACTCGGTACCGAGTTGAGCGGGTTCAACTCGGTGCTGAGTTGAATTTCCTTGGCAAAAATATGGTTTCTTCCTTTTAGCTTTCCATTCTTTGAGCAATGCTTGTATATTCATCATTTGTTACAGGGTACAACTCAGGTCCAAGTTGTAAAGGTCTATTCAAGATGGCCGAGTCATAAACGCTTGTTCAACTTTTGATATCTCCTTAATATTCCTCCATCTTGTTATTTTGTAATGTTTTCAAGCGTTTGTCTCCATTTCTCTACCATTCTTCTGTCTTATGCAATTTTTCAAGTCTGTTTGGAGATTATGGAAAATTGACCAATCACATTTGCCCCTAGAAGTACATCTTGTGAGCATAAAGTGTGCTTTGCTCAAGAACAAATATCGAAGTTAGCGAATTATCAACAATTGAGCTTTCTGGCTATCCACTGGACCAAATGTGATGCATCATCCGGTTCCTTCGAATTAACTTCCAGTTCAAATATTGATCTAGACCTATCTTTGCTAAGGACTCAAGTTCTTATTTAAGTGTTTGTCGTAAACCATAATCATCCTATATTTCTTTAGGATTACCATATCATACATCGATATCAATATCGCCCTGAGGTCCTTGGGATTTAATATATCACATATCATAAATTAAGGTTATCTCACGTTTGCTTGGGTTTGAATTATCATACATTAATTTCAATATCATTAATTCTCGCCCGAGATTCAACTAACTCATATCAGTATCAATATCGTCTCTTATTTGCCTGAGATTTGACTATCATATATCATGCAATCGGGCATCATAAATCATTGTCGTTCATTTCCACTGATTGATACATCACTTATAAATCATCCAACATCGCCCAAGATCCCCTTATAAGTAAGTCTAACTGAATCGAGGCAATGTCATTATCTAGTATTTATTACGAATCGCTTTATGGTGTTCAAATCCTTAGGTTCGGTTTTTGATCTCTCCGAATCACATAATCAATATCCAATTTAATTTTTGATCTCTTAGGATCACATAACCATATTTCTAGATTGATCATAATCCACTTGCTCTTCGGCGAGTGGGCCAATATCCAAGAAAGTCCATCCGCTCGCTCTCAAGTGGGAGGACTCGCTATCCAAACCAGTCCATCCACTTACTCTTTGTTGAGTAGACTTGCTATCCGAGTGAGTCCATATACTCAATCTTCGGTAAGGTGACTTGCTATCCAGTATAAGTCCATCACTCGTTCTTTGACAAAGAAACTTGCACTTTATGGTTCATCGCCAAGTCTCTTCGATCGGGGGAACCATGCCCTATCAAGTTACATATCATTCTAATGAATAACCAAACCCATCGGTATCCCACAGTAATATCAATATTAGTCATCATGTTTGACTGATTTTTAAACCCAAATATTCATTAGTTGTTTAAAATTTCAAATCAAACGCATCAAACAAAAATCCGAAGGTCTGTTCTAGTTAAGGATTGCCCCTCGACCTTAACATAGAGCGTGCCGATGGGACCATTTAGGATCCCGTGCATGAGTAAGTGGCTAGTTGACAATCATTCATATTTTATTCAAAGAAAGCAAAGTGTAGAAATGGAACCTAACTCCAGTCCATCCTGATCAGGGGATAATTACCCTCGACCCAGTTTCATAATCACGTCCAGGTTTACAATTCACAGATGGTGGTCGCTCCTTCCGAACCATCGCGATATGTGCCATGGTAATCTAATTTTAACATGCTGTTGTAAAAGCTTATTCCAAACCTTCCCCTATATCAAATCCTGCAGGTTTCTACATTCATTCATGCCCATCCAACACATGGAATAGGAAAAACTTTCCAGATCTCTTTCCCCAAACCATAGGCTCTTTCATAGCAGGCTTTTTGTAATGAATCTATCCCCTAGTATCCAAGTAAATACTCTCAACTTTGGTTCTCTCCTTTATCGCTTTGGTCCTCCGAAGCTATCATTGGCTTTCCGCTACCCTTTATCCTTCTCGTATCCTATCTTGGATGGTCCTCCATCATCCACATCATTTACGTAAAAATTCTCAACTTCTGCATTCACCTAGCATAGACATCTCTCAACTTGACAATAGAAATCTATTGGATCCACTAGTAGATCTCTCTCTAAAGCTATTTTGAAATCAACCTTACTTGCAACTCTGAAAACCATCACCATCACAATTATCGATGGGTCTTGTTTCGGCGCTGCAGGCTACTGCACTAAATCTAGTAAAGTAACTCGGTAGGGTCTCACCGGCCCTCTGCTTCATGCTCGATAGTGTCATTCCATTATTTGGTTGTGCTATATGAACTCTAAATCACATTGCCGCCAACTTTATTAGGTTCAATGGGAAGCACTACCCTAATACTTCATCCGATGCACCCAACACTCCCATGCATTGGATATATCTCATTAAATGAATAGTTGGATCAGTCCTTCTACTATAAATATCTAATTTCAGCGGTTTAAGATTAGGTGGATTCTTGGTGTATCACATATTTAGGGCGAATTAGTTTTTATTCACATCCTCTAAACTTCAATCCTAGGGTCCACCTCTCAGTACTTGTCTTATTATCTCAGTGATCATGCTGTTATCATTCAATGGAAATATCTGATCCAAATCTAAATTATGTCCCTGTTCCTATGAGGAATTTTAGTTTATCTTCTTGCTGCTGTAAACCTACATTTTCATCTCCATTCGGTGGCTTGATACTGTTCCTTAGACATGCTTCATCTTGTCCCAAGTCCACATCATTCATGCCACATGGACCTCTTGACTCGATAATGAGTTGTGGAATTCCCAGGGGATGAGTCCTGACTCATACTACTCCATCTCATGCTACACTCGATCTACCATTTGGCGATTCTAGTTTCCAGCTAATTCAATTGTTCTTTGTTATATTCTTCTGAAGAACCCATTCATCATCTCTTCCTGTCAAGCAATTAGCCTACCTTGCATTTCGGTCATTCTCTCCATCTCTTCTCTAGTAACGTAGATTAATGGATTTGAATTAGAGGACACCACTTGGATACCCACATGTCCCTATTGACTTCCTATAGCAACAACTCTCGTATTAGGCCTCTTCATCTTTTCTAAATTAAGTTTCAAGCTCACAAATTTGAGTTCTTCTTAGTGAAAGCATCAAAATATTTGGATCGAAAAGGGCACAAACACCCAATCAAGTGGTAAATGAAAGTAATAAAAGAAAAGTGATTAAAAGAGATAAAAGAACACAAAAATTTTATATTGATGCGGCAGATAATCCAACCTACGTCCACTTAATTGTTTTCTATTGATCGTACTTTGCTCCTACAAAGTATATTTTACAACATGGTTTCTTACTACTCGGGTATGAGTTATACAAAATGTCTTTCAGAATTGAATCACTCAACTTGTCGTAATTCATAGTAATCAGAAATGAATTCCCTTTAAAGTGCATCTCCTCCTCTATTTATAGACGAAAGAAGACATTAAATTGGTTAAAAACACTCAACGATGTTCTGCACGTCATCCCGGAGCTGTAGTGAAAAGATCATGGGAATAACCCATTAATTTTCAACTTAGTACAAAGTTGAGGGCGTTCAACTCAATGTCGAGTTGAATTGCCTTGGCAAGCATTTGGTTTCTTATTTTTGGCTTTCCCTTCTTCGAGCAATGCTTGTTTATTCACCATTTGTCACAAGGTTTAACTCTGGTCCGATTTATAGGGGCCGAGTCAATATAGTCGAGTCATAAACTCTTGTCCTACATTTTCTATCTCCTTCATACTCCTTTACCTTCTTATTTTGTGATGTTTTCCAAGTGTCTATATCCATTTCTCTACCATTCTTCAATTTGGTTCGATCGTTCAAGTCCGATCGTAGATTGTGAAAAATTGACCGATAACAATATATATTTAAATGGGCTTTAAATATAATTAAGTACTCAACTTGTTTTGGAATTTTTTTGGTCCATTAAAGAAGTAAAGTATGGCCGTCCATATGAGAAAAATAATTCATCTAGATATTGATTTAGATCTAATTGGGAATAAATGGGGAAGGTTTTAAACAGAGGAGTGGGAAAAGTTTTCATTCTCTCCATAAAAACAAATTTCCACAACGATTCATTTGATTTTTTCCTTCTTTCACCATTCAAGGCTGCCATCTTATCCCTTTTTTCTACCATGATCGAAATTATTTTTCACCCAATAAGAACATCGAATAAAATAAAACCAAGGTGGTTCATTCGATTGTTACAACATAGAATGGTGATTCAAGCAACCTAAGAGTCAATTCTCAAATCGAGGTACCATGAAGGGCTAGATCTAATAAGATACAATTCTTATTTTGTGTTAGGAATTTTATGAATGTTGTTTTATAAATGAAATTCAAAATAAAATATATGCACATGTAATAAATTTTGTTTTATACTTTTGTTTTAATTTATGTTAATCATTTTAATGATGTTATACAAATTAAATTTATTTAATGTCAAACTTTATGTCTATATATATATAATAATTAATATTCGTTTAGATTATGATTTAAAATATGCAAATTTTATACATCTAAAATTGTTTATACAAACACACATATATAAAAGTTAAAAAATTAAATTATTTTGGATATGTATAAATTTTAATATATATATATAATTTTATAATGTACTATTAGGTTTGAAATATATACTTTGCCAAATTTTAGTTACCTTATATATGTAAATAATCTTTTATTTTTGCTATGTTTAAGTATGTAAATTTTATACACACATACACATACATACATATATACATACATACATACATACATATATAATGATTTGATATACAATGCATATATGGAATATAAACAAGTTAGATCTATTGTAGATTTAAATAACATTTGAACATTATTTGATTTGGCATTTAAAAGGCAATTAGTGAAAGTTATCTCTCTTAACAACTCATTTAAATATTTTACATAAAGTTAAGTTATAATAACATGGATATATATATATATGTATGGGAAATTCAATTTGGACATGACATGTAGATATAAAGGATGACATAAGAAATTTTAAACATTAGATATCCCTCTGACTTCCATCTCCCATACAAAGGGGGAAAATCCAATGACCTATACTTGTTGTGTCAAATTTTGTGTTTAATTTTATGTCCCAATAATCGTTCCCTATACATACATAACATAAATATATATATGTTTGAACTATATATATATAGTACTATTAATATGTGTACAAACCATATAAATATATTATAGTATATTTAAACGTAGGTATAGGCATTTATATTCAAATATATTAATTTATCTTATGTATATGTAAGTATAATATATATGTATATATAGTAGCTACAAATCCCAATAATTATACGTATAAATTTAGTTATACGCATGCTCATTTATTATTATATTATCATGTCGGTGTATGATGGATTACATAAATTCAAAATAAATATTAAATAAATATGAAATATTTTAAAATATAATATAACCTAAATTTTATAAATAGTTTGGATCTAATTCTATTTAATATATTATGTAGACCCATTAAGATCCAAATAGGTAAAAAAATTAAACTTACTCATTTCATCCACTGTCAAAACAGGCCGGACCCAACGAAGAGGGTATGCATGCTTGCTCAAAACCCATATTCCTTTTTGGAATACTGAAATTCCCTTAGGAAGCATTCTCTCTAAGTAACTATAAATTAATATTTAGTTCTTCATTTAAATAGCTTTCTAAAATAAATAGTGGTTCATCATAAAGTGAGTGTGTGAGCCTTATCCATGAAGAACTAAAGCTTCATTCTTCACTTTCGGTCTTTCAACAATATTATTGATTTGTATGTGAAGTTATTTACACTAAAATCCATGCTCATTCTTCTTCTTTTTCATGATCCATTTATGTGCATAAATCCATATAATGACAATGTTAGCCAAAAAAATTAGTGTAACACCACCAAAAGACTACGTAGAGGCCAAAACTTTATATGTAATCAAATAGAATTTTGGATATGCTCGAGGGGTAATTATGTAATTATTACATTTATCTAACTCGATAGCCAATCCTATTCATAATAAGATGTTTGATTTTTATTATATACTTTGTTATGTTGTGATAAAATTAATTAAGTAATTAATTTGAAGTATATTAAATAGAATACCCTTAAATGATATGTTATATGATAGTAATTACAATGTGTTGCAATCGTGAGAATTTTATCATATTGAAAAATGAAATATTGTTTTAAATATTCCTAATCAAGATGTTTCAAGAAAGGATACCGATTCCTCCATTGAGACAAGAGTACATAACACTCTCCAAATGTTGAGCGCTTTATTATTCAGGGCTGTTGGGGGCACCAGTAGGCTACATACTTATAGTTATTGGATACATATGGAATTGCTCACTCAAGTGTTTTCAATTGGTTAATATAACTAAGGTCAAATAGAGAACCTTAAAGTGATGATATTACATAATTCTCTCGACTTAAGAATACTGCCGACCTTCAACATGTGCACATCGCTTTGACTATAGTTGAATTATGGCATGGCGTCTATCAAACGACTATAATTGGGTCTGAGTTGAAGCATTGAAAGTGAAACAATATTCAGCAAAGAATTTGTCTCCTTTTTTATATAGGGTTAGTATCACGGTCAACTGTAGTTAACTACATTAGGCTAAACAAGTTGAATGTGGACGATGCTGGAATTTTAAACAAAACCAAATTCTATATGTCCTATTGCGATATAGTACCGAAGAAGAGAATTATTGTAAATAACTATTACTATCAAGTACTGCTTATAATTGTAAAATTAAATTTTACTGAAACGATGCGCAAGCTATAAATTCAGCCAAATATCACTACTAGACAAGGTGACGCGTGAACATTAGTATTCAAATTATTTGATATTGATCGCTAACTGAACCAAATTTACACCTTTATGTCGCACAACCGTAATGATGAATACTACCGAAAACCACACGATTTAGTTATTTTATAATCATTGTAAATTATTTAAATTAATTGATATTTATGAAATATTAATCATTAAATTTTATTTTATTTGTCATTAGTATTTAATAAAGTGCATATACAAAAGTAGTATATGCACGTATCAATACACGATATTGATATAATATTTAAATTGGATTTAAATTGTGTAACAACCTTGAATTTTTGACATTGGAAATGTGAATATTTAATTGAGTTTAGATATTCGAATGATAGTTTAATTTGAAATTCGAGATATCAGAATGAATTTGGCGATTTAATTATTGAATTTAATCGTTAAATCTGGGTAAAAATATGAATCTTCAGTTTTAAGCTGATTAAAAATATTTGCAAGGCTTAGAAAATCTATATTGATAATACTGAAGGTAATGAAAGCTTCAGAATTGTATTTGAAAACTGTTTTGTTCAGTTTTGAAATTTTATCGTTTAAATCGATATTTGAAAAATAGCCTTTCGAGGCACAGTCTCGGAATTCGATGAAACCAGTTCCATTGGATCCGTAATATTGTATTATTATCGGATTTCAATTTTCGTAAAGGTTGGAGTGATCGTTTGGCCGTACGATAAGCAAACGCGCTGAAATTAAATCGAAAATTTAATATTATAACTGGTCCAAAAAGCTATCTTCTCCATACGATCGAATTCGGACTTGAAACCTTTTCCATTGCATTCGAAATAGGCATATAACATTACGAACGCCTAGCAGCATGCCTCGATAGGATGTTGAGATTTTTAGTTGCAAATTCGAGACGATTCAAATTTGAATTTAAATTAAATATATATTAGTCAACTTCAGCAGCATTTCTTTCAACTCACGACTTTTTCTTTCAAATCACTGTCCCCCACTCGTACACGCAAACATCATTTCCTCCCCTTTATTTCATTTCACAGCCGAGCCCCTCTTTTGAAATATCTTAATCGAAATAAAATTCAACCAGAGAAAATGGTGGCAATAAAAATGGAAACCCCTCTCTTCCCTTATCCCTCTCCTCAGTATCAAGACCCCATCATCTTCTCCTCTAAAATAAACGAATTTGTCGAAGCAAACTAAATCGAGAGGCTCAACTAGGTCGTGATTCAAGCACGACAAACCGAATGGGGTGGCGAGATATGACAAGCGGCGGCACGAGGTGTTCACAAAATATTTGGTCAGAGCTCAAATTTTGGTCGCGATGGGGTGCGTTGCTTCAACTCGATGGGAGGCTGGCGCTCGCGCGCGTGTGAGGCATTCGATTTCTCGAGGGGCAGGCGTAGTCGTGGTGTCGCGGCGGTGAAACGAAGTTGCTGGCGACGTCGCTTTGATGATTCCGATCGTAGGCGACTTAAGGTGTTTCAAGCGAGTTCGAACTCGACTCGATAACTAGGTATATCTATACATTTCATTTATTTTAATTCAATAATGTATATGTATGAGTATATATAGTAGAAAGGGAATTAAATTTACTGTGATGATTTTATAAGAGAAAAAAAAGTATTACAATAAGGGGAAAGCAAATTCTGTTTTAATAAAATGTGTAAAGTTTAAAGTAGAAAACTTTGTTTGGTTTGAAGAATTTTTTTTGTAAATGAGGTATAAACTGTTTTGTGGAATCATGTGTAGAGAGAAATGTGTGTATATATATATAAGTTGAAAAGAATAGGAATTTTAGAATGTTTGGAAGTTTATGTGGAAATATATTTTTAAATCTATATAGATTATTTTATAAAAACTTATGTAGTTTCAAAAAGAAATAAATTTATTTAAAAGAAAATTTGTTTAAAAAAATAAATTATTGGTGTAAATCCAAATGATTGCCGGTAATTAAAAAATAACTAGTAATTAATCGTTCGTCTAGTTTAAATATTAATTAAATCACCAAATATTTATACAAGGTCTAAACGGTGAAGAAAACAAACTGGAATGGGATTGGATTGCAAAATAAAAAGCAAAGGTGAGATCTTCTCACTCAAACAAAGGGTTTTGTTTAATTTTAAATAGTTATATTTAAAATTATTAATTGTGTTGATTGTGTGCTTGAATGATACTATATATATAGTAGTATATAGCAATATATTTATATTGGAATATATATATATATATATATATTGGTGATTGATTTTCCCGCATTATATAGCGGATGAGACCCTATTGCGCCGCATAATAGCGGATGATATTTTATAAAGTGGAAATTAGGGAGGCATCCCTATCATACTTTCATATTATAAAGCGGGTCCCTGTCAAAGTTTCATTGTAAAGCGGGTCCCTGTTTTCTGGAAACGAAGAAAAATTATTGCTGAAATGTCAGCAACTTTTATAAATAAGTGCTGATATTTCAGCAACTATCTGTGTCAAAGTTTTATTGTAAAAACAAAGAAAAATTATTGCTGAAATGTCAGCAACTTTTATAAATAAGTGCTGATATTTCAGCAACTATCTGTGTCAAAGTTTTATTGTAAAAACAAAGAAAAATTATTGCTGAAATGTCAGCAACTTTTATAAATAAGTGTTGATATTTCAGCAACTTTCATAAACTGTGTTCACAGTGTACAGAAACGTTGCTGAAATATCAGCAACTTTTATAAATAAGTGTTGATATTTCAGCAACTTCCATACACTATGTTCACAGTGTACAGAAATGTTGCGGAAATGTCAGCAACTTTTATGAAATGTTGCATCATGCTCTGCAATAATCGTGAATAAAAAACAGGGACCTAATTTACACTGAAATTTAGTGAAGGACTTTTTGTGAATTTTGAAATTTAATAAGGACCTGTGCCAAAAGTACCCTTTTATAAATCCCATATACCGTGATATTCCACCTCGAAGTGGAATTAGTATTGTGCTAACATCTGTGGATGCAAGGAAACAGGTTGGAGGGATCCAACTGGATGTCTCAAATTATATGAATTTTTTCCATATGTTGTATGGATTTGTTTCATATGCTGTGTGATAATTTATTTATAATCTATGAATGATTATATTGATGATTGAATGTGTTGAGTGCTATAATTTAGCCGAATGTATTTTTGGTATCGTTGGATACCAGAAATAAATAAATTGGATTTTTGAAATTAAAATTGGAAATTTTAAGTAAATTCTTTTGAAAGAATTAGTTGAATTTCAAAGAAGGAATTTTAAAGCGTAAAGTTGATTTTTGAAATCTTATTGAATAAATTCCAAAATAGGGGAAAAGATTTTTATAAATAGATTTGGAACAGTATTATTCGAAAGTTGATGAATTTATTGAAAAGGGAATTTTAAATGGTTTGGAAGAGATAAAGGAATTTATTTTAAAAAGTGATAAATTTGGTTGGAATCCAATTAAAAAAATTGATTTGGTATTTGAAAATAGATCTTTGGGAAATCGATATGAAAATTGATTTGGTGTTGAATAAAAAAATTGGTTTGTGTTGAAATATATTGGAAATCGATTTGGTGATTGAAATAAGTTTAGAAAACAATTTGAAATTGATTTGGTGTTTGAAAGTGAATATTTGGAAATTTAGATTCAAAATGGAATTTATAAAGGAAAGGGAAATTTGTTTTAAAAAAAACACTGGTTTATTTTTAAAGTGTGGAAATAAATTTACAAATTTGGAATGTAAATTTGAAATAAATCGATAAGGATTTATTTAATTGGTTTAAATGGACCATTTTGTGATGAAGTGTGAAAATGTGATTTGAAATTGGTTTTCAAATGCGAAGTGTGGAAAATATATATCTTGTGAAGATATTTTGAAATTTAATAATTTGGGAAAAATTATTTAAATTGGTTGATTGTTGTGAATGTTGTTGATAGTTAAATAACCGACTATCAATATTTGCCTTTGAAATGGCACTTGATTTGTTTTTAAAACAAACGCTCATTATTCGGTTAAGCCGGGAGAGGACTTTGTGTCATATAACCCATTCTGAATAGTGATACGTCATGAATGGATAACATTTGAAGACCGATGTGAAGACCGGCTATTTTCGAAAATGAAAGGACAACCTGTCGAATGTCTCTGCACTGAGTTGCTCCGGTATAGAGATTTATATCACTCTTCTTGTGATGGGAAGTCCGGACGTGATTAGTGAATACCCGGATTGCAAGGGCTTCTTTGGAAGTGCCTTCGATTCCGTTCGATCCCGGAACGGACTTGTATGGATGTGTGTCTGACGTTACACTTTGAGATGTAAAGCTGGTTTCTATCAAATACATTTCTGTTGGTGGCGGAGAATTTATTCTCTTAGCTTAACACCCTTCTCTAAGACGTACGAGCTCAGAGGTTATGTAGTTGATGGTTACTAGTGATACATTCCCAATTTGGTAATGTGGCATACGAAGTGTTGTTGATCATTTGTTGATCAAAGCGTGGCTTTGTGAAAAAACGTGGCTTTGTGAAAAAGCGTGGCTTTGTGGACGAGACTTCGTCGAGCCTCACAACCCGGTAATGGTCTAAACAGGAATGTTGCGGCAAGGTTTTTAGGGGTCGCGCCCCTAGGGTATGCCATTTCCTTCTGGTTAAAAGGTAATATCATGGTATGGAGCCCAGATATTTACCTATGTTGATGCTGCAAATTTATTATACTTTGTGGTTGTTGCTTTGTGATTAAGGATCCTCGGATAAAGGTCGGTAACGACCGGGGGATGGCATAGCTCGTGTGGTAGTTACCTAGTTACAGCTTGGTTAAAGCGTGAGGTAGCGTCGGCCTTGTATTTGCAGAGATCCGGTTAGGTTCTCGGGGCGTCTTTCCAGAGGCGTTTCCATTTCGGTGTAAGGAAGTTCCTTTGCCTGACCATTTGTTGGAAAATCCAAAGAAACAATACGCGCCCTATACGGTTTTAGTTGTAGAACCTGCCATTTACTTATGGTGGTCACCACTGTTTAGATGGTAGCTATAGTAGGCATACAATAATGGTTGTATGTTGGCTAAGATTAATATTATACTTTCGAAATGATTTCGACACTATGCACTAATAATAATATTAGAAAGGTTTGCGTAGCAAGCATCTTTGACTATCATAAGGAGAAATCTCCTCCAATTCTACGTTTGCATTGTGTGTGTGGCGGGAGGCCTTATGGTAGTTTCATTTTCCAAAAGCATTGCGAATTTGTTTTATTTTCTTTGTGAAAATAACTGTTTTACGATCTCACACCAATCAGCATGACTGACTCAGAGTTTATTGTTCCCTTTCTAAACTCTGGGTGCCCATAATTTTCAACACGGGCAGCCTAAAGTTATGTTATTAGGATATTCTGGATATTCTGGAGCTTTGGAGATGAGCTGGATGGCGAAGCGTACTACCGTACTTGTTTATTTATTCCGTTGTGTATTCTGTATGTGGACAAGTTATACAACTGTCCAGTGATGTGTATTGTTGTAAACTCTGATGATATGATGTAATGTATAAACTGATATAGTCTTTTGTTTTAAAGATTATTCATTCAGCTATTATATATTTTTCCGCTGTGAATGTGAGATTCTAATATTGTTTCTGTTTCTTCTGTCTTCTTCTACCTCTTCTTTTTAACCCTAATGGTTCGGTTTTCCGACATTTGATTGCGCGGCATTTGATATAGTGGACGTATTAATGTCGACTTTCGAGCGTCGAAAGATCGCAAACGTTACATGTGGTATCAGAGCTGTTGGTTAAGCGACAACCCTGGCTTGTTGGGTGTTACTCATTAGAGATAGAGTCAGTAGTACTCTAGAATGAGTGTGAGTGTAATAATAGATATGAGTGCGTATTTGTTAGTGAATATAAAATTGTTTTATATTGTGATGATTGGTTTGTTGAGTGGTATATGGATTCTGGTCGGTATAGTCTGTACAGCTCTATCGATAGGGATCTCTAAACACTCGTACAGGACAATTCGGCACGATATTGTTTTAAAATAGGGTAAATGAAATAATTTTACACGAAATTATTCTTGTATATAAAAGAAAATGATTTCCATAAATTATTATAGTATATGGTTGTTTGGTTGTTAAGGGAATGGTAAATATTAAACTATTATCATTATTGAATAAGAAATTAAAATGTTAAACAAAGGGTCAAGAAATAAAATCCATATACAAATGAGATTTGTAAATGTAAATTGTAAATGTGATTTATAATTTGAAATAGAATTCCAAAGAATTATTTGAAAGTAGATTTAAAGGTTTTGAAAATTGAAATTTTGGTGAAAGGTTTAAATTCCCTTTGAGTTTGAAAATGATTTTTCAAAGGTTTTAGAAAAGTGTTTTGAAGGGATGAAAGCTCTAAACTCTTTTAGGTCGCTGGAAAATAATTCCGATGATGATCGCGACATCACCGGTGTTCATTTTCGGGTTTCCAAAAGAGGAATTGTTGCTAAATAGTTTTAAATGGAATTTGTTGAAAACTGGGTTTGGTTTTGGAAATTCAAAATATAATTTGAATTAATTTCAAAAATGGTTTTGAAATGATGGAAAAAAACTCTGGAATCTGATAAAAATAGCGATGGAATGAAATTTATTAAGGTGGAAAATAAATTCGTGAACAAGTAAATTATTTTACAATTGCTAGTAAATGAAATGGAAAACTGAATGTTGGAATTCATTTTAAATTTGTAAGTAAATGAAAAAATTAGTCAAGTGGACTAAGTATTAAAAAAATTAGTAAGTGAAACTAATTGAGGAATGACAAATTTAATATGGTTTAAAATGAATTGAATTCAATAATTATATATGAAAGATAAATTGAATTATATGGAATTTGAAATCCAGTTTAAATATAAGTGGTTATAAACCAAAGTGATAAAGTGAAATAAATATAAGAAGTATGAAAAAAAATACTTGTATCGGACTTAAAGAAATAAATGGTGAAATTCTTAAGTAAAAGAATTTGGAGTTGAGAAAATATTTTAAATTGATAAGTGAATAAAGATTAAACTGGAAATTGTGAAATGATAATTGTGAATGAGTATATAATGAATGAAAATCAATGTGAATAAAAGAAAAGAAAATTGATAAAGCTAATCATCAATTGATAAATACGTAGGATGAACGTATATTATTTTATTCGCATATCGATTTGATTCAGAATTCGAGCACAGAATTTCGAGATAATTATATCGATCCGAATTAGGATTTTTCACTCGATTTTCGACGGCGAGCCTGGATATGGATTTTTGATTGATTCTGGATATTCTCTATCATAGTTTACAGCTATGCAAGCAGAATGACGGTTTTTGATCAAGAAACCAAATTTGAGTCCGCACTAGGAAGTCGGGTGGACAATACTAGTTCGGAAGTGAAATTGTGTGATCGAGTGAGCGATCGGATTTGTATTGCGTACGAATGATATGTGAGCATCGTACGGATTTGAATGAAGTAAATATTGAAACTTTTGTAAGGAAATGTATAAAATGATTTTTGAATCCTGTAATTGGGCATTATTGTTAAGTAAGATATACAGGTGTTGTAAAGAAAATGGAATTGGGATTTTGATTTCGAAGATAAATTTAAATTTGCTCGACAAAAGGTATGTATTTAAATTTCTATATGAAATTTGATCCTTTTCTTGTCTAGCCACTTGGCTTTTCGTTTTCTTTATGAAATTTGGGAGTCCGTAGGGACATTTTGTAGTTGTACCGAGTTAGCCGTGCAAAGGAGACGCTGGCGAAATTTTTCGGAAATTTGGAGAGTTAGAAAATTTTTGTGAAAATTTTGAATTTACAATTTGAATTTGAATTGTGAAGTAAGTTAAGTTGTTTGGAAACTATGGTTAAGGTTTGGGCAGTTAGCTGAAATGATGATCTTTAATAAAAGATTTGGGTTGATAAGTTAATAAAACTGTTTGGTTTTCGTAAAATGATAAACGGGTATTGAATCATTCTTCTTTACGTGTAATTTCGGGATGAAATTCTTTTAAGGGGGAAGATTGTAACGACCCTGAATTTTTGACATTGGAAATGTGAATATTTAATTGAGTTTAGATATTCGAATGATAGTTTAATTTGAAATTCGAGATATCAGAATGAATTTGGCGATTTAATTATTGAATTTAATCGTTAAATCTGGGTAAAAATTTGAATCTTCAGTTTTAAGCTGATTAAAAATAATTTCAAGGCTTAGAAAATCTATATTGATAATACTGAAGGTAATGAAAGCTTCAGAATAGAATTTGAAAACTGTTTTGTTCAGTTTTGAAATTTTATCGTTTAAATCGATATTTGAAAAATAGCCTTTCGAGGCACAGTCTCGGAATTCGACAAAACCAGTTCCATTGGATCCGTAATATTGTATTATTATCGGATTTCAATTTTCATAAAGGTTGGAGTGATCGTTTGGCCGTACGATAAGCAAACGCGCTGAAATTAAATCGAAAATTTAATATTATAACTGGTCCAAAAGGCTGTCTTCTCCATACGATCGAATTCGGACTTGAAACCTTTTCCATTGCGTTCAGAATAGGCATATAACATTAGAACGCCTAGCGGCATGCCTCGATAGGATGTCGATATTTTTAGTTGCAAATTCGAGACGATTCAAATTTGAATTTAAATTAAATATATATTAGTAAACTTCAGCTGCATTTCTTTCAACTCACGACTTTTTCCTTCAAATCACTGTCCCCCACTCGTACACGCGAACATCATTTCCTTCCCTTTATTTCATTTACAGCCGAGCCCCTCTTTTGAAATCTCTTATTCGAAATCAAATTCAACCAGAGAAAATGGTGGCAATAAAAATCGAAACCCCTCTCTTCCCTTATCCATCTCCTCAGTATCAAGACCCCATCGTCTTCTCCTCTAAAATAAACAAATTCGTCGAAGCAAACTAAATCGAGAGGCTCGACTAGGTCGCGATTCAAGCACGACAAATCGAATGGGGCGGCGAGATATGACAAGCGGCGGCACGAGGTGTTCACAAAAAATTTGGTCAGAGCTCGAATTTTGGTCGCGATGGGGTGTGTTGCTTCAGCTCAATGGGAGGCTGGCGCTCGCGCGTGCGTGAGGCATTCGATTTCTCGAGGGGCAGGCGTAGTCGTGGTGTTGCGGCGGTGAAACAAAGTTGCTGGCGACGTCGCTTTGATGATTCCAATCGCAGGAGACATAAGGTGTTTCAAGCGAGTTCGAACTCGACTCGATAGCTAGGTATATCTATACATTTTATTTATTTTAATTCAATAATGTATATGTATGAGTATATACAGTAGAAAGGGAATTAAATTTACTGTGATGATTTTATAAGAGAAAAAAAAGTATTACAGTAAGGGGAAAGCAAATTCTGTTTTAATAAAATGTGTAAAGTTTAAAGTAGAAAACTTTGTTTGGTTTGAAGAATTTTTTTTTGTAAATGAGGTATAAACTGTTTTGTGGAATCATGTGTAGACAGAAATGTGTGTATATATATATATATAAGTTGAAAAGAATAGGAATTTTAGAATGTTTGGAAGTTTATGTGGAAATAGATTTTTAAATCTATATAGATTATTTTATAAAAACTTATGTAGTTTCAAAAAGAAATAAATTTATTTAAAAGAAAAATTGTTTAAAATAAATAAATTATTGGTGTAAATCCAAATGATTGCCGGTAATTAAATAAATAACTAGTGATTAATTGTTCGTCTAGTTTAAATATTAATTAAATCACCAAATATTTATACAAGGTCTAAACGGTGAAGAAAACAAACTGGAATGGGATTGGATTGCAAAATTAAAAGCAAAGGTGAGATCTTCTCACTCAAACAAAGGGTTTTGATTAATTTTAAATAGTTATATTTAAAATTATTGATTGTGTTGATTGTGTGCTTGAATGATACTATATATATAGTAGTATATAGCAATATATATATGTATATATTGGAATATATATATATATATATATATATTGGTGATTGATTTTCCCGCATTATATAGCGGATGAGACCCTATTGCGCCGCATAATAGCGGATGATATTTTATAAATCCCATATACTGCGATATTCCACCTCGAAGTGGAATTGGTATTGTGCTAACATCTGTGGATGCAAGGAAACCGGTTGGAGGGATCCAACTAGATTCCTCAAATTATATGAATTTGTTTCATATGTTGTATGGATTTGTTTCATATGCTGTGTGATAATTTATTTATAATCTGTGAATGATTATATTGATGATTGAATATGTTGAGAGCTATAATTTAGCCGAATGTATTTTTGGTATCGTTGGATACCAGAAATAAATAAATTGGATTTTTGAAATTAAAATTGGAAATTTTAAGTAAATTCTTTTGAAAGAATTAGTTGAATTTCAAAGAAGGAATTTTAAAGCGTAAAGTTGATTTTTGAAATCTTATTGAATAAATTCCAAAATATGGGAAAAAGATTTTAATAAATAGATTTAGAATAGTATTATTCGAAAGTTGAAGAATTTATTGAAAAGGGAATTTTAAATGGTTTGGAAGAGATAAAGGAATTTATTTTAAAAAGTGATAAATTTGGTTGGAATCCAATTAAAAAAATTGATTTGGTATTTGAAAATAGATCTTTGGGAAATTGATATGAAAATTAATTTGGTGTTGAATAAAAAATTGATTTGTGTTGAAATAAATTGGAAATCGATTTGGTGATTGAAATAAGTTTAGAAAACAATTTGAAATTGATTTGGTGTTTGAAAGTGAATATTTGGAAATTTAGATTCAACATGGAATTTATAAAGGAAAGGGAAATTTGTTTTAAAAATAAACACTGGTTTATTTTTAAAGTGTGGAAATAAATTTACAAATTTGGAATGTAAATTTGAAATAAATCGATAAGGATTTATTTAATTGGTTTAAATGGACCATTTTGTGATGAAGTGTGAAAATGTGATTTGAAATTGGTTTTCAAATGTGAAGTGTGGAAAATATATATCTTGTGTATTTTGAAATTTAATAATTTGGGAAAAATTATTTAAATTGGTTGATTGTTGTGAATGTTGTTGATAGTTAAATAACCGAATATCAATATTTGCCTTTGAAATGGCACTTGATTTGTTTTTAAAACAAACGCTCATTATTCGGTTAAGCCGGGAGAGGACTTTGTGTCATATAAACCATTCCGAATAGTGATACGTCGTGAATAGATAACATTTGAAGATAGGTGTGAAGACCGGGTATTTTCGAAAATGAAAGGACAACCTGTCGAATGTCTCTGCACCGAGTTGCTCCGGTATAGAGATTTATATCACTCTTCTTGTGATGGGAAGTTTGGACGTGATTAGTGAATACCCAGATTGCAAGGGCTTCTTTGGAAGTGCCTTCGGTTCCATTCGATCCCGGAACGGACTTGTATGGATGTGTGTCTGACGTTACACTTTGAGATGTAAAGCTGGTTTCTATCAAATACATTTCTGTTGGTGGCAGAGAATTTATTCTCTTAGCTTAACACCCTTCTCTAAGACGTACGAGCTCAGAGGTTATGTAGTTGATGGTTACTAGTGATACATTCCCAATTTGGTAATGTGGCATACGAAGTGATGTTGATCATTTGTTGATCAAAGCGTGGCTTTGTGAAAAAGCGTGGGTTTATGAAAAAGCGTGGCTTTGTGAAAAAGCGTAGCTTTGTGGATGAGACTTTGTCGAGCCTCACAACCCGGTAATGGTCGAAACTGGAATGTTGCGGCAAGGTTTTTAGGAGTCGCGCCCCTAGGGTATGCCATTTCCTTCTGGTTAAAAGGTGATATCATGGTATGGAGCCCAGATATTTTACCTATGTTGATGCTGCAAATTTATTATACTTTGTGGTTGTTGCTTTGTGATTGAGGATCCTCGGATAAAGGTCGGTAACGACCGGGGGATGGCATAGCTCGTGTGGTAGTTACCTAGTTACAGCTTAGTTAAAGCGTAAGGTAGCGTCGGCCTTGTGTTTGCAGAGATCTGGTTAGGTTCTAGGGGCGTCTTTCCAGAGGCGTTTCCATTTCGGTGTAAGGAAGTTCCTTCGCCTGACCATTTTTTGGTAAATCCAAAGAAACAATACGTGCCCTGTACGATTTTAGTTGTAGAACCTGCCATTTACTTATGGTGGTCAGCACTGTTTAGATGGTAGCTATAGTAGGCATACAATAATGGTTGTATGTTGGCTAAGATTAATATTATACTTTCGAAATGATTTTGACACTATGCACTAATAATAATATTAGAAAGGTTTGCATAGCAAGCATCTTTGACTATCATAAGGAGAAATCTCCTGCAATTCTGCATTTGCATTGTGTGTGTGGCGGGAGGCTTATGGTAGTTTCATTTTCCAAAAGCATTGCGAATTTGTTTTATTTTCTTTGTGAAAATAACTGTTTTACGATCTCACACCAATCACCATGACTGACTCGGAGTTTATTGTTCCCTTTCTAAACTCTGGGTGCCCATAATTTTCCACACGGGTAGCCTAGAGTTATGTTATCAGGATATTCTGGAGCTTTGAAGATGAGCTGGATGGAGAAGCGTACTACCGTACTTGTTTATTTATTCCACTGTGTATTCTATATGTGGACAAGTTATATAACTGTCCAGTGATGTGTATTGTTGTAAACTCTGATGATATGATGTAATGTATAAACTGATATAGTCTTTTGTTTTAAAGATTATTCATTCAGCTATTATATATTGTTCCGCTGTGAATGTGAAATTCTGATATTGTTTCTGTTTCTTCTTCTTTATTTTTCTTCTGTTTTCTTCTACCTCTTCTTTTTAACCCTAATGATTCGGTTTTCCGGCATTCGATTGTGCGGCATTTGATACAGTGGACGTATTAATGTCGACTTTCGAGCGTCGAAAGATCGCAAACGTTACAAATTGATTATTACTAAATGGTTTTAGGAAATTTTTAAGGCCCACATAGCCTCTTTTATAGTCGGCCATGCATAATTAGGGTTGGGGAGGATTTGATGAGATTTAATGAGGAATTAAATATGGATGGTTTTAAAGGAGGTAATTTAAAGGTTTCAATGTTTCCCTTAAAAATTCTTTCATTCATTCCACAATTCTACAAATAAATCGTATTTCTTTTGCTCTCCTTTGCCTCTCCTCTCATGGCCAAAAATTTCATGCTCACATGGAAGATAAATTCCCAAAACAAATTAAAATAAAATCAACTCATCCACGGTGGTGTTTGCCTTCAGATGCATACAATATCCAAAGGTTGATTCAGTCGAATTGGGGTTTTATTCTTCATTCAAGGTGCAAATCTTTGGCCTCATCTTTAGGTAATTCTAATTTTATTTGATTATTTATTCAGATGCATGCATGCAATATCATTATTTTTTCATTATGTTAATGCATAGTTTAGATCTGACGCATGTTATCTTTAATTGATTATGTGTTCATCTTATTAATATAAATATATTCTATACTTGTTACATCGCTTTTGATCATATGTTTGTATTCTTTGTATAATTTAGATCCAAACCTTTTAAAACAAATTTATACATGCCTAAGTTAGCCAAACTAATTTTGTTGTTGTTTTAGATATTATTGTCAAAACAATCAAACAATTTTGATTGGAGACTAATTTTAATTAATTGATGTATTTTGTAACTCATTATGTACACAAACATAAATGAACTATATTTGTTAATTATTTGAAATTGCTTGGGATATTGAATAAATGTTTTACATATTTGTTGTTTTGAATATAATTCTTTTTGGCGTTTACATTTGTTTAAATGTTGTTCTAACTAGAAAAACAAAAGTGGACTTTTGTGCAAAACATCGCAAACCCTTTGAATTTTTCTTAAGCTAAAGTTAGATTTTAATTTATTACTTTAATTTTAAAACATGAGTACATATGCACGCCTTGGTGGGCCTGCATTTAATCACAACGTGCATGCATTTTTAGTTGTACCTATGGAAGTAGATTTGATAGTAGCATCCCCGTATTTGAACTCCGCCTAGGCAGAAGCCGCTATTTTTTTTGTTCAGACTGCAATAACTTCTTCATACTAACTTGGAATCAGGCGAGACTTCGACTGGTGAAATCCCATCTAAATTATGGACAATAAGGAACACTCGGATACTTCATCTACTGAATGTATACCGTAGTTCTCCATGGTGACTAACAGTTGTACTTAGAAATTAACAGGCTACATCTCCGTATTTGAACTCCACCTAAGCAGAAGCCGCTATTTTTTTTATCCATACTGCAATAACTTCTTTATACTAACTCGGAATCGGGCGAAACTACGACCGATGAACTCCCACTTCAATTATGAACAATATAGAACACTCGGATACTTCAGCTTATGAATGTATACCGTAGTTTTCCATGGTGATTAATAGTTGTACTTAGAAAATAACATGCTATCTCCCCACTTCAACGCTCAGTGTAGTTCTCCAAGGTGACTATTAGTTGTACTTAGAAAATAACAGGCTACATCCTCATATTTGAACTCCGCCTAGGCAGAAGCCGCTATTTTTTTGTTTAGACTACAATAACTTCTTCATACTAATTCGGAATCGGGAAAAACTTTGACCAATGAACTCCCACCTAAATTACGAACAATATGGTACACTCGGATACTTCATCTAGTGAACGTATATCGTAGTTCTCCATGGTGTCTAACAGTTGTACTTAGAAAATAACAGGCTACATCCCCATATTTGAATTCCCCCTAGGCAAAAGTCGTTATTTTTTTGTTCATACGGCAATAACTTCTTCATACTAACTTAGGATCGAGCGAAACTACGACCGATGAACTTCCACCTAAATTACAGACAATATAGAACACTCAGATAATTCAGCTTATGAACGTATAGCGTAGTTCTCCATGGTGATTAACAGTTGTACGTAGAAAATAACAGGCTATATTACCACTTCAACGCTCACTGTAGCTCTCCATGGTGACTAATAGTTGTACTTAGAAATAACATGCTACATCCTTATATTTGAACTTTGCCTAGGCAGAAGCCGATATTTTTTTTCTTCAAGCTACAATAACTGCTTCATACTAACTCGGAATCAGGCAAAACTTCAACCGATGAACTCGAACCTAAATTAAGGACAATATGGCACACTCGGATACTTCATCTTGTGAACGCACACTGTAGTTCTCCATGGTGACTAACAGTTGTACTTAGAAAATAATAGGCTACATCCCCGTGTTTGAACTTCGCCTAGGCAGAAGCCACTATTTGTTTTGTTCATACTACAATAATTTCTTCATACTAACTCAGAATCGGACGAAACTTCGACCGTAGAACTCCCACCTAAATTACGTACAATATGGTACATTCGAATACTTCATCTTCTGAACGCACACTGTAGTTCTCCATAGTGACTAACAGTTGAACTTAGAAAATAACATTATATATCTCCACTTTAACGCTGACTGTAGTTCTCCATGGTGACTAATAGTTGTACTTAGAAAACAACGGGATACATCCTCATATTTGAACTCCACCTCAGAAGCCGCTATTTTTTCAGACTGCAATAACTTCTTCATACTAACTCGGCAATAGACGATACTTCGACCGATGAACTCCCACCTAAATTAAAATTACAAACAATATGGTACACTCGGATACTTTATCTTGTGAACGCATACTGTAGTTCTCTATGGTGACTAACAGTTGTACTTAGAAAATAACAGGCTACATCCCCGTATTTGAACTCCGCCTAGGCAGAAGCCGCTATTTTTTTGTTCATACTGCAAAAACTTCTTCATACTAACTCAGATTCGGACGGAATTTCGACCGATGAACTCCCACCTAAATTACGAACAATATGGTACACTCGGATACTTCATCTTGTGAACGCACACTGTAGTTGTCCATGGTGACTAATAGTTGTACTTAGAAAATAACAGAGTATATCCCACTTCAACGCTTACTGTAGATCTCCATGGGACTAATAGTTGTGCTTAAAAAATAAAGGCTACATCCTAATATTTGAACTCCGCCTAGGCAGAAGCCACTATTTTTTAGTTCAGACTACAATAACTTCTTCATACTAACTCGGAATTAGGCAAGATTTCAACCGATGAACTCCCACCTAAATTACGGGCAATATGTTACACTTGGATACTTCATCTTATGAATGCACACTATAGTTCTCCATGGTGACTAACAGTTATACTTAGAAAATAACAGGCTATATCCCCATATTTGAATAGAATTTCTCTATGAGATGGAAAGGGGTATATTTGGAATTTCAAAAAGACACCGGGTAAATCTATACAATGAATTCTCTTTATTAGTAGTAAAGATTCTTAAGTTAGTTAAATAAATGGTTAATTAAGTTTAAACCTCATTATCAAATAACTTAAATACTTTTATGAAGTAATTAATTTAGGTAAACCTTTAAAAAAAGAATTGGTTAACTTCAAAAATCTTATTTAAAATTAATAATTTATAAACATCATTAAATATAAGATTTATTTAGCTTAAGATAAAACAATAATTTAAAAGAATTATTATCTTAGTCATTATTAACTAAACTAAAAATTAACTTAAATATTTTAAATTAAAATAATAATTAAC
The DNA here is from genome assembly GCA_030737815.1 of Allium fistulosum. Lineage (NCBI taxonomy): Eukaryota > Viridiplantae > Streptophyta > Magnoliopsida > Asparagales > Amaryllidaceae > Allium > Allium fistulosum. The sequence goes on from CM060904.1 coordinate 801,807,697, forward strand.
CTTAAATTATTATTAATTTCATAATAATTAAAATAATAATTGACTTTAAAACATTGTTAAATTAAGTAATAAATTAAATAATAATTATTTTAAATCATTTATAATTAACTTAAATCATTTAATTGAGTAAACAATAAACTTAACCCCTTTTAATTAAATGGATAATTAATTTAAAACCATTTTAATTAAATTTGCTTCAATAACATTAATGAAGTTTAAAATTTAACAAAATCAATTAATCTAACAATTTAATTAAAATTGTTATAACCTAGAAATTTGATTTCAAATCCATAACTTATCCAATTTTACAAGAGGCTTAGCAAATCTCAATAGTACTTAGACAATTTAACATTATACTCAAGTAGACATTTAAGTTCCAACACAAGTGTCTACAAAACAACAGATATGCAAATGAAACCATATTATAAACCGATGGTTAGCAAATCAACACAAATCACTGGTAGATAAATAGATGTCAAAATCACATAATATCAGAACGTGGATTTATTCTGCTAAATAAATGTCCAATAAAATCAATTCAAATTAGATGTAGCAGAACATGGTTTTATTTTACTAACCGAGTGTCAGTAATGAATTTTAATTACTAGTTGATGTAACTATTTTCTGTGCCTTTTTAATTTCAACTAATTACCACTTTAACAATTTTGTCAAATAGCTTTAAAGATGTGCTCTACTAAGTGATACAGATCCAATGTCGGAAACCGTAAACCCAATGGTTTTGGAATGAGCACGTTATTCGATTTCTAAGTTTTAAGCTTAACAAATTTTTAACACTTAATTTAAATAAAATTTCTCACCAATTGGGCTAGAACCCGGTCCAATACCTAACCAAACAACACAACACCCTCTTCATCAAATCCATCTTCTAGATCAAACCTCACTCCTCTCCCTAAACAAAATTTCAAAAACTAGTAACCAAACATGCACTTCGATGCACTTGAACTAATCACCCTCGACACTGCCCAGCTCGCCGCTGCCGCCGCTCAGCTTAGTTCACCACTGACATCATGTCGAGCAACTCGCTCTTCCTTTTCTTATCGTCGATCAAATTTCGGCTATGGAGCTGAGACTTCCAGTTTTGCCACTAAACGACCACGACCCTTTTCTTCGACTGCCGCTCCTCCTACGTTCACTTCCAAACCACGCCGCCACCACCCACATGACCTCAACTCACTACTCCTCTTCCCACCCGAGTGCAGTCCAGATTGGAAACACTACGACCACGCACACCATCTCTAAAGCCTAGTAAAATTTAAAACACATAATCCCTAGTTTCCCCTCGTCCCCATCACCGAGACCACCACACGTTTAACATCAGCAACCGTAATCGCTCCAATCTCTCCTTCGACCTCCCATCGACCGAATTGTTGGATTTTGGGTTTTCACCCAAATCCGATCATCTCAACTCCACAAGCAAATTACACAATGTAAAATCATGAATTTAGGCTTAAAAATCACGACTTTCCTAGGCAAACACATTAGTGATCTTCATTCGTCGACTCCCGATGGTCAAAACACGACCAAAAACTACCCACTTGCTGAAATATCCAGCTCTCTCCCAACACACTCGATGGAAAATCCCGAAACTATTTTTAAAAGAAACTAGACTCGAAGATGAACATTTCACTAGTTGACGGTTTCAGCCAACTCAATACGGATTTGAAGTTATTAATTTTTGAAATCAAGGTTTTAGATTATATGTCTATTCAATAAAAAAGTAGGCGAAAATACGAAAACTAATACACGGTAGATTTCCAGTGAGCAAAGTAAAAAAAATTCAAATCAAAAATTTGATATTGACTCTTGTCTATCTTAAGAGAAAATTTATTAAACAATTCAACATAAATATAACATGAATCATATTATTATTGAGAAAAAATAAATAAATAAACAAGAAGGAGTATTCTCACGTATTCAAAATTTGATTTTGCAAAGTCCAAACTAATCTTGCTCTTGAGTAGAAATGTGATTTTTTTTCCTTTTTGAAAACACTTGGATGAAAATCTAAAAATAAGAACTTTTAAGAAATAAACTAGGATAAAGATGGAAGTAAGATGTGAATATATATAAGGGAACTAAATGAAAAGATTTTAAAAATGGAGAAAAAAAATAAAATGTCACTTCATTCCTGTAACCACCCAGGCTTTCGGACTTGTCAAAATCACCGAAAACCCGTCCGATTTAAACTACAAATGATACCTACCGATTTAATACATAATATCGTTTGACAAATAATTAACACTACTAAATGTATATGATACAAATTCAGTTTATACAATTTATCAGAGGAATTTATTAATTCTACAAGGTGTGTTTAATACATATCAAATACCAATGTCTACAAATTTACCGCTGCGCACTCTCATGAGAGAGGCAGCAATGTCCTTACCTGCGAACTCAATAAACATGTCAATGCAGAATAAAATGATAAGAAAGAAAGGGTTATTTTATTTTTGGGGCAGCATCACTGCCACTTGTGACTACCTACGTACCCCTATCTAATTGGGTACCCAATTAGATACAGGATCAAGCCAACGTAGTTCTCCTACAACAAATAAGACTCATAGAGCCTACGATGCAACAAACACATGCAATTCTCTAATTACATACTCAAGCTTAATCTTCATGTTTAGATTTTTCAAATTTAATGAATTTGGTTTTATTCAAAAACCCTTTGAAAAGAAAAGTATCTCATAAGACCGTGCCGCATAAAAACACGGATGAGTTTTTAACTTAAGATAACTTAAAACATTTTTTATCAAATTCTTTGATATTATAATATTATTTAGATACAAATACATATTAATCACATCCAAAATTGTTAACATATTAAATTCCAAACCTAATCATTTAAGGTTCTACAACCAAACCTAAGGCACTTATTGGAGATTGGATTTCCAACTGAATAGCGAGGTAAGGGACTACCTCCTGTACAGTGCATTTCTAAGGAAATACAATCGAGGCCTCTATGTTGGTCCTCATATGAATTAAGACTGGCCTATCCGAAAATATAATATACGAATAACACCGAGCATTACATCATCCGGCCATTACCGACCTATTCGAGACATTTCATAACAGACACCACTTAATATAAACCCGATGTTATAGCGGACATAACTTTTTTTATATCTATAAAGATGATTTCATACCCTGATGGTAGCAAGCCACTTAGCCTTAAAGCATCCCTGTTTTACTATTACCCGTGTGTGAGGCTTTGAGGTAACGATTTCCTTTCATATAACACATATTTCACTTTGAATGCCACTTTGCCATTTCCAAATCACATAACTGATTTCTACAAACGTACAACTCCTGAGCTTATACGCCTCAGGAAAGGGTTTTAAGCTAAGAGAAGTGGTCTTCTCTGCTACCAAACAGATGATATGTTCATAGAGATCAATCAATATGATCTAAAAATGCAACGTCAGACATTCGTCCATACAAGTTTTCCAGGAACAGGACAAACCGAAGGCACTCTCTTACCACATCCTATCGGGCATTACCCCTAGGATTAGTAGCGAGTTAGTCCTTGCACATGAAGATTTCAGAACGAAGGGACCACTGCTATTTATTTATTTCGGGGGACATTCCAAAAATATCAACAAGCAATCCTTCCGTTATAAAGATCCTCGCCTTCAAAATCAAGGTCTTCAATATATCTTCTTCTTTCAAAATGTAAATTAGTTCAAAGTGGTTTTAGGATTGGGATTACCCAAATCCGGTCCCGGTTCCTTTGAATCGATTATCAATAAAAAGATGTTTTGTAAGTAGGTGATTATCATTTGATTTATTCATTTCTTTTTATCGAAAATATCTTCGAGAGAGATATATATCTTCCAAACATTCTTGTTGGTATATACGGAATCATCAAACCTCTCTTTATTAAATACTTTGGTTTAATTAAACCCTTTTTAAAACTTGGAATAAGTCCAAAGCATTTTATTTAGGAAAATATTTCCAAATCATTTATTTAAATCTTAAAAAAGATTTCTTATTTTCAAAATGTAACTTTTAAATAAGTTGAAAAACATGTTATCTAAGATGGTAAATCCAAATTATTTTAAATTTAGAAAATTTAATCTTTTATACTTAACTCGTTTCCGACATTTCGACCTTATCTATCCTCGACTGGGGGAGACCAGGTGTGCCAGGGCACTGGTTGCTCCTGAACATCTCCTTAGTTTAAACACCTCATCCGGATCTTACAAATAGAAAAATCAAGTGTACTCATCGGCTTATTAGAGCCAAGATTAAAACATTTGCTTATAACAACTTTCCTTCAATTCATGTATTTAAACTCTTTTAAATAAATTATCTTCAAATCATCTTTAAAACACATAATTATTTATTTAAAAACATTTGTAAAAGATTTCGGGAAAGAATTGTAAAGTTTAAAACCATATTTTAATTATTATTGAAAACCGCTGCAAATAATGCTGCGAATAGTGTTTTTAAAGTTATATTGATCAGAACGGCTTTTCCATTATTTGAAATTTATTTATATAACTCAAATTCTTTTAAAACATTATAAAATTTTATAAATATTTTTCCATATTTTTAAAACATTAAAAATATTAAATTTAAAGAAATCCCTTTTTGGATTCCGAACTACAAAACCGCGATTATTTTGAAAACTTGTTTTACTTATATTTCAAATCTACTTACTGAAATCTTGACCTTTTTCTTTTGTTTAAAAACTATGGATATAATAGTTCGAAAAATTTTTATCACAAAGAATTTCGAGCTATATACCACCTTATATACTCATCAAAATTTTACGGCACGAAATCGCTAGCTACCGTTATGTGCCTAGTTTTGACTTGTTTTTCATTTCTTTTTCAAACTTCATCGAATTTGTTTCTAGTGATTATAAAACATCATTAAATCATTTAAAACCATTTTCAAGAAGTTTAACATTTTGTATATACCGTTTCATTAATAAAAGAAAAGTGATTTCCTTTGTGATTTTCGACGTGTATTGTGATGCCCCACCTCTATACTCACGCTAGCCAAGGACACTACGGAGTAATGCCGTCAACTAGCGTGAAGAATAAGGCTGTTGAGGAGCGACCATCCGTGTAATTGCTTTGTGCGAGCACTGGTATGTTAGATAATATAACATGCATTTCGTTTCAAGAGGAAATCCGACATACCGATGCAAACTCAAAGCTACCACACAGTAGCTAAGTGGACCTCGGAAATGAATATAGAAATAAACATAACATAAATAAGTCATAGATATTCATATCTCAAAGGCGGAAACAGATATGAATATAACACATAAAAGTGTACATCAGAGTAGTGGTCAAACAAGATCCACAATATCACAAAAGAATAGATACAAGTGCAAGACAAAAGAATATGTATACATCAAGGAGTCTCTATCTCAAACATATAACAACAAAAACTACAATTGTAATGTAGTTAGGCAAAAGTCAGAAGGTGATCCCAGATGAGGAGTCAAGTAGAAGCACTTGTAACATCTCGGTCTGACCCGAGTATTATTTAATAAGAAAATAATAAACGGATCAGTCTAGCTATAAATATCAGATAAAGGAATGAGATATAAGCAGAGATATAATAAGAACGTATGATAAAAATGGTGTCAAGCTGTGACAAGTATGTTTTAAACAACAACAAAATCATACAATATCTCAAGAAATCTCAAAGCATAAAAAAGAATGTCATATTCTTTATTTTATTCACTGAACTACAAATATTGACAAACATATAAATGCCAATCGCAAAGGTTGGTGAAACACAAATTCTAGAAATCATCAATTAGAAATCCAGAAATCACAAAGGGGGGAGGCCTATCACAAACGGGAGCATGAAAACTCACCAAAACGTGTATCACAAACGGAACGCTATTCCATGGTCGCTAACCATAAATATTGAGCCGAAGCTCCACAAACGGTCCGAAGACCACGGGTCGCTACCCCGCCAATTTGAACCGAAGTTCCACAAAACGGGGTTTAGTCTCCCTCGCAGACAAATAGACATCGCACATCGCTAGGCTAAATCATAAAATGATCATCATTGATCAACAAAAAGTGTCGATTACACTAAGCTAGTAAATATATGAGTTTAGCTTCATGTCCCATAACCACTAGCTTAACTTAAATATTTACGAACAAATTGTAGATTCCCACTCGAAAATTGTCACAAGAGTTCAATCGAACAAGTCCAAGAATTAACCGACGAAGTAAACGCAAGCATTTCATACCACTTGTTTTGCTAAGCCGTTTAATTAGATTTTCTTATACGAGTGAGGTAAAGGTTTGTATATACTAATAGATTAGAAAATGGTTTTATAAAAGAGCTTTGTATTAAAAATAGAGTTGAAATCATCTTTGTAAAAGAGTTTTAATATTTACTACTAGTATAGAAACCTTTATATTTAGAAGTGACAAATCACAAAATGATTGTAGAAACAATCTATCACAAGAATTCACATTTCGATAACGTGAATCAAGCCATGGAAATCGATATAAAATCGATCAAATAGAAACACCAAAAATCCAGAAAAGAAATCATCAAAGTTGATATTAATTGACAATAACTATATGGATAATCAAAAATCGATAAATTTGGAAATCCACATAAAAATAGGTTAATTTCCAGAAATCAACAGCCATAGACGTCCGTGGATAATCCACAGACGTCTGTCGCCTGTTTTGGGAAATATTTTTCCTGAAGCCACAGACGTCTGTGGATAATCCACAGACGTCTGTCACCTGTTTCGGGAAATATTTTCCCTGAAGCCACAGACGTCTGTGGATAATCCACAAACGTCTGTCACTTGTAGTGGGACAGAATTTTCAAAGCCCTTAAATGGGCAAACCTACATAACTTCTCGGATTCGGAGCGATTGAATGAGCAACGGCGACAAAGGATTTATGCCAAGCGACAACCCAGCCCTAAAGGCTCTTCAATTCACCCCCAAAAACATGTTCACAAATCAAAGTTAGGATTTTCAAAGTTTTGACTTCAAAACACCAAAAATTGAAATGTTCACCAAATCAACTTAAATCAAAAGCAAATGAATATGCACAAATGTTAAGAATTCATACCTAACAATAAAGATAGCTATAGATATAGATGTGAGTTAAAGAACTCGCTTTTAAACCCAAAAATGATGAAGGAGAAGCTTGGAAACAAAGGAGGATCAACCACTCTTCCAACTCAACTCTAGAAGCTTGAATCTAAGCTCAAAAGAAGAACATTTCCAAAGTTAGGTTTAGGAAATTTCTGAATTTAAAGAGAGATTGAGTTGGAGAAGAAGATGGAGATACTTACCAATAGTTTCTCTTTGAATTTGGAGCTAAAACTTGGATTTGCTAAAGAAACTAGGGTTTAGGATTTTAATTTCCCATCTACACCACCATTTTTGCTAAAGCTTAAGTTGTAGGAAATATTATGAAGTAAGGAAGAGGAGTGGAGTGGAGTTGGGTTGATATGTTAAGTTAATGGGCTGAAACCCAACCCAAAGCCCTAAGTGAAAAGGTCGAAATTTTAGCTAGCTCCAAACATATCGATGTTTATACTCAAAAGAGTCGCAAACGCCATTTTGGACTCAATGGAAGTGGTCTTTAGTCTCAATTCGACTGTTTGCAAAAAGTAGCTTTTCGGACTTTAATCCGATTAACAATTATATTTAAATAAAATATTTAAATATTCAAAACTTTAAAATATGCGGGTTGTTACAGACTCCCCTCCTTAAAGAAATTGCGTCCTTGCAATCTTTAAGAAATAAATAAGAAGTAACAACTACAAAAGCATATCAACACAAAAGGAAGAAATTTTGAAATAAGAAGTTCACCTTAAGGAGCACGAGAGAGCAAGTCCGGATATGTTCGCTCGATGAATTCTCTGGATTCCCAAGAGCAATCCTTAGGATTCGAGGACCATTGAACTTTCACAAGAGGAACGTCTTTATCTCGAAGGCGTTTAACCTCCGAAGCAATGATTCGGATAGGATGTTGCTCATAAGTCAAATTTGGCGAAACTTCAATCTCTTCAATAACACCGGGCTTAAGAATAGAATCGGAATCTCGAAGGCATTTCCGGAGTTGAGAAACGTGGAATACGTCATGAATAGCAGAAAATTGAGCCGGTAATAAAAGGCGATAAGCCACGGAACCAATGCGTTCGGTGATGGGAAATGGGACAATATATCTAGCTGCTAATTTTCCCGATCGGCTGAAACGTACAACACCCTTCATCGGTGAAATACGAATAAACACAAAATCTCCCACAGAAAATTCTAATTTCCTTCTTCGATTATCAGCATAGGATTTTTGTCTACTTTGAGCTTCTTTCATCCTATGTCGAATAAGGTCAATCTTTTTTGTGGCCTCACGGATAAAATCAGGACCTAAAACCAGCTCCTCACTGGCTTTAAGCCAACACGAAGGAGATCGGTATGGCCTTCCGTATAGTTCCTCGAAAGGTGCCATACCAATGCTAGATTTGAAGCTATTGTTATAGGAAAATTCAACAAGAGAAATATGATCTTCCCAACTTCCACTAAAATCAAGAATAGATGCATGAAGAAGATCTTCAAGAGTTTGATTCACGTGCTCGGTTTGTCCATCGGACTAAGGATGATAAGCGGTGCTAAAATTAAGCTTCGTTCCCAAAGCTTTTTGAAGACCTTTCCAGAATCCACTAGTAAACAGTGGATCGCGATCACTAATAATAGAAGTAGGAACTCCATGTAGTTTAACAATTTACTTAACAAAAAGTTTAGCCAAAATAGATACGGTCCGATTGAACCGAACGAGAATAAAATGGGAAGATTTTGTAGGTCTATCTACTATCACCCATAGGCTATCATGGCCCGAACGAGAACGGGGAAGACCATCAATAAAGTCCATGGAAATTTGATCCCACTTCCATATTGGAATTTCCAATGGTTGCAATAACCCACCGGGCCTTTGATGCTCGGCTTTAACGAGCTGGCAAGTCATGCAACGCTTAACAAAGTTAACAATATCGGATTTCATTCCCTCCCAGTAATAAAGTCGCTTCATATCCACGTACATTTTACTACTACCGGGATGAATGGTGAATTTAGAACGATGAGAATCTTCTAATATATCTTTACGAAGATCACTAATATTTGGCACGATAAGTCTACCAAATTTTCGAATACCGCCACGAGCATCAATATCAAAGTCTTTCAAACCTTCAATGTCAATTATATCCCTACAACTTTGGCTAAGAAGAACCAATTCAGGATCATGCTTTTGAGCTTCAAGAATGCGGTCTAAAAGAGAAGGATGAGCCTCGAGGCTACATAAAACAAGAGATGAGCATAAATCGGATTCACGATCTCGAATCTCACAAGTGGACAAAGTCTCGAGATCATTCCACTCGGATATCATCATAGAAACAACTGCTTGTTGCTTTCAACTAAGGGCATCGGCAACACGATTTCCTTTTCCAAGAGTATAAAGAATATCAAGATCATACGATGCAAGGAACTCGAGCCAACGTTGTTGACGCAAATTAAGTTCCTTTTGAGAAAATAAATATTTCAAAGATTTGTGATCGGTGTAGAGAACAAATTTCTCCCCCAAAAGATAATGGCGCCAAATTCTATGTCGAAAACAATAGCCGCGAGCTCTAAATCATGAGTGGCATATCTAGTCTCGACAGGCTTTAATTTCCTAGAAGCATAAGCGATAACACGTTCCCGCTGCATGAGAACGGCTCCCAAACCAACACGACTAGCATCGGTATAAACAATAAAGTCTTGATTTCCATCGGGAATCACAAGAATAGGAGCATCGGAAAGGAGTTCTTTTAATTTTTGAAAAGCAGCTTCACATTTGTCTGACCAAATGTATTTAACTCCCTTCTTTGTCAAATTAGTAAGAGGTACGGAAATCTTAGAAAAGTCTTTTATGAACCGACGGTAATAGCCCGCCAATCCAAGGAAGCTATGGATTTCCGTCACACTCTCCGGTCTCTTCCAATTTTGAATCGCTTCAATCTTTGAAGGATCCACGGAAATTCCGGATTCAGAAATGATATGTCCCAAAAATTTCACACGAGATTTCCAAAAGTGGCATTTAGAAAATTTTGCTTTTAATTGGTTGCTCCTAAGAGTTTCCAATACAATCCGAAGATAATTTTCATGCTCTTCCTCGGTTTTAGAATAAATAAGAATGTCATCTAAATAGATGAGAACAAATCGATTGAGGAAGTCTTTAAAAACTCGATTCATAAGTTCGACGAAATAAGCTGGAGCGTTCGTCAAATCAAATGGCATAACAAGCCATTCATAAGATCCATAACGTGTACGGAACGATGTCAAAGGAATGCTATCCTCTGCAATACGGAGCTGATGAAAACCGGTTGCTAAGTCTAATTGTGAAAAGACTTTAGCACCACTAAGCAAATCGAACAAATCATTAATCCACGGTAAGGGATATTTATTCTTGATGGTGAGATCATTAAGCTTGCGGTAGTCAACGCAAAGCCTAAGTGTACCATCAGATTTCTTTACAAAAATAGCCGAAGCTCCCCATGGAGAGGAACTAGATTGAATAAATTGCTTCGCTTCCAATTCGGATAATTGTTTGCGCATCTCCTCATTTTCTTTATTGGACATACAATAAGGAGGACGAGTAATAGGTAGAGCTCCAAGGATTAGATTAATTCTGAACTCAATTGCTCGCTTAGGTGGTAATCCTAGAACAGGCTTAAATATGTCAGGGAATTCACGAACAATGTGAATGAGAGAAATAACATCTTCCTCATCATCATTATCTTCATCACGAGGATTTAGAGAATACAGAGATGCTTTCAAATTGGAATCTGAGTCTTTCAGAATGAGAGAAATCTGCTTAATAGATTGCGGATGCCGAAGATATATAGTCCGCTCAGGACATAGGATATGGGCTTCATAACGGTTAAGCCAATCCATTCTCAAAATCATTCCGAAACCAAGGTAACGCATAACATGCAAATCGGCACGGAAAGAGAAATCACATAAAATAATTTCGGCATCTTTACATAATAAACTGAGTGTTGCGGATCCACCAACCGGATTCGCAATTCTCAAAGAAGTCATCAAGCCAATAACGTCCAAAGACAAAGCATCAACAAGTTCTTTTGATATAAAAGAGTGAGATGCACCCGTATAAAAAAGAACTCGAATAGGAAATTCACGTAATATAATAATGCCATCAAGGATAGATTGAGAAATACCTTGACCACGAGAAGTGTTAGCATGAGCTTGTACCACATTTAGCTTGCCCTCCTTCTTTCCTTGAAGTTTTGGACACAAAGATAAGGTATGGCCCGAACTCTTGCAATAGCGGCAAAAAAGAGGCTTCGGTCACTTGTTTGCATAATGGTCCTTAGAACCACAATTGTAACATTCTCCACGACGAGTGTTAGGAGTATTTGCTACCGGTGTTGCTTGCTTTCCCTTCTTGTTGGGATTAGGTTTGAATTTAAAAGGTCTCTTCTTGTTGATATTTTTTTTGACCTCAGCATCACTATCTTTATCAGCCTCTTCGAGTCGAAGAGCAATACGAACAAGTTGGTCAAAAGAAACTTCCAATTTCAGAAGTAATGGCTTTTTGAGGCTCTTGTTCAAGCCATAAACAAATCTCTGGTTTTTCTTCAATGGGGTATTAATATATTCGACCCCATATTTAGACATAGATTCGAAAGAAGCGACATAGTCGGTCACGGAAGATTCACCTTGAACAAGGTCAATGAAGCGTCGAGATAGAGATACTTTTTTAGCTTTCGGCACAAATTTTAATTCGAACCTTTCCCGGAATTGCTCCCAAGTAAGGTCCGCTTCAATAATTTCGGAGATAAGAAGCTCGTACCAGTCTAATGCTCTTTCTTGGAGCATACTAGAAGCCACTTGGACTCGATGAAGATCAATAAGATTCATGCGAGAGAAGATGCGGTCGCATGCTCGAAGCCAAGCCTGGACTTCTATAACGCTTTCGGAACCTTTAAATGGCTTTCCACCCAAATTGGTGTAATCACCGCACAAGCGTGCAAACCCAGATTTAGGATAAGTGGGCTCAGGAATAGGTCCGATAGCTTGAGCATTTCTCACAAGGTCTAGAAGTTGTTAAGCAGACATAAATACTCCATCCTAGGGAGTAGCACTAGATTGACCGGCGTTGGGGCGTCCAGGTCTAATATTTTCTTTAAGAAAGAAAGAAAAGAGAAAAAGGTTAATCTCAGAATGAATATCAAACAAACTTGATTGATAAAACAAAGAATCACAAAAGAAAATAGGATAGAACGGTACGAAGACTCGAATTAAATCCTAAGGCACGACTCCTAAGAAAGACTTAGGACGATGATCCTTGTTAGATTATTCTACATTGTTCCAAAGTTTGGCTCTGATACCAAGCTGTGACGCCCCACCTCTATGCTCACGCTAGCCAAGGACACTACGGAGTAATGCCGTCAACTAGCATGAAGAATAAGGCTGTTGAGGAGCGACCATCCTTGTAATTGCTTTGTGCGAGCACTGATATGTCAGACAGTATAACATGCATTTCGTTTCAAGAGGAAATCCGACATACCGATGCAAACTCAAAGCTACCACACAGTGGCTAAGTGGACCTCGGAAACGAATATAGAAATAAACATAACATAAATCAGTCATAGATGTTCATATCTCAAAGGAGGAAACAGATATGAATATAACATATAAAAGTGTACATCAGAGTAGTGGTCAAACAAGATCCGCAATATCACAAAAGAATAGATACAAGTGCAAGACAAAAGAATATGTATACATCAAGGAGTCTCTATCTCACAAAAACTACAATTGTAATGTAGTTAGGCAAAAGTCAGAAGGTGATCCCAGATGAGGAGTCAAGTAGAAGCACCTGTAACATCTCGGTCTGACCCGAGTATTATTTAATAAGAATATAATAAACGGATCAGTCTAGCTATAAATATCAGATAAAGGAATGAGATATAAGCAGAGATATAATAAGAACGTATGATAACAATGGTGTCAAGCTGTGACAAGTATGTTTTAAACAACAACAAAATCATACAATATCTCAAGAAATCTCAAAGCATAAAATAGAATGTCATATTCTTTATTTTATTCACCGAACTACAAATATTGACAAACATATTAATGCCAATCGCAAAGGTTGGTGAAACACAAATTCTAGGAATCATCAATTAGAAATCCAGAAATCACAAAGGGGGGAGGCCTATCACAAATGGGAGCATGAAAACTCACCAACACGTGTATCACAAACGGAACGCTATTCCATGGTCGCTAACCATAAATATTGAGCCGAAGCTCCATAAACGGTCCGAAGACCACGGGTCGCTACCCCGCCAAATTGAACCGAAGTTCCAAAAAACGGGGTTTAGTCTCCCTCGCAGACAAATAGACATCGCACATTGCTAGTCTAAATCACAAAATGATCATCATTGATCAACAAAAAGTGTCGATTACACTAAGCTAGTAAATATATGAGTTTAGCTTCATGTCCCATAACCACTAGCTTAACTTAAATATTTACGAACAAATTGTAGATTCCCACTCGAAAATTATCACAAGAGTTCAATCGAACAAGTCCAAGAATTAACCGGCGAAGTAAACGCAAGCGTTTCATACCACTTGTTTTGCTAAGTCGTTTATTAGATTTTCTTATACGAGTGAGGTAAAGGTTTGTATATACTAATAGATTAGAAAACGGTTTTATAAAAGAGCTTTGTATTAAAAATAGAGTTGAAATCATCTTTGTAAAAGAGTTTTAATATTTACTACTAGTATAGAAACCTTTATATTTAGAAGTGACAAATCACAAAATGATTGTAGAAACAATCTATCACAAGTATTCACATTTTGATAACGTGAATCAAGCCATGGAAATCGATATCAAATCGATCAAATAGAAACACCAAAAATCCAGAAAAGAAATCATCAAAGTTGATATTAATTGACAATAACTATATGGATAATCAAAAATCGATAAATTTGGAAATCCACATAAAAATAGGTTAATTTCCAGAAATCAACAGCCACAGACATCTTTGGATAATCCACAGACGTCTGTCACCTGTTTCGGGAAATATTTTTCCTGAAGCCACAGACGTCTGTGGATAGTCCACAGACGTCTGTCACCTATTTCGGGAAATATTTTCCCTGAAGCCACAGACGTCTGTGGATAATCCACAGACGTCTATCACTTGTAGTGGGACAGAATTTTCAAAGCCCTTAAATGGGCAAACCTACCCAACTTCTCGGATTCGGAGCGATTGAATGAGCAACGGCGACAAAGGATTTATGCCAAGCGACAACCCAGCCCTAAAGGCTCTTCAATTCACCCCCAAAAACATGTTCACAAATCAAAGTTAGGATCTTCAAAGTTTTGACTTCAAAACACTAAAAATTGAAATGGTCACCAAATAAACTCAAATCAAAAGCAAATGAATATGCACAAATGTTAGGAATTCATACCTAACAATAAAGATAGCTATAGATATAGATGTGAGTTAAAGAACTCACTTTTAAACCCAAAAATGTTGAAGGAGAAGCTTGGAAACAAAGGAGGATCAACCACTCTTCAAACTCAACTCTAGAAGCTTGAAACTAAGCTCAAAAGAAGAACATTCCAAAGTTAGGTTTAGGAAATTTCTGAATTTAAAGAGAGATTGAGTTGGAGAAGAAGATGGAGATACTTACCAATAGTTTCTCTTTGAATTTGGAGCTAAAACTTGGATTTGCTAAAGAAACTAAGGTTTAGGATTTTAATTTCCCATCTCCACCACCATTTTTGCTAAAGCTTAAGTTGTAGAAAATATTATGAAGTAAGGAAGAGGAGTGGAGTGGAGTTGGGTTGATATGTTAAGTTAATGGGCTGAAACCCAACACAAAGCCCTAAGTGAAAAGGTCGAAATTTTAGCTAGCTACAAACATATCGATGTTTATACTCAAAAGAGTCGCAAACGCCATTTTGGACTCAATGGAAGTGGTCTCGAGTCTCAATTCGACTATTTGCAAAAAATAGCTTTTCGGACTTTAATCCGATTAACAATTATATTTAAATAAAATATTTAAATATTCAAAACTTTAAAATATGCAGATTGTTACATGTATTTAACGTGACTTTTTAATGAAATCAAAAAAATCATATTAAACAACCAAACCTGATTAACAATCATCATAACCAAGCATATCAAACAATATTATATCATCCAATATACATATATATATAATAGTATAAATGGAGTTATCTCACCCATTTTCAAGTCAAATTCTTCCTACCAACATTCAAACAAATCGACACTTCACTAAATCATCAGTTAAACAACCCCACCGCCCTTTGCTCTCGGCCATCCTTCCTCCACTACCATGGCTCATGGCACAAGGGTCTAAGGTCAAAGAGCTTGACCATTGGAAAAGGAAGAGGTCTTTAGATCACAATATTTGGACCCGAAAATAAGTCATGTTCTCTTGCCTTTTTGACTATGTTGCACTCAAAATTTTTAAAATTATCAACTTTAAAGTTGTTGCAAATTCTTTTCTTTACTATTTAAAATAATTACTTAATTCCAAGCCATTTTGAGAGAGATGTGGTTAGAAGAAGAAGAGGTATTCTCGGATTCACAAAAATCAAACCCGAGAATGCACTAGAAACAAGTGGATTTTTGACATAGCTAAGCTCGAAATAGGAAGAAGTAGTAAACATGAAAGTTGTATCCACTAGAATTTCATATGATCTGAACAAAATAATTTCTTTATTTGGATCTGTTTTAAGGAAGTCGCGATCAAAAGAAAACGAGGTATTCTCGGCCTTAAAATCTGGGCCTGATAATGTACTGCATAGAATGAAGATTTTGACAAGGCTAAGATCAAAATTGGAAGAATTGGTAAATAAGAAAGTTATAGCAATTGAAATTTCATGTGATTCAAAGAAAAATTTCTTCATTTAGATCTGTTTTGAGGAAGTTATGATCAAAATAAAACATGGTATTCTCGGCCTTAAAATCTGGGCCCGAGAATGCACTGCAAAGAATGGAGATTTTGACATGGCTAAGTTCAAAATTGGAAGAAGTGGTAACCATGAAAGTTGTAGCCACTGGAATTTCATATGATTTGAAAAAATAATTTCTTCATTTGGATTTATTCTTTAGGAATTTACGATCAAAATAAAAGGAGGTATTCTCTGCCTTAATATCTGGGTCCGAGAATGCACTGTGAAGAATGGAGATTTTGACATGGCTCAGTTAAAAATTGGGAGAAGTGGTAAAAATGAAAGTTATAGCCACTGAAATTTTAGAGGGTTTGAAAAAAATAATTTCTTAATTTGGATCTGTTTTGGAGAAGTTATGGAAGATGGAAAATGAGCTATGGAGGTGAGTATTTATAGGCAAGTGGAAAGGTAGAAAATATCTCCTCCTTACATCATCCACCATCACCAACCATCATTACTTCCACCACCTCCCTACATCACCTAGCTTGGCTAAAGTGACCACTCCACCACCACCTAGGCACAGATGATGTGACCCCTCCCATGTGCCTCTTTGGATGTGACATTTTGATGTGACAAATGGTGATAATATCCTATATATTATAAGTGTTTTCTCTCTACACCATCATTACCCTTATGCGCTAACTCCTCCTTCATCATCACCTAGCACGTCCAAGTCCTCTCCACCACCAACTAAGCATGGTTGACATGACCCCCTCCCATGTGCATGTGATGATGATTGTACTTTGATATGTAGTGTTGACTTATGGTTGCTTAAGTCTTAAGGAGTTATTAAAATATCTCTTTTATACATTTTTGATTTTGTATATAATTAGTTATATGTATATCTGTGTGTGTGCGCTCATGTGCATGTGTACATGTCCATTGATGTGTACATGCATATGTACATATGTATGTTACATTTAATCCAGAATGTTGCATAACTTCTACACGTTGAATAGTTACGAATCCTGATTTCGATTTCCGGTCATATTTTCTTTTCTTAGTTAACACACACACACATATATATATATATTTATAAACAATGTTTGAAAACTAATTTCTTATGATTATTAACAAATTAACAAGATTCCGTTTGAAATATATAACCATATAAATCAATATTGAACAATTGTTTTCAAAAAGCGTTTTTATATCGATAAACCGATACCGATTTTCCTTATATTTTCAAATTAATGACATATCTTTATAAAACCATTATAAATTATTTATTATCACTTTAAAACTAATTAAAATGAATTACTATCATTTTAAAACTATTATTTGAATAATTATTATTATTTATTATCACTCAAAAAAGATTATTTGTATTATCAACCTTTTATTTGAATATTTTTAAAAATAAATATAATTTACCAAAGTGATAAATTTGTGAGTCATTATAATTCCTATCATCATTACTCCTAACCAACATTAGTACAAAGCATGAAAATCCTTTGGGTATAAAGGTGCTTAGGTACTTTTTGATCCCTAAAACCTTTAAGGAATCTGGGTGTCTAATCATGATTTTGATTTCATTTTTTTTATAAATGGAATGATACATTTTTGTTTCTTTTTTCCTCAAAATGAAAGTGATACTTTCTAAACTCATTCAAGGGAATTTACTAACCTTTTACAATTTCCATCTGATAAAAAGTGAATAATCCGAAAAGCGGTTCCGGGCACATTTTCAGCTTTCCAACTGACTATTTATTTATGTAAACTAATTTCCAAAATGAATTGTCCAATATTAGCTATTTTAAAAAGATTTATTTATTAACCTATAAATCTAATATTTAAATTAAATTAAATATTCGTAAATTTAATTAACAAAATTCCAGGTCATTATAGGAGGTGTTGCCCTGGTTTGGAAGTGCTAAAGGTAGGATCATTAGGCTTTCGGTGACGGTGGGAGTTGGTTCTTTGTTCTTGTGGCTTTATGCTTGGGTTTGGCATAGATCTAAGTGAGTTATCGCACTATCCTATAAGTATATATTTTGTGTGTGTGTGTGTGTGTATGTGTGTATTGTATGCAAAGTATAAGTTAAAGTGACATTAACTAATTAAAGTTATAAACTTTAGACCCACCTTGCTTTTGAATGCAAATGATAACTTTATATTGTATAACATCACTTTTATTTACCCTCTTAAACATGTAGCATAGCCTTGACTTGATGTTTAAATTGTTGTTTAACTTGTATGTTAAATTGAAGTAAGTTTGAATGTATTTGAAGCGAGAATAGTCGTTATAAGTGCACTTCTGAATCCCTTGTTTTCGGGAAGTTTTATAAATAATTTGGAATGTATTCTTAGAGGTTTATTTCCATATTTTTTAGTACCCTAATGGCATTAATTACTATAAAAATTTCATGTCTTAAATCATTTGTTAAAGTTGTTAAAAATAGTCACAAAGATTGTGCTTTCCACTGTGTACTTTAACAAGGACTTTTAACAAAAATTATAAATGATGTAGTACCTTGCTTATGGTTTTAAGTATTTGAAAATGATATTTAAATTTAGCATATTTCTCTAATATTTTTATTAATGTTTCTAAACACTTTTTGAAGTATCTTAAAGAAGGTTTGAAGTTTAAATATATTTTAAATAATTATATATGTATTTTCAAAGTAAAGAAGTGTTATAATATAAACCATGTTTTTCACCGAATAATAAATTAGTTATTTTCAATTAATATTTAACATATATATTTAAAACCTATTTACAAGTATTTTTTTAAGCATACATCAGTTTGTAAAAAGGTAATTGATTAGGCTTAACACTAGAAGCCGCGAGTTAGACTTCTCTATTTCTGAGAGTTAAGATTGATGTTGAGTATAGATGGAGAAATAGAGCTCTAACCTACCAGACTTCCCTCTAGAACGAGGAATATTTAAGTTCGAATGTCGCAAACATGTTAATCTTGTTGTTTACTTACTTGTCTAAAAGGTAATTAACTTTGCTTAACGCTAAAGCTGCCGAAGTAGGCTTATCTATTTAAGAGAGTTAAGATTGATGTCGAGTAGGGATAGAGTAATAGAGCTCTAACCTACTGGTGTTTCTCTTGGCCAAGGAATAGTTAAGTTGGTAATGTCAAAAACGTGTTAATCATATAGTTCTCCAACTTGTTTATGGAAATCAGTAATATTATACTTAACACTAAAAGCCAACAATTAGACTTATCTCTTTGAGAGATTCAAGAATGAGGTGTCTAGGCAAGGTTTTGATGCAACTAGTGCTCTAACTTACCCGGCATTACTCTTAGATGAGGAATAGTTAAGTTAAAATGTCGAAAATTGGTTAACTATACGAACATTGATTTGTCTAAGCAATTGTTTTAACTGGATAATTGAGTAGTCGACTATCAAAATTAACCAAATATTATCTTTGATCTTTAAAAAAATGTTTTAGAGATAAGCATAAGTGAAATGGTTTTGTTTTTGTTGTGACAATGTGTTAATAACATTAGTCTTTAACCCTTTTAGATTGAACTTGTGAACGTAAATAGATCTTTAACAGAAATTTTTAAAGATAAGCATAAGTGAAATGGTTTTGGGTTTGTTTTGACAATGTGTTAATAACAATCGTCTTAAACCCTTTTTGATTAAAATATGAATGTAAATAGATCTTTGAAATAATGTTTTAAAGATAAGCATAAATTAAATGGTTTTGGGTTTGTAGTGACAATGTTTAAGGAATATTAGTTTTAGACTTTTTGAATAGATTTATGAAAGCATTTAGATCTTTAAAATGGCTATATTAAAGGAAATTATAAGTATGGAACCTTTTGGAAATAGATAGAAAAAGAAAAGTTTAAAGTAAGAAATCTTATTAATGATTTGTGAATATAGTTTTACCATTTGAGATAAGTATATGAATACTCTTTGAGGTATTGAAAAGAGTACAAATGAATAGTAAAAATTGTTAACGATATTTTGTTAGATAAAGAAGTTTTACTAATAAAAGAGATTTTAATTAATAAAGATATAACTAAACAAAAATGGGATTATAAATTGCTTATGTGACTTAATCGTGCTTGGTATGACTTGATCATGCTTTGTATGTTCTCATTTAGCAAAAACATTTAGTCGTATACTTAGCACTGAAAGTCAATGAAGTAGGCTTGTCAATCTGTGGGAATTAAGACTAATGTTCGTGTAGGGATATGAGCAATAGAGCTCTAACCTACTGGCTTCGCTCTTGATCGAGGGACAGTGTGAGTTGAAAATATCGGAAACGTGATAAGTATACAAGACTAGGTTTTCATACGCGATCGTTCTCATTATTGTTGAATACAACCAAATTCGTTGAGTCAGTCATGAAGACACCGGGATCGGTAAGTGTTTTACTTATCGAAATCCACTTCAAGACCAACATACATGTTCTATCTCTTGGAAGTGGATTTGCTCAAGATTTTGGAATCCATGTGTGATTTTGAGATCTATTAGAGATGTGGGAATCCAATTTGGGATTCATGTTTTTTTCGAGTGATGTAGACCCGTGTGAAAGATGCCAAACGCGACCTCGACATCGGAAATGATAGAAAATAGAGTAGGTCACACAGCCTAGGGTTTTGCTAACCCACGACGGGGTATATCAATTCCATATTTAGTGATACTTATCGATTGTTGGTCATTGGGAGTTGACGGTACTTGGTTCTGCATGGTTCGGGATCGCTCGTTCGTGCATGGGCTAGTTGTGTTTACCTTAATGGTATATTTTATCTAAAGATATACGACGTTTGGAGGTACTTTCTAACCCTTGTCATGAGGCCGGCCTAAGTTTATCTGGGGATGACTCTAATGGAAAATCCAATATGTGAACTTTCCTTATCGGTTTCGATTGTACCCTCTAATATGTTGTTGAATTTAATCAACATAACCATTCCAGCTATGTTATAATATTTGTATTCTATACCTTGGACATTGTCTATTACATCACCTTATATACTTATTAGATGGTGGTTCTTTTAAGGGGATAACTGTTATAGCATTCCATGCGGTCTCAAAAGTACTGTTATATGCTTGCTACATATTTTTTGAGTTTCTCATACCAGACTTATGTCTGACACATGGCTTCTGTTTTCCCTAAATTCCTCGTGTGCTCTTTCAAGTAGTCTGAGAAAAGGTAGGTTTTTGTTGATGTTCATTGGAGTTCGAGAAGAAGAGCTGGAGGTTTCGCCTATCGTAGTATTCTTATTTCCACTGCATTACTATTTTATATATCAGCATTTGTGAGGACAGGTTATTATAATTCCCCAGGCTGATGATAGTACTTAGGTTTTGTAACTATGAAATTTCTGTATCAGAGTAACCCTTTTTATTGTTCTTTTGATATTATATATTATCGTTCCTCTATGAGATTATGACATTGCATTTCATTCTTCCTTGTTCTATTTCTTTTTCATTTTATTTTACCCTAACAATTAATCTTTCTAGCACTGGATGCTCGGCACGTGAATACCGTGGATGTATTAGTGACAACATTCGAGGGTCGAAAAGGCATGTCGTTACATTGGCGATATGATATTTGTCAAGATATCTCCGTTGAAGAATGCTGTTCGATTCGGTACTAAGTGAATGTTGGCGTCAAGATTCATTAGTCCTTTTCTGATACTTAAGAGGATTGAGAATTTAGCATATAGAGTCGACATACCTCAAAAGATGGCAGGTGTGAACAACATGTTCCACGTCTCTCACTTGTGGAAGTTTATGGATGGCTTAGGCATGATAGTTGAACCGAATCAGCTTAATGATATCGTGGTTGAACCAAAAGCTTAGAGACTTCATTGGCCAATTTGTATTATTGGATGTGATACGAAGTAGCTTAGGAAGAAGACGGTATAGCTAGTAAAAGTTCAATGGAGTTAGGGTAGAGGCAATTGTACTTGGGAGATCGATGAGAGCATGCAGACCTCTTATCCGGAGCTCTTTACTTGGGGAGACTTCTGGTTATTACATTTACTTTTGCATTGATATCATATAGGGCAGCTTAGAATCCTGCATGCTAAGACAGGAGTAGATATCAGTACTTTTTTTGTGTGCATGTTTGACGTTTGATATGTTTTCTCGTAGATGTTTGGCATGCGAGGTAGCTATGTTTGTTTTTACCTTGGTTGTGTTGGGAATTTAGGAGGTGAAATTCCTAAAGGGGGGAGACTTTAATGACCCATATTTTACATACTACAAGATCGTAAAATATTATTTTTAAATTCACATGAGGTGGTATGACTCTACAATTTTGGTAAATGCCAACTGGTGACATTTCCTATATTTAGAATTTTTTTTCAAACGATTTTATTCTTGAAACTTGTAACAGCTATAACTTTTGATGAAGGCCAAATTAGCATTCGAGATCACTTACATTAGAAAAATATGATGGTTTCCCTTTCTGTAGAGTGGTCATAATAGCGATTTGGACTTTCTGGCTAGGAGATATGGTTGTTTGAAGATTGGTGGTTTTTGGAGCAGCTTAGTGGTTAATTAGTGAGTTTAGGGATAAGCCAACTAACCCATTTCAGGTTTAGAGGCTATTTTTTTTGAACCGTCATCCTTAAATCACTTTTACCACTTCTCAAATAGATCTAAGCCTCCATTAACCCATTATCCACCCAAAACCTTCTCTTTCTCCTTCAATCAAGTCTAAATCATAGATTAAGGTTAGTTTAGCAAGGGGATTCATTAGAGATCTTCAAATCTACATTTTCGGGAAGTGAAAATTTATCTTTGCTTTTCATTGCATGCAAAACTTGGATTTTGGAGGTTTTGGTGAGTGATTTATCATATTTCACTTTATTATAAATGTATATATAGGTTGTGACATGTTTCAATCCATTTTTAAAATCAAAATCATGTTTTGGGACTGTTTTAAAGTGAAACCTGGACTAAAAACGAATTTAAAAATGTTTTGAAGTATTCTAATCATGTTAATTTGATGTATGGTTTCCTTAATGTGTGTTAGGCTATGTTATAGGCATATTATAAGATGATTTACCATGAATTTTTATATGGTTGCAAGTTTGAACGTTGTTTTGGGCATGTATGGTATTTGCTTGTATGGTTGAAAACGCTTGTCGGAGCGACTTAGAGTTAGGAACCATGGACTAGGGCTTCAACGAATTGACTTGAGTTAGTTTGGAGTTGTATCGTTCCATACGGAATGCACAAGTGTCAAAGAATGGAGCGCAATGGTGAAATCATACAAAAGTGAAAATTGGAGAAACCACAGCATTTTGGTTCGGTGGTGCTTGGTACGGCATTGGTTGGTTCGGTTTGGATTTCGAGCTTGGGAGGAGTTGCCTCAGGAGTGATGTTGGTCGTTAATAGAGAAGATCGGATAGCATTTTGCTGTCCAGTGGTGTCATTCGGGACTAGACAACATTTGTGTCCGGTGATGTCATAAGGGACCGAACAACATTTGCTATTTCGTGGGGATATGCCTGGGTACTGAACAAGGAAGGGTGCTTGGGGTTGCATCGTGCATGTTGGGGTAACTTCGGGTCAGTTGGATGGTTGGAACGGACAAGGATAGGAGGTTAAGGAAATTCGAATTTGGAGAGGTGGTGCTTTAGAGTTCTTTATGACTTGCTTCTATGCTCTTGCGGGTGACTTAGGGCTAAGGAAGATGACCCCAAATGACTCAAGATGGCCTTGGATTTTATGCGACAACAAAGGCAGTAATGGTGTGATGCTTCGACACGATGGCTTCAGGACCATAGTACAATGGATGTACGACTTACGATGGATGTCTAGAGGCATTCTGAAGATGACGACTAAAGGATGGGAGTCATGGCGGTGATCCACAAGGGCAAGTTCGACTTGCGAGCAGAATTTGCGACTGTGTTCTATAATGGAGATAACCGAGAAGGAATAACGATTGAGTTCCACTATGGAGACGCGTATAAAGGGATCGTTGATAAATCAGAGGATTCTAGTGTGCTCATAATGAAGGGGTATGCAGGGATGCCCACTTTGATTTGCGATTGTGTCTAGATCTTGCAATGGTAAATTGCCCTGAGCTTTTGCGATTATGAGTCTAATTCCTAGCCTTTCGGAGTGGCATGGATTCAAGCACCAATGAAGATGGGATTTCGATGGAGTCCTTGGTTTGCGATTGTACCATACCAGTTATCAAATATCCAACACACACAAGTGATTATGAGGATTGTTTGATGGATGCTATGTTTGCCATGGTTGTTTACACTTTAGGGTGGCACACGATGTAGGTATTTTCAACCGTATACCTAGACACTAGACATTGTACTTCAATTGTAGTACACTTATATGGTTGTGATAGTAGATTAGCATATATCGACTGTTATGTACTTAATCTTTGGATGCAGGGACAAGTCAGTTTTGGTTCTCATACTCTATGCCCCTATTAACTATTTACGATTTTTATAGTATTCTGAGATGATGTATCGCTCACACCAGACTACTGTTTGATCCAAGGTTTTATGCTTTGTTTCTTATTATCTCGTGTACTCCTGAATGAGTATATTAGGGATAATAAGTCTAGATAGTGGATAGAGCTATTTGGAGTACGACTAGGAGGCTACGCTTTCATATATCTATACTTTGGAGCTCATTATCACTTATATTCCATGGTGCAGTACCGTGATGCTATTTTAGTACTTGTACTTTGAGAGGAAGTTATAGAGTTAATTTGAAGACTTGGGACTTATAAACTCTTTAGTTAAATTTTTGTATAGTCTATGAGTTTGATGCACTCTGATGTTCCTATTTATGGTTCATCTGATTATATCACTGTCTTGCCTGTTTTACATCAGTGTAATTATATTATATTTTTTCTATGCACTGTGAGATGTTTTATAGAACCCGTGTTTAGATTTTTATTTCTTTACACCTTTGGATATCATCCTGCATCGTCCAGGTACCTCCGTTGCGCATTATACAAGTATATAGGGTATCGGAGGTGTAGGGTAGTCATCACAAGGTTGGACATAAGTAAACTGATCTAAAGTGATATTTCAGTAATCGAATCCCTAGGTCAGCCTTTGTCCTTGGTCTTGTTTTATTTTCAATAAACAAAGATTCTTATTGTATTTGGTAATATTGAACAAATGATCTTGCATTATGGTTTACTTGCTCATTTCGAATGAGCTAATTTCATCGAAATTTCGAATATTACAAACACGACTATTCACCATACAACTTTTTATGCAATCTAATATGGATCGAATATCCAGATTCTTATATTGCTTTAGAATTCAAAGTTCAAAAGACAATACCTAGTCTCGGGAAAATATACATGTATTTATCCAAGGTACGAATGTATTTAGTTACCGTATAATTTGGTTCATGCGTGGGTCTCGAAGTGATAACATGCCAAAAATTTATTGGTAAGCATATTTTGTATTTGTTATTAATCTTAACTTAGTTTACTTGTATATTTCAATTAATACACAATTTTATCAATAAACTAGTCGCTAGATTTATTAAAGTAGCTAATTTTAATTTTTTATAACATATGTTCTTACATGATTAGAATGCTTAAATGATATCATTTCATTTCTCTAATATGGCTCCCACAAGATTTTATATACCTTAAAACCCTATGAGGAATATAAAAATCATTTTATTTCCCTAGTGAGTTTTAGGACTTGCCTTGGGATTCTGACCATAAGTTTGTTCAAAAAATCATAGCCCCGTAACCGATGGATAACTCTTTATTAGTTATATCATATATAAATCCTAATTGTGTTTCTTGTCCTGATCTTGATCTTGGTCTTGAGTTTGGTCAACATCTCAAGAGATTATTCATTCTTACTTATCATTTCTCGATGGCTTAAGTATAATGCATGTAAATTTAGTTTGCTCAATAATACAAGAATTCATCTTACCTCATCTAGGTAATATATTAATGTACTAGACATAGCACCTCTACCTTGAGTTTTCACAACAATTAGTGTGTATGCAATTAGTCTATCGAAATTAAAATAATAAAGGACAACCATATTAAAGATTCATAATCTTTAATATATTTTAAGTGATATCAATTAAAGAAATAATGTATTTCTTATGAAATATCCTCATGATCCAAATGTCGGATACATCTGAAAACACAATATATATACCATGGGTATGTATTTTCCCAAATATCTATTGTTATAGTTTTGCAAAATATTATATTTATACATTTATAATTATATAAGTTTAATTTATTTAGAACTGCTACAATTTAATTAATTTATATAATATTTATATGTCTCTTATCTATCAAATCATATTTAATTAATTTTGATTCATAATTTAATTAAATTTTATTTTAACTTTTAGAAATTTTTGTTTCAATCATCTTAAACAATTTAAGTAGAATATTTAACCACGATCATAATATATATATATAACAAACAAATTCACACACATACATTAATCAATTAACTATTTAGTCAATTAATTATTCAATTGAAAATTTTAATTAAATATTTAATAAATTTTGAAAATTTATCTATTTTAGTTTCCCAAAACAAATTTGAGAAAATTAACACAATTTAAATTATTTAACCATGACCTTTATATATATAGAAACTTCTAATTAATTAATCAAAATAATTATTTATTTAATAGACATTTTAATTAAATATTTTAATAAATTTCAAAAAAATTATTTAAATTATCTTAAACAATTTAAGGATAGATATTCAACTATAACCTTTATAGTAATATATATATATATTTATTAATGTGCATATATATTTTAATTAATTATTTCATTATATATATATATATTGAAAAATATTAAATAAATTTCTCAAAACAATTTTGAAATTTTACATTTGTTTTATAATATTTATAAAATTCCATTTTATATTTAAAACTTAACATTTAGGTCTAAAATATATTTTAAATTTTCAAATCTAAAATTGAAAATTAGCCCAAGCCCTAAAATACGTTTGGGCCTTACACTTGGGCCAACTTTCAGACTTGCTCCAACCATGTGGTCAGGTTAGTAGCCAGTGAGGGGAGAAAATTTTTTATCCAACTCCCAGCCTAGACATTACTATTCTAAACGCCCATCAATTGGAAAAAAATACTAGTTGGCCTTAAACACTAACTAATAAGATTGCATAGACCATACTGACTCTGATATCATTATTGGAACTGGTCCGTTGCAGTGGGTAAAATGGGAAAATTTCAAACTGTTTCCCTATTTTGATCTTGATGCGTCTATAAAATCTATTAACTATTTATTAAAATAAAATCATATTTTATTTCAAGATATATTGTATTTACTTAGTTAATCATATTAATTAAATTAATTTAATGTTCATTTTGAATATATTATATATATTCATAACATGACATGATGACATAATAATATATAAGCATGTATATAACTATACACACACATATAGATATTAAGATTTATATCTATTGTATATGCATATATATTATAATTATAAATGCATATTAGGAATATAAATGCCAAAATATTTACATATATTTAAATATTCTATAGTATATTTATATGGTTTGTATACACGTATTGATAACACAATATATTTGGTTTAGACATACACACATAGAGAGATACACACGCACACACACACATATATATATATACACACACATAAATATTCCTACACACACACACATATATATATATATTTGAAAAAAAAAATCTATATAATTAAGAATAGATGTCTTTAAACATAGATGAAGGTTTTATATTTATTAGGAAATGGAAAATGTGTATACTACATTTTGACTTACTCAAATATGTATTTAAAGAGGAAATGGTAAAATCTATAAATAATTCCACCATCCTCTTTTACGCACTCCTAATTAAATTCAGATCTAATCTCTAGATGAAAATGAAAATATTATTCCATAGTTATCCAAAATTAAAATAATTTTAGCATTAAAATTTTTGATCTTAAATATCACATAAAAAATACATAAAATCGATCAATTTAAAAGAATGTCAAAATTAAGATTTCTCTAACAGTATGAATTAGTTAATTAAACATTTCAGACACACACATGCACGCATATGTATATATATATATAAACATATATACATATATATCTATATATATATATCTGTGTGTATGTATTATAATCAAAAATTTATTAATAAGTTTCAATTTCAATTTATCTGGTTGAATAATAAACATTAAAATATTTTAATTTAAAATCAGGATAGACTTAAAAAATGTTTTAGTTCAAAATGTTTATTATTTCAAATAACACAAGATATTTATATAAAATTTATTAATTTAAATGAATCAAAATTATGATATGTAAGTATGTACATATACTGTTATTAAGGCCAAAATCAAATAAACATCAGTAATCAATTTTTATTAAATATATGTATAAAAATTGGTTTCTTGTTTTATATTTAACATTACATAAACTATACGGAATCATATCAAATAAATGCTCGTAGAATATTTAAATATTTATGAACTCTAGTAAAGGTGGAGCATTATAAAAGAATAATACAAAATAGAACTAAACCTTAATAATTTTTCCCTTTGTAACACCTTGATTTCTAAATCGTCTCTTAGGTTGCTTGTATCACTACTCGATGTTAGTAGAATCGAATGAACCACTTTGCTTAATTATATTTGATGTTTATTTAAGAGAACTATAATTCAACCATAGAGGAGGACATAAGAGTGGCGGCCATGAATGAAAGAACCCGAAGAAGGAATTGAAATGAATTAATGTTGCAGGTTTTTCTTTTATGGACAGAAAGAAACCTTTCTCATTCCTCTCTTTAAAGGCTTCCTCGTTAATTACCAATTAGATTTAAATCAAATATCTACACCATATCTCCCCTCCTATGGCTGATCGTACATGCATCAAATGTGGGGAAAAAAATCTCAAAGCCTATTTAAGTAATTAAATATATTTAAAGCTCATTTAAATATATTTCGATATCACATATCGGTACGTGCATATATAACTTTTATATACACATTCAAAATATTTCTGATACCACCCTGAACATTTTTAAGAGCTACCTCATTTGCTAATAACACCCTAAACATCAAATATAATAATTAACGAGCATTGTGGTATGCACTTCATGCGTGATCATGACTCGTGCTTCGAGCATGAATTGTTTTTCCACAAACTGTATATGTTTGACACATTCAAGAGAAAACAATTTGCATGAATATTTAGTTATTTTTTGGGTTGAAATCACGTGTAGTTAGTTTGAATTTTTATTTCTACATTGCTACTTCTAATTTTGTGTTATTTTTAATTTTTATTTATATTATTAATTAAAAAAGAACTAATTTGTAAAAGAAGTTTATTTGTTCGATCCTATTTTAAGTGATATTAAGATTTGTTAATATTTCTAAAGAGGTGGTTTGAATTTGTAAAAAAAAGGTTATTTCTTAGATCCTAAATTTAAGTGATAGTAGATGAGCATTTTTGGTAGTTAACGCTAACACCAAAAAGTGTGACACAAAGGTATTACAGATGTTATTAAAGATATATCTTAAATATTATTTAATTTATAGAACTTTATAAACTAATTGCATTATAAGATATTTTAAATTTTTCACAAATATGGTTGTTCATCTTAGAGGTGTGAATTCAGTCATCAATTAATGTTGAATAATTCAAATATTAACGTTCACACGTCACCTTAGCTAGTGGTGTAATAGTTTGGCCTAATTCATCGCTTATGGACTTTTTCAATAAAATTATATTTTACATCACCTTAAGTGGTACAAATAGTGACAATAATTTACACAGTTCTATTCATCAATACCATATCACTTAAGGATATACAAAGTCTAGTATTGGCCAAAACTCCAACATTATCCATGTTCAACTTAAAAAAGCCCATAAACAAAGTCCTTAGTTTAATAATAATATTTATTATTAACTATTTTACTTTGGCAATACATTTTGGCTTTGAGTTGACTATATAGTTAACCATTCTACTAAACTCATACAACTTAGGAGGCGAGTCCCTTATCGAATTATGCTTCAATCCCAATGCTTCAACTTAGACCAGACTATAGTCGCTCGATGGATGTCATGCCATCATTCAACTATAATCAAACTGCATTGTCCATATTGAAGTCCCACATTATTATCAAGTTGAGGGAACTGTGCAACATCGTTACATTTGTATTTCCTATTTTACCTAGTTGTTATCAACCAACAGGAAAATCTTGGATGAGTCATTCCATAGTCTTCCAATAACTACACGTATGTAAACCCTTGATGCCTCCAACGTCCATGAGTAATCCATTATCCAACATTTATAGAGTGTTACGCACTACGGTTTTAAAGAATGAATCAATACCATTTCTCAAAACTTCTTGACCAAGAATATACTTTAAATTAATTCTTAATTAAGTATATCATAATATAACAATGTATGTATATGGAATAAATGCTTTATTGCAAACAAGATCGATTACAATGTTAAATATATATATATAGCATATTACATAATTGCCCCTAGGACATACCACTAACTCTCTCAATTTAGTCATCGTAGTTTCTCCAAGTAGAATGTTTTTATCAACGAATAGTTTCAATGTCGAAATTCTATGTGAAAATTTTGTTAAGTAAATCATTAACTTATCATACGTTCTTATACTTATTAGAACTGTTAAATGCGACTCATGTTATTTGTCTACTATGCTATGCAGTTAAAGCACTTGGCTGCTCCATAGTGGTGAGCAGGAAGTTATAGTGGGAATAAAGCAAGGATATAGCAGGAAATAACAGAGATGAAAAAAGCTTCATTAAATATAAAACCAAATTTCTACAGTTAATTTATTCCTATTCTCACATTATTTATGTAGGAAAAAGAAATATTATTTAATCTTATATAATAAAATCTATAATACCATGATTTTGTGGTCCGGATTTAGTGACTACAATAGATTTCTAACTTATATTTGGTACTTATCCCATAAAATTAGATCTTTACCCTAACTTTACTGATTTGGTTCTAAAGAGAACTAGTCAAATCAACTTTTTATATGAAATTAGCTAAAGTGGATGCTAAAATGCCTTGATTTAGATGGTGTAGCAGAAAATAGCGGGGCTTAAAGCAGATCTACTATTTAGTAGCTCTATATTGAAATATCGTAGCGGTCAAAGAGTGCTATGAGCTATAATGAGGATTTTGCGGGGCTTTAGTGGGGCTTTAACTACACAGCTACCAAGGCTCCCATTTGATTTTATATATCTATTCAAACCCTGAAGGAGATGTAGAAATCCTTCGATCTTACTAATAGGTGGTAGGATCCATTTATCATGTTGCATATTGCCAATTATTAACTTTTTCCTCGACCCCTACATGACCTTGGGGTGTACCAACAAGCCATGTAGTACATCGTTCACTCTGACTCATTAATTCAGACAACCTAAACATGAATTATATACCCCTTAGAAAGTATCGACAAGGGCATATACTTTCCAGTCAAAGGACATTTCAGACATTACTATGCATATTATATTGCTTGAGGAATACTTACAACTATACACATGCAAGTACTATACTCAAATGTAAATAATGGAGTACAACTTATATTTTGAAATTTGTAATCTCAAAATCTATTTAAAAGTGATACTAATTTAAAAATAATGCATTTATTATATCTGAACGATATCAAATATTATTCATATATTATATCAAATACTTATATGATACCTAATATCATATATAAACGCATATAACATATATACATATGTATTTATTATTAAATCATAAATGAGTTTTAAGTTTACATACATATATTATTTATATAAGATCTAACATTATTTATATCTTTTATAATTTTAATTAATCTTATTTTTTTGAAGAAAATGAGTGATCCTCATGAAGAGGAGAGCACTCATATAATTTTAATTTACACTCATAAAAGGAGCTGCCATCAAACCTAGCAGGTAGCACATTCCCCATACATAGAAAAGAAAGCGGAAAAGCCACTCCCAAACCTAATAACTAGAGTACATGTAAAGGTATTAGGAGTAAGAGTTGAGAATTGGATATACAATAGTCAAGAACAAGTTGATAAAATCAAACAAAAATAATAATACTAGAGGCGTAAATCTAGAAAGTCAAATCATCCAATAAGCTCCTATTGGTGCGACGAAAGTCCCCCACACAAAAGATGGTTGATCAAAGCTGATCATCATTAGTAATACAATCATCAATGAAACTAGAGCACAAGCAGTCTTATCTGGAGTAGTTCGTAAAACTGGAAAAACTACCAAAAAATGCATGAGACCAATACAAACTTATGTATATATAAACTTTATATACATATATGTGTGAGATAAGGAATATGAAACAAAGAGTAAAACTAAATTAGTTTTCAATCGAAAATAAAACATTCGAAGGTTTATTCTTAGAGGTATCGACTAGGTCGGTGCTTCAGGCCAAAATGATTTCCCTATTGTTATAACCAATTCTTTCCTTCAGTTTATCATCGTGACGTTTAACTTTAATAAGATGTTCCTTAAAGAGAATGATATTACCAAATTTATAGTTGTTGTTTGTTATCCAATTATAACAGTAAAGTGAAATAGCATAAATCAGGTTATTTGAAGATGAATTAAAATTATTAAACATCCTTTGGTTTCTTTTATACCATATATACCAACATAGATAGTATCAAGTAAAATTCTGCAGACTCCGACACGTTGAAATATGAATTTATTCCAATAATATTTGCAGTCAAAATTAGCGTTAATTGCATTAAAAGTCAAAAATCATAAAAGTGTTTACAAATATAGAATTGGTTAATGGAAAGTTATGGTATAGGTGAGTTACATTTTCTAAGGCTAAATTGAAAAAATAAATGTACATTTTCTACCTATGAGCAAGTTCTTTTCTTTATAAATTCAATTGTATTTAATTTCTTATGTAAGACTAACAACATGTACAACTTTATTTTAGGTAGGGAATTTACCTTCCAAATAATTTTGAAAATACTTGGCTTGGTTCCTGAGAAATGTAAAAACTTACACATCGAGCTTAAGGAGCATGCCTTTTTTATTATCTCAACACTAGGTCTTTGAATCACTTTCATTGTCTAAGTTATAGTATTCTAGCTTAGTGCGTAGTATTGCAAATTGGTTTAAGGTAATACCTTTTAGAGCGTGGTTGAAATTAAAATTCCATGGGAATCAGTTATAAGGTCTGTAAAGCATAGAAATTAAAGTGTTTTTGAAGTTACAAATGTCAAAAAGATCTTTACACTCAACTAAAATAGGTATAGCAGAAAACCAGCTATCATGCCAAAATGATGTGTTATTGCCTGAATAAACTATTTTTTTAATTTTGAGATTATAATTGTAGAAAAAATTAATATAAATTTAAAAAAGCGAGACATATTTCTTAGATTTGAAGTGTTATGGTGTTCTACCATAAAATTGGTTTGAAATAATAACTTTCCAAATCAAGTTTTTGTTGTCATTATTAAATTTCCAAAACCATTTCCCTAATAACAACACATTAAGGTTATTAATGTTAGGTCAAAATTTGGTTCTAATCTATGTGCTTTGGTCAAAGAGAATCAATAATACATTAGAAAGGCAAGTCTATTAGTCAACTATGCTTGTTATAAGTTCATATGAAGTCATTTATTCAAATAGAGATTTGTTCAAGTCCTTATCCATTAAGTCACGATTTTAGTTTGACCTAACAGCCATTAAAGTCCCAACCCAAGCTTTTTATTATATAGAAGAGAAAATGAAAAATTAGGAAGAATTACAATCTAAAATTCAACTTTTTTTAGTAAGGGGGTGCCTGCCTAATTATAGAGAACCAGGCCCTCTGATTTCTGACACATGTCACTTGGAGAAAATGAATGGTCGTGATTTCTTGATGTGGCACATGATCAGTTTGACATG
The DNA here is from genome assembly GCA_030737815.1 of Allium fistulosum. NCBI lineage: Eukaryota > Viridiplantae > Streptophyta > Magnoliopsida > Asparagales > Amaryllidaceae > Allium > Allium fistulosum. The sequence goes on from CM060904.1 coordinate 801,841,577, forward strand.
TTGGCACAATCCTCATCTAATTCCTTCATGATGATGTGGCATAGCTAATCCAGTTAGGGAACACCATGTGGATAAATGAGGCGTTGATTTCAAATAAATTCTTCAACATGCAACAGCTTCAATTGTCAATCTGCGATGGCTTCATATATTATCAATTTGGTAAAACTTTATGGATATCATCTTGCGATAGCTTTATCAACTTTCAATAGCTTCATGGACATCATCTTGTAACGGCTTTACTAACCCCATCATTGTAACAACCGAGGTTTTCGACCCTCGAAAATTGACATTAATTCATCCTCGTGCCATAAATCCAAGTGTCGGAAAGCCCGATTGTTAGGGGAAAAAGAAAATAAAGATAGAACAGAATCTCACACGAATATAATAACATATATTATTTCAATATATAATCTTTATAGCGGAAAATCTTGAATACAATATTAGAGTCTAACCTAGATTTAACCTGGACAGTTATAAACCCTTTGTCCATATAAATGTAAAAACAAATGCAATAGATGCAACGGATAATAGAATACATCCATACGTAGATGAAGATTTCCAGCTCTCCTTTGAAAACTCCAAGCATCTTCAACTAAACCTGAAACTACTCAGATCTGTCTCGAGTATTAAAAATACCTGGATCAGGCTTGATAAACCAGCACGAAATACTTGAAAATTTTAAATGCTGATGTCAATCAAAGCTTTTGAAAAGAAGGGTATCTCATAAGACCACGCCCACACATAAATACGGATGTGTTTTTACCTTATGATAACCAAAATACTTTATACTTAAACCATTTGATATTATTTCTAATAATATTGCTTTGAAAGTCCTTTCCAAGTAAATATATACAAAGAAAGTATCAATACCCGGACCATGTCTTTGGTAGTATATCGGACTAGGTCAACGTAATATATCGGATGGAATATATGATACCAAAGGGGTAGCTGAAATGTTTGCAAGTCATTACAGCTATTTTGGGACTACAACCAAAACCGTAAATCTCATATTGGAATTGGATTTCCAGCATGATAGGGAACTAGTGGCCTTTTTATTTGGTCCACGCATCATAACTATAGTTCCCGCAGTGACCTTATCGCTTTTCTCAAGCAAGATACTTAGAATTGCACTTGCTACATTACTATGGAACAGAGTATTACTCAGTGGCTTTACACGATCTCCGTCGGCCTCCAATACTTGTCCATTCCATCATCTTAAAGCAACAGATCCCTTGAGGCAACAGATGCCTTTCATTTTTCATAACTAATAGCCCGAAATATATCCTATAGACCACATAGTATCCCGTGTCATTCCTAGGATGTGAGGCTCGTGAGGCTACGCTTAACTTTTACGAAACCACACTCTATTCCTGTGACGCCCCACCTCTATGCTCATAATAACAAAGAGTATTAAAAGAAATACTGTCTATTATTATGAAGAATAAGGCTGGATAGGAGCGACCATCCGTAATTGGCCTTACACTAATATTGGTTATCTCGATAGGAGTGGTATATACTTTTTATTTTTCATCTATTATTTATTTACTCCCATCGACATATCCAATTATCAGTATAAAACAAACTACGATAGTTCATAATAGTTTAGGACATTAGATATAACAATAACACAGATAATATAAATGCGAAACACAGAATAACAATAATCTCATATATATATAACCGATGTCAGTTACAATATAGTTGACACGATACACATGATACAACTACAACTGTCGACTCTAGAAGTTATATAAACAAGTACATTATCGACTAATATACATGAATACATATCGTTCTATACAATGACGTGACTACTACAAAATGACACTGACAACTTCAGAAGATGTGAAAAGTCTTCAAATCCTGAACAGCAACTCAAAGAAGAAAATCTACAACCTGAAATAACTCGGGTCTGACCCGAGTATTACATTCAAAAGAAAATAATACCCAGGTCAGTCTAATTCAAACCAGTTTATTAGTGCATATAGGCAATAATAATCAAATAGTCCAATAGATGACAGTCACAGAAATCTCGTATACCCGACTCCTCGATAAAAGAATCGGATAACGGCAGATATAACACTATACAGTGTTAAACAACAAAACAACAATGCCAATTTAAAAACAACAATGCTGATTGGCTGCAGTACACGCTAACGTGTACTGCCTCGCCAATACAGTCTATCAAATACTCAGAAGATCAATGAATCCAAAAGCCAACGAATCCAATTCAAATCAAAATGAACCATTTCAAACTACGCTTAATAAAACGGAAACAGATGGTGTCAAATTAAATTAAATCTCGGTGTGGCTGCAGTACACGCACGCGTGCACTGCCTCGCCACTACCGTACGTCGAAACTGCAAAGGTCAAACCCAATTATTGGGTTCAACTCAAGTGAAATTCGAAAAACAAATAAAATGCAAAGGTCAAGTCACTGCAGTCATGACTCAACACAATGCAACAGCCAAAGTCAAGGCAACATGAAGCTTGCAAGTTCGAACCCAAGACAATACAACTCACTATAAATATTAGTGCAGACATACATGGCTCAAGTGGTGAAACACTGATATTAGTGCAGACATACATGGCTCAAGTGATGAAACACTGCAACTCGACTAACAAAATGAACCAAAATAATGCAAATGCAGTCCAGACCCGAGAATGGCCAGAAACAAGACATCAAGATATGGCAACACAACAAACTCATGATTACAACTCGAGCAAGTTCAGCTACCATGTGAAAGCAAGCAGTCAAAGTAACAACAATGCAGACAAGTTCAAAGTGAAGCAAAAGTTGAAAATGAACAAGCATATGGTATGGCATTGAAACCAGTTCAACAATCAAACTCAGCAAGCACGTGATACAGTGACGCTAAAGCATAGGATACAAGTATGAGTACACAATGCAGACAGTGTCAAAGTCACAGAGGGAAAATCAATAACCATGGTGTATATAAATGCAGACAAGATACATGAGGACCAATCTTCGAGTCAAGCAGCAGACAGGGAAGTGCAGCCTCAACATGAAGTTTAACCGTGCCAACAGACCAAGAATGTGTACCAAACTCAAATGCACAAAATGCAAACTGCAATTACAAGGAGTGTGACAACATAAAATGAATTAAAGGCAACAATGGCACTCCACAGGACATTGGACAATGTACTCAGCAATATGTGGTGCGAACACTATTGGCCTACGTCAAACTACAAATGCAACATGAAGTGCTGCTACAAATAAATGGAGACAACAGAAAAGTCTGGGCAACACGCAGATGACACCATAACTCAAGACCATCAAAGAGACAACATAGAAGCAACTGAAAACAGTGCAACATACAGTGATGAAGTGGGGATGAAGTAAGAGCTCAAGTGAAATCAACAGGAATGGTAACCAGAACAAATGCAACAAACAAGATCACCGATGTACCCATAACCGTGAAGCTATTACAACTGCAAGGCAACAGTGAAGATCACGGTGGCTAGAAAACATGTGTCAATATGGAGGCAAAACAACAATGCTACAGGATGGTCAGCCATCACAATAATGCAAATGTCGAGCTAAATGCAGCACAGTGAGATACAAATGCAACCTGAAGCACTGCAACTCAAGAATCAGTGCAAAGTGACTCAATGCACATCAAGTAAGAACCAGAAACAACATCAATAAAGTACCAAGGCAATGCATCAGTAATCAACTGAGCAAGTGAATATCAAAGTGAAGAAATCAAAGTTACAGTGAAGATTTCAAATGACTCAAGTGAAGATATCCAAGTAAAGCACTGCAACTCAACGAGCATCAAAATGAAAATGGAAATATACAGTTCAAAATCCGCGCAGTGGTTAAGAACAACCAGAGATGTCAACATATACAACTACAACAGATCAGGTGATGAACAAAATCAATGAATTGCAGCGCAGATGTATACATGATGATGCAACAGTCTTACCAAGTCAATAAAAATCAACACCATGTTATTCAAGTAAATGAAAAGGTCAGAAGTAAGATCTCAACATCCAAACCAAATGTACAAGAATACCAAAGCCGAGGAAAACAAAGTCAGATTCCATCAGAAATTCACGAAATCGCAAGTTCGAATCGAACGAACAGTAAGTTTAAACTAGATGTGAGTGAATGAATCACTCACCTTAGACGCCACTGCGAGCACTCCCTTCGATCGACGAGTATAAGTCTTCGATCGAGCAGCCGAAGGTCAACATCCCTACTTTGTCGAAGAGTGGCGTGGGAGAGACGAACGAAGCTAAGCGAACATGCCCTAATTCAGTTGCAAAAGGGGAAATCGTCGCCGCCACCATTTTTTATTCTTTCGTTTGTTTAGCTAGGGTTTTCCAAAAGAAACTAAGATAAAGAGGAACGGGTAATAGCCTTGTGAATTTTCACGGCGTCAATTAAAACATGGGCTACTATTTAGTTCAAAGCCCATAAATCCTTTAACAAATTTCAAAAGAATTTCTACTCGATATAGAAACTCCAATAACCATTTTATAAAAGAATTTACAACTGATAAAAACACTTAACAAATCTTTATAAACGAATTTCAACTCGAATGAAATTCCAATTGTAATTGTCTAACAAATGACGTAACAAATTAAATCGTCATTTGACGAAAATCAACTGCTATGAAAACCCGGGTTGTTACAGACTCCCCTCCTTATAAAAATTGCATCCCCGCAATTTTCCTAATCAAGATTGTCTATAACAATTTTCTTCTAACCTAAACTAGTTATGCTAGAAAAATAAGAATTGAGAACACGATTATCAAAGGAATTGCGTCCACGCAATCATAGGGAATAAATGGATACAAGGTAACAACCAAAAGAGCATGGCAATGTCGAATGTACAAGCAAAGCAAGTGTCAGCGGGGAAGTATTAGATAAGAAATCAAAAGGTTCGACTGCTTCAAACCAAAAGAATCAACCTCGTGGGAATCGGGGATCAAAATCAGACGACTAACAAAAGCAAGAACAATCGAGTTCCAGCAACTAAAAGAGAAGGAAAAACAGAGCAGAAATCCCCTACAGAGCACGAATTGAATGTGAGTAAATCAAATTACTCACCTGAATCGCCAGAGAAAAAGACGAAGCTCAAATCTCAAGAATCGCAACTATTCAATCATCAAAACGATAATTGAATTTCTCAAATCAACAAATATTCAATTATCAAAACGATAATCAAATTTTAAATTTAACAAATATTTGATTATCCCAAGCGATAATCAAATTCCAAATCAACAATTATTTAATCATCTGAAGCGATAATTAAATCTCAGATCAGCAAATATTTAATTATCAAAAGCGATAATTAAATCTCAAATCAGCAAATATTTAATTATCAAAAGCGATAATTAAATCTCAAATCAGCAAATATTTAATTATCAAAAGCGATAATTAAATCTCAAATCAGCAAATATTTAATTATCAAAAGCGATAATTAAATCTCAAATCAGCAAATATTTAATTATCTGAAGTGATAAATAAATCTCAAATCAACAATTATTTAATTATCTCAAGCGATAATTAAATCTAAAATCAACAAATATTTAATTATCTAAAGCGATAATTAAATCTAAAATCAACAAATATTTAATTATCTGAAGCGATAATTAAATCTCAAATCAACAATTATTTAATTATCTCAAGCGATAATTAAATATAAAATCAACAAATATTTAATTATCTGAAGCGATAATTAAATGCAACAAATATTTAATTATCTGAAGCGATAATTAAATCTCAAATCAACAATTATTTAATTATCTCAAGCGATAATTAAATCTAAAATCAACAAATATTTAATTATCTGAAGCGATAATTAAATGCAACAAATATCCGATTATCAAAAACGATAATAAGAACTCATATCAACAAATATCTAATTATCACAAGCGATAATTAGAAACAACAAATATCCGATTATCAAAAACGATAATCAGAACTCAGATCAACAAATATCTAATCATCACAAGCGATAATTAGAAACAACAAATATCTGATTATCAAAAACGATAATCAGAACTCAGATCAACAAATATCTAATTATCACAAGTGATAATTAGAAACAACAAATATCTGATTATCAAAACGATAATCAGAACTCAGATCAACAAATATCTAATTATCACAAGCGATAATTAGAAACAACAAATATCTGATTATCAAAACGATAATCAGAACTCAGATCAACAAATATCCAATTACCTGCAGATAATTGGAAACAACAAATATCTAGAAATCAATTAAGAAGACTAGAAAATCAACATAAAAGCTTGGATCGATCCCATCAGATGGCGAGTTTTTAATTCGCCGCACGTGCAACAACATATGGCCGAAGCCTACCAAGTACTCAACATAATTTTTTGGCGCCCAACAAATGACCCGAAGGTCTAGTACTGGTATTTGACCCGAAGGTCCAACATATGACCCGAAGGTCCAACATAGTGGCTCGAAAGCACACGAAAGCATCAAATATTTCAATTAACGAGTCTGGAATTAACCGAAATAGCAAACGCACATGTCCCATACCACGTGTTTTACTAAATCGTTTGATTCTCTTCATCGTTTCCTTGAAAGTGTAAAGTTCATCAAAATCATCAAAACAACAGATATTCAATTAACGAGTCCGGAATTAACCGAAATAGTAAAAGTGTGGTTCCATACTCCGCACTTTTGCCAAATCGTTTAAATCACTTCATCGTTTCCTTGAAAGTGCAAAATTGTGTATTTTGTAAAAATACACTTTACATTCTCAAACGGACAAGTCCGGAATTAAGCGAATCAGTAAAAGAAAGGGGTCATAGTCCTCGATTTTGCTGAAACGTTTAAATCGCTTCCTCATTCTTTTGAAATCGCAAACTGTAAAATTTTTGAAAACAATTTTGTTTATTTTGTAAAAATAACAATTCGCATCCTCAACTGAACAAGTCCGGAGTTAAGCGAAACAGTAAAAGAAAGGGGTCATAATCCTCGATTTTACTGAATCGTTTAAGTCGCTTTCTCATCCTTTTGAAAACGCAAACTGCTAAAATTTTATAAAACAATTTTCATTTTAAAACGATTTTCCAATCACGTGATTAAAACAGCAAATCAGTAACAATTTCGATAAGGAAATTGTACTTCTCAAAATACCGTAAAAACGGTTACAAATCAGCATTGCGGTATAACCGCTTGAAAATCCACTTTTAAAAGTTTGACTGTTACTGAAGTCAAAGCAACAGAAATTTTAAAACATCAAATATCTCATCAAAATAATTCACATCTAAATGTGACATTAGTGAATTTTCATTCATTAAAATTGTCAACAAAACACCGTGCTTCAAAAATCTAGCATTGGTGTAAAAATCCCGTTACAAAAATAACGGCAACAAAATACGTCTCATAACCAAGCATCGGTTCAACGTAAATAAATGCAGTAACGTGCAATTCAAATTTTTTTTTTGCACGTACTACAGAATGAACAAAGAAATCATTCAAATGTATCTTCAATGAAGATAATCCAAAACAGCAAAAATCTAATCAATAGATGATTAATACAAAAGAAAGCCAGCGGAAATTTCAGCAAAAATCACATAACTGCAATTTCTTCGAATCCTCAATTCGGATTCGAAATTCTCAAAGAAACAAAATAATTACAGCTATGTAAACAACAATTGAAATTCATATCGATTTCGTATTTTGATTTTTAAATCAAAAAGATTATCAGTTGTACTCAGCGAAGACGGTTTCACTGTTTCCACTGCGCACTCTGATAAATAGAACACAAATCAATCATATCATCAGAACACAATTTCACTATTATTTTTAAATAAAGATATTTAAAAATTTCATCCAAATTTCAAAACTTTAGTTTTGACTCAAAGTACAAATAAAACATCGACCAATAGTTGTAACATATGTTCCATCCAAGTTATGTTTTATATTATGTCCATAAACCCCAAGCTCTGATACCAACTGTGACGCCCCACCTCTATGCTCATAATAACAAAGAGTATTAAAAGAAATACAGTCTATTATTACGAAGAATAAGGCTGGATAGGAGCGACCATCCGTAATTGGCCTTACACTAATATTGGTTATCTCGATAGGAGTGCTATATACTTTTTATTTTTCATCTATTATTTATTTACTCCCATCGACATATCCAATTATCAGTATAAAACAAACTACGATAGTTCATAATAGTTTAGGACATTAGATATAACAATAACACAGATAATATAAATGCGGAACACAGAATAACAATAATCTCATATATATATAACCGATGTCAGTTACAATATAGTTGACACGATACACATGATACAACTACAACTGTCGACTCTAGAAGTTATATAAACAAGTACATTATCGACTAATATACATGAATACATATCGTTCTATACAATGACGCGACTACTACAAAATGACACTGACAACTTCAGAAGATGTGAAAAGTCTTCAAATCCTGAACAGCAACTCAAAGAAGAAAATCTACAACCTGAAATAACTCGGGTCTGACCCGAGTATTACATTCAAAAGAAAATAATACCCAGGTCAGTCTAATTCAAACCAGTTTATTAGTGCATATAGGCAATAATAATCAAATAGTCCAATAGATGACAGTCACAGAAATCTCGTATACCCGACTCCTCGATAAAAGAATCGGATAACGGCAGATATAACACTATATAGTGTTAAACAACAAAACAACAATGCCAATTTAAAAACAACAATGCTGATTGGCTGCAGTACACGCTAACGTGTACTGCCTCGCCAATACAGTCTATCAAATACTCAGAAGATCAATGAATCCAAAAGCCAACGAATCCAATTCAAATCAAAATGAACCATTTCAAACTACGCTTAATAAAACGGAAACAGATGGCGTCAAATTAAATTAAATCTCGGTGTGGCTGCAGTACACGCACGCGTGCACTGCCTCGCCACTACCGTACGTCGAAACTGCAAAGGTCAAACCCAATTATTGGGTTCAACTCAAGTGAAATTCGAAAAACAAATAAAATGCAAAGGTCAAGTCACTGCAGTCATGACTCAACACAATGCAACAGCCAAAGTCAAGGCAACATGAAGCTTGCAAGTTCGAACCCAAGACAATACAACTCACTATAAATATTAGTGCAGACATACATGGCTCAAGTGGTGAAACACTGATATTAGTGCAGACATACATGGCTCAAGTGATGAAACACTGCAACTCGACTAACAAAATGAACCAAAATAATGCAAATGCAGTCCAGACCCGAGAATGGCCAGAAACAAGACATCAAGATATGGCAACACAACAAACTCATGATTACAACTCGAGCAAGTTCAGCTACCATGTGAAAGCAAGCAGTCAAAGTAACAACAATGCATACAAGTTCAAAGTGAAGCAAAAGTTGAAAATGAACAAGCATATGGTATGGCATTGAAACCAGTTCAACAATCAAACTCAGCAAGCACGCGATACAGTGACGCTAAAGCACAGGATACAAGTATGAGTACACAATGCAGACAGTGTCAAAGTCACAGAGGGAAAATCAATAACCATGGTGTATATAAATGCAGACAAGATACATGAGGACCAAACTTTGAGTCAAGCAGCAGACAGGGAAGTGCAGCCTCAACATGAAGTTTAACCGTGCCAACAGACCAAGAATGTGTACCAAACTCAAATGCACAAAATGCAAACTGCAATTACAAGGAGTGTGACAACATAAAATGAATTAAAGGCAACAATGGCACTCCACAGGACATTGGACAATGTACTCAGCAATATGTGGTGCGAACACTATTGGCCTACGTCAAACTACAAATGCAACATGAAGTGCTGCTACAAATAAATGGAGACAACAGAAAAGTCTGGGCAACACGCAGATGACACCATAACTCAAGACCATCAAAGAGACAACATAGAAGCAACTGAAAACAGTGCAACATACAGTGATGAAGTGGGGATGAAGTAAGAGCTCAAGTGAAATCAACAGGAATGGTAACCAGAACAAATGCAACAAACAAGATCACCGATGTACCCATAACCGTGAAGCTATTACAACTGCAAGGCAACAGTGAAGATCACGGTGGCTAGAAAACATGTGTCAATATGGAGGCAAAACAACAATGCTACAGGATGGTCAGCCATCACAATAATGCAAATGTCGAGCTAAATGCAGCACAGTGAGATACAAATGCAACCTGAAGCACTGCAACTCAAGAATCAGTGCAAAGTGACTCAATGCACATCAAGTAAGAACCAGAAACAACATCAATAAAGTACCAAGGCAATGCATCAGTAATCAACTGAGCAAGTGAATATCAAAGTGAAGAAATCAAAGTTACAGTGAAGATTTCAAATGACTCAAGTGAAGATATCCAAGTAAAGCACTGCAACTCAACGAGCATCAAAATGAAAATGGAAATATACAGTTCAAAATCCGTGCAGTGGTTAAGAACAACCAGAGATGTCAACATATACAACTACAACAGATCAGGTGATGAACAAAATCAATGAATTGCAGCGCAGATGTATACATGATGATGCAACAGTCTTACCAAGTCAATAAAAATCAACACCATGTTATTCAAGTAAATGAAAAGGTCAGAAGTAAGATCTCAACATCCAAACCAAATGTACAAGAATACCAAAGCCGAGGAAAACAAGTCAGATTCCATCAGAAATTCACGAAATCGCAAGTTCGAATCGAACGAACAGTAAGTTTAAACTAGATGTGAGTGAATGAATCACTCACCTTAGACGCCACTGCGAGCACTCCCTTCGATCGACGAGTACAAGTCTTCGATCGAGCAGCCGAAGGTCAGCATCCCTACTTTGTCGAAGAGTGGCGTGGGAGAGACGAACGAAGCTAAGCGAACATGCCCTAATTCAGTTGCAAAAGGGGAAATCGTCGCCGCCACCATTTTTTATTCTTTCGTTTGTTTAGCTAGGGTTTTCCAAAAGAAACCAAGATAAAGAGGAACGGGTAATAGCCTTGTGAATTTTCACGGCGTCAATTAAAACATGGGCTACTATTTAGTTCAAAGCCCATAAATCCTTTAACAAATTTCAAAAGAATTTCTACTCGATATAGAAACTCCAATAACCATTTTATAAAAGAATTTACAACTGATAAAAACACTTAACAAATCTTTATAAACGAATTTCAACTCGAATGAAATTCCAATTGTAATTGTCTAACAAATGACGTAACAAATTAAATCGTCATTTGACGAAAATCAACTGCTATGAAAACCCGGGTTGTTACAATTCCACACAAAGCCACACTTTGCCTTTCTCATAACAGGTTCCATTTTGAATGTCACATTTCCATTCCTTCGATCACTATTGACTTCCACGAACATACAACCTCTAAGCTCATATTTAACGACCAGTAATCCCGCCCAATTCAAGCTAACAATAAACCACACATGTCTAACCCGAATCGAATGAAGATGTGAATAGTTATGGAAAAGAAAGAAGAAAAAGGAAGAGGAAAGAATCGCAGCGGAACAACATATAATATAATATCAATGAACTTTAAAAAAGAAAAATTGTAATCTTTAATATACATACATCCATCAGAGTACAACAACAAATCACAATCATCAGCCTAGATAGTTATAATGACCTATCCTCACAAATGCTGATAATTTAAACAACAATGCAGTGGAAAATAAACATATACGTGAATACAACCAGAAGACCTCCAACTCGTCCGTTGAAGCTCCAAAGCATCAAAATCTGAATCTGTAAATATGCTCGGTCTTACCCGAGCATTGAAAAGAAAGAACGCCCGGATCAGTCTGGTAAACCAGCATGAGAAAACACTTCTCAACTAAATTTTAAAGTTATAAAAACTTTTCTTTATCAAACAAAGGTTTGTCGTAAGACCATACTGCACATAAACACGGACAGATATTTACCTTACGATAACCAAAACAATTCATATCAAATTATGTTATATTATACTAGTGTCTAGTATACAAATAATATTAAAATAACTGAAATTGTTACATTGGTTAAATTTGATGACATAAAAGGTTTACAAACAAAATGGCAGGCACGTATTGGAGAATGATTTTCCATACAATGGTAGGTAAGGGACTACCTTCCATACAGTACATCTCTTGAATTAAGTACCGAGGATACACAAACAATCCACCGCATCTGGCAAGACCGATCTATCCCTATTTTGCACTCATACATGGCCTGGATAGAAACTGAATATGCCATCACTCTGGTCGTTGCCGACCTATCCGAGACGTCTCATTCCATACACCACATACCCGACATATAAAGGGTTATCTAGAAAGGTGATGATCATACCCTTATGGCAGCGAACCACATAGCCTTACGGCGTACCCTGTTTAATTCATTACCGGGTGATGAGGCTTAAGGTATTGTTTACCTTTCATATAGCACATTCCACTTTGAATGCCACATTGCCATTCCTTCGATCACTTTTGACTTTCACGAACATTCAACCTCTGAGCTCGTGCGTATCAGGGAAGGGTGTTAAGCCAAGAGAAGTTGCCTTCTCCGCCACCAAAAAGATGTACGTTTGTAAAAGTCAACGTTGTGATATCAGAAATGCAATGTCATAAATTCGACCATACAAGTTGTCCAGAAATAGGACAAACCAAAGGCACGCTCCTACCATATCCTGTCGGGAGTTAACCTTAGGATTAGTAGAAAGAAGTCCTTGCATATCGTAAATTTTCATAGCGAAGCACTACTATCACCATATATATATAATATGCATCGTGGTTCTAGTGGCAAGTAGCCATGCATCATGAAGATCTCCGTCTTCAGAATCATCATCATAAACTTGCACTTTCGAATGCATACACTGGTTCGAATTAGTTCTCGGATAAATCCAACCCCGGTCTCTCCGGACCAACAATGATACTGAGGCCTTTAATCTCATATGGAAACCAAATCTCGTAGACTTATCATGTTTCCAACTCTCAACTTGCTATCCTTCAGCCAAGAATGAAGCCCGGTAGATTGGAGTACTATAGACACTCTACACTACTCGAATCAACATTCTTAATCCAAACGATAATCAAGCCTACTCAGTCGGCATCATGTTAAATGCACAACTAATCCGCTCCCACATCAAATCAAGGAACCAAAAATGGTGAAGTTTGATAGTTGCTTATTGAACTGTCAAAGCAACAAACAATATCTAGCCTATAACCAATCACTGGGCCCATTTAATTAATCTTTTATTAATTAAATCAGTTTCCAAATAATTACTTCAAAATTATCTTTAAAAATATATATCCTCAAAACTACTTCAATTCTTTGGTATTGGAAAACATTTCCATATAATTATACCAATGGTATAAGTATATTTAATAACACTACTTTTGGAGACATGCCAAACAGATTTCTATAACCAAACCACTTCCAAGTTCATACGCCTCAGAACGGGCATTAAGTATAAGAAGCAATGCTTCCTACACCACCAAGCCTTTAGTATGATCACAAGAACCAATTCGTGTATTTCACTATAGAAGGTCAAGACATCATTTATTCGGTCAAAACAAATGTAGCGTAAAACATCGTTACGACAACCTGAAGACACTAGTATAGGGATTTGATTTATTATATATATACACATACATACATACATATATATATATATAATTTCCATATACTATATAAACTATAACAACAGTGTTATAGTCCATGCCTTTTATACATCCCTTAAAACGTCTATTACAACAATAAATGTTGAAATCTATGTTTTTGATAATTATCGCATTTTAAATCATTTTTCAAACTATCAAATTCCATTTGGAATAATTATTTTCAAAACTTTATTTTTAAAGATTATCACTTTAAAAACCATTATCTTCATCAAAAATATTACTTTTAAAACGGTCCTTTAAAAGATTATTTAACTCTTAAAAACTTGAATGTATTTCTTTCATATAAAAATCCGTATTTAAATCTCAACATAAATCATTTCCATATTTATAAAACTATGTTTGTAAATCTCCTTTCTATTTTATAAAACTTTAATTTTACAAAATCTCTTTATTTATAAAATTATATTTATAAATCATTCTTTTATGAAAACTCATTTTACTATTAATATCCATTTATAAATCCATACTTATACAAATCTTATTTATTTATAAAATCCATTTATAAATCCATTTACCAAATAAATTTCAAATCCATTTACAAAATATTTTAAAATTTCAATAATAAATCTATTTCTTTACTAATAAATTATCACTTTTATAAATTCTTTATATAAACTATTCAAAAATCTCTATCTAAGAATATTTCACAGAACTATACTTTTATAACATCAAAAATCATACTTTTTATTTCTTTAAAAAATACTCATTCTTTTTAATAATTTAAAATTTATTAAAACATATATACTTTCGAAATCACTATGAAAATAATTTCAATTCAAAATCACTATTTTGTAGTATTTCAAAATACTAAAAATATGGCCCGGTGCTACTATAGAATGAAATAAGCAAAAACAATCCATGTCATCAAATATGGCATCCAACTTATATATCAAAATAAATGAAAAGTAAAATCAACATTGTAAGGAATCATGTTGGATCCCTCCAACTTGTCCCCCTGCATCATATACAGTCAAGGTTTTAAATCTCGGATTTCGGTCACGTCTCGTCTCGAAGAATTTAGATAGCTTATCTCATATCGGGTGAGATCTCGAACGAGATGAGTGCATCTCGGTCGTCCATCTCAGATTTACATCTCGGTTTCTAAAATTCATTTCGGAGTTATGTCGGAGTATATGTCATGTCGAAAATTAGTTTTAATACACGTAAATTTATAATACTAGTCACTACCTTAAGGAAAACACTATGCACTTACCTTGAATATATCACACGCTTATCATTAGTAATTTAGTATGGAAAAATATCACTTGTATCATGTAAAATAAACAAATAACTAGATTTCATGAATAATGTTCAATATAATATCATATAAGATAAAGTAGACAAGAAACAAACCATAACATATGCACCTTTACTTTGTTTGATCATTCACTTAACTTTCCTACACAATATAATGTCTCATTTCTACCTTTTATGATTTATAGTGCTGCAAGGGAAATCTTAATTTTATAACTTCAAATACAAAATTCTACAAGTAGAATTAAGATATTCTATGTCTGATTATAGTATGTAATTATTAGCAAACAAAATCTCATTAAGCAACTAATAGCATAGATATTTCAAACAAACGTAGAAAATAGCATACATAGTACAAACAATTTCAAACATTTAGTAATATTATAAGAAAAGCAAAAAAATGATGTACGAATGAACATGTAATCATCAAATGAAATTAATAGATGAAAGAGAATTCCTTTATTGCTTAAAAATAAGCCTTGAGGAAAAAAATTATAGCAGCAAAGACTAAATGAAATCAAATTGGGAATCCATTTAGAACATAAAGTTAAATAAGTGAAGCCCAAAATTTATAGCCGCAAAAAATAGGGTTAGGAAAAAAACTCAAGAAAGTGTCGAAAAAAGAAAAATGAAATCGGATGTAAATTAATTTGGATAGAAACCTAAATGAAAATCATAAAGTGAAATACTTACCATAATCGATGTAAATTTTATCATCTTCTTACACACGTCACTGCCGTAAAATAAGAGACGAAGATTAAATGAGATTTATATAAGAAATAAGGGTTAAAAAAGTACAATTAAGAAGGCTTAAATTAAGGTAAAGGATGAGTAGCCCAATACGGAAAAAGAGTTGATTTTTTCCAAAATTCAAAAATTCGGCCGATATCTCACTGTTAAATCTCGTCCGAGATACCGGACGAGATACTGAAATCTTGTCCGAGATTTGAATCAGACGAGATTCAAACGAAATTAGTTGTTTCGAATTGCCCAGCCTTGAAAACGAGATCTCGGCCGAGATGAGCGAGATTTAAAACCTTGCATACAATATATAATCAAATAATATATATCAACCGCTTTGTGGTGGGATCATATACAAAGGGTAGTCTGCTCATATACAGGAACGTAATAGGGTCTCATTCGCTCCAATAGGCGGTAATATATATCCAAACCAACTAATAAATATATTAAATCATCCAAACAAGCAACAAACAACATAAATAAAATTATCCACACTTATACAAAAATATAAGTGGGCCAGAGAGGTGAGCTCACTCACAGAAATTTTAGAAATCGCCAAAGCGCTCCGGTTTGAATTAAAATTAAACGGTCATTTAAACCCAAAATTTTAACGAACTCCGAATCCATCCAATCCAACTCCATAGCATAGTACTCACTGATACGAACGCAATGCAACACATCGCGCTTAAAACCGACCTCGTATGAAAAAGTTATGAATTAACAAACATACGAATTAATTAAAATTAACTTAAATATTAAATAAAATTTTATATTAAACCTTCTTCCCACACTCTCTCTATCTCATACGTGATTTCCAAGCGACGTTCATCCGTTCTTGTTTTTTTATAATTCGTGATTCGCTTAAAGCTCGCTATCGCCTCCACTTGTGCGCGCCGCCGCTCCACCTTGCCGCCGCTCCACCGCCTGTCGCCGCTGTGCGTGCGCCTTCATGCGAACCCAATAAAAATGTCTCCTTGCTACCAATAAATCCGGCCCCCTAGCCGCTGCCATGGTTCGTCGATCGATGGTCCAATCGTAGAATAGATCTGCCTCGTCGAGTTCTCTAACTTTCATGTTGAACGTTTCAGCTAATTCCGCTCCGAGCTCACCGTGAATTGATGGCCGTTGGATCAAGCTATATATTTAATGGCGGCTGAAGCTTTTTAGGGTTATGGTTTGGCAAATGAAGGAATTTAATGCCCTTTTATAGAAAATTTTCACGGCTCTATTCACTCGCTAAAATTTCAAACACCAAATGAAGCATGTCACTTTACGTTCTGTATGTTATACCTCTATTCCAAACACAATGGAATATATCGGAAGCCAATTCCATCATATACAGAAGTTAACTTTCAAAATCAAATTATTTTAATTTGAATTCCTTTAATAAATTTCTACGTGTTTCAAACTCGCACGACCAAATGATACGCTTCCTATCGCCGCGAAATTCGGCAGCACATAATAATTCACTATTACGGATCCAATGAAACTGGTTTTATCAAAATCTGAGACAGTGCCCCAGAAGGCTATTTTTACACGTTAATTAAGATGAGTTATTTCCAAAATCAGTTTAGCCACTTTTAAATCCAATTTAAAAGTTTACTATCTTCCTTATTGTTTAAACTGAATTTAAATCGGTTTTGTCCATATTAAATTCGAGATTCAATTATTTAAACAATTCCAAATATTAAATTTAACAATTTAATTATCAAATAAATCACTATATTTGAAATATAAGTTATTTAACTTAACTTTTCAATATTTAAAATCAATTAAATATTCCAAATTCAAATGACTGAAATTTTGGGTCGTTACAAACTCCCCTCCTTAAGAATTTTGTCCCCGATATTACCAGGTAAGAAAATGCCCCAAACCCATTAACTCTTCAAAACAATTAGTTAAAATGGATTATAAAATTTATATGTCTTTCAAATCAATTCATAGATACCCACTAATACCATTCTAAGTTATAAAACCAAAATCCAAATTTTTAGTTATAAATTTTTTTCCAAAATCTCAAAAAATTTCTATCGCCTTAAATTTACGGAAAATTTCACCAACGTCCCCTTTGCGCGGTTCAATCAAAACAATTTACAATATATATAGTCACAAATATATCTCATCTTCAAGGATAAGGCATCCCTTAGGGGAAAAAATATATAAAGTACGATTGTAATCCGAGATGTGCACCTTTTATTAGTATTTGCAAGCATATATAATCAATAAAATGCGAAAGCGAGTTCCAAATACGAAGCATACGCCATCCGCACCTACTAATCACTCAACAACCAATGAGAACGGGTAAAGGAAAAGTAATATCAACATATAACATAGAATATACAATAACTACATGCAAATGTAGCAAAGGTAACAAGAGAGACCATCAAACAATTTAATATTCATCCAACTAATTCATACCCATATAAATTTGCATTTTCTAATGTCAACATTTAATTTATTAAAGCCCGTATGATGTACATAAATTATCCATATGCAAAACCATACCTGATCGCTCGCTCGATCATACAATTTCACTTCCGCACTAGTACCGTTCACACGACCACTCTAGTGTGGACTCAGATCCGGTTCCTTGAATAGAAACCATAATTCTCCTTACATAGCCATATACTATGATAGAGAATATCAGAATTAATCAAAAATCCATATCCAGTGTTCGCCGTCCAAAATCGAGTGAAAAACCCTAACTCGGATTGGTGTAAATCACCTCGAAATCGTCTACTCGAATCTGGATCAAGTAGTTATGCGAATAATAAAATGAACTACGTATAACTTGCATATTTATCTCAATTGGTTTCTTATTAGATCCTATTATTTTTATTTACATTCATTTCATTTTCATTATTTATATTGCTCTATTCACATTCATTTATTACTTTCATTTTTCATATTCATTTTACGTTTAAAAACATTCCATTCCTTACAAAATTCATTTATGAATCATTCATAAAATTTTACTTAAGGTTGTAGACATTTTCTTTAATACTACAATCACTTATAAACCATTACCTAAACTTATTATAAACTTTATATACAACACTTATATTTATTTTTGTTGAATCACCAGTTTTGATTCATGACAAAACGGTTCAGAAGCTAAAGAAGAATATGCACTCATACATGACAAAAAGAAGACATCAGAGGATCAAGACTTCAACTCTATGTTTCAAGTAATTATTATATGTGTTGAGTCTTAGACATATGTTAAAATTAATCCTCCAGGTTTAGTGTTCTATGGTTCTTGAAAAACAAAGTTCACTGTGCAATATAAGCACAGCCAGTCGACTGGCTGTGCATACCCAGTCGACTGACTGTGCATAAAATATTTTAAAATTTTCAAATTCAGTCAACTAACTGGAATCGACCAGTCGACTGACCGGGCTTCAACTGTCAAAATTCTGAATGGACATCTTCTTCCATAAAGAGTTGCACTTCGTGAAAAGATGCCTCTCTTGGCTGAAACTCTTCACTAAGAGCTGCATCTCTCTGAAAACTATATATAGGGGTTCTCACACACTTCACAATCACTCCATTTCTGATTCTAATTCTTTCTATTCTCTTTTGTGATTATTCTAGTGCATTCATACTCTTCATTGCTTTGAATCTTTGAATTATATTTCATATACTTTGATTCTTAGCAATATTCTTCTTTTCATACCTTCACATTCTCTTTATATACTTGAGGAATTGATTACAGGAAGTTTGTAATCTTAAAGACAAATCAGTGTTATCAAGAACACATTGAGTCAACTACTTTTATATTCTGTTATGTCCTGTTCTGCTGCTTAGGCAAGGGAAAGTCCTCTTCGGCTGCTGAGGCAAAAATCATGTTCTGCTTCTCAGGTGTCTGTTCTGTTGCTCAGACCTATTCCTCTGGGTTAAGTGAGAGTATTGTTAGTTAAAGCTAGAAGTTAGTCTGGGACTGAACGTAGAACGGGAGTTCGAACCAGTATAAAAATTCCTGGTGTGCTTATTCTTATTTACTTTACTGCTATTAACTGCTTCCACACTTAGTTTAATATATATTCCATATCTCTCGATCCACACGTACTTTCATTTGGTATCGGAGCAAGGTCATCCAATAACTATAAAACAGTTATTTGATATCGTGATAATATGGAAAACAACACTAACACTAGTTTCAATGAAGGACAATCCACTACACGACCACCACTATTTAATGGTTTAAATTACAGTTATTGGTCCACTAGAATGAGAATATTTATGCAGTCAAACTGTTATGATATCTGGAATATCACTCAGACTGAACATCATATACCAAATACTGAATATGCACAATGGTCACACACAGAGAAACAAGATGCTACAAATAATTCAAAAGCTATGAATATGTTATTTTGTGCTTTAGACAAAAATGAGTTTAATAGAGTTAGCATGTGCACTACTGCCTATGAAATCTGGCGGACACTAAAAATAACTCATGAAGGTACAAACAAAGTTAAGCAAAGTAAGATTTCAATGCTTAAAAATCAGTTTCAAAACTTTAGAATGAAACAAGATGAGTCTATAAATGATATGTACTCTAGATTCCAAGACATATATCACTCATTGTTAGCACTGGGAGAAAAGTATATAGATTTTGATATTATGTCAAAACTCCTCAACTCACTCACGGATGAATGGGAGAGAAATGTTTTAGCTATCGAAAAAGCTAATGATATCTCTACCATAAAACCAGAGGAGTTGATAGGTAATCTAATGTCTTATGAAGTTAATTTACAAGCTAAAAGAGTACAGGTACAAGACAAAAAGAACATAGCTTTTCGGGCTGAAGAAGAAGAGAACCAAGATTCAGATGATGAGAATTTAGCATTCATTGCCAAGAATTTCAAGAAGTTCTTAAAGCATCGAAAGAACAGCAGATTCAATGATAAAAAGAACTTCTCAAGCAAACCATCTACATCAGCTTTAGAATGTTACAACTGCCACAAGAATGGACATATCCAGAAAAATTGTCCAAAACTAAAGAAGAGTTATTCCAACAAGGGTAGAAAAGACAAATACAAAAAGAAAGCATTCTCTGTCACATGGGACAACTCAGATTCCTCATCATCAGATAGTGACAGTGATAATGAAAATGAACAAGCAAATGTATACTTCATGGCCACAGAAAATGAGGTTAGTGATCTTACCTTTGATGATCTAATAGAAATTAATTCAGAACTTTTGAACACACTAAAAAGTTTCAAAATAAAATATAAAGAAGCTCGCGAAAATCAGAACAAAGCAGAATTCGAAAGAGATATGCTTAAAGATGAGAAGAAAATACTAGAGGAAGAACTTGAAAAACTTTAAGAATCAGTCTCTAATACTAATTCTCAACTTACTTTATTGAGTCAAGAAATTGAAACTCAAAAAGAAAAGAATGATGTTCATGTCTCTAAAAATCACGAGTTAAAAACAAAAGTAAAATTACTTGAACTAGACAATACTGTGCTAAAAAGTACGTTAGAGAATATTACTAAAAATGTTTCTAACTTTAATAAAGGAAGAGAAAATTTGTCTAAAATTATTGAAAATTCTCAATCAGTGTCAAGTAAAAAGGGGTTAGGTTATGTTAAGAAGTCCATAGCTCCATCTAGAATAGAAAATAAAAGGAGAATTGATTTTAAACCCACAATCACTAAAGAAAATTAAAAAAGGAAAAATTTGAAAACTATAAAAATATAGATTCCTAAAACAAACAATTGTTTGATTAGGAAGAAATATATAAACTCCTTTATTGAATCTGTACACAAGAATATAAATTATGTTTATAAAGGGAATGGCGAACCCTCTTGGGTTTGGTTTCCTAAGATCTAACTCTTACGACCCTATAAAAAGGTGGGTACCAATATTATTTTTTTATTTTGCAGGACCCACTTAAAAAGAGAGGAAAATGGATATTAGATAGTGGTTGCTCAAAACATATGACAGGAGACAAAAATATGCTATCAAACATTATCTACTCAGATGGTGGTTTGTCATTTTTGGAGACAATTCGAAGGGATATATCATCGGCAAAGGCGATGTGAGCAATAACGGTACATCTAATTTACCTCTTATTTGAAATGTTTTACTAGTCAAGAATTTAAAACATAATCTCTTAAGTATTAGCCAACTGTGTGACAAAGGATTCAAAATTACCTTTTCTGAAAATAAGTGTAGCATTTCTGATCAAAATCAAAATTTACTCTTTGAAGGAAATAGAGACAAAAATATTTAAATTTTGAATATGAAAATAAATCATAATTCAGATATGTGTCTACTAGCCAAAGAAAATGATCCTTAGTTATGGCACAAAAGATTTTGTCACATTAACTTCAAAACATTAACTAAGCTTTCTAAAAATGAGTTAGTGAAAGGATTACCTAAAATGAACTTTAAAATAGATCATATTTGTGATGCATGTCAATTAGGAAAACTAACTAAGTCATCTTTTAAATCTAAAAAGATTATTTCAACAACACAACCACTAGAACTATTGCATATGGATTTATTTGGACCAACACAAGTGCAATCCATAAATCATAATAGATATGTGTTTGTAATTGTTGATGATTTTTCTAGATATACTTGGACTATTTTTATGAAACACAAAAGTGATACATTTGAAAAATTCAAAGTCTTTTCCAAAAGAATTCAAAATTTCAAAAGCTTAAAAATAAAGAACATTAGGAGTGATCATGGAGGTGAATTCAAAAACGACATTTTTGAACATTTTTGTAAAAAGAAAGGAATAAACCATAATTTTTCTTTTACTCGTACTCCACAACAAAATGGAGTAGTAGAACGAAAAAATAGAACTTTACAAGAATGTGCCAGAACCTTGTTAAATGGAAGCACATTACCCAAACATTTCTAGGAAAAAGCAGTTGCAACTGCCTGTTATGTACTAAATCGTGTTTCTATAAGACCTCAAACTAAAAACACTTCTTATGAACTTTTTAATGGTCGAAAACCAAATATTTCTTATTTTAAGGTTTTTGTTTCAAAATGTTTTATTTTAAACACAAAAGATCAGCTTGGCAAATTCGATCCAAAATCCGATGAAGGAATCTTTATAGGATATTCAGACCTAAGAAAAGCTTATCACATTTTTAATAAAAGAACTAATATCATCGAAGAAACACTTCATGTATATTTTGATGAAAATTTTAAACAAATATCAAGTAGTAGGGATGACGAAGAAGTTCTTGAAAATATCACAAATGTAGAATCTACCTTGTCTAAAAATAATGAAAAAAATGTTCCTAATAATGAATTAAGATCTCCACCAAGGATATTAAAAGATCATCCAGTTCAAAATGTCATAGGAGAAATTAATTCAAATGTTAGAACTAGAAATCAATTAAATCAAATGGGCCACGTAGCATTTCTTTCTAATATAGAACCTAAAAATATTAAGGAAGCCTCAACTGATGACTATTAGATTATCGCTATGCAAGAAGAACTAAACCAATTCGAAAGAAATAACATTTGGGATTTAGTTCCAAGGCCTAGTGACCAATCAGTTATTGGTACTAAATGGGTTTTCAAAAATAAGGCTGATGAACATGGTAATATAACTAGGTATAAAGCTAGATTAGTTGCACAAGGATATAATCAGGAAGAAGGAATTGACTATGAAGAAACGTTTGCTCCAGTCACTAGATTAGAAGCAATGTGTATATTATTGGCCTATGCATGATTTCATAAATTTAAATTATATCAAATGGATGTTAAAAGTGCTTTTCTAAATGGCTTTATAAAAGAAAATGTTTATGCTGAACAACCTCCCTTATTCATTCACGAAAATTTTTCAGACCATGTCTATATACTTAAAAAGGCGTTATGTGGATTAAAACAAGCACCTCATGCTTGGTATGGTCGTCTAAAAAGTTATTTAATCGACTCTAGTTTTGAAATTGGGAAGGTTGATCAAACTCTTTTTATTAAGAAAAAGAAAGAAGATATTTTAATAATTCAAATTTATGTTGATGATATTATTTTTGGTTCTACTAATGAAAAGTTATGTCAGGAATTTTCCAAAATAATGACAAATGAATTTGAAATGTCTCACATGGGAGAATTAAATTATTTTCTTGGTTTACAAATTAAACAACTTACAAATGGAATTTTTATAAATCAAGAAAAATATTGTAATAATCTAATTAAACACTTTGGTATGGAAAATACTTCTGCCAAACCTACTCCTATGAGTACAACTATAAATCTTGAAAAAGATGAAAACGGCAAAAGTATAGACCAAAAATTATATCGAAGCATGATTGGATCATTACTCTACTTAACAGCAAGTAGACCTGACATAATGATGAGTGTTTGTCTGTGTGCATGATTTCAAGCAGATCCAAAAGAGTAACACATTAGAGCAGTGAAACGTATATTACGATATCTTAATAAAACCAAGGACTTTGGACTATTTTATCCAAAAGAATGTCCTTTCGAATTAGTTTCCATATAGTGACGCTGATTTTGGAGGATGTCGGACGGATAGAAAAAGTACAAGCGGAACTTGTCACTTCATTGGATGATCTCTTGTATCTTGGTTTAGTAAGAAAAAAAATTGCGTCTCACTCTCAACTTGTGAAGCAGAATATATATCTGCATCTTTGTCATGTGCTCAAGTAATCTATATGCAGCAAACACTTCAAGACTTTGGTTTTAATTTATCTAATCAACATTTTTTTGTGATAACTTAAGCACTATCAACCTTTCTAAAAATCCAATCAATCATTCACGAACAAAACATATTGACATACGTCATCATTTTCTTCGTGATTGTATTGAAAAAGATATAATAATTCTTGATTTCGTATCTTCTGAAAACTAGTTGGCCGATATTTTTACTAAACCTTTAAATGAAAACACTTTTGTAAAATTAAGACGAGAACTTGGAATCATCTCGTTTAAAAATTTATAAGTTTTTCAAAAATAAGTTAAGTTTATTTTCTGCATAAGCTGGGATTTGAACTCAGGACCTCCTTGTAAGTATGCATATGACTTTGCCTGTAGGCTATGTGATATTTCTTGTCTAAGATCATAGCTCACTTCAACTTATTTCTGTTTTTTTAAGTGGTCCACATTACCTTGATTTTTGTCCTCAAATTTTTCTTATGGCTGAAATTCAATCATTCTATATTTAATCTCAGCTATTCATTTTTTAGTTTCAGTCTTCTATAATTATATTCATTCAAAAAAATTTCTTCAAAAACAATCGAACATGGTTTTCAACTTTGCATTGTTTATCTACACCATGGCCGGATCATCTTCAGATGAGCCTTCCTCTCATTAATCGTCAAGGTATTCTTTAATTAATTTTGAAACTCCAAGTTCAGGGTCTTCATAACTTCCAACTCCGACTCCTTCTTATATCCCGATATGTCCAACACAAAGCCATCATATGGGATATACACCAGAAAATAAACGCACGCGAAGAAACTTATTTCCATCCCCAACTACTAAAGAAAAGATAGATGATTTGCATCACTATCAGAGGGAAACACTTGAACTTCAACGTGAAATGTATTATGAACAAAAGAGTCATGGTAGGAGACTTAGTTTTCTTGAACAATGTGCTGCAAAAATATGTATTTCATCCCCCATCGACACAAACGCACATATTCACTCACCTCAATGCCCTCATGTATCTCCGAATTCATGGGAACGTAGAGGACCAAATTCATGGAATCATGGAGGACCGAATTCATGGGAACATGGAGGAACGAGTAACTCACCGATTCAAAAATAATGTTCACCTATAAAACTATTTGCTGAAAATACAAAAATTGAACCGGGAGAAGAATCGGAAGACTCACACTCTCATTTCTATTTTTTACACAAAGTATGCTCATTGTCTTTGTTTTAAAATATATTCATGAAATAAACTTATGTGTATTCTTGAAATACAGTTCAAAAAATATTCTGTATTTATTTCTTCCAGTCAGTCGACTGACCTATCATGATTAGTCGATTGGCTGTATAAAATCTGTGTTATATTTAGTGCACCAGTCGACTGACTACATTCGTCCAGTCGACTGGCTATAAGCAAATATTTCTGATTCCCTTTTATAGTTACTTTTTACTCCACTCTCACTTTACCATTCTCAATTTTTTTACCCAAATCCTTCTTGTGAAAAACCCTAAATTCCAAATCCAATCAAATCTTTCACCAAATCCTTCTTCAAATGGCTCCTACAAAACGACATAGGCAAAGCTCCTCCTCCGTCTGACCTACTGATAGCCAAATCGCACAATGGCTATATAACGATGTCACGATTGCAAGATGGCATAAAATGGAAAATTCGTGGATCTTTGAAGGTTCATTCATGGTCTACAATGATTTTGCGGCTTACGGATTACAAGATCTTTTGCGTAGATCCGGATTGGAATCTCTTCTCGACATGAATCTCAATTCTCACAAGATTAATCATCTCATTGTGAAGCTCTTCTATGCAAATTTAAATCTTCCTCATCAACGTCCATCAAATAGGGATGATTGTGTTTGGAGTTTAGTTTGTGGACATCAAGTCTTCTTCTCCGTAGATCGGATGGCGCACATACTTCAATCACCTAACCAAGGTATTCCTCTAGACAATGTCGATTGTAATATTCAACAAAGAGATCGAGTTAGTCATATGTTCATGGGTGACAATATGACGGAACAAAAATCTATTCTTCTTAGACCAAAAGCAAGATTTCTTCACAAAGCATTTATGAGAAGTATTCTTCTGAGAACCGGGTCATATGAACTAATCTACCCGGAAAATTTCAAAGCACTTTATGCGGTATGGGGAGGAACTCAAGTTAATTGGCTACGGAGAATATTGGATGAATTTCTCTCCTTCAACAATGGAAATATGAGAACCATTTACTTCAAAGAATATATAATGAGATTACTTTTAAATGTGGGTGCACCTCAACTGGAATCTGAAACTTCTTCTGTTAGAGTGATAAACATTCGCACATTGAGTCTCATGAAATTACCGTCAGTTCCTCCAGCATTTATCTCATTTGAAGAATGGCATCACCAACACCAACAACGACAATCGGGCGGACCAATCATTCGGGAGCAAACACCCCAACCCGAAGAAGAAGAAGAAATTCGCCTTGCAACATCGGCTAGTACTCGAGAGTCCATAGAAATCCTATCTAGAAATGAACAAATACTAGGAACTCGTTTGAAGAAAGTTGATAAAAAATTAGACAAGATCAATGGGTTCTTCTCTATACTATGGGATGCGATTTCATGTTCTTCATCCACGACTGCTTCTTCCGTAGCACATGGTAAGCGACCAGCACCGAGATTCACATGGTCTACTTCCGAGGAACGTACCGGAAGCGATACTAGCGGACCAAGTGGTAGTGGACAAGACACATCAAGACCTGGAAAGGAGCATACAGAGGAATATGACTGGGATCGAGATGAGTAAGCTTTTATCTCTTGTTGGTAAGATTTGATGGAATTTTGTTCTTTGTTCAAATTATTATCTTTGCAAACTACTCTGGTAAACATTGTGATACTTGTAGTAAGTAGTCTCATTATTGTTGGTTATGTTTTTTTATTCATCTCATGTACTATGATACTCTGTTTATCTATGTGTACTGTTCTGTGTCTATTTGTGTGTTATACACTAAATTTTATTTAATATGTCTCCTTTTTGTCGATGACAAAGGGGGAGAAAAAGTGTGTGCACTAACATATTTGATTCAGGAAAAAGATGTCATATTTTCGAAGGGAGAAAATTCTCTATCTAAGATATATACAAGTTGTCATCAATCAAAAAGGGGGAGAATGTTGAATCACCAGTTTTGATTCATGACAAAACAGTCTCATACATGACAAAAAGAAGACATCAGAGGATCAAGACTTCAACTCTATGTTTAAAGTAATTATTATATGTGTTGAGTCTTAGACATATATTAAAATCAATCCTCAAGGTTTAGTGTTCTATGGTTCTTTAAAAACAAAGTTCACTGTGTAATATACGCACAGCCAGTCGACTTGCTGTGCATGCCCAGTCGACTGACTGTGCATAAAATATTTTAAAATTTTCAAATTCAGTCGACTGACCGGAATCGACCAGTCGACTGACCGGGCTTCAACTGTCAAAATTCTGAATGGACATCTTCTTCCATGAAGAGTTGCACTTTGTGAAAAGATGCCTCTCCTAGCTGAAACTCTTCACTAAGAGTTGCATCTCTCTGAAAACTATATATAGGGGTTCTCACACACTTCATAATCACCCCATTTCTGATTCTAATTCTTTCTATTCTCTCTTGTGATTATTCTAGTGCATTCATACTCTTCATTGCTTTGAATCTTTGAATTATATTTCATATACTTTGATTCTTAGCAATATTCTTCCTTTCATATCTTCGCATACTCTTTATATACTTGAGGAATTGGTTATATGAAGTTTGTAATCTTAAAGACAAATCAGTGTTATCAAGAACACATTGAGTCAACTACTTTTATATTCTGTTAAGTCCTGTTCTGCTGCTCAGGCAAGGGAAAGTCCTCTTCAGCTGTTGAGGCAAAAATCATGTTCTGCTGCTTAGGTGTCTATTTTGCTACTCAGACCTATTCCTCCAGGTTAAGTGAGGGTATTGTTAGTTAAAGCCAGAAGTTAGTCTGGGACTGGACGTAGAACGGGAGTTCGAACCAGTATAAAAATTCCTGGTGTGCTTATTCTTATTTACTTTACTGCTATTAACTGCTTCCGCACTTAGTTTAATATATATTCCATATCTGTCGATCCACACGTACTTTTAATTTTCACTTCCCAACTTAAGTTGAATTTCATTTTATAACTCAAGTTCATATCCATATCACTAATTTATTTCATTAATTCATTATAAATCAAATTCGATTTCATTTAACTTTGCTTAAGTCAAATTCATTTCAAAATTCATTTTATTTAACTTAACTTAAGTTAAATTTCATTTCATAGTTCAATTTTCAAATTTACTTTTCCTAACATATATATTCAACAAACTTTTTTTTAAATGTGTTTTAACTTACTGATTCTCAAAACTATAAGTTATAAAACTTAGTTTCTTATGTTTTCGACAAAAAACTTAGATAACAACTCTCAGAATTTAAACATCTAGTTTTTATTTATTATTGAAATCATTTGAAATCATAGATATACATAATTCCTTTTTATATCAAATCATATTTTTGAATTTTAAACAAACTTGGGTTACCAAAACAAAACACCAATGTTAGCAATCCATCAACACTTCACTAAACCATCATCTAAACACTCCTCCACCTTTTCCAAGTGCTCGGCCAACACCCCATTCCACCTTACCCTTGGCCATGCTCATTCTCCCTCTCCTAGCTCAAGGCCAATCCACTATCCACCTCCACTCTCATGGCCTTAGGCCATAAATGAAGAAGACAAGAAGAAGTTGATTAAGAAGAGGTTAGAGAGTAACAAGTAGATTGGTGCTTAAGAACTCCACTATTTTGAACCCTCCTACCTCTCTTAAAGAAGAGAAGCCATTAATGAGCATAAGAAAGCTCAAAAAATGAAGAAGAAGAAGAATGAGAAGTGTGAGAAAATGAGTGAATGGAAGATGGAATTTATAGGAAAAGTAAGAAGTGGTAAATTACCAATTAACCATTTACCAAATTACCAAAACACCCTTAAACTTCGCATAACCGAAAGCATACTTTCCATCACACATCACATCCTTGCTTTTATATCATAGTAACTTAAGGCTTAAGAAATATAAAGTGAAGATTTTGTTAGATTTTGATGTGATTTGATTTGACTTTTCTTACTTGCTTTTTTACTAATTACTTTCTAGAAGTTTCTAATCATGTTTAGTAAAAGTAAATTTTTTTAATTCTTAAAATGTGTATGTATATATGTTAAAACATCTTAACAAAGGTGAAACAACCTTGCGACAACTTATATTCAACAAAACGTTGATTTTCGACAAAACGTTTTACAGTCACATTTTAATGTTTATGTTAAACTATTTATTTAGGTAAACAAAACTTGAAAATAAGTTTCTTATCATCTTTAAATAATTAAACCAAGATCATTTGAGTTATAAACTTTATTTTATAATACTAAATTCCAATTGTTAAAATAAGATGTTGATTTGTCAACGTGCGACGAAATTTGTCAATCATTATAAAACAAGCATATTTATATTTATAAAACTTTCATCAATCATTTATTATCATTTTATAACAATATAAAAAAATTATTTATCATTTAAAACAATTATTGAACGTATATTCAATTTTATTGAAAACCGGCTTTTGTCACTTTTCGATGAAAATCCAAACTTCTTAATTTTATAATAAATTCTAAAAATAAGTTTATCATTTTTATTTATTACATAAAACATGATTATTTGAGTTTAAAAATTCTATATTCGAATGTTTAAAATAAATTAAATATTCTAATTAAAAGTGATAAAATTACGGATCGTTACAATCATCTTACGATAGCTTTGCAGATATCAACTTGCTAGAACTTCATTAACACCATTATCTTATGATAGCTTTATCAACATGTTCAACTAGCAATAGCCTCTCTTTGCTATTGTTATTAAACCTTTTATCCCGTTGATTTTGGATTTTAATACCATGTTTTTTCATTAAATATTGACCATTTTTAAGCTATCAATTTCAACCTCTAATACAAATTTTGTTAAAGTTCTTCATAATTTCCACTTCGATCTCGTATTTCTTTTGTTCAAATTGCCTGTATTATTAGCGAATTTTGGTATTTGTTACTCAATACCCGCTTTAGTTTCAGTGTTTTATACCTGTGGTTTGTTTACCTTAACACTTCAAGTTGCGGTAGTTTGTTTATTCAACTCACGATAGCAATACACAATAGCTTCCTTATTCAATATGAGATAACTTATTTATTTGCTCAAACTGCAATAATTCAATATGAAATAGTTCCTTCATTTATTTATTTTTAACATTTGATAGGTTATTTATTTGTTTAATATGAGATAGCATTATTTACTCATTTTATCTGATGCACGATAACATACTTATTCATCAAGTTCTCATAGCCATATATTTGCTCAATATGCAATAGCTTTATTTTGCTGTTCTTATTGTTTTATTAATTGAAAATTTATAAACTTAATCAAGTTGAATTATTGCATAATGTAAATATGTAGTAGGCATTATTATTATTGACAAATTATTTTGGAATAAATCATATAGAAATGGGTCTTATCCCATATGCTATTTGATATATAACTTATAGTTGACCTAATAACCTAAGACTACTCATATTCTTCTTGTTTTGCTATCGAGAGAATGTGACTAAACTAGGAGTAAGCTATATCTAAGTTTTAGTCTCTTAGTTGTCAAAGTTTTATTAAATAACATGTTCAACCAAATAGTTCTAGTCTATTATCTATTTTTATTTATTTATTTTTATACGTATTTTGGCAGGGAACATGGGAGGATCTTTTAAGGCATCTACCAATACTCTAAGTTAAAAGTGCCTTCCGAGGAGAAGTTCTATATTAACTGCCAATCCTATTTCTCAAAACAAGAAGACAAGGTTCCATATTACACCACTTTGGAATTTCCAAAATTGAAACCAAAGTTCCTAGCCCTGTGATAGGAACAACACCCCTCCTAAGGGATTCTTTGCCTTTACTTTCATTCATGTCTTGCATTCTTGCTACTTGCCTTTCAATGAAACCATTACCAAAACTCTATATTTTCTCGGAAATACCCCTATATAGTTTGCGTTGAACTCCTACAGCTACATTCATTCTCTTTTCTTCAAAGAGCTCATGTAAGAGGACCTGACCCCTTTAACCTTATGTTTGCTTGCCACCATCCAAAAGTCCAAATTCCAACTAGAGGGTTCAATATTCTATTCTACCCTACTAATAGTAGGCTAATTTCTGACTCAGTGAACAAGACCATGGACAGGAATCATCAAATTTTCTATGTGAGATGCTTCTCTCCTAAGATCTCCTGAAAATCCTTTGTCCTAAGTACGTTATCGATGCCATGTTTTCTTTATTATTTTACTATAATTTCACGTTAACTTTTATTTTTCAGATTCCACCTCAAAAGGAATAAATCCTAAAGTGTTGAAAAAAATCGACAATTTTAAAGATGCCACCAAATACTCAAGGAGCCGACTGAGCCTGGTTACTGAGGAGAAACTAAGGAGATATTCTGTAATTCAGTCGTTCCATCGAGTTTTAAGTGAGCGTCCGGTCATAAAATGGAACAGATAGAGCTTATTATCCCTTATCGCCCCAAAGATCAAAGTTTTCTCGATTAACTTTCTGATTCAGTGCTTGTCTTCCTATAGCCCTGGATATTCTCCAAATTTTATTCTTTCTATTTTCATGTTTGGGAAATAGTAATTTCTTTTACTTGACTATTTATGCTTTCTATTTTTTATGTTGTTAGTCTAGTCGATCCAACTCTCTTATCATTGAGTAAGGATCCTTCAGATTTTCCTTCTTCTCTGAAAGCTCTAGGAAAACCACATCTACCAACTTCTATGGCTGGGGCATTATCTCTGCCTGTTGTAATGGGAAACACCTTTTTGTTGGCTAAAATGAAGAAGTGCAAGGGATCTAGTGGTCGATCCGACTTTAATGTCGACCATGGTTCCTTCCTATGATATCGTCACAACCTCCACTCCTTCTTCACTTCACATTCAGAGTCCAACTTTTGATATCATGATTTTTCCATTAATGAATTCTCTGGCCTTCCTTCAATAGAAATTGAAGCTTGATTCACCACTTCTACAAGATGTTCCTCCCTCAGGCTCTAGCATATGGTCTTATTGCTCCTTGAATTTCAAAGAACTATTAACACCTATCGTTCAATCCCCTGCCATTACTTCTTTGGGTTCAACTGAAGCTTTCGTTCATTTTTTAAAAGATGTCATTATCTCCCTTTTACAGCGATTCATTCTGATACGCTTATTTTAACAAAAAATTAACTATGGTTAATTACTAACCACTACTCTTATCATTTATCAAACCAAGTAATCATCCATATTAACATCCATATATTTAAACAAGTAATCAACCAAGTAATCACACATTTAATCATCCAATATATTTTATTTTCATATCATTAAACTTGGAATTATATAGAGATTAATTAGTAAATTTAAATGTGAGTACTCACTTTTGTCTCTAACTAATTCTTCCTACCAAAATTCTTATCCAACTCACTAAACCATCACCTAAACACCCCTCCACCTTTCCAAGTGCGCGGCCAACACCCCATTCCATCTTGCCCTCGGCCTGCTCGTTCTCCATCTCTTAGCTCACGATCAACACCCCTATCCACCTCCACTCTCATGGCCTTTGGCCAAAAATAAAGAAGAGAAGAAGAAGTTGATTAAAAAGAGCTTGGAGAGTAATAAGTGGATTGGTGCTTAAGCACTCCATTATTTTTAACCCTCTTACCTCTCTTAAGAAGAGAAGCCATTAATAAGCATAAGAAAGCTCAAAAAATAAAGAAGAAGAAGAATGAGAAGTGTGAGAAAATGAATGAATGGAAGGTGGTATTTATAGGAAAAGTAAAAAGTGGTAAATTACCAAATTAACCATTTACCAAATTACCAAAACACCCTTAAACTTCACATCACTGAAAGCATACTTACCAGCACACATCACATCCTTGCTTTATGTCATTGTCACTTAAGGCTTAAGAAATATAAAGTGAAGATTTTGTTGATTTTAATGTGATTTGATTTGACTTTTTGATTTTTCTTACTTACTTTTTTAATAATTACATTCTAGAAATTTCTAATCATGTTTAGTAAAAGTAAACTTGTTTTGTTATTAAAATGTGTATATATGTGTGTTAAGACATGTTAACAAAGTTGCAACAACATTGCAACAACTTATATTGAACAAAACGTTGATTTTCGACAAAACGTTTTACGGTCACATTTCAACGTTTTTGTTGAACTATTTACATCTTAAAATAATTAAAATAAGATCATTTGAGTTATACTATATTTAATAATATTAAAATCCAATTGTTAAAATACGACGTTGATTTGTCAACGTGCAACGAAATTTGTCAATCGTTATAAAACAAGCATATTTATATTTGTAAAACTTTTATCAATCACTTATTGTCATTTTATAACAATTTAAAAAGAATTATTTATCATTATAAACGATTATTGAATGTATATTCAATTTTATTGAAAACCGGCTTTTGTCACTTTTCGATGAAAATCCAAACTTCTTGATTTTTTAATAAATACTAAAAATAAGTTTAACATTTTTTTGTTACATAAAACATGATTATTTAAGTTTGAAAATTCTATACCAAAATATTTAAAATAAATAAATATTCCATTTAAAATCATAAAATTACGGGTCGTTGCATACTTCCGCTCTTAAAAGAATTTCATCCCCAAAATTAAACCATAACCCAAAACCCGATAATACTTACTCAAAGCAATCTTTAAATTCAATTTGGTATGATATACACAGATCATCCACACGCGATACCTGATTCGATCTTTTATTTGAATTCACAACTTTACTTCCGAACCAGTATTGATCCCTCGATCCTCTGGTACGGATTTGATCAGGCTCTTTGATCAGAAACCTTTGTTTCCTTTACATAGCTCTCAACTATGATAGAAAACTTAAGTACCCAACCATCAACCCTCATCAATGTTTGTCGTCAAGAATTGAGTGATAAATCCTCTTTTGGACCGGTGAGAATACCTCAAAGTTCTATACTCGAATCTAAGATCAAAATTGTATGAAGAAATGATCTATGTACATTATATGTACTTATCAACGTTCAAAAATATTTATGAAAACTTTTCAAAAAAAAATTTCTTTTATTTTTATAAAGATACAATCACTTTAAATATTTATTTCCAAATATTTTTCTTTAAAGTAAAACATTTCATCTCCAAAGGAATAATTTCAATTTTTAACTAATTTACCTTTTATTTTCCAAAATTACAATCAACTTCTCTCATTATAATATATTCCTTTTTAACCAAACTTGATATTAACTTATCAAATAATAATTCAAAATTATCCTTTTAACTTAAGAAAAATTATATAGATTGAGTAACTCCAAAGTAATAGCAAGGAACTTGGTACTACCAATAGTATTTTATATCCCCTTAACAAGAAGGGTATACTTAAGAGAAGTGTTTACCATCCGAATATATCTCTTGCCTATTTTTAGTTATTTTTGAGCCACTCAAACTAGATATTATTTGATACTTTCTTACTTATTTGAAATTGCAATTCAAAAAATCCATTAGAGATTATTTTATTTATAAAACCCATTTTTATAATTCCCTTTTATAAATCATCTTATATCAACTTACTTCCTTTTAAATTTTCATAATTCTTTTCCAAAATACCCAAAATTTAGTTTCACAAAATTTATATATCTTTCATGTCCTTCTTTTTCAAAATCATTTTATTTGTCTAAAATACATTTTTATGCTTATTCATTATCTTATATAAATTCATTAATCTTAACCCTATATTATTATCAAACATCTTATAGGAAAATCTTGAAACTTAGTTTCACAAGATGTCCGTTCAATCAACAAATGGTAATAAATAAATATTATCATTCCCTGCCACACATAAATATCTATATCTTTCAAAACATATTCCTTTATACTAAAAATATAATCCTTTTAAATTTTCAAAAGATTAGGATAGGAGTTCTTAAAATTCCTTTTTATTAAAAATATATCTTTTTCACTTGAAACAGAATATATCAACCCTAAAAGATATTTTTTCTTTCTTTTTTTTCTTTGCTTTTCATTTACCCTTTCCTTTTATTTCTTATCTTTACACAGAACTTCATAATGCCCTTCTTTACCGCATCTGTAACGGAAGATTCCAGCATAAGATCCTAGTTTTAATTCTCTTTTGCCTCTTTTTGTGCATGTATTCTTCGTGCTTGCTTTGGATTAGCCCCATACTCATCACTCGGCATAAAATAAGACATCCTGACCTAAATGATATACTAATTTATTATCAGCAGTTTATGCCATTAATTTCTTGACTTATAATCCTTTTGTCCAAATAACTTGATTTAACTTGTTCGGCTTTGAACTTGCCTTGATTGTATGATCATAAGAAAAAATAATTTACCAAGTGTTCAATACCATTCGCCCAAGCGAACATATGATCGATACTTAGAAGATTATTTCCACCATTACCAAAAAGATCAAGATCCTATTCTTGGAACTTTCCAAAGGGTAACATCTTATAAAATTTCCATATCACAGAAATATTTATACTTTTGTATATATGAAATATACTCCTTTTAAAATGGTGTGTTGATTCCCCTTGTTTAAGTATTTAGGAATCTCTATCGAATACATAGAGCTCTTCATACACCAATAAGAATTCATAAACCACTCAACAGATTAATCACCACAACACAATTTTATATCAAATAACAAATACGCACTCATATATATAATACTCTCAAACTCATTCTAGGGTGTTACTAACCCTATCTCCAATGAGTCGCTCATTCTAGGGTGTTACTAAACCTATCTATAATGAGTTTTACCCACCAAAGCCTAGGTGTTCGCTCAACCTAAGCTGTGATACCAAATGTAACGACTGGGGTTTTCGACTCTCGAAAATTGACATTAATTCATACTCATGCCGCAAATCCAAGTGTCGAAATTGTCGATTATTAGGGGAAAAAGAAAATAAAGATAGAAAATAATCTCACATGAATGGAATAACATATTATTTCAATATATAATCTTTACAGTGGTAAATCTGGAATACAATATCAGAGTCTAACCTGGATTCCGCCTTGACAGTTATAAACTCTCTGCCCGTATAAATGTAAAAACAAATGCAATAGATGCAGCGGATAATAGAATACGTCCATACATAGATGAAGATCTCCAGTTCTCCTTTGGAAAATCTAAGCGTCTTCAACTAAACCTAAAACTACTCGAATGTGACCCGAGTATTAGAAATACCAAGATTGGGCTTGATAAATCAGCGTGAGATACTCAAAAAATTTAGATGTTAATGTTAATCAAAACCTTTGAAAAGAAAGGTATCTCGTAAGACCATGCCCACACATAAATACGGATTGGTTTTTACCTTATGATAACCAAAGTACTTTATACTTAAACCATTTGATATTATTTCTAATAATATTGCTATGAAAATTCTTTCCAAGTAAATATATATACAAAGAAAGTATCAATAACCAGACTAAGTCTATGGTAATATATCAGGACTAGGTCAATGGAATATACCGGACGTAATATATGATACCGAAGGGGTAGCTGAAATGTTTTCAAGTGATTACAACTATTTTGGAACTACAACCAAAACCGTAAAGCTCATATTGGAATTGGATTTCCAACATCATAGGGAACTAGTGGCCTTTTTCTTCGATCCACGCATAACAACTATAGTTCCCACGGTGACCTTATCGCTTTTCTCAAGCAAGCCACTTGGAACTGCACTTGCTACACTACTAGGGAATAGAGTATTACTCAGTGGCTTAATATGATCTGCATCAACCTCCAATACATGTCCATTCCATCATCTTAAGGCAACAGATGCCTTGAGGCAACAATGCCTTTCATTCCTCATAACTGATAGCCTCAAATATGTCCTGCATACCACATAGTATCCCGTATCATTCTTGGGATGTAAAGCTCGTGAGGTTATGCATAAATTCTACAAAGCCATGCTTTATTTGACACAAAGTCACGCTTTGCCTTTCTCATAACAGGTTCCACTTTGAATGCCACATTGCCATTCTTTCAATCAGTATGACTTCCACGAACATACAACATAAGAGCTCGTATGTCTCAGTGAGGGGTGTTAAGCTAAAAGAAATTGCCTGCTCCACCACCAAGCAGATGTACGTTTGTAAAAGTCAATGTTGTGATCCCAAAAATGCAATGTCAGACATTCATCCATACAAGTTCGTTCTAGGACTGAACGAAACCGAAGGCATTCCTACTACTACATCCTGCCGGGAATCATCCCTATGATCAGTAGCAATTGGTCCTTGTAATATACGACGGGATTACTGCTATAATAAATATCTCTATATTGGGAGCGACCCAGAGAATGTCAACAAGCAGTCCTTCCGCTATGAAGATCTTCGGTCTTTAATACGACGATGATTTCAGAATGCAGACGCCACTACCATATCAATATAATATAGGGTAAACCTTTGGGACTCATGACAACAATCCCTACATTTTGAAGATCCTTGGTCTTCAATAATCATCATCTTCAACACGTCTTCACTTCCGAACCTATACATTGGTTCGAAGTGGTTGTCGGATAGGAGTTACCTAAATCCGACTCTGGTTCCTTCGCACCAATCATCGATCAAAAAGATGTTAAGTTCATATGTGATTATCAATCGTCAATCAGTTAAATTCATCTT
The DNA here is from genome assembly GCA_030737815.1 of Allium fistulosum. Classification (NCBI taxonomy): domain Eukaryota; kingdom Viridiplantae; phylum Streptophyta; class Magnoliopsida; order Asparagales; family Amaryllidaceae; genus Allium; species Allium fistulosum. The sequence goes on from CM060904.1 coordinate 801,879,666, forward strand.
TCATTCATAAATATCTCAAAGAGACATTATTTTATATAATTCCATTTATCTTCTTAAAAGCATATAGAATCATTAAGCCTCATTCATCAAATCCTCTTGGTTAACAAGAACTCCTTTTTAAATCTTGAAATAATTCTAAATCGTTTCACTTTTTTCTTAGGAAAAACATTTCTAGATTATTTGTTTAAATATCATATTGGAAAACATTATTTTGGAGCATCCGGGCTTTCCCTTCGACATGTTCCATCCCTCGCCTAAGTCTCCTTCGATCTCACAGAAGAAACATGTGTACTAGTCGTTTCCGCATAATCCTTCCATTTTTAGCAATGATTTATAAAACTTCCAAATCATTATTTAAAACACTTAATTATTCTTTTAAAAACCATTTATAAAAAATATGAAAAAGAATGGTTAAGTTTAAAATCATATTTTCAAAAGTTATAAAAGGGCTGCGAAAAGGGCTGCGAAAAAGTGCTGCAAACAGTGTATTATAGCTTCTTTGATCAAAACAATCTTCTTACTTCACATATGTTCATTTTTCCAACTCAAACCACTTTTAAAACACTTTATTTGATTTGTAAGATTTATTCCATATGTTTAAACATTTAAAAAATATATATTTAGAACCATTTGCTACTTTGGCCACCGAACTACTAAAGCGCGATTTTATCAAAAACTTGATTTGCTCATATTTTAAAGTCTACTTAATGAAATATTGATTTTCTTTCTTCGTTTAAAAACGATGGATATAATAGTTCGGAAAGTTCTTATCCCGAAGAATTCCGAGCTATATTCCATTTCGTATACTCATTTGAATTCTTCGACGCAAAATCGCGAACTACCGTTACGCGACACGCCTAGTTTTGACTTGTTTTTCAATTTCTTTTAAAACACCATGGAAACGCTTTTATATGTTTATAAAACATTTATAAACCATTTTAAACTCATTTTAAATAATATTTCATTTCATTCCATATTATAATATTATAATATTATATTATTATAATATCATTTTTAACCTTTTTAGATATTTTAAAATCATTAAGAGGCTAAATAATTTCCATATGCGTACTTATATGGATTTAATTCTCATTATATTAACTAGTTAATTATTAACAATTGCTCTTATTATTTATCTAACCAAGTAATCATCCATTTTAACATCCATATATGCAAACAAGTAATCAACCAAGTAATCACATATTTAATCATCCAATATATATATATATATATATATATATTCATTTCATTAAAATTGAAATTATGTAGAGATTAATTAGTAAATTTAAATGTGAGTACTCACCTTTATCTCGAACTAATTCTTCCTGCCAACATTCTTATTCAACAACACTTCACTAAACCATCACCTAAATACTCCTTCACCTTTTCCAAGTGCTCGGCCAACACTCCATTCCACCTTACTGAAAGGGACGCGGAAGATGATCTTAAGGCTATTTAACACTAGAGGGGGGGTGAATAGTGTTTTAAGAATTTCTTTGATTTAAATTGAATTAACTAACTTAATGCAAATACACAATCACATATCAAATCACAGAATCACAAACAAATGCAAATATAAATAAAAAGCAAGTAAAGGAAAGAACACACCAGGAATTTTATACTGGTTCGGTGTTACCCTACATCCAGTCCCGCACAACCCGTACGGTTTTCTATTCAACAATAATCTAGATTACAATCCCTCGATTCCAAGGCAACGAGGTACACCCTCCAGATTCTCAGGTCTCTGGGTAGAACCACTTGATTCATAGGACACAAGTTCACCCGATCGATTTCCAAGGACACGATCACACCTTTATAACCCCACACAAGTTTCTTTGAGTACAAATGTATCTATAACTCTGATAAGCACTGAGATTCTTTGGAGAGAGTGGCAGAGAATCAAACTAGAGATATTCTGGTTTTATTCACTTAAGATTTCGGCAGAATATGGATAGGATGATTAGAAAATAAGATAAGAGAGTAAAGAGGAGAGAAAATAAAGAAAGTAGTTACTGAAAAACGTTCATAACAGTCTCTATTTATAGAGAATGAATGGATGTGTCCATTCGAAGAGGTTTAAACGGATAGACACTTCTTTTGAAAACAACCTTTGCTGTAACGGGAAGCATGTCGACATGACAGGTAAATAGGATGTCGACATGGTCTAGTAGAAAATGATGATTTGCTTTACTTTGAAAAATGATGATTTAAAACATATGCAACTTTATTCAAATGGACTCTATGTATTTGTAGAAGGTATTTAGAAGTAGAAATACTTATGAATGTATATATGTATATATACTAAAATATATTTAAAATCAAAGTAAATAAACTAAAGTAAATATAATATTAAAATAGATTTTGAGGCTAAAATATCAAGGACAATTTTGAAATCAAAATATAACAAAATGATAAATATGATTTTGAGGCTAAAACATTTTTGGAAATGTGAACGAAGGTTTTTCTTTTGAAAAGGAATATTTGAAAATCATTTTATAAAACAAGAGATAATTTTGAAAATCATTTTGAATCAAAATTAGTGGATAACAAAATAGGGCTACTATCCATTCCACTAGATATTTCATGAGTTCCATCTCACTAGGGTTCCATCCCTTTAACAAGAACGAAGTGGATTCCATTCCATGAGTAAATTGGATAAAAAAGAATGATAGTGCTTTCAAGGAGTTTTAACAAATATCTAACCTAACTATATTATTTGTCTTGAACTCTTGAATATCTTGAATCTCATGAGTCTTCAATCTTGAACTCTTGATCTTTGTCTTCATCAATTTTGTTTTCTTTACTGTACAGTCTTCTTTTGTTGATACCTGCATATAGATTTCCTGCACATATATATTTTATAACACTTCTATAGTTGTTGTCATCAAAACCACTATCCTATGGACTAACATTCTCCCCCTTTTTGATGATGACTACCTTTGTTTATAAAATATTTATATTCTCCTTATAACTCCCCCTAAATCTAATAACTCCCTCTTAATCTATGCCTAACTAACCTATTTTATACTTCTCCCCCTTTGTCATCAACAAAAAAATGACACTAACTCCCCCTAAATCTATGATATTAATGATAGTGTTATCATTAATAATACTGAAACTAGATATAACAATGCACTAAACATCGTATTCTTAGAATGTTATATATGAGCAATATAAGAATAAGAATAATAAGTGTAACCACAGATTATTTTATTCATTTCAATATTACTATATACATGACTATTTAAACTTATAAACACATAAATAACTAAAACAAGAAAATAAACAACTCAACGGTTGTTTTTGATGATGGGAGACTTGTGGACAGGACAATTTGGGTAATGGAAGCAGAAATTTCCATGTTGTTCCACAATGTTCCCATAAGCATCAAAACAAACTTCCCCTACACATACTGCTTCATCATCAGTTTCTTCCTCCATTGGTTCTTCCTCTTCTTCTTCGTCTTTGTCTTTTTCTCCTTCTTCATTTGCTTCTATGTTAGAAGAATCTTCAATTACAATTGGATTGGCATGATTATCCATGAGGAATTTTTGAAGATTCCTCAGAATTTTCCCTTGTTTCTCTTGCTCTCTTGCCATTCTCAATTGTTGAACTTGCATTTCAGTTAACATCTGCAGCGAATCATTAACTTTCTCCTCTATTTTGATGACACGAGCGAGTATGGAGTTTTGGAAGGGGCCATGTGAAGGAGAAGGGAAAGAAACCGGTGAAATTTGATTAGGATTGGATGTGGAAGCCATGGATTTGATGTTTCTAGAAAGTAGAATGAAGAAATAATGATTGGAGGGAAGAGAAACTCGGAATGGGTGAGTTAAATAACCACTCATTCAAAAATTAGAGGAAAAAACAAACTGTTATTTTTACCGTTGCATGTCGACATGACGCATGAATACCATGTCGACATGGTGTTGCAAAATGCTATGGTTAAGAAAACATTCATATATACCCTATGTATACTACTATACTATATACTATATTTCAGAAAGAGAACATATACCTAATTCTCTTCTTAACTTGGTGAAGACAGGTTCTCCTAAAGGTTTGGTTAAAATATCAGCTATTTGATTTTCAGAATTAACGAAATCAAGAGAAATTTTCTCTTTATTTACGTTATCTCTTAGAAAATGGTGTCTAATGTCAATATGTTTAGTTCGGGCATGGAGAGTTGGGTTTTTGGACAAACTAATGGCACTAGTGTTATCACAGAAAATTGGAGATTTCGTGATAGATATACCAAAATCATTCAAGGTTTGATGCATATACAAAACTTGAGAACAAGCTAAAGCAGCAGAAACATACTCTGCTTCAGTTGTTGATAGGGAAACAGTATTCTGCTTTTTACTGAACCAGGAATTTAAGGAATGACCTAGAAAGTGACAAGTTCCACTTGTACTCTTTCGGTCTGACTTACACCCAGCATAGTCAGCATCACAGTAGGACGCTAATTCAAATGAATCATTCTTAGGGTAGAACAATCCATAATCAAAGGTGTGTTTAACATATCGAATGATACGTTTCACAGCTTTTAGATGAGTTTCCTTGGGTTGAGATTGATATCTTGCACAAAGACAGACACTGTTCATGATATCTGGTCTACTAGCAGTTATATAGAGAAGTGATCCAATCATTCCTCTATACAAGGTTTGGTCTACGTCTTTGGATAGATCATCCTTACTTAACGCTATATTGGTTGCCATGGGAGTTGGTTTTCCACTCACATTGGTCAAGCCAAACTTACTAACTAACTCTCTCGCATACTTCTCTTGACTGATAAAGATACCATTATCTAATTGTTTGATTTGTAATCCTAGGAAAAAGTTAAGTTCACCCATATGACTCATCTCAAACTCTTTTGTCATAATGTCAAAAAATTCTTTGTTCATGTCAGAATTGGTTGATCCAAAAATAATATCATCTACGTACACTTGTACAAGTTGAATATCATTTTTGTTTCTTTTAATAAAAAGTGTGTTATCTACTTTCCCTATTTCAAAATTAGATTGCAAAAGATAAGACCTAAGTCTATCATACCAAGCTCTAGGAGCTTGTTTTAGACCATATAGGGCTTTCTTTAATTTAAAAACATGATTTGGAAATTTTTTATCTTCAAAGAGTGGAGGTTGTTCAACATAAAATTCCTCTTTTACAAAACCATTTAGAAAGGCACTCTTGACATCCATTTGAAAAAGTTTGAAATTATTGAAATTAGCGAAAGCAAGCAGAATTCTAATAGCTTCTAATCTTGCTACGGGTGCAAAGGTTTCGTCATAATCTATACCTTCTTCTTGACAATAACCTTGTGTAACGAGTCGAGCCTTATTTCTAACGACCTCACCTAATTCATTTAATTTATTTTTATATACCCATTTAGTGCCTATAATGGATTTATCCTCAGGTCTAGGAACAAGTTCCCAAACATCATTTCTGGTGAATTGATTCAATTCTTCTTGCATAGCAAGAATCCATGAATCATCAGTTGATGCTTCCTTTGGATTTTTAGGTTCTATTGAGGATATAAAAGCAACATGACTCATACTATTTAATTGATTCCTAGTTTTAACAACAGATTGCATATCTCCTAGAATATTTTCTACAGGGTGATCTTTTAAAAGCCTAATCTTTTTATTTGGATGAAAAGTTTCATTTGTAGCATCTACAGATTCATGATTAGAAATAACTAAGTCATCCTCATCATTAGTCTGATCAACTTCTTTGAAATTTTCATCAAAGGAAACATGTAAAGTTTCTTCAATAGTGTTTGTTCTTAGATTAAAAACTCTATAAGCTTTACTCCTGTTAGAATATCCGATAAAGATTCCTTTGTCGGATTTAGGATCAAACTTATCTAAATTATCTTTTGTATTTAAGATAAAACATTTACTTCCAAAAATTCTGAAATCAGATACCTTAGGTTTCTTATTGAAAAGAAGTTCATAAGGTGTTTTATTGGTTAGAGGTCTAGTTAAAATCCTATTCAAAATATAACAGGCTGTTGCAACTGCTTCAGCCCAAAAATGTTTTGGTAATTTACTATCAGAAAGTAGAGTTCTAGCACACTCTTGAATCGTCCTATTCTTACGCTCAACTACTCCGTTTTGTTGTGGAGTTCTTGGAAACGAAAAATTGTGAGTAATTCCCTTCTGATTACAGAATTCCTCAAACTTCTCATTTTCAAATTCACCACCGTGATCACTACGAATAGTGATGATCTTGGAAGAAAGTTGGTTTTGAACTCTTTTTGAAAAACTTTTAAAATAATCAAAAGTATCACTTTTATGTTTCAGAGAGATTGTCCATGTATATCTGGAATAATCATCCACAATTACAAAGACATATTTACTATGGTTGATTGATTGAATCTGAGATGGACCAAATAAATCTAGGTGAAGTAACTCAAGAGGTTTTGAAGTAGAGATCATATCTTTAAGTTTAAAGGAACTTTTTCTAAGTTTTCCTAATTGACATGCATCACATATACTATCTACTTTAAATTGCATCTTAGGGAGGCCTCTTACTAGATCAAGTTTGGATAGTCTAGATAAGAGTTTAAAATTCAAATGTCCAAATCTCTTATGCCACGTCCAAGGGTCACTTGTATTGGCCAAAAGACATAGATTATCATTTGAAATTTTCATACTAAGAATATAGATATTCTTTTTCCTAACTCCCTCAAAGATAATATTAGATTTATTATCTTCGATGTGACACTTGTCTTTTTCAAATTTAATCCTATATCCTTTATCACATAACTGACTAATAGTAAGTAGATTATGTTGTAGATTTTTAACTAACAAAACATTTGAAATAATAGGAGTTTCAGAATTACCTACATTGCCGATGCCAACCACATAACCTTTTGAATTATCCTCAAAATTAACCAATCCTCCATCCTTGTAAATAATGTCATTGAGTATCCTGGATTTCCTGTCATATGTCTTGAACATCCACTATCAAGTATCCACTTGTTTTTCCTTATTTGCACAGCTTGTCCATTGTGAATAGATTCATTTGTCGCCATGAAGCAAGATTCCTGCACAGTAAGCAACTTTTGTAGACTACCTGATTCTATATAACTATCATGCATCAATTTATGAGACCACAATGATTTGATCATTAAAGAAATATTTTTAGGAAACATTTCAAACTTAGCCATGAACTTTTCAAAAATCAGATTATGAATACTTTGAAAAACTTGCTCTGATACCAAATGAAAGGGATGCAGAAGATGATCTTAAGGCTATTTAACACTAGAGGGGGGGTGAATAGTGTTTTAAGAATTTTTTGATTTAAATTGAATTAACTAACTTAATGCAAATACACAATCACAGATCAAATCACAGAATCACAAACAAATGCAAATATAAATAAAAAGCAAGTAAAGGAAAGAACACACCAGGAATTTTATACTGGTTCGGTGTTACCCTACATCCAGTCCCGCACAACCCGTACGGTTTTCTATTCAACAATAATATAGATTACAATCCCTCGATTCCAAGGCAACGAGGTACACCCTCCAGATTCTCAGGTCTCTGGGTAGAACCACTTGATTCACAGGACACAAGTTCACCCGATCGATTTCCAAGGACACGATCACACCTTTATAACCCCACACAAGTTTCTTTGAGTACAAATGTATCTATAACTCTGATAAGCACTGAGATTCTTTGGAGAGAGTGGCAGAGAATCAAACTAGAGATATTCTGGTTTTATTCACTTAAGATTTCGGCAGAATATGGATAGGATGATTAGAAAATAAGATAAGAGAGTAAAGAGGAGAGAAAATAAAGAAAGTAGTTACTGGAAAACGTTCATAACAGTCTCTATTTATAGAGAATGAATGGATGTGTCCACTCGAAGAGGTTTAAACGAATAGACACTTCTTTTGAAAACAACCTTTGCTGTAACGGGAAGCATGTCGACATGACAGGTACATAGGATGTCGACATGGTCTAGTAGAAAATGATGATTTGCTTTACTTTGAAAAATGATGATTTAAAACATATGCAACTTTATTCAAATGGACTCTATGTATTTGTAGAAGGTATTTAGAAGTAGAAATACTTATGAATGTATATATGTATATATACTAAAATATATTTAAAATCAAAGTAAATAAACTAAAGTAAATATAATATTAAAATAGATTTTGAGGCTAAAATATCAAGGACAATTTTGAAATCAAAATATAACAAAATGATAAATATGATTTTGAGGCTAAAACATTTTTGGAAATGTGAACGAAGGTTTTCTTTTGAAAAGGAATATTTGAAAATCATTTTATAAAACAAGAGATAATTTTGAAAATCATTTTGAATCAAAATTAGTGGATAACAAAATAGGGCTACTATCCGTTCCACTAGATATTTCGTGAGTTCCATCTCACTAGGGTTCCATCCCTTTAACAAGAACGAAGTGGATTCCATTCCACGAGTAAATTGGATAAAAAAGAATGATAGTGCTTTCAAGGAGTTTTAACAAATATCTAACCTAACTATATTATTTGTCTTGAACTCTTGAATATCTTGAATCTCATGAGTCTTCAATCTTGAACTCTTGATCTTTGTCCAATTTTGTTTTCTTTACTGTACAGTCTTCTTTTGTTGATACCTGCATATAGATTTCCTGCACATATATATTTTATAACACTTCTATAGTTGTTGTCATCAAAACCACTATCCTATGGACTAACACTTACCCTTAGCCATGCTCATTCTCCCTCTCCTAGCTCGTGGGAAACCCCCTATCCACCTCCACTCTCACGGCCTTAGGCCATAAATAAAGAAGAGAAGAAGAAGAAGTTGATTAAGAAGAGGTTAGAGAGTAACAAGTGGATTGGTGCTTAAGCACTCCATTATTTTTAACCCCCTACCTCTCTTAAAGAAGAGAAGCAATTATTGAGCATAAGAAATCTCAAAAAAAGAAGAAGAAGAAGAAGAAGAATGAGAAGTGTGAGAAAATGAGGGAATGAAAGGTGGTACTTATAAGAAAAGTAAGAAGTGGTAAATTACCAAATTAACACTTTACCAAATTACCAAAACACCCTTAAACTTCGCCACCAAAAGCATACTTAGCATCACACATCACATCCTTATAGTAACTTAAGGCTTAAGAAATATAAAGTGAAGATTTTGTAAAATGTTTCTAATCATGTTTAGTAAAAGTAAACTTGTTTTATTATTAGAATGTGTATATATATGTGTTAAAACATGTTAACAAAGGCAAAACAACCTTGCGACAACTTACATTGAACAAAACATTGATTTTCGACAAAACGTTTTACGGTCACATTTTGACGTTTTTGTTAAACTATTTATTTATGTAAACAAAACTTGAAAATAAGTTTTTTTATCATCTTTAAATAATTAAAACAAGATCATTCGAGTTATAAAACTATATTTAATAGTACTAAAATCCAATTGTTAAAAATAAGATGATGATTTGTCAATGTGCGACGAAATTTTGTCAATCATTATAAAACAAGCATATTTATGTTTATAAAATTTTTATCAATCATTTATTATCATTTTATAACAATCTAAAAAGAATTATTTATCATTTAAACGATTACTGAACGTATATTCAATTTTATTGAAAACCGGCTTTTGCAACTTTTCGACGAAAATCCAAACTTCTTGATTTTATAATTGATTCTAAAAATAAGTTTATCATTTTTATTTATAACATAAAACCTGATTATTTGACTTTAAAATTCTATATTCGAATATTTAAAATAAAATAAATATTCCATTTAAAATTGATAAAATTACGGGTCGTTACAATTATCGTACGATAGCTTTGTGGATATTAACTTTTTACAGCTTCATTGACACCATTATCTTATGATAGCTTTATCGACATGATCAACTAGCGATAACCTCTCTTTGCATCAACTTGCGATAGCTTCTTTTTCCATCAACTTGCGATGGCTTCTCTTTGCATCAACTTATGATAACTTCCTTTTCCATTAACTTGCGACGGCTTCCTTTTGCATCAACCTGGGATGACTTCTTCTGCAACAATTTTTGATAGCTTCCTTTTCCATCAACTTGTGATGGCTCTATTAATTGTCAATGTGCGATAGTTTCCTCCACATCAATTTGATAACCCCTCTCCTTTTAATAAAAGTATTTTATACTTTAGTATAAATGCTTTATTCTTTTATTTTCTTTAAAATTAACCCTTCGTATTCTTTAAATCTCGTATCCTGGCTGTAGAGACTTCTCACTTTCACAATTCAATGGTTAGATTATTCTTTTTCCTCTCCTAATAATAGCTCCTCTTCCCTCTCTCTCACCTTTACTAATTCATTCGAAATCATCTTATTTCAAAAATCAAATCCCTTTTGAAAAATTTTAGTTCCAGAAAAAAATTTCTCCTAGTATTTCATTTCCCTTGCTATTGTTATTAAACCTTTTTATCTCGTTGATTTTGGATTTTAATTCCATGTTTTTTTGTTAATTGTGGACCTTTTTGAAGCTATCAATTTCAATCTCTAACACAAATTTTGTTTAAGTTCTTCATAATTTCCACTTTGATCTCGTATTTCTTTTGTTTAAATTGCGTGTCTTATTAGCGAATTTTTGTATTTATTACTTAATACCCGCTTTAGTTTTAGTGTTCTACACCTATGGGTTGTTTACCTTAACATTCATTATCTCAGCATGCAATTACAAGTTGTGGTAGTTTGTTTATTCAACTCGCGATAGCAATACAAGATAGCTTCCTTATTCAATATGTGATAAATTATTTATTTGTTCAAACTTCAATAGTTCAATATGCAATAGTTCCTTCATTTATTTATTTTTAACAAGTGATAGGTTATATATTTGTTTAATATGAGATAGAATAATTTACTCATTTTATCTGATGCACGATAACATACTTATTCATCAAGTTCTGATAGCCATATATTTGCCTAATATGCAATAGCTTTATTTCACTATTCTTATTGTTTTATTACATGAAAATTTATTAACTCAATCAAGTTGAATTATTGAATAATGTAAATATGTAGTAGGAATTATTATTATTGACAAATTATTTTGGAATAAATCTTATAGAAATGGGTCTTAGCCCATATGCTATTTGATATATAACTTATAGTTACGTAATATCATTTTCCTAAGACTACTCATATTCTTCTTGTTTTACTATTGAGGGAATGTGACTAAACTAGGAGTAAGATATACCTTAGTTTTAGTCTCTTAGTTGTCAAGTTTTATTAACTAACATGTTTAACCAAATAGTTCTAATTTAATACATATTTTTATTTATATATTTTTATACGCATTTTTGCAGGGAACATGGGAGGATCTTTTAAAGCGTCTCCCAATACTCTAAGCTTAAAATGCCTTTCGGGGAGAAGCTCTATATTAACTGCCAATCCTATTTCTCGAAACAAGAAGACATAGGTTCCATATTACACCACTTTGGAATTTCCAAAATTGAAACCAGAGTTCCTAGCCCTTGTGACAGGAACAACAACCCTCCTAAGGGATTTTTTCCTTTACTTTCGTTCATATCTTGCATTCCTGCTACTTGCCTTTCAATGAAACCATTACCAAAACTCTCTCTTTTCTTGGGAATACCCCTATACAGCTTGCGTTGAACTACTACAGCTACATTCATTCTCTTTTCTTCAAAGAGCTTATGTAAGACGACTTCACCCCTTCAACCTTATGTTCGCTTGTCACCATCCAAAAGTCCAAATTTCAACCAAAGGGTTCTATATTCCATTCTGCTCTACTAACTGTAGGCTAATTTCTGACTTAGCGAACAAGACCAAGGATGGGAATCATCAATTCTTCTATGTGATATGCTTCTCTACTGAGATCCCCTGAAAATTCTTTGTCCTCAGTACGTCATCGATGTCATGTTTTCTTTATTATTTTACTATAATTTCATGTTAACTTTTGTTTTTCAGATTCTACCTCAAAAGAAATAAATCCCAAAGTCCTTGAAAAAATCGACAATTTTAAAGATGCCACCAAATACCCAAGGAGCCGATTGAGCCCGTTTACTAAGGGAAACTACGGAGATATTTTGTAATTCAGTCGTTCCATCGAGTTATGGGCAAGCGTCCGGTCATAAAATGGAACAGATACAGCTTCTTATCCCTCATCGCCCCAAAGATCGAAGTTTTCTCGATTAACTCACTGATTCAGTGCTTGTCTTCCTATAGCCCTGGATATTCTCCAAATTTTATTCTTTCTATGTCCATGTTAGGGAAATAGTAATTTCTTTTACTTGACAATTTATGCTTTCTAATTTTTATGTTGTTAGTCTAGTCGATCCAACTTCTTATCATCGAGTAAGGATCCTTCAGATTTTCCTTCTTCTATGAAAGTTCTAGGAAAACCACATCTACCAACTTCTAAGGCTGGGGCATCATCTCTGACTGTTGTAATAGGAGACACTTTTTTGTTTGCTAAAACGAAGAAGGGCAAGGATCTAGTGGAATCTCTCTTTAAAAATGGAGAGTGGTCGATCCGGTTTTAATGTCGACCATGGTTCCATCCAATGATATCATCACAACCTTCTCTCCTTCTTCACTTCACATTCAGAGTCTAGCTATTGATACCATGAGTTTGCCACTAATGAATTCTCTGGCCTTCCTTCATTTGAAATTGAAGCTTGATTCACCACTTCTACAAGTTGTTCCTCCCTCAAGCTCTAGCATAAGGGCTTCTTGCTCCTTGAATTTCGAAGAACTATTAACGCCTATCGTTCAATCTCCTGCTATTACTTCTTTGGGTTCAACTGAAGCTTCCATTTCTTTTTAAAAGATATCCTTGTCTCCCTTTTACAATAACTCATTCTAATATGATTTATTTTAACAAAAAATTAATCGATCGATGTGGTTTTAACAACCACGATTCTTTTCAAATTGAAAAACGCTTATTCCTTCTTTATCAATTATCTTAGTATTTTTCTCAAAATATTTCATTGTTGCAACAGTTAAATTCTTTGCTACCCGAGAAGGTAAAGATTTTAGAAAATTAAGTTAAAAGTCTCCAAACGAGTAACAGTTCCCTTTCCATCGAAAATGTGCAGATCATATCTTCATTCAATTTAGAGAAGAGTAAATCTCATAAGTTGGAGGAAAAGTCCCAGACTTTAGAGAAGGAGCTTTCATTAAGTCATGAGGACAAAAAACAAGCCCAACATAAGATTTCTAATGTTAAGGAGGTTTCAGTTAAAGTTTTGATTCTAGAAAAGGATTTATCGAAAAAGAATCTTTTGCTTAGGATTTAAAGGCCTCCTTACACGACACAAAACCTAGGATACCTTCCTTCTTGAATGAAGCTTCTCCCTATTGGAAGGATCAAAATTCTAAGGCTATTTTATCCACTGCCAATAAAGATAACATTGATTGATGCCTAGACTTGGACTTCCTTTCTGTTTGCTTTATCGGAGTGGATTACAAAAGGAAATCTAACATCCTTCTCTATCGTATTCCTGGAGTTATTTTTAATTCGGGTATTACGATCATGTTGATCTAGAAAAGTATTTAGCTTTCGACGATCTTTCCTCTGATGATGAGGATTGGAGAGTGAGGAGGAAGATAAATCTGATGACGCGAATAATGATGATGGTGATAAAGATGGTGTTTCCGATAACCATGCTAAGGATGGTTTGTCAAGAAGGGAGGGAGATGGTGGCATAGGAAGCAATGGCCACGGTTGGTCGAGGGATTTTGATGACTTAGGTCATGCTGCTGACTTTCCTTCTCTTAATGCTGAACATGGAATCAGTGGTAAACTGCCGCCCAAAGGTCATCCTAGTGGTCCCACTATGTTTGGCCTAAGAAAACTTGGATCATTTTTCTCTTAATACTCAAAAAGCTCAGCCCTTAAACCCAAGGGCTTCAACACCTCTTCCACAGCTAATTTTTCTTCTGAATCCTATTGTCTCATTCTAAATTACCTTTATATAGCTTTAAAATCTTTATTTTTATTACCAATATAGAAAAATACAGAAATAATTTAGAGATCTTGCCAAATAAAATTAAGGATGAAATTCTAAGGCTCAATAGAGAAGGTGAATGTTGTGCAAAGATTTGAATGAGTCGAATGATAGGTACATAAGAATGGTAAAATGCCATAAATACTCAGAAGACTTTAGGAATAAACAATTAGCATCCCTAATTTGAATACCACGCATCCATCGGTCTAACTTTCATAAAGAAAACGAGGAAATTACTACCCTCTTGTGGATGCTAATTGAAGATAGAACCAAATTAATGGAATGCATCTATTTAGTTTATGTTAGGTTCTCTACGACTGACTTTTCTTTCTTTGGTAACGATTGTGAAGGTTTAATCAAACAACTTCACAAAAGATATCTGGATGAGCATGGAATAGATTCACATCTTGAAAAATGTTGGAATTTGCCTAAAGTCTTTGCTATTCTTTAACTATCAATTCACTTCCTTTTGACAAGGTTAAATTTAATAAGGGTACATTCAGTTTTGAATATTATAAGGAGTCTATACTTTATGAACCTTCGTGACATTGTTGTATAGTACTAATTTTATGCTTTAGTTGATGTAATAATGACTTGCTTATATAAAATCTGTATTTTTTTACCCTTGGTTAAGTTATGTCATCATTATGCAGGTCTCTAAATATATTTCTATTCTTCTCTATCCCCTGTTCACAAACACGTCCTAAGTAAATTGGTTTGATTGAGAATGGCTTTTAAGAAAAATTCTTCTTTTATTAAAAAGACTTAATTATCGAAATATTATTATCTCTGTGACCTTCATTATATGTACACTCAATTCCCTAATTTAGACTTTAACTTCTTGGGAGACCGAAAAGACCAATACCTTCATGAGATACGAACTAATTGTGCGAAATTATTATGTGGCAAGGTCAATCCCTCTCATAAAGAATTGGATTATTGAGGTTCTCCTCTTGTCAATATTCCTCATAGCATTAGAGCTCCTTATACTACTATATTTTCCTTCTCACCTTCATCTTTTCAAAAATTACGAGATGCCCTTTCTTAATCGAAATATTAATGTAAAATACATATATATGTGGCCACCATTACTCTCGTTTTCATTTGAATGTAATGATATCAGCATTACTTCTAACTATTAATAAAGTATTTCCTTAATTTTTGTTACTAAGGACCCATAGTCCTTTATTTTTTGATTTAGGACAAAAAAATGACTCTATCTCTTGATGATCCCAATAATTTACAATGTCTCGATGGTATCCAATCTAGGTTAGTTTCAACTATGGATAATCATTTTTCTCGTCTTTCTTTAGGCTTACCGTTTGTTGATAGTGCTAAAGCCAATAAGTGGTATGAGAAATATGTTTGATTAACGTCCATTTTGTGAGCTACTCAAGAAAGGGTCACTGAACTTGAAAATAAGAACTCTTCCAAAGAAAATGAAATTCTTGACATAACAAGAAGACTTAACTCAAGATTTGACCCTATCAATTGGAGTTTGCTACAAAGATCGCCTAATTAAATCAACACATACTTGATTTGGAGATAGATTTGCTAAGGTTTAGAAACAAATGTCAATTATATGACCTCATTTTAACTGAATGTGAAGAAGGATTTCCTACGCCAACGCCAACAAAATCCTTCAAAAAAGTTCTGTTGTAGGTTTCCACTCTTAAGGTTGTTTGACATGCAGTGGTAATGCAGTCGGTCGTTCTCTAGTATCTTCACTATCGAAAGGTTATTTTGGGGAAATTGCTACGCTAAGCAAGTATTTCAAGTTCGAATGCAACCATAAAATAAAAGATAACAGAATGAAATGTATAAGAGGCATTTTCAAATATTAGATTAGAGATGGAAACTTTGGATCATAAGAAGAATGAGCTTACATTGAAAATTCAAAAGCTCGAGATCGATCAAGAAAGCTTATCGTACCAAATTTCTCAGTTGGAAAGTGCCAACAAGACTTATGAAAAGGCTTGGATTCCCAAATTGTTTCTATAGATTGCCTTAATGTCATTTCTCCTAAAGAAAAGAAACTAAAGAAATATCTTCCTGTGGTGATCCAACATATCGTTGACCCTTCTACTGCGATAGAAACTCTAATCAAGAGGTGAAGGAAATTAAGAATTAACTAGAATTGATGTAATCTGTACTACTAGACATCTCAACTTGATTCACCAGTAGAGACTTGATTAAAGTCATCGAGCCTTTGATTTAAAAATTGAGTTCCCATTTCTATGTCTAGGAAGAGATTGTCAACTGAGGAAGGCTGTGGTTTCTAGCTATCAAAAATATCAGCATTTCTTTTTGTATAGATGTTCTGACTTTATTAAAGAGGTTGGGAGTCCTTCTACTCTATGCAAAAATTCGGGTTCATCTAGCAAAACTCATTCTTGTATTTTGAAAGTCGAGGGGAAAGGAAAAGAGTTAATGTACCAATATCACCCTTTTCCTAATCCTTTAGAACATAAATATGTAAAAATTATTTTTTTATTATATAAATTATGTTTTGTAATACAACAATTGCATAATAAGAAGTTATTTTGCATTCAAATTTTGTGACAAACTATTTATTTATGCCCATCAATATAGTTGATGGAGTCCTTTTCAAACTTTTCTTTGTCATTAGCCTTTTTTAAGTCGAACATTGAATTGAAAATTTAGCTTGAACATCATTCTCTATATAATTGCTTCATTTGGGCCCATCGACGGGACTAATGCTTTTATTAACCATCTCCCTTTGATAGGTGCTTTTACCAGGCCTGAAGGTAGGACCAAAGGCTTAATAAACCATCATGCCATGGATGGGTGCTTTGGCCAGGCAAGGTCGTGGGACCAAAGGATTTATTGACCATCTCCATTGGATGGGTTCTTTGGCTGAGCCCTAAGGTGGAACCAAAGGCTTAATTGACCACCATTCTTCAGATAGGGGCTTTGGCGGGGTCTAGTAGTAGGACCAAAGGCTTTATTGACCATCTTCCTTGTAATGATGCTTTGGCCAGGCCCTAAGGCAAGACCAAAGGGTTACTTGACAACCAATCTTTTGATGGTGCTTTTGCAGGCCTGGTAGAAGGACAAAAGGTTTATTGACCATCTCCTTTGGATGGGTGCATTGGTCAGGCCCTGAGGATGGACCAAAGGCATTGTTGACTATCTACCATGGATGGGTGCTTTTGTATCGAACGGCTTATCAACCCTCGAATGTTGACACTAAAACATCCATGGTATTCACGTGTCGAGCACCGAAGTGTTGGAAAAACCAAACGTTGGGGTAAAGAAAAAGAACAAGAATGAGGAGAAAAAATATCAAAAGACAATACACCGTGCTACTCTAATATACATAGAATTTCAGAGTTACTAATCAGAATACTATCATCAGCTTGCATAGTTATAATAGCATGTCCTTACAATTGTTGATATATATACATAAAGAAGTGCAGCGGAAATAAGATACTATAGTAGGTAAGCATCCAGTTCCTCTGCAAAAGCTCAATGAACATCACTGAATACCTATTTTTCTCAGATTGATCGAAAGGGCACCTATGTAAATAATGGAAAGATAAAAATCATGGGTTATACAAAAGTCTGGTGTGAGAAACTCAAGAAATATGTTCAACAGCTAGGATTTTAGGAGTAATTAATAATAAATATCTAATTAATTAAAAATGTATTTTAAAGATTTAATATGAATAATTAGAATTTATTTTGGAATATTGGAATTTTACAATGAAGTATTAGATATGAAAATTTAATTAATAAAAGGATTTAAATTAAGAAATTAAATTAATAAATTATAGAAAATAGTTTTTGTAAAATAATTAATAATATGATTTGTTTAGAAAGAAATTTTGTGTACTGATTTTGATACGTATGTGGGCTTAAATATATATATACATACATACATACATACATATATATATATAGTTTCATGAACTAAAGTAAGAAAAGAAAGAAAGAAAAATGAATTGCTTAACAAAAGAAAAATCCAATATTCCTTATCACATATCCTTAATTCTTATTTTTGACATTTCTATCTCCAGAGATTTCTATCTCCTGATTATTCACTTCTGCTTATAAATATAACCTAAATGCTTACTTTCTTAGTATTTAGAAAATCAAACAATCCACCGATACTCCATCACTTTAAAATTTTAAATAAAATAAAAACAAATTATGTAAATTCCAAAGTTCTGATATTTGCGTTTCAACATCAATATACACTTACGCAAGGAGATAATTTGGGGTACATTGTTGCTTTTGGATTCTGGGTGCGTGCGTTTAGATAGGGGAAGGAGGAAGAAGAGAGTTCAGGAGAGTTATCGAACTCACAAATCTATGTCTTTAATCATATAATCCTTGATATTTATGTTGTAAATGGATTGTTGTTTGGGTATAGTGGTTGAAAGCGTTAGGTTGGAGGAGATAACGGCAAAGAAAGATGAGCTAATCACCTAAAATGGCGAGGCTCGTGCACTAATTTGCGTTCGACCGGTCGACCGCCTAGGGCAACCGGTGGATCGCTTGCGGTCGGCTAGTGGCTGCGACCGGTTGAGCATTAATTTTTGTGTGTTCGTGTGTTTTTATAAATTTTATTTAGTTATATATATATATACCAAATAGTTTATTAATGAAAATGTTTATAAATGAAAAGGTGTGATATATATATTTGATTATAGAAAAGTTTTATTTTAAAATTAAATATTTGATATACTTAAATTATATAGTTATTGAAAGAAAAATTAATTTTGGGTTTAAATAATAATTTAAAAGCTTATAAAATTTCTAGAAAAATATTAAGTACTTCTAAATAATATTCTATGGGATTTAAAGTATATTTTATACAATTTGTGTATAAAATTATAATATAAAGTTTAAAAATATATTTTGTGAATTTGGAATGAAAAGAAATTGATTTGGATATTAGATAAATAATTTGAAAAACGTATTAAATTATAAAAAATTATGAATAACATTTATGAGCAATATTTGGCTTTATAAGTTAATTTAAAGAGATTTGAGTATGGAAAGGGGATTTTGATAGTAATATATTAATATTGAGGATTTTATTCGTAAAGAATTGATTATATTATATATGTATGTTTATAAATGATTTATTTGTGTATTTTATTGTATATTTCATTAATAATATGATTGCCTATGAATTATTAAAGGTTAACTTACACACACACACATATATATATATATATATATTGGAATATTGTAATTCAATGTTTAAAGAAAGAATCTGTTGAACTTTATTATTTATATCATTTCTGAATTAAATTAGGATTTTTATTTCTATATTTTATGGTTTCACATTTTCCTATATTAATTTCGATATCATGAATGATTCACCGTTGATATTGATTTGATTTTTGATTTTGATATGATATAGGGATGACATCCTTTTATATAATTTTGTGATGATTTTATTTTTTATGACGAGAAATTTGAATAAATGAAGTTATAATACAATAGCTGGTATAGAACTTTTGGTAATATTTCCCTAGTTATTCATTGTACTAATTATATATAAAACCGAATGGGTGAGTGTGATGTGTGAGCACTGAATAAACTAATTAAACACACGGTGGTATGGGATGTCATTGTGTTATTTATTCGGTTATCTTTTGCTCGTGGGTAACACTCATACGACGATTTATTATGTATGGTGCGACTCGCTACGGTGAGTCGCGTATATAGCCATGTGTTGGCATATGTACCATGTTGTGTGTTGGCACAAGTGTGTAGCTGTGTGTCAGCCATCATCTATGCATATTTAGTATTTATCTATCACTATTTGACTTCCTTTATGGTAGAAGTTAAACCAGATTGGCCAGTATCCACCCCGGCGGTCTGATCGCCATGGTCGTATCTATGACATCCTTTTCTTATAGTCTTGTGTCGGCTTATTATCATGTGTTAGCATATTGTGTTTTCCCCTTTGCCTCCCAGGCCAATAGTCAGTTATCTATAGGGACAATGTGTCAGGTCAAGATCAATGCATAGCATAGTCTTGCAGCATATTTATGACATCCGATGGATATAGTCACGATACCATAGGGGTGGTAACCGATGACTATAGGAGCCGTATCAGACGGACACGTGTGAGTCCCTTGGAACAGGTGCGTGCGCGCTGTCAGTCTCCTGTCTGGTTCCAGTGTGTGTGATTTAGACATGTACAAATATTTCTCCATTAGATGATGAGTCACGATTATACCAAAGACTATGTCTATAGTATGATCAGCCCTCGTATCATTCTTTGGTGTGTATCTCCTATTATCCTTCTCAAGCATGTGCCATCAAATATCTTACTAATTGGCATGAAGCGTCAACTACTGATTATTGGCATGTGTTGCCAATTATGTCTCTTGGGCGTGTGTCGCTGGTTATTCTTTATAGGCATGTGTTGCTAATTATACTTTCATAGGCGTGTGTCACCAACTATGTCTTTTATTAGCGTATGTCGCCATTACTAAATTAGTTTATGGATCATAATTTAAATTAATATTGTGGATATTTTTAATATTGAAATTTAGTGTTATATTTTGGTTAAATTACGTGTTAGCACAGTTATAAAATGTAATATCTCTTTATAGATGTTTTTGGATTTGAATGTTGATTTCTGGATATAGATGATTCACCATTTGATGTTGATTCTATGATTTCTTATTTAATGTGTTTCCTCTATGGGCGATGACTTTTATGTATGGTTTTGTGATTTTTGATTCGATATACTTTTATAAGGGTGATCATATCATTATGCCTAGTCTTATGGTATTTGATATTTATGGCATGTTTGAGATTGTATGTGACATTTTAATTATATGCCTTGCTTGCATAACCGCATATTTATTGACATTACGGATGTCGTCATATTATTATACCTTGCATATGTTGAGTTAGTTATATGAACTGACCCTTTGATTTAGACAGTCTGACCCGTGTGTTATTTGTATAATACTCGGGACAATCCCAGACTTTTCAGGTGCAGGGACAATATGACCAGCTTATGTATTGAGAATAAAGGAAGCTAGTAATCTAGTATAATTCTATATTGGATTATCTCTTGTACGTATAATCGTGTGATGTATACTGGACATACTTTGTATATTTTGTATTATATATTATTGCTACTATTCTGACTCTATGTTATCTATTCATATATTGTATATTATGTATTGTTCTATCCTGGGGGCACACATGTTTATTATTTTGTGCCGATACTTTGTATATAAAGATGAGTTATTTATTTAATGTTTAAATATGTACCAGTGTTAGTCCAAGGGAATATTCATGTATGTACCCTATATTGCCTCATTCTCCGTATTTTCTGACGGTATTACCTTGTAAAACTCTTGGATAGTATAGGTATAGAGGTAGGGGTGCTACAATATATGTGACATATAACATCACCTTTTCAGACCATCGTAATGCATATCCCCTCAAAAGTGCCAAACCATCTAATAAATACATATTGCGATATAATAGATAATGTCTAGGGTGAAGAATATAAATCAAAAAATAGCTGTTAGTGCTTACTTTAATCACACCACAACAATATTCAATAGGTATATAAATAAAACTGCTAAGGCGCGTTCGCATAATGGATTTTCCATGGAGGCGTCTCCAGATTAGATGTTGACGAATCTCTATGACAGGAATTAGAAACTGCCTTTTGAGCATCGTATATCTCCCGATAAAATATACAATAAGGTAAACACAAATAGGAATACGCCTGAACAAGTGAACCCGAACCACATGGAACCAAGTATCATCAACCCCTCTGGGACTCACATATCGAAAGAATATTTAGATATGGATTGTACGAACCCCTCTGGGTTAGCTATACCCCTAGATTGTGCATCCTACTCTATCATTAGTCATATATTGATGGTGAAGTCATGCCCAACATCTCAACATACGAGCCATCATCACTCGAATAGATCATGAATCCCCAAAAGGATTTTAGCATCTTGAACAAATCATGAGCCTCTACATGGATTTGAGCATCTCAAACAGATCTTGAACCTCCACATTGATTCCAGCATCTTGGGCAGACCTACTTCCAAGAAGTGGAAATGTAACCGAGAATCGAAATCGAAAGTTGTAACGGTTTAACGTAGAAAAGTTATACAATGTTCCAGGCTATAAGTGACATACATATATACACTTATACACACATAGACATCTACATCCATGCACATTCAAAGACATATAAGAATTACCATATATATTTACAAATTCACTTATAGTAAAAAAAAATTCAAGATATTTCTCACCAAAAATCAAATCAACTTACCATCCAATGGAAGCACATGGCCATGCACATGGAGGGGGTCATTTTGGCCAAACACGATGTGGGGGGTGAGGTGTGGTGGTGATGAAATGGTGATGTGTTTGTGTGGAAATTTCTGATATTTGCATCCTCACATTTGCCTATAACTAGCACCCACCTCTCTTCACTTTATTCACACTTCTTCTTCATAAAATTCCTAAGCTCTTCATCCTCTTCTTCTCTGCATTAATGGCTTCCATAGCCTAAGAATGAAAATATTACAAAATCAAAACAAAGTTATACAAAAATCAGTCCAAATCTATACCACTTCAAACCAAAGTTCAAGCTAGCAATCTCTTTCTTCTCCTCCACCAAGGCCATGTGCAATCAAGCCCTCCACCACCACTTGCTAAGCAAGGCCGAGCCCTTCCAAGCCTCTAAGACAAGGCTTAACCCCCTAGGAGCATTTGTGTGAATAGTCGTGAGCTCCAATTTCGAGATAGTAGAGTTATAGCCGTTTTAAAGTTAGTCCGATCGGAAATCAAGTGAGAAAAATCTATAAAATTGTGTGTGTGTGTGTGTGTGTATATGATAATGATTATGCGATATGTTTTCCATGGATGTTTACTATGCTTTGATCATCAAGTTTGGTTGTTTTAATATAGTTGTTTAAATTGTGTAAGCAAGTCACGTTAATACACGTTGAATATCACAAAAGAAATCACTTTCCTTTATTAAATGAAATGGTGTATATGAGCTTGTTAAACCTCTTGAGAATTTTTTATAATGATTTAGAAATGTTTTATAAAAAACTAAAAGTATTTTGATAAAGCTTGAAAAGAAAATGAAATTTGAGTTAAAATTGGCGTGTCGCGCAACAGTAGTTCGTGATTTCATGCCACAGAAAGTTAAATACATTTATACGATGGATTCGAAGTTGGAATTCTTTGCAATAAGAATTTTCTGAACTCTTATAATCATATTTTCTAAACAAAGAAAGAAAATCAAGATTTCAACTAGTAAATTTTAAAATAAGTCCAAATTTCAAAAATATCGGATTTATAAACGGATATTTTTAAATTTTTAAAATATGAAATAAATTCCATAAATATATTAAAATGGTTTAAAAGAAATTTAAGTTATAAAAATGGACATTTATGAAATAAAATTGGCGTTTGGTTCAGTATAGCCATAAAACACTATTTACAGCATTTTCTATAGCTTCTACAAGTTATGTTTTAACTCAACTATTCTTCCCTAATCTTTTTATAATTTATTTTAAATAAATAACTAAGTGTTTTAAAGATGATTTTGAAGTATTAATAAAAAGGTTAAAAGAAATTTTGTTTATAAAACAGATTTTGAATGAATGATTTAATATTGGCTCTAAAAGCCGATGAGTAGACCTGATTTTTCTTTTCATGAAATTCGAATGTGAGGTGCTTAAACTAAGGAGATTTTCGGGAGCAACCGATGCCCTGGTCCACTTGGCCTCTTTCTTGGGCGAGCGATAGATAAGGTCGAAATGTTGGAAATGAGACAAGTATAAAAGATTTAATTTTTATAATTAATTAATTGCAACTTGGATTGAATAGAGATAATCTTCTTATACTTGGTATTAAATTCCAAGGAGATAACTCATACTAATCATATGAATTTAAAAGGTGATTCCACAGTTATTCGATGAATAGTACAAGTTGAATACGGAAATTAGTATCGAGTAAAATTATTATAATTTCTATATATGGATTTGTTTTACTCGCATACTAACTGATTTGGATTTACCATCGTAGATAACATGCTTTCAACCTATTAAAAAGTTATGATTCAGAAATAAGAAATCTTTCGTTAAGATTTAAATAAATGATTTGGAATTATTTTAATCCCTATGGATCCTTTTACTTAAAATTAGTTGTTTTGGGTTTATAGTCAACGATGTCTTTAATAACATTATTTTTGACCCGTTTAAAAGTTATGATTTGGAAATAAGAAATCTTTATTAATATTTAAATAACTGATTTGGAGATATTTTCCTAAGTAAAGGATGAAATGATTTAGAATTACTCCAAGATTTAAAAAGGTTTTGATTAAATAAAGATTTGATAAATGAGGTTAAATGATTTCCTATATACTGGAAAGAAATGTTTAAAAGATATATATCTCTAAAAGATATTTTTTGATAAAGGGAAAGTAATTAATCAAATGATAAGCACCTATTTACTTAACATCTTTTTATTGATGATTAGTTTGGAGGAAGTGGTATCAGATTTGGGAAAATTCCAGTACGAAAACCACTTTGAACCAATTTACAAGTTCAAAAGGGAAGACATGTAAAAGAAAATGAAGTTGAAGGTCGGGATCTTCCTAATAAAAGGACTTCTTATTGATAATTTCGAAGTAGCTCTCGAGATAAATTATTAGCAGTAGTTCCTTCGTTCTGGGATCTTCATATGCAAGGACTACTCACTATTAATCCTAGTGGTTATGCCTAACAGGATGTGGTGGGAGAGTGCCTTAGGTTTGTCCTATTCCTGGACAATTTGTATGGATGGATGTTTGACATCACATTTCGAAGACCATAGTGCATTGATCTCTACAACCGTACATCTATTTGGTGGTGTAAAAGGTAACCACTCTTATGCCTAACACCCTTCTCTGAGGCATACGAGCTCAGAGGTTGTACTTTTATTTAAATCAATAGTGTGTTGTTGGAAATGGAAACGTGGCATTTTAAGTGAAAATGTTCCATTAAAGGTAAACGATAACTCAAGCCTCACACCCAAGGAATTGTGAAACAGGGATTGCTTTAAGGCTAAGTAGTTTGCAACCATTAAGGTATGATATCACCTTTCCAGATTTATTTATTTCTACCCGCTATAACTTCGGTTTTAAATTTGTGGTATAGGCTATGAGACATCTTAGAGAAGTCGGGAACGGCTGGGGTGATGTCATATTCTATACTATCCATACCATCTGTTGGTCTCGGGTAGGCCAGTCTTAATTCACAGAGGACTATTTGTTGGTGGCCTCGGTACATTCCTCTAGAAATGTACTATACTGGAAGCACTCCCTTACCTCGCTAATAATTGGAAATCCATTCTCCAATGAGTGCCTTCGGACTTAGTTGTAAACCTATTATGCTGTCAGATTTAACCAATGTAACAATTTTGGCCATTTGAATATGTTTCTTTGAAAGGTTTTCAAAGAATGTCATTAAAAATAATATCACTTGATTTTACATAAAAATGATTTGGTTATCATAAGGTAAAAACCCGTTTCGTGTTTATATGCGGCGTGGTCTTATGAGATACCCTTTGTATTCAGATACTCGTATTTTGAATTTCTCACACCTGTTCTATTACTGACCCGAACTTTATTTTCTTTTCCTTAATCTTTGAGTGCCCTATTTTTTGGATAGCCTAGTAGTTAGGTTTAGTTTGGAGCACTTTGAAAGAGCTCAAAGCATGGAGCTAGAAGATTATTTTAAAGATTATTATCCATTTCCACCACACTTACGTACTATTGTATTATGCATTTGTAAGGACGTAGATTTATAACTGTCCATGTTGATGTTAAGTTAAACTCTAATAAATGTATTTTAAAAAATTCGTAGTAAAGTTTATATGTTGAAATAATATATGTTATTCCATATGTGTAAGATTCTGTTCTATGTCTTTATTTTCTTTTACTCATAACTTTCCACCTTTTCGTTCAAATTAAGTTGAACATGTGTGGTTTATTGTCAAATTAAAATGTATGGAATTGTGGGTCGCTACACATGGAAACAACAAGTCTTTGCCATGATACATATTTTAGAGGGTTATAAGAGAAATTATACTACATTATAATGTTGTCACTTGCTTTCCAAAGCAAGAAGGAGTCCAAAAGTAATAACTTACATTGTTATCCATTTTAACTTATATTTTCACAACAAAAAATAAACACACAACATATACAAATTAAATAGTGAATTAACTCACCTAAGCCCAAGCCAAAGAAAGTCGTAGATAATCTCACTACTAGCGCAATGTGGAAGATGGCATCTCGATTTGATCTCGTATGCAAGAGATATGAATTTTATAAGAAATGGGATTAATTATTAATTAACTTAACTAAATAAATTATTACCTTAATCAACCCAAATCCATCTTACCCCTTTCAGTATCACTATGCATAAAACATGTAAACACAAACCCATCAAGCCGTGTAATTCTCTCCTCTAATTTGAACTAAATACTCCATAAATCGATGCACTACCAATTGCATCAAACTCGTATTCGTGCGATCTTCACTCCTGACCCAACCATATCATGCTCGATCCCCTCATCCTCATCGCGATCCGCTACTCCTTCATGCGACAATACAGGTGCCGCGATTTTCTCCAAGCCATCGAAGTTCCATTCGATGATATTAACAAGTGCACGTGAAGAGAAGCTCAATAACGCTTCCAGTTTCGCATATCTTCTCCTTAATCTCCTTGCATCTCCAACCCTTGTTAGCAGCAAAATGTCAACCTTGGCCAACTGTTGTCGCGCCCATTATAGAGCCAATTGATGTGAAGCCCCTTCTTCTCCAAGCTCAATGGATCCGATCTCACCCTTTGAAGTGGCCTGTAGCTTTCAATTTAATTAATTTTAGGTGGCAGCTGAACTTTATTTTTATTTATAGGCAAAAGAAAATGAAAAGGGAAAGAGGAAAAATGATGAGAGAGTGAACGTGTAGGGGTATGGTGGTTTCATAATAAAATATATATTATATTTAATTTTTCTCAAATTAATCGACATAAGTTACAAGCTCGTACGATCATAAGGGATGTCAGATCGCTATGAAACTCGTAGGTGTATATCACCTCATTATTCCGGTCATGATGGTACTAGTTTAGTCACAATCCAAGACAGTGCCTTAGGATGATAATTTCATGCGTTTTGATGTCGATTATATTTTTGACCACAATATCGATATTTCTTCGAATTTTTTATTTTTATTAATATTTTTCTAAACTGAGTTTACCATCATTAGTTATTACTTAAAAAAGGGTTAACAAGGTTATTAAATCAATATAGTCACATTAAATCTAAGGTTCAAAATTTAGTTAATACGAAATGTCCAAAATTTTGGGTCGTTGCATTCTCCCACACTTAAAATATTTTGTCCTCAAAATTCTAATGCAAGCAACTAAAGAAACAATAACACAATTAATATGTAATGATAATCAAAATTATTAGCAAACAAAGCCCACGGTTTGCTCAAGTTAAAAAATCCTCTTATCGCACAAGGACGATAAACAATGTACTAAGCGTACCTTTCGCTTAACAGCCTCAGGTCCCTACTTAGACGATTATTAATACTACCTCAAATAATTCGAAGAGTCCTTTCCCAAACTCTCCAAAAGCCAACAAACGTAATATACAAATATAAAAAAGCCCGTACGAATTACATATGTTATCCGTAGGCAATATCAAATCTGATCACTTGCTCGATCACATAGATTTCACTTCCAAACTAGTATAGATCATAATAGAAGTATGGAGGCTTGGGCAATGTTGACCTCGGGACTTGGAACATAGCTGCCACTACCAAACACATTAATGAGCTTATCACTGTAACATCCTCGTATTTGGAGGCCCAAAACTAACGGATGCTGCAGCCATCCATAGTTATTAATCTTCGGCGACCAAACATGGCAATATTAGATACATTGATACATAGAAACACAAGAATATGGAAAAAATTAAATAGCAAAACAAATTCCACATTTCATTTCAAAATATTCCAAATTGATTACATAATCCCAATTCGCAAACCAAGTTCGGATAATATATAATAATTACAAATTACGCCAAGAGAAACATTTGAAGATGCCCCATTGGTAGATCAAAGTATATAGATAGACAAGAAAACAATTTGCCTTTACAAACAAAACACACAGCGGGAATAAAAGAACTCTAATAACAAGTTTGCCTCCTACAAGTCCCCGAAAGCTTTATTCGTCTAAAAGAATACCTGGAAATCTTAACTCTAAACCTACTCAAAATTAATTGAGTACCTACGAGTTTAAGGGGAAAACAAAAGCTTCGAGTCAGACATAAAGCCTGGTATGAATAATAATTTACCATCTCAAACCATTTAGAAATCTAGTGAGACCACGCCACTTAGCGGAACAGGTTTTCCCCTCACTAGTATCCTAAAACATTAATAAAACCATATATTGTACTCCTGCATCCACAATGGTTAAAACATAGTATTTCAAAACATTATGATGATATGCAAAACATATAAATCAATTCTGGAGTACCCATCTCCATTTATTCTGACTATCTGTCTCAATTATAGTTTCTAGGGTTACTATTAAACTGTTAAATGTTAGGGACTACATGTCCAATTACTTTGTTTTAATGGGATCACTAAGAACCTATTGGTAACTCCAATATCTTATTTCTTATCCTAGTTTTCGTGGGCTAACTAGGAACCTATTGGCTGACTACCAATTTCTTAATCTGGATATAGTTTTCATGGGCTAACTACAAACCTACTGGCCCCTGCCAGTATCAAATCATTGTTTTCATGGGCTGACTATGAACCTATTGGCCCCCACCAATATC
The DNA here is from genome assembly GCA_030737815.1 of Allium fistulosum. NCBI lineage: Eukaryota > Viridiplantae > Streptophyta > Magnoliopsida > Asparagales > Amaryllidaceae > Allium > Allium fistulosum. The sequence goes on from CM060904.1 coordinate 801,908,532, forward strand.
ATACAGTTTTCATGGGCTTACTGAAAACCTATTGGCCTCTGCCAATATCATACTATTTTCATGGGCTTACTGAAAACCTATTGGCCCCTGCCAATATCTTTAATTAAAATTTTTAACATCTATTAAGTTATATTCACTACTGGGTCAACCTAGCTGGTTATTCTGCCATTTCCCCAAAATACAGTTATGGGTTAATAACAATGTCAATAACATTTCAAAATCTTTATTAGGCCATGGATATTACTTTAAATTGAGATTGGGTTTATGTTTTGAAACCATAAAAACATCTCTTTCGTAATCTCTGGATAGCCTCCTTCAAAATTAAAGACCTCTTTTCAAAACGTTGTATACATACCTTTTGAAGCCCATAGTAAATATTCTCTTTCAAAACCTATTATACCTTTCGATGGTATCAAATCATCTTTATAATATATAGAGCTTCGAAACAAATGAAAGTACCCCTTTCGAAAGCATTGGGTTTAATCTTTAGAACCATTATTTGGGTCAAAATGGTAAGATATGAAAGTAACTCTTTCGAAACCAACAAAAATTAGTGTGGGGAAAAATAGATGGTGTCGGAACCATCTTAGTCAAAAGTAAAACCACTAAAATCATAAACCTTGAAGGATAGAGTCGGAAACCCCTTTCGACTCCATTACCTTCGAAACCCTCAACCCCTTCGAAAAAGGCTTAAGTAAAACAGAAGTAACCCCTTCAATAACATGGATGACTTCAATGCAGTCGAAAGGGGGATTGGTGGCTTGGTTTCGACTTGTACGAAACCTACCATTTCGAAAGCAATTATTTAAAGGAAAAAGGTACTCTTTCAAAAGCAATTGCTTTAACACAACATGACAACCTTCTTCGAAATCTAATTATAAAACCTTTTCGAAAGCATAGCTTTCGACTGTGACGAAAGCTTTAGGTAAAACTAGGCAAGACTTTAACTTTTGATAACGAAGCTGGGATTCAACCCCATCAGGAGCTAATAATTCAACACCAAGGCTTCCGCCCTCCTTCCAATCCACTACATACCATCTAAGTGATATATTGTGCATTGGTTTTGACTATGGTGGTTTCAACTATAGTGGTTTTGATTGGGACAAGGCAGAATCAAAGGAGTCGATAGGTACTTACTAATAGAGGCGGAACACCCTTTTCTAATTTCAAGGCTGGATATAGCAACATTTAGTAATTTCTTTCTAAAAACATGTCTATTTGTAAAACACTGATAGGCTGCCATAAAACTTTTTAAATACTTTACCTTTTTAAAACCACCGCATTTACTCAGATTCAAATTAAAGGAATTTAACGTTAAAGCCTTTTCATGTAGCAAAAACCGACATTTTGCAAAAAAATCCCTTCTTTTAAAATAATTTATTTCCTGAAATAAATCAACAAGGAAAAATCCTCAAAAATCACAGAAAATCGATTTCATTGTGTAATCAAATAGAGTAAAATATTAGACCCAATTTCTTCCTGAAGTTCTCGTAATAAATTTAAAACCCTTCTATGTCATATCTTTCATCAAAAATTCATAATAAAATTTCCATAACTTGGAAAATTCTGAAAATTAAAAACCATCTCCAAAATCATGTTTTACTTGGTATAAATTTTTTCCATGGCAATCAGAAATCATATATTCTTGGTTTTAGGTCAAAACCTTGCAAATTCATGTGCGTATGAATTAAAATAAATCAACATAATATAACTCATGCATATCATCATCCATTTTATCACCAAAAACGAATTTAAATCATAAATTCGAAACCATATAATCATAGAAAAATAGAGATGGTAGAAGATTATTATTCACCTCAAAGCTAATAAGGATATTGAGATTTGTTGTAGCTTAATCCGTCCTAGCTTTGATCTTATCTTTTGATTGAATTTTTCCTCTTTCCCTTCCTTATTAATGGAGGGCTATATTAGGGTTCTTGTGTTTGTTTTGATTTTGGAGATAAATTGAACGTGAAAGGACAAAAGCAAATGTATAGCCGTGAATATAAAGCGTGGCTATTTTACTAATAAGGCCTTATGTAAGTTAATTATCTTATAAACCAGTTTTAAGCCCATTTATTTTATTAATAAGCACGTCACTATATGTATAATTTATTTAAATCTCAATCTCCTATTCATCATTACTCTATTTAGTTTATCTAATTAAATTTCCTGAATAATGTTATCAAAAATTAGGGATGTTACAGGCTCCCCCCTTAAAGAATTTCATCCTCAAAATTCTATAAGGACTAAATACTAAACATTGCAATCATTTTCAACAACTCCTAACAACTATACTAGTCTAACTGACTAGCAACTATCTATATAAATCTAATATAGACATACCCTCAAAGCATATCAGGAAAAGTATCTCCAATCCTGTCCTCTGTCTCCCAAATAGAGTCCTTCTAGTTGTCACTCCACCGAACTTTTTCCAACCTGACTGTCTTGTTCCATAATCTTTTCTCATCACTAACTACATCCCCAACTGGTTGTCTAACAAAAGTCAAATTAGGCTCTACCACTAAGTCAACTAACCCTGTCGGAGGAATAGTGGTCTCTGGATCATGCACATACTGGCGAAGATGAGATACATGAAATATATTATGGACACCTGCCAATTGGCTCGGCAACACTATTATGTATGCAAGCTTTCCAATCCTCTCTATAATCTGGAATGGACCTACATATCTTGGGGCTAACTTCCTCGACTTTCCAAATCGTATCACACCCTTTATAGGTGATACCTTAATGAAAACCTTATCTCCAACTGAGAATTATAGATCCTTACGCCTTTTATCTGCATAACTCTTCTGTCTGGACTGAGCTTCCTTCATCCTTTCCAGGATTAACTCAATCTTCTCTGACGCCTCTCTAACCAAATCTGGACCTAAGACCAATCTGTCTCTAGTCTCTAACTAACAAGCTAGGGACTTGCATGGTCTCTCATACAAAGCTTCAAATAGCGCCATTTCTATACTAGTCAGGTAACTATTATTATAGGAAAACTCAACCAAATATAGGTGATCCATCCAAGATCCTCCAATGTCCAATACACAAGCTCTCAATAAATCTTCGAGTACCTTATTGACTCTCTTTGTTATCCCATCTGTCTGAGGGTGATATGTAGTACTCATATTAAGCCTAGTACTCATTACTTCCTGTAGACTCTTCCAAAATTCACTAGTAAACAATGCATCTCTATCACTGACTATACTACTAGGAACTCCGTGCAGTCTAACTATGTTCTTCAGGAACAACTTAGCTAAAATAGGTGTCGTTCTTGTTGACTTAACTGGAATGAAATGGGCACTGTTGGTCAATCTGTCCACTATAACCCATATACTTTCATTACCTCTAATTGACCTCGGCAACCCATCTATAAAATCCATGGATATCGAATCCTATTTCCAAACTAGAATTTCTAAAGGCAATAGTAACCCAATTGGTTTCTGATGTTCACCTTTCACTTTTTGATAGTTTGCACACTGTCTAACCCACAAGCCAACATCCCCCTTCATTCCTTCCCAATAGAAGCTTCTCTTTATATCCTGATATATCTTGGTTCCTCCAGGATGAATCATAAACTTGGATTGATTACATTCTCCAAGAACTTCATTCCTTAAGTCTTCCACATTTGGAACACACAACCGTCCCTTCTTTCTTAGCCATCCTCTCTGGTCAAGGCTAAAATCCTTTAAATCATCGATCTCTATTTCAACCTCAAGCCTTCTGATCCTTTCAGCTAATATAGGTTCCTCCTTTTGCTTAAAAGCAATTTTCTCAATCAATACTGGTCAAACTTCTAAACTAGATAACTTGGTAGCACTCTAACTAGAACTAGTAGTCGATCTTAACTGCACATCACAACTGAATAAAGCTTCTAAACCCTTCCACTCCTACAACATAGCTTACACCACATTCTGATGTTTCCTGCTAAAAGCATCAGCCACTTTATTACCTTTTCCTAGTGTGAATTCTATACCAAAACCGTATGCAGCCAAAAACTCCAACCACCTCTGATGTCTCATATTCAACTCCTCCTGAGAGAATAAATACCGTAAAGACTTATGATCGGTATATAACTCAAATCTTTCCTCTAAGAGATAATGTCTCCAAATCTTCAATGCAAAGACCACAGCTGCCAACTCCAAATCATGAGTAGGATGTCTAACTTCATGTGGTCTAAGCTGTCTAGATGCGTAGGCAATGACTTTACCACTCTACATCAACACCGCTCCTAATCCAGTTCCACATGCATCAATATACACCACCAATCCTTGGTTTCCATCTGGAACTACAAATACTGGTGCATTGGTCAACAAATGCTTTAACTTAAGGAATGCCTCCTCACATTTGTCGGACCAAACAAACCTCACTTCCTTCCTGGTTAGCTTACTTAAGGGTGCTGCTGTCCGTGAGAAATCCTTAATGAATCTCCAATAGTAGTAAGCAAGTCCATGAAAACTCCTGATATCGATTACTGTCTCTGGTCTCTTCCAATTATTCATAGCTTCGATCTTATCTGGATCAACTAACAATCCTTTCTCTGAAACCATGTGATCAAGAAACTTTACCTCTTTCTTCCAGAAATGGCACTTGGTAAATTTCGCCTTTAGCTAATTCTGCCTCAGCGTCTCAAGCACCACTCTAAGGTGAACTTCATGCTCTCTCTCATCCTTGGAGTATACTAGAATGTCATCTATAAATACTAGTACAAACCTATCCAAGTACTCTCGAAAAACTCGGTCATCAAATCTACAAAGAAAGCAGCGCATTAGTCAATCCAAATGGCATCACCAATCACACATATTAACCATATCTAGTCTGAAATGTTGTCAAAGGAATACAGTCCTCCTCCACTCTTAACTAATGGAAACCTATCGCCAAATCCAACAGGGAAAACACTTTGGCTCCACTCAACTGATCAAACAGATCATCTATTCTTGGCAAAGGATACTTATTCTTAATGGTCCTTTCATTTAACTTACGTTAGTCAATACACATCCTCAACAACCCATCTGGTTTCTTCACGAACACCACTGCCGCTCCCCAAAGCGAACTGCTTGGTCTTATAAAATCCCTTCCTTCTAGATCCACTAACTGCACCTTCAATTCCTTCATCTCGGTCGGTGTCATCCTGCTAGGTGGTCTACTTACAGGTTCAGCTTCTAGCACAAGATCTATTCTAAACTCAACAGCTCTTTTCGTGGGTAGTCCAGTGACTGGCTCAAAAACATCTGCAAATTCTCTTGCTACTCGAACCTGACTTAACTCATTTCCTACCTCCATAGCATTAAGCATAGTAAAAACACTCCAGTCGGTATTCTCTATTGAGAATATCACTCGATTATGACTATCAGGGTGTCTCAGTGATATTTCCCTATCTTGGCAAATTATTCTAGCCTCATACCTACTCAACCAATCCATACCCAAAATGATCTTGAAATCTACAAAATCAATAACAAACAAACTGCATGCAAACTTATGACATAACAAGTCAAGTTTTAACTGGTCACATCTTAACCCTAGAGATGCATACCATCCTATTGGACTCACAACCCTTAAGGAAGTAACAAGGTAGGTGGGTTCTAGACATAATCTATCAACCAAACACTGAGATATAAATGAATGTGATGCACCAGTATCAAAAAGTACTATGACTGAAATACTCTAAATCAAAAGCGTACCTTCCATCACAATCTTTCCCTTATCTACTGCAGTAGGCCTAGTTGGTCATATAGCAAAAACTTTTCATTTGTCCTCCCTAATTTACGCTGGACACTGATTCTTGTAATGCTCAACTTGATCATAGTCGAAGCATTTCACATTCTTTTTAACTGCTGATTTCTTCCCATTTCCTGACAGGCATTCATTGGCAAAGTGACCCTTCTTGCCACACTTGTAGCAAACTACCTCAGCCTTTTACTTCTTGGGAGTATCTCCCTTCTGGATTCCCTTCTTCTTAAAGAACTTCCTCTTCTTCCCTTGAGAACCCTGAGTTTCCACTAACTTCTCTTTAGCCAAATCATCAAGTAACTCCTCATGGCGAATGGACATCTCCAACACTATATTACAACGATCTCGGACATGTGTCATGGTCATTCTAGCAAGCTCGGGCCTCAGTCCCCGAATGAACTTCTCATTCCTCTTGATGTCAATATCTAAAATAGCATATCCATATCTAGACAGCTCTTCAAACTTAGTAGCATACTCTACTACTGACATCTCTCCTTGAACTAAATCCATAAACTTCCTCATCAACTCAGACTTGGCAAACTCAGATAAAAACTTCTGCTCAAATCTCGTCGTAAAATCATTCCAGGTTAACTGCTCTTCCGGCACTCCAGCAGTGATACTATTCCACCAATGCAGCGCTGACCCCTGCAACTGCCTAAAGGCCAACCTCCTCTTTTTCCCATCATTCATACCCAAATTAGTAAATATATGTTCACAATGCAACAACCACTTCTGAACCTCTACGGCACTCTCCGTTCCTAAGAATGGCTTCTCACCCAAAATGGTGCAATCTCTACCCAGCAAAGCAATATTTCCAACTAGAGCCACATGATTAGCTCCTCCTACATTTCCAACAACTCCAACAGCACCTCCTGCTTGCATCAAACCAGCTAATAACTGATACATCACCCTTATATCTGCTGGTGGATTTCTAGGACCCACATTGGCTTCAGCATTTTGGTTACTAGCATTAGCCGGTCGACCCGGGTTTCTCCTGGTAGTGGGTCGAGCATTTCCATTAGTGGTGGTGCTTCCTCCACCGAGATTTTCTCTTCCATTTCCTGCTTCCATATCTCATATCTCGTAAATCTACATACGAGCCTTAGTGAGATACAGAAGAACGGACTAAGAGAGCGGGGGATACGTACTTACATATATAACTATATATAGCAAATACAAGTACGTCACTATAGCGTTAACCCAAACCCTAATCATATTATCTGATTTATTGGATTATGTTCGGAAAAATCTTTTACTATTAAGTTTCTTTTAAAGTTTCATAAATGTATGCTCTAATACCAACTTGTAACATCCCCCTATTTGGAGGACCAAAACAAATGGCTACGGATGCTACCGTCATCCATAGTTATTAATCCTCAATGACCAAACACGATGATATTAGATACATTGATACACATGAACACAAGAATAAGGGAAAAAATTAAACAGAAAAAAAAATTCCACATTCCATTTCAAAATATTCCAAATTGATTACATAATCCCAATTCGTAGACCAAATTCAGATAACATATAATTAGTACAAATTACTCCAAGAGCGACATTTGAAGATGCCCCCTTCGTAGATCGAAGTATATAGATAGGCAAGAAAACAATTTGCCTTTACAAACAAAAGACACAGCGGATAAAAGAACTCTAATAACAAGTTTGCCTCCTGCACGTCCTCGAAAGCTTTATTCGTCTAAAAGAACACCTGGAAATCTTAACTCTCAACCTACTCAAAATTAATTGAGTACCCGAGAGTTTAAGGGGAAAACAAAAACTTCGAGTCAGACATAAAGCCTAGTATGAATAATAATTAACCATCTCAAACCATTTAGATATCTAGTGAGACCACACCGCTTAGTGGAACGAGTTTTCCCCTCACTATTATCCGAAAACATTTATAAAACCATATACTACGATTATGCATCCATAATGGTTAAAACATAGTATTTCAAAACATTATGATGATATGCAAAACATATCAATTCTGGATTACCAATCCACATTCATTCTGACTATCTGTTTCAATTATAGTTTCTAGGGCTACAATTAACCCATTAAATGTTAGGGACTACCTGTACAATTTCTTAGTTTTCATGGGATCACTAAAAACCTATTGGTAACTCCAATATCTTATTTCTTATCCTAGTTTTCATGGGCTAACTAGAAACTTATTGGCTGACTGCCAATATCTTACTCCGGATATATTTTTCATGGGTTAACTACAAACCAACTGGCTCCTGCCAGTGTCAAATCATAGTTTTCACGGGCTATCTATGAACCTATTGGCCCTTGCCAATATTATACAGTTTTCATGGGCTTACTAAAAACCTATTGGCCCCTGCCAATATCTTTAATTAAAATTTTTAGCATCTATTAAGTTATATTCACTATTGGGTCAACCTAACTGGTTATTCTGCCATTTTCCCAAAATACAGTTATGGGTTAATAAAAATGTCAATAACATTTCAAAATCTTTATTTAGGCAATGGTTATTACTTTAAATTGGGATTGGGTTTATGTTTTGAAACCATAAAAACAACTCTTTCAAAACCTCTGGATAGCCTCCTTCGAAATCAAAGACCTCTTTTTAAAACATTGTATACATACCTTTTGAAGCCCTTAGTAAATATTCTCTTTCGAAACCTATTATACCTTTCGATGGTATAAAATCATCTTTATAAAATATAGAGCTTCGAAACAAATGAAAGTACCCCTTTCGAAAGCATTGGGTTTAATCTTCAAAACCATCATTTGGGTCAAAATTGTTATATACGAAAGTTTCTTTTTGGAAACCAACAAAAATTAATTTGGGGAAAAATAGATGGTGTCGAAACCATCTTAGTCAAAAGAAAAACCTTTAAAATCATAAACTTTGAAGGATATAGTCGGAACCTCTTTCGACTTCATCACCTTCGAAACCCTCAACCTCATCGAAAGTATACAGGAAAAAGGCTTAAGTAAAACAGAAGTAACCCCTTTGACAACAGAGATGACTTCAATGCAGTCGAAAGGGGGATTGGAGGCTTGGTTTTGACTGGAATGAAACCTACCCTTTCAAAAGCAATTATTTAAAGGAAAAAGGTTCTCTTTCGAAAGCAATTACTATAACACAACATGACAACCTTCTTCGAAAGCTAATTATAAAACCTTTTCGAAAGCATAGCTTTCGACTGTGTTGAAAGCTTTAGGTAAAACTAGGCAAGACTTTAACTTTTGAAAACAAAGCAGGGTTTCTACCCCATCTGGAGCTAACCTTTTAGCACAATGCTTACGCCCTCCTTCCAATCCACTGCATACCATCTAAGTGATATCTTGTGCATTGGTTTTGACTATGGTGGTTTCGACTATAGTGGTTTCAACTGGGACAAGGTGGAATCAAAGGAGTCAATAGGTGCTTACTAACAGAGGCGGAACACCCTTTTCTAATTTCAAGGCTGAATTATAGCAACATTTAGTAATTTTTTTCTAACAACATGTCTATTTGTAAAACACTGATTGGCTGCCATAAAACTTTTCAAATACTTTACCTTTTTAAAACCACTGCATTTATTCAGATCCAAATTAAAGGAATTTAACGTTAAAGCCTTTCCATTTAGCAAAAACCGACATTTTGCAGAAAAGCCCTTCTTTTAAAATAATTTATTTCCCCAAATAAATCAACGGGGAAAAATCCCTAAAAATCAGAAAAAATCGATTTCATCATGCAATCAAACATAGTAAAATATTAGACCCAATTTCTTCCTGAAGTTCTCGAAATAAATTTTAAACCAAACTATATCATATCTTTCATCAAAAATTCATAATAAAATTTCCATAACTTGGAAAATTCTAAAAATTAAAAACCATCTCCAAAATCATGTTTTACTTGGGATAAAAATTTTCCACGGCAATCAGAAATCATATATTCTTGGTTTTAGGTCAAAACCGTGCAAATTCATATGCGTATGAATTAAAATAAATCAACATAATATAGCTCATGCATATCGTCACCCATTTTATCACCAAAAACTAATTTAAATCATAAATTCAAAACCATATAATCATAGAAAAATAGAGATGGTAGAAGATTTTTATTCACCTTAGAGTTGATAAGGACATTGAGATTTGTTGTAGCTTAATCCGTCCTAGCTTTGATCTTATCTTTTGATTGAATTTTTCCTCTTTCCCTTCCTTGTTAATGGCCGCCTATATTAGGGTTCTTGCATTTGTTTTGATTTGAGAGATAAAATGAATGTGAAAGGACAAAGGCAAATGTATAGCCGTGAATATAAAGCGTGGCTATTTTACTAATAAGGCCTTATGTAAGTTATTATCTTATAAACCAGTTGCAATCACCAACAAGCTGAATCATCTAACCCTGTGGCTACACTACAACTACATAAACTCCAAACATTTATGGACAATGGAAATTTTCTACAATTGCGGTTGGTTCTTCAAAATCTATTGTAGCATAGATCTTCTGCATTACCCCATGTAGAATACAACCCATCCCATACATCAAAATGCTCTTTTTGGCATGATCCATGGAGGGATTTTGGTTTAATTATTAATGAGAAGGAAACCTACAATCAAAAAGTCATAACTGGCATTTCTACCACAATGGTTCTCTCATCCTTCCTAACTTTAACATTCCTCATATACAGGACCTTTGGAATAACATCATGATACAAAATTATAGAGTTGGCAATGATAACATTGTCTGGACTAGAAAAAGGAAGGAACACTCTATCAGGGTTATTTATGACTCTATGACTCATCCAGATAACCTTAGACATTCCCCTTGGTCTAAACGTACCTGGTGCATAGATGACCCTCAACGAGATAACTTAATGTTGTGGAAAGTTCACAACAAAGCAATCATAATCAAAGATAGGCTAATCCACCATGGTATCAATCTGGATGCAACATGTGAATTCTATAATGTGGCAGATGAAACCGTCGAATAGCTCTTTTTTGAGTGCATTTTCATTAACAATGACTGGAGTATGGTTCTACAACATCTCTAGCTATAGCTACCCCGTAGCAGTCATGACAAAGAATGGCAGAGAATCTTCAAAGATACAAAAGGTAAATCGTGTAAAGCTCATCTTCTATTATGCTCCTTTAAACTTTTCCTTAAAATTATCTGAAAGGAGCATATTGCGCATATCATTATAACAAAATTAAAGGTCTATCAGTGACCTCATCAATGAAATTATAAGTGCAATCGAGTTACGTATTTGCATCTGGAACCTCAAGAACCCAAATCCTACTCGTCATATTTGGCTTTTACATTAGGTGTTTGTTGTTATTCCTATTTGTTTTGATTTTTATTTTTTGTGACTTCTTCGTTTGTGTCCCTTGATTTTTCATGTGTTAAAGTTCTCTAGTAGGGGACCAGTGTAACTTGCCTCTTTAAAAAAACTAGTATAGGTCACCTGACATCTTTAGCGCAGACTCTGATCTGCTTTCCTGATTAGACACCTCTGTTCTCCTTATATAGCCATATACTATGATAAAAACTTTAGACCATACAAAATTTCATACCAAGTGTTTTTCGTCAAAAATCTAGTGAAAAATCCTTGGTCAGACCAATGTAAAACACCTTGAAATTATGTACTCGAATCCTATATCAAGGACTACCATGCGAATAAAATGATCTACGTACAACTTGCATACTTTATTTAATTGGTTTCTTAACTACACCAATTTCTTTACATTTCAATTCACATTTATTTGTGCATAAATTATTTTTCATTTAATATTAAAATCATTTATGAAGCATTTAATAAAATATACTTAAATTTTAAACATTTTATAAGGGCTTATCTTTATTTATAAGACATCTCATTAAAATATAATTTCATTTTGAAACATTTCAGGACTGATGGTCCAAACTCGTATCTGCTACATCCTAAAAGTATATACAAAACATTCGCGTTTATTTTACTTTTCAAGGACGTTCGACAAACTTACAATCTTTTCAAATTAAGAGTTATAAAAATTCAACTTTTGTCTCAATATCAAATTTCCTTCAAAGAAAACTTTAGAACTAAACACCGGGTTTCATTTCAAATCATTTTGAAATAATAATATATACTTCAAACTTTTGTATATCAAATCATACTTTCGAGAGTAAATCAAAATCTGTTTTACCAAAACAACATTTAGCAAACTACTATAGTAGCATCTTCAACTTTAAAACTTGAAAAAGAACGCCGATGATGCTGCAGTCATCACCGGAATTATTTTCCAATGACAAAAGTGAGTCCAGTACTTTTTGTCTTCTTTTAAATCCTTTCTAAAATATTGATATCCATAATTACTTTTAAATAATACTATTATATTTTCCCAAAAACCCTGAAAAATAATTTTCAACACACCTGGATTTAAGTTCCTAAATTCTCAGTTTAAATCCTTTTTATTTATAAACTATATTTTATAGAACTTTTTTTATATAAATTCACTTTCTTATGTAAAATCATTTCACAAATACTCATTCCAAAATATCTTGCTTTTGTTTTATTTTATAATAAATAACTTTTATTAAAGTTAACTTTTTAACCCGACATTATCGCCGAATGCTTTATTGTGAAACCGTGAAACTTAATTCATAAGGTGCTCATTTCAATGTTCCCACGACTACTGCCTACCAAACCCATGTTGTAAAAAGGTAAATTACATATAAATCAATAAACAATAATCAATGCTTATAAGCTGGTCGAGCATGATTAAGCTAATTAACGAGGGGTAAATGACATCATTAATCCCTACATAAATCAACAACACTACCAACTTATACTTATATATTACTATGATATATCAAATACATATGTGTTCTCATAAATATAATACACTCAACTCATAATAGGGCATTCCATTACCCTATCTCTTAATGAGTTATACCCCACAAAGACAAGGTTCTTGTTTAACCTTCAACTCTGATATCAAATGTAACGGGCAGCTTTTTGACCACGAATGTCAAGAGCAATATATCCACGGTATTCATGTGCTGAGCATCCAAGTGTCGGAAATACAGAACTTTAAGGTAAAAAAAGTAAAAGAACAAGAATAAGGAGAACATAAATATCAAAATCTCATAGCGGAACGATAATGTATAATATAAAAAGACTGTACATAGTGTTATTCTAATATACATAGCATTTCAAAGTTACTAATCAGAGTACTACCATTAGCCTAGACAGTTATAACAACAAATCCTTACAATTTTTGAGATATATACATAAAGTAATGCAGCAGAATAGGAATACCATGGTAGGTGAACATCCATCTCCATTCCAAGATAAAAACTACTCAAAAGACCACCCATGGAAATAAGGGAAAGATAAAAACCACGAGTCAAACAAAAATCTGGTGTGTGAAACTCAAGAAATATGTGTGACGTATAACAACACCTTTTGAGACCATCATAACGGTTATCCTCTCAAAAGAGCCAAACCATCTAACATGTACATATTGCGATATAGTATATAATGTCTAGGGTGAAGAATATAAATGAGAAAATAGTTGTTGGTGTTTACATTAATCACACTACAACAATATTCAGTAGCTATACAAACAAAATCGCTAAGGCGCGTTTGCATAATGGTTTTTTCGTGGAGACACCTCCAGCTTAAAGCCAAAGTGGATCTCTATAACAAGGATCAGAAACTACCTTTCGAGCATCGTATATCACAATTTAAAAAATACCATAAGTTAAACACAATAGGCCTACGCCTGAACTAGCAAACTTAAACCACGCGGAACCAATTATCGTCAACTCTTTCTGGCCCCACATATAGAATGCATCTCTAGATATGGAGTTGATGTACCCCTTTGGGTTAGCTAAACCCCTGAATTGTGCATCCTACTCTATCTATAGTCATATACCAATAGTGAAATCACATCCAACATCTCAACGCATGAGCCATCCAGACTCGAACAGATCACGAATTCCCAAATAGATTCTAACATCTCGAATAAATCGTGAACCTCTACATTGGTTCGACCATCTCAAATAGGTCTTGAATCTCCATATAGATTCCAACATCTCAAACAGATCCACTTCCAAGAGATAGAACAAGTATATGGTTTTGAAATGGTTATAGTTTCGAGTCATCTCATATAAGTACACTCCCCCGCTTAATGGGATCTCCAAAACCAATCGATAGATATTCAGTTAAATCAACTTGGGTTCCTTCAGAAATAAACAAACAACACATAAGGGTGGAGAGAATCTCCTATCTAAAAGGATTTCCTTATGATTTGTCCTAGAAGAGCAAGACAAGTTTATATATAGGTTATATCATCACCGAGTGAATATATGTCACATACAATTCTTGTGTTTCTTCTAGATACTTCGCAAGTTAATTTGGTCATATCCAACAAAAACAAGAATGATCGTATATGGAAACTAAGTCCCATATACTTATCATATTTTCAACCTTCTTAACTTCTACTATCCCTCGGTCAAGAGTGAAACCCTGTAGTTAAAGCACTATTGCTTCTACACCATGTTCGAATCATCATTCTAAACTCTCATAGATAGCAACAAGTCTTCATTGTCGGCTTTTATTGCTACGTACATGACTAAATACTTTCTATAAACAAGTAAACATACAAAGCATGACTAACACACACAAAGCACGACCAAGTCACATAAACGACTTTTAATCACCCTTTTATTTAATCAATCCTTTATTAATCAAAACCTCTTTTATTAGTAAAACTTATTTTATCTAATAAAACATCTTCCTTCAATTAAAACTTCATCCTTTAATTACATTTCTTTCTCTAATTAAAACTTATTCCATTCATTAAAATTTCATTTAAGTAAACATCCGCATTAATTAAAGACCTTTATTAATTAAAAGCATTTATTAATTACTCTCCTTTAATAATTTAAAGTCTTTATTGATTAAACTCCATATTACTTAAACTTGTTTATTAATTAAACTACTTATCAATTAAACTCGCTTAATAATTAAAACTTAACTTATTTAAACTCGTATATAGATTTAATTCCCTTTCATTAAAGATATATACTTGTATATTACTAATCACATATTTTACTATTCATTTATACTCTTTTATATATTTCAAAAATATTCATATACTTATCTCAAATGGAATAAGTATATTCACTCAAACATTGTTACTATAAACCCCTTATTTCTATTATATTTTAAACATGTACCTTTTTTATCTTTGTTCCAAAAGATTCCATACTTGTTATTATTATCTTTAAAATTTCGTTATTAAAGATCTAAGTATATTTATAATATTTTTACACTTCAAAATATAATTCTAGGTTTTAAAAACAAATGTTCCTAAAACATTGTTTACTACAAAACCAAACAATTCACATTTTAAACATTTATCTTTAAAAATCACTTTTAAAGATCTAATTACTTTTATAAGGTTTTAAGACAAGTGTTACTCAGACATTGCAATAACCCAAAACTATTCACATATAATTATCTTTAAAATATTCATTATTAAATATCTAATTATATTCCTAAGTATAATTAATAAGGGTTAAAACCAAATGTTATTAAAATGTTATTTACTACAACCCAAAACCATTTTTATACTTATTATTAGTTTAAGACATTCATTTTAAAGATCAAAACATATCCACACTTATTAATTAAGGTAATACACTTTTAATTGGACTTCTGAAAATAATTATTTTAACTTAAATACCATGATCCAAATCTTCCTTTATTTCTTTATAAAAGACTTAAACTTATTTTTTTTGACTTAAATATTTACTAAAAACACCTTTTTAATGATATATATTTATATGTGTACTAATTTATTTATAAGCTAATATAATTAATAAAATTCTAAAATAATTTAAAAGATATTATATTACGAAAGCTTTTTAATACTTTAATAAAACCTTTAAATAATTTTATAAAACCTTTATACATTTAAAAATACTTTGAAAATACTTATACTGTGGTTTAAAACATTAATTTTATATATTACACAATTTATTTGAAATCCAATAAAAACATGTTCTATAATTTAAAATCATTTACTTTAGAAATTTATAAATAATTATTAATAATATATTTAGACTTTGACATTTTTCCAGTAACAAGTATACTTATAGTACTTATTAAAAATACGAAGAATCCCCTAGGATGTCTTTCAAAGTTGACTTTAAAATCGCCGAACACAAGGCATTTTCATAGTGCATCTATGGCAACCTTTTCTCTTCTAAATTACACAACTTCGTTCCACAATTTTACAACTTCCCAAACCAATTCCTTTATGCCAAACACCCTAGAACATATATGAAGAACAACCAAATATATATATATTTTCACAATATGATCACATTTTAACCAATTTAACATATGTTGAATACAAGAATTTTAAAGTGCGTTTATAGCGACTATTTCACTTCAACTATTCACAAACACTATCAAACATGTAAACAATAATTCTTGGTCATGATAGATGTTTTAGAGTGTTATAACACAAATTATTCTACAATATATTGAAGTCATTTGCTTTCTAAAGCAAGGAGGGGTAAAAAAGTAATAACTTTCATTGTTATCTATTTTAACTTATATTTCACAACAAATACACACACAATATATGAATTAAATGGTGAGTTAACTCACCTAAGCATAAGCCAAAAATAGTCATAGATAATCTCACTATGAGTGAAACGACAAAGATAGCGTCTCGATTGGAACTCGTACGCAAGAGATATAAATTTTATAAGAAATGGGATTAGCTATTAATTAATTAATTATGAATTAACTTAACTAATTAAATTATTGCCCTAATCAACGTAAATCTGTCTTCCCCCTTTCCGTATCCCAGTGCATGAAACGTGTATGCTTGAACCCATCAGCCTTGTACTTCTCTCCTCTTCACTCGATACTCCACAAATCGCTGCACCTACAATTGCATCAAACTCCTCTTCATGCAAGCTTCACTCCGACCCAACTTTGTCAAGCTCGATCCCTCATTCCCATCGCAACCCGTTGCTCCTTCTTATGGCCATACAAGGTTCACGATTTGCTCTAAGCCGCCGAAGATCCATTCAATGATGCAAACAGGTGCATGCTGCCAAGAGAAGCTCAACAGCGCTTCTCATTTTGCCTATCTCCTCCTTAATCCCCCACATCTCTAATCCTAGTTGACAACAAAAATGTCGACCTTGACCAAGTGTCTCCACACCCATTATCAAGCCTATGGATGTGAAGCTTTTTCTTTGTCGAACTCAACAGATATAGTCTTACCCTTCGAAGTGGCATGTAGCTCTCAATTTAATTAATTTAGGTAGCGGCTGAACATTTTTTTCATGGGCAAAATAAAATGAAAAGGGAAAGAGGAAAGGTGAAGAGAGAGTGAATGTCTGTAGGTATGGTGTTTTTATAATAAAATATATACTATATTTAATTTCTCTTAAATTAATTGACACATGTTACGAGCTCGTATGAGCGCACGGGACATCAGATGCTACGAAACTCGTCGGCATATATCACCTCATTATTCTGGTCTAGATGGCACTAGTCTTGTCATAGTCCGAGATAGAGCCTCGGGCTTATAATCGCATATTTTATGTCAATAATATTCGGTCAAAATATCGATATTTATTTGAATTATTTATTTTTGTGAATATTTTTCTAAAACAAGTTTTCCATCATTTGTTATTATTTAAAAAGGGGTTAACAAGGTAACTACATCAATTTAATCACTTTAAATCCAAGATTCAAATATTTAAATAATTTTGATATTTACATACAAAGTGTCCGAAGTTCGGGGTCATTATAGATTTGGCTGGGTCTTGAGGTGGGACCAAAGGCTAAATTGTTCATCATGCTTTGGATGGGTGCTTTGGTTAGGCCCTAAGGTGGGACCAAAGGCTTAATTGACCATCGCTCTTAGATGGAAGCTTTGCCCAGACTTGACGTAGGACCAAAGGTTTTATTGATTCATCATTCCATTTTAAATTATTTCATTTTGAAAATGTTTTTGAATAATAGTTTTCTTATACGAGTTATGTCAGAGGTATACAACTACTACCATTCAAAACTCCATCTATTCTTCTTCTAGCTCCTTAAGAGTTCATATCCAACAAAATCTCATAATTCTCCCTTCCTTGTGTAATACTCTATAATCCCAAATAAGGCTCTGCAATAATTAGTTTTTTGTCCATTTTCTTTATAATAGTAATAGTACTCACCTCCTTCATGCCTTTCCTCCCTTTACATACCTTTCTTGGGTATCTAATAATCCAACCTTTCTTTAGCAAGGAAATATGCTTCTTCTTACGAAACACAAAGAGGGGTAACTATTTTATTCTTGGGTTCTCTTAATAGTATGATTCTCTTGCTCTCTTCGGCGTCTCTTTTGAGGAATCATGACTTGTCTTTGATTCTCTTCCAATTTCTTCTTTATTTCTCAAAGGCATCTCTCATTTTCCCTAAGAGATCTGTTGATAACACCTCTACATTTCTGAGCAAATTCATCAAAGTCATGGTCATTTGCCTTAAGATCGAATATTTCATTTTACATCAGCAAAAGGGTCATGTTCCAATCTTTTATCTCTCTTATACCCATGAATTGGTTCTTCCTTCTTTAGTTCATTCATTAAGGAAAAGATTGGTTTTTCCACTATGTGGAAAGGATTCAAACTCCATTTACGTGGACTATATTAAGCAGTTCTCTTCTTTTCTTCGTAAGTTTGAAGGGTCAAGTTCCTTAGGCTTAATATTTGTTCTTCACTAAATTGTAGGGCATCTTTTTGATAGATTGCGGAATTAAAATGAGTTTTTAAAGACCCTTGTTGGGAATTAGTCATTATGGGTAGTTTTTGATGGGACTGGTTTTTTTTCTTGAGTTTAACTCTCGATAAAATACCACAAAATGTGAGGCTAAAATTTATTCTAATCTATGTGCTTTGGTCAAGGAGAATCAATAATACATGAGTAAGTCAAGTCTCTTAGTCAAGTATGCTTGTATTAAGTCCATTTGAAGTCATTGATGCAAATAGTGATTTGCTCAATTCCATTTACACCAAGTCACAATTTTAGTCTTCCTTTACGGCGATTAAAGTCACAATTCCAAACTTTTAGTATATAGGAGAAAAAATGAGGAAGAAATACAATCTGAATCGTCCTCTTTTAGTAAAGGGGTACATGTCTATTTATAGAGAACTTAGGCCCTTGAATTTCAAACACACATCACTTGTAGAAAATGAAGGTCATGATTTGTTGATGTGGCACATGCTCAGTTTGACATATGGCACAATCATCATCTAATTTCTTCATGCTGATGTGGCATAGCTAATCTAATCAGCAAATGCCACGTAGCTAACTGGGGTGTCTATTTCAGATGAATTCTTTAACATGTGATAGCTTTAATTGTCAATCTGTGATAGCTTTATATATTATAAATTTGCAATAACTTTATGGATGTCATCTTGCAACAACTTCATCAACTTTCGGTAGCTTCATGGACATCATCTTGCAACAGCTTTATTAGCAGCAGCATCTTAGGATAGCTTTGTGTATATCAACTTGCGACAAATTCATTGACACTATCATCTTATGATATCTTTGTCGACATCATCAAATTACGATACCCCATCTTCACATCAACTTTCGATATATTTCGTTTTCATCAACTTGCGATGGCTACTCTTTGCATCAATTTCCATAGCTTCCTTTTCCATTAGCTTGTGATGGCTTTTCTTTGCATCAACTTGTAGTAGCTTCTCCCTATATTAATTTGTGATAGCTTCCTTTTCCATCAACTTTTGATGACTCTGGTAGTTGTCAATATGTGGTAGCTTTTCAACTTGTGATGGCTTCCTCCACATCATCCTTCGACAACCTTTATCTTGCGATAGTTTTTATCAACTTGTGATAGCCATTTCTAAACCTATAATAGCTTCAATTTTTGGGTATGATGATGAAGATCTATAATTCATAATCCCTCTTCCTCTTTAGAATTGCAAACGGTTTTCCAATTAACAAGATAGTTAATACTGCTGAAGGAGTTATCTCCATGCAAAGAAAGTGTCTTGTAATTTTATCTATTACCCATTTCTGAAAGAGATAAAAGGACACCCAACAAATGGGTAGGGTAGATAAGACATAATTAATTAGGACAATTTTCTAATTCTAGATAAAGATATATGGTTCCTATTAGATAATTATTTATGAATTTTGAAGATCATTAGTCGCCAATCCTTCCTTTCTAACTTGGTTGGTTTAATAAAAAAATCCTAAGTAGTTTATGCTAAATTCATTATTTTACAATTAAGAGTGTTAGCAACAAGGTTTTCTATGTTATCCACATCATTCAAGACTAAAATAGAACTCTTATCAAAGTTTATCTTAAGTCCCAAAAGCATTTAAAAGCTATATAAAATAAACTTAAGAGCCATGATGCATGTAGGTAAGTGTGATGTAAAAAGCATGGTCTCATCTGCAAATTAAAGGACTAAAAGATCACTGCTAGTGATATCATTACCAACATTCCTTGGAACCCCATTTGTAATAGATAGCTTAATAATTTCAACAAATATCCACAGCTAGGTTGGAAAGTAGAGGGGACTAAGGGTCTCCTTGTCTAATGTAATGTTTTGGTTGAATTTTATTTCATAGGATTATGTTAATCATAATACTATAGTTTCCAGTTTTAAGCGAGGACATAATCCAACCTACCTACTTAAAGCTAAATAACATCTAGCCAGAAGCAAACCTTTGAGGAAAAACCAATCAATAGAATTAAATGCTTTAGCAAAATCAAGTTGTAAAAGGGAACAAGTGATGTTATTTTCACAAATATTATTTATAAATTCTTAGACTACACCGACCACTTTTGTGATATTTCTGCCCTTAATAAAAGTAGATTGTGTGATGTCGATTGAGTTATTCATTTTAGTGCTTAACCTGTTAGCTAAAAACCTTTGAGATAATTTCAAAGGAGTAGTTGATTAGCGAAATATGCCTAAAGTCCTTAAGTTTCGTTACATCCACTTTCTTATAAAGAAGTATTATGTTAATAAAGTTAAATCTTCATAATTAAAAACCATCCATATATAACTCATTGAATATTTCAATTAAGTCACATTTATGCCACCATTTCTTATAGAAAACATAGAAATTCCATCTAGTCTGGGTGATTTATCACTTGGCATATCATTGGTAGTCTTCCAAATTGGTGTAGCCTTTTGAATTCCACATCTTTTGGAATCTAAAAGTTCCATGGACAAAGTTATGATGCTCACCGAACAAAATGATTGGGCAGTGATCAAAATACACTATAGGAAACCCTTTAACATTCACAGAAGGGAACCTATCTTCCAATTCGTTTGTAATGAGGAAACAATTATGGAGGGCCATCAATGGCACTTGTCTAGAGTTTGACCAAGTGAACTGTCTATTACCAACAGATAATTCAATCAATTAATCTTATTTATATATATAATTAATTAACTTTTAATTAATTATTAATTAAACCTTTTTATTAATTTAATATTTTAAATTTCAAAAAAATATTAATTTCATGTACAATTCAAACATTTTGGATTAGTTTATATTTATAACTTTTATAGTCATTTAATTTATTTTAACTCTTTTAAATTAATATTATTTATAACCATTTTGAATACTTAATTCAAAACATAAAATTTTAAATATGAAAATCTTTTTCAAATTTAAAATATTTATTTAATTGTCAAATATGCATATTTGAGCTAAGCCGAAGGCCCAAAACATCTTTGAGTCTTATATGTAGGGCACACCTTTAGTACCTAAATCACTTAATCAGCTCGGTCGGGCCAGATGATTGGACTCCATTCCATATTAGTTAAACTCCCTTTCTAGACACTCATATATTGTGATTATTCCTTTAAGTGAGTCCAAATGCTAGCTAGATATTTACATAACACAATGCAGGCTCTAATACCACTATTATGTAAATGCATTGTGTAGAGGATAATTTGGTCCAAATTTAAAAAAAGATCTACAATTAATTTAAAGCACAAGATCTATGGTGTGTTAATACAAATAAATTGATGCATTAAATCACATTTAGTACAATGAAAGATATTTGAAAGGTTACATTATGTATGTTTATGTTAATAAATTGGTGCACTAAATCATATTTAATGCATTGAAAATGATTAGAAAGGTTATTGTCAAGGGTATACTATTTTAGTTTTCTCATTGGTTCTTTAAACATATTTAAATCTATTTAATGTTAATATGTATGGATATCAAATACCTATACACACTGCTAAATAAAAGTGTAGATGTATGCGTGTATATATAAGAATATAATGTTTAGGTAAGTGTACATGTGTGTGTGTGATTATAAAATATACTTAAATATATATACAGATATAGTTATTGGGAGTATAACTGTATTATATATATACACACTGCTAGAACTCACAGTATATAATATATATATATATACAAATGTGCTTTTGCATATATATATATATATATTAACATACTAGTTACATAAAAATGTGTGTGTTGCCTAGGCAAGCCAATTTTATAGTGGTCTAACCACTTTTATAAATTAGTTAAATATGTGTGAGGCAATGTCCTCCGCAACTTCGGCACATATGCCAAAGGAGCACTTACACTCAAACTACATTGTATACTATAATCACTCTTACAAACACATAACTATCTAGCAATAAGCATAATAGGCTTGCATTTCGAGATAAAACACTATTAACACATTTCTTAGTTAACCCCAAATATGTAAGATAAGGCAAGTCTAGTTCGGAATAAGGAATTAAATGGCCTTACACAAATCTTGAGAGAAGTATGCAAGATAAAATCCAAATCCAAGTCCAATAAAATGAAGTACGCAAGTAAATAGTCATGTATAAGAATTCATATACATGTCATAACTCTAATAATTGGAAAGTATCTTTATTTCGATCGGAATATGGTATGCAATGTTTGTTGTTCAAGTCCTTATGTGCAAAAAGTCCACAAAGTACAGTCGGCTCTGTTACCTGGAGGTTTGACCAGGCAACTAGGTCGGTCGGCATTTCAATGGTCGTTCGGCATTTCAGAAGTCGTCCGGCATTCAGAGGCCGTCCGGCATTTCAATGGTCGTTCGGCATTTCAATGGTCGTTCGGCATTTCAGAAGTCATTCAAGATTTCAATGGTCGGCCGGCATTCAGAGGTCGCTCGGCATCCCAGCCACGACCGGCATTCAAACCTCGCTCGGCATCCCAGCCTCGACCGGCATTCAAACCTCGTTCGGCATTTCAATGGTCGTCCGGCATTCGAACCTCGTTCGGCATTCAAACATCGTTCGGCATTCCAGGCTCATCCGGCAATCATGCTTCGTTCGGCATTCGTGCCTCGTTCGGCATCTCCCCTCGTACGACATCAGATCTCATTCGGCCTACACATTCCACTCAACGTACTGCCTTGTTCGGCTTGAAGACATCGTTCGGCATCTGTCGCTTGGCATTTGTCGCTCGGCATTTATGGCTCGACACACAGAAGTTACTCATTTTGGGCCGAGGTGTCTTACTGCTAGGCCCATCAGGGAAGTCCAACCCATCTTCGTCTATAAATAGAGAGGCAGGGGCACAGTGAAATGGACCTTTTTTGGAGAACACTGGGGAGACTATGCCGCTTTCAAGACTCATCCTTTTTACTTAGCAGTTGCATTCAAGTAACAGGTGTACGGATTGTATCTGTAATCGATTATCAAGTAAAGCAATAAAGATTAACTTCAAAGTGGACCTAGGCAATTACGCCGAACCACTATAAATCCGGCGTTCTTATTTTCAACATTCAGTTTAGCATATTGCTCTCTGTTCACATTTGCTTTCTTCATTTATCTCTCTACACAATCTTTCTCAACGAGGTTAGTGACCAATTTTGGAGCTAACACTTTGGTGCTTTCACCGAGAGTCGAATTCTCAGGCCACAAGGATCTGCTTTGAAGCTACTGGATTGAATAAATCCCCCGAAGGAGATCCGAGTCATTCATAAGACGTCCGTTGATTCTACTTAGAGTTCCTACCGATAACTCTACAATGGGAAGACCACGCACCAGATCAGCCTCTCATAACATGGACGCCCATGAGACCGCTAGCGTTCAACGAGTAGGACCTAGTAATCAGCAAGCAAATCTGGGTGCAGGGACTGCCGCCCAGGACCAAATGCAAGTTGTCACCAGAACAGAGTTCAACGACTTGATGAAAGAGCTCATGGAAAGCGGGAGACAATTTGGAGAGCAGATGCACGCCAACGCCAACCTTATCGCACAGCTCACTCAACAACAGCATCAGAATGCTGGGGGCAGTCCAGCTCCTTACTCTTCATCTAACAGGTCGACTTCATCTGATGAACCACCTAGGCATAGACGCCGCAAGACTGAAACTACCCAGCAGGCGCTGTCGATCAAACAACTGGGGATCAGTTACACCTCGGAGACCGCAACCGAGCAGGAATGGGAAACTTAGGGGATATAGCGTAGGTGGAGGCTAGACGCCCGACTCACCAAGACGCCAATGATGCTGAACCTCAAGATGCCCGTTTGGCAGATCGCCAGCAGAGGAGGCATCAACATGATCAATCCCGTAGGACGGACTCCAACCTTCCACCTTCCATACAAACCTCAGACCTGACAGCTATGATCAGATAGTTGATGAAAGAGAATCAAGGTTTGTCGAATGATGATTGGGGGGTATCCAGGAGTCATACTCCGTTCACAGACACTGTCCTACGGGCTGAGTACCCTAGAAAGCTTAGCATGCCAACTATCCTGGCTTACGAAGGAAAGACTGATCCCAGACAGCATGTGATGAGGTACGAATGGATGATGGATTCAGCTAGAGCGAATGATGCAACCAAGTGCAGGTTATTTCCAATAACTCTATCTGGGATCGCTACCCTATGGTTCACCCGACTTCCTCCGTGGTCCGTATCCGATTTTGAGGAGTTGGCGAAGAAATTTATAGAACAGTTCAGAATACATACTACTCGTCCAAAGGATGTGATGTCTCTATCAAGTGTAATCCAAGCTCCTGGGGAGTCATTGAAGGAGTATTTGCAAAGATTCCATGTTGCGGCTACTGAAGTTAGTAATCCCAATGATCACGCGATTCTTATGGCTATGATGCAAGGTGTGGATCCGGATTCAGAGTTTGGAGATTGGTTGGTAGGAAAACCTCCAACTACGCTAGAGCGTTTTTACTCAAAGGCATATCAGTTTATAAGAAGAAAGGAAGCCAGGTGGATAAGGCGAGATAAGGCACCGTGGCTTATTCAGGAGTCTTTGAAAAGCAACATTGTTGTGAAGCAATCCGGAGACAACTCGGGGAAAGTTCAGGTCAATGTCCAGAACAAGCCCGGGCAGTCTAAAGAATCCGGAGGAAGAAATCAGGGGAAGAAAAGAGAAGCGGGGAAATGGTAGCCGAGAATTCCAACCTACAACGAATATACCCCACTAAATGCATCTCTAGAGAACATTTACCGATCAACCTACAATACCTTTCAATACAGAAAGCCGCGCCCAAAGGAGTCAACCGAGGAGCAAAAGCGGACTGGGAAGTATTGCCGCTTCCATGAGACTTATGGGCACAATACTAAAGAGTGCAGACACCTACATGATGCTATAGAAAAGTTGATTAGACATAAAAAGCTACTTGAGTTTGTACAGAATCCACAAGAAGGTGGACAGGGAACGTCCAATCCCAGTCGTGCGCCAGATCCACGTCACCCCGAGGAGCCCGCTCGGACTGTGGGCAGACTAGTCATAAACACGATCATCGGTGGACCTCACCCTGCAGATAAGAACTGGCAAGAAATGGAGCGGTATGCTAATTCCCTGAGGCATGCAGATTTTGAGTGTTGTTCCAACGTAGAGGATGGGACCCCTGCCAAATAGCTGTGCAAGATGACAGACGATATAGTATTCAAGAGCAGAGATGCAGACCAGGTGGACGCTCCTACCATTGACCCGATGGTCATATCTGCGACAATCGGGCCGGCTTTTGTGAAAAGAATTTTGATTGATTGTGGAAGTTCTGTCAATATCATCTTCAAGAAGGCTTATGACTAGATGAAGATGGAGACGAAGGATTTGAAGCCATCTAAAGCTCGCAAAGATGGCTTTAATGGCATAGCGACTGATGCAGTAGGGTATGTTGAGTTGCCAGTTGAACTGGGACAAGGTGAGCGTAGGAGGGTCCGAATCCTACCTTTCGTAGTTTTGGATGTAGATTCTCCATAAAATGTGTTTTTGGGCCAACCGGCCCTGGTTGAGTTTAGGGCAGCATTGGCCCCGTGGTGTTCGACTTTAAATTTTCTGACTGACAAAGGAGTATTAGTTGTTCATGGCGACCAGGCGACCGGTCGTGCATGTTATGTGGCTGAGCTCCGAGAGGCCCAGCGGAGGGAGAAAGGAAAGGTTGTGGACAATTCCATCCGCATTTAGCATACTGACAATTGACAAGTAATGCCCGAGCCCTGGCTCGGGCATGATTCTCAGATCTTTAGAGACATAGATCCAAGAGACAACGATGAGGAACCTAGGGAAGAAAAAGCAAAACCGGCTGAACTGACGATCGATATTTCAGTCAGCTGAGATGATCCATCGCGAGTACTGAAGATTGGATCACAACTCAGCCCCTCAATGACGGAAGACCTTAGTGATTTCCTCTGAGCGAATCTCGATGTTTTCCCGTGGACACATGCCGACATGTGCGGGATCTCTCTCGCTATTACGAGTCATATGTTGAACATAGACCCGAAGTACGTGCCAGTTAAGCAAAAAAGGAGAGGAATGGACCCGGAGAGGTCCGCTGCTCCCAGAGAGGAGGTGGACAAACTCAAAGCTAATGGGTTCGTCTGTGACGCCCTCTACCCTGAATGGGTATCAAACCCCGTGCTGGTGAAAAAACCAAATGGGAAGTGGAGAACTTGCGTGGATTATTCCAATTTAAACAAAGCGTGCCCTGAGGACAGTTTCCCATTACCTAGAATTGATCAGTTGGTCGACTCCACTGCAGGACACGAGTTGTTGTCATTCATGGATGCGTACTCGGGATACAATCAGATCTCGATGCACATTCCGGACCAGGAGCACACCAGTTTTGTCACAAATGTTAGGCTATATTGTTATGTAGTAATGCCTCTCGGATTGAAAAACATGGGAGCAACCTATCAGCATTTGGTGAATCGAATGTTCAAAGATCAGATTGGTAGAACGATGGAAGTATATGTGGATGACATGCTCGTGAAGTCACGACAGTCAAACAACCACATTCGAGACTTAGTAGAGATGTTTGACATACTCAGATATTATGGGATGAAGATCAACCCTCAGAAGTGTTCCTTCGGTGTTGCGTCAGGGAAGTTTTTAGGATTCATTGTTAATTCCCGGGGGATCGAAGCTAACCCGGAAAAGATTCAAGCTATTAGAGAAGTACAAGTGCCCAGGACTATAAAATAGGTGCAAAGCTTGAATGGAAAGGTGGCTGCACTAAGTCGATTCATATCCAGAGTCACAGACAAGTGTATTCCCTTCTTCGATATAATAAAGAAAGGAAAGAGGAATTTCGAATGGACATCCAACTGTGAGGAAACGTCCGAGATCTGGTAAGGCATTTGGAAAGTCCTCTGGTGCTGTCGAAACCAGTGGACCACGAAATGTTGTACGTATACTTGGTTGTTTCCCCACATGCTATAAGTGCAGCTTTGGTCTGCGAGGAGGACCGAGTTCAAAAGCCGGTGTATTACGTTAGTAAACGTTTAACGGGGGCAGAAAGGAATTATCCTAAAATTGAGAAATTGGCTTATTGCTTGGTGATTGCATCACGCAAGTTGCGTCCATACTTTCAAGCACACTCAGTCAGTATTTATACCTTTCAGCCCTTGCAACAGGTACTCCAACGAGGAGAAACTTCTGGAAGGATGTTAAAATGGAATATCGAATTGAGTCAGTTCGATATTGCCTACCTGCCACGAAGAGCCATATAGGGGCAAGCATTAGTAGATTTCATTGCTGAGTTTATGTATCAGACGAACCAGATGGCCACAGTGTCATTCCCCCCATTCAATGGAAATTGTACACCGATGGGGCATCAAACGACCGTTGCTCCGGGGCTGGTGTAGTCCTTGTGACTCCAGAAAATTGGTCTATTTGTTATGCTGTGAAGCTCAATTTCACGGCTACGAATAATGAAGCAGAATATGAAGCATTGATTACTGATTTAAAGCTCGTTGGAGAACTTGGGGTAAAATCAGTTGAAATCTTTTGTGACTCGTAGCTGGTGGTGTACCAAGTGCGAGGAGACTACCAAGCAAGGGGACAAAAGCTTGCTCCGTACCTGGCTCTGGTTCAGGAACTATTGGCGAACTTCGAACATTATGACATTTCGCATGTCCCGCGTGAACAAAACATGGAAGCCGACTCGTTGGCCTAATTCGCAAGCACTGGCGATGCACAGCAAATGGGATTAGTTCCCGTCGAAACTTTACATGCTCCAAGCATAGATGTGATGGAAGTCGATTTTGTGTCGGAAACGGAAATCGAGAAGGAGTCGTGGATAACTCCGTTCAAACAATACCTGCTAAACGGGAATCTGCCCGAAAAAAGAAGCGAAAGGCGACAGGTCATTCGCAAAGCCGTGCGATATATGATGCAGGGAGGAGTAATGTATCGGAGGGGATTCTCGGTTCCCTTACTACGGTGCATCGCCCATGATGAAACAAAGCGAGTCTTGGAGGAAGTTCACGAAGGAGAATGTGGCGATCATATTAGGGGGCAGACACTAGAAAAAAAGATCCTTTGCTACGGATACAATTGGCCAACTGTGAATCGGGATGCTGCAGACTATGTAAGAAAATGTGACAAGTGTCAAAGATACGCAAAAATCCCGAGAGCTCCACCGACGGAACTCACGCAAATGGTTAGTCCATGGCCGTTTGCAATCTGGGGAATCGACATAATCGGTTCTTTGCCTATATCCAAAGGTGGTGCAAAATACGCGATACTTGCGGTCGACTACTTCACGAAATGGGCCAAGGCAGAGCCTTTAGCCACAATCACCTCCAAAAAGGTCATTAACTTCGTTGTACGAAACATTATATGCCGCTTTGGCCTCCCGCGAACCATCATTACAGACAATGGAACTCAATTTGAAAATAGAGAATTCAAAGATTTGTGTTTAAAGTACGACATTGAGAAAAAGTTCGCCGCCGTTGCTCATCCGAAGGCTAATGGACAAGTTGAAGCCATGAACAAAATAATCAAGTCCATATTGAAGAAGTGTTTGGAAAAGGCTGGAGGCAAGTGGCTAGATGAACTTCCAACAGCGCTATGGGCTTATAGAACTATCCACAAGTCCGCGACTGGCCACACTCCATTTGCATTGGCATACGGCTCGGAAGCTATTATACCCGTGGAGCTTGAAGTTCCATCACATCAGGTGAGACATTATGATCCTAAGACGAATCAGGATCTCCTGTTAAAATCACTGGACTTCGTTGATGAAAAACATGAAGAAGCCGAGTTAAGGGCGGCAGCATATAGGCACCGAGTGAAGCGATATTACGACGAGAAAGTCCGCCCAACAATCTTTGATGTGGATGATCTCATTTTGAAACGAGTTTTCCCAGTACCATCACGTATGAATCCCAACTGGGAAAGTCCATATGTCGTTGAAAGGAAGCTTGGAGAGGGAACTTTCAAGCTAGCGACCGCTGATGGCGTGACACTCCCTTGAGCGTGGAACAGTGAACATTTGCGACGTTATTATCTTTAGCCTATTTCTTTCGTATTTTAGGTGCAATTATTTCCCGTATGTTTTTATTCCATTGTTTCTTAGTTTCTTTTCGACCATGTAATCGGACAATTTAGTTTTTTTTCATTAATAAAGGCTTGAAGCTGTCTCTTCCATGAATTACTGATGTTTCTGTACCTTATAGTCCGGTGATAAACGACTTGAATCTCCGAGTCCCCTAAATGCGGACCGGAGTACTCTAAGTCCCTGAAGCGCGGACTAGAGTATAAACGACTTGAATCTCCGAGTCTCCTGAATGCGGACCGGAGTACTCTAAGTCCCCGGAGCGCGGACTAGAGTATAAACGACTTGAATCTCCGAGTCCCTTGAATGTGGATCGGAGTACTCTAAGTCCCCGGAGCATGGACTAGAGTATAACTGACTTGAATCTCCGAGTCCCCTGAATGTGGACCGGAGTACTCTAAGTCCCCGGAGCGCGGACTAGAGTATAAACAACTTGAATCTCCGAGTTCCCTGAATGCGGACCGGAGTACTCTAATTCCCCGTAGTGCAGACTAGAGTATAAACGACTTGAATCTCCGAGTCCCTTAAATGCGGACCGGACTACTCTAAGTCCCCGGAGCACGGACTAGAGTATAAACGACTTGAATCTCCGAGTCTCCTTAATGCGGATCGGAGTACTCTAAGTCCCCAGAGCATGGACTAGAGTATAAATGACTTAAATCTCCAAGTCCCCTGAACGCGGATTGGAATACTTTAAGCCCCCAGAACGCGGATTAAAAAATATTCTAAGTACCAAAAATGTGAAACAAGAGATGTCTAATTCCCAAGAATATCCAAGCAGTGTGAAAATGGATTGGGAATTTATGTAACTCACGAGAACTTGATTTTCATCCACAGTTATACAGAATGCTAAAAAGCAGAAATCATTTGAAAGGCAAAGAAACTAAACTTTATTCACTAATCCAAAATGGGGTTATACAACTACTCCTCCAAAACTCGGAGTCAAAAGTGTCTACGTTGACTACAAAAATAAATAAGTAAAAAGTAGTTACATGATCTAAGCTAACCCTCGTTGAACGAGTGTAGTGGCTAATTCTTCGGTTTCTTTAATTTCTTTTCCTCCTTTGTTTCCTCGGACGACCCTTCCCCCACACGCTTTCTCTTCGACGTTTTGCTCGCCAAGGAAGCGGTGTCAGGAGTGGGAGGAGGAACATCCAGTGGTTTGGATTTGCCAGGAAGGATTACTTTCAGAGGCCTGTTCAGTAGGTCGTTAAGTTCTATTACTTGAGACTCGACCTTGATCTCATCTTTCTTCCTTTTCTCTTCCGCGAGTTGCTCCTTCATACTCACCTTCAAAGTGTGTCCTGAGGCGCCTGTAATTTCAACCTCATAACTCCCATCGACGGGGAATGGAGTTTCAAACTTATCATCGTCAAGCGCCCCCAATCACTTGAGCATCAGGGCCGGGGGTCACTCCTGCGTGAGTAGCATCACTCGCTTTCCCCATCTCCTTCTTGGCGTCATAGCTCCTTGGAGTCGGTTCGGGATCGGAGCGGATTGCATAAAAACACAAAGGACGAACATTAGAACGCAATGACCTCTCGCCGAAAGCGATGGTTCTTTGAACTTTAAGAAGAAGAGTATTGTACCGGTTTCTTGCTGGCTTTCAGCCGTGCGAGGAGTCTCGCCCTCTAGAATGGGAGATAGCACGTGAATGCCGAGACCGGGGTTTTCCAGATCATAGCCGGCGTGTTGTTCGAACGGATCAAGTACTGGCTGATTGACCGATTGAGTAGGAGGGGGAGCTGAAGGTCCAGTTCCAAATGAGCCAACTATGTCATCTTTCTCCTTTGATGGAGGAGAGCCTTTACTAAAGAGAGCCACAGCTACAGACAAGTCCGATGGCTCGTTCCCCCTGAGAAACTCATTCACTAAAGCACCCTCGTCGACCTCCTCGGTGCCCGACTCCACCTTTCTAATCTTTATTAAAGTCTCTCAAGCCTCGGCTAAAGATTCAAGGTAGCCCTCGCCTAAGAAAGTTAAGTCCCGGTGCATGAGGACACGGGCGTTGTATTCGGCTATCAGTGGATCAAACATGCACTTGATCTCCTCACTGCCGGCCTCTGCAGCCGCTTCAAGGCGTGAGTCGACCTCCGCGGAAGATATTTTTTACCCTCCTCACGGGCTTCATCCTTCATTGTCCCGACCTTAGAAAGCTCGTCATCGAGCTTTGCCTTCAAGAGGCGTGTATCGACAATCTCGTTGCAGTATCGTTGAGACTCCTCTTGAGCAGCTATCTTCTCTTCCCTCTCCTTAGAGAGTAACTCCTTCAACTCTTTAACTTGCAGGGCGAGTGCATCCCTTTCTTTTTGAATAGAATCTTTTTCTAAAGCCAGGGCCCCACAGCGTTGGACCGCATCGTCAAGTTCCTTCTTATGATTTTTGATAATGTCTTTATCGAAGATATCTTTAAGCGGTCGATTTCCTATTGACGCTCAATGGAGATTTCTGAGACTTTTTTGACTAAATGAACAAACGTGGCATGTTGAACATAGACGTCGTTGTTGCAAGCGATGGCACTCTGTTTGACGTGCCCCGGAATGTGATGAATTGCTGGAAGGAACTTCAGACCGTCAAAGCAGATTGTGGGAAATTTAGCTTTAGTCTCGGCCAGCTTCTTCGATATTGTTTGGTCTGCTGCAGGAATAGGGGGAGGAGGTTTTGAAAGTTCTGTTCTCTTACGATGTTCCCGAGATTGTCATGTGCTTGATGAACCAGAATGTTGATCTTGAGAAACATCGGGTTGAGACCCCTTCTGCGAAGATTTTTCTCTACCTTGCACTGTTTGAGGAGGAGGATCGCGAAAGTATGAAGACTGGCTGTGTGATTTCTTTCAATAAGTCGACTATCGGGGACGATTGTCTTAGTCTCCAGAATCATCTCTATCCCGGCGCTTGCCGGAGCCCGAATCCCGGCCAGAATGGTGAAAGATGGATGAGCCGTGAAGACGATCGAATCCGTGGGAGCGTCCCATGTCACCTGCGTAGAATGAGAATAACGACAAGTTAGAAAAAATCAGGGTGACGGCTAAAGTTGAAGTTTAGGGTGAAGTGCGCGTGTCCGTGTGTGTCCTAGTGTTTCCCCCCGACGGACCAGTTTCTTTACTAACTGGAGTTTTATCTCCCTGGACTTGGGCTTGAACACCCGTACCGCATCTAGCGGGCGAATGAAGCTTGAGGGCCTCTGGATCGTCGAAACCGTAGTTGAGTAAATTGTCAGGAATGGTAAGGTTCGACAGGCCCTTCAGAGAACTTTCTAAGTGCTGGGAGGAAGTTTCTTTTTCCGTTGGAATAAGAGTAACTTTAAAAGTTTCGCCCACTATTTTCTTCCTCGGCTTATATGTCAGTTTCTTCTTCCTCTTCGAAGGGGAAGACGACGTTTCAATGTCTTGAACTTCAACTATCGGGCCCCGAGACGGACTAATATTCTCGCCCTGTACTTCGGGCATTTCTGCTTCTTTAATCTCCCCCTCTTCTAGTGTGTCAGGGGCGTTCTATGCTGAAGACTCGGCCTGCCTTTTCCCTTTGCCAGCAGTAGGCCTGGGTATGGTAACACCCTGAGGGAGGCTTATCTGGCGACCTTCTGCCAACAGCCCAAACTGTGTAAGTGACTCATTTGAAATGAGGGATTTGATGTCCCGATCTTCTGCGGGGAGAGCTCGGATAGTTTCCACTGCTTCAGAGTATCCGGAGCCTTCGGGACGTGAAGTGATACCTGAAAAAGTGGATAAAGAGTCAGAAAAGATGCAGATTCCGCCAAATTCAAGTATTGATCTAGAAAACGAACTTACTCCCTTCCACCCATCTCCTAGCGAAACAGGAAGGAAAACGAACATAGAACCACTCTTGCTAGTTCTGGGCGAATTTGCTCCATGCCCCAGTCAAGATTTGGCATTTACTATATGGCTCCAGAAATATGAAAGATGGGCTATCCGACCGTCTCTTGAAGCGATAAATATAATGGATATCGCCTGGAGTCGGAAGCCTAGAGAAGACACTCATAAAGAGGATGCAAGTCCCATATAAGAAAGCATGACTGTTCGGAGGCAGTTGTGAAGGAGCAATCTCGATATATTGCAATAAGTCACGAAGGAAGGAGTTGAAGGGTGGAACGCTGCCAACCTAGAACATAAACTTATTGCAAGCTGTATACCCGACTGGGGGCAGATGCAGACGATCACTCCCTGAAGGGACTAACACGTCGTCAAAAGGGATTCCATGAACAGAGCATATCCAACGGAGTGTAGTCTCGTTAATTCTTGAGGCCTGTGAATCAGCTAGGTTGTCTAAGAAAATAGCTGCCTCTAGAGCGTCAGGAGCTAAGTCGACGGATGCTGTCGCGGCGCTTGGTAAGTTTTGAGCAGGGGTAGTTGATGGATTCAAAGTATCTACAACTTCTCGTCGAGAGGATGGCCTAGGTCTGTCTGAGATCGTAGCAGAGCTAGATTTTCTAGACATCTCTAATGAAGATCAAATCCAACGAAGCACCTGTTTGAACTATACTTGAAAAACAATTAACATTAAACTTAAAAACATAAGTATTCCCCCCGTGTGGTGTGTGAACTAGTGCGATTATTCAAACGTAAGTGCCAAGCGAGTGGAAAGACATTGGATTGAGAAAATAAGTTTGAGCTGAAGATTGTCATCTTCGAAGACCGTCATCGCTGACCGTCTACGAAGGCTTGTCACAAGACGGTTTATATTTTGAACTCGGCATCGTCATTGCATTTGAAAGGTTATTAACTGTTAAGCAGGATTAAGTATTTCAGCTATTTAAAAACACAGAAGTTATCAGTCCGGATTATTCGATATGCTTTGTTGTTTATGTCTGTCCTTGTTCATTAACATATATTCAGACGTGGGATGTGTTAAGTCAACTGTACATCAGGTTCTACTAGTGTTGCTATTGTGCACAACTCTCCTACCATCCATCATTGTCGTTCGACATGCGGCAAGTCATGCCGAACCACAATCATGCCAGGCTGTATCGTTCAGCACTGCACTCTCCCATCTGCTCTCTCCCTCGTTCGGCATAAGGGAGTCATGCTGAACCACATTCATGCCGAGCCTCATCAGTCGGCACTTTACCCTCAACATCAACACACTTCTACCTATCCACTTCATCGTTCGGCATTCGTCTAGTCATGCTGAACCGCTATCACACCGAGCCCCTTCGATCGGCATTTTTCCTAGCACTCACTTTTCTCCAACACTACTTCCTACCTCGTTCGGCATAGAAGAATCGTGCCGAGCCAAGAGCATACCGAGCCGCATCACTCGGCATCTAGGCTCAATCCTCGTTTCTCCTCCGATTCCCCCTCTTCCCTTGCTCGGCATAACTCACTACTCTTCTCTTCGCCGCTCGGCACAAGCGAGTAATGTCGAGCCATAGTCATTTTCTTTTCCGAATCTCACGCCATGCTAACTTCACACTACCAAATTTAACTACTCCCTACTCCCTCATATCCTAAACACCTATGACACCTCCTTCCTTCCATCACTCCGCCTAGCCCTAAAGCATGTTTCGACCTCGAATTGTCCTTATCCACGCGGTTCCAATCGTCCTAAGTCCTATTAATATTCACGAGTCTGAATCTCGTGTTATGTTTTCTCTTCGAGATGAAATGTTTGAGGTTAAGGCCATTACCTAAGAAATCACTCAAAGCTTGGGGATATTCTGGAGTAGGGAGCGCGATTTCGGTTGAGTTCTTTGATTTGGAAAGGGAGGAGAGGTAACTTATCGATTTCGAGAAAGGAAGGGAAATGTAAATAGTCTGCAGGAGTCTGAGACAAATTCGTAATAATATTAGAGTGGAGATAAAAGGTAAAAAGGGAAGTAGGAAAGAAATGCCAGCCTTTATACTAGGAAGGAAAGAAGGTGAAGGGATAGAGACCGGTAGAACCGGTCAAGGAACAATGTCGTTCGGCATCTGTGTGTCGTTCGGCATCCATATGTCGTTCGGCATCCATGTGTCGTTCGACATCCAATCTCGTTCGACATCCATATGTCATTCAGCATCCAATGCCTCGCTCGGCGTTCAGGAAGTACTATCAAAAGACGAAGCCAGGGCTCGAAGCGAAGCACGGAGAACTCATGATTCAAAGCGCATCACGATCGGCCACATGATGCACTTTGGGGGGCAAGTGTTACCTGGAGGTTTGACCAGGCAACTAGGTCGGTCGGCATTTCAATGGACGTTCGGCATTTCAGAAGTCGTCCGGCATTCAAAGGCCGTCCGGCATTACAATGGTCGTTCGGCATTTCAATGGTCGTTCGGCATTTCAGAAGTCGTTCGGCATTTCAATGGTCGACCGGCATTCAGAGGTCGCTCGGCATCCCAGCCTCGACCGACATTCAAACCTTGCTCGGCATCCCAGCCACGACCGGCATTCAAACCTCGTTCGGCATTTCAATGGTCGTCCGGCATTCGAACCTCGTTCGGCATTCTAGGCTCGTCCGGCATTCATGCTTCCTTCGGCATTCGTGCCTCGTTCGGCATTCATGCCTCGTTCGGCATTCATCCCTCGTTCGGCATCTCCCCTCGTACGGCATCGGATCTCATTCGGCCTACACATTCCACTCAGCATACTGCCTTGTTCGGCTTGAAGACATCGTTCGGCATCTGTCGCTCGGTATTTGTCGCTCGGCATTTATGGCTCGGCACATAGAAGTTACTCATTTTGGGCCGAGGTGTCTTACTACTAGGCCCATCAGGGAAGTCCAATCCAACTTCGTCTATAAATAGAGAGGCAGGGGCACAGTGAAATGGACCTTTTTTGGAGAACACTGGGGAGACTCTGCCGCTTTCAAGACTCATCCTTTTTACTTAGCAATTGCATTCAAGTAACTAGTGTACGGATTGTATTTGTAATCGATTATCAAGTAAAGAAATAAAGATTAACTTCAAAGTGGACGTAGGCAAATACGCCGAACCACTATAAATCCAGTGTTCTTATTTTCAGCATTCAGTTTAGCATATTGCTCTCTGTTCACATTTGCTTTCTTCATTTATCTCTCTACACAATCTTTCTCAACGAGGTTAGTGACCAATTTTGGTGCTAACAGGCTCTAATATACCCAATTCAATTTAGGGCATACAACTTTAAAAATGTAAAAAGAGAGAAAAGAAGAATTCGCCCCATCTAAGTTGTCATTGGGTTTGTATTTATAGGGGTGGAGGCAAGCGGATCAGCTGCCATGTGTCACTCGGCATGTAGTGAATTGTCAACATTCGACATTCTCCATGAACTGCTGATTTTCGGCTTTTCTTGTTGTACTGACAAAATACGACATTTTCATTTACATTATAGATTCTCGGCATCCTCAATATGGTAGTTATTCGATACTCTTCATATTGCAGATACCCGCTATCCCACTATATATTGTAGATATCCACCATCTCCTTGTACGTTATAGGTATTCGACATTCCATAGTATATTGTAGATATTTATTATTTCATAGTTCAATGTAAATAGTCGACATCTTTCATATTGTAGATATACGATACTCTTTATATTGTTGATACTTGATCTCCTTTAAATTGTAGACAGACGCGGTCCTTCAGATTGTACACATATGCCATCCTTAGTAGATCAGCATCTTTCATATTGTCGATATCCACAATCCTCTATAGTGTAGATATTTGATATCCTTCAGTTCATTGATTAGCGCCATATCTTGGGTCGTATAGGCACACCATCTTTTCTTAATAGGTCGACACCCTATAGTGATGCGGCATCTCACCTCCATAATGTAACATGTTGTATTGTAGAGGCTCGGCACTACTTAAGAACTCGACATCTCTTCTATGCTATTTGTTTTAACATCCCCCTACTTGGAGGCCCAAAACTAACGGCTAGGGATGCGGCAGTCATCCATAGTTATTAATCCTCGGCGATCATATACGGTGGTGTTAGATTCATTGATACACAGAAACACATGAATATGGAAAAAAATTTAAACTTCAAATAAGATCACATTCCATTTCAAAACATTTCCAATTCATTACATAATCCCACAATCATAAACCATATTCAGAGAAAATATATTTATTACATCGTACGCCAAGAGTGACATATGAAGAGCCCCGTTGGATGATCAGAGTATATACAGGCAATATATCGAGTTTCCCATTACAAACAACACATCAGAATCAAATAAAAGAGTACTCTAAATATCTATTATGCCTCCTGCACATCTCCTGAAGCTTTATTCATTTAATGAGGTACCTAAAAACCTCGACTCTCAAACTACTCAAAATCAATTGATTACCCGAGAGTTTAAGGGTAAAACATAAACTTCGAGTCAGACATAAAGCCTGGTATGAATAATAATCTACCATCTCAAATCATTTAGATATCTAGTGAGACCACGCCGCTTAGCGGAATGGGTTTTCCCCTCACTAGTATTCAAAAACCCTTTCAAAACCATATACGGTGCTCCTGCATCCACAATGGTTAAAATAATCCAAAACAATATGATATGATGATATGAAAAACAAATAAATCAATTCTGGATTTCCAATCCCCATTAATTCTGACTATCTGTCTTAATTATAGTTTCTAGGATTACTATTAACCTATTAGTTTTTATGGGCTGATTAATAACCGGTAAAACATTTAAGGACTCCCTGTCCAATTACGTGGTTTTCATGGGATCACTATGAACCTATTGGTAGCTCCAATATCTTTACTCTTATCCTAGTTTTCGTGGGTTATCTAGGAACCTATTGGTGACTCCAATATCCTCTCTTCTTATTCTAGTTTTCATGGGCTGACTAGGAACCTATTAACATCTGTCAATATCTTAGTCTGGATATAGTTTTCATGGGCTAACTACAAAGCTACTGGACCCTGCCAATATCAAATCATAGTTTTCATGGGCTTACTATGAACCGGTCTTTCTGACATCTTCCTTTATACATATTTTTCATGGGCTAACTATGACCCTATTGGCCCTAGCCAATATCTTTTCCTATACACAATTTTCATGGGCTTACTGAAAACCTATTGGTCCCTACCAATATCTTCCTTTATTATTTTAGCATCCTATATTCTGGTCTTCCTGACTTCCTGGATGTAATTCTACTCATTCAGGTGTTAACTTAATTTATATTCACTACTGGGTCAACCAGGTTGTTTATTCTACCCTTCCCCAAAATACAGTTATGGGTCCAAAACAATGTGAATATATATATATAAATGAAGAAGCACACATAATAACTTGGTTAATGCCTTTAATCTTTTAACCAAAGAAAACTTCTTCAAAAACTCCTTTTCTAAATTCTTTATTTAATTATGCCATGGTTCTCTTTCAAAAATGAGATTGGGTTATTTGCTTTGAAAATAAAGGTTGTCGAAACCTTCAAAACCTTGCTTTCGACTTCACTGGATAACCTCCTTCGAAAGCGTATAAATATCTTTTCAAAATATTAGGCCCTTTCCTTTTGAAACACTTTAAAACATCTCTTTTGAAACCTTTCGAATGTAATAAACATTGCTTAATAACACTTAGAAGCGTAGCTTCGAAACCCTTGAAAGTACGCCATTCGAAACCATTGGAAGTATTACTTCCGAAATCATTGAAAGTCCCCCTTTCGAAACCATTTGATTTATACTTAAAATATTATTTGGGTCAAAGTGAATATAAACGAAAGTATCTCTTTCGAAACCAACCTTTATCATATAAAAATATTGGGGAAAACATGATGGCATTGGCACTATCCCTTTCGAAAGCTTTAAATCATTTAAGCTAAACATTGAAGGATAGCGTCGAAACCCCTTTCGAAGCTATTGCCTTCGAAACCCTTGAACCCTTTCGAAAGCATTTAGGAAGAAGCTTAAAACATCTTTAAAAACGACCACAACCTTTCGAAAGCATTGATGACTTCAATAACATCGAAGGCTAAAGAACAGCAGCAGGGCTTAGACTAGGTCGGAACCCCTTCTTTTTATGAGTGAAGGAACCCATTCGAAAGCAAACATAATTTGATGGAAACCCCATTGAAAGCTTTTAGAAATCTCTTTCGATACACTTCGACTCCTTTGAAGGCTTAAATAAAACAAAGGCAGGCGCAACTCTTTTTAAAACAAACCAAGGTATTAACCCCTTCGGAAGTCATGCTTTCGACACCTAGCCTTCCGCCTTTCTCCAATTCACTGCGTACCATCTATGTGATTCCTTGTGTATTGATTTCAGCTTAGTAGGTTTCGACTGGGTTGAAGGCAGAAGCTTTAAGTCGAAAGGTACTTCTAAAGATGGCGTAACCAATTTTTCTAGGTAAACCTGGTTTAATACTAATTAAAGCAAACCCTTTTCTAACTAACCTGCCACATGTAAACACAAGATTGGTTGCCATAACTTTTCAAATTCTTTAATAAAGTAACTGCCGCTGATTTCAGATCTGAACCATGGTAAGTTAACAAATAAGCCCTTCCATTAAGCAAAATGCGAAGAAGTCCCTCTTCTAAAATAATTTAATTTGCATAGCAAATCACTTAGGAAAAATCCCCAAAAATTCCTAAAATTCACTTTAATCATGTTACCTAACATATTAAAATTTCAGACCCAATTTTCAATATATTTTCTAAAATAAATTTGTAAACCCAAATAACCATATTTTCCTTTGAAAATTCATAACAATCTTTCCATAGCTTGGAAAATTATCAAAATTAAAACCCAACTCCAAAATCATGTTTTACATAACATAAATTCTTTCTATGGCATTTACACGTCAACATAAATCAGTTTCGCCCTAAAACTGTGAGAAATCATATTTAAACATCCTTGTTTAAATCAAATAAATTGTGATCCAAGCATATCATCATCCAAATCATCATAAAAACAAATTTACCCTTAAATCCAAAAACATATGATGATAAAACAAAATAGAGATGGAATTGTTATTCACCTTAATTAAGATAAGGAGATTGGATTGATATTAATTTCCCCTAAGCTTGAATTCCTAGCTTTGTTTTGATTTCTCTTTTCTTAATGGTCAGATCCTCTTTAAGTTTTTTTTTTCATTTTCAAAATGATGTGAAGGGGAGATAAAATGGTAGGAACGAAAATATATAGGGGTAAGGCTTATGTGCGGCAAATACCCAATATACCCTTATGTAATTTAATTAGTTTATAACCCAATCTTAAGCCCATTTAATTATTTTATTAAGCATGACCTTAATTATATTTATCAAAATCTCAACCCCTTATCATAATTTGCATTATTCTATTTAATTTATCTAATTAAATCTCCTAAATAATGTTATCAAAAATTAAGGGTGTTACAGGCTCCCTTCCTTGACGAATTTTGTCCTCGAAATTCAATAAGGACTAAGTTCTAAACATAACAATCATCTGTAACAACTCCTAACAACCATACTAGTCCACCTGACTAGAAAATATCTATATAAATCTAATATAGACATACCCTCAAAGCAGATCAGGATAAGTATCTCGAATCATGTCCTCTGTCTCCCAAGTACAGTCCTTCTCGTTGTCGCTCCACTGAACTTTCATCAACTTGGCTGTCTTGTTCCTCAATCTTTTCTCATCTCTCGCTACAACCCAAACTGTTTGTCTAACAAAAGTCAAATTAGCCTTTACTACTAGATCTTCCAACCTTGTCGGAGGAATAGTAGCCTCTGGATCATGCACATACTTGTGAAGATGAGACACATGAAATACATTATGTACACCTGCCATACTGCTCAGCAACTCTACCCTGTAAGCGAGCTTTCCAATCCTCTCTATAATCTGGAATGGACCAACATATCTCGCTGCCAATTTCCCCTACTTTCCAAATCGTATAACACCCTTCATTTGTGACCCCTTAATGAAAACCCTGTCTCCTATTAAGAACTCTAGGTCTTTACGCCTTTTATATGCGTAACTCTTCTGCCTGGATTGAGATTCCCTCGTCCTTTCTCGGATTAACTCAATCTTCTCGGGCGCCTCCCTAACCAAATCTGGACCTAAGACCAATCTGTCACTAGTCTCCAACCAACATACTGGTGATTTGCATGGCCTTCCATACAAAGCTTCAAAAGGCGCCATTCCTATACTAGTCTGATAATTATTATTATAGAAACTCAACCTAATGTAGGTGATCCTCCCAAGATCCACCAAAGTCCGTTCCACGAGTACCTTATTTACTCTCTGTATCTGCTCATCCGTCTGAGGGTGATATGCAGTACTCATCTTGAGCTTAGTTCCTAACGCATCTTGTAGACTCTTCTAGAATTTGCTAGTGAATAAAGCATCTCTGTCACTAACTATGCTACTAGGAATTCCTTGTAGCTTAACTATGTTCTTCACGAACTACTTAGCTAATACAAGCTCCGTCCTAGTTGACTTGACTAGAATGAAATGGGCACTCTTGGTCAATCTGTCCACTATGACCCATATACTTTCATTTCCTCTGTTTGACCTTTGGCAACCCGTCAATAAAATCCATGATATCGAATCCCATTTCCAAACTAGAATCTCAAGAGGCAGAAACAACCCACTTGGCTTCTGATGTTCGACTTTCACTTGTTGGCATTTTACACACTGCCTAACCCACAACCCAATATCCCTCTTCATGCCTTTCCAATAGAAGCTCCTCTACATATCTTGATACATCTTGGTCCCTCCAGGATGAATCGTAAACTTGGATGGATGACATTCCCCAAGAACTTCTTTTCTCAAGTTCTCAACATCTGGAACACATAATCACCCCTTCTTTCTCAAACACCCTCTCTGGTCAAGACAAAAATCTTTCAAATCATTGACCTCTGTTCCAACCTCAAGCCTTCTAACCTTCTCTGCTAATAATGGATCCTCCTTCTGCTCAGAAGTGATTCTCTCGATCAACACCGGTAGAACTTCTAAACAGAACAACATGGCAGTGCTCTGACTAGAACTAGCAGTTAATCTTAACTGCACAC
Source organism: Allium fistulosum (assembly GCA_030737815.1). Classification (NCBI taxonomy): domain Eukaryota; kingdom Viridiplantae; phylum Streptophyta; class Magnoliopsida; order Asparagales; family Amaryllidaceae; genus Allium; species Allium fistulosum. The sequence goes on from CM060904.1 coordinate 801,951,017, forward strand.
CACAACTGGCCAGAGCTTCTAGACCCTTCCATTCTACAAACATAGCCAACAACATATTCTAGTGTCTTCTACTAAGAGCATCTGCTACATTATTACCTTTCCCAAGTGTATACTCTATACCAAAATCATAAGCAGCCAAAAACTTCAGCCACCTCTGCTTTCTCAAATTCAACTCCTTCTAAGAGAATAAGTACCTTAAAGACTTATGATTTGTGTATAGCTCAAATCTCTCCTCCAAGTGATAACGTCTCCAAATCTACAGTGCGAAGATCACTGCAACCAACTCCAAATCATGAGTAGGATATCTCACCTCATGCAGTCTAAGCTGTCATGAAGCGTAGGCAATCACTTTATCCTTTTGCATCAACACAACTCCCAATCAAGTCCTACATGCATCAGTATACACCACCAACCCTTGGATTCCGTCTGGAACTACCAACACTGGTGCATTGGTCAACAAATGCTTTAACTTAAGGAAAGTTTCCTCACATTCGTCGGACCAAACAAACTTCACCTCCTTCCTGGTAAGCTTAGTCAAAGGCGCTACTATCCGTGAGAAATCCTTGATGAATCTCCGGTAATAGCCAGCAAGTCCAAGAAAACTTCTAATCTCAATCACCGTCTCTGGTCTCTTCCAGTTATTAACAGCATCGATCTTATCTGGATCGACTGTAAACCCTTTCTTTGAAACAACGTGACCAAGGAAATTAACTTCTTTCTTCCAAAAATGACACTTGGAAAACTTCACCTTTAGTTGATTCTGCCTCAGCGTCTCAAGTATAACACTAAGATGATCTTCTTGCTCCCTCTCATCCTTAGACTATACCAAAATGTCATCTATAAACACCAACAGGAATCTATCCAAATATTCTCGGAAGGCTCGGTTCATCAAATCCACAAAGAAAGCAGGTGCATTCGCCAACCCGAATGGCATTACTAACCACTCGTACGAACCATATCTAATTTGAAATGCTATCAAAGGAATCCTGTCCTCTGCCACTCTTAACTGATGGAAGCCCGTCGCCAAATCCAACTGGGAAAATACTCTTGCTCCGCTCAACTGATCAAATAGATCATCAATTCTCGGCAGAGGATACTTATTCTTTATCATCCTTTCGTTTAGCTTACGATAGTCAATATACATTCGCAACGACCCATCAAGTTTCTTCACGAATACCGCGGCCGCTCCCCAGGGCGAACTACTTGGTCTAATAAAATTCCTTTCTTCTAGATCTACTAGCTGCACCTTCAATTCCTTCATCCAGTAGGTGTCATCTTGCTAGGTGGTCTACTCACAGGTTCAGCTCCTGGCACAAGATCTATCCGAAACTCAACAGCTCGTTTCGGTGGTAGTCCTATACTGGTTCAAAGACATCTGCAAACTCTTTCACTACTCGAACCTGACTTAGCTCTTCTCCCAATACCATTGCACTTAATAAAGCACAACTACTTCGATCATAATTCTCCACTGAGAATTTAATTCGGTTATGACTATCAGGGTGTCTTAGTGATATCTCCCCATCCTAGCAAAATATCCTGACCTTATTCCTTCTCAACCAATCCATACACAAAATGACTCTGAAATCTACAAAATCGAAAACATATAGACTGCATGCAAACTTATGACCTACCAAATCAAGTTCTAACTGGTCACATCTCATTCCCAGAGTTGCATACCCTCCTATTGGATTCACAACTCTTAAGGAAGTAACAAGGTATGTGGGTCTAAGCATAACCTATCAATCAAACACTAAGATATAAATGAATGTGATGCACCGGTATCAAATAGTATCCTAATTGGTACACACTGAATCAAAATGTACCTCCATCACAGTCTTTCCTTTATCAGCTGCAGGTTGTTTAGCTGATGATCCAAAAGCAAAAACCTTCCCCTTGTCCGCCCTGACTGGCTTTGGACACTGGTTCTTATAATGCCCAACGTAATCATAGCTGAAGCACTTCACATTCTTCTTGTATGCAGCCTTCTTTCCCTTTCCCGACCGGCACTCATTTGCATAATGACCCTTCTTGTCACATTTGTAGAAAACTAAATCAGCCTTTGCCTTCTTGGCAGCATCTCCCTTATGGGCTCCTTCCTTCTTAAAGTACTTCCTTTTGTTTCCCTGAGAACCCTGGGTTTCAACTGGCTTCTCTCTAGCACAAACTGCAAACATCTCCTCTTAGCGAATTGCCATTTCCATAACAACATTACAAGGATAACGGATATGTGTCATGGTTTCTCTAGCAAGCTCGGGCCTCAAACTTTGAATGAACCTCTCATTCCTTTTAACATCAGTGTCAACAAAAGCATAACCATATCGAGACAGCTCATCAAACCTAGTGGCATACTAGATAATCGACATCTCTCCCTGAACTAGATCCATAAACTTTCTCATCAGCGCTGACTTAGCAACCTCAGATAAAAACCTCTGTTCAAATCTCCTTCTGAACTTAGCCCATGTCAACTCCTCCTCCGGAACTCCAACAGTAACACTATTCTACCAATGAAATGATGAACCCTGCAATTATCTGGAGGCCAACCTTCTCTTCTTCTCATTATATAAACCTAGATTAGCAAAGATGCGCTCACAATGCAATAGCCGGTTCTCTAGCTCAATAGCATCCTCCGTTCCCATAAACGGCTTTCCACCAAGACTGGTGTAGTCTCTACTTAACTTAGCATAGTTATTCCCAACTGAATTCACAGAATTAGCTCATCCAACATTACCGGCAACTCCAGCAGCAACTCCTGCTTGCATCACATTGACGAAGAACTGATACATCGCCCCCATATCTACTGGCGGATTTCTAGCACCAATATTGGCTTCAGCATTTTGGTTAGCATTAGCCTATCGAACTTGGTTCCTCCTGGTATTAGGTCAAGCAGTTCCATAGGTTGTGGTGCTTCCTCCACCGAGATTTCCTCTTCCATTTCCTACTTCCACATCTTTTTTCTCGTAAATCTGCATAGGAGCCTAGTAAGATATAGAAGAATGGTCTAAAGGAGAGGGGAGTACGTACTTTTATATATATAGACACACACACACACACCCCCCAAATACAAGTACGTTACTATAGCGTTATTCCAAACCACGGTCATATTTCTAATTCATTGGAGTATGTTTCAAAAAGCTTTTAGGTTTAACTTTTCTTTTAAAGTTTCATAAACCAATGCTCTGATACTAACTTGTCAAATCCCCCTATTTGGAGGCCCAAAAATAACGGCTACGGATGCTGCAGTCATCCATAGTTATTAATTCTCGGCGACCAACTACGGCGGTATTAGATTCATTGATACACAGAAACACATGAATATGGAAAAAATTTGAAACTTCAAATAAGATCACATTCCATTTCAAAACATTTCCAATTCATTACATAATCCAACGATTGTAAACCATGTTCAGAGAAAATATATTTATTACAATGTACGCCAAGAGTGGCATATAAAGATGCTCCGTTGGATGATCAGAGTATATATAGGCAATATAACAACTTTTCCATTACAAACAACACAGCAGAATACAATAAAAGAGAACACTAAATATCTATTATGCCTTCTGCACATCTTTTGATGCTTTATTCGTCTAATAAGGTCCTTGAAAACCTCAACTCTCAAAATACTCAAAATTAATTGAGTACCCGAGAGTTTAAGGAGAAAACATAAACTTAGAGTCAAACATAAAGCCTGGTATGAATAATAATCTACCATCTCAAATCATTTAGATATCTAGTGAGACCACGCCTCTTAGCAGAACGGGTTTTACCCACACTAGTATCCCAAAACCTTTTCAAAACCATATACTGTGCTCCTGCATCCACAATGGTTAAAACAATCCAAACCAATATGATATGATGATATGTAAAACAAATAAATCAATTCTGGATTTCCCATCCCCATTAATTCTGACTATCTGTCTCAATTATAGTTTCTAGTATTGCTATTAACCTATTAGTTTTTATGGGCTGACTAATAATCGGTAAAACATTTGAGGACTCCCTGTCCAATTACATAGTTTTCATGGGATCAATATGAACCAGTTGGTAACTCCAATATCTTTACTCATATCCTAGTTTTCATTGGTTATCTAGGAACCTATTAGTGACTCCAATATCCTCTGTTTTAATCCTATTTTTCATAGCCTGACTAGGAAACTATTGACATCTGTCAATATCTTAATCTGGATATAGTTTTCATGGGCAAACTACAAACCTACTAGCCCCTGCCAATATCAAATCATAGTTTTCATGGGTTTACTATGAACTTGTCTTTCAGATATCTTCCTTTATACATAGTTTTCATGGGCTAACTATGAACATATTGGCCCCTGCCAATATCTTTTCCTATACACAGTTCAAGGGCTTACTGAAAACCTATTGGCCCCTGCCAATAACTTCCTTTATTATTTTTGCATCCTATATTCTGGTCTTTCTGAACTCCTCAATGAAATTCTACTCATTCAGGAGTTAACTTAATTTATATTCACTACTAGGTCAACCTAGCTGGTTATTTTGCCCTTCCCCAAAATACAGTTATGGGTCCAAAACAATGTGAACACACACACACACACACACACACATATATATATATATATATATATATATCTATGTATGTGTATATACATAAATGAAGAAGCACACACAATAACTTAGTTAATGCCTTTAAATTTTTAATCAAAGAAAACTTCTTCAAAAACTCCTTTTCTAAATTCTTTATTTAATTATGCCATGGTTCTCTTTCAAAAATGAGATTGGGTTATTGGCTTTGAAAACAAAGGTAGTCAAAACCTTCAAAACCTTGCTTTCGACGTCACTGGATAACCTTCTTCGAAAGCATATAAATATCTTTTCAAAACATTAGGCCCTTTCCTTTTGAAACACTTTAAAACATCTCTTTTGAAACCTTTCGAATGTAATAAAACATTGCTTAATAACATTTAGAAGCGTAGCTTCGAAACCCTTGAAAGTACCCCTTTCGAAACCATTGGAAGTATTACTTCCGAAATCACTGAAAGTCCCCCTTTCGAAACCATTGCATTTATACTTAAAATATTATTTGGGTCAAAGTGAATATAAACGAAAGTATCTCTTTCGAAACCAACCTTTATTATATAAAAATATTGGGGAAAACATGATGGCGTTGGCATCATCCCTTTCGAAGCTTTAAATCATTTAAGCTAAACATTGAAGGATAGCGTCGAAACCCCTTTCGAAGCTATTGCCTTCAAAACCCTTGAACCCTTTCGAAAGCATTTAGGAAGAGGCTTAAAACATCTTTAAAAACGACCACTACCTTTCGAAAGCATTGATGACTTCAATACCATCGAAAGGCTAAAAAACGGCAGCAGGGCTTTGACTAGGTCGAAACCCCTTCTTTCAAAGCATTATTTTTATGAGTGAAGGAACCATTCGAAAGCAAACATAATTTGATGGCAACTCCATCGAAAGCTTTTAAAACCTCTTTCGAAAACATACGCTTATGGTCTTCCTGACCTCCTGGATGCAATTCTACTCATTCAGGAGTTAATTTAATTTATATTCACTACTGGGTCAACCTGGTTGGTTATTCTACCCATCCCCAAAATCCAGTTATGGGTCCAAAACAATATGAATATATATATATATATATATACATAAATGAAGAAGCACACATAATAACTTGGTTAATGCCTTTAACCTTTTAACCAAAGAAAACTTCTTCAAAAACTCCTTTTCTAAATTCTTTATTTAATTATGCCATGGTTCTCTTTCAAAAATGAGATTGAGTTATTTGCTTTGAAAACTATGGTTGTCGAAACCTTCAAACCCTTGCTTTCGACTTCATTGGATAACCTCCTTCGAAAGCATATAAATCTCTTTTCAAAACATTAGGCCCATGCCTTTCGAAACAATTTAAAACAACTCTTTTGAAACCTTTTGAATGTAATAAAGCATTGCTTAATAACACTTTGAAGCATAGCTTCGAAACCCTTGAAAGTACCCCTTTCAAAACCATTGGCAGTATCACTTCCGAAATCATTGATAGTCCCCCTTTCGAAGCCATTGGATTTATACTTAAAATATTATTTGGGTCAAAATGAATATAAATGAAAGTATATCTTTCGAAACCATCCTTTATCATATAAAAATATTGGGGAAAACATGATGGCGTCGGCACCATCGCTTTCGAAAGCTTTAAATCATTTAAGCTAAACATTGAAGGATAGGGTCGAAACCCCTTTCGAAGCTATTGCCTTCGAAACCCTTGAACCCTTTCGAAAGCTTGTAGGAAGAGGCTTAAAACATCTTTAAAAATAACCACTACCTTTTGAAAGCATTGATGACTTCAATACCATCGAAAGGCTAAAGAACGGCAGCAAGGGTTCGACTAGGTCGGAACCCCTTCTTTCAAAAGCATTATTTTTATGAGTCAAGAAACCCATTCGAAAGCAAACATAAGTTGATGGCAACCCCTTTGAAAGCTTTTAAAAACCTCTTCCGAAAACATATGCTTCAACACCTTCGAAGGCTTAAATAAAACAAACGCAGGCGCTTCTCTTTTTAAAACAACCCAAGGTATAAACCCCTTCGGAAGCCATGCTTTTGACATCTAGCCTTCCACCTTTCTTCAATCCATTACGTACCATCTATGTGATACCTTGTGTATTGGTTCCGGCTTAGTAGGTTTCAACTGGGTTAAAGGCAAAAGCTTTGAGTCAGAAGTTACTTCTAAAGAAGGCGGAACCAACTTTTCTGGGTAAACCTGGTTTAATACTAATTAAAGAAAACTCTTTTCTAACTAACCTGCCACGTGTAAACACAAGATTGGTTGCCTTAACTTTTCAAATTCTTTACTAAAATAACTGCCGCTGATTTCAGATCTGAACCATGGTAAGTTAACAAATAAGCCCTTCCATTAAGCAAAACCAATGTTGCGAAGAAGTCCCTCTTCTAAAATAATTTAATTTGCATAGCAAATCACTTAGGAAAAATTCCTAAAATTCACTTTAATCATGTTACCTAACATATTAAAATTTCAGACCCAATTTTCAATATATTTTCTAAAATAAATTTGTAAACCCAAATAACCATATTATCCTTTGAACAATCTTTCCATAGCTTGGAAAATTATCAAACTTAAAACCCAACTCCAAAATCATGTTTTACATAACATAAAATTTTTCCATGGCATTTAAATGTCAACATAAATCGGTTTCCCCCTAAATCCGTGAGAAATCATATTAAACATCCTTGTTTAAATCAAATAAATAGTGATTCAAGCATATCGTCATCTAAATCATCATAAAAACGAATTTACCCTTAAATCCAAAAACATATGATTATAAAACACAACAGAAATGGAATTATTATTCACCTTGATTAAGATAAGGAGATTGGATTGAGATTAATTTCCCCTAAGCTTGTATTCCTAGCTTTGTTTCGATTTCTCTTCTCTTAATGGTCGGCTCCTCTTTCAATTTTTGTTTTATGTTTTCAAAATGACGTGAATGGGAAATAAAATGGTAGGAACGAAAATATATAAGGGTATGGGTTATGTGCGTCATATACCCAATATACCCTTATGTAATTTAATTAGTTTATAACCCATCCTTAAGCCCCTATTTAATTATTTTATTAAGCATGGCCTTAATTATATTTATTCAAATCTCAACCCCTTATCACAATTTACATTATTATATTTAATTTATCTAATTAAATCTCCTGAATAATGTTATCAAAAATTAGGGGTGTTACAGTTGTCTTCTTGAGTATTCATTATCTTTTACTGTAGCGGGTCGGCATTCCTTTTTATTTCATTTAGGTTCAATATCCCCTATAACATAGCCTCTTGGCATCTGCCATCAATCGGTACCAGTTCAAACTTGTTACACGTCAATATCCTTAGGAGCTTTTTGGGATACGATATCTCTTCCCCTTTATACGTTCAACACCCTCGAGGTTTGGCTAATTGCTCAGAATTCAACATTCTTATAATTTCTTCATCCACTCCTAGGTGCATGACTCCCTTTATTATAAAAGTTCAAACTTTTTTGAAATTCTTGAAGTTTGATATCCCTTTTTGGATGCTCTACTGTTGTTAACTGGGTTTTTAACCCAACAGAACACAAAAAGGGGTTAGAACATCCAGATTAAGTCAGGACGATCGAAACTTGACCCAAACGCCTAAAAGCACAATACAAAGAAACATAAGCAGTTTGGCCAAGACTTACGTTAACTCTTCGGATTGATAACCATCCGATCCAATTGGATCGGTACCGATCTGAAATGTAGGCTCACGGTTCTTTTTAACCACTTGCATTGCACTCCTATGACTCTACTAAGCTCGCCTATCAAGTTTGGTAACATTCCAAACAACCTAGTTCAAGAAGTGAAGACTCATTCAAATACCTACTCGCTTTTGGATCGGAGCAACTAAAAATGGACCTACAAAACTCATACGGACTCAGATCGACTTAAAATTTGGAGGGGAGACTTAGAAGACATAAGTTAATGCTCGCACCAAAAAAGAAGTCATTTGACCAAGTTAATTTGGATTGGCACTGATCCAAGCTCATCATCGTTCGATCCATTTAGGTTAGGCCCTACCACCTGTGATCCATAGTGTAGGTCCTACACATCCTTTAGAAGCTACCTACAATGATTCGTCTGATTCTGATAGGCATTGAGCGAGTTATCGATGGATCTCATCCAAATTAAGCTAGTTTGACGGATCAGATCCGACCCACCTAGGATGGGCCAAACCTCATGAGATCCAATTTGGAGGTTCTCCTACTCATGTACATTACATGTATGAAGTTTCATGTCATTTGGTTAAGTATTGAGCGATTTATGGCTCGATCTCCTGCGACCCAGAAGAAGATTCATAAATAAGCTAAGGGTTTGGATCACCACCGATTTGACTCAATTGGATCATCATCGATCCAAATACTTAGCTCAGATCCTCATGAGATCCAATTTGGAGTCCCTCCTACTCATGTACATTTCATGTATGAAGTTCGTATCATTTAGTTAAGTATTGAGTGAGTTATGGATGGATATTCTACGAAAGGATGGATTGGATGATCTATGAAGATGGATGATCAAACTAACTCCAAATGACTTAATATTCGGACAATGCACTCAATTATGTGATGGGAAGACAACCAAATTGAGAAGTCTCAAAAATTGCACAACTTTTTGGATCGGTATCGATCCATCCATTCGTAGGTACCGATCCAAAAGTTAGCTCCAAACACCCCCAAACTTCTTGAGCGACCTCTTCATGATGACTACATGGTTTTGGTAAAGTGGTTCTGGCCCAAAAGCTTTCTAACCCCTATAAATACCGTCCTACCTGCAACAGTAAATGGGATTTTTCCTCTGCTAAAGCTCTGCCATTATTTTTTCACTCTTCTTCTCCTATACAACAGCAATGAAGTGAAAATTAAGATCCTCCTTTTGTCTCTAACAATGGTGGCTTGATCTAATCTAGGAAAGGAGAATTATATTATAATCTAAACTCCTTTGTAATAGCGGTTGATCAACAAAAGAATCTATAAAGTGGACGTAGGCTTCATTAATAGCCAAACCACTATAAAGCCTCTTGTCTCTTCAACTTTTCAGCTATTTACTATTGGTTTTTCTATTTTATTTGCCTTGATAAATAGGGCTGGTGCTTAAACAGTCAAAGCAGGGTGTTGATCCATTTTTTGGGTTAATAACTATTTTTCCTTCGACATCTTGGATCTCGATATGCTCTCTTTACACGTTCGACATCAATATTTATAGTAACATTTGCCCCCTAGTGTAAAAGAAATGTTGACTTTTCAAGTTAACACATCGATATTAATGCTCGTCGCTTCAATAACCACATTGTCGTTTATTGGCATTCCTTCCAGATTTTTCTTGTTCATTCAACTTGAGATCAACATCTCTCGTTGTTCTTCTTTCTCCCTATAAATATTTTCCTTCTTCTTCCTCTTATTTTTTTACCAGTAAATTAACTTGAAACAAAAAAATTATTTCTAATTTTTACCAAAAAATTTCAACTTTCCTCGGTATTCAAGATCAATCTCAAGGTTCGACCTTCATCTTTAATTGATTTTGGCACGAGATAAATAAAAATGGAGGTTTTTCAATTTCAAAATTAGGTTTTAACTAATTGGGTTCTTCGACAAGTATTATTGAAGCGGTATTTCTAGTTTGATTCTCAGAAACTTAACATTTGAATTCAAGCATAGATTGTGGTATTTCCCTTTGTTGATTGATGTTTTACAATTGTTGTTATGAATTCGAGATAATCCTTCCAGAAAGTTATTTTTCTGGAGCTTTGATGGTAATAATCAGTACCCTTTAAGATGCCGACATTCAATTAAAAATTCGATTGATCATTAAAAACTCGACACTCTTAAAACTTTATAACTTGTCAGGTTCTTGGTTTGGCCAGCCTTTTGAAATTTGACATCCAACTAAAAATTCAAAACATTTTTATAATGTCTGCAACCAGTTAGGGGTTCGATATCAATTCAAGAGTTTGACAATTGTTTCGAAGGATGGTTTTATTTGTTATAAACTCGATAACTCATGGTGAGCCGCCATTCTTTACAAATTCAACAACTGCATAAAGAGTTGATATATAAGCTACAAATTTGATATCCTATTTAAGTCCGATATAACATCATGAGTTCGGAATGTAGTTATCGTATCGTAGACTTTTAAACAGTGTATGTATTCGATACCTTATAAATTCAAAAATAGGTTAAAGCTTTTCTAAATAAGTCTAACCCCACTCACCATTTATGAATTTGACAACCTTTTATGGATTCGATATCAGGTTTTTGATTCAAAATCCCATTATAAGATGCTATTAGTATGACACTTTAATTGAACCTTACAGATCAATAATTAAATCGAAATACAGACATAAATCCAATAGTTGTTAAGGAACTTTCAATTGCCTTTGTATACCATAAGCATTTATAAATTCGACATATTGTTATAGGCTCGAAACCTATGAATAGACTTCTTAGTGATATTTTCGAACTACTATAAGTTCCAATAGTTAGCTTTGGTTTTGATATTCACCATTATGAATCGGATTGTATTCACCTTGTCAAGTACTCTCTGATTAAGCATTCGAGTGTTTATTTTAGCATCTATATTTATGAGCATTTCAAACTTTTTATAAAGTATGCAATACTTCCCTGATTTTGGGTAATATCACCTAGCAAATAACTGGATAGCAAGAAGTATGATAAAAGCTCCCAGCCTTCTCCCTCTTCAGAGAAGGGAAATTATTAGCTCAAATAGTCCTTTATAACTACTCAGTAAGAAGTAGATTTAATCCTTCAACAGTTCAGAATTGTAAACAAAGAAGCCATGGCTGTCGGCCCATCTGGTAAGATAGATAATCCACTAGTGGGATTCCTTGTTTTCTCTCCTATCCATATCTGGCACTCAGGCTAGCTTCTTTTTCTTGAATTTCTTATACAGTTCTAGGAACATCTAGGTATTGCTCCAATCGAAATAACTCTTAATTTGTATACTTATTTGAGTTGCCTGGAGATACTTGCTAGAGACGCCAGCCCTTTTTCACATATTGTTGAAACTCCCTATTTATTGGCAAATCCTATAAAAGTTGGAGGTCAATTGGAGGGTTCTATATATCACCTTCTTCCTCAGCCGAATAACATGATCAATAAAGCAAGGGATTGCGAGAACTCATTCTTTTACATTAGGTGTTATTTCCTTCGAATCAAAGGGTCCTTTTCTATTCCCAGTAAATTTTACTACTTTTTATTGTATTTTATCATATTCTGCTGTCCACTTACGACAATTATTCTCTTTTAGAATCCGTTTCCAAAAGGACTGAATCTTCCATTGTTGCCACAATTAATATCTTGATCAAGGCTTCTAAGGGTATGGGGAATAGGTTCACAATTTTAATTGAAACCAACCTCAGAAAATACTCTCTAATCCTGGAAAGCCACATGGTACTTGGAGATCCTCCTTTGGTTAAGGGAGATTCCCCTAAAAAGTGGGTGTTGGTTGTTAGTAATCAAAACTTTTTCTTCTTTTTCCCCTATTCAACATGATTCTTCTAGTAAGTTTATATCATAGTTTAAACGAAGTTTCTTATGTCGGTCTTATGAATTTTTCTTTGATTTAAGTTCTTCAACTACTGTTGCAGTTTTTAAGCATAAGAAAGGTAAAGCTCATATTTCTTCTTTGGCTGAATTAACTAAGGCCGCCCCCGTTGGGGGTTCTATTGCTAAGGCCATTGATGCTATCAAAAGAAAGGTGGTCTCTAGTGCCCCAACTGATGTTTTAATCCCTCCTCTGAGTAAAAAGGCTAAACTTAGGGAGGTTCAGACTCCATCGTTGTTGCTGAGGAGTCGAATGTGGATGTCGTCTTGACCATTGAAAATCCCAACATGATTGATTTAGGCTCTTTGGATCATGATGCTCACAAGCACACAGAAGGTGTTCATACTCCGGATCATTTTATATACATCTTGCTTCTTACTTCTTCTTTTGGTTTCAACGTTTGTCTGAGGAGTTAGGTCTTACTCCGCTTCCTACGAAATCTCTTGCTTCATAGGCCCAAGCTTAAACCATCTTTATGGGCTTTAATGATCTTGTTACTTCAATCTCCAACTATAGCTTCTCTCATGCCACTACAGTCATCGAATTTCTCTACAGATCATCTTTATGTTTTGTATCAACGGATTTTGTTGGTATGTGTCTATTAATATTTTTAGCTAATCTAGACTCTAATTCAGTATACCTTATCTTATATCCAACGTATGTTTCATGCGGCCAAGCATATACTCTTTCTTCAATAGGCCGCTCATGGACCTGTTGGTCAAGTTGCAAATATTAAGGAGTAAGTTTCCTCATTAATAGCACAAGTCGGGCTTTTGTAAAATCAAATGATTGATGTTGCAGTGGAAAGGGATGAGGCTATTCTTGAGAAGGGCAAACTTGCCTCCTCCCTTAATGAGGAGAAGAAAGCTAAACTATTACTTGAAGAGAGGATGGAGATAGAGCTTGAGGAAGTTGTTAACCCACCTTTTGGATAGGCAGTATATAGGTGGATTTAACCCAATAGACTTCATGGTTATGGAGGCTTGGATACCATGGATTTGGTTCAAATGGATGGATGGTTAATCAACTTCGGATAATAATATGAAGCCAGGATTAAACATAGTCGGTGGATAAACGATGTAGGGTGCTTGGAAGGTGGATTTTGTCTTGAATAAGGAAGGATCAGCATAAGAAGGGATCGAAGTAATATGGAGCAGGATAATTGGGTCGGTATGCGAGAAGGAATAACGGTCGGCATGATTGGTCTTAGCATAAGGCGGGGTCGGCATGATTGGGCTTGGCATAGGAGGAGGTCGGCATGATTGGGGTCGGCATAGGATGGGGTCGGCAAGATTGGGCTCGGCATAGGAGGAGGTCAGCATGATTGGGGTCGGCATGGTAAGGGTCGGCGTGGTCGAAGCGAAGGAGGGATTAGCATTGGAAAGGCAATTGGATCGGCATAGTCTGAGGCAAGATGGATCGGCGATGTAGGTGAGAGGGATCGGCACACATCAATTCTCAAGTAAATGATCGGTATAGATAGGTGGACAAGGGATCGGCATAGACTATGAAGGTTGGATGGGGGTAGCATATGAAGGAAGGGATTGGCACTTGATGGGTCGGCATAGCATCCAAGCATGGTGGATCAATATGGCATGGATTAGCATCGTATGGGTTCGGCTAAAGATGGTTCGGCTTAATATGGATCGGCATCCTCAGGAAGAGAAGGGATTGGCATTTTGCATAAGGGAGAAAGGGTTGGCATTTCCATGAAGGAAGAGGGATCGACATGCTTCATGGTGGATGGATCGGTATAGTTTGTTGGAAGGCCATGGATCGGCACGCTTCAAGGAGGGATTGGCATTAAATTAAGTGAAGGAATAACGATCGGTGGTGCTATGTCGGTCAATATTTTTGGATGAATTGGCTTGCCGATCAATATTTTTGACGAATTGGCTTGCCGATCGTTTTGGTGGGCCCATGTAGGTGATAAGACCTTGTAACCAAAGTTTCACCTATAAATACAGCACACATGGCTTTAGAAACCTTCATTTTGCTTCTCTTTATCTTCTACCTAGAGGTTACTCTGCCATTTTCATTCTGGAATCTTGGATTGTAACTGTAACCAAATTTTAGTATAATAAAAAGGGTTATTCTAGAGTGGGCGTAGGCTGGAGTTAGCCGAACCATAATAAATCTTGTCTCTTTTACTTGCTTTCATTTTAATTTGTTATTCTTCATATTATATTCTCTACATCATATATTATGTGATCTGTGACTAGATATTGGTGCTTTCACATATAATTCGATGTTGGTGGCCAATTTTGACGCCAACATTTTGGTGCTTTCACCGAGAAAGCTTGCAATCAGGGATTTGGAAGTTAGGATCTTGGATTTGAATGATTGGGAACTTGGATTTAGGAAGCAATGGCTAGGCAATCAACAAGGAGACAGAGAACATATAGGAGCTATCATGAAGGAAGTCAGGAGGCTTCCTCAGGATGTAATCAGTCCTCAATCTTCATTACCAGAGACAAGACGGAAACAATGATGGATGCTATGCAGGGAGGATGTTGAAGAGGCAGGAGATGATGTAGAATCTACTTCGACAGATTGGACAGGCTGGAGTGCAAAACTTGGGAAATGGAGTAGTAGGAGACACTGGAAATGTGGATCACGGAGTTGGAACAGTAGGTGATGAGGAAGTCCAGAATCAGAACCAAGGAAATGGAACAACCAGGATATGGGATAAAGTGGAGCCACCAAGAGCAGCCCCGGACCAACCAGGAACGATCGGCCAAAGCAATGTCGATCGTTCCACATTCGAAGGCATGCCCTCGGGTCATATTGGCTCCACTCTAAGCATGATACCGGGTGGTGCTGTGCAGTTTGGCATTGATCGGGATATAGGTATTTGTCCAGAAGAGAAGATTTCAAGATTCCCTTGCGGAGTTGGGGGGTAGGTTGGAGATAACGAACAAAGACTACCGCTTGATGACAACGATAGGTTGGTGGAAATGATCAGACGGGCCATAAGAGGTGGATTGGTAAATAGAGATTTGGAAGATGTGATAGGAGCCCCTTCGCTCCTATGATTAGGCAAGCTAGGAATCCACCAGAATTCAAACTACCAACGCTGGAGACATATGATGGAAGAACGGATCCCGCTATTCATCTGACGAGGTACATGAGGCACACGAAAGTACTGAGGGCATCGGAGGAGGTCATGGCATGGTGCTTCCCTTTGTATTTGACGGATATAGCAGCACTATGGTTTAAACAATTGGAATGCGGCTTTATTGGTACATGGACAGAATTGATCGAAAGGTTTATGAGGCAGTTTAGAGTTCACATCTCGAGACCTAAAAATGTGATGAGTTTGGCAACACGGAAACAGAGGGCCGAAGAGTCGCTGAGGAGTTTTCTAAAACGGTTTAATGCTGCGGCGGCATCGGTGGATTATCCAAATCCATCCATGGTTTTGATGGTAGCTTTATTTGACATTGCTGATGTCACTGAGTTCAAGGATTTACTAGCATGGGGTCTACCTATGGATTTAGGGGATTTTTACCATGAAGCAGAAATGTTCCTGCGACAGGAAGACGCACAAGCAAACAAACCAAAGGTGAACGCTGTGCAAAGTGAAGGATCATCAGGAGATGCAAACAAGAATGATAAAGGCAAACGGAAAGCAAATGATGGAAGTAATATGTCGAAAAGGCAATGGAGAGAACTGAAATTCTCTTCTTACACGGATTTGACTGAAACTTTGGAAAGGAATTATTTGGATACTCAAGGGCGCCTCCAGTATCGAAGACCGGCAAAAAGGGAACCCTTCGAATATGAGCGGATATTAGGAAAGCATTGCCTATTTCATGAGCTGGATGGGCACAATACGAATGACTACAAGCATTTGAAGGATATCATTGAGGAATATGTGAGGAATGGTCATTTGCAACAATATATAAGGAATCAAGCTTTGGTAGTGGAACAGGAGCAGACATCACCCACCTCAATTGAGGATGGCACTGGATCAAGGCATCATCGTCAATTTATCACCAATTGATTGGATTTATGGCATGGAATAGGTAATAAACCCTGCAGTAAAACGGCTAAGTCACTTACACACGTACGGGATCGAGGATGGTCACTAGGCGTGCTTTGAGATGACGATGAACTGTGGTGCTCGGGTTTATGAAATTTTGTTTTTTTCCATTTAGCACAAACTTTGGTTTTTCTGATACTATGGCTACTTAGTTTTTTTGGTTGTATGGGCTTTTATTTTATATTTTACAACCTGTACTCTGGAATGATTAAATCAGGATTAATGTAATGAAGAACACAGGTCACGGTTATGACCCCGACCGGAGAGACGGGGCAATAACCTCGAGTTATGAGTCCCTTCACCGGAGAGCAACAGGATGGACTCAAACTTGGATAAATCCTTGATTGAGGATCGAGGCCAGAGTAGGATACCCCACGAATCAATTCCTCGACTAGAGATTGAAGCCGAAGTAGGATACCCCACGAATCAAGTCCTCGATTGGGGATTGAGGCCAAAGTAGGATACCCCATGGATTAAGTCCTCGATTGGAGATCGAGGCCGGAGTAGGATACCTCATGGATTAAGCCCTTGACCGGAGAGTTGAGGCCGGAGAATAGCACACAACGGATCGTCGGGTATGAACTATGCCTAGCAAGGGTTAGGCCGCTTTGCCGGAGAGTGATAGGGTTGGCCTACTCAGATCGTCGAGTATGGCTCATGCTCGGCAAGGACCCGAAGAGGTCTAAGGATTTGGATATGGACCCAAAGTGGTCCCGGATTTGGATATGGGCCCGGAGTAGTCTCGGATTTGGATAAAACAACCTAGAGTGGTCTAAGGATTTGGATATGGACCCGGAGTGGTCCCGGATTTGGATAAATCAATCCACAGAGATCGTGGATTTGGGTAATGGATTTGGGATGGATTCGGAATTGGAAATCGACTCGAAACAGTCATGGATTTCGCTAATGATCCAAAGAGATCAAGGAAACGGATTGGCAATAGATTGGATTCTAGGTTGGATAATATAACGATCAATGGATTATGGACTTCGGATTTTGAATTTATGGCAATTCAAAACACGCCTTCCTACCGCAAGGCATGTTTTAGGGGGCAAAGTGTTAACCCACCTTTTGGCAAGGCAGTATACAGGCGGATTTAACCGAATAGATTTCACGGTTATCGAGGCTGGGATATCATGGACTTGGCTTAAATGAATGGATGGTTACTCGATTGCGGATAATAATATCAAGCCAGGATTAAACCTAGCTGGTGGATAAACGATGCAGGGTGCTTGGAAGGTGGATTTTGGCTTAAATAAGGAAGGATCGGCATAAGAAGGGATCGGAGTTATATGGACTAGGATAATATGGGTCGGTATGTGAAAAGGAATAACGGTCGGCATGATTGGGCTCGGCATAGGACGGGGTCGGCATGATTGGGCTCGGCATAGGAGGAGGTCGGCATGATTGGGCTCGGCATAGGAGGAGGTCGGCATGATTGGGGTCGGCGTAGGACGGGGTCGGCATGACTGAGCTCGGCATAGGAGGAGGTCGGCATGGTCAGAGCAAAGAAGGGATTGGCATTGGCAAAGGCAATTGGATCGACATAGTCCGAGGCAAGATGGATCGATGCTGTAGGCAAGAGGGATCGGCACACATCAATTCTTAAGTAAGGGATCGACATAGATGGGTGGACAAGGGATCGGCATAGCCTATGAAGGTTGGATTGGGGTAGCATATGAAGGAAGGGATTGGGGTAGCATGCTTGGTTTCAGAAAAAGGACCTTCATTTTGCTTCTCTTCATCTTCTACCTGGAGATTACTCCTCCATTTTCATTATGGAATCTTGGATTGTAAACGCAATCAAAATTCAGTATAATAAAAAGGGTTATTCTGGAGTGGACGATGGTCGGAGTTAGCCGAACTACTATAAATCTTGTCTCTTTTACTTGCTTTCATTTTAGTTTGGTTATTCTTCGTATTATATTCCCTACATCATATACTATATGTGATATGTGACTGGATATTCGTGCTTTCACGTATGATTGGGTGTTGGTAGCCACTTTGGACGCCAACACAAGCTAATAAAGAGAAAGCTGAAATTACTGACAAAGTGAAGTCTTTGGAAAGACAGCTGGAAAGTAAAGATGCCACATTGGTTCAAGTAAAGAACACTATAAAAGATGCTAAGAAGAAAGTTTCCTTCTTCCAAGATTAGGGCCTTACAAAGATCACAGCGAAATGCTATGAAGATGCTCTTTTTTGTATGATATAACGAAAACATTGAAAAATGCCCTAGCTTGGATATTAAGAAGTGCTCATACAAAGGAGCTTTGGCCATATCATATCGCGATAATCCGGAAGGGTGCAAATAGCATGATAAATATTATCAATTGAGATCAACGCTGAGCAGTATGAAGGAAATGACTTCGAGTTTGGAGGAAAAAAATCAAAGAGAAGGATAAAGAAATTAAAGAGCTAAAAGAGAACATAGCTTTAATTGGTCAATCTAGATTTCCAGATCAAAGGACTGAGGTTGATGCGGAAATTGCTCGGTTGCATCATAAAATTGAAGATCTTGAAGTTGATTAATTAAAGAACAAAGTGTCATGCTAATATTTAAATCTCATTTCGAGCAGAGGTGATATGGAGTTCCTACTCTTACTCCCGCAAAGTCAACCAGATCTAAGTCCTTAGTTGGTAAGAAGAAATTTTCTTTCTTAGAGAACCCGCCTCCGGGTGCGGATGATGAAGAAATTTCCAGGTGGTGTCGGTCATATAAATATGAGTGTACCTACTTTCTTAAAGTAAAATGGGACGAAAAAGTTTCAAAACATCTCATTTATTACCAAAGTCAAGTTGAGGAATTAGGACGCGAGAAGCACACTCTTGAGCAAAAGGTTATTGAGTTGCAGGATAAAGTTAAAACCCTTAAAGGAGTCAACAAGACGCTTGATCGTGCATTAAAAGTTCAAATTAACTCGATTGATGACACAAAAACTATTCACAAGAAGGAAATGAAGCTTAAGAAATTTTTAGACGTGGTACATCGCCACATTACTGAACCCTCTTTGGCTATTGAAGCTTTGAAGAAAAAGGTGCAAGACCTTGATTCTTAATAATTAAAGTGACGTTGCCTGGAAACTCTTAGTTGAATTCTCTTACTGATTAATCTTTCTTGTATCTATAACTTTTGTATGTAATAATAAATAAATTTGTACCTGAGTAGTTAATACCTTGAATGAATCTTGTATTTGAACTCATTGAATTATTTGAGATTTGTAGCTTACTTCAGTGCTTTAGTCCAATTCCATATGATCCGTGATATTTGATTAAGTGTAGGTTTCCTCGCTTTTTATTCTCTTGCAGAATGCTTTTAGACCGGCCTTTTTTGGTTCACACTTTTTATGAGACTCTTTCTTTTCCTTTGAAACAACATAGGATAAGTAATGATGATGATTTTTACAATTTAGATAAAAAAATTCTTTCTCAAATTAATTATTTTTCTTTGAAAGTGCTAAAGATTAGTGTGAAATAGTTGTCTTGATGATCTTTGAAATTTCGAAAATTTTGTTTTGAAATTCAATTCTCAGAATAGTTTTTAGTAAAACATTAGACAAGTTGGATCAATTTGCTTATTTATCTTCTTCTTATAGGCAAATCATTATTGCTACAAATGTAAATAGTCTCTAGTTAGCTTGATAAAAGATCAAAAGTTTATCCATTAAAAAGACTATAAGCCTAATTGATGAGAAGATCAGAAATTCATCTGTCAATAGGACCAGAGTTCTTTTTGGTAAAAATTCCAGGAATCCATTTGATAATCCATCCAGCATTTCATCTGGTAGGAAGATTAGAAATTCATATGATAATAAGACCAGAATTCCCTTTAGTAAGATCAAAAATCCATCTGATAATAAGGCCAAATTTCCTTTTGGTAAGATGATCAGAAATCCATATAATAATAAGGCCAGAATCCCATATGGTAAAAGGATAAATTTGACTACCAATGGATATTCCTGTTATCTAATAATTAGAAACCTGACTACTAATAGAGATTCCTGTTATTTGATAATTCGAATTCCAATCTAGAATTCGTTATTTCGAAGAAATGAAGTCTTGGGCCCGAGTAATAAGTCACAATTTCTCAAATCTCGATATTTATCATCAAAATTCCTCATTCTATGTAATAGATAGCTTTTGACCCTTCCTTTGAAGGTTGCTTTAACTTTTCCTTGGAGCAGAATAGGTCGAATTTGATTATTCTTCCTTTGGAAAATTGCTTTGATCCATTCTTTAGGATAAAGTTTGATTTATCTAACTGATTTCTTTTACTCCTTATTTCCATCTTACGTAATGATTTACGTTTTGATTGAATCCCTTATTACTATCTCTATGTAATGATTTAGACTTTGATTGAGCCCCTTGTCACCATCTCAAGTGATGATTTAGGTTTTGATTGAGCCCTTTTGCCCTATATCACCTTCTTGGTGATGATTGAGCCATTTATTATCTTATAGGTAATGATTTACGCTGGTTGGTGTATGAAGAACCAAAGTCTTACCCATCCTCACTCTAGGAGACGCTCCAGTCAGGCCTTATAGGCTAAACTAAAGGTCAGTTTGGTGCTTTGGCCAGGCACTTAGGCAGGACAAAAGGCTTACTCCGTCCTCTCTTTAGAGGGTGCTTCGGCTAGGCCACTTAGGCAGGATGAAGGCTTGTAGTGCTGTGGCCAGGCCATCTTGGGCTGGACAAACAGCTTATTTTGACCTCCCTCCAGGAGGTGCTTTGACCAGGCCCTTGTGGCGGGATCAAAGGCTTTTATTTCGCCTCTTATTACCTTATAGGCAATGATTTTGGTCATTTCTTTATTTCATAATTCCTTTTCATAAAGAATTTCACTTTCTTATGGATTTTCTTAAACTTGGCTAACAAGCTCATTAAGCTTTTCCATTCCCAAGAAACTTTCAATCATTCCTTTGAACGCTCGACGTTGGTTAGTATCATGCCCAATTATTCAATAATATTGGCAATAAGCGTCTCCAAGATTCCATTCATTTCGTGGTTGTCTTTTCTTAGAAGGCCAATAGTTTAGCTTTTCCTTAGTTAGGAAGTAGATATTATCGTTGGAAGTGGTAAGAGAGTGAATCTTAGAAGATATGGAACTTCTAGTGCATTGTGCTTTTTGTTCTCATTTAATTTTCTTATAGCATTGGATTGGCACATTGGCGTCATCTATGAATTTCCTTTTTAAAGATACTCGAGTAGTGATTAATGTGGAAAGATCAATTATTCTTTTCCACCTTTGGGTAAATTTGCCAAAATCTCTTGTTATTTCTTTTTTTTAAATGGTTCTCTTGGGTTGGAACAAGTTATCCTACTTTAGTTTCTCTTTTCCCGGGATTGGAAAATAGCTTTGGATTGGGATAGAGTCTACATAGAATGAATTTATGCTCCACTTATATGGATTATAAAAAAGTCACTTGTCTCTTTTCTTCCATAATTTGCAATGCCAATAACATCACCACTTGTTCCCCCTGAAACCGAGGGTCATTAGTGATTTGGTAAACTGGTTTGACTAAGCATAGATCAGAAGATTCTTGTTCCGAGATTGTCATTATGCGACCTAATTGGTTATGCTGGATATAATAAGTCCTCCATAGGAAGCAAAAAGTCTCTAAAATTCTTTGTTAGTAGATACAAGATATGGAAGGTTCTTTAAGGAAATATGTAGGTTGGGAAAATGCTTTGTATCCTTTATATGCAAGCTAAGGAAAGTCTTTTATTGGAATATGTAGGGAGACGAAGGTTTGGCCCCTCTATCTAGCACTAAAATGTTAACAATTTCTTTGTTAACCCCAAATGTTTAAGATAAGGCTAGTCTAGTTTGGAATAAGGGCATAAGTGGCCTTATACAAAGCTTGAGAGAAGTATGCAACATAAAATCCAAATCCAACTCCAATAGAATGAAGTACGCATGTTCATAGTCAAGTACAAAAATTTGTATACATGTCATAAGTCTAATAACTGGAAAAGTATCTTTATTTCGATTGGAATATGCTATGCAATGTTTGTTGTTCAAATCCTTATGTTCATAAAGTCCATAAACTACAATCGGCTCTAAAACTCTAATCGAATGAAGTCCACAAAGTACTTGTAGGGGTGGAGATAGGCGGGTCAGCTGTTGCATGTCACTCGGCATGTGGTGAATTGTCGACATTTGACATTCTCCACGAACTGTTGTTTTTCGGCATTGCTTTTTGTACCGATGAAATACGGTATCTTCATTTACATTGTTGATTCTTGTCATCCTTTATATGGTGGTTGTTCAATAATCTTGCTATTGTAGATTCACGTTATTCTTTGTATATTGTAGATATTCGCCTTCCATTTGTAGGCTATAGCTATTCGACATCCCATAGTATATTGTAGGTATTCATTATTTCATTGCTCATTGTAAATATTTGACATCTTTCATATTATATACATACAACACCTTTTAGATTGTTAAGACTCGATGTCCTTTAAATTGTAGACACACGCCGTCCTTCAGATTATTTACATACGCCATCCTTAGTACATCGGCATCTTTCATATTGTTGATATCCACAATCCTCTATATTGTAGATATCTGATATCCTTTAGTTCATTGATAAGCATCATCTCTTGAATTGTATATACACACCATCTTTTCTTAATAGGTCGACACCATATGGTGATGCAGCATCTCTCCTCTATTATATGCTCTACAACACTATATTGGAGAGGCTCGGCACCCCTTAAGAACTCGACATCTCTTCTATGCTTGTCATCTTCTTTAGCATTCATCACCTTTTATTATAGAGGGTCTGAATTTCTTTTTATTTCATTTAGGTTCGATATCCTCTATACCGTAGCCTTTTGGCATCTGTTGTCAATCCGTACCACCTTGGGCTTATTACATACTTTATATCCTTAGGAGCTATTTTGGGATACAATATCTCTTCCCCTTTATACGTTCGACGGCCTCCAAAGTTGGTCGATTGCTCGGAATATTTGACATTCTTATTATTTCATCATCCTCCCCTAAGTGCATGACACCCTTTATTATATAATTTGAATCTTTCTGAAATGCTTAAAGTTCAATATCCCTTGCTAGATGCTCTACTATTTTTCCTTTGACATCTTGAATCTCGATGTGCTCTTTTTACATGTTCGGTATCATTTTTTGTGGTAACAAACACATTGTTACACTAAACCAAAACAACGATTAAATATTTCTAATAACAAGAGCTAAATAGCATAAAATAACATGAAGCAACATTATACCAAAGCTATATAAGGCACAAAATTATAGATAGCCAATCACCAGTAAAGAAATTCCAAGGCTACTTGATAGTTCAAGATGAAATAAGCTTCGGTAAGATAACCAAAAGAATGGACAATGTTAGGAATAGAATAATCCAAATTCAAAGAATAGAAAAACGCCTAGAAGATGACACAAGCAACCAAAACAATACTGACAAAAGCAATATACACCATTATAACTCTAGGCAGAGCAGGACCCTCAACAACTCTAACTGTTCCAGGTCATGCTGGACATCTGGCACACAGAACAACCCATACATACATGCAAAGTAAGAACTTAATCACACAAGGCATAATAGCAGGAAGCATCAGATTCATAACATGAAGGCCTTAACAATAATAGGATGAAGTTTCCATAAAAACATTTTCAACCATGTAGCCGAATATGCTACAACAGTTCCAAAAAATGGTAAAGATAATTACTATCAATCCAAACAAGCTTGCAAGGCAGTGATGTCAGAGAAAAAGCATGAACAATAATAATAACTAGTCAGTTGGGAAAGAACTAAGCTAAGAGTTTACCAAAATTCAAAATTAAGCTTTACAACCAACATCGAAAGTAAACACCTCCATTGCAAGCAATCGCTAGGGTAAACTAGGGATGTTACGAAAATCAGTGGCAGGGCGAACTCTTTGCAAGGAAGCTTCCACCATTACAACAATAGTCAAATCACTAATGGAAAATTCCAAAGGACGTCTAACTCTCCTGACAACCAAGGAAAAGAGGAACAAAACAAGCAAAACGACTCCAATGAAGTAAACAAAGAGACGTTGATGCACTTTATGCTACTTCAAAAGTTTAAGCTACCAAAACCAACAAATGGTTTTGGATTATCTGAGCGAAAATAGAATTAGGGAAAGCTTCATCAAATCTGATTAGAAGATAGAGGCAATAGCTTGAAACAGATCTTAGGCTAAGGAAAGAAATCAAGGAGATGCAAAAAGAAGAATGTTTGGACCAAAATTGGCACAAACACCCAATGAAGTATCAAACATGAAAATTATAAAAGAAAAGGGGGTAAAAGCGAGAAAAGTGCATACAATTTTTATAATGGTTCAAAAAATACTCCGACCTACATCCACTTAATCATTTTCTATAGATTATACCTCGCTCCTACATAGTATATTTTACAAGTCAGTATCACTCAACTTGGGAATGAGTTGTACAGGGTTTCATTCAAAGTTGTATTTCTTAACTCATCAGGATTAATTGTTTAGAATGAAGATAAAAAAAGAAGTCCACTTGAAGTGAGCCTCTCCTCCTATTCATATATGGAAATCATTAAAATAAACTCTTGAAAATTCTTCAACGCGTTCTCCACATTGACACGTTGCTCCCTGTAATATCGTGGCTAACCCAACTTGTAACAATCTGCCTCAAAATAGGCCTAAATTCCGATCTAGAAAAGGCCCATAAACTTAGACCCATTCCAAAGCTGGTTGTTGGTTGGTAAAAAATAATACAGAGCTATTTATCTACTCATTCAAAACTCACAGCGAAAGGATGAAATATGCTGTAACATAAATAGTACCCATTTTATTTAAAATTCCAAGTGTCATAAAACCATAACGCCATGTCAATAATAACTATTACATAACCGAAATACAACATGTTCGACATACATTGTTATCTTTAAATAGATACATCAAAAAATAACATAATTAAATCAATAGATTACTGCCACAAGCTGCTCTCATCGTCAACTCCATCTGGATCATCATCTCCTTCCCTAACCTGTGTTGTAATGAGGGGGGAGTTGGAACAACAATGTCTGGTGAATAAAAATCTAGAGTCTTTCTATATTAGTACTTGGGCATTATAATTTAAATAAGGATATGTCTTATGCATTTCAGTTATATTCAAAGTCTTTCT
Source organism: Allium fistulosum (assembly GCA_030737815.1). Lineage (NCBI taxonomy): Eukaryota > Viridiplantae > Streptophyta > Magnoliopsida > Asparagales > Amaryllidaceae > Allium > Allium fistulosum. The sequence goes on from CM060904.1 coordinate 801,976,348, forward strand.
AATTATAAGCAATAATGCTTATCCAATTCCATGACCATTTTCAACCCAATAACCCATAATCATCGTTATTAATGTCCTGCAATCCAAGTCATAGTACCCAAGCCACTTAATACTTTTTGACGGGAATTAGGCAAACTAGGACCATTTAAGACCTCATTTGAGGTAGGCCCCTATCATTTAATACCTAAACCAATAGCGAACTTTTTATAGGTGCCTATCTAGTTGACATTGCATGGAAATCTCTTCGGTCACTTTATACTTCCTATTGAAGAGAACCTTTCCAAGGTATCCTCAACTATGCCCAAACCCAATCCTGCCCATTTAATACTTCCTACATCGGGAAGAGGTGGGCCCTTAAACAACCACTTAATACCTTCACTCCCTGAAGTAAGTCCTTCATATTATGACCTATACCCCATGGAGACGTCTCACATTAGTTCGACCATTCGTAGGTGCTATTAACCAGATTAGCTTAGCAGATTTACCCTAAAAAGTTTGGGGCTAACCTCACGTTATCCATGGTTTCTTATTATAGATGATGTCTCACATCAGCCCCGAAGTCACGCTGATGGTAGCCATATTAGTTAGTAAGACTTCTGTGTGCTTTTGACTGATCTCGCATCCCTATAACTTAGTGATAATTTATAACACTCTCTAAATATATTATCACATATCTCACTGTATTAAGTATGTAGGCCTTACAAGAAATCCTTCTTATTTCGCCTCTATAATTAACAACTTTCCTAAGAGAGATTTGATGATACTTATTAACCTAATTAACTACGCAATCGATATGTTATAATTGTATGTTATTTATATTAATTATATTATATACGCACATAGTCACTTATTAAATGTCTATGCATGTGGAGATTACGCCCTAAACTAACATTCAAATGTCAAATCTTCCAAAATTATACAAGTCTCATTTACACAATAACATATATACCATAAATCCAATATTCCAAAATCAAATCAATAGACCTGTACATAGAATCCAAATCCAACTTATTTTATATTAAAACAATGGAATAAATCAGTGATAGAAACTTACAATTTAATTAATTTTAAACTCTATTCAACTTCTTTTACATGAAATTAGATAAGGGAATTTCTATTCAATATGTAGAAATAGTGGTGCAAACAACGAATAAGGATTTGTACCTTACACACCATTTCCTAATCAAATCCCTTAATTAGTTCCAAACAAAACAATAAGAAGTGGAATAGAAGGTAAAACACTTAAACTATAAAATCCACTCAAACACCATTGTTCCAATCCAAACTCCCTCAGGCATATATCAAACCAAACTATACTATTCAATTACTAAATTAAAAAAACTAAGGTTTTCACTCACTACAGGTCCTTAGCTTTGCTCCTCTTTGGATTTGAGACCACTACAACAATCTCCTTTAGATCACTTTTCTTATATTTATGCAACAAGAGAATTGCATATGAACTAGATTTAGAAATAAAGAGGTTGGAGGAGAAAAGGGATTAGAAATTGAATAAGAACACCTAAAATTCCTTACCTATAATTCTAGAGACTTTCTTGAATCTTTTTAGAAAAGGTACTGATAAAGTTTCATTGTGTTCCCAAATAATTTATGAAGAAAAGTGAGTAGGCCAAGCTCTTATTTATAGTGGTTGAAACGCACCAGAACCGTCGAATTTAGGTCGGTCAAAAATAATATAATCTGGTACATTAAAAATACACAAACCCTAGCCGCCATTCATCGACGTCGACCGATTGCTAGCGGTCGACTAATCTAAGAGGAGCGGTCGACCGGTCCTCTTATTCTGGGAACGTTAAATTGTTGTCGTTGTTTTAATATATTCTTTCTTAATTACCAATTAACGTTATTGTTAATTTTAATGTTTACTTAATCCCAAATATAAATACCGTTAACTTTTGAATTCCAAATTTAAGATTTATTTATTTATTCGAATTATATTTAAATGATTTTGAATTTGAAAACTTCAAACATCCATAAATTTTTCATTTGAGCTTTGTTTTCAACATATTATATATGAAAATTGATCAGAAAATCACTACGATTGCAATGGGTAAACTTTCGCTGTCAAATTCTAACTTTTGCAAAATTTACATTTTTTTTCCTTATCTTATTCAATTAATTTATCCGATTTATTTATTTATTATTAAATTTTACAAGGTGTGACATTCTCCCTCTTAAAAGGATTTCATCCCCGAAATCTTTCCATGGGGCGAACAGCGTAATACACAATAATCATTCATGTTATACAACCAAGTTATCTGCAAAACCATCTACTCAACCAAAGATGCGGTGTGATTATGTGCGCAGGCATACTACAAGTGAGCTTAATCATAGTGTGAATGCACGTGTCGTGAGATATAGGCATGTATGAAAACATCCTAAACATGCAAAAAGTGTTCTGTATAAGTGCAAAAATGATAGTAAAAGTGTAGCAATCATATCCAACCATCCAATCTTGCAAAATTGATGCAACCAAAACCTAATTTTGGAGAGAGAAATTTGCCAGTGCAAAGCTTAGGATGAGAAGTCCTCGTGTTTTCCGTTGAACTTTCCCTCTATTGCACGCAAACTAGCCTAATTTCTTTATTGTGGAGTTTCCTAGTTTAGTGCTCCACACTGCGTGTGGTGGCATGGGATGCTATTAGCTCCGTCTCAGTATTCCCTAAATGATCAGGCTCTGCCACAATGGTTATGCTATAAAAGCATTTCCTCAAGTGCAAAACATGAAAAACATCGTGGACTCCTGCCAACCTATATAGTAGCTCTGTGTAGTAAGCCAGAGTTTCAATTATTTCTAAAATTGGGAAAGGACCAACAAATTTTTGGTGCCAACTTTCTCGACTTTCCAAATCTCACAACCTTTTCCAAGAGGGGAAACTGAGATAAACACCATATCCCCTACTTCAAACTCTATCTCTTTTCTTCGCTTGTCCGTATATGATTTTTCGCGATCTTGTGCGGCCTTCGTTCGGTTCCTAATCAGTTCTATCTTTGTTTTGGCATGTCAGATGCCTCGTGGTAAATTCTAACACCTTCTTCTTTATCCATGTTTAATAGAAAAAACACTTCATATCTCTATTCATCTTATCCCCTCCAGGGCGATGGGTCATCCTTGAATGGTCTCTCTATAATCTAAAATTTATTTTTTTCCAAAATCCTTAAACTTTTGGGATTAAAGCATCCTTTATTCCTAGTAACTAATCTAATTTCCTTATTAACTTCTTGCTAATTTATCACTAGTTAAGTGTCCTTATGAAATTTCATTATTTACCTTGTTCCTCCATATACATATACATATACATATATATACATATACATATACATATATATATACGTATATATAGACATATACATATACATATACATATACATATAGCAGCCTAATTACATCCATAAATTCAACCCAATGATAAAACAGAAACATATCTTGTAACACTCCGTAAATTTTAATAAGAAATTAAATAATAAAATAAGGCTAAAAACGGAATTTCTATAAATGTTGGAATTTAGTCATGGAAATTGGACCACTTCATCAATGGTGATTTTATGATAAATTTTCATATATAATATGTTGAAAATAGAGTTTAAACGAAGAAGTTATGGACGTTTGAAGTTTTTGAGTTTAAAATGATTTAAAACGAATTTAAACTTTAAAATTTTAGTTTGGAGAAAATTCAAAAGTTTGAAATTTGTATTTAAGCAGTGCCTTGGGCTGGAAGTAACGTTAAGTGTAATGTTAACGTTAACAATGATTTGACTAGGAAATAATTAGGGTAATAAATCAAAATAAACAGCAGAAAATAAATCGACAGAGAATAGACGGGTCGGTCGACCGTCCCAAGGAGCAGCGGTCAAGCGTTGGGTCCTTCCAACAAAAGTCATGGCCTAGACGGCCCGAATTCATTTTATTTAAATTCGAAAACTCGCATTCCTTTCCACCTTTATAAATAGATCCCAAAATGCCCCCCTTTTCCTCATAAAATTTGGTTGCAACGGCGAAGCTCTATCAAACTTTTCCCCTCAGGGTTTTAAGAAACAGTAAACTTATGGTAAGTAATCCCAATTTCTAATCTCTAATTTAAATTAAATTCTCAATCCTCCTTTTCTTTACCTTCTGATTTTTGAAATCTAATTTATAAATACAATCTATTTATTATATATTTAAAAAGAGGAAGTTCAAGCTGAGATTTAGGAGCAGTATAAATCGGATCCAATCTTAAATCAAAGAACCTTCTTTGAGTGGAATTTCAATTTTTCACATTCTTGTTTCTATGCTGTATTTATTTGGATTTGATATATGCCTTGGGAAACTCCATATACGCAAACCCTAAAAAAATAAAACCCCGGAATTTCCCTTATTAGAATTGTAATTGTTTTTATATTAATATATTAGAATTGAATCAAATTGTTTGTAATTATATAATTTATGGTCGATTCAACCAATTTCCCTTTATTTGCACTTGTAATATTAAAGGGTTTTAAAAGTAAACAAATTAGAAATGGCGTGCAAATTACGCATTTGATTGATTGTAGTTTGCATCGCCTATTTCAACCACTTGAATAAATAAAGAATTCATTTCTCACTCCAGATTAATATTTGTAAAGGTTAAATTGAACATAAATGATCTAACTTGTGAGGTATGGTTCTTTAAAATAGGAAAGTGATTCTAGTATATTAATATGGGATAAGTTAGTCGACATTCCATTATAACACAAGTCTATTTATGTTCGGCTACGGGTGGTAGCTGTTTTGGTTTGGAATATGAGATTTGTATGAGATTGATATTTCAAATTATCTTGTAAGCAGACTATTATCGAATTATTGAAGCATAATTATTAGATCTTAATTTCCGCACATATGCACGCATAATATTAATGTCCTTATTATAACATATTGAGCATATTCTAACTAGGTAATATTAATTTGAAGAAAAGTAGGTAATGTAAATTAGGAAATTAATCCTTAATTAGAGGCGTAATAAGGGGTTACCTTGTATGGTCTCAACTATTAATTATGTAGGATGGTATATGTATACAAAGGTTATACATATGAAGTATGACTAAGTTATAGGGGTGCAAGGTCAGTCCAAAGTTACATCGAAATCTGCCTAGTTAAATCTAGCTACCAACGTTGTGACTTTGCGGACTGATATTGGACATCGCCTATAATAAATAACCCCAATGGATGCAACGTTAGTCCCATTTCTGCAGGGTAAATTTGCCTAGCTAATTTGGCTACTAGTACTTACAAATAGTCGGATTAATCTGAGATGTCACATTTGGGTTATGGGTCATAAGTTTCGCTATTGATACGATAGGTGAAATCTTTGGAAGGGATCCACTTTCGGTTAGTTGTATTAAGTGGCTATGGTAGGGCCCACCTCTGTGACCTAATGGGATTTATTACGATGCCAACTAATGAGAACTACATAGGGACCCATTTTGGGTTAGGTCGCAAAATGAAGGGTACCTGCCTATTTTATAGGTTTTAAATGGTCAGAGTCTACCTAATTTCCATTTAAAAAGGTATTAAGTGGTTCAGGGCCTTCCTCTTACATCGTAAACACTAGTTGCATTAGAGTTGGTAATTTGGACTTAAAGAGCCTTCGGGCTTACAGTTGAAGTTATATGTATGTTATGAATTTAATACGCAATATATATTACTTTTTCGGATAATACTGCCTAGAATACTATTATGGTAAAACTTGAAATTTCTTTCACCAACCTTGTTATTCTCACTCCCTCCTCATTTCAACAATACATGTTAGGGGAGACATGGACTGCTAAAGAAGCGAAGGTGGGGATGTTGATTGTGGTAGTTGTTTATCCGTTATAATTTTCTTATGTTATTTTTCAGGTACCAAATTTCAAACAATGTTGTTGTTATTGTCAGTTTGAGACTTATATACTATGACGGTTATGTTGGGATATTTTGAGACTCTGTAACAATAGTTCTATGTTCTGAAATGACTTTTATTTATGGATACATGTTTTATTATTATATTTTATATATTCTGTTGTGAGATTATAAAAGTTAGATAGATAGTTTTATGTACTCTGTGTTTAAATTTCACCAACCTACAACCAGTCTTTGAATGGCTCTTAGTTCCGATGGGCCTTTTTTAATTCGGGATTTTGGTATATTTCAGGGTGGGTTATTACATTTGGTATGAGAACATAGGTTGGTTAATCAAAGGGAAATAAGTATACGTACGAGATCGCACTTGTTATATTTGAAAATGTTTTTCAAAATCCCATATGTGTGTGTGTGTGTCCTTTAAAGAAGGTATGCAACAACACTAGGAAAATTTTCTTTTCGGCAATAACACTACCTTTGGAAACTATCACTAAACAAAAAAGGGAAGAGAAAGGAAGAAAAGGAGTCAGAGCAGATTTGATGAAATTGTGTTCTGAAGTTAAGTGTTGCGTTATATTAATTTCGAAATTTCTGGCATTTCGTCACATAGATTTTCATTCTCATATAAATCGCGAACTATAAAAAAAATATGGTCGCACTCAAAATAGCGATGCCATGTTAAAACACTATAATATACATTGGTAATGCAATTTTATAAAATCAAAAAAACATTGTCGTTTGGAGGATAATCGTCAAACGAATAATTTCAATATTTTCCAAATTAAAAATTATGGAAAAATCGAATTGATTAATTAAAAATAGTCTATAAAAATCGGGTCGTTATAATTGAAATTAAATTTCCTGATAATTTGTTCGAACTGTTTATTACTGCAAATAAATTACAAAATAAATTTCACCGTTATTGCTTATAAATTAAAAGGAGTAAATAAGACCAATAAATCAATTTAATCTATATTCAATTCAAAATCAGATATTTTAAATCACTATCCAAATATTAATTTCACAATTCAATTATTTACATAATCTCTATATTTGAATTCAAGTTTAAACCTTTAAAACCAATTGTTCAATATTTAAAATTAATTGAATATTCAAAAGCAAATGACCAAATTTCGAGCCACTACAATTATGAAATACTATTCGTGTAAATAAAAGCGATAAAAGATATTGGTATAGTTAAAAACTAATAGGGTTAGTACATAAGTTGTATGTATATCGTTTTATTCGCATGATTGTTCCTCATCCAGTATTCGAGTACAAGATTTCAAGGTGGTTTACACTGGTCTGAACAAGGATTTTTCACTCCATTCTTGAAAGCGAATGCTTGATATGGATTTTAGTTATGATCCCAAAGTTTTCTATCATAGTATATTGCTATGTAAGGAGAATGGAAGTATCTAGTCAAGGAACCTGATCGGAGTCCGCACTAGAGAGGTCAAGTGATCTATACTAGTTAGAAAGTGAAATTTATGTGATCAAGCAAGTGATTAGATCTAATATTGCATACGAGTGGTCCACATGCATCGTATGGGCTTTAGTATAAGCATACTATGTTTTGTTGGTTAGTGGGGAGTTTAGGTGATGACTCTTCGATTTTGCAAGGTATTATGAATCGTCGACTAAGTAATAACCAGAGGCTGTTAAGCGTAAGGTACGCTTAGTAGATTATTTATCATCCTTGTGCGAGGAGAGAATTTCGAACTTGAGCAAATCGTGAGTTTAGTTTGCTAAGTGATTTTGAATACCCTTAAGTATTTCTATGTGAATGTTTATTTTTTTTCTCGTGTTGGAATTTCAAGGACGAAATATTCTAAGTGGGGGAGAATGTAATGACCCGGAATTTCGAACACTTCATATTTAAATATTTGAATTATTTAAATATTTGAATCTTGGATTAAATGTTATTAAAATGATTTAATAAGTTTTTTAACCCCTTTTAAATCATAAGTAATGATGCTAAACTTATTTTGGAAAAATGTTTACTAAAATAACTACTTAGAAAAAATATCGATAATGTGAACGAAAATCATTTTATCAATAAACAGCTTTTTAACTGTAAGAAGCTGTTCGGATTTTTTTACATACACTTATTTTCTTAGGAAATTAATAAAATGAAAAAAAAACTTTTACCATTTATGTAAATAAAATTTTCGGATGATGTCATGGATGGTACTATCAAAATGAGCTTAAATTGAAAGCCTAAACTCTTAAGAAATGATAAAGGAGAAGTGATGGTAGGTGATCCTTACAAGTCATGAAAAGGGGGTGTGAACGAGCTTATGCTACACAATTTGAAGCCTATATAAGGAGGGGCACACCCTTGTTAGATAGTCACTAATTCACAAAGCTTGAAATGAAGTATGTAAATTAAAAATGATGGAAAGTGCGTAAGCATCAATCCACTAATTCTTCTCTAACTCTTTCATGTCTTAACCAAATCATCTCCGTTATCTTCTAAACTTTGGGTTTATGCCTAGAACATCATGGAAACCTTGATTAGCAAGTAAAAATTGGGAGAAGTCCAAGGAGGGGTCGTGAGCAATAGGAGGAGGAAGGTGTTGCCTTAGTTTGAAAGTGCTAAAGGTTGGATCTTTAGGCTTTTGGTGATGATGGAAGCTGGTTCCTTGTTCTTTTGGATTTGTGCTTGGGTCTGGCATGGATCTATGTGAGTTATCTCACTATCTTATAAGTATATATTGTGTATATGTTGTGTGCAAAGTATAAAGTTAAAGTCACATTAACTAAGTTATAAACTTCGGACCCCTCTTGTTTTGAAAGAAAGTGATAACTTTATATTGAACGAGGAATAGTTAAGTTGAAATGTCAAAGAAGAGTTAAGTATACGAATATTGATTTGTATAAGCAAAGGTTTTAAATAGATAGTTGATTAGTCGACCATTGAACTTAACCAAATATTATTAACTTAGATCTTTAAAAAGAATGTTTTAAAGATGATATAAGCATGGAAATGGTTTTGGGTTTGTTGTGGCAATGTGCTAATACCATTCATCTTTAACCCTTTTATCATACTTACGAATGTAAATAGATCTTTAAAAGAATGTTTTAAAGATAAGCATAAGTGAAATGGTTTTGGGTTTGTAGTGACAATGTTTGAGTAACTTTATTCTTAAACCGTTTGAATAGATTTATGGAAGTACTTAAATCCTTAAAATGGATATTTTGAAGGAAATTATAAGTAAGGTATCTTTTGAAAAAGTTAGAAAAAGAGGTTTGAAGTAAGAAATCTTGTTAATGATTTATCTACTTATACCATTTGAGATAAGTATGTGAACACTTTTTGAAGTATAGAAAAAGTAAAGGTTAAAAGTAAGAAATCTTGTTAATGATTTGTGAATATACTTATACACCATTTCCTAATCAAATCCCTTAATTAGTTCCAAACAAAAGAATAAGAAGTGGAATAGAAGGTAAAACACTTAAACTATAAAATCCACTCAAACACCATTGTTCCAATCCAAACTCCCCCAGGCATATATCAAACCAAACTACACTATTCAATTACTAAATTAAAAAAACTAAGGTTTTCACTCACTACAGGTCCTTAGCTTTGCTCCTCTTTGGATTTGAGACCACTACAACAATCTCCTTTAGATCACTTTTCTTATATTTATGCAACAAGAGAATTGCATATGAACTAGATTCAGAAATAAAGAGGTTGGAGGAGAAAAGGGATTAGAAATTGAATAAGAACACCTAAAATTCCTTACATATAATTCTAGAGACTTTCTTGAATCTTTTTAGAAAAGGGACTGATAAAGTATCATTGTGTTCCCAAATAATTTATGAAGAAAAGTGAGTAGGCAAAGCTCTTATTTATAGTGGTTGAAACGAACCAGAACCGTCGAATTTAGGTCGGTCAAAAATAATATAATCTGGTACATTAAAAATACACAAACCCAAGCCGCCATTCATCACCGTCGATCGATTGCTAGCGGTCGACTAATCTAAGAGGAGCGGTCGACCAGTCCTCTTATTCTGGGAATGTTAAATTGTTGCCGTTGTTTTAATATTTTCTTTCTTAATTACCAGTTAACGTTAATGTTAATTTTAATGTTTACTTAATCCCCAATATAAATACCATTAACTTTTGAATTTCAAATTTAAGATTTATTTATTTATTTGAATTCTATTTAAATGATTTTGAATTTGAAAACTTCAAACATCTATAAATTTTCCGTTTGAGCTTTGTTTTCAACATATTATATATGAAAATTGATCAGAAAATCACTACGATTGCAATGGTTTAACTTTCGCTGTCAAATTCTAACTTTTGCAAAATTTACATTTTTTTTCCTTATCTTATTCAATTAATTTATCCGATTTATTTATTTCTTATTAAATTTTACAAGGTGTGACATTCTCCCTTTTAAAAGGATTTCATCCCCGAAATCTTTCCATGGGGCGAACAGCGTAATACACAATAATCATTCATGTTATACAACCAAGTTATCTGCAAAACCATCTACTCAACCAAAGATGCGGTGTGATTATGTGCGCAGGCATACTACAAGTGAGCTTAATCCTAGTGTGAATGCACGTATCGTGAGATATAGGCATGTATGAAAACATCCTAAACATGCAAAAAGTGTTCTGTATAAGTGCAAAAATGATAGTAAAAGTGTAGCAATCATATCCAACCATCCAATCTTGCAAAATTGATGCAACCAAAACCTAATTTTGGAGAGAGAAATTTGCCAGCGCAAAGCTTAGGATGAGAAGTCCTCTTGTTTTCCGTTGAACTTTCCCTCTATTGAACGCAAACTAGCCTAATTTCTTTATTGTGGAGTTTCCTAGTTCAGTGCTCCACACTGCGTGTGGTGGCATGGGATGCTATTAGCTCCGTCTCAGTATTCCCTAAATGATCAGGCTCTGCCACAATGGTTATGCTATAAAAGCATTTCCTCAAGTGCAAAACATGAAAAACATCGTGGACTCCTGCCAACCTATATAGTAGCTCTGTGTAGTAAGCCAGAGTTTCGATTATTTCTAAAATTGGGAAAGGACCAACAAATTTTTGGTGCCAACTTTCTCGACTTTCCAAATCTCACAACCTTTTCCAAGAGGGGAAACTGAGATAAACACCATATCCCCTACTTCAAACTCTATCTCTTTTCTTCGCTTGTCCGTATATGATTTTTCGCGATCTTGTGCGGCCTTCGTTCGGTTCCTAATCAGTTCTATCTTTGTTTTGGCATGTCAGATGCCTCGTGGTAAATTCTGACACCTTCTTCTTTATCCATGTTTAATAGAAAAAACACTTCATATCTCTATTCATCTTATCCCCTCCAGGGCGATGGGTCATCCTTGAATGGTCTCTCTGTAATCTAAAATTTATTTTTTTCCAAAATCCTTAAACTTTTGGGATTAAAGCATCCTTTATTCCTAGTAACTAATTTAATTTCCTTATTAACTTCTTGCTAATTTATCACTAGTTAAGTGTCCTTATGAAATTTCATTATTTACCTTGTTCCTCCATATACATATACATATACATATACATATACATATATATGTATACGTATATATAGACATATACATATACATATACATATAGCAGCCTAATTACATCCATAAATTCAACCCAATGATAAAACAGAAACATATCTTGTAACACTCCGTAAATTTTAATAAGAAATTAAATAATAAAATAAGGCTAAAAACGGAATTTCTATAAATGTTGGAATTTAGTCATGGAAATTGGACCACTTCATCAATGGTGATTTTATGATAAATTTTCATATATAATATGTTGAAAATAGAGTTTAAACGAAGAAGTTATGGACGTTTGAAGTTTTTGAGTTTAAAATAATTTAAAACGAATTTAAACTTTAAAATTTTAATTTGGAGAAAATTCAAAAGTTTGAAATTTTATTTAAGCAGTGCCTTGGGCTGGAAATAACGTTAAGTGTAACATTAAGTGTAATGTTAACGTTAACAGTGATTTGACTAGGAAATAATTAGGGTAATAAATCAAAATAAACAGCAGAAAATAAATCGACTGAGAATAGACGGGTCGGTCGACCGTCCCAAGGAGCAGCGGTCAACCGTTGGGTCCTTCCAACAAAAGTCATGGCCTAGACGGCCCGAATTCATTTTATTTAAATTCGAAAACTCGCATAACTTTCCACCTTTATAAATAGATCCCAAAATGCCCCCCTTTTCCTCATAAAATTTGGTTGCAACGGCGAAGCTCTATCAAACTTTTCCCCTCAGCGTTTTAAGAAACAGTAAACTTATGGTAAGTAATCCAAATTTCTAATCTCTAATTTAAATTAAATTCTCAATCCTCCTTTCCTCTACCTTCTGATTTTTGAAATCTAATTTATAAATACAATCTATTTATTATATATTTAAAAAGAGGAAGTTCTAGCTGAGATTTAGGAGCAGTATAAATCAGATCCAATCTTAAATCAAAGAACCTTCTTTGAGTGGAATTTCAATTTTTCCCATTCTTGTTTCTATGCTGTATTTATTTGGATTTGATATATGCCTTGGGAAACTCCATATACGCAAACCCTAAAAAAATAAAACCCCGGAATTTCCCTTATTAGAATTGTAATTGTTTTTATATTAATATATTAGAATTGAATCAAATTGTTTGTAATTATATAATTTATGGTCAATTTAACCAATTTCCCTTTATTTGCAATTGTAATATTAAAGGGTTTTAAAAGTAAACAAATTAGAAATGGCGTGCAAATTACGCATTTGATTGATTGTAGTTTGCATTGCCTATTTCAACCACTTGAATAAATAAAGAATTCATTTCTCACTCCAGATTAATATTTGTAAAGGTTAAATTGAACATAAATGATCTAACTTGTGAGGTATGGTTCTTTAAAATAGGAAAGTGATTCTAGTATATTAATATGGGACAAGTTAGTCGACATTCCATTATGACACAAGTCTATTTATGTTCGGCTACGGGTGGTAGCTGTTTTGGTTTGGAATATGAGATTTGTATGAGATTGGTATTTCAAATTATCTTGTAAGCAGACTATTATCGAATTATTGAAGCATAATGATTAGATCTTAATTTCCGCACATATGCACGCATAATATTATTGTACTTATTATAACATATTGAGCATATTCTAACTAGGTAATATTAATTTGTAGAAAAGTAGGTAATGTAAATTAGGAAATTAATCCTTAATTAGAGGCGTAATAAGGGGTTACTTTGTATGGTCTCAACTATTAATTATGTAGGATGGTATATGTATACAAAGGTTATACATATGAAGTATGACTAAGTTATAGGGGTGCAAGGTCAGTCCAAAGTTACATCGAAATCTGCCTAGTTAAATCTAGCTACCAACGTTGTGACTTTGCGGACTGATATTGGACATCGCCTATAATAAATAACCCCAATGGATGCACCGTTAGTCCCATTTCTGTAGGGTAAATTTGCCTAGCTAATTTGGCTACTAGTACTTGCAAATAGTCGGATTAATCTGAGATGTCACATTTGGGTTATGGGTCATAAGTTTCGCTATTCATACGATAGGTGAAATCTTTGGAAGGGATCCACTTTCGGTTAGTTGTATTAAGTGGCTATGGTAGGGCCCACCTCTGTGACCTAATGGGATTTATTACGATGCCAACTAATGAGAACTACATAGGGACCCATTTTGGGTTAGGTCGCAAAATGAAGGGTACCTGCCTATTTTATAGGTTTTAAATGGTCAGAGTCTACCTAATTCCCATTTAAAAAGGTATTAAGTGGTTCAGGGCCTTCCTCTTACATCGTAAACACTAGTTGCATTAGAGTTGGTAAGTTGGACTTAAAGAGCCTTCGGGCTTACAGTTGAAGTTATATGTATGTTATGAATTTAATACGCAATATATATTACTTTTTCGGATAATACTGCCTAGAATACTATTATGGTAAAACTTGAAATTTCTTTCACCAACCTTGTTATTCTCACTCCCTCCTCATTTCAACAATACATGTTAGGGGAGACATGGACTGCTAAAGAAGCAAAGGTGGGGATGTTGATTGTGGTAGTTGTTTATCCGTTATAATTTTCTTATGTTATTTTTCAGGTACCAAATTTCAAACAATGTTGTAGTTATTGTCAGTTTGAGACTTATATACTATGACGGTTATGTTGGGATATTTTGAGACTCTGTAACAATAGTTCTATGTTCTAAAATGACTTTTATTTATGGATACATGTTTTATTATTATATTTTATATATTCTGTTGTGAGATTATAAAAGTTAGATAGATAGTTTTATGTACTCTGTGTTTAAATTTCACCAACCTACAACCAGTCTTTGAATGGCTCTTAGTTCCGATGGGCCTTTTTTAATTCGGGATTTTGGTATATTTCAGGGTGGGTTGTTACATTTGGTATGAGAACATAGGTTGGTTAATCAAAGGGAAATAAGTATACGTACGAGATCGTACTTGTTATATTTGAAAATGTTTTTCAAAATCCCATATATGTGTGTGTGTGTGTCCTTTAAAGAACGTATGCAACAACACTAGGAAAATTTTCTTTTCGGTAATAACACTACCTTTGGAAACTATCACTAAACAAAAAAGGGAAGAGAAAGGAAGAAAAGGAGTCAGAGCAGATTTGATGAAATTGTGTTCTGAAGTTAAGTGTTGCGGTGTATTAATTTCGAAATTTCTGGCATTTCGTCACATAGATTTTCATTCTCATATAAATCGCGAACTATAAAAAAAATATGGTCGCACTCAAAATAGCGATGCGATGTTAAAACACTATAATATACATTGGTTATGCAATTCTATAAAATCAAAAAAACATTGTCGTTTGGAGGATAATCGTCAAACGAATAATTTCAATATTTTCCAAATTAAAAATTATGGAAAAATCGAATTGATTAATTAAAAATAGTCTATAAAAACCGGGTCGTTATAATTGAAATTAAATTTCCTGATAATTTGTTTGAACTGTTTATTACCGCAAATAAATTACAAAATAAATTTCACCGTTATTGCTTATAAATTAAAAGGAGTAAATAAGACCAATAAATCAATTAAATCTATATTAAATTCAAAATCAGATATTTTAAATCACTATCCAAATAATAATTTCACAATTCAATTATTTACATAATCTCTATATTTGAATTCAAGCTTAAACCTTTAAAACCAATTGTTCAATATTTAAAATTAATTGAATATTCAAAAGCAAATGACCAAATTTCGAGTCACTACAATTATGACATACTATTCGTGTAAATAAAAGCGATAAAAGATATTGGTATAGTTAAAAACTAATAGGGTTAGTACATAAGTTGTATGTATATCGTTTTATTCGCATGATTGTTCCTCATCCAGTATTCGAGTACAAGATTTCGAGGTGGTTTACACTGGTCTGAACAAGGATTTTTCACTCCATTCTTGACAGCGAATGCTTGATATGGATTTTAGTTATGATCCCAAAGTTTTCTATCATAGTATATTGCTATGTAAGGAGAATGGAAGTATCTAGTCAAGGAACCTGATCGGAGTCCGCACTAGAGAGGTCAAGTGATCTATACTAGTTAGGAAGTGAAATTTATGTGATCAAGCAAGTGATTAGATCTAATATTGCATATGAGTGGTCCACATGCATCGTATGGGCTTTAGTATAAGCATACTATGTTTTGTTGGTTTGTGGGGAGTTTAGGTGATGACTCTTCGATTTTGCAAGGTATTATGAATCGTCAACTAAGTAATAACCAGAGGCTGTTAAGCGTAAGGTATGCTTAGTAGATTATTTATCATCCTTGTGCGAGGAGAGAATTTTGAACTTGAGCAAATCGTGAGTTTAGTTTGCTTAGTGATTTTGAATACTCTTAAGTATTTCTATGTGAATGTTTATTTTTTTTCTCGTGTTGGAATTTCAAGGACGAAATATTCTAAGTGGGGGAGAATGTAATGACCCGGAATTTCGAACACTTCATATTTAAATATTTGAATTATTTAAATATTTGAATCTTGGATTAAATGTTATTAAAATGATTTAATAAGTTTTTTAACCCCTTTTAAATCATAAGTAATGATGCTAAACTTATTTTGGAAAAATGTTTACTAAAATAACTACTTAGAAAAAATATCGATAATGTGAACGAAAATCATTTTATCAATAAACAGCTTTTTAACTGTAAGAAGTTGTTCGGATTTTTTTACATACACTTATTTTCTTAGGAAATTAATAAAATGAAAAAAAAACCTTTTACCATTTATGTAAATAAACTTTTCGGATGATTTCATGGATGGTACTATCAAAATGAGCTTAAATTGAAAGCCTAAACTCTTAAGAAATGATAAAGGAGAAGTGATGGTAGGTGATCCTTACAAGTCATGAAAAGGGGGTGAGAACGAGCTTATGCTACACAATTTGAAGCCTATATAAGGAGGGGCACACCCTTGTTAGATAGTCACTAATTCACAAAGCTTGAAATGAAGTATGTAAATTAAAAATGATGGAAAGTGCGTAAGCATCAATCCACTAATTCTTCTCTAACTCTTTCATGTCTTAACCAAATCATCTCCGTTATCTTCTAAACTTTGGGTTTATGCCTAGAACATCATGGAAACCTTGATTAGCAAGTAAAAATTGGGAGAAGTCCAAGGAGGGGTCGTGAGCAATAGGAGGAGGAAGGTGTTGCCTTAGTTTGAAAGTGCTAAAGGTTGGATCTTTAGGCTTTTGGTGATGATGGAAGCTGGTTCCTTGTTCTTGTGGATTTTTGCTTGGGTCTGGCATGGATCTATGTGAGTTATCTCACTATCTTATAGTATATATTATGTATATGTTGTGTGCAAAGTATAAAGTTAAAGTCACATTAACTAAGTTATAAACTTCGGACCCCTCTTGTTTTGAAAGAAAGTGATAACTTTATATTGTATAACATCACTTCTATTGCCTTCTTAAACATTTTGTGTGGCCTTAACTTGATGTTTAAATGGTAGTTTAACTTGTGTGTTAAATTGAAGTAAGTTTGAAAGTGTTTGAAGCGAGAATAGTCGTTATAAGTGCACTTCTAAATCCCTTGTTTTTGGGAATTTTTATAAATAAATGGAAAGATATTCTTAGGGGTTTCTTTCCATGGTCTTTAATTACCCTAATGGTAGTACTTACTATAAAAATCTCAAGTCTTAAATTATTCGTTAAAGTGGTTAACACTAGTTATAAATATCGTGTTTTTCAATGTGTTCTTTAACAAGGACTTTTAACAGCACTTATAAATGCTGTAGTAAGTCGCTTATGGTTTTAAGTGTTTAAAAATGATATTTAAATTTGGTATTTTTCTCCAATCTTTTTAGATATGTTTCCAAACATGTTTTGAAGTATATTAAAGTTGGTTTGAAGTTTAAATATATTTTTAATAATTATATATAAATTTTGGAAAAGTATATAAGAGGTTTAACACTGAAAGCTGACGAGGTAGACTTCTCTGTTCCCGATAGTTAAGATTGATGTCGAGTAGGGATAGAGCAATAGAGCTCTTACTTATAGGGCTTCCCTCTTGAATGAGGAATGGTTAAGTTGGAATATCGGGAACATGTTAATCTTGTTGTTTACTTACATGTTTAAAAGGTAATTAACTTTGCTTAACGCTAAAAGCCGATGAAGTAGGCTTATATATTTATGAGACTTAAGACAGATGTAAAGTAGGTATGGAGAAATAGAGCTCTAACCTATCGAGCTTCCCTCTTGCATGAGGAATAGTTAAGTCAAGAATGTCGGAAACAGATTAATCAAGTTGTTTCTTACTTGTTTTTGGAAATCATTGATACCATATTTAACAATAAAAGCCGACAATATGCTTGTTTGTTGGCGAGATTCAAGAATGAAGTGTTTAGGAAAGCCTTTGATCAAACCAGTATCTAAACTTACTTAGCTTTATTCTTGAACGAAGAATAGTTAAGTTGAAATGTCAAAGAAGAGTTAAGTATACGAATATTGATTTGTATAAGCAAAGGTTTTAAATAGATAGTTGATTAGTCGACCATTGAACTTAACCAAATATTATTAACTTAGATCTTTAAAAAGAATGTTTTAAAGATGATATAAGCATGGAAATGGTTTTGGGTTTGTTACGGCAATGTGCTAATACCATTCATCTTTAACCCTTTTTATCATACTTACGAATGTAAATAGATCTTTAAAAGAATGTTTTAAAGATAAGCATAAGTGAAATGGTTTTGGGTTTGTAGTGACAATGTTTGAGTAACTTTAGTCTTAAACCGTTTGAATAGATTTATGAAAGTACATAAATCCTTAAAATGGATATTTTGAAGGAAATTATAAGTAAGGTATCTTTTGAAAAAGTTAGAAAAAAAGGTTTGAAGTAAGAAATCTTGTTAATGATTTATATACTTATACCATTTGAGATAAGTATGTGAACACTTTTTGAAGTATAGAAAAAGTAAAGGTTTAAAGTAAGAAATCTTGTTAATGATTTGTGAATATACTTATACACCATTTCCTAATCAAATCCCTTAATTAGTTCCAAACAAAAGAATAAGAAGTGGAATAGAAGGTAAAACACTTAAACTATAAAATCCACTCAAACACCATTGTTCCAATCCAAACTCCCCCAGGCATATATCAAACCAAACTACACTATTCAATTACTAAATTAAAAAAAACTAAGGTTTTCACTCACTACAGGTCCTTAGCTTTGCTCCTCTTTGGATTTGAGACCACTACAACAATCTCCTTTAGATCACTTTTCTTATATTTATGCAACAAGAGAATTGCATATGAACTAGATTCAGAAATAAAGAGGTTGGAGGAGAAAAGGGATTAGAAATTGAATAAGAACACCTAAAATTACTTACCTATAATTCTAGAGACTTTCTTGAATCTTTTTAGAAAAGGGACTGATAAAGTATCATTGTGTTCCCAAATAATTTATGAAGAAAAGTGAGTAGGCAAAGCTCTTATTTATAGTGGTTGAAACGAACCAGAACCGTCGAATTTAGGTCGGTCAAAAATAATATAATCTGGTACATTAAAAATACACAAACCCAAGCCGCCATTCATCACCGTCGATCGATTGCTAGCGGTCGACTAATCTAAGAGGAACGGTCGACCGGTCCTCTTATTCTGGGAACGTTAAATTGTTGCCGTTGTTTTAATATTTTCTTTCTTAATTACCAGTTAACGTTAATGTTAATTTTAATGTTTACTTAATCCCCAATATAAATACCATTAACTTTTGAATTTCAAATTTAAGATTTATTTATTTATTTGAATTCTATTTAAATGATTTTGAATTTGAAAACTTCAAACATCTATAAATTTTCCGTTTGAGCTTTGTTTTCAACATATTATATATGAAAATTGATCAGAAAATCACTACGATTGCAATGGGTTAACTTTCGCTGTCAAATTCTAACTTTTGCAAAATTTACATTTTTTTTCCTTATCTTATTCAATTAATTTATCCGATTTATTTATTTCTTATTAAATTTTACAAGGTGTGACATTCTCCCTTTTAAAAGGATTTCATTCCCGAAATCTTTCCATGGGGCGAACAGCGTAATACACAATAATCATTCATGTTATACAACCAAGTTATCTGCAAAACCATCAACTCAACCAAAGATGCGGTGTGATTATGTGCGTAGGCATACTACAAGTGAGCTTAATCCTAGTGTGAATGCACGTGTCGTGAGATATAGGCATGTATGAAAACATCCTAAACATGCAAAAAGTGTTCTGTATAAGTGCAAAAATGATAGTAAAAGTGTAGCAATCATATCCAACCATCCAATCTTGCAAAATTGATGCAACCAAAACCTAATTTTGGAGAGAGAAATTTGCCAGTGCAAAGCTTAGGATGAGAAGTCCTCTTGTTTTCCGTTGAACTTTCCCTCTATTGCACGCAAACTAGCCTAATTTCTTTATTGTGGAGTTTCCTAGTTCAGTGCTCCACACTGCGTGTGGTGGCATGGGATGCTATTAGCTCCGTCTCAGTATTCCCTAAATGATCAGGCTCTGCCACAATGGTTATGCTATAAAAGCATTTCCTCAAGTGCAAAACATGAAAAACATCGTGGACTCCTGCCAACCTATATAGTAGCTCTGTGTAGTAAGCCAGAGTTTCGATTATTTCTAAAATTAGGAAAGGACCAACAAATTTTTGGTGCCAACTTTCTCGACTTTCCAAATCTCACAACCTTTTCCAAGAGGGGAAACTGAGATAAACACCATATCCCCTACTTCAAACTCTATCTCTTTTCTTCGCTTGTTCGTATATGATTTTTCGCGATCTTGTGCGGCCTTCGTTCGGTTCCTAATCAGTTCTATCTTTGTTTTGGCATGTCAGATGCCTCGTGGTAAATTCTGACACCTTCTTCTTTATCCATGTTTAATAGAAAAAACACTTCATATCTCTATTCATCTTATCCCCTCCAGGGCGATGGGTCATCCTTGAATGGTCTCTCTGTAATCTAAAATTTATTTTTTTCCAAAATCCTTAAACTTTTGGGATTAAAGCATCCTTTATTCCTAGTAATTAATCTAATTTCCTTATTAACTTCTTGCTAATTTATCACTAGTTAAGTGTCCTTATGAAATTTCATTATTTACCTTGTTCCTCCATATACATATACATATACATATATATGTATACGTATATATAGACATATACATATACATATACATATACATATAGCAGCCTAATTACATCCATAAATTCAACCCAATGATAAAATAGAAACATATCTTGTAACACTCCGTAAATTTTAATAAGAAATTAAATAATAAAATAAGGCTAAAACGAAATTTCTATAAATGTTGGAATTTAGTCATGGAAATTGGACCACTTCATCAATGGTGATTTTATGATAAATTTTCATATATAATATGTGGAAAATAGAGTTTAAACGAAGAAGTTATGGACGTTTGAAGTTTTTGAGTTTAAAATAATTTAAAACGAATTTAAACTTTAAAATTTTAATTTGGAGAAAATTCAAAAGTTTGAAATTTGTATTTAAGCAGTGCCTTGGGCTGGAAGTAACGTTAAGTGTAACATTAAGTGTAATTTTAACGTTAACAGTGATTTGACTAGGAAATAATTAGGGTAATAAATCAAAATAAACAGTAGAAAATAAATTTATGGTAAGTAATCCCAATTTCTAATCTCTAATTTAAATTAAATTCTCAATCCTCCTTTCCTCTACCTTCTGATTTTTGAAATCTAATTTATAAATACAATCTATTTATTATATATTTAAAAAGAGGAAGTTCTAGCTGAGATTTAGGAGCAGTATAAATCAGATCCAATCTTAAATCAAAGAACCTTCTTTGAGTGGAATTTCAATTTTTCCCATTCTTGTTTCTATGCTGTATTTATTTGGATTTGATATATGCCTTGGTAAACTCCATATACGCAAACCCTAAAAAAATAAAACCCCGGAATTTCCCTTAATAGAATTGTAATTGTTTTTATATTAATATATTAGAATTGAATCAAATTGTTTGTAATTATATAATTTATGGTCGATTCAACCAATTTCCCTTTATTTGCAATTGTAATATTAAAGGGTTTTAAAAGTAAACAAATTAGAAATGGCGTGCAAATTACGCATTTGATTGATTGTAGTTTGCATTGCCTATTTCAACCACTTGAATAAATAAAGAATTCATTTCTCACTCCAGATTAATATTTGTAAAGGTTAAATGAACATAAATGATCTAACTTGTGAGGTATCGTTCTTTAAAATAGGAAAGTGATTCTAGTATATTAATATGGGACAAGTTAGTCGACATTCCATTATGACACAAGTCTATTTATGTTCTGCTACGGGTAGTAGCTGTTTTGGTTTGGAATATGAGATTTGTATGAGATTGATATTTCAAATTATCTTGTAAGCAGACTATTATCGAATTATTGAAGCATAATGATTAGATCTTAATTTCCGCACATATGCACGCATAATATTAATGTCCTTATTATAACATATTGAGCATATTCTAACTAGGTAATATTAATTTGTAGAAAAGTAGGTAATATAAATTAGGAAATTAATCCTTAATTAGAGGCGTAATAAGGGGTTACCTTGTATGGTCTCAACTATTAATTATGTAGGATGGTATATGTATACAAAGGTTATACATATGAAGTATGACTAAGTTATAGGGGTGCAAGGTCAGTCCAAAGTTACATCGAAATCTGCCTAGTTAAATCTAGCTACCAACGTTGTGACTTTGCGGGCTGATATTGGACATCGCCTATAATAAATAACCCCAATGGATGCAACGTTAGTCCCATTTCTGTAGGGTAAATTTGCCTAGCTAATTTGGCTACTAGTACTTGCAAATAGTCGGATTAATCTGAGATGTCACATTTGGGTTATGGGTCATAAGTTTCGCTATTAATACGATAGGTGAAATCTTTGGAAGGGATCCACTTTGGGTTAGTTGTATTACGTGGCTATGGTAGGGCCCACCTCTGTGACCTAATGGGATTTATTACGATGCCAACTAATGAGAACTACATAGGGACCCATTTTGGGTTAGGTCGCAAAATGAAGGGTACCTGCCTATTTTATAGGTTTTAAATGGTCAGAGTCTACCTAATTCCCATTTAAAAAGGTATTTAGTGGTTCAGGGCCTTCCTCTTACATCGTAAACACTAGTTGCATTAGAGTTGGTAAGTTGGACTTAAAGAGCCTTCGGGCTTACAGTTGAAGTTATATGTATGTTATGAATTTAATACGCAATATATATTACTTTTTCGGATAATACTGCCTAGAATACTATTATGGTAAAACTTGAAATTTCTTTCACCAACCTTGTTATTCTCACTCCCTCCTCATTTCAACAATACATGTTAGGGGAGACATGGACTGCTAAAGAAGCAAAGGTGGGGATGTTGATTGTGGTAGTTGTTTATCCGTTATAATTTTCTTATGTTATTTTTCAGGTACCAAATTTCAAACAATGTTGTAGTTATTGTCAGTTTGAGACTTATATACTATGACGGTTATGTTGGGATATTTTGAAACTCTGTAACAATAGTTCTATGTTCTGAAATGACTTTTATTTATGGATACATGTTTTATTATTATATTTTATATATTCTGTTGTGAGATTATAAAAGTAAGATAGATAGTTTTATGTACTCTGTGTTTAAATTTCACCAACCTACAACCAGTCTTTGAATGGCTCTTAGTTCCGATGGGCCTTTTTTAATTCGGGATTTTGGTATATTTCAGGGTGGGTTGTTACATTTGGTATGAGAACATAGGTTGGTTAATCAAAGGGAAATAAGTATACGTACGAGATCGTACTTGTTATATTTGAAAATGTTTTTCAAAATCCCATATGTGTGTGTGTGTGTGTGTCCTTTAAAGAACGTATGCAACAACACTAGGAAAATTTTCTTTTCGGCAATAACACTACCTTTGGAAACTATCACTAAACAAAAAAGGGAAGAGAAAGGAAGAAAAGGAGTCAGAGCAGATTTGATGAAATTGTGTTCTGAAGTTAAGTGTTGCGGTATATTAATTTCGAAATTTCTGGCATTTCGTCACATAGATTTTCATTCTCATATAAATCGCGAACTATAAAAAAAATATGGTCGCACTCAAAATAGCGATGCGATGTTAAAACACTATAATATACATTGGTTATGCAATTCTATAAAATCAAAAAAACATTGTCGTTTGGAGGATAATCGTCAAACGAATAATTTCAATATTTTCCAAATTAAAAATTATGGAAAAATCGAATTGATTAATTAAAAATAGTCTATAAAAATTGGGTCGTTATAATTGAAATTAAATTTCCTAATAATTTGTTACCGCAAATAAATTACAAAAATAAATTTCACCGTTATTGCTTATAAATTAAAAGGAGTAAATAAGACCAATAAATCAATTAAATCTATATTCAATTCAAAATCAAATATTTTAAATTACTATCCAAATAATAATTTCATAATTCAATTATTTACATAATCTCTATATTTGAATTCAAGCTTAAACCTTTAAAACCAATTGTTCAATATTTAAAATTAATTGAATATTCAAAAGCAAATGACCAAATTTCGAGTCACTACAATTATGACATACTATTCGTGTAAATAAAAGCGATAAAAGATATTGGTATAGTTAAAAACTAATAGGGTTAGTACATAAGTTGTATGTATATCGTTTTATTCGCATGATTGTTCCTGATCCAGTATTCGAGTACAAGATTTCGAGGTGGTTTACCCTGGTCTGAACAAGGATTTTTCACTCCATTCTTGACAGCGAATGCTTGATATGGATTTTAATTATGATCCCAAAGTTTTCTATCATAGTATATTGCTATGTAAGGAGAATGGAAGTATCTAGTCAAGGAACCTGATCGGAGTCCGCACTAGAGAGGTCAAGTGATCTATACTAGTTAGGAAGTGAAATTTATGTGATCAAGCAAGTGATTAGATCTAATATTGCATACGAGTGGTCCACATGCATCGTATGGGCTTTAGTATAAGCATACTATGTTTTGTTGGTTTGTGGGGAGTTTAGGTGATGAGTCTTCGATTTTGCAAGGTATTATGAATCGTCGACTAAGTAATAACCAGAGGCTATTAAGCGTAAGGTACGCTTAGTAGATTATTTATCATCCTTGTGCGAGGAGAGAATTTTGAACTTGAGCAAATCGTGAGTTTAGTTTGCTAAGTGATTTTGAATACCCTTAAGTATTTCTATGTGAATGTTTATTTTTTTTCTCGTGTTGGAATTTCAAGGACGAAATATTCTAAGTGGGGGAGAATGTAATGACCCGGAATTTCGAACACTTCATATTTAAATATTTGAATTATTTAAATATTTGAATCTTGGATTAAATGTTATTAAAATGATTTAATAAGTTTTTTAACCCCTTTTAAATCATAAGTAATGATGCTAAACTTATTTTGGAAAAATGTTTACTAAAATAACTACTTAGAAAAAATATCGATAATGTGAACGAAAATCATTTTATCAATAAACAGCTTTTTAACTGTAAGAAGCTGTTCGGATTTTTTTACATACACTTATTTTCTTAGGAAATTAATAAAATGAAACAAAAAACTTTTACCATTTATGTAAATAAAATTTTCGGATGATGTCATGGATGGTACTATCAAAATGAGCTTAAATTGAAAGCCTAAACTCTTAAGAAATGATAAAGGAGAAGTGATGGTAGGTGATCCTTACAAGTCATGAAAAGGGGGTGTGAACGAGCTTATGCTACACAATTTGAAGCCTATATAAGGAGGGGCACACCCTTGTTAGATAGTCACTAATTCACAAAGCTTGAAATGAAGTATGTAAATTAAAAATGATGGAAAGTGCGTAAGCATCAATCCACTAATTCTTCTCTAACTCTTTCATGTCTTAACCAAATCATCTCCGTTATCTTCTAAACTTTGGGTTTATGCCTAGAACATCATGGAAACCTTGATTAGCAAGTAAAAATTGGGAGAAGTCCAAGGAGGGGTCGTGAGCAATAGGAGGAGGAAGGTGTTGCCTTAGTTTGAAAGTGCTAAAGGTTGGATCTTTAGGCTTTTGGTGATGATGGAAGCTGGTTCCTTGTTCTTTTGGATTTGTGCTTGGGTCTGGCATGGATCTATGTGAGTTATCTCACTATCTTATAAGTATATATTGTGTATATGTTGTGTGCAAAGTATAAAGTTAAAGTCACATTAACTAAGTTATAAACTTCGAACCCCTCTTGTTTTGAAAGAAAGTGATAACTTTATATTGTATAACATCACTTCTATTGCCTTCTTAAACATTTTGTGTGGCCTTAACTTGATGTTTAAATGGTAGTTTAACTTGTGTGTTAAATTGAAGTAAGTTTGAAAGTGTTTGAAGCGAGAATAGTCGTTATAAGTGCACTTCTAAATCCCTTGTTTTTGGGAATTTTTATAAATAAATGGAAAGATATTCTTAGGGGTTTCTTTCCATGGTCTTTAATTACCCTAATGGTAGTACTTACTATAAAAATCTCAAGTCTTAAATTATTCGTTAAAGTGGTTAACACTAGTTACAAAGATCGTGTTTTTCAATGTGTTCTTTAACAAGGACTTTTAACAGCACTTATAAATGTTGTAGTAAGTCGCTTATGGTTTTAAGTGTTTAAAAATGATATTTAAATTTGGTATTTTTCTCCAATCATTTTAGATATGTTCCAAACATGTTTTGAAGTATATTAAAGTTGGTTTGAAGTTTAAATATATTTTTAATAGTTATATATAAATTTTTGAAAAGTATATAAGAGGTTTAACACTGAAAGCTGACGAGGTAGACTTCTCTGTTCCCGAGAGTTAAGATTGATGTCGAGTAGGGATAGAGCAATAGAGCTCTAACTTATAGGGCTTCCCTCTTGAATGAGCAATGGTTAAGTTGGAATATCGGGAACGTGTTAATCTTGTTGTTTACTTACATGTTTAAAAGGTAATTAACTTTGCTTAACGCTAAAAGCCGATGAAGTAGGCTTATATGTTTATGAGACTTAAGACAGATGTCAAGTAGGTATGGAGCAATAGAGCTCTAACCTATCGAGCTTCCCTCTTGCATGAGGAATAGTTAAGTCAAGAATGTCGGAAACGGATTTATCAAGTTGTTTGTTACTTGTTTTTGGAAATTATTGATACCATATTTAACACTAAAAGCAGACAATATGCTTGTTTGTTGGCGAGATTCAAGAATGAAGTGTTTAGGAAAGCCTTTGATCAAACCAGTATCTAAACTTACTTAGCTTTATTCTTGAACGAGGAATAGTTAAGTTGAAATGTCAAAGAAGAGTTAAGTATACGAATATTGATTTGTATAAGCAAAGGTTTTAAATAGATAGTTGATTAGTCGACCATTGAACTTAACCAAATATTATTAACTTAGATCTTTAAAAAGAATGTTTTAAAGATGATATAAGCATGGAAATGGTTTTGGGTTTGTTACGGCAATGTGCTAATACCATTCATCTTTAACCCTTTTTATCATACTTACGAATGTAAATAGATCTTTAAAAGAATGTTTTAAAGATAAGCATAAGTGAAATGGTTTTGGGTTTGTAGTGACAATGTTTGAGTAACTTTAGTCTTAAACCGTTTGAATAGATTTATGAAAGTACTTAAATCCTTAAAATGGATATTTTGAAGGAAATTATAAGTAAGGTATCTTTTGAAAAAGTTAGAAAAAAAGGTTTGAAGTAAGAAATCTTGTTAATGATTTATATACTTATACCATTTGAGATAAGTATGTGAACACTTTTTGAAGTATAGAAAAAGTAAAGGTTTAAAGTAAGAAATCTTGTTAATGATTTGTGAATATACTTATACCATTTGAGATAAGTATATGAGTACTTTTTGAAGTATTGAAAGAGTACAAATGAATAGTCGAAATTGATAAACGATGTTTTATTAGATAAAAAAAGTTTTACTAATAATAGAGGTTTTAATAATAAAAGATTAATTAAAAAACGGGGACTAAAAGTCACTTATGTGACTTAATCGTGGTATGACTTGATCGTGCTTTGTATGTTTACTCATTAATGGAAAACATTTAGTCGTATACTTAGTAATAAAAGCCAATGAAGTAGGCTTGTCTATCTAAGGGAATTAATGCTGATGTTCGAGTAGGGAAATGAGCACTGGAGCTATAACCTACCAGCTTCACTCTTGATCAACGGATAGTGTGAGATGAAAATATTGAAAATGTGATAAGTATACAAGACTTGGTTTCCATATGCGATCATTCTCATTATTGTTGAATGACCAAATTTGTCGATTTAGCCTTGAAGAGATCGGGATCTGTAAGTGTATTACTCATCGTAAACCACTTCAATATTTAGATACGTGTTCTACCTCTTGGAAGTGGATCTATTCGAGATGCTAGAATCCATGTGTAGTTTTGAGATCTGTTCGAGATGTGGGATTCCAATTAGGGATTCGTGTTCTATTCAAGTGATGAAGACTCGTGTGAAAGATGTCGAACATGACCTCGACATCGAAAATGACAGAAAATAGAGTAGGGGCGTATCTTAGGGTTTAGCTAACCCATGACAGGATATATCAATTTCATATCTAGAGATACTTATCGATTGTTCGTCGGCGAGAGTTGATGATTTGTGCGATCACGTGTTTGTGTGTGAACCAGCTACGTTTACCTAAAGGTATATTTTATCTAGAGATTTACGTCGCTTGGAGGTACTTTCTAAAACTTGTACAAGGGATTGGATCTAGCTCCACCGAAGAGATCTCCACGGAAAATCCAATATGCAAACGTTCCTTATCAGATTTGATTGTACTCCTAATATGTTGTTGAATGTAATGAATGTAACGCTATGTTATATATTTATATTCTATACCCTAGACATTATCTAATATGTTACCTTATGTACTTATTAGATGATGGTTTTTTTGAAGGGATAACCATTATGGCATTCCATGCGGTCTCCAAAGTACTGTTATGCTAGATACATGTTACTTGAGTTTCTCATACCAGGCTTTTGTTTAACGCTTGGTTTTTGTTTTTCTTAAATTCCTCATATACTCATTCGAGTAGTTTGAGAAAGGCAGGTTTTCGTTGATGTTCTTTGGAGCTTGAGAAGACGAGCTGGATGTTTCACCTACCGTATTATTCCTATTTCTACTGCATTACTATTGTATATATCAACATTTGGGAGCATAGATTATTATAACTGTCCAGGCTGATAATAGTACTTTGGATTTGTAGCTCCAAAAATTTTGTATCGGATTAACCCTTTGTACTGTTCCTTGATATTATATATTACCGTTCCTTTTGTGAGATTATGATATTGTGACCTCTTCTTTCTTGTTCTATTTTCTTTTCTTTTTATTTCACCCTAACAATTCGTCCTTCCGGCACTTGGGTGCTCGGCACATGAATACCATGGATGTATTAGTGTCGACATTCAGGGGTCAAGGGCAATGGGAGGAGGAGGAAGGTGTTACCTTGGTTTGAAAGTGCTAAAGGTTGGATCTTTAGGCTTTTGGTGCTGGTGGGAGATGGTTCTTTTTTCTTATGGCTTTGTGCTTGGGTTTTGCATGGGTCTAAGTGAGTTATATCACTATCTTACAAGCATATGTTTTTGTATATATGTTGTGTTTTGAAATATAAATTAAAGCAACATTAACTAAGTTATAAACTTTGGACCCCTCTTGCTTTTGAAAGAAAATGATAACTTTATATTGTATAACATCACCACTATTACCCTTTTAAACATGCGGCATGGCCTTAACTTGATATTTAAATGGTTTATTTTAACTTGTATGTTAAATTGAAGTAAGTTTGAAAGTGTTTGCAGCGAGTATAGTTGTTATAAGTGCACTTCTAAATCCATTGTTTTCGGGAATTTTACAAATAAATGGAAAAATATTCATAGGGGTTTATTTTCATGGTTTTTAAGTACCCTAATGGCAGCACTTATTATAAAATTTTCAGGTCTTAAATTATTTTTTAAAGTGTTAAAACAAGTCACGAAGATCGCGTGCATTTTAATGATGTTCTTAACAAGAACTTTTGACCGCATTTATAAATGTTGTAGTAAGTTGCTTACCATTTTAAGTGTTCAAAAATGATATTTAAATTGGTATTTTTCTCTTATCTTTTCGGTGGTGTTTTCTAATGTGTTTTTAAGTATCCTAAAGTTGGTTTTAAGTTTAAATATATTTTTAATAACTATATAAGCAAAGAGGTTTTATAATCTAAAACGTATTTTTGATCAAATTATAAATCAGTTATTTTTAAGTAATATGTCACATAGTTATTTGAAAACTATTTACAGTATTTTTAAAGTTTTTAAAAGGGTAATTGACTAGGCTTAACACTAAAAGCGGATGAGGTAGACTTCTCTATTTCTGAGAGTAAAGATTGATGTCGAGTCTGGATATGAGCAATAGTGCTCTAACCTACCGGGCTTTCCTCTTGAATGAGGAATAGTTAAGTTGGAATATCGAAAATGTATTAATCTTATTGTTTACTTACTTTTTTAGGTAATTAACTTTCCTTAAGGTTAAAAGCCGACGAAGTAGGCTTGTCTATTGCTAAGAGTTAAGATTGATGTCGAGTAAGGACGGAGCAATAGAGATCGAACCTACTAGGCTTCCCTCTTGAACGAGGAATAGTTAGGCCGGGAATGTCGGAAATGGGTTAATCAAGTTATTTGTTACTTGTTTATGGAAATTATTAATACTATCCTGAATCTAAAATTATTAACATAGATAACGTATGAAAAATAGATAAGAAGAGCAAAGAAATGTTAAAACGTATTAACAAGATGAGAATAGAACTAATTCAAAGGAAGAAATTATAGATCTAAATAATATTCCAATTCATACGGGTGAAAGAGATATAAGAGCTAGAGAATTAAAAGCATATAGACATGATGAATTTATATAAATAAAATAGAAGATTGCCTTGAGATGTAGCCAAGAGAAATACCACAAATAATGAAAGGGTTCCCAGATTTAATAAATTAATCTCTAAATCTTGCAACAATCAAGATATAACCACCTTCATTTTATTTTACTCTGATTTTGTTTTAGAATTTCAGAGCCATAGCTACCACGAATTTTTGGCCCTGGAGAGATTTATGAAAGAGAGCAAAACGATAGAGGCAAATGAAAATAAAGTAGGAAGTAGAATTGAGGAGACGAATACTTTATTGAATAGTGTTTTACTTCTAGTGCTTCAACCCAGACCCAACTATAGTCTTCCTATGGACGCCATGCCATGATTTAACTATAATCAAAGTGGAGTGTCCACATTGAAGTTCAACAGTATTCTCAAATCGAAAGAACTGTGTAATATTGTCACTTCAAGATTCACTGATTGGTCTTGTTTATATTAACCAACAGAAAACTCTTGAGCAAGTCATTCCATTGTTATCCAATAACTATCAGTATGTAATCTTTTGATGCTTGCAGTATCTATGAGCAATACACTGCCCTATATTTGGATAGCGTTACTTACTCTAGTCTCAACGATTGAATCGATACCCTTTCTCGAAATTTCTTGACTATGAATATTTAAAATAATATGTTATTTTCAATGTGATAAAATTCTCATGATTACAACACTTTGTAATTACTATCGCATAACTCATCGTTTAATATACATTAAATTAATTACTTAATTATTTATATCACTATATAACAAGTATATAATTAAAAGAAAAGCACCTTTTATTTGAATAAGATTGGTCACATAGTTGATATATAAGTAACAAATTACATAATTGCCCCTAGAGCATATTCCTTAGTCTATCACTATGTATATACAATAATTAAATCAATGTTTAAAACAAAAACAACATGTAACAAATATGTTTAGCTTGTTTGTAATTTAAAAGACATACTTTTAAACAATAAAATTAAACTACCTTGGATCCAATTGTTAATTTAGGAAAGAAATCCAAACTTTTAAAGTTTTTTTAAAGAAAAAAAGCAACTTACAAATTTTAAATTGACTTCATTTTATATAAACAATAACTAAAATTATTTCAAACCAAAAGGTAATATATGCATTCAATTCTCAACTTTATAATATAAAACTTAATCTATTAATAGGAAAAAATATTATAATGGTAATTTTTGAAATAGAAATAATTAGACAACTTAGGTATATGTACATTCATGATAATTAGGTTTAGATCTAAATTAAACACCCAATATGAACAAACAAACAACATTACTCATGAATCTAAAATTATTTACATAGATAAAAAATTAACAATAGATAAGAAGGGTATGGAGATGTTAAAACATATTAACAAGATGAGAATACAACTTATTCAAAGGAAGAAATTACGGATCTAATTCATATTCCAAAATCCATATAGGTGAAAGTCATACAAGAGGTAGAGGATTAGAAGCATATAGACAAGATGGTTTATATAAATAAAGTAAATATTATCTTGAGACGTAGCTAAGAGAAACACTTTGAATGGTGTAAGGATTCCCAGATTCAATAAAGCAATCTCTAGATCTTGCAACAATCAAGAAATAGCCACCTTTATTTTATTCTTATTTGATTTTCTTTTATGGTTTTGAAACCCTAGCCACCATGAATTTTCATCCATAGAGAGGTCTAGGAAGGTGAGCAAAATGGCAGAGGCAAATGAAAATAAAGGAGGAAATAAAGATGTCATTGAAGCTATGTAGTTAATATCGTTGATGTATTACTGATATACCTCGTATTGCTCCTAAGTTGTTACTTTTTCAAAATATCGCTTAAATTATCATTATCGATATATCGTCCTATATTTGTTGAAATATCGCTTCGATATTTAGTTCAAAATACCCGATATTTAGAATATCGCTCATTATTGAATGTGTTAGGCAAAACATATTTATATCTTCAGATTCTCAATATTTGTTTTTTTTGTATATGGTGAATGACAATATCTAGACCATATTAGAAAGCCCAATGCACATTTTTTGTTTTAACCATACAGTTTTACTCATGTTTATTATTTTTCAATAAAGAAAACTCTACTTACTCATTATTTTTTATGTTTTATTTTCTATAAAGACTTTAGCACTAAAAACAAGATCTTGAAAGAGCTACTTCTCTTTTTAGTCATTTTTTGTTCACCATTTCTAATTGGTAAGTTAGCTTATGAAAATTCATTTTATTGGTTATTATCATGCAATAAGAACTAAAAGTTAAAGAGCGGTAAAGTTATATATTTGACATATCGATAAGGAAGGAGGTAAAATTGTAAC
Source organism: Allium fistulosum (assembly GCA_030737815.1). Taxonomy (NCBI): domain Eukaryota; kingdom Viridiplantae; phylum Streptophyta; class Magnoliopsida; order Asparagales; family Amaryllidaceae; genus Allium; species Allium fistulosum. The sequence continues at coordinate 802,008,965 of CM060904.1, forward strand.
AACCCTAGTATGGAGATTAGCTGTCAATATTAAATTATAATGGTAATTATAATTTAATATTGTGAAATAAATTAAAATTGGAAAATTTAAATTGCTTGTTTGGAATAAACAATGAAATTGGAATTAAATTGTGAAAATAAAGTTTATAACTTTATTTTATTTTGTTTGGGTTGATAATAAATGGAAAATGACTTTATTTTAGAGAAAATGCAATAATTATGTTAATTATTGCTCATTTACTTCTTTTAGTAATTTTTAAAAGAAGTATGTAATTTTTAAAGGTGGTTTATTTAAGTAAAAAGGTGGAAATTGATTTAAAAATATTTTTGACTATAAATTAAGTTTGTAGATGGTTTGAAATATTTTTCTAAGTGAGAAAAGTATTTTTGTTAAAGTTTAAAGTCAAAAATATAGACTTTTGCATTTTATTGCGATAATAGTGCATTTTTGTGAAATAAAAGATTTTAGTAGTAAAAATGTTTTAAAAATATAAAATTCTCTTTTTATTAGGTAGAAAATGTTTTATTTTATAAGTATACAAGTTTACATATTTTTCTTGAGCAAAAATATGAAGAAAATTGCATTTTTGTTTTGTGTATATGTGACATAGGTTCATATTTTAGTTAAGTGTGAATTTATTAACCTTAGCCTTTTTATTTTCTTTTATTTTTGGACCCATTAGCCCATTAGTGTTCCTTAGCCTGATTAAGGAAGTGAGAAAAAACAAATTAACATGTACGTACATTTCTACTATCCTCTTCTTCTTCCACCAATAAACAGAAAATAGAACCCACTCCATCAAATTCAAAATCCAAGTAAATTTCTTCAATTAAATTCAATAAATAGCAATCTCTTTCAATCTATAGTGATAATACAACGGTAATCAAACTCCAAACTTGTAATTTCATCACAAATCACTGATTTGTGAATTAGGTTTCTAATTTACTGTGTATTTGTTCTTGCATGTACCGTTCTTCTCTTATACAGGTTCTTAAAGGCTATAATCAAGCAAAAAGCTTCCTACTTGCAACCAAAAATCTGATCTTTTTCATTCAAAAAGCAAGGTGAGTTATAAAACTCACAAAAGCTAGCTGAGCCAAGCTCAAAATCGCCTAAAACAGTGAATAAATTAGCTTTTGTTTGTATATTCATGTAGTTGTTTTCTCTGTTCAAAACCTGATTTATATTGCTACTTTGAAAGCTTATAACTTTTGATTCCGGCAACGAAATGCTATCGGATTTCTTCCAGATAGTAGTTGAACTTTGTCTCTACAAACTTTGGTTGAAAAATATTGTCATTTGAGTGTTCAAAATTTTTCTGCAAAATCAACAAAAACCCAATATTTTTGTCTGGGCATATTTTGTTTGAGTTGCTGCATACATGACCTGAATCCATGTTTGTGTCATCATAACTCTTTCATTTCTTACTGGAATTCATTGATTTTTTTTGTTTGAAAGATAAAGTTTTCTAATATATGCATACCAATTTTCAGCTCAATCCAAGGTGGTTTGGTCCTCTGTTTCATGCCTGAAAGTTAAACCCGAGATGGTTTTCAGGCCTGTACATTTTTTGTTTTTTTAAACTATTGCAAACATCGCCTGAGTCCATGTTTGAGACAGTGTAACTTTTTCATTTCCATTCGGAATTCACTGATTCTTTTTTTGTTTGAAATATGAAGTTTTTTAGTATGTAAATACCAATTTTCAGCTCAATATAAGGTCGTTTGTTCCTCTGTTTCAGGCTTGTAAATTGAACCCAAGATGGTTTTCAGGCCTGGACACATTTGTTTTTGAACCGTTGCAAACATGGCCTGAGTCCATGTTTGAGACAGCGTAGCTTTTTCATTTCCAGTCGGAATTCATTGATTTTTTTTTGTTTGAAAGCTGAAATTTTCTACTATGTGCGCATAAATTTTTAGCTCAATCAGAGGTCGTTTGGTTGCCTGTTTCATGTCCGAAAGTTGAACCCATAGAAGACTTCAGACCTGGGTATTATTTTGCCTATGCATTTTTATGTTCTTTTTCCGTCCGACTTTTGACTTTTACTTCATGTTTTTGAGATATTTATAAAATGTTTGAGGGCTATGATGCCTATCAATAGGCTGGCCAAGTTTTGATGATTTGAAATTCAAATTTGAATTGAATTTGAATTGAATTTAAATGACGGTTTTGAGTGATTTCTTTGATTTCGAGTACAGATTTTTCCAAACAATTTTGAAATAATTTTTAAAATTTATGGGCATTTCAAAATAATTATTATATAATATTTTCAAGTATTTTCAAGTGTAAAAACTATTTATTCTCTATAATAAGGAAAACTTTCAAATAGGGTTTTCAAATTGATTTCGAGAATTGGTTTTCAAAGCTTGTTTTCCAAAGTAAATTATTTTATATATAAATTACACATTTTTGCACATTTCAAATGAATGAGAAGGAGAATTAAACGGTTTGGTAAAACACGTGGCATGGGACACGTGCGTTTATCTTATCGGTTAATTCCCGACTTGTCTGTTTGATCGTTTTGACCTTCGAGTCGAATTTACCAATGAGATGAGGTAAACTTTTTACTGCTTTGAGTGTGAAATTTATTAGCGGTTAGTAAACCGTTTAGTGCGAACGTGTGGTATGAGACACATGTTAACACTGTTCGGGTTCCTATCCGGGAGTTTGTGACACATTTTCCATTGCGGCGTATTGCCAATACTGGACCTTCGAGTCATTGCCATTGCGGCGTTTGCCATTGTGGTGTATTTGTCCTCGAGACGTTTGACATTGCGGCGTTTGCCATTATGGTGTTTGCCATTGCGGCGTATTTTCCATTACGGCGTATTTGTCATTGTGACGTATTTGCCTTCGGGCGTGGTACCATATTTGAGATCAGTACTTGGTAGGCTTTGGCCAAAAGCACGTGCAAATTTTGAGATGTTTTCATTTATTTCCCAAGTGTATTGCCTTTTTCATGGTTGGCCATTCGAGCCATTTTATATATATATATATATAGGTCAATTACCTTATGGGAATTTGAGTTGCCTACACTAGCGTTATTTGAGATTTGCCTTTTGGCGTTATTATTGAGATTTGCCTATTGGTGTTATTACATGAGATTGCCTTTTGGCGTTTATTTGGGATTATATTCTCCTATGTTGGAAAGTTATATTTGATTGCCTTATGGCGTATTTTTGAGATGGTGATTTCTTTGAGATTTCTTTGAGTTTGCCGATATGGCGGGTTTTGGGATTTCTCCTTTTTAGGAGTTATATTTTCCCTAAACCACTATTGATGATTTGTGATATGCCGATGATATGAGGCTAGCTATATTTAGCGTTTTATGGATTGTTTTATCTCTTTTGAGATTATATGTTTGTGTAAGTGATATCATCTCATCACTTAAAGTAACCATACCATACTTATACTCATGCTTATACTCAGTATTGTTCCTTCTTGTTTAAGAAGAACATTACCCTTATTCTAATTCATTTATTACTGCTTATCCTCTTAAACTGATATGTTTGGCTAGACTGACCCGTGTATTTTATACTCGAGTTAGACCGAGGTGTTTCAGGTTAGGTACATTTGGACTTAGCATATTCGGCTTCCGCATGGACTCTTTTCTGTTATCGCCTTTTTGATATAGTTTTTGAGTAGTCCTTTTATAGCTACTCTGATATGTATATTCTTTTGACTCGTGTTTGTATTGTGGTCGTCATACCACATATGTGATGTATCATTTTGTATACTCTGTGATGTATCTGTACATGTGTATATATGTGATTATCTGTTGTTCTGTGATGTGTTTAGCATTTGAGTTGTTGTATTTTGTTCTGATAGATCCATTAGCCACCTGAAGTTTTGTATTAAGCATTTATTGCATATGTCGATCCACTTGAGTTAGGAAAAAAATATATAGCACTAATCGATGTATTCAATAGATATTGAAGACAACAATATCGATGGTTGCTCCTAACCAGCCCTATTTTCCGCATTAGCAGAAAGTATTACCCCGTAATACTCTTTGTTAATGTGGGTCTCAGGATGGGGCGTCACAAAAGTAGTAATTGGTATTAGGTCAAATTTGCTTATTTAGTAAATTCAGTGAAAATGAAAACGACAACACTATAAATATGAAAATTTTAGGAAAGTAATATACAAAATTAGAAAACTGTAGAAACAATGAATATAGTATAAAAATAAACAAAATAATAAGGATGTATAGCATATGAATTTCTCAGTTTTTTTAGCCTGTATTATGATTTGTATTCAATATAATATCTCAATAAACAAATTGTAATCTGTAAACTATATGCAATCGGACTTAGATAGTAATTTTGCATTATTTGGTATAATATCTCAATATAACATAGTACAATATTGTTCATAACATGTTCTACACATATCCAATATTTTATCGATATTATTCGAAATTATCACGATATTTTAAAATATCTCATATCGGTACTTGACCGATACGTTCCTGATACCGATATTAACTATTTTGCATATAATGACTCACCTCCCTTTAATTAAGATTTGCCATTTCATTTCAGAAACAAAAGACTCCTCCTATCCCTCAAACCATGGCCGGTCATAACCTGGGTTATCTAGGCTTCAAACAATTCCAAAACCCAATTAGTATTATTCCCATTTAAATCAAATTTAAATTTTCTATCTATATCGTATACATATACATGTGTTTATAACTTTTATATATGCACTTTATCAAATACTATCGGCATTCAAACAAATCAAAAACTTTAATAATTAGCATTTCACAAATATTAGTTAATTTAATTTATTTAAAGCCCTTTTAGTATTTATTTTATTTAAATCGAATTTAAATATTCTACCGACATCGTATATCGATACGCACGTTTATAACTTTTATATACGCGTCTTTTAAAAAGTAATGGTATTTAAACAAAACAAATAGAATTTAATAATTACTATATTATAAATATTAATTAATTAGGTAATTTTCAATGATTAAAAATTATTCATCATTTTGGACTCAAAGGTGTAAATTCGTCAAGCGATTAATATTGAATAATTCCAATACTAACATTCTCACGTCATCTTATCTAGTGTGACATTTTGGCTAAATTTATCGCTTATGCGTATTTTGGTAAAAATCCAATTTTACTTATTATAATCGATCCCTGGTAGTAAAGATTATTTACAATAATTCTCTTTGTTGAAACTATATCACATTAATACTTATGGAATTTGGTTTTGGTCCAAATTCCAACATTGTCCACATTCAACTTTAATTTGTAAGTTTAATAACAAAGCCCTTGGTTAAATAATAACATTTATTATTAACCATACTACTCATACTAAATATTTTTACTTTGAGTTAACTACAGTTGACCGTGACACTAGCCTTATATAAACGAGGAGACGAATTCTCTATTGAATAGTATTTCACTTCCAATGCTTCAACTAAGACCCAATTATAGTCGTTTAATGGACGCATGTCATGATCTAACTATAGTCAAAGTGGAGTGTTCGCGTTGTAGTTCAACGGTATTCTCAAGTCGAGAGAACTGTGCAACATCGTCACTTCAAGATTTTCTATTTAACCTTAGTTACATTAACCAACATAAAACTCTTGAGTGAGTCATTCCATAGTTACCTAATAACTATCAGCAGGCAACCCTTTGGTGCTCCCCAACAACCATAAGCAATATACTGTCTAAACGTTGGAGAGCGTTACTTACTCTAGTCAAAATGGATGTATCGAGATCCAGTCTCAATACATCTTAACTAGGAATGTTTAAAACGATACGTTTATTACACTATGATAGATTTCTCATGATTACAAAGCATTGTAATTACTATCTTATTATGGATTTCTATTAAATATACTTAAATTAAACAATTGACTAATGTAACATATTATATCAAGTATATAGTAGAAAGAATAACATCTTTTATTTCAAACGAGATTTCATTACAGAGTTAATAATTTGCAATAAATTACAAAATTGCCCCTAGGGCATACCCCTAACTCTATCAATTTTCCACTTGCACTTAGGACAAATTATGATCCCCTCTCTTTTATCTGCTTGACGAGAACCGACCAAGCTAGTCCCTTTACGAATAGATCAGTTGTGTTGTCCTTCGTGTCTACCCTTTGTACCATGACCTCTTTCTTCCCAACAAATTTTCTAATTAGGTAGAACTTTCAAAGTATGTGTCACAATTTCTTATGTTTTCTAGGCTCCTTTGCGATCTACGTCGCCGCATCATTGTCAGAAAACAATTCCATTGGATTCTCTAAGTCGAGAATCACTCTTAGCTTACTTAAAAATTTGTGTATCCACATCGATACCTTAACTGCTTCATTAAAGGCGATGTATTCGGTCTTCGTCGTGGAATCAACCACTATTTCCTATTTAGAACTTTTCCTGCTGACGATCCCACCATTTATAGTAAAGATGTAACTGATAGTGTTAAGAGTATGCCCTAGGGGTAATTATTTAATTCGTTACATATGTCTAACTCGATAGCCAAGCTTGTTCGAAATAAAACGTGTTTTTTTATTACATACTTGATATAATGTGTTATGTTAATTAATTTAATTAAAAGTATATTTAATAGAAAACCCATAAATGATATGTTTTGTGATAGTAATTACAAGGTGTTGTAACCGTGAGTGATTATCATAATGAAAACAAATATATCATTTTAAGTGTTCTTAGTCAAGATGCATCGAGACTGGATACCGATGCATCTGTTGAGACTAGAGCACCCGTTGAGACTTGAGTACTTAACACTCACCAAATATTGGGCAATGTAATACACATAACTATTGGGGGATCCTAGTAGTTATGTACTGATAGTTATTGGATAACAATGGAACGACTCACTCGATAGTTTTTTGTTGGTTAATATAACTAAAGTCAAAAAGAAATATCGATGTAACTGATTTAAACGGTTCTCTCGACTTGAAAATACGATGGATCTTTAATATAAAAGCTCTGCTTCGATCATAGTCAATCATGGCACAACATCCATCGAGTGACTAATTAAATATCTATCATTTATAATTTTATTAATTAATTTGAAATATTATTTATAAATTTGATTTTGATTTGATAGATGAATAATAAATATATTTATAAAAGTTACAAATACATTAATCGATATACGATATCGATAAGCGTTATAAATTAGATTTAAAATGCAAAACATTCATTCGTGCTCTAAATAGGTTTATAGCCCAACATAGGGCTGATAGGATTGGCTAGAATAAAGGGGTTAGAGGTGGCTATTTGATGTGCTAAAGAGGAGTGAAAATGTGTGGCTGAGATGAAAGGAGATTGAGTAAAAGATATGATCATAAACTCTCTCTTTTCATTCCTCTACTTAAACACCTTTCCTCCAATTGATAAGGTTCTTTTAAGCCCACATCTGCATTCCTTTGCTGGCCGACCTGCTCTCTCACTTCTCTCTAATATCCTAAGCTCAAATCAAGTCAATTTAGTTACAATCCAATATCTGAAGGTCAACAGTTTAAGGACTAGCAATCTGTCGAATTGAAAAAGGTTTCAAAATGGAGAGTTCATCCTTTCAAGGTGTGCTTTAAGGCTTGAGTTCTTACATATGATTTCCTTTGAATTATAGTTTAAATATTCTGAATAATATTTCATTATGTATATATTATTATTATATTGTTAACTAGGTGATGATTCTAATATGTGATGTTGTCACAAGTCAGTTTGGTCATAAGTTAGTTTGGTTGTGTTATCCCACTTTTTGGCAAAGCTGAGATACCCAAAAATTAACTGAAATCAATATTAATCAGCCATGAATATTAAATATGCATTGCAGGATGATCATAGATATCGATGAATTTTGCCCGAGTCCGGATCGAACCATAATTGACAAGACATGACAAGCAAAGCCATGAAAGCCAATGCTCCAAGTCTCAAGTAAATCGGAGTTCATATGAACGAGATATGATCGATACAAGTTAGGTGAAGTGCGTTGTTCGTATCCATCAAAGACCTGTTCGAATCGATCGGATTTCGTATCCATTATGTTTGCGTAGATCGAATCCATCAGATGTTCTCGTGTCCGCATGTTCGAATCCATGACGTTCGACTCGATCAATCCGCGCTGCTTCGCATCCATTGGTGCACCTTGCTTCGAATCGGTCGGTTTCGTACCCATAAGTCTTAGTTCGTATCGATAGAAAGGAGGTTTGATCGAATCCATCGGGAAGCCTTGGTCTTCGTATCCAGCTGGCATCGATGGATTCGGGCAACGTCTCTGATACGAGTAAGGCGAAGTTTAAGGGGAGACGCGGTCGACTCGGAGTAAGTGGTGGATCTACCCGAGGGATGCGCGCTACGCCACTGCAGAACCACGTGCTGTATCGATTCGAAGTCATCAATACGAACTTATGGATTCGAACCAGGCAGCGCATACGGAGCCTTGATCTCGTATCGATCATATCTCACAAATCCCTGATCCAAATGCAACGAAATTTTCACAGTAGCTTCCACACAAGGGAAAGAGCAATCCTGCCAAGTTTCAGCTCGATTGGAGCATTTCCTGATCGATACGAAATTGATTCGAATCGATCACAGATTGAGTTGAAACTTGGTGGGACCGGTCGCGTGGGCCCCCTCACGTGCCAGAAAAAGTCTCTTGAAGTTTGAGCGAGATCTGGGCCTCCTACGCCTATAAATAGCCCCCTGAAGCCTACAGAAAAGGGATCTTTTTCCGCCATTCAACGTCGAGACTCTGCCGGATTCAACTCTACTCCTTTCCATTGCTGTTATATTCAGATTCATTCATTGTATTTGCTGTAATCATCTGTAATCAGTGAAGAACATCAATAAAAGATAAAAATCCTTGAAGTGGACGTAGGCCGGAGATAGCCGAACCACTATAAATTGCGTGTCACTGTTCATTATTTCTGGATTGTTGTTTGTTGCTTGCTTAGATCTGAAATTTGTGTTTGAATATTGCTGATTTGTATTCATACACTGGTGCTTTCACAATACTTGGGGTTTGTGACCATTTTTGGTGCAAACACTTTGGTGCTTTCACCGAGAAGAACCAGCACCCGCTACACCAGATTCGAAGTTCAGATTTGAAAACTCAAAGATTTGAAGACAATGACTCGGCAAACAAGTAGAAGACAAAGAGCCGAGAGAAGCCATCAAGGAAGAAGTCAAGAGGCATCCTCTGGTGCTGGAGAAGAACCAGCTTCGATCTACATCACTAGAGACGAAATGGAGACCATGACCAATCTGATGCACGAAAGAATGATGAAAAGTCAACAAGAGATGCTGCAGAATTTCTTTGAACAGATGAGAGCTGCAGGGACGCAGAGCCTAGGACCAGCTACAGCGGCTATGAATGTGGAACAGGGAACTGGGACTGCGGAACTTGATGAGGGACAGAATGCAGATCCAGTGGACAATCGACAAGGACTCGGGGGCAGACCCACGGGATCCGATACTGGAAGGCCGATAGACGGAGCTCAACAAGCTAGGGCCAATGCTGATGCTAACGGGCCACACGAAGAGTACATACCGGAATACCCTTCAAGACCAAGAGGGCAACCCCAGGATGGAGATGAAAAGATGGCTGGATTAGTGCGACGACTCATGAGAGGAGGATTGTCTATCGGAGGATTGGAGGAAGTCAGTCGGAGTCCGTTCACTCCAAATATCAGGAATGCAAGGAATCCTCCAAAGTTCAAACTGCCGACGCTGAACCCGTATGACGGAAAGTCAGACCCGACCATGCACGTTACCAGATACATCAGGCATATGGAAGTGCTGGGGGCATCCGAGGAAGTGATGGCACGATGTTTCCCTTTATTTCTATCAGATTTGGCTGCGCTTTGGTTCAGACAACTAGAGACTGGATCAATCAGGACATGGGGTGAGCTAGTGGAATGCTTCATGAGACAGTTTAGGGTCCATGTGACGCGACCCAAGAGTGTGATGACTTTAGCCTCGATAAAGCAAAGGACCGGAGAGTCCATAAAAGATTTTCTATTGCGATTCAATGCAACGGTGGCTTCTGTAGATCGCCCGGATCCATCAATGATTTTGATGGCGGCAGTAGCAGGAATTGCAGAAGGCACCGAGTTCAAAGATTCTCTGACCAGAGACCCACCGCAAGATCTAGGAGAGTTCTATCATGAAGCTGAAAAATTCATTCGACTAGAGGAATCACGAGCCGAGAGGCAGGAAATAAACACTACACGAAGCGAAGGAACCGCAGGAGGACAGTCTGGAGCAGACAAAGGAAAGAGAAAGCAGGATGACACACATGATGGTCCTGATAAACGGAAGAAATTCAGAGAACCTAGATTCAGGCAATTCACGGATTTGACGGCAAGCCTAGAAAGGATTTACACTGAAACTCGGGGGCAGCTCCCCTATCGAAAACCACCCAGGAGAGATCCCACGGAGCGGGAACGCAGGACTGGAAAATACTGTCTATTCCATGAGCTGGATGGACACACTACCGATGAATGCCGCCACCTAAGAGATGAGGTGGAAGAGCATGCCAGGAGTGGTAAACTGCCACAATATGTCAGAGAACGGGCAGCAGCGGTAAGGCCTGAACAACTACCGCCTCCACCTAACAGAAACGATCCTGGATCGGGATCACGGCTCATCATCAACTGATTAAGATGGCAAGGGCCAAGTTCGAGATCTGGACTTCGGCCAAATAATTTCATTAGATTTGCTTTCAAAATAAAACGGCTATTCCACTCACTCATGTACGGGAACCAGAGAGACCCCTAGGCATGCTCTGAGATGGTATAGACCGTTCAGCCCGGAGAGGCGTTGTTTACTTTTTCCCTGATGTTTGAGATTGAACATCTAGGGTCTGAATTTAATAAATAAACTTGAATTTCCTGAATAAGCCTTTGACCGGAGAGTTAAAGGACGAATATTACGTACTAATACAAAATTATGATCGCTTTATGACCCTACCCGGAGAGACGGGGTCCGGAGTGCAAGAAGTGAGTTGCTTCGCCGGAGAGCGACAGGATCGACTCACTTAAGCGCTGTTTCCCCTTCACCGAAGTGTGACAGGATGGGATCCAGCAAGAGCCCGGAGAGGCTATGATCGGCCGACGATTTAGGCCAAGATATCGCTTAATGTTCAAATACACTGAACCGGAGTGCAAGAAGTGGATCGCTTCGCCGGAGAGCGACAGGATCGACCCACTTAACGTTGTTTCCCCTTCACCGGAAAGTGACAGGATGGGATCCAGCAGGAGCCCGGAGAGGCTATGATCGGCCCGGAACGGCCAAGACATCGCTTCACGCCCTAACTGGGGCCAGAGTGCAAGGGATAGAAAGCAACGCCGGAGTGCAATAGGATCTTTCTATTCGACCGCTAAGTCTGGAATGGGCTTCGCAAGGGTCCGGAGCGATCGACAACAGTCCGGAGAGACTGTAGAATTTCATTCTTAGCTTCCACTGGCAGAAATTGATAATGCTTCGGCTTCGAACAGCCATGAACTTGATTGAAAGTGTCATAAGATTCGAATGAAACCCGAGCTTACTACATTCGAATTGAGACTAATCAAAACACACCTTTTACCAAAAGGCATGTTTTGGGGGGCAAAGTGTTATCCCACTTTTTGGCAAAGCTGAGATACCCAAAAATTAACTGAAATCAATATTAATCAGCCATGAATATTAAATATGCATTGCAGGATGATCATAGATATCGATGAATTTTGCCCGAGTCCGGATCGAACCATAATTGACAAGACATGACAAGCAAAGCCATGAAAGCCAATGCTCCAAGTCTCAAGTAAATCGGAGTTCATATGAACGAGATATGATCGATACAAGTTAGGTGAAGTGCGTTGTTCGTATCCATCAAAGACCTGTTCGAATCGATCGGATTTCGTATCCATTATGTTTGCGTAGATCGAATCCATCAGATGTTCTCGTGTCCGCATGTTCGAATCCATGACGTTCGACTCGATCAATCCGCGCTGCTTCGCATCCATTGGTGCACCTTGCTTCGAATCGGTCGGTTTCGTACCCATAAGTCTTAGTTCGTATCGATAGAAAGGAGGTTTGATCGAATCCATCGGGAAGCCTTGGTCTTCGTATCCAGCTGGCATCGATGGATTCGGGCAACGTCTCTGATACGAGTAAGGCGAAGTTTAAGGGGAGACGCGGTCGACTCGGAGTAAGTGGTGGATCTACCCGAGGGATGCGCGCTACGCCACTGCAGAACCACGTGCTGTATCGATTCGAAGTCATCAATACGAACTTATGGATTCGAACCAGGCAGCGCATACGGAGCCTTGATCTCGTATCGATCATATCTCACAAATCCCTGATCCAAATGCAACGAAATTTTCACAGTAGCTTCCACACAAGGTAAAGAGCAATCCTGCCAAGTTTCAGCTCGATTGGAGCATTTCCTGATCGATACGAAATTGATTCGAATCGATCACAGATTGAGTTGAAACTTGGTGGGACCGGTCGCGTGGGCCCCCTCACGTGCCAGAAAAAGTCTCCTGAAGTTTGGGCGAGATCTGGGCCTCCTACGCCTATAAATAGCCCCCTGAAGCCTACAGAAAAGGGATCTTTTTCCGCCATTCAACGTCGAGACTCTGCCGGATTCAACTCTACTCCTTTCCATTGCTGTTATATTCAGATTCATTCATTGTATTTGCTGTAATCATCTGTAATCAGTGAAGAACATCAATAAAAGATAAAAATCCTTGAAGTGGACGTAGGCCGGAGATAGCCGAACCACTATAAATTGCGTGTCACTGTTCATTATTTCTGGATTATTGTTTGTTGCTTGCTTAGATCTGAAATTTGTGTTTGAATATTGCTGATTTGTATTCATACACTGGTGCTTTCACAATACTTGCGGTTTGTGACCATTTTTGGTGCAAACACTTTGGTGCTTTCACCGAGAAGAACCAGCACCCGCTACACCAGATTCGAAGTTCAGATTTGAAAACTCAAAGATTTGAAGACAATGACTCGGCAAACAAGTAGAAGACAAAGAGCCGAGAGAAGCCATCAAGGAAGAAGTCAAGAGGCATCCTCTGGTGCTGGAGAAGAACCAGCTTCGATCTACATCACTAGAGACGAAATGGAGACCATGACCAATCTGATGCACGAAAGAATGATGAAAAGTCAACAAGAGATGCTGCAGAATTTCTTTGAACAGATGAGAGCTGCAGGGACGCAGAGCCTAGGACCAGCTACAGCGGCTATGAATGTGGAACAGGGAACTGGGACTGCGGAACTTGATGAGGGATAGAATGCAGATCCAGTGGACAATCGACAAGGACTCGGGGGCAGACCCACGGGATCCGATACTGGAAGGCCGACAGACGGAGCTCAACAAGCTAGGGCCAATGCTGATGCTAACGGGCCACACGAAGAGTACATACCGGAATACCCTTCAAGACCAAGAGGGCAACCCCAGGATGGAGATGAAAAGATGGCTGGATTAGTGCGACGACTCATGAGAGGAGGATTGTCTATCGGAGGATTGGAGGAAGTCAGTCGGAGTCCGTTCACTCCAAATATCAGGAATGCAAGGAATCCTCCAAAGTTCAAACTGCCGACGCTGAACCCGTATGACGGAAAGTCAGACCCGACCATGCACGTTACCAGATACATCAGGCATATGGAAGTGCTGGGGGCATCCGAGGAAGTGATGGCACGATGTTTCCCTTTATTTCTATCAGATTTGGCTGCGCTTTGGTTCAGACAACTAGAGACTGGATCAATCAGGACATGGGGTGAGCTAGTGGAATGCTTCATGAGACAGTTTAGGGTCCATGTGACGCGACCCAAGAGTGTGATGACTTTAGCCTCGATAAAGCAAAGGACCGGAGAGTCCATAAAAGATTTTCTATTGCGATTCAATGCAACGGTGGCTTCTGTAGATCGCCCGGATCCATCAATGATTTTGATGGCGGCAGTAGCAGGAATTGCAGAAGGCACCGAGTTCAAAGATTCTCTGACCAGAGACCCACCGCAAGATCTAGGAGAGTTCTATCATGAAGCTGAAAAAATCATTCGACTAGAGGAATCACGAGCCGAGAGGCAGGAAATAAACACTACACGAAGCGAAGGAACCGCAGGAGGACAGTCTGGAGCAGACAAAGGAAAGAGAAAGCAGGATGACACACATGATGGTCCTGATAAACGGAAGAAATTCAGAGAACCTAGATTCAGGCAATTCACGGATTTGACGGCAAGCCTAGAAAGGATTTACACTGAAACTCGGGGGCAGCTCCCCTATCGAAAACCACCCAGGAGAGATCCCACGGAGCGGGAACGCAGGACTGGAAAATACTGTCTATTCCATGAGCTGGATGGACACACTACCGATGAATGCCGCCACCTAAGAGATGAGGTGGAAGAGCATGCCAGGAGTGGTAAACTGCCACAATATGTCAGAGAACGGGCAGCAGCGGTAAGGCCTGAACAACTACCGCCTCCACCTAACAGAAACGATCCTGGATCGGGATCACGGCTCATCATCAACTGATTAAGATGGCAAGGGCCAAGTTCGAGATCTGGACTTCGGCCAAATAATTTCATTAGATTTGCTTTCAAAATAAAACGGCTATTCCACTCACTCATGTACGGGAACCAGAGAGACCCCTAGGCATGCTCTGAGATGGTATAGACCGTTCAGCCCGGAGAGGCGTTGTTTACTTTTTCCCTGATGTTTGAGATTGAACATCTAGGGTCTGAATTTAATAAATAAACTTGAATTTCCTGAATAAGCCTTTGACCGGAGAGTTAAAGGACGAATATTACGTACTAATACAAAATTATGATCGCTTTATGACCCTACCCGGAGAGACGGGGTCCGGAGTGCAAGAAGTGAGTTGCTTCGCCGGAGAGCGACAGGATCGACTCACTTAAGCGCTGTTTCCCCTTCACCGAAGTGTGACAGGATGGGATCCAGCAAGAGCCCGGAGAGGCTATGATCGGCCGACGATTTAGGCCAAGATATCGCTTAATGTTCAAATACACTGAACCGGAGTGCAAGAAGTGGATCGCTTCGCCGGAGAGCGACAGGATCGACCCACTTAACGTTGTTTCCCCTTCACCGGAAAGTGACAGGATGGGATCCAGCAGGAGCCCGGAGAGGCTATGATCGGCCCGGAACGGCCAAGACATCGCTTCACGCCCTAACTGGGGCCAGAGTGCAAGGGATAGAAAGCAACGCCGGAGTGCAATAGGATCTTTCTATTCGACCGCTAAGTCTGGAATGGGCTTCGCAAGGGTCCGGAGCGATCGACAACAGTCCGGAGAGACTGTAGAATTTCATTCTTAGCTTCCACTGGCAGAAATTGATAATGCTTCGGCTTCGAACAGCCATGAACTCGATTGAAAGTGTCATAAGATTCGAATGAAACCCGAGCTTACTACATTCGAATTGAGACTAATCAAAACACACCTTTTACCAAAAGGCATGTTTTGGGGGGCAAAGTGTTATCCCACTTTTTGGCAAAGCTGAGATACCCAAAAATTAACTGAAATCAATATTAATCAGCCATGAATATTAAATATGCATTGCAGGATGATCATAGATATCGATGAATTTTGCCCGAGTCCGGATCGAACCATAATTGACAAGACATGACAAGCAAAGCCATGAAAGCCAATGCTCCAAGTCTCAAGTAAATCGGAGTTCATATGAACGAGATATGATCGATACAAGTTAGGTGAAGTGCGTTGTTCGTATCCATCAAAGACCTGTTCGAATCGATCGGATTTCGTATCCATTATGTTTGCGTAGATCGAATCCATCAGATGTTCTCGTGTCCGCATGTTCGAATCCATGACGTTCGACTCGATCAATCCGCGCTGCTTCGCATCCATTGGTGCACCTTGCTTCGAATCGGTCGGTTTCGTACCCATAAGTCTTAGTTCGTATCGATAGAAAGGAGGTTTGATCGAATCCATCGGGAAGCCTTGGTCTTCGTATCCAGCTGGCATCGATGGATTCGGGCAACGTCTCTGATACGAGTAAGGCGAAGTTTAAGGGGAGACGCGGTCGACTCGGAGTAAGTGGTGGATCTACCCGAGGGATGCGCGCTACGCCACTGCAGAACCACGTGCTGTATCGATTCGAAGTCATCAATACGAACTTATGGATTCGAACCAGGCAGCGCATACGGAGCCTTGATCTCGTATCGATCATATCTCACAAATCCCTGATCCAAATGCAACGAAATTTTCACAGTAGCTTCCACACAAGGTAAAGAGCAATCCTGCCAAGTTTCAGCTCGATTGGAGCATTTCCTGATCGATACGAAATTGATTCGAATCGATCACAGATTGAGTTGAAACTTGGTGGGACCGGTCGCGTGGGCCCCCTCACATGCCAGAAAAAGTCTCCTGAAGTTTGGGCGAGATCTGGGCCTCCTACGCCTATAAATAGCCCCCTGAAGCCTACAGAAAAGGGATCTTTTTCCGCCATTCAACGTCGAGACTCTGCCGGATTCAACTCTACTCCTTTCCATTGCTGTTATATTCAGATTCATTCATTGTATTTGCTGTAATCATCTGTAATCAGTGAAGAACATCAATAAAAGATAAAAATCCTTGAAGTGGACGTAGGCCGGAGATAGCCGAACCACTATAAATTGCGTGTCACTGTTCATTATTTCTGGATTGTTGTTTGTTGCTTGCTTAGATCTGAAATTTGTGTTTGAATATTGCTGATTTGTATTCATACACTGGTGCTTTCACAATACTTGGGGTTTGTGACCATTTTTGGTGCAAACAGGTTGTATATATGTATATACTAATAAATTTCAAAAAAAATCAATTATATATATAAGATCCATACAACTGACAATTATATATATATATATATATATATAAATTGATTTTTGTTTAATTTATATATATGTATATAATTTTTAATTATACGTATATGATTTTTATTTAATTACAATATGATTATGTGGTTAAAATTGATCATATAATTTTATACATAACTATACAACAATTGTAATTTTTGACAACAAAAAATTAACTTTTATAATTATTTGTTATTAATTAGTACTGTTTAAATCAATATACTACATAAATAAATCATATAAAATAAAATATGTTACGAAAATTATTTTTAAATTTTATAAAATTAAATTATCATAAGATAAGCTCTTAGCCAAAAATTAAAATTTTAAAATCATTTTTTCTATTTTTAAAAATTATTATTATTACATGAAAAAAATTAATAAATTGATAAAAATAAAATTTAACGGAAAATAATTGTGGAAAAATTTCCAAACTTCAAAATATCATATATGATTCACTGGAAATTTTAAATTTGAAAAACTATTTCAAAAATAGTTTTTATTAACAACAATTTCGCTTGAATATTTATTTAAAAATATATTTTAAAATAATAATTTTTTTTGCTGTAGGCACGATATGGAATTTATGAAATATTTTGTTTAGTCAATTATTATATATATATTATAAATACATTTATGTATATATAGATATTACTTTCAAAAAATTATTTTATCATTATATATTGGTACATATATTATTCACAATTTAATAAAAATATTATATATATTATTTTAATATTTAAACAATTTATTTATATTTAAACAAATATATTATAATAATATGCATATATATTATTAATATTTTATTTATAAATTTTGTACATACATATATACACACACATACATACATCCATATATATATTTAAATAGTTTACAGTTATATAAAATTATTTAAAACAAACTTAATATATATATTTATATGTATAATATTTATATATAAGTAATAGTTTATATACATACATATATTTGGACAACATACATTACATATTGGATGTGCTAACGTGTCCCTTGCGATGTAAATCCTAACATCTATATATAGGCATATGATACCTTGCACGTGTTATCATGTTACACATGCACATACACATACATATCTGTATATAATAAATATGTGCTTATTTATATGTATTAACATATAAATTAAATAAAACTATATAATTTATAAATTTAAATAAAATAAGAGATTTTACTTAAACAAAATTTAAAAATGTTCTAAATAAATTATACTACATAGGCTCAATAAAGATCCAGTTAGGAAAATTTTTTTAAATTCTCTCATAACTTCGACTGCGGGCTGGCCTAGTTCAAATAATGGTACCAGAGCCCAACAGCCTATGTGGTTTAAATTAGTCATGTTAGGGTTAACTATTAAGCTCATAGCCCAAAATTAGTTCTATATAGAAAAGGCCCAAATTTGAATTGGGCCTTGGCTAATTTTCCAAATTGTTTTGAAATTAAAAATAAAAGTTTTAAAATTAAAAGTTAAATTTAAAATAAAAAATATCGTAAATGTTATAATATAAATTTTCAAATTGTTTTAAAAATTGAAAATATTAAATTTTTAAATTTAAAAGTTAAATTTAAAATATAATATATGCATATCATAAAGATTATAATATAATAAAAAATTTCAAAATGATCTAAAATTAATATAAATTAATTTCAAAATTCATAAAATTTATTAATAATATTAATAAAACATATTAATTATATAAGTTAATTAATAAATAAATATATACGTGTATTGTATATTATGATATATGTTATGTTGTTTCAAACTGTTAAATTAATATAAGAATACATGTATGTATATAAATGAATTTCAAAATTAATATAAATTTAGTTAATATTATTTAACTAAATTAATTAATTAAAGGTTAATTAATTAAATAATAAACACAAATATATGATATTTGTGTTATACTATAAAGGTTATAATACATGATAATTATTCAATATAAATGTTATATTAAATTGATCTAAAATTAATTAAAAGGTTTATTAATTAAAATTAATTAAATAAGATTTCATTAATATAATATTATATATAAGACTATTATATAACTTATATGAAATATATAAGTTATATAATAATAAAACTTATATAATATGAACGTATAAATTAGAAACGGAACATTAAGAAACCCTAAATAGACTTAAGGAATAAATACATATGTAAATGTATTTATGATGTGGTTGTTGATTTGTCTGATACTTGAATTACGAGGGTATTTCATAAGAAATGCATTATTCCATAAGTCGTTATCACTCGATATAATATATTAAAGGTTATGAATCTTTAGTATAAAGTTGTCCTCAATCATTTATACGTTAATAGATTACTTACATACTCTTTAGTTGTTGGGCTTTCCTCAAGCTAAGGATGTTATGTGTAGTACTATTAATATATTGAATAGACGAGGTAAGATAATTGTACATGTTTGTTGAGATTTCCTCAAGGTATGTGCATTATACCTAGGCCATCGAGAAATGATAAGTCTGAGTGAATAATCCTACTTTACTTGTTGAGCTTTCATCCTCAAGGTAAAGGCGGGATTAGGACAAGGAACCACAAGTTAGGAGTTGTATTTGATATAACCAATAAAGAGTTATCCATCGTATGCAAGCCTATGATTTGTTAAGCTCCTCGGGATCAAAATCCCAAGACATACGAGTTATAACTCCCATTAGTAAAGTCAAAAGACTTCTATATTTTGACTTAGGGTTTGGTAAAACGTAAAAGACCAGTGAGAGCCTTATTACAAAAATGAAATGATAACATTTAACCTTTCTAATATTGTAAGAACATATGCTATATAATGTATAATAATCTACATTGATAAATTTATGCATTTAAAATGATTGATAAAATGGTTATTAATTAAGATATACAAATTAACTCAAAGATTAACAAATAGAAATATAACATATACTTACTAATAACTGCTTCTTGCATATTAATATTTCAATATCCATGCAAGTGCCTGATTTTACAACTACCAAATACATTTGTAATTTGGTCGCTCGTGCGTTTATTTGGTCGAGACAACGTATTGCATTCTATGAGTTTCGAACTCTAAAAGCAATATAAGACATTGGATATTCGATCCATATACTATCGCATATAAGTGTTATATAGGGAACGGTCAAATTTTGTAATGTACGATACCCCGATGAAGTTATGTGACAACCTAGAATTTTGATCATTGAATTTTAAATGTTTATTTAATTTAAATATTTAAAATAATTGGATTTTGGGTATAACTTGAATTCAAATATAGTGATCATTTAAATATTTGAATTTTGAATTAAATATTAATTAAATGGATTTAATAATCTTATTTAACACCTTTTAATTAATAAATAATATTGGTGAATTCAATTTGTAAATTTATTTGCAATAATAAATAAATAGGATATATCAATAATTGGATCGCAGATATAAAATGATATGTAAATTTGTAAAATTAGCATTCCGGGGCACTGCCTCAGATTGACGAAACTAGTGCTAGTGGATCCGAAATAATAAATCATTTTATGCCAACGAGTTTCATGATGACAGGACGTGCTATGCGGTCGTACGAGCTCGAAATGCTTAGCGATTATTTTTAGAGAATTAAAATAATATAATTTGATTTTAAAAGCTAACTTCTGTATATGATTTAATTAGGTTCCGATAATAGTTCTATTGAGTTCGGAATAGGGGTATTTGATTAGAACGCCAGTGAGCACACGTTGATTGGTGTCCGTAATTTTGAGGGGCATAGTGTTGGAGAAAATCCTATATAATTTTAGGAACCCTAGGATAGCCAAATCTAACGGCCGTGGTTGATTGAAGAGCTAGAGGCCGAATCGGGCCTCGACCCCAACATGAAAGTTGATCGTCTTGATGAGATGTGGCGGTAGTCGGTTGGATCGTCGTGGATTGAAGCGAGGTGTCATGGATCTGAAGTTGAACGGTGTGGTTTGGATTGGGTTTTGTATCATTGTTGGTGATCTTTAGGTGGGGGGTCCTGAAGTAAAACGGTCGACGATGGCGAGGTCTACCTCCAAGCGAAGTTTGGCGACGTAAAATCGACAGCAGTGGTTGGAAATCGAAGTTGATCGAGGCAGTTAGGGTTCGTCTTCTTTGGGTTCGTGTGCAGCGGCGAAGGAAAGTTGGAGGGCAAGGCCACGGCTGGAGGGTCATCTGAGGCGGGGAGTTAGGCTATGGTGATGCAGCAGCGTGGAGTCGCTTGAGGAGGTGTTGGGAGGTCGTGAATGCATCGATGTCGAGTTGACAAAAAGGTCGACCTGAGTTGGATTAAGGAGAGGATTAGTTTTAACCGTGTAATTAGTATTTGATTATTAATTTAATTAATTAATTAATTATTGAATGTTCTTTAATCTATAACTTTTTCGTACGAGGTCGGATTCGGATGTGGTGAATTGTGTTGCACTCGTAGCGTCGAACACTACGCTTTGGAATTGGATTGGAGGGAATGGGAGCTTATAGAATTTCAAGTTAATATTATTTTAGACTGAATCAGATCACGAAAGAGATAACTAGAATTTCATGAGTTAAACTCACCTTTTTGGTTAATCCGTATATTATATAGTAGATAAATGAAATTTATTGCCTGCTTGGATGTTAGTCCATATTGTTGTTTGATTGATTGTTTAGATTGGATTTCCGAGTTGGAAACTCATATAGCTATATATTACTGTTTGTTCCCGCCTAGTAACGGATGACATAAACAATCATTTTGTTGCAGGGGACAAAAAGGAGTATTCGGAGTGTTTTCATAGTGAATAGATCGCTACGGAACACTTCGAAAAATACACATACCCATGTATGATTTAAATGGGATATTTGTAGAGAGACCCAAAGGGGTTTCTCGCCATTATCTATTTACTATTATCTGCATCTCATTTATATTCTTTTATTATTTATATTGATATTTAGTTTAAAAAAATAGTGACCGTCCATTTGAATTATTTAAGGGCCGTTATACTAATTTTTTGCTACATCGTCACTTATTAAATATCATCTCCCTAAACCTTTGCATGCTGAACTTGAGTTTATATTTTCAGAAAATAGATGTTTAAAATTCATTAATCATTTTAATTTGATGATATTTGAATTTAATCAATCATTTTAATTAATGACATTTAAAATTAATTAATTACTTTAATTAATGGGATTTGAATTTGATTAATCAATTTTAATTAATGATGTTTTAAAATTTAGTTAATCATTTTAATTAAGGATGATTGAATATATTTAATCATTTTTAACTAATGATATTTGGATTTAATTACTAATTTTAATTGCCGATGTTTGAATGTAATTAATTCATTTAGTTAATGATATTTGGATTTAACTGATGATTTTAATTAATGGTGTTTTTAAAAGTTAATTAACAAATTTAGTAAAAGAGTTTAAAGTAAATCAACTGATTTAATAAAAGTGTTTTAAAGTTACTTAATTGATTTTAAAAAAATATTTTACAGTTAATTAACTAATTTGACAAAAGTTTTTAAAGATAATTGACTAATTTATTAAAAAGATTTTAAAGTTGTATATAATTATCCTTTGGAACAAATTAACATTGTTTAAAGTTTATAAAGTTATTTAAATTGATTGTAATGACCCAAAATTTCGGCCATTCGAATTTGGAATATTTAATTGATTTTAAGTATTTAAATAAAAGCTTTATAAGCAAATAGCTTAAATTTCAAATGTAGTGATTTATTTGATAGTGAATTTAATACTGGAAGTTGTTTAAATAATTGAACCTTGGATTTAATAAGAATAAAATGAATTCGAAATCTTAACTAAATACAATTGAATAAGAATGGGATAATAAAATTTAAATTTAGATTTAAAAGTGATTAATTTAGTTTTACTAATAATTCGTTTTAATTAACGTGTGAAAATATCATTCTGGGGCATATCTCATATTTTAACGAAATTAGTGTCATTGGATCCGTAATAATGAATTATTATACGCTGAAGAATTTCGTGGCGATCGGATAAGCTTGAAACGCTTAGAAACTAATTATAGAAATTAATATAATATGAGGAGGTTTAAAAAGTTAACTTCTGCATATGATGGGATTAGGCTCCGATACTAGTTCCATTGACTTCAGAATAGGGGTATTTAGTATAGAACGCCACTCGGCATGCTTTGATTGGAGTTCGAGATTTTTGGGAGTGTAATGTCAAATGTTATCGAATAAAATAATCAATATCTTTTCAAATCATGGGCCTCTATCTCTGTCCATACCCAAATCACTTCACCCATATACCTTCTAATGTCCTACCCACACTCTCCTCCCTTATGTAAACTTATCCGTAAACTGAGAAAGGAAGGATTTTGAACTTCAAATTCAAATTAACAGTCCATCTCTACACTAAAAATTCCAAGCTTTGATTCGTTGAGTTCGTCTAAGCTAGACCTTCGATCCTATACTAGTTTTATTGCGCTATGGTGGATTGGGATAATTGACTTTTCCAGTCGAGACTAGGGTTTCGGGTTTGGGAAGTTTTGATCGACGATTTGCATTTTGGTGATTAGGTTCGAGTTCAGGAGACTGAATGGCACCTAGTGCCAAAGTTTCATGGAATTTGGCGTCGAAAGAAGTCACATGACCTGATGGTGGTCAAAGGGGAAGGCACGGGTCGTGATTGATAGGAGATGGTCAGAGGTGATGTTTTGATTGTAGGCTAGTCGGGTTCGTGGAGAGAAACGCGTTGGCAAAGACGGATCGAAGAGTCGTGGGGCGTAGCTCCATGTCAGTGCTTGGATGTGCATGACCATGGTGTACAGAGCATGTTTAAGGAAGAAGTTTAGCGAGGGGGAAGAAATATTAGAAGTGGGATTAAGGTTACAATAGTGAATTAGTGATTAAAATAATGCTATTTAAAATAAAATCTTGTTTAATCAATAACTTTTGCATACTAGGACCAAATTGAATGCGGTCAGTCGCGTTAGGTTCGCATCGATAAATACTACGTGATGGAATTGGATTGGTGACGAGTGGAGCTTATAGAATTTTACGCTAAAATTCAATTTTAGATAGAACCAAAATTCTTCGACGACAACTGGACTTTCGGTGAGTTAAACTCAACTTTTTGGTTAACCGGTGTGTTATATAATTGATAAAAATTGTTGATTGGGTGTTTGGATGATTTACTGTTTTATCAATTGGTTTGGTTTTATTCCGCCCCTGGGGCGGATGACCTTTTATTTACACCACTGTTGATTTTATTTACATATATATGTGCTGATATATATGAGTGCTGATGTAGGGGGATAGGTTCGAAGGGTCCAACCGAATTACTCGCCATTGTTGAAATGTTTTCTATAATATTCCTTTTATATGAATTTTTGAAAATCAAGCCTGATTGTTGACATTATGGGATATAACATTGTTATGTGTTTAAAACTTAAACCCTTTAGTGATAAGGAATCAATATCGATATTAGTTAAGCGTTGGTTGGCTATTGGCCTCAAAATTAGTATTTTGAAATACTATAAATTTCCATTTGAGTTGGAGCTGGTTTTTGAGACGGGAATGATTTTAAATCCGAAATTGGGTTTTGAAAATATTTTGTTTTAAGGGATTAAATTTCTATTTTACTTAAACCTTATTATCTGTATTTTCTAAGTCATTTAGAAATGTTTTAGAAGATTATTTATTTATATTTAATATTATTTTAAAATATTATTTATTTATATTTAATATTGTTTTAAAGTTATTTATTTATACTTAATATTGTTTTAAGGTTATTTATCAATATTTTAAATTTAAGTATGTAAATAATTAATATGTTTTAAAATTAATAATAATGATTATTAATAATGTTTTGGAAATTAATTATTATTATTTATAATAATGGTGAAGATTAATTATTAGTGTTCATTAATAATGTTTTAAAATTATTAATTATTATTATATAATAGTGTTTTGAAGTAAATGATTATTATTTATTTATAAATGTTTTTGTGATTTATAAATTGAATTTATAAACAGACTTGGGTTTTATAAGAGGAGTTTTACAAAATGTTTTGGAAACTCAAAAGGAAAATTTTTTATAATGTATAAAGAGAGTTTTGTAAATGGTTTTAGATATTTTTAGAGAAATTTTATAAATGGGTTTATAGATTTATAAAAAAAAGTGATTTATAAATAGTTGCATGGATTAATAAGGGTTTATAAATGACTTGAAAAATAATTTATAAATAGTTTATTAATGATCTTAGAGATTTAAAAAGGAGTTTATAGAAGATTTTTAAATTGTATAAAAAGGGAAATATTTCCCAGTTTTGTGAATATATTTATACCGTTAGGAAAATTATATAGAAATTTTGCATGTATTGGAAATATGAGGGTTTGTGAATGAATCCTTGTAAAAGTATTTTGATATAATTATTTACAAGGTTAATTTAATTAATGAAAAGATTAATTAAAGAGGTTTGTGGTTATTTATGTGCTTAACCAATGTTGGTTTTCCCTATGGAATTATATCGCTGATCTAGATGTGTGTTTGTTGGTAGTTAAATAGCCGACTATCAAATATGGACCAAAAATGTAAATTTGGAAATATCTAAGAGAAACACTGAGTTATATGACACAGTCATCGCTGATGATGTTGTACTATACGTACAAATCTTGATTCGTTCTCTTTGGACAAATGATAAGGAAATATGTCCACTAATGGTTAGGAGGTGAACTATGGTCTTATCTTTGACTGTTTATTTCCTAAAGAACCGGGGTTGAGTTTGCTAGAAATTATCGAAAGTTGTTTTGAATAAACCGGGATCGGATACATTATTCGAAATCCATTTCGATCCAACTTAAGCATTTTGAAGTGAAGACATCTTGAAGATGATGGAATTGAAGATGAAGCTCTTTGAAGTGAAAGGGCTGCTTGCTACTAATCTTGATGGTGATTTCAAAATGGATGTAGTAGAAGTAGTGACTTCGGTTTGTTCATATCCTCAACAACTTTATGAATGAATGTTGGCATTGCATTGTTGCTTGGAGGGCAGTGTTAGAATTCCAAGCGGGAAGTGCTATATGAAAGGTAAAACATAGCCGCAAGCCTCATCAATCAGGAATGACTAAAATAAGGGAGATGTAGCCGGGTTAAGTGGGTCGCTCCCAATTAGGGTATGATCATCCCTATCTAGAGTGGATATTGTCTCTCATTTGTATGCTCCGGGGCCCATTAACCAAGGGGTGATCATATTCGGTACTACTAGTCAGGTGGTAGGTCGGTTTTGTATTGGCAGGGGATCCTAGCAAGGTCCTTGGTGTTATTTTATCTAGAGATGCACCATGATGAGCGGTACCCCAGTAGCTCAGTCATTGTATGGAATCCATTTCCCAGTAAGTGCCTTCGGTCTTAGTTGTATACCTATTATGCTAGAATTTAATTAATATAACATTGGCTATGATTAATATGTACTCTAGACACTATTATAATATCATTGGATTTCTATAAGAAATGGTTTGATTATCGTAAGGTAAAAACGCATCCGTGTTTATGTGTGGCGTGGTCTTACGAGATACCTTTATTTTGGAAGGCTTTATATCTTAAAAAATCCAATAGGCTATATTTTTCTTACACTGGTTTACCAGACTAACTCGGATGTTATTTTATTGTAATGCTCGTGTCGGACCAAGCATATTTACAGATTGCTTTGGATGTACTGGAGCTCAGGGGACAAGCTACAGGCCCAAGATATATCTATGTATTCTTTTTGTTCCGCTGTATTGTCTGTTGGTTGTATTTATCAGCAATTTTTAGGGTAGGTTGTTATAACTATCCAAGTTGAAATAGGTTAGTGTAGTCTGATTGGTGTATGTATATTACATTTTTCTTTGTGTAATGGTTTTCTGTATATTATAAATTATTCGTTCCGCTATGGGATTATGTGTTGTTTAGTTTACTTCGTTCTTCCTTCTTCTTTTCCCCTAACAATTGAGTTTTCCGGTATTCAATTGCTTAGCACGCAATACAGTGAATATATTAGTGTCGATTTTCAAGGGTCGAAAATCCTAAACTGTTACGTCGATTTATTATCCTTTGGGATAATAAATGTTGTTTTAAATATATAAATGCTGGGTTATAAATGATAAAAATATTTTAATAGAAATTGTTTAAATATAAAGCTAAGTGTAAAGTGTTGTGGGCTTACTTTAAACAATGTTTTAATGACATTTGTTTTAACCCTTGTTTTAATACACTTAGTATTATAATTTTCCCTTTTAAAAGAATATATCAAAGAGTGTTTTTAATGTATTTTACAAATATCTAAAAGGTGAAAATCAAGCACAGGTGTGAATCAAATGTTTAAAAATTTGATTCATTTATTGGTGGTAAGTGTATGCGATTTAGATTCCCATACTCAAACCACTCTGTTACTCCTAACAGTTGAATATCGGTTATCGATTTCGATTCTGCTATCTTCTTTGTATTTCATCAATCTAAGACGATGTGGTCTTTTTGAGCTTTGATATCCTTTGCTGAAAATAACTAAGACCAAAGCGCGGGTAAGGGGGTGCACCCTCCTAGTCATTGTTGTGCTTCATCACTCTAAGATGATTTGTCGCTCATTTTGAGCATTGGCATCCAACATCGAAAAACTTAAAACCAAAGCACGAGTGGGAACCAAGCCATGTGGGTCACACCCATTATAGTATATTCACATTTATCTAGTGGTGTAGATAGCATGCATGCATTGATGTAAGTATTTTCGGATGCTTGTGGATTTAACAGGGTCCAGCTTGGAAGTTCCCGAGAGTGATATGCTTTGGTGTGGGCTCTCAAATATATTTTATCTAAAAGTATACTTTCGATGTAGGTGAAAGCACACTATTAATTATGTTAGATAAATTCATTTTCCTTGTTCCTATCTCGAACCTTGGAATTAATCTTTTATTTTGTGTGTTTCGTCAATCCAAGATGATTTGTTGCTCAATTAAGTGTCGCTATCCTTTGTCGGAATGACTAAAACCAAAGCACGAGTGGGGGCCAAGTTATGTGGGAATAATCCCATTATGGTATCTTCACATCTATTCTAGATTAGTTTCAGTTATATGCTTCGGAGATGTGAAATACTCGGATACCCGGTAACCGTTGGCGGGATCCGCATTGAAGTTTCCAAGAGCCATCGTAGTTCACAAGTATATTTCTAGCGGTATACTTTCGATAAGGGGGGAGCACCCTCCTAGTCATTTGTTGGAAAATTCCTTTCCTTGTTGTTGAATCAATATCTTTGAATTATTTTCTCAATTGCACCGAGAAGCGATTGTGGTTCTTCTCGATGTTTAATTATTTGTGTCCATTCTTTAAGTTTGAATTTTGATCTTATCTATGCTCATTTATTCTAGTTTCGATAGTTGTTCGGATTTGTTTTCCGTTTCTTCATCTATGAATATTGTTCTTTTAAGGTAAAAACTCGTTTTGAGTATTTTTTGAAGTTGTCGTTGGTGGAACATGGAGCTTATGAAGTAGAGCTAGATGTTCACCTATCGTAATATTTTTATTTCCACTGTATTGTTTACACATTGTAAGGTCGGAAATTTATAACTGTCCAACTGGTAAGGTTTTGTTTTTAACTCTGATGTATATTATATGTCGGAGTGATAGTTTATACAGTCTTTATTATATTATACGTTGTTGATTCCCCTGTGAGATTCTGTTTCCCATGTTCTTTGTTTCTTTCATTTTATTTTACCCTAACATCTACCATTCCAACGATAGAACGTTCAACATTTGAATATCATGGATGTATTCTGTGTCAAATTTCAATGGTCGAAAAGATGGGTCATTATAATTTAGTTCATTCAAAATATGCCAATAAACTATACTGTGAGACAGGCTTTTAAATCTCCCCGAGATGGCCGAGATGAAAAA
Source organism: Allium fistulosum (assembly GCA_030737815.1). Taxonomy (NCBI): domain Eukaryota; kingdom Viridiplantae; phylum Streptophyta; class Magnoliopsida; order Asparagales; family Amaryllidaceae; genus Allium; species Allium fistulosum. The sequence continues at coordinate 802,037,731 of CM060904.1, forward strand.
TCCGAGATATCAGCCAAAATCCAAGATTTGGCAGCCTATTTAGTTATAAGTGTTTTAAATATCGCCCGAGATGGCCGAGATATTTTCCCAAGATATTGGCCAAAATCCGAGATTTAAAACACTGCTGTGAGATCGAGTATTCAATTTGACTGATTATAAAAGAATCGTATTGTGTTAAATGTAATACTAGACCAAAACTACAAGAAAGGTCTAAGAATACGATCACTGAAATGTCAGTTTGATCAGTTTTCGTAAGGTACATCATATTTGATGTTCTTAAATGTTAAGGAAGATCAAATGCATCTTTATAAAGAGTTCGTTGTGATGTCATAGTAAGGGTTTTCTTTTAAATGATCTGACCATTTAGAAAGAAAAATGAATGTACAAGTGTAGATGTGATTTAAGGTATAGTTGGAATAAAGAGATGAATAGTCACTTCTACTTTATAAAGAAACATCGAAAACGAGAATTGTGATAATAATAATTGATACTTAACATTGGAATGAGAAATACGATTTCTATTCCAAAATGTATTTTCATATCAAAAAAAATTATGAGATTTATTATACTGAGTTCAAGATATTTGATCAAAGAAGTCTGCGCTGTAAACTAGTTGCATTATATGAAATAAATAATTTATGTTTAGTGAATAATGAACCTCCGAATTTAGTACGCTATCATAGTAATGATGGAAATAGTAAGAGCATGAAATATAGCATTTATTGATTGCATCAAGTTATGAAAATTGTTTTCGTAAAACATACCGAACATTATTAATGAAATAATGATTATTTTTCGGTGTCGACTGACACCGAAAAATGGACATAGTTATATTTCAATGTGAATATTATGAATATTTGTTATGAAATAAAACTATAATGTGGTGTTTGTTTTCATAACAAAAGTGATGCATCGGAAAATACTGAGGTATTTAAAATTTTATACAATTATTTTGGAACTATAGACTAAGTTGTGGTTTTTAGAAATAAATTTTATTATCTGATTATGAATCAAATGATACAAGTTAATTATGCATCAAACAATTAAAGGCAATGTACCCATTTAGTGGAAGCGTCATAGGAGTTGATGAACTCTTTAGATTGATACATATAGATGTATGTAATCATAAGTCTATTAATACCAAAACGTTTTCACATATTTCATCATATTCTACGATGAGTCATCATAGACTTGGACATGTGTATTTGATACACATATGTAAGTGTAAGATAAGCTCATAGAAATAAAATGGAAGTAAATAATGTAACATGTGATAGAAATTATTCGATATAACTGAATAGGTGAGTGTATTGGAAAGAGTTTCTTATGTACTTAACATGAATACAGATTTTGTCTCAAAAGGTCACTCTTTCCTATGACACATAATGATGTATCGATAAGGAGTAATCGAACTTTTTTGGACAAAATTAGATTGATTATAAGTAAAGTTGAGTTAAATTCTTTTTATAAGGTCACATACATAAGAGTAGTACACAAGGTTAATATTATTGCATCTAAATAATAGTTTGCAAAATCATACAAGATAAGGCTTTATAAGAAACCCCAACATATCCTAGGCTAAGGAGTTTGTAGGTTGTGCAAGTCAAAAGTCTGCACGTAATAGCTATTCTTGAGGGATCTTGTATGAACCTCCCCTAATGGGGTTTGGAAAAGATTGTCATTGGATGCCACATTTATGTTTTGAACATAAGTTTTGTAAACTAAAATCAAATTTGTTTTATATATAAGGAAATTCATAAAATGTTTATGAATACCTATTCCATTGCACTGGGAAACAATTGTTGTTTCAAGATATACGAACTTCATAGTAAGGGAATTTCTTGGAGAATATTAATAGTAAAATGGAATTGGATACGATTCAAAGATAAAACTAATTATATGAGGTGAAATAAAACTAACGAACCAAAACGAACACATCAAATTAGAATGTCTAATAAGTATTCTTGCATATTGAAGAAACTCTTTTAGTTTCTTATCAACGTCGAAAATATATAATCCTCGGTTGTGTAATTAGACCACTAAGTGCATTGACTCTATGAAAACGTACGACGCGCCAATCCAAAATAATTCCAAGTACGTTATCAGAATATGATTATGATAGTTGCTTCCAAAGTAATATGACCCATTGGCCGCAAATGTGTCTTTAAGAGAAAGATAAATGCAATTGGAATATAGTGTGCCACACTGATAAGAATAATATAGTAAATTTCAATTATTAAAATTAACATAACAAATTCCCCATTCGATGTGCTCGGGTTAGTTCGGACTTACTCACAAAGTTATTGCTTAGTTTGACTATATGTTTGGTAAGTATATGTTGAAACTAAATAATGATTCAAAGTAAACTGTTTACACATAATAACCAATGTGTCTCGAAATCAGTAGGAGTTGTTTGGGTTTGTCGATATTTGAATATTATCCAAGGATGGATATGAAAGTATCATTCAGGAAAGCATCAAAATTGAATAAGTATTTTGATGGAAATATCAAATAGTTTGATTATCAGTCAAAATGCAGAGGAAACGTGTACTCATTAGAAAGAAAGTTAAAAGGTACATAGATATTTCTAAATCATAAATAAACAACACACTACTGATTTTTAACGATGTGTTAAAATCAGTTTTAGTTGTTTCAACACTCAACGTTGGATTTGTAATGATGTTTTTAATAGTGAGTATGAATATTGAAAATGCCCCGAAATGATTTGCAAGGGCACCTTATTAAAAAGTCTAATACAGACCATGTAAAATGGATTCCATATGCATTGGCAATAGGAATTATCATACATGTCTTTTTGTCTACGATATCATGATTTGTTTATGTATTTTGATACATAAAGCAAATATCAAATCCAAATAGGTCTCACTAAATGGTTTTTTTGAGGCATTCTCATGTATTTTTAAAAAACTAGAGAATTGTTTACAGAAACAAAAAACTCCTTATAAAGGAGTGTTCGGACTTAAATTTTCATAAGTGATATTGAACATTATATGTCAATAATGAATTCAAGTGAAGAATCTTTCGGTTGGAAATATTCTAAATGAAAGAATGTGATGGATTTATTGAAGAAAAAAGACTAAGTACATCGTCTTGAATAACATCGTAATAAAACAATGTATATAAATATAAATGCATAAATTTATAACTGAGCCGAGAATAATTCTGAATGTTGAGAATCTCATAACATTGTTATACGATAACAATGTCACGATATAGTTCATAAAAGAACTTAGAGCCCATTGGAAGTCCAGAAGCATACTTTGAATTATTCCACATGATAAATGCAGTTTATTAGCATTGGAGAGAGTCGATTGACGAAGTAGATAATTGAAACATAATAGCATACCCATTCATTGAAGGACTAACCCAATTGGTTTTGAGAAAACCGATTGGGAAAGTTGGAATAAGATTCCATAATTGAACCCAAGTGCAAGTGGGAGATTGATAGAGTTAGGGGTATGCGTTAATTATGTAAATTATTACATATATCTTACTCGATAACCAATCTTATTCGAAATAAAAAGGGTTTACTTTCAGTTATATACTTGATATAATGTGTTATATCAATTAATTTAACTAAAAATATATTTAATAGAAAATCCATAAATGGTATGTTTTTTATAGTAGTTAGAAAGTGTTGTAACCGTGAGTAATTTATCACAATGAAAAAAATTATACAATTTTAAATGTTCCTCGTCAAGATGCATCGAGACTGGATATTGATGTTTCCCTTATGACTAAAGTATGTAATGCTATCTAAATATTAGGTGTTGTATTTCTCATGACTACTGGGTGCACCTAGGGGTTATGTACTAATATTTATTATATATAACTATGGAACGATTCATTCAATTGTTTACTGTTGGTTAATATAACTAAGGTCAAATAGAAAATATCGATGTGACTTATTTACATAGTTCTTTTGACTTGAGAATACTGTGGATCTTCAATATGAAAGCTTCACTTTAATTATAGTCAAATCATGGAAAGACATCCATCGAGTGACTGTAGTTGGGTCGAGTGAAATTATTGGAAGTGAAGCACTATTCAAGAGAGGTTACGTCTCCTTAGTTATATAGGGTCAGTATCACGATTAACTCAAGTCTACTCAAAGTCAAAGTCTCTGGCGGAGCAGTTCGGTTAATAATATTTCTTATTACTAAATCAAGGACTTTGTATTTTGACTATAGAGTTGAATATGGATGATATTGAAATTTTGACCATTAGCAAATTCCATAAGTCCAAAGTGATATAGTTTTAACGAAGAGAATTTGTGTAAAATAAAATTCACAACATGGCAATGCTTAACAAAGTAAAATTGGATTTTACCGAAACTAAGTAAGCGATAAATTTGACCAAAATGTCACATCAATTGCTAAGTGACATGTGAATGTTAATATTGTCACACACCTGCTAAGTGATGTGTAAACACTAATATTCGAATTGTTCGATATTAATCGTTTACCAAATTTACACCTGACAAGTCATATAACCGAAATGATGATTTCACCTTTAAACAAATGATTTAATTAGTTTATAATATTTATAAATTAATTAAATAAAATAATGTTCGTGAAATATTATTTATAAATTTGATCTAGATTTGATAGATGAATATTAAATGTATTTACAAAAGTTATAAATATATTAATCGATATACGATATCGATAAGCATTTTAAATTAGATTTAAAATGCAAAATATTTATTCAGGCTTTAAATGGGTTTATAGCCCAATATGGGGTTGATAGGGTCGGCTGGAATAAAGGGCTTAGAGGTGGCTATTTGATGGGCTAAAGCAGAGTGAAAATGAGTAGCTGAGATAGAAGGAGATTGAGTAAATGATATGATATTAAATTATCTATATTCCTTCCTATATCTAAACATCTTTTCCTTCATTTGATAAGGTTCTTTTTTATCCTTCATCCACATTCCTTTACTGTCCAACCTACCCTCTCCCATCTCTCTAATATCCTAAGCTCAAATCAAATTAGTTTAGTTGTTATCTAATAGCTGAAGGTCAACAGTTCAAGGACTAGCAATCTGCCTAATTGAAAAAAGTTTCAAAAGGGAGAGTTCATCCTTTAAGGTATGCTTCAAGGCTTTGGTTCTTATGTATAGTTTCCATTGAATTATAGTTCATAATCTTTTAAATAATATATTATTGTGTATATATTATTATTATATTGTTAGTTAGGTGACGATTCTGATATGTATTAACGTTGTGACAAGTTGGTTTGGTTATATGTAAATATATACATATAAATAAAAAAATAAAAATTATATATATATATATATATATCTATATATATATACATATCGAACTTATTTCGCTGCATATTATATATATATATATATATATATTATTTAATTATACATACATGGTTTATATTTAATTACAATATTATTCTATGGTTAAAATTGATCATATAATTTTATACATATAACTATACAACAATAGTAATTTTCAACAGTAAGAAATTAATTTTTATAATTATTTATTATTATTTAATATTATTTAAATCAATATACTATATAAATAAATCATATAAAATAAAATATGTTACGAAAAGTATTTTTTAAATTTTATAAAATTAACTTATCATAAGACAAGCTTTCGGCCAGAAATTAAAAACTAAAAAACCAATTTTGCTATTTTAAAAAAAATTATTATAATAGGCCAAAAATTAATAAAACTTAAATCTAAGCGAAAAAAATATTGAAAATTTTTCAAACTTAAAAATATCATATATGATTTAATGGAAATTCAGAATTTTAAAATATGTTCTAAAAATAATTTTTTTATTAATATTTTATGTAATTTCAAATAAATATTTAATTAAAAATATATTTTAAAATAATCTAATAAATAATAATTTTTTCTGTTGTACACACAATCTAGAATTGATAAAAAGGTTAATTTTGTTAATTATTTTATATAGGTTTATATATTATAACTATATTTATGTGTGTGTATATATACTTTTTTTTTTAAAAAAATTATCATTACATATACCGGTACATATATTATTCATGGTTTAATAAAAAAATTATATATATATTATTTCATTTAAATTACTTATTTATATTTAAACAGATATATTATAATAATATGCATATATATTATTAATATTTTATTTATATATTTATATATACATATATATATATATATATATATATTACATTTACATAAAATTATTTAAACAAACTTAACATATACACTTATATATATGTTTATATATATACATATATTTGGACAGCATACATTACATATCGGATAAGGTAATATGTTCGTTGCAATGAAAATCCTAACATATATACGTAGGAATGTTATACCTTGCACGAGTTATCATGTTATACAGGCGCGCGCGCACACACACAGATATATATATATATATATATGATACATATGTGCATATTTATATGTATTAATATAAAAATTAAATAAAACTATAAAAATTATAAATTTAAATAAAATAAGATATTTTGTTTAAATAAAATTCATAAATGTTCTAAATAAATTAGACTTCATATGCCCAATAAAGATCCAATAAGAGAAAAAATTTAGAATTCACCCATAACTTCTGTTGCGAGATGACCCTGCTCCAACAGTAACTAAGCCACTAACTTACTATCATCGATATCACTCTGAAAGTTATAGTCTGTATACTTCATCATAAGGAGGTCTCAATTCTCATATATAAGGAATAAGTCCCTAGTATTTGTTAAATACTATAGTATATATTTTACAGTCATCCAGTGTTTCTCTCAAGGATTAGACTGGTATCAGCTTGTGCATCCTAATGCATATGCCACATCCTATTTTATACATAGCATGGTGTATATTACAGAACTGACTACTGATGCATGTAGTATCTCTTTATATGATCTTTCTCCTCTTCGGTTTAGGATGCATCCTTCTTATAGAGGATGATTCCAGATTGCATCAGAATAATTCTACACTTGGGATTCCCCATACTGAACCTTTTTAGTATGGAATTTATGTACATGGATTGGGACAATCCTAGCAGCCTCTTGGATCTATCTCTATACATCTTTGTACCAAGTATACAGGTAGCTTCTCTCATACCATTTAAGGAGAAATTCTTGGAAAGCCAAGCTTTCGCTGATTGCAATAACCAAATGTCATTGCCAATCAATAGATCATTGATGTATAAAATTAAGAACACGATAGCACTTCATTATTCCTTTCGATATATGCACGCTTTCTTTATGTTGTGAGAAAAACCAAAATGTTTGATTACTTTATCAAAACACTTATTCCAACTCATTAAAGCTTGTTCTGTTTGACTACTTTATTAAAATACTTATTCTAACTCCTTGAACCTTGTTTAAGTCCATAAATGAACTTTTACAACTTGCAAGCCTTGGCTTCATTCCCATGAACCTAAAAACCCTTAGGCTGTGACATATAGACGGTCTCTTTCAAATCAACATTTAGAAATTCCATCTTTATGTCCATTTGCCATATTTCATAGTCGTAGAATGCAATAATAATCAGCATTATCTAAATGAACTTAAGCATTTCTAAAAATGAAAAGGTTTCATTATAGTTAACTTGTTGAATTTGAGAAAATCCTTTTGCAACTAGCCTTGCTTTGTAAGTCTCAACTTGCCATATCCATTTTGATTTTTCTTAAAATCCATCTACAGCCGATAGGTTTTATTTCTTCGAGTATATTAGCCAAAGTGCATATTTTGTTTTCATACATGGAATCCATTTCAGATTTCATAGCTCCAAGCCAATGTGCAAAGTCCTTACTCTACAGTGCTTGTTGGAATGATAGTGTGGTCATCTAATATGCAGTCCTCTTTCTCGACATCCACGAGAAAATCGTAGTATCACTTTGATTCATGAGATTTCATATTAGACCTTCTAATAGGTTGTGTGTTTTTTTATACAGATGAACTTGGTTCCCCTACTGGTTTAGTCTCATCCAAGACTACAACTTCATTGTTAATTTTTTTTGATAGAAATTCCTTTTCCAAAAGTAGAGCGTGTGTGGAAACAATAACTTTTTGTTCCTATATGTTATAGAAAATATAAACCCTGGAGTTCTTCGGATATCCCATAAAATTACACAAGGCTAATCTTGCCTCATGTTTGTTGGGGCCAACATTCTTAACGTAGGCTAGACAATCACACACATTCAAATAATTGAGGTGAGGTTTCATCCCATGCCACATCTCATATGCCGTCTAAGGCACAGATTTTGTGGGTATCAAATTCAACATATGCGCTATGTTTTCTAGCACTATCCCCAATAGGATAGAAGTGACTCAACTATGCTCATCATGGAACAAACCATAACGAATAGGATTCGGTTCCTTCGCTCTGAAACATCGTTACATTATGGAGTATATGGTAGAGTAACCTGAGATATAATCCATTATCTTTTAAGTATTGTTGGAGCTCTTTTCCAACGTACTCACCTCCTTGATCTGACCGAAGTATTTTAATCTTATGGCTCGTTTGATTTTCGATCTTGTTTTTATATTTTATGAACTTATCATAGGCATCGGATTTGTTTTTTATAAGATACACATACCCTTGTCTCGAGAAATCATCTGTAAAGGTTACAAAATACGAAAAATTATCTTTGGTAACTATAGGCATCGAACCACATACATCACTATGTAAGACACTTAAGAGTTCATTAACTCTTTCATTGCTCCCACTAAAAGGATGCTTGGTCACTTTATCTTTAAGATATGACTCACACGCATCAAATGACTCAAAGTCAAATGATAGTAGAAAACCATCGGCTTTCAATTTGTGTAGTAGTTTCTCACTTATATGATACAATGCCAAAGATAGTTGCTATTTAGGTCTATAATAAAAGGGTTACAGCATAGACATGATTAGTGTTAATCACATAAATGGCATTATCCAGAATACCATCTCACATTTTACTACCATTTATTTAACATAATGTTCATAACATTATTAGCATAGTGATATATATAGCCAGTCTTAGACAATCTAGGCATAGAAATAATACCACAAACAAATTCTTTTACATAATTGCAATTATTTAATATTAAGACTAATACATTTGGAAAATTTAAATGAAAATCTCCAATTGTTGTTGCATCTACTAGAGATCCATCAACAACTAGAAGACACGTCTCTTCCTTTGCCACATGATGCATGTTCCTAAGTCCATGTAATGAATCACATATGTGAGTTCCAAATCCAATATCTAAAACCCAAGATAATTTACTAATTGCAAAAAAAATTGAATCATAAATATACCTGTAGGAGCAGCAGAACTATTATGTTTCTTCTCTTTGACAATCTTCAAGTATTCCAGATAGTTTCCTTTCCAGTGAACCCTCTTGTGATAGTGATGACAGTCACCTTATCATCTAGAGAAGTCTTCTCATTCTTCTTATTAACCTTTTTTGTTTCTTTGAACCTTTCAAAGATGATGCATTCCCCCTAATCGCGAGCACCATGCCCTAATCCTTAGAAAAAGGCTCGACTGACTTTAACATATTGAGGAGCTCCATGAGACTTACGTTCAGCTGGTTCATATTATTTAATATGAATGAATTAAACTAAGGAGTAAAAACCTAAAATCGGATTCACTTGCAACTCGTTCCCTATCGTCGCGTCCAACTGAGATAGTCTATCGATATAGCCTTCCATTATTAGAACGTAATCGTCCACTTTCATGTCGTTCATCATTTTCGTACTGAACAGTTTTTCATAAGTTCGTACCTTATGAAAACAAGACTGTTCTCCAAACAAATCTTTAAGGCTTATGAAAGTTTGATGGGCATTCATGTTATGGTGTTGTCTCTACAACAATTTATCTAAGGTAAACAACACGTAAATTTAGGCAATTTCGAGATCTGTGACCCATTTGTAATAGGATACATATAATTCGAGGTCAACATCATTAGCGGGTTTTCCCTTAAAGGTTCAGCTGTAGATGACCATAGACGTTCGTATGTTAGTGCTATTTTTATTGCCTTTAACCAGTTTATATAGCTAGGTCCGATTGAGTTTGTCATTTTCTAAAAAACAATTTGGGTGTAGACCTTTTTTCGAATTTAATTTAGTATATTAGGACAATATACATAGTAGATGCTCCTATAATATTAGTAAGGTTAAACATTACATTTCATTTTACTAATAAGCACTAACCAGTCTTTTATGCTTCTCAAAACCCTAAGACAAAACATAGAAGTCTTTTGACTTCACTCGTAGGTGTTAGGACTCGTATGCCTTATGATTCTGAACTTGGGGAAAGCTCAAAAAATCATAGTCAACTATATAATGGATAACTCCTTATTAGTTGTATTGTATACAACTCCTCACCCTTGCGGTCTTTGTCCTAATCTCACCTTTACCTTGAGAAAAACTCAACAAATAAAGAGAGATTATTCACTCGCGCCTACCAATTTACGACGACAAAAGTATAATTTAAATACCTTGAGGAAAGCTCAACAAATATGTGCAGTTATCTTACCTCGTTTATTCTATATATACCAATAGTACTACACATCACATCTCTAGCTTGAAGAAAGCTCAACATCTAAGGAATATGCAAGTAATCTATTGATACACAAATGGTAGAGGACAACTTATTATATTATAGATTCATAACCTTTAATATGTATAACTAAGTGATATCCACTTATGAAATACCCTCATGATTCAAGTATCAAACACATCTAAAATCACGGTATATGTCTATACGTATGTATTTATTCATTAAATCTAATTAGGGTTTCTTATTGTTCTGCCTTTTATTGCACATTCATACTATATAAATTTTAATTATTATATAACTTTTATAACTAAATTAACTTATATAATATCCTTGCGTATAATATTATGTTAATATTATTAATTAAATCTATTTAACGAGTTTAAGTAATAATTTAATTAACATTTTAATTAATTATATATTATTAAATTAAACATTTTATATGAATATGAATACTGTAACACTTATAGTTTTACACATATTTTTATATGTGCATGTCATATTATATATTAATTTGTTTATTTAATTAAATAATTATAATTCATTATTTTAATTTCTAAAATTCATAAATACTTACATTGCCTTAAAAAAATCAACATAATGTAACATATATCATTATATATGTTATACATATATGGTTTAATTAATTAACTATTTAATTAATTTAATTTATTAATCTAATTAATAATCAATTAATCTTGAAATTAATTTACAAATTTTCAAAACAATTTTAAAAATAATATTATAACATTTATAATATACATCTCATTTTAAACTTAACTTTTAGATTTAAAACTTCATTTTAATTTCAAAATAGATTTTGAAATATTAGCCTAAGGTCCAAATTCAAATTGTACCTTTTCTATTAGGGATAACATTTGGGCTCACTTCACCTTTTAGGCCATGTTGTTAACCGGTAGAGTAGGGTACTTGATTACCCAAGCCCCGCCTAGAAACGACTTTTCTAGACACCCTACTAAATGGTTAAGCTTGATTAGTTGGTCCTAACATGACTAATTTAGACTGCATAGACTATTTGGCTCTGATACCAATGTTGTAACTGGGCCAGTCGAAAGTGGGTTAAATGTATGAATTTCAAAAAAATTCCATTTTGATTTGGTTAAGTCTCTGAAGCCCAAATTGATTTTAGATCTAATCTAAAATTTTCAATAAAATCTTCATTTTATTCTTTTGTTTAAAAGTAGTTAAAGTTTAATTTTATATTATATATATATATATATATGTTGTAATGAGCGCATCAAGTGCGCTAATGTGTAGCAGGTGCAATATATAAAAAGCATACATATTTAGTGTGAACGTTGTTTAGGTGCTGGGATACACACCACACAATGGACACATTTCCACTTTATATATGTCGTTGTCATAAAAAAATTATTTTTAATAGGTTTTATTTAGTGTGTGTGTGTGTATACATATACATATACATGTATATACACACATAGACACACAAATATGTATACATTTTTACATCAGAATAAACTTATTACATGACATGTATTAAAGTTAAAGTAGACAAGTTTAAAGTTGGTTTTAAATAAAAATAGTTTAAAAGAAAAATTACAATATTTTACATGAAAGTCCATTTTGTAAGCCTTGAATTAAGAACAAATACACATAGACACACACATATGTGTGTGTGAGTGAGCGAGTGTGTGTATGTAATATTCATATACATGTACGTGTTGGAACTGGGCCAGTCAGGAGCTGGTGAAATAGGTAGATTTCAAAATATTCCTATTTTGGATCTATTGGACCTATAATGTCTAATAGATTTATTAGATCTCATCTAATGTTGTTTCAATAAAATTGTATTTTATTAATTTTTTCATAGATTTATTAATTAAATTCTGAATTAATTAAGTGTGAGATATGAAATTTTTTGAATATATCAAATATATTAATACTTTAATTATGTGTCAGAATTGTTAAACATTAATCACGTATGTTTAATTAGTGATAATATATAGGAATAAACATGGTTAAATCTAGATGCAATCACATAAGGAACTATTAAGGAAGGTGATGAAAGACGACATCATCAATTGGTTCCACGTTCCCTCTTTGGTAAATTTAATTGATACAACATTTAATTAACATGCAAGAGGTATTATGATAAAAGAACATAAATAGCAAATAATAATTAATATGTATATATTATTACCTCACTTTTAAATTGTCTAATAATAATAAAAAAAGTTTGAAATCATGCTTTGGCAAAATAATAAATGTTTATATGTATACACACACAGATACACGCAGATACACACATATACTAATACATACATACATACATATATATATATATATCTGTGTGTGTGTGTGTAAGTATATGTATATAAAGATTAAACTAAAACTTTCCAATTAAGTCAAAACGAACTTCCATATTGCATTAAAATTTTCTGTTGCATTTATAAACTTATGTATACTACTAGTTGACAAAAATACATATATATATATATACAAATTAAAAGTCTTAAACCAAATGAAATTTATTTATTTTTCAAAACAAAAGTGGAACACAACAAATTAAACAAAATATTAATAATCCTTTAAAATGCTTAAATAAGGACATTGAGATAGTAAATTGGGTAACATATTTAGAATATTATCATAATCAATTTTAAAGCTTAGATTCATTATCAAAGCATTGTTTTAATCATACGTAAATTTCTATTATAGTTTATCAGATTAAGAACGAAACAATTTATTTAACAAAGTTTTCAAATTGCATGATTATTTTCAATTCAAGGTGAAGTGATAACATGTGTATCCAATGTTTCTGTTTCAACATATATGCAAATAATATGTACATACAAACTTTCAGAATGTGAAAAATTACACTTTGATTTGTGAGTTTAAAACATAGATCTATAATTAAAACATTTTTTTAATCATATAGAAAATGTTGTTTAGATTTATCAAATTAAAAATCAAATCAATTCATTCAGCAAATGATTCAAATTATATAAAAAATTTCAAATAAAATGAGGTAATAATATATACATATAAACTATGATAAGCGTATTAAAATTAATAGAACGTTTAAAATAGAAGATACCTCATAGATCTAGCCAAAAGTCACACCTTGCTTTATGGTTTCTCCTCGGATCACCAAAATCCACGTCCAATCCTTACAAGAGATGGATGAACCATATTTATTTTAGTTTAATTTAATGTTTGATTTTAAGTTATTATTGGTTTTTATTTTGTTTAAAGGAAGATGATGGCAGTCATTACTTTGGAGAGGGGGAAGGATTTTCTATAAAAAGCAAGCGAAATAAGGAGATTTGTTTTTAATGGGATAAAAGAATCTTTTTACATTCTCCTTATTTAGCTTCCTTACTTCATTAAATCGATTAATACCTTCTTTTCTCCATGTATTGGCTAGTCCTAGCATGCATCCATAATAGGCAAAGTTTCCAATAAAATAAAAACATCTATGTAATTATTTATTTCAAACTCCATTTAAAAGGTGTACCAATATTTGATATCGATATTTGCAAATATAACTGTAATACATGCATTTAAATAATTACTAACAACATTTAAAAATGAAATAAATTAATTATAATTAATATTTCATAAATATTAATTAATTTATCTACTTTATAACATTTCATAAATTAACTAAATCATGTCATTTCTAGAGAAATCACAAATGCAGTTGTGTGACTCAAAGGTGTGAATTCGGACAACAATTAATATTAAACAATTCAGATATTAATGTTCACACATCAACTTAGCTAGTGGTGCGACAGTTTGGTTGAATCTATCACGTACATGTATTTTTTGTAAAATCTATTTCATGTTTTCTTAAGCGATACCCGTTAATAATGATTATTTACACCAATTCTCTTTGTCAAAATTATATCACATTAGGACTTATGGAATTTGGTTTTAGTCAAAATTCTAATATCATCCATATTCAACATTGTAAGTCCAAACATCAAGTCCTTAGTTCAATAGTAACATTTATTATTAACCGTACTACTCTGGTTAGAGATTTTGACTTAAATTGACTATAGTTGACCGTGATACTAACCTTATATAATTGAGGAAATGAATCCTCTATTGAATAGTGTTTTACTTTCAATGCTTTAACTTAGACCCAACTTACTTTCAATGCTTTAACTTAGACCCAACTCTAGTTGTTCTATGGACATCACGCCATGATTTATATAATCAAAATAGAGTGTCCACATTGAAGTTCAATGGTATTCTCAAATCGAAAGAATTATGTAACATCATCACTTCGAGATTCTCTGTTTGATCTTAGTTATATTAACCAACAAAAAACTCTTAAGCAAGTCATTCCAGAGTTATCCAATAACTATCAGTACGTAATCCCTTGGTGCCCTCCAGCTGTCACAAGAAATAGACTGCATAACACACCCAAGTCTAGTAATATTTAAAACAATATGTTATTTTCTGTAATAACCCACCTTTAGGATCCCCAGATGTCGACGCAAATACATCCACGATATTCACATGCCGAACATCCAAGTGCTGAAAAGATAGATCATTAGGGTGAAAGAAAGTAAAGACAAAACAGAATCTCATAAAAAAACGTGACGAGTAACATATAATATAAAGATGATCTTCACAAAAGAAAACCGAACTTTTACAATACATACATCTATCAAAGTACAACACTAACATCATCATCCTGGACAGTTATAATAACCTGTAACACCTCGTGAAATGAACCATAAATAAATAAAGTAAATTGAATTAAATATGATAAGAGTTGGGTATGGAAATTTTATAAAAGTTGGAATTTGACCATGGAAGTTATTCTATTACGTTCGTGGAGAAATTTTGATCTGTTTCCATATATAATATGCTGAAAACGGAGCTCAAACAAAGAAGTTAGGAGCATTTACAGTTTTTAGATTTAAATTAGTTTAGCTTGAATTCAAATTCAAATGAGAAAACGAATTTAGGGTTTAAATTTAAAAAATTAGTTTGGGGGCTAAGCAAACATTTAATTAACGCTTAACGTTAAAAAGTTAATTAGGGAATAAAATAATACGGCAACGGAAATAAATAAACATCCCCGAATAAAAGGAGCAGTCAACCTGAATAGGTCAACCGCTTGGCAACAAATGTTGCCAGTGGCGGCTAGGGTTTTACGTTATGTTTTATTCGATTGTGCGCTCCAGATTTACCCATATCCTACCAACTTTCATCCTACGGTTCTAGTGCATTTCAACTCCTATAAATAGAACCATATCCACTCCACTTTTATTTATATTATTTTGGGAAATACGACGAAACTTTGCCATTGCTATCTCTCTAATAAGGTTCAGAAACTCTGTAGAGAATTCAAGTAAGGATTCAATTTATTTCCTATTTATTTCTTCTTCCTCCAATTTATTCTTGTCCTATTCTTCTCTAATTATTCTGAATCTAACGAATATATATACCTTTTCCTGTGTGTGTGTGTGTCAAAAGAGAGAGGTTCTGGAAGAGATCGGAAGGCTACAAATCCATTTGAGTAAGGCTAAGGCCAATATGTGAGTGGAAACCTTAGTATTTCTTTTCAGCAATTGTTTAGTGTATTTCTTTTGGATTTGAATATGCCATAGGGATTTTGGGATTTTGAAAATATGATAGATAAAATACCTCCAAATTTCTTTTTATTTCGAAATGTCAATTATATGTTGAGATTCTCAATTATTTACATTAATTTGACGGAATTTGTTTCGTTTATGCAATTTTTGATAATTTCACAGTTTATTCCACTTCTCCTTCTTCTTTGGGTCAAATTATGATCCTTCAATAAAATAAGGGGTTTAGATTACAAATTCTATTCATAGTTTACACCACTTATTCTTACCTTTTTCTTTATAAAAATAGGAGTTGAATAGAATATGGGGTTTAGATTGCAATTCTTATGGTTTAAGATATTCCATTGTATTGATATAATAAATTAAGTTTCTATTTTATTTACAAGTCTGTTATTAAAATTTTGGTTATGAATATTTATTCCCTATTTTGGAAATAAGAACTCCCTGAAATCTTGGGAAATTGAAAGAAAAAAGGCTTGTACCAATAATTGGTTAGGAATTGACATTTAACGCTAGTTTAGAGCGTAAAATCCATGTTAAGAACTTATTAGGTATGAATATTTATTTATCTCCATTTACGTAATTAACGTATAACTATTATGTATATGGTGTAGTTAATTAGGCATTTATTTATATTTATTTCCCCCGTTAGGAAGGTAGTTGATTTTGAGGCGAAAATAAGAGGAAACTCTTATATAGCCTAATTATTATTTTAAGGCATAATAAAGAAGATTCCTTATTAGGCCTTATTTATGAAATGATGAGATGAGTGTGTGTGTGTGTGTAGTAATTAATTTATGGCTAAGTCATAGGGATGCGAGGTCAATATAGTTACAAGACGAAAGTCCGCCCTTCACTTTGAGGCTACCAGTAGTTGTGTACACTTTTATTGATATGAGATATCCTTATGATAAATATTTATAATGACGCGACGTTAGTTCCAAATTCTATAAGGGAATCTGCCCAGCTAATCTGGCTACCAGTTCCTACGAATAGTGGACTAATGAGAGACGTCATTATGAGTATGGTCCATAAGACGAAGGGCCTGCTTCGGGGTTTGAGGTATTTAGTGGTTGGACCCACCTTTTTCTCGAGATAAAGTATTTAATGGTGAAGGGGTTGCATTAAGTGGTATCTCTACAGGGGTTCGCTTCTTGAAATAGGTCTTAAATTAGGGGGTCTGCCTTTTTCCACTTGGAAGTAGTAAGTAGCCTATAAGATTCATATGATGTCAGCTAGATAATACCATTGAGGAGCACGCTTCTGGAAATAGGTCTTAAATGACTGGG
The DNA here is from genome assembly GCA_030737815.1 of Allium fistulosum. Taxonomy (NCBI): domain Eukaryota; kingdom Viridiplantae; phylum Streptophyta; class Magnoliopsida; order Asparagales; family Amaryllidaceae; genus Allium; species Allium fistulosum. Next base: position 802,055,150 of record CM060904.1, read on the forward strand.
TCTGCCTATTTTCTATTGGGAAGTATTAAGTGGCTTGGGTACGTCTCTCACATTATTAGCTATTTATGACGTATGATTGGGATATGGGATCTACTTCTAGAATGTAAGGTATAAAGTGGTTGGACCCGCCTCCTTCCTTATAAAGAAGTATTAAATGATTTTAATGGTTTTATGTTCGTAGACATATTTTTATTTTGAAATATACTGCCCAAGTAGAAAAGGTAAGACTTGAGGTTTTTATTCCTCGGACACTTGCTGTTCTGACTCCCTCCTTATTACAACATAGGTTAAGGACAGAGTGATGGTGTTGACAATGCTAAAAGCTTGTAAAAACTGATTTTTACTTTAAAAAGAATTTCTTTTCAACTAACCTGCCTTGTTTGTCAAAGTATTATTGGTTGCTAATTTTCTTTTCTAAAAGTGCTGCCAATATTTCAGAAATAAACAATTTAATTTATTTACAAAATACCACTTCTCCTTTTATAAATATATAAAACTTTAAATCTCATACCTTAAATAATTTTATATATCTATTAAAACACTTATGAAAATTCTACAAAAATTCTAAATAATCATTTTAATATGTTTTCTAACATATATTAATTTCAGACCCGAAACATAAATAATTTAGCCATAAATTATTTTAAACCCAAATAATCATTTTATTTACTAGAAAATTAATATAAAATCCACATTAATTCATAAAATTATGAAAATTGAAAATCGTCTCTAAACTATTATTTCTGATCTAAATCAAAAATTGCAAGGCATTTGGATGTCATTTAATAGGGTTTTCACATTAAAACATATCATAAAACCTATAGGAATAATCATAAATCATCAACAAGCATATAAAAACATTTAATCATTCAAAAACATGGCATAACGTTGCAAAACAAATAAGTTTTAACTTTAAAACCAAAAACACTTAAGAAATATGAAATGTAGTCATTATTCACCTTAGCTTTGAGATTATGGAGTTTGAGATTTGATTGGATTAAGTTGGTTAATATTTTTTCCTTTGCTTGCTTTATCTTCTTCTTGCTTAATGGTGGTCGGTCTCTATACTTTGATTTTTGATAATAAAATGGACGTGTGAATGAATTCCTAAGGGTTTAGGGTATTAGAATGCTCTTATTTCAACTTTGCCCTCACCTATTACCCTTATCTATTTTGATTCATGTTAGCACATTTTAATTTATCCACTAACATGGTACGGCTACCCCTTAGTTTAATCAAAAATCTCAATCCCCTAATCACACTACAGTATTTCATTTAATTTACCTAATTAAAAGTTACTAAATAATGTTACCAAAAATTAGGGTCGTTACAGTTTAGTACTCTGGTCAACCAAGGGGGCATCTTTATATGTCGCTCTTGGCGTATTTATGTAATATTTATATTTGATCTGAACCTGGGAAATGTTGGGATTATGTAATCTGGATATGAAACATGTTTTATGAAATGTAATCAGAAATGTTGTTTTTTGAAATCTATGATTTTGTTTCATATTTATGTGCTTATGATATTATGGATACCATTACATTACTGTATTTGGTCACAAAGTTAATACTACGGATGACTGCGGCATCTGTAGCATTTTGCTTTAGGCCTCCAGATAAAGGATGTTACATTTTATGTTCGTAGACATATACTTATTTTGAAATATATTGCCCAAGTATTGAAAAGGTAAGACTCGAGGTTATTTTCACCAGACACTTATTGTTCTGACTCCCTCCTCATACAATACAGGTTAATTACGGAGTGATGGCGATGACGGTATGTAAAGATGGAGGAACTTGGCTAGTGCTAGTATTATTATTATTTGCTTTCATGTGTACCCATGGATTTAAACAATTGTTGTAACGGATATTATATTACAGTTTTTATGGTATTTTGTCTTGTGACATTTTTATGGTTTTGAAATAAATGGGTACATTTTACTATCATATTTTGTTCCATCCACTGTGAGTTTTGAATGTTTAGTTATCGCTCTATAATGTTATTTATTTTTACTACCAATGGTTTTCCTTAGAATGGATCTAAGTTTCGATAGGCCTTTTTTGGGTCAAAATTTAGGCCCGGTCTGGGTGGGTTGTTATATTTGGTATCAGAGCCCTAGGTTACCCGATCAACGGAAATATGCATATGAGAGACTTATTTGTTATTTTGAAAAAGGCTTTTCAAAAAGAATTTTCAAAAGAATTCTTACTATACACACACACACACCCTCTTCTTGAACATAAGCACATACACTAGGCAAACTTTTCTTTTTTTCAACATGTAAATACTATCTTAGGAAACCGTCACTAAAAATTTAACCCACAGATAGTTGATATGGCTGATAATCAATTTTCTTCCGAACAAGGGAACCCTGCCCGCGGAAGACTATCCATTCGTGGTATGCCTGAATGGTTTAAACAATATCTTACGACTATCGGGTGAATTCCTATTCCTCTAACTACACCGATAGCACCCACTGCCCCAGCTGCTGATGCAGCATCCCATCTTGTCGACTTTTTTTAATCTATGTAAGGACTTTCTCAATATGGAAGGGAATACATACTCTGGAACTGAAGGATATTCGGAAGCTAAAGCATGGATTGGTAACTGCGAGAAGATATTTAGAGAGCTTGGTTGGAATGATCAGCTAAGAAGAAGAATGACAGCTTGACACCTCAGGGAAGAAGCCTTGAATTGGTGGAACTTTGTGACTGATGAGCACCCGGGAAGGATATTCTCTTAGGATGAATTCAAGGATCGATTTGAGTTGAGATTCATGTCTAAAGCAGAGGTTAGCTTGCAATTGGAAAAGTGCATTCGGCTAAGATAAGGAGATTCTACCCTTAAGGAGTATATAGCTAAGTTTACTGAATTGGATAAATTCAAGATGAGTCTGATAGACACACCTATGAAAAAGGCCATGAAGTTCGTGATGGGCTTAAATTCCCCACTAAGAGAAATGTTGTTGATCCAAGTACCTATGGGGGCCACGTATGAGATGTTGGTAAAAATGGTGATGTTACACATGGACAATGAGGAAGATAAGAGAGAGAAAGAGAAGTCTGTACTGACCCAAAAGCAAGGAGGGTCTAAGAAGGGGAGTTTTTAGGCTAACAAGAAGTCAAAGGGGAAGATTAAGTAGGAAGTAAAGGTGTGTAAGAGATGCCAAAGGAAGGGTCATGAAACTAAAGATTATAGGGTGAGTCTGATGAAGGAAGCCTTTAAAGGAAGGTGCTTTAACTGCCATGAGGAAGGGCATCACAAGAATCAATGTCCTAAGATGGCTAAGGGAGGACTAAGTAGACATGCCTACGTTATTGATGTTGTCCCTATTGCCAATAAGCAACCAAGGGACCAAGGAAAAGCAGCTCTAGAAGGTATAACTCTTATTTTTGGGATTACTATTCATACCATAGTTGATTCAAGGGCATCACATTCCTTTATAGCTAGGAATGTAGTAAATTCCTTAAACCTTAAAACCCAGATGGTCAATAGCCCAATAGAGGGTTTCCAATCCCATTGCGGGGTCGACCCATCTTTCTCTTATTTGTAAAGACCTAGTGTTAGACATATGCGACGTTGATTTCATATGTACTGCATACATTCTATATTTCAAAGGGCATGGCTTATCTTGGATATGGATTGGTTGTCATATTATGGAGCCATTCTTGACTGTGATAAAAGGGTAGTGTGATTAAGGAGTCGTGGAGGTCATGACATAGAAGTTCTTTGTACACCCAACGCTTTAGTTGAGTTAAGCCATTTATACTCACTAAATCTGTTTGTTGTTCGAGAGCTATTATCTGTACCCGTAGTTTGTGAATTTCTTGATGTCTTTGAGGAGGTCTTGGGTCTCCCACCCTATAGGGAGATTGAGTTCCGAATCGATTTGGAGAATGATGCAAGACCCGTCACTCTTCCTTTGAGACATATGACCCCAAAGAAAGAAGGGAATGGGATAAGAAAATTTCAGAGCTATTGAAGAAAAAATTCATCCATAGGAGTACTTTTGAGTGGGGAGCCTCTGTTGTTTTTTCTACTAAGGCAGACGGTTCTTTAAGACTTTGCATCGATTATAGGGAGTTGAACAAGTTGATAAGGAAAAATAGGTACCCTCTACTTAGAATAGATAACTTGTTCGACCAACTTGCAAGAGCTAAAGTATTTTGCTAATTAGACTTAGCAATGGGATTCCATCAATTGAGGATTGCAGAGGAAAGCAAGCCGAAGACCGCATTGTATACTAGATGGACTCTATGAGCGGGAATTAATGCCTTTTGGACTGATGAATGCCATATCATACTTTGTAGATTTGATGAGTAGAATATCTAGATGGTACCTTAATAAATTTGTCATGGTGTTTGTTGATGATATCTTGTTTTTCTCTAAACGCAAGAAGGAGCATAAGGAACACCTTAGGGAGGTATTGGAGACCTTGAGGAGAAACCAACTCAAAGCCAAGTTTTCTAAATGCCACTTTTGGATAAATGAAGCTAGGTTCCTTGGGCATATTGTTTCGAAGAAAGGATTAGCGGTGGCCCCTACAAAAGTGGAGGCTGTCCAAGGATGGAAGATTCCTAGTAATGCGTCGATGGTTAGAGTTTTCTAGGGTTGGCAGGCTACTATAGGAAGTTAACCAAGAGCTTTGCACAAATAGCAGCCCCATTAACCCGATTGACCAAGAAGAATCTATTTTTTATTTAGGATGATAGATGCACCAAGGCATTTGAGAAAATTAAGGAGTCGTTGACTAGTGCACCCGTGCTTACCATTCCAGATGGAATTAAGTCATTTACAGTTTTCATGAATGCATGTGGCATAGGATTAGGAGCAGTTCTTATGTAAGAAGGGAAGGTAGTTGCCTATGCTAGTAGACAACTAAAGGACCATGAGAAGAGGTATCCAATGCAGGATTTAGAATTGGCAGCCATTGTTTTTGCCCTAAAGATGTAGAGGCATTATCTCTTGGGGAAAAGGTTTGAGCTATTCATTGATCATAAATCACTCAAATACGTATTTTCCCAAAAGATTTGAACCTTAGGCAGCAGAGGTGGATGGAGTATGTAGCATTCTTTAACTTTGGTATTACCCCTGGAAAAGGGAACGTAGTTGCTGACGCCCTTAGTAGGAGACACGCTACCCTAGGTGTTATATATGAATGGAGACAGTTGGAGTTTCTCTCGAATTTCAACTTCTACCATCAGCAGTACCCATCTATTTTCTATCAGTCATGGAGGTTAGACAGCCTTGATGGATCGTATAGGGCACGAGCAGGTAAAAGACGAGGAGTTAGCAAAGATTTTGGAAAAACTAAGAAAAGGAAAGCATTTTCCCCATGTTAGAAGGTACTCAGTTGAGGAGAAGGGATACTTGAGAAGAGATGGACGTCTTTGCATCCCAATGATCGCTGACTTGATGAGAGATGTGCTTATGGAGTTTCACCACTCAAGGATGACCATTCATCCCGAAGGAGATAAGATGTACAAGGACATAAAGAGGATTTTCTTTTGGAAGGGAATAAAGAAGAGCTTAACTGACTTTGTTGTTAGGTGTTTGACATGTCAAAAGATAAAAACTGAGCAAAAAAAGCCTGGTGGATTATTATTACCTTTGGAAATTTTGATTTGGATGTGGGAGCATATTTTGATGGATTTTATGAAAGGATTGTCTAAAAGTCGTAAGGGCAATGAGGCTATTTGGGTTGTTGTTGATAGACTCACCAAGAGTGCTCATTTTATTCCGATTAGAAGAAATATGACTAGAACCTCTCTCGCCTAGATTTATATTAGGAAGGTAGTTCGTCTACATGGAATTCCTATAAGTATAGTCAGTGATAGGGACCTATTGTTCATTAGCGAGTTTTGGAGGAGCCTACAAACAACTTTGGAAACTTCTTTAAACCTTAGCACGACATATCACCAACAAACTGACAGACAAACAGAAAGGGTGAATAGAGTTTTGGAAGACTTGTTGAGAGCTTTTGCCTTGGATTTTGGAGGACATTGGGAGGCGCATCTACCTTTGGTTGAGTTTGTGTATAATAATAGCTATCAAACTACGATTGGCATGGCCCTTTTTGAAGCACTTTATGGACGGCCATGCAAATTGCCTAGTTGTTGGTGGGAAACCACCGACAAAGTATTGATTGAACTCGATTTGATCCGTGCTACCATGGAAAAAGTAGAGTTGATCAGGCAAAGGATGAATATACCGCAAGACCGTTAGAAATCTTATGTGGATAAAAGAAGAAAAGAGCTTGAATTTGAGGTTGGAGATATGGTAATTTTTTTAAATCTCCCTTCTTAAAAAAGTTGTTAGGTTTGGCAAGTCTGAAAAATTTGCGGCTAGATTTATTGGGCCATCAAGAATTCTGGGAAGAATAGGAAAATTTGAATATCATGTGGAGATTCCTGACAAGTTGGCAGGAGTCCACAATATTTTCCATGTTTATCACCTTAGGAAATACCTTCACGGCACTTCTAGCAGAATAGGACCTGATCAATTGGGGAATTTTGAGATGGAGCCAACAATGCCTCGTGCCACCGCACGCATTGTGGAGCATGGTACTAGGAGACTCCACAATAAAATAATTAAGTTGGTTCGAATACATTGGGGGGACAATCCGGCGAAAAGCACATGGGAGACCGATGAGAAGATGAAAACCACTCACACAGAGCTTTTCGCTGGAAATTTTTCTCTCCAAAATTTGGATTTTTGGTTGCATCGCGGTTGCTAGATTGGATGGTAGGATATGGTTGTTACACTTTTTCACAATCATTTACACTAATATAGAAATTTTTATGCATGTTTAGGATATTTCCATACATACTTACATGACACGATTACACACTCACGCTAGGATTGAGCTCATTTTAGCATGTCTGCAGTATATAATCACATTTCACTATTGGTTGAGTAGATGGTTGTGTAGAGAACTTGGTTGTATAACATGGATGTTATTGCGAACTACATTGTTCGCCCCTTGGAAAATTTTGGGACGAAATCCTTTTTAAGGGGGGGAAGAATGTAACACCCCATAAAATGAACAATAAATAAACAAAGTAAATTGAATTAAATATGATAAGGGTTGGATATGGAAATTTTATAAAAGTTGAAATTTGACCCCAAAAGTTATTCTATTGCATTCATGGTGAAATTCTGATCTATTTCCATATATAATATGCTGAAAACGGAGCTCAAACAAAGAAGTTACGAGCATTTGAAGTTTTCAAATTTAAATTAATTTAACTTGAATTCAAATTCAGATGAGAAATCGAATTTAGGGTTTAAATTTCAAAAATTAGCTTGCTAAGCAAACGTTTAATTAACGCTTAACGTTAAAAAGTTGGTTAGGGAATAAAATAATACGGTAACGGAAATAAATAAACTACGTTGAATAAAAGGAGCGGGTCGACCTGAATAAGTCAATCGGTCAACCGTAGCGGTCGACCAATTGCCCAAGGATGGTGGACCACTTGGCAAAAAATGTTGTCGGTGGCGGCTAGGGTTTTACATTATGTTAAACTCGGTTGTGCACTCCAGATTTATCTGTTTCCTACCTACTTCCATTCTACGGTTCTGGTGTGCTTCAACTCCTATAAATATAACCCTATCCTCTCCACTTTTATTCATATTATTTAAGGGAATACGACGAAACTCTGCCATTGTTATCTCTCTGATAAGATTCAAAAACTCTATAGAGAATTCACGTAAGGATTTAACTTATTTCCTATTTGTTTCTTCTTCCTCCAATCTATTCTTATCCTATTCTTCTCCAATTATTCTGAATCTGATGAATATATATACTTCTTCCCTATTGTGTGTGTGTAACAAAAGAAAGAGGCTTTGGAAGAGATCTAAAGGCTACAAATCCATTTGAGTAAAGTTAAGGCTAATCTATGAGTGAAAACCTTAGTATTTCTTTTTAGCAATTGTTAAGTGTATTTCTTTTGGATTTGAATATGCCTCAGGGATTTTGGAATTTCGAAAATATGAATATAAAATCCCCCAAAATTCCTTTTTATTTCGAAATGTCAATTCTATGTTGAGATTCTCGATTATTTAAATTAATTTGACAGAATTTTTTTCGTTTATGCAATTTTTGATAATTTCATGGTCTATTCCACTTATCCTTCTTCTTTGGGTCAAATTTTGATCCTTTAATAAAATAAGAGGTTTAGAATACGAGTTCTATTCGTAATTTACACCACTTATTCTTATATATTTCTTTGTAAAAAGAGTTAAATAGAATATGGGGTTTAGATTGCAATTCTTATTGTTTAAGATATTCCACTAAATTGATGTAATAACTTGAGTTTCTATTTTATTTACAAGTCTATTATTACAGTTTTGGTTATGAATATTTATACCCTATTTTGAAAATTAGAATTCCATGAAATCTTGGAAAATTGAAGAAAAAAGACTTGTACCAATAATTAGTTAGGGAACTGACATTTAACGCTAGTTTAAAGCGTAAAATCCATGCGTTTGAACTTATTAGGCACGAATTTATTTATCTCTATTTACGTAATTAACGTATAACTATTGCGTATATGGTGTAGTTAATTAGGCATTTATTTACATTTATTTCCCCATTAGGAAGGTAATTGATTTTGAGGAAAAAATAAGTGGATACTCTTATATAGCCTAATTATTGTTTTAAGGCATAATAAGGAAGATTCCAAGTAAGGCCTTATTTATGAAACGGCGAGATGAGTGTGTGTGTGTATATATAGTAATTAATTTATGGCTAGGTCATAAGGATGCGAGGTCAATAGAGTAACATGACGGAAGTCTGCCCTTCACTTTGAGGCTACCAGCAGTTGCATACACTTTAATTGATGTGAGATATCCTTATAATAAATATTTGTAATGACGCAACGTTAGTTCCAAATTCTATAGGGGAAATCATCCCGGCTAATCTGGCTACCAGTTCCTACGAATAGTAGACTAATGTGAGATGTCATTATGAGTATGTGCCATAAGGCGAAGGGCATGCTTCCAGGTTTGGGTTATTAAGTGGTTGGACCAGCCTTTTCCCCAAATAAAGTATTAAATGGCAAAAGGCTACGTTAAGTGGTATCTCTACAGGGGACCGCTTCTAGAAATAGGTCTTAAATGACGGGGTCTACCTTTTTCCACTTGGAAGTATTAAGTGGCCTATATGATTCCATATGATGTCGGCCAGATAATACAATTGAGGAGCATGCTTCTGGAAATAGGTCTTAAATGACGGGGTCTGCCTATTTTCCATTGGAAAGTATTAAGTGGCTTGGGTACCGTCTCTCACATTATTAGCTATTTATGACGTATGATTGGGATATGGGATCTACTTCTAGAGTGGAAGATATTAAGTGGTTGGACCAGCCTCCTTTCCTTATAAAGAAGTATTAAATGATTTTAATGGTTTTATGTTCGTAGACATATTTTTATGTTGAAATATACTACCCAAGTAGAAAAGGTTAGACTCGAGATTTTTATTCCCCAGACACTGTTGTTCTGACTCCCTCCTTATTACAACATAGGTTAAGGACAGAGTGATGGTGGTGACGATGCTTGAAGATGGAGGAACTTGGCTAGTGCCAGTATTTATTATTATTTGCTTTCATATGTACCTATGGATTTAAACAATTGTTGTAACAGATATGATATTATAGTTTTTATGGATTTTGTGTTATGACATTTTTATGGTTTTGAAATAAATGGGTACACTTTTTTATTATATTTTGTTCCATCCGCTGTGAGTTCTGAATGTTAGTTATGGCTCTGCAATGTTATTTCTTTTTACTACCAACAGCTTGACTTAGAATGGATCTAAGTATCGATGAGCCTTTTTTGGGATGAAATTTAGGCCCATTCCGGGATGGATTGTTACATAACCTGTCCTTACAACTTGATGATAAATACAGAACAATAACAATGCAACGGAAATAAAGAAATACAGAAATACATCTTGGAGGATCCAGCTCGTCTCTTGAAGCTCCAAAGTGTCCAACTAGATCTGTAAAATATGCTCGGCTTGACCCGAGCATAGGAAAACAATGCCCGGGTCAGTCTAGTAAAACCAGCGTGAGAAACACAATCAAATGGATTACTTAATGTTATAAAACCATTTTGAATATCTCATTAGACTATGCCGCACATAAACATGGATGGGTTTTTACCTTAAGATAACCGAAGCATTTCAAATCCAATGATATTATAATATGTCTAAGTGTTGAAAATATAATAATCAAGTAGTCGTGATGTCTATAAGTGTACATCACCACAATAATAAGTAATAATAATAGGTATACAATCAAAATCCACTAAGGCACGTTCGCTAATTGTGTAGGATTCCATCACTATAATAAAACAGCCATTTTACAACGGGCAATGCCCGTTGTAATATGGATTTCGCAACGGGCATGAGCCCGTTGTATTAGGCCTCGTTGTAATAGGTCGACCATATTTTACAATGGGCAATGCCCGTTGTAATTCATCTTTTTACAACGAACAATGCCCGTTGTAATATACCTTTTTGAAACGGGCAATGCCCGTTGTAATACATTATAAATTTTTAACAACAAGCATATGATAAAAGAGCAACAACACATTATTCTACCAAATACAATCTGAATTAGAAGAGTGATTTATATAATTTAAGAAGGCAATGCTGACATAGCACACAACACTAAACAATTTGTAGCATAAAAGTAGTCACACCATAAACCATTGTTTAAGAATGTCTGCTACAATTAAATTTTGAAAGTACAATAAAACATTTAACAAATTACAAACTGGAACTTCATAAAGGCACCAACAACAACAAAGTCAATGAATATATCACAATTTTGGGATAAAAGCATAACCGATTAATAAATGTCGATAATCACATCAAGAGCAGCATCCACCAGATTGAGATGTTGCACCAGCTTGACCAGTCGATCCGCCTTGCATCCCACCATATCCAACTTTTATTCCATATGACTGTAAATTATACAAACATCTATACTCAATTAAAATCCTTGGAAAAACTTCGACCAATTAACCATTGGATATGCATGTTCAGAAACTGTTTTAAAGTTAGTTTATCTACTTGTGTTCCTAAGTTACTTTTTCAAACAACCATAAAGAAGATTATTTACCTCAGATACCACAAACATGTATACATATGATTAAGTAAACTTTTTGTTTGGAAAGAGTTCAAGTTAATGTTTCCAGTATTGCAGCAAGTAATGACAAACCTCATTTGAAACATCAAAAAATTTCATCATGAATCTTCTTGTAAATTGTTGATGTTGTGCTAATGAACGCCTGAAACATACAATAAACATACAAAAATAGTGAATTCAAAGTTAACCAATTTAACTTACATGTTCAACCAAGTTATAAACAGTGTGACAAAGTAAATTTACCTCTTCGACGTTCTGAGCAGTTTTGGCTTATGCTTCCATAAATCCTAAACACCCATCAACGGAATCTCATTATTGGTCTGTGGCCTTCGACATCGTCTCATTTCCGACCATCCATTAACGAAATTTCACCACCAATTTGCATCAGAAAACACTAACAGGACTGTCTGAACCTGAATTAGTAGTGGAATTAAGGTGCAAGATGTTCTTAGAGGAAATTCATTCCATGGTACCGATGAAAGCTTACTGCTAGTCAAGTATCAACCTGAATCAGTATATATGGACGTGTATTGAGGTATAGTTTCAATATTATATCCATAATTCTTTATTATCATTCTACAAGTTCTATGAATTTTTTTGCAGTAAATTTTGTAAACTGTACATATGCAGGTTCATATTGAACAAGGCTTGTATTAGAAACTGCTAGCATTCATGTTGATACAGTGAAAGGAATAGCTGGCCAAACACGATTAAAGGTTTCTACCTATTGTGTTTTATCCAATTTGAACAAATTATTATTTTTCCCGACTTCCACAAATGAATAAGAGAAGCTATCTTCTATCTACACTAACTTAAGGTGAAATGTTAAGCAGTTCGAGATGGAGGTGAGAAGTAATATTGTACTAGATTTCACCATAATTTGATTATGCATTGACTTTTGGTATGAATTCATGTTCAGGTAATGCTGTAATGGCGTAATGGTTAGTGGTTCTCAAGGACATGCAGGGACAGTTCCAATGTACATGAGACGTGATCCTATAGCTGCTAGTTCTGGACTTATTCTCTCATTAGAAAGCTTATGCAAAAGTCCCCTGAATTTCATAAATTATGACGAGCAATGTGGAAGTTTCACTAAGAATTCTCTTGTGGGACTAGTCTGCACAATTGGAGAAATTTCTTGGTGGCCAAGTGCAAGCAATGTCATTCCTTGCCAGGCACAATACAAGTCCATTAAGTCGATTGTTGATTTATTTTATTCTTCTTAAAAATAACAACGTATTTAAACAATTCATGCATGTTTTATCATATAGGTAAATTTTACAGTGAATATATGGGCAATAGATGATGTCACAAGGGAAGCAATCATATATGAATATTCTAGCAGGATAAAAAAATTTGTGAAGAGTGAATGGTTAATGCACCATTGAACATATGGTTAATGAGAAAATAATGCTTTCATATTTCATTTTCAAATTCCCATGTTTGCTCAGCATGTCATAATTATCCTATCTCAACATAATGCAGAGGCAGCAAAATGTGACCCCAAATTATGCCTACAGCTTAAAGATGCATCCAAATCAGCTCTTGGTCAAATGAAAACTAATGTTCATGTCGATGTGCCTGTATTAATCAGTGGAGCTCGACATGATGTTATGGCAATGTCTCGTATAACTAAGCTCAAATTCCTCTATTTCATTGTTTTATTAGTATCTCTGTTTTTTTTCTGAACCAGGTTGGCATATTTGTTCAGTGCCAAGTAGACGTTAGTCATTCTCCTGATGAATATGTACAGGACGATGATGTGTGGACAGCTGGTTTAACACTATTTGAATATATGAAGGTAATTCTACGCTTGGGTCACATGTAGATAGTTCTATGCTTGGGTCTTCCCACAACATGTTTTTGACCATGAAATCAATTGAAGAACGAACAAAAATCAAAGCTTGTAAAAGTAGGTAGCTAAATATATTAAAAGGGAAACCATAAAATCTAAACTATAGGGAAGAATGGTATCAGAGCAAACAGAGGACGTGCAAATTAAGGCTACAGGGATGAAAATTTTCAAGGCAACAAAGCACTAAAGGGACGTACAAATCAAGGTAGTAGGTATTTCAATTAGCAGCAAATCGCCCAGAACAAAACTTGCAATATTAACTCTAAAAACAGCATGCAATAAACTCATATTCATTGTAGAAATCAACTCATTTAAAAGAGGTAGAAAACCAATTTACAGTAAACTAACAGAAATGAATATACTGGTTTTCAACTACAAAAACACAAATCCACTATCCAATTCTCAATCATTCCATATAAAATTGTTGAGCATGCAATTAATCTAGAGATAGATTGTGTGAGGATTTACTCACCTTGAATCCCTAATTTAGCAGCAATTAAAACCACACCAGTTCCAATTTTCTCAAAAGCAAGCCCTAATTTGGATTGTAGGCGATTTCAGGCTTGACATAAAAGGAAGGATACAGAAGATCCTCCGAATTGTTGAAATACAAACGCCCGGTCCATGGGAGAGAAATAATTTGGCGTTAGGCACAGTATCCAAGCATGGCACTATCTCCATATTCGACACGAATAAAAACTCGAGCATCTCCAGATCAACGGCCATGAATGAGCATAAAATATAAAGAGAGTGGGTGAAGGCATTATTTTTGGAAATGAACTTTTATTGAGTTTTGATTTGATCTGGATTTGGATCTGGAGGCTTGTGAAGGAAGATGTTACGGTGGGATATATTTGGATCTGGATGTGTTGGAGAAGAGTTATTACAACGGGCACGTGGAGGGAAAAAATTTCACTATTGGAGCCAAAATTTTGTAGTCGATCTATTACAACGGGCATTTGCTGAATGTTGTAAAATATACTTCTATTACAACGGGCAGAAGCTGACCATTGTAATATCTCTCTATTACAACGGGCAAATAATGCAAGTTGTAAGAGGGGCGTTGGACAGAGCATCTATTACAACGGTCCTAAAATGACCATTGTAATAGCCGTCTATTGCAACGGGCAGAATATGCCCGTTGTAAAAATGACGTTGTAATAGGCTATTTTTGTTGTAGTGCATGGAGGGGCCTTCGAAACCACTAAGAACGGTCCTCATGCACAAAGGTCAGAGTTATCCTTCCGGAGGGTCATACCTACCTAGCCGAGGCACATAGGAAATACATAGTTGTCCACATAGGCTAAGTGCATCGCTACCAGCATGCATAAACTATAAGTATCGCTAGAAAGAGAGACGACTACCTCATGGGTTAGCTAAACACCCTGATTATACATCCTATGCCCAGTTTTAGTCATTGTCGTTGATGAGGCCACATTCGGCATCCCAGCTCACACACTGCCACTTGAACAGGTCTCGGAACCCCACATGGATTCCCATACCTCAATAGGCCTCGAAATCACACATGGATTCCCACATCTCAATAGATCTCACAATCACACATGGAGTCTCACACCTTAACAGGTTTCGAAATTGCACATGGATTCCCAAATCTCATAGATCGTGAAACTCCTCCATAAAACACGTATATGGTTTTGGAGTGGTTATAGTTTTGAGTCATCTCATATAAGTACACTCCCCCATTTATCGGGCGCCCTAAAAACCAATCGACAATTTTTCGATAAACTCAACTCCGGTTCTTTAGAAATAATCAGACAATACATAGAAGCGGGATCACACTCTAACCATTTATATGGACGGATCTCCCTATCATTTGTCCTAGGAGAACAAAATAAGATTTACACGCACAGTACAACATCATCGAAGATGGTTGTTCCCGGAAACTCATGTGTTTCTCCTATATATTTCCAGAGTTATATCTTTCAGTGTTAAGTAAGGAATTGCTTCCCTACCACCAAAATTAAGAAGGATTATTAAGGCTAAGATTTTGATAGTCGGTTATTTAACTATCAAATAAAACAATAAACAAATCAAACAAATAGAGATTTATTTCCTATGAAAACCACTAAGCCTCATTTAATTAATCATCCATTAATTAAAGTCTCTTTCAATTATTTGATTCAAAATACCTTTACAAAGGATATTTTACGAACCTCTTGTACCTTTTCAATACTTAGAAAAAATATCCATATACTTATCTCATCGGTATAAGTATATTTACAAAACTTAAGGAAGGTTTACCTTTTTCAAATTCCACATTAAATGGCCAAATAAATTCCATTAAAAATATTACTTACTATAAAACCAAACCACTTATCCTTTATAAAAATTTCCTTTCTAAAAACCCATTTCATATTTTCAAAACATTTCTTTAAACCAATTACTAAATAATTATTAAAATATATTAATAATTCCAAACTCTTCTTAAATTAATTTTATAACTTTTCTAAATCATACTTGAAAGGAGTTCCCAAATGAGATAACTTTATAAATGTAAAGAAATCATAGAGTTTCCAAAACTGCATCCATAGCGACTATCGCTATAAAGAGCATAACTTTTAAACTTGTTTATGATTAAATAGCCTTTAAACGTCATTTCCTTATTTATAAAATATCATTTATAAACCCATACTATTTTACTTATAAAATATCATTTATCATCGTCTCCTTTGTTTATAAAATATTATTTATAAACACTTTTAATAAATCACTTTATCAAATTAAACACAATTAATTACACCATTTAATTAACTTTTAAACATGATTAATCGCACTGGCTAATTAACTTTAAATTCCATTAATTGAATAATTAGTTAATAGAATATCATTAGTCAATAATTAATTAACTTTAACCTTATAAATCAAAATAATCAGCTTAAACCTTGTTAATTAATTAATTAACTTAAACCACTTTGATTAATGTAAATAAATTAAACTTAAACCTTTTTTTTTAAATAATTAACCAGCTAAAACATTTTGAATAGAATAATTAATTAATCTTAAAATACCTTTAACAAATCATAAATTAACTTTAAACAGAATTAATAATATAATTAATTAGCTTAAACCATATTAATTAAAATAAATTAAAAAACTTAAAAATATCCATAATTAAATAAAATTAACACCAAAAAATATCCTTAATAAAATAATAATTGACCTAAAATATAATTAAATAAAATATAATTAACTTTAAAACATTTTCAATTAAGATCATTAGCAAACTTAAAACATTGTGCAGTTTGAGGCTTAATGATCAGAATGGTACTTAAACAAACTACCATTTGTTTTCATATCTCAAAGAGGTTCATATGTCAATGTCGTATTTAATATTGCCAGGCTACCAAGCTTCTGGCACTCAATAATTAACAATTAATAGTTAATTCATCATTTAATCCATATTAATTAATCCACATATTAATTAATCTCATAAATCAACTTTTTACTTAGCAAATGCAGAACGGGGATTTATTCTGCTCGATAGATGTCCATAATAATCTATTCAATCCAATTTAACTTAACAGTGGTTTATTTGGCCAAATAAATATCACCGATTAAGGTATATTTAATTAACGACGTTATTATTTCAAATAATGTCATTAAATTTCAATCCGTAGTATTATGTCATAAATTTATACTTTACCAAAACTGTCGATAAGCTACATTACAATGTTATACTCGTTAATACGAGTACAACGCAAAAATCCGCATACAAAACGGATACAATATGAGCAAGTTATGAAATTATTAGACCAACACACATTTTATATTTTTAAATTAACATATTTATAATAAAAATCTT
Organism: Allium fistulosum; assembly: GCA_030737815.1. Classification (NCBI taxonomy): domain Eukaryota; kingdom Viridiplantae; phylum Streptophyta; class Magnoliopsida; order Asparagales; family Amaryllidaceae; genus Allium; species Allium fistulosum. The sequence goes on from CM060904.1 coordinate 802,071,984, forward strand.
ACCCCACTTGCTATTGGGCTTGGCCCATCACCCAAACAAAGTAACCCGATCGGCAACTTCTTCTTCTCCCTCCCACCTCTAATTCAACTTCCTGGAACTCAATATCGTGCACGGCCATGCACCTTGCACCACTTCCCGGACCACCAGAGTTCGTCAAACCACCGCCACCGCTTCCCTCTTAGCGCGACCATCCGAACCCGCACCACTTCATTACCTTCGACGCCTCCAACCAAAATGCGCCTTACTGCTCGACCCGACCCTCCCCGGTTGTCGTTCGCTTCGATCCTTGATCGGACCCCACTAAACCTTGGCCCCAGTTGTGCCTTGCCCTGCCAAACACTCTACAACTCTCGCCTTAGCATGATGGTCACACGAATCTCAACAAAACTAGAACCCTAGTCCACTATTGAACCCTAAACCTCTCGGTCATGACGACAGCTTCCTAAATCATGTTCGAACAGCCCAAACCCTAACCAAAAGCTAAATCTTAGCAAGAGAGACCAAATGCAACTAATTTCATGATTTAATATGGGGCACATAAAATGATTTAAATTTTTGAACATTTCTTGCCTTACTTTTTTTTTGCTTGCTAGAATTGAAAGAATGAAGGTAAAGTTGAACATGAAAGCAATGAAAGTGAGCTCCTATCTTTCTCTAAGTGTTGATATATTAATATATATATATAAATTCTATTACTTCCTTTTCAAGTTAAGCAAAAGCTTAAGCAACCAAAAATCACAATTTTCAACTTACCTGTAACCTCACTTTTCAAAGACAATGAACTACCCAAAAGAAGATACAGTGGATATTAGAACGCTTTGTACCTTTATTGATTTCTATACTTAAGGCATCTTGAGTTTTCAAATCTATCATTTCATTAATTCAAAATTTAAATAAATTTGAAATCTTATCGTCATTATAAATGTTCTTATATTTTCAAATAAAATGTTCAAACACTTCAATGTTGATTAAAGTATATACAAAGCTACTACACTTCCTATAATCTTGTCGTTCGATAAAAAGTCGAAAATCCCAAAAACAGTTTCGATCATATTCTCAATTTTTCATCGAATTACTTATTTTTGTAAACAAAATTCAAAAATGAATTTTCCATCATTAATTATAAATTTAAAAAGGCTATTAAATTATTAAATCCATTTATTGAATATTTAAACAAATTAAATATTTCAAAAATTAAAACGGTAAAATTCCGGGTCGTGACATTTTCAATGTGCTAAAATTCTCATGATTACAACACTTTGTAATTACTATCACATAACAAGTCATTAAGGATTTTCCATTTATATACTCTAAATTAATTACTTAATTATTTATATCGCTATATAACAAGTATATAATAAAAGGAAAAACACTTTTTATTTGAACATGATTGGTCACAGAATTAGATATATGTAACAAATTATATAATTGCCCCTATCAGTACGTATATAGATTAATTAAATCAATGTTTAAAACAAAAACATATAACAAATATATTTAGCTTGTTTATAATTTAAAAGACATACTTTCAAACAATAAAATTAATCTAGCTTAGATCCAATTGTTAACTTAGGGAAGAAATCCAGACTTTGAAAGCTTTTTTTTTTAAAAGAAAGTTATGAATTTTAAATTGACTTAATTTTATGTAAACAATAACTAAAATTGTTCAAACCAATAGGTAGTATATGCATTCAATTCTTAACTTTATAATATAAAACTAAATATATTAATAGAAAATATCTATTTTAACAATAATTTTTGAAACATTAGACGACTTAGGTATATCTAAATTAAACACCTAATATGAACAAAAAAACAACATCAGTCATGAATCTAAACTTATTTACATAGATGACATATGAACACTAGATAAGAAGGGTAAGGAGATGTTAAAACATATTAACAAGTACAACTGATTCAAAGGAAGAAATTACATATCTGATTCGTATTCCAAAATTTATATAGATGAAAGAGATACAAGAGGTAGATGATTAGAAGCATATAGACATGATGAATTTATATAAGTAAAATATAGAAGATTATCTTGAGATGTAGCCAAGAAAAAAACCTTAAATGATTAAAGAATTCCCAGATTCAATTAATCAATCTTTAGATCTTGCAACAATCGAGAAATATCCACTTTTATTTTATTTTGATTTAGAATTTTGAAACCCTAGCCACCACGAGTTTTTTTGCCCTGGAGAGATCTGGGAAGGAGAGCAAAATGCCAGAGGCAAATGAAAATAAAGGAGGAAATAAAGATGTCATTGAAGGTATGATGACTCACCTTCCTTTAGTCAAGATTTTCCTTTTCATTTCAAGAACAAAATGCTCCTCCTATCCCTTAAACCATGGTCGGCCTTGACTTGGGTTATTTGGGCCGCAAACAATTTCAAAACCCCATTAGTATTCGTCCCATTTAAATCCAATTTAATTTTTTTTTATCGCTATCGTATACCAATACAGGCGTTTATAACTTTTATATATGCATTTTATTAAATGCTAATGACATTTATACAAATCAAATAAAATTTTTATAATTAACATTTCACACATATTAATCAATTTAATTTATTTAAAGCCCTTTTAGTATTTATTCTATTTAAATCGAATTTAAATATTCTACCGACATCGCATATCGATACGCGCTTTTATAACTTTTAATACGCATCTTTTTAAATATTAATGGTACTTAAACAAATCAAATAGAATATAATAATTACTATTTTATAAATATTAATTAATTTAATTAATTTTCAATGATTAAAAATCAATTAAATTATGTTGTCATTCGGAATATTCATCGTTTTGGTTGTGTGACTCATATATATAAATTCAATCGGCGATTAATATTATCAGTTCAAATATTAACATGCACACGTCACTAAAGCTAGTGCCGTGACATTTTGGATGAGTTTATCGGTTACATGTCTTTTGGTAAAATCTAATTTTACTTATTATAGGTGATCCCTGGTAGTAACGAATATTTATATCAATTCTCTTCGTCAAAACTATATCAAATTAGAACTTGTGAAATTTGGATTTGGTCCAAATTTCAACATCATCCACATTCAACTTATTTAATCCAAACACAAAGCTCTAGGTTCAATAATAACAATTATTAATAACCATGCAGCTCTAGTCAAAGACTTTGACTTTGAGTTGACTATATTTTTGAACATGATACTAACTTCATATGATTGAGGAGATAATTTTTCTATTGAATAGTGTTTTACTTATTGTGCTTCAACTCAGACCCACCTATAGTCGTTCAATGGATGTTATGTCATGATTTAACTATAAACAAAGTGAAGTGTCCACATTGAATTCAACAGTATTCTTAAGTCGAGAGAATTGTGCAACATTTTGACCTTAAGATTTTCTGTTTGACTTTGGTTATATTAACCAACAGAAAACTCTTGAGTGATTCATTCTATGGTTATCCAATAACTATCAGTACGTAACATCTTGATGCCCCCAACAGCCATGGGTGATACATGATTCAACATTTAGAGAGCATTATATAATCTACTCTCAATAGATGTATCTATATTCAGTATCGATACAACTTGACTAGGAATATTTATAATGTTATATTTATTATACTATGATAAATTGCTCATAATTACAACACATTATAATTACTATCGCAGAACATACCATTTATGGATTTTTTATTAAACACACTTAAACTAAACATTTTATTACAAAGTCAATAATTTGCAATAAATTTTAAAATTGCCCTAGTGCATATCCCTAACTCTATCAGTTTTGACTTAAATATATTTAACCTACATAGGACTTTCAGATGCATCATACTGCAATCATCCAATGATCATAAGTACGTAACCACTGGGTACCTCCTAACATCATAAGTAATTTGCCATCCAATAATTGGAATGTTACGCACGGTAGATGTACAATGAAGGAAGTTCCTTGTCTTGACTTGTAAAGGAAAACAATTTGTTGAGGATTTCAATACAAAGGCAAGGAAAGAAGTATAAATCATAAATGGGCTTTGATTGAATCACATTCAGGCGGCTGTTAAAATTCGGTGGAGTAACCTCAAATGGAAACGAATGAAAAAGGAGAAAAGAGCAGGACGAAAGAGTGCAGCAATGGTAAAGCAGCACATATTATTTATTATGTTATTCTAACCTGACATAGCAGCAACGTAATGTCCAAATTTACCTCTGCATCCACCTATTGGAGATTAGCACAAATTACGTGAAACTTGCACAGGCATGGGTTGCGCATATCTAACAATGTGAGAAGTCGGTCGTCCTTTTTCCCATAAACACCAGCACAGCCTGACAACGTTCAGAAATAAATAAGCTTTATGCTTAGAATACGACACAAACGTTTGTAACCATCTCTGCTTCCGTTGGTAAAACTGCACCGTATCCTCCTTTTACCATTATCATGCCATTCTCAAATATCCAAATCATTGGATTCATATTTTATTGACCTTTGATTAATCAATTTTTACAATTTATTATAATAATTTACGCATGAGTAATCCGTTGGTTAAAATGTAAATCCTATATCAACTTTGCATTATGTATATGTAATGGTATATTAGTTTGTCATTTCTTTAACATGAAAATGATTGTTATTTTACTCTACTACCTAGTGTAGCTCGTCTAATTCTAATTTAATTTAACATTTTGTTTATCTCATGCTAGCTTAATATAGTATTTTGCTTTATTTAGCGCAACATTAATCTAGCGTTTAGTATCATTCAGACTAAATTTTAAAACTTGTGTCGTTTAAACTAAAATCGGTCTCATGTTTTCCTTTGAACTAATTTCATCCAATGAATACACTCCGCTAATATATTTCCTTTTTGTTTGATAGATATAAACGTTAGGTGTATTTTGTAATGTTCTTTGATCACATATTTTACCCTGTCGCTTTGGTAAAGGACATCAACTTTAAAGGGGTCAAATAAGACTTACACATTTGGACTGAATTCCAAAAGCAAGTTCGGTTAAATGCTTTATTTTGAAAATACGTCAGTAAAATAAGAAAATAAGAAATATAAATAGATTGATAAACTATCGCACTGTCGTCAATTCCAAAATAATATTATTGATGTTTTGCTATTAAAAATGGTGGAAGATTTACCGTAATAAGATTAGTGTTTTGCTATGCCGTAATAGAAAAAAGAATCATACAATTTTAAATATTTTAGGTGCGCTTTATAAAAGTGCCTCTACTCATTCAAAATGTTATGATAAGGCTACGTAAAGGACAAATTGTTATGTTGCCTATACTGTAAATGCTGACACACGTTGTGATCTATACTTACTCAAATATATTAAACTATTGTAACGTTGGATCAAGATTTTAGTACTTTATGGTTTCCGCAAATATTTATGTAAGAAAAAAAATATTCAATGATTTCATGTTGTTGCATTCTAATATTTTTTTTTTGGGATGGTGACCCCTTCACACATTTTATGTCTATGAATGATCATTTCGCACTATTAGATCCACAACGGATGAAATGAGTATTTTAGAAGTCAGGTTTTGAACTTTCAAAACATCAAAATGAACGTTCTACTTGAATAAGATATCGCATTTGTCACCAAGAAAAAAATCCACGACTAATAAAAGATCCATTAAATAAAACAAAGAAATGATTCGTATATCATGTATTACATATCAAAACACATACCTAGAATATAACATGCAGGTGAAATGATAGAATACTCAAATGAAAATGCAAACATCGTAAATGCATGAAATACCAAAGCGCGTGATTTTTTATCCGGAATAAGGATACACATGGATAAATGAGTCACAATCTCTAGCACACGAAAACAACTACAGAAAATAAATTTTCTTTCAAAAGTAAATTAAGTGCTAACTAGAGCATAGCATGACAAAAAAGAATAATGGAATGTCAATGATAGATAGAATACCGAGCCTCACCCTGGTCTTTTTAACAACTACGACGCATACTCATGTGAACTCTTCTCTTAGAGCTTGCGAGAGTATCGACGGTCAAATGTTTCACAAACGAATTAATACAAACACGAAATGCAATCATACCATCCATAGCACCCGATCTAATACACATACTTACATTATTCTTGAACTTTTGATAGCATGGATGACCAACCATTACTAATGAGAGAAACAGAACTCAAATGCATGTCATTCCTTTGCAGGTCTATCAAGTGGTAAGCTTTCCCATCCATTGCTTTGTTGCAACTTTCTCTTCTAAGGTCAAATGTACCTTTTGATAGAGTTAAGAGTGTGTTATAGATGCAGTTATGCAATTTATTATATAGCTTAATTCTTGTATCGGAATCTAACTCGAAATAAAGTATGTTTTTGGTTTTGTATTATATTATGTGTTGTTATATTGTGACAAACCAATGATATGAATACATTAAACACATATGTAGAAAATCCATAGGAAAAGTATTATATCGATTCCAGATACTAATATATTCGTAACCATGAATTTTGAATCGAATATTCCAAATATTTATCATTAAATGTTCCTCATCAAGATGTATCGAGAAAAGGTTATCGATACATTCGTTGGGACTAGTATACGTAATACTCTCTATTAATATCAAAACCCTTTAGACCTTGTCGAAACCAGAATGAGTAGAAGACAAAGAAGAACAAAAGAAAATAGCTCCAGCAAGGCCTTTCGAAGGAGTTGAAGGGATGCTATAGCGAAAGACTAGAAGTATTACAACCTTTCGAAGGGATCGAAAGGGTCGAAAGCACCTTCCACTTTGGTGATTCCCTTTCGAAGAAGGTGCCTCCACATGCATGAAGACCTTTCAAATGAGTTGAAGAAACACCTTTCGAAGAAGGTGCCTCCACATGCATGAAGACCTTTCAAATGAGTTGAAGAAACACCTATCGAAGACAATGAATGACAACCTTTCAGATGCGTGTCAAATCTTTCGAAACCAATTCGCCTTCATTCGAACTACTCAGAAAGATGACTTGGTCAGGACAGCCCTTTCGAAAGCATAATCAAGTCTTTTGAACCGTCCGAAGCCTTTAATATCAAAGGAAGGCCAATTCGCAAGCATATAGTCGGAAGCTACCTGCCGCTTCGGAACCATCAACATTTCAACAACTTCGAAACCACAGGAAACTGCCCATCGACAAAGTCGAAAGCTTGTACCTTTGCATCTTAAAACAACAAAACAACATAAAGAGAGAAGGCGCAACCATCCCTTTCGACGAAGACAGATGCGTTCGAGCCCATTCGAAAGCATTGCAGAGGGATGCGTAAATGTCAAAGAAGTCGGAAGGTATCTGAAGCCACTTTTCGACCAGGTCGAAGGCTCTGGGTCGAAAGATGCCAACCCGCATCTATAAATAAGACCTAAGTGGTTTGGTTTAAAGGATCTGATTTCATTCACTTTATACTTGTATTTTCTTAACTTTGAAAATTTGTAAACCCTAAGTTGTAAATCAAATTGGGGGGAAATTGATCAGCATTTTCATCAATGGATAAATAAAGGGAAGATTTCAATATTTTTTATTATCTAGCTGTTTAAAGACTGTTATTGGATTTAACCGTGTTTTACAGGTATCGATTCCAAGTGGGTCGAACCCCCTGTTTTTCCAAGTAATCCAAGTCTTTAACTCCAGAATCACCACTTACCAAACTCTCACCTTTTAGTGGATCGAAACCTTAAAAGCAAACCTGTTTTCCCTTAGATTTCAGAATCGAGCCCAAGTCATTTAAGAATTAGCTTTCGACAAGATCGAAAGCATCTAAACAAACCATACTATTGAATCCTTAGAGCCAACCTTAGGATTCCTCAACCGTTTCGAAAGGAAGGTTTTGAAAGGATATCAAACAGTTTCAGTAAGCTCGAAAGGTTCAAAGAAAAGAATAAAAGTATTTCGACTAGATCGAAAGGTCGACAAATGGAAACTTTATGTTTTGTGGATTCAAATTTATTTAAATCGAAGACTTTTCAATTATAAAAATGTTCCAACCTAGACCATTAATTTGAAATGTAAGCATTTAATGAAAAATTAATAGTATGAAACCTTTATAATTATAAACCAATGAAATTCTTGATAGAAAATTTAAATTTTGTCCTTCCATTTCTAGAATGAGTTAAAACAACATTTACATATCATAAATGCTTGTAAATATAACATTGTTAATATGACAATCCACTTCATTTGCTTGAGCATTCATTATTATTTTTTCTGATAATAAAATTTAAGTATTATTGGCTTACAAATGAATTTATATGAATTATTTTTAATATATATATATATATATATATATATATATATATATATATATTTAAGAGTTGAAAAGAAAAGGATAACAATCTATTTATAATATAAAGTTAACATATAAATTGGGCTTACTTGCAATTTACGAAAATGATAGAAATATTGATTTGGTTTAATTTTTTACTACGAATTTTGTAAGCATTAAAAGCATGGTAGTTGAATTGTTAGATCATGACTTGTTTATGAAAGTAAATTAAGAGCATTTAATGATTCATTTAATGTTTGAATGAAAAGTGAATTAGGTTGACAAATCATTAACCAACTAACGAGAGACTTTATGTTTATTGATTTATAGAGTTGGATTTATTATGAGAAGAACATAAATCTAAAGAATTTCAAATATAAAGATTATGAGTTTTTATAATATCATGATCATCACAATCCTATTTTGAAAAATGTTTATTTTGTATTTTAATGCTAAAGTTAAAAGGTTGTTTGTGTATAAAGTTTTGTAGTGGAATAGATATGTTAAAAGTATTAAAATTTTATACCATATCAATTATGAGAATGGAGAAATTTTGAATATTTAATTCATATATTGGTCTTGAAAATTTTCATCAAAAAGAAGAAAGAATGTTATTATTTCAAAGACATGAGTATATTCTAGAATTTGATTGCTATTTCAATATTAAATTATTGATGTTTGTCATGCATATATTTATTTGATAATACAATTGAAATATATTCTGAAAGGATTTGAAATAATCACTTTGTGGACATGAATGAACTTATTGAAAGTGAAGAAATAATTATATGAGTTATACATTATAATTTAATGATAATACAACGTACACAAAACTTACATAGAAGCAAGCTATGATATTAGTTCGTCTTTGAAATAAAAGAAAGCCGTGGATACTAAAACTAAGGGGACGTATATTTAGAAGAATGTTTGTAGATAAAAGGGAATAAATTTTTTTCATGTATACAACAAGTTGTTTTAAAATGTGATACTTATACTTGTAACCAATCATGTTCTTATGATTTTTGAATATTTGGAAACTAGTTATTTTGATCCAGGTGTGGTCCGAAGAAAAATTTCTTGTTGGGAAAATATGTATTTGGATTACCAATATATGGATTATAAATATGAGAAATTTACTTATTTCAAATACATGTATGAGACTGAAGTTTTAATTACAAGTGATGAAAATATTTGTTTTGAATATATGTGTGGTTTATGTGTTTTTCCCTTCTGCATGAACTTGGTTATGAGACCCAATGTTTGACATTCACATTGAATAAGTGCGTACTTTATGAGTTTGTGCATGAAAATAGATTAATGTCATGAGTTGAATGGAGTATTGTATTTCATGTTTGGTTTTATTTGATCATTACTTTTAGAAGTATTGTATTGATTTAGGGGCTTTGCAGGAAAGGTCTTATTTCTAATGGTGTTACATGAAAAGTCCCTGTAGAAATAAGTATGTAAATTTAGTTCCTGTTTTTCCTAATCAGAAAACGCAAGTTAGCTTGCGTTTTTTAAAATTTCAAAATCAAAAAGCGCAAACCAGCTTGCGTTTTCCTGATAGAAAACGCAAGTTACCTTGCGCTTTTTAAAACTTTCAAAAATTTTAAAATTTCAGAAAAAAATTCAAAATTAGAAAGTGCAAATTACCTTATGCTTTTCAAAAATTTCAAAATTAGAAAGCGCAAACTAGCTTGCATTTTCCTAATAGAAAGTGCAAGTTAACTTGCGCTTTTCAAAATTTTCAAAATTTTAGAAAGTTTAGAAAAATATTTCAAAATTAGAAAAGTGCAAATTATCTTGCATTTTCTGTCATATCGTACCAAACTTGAGAAACGGATGATAATCATTGATTATACTATAGTCATATTGTATTTTGTTTTCAAGAAAGTGGTCTCATCTATGACACAACTTCCATCATTTTTTTCTTTTTTTGTTTCTATCCACGGAAGTATATGTGATGCACAACTTTTACGAAACAAATTTTGAACAGTGGAAATTCTATGTGCCAACGTTGTCTCAGTGACGGCGTGAATCTTTTCCAGTAACTTTAAAGCGTGGATTGTGTAGCCGATATATACTCTTTAAAGATGCTATCAAGAAGAAACTCAAAGCATAACATCTTTTCTTCGTTACACAATTTAAGTAACAGCGGTAACTGATTTACGTTGCTTCGGTTGGAGATGGACAAGATTTTATAACGGATATGCTTATTTTAATTATTTTATTGTGAACGGTTTATATGAACGTTTAATATAATATTGTAGGGGACACGCACTTCATCTGTCTTTTTGTTTGCATGTATAGGCACCATTCAGATTTTGAATTCTTTGATTTTGTTTATTTCCAAAGGTAGAAATAAAAATGTGAATTTGTGAAAATATCTTACTAAGTAAAGAACTCGCAACAACCTTTTATTTTAATTTAAATTTATTTTGGAAACGGATTGTAGTATGCACTGTGCAAACTAAAATATCTAAGCAAAATGTTCAAAATATAAATAAAAATATAAATAAGAAGAGTAGTAATTAACTAGTAAGTGCGACAGATGTAGAATAACATAGCGTAAAAAAAATCAGGTAGGCAGACAAGTTGACGAAGAAGATAAAATGCCACATGAATGCAACAAACAGCGTGGACCTCATCATGTTACAACCGTGTTTTTTGACCAGTAGCTTTTAAGAAGGGCATTTTCTTTGCTGTTGATTTATTTATGAACTATTTCAGGATCATATCAGAATAACATTACATGGAAGGTACAATGAATGAAACAAACTTTTTCAACTTGATTCACGTAACGTACATTAATTGTCCTTGTTGCTTTTATGGGCCTACATCCGACCTGGATCTAATCAATATTTTTCATTTATTTTCCACCACTCATCCATATATATATACATATATCAATCAAACAAGTTGGTTTTTTCATCCCTGATGAGAGTGGTACGGTTGCGACTTTTGCCAGCAAAGGTTTCTCTATTTATACCTTTGTTATTTCATGTGTTGGTCCGGTCGTTTTTTCGTATGTTTCTATTCCTTTATGCAACCGAAACGTCAAAAATTGGGAGCCCACGAGGACTTTTTGATCCGTTCCCTTTAACAGTTATTTTTTTACCAAATAATAAGATTTTGATATGATGATAATAAATATTAAATATCTTATATTAAATAATAAAACTTTAAAGGACATAAATATTTAGAATTTGAGAAATTATTTATTGATAAAAATAAAATAAAACTAAATATAACTTTCTAAACAATAGAACAATATTAATACTAAAGTGATATTTTTCGTAAAACCAAAAAATAATGTTGATAACATGTACTTTTTTTGGATAGGGTGCTATCTTGCATTTCGTTTAATGAACGCTACCCCACAAAATCATCTTGATTTCCCGATCAAGTAAACCACCGTCCGCAGGAACATTAACCCCCGCATCCCGACCTAAGAGATTGTCACGTCGATCGCTCCTTAGTAGGCAAACCAATGTAGTGTAAAATGTTTTCTAGAAAGCTCATTCCCACTTCGAATTCTTTTATATTCTTTCATGTATTCATATCATGGTTGTTGTACCAATTTTTCTCAATTTCGATTTGGCAATTTTTAAAATTTTTACATTTATTACACTTAAATATGTTACTAACATTTACTCAAAAATACTAAAAGCAATCTTTAACAAATTAAAGTACAAAAACATACGAATAATATTTCTCCTTTCGCTATCTCATTTCGCAGCAAAGAACGCAATATATTTTCTTGAAATTCCTCCTTTTATAATACCCTCTTCGTAAGCTCCTTTCGCTTCAGAAACGCACCCTAACTTAATATAACACGTGTTTTTTTATTAGAAAATAAAAGTTCATTTGTTAATATATGTAATAAATGTTGTTTTACGTTGCTTTGATGTTTTAGTGTGAAAATATCGGACATGAAATTTTTGTCGATGGGGGTTTCTAATGAAAGTAAACGTTGATTTATTAACCATGTAACCATTGTCAAATCGGTCGTTAGGGGAGTTTTTTTCTACAATTGGCTTGCAAAACCAAATAGTGTGAATCCAAAATAAAGAAACATTTCTCTACCATATCTCCTTAAATCTCTCCAATGCTATTTACCTTGCTCTCTCCACAAATGCTTCCTTAAATCTCTCAAATTCTAAAAATTTTCAACATATTACCATTTGATGTTTAACTAAAATTAATGCAAAACTACATTATATTTTTCTCAAAATCATGTAATCGAACAGTCAGTTCCCTGCCGCTATATGACTGCACCAGTTATACTTCTCTCCTTTTAATTTTCTCTCTCAAAATCATGGATATAAGCATAATTTGATATGAATTATGCTGGGTATAATGTAATTTGATACAAATTGTGCTGGGTATTTATTCATGTGGGTCGTACCATTGAAGGCCCTACAATGGGTGTATAGGGATGAATCTATGCACAATTGGTGTATTGAATGGACGAGTGTGCAGAGAAGTTTGTGCTTCATGGTTGCAAGCTAGTTAAATAACTAACCCATTAGCTCACTAATCTCCTATCAAGTCCCTTGAGCCTCCACTATCTCTAGGGTAAATGTTCCACAATCGAGAATTGAATATACGAGTATTTTTAAATGATTTTTATTTTGAGTTAAACTTGATCGTCGAAGTCTCATTGAAATCTGGCACAATACGAAAAAGTTATAGCCACAACAAGTGGTAGTTGAGTTATTGAGAAGTCATCGATGGAGAATGGATCCTCAAAGGAGCTCGGATGATCAGAATGACTCCAAACTCTAATGGGTGATAGTTAGGAACATTTGGAGTGCAATAAAGCAAATAACAAACTGGGCAGAGACAAGCAGGTCAGTCGACTGAACCAGTGAGTCAGTCGATTGGACCAATGCTTGGAAACTTTTTGTTTCCAGGTCAGTCGATTGAACCAGTGGGTCAGTCGACTGACACAGGGGTACGAAGTTTTATGCCCCAGAGTCAGTCGACTGACACAGAAGGTCAGTCGACTGATACAGACCCAGGCAAATTCCTAGAGTCTGGTTCAGTCGACCGAACCTGCTACCAGAGCAGAAATCAGCCTAGCCCCTTTGGGGCCATTTCTATAACACGAATGGAAGCGAACAGACGAGCAACTATGACTGAGGATTTACGCCAAACGACAACCCAGCCTTGTACGGCCCTCCACAATACTCCACTAACGTGTTCAAACATCAAGGATTGGATTTTTCACAAAAATTGGATTCCAAAAACCAAAAATGGGACAATTCCCCAAATCGATCCAAATCGAACACAAATGAACATGAATTGATGTTAGGAATTCTTACCCAACAACAATAAAAGCTATAGGCTTAGATGTGAGTTCAAAATCTCACCTTTTAACTCAAAAACAAGGATAAGAAGCTCAAATGCAAAGAAAGTATCAACCACTCTTCACTTCAACTCTACAAGCTTCAATCTAAGATCAAAACAAGTATTTCCTAAATTAGGGATTAGGAATTTTTTGAAATTAAAGAGAAGAGATGGAGAAGATGAAGATGGAGCTTACCTAAGCTTCACCTTGATTTTGGAGTTGAATTTGAGTTTCTAGATCAAAGCTAGGGTTTGGCAATTTCTAATTCTTTTTCTCTTTCCCCATTTTCAACTGAGGTAAAGTGTTTGGAGAGTGAATGGATGAAGATTTAAAGAGTTAGAGTAATAAGTAGGATTAGTGGGCTGAAACCCAAACCCAAAGAGCCCAACAGAAAATAGCAAAATTCAACTTACTTCAAAAATATCGAAGCTTATACTCAAAAAAGTCGCAAACGCCATTTTGGACTCAATGGAAGTAGTCCGGGGTCCTAATTCGACTGTTTGCAAAAAGTGATATTTCGGACCTTAATCCGATTAACGACGCTATATTTAAGTAAAATATTTAAATATACCATCATAAAATATGCGGGTTGTTACAAAACCCCTTTCTTGGCTCCCGCTAACTCTTCTTTGGTTTTTTGATGCTTAGCCCTCTAGTCTGTTAAAGCCTTCTCCGATTCTTCTGTAATTTTGGGTTCAGAAGCTTTCTGCTCCAGAAGGTCCTTCTCCTCCTTTCTTAAGCCTCCTTCTCAACTTCTCCTTGTATTCAGCAAACTGTTTCCAATAGACTCAACCTTCTCTTTATATTCAGCCAATTATCTCCCAACAACATCAACGTTCTCCAACTCTCCCTTCAACTTCTAAAACCCTAAGTGAAGAACCGAGAAGTCAGCTATAACCTGGAGAAAGAATGTTATTATGGAAACAAAAAAGATAAACATTTCATAGACAAAAAGAAAACCTTTACCTTGAGGTGATCCTCCATCCCCATACAATACATATCAGATGAGCTAACATGCCCATAGCGATGTAAATCCCAATATTTATACACAGATATGTTATACCTTGCACCGGCTTACAATGTTACACGCGCGCGCACACTCATATATGTATATGATACACATGTGTGTGTATTAAAAATATAAATCAAATAAAACTATATAATTATACATTTAAATAAAACAATAGATTTTATTTAAATAAAATTTAGAATTATTCTAAATAAATTAGACTTTATAGGCCCAATATAGATCCAATGAGGGAAATTTTTTAAAATTCACCCGTAACTTCTGCTGCGGGATGGTCCAGTTCCAACGGTCTTATATCTAAAGCACTGAGTGGTGTAAGAATTGTCTGATGGATGTTGTAATTGCATGGTTTGTTTATCACTCTAGGGATATCAGATGACGTAGGTATTGTGGACTTGGATACCTAAACATATGATATTGTATTTAAACATGTGGTACACCTTTATGATGAAGATGATAATAGAATAGCATATACTGTTATGTGTTAACTTTTTGGATTTAGAGATATGTCATGTATGATTCTTCATGCTTTATGTCCTATATACTATATCGACTTTCGTAGTATTTGGAGTTGTTTATCGCTCACACCAAACTATTGTCTGATTTGTAATTTTACGGTTTTCTTCTTATTATCTCGAAACTTTTAAATGAGTAGACTAAATATCAAGTGTGGATTAACACATGGCGTTGTACCGGTGAGATTAGTAGGATGCTACCCTTTCACTCTTGAACACACATATAGGGGCGTGCAATATTTGGTTAGAACTAAATTAACCGACCGAACCGATTCATCTCGATTAGTTTGGCTTGGTTATGAAACTTAACATGTTTGAATTCGGTTTGCAAATTAATTTTATTTGGTTATCGGTTTAGCCAACTTAACCAAACTTTTATTAAATTATCTAAGTTTATAGTATTGTAATGCTTTTAATAGTTTGCTTAGTAATAAAAAACAAAGTTTACTTGTTGAAATAGGTCAAGTTTACTTATAAAGATAAGAAATTTTATTAAAATTTCTCCAAACATGAGTTTATATTTTTCTTTTGTTAAATCAATCATCTGAATTATAACATACATTTTTATTACTGTTAAATCGGTTACCGGTCGAATTAGCCGAAATTAATTCGGCTTGGTTTTGAATTTTTTGTTGCAATTCGATTTGACATTTTTTACCTTAAAGCCAACCAATTGACCGAACACTCACCCCCACACACAAACACACACATATGATATTTGGAGCTTTTAACTATTTTCGTTGTACGACGATGTAGATCCTTGACCGTGTTAGTCTTATTTTATTTAAAGACGAATCTCTATGTTTATGTATCAGCTGTATAAACTATATCACTGCTTTGCATGATTTTATTGAACACGTGCTCTGATCTATGGTGGTTCATTTATATATATTTTTGTCTCTGATGTTTTAAATTGTAATTAATATTATATTTTATTTGATGCATCATGGATATACGATGAGTTTTGTAATAATTTTATTTACTTTGTCCGTTGAGCTATCGTCCTATATCAGATAGGGGTTGTCACAACGTACTATATATGTATATTAAATGTCGAAGGTATAGGACGGTCGTCACAACAAATGAAATTGAAACCTTCTCTCATAGTATATGTTGTGAGTTTGATAAATATTTTTTTAAAAGTGATCAAATATTGTTTAGTTTATTGAATATTGATAGAAAGTTTTATCATATCAAATGGATAACTAATATCTCCAAGGGAAAGTTGGTTGTCGGACAATAAAGTTGGTTATTTTTATATCATCGTGACTCAATAGTCTTTAGAGGGGGTACGAAGAAATATTTGGGCAGATGTTCAAAAAGAAAAATAACTTTGTAGTATTTGAATCCAGCTATATGTCACTTGCTTTTTAGTTGAATGATTGGGCGATTGATGTGTACATTTCATGTTGCTATCGAAGTGTGTATTGATTTCAAGGCTTTGAATACTATTTAGTTAATAAGGTCCCTTCGACCCTGCTTCAATTCTCCACCGCAAATAATCAAAAGGGCCAACGTATTACCTTTTTTGGATTAAAAGAATCAGTCTCTGTTTGGAATTTAAGGGAAAAGTGGCAAATTCAAATGTTAATTTTTACAAATTAGATGAAGTCACATAGCGTAATCAGCCTGTTATGCAACATGCGTAACGAACTCCCAGATTTGTCGTCTTGTGCAAGACGACATTTCTGGCGTGCATATCCAGAAACGGCTCTCTCATGAGAAAAAACATATATTAAGTTTGATGTGCTCTTTCTTGTATATGTCTTCTTCTCAATTCTTTATCTTTTTTCCGTCACAAATTTGAAAGCGAACCAACGTTCATGGATAAGATCGTTTACGGGCCCATTCGCCGATATTATTTTTTTACAGTATGATATTAGCATCAGGTGAATTTTATAAATTTTAGAAGAACGTTTGAACGTTGGAAAATGAAACATTTGAACATGACGTGACATATTTGCACCAAACGTAAAAAGTATATTTCAGTCGTCTGTTGTTTTTTATGTACCTCATCATACTTTCACACTATTCATACCCTATTCCTAATCAGATTTGGACTACAATAATTTTGCATCATGCGATTCACAAAATTCAAATGGATTGTCTAGTAGCAACGACATGTCCTAATCCGATGATTCAGATGAGCAGAACCTTACTCTCAATGTTGTTGCTAATTTGGTATGAAAGCTGTTGCAGTCAACTTCTACGTCGCATAATGCTGTTTTAGTCCTCTTTGCAATGTACTAGTTAACAAGTATGACTAAATTACCACTAAACACATAGAGGTTCCTGATGTGATAGGAATGTTGTTGCACATGGTAAGTTATAGCACATCACATATCACATAGATCGGTTGTCGAAAAGTTTAGTCGAGCCTACAACACCTAAGTTAGTGTGTTTCTAAGGACGTACAAGTGTTTTACTTATTATAGAACATCACTAATCCTTACTAACAATTATATTAATCATGTTGATAAGTAAATGGCAACAACGATAAGGAACAGAGAGATAAGGAGAAGCATCAACATGATTAAGCCAGCACTTATTTTATTAATCAAGAGAGGATGATTTCAAAATTTGAATTAATTGTGTTAAATATAGAGAATTTTCAAATATAAGAGAGAAAAATGGTTTTAATTCAAAGAATTGATAATGAGGTAGTTTAGGGCTCAAGTGGAAATCAGCCCTTGTCATACTCTAATATTATCTCATTGCTCGTTCTTTATTTAATATACTAAAATAAAATATTTATTGTTATCGTCTTCTCTCTTTCTCAACTAAATATTGCCCGAAATAAATATAAAGGTAGATTTCATTTTAAAGTTTGAAGAGGGTAAATCTAAGGAAAATTGCTGTACCCCTAACCCGATTTAAGTAGGAAATATCACTACCAATGCATATTTACATCTATTATTTTTAGATTTGAGTATTTTATGATATAATATATTTAGGTGTTATTTGAAATGGGCTTTGTTTATTTGTGCATATCAATGATTATACGTATGTATTTATTGAAAAGCATAGAAAGAGGAAGTATCTATTGAATATGATACCTGAATTCAAGAGACGAAACCGTAGCTTCAAAATTTTGTCGAATGGAGGAAGAAGAAGTCACGGAGCTTAAAACCTAGCCCGAGCAAGAGCGATATGGAAATGAGAAAAGAAAGCTTCGTTCGGCAATTTGGAGCGGAGAGAAATGAAAGCTTCGTTCGACAATTTGGAGCGGTGAGAAAAGAAAGCTTCGTTCGGTAGCTAGAGTTTTCATTCGGTAAAGTGGAAGTGCCGAACGAATTCTTTCATCCGGTAATTATAGAGCGGCAATTGGGCATGTCGAACGAAATATTTTGTTCGGTATTTGAGCATGCCACTCCAATAGGAGAAATGCAAGTCCAAATTTTTGCTCATCGTTTTGCCGAACCAAACCCCAGAGCTGCTATATAGCAGCTACCCCTCCTCATTTCTCCACTCTATAAATAGAGGAGCTTCTGGACAACAATGGCAGTCAGAATTGAGAGCTAATTTCAGCCAATTTCAGAGCCATCTTAGAGAGGTGAAACTCTGTAGAATTTTGTCTATATTGTTAACTCTTCTTTTTTGTATAGCCTCCAAAAGTGAATTAATCTTGTAACTCTAATCTTTCAGTGATTAATAAAATCTCATCTCCCCAAGTGGATGTACACTGCCTAGCGGTAGTGGAACCACTATAAATACTGGTGTTATTGATTTTTCTGCATTACATAAATCTGTGACCGTCTGTTCTGGTGTTTATTTTTTTTTTGTTCCGTTTCACTACAATCACGATCCAGTTGTTTTCCGCTGCGTTAGGTTTTTATTTCTTTAGACTGATCATCTGAAGGGATTTTTCCCAACAGTTTGGTATCAGATCTGCAAGGTTGATTGAGGAGTGTTAGACGCTATGGTAGGAGATGAAGCGACTTCAGTTGTTACAAGACCTTATACTAGAGGGATGTATATCGCGTCAGGATCGCAGTTGGCAATTGAGAAATGGAATGGGGATAAAGACTTCGAGAAGCTGCAATGGAGGATGGCTATTCTAATGAGGAATGAAGTCCATCCAGTAGTGTTTTCCCCTGAGGAGTTGACGGCTGACATCTTAGTCGCGGAAAGGAAGGAGATGGAGAAATGAATGTTTTCTACTTTACAGCTAGCTATGGGAGAGAATGTTATCTCAGAAATTAGCAGTGAGACCACTACTAGAGGCATTTGGACCAAGCTATAAAATCTCCACTTGAAGAAATATCTGACTAATCGTCTGATATTGCTGAAGACATTTTTCAGCATGCGGATGAGAGAGAGTACTTCAGTGAAGGAACATCTTAATTTCTTTGATAATATCATGATGAAGATGAAGACTGTTGACTTGAAGATGGATGAGTAGCAAATGACAATGATTCTTTTCTGTTCTCTTCCGGAGCGTTACACAGGTTTCGCTAACAGCCTTATCTTCGCTAGAGACACATTGACAGTGGAAGATGGGAAGTCAGGCCTTCTATCTGAGGGCTTGATAGATCAGATGAAGGAGATAAGTGAAGGAAGTAGAGGTGGAAGTAGTAGTCATGGCTTGTTTGTTGAAAGAGGTAGAGAAGATAAGAAGAATTGGCACTCTAGAGGGCGTTCCAAGTCCAGGAGCCCGGTAATGGCAGGAGAGGAAAGTCTAAGGACGGGAAGTGCTTTATCCGCAAGAAACCTGGTCATTGGAAAAAAGATTGTCCAGATTTGAAGAAGAAGGAGAAGATGGATCTTCATCATTTGCGGTGGAGAAGTCTGTATTTGACGATGTGTTGTCTACAGCAGTGTCGGATCTCTCAAACCATTGGGTGCTGGACTCAGGGGCATCTTTTCATATGACGCCTAATAAGGATTACTTCAGTTCTTTCGTTGGACGAGAGGGAAGCTCTATTCTTATGGGCAATGATGCTAGCTGTAGAGCAATGGGTGAAGTTACAGCAAGGATCAGGATGTTTGATGGAGTGATACGCACTTTGACAAGTGTCTGATATGTTCCAGGTCTTCGGAAGTCCTTAATTTCTTTAGGATAATTGGCATCTTTGGGATGCAAGATAACTATCTAGAAGGATGGTCTGAAGGTTTCGAGAGGTGCACTAGTTCTTCTGAAAGGAGATGTGTTTAGAAATCTGTATTTTTTGAAAGAAACCATAGTTCTTGAAGAGTTGTGTGTTGGAGTAAATAGTTCTCATGCTTTTGATGCCACAAAGCTTTGGCATCTCAGGTTGGGTCATATTTTAGAGAAGAGCCTAGAGTAGCTTCGAAGAAGGAAGATGATCAAAGGAGGCTTCGACAAGATGGATTTTTGCCAAGAGTGTGTGTTAGGCAAGCAAACTAAAGCATCTTTTGGAGTTGGACTCCATAGATCGAGGCGAGTACTTGAGTACGTGCATACAGATGTTTGGGGACCGGTTGCTACACCTTCTCTTGAAGGAGCAAAGTATTTTATCTCTTTTGTTGATGACTTTTCTCGGAAAGTATGGGTATATGTGATGAAGGCAAAATCAGAGAGTTTTGAGAAGTTCAAAGGCTGGAAAGAACTTGTTGAGAATCAAACTGGTTCTATGTTGAAGGTGCTGAGATCTGATAATGGCGGTGAATTTTTCTCTAGGGAGTTCCTCGACTTTTGTAGACAGCATGACATTCAGAGACATTTCACTACACCCGGAGATCCGCAATCTAATGGGGCTGCAGAAAGGATGAACAGGACTCTACTTGAGAAGGCTCGTTGCTTGAGATTGACAGCGGGCTTGTCTAGAGGCTTTTGGGCTGAGGCATTATCAACCGCGATGCATATCATAAATCGAATTTCCTGGTCAGCCACAGATGGGAAGATTCCAGAGGAGAAGTGGAGAGGTAAAGCAGTGTATCTTGGTTACTTTCGAATTTTTGGTTGTCCTGTATACGTTCACCATACATGTGATGATAAGTTGGAGGCTAGAGCATACAAGGGCATACTAATGGGATACACCGATGGTATCAAAGAGTATCGAATTTGGAACCCTGTTGATCGAAAGATTGTTCATTCCAGACATGTTACTTTTGATGAGTCTGCTATGTTCAATCCAAAGGAGAAGCTACCTACCACATCAGAAGATTCTGATAGGCCTAAGGAGATGGAATAAATTCCCGTGTTCCAGCCAAATAGTAGGGTTGTTGTTGATGCTGTCGAGGAAAACGCAGTGCATGAAACATCACAGGATAGTCCATAGGTACCTTCTAGTAGTGCTGTTGATGTGCATGAATATAGAAGAAGTTCAGTTCAAGGTGGAGCTGAAAGGAGTTTAGGTGAAGCAGTACCTACCCGGGTCAGTCGTAGGACTATTAGGCCGCCCGAAAGGTATGGTGATTGGCAGTTTGCGAATCTTAGCCTTGGATCAGTTTCACTATGCCCTACATGTGGTTCTTGAGGAGCCGCTTGACCTTGATGAAGCTTTGAAGTCATATGACAGTTCAAAGTAGATGTGCGCTATGGAAGAGGAGTTAGAGTCGTTGAAGAAGAACAAGACTTGGGATTTGGTACCACCTCCTCAAGGAAGTCGAGCCATAAGCTGCAAATGGGTATTCAAGGTGAAGGATGATGGGAGATACAAGGCTAGACTGGTTACTAAAAGGTTTTCACAAAGAAAGGGATTGGAGTATGATGAGATATTCTCTCCCGTAGTGAGGCATACGTCCATCCGCATTTTTCTCGCTATCGTCGCGGCTCATGACTTGGAGTTGGAGCAACAGGAAATGAAAACCGCTTTCTTGCACGGAGACTTGGATGAGACCTTCTACATGAAGCAGCCAGAAGGATTCGTTGTAGATAGGAAAAAATTGGGTTTGTAAATTGAAGAAGTCATTGTATGGACTTAAGCAGTCGCCTAGACAATTGTACAAGAGGTTTGACTCTTTTATGCTTTCACTTGGTTTTGATCGTAGCATGAAAGACACTTGTGTGTACTTAAAGCATTTAAAGAATGATAGATGGGTGTACCTACTCCTTTACGTGGATGATATGTTGATTGCTTCCCAGGATAAAGCTGAAATCGATAGTTTGAAGCTAAAACTAAAAGCGGAATTCGGAATGAAAGACCTTGGAGAAGCAAAGAAAATTTTGGATATGGAAATCCAAAGTGATAGAAAGCTAGAACTTTTGAGCCTCACTCAAAAGGAGTACATTCGAAAGGTGCTTGCTCGGTTTAGCATGGAAGGGGCAAAGGCAATAAGCACACCCACGCCTCTACACATACAGCTTTCTAGTAAAGCCTCTCCGATCTCAGAAAAGGACAAGGCTTATATGATGAAGGTCCCATATACAAGTGAATTTGGCAGCTTGATGTATGCCATGGTCTGCACTAGGCCTGACATTGCACAAGCGGTTGGATTGGTGAGTAGGTTCATGGAAAATCTAGGAAAGACGCATTGAAAAGCAGTGAAGTGTATCTTCAGATATCTTAGAGGAACTTCAAACCATGGACTTGTCTTTGGCGGCAGAGGAAGAGATTTCAGCTTGGTTGGATTTTGTGATTCCGACTATGCCGGCGATAGAGATCGAAGGAAGTCAACCTCCGGATATGTGTTCACCATTGGTCGGACAATGGTCAGTTGGAGAGTGAGGTTGTAGATGATTGTGGCTTTGTCTACTACAGAGGCAGAGCTCATAGCTGCGGTTGAAGCAGCTAAGGAGGCACTTTATTTGAGGCGACTATTGTGTGAT
The DNA here is from genome assembly GCA_030737815.1 of Allium fistulosum. Lineage (NCBI taxonomy): Eukaryota > Viridiplantae > Streptophyta > Magnoliopsida > Asparagales > Amaryllidaceae > Allium > Allium fistulosum. Next base: position 802,094,874 of record CM060904.1, read on the forward strand.
TTGGGCTTTGTATATGACAGCATGGATGAGTACTTTGATAGTCATAGTGCAATTCACTTAGCTGAAAATCTGGCATTCAGCTCGAGGACGAAGCATATTAAGGTGAGAGTTGTTCCTTGTCTCGATGAGTGAAGAGAAACTAGTTCGTCTTTAGAATGTTCACACAAAGGAGAATGCAGTAGACATATTTACCAAGTCGTTGCCTATTGCTAAGTTCGAGCATTGCTCGGACTTGATTCTTTTAATGAAGTGCTAGGTGCCACAGGGTGGCACGAGGGGAGAGTTGAGATGGTTCATGGAGACGTTTGTTTTCATGGTGGAGATTGATAGGTTCTACACGGTCTGGGTACTTCGAACACTTTGTTGACGGGCGATGGCCTTACCGAGTTCATTGACATATTTTAATAGGTGATGGTTATTGCCGAAGCTCATTAGGTAAGTATCCAGTGCTTGGAGCATGAAGGTGTAAATGAAGTTGGAAGGCTTGCTTGGAATTCGGTATCAAGGTGGAGATTGTTGAATATGATAACTGAATTCAAGAGACGAAACCCTAGCTCCAAAATTTTGCCGAACGGAGGAAGAAGAAGTCACGGAGCTTAAAACCTAGCCGGAGCAAGAGTGACATGAAAATGAAAAAGGAAGCTTCGTTCGACAATTTGGAGCGGAGAGAAAAGAAAGCTTCATTCGGCAATTTGGAGCGGTGAGAAAAGGAAGCTTCGTTCGGTAGCTAGGGTTTTCATTCGGTAAAGTGGAAATGTCGAACGAATTCTTTCGTCCGGTAATTATGGAGGCAATTGGGCATGCCGAATGAAATATTTCATTTGGTATTTGAGCATGCCGCTCCAATAGAGGAAATGTCGGTCCAAATTTTTGCTCGGTGTTTTGCCGAACCAAACCAGATGCATGCCAAACCAAACCCCAGGGCTGCTATATAGCAGCTACCCCTCCTCATTTCTCCACTCTATAAATAGAGGAGCTTCTAGACAACAATGGCAGCCGAAATTGAGAGCTAATTTCAGCCAATTTCAGAGCCATCTTAGATAGCTGAAACTTTGCAGAATTTTATCTGTATTGTTAATTCTTCTTTTTTGTATAGTCTCCAAAAGTGAATCAATCTTGTAACTTTAATTTTTCAGTGATTGATAAAATCTCCTCTCCCGAAGTGGAGGCACACTGCCTAGCGTTAGTAGAACAACTATAAATACTGGTGTTATTTATTTTTCTGCATTGCATAGATCTGTGACTGTCTGTTCTGGTGTTCATTTTTTTTTGTTCCGTCTCACTACAAGCACGATCCAGTTGTTTACCGCTGCGTTAGGTTTTTATTCTCTTAGACTGATCATTTGAAAGGATTTTCCCCAACAGTATCAAACATGATAAACGCTTAAAACTAATCCTAAATCGAATAAATTTTTTATATGATGCTTATAACATGTTTTTTGGGATGGGTACTAAATTTGAAGATGAAACCATCTTTGATTAATTGTTATGAATTTTTGAAGGTGAAAATAAGCTATTTTTCAAAGTTAATAATACCGTAGAAAGTTCAAAAATATTTTTGTGCGAGTCCAAAATATTTCGTAGAAGATATGATTTATGAACTTTGGATTTTTTTTCTAATTTTTTTCTATTATTCTCCCCACTTTATTTATTTTTAAATAAAAGAGGAAAAGCATTGAATTTAATTAATTAAGTAATTAACAAAAGAAAGTAATACTTTGAGAAACATGTTTTGAATTTTTTGGAAAGTAAGATTGAAAATTTATTCTCCCCACTTGTAATTCATCTATGTTGTTCAATTATACAATATAGATATGATAAATAAAACACAGTGTTGATAAAATCACTTATAACGAGAAATTAGGGACTTTGGGAAAATTAATGGCTAATGTAGGGTTGTTCGATAGTGGTTATGCTCGGGTTTAACTGGATAGTTATTATTTAGGAATAAACCCGAATAATGTCTCAAAAGATTGTAAAATCATTAAAGGGAATTAGAATATGAAATCGAATGATTGGAGCTAAGGTAGCTCTCATGATTCTCTTACCAAGGATCACGGGTTAATAATCTCTATTGTATATGCACACATCCAAAAACGATTAATGTACTTGGAGTGAATTGAAAGCCACACTCACTAATGAATATAGCAGAATTGCCATGCACCCATATGACAGAACATTAAAAATGGTTAAGGATTTAGTCAACCCAGTAGGCTTTTAGTTGACCATTAAAAATAATAGGTTTTTATGACTCTAAAGAAAAAACTAGTGTGATGATTATACAATTAAATAAAATAAATAAGTGACCTTAGAACATGATAACACAACTTATTGATAAAGCATAGAAAATTATAGATGGATATCTGACAAATTTGGGTACAAGGCATGGTAACCCAAATTTATGGATTTATGATTTCTTGTATCTAGAGGGTAGTGGAGTAAAAGGGTTGATTTCAAAAAATATCTTTTAATAAATTTACCCAAAGACCAACTTTGTGTTATCACGAACAAATGTTATATTAGATCATATTTAATATAAATTCAACTTATTTGATTTGAAAATGTCAATCACATAAATTTAATTATATTATGTGAGTATCAAAATACTCAACATATTTGTTGGTTTTAGTTTCATGTGATCATAACAATACAATGATATGGTAAAGGTTATGTCCTAAGGGGTAGTTTTGTAATTTACTGTAAATTATTAACTCTATAATAAAATTATGTTCAAAATAAAAGGTGTTTTTCTTTCTATTATATACTTGGTATAATCTGTTATACGAATTATTTATTTAATTTAAGTATATTTAATAGAAAATCCATAACTGATATGTTTTGTGATAGCAATTACAATGTGTGGTAATTATAAGCCATTTATCATAATTGTCATAAACATATCATTTTAAATATTCATAGTCAAGATGTATCAAGATTGGATATCAATACATCCGTCGAGACTAAAGTACGTATCACTCTCCAAACATTGGGTGGTGTATTACTTATGACTGCTGGGGCATCAAAGAGTTACGTACTAATAGTTATTTGATATTAATAAAATGAATCGATCGATAGTTTTCTGTTGGTTAATGTAACTATGGTCAAATAGAAAATATCGAAGTGACCATGTTAAACAGTTCTCTTGACTTGAGAATATTATTAAACTTCAATATGGATACTCCACTTTGATCATAATTAAATCATAGGACGATGTCCATCGAATTATTATAATTAGGTCGAGTTGAAACATTGAAAGTGAAACACTATTCAATAAAGGGTCTGTTTCCTCAGTTATATGAGGTCAGTATCATGGTCAGTTGAAGTCAACTCAAAGTCAAAGTCTCTGGCTAGAGCAATTCGATTAATAATAATTGTTATTATTGAACGAATGATTTTTTATTTAGACTATACAAGTTGAATATGGACGATATTGGAATTTTCACCATCACCAAATTTCATAAGTCCTAATGTGATATAGTTTTGACAAAGAGAATGGTGTAAATAATTATCACTATCAGTGATCGCTTAAAATAAGTAAAATTGGATTTTACAAAAACCGTGCAAGCAATAAACTTAGCCAAACTATTACACCACTGGCTAAGGTAACATATGAATGTTAATATTCAAATTGTTCGATATTAATCACTGATCGAATTTACACCTTAGAGTCACATAACCGTAATGTTGAATACTCTGACTACCACATGATTTAATTAAATTATAATTTTTATAAAGTAACTAAATTAATTAATATTTGTGAAATATTAATTGTAAGATCATATTTGATTTATGTTGATCAGTATTGAAAATAACGCATATATAAAAGTTATATACATACGTATTGATATATGATATCAATGTACATCTAAAGTTGATTTAAATGCGAATTTTTTGATCTGGTTTGAAGTGGAATGGAAGGGAGGAGGGGTCTTGTAATGATATTTATGAGTTTGAATTAGTAGAGAAAAATGTGGATCAAGATCAATATTATCCTCTCTCTTTTCTCTCTTATTTCAACTCACTTACACTTCACTTTTAGATTAGACTTTTGCTCTTTTCCTCCATTCTACCTCCAGCCAAATCAATATCATCCAATCCTCCATCATTTTCAAACTTAAAAAACAAATACGAGTCAAATAGAAGAAAGGTTCATGGATCTCTTCCTCTAGTTGTGCTTTTTGGAAGAAATTGGATTCAAATCCTAGGAGTTCAGTAGATTCTGTATTGAAGGTGTGATCATTAGGCTACAGTTGAGGTAATATATTATTTCATCGTTATACATACATACATATATATATATATATATCATTTATCATGTCATGTCTAGCTAGATTAGTTGTATATATCACAAGTCCTTACATATGTATGCTATTAATATAAAATTAACATATATATATATATATATATTGTTGTGAATAAAATAACATTATTTTCTACATATATGCATATATTATTCTAGGCCTAGAAATAAAAAAATTCGAATTAAAATTAATTTAAAAAGAAGTTTAGACAAAATCAAAATTATAACATTTTTTGATTTATTCTTCACTTCTTTTATAAATTCATCTCAAAATAATATTCCAATGATTTCTATTTTGAAATTTCTTATGATTTTAAGTGTGTGTTAAATATTGCAATAAGATAAACATTCGACTCATGTTTCAAAAAACATAATAATAATAATAAACTTAGCCTAAAATTCATGTTAATAAAGTAAAAAATTATATATATAAAGTTGCACAATGCCTATTGAAATGTGCAAATACTTTCCATAAATATAAAAACATGACTAAATATTTATCTCATATATAAATTAATTTGTTTGTTACATCCTTTCTTTTAAAATATGATGTTAAATCTTTTGAAACTTTCGACACCTTCTCGCATCTCCGCTATACGCATACTTCATTTAGTGTAGATGAGCCAAGACTACTGAATGAAGCTCTTTGGTGTCAACGCCAAGATTGGATATCAATACATCCTCCTTGGAGCACATATATTCACATTACAACATTCATTGTAACAGAACGAATCCCCTGTTGTTAAATGCTATACCAATCTTATATATATGCTCATCTCCTTTAGGACATCTTGCAATATGAGACTAATCATAATCCAATCTACGCACCCACTCTAATACAATATAAGCCACACCGAACAGATCTCCACCTTGGCGAGCATTTTCTCAATTCAACATGAAGTTACAAAGTCCTCAAACACTTGGATAAGATCGCTAACACCTCTCAGCAGTTTAGATTAGGTCGCTACCACCTCTCTGGCCAAGCTGTTTTTACAAAGAGTCATCTTTTCCATGGTTGGAGCTGGCTGCGTTCTAACATATAACTCCATCTTAATGGAATCCCGAGCTCAAGCCACATATTTTAGCATACTTAGGTCAATGTTGCATCAGTCCCATTCAAACCATCTGCTCCAATACCATGTTGAAGTTTTCAACACCCCATCGCATCTCCGCTATGCACGCATTTCATTTAATGTAGAAGAGGAAAGACCACTGAACTCAGTTCTTTGGTACCAACGTCATGATTGGATGTTCCTACGTCTCCCTTGAAGCACATATATTTTCATGGCAACATTTACTGTAACAAATGGAATCCCTTGTTGTTGCATGCTACCAATCCCATATATTTGAACATCTCCTTTAGGATATATTAGGATGCGAGACTAATCATAATCCAATCTATGCACCCACTCTAATACAATACGAGCCACACCTAACCCTATCTAAGGACTACTTTACTGTGAGATGTCATTTCTATATTTTGGTAGTAGTACCTTAAAATTATTATACCGTCGTTGTTGCAGGTCATCGGTGTAGTAATTATTTGTACGGTGATAAAAATAAAACAAAATTTGTTATTCTAGGTAATTGTTGTGATGAAGAAAAGTAATAAAGATTCTATATTATAAGAGCGTATATCAAATTGGCTTATGAATTATATCTAGCAAACTCCACTTCCGTGCTAAGAATTTTGAAAATGTAAATTAAACATAATTCATTAAAAAGAGTGGTAGAGTTAGTGCAAATCAAGTTTTTCTATAAGTGGAGTTAGGTCAAAAGACTTTTGTCCATCCACATACAAAGTGAAACCACTATGTTTTGGAATTAAATTTTTTAATGTAATATATCGAAATAAATAAATAAAACAGAAAGGAAACTCGTCCAAACTATTTTGAATCTATGATTTTATCTTATGTCAAAATATCATCAATTAGATGTTCCATAAGGTTTTGAGGATACTTGGAGTGGTAAATTTATATGAAACATTATACTATAGTATCTAAAATGATAATGATCATAACGGATATATTTCTTAACGTCGATTGTTTTCTTCACTTATTCTTATAAAACTTCATTGAATAAAAGTATTTAGACCATGTAAAATATGGTAGGAATAAATTTACCTAAGGAAACATATGCATTCATACTTAACGATAAAAGGAACCAAAGGTGATCTCAACACTATATTCTTAAAAACTAGAAACAAAATAAGGTGTATGAAAAAACTTTCTTAAAATACGAGTTAATATGCAAACTGAAAATTAAAAGAACAAGAGAAACATAATAGCATTTTTCTGAAACGGTAGATTAAAGAAAAACAATATAAAAACACATTCATAAAAGGAAGATGTGCTCATATAAAACTTCATTGAATAAAAATTATGTACCATAAAAAATTGAGAAAACAAGGAAATAAATTTATTAAAGAAAATGTTTGCATTCAATGATAGAAAGAACTATGGGGAATTCCAACATTTTAGCTTCAAAAAATTAAATTACAACAGTGGACATATAAAACTAATTTTTTTAAATACCAATTAACATGCAAATTAAAAATTATCACAAAATAAGAGAAACAAACTAACATTCTTATAAAATAGCACACTAAAATCAAAGGAATGACTACATAAAGAATTTCATAAAGGGAGATGAACATTGTAGGTAGGAAAATTATTTACCTTCAATGGTGGAAAAAACCTTGCTATATAAAGAATGAATAGATACACATGAAGATATGATAGAAAAAAAACCTCCTCCATATCCATAACGGATGCGTTGCAGATGTTTGAATTTCTTTCAAACTAAATTCTTTTTCGACTCTTTGAGAGATTGAATAGGCAAAAGCTGAAAGATGGGGAAGGGAAACAATACCTTTTTATTGATATTTGGGCAATTAGGAGAAGAAGTATGAAAAAAATTATAGAGATTGGTGAGTAGCATTTGAAATAAGAACATGGCGATGGTGATTATTAGAGAAGAGTTGAGTGAGAAAATAGTTTGAAAGAAGATCGTTAGTATGACAATTTATGTTAAAAAAGAAGATAAAGAGACAATCATTACGAGCGAATTAATTGAAATAATTTAAATTAGGAACCGCAAGGGAATAAAGTAAAGGGGCTTTGCACGAAAGGTCCCTATTTTTGATGGAGTTACAAGAATAGTCCCTGTAGAAATAAGTATGTAAATTAAGTCCCTATTTTTTCTAAATAGAAAACCGCAAGTTAACTTGCGTTTTTTAAAATTTCAAAATTTTCAAAACCAGAAAGCGCAAACTAACTTGCGCTTTCCAAAAATTTCAAAATTTTAAAATTAGAAAGCGCAAGTTATCTTGCGCTTTTCAAAAATTTCAAATTTTTTAAAATTTTCAAAAAAAGTTTCAAAATTGGAAAGCGCAAGTTATCTTGCGCTTTTCAAAAATTTCAAAAATTTTAAAATTTTTAAAAAATATTTCAAAATTAGAAAGCGCAAACTAGCTTGCACTTTCCTGATAAAAAGTGCAAATTAACTTGCGTTTTTCAAAAATTTCAAAAATTTCAAAAAATATTTCAAAATTAGAAAGTGAAAGTTATCTTGCATTTTCTGTCAGAAAAGTGCATGACACTTTGCTTTTTTTATTTTTGAAAAATATGGACCAAATTTACAAATTCATTTCTACAGGGACTTTTTGTATAACAACATCAAAAACAGGGACCTGTGACTCTTTTCTTATAAAGTAAAATCATACACATACGCTAAGGAGAACGAAGGATTTAATTTTCGAAATTTTGAGAAAATAGATAAAGATTTGGGAAGAATCAAACTTTTACACGCACACACGCACAAATATGTATATATATATGTGTGTGTGTGTATGTGTGCGTGTATGGGCAAGGATCGACTATACCTCATTTTTGCTATACTTCAAATTTCCATTGATTTCAACCACATGTTCCTTATTAAATAATGTAACTTTTCTCTCTTGTCACTTCAAGAGTGAGAGGATACATTATTTAATTTGAAATATGTGGTTAAAATCAAGGGGAATTTGAGGTGTAGAAAAAACGAGGTGTAGCCGATAGCACTTCGACTTTGGTACGAGAGGTCACTGGTTCGAAACATGCATAATGTGATTCGAACATATATTGCCCTGTAGTACGTTGTATACTACCTAAGACTTGTAATACTAATATGTACTACCCTCTAAGTACCCAATTTCAACGAAAAGTATTAGACCATAGGAAAAATAGGAGAAAACATGGGAATTAATCTACCTAGGAAGCAAATGCGTTCATACTTAGTGGTAAAAGAAACCAAGGCAGAATCTTAACATTTTATTTTCATAAAATTAAAAACAACATAAGTTACATGAGACAACTTTCTTAAAAATACCAATTAATGCAAAAATTGAAATTTACAAAATAAGAGAAATATTATAACATTTTTTTGAAATACTGCACTTCATATGAAAGAAAAATTTATATAAAAAAAGTTCATAAAAGGGAGAAGCACTAATATAAAAGTTTCATCGAATAAAAGTTATACACCATACCAAAAATAAGAGAAGACAAAGAAATAAAGTTACTAAAGAAAATTTATGCGTTACTCATTTTTTTCGTAAGTAAAAAGGTAAACTAATCAATGCTTCTTAGCCTGACCTAGTTCATTCTAAGTCAGTTTAGATCTAGGCCAGCCCATCACAGACCAGCCACGACAAGTGCAACGCCCCACTTTGAGACCCACATTAGCGAAGAGTATTACAAGGTAACAACATCTGCTAATGCGGAGAATAGAGCTGGTTAGGAGCGACCACCTATAACCTTGTCTTAATCATCTATTGAATACGCCGACAATTACCACTTCTTACTCAAGTGGATCGACATCTCCAATAAATACTTAATACAAAGCCATATGTGGCTGAAGGATCTATCAGAATAAAATATAACAACTCAAATGTAATACACATCACAGAACAGTAGATCATCACATACATTTTCACATATACATATACATTACAGAGTTTACAAAATGAGACATGTCAAGTGGTAAAGCAAACCACAATATACAGACGAGTCAATAGAGTACATATCAGAGTTACAGACAAAAAGGACTACACAAAAAGCTATAACAAAAAGGAGCTAGCGGAATAGTCCATGCGGAAGCAAAATATGCTAAGTCCAATGTACCTAACCTGAAACATCTCGGTCTGACCCGAGTATAAAATACACGGGTCAGTCTAGCTAAACAAATCAGTTAGATAAACCAAATGATAATGAACATACAAGATCATAAAGTACCACAAATATCTCCACAAGAGATAACCAGATCATCTAACAAAAGATGAATCAAAACAAGCCTCATCTCATAGACAACTCAAATAAACCAAGGATATCATATCCTAAACACGCCAAAAGGCAAATAACAAATACCAATAAAGGTAACAAAAGTTTCCACAAGGTAATCGCTATATATCGTATGGTTCAAAGAACCTATACCGAAGGGCGATACTCTAGGGAAATATAATTGTCAAAGAAACAAAAGATGCTCGAGCTCAGTACTGTATAACAAGGATCCATACGCCCGAAGGCAACAAACCGTAGTGGCGGTACTGGACACCACTGTCCGGCGGAATGTGTCACAACTCTCAGAAAGGAACCCGGAAAATGTTAAAATGAGTCTCATACCCCACGTTCGCACTCAACGGTTTACTAACCGTTAGTCAATTTCACACTCAAAGCAGTACAAAGTTCACCTCATCTTATCGGTAAACCAGACCCAGAGGTCAAGACGATCAAACGAATAGATTAGGAATTAATTGAAAAGATGAACACACGTGTTCATAGCATGCGTTTTATCTAATCATTTAATTCTCCTCCCTCTTCGCTCGAAGTGCAAAATTGTGTGTGTGTTTTATATAGAAATTATAAATTGGAGAAACGAACTTTTAATACAATTTAAAAAGATCATTTTATAAAAACCCGTGTACGAATCAAAAAGGAATCATCAAAGTCAAATATGCAATAACAACTAATTAGAATCGACACGAATCTATTAAAATTGGAAACCAAGCAAAATAGACAAATTGGGCTGAGCCAAGCAGATTCAGACTTCTGAATTGTATATTTCAGACGTATGAAACTGGTGCTCAGGCAATACTTTGCCTAGGCCAAAGATGGTCAAATCATATCGAAAGCAATCAGATGAGTGATGATAGCTAGGAGTTTACGCCAAACGACTACCCAACATTAGAGACTCACCAATACATTCCGGCCAATATGCCCAAACAACCATATAAGGATTTTCAAAGATTTTAACTTCAAACGCCAAAAAAATTGGAATATTCATTAAACCGATTCAATTCAAGAACAAATGGACAAGGATTATATGTTAGGAATTACTACCTAACACTATCAAAGATATAGATATAGATGTAAGTTCAAAACTCACCTTTTAACCCAAAACTCAAGAGATAAGCTCAAGAACAAGCAAGAAGAATCACTCTCCAATTATAACCCAAGGAGCTTCAATCTAAGCTCAAGAAATATTTCCTAAGTTAGGGTTTAGGAAATTTCAGAAATCGAAGAGGAATTGAGATGGAGAAGGAGAAGAGAATGCTCACCTAAGCTTCTCTTGGATTTTGGACTTGAATTGAGTTTGCAAATGAATATAGAGCTTGGAATTTCTATTTCCCATTCTTTCCACCATTTTCAGTTGAGCTTGAGTGTTTAGGAAATGAAGTGAGTGAATGGAGAGGAGAGGGGGCTGAGCTAGGGTATAGAATGAGTTGGGTAAAGCCCAAACTCAAAAGCCCAATAGAAAATAGCAAAATTCACTTACTTAAAACATATCGAAGCTTATACTCAAAAAAGTCGCAAACAACATTTTGAACTTAATGGAAATGGTCTCAAGTTCAAATTGTGGATTCTCAACTTCATACCTGATTCAGACGTCTGAAATTTCTAAACCAGATGTCTGAATCTGGGAAAATATTAGTTCTCAAACCCCATTCAGACGTTTGAAGTGAACGATTCAGACGTCTGAATCTGGAAAAACATATGTTGTCCAGAACAATATTCAAACGTCTGAATCATCCATTTCAGACGTCTGAATCATCCATTTCAGACGTCTGAAAATGGCAATTTTGGCCTATTTCCTCTCTGGTTTGATTCGAACAATTTCAGACGTCTGAATGAAGCATTTCAGACGTCTGAATCCCTGTTAGTCAGTTTTTCATCAAATAGGCACCTCCGAATCACGATCCAAAAAGACTCTTCACTAATTCGACTGTTCTTTGACGAATAGTGACTTTTCGGACTAGAATCCGACTAACGACGCTATACTTAAATTAAACATTTAAATATAAAATCGTTAAATATGCGGGCTGTTACAGCAAGAGGAAGGCAAGTTAGGCGCCCTCGGTTGTCGGTCAAGGTACACATGGTTAGCCCATATCAGCCCATCTACTCAAGAGTGCAACAAGCCCGCTATCGACCGGCACATCTGAAGCGGCTTTAACAACCAACCTGTCGAGCAAGGCCAGGCTTAGGCCTCACCTGACCCAGTCCATGCCGACCCATCTCACTGGCGACCCTCCCCCCACACCATGCCAAACTGCATTTGGTGTAGCCAGCAAATACCCGTCCGCTCAAACATCTCTCCCACCCATTTTTCGACCATTATAACTCAAGATCGGTTCGACCGTGATCCATCTCTATCCCAACTTCAGCATAGCTGTCTATGATCTATTCCGAGTGGCCCATCTCGTCATCTCCCGTCCAGCTCAACACTCATCTCAACTTTGTCCAGCAAATTCCTATTCTCTTCATGTCCTCAGTAGTCATCTAACCATCCCATCACGTTTTGCCACCTAAGCATATTGAGGTAAATGAAAAGAAGTCCAACTAGGTGTATCTACTTCTGATAAGAGACATGTCATATGCTTATAACATGCCACCACGATACATAATGCAATAAATGCACCGTAAAGGCAAGACATGCACCTTGCATGATTCTTCTGTTGGCATTCATCTTAGCTACACACCATTCAAGCCGTCTCCCCCTATCAGCCATATGACCTAATCAATGACTAGACGTGCTTTCTGCTTGCTTTACAGCTCAATCTCAACCATCCAAGCGTCATTCCGAAATACTATAAATATCTCATTCATCATCACTTCAAATGGGTTGGAATAGGCAAGAACTCCAACAAATATACACCATTTAGAGCTCCTCACACAACAAGCTCTTAAGATTAGCTCCTCCATTAGTGTTAAGCGTCTCATTTTTCTTGTTATTCTCTTGTAGTTCCTAAATTGTAAGAAAGACATATAATAAGAGTGTTTCACTGTGGATGTAGGCAACCTTGTCGAACCACTATATATTTGGTGTCGTTTGCATTAATTGTCCGCTTTCTCCTTATTTTTCATTTTTTAAGCCTAGTGATTAACGAATAATCTTTGCTCTTCATGACACATTAGTCTAATTCTCAGGTTGATGAAAAATCCAGTCAACAGTATGCATTCATTAATTATAGAAGTAATCAAAGGAGAATCCCAGTATTTTATTTTCAAAAAATTAAATTACGACATTATATATATGGAACAACTTTTTTAAAATATCAATTAGCATGTAGATTAATTACAACGTAAGAGAAACAAAATAACATTCTTTTAAAATAGCACACTACAAATCAAAAAAAAATTATTTTGAAAGATTCATAAAGAGGAGATGAACGTTCATAGTTCAAAAAATTATCTACCTTCAATAGTGGAAAAAACATTGCAACATGAAGAATGAATCATTGTATACGAAGACGGTGGTAGAAAAAAAAACCTCACCTTCATATCCATAACAAAAGTATTAGAGATGTTTGAACTTCATTCGAGCTACATTCTTTTCCCACTAGATTGAATAGACAAAAGCCGAAAGTTGATGAAAAAACAGTATTTTTCGTATTGGTTGTTGAATGATTAAGAGAAGAAGTATGAAGAAATCATGTAGATTGGTGGAGTAGTATTTGAAACAAGACCATAGCGATGAAGATTATTAGCGAAGAGTTCGTTGAGAAAAAAATGTGAAGAAAGAGGACCGGTGGGGCAATTTATCTTAAAGAAGAAGATAATGAGACAATCGTTGCCATTGAATTAAGTGGAATTGATTAAATTAGGAATTTAAGGAACATTTAAATTAAGAAGAAAGGATTTAATTTTGAAAATGATGAGAAAGTAGAAATAAAAGAGTTGGAGGGATCCAACTTTTATAGATACAGTATAATATAAGACAAGATAGGACATAAAATAAAAGAAGCGATAGAGGCCTCTAAACTAAGAATAGGGAAAGTTAGGCTTAAAACAAAAGTTATGGGAAAAATGTGGAAACGAGAGAGTTCCAACATCCTTGATATCTGTGGTTGACATTTTGATAAAAAAAAAAAATGCTTTGAATCATCTAGCATTTTTGAAGACAGAAAGTCTCATCAAAAAATATCGCAATCAATTTTTATATACATACGAGACAGTCATTTCAAATCAACTAAAATAATTGAATGCTTGAGCATGCTTATTCCAACCTTTAGCAAGATAACCTGTCCTGTGTTACTTTTTACATAAATATAAATCATTCGACTATTTTAAAAAGATATGGTTTATATGGAGCATATGAAAAATAAAAGAGCTAGTGGCCCTCCCATTTGCAAAGTGACAGCAACCTTCACAAACCATTGGTACCTGTTTAGATTTGAAGGAAATGATTTCCTAGAAATCTTGATGCAAATCTTTTAATTGTCGCATCTTATATAGTTGTCTAGGCTTTACCAAACCCTCTATGTTTCCGTATCTTTTAAAGATTTCCATAAAGTTACCTTCACTGTATATTTACACACATATTCAACGTTAGCGCACTTCGTTTTCTTTTACGTGCATGTCACCATGCAAATCTATTTTGACGTCAGGCTTTTTACTGCAGTTGCTTCAGGCTCCAGCAAAACTTATTGGTAAATAAACAACCGTTTAATGATCATTATTTCATGTTATCAATTAATAATTTAACGAAATGATTAGCTTCCTAGTATATGGAAGAGGCAACTAACTCTTTGTGATCTTGGACTATTACTGGGTCATTTGCCTGCATGAAATGTTCAATTTTCACTGAAAGCAATGCTTGGAAACGTCTCAAGTTTCATTACACCTGGCTGCTACTTTTACACAAGCAAACATGCTTACATGCATATTATAGTAGCCTAAGCAGAATCATATAGTCATAGTACTTTATATATTGACTGAAATTAGACCAGGGGCACAAGTAACTAAGCTAGAAACTAGCTATCCTTCGCCTACCTTCAGCGACCCAATCAAACAGAAACATTTTTCCAGCTTCCGTCTCGACTTTTCTACTTAATAATCATCCATCGTGAATAATAATTAAATACTGTTTTGGCTATCTGCGTGTTAACGTAAGAGATCATAGTATCCTCGATCTACATATTTGAATCTGTCAAGTCTGTTTCTTCAAATAACTAGACTATATATAGGTCGCAACTGTGTGTATGTAATCTTTTGAAGAAGTGTGTTGTACATTCTACACAGCTCATATCGCTGACTAATTCCTAAGAATATATACTTCAATTCTCGTTGTGACAATTCAATATTATGCTCGTAGTTGTTGTGCATCATAATAGCACCATTTCCTAACTAGTAGCGGGCATGGCCTCTTATCATACTTACTGCACTCAGATCAATCCTACAACGGCTATTCCTCAAATCATGCCTCTATCACCATCATTTCCTTCTTAGATAATATTATATTATAACTGCCTCTTATTAGTTCCGTATTAACTCCACATTGAATGATTTGGCTTGTACACCTTTACCAGCCTAGAACGTAAAATATTCCTAGAATACCTTAGTCGAAAGAGCAACTAGAGATGGCCATCTCAGTACACACTGGCCAATCAGCATTTTCAGGTATATATACCTCTCTTCCACCTTGAGGAAAGTACTCAGAAAGCTCTAGCATTAAAATACGCAAAAACCTTTGAAGTGGACATAAATTCGAACGGATCAAACCACTTTATGCCCTCCATTTCACTTTTTTTATCTGCATGTAGCATTCAGATATGCAAAACCAAACCAAACTGATTTTAAATGATTCAGATCCGATCCAAACCCAATAAATCTTGGGTCGGATCTGGATGACGAAAAACACGGTAAAAATCCTATCAAGCTCACCTCGGCGGAAGACCCGACCAAATAACTTAAAAATATGCATTTTTTTTTTATAATATAGCTCAATCAAATCGAATCAAGTCGATACGAATCGAAACTCGAATCGTGTCAGATCCATGTTTTAAAATGCACAGCTTGAATGTTGGAAAACCCCATCCATCTATAACCGAGACTGAAAAATAAAACATTTTTTTGACTAAGATTATTTTATCATGAGAGAAGAATCAAATAATTGATTGTCCCCTTGTAAAATCAAACTAAAACTGCAAAATTCCCTTTTTATAATTTATATATTTCGTCTTTTTTTCTCGTCTCCAAACTCTTTGTCTCTTCAACCATTAACCTTAAGAGCATTTCTAACAGTAGGTCACAAATTGTTATGAAATTCGAAATCGAAATCACTCTAATCTAAACTCCAAATGCAGTGGAAACGAGATCGTTGTAAGATGTGCAAACACAACCAATCAATAACTTGATCCTAAATCCCAATCCAATCCAAATAACACTAAATCACAATATCTAAACAAGTAATAACGAAAAAGTAAATCACACATCGATTTATAGTGGTTCTATTAACGTCTTATTGGTGTACATCCACTTTGAGGAGAACCTTTTATTAATACCAATGAAAAACTACAAGATATTGATGTTAAAATATGATTCAAACATGTGTGTGTTGATCAAGTCAAATCTGTTAGCTAGAATTAAGGAGAAACTTTATCAAAATTGTTAGCTATTGTTTAGCATAGTGGTATTAGTCAGTTTATTTTTCAGCCTATTTAATCCTTGTATTGTTCATTTTGTTTTAATTAAGAAAAAAAATTCAGTTTTTCCTATCTCTTTCTCATGATTTGTAGTGTCTTCTTCCTCTGCTAAAACCAACAATTTTGGTATCAGAGCAAACACAATTAGCCGGGTTCATATCCAGGGAGTTTGAGAGAAAATAGTGAGTACTCAAACACAAGGGAAACACAGGTCAAGAGTGAAAGTTGTTCACAATGCAGAACAACGGATCAGGAAACAATGGCTCTCCCCAATTGTCGATCTTCAAAGGCATAAATTATCATTTTTGGAGCTTGAAAATGAAAACATTGTTCAAATCTCAAGAATTGTGGGGATTTGTTGAGAATGGCTTTGAAGACACACAACCAGAAGAACCAGATCAACAATTAAGAGAGAAGAGAAAGAAGGACTCTAAGGCTTTGTTTATGATTCAACAAGCATTGGATGACGAGATATTTCCAAGGATTGCCTCTGCAACCACATCAAAGATGGCTTGGGATACTCTAAAGCAGGAGTATCTTGGAGACAAGAAAGTGATCACGATGAAGCTGCTGTCACTAAGAAGGGAGTTTGAAACAACTCTCATGAAGGAGAAAGAGTCTGTTCAAAACTATTTGTCACGAGTGTCTGGTGTGGTGCAATAGATGAGGTCATATGGAGAGACTATGACCAACCAACATGTAGTTGGAAAGGTCTTGAGAAGTCTCACAAGCAAGTTCGATCATGTGGTGGCTGCCATAGAAGAATCAAAGGATATGACAGAATATACCTTTGATGAGTTGATGGAGTCATTACAAGCTCATGAAGAGAGGCTTAACAGAACTAGTGAGAAGAAGGATAAAAAGGCTTTCCAAGTCGAAGGAGAATCCTCAAACAAGGAGAGATCAGGGCAATCCAGTGGAAGAGGTAGAGGAAGAGGTGGACCAAGAGGAAGAGGACGTGGAAGAGGACAGGGTAGTGAGGGAAGGGAGCAAACTTCTCAATCCTACAAAGGTCTAATGAAGTGTTATTACTGCAAGAAACCTGGTCACAAAGAAGCAAGTTGTTGGAAGAAAGAAGAGGATGAGCAAAAGGGTGATTAGAAATCAAATTTTGAGGAGTAAGAACAGAAGTTGTTCCTAGCACAAAATGCATCTGGCAATGATGCAGAAGGAGTATGGTACATTGACAGTGGTTGTTCTAACCATATGTCAAGTGAGAAATCCATGTTCAAGGAACTGGATGAATCAAAGACGAGTAAAGTCAGGCTTGGAGACGGCAAACAGCTTGATGTTGAAGGTAAAGGTACAATTGCAATCAAAACCGAGCAAGGTAACACTAAGCTTCTTTGTGATGTGCAATATGTACCAAACTTGGCTCACAATCTTCTAAGTGTGGGTCAATTACTGAATTGTGGATACTCTGTATTGTTTGAGAATGAATCATGTCTGATTTGTGATAAGAAATCCAAGGAGGTTGTGGTGAAAATCTCCATGGGAAAAAACAGAATGTTCCCTTTGGATTTGTCTGGCAATATGTGTAGGGCTTTGACAGTCAAGGGAGATGATGATGCAAAATTGTGGCATTTGAGATATGGCCACCTAAATGTGCATGGTTTGAGACTGCTTAACTCCAAAGAAATGGTGCAAGGGCTACCCAAGATTGGTGAACTCGAGCTGTGTGAAGGTTGTTTGTATGGAATGCAATCAAAGGGACCATTTCCAAGAGGTAAAGCTTGGAGAGCAAGTGACTGTCTAGAGCTTCTTCATGCTGATTTGTGTGGACCAATGCAAACTGAGTCTCTTGGAGGAAGTAGGTACTTTCTACTTATTATAGATGATTATAGTTGAATGAGTTGGGTGTACTTCTTGAAGGCAAAGTCAGAAGCCTTTGAGAATTTTAAGAATTTCAAAGCAATGGTGCAGAAGCAGTCATGAAACTATGTAAAAGCCTTGAGAACAAATCGTGGAGGAGAATTTCTTTCACATGAATTCATCAAATTCTGTGAAGAACAAGGCATCAGAAGAGAGCTAATAGCACCATACACTCCAGAGAAGAATGGCATGGCTAAAAGAAAGAATAGGACAGTTGTGGAGATGGCAAGAAGCATGCTCAAAGCAATGGGGATGCCAAATCAGTTCTAGTGTGAGGCTGTAGCAACAGCTGTGTGTATTCTCAATGTCTCTCCAAAAAAAGCTGTCATGAATATGACTCCATTTGAAGCTTGGAGAGAAAAGAAGCCATATGTAAGTCACTTAAGAGTTTTTGGTTGTATAGCTTATGCTTTTGTCAACTTGAGATCTAAACTAGATGATAAAGCTGAGAAATGTGTGTTTGTTGGATATGCTGCCCAATCCAAAGCATATATGCTATATAATCCTCTTAGTGGCAATATTATTGTTAGCAGAAATGTGGTGTTTAATGAAGATGCTGGATGGAATTGGGAGCAAAAGAAGAATGTTGAAATTAGTCAGAGAGAAATCACCTTTGATAGTTCAGGGAAGGAGCCAGTTGTGACAGAAAACAATCAGGACTCACCAAGTCCAACTGTCACACCAACAGGTCATAGTAGCTCTTCCTCCTCAAGTCCATCAAGTCAGAGTTCCTTGTCCTCAAGCTCATCAGGTGACTCTACACCAAGAAGGTTCAGGTCCTTGACTGAAATCTATGAAAATTGTGATTTTGCACCGATTGCTACAGATCCAACCAGCTTTGATGAAGCTAAAAATGAAGCTGAATGGCAAGTTGCCATGGAGGAAGAAATGAAGTCTATTCAGAAGAATGAGACTTGGATGTTGGTGGAGCTTCCTCAAGGAAAGAATGTGATTGGCTTGAAATGGGTTTTCAGGACCAAATACAACACTGATGGTAGTATTCAGAAGCATAAGGCTCGGCTGGTGGCTAAAGGGTATGCTCAACAAGAGGGGATTGATTTTGAGGAGACTTTCTCACCTGTAGCAAGATTTGAAACAGTTAGAATTGTACTGGCTTTAGCTGCATAATGGAAACTGCTAGTATTTCAGCTTGATGTGAAATCAGCTTTCCTCAATGGAGAGTTGCAGGAAGAAGTGTTTGTGGAGCAACCACAAGGCTTTGTTATGAATGGTGAAGAGAGCAAAGTTTACAGGCTACAAAAAGCTCTCAATGGCTTGAAACAGGCGCCAAGAGCCTGGTATAGCAGAATTGATGCTTTCTTCCTTAAGAATCAGTTTGAAAGGAGTGAGAATGAGCCAACTTTGTATGTCAAGAAACAAGGTATGAATGAGTTCATTGTTGTTTGCCTCTATGTTGATGATATCATCTACTTTAGCTCTTCACAAAAGCTGTTAGATGAATTCAAATTCTCAATGATGGAGGAGTTTGAGATGACAGACTTAGGAGTTCTTCAATACTTCCTGGGTCTAGAAGTAAAGCAAAGTAAGAATGGCATCTTTCTGTGTCAAAGAAAGTATGCAGATGATTTATTAAAGATGTTTCAAATGGAAAGGTGTGATGTGGCAAGAACACCTATGAATACTAATGAAAAGATGCAAAGAGAGGATGGACCAAAGAAAGCTGATGAGAAGATGTTCAGAACCCTAGTAGGAGGCCTAAACTACCTCACACACACAAGGCCATATATAGCTTATTGTGTGAGTGTAGTGTCGAGGTATATGCACTCTCCAACAAGGCAACACTTAGGAGCTACAAAGAGAATCCTAAAGTATGTGGCAGGCACAATCAACTATGGAATTCTGTATGAGTGTGTTGAAGATTTCAGACTGGTTGGTCATACAGACAGTGATTGGGCAGGATGTTTGGATAACAGGAAGAGCACTTCAGGTTCTGTGTTCACTCTTGGCTCAGGAGCAATTACGTGGAGTTCAAAGAAACAAGACACAGTGGCATTGTCATCATCTGAAGCTGAGTATGTGGCCGTTGGATCAGCTGCAAGACAGGCTCTTTGGTTGAGAAAATTGTTAAAGGATTTATGTTGTCACAAAAGGAAGCAAGTGAACTATAGTGTGACAACAAATCAGCAATTGCAATGACAAGAAATCCAGCCTTTCATGCCAGGATGAAGCATATTGATGTGCAACATCATTTTATAAGAAAGTTAGTGTCCGAGGAAAAGATAGTTCTGAAATTATGTGGGACAAATGATCAAAATGCTGATCTATTCACAAAGGCACTAACTCAAGCAAAACACCAATTCTTCTTGGAGAAAATTGGAATGTTTGAATCAAGGGGAGGTGTTAAAATATGATTCAAACATGTGTGTGTTGATCAAGTCAAATCTGTTAGCTAGAATTAAGGAGAAACTTTGTCAAAATTGTTAGCTATTGTTTAGCATGTTTAGACGTGATTTAGTAGTATTAGTTAGTTTATTTTTCAGCCTATTAATCCTTGTATTATTCATTTTGTTTTAATTAAGAAAAAAAATTCATTTTTTCCTATCTCTTTCTCATGATTTGTAGTGTCTTCTTCCTCTGCTAAAACCAACAATTGATTACAATGATCAATAAAATTCTTAGAGAATTTGATTTGTGGAGATGAAAATTAAAGAAACTAGGTTTAGAAACCCTAAGCCAATTTCATAAACCCTTGGAGAATACTTTGATGAACACCTTTCTCTTTAAATCCTGAAAATAGCTTATATAGGGACAATTTTTGCCTAGGCAAGTACCCAAAATTCCCTTTGAAGCCTTCACAAACATTGGACAAAGTCCTTGGGAAGAAATGTCTTCAAACATCCAATCAAACGTCTGGATTTTTCCTCAAACGTCTGACTTAAAATACACTCGTGTCAACATCAGCCAACCAGATGTTTGTATTTTTATCCAGATGTCTGGCCAAACTTTCTGGTTTATCAGAGACATCTGAGCTTTTCTAACAAACATCTACAACCATATCCAGATGTCTGGGATTTTTCTTCCAAACGTCTGGATTCCTGTGTCAGCCTACGACACTGCCAGCTTCAAACCGCAATAACACTAGCTCCGTTTCGCGAATCATTTTCTCTGCTACCAAGCTACTTCTGACCTCTTCAACTCTACATACCGTGTCACTAAAATTTAACGCTCCGCCTCGACACTATATCCGTCTCCATCCAACAAGAACCAATAGTACCAAACTATCACCACTTCTACCCCTTACCTATCAAGCTTAAATACTTTCACAATGAGCTTCGGAAAAGTCACCATCCATTACACTCCGTCAACAAGCTCCGGCAAGGCCACCGTCCGTTAAAGAAGTGTTAAAGGTATCCACATCGAAAACCATCTTACCAAAAGTTAAAAATACTTAGGAGTTTAAACAAGTACTTACCAAGAAGATAGAACCACAATCTCTCACTGATACTCTTCATCATCAATAATCAAGTTCCCCTTCAACCGTGCCACCCCGTGGCACTTAGCACTTTAACAAGCGAATCGAGTTCAAGCAATGCTTGGACTTCCCAACCGGCAATGCCTTAGTGAACATATCTGCCGCGTTATCTCTTTTGTGCACTTTCCGAAGATGTACTAGCTTATCTTCATCCATGGTTACTAAAAATGGCTCTCTCATCTCAATATGCTTAGTCCGAGAGCTAAAAGCCAAATTTTATACCAAGTGAATAGTACTTTGGCTATCGCATTGGACATCGATACCATTGTGTTCAAATTCCAAGTCACACAACAATCGTCTCAAGTATAATCTTTCTTTTGCCGCCTCCACTGTAGCTAACAACTTCGCCTCTGTAATGGATAAAGCAACTACAGTTTGCAATCTTGATCTCCAACTTATGGCCATACCACCAAGAATGAAGACATATCCAGAAGTTGACTTTCTTCGAACCCTATCACCAGCGTAGTCCGAATCACAACAACCAACCAACTTGCTATTCATTCCATCACTATTGCCAAAAACAAGACCATGAGATGATGTACCTCTAAGGTATCTTCATGGCTTCCCAGTGCGATTTTACCGGATTAGCCATATACTGACTAACCATCCTGATGGCATTTGCAATGTCAGGCCTTTTACACACCATGGCATACATTAGGCACTTGCATATGGCACATTTTCCATATAAGTTTTGTCTTTCGCTAGGATAGATAATCCCTTAATGTGCAAAGGTAAAGGTGTATTTGACACATTTGCACTCTCCATGCTAAACAGGCAAAGCACTTTCTTTATATAATCCTTTTGGGTTAATTTTAACTCAAAACGCTTTGGATTTCTTTCTATTTTCATGTCCAAAATTCTCTATGCCTTTCCAAAGTCTTTCAATTCAAATTCCTATTTTAAACTCATTTTTAACTTGTTGATTTCAATTTTATCTTTTGAAGCAATTACCATGCCGTCCACATACAAGAGCAAATACACTCAATGATCATTTTCCAACTTCTTGAAATATACATAAGCATCCTTGATGCTTCTATCAAAGCAATTTTCAAGCATAAAATGATCAAATCTCTTGTACCATTGTCTAGGTGATTGCTTTAAATCATATAGTGATTTCTTTAATTTGTAAACTAAATTTTACTTATCATCTATGACGAAACCTTCTGATTGCTCCATGTAGATGTCTTCATCCAAGTTACCATGCAAGAAGGTAGTTTTCACATCAACTTGCTCAAATTCCAAGTCATGAATAACAACTATAGCAAGCAATATCCAGGTTGAAGTATGACGTATTAGTCCATGAGTTGATGGTTTTGATGACAACAACCTTAGAATAAGATTATAAAATATAAATACTAACATTATAGTTTAGATATATATATATATATATGTATATGCAAGATTTAACCATGCAGGTACCAAGAATGAAGATTGTACTGTATAGAGATTCAAGATATCAAGATTGAAGACTCATGAGTATCAAGAATATCAAGATTATCAAGAGTTCAAGATTTCAAGATAAGTATTGAGTCTAGAATTATGTTAAAACTTCACAATAGCACTGAAATCTTCATTCCGTATTTTCTTTTGGGATGGAACCCATTTCTACCTTTTTAGTGGCTTACAAACCCACGACAAGTAGTTTACAAACCTACGACAAGTGGCTTATAAACCCACGAACATCCTGGTTTTGTACAAGTTCTCGAGTCCTGATGTGATGAGATATTCTGCAGGAAGAAGCTTGCAAAACTACTTCAAATGATTTTCAAAACTACTTCAGAATGATTTTCAAAACTGCTTTTCAAAATGTTTTAGCCTTAAAAAATTATCTTTTCAAATTATTTTCAAAAAGATGTTTTTGCCTTAAAATATTCTTTGTTTTTGTTTTTAAATAAACTCTTGTTTTAAACTTCGTTTGATTTTAACTATCTTTTAATTATAATATATTTATACTTAGATTTAAATATAAAATTATAGTAAAATTATATATATTATTCTCTATATTTATCTATGTATTTTATCTATAGTCAAGTATATTTATAAATTTTAAATAGTTTTTAATATAAGATAAAGGTTATTTTCAAAGAAAATCAAATCTTCAAAAAATGCTTTGGAATGTCGACATGCCCTAGTACCCCATGTCGACTTAGTGACAGTTAGATTCAAAAATTTGAATTTCAAAAGAAGTGTCTATTCGCCATAACCTTTCACGAATGGATATGGCTGTTGTTCTTCTATAAATAAGGGTTAGTTTTAACGAATTTGAACATAGATTTTCTGGTTTTTCACTTCTCTTCTTCTTCCACATTTCTTTATACATATTCTTACCATTACTCTATCGAAATCAACATTGAATCTAACTAGATAATCTCTGGTTTGATTCTTTGTCACTATCTCATCAAGATCCTCAGTGTTATTCAGAGTTATAGGCTTCTTTGTAATCTATCTAGCGAGAAAAGGTGTGATTGTAGCCTTGGAAATCAATCAAGCGAGAAAAGGTGTGATTGTAGCCTTGGAAATCAATTGGGTGGACTTGTTGCTCCGAAAATCAAGTATCTCTACCCAGAGGATTGTGATTCTGGAGGGTGTACCTCGTAGCCATGAAACCGAGGGTGTAATTGTACAATTGCTTTTGAAAGGAAATCCGTACTTAGTTGTGCGGGACTGGATGTAGGGTAACTCCGAACCAGTATAAAATCTGGTATGTTCTTTCCTTTACTGCATTTACTTTATTTCTTCATCTGTGTTTGATTCTGTGATTATATCTGTGTCTGAATATTGCATACATTTGTGTACAAATTAACAATAACTCAAAAAGATTTAGTAATTTCTTATAAACACTATTCACCCCCACTCTAGTGTTCATTCTAGCCTTAAGATCCATATTTTGCATTCCTCACAATTGGTATCAGAGCAAGGTTTTCAGAAGTTTCATAATCTGATTTTAAAAAGATTTTTTTATTTAAAAAAGGCTATATTTAAGAAATTTGTTAACGCATGTTTAGAAATATTCAGATCATCATTGTCTCTTGAGTCTGCATAATCAATATTCAAATACAAGTTGTCTACTAAGATTGTTTGATGTGTAGGAATCATTCTTTATGGGAGTTGAGGAATTAATCCAGAACAAACAAATTGTGCAGATCAAAAAGAACAAATGGATACTTGATAGTGGATGTTCTAGACACATGACTGGGAATCCAGATATGCTGAATGATATAATATTCAAAGTCGGAGGACTGGTTAACTTTGGAGACAATTCAAAAGGTTATGTGATCGGCATCGGCAAAGTCGGTAACTCTGAAACTCCTATTATTACTAATGTTTTGCTAGTTAAGAATCTGAAACACAACCTGCTAAGTATAAGTCAACTATGCGATAAAGGATATAAAATTAAATTTGAAAAAGATGAGTGTCACATTGAAGATAATAATTCAACCATAATATTTGAGGGAATTAGGAAAAAGAATATTTATATTCTTAGTATGAAAATTTCAAATGATAACTTGTGTCTTTTGGCAAATGCAAGTGACCCTTGGATTTGGCATAAGAGATTTGGGCATTTGAATTTCAAACTCTTATCTTGACTGTCAAAACATGATCTAGTAAGAGGCCTCCCTAAAATTAATTTTAAAGTAGATAGTCTATGTGATGCATGTCAACTAGGAAAACTTAGAAAAAGCTCCTTTAAATTAAAAAATATAATTTCTACTTCAAAACCTCTTGAATTACTTCATATTGATCTATTTGGTCCATCTCAAATTCTATCAATAAATAATAGTAAATATATTTTTGTAATTGTAGTTGATTATTCTAGATTTACATAGAAAATATTTTTAAAACATAAAAGTGATACTTTTGAATATTTTAAGAATTTTTCAAAAAGGGTTCAAAATCAACTTTCTCAAAAAATTATAACCATCCGTAGTGATCACGGTGGTGAATTTGAAAATGAAAAGTTTGAAGAATTCTGCAATAAAAAGGGAATAATTCATGATTTTTCATTTCCAAGAACTCCACAACAAAACGGAGTAGTAGAATGTAAAAATAGGACGATTCAAGAGTGTGCGAGAACTTTGCTTTCTGATAGTAATTTACCAAAGTACTTTTGGGCAGAAGCAATTGCTACCGCCTGTTATATTTTAAATAGAATTTTAATTAGACCTTTAACTGATAAGACATCTTATGAACTTATTTACTCAAAGAAACCTAAGGTATCTTATTTTAGAATTTTTGGAAGTAAATGTTTTATTTTAAATACAAAAGATAACTTAGATAAATTTGATCCTAAATCCGACAAAGGTATCTTTATCGGATACTCTAATTGAAGTAAAACATACAGAGTATTTAATTTAAGAACTAATACCATCGAAGAAACAATGCATGCTTCATTTGATGAAAATTTCAAAAATTTTGAAGAAATAAATGATGAAGAGGATTTAATCACTCAAAACCAAGAGTCAACTGAAACTAATAATGAATTAAATCATCCTAATAAAAGGATTAAACTTTTAAAAGATCACCCCATAGAAAATATACTTGGAGATATGCAATCTGTTGTTAAAACTAGAAACCAACTAAGTCAAATGATTAATGTAGCTTTTATATCTACTATTGAACCCAAAAATCCAGAAGAAGCATCAACTAATGATTCATGGATTTTGGCTATGCAAGAAGAATTAAATCAATTCACTAGAAATGATGTTTGGAAACTTGTTCCTAGACCTGAAAATAAAACAATAATTGGAACTAAATGGGTTTATAAAAATAAAATGAATGAACAAGGAGAGGTTGTTAGAAATAAAGCCCGGTTAGTCGCTCAAGGTTATTGTCAAGAAGAAGGAATAGATTTTGATGAAACCTTTGCCCCCGTAGCAAGATTAAAAGCCATTAGGATTCTACTTGCTTTCGCAAATCATAATAATTTCAAATTATTTCAAATGGATGTTAAAAGTGCATTTTTAAATGGTTTTGTAAAAGAAGAAGTATTTGTTGAACAACCACCACTTTTTGAAAATGATAAATTTCCAAATCATGTTTACAAACTTAAGAAAGCTTTATATGGTCTAAAGCAAGCTCCTAGAGCCTGGTATGATAGACTAAGATCTTACTTGTTACAATCAAATTTTGAAATAGGTAAAGTAGATAATACTCTTTTTATTAAAAGAAATAAAAATGATATTCAACTAGTACAAGTCTACGTAGATGATATCATTTTTGGATCAACTAATTTTGAAATGAATAAAGAATTTTCTGAAATAATGACAAAAGATTTTGAGATGAGTCATATGGGTGAATTAAATTTCTTTTTAGGATTACAAATAAAACAATTATATAATGGTATCTTTATTAGTCAAGAAAAATATGCTAAAGACCTAGTTAGTAAATTTGGTTTGACTACTACGAGTGGAAAACCCACTTCCATGGCAACCAATGAGTACCTTAGTAAAGAAGATCTCTCGAAAGATGTAGATCAAAAATTATATAGATGAATGATTGGATCACTACTCTATATCACTGCGAGTAAACCTGATATCATGCATAGTGTCTGTCTCTGTGCAAGGTATCGATCCCAACCTACGTATTATAAGATATGTTAAACACACCTTTGATTATGACTTATTTTATCCTAAAAATGATTCGTTTGACTTAATATCTTACTGTGATGCTGATTATGCTAGTTGTAAATCAGACCGAAAAAGTACAAGTGGAACTTGTCACTTTTTAGGGCATTCTCTGATTTCCTGGTTTAGTAAAAAGCAAAACACGGTTTCTCTATCAACAACTGAAGCAGAGTATATTTCTGCTGCTTTGGCTTGTTCTCAAGTAATATATATGCAACAAACTTTAAAAGATTTTGGTTTAAATATATCAAAATGACCAATTTATTGTGATAATACTAGTGCAATAAATTTATCCAAAAATACTACTCAACATGCTCGAACTAAACATATTGATATCAGACAACATTTTCTCAGAGATAATATAAGTAGAGAAGTAATTACTCTCGACTATATCAATTCTGAAAATCAAATTGCTGATATCTTAACAAAACGCTTAAATGAATCTACATTTACTAAATTAAGAAGAGAATTAGGTATTTGTTCATTAACTGAAATATAAAATATAAATAACAAAGTATAATTAAAAATTAAATCAAAATAAATTAAATAGTAAAAATATTGAGAACCATGTCGACATCCCCCCTGTACACATGTTGACATATAACGTTTTTTAAATTTTTAAATTTTTTTCCCACCAAAATTCAAATAATTGGTTATATATTCTTCTTATTTTCGAAATTTTCTTCATTCTCTCTGTTTTCTTTCTGTTCTATCTTCTGAAATCAATTTATCAATGGCCTCCTCTTCCAAATCAAACATAAAATCAACCTTTTCGTTCCCTTCTCCTACCTCTGGTCCGTTCCAACGTACTACGCTCGCCGCGTGACAAAAAAGGAGGATTCTCTAAAGGATGCAATTCAGTTAATGAATGAAATTCAAATAGTGCAACTCTGAATGGCAAAAGAACAGGAAAGGCAAGGGAAAATCCTTAGAAATTTGCAAAAATTTCTAATGGACAATCATGCTAATCCAATCTTGATTGACGAGGACTCTTCAGGAGATCATGAACAAGAGGAAAGTGAGGAAGAAGAAGAAGAACCAATGGAAGAAGAGCATGCAGAAGACAACGACAAAGTCATTTGCGTTGGCGAAGTATGTTTTGACAAGGACGGAAACTTGGTTGAACAACGTGGAAATTTCTGTTTCCATTATCCAAATTGTTCGATCCATAGATCTCCAATTGTCAAAGATACTCAGTAGTTTCTTCTTTTTCGTTTTTCATCGTTATGTGTATATTTGTCACGTTGTACGAAAATGTAAATATAAAAATATATATAAAAATAAATATTGTGTGTTCTTATATATGATTCCTATATATGTTATATATAAGTATTAGATAGGTACTTGGTTAGGAATGTTAGTAGTTTAGGACTAAGTTTTAGGTTTACAAGTAAGTATTGATTATGTATGATAACACTATCATTATAATCATATAGGATATTAGACTAAGAGTTATATAGTTTGGAGTTAGTTTGTTTTTTTGTTGATGACAAAGGGGGAGAAATATAAAATAGAAGAGTTAGGCATAGATTAAGGGGGAGTTATCAGTTTTAGGGGGAGTTATTAGGATAGAAGTAATATTTTATAAACAAAGGTTGTCATCATCAAAAAGGGGGAGATTGTTAGTCCATGAGTTGATGGTTTTGATGACAACAACCTTAGAATAAGATTACAAAATATAAATACTAACATTATAGTTTAGATATATATGTATATGCAGGATTTAACCATGCAGGTACCAAGAATGAAGACTGTACAGTATAGAGATTCAAGATATCAAGATTGAAGACTCATGAGTATCAAGAATATCAAGATTATCAAGAGTTCAAGATTTCAAGATAAGTATTGAGTCTAGAATTATGTTAAAACTTCACAATAGCACTGAAATCTTCATTCAGTATTTTCTTTTGGGATGGAACCCATTTCTACCTTTTTAGTGGCTTACAAACCCACGACAAGTAGCTTACAAACCTACGACAAGTGGCTTACAAACCCACGAACATCCTGGTTTTGTACAAGTTCTCGAGTCCTGATGTGATGAGATATTCTGCAGGAAGAAGCTTGCAAAACTACTTCAAAATGATTTTCAAAACTACTTCAGAATGATTTTCAAAGCTGCTTTTCAAAATGTTTTAGCCTTAAAAAATTATCTTTTCAAATGATTTTCAAAAAGATGTTTTAGCCTTAAAATATTCTTTGTTTTTGTTTTTAAATAAACTCTTGTTTTAAACTTCGTTTGTTTTTAACTATCTTTTAATTATAATATATTTATACTTAGATTTAAATATAAAATTATAGTAAAATTTTATATATATTATTCTCTATATTTATCTATGTATTTTATCTATAGTCAAGTATATTTATAAAGTTTAAATAGTTTTTAATATAAGATAAAGGTTATTTTCAAAGAAAATCAAATCTTCAAAAAATGCTTTGGGATGTCGACATGCCCTAGTACCCCATGTCGACATAGTGACAGTTAGATTCAAAAATTTGAATTTCAAAAGAAGTGTCTATTCGCCATAACCTTTCACGAATGGACATGAGTGTTGTTCTTCTATAAATAGGGGTTAGTTTCAACGAATTTGAACATAAATTTTATGGTTTTTCACTTTTCTTCTTCTTCCACATTTCTTTATACATATTCTTACCATTACTCTGCCGAAATCAACATTGAATCTAACTAGATAATCTCTGGTTTGATTCTTTGTCACTATCTCATCAAGATCCTCAGTGTGATTCAGAGTTATAGGCTTCTTTGTAATCTATCTAGCGAGAAAAGGTGTGATTGTGGCCTTGGAAATCAATCAAGCGAGAAAAGGTGTGATTGTAGCCTTGGAAATCAATTGGGTGAAATTGTTGCCCCGAAAATCAGGTATCTCTACCCAGAGGATTGTGATTCTGGAGGGTGTACCTCGTAGCCTTGAAACCGAGGGTGTAATTGTACAATTGCTTTTGAAAGGAAATCCGTACTTAGTTGTGCGGGACTGGATGTAGAGTAACTCCGAACCAGTATAAAATCCGATGTGTTCTTTCCTTTACTGCATTTACTTTATTTCTGCATCTGTGTTTGATTCTGTGATTATATCTGAGTCTGAATATTGCATACATTTGTGTACAAATCAACAATAACTCAAAAAGATTTAGTAATTTCTTATAAACACTATTCACCCCCCCTCTAGTGTTCATTCTAGCCTTAAGATCCATATTCCGCATTCCTCACATGACGCATAACCTGTACAAAAATATCATCATATTCATTTCCCTTCCTTTGTGCAAACCCCTTAGCTACTAATCTTGTTTTGTATCTCTCATCATCCTTCACTTTATATATCCATTTGCATCCAATAGCACGGTTTCCTTTAGGACGTGGAACCAAATCCCAAGTTTGATTCTTCAACAATGATTGCATCTCTTCCTCCATGGCACAAATCCATTTCGAGCTATCACTCGAATCAATGACGTCATCAAGGTCCATCAGTTCATTTTGGACTACATAAAGAGCATAGTCCAAATTTTCGCAAAAGCTAAGATAGTTCCAATCACTATTTCTATTGAGTGGTCTTATAGCACAACGACCAACCCGAGTTGCAATACTATCACCTAAACTCCTTTCGGCTCCACCTTGAACCGAATCATCTCTAGAATCTTGTACATCATCAACACTACTAAAGAATAGATATGGATTATATTATACAACATCAACCGCTTCCTCCTTACAAGCATCTCCAGCTACTCTACTCCTTGACCGAAAAATAGGGACAACTTCCTTCTCCTTTGATTCATCATGAACCAAATCCGGAACATGCGATGAGCTCTCATTGTCGTTGAACAAAGCCGATTCGTCAAAAGTAACGTGACGAGAATTCACAACCTTCTTCTTTTTCGGATTCCAAATCCGATAGCATTTGATTCCGTCCGTATAACTAAGCAAGATCTCTTTGAAAGATTTAGGCTCATGTTTATCATTTTCCATATCACACACATAAATCGGGCTACCAAACACACGCAGATAACTCAAGTCATTGCTCTTCCTCTTCTATATTACTCCAGAATTTTGTTATCAATAGCCGAGCACGGAATTCGATTTACAATATGCACCACGATTGATAAAGCTTCAGCCTAAAATCCCTTCGATAAATCTGATGTCAATCTCAAGCATTGAGTTTTCTCAAGTACAGTACAGTTCATCCTCTCTACAACACCATTCGATTGCGTTTCTCCCGGTGTAGTAAAACGTCTTCGAATACCATAATGCTTGCAATACTCTGAGAATTCACCGGAAACATATTCCGCGCCATTGTCGGACCTTAGAACCTTAAAAGACTTACCACTCTCATTCTTAACAAGGGCCTTCCAAACTTTGAACTTTGAAAATACTTCTAACTTGACCTTCATTACATACACCCATACCTTCCGAGAAGAATCATCAATGAAAGAAATATAATAACGAGCTCCACCCAAAGAAGCTACCGGTGTCGATCCCCAAACGTCCGTGTGAACATACTTAAGAACATCTCTCGAATCATGTTTTTCTTTACCGAATGACACTTTAGTTTGCATTCTCACAACACATTCCTCGACTCAAGTTTGTTGGAACTCTCTCCATCGATCATCTTCCTCTTTCGAATAATATGAAAATTCCTCTCTGAGATATGACCTAACCTTAAATACCACAACATTATCGCATCTAAGCCACATGAACTATCAACACCTACAAAACTTTCACCTTTAATAGTCACACCTTGAAGCAAATAAACACCATGAGTGCTAGCATATTTCATCACCACAAACGCACCCTTTGAAACCTGCATGCTATCACTCTCAATAGTGATCTTACATCCTAAAGAATCCAACTGCCCTAAGGAAGTAAGAGATTTCCGATGACCCGAAACATAGCGTACATTAGGGAGCGTACGAATCACTCCGTAAAATATCCAAATTTACATGGAATCAATGCCCTTTGACTTATAAATAGCACCATTTCCCATAATATTGAATTAACCTCTTTGTCGACATAAGAGGAAAAACAATTCTTATTGGGCGTCATATGATAAGACGCCCCCGAATTGAGCACCCATTCACTAACCGAAACATCTGATGCTACCGCCATCAAAACATCAGCATCTGCCTTGCCAACTTCACTCTCCACTGCTACTGATGAAGATGCTACTTCCTTCTTCGCCTTATCCTTGTCCAAACACTCATTCTTCTAATGGCTGGGCTTCTTACAATAAAGATCTTATTATTTCTTTCCCTTGACTTTTCTCTCTAACCGGGCTTTCTTGATTTAAAATGCCCGTGATTCCCCTTCTTCTCATGTCTCTCCTTCTCCACAAAGAAACTGTGACCGCTACTAGCACCACCACTCAACTCCTTCATTTGATCCTGCAACTTCTCACTAAGACGACCCATTTTGACATCATCAAGAGCCATAGTATCCCGGTTATAGATCAAACTATTTGAGAAACCCGTATAATGGTCCGACAACGAACACAACAAAATCATCGCCTTTTGCTCTTCCTCAACCTTCAAATCTACTGCCTTTATCTTCATTAGCAAATCATCAAAGACATTTAAGTGCATCTCTAGCAAAGTACCCTCTTTCATCTTATAGGTGAAGAACGTTCAAAATAAGGTTAAACGATTAGTTAGCGACTTCTTCATATACAGTTCCTCCAACTTGTCCCAAATACTCTTAGCGGTAGTTTCACTACTAATTTCGGAGATCACATTTTCTCCCAAGGCAAGTTAAAGTGTAGTGAATGTCTACTCTTCCATTTCCTCTCTCTTAACATCCAAGATGTCCACTGGCAAGAAATGCATGTCAAACACAACTCGATGCACCCGATTCCACATAGGAATCGCTTTCATCTTCCATTGTTAATTTTTTAAAATCATTATTGCCATTCCATTTATTTATAATAAATTGTGAACCCCAGACCACATACGATCCACGTACATGCAGTGCTACACTACTTGGACCAACCATTGAGGAATTATCCAAGTTATTATATGATTCTGACATTTCTACAATCACCCTACAGACACCAATGCTCTGATACCAAATGTTATGAAATTCGAACTCGATATCACTCTAATCAAAACTCCAAATGCAGCAGAAACGAGATCGTTGTAAGATGCGCAAAAACAACCAATCAAAAATTCGATCTTAAATCCCAATCCAATCCAAACAAACCAAATCACAACCTCTAAACAAGCAATAACGAAAACGTAAATCACACCGATTTATAGTGGTTCTACTAATGTCTTGTTAGTACACATCCACTTTGGGGAGAGCCTTTTACTAATACCAATGAAAGAGTACAAAAGATTGATTACAATATTCTAAAAAATTCTTAGAGAATTTGATTTGTGGAGTTGAGAATTGAAAAAATTAAGTTTAGAAATCCTATGCCAATTTCATAAACCCTTGGAGAATAGTTTGATGAATACCTTTCTCATTGAATCCTGAAAATAGCTTATATAGGGAGGATTTTCGCCTAGGAAAATACCCAAAATGCCCCTTTAAGCCTTCACAAATATTGCACAAAGTCCCTGGGCAGAAATGTCTTCAAACAGCCAGTCAGACATCTGGAATTTTCCCCAGACGTCTGACTTGAAACACACTCGTTTCAACATCAACCAACCAAATGTCTAGATTTTTATCTAGACGTCTGGCCAAACTTTCAGGTTTACCAGAGACATTTGAGCTTTTCTAATAGACATCTACAACCATATTCATATGTTTAGAACTTTTCCTCCAAATGTCTAAATTCCTGTGTCAGCCTATGACACTGCTAGCTTCAAACCGCGATAACTTTAGCTCCTAAGCTCCATTTTGTAAACCGTTTTCTCTGCTATCAAGCTACTTCCGATCTCTTCAACTTTACATATAGTGTCGTCAAAATTCAACAAATCACATATTTTAATATTTAATCCCAAATTGCTGTCCAATAGAGTATAGAAATTGTAATTGATTACAAATTCAGTGAAAATATAACATATCCATAATTTGTTTGGGCACTTGTTGAATAAAGAAAGCTCGTAATATTTTTGAGTCATCAATGCATAATATTTCGGCCCTCTCCCACTATATAAATAGAGATATCTTCATCATCTAGATATACTCATAACATATAGTTTATTTTAGCAAGTGAGAGCAATTGCGAAATTATAAAAACACCATTCTTCGCTGTTTTTTAAGAGGAATAAGCACACCATTCCAAAGCTTCAAATCGGCCGCTAGCATGGAGAAAAGTTAGTGATTCGTTAGATTATTTAATTTTGATTGCATGAAGATAAAATTCTTTTTCTTGGTTTTTCTTATGTAAATAAAATTTATATATTTTATCAGAGCACTGTTCTAACAATCTCATGCTATCCATAAACGAATAATTTTACCATGAATCCGAAAGCGATAAAAGGTTTTCAGTCAATTTTTTTTGTTTTGGATATTAATAATTATATTTTTTAGGTCATCTGACTTTGTTTAAGAACTCAAAATACCATTTTTCCATTCAAGGAAATAATGTTAGGGCTTATAAATTTTAACAAAAAGTTGATATTAAGATTCTGCAAAAGGTTTTGAATTATTGCATAATTTCTTTTACTATCTGGCGAATAACCAATTTTTCGTATACTTCATGTATTTTGTGTAAAAATAAGTATGTCCATGAAATTCTGATTTAAGACCATTTATTGATGTTTGGATGTAGTTGAAAATACGTTGATTACATATAAATTCATATTAATGTTTGATTGGATATATTAAGGCATATAATGTAAGAAACTATCATTATGATTTAAGTCAAATGCCAAACAAAGGCTACGACTACATGAGCAAATAATACACTTACATTAATTATAGTCTATGTTTGTTATAATTTATGTTGAAGCGCAACAAATGCTGATATCCAAATTAAACAAACATTAGAAGTATTATAAACTTGAATAGTTGATATTAACTCTATTAGTCATGAAATTTAAGGTTTAGACGACAAACAAAGTTTTCAAACTTATTGAGCCATGACAAACAAAATTAAAGAGAAACTTTTTTAGGATCCAAATTTTAAATGATGATTAACAAAGATTCTATAACATTAGTATTTATTAATAAAATTTTCCAGTTATGAATTAATCAGGAATTCATTATTAACCTTGCTATTATAGTTGTGTGTGAAAATTTAGTTTTGCAAAAAATTATTAAAAGTTTGCAGTTCCTCTTAACCTGTTATCACAAGCCCAATCCTATGCCAAATTTGATGGCATTAACTTTTCTGAATGAAATGAGCAAATATTGTTCATTCCGAGAATTTTTGACCAAAACATGTCTATCATAAGTGACGAACCCAATGCTATTACTGATACAAGCAGCAAGGATGAGATAGTTGTTCATGATGAATGGTCATGATCGAATATACTGGCATTTATGTTTATACGTATGTGCATAGCACCTTGCATTAATATAACCCTACCTAAAACAATGAAAGTGAAAGAGTTTCTAAACAACATCAAAGATCGCTCTCATTCTGCTAATAAATCCCTTGTTGGAAAACTGATGGTAGATTTAACCACCATGAGGTTTGATGGCACTCAAACCATGAAAGAGCACATAATTGATATGACCAAACAAGCTACTAAACTTAGAGTTTTAGGCATGATCGTATATGACTTTTTCCTCATCCAATTCATCCTTAACTTCCTTCCTACTGATTATGGGTCTTTTCAAATCAATTACAACACTGGTAAAAGACAAGTGGAATATAAACGATTTGAAAGCATGTTGGTTTAGAAAGAAGGAAGACTTAAGCAGCAGGTTGACCATGTAACTAAAGGACATGTGGTAAATCTGACAACTAAAGGAGCTGGTTTAAAGAAGAAGACTGGAAAGTGCAATAACAGAGGTCCTGGACTGTAACAGAATGCCCCTCAATGGGCCTGAATTTTCGCTAAATCAAAATCAAGTCCACCAAATTATGAATCGTTGGTTTGGTATCCTGCAAATAAACAAGTAAATGCATATCATATCACTATCAATATAATTCACAATGGGATAGTAAAGTATAATAAATCAAATAGTACTAACCAAGATTGACACTTCCATTAACTAGTGTCCTTGCCTAGTGTCGAGCATGCATAAGTAAACATGTCATTCCACCGTTCCCTCCTTGTACCAGTACATGTCCATAAAGCTATCCTATGGGTTGTAACGGGAACGGGATCAGAACAATGATCTGGTGATTGGTAAATTATACATTTTAAACATAACACTAATTTACGATGGTTGTCTTCCATCACATGTTATGCATTATTATTTTTACTTAGTCATCTCGACCCAACATATGCATACAATACGCCCCATCTACCCGAAGTAGACTATAACTACATACATGTATTTGTGTGTGCGTATATAATATAAGTACCACAGTCCCTCTTTAGACCAAAACACTATCCCTGCTAGTATCCATAACCCAACACCTTGTCAGGATCCATCATCAATGCAATATCACGTCCTCGTCATCATGTTTACTAAGGAACACCTCGTAGTGCCTAATAACGGTGTCACAATAGTTTAGCCATATT
Organism: Allium fistulosum; assembly: GCA_030737815.1. Taxonomy (NCBI): domain Eukaryota; kingdom Viridiplantae; phylum Streptophyta; class Magnoliopsida; order Asparagales; family Amaryllidaceae; genus Allium; species Allium fistulosum. Next base: position 802,131,710 of record CM060904.1, read on the forward strand.
CTATCTCAGCTTGAGGATTTTCTACTTGTTTTCTTTCTATTGTGGACACAGCACCATGAACTATAGAGGGATCGACTCCTCGGACTATAGTGGACTCGGCACCATGGACTATAGATGACTTAGCTCCTCGGACTATGGACTCAGCTCCACGGATTATTGTGGACTCAACTCCATGGAGTATCTCATTCATTTTGAAAGATCTCTCCTAAGGGTTATCTAGACTTGCCTCCTAATAAACAAACTAGCAAACAACTATGACGGTGCATGACCTAACATGACCTACACTAGTAAGAGGTGTAGCCCTTTAGGTGTAACCCTTGTCTTCCCATTAACCGCTTAGGACCGATGATGTTCTTGACCTATGTACAACTTCTACTCCTTAATATGGTACCAACACACTAACATAGCGCCGATCTTTGTTCACCGCCCTATTTAAATTGCCTAACGCAGTCAAGGCAATACCCTACTAAATGATTGAAGTTAACCCTACTAAGGTACTTCTTCACCTATACGTAAGTGTATATAATTCCACGGATCCTACATTTGGATATGTCCGACATTAGTATAATGTATACACATCTACTGGTAGCCCCTTGCGGTAGGCAGATTTCTATTGTGTAACACTACCGACCTCGCATTCCAACTCATTCTATTAACTGTGTCATTATTATCCACTTAAGTTATTTACTAACTTTAATAACTCATACCCATCATAAATGCATACTTGAGGCTACGTGTGTGCGTATATATGTGTGTGTATATATATATATGTATGTATGTATATATGTATGTATGTATGTTCATTCATACTTGTTTAATTATCACGTCTCCATTATTTTACTATTAATAATATTTCTTTACTATATTATACGTTTACATCTTATTTTATTTAAGATCATTTACTACTTTCATTTAAAAGATCTAAATACCTTTTCCTATCTACTTACCTTTTCTCTATATTTAATTTTCTCTTTATTTCCTTTTTAATCTTTATTTCATCCCTTGTTTAAAGGACTTCCCATATCCTTTTATTTTAAATTATTACCTGCCTACTTTTTCATCATTTTTGTTTAATTTATGTCTTGCTTATATTGTATATTTATTAATTCTTCTCTTATACCGTTATTATTATCACGTTTATAATTCGTCGACTCATCCCTAGGGATTTCTACATTTTAATGCGTTGGAATTATGTTTCTCCCAAATGGAAAGGTTAACCCTGTAAATTTCTATATCTTATCCGAAATGGGAATTTGTGTTATGTTTGGAATTACAAGGAATTATCTTTTTCATAATTATTGAAATAGACGGTACAAAATACGGTAAATGTCCTTGATTTACACATCTCTTTTATTTTATGTGTATTCCTTGTTATTTTAAATGATACACTTTTATTTATAAATCAAACTTGATAGTCTATAGAAATTCACATTGCAACACCCTATATTTCAATGAATTAAAATACTACTTAAACCCGCGTAATTTGTTATGATAAGTTAATTTACATTCTTACTTGCAACAACCATTCAAATCTAAAAATATAGAATTACCATATAATTTATAAGTTTCAGGGACTACTACTATCCAATACTAAATTCAGGGACTGATAATACCCAACATTTTCTAGATTTACATACATGCAATATATAATTCAAATTATCAATCAAGATTGTGTAGGCAATATTTATAATTTCATTACATGTATACAAATTTTAACCTATAACTCCAATTTAATTTTCAGACATACATGAATAGATTTACAACGATATAAATACAATACTATATAAAAATATATAATTTTCCACTTACCTTTTTAGCTTTTCAAATCTTTAGATTTAGTCTCCGTTATTCAATTTGGCTTCCTTTTATCTCTATCGCAAGCATACATATACTTATCAGAAATCTAGATCATAGGAGATATTTGGATTTAATTTAAATTCTAGAACTAGATTTATAATTAACCTTGGCTTGATGGTTTGATTCGACCCTATTCTTCTTTTCAACTATCCTCTTCTATTCTCCACTTGTATATACGTGTATACTATAATTTTTTTTTAAGAATTTTATGTAGAAGAGAAAATGACAGAGTTTCGTCATGCTTCAAAAAATATAAAATGAAAAGTAAGGGGTTAAGCGTGTATTTATGGAAGTTCGAATCAATGTCAGTTGTTAGATTAAACTATTTTAAATCCAATTGACAGCTCGACCGATCGTCCTCCGTCCCTACTGGTCGATCGCTAGTGGTCAACCACCATGATTTGGGGGTCGACCGGTCGGTCTTAATTATGTTAATTAGTATACGTCGTGAATGTTTTACCAATTTTCTTCCTTATATGTTCATTCGATACAATTTGTTTCTGCTTTTTATTAACATTAACTTACTTAACCATTAGATTTAACCGACGTTAACTAACGTTAATTTATTTCATTAGTTATACCTTATTTTCTTAATTACATAAATATTTATTTCTAACTCGAATTATTTAAACGTTAATAACATTTTCGTTTGAACTCTGATTAGAAAACTTTATATATAAAAATTGATTCGAAAATCACCATGAACCCAATGTTGTATGTTTTATAGTTGAATTCTAACGTTTGTAAAAACTTCATTTTTTAGCGTTACTATTAATTAATTAATTAATTTTAAATTAATTATCATCAGGGTGTTATGTGGACCTTCTTATCAAGCAGAACTATATTTATCAATTAGGAAGAAAGAAAAGAACGATAAGTGCTTCTCCTGTAAAAAGAATGGCTATGTCCAAAAGGATTGTCATAAGAGGAAAGCTTGGTTCGAGGAAAGGGCAAGCCTTTTATTAACGTTTGTTTCGAACCAAATCTTATATAAATGTTCCATCTGGTACTTGATGGATTGGTTCTGGTTCTATGTGTCATGTTTCGAATTCGATGTAGGGATCCATTACGACCCACAAAACAAACCTAAATATTCATTTTCTCTACATGGGAAATAAAACGAAAGCTAAAGTTGAAGCAATTGAAGTCTTTTGCCTGCTTTTGAGTTCTGGAGTGAATTTTGATTTAAAAGAAACCTTTTATGTTCCTACTATTTCTAGAAATATAATTTTCGTTTTAAACTTATTGTTAAAGGTTTTATGGTTGAATTTAATAACAATGGTTTTTGTTTATAAGAATTCTATTATTGTTGGCTCTGGAATTTTGTGTGATGGTTTATATAGGTTAAATCTGGATAAGAATATTATAAATGAATCTCTTATTACCATACATCCTAGTATTGGTACAAAATGTACACTTAATTAATATAATTCTTTTTACTAGTGGCATAAAGGATTAGGGCACATATCCAGGTTAAGAATTGAAAGGCTTATTAAAGATGAAATACTCCATAACCTGGATTGGGCTAGATATGATGTCTGTTTGGACTGTATTAAAGGTAAACGGTCAAAAAAAATAAAGAAAAGAGCCATGAGAAGCAATCTCGGCTACTTAAAATTATTCATACAAATATTTGTGGACCTTTTGATATTCCATCCATTGGTGGAGAAAAATATTTTATTACCTTTGTCGATGATTATTTATGTTACCGTGTTTTGTACATATTGCATGGAATGTCTCAATCTGTAAATGTCGTTTAAATATACATAAATGAAGTTGAGAGGCAATTGAATAAAAAGGTGAAAATCATTAGGGCGGATAGAGGTGGTGAATATTATGTAAGATATAATGAGTCGAAGCAACATCCTGGCTCTTTTGTTGAACTCCTTGAAAATTTTGGTATATGCACCCAGTACACAATGCCAGGATCACCTTGGAAGAATAGTGTAGCTGAAAGGTGTAATCATAACCTTATAGAAATGGTTAGAAGTATGATTAGTAGGACTACACTACCTATATTTTTTGGATCTATGCCTTGAAAACCGCTATACACATATTAAATCGGGTTCCTAATAAGTCAGTTCCAAAACCCCTTTTAAACTATGGACAAGAAGGAAACCCGGTTTAACACATTTACATATGTGGGGATGCCCAACGGAAGCTAGAATTTACAATCCTCATGAAAAGAATTGGACCCAAGGACATTATCATGTCATTTTGTTGGTTATCCGAAAAGATCGAAGGAATATACTCTCTATTTTCCTAATTATACAACCAAAATAATAGAAGCTGGAAGTGCTAAATTTATTGAAGATGGTGAAGTCGGTGGAAGTGTAAAAGAAAGGGAGGTGGTCATTCAAGAAGTCTATGTACAAATTCATGTACCACTAGTTCATATTGAACATGTTCTTAATGTAATTGTTGAACTGGTCATTAACCAAATCAAAAATGGCGAACAATAAGAGCATGGCCATCGAATGAACAACCATATAACGAGATTATAACCAATAAAGTTATTGGAGAACCACAAGAAATTCCATTAAGAAGGTCTCAAAGGGAAAGGATATTAGCAATTCCTAATGATTATGTAGTATACCTTCGTGAAACTGAATTTAACACAGAAAACATAGACGACCCGATTTCTTATAAGAAAGTCATAGAAAGTAATGGTTTTAGACTTGTTGTAAAAGGATTTAGTCAAAGAGAATGCATTGATTATAATGAGACTTTCTCTCCAGTATCAAAGAAAGACTCAATAAGCATCATATTATCTATGGTGGCTCATTATGATTTAGAGTTACACCAAATCGAGGTGAAAACAACTTTTTTAAATGGGAATTTGGAAGAAGGCTATATGGATCAACCATTAGGCTTCATAAAAGAAGGAATGGAAAATATGGTCTGCATATTAATGAAATTATTATATGGTCTAAAATAAGCTGTTCAACAATGGTACATTAAGTTTCATGATACCATTACGTTCTTTGGGTTTAAAGAAAACACCGTTGACTGGTGCATATACCTAAAGATCGGTAGGGGTAAGTTTATATCTTTAGTACTATATATTGATGACTTGCTTATCCCCAGCAATGATCTTGGTTTACCGTCTGAAACTAAGAAATACCTTTCTAAAAACTTTAAGATAAAAGATTTAGGCGAGTCATCCTTTATGATCGGGATAGAAATATCTTGAGATAGATCATGAGGAACGTTCGGATTGTCTCAGAAAACTTACATAACTAAGATTTTAAAAAGATTAAGAATGCACAACTGTAATTCCATTAATGTTCCACTTCAAAAGGGGGATAAGTTGAGTTTAAATCAATGTCCTGTAAATGATTTGGAAAGAAAGCAAATGAAAACTTTTCCTTATGTTTCTCCCATAAGGAGCTTGATGTATGCACAGGTTTGTACTAGACCGGACATTAGTTTTGTAATCAGGATGTTAGGTAGATATTAAGTAACCTAGGTTATTATCATTGGAATGCTACAAAGAAAGTGCTGAGGTATTTGCATGGTACCAAAGACTACATGCTCATCTTGAGGTAATTAGTTACTCAGGCTTGAATTTTAGTGGATGCACTGACAGTAGAAAGAGCACTTTGGGTTATGTTTTCCTTCTTGCTAAAGGAGCTATCTTATGGAAAAGTGCTAAGCAGAGCGTAATTGCATCATCCAACATGGAGGCTGAATTCATTGCTTTCTTCAAAGCTACAAATCATGGATTATGGCTGCGCAATTTTATTTCAAAGCTCAAAATTATGGGCGCCATATCTAAGCCGTTGAAAATTTATTATGACAACATCACACTAGTCTTCTTTTCGGAGAACGATAATACTGAAGCAACAAAGCATATTGAGATGAAATACCTATTGGTGAAAGAAGAAGTTAAAAAACATAGATTCAGTTGATCATATCAGTACTGAAGATAATATAGCAGATCCTCATATGAAAGGACTATCTCCGAAGACCATTTTAGGACATGTCAAAGAGATGAGTTTCAAATTTTTTTATTAGGATTGCTACTTAGTTTAGTTGTATGACACTTCTTATTTTAATATCAATGAAGATGTTTCTGATTGCTATCATTTCTATCTCTTAAGAATTGAAGCACATAATTACGAATTATTATCTGATAGAGATAGTCCTACGTTAAAAGGGATATTATGGGGCCATTAAGATACCTAATATTAAAGGCTTGGATGAATTGAACATTGATGTTGTAGTACATGAAAGGGGCCATACTGTAGAATAGTGTGGAACCGCCATGACTTGCATTCGTGATTCATTTAATTTAAGCAAACCACATTTATCAAATAATGTATAATTGAGGATGCCTAATATAATTAATAATTATTTAGTTTTCAAAGTTATATTAATTAATATTTATCGCTCTCCAAACCTTTTAAAATCCTACAATTATGTAATTTCAGATTATATGATCTTATTAATTAATAGAGGGTCATAATTAATATTTAATAACATATTTTAGGCTAAAATTTGATTCACATAATGAAAAGTGGAATAAAGATTGACTCATAACGTTTTTGAGTAATCAATGCATTGGAATAAAAAAAGACTTGTAATGTCTTTGAGTCATCAATACATAAGATTTCGACCTTCTCCCACTGTATAAACAAAAATATTTTCACTGTCTAGATATATTCATAATACACTATTTATTTAGCACGAGAGAATGATTACGAAATTATAAAAACACCATTCCTGGTATTTCCTAGGAAGAAGAAGAGCATCATTCTAAAGCTTCAAATCGGCTGCTGGCATAGAGAAAGATTATCGGTTCATTTGATTATTTAATGTGATCGCATGAAGATAAAATCATTTTTCTTAGCTTTTCTTATGTAATTAAAACTAACACATGCATCATCACTTTTTCAAACAGTCGCATCATTCGTTACCCAATGATATCATTCAGTACGGAATGACATGCACGTGTAATTATGAATTATCTATCTATAATTTTTCACATTCTCACTTTGTCATTTTAAGCACTCTCCTTCGTCGTGTCCAAGCGATCTCCTTTTCCTTGCGATCTCCACTTCAAGTTAGATCAATTCAATCACTTTCGAGCATTGGTGATTGCAAGAACTCGAATTTCTATTACAAGGTTTCCTTTAATCTTAACATTATTGACTTTTCCTTAGAACTAGATTTTGATTTAAAGGTAGGTGTTATCTTTCTCTTATATCCCCCCATCCCCCTCTGATCCTCCTTCCTACATCGTCGTTGACCCATGTAGATTCTTCCTTTTCCCCTCATCATCGCCACTTCACTTAATATAAAGTCATGACGTTTGTACTTCACATCGAAGGACATGGTAGAGGATAATAAAACCCCTTTCCTTCAGTCGAATTTGATTATGGATCGGTCCTTGGTGGTTGGCTAAGAAGACTCAAGAATCCATCTTTCCAAATGCATGCCAACCTGTGCAGTTAAAGCTTTTAGCAGTTTTATAGCGGTGGAGGTACAAAAAGTTATAGTGGGAATATAGCATAAAATAGCAGAAGTGCTAAAAGCATCATTGTATATAAAGCCAAATATTTAAAGTTAATTTATTCTCATTCTCACATCATATTTGTAGAAAAAAAATATATTTTATTTTAAATAACAAAAACCGAAGAATATCAAGATTCATGCAGTCAAGATTTGTTCAATCTTAAATAATAAAACGGAAGGAAAATATATTTCCTACGCTCTTTTAAAACTTGATTTTGTTAATGGTTTGATTCCATCAATTGGTTTTTTCCTTAAAGGTTTATTATTGACTATATGTTTTTGTTCTAGATGGCTTAGTTCGATGATGAATTTGTTCAAAACATGAAACTCTAGTATATGGTCAATAACATTCTAGGAAACAAAATTCAGTCTAAATGTGAGCTTAGAAAGACGATTCCCTATTGCCCCTGCTGTTCATTAAACTTCTTATTGCAAACGGGGTTTTTGATAGCGTAGGTAGTGATATCATAAGCAAAGATCTCTGTTCTCCAATTTGCTAATGATACCATGCTCTTTAGCTCACATTCACCTGATCATATTACAGCTCTATATAATTTTGAAATTCTTTTAGGGCTTAAAATCAATTTTGGCAAGAGCTTGGTTTTAGTATTGTATGATGTAGACAATGTAGAAAATCTAGTCGCTAATACCCTTAACTGTAAAACCATGAAGTTCCTTATAGATTATATAGGATTCGTGATTAGACCAACTAAGCTGAAAAATGAGGATTGGTAGGTAATAACCGATAAAATTAAAAGAATTTTTTTGAAATGGAACAATATACTTCTTTCTAATGCAGGTAGAATTTTCCAAATTAACTCTATTTTATCAGCTCTACTAATTTATTTGATGTCCCATTACCTTTTTTCAAAATAGATAACGATAAGATAGATAACATTTGAAGAAATTTTCTTTGTAGCGGTTGAAATTTCCTCTAGTAGCATCAACTGCCTTGTCAATTGGGAAAAGGTATATAAATCCAAAAAGGAAGGAGACCTAAGAATCATAAATCTTCGTAATCTTAGTTTACCTTATTATGTAAATATCTTTGAAAATTTAACAATAATAAAGAAAACCTAATTTGGAAAGAAATAATGTCAAATGATTCTATGGTGGTTCCTACAACCTCCACCATATCACTACTAGTTCTAACAACATGTCTCACTTCTAAATATCCATCTTAAATTTCTTTAATATTTTAACCTTGGCATTAATAATATAGTTCACTCAAATGACAACTCATCTTTTTGGCATGATTGCTGGATTTCTGCTATACCCTTGAGAATTGGATTTAAGTAACCTTTTGAAATCTATAACTACAAAAATGCATCTACTCTTATGGTCTCTTGACTTAATAATGAATTCCCATGGAACTTCAACTTTGAACGTGACCTTGAAGGTCCCATTTTGATTCAATTTACATCTCTATGTACTAATCTTGGATACTATAACTGAGATATCGAGACTAGCACTAAAGTTTAGTGTTGGAAAAACAACAAAATATACTCCTCAAATTCCGTCTATAAATTTTTAAGTTGTTTCAAGGTTAAGCAAAAGATCTTTAACATTATCTGGAAAGCTAAAGCTCGTCCCAAAATAAAACAACACATGTGACTAGTCTTACATGCAAAATTAAACAAAATTGAGTTCCTAAATAAAAAGAACTTATCTATAGATAAGAATGTGTTTTTCGTAATTTGAACATAGAAAACATAACACACTTGTACTATAATTATCCATCTATTCTTATAAATACTCTTACAATTTTCGACTTTAACCTAACCAACAGCGAATTCAATTGTAACTGTTGGAACGACCTAAGATTCCATTATACTAAATGTTATAAAGCTCTTCTCGATACCATTTTCACTGCTGCTAGTTAGTACCTATGGTTCAAGAAAAAAAACCAAAGAATGTTCAACAATGTCAACACCCCATCCGATAATCTAATATACATGTGCGCGCTTTTAACTATAGTTGGATGGCAAACCCTAATTTCAAAGTAGCCAATAACTTTTACTACAGGTAATTCCTTAAAAAAGTTAGAATTCACATTAATATCTAAAGAATAAAAATCATCCACACCGACGGAAGACACAATGAGACCTTAAACACTAACCTAGCTAGCTCTTTTCATGAAGACATTCACTCAAATGTTCAGCTCCTAACAGAGAATTAGTTTTTTCAATTATGTACACACACACACACATATCTATGCGTGTGTGTACGTGTGTATTATATATATATGTGGTGGGCATACGCTTTTTGTTAAGATCTTTTAGGTTAGGTTGGCTATCACGGATTGAACTCTCATTGCCATGACATCACTGAGGAAAGATTATGTGTGTAGAGCAGCTGTCAACGGATGCTTTCTGACAGATCACTATAGAGTTCGTTTTTTGAGAAGAGCATAGAGCAGGGATGCTATCATGTTCCCTATGGTGTTTATTCTACACTTGGGACGATGTAGATTACTGATCCAGCTTTTCTTTTTTTCTATCTTATATGGTCTTAGCTAGAGGTTTCTTGCTGCTCTTTGTCTTATATTTATTACACTATAGTAACGACTTATATGTATATGCATGTATATTAGGCATTGAGAGGCTTTTTTATATTTTTTATTTTCATTGCACATGAGGGTTTCTACTACCTGCCAAGCTTGTTGGCGGCATATTTTAAAATGTAAAATAAAATTATACTAATGCTTTCCTCCTTGAGTGGATCGCTCATTTCTCACAATTTTTTTTATTATTTATGAAATTCATCTTTACTTTATAAATAAAGATATATCATCCAATTTTAATTTAAAAAATAAATTTTTCGTTAATAGTTTTGAAATTCCTTAGAAATTCATAAATAATAATCTTATTAAATTTCCCTTTTTAAATTTAGTAAAATTTGTTTTCAATATTATCTATAGATGACAGTCAAAAATATGTTGATAATCTCATTGTTATTTATTTTTCCATATTTTCTAAAGTTGTACCATTTCATCTAAGTTATATATATTAGAAATTTTCCATTCAGATTTATAATGGATTATAATTTAACATCTAACAATATATAATCAACAACAAACATCTAAACCATGGTACAACATGGCATACCAACCAAACAATCATTATCACATATCAATAAATATTAATTTTTGTCAATATATGAGAATCTAATATTTTAAACTTTAATTATCTAAAATAAATAAACCATACCAACATGCTTTTGCAAACTGCCTTGAAACATGGCAAACCCAGTACCCAATTATCTGGAATTCCGCTATGAGTCTAATCGAATAAACCGCACGCGAATTGGAATTCGTATGCGAAAGATATTGAGATTAGATATTATAGGGACAAATTTGTAATTTAATTATTAAACTAACAAAATAATTGTTTCCTCACGCTACGCTACAGTAGCAGCTCATGCTACACTTCAGTAGCAGCTCACACTATGCTACAGTAGCAGCTCTTCCCACGTATAGTTCAAACCCACCGAGGCGCCAGCTTCAACCACCTCCACAGGTCGCAAGAGACCACCGCCGCCAGATTAGACATGACGGTCGAATACCCCTCACCAGCCCGCGTCAACCGCCCCTAACACTACCACTAGCACCATCCCCTATCTTGACCACTTCCGTGACTTCATGGCTTAGATCCATCGATTCTGACACTTCATCGATCCAACCATACCGATGAACTCCCCATGCCTTCCTCCATAACTCTATAACTTTCGATCGTTGATTAGTTGCACAACCATCATTGAATCAAAACTTAGAATCAACGGTCTAGAATTATTCATTGATTTCTGCTTGACTTGAGCACTTTTTCGACAAAAAGACACTTTCCGCCTCTCCTATTCGTCGAGAGCTTCGAAATGATGTATAATTCGATGGGATGGTTAGTTCAAACTTTTAATCACTTTTTAATTAATTTTCTAATCATCATTAGAGAGGAATTAAGTGACTCCAAAATCGAAGAAGAGAGACTGATTTGATGGATGCTCTATATGGCTTCTAAGCATTATTTATATAGGCAACAAGGTGGGTTTCGTTACATGTAACTGTTAGGCCCTAAATTTTTAAGCCAAACTGGCCCCGTACTATATTTAAACATATCAACGTCTCTATTTCGTAGACTATAACTTCAAACCCATCAAAATTATATACCAAACAGATCGGCTTGGAAAGTGCTTCACGGTCATAAACATGATACTAAATTCACCTTTTAATTTAAAAACCTATTTTTAATTAATTTAATAATCTTAACAGTATCAAATTTGCATATCGTTGCATGAATCTCTTAGCAGAAACAAAAGAATGTGCACAGAAAAGTCTTTTGGACTAGACGTTATCACTTATTTGGTTGAAGGATCAAAGGATATAACTCAACATTACATCATGTTGTCTACAAGCATTGAATATGATCCTTTAACATATAATGAGGCAATGAAGTCTAAGAATTCACCATTTTGATAAGAGCCATAAATGATGAGATAGATTCTATTATGGGAAATAATAAATGGAAACTAGTGGACAAACCTCATAGTTTTAAACCATTAGGATGTAAGTGGATATTTAAGAAAAAACTAAAAGAAGATGGTATAATAGAAAATTTTAAGGTCATACTAGTTATTAGATGATTTACTCAAAAATAAGGATTAGACCATTTTGATATGTGTGCACCTTTAGCAAGAATACAACTATAAGGATATTAATTGCATTAGCATATATTTATAATTTTGAATTTCATCAAATGGGTGTTAAGGCCGCATTTCTAAATCGTGAAATGATGAGAAAATATATGACATAACCGGAAGGTTTTGTCATGCCTAGATAAGAGTGTAAGGTATGTAAGCTTGTCAAGTCATTTTATGGTCTTAAGCAAGCACTAAAAAGTGCCTGAAAAAGTTAGATAAAACCATAATGTCTAATGGTTTTAAGATTTGTAAATCGAACAAACGTGCCTATAAGGATTTTCATGTTGGAAAATGTATAATTTTTTGTCTCTATGTTGATTTTTGGGATTGATATTTCGAGTATTAAAGAAATAAGAAGGTTTCAACCTCATGTTTTGACATGTTAGCACATGAGGGTCGTAGAAGTGATTCTAGGAATAAGAATCATGTTGTGAAGAAAGATTTAGCTATTATACAATTTTATTATATTGAGAAAAAATTGAAAAGGTTCAACCACTTTGATTGCAAATCAATATGCACCATGTTTGACCTAAATATGCAGTTATATTCTGATACGGGTAGTTAAGTAGATCAATAGAATATGCTTGAGTTATTGAAAGTCTGATGTATGTCATGACATGTACCAAATGGGATATTGTCTATGCAGTTGGAAAGGCAAGAAAATATATTAGTAACCATTGTCATGTTCATTGGATTGTTGTATAATGGAATCTAATACGTAAAGTTACCATGAACTTTGGTATTTCGTACAGTGTATGTCCAAATCTAATAAAAGCATACACAAACTTTAGTTGGAATAAAGACCGTAAATCAACTAGTTGGTGGATATTCACTCATGAGAGGGGAGAGATATCCTGGGTCTCTAATAAATAAACATGTATTGCTGATTCAACCTTAACTGCTGAATTTATGACATTGGTTGCTTGTAGCAAAGAAGCAAAATAGTTAAGAATTTACTATTAAGAATTCTTGTATGGCTGAAACTAATGCCTCCAATATATATGTATTGTGATAGTCAAGCAACATTATCACGAGCATATAGCCATCTATAATGGAAAAATATAGACACATTGGTCTAAGGCACGATGTTGTTATGCAAACGCTCACTGATAGAGTAATTACCACATATTTTGTAAAATTTAGCCAAAGCTTTGAAGATCAATTTACTAAAGGACTTGCAAGGTACTTGGTGTTGAACACATCAAGGGAAATGAGTTTAAAGCCAATAGATGACAATTATCAATGATGGAAACTCAACTCAATCTAATGAAATTCATTATCTTGAGTACAATAAGCAAAAGTACATTGAATAATACGATTGGAAGTGCAATGATATTAGTCTGAACAACTAATATCATGTTTCATTCCTTGGTAAAGTACTTGGTACATATAATGGAATTATGGAGGTTGTACTACTTAGTGCTTAATAGGTTCACAATATGAATAATGTTGAAGTGTATATTATATGGCATTTCTGATAAATCCACCTATATGAATGCACAAAGATGGAGCTGACTTCTACAAGACTATGACTTTCTTTAAGGGCATTTCATAAAATCGAGATACTGACACAAGACCATACATATGTTAACTTATACTATTTGAAGATTTAGAAAATGCTTGTGTGAAACACATCTGATACATCATATATGATCGATCGTTCAATATTTAGTCAACCATTCCATCCTAACGTCCTTTAACGGGTTATCATTATGTATAAATTCAAGTCCACAAAGACATCTATACTTATACATGAGTTTTTCTGCAATAGCTGACAAGAGAAATTTTGTAAACAACAGAGGGTTGTTAGAACAATTTTAAAGTTTTATATGAGTTTTTTTTAAGAGAGAAAAGAAGAAGAAGAAGAATGAGAAGAGGGAATTGTACCACATCTCCAAAAATTGGAGATTGTATTTATTTAAATATAAGGTTAACAAGAGAACAGTTGAGCCATTTGGATATTCAAATATATTTTTTTGCGTTGAGGAGGTAGGTCATGCATCATAAGACACACGCGTCGCCGTCGTGTGAGCCAGGCAGGATTCAGGCTTTGGACTTTGGGTTTAACACAACAATAACTTTTAGATTGAATTTTTTTAATCCAAATAACAAGGCTTAGAAATATCTCGAATTCGAAGGGGTCTTAAGGACCGGAAAATCAACGGATGTAATATTTGAATGAAAAATATTGGTTGTTGAATTGAACAGTCGTTTGTACTAACGAAATGAGCAGGATGACTAATTGTTGGCCTAGGTAGGGTAAGATCCCAAGCCCCGTTAGGGCGAGTATCTGGCAGGACTTCCTTGTAAGTGTAAATTTATATATCATTATATATTACCACTTTATAATTTGCTGACTAAGTATAAATGTATAACTTATATTATTTCAACGTACAAGAGGCGGTAGACTTGCAGGAAGAAGACCTTGACCTTTGTTAGCACCACTGGACTTCTAAGATATCTAAGAATTACCGGGACACAATGTATGACAAAGAAAATCTGGAAAGAAGCCTGACTGGATGGGCGCTAGCGTGTGGGATGCTTGGGTTGCTTGGTGGAATAGTGATGAATTCAAGGTAAATGTATCATATATCATTTTAATTTGTTCTCGTATATAATACATAATTTAAAGCTGAGATATATAATGTTCAATTTAAATTTGCAGGCGGAGTAGAGAGGAACTCCGCAAATAGGAACGAGAACACAATTATACATCACGGTGGCTCCAAATCATTCCAACATCATCGTGAGGATCTGGTAAATTTATTTATTGCAATTTTAAACAGTTATTAACTTATGTAATTTTGTATAAACAACAATAATGCGTACTAATTAGTTCAAGAAAGAGAGAGCGGCGGTCTCGTCTTCTATATGAACGTATTTGCTCATACTCATGCCACCAAGCAAACAAATGAAGATGGCTCAATATCGTACACATGGAGTGACGATAAAGCAAGCGAATCCTATGAAGCATATTTTAAATTAGAAGTTATTATTGATTTATTTAAATAATTAGTTATAAAGAATAATTAAAATAATATTGTGTGAATTTCAATTATATTTTATTTTCCATTGTAGGAAAAATTTGCAGAAGCACGAGCACAGATGTTGGAGGGATCGGGACGAGATTCGTTGACCACAGGTGAGGTGGACTAGATTTTTGAGTCCATCATGGAACCCACCTCGCGAAATAGACGTTATGGCTTTGGGAATCAAGCGGTAATTTCTAAAAATTTACAAACTTATAAGTTTAAACCAATAATCAGAAAAAGTTGTCATAAAAAAATATATCATTAATGTTTTAACAAATGATTATGCTTTACTTATTTGTTCCTTCTTAATTTACACTAGCCACTAAAATACATTTCTGATTTTTTGACATATCTCTTGATCATCTGCAAGCTAGGTCCTCGCAGAAAGCATATCAAAAAGCTTAGGACAATGAAGAGATCGTGGAGCTTAGAGCTATGATTGAGGAGCTGCAGGAGAAAGACCACCGTCGTGCTACAGAGATAGCGCAGTTGGACCAACGCTTGGTTGAGGTGTGAAGCAGCGGATTAATCAAAACAATGTAGATTGTTGAGTGTAGCAATCGGTGGATTGGAAAATGCTGAAATGCCCAAATTCGTTGATCCGAAGATACCGAATTCTAGCTATCCTGAACTCGTTGATCGCGCACGATACCGGGTTCGAAGATCTTCAATTCTTCAAGCGTTGATCAAGCGCACTTGATTCCACGAATCAGCTTCTACAATCGTTGAATCGAGCGCACTCGATTATCCGAAAGAGGAGATACGAGATTACACTCAACTACCAATTTGAATGAAAGCACAAAGCAATCAAAAGAGAATTTTATTCAAAAATCAACAACCTTTACAAATGAGACTCACGGCCTATTTATAGGCGAACAATTTTACAACAGAAATTTCTCCAACTCCTAAGTCGTTTCCGACTCATAGCTACGCTCTACGACTCATCATAAGTCGTATATGACTCATCACATTACAACATGACTTACGACTTATACAAAACGTTACAATACTAATCTTCAACGACTTATCAACATACAACACGACTCAAAAGTAAACGACTCATAATCAGATGACTCATCTTAAGTTGTTTACGACTTATCAAATTACAACACACTACGACTTATGATTTATAACAGATGCGACTTAGAAAACAATCGGTTCAGATTAACTCGGCAGGAGAATCTACGGCATGGATTAAAGCGGCATCAGAATATACAGCTCCAGGCCTCTACGACTTAACCCAGTTTTGATAAGTCGTGGACGACTTATACCAGCCTTGCCCTTGAGTCGTGGATGGCTTATCTCCTCACCTTCCTTGAGTCGTAGACGACTTATCACTTGTGTATTCTTCCCCTTGAGTCGTGAGCGACTCATCTCCCTGTTAAGTCGTAGACGAGTTATAGTTGCTTCGTTAAGTCGTAAACTCGTCACATCTTTCCCTTTGGTCTTCTAGATGAGTCGTGGACGACTCATCACCGCCTTCTTAAGTCGTAGACGACTTATGCCTTCCCCTTTGGTTTTCCAGATGAGTCGTGGACGACTCATCACTGCCTCCTTGAGTCGTAGACGACTCATGCCTGTCTCTATGAGTCGTGGACGACTCATCACATTGCCCTTACGTCGTAGACGACTTATATCTGCCGTGTTAGTTTTATCTCGTGGACGACTCAGGACTTCATCTCTGGGTTTAGCTGCATCATCCTCCCCAGGTTGAGAGAAATTCGACCTCGAATTTGCACACTCTTCATTCCCAACAAACTCATCCCCATGATATGGTACGAGATGCTTAACATTGAATACGTCAGATGTATACACATCATCTGGCAGCTTCAGTTTATAAGCATTTTCATTGATTCGTTTCACAACTTCCACCGGACCAATTTTCCTGGCTTTCAACTTGTTGTATGCGCCCACTGGAAAACGATCTTTTGTTAATATTGCATAAACCATATCACCTTCATGAAATTCAACATTCCTTCGTTTCAAATCTGCAGATTGTTTATATTTCTCATTTGCTTTCTCTAATCGTTCTTGAACGATTTTATGACACTCCGTCAGCCCTTTAACAAAATCAGCAGCTTTCTTAATTGTCTTCTTTGATTGTGGCACTACCGTTAAATCCAACGGTCCCTTTGGTAAGCTCGAATAAACAATCTGGAATGGACTGAACCCAGTACTTCGATTCATAACATGATTATGAGCAAATTCTGCCTGGCATAACTTCACATCCCAACTCTTCAGATTATCTTGAACAAGACACCTCAACAAGTTTCCCAATGATCTGTTGACCACCTCAGTCTGTCCATCCGTTTGTGGGTGATAAGCACTACTAAACTTCAGCTTCGTTCCGACCATTTTCCACAAACTCAACCAAAAATGACTCAGAAATCGGGTATCTCTATCCGACACAATAGATTCTGGCAATCCATGAAGCCGATAGATCTCCTTGAAAAACATCTGAGCAACATGAACAGCATCCGCCGTTTTCTTACAAGCAATAAAATGTGCCATCTTCGAAAATCTGTCCACCACCACATATATGGAATCGTTACCACGCTGTGTCCTCGGTAATCCCAACACGAAGTCCATACTCACATCAACCCATGGTTTATTTGGTACAGGTAATGGCATATATAAACCAGCATTAGTCGCAGTTCCTTTCGAAACCTGACAAATATGACAACGCTCCACAAATCTTTCCACCTCTTTCCTCATTGATGGCCAAAAGTAGGATTGTGAAATCAACTGCAATGTACGGTCTCTCCCAACATGTCCCTCTTCGTGTAACTCCTTGATAATCTTCATTCTCAGACTACCCTCTGGTATGCACAATCGATTTCCTTTGAACAGAAAACCATCTACCATCACGAAATCATCCGTCTCTCCCTCCTTGACCTTTTCAACAAATTTTGCAAAGTAAGGATCATTAGTAAATAAGTCTGGCAACATTTCAAACCCCGTCACTTCAACCTTTAGTGCAGTCAACAAATGACTCCTCCTACTCAAAGCATCAGCCACACGATTTGTCACCCCTGACTTGTGTTTAACAACAAAAGTAAACTGTTGCAGATATGCGATCCACGATGCATGTCTCGCTGAAATCTTGTCTTGACCTTGCAAATGCTTCAATGCTTCATGATCAGTATACAGAACAAACTCCTTCTGAAATAGATAGTGTCTCCAGTGTCTAATGGATTGTACGACAGCATAAAACTCCACATCATATGTACTGTATCGCATCTTCGCTCCTGACAACTTCTCACTGAAATATGCAATAGGACGTCCCTTCTGACTCAACACCCCTCCAATCCCAACCTTGGATGCATCAGTGTGCAGTTCAAACACTAGCTGAAAATCAGGTAGCACTAGAATTGGTGCAGACGTCAGCAATTCCTTGATCTTCCCAAAAGCACTCCCTGCTTCCTCTGTCCATGCAAACTGTTTACCTTTCATGCAATCTGTAACAGGTGCCATCACACTACTAAAGTGTGGTATAAACCTTCGATAGAATGAAGCCAACCCGTGAAAACTACGAACTTCCGTTATCGTCTTGGGCTGCGGCCAATTTCTGATCGCCTCAACTTTACTTTGGTCAACCTGTATTCCTTTCTCTGAAACAACATACCCCAGAAATAAAACACTGTGCGTCACGAACATGCACTTCTTCGTAGCAGCATAAAATTGTTCTTGTCTCAGTACCATCAGCACTTCTCTAAGATGATTCAAATGTTCCTCTGTACTCCCACTGTAAATTAGAATATCATCGAAATACACCACCACAAATTTCCCAATGAACGGTCGAAAAATCTGATTCATCACCCTCATGAAAGTACTTGGTGCATTGGATAAACCAAATGGCATGACCAACCATTCGTATAGACCCTCCCTGGTTTTAAAAGCAGTCTTCCACTCATCTCCTGGTCTGATACGAATTTGATGATATCCGCTCTTCAAATCAATCTTCGAAAATATAGTAGCTCCGCTTATTTGATCTAACAAGTCATCCAACCTCGGCATTGGAAATCTATATCTCACGGTAATTTTATTCAATGCTCGACTGTCAGTGCACATCCTCCACGTCCCATCCTTCTTGGGTACCAATAAAGCCGGTACAGCACAAGGACTTAAACTCTCCTGCACACGCCCCTGTTCGAGCAATTCTTCCACTTGCCTCCGCAACTCTTCATGTTCCTTTGGACTCATTCGATAATGTGGTCGGTGTGGCAACACAGTACCTGGAACAAGATCTATCTGATGTTGTATATCTCTCAACGGTGGCAACTCCATTGGTAACTCCTCTGGAAATACATCGTCAAATTCTTTCAAAACTGGTTTAACTTCTTCTGGAATCTCAACCACTTCCTGACTCTCCCGTCCAATCAATAAGAACACCTCAGGCTCCTCATCTACTTCCTTCACAAACTCTTTCAATGATAACAAAGTTTTCAGCTCTTCAATTTCTTCTGTCTTATTTTCTCCTTGTGGTCTCTTCTTTGGAACTAGGATAATCTTCGTGCCTTCAAACATAAAACTGTAGCTATTGGTCCGACCGTCATGTTGTACTGCTCGATCATACTGCCATGGTCTTCCCAATAATAAGTGGCAAACATCCATCTCTACTACATCACACCATATTTCATCTTTGTATTTCTTCCCAATAGAGAATGGAACACGAACTCGTCTATCCACTTTCACTTCTCCTCCTTTTCTCAACCATGCTAACTTGTATGGATTCGGATGTTTCTCTGTCTTCAATTTCAACTTTGTCACAGCCTCGGTCGAAAGAATATTATCACAGCTTCCTGCGTCAATTACAAACTTACACACCTTCCCCAGAATAGTACATGTTGACTGAAAAATATTACTTCTCAACCAACTAGCTTCCTCCTGCTTCGGTGTTAAACACGATCTTCTTAGCATTAGATTACAACCTTCGTCTCCTGATGCAATATCCTGCTCATCCTCCTTAGCTGGATTAGAACAATCTCCATCAACATCCTCATCGTCAACTTCTGCAATCATGGTTCTCTTCTTTGGCTTTGGACACTCACTGCTTTTATGACCCAATCCCTGACAATTGTAACATTTGAAACCATTGTTAACCCCTGTCTTCTCAACCTCTTTCACCACTGGTCTACTGATAGGTTTAGAAACATTAGAACTTCCTCCAACACCCTTCGTTTGATTGTTAGAATTAGTAAACACACCACTTCCTCGTCTCCCTTGTTTTTCCCAAGCCAACGCTTTCTGATGTGCTTCTGCCACAGATCTTGGATCGAACATATTAACCATATCCTGAATCTGCATTCTCAATCCCCCAATGAACCTAGATGTCAGCTGCTCTTCTGTTTCCATAATATCGTTCCTTGCAATAAGTTGATAGAATTCATCAGCATAGTCATTAACGGTCTTTGTGCCCTGCCTCAAGTTCTGCAAACGTTGATACATCAAAGATTGATAATTGTATGGTAAGAACGTTGCTTTCATCAATTTCTTCATCTTCTCCCAAGATTCAACTTTTGACTTTCCCATCCGATCACGTGTAAGTTTGGTCTGCTGCCACCATGCCAAAGCTCTACCCCTCAGCCTCGTAGCAACCAACTTCACTCTACGATGTTCTGGAACTCCTTTGAAGTCAAAAATCTCCTCAACATTAGCTACCCAATCTAGAAACTCCTCCGCTTGCATACCACCTTTGAATTCAGGAATTTCAGTTTTCATCCCCGACTCCTATTTGTGATCATACTCAGAATAGTTTCTTCTTTGACCTCTTCCTTGAATACTACCACCATCATACTCCTCTTCAAAATCAGATGTATAACGATGTCGATTCTGACCACTAACATCTCTACTCCCTTCACGTCTACCACCATCCCTTCTATCTACATTCCTCCATTCATGACCATTCATGTTCCTCCCACGCCCTTGATCATTTTCCATACTTCTGTCTCGATTGGAATGTGGTGAGACTCTACTACCTCCATGATTAGATTCTGGTGAAACCCTTCTCCGATTTTGATTCATCTCCGTCATAAGCTTCTCTAACCGGCCAATTCCTTCGTTAAGCTTTTCACTAAAATTCTCATTGATTCTTTGCTCCATCTCATCAGCCTCTTCTCTTCGATACAAAGCTTCTACGTTTTGGTGGCGATTAGCTCTTCTTGGCGGCATACTTGAAAACTTCACAAATTCTTCAAAATTCAAACACTTATCGGACTTTGATCCAAAATGAAACGGATCGAAAACTTCCACTTTGTAGCAAATCGCGATGAACACAATGGACAAAGTTTCGGCCTTCAATACAAATCCGATCAAACAACTTCAATGCAAATCGAACACTTCACTTGCTCACGGCTCAACTTCAATCTTCTCAAATGAATAGGCTCCAAGTCTCGATCTAGCTATGATTGGCTAGAACAGGCTCTGATACCAAACTGACGCAGCGGATTAATCAAAACAATGTAGATTGTTGAGTGTAGCAATCAGTGGATTGAAAGATGCTGAAATGCCCAAATTCGTTGATCCGAAGATACCGAATTCTAGCTATCCTGAACTCGTTGATCGCGCACGATACCGGGTTCGAAGATTTTCAATTCTTCAAGCGTTGATCAAGCGCACTTGATTCCGCGAATCGGCTTCTACAATCGTTGAATCGAGCGCACTCGATTATCCGAAAGAGGAGATAGGAGATTACACTCAACTACCAATTTGAATGAAAGCACAAAGCAATCAAAAGAGAATTTTATTCAAAAATCAACAACCTTTACAAATGAGACTCACGGCCTATTTATAGGCGAACAATTTTACAACAGAAATTTCTCCAACTCCTAAGTCGTTTCCGACTCATAGCTACGCTCTACGACTCATCATAAGTCGTATACGACTCATCACATTACAACATGACTTATGACTTATATAAAACGTTACAATACTAATCTTCAACGACTTATCAACATACAACACAACTCAAAAGTAAACGACTCATAATCAGATGACTCATCTTAAGTCGTTTACGACTTATCAAATTACAACACACTACGACTTATGATTTATAACAGATGCGACTTAGAAAACAATCGGTTCAGATTAACTCGTCAGGAGTATCTACGGCATGGATTAAAGCGGCATCAGAATATACAGCTCCAGGCCTCTACGACTTAACCCAGTTTTGATAAGTCGTGGACGACTTATACCAGCCTTGCCCTTGAGTCGTGGATGGCTTATCTCCTCACCTTCCTTGAGTCGTAGACGACTTATCACTTGTGTATTCTTCCCCTTGAGTCGTGAGCAACTCATCTCCCTGTTAAGTCGTAGACGAGTTATAGTTGCTTCGTTAAGTCGTAAACTCGTCACATCTTTCCCTTTGGTCTTCCAGATGAGTCGTGGACGACTCATCACCGCCTTCTTAAGTCGTAGACGACTTATGCCTTCCCCTTTGGTTTTCCAGATGAGTCGTGGACGACTCATCACTGCCTCCTTGAGTCGTAGACGACTCATGCCTGTCTCTATGAGTCGTGGACGACTCATCACATTGCCCTTAAGTCGTAGACGACTTATATCTGCCGTGTTAGTTTT
Source organism: Allium fistulosum (assembly GCA_030737815.1). Classification (NCBI taxonomy): domain Eukaryota; kingdom Viridiplantae; phylum Streptophyta; class Magnoliopsida; order Asparagales; family Amaryllidaceae; genus Allium; species Allium fistulosum. Next base: position 802,154,383 of record CM060904.1, read on the forward strand.
ATCTCGTGGACGACTCAGGACTTCATCTCTGGGTTTAGCTGCATCAAGGTGCAGCAGCATGGGTCATTGCCTTCGTCGGGTGGTTCCAGAGCTGACAATGAGTCTTGATGGGTATGTTACTTTGTGTTTATGTTTGGACATTTTGAAATAGATGTATTTGGATATGGTTGATACATTTTGACGCTATGTTGGATAATATGTTGGTTTGTTTTGACATGTTGGATGTTGGTTGTATATATTGGATGTTGGATGTTAATTATTTAGTGTATTGTTTGTTTTTCTGTTTTAAGTATTGAATTGGTGGGGATTGAGTTGGATATTAAATATAAGTTGATTGTGTTGCTTGAGTTTGGATATTGGGTATATGTGTAGTAGAGGAATTAAATGACTGCAGGAATAAAAAAATTGTCCAGATTTTCGACGACCACCGACGGCCCTTTGGTCGTCAATTTCTGACGGCTAGTGACGTCAATCGACAACGTAATGGTTAAGATTTCCGACGGTTCGCGATAGTTTTCGACGGCTCTATAGAATGTTTGGATGGCAGTGGGCACCAGAAACCGTCACAAAACTGTCAGAAAGTGCCATGAGTAGCCTTCGCTAAATAGTTGTCGATGCCGTCGCCAACCAAGGAAAGCGCGTACGCCATAGTGACGGCTTTTCCGACGGCTAGCAGCCGTCGAAAACGAATGTTGTTCTAGTAGTGTCGGGATACAATAAGAGTACTGACTATGTATGCAAGTTAAACAAGATAATATATGGCCCTAAACAAGCGTCAAGAGTATGATTTGATAGACCGAAACCAACTTTGACAAATATAGGATATCATTCTAGCAAATTAGATAACTCGCTGTTCACTAAAATCAATGATTCATTAACCATTTACATACTAATATATGTTGATGATCTAATTATTACAGGTAATAACAAGGATGAAGTCAATCACATTATCTCCTATTTGAACAAGCAATTCTCAATAAAAGACTTTGGAAGCCTTAATTACTTCTTGAGGATAGAAGTCAAAAGGAAAGCAAATTCTGAAATGATGTTATGTCAAAGAAAATACATTTAAGAGCTACCGTCTAAAACAAAAATGGACGGTGCAAACCCACAACCAACACCAATGATAAGCAATTAGCATCTGTCTAAGAATAGGGTAGAAGCCATACCTAATATTAAACAATATAGAAGTGTTGTGGGGGCATTATAATATGCTACTATAAACACGATTAGATATTGCATTTAGTGTTAACAAGGTTTCTCAATTTATGCAAAATCCTTTGGACAAACACTGGAGATTAGTGAAAAGAATTCTCAGATATCTCAAAGGAACTATGGATTATAGTCTATCACTCAAAGCTTGCAACAATATAAAGATAACAAGATATGCTGATGCTGACTGAGCTACAGACCCAGATGACAGAAAATCAGTTACTGGATATTGTATATATGTCGGAAACAATCTAATATCATGGTGCTTAAAGAAACAATCAACAATTTCTAGATCCAACACTGAGGCTGAATATAGAAGTGTAGCTAGTGCTACGGCAGAAGTAATGTGGTTGCAATTAACGCTAAGTGAATTAAAGCTAAATTCAGAAGTTAAACCAATCTTATGGTGTGATAATCAAAGTATAATGTTCATGACTGCAAACCCTATACTTTATTCCAGAACCAAGCATATTGAGATAGACTTATACTTCGTTCGTGAACAAGTGTTAAAAGAAAATCTACAAATCAATCATATACCCGCTACCTACCAAAGGGCGGACACTCTCACCAAAGACTTATCAGCAAGGAATTTCATCATATTTATATCTGATTTGGGAATAAAAAAAATGAAAACCACTCCAATCATCATCAGTCAGATCTGAGTAGAAACATGGAAGCTCAAAAGAACTCAAGCTCAAAGCCATCATCTTACTCACAGCTCGATCTGTCGAAGTGGAAACAAGCAACTCAAACATCAAAATCTCATATGGATTCCATTTCAATCGAGGAGAATAAAGTTTAGAGTTGAATTGCAGTTAGAATTGAAGTGGAGCATCAACTAATTTGAAGCAATTTGTGAATAAACTAAAGATCGACTGTAATTTGGGGAAATCGCCTTGCAAACTCTAACCCTAGAGTCGGGTTTGAGGGAGGCAAATGAGACGTATACAACTGACTAAGTCTAGCAACCACATATTATCATATCTCTTAAGCAATGCGGGTTCAAGCAATGGGCCGGTGCTCAAAGCCCAACATCATATTAAATTGTTCTTATAAATACATTGTATATTGCAGTTCATTTGTAATGAGAAAAGTTTATCAGTTTACAAAAGTTTGTATCAGAAATTCACTGAAAATCAATAAAACATTTTTCTCTCAAATTCTTTCTGGTAGGTCATGCATCATAATACATGCGATGTCGTCGTCGTGTGAGCCGGACATGATTCAGGGTTTGGACTTTGGATTTAACATAACAATAGTTTTTGGATAGAATTCTTATAAATCCAAATAACCAGGCTAAGAAATATCTCGTATTCGAATCTTAAGGATTGGAAAATCAACGAATGTAATATTTGAACAAAAAATATTGGTTGTTGAAACGAAGAGTCCTTTGTACCAATGAAATTGATAGTTGCAATAAATAAAACCCTTTATTGTCTATAAATATGCCACCAAATTCAAATAAAAAATCACCTTTTGTTCTCGAAATTTTCTTCTTTCGTATGATCTCTAGTTTTCTTATTTTCTACTAACTACATGGAGTTCGTAATATTGGCGGTTACAACCTTGATACTCTTGTCACTGCAGTCCTTTCAAAAATAGTTGAGATCCGACTTTGCTTGTGCATCTATAGTCGATCAGAGAGTTTAATACTTGGACTCCATTGTACCTCAAGACGGTTTGTCTAAATTCTACGTATCCATGTGTTTCATCAAACGTTTGTGAGGGCAAATTGCACCATAAGGAGTGGGCCAAACCACGCGGTTTGGATCGAACATCGACAATCAAAGTGCAGAAGTTGTCTTGAGTTGCCACTATATTCCAGAAATACCCCCATGATTGCTGTTTTATTCCATCTGAGTTGAGTTAGTGGAACATGTGGTTTTAGTAGTTGGGGTTTTTATAACTGATCTAGTAGCATTGAATTCTTGGATTTTCGATTCGAGACACGGAGTGAAGTGCTATCATGAATACAATATGTTCTGCGACGAATCCATGTTCATAGTATATGGCATATCATATGGCCTTTACATCCATTCAAAACAAGAATTATATCCGTGCATGAGTATATCGACGTAAACATGAACTTGGATCTTCTACTCTCAAATTTGTGTGCTCTCTCAGCTCTCGTGTCCTGTACTAATTTCAACTTCTGTATTATTGTATTCAATGTTAATAATAAGTCTTAATGATAAAAGTGGATGGAAAAGAAGTGGTTGGGCACATGGAACAGTCAATTTGGAGGAAATCCACATGCATAAATATAGTATTAAAATTCTATTTCAACATTGATTCATTAAGAAACTAAAAGGTCAATGGTTTTCATGACAGGGCGCGTAGAAATTTGTTTTGATTTCTGTTGCCTTATCTTATCAATATAATAAGCCAAATCACACATATGAGAAACTTGCTCCTTCACTGTATTCATTTCTGTATTATTGGTGGGGAAAACAAAAAAACAAAGTTAATCCTTTAATTCTATGAAAACTTGTCCAACAATTGCTTGCTGGTAAAATGAATGTAAGCAAAAACAAAACAAATTAATTATTCTAGTTGTATGTACACAAAATTATATTATAGTCGTATATATTCACACCATACAATACTAGTTGTGAATAAAACTGCGTAGTGTATCCAATATGAGACTTTCGTTAAGTTGAAACTGAGTTTTCCTCCCAGCCGAATTTATACAAGGTCAAAAATAAATTGAAGATATTTATGGTAACATTGTTAGCAGTTGACAATCGGTTTGAATGCCAGTATAATAATATGGATCGGGAACTGCATGCAATCAATAATATCATATGATACAATGTATATGTACGTCTTGTACGTACACGTGCTCAGCTGTATATATTCATAATTTAATTCATTCATAAATACAGACGACTCTGATTTGTTTATATACAAAAAAGAATGTCAACTTTTCATTTGATAATAACTAAAACTTTGAAGTCGTCGATCGAACTGATGGGATCATGTTACGTTGTACGTTGTTTTGTAAACGGTATTGGAAATTTTGGCAAAGTTATATGTGTGGTTTGTTTTTGTTTTTTTTTTTTCCTTTGATGCGCTGTTTCATTTAATTTGTAGCACATGCTAGAAGTAACCAATCTGTTAAATTGACTATAATATAATAACAATACCGTCCTGTAAAGGTATTTAAATTTCCCCTTCTTAGAAAAGTACCAATAAATTGACTACTATACTGTGTAGTAGGATCAATAATCTAAATCTAAGCATGCTAATAATCAATTTGTCAAATTGACTATAATATAATAATAATACCGTGCTGTAAAGGTATTTAAATTTCCCCTTCTTAGAAAAGTACCAGTAAATTGACTACCATACCGTGTAGTAGGATCAATAATCTAAATCTAAGCATGCTAATACTTACAAAATCCCGCAGTTACAACATATAATATAAATACACATACAAGACTATGTCAAGATGTATCGCGTTGTCCGTATATAATAAAGCGTTGGTTATAAAAAATAGTCTCACATCACAAAAAAATAATATGAATGGAGATATATATGCATATAAGTTTAGTCGCACGCCACAAAAGAGATTATATTTCTTTAATTGAATGTTGATCATACTCCATGTTGCCCTGATGGAGAAATGTACGAATGGATCTAAAAATTCAATATGGTATCAAAAATGATGATTACGTTTGGAAAAATAACAGTGCGCAAGAGATCAATAAATCGTAATGGTTAGCAGTGTAGCCTTGTGTAGCCTTATGTAGCTAAACATAATGATAAGTTTGGTTGAATGTAGGAGTGAGCATTTACTGGTTAAAACCGAATAAACCAACCAAACCAATTATATTAACTTTGTTCGGTGGTTCAATTTTGTTAGTTAATTCGTTGGTTTTCATTTCTGTTTTATTATATATTTGGTTTATTGATCGGGTTTGATTTTTAATAATCGAAAACCGAACCAACCAATTAACCTAAATTTAAAATTTTAGTTTTTTTTTATATAGAGGATGTATGGTCCAATGATCATACAACCATATATATATATATATATATATATATATATATATATATATATATAATGTATTAAAGTACAGGACAATGAGCCCTCACCTAATAAACTGCCAATATGCCTCGCCAAATAGCAAAATCAGCAAATAAACACAAATAAACTAACCAGGCCCTACAACAACATAACCGAATAGTAAAAAACAACACTAATATAACAAACCACTGGAAATATACCAGAAGACCACAGAGCTAAATCCTCGCATAACGACGGAAACAACCAAGGAGCTCGAGGCAATAACCAGGAGTGCATGGCGATCCACCACTAGAGATACAGTGTATTCCAACGTCCATGTTCAAACGGCCTCCAACGGCATTTCTAACAGCTTCCAACGGCTCGTTGGATTTCGTCGTAACCGTCTGAAGCCGTTGGAATGAAGCCATTTGCGGCCGTTGTAAGCCGTTGGAAAATTTTATGCATATTTTCCCGAGAGCCGACCTGAAGTTCATTATCTTCTTCCCCAATCTATATTTTCACCCAATTCCCCCATTCCACCACCTCCTAGCCTGCTACCGCCGCTCCAAACACCAACCCAACCACCTCCGACGCCATCTAGAAGCTACTCCAGCCCATCTCCACCCTTCTAGCTCTCTAAATCGGTAATTTTGCTAAACCTAATATTTAGGTTTTTTTATTTAGGGTTTAATTTGAATTGTGATTGATTCCTATTTGTTAGTGTATGCAAATTACATCATGTTATCCCCTAATTGCAACTATTATTCCATAATGAACAAGTTATTACCGATTGAAAATTTTGTAATTTAGGATATTGCATTAGTTTATGTTGATTTGGTTAGTATTGAACGTATGTGTGTGATAGAGTTTATTGCATTTAGAAGCCGTTAGAACGGATATTGCATTTGTGCGAACACGAGTTTTGTATTTGTGCAAACACGCGAATTGATTTAGTGTATAAATGAATTTGTAATTCATGAATTTTGTGTACAAATTTTGTGTATAAATGAATTTAGTACTTATGTAATAAAACGGTAAAATATAAACCAATATTAATTAAACGAGTTATATATTTAAATTTAATATAAACAAATATTTAAATCCTCAGACATATTTGACCCCGTTTGACAAGTGTTGTATATGATCGTTTTAGGGATATTTGTTTTTCCACAAAACAGACAACTCTATTCATCTTATACATCATTTGTCGGATTTGTCCCTGTATTGGACAAGTTACAAACACTATAAAGTAATTATATTTCGTCAATCATATCACTTTAAACGGTTCACAAAATTTCGACGACATTTCCTTTACGTTCCTTGTGTACACGCATTTGTGTACGATACAAGGAACACGAGGGAAATGCTGCCGAAATTTTGTGAAATCGTTTAAAATGATATGATTTATGGAATATAATTACTATTGTATTTGTAATGGGAAGTAGGATGACCGACCATCAAAGAAGACACATAAGTGGCAATGAATCAATAGTTACTAAATCAGTAAATAAAATTTAAACAAAATATAAAATGAACGATTTATAATTTTTTTACTTTATCATAGGTTTTCAAGTAGGAAAAATGGTCAATTACTTTAATGAGCGGAGCTGGATGTATCAAAGAAGGGAAATTAATGGCGCAATAAGTGAACATTTTCTAAAAGGGGTACAAGTGTCCATCGAATTTGCTATAAGTAATATTGCAAACGATGAAGAAATTCGTTGTCCATGTAGTAGATGCAAATTGTTGAACTATTTAGTACCGAATATAGCTAAGGTTCATTTGCGCCAATACGGTTTCGTACCCAATTATTTGCTGTGGGATCGTCATGGAGAAATTGTAGCCCATAATAATCAAGAACAGTCGGTGGAGGTCATTAGTGATGAAGTTAGTACGAATCTCATAGAACATATGATCGAAGATGCAGCACGATCAATGTTCCCTACCGTTGAAATTGATAACGACGATGTTAACGTCGAAGAGGAACCAAATGTTGGAGTTAAATGTAATTTATCTATTATCATATTTGTATATTGATCAGTTCAGTAATTAGTTATGTGGAGTTAAATTATCCAAATTATCAATTGCAGGAACGAGCTTATGGACATCCCGTTGGCTTACTAGACTTATTTGCTCACACCCATGCATCTAGGCAAGTAGACGAGTCTGGCAAAATCACATATCAGTGGGGTGATCAGGATAGGGCGACTGAGGCATATGTATGCGTTTTTTAATTTTTAATACTTACATCGATAAGTTTATTAATTACTAGCTATGTAAAATAAAAATTACATTCTACTATTTTTCATCTGAAATTGTTTTTTTTCATTATAGTCAAGGTTACAAAAGGCACGGGCTTATGCGCTTCAGCAGTCAGGTCGTGATGAGTTGACACAGGAGGAGCAAGATAACATATTTGACGCTGTTATGGATCCGACGCAGCGGAGTAGACGTTATGGCTTCGGGAACGTAACGGTAATTAATCCTTTTACATATGTACAACAAATTAGCGTTTAGATATATAGTGTTATAATATTTTATATGCTGAGACAACCCTTTTGCTATTATTTCTATTTGCAGGCTCGACAAGCTCAAAAGGCCCAAGACAAAGAAGAAATTAAGGAGCTTAGAGCTATGATTGAGCAGCTACAGGAGGAGAATCGTCTGCGAGCTGTACAGATGGAGCAGCTGAATCAAAAGCTTGCGGAGTATGTGCAGAATCATGGTACCTTTCCTTCGTCGTCTGGTGCTTCCATAGGCGACGACGAAGATGCTTGAGGAGGTATGCTTTTTAGTGTTTGTGTTTGAATGATGTATATATTGACTTGGAGATGGTTATTATGTGTTTTAATGTTGTATATATTGGTACGGAGTGGGTGAGAACGATATATTGACATGTTTTGTTGGTATTTACGTTGATGGTACGGTTTATGATGTTTGAATGGTTTGGTTTGTTTATATTGGTGTTTAATTGATTTATGTGTGTTGTTTATATTGATATTGATATATATGTATGGAATGTATTGGAAATGGAATGGATTGGAAATGGTGTGGCTCGAAGGTGAATAGGCTTGCTGTTGTACAGCAAAATAAACCCAGATTTCCAACGGTTTCCAACGGCTTATTGGACATTTTATTCAAACGGCTTGTAACGGTTTCCAACGGCTATTAACCATTGGCGGCCGTTGGAAATTCCGTTGGAAAATAGTCGTTGGTTCCGTTGGAAAGCATTGGAAAGCGTTGGTTCTATTCCAACGGCTATTTCAACGGCCGCCAACTACTACGAGTCGTTGGAATAGCCGTTTAATCTTGTAGTGCGAGAAGGTATATCTTCGGTCCCAGTCCGGAGTTTGTTGGTGCCAAATTCGCCTTTATTATAGAGGACAAGATCACCACCTATCATCCAATAGTAGAGCTCCCACACATCCTTCTCATCATTAGAAATCCACATAGATAAAATATTCCAATTAAATGTTGGAACTAGACCAGTCCGCTGTGGAAGTTATGAATGAATTTCAAATTTTTTTTATTCTACTGAATCATTATTGGGCCTACAGATTTTAATTTATTTAGAATATTTCTAAATTTAATTTAAATAAAATAATATTTTTTATTTAAATTCATAAATTATTGATTGAAATTTATTTGATTTAGTTTTACTTATTATATAAGTATACATATGTATATGTATGTGCATGTGTAACATGTTATTTTATGCAAGGTATAACATACATGTATATAGATATTGAGATTTACATCGCAACAGACACATTAGCTCATTCTATATGTATTGTATGTCGTCCAAGTATGTGCATATACTTATAGTTATAAATATATAAATATGTGTGCTTATATATATACAAAAATATTTATTATATAAAATATTATATATATATATATGTGTGTGTGTTTGTGTGTTTGTGTGTGTGTATTATATATATTATAAATAACAATTGAACATATATGTGTACATATAAAATCATATATATATTTATGTAAATAAATTATTTTACTTACTTATATATACACACACACTTTCGAATTAAGATAAAATAATTATATATAAATATGTGTATATATATATAATAATAATAATAATGTAAATTTGTATTATAATATATACATAATATATATATATATATATGTGTGTGTGTGTGTGTGTATGTATAAAAATTAATTTTAATGTTTTGTTTAATTTTCAATTCAAATTATTTATAGATTTAAGTTTGCTATAATTTTAATATATATATATATATATATATTATGTTTTAATTAGTTAATTTACTATTTATTAAATAATATAAAACAATTATATAATAAAATTTTAAATTTTAAATTTCTTGAAAATTTAGAATGATATTTTAAGGGTTGCGACAAATTTTAAGAATTTTTTGAATAAAAATTATATTTTTAGTTAATTAATTACTAAACAGCCAATTTTTAATTTAATTTTTAGAAATATAAAAACAAATGAAAAAATCTAAAAAAATTTCCGAGAGCATTCGATATGATGAACTACTTTTATAAATTATAAAACTAATTTTTCAAAACGTTATTTATTTTATATGAATTTATTAAATCTTATAATAATTAAATAATGGAAAAAAAAATAACACAAAAAATTATTTTCGGATATTAAAATTCATAATAGATATTAACATATATTAGAAAATTATTAGATCAAACACACACAAACACACACATAAACACTTCGATATAAATTGTGTAGATGTATTGATTTATGTATTAATGTATATGTATTAATTAATATAGTATTAAAATAAAATACTTTTATTTTGCATATATCATCAGATTATTAATGAAATATGAGTATGTATAGTACGTTAAATTTATGCACATAGCCAATCGTTATTATGACAAAAACATACCTATAGAAATCTCATCGAACTAACTAAACTACAATAACATATACATATACATATACATATACATATACATACATATATATATACACACACACACAGAGGCGGCTCGATAGTATTTGATGCCCTAGACGAATAATTTTTTTATCGTTTTTTGTTGCTCCACTTAAAAAAATAACACTTTTATATGCACAAAATCAAATGAAAAATATAATTATAAAATTTGATGTCGATTACAAAATATTGTTAAACTTAATCATTAGTTTACATGCCCAAAAATCTAAATGTCAACATAGTATCATGCCAAAATACAAGCTTAACGAAAACAACTTCTTCTTGCATTCTTTGAAGCAAACTCATTTATTATCTCCTCGTAGTTAAGTTTATCCAAGTACTCATTTTCAATTGAAATAATAGATAATCCACTTAATCTCTCTTGCGACATAGTGCTTCGAAGATATGTTTTTATTAATTTCAATTTTAAGAAACTTCTTTCCGCCGTTGCAACCGTGACCGAAAAAGTCAGTAAAATTCGATAAGCAATCCAAACATTTAGAAAACTACTTACTTCCCTATATGACCTCAAGAAATTTAGAATATCAATTGATTTAGTTACTTCCGATGGCAGAATTCCTTTTAGTTGTCGAAGCTCAAAGAATAATTCTTTACCACAAATATCTTGCTATTTATCGTATACTAAAAAACTTTCTAATGTCATACAATGCTTCTTCAATTCCTCATCATCAATAGTTTTAGATCTCAAATTTAACAAAAAGCCAAAAGTTCCTTCATATAGTATAAATTGCTCAAACTGATCTCTAACCGAAACTTCTACAATTTGATCTTCCACTTCTACTTCAATATTATCATTTATAGGCTCTTCATCTTCGTCGACATAAACATTAGAACCAATATTCTCATGCTCCAAATTAGTTTCTTCAACTTGACTAGAATTTGAAGTTTGAATTTTTTTTATTTCTTGCCTGAAATAAATTTGAAATTGACCCGACTAATGATTTTGCTTCTTCATCTTTGCGTTGCTTTCTCTTTCTATTTTGATATCCAGAATTTTGTTTTCGATTTCTATCTCAAATGCACAACATAATATTATTAATATAAAAATACTAGCATTTCACACACCTCAACAAAATTAATTAACTCAATTTGTAACGATTATCGATGGAAATTAACAAAAACTGACAACATAAAAAATTAGATAACAAAAACAAAAACTGAAATTTAGATAACAAAAACTGAAACTGAAAATGGTGGTTGGTGTTGTGGAGCAGTGGAGGCGGCTAATTTAGATAACAAAAATCGAAAATGATAATTTAGATAACAAAAATCGAAAAGGAGGAGCCGCGCCTGTTGACAGTTGTGGAGGCGAGCTGGTGACAGAAGGGTTGGCTGTTCGATGATGCCAATTCAGCGGGTGCAGAGCAATGGAGAGGAAGGAAGCGTGCGCAATAAATTTTCAATAAAGGAGGAATAATTTTGTTGCCCCTACACGATCTAATTTTTAGACATTTGTCTCGTCTGTCTTACATATGGGCCGGGCTGTATATATACACAGAGACACAAGGATACATGATAACCATGCATAGGTTTGAACTTACATAATTCACAATATCATATAAATTTTTCATGGAAATACGCGGTCTTCACCATGATGTTTAATGACCATCTTTCTTAGCCATTAATGAAACCATGCATAGGTTTGAACTTACATAATTCACGTATCAGATTATGGTTAGGCATAAATGACATATACCAAGTTGGTAAAAGTTGAACTTGCATGTTTAAGATGGTGTTTTAGAGATTCATGTGACTTGTATCAAATTCTAGGATGGACGCGGTCGGTTAACCGCTTCAATCGGTTAAATTTTTCGGTTAACCGCTGATGGAGCAGCGGTTCGGTTAACCGGTTTCGGTTAATTTTGGTTCTGGTCGACCGACCGAACCGGTTAAAATTAACCACGGTTAACCAGTATATATAACCGATTAACCGAGTAACTTATACGGTTAACCGTTTACATTAATCGGTTAACCAATTAAAAAAGCAAATTAACCGACCAAATGTCATATATTTATTCAAATAGTAATAATAACAAGCATTACAATTTGATTGCGACTACAGTTACAGACATACGTTACCACATACATATGTTGCATCGGATGCATACTTCCCTTCAGTTCAAACTTCACTTCAGTTTTAGAGTTCACTACTGCTACATACTTCAATAGTTAAATTTCACTTCGGTTTTAGAGTTCATACATTACATTACAATACAAGCATCCATTACAGTTATTATTTTACATTACCAATTCAGTACAAGCGTTTGGAAGGCTGAAGCAGCGGATTCGCCACTCAACTTTATTGAAAGGATGACTAAAGCTACCGGAAGCCGAAGTGTACTAGCACTAAACAGCGGAACAGGTGGATGGGTTACATTTGAGCATGTTAGAAATTCTGATGTAACTGCTGCTGCTGCAAGATTGCTCTTTAGATTTTCAGATCCACTTTACTGCGCTAGGAGCGATGGCAGAGTCGTTATCAAACTTAAGGACTTTGCTTCCAGGTTGACTTTTACTGATATAAGAGAGTTTCCATGCGGTAGAACTTTGGTGAACAACCAGAACAAGTTTCCTCTGTGCATCCCGTGACCTAAGAAAAACATTTTCTTCCAATTGAATTATATTTCATGGTGTACAATAAAACTAGCAAACATATGTTACTGCTTTAACCCGAGTGGATTTTAATGTGCAACAAATTTGGAGTGAATAAAATATTATTTGATGATTACGGTCAAACTAGCAAACATAAGGAGTTATATTTCATGTAGGAAATTACATTTCAATCATATGAATCAATTATAATTATAACAGCATACTAAACTTGGGAAGATGATGGGTTAACTTAAGACAAGTCTCCATAGTACAACGTACTGTATGTACTCCAATGTCTTAAACACAATCCCAAGTGTAAATGCTATTCTCATCTTAAAAATTCACACAACTCATACTCTACATAATCAAGGGGATAAAAGATAAGGCAGAAAATTGATTAGGGGGGCCTAGTTTGCCTTTACCATCAGATTCGACCACATCATGGATGCCAACAATGCCTTTCTTGCTAGTATAACCACCTCCAGCACTACTTTCCCTCTGACTATTCCATTTCCCAAGCCAGGTATGTGGTTTCTTATCTGCATACCAAGACAAATTAGCTGCTGCTTCACAACAAACCATTAATATATCTTGCTTCATTAGTTTGCTTCATTAGCATATCTTGTTTCAATAAAGGTGACAAATAAGAACTGACGATTGGAAGTAAGGTATTCAACTGAAGGATGTTCTTAACGTGATATTTCATTCTTGTTCTTACTGGATTGCATACCGAACTGGGCCAAGTTATTGGACATGACATGTAAGATCAAAATTTGTATCCAAACTCTCTACTAAGCCTCTTGTAAACAGTATCATTCATTTTTATACCCAACAAATATCATTGATACTGCAAATGAATTGTCATCAAAATTGAACAAGACTTGAAACATATAAAATGCAATTATATTTTGCACCATTAATAAATTTAAGAATTTTAAAAAAAGTTCAACAAAGATCTCAAAGATGCAAAAAGCCAAGGAGATGCCAAAATATCTCTAATTTTCTCTTTGACCCTAGAAGACTATGTTTCCAATCCCATTTCGAACATATGGCGGACATCCCCATTAATCATGCTTGGTCAAAACACCTAATGACTTCTATCTGAATCAATGATCTAATTATTTAAACCTAGCTCCTTGTCCGATCGAGCCGACATACTACTTTTATACACCGTTCTGATCGATTTTAAGCTTCATATATAATACTAATACAACATTTGTATCAATTTTATTATTAATTTATAACATTTATAAATTAATTTTATTATCGGTCGAATTCAAAAATAATTAACAACGTTGTTGTGTTGACTCATTAGTGTGAACTTGATCTGCAATCAATATTTAAACAATTTAAATACTGAAGTCTGTACGGACTTTCATGAAGTACGATACCGGACATAAGTTCAACGCTAACATATCAGTTAGACAAAATCCAAGTTCCAATCTACAACAAACTCACCTAGGAACGACATTTTATACACGTATTATTTTCGTCATCACTGTATCACCTAAATATCTAGAGTTTGAACTAAAGTCAAAAATTCTATTAATATCCATATTTAACTGTGTAGAGAACTTTAAAGTCCTTGGTTCAATCTGGTGACATCTATTGATTAACCAATTTATCGTGATGAAAAATTTTGACTTTAAACTGACCATCGATTATGATAATACCGAATTCTAAAATGAAGGAGGTGAATCCTCTTTTGGATAGTGTTTTACTTCAAGTAGTTCAATATATACCCAACTATGGTCGTAACAAGGTCGTCATGCCAGATATTTAACCACAATCGAAGTATAGCCTATCTACCGATGATCAACAATACTCTCAAGTCTGAATACTACTATACGTCGTTATCATATGATCTTCTATTTTCACTTAGTTATGTTAACATACAAGACTCTCATCGAGTCGTTCTGTGATTGTTCCAAATTGCCACAAGTATTAACCGCTTGATACCCCAACAACCATAAGTAAATCACCGTTCGTCATATTAAAAAGTGTTACATACAGTTGTCTCAATGGACGCACCGATATTTTTTTCAATATATTTTGACTAGGAACATATAACGAATAAGTATTTTTATATAAATATCGGTTCAACACTCATGCTTACAAACACATTCATAACTCTAAATAATTCTCCTACGAATTTCCTACTTATACATGTTTAGTGTGTATAATTAATTATTTGTATCAATATATAGCAATATATGTGAAAGAAAATAAAACCAAATGCATACATCAGTCCGAACATGATCTTTGTATAAGAGTTAAGTTGTACACCAACTCTATCAGTTAGGATAATCACCCTTATAATCGCTATTGGCACCAACGCATCAGACTTAGGGATGACAATGAGGTGGGTCTAGGGTCTAAACCTGGTAAATCTGCCCCTGTTTTGACCCGCTAAGACCCACCTCATAGGATCGTCGAAGCGGGTAGATCCATGATCCGCTCTTGAAAGCTACGAATCTAGGGTCGGGTTTGGGCGGGGGTTGGGGCTTGGATGACCCGCCCCAACCCGACCCACACTACTGATATATCAAAAAATCACTTTACTACTATAATAATGTTTTGTTAATCCTTACACATAACTAGTTATATCATGGATGTTATAATGTTCGTTCAACAAGTTATGGGATTTTTATAATATTATAATGTTCATTCAACAAGTTATGAGATTTTTATAATATTAAATTGTGTCACTGATTATTATATATTAACATATGTGTACGTTTTGAAGTATTATTCTACACCTTATTTTTATTATTTTTCATTATTATTGTAAACATATTGTAATTTTTATTAAATGTCATTTAGTGATAATGCCTCTTACAAATAAAATAAATAAATAAATATATGTACATTAACACATTCTGAATGAATATATAAAGTCTCACCGGATCTTGGGACGGATCTATCCTAATCCGAATAGGTTCCGGGTAAAAATCTAGATCTGCACCGGGTCTACGGGACGGGTCTGGATCAGGGCTTGAAAAATCCGAAACGGGTCTGGAGCATGAAAAATCTGTCTCAGCCCGCTCCATTGTCATCCCTAATCAGACTCGAGCAATGCGCCTAGCATCGGGACGGATGACTTTGTGCCTGCCAAAGCAGCCAAAGGTTGCCTTGGCAAATCATAACTACATCAGTCACCAGTTTAAAATTAGCATCATTACATCTGTTCAATGCATAAAATCAACATTATGATGCTAACAACTTAATGTTGATTATGTATATAATAATATTAAATAAAAAACACACTGTAAACGGAAATCCAATGTCACTACATTGCATGATAATTGAAGAAAAGCACGCAAGAGAAGAAAATTTCACGGAAAACGCATGATAACAAATTTATTTAATTCAGCATTATAGTTTAGCCTCTGCATCAGCTCTAAATATAATTTGTAGGAAATAAAAAATAAACATTAAATGTTATACATTTATTACACTATTAAACAGTCGAGGGAAGCCAGTCGATGGTTTGACCTGCAAACATAGGAACGATTTCTCCAAACCCAAACTTATACGAATCCGGAACTTTCCATGGTTCCCTTATTAATACAAATTTTGAAGTGTTTCTTGGTAAACCATAAAAATCTGGACCGTTGAAGCTAGTAAATGCTTCTAGTTTGTCAAGTGCATCAGCCTAAAGTTACAGATATGCATCAAACTTTTAGAGTGATAATGGCAACTTAATGGCACATAATATTCAATTGAGAAGAAACATTTAACTACATAAGGTATAATACAAGATAACTAATTTAGCATATTGTTTAGGCATATCTGTAATCATATAAACAAGATGTATATTATAGCACAGTTCAGATCATTTCCAATAACTTTATCAAAGATCGACAATGATTCAATTTCCTGATTGGGATGAATTCAATGCTGAGAAATTTTATCAGCAATGTTAGAAAAAAGATTTTAGAGAAAATCAGTATTTGTGACTGATTCTTACCTCTATTAGAGGATGCTTCTATAACAAATAAAATGGTAAGGCTGAGCTAATAGAGGCTAAATTTGCAGCTTATTTTACATCAGCATGGTAGTCTTGGTCTATGTGCAAGTAAATGACTGAATGTTGTTTAATGGCACTTTGTTTATCTTGTGTAGCTTTTATGTCCTTGTATGTTCGGAAAAAAGTTTTCAAATTCAAAATCTTGATCGAAGATAATAACAAGTGAACCTCAGGTTGTGATCACTGCTCTAAAGGAGTATTTTCACTTTTACACACACACACACAAAGAGGTGTAAGAAAGTACCTCCTCAAAAACTTTGGCATACAGTGATAATGCAACAGGTGCACTGTATATGCCTGCACATCCGCAAGGTCTTTCTTTGCTTTGCCTCTCATGAGGAGCGCTATCTGTTCCAAGAAAGTATCTCTTACTTCCACTTGTCACTGCTTCTACAATTGCTTGCCCTATTAAAAATTGATTATCACACATCAGTTGTAATATACATTAAAATGCTTAATGGTAAATGATAAGTCCAAAGGTAACTTACTAACTTATCACTACATCAACTAGACTAGTATGATACATTTTCAACCAAGTGACATGAAATAAACAAATAAATAAAAACCTCATATCCATCATTCAATAGACTTGAACTTTTTTGAAGATGTCCCACGGACCAACACGAAAAGAAAAGAAAAAAAAGGGGGGGGGGGGGACTTAGTGCATAGAGGTCTCCTACAAAATGAATGTTCATTACATCGAAGAATGATTTAAATTCACTAAATCAAACGGAAAAAAAAAGTTAGATAAATTAGAATTCAATATCCAAACGGTCATTTCAAAAGTGCTTTTGCTTTGTGCTTACAGCTTACTGATAGCTGAAGATGCACATAATTTTATTGGCTGAAGACATATAAGACCTTAAAGCTTTATGTGGTCTAACTATGTACATCGTTTGTAAATAGTGTAAGGGAATCAAGCAAATAACATTATATGTAAATAAATGGTGTAAGAGAATCAAGCAAATAACAATTCACACAGGTAGCTGTAACTTACTGTGTTTTTCTCTTTTAAGCACAGGAAGACAGTAATTATGTGGTTGTAGTCCACCATGAAACAGTGAATTTCTGTTAAGAAGAAGGTGCTGAGGTGTCACAGTTGCTGCTACAGAGCCTAAATAACAAAAGAGTTTCCCAAGCAAGTTTAGAATAAAATGTCTATAAAAATAAGAAACCAAAAGATGAAATAAATGCATTAATTGCATATTTTAGTTCGGGCAGCAGAAGCTTTTGAAAAATCACTTAGGTTCCATACTCAGTTTCCTTTAATCCACTCCCTTTTTACAACTGTAAGGAAAAATCAGGTCAAAGGTACCTTCAGGACATGATTCCACAAATTCAACTGCATTTGCTGTCGTTATATGTTCCATGACAATTTTGAGTTCCGGAAGCTTCTCGATAAGTGGGACTAAAATGGTCTCTATGAATACTTTCTCTTTGTCAAATGTATCAACCGCTGGATCTGTAACTTCACCATGAACCTAATGTTTGTTTATTTAAAAGATCATAATAAAAAGAGATGCTAAAATCAGTTAAGAGAATGAATAAGCAACATAATGGTGACAGAAATACGATCATCCAGCTTTCATTCAGTGCATTTTTAGAAATATAAAACAAATTGTTCTATCATCAAAGAATTTAAGTGATAATTTTAAAGTTCTAACACCTACATCATACATAAAAGAATCGCTGCAACTTTTTGCGACTTCTCTTGAAATTTTTAATTCATTATACTTCCGAGACAGTTGTATCTAAAGTCTTATACACATGCACAAATTGTCCAAACGGACTGATACTGCAAAGGTGATATTATGAAGAAGTAAAACAAAGGTAGTACACTGGAAACAGTTTTTGGCATATATCAACGACTAAGCTACTTAAGAAGAAGAATCAGGTAGTACACTGGAAACAGTTTTTGACATAGATCAATGACTAAGCACATGCAACCCTCAATATTTCCTTAGAGATGCATATTAAGCAGATTTAAGGTAATTTGCGGTTGAAGTTGGAAATTCTTAGTGATTCTAAAGAATCATGTAAATATTGACATATTTACATAAAATATATTTACATTCTTAAGCGTATTTATACATGCACTTATTATGTATAATGACATAGGCAAGATATTGAAGTAATTAGTCTTTTTTCCCTTTTTCTTTCTATTTCAGAGGAAGTTTATAGTAAGTGAACGTATATACGTGGTCTAAAACTCATTGTTAGTATGAATATAAGTTACTCTTTGATTTTAATCCTACTAATATATATTAAAAAAAACCTATTAATATGATTTGAGAATGAAAATTTCTCACAGTTAACTGAATAAAGATACACATAAAATAAAAGGTTAGAAATGTACAAGTAAGGGCATTTTGTGCTGTATCATCTGTTCAAGAACAGGTAAACATTTTCCAAATATATCCGTAACACCATCTTGAGAATTAGTGGTTGCCCCAGCTGGATATAATTTTACCGCAAAAACAACCCCGCTCTTCCCTACATACATAATTTAGTATTACCATAAGAAATTAGAATAGAATTAAAGAAAACAAAAAATACATATGAGGAATTCAAGTTTGTACCAATGGTACTGGTACAATATCCTTAAACTGAAAAAACATTTAGGTTAACTATCTACTGTTTCTAATAGTCATAATTGCTGTATAAACAATTTTATACACTGTAAGTTTCAGCTTATGCATCATGTAGATGACATCCAAGTTTGAACTTTATATAAACACTTTTTCTTCAGCTTAATAAAAAAACAAGTCCATGGAAAATATCAAGCAAGCGTCCGTAGAACTGTGATTTCAAAATTTTGAGGTCTATAAGGTTTAAGTGATCACCATCTTATGACTCAAAATAACAAATTTACCATCATATCCGCCTGACACTAATACTACTAAGAGGCAGTAAATAGTAGACACACAGACTAAAGCAATTTGTTTGAATTGCTACATGATATTACATCAAACTCATCGAATGAGCATTTCAACAAAAAACGAAAAGAAAAAAAAACACAGAATCAAAATCATAAAACAAGCTCTTACTAGCAATCCCTATTTCATCTGGGCACATATTATCAGTCAAATAAAGTGTCATCATCGGCTCAAAATCACATCCATTGGGCAATACTCTCAAAATACTCTCTCTATAAGTCATAGCCTTTGCGGTAGAAGTAACTGGAGGTTTCAAATTGGGCATCACTATAGCTCTCTTACACCAACTTGCACTGCCCAAACAATAATAACATAATATCAACTTTGAACAAAACATTTATAAAACTTAAAAATTTATAAAAGAAGTAATGAAATTTATATGAAATTTAACCTGTGAGACACAACTGATTTGAGAAGATCACCTTCACGAAGATGGAGATGCCAGTCATCAGGCTTTGTGATTGTGAGAGCTCGTTAATGGATTTTGATTTGAAGGTTATTGTTTTGGAAGCTATCTGCAAATTTAAATTGAATATTGATTAAAAAAAAGTCAAGCTTTAAAAGAGAGAGAAAAGTGAGAGGAAGGGAGAATACTGCATTGGAAAATGCTCGAGGAGAGAAGGCCAAGGATTTCATCATACTGAGAGCTAGAATTTGATTCCTTGTTTTCTATATGCAAACTGGAAAAAAAATAAGGGTTTAGAGGCTTGGCTTTCTTTTAAAGAGAACAAAGGGATCTATCATGGGATATGATAGATATAAACAATGGTTATATGGTATTTGATAAATAAGGGTTATAAAAATAGTTTCGAAAAAAAATCACATGATAACTCACAATTTTGTTTCATAGCATTTAAAACAGATTAGGAATCAAAAAATAAAATAAAAACAAATATTCAAAATGAAAATTTAAATATTTAACAAGATACAAAATTTTAAAACTTTGAATGTACTTTTCTAATTTGTTTGTAAATTATAGAATTGTAATATTAATATAAGTATCAAAACAATAAGTTATTTAACTGATATTTGATCCACAATGGTAAGCTATGACATGTGCACAGGTAGAAATATTTCATGAGAATAAAATAATAAGATACAACATGGTATTGCACAAACGCAGTTATTATGTCATGCAAATATTTGAAGGTTAGACAATGAAATGGAATCTTTCATATGAATGTACCAGTTTTCCATGTCAATGCTGCTTCAATTATTTGAAGGTACATATGAACAAACACCTTGCACGTGGTAAGAATACAAAAGTCAGCTATCAGAATTGTCTAAATCTTTAATTTGCTTAACTGGCTAGTAAAACAAAATTAGCACATTACTGCAAAAACCAATTAGCCAAATGTTATAGTAAATTAGTAATATATGTTTGACTTATTTAGTATTTGTATTTGATGTGTTTTAATTGACTTTATAATAACTAGAGTAACTGTTATATGTACTAATTTATATGATGCTGAGAGAATAATACAAAACCAAGATGTATAATGTTGAAAAATCATCTGATGCTTCATTGTGACTAAACAACTTCTGTCTTAATGAAACAATGTTCAGAAAATGCAATAATTCCAAAAAGTTAGAGAGAATTAAGCCTGAAAGTATTTGGTTAGCATGGTTGAACTTTGGAGAAAAACTCAGTTGAGAACAAAGTTTGAAGAAGGGAACGATCGGATTATGTAGATATGAATATAAAAACTTATTTTGGAGTAGTAGTCTTGAGAAGAATAAAGCTTCAGAAATTAAAAATAAGGATTCTAGCATGAACAAAAATGATAATCGGATAATACTGATATTAGTTATACTGATTATTACTTATGCACAACCATATAAATATGTTTATCGACTTTATTCATTAAAATTATAAAACAGTTTAAGGATTATTTATGTTTGGAAAATAGTGCAAGGGTAAGTATTTCTTAGATCTGTCCTTTTAGACATGCATGTTGTAAAGAATCCAATACTAAAGCACTTAAA
This sequence comes from Allium fistulosum, assembly GCA_030737815.1. NCBI lineage: Eukaryota > Viridiplantae > Streptophyta > Magnoliopsida > Asparagales > Amaryllidaceae > Allium > Allium fistulosum. The sequence goes on from CM060904.1 coordinate 802,176,106, forward strand.
TAAAGATGTATCCCTGCAAGTAAAGAGGGTTTGAATATATATTAGTTGTGCTTGAAAAGTTATGGATCGATTGGCAAGTCCACTCCCAATATCTTGATTTCAAGTGGCAATGCAAGGAAACATTTACCTATTTATATAACAGATCGTATGGTAGGTCACAAATTGGGAGGATTCGCGCCGACTCCAACTTTCGCAAGACATGCGAGAAACGATAATAAATCTCGTCGTTATTTTGAAGGAAAAAAAAAGATACTTATCCTTCATTCGCGGGAGATAACCTTATGATAAAGAAAAGGAGCTCAAATTCGAGTGAATTATAAATTCCAGAAAACTGAAATTTGAAGAACACGGTTGACAACAAAATTTGAAAAATAAATTGATGGGATTATGTGAATTTGAAAAATAGAAAATTTATTCTAGAGGAGTAACTATCACGACAAAATGTCCTCAAGAAACCAATAACAAGGATTCTATCGTTAATAAATGGTAATTAAATAAGCGGAAGACTACACTGATTGGAATTTGGAAATGGAGGAACGAGAAAATGTGGATCCTGGAAAGAATGGTGGTTATTAAGGGCAGCTGTATAATTTTAGGATCATGATCCTTTCCGCTTGATCCGACGGGGCGAAGTATAATTTTGGATTAAATAATACTGGTATTAATTATATAGATTAACCATACACATTTGTTTATTTATTAATACTAGAAAACAATTCTTTTCTCGGAAAAAGTGCACTTTTAGGTATTTTAAAAATATCCTTTTTTTACACCTATAAGTTCTAAAGATTCATATACGAAATAGACTGAGGACTTAAAAGAGTTTAATAATCACAATTTTATTAGTATGCAGTGAAAGAAACAGTCACAAAGTAAATTAGTCAAGAAGCAAATTATAGCCAAATCAAAAAAGCTATAAAGCAAGGAAAAACATACATGCTTAGAAACAAAAGTTTATATCAATTTCTAGTTTTCAATTCATTTGAATGGAATGATATTGGTCAATATAAGTTGAATTTTCTGAAAAAATAAAAACTAGATTTGGGCAAATTAAAGCGCCAACATATTCTAAAACAGTAATCAAACAAATCCAATTACATTGCACGCATCAATATAGAGCATTTATCACGATATTTACTGTAATTCGTAAGTACTGAAGGCTTAAGACTTCGGGTAAAAAAACAAACAAACAATATTTAAGTATTGACAATGCAGCCTTTTAGACAATCAGCAACATACTCGGGCTGTAATTTTCTCAAACATCTAATAGACACAGCAAATTCCCTAATGTTGCAAAGAAGATAACAAGCAGGAACCTGATTACAGCGAAATTATTATTCAACTATAAATTATTTTGCATCCAAACACCATATAATAATTATTAACTTATAATCTGATGTCAAAATAAATCATAAGTTCGGCAATAGAGCAACAAAAACATGCAATCAAGAAAAAAGAAAAAGAAAAAAAATAACGAAGAAGGAAAAAAATATCAAGAAATGATTTTCGATTTTACTCCGGGTCGTCCATTGATACATTTAATAAAGATTAAAAAATGAGTAATTCATACCAGCAAAGAAATAGAATGGCGGGATAAAACTGAGATTTGGTCTTCGGCTCAGCAACAGAAGCAAGTGACCAGACCCAAAACTTTTGAAGGGAAATTCTGGCTGTATTATTGGCGGGCTGATTTATTGGGTTGGGCTGAATTCTATATAGCATTTACATGTTTTTTGGGCAATACTATTTAAAACCTTTTCAAGAGCAATTTAATTTACACTAATTTCTATGAAGTTTGAATGACAATATATCATTCCACGTTTCTTTTGTCATTTGGCCCTTCTTCCCCGTCCCATAATTGCACCGTTTTTCCAGTCCATATTTCATTCATTATTTTTTCTGATTTTTCCATTGGAATTTTTTACTTTCATTAGGTATTGATTAAAGAGTGATATAAGTTATATCCTAACACCTGGTAAGAGGTAACTATGAACTCAAATATACTTGGAAAACATACATACATTGTTACATACATGCGTATGCGTGTGTTTATACGCACACTCTTACTGACAATATATTAGAAAAAGTGTGCTACTAAAAGCAAGAAATTACTTTCTAATACCATTGCTAAAAAATAACGCAATTATTTAAAATATATAACTGAATGCGTTCTCTCTAAAATAAAATATGAAATCAGGTTTTTTTAACAAAAATAATGTTTTATTCAAGTAGAATGTTGGTTATGATATTTCAAATGCTCAAACTCACATATTCTAAAAAATCTGTCTAAAACATTGTATGTTCAACCACTTGAAGTAGAGGACAGAAATAAAAGATAGTTTTGTAATATGTTCCATGAAAATAAAATTCATTCGGATAAAAAGGTTGGTAAAATGAACGTGCAGAAATAATAAGTACAAATGTGTTGACTTAGCCGGGACTAACACATGGAAATTAGCATTAAATTATAATGGGAGTCGTCCTCGATGTTCCCCAGTAAAATGTTGTGGTTATGTTTCAGTTTCATGTCCTAACTATACAACGTGTATATCTATTTAAAGTAATAAATAAAGTAAGTAACCTTTATTTTTGAACTGGGAAATAATTGTGAGAAATATATGTCGATAATGAATAAATTTACATCATGTTAGATTTGACATACATCGTTTAATAATATCACAGTCCAGATCACGCCACTTACTTTTCTATCCTTTATTTTTTTTTTAATTTAAATTTCAGACAAGTAAAGTGTTTATCCAGCTATCCAATGACCGATCTATATATACTTTATGTCAAAAAATGTAGCGCATATGAAATTATTTCCAAAAAGAAAATTAAATGCAGATGATGTATCCAATTTAAGACATGGACAGCCCACCTTATAATCGAGGATGATTTCTGGCAAAGTATTTAGTAAAATTAGACTGGAGATTGACCATCTCAAAGAGGAATTTGGTTAGAGTTTGCTTGAAGTTGAATTTGAACTTAAGATTTTGTTTATTTTATTAGTTTAATAATTAGTTAATTAGTATTGATCAATTTAATTAGTTATTTGTTAAATTAATTAGTTTATTAATTAATTCAAATAGTCATTAATTAGTTCAATTTGTTTTTAGTTAGTTCTGTTATTTATTAATTAACTTAAAAAGATATTAATTATTAAATATTGCTAATACTTATTATTGATTATAATTAATTATCATTATCAGTAAATAATTGTTAATACTAATTTACTACCACTAATGGTAACAAACTATTGATAATAATGAAAAAGCACGCAACAGGGTGAAAATTTTATAAATACAATTTCCAGAAATAAATTTTCAGTACACTTAATAAAAGAAATTACATGATCTTACTGCATCAGTTTCCACCGACTTGATGACTGTGACGACCGCCCATGACCCCTGCACCGAATCTAGAGAAAGCGCGCTGTAAAGTGTGCCAGGCGACCATGGACGATTATCAAGGTAAATTAAACACAACAAAATCTATCGTATTTCTCACAGCGCATGGACAAAATACAATAGAACATATGTATAGTGAAGCTTTACGGAACAAAATGACATCATATAAAACTCCATAATAGTTGAATACAAGCATCCACATAGTCAATACATCTAGCCTCACTACATATCTCTCAGAGAATACAAAACAGCGGAATATCCAGTACATATAATAAGAAGATAATATGCAACCCTCCAGCTCGTCTTCGATGTTAGCATCGTGAGAAGAGAACAGCACCTGTCACCTGCTACCTAGTCTGCCCGTCCCAAAATGGACGAACAGCCCAAGGCAATGAGAATTAAAACATAAAGCCTTGAGTCAGACAACAGTCTTAGTGAGCAATAAATTAACTAACAACATACCAAAATAGCATAAAGGAAAAGGAATAGGAATACAACCCTCCCACTCCAACCTCATTCTACAGTGATAGCCCCCAGACACACACTAAGCAGAAGCAAACATAGCAGAGCATACAATTTAAAGTAAAGCTACTATCACTCGAGTCAAGGGCGATGTTTTCCAAGTACCAAGGCCTAAATCAGATAAGCACCCAGAAAATACCGCTCTTGAGTCCGAAATGACGTTACAACCAAACATCCATGACTCTGGCTATCACTGTTATCATTGCTTCGATATCACCGTTAATTGAATGACCGGCACATTCTTTCAGCCGTCCGTTAAGGGCTAATGGAAACCCCGGTTCTAGACATAACTCCCACACGTCGTCGCAGCCCGTGCCTAGGACTATCGAATCTGCCCAGAGTACTCGACCTTCAACAGTTGGTCGTTGGGACTATCGAATCCGCCCAAACGTACTCTTGCTTAGAGCATGCTAGAACCTTCAACAACGATGCTATCCAAGCCTCCTAGTCATCCTCCTCGACGACTATTCTCACATCCATTCATTATCCTCAACTCGAATCATATCACCGAGTTATCAACATGCTTGGAATGATCCCGTCTGGATTAGACCAAGTCTTCATCACATGATTGCCTCACTTCATCACATCCTCGCGAAGCCTCATCTCAACATCACATCATCAAATCTATGCATAAGAGCTTCATCATCCCGCTACATATGCCACGAGCAGCTTTTCCAATTCAAGAGCCTTTCCCTTAGCTTTTGAATCATCTTCGATCTAGATCTAATCATCAATCATCTAGTTCATAACAATCAATCAAATCAAACACCAATCCAAGCAATCAAGCATTCAAAAATGATCTAAGTAGACAATTATAACAATAATGGCATTTTCGTAATTAAAGAGTTGAAAGTCCAATAAGCATGAAAACACGGATTATATCTCTACAAACTTGATGAATGAACTTGCATAGGTTAACATATGATAAAATGGATGTAACATCATCATGAACAATGGATATGGATCTACACTTAGGATGAAGAAAATGCATGGAAATCTCTATTTAACACCAAATCGAGCCAACGATCCGATATACTCCTTTGGATCCGTGTGAGAGATAATCACCACTCACCAAATCACCTAAACAACCTCAAATCAATACGCTTCAGATCTGGACAGCGAAGGATCAAGCTTGATCTAGCATGAATCCGCTTCAAACGATGAAATCTCTCTTGAGAAGATGAAGATCTTCAACTTTAGCTCTTGAATCTTCAATCTTGATCTTTGATTTGGATGGAAGGAAGCACTATATTATAGTGGAGAAAAGAAGTGAAGAAGTGTAGAAGTCGAGCTCTCAAAATGGCAGCACTTCGTCGCTTCAAAATCCGGATCCCAAAAATGAAGAGAAGCTCTCCTATTTATAGCTGAAATCCCTATCTCGTCTGCCCCCATGAGTCGTTTACGACTCACGACTCAAAGCCCTACGACTCAACGACTTAACACCCTTCTGCCTATGACTCACGACAAAACAGTTATCTCCTAAGTCGTCTCCGACTTATAGCATGCGCCTACGACTCACCAGACCCCCTGTCTACGACTTAAATGCGCATGCCTTACTTGGTTAGACGACTCAACTACTAACTCGTATACGACTCATCACAAAGGCTACGACTCATCCCTTAACTCGGTCACGACTCATCAGATAACTCAGTCACGACTCATCAGATAACCTGGGTACGACTCATCAGATAATTCGGTCACGACTCATCAGATAACTCAGTCACGACTCATCAGATAACCTGGGTACGACTCATCAGATAACTCGGTCACGACTCACCAGATAACTCAGTCACGACTCATCAGATAACCTGGGTACGACTCATCAGATAACTCGGTCACGACTCATCAGATAACTCAGTCACGACTCATCAGATAACCTGGGTACGACTCATCAGATAACTCGGTCACGACTCATCAGATAACTCAGTCACGACTCATCAGATAACCTAAGCCTTATCTCGCCCAGTCCTTAAGTCGCGCCTACCCCTTAAGTCGTATACGACTCACGACTCACACTAAGTCGTTCACGACTCAGGACTTAGCCATTTTCGCCTAAAATCTGAAATGGCTCAAAAACTCTAAAATTCCAAATTCTGTCGAACTTGTCGATCCGTAAAAATACGGGTCGTTACAATGACTGTGTTCACCATTGAGAATACATTTATTAAATTTATTATAGAAGCATAATGAGAGCCCCATCTACTATCTTCAGGTCGTTTGAGCCTAAGCTCTTGATGTTTTCCACGACCACTAGCTATTTCGTTATTATTAAGCACCTCCAAAACTTAAAGAGCATACTGTTCTCAAAGAAAAATCTCGATGTTTGGAAGAAGCTCCAACGACATTAAATATACTTGTTACAGTATTAAAGAAAGCTCCTACTTGAATATGGTTTTTCGCAACCGCGACTAAAGTCAATTGAAGTTGGTGTGCAAAATAATGAATGAAATACGTTGAAGGATTATTTTGTAAAATAATAGTTTTAAGTCCATTTAATTCATCACTCATATTGCGAGCTCCATCGTATCCTTGACCATGAATTCTAGATAATGATAGTCCATACTTAGTTGATAAATGTTTAACTGCTAACTTTAAAGTCAAAGCTCTAGTATCGCCAACATGAACGATACCTAAAAACCGCTCCACTACACATCCATGACAGTTAACGTAGCGAATCACTAATGCTGGTTGTTCTTGACTGATATATCTATTGACTCATCAACTAAAATAGCCAAAAAAAAAGTATCATTGAGGTCTTTGATGATTCCATTTGTAGTATCTTCAGCAGTACAATTTGCTATGTTTTTTTGAATATCCGAAGATGTCATTTTACTATTAGCTGGAGCATTTTGTAGTACAACCTTTTTTATTTTCTCATTATGATCCGAAATAAATTGTAAAAGCTCTAAAATATTACCACGGTTAATGGATTCATCTGATTCATCATGTCCTTGAAATGCTAATCCTTGTTGTTGCAGGAATCTAACACAATGTAGAGATGCTTTTAATCGAATGTTGTATTCATTAAGTTGTAGCTCAGATAATCCATCAAATAATGTACTAACATGTTGTTTTGTATTTATAAGGGCCTTACATTTTGGCGAGCTTGATTGTGCAAACTTCCATGATTTCCAACATGTGCGTTTAATAGAGATTTATTTTTCCAAGCTTGCCAACCCTTTGAAACAAAACAACCACCTTCACCTTAATCACTATGATGAGGCTTAAACAAATAACAATACAAAGAATATGCAGCATTTTCTTTGATACTATATTCTAACCATCCCGGATATTGACGAAACCAATCTAAATTAAACCATCTATTATCATTCATTTTTGTATTTCTTGGAAAACAATGGTTAAAAGGTCGACAAGGGCCTTTTAATAAATAAGCCATTCGGAACTCTTCTTGATGATTACCATATTCACAAATTCGGATTCTTTCTCCGGGATCGGAAGAAAGGTTTGAAATATCTATCCCAACCTCCTTACGAGCTTTTTTAGAGGAAGATTCTGTAATATGTTCATCTTGCATAGGAATTGAAGTTGAGTTTTCTAGAAGAATATTATACAAGATTTAAGCATAGGTCTTACATATCTCTACTAATAATGCAAATACTTTACTATGGTGAAGCTTTTTTGAACTTCCCAATCGGACCTTTCACGTACTTATAAAACAATTGAATAGAAAAAAAAAGATGAGGGCGTATGTGTCATTTCTCCTACCATATCATGTTTTGATTCCCACTAAAATTTCAACAGTTAGGTCAATCCATTCTCATCGCTTTCCCTTTTTTTCTACTGCTGTCAACATTTCTCCACCACTAGATAACCGTGGATTATGTCAACCGCTTCTCACGAACCCACCTCTGCCTCAACCGCCTCTCAGAAAATTCCACCTTTTACCTTTGTTGATTCAACCTACAATCGATTTGCTTTTCATATCCAAACACGATTGTTCAAAATTGAGTAGTGGAAGAAAAGGCTCGAGCAGCTTTGATGGCTGGAATGCGCTCTCTTCTTCCTCTAACCCGGTGATGTCTCCAACTGAAATTACAGCTATATCTCCAAGCTTTGGTGATTTATTGATTTGATTTCAATTTTTGGGTCTGAGGTGTAAATCGAGGAGATGGCAACAATTTGTTAGTTTGGTATGCTGCATACTACTCTCATATTCCTAAATTTCCTTCATTTGACTTCATAATACGACAATTCATCTACAATTTGACTACGGACAAAACCCTATTAGCCATACTATTTTTTAGATGTTAGTCGAACTATGTCGAAATGACACATATCAAACAAATTAATTGACAATTGATACTTGCTAATTATTCAAACAGTTTCCACAAAAAACTCTTTTACATAACCACTTTATTAAATCGATTGATGTTGGATTTTATGATCGGTCATTTACTGATATTCTAAAACATATTTACATATTTTTACCATTAATTTGGGACACCAAAATTGTGGTATGCTACACTTGATTATATTGCGTGAAGTTTAATTTTATTGTGGTATGTTACACTTGATTATATTGCGTGAAGTTTAATTTTATGATATACATACCAATATTTTTAAATGATTTCTATTGGCAAACTCTTGGAAAACAATCCCAATATTTTGCACGAAATAGTGGATAATTAGACGATTAAAAAGCCTCCCAGATATTGCATTGCCAAAAAGTTTGATAGCTCGATTTTGTGCTTAGGCTTACACTAATATGTCTAAAGATGTTTCTACTTTTACTCTCATTATTTTTATCTATGAATTTTATTATTTTATGATACATAGCATTATAAATGACAAATTTCAACATTTAATATGATTCAATTGCAACTAGCCTTTTCAGGATTTCCAGAAAACCTTAAGCAATCAAGATCAAAGCAAATCCTTTTTAGGATTTACAAAAAACTTCAGTAAATAAATTATACTTTGTATTATTTTAACGTATACATTTTAGTCATTTTCCTTAATCTACTTATCACATCCATGATTATCATCATTGAAGTTTCCATTAAATTCTCTTACCCATTTTGCTAACTCTCTTAACATTAATCGGGAATAATCCAAAACAGGATAAAAAATACTGTTGAGAATGTGTTGCACATGCTTTGGATCAACTCTGCCATTAGCTTAGTCTTCAAATCGTGGTTGATGCACTCAGCTCAGCAGTTTTCTGGAAGAAGCATCGTGTTTATTCTTATTCTTAAAAAGTATGGGTTGGTATGAAGTTGGTCGAAATTTAACTTTGGCTGAAGGGCATGATGGTGGTGGCATATATGTTGGGTATTGACAGAATTAGAGCTAGATAAAGCATGAATATGAAGCAAATATCTTTTAGGTCCCTCAAAAGGCATGGTATGCATCCATTTGATTATGGTTTCTTTAGTTATTTCAGTCGACTGATAGTTCAATTATGTTATTTCAGTTATATTATCTACAAAAAGTTGAGATTTTAAAACATGTTTCTACTTTTACTCTCATTATTTTCATCTTTGAATTTTCTTACTTTATGATACATAGGATTATAAATGACAGATTTCAACAGTTATTTTGATTCAATTATAATTAAACTTTTTTGGGTTCCAAAAAATCTTTAAGCAATCAAGATCAAAGTGAAGCACTTAGGCATGTGATTTCCAACCGTTCTTAAGACAAATATTGATTTCTTAGTTAATTCTTAAATCTCACAAATCGGGTGATTTCTTAAATAGAACAGTAGTTGCACCACATCAAATATTTATATACAGTTTCACGCAACTATTTTATTGCTGATGTGTAGAAAAATGGGTGTTTGATTGCATATAAACTTGCTTAATTTTATGATGATAATTAATACTTACCATATATGTATGTGTGTGTGTGTCTATATATATATATATATATATATATATATATATCTTTGATAAGAACTTATACAACTTTAAGTTATTCTAAATATAATAGTAATGCGTTTTACATTTTTGCAGTTTGAAGCTTCCTTTCTATAGTTTAAAGTTCTTACAAAAGGTTTTTGAGCATTGGTAGAAAGACTGTTGTATGTTTTCAAAATTTTGTGCTTCAAACATACTTTGTTTGCATTTGAAGTTTCTTCTGCTGCCACAGGTAATTTTAAATTTCTACATGTACAGAATTTGAACATTGCTGCTTTAAATATTAACCACTGAACTCTACTCTACCTTTATCTTCTACAAAGCAAATGATATTGATGTTGGCAGGCTTTTGGGCATCTCTTGCAGCTATTCCACCATACCGGGGGGAATCAGGATGCAAATTATGGTAAAATCTCGGATAATTTGTCAAACGACCATTAAAATAGATATCTACATATTATTTATTAAAGTTCAATACATTATTAACACAAAAGGTAAACCACCTTAATGTTGATGCCTCTATGAGCTGATTTTTTTTGGACAGTTGACTACCCTAACATTTTAAGACATTTGACCTCCTTAGAATAATGTGGGTATTTGAGGGCACTACTAAACTATGTTTGTAACCTTTAAATTCATATTAGTTTGATTGGAATTGTCTGGTTTATCCATCTTTTACATGAAGAGATCAACTTCGGTTATCTTCATTTGCAGGATTTTCATACAATCCTTGATTAATGTCCTTTCTACATTATATGACCACAAATTTGGATTCTTGGTCTCTAGAGCAACCAAAGATGATGGCTTTCGGTGGCAACAACTGTGCACAAGTGTTTTTAAAGCAATATGGATGGACAGATGGTGGTATAATCGAGGCAAAGTATACATTCAGAGCTGCTGAGTTATATAGGCAGATTGAAGCAACCCTCCCTAGTCTACAAATTGTTTGAGTGACTAAATTTAGTTTATGCTAAATTCGGGGTTACTTACTTCCAAAACCAACTATTTCCTTTTTTTCATCATTTTATTTATTTATTTATTTATTTCCCAAGATCCAACTTGATCAATATAGAAATATTGATATACTTCTTGTGAAAAACTATTTGTATGTACATATAAACATACAAATCATTTTAATTCTAATATCAGAGTTTTTTTTGAATAAAGAATAACTCAGTTTATTCTAAACAAAATAACTATGTTTTAGCCATAGTAAAAAGGATTGGGAAAAACCCTCTCCCATTTAAATCTTTGTGCAATTATTTTCAAACTAATTCTTGTTTGTTTGTTTGTGTTTACCTCTGTATATTTAATGAAACATGTGAGTTGAGTCATAACACTTAGACTTTTGCAATATGGCTTTTCAGATAGCAAAGCAGAAGGTTGTGCATGCTTCTGTGCACCTGTGTGCACATAAACATGTACAACTGCTATTTACTACACCTTAGTTTGCAGATTGATCAACTTGATTAGGTTGGATCCCTATACAGTCTTGTTATGATTACTATCTCTGCTTATTCATTTAGAACCTCAAACTCATACAAAAATCTGAGTTCATGCTTCCTTTGTTTTTTTTTCCTTTTCTACCTATGGGTTTATCCTTACTTCATAATGTTACAGTTAGTTTGTAAATAGGTTCTAACCTCTAAACAATCTAACACATATGTATACATTACTGGTTCACATATGCTTCAGATTTACTACCGAATTCACTGCTTGACTCATGAAAATTTGCATACTTACAGGTTATGATATAAAGCTAAACACATTTATCTTTTCTACTGAAAGCAGTTTCATCCCATAATAACCTTTTAGACCATTCATTACATCACCATCAAAATCCAGCACAAATACAATATTATTACAGAAAGTCTTCTAATTAAAAATAAAACATGAAGGACATTCTTCAGCAAACATTCATAGTTCACTGAATCACCAAATTTCTTCTTAGCATCACACATCTGCATCTTATCACTTAGCCTTCTCTTTTCCTGTAGACATCTCATGATCTGCTCCATAATACATATGAAGCACCCATTTGATGCAAGCAACAAATAGGTCAGACTTATGTCTGGTGTGAGTAGAATCACTTGTTAATGCATAAAGACTAATGAAGTATGTTCCATTATTATAGTTTCTGTTCTCAGAGGCTAAATATTTTATTCAAGATAACAAGTCTCCTTCTCATGTTCAAATTTACAAAGTGTTTATCCAGTGGTGTATGTGTAATGACAAGTGTGTATTCTTAGACTAACTTGTCATCAAAAACATTGGTCCAGAAATCCTATCAACCATCATACATACACACAAGTTGGTGCTAACACCCAAAACATGCACAATCATACATAAACATGCACAGACCATATTCATGGTATTGGGCCAAAGTATCAAACCTGAGTCTACATGTTAGGACTCCCATATACTTCTAGCCTATTTACCCTTGCATGTATAATTATTTCATGTTATTCTAAAGTCCAGTATTACATTCATGGTTGCACTGGTGCACACTGCCTAGAACCACTACCTGGTTTCCAGTGCACTATAAGCTATTTGGGCATAAACATGCCATGTGCAAACTCACACCCCAGCCTTGATGCGAGCCAACCACTATGTCATACCCACTTCCCTCATACCCAACCTGATAGAGGTGACCCACATCCTTAGTTTAATCACTAAGTTCTTTCATATGACCCAATATTACATATGCAGTGTCATGCTCAAAACTGTGGTATGTTAACTAATATGTGCTAGCAGTTTTCATACATCCATCAATCATTCACCCATTCATCCATTCAACAATTTAATCAGTCACACTTGTAGATATTTCAAGTCAGTTTCATTCAGAGATATATCTTTAGCTAAGCATAGGTCTGAGCATTTTAGAAAGTGAAATGCCTCTGTGGTTTCCCCAGTAATAAGGTTCTCACAATCAATCCACATATTAAAGTGTGTTTGCTTGTTACTCAACCCTATTTCCAAAGAATACTTACTGATGGATTAGGACTCAACACATGGAAATTCCATTGCACCCCAACCATCTTTTCAGTTGCAAGACATAAGCCAGAGAACCCCTTCCTCTTACTGCCTTGCATCCTACTTTCCTTATTAATCCATGCTTTAACTAAAAATATTTCTCAAATTCATAAACATATAAATAAATTAGTTGTTATTCCTTCAATAAGTTGTCATATGTAAACAAGCATAGGTTGAGTGACAACAAAGCAATGAAAGTCACAAAATCTCAGGAACAACAGAAAATTTCTAAACTAAGAAAATGCAAGCAAAACATCAAACATAAATTAAAATAACTAAAGGTTAATGGCTGCCTTTCATAGGTCTTAATGCCTTGCCAAGTGAGGATTTACTTACCATAGTTCTCCTTCCCAAGTCTTGGTTCAGGCCTGCCATTGATTTTCTAAACTGCTGCCTTTTTTTTTCTAATTTTTGTTTCCTGGTTCTAACATGTAACCGTAGGAAATAATGATGTATATAAGGGAGTTACTAGGGTTTTAAGGTTAGTTAAGTAATTTATTTTTATCAGAATTCCCATCACCATTTCTGGTTTCACCCATAGTTCACCCTCTCCACTTTCCTTTCCCACCATTTCTTTTTTTTCCTTGTCTTGGCTACTTTTGGCAAATTTCTCCACATATTATTTGCATGACTGTGGCTCAGACATTATTTGTCTTTTCTAGTTTTAATCATGTATATAAACCTATTTGTATAACCAGCTATATGTGTGTATGAATCAAACATTTTGCACATCATATATATTCATGCATTTCCTACCTACACAAGCAACTATGCTCCTATTTAATCTATGGAAATTAAGACTAAAGTCTGCCTAAGTTATTTATGTATTGTAACTAGGCTAATGTGTACACACTAACAAGTCATGTACTCATTTGTTATTACTGTTATTTTGTATTTATTTATAAGGCCTTTACTCACAAAAGTGCCTTGTTCATGTAGTTGACTAAAACAGTGTGCACATGCACAAGAGCATGCACACTCATACACACACAAGTATTTTCAGAGAAAAAGTTTTATTTTAATTAATTGTCTTTCTTTTATAAAATATTCAAAATACATATATACATATATTATATTTATATATATATATATATATACTTGCCTAACTATGGGCTGTCACACAGATACTTTCTAAAGAAGTTGCTAAAAGCACGGCCGATGACATCATTCTTCCATCATCACCTTTTGCTGCCTCTCCACCATCAGAATTTAACAGGATGCTTCAGCTCAGACTTCCTGAGTCTGTCAAAGAGCATGCAGTTGATAAGAATAAAAGCACCGAAGCTACTCGCTCGCCTAAGGCTCTGATACATTCAGCAGTTACAGCAAAGAATCCCATTGGTGCCAAAAAGGTTGGAGGTAAAACAGGAGGCCTTGGTGGTCGAAAGCTCACAACTAAGGTTAATAACTCTACTTTGTTTCCGCAATAATTTCCTGCTAGGAGACGATAGAAAGTTTTCTTAAATTTAGTTACGGAAAGAAGATGTTAGCCGAACTATATGGAAATATCAACCCCTATATGTCTATAACTAATCATCATATATAGTGTAAAGAATTGCAAATTTGGTAACTTCTTTTGCAGAGTCATATTGAACCACCAATTATTCAAACAGTTTCCACAAAAAAACTCTTTTACATAACCGCTTTATTAGATCGATTGATAATTGGATTTTATGATCGGTCATTTACTGATATTTTAAAACATATTTATATTTTTTACCATTAATTTGGGACACCAAAATTGTGGTATGTTACACTTGATTATATTGTATGAAGTTTGATTTTATGATATATATACCAATATTTTTAAACGATTTCCATTGGCAAATTCTTAGGTAAACTGTCCCAATATTTTGCACGAAACAGTGGATAATTAGACGATTAAAAAGCCTCCCAGATATTGCATTGCCAAAAAGTTTGATTGCTCGATTTTGTGCTTAGGCTTACACTAATATGTTTAAAGATGTTTCTACTTTTACTCTCATATTTTTATCTCTAGATTTTCTTATGTTGATACATAGCATTATAAATGACAAATTTCAACATTTAATATGATTTAATTGCAATTAGCCTTTTCAAGATTTCCAGAAAACTTAAGCAATCAGGATCAAAGCGAAGCCTTTTAGGATTTACAACAAACTTTATTAAATAAATTATACTTTGTATTATTTTAACGTATACATTTTAATCATTTTCCTTAATCTACTTATCACATCCATGATTGTCATCATTGAAGTTTCCATTAAATTCTCTTACCCATGTTGCTAACCCTCTTAACATTAATCGGGATCAACCAAAATAGGATAAAAAATACAGCTGAGAATGTGTTGCACATGCTTTGGATCAACTCTGTCATTAGCTTAGTCTTCAAATCGTGGTTGATGCACTCAGCTCAGTAGTTTTCTGGAAGAAGCATCTTGTTTATTCTTATTCTCAGAAAGTATGGGTTGGTATGAAGTTGGTCAAAATTTAACTTTGGCTGAAGGGCATGATGATAGTGGCATATATGTTGGTATTGATAGAATTGGAGCTAGATAAAGCATGAATATGAAGCAAATATCTTTTAGGTCCCTCAAAAGGCATGGTATGCATCCATTTGATTATGGTTTCTTCAGTTATTTCAGTCGACTGATAGTTCAATTATGTTATTTCAGTTATATTATCTACAAAAAGTTGAGATTTTAAAACATGTTTCTACTTTTACTCTCATTATTTTCATCTTTGAATTTTCTTACTTTATGATACATAGGATTATAAATGACAGATTTCAACAGTTATTTTGATTCGATTATAATTAACCTTTTTTGGGTTCCAAAAAAATCCTTAAGCAATCAAGATCAAAGTGAAGCACTTAGGCATGTGATTTCCCGTACATCTCTTTGGAAAAATATCAAGTATTGGATTTAGTAATTAAAAAAATCAACAATCCAACCGTTCTTAAGACAAATATTGATTTCTTAGTTAATTCTTAAATCTCACAAATCAGGTGATTTCTTAAATAGAACATTACTTTTTTTTCCCACATAAGCATTGTAATTTTTATCACTCCTAGCTGAAATTTATGATTTGCTTACCACTTATATGTTCCCTGTTCTGCAAATTTACACACCTACTTTTCCCCGCTCCTGTACGTGCACACACTGGAATTACATCCCCTTTTCATATCATTCCCTCTCTTTACTTCAACAAAAATTATGTACGCACCTTTCCTCCATGTGCACTGTACTCCATTTACGTCCATTTACGTCCACCTGCTACTGTGCACTGGATGTACACATATCGACAGTATGCGCAGACTGTACTCATCCGTTGTTGTCCTGTTCAGAAGTCATGAACTGATTGGGAAAACAAAAAACAAAAACTGAAAATGTATGACGTGAAGACAAGTATGAAAGCACATAAACATACTTTATAAAAGTCTAAATATATTGTGGGAAAGTATGAAAATAAGGCACGAATGCTATCTATATGCCAAAAAAGTGCAACAGGTAGCATTGTTGCACACGATAACTTAGCATGCAACAAAAACTGAAAATGCATATAAACTGCTGAATACTCATGTCACTAGCAGCCACATTTTTATTTCTTTATTATATATAAAGTTCAAATTTCATGTAACAGCACATCCATATCCACTTCATGGATCTTCAATCCTGTTCTGAAGCATGACTCTGATTTGATTCTTACAGTGACTTTTCTAACAGCCGGCCAATGAAAGCCACTGTGTGCATAACATGGCAATGATTCTATTATGCTTTCAGCTTTTCTACGTCACTATCACTTTTTCTATAGAAGAGTACGCTGAGGGAATGCCAACAAGGCTATCTTAGTGACATAAGGAGGTCCGACAGATACATGGACATGGATGGTGGAAATGTACAGAGATCTTGCAATAGGGTGGCTATGGAATACAAGATTCCATTTGTACCAAATTCATCCACTTGATATTAGTTATATTTTGAATCTTTATTCATTTCAAATTTTACTACTGTATGACAGTTTATGTGCAATGAAATGAAAAATTTATAGGATTCCAATGACTTGGCAAAATAATTCATTTCCATCAATGCAAGAAATGCTTGACGCAGATACCAGAAAGTTAAACAATGTCATATCATGTTATATTTATTTAAAGAAATAGGTTCTTTTATATTCAGTCACTATGGTTTGAACTTAAATTAAATTTGCAAAAAACTACATCAACATACACATGATTAATTTGCCTATAACATGCAAGGTTCTCAATTTTATGTACACTATAACTACAAAAGCTACCTTAAGCAACATTTGCTTTGGAATCATACTATTTATGTACCTATTAATCCAAACTTATATATTGGAACAAGCTATAATACACATAATTTATGTACCTCTACCAAAATGATTTCATCTATGGCGCAATGACCCAAACAAACGCAGCAACTTACTAATTTAAAGTTCATTTCTAACTTTGGTCAAATTTATACATGCACACGTGCATGCGTACTTGTTAACTTAATTGTTAAATCAACGTTAACAGCTACTAAACAATGAAAAAGGCCAAATTAAAGCTATATATAACCATAAAAACAATTGGTGATAGAAGTGTTAAAGAATTACTTACTTGGAATCGTACTAAAATAGTTCTTCGTCTTTTCTTTGTTGATTTTGATCACTAATCCAAATTTAGATCCTACAAATAAATGAACAAAACTGAATAGGGAAGTGAAATTTCAGCATAGATTAAAACATTCAAATTTGAATAGAAAACTGAAATTTCAGTAATAATCAAAACTGAATAGAGAATTGAAATTTCAATACTAATTAAAACATTCAAAATTGAATGCAAAACTGAAATTTGAATAGAGATTTAGAAATAAGATGCAAAGTTACTAACCTTTTACCTTCGTATGCTAGCAGATGCTAACTTTTAGATTTTGAAAGTTGAATTTTGAACGATACTGTGAATTATATTTTGGTTTGAAAGTAGGGTTGGAGCTTGGAATTCCGAATAACTTCCAAATACTCTTTTCTTTTAGTATATTATATGTGTATGGATATACGTGGAATCGCACACCTATCAATCCTGCCTATTTAGGAAAAACAGTTATATAAGCCAGTAAAAACTTATTAACAATGCAAACATGTACCTTTTTTCAAACATATCATCAGAGAATGCTAGTTTTTGTCATGTCAGATAACTGTCTACTCCCATGAGCAACTATGAGTTGCTCATAGAAAGCTTATTGTTATTAAGCGCAACTATGTATTCAACTTGAGTTAATACACAAGAGTACAATGACATTTAACTTTCAATTAAAATAATAATAACCACTAAGTTATGAGTGTATGAATCGAGAACAACATTGATTGTGTTGGGTTATAGTATGGGAGTTCATCTCTGGATGTAGCAGCACGGTAGTTTGATGCTAACGCAGTGGAATAAGCACATGACAGTCAATGGATGCTTTCGGATGCGGAAAATGTCATCCGTATCCGCATTCGAAATCTTTTCGGATATCGATATCCGCATCCGCGGATACTGACGGATATCAAATAATTATCCTATCCACTAATGATCGATAAATCAAGAATTATAAAAAGAAAATTTTGAGTTTAAATAAATATTTTTCAATCCCATTCATTATAGAAGTGTTAAAAAATAACAAATATAATGATAATAAATAGTTTCGAACATTTAAAAAGCATTAAGTGCATATAATATAAACTATCCACTTAATAAAATAATAAACAAATATCTTTTGCACTAAAATACACATAATTTGAACTATAATCTTGACAAAAAGCAGATGAATAATTTTTGGATGTGGATGTCTTCGTATCCGCATTCGCATCGGTTTTTCCGGATAGATGCGGATGCGAACCGATTTTAGATTTTTCGGGTATCCATTGACAGCCCTAAATAAGCATATACATATGAACCAATGAACAAATTGATGCTAATGCAGAGGATTACATTGGTTTTTGTATAGGATGGACCGGTGAAGCATACATAAACTGCAAAGATGGCTATGTAAGCGGAGTGTTATGACTGGAACATGTACAAGCCCGGCTATATGGTATATACAAACTGAAACATGGGAAAACTGGAAAGTTTGCTATAGATCTAGCTAGAACTAAAGTTGAAACATGTACAAATAGCAAAGGCTGAAATCTGATAGACGTATGGGAATCTATTCAGCTTTGAAAGATGAAACGACCTCGAATAGAAGCTGAAGAAGGTGCGGTTCTAATGGGGGCTGCAACTGCAGTGCAAACAGAAGAAGTGAGCTATGGACTAGGATGTAAATCTGATGATGTGGGAATGATCCTATTACGAGCACATTGCTGTAGACTGAGGTTGAAACGGGCATTAAAGCTGACCAATATGGATTGGAACTTTGTAGAGAACTGAGAACAAACAACTGGGCAAGCTGGTAACCGTATGCATGCAACTGTGCAGATTCGACTGAAAATGAATCAAAAGAAAGAGAGAATGACCTACTTAAAGCAAACAACTTTGTGCATAATGGCTTGAACCAATGGCTTTAGGCATAACGTGTAACCCGCTGTGTGACAACCCAGGAATTTTTGGCAACAAAACCTGGATTTCCACAAAACAGATTGTCAGGATTAATTTAGAATTTTATAATTGATACAGGTTAATTTAATTAAGGTGTAACAGCAGAATCTCACACCGAACAACAATATATAATATACAAAAATATATAACCAGAGCATCATATACGTATATGAGAGATAACAATGGAAGCAACTGATAGATATAGCAATAGTCATAATACATCGACTCCATACATACGGAGTACCAAATATAACATCTGCTAATACATGTCTCGTACATATAAACATAGACCTGTCATATACTAGAAAATATACCTCTATAAGTGTATAACAAAATATAATCATCCTGCTCTAATCCCAAAATAATGAGATCCCGAGCTATCCTCAAAAGCCACCTTTCTCTCGGCCTACTCGATCGAGTACTCGACATTGTCATAAAATTAACAGAGACAAAACGCAGATCAGACTTGAAGTCTGATGTGAGGGGAGTATAATCTCAAAAATAATGTATATGAAATCAAAATATACATAGCTGACTACAGTGAAAATAAGAGTATTTCTAGAAATATACCTCAACCTGGATTTTACCTGTAATCAACGAGTCAATACAATTAAATATAATGTGACTGACGCATAGTAATCATACTATGGTAAGGAAAGTGGCCAAATACATAAATGTGGGTGAGCATAGATATCCTACCACAAGTTTTTAACACAACGATATACGTCAAGGAGTGTGCGCGAACTCATACCCATCATTTTGATGGGTAACATTCATCATAATCCAAGAACTTTGTGAAGGGTCGAAAACAAATAGAGTTAGTACCTGAAAATACCTTTGACCCTGGGTCTGGATGTTTGTTCGGGTGCTCGATCGAGTAGGCTGAGAGACAGGTGGCTTTTGGGGATAGCTCAGGAGCACACTATTTTGGGATCGAAGCACGATGATGATATATTGTAGTACATGACAGACCTTTATTTGTCCGTACGAGACATGTATTATCAGATGTTATATTCGATACCCCGTATGTATGGAGTCGATGTATTATGACTGTTGCTATATCTAAGCAGTGAAAAATCATGGGGTTTCAAAATCAAAGAACTGCGGAGATCAAGGAAAATCGAAAGATAGGAATCCTAAGTGCATTATGTAAGATCAAGTGCATTAGCAACGGAGTGTACAGGAAATTTTAGATAAAATCCTTTTATTTGTTTTTGAACTAGGTCTTTATTTTGTATTTACATGAATAATTTATTTGCACTAAATCGTATTTGTTGGGAACAATGAACTTCGGTAGAGTCATGTACATTGTCACTCTCTTGAAGACGTTTCGGTGTTCTGCTCGAAGGTGCAAAGCACTTCTGAAAAACAAACGCTGCCTCTAAGATAAAACATCATCTCTAATCTGAAGAGATATCAACCTGTTTGCACTGAAAAAGTCGATTCTTGATTTGCACTCTGAAATACTGCTCAAGGTGTTTAATTTTGTTGAAGGAAGAAGAAAAAGAAAAATGTCTGTTATTCTTACCATTTCTCTTCTGTTTATCTATCATTTAAATAGGCAGAATGAAAATTGTATACTTTACTAAAACGATGGATTATTAATGGATTTTAATTTATTCTCATTTACAACAATATTGTAATACCATTAGCTTTTGTAACGGCTCAATAATAATGTCACATAAACATATTACTGTTGTGCAAGTGTAACGGCTCAATTATAATAATGATTCATAAATATATTACCGTTATAAACTTGTAACGGCTTAATTACGATAATGATTCATAAATATATTACCGTTATAAACTTGCAATGGCTCGATTATAATAATGTTCATAAATAAATTACTATTAACCTGTTTTTTATTTAATTTTTTTTAATAAAGTCACTTCATAAACAAAAACATTTCCAACAATCCCCACCTTGAATTTTTAAAAATATTTTTTTCAAGCAGTTTTTGAAAACATAAGATTGTGCGTAAATAAATGTGTCTTTCGACTTGAACATTTGCACAGTAGATAGGATTCAGTTTTTACTAGAGTGACACGTAGTCTTGAACTCTATTCCTGATATCAGACCACATACAATCTTTCTAGAGTGCAATCAAATAAGTCTGTGCATTTATGGTCATGCACGTTTATCCCAGTTTAGTGAATGCTCTAGGAATTTTGCCCAAAACTCGAAAGGAAACGACCACATTTCTACATTCACACAGGTGAGTCTATCAAGAGTACTCCTAAAGGTAGGTACTCCACTCCAAATAGAGTATAGACCTCATTAAGAGTTTCTATTAACTCATCCTCTAATCACTTCAGGAATACATGCTTCTTAATATAAAAATAGCATGTTCAACTAATATTACTTCACAACTTGTTCTTACCCATTGAATCTAGTTCTTGGGATCTCCAGTCATTAGGTTGGGTTACTATTGTGCGTAACTCAACAATCTAAGGGCAATAGTCCCATTCTTTTAGAAGTTCTAATGACTTTCTCTTTGGCCAGTCCTTTTGTCAAAGGATCTACCAAATTATCATCACTCCGTATGTAATCCACTTTAACAGCACCTGAAGAGAGTAGCTCTCTAACAGTACTATGCTTACGACGTATCTGTCGTCTCTTACCATTGTAATAATGGTTCTGTACTTTTGCAATAGCCGCGATACTATCACAATGGATCAACACAGCTGGTATCGGTTTTTCCCATAAAGGAATCCCACCTAGCAGATTTCTTACGTACTTTGCTTCTTCACTAGCTGTGGCTAGTGCTATCATCTCAAACTCCATAGTAGACTGAGCCAAAATTGTCTGTTTCTTGGATTTTCCAGAAATAGCTCCTCTAGCAATGCTAAAGGTATAGCCACTGGTTGCTTTTGAATCATCAGATAAAGCATTCCAGTCTGTATCAGTGTAACCTTCAAGTATAGTTGGAAAATTTTCATAATGTAACTCAAGGTTCATGGTTCGTTTTAGGTATCTCATGACCCTCTCAATAATGTGCCATTGCTCTGTACTAGGTCTACTAGTAAACTTGCATAATAATCCTACGACATAGACAATGTCGGGTCTAGTACAATCAGTGGCATACCTAAGGCTGCCAATGATGCTCGCATAATCAGACTGTCTTAAACCTTCATCAGTGTTCTTAAATAGTTTTACACTAGGATCATATGTGTACGTGCAGGTTTACAGTCAAAGTAATTGTATTTCTTTAGAATCTTCTCAATATAATGAGATTGATCCAAAGAAAGTCCCATTTCGGACCAGTAATCTTAATACCAAGGATTACACTTGATTCACCTAGATCCTTCATATTGAAATTAGCACTTAACAAAGTTTAACAGAGTTTCTGGCGTGAATGTTTGACCCAAAAATAAGTAGGTCATCTATATACAGACATATGATAGTACAAATGTCATTGTCAAATTTATAGTAAATGCATTTTTCACTTTCATTAACTTTGAAACCATGTGAGTTTATTAAGTTATAAAAATTTTCATGCCATTGTTTAGATGCTTGTTTTAAGCCATATAATGATTTATCTAACTTGCAAACTTTATGTTCTTGACCATGAAATACAAATCCTTCAGGTTGGTCCATATAAATTTCCTCTTCTAATTCACCATTTAAAAAGGTAGTCCTAACATCCATTTGGTGTATTATTAAACTATGAATAGATGCAAGTGAAATTAGTACTCGAATGGATGTAATCCTAGTTACAGTTGAAAATATGTCAAAAAAGTCTACATTTTCTCTTTGCTTAAATTCTTTAGCTACTAAACGGGCTTTATATTTATCAACTGTGCCATCAAGTTTTAATTTCTTTTTAAGTACCCATTTACGGCCTATAGAATTACAACTAGGTGGTAGATCTACTAAGTGCCAAGTCTTATTGGATTCCAAAGAATTAATTTCATCATTTATAGCCTCTTGCCAAAAATCGGCATCTAAGGAAGATAAGGCCTCTTGGAGGTTTAAGGGATCCTCCTCTATAGTAAAAGCACAAAAATTTGAAGCAAAATATTTCATGGTTCTTGCTTTTTTACTTCTTCTAGGTTCATTTTCAAAAGACTAATTAAGTTTTGTTCTAATAGGCGTGGTGTTACTTGATGTGCCCCCACTTTTCCTCAATTTAAAAGGAAATCTAGATTCATAAAAATTAGCATCATTAGATTCTATTATGTTATATGTATGCAGGTCATAAAATCTATATGCTTTGCTATAAATAACATAACCAATAAATACACATTAATATGCTCTACTTGCTAATTTTATTCTCTTAGGGTCTGGTTTACGAACATATGCCAAACATCCCCAAGTTTTAAAATAAGACACATTTGGTTTATAATTTCTTAAAATTTCAAATGGTGAGATTTTATTTTTTGATTTAGGGATTCTATTCAATACATAGCATACAGTCAATAAAATATCTCCCTACTAATGTTTTGCTGCACCCGAATTCAATAAGATAACTACAACTAATTCTGTAAAGGTTCTATTTTTTCTTTCAGCTTTATCATTAATTTCAAGTGAATAAGCTGCAGTTCTCTCATGAATTATACCATGCAATTTATAGAAATCAAGAAATAAACTAGACCCATATTTTGTTCCTCTATTACTACGAAGTCACTTAATTTTCTTATTAGATTGATTTTCAATTTCAGTTTTAAATGATTTAAACATATCAAATGCATCACTTTTATATTTCATAAGGTATACATAAGTAAAATCAGAACAGTCATCAATAAAAGTGATAAAGTAACGGTGTCCATGTCTAGTCAAAGTTCCATCAAGCTCACATATATCATAATGAATCAAATCTAAAGGTTCAGAAACTCTATCAACTGATTTATGTGGTTTCTTAGTGATTTTTGCTTGACTACAGAGTTCACATTTATCAAAATTAGTTTGTGACATTTTAAGGATAAGACCTAAGGTGCTCGTAAATTATGCTTTATTCACATGACATAATCTAGAGTCCCAGATATTAAAATCACATAACAATAAGCAGAAGCAAACATCTTATTATATTCACCATTCAGTTTAAACATACCATCAGTTGCATAACCTCTAGCCACAGACATAACATTCATAGTGATGGTGTATATATCAGCCCCAATAGTCTGTGTAAAACTACCCTTATTAAGAAGGTAACCTGAAACAAGATTCTATCTCATCTCTGGAGTGTGCATTACGTCCTTCAGAATGACGGTCTTTCCAGAGGTAAACTTCAGCTCTATGCTTCCAATCCCAGCAACAATAGTGGTGTGAGAGTCTCCCAATAATAGTTTCTTGTTCTTAGTCTCCATGTATGTTTTGAACATAGCACGGTCATAGCACACATGGCGTGTAGCACCAGTACCTACCCACCAACCCTATGATCCTCCAACAAGGTGAATCTCATTAGTAATCATAGCCGTTAGAGGCTCCTCAATCAGGTTAGCCTGTAGTGCAGGGCCTGGCCTGTTCTTACACTTGCGTGCCATATGACCTGGTTTTCCACAATTGTAGCAAAGAAACAACTGTCCAGAGTCATTTTTTTGGGGTGGTTTCTATTTGTTGCGATTCTGACTAAGCTTGCGGTTCTGATTCTCAAAAAGTTTAGGATTTGGTTTTAGAACTGCAGCTTTCTTGGTGTTGCCTGTAACAGCAAGCACTTCTTCCTTTATATCTTGTTTATGTGATTCCTCCTCAATACGGAGGCGAGTTATCAAGCTTTCTAAAGAAAATTCTTTAGTTTTATGTCTCAGATTATTCTTAAAATCCTTCCAACCAGGGGGTAGTTTATCTATCAAAACAACAACTTAGAATTTTCATCAATAACCATACCTTCGGAGACGATCTCATGAGCTATTTTCTGAAGTTCATTAGACTGCGTCTCTGCTGACTTGTTGTCCATCATCTGAAATTTGAGGTAGCAGTTGACGACATATTTCTTTGCTCCAGTTTCTTCTGTATCATACTTCTTTTATAGCGTCTCCTAGATTTCCTTGGCTGTCTTGTCCGAATTGTAGTAGTCGTAGAGATCGTCGCTCAGGCCATTGAGTATGAAGGTCTTGCAGAGGTAATCCTACTCTGTCCAATTCTGCAATTTTTAGTTTTGTTCTTACTAGATCTGTAGTTGTTGTACATCGGTTTCAGCGGGCTTCTATGGTACTGTCGGCTTTTCTGTAGTAAGCACACCAACCACCTTCCTCATCGTCGGAAAAAATTCCATCTTTTTCCTCCAGCGCTTGAAATGGAGGCCCTCAAATCTGAAGGGCGCAGAAGCGACCATGAGGACCTGAAACATTGAGGTCGGTGCAGCATCATCAATAGTTGTAGCAGAAGTCATTGTTGTTTGGAACGTCTTCAAATAGTTGGGAACAATGAACTTCGGCTAAGTCGTGTACGTTGTCACTCTCTTGAAGACGTTTCAGCGTTCTGCTCGAAGGTGCAAAGAAGTTATAAAAAACAAACTCCGCCGCCTCTAGGATAAATCAGCCTCTCTAATCCTAAGAAATATCAACATGTTTGCACTGACCAAGTCAATTCTGATTTGCATTCTGAAATACTGCTTAAGGTATTTAGTTTTGTTGAAGGAAGAAGAAAAAGAAAATTGTCTATTATTCTTACAATTTTTCTTCTATCTATCTATCATTTAAATATGCCTAATGAAAATTATATATGTTACTAAAGTGATGGAATGTTAATGAATTTTAATTTATTCTCATTTAAAATAATATTTAATACCATTAGCTTTTGAAATGGCTCAATAATATTGTCACATAAATATATTGTCGTTGTGCAAATGTAACTGCTCAATTATAATAACGATTCATAAATATATTACCGTTATAAGCTTGCAATGACTCAATTATAATAACGATTCATAAATATATTACCGTTACAAACTTGCAACGACTCAATTATAATAATGGTTCATAAATAAATTACCATTTAACCTGTTTTTTATTTAATTTGTTTAATAAATTCACTTCATAAACAAAAACACTTCCCACATTATTTAGTGAATATTTGATAAAACAAAACTTATTATCTAAAATTAATTTCTCTTTTATTTTATCAATATGTGTGCGAGTGTGTATGTATGTGTGTGCGTGCGCGTGTGTGTCTATGTGTGTGTATAAACTTAGATTGTTTTAAATTTATTTAACGTTAGTTTACAATATAATTTGTTATATTTATCTAATGGAGATTCACATTCACAACGTGAATATCACATATGATATAAACTATTCTATGACATTAATGGAACTAGCAACATAAAACATATATATATATATATGACCATTGTGATTTATTACCATACTATATAAATAAGCATGCAATATCAATAATGTAACGACCCGTAAATTTCAACTGTTTTAATAACGTAATTAGTTGAAATTTTGTGAAATTTTAAACGATAAAATTTTGAAATAAAAATTTCATATTTGGAATACGTCTAGTTAAACATAGCGACTGGTAAATTTTCGTCCGAAAATATGAAAGTTTATTTTGCGCGTAAATTCACTTCAATTTAATCAGTTAAAAAGCGTTGAAAATAAAATATTTCCGAAACCTAAATATTTTTACATAGAAAAATTCTAAACCATCTTCTGAGCAAAATGTCAGTTTGTCGTTTTTCCAAATTCGGATATCTTTGGCTCCGTCGATCTTATTTTTCAGCGTTTTTCTCGCATTTTCCGCCAGTTGAAAAATTCGAAATTTTATAATTCGATCGTACCACTGATATCTTTATACCATTTTGATCGTCTCGTCGTGCTGATCTCTACAGTATATTCGATTGTCAAATTCGGAGTTCGATGTACGTTGCACTTTGTGAAACGCCTTTCGTATCGGTGCACGTTCGTGCCTTTTGAGTTCTTGTGCCTATTCAAATTTCCACAATATATCATTCCAATAGTCACCAACCATTTATATCACCATAAATTCACTTTTGACTTTTGAATTCTTTGGTTGTTAATATTCCACCGGTTCCAATATACTTTGTTCGTTCAATCATTTCATTTGCTCTGAGAAGAGAAGAAATAAAAGAAAAAAATTGAAACACATCTTATCATTTTTCCTTTCTTCTCTCACTCTCTAATTTTGAACTAGCTCCTTCCCTTCTTTCATGCAAGCATCTCCCATCTCCACGCCTACACCAGCGACAGCTGCCTCCTCCTTCTCACGTGCTCCCTCCTCCACCGCATAGTCTTCCTCTTCCATTATCAGCACCCTCGGCCGCAGTAGCACCTCTGCACCTCTCCCTGCCCTCCAAACATAGAAAACCCTTCCACGTCCATGCCCTGCTGCCGCCTTCATGTTTTCACCCTCTCCCCTTTCCGATTAGCCGAGCGCCTCACCAGATCCAAGTGCAGTCGCCCACGCAGCCTTCAACTCGTCACCCAAGACCGACCTCCAACCTGTCAGCTGAATGCCACCCTATACCATATGCAAGAGCTGCCACCCCTCCTCTGTTCGTCCACAAAACCCCTCAACCCTGCCACCTATCACCAGCCGACCCTGCAACATCCGCCAACCCATCACCGCATCCACCACCATGCAGCAACGTCACCTCCACTCCTTGGCTGCCGCTCAACCACCACAGCCTACAGCGCCTCCGACCTCAGCTCGTCCTACCCCTGACCGTAGCCGAGCAGCAGCACTCATTGCTTAACCTCCTCTCTTTGGCTGTAGCTTGCCACCAAGGCACATCAGCAGCAGCCCACATCTTTCTGGGAGTGTCTCTTTCTTCTTTATTATAGGTTAGTTGTTTACATTAAGTGTATGTAACTGTTTATTTTAGTTTTTGATAACGTGAGTTATATATATAACTTTCAAGATAAATTTACAGTTAGTATATATATATGAATATAATAGGTTTCAGGTTGGATAAAAATTGTTACCTTTATGATATGTACATTGATTTAAATATGAATGTAAGTTGTATAATGTAAAGGTCATATTATACTACACCTGGTTTACATATATATGGGTTTAGTAATAATAATAACAAAGTAAATTACATTAACTTTTCAATAGATATTGTGTCTGGATGTATATATTAGTCTATACATTGATTTCGTCAGTTATATGTTGTTATGGAAGTTGCATATATAGGCCAGTTTATATGTGTAAGTATGAACGTTTGTTTTATATGTCAGTATTTTATACATGTTCTGTTTAGTGTATATACAAGTCTATTTGTATATATATGATATCTTGATATAATTACATTTCAATAAAGTGAGTACGTAGGTTTACATATTAATTTAAAGGCCAATTTATATTTGATATATGTGAGTTATATGTACTTGTTTAAAATGTAATTCATAAATGTTTTGATCTTTAAAATAGGTTTATGAAGATAAGCATAATATATATTTGATTCTTAATACTTGAGATTTAATAAAATGATTTTTGAAATTTTATACTATTTTGATATTTGGTTTAATTTGAAATTTTGGGAAAATATAAAATATAGCAATAATGGGGTGTATATATATTTTCGGTTTCATCGAAACAAATTTGATTCGTTTTCATTGATTCCTATCTATCAGCTTCGCTCGTCGAATTGTGTCCATCTAGCTTTGCTTTGGAAGTCGTGCTTGCATTTCGTGACTTCTCTCATTCTCGTTCATCTCTCTAGCCTCGAAAGGTGAGCAATCACTCACGATTAACGTTCTTTTATTTATTAAATTGGATTTCAATTGAAACGACAATTGAAATATACTGCTGTTAGTTAATTACACTGTTATATATGCTATTACCTGTATCAGTTCACCTGTGACATCTGACACCATTATCTGTTAATTATTTATGCGATGATAATACAGTTTGGCTGATAATTGATTGATTGTTGATGTTTATATTGGACGTTAAATTGTTAATGTTAGAATGATAAACAGTATGAAATTGAACTTGATATAGGATAATTAAATGTTAAATTTGATTAACTGACATTTGTATAATATGACCCCTTTAACTGTTGAATTTATTGACACGTAGAATTTGATTTATTACACTTTGAACCACTGAATGTATGTTGTTAAATTGATGATGGATGAAATATTAATAGATGACAAGTGAAAACCGTAATGTAATAATCTTTAATCTACATGAAATGATAGTGTAGATTCTAGAAATAATTATATTAATTCGTACAAATAACAATGCGAATCAATACGGTTATTTCGGGATTATTTGAATTGATTATTGGATTGATATTGATTGTTGTTATTGCTTGTTTATTTACTTTGACACCATCCCAGTTATCACACTGCAAGTTCCCTTTGTTATACTTTGATTTTGAATTGAATTGGAATCGGGTTGAAATGATAAATACCCAAATTGAACTTTGACCTAGGATAGAAAATTAAATAAAAACCCGATTGGTCAATAACTTGATTTAAAAATAAACGAAGATTTTATTTGAATAAATAATATGGTTTTGAAATGAAGTTGAAATTTGAATTTTAATGAAAAGAAAATGTTAATATTTAAAATCTGAAATAAAATATTAACAATGGAATTGATGAAAGAATGTTGTTTAATTTGAGAAATGATTGAATTAAGTTTGAAATTTTAATTAAGTTTGAAATTATTAAACTTCGAATGATTTAATAATTAAGTTTGAAATTATAATTAAGTTTGAAATTATTAAACTTTGAAATTATTTAATAATTAAGTTTTTAATTATTTAATAATTAAATAAGATTGAATGATTTAATGATCAAATTGAATTAAATTCTTTAATAAGAGAAATCGAACTTTTGAATAAGTGAATTTACTTTGTAAATAATTGAAATTGAGTTTTCTTGATTAATTAAGTTTTGGAAAATTATTTAAGGAAGTAAATAAGTGAAATGGAATTTCTTTAACAAGAAATGAAAATGTGATATTTTTGGAATTAATGTAAGACTTGTAATTGAAAGAATTGATTTGACGAATTTGATTTAATTCAAAATTGTAAGTTTTGATTTAATGAAGTTGAACTTAAGAAATTGATTTAATGAATTGGAAATTTAATAGAAATTGTTTTGAATGGCAAATTAACTTAACGAATATTAAATGAAATTAAATTGATTTGAATGTTAAATTAAATTAATTTAAATGATTTTGGAATGAAACTTATATACAAACTTGAATCAATATTTGAATTTTGTAAATGAAAGTTGAAATTGAATTATAAGATTTTGAACGGTAAATTGGAAGTTTTGAAACGTAAATTTTGGAAATTGATTTCAAAAGGGAAATGAAATGTTGGTTTACAAATTCTAATTGAAATTGTAAGTGATTTGGTTTTGAAATATATTAAACGACCAATCGGTGTAATAATCACGAAAGTTATTAAAGAGACCGGAATCGGTTATGGATATACTCTCTGTTTAAACCGAAAACCACTTTAATAGCTATACGCGGAGTGATGATCCAGAATGAAGTGGTTGGAATGATGTATGTGATGACTGAAGAAAGAGAACGATAACGGATAGCCTTGACACTTGTGTCAAATTGGAAATGACTAAAACAGGAGCTGTGCCGGGCCAATGGAGGATTAGCTACCTCAAGTGGACACACTTCTTCGAACTACTTATACTTGTTGTCGATTGGTGCACCCTTGATTTTGGGAGTGTTGTTTCACGGTGTTGCGGGCGCTGCGGCGTTGCGTTCTCACCAGTCCGGATCAGGCGAACGGTAGTATCACTACCTTGGGTATTGCCTCATGTGCCTTGTCATACTTGTATTCCATTTATACGCGACCACTACGATTTTGATTTGTACCTTTAGTATATGGATTGCCCTCTGGTGACTTCCGGTTTTGGGGAAACTACGGTCTTGTATATGCTTTTGGGAATAAAAATGTGTTAAGGGTGGAATGGGCCATGACTTAACACTATTTTGATATCTTTATATTACTGATAGACATTATCTACTTATCGTACACTACTACATAGTAGATAGTTTAACGGATCCTTAAAGGATGGTTATTCCAAACATCCTTTGAGTTACTTGTATTTCAATTGCTATTTCACTTGAGTTGGATTTATTAATATAAAAATGTTAATCCTGACTCGAGTGTCTTGTGATTTTGCTTTACGCTCGGGTCAGACTGAGTGGACCAGTATTCGAGACTCACCTTTGGAGTTGGAGCTTTGCTTGAAGATCCAGCCATCTATTCTGCTTTCAGCATTCGATGATTCCAGTGATGTATTCTGATTTGTATCTGATGTATTGTATTACTCTTCTGTTGTAAACTCTGATGTATCTTATATATTCATATAGTAGCTTCATGAACTACTATCTCTTTTATTTCCGCTGCACTTATTACTCTGTGTCTGTGATCTGTGATTATATTTATTTACTGTATATGTTCAGTTTTGCCAAATTTAAATTAACAACGCGGTATTTTGAGCAATTCAACTCCGGCATGAGTGTCTACCTATACACTTATAATGGATGCGAATGGTCCGAAATATCGGGTCGTTACAAATAATATCTTCCTAATATATTTGTGCATGTTCACAAAGATACACAACACCAAATAAGCCATTTTGCAACACTTTTTCGTTTTAATTTGTAACTGTTATTACTGTTACAAATTCCTAACGGTTATTTCCTTTAGAAGCAGTTGCAACGGTTATTACCGTGAGTAAATATGGTAATTTCGTAAATAGAGAAAAACAAGGTGGATAAAATTGTAATATTCTATTTTATTATTTCTAAGTCCACAACGCTTCCAGTACTTATCCCCCTTTCATTATTCCTCCCTCTTTCAATCTAGGGTTACTGCCTCCACATCATTCAAGCACCGTCTCCCCCTTGTTTTGTCAATGCCTCTATCTCATCTTGTAAGCACTTCCCCATTGTCTTGTAAGCGCCTCCCCCTCCGCCACCGTCTCGTGTTGTCAACACCTCTGTCATCAAATCGCTGTGGGCCAAGCAAATTCCAGGGCACCACATATATCAAAAATCTTACGCAGCTCAAAGAAAAAAAATATTGCGGTCGAATATAATTCATCACTTAAAATTAGGCGACTCTAGCCTTCAAATCAGGCGACTCCAACTCTAGGGCTGGTGGTGGATCCAAGCTTCGAAGTTCGATACATGACTCCTTGTAACGACCCGTAAATTTCAGTGGTTTTATTTATTTAATTAAACGAATTTTGTGAAATTTTAAACGATAAAATTTTAAAATATAAATTTGATATTTGGAATGCATCTAATTAAACATAGCAACTGGTAAATTTTCGTTCGAAAATATGAAAATTTATTTCGCGCGTAAATTTACCTCAATTTAATCAGTTAAAAAGTGATGAAAATAAAATGTTTCCGGAACCTAAATATTTTTACATAGAAAAATTCTAAATCATCTTCTGAGCAAGATGTCAGTTTGTCGTTTTTCCAAATTTGGACATCTATTGCTCCGTCGATCTTATTTTCGGCAAAATAGCAGCATTTCGTACCGATATCGATTTTTGATCGGATGATCGTACCACTGATATCTGTATACCGTTTTGATCATCTCGTCGTGCCGATCTTTGCGGTATATTCAATTCTGTGTTTTGAAAGCAGGTAAACGACGGAAATGAAGGAAAACAGTTTCGTATCGGTACCTAATTGTGGCCTTTTGTTTCCTTGCCTTTTTAAACGTTTTATAATAAAAATTTAATCTGTGTATTCGTTGCTTATAATCAGCTACGAATTAGGATCTAAGAAAATAAACGTTCAACCTATTTGCATTCTTTGGTCTATTATTAAACCTGTCACATTCTTTCAAATTTAGTTTATTATATATAAAATCCAACCTTCACCCTTTCTCTCCTCCTTTATATTTCCTATAGCCGAAAGAACTATGTCCAGATCTAAAAAAAAAAATTGTGTTCCACCACACTCAGCTACGACAACCCTCTCCTTCCCCGTTCGCTCTTCCCTTCCCCATCTGGCGCCACCCAGCACGGCCACCAAGGCTGTTCACCCACATCTCCCCTTTCGTTCCACCTCCCTTCCGGTCCCCATACCCGTCATCCAGTGCCCAGCGTGGCCTTCTCCATCACGACCTTTCCTCCCAAACTCATCCTTCCGAGCTCGATGCCTCCTTCTCACCTCAACCGTATGTTTGTTTTAATTATGGGTTAGTATATATGTTGATGTTTCATTTTTTTTGTATTGGTTATATATATAGATGAATAGCAAATTTCAGTTTAAGTGATATTTGATCTGTAGAGTTTTGAATATATATAAGCTTAGTTTATATGTTATTTGTCTAAGTATATATATAGTGTTTACAGTAAGGTATTTCCGAGCCTATGTTGCCTATATAAGGTTGTACGAGTTATATGGATGATTTATATACATATTTATACAAGTATACATGAGTTTATACAAGATCTATGTTGTCTTATTTTTGTTTATATATTAGTTTAAGTATATAATGCAGTTAGAGATATATTTAGTTATATATTCTATGGGTTTAGTTATACATAATTATATATAGTTGTATGTACCTTTTCATATGAGTTTGTTTAGAGTTTAAGTACATATATATATATATATATATATATATATATATATCTATCTATACCCACGGTTAAAAGCTTAGTCCAGTTCATACTTTAACTGTTTATTTTAACATCAAATTTTATAATAAGTTTAGAACATATATACGTCCTTATATATACTAGTTATATGTATAGTATGTATATATGAGTTATAAAGGCTATACACCTTGACAGCCTATATCAATACATATGTTAGCTATGTTATAAAATGGTGTACGTGTGGTTATATACGTGCTAATTGCATACTTATAGTTACTGTAGTTTTATATATTTGGATTTTTAATAAACATCGATCTTACCGTAATATACATAGGTAGATTATATGTTATACAATACGTTTAACAAGG
Organism: Allium fistulosum; assembly: GCA_030737815.1. Classification (NCBI taxonomy): domain Eukaryota; kingdom Viridiplantae; phylum Streptophyta; class Magnoliopsida; order Asparagales; family Amaryllidaceae; genus Allium; species Allium fistulosum. The sequence continues at coordinate 802,210,400 of CM060904.1, forward strand.
GTTGTATATTAGTTTGCGTATAAAATTAATTTGGTGTTTACCCATATATATACATATATACACTGGTAATTCATAGATATAAGCATCTGACTATATATATTCAACTTTCAGTTTGGGCTGTTGTTTCGTCCTATGTAAATATTAGGTTATATATGATATGTTGTGTTATAGAAAAGTCTATATGAATTATGTGTAACTTGGTTGTTGTATATATAGTGTATGTAAGTGTAAATATATTTAAATGTTGGTTTTATAACATTATATGTTTAAAGTTTTGTTACGTTGATGTCCCAAAGGTGTAGGTTGTATATGTATGTTAGTTCGTATATATTATATATGTAATTCATACATTAGGCAATATATATTTTTGTATGTAATGTGTATAAGTTCGTTGCATTTTTAATAAATATAAAAAAAAAATTTGTGGGTATTAAAGTTAAATTATTGATTTAAAAATACATACATATATATATATATATATTTTATCATAAAGAGAAATCATATATAACGTACATTTTGTTCAGCCTATATCGAGCTAATCTGATTTTTCTCATCGATTCCAGCCTTGCTTTAATCGTTGAATTCGTGCCCAAACCACTTTGCTTTGGAATTCGTACTTGGATTGTAACTCACTTCATTATCAAATTCCTCTAGCCTCGAAAGGTGAGCAATCACTCACGATTAATGTTCTTATATTTATTAAATTTGATTTCAATTGAAATGTCAATTGAAATATGCTGTTGTTAGTTATTTACATTGTTATATATATGTCATTATCTGTATCTGTTCACCTGTGACATCTAACACCATTATCTGTTATTTATACTGATGTTATATGCCTGTTACTGTTGTTATATTATTATCATATCTGTTATCACTCTGCAAGTTCCCTGTTAGTATAGAATCACTATGGGTTGAAATGATACATACCCGAACGATCTGTAGAATAGGAGGAAATCGTTATGGGTTGAAATGATAAACCCAAGCGAGCAATTGAATTGAATTTGGGATTTCGGGTTGAAAAGATATATACCCGAATATGTTTTAAATTGCGGATTGAAATGATAAATATCCGTATCACTTGACCATAGGATAGAAAATTATATACAGGCACCGTTGGTATATATATAAACGTTTTGGAAATGATTTCTTTGGTTTTGAAAAGAAATATATGGTTTTGATAAATATTGATTTTTAAAAGATTTATTAAAGTTGATTTAATAAAGTTGATAAATAATATGTTTAAGTATTTATTTAATATCTATATCTTCAAATATAGAATTTATAATGATTTGAAATTGATTGAAATTATATTTATTTAAGAATTTTACTTAAATAAGTTTGATTTGAAATATCGAATTTGAAATTTAAAGAAGTGTTTTACAACTTGAAATGTGAAAAGGTGACTTAAATGGATATTTCAAACTTATATATATTTAAATGGGATATTTTGTTTATTTAAAATTGTAAATTTGAAATTGTATTCAAATATTATGGAAATGTTAAGTTAATATTTCAAAACGAAACAATTGTAAAGTGAATTTGATATGTATATATATTTATTGAATTTAGTTTTGAAATGTTGAATATTTAAAGCTTTGAAATATATTAAAATTGAAATGGCTTATTTTACGGTTCAGATATGTATTTGAAATCGATATTTTGAAATTGTTTATTTAGAAGCTGAATCGAGTTGAAACTGATGATTTGAGATTTTGATTAAATTAAATTTTTGGAATTCGAGTTAATTTGAATCGATTTGTGAAATTGAGGAAACTATTTTATTTTGTAACGAAATTTTAATATCTAAACTATTTAAAAGGAAAGTGTTATGATTTCCAAAATACTGAAATTTCCAGACTATGATTTCGAAAGCATTATAATTTTGGAAAGTAATATGATTTTGAAAAGAGATATATTTGAAGTGAAGTGATATCGTATTAAATTGGGTTTTGAAATGATAATGATACTTTGGTTTTGAAGTATAAACTATTTTGAAATGACCACGGTGTTATAATAAAGATTGGTTGGCAAAGAGACCGGGATCGGATATGGACATACTCTCTGTCGATACCGAAAACCACTTTGACAACCGTGTACGCGGTGGAGATTCCAGAATGAAGTAGGATGGTGGCGACGTTCTTAAGGTATGTTACGTGGATCCAACTCCCGTGAGTTGGCATAAGGTGGCTAAAACAGGAGCGATCTCGGACCAGTGAGGTAGCACCTCTTCTCGGACGCATTTCTTCGATATTATACTCTTACTTGTGATTTGACTAGATGGCCATCCTCCGATTTGGGAGTGTTGTCCGAGGTGGAACGGTAGTGGCTGCTATGCGTATCCATCAGTCCGTGTGCGTAATTGGTATATCTACCCTGGCATTGCCTAGTTGTGCCGTGTCACCTACCATACCGAGCTTTACTACGATTATGATTTTAAGATCCGACCGCGTTAAGGTTCTCCATCCCCTTAACGCTATTTTCCGATATGATTATACTTTACTTATTTAGACACTATTATAATAGCGAATATTACTACATAGTAAATAGTTTAACGGACCCTTAGAGGATGGTTATCCCAAACATCCTTTAAGTTACTTGTATTTCAGTTGATATTTCACTTGAGTTGGATTTATTGAATATAAGAATGTTAATCCTGACTCGAGTATTTTGTGTTTTGCTTTACGCTCGGGTCAGACTGAGTGATACAACATTTGAGACTCACCTTGGAGTTGGAGCTTCGCTTGGAGATCCAGCTATCTATCGATCCGGCTTTCAGTTATTCAGTTGATTCCAGTGATGTACTCAGATCTTGTATTTGATTATTGTATTGAGACATCTATTGTATTCGAGACTTCTGTTGTATCTTGTTTAACTCTGTTATATATATAGTAGCTTCATGAACTACTATCCCTTTTGTTTCCGCTGCATTATTGTTATATTACTCTGTGTCTGTGATCTGTAATTATTTTATTTACTGTATATGCTGAGTTTTGCCAAATTTTATTTACAACGCGGTATTTTGAGCAATTCAACTCCGGCATGAGTGTCTACCTATACACTTATAATGGATGCGAATGGTCCAAAATATCGGGTCGTTACATGTGGTATCAGAGCTCTGGTTTTAGGCAAAACTCAGCATATGTAGTAAATTTGATTACAGAATCACTTTCGTCCGAGCTTGAATTCCTTCTTCTTTGACTCGGTTCCTTTGAATTTTGGAACGTTCACTTCGGTTCCAAAGTCCATTCGTGTCTCCCCATTCGTGTCTTTTGATTCTGGAGTACCCCATAACTCCACTTCGAATGATCTCTATAATAAATTGGCGGTCACGCCAATCTTCGAATAATTTGTACTGGGGTGAAACTCCTTTACAATCGGTATTGATTCACCGGAGATTTCTGTATCCTCGGTTTACGATGCTGCTATCTTATGCTATACCTGAATTCTACCTCTGGTGATCGAATGTCGATTTGCTTCAGAATTCTACATCGATCTTATCTATGAAGTCACGATTGACCCGGTTAAGGTTGCCCGCAATTTATACAACTTTATCCATCTTCCTGTTTGAAATGCAATCATCTAACCTTCGTTTCAAGCCTATCTAGTTTAGATTAGAATTCTCTTTGATTAGAGTCCCTCTATATTGGAATCTCTATTTTTGTTTTGAAATTCATCTTTGAATCATCGAGTGAAGGAGTGTATTCGTAATTAACATTAAAATGTTTTATATTGTGTTGTTTGAGTTGATGTCGTTTTGGGTTTTCGATCGATTCGTCTGATCAACGCTATCGATAGGATTTCCAAAACACTTGAACAGAGCAGACTGACACAATATTATTTTCATATTTGGTAAATGAAATAAATTTGTATGATTATATTATAAATATATAAGTAAAATTTTCTGGAATTTAATAGTTAATTAAATTGGTTGTTAAATGATAATATTTGATTTTCATTTATTGTTCTAAATGAATTTATAAACATGGTTTATAAATTGATTTGGAATTGAAATGAATTTAAATTGAGAATTTAAGAATTAAATTTCTGGTGATTTCAAACTTTGTTTTAAAGCCTTAAAATGTATATTATTTAAAGTATTTTCGAATAAAATGGTTTTCAAAAAATTTTAAATGTTTAAATCAGTGCTCTTCTCTTTGTCGCTGGAAAATAATTTCGGTGATGACGGCCGCATCATCGACATTCATTTTCGAGTTTCGAAGTGGAAAAACTATTCTGTAGCTTTGCTATGGTTTTGTTTTGAAAAAATATATACTTTTGATTTGAATTTCTTCAGTATAATTTGATTTATATATATATATATAGGTATCTTATTATAAAATTAAATTTTTATATAAATATATTATATATATCTCTAAATTGTTTGAAGTAAATCGAAGATTTAAATTCTTAAATTTTAGGTTTAAAGATGATTTCAATTATAAACTAAAGTCAAAATTCTTGGATAAATAATTTAACTGGGAATAACTGAATTGTAAAATCTTATTTGTATAATACTCAATTACATCTCAACATAACTTACCTAAAATTTTCAGAAGTTAAAACTGTAATTGGATAATATACAATATAAAGAAATTTATAAGTACAATTTGAGTGGTTATAATAAATGTTATATACTTAAATTTTATTATAAAGATGTTTGTAGAGAGAAATAGAATAATAATTCAATTGAATAATAGATGAGACAAATAAAATTTGTTTGCAAGAATTAATAAATTGGAATTAGATCAACTTATGGAAATACCTTGAATTTAAAATCAATTAAAAAAATATAAATTAATTTAAATTGTAATTTATATGGTTTAAATTAATTTATATGGTTTAAAATATATGAAAAAAAATTATTGGAATAAACTTAATAATAATTTGGATAAAATAATTAAATTTGTTGAATAAAATATGAGGATAATAAATGATTATACAAATTGATTGATTTAGAAATTGTTAATTGAGAATGACTAGATAATAAGATAATGAATTTAGAATAGATAGATTGATTTAACTTAAGTGAACTCAAATGAATTAAACCAAATTGTTGAATATTAATTAGTTTAATTTGAAATTCATACGGTTAATTTAATTGTTTTATTTGTATTTCAATCTAATTTCTTTTGATTGTTCTATTCTCCTACCTTCTTCCTTTTCGGGGACGAAAAGTTTTGAGTGGGGGAGAGTGTAACGACCCGTAAATTTCAGTGGTTTTATTTATTTAATTAAACGAATTTTGTGAAATTTTAAACGATAAAATTTTGAAATATAAATTTGATATTTGAAATGCATCTAATTAAACATAGCAACTGGTAAATTTTCGTTCGAAAATATGAAAATTTATTTCGCTCGTAAATTTACTTCAATTTAATCAGTTAAAAAGTGATAAAAATAAAATGTTTCCGGAACCTAAATATTTTTACATAGAAAAATTCTAAACCATCTTCTGAGCAAGATGTCAGTTTGTCGTTTTTCCAAATTTGGACATCTATTGCTCCGTCGATCTTATTTTCGGCAAAATAGCAGCATTTCGTACCGATATCGATTTTTGATCGGATGATCGTACCACTGATATCTGTGTACCGTTTTGATCGTCTCGTCGTGCCGATCTTTGCGGTATATTCAATTCTGTGTTTTGAAACCAGGTAAACGACGGAAATGAAGGAAAACAGTTTCGTATCGGTACCTAATTGTGGCCTTTTGTTTCCTTGCCTTTTTAAACATTTTATAATAAAAATTTAATCTGTGTATTCGTTGCTTATAATCAGCTACGAATTAGGATCTAAGAAAATAAACGTTCAACCTATTTGCATTCTTTGGTCTATTATTAAACCTGTCACATTCTTTCAAATTTAGTTTATTATATATAAAATCCAACCTTCACCCTTTCTCTCCTCCTTTATATTTCCTGTAGCCGAAAGAATTATGTCCAGATCTAAAAAAAAAATTGTGTTCCACCACACTCAGCTACGACAACCCTCTCCTTCCCCGTTCACTCTTCCCTTCCCCATCTGGCGCCACCCAGCACGGCCACCAAGGCTGTTCACCCACATCTCCCCTTTCGTTCCACCTCCCTTCCGGTCCCCATACCCGTCATCCAGTGCCCAGCGTGGCCTTCTCCATCACGACCTTTCCTCCCAAACTCATCCTTCCGAGCTCGATGCCTCCTTCTCACCTCAGCCGTATGTTTGTTTTAATTATGGGTTAGTATATATGTTGATGTTTCATTTTTTTTGTATTGGTTATATATATAGATGAATAGCAAATTTCAGTTTAAGTGATATTTGATCTGTAGAGTTTTGAATATATATAAGCTTAGTTTATATGTTATTTGTCTAAGTATATATATAGTGTTTACAGTAAGGTATTTCCGAGCCTATGTTGCCTATATAAGGCTGTACGAGTTATATGGATGATTTATATACATATTTATACAAGTATACATGAGTTTATACAAGATCTATGTTGTCTTATTTTTGTTTATATATTAGTTTAAGTATATAATGCAGTTAGAGATATATTTAGTTATATATTCTATGGGTTTAGTTATACATAATTATATATAGTTGTATGTACCTTTTCATATGAGTTTGTTTAGAGTTTAAGTACAAATATATATATATATATATATATATCTATCTATACCCACGGTAAGAAACAATTATTAATGGCGACCGTTCCAGCAGCTGCAGAAAACCCTAATGGAGAATCTTCCGCAAATCCAAATGCTGATGACACTGGTTGGCAACAAGTCACACATAAAAACAAGGGCAAGCGTCCTATTGGGGAATCTCTGCAGCAACCTAGGGGAGTGTTCACGAATCAACGTCCACCTTTCATGGGCACTAGAATCAAGACTCCTGAATTCAAGGAGGGGAAAAGAACATGGGCTGACGCAATAGCAGGAAATACACGCATTGAAGGTGGGGTTAATAATTTTGATCCTCTGGAAGATGCTGAGGGCCCCTTTGCAGATCTGGATGAAGAAGTATTCAATTCGGCTAAAAGCATGTGGGGTACATCTATTTATATATATGTTGCTGGGAAAAGACCTTACTACATACATTTGAATGCATATATTAAAAGGGAATGGAAGCCTGAAGGTAAGTGGGATATTTTCCCAAGAGAGAATGGTTTTTACCTTGTTAAATTCAGCAGTGAAGCAGATTGTAAGAAGGTTTTGGAAGGAGGCCCTTGGTTTATTGATAGTAAACTCATTTTTACTAAGCTATGGGAACCTAACCTTAGACTAGAAAGGGATATGCTGGAAACCCATCCTGTATGGGTTAAACTGATGAACTTAGAACTTTCCCTATGGAATGCGCGTGGTATTAGTAAAATAGCAAGTCTCATAGGCAATCCCTTGGCTATGGATGATTGTACTAGAAATGTTAAAAGACTGAGCTATGCCAGAGTTCTAGTAGAAATTAAGGCTAGTGATCCTATCAAAAAACAAGTGCGTGCCAAAGATAGGAGTGGTAATATATATATACAAGAGATTGAGTACGATCACATACCCCCTATATGTAATAACTGCAAGTGTTTTGGTCATTATACAGAGCAGTGTGAGATTGTTATAGGACCTGTTAAGCAGGTGTGGAGGCAAAAACATATGCAAGATTCTAATCAGCCTGAGACTACACAAAATATACAATCAAAAGAGGTTCAAACAGAGCCTATTACTGAAGTAGAACTTATACACATAGAAACTTCAAGTCCTGCAGCTAGTATCCAAAAGGATACTGAGGAAACCCTGGTGGAATTGGAGGATGAAGGAAAGCTGACTGGCTCAGTGTTGGTATGTACTGAGGAAACTGAAAATGTCCATAGCCCTGTTGAGAAGCCGCCAGAGATAAGGCCTGTATCTGCACAAGAAATTGATGAGCTGAACAATATTGTTCTAGATAAAATTGAGTCAGACACAGATAAAGAGGAAGACACCCCCAATAAATACACAAAAACCAATTTAGAATATTCCAAACAATTTCAGAATCATGAGGATAAAGGCAAGGCGAAGGTGAATCGCGAAGGATCTCCTATGAAACTGAGGAGCAGGCCTTCTAACTCTAAATGTCAATAATAAGTTGGAATGTTAGGGGTCTAAATAATGAAGTTAGACGTTTAGACCTCGTAAATTTGAGGAGAAGTCACTCTCCTGCTATTTTAAGTATTCTGGAAAACAAATTTAATGATGATAATCTATCCTTTTTCACTGATACTATGGGAGAGGATTGGTCATTTATGCACAACAATGACATAGGAGGCAAAGGCCGCATACTGCTACTATGGAATAAACTAAGCTGGAATATCAGTCTTCTTCAGAAAGATGACCAACACATAACAGTTGAAGCTATTAATAAGGGTGGGTTAAAAGTAACATTAAGTTGTGTCTATGCCAGCAACTTAGCATCCCAAAGAACCAGGTTGTGGCAAGCCATCAAAGATATAGGTAAACATAATAATAATCCTTGGATTGCACTAGGAGATTTCAATTCAGTACTTAGAGCTGAAGAGAAAAAAGGAGGTCGTACCATGAGAGTATCCCAGCTTGAGGAATTCAACAATTGCATATTAGAAGCCGGGTTGCTTGAGCCAGTCCACAATGGCCTGAAATACACATGGAGAAGTGGTGAAAATAAAAAGATTTCCTGCAGGTTAGACAGAGTGCTGGTTAATGTCAAGTGTATTACTATGCTGTCTAATATCAAAGTAACCATTCTTCCTCCATCTACTAGTGATCATAGCCCTATTCTTGTTGATTTAGTTGATAAGGGACTAATTACTAAAGGTAAGCCATTCAGATACTGTAATCATTGGCATGATATTGAAGGATACCAAGAAGCCCTAAAATTAAATGAACACTCAATGGTTGAGGGTACTCAGTGCTACAAACTGATTCAAGTCATTAAAAAGGCTAAAATCCAATTAAAGAATTGGAACAGATGCAGACCGAAGGAAGGTGACTTGATATCTAAGCTCCAGGATAAAAGTGAAGCCCTTCTGGAAATGATAGAGAATGGTGCTGATGATGATATCACGTGGCATAACTATTACTTAAACCAAAGCAATTTAAAAGATGTACTCAAAATAAAAGCAACTGAACTCAAGCAAAAAGCCAAGGAAAAATGGCTAACTGAAGGGGATGAATGCACTAAATTCTTCTATGCTAAAATGGCCATTCGTACTAATAAGAATAACAATATACAAATCATCAACCAGGATGGTCAGACAGCTATTACTGACGATATGTTTGAAGAACAAGCTATAAAGTATTATACTGATTTATTTAATGGAGAAGTTAGTACTAACTTACCAACAATACATTGCAGGAGGCAGGTCAATTCGCATGGTAAGAGGATGCTGATAAGGCAGATTGATGAAGCTGAGGTCCTGGATGCTCTGCATTCCATCCACATTGATTCCAGTCCAGGACCCGACGGATTCGGTTCCAAGTTCTTCATTCATCATTGGAGTGACCTGAAAGATCAAATAGTCTCAGCTATGCAGGAGATTTTACAAACAGGAAAATTTCCCAAAGAAATCAACCACACATTTATTTGTCTTATTCCAAAAGTTGATAATCCTACAAGAATTGAAGACTACCGGCCTATTGCCTGTTGCAATGTGATATACAAAATTCTAAGCAAGATTTTATGTAATAGGATGAAGCTGATTTTACCTGATCTCATTTCTGAGTGTCAAAGTGCTTTCATAAAAGGTAGAAGCATCTCCGAAAACTCGCTTATGGCTCATGAATTGGTAAGGAATTTCAATAAACCAGGCACTGACAAATTCTGTCTAAAGGTAGATCTTCACAAAGCATATGATAAAATTAGTAGACAATTTATTATCCACATGCTCAATGCTATGGGTTTTCCTCTAATATTTGTGAATCTAATATATGAATGCATCTCTACACCTACCTTCTCTATATTGATTAAAGGTATACCAAGAGGATTTTTTGGATCCAATAGAGGTATTCGGCAGGGTGACCCTCTTTCCCCTTATTTGTTTGCAATTGCCATGGAGTTTTTTACCTTACAGATGGAACTAGCCACTCATCACAAGTCGATTCAGGCCATATATAACTTCCAGCCTATTGTAAGCCATTTACTCTACGCAGATGATTTGCTCATTTGTATCAAAGCCAGTAAGGAAGCAGCTGCTGCTATTAAAGAAATTTTTGGCAAATTAGACAAGTATACTGGTCTAAAGCTGAATGAACTGAAAACCAAGTGCTATTTTAATAAAACTTGTAGAAGTCGTATAGAGGTGTTGGACACCTTAAAAGTTAAAGAAGGAACTTTGCCTGTCAAATACTTAGGTATCCCTCTATCTTCTAATAAGATAACTGATAGGGAATGTGCTATACTCATTTCGTCTATCAGGGATAGAATCCAGGGTTGGTGTTCCAGAATGCTTTCTCTTGCAGGACGTATAGAGCTGGTACACACTGTGATACATTCCAAAATTAACTTCTGGATGCAAACCTTCCAACTTCCTGAAGCCTCCATTCATAAAATTGAAAAAATTTGTGCAGACTTCATCTGGAAGGGTGGAATGCATAAGATAAAATATGATAATCTTTGCAGACCTAAAGAGGAAGGAGGAGTGGGTCTCAGAAGACTTAGGGATATGAGAGCTGTTCACACTCTCAAACAAGCCTGGAAAATTATTAATGGCAAAGGCCTCTGGGGGAACTGGATGAGAAGGAGGTACATTAAAGGGAATTTCTGGCAGATGTCACTGGATAACAATGCTTCAGCGAACTGGAAGGCAATTTTGAGGATTAGAGATACTCTAGCATTGCTATGTACTCGAGAAATTGCTAATGGGCAGGATACTGATCTTTGGAGTGATCCATGGATTCAAGGAGAATCTCTAATTGATATCTTGGGCATGCACACATTTTCAGATTTTGGATGTCCGCATAAAAAGGTGAAAGATCTGATTAAGGCTAATGGGTGGGATTGCTCCTCTTTACCAATAAATCAAGATAAAAAGGAGCTCATTCAATACATGCCTATCTACTATGGCAGAGACATGGATGTATGGGTCTGGAAGCCTACTGGTAATGAATTTTCTACTAAGGCCACTTGGGAGGAGATTAGACAAAAAGACAGCAAAGTTTCTTGGAGCAAAGCTATATGGGATCATGTTAATAATCCAAAAATGGCTTTTACAGCCTACAAAGCTATTCTGAAGAGATTGCCGACAAGGGATAGACTATCGAAATGGGGCGTAGTAAATGAAACTATCTGTGTCTTATGCAATCAGAGTCCAGAATCACATGAACATTTATTTTTTGCATGTAGCTTTGCAAACTCGGTGTGGACTTCGTGTAACAATTACCTAAATATAACACCTCATTCTAACAACTTAATAGAACAAGTGGAGTACCTGAGTCGGAGAGGAGGCGACAAAGACATCGAATCCAAGCTGCACAAAATCGCCATCACTGTGACTGCGTGGAGTATATGGAAAGAAAGAAATCGAAGAATTTTCCAGAACAAACATAGAAAGCACACGGAAGTTAATGGATTAGCAATTGTGGACATGCAGATAATTCTGAAGAGGATTAAGAGGGGAATTCTTACCAGGCAGGCACGAGACGAAGCTCATGCTGTAGGAGAGGGCTGGAATTATCCATCGCAAGGAATCCCAAGTAGGATTCGTCAGTTCCAGCCGCCATGAAATGTTTTGGGAGAGCTACTTTTTGTTACTTTCTCTTTTGATTTTTGGAAAGGTTTTAGTTGTATGTCGGAATGTTTGTGTACTTTGTTTGTACTGTTCAGCGTGGGCTGACTTTGCTATGGGCTTTTAATGCCTCAATAAAATTTTACCAATTTACAAAAAAAAAAAAAAATATCTATACCCACGGTTAAAAGCTTAGTCCAGTTCATACTTTAACTGTTTATTTTAACATCAAATTTTATAATAAGTTTAGAACATATATACGTCCTTATATATACTAGTTATATGTATAGTATGTATATATGAGTTATAAAGGCTATACACCTTAACAGCCTATATCAATACATATGTTAGCTATGTTATAAAATGGTGTACGTGTGGTTATATACGTGCTAATTGCATACTTATAGTTACTGCAGTTTTATATATTTGGATTTTTAATAAACATCGATCTTACCGTAATATACATAGGTAGATTATATGTTATACAATACGTTTAACAAGGGTTGTATATTAGTTTGCGTATAAAATTAATTTGGTGTTTACCCATATATATACATATATACACTGGTAATTCATAGATATAAGCATCTGACTATATATATTCAACTTTCAGTTTGGGCTGTTGTTTCGTCCTATATAAATATTAGGTTATATATGATATGTTGTGTTATAGAAAAGTCTATATGAATTATGTGTAACTTGGTTGTTGTATATATAGTGTATGTAAGTGTGAATATATTTAAATGTTGGTTTTATAACATTATATGTTTAAAGTTTTGTTACATTGATGTCCCAAAGGTGTAGGTTGTATATGTATGTTAGTTCGTATATATTATATATGTAATTCATACATTAGGCAATATATATTTTTGTATGTAATGTGTATAAGTTCGTTGCATTTTTAATAAATATAAAAAAAAAATTTGTGGGTATTAAAGTTAAATTATTGATTTAAAAATACATATATATATATCTATTTTATCATAAAGAGAAATTATATATATAACGTACATTTTGTTCAGCCTATATCGAGCTAATCTGATTTTTCTCATCGATTCCAGCCTTGCTTTAATCGTTGAATTCGTGCCCAAACCACTTTGCTTTGGAATTCGTACTTGGATTGTAACTCACTTCATTATCAAATTCCTCTAGCCTCGAAAGGTGAGCAATCACTCACGATTAATGTTCTTATATTTATTAAATTTGATTTCAATTGAAATGTCAATTGAAATATGCTGCTGTTGGTTATTTACATTGTTATATATATGTCATTATCTGTATCTGTTCACCTGTGACATCTGACACCATTATCTGTTATTTATACTGATGTTATATGCCTGTTACTGTTGTTATATTATTATCATATCTGTTATCACTCTGCAAGTACCCTGTTAGTATAGAATCACTATGGGTTGAAATGATACATACCCGAATGATCTGTAGAATAGGAGGAAATCGTTATGGGTTGAAATGATAAACCCAAGCGATTTTCACTATGTCAGAGACTTGTATTTTTAGCTATCAGGAATAATTAATGTTATAATTGTCTGTTTAGCCCAAACTTCCTCTCAAATTATTGCTTGCGTGGAATATTTTAACCCAAGACCAGGTATCATGAACATTGGAAGATTATAAAAATATTCATAAGTAATTAATATAAATTTTGTCGAATAAATTGAATTATTGCTAGGAACAAAGTTATTTCTTTTTGTTATTCTTCTCATTATTTAAAAACAACAAAAATTATTTTGATGATTTAATTAATGGTAATAACATTGGTTTTTGTACGAGGGCCTTGGTTTTGTAGTTGGCTTTAGGTACGAAAACTCTTAGGACCGACCCTGGGTATTGGTCGTGGAAGCATGGGTGTTATACTATTAATGCAACTGAGAGAAGCATGGCTGAAGCTCTTAACTGAGAAAACTGCAAGTAGCCGGGGGATGGACATGAAAATATTGCTAGGTAGAAGAGTCCAAAGCAGGACTACAAGTAGCAGAGGTATGAATTCCTATGAGAAAACTAAAAATTTTCTAATTTTATGACAATTTGAGTTTTATTTTATACGATTCTACTGAGGAATAGGCATATATTTTTAACATAGAAGAATATTTTCATTTTCCATGACATTTTGAAAAGACCAATACTTACCATATTAGTTTTGATATAGCATAATAATTTTTCAAAATATCTTCATTGACTTTGATAAAGGACACATACGCATAAACATATATACACATATACCATAAAATGTAGTTGGTCAATAGCAAAAAAGAAAATGGAATCATATGAGGTAATCCACAAATTCCAAAGATAATGTTTTTGCATGAGTCTCATATAATTGACGTAAAATAAATGAAGTAATACATCTATAGGATATTATTGTTTAAAATATTTACCTTATTTATGCTTCTAATATGTACTAGCAAAGTTCCAACATATTTATGGTTGTTCATTCATATATTAATGGTTGTTCATTCATGTATTTGGGCTAGGACCACTGAATAACAAATACATTATGCTAATTCACACTTACATGAACCGTTATATTTTCTTTAAGCATTTTACTATAAAACTAATTTACTATTATTGCATTCCTACTATAAAGGTTCAAACAACAGATAATAGGTGAGAAAATCGTTAATCTATTTTACTTTCTTGGTTTTTCTTTTACTACAATATTAATCCAACTTTTTGTTGATTAAGTCTTCATTCTTCTCTGTGAAATATTTATTTCTTGCTTTTATAATGAGATTCTAAATCCTTTCTTTGCTATCATTAGCTAGTTGGACTAAAAGCTCTTAACAATCAGGCATGTCGACTATTAATGACACAAACTTTTTGATAGAAGAAGATTTTGCAGAAATTTAACAAGTTAACGATAATCGAATTCTTGTCACATATCAAGAATTGGTGCAGGTAAATGCATTTTTTTTATCGTTGAATTTTATTTCTTATGATTAACAATGTTTTATTAGAATATTTACTATTACTCTGTAATATATGATGTTTTGATTATGATGAAAATGCTAGACTACTGGTATATTCTAATGATTGTATTCAAAATATAGTATTTGAAGCTAGTTACATTAATTGAATTGTTAAAATGTAGGTAAATACAGTAAAAGTAAGCAATCTTTCCCTAGGAGCAAATGAGCAGGATATCAGGGAATTTTTTTCTTTTTCTGGTGACATTGAACATGTTGAAATCCAAAGGTATTTACTTTCACTCAAATTTTAAGATTATTGTTTAAAGATATTGATGGAGGTAAAAATGGTTTTACTCTTTTACAGTGGAGATGAGTGGTCGCCTATTGCATTTGACATATTCAAGGATTCACAAGGAGCAGAAACTTCACTCCTCTTATCGGTTTGTGGTTTTTTTTGGCCCCCTTAAACAATAAAAAGTGGTATTAACACTAGTGCCATTTCTTTTAAATTTTTACTATATTCTAAGTTAGAAGTGAGCTGTCACTGCAATCTTATATATACATAATACCAGATACCAATGATTACAAAAATAATTAATTATTATGATTTGAGTCCCCTTAAGAATAAATGATATCCACTTACAATTTCGTTCTAATGGCGGCAGTGTCAGGAGTCAGGGATAATTCGGATTTCAAAGTATCCTTGATACGGGACCCACCAATGGATCTCGAGGAATTCTTTCACGAAGCTGAGAGATTTCTTCGACAAGAGGATGCATGTTTGGATATGAGGTCAAAGAAAATAAACATGGTTAAGGATGGAGAACCGTCCGGTGAATGCTCGGGTAAAGATAAAGATAAAGGGAAGAGGAGGCGCTAGGAAGAACCAAAATTCTCCACTTACACAGGACTGAATGAGATATTGGAATGGATATACTTGGATACTCAGGATCGCCTTCCTTATCGAAGGCCGGCAAGGAGGGAACCCTTAGAATGCGAAAGGGCATCGGGAAGGCACTGTCTCTTTCATGACCTGGACGGGCATGATACTAACAGCTGCAGGCATCTAAAGGATATAATCGAGGAGCACGTAAGGAGTGGTCAGTTGCGACAATATGTCAGAACTTGGAATGCGACGGTGAAACAGGAGCAGCCACCGTCTACCTCAAACAATAACAGTGCGAGGCCCAGGAATGATGGTCGGTTGGTCATCAACTAATCGGGGTGGTATGGAATAAGTAGCAAACTCTAGGTAGACGGCTAAGTCACTTACTCATGTATGGGGATAGAGACAACCCCTAGGCATGCTAAAGAGGATCGAGTCGGCAGCTTGGAAAGGGATCGACACCATGTTATTCCGAGTCCAAACGTGGGTTACTTTGGGTCGCAGGCGAGTTTGCTCCGGGTCCTATATATGTTTACTTCGGGTCATTCCCGGGCCAACATTGGATCGGCATGTTCTGGGATTGGGGTCGGCAGTGGTGATGGATTGGGGTTCGACTATGGTCTTGGTGGGCCCGGATCACTCAGGAAGCATAGTAACTCGGATTTCTCCTATAAATACAGCAGGCGGGGCTTCAGAAAAAGGGATCTTCATTCTGTTTTCCTTCATCTTCTCCACTAAGGCTACTCCGCCATTATTGTTTTAAAAACTCCGGATTGTAACTGTAATTGATTCCGAGATCAATAAAAAGGAAATTTCTGGAGTGGACGTAGGCCAGAGTCAGCCGAACCACTATAAATCCTCTATTATTACTGCTTTCTTTTTAATTTTGATTGTTCTTCATATTTATACTCTGTACATACACTCTATATATTATCAGTGACTGTGAATTGGTGCTTTCAATGGCGTTTGGGTGTTAGTGACCAATTTTGGCAACATTCGTTAAATCAATACTTTTTATTATATTAATATAAATTATGCATGCTTAAACATACACACACACACACACACACACATATATATATATATGGTGATATATTTAAATCCGATTTATTTATTTATTTAGATTTTTTTGATAACGGGAGGAAAACAAATGTATATACGTATAAATAAAATTATTAAAGTAAATGTTACCTCAAATCAGTAGATTATCGACACGTTGTGTTATTAACTGTTTCTCCTCGGATTGTAGTTCCTTCTAGCTCGATGTGCAAATCCTAGCTTTAAGGCTCTAACTTTTTATGAAGGCTAGGTTGATTTTTGCATATATAGAGTAAGAGAATGTGAGCATAGCCTTTGGATATATCAAATATCTCCACCTTTTCCTCCTCTTTTAAGTATAGATCTAATCTATGTCAAAGAGACATTCACATCTCATCTACTTTATTCATTGGTCAGCTCCCTTTTGTACATGGGCTTTCCATGATTTTGGGCCTGATTAACATTATATAATAATTAATTAAATATTTATTTCAGTCCATATATTTAATTGAATTAATACATAACAATTTTATATTATGTTGATTAATTTAATGTCCCAAATAAATAATTAAAAGTAATAGAAATTTAATATAACATTTTTATTCATGTTTACTGTTAATTTAAAATATTTATAAATTAATTTAAACATGTTGAATTTAGAAAATCATAACAACACCATTGTATTGAATCTCTAGTGTAAACTCAGTCCATAGTAATAATTTAAACAATATAAATATTTAGACATGTACCAACTTTGCTGAAGTATCATAAGAACACGAGCTCAGTTGGTTATGGATCATTTAGGCAAAATCATATTTCTAATCTTTATTAAGTTATACTTTTGTAACGATATTCTATGCACGTTTTTTTCATCATAGACTAAAATATCTAAAGTGTGGTCAATGGTATAAAAGGCTCCAATAATATCCTTAGTTGATTACGAAGCGCCAATTTAAAACCCTTGGTTCAATCCAATATCATTTATCAATTATTCAAAGATTTTGACTTCATGTTGACAACTAATTATGGTGATACTAAAATTCTACAACGAATGAAACGAGTTCACTCTTGAGTAGTGTTTCACTTAAAGTAGTCCAACGTATACCCAACTATGTTTGTAATATGACTATGATATTATATGATTGACTATAATCAAAGTTAGTTTAGATATTTAAGATCAATAATACTTTCAAGTTCGAAGACTAGCGCACATCGTTATAGTTGTTTAACCTATAGAAAACTCTTATTGTACTATTCTATGAATGTTCCAAATAATCACAAGTTCGCAATCCTTTTAGGTCCACAACGAATATGAGTAATTCACAATTCCTTGAATGGAGAGCATTATGTTCACCGGTCAAAATGGTTTATCAATATCATTTTCTCAGTACAACTTGACAAAGAACAATTTAAGGATAAGCATTTCAAAAGATTGATTCAAAACTCATCGTTATGAATAGATTCACAATTACAATCGATTAAATATTGTTCCTAAGGAATTTCTATTTATATATTGAAATAGCTAATGGTATGCCCTAGAAGTAATTACATAATTTGTTACATATATCTAACTCCTTAGTAAACCTTGTTCATAATAATGGTGTTTGTTTTCTTTTATATGCTTTGTTATATTGAGGTATAAATAACTAAGTGATTAATTTGAAGTATATAAAAAAATCTTCAGATAAAATATTATTGATTGTAGTTGCAAATAGATGCAATCATGTGCAATTAATCACAATATGAAATAATATTTTGTTAAAATATTACTGGTTAACATGTTTCATGAAAAATATCGATTATCTATTGAGACTGGAGTGTTTAACATTATCCAAATATTGGGTAGTACATTACTCATGGATGTAGGGGGTATCAAGTGGTTACGTACTTATAGTTATTGGATTATTATGGAGTGACTCATTCGAGTATTTTCGGTCGGCTGATAACATCTAGGTCAAATAAGAAATCTCAGTATGTCGATGTTACATAGTTCCCTCGACTTGAGAATACTATGAAACCTCAATGTGGATACTTTACTTTGATTATACATAAATCATGTCATGACAATTCATCGGGCAATTATAGTTGTGTTTGGGTTGACGTATTGGAATTTCACTTAATAACCAGACACACACATATGGTACTCTCAAGTTCCCTTTTACAAGTTGGGTCTGAGTTGAAATATTAACAACCAGACACACACATATAGAGTTATTTATGCATGTGTATATTATAGATAGAAGGGATCCATATCCCCTTTGTATCCACTGTATAGTGTCTGTGGATTTAGAATTTAGTGGATTGATTTTTTATGGTGTAAGAAAGAGAAAAAATAGTAAATATGAGAGAGGGAACAATATCAAATCTATTAACTCCTTTACTAAATTTAATGCCTAATACAATGGAGATGCAAAGGAATTGATAATAAAGGATAATGATCCCTCCTTATATGTATGTACATGTACATGCATATAAACATGAATAGTAGTCTGTCATTTAATAAATTACCAACTATGGTATGAGTTTCTTTCTTTAACCATGTTACCACATTCAAGTAAATAAAAGGAATATGTCCTCAATCATATAGTCAAAATATCAAATAATAAATCGGTGTGTGTGTCTATATATATATCTGTGTGTGTGCGCGCGCGCGCACTCATGTAAAATATTATGACATTGAGTTTTTAAAAAATATGTACATATGTTACTTCTTATAACCTACTTGGGAAAATTAAATGTTTATGTATGCGGTTTAAAGCCATCCTTGTAGGAAAATAGTTTTAAATTTATTAATGTTAGTGAATGAATGGTAGTTCATATAACTAATTCAAGAAGACCTATTAAGTAATATTTCTATGAAAGAGTTACTCACGAGATCACATAAATTATAATATTATCATTATATATTTCTGTGAGATGCATAATAATATTTATTCAAAATAACACTAAATTAATCATGAAAACTTGATAGTAATTTAGCAAACTACAATCAACTAACTTTTACAGTAGGCATTGCTAAACTAAACAAAAATTAATTTTATTTTGTAATAAAATATCTTAAAGTGAATAAATAGAGATAGATTAATGAAAAATTGAAAAATCAACTAAAAATTGATTTTCTAATTCTCTAACTTGGTGTTTCCCTAATCCACTTGAAAACCTATGAAAATTCACATACCACTAAAATGATTAATCCTAAGTATAGAATAAACATAAATTAGTAGGTAAAATGAGCAAAAACGTCTATAATTATTAATTCTAGAATGGAAAATTCAACACATTTTTACCATGCAAAACTCAATTCGAAATCCGTACTAAATAAATGGAAGGAGGTTAACTGATTTCATAAAAAACTGAAAATATAAAGAAATGATATACTTGGGTTGAATTAATTACGAAATGGGTAGGTGAAAAGGACATGGTTAATTGCCTAATAAATTCGGGCCAAATACAAAATTTTATTACCGAATAAAGTTAATATTGATTTAAGAAAATAAAGAAAATCTGAAGAGGAAACATAGTTACTCAATGGATCACATGAACTATAACGTTATCCATGTTTATTTAAGAGATGCATAACAACGTGTATTCAAAAATAACATTAAATTAACCATACGGTTTAATACTACTTCAACAAACTGTAATAAAATATTTCTTACAATAAATGCTACATAAAAATCCGATTTTCAAATAAATATCGCAAAGCCAACAAATAGAGATAAGTTGGCACAAAATTTAAAAATCACCTGAAAATTGATCTTTCAATTCTCTGACTTGATGGTTCCATTAATTCGACCAAAAACCTATAATTATAAAAAAATTCAATTCAAAATATAAAATAAATATAAATTAGTTGAAAAATAATCCAAAACCATCCTCTAATTATTGATTTTAAAATGAAAGACTCAACGTATTTTTACTATCTAGAATGAGAAGCTTAAATCTAAATTAGAACCTAATAAATAGAAGAAGGTTAAGTAATTTTTGTTTCGAAATGGATAACGGAAAGAGATATTTTGACCTACCTAATACATCTGAAAAAATTATGAAACTTTATTTGTGAAAGAAAATTGATACTTGTTTAAGAAAATAAAAATAAAATGAAGAGGAATGAACCCTAAATTTTGATAAACAAATGATAATGAAAGTGAAACTGACGTAGATTGAATTTCTCTCTTTAAAATACATGTAAAAGAGGCTATAGAGCTTCTTACTATTACATGATTGAGATTCATAAAACATCAATTGACATGTTGATGCCGTTATTTTTTTGAAAGAGTAAAGTTTTACATGGAATCAAAAGCTAAAATTAGTCCTTGAGTTAAGGAGAATGCACAGTTTAAATTGAAATAAAATGTTAAAATAGACAAATATTTGATGGAGACTGAACTTTTTATGTAAAATAATAGAGCATATAAGTTAACAACAAAGCAAAGATAGTATTGGTGATTGAACCTAGCTAAAATGCGAAGTCCATTTTATATTTTTTGTGTTTCATGAAATCAATAATTTGAATTAACATAGAAGTTTTATATAAGATTACAACTCCAAGACTTAATATGTATACAGATAAGCGAAAGAGACATGTTGAGCTACCTAATACATTCAGAAAAAACAAAAATTGTACTGGCAAAAGAAAATTAATACTTATTTAAGAAAATGAAAAAAAAGAATGTAGAGGAATGAAACCTAATTTTGATGAACAAATGATTTTGAAGTGACATTGATTGGGTTTCTCCTTTTAATACACATAAAAGGGGTAACAAAGCTTTTTACCGTCACATTTTTAAGATCACAATAGCATTACTTGACATGCTAGTGCTGGTATTTTTTCAAAAGAATAAATTTTACACGGAGCCAAAAGTAAAGTTAATCTTCGAGTTAAGGAGAATGTACTGTTTGGTTTAGAAAAAATGTGGAAATAGATAAATATTTGATGCAGACTAAACTTTTTATATAATATGATTGATTATATAAGTTACAATAGAAAATAAGTTAATATTAGTGGTTAAATTTGGATAAACAAAGTTAATCCATTTTATATTTTACATAAGATCAATAATTGATTAACATAAAAACTTCATATAAGACTATGACTTGGGACTAGTAGATATACCGATTGTATATTTGTTTATATTTATTGTCCTTCACTCTTTGTTTTGTTCATTAGTTTTATTATTTTCATTATTTTTAATATTGTCATATGTAGTCGGAAATGCTTTTTCTGATAAACTTATATTTAAAAGAATAAAACCAATGAAATTCAAACAAGATTTATGCACAATCACTTAAAACAAAAACAAAAACTTATGGTCATTGTATTCAAACTTGGATTTTGATTACTTATGAGCAAGAAGGAAGTACTAGGAAAAAATAAATATTTTTAAACGAATTAAGTGCGGTAAGTTGGATTTGAACTTGGGTGCTTGAGAAAAAGTGAATCACAGAAAGTGCAGTTATTTTTAAAATATAATACTAACATAATAAACATAAATGTTATACATTTTTAATATATTATTCTTCATTATATAGTTTGTTCATTAGTTTATGTTTTTAATTAATTTTAAATATTATCAAGTATTTAAAAAATTGTTGTTTTTTCTGTTAAATTTTTATTTAAAAGAACAAACCAATGAAACTCAGAGAAATCATTCTCAATTATTTAAAATAACACAAAAAGTCATTAGATTCAAACTTTGATTTTGATTGAAACTTATAAGTAAGAACAGACTTAATAGGGAAAAACAAAGATACTCAAACGAACAAAGTGATCCCAAATATTGTGGATAAAATGAGGTAAGATGGATTTGTACTTGGATGCTTTAGAATAAAGAGAATCACGTTAAGTGAAGTTATTTTTATAATATAGAAGTGTTGTCAGCAGGATCAAACTTATGATTTCCTAGAAAGTATATTAAATCAATGAGAGTAAAATATTATTTCTAAAAATAGGAGAAAAAGGGAAAATGTTATTTCTAAAAGTGTTGTCAAATGGGACCTTAAGAGATATAGTATATATAAAATTAGTTATTTTGGTTTTAATGGCCTTTACTAGTAATCAACAACTTGTTGATCCTAAGTATACCTAGGCATGTCCTAAACTTTATGTTGCCTCAGCCGAAACCAAAATTACCGTTAACTTTATAACCTCAGTCCAAACAAAATATTAGGACTGTCAACGGATGCTTTCGGATGCAGATAGTGTCATATCCGCATCCGTGTCCGAAATCATTTTCGGATATCGGATATCCACATCCGCGGATATGGACGGATATCGAATAATTATCCTATCCGCTAACGGCCGATAAATCAAAAATTATAAAAGTAAAATTTTAGTTTAACATAAATATTTTTCAATCCATTGATTATAAAAGCATTAAATATTAAATATGATGATAATAAATAGTTTCGAGCAATTAAAAAGCATTAAGTGCATATAATATAAACTACTAACTTAATAAAATAATAAACAAATATCTTTTACTGCACTAAAATACACATAATTTGAACTATAATCTTGACAAACACCGACGGATAATTTTCGGATGCGGATGTCTTCGTATCCGCTTCCGCATCTGTTTTTCCGAATATCGAATATTTATCCGTTTTTCGGATGCGGATGCTGACGAATTTCGAATTTTTCAGGTATCCATTGACAGCCCTACAAAATATCATACTTTCATACGTGAAATATTTTCACAAAAGATATGTTGCCCATGCAAGAAACAGGGCCGACCCAATATAATTATGGATCCGGGCAATGATATTAGAAAATGAAAGATGAATAAAAATTAAAGCCTTGTGGTGTAATGTCATTCAAATAAATTGGAGAGGAGTAGGTTTGAACTTGCACCATATCCTTCAAATCTTAGCCATTAGCAAATGAACCAGATATATTTGAGAATTAATGCTATGTTACAATTTTTAAATACGAATTAATTGGATTTGACCCTCTCTTGAACTTGGGTCCTGGTCCGTTGCCCAGATAGCCCAGGCTCAGTGTTGGCTCGGACAAGAATCGAATCTAATTCAAATTTTAAGCATTTATATAATTTACCGAAATAGTACTGCTACACTTATAAAAAGATACTATTTTGCTAATGATACGAATTACGTGTACACACACGTTTTAGGTGTTGCCTTGACCGGGGTTTGCCATAGCCTATGGGTTTTGGTAGGCTGCTCTCTGCCCCCGCTATCTTTGTAAGCATATACCAATATTCGAATTATTTTGCTTTCAATTCTTTTCATCCAATAATAAAACCGTAGGAAACACTAAAATTTAAGGTAGTGTTCGGTTTGTTATTTTTAGTTTTGGGTTTCGTCCATACAAAAATGCACACAACGTATTTATATCGTTGAAAACGACCAATTTAAAATTCGAAGTTGACATAAAGATAGAAAACAATTTTTTTTATTTTCCGCGTTTTGGAAATTAACACAAGCACGTGAAACAACTTATTCTTCTGTCGTCCCTCTACCTCCTTCGTTCTTTCATCCGTCTTTCTTTCATCTCCTCCGTCGTCCCTCCATCCTTTTCAAATTTGAGATACATGTTGAAAACCGAAAACACAAAATCCGTTTTTAAATCAAATACTACTTAAGTATTTATAATCATTTTTCAAGGATATGTAAAAATATGTGCAGCAACATATAAAACATTTTATAATCTTCAATAATTTACGGCACACTGATTCGTTTAAGCTTAAACAGAGGGACTTCTTGATTACTACCAACAAATGATATCGTTACGTCTTTATTGGGTTGGATATAAATTAAGGCCTGTACAGTATAAAGCCGATACATATAATATAGGCCCTGCTCATAAATTAGAGAGCTCTTTGAGCCTGTATTAAGCCTGATAATAGCAACTACCCAAAAACCAATGATGCCTGACTACAAAATAAGGCCTTGTAATAGTAACAAAATAAGCCCACGAATTAAAGTTCATGGTACTGTTTGGTTGACGCATCAAATTATATATTGTGGGAAATCACGTTGAGTGCTTAGTAAGGGATGCATATTCTGATTTGCTACACTTGTCCAGAAAGTCTAGCTAGAGAAATTATTTGCTAGTTCACCAGTGATTTGGATTCTTATTCCAAGTAGATCATCACAAGGTGTGTGCATTAGGATTGTCCACGGGTCGGGTTCGCTCAGGTTCGGTCCGGGTATCATAAAACCCGGACTGATCCCAACCCGAACCCGAACCCATAGGGTATTTCAAAACCAATGCTTGATTCTGGTCCGTCGGGCTTTGCAAACCCGCTGGGTAATCCTGTATACCAGATTTATAGTATTTATGTTAAAATCATAATTTCAACTTTTAATTTTCATTAAATTGTGTTAACATTAGACATATTAGTCAGTTCAGCCAAAAGCAATTTAAATTTGCCATCTGAGCATAACAGATGAGTAAAAATGCCGAAAGGCATTCAAAAAGTAATACAGCTCCATGGATAAATGTACGAACCTGGCTAACCAATATAACATACTGAATCCATTATCATGTTAAATAAAAGCACGCAAGGATGGCAAATCGCTAGTAAATAAATTTTCAAAAGCAAATAGCTTCCACACAGATGTGCATATGATACGTTTTAAAGGAACAAACTACAACTTCTAGAACAAACCTAAAGGCAGTACATATTAATAAATTATTGAAAATGGACCAGCACGTAGCAGATTAAATAGGTAAGTTTTAAAGAAATTATCATTTTAAAACTTATTGGGCCAATGAAGTTTAAAATTAGTTTAGATATTATCTAAATTAATTTTAAATAAAATCATTATTTTATTTTATTTGTAATATTTTGATATTATATTCATAATATATAATATGAATATGTGTATCATATACACATGTGTGTATATGTGCATATGCAATATATACTATGTACATGTTTTATTATGCTCATATATATTAACCCAAAAAATGGATCAACATATATAAATCAGATAAAATCACAAATTCAAGTAAAGTCAAAAGAAAAGCAGTAAAGAAGACACAATTTTTATAGTGGTTGGGTGCAATCTCCGGTCTACATCCACTTCAATCTTTTTTTATAGTTGTTCACTTTTTGCATTACAACTAATTACATCATATCTCATCACAATATAGTGGATATCAGATTTACAATGATGTTTCTAAAGAGTTTGAGAGGTAGATGATAGGAATGAAGAAGAGAAAGAAGTCTCCAATGACAGAGAAATCAGATCCTCTTTTAATTGCAACTAGACTTGTATTTACAGGGGAAACAGTTATGTTGGATCGGAAGTCCACCTGGAGTAGAGTCTAGACATCAGCCCAAAGTCGTGCCCCAAGTTGTAGAGCTTGCTGAGTTAAACAAACATGTTGATACCAACTTAAACATGTCGGTGCCGACATGTTTCCTTAGTTCGAATCCCTTCGAACTTTCCTGCATACTTTTTCTAACTTTATTTTGTTGCGTTCCATTTTTTCTACAATGGTTGGTTAATTTTGGTGATCGTTCCTTCATTACTTGAGTTATCGTGCTTTGTTCAATGTCTTCTCTCCAATCCATGAAATAGCTTCTCAAATCCTTGACAATCACTTAGACACATATGTGAACGGTAGATCATAACTCATGTGAAGTTGGAGTGGAGGAATATAGGCTCAAAACAATTCGTCCAAAAAAAGTCGGTGCCCACTTGTTTCCTTAGTGTATTTTTGGTTGAAATATTTCCCAAGCTATTTCATTGCTTCATCTAAGTGTGTTTGTCAATTTTCAAGTCGGTTTATCCTCGTTTTAATCTTCTAAGTCCAATTGAAGTTTGCTTTGGCTCAAAAGCGGGTTAACATTTGCCCCCAAAATACGCCTTTTGAGTATAAAGCGTGCTTTGCTCAAGAATATGTTCCAATAATCAGTCTCCTATGGTTGAGCTCTCCATCTTTTCATCGATCTTGATCTTGGTAAATCGTCTAGTTCCTTCGAATTCTCTTGCCAACCGAAGGTCGTTTTAAACATATTATAGCTAAGACTCTAGTCTCTGCTTTTTATACATCATAATTATTCCGATTTCATTCGGAGTTATTACATCACATATCAAATTGTCCCGTATTCATTCGCAACTTATCTGCTTTATTCTAATTATAAGGCGTTCAAATCCTTCATCAGATCCGTTTCCGTTCTAAGGATCAGTCACTCCGGATCATTTTACTTTCAATTTAACGTGTGATCTCCCTGAATCGTTAATGATCCAATCTAGGATTCGATCTTTTAGGACCATTTAACTTTCAATATAGGGTTCGATCTCTCTGGATCGGTTATCACCTAATATATGATTTTGATCTCTCCGGACCCTTGTTGAATTCGCTTGCTCTTCGACAAAGGAACTCAACGACCAAGCAATCCCATCCGCTCACTCTCCGATGAGAGGACTTTCGTACAAGCCCATCCACTCGCTCTTTGGCAAGGGAACTTGTACCTTACACTTCAGTCCCGACTTAAAGCGGTCAATATCATACATGTCCATCCACTCGCTCTCTGATGAGGGGACTTTCACCCTGAATCCGGTCCCCTCTCTCCGGACGGGACTTAAAGCGATCAGTATCGTACAAGTGCATCCAGTTTCTCTTTGGTGAGTGGACTTGCACCCTGCACTTCTGTCCCGTCTCTCTAGATGGAACATAAAGCGATCAATATCGGTCATCATATTTAATATGGATTTTTCAAAAGTAAAATATTCAAATCAAAGCAAACAAGCAGAAGTCCTAATTATCCATCCCAGATATCCAACTCAGAGCATGCCTAGAGACCAATGTAGGTCCCGTACACATGTAAATGGTCCGAGGTTATTATTATCCTAAATAGTCATCCCAGACATCCGACTCGGAGCATGCTTAGAGACCAATCTAGGCCTCGTACACCTGTAAGCGGTCTGAGATTATTATTATCCTAATTATTCAAAGCAAGAAAAAGAAAAGCAAAAAAGTCGAACCTGACTCTCGACCGTCCCAATCATAGGATTTCGAGTCTCAGACCAGATCCCTGATTGTTCCTTGATGCGTTCACTACAAATAGTAGTCGCTCCGGCCGCACCATCGCAATTCAGTTCCTCACATACTGTTGTAGTTGGTTGCTTCAAACTAGTTCTTCTATCAGATCACAAAGGGGTCGACACTCGTTCGTTTCATGTCCATCCATTTCATGGGAGATGCAGAATTTTCTAGGTCTTTTCTCCCAAGTAGTGGGCTCTCTCCTAGCTGGCTTCTGATAGGGGATCTGCTCCTAATGTCCAGATATATCCTCTCCGGGGTTTCTGTTAAATCATTGTAGGAAAAGAATTTCGGATCCCTCCTTTGTCATTTCCTTTCCCTACTCCAGACAATCCCCTGCCATCAATAGCATCAACATCCTCAGCTTTGACGTTTTCTTGACGCAAATCTCTCATCTTCGTGATAGAATTCCACAAGATTCATCGATGGATCCCTTTACAGTGCAACTTTAAAGTCTGTTTTGGTCATTAGACATGAACTCCGAACTATCTCAAGAACTTACTCACCAAGTCGGTTCACATGCTAATGGACCCATTCTCCAGCTATCTAAATCACATCGCCGCCATGTCCATTAAATATAATGGGAAGCACAACCCCATTACCTCCTCAGAAACACCTAACACCTGCATACGTCGGATGTATCTCATCAAATGAACCATCGAACCCTACTTTCGGACGTACATTTCCAGTGTCGAAAGCTTGAAATCGAGAGGATTTCTCACATTTTGGATATTAGAAGTGAATGGATTCCTGTTCACATCTTCCAAGCTCTGATCTGAGGTTCCACCTCTAACTATTCTGCTTACTAACTCAACAATTCGGTTTTTGCAATCCAATGAAGGTTTACGTCCAAAAGCGATATTCTACCCCCACTCCCGTAGGGGTATTCCGGCACATACTCTAGCACGTACTCCTCTTGTTGCACGTTAGCGTTCCGACCTGCTCCTTTGGTTTTATTCTGCCCTCCGTTCCTATGGAGAGGTTCTGACACATACACTTCCGGTTGTTGGCCGTACACATTCTGATTTGCATTTTTATCTCTAGCATTATTCATTCTTGGCATTCCAGCAATCACACCAACATTGCCCTCGAGTCTATTTCTCTCGGTACCGAGTTGTCCTGTTTGTGGGGGCATCGCTCTAGTTCAGTCTATTCAAACCTCAGACGTTTCGACATTAGCTCCTTGTCCTTGGTTCTAAATTCCAACGGCTCTAGTTATTCCTTGTTATCCTATCCTTTGGAAAAATCCTTTAAGAATTTCATGTTGTCGAGTCATTAATCTATCTTGCATCTCCTTCATCATTTTCTCCATCTTTTCTCTGGTCACGTAGATGAATTGATGAGAATTTAAGGACATTTCATGAATGCCCCCATGCTCTGGTTGGCTTGTTCAAGCCTTAGATCTCGTGTTAGGTCTCTTTATCTTCTTCAAATCTTAGATCCTAGCTTCAAGTCTTCAGATCTAATTCTTTTTTCTCAGTGAAAGCACCAAAATATTAAACAAAAAAAGATCAATGCCCAAAAATCAGATTAAAGCACCAATTCAAGTAAACTCAAGAGAGAAGCTGTAAAGAAGACACAGTTTTTATAGTGGTTCGGCGTAATCTTCGATCTACGTCCAATTCAATCTTTTTTATTAGTCGTTCTCTCTCTAGATTATAACTAATTATATCAGATCTCACCACAAATTAGTATATCTTAGATTTATAACGAAGTTTCTAAAGAGTTTGAGAGGTAGATGATAGGAGTGAAGAAGAGAGGGAAATCTCTAATGGCAGAGAGATCAAATCCTCTTTTAGTTGTTATTAGGGTTGTATTTTTAGGGTAAACAGTCGTGTTGGGTCAGAAGTTCGCCTAGAGCAGAGTCTAGACATCGGCCTAAAGTCATGAACCAAGTTGTAGAGCTTGCCGAGTTAACCAAACATGCCGATACCGATTTGAACATGTTGGTGCTGACATGTTTTCTTAGTTTGAATCCCTTCAAACTTTCTTGCATCCTTTTTCTAACTTTATTTTATTGTGTTCCATGTCGTTTTCTTCGATGGTTGGTTGATTTTGGTGATCGTTCCCTCATCACTTGGGTTATCATGCTTTCTTCAATGTCTTCTCTTTAAATTCATGAAATAGCTCGTCAAATCCTTGAAAATCACTTAGAATCATAACTCGTGTGAAGTTGGAATGGAGGAACATGGGCTCAAAACAAGTCGCCCACAATAAGTCGGTACAAAACGTTAGTACAAAACATGTCGGTGCCCACTTGTTTCCTTAGTTATTTTTGGTTGAATTTCTCGAGCTACTTCCTTACTTCATCTAAGTGTGCTTGCCAATTTTGAAGTCGTTTCATTCTCGTTTTAATCTTCTAAGTTCGATCAAAGTCTGCATTGGCTCAAAAGCGGGTTAACAATATACAAGTGTTAGTTTACACTGCAATGGACCTGCTAGATCCTTCGTATACATATGTGTTGTCTAATGTATATGCATTTATATTAAAATCAATTTTGTTTTAAAAACAATTTAAAATATTATTACATTTTCGAACAATTTTTTTTTAATTTTTGGTCAAAATTTTATTTATTAATATACATAAATAAAATTTATCACTATATATATACACATCTAATGCTGAAACAAACTGAAAGTGCACAAGGATCTATACTAATAAGGCTAATATACATACATACATACATACAAGGTGTATATACAATATCAAGCTATATAAGAAAGGAAATAGTAAAGTAAGATAAGAAGCAGTCACGTCAGGATTTTTATACGGGTTCGGTCCTTCTGTCCTACGTTTAATCCCAAAGCTCCCCTTTGAATTTTCCACTAACCAAAACACCCTCACTTAGCTTGAATGAATAGGTGATATAATAATTTGCTGACTTGACAATCTTATGTTCGATCAATTTTGATTTTGACTTGTAGTATAATGCTTCCTACGATCTCCTTTAGATGGTTCAAGATGCATGCACCGTGATTATGGAACTATATAGAGTAATTCTTGAGTGAATGGATATTGAGTTTGAGAGAATAGATTCAAGATAGGAAGTTCTATTCAAGTCTTCTAAACTCAAGTTCTATTTATAATAGCAAAAAAGGTGCTTTAGAAAAGTTATAATCATTCAGAAAAGCCATTACTCTTTGAATAGAATCATTGAATGATCGCAACTCTTTGGAGCGTTGTTTCATAAAATAGCCATTGTAGGTTATTCAGTCGACTGGTTATGATAGTTAGTCTACTGAATATGAACACCAAAAATTATAGAGAGGAAGGCCAAACTTAGTAGACTAAAGTGTAAATTTAGTAGGCTGGTTCAGTCGACTAAATT
Organism: Allium fistulosum; assembly: GCA_030737815.1. Taxonomy (NCBI): domain Eukaryota; kingdom Viridiplantae; phylum Streptophyta; class Magnoliopsida; order Asparagales; family Amaryllidaceae; genus Allium; species Allium fistulosum. Next base: position 802,241,306 of record CM060904.1, read on the forward strand.
CATTTTAATTCGACCGCCCTCAACTGATTGAAAATGGATTTAGTCAACATAAACCTAAATTTATAAATTCATTCTTATAAATACTTGTTTTGTAAATAGTTTGAATTTTGTATTTGGAATTCTTGTGCGTTAATGGTATGTGTGTATCCATTTGAATCATCTAGAAGATTTTACAATTTAAATCTAAGGACAAAATAATACTCTTGACTTCAATTTGCAGACGATCACCAATTGCTTTTAACCTTGTTTTCTTTGAATCATCATCGTCTTCAAATACCTATATAAAATAGTAAAAACATGTATGTAGATATAGTTGTCATCATTAAAATATTCATACAAATAGGGTTCTAACACATATATAGATGGATTCGCAATAATATAATCAATCTAACTATACTTGAATCATATAATAGCAAATATTTATATGTATATAAATTATAGATAAGAACATTACCTTACTATAGCCTAGAGAATACACCTCGAATGCCGAATCAGTTCACTTCAATTGAATCTAAATTTAAATCCTTCTAGACAGAGCTACACGACTACTACGCACTGATGTCTTATTTCAATTGAATCTGTGTTGTTTGAATCTTGAAATAATAGAGGAGGAAGGGATTTTCGGCCAAAAATGGTATGGAGGAGAGCCAGAACAACGTAAATGCAAATAAGGGGTTAAGGGAGTTTAAATATAAGAGAAAAGAAGGAGCAAAAAGTGGATCTAGATCCACAATTCTCTCAAACATTTCAAACTCCATTTGAATCGAATTCATCATCTATGGCTGGCCACACCTGCCCCATATACGGGCCTCTAATCACTTCAAGGTAGATCGAGTAAAATACATTTAAATCCAATTTAAACATACATTAGTATCGTATACCAATACATATGCATATAATTTTTATATACGCACTATTTTCAATACAAAGAAAATAAAATTTTATAATTTATTTTCACAAATATAATTAATTTAATTAATTTATAATAATTATAATTAGTTAAATCAAGAGTAGTCGGAGAATTCAACATTTCGGTTGTGTGACTCTTAGGTGTAAATTCAGTCAGCAGTTAATATCGAACAAGTCAAATATTAACATTCACATGCCACCTTAGCTAGTGGTGTGACACTGTGGCTAGATTGACAGCTTACAAAGCTTCGGTAAAATTGGATTTTACTTAATTTAAGCATCATCCAGTAGTGACAACTAATTACACCAATTTTCTTCGTCAAAACTATAACACGTTAGGACTTATGGAATTGGTAATGGGCAAAATTCTAACATCGTCTATATTCAACTTTACAGCCCAAACACAAAGTTCTTGATCCAATAATAATAGTTAGTAATAGTCGGAGACTTTAACTCGCTCCAAGAAAATATATATCTTGTTGCACTTGTTAGCAGCATTATAGCTAAGTGCAGCTGTTAATTTACAAGTGGGTGCTACCAAAATTTAAGATCTCCCGACAAGTAAAACTTTGTTACGCTTTTTTGCTTTTCACATTTCCGTCCATTGTCATTTTCCTCTTTGCTTCTGAAATTTTTTGCAAGTCCTAAATTATCTTCGTCTTCATCGTCACTTCATTAACCCTCCATCGCCAACATCGCGCTACTCCTCTTCTCTCCACATTGTCGATGGACTCTTCCTTCTACCTGCTGCCATTTAATTGAGATTCTACACTAACCTTAAATAGGTATGGATTTTACACTTTATTTTGCGATTATATATGGGTTTATATGGTTCAACATCGATTTTATAAATTGAATTGCAAAAACCCTAATTTGCTAATTCATCTTCATCAATTTACACAAAACCTTAGTTCACTAACTCTGATTTTTTTACATTTGTTTTTGGGACTAAAGAGTGCACTGGTTTAGTTCAATAACCCAATCGTATGATGTATATGCATATATCATTCACTCGCCAAGGTGTTGCAAATAGGTATTATCGTCAATCATTATGTTAAGTTTGATACTTTCCAATTTGGCGTTTGCTATATTATTTAATTATTTTCAGATTCAATCTATTTTTCAATCCTTTTGATGAAAATTAACTAAGTTTATAATAATAATAATAAATTATTTAAGTTCAAATTCAAATTGTGTTTGATATAATAAGCTATATTTTGATAAAAATTAACTAAGTTTATAATAATAGTAATAATAATAATGAACTATCTAAGTTTTATAAAAATTAAATAAGTTTATATAAATTAATCAAGTATTAAAAAAAGTCAAAACTAAGTTTTTTTAAAAATTAACAGGTTTATAATAATAATAATTATAATATTAATAACAATAAAAAAATAAGTTTGATAAAAATAAACTAAGTTTTTTTATATGAAAGAGTGGTCCTCTTGTGAGGAGAGCACTCGTAATAAGAATTACCTACATAATCAAAAACATACAAAAGTTCAATGGAAGTTATCTGGCACAAAAATGAGGGATCATCACTTTGATGATCGACAAAAAGAGAAGGTAAGAGCAGTCCAAAAGAATAAATAAAGAAGCGTTTGAGTTAATAAAGTCTGTTGACGAGAATATGAGGTTGAGAGCGGTTGCTGTATGCAAGGGAATGCTAGGAAATATTGCATAGCTGAGGTGAATGTTGCAATAATTGGAACATGGAATTGCATGTGTGGGAAAAGGCATTACAATACAGTGCATGGCTCCATTATGAGTTCAGTACAACATAATACTTGAACTAGAGAGTGCAGCGGGCACAGGAATGCGAGTGAGGCTGCCTACAGGCATGTATAATTGCATGTTCACTTGATGTGGCAGCTTTGCTGGAGTGGGAATGCAGTAGTGTTATATGGTTGAACGGATGGAACAAGGTTGACTTCGGACCTAAAATTAGACGCTTAGCCTACCAAAGGTGAATCAGGACTTTAAAACTGGTCAAACAAGAGGAGCAGCCTGTTTGCCTCCTGAACATGAGGCAGTGGCGAGTTGAGTACGAAGTGTATAAACCTGAAGCAGGAGGATGCCTAAACAATGCGTGAATCCACTACCTGCCAAAGATTGCGAAAGGCAAGTGGACATGGAGGTTTGGGTAAATAGAACACCGAACTGCAGTACAACCATGAGCAGGTGAAGAGAGCACCGAAAGGGCATTGATTAGGGAGATGAATCTGCATTCCAGGTGGAACAACAACTTCAAACGTGGGGCTGCGTCCTTCGACAGGTTGATACATCAATAGGTAGTTCCTCAACTGAACTACACTAAGGCACTGAAATGCATCCAAAACGCACTAAAAGAGTTGAACAGCCAGCTGCAAGGCAGAGTAATTTACTTGATGCTGGCAATCTGTCTGTGTAGGGGAGAAGTTGTTGAACAGATACTGGCGAAAGCGTCGCAGGTGATCTTAAATAAATGACTAAGTTAATAATAATAAACTATAGTATGATAAAATTAAGTTTAAAATAATAATAATTTAGCTAAGTTTTATAACCAATAATAATAATAAACAACACCAAACATATTATAATTTCCACCACACTGAGAAACCATGCACTGTAAGCCGTGCACTGGTGGCTGAAGTGGTGGGGGTTTTGGATTCTGTATAGGGTGGTACAGAAGGTAGTTTAGTGGGGTGTGAAATGCAGGATCATGTCGAGGATGAGGCAATATCAGATTTGAGTAGTAATGTTAATTCAGAAACCATTTATTTCTTACTTTTGAAAGTAGCTTGTTGCTTACTTTTGGTACTTATAACTTATTTCCAGACACCTCTTAGTTATGTATGTTGTATATCAAGTTAGATATGGTTTTCTCAGAACTGATTATATGTTTATATTTGGCAACGTTAAAACCTCATGCCCTGAACTCGTACTTGGGACCAATATACCGAGGAAACGTATTTTCGATCAATCGTAATACTACTCATTTTAGATGCCCAGTTGTTATTTTAGATTTAATGCATGTGTTTAACAGTTTCTTTTGGTTGTTGATCAACTTGTGTAACACCTTTGAAAACTTAAAGTAACAACATTTCATTCTGATAAGTTTGTCCTGTTCCAGATTACAAATTCTTATTAGTTAAAAAACAAATAGTATTTGCTTTTCGTTATTAGCATACTTTCTTTGACCAATGATTTATATTTACTCATGCTGATTTGTTCTATATCTCAAGTTTGTTCTTGTTGAGTTTATATTTTTGACTATTATTTTACTAAGTTAAGTGAACACTATAGTTTTACTATTTATTTCCGGTCGATACCAAAAAATTCATGCTTCAAGTTATACAGCTAGCACAGAAAAGGGTGATGCTGATAAACAAGAAGAGAAGTCTGACATATATAGCAACAATATGACTAAAGCAATATGACTGATGCTATTCCTAGTCTTTGATGTAAATATTTAAGAAAATTGTAGGTGTTTTCGCTTTTCTTCTTTTTTTTCTTTGGTTGGCCCTGTTTAATCATCATATAATTCATTTCAAATGTAGCAGCACTAATTCTATATCTCAAATTTTATTATTCTCATTAGACTTCTCACCAGCAGTGTTTTATACACTTATACATTGCTGCCTAAGGACAGTAGTGTTCATGGCTACACTGCTGCCTAGGCAATACTGTGGTGTGCACTGCTGTCTTTACACTGCTGCCTAGTGCATCAGTGTATATTGTTACACTACTGCCCAAGGCAATAGTGTACACTTTTACACTGCTGCCCATGGCGAAAGTGTACACACTGCCCATAGGCAGCAGCGTGGTATGCACATTGCTACCACGAGGTAGCAGTGTACACATTGCTGCCATAACAACAGTGTGAAGTATACTGGTGCCTAGTGGCAGTAGTGTATATTCTTACATTGCTGCCATTAGGCAGCTGTGTATGCACTACTATGTACAACATTGCACAGATTTGTGCACTACTGTCCACAGCAGTGCACCCTTTGTTTCGGACTCTGTCCGAGGGGGCACCAAGCTCCGACAAGGTCGGGGAGAGGTTCAGGTTTTATAAAATTAAACAAATTTTATAAAATTAACTAAGTTTAAGTTAACTAAATTTTATAAATAATAATAATATAACTAACTTAAAAAAGTTTTATAAATAATAACGACGATGGTGATAATGAATTAACTAAGTTTATAATAATAATAATATAATTAAGTTAACCAAGTTTTAATAATAATAATATTAATTAACTAAGTTAACCAAGTTAATAAAAATTAACTAAGTTTTGTTAAAATTAAACAAGTTTTATAAAATTAAATAAGTTTAAGGTAACTAAATTTAATAAATAATAATAATAATAATATCACCAATTTAACAAATTTTTATAAATAATAATAATGACGATGATGATTAATTAACCAAGTTTATAAAAATTAACTAAATTTATAATAATAATAATATAATTAAGTTAACTAAGTTTTAATAATAATAGTATAAGTTAACTAAGTTAACCAAGTTAATAAAAATTAACTAAGTTTTGTTAAAATTAACTAAACTTAAGTTAACTAAAATTTAAAAATATTCAAAATATAACTAATTTAACAAAGTTTTATGAATAATGACGACGACGATGATGAATTAACTAGGTTTATAAAAATTAACTAAGTCTATAATAATAATAATACAATTAAGTTAACCAAGTTTTAATAATAATAATAATAAATTAACTAAGTTATCCAAGTTAATAAAAATTAACTAAGTTTTGTTAAAATTAAATAACTTTTATAAAATTAACTAAGTTTAAGTTAACTAAAATTTATAAATAACAATAATATAACTAATTTAACATAGTTTTATAAATGATGATGATGAATTAACTAAGTTTATAAAAAATAACTAAGTTTATAATAATAATGGTGATGATAATAATAATATTAATAATATAACTAAGTTTATGTTAACTAAATTTTATAAATAATAATAATGTAACTAATTTAACAAAGATTTATAAATAATAATGATGAAAACGATGATGAATTAACTAAGTTTATAAAATTAACCAAGTTTATATTAATAATAATACTAATAATAATAATACAATTAAATTAACCTTGTTTTTTAATAATAATAATAATAATAATAATAATAAATTAACTAAGTTAACCAAGTTAATAAAAATTAACTAAGTTTTGTTAAATCAAACAAGTTTTATAAAATTAGTTAAGTTTAAGCTAACTAAATTTTATAAATAATAATATAACTAATTTAACAAAGTTTTATAAATAATAACAATAATTATGATGATGATGATGAATTAACTTTGTTTATAAAAATTAACTAAATTTATAATAGTAATAATATAATTAAATTAACCGAGTTTTAGTAATAATGATAATAAATTAACTAAGTTAACCAAGTTAATAAAAATTAACTAAGTTTTGTTAAAATTAACAAAGTTTAAGTTAACTAAATTTTATAAATAATAATAATATAACTAATTTAACAAAGATTTATAAATAACGATGATGATGATAAATTAACTTAGTTTATAAAATTTAACTAAGTTTATAATAATAATAATATAATTAAGTTAACTGAGTTTGAATAATAATAATAATAATAAATTAAGTTAACCAAGTTAACAAAAATTAACTATGCTTTGTTAAAATTAAATAAGTTTTATAAAATTAATTAGTTTAAGTTAACTAAATTTTATAAATAATAATAATATATATAATTTAACAACATTTTATATATAACTGTAAGATTGGACTTTATTTATTTCATTCCGTTTATAACTTTGATTATTTATATGACATTATTTATAATATGTTATACTCGTATAATGTTGTGGATGTTTGATATTAGATTTGAAGTCCTACAAATTAACATAATTGTTTGACTATACGTTGTGCTTTTACTTGTGCAGGCATTGGATTTTCGAAGAGAGCAAGGTTGGACTTTTATGGTGCTAGTTTTCACTTGTGCATGCAACAAAGAATTATGAGTAATCAAGCGTTTTGTTAGCACCAGTTTGGTATAACCTTTTATTAGTACTAGGTGTGTAAATTTGTATACGAATGGTTATTGTATATGAGTTTGATTATTTTATCAAAAAACTATTGTATTAGATTGGTTATGGATATCTTATTTGATTATATGATTAATATGTTTTTTTAATTGTTTGAATATGATGATTATGTGAGAGATTGTTGATTGATATAGTAGAAACAAAATAGACCATTAACAGAAAATAATAGCATGAAAAAATGGTGCAAAATGATCAACAACTTTTATTAGCGTTTCAAAAACGCTACAGAAATACATATAAGGGCGTTGAGTAAACGCAACCGTAAAGTACGGTAAAGTTGGAAACTTTATTGGTAGCGCCAAAAAACCTTTTGGCGGCGTTTTTAAAACGCTATAAAAAGATTTATGGTGGCGTTTGAGAAACGCTGGAATAAAAGGATTTATAGTGGCGTTGAAGTAAATGCAACTAAAAATCATGGATTTTTAGTTGTAGGCTTTATCACGGCGTTTATCAAAACGCTACCATAAGTTTTGGTAGTGTTTTTTGTGCGCCACCAAAAATAAAATTTCTTGTAGTGCCTTTGGGTTGACTTTAGTTGGCCAAGATACTGATCCCATTATAACCGAGCAGATGAATTATCTATTACATAGTGTTTCAAATCTCATTCTTCTACTCGACCTACCAATAGTCATTCAATGGATGTCATGCCATGATTTAACTATAATCAATGTCGAGCTTCCACATTGAAGTTTGACAGTATTCTCAAGTTGGGAGAATTGTGCAATATTGTCACGTTGATATTTTTTGTTTGACCATAGTTATATTAACTAAATGAAAACTATCGAGTGAGTCATTCTATAGTTATCCAATAACTATCAGTACGTAATCCCTCGGTTCCCCAAGCAACCATGAGTAATACATTGTCCAACATTTGTAGAGCGTTACGTACTCTAGTCTCAACGTATGGATCGATATCCTGTCTCGATACAGCTTGACTAGGATATTTAAAACGATATGTTTATTATTTTGTGATAAACTTCTCATGATTACAACACCTTGTAATTACTATCACAAAACACATCATTCATGGATATTCTATTAAATATACTTAAATTAAATAATTAATTAATCGTAACACGTTATAACAAGTATATATAATAGTAAAAAACATCTTTTATTTCGAATGAGGTTTTATTACCGAGTTAATAAGTTACAATAAATAATAGAATTGCCCTTAGAGCATACCCATAACTCTATCAATCTTTCACTTACACTTGGGGCAATTATGAAATCTCAATCCCATCCATTCGATCAACTTAATGAGAACCGACCAAGATAATCCCTTCGTGAATTCATCTGCTACGTTGTCCTTGGTATATATATCCTTTCTACCATGACATCTTTCCTCTCAATGAATTCTCTAATTAGGTGGAACTTTCGAAGAATATGTCATGATTTCTTATATACTTTAAGCTCCTTTGTAATCTGCATCACCACATTGTTGTCACAAAACAATGCCATTGGATTCTTTTTGTCTGTAATCACTCCTAGCTCGCTTTAAAATTTGTGCATCCAGACCGCTTCTTTAACTGCTTCATTGAGATCGATGTACTTGGTCTCCATCGATGGAATCAATACTATTTCCTGTTTGGAACTTTTCCAGCTGATAGTGCCACCGTTAATAGTTATGACATAAACTGACACTAACTTACTATTGTCGCTATTGTCGATATCACTCTGAAAGCTAGAATTAGTATATCCCTTCATAAGGAAGTCTCCATTCTTATATAACGGGAATAAGTCTCTAGTATTTTTATAAATACTTTAGCATACACTTTGCAGCTGTCCAATGCTTTTCTCTAGTATTAGTCTGGTATTAGTTTACGCATCCTAATGTGCATCTATCGGGTAATTAGCATAGCATACATTATGAAACCGATTACTGAAGCATATGTTGTTTCTCTTTATTAGTCCAAAGAGCGTTTTTCTTAGAAAGTATGATTTCAGGTTGCATTAGAACATTTCCACGCTTGAAATTCTCCATACCAAACCTTTTCAGTACGGGGTTTCTATACAGAGATTGTGACAATCCCTACAACCTCTTAGATCTATCTCTATGGATCTTTATACTAAGTATATAGATATCTTCTCCCAAATCCTTCATGGAGAAGTTCTTGGAAAGCCAAGCTTTTACTGATTGCAATAATGAAAAGTCATTTCCAATCAATAGAAGATCATCAAGTATAACACTAAGAATACATAGAATTTTCATGTTCCTTTCGATATATGTACACTTCCTCTATGTTTGGATAAAAATCAAACTGTTTGATTACCTTACCACACTTATTCTAATGTTTTGAAGCATGTTTGAGTCCATAAATGGACTTTGACAACTTACAAGCCTTGCCCTCACTCCTACTGACCTCGAAATCCTGGGGTTGCGACGTATGGACGGTCTCTTCTAAATTACAATTTAGAAATGTCGTATTTACACCTATTTGTCATTTTTCGTAGTCGTAGAATGCAGCAATAGCTAGCATTCTTTGAATGGACATAAGCATTGCTACGGGCAAAAAGGTCTCATCATAACCAAAATCTTAAATTTAATGAAATTCTTTTGTAACTAGCATTGCCTTATGAGTCTCCACTTGTCCATTTACAGCCGATGAGTTTTATCCCTTTGAGTATGTCAGACAATAACCACACTTTATTTTCAGACATGAAACTCATTTCGGGTTTCTATAACATCCATCATTCCGAGGTCCGAAAATAAACACTACCGATAAAGCAGTCATCAATAGTATTATTTTCAGTGATTAAATGAGATCAGTTAATAGTATCGTTCACATCAGAAGCACATGAATATAAAACTTTTTAAAACACATTTCATTAATAATTTCCATATTCATTACATAATCCCAAAGCATTGCCCATGTTCAGATAAAATATAATTATTATAAAATACTCCAAGAGTGTCATATGAAGATGCCATCTTGGTTGATCAGAGTTTACTACTAGACAGATTCAACTTCTGCCATTACATACATTGAAACAAAATGTTAACAACACATCATACATAAATAGATCCTATATAGTTAGCTCTGCCACCTGCACGTCTTCAGAAGCTTTATTCGTCAAACCTAAAACCTATAAACCTTACTCTTGAACTACTCAAATGAGCACCTGAGAGTTAATGGGGGAAAAAAACTGCTGGTAAGACAAAAAGTCTAGTGTGAATAATAATATGTCATCTCGATAATAGATATCTAGTGAGACCATGCCTCTGAGCAAGACGGGTTTTCTCCTCACTAGTATCTTCTAAAAATATGTCAATCTCAATCATGCTCCAGCATTTACAATGGTTAAATAAACATAAACAATCGTATGCATGCATGCTACATGGGTTAACCAGACCGATCAGTCTCAATTAATTGGCTGTTTGTCTCGACTTCATAGTTTTTCCAAGGTTACTACAAACCTGTATGGCTAACTCGGGACTACCATATATACCAAAATTCTCCAACTTATCGTTAGGGGGCCAAACACAATCATCTTAGTGTTATCTGACTATCTGTCTATCTCATAGTTTTGCTAGGCTCATGTAATATCCTCTATCTTGAGGCCCGAAGCTAGGCACTACAGATGCTGTAGTCATCCATAGTATTAACTTCCGGTGACAAAAAACAGTAATGCTAATGGTATCTATAATATCATATGCACATGAATATGAAATAAAATCAACACAGATTTCAAAAACAACTTTTCTGATTACATTTCAAATCCATATTTCATATTCAGTTACATAATCCTAAAACGATTCCCAGGTTTTGATCAAATATAATTATTATAAATTACGCTAAGAGCGATATATGAAGATGCCTCATTGGATGATCAGAGTACTAAATAGACATATCGGTCATAAGTACATTACAGTGGAAACAATAATAAATAGCTCCTACATAGCTAGCTTTGCCTCCTACACGTCTTCAGAAGCTTATTCATCCAACCTACTAAACCTGAAAGGTCCTTAACTCTCAATCTACTCAAAATTAATTTTTAAGCATTCGAGAGTTTAAGGGAAAAACATAAACTTCGAGCCAAACATAGAGCCTGGTGTGAATAATACTACTACATCTCGGTTTACTGATATTAAGTAAGACCACGCAGCTTAGCGGAATGGGTTTCCCCTTACTAATATTCTTTTAAAATCATTTCTTTTGCAAATCAAAATCCTGCAATCAAACTGATTATAACAATAATAGCAAATACATATACGCATAATAATCAGAAAATCAGCGGACTATCTGTCCACACTATAGTTTTATCTAGCTAACTATTAACTATTGGCTGACTCGGGCCTACCAGACAAAATCAATAATCTAACTTCTGTTAGACACTACACTGGACTGTCTGCCCTTAACTTTCTTCTTCTAAGATCAACTGATTCTAATGGTTTTGCGGGCTCACCAATAACCTATCTTTACTCTGTATATTCCCTTTTGTGTGTAACATTATTTTAGTCTCATCTGTGACAAAGCCCTACATACTGGAATTTTGGACTTATATTAGCTAGAGGCTATTAGCTAAAGTATAGGGCGCGACCCCATACCAGTCCCATCTGGTCTTCTAATATCTGAGTCATAGTCTTAAGGATAACTACCTTATTCAAGTTTCATTTCCTATCATATACTTAGGGTTGACCACCCTATTCAAATTTCATTTTCTTGTAAACAATCTTTGCAAATGGTTTACCCCTGAAATCATATCTTTATAAAACAAGGAAATCATATACTTTGCTTTACTCAAAACACTTATGCCATGATATATGCTTTACACAAAACAATGTTGATGAAATTTGATCAATGGGATTATCTATCCCTTCAAAATAAGTTAAAACCTTTTTAACTTAGAAAGCTTTAGGCCATGAAGCCAAAGCAAAACCTTCGAAACCCTTATTTTAAAACCTTAAACAATACCTTTCGAAATCATTGAAAACACCATTTCGAAAGCCTTACTTAAACCTTAGACATCCTCTTTCAAAACCATTTATACTTACTTTTTGAAAGCATTAGAGCCTTCCTCTCGAAATACTTAAAATATAACTTTTGAAACATTCACAATATATATTTCGAAAGCATTTGGCTCAGGTAAAGGATTGTGGAAACATTGCTTCGAAACCATTTAAAATTATTCCATTCGAAACCATTTAAAAGCAGCTATATGACCCTTTCGAAAGCATTAAGAAAGCGACTTCAGGGTAAAAAGGCAAAAGCACTCTTTCAAATACGGTGTTTTAAGGCTATAAAGAAAAGCGACCTCAACTAGTTCGAAAGGTATGAATGCGGCAACATGGGTATCAAATCGGTTCAAAAGCGGCTATCCTTTCGAAAGCTCCTTTTAAAACGAAAGCAAGCGACAACTCATTCGAAAGCTCTTTTCTAAAAAAACAAGGATAAGCAACAACTTTTTCGAAAGCTTCCTTTTAAAGAAAAGATGAGTTAAAAACAACCCCTTCGAAAGCATCTTTTGTAAATAGAAGGATTCAAAAGCTTATGAGAATAACTTCTACCCCTTTAAAGTGTGGTTTCGACACGGTCCCTTCGACCTTTCTGCAATGCACTACATATCAATTACTTAATACCATGTGCATTGGTTTCGAATGAGTTCATTAGCTGAGGTATGGTGACGAAAGCTAGCAAATGGAAGTGGCGAAGTGGTGAATCCAAGCAAAACTGATTTTATGCCTTTCAAAGTAATTTCTTTTCACCTAACTTGCCTAATTTGTCAAAATAAATCCTTTTCTAAAAGAATGCCGAATTCAAAATTATTAATTAAAAACATTTTAACAAATAAGCCCTTCTCCTTGATAAAACATATAAAACATTTAATTCCCTTAACTCAAATAATTTTATAACCATAATAAAATACTTAGGAAAATTCCCCAAAATCACCATAATTCACTTTTAATATGTTTCCTAACATATGTAAATTTTAGACCTGAAATAATTATATAATTTCCTTAAATAATTTAAACCCAATATTAACTATTTTCTTTCATAGAAAATTCATAATAAATCCAAAATAACTTTAAAAATTATGAAACTTAAAACCCACTTCTAAAATAATGTTTTTGGTCATATATCAAAAAAGCAACTCATTTAGATGTCATCTAATAGGTTTTCTAATCTAAACATATCATAAAACTCATATAAAATCATATAAATCATCAACAAGCATATATATCTATTTAAACAACCATAAGATGGCATAGTACTTGCAAAATAATTTGGAAAAAATCAAGAAACCGAAACCATTATCAAAAACGAGATGTAAAACAAATTATTCACCTTGGCTTGGTGTTAAGAAGGTAGAGATTTTCCCTTTGATTAATTTCTTCAAGCATTCTACTTGATACCTAGCTTATTTTCTTTTGATCCTTCTTAATGGTGGCCAACCAAGCTCTTGGGGGATTTAGTTTTGTTTGGGAATGTTAAATGAATAAGGAACGGAGAATAGAAGGGTTTAAGGTATTAGAATGATGGATGTTCCCATTTTTCCCTTATCATATTCCTCCTACTTACTTATTTTCAATTCTCTTTTGCTTATATATTCATTAAGGCACGACCCCTTATTGATTAACAAATCTCAATCGCTTAACTATCTATATTATTTCATTTAATTTACCTAATTAAATATCCTAAGTAATGTTAGTCAAAATTAGGGTCATTAGAGCTCACTATGACCTAATGATTTTGCAGGCCAACCAATAACCTACCTAATTTATATATTACTTTCTGTGCGTAAACCTACTTTTAGTTTTACCCTTTAGCAAAGCTCTATGCACTGGAATTATGGACTATATCAACTAGAGGCTAACAGTCGAAGTATATGGTGCTACCCTACTCTAGTCCCATTACCTGGTTTTCTATTCTCTAATCCTTGAGTCAATTTATCTTATCATAATTTATTTAAAGGTGATAAGAACAATAATCTCTCTAGTAAAATCCTGGGCCAAATGCCCTTTTTATTTGCTTGAAAAAATAATTATTTATAATCAAATTAACCCTTGAAATCATACTTAAAAAAGGAAATTATAGTTCTTTACTTTATCCAAAATATTATGCCTAGATATATGATTTTATGAAATAGCTTTCAACTTCAAAATCAATTGGAGGTTATCGCACCTCAAAACTTTGGGTAATCAAACCTCTTAAAATAAAACTATTAAATCAATAACTTGTGGCATCACTATGGCCGATATACATTGTCGCGCCTCTTTATGATGAACTATAAATTATTCTAATTTTTAAATCACAAAACCATAAGGCCAATATCATCAATGTCGCATAGTATAAAATATAAGTTATAAGTTTTCATAGTATAAAGCTTTTAAACTTGTAAGTTGGGGAACATCGACATTGATGACCTCCGACATCAATACCTTAAAACAGTTGATATTGATTTCATAAAACTGGGCAACTATGCCGCTATACAAAGAATACCAAAATCATTTACTTACAGCATTATTGCCATAAGAAAATCAGCGGCATCATATCCACTTTATACCATTAATGTCAAAAGTAACATATGCGGCATTGCCGCCTTAAAGGATTAATGTCAAATTTAAGTTATGCGGCGTCTTTTCCATAATACTTTTATCTCGAAAGTAATACTAGCGACACTACTGCCATAATATAGCTAAAGCCGAAATAAAATATGCGCCATCATTGCCACTATATACAAATGTCGGCATAGATAGATACGACATAGGTAGGTGGTACCAATGCCACATATCCTTAATATCGAAAGTATTTAGTTGCAGGATCAATACCGCATGCTTTAGGTTTATGTCGGCATTGATAAGTCACGAGATTACTCATGTCACTATTAGTTTAATGCCGAGAATCCCTATAATAATGCTTCAATCTGATTCATTCCGCACCAACACAGTTGATATCGTACGCTTCCTTTCTAGTTAAAATCGTCATTAATAGTAGACCTGTCAACGGATGCTTTCGGATGTGGATAGTGTCATATCCGTATCTGCATCCAAAATCATTTTCAGATATCGGATAATTATCATATCCTCTAACGATTGATAAATCAAGAATTATAAAATGAAAATTTTAGTTTAACATAAATATTTTTCAATCCTATCGATTATAAAAGTATTAAAAATTAACAAATATGATGATAATAAATAGTTTCGAGCAGTTAAAAAGCATTAAGTGTATATAATATAAACCACTAACTTAATAAAATAATAAACAAATATCTTTCATTGCACTAACATACACATAATTTGAACTATAATCTTGATAAAAACCGGACGGATAATTTTCGGATGCGGGTTTCTTCGTATCCGCATCCGCATTCGTTTTTCCGGATATCGGATATTTATCCGCTTTTCAGATGCGGATGCAGACGGATTTCAGATTTTTCGAATATCCATTGAAAACCCTAATTAATAGCTGCAACATGGATGGACTTTGGCATTGTTTACCGGCGTCATGGGAAACATGTAATTAACATAAAAATATTTATTTCCTATTTAAAGTAATTTCTTTCCACCTATTCTTAATCCATGTCCAATTTCTATTGGTTGAGACTACACTTTATCGATTTCTTTTCCATAAAATTGCTGCAAACTAGATTTATCATTCCCAGAGTATTTTGCAAACCCTTTAACTTATATAATTATTTTAATATAATTATTAAGCCTTTCTAGCTTAATAAATTCATATAAAATCATAAACACTTGGGAAAAATCCTCAAAAATCACTGAAAATCAGAATTAATATATTCTTTGACATATAAAAATTTTGGGACCACAAACATTATTTAATTATTTTTAACAACTAAAACCCAAAATAAATATTTTTCCTTAATTAGGAAATTCATAAAATATTCATGTTTGCTTGGAAAATTATGAAATTAAAAACCCACATCTAGAACAATGTTATAAACATCTTATCCAAATTTCTAGCCATTTGGATGTCATAAACTAGGTTTTCACTCTTAGACCCTATTATTTAATTCCATAAAAACTCCAATAATCAATCATTCAAATGTATAATCGACCAATCAATCATAAAATGGCATAACATCAACGTATAATTTGGGATTGAGATTTAAGCGTTGATTTGATCCCCTTGAGCTTTATCCTTTGATTTCCTAGCCTTTTATCTTGTTAAATCTCCTAGCAATGGCCGGACTTGTCTTCATTTTAGTTTTTATGAAGTGACTGTGAATGAGGAAGTGAGAATGGAAGGGTTTATGTTTAGGAAATAAGGCTTTTTCCTATTTCGCCCCTCATATTATTCCTCCTTCTTAATTAAGTTATAATCAATCTTATTAACTCATTAATTAAGGCACGACCTATTTAGTTATCAAATCTCATTCTCCTTATCTCAATACATTATGTATTCATTTATCTAATTAAATATCCAAATAATGTTACTTAAAATTAGGGGTGTTACACATTCCTCTCCTTAAAGAATTTCATCCTCGAAATTACGATAAAGTATGCAACAAACATATACCACAGATATAAAACATACCATCATAACAAATCAGGATAAGTGTCTCTAATACTGTCCTCTGTTACCCAAGTACAGTCATTCTCATTGTCACTCCACTAGACCTTCACTAATCTGACTGCCTTGTTCCTTAACCTCTTTTCATCCCTAGCTACAATACGAATTTGATGTCTAACCAAAGTCATGTCAGGTTCCACCACTAAGTCTTTAGGTGCAGTCGAAGTGATGGTAGTCTCTGAATCACGACCACATTTATTCTTGCTTGGATCAGCTCAATCTTTTTTGTGGCTTCTCTCACCGAATATGGACCAAGAACTAGTCTATCTTGGGTCTCTAACCAATATACGGGCGTTAAAAGGTGTCATACCTATAGTAGTTTGATAGCTATTATTATAGGAAAATTTGACTAAGTGTAGATGGTCTTCCCACGATCCTCCAAAATCTAACACACAAGCTTTTAACAAATCTTCCAAGATTTTGTTAATTCTTTCCGTTTGTCCACCTGTACGTGGATGGTAAGTGATACTCATGTTGAGCTTGGTGCCCAAAACTCTTATAGACTCTTCCAAAATTCGCTAGTGAATAAAGAACCTCTGTTACTGACTATACTACTAGGAATCCCATGCCGTCTGACAATATTCTTCATAAATAACTTAGCCAAAATAGGTGCCGACCTTGTCGACTTAACGGGAATGCAATCTGCACTCCTAGTCAGTCTATCCACTATAACCCAAATACTCTCATTTCTCCTATTCGATCTTGCCAACCCGTCAATGAAATCCATAAATATAGAATCTCATTTCCACACTAGTATATCTAACGGCTGAAGCAATCCACTTGGCTTCTAATGCTCAGCTTTCACTCGTTGGCAATTTAGACATTGCTTTACCCATAAGCCTACATCCAATTTCATACCTTTCCAAAAGAAACTTCTCTTTATGTCCTGGTACGTCTTAGTTCCACCATGATGAATGGTAAACTTCAATCGATGACACTCCATAAGAACTTGCTTCCTTAGGTCTCCCACAGCTGGAACACAAAATTGTCCCTTCTTTCTCAACCATCCATTTTGGTCAAGATAAAAATCTTTCAAATCATCAATCTCAGCTCAACCTTTGAGTCTTCTTATTCATTCAACTAATAATGGATCATCTCTCTATTTAGAAGCAATCCTTTTGATCATTTCTGGTCGAACTTCTAAACAGGACAACATAGTAGTTTTCCGACGAGAACTAGCCATTGACCTTAGCTACGCATTACAAGTAGTCAATGCTTCTAAATATTTTCTTTCCGCTAACATTGCTAATACCGCATTCTGATATTTTCTACTAAGTGCATCGGCTACTTTGTTTAGCGTATACTCAATACCAATATCATAAGCCGCTATGAACTCTAATCACCTTTGTTGTCCATATTCAACACCTTATAATAGAATAAATATCTCAAAGACTTGTGATCCATAAACAACTAGAACCTTTCTCCCAAAAGGTAATTTCTCTACACTTTCAAAGCAAAGATTACAACAGCCAACTCCAAATCAAGAGTCGGATATCTAACTTCATGCGGTCTAAGTTGTCGAGAAGCATAGGCAATCACTTTACCTTTTTACATCAACACAGCTCCTAATCCTGTTCCGCACACATCAGTATACACCACCAAATCATGATTCCATCCTAAACAACTAACACGAGCACATTGGTCAATAAACGTTTTAGCTTCAGGAATGCCTCCACACATTTATCGATCTAAACATATTTCATGTCCTTCCTTGTTAGTTTAGTCATCGGTGCTACTAAACGAGAGAAATCCTTGATAAATCTCCAGTAATAGCTAGCTAATCCAAGAAAACTCTTTATCTCGGTCACTGTCTCCGGTCTCTTCCAATTATTAACAGCCTCAACTTAGTTGGATTTACTGATAACCCTTTTTCTGAGACTACATGACCAAGGAACTTCATTTATTTCTTCCAAAAATGGTACTTCAAAAACTTAGCTTTTAATTAATGTTGCCTTAACATCTCAAGCACTATTTTAAGGCGAGTCTCATGATCTTGATCATTTTTAGAATATATTAGGAGGTCTTCTATAAATACTAACACAAACCTATCCAAATGCTCTTGGAAGATTTAATTCATCAAATCTACAAAGAAAGCAGGCGCATTAGTCAACCTAAATGGCATTACTAGCCACTCGTAGGAACTATATCTTATTCAAAATGCCATCAAAGGAATAATGTCCTCCGCCAGTCTTAATTGATGGAACCATGTTGCCAAATCCAATTGGTAAAATAGTCCACTCAATTGATCAAATAAATCATCTATTCTTGGCAAGGGATATCTATTCTTTATCGTCTTCTCATTCATTTTACGATAATTGATGCACATTCTCAATGGCCCATCCGGTTTCTTTATGAATACCGCGTCCGCTTCCCAATGCGAACTACTTGGTCTAATGCAACTCTTTCCTTCTAAGTTCACCAGCTACACCTTTAATTCCTTCATCTCAGTAGGTGTCATTTGTTAGGTGGTCTACATATGGGTTCAACTCTAGGTACAAGATCTATTTGAAACTCAATAGCTTGTTACGACGGTAATCCTGTCATTGGGTCAAAGACATCTACAGACTCTCTAATGATAAAACTTGATTCAACTCGTCCTCCTCCTCCATTGCACCCAGTAAAGAAAAAAATCAAAATTCGAGTTCTCTACTAAGTATATAATTCGATCGCTACTATTAGGGTGTCTTAGTGATATTTTCCTATCTTGGAAAAATATCTTAGCATCATATTTGCTTACCAATCCATGCCCAAGATAATTCCAAAGCCCATAAAATCGAACGCATGCAAACTGTAGGCAAATATATGACCTAACAACTCAAACTCTAAATGGTCGTATCTAATCCTGAGATTTGCATATCCTCATATTGGATTCGCAACCCTTAAGGAAGTAACAAGGTATGATTGTTTTAAATTAATCTTATCTACCAAACAATGGGAGACAAAAAAATTTGATGCCCTAATATCAAACAATACTCTAACATGCATGTCATGAATCAAAAGTGTACCTCCCATCACAGCCTTTCCCTTCTCCTTTACCGTTGGTCTCGAGGTAGACGATTCCAAAGCAAACACTTTCCCTTTCTCAACCTTAGCTGGTTCTCTGCACTGATCTTGTAATGCCCTATCTGGTTACAGTTGAGGCACTTGATGTTCTTTTTTCCAATAACCTTCTTCCTTCCCCGGAGCGACACTCATTGGAAAAGTACGCTTTCTTATCACACGTGTAGCAAATAACACTAACCTTTTCTTTATTGGCAGCTCCACCCTTTTGAAATCCTTTTTCTAAAAGAACTTCCTTTTCTGACTTGAACCACCCTGAGTCTCCACCAGTTTGTTATTACTAAACAGCGTAAACATCTCTTCATTCCATAATGCCATCTCCACTACTACATCACAAGGGTCTCTAAAAAGCAGTAATGTTGCTCTGACAAGCTCTAGTTTCAATCCTAATAAACTTCTCATTCCTCTTGATTACCGTATCCATGGTAGTATATCTATATCTGGATAGCTCCTCAAACCTGGTCGCATACTCAAGCACTGTTGTATCACCCTGTTCTAACTTAGGAAATTTTCTAAGCAAAGTTGACTTGGCTATTTCAGACAGGAATCTCTCTTCAAATCTTCTCCTTAACTCAGCCCAAGTCAAGTTCTCATCTTATACCCTATAGTTAAACTATTCCACCAATACAACGTAGCTCCTTGCAATTACCTGGATGACAATCTCTTTTCCTGCTCTTGTTTAGGCCTAAATTAGAAAAAATCCTTTCGCAGTGCAACATCCAATTCTCATCTTCGATAGCATCCTTTTGTAATGACCCTAATTTGTAGTAATATTATTTAGTAACATTTAATTAGGTAAATTAAATGAAATAATGTAAAATGGTTAAGGGATTGAGATTTGTGATTAGTAAGGGTAGCCCTGCCATGTTAACAAATGAACTAAGTAAATTGAAATGGAATAAAATGTTAGGAAATAGACAAGGGCAATATAGGAATAAGTATTGTTCATATACCCTAAACCCCTTAAGCCATATTCTATACGTTCATTTCATATTCACAAAACAAAATATAAACTTGAGGCCGGCCAACATTAATAAAAAAACAAGAGAAGATAAAACTAGGATCAAGAGGAAAGCTTAAGCAATAAAATCAAAGATCAAATCTCAACGCCTTAATATCAAAGCTAAGGTGAATAATAACTACATCTCAATTTTTCTTATTTTCAGTTTATGATGAAATCCAAATTATTTTGCAAAGTTATTTGCCATGTTTTTTTATTGTAGAAATGGAGATATATGCTTGTTGATGATTTATGATAATTCACATAGATTTTATTATATGTTTTAATGTGAAAACCCTATTAAATGACATCCAAATGCCTTGTGATTTTAGATTTAGATCTAAAATAATATTTAGAGATGAGTTTCAATTTTCATAATTTTTTGAATTAATGTGGATTTTATATTAATTTTCTAGTGAGGAAAATGGATATTTGGGTTTAAAATAATTTATGGTCATATTATATATGTTTTGAGTCTGAATTTTATATATGTTAGAAAACATATTAAGAATGATTTATAGGAATTTTAATAGATTTTTCCTAAATGTTTTAATAGATATATAAAATTATCTAAGGTATGGGACTTAAATGTTTTATATATTTATAAAAGGAGAATGGGTATTTGGTAAATAGATTAAATTATTTATTTTTGAAATTTCGAAAAAACTTTTAGAAAATAAATTAGCAACCAATTATGTTTTGACAAACAAGGCAGGTTAGTTGAAAAGAATTACTTAAGAAGGTTAAAAATCAGTTTAAACATGCTTTTTACATGTTTCACCACTTTCAGCACTTAGCTCTCGACCTAGTACTTCCGCCTTCATCACCTTCGAAACCAATGCACATATTATCAATGATTTGGTACATAGTGAATTGGATATAGGCGGAAGGTATTAGGTCAAAACAAGTGGTTTCGATGGGTCGAAGCGCTTTTTGCTTTCAAATGGAAATGCGCCTGCTTTACTTTCGAAAGTAACGCTTTCGACTTGGTTGGATTCCGATTGGATCAAATTGATTTAAGGAATGGTTTCGAATGTGGTTGCACCTTTTGGTTTAAGTAAATGCTTTCGAATGGGGTCGAAACCCCCTTGCTGCCGCTTTTTACCTTTCGAAGCAAATGGTTTCGAAAGAATACTTTTTTTTTTAAAATCCAAGCCGCTTCTCCATTGCTTTCGAAGGGAATGGTTTCGACACCATCACTTCTTTCACTTAGGAACTAACTTTCGAAAGTGTTGCTTTTGACCCGGTTCTTTTATGACCCTTTTGAGATTTCTAAGGATAAACCCAAAGGTTTCGGATAACATAGTTTTAAATGGTTTCGAAAGGTTTCCACATGTTTAACTTGAACCCAAATGCATTCGAAAGGTTTATTTATAGAAAAGGATTTGAATGCTTTCGAAAGGTTTTAAAAGAAGGTTTCGAAGGGGTGATTCCCCAATGTTTTCGAAAGGTTTTAAAAGAAGGTTTCGAAGGGGTGACTCCCCAACGTTTTCGAAAGGTTTAAGTGGAAGGCTTCCAAAGGTTTCGAAAGGTATATTTAAAGTGTTTGATAAAAGGATTCTAAAGGTTTTAAAGCCTTCGAAGGTGATGTTTTCAATGGTTTCGAAAGGTTTGTTATGAAGGGTTTCGAAAGAGTATGTTTTGGCCTTCGGGCTAAGGTTTTACTTGTATCGAAAGGGGTACTTTCAATAGGTTCGAAAGAGGTACTTTCAAAGGTTTAAATGTTTTCATCAACAAAGTTTTGTGTAAAGTATATATAACATGACAAGGTGATTTGAGTAAGGCATAAAGTATATTTTCCTTGTTTAAAGAATGATTTAAAGGTTCAAATCAATTTGAGAGAAAATGATTTCAAGGAAAATTTACGGGTAGTTAACCCTAAGTAAAATGACTCAGATATTAGACTACCGGATGGGACTGGTATAGGGTCGCGCCCTATACATTAGCTATTAGCCCCTAGCTAATTTAGTCCAAAATTTCAGTGTGTACGGCTTTGTCATAGGTAAGACTAAAATGATGTTACACACAGAAAAGAATATATATGTAAAGAGATAAGTTATTGGTGAGCCCGCAAAACCATTATGATCAGTTGACCCTGGAGAATTAAGTTAGGGACAGCCGTCCAGAAGAGGAGTATCTAATGGAAGTTAGATTATTTGTTTATTTTGACTGGTAGGCCCGAGTCAGCCAAAGGTTAGTAGTTAGCCAAACAAACTATATTGTTCGGACAGATAGTCCATTTGTTACCTGATTTATATGTTTTCATGATATTGATAGCATTGTTTTGACCAGTTTTGGTTGCAGGATTAAGATTTGCAAAACATATGTTTGAAAAGTATATTAGTGAGGAGAAACTCGTTTCGCTAAGTGGCGTGGTCTCACTTAATATCAAACAACCGAGATGTATAGTATTATTCACATCAGGATTTATGTCTGGTTCGAAGTTATGTTTTTCCCCTTAAACTTTCGGGTGCTCAAAATTAATTTGAGTAGGCCGAGGGTTGAGGATTTTCAGGTTTTAGTAGGTGGACGAATAAAGCTTTTGAAGACGAACAGAAGGCTGATGTTAGCTATATTTAGGAGTTGTAGTCTTTGTTTTATTCCGCTGTGTTGTAATTAAGACAGTTATGTCTATATACTACTCTGGTAATCCAAGGGGCATCTTCATATGTCGCTCTTGGCGTATTTTGTAATAATTATATTTGATCTGAACCTGGAAAACGTTTGGGATTATGTAACTTGTATATGAAATGTTGTTTTGAAATGTAATCAGAAAAATGTTTTAATTTGTGATGATTTTTATTTCATATTCAAGTGCTTTTGATATTATGGATATCATTAACATTACCGCATTTGGTCACCAGATGTTAATACTTTGGATGACTGCAGCGTCTGTAGCGCTTAGCTTTGGGCCTCCAAATAGGGGATGTTACAACTTGGTATCGGAGCATGGGTTTATGAAAAAACTTTAAAATAAAATGATTTTTGAAAACATAATCTTAAGGAATTAGAGATAAGATTAGGGTATGGGATAACGTTATAGTAACATACTTGTATTTGCTATATATATAAGCATACGTTATATCTCTATTCTCCTATCTCCCTTAGGCTATTATTCTGTATCTCACGAGGCTTGAATACAAATATGGATGCTAGGAGTGGAAGAGTTAACCTTGGGGGAAGCACCACAATAGATGGAAATGCCAGACCAAATACCAGGAGAAACCCAAGTCAGGCACAAGTAGGAAATGTGGGTGCTGGAATCCCACAAGTTGACATGGGAGAATGTATCAGTTCTTTGTCAACATGATGCAGGCGGGTGTTGCTACTGGAGTAGTTGGAGGAGGAGTTAAAGAAGCTCCAGTGGTCAAAAATCATGCTATTCTTAGTAGAGACCATGCTAGGCTGGGAGGAAAGCCATTCATCGGAACTGAAGACGCTATTGAAGTAGAAAACTGATAGCTGCATTGTGAGAGGATCTTTGCAGATTTGGGGCTCAATGACGAGCAGAAGAGAAGGCTTGCTTTGAGACAGCTTCAAGGAGCAGCTTTATACTGATGGAATAGTGTAACGGTTGGAGTTAATAATGAGATAATGACATGGGCTGAGTTCAAAAGGAGATTTGAGGAAAGGTTTATGCCCGAGATTGTGAAGTCCACTCTGCTCAGAAAGTTTGCTGAGTTCGAGCAGGGGGATATGGATGCGAGGAGGTTTGAGGAGCTAGCAAGATATGGCTATGCTACGGTTGGTACTAATATTAAGAGAAATGAGAAGTTCATCAGGGGGTTGAAGCCTAAGCTTACTAGGGCTATGCTATCGCACATTAGGGATCCATGTGATGTTTTTGTTGAGATGACACTGAGACACGAAGAGATGCTTGCTTTTCTGAAAAGGAGTAAGGCAAAGGAAGTCCAGGTGGGGCAGAGTTAGAAAAGAAAGTTTTTCTACAAGAAAGGAGATTAGAAGGGTGGAGTTGCAAAGAAAGGGAAGTCGGATGTTGTCTGCTTTAAGTGTGATAAGAAAGGGCATTTTGCTAATGAATGTCGCTAAGGAGATGGAAAGAAAGTGATCGGGAAGAAGAATATCAAGTGTTTCAACTACGATCAAATTGGTCATTGCAAGAACCGATGCAAGGAGCCTGCTAAGGATGGGAAGGGTAAAGTGATGCATTGGGGCCAGCTACCTCGAGGCCAATAGTAGAGGAAAAAGGAAAAGCTGTGTTGGGAGGTACGCTTCAGATTCATAGTATGTCAGTTAGCGTTCTGTTTGAAACTGGTGCATCGCATTCTTTTATATCCCGTTGTTTGGTAGATAAGCTTAACCTAGAACCCGCATATTTAGTTACTTCCTTAAGGGCTGCAAATCCGATAGGAGGGTATGCGACACTTGGGATGAAGTGTGACCACCTAGAGTTTGATTTGTTAGGTCATACCTTTGTTTGCAGTTTGCATGTGTTTGATATTGTAGGGTTCAGAATTATTCTGGGTATGGATTGGTTAAGTAAATATGATGCTAGGATATTTTGCCATGATAGGAAAATATCACTTAGACACCATGACTGTAGAGGTCGGATTGTATATACCATAGAAAACCCTACTTGTGAGGTGAATGCTTTGTTGGGTGTTGTGGAGGTAGAAGACGAGTTGAATCGAGTTTTCGTGGTTAGAGAATTCGCAAATGTCTTTGAACCTGTAATAGGACTGCCACCGAAATGAGCCATTGAGTTTCAGATAGATTTAGTACCTGGAGCAGAACCGGTGAGTAGAACGCCAAGCAGGATGATGCCTACCGAGATGAGGGAGCTAAAGGTGCAGTTGGTGGATTTGGGAGGCAAAAATTTTATCAGGCCTAGTAATTCGCCTTGGGGAGCAGCCACAGTGTTTGCTAAGAATCCAGACGGATCGTTGAAGTTATATATCGATTATCGTAAGTTGATTAAGAAGACGATAAAGAATCGATATCCATTTCCTAGAATGACGATTTGTTCGACCAGTTGAGTGAAGCCAAAGTATTTTCTCTGTTGGATTTAGCGATAGGTGTTAGCACCAAAATTGGTCACTAACACCCAAGAAAAGATTTGTGTAGAGAGATTAATGAAGATAGAAAATTAAAATAGAGGAATGTGTGCAAAATTAACTACAGAAACAAGAACACCAGAATTATAGTGGTTCGGCGTAACTGCATACGTCCACTTTGAGTTTAATCTTTATTCCTTCTTCAAACTATTGAATACAGATACAATCCGTACACTAACGACTTGATTACAAGTTTGGATCGACAATAGATGAGTCTTCAAAATGGCAGAGTCTCCCAGGAGTTCTTGAATCTAGGTCCCTTTTCACTGCATCCCTGCCCCTCTATTTATAGACGAAGATAGGCTGGACTTTCTTCTCAGGCCCAAGAGCAAAGTACCTTGGCTCATGTATGGGAATCTTGACTCGACCGATCCAGGCATACCGAGCGGGATACGCCGAACGACAAATGCTGGTCCAGGACGGCCGAACGGTGGTCATCGGGTTATTGACTCAAAGTGAAATCTTAAAGGACTCGGAGTAACTCGTGGTGGAACTCGAAACGAAGCAATGCCGAAACCCTCACTTTGATGTTGACCTCCACGAATAAGTCAAATCCTTCATCTTGCTCTGAAATACCTATACCGAACGCTTGTGTCGAACGGTGGTTGCCGAGCGACGTTGGCCGAATGAAGGTAGCCGAGCGACGTTTGCCGAACGAAGGTAGTCGAGCGACGTTGACCGAACGAAGGTAGCCGAGTGACGTTGGCCGAACGAAGGTAGCCGAGAGACGTGCGTTGATTCCTTACCATCACTTTTCTTTTTACCGAACGGCATATGCCAATGCACCAGACCGAACCATGCATGCAGGCCGACCCGTGTATTCAGGCCGAACCATATCGATTGCATCAAACCCTTATATCCCCAGTCTCCTCTTGGCCAGAACCTTGTCCAGTGCTAACTATAACTTCTGCAACTGTCGCTTTGTAGCCGGGCCAAGTAGCCGGTTAACATTTGCCCTCCAAAGTACGTCTTGTTGCATACATGACGTGCTTTGAATCAAAGCAAGTTAGAGTCTCTAGAAAGAAATCCATCATGTCTTCTGAATTGTCATTATCCTTCAGTTTTATCCTCCAAAGTGTTGTATCCTTCTTCCGCCGTCATGACGCTTGGTCGATTCCCAATAGTAAATATTCAGGATTGTAGTTCATCAGTGGCCATCTGTGTCTGGTTCTATAGGGCTAGTAAGCTTCGGCTACCTGATCCAGTTGTTTCTTAATAACCCTAAGTGAAAATTCAATTTCTGTTGATTTCAAGAAGTCGATTTTTTTCGAATATACACGTGCATGTTCGGGCATACGTTCTTGTCATTAGCTCTCGGATGCATTTTATATGCTCATAAGTCGTCACCAAATCCGTCTAGTTTAATTGCAATTCGATTGTAGTTCATTGTTTATATTTTTTGTGAAATAAGGGTCGTAACCAGCCACTTGATGAGAGGGGACTTCAAGTTCTACATGGATGACGACCTCGGAGCTGTAAGCAAGGGTGAAGGGAGTACGACCAGCCATGGACTCATGGGTAGTTCATCCACCCATTTACTTCTAGCCTTTTCCAAACCTCTCTTTAAACTAGACTTTATGATTTTGTTCATAGCTTCAACCAGTTATGATGGATCGTGGAAGGTCATAAGGAAAAATGACGTTACGGACGACGAAGTCGATTATTTTCTTCATCTTGGTCGTGGTTAAAAGTTCTGCATCTGCCCATTTGGTGAAGATGATGTATTTCGCACCACCTTTTGGATAAGCAAGGAGACGATGATGTCAATGCCCCCAAGTGGCAACCGATTATGGATTAGTCATTTGAGTAATTTCCATCGGTGGGGCTCTCGAATTTTTTGCAAACATCTTGCACTCATCGCATTGTCTAGCATGATCAACCGCATCTTGATTGATAGTCAGCCAGTAAAACCCATAGCAGAGTATTTTCTTTGTCAGGGTTTGCCCCCTGTTGTAATCGCCGCATTCTTCTTCATAGACTTCACTCAAGACTCATTTGATATCATCATGGGTGATACACCGAAGCATGGGAAAGGATAAACTCCTTCCTACACATGACTTCTTCTTTGATGATTTGGCATGAAGCTTTGAGGAGGATCTGTCCTTTTCCATTCCTCCATTCAGTAAGAATTCATCATTGTGTATAGACTTTGATAGGAGTCATCCATGACCCATTTTGGCCAGCTTGGCTAGTGACTTGACTCTTTTCATTTCGTTCGCTGAGGATGTGTGCAATGATGTAATATGTGAAGTCGGCCAGTAGCTCTTAGACCCGACCGAGATAAGGAGTAAGACAATGCCCCCTAGCAAGATTAACTTCCCTAACTTTGCATACTACTAATCAGGAATCACAAAAGATATGTAAAGTTTCCACTTCAAGTTCTCTAGCAAGTTTGAGGCTGGTGGTTGAGGCTTCATACTTAGCTTCGTTGTTTGTTACAAGTAAATTGAGTTTCAGGGCGTAGTAGATCGATCGTTCCTCAGGAGTCATTAACACGACCCTTGCACCATAACACTGATCATTGGATGCTCCATCCATGTACATTTCCCATCTGTTAGTTGGTTCTCCACTACTCTTCGAATAGTAGTATGATGTAGTGAATTCAGATATGAGGTCTGCTAATTTTCTTCTTTGGATAGCTCTTCGAGGGAAATAAGCGATATCGAATTGGCTTAGTTTGATATTCTATTTAAGTAGTCTTTCAAACGTCTCAGGTCGTTGTATGATGCTAGCTTTTGTAGCTTCGGGTCGATATTTAATGCATGGCTCGCGATAGTTGGTGAAATCACACACGCATGTCAGAATGGGTCCAAGGGAACATGCCATCATTTATTCAGGGAAATCCAACTAATCCTTTTATCATCATCGCACTGAGCTGTGATCCGATCTTCAGCACCCGTGAAGGGTCGCCATGGCTAACTGTAATGTCGATTGTCAGTTTAGCTGGTGCAATCTTGGATTCTTCGAGTTTAGATATAACTATTATGCGTAACATTCAATGTGAAATATGGTTGGGATGGTCAAAGTTGATGGTTGCTCTGGTCGATTCCTAGAGTCTTGTCATGAGCTATTCCGTCTGATAGAGAAGGGCTCTGAATGCTCTGATTGATTATCTGCAAATGGCCAGAGATCAGGCTTAGAAGCACGTTGAAGAAAATGTCGAGTAGGGGTTAGCCTCGAGTTGCGTGAAGCTGCATAGCTAAATTTTTCTTTGAGTTTGAATTTGCTTGTATATTCGAGTAATGCGCTTTCCATTCAATGCATTCATGATCCTTTACCCGTCCTTCGGGTTGGAGTGATAGTCAGTTGCCTACAAGCTTAGGCATCGATTTAATGATTCTATCTCTAGGCATTCTTTCGATCCTAGCCTTGAGTAGTTGTAAACACTATATATAAGTTTCAATATTGAGCTATCACAACCAGTCTTTGGATGATCACGCTTCTGCTCCCAGTCTCGGGTTGATAAATGTACCGCGTGGACGATTGAGTCTCGTCCTAGCTATGTTTATACCCCCACCTAAACTCCAAAGACATAGAATTGATCTGTGAATAGTCGGTTCACATTCATCATGCTTCTCGCTCGTGACCCCAAGTCTAGGGCATATATCAATAAGTAGGAAGGCCAACCATGCCCACTTTAGCTTTATTCTCTTTCCTGTTGAATCGTGGGATCAGGTCAGTTGATGGGAGGCTGAGTCTCGCCTATCCTGGATTGTATTATGGTTTTTCATTCCAAGGGTAATACTCCGATGCCTCGTCAGTTTATGGGCGTAAGTTAGGTAATGGACGGTCAGCTACATCCACTTTGGTTCATGTTTTGTAATCAGATCTGGGGTTAAAGTTGGCTCAAGTGCAGTCGGGTCATGATCATCCAGTTTCATATTTCTCCTGAAGGATCGAAGGAAGGTGCTGGAGAATTAATGACCAAGTCTTCGTGGTTTACTCTCCTTTCCACACTCTGGTGGTTATAGTTTTTCAAGGGACATTCGGGTCACATTCGTATGTGCTTGGTGCGGATCGATATTGAGCCTCGATCTGAGGTATGATATAGTCGGTCATTCGTAGCTTTGGATGCCATTCCGATTAGTTCTGTATTGAGGCCTCCTTGCAGTCGTTGCCTTAAGTTGTAAAGAACGCCAAGCTAGAGCTATAATGAGCTGTCGTATTCAACTTTTAGTGATTTGTACTCCCGCTTCCAACATTGATTTGGCCAGGCCATAAGTCAGATGGTCGAACTCCATCCTTAACGAGTTAATACTCCTCCCGTCGATTTCTGTCTGAAGTTTGCGGAATAGTGAACGGTCAGAATCCACTCATCTATTTATCGATGTTTATACGCCACTCTGCATTCTAGTGACTCAGAGTTGTTCTTCCCCCGGTCGACTCGCGCCCAATTTGTGTTCATGCTTCGGTCCATGCTCCGGGGACTTAGAGATTTGTTGAACGGTTTATGCTCTAATCCACAGTTTGGGACGTAGAGATTTTCGTCAAGTCGTTTATACTCTAGCCCGCGCTCTGGGGACTCAGAGTACTCTAGTCTGCTTTAGGGACTTAGAGATTTTTCTCAAGTCCTTTATACTCTAGTCCGCACTCTGGGACTCAGAGTACTTTAGTCCTCTTCAGGGACTTAGAGATTTTTCTCAAGTCATTTATACTCTAGTCCACGCTTTGGGGACTCAGAGTACTCTTGTCCGCTTCAGGGACTTAGAGATTTTTCTCAAGTCGTTTATACTCTAGTCCGCGCTCTGGGGACTCAGAGTACTCTAGTCCGCTTCAGGGACTTAGAGATTTTTGCCAAGTTGTTTATACTCTCGTCCTCACTCTGGGGACTCAGAGTACTCTAGTCCTCACTCTAGGGACATAGAGATTTTTTAAGTTGTTTATACTCTAGTCCGCACTCTGGGGATTCAGAGTATCTAGTCCGCACTCTGGGGACTTAGAGATTTTTTAAGTCGTTTATAATCTAGTCCGCACTCTGGGGACTCAGAGTACTCTAGTCCGCACTCTGGGGACTTAGAGGTTTTTTAAGTCGTTTATACTCTAGTCTGCACTCTGGGGACTCAGAGTACTCTAGTCCGCACTCTGGGGACTTAGAGATTTTTTAAGTCGTTTATACTCTAGTCCGCACTCTGGGGATTCAGAGTAATCTAGTCCGCACTCTGGGGACTTAGAGATTCTTTAAGTCGTTTATACTCTAGTCCGCACTCTGGAGACTCAGAGTACTCTAGTCCGCACTCTGGGGACTTAGAGATTTTTTAAGTCGTTTATACTCTAGTCCGCACTCTGGGGACTCAGAGTACTCTAGTCAGCACTTTGGGGACTTAGAGATTTTTTAAGTCATTTATACTCTAGTCTGCACTCTGGGAACTCAGAGTACTCTAATCCGCACTCTAGGGACATAGAGAATTTTTAAGTCGTTTACACTCTAGTCCACACTCTGGGGACTCAGAGTACTCTAGTCCGCACTCTGGAGAGTTAGAGATTTTTTAAGTCGTTTATACTCTAGTCCACGCTCTAGGGACCCAGAGTACCCTAGTCCGCTTCAGGGGCTTAGATATTTTTCTCAAGTCGTTTATACTCTAGTCCGCGCTCTGGGGACACGGAGTACTCAAGTCCGCTTCAGGGACTTAGAGATTTTTCTCAAGTCGTTTATACTCTAGTCCGCGCTCTGGGGACTCAGAGTACTCTAGTTCACTTCAGGGACTTAGAGATTTTTCTCAAGTCATTTATACTCTAATCCACGCTTTGGGGACTCAGAGTACTCTAGTCCGCTTCAGGGACTTAGAGATTTTACTTGAGAGTAGTCGTATTTCCACCCGTTTGATTTGTATTTCATTTACCGTGTCGAGGCTAATGTTGTCGAATGAACGGTCGAACCACGCTTGCTCATGGAATGGGACTATGCCCCCAGCATCAAGGACGGAACTTGAAAAATGGACGGTAGATTCTCGTCCGCTTGGTGATTGTAGCTCTTCCAATCAAGTCAAGGAAGGAGGTATATGATAGATGGTTGGATCACATCCATGCTGGGGTTGGATAATCAAGTCTCGCACAATTTGCTTCGTATCTCTTTCTAGAAAATGAAGATAATGGATTATTGAGTAGACAAAGTAAGTTGCATATGTTTCAAGGTGCAGTCGCGTCCATGTATTGAGAGCGATGGTTAACGAGTAGGCAGTCTATCACAGCTACTTCAAGTCGGGCTTTCGAACCACCTTTTGTGTTCAGGGTAGGATTTGATGTGTAGATGATCAAATCATGTCCGCTTTAGTTAGATCCCAGCATCATTGAGCTCCATGAGAGGCATATGTATTTTATCGAACTTTACTTTATGACCCGAGGAGTGGATGATCGGGCCACATTCATTCCAAGCCTTGCTTAGGCCACCAGATTAAATATGGAGGTCGTTGAATGGACGGTCAATCATGTACGCTTTGTATTGGGCTCTGATCGTGATGATCTTTTCAATCTCTAGTCCTTGGCCCCAAATCAAAGGCACATGGTTGATGATGAGCGATCGAATCATGCTCGTATTGATGAAACTCCACAAATCCGATCAAGGTCTGCGTGGATTGGTTGGCGGCCAACTTTGAGTACATGGTCACCTGCATCGTTTTGAAAGTAGTTTAGTTCAAGTGGTCGTAGCTCATAGAACAATTGAAATAGAAATAGAAATAATTCAAAGAAGATTGGATTAAATCTCATTGATGAGTGAAGCAGCATCGTGAGCTCGCTATTCAACTTTGCCCTTAGCTCCTTTCAGAGGGATGTCGGCCGTCAGTAGTCCAATTGATAATCATAGTTCTTTATTGATAAGCATCAGATGTTCGCTGCCCACCATTCTGCAGGACATGTACATATTGTTGAAGCTTTCCTTTCCAGATTAGCCTTTCGATCACACCTCGGAGGTGTTTGTAATCGCCAGTGTTAAGATCAGTGAGCATATTGGAATATACAACATTCCTCTGATTTTCTCTAGGCTTCGATGGACTCTCTCGAGGTTGGTTTTCAGTACCACTCTGAGTCGTGAGTCTCCAAGTAGAGGCTATCGATTGAATCTTTCAAAGAGCATATGAGTCAAATTTTGAGATCTTGTTTTGTCTACTGGAATCAGAATCCTTAGCCAATGGGCTTGCACTGTTATTTTTCCTAGTCTGCTTCACTCCTCCTCACTTTGGTTCTGATTCAGTTTGTAACAGAAACGATCCATGGTCGTAGGAGGCTCTCCAGCTCCCCTCTAACGCGATCAGCATGGTATCCTTATTAGCATTTGGAACAAATTGTTTGGAGTCCAACATTGGTTTGATGGGAGTCACTAAATTCGAAGTGCTGGGTCAGTGAAGAATGGTGCTTAGAGTCATCTTGGCATTTGCCTAGAGTCATATCATCTATGTTCTTCAACCTTTGAGAGTATCGTTTGAGTAGCGGTTGCTTGTCCGTTCCCTTATTTCCATTCCAAAGCTGACGCTTGATCTTCTATGCCCTGGTCGGTCATAGGATGCCGGGGAAGTGGATAGAATGTTCCTTCATTAAGTTGAGCTTTGAATTCACCATGCGGAGGCACTGTGCTACGGCTATGGTTCGGGTGGGTTTCCACCCGAATTTTTTTAGAGCCTTTTTCTTAAATTTGGGTCGTACCCGAAAAAGTATTTTTTTTGAAAATAGGGGTCGTACCCGATCCATATTTTTTTGTACATGGACCGGTCAGATGGTTTTTTAAGAGAGGGATCGGTATTCATACGATTAGTAACACTGGGTCGGCATGCTTGTAAAGCACAAGAATAGAAGGTGGTCCGGTGTTGGAGTGTAGGCATGGTGGATCGGCCAAGAGTGGCTCGGCCAAGGCGGTTCGACCAAGGTGGGTCGACCAAGAGTGGCTCGGCCAAGGCGGTCCGGCCAAAGTGGTTCGGCCAAGGGTGGCTCGGCCAAGGCCGTTCGGCCAAGGGTGGCTCGGCCAAGGCCGTTCGGCCAAGGGTGGCTCGGCAGAGCTAGGTCGGCCAAGGGCGGCTCGGCCAAGGCGGCTCGGCCAGGGCGGTTCGGCAAAGAGTGGCTCGGCCAAGGGCGGCTCAACCAAGGCGGTTCGGCCAAGGTAGGTTGGCCAAGGGCGGCTCGGCCATGGCGGTTCGTCCAAGAGTGGCTCGGCCAAGGTGGTTCGGCCAAGGTGGTTCAGCCAAGGGTGGCTCGGCCAAGGCCGTTCGGCTATACTGACTACGTGGGGCGATCGATATACAATAGTTTTGGAGTAGTCAGCATACGCCTTTTCTAGAGCGGTCGGCATACGCCTTTTCTGGAGCGGTCGGCATACGCCTTTTCTGGGGCGATCGGCATATACACATTTGCCTTGGTGAGGGTTTGGCTCTATGAGAGATCAGCTGAATTACCTTCAGAGAAGTGCCGACCTTCGTTTAGCTTGAATGCAAACTTCAACATCCAATCTCAAGATCTTGTGTATGTCGGTGAATCCAACCCCATGGCTAATAGCTTCCTTAGATCTCTTTCAAATCTGAGTAGAATAGGAAGTTTGCTGGTAAACAACTAGATCTATCTCGCGAATATGGAAATCCACGAGTAGATGATGAGATCCAATCATATTGAGAATTCAATTCTCAATGAAAGCACTAAAATGTTAGCACCAAAATTGATCACTAACACCCAAGAAAAGATTCGAGTAGAGAGATTAATGAAGATAGAAAATTAAAATAGAGGAATGTGTGCAAAATTAACTACAGAAACAAGAACACCAGAATTATAGTGGTTCGGCGCAACTGCCTACGTCCACTTTGAGTTTAATCTTTATTGCTTCTTCAAACTATTGAATACAGATACAATCCGTACATTAACGACTTGATTACAAGTTTGGATTGACAATAGACGAGTCTTCGAAATGGCAGAGTCTCCCTGGAGTTCTCGAATCAAGGTCCCTTTTCACTGCATCCCTGCCCCTCTATTTATAGACGAAGATAGGCTGGAATTCCTTCTCAGGCCCAAGAGCAAAGTACCTTGGCCCATGTATGGGAACCTCGACTCGACCGATCCAGGCATACCGAGCGGGATACGCCAAACGAAAAATACTGATCCAAGACGGCCGAACGGTGGTCATCGGGTTATTGAATCGAAGTGAACCCTTAAAGGACTCGGAGTAACTCATGGTGGAACTCGAAATGAAGCAATGCCGAAACCCTCACTTTGAAGTTGACCTCCACGAATAAGTCAAATCCCCCATCTTGCTCTGAAACAGCTATACCGAACGCTTGTGCCGAATGGTGGTTGTCGAGCGACGTTGGCCAAATGAAGGTAGCCGAGCGACGTTCGCCGAACGAAGGTAGCCGAGCGACGTTGGCCGAACGAAGGTAGCCGAGCAACGTTGGCCGAACGAAGGTAGCCGAGCGACATGCGTTGAGTCCTTACCATCACTTTTCTTTTTACCGAGCGACATACACCAACGCACCAGACCGAACCATGCATGTAGGCCGACCCGTGTATTCAGGCCGAACTATATCGATTGCATTAAACCCTTATCTTGGCCAGAACCTTGTCCAGTGCTAACTATAACTTCTGCAACTGTCGCTTTGTAGCCGGGTCAAGTATCCGGGTAACAACATGTTTCCATCAGCTTAGAGTAGTAGAGGATAGAATTCATTTGATGGCGTTCTGAACTAGATATGGATCGTACGAATAGTTAGTGATGTCGTTTGGCCTAACTAATGCGCCAACATTCTTCATAGATTTGATGAACCGGATTTTCCGAGAGTAGTTGGATAGGTTCGTGTTGGTTTTCATAGATGATATTTTGATATACTCTAGAGATGAAAGGGAGCATGAAGTTCATCTTAGAGTAGTGCTTGAGATGCTGAGGCAACATCAGCTAAAGGCGAAGTTTTCGATGTGTCATTTCTGGAAGAAAGAGGTGAAGTTTCTTGGTCATGTAGTCTCAGAGAAAGGATTGTCTGTAGATCCGACTAAGATCGAGGTGGTGAATAATTAGAAGAAACCCGAGACAGTGACTGAGCTAAATAGTTTTCTTGGATTGGCTGGGTATTATCGGAGGTTCATAAAGTATTTTTTGTAGATAGCAGCACCGATGACCAAGCTAATGCGAAAGGTTGTAAAGTTTGTTTGGACCGATAAGTGTGAGGAAGCATTCCATAAGCTGAAACACTTATTGACTAATACACTTGTGTTAGTTGTTCCAAAAGGGAATCGCGATTTAGTAGTATATACAGATGGGTGTGGGACTGGATTAGGAGCCATGTTAATGCAAAGAGGTAAAGTGATTGCATATGCTTCTCGACAGCTTAGACCGCATGAGGTTAGATACCCGACTCATGATTTGAAATTGGCTGCAGTGCTTTTTGCGCTGAAGGCGTGGAGACATTACCTTTTGGGAGAGAGGTTTGAGCTATATACGGATCATAAGTCGTTGAAGTATTTATTCTCTCAGAAGGAGCTGAATATGAGACAACAGAGGTGGTTAGAGTTTTTAGCCGCTTACGACTTTGGTATTGAGTACACACCGGGAAAGGGCTATATGCTTGCAGATGCACTTAGCAGAAAACATCAGAATGCAGTCTTGGCAATGATAGCTGAGTGGAAAGATTTGGAAGCGTTGACGAAATGTAGGGTATAGTGGAGATCTGAAGCTAGATCTAGTAAGGAAACTGCTATGTTATCATGTTTAGATGTTCAACCAGTTATAATCGTAAGGGTTGCTTCTAAGCAAGGAGAAGATCCAGTATTAGCTAAATGGATCAGGAAGTAAAAGGATGGAACATAGAGCAATGACTTGAAGGATTTTAGTCTTGACCAGAATGGATGGTTGAGAAAGAAAGGGAGATTGTGTGTTCCGAATGTAGGAAACATTAGGAAGGAAGTTTTGGAGGAATGCCATCATTCGAAGTTTACTGTTTATCCGGGAGGAACTAAGATGTATCAGGATATGAAGAGGAGTTTCTTCTAGGAAGGTATTAAGAGGGATGTAGGCTTATGGGTGAAGCAATGTTTGAACTGTCAACAGGTAAAAAATGAACATCAGAAGCCAAGGGGGTTACTTCAACCATTAGATATTCTAGTTTGGAAGTGGGATTCTATTTCTACGGATTTTATAGACGAGTTGCCAAGATCTAATAGAGGAAATGAAAGTGTATGGGTCATAGTGGATAGGTTGACTAAGTGTGCCCATTTCATTCCAGTTAAGTCAACTAGGACAACACCTGTTTTAGCTAAGTTATTATAAAGAATATAGTTAGACTTCACAGAATTCCTAGTAGTATAGTAAGTGACAGAGATTCCTTGTTCACTAGTGAGTTCTGGAAAAGTCTACGGGAAATTTTAGGAACCAAGCTCAAGATGAGTACCGCTTACCATCCACAGATCGATGGGCAAACGGAAAGAGTTAACAAAGTCTTGGAGGATTTGTTACGAGCTTGTGTGTTAGATTTTGGAGGATCATGGGAAGATCATCTACACTTAGTCGAGTTTTCGTATAACAACAATTATCAGGCTAGTATAGGGATGGCACCGTTTGAAGCTTTGTATGGAAGGCCATGCAAATCTCTAGTTTGTTGGTTGGAGAACGGGGATAGGTTGGTTCTTGGTCCGGATTTAGTTAGAGAAGCCGCAAAGAAGATTAAGTTGATTCGAGCTAGAATGAAGGAAGCTCAGTCTAGGTAGAAGAGTTATGCTGATAGAAGATGGAAAGACTTAGAGTTTTCTGTTGGAGATCATGTTTTCATTAAGGTATCACCGATGGAAGGTGTACTTCGATTTGGAAAATCTGGGAAATTGGCCTCGAGATTTGTAGGACCATTTCCTATTATAGAAAGGAACGGGAAACTCGTATATAGAGTAGAGTTACCGAACATTTTGGCAGGAGTATACGATGTTTTCCATGTTTCTCATCTAAGGAAGTGTATTAGAAATCCAGATACTACTATATCACCTACTGTGTTAGAGGACTTAGTAGTAGAGTCGAATTTGACTATAGTTAGAAAACCGGTTCATATAGTCGTGAGAGATGAGAAGAGGCTAAGAAACAAGACAGTCAGATTAGTTAAATTCCAGTGGAGCGAAGACGAGAGAGACTGTACTTGGGGCACTGAGAGTAGGATTAGAGACGCCTATCTTGATTTGTTTGATGGTATATTTTACCTTTTTGATTGATTTGATGTGTACCTTATCGTAATTTCAAGGACAAAATTCTTTAAGGATGGGATTCTGTAACGACCCTAATTTTTAGTAACATTATTTAGTACATTTAATTAGGTAAATTAAATGAAATAATGTAAAATGGCTAAGGGATTGAGATTTGTGATTAGTAAGGGTAGCCGTGCCATGTTAACAAATGGACTAAGTAAATTGAAATGAAATAAAATGTTAGGAAATAGACAAGGGCAATATAGGAATAAGTATTATTCATATACCCTTAAGCCATATTCTATAGGTTCATTTCATATTCACAAAATAAAATATAAACTTAAGGCCGACCACCATTAAGGGAAAACAAGAGAAGATAAAGCAAGGATCAAGAGGAAAGCTTAAACAACAAAATCAAAGATCAAATCTCAACACCATAATCTTAAAGCTAAGGTGAATAATGACTACATCTCATATTTTTCTTGTTTTCGGTTTTATGATGAAATCTAAATTATTTTGCAAAGTTATTTGCCATGTTTTTTATTGTAGAAATGGAGATATATGCTTGTTGATGATTTATGATAATTCACATAGATTTTTTGATATGTTTTAATGTGAAAACCCTATTAAATGACATCCAAATGCCTTGCGATTTTAGACTTAGATCCGAAATGATATTTTAGAGATGGGTTTCAATTTTCATAATTTTCTGAATTAATCTGGATTTTGTATTAATTTTCTAGTGAGGAAAATGGATATTTGGGTTTAAAATAATTTACGGTCAAATTATATATGTTTTGGGTCTGAATTTTGTATATGTTAGAAACCATATTAAGAATGAGTTATAGGAAATTTTATAGATTTTTCCTACGTGTTTTAATAGATATATAAAATTATTTAAGGTATGGGACTTAATGTTTTATATATTTATAAAAGGAGAAGGGGCATT
The DNA here is from genome assembly GCA_030737815.1 of Allium fistulosum. Lineage (NCBI taxonomy): Eukaryota > Viridiplantae > Streptophyta > Magnoliopsida > Asparagales > Amaryllidaceae > Allium > Allium fistulosum. The sequence continues at coordinate 802,280,053 of CM060904.1, forward strand.
TCGTAAATAGATTAAATTATTTATTTTTGAAATATCGACAGAAATTTTAGAAAAGAAATTAACAACCAATTGTGTTTTGACAAACAAGGCAGGTTAGTTGAAAAGAATTACTTAAAAAGGTTAAATATCAGTTTAAACATGCCTTTTACATGTTTCACCACTTTCGGCACTTATCTCTCGACCCAGTACTATCGCCTCCATCACCTTCGAAACCAGTGCACATAGTATCAATGATTTTGTACATAGTGAATTGGATATAGGTGGAAGGTATTAGGTCGAAACAAGGGGTTCCGATGGGGTCGAAGCACTACTTTGCTTTCAAATGGAAATGCACCTGCTTTGCTTTTGAAAGTAATGCTTTCGACTTGGTTGGATTCCGACTGGGTCAAATTGATTTAAGGAATGGTTTCGAATGTGGTTGCACCTTTTGTTTTAAGTAAATGCTTTCGAATGGGGTCGAAACCCCCTTGCTGTCGCTTTTTACCTTTCGAAGCAAATGGTTTCGAAAGAATACTTTGTTTTAAAATCCAAGCTGCTTCTCCATTGCTTTCGAAGGGAATGGTTTCGATACCATCACTTCTTTCACTTAGGAACTAACTTTCGAAAGTGTTGCTTTCGAACCTATTCTTTGATGACCCTTTTGAGATTTTTAAGGATAAACCCAAAGGTTTCGAATAACATAGTTTTAAATGGTTTCGAAAGGTTTCCACATGTTTAACTTGAACCCAAATGCTTTCGAAAGGTTTGTTTATAGAAAAGGATTTGAATGCTTTCGAAAGGTTTTAAAAGAAGATTTCGAACGGGTGATTCCCTAATGTTTTCTAAAGGTTTAAGTGGAATGTTTCCAAAGGTTTTGAAAGGTATATTAAAAGTGTTTGATAAAAGGATGTCTAAGGTTTTAAAGCCTTTGGAGGTGATGTTTTCAATGGTTTCGAAAGGTTTGTTATGAAGGGTTTCGAAAGAGTATGTTTTGGTCTTCGGCCTAAGGTTTTACTCGTATCGAAAGGGGTACTTTTAATGAGTCTGAAAGTGGTACTTTCAAAGGTTTAAATGTTTTCATCAACAAAGTTTAGTGTAAAGTATATATAACATGGCTAGGTGATTTGAGTAAAGTGTAGAGTATATTTTCCTTGTTTAAAGAATGTTTTAAAGGTTTAAATCTATTTGAGAGAAAAGGTTTTCAAGGAAAATTTATGGGTAGTTAACCCTAAGTAAAATGACTTAGATATTAGAATACCATATTGGACTGGTATAGGGTCACGCCCTATACATTAGACATCAGCCACTAGCTAATTTAGTTCAAAATTCCAATGTGTATGGCTTTGTCACAGGTAAGACTAAAATAATGTTACACACGGAAAGGAATATATATGTACAAAGATAAGTTATTGGTGAGTCCGCAAAAATATTAGGATCAGTTGACCCTGGAGAATTAAGTTAGGGACAGACCGTCCAAAAGAGGAGTATCTAACAAAAGTTAGATTATTTGTTTATTTTGTGTGGTAGGCCCGAGTCAGCCAAAGGTTAGTAGTTATCCAAACAAAACTATATTGTTCGGATAGATAGTCCATTTGTTACCTGATTTATATGCTTTCATGATATTGATAGTATTGTTTTAACCAGTTTTGGTTGCAGGATTAAGATTTGTAAAAGATATGTTTTAAAAGGATATTATTGAGGGGAAACTCGTTCCGCTAAGCGGCGTGGTCTCACTTAATATCAAATAACCGAGATGTATAGTATTATTCACACCAGGCTTTATGTCTGACTCGAAGTTTATGTTTTTCCCCTTAAACTCTCGGGTGCTCAAAATCATTTTGAGTAGGCCGAGGCTTGAGAATTTTTAGGTTTTAGTAGGTGGACGAATAAAGCTTCCGAAGACGAGCATGAGGATGATGTTAGCTATATTTAGGAGTTGCAATCTTTGTTTATTCTGCTGTGTTGTATTTAAGATAGCTATGTTTATATAGTACCCTGGTCATCCAAAATGGCATCTTCATATGTCGCTCTTGGCATATTTTGTAATAGTTATATTTGATCTGAACCTGGGAAACGTTTGGGATTATGTAACTTGGATATGAAATGTTGTTTTGAAATGTAATCAGAAAAATGTTTTAATCTGTAGTGATTTTTATTTCATATTCAAGTGCTTCTGATATCATCGATACCATTAACATTACCATATTTGGTCACCGGAAATTAATACTATGGATGACTGCAGCATCTGTAGCGCATAGCTTTGGGTCTCCAAATAGGGGATGTTACACCTTTGTTCCAATAAATCGCTTTCCTTCGAGTCTTGCATAATTCCGACTCAGCACAACATAATTGTTGACAACCAAAACTTCAGGATTTGCTCCTCCAGCATTGCCACCAACTAATCCAGCTACAACTCTAGCTTACATCATGATGACAAAGAACTGGTATATAGCACTCATATCTACCGATGGTGTTCCAGCAGCCACATTAAGAGCTATTTGTCTACCTAGATTCCTCCTAGTGTTGGGCCTGACATTTCAATTGGTTGTGGTGCTTCTTTTATCGAGATTCACTCTTTTGTTTCCTACCTCCATATCTAGCTTTTCTTAAATCTTCATTTGGACATTAGTAAGACATGGAAGAACAGTCGAAGAGAAGGGAAGAATAGCGATAAGATATATACTTATATATAGCAAATACAAGTACATTACTATAGCGTTATTCCATACGCCAATCTCATTCTCTGTTTCATTTGGATTATGTTTCAAAACTCTTTTAAAGTTCAAATTTTTTTGGTTATACATGTTTGAATCAAAAATTTCACAAACACCCAATAGAAAGGGGAAGAGAATAAAAAGTGAAGAAAAAATTAGAAGAATTAAGAAATGAACACATATAGATTTATACCAGTTCGGTAAACTCTGGCTTACGTCCACTTAATGATTTTATTGCTTATCTTCAGACTTGGAGGCAGAAGTTCTTAGGGGATGGTACAACTCCGACACATAGACTTTTGGAATTATAAGAAAATAGAGTAGAGTAGAACTAGAGCTAAAAGATCTTGAAAAATGAGTTCTACCCCTCTATTTACAGAGGTAGGGAGCCAAAAATTTTACCCAAAAGTTCTCCAGGCCATTCTCCTTGCTATAAACCAGTTCTTTATGAAAATAGGATGCCACATCGTCATGAAACTACGGGTCGGTACAACTCCAAGGATTGGGGTCGGTTCCAAACCCTAAGATGAACAATCCGGTCATCTTGAACTCTTTACTTTGGCCCTTCTTGTAGTTAGTTTCATGATTCCATAGTTATTTGTATCAATATTAGCTTGTTTCTATGTCTAAATGACGGAGTTGTAAAAGAACAAGGTTGTTTATTCAGGAATTCATGGAGATTGATAGGGCGTTGCATGGAATCAACTAAACTACATTGGAAGTTGGGTTCTAGCATCAAGGAGGGGTAGTAGGTAGGAGAGGGGAAGTTTTATGAGTCTGTACCGACCTCTAGGGTGGTTTGGTACTGGCCCCACACTATGGGGTTTTCGGTCCTTGAATTTTTATAAAGGATTTGTATTTGTGGTGTAATCTTGGTTATACTTTGATTTTTGGGCTTCATGGTCATCTCTTCGGGTGTCTTGTCTTGATAACTTCGAAGTTTAACTCGTTGGTTTGTCCATATACTGCATGGTAAAAAGGCGGGATAACACTTGCCCGCATAACATGCCTTGCGAATGGAAGGTATGCTTTATTCAAGAAGAAATGTAATGCCAATCTTTGATAGTTGAGCTCTTTGGCTACTTCAATTTTAGTGAATCGTCCAGTTACTTTAGATTCTCTTGTCAATTATGGGTTGTTCCAGACCTATCAAAGCCTGAGACTCTAGACTCTGCCTTTGGTGCTGTCTATACATTACCATAAATCCAATTTCATTCGGATTCATTACATTACATATCAAAAACCATCCCGTGTTTATCCGGGATATATATGTTTCATTTTAATTTCAAGGCACTCAAATCCTTTTACCAAATTCAATGCATTTTCTAAGGTTTGATCTCACAGGATCGTTTCATATTCAATTTAATGTACGATCGCTCCGGATCGTTTTATATTCAGTTAAGGGAAAGATTTCTCCGAATCATTAGTCAAATCCGTGGCCACTTAATACCGATAGTTAAATCTATGATCTCTCCGGATCGTTAATTGAGGTTTTGGTCGTTTTAGGCTGGTAATCAAACCCATGCTCTCTCTGGACCGTTAATCAAATCGATGGACATTCGGGGCCAGTAATAAAATCCATGGTCATTTGGGATCGATAATCAAAATATGGTCTCTTCAGACCCTTGCCAAACCCAATCCACTTGCTCTCTGACAAGGGGACTCTTCAACAAGCAATCCATCCAGCCGCTCTTCGATGAAGTGACCTACTTCCTGGACTTTAGTCCTGACTTTCTGGTCAGGTCTTAATGCGATCAAAGTCCATGGTCTCTCCAGAACCTTGCTGAGCCCAATTTGTTCGCTCTTCGGCAAAGGACTCAACGATGAGTAAGCCCATTCGCTCATGCTTCGACGAGGGGACTTACTTCTTACACTTCGGTCCTATCCCTCGGGATAGAACTTTATAGCGATTAATATCGTACAAGTCCATCCGCCAACGCTCCGACGAGGGGACTTGTACCTTGCACACCGGTCCCATCGTTCTAGATGGTACTTTAAGGCAATTAATATCAGTCATTACATTCAATGTGGATTTCAATAATCAAAATCAAATATAAAAAACAACATAAAATATAAAATCAAGGTAACTGCCTCATCGGGCATTATAGTTTGACATCCAACTCAAAGCATGCACATGGATCATTCAGGATCACATACACGAGTAAGTGTCCAGACTATATTATTGCATGGTTTATTTAAAATTGGAAATAGAGTGCGAGAAACAGACCTGATTCCCAACCATCCAAATCAAGAGATGATTATCCTAGATCTTGATACAGGGCCATTTCCATTCGCCACGGTTGATGGTCACTCTTGTCCCATCAATGCAGTTCGATTTCTTACATATTACGATAATCTATAATCTCTGACATGTTCCTCAATCAAATCCCACAGGTGCCTACAATCATTCGTGTTGTGCCCATCCAACTCATGGAATAGGAAGTATATTCCAGATGCCCTTTCAAGCTCCATGGGCTCTCTTCTCTCGGCTTTCAAAAGGGGATCTATCCCCTAATATATATACTCCACGGTTTCATTTAAGTTCGCGTAAGAAGAATATTTCAATTCCCTCCTTTGTTGCTTTGATCCGTCAATACTGTCATCCGTCTTTCGCTTTCCTTATCCTTGCTAGATCCTGCTCCGAGTTATCCTCTGTCATCCAAAACATTAACCTCTTCCTCATCAGCCTCAGCATGCTCCTAACACAGAAACCTTTCAGCCTCATGATAAAACTTTGTAAGATCCCTCTAAGGATCCCATTCCAGTGCAATCCTGAAATCTGTCTTAGCAGTTATTCTCAAAACTTCTACCATCGAAACCATTGAAGGGTCTGGCTTATCGACCGTGGAAGCCACCACATTGAATCTTGTTAGAAAACTTTTAAGGGTCTCTTTGGTCCTCTACTTCATACTTGCAAGTGTCATTACATTATTGGGTCATGAAATATGGACTTAGAACTGCTTCACAAATCTATTCACTAACTCAACCCACATGCTAATGGAACCACCCTCCAGCTGTCTAAACCATTATGCTGCCAAACCTGTCAAATATAAAGGGAAACACCATCCCATTACCACTTCAGGCACACCCAACACATCCATGTGTCAGATGTACCTCATCAAATGAACTATTGGGTCTGTCTTTTCATCATACGTTTCCAACGTGGGTAACTTGAAATCAGGCGGATTCCTAGCATATTGAATATTCAGAGTGAATGGACTTATGTCCACATCTTCCATTATCTGATTAGACAATCCACCTCTCATAACTCGCCTCACCATCTCAAAAATTCTATCATCGCGATTCAAAGGAATTCTAAGGTTAGCATTCTCAGCCTACCCCCCGACTCTATAAGGGAACTCTGGTACATACTCCTCCGATTGTGCTTCTGCATTCTGATCCACATTCAAACACTCCACTTCAGCTCCAAAATGCATGTCATTACTTCCAAGGCCAAGATGACCCATGCCTCCGAGCCCTTGGGGGTTGGTACCGACCCTTAGGGCTAGATCGATACTAACCCGTACATTTGAGTCGGGGTTTGCTCTGGTCCATTCTACTCCAGCTCTTGCTAACTGCGCTCCAGCTTTCGGTCTCTAATTCTGATTTGCTGCAACTCCAGCTGTTCCTATCTATCCCATCCTACTAAAGAAGTTCTCCATCGTCTCTTTCTAGCGAGCCATCATTCTTTCCTATAATCCGCTCATCATAGTTTCCATCTCATCTTTGGTTATGTAGATGGCGGGTTATCTCCTGAGGATGCCTCTTCGCTACCCTATGGTGAATATCCTCCAACAACAGTCCTTCTGATTGATTGTCTAGCCATTTAGAATCCTTTTCATATCTTAAATAAGCGAGTTCAAGTGTTTTCTCAGTAAAAGCACTAAAATGTTTAAACAAAAATGGCACAAACACCCAATAGAAAGTAGAAGAGAATAAAAAAGTGAAGAAAATAAATTAAAACGAGTAAGAAATGAACACACAAAGATTTATAGTGGTTCGTCAAACTCCGGCCTACGTCCACTTAATGATTTTATTGTGTATCTTCTGACTTGGAGGGAAAATTTACGAGGGGTCGGTACAACTCTAACACTTATATTTTCAAAATTACAAGAATATAGAGTAGAGTAGAGCTAGAGCCAAAAGATCCTAAAAATGAGACATGTGCCTCTATTTATATATAGTGGTAGGGCGCCTAAAATTTTGCTCAAAATATTTCCACACCGTTTTCCTTGCTATAGACCAGTTCTCCATGAAAATAGGAAGCCACATCACCAAGTAACTAGGGTTGGAACGACTCCAAGGATAGTGGTCGGTACCGACCCCTAAAATTGCCAATCTGGTCATCTTAAACTCATCGCTTCGGCTTGTCTTATGGTTAGCTTCATGATTTCATAGTTGTTTCTATTAATATTTGCTTGTTTCAAAGTCCAATGACCGAGTTATAGAAGAACAAGGTTGCCGATTTATAGGGCATTGCATGGAATCAACCAAAAAACATTGGAAGTTTGGTATTAGCATCAAGGAAGGCTGGTAGGTAGGATATGGGAAGGTTTGGTGGAGGTTTTATGGGTTGGTACCGACCCCACACTATGGGGTTTTGGGTCCTTGAATTTTCATGGGGGATTTGTATTTTTGTTGTGATCTTGGTTGTACTTTGATTTTTGGGCTTTGTGGTCATTTCTTCGGACGTCTTGCTTTGATAATTTTGAAGTTTAACTCGTTGGGTTTGTATGTATACTGCATGGTTAAAAAATGGGATAACACTTGCCCCCCAAAGCATGCCCTACGAATGGAAAAATGTGCTTTGTTTAAGAACAAATGTGATGCCAATCTTTGATAGTTGAGCTCTCTAGATACTTCAATTCTGGTGAATCTTCCAGTTCCTTCGGATTTTCTTGTCAATTACGGGTCGTTCCAGACCTGTTATAGCCTAAGACTCTAGACTCTGCCTAGGTCTTGTCTATACATTATCAATATTCCAATTTCATTTGGAGTCATTACATTACATATCAAAAATCATCTCGTGTACATTCGGGATTTATTTGTTTCATTTTAATTTCAAGGCGTTTAAATCCTTTTATCAAATTCAATACATTTTTAAAGATTTGATCTCTCCGAATCATTTCATATTCATTTTAATGTACGATCTCTCCGGATCGTTTTATATTCAGTTAAGGGGATGATTTCTCTGAATCGTTAGTCAAATCCATGACCGCTTAGGACCGATAGTTAAATCTGGCCGCTTAGGATCGATAGTTAAATCCGCGATCTCTTGGTATCGTTAATTAAGGTTATGGTCATTCGAGGCCGGTAACCAAACCCATGGTCTCTTCGGACCATTAATCAAATTGATGGCCATTCGAGGCTGGTAATCAAATCCGTGGTTATTCGGAATCAATAGTCAAATCCGTGCTCTTCGAACCCTTGCCGAACCCAATCCACTCACTCTTCGGCGAGGGGACTCGATGATAAGCATGCCCATCCAATCGCTCTTCGATGAAGCGCCAAGCTTCTGGCACTTCGGTCCCGACTTTCCAGTCAGGACTTAACGCGATCAAAGTTCATGATCTCTCTGGAACCTTGCTGAGCCCAATCCGCTCGCTCTTTGATAAGGGGACTAAACGATAAGTAAGTATATTCGCTCATGCTTCGATAAGGAGACTTACTTCTTGCACTTCAGTCTTGTCCCTCTGGATATGACTTTATAGCTATTAATATCGTACAAGTCCATCCGCTCGTGCTCCGATGAGGGGATTTGTACCTTGCACACTAGTCCCTTCTTTCCGAACGGGACTTTAAAGCGATTAATATCAGTCATCACATTCAATGTGAATTTCATAATTAAATTCAAATATAAAAAACAACATAAAATCTAAAATCAAGGTGACTGCCTCGTCGGGTATTATAGTCTAGCATCCAACTCAGAGCGTGCCTAGGGACCGTTCGAGATCCTATACATGAGTAAGTGTCCATACTATATTATTGCATGGTTTACTATAAAGGGGAAATAGAGTGCAATAAACAAACATGATTCCCTGCCACCCGGATCAAGAGATGACTATCCTTGACCTTGATCCAGGGCCATTTCCATTCGCTGTGGTTGATTGTTGCTCCTATCCCATCACCGAAGTTCAATTTCTTACATATTGCTGTAATCAGTTATCTCTAACATGTTCCTCGATCAGATCCCATAGGTGCCTGTAATCATTCGTGGTGCGCCCATCCAGCTTATTGAATAGGCAGTATTTTCTAGATGCCCTTTCACGCTCCGTAGGCTCTCTTCTCGTCAGCTGACGATAGGGGATCTATCCCATTGTATCTAGATAAATCCACTCTGGTCTTCTATTTAAGTCCGTGTAAGAAGAGAATTTCGATTTCCTCTGTTGCTTTGATCTGTCAAAGCTATCATCTGCCTTTTGCTTTTCTTTATCCTAGCTAGATCCTTCTCCGAGCTATCCTCTGTCATTCAAAGCATTAACCTTTTCCTTATCGGCCTCAATGTCCTCCTTGTGTAGAATCCTTTCAGCCTTATAATAAAACTCTACAAAATTCTTGGAGGATCTCGTTCCAGCGCAATCTTGAAATCCGTCTTAGCAACTATCCCGAAAATGCTGCCATCAAAACCATTGAAGGGTCTGGCTTATCGACCGCGGCAAACACCGCATTGAATCTTGTTAGAAAACTTATGAGGGTCTCTCCGGCCCACTGCATCATACTTGCAAGTGTCATTACGTTCTTGGGTTATGAAATATGGACCTGGAACTGCTTCACAAATCTATTCACTAACTCGACCCACATGCTAATGGAATTGCTTTCCAGCTGTCTAAACCATGTGTTGGGTGTACCTCATCAAATGAACTGTTGGATCCGTCTTTTCGTCATACATTTCCAACGTTGGTAACTTGAAATCAGGTGGATTCCTAGCGTATCAAATATTCGAAGTGAATGGACTCTTGTTCACATCTTCCATGTTCTGATTAGATAACCCACCCCTTAAAACTCGCCTTACCATCTCAGTAATTCTATCATCGTCATTCAAAGGAATTCTAAAGTTAGCATTCTCAGACTACCCCTCGACTCTACGAGCAAATTCTGGTACATACTCCTCTGTTTGTGCTTTTGCATTCTGATTCGCATTTAAATGCTGCACTTCAGCTCCAAAATGCACGTCTTTCCTTCCAAGGCCAGGACAACCCATGCCCCCAATCCCTTGAGGGTCAGTACCGACCCCTAGATATGGGTCGGTACTGACCCATGCAATTGGGTTGGGGTTTGCTCTGGGTCGTTCTTCTCCAACTCCAGCTACCTACGCTCCGGCTTCCAGTCGCTGATTCTAATCTGCTGCAACTTTAGCCGTTCCCATCTGTCCCATCTGCCTGAAGAAGTTCTCCATCATCTCTTCCTAGCAAACTATCATCCTTTCCTATAATCCGTTCATCATAGTTTCCATCTCATCCCTGGTTATGTAGATTGATGGGGGGTTAGCTCCTGAGGACGGCTCTTGGGTGCCTCCCGGTTAATTTCCTCCAACAACAGTCTTTTTAGTTGATTGTCTAGCCATTTAGAATTCTTTTCAAATCTTAAACCAGCGAGTTCAACTGTTTTCTCAGTGAAAGCACCAAAACGTTTAAACAAAAAATGGCACAAACTCCCAATAGAAAGTAGAAGAGAATAAAAAGTAAAGAAAACAAATTAAAACGAGTAAAAAATGAACACATAGAGATTTATATTGGTTTGGCAAACTCTGGCCTACGTCCATTAAATTATTTTATTGCTTATCTTCTAACTTTGGGGCAGAAGTTCTTAGGGGTCAGTACAACTCCAAGACTTAGATTTTTGGAATTACAATAATATAAAGTAGAGCAGAACTAGAGCTAAAAGATCCTGAGAAAATGAGCCATACCCCTTTATTTACAGAGGTGGGGAGCCTAAAATCTTGCACAAAACATCTCTAGGCCGTTCTCCTCACTATAGACCATTTCTCCATGAAAATAGGATGCCACATCATCAAGTAACTATGGGTCGGTACGACTCCAAGGATAAAGGTCGGTACTGACCCCACACTATAGGGTTTTGGGTCCTTGAATTTTCTAGGGATTTGTATTTGTGCTGTGATCTTGGCCGTACTTTGATTTTTGGGCTTCGTGGTCATCTCTCTGGGAATCTTGCCTTGATAAATTTGAAGTTTAACTCATCGGGTTAGTCTGTATACTATCTGGTCAAAAGGCGGGAAAAAATACATAAACCTTTGCTCTGATACCAAGTTGTAACATCCCTCATTTTGAAGTCTGAAAATAAGCGCTACTAATACTATAGTCATCAACAGTATTATTCTCCGGTAACAACATGAGAACAGTTAATAATATCATTAACATCAAAAGCATAGGAATATGAAATTTTTTAAAACACATTTCATTAATAATTTCCATACTCATTACATAATCCCAATTTCCCAAGTTCAGATAAAATATAATTATCAAAAAATAATCCAAAAGCGATATATGAAGATGCCCCTTTGGTTGATCAGAGCTTACTACTAGACAGATTCAACTTCTGCCATGACATACATTCAAACAAAATGATAACAACACAGTGGACATAAATAGACTCCTATATAGCTATCTCTGCCTCCTACATGTCTTTAGAAGTTTTATTCATCAAATCTAAAACCTGGAAACCTTACTCTCAAACTGCTCAAATGAGCACCCGAGAGTTAAAGTGGAAAAAAACTTTGGGTCAGACAAAAAGTCTGGTGTGAATAATAATATGCCATCTTGACAATAGATATCTAGTGAGACTGTGCCTTTGAGTTGAACGGGTTTTTCCCTCACTAGTATCTTCTGAAAATATATCAATCTCAATCAAGTTCCTGCATTCACAATGGTTAAATACACATAAATAATCATATGCATGAATGCTAAATGGGTCAACCTGACCAATCTGTCTAAATTATTTGACTATCTGTCTCTACTTCATAGTTTTTCCAGGGTTACTACAAACATATATGGCTTACTTTGGCTACCAGATATACCAAAATTCTTTGACGTACTTTTATGTGGAAACTGGATTGTTCTTCCAAACATAATCATCTTATTATTACCTTGACTATATATCTATCTTATAGTCTTGCTAGGCTCACTATGAACCTAATGGTTTTGCAGGTCAACCAATAACCTACCTAAGTTATATATTCCTTTCTTTGCGTAAACCTACTTTTAGTTTCATCCTTAACAAAGACCTTCGCACTGGAATTTTGGACCAATATAAACTAGGGGCTAATCGTTGAAGTATAGGGTGCTAACCTACAGTAATCCCATTATCTGGTTTTCTATTATCTAATCCTTGAGTCAATTTATCCTATCATAACTTATCTAAAGGTGATAAGAACAATAATCTCTCTAGTAAATCCTAGGCTAAATACCCTTTTTATTTTCTTGAAAACATAATTCTTTATAATCGATTTAACCATTGAAATCATGCTCAAAACAAGGAAATTATAGCCCTTTACTTTATCCAAAATATTATGCCAAGATATATGCTTTTATGAAATGGATTTCATTAACTTCAAAATCAATTGGAGGTTATCGCACCTCAAAACGTTAGGCAATCATGCCACTTAAAATAAAACCATTAAATCAATAACTTGCGGCATCACTATGGCCGATATACAATGTCGCACCTCTTTGTGCAAAAATTATATAAATCATTCTAATTTATAAATCACAAAACCATAAGGCCAATATCTTTTGTGTCACAAAGTATAAAACATAAGTTATAAGGTTTGCATAGTATAAAGCTTTTAAACTTGTAAGTAGGGGAACGTCGACATTGATGACCTTTGACATCAATACCTTAAAACAATTGATATCGATTTCATAAAACTAGGCTACTATGCCGCTATACAAAGAATACCAAAATCATTTACTTACGGCATTTTTGCCATAAGAAAATCAGGGGCATCATATCCGCTTTATACCATTAATGTCGAAAGTAACATATGAAGCATTGCGGCTTTAATGGAATAATGTCGGAGTTAAGTTATGCGGCGTAATTGCCATAATACTTTTATCTTGAAAGTAAGCGACATTACTGCTATAATATAGTTAAAGCCAAAATAAAATATGAGGCATCATTGCCACTATATACTAACTTCGGCATAGATAAATATGGCATTGGTAAGCAGCAAAGGTAAGCGACATCATTGCCAGCTATCTTTAATATTTGAAGCATGTAGTTATGGGATCAATACCACATGCTTTAGGTTTATGTCGATATTGATAAGTCATAAGATTACTCATTTCATTGTTAGTTTGATGCCGAAAATCCCTATAATTATACTTCAACTTGATTGGAATCATTCCATACCAACACAGTTGATATCATATGCTTCCCTTTTGGTTGAAGATGTTATTGATAACTGCGACATGGATTGACTTTGGCATTAATTACCGGCGTCATGGTAAACTCATAATCAACATAAAAACTGTTTATTTCCCATTTAATGTAATTTGTTTTCACCTACTGTTAATCCAGGTCCAATTTCTATTGGTTAAGACTACACTTTATCAATTTCTTTTCCAGAAAATTGACGTAAACAAAGTTTATCATTCCCAAAGTATTTTGCAAACCCTTTAACTTATATAATTATTTTAATATAATTATTAAGTCTTTCTAGCTTAATAAATTCATATAAAATTATAAATACTTGGGAAAATTTCCCAAAAATTACTAAAATCGGAATTAATATATTCTTTAACATATAAAAATTTTGGGACCAAAACCATTATTTAATTATTTTTAATAATTAAAACCCAAAATAAATCTTTTTCCTCACTTAGGATACTCATAAAATATTCATGCTTTGTTGAAAAATTATGAAATAAAAAACGCACTTCTAAAATAATGTTATAAATGTCATATCCAAATTTCAAGACATTTGGATGTCATAAACTAGGTTTCCACACTTAAATCCTATTATTTAATTACATAATAAATCCAATAATCAATCATTCAGCATATAATCAACCAATCGATCATAATATGGCATGACAACAACATATGATTTAGGTTTAATCATAAAATCAAATAAACATATAAATATGATATGGATAACTATTATTCACCTTTATTAGATAAAGAGACTGAGATTTAAGTGTTGACTTGATACCCTTGAGCTTTATCCTTTGATTTCCTAGCTTTTCTCTTCTAAACCTCCTAGCGCTGGCATGCCTTGTCTTTGTTTTAGTTTGTATCAAGTGATTATTGAATGAGAAAGTGCGAATAGAAGGGTTTATATTTAGGAAATAAGGCTTTTCCTATTTTTCTCCTTACATTATTCCTCATTCTTATTAAGTTATAATCAGTCTTATTAACTCATTAATTAAGGTATGATATATTTATTTTATCTAATTAAATATCCAAAATAATGTTACTTAAAATTAGGGGTGTAACAATTCCATTGCTCTAAGTTAAATTGTAGAGTCTTTACATTGCAGTACTTGTTGGAATGATTGAAGAGTGTCATCATCTAAGCCACAGTCCTCCTTCGCCATCCATGAGAAAACCGTAGTATCTCTCTAGTATGCAAGATTCCCTACTAGACCTTCTAATATATTGTGTATTTTCATATACGGATGAACTTGGTTCTCCCACTGGTTCAAATCCCTGTTAGTCACTCGGATTTCATCCATGTCTACAATTTCGTTGTTAATTCCTTCTGAAAGAAATTTCTTTTCTAAAAAGACAACGTGTGCGGGAACATAAACTTTTGTTCCTCTATGCTGTAGGAAATATATCCCCTAGAATTCTTAGAAAATCCTATAAACTTACACAAGACTGATCTTGCCTCAAGTTGGTTGGGACCGACATTCTTAACGTAGACTGAACGACCCCATAGTTCAAATAATCGAGGTGGGGTTTCTTCGCATATCATATGGCATCTTAGCCATAGATTTAGTAGGTAATAAATTCAACTATGAACTACGGTTTCTAACACATATTCCTAATAGGAGAGAGGTAGTTCAACCTCACTCATCATGGAACGAACCATATCTAATAGAGTTTGGTTCCTTTGCTCTAATAACAGCGTTGCGTTGCGGTTTATATAGTGGAGTAACCTGGAAGATAATCCCATTATCATTTAAGTACTATTGGAGCTCTTTTCCAACGTACTTACCTACTCGATCGGATTAAAGTATATTAATCTTTCTGTTCATTTGATTTTCAACCTCATTTTTATATTCAATAAATTTCTCATGGATATAGGATTTGTTCTTCATAAGATACACATATATTAGTTATGAAAAATCATCCTTAAAGGTTACAAATAGGAACAATTATCTTTAGTAATTGTAGACATCAGGCCACATACATCACTATGTATAAGACTTAAGAATTCATTAACTCTTTCATTCCTCCCACTAAAGTGGTGCTTGGTCATTTTACCTTTGAAACATGACTCACATGTATCAGTTGATTTAGAATTCGATGATGGTAGAAAACCTTTGATTTTTGATTGGTGTAGTCATTCTCACTTATATGACCTAGCCTACAATGCCAAGGATAATTTTTATTTATATCATCATTCAAAGAATTACTCATAGCACAAACATAACTACTATTGATCACATAAATGCCATTATCTGAAACACCATCTCATAATTTATTACCATCTAACATAACGTTCATAACATTATCAACACAGTAAAATAATATAGCCAGTCTAAGGCAATCTAGACATAGAAATAATCCCACAAAGAAATCATTTACAAAATAGAAATTACTTAATATGAAAACTAATCCATTATGAAAACTTAAATGAAAATCTCCAAATGTTGTTGCATCCACTAGAGATCGATCAACAAATTGAATCCTAATCTCTCCCTTTGCCACATGACACCCGTTCCTAAACCCCTATAACAAATTACATATTTGAGTTCCAGATCTAGTAATAAAAACCCAAGATAATTTATTGAGTGAAAAACAATTTTAAATCGTAAAAACACCTGTATGAGCAGTGGAACCATTCTGTTTCTTCTCTCTGACAATCTTTAAATATTGTGTATAGTTCTGTTTCAAGTGATCCATCTTGTGATAGTGATGACATTCACCTCTATTGGCTGGAGCAGTCTTCTTGTTCTTCTTGCTAACCCTCTTGTGCTTCTTTGAACCTTCCAAAGATGACGTGTTCTCCTTAACAAAAAGTGTGGCCCCTTGATCCGTGAATGAATACTCAACCAAACTCAGCATATTGAGCAGCTCCATGAGATTTAGGTTCAAGTGGTTTATATTATAAGTTAATATGAATAGCTCATACTAGGGAGTAAATGACCCGAGAATCAAATTTACTTGTAACTCATTGCATATTATTATGTCTAACTTAGAAAGTATACCAATATAGCCTTTCATTATCAGAACATAATCATACACATTTTGTCCCTTTGTAATTTTCATGTTGAACAGTTTCTTTGTAAATTCAAACCTTGCAGAACGAGATTGTTTCTTAAATAGAGGTTTGAGACTATCGAAAGTTTCATGGACTGACATGTTTGCATGCTACCTCTACAATGACTTGTCCAATGTAGACAATATTAAAACTTTGGTGATTTCATGGTCCGAGACCCATTTGTTATAGCCTAATCTTAGTTCGAGGTCCACCTCATTTGCGGGTCTAACCTTAAGAGGTTTAATTATCAATGACCAAAGTCATTTATAAGTTAATGCTACCTTTATGGCTCTTAGCCAATCAATGTAGTTAGATCTGGTGAGTTTTTCGTTTTCAGAAAACAACTTGGGTGTAGACATTTTTCTACAAATTCTAACTCGATAGATTAGGACATTTTAATAGTAGATGTTCTTAGAATAGTGGTAGGGTTAAACATTATATTTTATATTACTAATAAGCTCCCACTAATCTTTTATTTTTCTCAAAATCCTAATCACAAAACATAAAAGTCTTTCGACTTCATTAGTAGTGTTAGGACTTGTATGCCTTAGGATTTTGACCTTGAGAAAATCTCAACAAATCATTCTCCCGCATATGGTGGATAACTCCTTATCGGTTGTATCATATACAACTCCTAACCTTATGGTCTTTGTCCTAAGCTTATCTTTACCTTGAGGAAAGCTCAACAAATATATGTAGTTATCTCACCTTATCTACTCTACATATTATTAATACAACACACAACATCCATAGCTTGAGGAAAGCTTAATAATTAAGGAGTATGCAAGTAATCTATTAATATATAAATGGTAGAGGACAACCTTATATTAAAGATTCATAATCTTTAATATATTGGATTGAGTGATATCGACTTATGATGTACCCTCCTAATTCAAGTGTTGGACACATCAAAAATCATGGTATACATACTGTACGTATGTATATATCCTTTAAGTCTATTTTAGGTTTCTTATTGTTCCAAATTTAATTATACATTCATATTACATAAGTTTTATTATATAACTTTTATAATTTAATTAACTAATAAAGTTACTGTATGTAAAACATTATATTTATCAAACCTTATTTAAATAATTTAATTAATTAACATTTTAATTAATTTCATTTTATTCAATTAAATATTTTATATTGAATATTTACACTATAACATTTATAGTTACACACACAAACACACACACACATATTTGTGCATGTGTAATTTTTTTATTTATTAATTAACTTTTAATTAACATATTTAATTCAATAATTTTAATTAAGTATTAATTTCGAAAAATTCTTATATAAATATATATACTTACAAGTTACATCAGCTTAATTAAACAATTCAAGATAATGTAACATATATCGTTATACTATATATACATACACTTTAAGTAATTTATTTATTAATCTAACTAATATCTTGAAAATTTTCAAAACATATTTATTATATTTTCAAGACATCTTTGAAATTTTATATTATATATTCTACTTTTAAATTTAAAATTTATTTTAATTTAAAAATAACTTTAAAATTAGCCAAAGACCTAGATTCAAATTGGGCTTTTTCTATTATGGACAATCTTTTGGGTTCACTTCACCTTTTTGGCTAGGCCGGTAGCCATGTTGGGCATTGTACTTTATTTCCCAAACCCAACCTAGACACTAATTTTTAAGACACCCTACTAAATGAGTTAGCTTAATTAGTTAGCCATAATATGACTAATTAAGATCTTATAAGCTATTGGACTCTACTACCATTGTTGAAACTTGGCCAACATATAGTAGGTTAAATGGATAAATTTTAGATTTTATTTACCTTTTTGGATTTTATTGGGTCAATGAAGTCTAAATTTATTTAAGATCTGATCAAATTAATTTTAAATAAATCATTATTTTATTTTATTTGTAAATTGTTGGAACTGGACCAGTAAAGAAATAGGTGAATTTTATTTTTTTGACCATTTTGGATATTTGACCTATGAAGCCTAATTCATTAGAACATTTCTAATTTTCTTTTAAATAAAACCATTATTCTACTTGTATTTATAATATAGTTTTATATTATGTAATTATTATCGTATTATATATATGCATGTATCATATACATATATGTATGTACGCATGTGTAACATAGCAATCCGTGTAAGGTTTGACATGCCCATGTAGTGATGTGATTTATATCGCAACGAATATGTTAGCCCCTCTAATATACAAATATATCATCCAAATGTATGCTTATATGCTTAAGGTCATATATACAAAATATTACATATATTAAATTTTAAATAATTAATATATATATATATAAAGAATTTATAAAATATATATGCACATAATATATATTTATACATATATATGTAAATAAATGTAAAATTATTTAGATAAAATATTGAAAATTTATTTATTTATTTTATTATAAAATTTAAAAAAAAATTAGTTTTTATTTTTATTATTTTGAAAATGTATAATATATATGTGCTTATAAATAATTTACTAATGATTATATATATATTAATACATAAATGAAATACATGTAAAATATATATAATATATATACATAGAATAATGCTTACGGCAAAAATTATTTTTTATATATTTTTTACAATTAAATTTCCCTTTGGAAAATAATAAATTTAAAATATTTATTTTTCAAAATAAAAATTTGTGTTTTAATTATTTAAAAATTAGTCTGAATAATATTTTAATATTTAAGTATTTTCCATATATATATAGTAACCTAAAACCAATTTTAAATTTGATTTTCAAATTTAGCAAATATATATAAATAAATAAAATTATGTAAAAATTAAATATATTATTTTTTTTATGCTGAAAGAATATTAGGTATTAAATTAATTTTATAAGATTTGAACCATATTTTATAAGATGTATTTTTTGATATTATGAGTTTATGAAATTATGAGTTTATGAAATTTATTTGATTTAAATGATATTTAATATATATATAATTTTCATGCCGAAAGCCTTTTTAGGTATAAAACTATTTATATTCATATTTTGTATAATATAATATTTAATATTTAAATTATGAAACTTATATGAATTAAATAATATATTAAATTAATATAATTCAAAAAGTCATAATTTTATATATAATATTTAATATTTAAATTATGAAACTTATATGAATTAAATAATATATTAAATTAATTTAAATCAAAAGGTCATATTTTTATGCCACGAGTATTATAGATATGCATATGTTGCAAAAAACATATTAAATTACATAAGCATATAACCATTCTAAATGTGATGATATACTAATATGCTGGATTCGTCACATATCGATCTAAACATCATATGATATATACATCATAGAACATTAGTTTGTAATCATAGATCAGAAACATACCTTCACCAAAGCCTATTGAATACATGTAGAAATCAAGAGATTAATTCTTTGAACTAGATTCTAATTCAACAAGGTTATTATCCTTTTATAAAGAATAGGATAGAGATATAAAGTAGGATCAAGATCCCTTTTCTTCTCTTACTCATTCTCTTCCATTTAAAATATCAAAAGCCTAACCCCCATAGCCATTCATAGCTGCCCATTCCTGGTCATACCATGGCTGAAATCCCCTTGCTGTATGAACTTCATGTCCATTATAGGCCCGAACAATAGTTACTGCATTTAAATTAAATTTAAATGTGTATCGATACCTTATATTAATTGAAATATTTACAACTATTATAAACATATTTATTAATGTTGTTTAACACATAAAATAAATTTTATAATTAATATTTCATAAATATTAATTAATTTAATTTATTTATAACAATTACAAATTAATTAAATATATGGTCAAAGGAGTATTCAACATTTCGGTTATGTGACAAAGTCCTTGATTCAATAATAACAATTATTATTAACCGAATTACTCCGGCCAGAGATTTTGACTTTGAGTTGACTTAAGTTGGCCATAATACTAACCCCATATAACTAAGGAAACAAATCCTTTCTTTTATAGTTTTTTTTTAATTCCAATACTTGCACTTGACCCAAGTATAGTCACTCGATGGACGTTGCGCCGTGATTTGACTATAATCAAATCAGAACTTTCATATTGAAGATCAACAGTATTCTTAAGTCGAGAGAACGGTTTAAATTAGTCACATCGTTTTTTTATGTTTGACCTTAGTTATATTATCCAACAGAAGACTATTGAGTGAGTCAATCCATAGTTATCCAATAACTATCAATACGTAACCCCTCTGGTGTCCGCAACCGTCTTGAGTAATATACTACCTAACATTAGGAGAGAATTACATACTCTAGTTCAATGGATGCATCGATATCCAGTCTCGATGCATCTTGACTAGGAATATTACAATCATGTGTTTATTATATTATGATACAATACTCATGATTACAACTATTTGTATTTACTATCGCAATCACGGCATTTATGGATTTTCTATTAAATATATTTTAATTAACTATTTAATTATTTATAACACATTATAAAAAATATTTTATAGAAAGAAAAACACCATTATTACGAACAAGAATTGATTAACGGGTTAATTAATTTACAATAAATTGCAGAAATTTCCCCTTGGTATACCTCTAACCCCATCAATATCTCACTTGCACTTGGAGCCAATTATGGAATCTCAATCCTGACCCTTCAATCAGCTTCTCAAGAGTTTACCGAGCTAAACCCTTAGTGAATGGATCTGTTATGTTGTCCTTGGTATCAACTCTTTGTATCACGACCTCCTACTTCTCAATGAATTCTCTAATGAGGTGGAACTTTTAAATAATATACTGTGACTTCTTCTGTGCTCTAGTCTCCTTTCCGATATGTATTGCCGATTTTATCATAGTACAATGCCATTGGATTCTTAGTATTGGGAATCACTCTGAACTTACTAAAAAAATGAGCATTCAGACTACATCTTTAGCTGCTTTATTGAGGATTAAGTTTCGATTATTTCTTAAATACTTCAGTATATATTTTACGGTCGTCCAGTGTTTTTCTCCAAGAATAGACCGGTATCGGCTTATGCATCCTAATTTGTATGACATATCCATTCTAGTACATAGCATAGCTTACATTATAGATCCTATGCCTAACGCATAGGGGATCCTCTTTATATGCTTTTCCTCCTTATTGGTGAGCGTCCATCTTAGAAAGGACGATTCCAAACTACGTTGGAATTTTTCCACATTTGGAATTCTCCATACCGAACCTCTTAAATATGGTATCTATGTATAGGGATTGGGACAATCCCAATAGCCTCTTAGATCTATCCCTATGGATCTTTATACCCAGTATATAGGCTGCTTCTTCCAAATCCTTCATGAAGAAGTTCTTAGAAAGACAAGCTTTCACTGATTGCAACAATGTTATGTCATTGCCAATCAATAATAGATCGTCGACATATAACACTAAGAACACGATAGCGTTGCCATGTTCCTTTCTATATATGCATACTTCTTCTGTGTTCTGATAAAAACCAAACTGTTTGATTACCTTACCAAAACGCATGTTCCAACTTTTTGAAGCTTGTTTAAGTCCATAAATTTAACTTTAACAACTTGCAAGCCTTGCCCTCAAAAACCCTTGGGCTGCGACATATAGATTGTTTCTTCTAAATCACCATTTAGAAATGACGTCTTTGCATCCATTTGCCATATTTCATAGTGAAAAAATGCATCGATGGCTAGCATAGTCCGAATGGACTTAAGCATGGCTACGGGGGAAAAGGTCTCATCATAATCAACACTTTGAATTTGATGAAATCATTTCGCAACTAGCCTTGCCTTATAAGTGTCTACTTCCTCATCTGCTTTTAGCTTTTCCTTAAAAATCCATTTGCAGCCGATAGGTTTTATCACTTCGGATACATCTGACAAAGTCCATACTTTTTTTTTGTATATGGAATCCATCTCAGATTTCGATTCTCCAAGCCAAACTGCAGAGTCTTTACTCTGCAGTGCTTGTTGGAAAGACAGAGGAGTGCCATTGTCTAAGATACGGTCCTACTTCTTGTCATTCATGAGAAAACCACAGTATCTCTTTGGTGCATAAGATTCCCTACTAGGCCTTCTAATAGGTTGCATGTTTTCATATACGGGTGAACTTGGTTCTCCACTGGTTTGACCTCAGCGTTGACTTATTATACCTCATCCAAGTCTATAAGTTTTTTGTTAATTTCCTAGATATAAATTCCTTTCCTACAAAGGTAGCATGTCGAGAACAATTACCTTTTGTTCCTCGGCATTATAGAAATTATATCCCATTAAGCTTTTGGGATGTCATATAGATTTACTCAGTACCGATCTTGCCTCTAGTTTATTTAGACCAACATTCTTAACATATGCCAGACACCCCCACATCTTTAAATACATGAGTTGGGGTTTCTTATAATACCACATCTCATATGGTTTTTTAGAAATAGATTTAGTAGGCAACAAATTCAATATATGCATTGCAGTTTCTAGCGCATATCCTAATAGGATATAGGTAACTCAGCTTTACTCATCATAGAACGAACCGTATCTATTAGAGCGGTTCCTTCGCCCTGACACGACATTGTTGTAGAGTATAGGGTGGTTTAATCTGAGAGATAATCCCATTATGTTTAAGTATTTTTAGAATTCCTATCCAACGTAATCACATCCTCGATCAGATTAAAGAATCGTAATCTTATGACCCATTTAGTTTCCTACTATATTTTTAAAATCAACAAATTTATCATAGACATCGGATTTGTTCTCCATAAGATACCTATATCCTAGTCTTGAGAAATCATCGGTGAAAGTAACAAAGTAACAACTATTTTCTTTGGTGATTACAGGCATCAGTCCATATACATCACTATGTACTAACCCCTAAGAGTTCATCAACTCTTTCATTGCTCCCACAAATTGATGCTTGGTCATTTACATTTGAGGTACGATTCACATGTGTCAGATGATTCAGAATTAAGTGACGGGAGAAAACCTTTGGTTTTTAATTTGTGTAGTCGTTTCTAACTATATGAATTATCCTACACTGCCTAAGATATATTATTAGAAGAACTATTAACAGAACACATATAAATAGTATTGATCATATAAATGCCATTTTCGTGGACACCATTGTAGACTTTATTTTCATTTAAACTAAGATTCACAACATTATTTGCACAATGAAATATATATCATGTCTCAACAATCTGGAAACAGAAATAATCCCACAAACAAAGTCTTTTATAAAATAGCCATTATTTAAAATCAAAACTACTCTAGTAGGAAAACACAAATGATAATCTCCTATTGTCGTTGCATCTATGATAGATCCATCAGCAACTTGGAGCCTCATCTCTCTTTTTCCATGCGGTGCTAGTTCCTAAACCCTTGTAACAAATTACAAATATAAGTTCCAGATCTAGTATCAAAGACCCAAGACATTTTGTTGCTTACAAAATAATTTTGAATCATAAATTGTAACACCCCATATTTTTAGTAACATTATTTAGAATATTTAATTAGCAAAATAAAATAAAATAATGTAAGATGGTTAATAGAATGTGATTTGATTTAACGAAGGGTAGCCGTGCCATGTTAAATGTAAATCAAAATGACATAGCATGTGTAAAAGTATTAGGAAATAAGGAAGGGCAAAATGGAAAATAGGAAGAACTTATACCCTAAACCCTTAGGAAATTAAACACATGTTCATTTCATTTTTATCAAACAAAAATACCCTAAGGTCGGCCACCATTGTCAATCTCAAGAGAAGATAAAGCTAGGATTTTCAAGAGGAAGAAGTAAATTAACATAATCAAGATCAAATCTCACATCATTAATCACAAAGCTAAGATGAATGATTACTACATCCCATTTTTCTTATAGTTTTCGGATTTAAGGATAACCCGAAATGATTTTGCATGATAGTGCCATGTTTTGGATGCTTGAAAGTTTATATATGCTTGTTGATGATTTATACATGTTCATATTAGTTTTTATGATATGTTTGATATAGAAACCCTATTAAATGACTTCCAAATGCCTTGAAAATTTAAATGTAGATCAAAAATGATACTTTAGAGATGGGTTTCAATTTTCATAATGTTCTGAATTAATATGGATTTTATATTAATTTTCCAGTGAAGAAAATGATTTATTGGGTTATAAATTATTTATGGCAAAACAAATAAATATTTGTGTCTGAAATTTATATATGTTAGCAAACATATTAAAAAGGATTTTCTGGAATTTTTATAGAATTTTCCTAAGTGTTTTGATGAATATATAAAATTATTTAAGGTATGGGAATGAAATGTTTTATATATTTAATTAAGGAGAAGGGGTGTTTTGCAAATGGTTTAAATTAATTAATTCTTAAATTATGGTAGCACTTTTAAAAAAGAAAAATTAGCAACCAATAAGTGTATGAAAAACAAGGAAGGTTAGTTAAAAAGTTTACTTAAAAATGGTTTAAATCAGAAATTCATGCTAAAAGCATGTTTCGCCTCTTTTGGCTTCACCTAGGTAGCTTTCGACTAAGACCCTCCACCTCCTTCCACAAACCAATGCATATAGTATCAACATGTTGGTACATAGTGAATTGGACAAAGGCGGAAGGTATGAGTCGAAACCAAGGGGTTCCAAAAGGGTCGAAGCGCCTTTTTGTATTAAAATAAAAGGTAGCTCCCGCTTTGCTTTCAAGAGGTTTGGTTTTAACTCAGTTGGCTTTCAACTGGGTCAAATATTTTAAAAGGAAAGGTTTCGAATGGGTTGCACTCTTATGTTTTAAATAATGCTTTCGAAAGGGGTCAAAACCCCTAGCTGCCGCTATTATACCTTTCGAAGTCAATGGTTTTGGAAGGTATACTTTATTTTTGAAATTAACCACTTCTCCAATACTTTCGAAGGGATGGTTTCGACACCATCTCTTCTTTACTTAGGAATACGTTTCAAAAGAGAGGCTTTCGGCTTAGATGTTTTAAAAGACCCTTTTTGTTTTGTTGAAGTATAACCCAAAGGTTTTGAGAGAGAATGGTTTTGACTTAAATGGTTTTGAAAGGTGTTTTTACACATGTTTTAAATTGAACCCAAGTGCTTTTGAAAGATTCGAGTTTCTAAAAGTTTGATGCTTTTGAAAGGTATTTAAAATGGTTTCGAAAGGGAGGTTCCCCAAAGGGTTTCGAAGGGGTCGAAAGGTAGTGTTTCTGATGGTTTCGAAAGGGTTGAAATGGAAGGTTTTTCCAAGGTTTTAAAGGCAATGTTTTGAAGTGTTTTAAGATATGATGTCTAAGGTTTTAACACTTTCGAAAGGAAGATTTTTAAAAGTTTCAAAAGGGTTTAAGTATGGTTTCGAAAGGGAAGCTTTGGCCTTTCGGCCTAGATAAATAAAGGGTTTTTACTTGGTTTCAAGAGAGATGCTTTCAATGGTTTGGAAATGGATACTTTTAATTGAACCGAAAGGGGTACTTTCAAGTGTTTAACTGTTTTCATCAACTAAGGTTTGAGTAAAGTATATATATAACGTGGCAAGATGATTTTGAGTAAAGCATAGAATATATGTAATTTCCTTGTATGAGTTTGATTTAACGATTTTAAATCAATTTGAGAAAAAGTTTTCAAGGAAAATTTTGGGAAGATATCCCTAAGTAAAATGACTCAGATATTAGAATATCAGATGGGACTGGTATAGGGTCGCACCCTATACATTAGTTATTGGCCCCAGCTAATTTAGTCCAAAATTCCAGTGTGTAGGGCTTTGTCATAGGTAAGAATAAAATTATGATTACACATAGAAGGGAATATATATATTTGTATACATATAGGTTATTGGTGAGCCCGCAAAACCATTAGGATCAGGTGACCTTGGGAGACGTTAAGTTAGGGACAGACCATCCAGAAGAGAAGTATTTAACAGATAGTTAAGGACAGACCGTCCACAAGAGGAGTATCTAACAGATGTTAGATAAATTTTGTTACTTTATCTAGTAGGCCCGAGTCAGCCAAACAAAACTAAAGCATTTGAACAAATAGTTCTTTTATTACCTGATATGTAGGTTTACATAATGATGCTTTACAGTATTTAACCAGTTTTGGTTGCAGGAAAAGATTTGTAGAAGATATGTTTTAAAAGAATATTAGTGAGGGGATATCCATTCCGCTAAGTGGCGTAGTCTCACTTAACATTAATAACCGAGATGTATAGTATTATTCACACCAGGCTTTATGTCTGATTCAAAGTTTATGTATTCCCGTTAAACTCTCAGGTGCTCAAAATTGATTTGAGTAGGCTAAGGGTTGGGGTTCTTTCAGGTTTTAGTAGGATGACGAATAAAGCTACCGGAGGTGAGCAAGAGGCTAACAGATAGCTATTTAGGAGTTGAAGTTCTTTGTTTTGTGTTTGTTTCCGTTGTGTATGTATTAAGTCAATTATGGCTATATGACTCTGATCATCCAAGGGGGCATCTTCATATGTCTCTCTTGGCATATTTTGTAATAAGTATATTTTATCATTGCGTCGGAAACGTTTGGGATTATGTAATCTGAATATGGAACATCTGTTTTGAAATGTAACGGAAAAATGTTGTTTTGAAATATGTGATTTGTTTCATATTCAAATGCTTATGATATTATAGATACCATTAACATAGCCGTATTTAGTCGCCGGAAGTTAATACTATAGATGACCGCAGCATCTGTAGCGCTTAGCTTTGGGCCTCTAAATAGGGGATGTTACAACTTGGTATCAAAGCATAGGTTTATGGAATACTTTAACTAAAAATGAATTTTGAAAACATAATCCTTAGGAATTAGAGTTAGGATCGGGGTATGGGATAACGCTATAGTAACATACTTCTATTTGTTGTATATAAGTATACGCTTTATCTCTAGACTCCTATCTTTGTTAGGTTATTCTTCTGTTTCTCACGAAGCTTGAGTACAGATATGGACGGAAGAAGAGGCCTAGTTAATCTAGGAGGAGACAGCACCACCACAAATGGAAATGCCCGACCAAATCCTAGAAGAGGTCAAGGTTAGGCTCAGGCTGAGAATGTTAGTGCTGGGTTTCCCCAAGTGGGCATCGGAGCCATGTATCAGTTTTTCATAAACGTGATGCAAGCTGGGATCACAGCTGGAGTTGTTGGAGGAAATACTACTGGAGAAGGAGTTCAGGATGCTCTGATGGTCAATCAGTATGCTAACTTGAGCAGAGACTATGCTAGGCTTGGGGGAAAGTCGTCTATTGGGACAGAGGATGCTATCGAGGTAGAAAACTGGCTGCTACACTGTGAGACGATTTTTACTGACTTAGGGCTCAATGACGAGCAGAAAAGGAGACTTGCTTCAAGACAACTTCAGGGAGCTGGTTTGTTATGGTGGAATACTGTAACAGTTGGTGTGGATGAAGAGACTATGACGTGCGTAGAGTTTAGGAGGAGGTTTCAAGAAAGGTTCATGTCAGTAATGCCGTAGTCTGTGTTGGTTAGGAAGTTTGCTAAGTTGGAACAAGGGGAGATGTCTATTCTGGAATATGCTAGTAGATTCGAAGAGTTAGCCTGGTATGGGAATGCCACTGTTGACACAGTGTTGAAAAGGAATGAAAAGTTTATTAGAGGTTTGAAGCCGGAGTTGGCTAGGGCTACTTTACTGCACATCAGAGATCGGTGTGATGTGGTAATGGAAATGGCATTAAGACATGAGGAGATGTTAGCTTGTTTGGAGAAGAAGAAGGAGAAGGAGGTCCTGGTTGGACAGGGCCAAAAGTGACAGTTTTTCCACAAAAAGAATGCTCAGAAAGGAGGTGCGACAAAGAAAGGAAAGTCTGAGGTGGTCTGCTATAAGTGCGACAAGAAAGGACATTATGCTCATGAGTGTCGTACCGAAAATAGAAAAGGAAAGGAGGTGATTGGAAAGAAGAACATCAGGTGCTTTAATTGTGATCAGGTCGGCCACTACAAGAATCGATGCAAGGAGCCCGCAAAGGATGGAAAGGGCCAAGTGTATGCATTGGAGCCCGCTGCTTCAAGGCCAGTAGTGCAGGAGAAGGGAAAGGCTATGTTAGGAGGTTCGCTTTAGATTCACGGTATGTCTGTTAGCGTTTTGTTTGATACTAGTGCATCTCATTCTTTTATATCTCAATACTTGGTAGATAAACTTAACCTAGAACCCACATATTTAGTTATTTCCTTAAGAGTTTCAAATCCGATAGGAGGATATGCGACGCTTGGGACGAAGTGTGGCCACTTAGAGTTTGACTTGCTAGGTTACACCTTTGTTTGCAGTTTGCACATGTTTGACTTTGTAGGGTTCAAAATTATAATCTGAATGAATTGGTAAGTAATTATGATGCTAGGATATTTTGCCTAGATAGGAAAATATCACTTAGACACCCAGATTGTAGTTATCGGATAGTTTATACCATAGAAAACACTAGCTGTGAGGTGAATGCTTTGTTGGGTGTTATGGAGTTGGAAGATGAGTTGAATCACATTTTCGTAGTTAGAGAATTCGCGGATGTGTTTGAGCCGGTAGTTGGATTACCACCGAAATGTGCCATTGATTTCAGATTGATTTAGTGCTTGGAGAAGAACCGGTTAGTAGGCCGCCAAGTAGGATGACACCTAGATAGATGAAGGAGTTAAAAGTTCAGTTGGTAGATTTGGAAGGTAAGATTTTTTTTAGACCAAGTAGTTCGTCTTGGGGAGCAGCAACGGTATTTGCTAAGAAGCCGGACGGATCGTTAAGGTTATGTATCGATTATTGTAAGCTGAATGAGAATACGATAAAGAATCGATATCCATTGCCAAGAATTGACGATTTGTTCGACCAATTGAGTGGAGCCAATGTATTCTCATAGTTAGATTTGGCGACAGGATTTCATTAGCTTAGAGTGGCAGAAGATAGTATACCATTGATGGCGTTTAGAACAAGGTATGGATCGTACGAATGGTTAGTTATGTCATTCGGACTAACTAATGTGCTGACATTCTTTGTGGATTTGATGAATCAGATCTTCCGAGAGTACTAGATAGGTTCATGTTAGTTTTTATAGATGATATTCTGATATACTCTGAAGATGAGAAGGAGCATGAAGTTTATTATAGGTTTGTGCTTGAAACGCTGAGGCAGCATTAGGTAAAAGTTAAGTTTTTGAAGTGCCATTTCTGGAAGAAGGAAGTAAAGTTCCTTGGTCATGTAGTCATAGAAAAAGGATTGTCAGTTGATCCAGAAAAGATCAAAACCGTTAATAATTGGAAAAGACCAGAAACGGTAACTGAGATAAGAAGTTTCCTAGGATTGGTGGGATATTATCGGAGGTTCATAAAGGATTTCTAGAGAATAGTAGCGCCGATAACTAAGCTAACGCGAAAGAATGTAAAGTTTGTGTGGACCGATAAGTGTGAAGAAGCATTTCAGAGCTTGAAGCACTTGTTGACCCATGCACCTATGTTGGTGGTTCCGCAGGGGAATCAAGATTTAGTTGTTTATACTGATGCGTGTGGTACTGGATTGGGAGCTGTACTAATGCAAAGGGGTAAAGTGATTTCCTACGCTTCTAGACAGCTTAGACCGCATGAGGTTGGGTATTCGACACATGACTTGGAGTTAGTTGCAGTTATATTTGCATCGAAGGTGTGGAGGCATTACCTTTTGGGAGAGAGGTTTGAGCTCTATACAGATCATAAGTCGTTGAAGTACTTGTTCTCTTAGAAGGAGCTAAACATGAGACAACAGAGATGATTGGAATTTTTAGCCGCTTATGATTTTGGAATAGAGTACACACCAAGGAAAGGCAACAAGGTTGCAGATGCACTTAGTATGAAGCATCAGAATGCAGTGTTGGCAATGATTTCTGAGTGGAAAGATTTGGAAGCATTGTCAGCTTTTAGAGTGCAGTGTAGTGCAGATCCGAGGCTGGGTCTAGTGGAGAAGGTGTTATGTTGTCTTGTTTAAAAGTTCGACCGGTAATGATTGAGAAGATAGCTTCTAAACAGGAGGAGGATCCAGTTTTGGCTGAACGGATCAGGAAATTAAAGGATGGAACGGAGAGCGATGACTTACAGGATTTTAGTCTTGACCAGAACGGATGGTTGAGAAAGAAGGGTAGATTATGTGTTCCAAATATGGGAGATATAAGGAAGGAAATTTTGGAGGAATGTCATCGTTTGAAGTTCACTATTCATCTAGGAGGAACGAAGATGTATCAAGATATGAAGAGAAGTTCCTTCTAGGAAGGAATGAAGAGGGATGTTGGCTTATGTGTAAAACAGTGTTTGAACTGTCAGCAAGTGATAGCCGAGCATTAGAAGCCGAGTGGATTACTTCAGCCATTGGATATCCCAGTATGGAAGTGGGATTCCATTTCTATGGATTTTATTAATGGGTTACCGAGATCTAATAGAGGGAATGAAAGTATATGGGTCATAGTGGACAGACTGACCAAGTGTGCTCATTTCATTCCGGTTAAGGCAAATAGGACGACACCTGTATTGGCTAAGTTATTTATGAAGAATGTAGTTAAACTTAACGGAATTCCTAGTAGTATTGTTAGTGATAGAGATTCCTTATTCACTAGCGAGTTCTTGGAAAGTCTACGTGAAAGTTTAGGAACCAAGATCAAGACGAGTACCGCTTACCATCCACAGACAGATGGGCAAACAGAAAGAGTTAACAAGATCTTGGAGGACTTGTTGCGAGCTTGTGTATTGGACTTTGGGCGATCATGGTAAGACCACCTACACTTAGTCGAGTTTTCGTATAACAATAGTTATCAGACTAGTATAGGGATGTCATCGTTTAAGGCTTTGTATGGAAGACTATGCAAATCCCCTGCATGTTGGTTAGAGACTGGAGACAGATTGGTCCTTGGTCCTGATTTGGTAAAAGAAGTAGCAGAAAAGGTTGAGCTGATAAGGGAAAGAATGAAGGAAGCTCAGTCTAGGCAGAAAAGCTATGCAGATAGAAGACGAAAAGATTTAGATTTCTCTGCTAGAGATCATGTTTCGTCAAATCATCGCCAATAAAAGGTGTTATCAGGTTCAGAAAGACAGGGAAGTTAGCACCAAGGTTCATAAGACCGCTTCCTATTTTAGAGAGGATCGGGAAACTCGCATATAAAGTAGAGTTACTGAGTAGTTTGGTGGGAGTCCACGATGTTTTCCATGTATCTCGTCTGAGGAAATGTGTTAGGGATCCAGACACTACTATAGCACCGACTTTGTTAGAAGATTTAGTAGTGGAAGCAGATATGACTATAGTTAGGAAGCCTATCCGGATAGTTGAGAGAGATGAGAAGAAGTTGAGGAACAAGATAGTCAGA
Organism: Allium fistulosum; assembly: GCA_030737815.1. NCBI lineage: Eukaryota > Viridiplantae > Streptophyta > Magnoliopsida > Asparagales > Amaryllidaceae > Allium > Allium fistulosum. The sequence continues at coordinate 802,311,498 of CM060904.1, forward strand.
TTAGTGAAAGTCCAGTGGAGTGACGATGCTAGAGACTGTACTTGGGAAACTGAGAGCATGATTAGAGACGCTTATCCTGATTTATTGATGGTATGTTTTACCTTTGATAGTGTGTTTTGTACCTTATCGTAATTTCGAGGACGAAATTCTTTAAGGAGGGGAGATTGTAACACCCCGTATTTTTAGTAACATTATGTAGAATATTTAATTAGCTAAATAAAATAAAATAATGTAAGATGATTAATAGATTGAGATTTGATTTAACTAAGGGTAGCCGTGCCATGTTAAATGTAAATCAAAAGGAGATAGCATGAGTAAAAGTGTTAGGAAATAAGAGAGGGCAAAATGGAAAATAGGATGAACTTATACCCTAAACCCTTAGAAAATCAAATACACGTTCATTTCATTTTCCTCAAGCAAAAATACCGTAAGGCCGGCCACATTTTCAATCTCAAGAGAAGATAAAGCTAGGATTTTCAAGAGGAAGAAGTAAATCAACATAATCAAGATCAAATCTCACATCCATAATCACAAAGCTAAGGTGAATGATTACTACATCCCATTTTTCTTATAGTTTTTGGATTTAAGGATAATCCGAAATGATTTTGCATGATAATGCCATGTTTTGGATGATTGAAAGTTTATATATGCTTGTTGATGATTTATACATGTTCATATTAGTTTTTATGATATGTTTGATATAAAAACCCTATTAAATGATATCCAAATGCCTTGAAAATTTAAATGTAGATCAGAAACGATACTTTAGAGATGGGTATCAATTTTCAAAATTTTCTGAATTAATGTGGATTTTAAATTAATTTTCTAGTGAAGAAAATGATTTACTAGGTTATAAATTATTTACGGTAAAATAAATAATTATTTGGGTCTGAAATTTATATATTTTAGCAAACATTTTAAAAAGGATTTTCTGGAATTTTTATAGAATTTTTCTAAGTTTTTGATGAATATATATAATTATTTAAGGTATGGGAATTAAATGTTTTATATATTTAATTAAGGAGAAGGGGTGTCTTGCAAATGATTTAAATTAATTAATTCTGAAATTGTGGCAACACTTTTAGAAAAGAAAAATTAGCAACCAATAAGTGTTTGAAAAACAAGGCAGGTTAGTTAAAAAGTTTACTTAAAAAGGGTTTAAATCAGAAATTCATGCTAAAAGCATGTTTCGCCTAGGTAGCTTTCGACTAAGACCCTTCGCCTCCTTCTGCAAACCAATGCACATAGTATCAACATGTTGGTACACAGTGAATTGGATAAAGGCGGAAGGTAAGAGTCAAAACCAAGGGGTTACGAAAGGGTCGAAGCGCCTTTTTGTTTTAAAATAAAAGGTAGCACCCGCTTTGCTTTCGAAAGGTTGGATTTCGACTCTGTTGGCTTTCAACTGTGTCAAATATTTTAAAAGGAAAGGTTTTGAATGGGTTGCACTCTTATGTTTTAAATAATGCTTTTGAGAGGGGTCGAAACCCCTAGCTGCCGCTCTTCTACCTTTCAAAGTCAATGGTTTCGGAAGGTATACTTTGTTTTTGAAATTAACCACTTCTTCAATGCTTTCGAAGGGATGGTTTCGACACCATCACTTCATTGCTTAGGAATTGGTTTCGAAGGAGCAGCTATCAGCTTAGATGTTTTAAAAACCCCTTTGTTTGTTGAAGTATAACCCAAATGTTTCGAGAGAGAATGGTTTCGACTTAAATGGCTTCGAAAGGTGTTTTTCCACATGTTTTAAATTGAACCCAAGTGCTTTCGAAAGGTTTGAGTTTCTAATATTTTGATACTTTCGAAAGGTATTTAAAATGGTTTCGAAGGGACGGTTCCCAAAAGGGTTTCGAAGGAGTCGAAAGGTAGTGTTTCTGATGGTTTCGAAAGGGTTGAAATGGAAAGTTTTTCAAAGGTTTTAAAGGCAATGTTTTGAAGTGTTCTAAGATATGACGTCTAAGGTTTTAATACTTTCGAAAGGAAGGTTTTTAAAAGTTTTGGAAGGTTTTAAGTATGGTTTCGAAAAGGGAAGCTTTGGCCTTTTGGCCTAGATAAATAAAGGGTTTTTACTTGGTTTTGAAAGAGATGCTTTCAATGGTTTAGAAAGGGATACTTTCAATTGAATCGAAAGGGGTACTTTCAAGTGTTTAACTGTTTTCATCAGCTAAGGTTTGAGTAAAGTATATATATAACATGGCAAGATGATTTTGAGTAAAGTATAGAATATATGTAATTTCCTTATATGAGTTTGATATAAAGATTTTAAATCAATTTGAGAAAAGGTTTTCAAGGAAAATTTTAGGAAGATATCCCTAAGTAAAATGAATCAGATATTAGAATACCAGATGAGACTGGTATAGGGTCGCGCCCTATATATTAGCTATTGGCCCCAGCTAATTTAGTCCAAAATTCCAGTGTGTAGGGCTTTGTCACAGGTAAGACTAAAATTATGATTACACACAGAAGGGAATATATATTTGTATACAGATAGGTTATTGGTGAGCTCGCAAAACTATTAGGATCAGGTGACCTTGGGAGATGTTAAGTTAGGGACAGACCGTCCAGAAGAGAAGTATTTAATAGAAAGTTAAGGACAAACCGTCCAAAAGTGGAGTATCTAACAGTTGTTAGATAAATTTTGTTACTGTCTGGTAGGCCTGAGTCAGCCAAAGATTAATAGTCAGCCAAACAAAACTAAAGCATTTGAACAGATAGTTCTTTTATTACTTGATATGTATGTTTACATAATGATGCTTTATAGTATTTAACCAGTTTTGGTTATAGGAAAAGATTTGAAAAATATATGTTTTAAAAGAATGTTAGTGAGGGAAACCCGTTCCGCTAAGCAGCGTGGTCTCACTTAACATTAATAACCGGGATGTGTAGTATTATTCACACCAGGCTTTATGTCCGACTCGAAGTTTATGTTTTCTCGTTAAACTCTCGGGTGCTCAAAATTGATTTGAGTAGGCTCAGGGTTGAGGTTCTTCCAGGTTTTAATAGGATGACAAATAAAGCTACCAGAGGCGAGCAGGAGGCTAACAGATAGCTATTTAGGAGTTGAAGTTCTTTGTTTTGTATTTATTTCCGCTGTGTAAGTATTAAGTCAATTATGGCTATATGGCTCTGATCATCCATGAGGGCATCTTCATATGTCGCTCTTGGCGTATTTTGTAATAAGTATATTTTATCATTGCATGGGAAACATTTGCGACTATGTAATCTGAATATGGAACATCTGTTTTGAAATGTAATGGAAAAATGTTGTTTTGAAATCTGTGATTTGTTTCATATCCTAGTGCTTATGATGTTATAGATACTATTAACATAGCCGTATTTAGTCGTCGAAAGTTAATACTATAGATGACTGCAACATCTTTAGCGCTTAGCTTTGAGCCTCTAGATAGGGGATGTTACATAAATGTACCCGACGGAGTTGCATAACCATTCTTCTTTCTTTCTCTAACAATCTTTAAGTAATCGTGACAATTCCTTTTCCAACGAGCTTTCTTGTGGCAGTAGAGAAATTCACCCTTGTCATTGGTCTTCTTACTATTCTTGTTCTTATTACCTTCTCTTTTCCGCTACTTCGAACCTTTCAAGGATGTGCACCACCCTTTACAGCAAGCACAACCTCTTGATCCTTAGACGTAGACTTGGCCAACCTCAACATATTGAGGAACTCCACGAGATTTACATTTAACAGGTTCATATTGTAATTCAGTACGAACGGTTCATATTGAAGTATAAGAACACCATGGATCAAATCAACTTGTAATTCATTACTTATCTGCACGTCCAATTGTGAAAACTTATCAACGTTGCCTTTCTTCAACAGTACGCAATCGTCCACTTTATGTCCTTTAGTCATTTTAGCATATAACAGCTTCTTCATAAGCTCGTACCTTCTGGAACATGATTATTTATTAAACAAGGCCTTGAGACTGTTATCCCGTCTTTTAACAAGGCCGTGACACCAAGAAATTGACTAGTAACCAATGACGGTCCGTCCTAGAGATCAGTCATACACAGGCTCACTATGGATATCGACGAATTTTGTTCGAGTCCGGATCGAGCCAAAATTAGCATGACATGACAAGCTAAGCTATGAGAGTCAACATTCCAAATCTCAAGTCAATCCGAGTTCGTATGCTCAAGTTATGAACGATACAAAATTGGATAAAAACCATCCACCGGTCGACTCGCTTAGTTCGAATCCATCAGGGAAGCCAACTTCGACTCGCTCCCTTCGACTCGCTTCGCAACCATCATAGGCGCCAACTTCGACTCGCTTCACAACTATCAGAAGTGGCACCTTCGACTCGCTCCCTTCGACTCGCTTCGCTACCATCAGAAGCGGCACCTTCGATTTGCTCCGCTTCGCCTCCATCAGATGCCTCCTTCGACTCGCTTGATCAATGCACACTTCGACTCGCTCCGCCTCGAGTCATACTTCGACTCGCTCCACTTCATCGACTTCGCATCCATCCGAAGACTTCTACTTTGTGTCCATCGATGTGGAGAAAAGCACGGATACAAATTAACGCCACGTCACCGAGTCAAACAGAATCGAGTCGAATGAAAAGCGAGTCGAAACAGAAGCGAGTCGAACCAAACAGCAACTGAGAACCTCATTTTGTATCGATCATATCTCCTACTCTACAAGTCCAAATGTTATGAAATTTTCACAGAAGACTACGTGCATGCTAAAGAATGTCCACACCAAATTTCGACTCCATTGGATGAAATCTTGATCGATACGAAATCTGTTCGTATCGATCACGGATCGGACCGAAACTTCACGGGCTTGGGCGTGCGGGCCTGGTTACGTGCCAGAGAGGGTCTCCCGAGATCTGAGCGAAATACCAACCTCCTACACCTATAAATAGACCCCCAAAGCCAACAAAAAAGGGGTTCTTCTTCCTCTTTGAGATCTCCAACGCCCAGACTCCGCCAGATCCAGATCTGAACTCCATTGCTGCTGCTACCAACGAATTTCATTGTTGCAAAATCATTGTTGTTCGCTGTAATTTGCTGAAATCAATTGTAAACATCAAAGAAAGATCAATAAAGAAAACTACTTAATAGTGGACGTAGGCAATACGTCGAACCACTCTAAATTCTTGTGTCTCACTGCATTTTAATCATTCTCATTTCTGAAATTTGGAGTTTTTGTTAGATAATTCCTCTTTTTATCCATTTAATTTCTTCACTTTATCTCTTCAAAGACTTCCGAAGAGTGTTGTGCCCAATTTTGGTACAAACACTTTGGTGCTTTCACTGAGAAAAAACCAATTTTTATCCTGCTCTTTGGATCTCCTATCTATATTGGATTGCATAAATCTCAGAAGAAGATCCAGATCTAGAACTTTGAAGCCCTTCCATTCTATTCAGATTTGCAATCAGATCTAGGAAAGGACTTCATCAATTCATTATGGTGAGCATACGTACCACTTCTACAGCTGCTGATCAAGGAGCACGGGACCAACAAAATCCCGTGCAATCACCTCCATCCAACCAAAATGCTATAGGACCTTCAGATCCATCAGGTCCAATCACTAGACAAGAATTCCAAACATTGCTTCAAGAGTTGACCCAAAGTCGATAGCAGCTAACTGAACAACTGCGCGCCAACACAGAGTTGACTAACCAGCTAAATCGCCAAAGGCAAAGAAGATCCAGAAGTGACCAAGGTTCTTATTCTTCCATGGAGAGTTCAGCCTCCTCCGATGGCCAAACCAGATCCACATGCCCACGGCTAGGTGTAAGCCACACCCAAGCCACGGGACACCAACCTGCTTCGAACCTTGGGCAACCTAGAGCTGGACCATCCGCTAGCCTCCGTACAGAACCTTCAACTCGAGGAGGTGCTGCTCCTTACCATGTCACCGGCAACATTGCTACTACCACCACTAGCGGACGGGGAGGTGATGCTAGGAACCAAGCTAATCCTCAACGTAACCAACGAGAGCAGACTCCTGAGCCTTATGTCCCTGAGGATGTTGAACCAAGAAGGCGAGGCACAGACCGTCGACCGCGTCCGGTCCAGACTCGTGCTATGGAACCCGACCACACCTTGGCACAACATGCTGCAAGTATCCGAGTGCCGGATATACCAACGATGATCCGTGAAAGTCAGGGTCTCAGTAATGACGACTGGGGAATCTCCCGAAGTCATACCCCTTTCACCGATGACGTATTATATGTCGAACCACCTCGGCACTTCAGGATGCCAGCTTTGCCAGTTTATGAAGGAAGTTCTGATCCCAATCAACTCGTCCTGAAATAGGAATGGCTGATGAATGCTGCGAGAGCTGATGACGCAGTAAAGTGCCGTAGTTTCCCTATTTCTCTGGGGGCATCGCTACCATGTGGTTCACTTGTTTGCCACCGCGATCCATCTCTAACTTTGACCAGATGGCCACCAAGTTTGTCGAATAATTTCGTATGCACGTGGCGAGGCCTAAGGACGTTAACACTCTGCTAGTGTTACACAAGCTCCCAGAGAAACACTTAGACGTTACTTGGAGCGATTCCATGCTGCATGTGCAGAAATAAGCAATCCCAATGATAACTCTATCCTGATGGCATTGACTTAGGGGATTGATGCTGATTCCAAGTTCGGAAATACGTTAGCTGGAAAACCACCTGCGTCATTGGACCGTTTCTATTCTAAGGCAGCCTAATTCTTGAGAAGGGGGGATGCGAAATAGTCTAGGAAGCAGGATGACACAGGGCCCAACATCGAAGGTATCCAAAGTAACATCGCTGTTAAACAATCCGGAGATAGTTCTGGAAAAATTCAGTTGAACGTCCAAAATAAACATAATCAGCAGAGGGACAATGGAAACCAGAACAAAAAACGCGATCAGAATCGTGGTCCATGGCGTAGAGCTTCCACGTACGATACTTAATCTCCATTGAATACGTCGTTGGAAAATGTGTATGTGCAGACCTGCAATACCATCCAATATACGAAACCTGCCCCAAAACCGCCAACTGAGAGACAAATCCAAACAGGAAAATTCTGTAGATTCCATGAGAGTTATGGCCACAACACCAATGAGTGTCGTCACTTACAAGACCTCATTGAAAAACTGATACGTGAGCGGAAGTTGGATCAGTATGTGCGGGCACCGCAGTCTGGTGGTGCGGGCCCATCAAATCAGAATCGTGCGCCGAATCAGGAAAGACAGGAGGAACCCGGTCGTACATGCGGGAGGTTGGTTATTAATACGATAAGTGGTGGTCCTCACCCAGCAGATCGAAGCTGGAAGGAAATGGAGTCGTATGTCAGTTTTATCAGGCATGCGAACTTCGAGTGTTGTAGTAGTTTTGATGAAGGGGCTCCGGCCAAGCAACAGAAAACGATGACGGATGACATCGTGTTCAGGAACAGAGACACTGATAAAGTCGAAGCTCCCACTATCGATCCACTGGTCATCTCAGCACAAGTAGGTCCCGCTTGGATGAAAAGGATCTTAGTTGACAGTGGAAGCTCTGTGAATATTTTGTTCAAACGAGCTTATGATCAAATGAAGATGGAAGCCGCGGACTTGAAGCCTTGTCAATCTTGAGTCCATGGTTTCAACGGAAGTGCCACTATACCCACTGGAATGGTGGAACTGCCAGTAGAGTTGGGAGTTAGAGAACGTCGAAGAGTACGGGTGTTGCAGTTCATTGTTTTGGACATAGACTCCCCTTACAATGCTTTCTTGGGCCGACCGGCCCTCGCTGAATTCAGGGTAGCCATTGCCCCGTGGTGTTTGACTTTAAAGTTTCCCACTGATCATGGAATAGGAATCGTTCAGGGAGATCAGGCTACTGCCAGAGCCTGTTATGTTGTTGAGCTGTGGGAGGCGCAGCGAAAGGAGAAAGGAAAGGACGTAGAGGAATCTCTCTGCGTCTGTTTCGTCGATAATTGACAATTAACGCCCGGGCCCAGGCCCGGGCACCCCAGCCAATTCCTCAAGGATCTTGATCCAAGAGAAACTGGAGACGAAGGAGAATCTAAAGAAAATCAAGCATCACCGGCCGAACTAACGATTGATGTCCCAGTTGATAGTGACGATGATTCGAAAATGATAAAGATTGGATCTCAGCTAAGCCAGCATGCTCAGGAGGAATTGGTTGAATTTCTACGGGCAAACCTTGACGTATTTGCCTAGACACATTCTGATATGTGTGGGATCATGCCGGACATCGCGAGCCACACTCTGAACATTGACCCGCGGCATGTCCCGGTCAAACAAAAAAGGTGCGGTATGGATCTAGAGAGATCTGCCGCCTTTAAAGAAGAAGTAGAAAAGCTTGAAGCGAACGGATTCATTCGAGATGCGCTATATCCTGAATGGGTGTCGAATCCCGTGCTCGTCCGAAAGCTGAATGGAAAGTGGAGAACATGTGTCGATTATTCCGATCTGAATAAAGCGTGTCCCAAAGACAGCTTCCCGCTTCCTAGAATTGATTAGCTAGTAGATTCGACGGCTGGGCATGAACTCTTATCCTTCATGGATGCGTATTTAGGCTACAATCAGATACCAATGCATTTACCCGATCAAGAACATACCAGCTTCGTAACCAATCTGGGACTTTACTGTTACAAGGTTATGCCATTCAGACTCAAGAATGCCGGGGCTACTTATCAACGATTGGTCAATCAGATGTTTGCTAATTAAATCGGGAAAACAATGGAAGTATATGTAGACGACATGCTTGCGAAGTCGCGACTCTCCACCAACCATGTTAAAGACCTAGAAACTATGTTCAACATACTTCGGGAATATAAGATGAAGCTCAACCCACTGAAATGTCACTTTGGAGTTGCATCTGGAAAGTTCCTTGGGTTCATCGTTAACGCCCGGGGAATCGAAGCCAATCTTGAAAAGATTTGGGCAATCAGAAATCTTGAAACTCCCAAAGACTATAAAGCAAGTCCTGAGTCTCAATGGAAAGGTAGCAGCATTGAGCAGGTTCATTTCAAAGTCCACTGACAAATGCATTCCCTTCTTCGATCTGATCCGAAAAGGGAAACGAAACTTTGAATGGATCACGGAGTGTGAGGGCGCTTTCCAAGCACTAGTTCAACATCTATCCACATCGCCAATACTATCAAAGCCTATTGATCATGAGAAGTTGTATGCATACTTAGCGATATCAGAAAACACTATCAGCACCGCCTTGGTTCGAGAAGAAGACGGGATACAGAAGCCAGTGTACTACGTCAGCAAACGATTGACTGGGGCTGAAAGAAACTATCCAAAGCTAGAAAAGTTGGCTTATTTCCTTGTAATCGCATCAAGAAAACTCCGACCGTATTTCCAAGCACATCCCATAGTTGTTTACACCGACCAACCGTTACGACAGGTCCTTTCGTGGCCTGAGACGTCTGGTAGGCTACTCAAGTGGAACATCGAACTGAGTCAGTTTGATATTACTTACACTCCAAGACGAGCAATCCAAGGACAAGTCCACACTGATTTCATAGCAGAATTCACCGTTCCAGAGGACTTTCCCGAAACCAGTAAATCCCCCGAATATGTTTGGAAGCTGTATACTGATGGTGCATCGAACGACCGGTGTTCGGGCGCTGGTGTTTTGCTCGAAACCCCCGAAGGTCGATCTATATGCTACACTGTGAAGTTTGACTTTCATGCAACCAATAATGAAGCTGAATACAAAGCCCTCTTAGCTGGCTAGAAACTCGCCAGAGATCTGAAAATTATCGCTGTGGAAATTTATTGTGATTCACAATTGGTTGTGTGTCAAGTACGGGGAGAGTATCAGGCAAGAGATCGAAGGTTGGCTGCTTACATAGCTCGAGTTCAGGAAGCATTGAATCAGTTCGATTACTATGCCATCTATTGTATACCTCGGGAGCGCAACCAAAAGGCCGATTCATTGGCAAAGCTAGCTAGCACAGGTGAAGCTCAGCAAATGGGACTTGTTCTCGTAGAAACGCTATCTTCCCCAAGTATCGACCAAACAGAAATAAACCGGGTATGCGAAACCGTTCCCGAAAAGGATTCATGGATGACCCCACTCAGAAATTACATTGAGCATGGAACCCTGCCGGAGCGCAGGAGTGAAAAGAGACAAGTCCTTTGGAAGGCCTCAAGATTTACCATCCAGAATGGACTCATGTACAGAAGGGGGTACTCAGTTTCCCTACTCCGGTGTATCGCTCACGATGGAATTAAACAAGTATTGCGCGATGTGCACGAGGGAGAATGTGGCGATCACATCGGGGGGCAAGCACTTAACAAGAAAATACTTCGCTATGGGTATTACTGGCCTACCGTGAATCATGATGCATTGGACTATGCAAAGAAATGTGATAGGTGCCAGAAATATGCCCGAATTCCTAGAGCTCCTCCTACCGAGATAACGCAAATGGTCAGCCCATGGCCGTTCGCAGTGTGGGGCATTGACATCATCGGTGCTCTACCTCTGGCAAAAGGTGGTGCGAAGTACGCCATCGTCGCAGTTGATTACTTTACAAAGTGGGCTGAAGCCGAAGCTCTCGCTACCATTACAACGAAGAAAGTGATCAACTTTGTGGTTCGTAATATCATCTGTCGATTCGATCTCCCACACACCATTATTACAGACAACGGAACCCAATTCGACAGTGCTGAATTTAAAGATTTCTGCAAACGATTTCACATCCAAAAGAAATTCTCCACAATTGCACACCCTCAGGCAAACGGACAGGTCGAAGCAGTTAATAAAGTTATAAAATCCATCCTGAAAAAACGACTGGAAAAGGTCGGGGGCATGTGGGTCGATGAACTTCCTATGGCTCTATGGGCTTACCGAACAACCCACAAGACCGCGACCGGCCACACTCCATTCTCTCTTTCTTACGGTTCAGAGGCCGTTATTCCAGTCGAGCTAGAAGTACCTTCTCATCGTGTGACATACTATGATCCAAAGACAAATGCTATATTACTTGCTGAATCTCTCGATCTACTAGATAAGAAGCATGAAGAAGCTGATTTGAGGGCAGCTGCGCATCGAAGTCGAGTTGCCCGATTGTACAATGCCAAGGTCCGTCCGCGAACCTTCGAACTAGGCGATCTCGTCTTAAAAGAAATCTATCCGGTTCCTTCGCATATGAAGCCGACATGGGAAGGACCGTATGTTATTGAACGAAGGCTCGGAGATGGCACATTCAAGTTATCGACCGTCGACGGTCTTACCCTGCCAAGAGCTTTGAATAGCGAGAGCCTTCGCTGCTATTACACCTGACAGGCTATCTTTATCCATTTAGTTTACTTTCCTTTTCTGCAATTTGTTTATGCATTTCGAAATTAGAACTTGTAATAAGGCAACTGACTTTGCCATACTTTCTTATTTCAGCAATAAAATGCAACCTCTTCGAGCCAGAGCTGTGATTTACTTGAAATACTTCATATGACCATCACTATGCATGGAGAGCTAAGTTTCACCATACAGTGGGATTTATCCAAATAGAGAGTTATTGCGATGCAACCAATCACTCGCTAAGTGAAACCCAAGCTCGGGGACAAGCCATCACATCAAAGTCAAAAAAGGATTGATACACAACAATCCTTCATCAACTCCGTATTCCCAGAGTGCGAAGCAGAGTATAAACATCAACTCCGAACTCCAAGAGCGCGAGTCGGAGTATAAACATCAACTCCGTATTCCCAGAGTGTGAAGCGGAGTATAAACCTCAACTCCGAACTCCCATAGCGCTAGTCGGAGTATAAACATCAACTCCGAGTTTCCAGAGTGCGAACCAGAGTATAAACATCAACTCCAAACTCCCAGAGCGCGAGTCGGAGTATAAACATCAACTCCGAGTTCCCAGAGTGCAAATCGGAGTATAAACATCAACTCCGAACTCCCAGAGCGCGAGTCGGAGTATAAACATCAACTCCGAGTTCCCAGAGTGCGAACCGGAGTATAAACATCAACTCCGAACTCCCAAAGCGTGAGTCAGAGTATAAACATCAACTCCGAGTTTCCAGAGTGCGAACCGGAGTATAAACATCAACTCCAAACTCTTAGAGCACGAGTCGGAGTATAAACATCAACTCCGAGTTCCCAGAGTGCGGACCGGAGTATAAACATCAACTCCGAACTCCCAAAGCGCGAGTCGGAGTATAAACATCAACTCCGTATTCCCAGAGTGCGAAGCGGAGTATAAACCTCAACTCCGAACTCCCAGAGCGCGAGTCGGAGTATAAACATCAACTTCGAGTTCCCAGAGTGCGAACCGAAGTATAAGCATCGACTCCAACACTACAAGAAAAACAGTCTTTTATAGCGGCATATAGCCGCTATTAATCACAACCATAGCGGTTTGATAAGCGCTGTATATCGACATGTTATAAAAAACTGTTGAATATTTATAACACAAAATATGCCGCTATGGTTGAGCTTAGTTTTATAACGCAAATTTGCCGCTATGGTACGTTAATTCAATAGCTCATTATAGCCGCTATGGTACGTTAATTCAATAACATCATTTTGCCGCTATTAAATCAACATGTTATAGTATTGATAAATTCTTTTACAGCTCATATATGCCGCTATAAAAATCGTAGATACACTTTTCAAGAGCTATGCCTATATATTACATTTTAATAATAGCAATCAAACTAAATCTTCATAAACGAATAAAGATTATAATCAACAAATATAACACAAGAGCATGCTCAGAAAGAAATGTGATATATTTTACATTATCGTTCACATTTTCATTTGAACATACATTTTAATCCTCTTTTCACTATGCAACTTCATCTCTGTCATATACATCTGTTGGCACTCACATAATTGTCATCTTCTTCATCTACCATTTTCTAATCTACAACAGCAGCCTGCCTTCAAACTAAACTGCTCTGTTACCTTCCACTGTCCTACCTTTAACAGTGAAATTATAAACCACCTGAAACTGCCTCTACCAACACTACTTCAACTTCCAGTGCACATCGAATATCAGTGCACCCTTCATCAACTTCAAATTGCACATCCTCCCTCTGTTCTACCTTGCAACAAACTTCCAGCCTCCATCATCTATAACTGCTGCGATCATTTTACATCCCACTGCCACAATATGGAATTCATGCCAAGCCCTTGCAGTAAACACAAGGCGCTTAAACTTTGCAGCACTATCCACTTTCCACTACGTTTCTCTATCTTTTTCTGCGAAATGTACATCTCAATTGGAAAATAAACAGTAAGTGGCCAGAAACCGAATGCCCCTAAAAATGCAAGTATGTCATTGAAGAAAGGCAATAGTATCGCTACAAGCGTGCATACTATCACGAAACTTGTCCTCCAGGTTAGCCTAAGGTAGTTGATTTTGAAGTTGAAACTGCCAATGTTTAGATTTTGTTCATGGTTCACGTATTTTTGGTTTGTATGCCTTTTGGTTATCCACAACTCCACTGCTGAAAATATCGGTTGACAAAACACCTGTTCATATATAGCAGATGATAAGATATTTGGACATGATTCCATTTTTGGTCTGTTTCCACTACTTTGAAAAGACAAATTCTTGTTAGATGGAAACTAATTAATTAAATAATTAATTTTATGTGTGTGCAGATGCACACACATACTATTAGGACACAAAATGAGAACATAATAGATATTAATCATTGGATCTCATTTGGGGTTGAACTCAGATAAAAATGTTATATATTCATCGTAGCTAGAAAATCAGTTTTAGGAAATACATAGGAAGTAGGAACATCATGAGGAACATTTAAATCATCAGGGAGTGGTAATAACACTCCACTTAACTAATATCACCGAGAAAGTAGAGTTCTATTAGTAATAGGATGAAGAGAATGGAGTATGATTATCACCTTTGCACGTACTTTGTTACAGGTTCAGCTACTGCTGCTGCAGTATTCCATTTTATTTAACAATGGTAAACTAAGGAGACTTGCATTCATTGTTCCCATGAAAGAGCCTCGACTTTGCTTGGGGGCATTTTAGTAAAAACGAGTGATCCCGATGTGCTGGTCACAACTCCTGTTACCAATGAAGCAGACTGACTAGTGATGGTGGTATCAACTTTGCTAGGGAGCATTTTACTAAAGGTGAGTGATACCGATCGATGCATTGGGCGCAACTCCTGTTATTAATGAAGCAGGCTGATTGGTGATGGTATTGTGAGTTACACCAGTTTGTTCATGAGTTACCTGTAATATAAAGTTAACTGGATTCATACATAAATTATATGAATTGCTATAAAGTCATTGAGATAGAACAGAACCTTAAGTTCGTAAGGAATCGTCCATTGAGATTGCTTGCTTAGTTTGTTATAATAATACCTGTTATTTTACATGTATCAGATACATGTACATATCAGACACATGTCAGGGATTAAACTCCTCAAACCATACTTAAGTAACCTTAAACAAACCAAATCAATTCATCAACCATTTAGGTAATATATATTTCATGCTTTTTTTCTTTAATAAAAGAAGAGACTATATATAACTATATGTAAATCTGGTTCAATGTTTATCATTCGACCCTAAACAAATGTTAGTAAAATAAATAAAATTTGATATCTAACAAACACCCGGCTTAGTAAGTCAACATTATTATCTATCCTAACCCTTTATCAATGCTTGTATTATGCTTCAACCAATATTTTAGAAAAGATAATGTGCTAAAGGAATAATACTATCAAGATACTGGTATTGACCTGCATATATAATTAGTAGGTTAATTATCTTGATAACTTAAGCCGGTTTATCATTTTTGCTTGTGTTAAGCGTGATGTGTTTACAAGAAAGAAGAGATTTACCACTCTTAATCATTTTCTGCTTATGAAGTTCTGCAATTTGATTTCTTAAGTTCTTGTTTTCTACAGAGAGAGCAACACGATGCTGAAAAAGAGAAGCAACTCTGGATGTAAGCTCTACTCCCATGGTCTTACACAGGAAACTAACATATAAATATACATAGAACACACAAGAAAACGTCAACTTGAGAACGACTGGTATTTATTCGCATTTTGTTACCTGATAAAATTCAATAGTTCTCTCTAGTTCCGCAATATATTGAAGCTTACGAACCCTCGATCTTTGACCCGATCTCCTGAAATTACTTAAAAACTAATATGATATACATTATCCAGTTAACTAGATATAAATTCAGAAGCAATTCTTTTTCTAAGAATCAATGAGATACAATTACTAGGATGGTCTAACATGTGCATTATTTGCAACTCTCTGTTTTTGTAACGCTTGTCTTGAAGAACCTTCTTGATTGCAACTATTTCTCCCGTTTCTCTGCATTTGGCCTGAAGGAAAAAGAAAACATTCTCATATGGTTATCAATATACTTTTTCTCTAGACAAAGAAATGGAAGATACCAGACATACAACCCCGAAAGACCCAGTTCCTATTACATGTTCTGCTATGTATGTAAGTGCCTGATAGAGCAATTGTTGAATGATTACTGATGTCTACATATTAGCTACTGAAAATGATTCGGTTATGTGTAAGTGGAAAATTGAAGAATAATTCTGAACCTGCTTAGGCTGACCATTTTGACCACCAATGGTAGTGGCAATTATATGCCCAGCTTCAGCTCCCCTTCCATCTACAACATCTAGCTCAAAATCCTAAAGTAAAGTAAACCATACTTTGAGATTATAGCTTTCTTATACATTGGTAATAAATTGCATTCTTATACATTGGTAATAAATAATAATCATTAATTTTACAATGTAATATAAAGAAGATGCAGTTCTCGGTATATATCTAAATTATAGCTTTCTTATACATTGGTAATAAATTGCAGTAAGAGTTTTAAAACTGACAGGGAGGAAGTTTTACCTAAGAAGCTTTATATATTCAACTTTACCACTTCCGTGCTTAAACATGTTTAATTTCATGTTAGGATAAATGAGTGTGTGAGTAACTCATTGTTAGTAAATACATATAATTAATTTAACATACTGCACTAAATACATAAAAGTAATTTATCATCCACATTTTCAAAAATAAAACTCATCAACTAGAATTCATTACATTAATTACATCATTAATTACCCGAGCATAAATTATATCCATCATAACCAAATGAATATGCATTAATAAGGTAATATTTATTTGGAGTAATTAAGGCTTACAATTGTTATGTTCTGTTTTTATCAGAAAAAAGTAGCTAGTCAGATTTTGAGTATTGGTTCATCTTAACGAGTAAAAAAATGGAAGGAGAATGAAAAACAATTAGTGTCCAGGAAGGTAAGACCCAGTTATCATGAAATCTCAAGATTCTATGCTTTATTTATGCTTTAGTAAAACACATCATGGTTCTCTATTTTAGTTTGTCTAGCAAGTTTATATTTATTCATAGAAAATATAAAGATAATAAACTACCATTCTTGTAAAATAAGCATGCAGCTATAATTCCAGGAAACCATCCATTGTTTACTTTCAAAATGTACAAAATTCGAAAGATCTGTGAAAAGTAACAAGTATCAGCATGTAAGACAGAAGGGATAAAGTTAAAGTTCGGTTAATCTGTGCAAAACAGTGCAAAAATAGCCTTCTTAGTTACGTGTCAAAGAACAAATTTGAAATGCACCTGTGAAACAAATTTTACACTCACTACATATACTGAGGTCTACTTTACATGACATACTGTATTCTCCCGTATCAACGATTTGCCGCTCATATGAACCATTTCATTGTTCACTGTGTATGATATAGCATTGATAAGCTGATGCAAAGAAGACATTTGCTAGAAGAAAAGGAATAAATAATATTCTACTTGGTAAATAAACATAATTTGAAGATTAATATTTATATGATCTTAAAAGTTATTATTGAAACTAATAAAGAAAATGACATTTTCGGCTATAGAATTACAGTTGTTTCAATGCTTCATGTACATTCATTTTATAAGAAACCATTCTCTAAAGCAAACTGTCTAAATCATCATTTACACTTGCCATATGGGTACAAACCATGTCAAGGTGACAGTGTTTATGGTGCCAATTTGATCCCTAAAGATATTTACAAATCAATGGTCTACAAGACTACAGTAGCCTGACTTCCAAAAATTGGAAAATTCTTAAAAAAATTCATATATTTTTTCCACCACACTCGTCTATATCTTTTGCTCATGGTCTTACTTGTTTTAAGGAAAGTAATCAGACTGAAAATGATGGATTACAACATCTCATATAAACTTGCTGACGAGCACGACAAGAGAATAAACTACCAAAAATTAGGGAACGGATCTGAGATTTTACCATTTTCACTGACAGCTGACGAGCACGACAAGGTTGTAATCCAAAATGCTGAAGGACCGTGAACCCAGGTTCTCCTCACGAAAACTTAAATTAGAACTAGAGTCAGAAACGCAAAGTGGCATCAGTCTTCAAATCTGCAAATGATAAAGAAGAAGATCAATTCGATGACCTTTACTTATTCAAACTACACTTCTAGTTCTGCCTACCACGTAACCGATCATTAATATGGTCGGTGTGGTCGCTGACATCTCTACGATTAACAATAGCTTTGAATTGATATGATATTTAGGGTTTATGAAGGAGAATTGAAAGAGTGATTTATGGATCTGTTAGAGAGGAAATTAAAGTTTCTTTGGTTTGAGAGATGGAAAGTAATGGAATGAAAAAAAAGAGGGAAGAGTGAAATAATTTGAGTAATTGGCGGCCATCGAAAGTAATTGGGGGAGCAAGTGTTACGTAGATAATTTCTGCTGTAAATAAAACAAATTAACATAAATGATAACGCCATGGAATAATGCGTTATCTATTAGCGTTATAAAAATTATATTTTCTTGTAGTGCAAATTCCCAGAGCGCGAATTGGAGTATAAACGACAACTCCGAACTCCCAGAGTGCAAGTCGGAGCGTCGACATCGACTCCGGGTTCCCAAAGCGTGAGGCGGAGAGTAGACACCAACTCCAAGTTCCCAAAGCATGAATCAAAGCATAAATATCAACTCCATACTCCCAGAGTGCGAGTCAGAGTATTAACGTCAATTCCAAGTCCCCAGATCGCGTTCATATGGTTGTAACTTAAGCTGGCGTGACCAACTGCCGATAAACAAATGAGAATCCCCGGAGTGCGGATATGATCATCGACGATCGGACAAGCGTGAATAAACCGCTCAATCTCCGTTTGTCTCAAACACCCATTCAGTGGCACTAGACTCGACATGCTATAATAAAAGAGCGATCGTTGACTGATGTTTTGCAACACACCACCAAGACTGGGGGGCAAGACTTAAGCGTCAACCATCGACTGAAGCAATGCGACGTCAAAATTCAACTCGTTTCCCGGTCGCAAACCATGTCCACAGTTTCCGAACTTGGAAAAGAAAAACAAACTTGATTCGAAAGCTAAAACTTCGCAAGTACACTTCAGATATTGAAACACTTGGACAAATACACAATGACAGAAAAGAAGCCAAAAAAGAGAAGTTTCGTTTCTATTGTTTATAAAAGAAGTTCGTGTACAAGTTTCCAAAAATTCCTACTAGCAGGGGCCGAACCCGCATCTATACACGGCTAACAAAATGCAAGTCAAAATAAACCGGGAAAGCATGTCTAATCTTTCTTCTTCCGCAGCTTCCTTTTCGGCATAGGCCCACCGGAGCCACCACTATCCTTCCTCTTCGAGCCTTTGCCTATCGGTGGACGGTCTCCGGGCGAGGGCATAATTTCAACGTCTTCCTCCGAATTCGAAGGAACCGGGATGCTTCCCGCCGGAGGAGTCGGAGGGATAGGATCAATCGTGGAAGATGGAATAACCGCACTAGTATCGGAGAATGTACCGCCAGGTGATATCGTTCTAAGCAGAGCTGGATCAAGTGCCGCCGTCCCACCTCCAAGACTGCCACCATGTGTTGCGGCATCCATTTCAGCAGCGATTTGTGCCAAGATTTCCTCTTCAGCGGCCGACCGAGCCTCGTTGGGAGCGTCAGCAGTCGGCATCGGAAAATTTGTGGTGGGAACGCCTCCGCCCATGACAAATAATAGATCAGCCAAAGGGTCGCCATGACGGCGAAATAGCTCCTCCATCAGTTGCTCGTCAAAAACAAGTGTGCCTCCCTGAATATCGTCAAGAGGCGCTGCAGTAGTCACGGTGATCGCTTCGATGACGATAGCCTCCTGTGTCTAATGTGATTCTTGAGTAGCAGGAGGCCCGACATGTGCAGCATCGATCACTGGACGAAAAATAAGAGAACTGTTAGAACTTAGCTCGATCAAAGATTTCGACTTAAGAAAGATATGAAGAATGTTCAGAGTACCTTCCTCAATTTGGCTTGTAGGCGGTAGAGTGGCATTAATAACTTGTGCTGCAGCCGGTGACATCTCCGGCTGATCTGGATTATAAGCAGGAACAACCTGGGGATCGACCGCAGATGAGGATTCGTGCTGGGTTGACGTTGGAACTTCAAGACTTGCTTCATGATGGTCAACTCCAGAACCCTCTCCCACTTCAAAGTGCTGGGCGCCAAGTTTTTCCTTCTCACGCAGAATCATCGACTCGTGGAGAATCTTCTTTTCATCATCAATCAGAATGCGATTCTCGAGTTCGAATTCATCCACAAACTCGCCCTGATGCGCCTCCTTCTCTTCCTCAACCAGTCGGCTCCAGGCATTATAGAGATGCGTCGAAAATTCATCGAGCCAGGCTAGACCCCTGTGCCTCAGCACATTAGCATTGTAAACGACGAGAAGGTCTTCGATGTCAGCCTCTAGCCTGGACTCGGCCAACTTCACCCTCTCCTCGACCTCAGTCTCCACCTTCTGGACTTTAGCCACAACCGCATCCCGTTCACCCCTGAGCAGAACAGCTTGTTCGCACGCTTCCTGGGCTGCGTTGTTCTTGTCATCTTTATCCTTGGCCATATCAGCAAATTTGGCCTTGAGTTCATTAAGCTCCTTGACCGCCGCATCCCGCTCGGCGGTGACTTTGGTGTTCCGGTGGCCCATCTCCTCCACCAGAGCAACGTGTGTCTACCCCAACCTCTCCATTTCCGCCTTCGCTTCATCAGCTTTCTTGGTGGCCTCAATCTCCGATTTCCGAGAAGACTCGGCCTCAATAGTAAGCACTTATATAATCCGGTCCCTTTGGGCGAGTTCGGTCTCTAGTTTCTCAAGCGCTTTAGCTCGCTCAAAGGCCACCTTAGAAGCTTTCTCCGCAGCCTTTACCCACTCTCTGTACTGGGTGTATATGTCATGAACGTACTCATGCATCGTGTTCTCCACTCCAGACGGAATTCTTTTTAAGTGTGGCGGGAAGACATAGCCATCAAAGCAAATGTTCGGAAAGTCTTTCCTCATCTGAGCCAGCTTAAGGGCCCCTTCTCCTGTGGGTTCAGTTGGGACCTGCTCTGTAATCATGGAGGCCGTGGTCTCAACTCTCTGAAGATGAGTTTCAGATCTAGAAGTATGAGAAGATGGCCTGTGACGAGGAGGCTCTAGTGGGTGTGGAACAAAAATAGGGGGTGGAGACGGAAGTCTAGGGGGAAGAGAGCGTGATCTAGACCAATGTCTGTATTCTCTATCCCTATCACGCCCGTACCTATCTTGATTAGAGTACTCGCGATCGCGATCTCTATCTGAGTCTCTCCTATGGGACTCATAATAAGAAGTAGCCTTTCGGGCCGAACGGAGATTCCCGAGCATCGATCCTCTTCCATACATAGTACTTGAAAATGAGAAACGAAGAAAGAGTTAGTAACTTCCTAAGTTGGACGATGTACAGTTGTGAATCATGTAGTGTAGTAAAGTGTATGCATGTGCAACCCCCCGACCAACCGGAAATGTCGGCCGCACTCGTAGTAAGCAACCCGCTCAGTTCAAGAGCACTATCAAGCTCCTCCGTCCCGGCATCGTGTGGAGACGACACAAAATCCGAGATCAAAATATCAGAAAGCCCTGCAAAAGGACTCTCTACTTGCGGGGGAGGAGCCTCCGAAATTCTAACCCCCAAGAAAGGTAAAGACACGACCATGGATTTAAATCTCTCAGATTTAGGGCGTTTGTGAGCGGCAGCCTTGCCTTTTCTTCTTCCTCCTGAATCCAGGACATCGGCAGAAGGCCCAGCTGGGAGCTCGGTATCAGTAGGCGTTCTTTCTGGACAACTTCTTCGACGATCAAAACTGCGGGTGCTTTGCGCTTCACCCGTTTCTTAGAGACCACTTTAAGTGTCCCTTCCAGCCGAATGCTCTGCCTCCGTTCTATCAGCCCGACAGTCCTCAAATTCCTGTCGGTCAGGACCAAGTCGATGTGCCTCTCTTCGCCCGAAAACGCTTGAAGAATCTGAACAAGCTCTCTGAAGTATACGCCGTCGGGACGAGAGATTGCGGCTATAAAAAATGAAAAGTATGTCAGTTTTGAAGTCAGTTACTAGTATCTCAATGATTCAAGAGAGAAATGGCAACACTTACGTCTATCCAACCACCGCCTAGCAAATCCAGGGGGGCACCGAACGTAGAACCATTCAGTTTTATAGTAACTTAGCCTTCCTTAGGAGCCCAGTACAATGTGGCAGTTTCTAACCGCTTCCAGGAAGGTGAAAGAAGGGCTGTCTCCACGGCTCTTGACGTTGAATAAATATCTGATTTCGATCGGCTTTGGCGGTCGAAAGAGTATCTCCATAAATAGGACAAAGGTGTTGTTCAACAAGGCATACCCATTGGGATGTAGCTGAGATGGAGCTATGCCAAGAAACGATAACATCTCCCTTTTATATTGGTTGAAGGGAGGGAGTGTCCCGGTTGTGCAAGCATGACGATTAAAAGCAGTAAACCCCTCTGGGAGATCGTGCGGCTTGTCATTTGGCCTAGGAAGTAGCACGTCGTCGAGCGACAAACCGTGCCTTAAGCAAATCCGTCCTAGCATATCCTCGGAGATACCCGACGGCATTAAATCTTGCGGATTACAAATGAACCGGGCATCCAGACGCTCATCAAGAGCTGGCTCTATAACTTCGTCTTCAATAACCGGTATCTCAATGGATGGAGGAATAGAGCTCGGGAGTTCCTGCTGCTGTGAACTTGAGGGTTCCATGAATAGCTAGCTCATGAAAAATCATGGTTAAATAGGCAATAACGCTCGTGCATCCCCAGTGTAAGGTGTGTGAGTGTGTGCTGTGCAGTGCCGTATTGTATATTGTTGCGACTTTTCTATTGATTAGAAAAACACAAATTTTAATAAATTCTGCAAGCGCACAGGCGTGTAGTATGCAGGTCGAACACAGGGAATTGCGTTTTAAAACAATTGAAATTCATTTTTAAATCTTAGGCGTGTTAAACAAATTCGATGATGGTTTTGAACGGATAATAAAAACAATAATAAAAGCAATCACCCTGAAATTCCAAATTTCACTGAAACTAATCAATGAAATTTACTGTAGAATTCAGAGTAGAAATAAAAAGTACGGAAGGGAAATAAACAGAGTAAACAACTGGAAATCAAACGAACTGTATTTAAATTACTGAAAAGAGTACTAAAACAAAAATAAACAGACTGCTAAAACTAATTAACAAATCTGTCCATGCTCTGAAATAAATAACATTGCTGAAAAAATAAACTAGAAGAAAGAAGTGCTGGGTAAGAGATGATATCTTCTGGTTGCTATCTCGTTCTCTATTTATAGACTTTCGTTCCCCAAAATAAGTCTTGTTGCCGAAAATATATGTGGCCACGTTTGCTTTGAATTGGTTTGCCCTTGAATATATCAAACTTGAGTTGCACGTAGTCATTGTTTGAATTGGTAAAAGAGGTGGCATTCACATGACTATGCTGAGCTTTGAAATTGGAGAATAATGTGGCCACGTCATTGCTTGAAATATATGCTAAACATTTGGTTGGTCCACATTGCTTGAATTAACCATATTCGGTCCATGCTTTGAATTGAACACGTGATGGTGAGCTGTTACTTTGAATTATTTTCTTATGACTTGTTGAATTGCCAGCACGTAGCCTTGCTTTAAACGTGAGTTTCTATGTATTTCTTTATGAACTGAAGTCCACGTGATGCACTTTGAACCATATGCTGAAGTGAAAACGTGAACTGACTCATTTCGCATAAATTGAAGCGTGACATTGCTTTGATTTATTTGGTGCTCAAAATGTTGCACTTCATGCCGCTTGTCTTTTGAACCTAAGGACGCCACAACCGATTAATTTAAACGTTGCACTTCGGAATCTATAATCTGCAAAACCACAACAAGATACCCGTATAATACCGCTTTATTAAAATAAAAATATATGAAACAAACGGTTTAAAATGCAGAAAAATACGTTCATCATATATCATTCGAGAAGATCTACAGGATTAAAGAAAGCATGTAAACGATGAGACTTTGGAATTCAGTCGGAAGGACCGTCATCGCTGACCGTCACAACCGTGCCATCTAGTTGTTAACTATCACTCCAAGTTAAAATCTGTTATTATTTCAATAAGTTCCAGTTTCATCGACGAGCTTCGATAGGCAGTCAGATATGCGGTGAAACTATTAAGTCCAGTTATGCAAGTTTGAAGCTCGTCGGAGTCAATTGTTCAAATGTGCAGGAAATTTCAGATTTTTTAAGTGTTCAATTTGTATCGCTAACGAGAGCCATATTCGCATCGATAGGTCATGGCCAACTAAGCACGGGTTAGACTCAATCAGAAGGCTGGGGACTTCGAATCAATCAGAGCGCAACACTTCGAATCGATCCCAAGGCTACGCAGTTCGACTCGATCCCAAACCTCCACTTCGACTCGTTCCAAGGCACTCCCCTTCGACTCGTTCCAAGGCACTCCCCTTCGACTCGATCAAAATCCATCCTTTTCGACTCGATCCAAGGCCATCGTTTCGAGTCCCTCAGACGCAACCCCTTCATATCGATCCACCTACTCAAAGCATTCGATTCGATGCGAAGCTCCACCATCGATCGATACGAAGACCTCCACCTCATCATCTCGAAACCCCTACTCCAGATCGACGCGAAGCTGAGGCCAAGGAACTTTCGATCGATCACGACTCTGATTGATTTGTGTTAAAAAACCCAAGTCTCGTCGTTTACGCGTGGATTCGCATATTGGATTACCTAGATCTGTCAGTTAGTTCAAGTGATTGAAGGTAGGAATCGGTTCGAAGGCAGGAATGTTTCTTTCTTTCTTCTCGAGTTTCTGAGCGATACAAAGGCAAGGAAGGAAAGCAAAGGTAAAAAGTGAGAAACGACTAAGTACAAAGTATTTATATGAACTCGAAAACAAAAGGGATAGATGATTCGCATCCCGATGGATTCGAACATGCGTTTCAACTCTGTCTCCAGTGCATCGATGCGATGCTCCCCTTCGTGTCGCTTGTCTTCGACTCCATCCCCTGTCCAGTTCGACTCCATCGACACGAGACCACACTTCGTATCGGCCACCTTCGACTCCATCTCCTATGCACTTCGACTCGCTCCATTTGAATCCATCTGGGAGGTCCACTACTACTCGCTCCATTTCGAATCGCTCCCTTCGACTCGTTCGGTTCGAATCCATCAAGTCACGGCTTCCAGAGGCCAACTCCATTGACTCGAAATACTCACTTCGCATCCATAAATCCAATAATAATCGTCTTCGATGTTTCAACCCTTCACATTGATTCAGGAGAGGATCGTTACGAAGGAACATTCAAAAGCAACCATCGAGCGTTGTTGCAGTGAATTTCACATCGGTTCAGGAGAGGATCGATACGGAATTCAAAAATAAAATAAACTGACAACGACTCGTGAACGTATAAACGTCAACGAGGGCCAGGTTAACATATATGCATGAATGTCGGACTAATATTCAATATTCCAGATTTACAGGAATCAGAAACCATCTAATAACGATTACAACAACAAACGGGTACGTAACCACTAGCATACAGCAACCAGTCGCAACAGTACAGGGTACAGCAGTTGACCGTCAACAGCTTACATTTTCAAGAAAAATAGTCGAAGATTACAGCTTTCATCAAAAAGACGATAACTATTCAGAATGAAGACTGCAGCACTTCAAAGCACATCATGTTTTCACAAGACGTACTTTGGGGGGCAAATGTTATCCCGTCTTTTGGCAAGGCCGTGACACCAAGGAATTGACTAGTAACCAATGACGGTCCGTCCTAGAGATCAGTCATACACAGGCTCACAATGGATATCGACGAATTTTGTCCGTGTCCGGATCGAGCCAAAATTGGCATGACATGACAAGCTAAGCTATGAGAGTCAACGTTCCAAATCTCAAGTCAATCCGAGTTTGTATGCTCAAGTAACGAACAATACAAAATTGGATAAAAACCAACCACCGGTCGACTCGCTTAGTTCGAATCCATCAGGGAAGCCAACTTCGACTCGCTCCCTTCGACTCGCTTCGCAACCATCAGAGGCACCAACTTTGACTCGCTCCCTTCGACTCGCTTCGCAACTATCAGAAGCGGCACCTTCGACTCGCTCCCTTCGACTCGCTTCGCAACCATCAGAAGTGGCGCCTTCGAATCGCTCCGCTTCGCCTCCATCAGATGCCTCCTTCGACTCGCTTGATCAATGCACACTTCGACTCGTTCCACCTCGAGCCATACTTCGACTCGCTCCACTTCGTCGACTTCACATCCATCCGAAGACTTCTACTTCGTGTCCATCGATGTGGAGCAAAGCACAGAAACAAATTAATGCCACGTCACCGAGTCAAACAGAAGCGAGTCGAATGAAAAGCGAGTCGAAACAGAAGCGAGTCGAACTAAACAGCAACCGAGAACCTCATTTCGTATCGATCATATCTCCTACTCTACAAGTCCAAATGTTATGAAATTTTCACAGAAGACTACGTGCATGCTAAAGAATGTCCATGCCAAATTTCGACTCCATTGGATGAAATCTTGATTGATACGAAATCTATTCGTATCGATCACGGATCGGACCGAAACTTCACGGGCTTGGGCGTGCGGGCCTGGTCACGTGCTAGAGAGGGTCTCCTGAGATCTGAGTGAAATACCAACCTCCTACACCTATAAATAGACCCCCAAAGCCAATAAAAAAGGGGTTCTTCTTCCTATTTGAGATCTCCAACGCCCAGACTCCGCCAGATCCAGATCTGAACTCCATTGCTGCTGCTACTAACGAATTTCATTGCTGCAAAATCATTGTTATTCGCTGTAATTTTCTGAAATAAATTGTAAACACCAAAGAAAGATCAATAAAGCAAACTACTTCATAGTGGACGTAGGTAATACGCCGAACCACTCTAAATTCTTGTGTCTCCCTGCATTTTAATCATTCTCATTTCTGAAATTTGGAGTTTTTGTTAGGTAATTCCTCTTTTTCCATTTAATTTCTTCACTTTATCTCTTCAAAGACTTCCGAAGAGTGTTGTGCCCAATTTTGGTACAAATAGAGACTATCAAATATCTCATGGATGGACATGTTTTCATGCTGCCTCTGCAAACGCTGTCTAACATAGACAATACAAAAACTTGGGCAATCTCTAGGTCTAAACCCATTTCCTATAAGAAAGTCTGAATTCGGGGTCCGCATCATCAGTAGGTTGTTCTTTAGGTTTGCACATAATAGCCGACTAAAGATGCTCGTAATTCTATCTTAATTGCTCTTAGCCAATCGATATAGTTTGGTTTGGTAAGCTTGTCACTTTCAAAAAATAGTTTTGGAGTTGTCATTTTCCTACAAATTTTAATTGGTAGATTATTAGGAAAATATCATGGTAGTTGTTGTTTGTTATCCCACCCTTTGGTCAATGATGGAATATCAACAAATTAGCTGGAAAAGGATGGATATCAGAATTGGAAATCGATTAGAAACAAGGTTGTGATCGATGTCGTCAAAATTTGACTGAGCTCCAATCGGGACGGAATCGATAGGGAATGATGATCAAGGCTAGGAGAGGCTATGTTTCAAATATCAGGTCAATCGGGGTTCGTATGCTCGAGACATGGATGGGTTAAGATAGGTGAATAATGGTTCATATCGATACATTTCATATCGATCCACTAGGATACGAACAGTGCGTTCGTATCGATCAGGTAGGAGGGCCAAATGGATTTCGACACGATGGCAGTGGACCCGGATTCGATAGGTAAGCGTGCGATGGTTTGTTCAACTCGATGATTTCGTATCGATCAGGATGGAGCGTAGCAGTATACTTCGTATCGATACAGTTCGTATCAATCAACATGGACTACTTCGTATCGATCAACATGGACAACTTCAAATCGATACTGTTCGTATCGATCAACATTGGACACTTCGAATCGATACTGTTCGTATCGATCAACATGGATACTTCGAATCGATATGAAGAGAGGCATAGTTGGTGGATACGAATAAGTCTGCAGGCGCTGATGGATGGATACGAAGGAGCCATGTTCGTATCGGTCATGTTCGCATCGATCGGTATGAAGGAAGCAGTCAAGGCAGCACAAAGTCTGGAGACGAACTAGAGATATGCATGATTTGAAGGGAGAAGCGTTCAACATGGCTTAGAGAACGGATCAAGCCTTAAGAATAGAGCCATATCACCGGAGCGCACATACTTGATATCGATACGATTGGGTATCGATACGAATTGATCGATACGAACGAAGTAGTATAACGAAAGTTCTATTTCGTATCGATCATAACTGGAGATTTACAAGTCCCAATGCTATGAAATTTTCACAGGAGCTTACGCACAAGCTAAAGAATGTTCACACCAAGTTTCGACTCTATTGGACAAAAACTTGATCGATACGAATTACGTTTGTATTGATCACGGATCGAGTCGAAACTTCATGGGATCGATCGCGTGGGCCCACTCACGTGCCAGAAGAAGTCTCCTGAAGTTTGAGCGAGATATTTGCATGGAACGCCTATAAATAGCACCCCAGAGCCTACAGAAAAGGGATCTTTTCAGACGCTCCAACGCCGAGACTCTGCCGAATTCAGTTCTAAATTCCATTACTGCCGTTGTACTCAAATTTGATCATTTTAATCCGCTGTAACCAGTTGTAACCAGTAAGGAAAGTCAATAAAAGATTAACTTTTGAAGTGGACGTAGGCCGGAGATAGCCGAACCACTATAAATCTTGTGTCTATATCTATTTCTTTCCGTTTTAAGTTTATTATTCTTCATTTTTTATCCTCTACATCACTTAGATCTATGATTTGTGATCATATACTGTTGATTTGTGTTCATACACTGGTGCTTTCACGACATTTGGGGTTTGTGACCAATTTTGGCGCAAACACTTTGGTGCTTTCATTGAGAACCAACTAGCACCCGCTATATCAGATTTGGAGTTCAGATTTGAAGGCTTAAGGGTTCAAATCTAAAGAGCTATGACAAGGCAATCAAGTAGAAGACAAAGAGCCGAGAGAAGTCAGTATGAAGGGAGCCAGGAGGCATCATCAGGGGCTAACCAGACTTCAGCTTTCATCACCAGAGACGGGATGGAAATGATGATGGGAGCTATGCATGAAGAGTTTCTGAAAAGGCAAGAGGAGATGATGCAGAACCTCCTCAGACAGTTTAGGCAAGCAGGAATAGCTGGAGCTTCAGGAGTTCAGATCCACGAAGTTGGGGTAGAAGGACCAAACAGGCAGGCGAATGGAGCAGCTCAACAAGGCACAACCCTTGATCAGCATGCAACTGCTAATCTGGATGGATCCAGGCTCAGGGGCACACCACCCGGCAACGATGGACCAGTTCATGGAGGAATTCCAGTTGACACTACACAACAAGATGCTGGCAGGAATGCAAGAGCACATGACGAGGAATACGTACCGGAATTCCCTCAGGGACATAGGGGCAACCCTTGACGGACAATGCTGGATTGGCTGAGATTATCAGGCGAACTATGCACGGAGAATTGACAAACATGGATCTGGAAGTAGTAAACAGGAGTCCGTTTACACGTGAAAACAGAATGGCTCGAAACCCACCAGAGTTCAAGCTACCCACACTAGAGGTATACAATGGTAAGGCCGATCCTACTGATCACTTGATGAGGTACACACGACATATGGAAGTGCTTGGGGGTATCAGAGGAAGTGATGGCCCGATGTTTCCCTCTGTACCTGACGGATATAACTGCTATGTGGTTCAGACAGCTGGAAGAAGGATCTATTAGGACATGGACAGAAATGGTGGACAGGTTTCTGAAGCAGTTTCGGGTTCACATTAAAAGACCGAAGAATGTGATGAAGTTAACGTCAGTAAAACAAAGGATGGATGAATCGCTCAGAGCTTCCTTAACTCGGTTCAATGCAGTGGTTGCTTCGGTGGATCGGCCGAACCCATCGATGGTTTTAATGGCAGCAGTATCAGGAGTCAGAGAGGATTCAGATTTTAAAGTATCTCTAATACGGGACCCACTACTGGATCTCGGGGAATTCTTTCACGAAGCCGAGAGATTCCTTCGGTAGGAAGATGCATGTTCAGATATGAAGTTAAAGGAGGTGAATTCGACTGAGGATGGAAGGCCATCCAACGGAGACTCGGATAAAGATAAAGGAAAAAGGAAGCTGGATGACGAATTGGGAAAAGCTAGGAAGCGGTGGAAGGAGCCAAAGTTTTCCAGTTACACATGATTAAACGAGATGTTAGAACGGATATTTGTGGAGACCCATAATCGCCTTCCCTACCGAAGGCCAGCTAGGAGAGAACCCTCAGAACGTGAAAGGGCATCAGGAAGGCATTGTCTCTTTCACGATTTGGACGGACATGATACCAACAGTTGCAGGCATCTAAAGGACATTATTGAGGAGCATGTAAGGAATGGACAGTTGCGACAATATGTCGGGGCTTGGAATGCGGCGGTGGAGCAGGATCAACCACCGTCTACCTCGAACAACGATGGCGCGAGACCTAGGAATGATGGTCGATTGGCTATCAATTGTCCGGGATGATATGAAATAAGTAGCAAACTACTGGCAAACAACCAAGTCATTTAATCATGTATGGGGACGGAGATGGCCCCTAGGCATGCTTTGAATGATGATAAACCGCGACGCTATGGTTTGTGAAATCTTCTTTTTCTTTTGGTTTGGACATTTGTCTTTCCTGGCTTGGTTTTAGAGTTTGGTTTGAACTCCTGATGGTGTTTGTTTTTTGGTTTGGACTTTTGTTTGGATGATTGATTTCTGGTTTGGATTTCTGATATGGATTTTTGGTTTTCTGATTTGATTTGGATTTTGGATTGGATTTTGATTGGATTTTTATCTGGTTTTTGATAAATGATCATCGGGTATGGATTCTACCTGGCAAGGGGTAAGCCTCTTTGTCCGAACGTGGCGAGTTGGCTTATTCAGGTCGTCGAGTATGGACTATGCTCGACAAGGGTCCGTAGCGACCAGGATTCGGCCTAGGACTTAGGCCCTATATTATCGGTTACTATTTCAGGTCGTCGAGTATGGACTATGCTCGACAAGGGTCCGGAGCGACCAGGATTTGGCTTAGGACTTAAGCCATGGCAATTATTTAACGCCCAGGGACACTGGGCCACGGTCGTCAAGTGTGGATTGCGCTTGGAAAGAACCCGGAGAGGTTACGGATTTGGATATCGACCCGGAGAGGTCCTGGATTCGGTTATTGGTTATTGGATAAGGATGGATTAGAACTCGGCTGTCGAGTTCGGACGGATATGGAATTGGCTAAAGCTTTGGTTACTGGATTTGGAATCAGACATCGACTCGGAGCAGTTAAGAACGATGCGCTTGGATGGGATGGCTTGGTAATGGATTGGATTATGAATCAGATGGTATGGCTATGGACAGAATATGGACTTCGGATGTCGGATTCGGAACTATTTAAAACACACCTTCTTACCACAATGCATGTTTTGGGGGGCAAATGTTATCCCACCCTTTGGTCAAGGCTGGAATATCAACAAATTAGCTAGAAAAGGATGGATATCAGAATTGGAAATCGATTAGAAACAAGGTTGTGATCGATGTCGTCAAAATTTGACCGAGCTCCAATCGGGACGGAATCGATAGGGAATGATGATCAAGGCTAGGAGAGGCTATGTTTCAAATTTCAGGTCAATCGGGGTTCGTATGATCGAGATATGGATGGGTTAAGATAGGTGAATAATGGTTCATATCGATACATTTCGTATCGATCCACTAGGATACGAACAGTGCGTTCGTATCGATCAGGTAGGAGGGCCAAATGGATTTCGACATGATGGCAGTGGACCCGGATTGGATAGGTAAGTGTGCGATGGTTTGTTCGACTCGATGATTTTGTATCGATCAGGATGGAGCGTAGCAGTATACTTCGTATCGATACAGTTCGTATCGATCAACATGGACTACTTCGTATCGATCAACATGGACTACTTCGTATCGATCTACATGGACAACTTCAAATCGATACTGTTCGTATCGATCAACATTGGACACTTCGAATCGATACTATTCGTATCGATCAGCATGGATACTTCGAATCGATACGAAGAGAGGCATAGTTGGTGGATACGAATAAGTCTACAGGCGCTGATGGATGGATACGAAGGAGCCATGTTCGTATCGGTCGTGTTCGCATCGATCGGTACGAAGAAAGCAGTCAAGGCAGCACAAAGCCTGGAAATGAACTAGAGATATGCATGATTTGAAGGGAGAAGCGTTCAACACGGCTTAGAGAACGGATCAAGCCTTAAGAATAGAGCCACGTCACCGGAGCGCACATACTTGATATCGATACGATTGGGTATCGATACGAATTGATCGATACGAACGAAGCAGTATAACAAAAGTTCTATTTCGTATCGATCATAACTGGAGATTTACAAGTCCCAATGCTATGAAATTTTCACAGGAGCTTACGTACAAGCTAAAGAATGTTCACACCAAGTTTCGACTCCATTGGACAAAAACTTGATCGATACGAATTACATTCGTATCTATCATGGATCGAGTCGAAACTTCATGGGATCGATCGCGTGGGCCCACTCACATGCCAGAAGAAGTCTCCTGAAGTTTGAGCGAGATATTTGCGTGGAACGCTTATAAATAGCACCCTAGAGCCTACAGAAAAGGGATCTTTTCGGACGCTCCAACGCCGAGACTCTGCCGGATTCTGTTCTAAATTCCATTACTGTTGTTGTACTCGAATTTGATCATTGTAATCCGCTGTAACCAGTTGTAACCAGCAAGGAAAGTCAATAAAAGATTAACTTTTGAAGTGGACGTAGGCCAGAGATAACCGAACCACTATACATCTTGTGTCTCTGTCTATTTCTTTCCGTTTTAAGTTCATTATTCTTCATTTTTTATCATCTACATCACTTAGATCAGTGATTTGTGATCATATACTGTTGATTTATGTTCATACACTAGTGCTTTCACGACATTTGGGGTTTGTGACCAATTTTGGCGCAAACACTGTTATAATATTAGTAAGGTTAAACTTTATGTTTCGTTTTAATAATAAGCTCCCGCTAATCTTTTATTTTTGGCCAAACCCTAAGTCAAAACTTAGAAGTCTTTCGACTTCACTAGTAGGTGTTAGGACTTGTCTACCTTGGAATTCTGACCTTGAGTTTGTTCAATAAGTCATAGCTCCATGGATGATGGATAACTTCTTATTGGTTGTATCATATATAACTCCTAACCTGTGGAACCTTTTTTTAATTTCACTTCGACCTCAAGTTTGCTCAACGAATAGAAATGAAATTATCCACTCGTACCTACCATATCGCGGCAGCGTAAGTACAGTATATGTACCTGGAGTTTGCTCAACAAATACATATAGTTATCTTACCTCGTCTATTTAGTATATTAATAATACCACACATAACATCCCTAGCTTGAGTTTTCTCAACAACTAAAGGGTATGCATGTAATTTATTAATATAAATATGGTAGAGGACAAAATCATATTGAAGGATCATAATCTTCAGTATATTATATTGAGTGATATCGACTTATGGAATAATGTATTTCTTATGAAATACACTCGTGATTCAAGTGTCGGACATATCAGGAACCACGGTATACACACATTTACGTATGTATTAATTCCTTAAATCTATTTAAGATTTCTTAATTTTCCATCTTTAATTATACATTTATTATATAAGTTTTATTATTGAATATGTTTTGTATTTTAATTTGCTTATATAATAATCTTATGCATAAGCTGATATTAATTAAATCTTATTCAATTAATTTTTACTAATTAATTCTTTAATTAATTTCATATTATTCTAATTATATAGAATATTTATTATACATTATAACCTTTAAAGTATAGCAAATATATCATATATATGTGTACATCATTTAATTAATTAACCTTTAATTAATTTATTTAACCAAACAATTTTAATTAAATTATATTAGTTTTGAAATTCATTATATATATATACATGTATACTTATGTTATTATAAACATAACATATATCATAATATATAATACATTTATATATTTATTAATTAATTAACTTAGTTAATTTATTATATTAACCTTATTAATAAATTTTTAAATTTCAAAATTAATTTATATATTAATTTTAAAGTATTTTGAAATTTTTATTGTATTATAACTTTTATAATATATGTATATCTTATTTTAAATTTAATTTTTAAATATAAAATCTTATATTTTTAATTTTCAAATAATTTTTAAAATTAGGCAAGACCTAATTCAAATTGGGGATTTTCTATTAGGGGCAACTTTTGGGTTTACATATCTATTCGGGCCAAGGCCAATAGCCAGGTAGGGTAGAGTACTATTTACCCAAACTGAATCATTCGACACTACCTTTCTAGACACACTACTATTTTGGTTGTGAGCGTAATTAGTTAACCCTAACATGACTAATTCAAACAGCATTGGATATTGGGCACCGATACTATCTTTGGAAAGTGGCTAGTCCGCAGCTGAATAAATGAATGAATTTCAATTTTTTTACCATTTTGGATCTTTATTTGGCCAATGAAGTCTAATTCATTTTGAACACTTCTAATTTCTTTTAACTAAAGTCATTATTATATTTGTATTTATAATGTTATATTATGTAACTATTATTTTATATATACATGTGTCATATACATACATACACTATATATATATGTGTGTGTGTGAGTGTGTGTGTGTATGCACGTATGCGCGTGCATGTGTAATATAGCAATCCGTGTAAGGTTTGCCATGCTTGTGTATAATGTTGGAATTTACACAGTAACTGACATGTTAGCCCCTCTTGTATACAAATATATTATCTAAATGTACATTTATATGCTTAAGGTCATATACACAAAGTATTACAACTACACACACAAATATATATATATATATATATAATTTTAAATAATTAATATATTTATATATATACATAACATATACATATATACATACATACATAATATATATTTATGTATATATGAATGTAAATAAATGTAAAACTAATTTAGGTAAAAATATTAAAATTTTATTTGTTTATTTTGTTATAAAATTTTAAAAACAAAATTTGATATTTTTTTAAAGCTTATAATACATATATGCTTATAAACAATTTACTAATAATTATATACATTATATTAATACTTAAACAAAATATATGTAAAATATAATACATATATATATATACCTATAATATCGCTCATGTAAAATAATGTTTTTTTAATATTTATTAGAGTTAAATTTATATTTGAAAATTAATAAAGATTAATAAAATTTATTTTGAATTTTTTTTTTGTGTTTTAAAATATCAAAGGCCTAACCTCCATAGCTATTCATAGCCACCCACTCCTGGTCATACCATGGCCAAATCCTCTTGCCCATAGGGCTTCAAACACCTTTCAAGCCCGAATAATATTTATAGCACTGAAATCTAATTTAAACGCGTATCGATATTGTACATCGATTGATATATTTATAACTATTATAAACATATTTATTAATATTGTTTAACACACCAAATAAAATTTTATAATTAATATTTTATAAATATTAATTAATTGAATAATTTATAACAAATAAAATAAATTAAATATTTGGTCAAAGGAGTATTCAACATTTTGATTGTGTGACTCTTTAGGTGTAAATTCGGTCAGCAATTAATATCGAACTATTCGAATATTAAAAACATCATTTGGTAGGTGGTGTGATATTTTGACCAAATTTATCGCTTACTTGGTTTTGATAAAATCCAATTTTACTTTGTTAAGCGTTACCCGGTAGTGACTATTATTTAAACCAATTCTCTTCGTCAAAACTATATCACTTTGGACTTATGGAATTTGGTAATTGTCAAATTCCAGTATCGTCCATATTCAACTCTATAGTCCAAACACAAAGTCCTTGGTTCAATAATAATAATAATAATAATTAGCCGAACTACTTTGACTAGAGATTTTTACTTTGAGTTAACTTCAGTTGACCATGAATCTAAGCCCATATAACTGAGGAGAAAAATCCTTTCTTAAATAGTGTTTCACTTCCAATTCATCCAATCGACCCAACTATAGTCAGTCGATAGACGTCTTGCAATGATATGTCTATAATCAAAGCAAAGCTTTCATATTGAAGATAACAGCACTCTCAAGTCGAGAGAACCATGTAAATTAGTCACATCGATATTTTCTCTTTGACCTTAGTTATATTAACTAACAGATAACAATCAAGCATGTCATTCCATAGTTATCCAATAATTATCAATACTCCTTACCGTTCCCAATAGTCATGAGTAATACATTGCCCAACATTGAGAGAGCGTTATGTACTCTAGTCTCAACGGATGCATCAATATCTAGTCTCGATGCATCTTGACTAGGAATATTTAAAATGATATGTTTATTATTTTATGATACAATACTCATTTTTGAACCATTTGTAAATTACTATCAGTAATAAACCATTTATGGATTTCCTATTAAATATATTTAATTAAACATTTAATTATTTATAACAAATATATAATAGAAAGAAAAACAACTTTATTACGAACACAAATGAGTATAGAGTTAATTAATTTACAATAAATTACAGAATTGCCCTTAGGACATACCCTTAACTCTATCATAAATAAAGTCTATTTTGATATCATATTTATATTATATAATATATGAAAATGCGTATCATATACGCATGTGTGCTCACGTGCACGTCAACATATATTGTGCATATAATTTAACATGCTCATATATAAGTGTTGAGATTTACACTACAATGGACATGCTAGCTCCTTCATAGATATATGTGCGGTATAATACATACATACATTCATATATACATATATATATATATATAATTGAATATGATATAAAGTTCTATTTATAATATTATATATATAACATTATAAAATAATAATATTTATAAATACTAATATAATTAATTTTAAAATTAAATATAAATTAAAATTTCATATTACAGATACAGATCTGGATTTAAAAAAATTTAATTTCAAACTTTAAATAACAAATTATAATTTAATAATACACATAAACACACTAGCAATTTTTTTTTTTGAATACACACACATACATATATGCTAAAATCTAAATTTAAAAATTAAATATAAAATAAATTTATATGTTCAAAATGTAAACGTATAAAATTATATATAAGTACATGTTAATATATATATATATATATATATATATTTATATTTATATTAAGAAAATTATAATTTTATATTAAAAACCTTATGATTTTAGTTCTAATTTTTTAAGAATTTTCGTATGGAATATAAAAAAATATTTTTTCAAAAATAATTTTCTTGACATATACAATTTTAGGTATATAAAAATTATATATATATATGTATATATATCCACGTGTGTGTGTACGTATGTATTTTGTATGTATGTATTTTATAATATACATCAAATTGAAATACTATCAATCTTTTGAACGATTTATAAATATACGGATTTTAAAATAATATACATATGTGTAAAAAAGAATTAATTTCGGAAATACTATAATATACATGATTTAATAAAAATATTTATGTATATTATATATATATATATATTAAAATTAATTTCTTAAAAATCCTTTTAAAATATTATTAATTTTTTTTAATTTTTCTACTCAAAAGTTTATATATCAATATATATATATATAATTATCATAATGTACAAATATATATTCACATCTATGCTAATAACACATACATAGCACAATTGATCTAACTACACTTGAATCATATAATAAGTGGATATATATGCATATAAATTTTAAATAAGAAAATTACCTTACTATAACCTAGAGAATTATGATGACCGCCCTATACCACCGGCACCAAAAGTATATAAATAGTGTGCTGTTCACGTGCATAGCTAATACAGGACAATCATCAAGGTTTAGAATGAACCAGTATAGCATATAACCTATCATATATCTCACAGCGCATGGACAAAATATAATATCACATATACAACAGAAGAGGCAGTAATAACAATGTAAACAGATCATCATCATTAGAGTATAATATCTATAGAGTTATACATCAATAATAGAGTTTATACAATGGAAAAAAACTCAACAACTGTCTCAAATACAAATGGTAAGCAGTCACTACTCAGGCTCCCCAGTGCTGCATAGTGGAATAAGCGTAGACTCCATATATGTATATAATACGAGATAGCTCCATCCAGCTCATCGTTCGAATAGCTACTGCGTCACCTAGACCTATTATCCAGTCTACTCATTTAAGAGTGCCTAAGATAATAAGAACCAAAGCATAAAACCTTGGGTCAGACAATAGTCTGGTGCAAGTGGTAAATGAATCTCAAAATACTATATAGGTAAATATGGTAAAAAAACAAAGTACACGAATCATAACTGACTTGTCCCTGCAACCAAAGAGTTAGCATATAACACTATAATGTGCTACTCTACAATATCATAAAGGTATACCACAAACCAAATAAAGAATATCGGTCTTTCAGGTATACCTATCTCCAAGATCTACTTCCCCTAATACCTATGAGTGATAGCTTACTAAAGAAAACAACCAAAGCATCCATAGCATTCATCAACAATCCTAACTATCACTCCATGTGCTTTGAATATATGATAACTCGTATGACTCCTAAGCCAGGGACTAAGAAAATCCCGGTCCTCTGTTGTACTCTCGTATCTCGCAGCCAAAGCTAGATACGTGTCTCGTATCCCAAAACTGGACACTAGACCAAAAGCTATTGGTCCAAGGTATACTGGTCCCTTAATTGACACATAGTCATCCCCACTTACAATACCCTCGATTCGATTACAACTAAAAACTCTCCAAGCATCAATGATTCCTTAGCACATACACCCGAGCCCACCTTTGCTCAATTTGGATATCGAGCCCTTCTTGCTTAATCTAATTTCCATTATCACAAAGAACCCATCCATATTCCCCGATCATACGGGTCCCTCCTTTATAAGCCGCCATCTTTGGAACTTACTCCCAACACGAGCCAACATCCGAAGACCATAGCTTTTCATCATGCTATTATATCGTCATCCAACCTGACATGAATGAGTCACCACCTCCAGCACGGTCTATAGTACCTCAACAACGGTCCCTAGAAGTTCCACTTCCATAACATTCAAC
The DNA here is from genome assembly GCA_030737815.1 of Allium fistulosum. NCBI lineage: Eukaryota > Viridiplantae > Streptophyta > Magnoliopsida > Asparagales > Amaryllidaceae > Allium > Allium fistulosum. Next base: position 802,350,048 of record CM060904.1, read on the forward strand.
ATGATAACTCGACACCGAGTTATATGTATAACTCAGTGCCGAGTTATACATCTAGCCAAAAAAGCTAATCTTCTTTCCATGTCTCTAGTACTCCTCTTCCGGTGCCTTGGACCCCGACTCATCACCTTTGATAACTAGGCCCCCAATCCAAATCTCCTTCTTCTAGTTCTAGAGATAACTTGTCATCACACCCAACACTTAGCCAAATTTCCTGCATCAAGCTACAGGAAACCTCCACTTGACAAACCCTTCACATCCACGAAGTCGAGAAGTGCACACAAGTTAGCACCATAACTCGGTGCCGAGTTATAGCCTTAACTCGGTACCGAGTTATGATTTTAACTCTTACCAACTTGCGAGTTATCATGTGGCCTCCTGCCATTCTCCTGAGCCCATCTACCAATTTTTATCCAATTCCGACTAACTTTGCCTCTGATTTGCTTAATTCCCCAACCTAACTTTCTATGTAATCACAACACTAGTAAATAATGTCAAATCATATCATCCAAACATAGAATAACAAGCAATTTCGTCCAATCAAACTTGCAATCCATCAAAATAAGACAAACAAGTCAATTTCTAAAATAGGTCTATATATAGCTTGAATATATGAGCATGAGCAAGGGTGATTTCTAATCAATATAGATCATATACATAATTTAACATGTAATTAAAGTTAGAAAAGATTTTATGACCAAAAATCGATTTAAAACATGTTAAATCCTATGATTCTACCATCAAAACGTGCATAGTATAATGAGAAGGCATAAACCACTCATCCATTACCAAATTCGATCAATATGAATGTAGATCCAATCCGGACGCAATGGAATGCAATTCAAATCAAGCAAATCAATGGTCTCTATCTTTTAGTTGATGATCTAATCACTAATTAACAATCTAATTGGATTTAGAGAGAAACTTGGATGAATTAAGATGGATTTAGGGCTAATTAGGGTTTATACCTGATTTAGAATGAGAGGAAAAGTTTTCATTTGGCTCCTGTAGCCCTTATTTATAGTGGTTCTCTAATTAGACTAATGGACAAACTAACGGGCTTCACTAATTACACACTAATTTTGACCAGCAGTTTTCAAAACTTAAAACAGGCACAACTCCCTAACTGTAAGTCCGTTTTTCTAATATAACCACTCTACGAAATGGAAAACCATCATCCTGAAGCAATGGAACTGGTTTGAGGCCCTAATTCAATTCCAATAAAAGGTTATAGCCTAAAAAAGATTTTCAGGGTCAAAACGGTCACATAGAAATTTGGGAAAAATCATAGGTATTTAAAATATCGTTATGAGTCATATCCCAAAATTATCAACCTCAAGCGACATCATACGAATAAAATAAAAATATTTTATGATTCTCCAATATGTAAATATGAGCCATTATAAGAATACACCTTGAATGCTAAACCGGTGGGCTTGTTGAATCTGAATTCACGTCCTTCTAAGGAGAGCTACCAGATTGAAAGCACCATGCATCAATGCCCTGTTTTAATTGAATTTGTGTTGATTGATGCTAGAAATAACCGAGTAGGATGGAAGGATTTTTCGGCCAGAGATGGTATGAAGGAAAGCCGAAAAAAGTAAATGCAAAATAAGGGGTTGAGGGAGTTTAAGTAGAAGAGAAAAGAAGTAGTAAAAATTGGATCTAGATCCACAAATCTCTTTGCCCTTTCAAACTCAATTTGAATCAAATTCACCCTCTTTTTCCCACCATCTATATGGTCGGCCACACCTACCCCATATATGGGCCTCCTAATCACTACAAGCCCGATCAAATAAAATATATTTAAATCCAATATAAACATGCATTGATACATTTGTATACAACCTTTATATAAGCACTATTTTCAACACAAATCGAATAAAATTTTATAATTACTATTTCATAAATAGTTAATTTAAGTAATTTATAACAATTATTATTAATTAGATAAGGTTGTAGTCCGAGTATTCAACATTTCAGTTGTGTGACTCTTACGTGTATTCAATCAGCGATTAATATCGAACAATTTAAATATTAACGTTTACATGTCACCTTAGCTAGTGGTGTGATATTATGGCCAAATTTATCGCTTACATAGCTTGACTAAAATTTAATTTTACTTATTCTAAACATTATCCAGTAGTAATAATTATTGACACCAATTATCTTCGTCAAAATTATATCACATTTGGACTTATGGAATTTGGTAATGATAAATATTCCAACATCATTCATATTCAACTTTGTAGTCCAAACATCAAGTCCTTAGTTCAATAGTAACAATTATTATCAATCAAATGGCTCTGGACAAAGACATAGACTTCGGGTCGACTTCACTTGATTGTGATACTAACACCAATAACTGAGACATATTCTCTATTGAATAGTATTTTACTTCTAATACTTCTACTTGACCCAACTATAGTTATTCAATGGACGTCGTACCACCATTTAACTATAATCAAAACGTAGATTTCACATTAAAGCTTAACAGCATTCTTAAGTCGAGAGAATTGGATAACATTGTCATATCGATATTTTCTTTTTGACCTTAGTTATATTAACCAACAGAAAACTATCGGGTGAGTCATTTCATGGTTATCCAATAAGTATCAGTACGTAACCACTTTGTGTCTTAATAGTCATGAGTAATACACTGCTCAATATTTAGATAAGATTACATACTCTAGTCCCATTGGCTGTTTCAATATCCAGTCTTGATATATCTTGTCTAGGAATACTTAAACGATGTGTTTACTATATTATGATGAATTAGTTATAATTACAACATCTTGTAATTACTATCACAAAACACATCATTTATAGATTTTCTATTCAATATACTTAAATTAATTAATTAATTAATTAATTATAACACATTATAATATTATAATAGGTATATAATAGAAAGAAAACCACTTTTTATTTTGAAATTTTTTTTATTACAAAGTTAATAATTTACAATAAATTACATAATTGTCCATAGTTTATACTCCTAACCGTAGATACGGTGGGAGACTTCAAGCACTGAAATAAAAACTGATTATGTTTCTTTCTTGCGACTTTTTTCATGGCTCTTGGTTATGGTTATATTTGAGTTGGGGTCTTCCTCGACCTCTTGAAAGCAGAAAATCATTTGAAGTTTATTTGTTAAAGAAATGTTTACATACACGAACCTGAAATTTTAGTGTAAAGTTCAATAGGAGGGAAATAGTTGTTTGAGTGGTCAAGCTAAGCTACAACTAGTACGATAAAGGATATTTACATTACTTGTTATGAAGTAGGAACGTTAAAATATGTAAGCCTTAATTTTTTACAAATCATTATATACTCATAGTTATCCACATCATTGATTAATCATACGTATATTGCTAGTTTTTTTGTGTGATACTAATTTTTAAAACAAATATCAACTGTCTTTCACAATAACTCTTTGTTGTTAGTGCAATATGTTAATGATTTGCCAATGAAAAAGCGTGGTTGATATTTGGTAGCTAGAACGTTGGTCATTATACTGACACTTGTATTTTTCCAACAATGGTACCAAAATTTGCACTTTCCATCTAATAAATATACAACTTTGGAACATTTGATACAGTAATAAGGCATGTATCATATGCACATAGGTTTTAATTATATAATTGTTGATAATCAAAAGTAGTACAGGGATATCGAGAAATAAAAAAATTAATAGTAAGAAAAGTTAGCATAAGTCCTTAAAAACTATTGTCACACTCTTCATTTTTTCTTTTTCACATAATTAATTTAATAAATAATTTTATAACCTTAACCACTAAAGTATTGGATTATCTTATCAATTTTAAACAACATGATACATTATTAATGTACATTTTACGAATCATTATTGAACCGAATCTTTTTCATTTTAAAAAACTAGAAAATTTACAATTTTATGTTAAAATATTGTTACAGAGTTATTTTATGAAATATTCAAAAATAATTGTTATAAAGTTCACTAAATTAATTATAATTATTTAAGTTCAACATCAATTGAAGTAACTTTACATTTAAATTACAAAAAATAAAAAGTAACGATTAATGTTGTTCTTACGGTTTGGCCGGTCGAACCACTAGAACTTTTAACGTTGTACCAGCACGGTTCGACTCATAGTTCGATCTTTGAAACTATGATTAGAAGGTTATGTCAATTAGTTTAGAAGTAGAATGTGTCAAAATTTCCAAGCGTGTTTGTTGTAGTTAAAATTACTGTTACTTCATGAGTTATTAGCGAAATACTACACGTTCTTTTCATACGTGCATTAAAATGATCAGTTTTTAAAGATGGCTATCGAGATATGTTCCTACAGTTGTCAGTTACATACTTATCTATTCTATCTATTGACCGATTTCAGTGGTTCAATTACCGATTCAACGGATTCTCCAGTGGTGCTATTATTCACTGAATAGGTGAAAAAAAATCCAACCGCCGAATTAAGAGAGCAAATTCAGCTGAAAGTTCAGGATTCTGAACTAGGCTTGGGCGCCCATTTTATGAGCGCCAGGCTTCTGGCGTCCATTAAATGGACGCCCAAGCCCCCCGTGGGAGTGCCAGGCTCCCATAAAAGCTCCCATTTTATGGGAGCCTGACTCCAGGATCCCTGGACTTCCCAGCCCAATCCAGGGCTGAATATTCAGGGCTCTGAATATTCAGCCCTGAATGGACTGGAGATGCCCTTACTTAAACTCAAAAGCTGGATACTGAATCTGCTTAGGTGGCATCGTTATTTTCCTCAATTGCACAATAAAAGAACCGCATTCCTTCTTATTATTTCCTTCCCCTTCTTGCTGTAAACTAACATGAGCCCATTCATTCCATGATCTCCTCCAAATTAATTTCCCCGCTCCATCCATTCTCAACTGCTCCGCTTTCATTTCCACTTTCCTCCATTACCGATTGACCTATTCCATCGCTTCCTGTCCGTCTTCTCCATCGTCTATTTTGAATCCGATGAGTTGTTTATTTTGATCTTCATTTACTAATTTTTTTCTACGCTCCTATTTTGTTTGCAATTTTTTTAACCGCCTCACTTATACATCCGCCTCCACTACTTCAAGCCCTAGAAACGTTTTGCGACGGCTTCCTTGGCGTATAATCGTATAACCACTTGATTCGATGTTAATTTCTAACCCTATTTTCTCTTCTTCTCTGAATTATAACTATGTCGTCCTCACCAGTTTATTCTTCAAACCCGCTGCCTCAGTTGCTACCTTCAGATCTAATTTCCACTCATAAATAATGTACCTGGTACCTCAATCACTATAATATTTTTTTTCCACTGAACCACAGTGGATGGTGTATTAACTGTTTAATACATTGTATAGATTGTTGTTAGCAAACAAACTTTTAGTCGGTTCTAAGATCTGATGTCTGCAAAAATAAATGCTATTAATTTATTTTGTTAACAGTTTGACTATTTTTTCTTGATCGATATCAACTCATAATTTTATCATCTTCTCGAAGATTGGCTATCGGGTATGTACTTTTCATGCTACTGTCCTCAACTATAATATATATATTTTTAATGAACCACAGTAAGTTACATGAGGTGTGTATATGAATATGGAGATAGTGTGCATAATTTTGTTGTACTGTTTTCACTTTCAGTTCATGTGCAAGTTTCTTTCATTACATATTTAATATGTAAATCCAGATTATTCTACAGTTGCATTGTAAAGTTTTAACATCATTCCATACAAAATTTCTAGAGAACTGCATTCATTGCACTTATCCGTATGTTACTTATTTAAAGGTTTAAAACAATAAGATGTTGATTCCAGTTTTGTTAATTAAAGTTTGGATTTTATATTTATTTTTTGAACTTAACAGATGGTTTAACCAAACTTTTTCCTTCTGGATTACAAATGATGAGTGTGATAATTGTGTTTCTACTTATTTTGATCCATAGATGATTAAAGTAATGCTACTGCATAAAATATTTTACGATGGTGACAATTTCCTGCATCATCTTGATGGAGCAAGGAAAAGCAGCAATACATATAATATTTTTCTTTTCAACTCCTTGACTTATGTAACATAGATAAATATTTGTTATTGGTTAGAACTAGCTATAACCATTAATAACTACTTTTAACCGTGTTAATATTTCGTTTGCAGAGCAAAGCAGTCATATTAGATGTATCGGTATTATTGACCAAAAGGTTTGCAACTTTGAAAGATAGAAAAAAATATTTTCTTCTACCTATGACAAAACATCCAATATTTCATGTAAAATGTTTATGTAATACTGCATGCAAACTATGCATTATCCCATAACTTCCAATTGAAGAAGAAACATGTTACTCATTCTTCTAAACCATCATGTACACACTTGGCGCCCACCCATTTACTTCAATATCCATTATGCATTTGTTCCTTTGCTTGCTAAAGTCTTTTTATCCATCGATGTAGTTACATTATCGCTAAGACACCCTCCTCCAACGAACTGATTTTTTAATTTGTCAAAAAACAACGAAATGGTTCCATGATTTTGTTGTTACTATTAGATGGAATTTATTTCCTTTTTTATGTAGAAAAAGCTACTCCCAACATTCAGTTTCCATAGTAGATTCCACGATTTCTTTGGTAATTTGAGATGCATGCAGGTCGCTATTTCTACAACTACGTTTCATATACTATCTTCGACTATTGCCATATGGGGTCCAACGGTGATTTAGTCTTACTCATTTTCATAATATTTACATACATTTGTACATATTCGCGTATGCATGTATAAACTCAATTATTTCTCCATAACCCCTATCTCAAATGGTAATATATAAGTTGAATTATTGCCAGAGGCGAGTTTGATTCCGTAGGCGTACAGTGAAAAACCGATATTAATAGAAAATAACACATGTTTAGTTTTCTATTACATATTCTTGCTCATTTATCTACTATTTCTCATGTTAGGTTATAGAATCAATAGATGTTACGAAATTGGTGAACAAAGAACGATGGATATCTCCCCAATGGTTCCTACTCTTTTCTCATATGCAGCCCTATTACGCTAATCATCACCTGAATCTTTCCAATTGTAATGGTCGATCATTGAAATCACCAATTTCGACACAAACAACATTGGCTTCTTTAGAGTGATATGGTAATCTCAACTTCCTTCTGATAAGACTACTGTAAATTCTTAATTCGATTTATGTAATTTCATATATTTAGTATCACTATCTTGATGAATCATGTATTAATACATGTTTATGTAATTTCAACTATTTGTTTGACCATGCTTTCATTTCAGTAGAGATTGCTTTCAATGCTAACTCTGTAACTGCACTACATTTAATATGATCATGTACCTTTTGAGTGATGGTTTAAAAATAGTAACCGTCATCTGATTAGTTTCATCGTTGTTAATTTCAAAATAACTTGCCCCAAATTCATGATTGGTAAAACATGTACTATTTTCACAACTCATCCACTGTAATCATACAAGGTCAGAAAAACAGAATTAGTTGTCCTTTATGGAAAAATCATCATTTTTCAGTTTTTTACTACTCACTACTGTTTGCACAGAGAATATGCCTTATGTGCTTGTTTTTTTTAGAATTTTTTTTATTATTTGGCCTCAAAGGGAAAATCAACACCTTTCAATTTTTCTCTTCTCATTACTTTTTGGAAAGATCATATGCCTTATGTATCTTTTTATATATAAAAGAAATCGAGTAATTCTGATCTTAATGTATTTTTTCTATTGTTTTTCTTTATCCAATAAAATGTTATATCCTGCCGAACTTATTATTCGCCTTTTCTTCGGTAATGCAGGGTAGAATGTCGTTCACCAAATATGTTCTCTATCTTGCCTCATTATCTTTTGATTTTTTGTCGAGATGATGAGACGACAAAATCCAATATTGCACAATTGCACATGTCAGTTTCGGTAAGCTTACTACATTACAATCATGCATTGTTATTATACCTGGATATTAATTTACCAAACTCACATTACATACGGTGGATACCTACTTGAGCAAATTTTTGTTTGCGTATGTTTCATTTCTTTTTTAAATCCCTTAGAAATATTGTATTATCACTTTATGTATGTTATTTTGATCGCTCAATGTTTCATACTATTAGTAGTTTCTCTGAATAATAATTGTTTTATCATTTTATGTGTATGAATTTTATTCCTCAATGTTTCATAATACTCATACTTTATCTTGAGTTTTATCATTTACAAGAGTTTTAAAGTTTCTAACAATATAAAAACACTAAGATGTCATTTTTTTAAGTAGCATTGTTAATTTACGCGCTGTCAAAGAACCTAAACTTTGTTATGTTAAATAAAAGCATATTTAATGGATTAAAGTTAAAAAACCATATTGAATGGATCTTAATTTAAACTATTGGTGATTCAATATTTAGTATGATATGTAAATAGTCAATGATTCTCAATCTGATGTCTTAAACCCATCTATCCCTCTATGGATTTTAAACCCGAAAATAGACTCGACAAAGTTTTAATGTTTGATCACAATCACATTGTGAAAAATCATATGAAAAGTCATGTTAAATTATATCATTTTAAGCACAATGGCATCGTGAAAAGTCCTGTGGAGGTTTCACCTTTTATATGATATTTTAGACTAACCTGTGATGAATTTTATGCTAGAAAGAGTTAAGGTTGTGAGTTGGAATTTTGTGTTCACGTGTCAAAAATTATGGTAATGGTCGATAGCCGACCTATTCATACACAAGAACAAATTAACAATGATCTCAATTTAATGAACGGTTTTGGAGAAACTTGATTATTATAAGTCAAAGACTGCTCTTCAGAAAATGTAAGTAGAATTTTTCTTTGAACGAATGGTTGGAAAACTGTAATTTTTATTTTGTTTGAAAAGTGAATATTTAATGGTTTTTTTCTAATTAGAAATTGTAGTCTAATTGGTGTTGTTTGTAATATATTCTTAGTTGTATTTTTTATTATATTTTTAGTTGTACCTTGCATCTTTATATTTTTTTTTGTTTTTTTATTATATATTTAGTTGTATATATGTGTGTTACAGTGTTCCTGCATACTCTTCACTTCTTGGTTTAAGATATCCGCTAATGCCCCAACATAAGTATACAATTTCAATTACTCTTGTTTCTCATTTTTCACCATTTATTATCTCCCATACTCACATTATTTATCCATAACACCATTTATACATGTTCACCTATTAAATTGTTTGGCTATGTCAAATAAATGGTGTAAGTAATTCTTTTATTTAGCTAAGTGTTATCGAGTGTTGCATTCTACAATATGTCGCATACTACCACAATGACTATTATTCTGTTATATGTGTACGTGTATGTTTAACATTTTCATGATAATTTTGACTAAACAAATATGTGTATTTAACATCACACTGGATCAACCATTGGACAGCAGCATTGCTTACTGACCATAATAGCCTAATAGGTAGTTATACTTTTATATCATTTTATTGCCTTATGTTTGTGACAAACTACCGTTTATATTTTTTTGAACTTTCTGTTTAATGTGCAGAGATTGCACACAATATGTCTACGAGAAAGAAAGACATAGACTAGCTAAAGTTGCACAATTTTGGTACTTAGTAGTAGCGGTGGTGGTAGTTTCTTTACTTATTATAATGATATATAAGGCATGGTACATGCACAGACGTTTCGTACTAAAGTTTTGCAATAATTTATATTGGATTTGAAGTCAACTTTGAGTTTCATAATCTAAATGGCTGTTGTTTTCTTTGATGATAGTTTCAAGTAAACTTGGGGACTATATACATTTGATCCAAAATGAATGAATCAACACTGATGGTCTACAATGTAATTTGTCCGCATTATTTGGTTAGCATACAACTTTACATTTGACTCTATTACTCATTTAAATTGTGACTGAACGTCTTTTTTTGTTGACTTAAGATAGTCTCTCTTCAACCATTGTTTAGGTGTAACGAACATGTATCTATACTATATTATTATTAGTGAGTTAAATTTCAAGCTCACACAGGCCCCCTTGAAATTTGGCAACTGAACAGTCTCCCACTTCACACATACTCCCTTCTTTCTCATTATCATCTACAAACCATTCCTCTATTTCGGCCTCTTCTTCTCGACGGAACCCCTTCTCGCTTTATGCTTGCTTCCATCGTTCTCCTTCTCCTCCGCAAAACCCTTACCCTCTTTCGGTCTCTTCTTCTCCCCTCCCAGTTGACGCCGGCCACTGCCGATCGAATGCCCATCCCGTTGAGCGAAGAGAAGCTCTTCAGTATTTATGAAATGAACGGTCACTTATTTTATCTTACATTTGTATCCTTCCTATTATTGTTCTACACATCTCCACCCTAAACCTAACCTTAGATCCTACATTTTGATGAAAAAAATATGTAGTTTATTGTTTACCTTAGCGGTGCTTGACTTTAGCACTTAGATCGAAAATGTGGTTTTTTGCAGTTTTCTATAGAGTGAAGAGGCAAGGAAGAAGAGAGCTGGTAACTTTAGCATGTTCACATCTAAAATGTTTATATGATAACATCTGTCTTAATTTAGACTTAGATCCCTAATTCATATCCTATTAGAAACACGGCTATCTCAAAACCCTAACATCTCTTTCAACCTGAATCCATCAACGAACTGTTGTGAATACCTTCTTTTTCTTGATATTCCATTTTATTACTTCTATATTTTTAAGAGCTCGATTTGGAACCGCAATGAATCTATTGCCAATTTAAGATTTGGTGCTTTGTTTTCAATTTTCATGGTTTGCTTTAGCTGATTATGAATAGGTACTTATTTGGATTGGTTTGATTAATCTGATTTAAATTTTATTGGTCATAGTCTTTAATTTGATTGATGGTCGAATATAGAATTTTTGATTGGTTATTTATTTTTCATCAATAATTTATTAGCTAATTTATTTTTCCATCTTATATCACTATGAGATAAGCCAGAAAGTGTTTGAGGTAATTTGTAATCACACATATCATGGTTTTGGTGTTTAATAGATAGAAATTCATATTTACATGAAACTATTCAAATATTGTTGGTTTTCTCTTATTGCCAAATCTACTTATTATTTATACCTAGATAATTTCAATAGTAAAACAAACTGCGGAAAGTGATAGGGGTAATGATGTTAATACTAAATCTTTGAATGTTTTTCTATGTAGCAAGCTTTTATCCCATGTGTTTTTGAACCAACAGCACTCTAGAACTTAGCAGCATCCAATGAGAATGCTAGACAACTGATTCAGATTTTGGATAACATAATAAATCCTAGACATCTATCAAAGCCATACGGAGGAATCACTGTTTGCTTTCTGGAAACAGTCAAGGGTGAGCAGTTTGGGTCTTTATCGAAGGGATTCGCTGATAATATCATCCCTTACTCCCCATCAAAGCTATATTACGAGGCCTGTTTAAATAGGGAATGTGAAAAAAAATTCGTGGTATAGCCAAAATCTTGATTGCAGTAGGTAGTATCGGTAGATACTTTCATCCTTTGACGTCAAAACCTTATTCTTATTTATATACGAATTGATATTATTTTTTGTTTTGGGTTTATTAAACCTTTAAAATGTTCTTTGTTAACGCAGCTCACTCCACCAAGCAATCAGAGTTCTAATTTGGAGTTGGAATTGAATAGGGCTAATAAAAGTTTGCAATCTAGAATAGATGTCAAAGGAAAGAAAAAGATTAATCAGGTTTAGCGTACAATCTCTCGCGCAGCTTCCGTCTCATTGCTCATAATATTATCATTATAACACTGTATTTGTTCACCAAGAGGATGAATACCTCTTCGACCCTGCAGAATGTATGGCTAGCCAAGTTCACCTTAAGAAGGAATAGAAGAGAGGGATCGTCATTTAGGTAAGGGCACTAGATGTTTTTTCTAACAACATTATTCATCTTTTATGTGTAAATTATATGAAAAATTAGATATCTTTCAGCTACAAATATGGTCAAAAAAATATGGTTAGATTTCGAAAGCAATTACTATTCTAGAATGGTTATAAACTTATTTTTAAAATGATGCTGATTTTGCCTTCGGAACTATAACTTTTTCGCGAAGGGGTTGTTGGAGAAGGCAAGTATATATCCATAGATTGTTGTCCCTTCACTAAAAAATACAAAATAATGGCAAAAGAATACTACTTTTTATGAGTATTTACATATCGATTTATCCCAAGGTTCATATGTACTTTGACTATCACTCATATATATAATGATTTCGTTTTCTTTACAAATTTAAAGAATAAAAATTGAGTTTGAGTAAATAACTTACGTTGCAAGAAGTCGGAATTATTATTATATTAATTTCATATACACACTTTACTGATTCAATATAACGAATATTCATACATAAATTAGATAAAAAAATACAACTCATTGTTTTCTTTGTTTATTGTTTTAGGGAAAGCAGTACAAATGTTTTTGTAGAGAAAATGAATTTCATTGTTGCTATATAGGTATTGTTATTACGATTTTGATGCATGATCATGTACTCATTTGGTGTGGCTGCTTATGAAGGAGCCGAAGTAACTTCCCAGTTACAACTTATTTCTTATCAACTTTACAAAAGATTACAGGTAATCTTCACATGTTTTGGATTAGGGATGGATTTAGTATAAAACAACAATTACAGGTCACTAATGATTCAATCACAAAGCATTTTTCCACTTTAACTTCTATGTAGTTACGTGGACCATGAAGATGGAATTCATGGTTATTAGCTGATGCTAATTCTAATAAGAAACCGCATAAATAAGCTGATTTAATAGTGCTTTCCCCTTGCCAAAACCTTTCTTGGCAGTGTGCATATACATATTTAGTATTCCGACTTTTTGTGGCATCATTCTTCATATTTTAGTAGCGACCCATAAGAATAGTTATCTCCTTTTTTCTTATGCATAATCAGTATAAATAAAGACTAGAGAAAGTTTATTCCTATTGATCCTTATTATTTGTTTGTTATTCTGAATTGCTAAGCCAAATTCATTCTTGATTAAATTTATAATCCGCTTTTATTTGTGAAATCATGCTGTCAAATCATGGGAGCATGCACTGGTTACTTTTGCTTCTTCCTACTACAACAAATGCAAGTGTTTTGTGTTCAATTTCTTTAATTTGATTGTAATATTAAGTAAGTAATCTTATCGACGGGTGACATAAGAATATTTATCAATTATATAGATCCTGGTAGGGTTCATATTAGAGACAACTGAGAGTAATTTATCAAATAAGTAAGCAATTTATAAATGAATATAATTTAACAATATTCATATTAGATGGAAATTAAGAGTAAATATAATGTTTTCGAATGGTCATCCTGACCATCTTATAAAAATGTGATCAGTGTTTAACTTTAGGATCTATTTTAGACTAATGTTTTAAGCCATGAGTGCACGATCTATAAGGTGTTTACGTTTGCTTATTTTCATTATAATCATGTCATTATGCTTTTCTCTTACACACATTCATCAGTTGACACTGAATTTCATATTGAAATGACTGAATAAAAATCAAACATTTTAATAAATAACTTTTAACATGAATACCGTGTCCATTATCGCAATTTTATAACCCCAATTTATTTTCAGCCATCGCGACAACTAACAGCTGCTCTACAACGATCTAGGAATGAAAAAAAAGGAAGACCAGGCTCCCAAAAGGTATGGCATGCACACCAACATAATTCATCGTAGCTTGACCGTGCATCGACCCACATTACAAACTAACTTTCCTACATTATCACCTAGGATTGGAAATACTCCTGAAAAAAAAGAATTGAAGCATAAAATAAAATCATTGGAAAACAACATTCCTTACCAAAGTGCGCAACTGTGCAACTGCGTCAACTAGGTAAGCAACTTCACAACGTATACCACTGTCATCTTACATTTACTAAGTAAGCATATCCTTGCATCTAAATAGGTAACCGTACGTGTTAACGATTCCATTGGAGGTGTGTGCATTACCAGCAAAGATTTACTCAATGTGCTGAGGTCACACAAATTCAAGGACTGATCATCCTCTAACAGCCTAGGTTTGCAGGCATCGTGTTCATAAAACAGGTACAATCAAATATTTACTTTAACCTAAAAAAGGGCCATGTTTATAATTAAGCAAGCTGGAATAGACGTTGCTTTTATCCTTCAATTCCTTCCACTACAACGAGAGACTATACATTTTCGCTCATCATCTATAATATTCAGTATACATCAGATCCATCTTTATAACATGTAGATTATGAAACTTGAAAACGGTTATAAAATTAAAAATAGAATCAACTCCTTTACCATCACCTAATTATTACAGAGACATAACTTGAAAACCAAGTTCCTAAAATTAAGTCTTACCTTAATTGCAAAGATTTAATTTATAGCCAATAAAATAATGAGAGAACACTTCAACATAACTTGCATATTAATAAGATTAAGCACATTTAAAGAAGATTAAATGCAAATTCAGCTACACTTTAGGCTTTCTTTTATCCATATGTTATTTTTGTTCCAATGTCTTGCTTTGAGGACTGGATAAATTCCCCGAAGTTACACTTACGTGTATCCGAATTGTATACAACAATGACCTGGTCATACTTAAGAATGCAGTTCAAGCTAATTCCCTCTTTACAATTCATCCTCTAAACCGTATAAGATCAACCCATATTTCATCTGTACAATAGAAGACACTACAATAAAGAAAGAACACGCTGCCTTCTTTAAAGTGGGTGCAACAGTTGTATCAATTAGATTTAATTTCTAAATCAGAAACATTATATTGTTTAAATCAAATAAACCATTCATCCAGAAATGTCGTACATTGAGTGTAAAAGCTGTATAAATTACTTTTTTATGTCCTTGATTTTTATGACCTACTATAGCAATAGTATTAAATGTTTCATCTATAGACTATATGTTGTATTCGATCACATTGCATTCTCGGTTTCTTCTTAATAGTGTGAAATATCTGTTTCGAATAACAAAAAATATACAGGTTCCTTAGATTGCATTCCATTATTTAAATTCGTGTCGTGCCTATCACCGTCAGGAAAATGGCCACATGCCATGTATTTTCATACGATTCTTTGAGAATATATTATTTCCCACTTTCTGTTTCCTTTACTCTATGCAATAACCTCAACTGGGGCATTCCAGAAGATATTTAAATTTGTTTTCTATTCTTCCTTTTAACCGGTCCACTGGTGCTACAATGGTATACTAATTTATTTCAACCTTTACTTTGAAACTGTATTCATGGTAAACCAATTAATGTATAATCTATTTTCATCCCGCCTTTATTAACTGAACTATATAAGCATGAAAGTGAAATTATTAACAGGCAATTTTGTTAATCTTTCAGGTTGCTGTTGCTATTTTGCAAAAATATTACCAAAATGTATGGAATAAAGCTAATGGTTAAACTTCATGTGCTTTTCGCGCAACTCCATCACAATTATTTCTGTTATCATTTAACTCCGTTTGGTATTTCATCAATAAAAATAACCTATGTAGCTATATTTTGTATGCATATTATGCTGTTGTACTTGAGAGTTTCTGTTTCATAAACTGATGTTTTGCACCTTTTGTCTGTATGTTGAAGTTTCTGATATTCAGATTTCACTGTACATTCTTATATTGGATATATTGGTTTATAAACATTTATACCATTTACAAATGTGGTATTATTATATTGCTAATTGTTCCACTGTTTGTCCATGATTTACTAATTTTTTATTCACATAACTTATACTAATGATAAAATGTAGCCCATGTTTGTATTACAACCTCTGAGGAAGAGACGAATTCAATATGATAAGGCTTCTTATATACATGGCAAGGACTGTTTTCATCTATTTATTCTTCTTACTTTTCTTTTATATACGTGTATGGATTTGTGCTGAACAGATAATAGAAAGTTAAGCCCAAAGCAGTATTTACAACGGTGATGGGTTGTAATTACATTTATTTACACCATTTTCAATTAAACCGTGTGCGAAGCACGGGTTCGCACTTGTTTATATATACATATCAGATCTGAATACAATAACAATAAACAATAATAATACATAGCAACGCTCATCTACAAATGATTAAAACCCATTACAAGTAGAAGTATCGATTTATGTATGATACTATTTAGACATACTATTATTTTTACAATTAATCATTAAACCAACAACTCCAACACAATTCAAAAGCAATCTTTGTGCTAAAATTGAGAAACATTGTAGTACTCCTCAGGCCCGACCCGAGGCATAGGCGAACGATACATTTGCCTAGGGCATCATTGTACGGAGGGGCAACAAACACAGAAAAAAAATGTGTTCTCTTCAGATCTTCTTCTCACATCGCGACGCGCTCCACAAGTCATCGATTCTTCATCACCGCCAGCCCAAGCCGAATTGCCCGCCTCAACTCAGCTTCACCTTAGGTTTGTCGCCATCATTAGCCACCTCGTGCCGACTGCCCATGGTCCGTCGTTGTATATTGTGCAGCTCCCACGGTTGCAATTTTGATTTGACCTAATTCATAATTCCTAAATTATGTGAGTTTACGAATACTGATTTTTTTTTTACTGATTTCGATTATATTTTTTTAACAGATATGTTGAATGTTGATTTACCCTAATTCCTAAATTAATTTGTTGGCCCAGTTGTGGATTATCTATTGGTTTACTGATTTTTTTTATACAAATCCTAGACTAAGTGAGTTAATTTAAAATTAACCAAATGCCCTAATTCCTAAATTAATTTTCTGATTTGTCATTGCACCATTTAGTTTGTGTATAATTGCATAATAAAAGTACTTCAGTTAGGACTTAGGAAATAAAAAAACAAAATAACCTTTCATTAACTTTGATATTGATATCTAGGAAAATTCATGGTGTTAAATTTCATAGTTTGTACCGGTACTAGTTCATCCCAGTCGTGAAATTATTACTGGCAATCCAGTTTTAGGAACTAGAAATGGACTATACTCTATTTCATTGTCTGATCCTATAACTTCTAGCCTGCACAAAAAATTTATTTCATTAGTAACAATCTTTAAATAGAGCATCTCTCTCTAAACACCAGAAAAGAAAAAGAAACAAAAGCCAATAATTTGGCTTTCTTTCTTTTGTTTTTTTAATTTGGCCTAGTAAAGCAAACATCGAATTTAAGATTTGTGTTAGGCTGTTAGCTATCAAAAGTCAAAAGCACTACAAGTAAGTTTTCATGTTAATTGCAAATGTTTGGTTGATGAACAAATAAAAAATAACAACGAATGCAGATATTGTATCTCTTTTCAATTGAAACACAGAAATGTGGAAATTTATTGCTAATTCCGTTGCCTTTTTTGCTAGATTCATTTTTACCATGTTCATCATACAATTTTGTTGTAGAAATATCAAGCATTTTTAGTATAGTAAATTAATGAATGGATAAGTTGAATGAATCCTTTACTTTGAAACAAAAACTATAGATATATATTGCTATTCTGTTGCCCTTTTAGCTAGATTAACTATAGATATTTATTGGAATCATTTGAATTATTTGTTGGGCAATTAAAATGTAAATAATACACAACTAAAAATTGCTATATTAATATTGTGTGATATCACGACTTGAGATAGGAATTGAGTTGTTTTAATTCTTTTTGTGAATGAATTTTTTTTTTGAAAATGAACAGACATTCTTTTTGTGAATGAATTTGAAAACGAATAACATTGATTTCATACTTTATTTGAATAAATTAAATTATGGTTAGTTACTAGAATTGAGTTCAAAAGAATTAAAACATACTTTTTATGAATGCATTAGTATGCTATGATATCATGTTGACATTTTGGTTTTTGGTATGTACTCTAAATGGTTTAGTAGACCAATATTTTTTAATTATCATTTTATATATGGAAGAGTTTTCATATTGTTTCTACATAAAAAAATTATTTTGTTTCTACATTTAAAATTATCGTTCTCTTTTAAGAAATATGGCAAAAAGAAATGAAAAAATAAAGCTCGTCTAGGGCATTAAATGTCCTTGGGCCGGCCCTGGTTCCTTAACAAGAGCATGTCAATCCATTCCAAAGCCTCAGAACATAAAACACAAGCTGCTTCGCAAAGTACAGGCAACAGTGCATGCCCACCACGTATCCGTGTGCGAAGCACGGGTTTCAACCTAGTAGTTACTATAATATCTCGTCTACTTTCATTAGCAATTAACATTTGGATAGTGGAAAATGGTACGTCCATTGGTGATAGTTTTACGATATAGGTTTGTTAGTTAAGATAATTTGGAGAAGTCACCACCGAAGAGTATGGCATAGTTTCTACCTCACATATTAACCTACACTTGAGCTATAAAATATAATACGAAATGTAATATGAGCATTCACTGTATCGATATAATTTAACTTATGCTTACAATACATAATATTAGGGGGTTTGTAATGAACATTTCGAACAGACTGGCAGAAACAAGAAAAATAAATTTGTAGTTCATATATGCCTAAATGGTGGTATCAGCTTTCCTCAATTTCATCAACTTTTTTATGACCCTCTTTTCTTCTTCCGTTTTCTCCAATACTCACTGGAGACAACGTCGTTTACCCGATAACAATTTATGTAGTACGTATCAGCATTTATGATAAACATGAAAATAAACAAATATAATTTAATGCCCGAATTTAAAGAAATAAACTAAATTAGATAGTATATTAGAACAAATATGACATGTTTGACCCAAAAACACTATGTACTTTTTTTATTTGATGAACAAACATGAAACATAGTTGTAGAAGTAAGAGATAAGGACATGGAGACAGGGTTTGGAAACAAATTTGGAAAATAGCTTAAACACTTACAACTGAAATAGAAGCAGTCATAGTTCTAATTTGTAAATATGATTGGTCATATATGTTGTTATGTAAAGTAGTTCAATATGAAGTTATTGCTGACAATATACCAAAATGCTTATAACAACAACCTTTATAGATGCAAAGTGGAAGAAAATTCTGATAATTTCAACGGGGAAGAAAATTCTTATAATTAGTAACCTCAATAGTAAAATCAAGGAAAATACCAATAACCTCAAAAAAATATGGTTAATTGATGGTAATAGAGTTAGGAGTATGATATATTTTGTGATAGTATATACAATGTGTTGTAACCATTATAAATTTATCGTAATGAAAATAAGCATATTTGTTAGCACCAAAATTGGTCACTAACACCCAAAGAGAGTTTTGTGTAGAGAGATTAATGAAGAAGGTAAATTAAAACTGAGGAATAACACGGTGGAATGCAATAATAACTGTAATAAACTAGAACACCAAATTTATAGTGGTTCGACGTAACTGCCTACGTCCACTTTGAGTTTAATCTTTATTGCTTTTCCAATAATTGAATACAGATACAATCTGTACACCGACAACTTGAATACAAGTTTGAACTGAAAAAGAAAGAGTCTTGAAAATGGCAGAGTCTCCCCAGTGTTCTCGAAAAAAGGTCCATTTCACTGTGCCCCTGCCCTTCTATTTATAGACGAAGATGGGTTGGACTTCCCTCATGTGCCTAGGAATAAGGTACCTCGGCCCGTGGTAAGTAACTTCTGCGCACCGAGCTATAGATGCCGAACGGAAATTGCCGAGCGAGGTTGGTCGAACCAGAGAATGCTGAGCGAGGCCTCAGTGCTGAACGGCACTCGTATGTCGTGCCACACATCCAAGCCGAACGACATTCGTATGCCGAGCGAGGGATGTGTGTTGAATTGCACTCGTATGTCGAACGAGGCATTATGCCGAACGACCCTTCCATGCCGAGCGAGGCTTCATGCCGAGCGACCTTTCTATGCCGAGCGACCCTTCTATGCCGAACGAGGCAAGATGTCGATCGACCCCTCAATGCCGAACGAGGCAAGATGTCGAACAACCCCTCAATGTCGAACGACCCCTCAATGCCGAACGAGGCAAGATGTCGAGCGACCTTTCTATGCTGAGCCTCTTGTCACATGGTCAAACAACCGGGTAACACTTGCCCCCCAAAGTGTATCATGTGGATGAACATGATGCGCTTTGAACCATGAGCACTCCGCGTTTCTCTTTAAGCCCTTGTTCTCTCTCCTTGATAGTGGACCCTTACAAACTCCTGGATGCAAAGGGAGGCTTGAATGCCGAACTAGGCATGGATTCCGAACGAGGCATGAATGCCCAACGAGGCATGGATGCCGAACGAGGCCTTGATGCCGAACGAGGCATTGATGCCGAATGAGGCATTGATACCGAACGGGGCATTGATGTCGAACGACCGAGGTTCCTTGACCGGTTCTACCGGTCACTGTCTCTTCACCTTCTTTCCTTCCTACTATAAAAGTCAATACTTCTCCTCTTCCTCCCTTTTACCTTTTACCTCCGCTCTAACACCCTTACGAACTCACCTTTCCCCAAAACTCTTGCTAACATCTCAACCTTTCTTTAAATCCACGAGTCCCATACGTTACCTCTCGACTGCCCTCAACAGCAAGCCTGAGTGGATTCCACTGCTAAATCGGGTACTTCACTAGACTTTGACCCCTTCTCCTAGGTATGAACCCCTAACTTGTTCGACCTTCTCCAATTAGGGGCTTCGTACAAAATTCGAATTTGCGACTTTCGTTTAACTCAAAAATGATGGAAGTCGTATAGATTAAGAAGATGGATCTAGGGTTTAAACGAGCCTTAGGATTAGATGGAGAGGAGGAAGGAAGAGGGTGTCGGCTCAGTAAGAATCGATGAGGGTAGGGACTGTTGGTCGAGGGTGGCATGTGAGTTAAAGTGGTGATATTTAGTTTATTTGAAGAAATGAGTTGGAGGAAGACGTATGGCTGTGGCTCGACATGATTTCCACATGCCGAATGATGGAGAGGGAGTGTAAGTGTGAAGCTGAAGTTGGGTCTAGAGTGCCGAGCGATGTGGCTTGGTATGACCACGACTCGGCATAACTCCCTTATGCCGAACGAGGTACTAGGGAGTGCAGGAGAGAAGTAGGAGTTGAGGGCAAAGTGTCGAGCGATGCGGCTCGGCATGACTTGCCGAATGACTCATCTGTGCCGAGCGGTAGAGTGGGAGTGTAGAAAGGAAGTCGGAGTTGAGGACAAAGTGCCGAGCGATGTGGCTCGATATGATTGCGGTTCGGCATGACTTTCCGCATGCCGAACGGTGGAGAGGGAAGGTAGGAGAGTGATGCATGCAATAAATAGTCGAGTCTCGGCAGTGTCGTTCGACGTTAAGTCTGGTAGTAGGCCACAATAGTCGGAACCATCTCAACTCGAACATAATGCATGTTGACTTAACTTATTTCCTATGCCCGAACATATGACAGTGAACAAGGACAAGGACTTAAGCGAACAAGCATATCGAACTAATCCGGACTAATAATCTCTCTGTTTCAACAACTATAAACCTGAACTTAAATTGACTAAAATAGATAATAAACTTCCACGTACAGTGTCAATGCTGAGTTCAAAATAGAAACCATCATACGACAAGCTCTCGAAGATGGTCAGCGAGGACGGTCTTCGAAGGCGAAAGTTCAAAGCTTAACTTTATTTCATCAACTTTACGACTTGTAATTCTTTGGCACTTATACTTGAATGGTTGCACTAGTTCACACACCACATGGGGGGAGTATTTTTGTTGTTATGTCTAATGTCGATCGTTTTTCAAGTACAGTTCAAACAGGTGTTTCATCAGATCCAACATTCATCAGAGATTTCTGGAAAATCCAGCGCTGCCACAGTCTCAGATAGACCTGAGCAAACTTCACGACAGGAAGTAGTTGGAACTTCAAATCCATCGACTACTCCTATACAAGATATTCCGAGCACCACGATCACTTCCGTTGACTTGGCCCCAACGCCTTGGATGTAGTGATCTTCCTAGACAATCCGGCCGATTCCCAAGCTTCGAGAATTAACGAAAGTTCTCTTCGTCGGATATGCTCAATACACGGGATTCCTTTTGACGATGTGCTAGTTCCGTTGGGACAAGATCGTCCTCCCTTGCCCCCATTTGGATATATGGCCTGCAACAAATTTATGTGCTGGGTTGGTAGCATGCCACCATTCAACTCTTTCCTCTGCGATCTGCTGCAATATATGGAGATCGCCCCAGCGCAGTTACATCCCAACAGTCACGTGTTTTTATATGGCACGTGAATTCTCTTCATGAGTATTTTATTCAAGCTCTCGACTCCGGGCAATATCCGCTACATTTACCGTTTCAAGAGACGGTCCAACAACCCATCCTTTGTATTCCTCGAGCCACATAGCAAGTGCCAAATCCTCACAGGGGCGTGGAGCAAATTCGCCCAGTATAAGCAAAAGTGGTTTTACGTGTGCTGTCCCCTGGCTTTGCAAGGAGATGGGTGGAAGGGAGTAAGTTTCTTTTCCGGATCAATACTTGCATTTGGTGGAAATTGCACCCTTTCTAACTCTTTTTCTACTTTTACAGGTACGGCCCACGTCCCGAAGGCTCCGGGTATTCTGAGGCCCTTGAAGCTATCCGAACTACCCTGCAGAAGACCGGGACATTAGGTCCATTATTTCAAACGAATCGCTCTCGAAGTTTGGGCTGCTGGCGGAAGGTGGTCGAATAAGTCTTCCTCATGGCGCCACTACAACTGGACTTGCTTTGGACAAAGTCAAAAGGCAAGTTGGGCCTTCGTCACATGGTGCCTCTGACACACCCGAGGAGGGCGAGATTAGAGAAACTAAGGTGCTCGAAGCATCGGGTGAAAATGTCAATCCCACTCTGGAACCGGTGGTTGAGGTACACGACATTGAAGTAACGCCTCCTCCTTCAAAGGGAAAGAAGAAATTGACTTACAAATTGAGGAAAAAGACAGCGATCGGAACCTCTAAGGTCACAATCACTCCAGTAGAGAGAGAGCCTTCTCCTCAACACTTAGAGAGTTCATTGAAAGGCTTGTCGGACCTCACTATTCCAGACGATTTGCTTAATTATGGCTTCGATGATCCGGAAGCCCTGAAGCTTTGCTCGCCCGCAAAATGCGATGAAGGCGCTCAAGTCCAAAATCAAGGAGAGAAAACTCCAATTAGTAAGGCTAAAAAAACTGGTCCATTAGGGGGAAACACTAGGACATACACGATAACACTTACACTTCACCAGGCACTCAATCTTCAGTTACCATGTGATTCTGGCTAACCCGTGTTCATTTAATTTTTGTGCAGGTGATATGGGGCATTCTCACGGATTTGACCGCCTTCGCGGTTCCTCTATTTTCCATCATTCTGGACGAGATTCGGGCTCCAGCAAACGTCGGGATAGAGATGATGACAGCAACAGAGATTACCGCTCCCGGGATTCGTCATCCCGAAGGAAAACTTACCATCAGCCTTCATCTCATTACGATTCTCCTTCTCACCCGGAACAAGGCAGGGAGAAATCTGGCCATAAAGGGTCCCAGTCCGATACTCCCCGTGATCAACACTTAGGCTCTTCCAGCACAAGGACTCACAAGAAAACTGTAGTTTCAAAACCAACTCCTCCTACTCCCACACAAGATCAGTCGGTATCGGAAAAGCTGGCCGAGCTCAAGGCTACGTTCCCTAGAATATGCTTTGATGGTCTGACGTTTTTTCCGAGGATCCATCCCATTCCGGGACACGTCAAGCAAAGCGCCATTGCATGTAACAACGACGTCTACGTTCAACGTCACGCATTCGTCCATTTGGTTGAAAAAGTCTCGGAAGTCTCTATTAAGCGTCAACATGAAATCGACCGTCTGAAGCTCACGGCTATTCATGACAAAGACATCATTAAAGCTCAGGATGAAGAGCTCTTTTCATACAAGTCTCGACTTGAAGCTGCCCAAAAGAATGGTAAAGACACAGCGGAGGTTGTTAGTCATCTGGAGACGACACATAAGAAAGAAATTAACGAAGCGGTTCAACGTTGCGGGGTCTTAGCTTTAGAGAAAGATTTTGTTCAAAAGGATAGAGACGTGTTCGCTCAACGAGTCAAAGAGCTGGAGGAGCTATTTCTCAAAGAGAAAAAAGAAAAGGTTGCTGCTCAAGAGGAGTCGCAACGTTACTGCGACGAGATTGTCGCTACACGACTCCTAAAGACAAAGCTCGACGAAGAACTCTCCAAGGCCGAGAAGCTAAAGGATGAAGCCCTCGAAGAGGGCAAAAGGATAGCGTTTACGGAGATGGATTCTCGCCTTGGGGCGGCCACCGAAGCGGGTAGGGAGGAGATCAAATGCTTATTTGATCCGCTTATAGCCGAGTACAACGCTCGAGTCCTCATGTATCGTGACTTAACATTTCTCGGCGAGGGTTATCTCAAATTTTTGGCCGAAGCATGGGAGACTTTAATCAAGATCAGAAAGGTTGAGTTGGGAATGGAAGAAGTCGATGAGGAAGCTTTAGTGAAAGAATTCCTCCGGGGGAACGAGCCTTCGGACTTGTCTGCAGCGAAGGCTCTCTACAGCAGAGACTCCTCCTCACCGAAAGGAAAAAATGACATTGCCGGCCCATCTGGAGCCGAGCCTATAATTTCTCCCCTTACTCAACCGACTGATCGCCTCCCACTTGACCCCTTCGAAAAACACGTTGGTTACGACCCAGACGATCCTGGTCTCGGTATTTCTATTCTATCTCCCATTCCAGAAGGTGAAACTCCCCGTATAGTTGAGAGTCAAACAGATACTAGTACATAACTTTTCCTCAAAGTTCAAAGGGTTCTCGCTTTCAGCGAGTGATAAATGTATTCTAACATTTGTTTCTTACGATTCCGCATAGGTCATCCTGATCCCGTACCTACTCCAAGGAGCGATGCCGCCACGGAGAAGGAGGAGAAGACATGAGAAACGACGCAAGCGGAAGAGACCCCCGGACCTGACGCTCAAGTGATTGAGGCGCTTAACGAAGACAAATCCGACAATCCATCACCCGTCGAAGAACATTACGAAGTTGAAATTACTGGCGCCTCCAAACACACTGCAAAGCTGAGCATGAAGGAACAGGTCGCTGAAGAGGGGAGAAAGAAGGCCGAAATTAAGGTCGAGCCTCAAGTGGTAGAACTCGACAACCCACTGAACAGGCCTTTGAAGATTATTCTTCCACGTGAGACCGGGCCGTTAGAAGTTCCTCCTTCCTCTGACACCCCTTCTCAGGTGAGCAAAACGTCCAAGAGAAAATGTGTGGAGGAGGAGTCGTCTGAGAAATCGAAGAAGGAGAAGAAGTCAAAGAAGTAAATATCATGCTCGTTCAACGAGAATCAGCCTGGATTATGTAATTATTTTTATTTATTTTCATAGCCGTTGTAGATAGACTTTTTGCCCCGAGTTTGGGAGAAGTTGTAGTAGGACTTCATTTTGAATTAATGAATAATTTTTTTTTCTTTGTCTTTCAAATGACTTTTGTTGTTCGGCTCACTATATAACTTGTAGTCAAAATTTGAAACCTTATGAGTTATATATGCCCTAGCTCACTTCCATATGACTCGAAGATTTTTTGAATCGCTTATACTCTGATCCATACTCTGGGAACTCAGAACATTCTAGTCCGCGCTCAGGGGACTTTGGAGATTTCGAAGTTGTTTATACTCTAGTCCATACTTTGGGGACTCATAGTACTCTAGTCCGCACTCTGGGGACTTAGAGAATTTTCAGTCGTTTATACTCTAGTCCGCACTATGGGGACTTAGAGTACTCTAGTCCGCATTCTGGAGACTTAGAGATTTTTCAGTCGTTTATACTCTCGTCCGCACTCTGGGGACTCAGAGTACTCTAGTCCGCATTCTAGGGACTTAGAGATTTTTCAGTCGTTTATACTCTAGTCCGCACTCTAGGGACTCAGAGTACTCTAGTCCGCACTCTGGGGACTTAGAATTTTTCAGTCGTTTATACTCTAGTCCACACTCTGGGGACTGAGAGTACTCTAGTCCGCACTCTGGGGACTTAGAGATTTTTCAGTCGTTTATACTCTAGTCCACACTCTGGGGACTTAGAGATTTTTCAGTTTTGAATGCGCGTTCATACGCCAGACAGAATAATGCAATTTAATATTCACCACTGAAGTGTACTATATGGTAACATCAATAGTTCATGGAAAAGACGGCTTCAAGCCTTTATTGATCATAACAAATAAAAACAGACTAAATTGTCTTATTACATGCTGACAACTAAAAACAAAGAAAGGAACGTAAACTGGAAATAATTACAACTAAAATGCGAAATAATCGTGCTAAGTGTAATAACGGCGCATGTGTTCGCCATTCCATGCTCGGGGGAGTGTCGCGCCATCAACGGTCGCTAGCTTGAAAGTTCCTTCTCCAAGCTTCCGTTCGATGACAAATGGACCTTCCCATGTGGGATTCATATGTGATGGGGCAGGAAAGACTCGCTTCAAAACAAGATCGCCCACATTGAAACTTCTTGGTCGGACTTTTTCATTATAATATCGAGCAATTCTATTCCTATGTGCAGCCGCTCTCAAATTAGCTTCTTCACGTTTTTCATCAACAAAGTCTGGTGATTCCTGTTATCCCATCTTTTGGCAAGGCCGTGACACCAAAAAGTTTACTGGAAATTAAGAACAGTTCGTCTCAAAGATTGGTTATACACTGTTTCACTATGGATATCGGTAAATTTTGTCCAAGTCCAGATTGAGCTGCAATTGACAAGACATGACAAGCAAAGCTATAAAAGCCAATGTTTCAAATTTCAAGTCAATCCGAGTTCGTATGATCAAGATATGATCGATGCAAACTTGGGAATCAACTGTTCGTATCCATCAATCCTCTACTGTTCGTATCCATCAAGCCTCAACTGTTCGTATCCATCAATCCTCTACTGTTCGTATCCATCATTATTCTGTTGTTCGTATCCATCAAGTGCAACATCGATGGAGTGCGAACAGTGCAACATCGATGGAGTGCGAACAGTGCAGCATCGATGGAGTGCGAACCGTGCAACAACGATCGAGTACAAACAGTGCAACATCGATCGATACGAAGGAGACAGCCTTCGAAAAAAAACTTGCATCGATCATATCTCACAATCTACATGTCCAAATGCTATGAAATTTTCACTGGAGCTTACGTACAACTCAAAGAACGTCCATGCCAAATTTCGACTCGATTGGACCGTCGATACGAAATTCGTTCGTATCGATCACGGACCGAGTGCAAATCACGTGGGATCGATCGCGTTGGCCCACCCACGTGCCAGAAGAGGTCTTCCAAGATTTGAGCGAGATATTTGCATCCTACGCCTATAAATAGCACCTTAGAGCTTACATAAAAGGGGACTTTTGGCTCTTCTACGTCCAGACTCTGCCGGATTCATCATTGTACTCGGATTTTTCTGTTGTAATCAATTGTAACTTGTTGTAATCAGCAAGCAAACTTCAATAAAATTATCAACTTCAAAGTGGACGTAGGCCGGATTGCCGAACCACTATAAACCCTGTGTTCTATACTGCTTTCATCTAAATTTTCTGAGTGTTTTTTGTTTGTACCAAAAATGGGCACAACACTCTTCGGAAGTTTTTGAAGAGATAAAAGTGAAGAAATTAAAATGAAAATGAAGATTATCTAACAAATACTCCGATAAACAGAAATGTAAATACGCAGACAAGCAATTTAGAGTGGTTCGACGTGTTGCCTAAGTCCACTATGAAGTTTTTATGATTTTATTGATTCTCTTTCAATGATTACAAGCGATTAAAGCAAACAACAGCGGATTACAACTTAGAATTCGAATTCAACATTAAGAATAAGATGTAAATCTCGATCCGGCAGAGTCTGGATGCTTCAGAATCAAAAGATCCTTCTTCTGTAGGCTCTGGGGCTCTATCTATAAGCGTAGGAAGCTGAAATTCCGCTCAAACTTCGGTAGACTCGTTCTGGCACGTGAGGGGGCCCACGCGACCAATCTCATGAAGTTTCGCCTCGATTTGTGATCGATACGAATCCGTTTTGTATCGACCAAGATGATGTCCAATCGAGCTGAAATTTGGCAGAGACATTCCTTAGTGTATATGCAAGCTTCTGTGAAAGTTTCATTGAATTTGGATTAGTGGATCAGGAGATACAATCGATACGAAGTGGAATTTCTCGAAGGCTGTTTGGTTCGTCTCCATGGCTTCGACTCGATCCCTTCGTGTCGATGACTGCACGTGTTCCTAAGATGATGTGGCGTGCGCACTTCGCCTCGATTCGGTCTTTATTCCGTGTTGACTGTATCGACTCCACATATCTCGCCTTGTTAGTATCGAAGGATACACGTCACCCAGGTTTGTTGACTTGATGGATTCGAATAGGACCTCATCCATGGATTCGAACAGTAGTCATCGATGGATACGAATTGCTGATGGTTGATGGGTACGAACAGACCTTTCCTTAATGGATACGAACCACGTAGCTTCTCAATGGGTACGAAGTCAACGGATGCAATCTGGAGCCTTTCGATGGATACAAAGTATCGAACCTCTGATGGATGCGAAGATGTCATTAGGTGATCGTTACGAAGCGGGCTACTTACTGATGGATTCGAACAAGTCACTCTGGCCGAAGGCTGATCGATACGAAACTCATCGATACGTGGACCTGGCCATTCTGATTTATACGAAATCGATGGATACGAAATGAGGCCCATTGATGGATACGAAAATGGAGTTATCTTCTTTAACTTGAACCGATCATATCTTGAGCATACGAACTCGGATTGACTTGAAATTTGGAACGTTGGTTCTCTTAGCTTTTCTAGTCATGTCTTATCAATTATAGCCTTATCCGGGCTTGGACAAAATTCATCGACATCACTCGGTTTTCAATCAGTCTCTTGGTATCCTGGCCTTGCCAAAAGGCGGGATAACATTTGCCCCCCAAAGTACATCTTGTGGAAAACATGATGTGCTTTGACAAGCTGCGGTTTTTCTCCAAACAATTATTGTATCTCTTGTTGAAAGTTGCACTCCGCACCGCTGTAATTTACTGTTGTGTGATAATGATTAGCCGACTCTCGTTAACGTTGCATGTTCGCGAGTCGTTGTCAGTTTAGCTTGTTATCAAATTTTGTATTGATTCTCTCCTGAACCGATTTGAAATTTGAGTTGAAGCAACGCTTGATGGTTGTTTTTGACTATCCTTTTGTGTTGATTCTCTCCTGAATCGATGTAAAAAGTTGAAAAATAGTTTTCCATACTGATGCGAGTCGAATTGATAGATACAAAATGCTCATTCGCATCGATGGTCACAAAACTTGGCGGACTCTGCTTCACATCGATGATCCCCGATGGATACGAAATGACCGTTCGTATCGATGGGCTTTGATGGATACAAAATCAACGTTCGTATTAATAGACCCGCACAGTTGTGAGTCGATGGTTGGAAAATAGGCACTTCGAATCGATGAAGTCCGGTGGATTCGAAACGAACATTCGTATCGATGTGTTGTTTGACTGGTTGCGACCAGTCAAGTTGATTGGGAGACGAATCGACCCAGTCTCTCCCTAGGTTCCATATAAATACCTGGGACTTCGCCTTTTTTCACCTTTTTACTTTCTATTTTTTACTGTTGCCTTTAGCCTCTTGCGATCGATTCAGGAAGAGATAATAACTCCGTACTTTCGACTCGATCAAACTTGTTCCTCCAGATCTTCGAATCCAAATTCCAAACTAGGTAAGCAACTGCGAATCTAAATGATGAAGCCGCCACAGATCCACTCTTTCTTCATCAATCTTCCACTCTAGCAACTGGTAAAACCAGATCTGGCTCGAAGCTACAATGGCTATGGCAATTTTTGTAGATTGGAGAAGAAAGGATGGAGAAGGCGATTTCGAATTGATATGGGAGTCACGTTCGAATCG
Source organism: Allium fistulosum (assembly GCA_030737815.1). NCBI lineage: Eukaryota > Viridiplantae > Streptophyta > Magnoliopsida > Asparagales > Amaryllidaceae > Allium > Allium fistulosum. Next base: position 802,379,899 of record CM060904.1, read on the forward strand.
ATGAGAGCAATGATATTTTTCCTGGATTTCGCATCGATTCTTGGAGTAAACCGGTGGCGATGCAGTTTGAACCGATGGTTCTGGTGGTTGATCGTATCGACACGAAATGATCGATACAAAAAAATAAGTTATACGAAGTCCTTAGCTTCAGATCGATGCAAATTTTGCGTCTACGATCGATACGAAAACTGTCGATTCGAACGTCATCAACGTCAAGCTAAAACTTTTCTGATCGGTACGAACTAAGCAACCAAGGATCGATGTGAAGTCATCTCATCCTGATCGATACGACCTCGGCCCTTGACAATCGATTCGAAATGTGTTCACTGGTATCGATTCGAACTGATACCATGATGGATTCGAACGAACTCCATTTGACCGATTCGAACTGATATCATGATGGATTCGAATGAACTCCATTATTTAGCACAATTCTGACGAGCTTCACTTTTGCTTATCTGAACTTAATAGTTAAACTGCACACTTGACTCCTACGAGCTTCTGCCTTGCATAATCGAATTTGACCGTAAGACTGCACATTTGACTGCCTTTTGAAGCTCGTAGACGGAACTGTAACCTAACGAAAATATAACGGACTTATACTCGAATCAACCGTTTAGCATCTAGATTGCGTGGTTGTGACGATCAGCGATGACGGTCATTTCCGGGCTGACTTTCAAAGTTTTGTTGTTCACACATTTCGGCTTATTCCATAGAATATGCCCAAGTCATGCACAACACTTGCACTACACAACACATTCACACACTTTACACCAGGGAATGCATGGGCTTTTTATCGTCTAATGATGACTTCTCGTGAGTTAGCTAGTTATGGAACCATCAAGTTCGCAGCAGCAACAAACTCAGAATCTAACCCCTCCTAGACTTGAAATACCGGACATCGAGGCTGAAGTCATCGGTCCAGCCCCGGATGAGTTGCCTGACGCGTCCTTCATTAATAGTCCACCTGACTCTGTCCCATCCAATATTTCCAAAGATATGCTAGGGAGAATATGCTTAAGGCATGGTCTGTCGTTGGACGATGTAGTATTGCCGGGACCAGATGACAAACCGCATACTCCCCCGGAGGGATATACTGCATTTAATCGTCATGCGTGCGCAACTGGGACACTTCCTCCGTTTAATGACTATATAAGAAAAGTGCTGGCTTATCTGGGGATCGCCCCATCTCAGCTTCACCCGAATGGATACGCTTCGCTCAACAGCCTGTTCATTGCATTTATGGAGTACCTATATCGACCTCCTCGCATGACCGATATAAGATATTTGTTCAACTTCAAAAGTCGGACTGATAGTCCATCTTTCACATTCCTGGAGTCTGTAAGAAATTGCCAAGTGGTCACAGGGTCTTGGACTAGACTGAGCTACTTCAAGTCGGAGTGGTTTTACGTTCGATGTCCTCCAGGATTTGCCAGAAGATGGCTATTCAGACGTGAGTACCATCATTTTGCCAAGTTGTTGATAAGGCGATTATGAACGACATCGAACTCACATTCCTTTTTCTTTTTTAGCAACAATCCAGCGACCCGAAGGTGGTTATTATAAAGAGATAATCCGGGTTCTCCAAGAAATTCCAAGTGAAGAGAGGAATATCGAACTGCTGTTGACGGACCAGAATCTCAGAATTCTCGGGTTGATCATGCAGAAACAAAGCATAAGGCTTGATGGCGTATTAAGGACTGTATCGAGAGAAAAAGTCAAACGGAAGAAGCCCAAAGTCATTATAATCGAGGAAGCTGACTCCGAAAGAACTCATACCGATGAAGAACCATTGGTCGGGCCTGCTGACGGGACCCCGGACTCTGAGGAAAAGAGAAAAGGCAAGGCAGTGGCTTTTAAACAGTCTAAATCTGGGAGACAGAAGTCTGTGGTCACAAACCGCCCCCTTTCTAGAGTTAGAATCTCAGAAGCATCCCCCCTGCAGACGGAAAGCTCCTTCGAAGGGCTCGCCGACCTTCCAATTCCGGACCTTGCGTTCACACAGCATGATTTCGGGTTGGATGAACTGCAACATACTCTCGATGTTAGCGAGTCTCTTACTACCAGTGTGGTCGACACTTCTGGTTGGTCTGGGGGGTTACACATCCATACACTCTTCACGGCACTACACAATTTTTGACCGTTGACCGCATACCATAAACGGTTACTAATTCTCCTTATTTTACTTCGCAGGTACGATGTCTGGTCGCGGCTCAGTGCTCAGTAGTTTGCGCGACAAGCGTCGAGCCTCATCGCGTTATGAACCACGCAGGAGAGAGGGAGATAGAGATTATGATACGGGGTATTCCAGTCAGGAGTGATCTGACAGAGACAGGGGATATGTACGTCGGTCCCGATCTCGCTCCCCTCCTCCTCCTAGGACTTCTGTACCACCTCAAGCTTTAGCTACACGTCCTCCTGAAACTTCTCGGCACAAGCCGTCCTCTCATGTTCCTAGACCTAACCCTCCTCGCGGAACCGAGATAGCCACCTCCTTGCCTACTACATCGGTCGTGACTGATTCGATCGGGGAAGGAGCATCCAAACTTGCACAAATGAGGAAGGAATTCCCCAACATTTGGTTTGATGGTTACGTCTTCCCTCCACACCTGAAGAGAATTCCACCAATGGCATAGAATACCATTCACGATTATGTGGTGGACATATTCTTTCAGTACAAAGAGTGGGCGAGGGCCGCGAGGAAAGCATCAAAGGTGGCGTTTGATCGCGCCGTCATTATTGAGAAGTTGGAAAAAGATTTGGGTCAGAAAGACCGAATTATCCAAGTGCTCAACGCCGAGGCCGAATCTTCCCGTAAGTCTGAGATGGAAGCTCTTAAAAAGGCTGATGATGCAAACTCGGCCATGAACAGAATGAAACAGGAGCATTATACTTCGATGGAAGACATGGGTCATAGAAACACCACCATCACTGCTGAGAGAGACGCCGCCCTCAAAGAGCTTAATGAGCTTAAGTATAAGCTTTCCGATCTTATGAAGGAGAGAGATGTGGAAAATGTCTCTGTGCAAGAGGCCAGCGATCAGGCGGTGGTGCTTCAGAAGGAGAGGGATGCGGCTACGGAAAAAGTCCACAAGGTCGAAGCTGGGGTTGATGAGAAGGTTCGACTGGCGGAAGGCAGGATTAAGGCTGAGGTAGAGGAGCTGCTAGTCACTTACAACACCCAGGTATTAAGGCATAGAGACCTGACTTGGCTCGATGATTACCCGACAAATCTTTATAATGCCTGGAATCTGCTGGTTGAGGAGGAGAAATCGGGGCGTTCCAATGAAGCCTTTGATGAATTTGAGCTGGAGAACCGTATACTCAATGATGATGAAAAGAAGGTTCTTCACGACTCCATGATTTCTCATGAGAAGGAGAGGCTCGGTACTCAACCTCAGGAAGTTGGAGAAGGCTTTGGTGTTGAGCACCACACTACAAGTTCCGAGATTGTCATGCCATCTCAGTCCGAGCCGACTCCGATGATCGACTCTCAGCCTATACCAGCCTATGACCCGGACCAGCCACATCTATCTCCTATTAAGGAGCATCCTTCTGAAGTTGTTCAGACGACCTCCAGCCAAACTGAGGAAGGTATTCCGAACTAACCTCTTGTATATCTGGATTGAAGAACTTGTATAGAAATGTATACTAACAAATGCTTCTTTTCTTTGATTAGTGACCGAAGTCGTCCCGACTACGCTTCCTGCAATCCAGGAATCATGCCAAGCGCAGGAAGCGATCATTTCTGAGGCGACCTCTGTTGTGACGGTTGCGCCTGTCGAAGTAACGCAAGGGAGCTCAATCTCTTTTGATGAACAGGTGATAAACGAGCTCCTTGGTCGACAGAGTGGCCCCTTCGTGGATTTACCATTCGGTCTGGGTGGATTTTCATCCACTTCACATACTTCGGCACAAACTACCACGGCGCACAGTGAAGCCCGAGCCCTCCGAGAAGCAAGTATGCTGGCTGAAATTAACGCCGAGATGAAGGCAGCAGCACATGGTGGCAGCTCAGAGAGCGGAGCAGCGGTGCATGACCATACACCACCTATGATGATATCCCCTAGGGGCACGCTTGTCGATACCAGTGCGCCAGCCCCGCTTTTTGTTGTAGATCCCATTCCTCCGACTCCTCCTGCGGGAAGCATTCCCTTAGACTCTAGTTCGGAAGAGGATGTCGATATCATGCTTTCGTCCGAGGATAACCTGCTTAAAGAAAAGGGCTCAAAGCGGAAGATCACTAGTGGATCCTGCGGCTCCTCGTCGAAGAAGAAGAAATTAAGAAAAAAGAAAGAGTAGATAGACTATTTTTAGGCATGTATTCCCTTTTGCAGTTAGGAATTTTGTCATCTTTTTTCTTTCATGGGTCGTGTATAGATGCGGGTTCGGCCCCCGCTAGTAGGAATTTTTTGGAAAGGCTGGTATATGAGCCATCGCTCTTGATTAGTTGAAATAAAATTTTGTCTTCTTGTTTCAACTTTTATTCCTTTTATGCTTAAATGTTGCAACGTTCGAACCTCAGTTCTGTGTACTTGCATTATTTTAACTCGTTTCAGGTAGTGATTAACACTTTCATCTGCCCCTAGTTCCAGGGTTGAGTTGTAAAGATCAGCTTGGGATCGCAGTAAGTGGGGATCGAGCGGTCGAACTACATTTGTTTCTTTATAGATGGTTACATCCGCACTCTGGGGGTTTTCACTTGCATTTTTGCAACCAGTGACAGCTATCGAAAGCTTTCAAGTATTAGTCCACACTCTGGGGACACAAGTCATCTTGTGAGCGGTCGTTCACACTTTGGGAACTTAGGGTTGACGTTGATAATCCATCCCATATTCCGGGAAATCGGAGTTAGCGTTCGCATTTCGACTCGCACTCCGGGAGTTCGAAAGGTGTATCAAGGTCATGGATGGTTAGATCATATCCATCCTAAGTCAACAAGTGAGATCGTTAGACGGACGGGTCCATCCCTCTCGAGCTTGGTTAAGTTATGGTCGAAGTCGTTAGGTGAACGGATTCACTTTCTTCGACACTGTATTTTAGAGTTTATACTCCACCTCGCACTCTGGGAGCATGGAGTAGGCCGACAAACGGTGAGTCACGTTTGTTTGGGCACTTGGATTACGTTCGCACTCTGGGAACGGCGGATTAATCAGGATCGTGGATGGTTGATTCGCATCCACCCTGAGTCGACAAGCGAGGTCGTTAGATAGATGGGTCCATCCTCCTCGAGCTTGTTTAAGGTATAGCCGAAGTCGTTAGGTGAACGGATTCACTCTCTTTGGAACTGCATTTAGTCGTAATATGGTCAAGGTCGTTAGGCGGACGGATCCGTCCTCCTCGAGACCGCATTTGCTTGATGTCTATATTCCAGCTCACACTCAGGGAGTTTGGAATTAGTTATAGGATTGTCGTGTATCAATCCTATTTATCATTGGTGTAATGACTTGCCCCCGAGCTCGGGTTTCGCTTAGCGAGTGGCCGGTCATATCACAGCCACACTCTATTTGAATAAATCCCATTGCATGATGGAATTTAGCCCTCCGTGCATCGTGATGTTGTTCATTGTATTCAATGAATCACAGCTCTGGCTCGAAGAGATGGCATTTTATTGCTGAAGTAAGAAAGCATGGCAAAGTTAGTTGCCTTATTACAGAATTCAAACTTAAAAATGCGGAAACAAACTGTAAATGTAAAATTAGAATGAAATAAATAAAGCCTGTCAGGTGTAATAGCGACGGAGACTCTCACTATTCCAGGCCCTTGGCAAAGTAAGACCGTCAACGGTCGATAACTTGAATGTGCCATCTCTAAGTCTCTGTGTAATCACGTATGGTCCTTCCCAATTTGGTTTCATATGTGAAGGGACCATATAGATTCTCTTGAGGACGAGATCGCCGAGTTCAAAGGTTTGAGGTCGAACTTTGGTATTGTGCAATCGGGCGACTCGTCTCCGATGTGCGACTGCTCTCAAATCAGCCACTTCCCGCTTCTCATCCAGTAGATCCAATGATTCAGCAAGCAATATAGCGTTTGTTTTTGTATCATAGTAAGTCACGCGATGGGAAGACACTTCCATCTCGACTGGAATAACGGCTTCTGAGCCATAAGATAGGGAAAACGGGGTGTGCCCGGTCGTAGTCTTGTGGGTCGTTCGATAGGCCCATAAGACCATAGGAAGTTCATCAACCCATTTGCCACCGGCCTTCTCCAGTCGTTTCTTTAGAATTGATTTTAAGACTTTATTGATAGCCTTGACTTGGTCGTTTGCCTGAGGATGCGCAACTGCCGAGAATTTTTTATGGATATGAAACCGTTGACAGAAATTCTTGAATTCCGTACAACTGAATTGGGCTTCGTTATCGGTGATGATGGTATTCGGGAGTCCAAATCGACAGATAATGTTGCGAACTACGAAATTTATTACTTTCTTTGTCGTAATGGTTGCAAGGGGTTCCGCTTCAGCCCACTTGGTGAAGTAATCAACTGCAACGATTGCATATCTTGCCCCACCTTTGGCCAGAGGTAGCGTACCGATGATATCGATGCCCCACATTGCAAATGGCCAGGGACTGACCATTTGGGTTATCTCGGTAGGTGGGGCTCTTGGAATTCGGGCGTGTTTCTGGTACCTATCGCATTTTCTGGCATAGTTCGCTGCATCTCGGTTCACAGTCGGCCAGTAGTATCCGTATCGGAGTATCTTCTTAGCGAGAGCTTGTCCACCGGTGTGATCGCCACATTCTCCTTCATGTACGTCTTGTAACACTTGTTTGATTTGATCATGCGCGACACATCGGAGAAGAGGAACAGAATACCCTCTTCTATACATAACTCCATTCTGAATGAAGAAACGTGAAGCTTTTCGTAGAATTTGTCTTCTCTCATTTCTACGCTCAGGCAATGTCCCATTCTCTATGTAGTTTCGGTATGGAGTCATCCACGATTCTCTACTGGGAGCAGTTTCAAACACAAAATTCGTTTCTATTTGATCAATGCTTGGGGAAGACAAAGTCTCGACAGGGACAAGTCCCATTTGTTGTGCTTCACCTATACTTGCCAGTTTTGCTAGTGAGTCAGCCTTCTGATTATGCTCTCGGGGTATATGGTAAATGGCATAGTAATCGAATTGACTTAATGCTTCTTGAACTCGGGCTAGGTAGGCTGCTAGTCGTCGATCCTTGGCCTGATATTCACCCAGAACTTGATATACAACCAACTGGGAACCGCAGTAGATTTCCACATCAACAATCTTCAGATCGCAAACAAGTTTTAATCCGGCAAGTAAAGCTTCGTATTCGGCTTCATTGTTGGTTGCGCGAAATTCGAACCTCGGAGCGTAACATATGGACCGGCCTTCGGGAGTTTCAAGTACTATTCCGGCACCGGAACACTGATCGTTTGATGCACCATCGGTGTGCAGCTTCAAAATGCATTTAGGAGGTATAGTGGTTTCAGGCAGATCCTCTGAAACAGTAAATTCGGCTATAAAATCCGTTAGGACTTGTCCTTGAATGGCTCTTCGCGGAGCATATGTGATATCAAATTGGCTCAGTTCAATGTTCCACTTGAGTAGCCTACCAGACGTCTCAGGCCACGTGAGGACCTATCGTAACGGCTGATCGGTGTACACAGTAAGGGAATGAGCTTGCAAATAAGGGCAAAGTTTCCTTGAGGCAATGACCAGGCAATAAGCCAGTTTCTCTAGTCTTGGGTAATTTCTTTCAGCTCTTGTTAGCCGTTTACTAACATAGTAGACTGGTTTCTGCACTCGGTCTTCTTTCCAAACTAAGGCATCGCTGATTGCATGCTCTGATACTGCCAGATAAAGCAATTGCTCGTGGTCAATCGGCTTTGACAAGATCGGTGGTGTGGAAAGATGTTGAACCAGCGATCGGAATGCGCCTTCACACTCCATGGTCCATTCAAAGTTTCGCTTTCCTTTCCGGATTAGATCGAAGAAAGGAATGCATTTATCGGTGGATTTTGAAATGAACCTGCTCAGTGCTGCTACTTTCCCGTTGAGACTCTGGACTTGTTTTATGGTCTTGGGGTTTGTAGGTTTCTTATCGCCCAGATATTTTCGGGATTTGCTTCTATCCCTCGAGCGTTGACAATGAACCCGAGGAACTTTCCAGAGGCGACACTGAAGTGACACTTTAATGGATTGAGCTTCATTCCATATTCTCGAAGGATGCAGAACATCGAATCTAAATCTTTGACGTGATCTGTTGAGAATCGAGATTTCACTAGCATGTCATCCACATAAACCTCCATGGTCTTCCCGATCTGGTTGGCGAACATCCGGTTGACCAAGCGTTGGTATGTTGCTCCGGCGTTTTTTAGGCCAAAGGGCATGACTCTGTAACAGTAGAGTCCCAGATCGGTCACAAAACTGGTATGTTCTTGATCAGGCAAATGCATGGGTATTTGATTGTAGCCAGAATAAGCATCCATGAAAGATAATAATTCATGCCCAGCTGTCGAATCTACGAGCTGGTCAATTCGAGGAAGTGGAAAACTATCCTTTGGACAAGCCTTGTTCAAGTCAGAGTAGTCAATGCAAGTTCTCCATTTCCCATTTGGTTTTTGAACCAACACGGGATTTGACACCCATTCTGGATACAAAGCATCTCGGATGAACCCATTTGATCGTAACTTATCAACCTCTTCTTTAAGGGCGGCAGATCTCTCTGGATCCATACCACGCCTTTTCTGCTTGACCGGGACATATCGTGGATCAATATTCAGGGAGTGACTTGCGATGTCCGGCGATATTCCACACATATCAGAGTGTGTCCAGGCGAAAACGTCGAGATTCGCCCGGATAAATTCAACCAATTCCTGTTGTGTCTGTTTGCCCAGTTGAGACCCAACTTTTAGCATCCTCGAATCATCACCCTCACTGATTGGGACGTCCACAGTCAGTTCGGTCGAGGAAGCCTGATTCTCTTTGGATTCGTCTTTGTCTTCATTGTCTCTAGGGTCAAGGTCTTTTTGGAATTGGTTGTGGTGCCCAGGCCGGGGCCCAGGCATTAGTTGTCAATTATCAGCAAAACGGACGCAGAGAGATTCCTCCATGCCCTTTCCTTTCTCCTTTCATTGTACTCCTCATAGTTCAACAACATAGCAGGCCCTCCCCGCTGCTTGATCTCCTTGAATGACTCCGACCCCGTGATCAGTGGGGAACTTCAGAGTCAAGCACCATGGGGCAATGGCTACCCTGAACTCAGCAAGGGCCGGTCGGCCCAAAAATGCATTATAAGGTGAATCAAGGTCCAAAACGACAAACTGCAACATCCGGACTCTCCGGCGTTCTCCAACCTCCAACTCCACTGGTAGTTCCGTTATTCCAGTGGGTATTGTAGCACTTCCATTGAAGCCGTGGACTCGAGATTGGCAAGGTTTTAAGTCCTTCGCTTCCATTTTCATTAAATCATAAGCCCGTTTAAGCAAGATGTTTACAGAGCTCCCACTGTCAACCAGGATCCTCTTCATCCAAGCAGGACCTACCTGGGCAGATATGACTAATGGGTCGATTGTGGGGGCTTCGACCTTATCAGCTTCTCGGCTTCTAAATATGATATCATCAGATATTGTCTTCTGTTGTTTGGCTAGAGCCCCATCTTCACAATTACTACAACATTCGAAGTCTGCATGCCTAATAGAGCTAGCATACGACTCCATTTCCATGCAACTTCGGTCTGTTGGGTAGGGACCACCACTTATTGTATTTATCACTAGCCTTCCGCCCGTACGAGCGGGTTCTTCCTGTCTTTCTTGATTTTGCACACGATTTTGATTCGAAGGGCCCGCACCACCAGACTGCGGCGCCCGCACAAACTGATCTAACTTTCTTTCCCTGATCAACTTCTCGATGAGGTCCTGCAAATGTCGACACTCATTGGTATTATGGTCGTAACTCTCGTGGAATCTACAAAACTTCCCTGTTTGCACCTTCCTCTCCGATGAGGGCTTCAGAGCAGGCTTCTTATATTGCACAGTGTTGCAAGTTTGTAGATACACGTTTTCCAATGATGTATTCAACGGCGTGTAATTATCGAACATCGGAGCCCTACGTCGCGGGCCTCGATTCTGATCTCTTTTCTTATCCTGACCAATGTTGCCTCGCGGCTGGGTCTGTTTGTTCTGTATATTTAACTGAACTTTTCCGGAACTCTCACCGGACTGCTTAACTGCTATGTTACTTTGTATTCCTTCACTTCTGGGCCTTGCATTGTCCTGCTTCCTAGACTGTTTCGCGTCCTCTTGCCGTAAGAATTGAGCGGCTTTGGAGTAGAAACGGTCCAACGATGCGGGTGGTTTCCCAGCTAACCAATTTCCAAACTCAGAATCGGGATCGATCCCCTTGGTTAATGCCATCAAGATTGAATTATCGTTTGGATTACTAATCTCCACACATGCTGCGTGGAATCTTTCCAAATAACGCCTGAGTGTCTCTCCACGAGCTTGAGTGACACTAGACAGGGTGTTAACGTCTTTAGGTCTAGCGACATGCATACGAAACTGTTCGACAAATTTCTTTGCCAGTTGATCGAACGAAGAGATAGATCTAGGTGGCAACCTTGTAAACCACATTGTTGCGATTCCTCTCAAAGAAATGGGGAAACTGCGGCATTTCACTACATCATCAGCCCTTGCAGCGCTCATTGACCACTCATATTTCAAAATATGTTGATTGGGGTCACTACTTCCTTCGTACATTTGGAGAGTTGGCATTCTGAATCGCCGAGGGGGGTCAGCATATAAAATCTCGTCTGTGAAAGGAGTATGACTACGGGAGATTCCCCAGTCGTCATTGGTAAGCCCTTGACTTTCGCGAATCATCTGGCATATCATGGTTGAAATGTCTGGCATTGGTACATTCTGTGCATGCTGAGCTAAGGTGTGGTCGGGTTCCACAGTGCGAGTTTGGACCGGACGCTGTCGACGGTCCATGTCTCTCCTCCTTGGCTCAGCATCTTCCGGGACGTATGGTTCAGGAGTACGCCCACGTTGCTGATTGTTCGGATTTGACAGATTTCGAGTTTCAGCCCTTGTTTCCATCGCGGCGGTTGTAGTGCGATTGTCCGTGGTATACTGTGGAACAGCACCTCCTCGTGACGAGGGCCCGGTCTGGAAGCTGGTTGACGGCCCAACCCTCAATTGTCCTACAGTCAAGGCAGGTTGATATCTGGTAGCTTGTGTGTGACCCACGTCTAAACGACGACGTGTAGATCTGCCGTGATAGTCAGATGAAGCAGAACTTTTAGTGGACGAGTGGGAAACATCATCCCTTCTGGTCCTCCTGCGCCTTTGGCGGTTTAATTGGTTGGTCAATTCAGCGTTAGCGTGCATCTGTTCAGTTAACTGTTGCCGACTTTGAGTCAGTTCTTGGAGCAACACTTGGAACTCTTGTCTGGAGACTGGTCCTGACAGATCTAAGTGAGCAGTGTTGTCTTGATTGGATGGTGGTTGCTGTGTAGGATTATGTCTATCCCGACCTTCTTGATCAGCAGCTGTAGAGGCAGTTCTTGTGCTAACCATCTTGGGTAGTGGAGTCCTTTCCTAGACTTTATGCAAATCTGAATAAGATGAAAGGATTCCGGATCGGAGATCTGGATCTTCCTCTTGGATTTATGCAATCCGGTGTCGACGGTAGATTCAAGGAGCAGGAGAAAAACTGGTTTCTCTCAGTGAAAGAACCAAAGTGTTTGTACCAAAAATGGGCACAACACTCTTCAGAAGTTTTTAAAGAGATAAAAGTGAAGAAATTAAAATGAAAATGAAGATTATCTAACAAAAACTCCGATAAACAGAAATGTAAATACGTAGACAAGCAATTTAGAGTGGTTCGGCGTGTTGCCTACGTCCACTATGAAGTTTTTATGATTTTATCGATTCTCTTTCAATGATTACAAGCGATTACAGCAAACAACAGCGGATTACAACTTAGAATTCGAATTCAACACTAAGAATAAGATGTAAATCTCGATCCGTCAGAGTCTGGACACTTCAGAATCAAAAGATCCTTCTTCTGTAGGCTCGTTCTGGCACGTGAGGGGGCCCACGCGACCAATCTCATGAAGTTTCGCCTCGATCTGTGATCGATACAAATCCGTTTCATATCGACCAAGATGATGTCCAATCGAGCTGAACTTTGGCAGAGACATTCCTTAGTGTATATGCAAGCTTCTGTGAAAGTTTCATTGAATTTGGATCAGTGGATCAGGAGATACAATCGATACGAAGTGGAATTTCTCGAAGGCTGTTTGGTTCGTCTCCATGGCTTCGACTCGATCCCTTCGTGTCGATGACTGCACGTGTTCCTGAGATGATGTGGCGTGCGCACTTCGCCTCGATCCGGTCTTTATTCTGTGTTGACCGTATTGACTCTACATATCTCGCCTTGTTCGTATCGAAGGATGACACGTCACCCAGGTTTGTTGACTTGATGGATTCGAATATGACCTCATCCATGGATTCGAACAGTAGTCATCGATGGATACGAATTACTAATGGTTGATGGGTACGAACAGACCTTTCCTTAATGGATACGAACCACGTAGCTTCTCAATGGGTACGAAGTCAACAGATGCAATCTGGAGCCTTTCGATGGATACGAAGTATCGAACCTCTGATGGATGCAAAGTTGTTGTTAGGTGATCGTTATGAAATGGACTACTTACTGATGGATTCGAACAAGTCTCTCTGGCTGAAGGCTGATCGATACGAAACTCATCGATACGTGGACCTGGCCATTCTGATCGATACGAAATCGATGGATACGAAAATGGAGTTATCTTCTTTAACTTGAACCAATCATATCTTGAGCATACGAACTCGGATTGACTTGAAATTTGGAACGTTGGTTCTCTTAGCTTTTCTAGTCATGTCTTATCAATTATAGCCTTATCGGGGCTTGGACAAAATTCATTGACATCACTCGATTTTCAATCAGTGTCTTGGTATCCTGGCCTTGCCAAAAGGCGGGATAACATTCTTCATTTTTAATTCTCTACATATTTGCTATCTGTGATCTGTGATTGTGATTTGGTGCTTTCATCGACAATTGGGTGTTTGTGACCAATTTTGGCGCAAGCATTTTGGTGCTTTCATTGAGAGCTGAACTCGGGGATTCTATCATTTGGAAGTTGAATTTGAAGGCTTAAGGATTCAACTCTGAAAAGCTATGACAAGGCAATCAAGTAGAAGGCAAAGAGCAGAGAGGAGTCAGCATGAAGGGAGTCAGGAGGCTTCCTCAGGAGCGAACCAAGCCTCGGTCTTCATCACCAGAGATGAGATGGAGATGATGATTGGAGCTATGCATGAAGAGCTTCTGAAAAGACAAGAAGAGATGATGCAGAATTTACTTTGAGGAGATGGACAAACCAGAGTGCAAAATCAAGCTAACGCAGCCGTAGAAGATGCTGGAGATAGGGATCGGGAGCATGGAGCAACCAGAATTCAAAATGGAGCAGGACCATCTGGCACAACCCCAGAACTAGGGGGCACTTACCCAGAGCATGTTGACCCAATCCCGAGAAGTGCATCAGGTGGACTCGAGCAACATGGCATTGAGAGAGGAATGGATGCCCGTCCAGGAGAACAGATTCTAGGCTTCCCTCGTGAACTTAGGTGGCAGATCGGAGGCAATAGACAAATGCTACAGCTTGACGATAGTGACTGATTGGCGGAAATGGTCAGACGAGCCATGAGAGGCGGACTTGTGAATAGAGATCTGGAAGATGTTAATAGGAGTCCCTTTATTCCTACGATCAGGCAAGCTAGGAATCCACCAAAATTCAAGCTACCAACACTAGAGACGTATGATGGGAGGACGGATCCTGCAGTTCATCTGGCATGGTATATGAGGCATATGGAGGTACTAGGGGCATCGGAGGAGGTCATGGCCCGGTGTTTCCCATTGTATTTGACGAACATTGCAACATTATGGTTTAGACAGCTGGGAAGCGGCTCCATTGGAACATGGACCGATTTGACTGAGAAGTTTATGAGGCAGTTCATAGTTCACATTTCGAGACCCAAGAATGTGATGAGTTTGGCAGCACTAAAGCAAAGAACGGGGGAATCTTTGAGGAATTTTCTGACGCGATTCAATGCACCGGTAGCATCGGTGTATCGACCAGATCCATCCATGGTTTTGATGGCAGCCGTATCTGGCATAGTTGATGGAACAGAATTTAAAATTTCACTAACAAAGGATCCACCTATGGATCTAGGAGAATTTTATCATGAGGTCAAAGGATTCCTACGATTAGAGGACGCAAATGTTGAAAGAGGGGAAGGAGAGGGAACATAAGTTTATGCAGTCAAAGGCGGAAATCCTCCCGAAAGAGATTTAGGCAAGGATAAAGGAAAACGAAAAGCCGAGGATAGCGTTAATGGACCAAAGCGATCACGAAAAGAACCGAGATTTACTTCCTATTCAGAGATGAGTGAAACCTTGGAACGAATCTACCAGGACACCAGAGGGCAGATTCCTTATTGGAAGCCAATGAGAAGGGACCCGACCAGCATGTTGATTCATGAGTTTTGATTCATGACACAAGCTTTAGAGATCATACGACGAATTACAAAGAGAATTCTATACGAAAGCGACAAAAGAGAATAAACGTATATTGTGCACTACAAAGGAGACAAGACTACAATCCAGAGATTAGTATGAATATTTTATTATATTAAGTCTTAGAATATTGTTAAAATCATTCCTCAAGTAGTCACACACACACACAAATTGATTTATATTGATTTATACATAAATAAGTGTGCACTGTGCAAATGACAACAGGTCGACTGACCGACCAGAAACCTCGGTCGACTGACTCTGTGTCAAGTGCACAGATATACATTGTTTTGTGTACGGTTTTGAAACTCAGCTGACCGGCCAGTTTTCTCGGTCAACCGACCTGAACATAACGGCTAGTTTTCTGAAGAGTTGCGATCGTTCATGAAGAGGAATGTCCTTCAATCCAAGAGATACGGACACAACTTTTGATTGAAACTCTTCATGAAAGATTGTAACTATTCTACAACTATATAAACATGTTCAATTCACTTCTACAATAACCGATTCTTGTTTATAATTCTAAAATCTACTCTCTATTTATTTCTGCAAATAAAAGAATTCATTCTCATTCAATATCACTAGAATCCTTGAATTAATTCATATACTTCGATTCTACGTGATTATCTTCCTTCTAAATCTTCACACACATATATACTCTTGAGGATTTGATTATAGGAAAGTTGTACTATCAAAAGACAACCAGTGTTATTCAGAACATATTCATCAACAAGCTATTTGTATTAAGTTGAAGTCCTCTTCGGCTGTTGAGGCGGAAAAATTCCTGTTCGGCTGCTCAGGTGTCGTATACCTATTCTTTCGGGTTAAGTGAGGGGTTTAGTTTAAATCCAGAGGGTATTCTGGGACTGGACGTAGAACGGGAAGTTAGAACCAGTATAAAAATTCCTGGTGTGCTTACTTTAATTTTTATTTTACTGCTATTATCAGTTTCCGCATTTATATATCATATTACACGATCCTTAGTACTGCACGTACACTTTCATTTGGTATCAGAGCCTAGTATTCTATCGAACGTCACAACATCATAGAATAATGGCTAGAAAAAGATCCGGTCGAAGTACAGCAAGCAAAAAGCCTGAAACTATCAGAGCAACGACCAATAAGGACTGTAAAAAGGTACATTCTGATTTACAAATTTCAGTAAGTGGTAATAATGAATTAATTAGTTTATGCAATAAAATCTCAAAGCATAATTTTATTATTTTAGAAAAGATGAAATCTGTTGAACTTGAAAATGAGAAATTGAAAAATGAGAAGTTAGATTTAGAAAATCAACTTGGTGTTTTAAAGAGTAATTTTGAGGCTCTTACAGATTTTCTAGATAAACAAAACACCATATTTGAAAACGAGAGAGAAAATTTTTCAAAAGAAAATTTTGATTTGAAAAGACAAAATGATTTATTACAATCCTCTTTAGATAATTTAGAATCTCAAAATTTCCTTCTCAAAAATGAGAACGGTACGTTAAAAAATGAGAATTCTGAATTAAATGAGAAAATTGATATTTTAAATAATAGTAATATTTCTTTTGAAAATAACAAGTGTGACTTTAAAGCTAAATTTGATAAACTTAACACTGAAGTCATAAAATTTAATAAAGGTCAAAATGATTTAAACATGATTTTATCTAGTTCTAGACCTTTACATAATAAAAATGGTTTAGGATATAATCATAGAAATAGCACTAGATACGCTTTTATGTATAATAAAAATGTTAGTGCTACTACTAAATTTCGAGTAAAGTCGAAATCAAATTTTCATCGAAATTCAAAAACTGCTATGACCAATAATGTTTATAATTTCTCTAGAAGTGCAAAATCATTAACGGGAAATATGGATAAAAATTATCTAAGTATTTGGGTTTCTGTTAATTGGAAAAATAGAGAAAAATGAATTAATAATTATTTTGATCTGGTAGTTAATAATGAAAATTATATTTATAAAGGTACAACCACACCCAAATGGGTATGGTTTCCTAAAAATTAGGAAATTATAAGAACCTTGGGTATCGCATGCTTTAAATGTTCATTGTTTTCTGATACCTTACAAGTAGTATTTATTTTGTTCTATATTGTTAACACTTGTGTGAAATATAATATTTGTTATCATATAAACTCTCCTTTTCGTCAATGACAAAGGGGAGAAAGATATTGCTCTAACACAATTTTCAGAAATAAACAATGCAAGCACAGATTAAGGGGGAGAAAAGTAAGTGTTACCTTAAAACTCTTATTTGTGATGATGCAATGTATGAACGCTTGTTTCTTTTATTGCTATGTTTTGAATATCTATACATGCATCATATTGTTTTACAACTTGCTATTTCATAATTTCAAGTATTCTTTTTTTTTGAACAATATGTCTATTTTTAGATGTTGTGTAGTAAGTAAACATCATTAATATTCCTATTTGGTTTGAGTATGTAATATTTAAACTCGATGTTTTCTTACTTATGTTACATGTTCCATATTTCTTTTACATATTAAATCTAGTAAGTATTCCTTTTTGTCGATGACAAAGGGGGAGAAATGTATGAAAGCTAACAATTTTTTTGCAGAAAAGTCGCCATATATTCAGGAGGAAAATTATAATATATATATATATATATATGCTACTTCGTCACATAAGTATTGTCATCAATCAAATAGGGGGAGAATGTTGATTCATGAGTTTTGATTCATGACACAAGCTTCAGAGATCATACGACGAATTACAAAGAGAATTCTATACGAAAGCGACAAAAAGAGAATAAACGTATATTGTGCACTACAAAGGAGACAAGACTACAATCCAGAGATTAGTATGAATATTTTATTATATTAAGTCTTAGAATATTGTTCAAATCATTCCTCAAGTAGTCACACACACACACAAATTGATTTATATTGATTTATACATAAATAAGTATGCACTGTGCAAATGACAACAGGTCGGCTAACCGACCAGAAACCTCGGTCGACCGACTCTGTGTCAAGTGCACAGATATACATTGTTTTGTGTACGGTTTTGAAACTCAACTGACCGGCCAGTTTTCTCGGTCAACCGACCTGAACATAACGGCTAGTTTTCTGAAGAGTTGCGATCGTTCATGAAGAGGAATGTCCTTCAATCCAAGAGATACGGACACAACTTTTGATTGAAACTCTTCATGAAAGATTGTAACTATTCTACAACTATATAAACATGTTCAATTCACTTCTACAATAACCGATTCTTGTTTATAATTCTGAAATCTACTCTCTATTTATTTCTGCAAATAAAAGAATTCATTCTCATTCAATATCACTAGAATCCTTGAATTAATTCATATACTTCGATTCTACGTGATTATCTTCCTTCTAAATCTTCACACACATATATACTCTTGAGGATTTGATTATAGAAAAGTTGTACTATCAAAAGACAATCAGTGTTATTCAGAACACATTCATCAACAAGCTATTTGTATTAAGTTGAAGTCCTCTTCGGCTGTTGAGGCGGAAAAATTCCTCGGCTGCTCAGGTGTCGTATACCTATTCCTCCGGGTTAAGTGAGGGGTTTAATTTAAATCCAGAGGGTAATCTGGGACTGGACATAGAACGGGAAGTTCGAACCAGTATAAAAATTCCTGGTGTGCTTACTTTAATTTTTATTTTACTGCTATTATCAGTTTCCGCATTTATATATCATATTACACGATCCTTAGTACTGCACGTACACTTTCACAGCAATGAGAGGAAATCAGACAAGTACTGCTTATTCCATGAGCTAAGCGGCCACAGTACCAATGATTGCAGGCACTTGAGGGATGAAACAGAGGAACATATCCGAAATGGCCTGCTATCGCAATATGTAAGGAGGCGAGCCACAACGGTGGAGCAAGAACAACCACCACCTACACCAACTGGGAACGGCTCAGGATCGAGGCATCATCTTGTCATCAATTGATTGAAATAATGATGAATAAGTAGCAAACTCCACACCAACACGATTAAGTCATTTACACATGTACATGATCGCGAACGATCCTCAAGCATGCTCTGATACGACTGCCAATCGCGTCAGTGTAGGTGTTTGCACTTTGACGTCTCTTTTTACTTTTGTTTTCTATTTCGCATGTTTGAACTTGATTTTGTTGAACATTTCTGTTGAAATACTTATTTTGAATGAAAATCCGCTATTTGTGATTCCATAACGGCTAAGCTACTTACACATGTACGTGATCGCGAACGATCCTCAGGCATGCCCTGAGATGTCGATAAACCGCCATAACAAGCAACTTAGAAACTCACTCGAACGTGAAATCTGACGTTAATGATACCAAGTCCCCCCCGGGCACACATAATTTGCCGCGAACGGCACCCGACCGCGAATGGTCACAACACGCCGCGAACGGCATCCGACCGCGAACGGTCACAATTCGCCTCGAACGGCACCCGACCGTGAACGGTCACAATTCGCCGCGAATGGCACCCGGCCGCGAACGGTCACAACACGCCATGAACGGCATCCGACCGTGAACGGTTACAATTCGCCTCGAACGGCACCCGACCGCGAATGGTGACAATTCGCCTCGAATGGCACCCGACCGCGAAAGGTCACATACCACCTCGAATGGCATACGATCACGAACAATCACTATTCACAGTCAGATAAGATTATCAATTTCTTTGTAGGTCAATAATAGGATACGAACATCCAGCTTATCGAACTACAAAACACACCTTCCTATCGCAAGGCATGTTCTGGGGGGCAAGTGTTATCCCGTCTTTTGGCAAGGCCGTGACACCAAAAAGTTGACTGGAAATCAAGAACAGTTCGTCTCAAAGATTGGTTATACACTGTTTCACTATGGATATCGGTAAAATTTTTCCAAGTCTAGATTGAGCTGAAATTGACAAGACGTGACAAGCAAAGATATAAAAGCCGACGTTTCAAATTTCAAGTCAATCCGAGTTCGTATGCTCAAGATATGATCGATGCAAACTTGGGAATCAACTGTTCATATCCATCAATCCTCTACTGTTCGTATCCATCACGCCTCAACTGTTCGTATCCATCATTCTTCTGTTGTTCGTATCCATCAAGTGCAACATCGATGGAGTGCGAACAGTACAACATCGATGGAGTGCGAACAGTGCAACATCGATGGAGTGCGAACAGTGCAACATTGATCGAGTGCGAACAGTGCAACAGCGATCGAGTATAAACAGTGCAACAGCAATCAATATGAAGGAGACAGCCTTCGAAAAACACAAACTTGCATCGATCATATCTCACAATCTACATGTCCAAATGCTACAAAATTTTCACTAGAGCTTACGTACAACTCAAAGAACGTCCATGCCAAATTTCGACTCGATTGGACCATATCTTGATCGATATGAAATTCGTTCGTATCGATCACGGACCGAGTGTAAATCACGTGGGATCGATCGCGTGGGCCCACCCATGTGCCAGAAGAGGTCTTTCGAGATCTGAGCGAGGTATTTGCATCCTACGCATATAAATAGCACCTTAAAGCTTACAGAAAAGGGGACTTTTGGCTCTTCTACGTCCAGACTCTGTCGGATTCATCATTGTACTCGGATTTTGCTGTTGTAATCAGTTGTAACTCGTTATAATCAGCAAGCAAACTTCAATAAAATTATCAACTTCAAAGTGGACATAGGCCAGATTGCCGAACCACTATAAACCCTGTGTTCTTTACTGCTTTCATCTAAATTTTCCGAGTGTTCTTCATTTTTAATTCTCTACATATTTGCTATTTGTGATCTATGATTGTGAATTGGTGCTTTCATCGACAATTAGGTGTTTGTGACCAATTTTGGCACAAACAATTCCAATAAGATATTCTGATTTGTCTCGGGATCAAAATAGGTTACCCGATGAGATGGAACTTCAAGTTCGACGGGTATCACAGCTTCAGCGCCGTATGCCAAGAAGAATGGAGTATGGCTAGTCGCGGACTTATGGGTGGTTCTGTAAGCCCAGAGCGCTATCGGAAGCTCATCCACCCACTTGCCTCTAGCCTTTTCCAGTCGTTTCTTTAATATTAGCTTGATTATTTTATTTACGGCTTCCACTTGCCCGTTCGCTTTAGGGTGAGCGACCGCCGAAAACCTTTTATCAATATGATATTTCTGGCAGAATTCTTTGAATTCTCGACTTTCAAATTGAGTTCCATTGTCCGTAATGATAGTTCGCGGGAGGCCAAAACGGCATATGATGTTTCATACAACGAAATTAATTACTTTTTTGGTGGTGATCGAAGCCAAAGGCTCTGCTTCTCCCCACTTGGTGAAATAATCAACCGCAACAATTTCATACTTTGCACCACCCTTGGAAATCGGTAAGGAACTGATTATATCGATCCCCCAAATCGCAAATGACCAAGGACTAACCATTTGCATGAGTTCCATTGGCGGGGCTCTTGGGATTTTCGCAAACTTTTGACATTTGTCGCACTTTCTCACGTAGTCTGCAGCATCCCGATTTACAGTTGGCCAATAATATCCATAGCGGAGGATCTTTTTCGCGAGTGTTTGCCCCCCAGTATGGTCGCTACATTCTCCTTCGTGCACTTCCATCAAAACTCATTTTATCTCACCATGGGCGATGCACCGGAGTAAGGGAACCGAGAACCCCCTCTGATACATTATTCCATCTTGCATTATATATCTTGAAGCTTTATGAATGACTTGTTGTCTCTCGTTCTTTCTATCGGGCAAGGTTTCATGTAGTATGTATTGTTTGAATGGGGTCATCCACGACTCCTTTTCAATTTCTATTTCTAGAACAGAATCTATCTCCATTTCGTTTATACTCGGAGATTGTAAAACTTTGACGGGAACCAAGCCCAGCTACTGTGCATCGCCTGTACTTGCGAACTTCGCCAATGAATCGACCCCCTTGTTTTGCTCGCACGGGACATGGGAAATATCGTAGTATTGAAGGTCTGCCAACAGTTCTTGAACTCATGCAAGGTATGGGGTGAGTCTCTGCCCCTTTGCTTGATAGTCTCCATGAACTTGGTACACTACCAATTGTGAATCGTAAAAGATTTCAATTGATTTTATCCCGAGTTCCATGATAAGTTTTAAGCCAGCAATCAATGCTTCATACTCAGCTTCGTTGTTTGTGGCTGGAAAATTGAGTTTTAAAGCGTAACAAATTGATCAGTTTTCGGGAGTCACGAGTATTATACCAGCCCCAGAACAACGGTCGTTGGATGCCCCATTAGTGTACAGTTTCCATCGAATAGGCGGAATGACATCATAATCGCTTGATTCGTCTGACACGGTGAATTCAACAATGAAGTCTACTAGCGCTTGCCCTTGTATAGCCCTTCACGGTAGGTAGGTAATATCGAACTGACTCAATTCGATATTCCATTTTAACATCCTTCCAGAGGTTTCTGGTCGTTGGAGTACTTGTCCCAAGGGTTGATCGGTATAGACACTGATCGAGTGTGCCTGGAAGTACGGACGTAGCTTGCATGATGCAATCACCAGGCAGTAGGCCAATTTCTCAATTTTGGGATAATTTCTTTCTACCCCCGTTAGACGTTTACTAACATAGTACACCGGCTTTTGAACTTGGTCCTCCTCGCGAACCAAAGCTGTACTGATAGCATGTTAGGATACAACCAAGTATGCATACAACACCTCATGGTCTACAGGCTTCGACAGCACCGGGAGACTTTCTAAATGCCTTACCAGAGCTCGGAATGCGTCTTCGTAGTCGGGCGTCCATTCAAAATTTCTCTTTCCTTTCTTTATTACATTGAAGAAGGGAATACACTTATCTGTGGCCCTGGATATGAATCGACTCAAAGCGGCTACTTTTCCATTCAAGCTTTGTACTTACTTTATAGTTCTGGGTACTTGTATGTCTCGGATAGCTTGAATCTTCTCCGGGTTAGCTTCGATTCCTCGTGCATTAACAATGAAACCCAAAAAATTTCCCGATGCAACACCAATGGAACACTTCAGTGGGTTGATTTTCATTCCATAATTCATGAGTATATCAAACATCTCCACCAAGTCTCGAATGTGGTCGTTTGACTGTAGTGACTTCACGAGCATGTCATCCACATAGACTTCCATTGTTCTGCCAATTTGGTCTTTAAACATCCGATTCACTAAGCACTGATAAGTCGCCCCTGCGTTTTTCAGCCCAAAAGGCATCACTACATAACAGTACAGTCCAACGTCTGTGACGAAACTGGTGTGTTCTTGATCTGGAATGTGCATCGAGATTTGATTATATCCCGAGTACGCATCCATAAATGATAATAACCCGTGCCCTGCCGTTGAGTCGATCAGCCGATCAATTCTAGGTAATAGGAAACTATCCTTAGGGCATGCTTTGTTTAAATCCGAGTAATCAACACAAGTCCTCCATTTCCCATTCGCTTTTCTCACTAGTACAGGATTAGAAACCCATTCTGGGTAGAGGGCGTCGCAGACGAACCCATTGGCTTTGAGTTTATCCACTTCCTCTTTGAGAGCCACGGACCTCTCCGGGTCCATGCCTCTCCTTTTCTGCTTTACTAGAACGTACTTCGGGTCTATGTTCAACATATGACTCGCAATAGCGGGAGAAATCTCGCACATATCAGAATGTGTCCAAGAGAAAACATCCAGATTCGCTCGGAGGACATTAGTGAGATCCTCGGTCATCGAGGGGCTGAGTTGTGACCCAATCTTAAGTACTCACGACGGATCGTCTTGGCTGACTGAAATGTCAATCATCAGTTCAGCCGGCGCCGCTTTTCCTTCCTTGGGTTCCTCATCATCATCTCTCGGATCTATGTCTCGATAGATCCGATCATGTTGCCCGAGCCAGGGCTTGGGCATTACTTGTCAATTTTCAATGACTCGGTTGTGGACGGAGCTGTCCACAACCTTTCCCTTCTCTCTTCGCTGGGCCTCTCTCAACTCAGCCACATAGCATGCACGACCAGTCGCCTGATCGCCATGTACAACACCAACTCCTTTGTCTGTCGGAAATTTCAGAGTTAAACACCACGGGGCCAAAGCTGCCCTGAACTCCGCCAAAGCCGGTCGACCCAGAAATACATTGTATGGAGAATCAACATCCAAAACTATGAAAGGTAGGATTCGCACCCTCCTACGTTCACCTTGCCCTAGTTCAACTGGCAATTCAACATAACCCACCGCATCGGTTGCAGCACCATTAAAGCCATGGATACAAGCTTTAGATGGTTTTAAATCTTTCGTCTCCATCTTCATCTGGTCGTATGCTTTTTTGAAGATGATATTAACAGAACTTCCACAATCAATCAGAATTCTATTCACAAATGCTGCCTCGATTATCGCGGATATGACCATCGGGTCAACGGTAGGAGCCTCCACCTGATTAGCATCTCTGCTCCTGAATACTATATCGTCCGTCATCCTGCGTTGTTGTTTAGTGGGGGTCCCATCCTCCACATTCGAACAACACTCAAAATCCGCATGCCTCAAGGAGTTAGCATACCGCTCCATTTCTTGCCAGTTCTTATCTACAAGGTGAGGTCCACCTACTATCGTGTTTATGACCAGTCTACCCATAGCTCGAGTGGGCTCCTTAGGGTGACGTGGAGCTGGTGCGTGACCGGGATTGGACGTTCCCTGTCCATCCTCTTGAGGATTCTTTACAAACTCCTGCAACCTTTTCTGTCTAATCAACTTTTCTATAGCGTCATGAAGGTGCCTACACTCCTCGGTATTGTGCCCGTAAGTCTCATGGAAGCAAAAATACTTCCCAGTCCGCGTTTTCTCTTCAGTAGACTCTTTTGGGTGTGTCTTTCGATATTGGAAAGTATTACAAGTTGACAGGTAAATGTTTTCCAAAGATGCATTTAGAGGAGTGTATTCGTTGTAAGTTGGGATCCTTGGTTTCCACTTTCCAGCTTCCCTTTTCTTTCCGGGATTTCCCCCACCAGATCCTTTAGATTGTTCAGGCTTGATTTGAACATTGACTTGTACCTTTCCAGAGTTGTCACCAGATTGTTTTACAGCGATGTTACTCTGCACAGCCTCCTTGCCATGTATCAGTGCATTATCTCGGCTCGTCCACCTAGCTTCCTCCCTTCTTATAAATTGGTGTGCTTTTGAATAAAAACGTTCTAGCATAGTCGGAGGCTTTCCCGCCAGCCAGTCTCCAAACTCTGAATCTGGATTTACCCCTTGCATCATGGCCATTAAAATAGTATGGTCGTTGGGGTTGCTAACTTCAGTTGTGGCAACATGAAATCTTTATAAGTACTCTTTCAATGACTCCCTTGGAGCCTGAATCACACTGGACAAGGACATCACATCCTTGGGATGAGTGGCATGAATCCTGAATTGTTCCACAAATTTCGTCGCTAACTCATCAAAGTTGGAGATAGTTCGCGGAGGAAGTCGGGTGAACCACATGGTAGCGACTCCAGATAAAGTTATTGGGAAACATCTACACTTGGTTGCATCGTTCACTCTAGCCGAGTCCATCATCCATTCATACCTCATCACATGTTGTCGGGGATCAGTCTTTCCTTCATAGGCTGGAATAGTCGGCATGTTAAACTTCCTGGGGTACTCGGCCTGTAAGATAACATCTGTAAACGGAGTATGACTCTTGGATACCCCCCCAATCATCATTTGATAAGCCTTGATTCTCTTTCATCAACTGTCTGACCATAGCTAATAGGTCTGGGGTTTGTATGGAAGATGGAAGGTTGGTGTCTGTCCCGTGAGACCGTTCTGGTCGGTGTCTCCTCCGTTGGTGATCTACCAAGTGTGTATCCTGGAGACCAGCATCATTAAGACCTTGGTGGGCCGGCTGTCCAGCTTCCACTCGTACTCCAGATCCTAAGTTCCCCGTTCGAGCTTGAGTATGATTTTCTTGGTGTAAATGAGGATCCATTGCTCTAGGTAGAGAACCCGGACTGTCCCAGGTTGATCGATCAGCAACACCTGTTTGTGTGGTTTCTGTTCTACGACGTCTACGCCTGGGAGGTTCATCAGACGAAGAAGAGCTGTCGGATGAGGAATAAGGAGCGGGGCTTCCTCCAGCATTCTGATGCTGTTGTTGAGTAAGCTGAGTCATAAGGTTAGAATTATCCTGGATCTATTCGCTAAGTTGTCTCCTGCTCTCCATAAGTTCTCTCATCAGCTCGTTGAACTTCGTCCTAGTGACAGCTTCCATTTGATTTTGGGCAGTGACAGTCCCTGCGCCCAAATTAACCTGTTGATTGCTGGGTCCTACTTGTTGGACACTAGCAGTCTCGTTGACATCCGCGTTGTGGGAGGCTAATCTAGTACGTGGTCTTTCCATTGTAGAGTTATTGATAGAAACTCTGAGTAGAATCAACGGGTTTCCTGTAGATGACTTGGATCTCCTTCGGGGGATTTCTTCAATCCAGTAGCTTCAAAGTAGATCCTAATGGCCTAAGAACGGTTCTCAGTGAAAGCACCAAAATGTTAGCACCAAAATTGGTCACTAACAGCCAAAGAGAGTTTTGTGTAGAGAGATTAATGAAGAAGGTAAATTAAAACTGAGGAATAACACGGTGGAATGCAATAATAACTGTAATAAACTAGGGCACCAAATTTATAGTGGTTCGGCGTAACTGCCTACACCCACTTTGAGTTTAATCTTTATTGCTTTTCCAATAATTGAGTACAGATATAATCCGTACACCGACAACTTGAATACAAGTTTTAACTGAAAAAGAAAGAGTCTTGAAAATTGCAGAGTCTCCCCAGTGTTCTTGAAAAAAGGTCCATTTCACTATGCCTCTGCCCTTCTATTTATAGACGAAGATGGGTTGGACTTCCCTCATGGGCCTAGGAACATGGTACCTCAACCCGTGGTAAGTAACTTCTGCGCACCGAGCCATAGATGCCGAACGGCAATTGCCGAGCGAGGTTGGTCGAACCAGAGAATGCCGAGAGAGGCCTCAGTGTCGAACGGCACTCGTATGCCGAGCCACACATCCAAGCCGAACGGCATTCGTATGCCGAGCGAGGGATGTGTGTTGAACTGCACTCGTATGTCGAACGAGGCATTATGCCGAACGACCCTTCCATGCCGAGCGAGGCTTCATGCCGAGCGACCCTTCCATGCCTAGCGAGGCTTCATGCCGAGCGACCTTTCTATGCCAAGCGAGGCTTCATGCCGAGCGACCCTTCTATGCCAAACGAGGAAAGATGCCGATCAACCCCTCAATGCTGAACAAGGCAAGATGCCGAACGAACCCTCAATGTCGAACGAGGCAAGATGCCGAGCAACCTTTCTATGCCGAGCGTCTTGTCACATGGTCAAACAACCGGGTAACAATATCATTTTAAATATTCCTATTCAAGATGTATCGAGATTGGATATCAATACATTTGTTGAAACAATCGTATATAACACTCTCCAAATTTTGGGCAGTGTATTACTCTTGACCGCTGAGGTACCAAGGGATTACATACTAATATCTATTGGATAACTGTGAAATAATACACTCGATAGTTTTTCGTTGATTAATGTAACTAAGGTCGAGCAAGGAATATTAAAGTAACAATATTACACAACTCTCACGACTTCAGAATACTGTTAAACTTCATTATGGACACTCTACTTTGATTATAGTTAAACCATGAAATGGTGTCCATCAAATGAATATATTTGGGGCTGAGCTGAAGTGTTGGAAGACACTATTCAATAGAGAATTTGTTTCCCCAATTATATGGGGTTAGTATTACGATTGTTTACCCAAAAAATGGATCAACACCAAAAATTCAGATGAAAGCACCAGTTCAAATTAAATAAAGAGAAAAGCAGTAAAAAGAGACAATATTTATAGTGGTTCGGCGTAATCTCCGGCCTATGTCCACTTGAATCTTTTAGTAGTTGTTCTCTCTCTGGATTACAACTAGTTATATCGGATCTAACCACAATCTAGTGGAGCTTAGATTTACAATAGAGTTTCAGGGTTGTGTGAGAGTCACTAGTACCAAGAATTTGCTGCTCTAAGTCCTAGAACAGCAAATAGTTGTTTCCTAGGCAAGTTTAATGGAGGAGATGTTAGAGGTGAAGAAATGGCAGAGTCTCCGCAGTCAGAGAATTCAGATCCCGAGTGAAGAAAATAAGATCATTTTCTAGTAACAGGTAGGTGTGTATTTATAGAGGAACCATGGAGGTATGAGTCAGAAGCCCAATAGCTATGAAGTCCTAAAGCCAACCCGAAGTCACACTAGAGAGATCAGACCCGACCTATCAGGTACTGACCCGGCCTATCATGTACCGACCCGACCTAGCATGTACCGACCCGACCTATCTTTAACCGACCTGACTGATCATGTATCGACCCGACCTATTTTAACTTATAACCAACCCAACCTATCTTGTCTTGGTACCGACCCGTACCGACCTGACCTATCTTAACTCGGTACCGAGTTAAGGACTTAGCTTCATTTTCGAAGAAACTTTTCCTAGTTGCTTCTCAAGCTCTTCTAAGCGTACTTGCCAATTTTCAAGTCATTTCGACTCTGTTCCAATCTTCTAAGCCCGGTTAAAGCCGCTTTGGTGATAACTTGGTACCAACACATAGTGATAACTCGATACCGAGTTATGTATTTAGCATATTTTCGGCTGGAAGTTTCCCAAACTATTTGCTTAGTTCATTTAAGTGCGGCTTCTAGATTTCAAAACGTTTCGTCCTCGTTTGAATCTTCTAAGTCCAATTGAAATCTGGTTTGCTAAAAGCGGGTTAATACTTGCCCTCCAAAGTACGCCTTTCGAATGTAAGGTGTGCTTTGCTCAAACACAAGTTCCAGATATCAACCTACGATGGTTGAGCTTTTCAGCTACTTCAATCTTGGTGAATCGTCCATTTCCTTCAGATTCTCTTGTAAATCAAAGGTCATCCCAAACCTGTTTCAACCGAGACTCTAATCTTTGCTTAAGTGTAGCTCATACATCATGGTCATTCCGATTACATTAGGGGTTATTACATTACATATCCAAATCATCTCGCGTTAATCCGAGATTTATCAGTTCTACTATAATTACAAGGTGTTCAAATCCTTTTATTAAATATGTATTAATTCTAATGTTCAATCTCTTTGGATCATTTTATATTTTGTTTAATGCGCGATCTTTTTGGATCGTCTATCGCCCAATCTAGGGTATCGATCTCGTCGGATCCTTGCCGAGACCGCTTGTTCTCGAGCAAAAGGACTCAACGATCAGGTAAGCCCATCCGCTCGCTCTGGGATGAGGGGGCTTACTATACAAGTCCATCCACTCGCTCTCCGGCAAGGGAGCTTGCACATTGCACTCCGGTCCCGACTCTTCAGTCGAGACTCTAATGCGATCAATATCAATCATCGCATTTAATGTGGATTTTTCAAAAGCCAAATATTCAAATCAAAGCAAACAAAAAAAATTCTAACTATCCATCCAGACATCTGACTTAGAGTGTGCCTAGGGACCAATCTAGGTCCCGTGCACGTGTAAGTAGTTTGAGATTATTATCGTCCTAAATAGCCATCATAAACATCCGATTCAGAGCGTGCTAGGGACAGTTCGGGATCCCTTACACATGTGAGCGACCTGAGGTTATTATTATCTTTATTACTGAATACGGAAAGAAAAGTGTCAAAAAAGAAATGAAAAGCAGAGTATGGGAGTTGAATCTGACTCCCGTCCATCTCGATCATGGGATTATCGGTCTTGGCCCAGATCCTTGGGTATTCCTTGATGTTGCTATGGATGGAGGCTGCTCTAGCTACACCATCGCAGTTATATTCCTAACCGGTTACTCCGAACCAGTTCTTCTATCAAGCCATGAAGGTGTCGGCACTTGTTCGTTTCATGTCCATCTAGCTCATGAAAAATGCAAAACTTTCTAGATTTTTTCTCTTGATCGGTGGGTTCTTTTAGGCCTCTGATAAGGGATTTGCCCCCTAGTATCTAGATATATCCTCTTCGAGGTCTCAGTCAAATCAGTGTAGCAGGAGAATTTTACCTCCCTCCTTTGTCGTTTTGGTTCTCCAAAGTCATTATCAATTCTTCCTTTCCCTTTGTCCTTTTCTATTCATGCTCTAGACAGTCCCTTGTCATCCACATCATTGATTTCATCATCCCCAGCTTCACCCTTGGCTTCAACGTCTTCCTGATGCAGATATCTCTCAGCTTCATGATAGAATTCCATAAGATCCATAGGTGGATCCCTTTCAAATGCAGCTTTGAAGTCGGTCTTGCTTGCGACTCTAGATATTGCCGCCATTAGGATTAATGATATATCCAGCTTGTAGACTGCAGCTGCTGCTGCATTGAATCTTGTCAAATAGCTTCTCAAGGTCTCTTCGGGCCTTTGTTTTATGCTTAATAGTGTCATTACATTCTTTGGTCATGAGACGTGAACTCTGAACTATCTTAAAAATCTGCTTACCAATTCGGTCCATGTGCTAATGGAACCATTTTCCGGCTGTTTGAACCATATTGCCGCCAAGTCTGTTAAGTATAATGGAAAACACCGCCCCATTACCTCCTCAAAAGCACCCAACATCTCCATATTTTAGATGTACCTCATCAGATATGTCTTTCCATCGTACATTTCCAACGCTGGAAGCTTGAAATCTGGAGGATTTCTTGCATTCCGTATATTAGAAGTGAATGGATTCCTGTTCACATCCTCCAAACCTTGATCTAGGGGTCCTCCTATCATTATTCTTCTTACCAACTCAACAATTCGAATTCCACCGTCCAACGAAGGTCTTTGTCCAAAAGCGATATTATGCATCCTACTCCTGTAGGGGAATTCCAGCACATACTTTGGCACGTACTCTACTGGTTGCACATTAGCGTTCTATCCTTCCCCTCTGGCTTCATTCTGTCCTTTGTTCCTATGTGGTAGCTCTAGCGCATATTCCTCCGGTTGTTGTACATTTTCATTCTGATTCGCGTTTTTAACTCTAACATCATTTGTTCTTGGCATTCCAGTACGTCCTAAGCTCACACCAGCTGCCCCGAGTATAGTTCTTTCGGTACCGAGTTGATTGGTATCGAGTTGTTTAGTTGGTAGGAGCATCCTTCCAATTTGTTCTGCTCTAACTCCAAGTGGTCTTGCATTATCTTCTTGTCCTTGGTTTTGAAATTCTAGTAACTCCAGCTATTCCTTATTGTCCCATCCTTTGGAGGACTCCTTCAAGCATTTCTTGTTGTCTAGTTATCACTCCATTATGCATCTCCTGCATCATTCTCTCCATCTCTTCTCTAGTCACGTAGATGGATTAGCGATAATTTGAGGACACCTTCTGGCTGCGCCTGGGGTCTAGTTGACTTGCTCCGGTTTTGGATCTAGTATTAGGCTTCTTCATCTTCTCCAAATTTCAATCAAGCTTCAAGTTTTTAGATCTAGTTCGGCTCTCAGTGAAAGCACCAAAATGTTAACCGAAAAAATGGATCAACACTTATAAATCAGATGAAAGCACTAGTTCAAAATAAATAAACAGAAAAACAGTAAAAAGAGACATAATTTTTATAGTGGTTCAGCGTAATCTTTGGCCTACGTTTACTTGAATCTTTTATTAGTTGTTCTCTCTCCGTATTACAACTAGTTATATCAGATCTGACCACAACCTAGTGGATCTCAGATTTACAATAGAGTTTCTAGGTTGTTTGAGAGTCACCAATACTAAGAATTTGCTGGTCTAAGTCCTATAACAGCAAATAGTTATTTCCTAGATGACTTTAATGAAGGAGAGGTTAGAGGTGAAGAAATGGCAGAGTCTCCACGGTCAGAAAATTCAGATCCTGAGTAAAAGGAAGAAGATTCTTTTTTGGTAACAGGTAGGTTAGTATTGTGGAGGTATGAGTCAGAAGCCCAATAGCAATGAAGTCCCGAAGCCAGCCCGAAGTCCACCAGAGAGATTAGACCCTACCTATCATGTACTGACCCGACTATCATGAACCGACCTAACCTATCATGCAATTGATCCGACTTATCATGAACCGACCCGACCTATCTTAACTTGTAATCAACCCAACCTATCATGTCTTGGTACCGACCCGACCTATCTTAACTTAGTACCGACCCAACCTATCTTAACTTGGTGCCGACCCAACCTATCTTAACTGGTACCAAGTTATGGACTTTGCTCCATTTTCGGCGAATCTTTCCCAAGTTGCTTCTCTAGCTCTTCTAAGTGTGCTTTCCAATCTTAAGATGTTCGACCTTGTTTAAAAATGTTTTTTATACCAGAGTCAGTCGTCTGACCTTTCAGCTCAGAAGTTTAAGAACATATAAATTGCTATATTTTGGATGGACGTTTGTTTTATGAAAAGAAGTATCTATTGTTGAAAAGTTGCGATCTCTTGAATACTCACTACTCTTTAGCAGATCCCTTCATTACTATAAATAAAGACCAAATGCACTTGTTGATATCATCTCTCACTTTCTTTTTAAATCTCTAATCCACTTTGTGAAATCAAAAGTGCTTTAAACTATCGTTTGCTTCCTATATTTCTGCATTTTTAACTCACAATCATCATAAGATATTATAGGAAGGGTGTACTGAAGAGTTACTTATCCGTGTTGTAAAAGAACACATAAAAGTCAAAGTTAGAATTATTTCTTTTGTAGTTAAAGTCGTATTGGTGATCTTCAAGCAAAGGTTGTAGTCCTGTTCGGTTGTTCATGCAAGGCTATAGATACATGTTCTTCGGGTCACGTGAGGGTTGGTCAGTGAAATTCGAGAAGGAGGCTGGGACTGGATGTAGGATGAGGAGTCCAAACTAGTAAAAATATTGCTGGTGCAATCATTTATTTACTACTTACTTTTAGCTTGGCTATATTATTAGCTTAGGTTATATTTTACCATATTATAAAAACTCCACATTCCACATATAAGTGACATCACGTAGCGACTCACGTTTGGTATCAGAACAAGGAATTCCAAAAATAGCAAAATCATTATTGAAAATAAAATGGCATCAAATTTCACTATTTTCCAAGAAGGGCAATTGACCACACGACCCGCACTTTTTTCTAGCTCAAATTATGCATATTGGCCCACTAGAATGAAAATTCATATGAAATTTAATAGATATGCTATTTGGAACATGACCCAGACCAATTATGAAGCACGCACCACTGATTTTAGTACATTGACAACTCAATAAATTACTTTAGCTAAAAACAACTTTAAAGCCATGAATATTTTATTTTGTGCATTGGATATGAATGAATTTAATAGAGTTTACTATATGTAAGTCTACATATGAAATATGGAGGACTTTGGAGATACACATGAAGACACAAACAAAGTTAGACAAAGCAAGATTTTCATGTTGAAAAATCAATTACGACTTTTTAAAATAAAGGACAATGAGCCAATTTCGTATATGTTTTCACATATACAAGATATTACACATGCACTCATGCAATCAGGAGAAAATATATCCGAGTTTGAATAGTTTCAATGATTTGAAATTCTTTAACAAATGAATGGGAAAGAAAAGTGCTTGCTATTTAAGAAGCAAACGACCTTTCCTAACCTAAGGTTGAAGAATTGATAGGTAATCTCATGTCCTATAAAGTAAATTTGTAGGTCGGGAAGTAACAAGAAAAAGATAAGAGATCAACTGCATTTCAAGCCGAAGATGATTTGGATATTGATAACAATGATTTGGCATTCCTTGCTAAAGAGTTCAAAAAGTACTTAAAACCTAAGATAGCATCAAGCAACTTCAAAAGTAGCAACTCATCAACTCAAAAATGTTTTGAATGTGATAAGATGGATCATATAAAAAGGGATTGCCCAAAGATGAAAAACGAAAACAAGTCCCAAAATCAGCAAGAAGCAAAACCAAAGAAAAATGCATTTCAAGTCACTTGGAATGACTCTGATTCTTCTTCTTCAGATGAAGAAGGTGACACAAAGCAAACAAATGTCTGTTTTATGGCATTTGATGATAAGGTACAACAAACTTACTCTTATGATGATATGCTTAAAATTAATGTAGGAATCTTAAAAGAGTAGAAAAATGAAAAGAAATTGACAAAAGAAGCATATGCAAAACTTGATAGAGCAGAATTAGAAATTGAAATGTTAAAAGATGACAAAATGGTTTTTGAAGAATTACCAAGTAAAACACAAGAATCTAATGAAAGTTTGATATCTCAAATTCAAGCATTGCAAGAAGATCTAAAAATCTATTGAGATGAGAATGTCAAACTTTCAAAAGATAATTGTGATTTACTATCCTCTCTTAATATATCTAAAAATCAAGTTATTACTTTAGAATTTAAGATTAATGATTTATCACAAAATTTAATAAGGTAAAGAGAGTTTAATAAATTTAATAGATATTTCAAAACCTGCCTTTAATAAAAATAGTTTAGGATTTAAAACTTCTAAAATTAATAATTCTAGTCCTCAAAAAAATATGCATCTTTGTATACTAATTTTAGAAAATCCAAAGTTATTAAAAGTCAAATAAAATAAGAAAATTTTAAGACTACTAGTATTTGGGCTTTCAAAACCAATAATACACTTACTGGAAATAAATATATAAAAATAATTATTTTTGAAGTACATGTAAGTACAAATTACGTTTTCAAAGTTTCAACCAATCCGACTTAGGTATGGTTATCGAAAATCTAACCCTTGGACCTCTAACGTAAGAAGTGGTTACAATAACATATTTCTTATTTTTGTGCAGGTATACTATATATTGAGATGGAGATGTATTTCGAATTTTCTGATGTATATGGAAATGGAGCTACAAATGGAGGAAAATCAAAATAATTTGTAATCCTATCTTTGAATATATAATACTGTTTATGAAAAATATATTTTTTACATGTGAAAAAAATCCCTCATAAAATTAAAATGGCGTCCGCTATTTTTCCTTCATCATCTACAACTGCTTCTTTTTTTCATTCTTCCTCCGCTAATCTTTACAACTCAAATCCGGTCGTGGATCTTAATTTATCGAATTTCCGTTCGTATGCGCAAGTTGTGAGAGATCATCCATTTTCTTCATCCTAGATTCCCAGTCGCATCTATTCTTCCAATCGCACTTCATCAACCAAGAAATGGATTGAATCCATAAAAGGGAAGAGATTTTGTTTTTGATGCGGTGGATTATCTCATTTGGAAAATGTCTGTCGTGATCCCATTAGGTGTTTTGAGTGTGGGGTTTTTTGTTATAAGAAGAGCAAATGTTTGATGAAATTTAGAGCTTCCACTGGCAATTTTTTTTCTGGAAGGTCGATCTCTGATGATCGGAAAGTTCTTTCTATCAAGGATCATGGTTTTCAGTTTGTTCTTAAATGCATGAAACTTAAGAGGATTTTATAGATCATCTTT
This sequence comes from Allium fistulosum, assembly GCA_030737815.1. Taxonomy (NCBI): domain Eukaryota; kingdom Viridiplantae; phylum Streptophyta; class Magnoliopsida; order Asparagales; family Amaryllidaceae; genus Allium; species Allium fistulosum. The sequence goes on from CM060904.1 coordinate 802,414,843, forward strand.
GGATTCAAAGGAAAGAGGGTATCGATTTATTGGAAGATCTTTTCAAACATTTTAATGTTATTAACGAGGTCAATATTGGAAGGAATTACAGATCGAAATTTGTTGATTATTTTGGAAAATATGCTTATTCAATTGAAGATGAAGACTTGGTTGGGGATTCACTGCCTGTTCACAGTGAATATAATAATGCTGGAACATTAGTATAGGTGCTATGATTGATTCAGATATCTCTGTTGTGAAGCAGAGAGAGGAAACTAACTTCTCCGACCCTATGTTATTTGATCCTGATGTCTCACTTTGTAGATTAGGACCTTTCTCTTTGAAATTAGTTAATGTTGTTGGTGGTCATGGGTATTCAATTCAGGCTAAAGGGGATGCTACTTCTTCAGATCAATCGAGGAATAATGATGTTGATTGCGTTCTTGGTAATAAACGTATTGCAAAATCTTGTGAAGTGGAGAAGTTCAGTTTAGTCACTAACAATCGCTTTGATTGTCTTGAGTTTTTAGAAGATTCAGATTTAAATCCAGATTTACTTGATGGAGCAGTTTTATTATCTCAGTGTTTTGATGTAGCAGCTAAAGAAATTTGTAGAGGGAGTGAGGTGACAATGAATGATTCTCTGTTTGCTCATAATATATCACCAATTATTGCTGAGATTCGATCAGAGATAGGTGATGATGTTGCTGTCTCTCATGGTGGGTTAGTGACTGTAGATGAATCACAGTGTGCACTTAATTCTCAGTGTGCACAAGTGTCAGATATAACGCAATTTACATAAATGGTGGAAGCACAATCTATGATAGATAATGTTGATGACTCTAATATGCTTGTGATTGAGGATGGTGTAGTGGTTGGAGATGCTAATATTGATTTTTGGAAAAGTTTGGTTGACTTTGAATTGCAGTATGAGGAAGACACTGATAAGCTAAATGTTGATGATGTTTCCTCTGACAAAGGTGATGTAGTGGTGAATGATTCCATGTTTTCCCCTAATACATCATCAATTTTTGCTGAGGCTCGACCAGAGATGGGTTGTGATGATGTTGTCGTATCTTATGTTGGATTTGTGACTAAAGAAGAATCAAAGTGTGCACTTGTTTCTCAATGTGCAAATATGTCAGGTATATTGCATTTTGTTGCAATAGTGGAAGCACAGTCTGTGATAGATAATGCCGATGACTCTAATATGCTTGTGATCGAGGATGGTGTAGTGTAAGAGATGCTAATATTGATTTTTCAAAAAGGTTGGTTGTCTTTGAATTGCGGTCCGAGGAAGGCTCTGATAAGTTAAATGTTGTTGATGTTTCCTCCGACAAAGGTGATGTGGTGGTGAATGATTCCATGTTTGCTCCTAATACATCATCAATTTTTGCTGAGAATTGACCAGAGATGGGTAGAGATGATGTTGCCATATCTTTTGGTGGATTTGTGACTGTAGAAAAATCAAACTGTGCACTTGTTTCTCAGAGTACACATATGTCAGATATATCACAATTTGTTGCAATGGTGGAAGCACAGTCTGTGTTAGATAATGGTGATGACTCCAATATGATTGTGATTGAGGATGGTGTAGTGGTTGGAGATGCTAATATTGATATTTCGAAAAGTTTAGTGACTGAAGTAGAATCGCAGCGTACACTTAATGCTCAATGTGCACATGTGTCAGTTGATTCGCATTTTGTTGATAGGGTGGATGTACTGTCTGAGATAAAAAATGTTGAGGATTCTAATTTGTTTGTGAATAATGATGGTTTAGTGGTTGGGGATTCTTCTTCTTTTGAGCAATGCAATGCGGTTAAGGACATGTCAGAAGTTGCAGTGATTAAGGGTGGCGTTGAGATAACATTTATCTCTCAACTAAAAGGCGGTGAGGACAATAAAGCCTCTTTTATTTCTTCATCGTCAAAGAGAGTTAGGCGTAGGAAATCTGTTGTTGTAAGCGGGCACGTTCGTCATAGTGCCAGGATCCGCAGTAGTCATTCTCAGTTTTGGGTAAGTTACCTGATTCGAGTGTCATGCGTGGCGCTACGAATTCAGGCTCAGGTATGATTACTGATTTGGGCAGTACTTATTCTACTTATGCTCTAGGTAGTTTGTCTTCTACTGAGTTATGTCAGTTAGTTAGGGATACCGTTTTTTTTCTGACGTTGAATTGGATACTGCTTATATTAGAAGTAGAGAAATTGAGAGGGCTAGATATGTTGGTTTATGAGGATTATTAGCTGGAATATTAGAGGTCTGCACGATTTAAATAAATGTGATAAAATCAAAGTATTTTTAAAGTATTTTATTGATATTGCACTTTTACAGGAAACTAAAATTGAGTGTCTTGAATTTCATTTTTATAGAAGATTATGTGGTTATCAATTTAGGAATTGGGCTTGTTTACCTTCTGTTGGAGCTTCTGGGGGTTTACTTATAAGGTGGCAGGATAATTGTTTTAAACTTCTCCAATGTATTTCTAAGCAACACTCTTTGCATATTATTCTCATCAACCTTAGTGATAATTATGTTTATGGGCCACTCAAAAATTGGTCGTCGGGTTCTATGGAATGATTGTCTAGAATTTAGATCATTAGCTCCTGGTTCTTCGATTATGGGAGGCGATTTCAATGTTACGCGTTTTCTTGGAGAACGTTCACCACGAGAAGGTGATTTCTCTTCTATGGAAGAATTTGACCAATCTATTAATTCTGATTTGATTGAAATACCTCTTTCTAATAGCGAACTCACATGGAGTAATACTAGAGAGTCCCCTTCTATGGCCTTTCTAGATAGATTTTTCATCAGTGACAAAATTGAGGATAAATTTTCTATTTGTAGGGTTTCTGGTTTTCCTTACACTTATTCTGATCATTGCCCTATCATTCTTACGTGTGATCATCATAAAATTGTTAATATAACTTTTAAATTTGAAAAAATGTGGTTATTAGAATCCAATTTCTCTAATCTAATTAAAAATAAATGGATTTCAATGAATATTTATAATATTAGAAATACGGATAATTCTGCAAAAAAATTGTTTTAAAACTTGGGGGTCTTAGGAATTATCTCAAAATTTGGAGTAAGAATGTTTTTGGTAGTATTAAAATTAAAAAAGTAAATTTACTTTTCGAAATGCTTAAAATTAACAAAATAGAAGAAACTAGACAACTAAATCTAGGTGAGCGTAACGTTCTCGCTAATTTAAAAGAAGAGCTTAATTCAATTTTAGAAAAAGAAGAGGTTATGTGAAAATAGAGATCTAGAATTCAATGGATTAATGAAGGTGATAATAATACAATTTTTTTTCATAATATGGCTAATGCTAGAAAACATAGTAACACGATAAATTCTATTTTTGTGAATAATGTAGAATTGGTTGATCAAAGGGATCTTAATAAGGCATTTACCGATTATTATAGAGATATTTTTTGTAATAAAGATAAGCATAGAATTAACGTTAGATGGAATGATCTTTATCCTACTGAATCTAGAATTGACCTTTCTAAGTTTGATAATCCTTTTTATAAAGAGGAAATTTTGAAGGTTATTAATGATATGCCTAGTGATAAGGCCCGGGTCCCAATGGGTTCCCTATTTTCTTTTACAAAATATTTTGGGATGTTTTAAAATTCGATTTAATTAGCATGTTTAATGAATTTTATAATGGAAAATTATAATTAGGAAGATTTAATTTTGCAAACGTGATTTTATTACATAAAAAAATCAGTGCTAAATTTAAAAGATTTTAGACCTATTTCTTTAATTAACTGTTCTGTTAAAATTATTTCAAAAGTTTTAGCTAATAGACTTAGTACAAGAATGAATGATCTAATTGATTGTTCACAAACTGATTTCATTAAGGGTAGAAATATCACTGATGGAGTAGCTACTATTCAATAATACATTAATCACCGTTGTAAGAATAATATTACTTGTGTGATTCTAAAACTGGACTTTGCGAAAGCTTTTGACTCGGTGAATTAGGATTTTCTTATTGATATGTTTCTAGCTAGAGGTTTTAGTCGCAAACGGATTAGTTGGATTATGACTTTGCTTAAAACTAATAATTCTAGTATAATGGTTAATGGAATTTTGGGAAATAAAATACAATCAAAACGTGGTTTAAGGCAGGGTGATCCTTTATCGCCTCTTTTGTTTAACCTAGCTGCATATGTTTTCTCTATGATTATTAAAAATGCAGTTGAAAATGGTTCTTTAGGGTGCGTTGGTAATGAAATCTCGCACAATGGTCTCTATCTTCTTCAATTTGCGGATGATACGTTATTATTTACCTCTCATTTGCCTAATCATGTCATTACCCTTAAATTTATTTTATACAGCTTTGAACTTCTTTCAGGGCTAAAAATTAATTTCGATAAAAGTTCCATTTTAATATTAAATGGCGTTGATAAGGTTGAAGGTTTAGTTGCTAATACACTTAATTGTAAAACTATGACTTTCCCTTTTGATTATCTTGGATTTTCGATTAGACCAACTAAACTTAAACATGATTACGGGTTAATTATAATAGATAAAATTTAAAAAGAATTTCTAATTAGAATGAGAGGTTTTTATCGAGAGCGGGTAGATTAGTTCTCATTAGCTCTGTTTTATTTGCTCTTCCGATCAATTGAATGTCTATGCATCTTTTCGCTGACTGGGTGATTTACAAAATTGATAATATCAGAAGGGACTTCTTATGAAGTGGAGACAATTCTAACGGTAGTCTTGAATGTTTAGTTAATTGGAAAACAGTTTGTAAATCAAAAAAGGAAGGTGGTTTAGGAGTCATTAATTTGCGTAACATGAATTTGTCTTTGTTAGGGAAGTGATTATGAAAATTTAAGGATGTTAATGATAACTCTACTTGGAAAGAAATCATTTCTAAACATTATTATAATGGTAGTATTAATTTATACAAAGTACACCTTCTGTTACTAATAAATTGTCTAATTTTTGGAAATCTATTTTAAAATGTCATGAGATTTTTAACCTTGGTACTAATACGATTGTTCATTCGGGTAATTATACTTCTTTTTGGCACAATCGTTGGATATCTGTCATTCCTCTTAGGGTAGAATTTAAAGAGCTTTACGAAATTTGTAACTTTAAGAATGCTTTAATTTTAGATGTTTTTTCTCCGATAATGATCCCCCTTGGAATTTTAGTTTTAATAGAATCTTAGAAGGTACAACTCTTAGACAATTTGCTTTATTATGTGCTAGACTGAATTTATATAATATTGATAACTAAAATGATACTATTAACTGGGAATGGGATAAGAGTAAGAAATTCACTTCAAATTCTTTTTATAAATTTCTTAATTTCTTAGGCGTAACTAATAAATCTTTAAATTTTTTTGGAAAACAAACGCTCTTCCTAAATCTAAAATTCATATATGGTTAATCATACATGGGAAATTAAATACTATTGCATTTTTAAAAATAAAGAATATACAAATTGATAATAAATGTTCTTTTGTAAATTGTATTTTGAAGATATTAAACATGTGTATTATGATTGCATGGATACTTACTACATTCTTAATAATACTCTCTAAATCTTTAACTTTAGTCTTACAACTAAAGTTAATGATTGTGATTATTATTGGACTAATTTAAGATTTAAGTTTAAAAAGAAAAATATATTTTTACTTGATTCTTTATTCATTATAATTTGTTGGTATATTTGGTTTGAAAGAAACAAGAGACTTTTTAATAGTAATAATAGTCACACTAATAAATTAACCTTTTAATATCATCATTTTGTTTTAATTGGATCTCAAATCCTAAATATAGATTGGCTAAAAATAACATTTCAAAGAATACCCTAATAATGTTAGTAATAGCATTAAGCTATTTAAGCATAAAAACAATATTTTTAATATTAATAATTATAGCATTAACATTTCCTCAAATTTGAATGATGTTTTTACTAATTATCATAATGTTTTTTTGATTAAAAGAGCATAAGGATAATTTTTAAGTGGTTTTATTTTATAGGGTTTTAACTTCATATTTTGTTAATTTTTTACCTTTTTGATTTTGATATCTCTTTTTTACATCTTTAGAGTTGGTTAAGATGTTGCATAATGAGCTTGGATTCTTTTTTAGTCTGTTTCTTATTTTAGCTGCTTTTCCGTCTTATAATTTTAGCTTTAGTTTTATTACTTTTACTTCTTTAATACACACACACATATATGCATATAAACTTCATTTATATACATATATGTGTATTATTCTTTTAATTTCCTTTAGTTCCTTTTGACATAAACTGGTTTAGGCTAGAAATGGTGCTAGATTACTATTTGCAGGTTTTTAGGATTGTTGTTGATAGGATTGTAGTGAGGAGTTCTTTCCAGTTCTTCTGCGTCTGCTTTGTGGCGTTCTTCATACTAGATCATCCGCATTTGCAGTGTGGCGTTCTTTCTAGTTCTTTCGCGTCTACAGTGTAGCTTTCTTCATTCTAGATCATCTGCATTTGCAGTGAAACGTTCTTTCCGGTTCTTCCACGTCTACAGTGTGGCTTTCTTCATTCTGGATCATCCGCATTTGCAGTGAGGCGTTCATTCTGGATTTTCCGAGTTTGCAGTGAGGCGTTCTTTCTCAGCTGGAGCTACCTATCGATTTCATCCGCACTGGGCTGCATCATGTATTTTTTGGGTACTTCTAACACCTCATTATCGGGTAGTGGCCTTGCCGGAGCTTGATACTGAGGTGTAATGGGCGGTGACCTTACCATAGCTCATTCTAGATGTACCTGAGTCATTTTCATTGTTTTTGTATTATGATTAGTTACATGTCAGGCATGTTGGCAGCACCTTTATTTTTAGTGATATATATACACACACACACATGTGTGCTCTCCTCTACTTTTGAGGATCGCACATTTCTCTCAAAAAAAGCTATTAGTTATTTTTGACAAATAATTTGGATTTTTTGACAAAAATTATGATATTTTAGATAATTCTATAGCACCTGTCAAAAAATAAAGGATTTGTTTTAAAAAAGAATTATATTTATGGGTATAAGTGCTATGAAAGGATTATGTCCTAAAATATACCCAATGAATGTTTTTTGATGAAATAAATATCTACATTTAATTGGCAATATATTTACACTTTAAAAAATTTTATGGAAATTTTTTATGAACAAGAATTTATATTTATTTTGCCAATATATACAAGTCAATAAAAAGTTTTTAAATTGTTTAATTATAAAAACTATTGATTAAATACTATGTATTTACGAAGATATTTTTACTTCTGGAATATAATCGATAACACCTCTTCAAAAAGTATTTCTCAAAGGTTTTTGTGTGATTTGCGTCGTATCACTCTTTCATATTTTGCCATTTTTCTCCTATGCTACTTTTCGTTGATGAGAAATGGGGAGAAAGCATATCGATAGTGGGACTAAAATAAAATACGTATATATATCTTTATATATATGTTTAGTTGTCATCAACAAAAAAAGGAAGAATGTTAAAATCTCCATTTCTGGTTTTGAAGTGACAACTATACATTTCAATATATATTGTACAAGTTAATTATTTTAAAGGAATTCAAACTATGAAGGCTAAGGAAAACAACTACAGCTGATGAGTAGACTATGGAAAATAACTATAGTTAACGAGCTCGATGAACGAAGACCATATTTCAGATGAGTCGTTGTGTGTGACTTTGAAAATACTTGTACAATATCCTTTGATGATGCATATAGAGACAAATATTATCAAATTGATTTTAAAAAATAGATTTTGAACTTAGAAATTTTCAAAAAAAAGATTTTTTTTCAAAATAGGATTCGAACCTTGGTTATTGACGATTAATTTTCACTTCTTACCAAATGAGCTACAAACACTTTTAATACAAGGTTCTTAGATGTCAGGTAACATTACTCAGACGTTTGACCAACTTAAAAATATTATGCAACACCAGGATTCGAACTTGGGTCGTAAAGCACTGATTTGCACGTCTTACCAACTAAAGTATAAATGCTTTTACTATCAGGGTCTCATACGTTTGGTAACATTACTCAGATGTCTGACCTAGCGCTTAGATGTCTGGTAACATCTTTTAGACATCCGAATCATTTTTTTCTAAACGTTTTGTTTTCTGGAAAATGGCCAGACTCTAAGCCAAAAAATTCAGATGTCTAACTGTGTACAAATCAGTTTTTTATAACAAAAGTCAAACGTCCAAATCATAGTGCCAGACTTTTAAAATATGTCAAAAATGAATGTATTCTATTCTAGAGTGTGTTCAGACATCTGACCCCATTATTCTGATGTCCAACCTTGTTTTGAAATGTTTTTTATACTAGAGTCAAACATCCGGCCTTTCAGCTTAAACGCATGAGAACATATAAACGGCTATATTTTGAATGGACGTATGTTTTTTGAAAAGAAATATCTACTTCTGAAAAGATGTGATCTCTTGAACAATCACTGCCCTTTAGCAGATCCCTTCACTACTGTTAATAAAGACCAGATTCACTTGTTGATATCATCTCTCTCTTGCTTTCAAAATCTCTAAATCTATAATACACTTTGTGAAATCAAAAGTGCTTTATGCTGAATATGCGAGTATATGATTTTTGTTTGATGATAATAAACATATATATATATATATTCATTTAAATGTATTTGTTATTGTACTATTTTATTTTTCACATAATTAAATAAATATTTGCTGAATAAAATAAACAACACAGAATTTAAATTCAAACATATATTTTATTCAAACAAATATTTTATTACAATTTTGAATAGTACAAATTTAAACTCTCACTATACACTTACACTTTGTCATTCTACCATACAATTTCATTTACAACACAACTTCAATTACATTTCAATTTACATAACTTTCCTCACTACATATCACCCATTCACTAATATTTTTATTCAACTGTATTCCAATTTGTATCCACCATCTGAATTATCTGCAAAATAAACACTGATGCAGTAAAATTGAAAAAGAAATATTTTTGCTGTGTAAAATAAAATGTGTATTTTGAAAATATTATTTGCCTCGGTTATTTGGGTTGTTCGTCATCATTTTCGTTTTGAATTCATCAAACACGAACAACTTGTGACATGCACAGTGTATCACTGTACATGCCACAAGGCCGTGCACACCGATATACACTTGATAAAACTGCAGGGACAGGTGAGCATAAGGTCAAACCCGAGCCGAGGCTGGATTCAACACAGGTACAATTCAAAATGCAAACAAAATTTAGTTCAAAAAGACTCAAGGCAGTTCTCTAACCAATGTACACATCAAGCCTCGACCAAAAATTCAATGGTTCACATGACAACATACATGAAGTATTAACCACAACCAGACCCAAATCAACAATGAACTGTACTCGAAGCAACCGGACTGCAACAAGCTCCAGTCCAGAATGAATGCAACAAAACCAAATTGAACATAGCCTCAACAGTACAGTTCAAATGAAACAACATATAGACCAGATACAAATGGTGAAATGTAAAACATGAAGCATCAACATAAGTTCAGATGCCACAAGTCATGTACATATTTAAGTTGTACAGACCAGTTTGAAAAGACTTTCAGTGGAACCAAATATGCATGTGTGGAATACAACATCAGTTACAACATCCAACACGACTCAAGTGCAATCAAAATAACAAAGTGAACCCAGACCAATATCACACTACCACATGCAAGTTAAGCTTCAACATAGACAAGACTGCAAACACAATGGCAAGAAACAGACTATACATGAATACACATGTATACATACATGTAGTGGAAACCAGACAGCAGCTCAAATGAGCAATTTCAGACAAGTGCACAATTCAAAGACATATGAAAGTTCACAAAATTCAAGTATATGTATAATGGAATTCAAGTGCAAAGCACAATGCCAGAGAACCAAGCACATATGCACTGACAACACTACATCAAGACTTCAAGACCACATTCATATGAAACCATGGACAAGTATACACACATATATACATACATAAATGTATGTATACAAGTGGAGATGACTAGCATTCAAAGTGCATACAAATTCCAAAATCAAGATGAAGCCAGTGAAACCAGACTAGACTCCAGACAAATGAACACAACAACAAGACTACTAACACTGCAACCAGACACACTTGAATATCAATATAAATCAATCAGAACAAGGCATCACAACATACATATATACATGCGTGAACACACACATATATATGTAGTGGAAACCAGATTCAATCCAAGCAAACAGTGAATGATGATATACAACTGTTACAACACGAAGTAGAGTTTACAGATAAAAATCAATTAGATGATCAAATGTTGCAGGTCGAACAATTTTCAAGGTAGCAGTTTCAAACCAAGTCAAAGCCAGGTAATAACACTGATTGAATTAAAAAGCCGAAGTCAAGACCAAAGTAAAATTGGACAAGTCGAAGTCAAGTTCTCATCTCAAAATATTATCACATATTCAAAGTGGAAAAAGTCAAACCAGAAAAGAACGGAACCAAATCCAAAGCAAACGCAAGCCGTGGTGACCAAGCAAGAACATCGATAAAATATTCAAATTGAACCAGTCCAAACATATCACATGTATTCAAGCAAAATCGAACGGCAGAGAAAAATTAACCGACGAATTCAAATGAAATATTCGAATGAAAATTAAGGGAATCAATCCCTATTTAAACCATTAACATCATCAGCAATCAAATCATCAAGTTCAAGCATATCAACGAGAATAAATAAAGGAAATCACATACTAGTATTTTTCGATTAGAACTCGATCGAGAAGCAGCCACGAAGAAACGAAAGCAACAGACGATTCGAGCCTCATTTCTTACAAGCATACTAGCAAAGGTTTTGAGCATCATTTTTCAAGCGGTGACTTCAACAAACCACGAAGCCCTAATTTTCAGAATGAAGAGGAACGAGAAAGAGGCCGAATGACCGAAGATTAACAAATATAAAAAAAGGGATTTCTCTTTATTTTATATTGGTTCGGTTTCTTTATAATTCATTTTGGGCTTAATTTACTAAATAGGGTTTTGAGTTGTTATTTATTTGTAATTTCTTTTTAAAATTTTGTAATTTTCTAGTCGTGTGACTAGGGGACGAACTACAGTGGTGTAGTTCGAGAATTCGCAACTCAGTGGCTGAGTTGTGGCAGAGTTTTGAGCATAGAGTTAGGTAGTCGATAGCGGGTGTCACAAGTTTACATATGTAAGCGTCTGACTACTTAATTTCTAGTAGAAACCTTGGGGGCAACACGTAGGCAGGGTTTTGCCGAAGCTGGGTAAATCTGTGTTGTTCTATTTCTGCTTTAATTATTTTGCTATTATCTATGCTGCACTTATTTTATATATTTCCACATTAATTTTTAATTATTATTAGTATCACCCTATTCACCCTCCCTCTAGAGTGAAATCAATCCTACGCTTTAAACTATTCTCTTCTTTTTATATTTCTGTACGTTCAATTCACAATTATCAAAGGATATTATAGGAAGTGTGTACTAAAGAGTGACTTATTTATGTTGTAAAAGAACACATCAAGGTCAAAGTTGGAATTATTCCTTTTATAGTTCAAGTCACGTTGGATATCTTCCGGCAAAAGGTAAAGTTATGTACGGTTGTTAAGACAGTATTGTTGATACATGTTCCTCTGAATCAAGTGAGGGTTGGTTTGTGAAATTCCATAAAGAGTGGGATTGGTCCGATTGGATGTAGGATGGGAAGTCCGAATCAGCATAAAAATCGTTGGTTCATTCTTTTATTTATTGCTTTCTTTTAATTTTCTTATACTATTAGGTTAAGTTATATTTTTCCATATTATAGATCATTCCGCATTTCGCATATAAGTCACATCACCCAGTGACTCTCAGAAACTACTCCGCATCTTGGTTTCTTGATACTCAAATCTATGCAACTCGGTTGTCCAGGAACTATACTGCGCGTCATTGTAGTCGAGGGTAGGATAGATCATAATGTTAAGAAATTTGAGGCACATCAAAGCTCAAGTGAGCATCCTCGCATATTCCTACTTTACGAGTACACATCAAAACCTCTGAGTATGAATGATCCCTTTGCACACATTATCCATAGTAAAGAGCATCCTGGAACTGGTTTATAAGTAATCATATAACTCTCTTCTGAAGTCGCCAAAGTTGGAACGATTCTCAACAATCATCACTAGTCATAGAATATCATCATTTGTTCTATAATAACCTTTAATAATTCCTTAAGTCCAGCTAGTACCCTATGCTCTGCGTGTCAAAGTACATCTATACCATCATCGAAGCCATCACTTCTCATCACTAACCATGCTCACTAAGGCCCGTGACACAACAGTGAGTTGTACAACTCGGTACCGACCCAAAGCTTCAATCATTTAACCAAAACTATTATTAAATGTTTGAGCCCACTTGGGCATTCTACTATGCCCGCTTCCACCTCCTAGCTACCTCCTTTCTTCCTTATGCACTCTCCAAGTTCTCATGCCTTGAAACCCAAAGAAAACACAACAAAGACCCGAAGTCCTCATGCCTAGAACCCGAAGCAAGTACGCAAGAAACCCAGAGAAAGCTTTAGATTTTCCCACCACCACCGACCTAAGCACTACCTACCCATACACTCTAATTCATGCAATTTTGAACCATGTACCACCAATTCATGCAACCCCCCGAACCTTGCTTCATCGAACTTATGCACTACCAAACTGAGGAACACCGATCTAAGAACCATATATTCATACTCTCCACTGAATCAAGACTTGGAGCCATAACCGATCCTACTTCCTTCCAAGTTATCTCGAAGAAAACCCTTATAGGACCCGAGGGTTTTGCACGTGACACCCGAAGTAGAAGCACCTAGATCCAATACATGAGGGCCACCACTGATCTATACTTCCCTTGCCCATATCTCAAGCAAACAAACTCCAAATGACTTAAAATTTGAAACGAAGCTTCATGGGGACTTCCTTGTCACCCCACACAACTCACATCAAGTCTGTTCCAATTTTAATTTGTCTAATCCTATTTCAAAATCATCATTTGCTCGGTGTTTTCAACCAAAGAACAATATACATGCAAGCATTCATCATGTACAACATATTCAATCAAAGCAAGCATACATATATAACAAATCATACCCTAGATCCGAGCGTAAGAATATAGAGAAGGTCCATAAGAACAAGGAGGATTCATAAGAATACATTTTCAAAAAACTTTGTAAAATCGTTTATATATAACATGGGTGATTATATATGATTTAAAACACATTTTAAAGTTCAAAACTATCTTAAAAGCATCATTTTAGGTATATAATGGCTAATTAGTAAGTGAGACATTCTAATCACTCACATAAATCCAAAGCAACCCAAAAATGGCATGAAATCCAAGATGAACAGTATTATCTAGAATCTATGGTCCTCCAAACAGTAAATCTCCAAAATTAAGTGCCCACAAATCCCATTCTTAATGACAAGATTTGGCTAATTAAATTAAGTTTTAGAGTAGTTTATGGCTTAATAAAGTTAAAAGGAGACTTCTCTAACTATTTTAGGAAGCATGAAATGACTAGAGAGAGTTTCATCAGCCCCCTTGGCTCTAATCCCGAAGTGGGCCTTTGGAATTAGCCACTAATCCACTAATTACCCACTAAGTTGTTCAAAATAAATGGAAACTTCAAACAACCATATCTCTGAAATGTTAAGTCTATTTTCCTACTATTACCGCTCTACAGAAAAGAGAAATCATCATCCCAGTCTAATGAAAAGGGTTTCGTACCCCGATTTGGCTTCTATCAAAAGTTATAGGCCTCGCATGATTTTTAGAACAAAACCGTTCGAAAAAATTCTAAGGGAAAAAAGTATTATTAATAGACATTCCTCGAACATATAGAGTTGTCTGACCTCGAATAAATTTTAAAAATAACATTTACGATCATTTGATACGTACAATATGGATTGTTATGGAATTGCTGGCTAGAGAATTTGACTTTGAGTTAACTTCAGTTGACCGTGATACTAACCTCATATAACTAATGGTTCGAATTATCTACTGAATAGTGTCTCACTTCTAATGCCCCCACTCGACCCAACTATAGACGTTTAATGAACGTCGTGCCACAATTTAACTATATCAAAGCGGAGATTCCACATTGAAGCTTGATAGTATTCTTAAATTGAGAGAATAGTGTAATATTGTCACATCGGTATTTTCTGTTTGGCCTTAGTTCTATTTTAGGGTTGTCTCACATGTGATAAGAAGGAATGACGGTTTAGAATTAGAATAGCTCCACATCACTAAATAACTTGGAGAAATGGTGTATAAATATATGTTGATAGGCATGTAACATTGGAAATTCCTTTTGTTATAATAAAGCGTGTGCCAACTCGTATGCGTATGCCACATATTGGAGATGGAGAGTTTGGTCCGACTGCCGTTACACAATAAATGGCATCAGAGTTGAAGGTTATGAACATGCCATGCGGACAAACAATGCTCCCAAACATACCTCAAGGGGGTGTGAGTTAAGGGAGAGATTGTTAGGGTTGTCTCGCATGTGATAATGAGGAATGACTGTTTGGAATTGAAATAGCCTCGCATTGCTAAGTAACTTGGAGAAGTGGTATATAAATATGGGTTGGTAGGCATATAAATTTGGGGATTCCTTTTGTTATAATAAAGTGTGTGCCAACTCATATGCGTACACCACGTACTAGAGATGAGAAACTTGGTCCAACCGCCGTTACATAACAATATTAACCAACAGAAAACTATCGAGTGAGCCATCCATATTTATCCAATAATTATCAGTACGTAACCTCTTAGTGACCCAAGCGGCCATGAGTAATATACTGTTCAATATTTGGAGAGCGTTATGTACTCTAGTCTCAACAGATGTATCGATATCCAGTCTTGATACATCTTGACTAGGAATATTTAAAAAGATATGTTTATTAAACTGTGATAAACTGCTCACAATTACGAAACATTGTAATTACTATAAAAAGCACACAATTTATGAATTTCTATTAATATGCTTAAATTAAATTAGTTTATTAATATAATATTATATCAAGTACGCAATATAAAGAAAAATATATTTTACTTCGAACGAGATTTTATTACAGAGTTAATAATTTACAATAAATTATAGAATTTTCCTATGGCATACCCCTAACCCTATTAGTTACCATTATATTGTTAACGTATTTGTATTGTTTTAAAATGGATGTATTTTGAGAATATAACTTAATATGAAAATTTGATCATTCGACTAATATAATGGTACAACCTTTACTTTAATTTTATATCTATTAGTCTGCGTGTTATGTTAAAGTGTGTGCCAACTCATATGCATATGCCACATTGCAAACAGTTTTTACCAAATTCCAAAGGTTTTTTCAATTGCCACATGTAAACTTGAATGGTTGTAGTTGAAAATTTTATTTTCAATCTTTGGCTGATTTTGTGCTTTGTTAAAATATGTAATATGATATCAAACACTGTGGTAATGAGATAAGTGTCCAACCATTAGTGGATACCCTGAGTGAATTAAATATATTTTCTTCTTGGTGGATGAGAAAATTTCAAATTTCTACTATTTAAAACTGAACGAATTTTTTTAATGTCGTGTGTTGTTGCTTCTCACTCTACCCTCACAAATGGAAATGTTATATCAAATGCACATGCAACCATAATATTATTTGTAGCAAATCCTTTATGTTCAATATATTATTGCATTTCAATTGCAAAGACATGTGTAACTACTTGTGTATCATTAATAGCTCCAACATAATTTTTAAAGAATGAGTAATATCAGTTGGATGTCCTAATTTGTTCCGCGACTCTAATAAATTGAGATTCTAACGGTCAAATAATATGCTTAGACATTGATAGAACAATTTTCCAAAACTTCATGAAAATAAACATAAACCATGTTATTCGATCGTTGAAATCTTTCGGCAACCTGCAGTGTACGAAGAGTAAAAGAAACAGAAAGATCGCTATCATTTCTCTAATGCACATATCAGATGTTGATTTCAAACTGTAACATTCCAATCGCTAAAACAATGTTAGAAAACAAAATTATTTCATTTAGAATTTTCGTTGATAGCGTTTTGCACGACTGCACAGTGTATCGTTAACCCAATGAATTCCTTTATATTCAGAAGTATGAATTCGATCTATTGGACTGTAGCGCTCTAATCCTTCTAATAACGTGTATATCAGCTAAATCTTCGGCTTTAGAATCTAAACGATTATCTTTGTCATACGGTTCGACCATTGATATTTCTTATTATGAGATAAAGTGAAGATGAGAAATATAAGATTTGCAAGATGATGATCTGATATGTTTTGATGTTTTAGAGAGAATGTTTGAATTGTAAGAAAATGAGAAAGAAAGCTCTTCAATTATCTAATTGAGTTTGATACATATTGCCGTATATATATAACAGCTACACAAAGTATTTTACACGGTTTTGGGCTGTAAGTAATACATGCCCGCTACCCTTTATCACATAATTGCTTTGTAAATACTACCGATATCCTTCAGTCTCTTATTATTATATACTTCTAACTCCCCCTTCAAAGCGATTAGGGTTAGAGTTCCAAATCTGAGCCACCTCTTAATATAATTTGATTTCTGGTTGTGAATTCTTCAAATCTTCATATGCTTTTGAGATCTGATGATACTAGCGAGGCCTCTATGGTTTCAGCATGCTATATTGTTAGATCTTCGAGTAACTGTTGCTCGAATCCTCATCAGGTTTGCTGATGCTTTGCTCAACCTTTAGTTCCTTTCTGAATCGAACAAACTTTCTTGCTGTAAGTGGTTTTGTTAAGACATCGGCGATTTGGTAAGTAGCAGGTATGTGATTAACTTGGTGTTTTCCTTTTAAGATCTACTCTCTTATGAAATATAGATCAATTTCTATGTGTTTCGTCCTTGAATGAAGTATTTGATTTGCTGATAAGTATACTGTACTTAAATTATCACACCACGGTGTTGATTTGCTGTTTGTGTTCATTTGTAACTCATGCATTAGTGATTTAATCCACATGATCTCGACAGTTGCGCTTGCTATACTTCGATACTCTGCATCTATGCTTGATCTAGATATTGTGCACTGTTTCTTTGAACACCATGAAACTGGGTTGTTACCAATGTATATGCAGGAGCCTGTTGTTGATTTCCTATCATCAGGATAAAAGGCCCAGTCTGCATCTACATAGCCAGTTATGTTGAGATATTTCTTTTCTTTAATTGTATTCCATAGTCTACTCCTTTTAAGTATTTCAGTATCCTCTTAACTGCTTTCCAATGTTGATCTAGAGGTTTCTGCATGAACTGACAAACTTTATCAACACTAAATGAAATATCAGGTCTAGTTATGGTAACATATTGTAATGCACCAACCAAACTTCTATACTGTTTGTCATTAAATATGGCTTCTCCCCTGTTTTTAGATAGATGTTGACTGGTTATCATTGGTGTTGGTTGAGAATTAGCATTAATCATCTTTGACCTGTGTTGTAGTTCCCTGATGTATTTGGTCTGCCATAATATGATTTCTGTGTTAGAACTCCTTTTAGCTTCAATACCTAAGAAGTAGTTTATATAGCCAAGATCTTTGATTGAAAATTGCTTGTCCAGATATTGAATTATTTTGCCAATCTCTATTTCACTATTTCCTGTTAAAATTAAATCATCAACCTATATTAATATGCAAATAGTAATAGTATCATTGATTTTTGTAAATAATGAGTTGTCAAATTTGGTGGACTGAAAACACATGTTGCATAAGGTGGTTTTTAGTTTATCAAACCACACTCTTGGTGCTTGTTTGAGACCATATATAGCTTTATTTAATTTGCACACCTGGTTTCTATCTTGCTGAAAGTATGATGGTTGTTCCATGTACACCTCCTCCTTTAACTCTCCATTAAGGAAGGCATTGTTCACATCTAACTGTCTGATACTCCAGTCTTTATATAGATCTATTGTAAGGATGACCCTGATAGTTGTTGGGTTGACTACTGGTGAGAATGTTTCATTGAAGTTAAAACATTCTCTTTTGTGTATCCCTTTGCCACCAACTTTGCTTTATACCCTGCAATTGTACCATCTGGATTCTTCTTTAACTTGTATGTCCATTTGCAACCCACTATATTTTTATTCTCAGGTGGTATGACTAGACTCCATGTCTTGTTTTTAATTAGGGCATTGTATTCATCATTCATTGCAGCTTTCCAGTTTCTGTCTTTGAGTGCTTGATCAAATGTTTCTGGTTCATTAGATATTGTAAATGCATATATCCTTGGTTTGAATATACTACTCTTTGACCTAGTGATCATATGATGTTCAATTTTGACTTGAGCTTCATTGTGTGGTGGTTCATTGCTTTGATTTGAATTGTCCTCTGACTCATAGTGTTGAGTATCTGATTCATGTTGACATATACTCTATACTGGGCTTGTTGCATTGTCAGGTGGACCAGATGACTCTACTTGACCTGGTTCAGGGAACACTGTGTGTTGTGGAGCAGAGTTCACTATGTCACTTTCATCTTCTCTTTGAGTGCATTCAGTTGGATGTAGAGGTATGAGTGGTATTGAATTTTGGATTATAAATCTTCCTTGTTGTTTTGATGCTAAGATCAGAATAAGGAGAAATGTGCTCATTAAATACAACATGTTTACTTATAAATATTTTACCATTGCTATCAATAATTTGTAGCCTTTCTGATTTGAGGCATATCCTAGAAATGTACATGGTGTAGATCTAAAATTCAATTTGTGAGTGTTGTATAGTCTTGTATAAAGGAAACACAGACATCCAAAGGTTTTTAAACTTTGATAGTCAGGTTTCACTTTAAATAAATTTCCATTGGTCTTTTATCCTTTAGTACTTTAGTTGGTAGCCTGTTAATTAGATAAACTGCAGTACTAAGGAAATCAGGCCAGAATTTTAAAGATAAGTTTGCTTGAGCAAGAAGTGTTAAATCTGATTCTACCACGTCTGTGTTTCCTTTCCACTAAACCATTTTGTTCAGAAGTATAAGGACATGTTGTTCTGTGAACTATTCCTTTCTCACTAAAATAGTTGTTGAGTGTTTAAATTGATCCGCACCACCACCAGTTTGAATAGTTTTAACATGATGGTTGGTTTGTTTCTCAACTTGTGTAATAAAATGTACTACTATATGATGTGTTTCAGACTTTGCTTTCAAAAAATACATCCAAGTGTATCTAGAATATGCATCTACAAATGATCCCATAGTCTGAATTAACTGGAGTAGGACACCAGAGATCAGTAGCTATTAGCTCCAATGGTTTATCATATTTGGTTAAAGAATCAGCAAATGTTAATTTATGACTTTTACTTAATTGACAATAGGTACATATATAGGGTAAAGTAACATTATCAAAAGAAAATTTATTTTCTACTAAGATCTTTTTCACAACATTTACACTGGGATGACCTAGTTTAAAATGCCATACATCAAAGTTACTCAGTTTCTTCTCAGTTTGAGCTAGTTCAGAGTAATTACAACTTTCAAAGGTTTTATCCGAACTGGATTTTCTAGAATCAACAAGATTAAATCTGTATAGACCCTTCACATCCTCACCCTTCAATAAAATTTTCTTAGTTAGTATGTCTTTAACCAACCAGTATTTAGGATAAAATTCAAAGTAAACATTGTTATCACTTGCAAACTGTGATACACTTAAGAGATTTTTTTTAATTGTGGTACCATCAGTAAGTTATTAAGATATAGTTTTCTTTCACCTTTGATGCAAGCAATTCCAGTGTGTGTAATCTTAATGGCCTCGCCATTTCCCATGTGTATGGACTTATTACCTTTGTACTCCTTGTTCCCTAGATTCAGATTGTCCAGACTACCGGTGATGTGGTTGGTTGCTCCTGAATCTGGATACCAACTCTCATCAATAGTTTGTTCAGGTATGATTGTGTCATTTTGACTGTTTGCCTTATTGTTGCTTACATGATTGCTTATGTCTTGTTGAACTTGTGCCATATTTGCACTAAAATTGTTATATCTCTGATTTGTTGAACTCTGACTTAGAGTATAATTCATGTTGACTAAAGTAACATTTTGGAGTAGTGTGTCCAACTTTCTCACATATTTGGCACCTTGGTCTGTTTTTATTATTCCATCTTCCTTTGTCTCTGCCTCTGACTGATGGATTTCCTTTATTGTTATATTGATTCTTACTTTTATAATTTGCCGCATAATTGACTGACATGTTTGGGTCTATGGGTTTCTTGAATTCTAATCTTCCTTCATGAGCAAGGAGTATAGAGTGTACATCCTCAATTGATGGTGTGACTCTTTGAGATGCTATTACTGCCACAACAGCCTCATATTCTTCACTTAAACTACTCAAAGTAATTAATACTTGTTTAGATGTTGGTACCTTGTGTCCAGTTGTTTCAAGTAGATCACATGTTGTTTTAATTTTTGCACGATATTCTCCCATAGATTGATTATCCTTCCTGATACTGTGTAATTGTCTTTTGTGATGCATTACTTTGGCTGCAGATTGTGAAATAAAGATTCTTTCAAATGTGGACTAAATTCCATTTGCTGTTTTGCTTCCAATAACTTGTGGCAATAATTTAACACTTATTGATGACAATAACCATGAGCAAATTAAACTGTCTTGTCTTTGATACTTTATAAATTCTAGATTGTTGACAATTTTGTTTTCTTCATTAGTGATGAAACTTGGTGGAATTGTATGAGTGCCAAAGAGGAAATCTTCAAGTCCATAGCCCCTTACTGCTGTCTCAACCTGTACCTTCCAAAGAAGATAATTATCTTCTTCTAGATGTGCTATAATCAATTGACTCTGAGGACTGATGGCAGTTTTAATCAAATTCTCAGTTGCTGTTTGACCAAAATTGCTGGTTGCCGATGATGCAGAGCTATTGGCCATGATGTTGAATCAGGATTAGAGAGAAACTTAAGGAAATGAGGGCAATACTGATGCAAGAACTGTTACCGTGCTTCAAGAAAATCAAGAACAAATGAAAAGTTTCAAAGGTTAGGTATGTGTAGCCACTAACCCAGATGATTAATTTCTTGATGATGGGTTTTTCAGGCAAGGCACTATTCTTTGATGTTTTGATGATTTTCTCGAACTGAATTTGATTTTGCTTTCTTGGGAGAAAGTTTGATGCAGTCAGTCTCTTGCTAGATTTTTATGGTATGACACTTGCTTTCTTTTTAGATAAGCACTTTCAAATTTTAATCTCAAATGATGAAATTTTGCCGATGAGATTTCAAAGCTCGTGAATTATCAATTGATGATAATTCTGATGATATTCAGGCTGTTGTTCTGCCGTTAGGCAATAGCTCTGATACCATATAAGATTTGCAAGATGATGATCTGATCTGTTTTGATGTTTTGAAGAGAATGTTTGAATTGCAAGAAAATGAGAAAGAAAGCTCTTCAATTATCTAATTGAGCTTGATACATATTGCTGTGTATACATATAATAGCTGCACAAAGTATTATTACTCGGTTTTGGGCCAAAAGTAATACTGGCCCGCTACCCTTTATCACATAATTGCTTTGTAAATACTGCCGATATCCTTCAGTCTCTTATTATTGTGTACTTCTAACTAGAACAAGATGGAATGAAGTAGAGGAAGGTGATCTATAGAGAAATAATTAGCAAGTTGAAATAATTAACCGTTGACGTCAAATATTTCGAACGCTGTCTTATACTAGCCGTTGATTTTTCGTTAATTCACCTTGGATCACCTTACAAATCTATTACTGTATTAGAGCATCTCCAACCCATGAACTATTTTGATGTAATATCAATTATACATCATCAACATTTAATTTAGTTCAAATTTTCATCTCCAATGTCAATGTTATGATGACTTGGCAAAAAAATTATTAGACACTGTCTAGTGCAATGTCTAGTTTTAGACATTGCACTTCACAATGTGAGGTAATAAATATTCACAATGGAGTAATTTTTTATCTATTATTTTTATTTATTTAAATTTTGATTGGAACACATAGTCAATTTTTTTTCAATAAATACATTTGCATTGGAGTAGTTTTCTTATTTTTAATATGATATTTAATTTTTAGAAATTACATTGAGTTAACATTGTGATTTATCTCTGGACACATGGGATGTAATAAACATTTCGTCCTATTTGCATTGAAGATGTCTTATTTACTTATTATTGAAGTCTAACATGTTACTTAGAATAACACTTGTTGGCGGACCACGTTTAAAAAACATGTGGATTAACAAACAAAATTTGTGTATATAAATAAAAGTTACCGATAACAAATAATAGGATTGATTCTCTAATTAATGATCCGATTAACTCTCTCTATTAATGATCCGATTCTTACTCTCTGCCATTGCATCAGGTATTTCTAATTAATTCACATTTGTTGGTTTGTATCTTCCACTTGAATTCACTTTGCAGTAATGGTAAACGCAATGAGTGCGGCACATACCAAGAGGAGATCCACGGCTGAAAATGGCGAGACAGGAATCGATCCAGGGCTGACCACATTGATCAGCAATGGTGAGGATCTGGGCCCAATCGCCAGACACGCGTTCGAGTCAGGCAAGCCGGAAGCCCTCTTGCATCAGTTAAGAAACTTTGTAAAAAAGAAAGAAATCGAGATCGAGGAACTGTGCAAGCTTCATTACGAAGATTTCATACTAGCCGTCGATGAACTTAGAGGTGTGTTGGTAGATGCTGACGAGTTAAAAGGCATGCTCACGGGTGAGAATTTCAAACTGCAGGAAATTTCCAGGTCTCTTCTTTCAAAATTGGTACAGCTCCTTGAGTTGTATTCAATCAAAAAGAATGTTGCGGAAGCCATACAGATGTTGAAGATTTGCGTGCAGGTATCAAATTTATGTCACACATGCAATCAACACATATCAAATGGGAAATTTCACCTTGCACTTAAGGCATTAAACATGGTACAAAATGAGTACAAGCTTAACATACCTGTTAAAGCCCTTAAGAGAGTTGTTGAGAAGCAAATACCTGAAATTAAGTTCTATATAGAGAAAAAAGTTACTAACGAGTTCAATGAATGGCTAGTTAAGGTTAGGAGCAAAGCCAAGGAAATTGGACAGATGTCAATTGGTCAGGCAGCGTCAGCTCGTCAAAAAGACGAGGAGATGCGAGCACGCCAAAGAGAAGCAGAGGAGCAAAGTCGTTCAAAAGTCGGTGAATGTGTTTATACCTTAGACAATGAAGAAATGGATGAAGATTCTATGTTAGAATTCGATCTCACACCCGTGTATCGTGCTCATCATATACACACCTTACTAGGCATTGAAGAGAAATTTCGAGAATATTATTACGATAACCGACTTAAGCAACTCAAATTAGATTTGGTCATTTCTACAATGCAGCCATTTTTAGAATCTCATCGTCCATTCTTTGCGCATATAGCTGGATTTTTCATAGTGGAGAATCGCGTGTTTAGAACCACAAACAATTTACTATCCGAAAGCCAAATGGAGACAATATGGGACACAGCTGCCTCTAAAATGACATCTATTTTAGAAGATCAGTTTTCACGTATGGATACAGCAAGTCATCTCTTATTCATCAAAGACTTTCTAACTCTTCTTGGTTCCACTCTTAGAAAATGTGGGTACCAGGTAACGCCTTTGCTAGATGTTTTAGACAATAGTAGAGATAAATACCACGATCTTCTTTTAAATGAGTGTCGCAGGCAAATACATGATATACTATCCAACGACACTTTTGAGCAAATGGTTATAAGGAAAGAGTATGAATATAACATGAATGTGCTAGCATTTAACTTA
Organism: Allium fistulosum; assembly: GCA_030737815.1. Lineage (NCBI taxonomy): Eukaryota > Viridiplantae > Streptophyta > Magnoliopsida > Asparagales > Amaryllidaceae > Allium > Allium fistulosum. The sequence continues at coordinate 802,438,687 of CM060904.1, forward strand.
AATACCTCGGATGTGGTGCCATCATTTCCTTATGTAGCACCATTCTCATCTTCGGTACCTGATGCATGTAGAATAGTTCGTTCCTTCATAGATGATTCAGTCAGTTACTTATCATATGGTGGTCCAATGAACATCTTTGATGTGGTAAAGAAGTATTTGGACAAGCTATTGATTGACGTGGTGAACAAATCCATACTGGATATGATATATAGCGGTAACTTAGGTGTTTCTCAAGCAATGCAGACTACGGCTAATATAACTGTTTTGGAACGTACATGCGACCTTTTCCTTTGGCAAGCAGCTCAAAGATGTGGAGTTCCTGTTAGATTAGTTGAAAGACCACATGCTGGCTTAACTGCTAAATCTATTTTAAAGGCATCACTAAGTTCTGCATATAACGCGTTGATCAATTTGGTAAACAACCAGCTGGATGAACTTATGGTTCTAACAATCAACATTAACTGGATAGCAGATGAAGCACCGCAAAATGGAAACGAATGCATGAACAAAGTAGTCATCTTTCTAGAAACTGTACTGTCATCTTCTCAGCAAATTTTACCGCTTGAAGCATTGTACAAGCTTATAGTTGGTGCACTTGACCATATAAATGACACAATTGTTGCTGCTTTCATGAGCGAAACTGTGAAAAGGTTTACTTTGAGTGCTGTCATGGGACTTGATGTAGATCTAAAGAAGCTGAATGCGTTTGCTGATGAGAGTTTTTACAGTACTGGAATGAGTGAGTTGAGAAAAGATAGAAGTTTGAAAGATTGTTTAAAAGAGTCGAGGCAGTTGGTTAATCTTTTGTTGAGCAACCAAGCAGAGAATTTTTTGAATCCGGTAATTCGAGTGAAGAATTATGGAGCATTGGATTATAAAAAAGTTGCAACCATCTGCGACAAGATGAAGGATTCACCAGACACGCTTTTTGGAAGTCTTTCAAACAGGAACGCCAAGCAAAATGCTCGAAAGAAGTCAATGGATTTGTTGAAGAAAAGGCTAAAGGATTTTAACTGAAGTCTGAAGCTTAAAATGTATATATAGTTCACAGTGGCTTTATGCTATTTTACAGGATTATCAGGTAATAATCGTTTTCCTTTATGATATTGCTTCCAAGTTATGAGATGATGTTGATACGGTTTGATCTTTTGTTTAATTCGTTTACCATTGCTTTAATTTTAGTTATCGGAGTAAATGTTAATGCATAACATTGTTAAAAACTTAAAGTAGAAATAGTTTCCAGAGAAGATTGGCAATTGAGAACAGTTATTCTTGTTTTAGTTCTTAGGTATTAAAACAGTTTAAAATGTAAACGTGGAATAGATTATGTCAGCTGAGAACAATTATTCTTGAAGGAATATGTGATTGCTGATGCATTAGTTAGAATAGTTGGTACAGTGTTGCCTGAAAATAATGTTTGTTTTATTGCCTCTCTGTTCTCATTGTTTATATATGGAACTCTTCATGTCAGAAACTGCAACATTGAGAACTTCTGTGGTGCGCCTATATTGAATCAAGTCTGAAGTGAAGTCCAACTGAAATAAGAAAATGCTAACTCTGACTAGTTAATGAAATGGTTGTTATGTTGTGTTATTAACTTAAAACTAGGCAGAAACCAGTGCTTCGCACAGGTTATGCATTGGACATTAATTTTTTATAGCATCGGTATGAACTTAGATAATGGGAACAAAAAGCTATTATACACTCCTTGTATCATGTTGTTCATGTTAGGATAGTCTCTCATTGTGTGGGTAATATACGGCGCACATTGAAAAAAAGAATAAGGAATTCTTATAGTGGTGCGTGTGAGTTTGGTCGTATGTAGCAATAAAGAATTCTTTTTGTTAAAATGTGTTAATCAAACTCATATATTGTCCCATGAAAGTATAGACGGACATGAAATTTCAACAGTTCATTTCCTGATTAGTCATTTTTGGTGCAGCTAAAAACCTGGACATTTAGTTGAAATTATTATTCCTTTTGGATATTTCTGAGTGAAAGCTCACATATGTACCATGATCATTGTACAATAAATGCTCATATTTCGTCATTTTGAAATAGAGAATTTTTCCTAGTGCAACTTTAAGCAACAGATAATTACAGTTGAAATAACACAATTCTGTAAATGAAAGTAAACTTAAGATGAAAAATAAGCTATCAAAGACGATAAGTTGTGAACTTATTTAAATGAAACAAAGTACAAACATTGACAAAGAGATATAATGCCACACAATGTAACTGTTTTCTCAGTATTGACTCAATATTGCCTTTCGCCGAACCAAATTTTAGTTCAACAATGCCTGCTGTTTACCATTTGGAGTTGCAAAAGAAACTACATATTTTGAAGGACTGGCGTACGGAACAGCATCTGTAAGTCTTTCTCTCTAGCTTCACTTCAACTGCGACAACCATGTTGTCAAAGTATAAACTTATCATTATGTTGTAGTATTAACTTATTATCACTACAAGAACAGCTATTCGGATCGCAAATTGCCGTCGGAAGCCGACGGTATAGCCGTCGGAATAGCGTACACGGTTTTTGTCAACTTTCGACGGTGGCGATGACAATCTTTCGACGACTTCTAACGGAAAATAGCGATGGTCCTTTACGATCAACGAGGTACACGTGGATTCACTCGTAAACAATAATCCGTTGGTAGCCGTCGATCGCCGTTGAAAAATTGTGACCCGTAAGCCGTTGGAAATCTGGGTTTAGGGTTTATGTAACTAATCAAATTACTAATTAGTTAATGTAAATAAACAATCAATCAGCTACTATAAACAACTAGAATTACAATTTAACCTTAAATTAACAAATCAAAATCAATTATGATTTAGGAAAAACCCGATTTGAAGATGGATGGAGAGGCTAGAGTTGTTGGGAGTGATGATTGATGATGTTGGAGATGCTCTGGAAGACGTGGGGGCCGACCGTCGCGCGGAAGAGGTGGGGTTGGAGATTTTGATTGATTTGAGTGAAAGGGAGATAATGAAGCAGCTCTCGGCTAATCTGACTTGTAAACACGTTTATTTCCAACTGCGGTCGACGGTCGCTTACGGATGTATTTGTATTGGTTTTCGACGGTCTGTAACAGTTATTTTATTTTAATTACAAAAAACACGAAGATGACGGGCCGTCGTTAGCCGTCGGAAATTTGCGTCGGCAGAGTGTGTTGTCGTTATATACTGTTATTCTTGTTGTGTTATTATGTTGAAGTAAATAGAATTTGCTATTGGTAAATGGAAAATTGTTACCTATTCGATTACTTGAACCAAATTTTCATTTGCACAAGAGAATAATTTCTGAACAGCAAAATAGAAAGTGTACAGAAAATTATAAAAAATGCATTTATGTTAAAAAGTTTCAATATTTCACGTCTGAGTTCTATATTGAAGACAGAACAGCTTACTTTAACATTTAAAGCAAGACATTGGATAAACGTATCACGTGTCTCATTATTGAACCAAATGTAATTCATGATTTTAGGGTAGGTTTGAAATTCATGTAAGAATATAAGATATGAAATACTACAAAAATCTATTTGTTAAAGGTAGAAAATAATAGCTAAAATGCAAATCTGATAATACAACCGTACAACGTATGAAAACCGACCGTTTGAATATACTATTTGAAAAAATATTAATATTTATTGCACTTTTAAATTAATTACATCATCAACGATAATATATTCAAAAAAAATTCACTTGAATTATAAGCAACAAAATACAAATACTGAAGAATAAATGTATAATAAAGAATTTTTTTTCAATAAATGATTAAGCTAGAAATGATACATAGGGGTGCATGCGGTTGGGTCTCATGGCAGTGCATGCAGCAGCGTGGGGAAGATTATTATTAGTTCATGCAGATTTAGTTTAAATGCCTCAGGATTTTTGAGTATATGGGATGTGTAGTAGTATGATAAAGGATAAAAATGATATTTGTAATGATACCGTAAGTTGAGTGGATACCGTAACTTCTCCCATGCACATCCAAAACTGTAGTTAGTTCAGGTAGAAATTTTTTTCCAATCGGTGGCTGTAAAGTATAATTGATGAAGTACAAATAGACAGTTACAGCAAATACTATCGAATTATATTTAGGGAGAATTAATTCAAAGAAAAAATATTTGTATATTTTTAGCCTTAAGGACACGACCTCAGTATTTTAACCATAAGAACAAACATTCTCCTAAAAATTATTCATAAGGACTAACATTCTTTTAAAATTATTCATAAGGACAAACATTCTTTCAAAACTGCTACTGAATTAAAAACTGATACCTAAAAACTGCTACCGATAACTACAAACTGATACCTAAAAGCTGTAAAAACTGATACCTAAAGAAAATCGTCCTTCAGGCTAAAATAACGAAGGTATGTCATTGAGACTAAAATGCTGAGAAATTTTGTCCTTGACAATAATTTCCTGTTATGGTTATAATATTTATTGCTATTAGGCACAAAGATTTGTAAATGTGTTTACTGCATGAATTGTAAAAAAGTTAGTAAGTTTGGTACATAAAAAAAATACAGTCGAGAGCATAATACAGTGAAAAATAGTTCTAACAGAAGGCGATACACGTACATAGCTACAGTGCAAAACTTTAAGCATAGCAGCAATAACCGATAATTACTTGATTTGGTGCCTTTCACTATGACTGGTTACTGCTGTGATGACTTGAATTCTCGCCTAAAATTCCAGTTTCTTGCGTTTCTTTACTTTTTTCGTCGTGTGTTTTGCCATTGGTTGATCTGGAGTTTGTAATTGTAGGTCCCTCTTCAACATCCTGTCAGCAGAAGTTGAAGTTAGTAGTAGATGTAGCAGCAGTATATATATATTGGTTTATCAGATGTTTGTAAACATACATCCTCTGTAACTGTGTATTCGGCTAACCATGGTTTCCGCGTCTGTTTAAAAACAACAATCAATAACACAATTTCAATCTTAACCGATCCAAAAGCAATCACAATTCCAAACAAGCAATTCAGAAATCAAAACAATAATGAAAATAAATCACACAACGATTTATAGTGGTTCCACTAACGTTGTGTTAATGCACATCCACTTTAAGAGAGAGCTTTTATTAATATTGATGAGAAGAGTACAAGAGATTGATTACAACGATCAAAATTCTAATTAGAAATTGATTTCTGAAGAAAAGAATTGAAGAAAATTAGGTTTTGATAAAGCCTAATTTGTGGAGGCTAATCCCTTGCAGTTGTTTGCTCGCACTCTGTAGATCTGAAACCTAAATCTAGCTTATATAGAAGAATAAAAACCTTAGGCAATGTTTCGAAATTGTCCCTGCAGATATCACAAATCTTCACGCCAAGTCCACACATGAAAAACATGCGGAAGTCGTCTCAGACGTCTGACCAAAGTGGTCAGACGTCTGACTTAAGTTACTGGAAAAGTTTCGCTTCAGCTCAGACGTCTGACCATTTGGTCAGACGTCTGACTCAAGGGTCTGGAATCAATTCTGCACAGACTCAAACGTTCGACCCTTTTGGTCAAACGTCTGACCTCATTCTTTGGAACAGGTCTGGTGCAGATTTGCTGAAGCGTTAGACGTCTGACTATTTTCCTAAGACGTCTGACCCTGCCAATTCAGTCCACTTCACTTTTTCCCTTATAACTTCCACCTCCGAACTCCGATTTACGAACCGTTTTCTCCGTTACGAAGCTACTTCCGACCTATACAATTCTCCATATAGTGTCGTCAAAATTTAACACTCCACCTCGACACTATATCTATCTCCAACTCCAATGGTACCATACCATCAACGACAACCGATAGCACCAATCATCACTTCTTCTACCTTCAACCAAACATGAATGCTTTTCTAATGAGCTTCGGCAAAGCCACCGTCCATTGCACTCCACCAACGAGCTCAAGCAAAGCCCCCGCCCGCTAATGAAATGTTGAAAACATCCAAATCCTAAGCTATCTCACCAAAGACTGGCACTTACCCAGAAGATAGAACCTCAATCTCTTACTGATACTCTTCCTCATCTACCACCAAGCTCCTCCCTTAACCGTGCCACCCCGTGGCACCTAGCACTTCTCCAAGCGAATCAAGTTCGAGCAATGCTCGAACTTTCCAACCGACAATGCCTTAGTGAACATGTCCGCCGCGTTATCCTTTGTGTGCACATTTCGAAGATATACTTGCTTATCCTCATCCATGACTACTAGAAATGACTCTCTTACCTCAATATGCTTAGTCCGTGAGCTAAACGCCAAATTCTCTGCCAAGTGAATAGTACTCTGGCTATCACATCGAACATCAATACTATCATGCCCGAATCTCAAGTCACACAACAATCGCTTCAAATAGAGTGCCTCCTTTGCCGCCTCTACCGCGGCTATCAACTCCGCCTCCGTCGTGAATAAAGCAACTACGGTCTTCAATCTCGATCTCCAACTTATGGCTGTACCCCCAAGTGTGAAGACATATTCGAAAGTTGATTTTCTTCGATCCCTATCACCAGCGTAGTCTGAATCACAATAACCAACCAACTTGCAATCCTTCGCCTTACTACCGCCAAAAACAAGACCATGAGATGATGTGTCTCTAAGGTATCTCAATATAAGCTTCACAGCTTCCCAATGCGATTTTCCCGGATTAGCCATATATCACTAACCATTCCGACGGCATTTGCAATATCGGGCCTTGTACACACCATATCATACATTAGACTTCCAACCGCACTAGCATATGACACATTTGCCATATAAGTCTTGTCTTCCTCCAAGATAGGTGATCCTTTACTCGAAAGCTTCATATGCAAAGGCAAAGGTGTATTTGACGCCTTTGCATTTTCCATGCTAAACCGGCAAAGCACTTTCTCAATGTACTCCTTTTGAGTTAGTTTCAACTCAAAATGCTTTCGATCCCTTACAATTTCCATGCCCAATATCCTTCTTGCTTCTCCAAGATCTTTCATTTCGAACTCCGATTTCAAACTCAGTTTTAGCTTGTTGATTTCATTCTTATCCTTAGAAGCAATGAGCATGTCGTCCACATACAAGAGTAAATACACTCAACAATCATTTCTCAACTTCTTGAAATAAACACAAGCATCCTTGATGCTTCTATCAAAACCATTTTCAAGCATAACATGATCAAACCTCTTGTACCATTGTCTAGGTGATTGCTTTAATCCATATAGTGATTTCTTCAACTTTCAAACCAAATTTGACTTACCATCCACAACAAAACCTTCCGGTTGCTCCATGTAGATGTCTTCATCCAAGTCACCATGCAAGAAGGCGGTTTTCACATCAAGTTGCTCCAACTTCAAGTCGTGAATAACAACTATAGCAAGTAATATTCGGATAGAAGTATGACGCACAACCGGTGCGAATATCTCATCATACTCCTTCCCCTTTCTTTGTGCAAACCCCTTAGCCACTAGCCTAGCTTTGTATCTTCCATCGTCCTTCACCTTGTATATCCATTTGCACCCAGTAGCACGGTTTCCTTTAGGAAGTGGAACCAAATCCCAAGTTTGATTCTTCAACAATGATTGCATATCTTCCTCAATGGCACAAATCCATTTCGAGCTATCACTCGACTTCATGACGTCATCAAGGTCCATCAGCTCATCTTGGACTACATGAAGAGCATAGTCCAAATTATAACAAAAGCTAAGATAGTTCCAATCACCATATCTTTCGGGTGGTCTTATAGTACGACGACCAACCCGAGTAGCAATACCATCACCCAAACTCCCTTTGGCTCCATCTTGAACCGAATCTTCTCTAGAATCATGTACATCACTAACACTACTAGAGGCACCCTGTGGACTATGTGATGTAACATCAACCGCTACCTCCTCGCAAGCATCTCCAACTATTCTACTCTCTCTACTCCTTGGACAAAATGTGAAAATAATTTCCTTCTCCTTTGATTCACCATGAACCAAATCCGGAACATTCGATGAGCTTCTATTCTCCTTGAACAATGCTGACTCATCAAAAGTAACATGACGAGAATTTACTACCTTCTTCGTTTCCGGATTCCAAATCCGATAGCCTTTTACTCCATCCGTATAACCAAGCAAAACCCCCTTGAAAGCTCTAGGTTCAAGCTTATCATTTCTTGGATCATGCACATAAACCGGACTACCAAAGACACGAAGATAACTCAAGTCAATGCTTTTTCTCTTCCACACTTCCTTCAGAATTTTGTTACCAATAGCTGAGCATGGAATTCGATTAATAATATGTACTGCGGTTGACAAAGCTTCATCCCAAAATCCCTTCGCCAAACCCGATGTCAATCTCAAGCATCAAGCTTTCTCAAGTAGAGTACGATTCATCCTCTCCGCAACACCATTCGACTGCGGATCTCCAGATGTAGTAAAATGACTTCGAATACCATGATGCTTGCAAAACTCCAAAAGTTTTCCGGAAACATACTCTCCGCCATTGTCGGACCTTAGAACCTTCAAGGACTTGCCACTCTCATTCTCAACAAGAGCCTTCCATGCTTTGAACTTTGCAAATGCCTCCGACTTGGCCTTCATTACATACACACAAACTTTCCGAGAAAAGTCATCTATAAAAGAAATATAATAGCAAGCTCCACCTAAAGAAGCTATAGGTGCCGGTCCCCAAACATCCGTGTGAACATACTCAAGAACCCTTCTCGAATCATGCTTTCCCTCACCGAATGAAACTTTAGTTTGCTTCCCCATAACGCATTCTTCACAAAACTCTAACTTGTTGAAACTTTCTCCATCGATCATTTCTCTCTTTCGAAGAACATCCAAACTCCTCTCCGAGACATGACATAACCTCAAATGCCACAACCTAGTCGCATCCAAGCCACGAGAACTATCAAATCCTATACAAGTTTCACCTTCTATAGTCACTCCTTGAAGCAAATAAATACCATGAGTCCTAGCACCCTTCATCACCACAAGCGCGCCCTTTGAAACCCGCAAGCTATCACTCTCAATAGTGATCTTACAACCTAAAGAATTCAGCTGCCCCAAAGGGATAAGAGACTTCCTAAGTCCCGAAACATAGCGTACATTAGTGAGAGTACGAACCACTCCATCAAACATCCGAATTTGCATGGAACCAATGCCTTTCCACTTGCAAATAGCACCATTTCCCATATCAATTGAATTTCCTTCTTTGTCTGTAAGAACAAAAACAATTCCTATTTGGCATCATATGATAGGACGCCCCCGAATCGAGCACCTAATCGCTACCCGAAACATCTGATGCTACCGCCGATAAAACATCTACATCTCCCTCACCAACTCCACTCTCCACTGCTATAGATGAAGATGCTACTTCCTTCTTTACCTTCTCCTTTTCCGGACATTCATTCTTCCAATGACCGGGCTTCTTGCAAATATAGCACTTGCCTTTTCTTTCCTTCGACTTTCCTCTCCAACCGGGGTTCCTTGATTTAGAACGCCCCCGGTTCTCCTTCTTCACATACCTCTCCTTCTCCACAAACAAACCATGACCATTACTAGCACCACTACCTCCATCACCTAACTCCTTCATTTGATCGCGCAATTTCTCGCTAAGAAGACCCGTCTTGACATCATCAAGAGTCAATGTATCCCGGCTATAGATAAAACTATTTAAGAAACCTGTATAGCGATCTGGCAATGAACACAACAATATCATCGCCTTTTGCTCTTTCTCAATCTTCAAATATACCGCCTTCATCTTCATTAGCAAATCATCAAAAGTATTCAAGTGCGCCTTTAGCGAAGTACCTTCTTTCATCTTATAGGTGAAGAACGTTCGCAATAAGATCAAACGATTTGTCAGTGACTTCTTCATTTACAACTCCTCCAACTTGTCCCAAATACCTTTAGCGGTTGTCTCACCACTGATTTCAGAGATAACATTCTCTCCCATAGCAAGTTGAAGTGTAGTGAATGCCCACTCTTCCATCTCCTCTCTCTCAACCTCCGAGATGTCCGCTGGTAATAAATGTGTATCAAACACTACCCGATGCACCCGATTTCTCCTTAGAACCGTTTTCATCTTCCATTGCCATTTTTAAAAATCATTATCGCCATTCCACTTGTCTATTACCAATTGTGATCCTAAAGCTGCGTACGAACCACGTACATAAGGAGCTACACCACTTGGATTACCCATTGAGGAACTACTTGAGGTATTATCTGATTCTGGCATTTCTACAACCACCTACCAACACCAATGCTCTGATACCAAATGTTGGGTTGGGATTCCAACTGGAGACCACTCAAATCGAAACCCCACAAGCACAGCGGAAGACGGGATCGTGGTAAAAAGTGTAAAAACAACCAATCAATAACACAATTTCAATCTCAACTGATCCAAAAGCAATCATAATCCCAAACAAGCAATTCAGAAATCAAAGCAATAATGAAAATAAACCACACAGCGATTTATAGTGGTTCCACTAACGTTGTGTTAGTGTACATCCACTTTAAGAGAGAGCTGTTATTAATATTGATGAGAAGAGTACAAGAGATTGATTACAATGATCAAAATTCTAATTAGAAATTGATTTGTGGAGAAGAGAATTGAAGAAAATTAGGTTTTGATAAACCCTAGTTTGTGGAGGCTAATCTCTTGCAGTTGTTTGCTCGCACTCTATAGATCTGGAACCTGAAGCTAGCTTATATAGGAGAATAGAAACCCTAGGAAATGTTCCAAAATTGCCCCTGCAGATATCAAAAATCTTCACGCCAAGTCCACACGTGAAAAACAGGCGAAAGTCGCCTCAGACGTCTGACCAAAGTGGTCAGACGTCTAACTTAAGTTACTGGAAAAGTTTCGCTTCAGCTCAGACGTCTGACCATTTGGTCAGACGTCTGACTCAAGGCTCTGGAATCAATTCTGCACAGACTCAAACGTCTGACCCTTTTGGTCATACGTTTGAACTCATTCTCTGAAACAGGTCTGGTGTAGATTTGCTGAAGCGCCAAACGTCTGACCATTTTCCTCAGATGTCTAACCCTGCCAATTCAGCACACTTCACCTTTTCCCTTATAACTTCCACCTCCGAACTCCGATTTGCGAACAGTTTTCTCCGTTACGAAGCTACTTCCGACCTCTACAATTATCCATATAGTGTCGCCAAAATTTAACAGTTCTATGACGTGAGCATACGAATCTTTCAAAGTCAGGAATTGATGCATCAACAAATTCATTGGTACACATCGCGCAAGCTTTCCAAGTCTTTATAGCATGAGCTATATAATTCATTTGCATTCCAATAACATCCGTCTTCTTGCTCGTGCATGCCTCCAAACCTGCATGTGGTATAACTTAGAAAACCGTTGACAAATGTCTGTGTACATTGTGCATAAACTAATTACCAGAAACAATTTTCAGTTATCTAACATACAATGATATGTTGAGAAAAAAAAGGATAAGAAGAAATTTGAAGAATATAACGTAAACATAAATGATATTTTATTTGCAGCTGTATATTTTTTGCAGTCTGATGAATAATATGGATGAACAACTGATGCAGAAATGTGTTGTACAAAATAGGTAGAGTACAGTTGTGGGAAATCAATTTAGTGTTTGTACAAATACCATATAGTTCAATATACATTCATGAATTGCTACGTTTTCTAAAAAATGTAAGGCTTAGGAATTAACTTTATGTATACAAAAGCAGGGAATAAGCTCTTTCTTAATGGAGTTGTAGAATTCTTATGCACTGCAACAGTACATATAAAACTAACCTTACTGCAGTCGGTTAAGAACAAAAACCTTGGAAACAGTAATATTTGTATAACCTAGCAGTGATACATAAAAACGAATTGTTTTGCTTGCTCAGCAATTTACTGTATAATCTGTTAGGTGTAGCTCGCATTGTAAATGGAGTGGGTGCATGGATTGAACAGGTTAAAAGTCCCACATCGTAGGATATCTAAAATAATCGTGGTATATATATGTGATTGGTGGCACATAACATTGGGGATTCCTTTTGTTACAATGTGTTGCCAAGACCAGATTATATGCTCGATGGAGGCGATGGAGGGATGTTCAATCGGGATGCCGGTATGGGAGACTTCGATCGTTGACTCCGGCTAGACACGGTGAAGCGAACGCGTACAGTACGCTGGAATGCCGAAACTCAACATGGCATCAGAGCTCCATGGTTCGATGGGACCGGTATGATGCAGCGTGACCGAAGCATGGCTCCTAAGGGGCTTGAGCATGGGATGCTTGTCAAGGTGGAGATATGGTTAAGTAGCCGCTCCCCCTGCTTATGAGAACTCGGAATAGCAGCTTGACTCCACTGCGAAGAGGACTCGGTCTAACTCCAATGTGACTTGAGTAATGCTCGCCAAGGTGGAGATTGTTAGGTGTGGCTCGCATTGTAAATGGTGTGGGTGCGTGGATTGAACAGGTTAAAAGTCCCACATCGTAGGATATTTGAAATAATCGTGGTATATATATGGGATTGGTGGCACGTAACATTGGGGATTCCTTTTGTTACAATGTGTTGCCAAGACCAGATTATATGCTCGATGGAGGCGATGGAGGGATGTTTAATCGGGACGTCGATATAGGAGACTTCGACCGTTGACTCCGGCTAGACACGGTGAAGCGAACGCGTACGGTACGCGGGAATGCCGGAACTCAACATAATCAACAAATAAGTTGCAACATTTTTTAAACTCCTTCCTACAAATCATATTTAGATTTTCTCAACCTATTGGTTAGTTCAAAGCTGCAAGAGGGTGCAAATTCAGAAAAGTATGAGCAGTAGCACTTGCGAAAAAAGGAAACTGATTAAATGAAATTCAAGATGTACGAAGGAGATACTTCTATTCTAAATCCCTTCCATAGTCAACTAAAAATGGTAAAGTTGATCTAAAATAAGCTGTCAAGAGTACAACTATCACAGGTATAAGCAAAGGGAAAATGCCTCCAGGAGGAAATGAACACTTTTTGCTCAATAAATTGTCAAGCTTTTTAGGACCATCCACCATTTGAAAGATGGTTTTAATATTACTTGTTCTTGCACTAACCATGCTTCCTTTTCCTGAAGCATGTGCATGGTAAAATTAATTTATACCTACTATTAGCTATAGGTATCCTATATGCAACCAATCAAAATACATGGCATTAAATAGGTAGACAAATTAATCAATTTATACTCATAATGAACTATAGGTGAATCAAGACGACCCAGTATGCAACCGATCGAAGAAATCTGAATGCTTGAGGTAAATCAAAATATGTCTTGAAATCGGAAATATTCAATTCACTGTATTTCCACCAATAACAAACTCAAGTAGGTGGCATATTTTTTATGATGTGCATTTGGTAAATATCAATACAAGTGGGTCACTTAGGTTAGTTTTAATTAGAGTGTAATAGCCCGAATTTGTGTAGCACATCAGAAAAGCTATCTCATGGTTTAGCAAAATACAAACCTAATGCTATTCACAATCACGGTTTCTCCATTTTCGGAATTAAGGTGCATCTGTACCACTTCTTCTAAACTGCCATCTCCATATAGGCATGCTGGAAAAACAAAAGGGAAAATAAATAAAAAATGTGACCATGTGATATAAGTATGTGTTGAAGAATGTTGTATGAGACCTTTGGCTTTTAGGATTTGGGGGATCTTCAGCCACACTTATCATAAATTATTTTCTCAATTTTAATAATCAGTATAAGAAATAAATAATTAATATTGTGAATTTATGATAATGAGTATGTGTTGAAGAATGTTGAATTCTCCAGCTATTTATGATAATCAGTTTTGTTTGTGATGCATAGCATAACATAACATAACAATAAAGAATTTTATATAATATTTGTTTGAATAAATACACAGCATTTCAAAAAAAAAGCATGCTATATCCTTGATATGCAATATACAATTTTTTTCTTCATCACGATAGGTTAGGGCAGATTTAGAATGCAAAGAAACACTTCCACTTAATCGGACAGTTTGATCATAATGAACTGCAAAAGCTACAAATTTTTGAAAGGCATTTAGGAAAATGTTTCGAGTCAATGAAAGCTAGAGACTGGATAAGTACGTTAAGAGAAGCTGATGCTGCAATCGCAGTGGTAGCCGATTTCAACCATTTGGTAAGACTTCAGAAAATTCTATAAATTTAATTTGATTTGACTTGCATTGATGTTAAGAAAATTGCAATTACAGATGATTGCATCTAGAGCGGAACCTGAAGAAGCAGATAAAACACTGTCAAGCCGACCTAGGATTGAATAATGCTCCCAGTTTAACTTGTTGGGCATGATGTCAAATTCCTATACATACATTGTTCAAGCCCAAATTGATATGGCATCTGGAAGATGAGTGATTAGCTCTCTTGTTTAAGCATATCATAACATTATACTATTCACAGGCTATGCCTTTACTTGAAAAATGGTGTTTATCCGTAGGTTTGAAAATGCAATAGCATCCGCAGAGAACACAAAGCAATTAGATTCCAGATGATATGCCACATAAAAATGTGTTACTTCAGATTTCAAAACAACAATATTAGCACATAATAGGTTTTCCAGAGGTCGCTTTCTTAACAAAGAGATACCTTTGGAACGACGTCATCTCCAATTAAATTATGTTTTGAAAGAATAAATTGATGCCAACTCTCAGAGACAATAAGCTAGGAGAGGAAACACATGTAGCCACGCTAGTAGCTTCTAGAAGCATCTCATCATACTTCAATTCAACATTATCATACAGAAATTCGGGGATCACAAAACCATATTCCAATATAACCGAGAAACCATTTCTCAGTGAAAGCACCAAAATTTTGGCATCAAAAATGGACATCAACATCCGTAGAATCTCACAGATATCAGAGAATGAATATAATATAGAGAACAAAGCATGAAAGTAAATGAACATGAAGATTTTATAGTGGTTCGACAATCTTGATCTACATCCACTTCATATTTTATTAATCTTTCACTCGATTACAATTACAAGAACAGTTGGATTAGCTAGAATCCATTTATACAAGTTTTTAAGAAATAGAAATGGCAGAGCCTTCGGAGTAGGAAGAAGAAGGTGAAGTCCCCCTCTTCTGAAGCTATGACTATTGTATTTATAGTAGAAGACGCGTACGGATCGAGCTGAAACTTTGCAAGATGGTTCCCCAGGCCTAGTAGAGCCCACCATATCGATCGACCATACTCATTTCATGATCCATAATGATCGACACATCCATGACCGATCGTTTTTTGCTCGCTCTTAACAACTTACGATCATTATTGGAGGATCTAATGGATTTTCTGACATTGCTTCTATAATATGGGATTATATTGGGTTGCAGATTACAAGCTATCAGATGTTTTAACTTGAAGGCAGAATATATACCAACACACACTAATCGTTAGGTTGTACCCCTCAGGAACGATCGGCCTATATCGATCGGCCTTCTTCTTATCTTCATTATGGGACGCACGATCATCATTATACACTCCACTTGCTACTTCTGATGTCACTGAAGTCTTACATTGATTGGCCTCATGGTTGCCAAGATATTAGCTATTCTTCAATGATTCGAGCTATCTCCCTTGATCGTCCTCTGGTTGATCAAAACGAGTCATTGTCTCATCCGTAGCTTGTGTACACGGACTTTAGTCAATTCCAAACTTGAGATATAACTTCACGGGGTCATGCTAGTGACTTCATGTTTGCTATACTTCGACTTGGTTTCAGTTCGAATCTGTTCGACTATCATGTATAATGCGATATATGGCTGGTTCTTCAAGCTATCGACTATTCGTCCCCGGTCGAATAGATGATATCACGACTTCGCCAAAATATGAGATAACAGTTACAAACCTGTTAGACATTTAAAAAGAATATGCACTGAAGTGGCCTTATTATTTGATGATCAACCTATGGAGGCATTATTAAAGGAAGGAGGAGACCCTCATCACGAAATCCCGTTTGACGCAGAAGTGGTAATCACTGGCTCCTCTAATCCCGTCGACGGGCCCAATATGAAAGAAAGGATTGAGCGAGAGGAGCTCGAGAAGAGGAAGGTGAAGGGAGAGCTTGTAACATTCCCCCTTTTGACCGCCTCCAGTCGGTAATTAAACCAACTCGAAACGTTCAAAAAGACGAATTGTTATTTAGTTTATAAGGTTTAAACAGAATCAGCCACAGAAACACAGAATAATAACAATGAATTAAAAACAAATGAATCTTTATTTCATTACTATAAATCTTTTTGAATACATCAGAGTTTATACAATTTTAATACTGATACAGCGGAATATCTTAAAATACAATTTTCTCGAAATAAATGATTCTTTACTCTCTCTCTCTAACTTCGCTGCTCGAAAATCTTCAAGCTGTAAAAATACTCGGTCTGACCCGAGTATTATATTCAAAAGAAAATAATACACAGGTCAGTCTAATTCAAACCAGTTATTAGTGCATAGAGGCAATAATGATCTAAATAGACGACAGTCACAATAATTCTCGTCTATCCGAACCTTTTAACAAAGAAATCGGATAACGAAAATTTTAACACTAAACAGTGTTAACAATAAATCAGCAGATTTAAATCATCAACAGAGATAAATAAACAATTTATCAAATCGACTAAATCAATTTAAGACAATTGAAGTTGTCACTTTAAAACCATCAGAGTTCGATTGGCTGCCGTACACGCACGCGTGCACGGCCTCGCCAATACGGCATAAAAGATCAATGCATCACGACGCAAAGAAATATCAATTCAAAACTGTCGATTTGGGTGGCTGCAGTGCACACACACATACATGTGCACTGCCTCGCCACACAATAATGGTAGTGAAATACAAACCAAAAGAGTGGCATAAACAAAGATATTACATGTATGCACTGTAAAACTTATCGGTGCAAGCTCTAAAAATATCTATATGAAGATTTCACTGCAACTGGTCGGGAAGTGCAGCAGTTCAACATGGACATCGATTGAGACAAGTACAGCTCTCCTAAATGTACTTGAATACTTATAACAAAAGGGTACAAATACAACATGCAGTTATATACAATGGCATAGGACCAGAGCCATGCAAGTGAGACCATACAACCAAGAATTTACAGTGCACTAAGTGGCAGCAGTATGAAGCTCCAACCAAAGTAAATATGAGATATGTACACAAGTAAATGTACATAACAACTACACATGGCAGAATGAATCAAAAGAGAACCAAATCAGTGTGAATGCAGGTTACCATATTCAAGACTATCTGTCAGCAACAAAAGACTCCAGTATATGCAAAGCTTCAACATGGATGCAGACATATCAAACTCCCAAAGATACAACAGTGAAGGAAACTGCATCTCAAAAATGCAGAACCCAAACCAAAAATGCAAATACCAACATAGATACAGAAACAGGTCAAGGCGATGAATCTGGCAACTCAGAAATGAATGAAGCATTTACTCAAAGTCCATATATCATTTGGATATACAACCATACATGAATGAAAATGATCAGCAACTACACAGTGCAGTGGTGTTACAGAGATGTACCCAACAACAGAGATCAAGGTTACTATCAAGGGTCAGTGATGAAAATGCAGACAACACAGTCATGTATGGACAGCATGCATAGCTAAGCATATGTGCACTCAACTATAATGCACACTCTAAATGATAAAAATGCAACACATGTACATAAGTGATCAGTGAAACCAAACAGTTTATATGAAACTTAAACTGCATAATCAACTGCAATGGCCACGAAGGCAAAAGTGAACGACTAAATGAACTGGACAACAACAAAAGCTACCAAGTGAACCAACAGCAACTGCTATAAACATGAATACAAAACCAACATGCAGTTCGAAATCCAAGCAGTGGTTAAGGCTAACCACAGTGCCATCATACCCAACTAGAAGTGGAACTACAAGATAAATCAAGTATAAATGCAGACCATAACATATCAGTATGGAAGAATGCAAACCAAAGAACATCTACAATATGCAGACCTAGGCTACAACTTCAGATTTCACAAATGAACACATGGCCGAGAACACAACATCATCCAGAACAAAGCTACAAGGCCAATGAACAAACAAGCAGATACATCAGCCTTAACAATGAGATGCAGACACAACCACCATTCAAAACAATTCAGTTCAAAATCCAAACAGGGTCAAGATGCCAACTTCAATAAATATATAAAGTAGCAGAGGAGCTACTGAAATATGCAGTGCAGATGCCAACTACAAAGTCAATGCCGTGGTCATCACAAAAAAAATTCACAAGCTAATTATCAAGTTCATCTGCATATTAAATATGCAACCAAAGGTTGCAGTGAAGACTACAATAATGCTCAAGTTTATCTGCAATGGGTCGACTAAGTACAACAAATAAAATGTACTATTTTTTTTTCTTTCCAAAATCATGCTTGCAGTTTTTAAATAAAATCATATGGTGAGCTCGCCCAAGATAAAAGTACATGACCAAGTCAATCATTTCCAGAGAAAATAAAATGCAATTCGAACATACATATATACATATCAATTAATGTATATACATACGTGACTGCATACATATCCGCGAAGACTAAAATGCAACTGGGTGCAAACAGTCTCCAAAACATGAATGTACGAATTGTAAACTAATATAATACTGCAACTGGACAGTACTACATCAATGTACACAAGTGAGGATTTGAAGAACAACAACTACAACTAACTCATGCTTAACTAATCAGTGTGAACAAAACAAAACTGCAAAGAAGATCCATACCCAATAACTCATGCTTAACTAATCAGTGTGAACAAAACAAAACTGCAGAGAAGATCCATACCCAACATAAATTAACTACATGATGCACAATTATGTAGTGACAACATTAGTGAACACTTGCAGTTTCAAGGCCGTAATGAACAAGTTTATAGTTTCACAAAATCGAAGTCAACCAGTTCAAAGAAAATCAAAACCATGTTAACCACGAAAATCACAATTGAACGAGACAGAATTCATCTAAAATTTGAATTAGATGTGAGAAATAAAATTCCTCACCTTTAGATTGAAGAGCCCAGATCGAAGAAAAATTGAAGCAGCTAACGAAAAACATCTCGAAATCGATCGACCAGGCAACATCGAAAACATCTAGCAACGATCGAAACACTCGCGTGCTTCGAATTAGAAAGCCCAAAGATCAGAGCAAATCGAAAGCCCCAATTTTTTCCAGATCGAAGGAACGAAAGATTGAAGCGGCCGCCATTTTTTTTCCGCTTATTTTTGTTTTTAGGGTTAGGGTTATACGAATGAAATGAGATAAAGGAAAGGGGGTCGTGGTTTTACAGAGATAAAGGGGAAAACGATCGTGGGTTAGGGTATGGGCCGGTAATATAGGGTATGGTATTATTTTATTTTATTTCTTTTTAAATCAAATTTTGTTTTTGTTTAATTTTGTTGTTAAAATCTAAACTATGTATATATATTCATTCGTACAAATAAAAATTTAAATAAAAGAATTTCAATCGATTTACAATTTCCAAATTCAAACAGAAATTAACAATCGATATTAAATCGTTAATTTACGAAGATTTTATCGTTATAAAAATTTCAACAATAAACAACAAATACCTGTCAACTTTAATCGTTTATTGATGATTAAAATTTTGGGCAAAACCCCAGTTGTTACAGAAATTCAAATTGAATTCAATTAAATTTTATACGCGTTTATACGTCGTATGTTCATAAAACAATTCCGATAAATACGAAAATTGAAATCTAGTAATAATTCAATATTACGGACCCAATGAAACTGGTTTCGTCAAATTCCGAGACTGTGTCTCGGAAGACTATTTTTAAATTCGATTTCAAACGGTACAATTTCAAAACTGAACAAATCGCTTTCAAATTCAATTCTGAAGCTTCTATTATCTTCAGTATTATCAATATGAATTTTCTAAGCCTTTAAATTATTTTTAACCGGCTTAAAATTGAAGATTCAAATTTTATTCAACTTTCAATAGATTAAATTCAAAAATTAAATCGCCAATTCATTCTGGTAATTTGAAATTCAAGTCAATTCATCGTTCAAATATTTAAAATTAATTAAATATTTTCAATTCAAATTGTTCAAAATTCAGGGTCGTTACAAACTCCCCTCCTTAAAAACTTTTCGTCCACGAAAAGGAAAAGTTGTTAAAATTTCATCGATATTTATACTCTAGTCAATTTTTTACTAAACTTAAAACTTATTACAAATAAATGAATATAGGATTCATTCCATTTGTTTAATCTCACTAGCTTTGTTCATTATCTCCTTTGTTCATTGATTTTCAAAAATCAAAACCCAAAAGTCTTTTACTAAATTTTTAATTTACAACACTCAGATTCAAACTTTAAAATTTTTCACGTTAGAGATTTATATAATATATCTCTTCCAAAGCTGTGGACTTTCAAAACATTTCAAAGATCCTTTTTCTTAATTTATTTGGTAGGAATTATGTAATTTTAATTTCAAATTATTGATTCACTATTTACAGTTTGAAAATACTTGCTAACTCGAAATTTAACAAGTCCATCTTCGTTCTCACAGACATTAGGCATACGCTGGCCAGGCGCAGGTCTAAAAATCTCCAAGTACTAAACATACTTGCTTCAATTCCCAGTGAAAATACTTTTAAAAATTCTTTTAAAAATGGATATGGAAAGCACGTTCCCCCATGGATTACAGTTCCACCCGGCGGTTACACTACTATCCCAGTAGAGTCGCTTGTGGCTGTAGATTTCTCATCTCTTAAATTTCGCCATGGTTGTCGCCATAGATTGCAGTACACACGGCGGTTACGCTACTATCCCAGTAGAATCGCTCGTGTCTGTAGGCATCACGCCCCTCAAATTTCGCCTGGCATTAGATTGCAGTTTACCCGGCGGTTACGCCACTATCCCAGTGGAATCGCTTGTAACTGTGGGCATCTCGCCCCTCAAATTACGCTAATCATCAATCAAATCTAATCTCATCGCGATGATCTATCGCGAAGGATTTACGATTCAAATAGTCACTCTGACTAAATGTAAATTCTACGTAGCTACGAATTTCAAATGGACACTCTTCACGAGTTCCAAAACCTTCTCAAATAATAAATGGAAGGTACTTTTCCATATCCTCAGTTTAGAAAACATAATATCATATATGTAGTACTTTCATTTCACATTTTGTACATATAACATCTATGTAAACATACATAAGATTTCCATAACAATGTCTTTCTAAACTAACGGTTTCAAATTTACCGTATTCATATATATAAGTTCTAAAACTTACATATTCCATATTCATAACAAAATAGAGGATTTCAAAATTTCCCTCTAAGTCGATTTGGAAATTTAAGGTTATCTCAAACCTAATTCATATTCATAATTCCATTCATTATCGACTTTCACATTCAATTTGGATTTCACGCTTACATCGTCAATTCTCAACACAGAATTGATGTCTATCGATATATAACCTCTGAGCTCGTACGTCTCAGAGAAGGGTGTTAAGCTAAGAGAATAAATTCTCCGCCACCAACAGATATATATTTAATAGAGATCAATTGCTATGTCATCAATTCACAATGTTAGACATACAATCCAAATCATCATCTGAAATTCAAAGCTCAACTTATATTGTCTTTGATGTCGAAGTTAAACTCAATTTTAACTCAACGATTCAATCTTTTTGAAAAATTTCAAATTGAACAAATTGTTCAAATTCTCATTTAACTTTTCAACTTCGACTTCAAAAATGAATTTCAAATCATTTATTCCTTACGGAATATATTCACAACATTTCATATTTGGAAAAACATTTCCATACTTATTTAAAAATAAGTAATTCACAAATCCATTTTATTTTCAACATTTGAAAATATTCGATATACTTAAATCAAAATTAAGTATATATTTCATCTTTTAAGGAAATCATTCTCTTTCACATATTTATTTGAGTTAAAACGAATGTTACGTAAAACATCGTTACGACAACTCAAAATCACTAGTATAGGGATTCGAAATTTAGATAGATGTATAAATCCCAATACTATACAAAACATTTCCTTTCGGAAATCATTTACTATAACAACAGTGTTATAGTCCACCATTTCCTTATATTCGAAAACGTCTATTTCAACAATGAATGTTGAAATCTATGGTTTCGATATTCAATGCCTTTGAAAACATCTTTTTAAAACAATTAACTTCGTTTTAAAATATCACTTTCCCAAAACATGTCCATTTTATTCAATAATATATTCACGGTCCAAAATTGTGAATATACTACTTTTAACAAGCTATAAGAATTTACTTATCAAAATAAGTCAGTTTCAAATTTATAAACAATGTTATAAATTCTATTCCTATTCATAAAGACTTCAATTTATAAAAATTGCTTTATTAACCCATTCCTTTATAACTCAATTTTATATCAGAATTTTTAATTTACAAGTAAATTACTTATAAATTCTTTTATTTCGCAACTCCGATTCATTTTATAACTTCACAATTTCAATTCTGTAATTTCCATTCACTTATGAAATCCATTAAATATTTCACTTTTAACACTTATACAATCCCAATATTTTATCAACACTTTCAAATCTTCAATTTAAGCCGTTTATAATAATTCTAAATTTCCAATTTAAACTATTATATAAATTTATCAGTTTTCCATTTCCAAGATAATCACTAGTTCTTTAGTAAACCATTCATCGATTTGGTTTTCAATTTAAATCACATTTGATTCATTCACATAAAATTTTGCTAACATTCATTCATATTCAATTAGTTCACATTTACTAATTTATATTCGAGTTAGTTTGCTTTCAATCCAAATCAAATTCGATTCTATTTAAATTTGCTTATCTTTCTATTTGAATTCAATTTATATAGCTTTCAATTTCCATTAATACAATTTCATTAATACTTAATGAATTATATACAATCAACTAGCAAAACCAAATTTATTCAATTTAACCAAATTTATTTACTTTGCTTACATTTAATTTGGTTCAACACACTTAATTTCAATTGGTTTATATTCTAATTCAGATTGAATTCTTATACTCACCATATTCACTAATTCACTTTTACAATTAAAGTCGAATTTTCCTTTCTATAACTCAAACTCATATTCATTACTTCACTTTATTAATTCATTTTGATATCAAATTCAACCTCATTCAACATTACTTAAGCTATGTTTCATTTTATCTCCACTTGCATTTATTTTCACTGTAAAACTTAAGTTCGTCTCAAATTTATTTGAAATTCTATTTTATTTAACTTTACTAAAGTCAAATTCATATCACATTTCAAAATGCAGATTTTGTTTACTTAACAAAACTATTTAACCATTTAAAAACTGGTTTTACTTAAACTTTCTCATTTTATAAGTTAAACAACTTATTAATTTAAACTTTCCAATTCATATTATATAATCACTTATCTTTCATGTTTAAATTTCCATCTCAATAATTTATCAAATCAAGTACGATTTATTTAACTTCCTTTAGTTAAATTTCAAATCATATATTTATTGATACTAATTCAATTCAATTTAACTTTTTTTTTAGTTAAATTTCAAATCCATATATTTATTAATGCCAACTCAATTCAATTAAACTTTTCTTAAGTTAAAAATCTTTATTTTCAAAAACAATTTTATACTTCTTTAGATTTGAAAACCGTTTCCTTTTTAAAGTGTTTCTAGTAACTATTCATATTAAACATCATAAACTAAGCTTTGTGTAAACCAAAGCTCTGATACCACCTTGTAACATTCCCCCTTTTGACCGCCTCCAGTCGGTAATTAAACCAACTCGAAACGTTCAAAAAGACGAATTGTTATTTAGTTTATAAGGTTTAAACAGAATCAGCCACAGAAACACAGAATAATAACAATGAATTAAAAACAAATGAATCTTTATTTCATTACTATAAATCTTTTTGAATACATCAGAGTTTATACAATTTTAATACTGATACATCGGAATATCTTAAAATACAATTTTCTCGAAATAAATGATTCTTTACTCTCTCTCTCTAACTTCGCTGCTCGAAAATCTTCAAGCTGTAAAAATACTCGGTCTGACCCGAGTATTATATTCAAAAGAAAATAATACACAGGTCAGTCTAATTCAAACCAGTTATTAGTGCATAGAGGCAATAATGATCTAAATAGACGACAGTCACAATAATTCTCGTCTATCCGAACCTTTTAACAAAGAAATCGGATAACGAAAATTTTAACACTAAACAGTGTTAACAATAAATCAGCAGATTTAAATCATCAACAGAGATAAATAAACAATTTATCAAATCGACTAAATCAATTTAAGACAATTGAAGTTGTCACTTTAAAACCATCAGAGTTCGATTGGCTGCCGTACACGCACGCGTGCACGGCCTCGCCAATACGGCATAAAAGATCAATGCATCACGACGCAAAGAAATATCAATTCAAAACTGTCGATTTGGGTGGCTGCAGTGCACACACACATACATGTGCACTGCCTCGCCACACAATAATGGTAGTGAAATACAAACCAAAAGAGTGGCATAAACAAAGATATTACATGTATGCACTGTAAAACTTATCGGTGCAAGCTCTAAAAATATCTATATGAAGATTTCACTGCAACTGGTCGGGAAGTGCAGCAGTTCAACATGGCGATCGATTGAGACAAGTACAGCTCTCCTAAATGTACTTGAATACTTATAACAAAAGGGTACAAATACAACATGCAGTTATATACAATGGCATAGGACCAGAGCCATGCAAGTGAGACCATACAACCAAGAATTTACAGTGCACTAAGTGGCAGCAGTATGAAGCTCCAACCAAAGTAAATATGAGATATGTACACAAGTAAATGTACATAACAACTACACATGGCAGAATGAATCAAAAGAGAACCAAATCAGTGTGAATGCAGGTTACCATATTCAAGACTATCTGTCAGCAACAAAAGACTCCAGTATATGCAAAGCTTCAACATGGATGCAGACATATCAAACTCCCAAAGATACAACAGTGAAGGAAACTGCATCTCAAAAATGCAGAACCCAAACCAAAAATGCAAATACCAACATAGATACAGAAACAGGTCAAGGCAATGAATCTGGCAACTCAGAAATGAATGAAGCATTTACTCAAAGTCCATATATCATTTGGATATACAACCATACATGAATGAAAATGATCAGCAACTACACAGTGCAGTGGTGTTACAGAGATGTACCCAACAACAGAGATCAAGGTTACTGTCAAGGGTCAGTGATGAAAATGCAGACAACACAGTCAGGTATGGACAGCATGCATAACTAAGCATATGTGCACTCAACTATAATGCACACTCTAAATGATAAAAATGCAACACATGTACATAAGTGATCAGTGAAACCAAACAGTTTATATGAAACTTAAACTGCATAATCAACTGCAATGGCCACGAAGGCAAAAGTGAACGACTAAATGAACTGGACAATAACAAAAGCTACCAAGTGAACCAACAGCAACTGCTATAAACATGAATACAAAACCAACATGCAGTTCGAAATCCAAGCAGTGGTTAAGGCTAACCACAGTGCCATCATACCCAACTAGAAGTGGAACTACAAGATAAATCAAGTATAAATGCAGACCATAACATATCAGTATGGAAGAATGCAAACCAGAGAACATCTACAATATGCAGACCTAGGCTACAACTTCAGATTTCACAAATGAACACATGGCCGAGAACACAACATCATCCAGAACAAAGCTACAAGGCCAATGAACAAACAAGCAGATACATCAGCCTTAACAATGAGATGCAGACACAACCACCATTCAAAACAATTCAGTTCAAAATCCAAACAGGGTCAAGATGCCAACTTCAATAAATATATAAAGTAGCAGAGGAGCTACTGAAATATGCAGTGCAGATGCCAACTACAAAGTCAATGCCGTGGTCATCACAAAAAAAATTCACAAGCTAATTATCAAGTTCATCTGCATATTAAATATGCAACCAAAGGTTGCAGTGAAGACTACAATAATGCTCAAGTTTATCTGCAATGGGTCGACTAAGTGCAACAAATAAAATGTACTGTTTTTTTTTTCTTTCCAAAATCATGCTTGCAGTTTTTAAATAAAATCATATGGTGAGCTCGCCCAAGATAAAAAGTACATGACCAAGTCAATCATTTCCAGAGAAAATAAAATGCAATTCGAACATACATATATACATATCAATTAATGTATATACATACGTGACTGCATACATATCCGCGAAGACTAAAATGCAACTGGGTGCAAACAGTCTCCAAAACATGAATGTATGAATTGTAAACTAATATAATACTGCAACTGGACAGTACTACATCAATGTACACAAGTGAGGATTTGAAGAACAACAACTACAACTAACTCATGCTTAACTAATCAGTGTGAACAAAACAAAACTGTAGAGAAGATCCATACCCAATAACTCATGCTTAACTAATCAGTGTGAACAAAACAAAACTGCAGAGAAGATCCATACCCAACATAAATTAACTACATGATGCACAATTATGTAGTGACAACATTAGTGAACACTTGCAGTTTCAAGGCCGTAATGAACAAGTTTATAGTTTCACAAAATCGAAGTCAACTAGTTCAAAGAAAATCAAAACCATGTTAACCACGAAAATCACAATTGAACGAGACAGAATTCATCTAAAATTTGAATTAGATGTGAGAAATAAAATTCCTCACCTTTAGATTGAAGAGCCCAGATCGAAGAAAAATTGAAGCAGCTAACGAAAAACATCTCGAAATCGATCGACCAGGCAACATCGAAAACATCTAGCAACGATCGAAACACTCGCGTGCTTCGAATTAGAAAGCCCAAAGATCAGAGCAAATCGAAAGCCCCAATTTTTTCCAGATCGAAGGAACGAAAGATTGAAGCGGCCGCCATTTTTTTTCCGCTTATTTTTGTTTTTAGGGTTATGGTTATACGAATGAAATGAGATAAAGGAAAGGGGGTCGTGGTTTTACAGAGATAAAGGGGAAAACGATCGTGGGTTAGGGTATGGGCCGGTAATATAGGGTATGGTATTATTTTATTTTATTTCTTTTTAAATCAAATTTTGTTTTTGTTTAATTTTGTTGTTAAAATCTAAACTATGTTTATATATTCATTCGTACAAATAAAAATTTAAATAAAAGAATTTCAATCGATTTACAATTTCCAAATTCAAACAGAAATTAACAATCGATATTAAATCGTTAATTTACGAAGATTTTATCGTTATAAAAATTTCAACAATAAACAGCAAATACCTGTCAACTTTAATCGTTTATTGATGATTAAAATTTTGGGCAAAACCCCAGTTGTTACAGAAATTCAAATTGAATTCAATTAAATTTTATACGCGTTTATACGCCGTATGTTCATAAAACAATTCCGATAAATACGAAAATTAAAATCCAGTAATAATTCAATATTACGGACCCAATGAAACTGGTTTCGTCAAATTCCGAGACTGTGTCTTGGAAGACTATTTTTAAATTCGATTTCAAACGATACAATTTCAAAACTGAACAAATCGCTTTCAAATTCAATTCTGAAGCTTCTATTATCTTCAGTATTATCAATATGAATTTTCTAAGCCTTTAAATTATTTTTAACCGGCTTAAAATTGAAGATTCAAATTTTATTCAACTTTCAATAGATTAAATTCAAAAATTAAATCGCCAATTCATTCTGGTAATTTGAAATTCAAGTCAAATCATCGTTCAAATATTTAAAATTAATTAAATATTTTCAATTCAAATTGTTCAAAATTCAGGGTCGTTGCAGAGCCAGTCGAACAGGTCTCAGATGAGCCGATGCCTTCCCCTCTTCAGATGATTCCCCTGAAGGTGCGACTCCTCCAAAAAACGTTCCTCACACTTCTGGTGCCAAAGATGCCTCCATCCCTCCAACTTCTAGAGACGACACCGCCTCGGTCCACATAATTGAGGAAACTCCTTCCAAGAAAGGCCGAGGTGGCAAGGGATCGAAGAGGGGGGGGCTAGCAGTGGTTCAGAGGGAGCTACTCCGAAGGAGCAAAGAAGAGACAAGAAATCTAAAGAGTGATTTTGAATATGCAAATAATTCAGATAGTTGCCTCACTTTTTGATGGTTGTATATGTTTGGGCATGGCCTTTCAATTTTTGTCTTGCATACTGTACAACCAGATTTCATGTGAATAAAAATTCTTCTACACTTGTGTGTGATCTCTATATTTTCTTGTTTAAATGTTTGAACTGCAGCACTTCTTATTTCATGTACTTGCAACTTGTTGGTTGACGTGTCGAACACTAATTTAATCAACACGTCTTAGGGCCTTTCTACGGTCATGGCCTCGAGGCGTTACAATCATGAGATATGAGCCGTAGTGTTAGGCTATTGTAATTATTCTTTAGGTATCCACATTTCTAGCCCCGATATTTGAGTCGGTAAATGTACCATGTGGACGGTCGAGTCTTGTCCTAATAGTGTTAATATTCTAACATAACCCCTAAGAAACTAAAAGTCGATCGATGAATGGTCAATTCACATACATCATATTTTCCTCTTGCCCCACAAGTCTGGGGCATACTTCAATAAGTAAGAGAGCAGGTCA
The DNA here is from genome assembly GCA_030737815.1 of Allium fistulosum. Lineage (NCBI taxonomy): Eukaryota > Viridiplantae > Streptophyta > Magnoliopsida > Asparagales > Amaryllidaceae > Allium > Allium fistulosum. Next base: position 802,467,313 of record CM060904.1, read on the forward strand.
CGCTCACTTTAGCTTTTACACTCTGTCTCGTCATATCATGGGGTAGAGTTAATGGATAATAAACTAGGTTGTGCATAATCTAGTCTTTAACGGTTTGCACTTTTTCTACCGATTCTAGGTTGGGATTACTGGAATAGGGAATGGTCGACGCCCACTCCTCGGTTCATGGCGTTTGAGTCCGCATTCTAGAGACTCGGAGTTGTTCTACGGGTGGTCGACTCGCGCTCAATCTGTGTTCATACTTCGGTCCGCGCTCTGGGACTTCGGGTTTTTAGTCGATCCGTTTATACTCTAACCTGCAGTTAGGGATTCAAAGATTTCTGTTGAATCGTTTATACTCTAATCCGCGCTCCGGGGATTTAGAGTACTCTAGTCCACGCTCCGGGGACTTAGAGATTTATGTTAAGTCATTTATACTCTAGTCCATGCTCACTTAGAGTACTCTAATCCGCGCTCCGAGGATTTAGAGATCTTTGTTAAGTCGTTTATACTCTAGTCCGCGCTTCGGGGACTCAAAGTACTCTAATCCACGCTCCGAGGATTTAGAGATCTTTGTTAAGTCGTTTATACTCTAGTCCGTGCTTCGAGGACTCAGAGTACTCTAATCCGTGCTCCCGAGATTTAGAGATTTTTGTTAAGTTGTTTATACTCTAGTCCGCGCTCCAGGGACTTAGAGTACTCTAGTCCGTGCTCTGGGGACTTAGAGATTTTTGTGAATCGTTTATATTCTGGTCCTTGCTCCTGGGACTTAGAGTACTCTAATCCACGCTATAGGGATTTAGAGATTTTTCGTGAATCGTTTATACTCTAGTCCGTGCTATAAGGACTTAGAGTACTCTAATCCACGCTCCAGGGATTTAGAGATTTTTTGCGAATCATTTATACTTTATTCCACGCTCTGGGGACTTAGAGATTTTTGTGGATCGTTTATACTCAACGCTCCAGGGACTTAGAGATTTTTGGTGAGAGCAGTCGTATTTCCACCCTTTTGATTTGTACTTCATTTACCATGTCGATGTAAAAGTTGTCGAATGAACGGTCGAACCACGTTGGTTCATGGAATGGGATTCTGCCCCCAACATTTAGGACGAAACTTGGTAATTAGACGGTCAATTCTCACCCACTTGGTAGTCTCTTCCCATTAAATCGAGGAAAAAGGCAGGTGATGAATGATTGGATCATATCCATGCTGGAGTCGGATGATCGAGTCTTTCTCATTTTGCTTCGTATTTCTTTCTAGCCGACGAGGATAATGGATTATTGAGGATACAAATCGAGCCGCATCCGCTTCAAGTTGCAATCGTGCCTATTCGTTGAAATCTGTGGCTAATAAGTAGGCAGTCAACATCAGCTGCTTCAAGTCAACACCAGTCGCATCCACGTTCTATGGGATTGTGACCTTATCAAGTCTTTTCAATTCCGTTCTTCAATGTATCAAGCTAGGGGCACTAGGTAACTGATGAACAGTCAAATCATGCTCATTTAGACAAAAGCTTCCACAGGTTCCATTACGATCCACATAATTTGGTCGGTGCCCAACTCTAGGGATTTAGATATATGCATCGTATGCGCGTTGATTAATTCAAGTTGATCATAGTTCATGCCATAATTGAAATGGAAATTATAATAATCTAATTAAAAAGAGATTAGAATAAGTCTCATTAATAAGCGAAGCATCATTGCACGCTCGCTATTCCACTTTGCCCCTGGCTTCTTTTAGCGAGGCATCGACCGTCGTCGGTCTGGTTGATGATCAGGGTTCTCCATTGATAGGGCTCTGACGATTTTGTCGTCATCAAGCCGGTATGTTCCTCGGCTGCGGCTACTCATTTTGCTCGCCAATAACATCTTCATGTCCAAGACGTGCGCAAGGCTAAGTGGTCAAAGATTGATGGGTAGTACCCTATCAGTTGGGGTCAGACCTGGGGAAATCTGATGGTTGCTTCGGGTTTCACTTTGGGTCACTTGGGGTCGTAAACTAAATTACTTGAAGCCTGAAATCTCCAAGGCTTGAGAGTAGGTACCTCGGGTCTCTTTGGGGTTTGCTTCGAGAAAAACACCATCCTACCCAAGCCCTGCTTCGAGTCACATCCCAATGTTATAAAATCTTCCTTGTACTTGTCAAAACTTCCATGCCACTCCTTCATGCTTTCTTCCCACCAGGATGGAACACATTGTCTCTCGCATATAACAACTCAAAGCATCTTGTCTAAGAAGGTGCGAAATCAGCTAACTTGGAGAGGTGAAGTCTATAGATAAAGATTTTGTGGAGGGGCATGAAGATAAAAATGACCGGCCAGTCCCTATAACCTCGGAACGATCGTACTAGAATCGATCATATAGGAGCAACTAAAGTTCCATTGCGTGTTGGTAGGGAGGCTGAAAGGGAACGATCAGCCACAAAGACGTGAGTGGAACGATCATACTTAAAACGATCATATTGAAACCATCACACATAATCAGTTGCTAGGGGTTTATTTGGAACGATCTTATTAAAATGATCGCATAACGACAATGGGTTATCTTCAGTAAGCAGAAGTATCAATATGATACGACCGGTCATATGCAAATAAAAAACGTTCGGTCTCAAGAAAGCGGTGAAATGATTGGGTGATGAGCGACCCTAGAGGAACGATTAGAGATAAACATTGGTGTACGAAGTAGCCTTTTTCATATTGGTAGAACGATCGGTGCTGACCATTGTAAAAAACGACCAAGTAGGATGCTGGAGTGACTAAATTCGTAGTGAACAACTATTTTCCTAGTGCATAAGGTCCATGGCCGAATGTCGATTGTTCGTCCTTGCATTGGAACTTGAGAATGCAAAAACATTCACGAAGCATACGACTACTTGTTACTAATTTCATCCTTCCCTGCTTTCGGCTAAAGGTAGTGGACATGATTTCACGGCCTTGTATAGCAACTTCCGTCTAGACTTTTTTTTCAAATCTAAGTAGATTAGAAACTTATCAATCAAAAGCTGAATCTACTTCGCGAACATGGGAATTCACAAGTAGAAATGAGATCCAATATAGCTGAGAAACCATTTCTCAGTTAAAGCACCAAAATTTTGTCACCAAAAATGGGCATCGACACTCGTAGAATCTCACAGATATCAGAGAATGAATATAATATAGAGAACAAAGCATGAAAGTAAATGTAACATGAAGATTTTATAGTGGTTCGGCAATCTTGGTCTACATCCACTTCATATTTTATTAATCTTTCACTTGATTACAATTACAAGAACAATTGGATCAACTAGAATCCATTTATACAAGTTTTTAAGAAATAGAAATGGCAGAGCCTCCGGAGTAGGAAGAAGAAGATGAAGTCCCCCTCTTTTGAAGTTATGACTATTGTATTTATAGTAGAAGACGCGTACGGATCGAGCTGAAACTTTGCAAGATGGTTCCCCAGGCCTAGTAGAGCCCACCATATCGATCGGCCATGCTCATTTCATGATCCATAACGATCGGCACATCCATGACCGATCGTTTTTTTGCTTGCTCTTAACAACTTACGATCGTTATTGGAGGATCTAATGGATTTCGTAACATTTCTTCTAGAATATGGGATTATATTGGGTTGCAGATTGCAAGCTATCAGCTATTTTAACTTGAAGGCAAAATATATACCAAAACACACCGATCGTTAGGTTGTACCCCTCAGGAACGATCAGCCTATATTGATCGGACTTCTTCTTATCTTCATTATGGGACGCGCGATCGTCATTATACACTCCGCTTGCTACTTCGTTGATGTCACTGAAGTCTTACATGGATTGGCCTCATGGTTGCCAAGATATTAGCTATTCTTCAATGATTCGAGCCATCTCCCTTGATCTTCCTCTGGTCGATCCAAACGAGTCGTTGTCTCACCCGTAGCTTGTGTACACGGACTTCAGTCAATTCCAAACTTGAGATATAACTTCACAGGGTCAGGTCAACTATCATCTATAGTGCGATATATGGCTGGTTCTTCAAGCTATCGACTATTCGTCCCTGGTCGAATCGATGATATCACGACTTTCCCAAAAGGCGGGATAACAGTTACAAACCTGTTAGACATTTAAAAAAAATATGTACTAAAGTGGCTGGATTTTGCTACTATCTTCTGAATTCATAATTTAAGATATGTTGCATTGCAGATTGATGTTGAACTTGAAATGGCTTGAGACCAAAGTTGTCTCTGCATAATTAAGATCTCATAAATTAACTCACACGTATATAAATCCTAAAAGCCAGAGGGAAAATTGAGAATTTGGGGATTGGAAAAATGGAGAATGTTTATCGTGATTAAAGCCCTAAAATGGAGAATTGGGGAAGAACTTGAGAAAGAAACTGATTATTGTGGTGGAAAAAATAATGATTTTTGGGGGCAAAATGAGGAGGAAACCGAATCGAGAAACCAAGAAATATTTCAACGGATTAATGCTAGATCCATGTGCCAAAGGAATTGGCTTCACAGTAGATTATTTCGCAACCTAACGATCGATTTGATAATTATTAAGTACTAAGTGTAGATCGTGTAGATCAGAAAAGAAGGAAGAGGAATCTATTGATTAGAACTTAGTCAATCTTATACTTAGAAGACTTCTTGGTTCATAAACATACTAAACAAATTATCCAATATGATAATGTCGATTGTCAAAAATGAGAAATAACAAAGATAATAAGTACTTACGTAGATTTTTTAAAGCATGGTATTTACACGGATAGGGAAACATCTAGTTTAAGTAGCTCAATAACATAATAACAAATAGCTAATTAAAAATCTTGTTTTAGTACAGATTAAGCAAATTGCATAATAACAAACGGCTGAAATGATTACTTAGATAGTTCAAATATATTTAAGGGGCTTTGCACGAAAGGTCCTTATTTTTGATGGCGTTGCAAGAAAAGTCCCTGTAGAAATAAGTATGTAAATTTAGTCCCTGTTTTTTCTAATCAGAAAACGCAAGTTAGCTTGCGCTTTTTAAAATTTCAAAATTTTCAAAATCAGAAAAAGCAAACCAGCTTTCGTTTTCCTGATAGAAAGCGTAAGTTACCTTGCGCTTTTCAAAAATTTCAAAAAAATTTCAAAATTAGAAAGCGCAAGTTACCTTACGCTTTTCAAAAATTTCAAAATTAGAAAGCGCAAACTAGCTTGCACTTTCTTGATAAAAAGTGCAAGTTAATTTGCGCTTTTCAAAATTTTAGAAAATTTCGAAAAATATTTCAAAATTAGAAAAGTGCAAGTTATCTTGCATTTTCTATCAGAAAAGTGCAAGACGCTTTGCGTTTTTTTTATTTTTGAAAAATAGGGACCAAATTTACAAATTCATTTATGCAGGGGCTTTTTGTATAACAACATCAAAAACAGGGACATGTGACTCTTTTCTTGTATATTTAAACAGACTTTTAAATCTTCCAACGTCCTTCTTGCTTTGTCTTTCCTAATTATTCTTGGAAAGTATATAGATTATACCAGTTTGTCTATCTTACTATATCTCTTTCCATACATATATATAATATAAAAATAAAGAAAATCAGATAGTTTCATTGACGTTACACCTGTATAATATAGTAAAAGTAAAATTTTGCAAAAAGAGGTTAAATTACATACCATAGAAGGTTGTATTACATAATTACCTCTAACTAATATTTACTCTCATTTGTGCATGTAGATGTCTCATCTCTGCATGCGGGAGCACACGTGTACACACGTGTGTGTGTTTTTTTGTTGAATGATAAGAGCTTACAAAATTGGATTCATATTCGTAAACAACATATATATGAGATAGATGAATATGTATGCGACATATAAAAACTATCTATTTGAATTGCAAAATTGGTTGATGGGTTGAACATCTTCTTGGTTGACATAAAAAGTTGGATGATGGGTTGAACATCTTCTTGATGGACATGTAAAGTTCTTGATGGGTACTCCTTGAGATCAATGTTTTGTAAATAAGTGTACCATCTTTGAAAGGCATTAAGGTAGACATCTAACATGTGAGTAGTGCCTTATCCCATATCATATATGTTGGAAATAAACTTGATTTTGTAAATCAGGATTTTTTCATATAGGAAATATCTAAAATCTAGAATATATGTTAGATATTTATGGAATAATATATTTAAAATTACGTAAGCGAATATTTAAAGATATTTATGGAGAACCATTAGATTAAGTAAATTTCCACCGTTTATTTGAGACGTGAACTCCTACAAATAGAGGTGGATTCACTCATTTTGGATGTAAGAAAAAAGTATGAACTTTTGTAATAAATTTATATTTTCTCCTTATAATAGCAATCAATTTTTTCTTCAATCTCTCATCTATCTTTTTCTAAAATCAAATTTATTCCCTACTAAAGAAAAACTTCCAATAGTAGTATCAGAGCTTGAAGATCCTTCTAAAAAGATAACGAATAACGGCGTTCACTTCCAAGTCCCAATGCTCACCATGATCAACTATGACAATTGGAACTTAAGGATGATGGCTCTGTTCAAAGCACATGATGTATGAGAGATAGTCGAGAAAGACTACATTGAACAAGTGAATGAAGCTAGTCTATCTCAAACTCAAATGGATAGTTTTAGAGACTCAAGAAAGAGAGACAAGCAAGCTCTCTGTCTAATCTATCAAGGATTAAATGAAGATACTTTCGAGAATGTTTAGAAGCAAAATCTACCAAAAAAGCATAGAAGAAGCTTCGAACATCTTACAAAGGAGCCAATCAAGTCAAAGATATACATCTTCAAACTTTAAGAGGAGAGTTTGAAACTTAGCATATGAAATAAGATGAACTTGTCTCTGATTACTTCTCAAAAGTTTTAATAGTTACTGATAACCTAAAAAGAAACACTGAGAAGTTAGATGGTTAAAATTATGAAGATGATTCTTAAATCATTAGATCCAAAATTTGAATATATTGTCGCCATTATTGAAGAGACAAAAGACGTAAAGGCTATGGCAATAAAGGAACTTCCCTGTTCATTGCAAGCTTATGAAGAAAAGGAAAAAGGAAGAGATCATGGAGCAAGTACTCAAGACATGGATTGATTCTGAAAAGGAAGAAAGCAATTAAAGCTTACAAAGGTAAGGCTGTGGTTAAGAACGAGGACGAGGTCATGCATATGGACACAGACAAGGTTGGAGGCCCAATAATGACAACAACCACCAAAGAGGAGAAAAATCAACAAGAGATTGTGAGAGAGGAAATTCAAAATAAAGATATGAAAAGTCACGCGTCAAATGCTACAATTATGAAAAATTTGGACATTACGCTTCTGAATGTAGAGCTCCAAGCAACAATAAAATTAAAAAGAAGGCCAATTACGTTGAAGAAAGAAGTCAAGAAGATGGTACCTTATTGCTGGCTTATGAGGAAATGAAAGATGAGGATAATCAATGGTACCTAGATAGCGGTGCAAGAAACTATATGTACGGAAGAAGAAGCATGTTCGTAGAGCTTGATGAATCGATGAAGGGCAACGTGGCATTTGGAGATGAATCCAAAGTAACGATGAAAGGTAAAGAAAATGTTCTCATTCGATTGAAGAATGGATAACACCAATTCATTTCCAATATTTACTGTGTGCCAAATATGAAGAGCAACATCTTGTGCCTAGGATAACTCCTAGAAAAAAGTTATGATATTTAATTAAAAGATAATGACCTTCCAATAAGAGATGGTGCAAGTAAATTCATTGCTAAGGTACCGATGTCAAGAAATAAAATGTCCATTCTCAACATTCAAAATGATGTCGCACAATGTCTTAAGATGTATTATAAAGATACTTCTTGGCTTTATCATATCTGGTTTGGGCATCTCAATTTTAGAGGATTAGAGTTGCTCTCCAAGAAGGAAATGGTAAGAGGATAACTATGCATCAGCCATCACGATCAAGTGTGCGAAGGATGTCTACTTAGAAAGCAATTTAAAATGAGCTTTCCAAAGGAGTCATACTCAAGAGCTAAAAACCATTAGAACTCATACACATGGATGTGTGTGGTCTGATCAATTCAAGTTCACTTGGTAAGAGTAACTATTTTCTTCTTTTTATCGATGATTTTTCAAGAAAACATGAGTGTATTTTTTAAAGAAGAAATCATAGGTGTTTGAGAAATTCAAGAAGTTCAAGACCCATGTTGAGAAGGAAAGTGGTTTTGTGATTAAAGCCATAAGATTTGACCATGAAGGAGAGTCCACATCAAAAGAATTCCAGAAGTATTGTGAAGTTAATAGAAATCGATGGTGCTTAAATCCCCCCAACAAAATGGAGTAGCAGAAAGGAAGAATAGGACAATCCATAAGATGGCGAGGAGCATACCCAAAAGTAAGAGACTGCCAAAGGAGTTTTGAGCCGAAGTAGTTGCATGTGTGGCTTATCTATCAAACCGATCTCCAATAAGAAGTGCATGGGAAAAAATACCACAAGAAGCATATAGTTGAAGGAAGCCTGGCATTTCGTATCTAAAAGTGTTTGGAAGCATAGCTCACATACATGTACTGGACGAGAAGCGAAGCAGGTTAGATGATAAAAGTGAGAAGTACATCTTTATTGGTTATGACACCAACACCAAAGGCTATAAGCTCTACAATCCCAATAAGGGAAAGACAACCATTAGTCGAGATGTCGTATTCGATGAAGAAGGAGAATGAGATTGGAGATCACTTAACAAATACTATAACTTCTTCCCATGTTTTGAAGAAGATGACATGCAACAACTAAGGATGGAACAATCAAGAGAGGAGCCTACTTCTCCACCAGCTTCACCAGCCACGAGTTGTCAAGAAGATGAAAGCTCAAGTGAAAGGGCTCTACACTTTAAAAGCCTTCAAGAAATATATGAGGTAGACGAAAATTAGGACAATCTTACTCTATTTTGTCTATTTGTGAATTGTGAGCCCATGAACTTCCAAGAAGCTTAGCAAAAGAAGAGTTAGAGAAATGTGATGGATGAAGAGATAAAGGCGATCAAGAAGAACAATGCATGGGAGTTAGCTTCACTTCCACAAGGACACAGGCAATTGGTGCGAAGTGGGTATACAAAGCAAAAAAGAATGCCAAACAAGAGGTTGAAAGATACATGGCGAGATTGGTGGCAAAAGGCAATAGTTAGAGTGCCGTCATTGACTATAATGAGGTATTCACTCCAGTCCTTCGATTAGAAACTGTTAGACTAATAATTTCATTGGCAGCCTAAATTTTTTTGGAAGATACATCAAATGGATGTGACATTTGCCTTCCTAAATGGAGTTCTTGAAGAAGAAGTTTATATTGAGCAGCCATAAGGCTACGAAATCAAGGTAGAAGAAGACAAGGTCTTGAAGCTAAAGAAGGTACTTTATGGGTTGAAACAAGCCCCAAGTGCTTGGAATGCTTGAATTGATAAGCACTTCCAAGAGAGGAATTTTATCACGTGTCCATATGAGCATGCACTTTATATCAAAATCCAAAATGGTGATACGTTGATTGTATGCTTATATGTAGATGACTTGATCTTCACATGTAGCAATCCAAGTATGTCTAATGAGTTTAAGAAAGAGACGACGAAGGAGTTCGAGATGACTTATATTGGGCTTATGTCTTACTACCTTGGCATTGAAGCAAAAGAAGAAGACGAAGGCATCCTAATTACTCAAGAAGGCTATGCTAAGGAAGTGGTAAAGAAGTTCAAGATGGACTACTCTAACTCGGTCTGCATGATAATGGAATATGGAATCAAGTTTTCAAGGCATAAGGAAGGAGAAAAGATGGACCTAACACTCTTTAAGAGCTTGGTTGAAAGCTTTCGATACTTAATGTGCATAAGACCTGACATCCTATATGCGGTATGATTTGTCAGCCGATACATAGAGAATCCAACAATAACTCATTTGAAGGCAGCAAAGAGGATTCTTTGCTATATCGTAAGGATAACAAACTTTAGCTTGTACTACTTTATTTCTGATAACAAGCTTGTTGGATATAGCAGCAGCGATTGGAGTGGAGATATGGATGACCGAAAGAGCACAAGTGGCTTCGTGTTCTACATGGGAGACAGAGCCTTCACATGGATGTTGAAGAATCAATCGATTATCACTCTTTCCACATGCAAAGTGGAGTATGTAGCTGCTACTTCATGTATTTCCATGCAATTTGGTTAAGAAACCTATTAAAGGAGTAGAATTTGCTACAAGAGGAGGCATCCAAGATTTTCGTGGATAACAAGTCAGTAATTTCTTTGGCCAAGAACCCGGTCTTCCATGAAAGAAGCAAGCAGATTGATACACATTATCACTACATTAGAGAGTGTATCACGAAAAAGGATGTACAACTAGAGTACTTGAAGACACATGATCAAGTAGTTGATATCTTCGCCAAGTTTCTCAAGCACGAAGATTTTGTCAAGTTGGGAACTCTACTTGGAGTAGCAAAATTAAGTTTATGGGGGGATGTTGGAAATAAACTTGATTTTCTAAATCTAGATTTTTTTTCGTATAGGAAATATCTGGAATCTAGAATATATGTTAGATATTTATGGAATAATATATTTGAAATTGTATAAGAGAATATTTAGGAGATATTTATGGAGAACTGTTAGATTATGTGAATCTCCACCATTTATTTGAGATGCGAACTCCTATAAATAGAGGTGGACTCACTCATTTTGGATGTAAGAAAAAAGTATGAACTTTTGTAATAAAGTTATATTTCCTCCTTATAAAAAAAATTGATTTTCCCCTCCAATCTCTCATCTATCTTCTTCTAAAATCAAAATCTATTCACTATTAAAGAAAATTTCCAACATATCATATCTAGTTTGTTACAAATTTGATTGTGTTGTAAATACAAATTTCTATATGCAAGCATACCACTAATAAAAATTAAGAAAAGTGGGAAGAAATTTAATCTCCTTAAATAATTAATGAGGAAACAAGGTAAGAAACATAAATTTTGCTAAAAATGAACACCTTACAGACCATCTCTGGTGTAGAATATACTACACAAACCGTGGACAAATTAGAGCAGAAATTTGCTACATGAAGTTACAATTAAACTTGGAAGCAAAGAAAAACCAAAAATTGTTGCCTACTGCGTTGGTTAACATGAAAATAATTCTCATGTCTGAGATACAAATCTTTATGGGTTGGAAAGAAAGGTTAAATTCGAATTCTTATTTGAATAGTTATATTGACAAAAGAAATAAAATGTGTTACAATATCATTTTAGTTAACTTTAGGGTCTAATATGAAATGTGAAACAATATCGGTATCATGTACTAGATGTGAAAAATAACTAGTACGGTACTAAGCATCTCAGTTGGAAATACAATAATACATGAAAATGCGCGCACATAGGCTCGACCCTGGGCATAGACCACCTAGACGGTGGCCTAGGGCCCCCGATTTCTAGGGCGCTTAAATTCAAAATAATTGTATTTATACATTACATTATTTTATAAACATTGAAAGCATTTGTTGTCCAGTGGTTGGGTTGGAACGTTCGAGTCCTGTCACAACATATTGTTGCAGTTTTTCCAAAAAAAATAGTTGCTACATTTTTTTATTATATCATGTACTAAATAAATCTGCCTAAGATGTTTAGGGCCAGGCCTACACACACACACATATCTCTGTGTGGTGTGTGGAAAAAACTAAAAACACAAAACCAACCGAGCACATTGTGAAAACGACTTATCCTGAAAATTACATAAATCGATGAAATCCATATACGGTTACCTTTAAGCATGATAAGATGCTTACAAAGCTAAGTATGTCTAGAACTTTGAGTGCATCTGACGCAATCATGCACTGATAATCAAAGAATCCAAGGTTTCATGAGCATGTTTGCTGAAAATTATGTCTTTACTCTTATTTCCTTTCAAAAATACTCAAAAACTCTTCAGCTTTGTGAATTACTAACCAGCCTATTGAAATTTATGGAAAAACAAAGTAGACCACTTTAAAATTTTTTGGTAAAACAAACCTTTGTTTTTATGCATTCTTTATAATGCAACAGGTCTAAAAGTTATGAATTTTTTCATCTTTATAAAAATTTATCGTACAATGTTATTTAAAAACAATGTATAATGATAAATTATATAAAGTATTAAATTTTAAAAGTTATTTATTTTTTATTTATAACAATTTCGTTGTACATTGTACTTTTACATATAAGCTACTTGAATTTCCTCTTTTTTCGCAAAATAATTTGCATTATGTAATTAAATAAAGGGGATTTTAGGCTCAAGGAAAAAGTTGAAGAATAATTTAGTTTTAGGGCCAAGAAGTTTGCTTTTTAGGTTGAAGGACACTTTCTAGTGTAAATCACAGAATGATATTTGTAACTATCATTTTCTGTTTACACTAAAATGTATCCTTCAGACTAAAAAGCAAACTTGTTGTCTCTGAGACTAAATTTTTTTGCAACTTCTTCCTTGTGGCTATTTTCCTGTTAAATAAAATTGCATGGTAAATAAGAACAAACATTATAAACTATATATTATTCATAGTAATGTGTTTTTTTGCAATTTTTATTGTTTTATTCTACGTTTTATTTTTCACAGTGCAACGTACCCATCACTGTTTCAGTTTATTACATTATTAGAATGCAACATACATAAAAAATTAATTTATATCTTTTTTTATACAAATTTCTTTATATTTATAAAAATGATATATTTCATGTATTTAGATGATATAAACAACTTGAATAATCATTTGGTGCACTTAAGTTAAAGATTTTGAATTTGAATATATGATATAGATTACTAATTTTGAATTGCAATGGATTTGTATGCAACTTTATTTTAGTAAATTTTATAGGTTTAATATAGAACATCAAAAAGGAAAAAGTGCTTTTAACTATTATCATAAGTAATATGGGTGCTTTCCAAAAAGTCTCTTTACAAAAGCTATAAACATTATTTTCCAAAAATAAAGTTAGCTATAATAAATGATGTAATAAAATATGAATTTAGTAAAGCTAGCATAACTATCTGTATACAAAAGTACGTTCTTGAGACTTTTTGATCATATCTGCATGTTAGCCTCAATAAATACATAACTCCTTTTGTTGTTAAAGTAAGATATTGAGTGACATGAACATAAATATTCTTATTCATAGAAAGAAGTAGTTATGGTAATGGAAAGTAAAAGTTACAAATTGAGTAGCTCATGGCTTATGGAATTGCTATTGTATTACATTAGTAGATGAAGAAAAAAGTTAAAATTAACATAAGAGTAAATACAATGGCCAAATTTCCAAACAATATTTTTATTTTTATAGAACACTACAATAATATAAGCATGGAAGGAATACCTTCTATGCTTCCTATATGTGCTTGAATATTTTTTATGTTAATATATCTAAAGATACCACCCAAACTATGAATCTTATTTCTTTTATTATCTTTTACATCTTTAAATAGAATATAATACCATAGTTGGAATAAGTTATAGTGGAAAGAATGAAAGCACTCCAATTAATACATATAAGTAAGGTCCCAAGTTTATTTCTAGGTTATACTTGGTTTAAGGCATCTAGTTTAATGAAAGCCTTATAATATTTCTCACCAAATTTTCATTCAGTATTTCATTCTGCTTCAGAATTTCAGAAATGTAGAATATGTAGTGGATTATAGAAGCAAATATTAAATATTTAAGTATATTTAGTACTTAAAGTATCTACAAACAATACCTACATAGATTTTTTGACTTATTAGTATTTTTCCTGTTGAAAATTTTCTTTTCTATTAGCCTTATATAATGCTTTAACCATCATCATTTCCACCTCAACCATCATTAATATCATTATCTTAGGTTTGATCATCCAAAAGAGCAGCTTGATGATATGTTGCATCTATTTCCATCTTAAAGTTGCATCCTTTTGTAGCCTTGAACCATCTGTAATAGCACATTAATCAAAACTGCATCGTAAAAAAGAACTTGGTTAAAAGTCAGTTTAATGAACTCTTATTTTTGGACATTTAGTATAATATTATAATCCAAAGGACACGAATCACATGTCTAACAACATAAAACAATGTTGTTTGTTTAGCAATACAAACTTTATCACAGTTAGGTGTAGCAATACAAAAGAGATAGCTCCTTATAGGTCTAAATGTTCTTAATGTTTAGTATCAAGATTAACTCGAACTTATTTACAATTTTGGTGGAGATTGGTCTCACTTTATAAACTCTATTTCATTGAGATTTTTAGATGTAAATAATTCATCATGGAATAAGCTAGTATGTTAGTGCTCATATTTAGTCAATCAAATAAGTAAAAGTATAGTTAGGTGTTGTTAGCCTTTTTCTAGGCTAATACTCCAAACCAATGAAAACAAAGTAGATAAATTGAAAATGTAAGAAGTCAAAGAGAAAAGAAGAAGAGAGACAATATTTTACAGTGGTTCGGCAAAATCTCTGGTCTATGCCCATTTAGCTATTTTTATTGATTTATCGTTTCTAGAACACTTAATTTATAGTGAAATTTTGAAAAACAAGAGTTAGATCTTAGATTTTCCAAAAAGTCAAGAGAAGAAGAAGAAATCCATTTCTAGTTGATGAAGGTTCTCTACTTGTAGGAGAGTCCCATCATCATAGTCGGTAGAATAAATTTGAACAAGTAAACATCCAGATCCAAAGGTTCAACACGAAGAACATGTAAAATTGCACGAAGAACCAATGTATTGTCATCCTATATCTTATTTCTTCGTATAATCAAAGTCCTCTAGCTTTAAAACTTGGATCCATAATCGTTCGGTGCTAAACGATATTGTTCAGTGACAAACGATATTGTTCGACACTGTTCGATGTAAAATCATAACTTTTGTATTCTTTTCAACTTCAAACAACAAGTCTTCAAGAGTAAGTGGTACAAAAGCAAACTGTTCGGCACTGACCCATATTAGTTGGTACAGATCGATTTTAATTGATCTAAACTTGCCAAAATCAAAGTCTTCAATCTTGACCTTTTCCAAGCTTCTCGATCCATTTTATCATATTATAGTTTAGTTTCTCTGATTTTAATCAGTTCTAAGACTGTGAAAATTTTAGTGAAAATAGTTGTCAATAAAGTATGCTTTTATGGATACAAAGTGTGCTTTGATCAATTAAACGTATCGATGTTGGCAAAATTGTTGGTAGTGTCTTCTAGTTATCTTATCGGAACAGTCATGGTAAATCATCCAGTTCTCTTGGATTCATTTACAAATCAAAGGTCATTCTAGACCCATAAAGGTCAAGAATATGTATCCTTGCCTAAATGTCAGTGATGAATCATCATCATCCGTGAGATTTATACATCATAAGTAAATCACATATCATGCTATCATGCAATTTTGTTCGGAGCATTGCTTATAAATTTTTTGGTATCTCCCAAAATTCCATTACAAGCAAGTTCGACCATATCAAAGTTTCATTGGGAAGTAAACATATGTCAAGTATTAATGAATGAAGTTGATATATTGCCCCCATTTGAAGCATTTACTTATAAATTCTTTAGTATCCCTAACATTCAATTATAAGTAAGTCCAACTAGATCAAGATAATACATGTCAATCATTTAATAATCATAACCAAGTCATTTGGAATCAAAAGGTCATTATACCTTAAAGTTAAACTGTAATCGCTCCGAATTAGTTAATTATTAATCTATATTGAGCCCATCCACTCACTCGCTGGTAAGGAGCTTGATGTTTAAGTCAAACCGATCCAATATAAGGGATAAGTTCAATTGGTATCCCACGATAATCTTGATCAAGCAATAATCTACTCATTCACTCATCGGCTCATCACTTCGTATCTCCAGTCGGGGGAACCATAATCTATAAGTCTATGCATCAAATATAAAGGATAATTAAGTTCAATCGATATCCCTCAATAATGTTAAAATCAAATATCATGTTTAAATGAGTTTATGGATAAATATCAATCAACAGTTTGTTTATAGAGTGTAAATCAAAGCGCATCAAACATAAATCTTAATAGATAGTCCAACTAGGGATTACTCTCGGACTCTAACTTAGAGCATGCCTATAGGAATATTGAGGTTGCATGAATGTGTAAGTAGCCTGATAGTAAACCTTTCTAATTTATTCAAAGCAAATGGAAAAATAAACCAAATTCCAATTCATCCCAATCATGGATAACCATGCTGTGTCTATATTCCGGTTGCGACCAAGGTCGTCCGCCATAGTTAATGGTTGCACCTACAGCAGCATTATGGTTTTTCCAATGGTTATTGAGTTCCTTACATACTACTACAATCGGGTTCTCCAAACATGTTCCTTTATCATATCTCTCAAGTGTCTACTCTCATTCATATCGTGTCCATCAAACTCATGAAATAGACAGAATGTCCCAGACTTTCTCTCCTATTCCTTCGGGATCTCTTTTAAGAGATTTCCTATATTGAATCTACCCCTACTACCTAGATAAATCCTCTTTGCGGTTCTAGTTTAGCCAGTGTAAGAGGCAAACTTTGGTTTCTTCTCTAGACTCTTTGAAGCTCCAAAACTATCATCAACCTTCCTCTTTCCTTTATCCTTTTCGAGTCCTACCTTGGATGGTCCTCCATGGAGTTTACTTCAACATTCTCAGCTTCTGCGTCTTCGTGACACACATACCTTTCATCTTAAGAGTAGAAATATAATAGATCCACAGGAAGATCCATTTCCAATGCCTTCTTGAACTCAGTCTTACTAGTAACTCCTACAACAACTGCCATAAGAACTAATGACGGGTCTGATTTTTGAACTGCAACAGCTAAATCTGGTTAAATAACTTCACAAATATTCCTTCTCCCTCTGCTTCATGTTCAAGTGCATCATTACTTTCCTTGGCCAAACAATATGAATCAACTGGCTCATGAATCTCTTAACTAAATCGGTCCATGTGCTGATGAATCCATTATCAAGTTGGAGAAACCATATGGCTACAAATCAGTTAAGTACAGGGGAAAGCAACATCCCATAACTTCCTCTTAAGCTCACAACACTCTCATGTGTTGGATGTATCTCATCAAATGAACTATAGGATCGGTTCTTCCATCATACGGCTCCAATGCAGGTAGCTTGAAATCAAATGGATTCCTAGCACATTGAATGTTTGGGGGTGAAGGAGTTTTGGTTCACGTCCTCTAAACCTCGATTAGGGCTCCACCTCAAAGCACCTATCGTACCATCTTAGCTTCAATCGAAATCTCTGTGGCCTAACATGCCTTTGATCCAAAGCTTCTTCATGCCTTCTATTCTAGCAGGGACCTTTTGGCTCTTCTCTATGCAGTTGTAAGTTTGTATTCTGATCTTAGTTTCTGGGTTTGAATTCCCCTAATGCACTCTTTCTTGCACGGGACTTGAACCAGCTCCGCCTAGTTATCTAGATGGATCGGTATCGACTAGTTTAGATCAATCGTTACCAATCGATTGTGGAAGCTGGGGCTGAGTTGAACTTGTCCCATCTCATGCATCTATGCTTCCATTCCATCATTTTACTATGACCTCCTTTGGTATTGATTTCCAGTAACTACAACTGCTCTTTATTGCTATATGCATTGGAAAAAGCCGTTCAATATCTCCTCTTATCGAGCCAACAACATTGTTTGCATATTTATCATTGTTCTTTCCATCTCATCTCTGAACACCAAAATTGAAGGTGGATTCTAATAAGAGGACACCTCCTAGCCTCCCTATGTTCTAGTTGACTTCCTCTGACTATGACTTCTTTAAAAGTGGCTTCTTCATCTACAACAACTTAGATTTGAAATCCTTCTCAATGAAAGCACAAAAAAGGTTAGTCTTTTTCTAGGCTATCACCCCAAATCAACGAAAATGAAGTAGATAAATTGAAAATAGAAGCAGTCAAAGAGAAAGGAGAAAAAGGACATAATGTTTCATAGTGGTCCGATAAAATCTCTAGCCTACTTCCACTTTATTGATTTTATTGATTTATTCTTTATAAAACATTCAATTTACATTGGAATTTCAAAATATAGGAGTTAGATCTTGGATTTGCCAGAATGTCAAGAGAAGAAGAAAAAGTCTCTTTCTAGTTGATGGAGGTTCTCTACTTATTGGCAAATCCCTCTACCATAGTCGGTAGAGTTAATTTGAATAAGTAAACATCTAGATCCGAAGTTCCAACATGAAAAAAAGGTCAAATCTCACATTTTCCCATCATCACAATTATTCGGTACTGATCAATATTGGTTGGTATCGATCGATGTCTTGTTATCCTACGTTTTATTCTTCTACATAGCCTAAATTTTCTAGCTTCAAAACTTAGATCCACAATAGTTAAATGCCAAACGATATCGTTCGACATTGATCGAGGTCATATTGTTGCTTTTATATTCTTTTCAACTTCAAGCAATAAGTCTTCAAGGGTAAGTGATGCAAATGGTAACAAGCAAACCATTCAGTACCGACCTATATAAGTTGGTACTCGGTATCGATCGATTGTAGTTAATTAAAAATTGTCCAAAATCATAGAGTCTCTAATCTTGTTCTTTTAAAAGCTTTTTGATCCATTCCTCCACTATTTTATAGTCCAATTTCTCTGATTTGAGTCAAGTCCAAGACTGTGGAAAATTTATCGAAAATAGATGCATCAATGATTTGATCTTCTATGAGGCTGAATTGATCTGAGCTTGTTAAATATATTCATATTGATCCTTAAAATTTTATCATTCTAAAATATTGATCTTGCTATTTTTCCACTGCTCTTTTACCATTCTATACGTATATGGTGCTAAATAACATAATAAATTAAATTATAAATTAGAAGTTAAAATAAAGGGTAGAACATGAAATAATGGAGGGATACAAAATTGGAAGGATTCTAGTGATAGGTTTGATGTTGGTGGTGTTGGCTCCTAAGCTCTAATGAAAGGTGATGGCTACTATAGCGATAATTGGCAAAATGCTAGGGTTTCTTGAAAATTAGAATTATAGGTAGCAGGATCTTTAGAATCTCGTTAAATGAAACTTATAAAAGAAATTTGAAGTTTAAAATGGAATGAGGGGAAACCATAAGAGGGAGATGATGAAATGGTCAGTAGTTAGGATATTGAAATCGGGGAAGAATAGTTTAGAAGGAAAGAGGTAGGAAAATAGCATGTAGTGCAAGGAATTTTTTTATTTATTCTAGAAAAGTACACAAAAAGAAAACACATAGATAATGGTCCAACTTTATAATATATAGAATAGATTGGTTTTACTGTTTGTGGTCAATTTCAAAAAAAAAAGTTCAAACATCTCTACTTCAATAATATGTTGGTTTTGTTTATTCTATATTCTACTTTGCATTTGGATAATTAACATATTCACATATTATTTCCTTAATATACTACTACGTGATAGTGATTATTAAACCCAACTTATATATGGTTAATTAAAAGTTAATCATTTGAAATGAAAAGTCATGTTCATTGATAAAGAGTCAAGAGTCATCTCTATTTATAAAAAGTCCTTAAGTTAAGAGTCATGTTCATTAGATAAATTGTAAAAAGTGTTATCTGGTTTTTGCACCAAGTGACTTTCAAATGAATTTAAACATTGGGATGAAGACAAAATGGTTCAAGGATTGGAGGCATGCTTGAAGGACATTGGAAGATGCTTTAAAAGATTAGAGTGCAAACTACACTAAGTAAAGTGAACGAGGACCAACCTTTTTTCAGGTCAGCATCGAATTATTTTGTGAACTCTAAAAGAATTTGGGGCTACGGTCAATGGTGGTTGGATAAAGTTATCATCCTGGGGCCCATCTCTGAAGGAGCAGGTGAACAACTCCAAAAATCTCTAAAGATAAGGACAAGTAATAGATGTGTCAGAACTACTCGACAATGACCTGATTTTCAAGGCAAAAGTGCTTGGAACTTGATGGATCGAAGCAAGAGAACAAAATAGTAGAAGATGACATGGTTTGTGGGCAATAATTCAAGTCGGTACTAATCACTTCCGATTGGTACCAACTTGATTTTACGACTGTAGGGACTTTGTCTCCTCTTGTACTTTCTTGGATCTGAATTAACTAGTATTTCATGATTCGACGACTTCATCGGGCGATTTCTCAATATATAGCAAGCATATGGAAACTTAGAGAGGACTTTTGGCACTCCTTCTTCACCTTCTCTCTCTACTTGATCTTGTCACAAAGGAAGTTACTTTTTGCTATTCTAAGTCATTGGAGCTGTAAAACCCTTATATTTGTGACAAAAACTCTATATAATAATATTAAAGTGGACGTAAGCCTCGGATTTTTTGAACCACACTATGCTAGATGGGTAAATTTGCAACGCCCCAATGCAGAAAAAATGCAATGACTTTGAGCCGTTGCGAATGTATTAGCAATGACTTTAGTTCGTGGTAATTTTACAACGGTTCTAGACCATTGCAAACAATCCCTATTGTCATTAAAATTTTAGTTACTTACGAATACACCCTGCGCTTAAAATATTACGCTCCCGCTCCTAAATTAATTACCCAGCACTCCAAAAAAACATAAATTCTAAAATAATACGCACCCTAAACCATCCCTCTCTCTTGCCTTCAACCTTCAATCCCCAAAATCTAACAACATCCATCTACAAGCCACCGTCTTTAATCTCGAAGGCACATATCTCTATTATAGCCATGTTTGTAGCACTTTATCTACCGATGAATCAGTTATCCCTGATCATCCTCTTTAGTTTATTTGCCACCTGGAGCTTCCTGTACCATTTTAGACCGTAAGCCATGGTTGTAGTTCAAGTAGGGCCAATTGTAGCGGCTAAGTTTGAGATGAGGGTAAGAAATTCAATTTGTAGGTTGGTGAAATTTATCCCCTTGGTGCTAAGCAATAGGTGTTCTTAATTTGTTCTCATTGTGAGTGTGAGGTCTTTATAGGTTAATTTGATTGTGCTTTATTGGTTTATTGTGTTTTATTGGTCTATATAGGTCTATAATCGCTTTTAAAGGTATGCTTCTTAATATAGCCAAACTTTTAGGTTTTCTGTTAAGGATTCATGTATATTGTTTATAGAATTATTTAGTCATGTATTTTTAGGTTGACTAATGTATAAAGTGATTATGTTTGGTAGGTTTAGCAAATAACTAGAGCACGAACTGTTTTTTATTCTAAACAATAATCTATTAAATATACTTTCTAGACAAGAAGTATCACACTTTAGATGATCATGAAGAGTACAAAGAAGAAATCAAAGGAAAACAACTAATCATGTGAATAAGTGATTATGTAACACTAATTATTGGATCTAGGCTATTTTGCACACGGTATTGGAATACAAGGGTTATTAGGAACCAACCCTTTGCTTTATCCTCAATTTACGTTGAAGTTATTAACTAGCTTATAACATCCAATATGGATATACAAAATTTTAGTTGACTGTATTTTTTTAAAATTAGGTACTTAGATAGTAGTACATAATAGTACCATAAGTCTTACGAAGTACACAACAGACTATAACCCATGACCTCTCGCACCAAAGTCGAAGCATCTAACTATTGGGACAATGGTGCTGGTCAACTGATAGTAATTTTTCCTTGTTAACTATAAACTTTTTTTGTTTGTCTCTCTTTACCGACTACAACATACCTTACCTTAATTTTATAATAATTTTGTGTAAAATTTAACAAGCTTGACTTAATATAGCCGTGTTTTAGCTGTTTGAGGATTAATATCTGAACCTTGATGTTATAGAGCTATATGTCATCTTAGCTCTAATAGGAATCTTTCTTGTTTGAAATCTTATTTCTGAAACAGTATTTAGGTCAATGTGGATTATTATTAAGGACCACTTGGTTAATATCAGACATATATGATTTATTGTTTACATCAAAGATTTGTAGCTTATTTAATTATTACAGCTATATAATCTGATATTCAATAAGATATAAGACATTATTGACATAGATTATAATTTTAATAGCTTAGATTATGTAGTTATTTTAAAGGTTGAGTGGGTATAATGTTAAAAGAAGGGAACATGCAACTAAAAAAGTTATCAAATCCGAGCAATGGAATATTAACTTAGAGAAGTAAACCGAGTTAGGGGTAGCTTGTAATTTTCTTTTAAATGTCCAATTATCCCTGTACTTCCTAACATGTAGGCATCTAGCACTTTCTTCTTATTTATTTAATCTCATCATTCTTCTTCAGTTGAAAAACCTTCAAATTTTATATATTTATATTTTATTGTTAATTTTGTTAGGTATGTGTATATAATCTTGATACTAATGACCTGTACGAGAATATTTACAATTCGCGTACATTAACTTTGTTTAAGCTATTATCTATGTATAGCTTTCCCTTCATGATATTTCCCCATCCAGTACTTAAAAATGTGTGCTTACTTTATGTTTGCTCATTTTAGTCTCTTTGATGATGTGCAATATCTAAACTGAAGTGCTTCCTAGCTTTCAAATACGTGGAATATGGATCGGTATCCACCTTGAATTTATTAATTGAACAATGTTTATATTAAAAGTTCCTATTGTGTTTATTCATCAGCGTTAGTGTTTTTGGGGATTCTAAAAGTTCTATTTAGTGTTCCTATGATAATAGAGGAAACAATTCGACAACAATTTTATTATCTTTGTAAAGGCACTTGTATTTACAAGGAGGGCTTAAGGTATGAGATTTACACATTTAATGTTTTGCAATATCAACGCATCATTAAATCAACAATTCCTTTTTCTTTTTTAAACTAAAGGAATCTTTCAAATCAATGTTGAAAATGGACATGATACCCAAGTTAGAGAGCAATTGAACATAAGACTTGTTCTCGATGGTATTGATTTACACTGTCTTGCTCGTTTGATTAAGGTAAGCATCAAATTCAGTGATTATGAACATTTAAGATGTGGTACCTACCCTGAAATAATTTTTGATGTTGCTTTTGGACTTTTGTATTATTAATTTAGTAATTTGATGTCATAGTTTATCTTTGCTTGAATCAAGTTAAACTATTCACATATGTAAATTCCAACTCCAATATTTGAAATTTTGCAAAATATTAAAAATAAATCTCAACTGGGAGTTTGGTTAAGTGGCTGGGTTATACAAACAATAGCCTTTAAGGGCAACAAGTGTATAATTCAAATTGTAATTTGTAGCTTAAAATTTGTCTTCTTTCACTGTTTTCACTTTTCTGCATTTTATTACGAACAATACCAAAAATGTAGTTTGTTTTTCATTGCAAAGAACAACTTAAACTCCTTTTTAGAGCACTAAACTAAATGATTAACCATAAAATCAGCAGTCAATCTAGAATGTAAGCTCTAGTAATTAATTGAATCAAGTAGTTACATAAAGGTGCTTAGCTTCACTATGGTTTGATTATCTCCGTTCCACTTACTTGCTCTTCCATGGCCAATAACTTAAGTTAATATGATTTACAAATCAATGAATCCATCAAGGTCTGGATTAAAAAATGTTTATCAAAGTTTTTGATGCATTCCTAGTTATACATATTTCTTCATTTATATCTTCCTTAAATCCAAAAAATAATAATTTTTATGACTGTAACGACGGCATGGTTTTGGGAACTACTGTCCATAGGAGTTTCGGACTTGCTCACACCAGATCTGGTTTTGCGTTTTATTAGCGAAGAGGAATCTGATCATTTAATGGTCTACAATTTCTGAAAATTACATGTAAAAGTATACAACAGGTATTACAAAGAATCATCTCTAGTGATTCAAGGTGTAGAATAACACAGCAACTACTGGAGTTCTGGCCGATATCATTGATCTCCAGGATCTTTTTTAGTTATTTTCGTTTTGTTGTCTTTCACTGTATCATTTATATTTACACTGTCAAACACCTATATTACATTTTTTATATTTTAGGGTATTTTTCCTTTCAAGGATTTTAATTAAGGCAAACAATGGTATTGTTTTTCTTTTTAATGAGGGTTTTCCTTGATAATTTGATGTGGATAAGTAGTGATTATATAAAACAGTTATATCATACATTTTGCAAAGTTTGTCTTTGACATTTCCATTTTTGTAGACAAATCCAAGTTTTCTTTATCATTAATTTACTATAGGCTGAGGGATATACTATCATAGGACCATAGGTTTTTTTTAAATTACACTAATTAGCAACATCTCACAGCCATTGTAAATGCTAAATTAGTAATAGCTTCGAGCTGTTGCAAATGCTAAATTAGCAATGGTTACGAGCTGTTGCGAAGTAGAATTTTGCAACGGCTTCGAGCCATTGCTAATTTTGGCCACGAAATATTTTTCAATGGCTTTGGGCCGTTGCGAAATGTTTAGAACGGCTTAAAGCTGTTGTGAAATGGATATTCTGATGTAGTGCCATTATAAAAATTCTTGTGTTCTTCGCTTTGTTTTACTGTCTATAGCTAGATCTCTCTATTTTAATTTGGATTTTGGGTGCGATGACACTTTTGGCCCAACATTTTTGGTTCTTTCAGAGAGAAAAAGTTTTTAAGGTATAGATCTAGCTATCTATTGTGGATTAGGGCATCCAAGAGTTAGATCCAAAAGATATTTATTTAAAGTTTAAAGAAATTTCATATTGGAAGTAATGGCACCAAGGAATTCTGTAACACCCCCACCTCTATACCCATACTATTAAATAGTACTACAGAGTAATACTGTCGAATTATACGGAGAATGAGGCGATATGGGGCACACATATCGAAATTCCCTTGGGTTAACACTGGTACATATTTAAACATCGGATAAATAACTCAACTATACGTACACACTATCAGAACAAAGCAATAAACACGTGTGCCTCTAGGATATAATGATATACAATATATAGAAATATCAGAGATCAGAGAGTCAGTCACAGCGATAATATACAATATACAATATATGTCCAATACACATCACAGTAATATATATAGAAAAGACTATATAATACAGAATGATAATCTAAAATACAAATTATCTAGTCTCCTTCATCCCATAAAATACAAGCTGGTCTCACAGTCCCTATACCTGAAATGTCTCGGACTGATCCGAGTATTATATAAATAATAAACTGGTCGGACTATATCTAAATCCAAGGTCTATAAACATACAAAACTCTGTATATACCGGGTATAAATATAATAATATTATCTCAAAGAATCTCAAATATCATATACGTAAAACTCCATAAAACCTATCAAAAGATTTCTTCATCCATATAAAACTCATCAAACTAGAAATCATGAGACAACATCAAATAAGTGAATCATCCATATTCACAAAATCATCATCAAAATCCAGAAATCGTTAATAACGAGATATCCTCAAGTATAGTCGGGAAAGAACAATGTAATGTCCAAATATCTCTCAATCTCACATTATAAAATATCATCATAGAAAAATGAAATCATCAAGTAAATTGGGCTAATACACAGCAATGCCCTAATCTAATATTATAAAAATTATATAATCAATAGATAATGTGAGATAGCCCTTCAAATCATCCAAATGATATCCAATATCATGCAAGTCACAAAGATCTATCATAATCCAATCACAATCAATAAACAAAGGCTATCTTTATAATATCAAACCAAAGAGTATGGATATATGGAGACTGACTACACTTTAGACTCATCCAGTCTCTAGTATAGCCAACTCATCATAGGAATGAGACATATATGCCAATCCACCTCATACATATAACCCTGAACTAGAAAGGGAGACTGATAGCACAACTAGCCTCCCGCAGAGTACCGTATGTTCCTATAGTCTTTAGTTACCTCGATGGACATCGTGACCCCATCCACCATCAACTTGTCTATGCATAGCCCTAGTTACGACCCTACTTTTCCCCTAATGGTAACAGACTGTTGGCCTATGTCACACAAGGGGCTATGGGCAACAACCCATCTACTACAACCAATACTGTAATGTGCATCAAGGGGACATATAACTATAGTGTCATGGATCTAAGGCGCGACCCCATGATCAGGCCGCCAGGGTGGATACCGGCCAATCTAGTTCACTCCCGAAAATAAAGGAAGTTGAACATAATGTGGAAGGTCATATAGTACACATACCCTATAGCTATGTATATCTCTAAGCGCAGGCCGACACGCAGCTCTCATAATCCAACGTCTAACAATACGATACTCCTCACCAAGTACATATGAGTGTAATCTCCATTTGAGTGACATTTACTTACAATGAATAATCCAAAAAATAATATAACGGCGTCCTATACCACTGTATGTTATTCGGATAATTATTCAATGTTCATAAACTACCCTTGATCCACACTATATATCTCTATATGACAAGTCCGATGAATAACCGGAAAAGTGTTACTGAAGGTCCCATACCAGGCGGTATCACTAAACCATTAATTCAAATTTCTCATCACACAAAAATGAAATCTCACAAATCCAATAGAAGGATGTCATCACCGTATCATCTTAAAATATAATTCAAATCATTATCAATGATGAATCATTCATAACAAATAATTCAATGTGGAAGAAATCATAAATCATAAAAGTGCAATAAAATATCCTTTATAAACAAATAGGTAGAAAAGAATCTTATTCTCTTAGTTGTATTTATTGATTATAAAATATCTATTAAAAGACTTAAAATATCAAGCATATATAATCTTTTAAATAATGATTAAAAACCAATTATAACTTCCTTATCAATGAATTAATAATTTTAAATAAAACCTTTCTTAATTTCATATTCTAAAACTAATAAAACTAGCAAAACATTTATATGTTTAATAATTTCACACTATTTGAATACTACTAAAAATAAGGATTTAACACTATAATTTTCTTTCAAATCCTTGTTCATATACATATAAAACATTCCAAACTATTTAACGAATCTAATGTAATTTATAGAAATCACTATATAATTTTTTTATAATTATATTTTATTTTGGAATAATTTATAACTTCCAAAGTAATTCTACTTTTATTTCAATCCTTTAAATTTAATTCAAATCCATCATATTAAATTCAAAATAATTATAAATCAATCAATCGAATAATTTCAGAACATTATATGAATTGGGAATTTTATTTTATTTCTTTTAAAACAACTCTAAACTCATAATATATTATAATATTGATTTTAAAAAGAATTTCATAGTCGAAAGAAAAATATACTTTTATTTATAATTAAAATTCTATTTATAAATAAAAAATAGTTTAATTGAATAATTCTAGTAAATTATGTATAAAATACAATTAATAAGATTTAAAAACCCTTAAATAATATTTATAACCCTTTCAACATTCTTTAAAATAAGAATTGAATAAATTTCTAAATATAAAATTATGGGGTAAAATTACTCCACTGACGTACCAATGAACATCACTATAAATATCTCGCGTGACCCGAGTCGAGCTTCGTCGAACTCCGATCATCCACAAAATTCACACATCGACATATTAATAAATATATAACTCAATTCACAAAGGGACTGTTCCCTTTGTAAATTGACACTTCCAACTAAAACAATCGATTAACTATCACAACATCATCCATATCAACTAAATTTACCACAATAATTTAACCAATCAATTTACCCAATATATCAAGCAATTACATTCAAATAAGTAATTTAAGCAATAATGAGGGATAATTATATAAAAGAATGAATTATAGAAATGGTTGTGAGTATCAAACTCACCTCGAATGTCGCTTGAGTTCCAAATATTAGCAACTAGATGACGTCAATATCGCTGCCACTAACAATGCTTCTACCTTCCAAAATCACTAACCGAACTTAAAGCATAACTCTTCAATCATGAGTCTCCACTACTGTAGCACTAGTCGCCAACGTCCTCCTCTTAACAAGTATGCACACAAAACCCAGAACGCCCTCCCACTGCTTTATGTCACCATTTGAGTTTGTTGCTCCATTCCCACATCGCCATCAAGTTGTAAGCAATTTCCAGTCATGACATCACCCATCACCAAGTCGCATGCTTCCTAGCATCCTCAGCTAAGACATGGCCTTCGATCTTCAATGTCACAAGAGCTATGTTGCCGCCTTCTGCCAAATTGCCTCCCCAAATCAAAAGCGCGCCTTTCGTATATATAATTTTTCTTTTAGGTTGTGGTTCTCCATTAGAAAATTTGGGCAAAGGGTAAGTTATGTGTGACGAACCCACTGCTATGCCCAGTTTAGCAAAGAACATTGCAAGTAATATTGTCTGCTAATCCGGAGGATACGGCTGGTTAAGGGCGATCAAATGTGAATATATCTTTATACTAAGACTGACACATCTTATTTACCTTTTTGAGGATATGAACTGAAATTAGACGTGTACATTATTAATACAAAGTAATAAACACACCGATTAAAAATATTCAGAATAGTATATAATATAGATTAACCAGAATCAGAGTTACAGATCACAGCGGAATAATATACCTCATCATATACATAATAAAATTAAGTCTACAAAATATGAGTACTAGACCCACCAAAATATATACATCATATCCAAAATCTTGTATCAGGTACAAAGTCACTACTATAAAATATAAATGACATAACTCCTGACTGTCAATATATACAAGTATGAAATAAACTAAAACAATCAAAATAGTCTACTTCAATCCTAGCCCAAAATCCAAAGGTCAATGGGTCCATGTACCTGTAAAGTCTCAGCCTGACCCGATTATTAAAATAATAAACGGGTCACTATATCTAAATAAAAAGGTGGGATATTAATATCATAACTATATGACTTAAAATTATAAGTCATATAAAATATGCCAAAAAAATAATCATAATAAGGCATATTAATTAAATTCATTACTTTATAATTCCATAAATGACTTAACTCTAAAATAAGTCATCTCAAAATATGCCTAAAACCCAAAAATTCAAAAAGGCATATCAAACCAATAAATACAGGTTTCAAAATTCTGACTTAACAATAACCAAATAAGTCATCAATAAAATATACCCAAAAACAAATACTCAAATAAGGCATATCTAACAAATCACCATTTCATAAATACATATCAAGTCTCAATAGACTATCATCTCAAAATAGGGCGATAACCAATTCAAAATTCCTCAAAGCCATAAAGGATACAGAATATTAATGCTAAAAATGTCTAAAGAAATAATCATCAATAATGAAATAATAATGGTAGTCATCTATCAGTTTAATACAGTTACATGAAATCTACCGAAAGAGACCCGCTACGTAGAAAGGAAGCCTTTCGAAAGAGACTGCAGATTAGGAACACCGCTCAAAGAAAGGAGCAGCCGTGTACCTAATATGTCCCATGGAAATTTACCTTCCGAAAGAGGTAAACATAGTTTAACTATATAAAACAAAAATAAACTAATAGGTTGTAGTATCTATAGACTACGATGCATGTAAAAATCTACCTTCCGCAAGAGACAGCCGTATTTATATCATAACAGATCTTCCGAAAGAGATCTGCCTACCCAAATCTAAAAATGTATCGATTCTCAGATCGATGAAAAATGAGTTATCTTCTCTCGGGGATCTATCCGTCTGAAATCCGAATGCCCTAAGATAATACAACTCTAATTGTTAATTACTGTCACTCCAGTAATTACAAGAATTAACTAACTATCCTATACCAGATAGTAAATTCAAGTATTTACTAAAAGCTAGTAATTTCCACTCAAACTCTATTTAACATATTAAACAATAATCGAAAGAATTGTACAAAGTGTCCCATACCACCTGACAATTCAATCGTTTATTAAAATTCTTTATTTTAATCACGAAATTCAATAGAAATCCAATTCAAGCTTGCATAAAAATAGCCAAAACCAAAATAAAATAAAGGCCAACAATAATTTATAGGTTGAAAGTAATTAATAAAATTTTATCATATAGGAATGATTCCTAATTTGCTTTATCTATAGCTTACTTTCAAATTTATTACTTTTAAAATCCAATAACTCATATATATATATATATATAAATATATAAAAGAGTTACAAAGTTTTAATTCTTAAAAATAAAATTCCTTTATTAGGTCTTTGAATCAAAACAATATTTTAGTAATTGATAATTCACTTTATTTCAAATCTATATATATATATAATATTACTTGATAAACACTTTAAAACCATAAACTATTTGTAAACTTGAAAATCTTAGTTAAATTCATTTTAGAACAAAGCTTTATTCCTATAATTAGATATATTTCTTTAAATAACATTTAAAAGAATTTTAACTCAAAATAGTCGATTACTACTGAAAAACTGAAATCTAAAATAGTATAATTCAACTATATTTTATAAATTAAATTTCTAATAAGAATCAAAATAGATAATATCTTATTTTGAAAACGCTTTAAACATGTTTAAACAATTCAATATAATAAATCCATTTAAATTGCAACTTCCAAATTCACTTTTAAATCCCTAAACTCATTTTAAAGAAGAGTTACTTATTTACAAAAGCTTTTAAATTCTTTTAAAACTTATTTAAATAACTTCTAAAACCATGATTTCCTCCAATAAGATATTTTCCTTTATAATATCTTTTATAATAGAGGAACATATTTTGTTTGCCTTCAAAGTAACCTTATAATTAAAATTATAATTGAATTAATAATTTCTAAAGGATTTTGTGATAATAAAACTAGTTTAAAAGCTTGAAACAAAATTTTGAATTAATAATTCAATTAAGAATTTAAAATGGTTTAATAGAATTTCCAAAATGATTTTTAATAAAGAACATCACACTTGAGAATTTAAAATTATTTAAAACCATCAATCAAAACCATTCATCAAAATTCAAAATGAATCAAAACAACAAATTAGTCGAAAATTGAAATTCCAAAATAAATTCTCCACAAAGTACTATTCGTCAAATAGAACTAATTTAATGATCCGAATTGCTATTTCGCAAACTCTGATTATACAAATAATGTACAATCATCTTATAAGTAAACTATGAAAACCAAATACATTTTCATGGTTTCCATCATGCATGCAACTACCTATTCGAACATTAATTCCAATTCAATGTTTCAATCACACAATGTACTCATTCGACCATCAAACCAAGGTATTCCATAGCATGCAATTGTATTTCACCAAATTCATTCAATCACCACCAATAATTAATGAAATTAATAACCTAACAAAGCATGCAAATGGATATAAAGATTTAGATATAGAGTGTGAGTTAAATAAATTAACTCACCTCAACGATGTGAAGTAATCCGCCATAGTCGTTGCTGGCCTGCTTCAACTTCAGCTACTTTCCTCTCTCCAGATTGCAATTGCTCCCCTTGTTTGCAACCGCACCTCCATCAATTGTCAACCATGCCTCGACTGTCACCAGTGTACACGAGCCACCACACAAATACGAACGTACGCCTCAAACCGTCGTCCACCAAGTCTGCCGTCGCAAACAATAAAATCGCGTCCCTTTCACTTGCTCGCCTCAGCCTCGCCCTTCCTCCGATCAAAATTCCCAAGCCTCATCGCTTATCCATCGCGCACGACCCATACTCGAGTTCACCTTCTCCTTTATGCATGCATCGACGTTGTGCCCTCCGGCGATCGCACTTGGCCAAGCGACGATCGCCCATTGTTTCATTTTTTTTCACAAAAAGAATTAGTCGCGATTTTTGAATTAGGGTTATTTGATTTAGGTATTTTGAAATATGAAGATATGGAAAACGTGTTTTTATTATTTTAAATTTACAGTAGAAAAAGGGCTGGGTTTTGGTTTTGGAGAGAATGGAAATGGGCTTGAGTGGGTTGGTTTAGCTTTAGGCCCTTGTTTTAATTAATTAGTTTTTCTTTTCTTTTAGCAACTATTTTCATTAATTTGTGAATCTATTCTAGTCTAATTAAAATCGTTGAAACTTATTTACACTATATTCTGCAAATTATATTTCAATAACCGAATCATTTTATTTGATTCAGTCATTATTCTTATTTAATTATCCATCGAACCGATATAAATAAATTTATTCATCTTCATCAATTTATCGATTTACACTTCTATCTACCAAACATAATTTGATAATTGCACGATTTCATTAAATCCAAATTATTTCGCTCTCTTCAATTATTTAATAGCTTAACACAAATGAATCTTATTGAAACATTTTTTTATTTGAATTTTAACTAATTCGATTTCTTTTATTAAATTAACTTTAATCAAGTAAGAATTTATTTCCAAAATAATACTTATGAAAAATCTAATTCAACACTTCTATTTAATCAAATTAGTTTAATGTCACATACCGAAATTTTCGACTTTCGAAAATTCGACATCGATACTCACTTTATCGACTGCCGAGCCATCGAATGCCGGAAACTCGAATAGTGAGGGTTTAAGAAAGAAGAAAAAGGCAGAAGAAGAAGAAAAGAGTAGAAGAAAGAAGAAAAACAACAGAACAACATCAGAACAGAAAACAATATCAGAATCTTACACATCGCAGCGGAACAATATATAATAAATAAACGCTAGTCTTTTAAAACAAAGAACTATATCAGTTTATACATACATCAATCATCAGAGTCGATATACAACAATGGACAGTTATATAAACTTGTCCTCATACAGAATACACAGCGGAATAAATATATCGATCAGATACAAATACTACGTCTCGCCATCCAGCTTATCTCCAAAGCTCCAGAATATCCTGATAACATAACTCTAGGCTGCCCGTGTGGAAATTGGTGGGCACCCAGAGTTTAGAAGGGAACAATAAACTCCGAGTCAGTCATGGTGACTGGTGTGAGATCGTAAAACAGTTATTCTTTATAACAACAAAATATTTTTAAAGTCAATTCGCAATGCTTTTTGGAAAATGAAACTACCATAAGACCTCCCACCACACACACAATGCAAACGCAGAATTGGAGGAGATTTCTTCTTATGATAGTCAAAGATGCTTACTACGCAAAAATCAAATTCTTTTTGATATTATTATTAGTGCATAGTGTAGAAATCATTTCGAAAGTATAATATTAATCTTAGCCAGCATAGACATTCCGAACTATGCCTACTATAGCTACCATCCAAACAGTGGTGACCACCATAAGTGAATGGCAGGTCCTACAACTAATACCGTACAAGTGTCGTATTGTTTCTTTGGATTTCCAACAAATGGTCAGGCTAAGGAACTTCCTATCCACGATGGGTACGTCCCTGGAATAGACGACCCGAGAACCTAACCGGATCTCTGCCAACACAAGGCCGGGTTACCTCTGCAAAAATAGGTAACTACTGACACGCGTATGCCATCCCCCGATCGTCACCGATCTTCCCGAGGATCCCCGATTCGCAACAACCACAAAGTAATAAATTTGCAGCAACCACAGAGGTTAAGTATCTGGGCTCCATACCATGATACCACCTTTATCCAGAAGGAATGACATACACTAAGGGGCGCTACTCCCTAAAACCTTGCCGCATCCTTCCTGTTTTGACCATTTCCGGGGTGTGAGGCTCGACGAAGTCTCGTCCACAAAGCTACGCTTTCTACAAAGCCCTACTTCGGGTCAAACAAAATGATCAACCTATGATCACAAAGATATAAGATCAAACAAATGATCATATCACAAATGATCAAACACTGATCATTTCACAGCAACACTCAGTATGCCACGTTACCAAATTGGGAATATATTGCTGATAAATTTCAACTACATAACCTCTGAGCTCGTACGTCTCAGAGAAGGGTGTTAAGCTAAGAGAATAAATTCTCCGCCACCAACAGAAATGTATTTGAAAGAAATCTGCTTTACATCTCAAATTGTAACGTCAGACACACAATCCATACAAGTCTGTTCCGGGATCGAACAGAACCGAAGGCACTTCTCACGAAGCCCTGCATATCCGGATAAATTTCTAATCACGTCCGGACTTCCCGTCACTAAGGGTGATAAAACCTCTAAACCGGAGATCAGCCGATGTAGAGTAACTCGACGGTAATCCTTCCGTTTTCAAAAATATCCGGTCTTCAACACCGGTCTTCGAATGCAATTCATAACGACGTATCACATATTCGGAATGGGTTATACGACCCCATGGTCCTTTCCCGGTTAACCCGAATAGTGAGCGTTTATTTAAAAACAAGTGTGGCATTCAAATTCATCCAATTCACAACAAATACCATTCATGGTAATTATTGATAGTCGGTTATTTAACTATCAATAAAGATGCGCAACATCATCAGATTCCAAATAATTTTCCAAATTATTTGTTTTCAAAAAAATATCTTTACTAGATATAGAATTTTCCACACTTAACCATTTGAAAACAGTTTCAAATCAATTTCCACACTTCAAAAATAAATCAATATTTATTTTTAAACAACTTCGCTTTCTTTTATAAATTCCGTATCGAATTTATACTTTCGAATATCTACTGATATTCGGTTTTCAAATCGTTTTCAATATTCAATTTCAATTTATCTTTATAAGGATAAATTCTCAAACGTTTCATTTCATTTTGGAAAAGCATTTCCATACTTAATAATAAGTATTTCACAAATCTATTTATTTTCAACGTTTGAAAATACTCGATATACTTAAATCAAAAATTAAGTATATATTCATTCTTTAAGGAAAATATTCTTTTAACACATTTATTTGAGTCAAAACGAATGTTGCGTAAAACATCGTTACGACGACTCGAAATCACTAGTATAGGGATTCGGACTTTAAGATAGATATATGTAAATCCCAATACTACATAAAACATTTTCTTTCGAAAATCATTTACTATAACAACAGTGTTATAGTCCACCATTTCCTTATTTTTCGAAAACGTCTATTTCAACAATAAAAATGTTGAAATCTATGTATTCGATATCATATTTTAAAAACATCTTTAAAATGTTTAACTTCATTTTCAATGTCACTTTTCCAAAACTATCCATTTTACTTAACGATATATTCACTATCCAAAATCGTGAATATACTTCACTAATTACATTTCACTATTTTCTACACATTTTATTTCAATAATAATTCGCTATCCAAAATCACGAATATATCTTCTTTGATAATCTCCTATATTTACTTTATCAAATCCAATTGATTTCGAATTTATAAAACAACATTTATAAATCCTATTTCTATTTTCTAACAACTTTGATTTATAAATCTCCTTTATAAATCAATTCGATAAATATTCCATTTAAAGGCAAAAATCCGATTTATAAGTAAACTTCTTATAAATCTTTTATTCTAAAATTTCATTCATTATATAACTTCACACTTTATAAATCTATAAACTTCATATCTTCACAATTTATAATTCTATAAATTTTCTATCTTCACAATTTATAATTCCATAAATTTTCTATCTTCACAATTTATAAAACTCGTTTTAAATTCCAATAATTTTAATTGATAAATATCAATTTTGTACATCTTTTACATACATCGTTTTTAATAATTCAAAAATCCAAATTTAAACTATTTTATAAATTACTTAACTATTTATCTCAAAAATCATCTTTTGGTTATATTTCACAAACATTATAATTTCCATAACTTTAAATTTATAACATTTATTTATTTAAGATAAATAAATTCAAAAATTTAATAAATCGTATACTTTCCAAAAATCACTTCAAAATCCTTTTTAAAGTAAAAATCGTTATTTTTTTAACTTCAAAAGTTTGAATCCAATGATGCAACACACCAATTAGTCCATCACACATCAAACATCATATATCATCATATGAGAACAGAATATATCAATATCTGTAAATAAATAAATACAGTTGAGGAATCCAGTTGGATCCCTCCAACCTGTTTCCCTGCATCCACAGACGTTAGCACAATACCAATTCCACTTCAAGGTGGAATATCGCGGTATATGGGTTTTATAAAAATAATCCGCTTACTAACGGCGCAATAGGGTCTCATCCGCTATACGAGGCGGGAAATCATCAATCCAATATATACATATGCCAATATGTATATATTGCTATATATATATAGATATATCCTACTATACCTAATATCACATCCAACTAGCAATCAATAACTGCAATTAATTTTGAGTGAGAAAAATCTCACCTTAGATTTTTATTAGCAATCCCATTTTCCATTTTGACCATTTCTTCACGGTTTCAAACCTTGTATAAATAATTTATACAATTCTGTTAATATTCGAATAGATCGAATAATAAATTTCCATTTTACTTATTTAATTAACTAAGCGTTTGGGTTTTTAGCTAATAATTTGATTTTAAACAGCTTTTCCTTTTTAATAAAATATCCTTTTAACAACTAAAATAAATTTAGTAAGTAAATAAATTAGGTTAACCACCCGACACATTATTTTTAAAAGATAATCTATATAAACCGACAGTTCAAATTTTTTTTTCTTTTTAATTGCCTACTGCAAACTCTTTTACTGTGTTATATATGATTATTTTCTCTGCGTGTATCCATCTACACATATGTTTATACGAACTTGAAAATATAAATGGTAAACATACCGAACTGCTCCCTCGATTAAGCACGAATCAAGACTCGACCAGGAAACCCCAAATTCGCGAACTTCTGCTCGATACCCACCACTCGATCGATCGAACTTGCACACGCCGCCGCCACCTCCACATGTGGCAGAACCATCCCTCACACCTCCTCGCGAACGACCCTCAAATTGATCGACCAATTCCATTTTGTTCGAGACGACCACCTGCTCGCGATCACCTCATTCACGCGCACTCAACAGAAATTCCCCTCACAGCCACACTGCATTGACATGCTTCCACGCCCCGCTACGCACTGCCGTGCCGCCACACACTGCCATCGTCGCGACCGACCATTCATTCTTCTCTTCGCGTGTACGAGCCCGTGCCTGCCCCCATCGCTTTTGCCGAGTTCGCCTCGCCCACGAATTCGCCCTTCACCCCGCGACTTCGAGTTCGCGAAAACCCACTCTCCACAACCCTCGACTGCCTCGCGACTTGAATCGCTCACCCGCCTCATCGCCAGCTCGCGGCGAACGAACGCGATCCCCAGAAATGGCTTCGCCTTCGGCTTCGATTGTGACTGAAGAGAGCGGCCACTTGATTTTAATTTTGATTATGGGATGAACGTGATTTTATAAAAGAGGGATCTGTTCGTTTTGAAATAGAGCGACCATGCTTTGATTTGAACGAGAGGATGGGTTTGCACGATCTATCGTCGTGATATTGGGCGTGATTTAAGGGAGGATAACGTGCTGTTATTTAACCAAGTTAAATAAATTTAAATTTAGATTTAAATTGAATTCAATTTAAATTTCAATGCGTTTAACCGCCGTACTGTCACAAAACAACTCCGACAAATATGAAAATTGAAATCCGGTAATAACTCGATATTACGGACCCAATGGAACTGGTTTCGTCAAATTCCGAGACTGTTTGAAAAATGACTATTTTTAAATATCGATTCGAACAATTAAATTTCAAAACCGAACAAAACAGTTTGAATTTACATTCTGAAGCTTCTATTATCTTCAGTATTATCAATACGAATTTTAAAAGCTTTCGAAATATTTTTCTTCAACTTTAAATTGAAGATTTAAATTTCTATTCAACTTTCAATCGATTAAATTTTAAAGTTTAATCGCAAATTTCAAAATTATATCGGGGATTCAAATTAAATCATCATTCAAATATTTAAAATTAATTAAATATTCTCAATTTAATTTGTTCAAAATTCTGGGTCGTTACAGACTTCCCTCCTTAAAAGAATTTCGTCCCGAAATTACAAGTTAGGAAAAAAAAGTCCTTAACTCGTCTACTATTTTTCACAATCCAATAATTTTATCAAATTTTCAAAACAAATCTCTCTACTAAAGATTCGTTATTATTTCAACTAGTTTTTCAACTTCAATTATAAGTTTCAACAACATTGTTTCTTAACAATTCAATTTTAAATTTAAATTCAAATTTACTTTCAAAATTTTCTCAAAAATTTTCTAACACTCGAAATTTTCAAAAAATTTCGCCAGCGTCTCCTTTGCGCGGCTAACACGGCACGACTACAAAACGTCCCTACGGACTCTCAGATTTCAAAAAGAAAAAGAAAAAGCCAAGCGGCTAGACAAGAAATCATCAAAAACTCATATTATAATTCAAATACTTACCTTTTGTCGAGCAATTCAAATTATCTTTGAAATCAAATCCAATTTCCTTTTATAACACCTGTATATCCTACTAGCCATAATATCTAGTTACATATTCAAATCATTTTGCACTTTCAATTACAAAATTTTCAATATAAACTGCTTATACATTTTTACTTCACTGTTGAAGTTACATATTCATTATCATTCAATTTCACATTTCAAATTTCATTTGAATTTAATTCACAATTCCAACCTTATTTGGATTCTATTTAACTTCTGAATATTGAATTTTATCAATTATCTTTCATTCATAACTGCACTATTTTAAACTAGTTACAATTACTAATTAATTTCCAATTCTAGTTCTATTTACTTTCAAATTCAAAATGAATTTTAACATTCAATTTCATTTTCTTGCACTTGAAATTGCAAATTTGTTTATTCGTTCTCACATTCTTTCATTTTCAATTCGAATCCCAATTTTATTCTTTTGTTCAATCATCAACTTAGAATAATTTCAATATCAAGTTTCACTTAAAGAATTTCACTCTTCATTTAATTGATTCACTTATACTTATTTTAATTTAACTCCATCTTTAAGTTAAATTTATTCTATCAAAATTCAAATTGTATAAGTTATCAATTTAGTAATATTTCATAAATATCTTAAATAGGATTCCAGAGTCGTTTCAACTTTTTCAAAACCATTTTGAAAACAATTCAAATCATCCTTTGAATTTCCAAAACAAAACCCAAATTTTCCAAACAACTTCCATTTAAAACAATTTGGCAGCAATTTCTCTTTTGGAAACCCGAAAATGAACACCGATGATGTCGCGATCATCATCGGAATTATTTTCCAGCGACCGAAAAGAGTTTAGAGCTTTCAACTCTCCAAAATACTTTTCAAAACCTTTGAAATTCATTTTCAAATCAAAAAGGATTTAAACTTTCCAAATCTCCAAAATTTTCAAATTCTTTTCAAAACATTTCCAAATACTTCTCTGGAATTCCGTTTCAAATTACAATTCACATTTATAATTTACATTCTCAAATTTCTTTTGTACGTGAATTTATTTCTTAACTTTGGAGTTACGATTTGAATTTCTTATTCAATTTCAATGATAATAATTTAATATTATCACCTTTAACAACCATGCAACCATATACTATAGTACTTCATAGAAAAACATTTCTTTTCTATACAAAAATAGTTTTGGGAAAAATTATTTCATTCACCCTATTTAAAACAATACTATGTCGTCTTGCCTCGTTTAAGTGTTTAGAAATCCCTATCGATAATATGGCGTCCCACATACCGACCAAAATTCACAAACATCTCAACGGATAAGCAAACACAATATAAAACATTTTTATATATTCACTAACAAATACGCGCTCGTATCTATTATTACACTCAACTCATTCTAGAGTACTGCTGACTCTATCTCTAATGAGTAACACCCAACAGAGCAGGGTTGTCGCTTAACCATATGCTCTGATACCACGCTGTCACGTACCGAAGTAAGCGGTCACAACCGGTAGGCTTTTCAACCATCCCAGCCCCACCGTGGCTGACAGTGATACCCCAAACTTGCTTTTACGGCCAGCCTCTCGACTGTCACGGCCTCTGCCTAACCAACCCATCCCTCTCAGGGACATGTAGGGGTAAGAGTCTCCCGTTCGCCACCTAACCGCGAAGCGAGAACCCCCTATCATGCTGTAATATAGCAAGACTGGTGTGAGATCGTAAAACAGTTATTCTTTATAACAACAAAATATTTTTAAAGTCAATTCGCAATGCTTTTTGGAAAATGAAACTACCATAAGACCTCCCACCAAACACACAATGCAAACGCAGAATTGGAGGAGATTTCTTCTTATGATAGTCAAAGATGCTTACTACGCAAAAATCAAATTCTTTTTGATATTATTATTAGTGCATAATGTAGAAATCATTTCGAAAGTATAATATTAATCTTAGCCAGCATAGACATTCCGAACTATGCCTACTATAGCTACCATCCAAACAGTGGTGACCACCATAAGTGAATGGCAGGTCCTACAACTAATACCGTACAAGTGTCGTATTGTTTCTTTGGATTTCCAACAAATGGTCAGGCTAAGGAACTTCCTATCCACGATGGGTACGTCCCTGGAATAGACGACCCGAGAACCTAACCGGATCTCTGCCAACACAAGGCCGGGTTACCTCTGCAAAAATAGGTAACTACTGACACGCGTATGCCATCCCCCGATCGTCACCGATCTTCCCGAGGATCCCCGATTCGCAACAACCACAAAGTAATAAATTTGCAGCAACCACAGAGGTTAAGTATCTGGGCTCCATACCATGATACCACCTTTATCCAGAAGGAATGACATACACTAAGGGGCGCTACTCCCTAAAACCTTGCCGCATCCTTCCTGTTTTGACCATTTCCGGGGTGTGAGGCTCGACGAAGTCTCGTCCACAAAGCTACGCTTTCTACAAAGCCCTGCTTCGGGTCAAACAAAATGATCAACCTATGATCACAAAGATATAAGATCAAACAAATGATCATATCACAAATGATCAAACACTGATCATTTCACAGCAACACTCAGTATGCCACGTTACCAAATTGGGAATATATCGCTGATAAATTTCAACTACATAACCTCTGAGCTCGTACGTCTCAGAGAAGGGTGTTAAGCTAAGAGAATAAATTCTCCGCCACCAACAGAAATGTATTTGAAAGAAATCTGCTTTACATCTCAAATTGTAACGTCAGACACACAATCCATACAAGTCTGTTCCGGGATCGAACAGAACCGAAGGCACTTCTCACGAAGCCCTTGCATATCCGGATAAATTTCTAATCACGTCCGGACTTCCCGTCACTAAGGGTGATAAAACCTTTAAACCGGAGATCAGCCGATGTAGAGTAACTCGACGGTAATCCTTCCGTTTTCAAAAATATTCGGTCTTCAACACCGGTCTTCGAATGCAATTCATAACGACGTATCACATATTCAGAATGGGTTATACGACCCCATGGTCCTTTCCCGGTTAACCCGAATAGTGAGCGTTTATTTAAAAACAAGTGTGGCATTCAAATTCATCCAATTCACAACAAATACCATTCAAGGTAATTATTGATAGTTGGTTATTTAACTATCAATAAAGATGCGCAACATCATCAGATTCCAAATAATTTTCCAAATTATTTGTTTTCAAAAAAATATCTTTACTAGATATAGAATTTTCCACACTTAACCATTTGAAAACAATTTCAAATCAATTTCCACACTTCAAAAATAAATCAATATTTATTTTTAAACAACTTCGCTTTCTTTTATAAATTCCGTATCGAATTTATACTTTCGAATATCTACTGATATTCGGTTTTCAAATCGTTTTCAATATTCAATTTCAATTTATCTTTATAAGGATAAATTCTCAAACGTTTCATTTCATTTTGGAAAAGCATTTCCATACTTAATAATAAGTATTTCACAAATCTATTTATTTTCAACGTTTGAAAATACTCGATATACTTAAATCAAAAATTAAGTATATATTCATTCTTTAAGGAAAATATTCTTTTAACACATTTATTTGAGTCAAAACGAATGTTGCGTAAAACATCGTTACGACGACTCGAAATCACTAGTATAGGGATTCAGACTTTAAGATAGATATATGTAAATCCCAATACTACATAAAACATTTTCTTTCGAAAATAATTTACTATAACAACAGTGTTATAGTCCACCATTTCCTTATTTTTCGAAAACGTCTATTTCAACGATAAAAATGTTGAAATCTATGTATTCGATATCATATTTTAAAAACATCTTTAAAATGTTTAACTTCATTTTCAATGTCACTTTTCCAAAACTATCCATTTTACTTAACGATATATTCACTATCCAAAATCGTGAATATACTTCACTAATTACATTTCACTATTTTCTACACATTTTATTTCAATAATAATTCGCTATCCAAAATCGCGAATATATCTTCTTTGATAATCTCCTATATTTACTTTATCAAATCCAATTGATTTCGAATTTATAAAACAACGTTTATAAATCCTATTTCTATTTTCTAACAACTTTGATTTATAAATCTCCTTTATAAATCAATTCGATAAATATTCCATTTAAAGGCAAAAATCCGATTTATAAGTAAACTTCTTATAAATCTTTTATTCTAAAATTTCATTCATTATATAACTTCACACTTTATAAATCTATAAACTTCATATCTTCACAATTTATAATTCTATAAATTTTCTATCTTCACAATTTATAATTCCATAAATTTTCTATCTTCACAATTTATAAAACTCGTTTTAAATTCCAATAATTTTAATTGATAAATATCAATTTTGTACATCTTTTACATACATCGTTTTTAATAATTCAAAAATCCAAATTTAAACTATTTTATAAATTACTTAACTATTTATTTCAAAAATCATCTTTTGGTTATATTTCACAAACATTATAATTTCCATAACTTTAAATTTATAACATTTATTTATTTAAGATAAATAAATTCAAAAATTTAATAAATCGTATACTTTCCAAAAATCACTTCAAAATCCTTTTTAAAGTAAAAATCGTTATTTTTTTTAACTTCAAAAGTTTGAATCCAATGATGCAACGCACCAATTAGTCCATCACACATCAAACATCATATATCATCATATGAGAACAGAATATATCAATATCTGTAAATAAATAAATACAGTTGAGGAATCCAGTTGGATCCCTCCAACCTGTTTCCCTACATCCACAGACGTTAGCACAATACCAATTCCACTTCAAGGTGGAATATCGCGGTATATGGGTTTTATAAAAATAATCCGCTTACTAACGGCGCAATAGGGTCTCATCCGCTATACGAGGCGGGAAATCATCAATCCAATATATACATATGCCAATATGTATATATTGCTATATATATATAGATATATCCTACTATACCTAATATCACATCCAAATAGCAATCAATAACTGCAATTAATTTTGAGTGAGAAAAATCTCACCTTAGCTTTTTATTAGCAATCCCATTTTCCATTTTGACCATTTCTTCACGGTTTCAAACCTTGTATAAATAATTTATACAATTATGTTAATATTCGAATAGATCGAATAATAAATTTCCATTTTACTTATTTAATTAACTAAGCGTTTGGGTTTTTAGCTAATAATTTGATTTTAAACAGCTTTTCCTTTTTAATAAAATATACTTTTAACAACTAAAATAAATTTAGTAAGTAAATAAATTAGGTTAACCACCCGACACATTATTTTTAAAAGATAATCTATATAAACCGACAGTTCAAAAAATATATTTTTTTTCTTTTTAATTGCCTACTGCAAACTCTTTTACTGTGTTATATATGGTTATTTTCTCTGCGTGTATCCATCTACACATATGTTTATACGAACTTGAAAATATAAATGGTAAACATACCGAACTGCTCCCTCGATTAAGCACGAATCAAGACTCGACCAGGAAACCCCAAATTCGCGAACTTCTGCTCGATACCCACCACTCGATCGATCGAACTTGCACACGCCGCCGCCACCTCCACATGTGGCAGAACCATCCCTCACACCTCCTCGCGAACGACCCTCAAATTGATCGACCAATTCCATTTTGTTCGAGACGACCACCTGCTCGCGATCACCTCATTCACGCGCACTCAACAGAAATTCCCCTCACAGCCACACTGCATTGACATGCTTCCACGCCCCGCTACGCACTGCCGTGCCGCCACACACTGCCATCGTCGCGACCGACTATTCATTCTTCTCTTCGCGTGTACGAGCCCGTGCCTGCCCCCATCGCTTTTGCCGAGTTCTCCTCGCCCACGAATTCGCCCTTCACCCCGCGACTTCGAGTTCGCGAAAACCCACTCTCCACAACCCTCGACTGCCTCGCGACTTGAATCGCTCACCCGCCTCATCGCCAGCTCGCGGCGAACGAACGCGATCCCCAAAAATGGCTTCGCCTTCGGCTTCGATTGTGACTGAAGAGAGCGGCCACTTGATTTTAATTTTGATTATGGGATGAACGTGATTTTATAAAAGAGGGATCTGTTCGTTTTGAAATAGAGCGGCCAAGCTTTGATTTGAACGAGAGGATGGGTTTGCACGATCTATCGTCGTGATATTGGGCGTGATTTAAGGGAGGATAACGTGCTGTTATTTAACCAAGTTAAATAAATTTAAATTTAGATTTAAATTGAATTCAATTTAAATTTCAATGCGTTTAACCGCCGTACTGTCACAAAACAACTCCGACAAATATGAAAATTGAAATCCGGTAATAACTCGATATTACGGACCCAATGGAACTGGTTTCGTCAAATTCCGAGACTGTTTGAAAAATGACTATTTTTAAATATCGATTCGAACAATTAAATTTCAAAACCGAACAAAACAGTTTGAATTTACATTCTGAAGCTTCTATTATCTTCGGTATTATCAATACGAATTTTAAAAGCTTTCGAAATATTTTTCTTCAACTTTAAATTAAAGATTTAAATTTCTATTCAACTTTCAATCGATTAAATTTTAAAGTTTAATCGCAAATTTCAAAATTATATCAGGGATTCAAATTAAATCATCATTCAAATATTTAAAATTAATTAAATATTCTCAATTTAATTTGTTCAAAATTCTGGGTCGTTACATTTAATATTAAGGTTTCAGAAATAGGGTTGTTACAGACCTCCTCCCTTAAGAAAATTGCGTCCCCGCAATTTCTTATAGGAACATCAAAAACATATGCAAATA
The DNA here is from genome assembly GCA_030737815.1 of Allium fistulosum. Lineage (NCBI taxonomy): Eukaryota > Viridiplantae > Streptophyta > Magnoliopsida > Asparagales > Amaryllidaceae > Allium > Allium fistulosum. The sequence goes on from CM060904.1 coordinate 802,512,162, forward strand.
TTAACTCTCTTCGAATTTTACTATTTAGTTGAAACTCGATCAAAACTTAAGCAGTTAACATTAGAATCAAACTTATCGTACATTATAAATTTAAATAGATTCATTTATTAATTTCTGTTTCTTCGCATACGAAAATTTATTGAAAATTTTCTATGTGTTAAATTTTTTGGAAAATTTCGGTAGAGTCTTCTTTGTACGGAGAGCCATTTGGAATTTCACAATTATAATATATATGATATACATAACCACACGGTCGGAAACACAATATATAACAATATTTCTATAATTGCTATATTTAATCTGAAAATGTACCTTTTAATTAGCATTTTAAAGAAAAATTTTAAATTCTTATGCGAGCAAGAGCGAGTTTGTGCTGCATACCAATCCATGTAGCCTTCTTGTACCTATGCTTCACTCAATTCGAAGTATAAGTCCCATATAAATGAATTTTAACGACACAACATTGCATTCTTAGTTTGCAACTCAAAGATTTTTTTATCACATATGTATATCCAAAACATTTTTCTTCTATTTAACAAGGAACAATACTACAACAAATAACTTTGACAGTTGATTTAAAAACGTTGTAAACTTAAGAAAGTATTTTCTTTTCTCTGTCCATGTATATGCATAGTTTTAATTCTTCTGAAATAGTTCATAAATGCTACTGCCTTAGTAATCAAGTTAACCAAAACAAATACGTATACATTTGATGGCCTTGTTCGTTAAGTATGTATGCACACAACATACTTCAACAAATTATTGGCATGTCTATCGCATCCCCAATTCATATCATATAATCCATTTAAAATAATGAATTTAATCTACTATATAATTCGGAATCAGAAAACATGCTATTGCTTTAATAATGCTGCTTTAATAATGCAAAGCCAGAAAACATGCTATTGTATAATTTAAAACTAGAAAACATGCTGCTGTATGAATTTAAACAAGAAACATGCTATTGTACACATCTTATATATACATAAAAAAACAGGTTTAAACATATATATAAAGTGAACAAGCATTGACATTACTATGTTTACAATTTTTCTTCAGGTCTTCATATTTATAATTCAGCAACTACCATTCAACTGTCACTTATATTTCTTTTCCATTACACAAAATCATTTGTAGCCAATACTTTTTTTTCTTTATACAACATTCCAAACAAGTTACAAAGCACGCAGTTGAAATTTCAAAACAACATAGCAAAGAAATTATGTTTTAGGTCCATCATCATTGCTTACTAACGCAACCTAATACCAGGTTACAAAACAACTACAACAAGCAATCAAGTTCATTAAATGCATTTTTTGTTTAACTAACAACTTTCAGTCAGATAATGCAATATAACTTTCAAACAATCATAGTTATATTTCATTAAGTTCATTAATGCCATAATTGATTTTTTTTCTTAAACGACGCAATTTTATACAAAATACACATTGCATACCTAAGCTTCTAGTAATTATAATAAAGTTAATAAAAGAAGTATAGAAAGACCTTAGCAGTTCAACAGAAAATATCAAAATCAAGTGTCAAGATTAGTCAAAGTATATTCGAATATATCGAATATATATATATATATATCTCAAAGAAATATTCAGAAATCATCAAAACTGTTCAATTAGAAATCAACAGCTAAAGTGTACAAATTCAAAGTTAAGTTTGAACGTTTCAATCCAAAAATATAGGAAATCAATTCCTTTATTAGTAACCCAAAATAGAAAATTAGAAATTTAATCAAAGTCAATTTAGACTAGAATTTCTAAAAATTACTTTAATCCATAAAAGCTTTTCTATCTCCAAAATGTCAAAATAAAATATTCATATCATATATAATTATCGTCAATATCCATCACATTGGATTTAGATTTAAATTCAATTTAAATCCCATATTCTTTCTATTTTTAGGAATTAAATTTAAATAAACAATTAATGTAAACTTCAAGTCAGATATGTATATATATATATAAGTTGTATAATCAAAAATAGATCGATATACTTAATAATGATCAAATTACTGAAGCTATATATCGATTGAGAAAGGTGAAACTAAATATACTACCAGAGATTGAATCCATGCAAACATGTATAGTACACGGAGCACTAAGATTATTGAAAGAAGATATATTAAAAATGAAGACAAGGTGAATTACACTCACTACAATTTATAACGTATATATTAGTTTCACTATAAATTTAAAGAGAGGTTATACTCACTTTAGTATGCGTAGCAGCAATTCAAATCAATCAGATAATATTCAGAAATTCACCTGATTTAGTTTTACTCGCTTATCATGAATTGTTTTTTCAAAATATCTTAGGATACCTCCTTTCAGAGTATAACTTTTATACTTCCATAAAATATTATTTATCTTAAAAACATTTTCCAAATTATCCTCTTTATCGGTTATAACAGTTAACATGTTTCAAAATTCTATCTTCATTTCAAAACAATATATACTTACTAAATGTTATTTCTGAAAATATTTTATTATCCAAAACACTACGTCTGAATGTATCATCCTAATGTTTAGGAATTCCTATCGATAACGTTGATCAAGCGCATCGACTAGAATTCTTAAAGCACTCAATGGGCAATTTAACACAAAATTTATTTCCATATGATATACATATATCTTTCAATACTTTAGGCTTTTCTAAAATATTTGCTTGTTTATAATAAATATAATCAAATTCCATATCTATGTATATCTAATCTTAAAAGATTTTAATTCAATTAGATGCTTGCTTTTATTAAAAAAATTCAATCATTGTTTATGTTACCACTAAAATAATAATTTACTGATAACAATTCCGTGGCATACACATTCATCAATATATACCCGAAGCAAATATCAAAATTTTAATTCATCTTAATTATAATCACACTTATGAATTAACATTTCGTATAAATTTAAATTTTCAATATTTCTTGCAGTAACTACATTACTGAAGACACCGCAAGTTCTTATTGTTTTTGTTGAGTAGGTTTTAACTCTTACTATTGATTTCTACCCACTATTAATTTTTCATAATCACTTACAATTTTATAACAACCAAGCATACATCAACCATATCAATTTTTTTTCATAACTTATTTAATTATTAAGTATATATTCAAATTCCAAATTTAATTAAATGCATATTATCTATCATTTTATATTTTACAATTATTAATTGCTCGAACATTTCTATTATTCCCCAGCGATTCTGTTTTGGAGGAATCGCCGGCTTTTATTGATAATTTGGTTTATAAATTCTTTGAGCAACTTCTTATTCAAATTCATAAACGAAAATAAACATTTATGCAAACAACATATATTTTAATCAAATAAACATCAGCGAAAATAGTCCATTTGTTTCTGCTGTGCAACTCTGATCATTAATAGATCGGAACACAACAATTCAGTCTTAAACCATCTAAGGTCTAATCTATATTTATTTCTCAAACCTCACTTTTCAAAATAAGTAAGTTCCAATATGTTCATAATAGTAAGTTATATAGTATTATCAAAAGATTTTTCAAATACGTCCCAATGATTATTCCCAATAATCATTTATATTCCTATTCCTAAATAATTAATTAAATTACTAACTACTACACACCCAAGGGATGGGACTCTAGGTCATCTAGGTTTAGATCTCAACTTTGTATAATTTATATTCTATAATGTTTTGAATCCAGCTCTGATACCAGGCTGTAATGACCCCACTGCTATGCCCAGTTTAGCAAAGAACATTATAAGTAATATCGTCTGCTAATTCGGAGAATACGGCTGGTTAAGAGCGATCGAATGTGAATATATCTTTATAATAACGCTGACACGTCTTATTTACCTTTTTGAGGATCTAAACTTAAATTTAGACGTGTACAATATTAATACAAAGTAATAGACACACCGATTACAAATATTCAAAACAATATATAATATAGATTAATCAGAATCAGTCACATATCACAGCAGAATAATATACCACATCATATACATAATAAAATGTGAGTCTACAAAATATGTGTACTAGACCCCCATAAATATATACATCATATCCAAAATCTTGTATCAGGTACAAAGTTACTACTATATAATATAAATGACATAACTCCTAACTGTCAATATATACAAGTATGTAATAAACTAGAACTATCAAAATAGTCTACTTCAATTCTAGCCCAAAATCCAATGGTTAAAGAGTCCCTGTACCTATAAAGTCTCGGCTTGACCCGAGTATTAACATAATAAATGGGTCAGATTATATCTAAATAAAAAGGTGAGATATTAATAACATAACTATATGACTTAAAATAATAAGTCATATAAAATATGCCAAACAAAAAATCATAATAAGGCATATTAATTAAATTAATTACTTTATAATTCCATAAATGACTTAACACTAAAATAAGTCATCTCAAAATATGCCTAAAACCCAAAAAATCAAAAAGGCATATCAAACCAATAAATACAGGTTTCAAAATTTTGACTTAACAATAACCAAATAAGTCATCAATAAAATAAGCCCAAAAACAATACTCAAATAAGGCATATCTAACAAACCACCATTTCATAAATACATATCAAGTCTCAATAGACCATCATCTCAAAATAGGGCGATAACCAATTCAAAATTCCTCAGAGCCATAAAGGATACAGAATATCCATACTAAAAATGTCTAAAGAAATAATCATCAATAATGAAATAATAATGGTAGTCGTCTATCAGTTTAATACAATGACACGAAATCTATTGAAAGGGACTCCTACATAGAAAGGAAGCCTTCCGAAAGAGACTGCAGATTAGGAACACCACTCAAAGAAAAGACCAACCGTGTACCTAATCTGTCCTATGCAAATTTACCTTTCGAAAGAGGTAAACATAGTCTAGCTGTATAAAACAAAAATAAACTAATAGTAGTATCTATAGACTACGATGCATGTAAAAATCTGCCTTCCGAAAGAGACAGCCGTATTTACATCATAATAGATCTTCTGAAAGAGGCCTGCCTACCCAAATCTAAAAATGTATCAATTTCAGATCGATGAAAAATGAGTTATCTTCTCTCGGGGATCTACCTGTCTGAAATCCGAACACCCTAAGATAATACAACTCTAAGTGTTAACTACTGTCATCCAGTAATTACAAGAATTTAACTAACTGTCCCATACTAGATAGTAAATTCAAGTATTTACTAAAAGCTAGTAATTTACACTCAAACTCTATTTAACATATTATAATAATAATCAAAAGAATTGTATAAAGTGTCCCATACCACCCGACAATTCAATCGTTTATTAAAATTCTTTATTTCATAGAAAATCACGAAATTCAATAGAAATGTAATTCAAGCTTGCATAAAAATAGCCAAAACCTAAATAAAATAAAGGCGAACAATAATTTATAGGTTGAAAGTAATTAATAAAATTTTATCATACAGGAATGATTCCTAATTTGCTTTATCTATAGCCTACTTTCAAACTTATTACTTTTAAAATCCAATAACTCATATATATATATATATATATAAAAGAGTTACAAAGTTTTAATTCTTAAAAATAAAATTCCTTTATTAGGTCTTTGAATCAAAATAATATTTTAGTAATTGATAATTCACTTTATTTCAAATCAATATATATATATAATATTACTTCATAAACACTTTAAAACCATAAACTATTTATAAACTTGAAAATCTTAGTTAAATTCATTTTAAAACAAAGCTTTATTCCTATAATTAGATATATTTCTTTAAATAACCTTTAAAAGAATTTTAACTCAAAATAGTCGATTACTACTGAAAATCTAAAATTTGAAATAGTATAATTCAACTATATTTTATAAATTAAATTTCCAATAAGAATCAAAATAGATAATATCTTATTTTGAAAACGCTTTAAACATGTTTAAACAATTCAATATAATTAATTCATTTAAATTTCAACTTCCAAATTCACTTTTAAATCCCTAAACTCATTTTAAAGAAGAGTTACTTATTTACAAAAGCTTTTAAATTCTTTTAAAACTTATTTAAATAACTTCTAAAACCGCGATTTCCTTTAATAAGATAATTTCCTTTATATATCTTTTATAATAGAGCAACATATATTTTTGCCTTTAAAGTAACCTTATAATTAAAATTATAATTAAATTTATAATTTCTAAAGGATTTTGTGAATAATAAAACTAGTTTAAAAGCTTGAATTAAAATTTTGAATTAATAATTCAATTAAGAATTTAAAATGGTTTAATAAAATTTCCAAAATGATTTTTAATAAAGAACATCACACGTGAGAATTTAAAATTGTTTAGAATCATCAATCCAAATCATTCATGAAAATTCAAAATGAATCAAAACTACAAATTAGTCGAAAATTGAAATTCTAAAATAAATTTTCCACAAAATATTATTCATCAAATATAGCTAATTTAACGAACCGAATTGCTATTTGGCAAACTTTAATTGTACAAATAATGTACAATCATATTATAATTAAACTACGAAAATCAAATACATTATCATGGTTTCCAACATGCATGCAACTAGCTAATCGAACATTAATTGCAATTCAATGTTTCAATCGCACAATGTACTCATTCGACCATCAAACCAAGGTATTCCATAGCATGCAATTGTATTTCACCAAATTCATTCAATCAATAACAATAATTAATGAAATTAATAACCTAACAAAGCACGCAAATGGATATACAGATTTAGATATAGAGTGTGAGTTAAATAAATTAACTCACCTTAACGATGTGAAGTAACCCGCCATAGTCGTTGCTAGCCTACTTCAACTTCCACCACTTTCCTTTCTCTAGATTACAACTGCTCCCCTTTCTTGCAACCGCACCTCCATCAATTATCAACCATGCCTCGACCGTCACCAGCGTACATGAGCCACTACAAAAAATGAACGCACGCCCCAAGCCATCGGCCACTAAGTCTGCTGTCGCGAACGATAAAATCTTGTCCCTTCCACTTGTTCGCCTCAGCCTCGCCCTTCCTCCGATCAAATTTCCCAAGCCTCATCACCTCTCTATTGCGCATGACCCTGACTCGAGTCCGCCTTCTCCTTCACGCGTGCATCGACGTTGTGCCCTCCGGTGATCGCACTTGGCCAAGCGACGATCGCCAATTGTTTCATTTTTTTTCATGAAAAGAATTAGTCGCTATTTTTGAATTATGGTTATTTGATTTAGGGACTTTGAAATATGAAGATGTGGCAAACGTATTTTTATTATTTTTGAATTTGCAATAGAAAAAGGGCTGTGTTTTGGTTTTGGGAGAGAATGGAAATGGGCTTGAGTGGGTTGGTTTAGCTTTGGGCCCTTATTTTAATTAATTGGTTTTTCTTTTCTCTTTAGCTGCTATTTTCATTAATTTGTGAACCTATTCTAGTCTAATTAAAATCGTTGAAACTTATTTACACTTCCTTCTGCAAATTATATTTCAATAACTGAATCCTTTTATTTGATTCAGTCATTATTCTTATTTAATTATCCATTGAACCGATATAAATAAATTTATTCATCTTCGTCAATTTATCGATTCACACTTCTATCTACATGATAATTGCATGATTTCATTCAATTCAATATTATTTCGCTCTCTTCAATTATTTAATAGCTTAACATAAATGAATCTTTTTAAATCATTTTTTTATTTGAATTTTAACTAGTTCAATTTCTTTTATTAAATTAACTTTAATTAAGTAAGAATTTATTTCCAAAATAATACTTATGAAAAATTGAATTCAACGCTTCTATTTTAATCAAATTAGTTTAATATTAAGGTTTCGAAAACAGGGTTGTTACATTATGGGTTTTGGATTTTTTGAAATAAGAGAAGCTTCTAGAATAAGGGAGAAAGGGTTTGGGTTAAACTAGCTAAGTGATATTTGGGCTTTGTTTTAATTTAATTTAGCTTTAATTATTTTCTTTAAATTTAAATTTTAAATATTAATCCTTGTCATATATTTTATAAATACATTTCAATCAAATTTAAATTGATTTACACTTCATTTTATAATTTATATTCCAATAGTTACACAATTCCTTTCAATTCGATACTAGTTTGTTTTTATTTAATTATTCATTGTATTAACGTAGAGTAAATTCATTTTTCAACTATTTCGATCGTATAAAAACTATTACACTTTAAAATATTTATAATTAAGTAAAACATTTTATTCGATTCTAATATATTATCCGAGAAGGATTTATTAATTTAATTCAGTTTGTTAAATCAAAATCTAATATCAATTACAATTTAATTAATTAAAATTTACTTTCAAATTATAAATTATCGAATATCAAATTCAAACAATTTTATTTTAATTAAATTTATTTATTATTATGACATAGAAAGCTCGGTTGTAACAGACTCCTTTCCTTAAATGAATTATGTCCTCACAATTCCCATATAAGGAGAATCTCTAACAACCCCTATAACAAAAGATAAATCATCACTTTATTAGCTAACGTGATGTATGAATAACATCTTCATATAAACGTATAACCGTAATCATCATACTACATGCATCCATAACGATAAAATAAATTCTCATTATTAAATATAATTTATATTAGATTCTTGTTATTTATTTAATTAGATTTTTATTTTAAGGATTTGTATTTTAACTCATATATGATTGAATTTTTAAATATTTTCTAAGTGCTGAAATTACGAAATTTTTTGGCAGAGTCTCCCTTGCACGGCACGCGTTTCAAAAATTAAACAGATAATATAAGCCTCAAATGGGGTCCTCCCTATCTGGGACTTCCCACATGGGGTATAACAATCAATACACACACATTTATATACTTTACACAATTAGATGCATAAAATATACTTTTCTTTTTTGCAATTTTCTTATCTTTATCAAGAATTTTTTTTCCTTTTAATAGCGTATTTGGATCGAGAGATCTTTATGCAATCCATTAGTAGCTTTCTAGTACCTATAAGGAGCTCAAACATCAAATACAAATCAAATTATAACATTTCTATTGATGTTTTCTATGTTGTGCCATGTTCATCCTGATTTTTAAAGGTCAAAACATCAAAATTTAAGGTAGTAATCAAAAGTAAAGTCATAGTGTATAGATTTTAGTTTTCAAAACATTTTTCGGATTGCAAAAATATGAAGTATAACTCATGTTATGTGAAGTTTTGTAAAGGAGATCATCTCAGATTTTCTAATAAACCTAATAGGTCAACGAAACAAAATAGCATTTTTGGCTTAACAAATGTCAATATTTTGTGAAATTCTTAAAATAAAAGTTGTAGCCTATACTCTTAGCTTTTCGAAATAATCAGAATCGTAAAAGTTGGATAAATTATTTGAAAGTTATCATCAAATGAATGATGATCAAATACACAGGTATTTTTTGTTTTTTTAAGCAAGTGCAAACAAGATTGCACACACTCATATATATGCACAGACTTGAAATCAATACTCGTGTTGACTGATTGCATTTGATAAAGCCAAAGTAGATTTGAAGTGGTATAAAATCTGTCCTTATTTGGAGCTTAACGGCTAATGTGAAGTATGGTATTATAGAACCAACAACAACTCCCTCAACGTTGTCAAAAAAAATTTGAAATAGATGTTAAAACTCTATAGAATAAGTCCAACTAACACTAACATAGTTGAAATTACATTAGTTGCATGAACAAACATTGTTACCGATCTTCTATGTTTTCAAGTCCCTAGATTCAATAGACTCCAACCGTGAACCTTTGTTTGACGGGCAATTTTCTAGGATTAGAAAAATAGTCGACAAATTTAAAATTTAAAATAACCGCAAGCGCACGACGTACAATTATAGTACGTGGCGAGTACGGGTCGATCCGCAGGGAGCTGTATGGACTATATTTCTATTCAATCAAATTAACCATAAATTTAATAGGGCTGTTAACTACAAAAAATTGCAAAAACTAACTACTACAAAAGTGAATGAAAACTATGAGATTAAAAGACAATTTAGAGATAAATCCACTCTCATGATCACACAAATAAACACAACATGAAATTATGATCTCTCTTTTGGTCATTAGTGAATTTAGTTGATATGTTTATCAATAAGTATGGCCAATTTGTGCTATTAATTAGCCCAACATAAACCATCAAACTTTAACATACCGACTAAACTACTTGTTAACTCTCATGAAAATTGACAATGAGCTTGAAAATAAAATCTAGCCTAAGCATGATCTACTCACTATTGATTAGTATATAGACCATCAAATTTTGATTTTAAAATCACTTCATTACCAACATCATATGTTGATGAAGAGGTAATTTGTGTTTATGTTTGTTTAAGCATAGCCTATTTGGTGTCAACAACATAGGCTATCAAATTCAAAGCTAAAACAACAAAGTTTAACCACATCAAACATTTTCATTAAGCTCAAATAGAGATCACAAGTTATCAAAATGTTGACTCTACATGATTAAGAGAGCTTCATTACCCCTAAATTGAAGGGGTTTAGCTTCTCATATTTGTTATCATGTCAACAAATGTAGATTGTAACATATAACATAAAACAAGAAGAAAATGAGAGCTAACTAATTTTGCATGAAATAAATCTACTCTACTTGCAAGAAATAAAACTATACTAATTGCATAAAATAAAGAACAAGAATTAAAAGAGCACGAAATTAAATTGCATAAAAAGAAAATTACATGAAAGAAGAAAATGGCTAAGTAGCTATGAAAAAGAAAAGAGAGTTTTTTGTTTATTTTTGAGCGTAAAACTAAACTAACCAAAGAGGAGGCTGAGGTCTTAATTACATGAACAAAGGGGTATTTATACAAGTTTGAAACCCTAATGCATATTTTTAGGGTCTACCCAAAATACCCTTGAGGAAGTGTGGCCACCAAGTTGTCATTAGCAAGAGCTTAATCCTTCATTAAATGTGCATGCAACTTTTAGCTCCACTAACATGTGCATTAGCTCCTAATTGTAGATAAATGTAAGTGGGTAGATGGGGTCCTCCATGTTGTATGAAATGATTTATTTCCATCTTCATTTGTTTCATTCTCTTGTGCATGCATGAATACACGAAGCCTTCTGTAATTTCAATCCAATTTTCCTATAAATAAAAATAAAATGTGCAAATATATATTCTCAAAATTAATATATGCACAAAAATGACCATTTTCCCCCTATTTGAAGATGAATAAATGATGATTTGAAAATAATTTGAATTTTGGTTTAAACATGTTAAAACACCCTATATGCTCATTTATTTAATTAAATAAGATTAAATATGGAAGTAAAAGTATGCACATTTACGTGGACATCAAATACCCCCACACTTATCTTTTTATTCTTCCTCGAATAAACTAAAAGTAAGATAAATCCATTTTCGTAGGAAGCACGATTGCATTGAGCGTATGCAACAAGCCATTAAACCTCTAGGTGTCCCTAGTAGGACGAGTGTTGTCTCGTGAGGGTTTTCAGCGGATACTACCCACAAAATCCAAATGCGAAATGAAAATTTCTAAATGCAAGATTTATTTACAAAGAGATAAATGCAAATTTTTGAAAATATTTACAAATGAAGAATTTACTTTTAAATTAACACGAAAGTTAAATATAAGTTCTGGTCATTAATAAGAAATTTAAGTCCTTTTACTTGTCAAATTTTCCAATAAAAATTAAGTTATCATAATAAATAGACTCTAGTTTGGCTAGTTGTTTCGGTTGATAACATAGTGTAACTACCTTAGTTGATAACCGAAGTGTTTCAAAGTGGTATTTTCATTTATTTTAAATAACAAGTCAAATCAAATAAGTGAAAATAGTGCTTGGATTTTGTTTGCTTACTCTCTCTTATTTGAAAATCTTATTGATATTAACAATATTTACATATGCCTAACTCGGAAAAACCATGGCTAGATATATTACCCATGCACTGCCTTTCAGGCTTACGTGAGGGGAATACAGAGCATGGCGAGTGAACACACAAGTGTGTACACCTATCGACTATAGGAATTATTAATAAAAGAATTTTTATATACATACACCTAACTCAGATAAACTGAAGCCAAATATGCCGATCATGCATAGCCTTTCGGGCTTACGTGAGAAAGGTACAGAGCATGGCGAGTGTACACACTTGCGTGTGAACACATGACTCTAGGTGTTAATAAAAAAATACATATATACAACTTTTTTTTCTTTTGTTTGTTTTTTTGTTATATTTTTTTTTTGTTTTTTGAAGAGAGAGTTTTGCAAAATCATCTTAGCACCATTTACATAGAAGATAAAAAATGTTATATCCTTTTCTTTAAATCCACCACTTTTTAAACAAAGATTTTAATTAGGATATACTTCATAATTATCACCCATGAACCTTCCTATATACTAGTAAAACCATAGTTACTTTTAATCAAACTTTATTTTAATTTTTGTTGAGACAAATAAATTTTCAAAAATTTCAATTTAATAACCAAAAACATATACTTATCCTATAGTGTTTCTTCAAAAATAAATCAAAATGCTAGAAATAAAATAACTTTTTTGTTGAGATTTTTTTGTTTTTTTAAAATTTTGAGTTTTGGAAAGAAAATGAAAAAAATAAATAATGGAAAATCAAAAATAAAGATAAGACTCTCCTCACACTTGATTTTGACTGTCTCACCATAGTCAACCCAAGTGAAAGGAGAAAAATAAAATATAAAATATAAATATGACCTATATTTACATAAAAATGAAACGTTAATTATTTACACGACATCAGAAAATATACCGTTAAAGGATAAATGAAACGGTCTTTCAAATACTAATTCATTTGTCTCGTCAAGTATGAGAGACACATCTTAAGCATAGAAAACCAAATCATAAAAGATTTCGGAGTTGAATGTTGGTTTGGAAAAACGAATGTCGTTTTATTAAAAACCGTATGAGTTGTTTTATTTTCGATGATTTTTGGGGTTGATAGAATAATTAGTTAAAGTTAAAGTTTATTTTCACCAAACGGAAAGTCAAGCTTATCATTGAAAACTTCTTCAGAATTATCGATTTTAAAATCAAAATGGTGATTTAAATCTTTCCTTTTAGCATTCAACAATTCATCTTCGAAAAGTCTAAAAAAATTATGTTCACTAAATTCGTCTTCCTTTATTGAATTATTCACAACTTCATTACATATATCATGTTCAAAATCCAAAGTTGTTGTATTCAAAATTTCAATATCGGAGAAAGGAAGATTGAATTTTAAATCAAGTTTCTCACCCTTAAAAGAATTGAAATCCAACTCAGTTGCCGCATTTTTAACAACTTCATTAAGATTGTTGTTTTCAATTTCAAAAGTTGTGATTTGAATATCATCAATTTTGGTAAAAGATGGATTATTATTTGACTCATCACACGTTGGGATTTGATTTTGTTTCTCACGTTGTTTCATATATGTTTCAAACAACAAATCTGTGCGATCTTTGTGAATTTCTTCCATTTGCTCAATAAAATCAAATTTATAATTATTAACTTGAGGATTTTCAATTTGAATTTGTTGAGAGTAAATTTTTTTACCATCATTGAAATAACTCGCATTGCCAGAATTATTTAAACAGTTGTTTCCATTTTTGTTTTGATTTGAAATTCATTTTGGAGTTCGAAATTGAATTGGCATGGGTTATAATCGAAATCATTTGAATTTTGAAGTAAATTCAAATTTTGATTATTTTGAAATACTTGACTTGAGTTATTGCAAAAATATGAATTACATAAATCATTTATCATTTGATTTTTTTGTGTAGAGAGTTCAAGCAAAGACGAAATCATTTCAATGCTTTTTTCAAGATTTGAGGGTTGGTCATCATTTTCAAAATTCGAATTGTTTACACAATAGTTGCTATTAAAATATCCATAAGATTTTTGAGTGAAATTATATGGATTATATTGATTTTCACAACTACCGTAAAATTCATGTTAGTAGGGAAATTCATACATTTTCAAAAGCTTTTTTTTTTCTCTGTTTTTTTGGACTATTTATAAGGGAAAACTATTTAGCAAAGGGAATTTTGTTTTTTTTAAAAAGTGAAATTTGATTTTTGGATTTTCAAATTTTTTTTGTTTTTGAAAAGATTATTAATTTTTTTGGATTTTTTTGTTTTTCTATAAAAAACTAACTCATATTTTTTTTTGGATATTTGATTTTGATTGAAAAATTTCAAAGGATTTAAAAACTAAGTTAAGAAATATTTACAATTTTTTTAGTTTTGGTTTTTGGATTTTTTATTTAAATATGCATAACTAATGCAACTAAATGAATGCAAAGGCTTAATTACAAATTTTCTATCCTAAGTAGCTCCTAACCCAAAATTGTATAATCACACTTTGTCTTAATCCAACAAGATAGTTCTCAGTCAGGTAACATACAGGATTTATCGGTGCAACATGAATCACCGTAGCAATGCAACCAAAGGTTTAAGTATCTTTAAAGAAACAATCAGTATAATTTTTACGAATCACCATAATATTTATAACTAATTATTGCGCTGATGTAGCCTAGGCACTAAGAAGATAAATTGTTCAAAGAAGACAACTTGTCAATATACAATTAAGCCCTAGGTGAGCTCGTGAAACCCTTAAGTGAAGTGTCTAACCGTTATTATTAATCAAATTCTAGTATGAAATGCAGTTTGTGGGCCAAGAAAGTGGTGATGAAATCCCCCACCTTATGTGGGTTAGGGTGTTGCCCTTAGAAAAGAAAATAAGATGAGATGAATGCAAAGCGGAAATTAAACGTGATTTAACGATGCAACTACGAATGATTTTTTTTGTTTTTGTTTCTGAAAAATTATTTTAAAATGCAAGCAACCAACAATGCAAAGAAAATAAAAACAAGGAAGGAGGGCTCGATACCAGAGTGTGTAGAATTATTAGCAAATTATTTTGAAGCAGCAATTTTTTTTATATAACAAGAAAAACTAGGTAGAGCAATTGTTTGACAAGCAATTCCTTTTCGCAATCCTGATTTCCTGAAATCTGCAACCTGAAAATTTGTACAAGATTTTTTTTAGGTTAAAACGAAAACAAAAGTAGAATTTTTATTCAAGTGAAAACGAAATCCCCCCTTTTTTTCTTTTTAATAATAAAACAAAACAAAATTAAAAGAAAACAACTTTGTTTAGAGACAAACAAAGGTCAAATGAACAAAGCCAAACAAGACTATTTTTTTTTTCTTTTTTTAGTTTTAGAAAAACAAAAGAAGGAGAATGGAAAGCAAAATGGAAAATAAACAAGACAAAATGAAAATATAAAAAAAAGAAGCCCACCCGGCCTACACACAAATCCACAGCATACTTTTTTTGTTTATACGAAAATCAACTACTTCCTACTTCGTATAATTCGCAATTCTTCAAATTCACGAAATCACATCTCAATTTATAAAATCATGTCTTAATTCCAATTCATAAAATCGAATCTCAAGTCGAAATCAAAATCAAACTCTCACAACTCATTACAAGTAGATTGCAGATTCAAGGGGATTGGGGGATTTGGGATGTTCACGGAGGTGGTTCGAGTGAAGCACGGTGATGGTCGAGGCGAAGGTGATTGCAACAGAACCACAACAACAGGTTAAGCGGTCGGCGATTGGCAAAGTGGTTTTTTTTAAATTTTTGGTTGTGGATGAAGGCGAGGGATGTTGATGGTGGAGGAGAATGTTAGCTGAGGGTTATGTGATGTTTAAGTAGTGAAGTGCTATTTGTGTTGAGGTTTGATGTTGTTGTAGTATGGTTAGCAGTAGTGGTTCATGGGAAATGCACAACAGTATTGTAAATGAAGTGTTGGTTGTAAAGGTTGTTGGATAAGTTATTGGACAGGGGAAGTTTTGATAGGGTGGCAGCAGTTCTCTGAGAACAGATGTGAAGTGCTGGTGATGGTGTAGATAAGATTCAGAGATGGTCAGGTTTGTGGTTATGGAAGAGTTTTGTGGTTGTGCAGAACTTCCGGTGATGGTTTATGTTAAGTGATATTACAGGATTTTGATGTAAGGATGTTAGGTATATTGAAGAAGAAGTGTTGGGAAGGAGGTGGTAGGTAGGTATGTATGTATGTGGAAGAAGTGGATTCGCTGTGCAGTCAAGGGATGATGTTGGTTTGCAAAGGAGGTAGCTATATAGGATGAAGGAGTTTGATAGGGAAGGCAGTGTAAAGGTGTTGTAGCTGGCTGTAGAGAGGGGGGAGGGGGGGGGGTTAGGCAGAACAATAATGGTTTTGCTGGCAGTAAGTTGAGTTCAAGTTATGGTGATTGATGATGGTACAGTTTGCAAAAGTGATGTATGTATGCAGGATGTCAGTACGGTGATGTACATATGTTTATAAATGTTGGCAAGTTGAGGTGTATGTTAGTGGGAGAATGTGAGTGATTTTGCAGTGGATTTTGTATGGGTTATTTTTGTGAAGATGATGTGTGGAGTTGTCGGAGGATGGGTAGTGGTTGATGAAGACTTGTGGTTGCTGGTTGTGAAGTGTTGTAGGGGTTTGTGCACAGATATGTGCACACTTGCACAATAATGAAGATGAGAAGGATATGTAGGGCAATGATGCTTGTTGGAGATGGTAAATGAATGGTGGTTAAGGAATTTGGCTGTTAAAGGTATTACAAGTGACGGCAGTGGGTTGAACTGTGTTTTGCTGGTGGTATATGGTGATTACAAATGAGTTTGTATTGAAAGAGGGAAGAAGGTGACAGTTAGTTGTTGTGGGAAATTGAAATGTAAATGGAGTGTGATGTATATGTCAGTAGCAAGTGTGAAGATGGTTGAAGAAGAAGTAAGTATGCACAAGAAGATGGTGAATTGGTAGTTGGAGGTGATTCAAGTTTTTTGACTAATATCAGGTGGTCAATGATCGAGGCAGATGGATGGTATGAAGGTAGTGACAGTTTGATGTGCCTGACAATGGGAAGTAAGGGATGTGAAGGAGTGATTAGTTGAGGCAGTAAATGGCCACTGGTGGCAGTTTTGTAAGTAGTGCAAGTGTGAAGATGGTTGAAGCTAGGGTGGTTGATAGTGGATGGTAGGAGGAGTTGTGGGGGGAAGTGCTGATGGGATAGTCAGAATGTTGAACTTGTAGCAATCAAAGAGGGTTCATAAGTGTAGCAAGCAGAGGAGTCTATGGTTAGTCTGTTGTATGTGCACAGTTTGCACACGGTAGTAGGTGCACAGTTTTGAAGTAATGCAGTGGTTAGTTGAACTAGGATGGGTTGTGGAGTGCTGTTGTTGTTGGTGGCTATATGTACGAGATATGCAGGTGGATTTCAAGATGCAGTAATGTATGGGGATGGTTGTTTAAAAAAGTGGCAGAGAGGGGTATGAGGAAGCACAACAGTTACTTTAGGGCAGAGAAATATGTGCATAGTGCACAGTTTTTCTTTCTTTTTTTAAAGGAAGAAAAATGTAAATGTAAAAAAAAATGTTAATGTAAAATGAAAATGAAAATGCAAATTAATAAAAGAAATTTTTTTGTTTTGAAATTGTGTATGTTTTTTTCTTTTAAATAGAAATGCAAATAGAAGAACAACAACAAGCAAACAAATCAAAATGAAAGCAAAATTCACACAACAAACACAATTTTTAAAAAATGCAAATTAACAGACAAAATGAAAGCACATAAAAATCAAACAACAAATAATTCGAAGAATAGAAATTAAAATCAAGTTAAATTTCCCAGCAACGGTGCCAAAAACTTGTTTGACGGCCAATTTTCTATCAAACTAGAAAAATAGCCGAAAAATTTAAAATTAAAAATAACCGAAGGCGCACGGCATACAATTCTAGTACGAGACGAGTACGAGTCGATCCGTAGGGAATTGTATGGATTTTAAAATTTCTATTCAATCAAATTAACCAAGAATTTGAGAGCGTTGTAAACTACACAAAATTGCAGAAACTAACTACTAAAAAAGTGAATGAGAACTATGAGATTAAAAGACAATTTAGAGATAAATTCACTCTCATGATCACATAAATCAACACAACATGAAACATGATCTCTCTTTTGGTCATTAGTGAATTTAGTTGATATGTTTATCAATAAGTATGGCCTATTTGTGCTATTAATTAGCCCAACATAAACCATCAAACTTTAACATACCCACTAAACCACTTGTTATCTCTCATGAAAATTGACAATGAGCTTGAAAATAAAATCTATTCTAAGCATGATCTATTCAATATTGATTAGTAATATAGACCATCAAATTTTAATTTTAAAATCACTTCATTACCAACATCATATGTAGATGAAGAGGTAATTTGTATTTATGTTTGTTCAAGCATAGCCTATTTGGTGTCAACAACATAGGCTATCAAATTCAAAGCTAAAACAACAAAGTTTAACCACATCAAACATTTTCATTAAGCACAAATAGAGATCACAAGTTATCAAAATGTTGACTCTACATGATTAAGAGAGCTTCATTACCCCTAAATTGAAGGGGTTTAGCTTCTCATATTTGTTATCATGTCAACAAATGTAGATTGTAACATATAACATAAAACAAGAAGAAAATGAGAGCTAACTAATTTTGCATGAAATAAATCTACTCTACTTGCAAGAAATAAAACTATACTAATTGCATAAAATAAAGAACAAGAATTAAAAGAGCACGAAATTAAATTGCATAAAAAGAAAATTACATGAAAGAAGAAAATGGCTAAGTAGCTATGAAAAAGAAAAGAGAGTTTTTTGTTTATTTTTGAGCGTAAAACTAAACTAACCAAAGAGGAGGCTGAGGTCTTAATTACATGAACAAAGGGGTATTTATACAAGTTTGAAACCCTAATGCATATTTTTAGGGTCTACCCAAAATACCCTTGAGGAAGTGTGGCCACCAAGTTGTCATTAGCAAGAGCTTAATCCTTCATTAAATGTGCATGTAACTTTTAGCTCTACTAATATGTGCATTAGCTCCTAATTGTTGATCAAGGTAAGTGGGTAGGTGGGGTCCTCCATGTTGTATGAAATGATTTATTTCCATCTTCATTTGTTTCATTCTCTTGTGCATGCATGAATACATGAAGCCTCTTGTAATTTCCATCCAATTTTCCTACAAATAAAAATAAAATGTGCAAATAAATATTCTCAAAATTAATGTATGCACAAAAATAACCATTTTGCTCCAATATGAAGATGAATAAATGATGATTTGAAAATAATTTGAATTTTGGTTTAAACATGTTAAAACACCCTATATGTTCATTTATTTAATTAAATTAGATTAAATATTAAAGTAAAAATATGCACATTTACATGCACATCAACCTTGATACAACAAGTTGAAAAACTTTAGATGCTAGCATGAACAAACATTATTACTATTATTTTTGTCTTTTATTTCTTTTCTACTTGTAGGTATATTTTTTTACTATAGCATTATTCAACACTGCAACATCAAATGATGCATTATCCATTCTAACCACAAGGATTTTCATCACACTGCCCAATTCCAGGCTTATTAGAGTATCAACATCAGAAAGTGGTGGCTTCTTGGGTACATCAGAGAGCATAGGATCATTTAACAAAGCATGAGCTTGGACTGAAGTAAAGCTTTTTTTGAGCTCTGAAATATTGATATTAATTACAGTCCTTGATAATTTCCTATACTATGTCATAATTGTCAAATTAGTAACCTTATCAATAAACATCATAATCAGAAATAGTTCATTTATGCTGCTTTAAAGTATAGATTCATACCAGTAAGAAATTAACAAATGCTTTATTAAAACTATGACAGAATCACCTATTCTTAATACAGCTTCAAGTAAACTTATACATATGCTAACTTTTTTTAATATTTTTTCCTTTCTCAACATACAATTGTACTGCAAGTCCCCTTTATAAAATTTAACCATTTTATTCATATTATTCTTTTCATATCATTGTGTCGAAATGTCTCATCCTAGTGTTTAGGAATTTCTGTCGATAACGTTGGTCAGGCGAATCGACCAGAATTCTTAAAGCACCAAACGAACAAATTGACACCAAAATAAGCAACTAAATATTTTTAGTCATTTTATAAAATAATATTCATATTATATTAAATTATATACATGATTGTATAAAATATTTATTATTTGAAATTTGTGCATATACCCAATTCATCAACTATTACAACAATACAAATAATCACAGTCATTCATCCATATTATCGAATAATACACGTCTGCAAGTAGTGGCGTAGTGGTTGAGACACTTGCCTCCTATTAACAAGGTCGCGAGTTCGATACCCGTCTTCCCTACTCCCCTCAAAGCACGGAGGTGGATTCCCATAAAATCGATAAACATTGTTGGAAACATCAAAACTCTATGCTGGGGCTGGCTTAAATCCCTCCTAGGGTTGGCGGACTCACTAGGCTGGGGCTCTTCCCTTCGGGGTTGAGTTTTTTTATTAATATTATATTACTTCTCTTTTTATAAAACAAATATCCCTCGCAGTTTTCATTTATAGAAGAAACTACTGTCTTTTGTTTTCATTTGGCTTCGTCCAGGTTGGGTTTATGATTACTTGAGCGATAACACCTACTCAATCCCCATATTCTAGACTAGGTCAATTGAAAACATAAATTAATACAACCAAACACACACAAACAAACAAACAACAAATGTCTTCAACGAAAAGCTATTTATCAGCATCCACTACGCACTCTGATCTCTGCTGGATCAGGTTATTGTATTCAAAGCCACACATAGGTTTATTCCCCTTCACCAATGCCGATACTACTAGTCTGGCTAACAAATCTTAATTTCCCAATCTCCATCAACAACTGAGATTAACGCACAAATGTGATAGAAACAAAATTATATATATATATATATATATATATATAATAGGAAAAATAACAAGTACGATCCTAGATGATTACCTTGGTAATCATTGTGTACTCCTACTATCGCTTTAATATAGCATAACTACCTAACAAAACCGAAGGACAGTGATTCTAAGTCTCTCTAAGGTTAAGACTCGTGTCTCTTATATATAATGTATTATTCTGAACCAACTCTAATCATTTTGTAACACTCCCACCTTTATACCCATAATATTCAAGAGTACTACAGAGTAATACTATCGAATAATACAGAAAATGAAACTATATGGGGTATATACGTGAATATTCCCTTGGGTTAACACTGGTACATATTTAAACATTGAATAAATAACTCAACTATACGTGCATGACATAAAATAATAAACATGTGTCTCTTTAGGATAAAATAATACATAATATATAGAAATATCAGAGATCACAGAGTCAATCGCAGCGATAATATATTATATATAATATACAATATATGTTCAATACATGTCACAATAATATACATACAGGAGACTATATAATACATAATGATAATCTAAATTTATCTACTCTCCTGCATGCCTAGAAAATACAAGCTGGTCTCACAGTCCTATACTTGAAATGTCTAGGACTGACCCGAGTATTATATAAATAATAAATGGGTCAGTCTATATCTAAATCCAAGGACAATAAACATATGGAACTCTGTATATACTGGGTATAAATATAATATTATTATCTCAAACAATCTCAAATATCATATATGTAAAACTTCACGAAACCCAGTGTTAGATAAAAAACTGGTATAACATCCATGATGCCAGTAGTGATGAATTAATCCTTGACTTGAACAAATGCGATGAAATGATTAAGCATAACTCAATCAATGTCATCTTAGTTGTGTTATCTAGAACCTATTTATCACTTGATACTTTGTGCATAATGGAATCATTAAAGGATGGATTTATGGCGTTAATAGGCCTTCTTAGAGTGAAGTATATTAGAGTCCATATGTTTTCATGGATTATTGTCCTTGAGATCCTTTGCGACCATTTGGAGTCAAAATATTCAAGAGTCCTTGTGGTCTTAAAAGAAAAAGATGTTCCATAAAGGGTCTATATCATGTCATATGTTCATAAGAGATAAGAGAACAAGTAACAAATCTTATGCAATGTTCCATTAGGCTCGGCAATGAGCTATGTAATTTGTTCTTATGTTCGAAGTCTAACGTCCATATAATTGTGCATATATCACTCGTCATACTCAAAGCACCATTTAAATAATGGTGTCGAGTTTTGAACTTAAGGAGTTTGAATATATGCATGTCCAATTTAATAATGTTTGAGAAGGCATAGTCAAATATGATATGCATGTCCAAAAGTTCTTGTTCGTATTGATTTTGCAAGATTATAGGCAAATAGAGATTGCCCCAATTCAATTTAGGGTTTATAATGAATTGATTTCAAGAAATGGAGAGAAGAAAATTCGTCCATCTTCGCGCACCCCTAGGTACATATTTATGAAGGTGATGTGGCTCCACTCCACCTTTCATGTCTTTGGCATGCTCGACTTCGGCATGCTTGGCTTTGACAGTGTCAACCTGGCATTAGCTTCATCGCTGAATAGCATATATAAAAGGCAGCACTGTGTTGCTTTCAGTATCTTCGA
This sequence comes from Allium fistulosum, assembly GCA_030737815.1. Taxonomy (NCBI): domain Eukaryota; kingdom Viridiplantae; phylum Streptophyta; class Magnoliopsida; order Asparagales; family Amaryllidaceae; genus Allium; species Allium fistulosum. The sequence goes on from CM060904.1 coordinate 802,534,653, forward strand.
CATGCTTCAGCATCAGCTTTGGTGACGGCATTAGCAACAACTTTGGCGACTTCAATATTGCTATGTGCTAGGCTTGCTTGATAATGGTGATAGTAGAGCTTCAATGACGCCTCAGCAATGATAGTCTTCGGCGTTGACTATTTAGTGTAATAAGCGCCCTTAATTAGTGGCTGACAACATCAGTTGATGAAGGGTGACTATATTCCATATAGTGTCAGCATTGACAATCCTAATAGATGTTGATGATTCTTGAAGTCAACACCACACATTTACATGTGTAGTGTTTCCAAACACAGTATTGATTTTGACATCATTCACGATAGGCAGCGCTAAACACTAATGAGAAACGGTAGCGTTGTGGAAGATTGACTTCATATAGTTTGGTGCTGAAGTTGATGACCCTCGACATCGATGACCTCCATTTTGATGGTTGGCGCTTCTCATTTGTTGATGGTAGTGTGAATTGAAGTGGCCTCAATCATTGTCCCTCCTTTGTAGATGTCAACGACATTCATTATTGACGTCGTGAGGATCATAGTGATGGTATTATTAAAGCAGAGTATTAACAGTGACTTATCCCAATGAGTTTCAACGTTATTGTATGGTCGTTAATAAGAGGTGGAATTAATGACTTGCGAGATAGTCTATCAGCGACACTGATTAATTGGCGTCTTTATTATAAGTAGCATCCTCCATCGAATAATGAAGGATGATGCTAACAAAGCGCGGTGTTGACAACAGATGGTATAGGTAATAGAACTTCATCGTTTGATATGTATGAAAGGCGGTATGGATGGTACTGATGATGAGCGACGTTGCTTAACGATGATGTTGATCCTTGACATCACGGAAGAGTGATATCCTCAAAGTGCTATAAGGTGCAGTGTGGATGAAGTGTGGTATGGATGAAGTGCGACACTAAAGAGATATGTCACCAATTTTATGGATTATTGATCTCATGCGGCACTATTGATCTTTGACGTAGAACTTAGTGGCACCGATTCCTTCATAAAGCTATCGATCATGGAATTACTTTTGATATTGAAATTATACCAATAACATTTGCCCCTCCTAGTATAAGTAGTTCTTTTTACTCTATAGGGTAAAACCATGAATTCCCCTGCTTTGCTTAATCTTTAGTGAGATCTTCCTTCTAGTGCTATTTTCCTATAGAACAAGTCATGACTCTTATTGTTAACTTTTTGATTGAACTTTTTAGGAGATTATGAAAGACCATTTGCTTGTAATCTAATGCTACTTTTAAAGTTTATCAAGTTTAGGAAATTGTTTAGTAAAGATTTTTATGAATAGAAGATTAGATAATTATTTGTGAATTATAATTTCCTAAATGGAAATATCATAGGAGGGAAGACTAGAAACCCTTCTAGTAATGATAATAGAAGGTCAGTAGGTCCGTCTGATGATTTTAATATAAAACAAAAGTCCTTCTGGAAATGAGAGGAGAATAGAAATCCATATCAGGCCATCATGAAAGAAGTCCAGAAATCAATATCTTATAATAAGAGAAGACCAGAATTCCATATCTGACAATAATAGAAGACCATAAATATAGATCTGGCAATAATAGAAGAAGACCGAGAACCCAAATCTAGTAACAATAATAATAGAAGACCAAAAATTCAAATCTGGCAATAATAGAATAGACCAGAAATCCAAATATGTCAATAATAATAGAAGACCAGAAATCCAATTCTAGCAATAATAGAAGAAGACGAGAAATCAAAATCTGGCAATAATAATAGAAGAACCGAAATTCAGATCTGGAAATAATAGAAGACCAAAAATCCAAATCTAACAATAATACTAGAAGACCAAAAATCCAGATCTGGAAATAATAGAAGAAGACCGGAAACCATAAATTTAGATTTAGCAATAATAGAAGAAGACCAAAAATCTGGCAATAATAATAAATGACTAGAAATCCAAATCTAACAATGATAGAAGAAGACCAGAAATCTAAATCTGGCAATAAAAATAGAAGACCAGAAATTCAAATCTAACAATAATAGAAGAAGACCAAAAATCTAAATCTAGCAAAGATATAGAAGACTAGAAATCCAAATCCGACAATAATAGAAGAAGACCAGAAATCCAAATCTGTCAATAATAGAGAACAAATCTGGCAATAATAGAAGAAGACCAGAAATCCAAATCTAGTAATAATAGAAGAAGACTATAAATCTAAATCTGGGACAATAGTAATAGAAGACCAGAAATCCAAATCTAGTAATAATAGAAGAAGACCAAAAATCCAAATTTGGCAATAATAATAGAAGACCAGAAAAGCAGATCTAGAAATAATAAAAGAAGAACAAAAATCCAAATATGGAAATAATAATAGAAGATCAGAAATCCAGATCTGGCAATAATAGAAGAAGACCAGAAATCTAGATCTGGCAATAATAATAAAAAACCAAAAATCCAAATCTAGCAATAATTGAAGAAGACTAGAATCTAAATATGACAATAATAATAGAAGACCAGAAATCCAAATCTGATAATAACAGAAGAAGACCAGAAATCCTTATTTGATAATAATAGAAGACCAGAATTCCATATCTGGTGATAATAGAAGAACATAAATTGAAATTTGGCAACGATAAATTGTGTTTGTTGAAAAGCACAAATGACTCATGTTCAATAAATCTTCCCTTAGAAGATTGTTTGACTCGAAGCGCTAATTGGCTCCGATTTTAATAGATCTTCCTCTTGAAGATTGATTGATTTGGAGCACTATTTGGCTTTGATTTTGATTAATCTTCTTCTTGAAGATTGACTGATTTGGAGCACTACTTGGCTCTGATTTTGATAGATCTTCCTTTTTGACGATTGATTCAATGCTTTAGTAAGGCGTTTGATGAATGCACTAAAGGTTTACTCCATCCTTCCTCCAAGAGGTGCTTCAGTGAGACCTTTGATGACGACACTAAAGTTTACTCTGACCTCCCTTTAGGAGGCGCTTCAGTGAAACCTTTGATGATGACACTCAAGGCTTAGATACGGCCTTAGATGGCCAGGGACCTCTTACGGTCATGACCCTTTGATGGCTAGGGCCTTTGATGGTCAGGGACCTCTTGCGGACATGAGCCTTTGATGGCTAGGAATTTTGATGGACATGGAACTCTTGTGATCATGAGCCTTTGATGGCTCGGGTCATTGGTAGCCAGGAACCTCTTACGGTCATGAGCCTTTGATGGATATGGCTTTTGATGGCCAGGGACCTCTTGCGGTCATGAGCCTTTGATGGCTAGGGCCTTTGATGGTCAGGGACCTCTTGCAGTCACGAGCCTTTGATGGCTATGGCCTTTGATGGGTAGGGACTTCTTGCAGTCATGAGCCTTTGATGGCTAGGACCATTGATGGCCAGGGACCTCTTGTAGTCATGAGCCTTTAATGGTTAGGGCCTTTTTGCCTGAGGAGAATCCTGCCCATTTTCACGATTGAACGGATAAATTCTTTTTACTCATCTATCGTTGGAAAATATGGCCGTAAATGTTCGACATTCCAGATTCTCGCTATGGCATTGCCATTTGGTCAGCAGAGTCTATAGGTCCCATGTGGGATTACTTTCTGTATGATTAAGTGTCCTTCCCAATTTCATCCTAGCAACCCATCCGTCAGATTCTTAGTATTTACCATGACACTTTGGAGCACTAGATTTCTTTTTTGAAATGATTTTCCTCTTACTCTAGAGTTATAATATTTGGATATTCTTCGTTGATACTCAACCATTCTTATGGTTGCTTCATCTCTTAACGCATTAATTAAGTCCAGAGATTCTCTCTTTAACTCTTTATTTGAATTAAATGCATATGTAATCCTTTGATGAGAAGGTACTTCGACCTCAGGTGGGAGCATGGCTTCACAACCTTAAGTTAGGGAGCATGGAGTATGCCATGTCATAGTTTTAGTAGAAGTTTTATATGCCATAGAAGGAGAGGTAGTTCCTCTACCTAATTCACTTTTACTTTGACCAACCACTTCTTTAGAATGGTTTTACAGTTTATTGGCTGCTTCGACATCTCCATTTGCTTTGGGATGAGCTACAGATGAAAAGCTTTTGATGATTCCATTCTTGTTACAGAATTGAGTGAATTCTTCACTTTCAAATTGAGTTCCATTATTAGATATTATCTGGTATGGAATCTCGAATCTGGTAATGATATTCTTGATTACGAATTTGAGAACTTTTCCTGATGTGATATTCGAAAGTGACTCGGCTTCTACCCACTTCGTGAAATAATCAATGGCTACCACCGCATATTTAGCACCACCTTTAGAAATAGGAAGTGGCCCTATTAAATCGATTTCCCACACATCTAAGGGCCATGGACATGAGATAGGAGTCAGTTCACTTGACGGTAGGCGTGAGATCTTAGAGAACTTTTGATATTTTTCACATCTTCTTACGTAATCAATGGCTTGAATAGTCATTTCGGACTAATAGATGCCTTATCTCATAACTTTCTTAGCTAACTTTATACCATTGGAATGGTCTCCATAGAATCCTTTGTGAGCTTCCTTTAGAAATTTTGGCCCTTTTTCTAGATTAACATACCTTAAGTAAGGAAGCGAGCATCCCTTTTTATAAAGTATCCCGTTTGTCATGATAAAAGTTAGGGCTTGACGTTTTGTCCTTCTTACCTCCTTTTTATCTGTTGGTAGCGTTTCTTTTGTGAAATATTCGATGATAGGTGTCATCTGATTATTTTTGTATTGATAACTAGTTTTCGTATTGGTAGCGTTTCTGTTTTGTCTTTCTTGGAGAATCTTAACTTCATCTTCTTTCTCCTTGTTGCATGTTAAGGCTTGAGACATGGTCAACACTAAAGCCTCACTTTCCAGATTGGGGCCTTTCTCCTCTATACTAGGATTCTCTTGGTAGCCTACTGGCATAATTCGGGCTTCTAGTGCCTGCCCGTGAGCTAGCTAACTTAGCCAAATAATCGGCCTGAGAGTCTTGCCTTTGGGGCACTTGGTGTATTGAGAAATCTTCAAATTGAGTCAACATTTTTAGGATCTTCTTGACATATAGGATAAGTTTAGTGTCCTCCATTTGATATTTCTGGTTTAACCGATTCATCATCAATTGCGAATTACTAAAACTTCGATTCTAGAGATATTCAACTAGAGGGCTCGAGTAAGTCCCACTATCATGGATTCATATTCTGCTACATTGTTGGTAACTGGAAACCATAACTTCATCACATAGTGCAAACGATGTCCGTCAAGAGTTATAATCACATATCCGGCTCATGCTCCTTATTCATTTGAAGCCCCGTCTATGAATAGTTGCTACTTAGTTTGAGGTCTTTTTCTTTTTCTGATTGCTCTTTAATGAACCTGGTACACTAATTGATAAAATCGGCTAGTGCATGTCCCTTAATTGATACCCAGGGCAGGAATTCAATACTGCATTTGCCAAGTTCAATTCCCCGCTTAACCAACCATCCTGAAATTTCTGGTTTTCTAAAAACCTGCTTGAGTGGGAAATTAGTTTAGACTTTGATTGGATGTGCTTGAAAATAAGCCCATAACTTTAGTTAGGTGAGCATTAAACAGTATGCCAACTTTTCTATAACGGGATATCTAGTTTCTGCATCTTTGAGCCTCTTGCTGGTATAATACTCTGGAAGCTGAATTCCCTTCTCTACTCTTATTAGCACTGAACTAACTACATGTTCAGAAACTACCATATAGAGATAAAGACTTTGCCCATCCATAGGGCTAGAGAGAATTGGCGGTTTTTCCAAATGATCTTTTAGCTTTTTAAAAGCTTTTTGACAATCCTTACTTCATTCGAATTTCTTCTTCTTCTTGATCACATTGAAGAATGAGATGCATTTATCGGTGGCTTTGGAAACGAATCCATTCAATGCTGCCACTCTTCTATTCAGGCTCATTACATCTTTGCTTGTTTTAGGTTATGCTATGTTTCTAATAGCTTGAATTTGGTCAGGGTTAGCTTCGATTCCTTTTGCGCTAATGATATATCCCAAGAATTTACTGGGTTGAATTCCAAAAGAGCACTTTTGTGGGTTAAGCTTCATTTGGTATTTTCACAATACACCAAACATTTCTTCAAGGTCTTTTAGACGGCTACTTCTCTCTTAAGACTTGTTGAACATGTTATCCACATATAATTCCATTTTCCGACCAATTTTTTCCCTGAACATTCAATTCCCCAGTCTCTGGTATGTTGCTCCAGCTTTCTTCAATCCAAGAGCATTACTTTGTAGAAATATGTTCCCCAATCTATTTTAAAACTGGTGTTTTCCTCATTTTGTTTGAACATTGGAATTTGATTGTATCCAGAATACGCGTCCATGAAAGACAAGAATTGATGTCCGCTTGTTGCATTGACTAACTGATCTATCCTTAGGAGCAGATAGCAATCTTTTAGGCATGCTTAATTTAAATCAATTTAATCAACACACGTTCTCCACTTCCCATTGGATTGCCTGACTAGCACTGAATGAGTTAACCATTTCAGATAAAGTACCTCTCTAATAAATCCATTCTCAAACAATCTTTTGACCTCTTCTTTCAAAGCACTAAACCGAATTTTATCAAACTTTTTCTTCTGCCGGACTCATGTTATATTTGGATCTATATTCAAAGCATGCCATATGACGCTTGTATTTATTCCAACCATATCTCAGTGGGTCTAGGCAAATATATCTTTGCTAGACTGAAGGAACTGAACTAGCTCTCCTTTGAGTTTGCTATCTAACTCTCTTCCAATTTTGGCTGTCTTCATTATATCGGTTGAATCTATGCATATTTCCTCAAGATTTTCTGTGGGCTTCAATTTTTCTTGTTCATTTCTATAGTCTAGTTCAGTGACAATTTCCTCATCTTCTATTTCATCTTCTACCAAATTTGCTTCCTTCCCTTTTCTTTTCTTCTTTGAGAAGTCAAATTTTCTTAACACATGTTTAGTCTTCTTAACGTGCTCTGTTTTCGCTTTAGGTGATGATTTGTAGAATCGCCACCCAAAGGCATTTTAGTATCATTTTAGATTAATTTATTTTTCTTTGAATCATAACAAGAAAGGTAATCTCATTCATATTGTTCAATGGCTGCAAAGTACATCTTGCGAGCACTAAATTGTTCCCTACTTATGGTTCCCCACCTGCTTTTGGTCAATAATTTCATTATCAGATACTTGGGACAGACAAAGGCATTAACTTCATCCAAAGCTGGTCTTCCAAAAAAGGCATTATAACATGAAGGTTGATCCACGAAGACAGAGAGTTTCGAAAGTCCAAGAGTGTAGTTGAACTCCCATTTGCACAAAAAGTCTGATCTGTCCAATAGGAGTTGACCCTTTATTATTGAACCCGAAAATGGGCTCAATACTTGGTTCAAGCTTTTCTTTCGGAATAACCTTCTTGTCAAATGCATGCTTGAAAATTACGTTGACAACACTTTTGGTATCCATTAAAATTTTGTTAACTACGGAAAGTCCAATTTGCGCAGTAATCATAAGTAGGTCATTGTGCGGGTGGCGGACCCCTCTTCGCTCTTATGGTGTGATGGTAAAATTATGCACTTGGATTTGGAATCTTGGATTCTTGAGCGGCGGCTACTCTTGAATGGAGAAAATCACTTCCTTTGCTTCCTTAGCATAGCGACTACATGCTCCTTTGCTATTTGCAGCCAGGTGTAGGCCTCTATGGATTATGTCAATTCCGTTGAGAAATAATGAAATCTAGCCGAACACTATCCTCTATCAGATTCACGACATTGCTGGGTGGCCTTTGGTTGCCATCTTCAGAACAGACGGCTTTCTAATTATCCTTAATGAATTTCTTCAGGTGTCCAAATTAGATCATTCATTGGATTATGCCTACCAGTACTTGGTACTCATTTGTTTTATGATGTTTGATTTATGATAATCGCGATAATCTTCCCCTTCTTTTTTTGGGATCAGTTTTAGCTTTGTAAGAATTCGGAAAGTCATCTCTTTCCTTCATTGCAGCATATATATAAGATATGGGATTATTTAAAGCAACATGGTTGGTGGTTGAGTCTTCTTCCCATCTTGATTTCTTAAGGTTGCGGTTGTTGCTAATCTTTCCTATTTCCTTTTTGCCTTAGGACTTCTTTCGGAACTGATACATTTCATCCATTCGAATGAATTTATCGGCTTGAAAATGGAAATCTTGCAAATCCTTATATCCGTGTATGTAAAGTTCTCGCCAAAATGGAGTTTTCTCAATTTGCCTATAATGTACTGCCACCAACTTGTCCCTATTAGTCATGTTTTTTGCCTTTAAGGCTTTAATATTGAATCTCTTAATATAATCACCCAATAACTCTACTGGTCTCAGTTTATTATTAGCTACCGTAGTGTAGTCGATGGAGGGATCTTTGCAGATACAGAATTGCGCTTAGAATTCATAAGAAAACTATTTCTAAGAATAGATGGTCCACTTCCAGTACTACGGTACCATTTAGATGCCGCTCCCCAAAAAGTAGTTGGGAAAAGCCTACAACGTAAAACTCCGGATGCATTGTATAGGTCCATCTAAGTTTCAAAAGCCAATAAGTGATCGTCTAGATCGGTCGTTCCATTATACCTAATGGATGGGATCTAGATATGAGAAAGAATTTTTGTGGCCATAATCTTATCTATGAAGGGAGCTTCTCGATGATTATCATTGACTCTATCATCTAGAGTTCATTTTCCCTTGAGATTAAGCATACCTTTTTCCATTTTTCCTGCCAAGTCTCTCAAGTAAGACTCGTCATTATGGTAGTTTCTCCTTTCAGGTTTATATCTTTTAGAAGTTGAGCTTTCAGATTGTTCATTAGAATTTTCTTCTAATCTTCCATGGTAGTTTACTTTAGCTTGCCGGTCACCTCTTCTCTTTTGTGGAGTTATGGTAAGTTTGTCTTTGCTATTGTTTCTAAGCAAAGAAGCATTCAAGTCCCTCCTTGGAGATTCCGCTTCATCTCCCTCTGTGGGTCTGGTAGTTTTAGAGGATTTTTGAGCAAGTATTGCTTTCAAAAGCCCTTTCATCTCTAACACTTTCCATTCTAGGATTTTATTCTTGACTTCACTGTTAGTAGGTCGTATCGGCCATAATGGCTACCCAGGCTGTGTATTTTCCAAGTTGAAGTTGGGAACTACATTTTCTTCTAATGCTGTTATTTGGATAACTTCCTCAGTTAAAGCATTAAGTCGTTTTGATCTCATTTTCCTGAAACAACAGTTTGCTTCATTAGCTCATGGAAAGAATTAAATAGGTTCAGAGGTTCAAGCTCTCTTTATAGCACCAAAAATGTTAGACCAAAAACTGGTATAACATCCATGATGCCCATAGTGATGAATTAATCCTTGACTTGAACAAATGCGGTGACATGATTAAGCATAACTTAATCAAAGTCGTCTTAGTTGTGTTGTCAAGGACCTATTTATCACTTGAGACTTTGTGCATAATGGAATCATGAAAGGATGGATTTATGGCATTAATAGGCCTTCTTGGAGTGAAATATATTAAAGTCTATATGTTTTCATGGATTACTATTCTCGAGACCCTTTAAGGCCATTTGGAGTCAACATATTCAAGAGTCTCTATAGTCTTAAAGGAAAAGGTGTTCCAAAAAGGGACTATATCATGTCATATGTTCATAAGAGACAAGAAAACAAGTGACAAATCTTATGCAATAGTCCAATAGGCTCGGCAATGGGCTATGTAATTCATTCTTATGTCGAAGTCTAACGTCCATATAATTATGCATATATCACTCATCATAGTCCAAAGCACCGTTTAAATAATGGTGTTGAGTTTTGAACTTAAGGAGCTCAAATATATGCACATCCAATTTTATAATGTTCGAAAAGGCATAGTCAAATATGATATGCATGTCCTAAAGTCCTTGTTTGTATTGATTTTGCAGGATTACAGTCAAATAGTGATTGTCCCTAATTCAATTTAGGGTTTATAATGATTTGATTTCAAGAAATGGGGAGAAGAAAATTTGCCCCTCTTTGCGTACCCCTAGGTCCATATTTATAAAGGTGATGCGGCTCTATTCAACCTTTATAGGCCCTATGAATATCTCTACACCCTATAGCTACAAATAGTACTCTCGAAAATAAAGGAAGCTAGACATAATGTAACGACCCGTATTTTACGGATCGAAACATCGTAAAATAATTAACAATTGGTTGCATTGTTGATAAGTCGTTCAGAATTTTTCTAAGTCCTAGGTCGTGAATGGCCTAAGTGATAGGTCGTGACCGACTTATAGGATTGGCGACCTAAGGGGTAGGTCGGCAGCGACTTAAGGAAGTTGGTGACCTAAGAGCTTTGGTGAGTTAAGTGTTAGGTCGGCAGGGCGAGTTAGCGACCTAGTGGTTATCGGGTTAGCGACTTAGTATCTTGGAGCGACCTATAGGTTAGCGACCTAAGAAGGTTAGCGTGTTAGCGACCTAAGAGTTAGGCGACTTAAGGAGTTAGAACATAACCAGTTAGGTCGCGTGAGTAATTTTGTAGTACGGGTTGTTAGGTCGCAGGGAATAGTTTAAGTGTTAGGTCGCGTGATTTCTAAGTCGTAGGTCGCGCGAGTTATTAGGTCGCTGGGCTTTGGCTTAGTAGTTAGGTCGCAGTCCAGTTGTTTGCGACTTATGTTAGGTCGCGTAAGGACATAACAGATAGGTCGTTGAGGTGTTATGTTGTTAGGTCGCTGCTCAGTTGGGTCATAGGCGCGCATGCTATAGGTCGTGACCGACTTAGGAGATAACCGTTAAGTCGTAAGTCGTAGCCTATGTTTTAAGTCGCGAGCGACCTAGGAGTTAGCTGTTAAGTCGTAACCCAGTTATTTGTTAGGTCGTGTAAGGCTTAGCAGTTAGGTCAAAGATGTGCTTAAGCGCTAGGTCGCAGCTGCGCGTTAGGTTAGGTCGTAGAGGCTGGGCCTTTGTTAAGTCGTAGGTTGGTAAGTCTTTAGGTCGGTAGGCTTTAGGTCGTAGGTCGTGGACGACCTAACTCCGAGCGACTTAGGGAAATTTCGCCTATAAATAGAAGGGGTTGGCTTCATTTTTGGGATCCGGATTTCGAAGCGACGAAGTGCTGCCATTTTGAGAGCTCGACTTCTACACTTCTTCACTTCTTTTCTCCACTCTAATCTAGTGATTCCATCCATCCAAATCGAAGATCAAGATTGAAGATTCAAGAGCTTAGATTGGAGATCTTCATCTTTTCAAGAGAGATTTCTTCGTTTGAAGCAGATTCGTGATAGATCAAGCTTCATCCCTCGCTGTCCAGATCTGAAGCGTGTTGATTAGGGTTTGTTTTGGTGATTTGGTGAGTGGTGATTATCTCTCACACGGATCCAAAGGAGTAGATCGGATTGTTGGCTTGATTTGGTGTTAAAATAGTGATTTCTATGCATTTTTGTAAACCTAAGTGTAGATCCATGTAGATCCATTGTTCATGATGATTCGACAACCATTTGTATATGATTAACCTATGCAAGTTCATTCATCAAGTTGTAGAGATAATTCTCATGTTTTCATGCTTGTTAGACTTTCAACTCCTTAATTACGAAATTGCCATTATTGTTATAATTGTTCATTTTGCTTATATTTGAATGCTTGGTTACTTGGATTGATGTTTGACATGATTGATTGTTGTGAATTAGATGATTGTTGATTGGTTTTAGACAAGGTGGTCGAAGATGATTCAAAAGCTAAGGGAAAGGCTCTTGAATTGGGAAAGCTGCTCGTGGCATATGTAGCGGGATGATGAAGCTCTTATGCATAGATTTGATGATGTGATGTTGAGATGAGGCTTTGCGAGGATGTGATGAAGCGAGGCAATCATGAGATGAAGACTTGGTCTAATCCATACGGGATCATTCCAAGCACGTTGGTAACTCGGTGATATGATTCGAGTTAAGGGTAATGGATGCTTGAGAGACGCTCGAGCTAGTATGGAAATAGTCGTCAGGGAGGATGACTAGGAGGCTTGGATAGCATCGTTGTTGAAGGTTCTAGCATGCTCTAAGCAAGAGTACGTTTGGGCAGATTCGATAGTCCCAACGGCCAACTGTTGATGGTCGAGTACTCTGGGTAGATTCGATAGTCCTAGGCACGGGCTGCGACGACGTGCGGGAGTTATGTCTAGAACCGGGGTTTCCATTAGCCCTTGACGGACGGCTGAAAGAATGTGCCGGTCATTCAATTAATGGTGATATCAAAGCAATGATAACAGTGATAGCCAGAGTCATGGATGTTTGGTTGCATCGTCATTCGGACTCAAGAGCGGTATTTTCTGGGTGCTTATCTGATTTAGGCCTTGGTACTTGGAAAACATCGCCCTTGGCTCGAGTGATAGTAGCTTTACTTTAAATTGTATGCTCTGCTATGTTTGCTTCTGCTTAGTGTGTGTCTGGGGGCTATCACTGTAGAATGAGGTTGGAGTGGGAGGGTTGTATTCCTATTCCTTTTCCTTTATGCTCTTTTGGTATGTTGTTAGTTAATTTACTGCTCACTAAGACTGTTGTCTGACTCAAGGCTTTATGTTTTAATTCTTATTGCCTTGGGCTGTTCGTCCATTTTTGGGACGGGCAGACTAGGTAGCAGGTGACAGGTGCTGTTCTCTTCTCACGATGCTGATATCGAAGACGAGCTGGAGGGTTGCATATTATCTTCTTATTATATGTACTGGATGTTCCGCTGCTTTGTATTCTCTGAGTGTTATGTAGTGAGGCTTGATGTATTGGCTATTTGGATGCTTGTATTCAACTATTATGGAGTTTTATATGATGTCATTTTGTTCTGTAAAGCTTCACTATACATATGTTCTATTGTATTTTGTCCATGCGCTGTGAGTAATACGATAGATTCTGTTGTTTTAATCTACCCTGACAATCGTCCATGGTCGCCTGGCACACTTTACAGCGCACTATCTCTAGATTCGGTGCAGGGGTCATGGGCGGTCGTCACATTTGGTATCAGAGCATTGGTTAATCGATTTTACCCAACGCTCGCTGACATAACTACGTATGAGAGACGTAATTGTATTTTGATGGATGAATACTATATATATAATATAGTAGTTTAGTTGAGTTTGAGTCCTTTATGCAGTTGTTTCTCTAGATGTTCTGATCATTCCTTTTTGTAGATACTGAGAATGAGTCGAAGAGGGAGACCAGCTGCTAGGGAAGGCCGTGCTACTAAGGGGACTGCTGATTATGCAGCTATGTTCGAAGCTATGATGACTTCGATCATGAGAAGGATACCAGTTCCGGGGGCAGCAGTAGATGTTGGAGTTCAAGTCCAAACTCCGAAACCAGTGGATTTTGCTAAGTTGTGCAAGGATTATACTGCTCTTGGAGGGAAGGTTTTCTTGGGAACGGAATCAACTATTGAAGTCCAGAGATGGATCGATGCTTGTAGAAGGATCTTTGGTCATTTGGGAATTGATGATGCAACTAAGAGGAAGTTGGCATCAAGGCAGCTTCAAGGGAGAGCCTCTGATTGGTGGAACTCTATTACCATCAATACTACGGAGGAAGAGATTACTTGGGAGCAATTCCAAGCTAGATTTGAAGCTAAGTTCATTTCTACAGCTCAGAAGTCTGTTCTGTTCAAGAGGTTTGTGGAGCTCAAGCAAGGTGGAAGATCTGTTCTTGAGTATGTTTCTGAGTTTGAAGCTTTGTCCAAGTATGCCCGGTCATATATTGAATCTGCATATCAGAAGAATGAGAAGTTTGTGACTGGCTTGGATAGTTATCTTGGGAGGCAGTTGGTGGATCATTTGGACGATTCATTTGAGAAGCTTGTGGAGAAAGCTCTCAGGCATGAGAGTCTGTTTCCTAAGGAAGGATCTGTTGTTGCTGTGACCAGGGAAGAGTCTAAACCCCAGCAGGGTGGAAACAAGAAGAGGAAGCAACAGCAGCAGAAGGGTAAGGATGGTCAGAAGAAGACGAAAGGCGAGGTGACTTGCTACAATTGTCAGCAGAAGAGCCATTTCTCTAAGGATTGTAAGAATCCGAAGGTGCCAATGAAGTGTCACAACTGTGACAAGCCAGGGCATTTTAGGAAGAATTGTCCAGAACCGAGGAGGGACAAGCAGATTATGCAAGCTTATGCTTTGGGAGCTGTTCCATCGTCTTCAAAAGCTCCTACTGCTGAAGAGAAAGGAAAGAGTGTGGTTGTTCAAGGTACTCTTTTCCTATGTGGTGTTCCAGTTAGAGTTTAGTTTGATACTGGAGCGTCGCATTCGTTTGTTTGTAATGAACTCATAGGCCGGTTAGGTTTGGAACCGGATATTGTTGATAGGTCATTGGTTGTGACTAATCCAGTTGGGGGTTCGTCTTGTTTGTGTATGTTATGCCGTGGTCTAGTTGTATCGAGTCATGGTTGCTCTTTTGTTTGTGATTGCTTTGTTCTGAACTTTGCGGGGTTCGGAATTATTTTGGGTATGGACTGGCTTAGGAAGTATGCGGCAAAGGTTGATTGCGAGAGGTTGGAAGTGACAGTCGAGAATGTGGAGGGGCGAAAGGTTGTAATACGATGTAAGCAGGAGGAAGGCGTCTTCATGAGCTTCATGTATTCGCTGGTTGTTCCACGGGATGGACTGTCATCGGTGCCAATCACTAATGGATTCGAGGATGTCTTTGACGAAGTCAAAGGGTTGCCGCCGCATAGAGAGATCGAGTTTCGTATAGATCTAGTTGAAGGAGCCAGACCTGTTGTGATGCCTCTTAGGCGGATGGCGCCTAGGGAACAGCAGGAGTTGAGGGTGCAAGTTGATGATCTTTTGCAGAAAGGATTCATTCGGCGTAGTGTGTCCGAGTGGGGTGCACCAGTTGTGTTTGCAACCAAGGCAGATGGGTCGTTGAGATTGTGTGTGGATTATCGTGAGCTGAATAAGGTGACGAAGAAGAACAAGTATCCATTGCCGAGAATAGATGACTTGTTTGATCAGCTTCACGAGGCTAAGGTGTTTTCTCAGATGGATTTGGCAACGGGATTTCACCAGTTAAGAGTGGCTAAGGATAGTGTGCCGAAGACTGCTTTTAGGACACCATCCGGTTTCTTTGAGTGGCTGGTAATGCCGTTTGGATTGACTAACGCGCCAGCATATTTTGTGGATCTTATGAATAGAGTGTTCAGAGATCAGTTGAACAAGTTCGTACTTGTGTTCGTGGATGATATTCTGATTTATTCCAGAATGGAGGAAGAGCACAAGACGCACTTGCATATTGTTTTGGAAATCTTACGGAAACATCAGCTGAAGGCTAAGTTTTCGAAGTGTCACTTCTGGAAGAGTGAAGTGAGGTTCTTAGGCCATGTGATTTCTGGAAATGGGATAGCGGTTGATCCCGCTAAGGTGGCAGCAATCCAGGATTGGGTTAGACCTAAGAATGCATCTGATGTGAGGAGTTTTCTTGGATTAGCAGGATATTATCGACGGTTTATCAAAGACTTCTCCAAGATAGCTGCACCGTTAACAGGATTGACGAAGAAGAACCAAGTGTTCAGTTGGGATGCTAAGTGTGAGCAAGCTTTCGGAATCCTGAAAGAGAGATTGACAAGTGCTCCTGTTTTGACTATTCCGAGTGGGAATGATGAGATGGTGGTTTACACCGACGCATGTGGTACTGGACTTGGAGCAGTGCTGATGCAGAGGGATAAAGTTGTTGCGTATACAAGTCGACAACTGAAGCCGCGTGAAAGGAATTACCCGACTCATGATTTGGAGTTAGCGGCGATTGTATTTGCTCTGAAGATGTGGAGACATTATCTGTTGGGAGTTCGATTCGAGTTGTTTACGGATCATAGGTCGTTGAAGTATCTTTTCTCCCAAAAGGATTTGAATCTTCGGCAGCAACGTTGGCTAGAGTTTTTAGCATCATATGATTTTGGTATAGCTTATACTCCAGGAAAAGGTAACGCAGTGGCAGATGCGTTAAGTCGAAGACATGCAGGATTGGGAGCCATGTTTTCAGAATGGAAGAATCTCGAGTATTTAGCTGGATTTGACTTCAGGCCTAGATGCGAATTGGAACCTGAGATGTTGGTAAACTTATCAATAAGACCAACTCTTGTGGAAAGGATTGGCGAGAGCCAAAAGCGAGATGATAAGCTTGTCAAGATTATCCGTGAGTTGGAATCTGGATTGGATCCAGAAAAGGATAAAGGATTCAAGGTCGATCGAGAGGGTTGGCTTCGGAAGCAAGGACGACTAGTTGTTCCCGATATAGATGAATTGAGGAGTGAGGTTCTGAAGGAAAGTCATCACTCGAAGTTGACAATTCATCCAGGTGGAAATAAGATGTATCGGGATATGAAGAGAACCTACTACTGGGAAGGCATGAAGAAGGATGTTGGAAATTTTGTTTCCAAATGTATGAACTTCCAGTTGGTTAAAGCTGAACAGAAGAAGCCAAGTGGATTACTACAGCCATTAGAAGTTCCTACATGGAAGTGGGAGCAGGTATCGATGGATTTTATTGATGGATTGCCTAGAACCAGAACGGGAAATGAAGGGATTTGGGTCATTGTAGATTGTCTGACTAAGAGTGCAAGATTCATTCCTGTTCGATCGACTAGGACTGCATCAAAGTTGGCTGAGTTGTATGTTAAGTGGATAGTTCGATTCCATGGTATTCCGAAGAGTATAGTGAGTGATGGAGACCCATTGTTCACTAGTGGATTTTGGAAGAGCTTCCAAGAAGTTTTGGGGACTGAGTTGTGTTTGAGTACAGCTTATCACCCTCAAACAGATGGTCAGACCGAGAGAGTCAACCGAGTTTTGGAAGATCTCCTCAGAGCTTGTGTTTTGGACTTCGGAGGATCATGGGAAGATCACCTTCATTTGGTGGAGTTTGCGTACAACAACAGTTACCAGTCAAGCATTGGTATGGCACCGTATGAGGCATTGTATGGAAGACCGTGTAACTCTCCGACATGTTGGTTAGAGACAGGAGAAAAGCCGTTACTTGGGCCAGAGATGATTCAACAGACTTCAGATTGTATAGAAATCATTCGGCAACGAATGAAGGCAGCCCAAGACCGTCAGAAGAGTTATGCCGATAAGCGTCGAAAGGATTTGGAATTCGACGTTGGTGATATGGTTTTTGAGAAGATTTCTCCGCTGAAGAATGTTATTCGATTCGGGAAGAAAGGAAAATTGACTCCGAGATTTGTTGGACCATTCTCGATCATCGAGCGAATTGGAAAGCTCTCCTATAGATTGGAGTTACCGGAAAAGATGTCGAGTGTGCACAATGTTTTTCATGTATCATATCTACGGAAGTATGTGCACGACTCGAATTCAGTGGTTTCTACTGATAGCTGTGAAGATTTCGAAGTTGATCCAGTCGATAGAAGACCTCGTAAGCCGCTTCGTGTTGTGGAGACCGACACGAAACAGCTCAGGAGGAAGGTAGTTAAGTTGCTCAAGATACAATGGAGTGATGATGATAACGACTGTACGTGGGAGGTGGAAGAGAGGATGAAAGCAGCTCATCCTGAACTCTTCAAGGTATGGCCCTAGGGTGTCGTCTCATCTCGCGATATTGTAACTTGTTCTAGTTTTAGAATTCTGTACGCTAAGCTAGAATTGGATGCATGGTTTGTTGGTTGCTATGGGTGGTAGGCGTACAAAATAGTCTTTGATTGCTATGATTGCTTGGAATTTCGGGGGTGAAATTCCTAAAGGGGAGAGAATGTAACGACCCGTATTTTACGGATCGAAACATCATAAAATAATTAACAATTGGTTGCATTGTTGATAAGTCGTTCAGAATTTTTCTAAGTCCTAGGTTGTGAATGGCCTAAGTGATAGGTCGTGACCGACTTATAGGATTGGCGACCTAAGGGGTAGGTCGGCAGCGACTTAAGGAAGTTGGTGACCTAAGAGCTTTGGTGAGTTAAGTGTTAGGTCGGCAGGGCGAGTTAGCGACCTAGTGGTTACCGGGTTAGCGACTTAGTATCTTGGAGCGACCTATAGGTTAGCGACCTAAGAAGGTTAGCGTGTTAGCGACCTAAGAGTTAGGCGACTTAAGGAGTTAGAACATAACCCAGTTAGGTCGCGTGAGTAATTTTGTAGTACGGGTTGTTAGGTCGCAGGGAATAGTTTAAGTGTTAGGTCGCGTGATTTCTAAGTCGTAGGTCGCGCGAGTTATTAGGTCGCTGGGCTTTGGCTTAGTAGTTGGGTCGCAGTCCAGTTGTTTGCGACTTATGTTAGGTCGCGTAAGGACATAACAGATAGGTCGTTGAGGTGTTATGTTGTTAGGTCGCTGCTCAGTTGGGTCATAGGCGCGCATGCTATAGGTCGTGACCGACTTAGGAGATAACCGTTAAGTCGTAAGTCGTAGCCTATGTTTTAAGTCGCGAGCGACCTAGGAGTTAGCTGTTAAGTCGTAACCCAGTTATTTGTTAGGTCGTGTAAGGCTTAGCAGTTAGGTCAAAGATGTGCTTAAGCGCTAGGTCGAAGCTGCGCGTTAGGTTAGGTCGTAGAGGCTGGGGCTTTGTTAAGTCATAGGTTGGTAAGTCTTTAGGTCGGTAGGCTTTAGGTCGTAGGTCGTGGACGACCTAACTCCGAGCGACTTGGGGAAATTTCGCCTATAAATAGAAGGGGTTGGCTTCATTTTTGGGATCCGGATTTCGAAGCGACGAAGTGCTGCCATTTTGAGAGCTCGACTTCTATACTTCTTCACTTCTTTTCTCCACTCTAATCTAGTGATTCCATCCATCCAAATCGAAGATCAAGATTGAAGATTCAAGAGCTTAGATTGGAGATCTTCATCTTTTCAAGAGAGATTTCTTCGTTTGAAGCAGATTCGTGATAGATCAAGCTTGATCCCTCGCTGTCCAGATCTGAAGCGTGTTGATTAGGGTTTGTTTTGGTGATTTGGTGAGTGGTGATTATCTCTCACACGGATCCAAAGGAGTAGATCGGATTGTTGGCTTGATTTGGTGTTAAAATAGTGATTTCTATGCATTTTTGTAAACCTAAGTGTAGATCCATGTAGATCCATTGTTCATGATGATTCGACAACCATTTTGTATATGATTAACCTATGCAAGTTCATTCATCAAGTTGTAGAGATAATTCTCATGTTTTCATGCTTGTTAGACTTTTAACTCCTTAATTACGAAATTGCCATTATTGTTATAATTGTTCATTTTGCTTATATTTGAATGCTTGGTTACTTGGATTGATGTTTGACATGATTGATTGCTGTGAATTAGATGATTGTTGATTGGTTTTAGACAAGGTGGTCGAAGATGATTCAAAAGCTAAGGGAAAGGCTCTTGAATTGGGAAAGCTGCTCGTGGCATATGTAGCGGGATGATGAAGCTCTTATGCATAGATTTGATGATGTGATGTTGAGATGAGGCTTTGCGAGGATGTGATGAAGCGAGGCAATCATGAGATGAAGACTTGGTCTAATCCAGACGGGATCATTCCAAGCACGTTGGTAACTCGGTGATATGATTCGAGTTAAGGGTAATGGATGCTTGAGAGACGCTCGAGCTAGTATGGAAATAGTCGTCAGGGAGGATGACTAGGAGGCTTGGATAGCATCGTTGTTGAAGGTTCTAGCATGCTCTAAGCAAGAGTACGTTTGGGCAGATTCGATAGTCCCAACGGCCAACTGTTGATGGTCGAGTACTCTGGGCAGATTCGATAGTCCTAGGCACGGGCTGCGACGACGTGCGGGAGTTATGTCTAGAACCGGGGTTTCCATTAGCCCTTGACGGACGGCTGAAAGAATGTGCCGGTCATTCAATTAACGGTGATATCGAAGCAATGATAACAGTGATAGCCAGAGTCATGGATGTTTGGTTGCATCGTCATTCGGACTCAAGAGCGGTATTTTCTGGGTGCTTATCTGATTTAGGCCTTGGTACTTGGAAAACATCGCCCTTGGCTCGAGTGATAGTAGCTTTACTTTAAATTGTATGCTCTGCTATGTTTGCTTCTGCTTAGTGTGTGTCTGGGGGCTATCACTGTAGAATGAGGTTGGAGTGGGAGGGTTGTATTCCTATTCCTTTTCCTTTATGCTCTTTTGGTATGTTGTTAGTTAATTTACTGCTCACTAAGACTGTTGTCTGACTCAAGGCTTTATGTTTTAATTCTTATTGCCTTGGGCTGTTCGTCCATTTTTGGGACGGGCAGACTAGGTAGCAGGTGACAGGTGATGTTCTCTTCTCACGATGCTGATATCGAAGACGAGCTGGAGGGTTGCATATTATCTTCTTATTATATGTACTGGATGTTCCGCTGCTTTGTATTCTCTGAGTATTATGTAGTGAGGCTTGATGTATTGGCTATTTGGATGCTTGTGTTCAACTATTATGGAGTTTTATATGATGTCATTTTGTTCTGTAAAGCTTCACTATACATATGTTCTATTGTATTTTGTCCATGCGCTGTGAGTAATACGATAGATTCTGTTGTTTTAATCTACCCTGACAATCGTCCATGGTCGCCTGGCACACTTTACAACGCACTATCTCTAGATTCGGTGCAGGTGTCATGGGCGGTCGTCACACATAATGTGGATGGTCATATGTACTCATACCGTATAGCTACGAATATCTCTAATAGTGGGGGCGACACGCGGTTCTCATAAGCCAACATCTAACAACATGATACTCCTCACCGAGTATCACATATACACATGAGTGTAATTCCCATTTGAGTGACATTTGCTTGCAATAAATAATCAAACAAATAACATAACAACGTCCCATACCACTACATATGATTAGGATAATTATTCAATATTCATAAACTACACTCAATCCATACTAAATATCTCTATATGACAAGTCCGATGAATAACCGAATAAGTGTTACCGAAAGTCCCATGCCAAGATGGTATCACTAAACCATTTATTCAAATTCCTTATCACACAGAAATGAAATCTCATAAATCAAATAGAAGGATGTCATCACTGTATCATCCTAAAATATTGCTCAAATCACTATCAACGATGAATCATTCAAAACAAATAAATCAATGTGGAAAAAAATTTAGAAATCATAAAAGTGTAATAAAATACCCTTTATAAACAATTAGGTAGAATAAACATCTTTTTCTCTTACTTGTATTATTGATTATAAAATAACTATCATAATACTTAAAATATTAAGTAGAAAATATTTTTTTATTTTTAGAAATTATACAATCTTTTAAATAATGATTAAAAACTAATTATAAATTCCTTATCAATAAACTAATAATTTTAAATAAAAGTTTTCTTCGGTCAATTTCATATTCTAAAACTAATAAAACTAGCAAAACATTTATATATTGAATATTTCAAACCTGTTTGAATAATACTCAAAATAAGGATTTAATGCTATAGTTTTCTTTTAAATCCCTGTTTATGTACATATAAAACATTCCAAACTATTTAATGAATCAAATATAATTTAAAGAAATCACTATATAATTTTTTATAATTATATTTTATTTTGAAATAATTCATAACTTCCAAAGTAGTTCTACTTTTATTTCAATCCTTTAAATATAATTCAAATACATCACCTTAAATTCAAAATATTTTTAACTCAATTAATCAAATAATTTCAGAACATTCAAATATGAATTGGGAATTTTTTTTTTCTTTTAAAACAACTCTAAACTCATATTCTATTATAATATTGATTTTAGAAAGAGTTTCATAACCAAAATAAAGTTATACTTTTATTTATAATTACAATTATATTTATAAATACAAAAAATAACATAATTGAATAAATTTAGTAAATTATTTATAAAACTCTTTTCATAAGATTTTAAAACCCTTAAATAATATTTATAATATTTTCAACATTCTTTAAAACAATAATTAAATAAATATCTAAATATAAAATTATGGAGTAAAATTACTCCACCGACATACCAACAAACATTACTATAAATATCTCGCATGACCCGAGTCGAGCTCCGTTGAACTCCGATCATTCATAAAATTTGTACATCGACATATTAATGAATATTTCGTTCAATTTACAATAAGATAGTGTTATGTTTGTAAATTGATACTTCTAACTAACACAATCGATCAATTATCACAACAGCATCCGTATTAACCAAATTCATCACAATAATACAATCAAATAATTCAACCAATCAATTTACCAACTATACCAAGCAATTACATTCAGCTAAGTAATTTAAGCAATAATTAGGGATAACTATATAAAAGAATGGATTATAGAAATGGTTGCGAGTATAAAACGCGCCGCTCGAGTTCCAAAAATTAGAACTTAGACGAAGTCAATATCATTGCCACTAACAACGCTTTAGCCTTCTGAAATCACTGGCTGAACTTGAAGTATAACCCTTCAATCACGAGTCACCACAATTGTAGAACCAGTTGCCACCGTCCTCCTCCTAACAAGTATGCACACAAAACCCAAAATGGCCTCCCACTGCTTCACGTCACCATTTGACTTTGCTACTCCACCCCTAGATCGCCATCAAGTCATAAGTAATTTCCAATCATGACATCACCCATCACCACTTTGCGTGCTTCCGTGCATCCTCGGCTAAGACACGCCTTTCATCCTCAATGTCGTGCGGGCTAAGTTTCCGCCTAATGCCAATTCGCCTCCTCAAGTTGCGAGCGTGCCTTCCGTATGCATATATTTCTTTTAGGTCGTAGTTCTCCATTCAAAAATTAGGGCTAAGGATAAGTTACGGGTTTTGGATTTTTGAAAATAAGGGAAGCATCCCGAATAAGGGAGAAAGGGTTTTGGTTAAACTAGCTAAGTGATATTTGGGCCTTGTTTTAATTTAATTTAGGTTTATTTATTTTCTTGATGTTTAAATTTTAAATATCAATCCTTGCTGTATATTTTATAAATACAATTAAATCCAATTTAAATTGATTTACACTTCATTTTATAATTTATATTCCAATAGTTACACAATTCCTTTCAATTCGATATTAGTTTGTTTTTATTTAATTATTCATTATATTAACGTAGAGTAAATTCATTTTCTAACTATTTTGTATAAAAATTATTTACACTTTAAAATATTTATAATTAATTAAAATATTTTATCTGATTCCAATGTATTATCCGAGAAGGATTTATTAGTTTAATTCAATTTGGTAAACCTAAATCTAATATCAATTAAAATTTAATTAACTAAAATTTACATTCAAATTATAAGTTATCAAATATCAAATTAAAACAAATTTATTTTAACTAAATTAATTTATTATTACAACGTAGAAAACAGGGTTGTCACAAAGTTTGCTATATCTGGAGTAGTTGTTGGTGGATATGATAGAACTTCCTACTAGGATGAGGTGACTAACCAACCACCAGCCGCATTGCCAGGACCATATACTGCTCAGGACATGGTGACTAAGGTGGAGTTTGATAAGATGATGGTGGAGTTGAATCAAAGGATGATATTTATTCATAAAGAACTTCTCGATAAGATAGATGCTAGCATTTCCTTGTTGACCGAGAGTCTCAAAGGCCCAGTAGGGAAAAGAGAGAAGCATCACTTGCTAGTTTTAAGAAGGAAAATTCATCTGCTTCTAGTCTGAACAGAAGGGATGGGAAGAAAAAGATGAAGGAGCAGAATACTGGAGTAGCAGGTACGAATGCTGAAGGAAGTGCTAGAGCCCCTGCTAAGGGAATTCATATCGATACCGACATAATTAGGTTGGTACTGATCTAAATTTGAGGACCTTAGAGGGGTAGAGGCTAAAGGCCATCAATTTGTCAAATTCCAAGGACGATTCGCAGGAAACCGGCAATGAAGTTGAACTGGATGATGGAGTTCGAGATGCTAGTGTTTGAACAACCACTGTGGAGCCAATTAAACGTCCAAGAAGAACTGAAGGAGTGATTCTCTCAAACACTGGAGAACCTAGACATCGGTGAGAAAACCAAGATTGTTTGCAAAGTAAAACTCTCGATACAGCTCCTGATAATCATCCTTCGGATTACCAAGCTAGTGAGAAGCATACAAAGGATATCATTAAGTGGTTACTGGAAGAAAAAAAATGGAGAAAGAACAAAGACTAGGTTTATGCACCTAGTAGAACTCCATTCATGGAGAATATATTAAGGGAAGAGTATCACAGGAAGTTTACAATGCCTTCAATGCCATCGTATGATGAGATGATTAACCCAAAACAACATTTATTCAAGTAAGTGGCACGTGGATGGTGCGAGGGAAACGGATGCGGTTCGATGTAGGGTGTTTCCCTATCTTTTTAGACAGAGTTGCATCGATGTGGTCTACTTATCTTGCGCTGAAGTCCATCTCGACTTTTGATGAATTAGCCAAGAAGCTCTTGGAGCAGTTCAGGCTCCACGTTGCTCGGCTCAAGGATGTGATGTCCTTGTCGAGCATTTCTTAAGGACCCGAGGAGTTATTAAAGGGTTTCCTGAATAGGTTTTATGTTGCAGTTACTAAGGTGAATAATGTAAATAAAAACATGGTTTTGATGGCCTTGGTCCGAGGTATACATTGGACATGAATTTCGAAAAATAGTTGAAGATGAACCAGTAAACTACAATGGAGGAGATCCATGAAAAGGCTATCCAGTTCTTACATTTGGAAGCAGCAAGTCAGGTTGTTAGAAAGACTAGCCCTGGATAGTCGAAGGAAGTTATTCAAAGTAATATAGCTATCAAAAAAACGTATGAGAGCACCGGTAATGTAGCTGTGAATGTTTGTAATTTTGGTAACCAAAGAAAGAGGAATCAAGGCATTGGAGGCAGGCGAAATGATGCTAGAAAGCATCCAAGTAATATGAGACCAGATGAGTACACGCCTATGAATGAACTGACACGCCCATAGAAAGCATACAACAGACAATATGAGACCAGAGGAGGAAGCTCCGGCTAAGCAACAAAGGTTGATGGCAGACGATATTGTCTGTTGTAATCGGGATTATCAAGGGATTGAAGCGCTAACATTCAATCCTATGGTGATAACGGCCATTATAGACCCTACTATTGTGCACCGAGTTTGGTTGATTATGGAAGCTTGGTAAATACTCTGTTCAAAAAGAGTTTTGATCGGATGAAAATAATTTTGAAGGACATTGAGCCTTGTAAATCTAGGATTCAAGGATTTACCGATGAGACGAAGGAACTCATTAGGACTATTGATTTATCCGTGGAATTAGGGGATAGGGACCTGTAACAACCCGATTTTAAGTGATAATTAATTAACATTAATAGAAATTTATTTAATTCAATTGGAATTTGATGGTTTATTTCATAAATAGGTTCCGTAATTATTTTATAAAGGAATTTAAATTGCAAAATTATGATATTTAAATTTAAATAAGTTATAAATGTGAAAAATAATATTTTATGAAATCGATAAAGAAGAAATAAAATAAAACCACGGATTAAATTGAATTTAGCTTAAAAATGAATATATATATATATTCTTTAATTAAAAAAATGGTGAACACAGACTTTCAAGCGGGAACGGTTACAAATCCTCTACCCCACAAACCACCGGATCTCTCTGCCCTTACACCCATCCACCAGGAGCGCTGCATCGACCCTCCTTCAGAAGAATTCCATGATCACAACCCAGACGAACAGAGTTGCAGTGCCAACAATCAAGGAGTGAATTGACCCAATCCCTTCCTCGACAACACAATCCCACCGGCTGTTCATCAACGACGGTCTGGATGTTGCAGTGGACAACGCGCTCGCCTCTGACTTCGTTCGTGGTAATAGTACGTGGACTCGATCTTGGACAGCAACCTTTAAAGATTGTTCTACAGACAGAGAGGTAGAAATTACCGATTTAACATATTATGCTCCTACTCATGATGGGGACATAACGAAAGGTATAATTCCTAAATCTATTTTCACTACCGCTGAAGAGAAATGGAAAAATACTTTGGTTGTTTACACCTTGGGGAGGAGACCTGTATACAATAATTTCAAAGGCTTTGTTGATAAGATTTGGAAGCTTGATGGAACGTATGAGTTGTTCTATAAGAAGAATGGTTTTATTTTTATTAAATTCTATAATTCAGAAGATTGTGCTAAAATCATACATTCAGGTTCTTATATCATTGATTCCCGAATTTTGATTATTAAAAAATGGAAACCTGGTATTGCAATTACCAAAGATTCTTTTTCCACTATTCCAATATGGACATGGTTTATAGATTTTGGACATGGTTTATAGATTTGAAACTTGAATATTGGAATAACGAGGGTATAAGCAGAATAACCAATGTACTTGGACGACCAATTCATATGGATTCAACAATGGCAATGGAAAATAGACTTAACTATGTGCGTGTGTTTATTGAAATTGACGTCCATTTTTATATCCACAGACCGTGCAAATTGAGTTATATAATAGCGACATGGATACAATTCAGTTAGAATATGAACAAAAAATTGTATCCTGTTAAATATGTAACGTCTTTGGCCATACAAACTCAAACCGCAACAAATCAATCACAAAAGAATGGAGACCGAAAAGTTATTCAACAAGTAACAGCACGACGGTTCAACAAAAAGCAAACTCATCACAATTTAATACAGTAACGTGTTCACAACGAGAAGACTGTGTTATTACAAATGCAGAACAACAATTGCCAAGTTCAAATGTCCCTCTCCATAACCCTTTCTCTACCCTTTTGGATATCCCTAAAACAATTACTGACATGCCAAAGGACATCACGGCTAACTCATCTACACCTCTGACCTCATCGCCATCTGAAAAGGTTCAGCCCACCACGAACACACCCACTGCACCACCTGTGGTTAAACATACTGATACCAATCTAGAAAATAAAGAAAGCACACTAGACAGTCATGATGATACAGAAAAGTTTCTACAGACCATAGCTAATCAAATTCAATAAATAGGCAGCCCAAGCAAATCTGAAATTAATGCCTCCCCCATGGTGTCGAAGAATCCCACATATATAAAGAAGCGGAAGGCATCCGCAAATCCCAAAAAAACAACCATTGCTCCTCTAAAAAGAACTACATGGAGCACTACGGCGGGTAAATGAATATTATAACATGGAATATTAGAGGTATGAATACCGATGAAAAACTCAGTTAGGTATTCACACTTCTAACATCTCACAAGCTTACCCTGTTAAGCTTAGTTGAGACCAAGTTAAATACCACTAATATAGATAAACTTCAATTGAAACTATCCACATGGAACATAGTACATAATAATGATGATGGTAGCAAAGGTCGCATAGTGATTCTACTGGACAAATCTGTTTGGGAATATGATGTAGTCACTA
Organism: Allium fistulosum; assembly: GCA_030737815.1. Classification (NCBI taxonomy): domain Eukaryota; kingdom Viridiplantae; phylum Streptophyta; class Magnoliopsida; order Asparagales; family Amaryllidaceae; genus Allium; species Allium fistulosum. The sequence continues at coordinate 802,561,936 of CM060904.1, forward strand.
AATCACAACAACATGTCACACTGTTATTATCAAACAAAGGAGGTTTGCAATGTTATTGTACATGTGTATACGCTAGTAATTCCTTTTCAAAATGCTAGAAATTATGGGATTTGGTTCGCCTTGATGCTTCTAGTATAGGGTCTCCATGGCTAGTAATGAGGGATTTTAATAATGCTCTTAACCCAAATGACAAGAAGGGAGGATTGCCAATCCCTTTTTTCCTTTTTGAATACTTTTAAAAACTATTTATTTAACTGTGGTTTGGTTGAATCTCCTTTACAGGGACTTAAATTCATATGGCGGCACAGAGGAATTGCAACTAACATGGACAAAGTCCTCGTCAACTACGAATTTATGTTTATGTTCCCACAATTCAACACTATCGCCTTACTATCATCTATTAGTGACCACACCCCTATTTTAATATTTTTTAGCTCACAACATCGACACCAAAAACGAGATCCATTCTGATAGATTAACAACTGGTGTTATATGCAAGGGTATGGTCAGTGCATTGCAAAAGGACTGTCAGTTGATACATGGGGTGCTTCCAGCTACATATTCGTTTTTTAATTACAGGCAGTTAAAAATGAATTGAAAGCATGGCACAAGCTAAGAGCAAAGGTGGACATTATAGTCAAACCTCAAATTGAATTCGATACATGTTTCATCACGCGGACCAAGATCTAGAGAATTTAATTTTATATGACAACATGTATCATATTGGCCAGAAGTTAAATGATCAACTTGGAAAAAACATGAATTTTTGTGGCAACAAAGTAAAGTGTTGTGGCTACAAAAGGGGGACAATAATACCAAATATTTTTATGCCAAAATGTCAATGTGAAGGCATAAAAATAAGATTCAGGCTTTACTGGATGCTCAAGGACAGTATATCTACGACTGCAACAAAATTAAAAATGAAGCTATACACTACAATCAGGCATTATTCAATGAGGATTTAACAAACTTTTTCCCACACATTAGCACCAGAATGCAAGTTAGCACTATAGGGAAAGAATACTTAACTTCACCAGTCATTGTGGATGAAATCAAAAAGGATCTATTTTCGATAGATGATTCCAAAAGCCCGGGGCCTGATGGCTTTTCATCCAAATTTTACAAATTGCATTAGGTGGAACTGCAAGATAGCATTTTTAGCACTGTGTCAGAGATATTTCAGATGAGGAAATTGCCACATGGAGTACACCATAACTTCATTACTTTAATACCCAAAAAAGATAAGCCTCAACTGATTTAAATTTAAATGGTTTCTACCTCTTATAATTGTAGAAAATCAATCATCCTTCATACTGGGCAGAAACATTGGCAAAAACGTTTTGCTAGCTCATGAACAAGTTCGGGATTTTACTAGACGAGGTTGACAAAAAATGTGCATCAAAATTGATCTTTAAAAAGCCATTGACATGGTTAATCGTGAGTCTATATGTCATATGCTTTTATCTCCAGGCTTCCCCACATCTATAATAAAGTTAATTTATGACTACATTTCTACGCTTACCTTTTCTATTATGATCGATGGGAGACCACAAAGATTTATTCATTTCCTCAAATAGAGGGCTAAGGCAGGGAGACCCACTGTCACATTACTTTGCATAGCCATGGAGTTTTTTTACTTTACTAATGGAGGAGGGTGTTGTTGATGGACACATACAACCTATATCTACCATACAACCTACCATAACCCATCTTCTATATGCTGATGACGTCATGATTTTCTTATTCGCTACTAAAGAAAATGCTACTTATATGAACTACATTTTTTCTACAATGGAGGAGACTCTCGGTTCAAAGATAAATCAAACTAAATCTCAGATATTTTTTAGTACTGGTGTTGTGTACAAATCAGAAATCTCAAGCATACTACATATAGCAAAAAAAGATTTACATGTAAAGTATCTTGGTGTTCCTTTGACATCGGATTATATCTATGCTACTCACTGTTCACCCCTGCTAAATAAGATCGGCACTAAGTTAGAAGGATGGGACAACAACTTATTAACAGTAGCAGGAAGAGCTAAATTGATTCGCTGTACAATAACCCCCATTGTTATGTATTGGCTTCTTATTTATCATTTGCCTCAATCAGTTTTGAAGAAAACTGACAAATTGTGTGCAGATTTTTTCTGGAAGGGCAAATTACATAAGATATCATGGGATAACTTATGTAAGCCAAAAATGGAAAGTGGAGTTGGACTGTGGAAATTTACTGATCTTAACAAAACTGCTAGGTTTAACTTGCTTTGGAGTTTATTAACAACTGACTATCTATGGTCCAGATGGATGAGGACCAAATATTTGTCAAAGGCAAATTTTTGGGTATTGCCCATTGAAAATAATTACTTTGGCACAATGAAATCAATTCTCCGGTAACGTGACTTAGCTGCAACAATCATGACTTGAGTTATTATCAATGGGGAACACACGGACTCATGGTTTGACCCTTAGATAAACCATAAATCTCTTGTTGAATTAGTAGGCTGGAACAGAGTTCATCTCAGTAACACAGCCACCAGTAAAGTGAGTCATATAATAAGAGATCGATAATTTTAGCCTCAGTTATTATCAAAGACCAGGGAAGTGGCAACTCAAATTATGCAGGTGAAATTATTCTCCGACAAGCCTACCGACTACTGGAAAATTGTTAATCAGGGAAAATTTGTGTTTTCCACAGTTTGGAATGAAATTCGAAAAAAACATGAAATCGATGATAATTTCAAACTGATATGGCTTAATAAAACAGCTAGGAAATTTTCTTTCACTACGTACATGGCTTATTTACAACATCTACCTACACCAGATAGATTGACAAATTTGGGTATACTTATTGACTCATAGTGTCATATTTGTAATGAACATAACGAAAACCATCTACATTTATTTTCAAACTATGAATTCAGTACTTATCTTTGGGAGGCTTTACTGCTCAAGTTGGATCTATAACGCATAAAGGCTAGCTCACTGCGACAACGACTTTCCAGTTTGAAGCGTAACTTCGTAACGTCATCAACTACTTGAGATCTACCATATGTGGCGGCGTCAACGCTTACCCATCATATTTGGTTAGAAAGAGTGCGAAGACGATTTGAGAGGAAGGCTTGCTCGATGGAGCAGAGATAGAAATTGTTTGAAATAGACATTCGATTACAACTCATTTGACGAGTTCATCAAGGGCGAACATCATCGACAGAGAGGGAGAAATTTCTTAAACGGGGTATTGAATTGGAAGACTCTGGATAATTGGATGCACATTTGGTGAAGTATGATATGAGGCTTTTTCATGTTCTCGTTTTTGGGTTGGATCGGGTAGTAATTTTGTGCGTGTGGAGGTGTGCTTATAACCCAATGTTTGGGGCGATTTCAAGGACATGTATTTGTTTTTTGTTTTCGTACTTTTTAATCTATCTGTATTGGAGTTTGTACATTAGAGGATGTCATGCTCTTTTTCCTTACCACAATGGTAAGGTTTTTTAAGGAGGCGAATCCTGCTATTTCTTTAGTTCTCATAAGTCATAAATAAAAAATCTCTTCTTTTCAAAAAAAATATATTCTTTATAATCAAATCTAAGCCCAAAATCCCAAATTCACTTAAAACTCAAAAAACCCAAATTCTAGACATTTCGTTCCTTCTATTTTACTTCGTTCATTTTCTTGGAGACGAGAGGAGACCATCATTTCATCTTGCATCTAAAGCTATAAGAAAGGAGGATTTTCTCATCTTTAAAATTCAGCATATAATATACGAACTAAAAAAATTATTAATGGAAGTCTCTTTTATAACATGAGAATTTTCTTGCATGAAATTATTTGAAAGAAATTGATATGTTCTTGATTGATTTGGATATTAAGTAAGAACTAAGTATTATAATTATGGTCAGAAATAAATATAAAATGTTTTAAAGTTTATACATATATTGTTATGAAATAATAATTAATTGTGTATGCTCCCTCCATCTCAAGTCATTAAGGAAGTTAACGGAGTTATGCTGCCTCCACCTCAAGTCATTAAGGAAGTCAACGGAGTTATGCTGCCTCCACCTCAAGTCATTAAGGAAGTCAACGGAGTTATGCTGCCTCCACCTTAAGTCATTTAGGCAGGGTTGAATATTGGTCGGGTTACTTAGTTGGGTTTTTCCTGGATCCCCAACAAATAATTAGTGATGCAAGATCCTTTTGTCGTCATTTATGGAAGCTCCGGAGTGACCATTAGGTAATTTATTTTGACTCCATGTATTATTTCAATTTTTTTTCCATCGATGAGTATCAATGTGTCATTGAAGCTGTTCACTCCTTTATCAATAGGAAACCTTTCATTATCGACAATTGGTCTCCTTCTGTGGGTGGTGCTAGAGACCAAGTTTTCTCTATACCTGTTTGGGCTTATTTTTTTCAAATTCTGTCAGTTTTACAGCCGTTGGTTGGTATTAATTGGCTTGCCTGCACAGTCAAAAAAATGAAATGCTTTGATTTTAATACGGTAGCTCGTGAGAGACTGGTATATACTAAGGCGTTAATTGAAATAACCCCTGATAAAATGCTCCCTTCTTCGATTAGTGTTCAGGTTGCTATTGGTCATTTAGAGGAAATTCGTGTTCGCTACGGTTGGGTTCCAATCATATGCTCCATTTTCACTTCTTTAGTCATCTTGCTGCCTCATGCAAGCTGTTGCCCATTGCTGCTGCTCCGCCCAAGGTTCCGCTCCCTTGACCCCCTGTCTAGCGTTGGGTCCCAAGGTTCAACAGTGTTTAGCAATGGCCCAGTCTGATAGTGTTACTCATGTCCCTGATGTTGCTCCGCCAACTATCACCCCTGATATAGTTCCTTTTGTTCCCTCTATTTCCCCTCCAGTTGTGGCTGATCAGTCTGCCCGCCCCTCTATTTCTTGGGTCCCTGAAGATGAATCTTAGGAACACTGGTTTTCTAACCTGAGATATAATCCTTTCAGAAGTTGTTTTTTCAGATTTGTATCTGGGGTTGAAGGTGAACAATGGTGTTTATATAACCTTGTTTTGGATGGTGAACTTATTTTGGCATTGGATGGCGATATGGGATAGTGGAACAGGAAAATTCTTGAGGATATTTCTTGGGATGAAAACTTTATATACTCGCGTGATTCTATTTTCTACATTCCTGGTCATGCTTGCCTCTTCGTAGGATATATGGATGATTTTGTCCAAGGTTCTGTTGTGGATCATATTACTCCTCGATTGAGGAATGACATTTTATGTCTTTAGTTGATTTAGACACTGTGGGCTATCACCTGTTCTTATTTGTTAAGTGGTCTGGCCACTATAAAACCAAGTCTAGATGTTCTGTGCATGTGCAGAACACCTGTTTTTTTATATACTAGTGGTACGACACTATAAAACCGGTTGACTTTGCCAAAATAGAAATAATAATTAATTGTAGGAAACTATAGTAAAACTCCTATAAGTTTATTTGATTTTTAAATCGATCTTTAAATATAAATATTTGACTGTTTGTTTTAATTGTTTAAAGAATTATTTTAATGAGTCTTATTATTATTATTACAACACGTGAATAAAAATTGGAATTTATGTATGATTTCTATATCATATGATTTCTTATATATTATATAGATTTTGATATTATAAGTGATTCACCATTGAGTTGATTTGTTTGATGAATTTAGTATGATACCTTGATGACGTCCGCTACATGATTGTATTAAAGTGTTTTCCATGTGAAGAGAAATTTGAATAAACAGATTAGTAGTACCATTTAGGATGGGGCATTCAGTAATACTATTCCAATTATTCATTGGAACTGTTATACTGAGATATCTAGTGTAGACTGATTGTAGTTTATGAGAATTGAATAATTATTCGAGTAACATATAGTGGAATGGGACGCTATTATGTTATTTGTTTGATTATGCATTGTAAGTAAATGTCACTCAAACGAGGATTACACTCATGTGTATATGTGATACTCGGTGAGGAGTATCATATTGTTAGATATTGACTTATGAGAGATGCATGTCGGCCTATTACTAGATATATGTGAAGCGATAGGGTATGGGTATGATATGACCATCCACACTATGTCCAAGTTCCTTTATTTTAGGGAGTAAACCAGATTGGCCAGTATCCAACCTGAGGGCTTGATCGTAAGGCGCGCCCTAGATCCATGAAACCATTATTATGTGTCCCTTCAATGACTATTACGAGTCCCTTCGATAAGTATTAGGTTATGTCCTTTTTGATGCGCATCACAGTATTGGTAGTAGTAGATGGGTTGTAGCCCATAGCCCCTTATGTCACATAGGCCAGCAGCAGTCTGTTACCATTTGCAGCAAAGCAGGGTTGTAACCGAGACCACACATTAATGAGCCATTGGTGGATGAGATCACGATATCCGTCGAGGTAACTGAAGACTGTAAGAATAGAAGTGTTTGTACCAAAATTGGGCACAACACTCTTCGGACGTATTTGAAGAGATTAAAATGAAGAATTTAAATGTAAAAAAAGGATAATCTAACAAACACGTCAATTCAAGCAAACAGAAATGAAAAAACAGAGATTTATAGTGGTTCGGCGTTGTAGCCTACGTCCACTTTGAATGATTTGTTGTTTTATTGATGATTACTAACTGGTTACAACAGAGAATAACTCAAACACTTAAGTCACAATGGATCTCCAGCAAAGTAACGACGTAATGGAGTTAAAAGTCCCTTTTTTGTTGGCATTGGAGTGCTATTTATAGGTGCAGTCTGGAAATATCTGGCTTAGATCTCGGAATATCCCTTCTCACACATGGGTGGACCCACCTGATCGATCCAAGGTCATTTGGGATCGATCCATGTGCTCTTCGTATTGATCAAGATCTACTCCTTTTGGGTTGCGATCGATCGGTGGCATTCCTCAGGTGGTAAGTAAGCTCCTATGAAAATTTGGTAGCATTTGGACTTGTAGATTTTGAGTTATAATCGATCCAAGATTCACTTTGTAGGTTGGATGAACTGCATGTATTGATAACTTCGTATCGATCAACTTCAGATCGATGATTATTCGTATCGATCGGCCGTGCTCTGATGATGTGGAGCGGCAGTCATGTGAAGATCCACTTTTCATGCTAATGGACTGCTCCCTTTGTTTGACCGTGCATTTTCTGTATTGATCTAGTACCTACTTTCGTATCGCTCCTTGCATGTTGCCTTCGTATCGATGCTCATATATGCTCTTCGTATCGATCGTTGGAGGCCGCTTCATACCGGTGCTTGCTACTAATTTCTTATCGATCTGTTGGCTGATCGATACAAAATGGATGGAAGTATTTGATCAGTACGAACCGAACTTATGGATTGACAATGTGGTGTGATCGATACGAACATGATGGATACGAATTAAGCATGTCTCACTTGAAACTCGATCAATCTATAACTTGAGCGTATGAACTCCGAATGACCTGAAATTTAGAACGTTTCCTTTCATAGCTTTGTTTGTCGTACCATGTTAATTGCAGCTCGGTCTGGGCTCGGACCAAATTTCCCAGTATCCATAGTGGACCTATGTATAACCGATCGTCAGGATAGACTGTCTTTGGTTTCAAGTCAAGTTCTTGGTATCACGACCTTGCCAAAAGGCGGGATAACATTAACCCCCCAAAGTACGTCTTGTGTGGACATGACGTGCTTTGAAAAGCTACATTCTTTGTTTCGAAAAAGCTCTATCCAATTCGTTGAATAGTCATTACCTTTTCATCAAGAGATGTAACCTTTGATTGATTTCCAGTAATATAAATGTTGAATTGTTGACTGCCAATGATCATGCAGTGTTTTGTTGTAACTGAGTGATAGCAATTTGTTGTCCGTTGTTTTGATCGTCATCAGGTGAGCATTCAATTCTTGTTAATTTTGAAAATTGAATGTTAGTTCATCATACATGCACGTATGTTAACTTGACTCATGTTCATGTTTGCACGTTCACAGGTCGTTATCAAGTTCTTTAGTTTTGGTCAGGATCGAGTTTCATATCGATCCTTTCCTGGATCGATGTGAAATTCGAGTTGTAACAACGTTTGATGGTTGTTGTTAAGTCATCCCTTCGTATCGATCCTCTCCTAGATCGATCTGAGAAGTTGAAATACATGTTTCATATCGATGGATATGAGCTCTTGTAGCCTTCAAATGGATGGATACGAAAATATTTGCTTCGTATCGATGGAACTGAGTAATCGATGCATAATCTTGCAGTGCATTTCGTGTCGATGGGTTTGAAGACCGATTACTGATGGATATGAACTGTTTCATTCTGGATCAATCTGGGCAAATGGATATGAAGATGGTTCTTCGTATCGATAGAACTGGTGACCGTTTCAAACAGTTTTGACAACTGGGAGATGAAAGGTCTTCTCCTGGTTTCGAATCCACACAAATACAATTTAGACTTAGAAAAATTTCACCTGCTATTATTTTTATTTCCGCCTTCGTATCGATCGAGCACTCAAGAAAGAAGAAACAGTCTTCGTTCCTAAATCAACATAACTCATTAATCCCTCAAATCGATCCTTTAATTTAGGTAATTAACCAAATTTCCACATTAAAATGATAAGATTCGAGTTTTAATGCCAATTCGTTCAAAGTCATGGCCGATTTCGGTGATGTTGATACCGGAGTTGGGTCGGAGCGAGGTCGAGGAGAGAGTAATGGCATTTAGGCTGTTTGGGGGAAGGAGAACTACTGATGGATACGAGACAATCATTGGAAGAAGCTTTGCCTTAGATCTCATATCGATGGAGGATGCATCATTTGTATCAACCTAAGAGGTGGAGGATTGTATCGATCCAGAAACGATGGATGGAAGGAGCGACTTCGTATCGCTTGGAAACGGTGGGAGTTCATATTGATCTGGAGCGATCGATACGAAGTTCTGGACCTGATGATCGATATGAAGACGCGACCCAAGATCGATATGAACCCAAAGGTGTTAGATCGATACAAACTAATCTTCTTGTGATCGATATGAAACCCCAATTTCTCGTGGAACGACCCAAGTTTGAACCTTTGATGGATACGAAAGCTTTGCACATTCGAACATTGACTTCGACGAGCTTCAGCCTTGCATATCTGGACTTAACTGTTAAACTACATATTTGACTTTCCATCAAAGCTCGTCGATGGAACTGTTACTCGATAAACTTCATGGACTCTAACATGGATCATTTTCCAAAGTTAGGTTGGTACAGTTGTGATGGTCAACGATGACGGTCACTCCGGTTGAATCTTGAAGTCTTGTCATTTTATCATCTATTGAACTTCGTAGAAGTTTAAGTATTATGTAGCACCGCACTGCACAACACTATCACTCACTTCACACCGGGGGGAACACGGGTTTATGGATCTCGGAAGCTCCGAACCACAGGACATTCAGAGCCCTCCGCTCCCTGAAATTGAAGTGCCAGTCATTAAGGTAGGTGAAGTTAGTCCTGCCCCGGATGAATTACCGGGTGCAATTTTAGTCTTAAATCTGGAGGATTCCGTTCGTTCCAAAATTTCCGAAGACATGCTAGGCAGGATCTGCCTCAGACACAGTCTATCTCTAGAAGATGTTTTGTTACCGGGGCCGGAAGACAGAGCCCACAATCCTCCAAAAGAATACACTGCTTGCAACAGGTTCATGTCTGTTGTTGGAACGCTGCCGCTTTTAATCAATTCATTTGGGAAGTACTGTTCTTCTTGAGGATCGCTCCATGTCAATTACATCCGAATGGATACGCTCTGCTCAACAGCTTGTTCATATCTTTATGGAGCATCTCTTTCGACCTCCGACTATCGAAGAAATCAGATATCTATTCAACATTAAGAGCCACGGGGACAAGCCTTCTTCTACTTTTCTAGAGCCAGTTAGAAATTGCCAAGTAGTGGCAAGAGCCTAGAGCAAACTAAGCTACTTCAAAACCGAATGGTTTTTTGTTCGGTGTCCATCGGGGTTTGGCAGACGGTAGATAGTTAGACGTAAGTGTTCTAACTTCTTCGTCAATTAACTGGATAATACAAGTTGATGCTGAATCTAATACTTGGTTACTTTTGTAGCTTCGATTCCGCGGCCCAAAGGATTCCAATTTAAAGAAGTAGTAAGGGTTCTCCAAGCGGTGGCCTTCGAGCGGGCAAAAACAATCGAGAAACTGGAGACCGATCTCGCTCAGAAGAACCGTATAATCGAAGTACTTAACAACAAGGACAAATCTTCAAGAAAGTCGGAAATGGAGCCCCAAAAGAAAGTCAACAAGGCAAGTCTGTCTATGGAAAGGATGCGACATACGCATTTTGCCTTGGTTGAGGAGATGGCCATCGAAATACCCTTGTCATGGAGGAGAGAGATGCTGCGCTGAAGGAGCAATTGAGGAGTTAAAGGCGAAGTTCGCCGAGGTCGTCTGGGAGAAAGATGATGCTAACAAAGTTTCCCAGGAGGCATGCAAGCAAACGATGGCCCATAAAGATGAAAGGGATGCGGCAAACTTGGACGCTCTGGAAGCTGAAGCTAGAATTGAGAGCGAAGTTAAAGTGACGGAGGCGAGGATGGAGGATGAATTCGAAGATCTTATGGTCCTATACAACGCCAACATTTTAAGGAATCATAATCTCAACTGGCTCAAAGATTACCCCTTCCATCTATATAAGGCTTGGAGTTGCTTGGTCTGAGATGAGAAAATGGCATGCAACACTTCAAATATTGATGAATTCGAATTGGAAAATCAGATACTAGTTGGAGATGAGGCTAAGGTTCTTCATGACACCATTGTCGTCCTTGAAAAGGAAAAACTAGCGGCTAAGTACCCGGACGTTGGAGAAGGATCCGGGTCGAGCACCAAGAGCAGGTTCTGAAGTACTCTCAATCTCTCTATCTGAACCTGCTCCTTCTATTGATCCTCCAGCTATCCCGGCGTACGACCCTGACAGGCCTCGCCTATCTTCGGTACACGAACATGTCTCTGAAGGCGCACCGGCTCAACATGTGAGTCTATTTGAAGAAGGTACTCTGAACACTTCTTTCATTCGCTTAAATGCAGGAGCATTGTCAGAAGATGTCACTAACATTTTATCCTATCTTTATTCAATTATAGATGCTGCATCACTCGATCCTCCTGCAGCTCAAGGAATGCATCACGAGAAGGAGGCATTAATAAAGGAAGCTACAACGGTCATCGCATCGGCTGGGGGGATGCACGAAAGCAGTTGTATTTTTGATGAACAAATGATGGAAGCACCCCTCGGTCATTAAAGCGACCTGATCACCGAAATGCCTTTCATCATTGATGAAGATGTGATGATTACTAGCTCCTCGGGCCCAACTAGTAGCATTTCGATGAGCATCCGGGCGGAGCGGGCCGAGGAAATAATGAAAGAGATTAAGGCTGAGATGGCGTAGGCGGAGCTGGATCGTGGAGTTGATGGCATGGCTGGTCGTGGCCCAATCCCAATATTTGTCATTTCTCCCGGGGGCACTGTTATCGAAAGCGGTGCGCCTCCTTCAACCACCGTAGAAAGTGCCAGCATCCCTCCAGCCCCGCACATGGAAGATGCTCCGGTTCATGTGAGCTCTGAGGAGGAGATAACTGCAATCCCCCTGGCCGAAGACAAATCAGCTAAAGCAGGTCGGGGATGTAAAGGCTTGAAGAGACATTCGAGCGGTAGTACAAGTGGGTCTATGCCGAAGAAGAAGAAAAAATCAAAGGCGTAGACTTGCTCTTTTGTTTCCTCTTTTTGGTAGATAGAAGGAATAGGACTTCCTTTTGCATTTTGTAGGCCGTGTATAGATGTTGGTTCGGCCCCTGCTTATAGGAATTCATTGAAAAGATTTTTTGTACTTGTCTTTTTTCCAAAGAATAATAGAAATAAAATCTCCTTTTTTTTTCAGCACAACTCTATGTTCATTTGCTTAGGTTTTTAACGCTCATATTTCCATTCAATGTACTTGTGAGGCTTTAGTCTCTAAGTCGAACTTGAGTTCGGTTACTAAGTCCCGAAGTCATGGCTTCGGGTCATAACCAAACATTGAGTCGAGTCCCAATGTTGTGCTGTTTCGGCTAGCGGCTTATACTTGAGTTATGCCCCCAGTCTTGGGGATAAATTGAAGTAATCATTCGGCAGTCATATTCCGCCTTCACTGATTTCAATTTAACTTAGTCGGAACAGTGTTAAAGGGAGATGAGTTTGAATGGTCAGATCACACTCGCTCATTTGCTGGTACTTGCATCCGCACTCTGGGGATTGAACTTGCATGCTGGCGGTCGGTCGCTCCTACTTGTTATTTAGAACCATATCCACGCTCCGGGGACATAGGATAATTTACGGGCAGTCGGTCACACCCGCTTAATACTTGGAATCATATCCACACTCCGAGGACATGAGTTGATGTATGGGTGGTCAGTCACACTCGTTTATTGCTTATACTCTGGTCCACGCTCTCGGGGCCAGAGTTAGTTGATGGACGGTCAGTCACGCCCAGTTAGTGTTTAGGATTACATTCGCACTCCAGGGACATAAGTTGTTTTGCGGGTGATCGGTCACACCCGTTTAATGTTTATACTCCGGTCTGCGCTCTCGGGATTGGAGTTAGTTGGTGTTTATACTCCAGTTCGCACTCTGGGAATATGGAATTGATTGATGGGTGGTCAGTCACGTCCATTTAGTGTTTATACTCCAATCCATGCTCTTGGGACCAGAGTTAGTTGGTGGGTGGTCAGTCATACCTGATTATGTTTATACTCCAGTTCGCACTCCAGGAATCTGGAGTTAGTTGGTGGGTGGTCAGTCACACCCGATTATGTTTATACTCCAGTTCGCACTCTGAGAGTCTGGAGTTAGTTGGTGGGTGGTCAGTCATACCCGATTATGTTTATACTCCGGTTCGCACTCCGGGAGTTTGGAGTTAGTTGGTGGGTGGTCAGTCACACTCGATTATGTTTATACTCCAGTTCGCACTCCGGGAATCTGGAGTTAGTTGGAGGATTGTCGTGTTCCAATCCTTTTTGACTTAATTGTGTCTGCCCCCGAGCTCGGGGTTTCACTTAGCGAGTGATCAGTCGGATCACGACCACTCCCTATTTGAATGAGTCCCACCGTAGGATGAGACTTAGCTCTTTATGCATCGTGATGGTCGCATGATGCATTTCAATAATCGCCTCTCTAGCTTGCTGAGTCTGCATTTTATTTTAAAGGAATAAAAGCCAGTTATGTGTAATAGCGACGGAGACTCTCGCTGTTCCATGCTCTGGGTAAAGTGAGTCCGTCAACAGTTGATAGCTTGAACGTGCCATCTCCAAGTCTCTGCTTAATGACATATGGTCCTTCCCTTGTCGGTTTCATATATGAAGGGACCAGATAAATTCTCTAAAGTATGAGATCGCCAACTTCGAAGGTTCTGGGATCAATGTCCTTAAGGAACTGGTTGTGGCGCCCAGGCCTAGGCCTAGGCGTTAGCTGCCACTTCTCTGAAAAACGGACGCAGGGAGATTCCTCTACGCCCTTGCCTTTCTCCTTACGCTGCACATCCTGCAGCTCAGCAACATAACAGGTGAGTCCAGCTGCCTGATCACCATGTACTACTCCAACCCCATCATCAGTAGGGAACTTCAGAGTTAAACACCATAGGGCAATCGCTGCACTGATTCAACGAGGGCCGGTTGGCCGAAGAAAGCATTTTAGGGGGGTTAATGTCTAACACAACAAATTGTAGCATCCGAACTCTCCAGCGATCCCCGATACCTAACTCAACTAGCAACTCCACCATTCTAGCGGGTATAGTTGTGCTTACGTTAAAACCATGTATACGAGACTGACACGGTTTTAGATCTTTTTCTTCCATTCTCATCGGATCAAAAGTTTGCTTAAAAAGAATATTCATGGAGCTTCCCCTGTCTACCAAGATCCTCTTCATCCAAGCAGGACCTATCTGGGCTGATATAACCAATGGATCGATAGTGGGGGCGACTCTGTCAGCATCTCTGTTCTTGAAAATAATGTTGTATGTTATCATGTTTTGTTATTTCGTTGGGACCCCGTCATCAACATTACTACAACACTCGAAGTCCACATGCCTAATCGAACTGGCATACGACTCCATTTCCTTCCAGCTCCGATCAGCTGGATGAGGACCGCCACTAATTGTATTTATAACCAACCTCCCGCTAGTACGCGCAGGTTACTCGGACCTAGCATGGCCTTGATCTTGATTCGGGTTAGCCGGGCCCACACCTCCGTCTTGCGGTGCCCGAACAAACTGTTCCAACTTCCTCTCTCTGATCAACTTCTCAATGATGTCTTGCAAATGAAGGCATTCATTCGTTTTATGGCCATAACAATCGTGGAATCTATAGATTTTTCCAATCTGAATTTATTTCTCAGATGATGGTTTCAAAACTGGCTTCCTATACTGTCCGATATAGCAAGTTTGAATGTAAACATTTTCTAGCGAAGTGTTTAAGGGAGTATATTGGTCGAACATGGTAGCTCTGTGTCTCAGTCCCTGATTCAGGTCTCTCTTCTTTCCCTGACCTTTGTTACCGTTCTGTTGACCTTGTTTGTTCTGTATGTTCAATTGCACATTGCCGGAGTTCTCACCAGTCTATTTCATAGCAACATTACTATGAATGCCTTCAACACTGGGCACTGCATCATCCCACTTCCTAGATTGTCTAGCGTCTTCTCTCCTCAAGAACTGGGCCGCCTTAGCATAGAAATGATCCAAGGAAGTGGGGGGTTTTCCAGCCAACCAATTGTCAAACTCGAAATCAGGAACAATTCCTTTAGTCAATGTCATTAAGATAGAATTGTCATTTGGGTTGCTGACCTCAGCACAGGCAGCATGGAACCTTTCTAGATAACATCTGAGTGTCTCTCCCAGAGCATGGGTAATGCTGGAAAAGGTGTTGATATCCTTTGACCTAGTAACATGCATACAGAATTGTTTGACAAACTTTGTAGCCAACTGATCAAAACTTGAAATGGATCTAGGTGGTAATCGAGTGAACCACATAGTTGCGATACCTCCCAAGGAAATAGGGAAACTCCTGCACTTAACCGCATCGTCAGCTCGAGAGGCATTCATGATCCATTCATACTTTAATATATGCTGGTTAGGATCCGAACTTCCTTCATACATAGGTAGGGTAGGCATCCTAAATCGACGAGGTAGCTCAGCATAAAGAATATCGTTTTTGAACGGAGTATGACTTCGGGAGATTCCCCAATCGTCATTGGTAAGATCTTGACTTTCACGGATAATTTAGCGGACCATGGCTGGAATGTCAGGCATTTGTACATTCGGGGCCAAGGCATGGTCGGGTTCCACATTGCGGGGAAGGTCCGGGTGCTGTCAATGGTCTGTGCCTCGCCTCCTTGGCTCCTGGTCTTTGGGAATGTAAGGTTCATGAGCATGGATGTGTTGACGAAGTGCTGGATTTGGCTGGTTCTAGATCTCAGCTTCCAAGTTTATAGCGGCATCAGCTACATGGTCATCCATTGCGTGATAAGGAAGTGCCCTTCCATGGGAGGAGGGTCCAGCTTGGTGTCCTATAGAAGGACCAGCCTCGGCTTGTCCGAGATTCACAGTATGCTGCTGCCCGGAGGATTATGCATAGTTTCCATCCAACCGACGACGTGTAGATCTATGGTTGAAATTAGATGAAGCTGAGCTTTCAGTAGAAGAATGTGAGATATGATCCCTCCTAGATCTCCTTCGTCTTTCTTCATTTAGCTGGTTTGCTAGCTCTGTATTGGCATGGATGTCCTGAGTGAGCTGCTGGCGGCTCTGAGTTAGCTCTTGCATTAAGATCTGGAAATCCTCCCTAGTGATAGGACCTTATGGATCTGGAACTTCGGCAGATGCTTGACCCGCTATATTCTGCTGCGTGCAATTCTGTCTATCCCTTCCTTCTAGATCTGCAGCAGTTGGCACAGTTCTAGTAGTAATCATGTTGACTGACGTAGCTCTTTCCTAAATCTAGTGGAATCTGAATAGAATGGAAGGAACTACTGTATTATAGATCTGGATTTCCTCCTTATATTTCAACAATCCAACAACGGTAGTAGATCCAACGAGCAGGAGAAAAACTGGGTTTTCTCAGTGGAAGCACCAAAGTGTTTGTACCAAAATTGAGCACAACACCCTTTGGACATATTTAAAGAGATTAAAATGAAGAATTTAAATGTAAAAAGAGGATAATATAACAAACATGCCAATTCAAGCAAACAGAAATGGAAAATGACAGAGATTTATAGTGGTTCAGTATTGTAGCCTACGTCTACTATGAATGATTTGCTGTTTTATTGATGATTACTAACTGGTTACAACAGAGAATAACTCAAACACTCAAGTTACAATGGATCTCCAGCAGAGTAACGGCGTAATGGAGTCAAAAGTCCATTTTCTGTTGGCATTGGAGTGCTATTTATCGGTGCAGTCTGGAAATATCTGGCTTAGATCTTGGAATACCCCTTCTCACATGTGGGTGGGCCCACCAGATCGATCCGAGGTCATTTGGGATCGATCCATGTGCTCTTCGTATCGATCAAGATCTACTCCTCTTGAGTTGCGATTGATTAGAGGCATTCCTCAAGTGGTAAGTAAGCTCCTGTGAAAATTTGGTAGCATTTGGACTTGTAGATTTTGAGTTATGATCGATCCAAGATTCACTTTGTAGGTTGGATGAACTGTATGTATTGATAACTTCGTATCGATCAACTTTGGATCGATGATTATTCGTATCGATCGGCCATGTTCTGATGAGGTGGAGCGGCAGTCACGTGAAGATCCACTTTTCAATGCTAATGGACCTCTCCCTTTGTTTGACTGTGCCTTTTCCATATCGATCTAGTGCAACTCCTTTCGTATCGCTCCTTGCATGTTGCCTTCGTATCAATGCTCGTATATGCTCTTCATATCGATAGTTGGAGGCCGCTTTGTATCGATGCTTGCTACTAATTTCATATCGATTTGTTGTCTGATCAATACAAAATGGATGGAAGTATTTGATCGGTACAAACTGAACTTATGGATTGAAAATGTGGTGTGATCGATACGAACAGGATGGAGGTGGTTAACTTGATGGATACGAACATAATGGATACGAATTAAGCATGTCTCACTTGAAACTCGATCGATCCATAACTTGAGCATACGAACTCCGAATGACCTGAAATTTGGAACGTTGCCTTTCATAGCTTTGTTTGTCATACCATGTTAATTGCAGCTTGGTCCGGGCTCGGACCAAATTTGCCAGTATCCATAGTGGACCTGTGTATAACCGATCGTCGGGACAGACTGTCTTTAGTTTCAAGTCAAGTTCTTGGTATCACGACCTTGCCAAAAGACGGGATCACAAGACTATTACTGTGGTAGGAAAGTAGACTTGGGTTCCTGGAGCAGGCTTGCAGTAGCCAGTTGTCAGTCTCCCTATCTGGTTCAAGGTATGTGTGTAGTAGATTGGCATATACCTCGAAGACTATAGGAATAGACGGTTACTCTGCGGTTGGCAAGTAAACCTATGTTCCTGGAGCAGGCTTGTAGTAGGCGGCTATCAGTCTCCCATTAGATTCATGGTATTTGTATGCCTAGTAGATTGGCATATATGTCTTGTTCATGTGATGAGCTGACTAGACTAGAGGCTAGTTGAGTCTAAAGTGTAGTTAGTCCCATTATATCCACACTTTTGGTTTGCTACTCTAGAGATAGCCTTATTTATTGATTATGATTGATTATCTTTATGATTTGTATGATATTGAATACCATTTGGATGATTTGATGGGCTATCTCACATTATCTATTGATTATATGATTTTATGATATTATATTAGGGCATTGCCGTGTATTAGCCATATTTACTGGATGGTTTCATTTTTCTATGATGATATTTTATATTGTGAGATTTAGATATATTTGGGCATTACAATGTTCATGCCCAATTATATTTGAGGATATCTCATTATTGTTTATTTTTGGATTTGATAATGATTTCAATATATGGATGATTCACCCATACGATGTTATTTATATGAATTCTGATTTGATGTGTTTTATACGGATGATGACATCTTTATGCTGTGTTTTGAGAGTGTTGCTATTATGATATACTATTGTTAATATGTCTTCACCATTATATTATGTATGTTCTATATTTATGTATGTATTGACCTATATATTTGGATATAGTCTGACCCATGTGTTATTTATATAATACTTGGGTCAGTCTGAGACATTTCAGGAGCATGGATAGTGAGGCCGACATTTATACTGTGCATAGAGGAGACTAGGATGTGATATTTTGTATCAGTCTTGTATTATATAATTTCATGTATGTAAATTCTAGAGTTGTAGATTGGACATACCATATATTTATGTATTATATATTAACACTATGATTCTGACTCTGTGTTATCTATTTATATATTATACATTATGTATTGTTCTATCCTGGAGGCACACGTGTTTATTGTTTTGTACCGATACTATGTACGTAAAAATTAGATATTTATTAGATATTTTAATACGTACCAGTGTTATTCCAAGAGAATACATACATGTGTACCCCATATAGTCTCATTCTTCATATTATATGACAGTATTACTCTATAATACTCTTGGATAGTATAGGTATAGAGGTGGAGTGAGAGCAGGTTTAGAACAATACATTGTATATCAGAGACACTAGTCTTGGCCATAGATGAGACTTAGAGTCCCTGTTCGTGTGGGTGTGTGGTGATTTTTATTTATACTTAAGTGATATTAGGAGTATGAGATGATTAGTGGGATAATCATTTGGGAATGTATTTGTTATTTTTCCTATTATATATATATAGATATATATATAATATACTATTATTATTTCATCTGTTATTTTGGTGTGTTTTACAACTTTATCATGTTACCAAATTAAATGCTTAAATAATAACAGTATTTTAGATATAATAGTGATTTTCGTTATAGTGGAGGTATACCCATGAAAGATTGAAATATTAATATTTTATTCAAGCAAGTGTATGGTTGATAAATATGAATTTGATTTTATAAAATGATTAGAAATATTTTGTGATTTATTTTGGTGTTAGTTTGTCCGTAGAGTGATTTAAGAATTCTAGTTGATACGTTTGATTAGCGTTATTGATAGGGATTCCTAAACGCTCATACGAGCCAGGCCGACACAATATTTTGGAAACGTTAAAAAAATTATTTGGTGTTAGATGAAAGTAAAAATTTATAACTTATATAAATATTGATTATTGTTATTATTAAATGGTTCTGGAAGTTAAGAGAATGTTTAAATCAGAAATCTTTTGGAACATATGTGTTACAAGTGTAGTATTAAGAATGATTTGAAAAAATGAATGAGTAAAGTTTTATTGGAACTAGCATATTGTTAATTAGTGGAAGTAAATTTATATAAGTTTTCAAATAATATGGTGTTAACTTGTCCATTGAGTGAGTTAAGAATTTTGGTCGATGCGGGTGTATACATATTCGATAGAGATTCTTAAACGCTTAAACATGACCTTTGGACATGATGTTTTGGAAGAGATATAAATAATTTATGAAAATTAAAATATTTTGAGTTAGAGTTGAATGTTTTAAATGGAAAAAAATAATAATAACAAAAGTAAATTATTTTGGAAAGTGTTGTTTGAAATTTATATTTGTTTTAGAATAAGAGATTATATTTATTAGCTTGAAAAAATAATGTTCTTGGAAAGTAAATTGTTTAGATAAGGTATTTTGGTAATTTCAAAAATTAATTTTTACCTTGATTTGTTCAAAACCTGCTCTGAACTGAATTATTTCATTAGCTTCTAGTCTGGAACATTTGCGACCTTGCTTCATTGCCTATAATTACTTTGCTTCATTTGAATTTCTGTTAATTTCTGAAAAGCTTTTTTATCATTTCAAATTTCATTCCGCTATACTTGATTTTCAATCATTGAAACTAGCACTTGCACTTTCTGCCTAGGCTTGTCATTATCGTAACCCACTGTGGTTGTTGTGTCGATGTTGATTTCGTATGAATTCTCTTATTAATGTTTTTGTTCTTCAATGCTTGCGGCTTGTTCAAATATTTATGATTTTTTCACTGCTTTGTTTGGAATTTTGTTACCCTTATTTCCTCAAGATGTAATGTGGTCAGTAAATACTTGTGCCAAAGACAATCTCTGATGAAATTAAACTAGATCCTTTAATGATTTCTGACTTTGTCTTTGGTTGATATATATGTTCGATATATTCGAATATACTTTAAACAAGTTTGATCTCGATTTTGGATATTCTTATTTTAGGAAATTTCACTTTTGCGACTAAAAGTTTATGTTTGACTACTGATGATAATTTTCCACATGTTTGATATTGCTTCGTATGCATGTTGAATATGGAGTCTTTTCCGAGTTGATGATTTTCACAACTATGTTGCTACTCCTTGGCATTTGCTATGTGTGCATCTTCAGTTGTGTCAGTATTGGGAGTGTCTGAACTTGGTTTTTGATATTGGTTCGGTTTGATTCTCTGGATGTTGTGAGTTTTGTTCTGGTGCTCCTTGTTGTTGTGTAGCCATATAGTTGTTTCAATGTCTTAAGTTGCTGCAATTGCATGTCTGAGTTTGCGAATATGCATGTAATTGTATATGCATGTGAATCATCCTGTTGTGTACTTGATATAGTCTTGAGTTTGCTGTTATTTGCATCTTTGAGCTCTGATGGTGAATGTATCTCTGGTTGTTGCTAATATGCTTATCCTTGTGTGTGTTGGTGCCCCTATGCTTGTTTATGTCCCTAAGTTGTGATTGCTGCTATGCTTTTTCATTTGTGTGTCATATGTGAGTGTACCCATTAAAAAAAATTTAAAAACAAGTTCTTGCACCCTTCTTTTATACCTATATTAATCAAGCCAAGGAAGTGAATGTTGATTATGTATAGGCCAAATAAATTAATAGAATGTTGGCTTTTAATGTGTCAGTATTTATATATCTATATATATTTGTATACTTGAATGGTATGTGTTGAGTTCCGTGTGTAAGTCCTGGTTATTTCAATGTTATAAAACTAATACAACATGTTTAATTGGCTATATGATGACCCATGTCGCCCAACTGAGTTGAACTGTCATTACACACTTGCTATCATCTAGTAGACATTAATAGACGGATCAATAGGGACTAGCAAATTATGTAATACAATAGAAATATTACTAACAAGCAAACTATTTACTTATATATAACGTGTAGTGAAAAACTCAGAGTTTTGGGAAGCGGAAGCACAACACCCAATGATCTAGTCTGTCAACAATCCCAACAATTCCAATCCAACAAAGAAAATAAAAATAAAAATCAAAGAGCACAAATTATAGGTAGAAGACAAAAAAGGAAAGAACACACCGATATAACGAGGTTCAGCTATTCCTACATCCTCGAACCCAACAGCCTTTATTACTTCTTCCCTTCAAAGGGGAGTACAATTTGAGAATAAAACAAACAACTTAGTATAAATTTCTCACCCTACAATAGACACAGAAATAAGGATCTTATTGAAGATATGTTGTGGAGAACTCTCTTGTTTTCTTGTGATGATAAAAGATGAGCAAAATTCTTCATATTTATAGGAGAAAGAATGAAGATTGCCTTGAAGATAAGGATAAAATGTTTCTAGATTCGCTTGATTTGATTTCAACACAAATCTAGCATAATTGTGTTAGTTTCCACATATATCTTTATCTGATTGATTCCTTAAAACAATTAATATCTATTATGATATTAATTGATTCTCTTTCCAATTTGTTTCCCATATTTGACTGATTACGGGAATCAATTAATATATTCTCCTTAATAAATTTGGAATAGATTTAAATCGTCCAAATTTAACACTCCACCTCGATTTAAATATATTCATCAACCAATAAAATGGGTTGTTGGCTCAGTGCCCCAAGGCGCTAAGTATCTCGTTCCACACTAATCAAGTTTGAGCAATGCTCAAACTTGTCCTTTAGAACCGACTTTGTCAACATATCAGCTGTATTGTCTTTTGTGTGTATCGTTGATAGCTTTATCTTATTTCTCTTCTTCAAGCATGAGAAAGAAACTCCTAACATCAGTGTGCTTTGTCCGTGAGCTGTAGGCTTGATTCTCAACAAGATGAATGGCGCTCTGACTATCCGAAAACAACTCCACCATCTTCTGCATCATTGATAAACTCTTTAAAAGCTGCAACAAATACAATCCTTCCTTGGTCGCTTCCACAATAGAAATAAGCTCTACCTTAGTGAATGATAAAGCTACAACGGATTGTAGCACGGATCTCCAAGAAATCGGGCCTATGCCAAGTGTATAAACATAGCCCAAAATTTATTTCCTACCATCTCTATCCCTAGCATAATCTGAATCACAATAACCCCTTAGAGTTATGTCGCTATCTCCAAACAACAAGCCAATATCATAAATGCCTCTCAAATATCGTAGAATCCACTTTACTGCTTCCCAATGAGCCTTGCCTGGGTTAGACATGTATCTGCTAACAACACCAACCGCATGAGCTAAATCAGGTCTTGTGCATACCATAGCATACATAAGGCTTCAAACTGTGCTAGAGTAAGGAATATTAGAGATATCCCTTTTATCTTCATCCGATGTGGATAATAAATCTCTGGATAGTTGAAATTGAGAGCTTAATGGAGTAGCCACCGGTTTAGCTTTCTCCATGCCAAATCAAGATAGGACTTTCTTGATATACTGAGTTTGAGTTAGCCTCAAAACTCTTTTCTTTCTATCCCTCTGAATCTCCATCCCTAAAATTCTCTATGCATTTCCCAAATCTTTCATATCAAACTCCTTGTCAAGCTCTATCTTCAACTCTGAAATCCCAATCATGCTCTTAGAAGCTATAAACATATCATCAACATAAAGCAACAAATAGATGATGTCTTCATTACACTTCTTAAAATAGACACATTGGTCCTTAAAGCTTCTAGAGTAACCATGTGAGATCATAAACTTATCAAATTTCTTATACCACTATCTAGGAGACTGTTTTAAACCATAAAGAGATTTATTAAGCTTACTAACATGACTGGGCCTGCTGCTGTCAATGAACCCCTTTGGCTGCTGTAGGTAAATGTCCTCCTTGAGGTCACCATGCAAGAGTGCTGTCTTGACATCTAATTGTTCCAACTCCATGTCGAAGTGGGCAACCAATGCCAAAAGAAGAAGTGTGTTTGACAACTAGAGAAAAAATATCATGAAACTCCACACCTTTCCTTTGAATATAACCCTTCGCCACTAATCTC
Source organism: Allium fistulosum (assembly GCA_030737815.1). Lineage (NCBI taxonomy): Eukaryota > Viridiplantae > Streptophyta > Magnoliopsida > Asparagales > Amaryllidaceae > Allium > Allium fistulosum. Next base: position 802,585,233 of record CM060904.1, read on the forward strand.
GCCTTGTACCTCAAGTCACCATTACCGCCATCTTTTACCTTATAGATCCATTTACATCCAATTGCTCTCTTGTCGGAAGGAAGTGGCACTAAATCCCAAGTGTGATTTTTGTGCAAAGACTCAATTTCCTCCTCCATAGCTACTAACCAACTGGTACTATCAATTAAACTAATGGCATCTTGATAGTCTCTGGGCTCATCATGAAATATGCTTAATGCATAGGCTGCCATGTCATCGAAGTCAATGTCTTCAATGCTTAATCCCACAAAATCACCAAGCCATCTACGTCTTTTCTTCTCTCTGTTTGGTCGAGTTTGAATTTGAGCTCCACCTTGAGATTGATCCTCCGTCCTCTCCTTATCAACCATGGTGTCATCAGAAACACCATTTTTACTTGTATGGAAGTCTGATGATCTACTTTGTGCCTGGTATTCTGAATTTGTTCTCTCAACATCTTCATTAAGTGAAGAAGAAAGCTCCACCTCCAACATAGCCTTTTCATCAAATGTAACATGCCTGCTAGTAACAATTTTCTGGGTAGTAGGACACCACAACCTATAACCCATAACTCCTCTCCTATAGCCAAGAAAAATACACTTGCGCGATCTTGGATCCAACTTCCCTTTGCTCTCATGTACATAAGTTGGACAACCACTTTGACTGAGGGTCACTTTGTGTAGTTTAGTGCCTTTTGATTCCCTCGGACTTACAAAATTTGGTGAATTATTGAGAAGTGAATTCACCACCATTATATGAACAAAGAATCTTTACTTTCTTTCCAGACTGCTTCTCAACAAGAGATTTCCAACTTTGAACCTATTAAAAGTTTCATCCTTGGACTTCATAAAGTAAACCTATACCTTTCTAGAAAAATCATCAACAAATGAAATAAAATACTTAGCTCCTCCAAAAGATAGGCATGGTGCGGGGTCCCAAACATCAGTGTGAACATACTCTAAAACATCTTTAGACTTATGCTCTGTAATGCAAAAAGAAACCTTCGTCTGCTTTCCAAGCACGCATCCTTCACAAAAGCCAAGTTTTGAATGATGAATACCGTCAATTAGACCTCGCTTTCTCAATACTTCCAAACTGTGCTCTCCAATGTGTCCATATGAAAATGCCATAATTGGTTATAATCAGAATCAACAGAATGAACAACCGAAGAAGACTCCGCCACAACATTGGTACCCTTTACCAAATATAGATTTCTAGCTTTTACCCCTTTAATCACTATCAATGAGACATTTGTAATTTTCAATGAATCTTTTTCTATTACACACTTCAAGCCAAGATTGCACAATGCTCCAACATGATCAAACTTCACCTCAAATCAGGTACATGCCTGACATCACACAAAGCACGAACAACACCATCAAACGTCTTGATTTTCACCATTCCAATACCAATCATGCGACAAGTAGCGTTATTTCCCATGAGAACCTCTCCTTCATCAAACTGACGATAAGTGGAAAAAGAGTGTCAATCAGGTGTTATATGATAGGATGCTCCAAAGTCAATAATCCACATAGTACTCTTCATAGAAGATGCAGAAGTTGTAAAAATGCCAAGATCACTCTCTAAATCTGATGTTTGCACTGTAGTAGCTGAAGCCTTTTGGGTAACGGCTTTTTTTATTCTCCAACTTGGGGCAACTTGCAATATAATGTCCGGGTCTTCTACAATAATGAAAAACTCCCTTCGGAGCTCCCCTTGACTAAGACCTTGATTGGCTCTATATCCACCATATTTAGGTCTACTCTTACTTCTTCCCCTTTGCGCAAAAAAGCTTTCGGAATCATTCTCCATGCTCATGTTTGCTAACTTTCCCCTCAACATCTCGTTATGTAAATTTTTCTTCACATCCTCCAAGCAAATAGAGGAGCGCCTATAGATCATGGAGTTAACAAAAGTGTTATACTCTGCAGGTGAAGAACATAAAAGAATGACAGCTTGCACTTCATCCTCAATTTTTACTTCAACTGCTCGAAGATTCATAACAAGTGTGTTTAGGGCATCCACGTGAGCTAATACATCAGTTCCAGGCTTCATCTTGAACGAGTAAAGTTGTTGTTGTAGAATGATGTGCTTGGTGAGAGACTTGTCGTTGAACTTTTTCTTAAGAGCATCCCATAGTTTCTTAGTAATTTTCACATGAGAAAACTCTCTATGAAACGACCCTCCTTTTTGGACAGTTCAAGTCGACAATAATCCACACATGTCCAACTCAAACCGTTCAAAAAGGCGGATGGTTATTGGGGTTAAATAAGAAAAGGAAAGAAAGAACAGAAGCAAACTCAGAATCTTGCAGCGGAAGGAACAAGATATAATAAAATAACAGTTCATGAAGCTGTTAAATAAATAAATTTGATTATTATTATACATCATAAATCAGAGTTACATACATATCAGAGATAATACAATAATGCAGCGGAAAAATAATATGGTAGTAGAATACAAATGATGTAATACCAAACTCCGTCTTCGTCCTCCAGAATAGATCTTCAACCTTATCTGAAATGCTCAGGCTGACCCGAGCGTAATGAAAAGACAAAACACTCGAGTCAGGACTAAAATATCTCATGTAAGTCAAATCGAATAAGAAAATATGAGTGTGACGGCGTCAGAGATGTTTACGGGGTTTGACATCTCCTATCCAGTGTCAACGTGAGTGCAATAACTTAAGAGATGTTACGGGATTTTCCATCTCTCAAGGATCCGTTAAACTATCTACTATGTAGTACAATACGCTATTATAATATGTCTACATTAAAGTAAAAGTATTAAAATAGCGTTAAGCCATGGCCCATTCCACCCTTAACACAGTTTATATTCCCAAGAGCATATACAAGACCGTAGTTTCCCCAAAACCGGAAGTCACCAGAGGGCAATCCATATACTCAAGGTACAAACCAAAACGTAGTGGTCGCGAATAGGATAATCAGTATGACAAGGTACATGAGGCGATACCAACTAGGATACTAGTAGTTGCCTGATCCGGACTGATGTTGGGCATAGCAGCTACTACCCCAACACCGCGAAACAACACTCCCAAATCGCGGGGTGCACCCAAATCGAATCACAAAAGTAATAGACATGGTATCGAAGGAGTGTGTCCGCTAGAGATGGCGATCCTCAATGGCCCGGCGCGGCTCCTGTTTTAGTCATGTCAGGGGTCATCCAAAATCGTTCTCTTTCTTCAAATCAACACGTTCACCAAAACCATCCACTTCGTTCTGGATCAACACTCCGCGTATACTAGTTATTAAAGTGGTTTTCGGTATCGACAGAGAGTATGTCCATATCCGATCCCGGTCTCTTTAATAACTACGTATTATTACACCGATGGCTCTTTTACATTTCAAATCGATTCATAATTGATATCAAAATATCATATTCGCTTCAAAATCAAATCCATTTCAAAATCATCATATCTACTCAAAGTATACCATTTCATTTCAAAAATCATTTTCGCCTCAATATCTCATTTCGATTTCAAAATCATTTTTCGCCTCAATATCTCATTTCGATTTCAAAATCATTTTCGAATTTCAATTTAGGTCGCAACTTCATTTAACCCAATTCGTATTTAAATTCAAGATTTAAATATAAACATTTCACTTTAAATAAATCCATTTCCAAAATCGTATCACTTTCCAAAGTTATACCGCTTTCGAAATCATAAATCTTTTAAAATCAAAACACTTTGGAAATCGAAACACTTTATATAAAATATAGCTTCCTCAAATTTCACAAATCGATTCACATAAACTCGAATTTCAAAATTAGAATTTAATCATATTTCAAATCATCAATTTCAACTCGATTCAGCTTCTCAATAAACCATTTCAAATTATCAATTTCAAATACATATTTGAACCATAAAATAAACAATTTCACTTCCGATATATTTCGAAACTTTAAATATTTCACATTTCAAAATAGTTCATATATTTATATAAGAATATAAGATTCGCTTTAAAACCATTTCGTATTCAACTTAGAATATACTTCAAATTAAACATCCGTATTAAGTAGTTTACTTAATTTCTGGAACAATTCCAATTCAATAAACTCTGATTAATATTCGGATTTCAAGAATTCATTTAAGTATTACATTCCAAATCAGTTTCAGTTCAAATCCTATTCAAATCAATTTTATCATCAAATTTAATTCAATAGTTTTAATTTAGTCCAATTCACAAATTTCTTTGAATTTCAATTAAATTCCAAATTAATTAAATCTCAATTTCAAACTAATTTTCGATTCCAAACTCAAACTTGAAATATCATTTCATATAAATTTTCTTAGAAATATTCAGAGTTCGATTAAAAGTCCAATCTTTTAAAACAAATCAACTTTCGAAAATTTACGCCGTATTTCAAATTTTTTTCTTCAAAATCTAAACTTCGAATAATTAAACAAATTCATTTACCAAGTTTAAATTCCAACATCTCGACTTTCAATTCAAAATAATTCAATTTCCATAAATTGGATTTTATTCTTAAAATCAATTCATTTAAATAATTTCAAAACAACTTTTAAAATCATTTAATTTAACCAACCCGGTGTCCGTATATAATTTTCTAACCTATGGCCAAGTGGTTAGTTATTTCAATTAAATGTCAGGGATGAATATATGTTACTTAAACCAATCACAGTGTCATGTGCATGTATAACAGGATATATATAAGCAAATAAACATCCAAACATTTAAATATCAACCAATAGCATCCATCGAAATAAATCATCCAATAGTCAATACAATTCACGGCAATTCATAGTTATCAATATCGGGAAATTTGATTTCAATTAAATCCTAATTTCAATTTACTGTCAATTTAAATTTTCAACGGTGAATTCACACGACAATCTATATGACAATTAAATTTTTATCAAACAACGACAAATAAATTCATATCACTTCATAATGTCAAATTTAACTACCATAAATTATTTTAGTCAATTGTGAGCGTATAAACACTCACCTTGATTTTCTGTTGTCGCCGAGACGTTCCGGTTTGGAACTGAAACTGGACGACGCCCAACTTTAGCCCAAATTTCCACCATCTCCAAATCCATCCAAACCAGTTTCATTTCGAAGCTCTCGTCATTACGATCGCAACGCAAAAGGTTTCGTTCCAATCGGACCTCGTATGAAAAAGTTATGCTATTTTAAAGTTTGTACGAATTATATAATATAATAATTCAATCTCTATTTTTATTTTCTAACCCTAAAAGCAAATCTGGCCATCCATCCCTCTTGCTTCAGATCTGGCCGCTCCTTTGCTTCATCTTCCCCAGGTCAAAGAACGTGACCAACAACCCATAGCCGCCTTTATTCCCTCAATTTTCGAGGCCACCACGAGCACTTCCACTTCGATCAGGATACACCACTTTGAAGCACTACTCAAGAGCCACCATCGGCCCCAAGGGTGTGGAGCTCGGTCGCCTCCTCTGCCTCGAAATGCGTGAAAAACGCAGCGGCTTCAAGCACGTTTTCCCGTTGATCCGTTGCTCCGTTTCCGATCTCCACCGTTGGATAGCTAGATCTTGATGCCCTCTACAACTTTGTAGTTGACGACTTTTGCTAATTGTTTGTAGATTTGGAGATAATAGAGGAGAAAGTTTCAAAATTCTCAGCCATTAAAAAGATTAGTGGTGGCTGAAGCTATTTGACCTAGGGTTTTTTGGAAAAGAGAGAAAGTGAGGGCTTTTATAGAAAAATACGCGACACTATTCATCCCGGATTTTCCGAACTCCAAACGAAGCGTGCCGGCTGACGTTTCTAAGGTTTATCCCACGTTCCGAACGCAATGGAACATGTTTCGGAGGCTAATTCGGTCATCTGGGCGAGTTACGGAGAAAAATGATCAGTTTTAAATTAAACCGATTTAAACCGATTTCGATGCATTTTGGCTTGCCCCGGACAAACGGTACATCCAATTGACACGAAATTTGAAACCATACAATAATATCACATTACGGATTCGATGAAACCAGTTTCGTCGAAATCCGAGACTTTTTGAAAAATGACTATTTTCTCTCGCCGAATTAATATTAAAAACAATTCGATGCGTTTCGAGGTGCCACGGTCAATTGATAACTCCGATTGCTACGAAAATTGAAATCTGACAATAACAAACTATTACGGATCCAATGGAACTAGTTTCGTTCAATTCTGAGACTGTTCGAAAAATGTCTATTTTTCAGTCGATAATTAAATATTAAAATATTCAATTTTCACAAATTAACTTTAAATTCAATTTTAAAAGTTCTATAACATTACTATACTCCAATATGATAAGATAAAATTTTACAAATCATTTTCAATCATATTCAACTCGATTTTCAATTATTTTTGAAATTTAACTTATTAAATTATCGATTTAATTGTCTAATTAAATCCAATATTCGAAAATAAATTATTCGCCTGTTTAATTTCAATATAAAATTCCCAATCTTAAATTATTAACTTTTAAATCAAATTTCAATTGTTCACAAATCCCATTTTTAATTTCACAGTAATTAACAATCTTTTACAATGCAGTTTTCCATTATAAATCCAATATAAAAGATTACATTAGATTTAGCGTTCAATTATATTGTAATTCACATTCAAGTTATTTAATTCCAATTGAATTCTTTTATTTCGATTTACACTTTCGTTATTGAATCAACCATTTACCTATCCATTATTATCAATAGTTTATAATTCATTTACTTTCATTTTCTTCAGCTATCATCTTATTTAAATTCACAGTAATATTAAATTACATTCATTTACGTTGATTTCAATATTATAACTTCAATATTAAATGTAACATTTTTTTTCGTTGTTTACAATCAAATTCAATTCGTTTCAATTACTTGTTACACTCAAATTTAAATCTTTATTTACGTTCAATTACAAGTTAACATCTTTATCGAATTACCGTTTCAGTCATTATCTGCTTCCAATCAACTGTAATATTAAGTTACATTTATTTATATTAGTTTCAATAACATAAACTTCCATTATTAAATCTACCATTTTATTTACTCTTTGTTTACAATCATAACCAATTTGGTTTACAATCAAATTCAATCCATTATTTACATTCACTACAAGTTAACATCCATATTTAATTTACAAATAAGTTATTTCAGAATTCAGTTTTGTATTTTAACTTGTAATTCACTTTTAACAACACAAAATTTTATTTCCTTCGGATTTTTATCAAAATTTTCATTTTAATTCGTATTTTTAAAGTGTTAAAAATACGGGTCGTTACACTCTAAGTATTTCATCAGAAAGGCTAAGATGGATGGTAGTAAGAGCATCCACTTCCAATTCCTCAATTTCTTCAGGTGCTAATTTCTACAATTTGTTTGGATCTGGGACAACCTTAAAAGTCCTCTCTTTCTTCAACACCGCTTCCATCTTCATCTTCCATGTGCCAAAATCTCCTTTTCCATTAAATCAGAGGCTCCATAATTGGTAGGGCTTCTACCAGTGCTATTCTTTGTAGAATTAGACATAGCTGAAATAGTCTTTAAACAAAACAACAAGTTTTGATACCAAACTGTAGTGGAAAAATCAGAGTTTGGGCAGCGGAAGCACAACACCCAATGATCTATTCTGTCGACAATCTCAACAATTCCAATCCAACAAAGAGAATAAAAGAAAAATCAAAGAGCAAAAATTATAGATAGAAGATAGAAAAGGAAAGAACACACCGATATAACAAGGTTTGGCTATGCCTACATCCTTAGACCCAACAACCATTATTACTTCTTCACTTGAAGAGGGAGTACAATATAAGAAGAAAACAAATAACTCAATATAAATTTCTCACCCTATAATAGATATAGAAATAGGGATCTTATGGAAGATATTTTGTGGATAACTCTCTTGTTTTCTTGTGATAATAAAAGATGAGCAAAAGTCTTCATATTTATAGGAGCAAGAATGAAGATTGCCTTGAATATAAGGAATGTTTTCAAATTCACTTGATTTGATTTCAACACAAATATAACATAATTGTGTTTGTTTCCACATATATCTTTATTTGATTGATTCCTTAAATAAATTAATATCTATTATGATATTAATTAATTATCTTTCCAACTTATTTCCCATATTTGACTGATTGCGGTAATCAATTAATATATTCTCCTTAATAAATTTGGAATAGATTTGAATCATCCAAATTTAACATAATGCACTAAGCTTGAGCGAGTTACGGTTTATAAAGAAAAACAAAACTAAATAAGGGATTGAATTATGAATTTCAAGATTATTTTAAGGTTTTATAAGAAATTCTGAATTATGAATTTTTGTTTATAAAATAATTTGAAAAGAATTATTCGGTGGGAGTTGGAATTGAAATCAAATTTGATTATAATGGAATGGAATTTTTCTATAAAATACTATATTTGTTATTATAATTCTTTAAAGTTATTCTTATGTATGGAAAGAGTATATATACAAATAAAGTTAGAAATGCTATAATTAAGTTTTGTATAATTAAAAATTGTTATAAATTTCTCTTATAGGAATTTAGGAGGACGCAATTTTGTTAGGGGGAAGTCTGTAACAACCCCATTTTAAGTAATAATTAATTAACATTAATAATAGAAATATATTTAATTAAATTGGAATTTGATGGTTTATTTGATAAATTTGTTCCATAATTATTTTATAAAGGGATTTAAGATGTGAAATTATGATATTTAAATTTAAATATGTTATAAATGTGAAAATAATATTTTATGAATTCGATAAAGATGAAATACAATAATAGCCTGAATCAAATTGAATTTAGCTTAAGAATGAAAACAAACACACATACACACACATATATATATTCTCTATAATCAAATCTTAAGTCCAAAAGCCCAAATTCACTTAGATCTCAAAAAACCAAATTCTAGACATTTCGTTCCTTCTATTGATTGAATTGTTCTGTGAGATGGATTGTTGATGGTTGAATCGTTTGTGAGATGGATTGTTGATGGTTTGTGTAAATTAAATAAGGTTATTGATTGAATTATTCTGTGAAATGGATTGTTGATGGTTGAATCGTTTGTTGAATTAATTGTTGATTATAAGATTAAAAATTATTTTATAAGAAATTATAATGTATAGCATTTTATATAATATATTTAGAAATTAATAATAGTATTAAGAGATTCTTTTTATAATAAAAAATATATTAATGGAAGTCTCTTTTATAACATGAGAATTTTCTTATATGGAATTATTTAAAAGAAATTGCTATATTCTTGATTGATTTGGATATTAAGTAAGGACTAAGAATTACAATTATGGTTAGAAATAAATATAATATGTTTTAAAGTTTATATATATTTATGAAATAATAATTAATTGTGGGAAATTATAGTAAAAGTCCTATAAGTGTATTTGATTTATAAATCGATCTTGAAATATTTTATATAAATATTTGACTATTTGTTCTAATTATTTAAAGAATTACTTTAATGAGTCTTATTATTACTACTACTACTATAATGTTTAAATTCAAATTGGAATTTAAGTATGATATCTATATCTTGTGATTTCTCATATCTTATGCAAATTTTGATATTATGAGTTATTCACTGTTCAGTTGATTTGATTGATGAATTTGGTATGATACGGTGATAACAACCTTGATATGATTGTATTATATTTTATTTCTATATGATAAGAAATATAAATAAACGGATTAGAGATTCCGTTTGGGGTGGGGCATTTGGTAATACTTTTCCAATTATTCATCGGACTTGTCATACAAAGATATCGAGTGTGGATCGAGTGTAGTTTATGATCATTGAATAATTATTCTAGTAACATGCGGTGGAATAGGACGCCGTTATATTATTTGTTTAATTATGCATTGTAAGTAAATTCATTCAAACGGGGATTGCACTCATGTGTATATGTGATACTCAGTGATGAGTATCATATTGTTAGATATTGACTTATGAGAGCCGCATGTCAACTTATTACTAGATATATATGGGGCGATAGGGTATGGTACTATATAACCATCGACATTGTGTCCAACTTCCTTTATTTTAGGGAGTGAATCAGATTGTCCAGTATCCACTTTGGCGGTCTGATTGTGAGGTCGTGCCCCAGATCCACGACATCATTATTATGTGTCCCTTTGATGAGTATTACGGGTCTCTTCGATGAGTATTATGTTATGTCCCTTTTGATGCAAATACAGTTTGGCAGTAGTAGATGGGTTGTAGATCATAGCCTCTTGTGTCGCATAGGCCAGTAGTCTGTTACTATTTGGGGCAAAGCATGGTCGTGACCGAGGCTACGCGTTGACAAGCCATTAGTGGATGGGATCACAATGTCCGTCGAGGTAACTGAAGACTGTAGGAATAGACGGTTGCTCTATGGTAGGCAAGAAGACTTGGATTCCTAGAGTAGGCTTGCGGTAGGCAGCCGTTAGTCTCCTTATCTGGTTTAGGGTATGTGTGTAGTAGATTAGCATATACCTCAAAGGCTATAGGAATATACAGTTGATCTACAGTTGGCGAGTAAAACTTTGTTCCTAGAGCAGGCTTGCGATAAGCGGCTATTAGTCTCCTGTTAGATTCATGGTGTATATGTGCATAGTGGATTGGCATATATGTCTTGTTCCTATGATGAATTGACTAGACTAGAGGCCGGTTGAGTCTAAAGTATAGTCAATCCCCGTATATCAACACTTTTATTTAGGTACTTTAAAATCAACCTTATTTATTGATTCTGATTGATTATGTTTGTGATTTGTATGATATTGAATAACATTTGGATGATTTGATGGGCTATCTCACAATATTTATTGGTTATATGATTTTATGATATTATATTAGGGAATTGTCGTGTATTATCCCTATTTACCGGATGGTTTCATTTTTCTATGATGATATTTTATATTGTGAGATTGAGAGATATTTGGACATTACAATGTTCTTGCCGATTATGCTTGAGGATATCTCAATATTGTTTGTTTCTATATTTGATAATGATTTGAAGATATGGATGATTCACCCATACGATGTTAGTTTATGTGAATTATTATTTGATGTGTTTTGCATTGATGATGACTGTTTGTACCAAATTGGGCACAACACGCTTCGGACGTGTTTGAAGAGATAAAATGAAGAATTTAAATGAAAAAGAGGAATATCTAACAAACACACCAATTATAAGCAAGAAAAACACACAAAACACACAGATTTAGTGTGGTTCGGTGTATGGCCTACATCCACTATGAAATGATTGACTTTATTTATTTTTGCTTGCTGGTTACAACGTGTTACAACAGTAGAATTCGAGTACAACAGTGATTTCGGCAGAGTCAAGACGTAGAAGAGCCAAAAGTCCTTTTCAGTAGGTCATGGGATGCTATTTATATGCGTAGGCTGCAAATATCTCACTCAGATCTAGGAAGACCTCTTCTCTCATATGGGTGGGCCCACACGATCAATCCTATGCCGTTTGCTTTCGATCCGTGATCGATACGAATGAATTTCGTATCGATTAGTATTTCGTCCAATTGAGTCGAGATTGATCATAAACGTTCTTGAGGATGTACGCAAGCTCCTGTGAAAATTTAGTGGCATTTTGACTTGTAGATTTTGAGTTATGATCGATGCAAGATTGGATTTACTAAAGGCTGCTAAGTTCGTATCGATCTGTTCGTATCGCTTCCCTTCGTATCGATCTATTCGTATCGCTTCTGGGCACGTGCTTGGTAGTTGACGTGGCGCTTACTTTTAGGATCGATCCACATTTTATAACGAGCGACCGAGTCTTTCTTATGGATGCGCCTCGTTCGTATCGACCCAGCTTAGCCCTGTTCGTATCCGTTATTTGCTGCCATGTTCGTATCGATCGCCGCTGCTCTATTTCATATCGATCAACATAAGTGCATTTCGCATCGGTCCATCTTGTACTATAATATTCGCATCGATCACTGGCCGATCGATACGAGTGTTGTGTGTGTTGTTTGCACCAAAAATGGTCACAAACCCCAAGTGTAGTTAAAGCACCAGTGTATGAATACAGATCAACAAATATTCAAACACAAATCTCAGATCTAAGCAAACAGATAACAGCAATCCAAAAATAATGAACAGTGACGCAAGATTTATAGTGGTTCGGCTATCTCCGGCCTACGTCCACTTCAAGGTTTTTATGATTTTATTGCTCGATACTTGAAGATTACAATTTCGTGTGTTGTATTACAACTGATTTTCTGAGCTAAGTCTGAATCTAAGGCAGCAGTGGTGATCTGGAGTAAATCTGGCAAAGTCTGGGCGCTCTTTAGCTCTTGAAATCGTCCGACCCCTTTTCTGAATGACTAGGGGCTCTATTTATAGGTGTAGAAGGCTGATAATTCGCCTAAAATGAAGGGAGACCAGTTCTGGTACGTCAGGGGGCCCACATGCCCGCTTTATGGAAATCCGGGTCCACTTTGGGATCGATTCGACCCTTGGTTCGAATCGATCAAGAAAGTGTCCAATCGAGATGAAATTTGGTGTGAACATTCTTCAACATGTGCTCAAGCTTCTGTGAAAATTTCATAGCATTTGGATGTGTAGATCTCAAGTTATGATCGATTCAAGGTTGCATTTCTGGTTGACTAGCCTGGTTCGAATCGATCTAGTTCGAATCGATTCGTTTGAATCGATCCAGCGCACGCTTCTGTGATGACGTGGAGCGCCTCCTTCGTGTCGACCCGTCTTGTGCTCCGAGTTGCCCGGGTCGACTCCACGTTTCTAGCTGCCGTTTTGACTGGGGATTCGTGGTAGTGGATTCGAAGACATCCCTCTTCGAATCGAATGAGCGAAGGTCTGTTCGAATCGATCTGGGTACAAAGTTGATCGATTCGAAGTTGCCTCAAACAGTGTGGATTCGAAGTACATGGATTCGAAAGACTTCAACCTGAGGGAAACGAAGTGAGGTGGTGTCATGGATTCGAAGTGGCTTGTCGGAATCGATTCGAACAAATGTTCTTTGATGGATTCGAACCAAGACTCTGCGCAGATGGATTCGAACGTTAGAAGTGTTTTGATGGAGTCGAAGGCTAAAGCACTTTCATGGATTTGAAGCCATCAGGGGAACTTCGCTGGAGTCGAGCTTGATGGATTCGACCCTAGGGGATTCGAACCATTGGGAGACAAACTCAAGGCTATGTCCTTCACTTGCGTCGATGATATCTTGGGCATACGAACTCGGATTGTCTCGAGATTTGGAATGTTGTTTCATCTGGCCTTGCTTGACATGTTTTATCAATTGCAGCCCGATCCGGACTCGGACAAAATTCATCGATATCCATGGTGAACCTGCGATGTACAATTGATATTTATGACTAATAATCATTGATTTTCAGTTAATCTTTGGGTATCTCAGCTTTGCCAAAAGTTGGGATAACATTTTGCCCCCCAAAACATGCCTTTTTGGTAAAAGGCGTGTTTTGATCAGTCTTAAGTCGGATGCAGTGAGTTCATGTTTTACTCGTAGCTTATAGCATTTTCAATCAAGTCCATGGCTGTTCGAAGCCGAATTTTTATCAATTTCTCCGAGTGGAAGTTAAGAATGAAATTCTACGGTCTCTCCGTACGATTGATGGTCACTCCGGACCCTTGTCAAACCCATTCTAGATTTAGCGATTGAATAGAAAGATCCTATTGCACTCCGGCGTTGCTTTCTATCCCTTGCACTCTGGCCCCTGCTAGGGCGTATAGCGATGTCTTGGTCGTTCTCGACCGATCATAGCCTCTCCGGGCTCATGCTGGATCCCATCCTGTCACTCTCCGGTGAAGGGGAAACAACGTTAAGTGAGTCAATCCTGTCGCTCTCTGGCGAAGCGACTCACCTCCTGCACTCCGGTTCAGTGTATCTGAACATTAAGCGATGTCATGGCCTAAATCGTGGGCCGATCATAGCCTCTCTGGGCTCTTATCGAATCCTGATCCAATCACTCTCCGGTGAATAGGAAACGATGCTTAAGTGAGTTGATCCTGTCGCTCTCCGGCGAAGCAACTCACTTCTTGCACTCCGGACCCTGCCTCTCCGGGTAGGATCATAAAGCGATCATGTTTATATTGATATTTAATGTTTATCCTTTAACTCTCCGGTCAAAGGTTTATTTTAATAAGTGTTTCTTTATTAAATTCAAATCCTAGATGTTCAATCTCAAACACCAGGAAAAACAAGATAATGCCTCACCGGGCGGAGCGGTCTATTTCCATCTCAGAGCATGCCTAGGGATCTCTCCGGTTCCCATACATGAGTAAGTGGGATAGCCGTTTTATTTTGGAAATCAAATCTAAGAAAACTAATCGACCAGAGTCCAAATCTTGAACTTGGCCCTTGCCATCACAATCAGTTGATGACGAGTCATGATCCCGATCCAGGATCATTCCTGTTTGGTTGAGGCGGTAGTTGTTCGGGTCTAACCGCCGTCGTACGTTCTCTGACATATTGCGGCAATCTACCACTCCTGGCATGTTCTTCCACCTCATCCTTCAGGTGGCGGCATTCATCGGTAGTGTGCCCATCCAGCTCATGGAATAGGCAGTACTTTCCAGTCCTACGTTCCCGCTCCGTGGGATCTCTCCTGGGTGGTTTTCGATAGGGGAGTTGCCCCCGAGTTTCGGTGTAAATTCGTTCCAGTCCTGCCACCAAGTCTGTGTATTGCCTGAATCTGGGCTCTCAGAATTTCTTCCGTTTATCAGGACCATCATGTGCGTCATCCTGCTTTCTCTTTCCTTTGTCTGCCCTGGACTGTTCCCTGGCGGTTCCTTCGCCTTGTGCAACATTTATTTCCTGCCTCTCGGCTCGTGATTCCTCTAATCGAATGAATTTTTCAGCTTTATGGAAAAACTCTCCGAGATCTTGCGGTGGATCTTTAGTCAAAGAGTCTTTGAATTCAGTGCCTTCTCCAACTCCTGCCACTGCCGCCATCAAAATCATCGATGGGTCCGGGCGATCTACAGAAGTCACCGTCGCATTAAATCGTAACAAAAAATCTTTTATGGACTCTCCGGTCCTTTGTTTTATTGATGCCAAAGTCATCACGCTTTTGGGTCGCGTTATGTGAACCCTAAACTGCTTCATGGAACAATCTACAAGTTCGCCCCATGTCCTGATTGATCCTATCTCTAGCTGTCTAAACCAAAGCGCAGCCAAATCTGATAAGAATAAGGGGAAACATCGTGCCATCACTTCCTCGGATGCTCCCAGCACTTCCATATGTCTGATATATCTGGTGATATGCATGGTCGGGTCTGACTTTCCGTCATAAGGATTCAGCGTTGGTAGTTTGAACTTCGGAGGGTTCCTTGCATTCCTGATATTCGGAGCGAACGGACTCCGACTAACTTCTTCCAATCCTCCTCCTGACAACCCTCCTCTCATGAGTCGTCTCACTAGGCCAATCATTCTTTCATCTCCATCCAGGGGTTGCCCCCTTGTCATGTCTCGGTCTTACCCTCCGAGTCTCGTAGGGAATTCTGGTACGTACTCTTCGGGCAGCTCGTTAGCATTTGTGTTGGCCCTAGCCGGTTGAGCTCCTTCCAAAGGTACTTCTGCGTTGGATCCTGCGGGCCTGCCCCCAAGCCCTTGTTGATTGCCTTCTGGTTCTGTATTCTGTCCTCCGTTGGGTTCCATAGCCCTAGCTCCTTGTTCCACATTCACAGCCGCTGTAGCTGGTCCAAGGTTCTGTGTTCCCGCAGCTCTCATCTGTTCAAAGAAATTCTGCAGCATCTCTTGTTGGCTTTTCATCATTCTCTCCTGCATTAGGTTATTCATAGCCTCCATCTCATCTCTAGTAATGTAGATCGAAGCTTGTCCTTCTCCAGCGCCAGAGGATGCCTCTTGACTTCCTGCCTGTTGGCTCCTCTCAGTTCTTTGTCTAGTTTGTCGAGTCATTGTAGAGTCAGATCTGAATCCTTAAAATTCCAAATCTAAATTTTGAATTTGGTGTAGCGGGTGCTAGTTCTTCTCGATGAAAGCACCAAAGTGTTTGCACCAAAAATGGTCACAAACCCCAAGTGTAGTGAAAGCACCAGTGTATGAATACAGATCAACAAATATTCAAACACAAATCTCAGATCTAAGCAAACAGATAACAGCAATCCAAAAATAATGAACAGTGATGCAAGATTTATAGTGGTTCGGCTATCTCCGGCCTACGTCCACTTCAAGGTTTTTATGATTTTATTGCTCGATACTTGAAGATTACAATTTCGTGTGTTGTATTACAACTGATTTTCTGAGCTAAGTCTGAATCTAAGGCAGCAGTGGTGATCTGGAGTAAATCTGGCAGAGTCTGGGCGTTCTTTAGCTCTTGAAATCGTCCGACCCCTTTTCTGAATGACTAAGGGCTCTATTTATAGGTGTAGAAGGCTGATATTTCGCCTAAAATGAAGGGAGACCAGTTCTGGTACGTCAGGGGGCCCACATGCCCGCTTTATGGAAATCCGGGCCCACTTTGGGATCGATTCGACCCTTGGTTCGAATCGATCAAGAAAGTGTCCAATTGAGCTAAAATTTGGTGTGAACATTCTTCAACATGTGCTCAAGCTTCTGTGAAAATTTCATAGCATTTGGATGTGTAGATCTCAAGTTATGATCGATTCAAGGTTGCATTTCTGGTTGACTAGCCTGGTTCAAATCGATCTAGTTCGAATCGATTCGTTTGAATCGATCCAGCGCGCGCTTCTGTGATGGTGTGGAGCGCCTCCTTCGTGTCGACCCGTCTTGTGCTCCGAGTTGCCCAGGTC
This sequence comes from Allium fistulosum, assembly GCA_030737815.1. NCBI lineage: Eukaryota > Viridiplantae > Streptophyta > Magnoliopsida > Asparagales > Amaryllidaceae > Allium > Allium fistulosum. The sequence goes on from CM060904.1 coordinate 802,602,013, forward strand.
GACTCCATGTTTCTAGCTGCCGTTTTGACTGGGGATTTGTGGTAGTGGATTCGAAGACATCCCTCTTCGAATCGAATGAGCGAAGGTCTGTTCGAATCGATCTGGGTACAAAGTTGATCGATTCGAAGTTGCCTCAAACAGTGTGGATTCGAAGTAAATGGATTCGAAAGACTTCAACCTGAGGGAAACGAAGTGAGGTGGTGTCATGGATTCGAAGTGGCTTGTCGGAATTGATTCGAACAAATGTTCTTTGATGGATTCAAACCAAGACTCTGCGCAGATGGATTCGAACGTTGGAAGTGTTTTGATGGAGTCGAAGGCTAAAGCACTTTCATGGATTCGAAGCCATCAGGGGAACTTTGCTGGAGTCGAGCTTGATGGATTCGACCCTAGGGGATTCGAACCATTGGGAGACGAACTCAAGGCTATGTCCTTCACTTGCGTCGATGATATCTTGGGCATACGAACTCAGATTGTCTCGAGATTTGGAATGTTGTTTCATCTGGCCTTGCTTGACATGTTTTATCAATTGCAGCCCGATCCGAACTCGGACAAAATTCATCGATATCCATGGTGAACCTGCGATGTACAATTGATATTTATGACTAATAATCATTGATTTTCAGTTAATCTTTGGGTATCTCAGCTTTGCCAATAGTTGGGATAACATGTGTTAATGGATCGATACAAAGTAACGGCTTTGTATGGCTTTGATGGATATGAAGTGGATGTTGGTTGATCGATACGAACAAGCTGGAGATGATGGATGCGAATCACTATGAGGATGGATGGATATGAACCACGTGTGTTCTATGGATACAAACGAGTTCAACCCTAATGGATACGAAGGAGGCCGCTGTGGAGGGATGCGAATGGGGATGGATACGAAGAACGCTGCTCTCTATGGATACAAACTTGTGCTCCTCTGATTGATACGAAGCCATGCGCATCTGATGGATTCGAACAAGATCAATACGAAGGAGGTTTTTTCTGATTGCTTAATGGATACGAACAAGGTGATCACTTGAGTTGGATCAATCATATCTTGAGAATACGGACTCGGATTGACTTGAAATTTGGAATGTTGGCTTTCATAGCTTTGTTTGTCGTGCCTTGTCAATTGTAGCTCGATCCGGACTCGGACAAAATTTGCCAGTATCCATAGTGAACCTGTGTATAACCGATCTTTGGGACATACTGTCCTTGGTTTCCAGTTAAGTTCTTGGTGTCACGGCCTTGTCAAAAGGCGAGATAACATTTTTCCCCCAAAGTACGTCTTGTGAGAATATGACGTGCTTTGAAAATCTGCGATCTCTATTCTGACAAAGTTCTTTCCAATTCGCTGAATGGTTATTGTCTTTTCGTCAAAAGATATAACCTTTGATTGATCTCCAGTAATATAAATACTGAATTATTGACTGCTAATTATTGTACTGTGCACTGTTGTAACTAAGCGTTGGATGCAAACTGTTGTTTGTTGTTGTAATTGTCACCAGATGAGCATTCAATTCCTATGAATTTTAAAAATTGGGTGTTAGTCCGTCATACATGTACGTATGTTAACCTGACTCCCATTAACGTTCGCACGCTCACGAGTCGTTGTCAGTTTTCTCTTATCGAATTCCGTATCGATCCTCTCCTGAATGGATGTGAAATTCGAGTTGTAACAACGCTTGGTGGTTGTTTTGGTGTATTCCTTCGTATCGATCCTCTCCTGGATCGATTCAAGGAGTTGAAAATTTGCTTTCATATCGATGGGTACGAAATCTTATGGTCTTCGAATAGGGGATACAGAATTGTTGTTTCTTATCGATGGAGTTGAGTGGCTTTAACATGATCTTGTAGTGACTTTCGTATCGATGGTCATCGATATGTGATGGTAGGACCTTGGAGTGCTTGTTTCGTATTAGATGGATACCAATGGATACGAACAATTGTTGCATTAGATGGATGATGGATGGATACGAAGAAGGTCTCTTCGCATCGATGGATCAGTGACGGATACGAATAGTTGTGGCTTCAGGTTGATAGTAAGTGGATACAAACATGAGGTTTCGTATCGGCGATATGCAAACTGCTTCTATCGGTCACTGGCACTGGGAGACGAATCGTTTCTTCCTAACTATACAACCATATAAATACATTCTGTACTTAAAAAAAATTTCACTTGCTAACTTTTTACTTTCTCCTTTTGTATCGATAGAGCACTCGGGAAACGAAAATTGTCTTCGTCCCAAATCGTCCAACTCTTTGTTCCTTCGAACTGATTGCTCAACTTAGGTAATTAATCCATCCATTCCATTCTAGAATGATGAGAATCAAGTTTCTGTGCCAATTCGTTCAAGGTCGTGGCCTATTCCGGCGACGTCGCTACCGGAGTTGGGTCGGAGCAAGATTGAGGGAGGAGCAATGGCGTTCAAACAGCTTAGGTAAGAAGGTCGACTGATGGATACGAGGAGGAGTGTTGTAACATTAGGAAGTAATTTGCATTGATCTGGAAACATTAGGAGTTCTTACTCCAGTGATCGATACGAAGACTAGGCCGGTGATCGATGCGAAGACTAAGGTTTCAGATCGATACGAATTCCATTCTTACCTGATCGATGTGAAATTGAACTTTTGCTGAACGATCTAAGTTTAAATCTTGATGGATACGAAATCTTGTGCATACTCGAACCTGACTCTGACGAGCTTCAGCTTCGCATATCTGGACTTAACTGTTAAACTGCATATTTGACTGCTTTCGAAGCTCATCGATGGAACTGTAACTTGACAAAATTTTAACAAACTTTAACTCAGATCGGTCTCTAGAGTCTAGATGGCATGGTTGTGAGGGTCAGCGATGACGGTCACTCCAATTGAATTCTGAAGTCTCATTGTTTGAACATTTCTTAAATTCTGTAGAATCTTTCAAGCACTATGTAGCACTGTACTGCACAACACATTCATGCACTTCACACTGGGGGACACACGGGCTTATTATCATCTAATGATGGTTTTTGATGAGTTGATTAGTTATGGAATCTACAAGTTCACAGCAGCAGGAGCCTCAAAGCTCGTCTTCTCCGATAATAGAGATGTCGGCCATTACAGCTGAAGTAATAGGTCCAGCTTCGGACGAGCTGTCCGGAGTAACTTTTATCGTGAACCCACAAGACTCTGTTCCATCCAATGTTTCCGAAGATATGCTGGGGAGAATATGCTTAAGACATGGTCTATCATTAGACGACGTTCTACTTCCCTGGCCAAATGACAGGCCACATGCTCCCCTAGAAGGATTCACGGCCTTTAATCGACATTCGTGCACAGCGGGAACACTTCCTCCTTTCAACCAGTATATTCGAGAAGTGTTAACTTTCTTTAGAATCTCTCTGTCATAATTACATCCAAATGGATATGCACTACTGAACAGCCTATTCATTGTTTTCATGGAACATCTCTTTCGGCCCCCGACTCCGGAAGAAGTCAGATATTTGTTTAATGTCAAGAGTCGGGGAGATAATCCTTCATTCACGTTTCTAGAGGCAGTTAGGAATTGCCAAGTGGTGTCAGGATCCTGGACCAGGTTTAGCTACTTTAAGATGGAGTGGTTCTACGTCCAATGTCCTCCTGGGTTTGCTAGTCGATGGTTAGTCAGACGTAAGTGCTGCAATTTTTCCAATAGTTAACGAGATAGTCATAATTGACGTTGAAACTAATATCTTCTTTCTGTTACAGTCGCAGTTCCATGACCCGAAGGTGCCTACTTCAAAGAAATAGTACGGATTCTTCAGGAAGTGCTGAGTGAAATGAGAGATATTGACTCAGTGCTCACAGATAGAAACTTGAGGATTATCGGGCTAATCGATCGAAATCAAAGCATAAGACTGGAGGGATCGCTTAGGGCAGCCTCGGTGAGATGGGCTAAACATAGAGCGCCTGGGATTGTAATAGTTGAGGAGGGCGATGAAGAAAATACGACCACTGACGACAAACCCGTAGCTGGGCCTCCTGACAGTTTTTAGGGTTTAGAGGGAAGGATAAAAGGCAAGGCGGTAGCACATAAGCATCATAAGTCTTCGAGATGGAAATCCGTAGTCGTGTCCCTTCCAGCCTCCGGTGTTAGAATTTCGGAGGCTCCTCCCTCGCAAATAGAGAAACCTTTCGAAGGGCTCACTGACATTCCAATTCCGGACTATGTGTCGCTTCAACACGACACCGGATTGGAAGGGCTTCAAAGTGTCTTAGATTTAAGCGAGCCACTTCCTACAAGTGTGGCCAACATATTCGGTTGGTCGGGGGGTTTAACACATGCATACACTTCACGGCACTATACGACTTCCAATCATAAGTTATTCATTTCTAGAAATTACTGATTTTGCTTTTCTTTCTACTTTACAAATACGATGACTAGGCGAGAATCTATGTTTGGAAGCCTTCGCTCTACACGCCAGTCATCCAGTTCATACTATGAGTCCCGTAGGTGGGAAGCTGATAGAGACCGCGATCGTGGTTATTCTAGTCAAGAACGTTATGAGAGGGAGAGGGATAGAGATAGAGAATATAGATATCGCTCCTAATCACACTCTCCACCTCCTCGAGCTCCAACACCACCCTCCGTCCATGGAAAACAATCCTTAGAGCCTCCATGCCAAAAACCGTCTTCTCAAACTCTTAGATCTGATTCGCAATGCCATAGAACCGAGGCTGAAACTCCCGATAATATTGAACAAGCGGTCACCGAGCCCACTGGAGAAGGAGTGATCAGAATCCCTAGTTGAAAAAACACTTCCCAAATATTTGTTTCGATGGCTTCGTCTTCCCTCCGCATTTAAAGATTATTCCAGTTGAGGCGGAGCAAACTATGCATGATTACATCCACGACATATATAGCCAGTATTGGGATTGGATGATGGCTGCGGGAAAAGCATTAGCAGTGGCCTTTGAGCGGGCAAAAGTAATCGAGAAGATAAAGACTGATATCGCTCAAAAGGACCGTATAATACAAGTGCTTAACAATGAGGCCGAATCTTCTAGGAAGTCGAAAATAAAGGCCACTAAGAAAATCGATGAGGCAAATCAATCCATGGAAAGGATGCAACAGGCGCATTTTGCTTTGGTCGAGGAGATGGGCCATCGAAACACAACTGTTACGGCCGAGAGGGATGCCGCACTGAAGGAGCTTGAGGACCTTAAGGCCAAATTCTCCAAAATCGTCAAAGAAAAATACGATGCAAACAAAGCAGCCCAGGAGGCATATGAACAAGCTATGGCACTTCGGGGTGAAAGGGACGCGGCAACGCTTAAAATTCGGGAGGTTGAGGCCAAGGTTGAGGATGAAGTTAAGAGGGCAGAGGCCAGGTTAGAGGCCGATATTGAATATCTTTTGATCACATACAACGCTAGAGTATTGAAGTACATGGATCTAACCTGGCTTGATAATTATCCAACACACCTGTTTAACGCTTGGGGCCGGTTGGTGCAGGATGAGAAGGCTGAAAAACAAACGGAATCAGTTGATGAGTTCGAACTTGAAAACCGGGTGCTAAACAAAGATGAGAGAAAAATTCTCCACGACATCATGATTGTATATGAAACGTAGAAACTTGGCATTCAGCATTCGAAAGCTGGAGAAGGTCCTGGTGTTGAGCACCACGATGCGGGTCCCGAAATTCTTGTGCCAACTCAGCCTGAATCTACATCTGCGGTTGATCCGCAATCTATTCCTGCATATAATCCCGATCAACAATGGTTATCTCCAATTCACGAGCACATCACTGAAGCTGCTCCAGTTTCGCCTGCAAGTTATTCTGAGGAAGGTATTCTGAACATCTCTTGTGCTCATTCAGTGTGGGAAGCGTTATTTGAAGCAATCACTAATAACTTTATCTTTGTCTCTTTTCAGTGATAGGAGCTACATCTGCCATGCCTCCTACAACCCAAGAGTTGCATCACGGGCAGGAGGCTATCATAACGGAAGCAACCACGACAACGGCTACTGCACCTACGGATGGGGTATAAGGGAGCACACTCACTTTCGATGAACAAATGATGGATGAACTTCTCGGTCATCATAGTGACCCCTTTGCTGATCTGTCATTTGTCATGAGTGGGGGTGTTCTTGTGACTAGCTCTTTGGGCCCAACTGCTAACGTCCCTGGCGATGCTTAAACAATTCATGAAGAGGAGATACTGGATGAAATCAATGCCGAGATGGAAGCAGCTGCGTGGGGTAGTGGCTTTGGAGGTGGAATGGCGGGACCTGGCCCAACCCCTTTGCGGAAGATCTCCTCGGAAGGAACGGTCGTCGATACAAGTGTGCCTCCTCCGCCTTCGGGAAGCATTCCTACTCACTTGAGCTCGGAGGAGGAAGTTAACATAATGCCCCCAACTGGAGATCAGCCGCCAAAAGGCAAGGGTTCGAAAAGGAAACCAAGCGGCAAATCTAGTGGGTCAACGCCGAAGATTAAGCCGAGAAAAAAGAAAGAATAGATATGTCTCTTCGGCTCATTTTTGGTAGATAGTTAAGAATCCACTTTTGTTTTCTTTTTGTAGGCCATGTATAGATGCGGGTTCGGCCCCTGCTAGTAGGTCTTTTGGTATAGTTTTGTACTTACCCTTTCTCTTCCAAAGAATAATTGAAATACAATTTTGTTTTGTCTTCAGCTCAATCTGTGTTCATTTGTTAAAGTGCTTCAGCGTTCGAACTTTCATTCTATACACTTATGGAGTTTTAGTCTTTAAATCGGACCCGGGTTTAGTTGTTAAGTTCCAGAGTTACGGTTTCAGGTCGCGATCGAGCGCTAAGTCGAACGCTGATATTGCACTGTCTCAATCAGTGGTTGGCGCTTAAGTTCTGCTCCCAGTTCCAAGGAGAAATTGAAAAGATTGGTTAACAATCGTTGATTGCCTTTAATTTATCGAGCTAAACTTCGCTGAAGCAGAATTGAAACAAGACGAGTTCAGGTGATCGAATCACATTTGCTCGTCTATTGAAGATCGCATCCACACTCTAGGGATTGCACTTGTAGATCAGTGGTCTGTCACACCTGCACAAGGTTTTGAGACACGTCCGCTCTCCGTGGACTTAGGTTATTTTATGGGCGGTCAGTCACACCCGTTTGATATTCAGAACTTCGTCCGCACTCTGGGGTCTTAGATTGATTCGTGGGTGGTCAGTCACACCCGGCTTGCGTTTACACTCCAATCCGCACTCTTGGGATTTAGAGTTATTCGATGTTCATACTCCAACTCACACTCTGGGAATCTGGAGTAGTTTAATGTTTATACTCTGATTCGCACTCCGGGAATCTGGAGTTGGCCGACAGATGGTCAGTCACATTTGTTTAGGCTTTAGGGTTTCGTTCGCACTCCGGGAACGACGAATCTATCAGGATCGTGGATGGTCGGCTCACATCCACCTTGAGTTAAAAAACGAGGTCGTTAGAAGGACGAATCCATCCTCCTCAAACTTGGTTAAATACGGGCGAAGTCGTTAGGTGGACGGATCACCATCTTCGAAACCGCATTTACAGGTTTATACTCCAGTTCGCACTCTGGTAATTTGGAGATAGTAAGAGGATTGTCGTGTATCAATCCTTTTTTGGCTTCAGTGTGATGACTTGTCCTTGAGCTCGGGTTTCACTTAGTGAGCGACCGGTCGTATCACAGTCACTCCCTATTTGAATAAATCCCACCGTATGGTGGAACTTAGCTCTTCGTGCATAGTGATGGTCATATGATGCATTTCTAATAAATAACAACTCTGGCTCGAAGAGATTGCATTTTATTGCTGAAATAATAAAATACGGCAAAGTCAATTGCCTTATTACAAATCCAAATTTCGAAATGCATAAACAAATTGCAAATGAAAAGTAAACTGAATAAATAAACAGAGCCTATTATGTGTAATAGCGATGTAGACTTTCTCTGTTCCAGGCTCTCGGCAGAGCAAGACCGTCAACGATCGATAATTTGAATGAACCATCTCTGAGCTTTCGTTCAATGACATACGGTCCTTCCCACGTTGGTTTCGTATGTGAAGGAACTGGGTAAATTCTCTTGAGTATGAGATCGCCGAGTTCAATGGTTCGGGGTCAGACCTTGGCATTGTACAATCGGGCGACTCGACTTCGGTATGCGGCTGCCCTCAAATCAGCTTCTTCTCGCTTCTCATCCAATAAATCTAGAGATTCGGCAAGTAATATAGCATTTGTTTTCGGATCATAATAAGTCACACGATGAGAAGGTATTTCCATCTTGACTGGAATAACGACTTCTAAACCAGAAGAAAGAGAGAAAGGAGTGTGGCCGGTCGTGGATTTATGGGTTGTCCGATAAGCCCATAAAGCCATAGGAAGTTCATCAACCCATTTGCCCCCAGCTTTTTCCAGTCGTTTCTTTAGAATAGACTTTATAACTTTATTAACAGCTTCAACCTGTCCATTCGCTTGAGGGTGTGCAACTGTAGAGAACTTCTTCTGGATGTGAAACCGTTGATAGAAATTCTTAAATTCAACACTGTCGAATTGGGCTCCATTGTCTGTAATGATGGTATGTGGGAGACTAAATCGGCAGATAATGTTGCGCACTACAAAGTTGATTACTTTCTTTGTCGTGATTGTAGCAAGGGGTTCAGCTTCCGCCCACTTGGTAAAGTAATCAACTGCGACGATGGTGTACTTTGCACCACCTTTGGCTAGAGGTAGAGAGCCAATAATGTCAATGCCCCATACTGCAAATGGCCATGGACTGACCATCTGAGTTATTTCGGTAGGTGGGGCTCTTGGAATTCGAGCATGCTTCTAACATCTGTCACATTTTCTGGCATAATCCGATGCGTCGTGATTTATGGTCGGCCAATAGTATCCATATCGGAGCACTTTCTTGGCAAGAGCTTGCCCTCCGGTGTGATCGCCACATTCTCCTTCATGTACATCATGCAATACTCGTTTAATCTCATCATGAGCGATACACCGGAGTAAAGGAATAAAGTACCCTCTTCTATACATGACTCCATTCTGGATAGTGAACCGCGAAGCTTTTCGAAGAACTTGTCTCTTTTCACTCCTGCTCTCCGGCAGGGTCCCATGCTCGAGATGGTTTCTGAACGGAGCCATCAATGACTCCTTATCGAGAATAACTCAAATACCTAATCTGTTTCCATCTGATCGATGCTCGTGGAAGATAATGTTTCCACAGGAACGATTCCCATTTGTTGTGCCTCACCTGTACTAGCTAACTTTGCTAATGAGTCGGCTTTTTGATTGCGCTCTCGAGGTATAAAATAAATGGCATAATAATCAAACTGATTCAATATCTCTTGGACCCGAGCTAGGTAAGCAGCCGGCCTTCAGTCTTTGGCCTAGTACTCCCCCCGAACTTGACATACGACCAACTGCGAATCACAATAAATCTCCACATCAATGATTCTTAAATCTCTGGCAAATCTCAATTCGGCAAGTAGGGCTTCATATTCGGCTTCGTTGTTGGTCGCACGAAAATCAAACTTTAAATCATAGCATATAGATTGACCTTCAAGAGTTTCAAGTACAACCCCTGCACCTGAGCAATGGTCATTTGATGCACCATCAGTATGCAACTTCCAGATATACTTGGGAGATTCACTGGTTTCGGGCAAGTCCTCCGGGATAGTGAATTCAGCTATGAAATCTGCTAGGAATTGTCCTTGAATGGCTCGCCTTGGAGCGTAAGTAATGTCAAACTAACTTAGCTCGATATTCCACTTGAGTAACCTTCCAGACATCTCAGGCCGTGTAAGGACCCGTTGTAACGGTTGGTCGGTGTAAACGGTGATAGGATGAGCCTAGAAATATGGACGGAGCTTCCTCAAGGCAATAACAAGACAATAAGCCAACTTTTCCAGCTTCGAATAATTTCTCTTTTCCCTGGTCAGTCGTTTGCTAATGTAATATATTAGCCATTGTATCCGATCTTCCTCCCGAACTAGGGCAGCACTGATAGCGTTCTCTGACACCACCAAGTAAATGTATAATCTCTCATAATCAATAGGCTTTGACAGAATGGGTAGTGTAGAAAGATGTTGAACCAGTGCTCAGAATGCGCCCTCACATTCCGTAGTCCATTCAAAGTTTCGTTTTCCTTTTCTGATCAGGTCGAATAAGGGATGCATTTGTCAGTGGATTTTGAGATGAACCTACTCAGTGCTGCTACTTTCCCGTTGAGGCTTTGGACTTTCTTTATAGTTCTTGGAGTCTTAAGATTTTTGATTGCCCAGATCTTCTCAGGATTAGCTTCGATCCCTCGTGCATTGACGATAAACCCGAGGAATTTTCCAGATGCAACCTCAAAGTGACATTTCAACGGGTTGAGCTTCATTCTATATTCTCGGAGGATATTAAACATTGACTCCAAGTCTTTGATATGATCAGTTGAGAATCACGACTTCACGAGCATGTCGTCCACATATACCTCCATGGTTTTTTTGATCTGGTTAGCGAACATTCGATTAACTAACCGTTGGTAAGTTGCTCCAGCATTTTTGAGTCCGAAAGGTATAACTTTGTAGCAGTAAAGTCCTAGATCGGTTACGAAGCCGGTATGCTCCTGGTCAGGTAAGTGCATGGGTATCTGGTTGTAGCCAGAATACACATCCATGAAGGATAAGAGTTCATGTCCAGCCGTTGAGTCTACGAGCTGATCGATTCAGGGAAGTGGAAAACTGTCTTTAGGGCAAGCTTTATTCAAGTTTGAGTAGTCAACGCATGTTCTCCATTTCCCATTTGGCTTTCGGACGAGTACTGGATTGGACACCCATTCCAGGTATAATGCATCTAGAATAAACCCGTTCGATTTGAGCTTATCTACCTCTTCCTTAAGGGCGGCAGATCTCTCTAGATCCATACCACGCCTTCTTTGCTTGACCGGGATATGCTGCGGGTCAATATTCAATGTGTGGCTTGCGATGTTCGGGGAGATTTCACACATGTCAGAATGTGTCCAGGCAAACACGTCGAGGTTTTCCAAGAGAAATTCAACCAATTCCTCCTGCATCTGTTGGCTCAGCTGAGATCCAACCTTTATCATTTTAGAATCATCACTATCATCGATCGGAACATCGATCGTCAGCTCGGTCAGGGAAGCTTGACTGTCTTTACTTTCGTCTTCACTTTCAGTATCTCTCGGGTCAAGATCCCTTAGGAATTGGTTGGGGCGCCCGGGCCTAGGCGTTAGATGTCAATTTTCCATAAAGCAAACGCGGAGAAATTCCTCTACGCCCTTTCCTTTTTCTTTTTGTTGTGCTTCCCGTAGCTCAGCAACATAACAGGCTCGTCCAGCAGCCTGGTCTCCCTGAACGACTCCAACTCCATTGTCGGTAGGGAATTTTAAGGTCAGACACCAAAGGGAAATGGCAGCCTTGAACTCAGCTGGGGCCGGTCGGCCCAAGAAAGCATTGTATGACGAATCTATATCCAATACAACAAACCGTAGTATCCGGACTCTCCGACGTTCTACAATTCCCAATTACACTGGTAGCTCCACCATCCCAGTGGGTATAGTCACACTTCCATTGAAGCCATGTATGCGGTACCGACAAGGCCTCAAATCTTTTACTTCCATTTTCATCTGGTCATAAGCTCGCTTAAACAATATATTTACTCGACTTCCACTGTCCACTAGGATCCTCTTCATCCAAGCAGGACCTATTTGAGCTGAAATGACAAGTGGATCAATGGTTGGGGCTTCGACTCTGTCGGCATCCCGGTCTCGAAACACAATGTCGTCAGTCATCGTTTTCTGTTGCTTGGCCAGAGCCCCGTCTTCCAGACATCTACAACATTCGAAGCCCGTATGCCTGATAGAGCTGGCATACAACTCCATTTCCCTCCACCTCTGATCTGCTGGATGTGGACCACCACTAACAGTATTTATCACCAACCTCCCGCCAGTACGAGTGGGTTCCTCCTGTCTCGCCTGATTTGGCATATGGTTCTGATTCGATGGGCCCTCACCTTCGGACTACGGCGCCCGCACAAACTGTTTCAACTTTTTTCACGTATCAACTTCTCAAAAATATCTTGCAAATGACGACACTCGTTCGTGTTATGGCCATAGCTATCATGAAATCTGCAAAACTTTCCTGTTTGAATCTGTATTTCCGATGACTGCTTTGTAGCAGGTTTCTTATACTGAATAGTATTGCAAGTCTATAAGTACACATTCTCCAATGACGTATTCAAAGGGGTATAACTATTAAACATAGGAGCCCTACGTCGCAGCCCACGATTCTAATCGCGTTTCCTGTTTTGATTTCTATTGCCTTTCTGTTGACTCTATTTATTCTGTATATTCAGTTATACCTTTCCGGAATTCTCCCCGGTTTGTTTAACAGCAACATTGCTTTGGATTCCTTCCACACTGGTCCCGCGTCATCCTTCTTCCTAGACTGTTTCGCATCCTCCCTTCTTAAGAATTGGGCTGCCTTGGAATAGAAACGATCCAATGACGCAGGGGGTTTTCCAGCCAACCAGTTGCCGAATTCGGAATCGGGATCAATCCCTTTAGTTAATGCCATAAGAATTGAGTTACCATTGGGATTACTAATCTCAGCGCCTGCAGCATGAAATCTCTCAAGATAACGTTTGAGTGTCTCTCCAGGAGCTTGAGTGACACTAGACAAAGTAGTAACATCTTTCGGCCTTGCCACATGCATGCGGAACTGCTCAATAAACTTTGTTGCCAACTGATCAAAACACGAGATAGACCGAGGTGGTAAATGGGTAAACCACATAGTTGTTATGCCCCCTAGGGAAATCGGGAAGCTTCGGCACTTGACCGCATCATCAGCTCGTGCAGCGTTCATCAACCATTCATACTTTAAGATATGCTGATTAGGATCAGAGCTCCCTTCATAAACAGGTAGAGTCGGCATCCTGAATCACCGAGGTGGTTCAGCATAGAGTATATCGTTAGTGAAAGGGGTATGACTCTGGGAGATTCCCCAGTCGTCGTTAGTAAGACCTTGACTTTCACGGATCATTTGACGGATCATTGTCGGGATATTCGGCATCTGGGCGTTCTGGGCATGCTGAGCCAATGTGTGGTCGGGTTTCACAATGCGAGGAGGGGCCGGTCACGATCGATGGTCCATGTCTCGCCTCCTTGGTTCTAAGTCTTCAGGAACATAAGGCTCAGGAGTATGATTGAGTGGCGATGGGTCGAATCCGTCCAGTTTCGGGCATCAACTCCCAATTTAGTAGTAGTGGTAGTGCGATTGTCGGTAGTGTGATATGAGGTAGCACCTCCTCGGGAGGAGGGTCCGGTCTGATGGCTGGTTGACGGGCCAACTCTCGGTTGCCCAAGATTCAATGTGTGCTGATGTCCAATGGCTTGTGTGTAACTTCCGTCCAGCCGTGGGCGCATGGATCTATGATTAAAGTCAGAAGAGGCTGAACTTTTAGTGGATGAATAGGAAGCCTAATCCCTTCTGGATCTCCTTCGTCTTTGACGGTTTAGTTGATTGGTCAGTTCTGCGTTGGCACACAGTTGTTGAGTAAGCTGTTAGCGGCTTTGAGTAAGCTCTTGCATTAGCAATTGAAATTCTTCCCTGGTGACAGGGCATTGTGGATCTGATGGTCCGATAGCATTCTAATCAGCAGGAGGTAGTTGTATGGGATTCTGTCTGTCCCATCCTTCTAGATCTGCGGCAATTGAAGTAGTCCTAGTGTTAACTATGATGGATAGCGAAGCTCTTTCCTAGACTTGATGCAAATCTGAATAGGATGGAAGAACTTTAAACTTGAAATCTGGATCTTCTTCTTATATTTACGCAATCCGATATCGATTGTAGATCCAACGAGCAGGAGAAAAACTGGGTGTTCTCAGTGAAAGCACCAAAGTGTTTGTACCAAAATTGGGCACAACACTCTTCGGACGTGTTTGAAGAGATAAAATGAAGAATATAAATGGAAAAAGAGGAAAATCTAACAAACAAACCAATTATAAGCAAGAAAAACACACAGAAACACACGGATTTAGAGTGGTTCGGTGTATAGCCTACGTCCACTATGAAATAATTGACTTTATTGATTTTTGCTTGCTGGTTACAACGTGTTACAATAGTAGAATTCGAGTACAATAGTGATTTCGGCAGAGTCTGAACGTAGAAGAGCCAAAAGTCCTTTTTCAGTAGGCCCTGGGCTGCTATTTACAGGCTTAGACTGCAAATATCTCGCTCAGATCTGGGAAGACCTCTTCTCTCACGTGGGTGGGCCTACACGATTGATCCCATGCTGTTTGCATTCGATCCGTGATCGATACGAACGAATTTCATATCGACCAGTATTTCGTCCAATCGAGTGGAGATCGATCATAAACGTTCTTGAGGATGTACGCAAACTTCTGTGAAAATTTGGTGGCATTTGGACTTGTAGATTTTGAGTTATGATCGATGAAAGATTGGATTTATTAAAGGCTGTTGAGTTCATATCGCTTCCCTTCGTATCGATCTATTCGTATCGCTTCTGGGCACGTGCTTGCTAGTTGACGTTGCGCTTGCTTTTAGGATCGATCCACATTTTATGACGAGCGACCGAATCTTTCTTATGGATGCGCCTCATTCGTATCGACCCAGCTTAGCCCAGTTCGTATCCATTATTTGATGCCCTGTTCATATCGATCATCACTGCTCTATTTCGTATCGATCAACATAAGTGCATTTCGCATCGGTCCATCTTGTACTATTCGCATCGATCACTGTCCGATCGATACGAGTGTAGTGTGTGTTAATGGATCGATACGAAGTAACAGCTTTGTATGGCTTCGATGGATTTGAAGTGGATGTTGGTTGATCGATACGAACAAGTTGGAGATGATGGATGCGAAGTAGTATGAGGATGTATGGATATGAACCACGTGCGTTCTATGGATACGAACGAGTTCGACCCCAATGGATACGAAGGAGGCCGCTGTGGAGGGTTGCGAATGGGGATGGATATGAAGAACACTGCTCTCTATGGATACGAATTTGTGCTCCCCTGATCGATACAAAGTCATGCGCATCTGATGGATTCGAACAAGATCGATACAAAGGAGGTTTTTTCTGATTGCTTGATGTATACGAACAAGGTGATCACTTGAGTTGCATCGATCTTATCTTGAGCATACGAACTCGGATTGACTTGAAATTTGGAATGTTGGCTTTCATAGCTTTGCTTGTCGTGCCTTGTCAATTATAGCTCGATCCGGACTAGGAAAAAATTCATCAGTATCCATAGTGAACCAGTGTATAACCGATCTTTGGGACGGACTGTCCTTGGTTTCTAGTTAAGTTCTTGGTGTCACGGCCTTGTCAAAAGGCGGGATAACAATGACATGTTTATGCTATGTTTTGAGAGTATTGCTATTATGATATACAATTGTTAATATGTCGTCAACATTATATAATGTATATTCTATATTTATGTATGTATTGACCCATATATTTAGATATAGTCCGACCTGTGTGTTATTTGTATAATACTCGGGTCAGTCCGACACATTTCAGGAACATGGACAATGTGATCGGCTTTTATACTAGGCATAGAGGAGACTAGGATGTGATATTTTTAAACCAGTTGTGTATTATATAATTTCATGTATGTAAATTCTAGAGTTGTAGATTGGACATACCATATATTTAAGTATTATATATTAACACTACGATTCTGACTTTGTGTTACATGTTTATATATTATATATAGTTCTATCCTGGAGGCATATGTGTTTATTGCTTTGTACGTATATTTTGTACGTATAAATGAGATATTTATTTAATGTTTTAATACGTACCAGTGTTAGTCTAAGACAATACTCATGTGTGTAACCCATATAGCCTCATTCTTTATATTACTTGATAGTATTACTCTGTAATACTCTTGGATAGTATGATTATAGAGGTAGGGGTATCACAAGACCACAAGATCATGCAGGTTTAGAAGTTTGTGATTGTGGATGAGTTTCCAACATATAATGCCTTTTTGGGTCGAATGGCCTTGCTGATTCCAGAATAGCACTAGCTTCATGGTGCCTGATGATGAAGTTCCCCATGAAGAATGGGGCTGGACCAACTCAAGGTGACTAGGGCGCTGGTCAGGAGTGTTACGTCGCTGAGCTCAAAGAGGAAAAGCGATGGGAGAAAGGTAAAAATGCAGAGAAATTTTTCTGCATCAAGAGTGCGGATGTATAGCAATTAATGCCCAAGCCCTGGCTCGGGAACCATAGCAAATTTTATAAGTCTATGTATCCTTAGAAGAAGTCAGAGGAAGTGTGGGCGGTACCAGCTAAGCTGATGATGAACATTCCGATCGATACGGACGATCCTACTCGGGTCCTTAAGATCGGATCTCTGCTCAACGTAGGATTAAAAAGGGAATTTATCAGTTTTCTCTATTCAAACCTGGATGTATTTGCTTGGACACATATGGATATGTATGGGATATTGTCGGAGATATCTTGCCATGCATTGAATGTGGTCCTGAAATATCCACTTGTGAAATAGAAAAAATCCAGTCTGGGTCTAGAGCGATCCGTTGCGTTTAAAGAGGAAATGGATAAGTTGAAGGCAAGCGGCTTTATCTATGATGCTTTGTACCCTGAATGGGTATCAAACCCCGTGTTGATCAAGAAAGTAAACGAAAAGTGGTGGACATGTATTGATTATTCAGACCTGAATAAAGCATGCCCGAAGGACAGCTTTCCGCTTCCTATAATAGCACAGCTGGTAGACGGGACCACTAGGCACCAGTTACATTCTTTTATGGATGCTTATTTAGGCTATAACTAGATATTGATGAACGTTTTGGATTAGGAGCACACAAATTTTATAATAGTTTAGTGATTGTACTGTTACCGAGTAATGTCGTTCGGTTTGAAGAATGCACAAGCTACTTACCAGAGATTAGTGAATTCCATGTTCAAGGATCAAATCAGATGGATAATAGAGGTGTATATGGATGATATGATCATGAAGTCACGACTACCTAAGAACCACATAGATGATCTTTCGAAGATGTTTAATGTATTGCGAAGGTACAGGATGGAGTTAAATCCATTGAAGTTCTCTTTTGGAGTCGCATCGGTTAAATTTCTAGTATTCATCTTTAATTCGAGGAGCATCGAGGCTAAATGGAGCATACTAACACCTTGAAGAATGTAACAGCCCTAACAATGAGAAGGGAGATGAAATTCTTGGACGTGAAGGTTGCTACACTGAGTAGGTTCATCTCAAAGGTAACTAGTGTATGCTGTTCTTGGATGCCCTCGAAAAGGAGAAAGAGAAATTTATTTCGACAAAGGCATGCCAAGACGCCTTCGAGGAATTACTGAGGCATAATAAACACCACCGGTCTTATCTAAAGCTTTGGACAAAGATGATTTATCTGTTTATTTGGCAATTTCTGCTAACGCACTAAGTGCAGCATTAGTACATGAGGAGACAAGGATTCAAATGCCAGTATGTTACATCAGCAAGTGATTTACTGGAGCTGAAAAGAAATACTTGAAGCTGGAAAAACTTGATTGCTACTTATTGATTACATTGAGGAAGTTGTGATCGTACTTCCAAGCTCACCAGATAAAGGTGCCGATGGATCAGCCCTTAAGCAAGTACTACATGGCTCGAGACTTTGGGAAGGTTATTGAAGTGGAACATCGAACTGAGCCAGTATGACATCACTTACCATCTAATGAGGGCGATAAGTGGACAAACATTGGTGGATTTTATCATTGAATTTACCACCTGGGATGGAGAAGGGGAAGAAGATATAGTCACACTTTCTCAACGAAAATTATTTGTAGATGGAGCTTTTAATAATGTGGTTCTAGGGTAGGAATGGTACTCATAATTCTAAAGGGACGAAAGATTTGCTATGCATTGAAGTTAGAGTTTTCCACGAAAAACAACGAGGTTGATACGAAGCGTTGATAGTGGGACTCAAGATAGTAAAGTAATTGGGGATAAGGACGTTGCACATATTCTGTGACTCCCAGTTGGTGGTTTGTCTGGTAAAGAAGGAATTCCAAGCTAAGGGTGCGTGATTTGCCCCTTACCTGATGAAGACACTGGAATTAATGGACGATATAAAGCAAAGCACAATTACACACATCCTTAGAGAGGAGAATACGAAAGCTGATTCATTGGTGAAGTTAGCTAGGTCTAGAGATGCGCAATTGATGGGATTAGTTCTGTAGAGATTTTATCATCTCGATGCATTGATCAGATGGATATCAACAAGATATGAAGGCCGAGGAGGAAAAGGAGTCATGGATGACTCCTGTTTGTACCAAAATTTGGCACAACACTCTTCGGAAGTTTTTGAAGAGATAAAATGAAGAAATTAAATGGAAAAGAGGATTATCTGACAAAAACAGATAATAAAAATAATTAAAGCGCGCAGAAACACAAGGATTTAGAGTGGTTCGGCGTATTGCCTACGTCCACTATGAAATTGATTGCTCTATTGATGTTTCTTTGATGATTACAATTGATTGCAGCGGATTACAGCAAAATTCAGTTGAGAAATTCGAACACATTAGTGAATTTTGTTTGCAGCAGTAGTAATGGAGTAGGGAATTGAATCCGGCAGAGTCTAGGCGTTCGAGAATTCAAAAGAACCAAGATCCCCTTTTCTGTATGCCCTGGGGCTCTATTTATAGGTGTAGGAGGCTGATATTTCACTCAGATCTCGGGGGACTTCTTCTGGCACGTGAGTAGGCCTGCGCGACCAAGCTCGGGAAGTTTCGGCCCGATCCGTGATCGATACAAACGGATTTCATATCGATCAAGATTGTGTCCGATGGAGTCGAAATTTGGCGTGGACATTCTTTAGCGTGCACATAAGCTTCTGTGAAAATTTCATAGCATTTGGACTAGTAGATAATGAGATATGATCGATGCAAGTTGGAGTTTTTCCATCCGCGATCGATACGAACAAATTTTGTATCGATCAAGACTTGCTCCGATCGAGTTGAAATTTGACAGGAACATTCTTTATGTCATATGTAAGCTGTTGTGAAAATTTCATAGCATTTGGACTTGTAGATCAAGAGATATGATCGATGCAAGTTGGAGTTTTTTCCGTCCGTGATCGATACAACGAATTTCGTATCGATCAAGACTTACTCCGATCAAGTTAAAATTTGGCATGAACATTCTTTATGTCATACGTAAGCTGCTGTGAAAATTTCATAGCATTTGGACTTGTAGATCATGAGATATGATCGATGCAAGTTGGAGTTTTTTCCATCCGCGATAGATACGAACGAATTTCATATCGATCAAAACTTGCTCCAATCGAGTTGAAATTTGGCATGAACATTCCTTAGGTCATACTTAAGCTCCTGTGAAAATTTGGTGGCATTTGGACTTGTAGATCTCGAGTTATGATCGATGCAAGTTTGGATTTCTCAACCGTGATCGATCAATATCTTGAGCGTACAAACTCCGATTGACTTGAAATCTGGAACGTTGGCTCTCATAGCTTTGCTTGTCGTGTCATACCAATTTTAGCTCGATCCGGGCTTGGAAAAAATTCATCGACATCCATAGTGAGCCTGCGTACAACCGATCTCCAGGATGAACTGCCCTTGGGTTTTAGTCAAGTTCTTGGTGTCACGGCCTTGCCAAAAGGCAGGATAACATTTGCCCCCCAAAGTACGTCTTATGTGAACATGACATGCTTTGAAATGCTGCATCCTTCATTCTAAAAAAGTTCTATCTGATTCGTTGAGTAGTTGCTATCTTTTCGTCAAAAGATGTAACCTTCAATTGATTTCCAGTAATATAAATGTTGATTTGTTGACTACCAATGATTATGTAGTGCATTGTTGTAACTGAGCGTCGAGTGCTAGCGATTTGTTGTTCACTGTTGTAATTGTCATCAGGTAAGCATTCAACTCCTGTAAATTTTGAAAATTGAATGTTAGTCTGTCATACATGTATGTATGTTAGCCTGACTCCAGTCAATGTTTGCACGTTCACGGGTCGTTGTCAAGGTTTTTTTTTTGTTTTTTTTATTTTTTATCGAGTTTCACAATGATCCTCTCCTGGATCGATGTGAAATTCGAGTTGTAACAACGTTCGATTGTTGTTTTAAGTCCTTCCTTTGTATCGATCCTCTCCTGGATCAATCTGAGATGTTGGAATGTATGTTTCGTATCGATGGATACGTAATATTGGGTCTCAGATCGATGGATACAAAAGTAATGCTCTGTATCGATGGAGTCAAACGATCCAGACATAATCATGCAGTGATGCTTCATGGAGGATATGCCATTTCTTATTCCTTTATTCAATAAGAATCCCCGATTGTGGATAATCTTTGATAGGAGTCATCCATGACTCTTTTTCTAGATCCGTCTCCAAGATCTAGTTGATCTTCATATGTCAATGCCTAGAATAATAAGCATTTCAACTGGGACAAAGTCTATTTGTCGTGCATCCTCAGAACTGGCTAGCTTGGCGTGTGATTCGGCCTTTTCGTTTAGTTCTCTGAGGATTTGTATAGTGGTGTAATAGTCAAAGCCGGCTAGTAGCTTTTGGACCCGATTGAGATAAGGAGCAAGACATTGCCCCCTAGTCAGATAATCTTCCCTGACCTGGCGTACTACTAACCAGTAATCACATAAGACATGTAAAGTTTCCACTCGTAGTTTTCCTGCAAGTTTGAGCGCCAAGGCTTCATACTTAGCTTCGTTATTTGTTGCAGGGAAGTTGAGTTTCGGGGCGTAGCAGATCGTTTGTTCCTCAGGAGTCATTAACGCAACTACGATGTTAGAAAGCCGATTATTGGAAGTTCCATCGGTGTACGTTCTCCATCAGTTGGACGGTTCTCCACTGTTCTTCGGATAGTCGTCTGATGTGGTGGATTCAGATATGAAGTATGCTAATGTTTGACCATGGAGAGCTCTCCGAGGGAGATAAGTGATATCAAATTGGCTTAGCTTGATACTCCATTTGAGTAATTTTTCAGACATCTAAGGTTTCTATTGGACCTATCGTAACGGCTGGTCGATATGGACGTTAACCATCACGAGCTGTCATTTCAACTCTCTTCCTTAGCTCGATTGAAAGAATGCAAAGTATAAATTGGACGTGACTCGACTGTCTGCTCTCCAATTCTTGCACCCGACTTAAGGGAAAATACACAACTCAAAGTGGATGTAGTTCGACCATCCTTTCCTATGCTCGAGCACAAAGCTTGCCAGAACACTAATCTTACTCCTTAGGCTTAGCAAAAGTGGAATCCAAACGAACATGGACGTGATCCAACCGTCCATAAACTAAATCTCATCCTTCGTTGAGGGGCATATAAGTGGAAGTTAATCGGGATCCCACCGATGACTCACTAAGTGAAACCTCGAGCTCAGGGACAAGCCATCACACTACGGCAATAATAGATTGATACACGACAATCCTCTAACTAACTCTGGCTCCCAGAGTGTGAGCTGGAGTATAAACTTACAGAAATGGGCTCAAGGAGGATGGATCCGTCCATCTAACGACTTCGCCCGTGTTCAACCTAAACCCGAGGAGGATGGATCAGTCCATCTAACGACCTCGCCTTCCATATTTACAAGCTCGAGGAGGATGGATCTGTCCATCTAACGACTTCGCTTGCCTACTCAGGGTGGATATGATACAACCGTCTGCGTACCTGATCAACTAACTCCAGATTCCCAGAGTGCGAACTGGAATATAAACATCAACTAACTCCAGATTCCCAGAGTGCGGACTGGAGTATAAACATCAACTAACTCCAGATTCCCAGAGTGCGGACTGGAGTATAAACATCAACTAACTCCAGATTCATAGAGTGCGGACTGGAGTATAAACATCAACTAACTCCAAATTCCCAGAGTGTGAACTGGAGTATAAACAATAAATAACTCTAAGTCCCCAGAGCGCGGACTGGAGTATAAACACTAAAATGGGTGTAACTAACCACCAATCAACTAACTCCAGATTCCCAGAGTGCGAACTGGAGTATAAACATCAACTAACTCCAGGTTCCCAGAGTGCGAACTCGAGTATAAACATCAACTAACTCCAGATTCCCAGAGTGCAAACTGGAGTATAAACATCAACTAACTCCAGATTCCCAGAGTGCGAACTGGAGTATAAACATTAAATAACTCTAGGTCCCCAGAGCGCGGACTGGAGTATAAATACTAAAATGGGTGTGACTGACCACCCATCAACTAACTCCAGATTCCCAGAGTGCGAGCTGGAGTATAAACATCAACTAACTCCATATTCCCAAAGTGCGAACTGGAGTATAAACATCAACTAACTCTAAGTCCCCAGAGTCTGGACTAGAGTACAAACACCAACTGGGTGCGAATGATCACCCATCAACTTACTTCGGTCCCGAGAGCGTAGGCTAGAGTATAAACACCAATGGGTGTGACTAACAACCCATCAACCAACTCCAGTCCTCAAAGCATGTTTGGAATATGAATACCAAAAGGGATGTGATTCGACTGTCCATCTATCGGCTATGGTTCCTTATCAAGTTCTGTAGTATAAAAAGTGGATGTGGTTCGACCGTCTGCTTTCCAATCTTCCCCTGACATGGGGGCACACTTAACACACAAAATTGGATGCGATCCGACCATCCAGCACTAAGCGGATGTGACCTAACCATCCGCCATCAATTCCTTCCTACAGTTCAGTTGGAGAAACATCAAACTAAAGTTGTCGTAATTTGACCGGCCACACTTCGACTTTTTCCCTTGACGGGGGGCAGAGGAATTGACCGAGGAAAACGCGGTCTGACCATTTTCTACAAAAAAAAACTTAGTCCCCAGAATGTGGACAGGGGTATAAACATCAAATAGATGTGATGAATGGCCCTTCAACTGACTCTGCCCCAAAGTATGGCTACAAGAATAGATAAACGAACGAATGCGATTCGACCATTCATTTACCCACTCTGATCTAAGCTCGACGTGAGGAGTGTAAACTCACCGCAGGTGCAATTAGATCATCCACAAACTGACTCTGCTAACCTAAGACTAGGGGCAGAAGTACAAATCACCGAAAGAAGAGAAAGCTGACTCGCTACATCTCCAGCTTAGCGTCCTTTACAACTTAAGGCAACGACTACAAGGAGACCCTAATGCTAACCAATATGAATGATGCCCGAAGTCCTAGGCAACCAATTATATCATACCGCCGGATCGACGGGCAATATCGATATGCACCTTTCATATCATACCATTGGATCGATAGGAAATGAGGTCCGAGCATTCTACATCATCCCGTTGAATCAACGGTCAATATCGATCCTCTTCGACTACAAATCGATGTGACCCGAATGTCCATCGAATACCTTTGACCAATAGGGCATGGATAGAAGAATAAACCACGAATGAGTGTGACTTGGCCATTTGTCCTCCATCGCCTTCCTTCGATCCGTCAGGAAGAGCATGAGACCAAATGAGCATGACTACATTTGAGCTGACTTTATCCCTAGATCTGACGGGAGAACGTAAATCGAAATGGACATGGTTGATCACCCAACTCCAAATGAATGCAACGCGACCATTCATTCATTGACTCTTACCATGATCCGACTAAAAGAGCAATTCAAAACAAATGCAACCTAAACATCTGCACACTGATTCTTACCTTGGATTCGACAAGGAAGCATCAATCCTGCATTGGATCTGACTGGACGATTCACTCTTCAGTTTTTGCCCAAAGTATGGCGACATAAGCAGCGAAGTGAATGTCATTGACCGTCCAGAATCTAGCTTATGTCCGAATGTCGGCAAAGTAACAATGTATTCTGCCAAGAGGAAAGAACTAGAACATAATACAGGATAGGCATGACTCAGCCTTCCATCGGTTAACTCGATCCCATGGTTCAATAGGATAGAATACAAAATTGAAGCGGACATTACTACCTTGCCACTTATCGAGATATTCCCCAAACTTGGGGGCACGAACAAGAAGATAAGATTAATATGATTCAACCATTCATCAGTCAACTCTGGTTCTTAAAGTTGTTAGTTCATTCAAAATTTCTCTTCCCTCTCTTCGTCAGGTTGAAGAAGAGAATTCACTTATAGATGGTCCTAGAGTCAAATCAACTTAGGACGGTAATCTTTCGATTTAGGCTCCGTACCTTCTTGGTTGTCCTCGGTACATGGGTGTCTCTAATTGTTGGAATTTTCTAGAAATTAGTCTTGATTCGATGAGAATTGATGATGAAAACGAAGAATATTTCTGATGTAATAGTGAAAGAGCATTTCAAAGGATCGAGCTTCATCCTGCATTTTTTGGAGAGCGCTGAATACCTCTGTCAAGTCATCGATATGGTCGTTTGGTAGCCGTGATCTCACGAGCATATTAACCGCATCCACTTTCATCGACCGACCGATATGATTTTTGAATGATCTGTTAATCGTCCTTTGGTAAGTAGCATAAGCGTTCTTAAGTTCCAATCTAGGGATTTCAGCATAGCACTATAGGCCCAGGTCAATAATGAAACAGTTGTATTCCTGGTCTACGACATGCTTCAATATCCGATTGTTTCTGGAGTTTGCATCCATGGATGTGAGTAATTCATGTCTGATGGTTAGGTCCATTAGTTGGTTGATCATTGGAAGTGGAAAGCCGTTCTTTTTCATACTCCATGCAAATATGAGTAGTTGATGTATGTTCTCCACTCTCTGTTCGTTTTTCTTATAGGCAAAGGATTGGATACTCACTTTGGTTGGAGGGCATCATGGATAAACCCACTGGTTTTGAGCAGATTCGCCTCCTCTTTAAGTGCAACAGATCTCTCCGGATCCATGTCGCATCGTTTTTGTTCACCGAGACATGCCTCGGGTCGACATTTAATGCAGGGTTCTTAGCTGGCGAGAGTCCATATATATATATATATATATATATATATATGAGATCGAGTCCAAGCGAACACATCAAGATTCACCTGAAGTAAAACAGTTGACTCTTTCTTCATCATTGCGCAGAGTTGTGATCTGATCTACAATACTCATGATGGGTTGTAGGCGCCTCATGTGTTTATTTGCAATGGTAAATGATCAGGCTTATAAGGATGTTGAATCAAAGGATTAGTAGAACTTAGCCTTGTAATGCATGCTGCTACATAGCTGGCTCCAGCTTTGAGATTGAATTTACTTATGTTTCTGAATAATGCGCTTTTCATGCAATGTACCTGCGATCCATTGCTCATCGGAAGGGTCAGAATGATGATCCGTTTCCCATAAGTCCGGGTATTGATCCGATGACACTATCTCTAGGAATCCTTTCGGTCGCAACCTAGAGTTGTTATGAATGTCAAGCATGGGTCATAGGTTCAAGTTGTCATAGTCAACTCTCGGATAATTACTCCTTTGCCCCCAGTATCGTGTTGGCGGATGCATTACGCGGACGGTCTGGTCTCGTCCTAGGTGTGTCTATACTATAATTCAAGCTTTAAGAACCAGAGTTGACTGATGAATGGTTGAATCATATTAATCTTATCTTCTTGTTCGTGCCCCCAAGTCTGGGGAATATCTCGACAAGTGGCAGGGTAGATAATGTCCGCTTCAATTTTGTATTCTATCCTATTGAACCATGGGATCAAGTTAACCGATGGAAGGCTGAGTCATGCCTATCCTGTATTATGTTCTAGTTCTTTCCTCTTGGCAGAATACATTGTTACTTTTCCGACATTCGGACATAAGCTAGATTCTGGACGGTCAATGACATTCACTTTGCTGCTTATGTCGCCATACTTTGGGCAAAAACTGAAGGGTGAATCATCCAGTTAGATCCAATGCAGGATTGATGCTTCCTTTGTAGAATCCAGGATAAGAATCAGTGTGCAGATGTTTAGGTTGCACTTGTTTTGAATTGCTCTTTTAGTCGGATCATGGTAAGAGTCAATGAATGAATGGTCGCGTTGCATTCATTTGGAGTTGGGTGATCAACCATGTCCATTTCGATTTATGTTCTCCCGTTAGTTCTAGGGATAAAGTCAGTTCAAATGCAGTCATGTCATGCTCATTTGGTCTCATGCTCTTCCTGACGGATCGAAGGAAGGCGACGGAGGACGAATGGTCAAGTCACACTCATTCGCGGTTTATTCTTCTATCCATGCTCTGTTGGTCAAATGTATTCGATGGGCGTTCGGGTCACATCGATTTGTAGTCGAAGAGGATCGATATTGACCGTCAATTCAACGGCACGATGTAGAATGCTCGGACCTCATTTCCTATCGATCCAATGGTATGATATGAAAGGTGTAGATCGATATTGCCCGTCGATCCGGCGGTACAATATAATTGGTTGCCCAGAACTTCGGGCATCATTCTGATTGGTTAACATTAAGGTCTCCTTATTGTCATTTCCTAAAGTTGTAAAGGACGCTAAGATGGAGATGTAGCGAGTCACCTTTCTCTTCTTTTGGTGATTTGTAATTCTGCCCCCAGTCTTGGGTTAGCAGAGTTAGTTCGTGGATGGTCTAATTGCACCTATGGTGAGTTTATACTCCTCATGTCGAGTTTAGGTCAGAGTCGGTGAATGAATGGTCGAATATAGGGTAATAGATTGCTGTTTTTCCCAAACTTTTATCCAGATAGGAGACCTATATAGGGTATTAAGGAAGTCCTCTTGAGGTTGTATGCCATGCTTTTAGTCATGTGGACATGGAATGATTAAGGTGCGGGCATTTAAAGATGGTTCAGCAGTGACCAGCTATGTTTTGAGTTGGCAGAGCAGACAATGTAGGGGAGTCGTCATATTAGCCATCGTACCATAGTTGTCAATTCAGGAGTTTAAAAGCTGGTCAATTGGAGGAAGTTGCATTCCACCTTAAAAGCATGATATATTAATCAACTCCAGTTCTTGGCATATTAGCTAGGTTCTCCAGCCTCTGGGAGCACCGGTTAATTAGTATCCCTTTACTCATTCCTTGATTGCAAGCCAGCATTTGTTGTCATGATCTCCAATGTCTTGTTCAGTCATGGAACAATCAGAAGCACGGATGGAATGTTCCTTCAATAAATTGGTGATTGAATTCACTATGCGGGTGCTCTGCGCTGCGGCTATGGTTCGATACGAATAGCGTGTGAAAATCGATACGAATTGGACGCAGATAGATCGATACGAACAGCGTGTGAAAATCGATACGAATTGGACGCAGATGGATCGATACGAACAACGCATGAAAATCGATACGAACTGGATGCAGATGGATCGATATGAACTGCGTGTGATAATCGATACGAACAGAGCAGTTGCGATCGATACGAACATAGCATTTTAGATCGATACGAACAGAGCATTTTCGATCGATACGAACAGAGCATTTTCGATCGATACGAACAGAGCATTTTCGATCGATACGAAAAGAGCATTTGCGATCGATACGAACAGAGCCGTGAGTATCGATACGAATTGGACGCAGATGGATCGATACGAACTATGTGGGAGAATCAAAACGAATTTGATGCAGATGAATCGATACGAACTGCGTGTGAGAATCGATACGAATTGGACGTAGATGGATCGATACGAACTGCGTGTGAGAATCGATACGAACAGAGTAGTTGCGATCGATACGAACAGAGTTGATCGATACGAACAGAGCAGTTGCAATCGATACGAACAGAGCAGTTGCGATCGATACGAACAGAGCAGTTGAGATCGATACGAACAGAGCAGTTGAGATCGATACGAACAGAGCATTTTCGATCGATACGAACAGAGCATTTTCGATCGATACGAACAGAGCCATGAGTATCGATACGAATTGGACGCAGATGGATCGATATGAACTGTGTGTGAGAATCGATACGAATTGGACGCAGATGGATTGATACGAACAGCGTATGAAAATCGATACGAATTGGACGTAGATGGATCGATACGAACTGCGTGTGAGAATCGATACGAACAGAGCAGTTGCGATCGATACGAACATAGCAGTTGTGATCGATACGAATAGAGTAGTTACGATCGATACGAACAGAGCAGTTGCGATCGATATGAACATAGCATTTTTGATCGATACGAACAGAGCATTTTCGATCGATACGAATAGAGCATTTTTGATCGATATGAAAAGAGCATTTGCGATCGATACAAACAGAGCTGTGAGTATCGATACGAATTGGTCGCAGATTGATCGATAAGAACTGCGTGTGAGAATCAATACGAATTGGACGCAGATGGATCGATACGAACTGCATGTGAAAATTGATACGAATTGGACGTAGATGGATCGATACGAACTGCGTGTGAGAATCGATATGAACAGAGCAGTTGCGATCGATACGAACAGAGCAGTTGCGATCGATACGAACAGAGCATTTTCGATCGATACGAACAGAGCATTTTCGATCGATACGAACAGAGCATTTTCGATCGATACGAAAAGAGCATTTGCGATCGATACGAATAGAGCCATGAGTATCGATATGAATTGGACGCAGATGGATCGATAAGAACTGCGTGTGAGAATCGATACGAATAGGACGCAGATGGATCGATACGAACTGCGTGTGAAAATCGATATGAATTGGACGCAGATGGATCGATACGAACTACGTGTGAGAATCGGTACGAACAGAGCTGTTGCGATCGATATGAACAGAGCAGTTGCGATCCATACGAACAGAGCAGTTGCGATCGATACAAACAGAACAGTTGTGATCGATACGAACAAAGCATTTTCGATCGATACGAACAGAGCATTTTCGATCGATACGAATAGAGCCGTGAGTATCGATACGAATTGGACGCAGATGGATCGATACGAACTGTGTGTGAGAATCGATACTAATTGGACCCAGATGGATAATTACGAACAGCGTGTGAAAATCGATACGAATAGGACGTAAAAGGATCGATACGAACTTCGTGTGAGAATCGATACGAACAGAGCAGTTGCGATCGATACAAACAGAGCATATTCGATCGATACGAACATAGCATTTTCGATCGATACGAACAGAGCATTTTCGATCGATACGAACAGAGCATTTTCGATCGATACGAAAAGAGCATTTGCGATCGATACGAACAGAGCCATGAGTATCGATACGAATTGGACGCAGATGGATCAATACGAACTGCGTGTGGAATCGATACAAATTGGACACAGATGGATCGATACTAACTGCATGTGAAAATCGATACGAATTGGACGCAGATGGATCGATACGAACTGCGTGTGAGAATCGATACGAACAGAGCAGTTGCGATCGAAACTAAAAGAGCATTTTCGATCGATACGAAAAGAGCATTTGCGATCGATACGAACAGAGTCGTTAGTATCGATACGGATTGGACATAGATGGATCGATACGAACTGCGTGTGAGAACCGATACGAATTGGACGCAGATGGATCGATACGAACATCGTGTGAAAATCGATACGAATAGGACGCAGATGGATCGATACGAACTGCGTGTGAGAATCGATACGAACAGAGCAGTTGCGATCGATACGAACAGAGCTGTTGCGATCGATACGAACAGAGCATTTTCGATCGATACGAACATATCATTTTCGATCGATACGAACAGAGCATTTTCGATCGATACGAACATATCATTTTCGATCGATACGAACAGAGCATTTTCGATCGATACGAACAGAGCATTTTCGATCGATACGAAAGAGCATTTGCGATCGATACGAACAAAGCCGTGAGTATCGATACGAATTGGACGCAGATGGATCGATACGAACTGCGTGTAAGAATCGATACGAATTGGATGCGGATGGATCGATACGAACTGCGTGTGAAAATCGATATGAATTGGACGTAGATGGATCGATACGAACAGAGCAGTTGCGATCGATACGAACAGAGCAGTTGCGATCGATACGAACAGAGCAGTTGCGATCGATACGAACAGAGCATTTTCGATCGATACGAACAGATTTTCGATCGATAAGAACAGAGCATTTTCGATCGATACGAACATAGCATTTTCGATCGATACGAAAGAGCATTTGCGATCGATACGAACAGAGCCGTGAGTATCGATACGAATTGGACGCAGATGGATCGATACGAACCGCGTGTGACGGTGTGAGAATCGATACGAATTGGACGCAGATGGATCGATACGAACCGTGTAGGAGAATCGAAATGAAATTGACGCAGATGGATCGATACGAACTGCGTGTGAGAATCGATACGAATTGGACGTAGATGGATCGATACGAACTGCGCGTGAGAATCGATACGAACAGAGCAGTTGCGATTGATACGAACAGAGTTGATCGATACGAACAGAGCAGTTGCGATCGATACGAACAGAGCAGTTGCGATCGATACGAACAGAGCAGTTGAGATCGATATGAACAGAGCAGTTGAGATCGATACGAACAGAACATTTTCGATCGATACGAACAGAGCATTTTCGATCGATACGAACAGAGCATTTTCGATCGATACGAAAAGAGCCATGAGTATCGATAAGAATTGGACGCAGATGGATCGATATGAACTGTGTGTGAGAATCGACACGAATTGGACGCAGATGGATTGATACGAACAACGTATGAAAATCGATACGAATTGGACGCAGATGGATTGATACGAACATCGTATGAAAATCGATACGAATTGGACGCAGATGGATCGATACGAACTGCGTGTCAGAATCGATACGAACAGAGCAGTTGCGATCGATACGAATAGAGCAGTTGTGATCGATACGAACAGAGCAGTTGTGATCGATATGAACATAGCATTTTTCATCGATACGAACAGAGCATTTTCGATCGATACGAATAGAGCATTTTTGATCGATACGTGTTGGGCGTGTTCTCACCCAGAAGATCTCGAGACCAAGGAGCTTGACCCATCCATCCAGGTTTGCCTAAACCCATTCGGCATTCTCATCCCACAATGTCCATTCGGCAGTCTCGTCCAAAGGAACTCATCCGGCGTTCTCATCCCACAGTGCCCATCCGGCATTCTCATCCCACAATGCCCGTCCGGCATTCTCATCCCACAATGCCCGTCCGGCATTCTCATCCCACCATGTCCATTCGGCAAACTCCATGACCAGACCAACCTTCCTAACTCCATAACCGGACCAACCTTCCCAACTCCCACCGAACCACCGCCTGCCGAACCAACTCATTTCCGGTCCAAGCCTCATCTCCAACCACCGAACCAAAGTCCTACCGAGCCAAAGTCCTACCGAGCCAAAGTCCTACCGAGCCAGAGCAGTGCCAGGCCAGATTGTAGCAGCCCAGGCCCACCAGCTGCTATATACCTCCAAGACCCCTACCCCCAGCCTCACTCTATAAATAGAGGGGCAGGGGTACAATAATGGGGGACAAGTTTTGAGAGCTCAAGCACGGAAGGAACTCTTCAAACAACTTTCTTTTACTTGTACCAAAGCTTTGTACTTGTAATCATAACAAAAGAAGAGAAATAACATATAAAGTGGACGTAGGCACATTCTGGCTGAACCACTATAAATCTGCGTGTCTTTTTACAGTTTAGCCCCTGTTTTTTACGTATTTGCATAAATCGATCAAATTACTAAGAATAACATAAGATCTACTAAATCATACAACTTTGAGGTGTTTGTCCATTTTTTGTGCAAACATTTTTGGTGATTTCACTGAGAACTAGAAGCTCGAAGCTTCACCTTCATCTACTTAACAAGTTTTCCTAACAGCATCGTCCGCCACTTGGAAAACATGCCTCCCAAACAGAGAAAAGATGTTAACAAAGGAAAAAACATCGCATCCAGCAGTCTTCCAGATCCAGCTGTCACGAATCAAGTAAATCGTCCTCCTCCAGCAACGGTAACAAATGAAGGACAGGCTAACCCAACCACTCCTGCCACAGAACAGCCTGCAGCAATTACTAGGGCAGATTTGGATAGAGTTGTTGTTGAAGTAACTAACCGCTTCACGTCCCAATAGGAAGCCTTGGTGGACCATCTCATGTCACGCTTGAGGGACGCTGAAGAATCCAACCGCAACACTGAATCATGGGGCGAGTCCCAGTCTGGAGGATCTCAGAGACAACAAAGATCTTCCTTCTTCGAAGGAGCTAACGGCAGAAGTAGCCGTGGTAGGAGCCGAGACCGAGCACAGCCCGAAGTTAGGCCTGAGGAAACGTTTGGTACCGAACCCAATGGGGAAGGTACCGGGCGAAGGTCAACTGTAGCTGAGCCTGTCATGCTGCCTAACCACAGAAACACCAGTGAACGGGGCCGAGCTAGAGTTCAGCCCGAAGTTGGACCCGAGGAAGTGCTTAGATCAGAACCCAACAGGGGGAGATCAAGGCAAGGGCCAACTGTAGCTGACCCAAGCGTGCTCCCAGAAGATCAAAGGCAGCCACTGGAAAATATGAGGAATGATAGACGATACCATCCCTACAGGTCGTCTGGACGGAATCAATCCCACAGAACAGAACCAAACTCATTTCTATCTGCTCCAAGTTCTGATGAAAGGATGGCACGCTTATTCAGAGAGTGTGTCCAACGGGAGCAAAGAGATCGAGGGATAGGTGCTAGGGTAACCAGCCCTTTCACCCGCAATATCGAAATTGCTATCACCCCCCGAGAATGGAAGATGCCAACAATGGAACCCTACAAAGGAACCTCCGATCCCGTTGTACACTTACAGAGGTACACGCAGCATATGCTCATGAGTGGAGCAACAGAGGGAGTACTGTGCAAATGCTTTCCGCTCTTCTTAGCAGATCTTGCTACCCCCTGGTTCTGTCATCTACCCCAAGGATCCATCAGCTCGTGGGAAATGTTGAAAGAAAAATTTATCAGTCAGTTCCGCATTCATGTGGAGCAACCTAAGGACGCTTATTCCTTATCCAGCGTCAAACAGAAACCTGGAGAAAAGCTGCAGCAATACCTAACCAGATTCAACGCCGCAGCAGCCGCAGTTCAAGATGCCGATGAGAAGCTTATCCTAATGGCCCTCTGCAGTGGAGTGCATCCGGACACTAAATTTGCTAGAAGATTGACAAAAGAAAAGCCAGCTACTTTACCCGATTTCTTCCACGAAGCCGGGAAATACATGAGGCTTGAGGATGCTGCCGTTGAGGGGCAGTCAGGACAGCAAAATAAGACGACCCATGGCAACACCCCTGCTGTGGCAAGGGACGTTCGAAGAAATGATTCCAGAGACAATGCTGGGGGCAAGAAGGTAGAAAAGCGCCTATATCGGCCAGGACCAAGATTCGACACTTACACCCCTTTGAACGAGACCGTCGAAAATATCTTCCTTGCCACCCAAGGCGAAGTTAGATACAAACGCCCACCATACAAGAAAGAATCAGATAACGCACAGAAGTCTGGAAAATTCTGCCGCTTCCACGAATCTCACGGACATGATACCA
Organism: Allium fistulosum; assembly: GCA_030737815.1. Lineage (NCBI taxonomy): Eukaryota > Viridiplantae > Streptophyta > Magnoliopsida > Asparagales > Amaryllidaceae > Allium > Allium fistulosum. Next base: position 802,635,364 of record CM060904.1, read on the forward strand.
ACGAATGCCATCATCTTCGAGATCTGATTGAGGAACACATCAGAAGGAAGAAACTGGAACATTATGTAAAAAGTCAAGACAGGACTCCAGCTCCTGCCAATGAAAACCCAAGGCTACCCTCACCAGGGACCGACAGAGGAAACTGCAACGCTATCAGCTCTAGTCAAGAGAAGATAGTGGTCCATACCATCTCAGGAGGTCCGCACATCGCAGACAGAAGTTGGAGAGAGATGGAAAGATATGGGAAGTCGCTTAGAGACAATAAAGACTGTGTCAATACGGTTATAGAGGAGCGCCACCCAAAGCGGAAAGAAAGTGATGACATCACATTCAGTAAACGTGACCTAGAAGGAAGACAGTACCCTCACATGGATCCCATGGTTATCTCTGCCCGACTCGGTCCCGCCGAAGTTTACCGAATCCTGGTAGACACTGGAAGCTCTGTAAATATCCTGTTCAAACACGCATTCGACAAAATGAAGCTATCAATGAAGGATGTATCTCCCTGCGATAAACCACTGCACGGTTTCACTGGAGATGCGAAGATGCCCCTCGGGCAGCTGAACCTCTTTGTTGAGATTGGAAGCCATCCCCGCTCCGTTGTGAGGAAACAGACGTTTGTGCTGATAGAAAACCATTCGGCCTACAACGCCTTCTTAGGAAGACCAGCCTTGTCTGACTTCCAGATTGTCCTAGCCCCATGGTGCCTGAAAATGAAATTTCCAACAGACAATGGGGTAGGGGAAGTGGAAGGAGACCAGGATATTGCACGAGACTGCTATGTAACCGAACTTCGCAACAACCACAGGAAAGATAAAGGGAAAGGTGTAGAGATTGCCCTCTGCACAAAAAGCCTTGAAGCATAGCAACTAAAGAAAGCCCCTCCTCTTCGATACACCAGCGACCCTTTCAACGAATTAGACCCTAGGGACAAAGAGGAGGAGGCCACCGCCGAGCCTGCAGAGGCTATGGAGTTTATATCTGTAGACAAGCACGACTCAAGTAGGCTACTGAAAATTGGGTCCCAGCTGAAAGCTGAATTGAAGGAACAACTCATTGATTTTCTCCGCCACAACTTGGATGTGTTCGCTTGGTCACACGCTGACATGACCGGAATCTCCCCTGACATAGCATGCCACGTATTAAACATTGATCCTACCAAGGCGCCTGTAAAACAAAAAAAAGAGAAGTATGGGGGCAGAGCGATCAGCAGCCCTCGATGAAGAAGTAAAGAATCTACTCGCCAATGACTTCATACGAGAAGCTGTTTACCCAGAATGGATCGCCAACCCGGTACTAGTAAAGAAGGCTAATGGGAAGTGGCGGACCTGCATTGACTTCTCCAACCTAAACGACGCCTGCCCAAAGGATTGCTTCCCGCTTCCCAGAATTGACCAACTTGTAGACAGCACAGCCGGGCACAAACTCCTATCTTTTATGGATGCATACTCAGGATATAACCAAATTCCTATGCATGCTCCCGACCAAGACCACACTAGTTTCATCACCGACCAGGGTTTATACTGCTACAAAGTGATGCCTTTCGGACTTAAAAATGCAGGAGCCACCTACCAGCGCCTCGTCAACAAGATGTTTGCAGGGCTAATAGGACAAACTATGGAAGTGTATGTGGACGACATGCTGGTGAAATCACGGAAAGCCAAAGATCACGTAAGCCACCTAGGCGAGATGTTTCAAGTACTTCGGCAATATGGAATGAAGTTGAATCCACTAAAATGCTCCTTCGGTGTGTCGTCAGGGAAATTCTTAGGATTCATCGTTCATGCCAGAGGGATAGAAGCAAACCCTGAACAAGTCCGAGCGCTAAGGGACATCAAGATACCTTCCACCCGAAAGGAAATGCAAAGCCTAAATGGAAAAGTGGCCGCCCTAAGCCGATTCATCTCCAAGGCAACGGACAAGTGCGTCCCCTTTTTCGAAGCTCTAAAGAAAGATAAAGGAAAGTTCGAATGGACGGACGAATGCTTAACCGCTTTCCTTAACTTAATCGAACACCTCCAGAAACCACCGGTGCTCTCAACTCCAAGCGAAGGAGAAGAATTATACCTATACCTTGCTGTGTCATCTCACGCTTTAAGCGCTGCCTTGGTAAGAGAAGACAACCGCACGCAACGACCGGTTTACTTCGTCAGTAAAAGGTTTACTGGGGCAGAAGTCAGATATCCTAAACTTGAAAAGTTAGCATACTGTTTACTAATCACTTCACGAAAACTACGTCACTACTTCCAATCCCATTCCATCAAAGTTCTGACCGATCAACCACTAAGGCAGGTACTCCATCGTCCCGACACTTTCGGGCGACTACTTAAATGGTGTATTGAGCTGAGTCAATATGATATCACCTATCACCCTCGCACCGCCATCAAGGGACAAGCCATGGCTGATTTCATTGCAGAGTTCACTACCAGCGAGGATAGGGAGCAACTGAAAATAACAGAAGATATCAAGTGGAATCTCTTTGTGGACAGTGCATCTAACGAACAAGGCTCGGGGGCAGGTGTGGTAATAATCACTCCCAGGGGAAATAAACTGCACTATGCTATAAGGTTGGAGTTCGCTGCCACCAACAACGATGCAGAATATGAAGCAGTGATAGCTGGACTAGAAATTTCCATAGAAATCGGAGCCAATTCTTTGTGTCTTCACAACGATTCTCAACTTATTGTTAATCAAATACTAGGAGAATTCCAAGCTCGAGAGGAACGACTCATAGCATATCTAAATAAGACCAAGTTGCTTCTCAGCCGATTGGATCAGTACTTAGTCAAACACATCCCTCGGGAAGAGAACCAAGAGGCCGACGAATTGGCAAAGCAAGCAAGTGTGAGAGACATCACCATCTTCGGGGCAGTAACCATCTCAAAGCAACTGGCCCCGAGTTTTGAGCAAGTGAATCTGATAGCTGCAATCGAAGAAGCAACTTGGATGACTCCCATCCGAGACTACCTACAAAGTGGCACTCTACCTAACGGGCATAGTGAAGTCAAGAAAATCTTGAGAAAAGCGTCCCGCTATACAATACAAGAAGACATCCTCTATCGGCGCGGTTTCTCTAACCCATTATTAAGGTGTGTCGCCGGAAGGGAAGCCAAGGAAATCTTATCCAACATCCATCAGGGGAGCTGTGGAGATCACACCGGGGGGCAAACATTAGCAAAAAAGATACTCCGATACGGATATTTCTGGCCCACCTTAAGCAAGGACGCCTTAGATTTCGTCAAGAGATGTGACAGATGCCAAAAATTTGCTAAGATTCCACGGCTACCAACAACTGAGATTACTCAAATGACCAGCCCTTGGCCCTTCGCAATATGGGGAATTGACTTAATCGGCGAGCTACCAATGGGCCGAGGCGGGGCCAAATATACTATAGTGGCAGTTGATTATTTCACCAAATGGGTGGAAGCAGAACCTCTGAATAAAGTATCTTCAGCAAAAGTTATTAACTTCTTGATCAAAAATGTTCTATGCAGGTACGGAGTCCCACTCAAAATCATATCAGACAATGGACTTCAGTTTGACAGCGAGGAATTCGCCAACTGGTGCCAAGAACACAGAATTCATAAAAGCTTCTCATCCGTAGCATATCCCCAAGCAAACGGACAAGTCGAAGCAGTCAACAAAATTCTGAAAGCTCTGATCAAAAAGAAGCTCAAAAAGTCAAAGGGCGCTTGGGTGGATGAACTCCCTACGGCACTATGGGCCTACCGCACATCTTTCAGAACATCGACAGGGCACACTCCTTTCTCTTTGGCATACGGATCGGAGGCTATGCTTCCAGTAGAAACTATTGTGCCTTCCCACCGTCGGATCCACTATAACCCAGAAGAGAACGAAGAACTCCTTCACATGTCTTTGGATCTAATCGAGGAGAGAAGAAACGATGCAGTCCTCAAAACAGCAGCCTACAAGCAAAAAGTGGCAGCACAATACAACTCCAAAGTCAAGCATCGTACCTTGCAGGAAGGGGATCTTGTCCTCAAACGAATCTTCCCTCGCCCTGGAGCACTAGACCCAATCTGGGATGGACCATATGTAATTCATAAAGATCTCCACAACGGAGCCTATATTTTGTCAACAGTGGACGGAGAGGTGTTCCAGAGGGCATGGAACATCCAACACCTCCGTCGATACTTTTCTTAACTTGTATTGCCCATATGAAGTGAATTAACAAAGAGAATCAGTGGACGTAGGCCTTTTCGTGCCGAACCACTTTAAAAAACCTTGTCTCTTTTTTAACTTGTTCCTTTGTATCTTGGCTGCTTGTTAACTTTATCCTTTTCTGTTGAACAAAATCCTGAGTATACAGCATTTCTATTCAAAGCACTCCACAACACAACTTCACCTGGACAAGACCTAACAGGTACTATGCGAATCTATGCCCTCGCCAATGAGACACTTTTGCTCCAGCATCCCTCTGCTGCGGGTTAACTCATTGCTCGCGACGGCCCTTAAAGCCAACTGTAATGAGCCGATTATAAGCCACCGAGAAGGCCGACTATAGCCGAGGCAGCTCATTACGGCGTTAGGCTCGCCGGCAACTGTGAACCGACTATAAGCCCTAACATAAGGTGTGGCCAGCCAGGGGCAGTTCACAGTTGACGATCGGCACCCACGCTAGCCGGCCACAGTAAGTCGAATAATACCCACGATTGCGGGCCATAATGGCCCGGGTAGTTACTGTGCGCGATCTCGGCTCCGATGTGTCTTAAGTACGGCTGTGGTAAAAAAGAATTAACTCCCCGCGGAGGCGTAAGATGGGTGACGAATGTCTCCAAGACCCACAGCTAGGGAAAGTGACTACAAAACCCGTTTGCCACGAACTTAAGCACATCGAAGGCCTTCCGTGATTGGAAGTTTTACTATTTCACATATTTCAATTTTACTTAAAAAACTTTCCTCCTATCCTCTATAACAATCCATCAAGTACATGATACGGAGTAGAAGACACTCACCAATGGATGCGTGGATCCACAATCAGATGGCAGGGCATTCAACTACTTTCCATGCTCAGTCATACAAGATATTCGAAACTGCCATCTACAAACATAACATGAAAGGTGGTATTTTCTTCCTTTATGTACAAATGCATGACTATAATTTGTTCACACCACACACTAATATTACAAGACATGAAATTATGTTTTAAAACCAAAACCTAACATCAAACACAACTCAATTGCAAGAATACGCATAGCTATATTTCTCCTACAACATGTCGAAAAAGCAACAAACATTCAAGAAAATCAGCCCAAGTTAAAGAATTACACGCCAAAAATAAGACTGTTTATTACAAGTGGCAAAATATTATAACCCAAAGACTACTTTACTATTTTTCGATTAACATATACAACCCTGTCAAACCCACAAAAAGAGTTTTTTCAGATATAATCAAGGGGTCGGCTGCAGTGGAGCTTTATCCTTGTCCTGTTGACCCCCTGTCCAGTCAAAGAAAGGACTCATTAGCAATAAGCAACCAAGTTGATGGAGAAACTAAAAAGAGAGACTTACCAGCGCCTGCTTCCTGACTATCCTGATCGTCATCCTCTACCTGCACGCCTACCTCCTCAGCGGCAAGCAACCGCATACCTTCCTTCACCGCCACCTTCTCCTCCTTGGCAAACTGGGCAGTGACCACATCCATGTTGAAGGCCACGCCACCATCTTTATCCGCATCGGCCTTGGCCTCCTCCAGAGCCCGAAGATAGATCTTAGCCATGATCCTGGGATAATCATCCATCCATGATAGGTTGCCCTGCTTCCAGGTTCGGAAGTACATATCCTGGAGCATTTCGTCCATCATCCCCTCGTTCTCCTCAAACTCCCTCATCCGGGCCTCGGAAGCCAACAACCTCCCAACGGCAGCATCTCTCTCCGATCGGTATCTCGAGCAGTCGGCTAGAAGGGATCCCCGCATTGCCTCCATCTCCTCCCTCAACTTAGCTTGAGCAAGCTCTGCATCCTCAAGTTTCCCGGACAATTCCTCCACCTACTCGAGATCCGCTTTCCGAACCTCGTCCACCGTGGCAATAGCCATGTCAATCCGCTCTTTGCAAGTAGCTTCCATTTTCCGCAATTCAGCCCGACTGGCCTCTTCCATGTTTTTCCTTAATCGTCCAGTAGCAGCCTCATGCTGAGAAATCTGAATAGCCTGATCCGCAAGCTGTTTGGCCTGATCCGAAACCACCAATCGAAGTCGGATATTGGCGCTCCCAATCTCCTCTCCGGCCTTAACCAGCCGGGCATGATGCCCCATCAGCTTCTTGGTCTCCTCCGCCACCCGATCAATATTAGCCTTGGCCTCGTCTCCCATAGTGACTATACGAGTAGTGAGTAAATCGAGATCTAAGGACTTGGCTTCATCAAGTACTCGTACCATGGGGTTACGGGGGAGAAGGTGTTCACCAGTGACTTCGTCAAAAGTAATATCATGAGAGCTTGGATCCAGATCAGGATGACCCGCAAATGGATTACGAGCCAAGTCGGGACGGTCGATATGAATAACAGAAGGGTTTCCAGACGGGTGCGGAGAAGGTGCAAACTCGCTACCCTCCTCAGTGATATCATGAAGAGGCTGAGCCGGAAACTGAGGACCGGGCAAAGGTTCGGATAAAGGATGACTCCTCTTCCTCTGCTGAATACCCTCTTCGATGACCCCAAGAAGAGGACGGTAGCCGACTACATCCCCGGAGCGTTGGGTCGAGGGCTTCGGCTTAGCAGAAGTTTTGGAAAGCTTATATTGCTCAAGCCTGTGTCGAAGATCTGAGGCCTTGGACGTCTTGCCTACTCCTGATATAAAGAACAAGTGTCACAAACTTACATCACTATATGATTCGAGAAACGCGGTAAATTACAAGTAAAAAAAAGGAAAAAGAAACACAGCTGTGGTTGTACAAACCCTGGGGAGGAGTAGGATACTGCAATAAGTCCTGGATTTCATTCCAGGACGGGAGCGGGTCATAAAATATTCCTAAGTCCCTATCATTAATGAAGCATGCAGGAGTCAAGAGTTCACCTTGAGTCGTCGGAGCCGCCTTGGCTGGAATAGTCTGAGAAGACTCGCTTGCACCGGTCCCGGCCTTGTCCGCTTTCCCGGTTTTCTCTACCAAAGCCGGATTTTCGTCCAGCCCCTCGAAAGCCTGGTGGAACGCATCATCCGTCCACTCCTGAATCTCGCCCGCTTGCCCAGGAAGCAAGGCCCCGATGCCATCACCACCTTTATCACCTTCCCGACCATCTCCACCCTCACCTTTTTCCTCCTCTATATCTTCCTCCTCCTAGCTAAGTGGACAGTTGCTGGGGGAGGGACCATCCGACTTCTTGAGTTTCTTACCTCCGACGGCTGGAGGTTTCGTGAAAGGTTTCCGCTTGCTACTCTCTACCGTAACACCTTCCTTGGTCTGAGCAGCCGCCCTCTCCTCCGCCGTTTCCCTCAGCTTAACTACTGACTGCTGTGGGAGGATTAAGTTGTACTCCAGAAGGATCGCATTTCTGATCAGGAAGGCAGATGATCTATATTTCCCAAGAATAGCTTCTATCTCGGCCGCCATCTGAACCAGGCGGTCAGTCTCCACAATCGCAAAGCCACCTGTCGCTAGCAAAAATGAGAGAGTATGAGAAGAAGCATCGCAACCAGAATAGAAATTATAAGCGAAAACTCAACTTACATCCAGAGGTGAAACGCCTAAAAGAAACCGAGTCATCCTTGACGAAAAACCACTCATTCTTAAACATGCTGAATTTGGAGTACAGATCCAAAACCGGCTTGAAGGTCACAGCCGACTCCAAGCTAATGTATGGGGACCCTTTCTTATAGCCCCTCAGATTATATAGATACCGGATCTCCCGATTGGAAGGAGCGCGACCATACTTCCTCTGGAAGATGACGAAGAGGCTCACCAGTATAGCGTAAGAGTTGGGTTGAAGTTGGAATGGGGCCACCTTTAGATATGTGAGGAAGCTGGCTATCCAAGCGTTGAGAGGAGGAATGGCACCACACATGCAGTGGTATCTGCTGTAGGCGAAGTACCCTTCAGGGGGATCGTACGGCATAACTTCTCTCCCCGGCAACAACAAATGTGCCCTATCAATTCCGAAAGACCGGGAAATGACGTCGAGCTGCTCCTCCTTAAGGGAGCTAGGAAAGCAATCGGGTGGGGAGTTCAGAAGTTCCTGAGGGCCATACCCGTCCACTAGTGATCTCGGGGTTGGTCCATGACGTTCGGGATTCGGCTGAGCTGGGGGCACGGCAGAGGAACCTCCTTCGCCCCCGGATTTCTTTTTGTCTGATCGAGTTTCTGCCTTTCGAGACATTTATCTGCAACATCGGAAAAACATGTTGTTAAAACGGGGGATATAAACAAGCGAGTCTATGTAAAGTCCATCCAACGCAAAAGTCCGTCTAGTAAAACAAGGTTCATTCGGTACTCCCGATACCGGAGTTTCGTTCGGTATTCGAGTAAAAGGTTCATTCGGCACTCGGTTGAGCCAAGCTTCGTTCGTCATATTCCATTCGGTAAAAACTGAAGAAAACTCATTCGGCAGAATATTCACTCACCTGATTCGGCAAAAATCTTTGGTTCGGCTAGCACTGTGATTCGGCAAAGGCGAGGGAATGATTCGGCTGATAAAAAAAATGGTGACGTGAGGCTCGTACTTATAGGCAAGCACGAGGCGACCGGACCAAACGGTTGGCACTTTGGACCGAACGGGCTATCCAAATAACAAAGCATGGCACACACTGGCGTATGCCCCACTTTGGGGGGCAAATGTTGGGCGTGTTCTCACCCAGAAGATCTCGAGACCAAGGAGCTTGACCCATCCATCCAGGTTTGCCTAAACCCATTCGGCATTCTCATCCCACAATGTCCATTCGGCAGTCTCGTCCCAAGGAACTCATCCGGCGTTCTCATCCCACAGTGCCCATCCGGCATTCTCATCCCACAATGCCCGTCCGGCATTCTCATCCCACAATGCCCGTCCGGCATTCTCATCCCACCATGTCCATTCGGCAGACTCCATGACCGGACCAACCTTCCTAACTCCATAACCGGACCAACCTTCCCAACTCCCACCGAACCACCGCCTGCCGAACCAACTCATTTCCGGTCCAAGCCTCATCTCCAACCACCGAACCAAAGTCCTACCGAGCCAAAGTCCTACCGAGCCAAAGTCCTACCGAGCCAGAGCAGTGCCAGGCCAGATTGTAGCAGCCCAGGCCCACCAGCTGCTATATACCTCCAAGACCCCTACCCCCAGCCTCACTCTATAAATAGAGGGGCAGGGGTACAACAATGGGGGACAAGTTTTGAGAGCTCAAGCACGGAAGGAACTCTTCAAACAACTTTCTTTTACTTGTACCAAAGCTTTGTACTTGTAATCATAACAAAAGAAGAGAAATAACATATAAAGTGGACGTAGGCACATTCTGGCTGAACCACTATAAATCTGCGTGTCTTTTTACAGTTTAGCCCCTGTTTTTTACGTATTTGCATAAATCGCTCAAATTACTAAGAATAACATAAGATCTACTAAATCATACAACTTTGAGGTGTTTGTCCATTTTTTGTGCAAACAATACGAAAAGAGCATTTTCGATCGATACAAACAAAGCCGTGAGTATCGATACGAATTGGTCGCAGATGGATCGATACGAACTGCGTGTGAGAATCAATACGAATTGGAAGCAGATGGATCGATACGAACTGCGTGTGAAAATCGATACGAATTGGACGTAGATGGATCGACACGAACTGCGTGTGAGAATCGATATGAACAGAGCAGTTGCGATCGATACGAACAGAGCAGTTGCGATCAATACGAACAGAGCATTTTCGATCGATACGAACAGAGCATTTTCGATCGATACGAACAGAGCCGTGAGTATCGATACGAATTGGACGTAGATGGATCGATAAGAACTGCTTGTGAGAATCGATACGAATAGGACGCAGATGGATCGATACGAACTGAGTGTGAAAATCGATACGAATTGGACGCAGATGGATCGATACGAACTACGTGTGAGAATCGGTACGAACAGAGCTGTTGCGATCGATATGAACAGAGCAGTTGCGATCCATACGAACAGAGCAGTTGCGATCGATACAAACAGAGCAGTTGCGATTGATACGAACAGAGCATTTTCGATCGATACGAACAGAGCATTTTCGATCGATACGAATAGAGCCGTGAGTATCGATACGAATTGGACACAGATGGATCGATACGAACTGCGTGTGAGAATCGATACTAATTGGACCCAGATGGATCGATACGAACAGCGTGTGAAAATCGTTACGAATAGGACGTAGAAGGATCGATACGATCTGCGTGTGAGAATCGATACGAACAGAGCAGTTGCGATCGATACGAACAGAGCAGTTGCGATCGATACGAACAGAGCATTTTCGATCGATACGAACAGAGCATTTTCGATCGATACGAACAGAGCATTTTCGATCGATACGAAAAGAGCATTTTCGATCGATACAAACAGAGCCATGAGTATCGATACGAATTGGACGCAGATGGATCAATACGAACTGCGTGTGGAATCGATACAAATTGTACACAGATGGATCGATATGAACTGCATGTGAAAATCGATACGAATTGGACGCAGATGGATCGATACGAACTGCATGTAAGAATTGATACGAACAGAGCAGTTGCGATCGATACTAAAAGAGCATTTTTGATCGATACGAACAGAGCATTTTCGATCGATACGAAAAGAGCATTTGCGATCGATACAAACAGAGTCGTGAGTATCGATACGAATTGGACACAGATGGATCGATACGAACTGCGTGTGAGAATCGATACGAGTTGGACGCAGATGGATCGATACGAACATCGTGTGAAAATCGATACGAACAGAGCAGTTGCGATCGATATGAACATAGCATTTTTCATCGATACGAACAGAGCATTTTCGATCGATACGAATAGAGCATTTTTGATCGACACGAAAAGAGCATTTTCGATCGATACAAACAAAGCCGTGAGTATCGATACGAATTGGTCGCAGATGGATCGATACGAACTGCGTGTGAGAATCAATACGAATTGGAAGCAGATGGATCGATACGAACTGCGTGTGAAAATCGATACGAATTGGACGTAGATGGATCGATACGAACTGCGTGTGAGAATCGATATGAACAGAGTAGTTGCGATCGATACGAACAGAGCAGTTGCGATCAATATGAACAGAGCATTTTCGATCGATACGAACAGAGCATTTTTGATCGATACGAACAGAGCATTTTCGATCGATACGAACAGAGCATTTTCGATCGATACAAATAGAGCCATGAGTATCGATACGAATTGGACGCAGATGGATCGATAAGAACTGCGTGTGAGAATCGATACGAATAGGACGCAGATGGATCGATACGAACTGCGTGTGAAAATCGATACGAATTGGACGCAGATGGATCGATACGAACTACGTGTGAGAATCGGTACGAACAGAGCTGTTGCGATCGATATGAACAGAGCAGTTGCGATCCATACGAACAGAGCAGTTGCGATCGATACAAACAGAGCAGTTGCGATCGATACGAACAGAGCATTTTCGATCGATACGAACAGAGCATTTTCGATCGATACGAATAGAGCCGTGAGTATCGATACGAATTGGACACAGATGGATCGATACGAACTGCGTGTGAGAATCGATACTAATTGGACCCAGATGGATCGATACGAACAGCATGTGAAAATCGATACAAATAGGACGTAGAAGGATCGATACGATCTGCGTGTGAGAATCGATACGAACAGAGAAGTTGCGATCGATATGAACAGAGCAGTTGCGATCGATACGAACAGAGCATTTTCGATCGATACGAACAGAGCATTTTCGATCGATACGAATAGAGCATTTTCGATCGATACGAAAAGAGCATTTGCGATCGATACGAACAGAGCCATGAGTATCGATACGAATTGGACGCAGATGGATCAATACGAACTGCGTGTGGAATCGATACAAATTGTACACAGATGGATCGATACGAACTGCATGTGAAAATCGATACGAATTGGACGCAGATGGATCGATACGAACTGCGTGTGAGAATCGATACGAAAAGAGCATTTTTGATCGATACGAACAGAGCATTTTTGATCGATACGAACAGAGCATTTTCTATCGATACGAAAAGAGCATTTGCGATCGATACAAACAGAGTCATGAGTATCGATACGAATTGGACACAGATGGATCGATACGAACTGCATGTGAGAATCGATACGAGTTGGACGCAGATGGATCGATACGAACATCGTGTGAAAATCGATACGAATAGGATGCAGATGGATCGATACGAACTGCGTGTGAGAATCGATACGAACAGAGCAGTTGCGATCGATACGAACAGAGCATTTTCGATCGATACGAACATATCATTTTCGATCGATACGAAAAGAGCATTTGCGATCGATACGAATAGAGCCGTGAGTATCGATACGAATTGGACGCAGATGGATCGATACGAACTGCGTGTGAGAATCGATACGAATTGGACGCATATGGATCGATACGAACTGCGTGTGAAATTCGATACGAATTGGATGAAGATGGATCGATACGAAATGCGTGTGAGAATCAATACGAACAGAGCAGTTGCGATCGATACGAACAGAGCAGTTGCGATCGATACGAACTGTGCAGTTGCGATCGATAGGAACAGAGCATTTTCGATCGATACGAACAGAGCATTTTCGATCGATACGAATAGATCTATGAGTATCGATACGAATTGGACGGAGATGGATCGATACGAACTGTGTGTGAGAATCGATACGAATTGGACGCAGATGGATCGATACGAACTGCGTGTGAAAATCGATACGAATTGGACGCAGATGGATCGATACGAACTGCCTGTGAGAATCGATACGAACAGAGCAGTTGCGATCGATACGGACAAAGCAGTTGCTATCGATATGAACAGAGCAGTTGCGATCGATACGAACAGAGCAGTTACGATCGATACGAACAGAGCATTTTCGATCGATACGAAAAGAGCATTTCCGATCGATACGAACAGAGCCGTGAGTATCGATTCTAATTGGACGCAGATGGATCGATACGAACTGCATGTGAGAATCGATACGAATTGGACGTAGATGGATCGATACGAACTGCGTGTGAGAATCGATACAAACAGAGCAGTTGCGATCGATACGGACAAAGCAAGTGCGATCGATATGAACAGAGCAGTTGCGATCGATACGAACAGAGCAGTTGCGATCGATACGAATAGAGCATTTTTGATCGATACGAATTGGACGCAGTTGGATCGATACGAACAGAGCAGTTGCGATCGATACGAACAGAGCAGTTGCGATCGATACGAACAGAGCATTTTCGATCGATACGAACAGAGCATTTTCGATCGATACGAAAAGAGCATTTGCGATCAATACGAACAGAGCCGTGAGTATCGATTCTAATTGGACGCAGATGGATCGATACGAACTGCATGTGAGAATCAATACGAATTGGACGCAAATGGATCGATACGAACTGCGTGTGAAAATCGATTTGAATTGGACGCAGATGGATCTATACGAACTGCGTGTGAAAATCGATACGAATTGGATGCAGATGGTTCGATACGAACAGAACAGTTGCGATCGATACAAACAGAGCAGATGCGATCGATACAAACAGAGCTGTTGTGATCGATACGAACAGAGCAGTTGCGATCGATACGAACAGAGCATTTTCGATCGATACGAACAGAGCATTTTCGATCGATACAAACAGAGCATTTTCGATCGATACGAAAAGAGCATTTGCGATCGATACAAACAGAGCCGTGAGTATCGATACTAATTGGACGCAAATGGATCGATACGAACTGCGTGTGAGAATCGATACGAATTGGACACAGATGAATCGATACGAACTGCGTGTGAAAATAGATACGAATTGGACGCAGATGGATCGATACGAACTGAGCAGTTGCGATCGATACGAACAGAGCAGTTGCGTTCGATACGAACAGAGCATTTGCGATCGATACGAATAGAGTATTTTCGATCGATGCGAATAGAGAATTTTCGATCGATACGAACAGAGCATTTTTGATCGATACGAACAGAGCATTTTCGATCGATACGAAAGGAGCATTTGCGATCGATACAAATAGAGCCATGAGTATCGATACGAATTGGATGCTGATGGATCGATACGAACTACGTGTGAGAATCGATACGAATTGGACGCAGATGGATCGAACCGAACAGCATGTGAAAATCGATACGAATTGGATATAGAAGGATCGATCGAACTGCGTGTGAGAATCGATACGAACAGAGCAGTTGCGATCGATACGAACAGAGCAGTTGCGATCGATACTCAAAGAGCATTTTCGATCGATACGAACAGAGCATTTTCGATCGATACGAAAAGAGCATTTGCGATCGATACGAACAGAGTCGTGAGTATCGATACGAATTGGACACAAATGGATTGATACGAACTGCGTGTGAGAATCGATGCGAATTGGACGCAGATGGATCGATACGAACAGCGTGTGAAAATCGATACGAATAGGACGCAGATGGATCGATACGAACTGCGTGTGAGAATCGATAAGAACAGAGCAGTTGCGATCGATACGAACAGAGCAGTTGAGATCGATACGAACAGAGTAGTTGCGATCGATACAAATAGAGCATTTTCGATCGATACGAACATAGCATTTTCGATCGATACGAACAGAGCATTTTCGATCGATACGAACAAAGCATTTTCGATCGATACGAAAAGAGCATTTGCGATCGATACGAACAGAGCCGTGAGTATCAATACAAATTGGACGCAGATGGATCGATACGAACTACGTGTAAGAATCAATACGAAATGGACGCAGATGGATCGATACGAACTGCCTGTGAAAAGTGATACGAATTGGACGCAGTTGATCGATACGAATAGAGCAGTTGCGATCGATACGAACAAAGCAGTTGCGATCGATACGAACAGAGCATTTGCGATAGATACGAATAGAGCAGTTGCGATCAATACGAACAGAGCAGTTGCGATCGATACGAACAAAGCAGTTGCGATCGATACGAACAGAGCAGTTGCGATCGATACGAACAGAGCATTTTCGATCGATACGAATAGAGCATTTTCGATCGATACGAAAAGAGCATTTGCGATCCATACGAACAGAGCCGTGAGTATCGATACGAATTGGACGTAGATGGATCGATACGAACTGCATGTGAGAATCAATACGAATTGGACGCAGATGGATCGATACGAATTGCGTGTGAAAATCGATACGAATTGGACGCAGATGGATCGATACGAACTGCGTGTGAGAATCGGTACAAACGGAGCTGTTGCGATCGATACGAACAGAGTAGTTACGATCGATACGAACAGAGCAGTTGCGATCGATACGAACAGAGCAGTTGCGATCGATACGAACAGAGCATTTTCGATCGATACGAACAGAGCATTTTCGATCGATACGAATAGAGCATTTTTGATCGATACGAATAGAGCCGTGAGTATCGATACGAATTGGACGCAGATGGATCGATACGAACTGCGTGTGAGAATCGATACGAATTAGACCCAGATGGATCGATACGAACAGCGTGTGAAAATCGATACGAATAGGACGTAGATGGATCGATATGAACTGCGTGTGAGAATCGATACGTACAGAGCAGTTGCGATCGATACGAACAGAGCAGTTGCGATCGATACGAACAGAGCATTTTCGATCGATACGAACAGAGCATTTTCGATCGATACGAAAAGAGCATTTGCGATCGATACGAACAGAGCCATGAGTATCGATACGAATTGGACACAGATGGATCGATACGAACTGCGTGTGAGAATCGATACGAATTGGATGTAGATGGATCGATACGAATAGCGTGTGAAAATCAATACGAATAGGATGCAGATGGATCGATACGAACTGCGTGTGAGAATCGATACGAACTGCGTGTGAGAATCGATACGAATTGTGTTTGAGAATCGATACGAATTGGACGCAGATGGATCGATACGAACTACGTGTGAAAATCGATACGAATTGGATGTAGATGGATCGATACGAACTGCGTGTGAGAATCGATACGAACAGAGCAGTTGCGATCGATACGGACAAAGCAGTTGCGATCGGTACGAACAGAGCAGTTGCGATCGATACGAACAGAGCATTTTCGATAGATACGAAAAGAGCATTTGCGATCGATACGAACAGAGCCGTGAGTATCGATTCTAATTGGACGCAGATGGATCGATACGAACTGCGTGTGAGAATCGATACGAATTGGACGCAGATGGATCGATAGAACTGCGTGTGAAAATCGATTCAAATTGGACGTAGATGGATCGATACGAACTGCGTGTGAAAATCGATATGAATTGGACGCAGATGGTTCGATACGAACAGAACAGTTGCGATCGATACGAACAGAGCAGATGCGATTGATACGAACAGAGCAGTTGTGATCGATACGAACAGAGCAGTTGCGATCGATACGAACAGAGCATTTTCGATCGATACGAACAGAGCATTTTCGATCGATACGAACAGAGCATTTTCGATCGATACGAAAAGAGCATTTGCGACCGATACGAACAGAGCCGTGAGTATCGATACTAATTGGATGCAAATGGATCGATACGAACTGCGTGTGAGAATCGATACGAATTGGACGCAGATGGATCGATACGAACTGCGTGTGAAAATCGATACGAATTGGACGCAGATGGATCGATACGAACTGAGCAGTTGCGATCGATACGAACAGAGCAGTTGTGATCGATACGAACAGAGCAGTTGCGATCGATACGAACAGAGCATTTGCGATCGATACGAATAGAGTATTTTCGATCGATACGAATAGAGAATTTTCGATCGATACGAACAGAGCATTTTCGATCGATACGAACAGAGCATTTTCGATTGATACGAACAGAGCATTTTCGATCGATACGAACAGAGCATTTTCGATCGATACGAATAGAGCATTTTCGATCGATACGAAATTAGCATTTGTGATCGATACGAATAGAGTCGTGAGTATCGATACGAATTGGATGCAGATGGATCGATACGAACTACGTGTGAGAATCGATACGAATTGGACGTAGATGGATCGATACGAACAACATGTGAAAATCGATACGAATTGGATACAGATGGATCGATATGAACTTCGTGTGAGAATCGATACGAACAGAGCAGTTGCGATCGATACGAATAGAGCAGTTGCGATCGATACTCAAAGAGCATTTTCGATCGAGACGAACAGAGCATTTTTGATCGATACGAAAAGAGCATTTGCGATCGATACGAACAGAGTCGTGAGTAGCGATACGAATTGGACACAGATGGATCGATACGAACTGCGTGTGAGAATCGATGCGAATTAGACTCAGATGGATTGATACGAACAGCGTGTGAAAATCGATACGAATAGGACGCAGATGGATCGATACGAACTGCGTGTGAGAATCGATATGAACATAGCAGTTGCGATCGATACGAACAGAGCAGTTGCGATCGATAAGGAAAGAGCAGTTGCGATCGATACAAACAGAGCATTTTCGATCGATACGAACATAGCGTTTTCGATCGATACGAACAGAGCATTTTCGATCGATACGAACAGAGCATTTTCGATCGATACGAATAGAGCATTTGCGATCGATACGAACAGAGCCGTGAGTATCAATACGAATTGGACGCAGATGGATTGATACGAACTGCGTGTAAGAATCGATACGAATTGGACGCAGATGGATCGATACGAACTGCCTGTGAAAATTGATACTAATTGGACGCAGA
The DNA here is from genome assembly GCA_030737815.1 of Allium fistulosum. Lineage (NCBI taxonomy): Eukaryota > Viridiplantae > Streptophyta > Magnoliopsida > Asparagales > Amaryllidaceae > Allium > Allium fistulosum. The sequence goes on from CM060904.1 coordinate 802,653,234, forward strand.
TGGATCGATACGAATTGCGTGTGAAAATCGATACGAATTGGACGCAGATGGATCGATACGAACTGCGTGTGAGAATCGGTACAAACGGAGCTGTTGCGATCGATACGAACAGAGTAGTTACGATCGATACGAACAGAGCAGTTGCGATCGATACGAACAGAGCAGTTGCGATCGATACGAACAGAGCATTTTCGATCGATACGAACAGAGCATTTTCGATCGATACGAATAGAGCATTTTTGATCGATACGAATAGAGCCGTGAGTATCGATACGAATTGGACGCAGATGGATCGATACGAACTGCGTGTGAGAATCGATACGAATTAGACCCAGATGGATCGATACGAACAGCGTGTGAAAATCGATACGAATAGGACGTAGATGGATCGATATGAACTGCGTGTGAGAATCGATACGTACAGAGCAGTTGCGATCGATACGAACAGAGCAGTTGCGATCGATACGAACAGAGCATTTTCGATCGATACGAACAGAGCATTTTCGATCGATACGAAAAGAGCATTTGCGATCGATACGAACAGAGCCATGAGTATCGATACGAATTGGACACAGATGGATCGATACGAACTGCGTGTGAGAATCGATACGAATTGGATGTAGATGGATCGATACGAATAGCGTGTGAAAATCAATACGAATAGGATGCAGATGGATCGATACGAACTGCGTGTGAGAATCGATACGAACTGCGTGTGAGAATCGATACGAATTGTGTTTGAGAATCGATACGAATTGGACGCAGATGGATCGATACGAACTACGTGTGAAAATCGATACGAATTGGATGTAGATGGATCGATACGAACTGCGTGTGAGAATCGATACGAACAGAGCAGTTGCGATCGATACGGACAAAGCAGTTGCGATCGATACGAACAGAGCAGTTGCGATCGATACGAACAGAGCATTTTCGATAGATACGAAAAGAGCATTTGCGATCGATACGAACAGAGCCGTGAGTATCGATTCTAATTGGACGCAGATGGATCGATACGAACTGCGTGTGAGAATCGATACGAATTGGACGCAGATGGATCGATAGAACTGCGTGTGAAAATCGATTCAAATTGGACGTAGATGGATCGATACGAACTGCGTGTGAAAATCGATATGAATTGGACGCAGATGGTTCGATACGAACAGAACAGTTGCGATCGATACGAACAGAGCAGATGCGATTGATATGAACAGAGCAGTTGTGATCGATACGAACAGAGCAGTTGCGATCGATACGAACAGAGCATTTTCGATCGATACGAACAGAGCATTTTCGATCGATACGAACAGAGCATTTTCGATCGATACGAAAAGAGCATTTGCGATCGATACGAACAGAGCCGTGAGTATCGATACTAATTGGATGCAAATGGATCGATACGAACTGCGTGTGAGAATCGATACGAATTGGACGCAGATGGATCGATACGAACTGCGTGTGAAAATCGATACGAATTGGACGCAGATGGATCGATACGAACTGAGCAGTTGCGATCGATACGAACAGAGCAGTTGTGATCGATACGAACAGAGCAGTTGCGATCGATACGAACAGAGCATTTGCGATCGATACGAATAGAGTATTTTCGATCGATACGAATAGAGAATTTTCGATCGATACGAACAGAGCATTTTCGATCGATACGAACAGAGCATTTTCGATTGATACGAACAGAGCATTTTCGATCGATACGAACAGAGCATTTTCGATCGATACGAATAGAGCATTTTCGATCGATACGAAATTAGCATTTGTGATCGATACGAATAGAGTCGTGAGTATCGATACGAATTGGATGCAGATGGATCGATACGAACTACGTGTGAGAATCAATACGAATTGGACGTAGATGGATCGATACGAACAACATGTGAAAATCGATACGAATTGGATACAGATGGATCGATATGAACTTCGTGTGAGAATCGATACGAACAGAGCAGTTGCGATCGATACGAATAGAGCAGTTGCGATCGATACTCAAAGAGCATTTTCGATCGAGACGAACAGAGCATTTTTGATCGATACGAAAAGAGCATTTGCGATCGATACGAACAGAGTCGTGAGTAGCGATACGAATTGGACACAGATGGATCGATACGAACTGCGTGTGAGAATCGATGCGAATTAGACTCAGATGGATTGATACGAACAGCGTGTGAAAATCGATACGAATAGGACGCAGATGGATCGATACGAACTGCGTGTGAGAATCGATATGAACATAGCAGTTGCGATCGATACGAACAGAGCAGTTGCGATCGATAAGGAAAGAGCAGTTGCGATCGATACAAACAGAGCATTTTCGATCGATACGAACATAGCGTTTTCGATCGATACGAACAGAGCATTTTCGATCGATACGAACAGAGCATTTTCGATCGATACGAATAGAGCATTTGCGATCGATACGAACAGAGCCGTGAGTATCAATACGAATTGGACGCAGATGGATTGATACGAACTGCGTGTAAGAATCGATACGAATTGGACGCAGATGGATCGATACGAACTGCCTGTGAAAATTGATACTAATTGGACGCAGATGGATCGATACGAATTGCGTGTGAAAATCGATACGAATTGGACGCAGATGGATCGATACGAACTGCGTGTGAGAATCGGTACAAACGGAGCTGTTGCGATCGATACGAACAGAGTAGTTACGATCGATACGAACAGAGCAGTTGCGATCGATACGAACAGAGCAGTTGCGATCGATACGAACAGAGCATTTTCGATCGATACGAACAGAGCATTTTCGATCGATACGAATAGAGCATTTTTGATCGATACGAATAGAGCCGTGAGTATCGATACGAATTGGACGCAGATGGATCGATACGAACTGCGTGTGAGAATCGATACGAATTAGACCCAGATGGATCGATACGAACAGCGTGTGAAAATCGATACGAATAGGACGTAGATGGATCGATATGAACTGCGTGTGAGAATCGATACGTACAGAGCAGTTGCGATCGATACGAACAGAGCAGTTGCGATCGATACGAACAGAGCATTTTCGATCGATACGAACAGAGCATTTTCGATCGATACGAAAAGAGCATTTGCGATCGATACGAACAGAGCCATGAGTATCGATACGAATTGGACACAGATGGATCGATACGAACTGCGTGTGAGAATCGATACGAATTGGATGTAGATGGATCGATACGAATAGCGTGTGAAAATCAATACGAATAGGATGCAGATGGATCGATACGAACTGCGTGTGAGAATCGATACGAACTGCGTGTGAGAATCGATACGAATTGTGTTTGAGAATCGATACGAATTGGACGCAGATGGATCGATACGAACTACGTGTGAAAATCGATACGAATTGGATGTAGATGGATCGATACGAACTGCGTGTGAGAATCGATACGAACAGAGCAGTTGCGATCGATACGGACAAAGCAGTTGCGATCGATACGAACAGAGCAGTTGCGATCGATACGAACAGAGCATTTTCGATAGATACGAAAAGAGCATTTGCGATCGATACGAACAGAGCCGTGAGTATCGATTCTAATTGGACGCAGATGGATCGATACGAACTGCGTGTGAGAATCGATACGAATTGGACGCAGATGGATCGATAGAACTGCGTGTGAAAATCGATTCAAATTGGACGTAGATGGATCGATACGAACTGCGTGTGAAAATCGATATGAATTGGACGCAGATGGTTCGATACGAACAGAACAGTTGCGATCGATACGAACAGAGCAGATGCGATTGATACGAACAGAGCAGTTGTGATCGATACGAACAGAGCAGTTGCGATCGATACGAACAGAGCATTTTCGATCGATACGAACAGAGCATTTTCGATCGATACGAACAGAGCATTTTCGATCGATACGAAAAGAGCATTTGCGATCGATACGAACAGAGCCGTGAGTATCGATACTAATTGGATGCAAATGGATCGATACGAACTGCGTGTGAGAATCGATACGAATTGGACGCAGATGGATCGATACGAACTGCGTGTGAAAATCGATACGAATTGGACGCAGATGGATCGATACGAACTGAGCAGTTGCGATCGATACGAACAGAGCAGTTGTGATCGATACGAACAGAGCAGTTGCGATCGATACGAACAGAGCATTTGCGATCGATACGAATAGAGTATTTTCGATCGATACGAATAGAGAATTTTCGATCGATACGAACAGAGCATTTTCGATCGATACGAACAGAGCATTTTCGATTGATACGAACAGAGCATTTTCGATCGATACGAACAGAGCATTTTCGATCGATACGAATAGAGCATTTTCGATCGATACGAAATTAGCATTTGTGATCGATACGAATAGAGTCGTGAGTATCGATACGAATTGGATGCAGATGGATCGATACGAACTACGTGTGAGAATCGATACGAATTGGACGTAGATGGATCGATACGAACAACATGTGAAAATCGATACGAATTGGATACAGATGGATCGATATGAACTTCGTGTGAGAATCGATACGAACAGAGCAGTTGCGATCGATACGAATAGAGCAGTTGCGATCGATACTCAAAGAGCATTTTCGATCGAGACGAACAGAGCATTTTTGATCGATACGAAAAGAGCATTTGCGATCGATACGAACAGAGTCGTGAGTAGCGATACGAATTGGACACAGATGGATCGATACGAACTGCGTGTGAGAATCGATGCGAATTAGACTCAGATGGATTGATACGAACAGCGTGTGAAAATCGATACGAATAGGACGCAGATGGATCGATACGAACTGCGTGTGAGAATCGATATGAACATAGCAGTTGCGATCGATACGAACAGAGCAGTTGCGATCGATAAGGAAAGAGCAGTTGTGATCGATACAAACAGAGCATTTTCGATCGATACGAACATAGCGTTTTCGATCGATACGAACAGAGCATTTTCGATCGATACGAACAGAGCATTTTCGATCGATACGAATAGAGCATTTGCGATCGATACGAACAGAGCCGTGAGTATCAATACGAATTGGACGCAGATGGATTGATACGAACTGCGTGTAAGAATCGATACGAATTGGACGCAGATGGATCGATACGAACTGCCTGTGAAAATTGATACTAATTGGACGCAGATGGATCGATACGAATTGCGTGTGAAAATCGATACGAATTGGACGCAGATGGATCGATACGAACTGCGTGTGAGAATCGGTACAAACGGAGCTGTTGCGATCGATACGAACAGAGTAGTTACGATCGATACGAACAGAGCAGTTGCGATCGATACGAACAGAGCAGTTGCGATCGATACGAACAGAGCATTTTCGATCGATACGAACAGAGCATTTTCGATCGATACGAATAGAGCATTTTTGATCGATACGAATAGAGCCGTGAGTATCGATACGAATTGGACGCAGATGGATCGATACGAACTGCGTGTGAGAATCGATACGAATTAGACCCAGATGGATCGATACGAACAGCGTGTGAAAATCGATACGAATAGGACGTAGATGGATCGATATGAACTGCGTGTGAGAATCGATACGTACAGAGCAGTTGCGATCGATACGAACAGAGCAGTTGCGATCGATACGAACAGAGCATTTTCGATCGATACGAACAGAGCATTTTCGATCGATACGAAAAGAGCATTTGCGATCGATACGAACAGAGCCATGAGTATCGATACGAATTGGACACAGATGGATCGATACGAACTGCGTGTGAGAATCGATACGAATTGGATGTAGATGGATCGATACGAATAGCGTGTGAAAATCAATACGAATAGGATGCAGATGGATCGATACGAACTGCGTGTGAGAATCGATACGAACTGCGTGTGAGAATCGATACGAATTGTGTTTGAGAATCGATACGAATTGGACGCAGATGGATCGATACGAACTACGTGTGAAAATCGATACGAATTGGATGTAGATGGATCGATACGAACTGCGTGTGAGAATCGATACGAACAGAGCAGTTGCGATCGATACGGACAAAGCAGTTGCGATCGATACGAACAGAGCAGTTGCGATCGATACGAACAGAGCATTTTCGATAGATACGAAAAGAGCATTTGCGATCGATACGAACAGAGCCGTGAGTATCGATTCTAATTGGACGCAGATGGATCGATACGAACTGCGTGTGAGAATCGATACGAATTGGACGCAGATGGATCGATAGAACTGCGTGTGAAAATCGATTCAAATTGGACGTAGATGGATCGATACGAACTGCGTGTGAAAATCGATATGAATTGGACGCAGATGGTTCGATACGAACAGAACAGTTGCGATCGATACGAACAGAGCAGATGCGATTGATACGAACAGAGCAGTTGTGATCGATACGAACAGAGCAGTTGCGATCGATACGAACAGAGCATTTTCGATCGATACGAACAGAGCATTTTCGATCGATACGAACAGAGCATTTTCGATCGATACGAAAAGAGCATTTGCGATCGATACGAACAGAGCCGTGAGTATCGATACTAATTGGATGCAAATGGATCGATACGAACTGCGTGTGAGAATCGATACGAATTGGACGCAGATGGATCGATACGAACTGCGTGTGAAAATCGATACGAATTGGACGCAGATGGATCGATACGAACTGAGCAGTTGCGATCGATACGAACAGAGCAGTTGTGATCGATACGAACAGAGCAGTTGCGATCGATACGAACAGAGCATTTGCGATCGATACGAATAGAGTATTTTCGATCGATACGAATAGAGAATTTTCGATCGATACGAACAGAGCATTTTCGATCGATACGAACAGAGCATTTTCGATTGATACGAACAGAGCATTTTCGATCGATACGAACAGAGCATTTTCGATCGATACGAATAGAGCATTTTCGATCGATACGAAATTAGCATTTGTGATCGATACGAATAGAGTCGTGAGTATCGATACGAATTGGATGCAGATGGATCGATACGAACTACGTGTGAGAATCGATACGAATTGGACGTAGATGGATCGATACGAACAACATGTGAAAATCGATACGAATTGGATACAGATGGATCGATATGAACTTCGTGTGAGAATCGATACGAACAGAGCAGTTGCGATCGATACGAATAGAGCAGTTGCGATCGATACTCAAAGAGCATTTTCGATCGAGACGAACAGAGCATTTTTGATCGATACGAAAAGAGCATTTGCGATCGATACGAACAGAGTCGTGAGTAGCGATACGAATTGGACACAGATGGATCGATACGAACTGCGTGTGAGAATCGATGCGAATTAGACTCAGATGGATTGATACGAACAGCGTGTGAAAATCGATACGAATAGGACGCAGATGGATCGATACGAACTGCGTGTGAGAATCGATATGAACATAGCAGTTGCGATCGATACGAACAGAGCAGTTGCGATCGATAAGGAAAGAGCAGTTGCGATCGATACAAACAGAGCATTTTCGATCGATACGAACATAGCGTTTTCGATCGATACGAACAGAGCATTTTCGATCGATACGAACAGAGCATTTTCGATCGATACGAATAGAGCATTTGCGATCGATACGAACAGAGCCGTGAGTATCAATACGAATTGGACGCAGATGGATTGATACGAACTGCGTGTAAGAATCGATACGAATTGGACGCAGATGGATCGATACGAACTGCCTGTGAAAATTGATACTAATTGGACGCAGATGGATCGATACGAATAGAGCAGTTGCGATCGATACGAACAAAGCAGTTGCGATCGATACGAACAGAGCAGTTGCGATCGATACGAAAAGAGCAGTTGCGATCGATACGAACAGAGCAGTTGCGATCGATACGAACAGAGCATTTGCGATCGATACAAACAGAGCAGTTGCGATCGATACGAACAGAGCATTTTCGATCGATACGAACAGAGCATTTTCGATCGATACGAAAAGAGCATTTGCGATCCATACGAACAGAGCCGTGAGTATCGATACGAATTGGACGCAGATGGATCGATACGAACTGCATGTGAGAATCGATACGAATTGGACGCAGATGGATCGATACAAATTGCGTGTGAAAATCGATACGAATTGGACGCAGATGGACCGATACGAACTGCGTGTGAGAATCGGTACGAACGGAGCTGTTGCGATCGATACGAATAGAGGAGCTGCGATCGATACGAACAGAGCAGTTGCGATCGATACGAACAGAGCAGTTGCGATCGATACGAACAGAGCATTTTCGATCGATACGAACAGAGTATTGTCGATCGATACGAACAGAGCATTTTCGATCGATACGAATAGAGCCGTGAGTATCGATACGAATTGGACGCAGATGGATCGATACGAACTGCGTGTGAGAATCGATACGAATTGGACCCAGATGGATCGATACGAACTGCGTGTGAAAATCGATTCGAATTGGACGCAGATGGATCGATACGAACTGTGTGTGAAAATCGATACGAATTGGACGCAGATGGTTCGATACGAACAGAACAGTTGTGATCGATACGAACAGAGCAGATGCGATCGATATGAACAGAGTAGTTGTGATCGATACGAACAGAGCAGTTGCGATCGATAGGAACAGAGCATTTTCGATCGATATGAACAGAGCATTTTCGATCGATACGAACAGAGCATTTTTGATCGATACGAAAAGAGCATTTGCGATCGATACGAACAGAGCCGTGAGTATTGATTCTAATTGGACGCAGATGGATCGATACGAACTGCGTGTGAGAATCGATACGAATTGGACGCAGATGGATCGATACGAACTGCGTGTGAAAATCGATTCGAATTGGACGCAGATGGATCGATACGAACTACGTGTGAGAATCGGTACGAACAGGGCTGTTGCGATCGATATGAACAGAGCAGTTGCGATCCATACGAACAGAGCAGTTGCGATTGATACGAACAGAGCATTTTCGATCGATACGAATAGAGCATTTTCGATCGATACGAAAAGAGCATTTGCGATCCATACGAACAGAGCCGTGAGTATCGATACGAATTGGACGTAGATGGATCGATACGAACTGCATGTGAGAATCAATACGAATTGGACGCAGATGGATCGATACGAATTGCATGTGAAAATCGATATGAATTGGACGCAGATGGATCGATACGAACTGCGTGTGAGAATCGGTACAAACGGAGCTGTTGCGATCGATACGAACAGAGTAGTTGCGATCGATACGAACAGAGCAGTTGCGATCGATACGAACAGAGCAGTTGCGATCGATACGAACAGAGCATTTTCGATCGATACGAACAGAGCATTTTCGATCGATACGAATAGAGCATTTTTGATCGATACGAATAGAGCCGTGAGTATCGATACGAATTGGACGCAGATGGATCGATACGAACTGCGTGTGAGAATCGATACGAATTGGACCCAGATGGATCGATACGAACAGCGTGTGAAAATCGATACGAATAGGACGTAGATGGATCGATATGAACTGCGTGTGAGAATCGATACGTACAGAGCAGTTGCGATCGATACGAACAGAGCAGTTGCGATCGATACGAACAGAGCATTTTCGATCGATACGAACAGTGCATTTTCGATCGATACGAAAAGAGCATTTGCGATCGATACGAACAGAGCCATGAGTATCGATACGAATTGGACACAGATGGATCGATACGAACTGCGTGTGAGAATCGATACGAATTGGATGTAGATGGATCGATACGAATAGCGTGTGAAAATCAATACGAATAGGATGCAGATGGATCGATACGAACTGCGTGTGAGAATCGATACGAACTGCGTGTGAGAATCGATACGAATTGTGTTTGAGAATCGATACGAATTGGACGCAGATGGATCGATACGAACTGCGTGTGAAAATCGATACGAATTGGACGTAGATGGATCGATACGAACTGCGTGTGAGAATCGATACGAACAGAGCAGTTGCGATCGATACGGACAAAGCAGTTGCGATCGATATGAACAGAGCAGTTGCGATCGATACGAACAGAGCATTTTCGATAGATACGAAAAGAGCATTTGCGATCGATACGAACAGAGCCGTGAGTATCGATTCTAATTGGACGCAGATGGATCGATACGTACTGCGTGTGAGAATCGATACGAATTGGACGCAGATGGATCGATAGAACTGCGTGTGAAAATCGATTCAAATTGGACGTAGATGGATCAATGCGAACTGCGTGTGAAAATCGATATGAATTGGACGCAGATGGTCGATACGAACAGAACAGTTGCACTCGATACGAACAGAGCAGATGCGATTGATACGAACAGAGCAGTTGTGATCGATACGAACAGAGCAGTTGCGATCGATACGAACAGAGCATTTTCGATCGATACGAACAGAGCATTTTCGATCGATACGAACAGAGCATTTTCGATCGATACGAAAAGAGCATTTGCGATCGATACGAACAGAGCCGTGAGTATCGATACTAATTGGACGCAAATGGATCGATACGAACTGCATGTGAGAATCGATACGAATTGGACACAGATGGATCGATACGAACTGCGTGTGAAAATCGATACGAATTGGACGCAGATGGATCGATACGAACTGAGCAGTTGCGATCGATACGAACAGAGCAGTTGCGATCGATACGAACAGAGCATTTGCGATCGATACGAACAGAGCATTTTCGATCGATACGAACAGAGCATTTTCGATCGATACGAACAGAGCATTTTCGATCGATACGAACAGAGCATTTTCGATCGATACGAATATAGCATTTGCGATCGATACGAATAAAGCCGTGAGTATCGATACGAATTGGATGCAGATGGATCGATACGAACTACGTGTGAGAATCGATACGAATTGGACGTAGATGGATCGATACGAACAACATGTGAAAATCGATACGAATTGGATACAGATGGATCGATACGAACTGCGTGTGAGAATCGATACGAACAGAGCAGTTGCGATCGATACGAATAGAGCAGTTGCGATCGATACTCAAAGAGCATTTTCGATCGATACGAACAGAGCATTTTTGATCGATACGAAAAGAGCATTTGCGATCGATACGAACAGAGTCGTGAGTAGCGATACGAATTGGACACAGATGGATCGATACGAACTGCGTGTGAGAATCGATGCGAATTAGACTCAGATGGATTGATACGAACAGCGTGTGAAAATCGATATGAATAGGACGCAGATGGATCGATACGAACTGCGTGTGAGAATCGATATGAACATAGCAGTTGCGATCGATACGAACAGAGCAGTTGCGATCGATAAGGAAAGAGCAGTTGCGATCGATACAAACAGAGCATTTTCGATCGATACGAACATAGCGTTTTCGATCGATACGAACAGAGCATTTTTGATCGATACGAACAGAGCATTTTCGATCGATACGAATAGAGCATTTGCGATTGATACGAACAGAGCCGTGAGTATCAATACGAATTGGACGCAGATGGATTGATACGAACTGCGTGTAAGAATCGATACGAATTGGACGCAGATGGATCGATACGAACTGCCTGTGAAAATTGATACTAATTGGACGCAGATGGATCGATACGAATAGAGCAGTTGCGATCGATACGAACAAAGCAGTTGCGATCGATACGAACAGAGCAGTTGCGATCGATACGAAAAGAGCAGTTGCGATCGATACGAACAGAGCAGTTGCGATCGATACAAACAGAGCATTTGCGATCGATACGAACAGAGCAGTTGCGATCGATACGAACAGAGCATTTTCGATCGATACGAACAGAGCATTTTCGATCGATACGAAAAGAGCATTTGCGATCCATACGAACAGAGCCGTGAGTATCGATACGAATTGGACGTAGATGGATCGATACGAACTTCATGTGAGAATCGATACGAATTGGACGCAGATGGATCGATACAAATTGCGTGTGAAAATCGATACGAATTGGACGCAGATGGACCGATACGAACTGCGTGTGAGAATCGGTACGAACGGAGCTGTTGCGATCGATACGAACAGAGGAGCTGCGATCGATACGAACAGAGCAGTTGCGATCGATACGAACAGAGCAGTTGCGATCAATACGAACAGAGCATTTTCGATCGATACGAACAGAGTATTTTCGATCGATACGAACAGAGCATTTTCGATCGATACGAATAGAGCCGTGAGTATCGATACGAATTGGACGCAGATGGATCGATACGAACTGCGTGTGAGAATCGATACGAATTGGACCCAGATGGATCGATACGAACTGCGTGTGAAAATCGATTCGAATTGGACGCAGATGGATCGATACGAACTGTGTGTGAAAATCGATACGAATTGGACGCAGATGGTTCGATACGAACAGAACAGTTGTGATCGATACGAACAGAGCAGATGCGATCGATATGAACAGAGTAGTTGTGATCGATACGAACAGAGCAGTTGCGATCGATACGAACAGAGCATTTTCGATCGATATGAACAGAGCATTTTCGATCGATACGAACAGAGCATTTTTGATCGATACGAAAAGAGCATTTGCGATCGATACGAACAGAGCCGTGAGTATCGATTCTAATTGGACGCAGATGGATCGATACGAACTGCGTGTGAGAATCGTTACGAATTGGACGCAGATGGATCGATACGAACTGTGTGTGAAAATCGATTCGAATTGGACGCAGATAGATCGATACGAACTGCGTGTGAAAATCGATACGAATTGGATGCAGATGGTTCGATACGAACAGAACAGTTACGATCGATACGAACAGAGCAGATGCGATCGATACGAACAGAGCAGTTGTGATCGATACGAACAGAGCAGTTGCGATCGATACGAACAGAGCATTTTCGATCGATACGAACAGAGCATTTTCGATCGATACGAAAAGAGCATTTGCGATCGATACGAACAGAGCCGTGAGTATCGATACTAATTGGACGCAAATGGATCGATACGAACTGCGTGTGAGAATCGATACGAATTGGACACAGATGGATCGTTACGAACTGCGTGTGAAAATCGATACGAATTGGACGCAGATGGATCGATACGAACTGAGCAGTTGCGATCGATACGAACAGAGCAGTTGCGATCGATACAAACAGAGCATTTGCGATCGATACGAATAGAGTATTTTCGATCGATACGAATAAAGAATTTTCGATCGATACGAACAGAGCATTTTCGATCGATACGAACAGAGCATTTTTGATCGATATGAATAGAGCATTTTCAATCGATACGAAAGGAGCATTTGCGATCGATACGTATAGAGCCGTGAGTATCGATACGAATTGGATGCAGCTGGATCGATACGAACTACGTGTGAGAATCGATACAAATTGGACGCAGATGGATCGATACGAACAACATGTGAAAATCGATACGAATTGGATACAGATGGATCGATTCGAACTGCGTGTGAGAATCGATACGAACAGAGCAGTTGCGATCGATACGAACAGAGCAGTTGCGATCGATACTCAAAGAGCATTTTCGATCGATACGAACAGAGCATTTTCAATCGATACGAAAAGAGCATTTGCGATCGATACGAACAGAGTCGTGAGTATCGATACGAATTGGACACAGATGGATCGATACGAACTGCGTGTGAGAATCGATGCGAATTGGACGCAGATGGATCGATACGAACAGCGTGTGAAAATCGATACGAATAAGATGCAGATGGATCGATACGAACTGCGTGTGAGAATCGATATGAACAGAGCAGTTGCGATCGATACGAACAGAGCAGTTGCAATCGATAAGAACAGAGCAGTTGCGATCGATACAAACAGAGCATTTTCGATCGATACGAACATAGCATTTTCGATTGATACGAACAGAGCATTTTCGATCGATACGAACTGAGCATTTTCGATCGATACGAACAGAGCATTTTCGATCGATACGAACAGAGCATTTTCGATCGATACGAAAAGGGCATTTGCGATCGATACGAACAGAGCCGTGAGTATCAATACGAATTGGACGCAGATGGATCGATACGAACTGCGTGTAAGAATCGATACGAATTGGACGCAGATGGATCGATACGAACTGCCTATGAAAATTGATACTAATTGGACGCAGATGGATCGATACGAATAGAGCAGTTGCGATCGATACGAACAAAGCAGTTGCGATCGATACGAACAGAGCAGTTGCGATCGATACGAAAAGAGCAGTTGCGATCGATACGAACAGAGCAGTTGCGATCGATACGAACATAGCAGTTGCGATCGATACGAACAGAGCAGTTGCGATCGATACGAAAAGAGCAGTTGCGATCGATACGAACATAGCAGTTGCAATCGATACGAACAGAGCAGTTGCGATCGATACGAACAGAGCATTTTCGATCGATACGAATAGAGCATTTTCGATCGATACGAAAAGAGCATTTGCGATCCATACGAACAGAGCCGTGAGTATCGATACGAATTGGACGCAGATGGATCGATACGAACTGCATGTGAGAATCGATACGAATTGGATGCAGATGGATCGATACGAAATGCGTGTGAAAATCGATACGAATTGGACGCAGATGGATCGATACGAACTGCGTGTGAGAATCGGTACGAACGGAGCTGTTGCGATCGATACGAACAGAGGAGTTGCGATCGATACGAACAGAGCAGTTGTGATCGATACGAACAGAGCAGTTGCGATCGATACGGACAGAGCATTTTCGATCGATACGAATAGAGCATTTTCGATCGATACGAATAGAGCCATGAGTATCGATACGAATTGGACGCAGATGGATCGATACGAATTGCGTGTGAGAATCGATACGAATTGTACCCAGATGGATCGATACGAACGGCGTGCGAAAATCGATACGAATAGGACGTAGATGGATCGATATGAACCGCGTGTGAGAATTGATACGAACAGAGCAGTTGCGATCTATACGAACAGAGCATTTGCGATCGATACGAATAGAGTATTTTCGATCGATACGAATAGAGAATTTTCGATCGATACGAACAGAGCATTTTCGATCGATACGAACAGAGCATTTTCGATCGATACGAATAGAGCATTTTCGATCGATATGAAAGGAGCATTTGCGATCGATACGAATAGAGCCGTGAGTATCGATACGAATTGGATGCAGATGGATCGATACGAACTACGTGTGAGAATCGATACGAATTGGACGCAGATGGATCGATACGAACAACATGTGAAAATCGATACGAATTGGATACAGATGGATCGATACGAACTACGTGTGAGAATCGATATGAACAGAGCAGTTGCGATCGGTACAAACAGAGCAGTTGCGATCGATACTCAAAGAGCATTTTCGATCGATACGAACAAAGCATTTTCGATCGATACGAAAAGAGCATTTGCGATCGATACGAACAGAGTCGTGAGTATCGATACGAATTGGACATAGATGGATCGATACGAACTACGTGTGAGAATCGATGCGAATTGGACGCAGATGGATCGATACGAACAGCGTGTGAAAATCGATACGAATAGGACGCAGATGGATCGATACGAACTGCATGTGAGAATCGATATGAACAGAGCAGTTGCGATCGATACGAACAGAGCAGTTGCGATCGATAACAACAAAGCAGTTGCGATCGATACAAACAGAGCATTTTCGATCGATACGAACATAGTATTTTCGATCGATACGAACAGATCATTTTCGATCGATACGAATAGAGCATTTTCGATCAATACGAAAAGAGCATTTGCGATCGATACGAACAGAGCCGTGAGTATCAATACGAATTGGACGCAGATGGATCGATACGAACTGCGTGTAAGAATCGATACGAATTGGACGCAGATGGATCAATATGAACTGCCTGTGAAAATTGATACTAATTGGACGCAGATGGATCGATACGAATAGAGCAGTTGCGATCGATATGAACATAGCAGTTGCGATCGATACGAACAGAGCAGTTGCGATCGATACTAAAAGGGCAGTTGCGATCGATACGAACAGAGCAGTTGCGATCGATACGAACAGAGCAGTTGCGATCGATACGAACAGAGCAGTTGCGATCGGTACGAACAGAGCATTTTCGATCGAGACGAACAGAGCATTTTCGATCGATACGAAAAGAGCATTTGCGATCCATACGAACAGAGCCGTGAGTATCGATACGAATTGGACGCAGATGGATCGATACGAACTGCATGTGAGAATCGATACGAATTGGACGCAGGTGGATCGATACGAAATGCGTGTGAAAATCGATACGAACAGAGCAGTTGCGATCGGTACAAACAGAGCAGTTGCGATCGATACTCAAAGAGCATTTTCGATCGATACGAACAAAGCATTTTCGATCGATACGAAAAGAGCATTTGCGATCGATACGAACAGAGTCGTGAGTATCGATACGAATTGGACATAGATGGATCGATACGAACTGCGTGTGAGAATCGATGCGAATTGGACGCAGATGGATCGATACGAACAGCGTGTGAAAATCGATACGAATAGGACGTAGATGGATCGATACGAACTGCATGTGAGAATCGATTTGAACAGAGCATTTGCAATCGATACGAACAGAGCAGTTGCGATCGATAAGAACAAAGCAGTTGCGATCGATACAAACAGAGCATTTTCGATCGATACGAACATAGTATTTTCGATCGATACGAACAGAGCATTTTCGATCGATACGAATAGAGCATTTTCGATCGATACGAAAAGAGCATTTGCGATCGATACGAACAGAGCCGTGAGTATCAATACGAATTGGACGCAGATGGATCGATACGAACTGCGTGTATGAATCGATACGAATTGGACGCAGATGGATCGATATGAACTGCCTGTGAAAATTGATACTAATTGGATGCAGAAGGATCGATACGAATAGAGCAGTTGCGATCGATATGAACATAGCAGTTGCGATCGATACGAACAGAGCAGTTGCGATCGATACTAAAAGGGCAGTTGCGATCGATACGAACAGAGCAGTTGCGATCGATACGAACAGAGCAGTTGCGATCGGTACGAACAGAGCATTTTCGATCGAGACGAACAGAGCATTTTCGATCGATACGAAAAGAGCATTTGCGATCCATACGAACAGAGCCGTGAGTATCGATACGAATTGGATGCAGATGGATCGATACGAACTGCATGTGAGAATCGATATGAATTGGACGCAGGTGGATCGATACGAAATGCGTGTGAAAATCGATACGAATTGGACGTAGATGGATCCATACGAACTGCGTGTGAGAATCGGTAAGAACGGAGCTGTTGCGATCGATACGAACAGAGGAGTTGCGATCGATACGAACAGAGCAGTTGCGATCGATACGAACAGAGCATTTTCGATCGATACGAACAGAGTATTTTCGATCGATACGAATAGAGCATTTTTGATCGATACGAATAGAGCCGTGAGTATCGATACGAATTGGACGCAGATGGATCGATACGAATTGCGTGTGAGAATCGATACGAATTGGACCCAGATGGATCGATACGAACAGCGTGTGAAAATCGATACGAATAGGACGTAGATGGATCGATATGAACTGCGTGTGAGAATTGATACGAACAGAGCAGTTGCGATCGATACGAACAGAGCAGTTGCGATCGATACGAATAGAGCATTTTCGATCGATACGAACAGAGCATTTACGATCGATACGAAAAGAGCATTTGCGATCGATACGAACAGAGCCATGAGTATCGATACGAATTGGACACAGATGGATCGATACGAACTGCGTGTGAGAATCGATACGAATTGGATGCAGATGGATCGATACGAATAGCATGTGAAAATCGATACGAATAGGATGCAGATGGATCGATACGAACTGCGTGTGAGAATCGATACGAAAAGAGCAGTTGCGATCGATATGAACAAAGCAGTTGCGATCGATACGAACCGAGCATTTTCGATCGATACGAACAGAGCATTTTCGATCGATACGAACAGAGCATTTTCGATCGATACGAAAAGTGCATTTGCGATCGATACGAACAGAGTCGTGAGTATCGATACTAATTGGATGCAGATGAATCGATACGAACTGCGTGTGAGAATCGATACGAATTGGACGCAGATGGATCGATACGAACTGCGTGTGAAAATCGATACGAATTGGACGCAGATGGATCGATACGAACAGAGCCGTTGCGATCGATACGAACAGAGCAGATGCGATCGATAGGAACAGAGAAGTTGCGATCGATACGAACAGAGCATTTTCGATCGATACGAACAGAGCATTTTCGATCGATACGAAAAGAGCATTTGCGATCGATACGAACAGAGCCGTGAGTATCGATACTAATTGGACGCTGATGGATCGATATGAACTGCGTGTGAGAATCGATAGGAATTGGACGCAGATGGATCTATACGAACTACGTGCGAAAATCGATACGAATTGGACGCAGATGGATCGATACGAACAGAGCAGTTGCGATCGTTACGAACAGAGCAGTTATGTTCGATACGAACAGAGCATTTGCGATCGATACGAACACAGCATTTTCGATCGATACGAACTGAGCATTTTCGATCGATACGAACAGAGCATTTTCGATCGATACAAACAGAGCATTTTCGATCGATACGAAAAGAGCATTTGCGATCGATACGAACAAAGCCGTGAGTATCGATATGAATTGGACGTAGATGGATCGATACAAACTGCATGTGAGAATCGATACGAATTGGACGCAGATGGATCGATACAAACTGCATGTGAGAATCAATATGAATTTGACGTAGATGGATCGATACGAAAAGAGCAGTTGCGATCGATACAAACAGAGCAGTTGCGATCGATACGAACGGAGCAGTTGCGATCGATACGAACAGAGCATTTTCGATCGATACGAACAGAGCATTTTCGATCATTACGAACAGAGCATTTTCGATCGATACGAAAAGAACATTTGCGATCGATACGAACAGAGCCGTGAGTATCGATACGAATTGGACGCAGATGGATCGATGTGAACTACATGTGAGAATCGATACGAATTGGATGTAGATGGATCGATACGAACAGCGTGTGAAAATCGATACGAATTGAACGCAGATGGATCGATTCGAACTGCGTGTGAGAATCGATACGAACAGAGCAGTTGCGATCGATACGAACAGAGCAGTTGCGATCGATACGAACAGAGCAGTTGCGATCGATATGAACAGAGCATTTGCGATCGATACGAACAGAGCATTTTCGATCGATACGAACAGAGCATTTGCGATCGATACGAACAAAGCATTTTCTATCGATACGAAAAGAGCATTTGCGATCGATACGAACAGAGCCGTGAGTATCAATACGAATTGGACGCAGATGGATCGATACGAACTGCGTGTGAGAATCGATACAAATTGGATGCAGATGGATTGATACGAACAGCATGTGAAAATCGATACAAATAGGACGTAGATGGATCGATACGAACTGCGTGTGAGAATCGATACGAATAGAGCAGTTGCGATCGATACGAATTGAGCATTTTCGATCGATACGAACAGAGCATTTTCGATCGATACGAACATAGCATTTTCGATCGATACGAAAAGAGAATTTGCGATCAATACGAACAGAGCCGTGAGTATCGATACTAATTGGACACAGATGGATCGATACGAACTGCGTGTGAGAATCGATACGAATTGGATGCAGATGGATAGATACGAACTACGTGTGAAAATCGATACGAATTGGACGCAGATGGATCGATACGAACAAAGCAACTGCGATCGATACGAACAGAGCAGTTGCGATCGATACGAACAGAGTAGATGCGATCGATACGAACAGAGCAGTTGCGATCGATACGAACAGGGTAGTTGCGATCGATACGAACAGAGCATTTTCGATCGATACGAACAGAGCATTTTCGATCGATACAAAAAGAGCATTTGCGATCGATACGAACAGAGCCATGAGTATCGATACTAATTGGACGCAGATGGATCGATACGAACAGAGCCGTTGCGATCGATACGAACAGAGCAGATGCGATCGATAGGAACAGAGAAGTTGCGATCGATACGAACAGAGCATTTTCGATCGATACGAACGGAGCATTTTCGATCGATACGAAAAGAGCATTTGCGATCGATACGAACAGAGCCGTGAGTATCGATACTAATTGGACGCAGATGGATCGATATGAACTGCGTGTGAGAATCGATAGGAATTGG
Organism: Allium fistulosum; assembly: GCA_030737815.1. Taxonomy (NCBI): domain Eukaryota; kingdom Viridiplantae; phylum Streptophyta; class Magnoliopsida; order Asparagales; family Amaryllidaceae; genus Allium; species Allium fistulosum. Next base: position 802,673,396 of record CM060904.1, read on the forward strand.
ACGCAGATGGATTTACCCGAACCCTAGTCGCAGCGCAGTGCCTCCGGATAATGAGTTCAAAACTCAACTTAGTAAAGGAACATTCTATCCACTTCCCTGACATCCCATGATCGACCAGGGCATAGAGGATCTAGCGGCAGCTTATGAACGACATCAAGGGAACGGACAAGCAACCGCTATTCAAACGGTACTCCCAAAGGTTGGAGAACATAGATGATGTGACTCTAGCAAACGTCAAGATGACTCCAAGCACCATTCTTCGCTGACCCAGCACTTCGAATTTAGTGACTCCAAGCAAACCAATTTTAGCTCTAAGCAATTTATTCCAAATACTAACAAGGGTATCATACTAATCACATTTGAGGAAAGTCGACCTCTAGAGATATGCTCTTTGAAAGATTCAATTGACAACCTCTACTTGAAGACTCATGACTCGGAGTGGTACTGGAAACCAACCTCGAGAGAGTACACCAAAGTCTGAAGAAAATCAGGGGAATGTTGTATGTTCCCAGATGCTCACTGATCCTAACACGAGCGATTACAAACACCTCCGAGGTGTGATCGAAAAGATAACCTGGAAAGGAAAGCTTCAATAGTATGTACAAGTCCTGCAGAATGGCGGGCAGCGAATATCTGATGCCTATTAATAAAGGGCTATGATTATCAATTGGACGGTTGACGGCCAACATCCCTTTGAAAGGAGCCAGGGGCGGAGTCGAATAGCGAGCACACGATGCTGCATCACATATCAATGAGATTTACCATAATCTTCTTTGAAGTGTCCAGGTACTCAGATTTGGTTGCCAACCAATCTACGCAGACCATGATCGGACGTGTAGAGTTACATCTGGACAAGAATAATTCTATTGCTCATCATCAACCATATGCCTTTGATTTGGGGCTATGGATTAAATACAATGTACAACATCACGATGCACGGAGAGCTGAATTCCATCCTGCAAGTGGAATTTATTCAAGTAGAGAGCGGCTGCAATACGACCAGCCACTCGCTAAGTGAAACTCGAGCTCGGGGGTAAGCCATCACATCAAGGCTAAAAATGGGTTGATACACGACGATCCTTCGCACAACTCCTGTTTGCACCAAAAATGGTCACAAACCCCAAGTGTAGTGAAAGCACCAGCGTATGAATACGAATCAACAGTATTCACACACAAATCACAGATCTAAGCAAGTAACAATCGGCAATCAAGAAATAATGGACAGTGACGCACAATTTATAGTGGTTCGGCTATCTCCGGCCTACGTCCACTCCAAGGTTTTTATGATTTTATTGCTCGATGCTTGAATATTACAATTTCGTATGTTATATTACAACTGATTTGCTGAACTAAGTCTGAATCTAAGGCAGCAATAGTGATCTGGAGTAAATCTGGCAGAATCTGGGCGCTCTTTAGCTCTGATAATTGTCCGACCCCCCTTCTGAATGACCAGGGGCTCTATTTATAGGTGTAGGAGGCTGATATTTCGCCTAAAATGAAGGGAGACCAGTTCTGGCACGTCAGGGGGCCCACATGCCCGCTTTATGGAAATCCGGGCCCACTTTGGGATCGATTCGACCCTTGGTTCGAATCGATCAAGAAAGTGTCCAATCGAGTTGAAATTTGGCGTGAACATTCTTCAACATGTGCTCAAGCTTCTGTGAAAATTTCATAGCATTTGGATGTGTAGATCTCAAGTTATGATCGATTCAAGGTTGACGTTTTTCGCTTCTTGGAGTCGTTCGAATCGATGTGCTCGAATCGATCTTCCTGCACGCGAAGACCATGGCGTGGTGCGCATGCCTCGGGTCAACCCTCCTTTTTCTCCGAGTTTTACTGAGTCGTGGCCGGGGTTTTAGCTATGTAGACGTGGTGGATTCGAGGTGATCGATTCGAAGACGTGCTTCCTTCGAATCGATCTGGGTAACCTTCAGTCGATTGATACGAAGACTTCACTGTTTGAAGCGATTCGAAGGTGGGAACGTTCCATTGGATTCGAGCTATTGGATTCGAACAAAGGCTTGATCAATGGAGTCGAAGCAAGGCGTATTCTGACGGGTTCGAAGCAAGGCTTGTCGTGATCGATTCGAAGCAGAGGCTGGCTCGATGGAGTCGAGGCTATAGTCCTTTTCATGGATTCGGAGGATCTCTCCTTGATGGATTCGAAGGTAGGAATACCTTGATCGATTCGAACCTGTGGCATACTGAGACCGATTCGAACTATGTTCTCGTGGATGGATATGAAGTAAATTGAGTCGAACTAGATGGAGTCGAAATAGATGGATTCGACTCATATGGATGCAAACCCGAGGTTATGTTTTTCCACTTGCTCCGATGATATCTTGAGCGTACGACCTCGGATTGACTTGATATTTGGAACGTTGACTTTCACGGCTCTGCTTGACGTGTCTTGTCAATTGTAGCCCGATCCGGACTCGGACAAAATTCATCGATATCCATGGTGAACCTGCGATGCACAATCGATGTTCATGACTAATAATCATTGATTTTCAGTTAATCTTTGGGTATCTCGGCTTTGCCAAAAGTTGGGATAACCTTTTGCCCCCCAAAATATGCCTTTTGTTAAAAGGTGTGTTTTGATCAGTCTTAAGTTAAATGCAGTGAGTTCGTGTTTTACTCATAGCTTATAGCATTTTCAATCAAGTCCATGGCTGTTCGAAGCCAAATTGTTATCAATTTCTTCCAGTGGAAGTTAAGAATGAAATTCCACGGTCTCTCCGCACTATCGATGGTCACTCCGGACCCTTGTCAAACCCATTCTAGATTTAGCGATTGAATAGAAAGATCCTATTGCACTCCGGCGTTGCTTTCTATCCCTTGCACTCTGGCCCCAGCTAGGGCGTATAGCGATGTCTTGGTCGTTCTCGACCGATCATAGCCTCTCCGGGCTCATGCTGGATCCCATCCTGTCACTCTCCGGTGAAGGGGAAACAACGTTAAGTGAGTCAATCCTGTCGCTCTCCGGCGAAGCGACTCACCTCCTTCACTCCGGTTCAGTGTATCTGGACATTAAGCGATGTCATGACCTGAATCGTCGGTCGATCACAGCCTCTCCGGGCTCATGCTGGATCCCATCCTGTCACTCTCCGGTGAAGGGGAAACAACGTTAAGTGAGTCAATCCTGTCGCTCTCCGGCGAAGCGACTCACTTCCTGCACTCCGGACCCTGCCTCTTCGGGTAGGATCATAAAGCGATCATGTTTATATTGATATTTAATGTTTATCCTTTAACTCTCCAGTCAAAGGTTTATTTTAATAAGTGTTTCTTTATTAAATCCAAATCCTAGATGTTCAATCTCAAACACCAGGAAGAACAAGATAATGCCTCTCTGGGCGGAGCGGTCTATTTCCATCTCAGAGCATGCCTAGGGATCTCTCCGGTTCCCGTACATGAGTAAGTGGGATAGCCGCTTTATTTTGGAAATCAAATCTAAGAAAACTAATCGAACAGAGTCCAGATCTTGAACTTGGCCCTTGCCATCACAATCAGTTGATGACGAGTCGTGATCCTGATCCAGGATCATTCCTGTTTGGTTGAAGCGTTAGTTGTTCGGGTCTAACCGCCGTCGTATGATCTCTGACATACTGCGGCAATCTACCACTCCTGGCATGTTCTTCCACCTCATCCTTCAGGTGGCGGCATTCATCGGTAGTGTGCCCATCCAGCTCATGGAATAGGCAGTACTTTCCAGTCCTACGTTCCCGCTCCGTGGGATCTCTCCTGGGTGGTTTTCGATAGGGGAGTTGCCCCCGAGTCTCGGTGTAAATTCGTTCCAGTCCTGCCACCAAGTCTGTGTATTGCCTGAATCTAGGCTCTCGGAATTTCTTCCGTTTGTCATGACCATCAAGTGCGTCATCCTGCTTTCTCTTTCCTTTGTCCGCCCTGGACTGTTCCTTGGCGGTTCATTCGCCTTATGCAACATTTATTTCCTGCCTCTCGGCTCGTGATTCCTCTAATCTAATGAATTTTTCAGCTTCATGGAAAAACTCTCCAAGATCTTGCGGTGGATCTTTAGTCAAAGAGTCTTTGAATTCGGTGCCTTCTCCAACTCCTGCCACCGCCGCCATCAAAATCATCGATGGGTCCGGGCGATCTACAGAAGTCACCGTCGCATTAAATCGTAACAAAAAATCTTTTATGGACTCTCCGGTCCTTTGTTTTATTGATGCCAAAGTCATCACGCTCTTAGGTCGCGTCACGTGAACCCTAAACTGCTTCATGAAGCAATCCACAAGCTCGCCCCATGTCCTGATTGATCCGATTTCTAGCTGCCTAAACCAAAGCGCAGCCAAATCTGATAAGAATAAGGGAAAACATCGTGCCATCACTTCTTCAGATGCCCCTAGCACTTCCATGTGTCTGATATATCTGGTGATATGCATGGTCGGGTCTGACTTTCCGTCATAAGGATTCAGCGTTGGTAGTTTGAACTTCGGAGGGTTCCTTGCATTCCTGATATTCGGAGCGAACGGACTCCGACTAACTTCTTCCAATCCTCCTCCTGACAACCCTCCTCTCATGAGTCGTCTCACTAGGCCAATCATTCTTTCATCTCCATCTAGGGGTTGCCCCCTTGTCACGTCTCGGTCTTGCCCTCCGAGTCTCGTAGGGAATTCTGGTACGTACTCTTCGGGCGGCTCGTTAGCATTTGTGTTGGCCCTAGCCGGTTGAGCTCCTTCCAAAGGTCCTTCTGCGTTGGATCCTGCGGGCCTGCCCCCAAGCCCTTGTTGATTGCCTTCTGGCTCTGTATTCTGTCCTACGTTGGGTTCTATAGCCCTAGCCCCTTGTTCCACATTCACAGCCGCTGTAGCTGGTCCTGGGTTTTGTGTTCCTGCAGCTCTCATTTGTTCAAAGAAATTCTGTAGCATCTCTTGTTGGCTTTTCATCATTCGTTCGTGCATCTGATTGGCCATGGTCTCCATTTCGTCTCTAGTGATGTAGATCGAGGCTGGCTCCTCTCCAGCTCCGGAGGATGCCTCTTGACTTCCTCCTTGTTGGCTTCTTTCAGCTCTTTGTCTTGTTTGCCGAGTCATTGTCTTCAAACCTTCGAGTTTTCAAATCTGAACTTCGAATCTGGTGTAGCAGGTGCTAGTTCCTCTCAATGAAAGCACCAAAGTGTTTGCACCAAAAATGGTCACAAACCCCAAGTGTAGTGAAAGCACCAGCGTATGAATACGAATCAACAGTATTCACACACAAATCACAGATCTAAGCAAGTAACAATCGGCAATCAAGAAATAATGGACAGTGACGCACAATTTATAGTGGTTCGGCTATCTTCGGCCTACGTCCACTCCAAGGTTTTTATGATTTTATTGCTCGATGCTTGAAGATTACAATTTCGTATGTTATATTACAACTGATTTGCTGAACTAAGTCTGAATCTAAGGCAGCAATAGTGATCTGGAGTAAATCTGGCAGAATCTGGGCGCTCTTTAGCTCTGATAATTGTCCGACCCCCCTTCTGAATGACCAGGGGCTCTATTTATAGGTGTAGGAGGCTGATATTTCGCCTAAAATGAAGGGAGACCAGTTCTGGCACGTCAGGGGGCCCACATGCCCGCTTTATGGAAATCCGGGCCCACTTTGGGATCGATTCGACCCTTGGTTCAAATCGATCAAGAAAGTGTCCAATCGAGTTGAAATTTGGCGTGAACATTCTTCAACATGTGCTCAAGCTTCTGTGAAAATTTCATAGCATTTGGATGTGTAGATCTCAAGTTATGATCGATTCAAGGTTGACGTTTTTCGCTTCCTGGAGTCGTTCGAATCGATGTGCTCGAATCGATTCGTTCGAATCGATCTTCCTGCACGCGAAGACCATGGCGTGGTGCGCATGCCTCGGGTCAACCCTCCTTTTTCTCCGAGTTTTACTGAGTCGTGGCCGGGGTTTTAGCTATGTAGACGTGGTGGATTCGAGGTGATCGATTCGAAGACGTGCTTCCTTCGAATCGATCTGGGTAACCTTCAGTCGATTGATACGAAGACTTCACTGTTTGAAGCGATTCGAAGGTGGGAACGTTCCATTGGATTCGAGCTATTGGATTCGAACAAAGGCTTGATCAATGGAGTCGAAGCAAGGCGTATTCTGACGGGTTCGAAGCAAGGCTTGTCGTGATCGATTCGAAGCAGAGGCTGGCTCGATGGAGTCGAGGCTATAGTCCTTTTCATGGATTCGGAGGATCTCTCCTTGATGGATTCGAAGGTAGGAATACCTTGATCGATTCGAACCTGTGGCATATTGAGACCGATTCGAACTATGTTCTCGTGGATGGATATGAAGTAAATTGAGTCGAACTAGATGGAGTCGAAATAGATGGATTCGACTCATATGGATGCGAACCCGAGGTTATGTTTTTCCACTTGCTCCGATGATATCTTGAGCGTACGACCTCGGATTGACTTGATATTTGGAACGTTGACTTTCACGGCTCTGCTTGACGTGTCTTGTCAATTGTAGCCCGATCCGGACTCGGACAAAATTCATCGATATCCATGGTGAACCTGCGATGCACAATCGATGTTCATGACTAATAATCATTGATTTTCAGTTAATCTTTGGGTATCTCGGCTTTGCCAAAAGTTGGGATAACAACTCCGTACTCCCAGAGTGCGAGACGGAGTATAAACATTCATCAACTCCGTACTCCCAGAGTGCGAGACGGAGTATAAACATCTACTTAACTCCATACTCCCAGAGTGTGAGACGGAGTATAAACATTAATCAACTCCGTACTCCCAGAGTGCGAGACGGAGTATAAACATTAATCAACTCCGTACTCCCCGAGTGCGAGACGGAGTATAAACATCTACTCAACTCCGTACTCCCAGAGTGCAAGACGGAGTATAAACATACATCAACTCCATACTCATCCCCAAAACTGGGGGCAGAACCAAAGCAAAGCATGCTAGTTGAACATTTGTCTAAAAGAAGATTGAAACGAAACGATTAAGAGACGACTGTCAAGCAATCAACTGAACGGAAATATTCAGCATGAAAGACTGCGGTTTTTCAAAGCACGTCATGTTTACACAAGACGTCCTTTGGGGGGCAAATGTTATCCCGCCTTTTGGCAAGGCCGTGACACCAAGAACTTGATTAGAAACCAGTGATAGTTCGTCTTGGAGATCGGTTACACAAAGGCTCACTATGGATATCGATGGATTTTGTCCGAGTCTGGATCGAGCCACGATTAACAAGACATAACAATCAAAGCCAGGGAAGCCAATGTTCCAAGTTTCAAGACGATCCGAGTTCGTATGCTCAACTTATGATCGATTCGAACAACCGACCATCCATCCATCAACCTCCACATTTGACTTGGAGACCTAAACTGCTTGGAATGAATATGGCCCGATCATCCACTCCAATCAAGTCATAGAACAAAGTTCGACAAAATACAGATACCCCTCATGAAGCTCAGTGACGCCGGGATCCGTCAAAAGTGGACGTGATTTGATCATCTACACATCAAATCCTACCCTGAACACGAAAGGTTGTTCGAAAGCCCAACTTGAAGTAGCTATGGTAGACTGCGTACTCGCTAACCATCACTGTCAATATATGGACACGACTGCACCTTGGAACATATGCAACTTACTTTGTCTACTTAACAATCTATTATCCTTATTTTCTAGAAGGAGATACGGAGCAAATTGTAAGAGATTTGGCTATCTAACCCAACATGGATGTGATTCAACCATCTGTCATATACCTCCTTCCTTGACTTGATTGGAAGAGCTATAATCACCAAGCGGACGAGAATCGATCGTCCATTTTTCAAATTTCATCCCTCATCCTGGGGGGCAGAATCTCATTCCGTGAGCAAACGTGGTTCGATTGTTCATTCGACGACATTAGCCTCGATACAGTAGATGAATACAAATTAAAGAGTGGAAATACGACTGCTCTCAATTTAAACCTCCAAATCCCCAGAGTGTGGACTGGAGTACTCTAAGTCCCCAGAGCGCGGACTAGAGTATAAATGACTTAAAACTCCAAGTCCCCAGAGTGCGGACTGGAGTACTCTAAGTCCCCAAAGCACGGACTAGAGTATAAACGACTTAAAACTCCAAGTCCCCAGAGTGCGGACTGGAGTACTCTAAGTCCCCAGAGCACGGACTAGAGTATAAACGACTTAAAACTCCAAGTCCCCAGAGTGCGGACTGGAGTACTCTAAGTCCCCAGAGCGCGGACTAGAGTATAAATGACTAAAACCTCCAAGTCCCCAGAGTGCAGACTGGAGTACTCTAAGTCCCCAGAGTGCGGACTAGAGTATAAATGACTTAAACCTCCAAGTCCCCAGAGTGCGGACTGGAGTACTCTAAGTCCCCAGAGTGCGGACTAGAGTATAAATGACTTAAACCTCCAAGTCCCCAGAGTACGGACTGGAGTACTCTAAGTCCCCAGAGCGCGGACTAGAGTATAAATGACTAAAACCTCCAAGTCCCCAGAGTACGAAATGGAGTACTCTAAGTCCCCAGAGCACGGACTAGAGTATAAATGACTAAAACCTCCAAGTCCCCAGAGTGCGGATTGGAGTACTCTAAGTCCCCAGAGCGCGGACTAGAGTATAAACGACTTAAAACTCCAAGTCCCCAGAGTGCGGACTGGAGTACTCTAAGTCCCCAGAGCACGGACTAGAGTATAAATGACTAAAACCTCCAAGTCCTCAGAGTGCGGACTGGAGTACTCTAAGTCCCCAGAGCGCGGACTAGAGTATAAATGACTAAAACCTCCAAGTCCCCAGAGTGCGGACTGGAGTACTCTAAGTCCCCAGAGCGCGGACTAGAGTATAAATGACTTAAACCTCCAAGTCCCCAGAGTACGGACTGGAGTACTCTAAGTCCCCAGAGCGCGGACTAGAGTATAAATGACTAAAACCTCCAAGTCCCCAGAGTACGAACTGGAGTACTCTAAGTCCCCAGAGCGCGGACTAGAGTATAAATGACTAAAAACTCCAAGTCCCCAGAGTGCGGACTAGAGTACTCTAAGTCCCCAGAGCGCGGACTAGAGTATAAACGACTTAAACAGATTGCAGACTGGAGTACTCTAAGTCCCCAGAGCACGGACTAGAGTATAAATGACTTAAACCTCCAAGTCCCCAGAGTGCGAACTAGAGTACTCTAACTCCCCAGAGTGCAGACTCGAATATAAGCGAATCGGATCTCCAAGTTCCTTGAATATGAACTATGACACAAATGACTTGAATTTGTCAAATCCTTGACATACGGGCTAGAAAGTATTCTAAGTGCTCAAAGCACAGAATGGAAGTTCAACGACTCCCGAAGAGTTTTCGAGTTATATGAAGATGGACTGAGAAGTCTATGTTACTCACAACTGCTTGGATTAAAATCACAATCACAAAGAAAACTGAACAATAAGAGTCTTTTGTAAGACAGAAAAAGGAACTAAACCTTATTTAGAAATGAGTTTCTATTACAACCCCTCCAAAGTTCAGAGTCGACATTCTATCTACAAGGACTAAGGAAATAGATGAAAATAATTACATGACTTAAACTAACCCTCGTTGAACGAGGATAGTAATCACTTCTTGTGCTTCTTCAACTTCTTTCTAGACGGCTCCTCTCCAGAGCATTTACCCTTGGTACTCTTCTTTGATAGAGGGGTAGCAACTGAAGGAGTACGGGGGCCTTCCATGGGCTTGGAACCGCCAGGAAGGATGACCTTCAACGGCTTGTTCAAAGGATCGTCCAAGTCCATAACTCGGGGATCTACTATGACCTTGACCGTCTCCTCCCTCTCTTTCTCGAGCCACTCCTCCATGCTCAATTCGGATGTATGCTCAGAGGCGCCTGTAATTTCTACTTCATAACCCCCGTCGGTAGGAGAGGAGGTTTCAGACTTGTCTTCGTCAAGCGCTCCGATCACCTGAGCGTCTGGATCAGAAGCCTCCCCTGTGTGAGTGGCTTCACTTGTTTTCTCCCACACTTCCTTGGCAACATCGCTCCTCGGAGTGGGCTTGGGGTCAGAATGGCCTGCACAAAATCGTGGAAAACAAGAATGCAATAGTCCTGCATAAAGAATAACGACTTTCGAAATCTTAAAGAGAACCTTAAAGAGAAGGATTATCTACCAGGTTCGGGCAAACTCTCAGCCATCCGAGAGGTCTCACCCTCTGGAATGGGAGACAGAATGCAGACTAAAGTACTCTAAGACCCTGAGTGCGGACTAGAGTATAAATGACTCAAAAACCTCTATGTCCCCAGAGTGCGGACTACAGTACTCTCAGTCCCCAGAGCATGGACTAGATTATAGACGACTTCAGAAAAATCCCTAAATCCCAGAAGCGGACCAGATTACTCTAAGTTCCCAAAGTGCGAACTAGAGTATAAACGAGTTGACGAAAATCTCTGCGTCTCGAACTGTGGACTAAAGCGTAAGCCGTTCGACAAATCTCTAAGTCCCCAGAGCGTGGACCGAAGCATGAACACAAATTGGGCGTGAGTAAACCGGAGGGAGAATAACACTAAGTCACCAGAATGTAGAGTGGTGTATAAACATCGATAAATAGACGAGTGGATTCCGACCATTTTCTATTCCGCAAACTTCGGCCTGGAATCGACAGGAGGATTATTAACCCACTGAGGATGGAGTTTGACCATCCAACTAGTGACCTGGCCAAATCAATGCTGGGGGCAGGGGTACAAAACACAAAAAAAGCCGAATACGATAGCTTACTATAGCTCTAACGTGGCGTTCTTTATAACTTGAGGCAGCGACTGCATAGAGGCCTCAATACAGAACCAATCGAAACGGCATCCAAAGCTACGAGCAACCTACTATATCATACCTCAGACCAAGGGTCAATGCCGATCCGCACCAAGCACATACGAATGTGACTCGGATGTTTGTTTTTTGAAAACTATGACCCCCAGAGTATGGAAAGGAGGGTAAACCACGAATACTTGATCAAAAATTCTCCAGCACCCTCGTTCGATTCGTCAGGAGGAGTATGAAACTGGATGAGCATAACCCGACTGCATTTGTAGCCAACTTTACCCCGAGATCTGATTACAGAGCATGAACCAAAGTGGACGTGGATGACCATCCACTGTCCAAATTACGCCCTAAAACTTACGTGGCATCGAAGTGTTCCTCTTGGAATGAAAAACCACGATAAAATCCAAGATAGGCGAGACCTAGTCTCCTATCGACTTGCATGATCCCACGATTCAACGGGAAAGAGAGTAAAGCTAAAGTGGGCATGGCTGGCCTTCCTACTTATCGTTATATGCCTCAGACCTGGGGGCACGAGCGAGAGGCAAGATGAATGTGAACCGACTATTCACCGATCACCTCTATGTCTTTGGAGTTTAGGTGAAAACATAAACATAGCTAGGATGAGACTCAACCGTCCATGCAGTACATTTATCAACCCGAGACTGGGAGAAGACGCATGGTCATCCAAGAACTGGCCACGATAGCTCAGTATTAAAACTTATATATAGTGCTTACAGCTACTCAAGGCAACGACCGAAAGGATGCCTAGAGATAGAATCATTAAATCGATGCAAAGCTTGTGGGCAACTGACTGTCACTCCAACCCGAAGGTCGAGTGAAGGATCATGAATGAATTGAATAGAAAATGTGTTACTCGAATATAAAAGCAAATTCAAACTCATAGCAAGATCCAGCTATGTAGTTGCACGCAACTCGAGGCTGGCCCCTACTCGACATTTCCTTCAACGAGCTTTTAAGCCTGATCTTTGGCCATTTGCAGATAATCAATTAGAGCCTTCAGAGCCCTTCATTATTTGACTTAACAACTCATGACAAGACTCTAGGATTCGACCAGAGTAACCATCAACATTGCCAGTCCCAACCATATTTCACATTGAATGTTATGCAAAATAGTTACATCTTTACTCAAAAAATCTGGGATGGCACCTGCTAAGCTGACGGTCGACATTACAACCAGCCATGGTGACCCTTTCCGGGTGCTGAATATCGGATCACAGCTCAGTGCAGTGATGATAGAAGAATTAGTTGGATTTTTCTGAATAAATGATGATATGTTCCCTTGGACCCATTCTGACATGCATATGTGATTTCATTAACTATCGCGAGCCATGCATTGGATATCAGCCCGAAGCTACAAAAGCTAGAACAATCTCTATTGATTTCTTCATGAAAGCTCCACTCTTACTTTTAGGCTCACCCCATCAATGCCTATGCCCACCAGCCGTTGCGACAGGGCATACGATGACCTGAGACGTCTGAAAGACTATTTAAATAGAATATCGAACTAAGCTAATTCGATATCACTTATTTCCCACGAAGGGCTATCCAAGGACGGAAATTAGCAGACCTCACACCCAAATTCACTACCTCAGATGACTATTCAAAGAGTAGCAGAGAACCAACCATAAGATGGAAAATGTACGTGGATGGAGCACCCAATGATCAGTGTTATGGCATAGGAATCATGATAATGACTCCTGAGGAACGATCAATATGCTACGTCCTAAAACTCGATTTACCCGTAACAAACAACGATGCTTAGTTTGAAGCCTTGACTGCCAGCCTCAAATCTGCTAGAGGATTTGAAGTGAAAACTTTACATATCTTTTGTGATTCTTGATTGGTAGTATACAAATTTAAGGAAGTTGATCTTGCTAGGGGGCATTGTCTTGCTCCTTATCTCGGCCAAGTCCAAGAGCTACTAACCGACTTCACATATTACATCATTACACACGAACTCAATGAACAAAATGAAAAGGTGTCATGGTTGACTCCTATCAAAGACTATCTACAATAAAGAATTCTTATTGAACGGAGGAATGGAAAATGACAGATCCTCCGCAAAGCTTCACGCCAAATCATCTAAGAATAAGTCGTGTGTCAAAAGGAGTTTATCCATCCCCACGCTTCGGCATATCGTCCATGATGATATCTTGAGCAAAGTCTATGAAGAAGAACGCGGTAATAACATCAGGGGGAAAAACCATGATAAAGAAGATACTCTGCTACAGGTATTACTGGCCAACTATCAACCCAGAAGCGGTTGATCATGCTAGACAATGTGATGAGTGCAAGATGTTTGCAAAAAATCCGGGAACCCCGCCGATGGAAATTAGTCAAATGGCTAGTTCATAGCCGTTTGCCACTTGGGGGCACTGAAATCATCTTCTTGTCGATCCTTAAGATGGTGCGAAATACACCACCATAGCAGTTGATTACGTCACCAAATGGGCAGATGAAGAACTCTAACCATGACCAAGATGAAGAAAATAATCAACTTCTTTATCCGTAACGTCATCTGTCCTTATGACCTTCCATGATCCATTATAACTGTAAATGGACAGGTTGAAGCTGTGAACAAAATCATAGAGTCTGTACTGAAGAGAGGTTTGGAAAACTCCTCAAGTGGCTGATTGCAACCCTTATTTCACAGAAAATGCAAACAAGGAATCGCAATTGAATTGCAATTAAACTAGACGGAGTTGGTGACGACTTATGAGCATATAAAACGCATCCGAGAGCCAATGGCAAGAACATGTACCCGAACGTGCATGTGTACATCCTTAAAAGTTCGACTTCTTGAAATCAACAGAAATTGAATTCTCACTAAGGGTTATTAAGAAAAGACTAGATCAGATAGCCGAAGCTTATTAGCTCTGCAGAATCAGTCATGTATGGCCACTAATGAACCACAACCCTGGATTTATAATATTGGGAATCAACCAAGCATCACGATGACCAAAGAAGGATACAACACCTTGGGAGGATAAATTGGAGGATAATGACTATTCAAGAAACATGGTGGATTTCTTTCTGAAGACAAGGAATACTCGCTGATTCAAAGCGTGTTGTGTTGCTTCACACGACACACTTTGGGGGGCAAGTGTTTCCTGGAGATCTGACCAGGCAACTGGGTGCTCAGCCACCAAGCCCACCTGGGAAGTCCAGCCCATATTTGTCTATAAATAGAGGGGCAGGGTCACAGTGAAAAGGGACCTCTTTTTTGGGAGAACAATGGGGAGACTCTGCCATTTTTTATACTCTCCTCTTTTTAACTCAAACTTGTATTCAAGTCATTAATAGATGGATTGTATCTGTATTCAACTACTTATGAAAGAAATAAAGATCAAAACTCAAAGTGGATGTAGGCAGTTACGCTGAACCACTATAAATCCGGTGTTCTTACTTTCTACATTTAAATTAGCATTGTCTTCTCTGTTTAATTTACTTTCATCACTTATATCTCTACACAATCTTTCTCTACGAGGTTAGTGACCAATTTTGGTGCTAACAATACGAATAGAGCATTTTCGATCGATACGAACAGAGCATTTTCGATCGATACGAAAAGAGCATTTGCGATCGGTACGAACAGAGCCGTGACTACCGATACGAATTGGACGCAGATGGATCGATACGAACTGCGTGTGAGAATCGATACGAATTGGACGCAGATGGATCGATACGAACTGCATGTGAAAATCGATACGAATTGGACGTAGATGGATCGATACGAATAGAGCAGTTGCGATCGATACGAACAGAGCAGTTGCGATCGATACGAACAGAGCAGTTGTGATCGATACGAACAGAGCATTTTCGATCGATACGAACAGAGCATTTTCGATCGATACCAACAGAGCATTTTGAATCGATACGAACAGAGCATTTTCGATCGATACGAAAAGAGTATTTGTGATCGATACGAACAGAGCCGTGAGTATCGATACTAATTGGACGCAGATGGATCGATACGAACTACGTGTGAGAATCGATATGAATTAGACGCAGATGGTTCGATACGAACAGCATGTGAAAATCGATACGAATTGGACGCAGATGGATCGATACGAACTGCGTGTGAGAATCGATACGAACAGAGCAGTTGCGAACGATACGAACAGAGTAGTTGCGATCGATTCGAACAGAGCAGTTGCAATCGATACGAACAGAGCATTTTCGATCGATACGAACAGAGCATTTTTGATCGATACGAACAGAGCATTTTCGATCGATACGAAAAGAGAATTTGCGATTGATACGAACAGAGCCGTGAGTATCGAAAGTAATTGGACGCCGATGGATCGATACGAACTGCGTGTGAGAATCGATACGAATTGGATGCAGAAGGATCGATACGAACTGCGTGTGAAAATCGATACGAATTGGACGTAGATGGATCGATACAAACAGAGCGGTTGCGATCGATACGAATAGAGGAGTTGCGATTGATACGAACATAGCATTTTTGATCGATACGAACAGAGCATTTTCGATCGATACGAAAAGAGAATTTGCGATCGATACGAATAGAGCCGTGAGTATCGATACTAATTGGATGCAGATGGATCGATACGAACTGCGTGTGAGAATCGATATGAATTGGACGCAGATGGATCGATATGAACTGCGTGTGAAAATCGATACGAATTGGACGCAGATGGATCGATACGAACAGAGCAGTTGCGATCGATACGAACAGAGCAGTTGCGATCGATTCGAACAGAGCTGTAGCGATCGATACGAACAGAGCAGTTGCGATCGATAAGAACAGAGCATTTTCGATCGATACGAACAGAGCATTTTCGATCGATACGAACAGAGCATTTGCGATCGATACGAACAGAGCCGTGAGTATCGATACGAATTGGACGCAGATGGATCGATACGAACTGCATGTGAGAATCGATACGAATTGGACGTAGATGAATCGATACGAACAACGTGTGACAATCGATACGAATTGGTCGCAGATGGATCAATACGAACAGAGAAGTTGCGATCGATACAAACAGAGCAGTTGCGATCGATACGAAAAGAGCATTTTCGATCGATACAAACAGAGCATTTTCGATCAATACGAACAGAGCATTTTCGATCGATACGAAAAGAGCATTTGCCATCGATACGAACAGAGCCATGAGTATCGATACTAATTGGACGCAGATGGATCGATACGAACTGCGTGTGAGAATCGATATGAATTGGACGCAGATGGGTCGATACGAACTACGTGTGAAAATCGATACGAATTGGACGCAGATGGATCGATACGAACTGCGTGTGAGAATCGATACGAACAGAGCAGTTGCAAACGATACGAACATAGCAGTTGCAATCGATACGAAAAGAGCATTTGCGATCGATACGAACAGAGCCGTGAGTATCGATACTAATTGGACGCAGATGGATCAATACGAACTGCGTGTGAGAATCGATACGAATTGGACGCAGATGGATCGATACGAACTGCGTGTGAAAATCGATACGAATTGGTTGCAGATGGATCGATACGAACAGAGCAGTTGCGATCGATACGAACAAAGCAGTTGCGATCGATACAAACAGAGCAGTTGCGATCGATACGAACAGAGCAGTTGCAATCGATACGAACAGAGCATTTTCGATCGATACGAACAGAGCATTTTCGATCGATACGAACAGAGCATTTTCGATCGATACGAACAGAGCATTTTGAATCGATACGAACAGAGCATTTTCGATCGATACGAACAGAGCATTTTCGATCGATACGAAAAGAGCATTTGTGATCGATACGAATAGAGCCGTGAGTATCGATACTAATTGGACGCAGATGGATCGATATGAACTACGTGTGAGAATCGATACGAATTAGACGCAGATGGTTCGATACGAACAGCATGTGAAAATCGATACGAATTGGACGCAGATGGATCGATACGAACTGCGTGTGAGAATCGATAGGAACAGAGCAGTTGCGAATGGTACGAAAATAGCAGTTGCGATCGATACGAACAGAGCAGTTGCGATCGATACGAATAGAGCATTTTCGATCGATACGAACAGAGCATTTTCGATCGATACGAACAGAGCATTTCGATCGATACGAAAAGAGAGTTTGCGATCGATACGAACAGAGCCGTGAGTATCGATAGTAATTGGACGCCGATGGATCGATACGAACTGCGTGTGAGAATCGATACGAATTGGATGCAGATGGATCGATACGAACTGCGTGTGAAAATCGATACGAATTGGACGCAGATGGATCGATACGAATAGAGCAGTTGCGATCGATACAAACAGAGGAGTTGCGATCGATACGAACAGAGCATTTTTGATCGATACGAATAGAGAATTTTCGATCGATACGAAAAGAGAATTTGCGATCGATACGAATAGAGCCGTGAGTATCGATACTAATTGGATGCAGATGGATCGATACGAACTGCGTGTGAGAATCGATACGAATTGGACGCAGCTGGATCGATACGAACTGCGTGTCAAAATCGATACGAATTGGACGCAGATGGATCGATACGAACAGAGCAGTTGCGATCGATACGAACAGAGCAGTTGCGATCGACTCGAACAGAGCAGTAGCGATCGATACGAACAGAGCAGTTGCGATCGATACGAACAGAGCATTTTCGATCAATAAGAACAGAGCATTTTCGATCGATACGAACAGAGCATTTTCGATCGATACGAACAGAGCATTTTCGATCGATACGAACAGAGCATTTTCGATCGATACGAAAAGAGCATTTGCGATCGATACGAACAGAGCCGTGAGTATCGATACGAATTGGACGCAGATGGATCGATACGAACTGCATGTGAGAATCGATACGAATTGGACGTAGATGAATCGATACGAACAACGTGTGACAATCGATACGAATTGGTCGTAGATGGATCATTACGAACAGAAAGTTGCGATCGATACAAACAGAGCAGTTGCGATCGATACGAAAACAGCATTTTCGATCGATACAAACAGAGCATTTTCGATCGATACGAATAGAGCATTTTCGATCGATACGAAAAGAGCATTTGCCATCGATACAAATAGAGCCGTGAGTATCGATACTAATTGGACGCAGATGGATCGATACGAACTGCGTGTGAGAATCGATACGAATTGGACGCAGATGGATCGATACGAATTGGATGCAGATGGATCGATACGAACTGCGTGTGAGAATCGATATGAACATAGCAGTTGCGAACGATACGAACATAGCAGTTACGATCGATACGAACAGAGCAGTTGCGATCGATACGAACAGAGCATTTTCGATCGATACGAACAGAGCATTTTCGATCGATACGAAAAGAGCATTTGCGATCGATACGAACAGAGCCGTGGGTATCGATACTAATTGGACGTAGATGGATCGATACGAACTGCGTGTGAGAATCGATACAAATTGGACGTAGATGGATCGATATGAACTGCGTGTGAAAATCGATATGAATTGGACGCAGATGGATCGATATGAACAGAGCAGTTGCGATCGATACGAACAAAGCAGTTGCGATCGATACGAACAGAGCAGTTGCGATCGATACGAACTGAGCATTTTCGATCGATACGAACTGAGCATTTTCGATCGATACGAACAGAGCATTTTCGATCGATACGAACAGAGCATTTTCGATCGATATGAACAGAGCATTTTCGATCGATACGAAAAGAGCATTTGCGATCGATACGAACAGAGCCGTGAGTACCGATACTAATTGGACGCAGATGGATCGATACGAACTGCGTGTGAGAATCGATACGAATTGGACGCAGATGGGTCGATACGAACTGCGTGTGAAAATCGATACGAATTGGACGTAGATGGATCGATACGAACAGAGCCGTGAGTACTGATACTAATTGGACGCAGATGGATCGATACGAACTGCATGTGAGAATCGATACGAATTGGAGGCAAATGGATCGATACGAACTGCGTGTGAAAATCGATACGAATTGGACGTAGATGGATCGATACGAATAGAGCAGTTGCGATCGATACGAACAGAGCAGTTGCGATCGATACATACAGAGCAGTTGCGATCTATACGAACAGAGCATTTTCGATCGATACGAACAGAGCATTTTCGATCGATACGAACAGAGCATTTTCGATCGATACGAACAGAGCCGTGAGTATCGATACTAATTGGACGCAGATGGATCGATACGAACTACGTGTGAGAATCGATAAGAATTGTACGCATATGGATCGATACGAACTGCGTGTGAAAATCGATACGAATTGGACGCAGATGGATCGATACGAACAGAGCAGTTGCAATCGATACGAATAGAGCAGTTGCGATCGATACGAACAGAGCATTTTCGATCGATACGAACAGAGCATTTTCAATCGATACGAACAGAGCATTTTCGATCGATACGAACAGAGCATTTTCGATCGATACGAACAGAGCCGTGAGTATCGATACTAATTGGACGCAGATGGATCGATACGAACTGCGTGTGAGAATCGATACGAATTGGATGTAGATGGATCGATACGAACTGCGTGTGAAAATCGATACGAATTGTACGCAGATGGATCGATACGAACAGAGCAGTTGCGATCGATACGAACAGAGAAGTTGCGATCGATACGAACTGAGCATTTTCGATCGATTCGAATTGAGCATTTTCGATCGATACGAACAGAGCATTTTCGATCGATACGAACAGAGCATTTTCGATCGATACGAACAGAGCATTTTCGATCGATACGAAAAGAGCATTTGCGATCGATACGAACAGAGCCGTGAGTACCGATACTAATTGGACGCATATGGATCGATACGAACTGCGTGTGAGAATCGATACGAATTGGACGCACATGGGTCGATACGAACTGCGTGTGAAAATCGATACGAATTGGACGTAGATGGATCGATACGAATAAAGCAGTTGCAATCGATACGAACAGAGCAGTTGCGATCGATACATACAGACCAGTTGCGATCTATACGAACAGAGCATTTTCGATCGATACGAACAAAGCATTTTCGATCGATACAAACAGAGCATTTTCGATCGATACAAAAAGAGCATTTGCGATCGATGCGAACAGAGCCGTGAGTATCGATACGAATTGGACGCAGATGGATCGATAAGAACTGCGTGTGAGAATCGATACGAATTGGACGCAAATGGATCGATACGAACTGCGTGTGAGAATCGATACGAATTGGACGCAGATGGATCGATACGAACAGAGCAGTTGCGATCGATACGAACAGAGCAGTTGCGATCGATACGAACAGAGCATTTTCGATCGATACGAATAGAGCATTTTCGATCGATACGAAAAGAGCATTTGCGATCGATACGAACAGAGCCGTGAGTATCGATACGAATTGGATGCAGATGGATCGACAAGAACTGCGTGTGAGAATCGATACGAATTGGACGCAGATGGATCGATACGAACAGCGTGTGAAAATTGATATGAATTGAACGCAGATGGATCGATACAAACTTCGTGTGAGAATCGATACGAACAGAGCAGTTGCGATCGATACGAACAGAGCAGTTGCGATCGATACGAACAGAGCATTTTCGATCGATACAAATAGAGCATTTTCGTTCGATACGAACAGAGCATTTGCGATCGATACGAACAGAGCATTTTCAATCGATACAAAAAGAGCATTTGCGATTGATTCAAACAGAGCCGTGAGTATCGATACAAATTGAACGTGGATGGATCGATACGAACTACGTGTGAGAATCAATACGAATTGGATGTAGATGGATCGATACGAACAGTGTGTGAAAATCGATACGAGACGCAGATGGATCGATACGAACTGCGTGTGAGAATCGATACTAACAGAGCAGTTGCGATCGATAAGAACAGAGCAGTTGCGATCGATACGAACAGAGCAATTTCGATCGATACGAACAGAGCATTTTCGATCGATACGAACAGAGCATTTTCGATCGATACGAAAAGTGAATTAGCGATCGATACGAACAGAGCCGTGAGTATCGATACTAATTGGACGCAGATGGATCGATACGAACTGCGTGTGAGAATCGATACGAATTGGATGCAGATGGATCGATACGAACTGCGTGTGAAAATCGAGACGAATTGGACGTAGATGGATCGATACGAACAGAGCAGTTGCGATCGATACGAACAGAGCAGATGCGATCGATACGAACAGAGCAGTTACGATCGATACGAATAGAGCATTTTCGATCGATATGAACAGAGCATTTTCGATCGATATGAAAAGAGCATTTGCGATCGATACGAACAGAGCCGTGAGTATCGATACTAATTGGAGGCAAATGGATCGATATGAACTGCGTGTGAGAATCGATACAAACAGGACGCAGATGGATCGATACGAACTACGTGTGAAAATCGATACGAATAGGACGCAGATGGATCGATACGAACAGAGCAGTTGGGATCGATACGAAGAGAGCAGTTGCGATCGATATGAACAGAGCAGTTGCGATCGATACGAACATAGCAGTTGCGATCGATACGAAAAGAGCATTTGTGATCGATACGAACAGAGCCGTGAGTATCGATACGAATTGGACGCAGATGGATCGATACGAACTGCGTGTGAGAATCGATACGAATTGGATGCAGATGGATCGATATGAATTGCTTGTGAAAATCGATACGAATTGGACGCAGATGGATCGATGCGAACAAACAGTTGCGATCGATATGAACAGAGTTGTTGCGACCGATACGAACATAGCGGTTGCGATCGATACGAACATAGCATTTTCGATCGATACGAACAGAGCATTTTCGATCGATATGAACAGAGCATTTTCGATCGATATGAACAGAGCATTTTCGATCGATACAAACAGAGCATTTTCGATCGATACGAAAATAGCATTTGCGATCAATACGAACAGAGCCGTGAGTATCGATACTAATTGGACGCAGATGGATCGATACGAACTACGTGTGAGGATCGATACGAATTGGACGCAGACGGATCGATACGAACTACGTGTGAAAATCGATACGAATTTGACGCAGATGGATCGATACGAACAGAGCAGTTGCGATCGATACGAACAGAGCGGTTGCGATCGATACGAACAGAGCGGTTGTGATTGATACGAACATAGCATTTTTGATCGATACGAACAGAGCATTTTCGATCGATACGAACAGAGCATTTTCAATCAATACGAACAGAGCATTTTCGATCGATACGAAAGAGCATTTGCGTTGCATACGAACAGAGCCGTGAGTATCGATACTAATTGGACGTAGATGGATCGATACGAACTGCGTGTGAGAATCGATACGAATTGGACGCGGAAGGATCGATACGAACTGCGTGTGCAAATCGATACGAATTGGACGCAGATGGATCGATATGAACAGAGCAGTTGCGATCGATACGAACAGAGCAGTTGCGATCGATACGAACATAGCAGTTGCGATCGATACGAACAGAGCATTTTCGATCGATACGAACAGAGCATTTTCGATCGATACGAACAGAGCATTTTCGATCGATACGAAAAGAGCATTTGCGATCAATACGAACAGAGCCGTGAGTATCGATACGAATTGGACGCAGACGGATCGATACGAACTGCGTGTGAGAATCGATACGAATTGGACGTAGATGGATCGATACGAACTGCATGTGAAAATCGATACGAATTTGACGCAGATGGATCGATACGAACAGAGCAGTTGCGATCGATACGAACAGAGCAGTTGCGATCGATACGAACAGAGCAGTTGCGATCGATACGAACAGAGCATTTTCGATAGATACGAACAGAGCATTTTCGATCGATACGAACAGAGCATTTTCGATCGATACGAAAAGAGCATTTGCGATCGATACGAACAGAGTCGTGAGTATCGATACTAATTGGACGCAGATGGATCGATACGAACTGTTTGTGAGAATCGATACGAATTGGACGCAGATGGATCAATACGAACTGCGTGTGATAATCGATAAGAATTGAATGCAGATGGATTGATACGAACAGCGTGTGAAACTCGATACGAATAGGACGTAGATAGATCGATACGAACTGCGTGTGAGAATCGATACGAACAGAATAGTTGTGATCGATACGAACAGAGCAGTTGCGATCGATACGAACAGAGCATTTTCGATCGATATGAACAGAGCATTTTCGATCTATACGAACAGAGCATTCTCGATCGATACGAAAAGAGCATTCGCGATCGATACGAATAGAGCCGTGAGTATCGATACTAAATGGACGCAGATGGATCGATACGAACTGCGTGTGAGAATCGATACGAATTAGATGCAGATGGATCGATACGAATTGCGTGTGACAATCGATACGAATTGGACGCAGATGGATCGATACGAACAGAGTAGTTGCGATCGATACGAAAAGAGCAGATGCGATCGATACGAACAGAGCAGTTACGATCGATACGAACAGAGCAGTTGCGATCGATACGAACAGAGCATTTTCGATCGATACGAACAGAGCATTTTTGATCGATACGAAAAGAGCATTGCGATTGATACGAACAGAGCTGTGAGTATCAATACGAATTGGACGCAGATGGATCGATACGGACTGCGTGTGAAAATCGATACGAATTGGATGCAGATGGATCGATACGAACAGCGTGAGAAAATCGATACGAATTGGATGCAGACGGATCGATACGAACTGTGTGAGAAAATCGATACGAACAGCGTGAGAAAATCGATACGAATTGGATGCAGACGGATCGATACGAACTGTGTGTGAGAATCGATATGAAGAGAGCAGTTGCGAACGATACGAACAGAGCAGTTGCGATCGATACGAACATAGCAGTTGCGATCGATACTAACATAGCATTTTCGATCGATACGAACGGAGCATTTTCGATCGATATGAAAAGAGCATTTTCGATCGATACGAACAGAGCCGTGAGTATCGATACGAATTGGACGCAGATGGATCGATACGAACTGCGTGTGAGAATCGATAGGAATTGGACGCAGATGGATCGATACGAACAGCGTGTAAAAATCGATACGAATTGGACGCAGATGGATCGATACGAACTGCGTGTGAGAATCGATATGAACAGAGCAGTTGCGATCGATACGAACAGAGCAGTTGCGATCGATACGAACAAAGCAGTTGCGATCGATACGAACAGAACATTTTCGATCGATACGAAAAGAGCATTTTCGATCGATTCGAACATAGCATTTTCGATCGATACGAACAGAGCCGTGAGTATAGATACTAATTGGACGCAGATGGATCGATACGAACTGCGTGTGAGAATCGATACGAATTGGACGCAGATCGATCGATACGAACAGAGCAGTTGCGATCGATACGAACAGAGAAGATGCGATCGATACGAACAGAGCAGTTGCGATCGATACGAACAGAGCAGTTGCGATCGATACGAACAGAGCAGTTGCGATCGATACGAACAGAGCAGTTGCGATCGATACGAACAGAGCATTTTCGATCGATACGAACAGAGCATTTTCGATCGATACGAACAGAGCATTTTCAATCGATACGAACAGAGCCGTGAGTATCGATACGAATTGGACGTAGATGGATCGATACGAACTGCGTGTGAGAATCGATACGAATTTGATGCAGATGGGTCAATACGAACAGAGCCGTGAGTATCGATACTAATTAGACGCAGATGGATCGATACAAACTGCGTATGAGAATCGATACGAATTGGATGTAGATGGATTGATACGAACTGCGTGTGAAAATCGATATGAATTGGACGCAGATGGATCGATACGAACAGAGCAATTGCGATCGATACGAACAGAGTAGTTGCGATCGATACGAATAGAGCATTTTCGATCGATACGAACAGAGCATTTTCGATCGATACGAAAAGAGCATTTGCTATCGATACGAACAGAGCAGTGAGTATCGATACTAATTGGACGCAGATGGATCGATACGAATTGCGTGTGAGAATCGATACGAATTGGACGCAGATGGATCGATACGAACTGCGTGTGAAAATCGATACGAATTGGACGTAGATGGATCGATACGAACAGAGTAGTTGCGATGGATACGAACAGAGCAGTTGTGATCGATACGAACAGAGCAGTTGCGATCGATATGAACAGAGCATTTTCGATCGATACGAACAGAGCATTTTCGATCGATACGAGCAGAGCATTTTCGATCGATACGAAAAGAGCATTTGCGATCGATACGAACAGAGCCGTGAGTATCGATACGAATTGGACGCAGATGGATAGATATGAAATGCGTGTGAGAATCGATACGAATTGGACGCAGATGGATCGATACGAACTGCGTGTGAAAATCGATACGAATTGGTTGTAGATGGATCGATACGAACAGAGCAGTTGCGATCGATACGAATAGAGCAGTTGCGATCGATACGAACGGAGGATTTTCGATCGATACGAATAGAGCATTTCGATCGATACGAACAGAGCATTTTCGATCGATACGAAAAGAGAATTTGCGATCGATACGAACAGAGCCGTGAGTATCGATACTAATTGGACGCAGATGGATCGATACGAACTGCGTGTGAGAATCGATACGAATTGGACGCAGATGGATCGATACGTACTGCGTGTGAGAATCGATACGAATTGGACGCAGATGGATCGATACGAACAGAGCAGTTACGATCGATACGAACAGAGCAGATGCGATCGATACGAACAGTGCAGTTGCGATCGATACAAACAGAGCAGTTGCGATCGATACGAACAGAGCATTTTCGATCGAAACGAACAGAGCTTTTTCGATCGATATGAACAGAGCATTTGTGATCGATACGAACAGAGCGGTGAGTATCAATACTAATCGGACGCAGATGGATCGATACGAACTGCATGTTAGAATCGATACGAACAGAGCAGTTGCGATTGATACGAACAGAGCAGTTGCGATCGATACGAACAGAGCAGTTGCGATCGATACGAACAGAGCATTTTCGATCGATACGAACAGAGCATTTTCGATCGATACGAACAGAGCATTTTCAATCGATACGAACAGAGCCGTGAGTATTGATACGAATTGGACGCAGATGGATCGATACGAACTGCGTGTGAGAATCGATACGAATTGGACGCAGATGAATCGATACAAACAGCGTGTGAAAATCGATACGAATTGGACGCAGATGGATCGATACGAACAGAGCAGTTGCGATCGATACGAACAGAGCAGATGCAATCGATACGAACAGAGCAGTTGTGATCGATACGAACAGAGCAGTTGCGATCGATACGAACAGAGCATTTTCGATCGATACAAACAGAGCATTTTCGATCGATACGAACAAAGCATTTTCGATCGATACGAAAAGAGCATTTGCGATCGATACGAACAAAGCCATGAGTATCGATACTAATTGGATGCAGATGGATCGATACGAACTGCGTGTGATAATCGATACGAATTGGACGCAGACGGATCGATACGAACTGCGTGTGAAAATCGATACAAATTGGACGCGGATGGATCGATACGAACAGAGCATTTGCGATCGATACGAATAGAGCAGATGCGATCGATACGAACAGAGTAGTTGCGATCGATACGAACAGAGCATTTTCGATCGATACGAACAGAGCATTTTCGACCGATACGAACAGAGCATTTTCGACCGATACGAACAGAGCATTTTCGATCGATACGAAAAGAACATTTGCGATCGATACGAACAGAGCTGTGAGTATCGATACTAATTGGATGCATATGGATCGATACGAACTGCGTGTGAGAATCGATACGAATTGGATGCAGATGGATCGATACGAACGTCGTGTGAAAATCGACACGAATAGGACGCAGATGGATCGAAACGAATAGAGCAGTTGCGATCGATAAGAACAGAGCAGTTGCGATCGATACGAACAGAGCAGTTGCGATCGATACGAACAGAGCAGTTGCGATCGATACGAAAAGAGCATTTGCGATCGATACGAACAGAGCCGTGAGTATCGATACTAATTGGACGCAGATGGATCGATACGAACTGAGTCTGAGAATCGATACGAATTGGACACAGATGGATCGAAACGAACTGCGTGTGAAAATCGATATGAATTGGACGCAGATGGATCGATATGAACAGAGGAGTTGCGATCGATACGAACAGAGCAGTTGCGATCGATACGAACAGAGCAGTTGCGATCGATACGAACAGAGCATTTTCGATCGATACGAACAGAGCATTTTCGATCGATACGAAAAGAGCATTTGCGATCGATACGAACAGAGCCGTGAGTATCGATACGAATTGGATGCAGATGGATCGATATGAACTGCGTGTGAGAATCAATACGAATTGGACGCAGATGGATCGATACGAACTGCGTGTGAAAATCGATATGAATTGGACGCAGATGGATCGATACGAACAGAGCAGTTGCGATCGATACGAACAGAGCAGCTACGATCGATACGAACAGAGCAGTTGCGATCGATACGAACATAGCATTTTCGTTCGATACGAACAGAGCATTTTCGATCGATACGAAAAGAGCATTTGCGATCGATACGAACAGAGCCGTGAGTATCGAAATGAATTGGACGCAGATGGATCGATACGAACTGCGTGTGAGAATTAATACGAATTGGATGCAGATGGATCGATACGAACTGCGTGTGAAAATCGATATGAATTGGACGCAGATGGATCGATACGAACAGAGCAGTTGCGATCGATACGAACAGAGTAGTTGGGATCGATACGAACAGAGAATTTTCGATCGATACGAATTGAGCATTTTCGATCGATACGAAAAGAGCATTTGTGATCGATACGAACAGAGCAGTGAGTATCGATACTAATTGGACGCAGATGGATCGATACGAACTGCGTGTGAGAATCGATACGAATTGGACGCAGATGGATCGATACGAACTGCGTGTGATAATCGATACGAATTGGACGCAGATGGATCGATACGAACAGAGCAGTTGCGATCGATACGAACCGAGCAGTTGCGATCGATTCGAACAGAGCAGTTGCGATCGATTCGAACAGAGCAGTTGCGATCGATACGAACAGAGCATTTTCGATCGATACGAACAGAGCATTTTCGATCGATACGAAAAAATAATTTGCGATCGATACGAATAGAGCCATGAGTATCGATACGAATTGGATGCAGATGGATCGATACGAACTGCGTGTGAGAATCAATATGAATTGGACGCAGATGGATCGATACGAACTGCGTGTGAAAATCGATACGAATTGGATGCAGATGGATCGATACGAACAGAGCAGTTGCGATCGATACGAACAGAGCAGTTGCGATCGGTACGAACAGAGCATTTTCGGTCGATACGAACAGAGCATTTTCGATCGATAGGAACAGAGCATTTTCGATCCATACGAACAGAGCATTTTCGATCGATACGAAAAGAGCATTTGTGATCGATACGAACAGAGCCGTGAGTATCGATACTAATTGGACGCAGATTGATCGATACGAACTTCGTGTGAGAATCGATACGAATTGGACGCAGATGGATCGATACGAACAGCGTGTGAAAATCGATACGAATTGGACGCAGATGGATCGATACGAACTGCATGTGAGAATCGATATGAACAGAGCAGTTGCGAACGATACGAACAGAGCAGTTGCGATGATACGAACAGAGCAGTTGCGATCGATACGAACAGAGCAGTTGCGATCGATACGAATAGAGCATTTTCGATCGATATGAACAGAACATTTTCGATCGATACGAACAGAACATTTTCGATCGATACGAAAAGAGCATTTGTGATCGATACGAACAGAGCCGTGAGTATCGATACTAATTAGACGCAGATGGATCAATACAAACTGCGTGTGAGAATCGATACGAATTGGATGTAGATGGATCGATACGAACTGCGTGTGAAAATCGATATGAATTGGACGCAGATGGATCGATACGAACAGAGTAGTTGCGATCGATACGAACAGAGTAGTTGCGATCAATACGAACAGAGCATTTTCAATCGATACGAACAGAGCATTTTCGATCGATACGAAAAGAGCATTTGCTATCGATACGAACAGAGCAGTGAGTATCGATACTAATTGGACGCAGATGGATCGATACGAACTGCGTGTGAGAATCGATACGAATTGGACGCAGATTGATCGATACGAACTGCGTGTGAAAATCGATACGAATTGGTTGCAGATGGATCGATACGAACAGAGCAGTTGCGACCGATACGAACAGAGCAGTTTCGATCGATATGAACGGAGCATTTTCGATCGATACGAACTGAGCATTTTCGATCGATACAAACAGAGCATTTTCAATCGATACGAAAAGAGCATTTGCGATCGATACGAACAGAGCCGTGAGTATCGATACTAATTGGATGCAGATGGATCGATACGAACTGCGTGTGAGAATCGATACGAATTGGACGCAGATGGATCGATACGAAGTGTGTGTGAGAATCGATACGAATTGGACGCAGATGGATCGATACGAACTGCATGTGAAAATCAATACGAATTGGACGCAGATGGATCGATACGAAGAGAGTAGTTACGATCGATACGAACAGAGCAGATGCGATCGATACGAACAGTGCAGTTGCGATCGATACGAACAGAGCAGTTGCGATCGATACGAACAGAGCATTTTCGATCGAAACGAACAGAGCATTTTCGATCGATATGAACAGAGCATTTGCGATCGATACGAACAGAGCGGTGAGTATCAATACTAATCGGACGCAGATGGATCGATACGAACTGCATGTTAGAATCGATACGAACAGAGCAGTTGCGATCGATACGAACAGAGCAGTTGCGATCGAAACGAACAGAGCAGTTGCGATCTATAAGAACAGAGCATTTTCGATCGATACGAACAGAGCATTTTCGATCGATACGAACAGAGCATTTTCAATCGATACGAACAGAGCCGTGAGTATCGATATGAATTGGACGCAGATGGATCGATACGAACTGCGTGTGAGAATCAGTACGAATTGGACGCAGATGGATCGATACAAACAGCGTGTGAAAATCGATACGAATTGGACGCAGATGGATCGATACGAACAGAGCAGTTGCGATCGATACAAACAGAGCAGATGCAATCGATACGAACAGAGCAGTTGTGATCGATACGAACAGAGCAGTTGCGATCGATACGAACAGAGCAGATGCGATTGATACGAACAGAGCAGTTGTGATCGATACGAACAGAGCAGTTGCGATCGATACGAACAGAGCAGTTGCGATCGATACGAACAGAGCATTTTCGATCGATACGAACAGAGCATTTTCGATCGATACGAGCAGAGCATTTTCGATCGATACGAAAAGAGCATTTGCGATCGACACGAACAGAGCCGTGAGTATCGATACGAATTGGACGCAGATGGATAGATATGAAATGCATGTGAGAATCGATACGAATTGGACGCAGATGGATCGATACGAACTGCGTGTGAAAATCGATACGAATTGGTTGCAGATGGATCGATACGAACAGAGCAGTTGCGACCGATACGAACAGAGCAGTTGCGATCGATACGAACGGAGCATTTTCGATCGATACGAACTGAGCATTTTCGATCGATACAAACAGAGCATTTTCAATCGATACGAAAAGAGCATTTGCGATCGATACGAACAGAGCCGTGAGTATCGATACTAATTGGATGCAGATGGATCGATACGAACTGCGTGTGAGAATCGATACGAATTGGACGCAGATGGATCGATACGAAGTGTGTGTGAGAATCGATACGAATTGGACGCAGATGGATCGATACGAACTGCATGTGAAAATCAATACGAATTGGACGCAGATGGATCGATACGAAGAGAGTAGTTACGATCGATACGAACAGAGCAGATGCGATCGATACGAACAGTGCAGTTGCGATCGATACGAACAGAGCAGTTGCGATCGATACGAACAGAGCATTTTCGATCGAAACGAACAGAGCATTTTCGATCGATATGAACAGAGCATTTGCGATCGATACGAACAGAGCGGTGAGTATCAATACTAATCGGACGCAGATGGATCGATACGAACTGCATGTTAGGATCGATACGAACAGAGCAGTTGCGATCGAAACGAACAGAGCAGTTGCGATCTATAAGAACAGAGCATTTTCGATCGATACGAACAGAGCATTTTCGATCGATACGAACAGAGCATTTTCAATCGATACGAACAGAGCCGTGAGTATCGATACGAATTGGACGCAGATGGATCGATACGAACTGCGTGTGAGAATCAGTACGAATTGGACGCAGATGGATCGATACAAACAGCGTGTGAAAATCGATACGAATTGGACGCAGATGGATCGATACGAACAGAGCAGTTGCGATCGATACAAACAGAGCAGATGCAATCGATACGAACAGAGCAGTTGTGATCGATACGAACAGAGCAGTTGCGATCGATACGAACAGAGCATTTTCGATCGATACGAACAGAGCATTTTCGATCGATACGAAAAGAGCATTTGCGATCGATACGAACAAAGCCGTGAGTATCGATACTAATTGGATGCAGATGGATCGATACGAACTACGTGTGATAATCGATACGAATTGGACGCAGACGGATCGATACGAACTGCGTGTGAAAATCGATACAAATTGGACGCAGATGGATCGATACGAACAGAGCATTTGCGATCGATACGAACAGAGCAGATGCGATCGATACGAACAGAGTAGTTGCGATCGATACGAACAGAGCAGTTGCGATCGATACGAACATAGCCGTGAGTATCGATACTAATTGGACGCAGATTGATCGATACGAACTTCGTGTGAGAATCGATACGAATTGGACGCAGATGGATCGATACGAACAGCGTGTGAAAATCGATACGAATTGGACACAGATGGATCGATACGAACTGCATGTGAGAATCGATATGAACAGAGCAGTTGCGAACGATACGAACAGAGCAGTTGCGATGATACGAACAGAGCAGTTGCGATCGATACGAACAGAGTAGTTGCGATCGATACGAACAGAGCATTTTCAATCGATATGAACAGAACATTTTCGATCGATACGAACAGAACATTTTCGATCGATACGAAAAGAGCATTTGTGATCGATACGAACAGAGCCGTGAGTATCGATACTAATTAGACGCAGATGGATCGATACAAACTGCGTGTGAGAATCGATACGAATTGGATGTAGATGGATCGATACGAACTGCGTGTGAAAATCGATATGAATTGGACGTAGATGGATCGATACGAACAGAGCAGTTGCGATGGATACGAACAGAGCAGTTGCGATGATACGAACAGAGCAGTTGCGATCGATACGAACAGAGCAGTTGCGATCGATACGAACAGAGCAGTTGCGATCGATACGAACAGAGCAGTTGCGATCGATACGAACGGAGCATTTTCGATCGATACGAACTGAGCATTTTCGATCGATACAAACAGAGCATTTTCAATTGATACGAAAAGAGCATTTGCGATCGATACGAACAGAGCCGTGAGTATCGATACTAATTGGACGCAGATGGATCGATACGAACTGCGTGTGAGAATCGATACGAATTGGACGCAGATGGATCGATACGAAGTGTGTGTGAGAATCGATATGAATTGGACGCAGATGGATCGATACAAACTGCATGTGAAAGTCAATACGAATTGGACGTAGATGGATTGATACGAAGAGAGTAGTTACGATAGATACGAACAGAGAAGATGCGATCGATACGAACAGTGCAGTTGCGATCGATACGAACAGAGCAGTTGCGATCGATACGAACAGAGCATTTTCGATCGAAACGAACAGAGCATTTTCGATCGATATGAACAGAGCATTTGCGATCGATACGAACAGAGCGGTGAGTATCAATACTAATCGGACGCAGATGGATCGATACGAACTGCATGTTAGAATCGATACGAACAGAGCAGTTGCGATCGATACGAACAGAGCAGTTGCGATCAAAACGAACAGAGCAGTTGCGATCTATACGAACAGAGCATTTTCGATCGATACGAACAGAGCATTTTCGATCGATACGAACAGAGCATTTTCAATCGATACGAACTGAGCCATGAGTATCGATACGAATTGGACGTAGATGGATCGATACGAACTGCGTGTGAGAATCAGTACGAATTGGACGCAGATGGATCGATACAAACAGCGTGTGAAAATCGATACGAATTGGACGCAGATGGATCGATACGAACAGAGCAGTTGCGATCGATACAAACAGAGCAGATGCAATCGATACGAACAGAGCAGTTGTGATCGATACGAACAGAGCAGTTGCAATCGATACGAACAGAGCATTTTCGATCGATACGAACAGAGCATTTTCGATCGATACGAACAGTGCATTTTCGATCGATACGAAAAGAGCATTTGCGATCGATACGAACAAAGCCATGAGTATCGATACTAATTGGATGCAGATGGATCGATGCGAACTGCATGTGATAATCGATACGAATTGGACGCAGACGGATCGATACGAACTGCGTGTGAAAATCGATACAAATTGGACGCAGATGGATCGATACGAACAGAGCATTTGCGATCGATACGAACAGAGCAGATGCGATCGATACGAACAGAGTAGTTGCGATCGATACGAACAGAGCAGTTGCGATCGATACGAACAGAGCTTTTTCGATCGATACGAACAGAGCATTTTCGACCGATACGAACAGAGCATTTTCGATCGATACGAAAAGACCATTTGCGATCGATACGAACAGAGCTGTGAGTATCGATACTAATTGGATGCAGATGGATCGATACGAACTACGTGTGAGAATCGATACGAATTGGACGTAGTTGGATCGATACGAACTTCGTGTGAAAATCGACACAAATAGGACGCAAATGGATCGATACAAACAGAGCAGTTGCGATCGGTAAGAATAGAGCAGTTGCGATCGATACCAACAGAGCAGTTGCGATCGATACGAACAGAGCAGTTGCGATCGATACGAAAAGAGCATTTGCGATCTATACGAACAGAGCCGTGAGTATCGATACTAATTGGACGCAGATGGATCGATACGAACTGCGTGTGAGAATCGATACGAATTGGACACAGATGGATCGATACGAACTGCGTGTGAAAATCGATACGAATTGGACGCAGATGGATCGATATGAACAGAGGAGTTGCGATCGATACGGACAGAGCAGTTGCGATCGATACGAACAGAGCAGTTGCGATCGATACGAACAGAGCATTTTCGATCGATATGAACAGAGCATTTTCGATCGATACGAAAAGAGCATTTGCGATCGATACGAACAGAGCCGTGAGTATCAATACGAATTGGATGCAGATGGATCGATATGAACTGCGTGTGAGAATCGATACGAATTGGACGCAGATGGATCGATACGAACTGCGTGTGAAAATCGATATGAATTGGACGCAGATGGATCGATACGAACAGAGCAGTTGCGATCGATACGAACAGAGCAGCTACGATCGATACGAACAGAGCAGTTGCGATCGATACGAACATAGCATTTTCGTTCGATACGAACAGAGCATTTTCGATCGATACGAAAAGAGCATTTGCGATCGATACGAACAGAGCCGTGAGTATCGATATGAATTGGACGCAGATGGATCGATACGAACTGCGTGTGAGAATTGATACGAATTGGATGCAGATGGATCGATACGAACTGCGTGTGAAAATCGATATGAATTGGACGCAGATGGATCGATACGAACAGAGCAGTTGCGATCGATACGAACAGAGTAGTTGTGATCGATACGAACAGGGAATTTTCGATCGATACGAATTGAGCATTTTCGATCGATACGAAAAGAGCATTTGTGATCGATACGAACAGAGCAGTAAGTATCGATACTAATTGGACGCAGATGGATCGATACGAACTGCGTGTGAGAATCGATACGAATTGGACGCAGATGGATCGATACGAACTGCGTGTGAAAATCGATACGAATTGGATGTAGATGGATCGATACGAACAGAGCTGTTGCGATGGATACGAACAGAGCAGTTACGATGGATACGAACAGAGCAGTTGCGATCGATATGAACAGAGCAGTTACGATCGATACGAATAGAGCATTTTCGATCGATACGAGCAGAGCATTTTCGATCGATACGAAAAGAGCATTTGCGATCGATACGAACAGAGCCGTGAGTATCGATACGAATTGGACGCAGATGGATCGATATGAACTGCGTGTGAGAATCGATACGAACAGAGCAGTTGCGATCGATACGAACAGAGCAGTTGCGATCGATACGAACAGAGCAGTTGCGATCGATACGAACAGAGCATTTTCGACTGATACGAACAGAGCATTTTCGATCGATACGAATAGAGCATTTTCGATCGATACGAACAGAGCCATGAGTATCGATACGAATTGGATGCAGATGGGTCGATACAAACTGCGTGTGAGAATCGATACGAATTGGACGTAGATGGATCGATACGAACAGAGCAGTTGCAATGGATACGAACAGAGCAGTTGCGATCGATACGAACAGAGCAGTTGCGATCGATATGAACAGAGCATTTTCGATCGATACGAACAGAGCATTTTCGATCGATACGAGCAGAGCATTTTTGATCGATACGAAAAGAGCATTTGCGATCGATACGAACAGAGCCGTGAGTATCGATACGAATTGGACGCAGATGGATAGATATGAAATGCGTGTGAGAATCGATACGAATTGGACGCAGATGGATCGATACGAACTGCGTGTGAAAATCGATACGAATTGGTTGCAGATGGATCGATACGAACAGAGCAGTTGCGACCGATACGAACAGAGCAGTTGCGATCGATACGAACGGAGCATTTTCGATCGATACGAACAGAGCATTTTCGATCGATACGAACAGAGCATTTTCGATCGATACGAAAAGAACATTTGCGATCGATACGAACAGAGCCGTGAGTATCGATACTAATTGGACGCAGATGGATCGATACGAACTGCATGTGAGAATCGATACGAATTGGACGCAGATGGATCGATACGAAGTGTGTGTGAGAATCGATACGAATTGGACGCAGATGGATCGATACGAACTACATGTGAAAATCAATACGAATTGGACGCAGATGGATCGATACGAAGAGATTAGTTACGAACGATACGAACAGAGCAGATGCGATCGATACGAACAGTGCAGTTGCGATCGATACGAACAGAGCAGTTGCGATCGATACGAACAGAGCATTTTCGATCGAAACGAACAGAG
Source organism: Allium fistulosum (assembly GCA_030737815.1). Classification (NCBI taxonomy): domain Eukaryota; kingdom Viridiplantae; phylum Streptophyta; class Magnoliopsida; order Asparagales; family Amaryllidaceae; genus Allium; species Allium fistulosum. Next base: position 802,709,446 of record CM060904.1, read on the forward strand.
CATTTTCGATAGATATGAACAGAGCATTTGCGATCGATACGAACAGAGCGGTGAGTATCAATACTAATCGGACGCAGATGGATCGATACGAACTGCATGTTAGAATCGATACGAACAGAGCAGTTGCGATCGATACGAACAGAGCAGTTGCGATCGAAACGAACAGAGCAGTTGCGATCTATACGAACAGGGCATTTTCGATCGATACGAACAGAGCATTTTCGATCGATACGAACAGAGCATTTTCAATCGATACGAACAGAGCCGTGAGTATCGATACGAATTGGACGCAGATGGATCGATACGAACTGCGTGTGAGAATCGGTACGAATTGGACGCAGATGGATCGATACAAACAGCGTGTGAAAATCGATACGAATTGGACGCAGATGGATCGATACGAACAGAGTAGTTGCGATCGATACGAACAGAGCAGATGCAATCGATACGAACAGAGCAGTTGTGATCGATACGAACAGAGCAATTGCGATCGATACGAACAGAGCATTTTCGATCGATACGAACAGAGCATTTTCGATCGATACGAACAGAGCATTTTCGATCGATACGAAAAGAGCATTTGCGATCGATACGAACAAAGCCGTGAGTATCGATACTAATTGGATGCAGATGGATCGATACGTACTGCGTGTGATAATCGATACGAATTGGACGCAGACGGATCGATACGAACTGCGTGTGAAAATCGATACAAATTGGACGCAGAAGGATCGATACGAACAGAGCATTTGCGATCGATACGAACAGAGCAGATGCGATCGATACGAACAGAGTAGTTGCGATCGATACGAACAAAGCAGTTGCGATCGATACGAACAGAGCATTTTCGATTGATAAGAACAGAGCATTTTCGACCGATACGAACAGAGCATTTTCGATCGATACGAAAAGAACATTTGCGATCGATACGAACAGAGTTGTGAGTATCGATACTAATTGGATGCATATGGATCGATTCGAACTACATGTGAGAATCGATACGAATTGGACGCAGATGGATCGATACGAACGTCGTATGAAAATCGATATGAATTGGACGCAGATGGATCGATACGAACAGAGCAGTTGCGATCGATACGAACAGAGCAGTTGCGATCGATACGAACAGAGCAGTTACGATCGATACGAACAGAGCATTTTCGATCGATACGAACAGAGCATTTTCGATCGATACGAGCAGAGCATTTTCGATCTATACGAACAGAGCCGTGAGTATCGATACTAATTGGATGTAGATGGATCGATACGAACTACGTGTGAGAATCGATACGAATTGGACGCAGATGGATCGATACGAACTTCGTGCGAAAATCGATACGAATAGGACGCAGATGGATCGATACGAACAGAGCAGTTGCGATCGATAAGAACAGAGCAGTTGCGATCGATACAAACAGAGCAGTTGCGATCGATACGAACAGAGCAGTTGCGATCGATACGAAAAGAGCATTTGCGATCGATACGAACAGAGCCGTGAGTATCGATACTAATTGGACGCAGATGGATCGATACGAACTGAGTCTGAGAATCGATACGAATTGGACGCAGATGGATCGATTCGAACTGCGTGTGAAAATCGATACGAATTGGACGCAGATGGATCGATATGAACAGAGCAGTTGCGATCGATACGAACAGAGCAGTTGCGATCGATACGAACAGAGCAGTTGCGATCGATACGAACAGAGCATTTTCGATCGAAACGAACAGAGCATTTTCGATAGATATGAACAGAGCATTTGCGATCGATACGAACAGAGCGGTGAGTATCAATACTAATCGGACGCAGATGGATCGATACGAACTGCATGTTAGAATCGATACGAACAGAGCAGTTGCGATCGATACGAACAGAGCAGTTGCGATCGAAACGAACAGAGCAGTTGCGATCTATACGAACAGGGCATTTTCGATCGATACGAACAGAGCATTTTCGATCGATACGAACAGAGCATTTTCAATCGATACGAACAGAGCCGTGAGTATCGATACGAATTGGACGCAGATGGATCGATACGAACTGCGTGTGAGAATCGGTACGAATTGGACGCAGATGGATCGATACAAACAGCGTGTGAAAATCGATACGAATTGGACGCAGATGGATCGATACGAACAGAGTAGTTGCGATCGATACGAACAGAGCAGATGCAATCGATACGAACAGAGCAGTTGTGATCGATACGAACAGAGCAATTGCGATCGATACGAACAGAGCATTTTCGATCGATACGAACAGAGCATTTTCGATCGATACGAACAGAGCATTTTCGATCGATACGAAAAGAGCATTTGCGATCGATACGAACAAAGCCGTGAGTATCGATACTAATTGGATGCAGATGGATCGATACGTACTGCGTGTGATAATCGATACGAATTGGACGCAGACGGATCGATACGAACTGCGTGTGAAAATCGATACAAATTGGACGCAGAAGGATCGATACGAACAGAGCATTTGCGATCGATACGAACAGAGCAGATGCGATCGATACGAACAGAGTAGTTGCGATCGATACGAACAAAGCAGTTGCGATCGATACGAACAGAGCATTTTCGATTGATAAGAACAGAGCATTTTCGACCGATACGAACAGAGCATTTTCGATCGATACGAAAAGAACATTTGCGATCGATACGAACAGAGTTGTGAGTATCGATACTAATTGGATGCATATGGATCGATTCGAACTACATGTGAGAATCGATACGAATTGGACGCAGATGGATCGATACGAACGTCGTATGAAAATCGATATGAATTGGACGCAGATGGATCGATACGAACAGAGCAGTTGCGATCGATACGAACAGAGCAGTTGCGATCGATACGAACAGAGCAGTTACGATCGATACGAACAGAGCATTTTCGATCGATACGAACAGAGCATTTTCGATCGATACGAGCAGAGCATTTTCGATCTATACGAACAGAGCCGTGAGTATCGATACTAATTGGATGTAGATGGATCGATACGAACTACGTGTGAGAATCGATACGAATTGGACGCAGATGGATCGATACGAACTTCGTGCGAAAATCGATACGAATAGGACGCAGATGGATCGATACGAACAGAGCAGTTGCGATCGATAAGAACAGAGCAGTTGCGATCGATACAAACAGAGCAGTTGCGATCGATACGAACAGAGCACTTGCGATCGATACGAAAAGAGCATTTGCGATCGATACGAACAGAGCCGTGAGTATCGATACTAATTGGACGCAGATGGATCGATACGAACTGAGTCTGAGAATCGATACGAATTGGACGCAGATGGATCGATTCGAACTGCGTGTGAAAATCGATACGAATTGGACGCAGATGGATCGATATGAACAGAGCAGTTGCGATCGATACGAACAGAGCAGTTGCGATCGATACGAACAGAGCAGTTGCGATCGATACGAACAGAGCATTTTCGATCGATACGAACAGAGCATTTTCGATCGATACGAAAAGAGCATTTGCGATCGATACGAATAGAGCCGTGAGTATCGATACGAATTGGATGCAGATGGATCGATACGAACTGCGTGTGAGAATCGATACGAATTGGACGCAGATGGATCGATACGAACTGCGTGTGAAAATCGATATGAATTGGACGCAGAAGGATCGATACGAACAGAGTAGTTGCGATCGATACGAACAGAGCAGCTACGATCGATACGAACAGAGCAGTTGCGATCGAAACGAATAGAGCATTTTCGTTCGATACGAACAGAGCATTTTCGATCTATACGAAAAGAGCATTTGCGATCGATACGAACAGAGCCGTGAGTATCGATATAAATTGGACGCAGATGGATCGATTCGAACTGCGTGTGAGAATCGATACGAATTGGATGCAGACGGATCGATACGAACTGCGTGTGAAAATCGATATGAATTGGACGTAGATGGATCGATACGAATAGAGCAGTTGCAATCGATACGAACAGAGTAGTTGCGATCGATACGAACAGAGCATTTTCGATCGATACGAACAGAGCATTTTCGATCGATACGAAAAGAGCATTTGTGATCGATACGAACAGAGCAGTGAGTATCGATACTAATTGGACGCAGATGGATCGATACGAATTGGACGCAGATGGATCGATACGAACTGCGTGTGAAAATCGATAGGAATTGGACGCAGATGGATCGATACGAACAGAGCAGTTGCGATCGATACGAGCAGAGCAGTTACGATGGATACGAACAGAGCAGTTGCGATCGATACGAACAGAGCAGTTGCGATCGATATGAATAGAGCATTTTCGATCGTTACGAACAGAGCATTTTCGATCGATACGAATAGAGCATTTTCGATCGATACGAGCAGAGCATTTTCGATCGATAAGAAAAGAGCATTTGCGATCGATACGAACAGAGCCGTGAGTATCGATACGAATTGGACGCAGATGGATCGATAAGAACTGCGTGTGAGAATCGATACGAATTGGACGCAGATGGATCGATACGAACTGCGTGTGAAAATCGTTACGAATTGGACGCAGATGGATCGATACGAACAGAGCAGTTGCGATCGATACAAACAGAGCAGTTGCGATCGATACGAACAAAGCATTTTCGATCGATACGAACAGAGCATTTTCGATCGATAGGAACAGAGCATTTTCGATAGATACGAAAAGAGCATTTGCGATCGATACGAATAGAGCCATGAGTATCGATACTAATTGGACGCAGATGGATCGATACGAACTGCGTGTGAGAATCGATACGAATTGGACGCAGATGGATCGATACGAACTGCGTGTATGAATCGATACGAACTGCGTGTATGAATCGATACGAATTGGACGCAGATGGATCGATACGAACTGCCTGTGAAAATCAATACGAATTGGACGCAGATGGATCGATACGAACAGAGCAGTTACGATCGATACGAACAGAGCAGATGCGATCGATACGAACAGAGCAGTTACGATCGATACGAACAGAGCAGATGCGATCGATACGAACAGAGCAGTTGCGATCGATACGAACAGAGCAGTTGCGATCGATACGAACAGAGCATTTTCGATCGAAACGAACAAAGCAGTTGCGATCGATACGAACAGATCATTTTCGATCGATACGAACAGAGCATTTTCGATCGATACGAATAGAGCATTTGCAATCGATACGAACAGAGCCGTGAGTATCGATACGAATTGGACGCAGATGGATCGATACGAACTGCGTGTGAGAATCGATACGAATTAGACGCAGATGGATCGATACGAACAGCGTGTGAAAATCGATACGAATTGGACGCAGATGGATCGATACGAACAGAGCAGTTGCGATCGATACGAACATAGCAGATGCAATCGATACGAACACAGCAGTTGTGATCGATACGAACAGAGCAATTGCGATCGATATGAACAGAGCATTTTCGATCGATACGAACAGAGCATTTTCGATCGATACGAACAGAGCATTTTCGATCGATACGAAAAGAGCATTTGCGATCGGTACGAACAAAGCTGTGAGTATCGATACTAATTGGATGCAGATGGATCGATACGAACTGCGTGTGATAATCGATACGAATTAGACGCAGACGGATCGATACGAACTGCGTGTGAAAATCGATACAAATTGGACGCAAATGGATCGATACGAACAGAGCATTTGCGATCGATACGAACAGAGCAGATGCGATCGATACGAACAGAGCAGTTGCGATCGATACGAATAGAGCTGTTGCGATCGATACGAACAGAGCATTTTCGATCGATACGAACAGAGCATTTTCGATCGATACGAATAGAGCATTTTCGATCGATACGAAAAGAGCATTTGCAATCGATACTAATTGGATGCAGATGGATCGATACGAACTGCGTGTGAGAATCGATACGAATTGGACGTAGATGGATCGATACGAACTTCGTGTGAAAATCGATACGAATAGGACGTAGATGGATCGATACGTACAGAGCAGTTGCGATCGATAAGAACAGAGCAGTTGCGATCGATACGAACAGAGCAGTTGCGATCGATACGAACAGAGCATTTTCGATCGATACGAACAGAGCATTTTCGATCGATACGAAAAGAGCATTTGCGATCGTTACGAACAAAGCCGTGAGTATCGATACTAATTGGATGCAGATGGATCGATACGAACTGCGTGTGATAATCGATACGAATTGGACGCAGACGGATCGATACGAACTGCGTGTGAAATCGATACGAATTGGATGCAGATGGATCGATACGAACAGAGCATTTGCGATCGATATGAACAGAGCAGATGCGATCGATACGAACAGAGCAGTTTCGATCGATACGAACAGAGCAGTTGCGATCGATACGAACAGAGCATTTTCGATCGATACGAACAGAGCATTTTCGATCGATACGAACAGAGCATTTTCGATCGATACGAAAAGAGCATTTGCGATCGATACGAACAGAGCCGTGAGTATCGATACTAATTGGACGCAGATGGATCGATACGAACTGCGTGTGAGAATCGATACGAATTGGACGCAGATGGATCGATACTAACTGCGTGTGAAAATCGATACGAATTGGACGCAGATGGATCGATATGAACAGAGCAGTTGCGATCGATACGAACAGAGCAGTTGCGATCGATACGAACAGAGCAGTTGCGATCGATACGAACAGAGCATTTTCGATTGATACGAACAGAGCATTTTCAATCGATACGAAAAGAGCATTTGCGATCGATACGAACAGAGCCGTGATTATCGATACGAATTGGATGCAGATGGATCGATACGAACTGCGTGTGAGAATCAATACGAATTGGACGCAGATGGATCGATACGAACTACATGTGAAAATCGATATGAATTGGACGCAGATGGATCGATACGAACAGAGTAGTTGCGATCGATACGACCAGAGCAGCTACGATCGATACGAACAGAGCAGTTGCAATCGATACGAACAGAGCATTTTCGTTCGATACGAACAGAGCATTTCCGATCGATACGAAAAGAGCATTTGCGATCGATACGAACAGAGCCGTGAGTATCGATATGAATTGGACGCAGATGGATCGATACGAACTGCGTGTGAGAATCGATACGAATTGGATGCAGACGGATCGATACGAACTGCGTGTGAAAATCGATATGAATTGGACGCAGATGGATCGATACGAACAGAGCAGTTGCGATCGATACGAACAGAGTAGTTGCGATCGATACGAACAGAGCATTTTCGATCGATACGAAAAGAGCATTTGTGATCGATACGAACAGAGCAGTGAGTATCGATACTAATTGGACGCAGATGGATCGATACGAACTGCGTGTGAGAATCGATACGAATTGGACGCAAATGGATCGATACGAACTGCGTGTGAAAATCGATACGAATTGGACGCAGATGGATCGATACGAACAGAGCAGTTGCGATCGATACGAACAGAGCAGTTGCGATCGATACGAACAGAGTATTTTCGATCGATATGAACAGAGCATTTTCGATCGATACGAACAGAGCATTTTCGACCGATACGAGCAGAGCATTTTCGATCGATACGAAAAGAGCATTTTCGATCGAAACGAACAGAGCCGTGAGTATCGATACGAATTGGACGCAGATGGATCGATATAAACTGCATGTGAGAATCAATACGAATTGGACGCAAATGGATCGATACGAACTGCGTGTGAAAATCGATACGAATTGGACGCAGATGGATCGATACGAACAGAACAGTTGTGATCGATACGAACAGAGCAGTTGCGTTCGATACGAACAGAGCATTTTTGATCGATAGGAACAGAGCATTTTCGATCGATAGGAACAGAGCATTTTCGATCGATACAAAAAGAGCATTTGCGATCGATACGAACAGAGCCATGAGTATCGATACTAATTGGACGCAGATGGATCGATACGAACTGCGTGTGAGAATCGATACGAATTGGACGCAGATGGATCGATACGAACTGCGTGTGAGAAGCGATACGAATTGGACGCAGATGGATCGATACGAACTGCATGTGAAAATCATTACGAATTGGACGCAGAAGGATCGATACGAACAGAGCATTTACGATCGATACAAACAGAGCAAATGTGATCGATACGAACAGAGCAGTTGTGATTGATACGAACAGAGCAGTTGCGATCGATACGAACAGAGCATTTTCGATCGAAACGAACAGAGCATTTTCGATCGATACGATTAGAGCATTTGCGATCAATACGAACAGAGCGGTGAGTATCAATACTAATCGGACGCAGATGGATCGATACGAACTGCGTGTGAGAATCGATACGAACAGAGCAGTTGCGATCGATACGAACAGAGCAGTTGCGATCGATACGAACAGAGCAGTTGCGATCGATACGAACAGAGCCGTGAGTATCGATACAAATTGAACGCAGATGGATCGATACGAACTGCGTGTGATAATCGATACGAATTGGACGTAGATGGATCGATACGAACAGCGTGTGAAAATCGATATGAATTGGACGCAGATGGATCGATACGAACAGAGCAGTTGCGATCGATACGAACAGAGCAGATGCAATCGATACGAACAGAGCAGTTGTGATCGATACGAATAGAGCAATTGCGATCGATATGAACAGAGCATTTTCGATCGATACGAACAGAGCATTTTCGATCGATACGAACAGAGCATTTTCGATCGATACGAAAAGAGCATTTGCGATCGGTACGAACAAAGCTGTGAGTATCGATACTAATTGGATGCAGATGGATCGATACGAACTGTGTGATAATCGATACGAATTTGACGCAGACGGATCGATACGAACTGCGTGTGAAAATCGTTACAAATTGGACGCAGATGGATCGATACGAACAGAGCATTTGCGATCAATACGAACAGAGCAGATGCGATCGATACGAACAGAGCAGTTGCGATCGATACGAACAGAGCAGTTGCGATCGATACGAACAGAGCATTTTCGATCGATACGAACAGAGCATTTTCGATCGATACGAAATGAGCATTTGCGATTGATACGAACAAAGCCGTAAGTATCGATACTAATTGGATGCAGATGGATCGATACGAACTGCGTGTGAGAATCGATACGAATTGGACGCAGATGGATCGATACGAACTTCGTGTGAAAATCGATACGAATAGGACGCAGATGGATCGATACGAACAAAGCAGTTGCGATCGATAAGAACAGAGCAGTTGCGATCGATACGAACAGAACAGTTGCGATCGATACGAACAGAGCATTTTCGATCGATACGAAAAGGGCATTTGCAATCGATACGAACAAAGCCGTGAGTATCGATACTAATTGGATGCAGATGGATCGATACGAACTGCGTGTGATAATCGATACGAATTGGACGTAGACGGATCGATACGAACTGCGTGTGAAAATCGATACGAATTGGACGCAGATGGATCCATACGAACAGAGCATTTGCGATCGATATAAACAGAGCAGATGCGATCGATACGAAAATAACAGTTGCGATCGATACGAACAGAGCAGTTGCGATCGATACGAACAGAGCATTTTCGATCGATACGAACAAAGCATTTTCCATCGATACGAACAGAGCATTTTCGATCGATACGAAAAGAGCATTTGCGATTGATACGAACAGAGCCGTGAGTATCGATACTAATTGGATGCAGATGGATCGATACGAACTGCGTGTGAGAATCGATACGAATTGGACGCAGCTGGATCGATACGAACTGCGTGTCAAAATCGATACGAATTGGACGCAGATGGATCGATACGAACAGAGCAGTTGCGATCGATAAGAACAGAGCAGTTGCGATCGATACGAACAGAGCAGTTGCGATCGATACGAACAGAGCAGTTGCGATCGATAAGAAAAGAGCATTTGCGATCGATACGAACAGAGCCGTGAGTATCAATACTAATTGGACGCAGATGGATCAATACGAACTGCGTGTGAGAATCGATACGAATTGGACGCAGATGGATCGATACGAACTGCGTGTGAAAATCGATACGAATTGGACGCAGATGGATCGATATGAACAGAGCAGTTGCGATCGATACGAATAGAGCAGTTGCGATCGATACGAACAGAGCAGTTGCGATCGATACGAACAGAGCATTTTCGATCGATACAAATAGAGCATTTTCCATCGATATGAAAAGAGCATTTGCGATCGATACGAACAGAGCCGTGAGTATCGATACGAATTGGATGCAGATGGATCGATACGAACTGCGTGTGAGAATCGATACGAATTGGACGCAGATGGATCGATACGAACTGCGTGTGAAAATCGATATGAATTGGACGCAGATGGATCGATATGAACAAAGTAGTTGCGATCGATACGAACAGAGCAGCTACGATCGATATGAATAGAGCAGTTGCGATCGATATGAACAGAGCATTTTCGTTCGATACGAACAGAGCATTTTCGATCAATACGAAAAGAGCATTTGCGATCGATACGAATAGAGCCGTGAGTATCGATATGAATTGGACGCAGATGGATCGATACGAACTGCGTGTGAGAATCGATACGAATTGGATGCAGACGGATCGATACGAACTGCGTGTGAAAATCGATATGAATTGGACGCAGATGGATCGATACGAACAGAGCAGTTGCGATCGATACGAACAGAGTAGTTGCGATCGATACGAACAGAGCATTTTCGATCGATACGAATAGAGCATTTTCAATCGATACGAACAGAGCAGTGAGTATCGATACTAATTGGACGCAGATGGATCGATACGAACTGCGTGTGAAAATCGATACGAATTGGACGCAGATGGATCGATACGAACTGCGTGTGAAAATCGATACGAATTGGACGCAGATGGATCGATACGAACAGAGCAGTTGCGATCGATACGAACAGAGCAGTTACGATGGATACGAACAGAGTAGTTGCGATCGATACGAACAGAGCAGTTGCGATCGATACGAACAGAGCATTTTCGATCGATATGAACAGAGCATTTTCGATCGATACGAGCAGAGCATTTTCAATCGATACGAGCAGAGCATTTTCGATCGATACGAAAAGAGCATTTGCGATCGATACAAACAGAGCCGTGAGTATCAATACGAATTGGACGCAGATGGATCGATATGAACTGCGTGTGAGAATCGATTCGAATTGGACGCAGATGGATCGATACGAACTGCGTGTGAAAATCGTAACGAATTGGACGTAGATGGATCAATACGAACAGAGCAGTTGCGATCGATACGAACAGAGCAATTGCGATCGATACGAACAGAGCATTTTCGATCGATACGAACAGAGCATTTTCGATCGATAGGAACAGAGCATTTTCGATCAATACGAAAAGAGCATTTGCGATCGATACGAACAGAGCCATGAGTATCGATACTAATTGGACGCAGATGGATCGATATGAACTGCGTGTGAGAATCGATATGAATTGTATGCAGATGGATCGATACGAACTGCCTGTGAGAATCGATACGAACTGCATGTGAAAATCGATACGAATTGGACGCAGATGGATCGATACGAACAGAGGAGTTACGATCGATACGAACAGAGCAGATGCGATCGATACGAACAGAGCAGTTGCGATCGATACGAACAGAGCATTTTCGATCGAAACGAACAGAGCATTTTCGATCGATACGAACAGAGCATTTTCGATCGATACGAACAGAGCATTTGCGATCAATACGAACAGAGCGGTGAGTATCAATACTAATCGGACGTAGATGGATCGATACGAACTGCGTGTGAGAATCGATACGAAAAGAGCAGTTGCGATCGATACGAATAGAGCAGTTGCGATCGATACGAACATAGCAGTTGCGATCGATACGAACGGAGCATTTTCGATCGATACGAACAGAGCATTTTCGATCGATACGAATAGAGCATTTGCGATCTATACGAACAGAGCCGTGAGTATCGATACGAATTGGACGCAGATGGATCGATACGAACTGCGTGTGAGAATCGATACGAATTGGACGCAGATGGATCGATACGAACAGCGTGTGAAAATCGATACGAATTGGATGCAGTTGGATCGATACGAATAGAGCAGTTGCGATCGATACGAACAGAGCAGATGCAATCGATACGAACAGAGCAGTTGTGATCGATACGAACAGAGCAATTGTGATCGATATGAACAGAGCATTTTCGATCGATACGAACAGAGCATTTTCGATCGATACGAATAGAGCATTTTCGATCGATACGAAAAGAGCATATGCGATCGGTACGAACAAAGCTGTGAGTATCGATACTAATTGGATGTAGATGGATCGATACGAACTGCGTGTCATAATCGATACGAATTGGACGCAGACGAATCGATACGAACTGCGTGTGAAAATCGATACAAATTGGATGAAGATGGATCGATACGAACAGAGCATTTACGATCGATACGAAGAGAGCAGATGCGATCGATACGAACAGAGCAGTTGCGATCGATACGAACAGAGCAGTTGCGATCGATACGTACAGAGCATTTTCGATCGATACGAACAGAGCATTTTCGATCGATACGAGCAGAGCATTTTCGATCGATACGAAAAGAGCATTTGCGATCGATACGAACAGAGCCATGAGTATCGATACAAATTGGATGCAGATGGATCGATACGAACTGCGTGTGAAAATCGATACGAATAGGACGCAGATGGATCGATACGAACAGAGCAGTTGCGATCGTTAAGAACAGAGCAGTTGCGATCGATACGAACAGAGCAGTTGCGATCGATACGAACAGAGCATTTTCGATCGATACGAACAGAGCATTTTCGATCGATACGAAAAGAGCATTTGCGATTGATACGAACAAAGCCGTGAGTATCGATACTAATTGGATGCAGATAGATCGATACGAACTGCGTGTGATAATCGATACGAATTGGACGCAGACGGATCGATACGAACTGCGTGTGAAAATCGATATGAATTGGACGCAGATGGATCGATACGAACATAGCATTTGCGATCGATATGAACAGAGCTGATGCGATCGATACGAACAGAGCAGTTGCGATCGATACGAACAGAGCAGTTGCGATCGATAAGAACAGAGCATTTTCGATCGATACGAACAGAGCATTTTCGATCGATACGAACAGAGCATTTTCAATCGATACAAAAAGAGCATTTGCGATCGATAGGAACAGAGCCATGAGTATCGATACTAATTGGATGCAGATGAATCGATATGAACTGCGTGTGAGAATCGATACGAATTGGACGCAGATGGATCGATACGAACTTCGTGTGAAATTCGATACGAATAGGACGTAGATGGATCAATACGAACAGAGCAGTTGCGATCGATAAGAACAGAGCAGTTGCGATCGATACGAACAGAGCAGTTGCGATCGATACGAAAAGAGCATTTGCGATCGATACGAACAGAGCCGTGAGTATCGATACTAATTGGACGCAGATGGATCGATACGAACTGCGTGTGAGAATCGATACGAATTGGACGCAGATGGATCGATACGAACTGCGTGTGAAAATCGATACGAATTGGACGCAGATGGATCGATATGAAAAGAGCAGTTGCGATCGATACGAATAGAGCAGTTGCGATCGATACGAACAGAGCAGTTGCGATCGATACAAACAGAGCATTTTCGATCGATACGAATAGAGCATTTTCGATCGATACGAAAAGAGCATTTGCGATCGATACGAACAGAGCCGTGAGTATCGATACGAATTGGATGCAGATGGATCGATATGAACTGTGTGTGAGAATCGATACGAATTGGACGCAGATGTATCGATACGAACTGCGTGTGAAAATCGATATGAATTGGACGCAGATGGATCGATACGAACAGAGCAGTTGCGATCGATACGAACAGAGCAGCAGCGATCGATACGAACAGAGCAGTTGTAATCGATACGAACAGAGCATTTTCATTCGATACGAACAGAGCATTTTCGATCGATATGAAAAGAGCATTTGCGATCGATACGAACAGAGCCGTGAGTATCGATATGAATTGGATGCAGATGGATCGATACGAACTGCGTGTGAGAATCGATACGAATTGGATGCAGATGGATCGATACGAACAGCGTGTGTGAATCGATACGAATTGAACGCAGATGGATCGATACGAACATAGCAGTTGCGATCGATACAAACAGAGCAGATGCAATCGATACGAATAGAGCAGTTGCGATCGACACGAACAGAGCAGTTGCAATCGATACGAACAGAGCATTTTCGATCGATACGAAAAGAGCATTTGCGATCGATACGAACAGAGCCGTGAGTATCAATACTAATTGGACGTAGATGGATCGATACGAACTACGTGTGAGAATCGATACGAATTAGACACAGATGGATCGATACGAACTGCGTGTGAAAATCGATACGAATTGGACGCAGATGGATCGATACGAACAGAGCAGTTGCGATCGGTACGAACAGAGCAGTTGCGATCGATACAAACAGAGCAGTTGCGATGGATACGAACAGAGCAGTTGCGATCGATACGAACGGAGCAGTTGCGATCGATACGAACAGAGCATTTTCGATCGATACGAACAGAGCATTTTCGATCGACACGAACAGAGCATTTTCGATCGATATGAGCAGAGCATTTTCGATCGATACGAAAAGAGCATTTGTGATCGATACGAACAGAGCCGTGAGTATCGATACGAATTGGACGTAGATGGATCGATAAGAACTGCATGTGAGAATCAATAAGAATTGGACGCAGATGGATCGATACGAACTGCGTGTGAAAATCGGTACGAATTGGACGCAGATGGATCGATACGAACAGAGCAGTTGCGATCGATACGAACAGAGCAGTTTCGATCGATACGAACAGAGCATTTTCGATCGATACAAACAGAGCATTTTCGATCGATACAGAAAGAGCATTTGCGATCGATACGAACAGAGCTATGAGTATCGATACTAATTGGACGCAGATGGATCGATACCAACTGCGTGTGAGAATTGATACGAATTGGAAGCAGATGGATCGATACGAACTGCGTGTGAGAATCGATACGAATTAGACGCAGATGGATCAATACGAACTGCGTGTGACAATCGATATGAATTGGATGCAGATGGATCGATACGAACTGCGTGTGAAAATCAATACGAATTGGACGCAGATGGATCGATACGAACAGAGCAGTTGCGATCGATACGAACAGAGCATTTTCGATCGAAACGAACAGAGCATTTTCGATCGATACGAACAGAGCAGTTGCGATCGATACGAACAGAGCAGTTGCGATCGATACGAACAGAGCATTTTCGATCGAAACGAACAAAGCATTTTCGATCGATACGAATAGAGCATTTGCGATCGATACGAATAGAGCCGTGAGTATCGAAACGAATTGGACGCAGATGGATCGATACGAACTGTGTGTGAGAATCGATACGAATTGGACGTAGATGGATCGATACGAACAACGTGTGAAAATCGATGCGAATTGGACGCGGATGGATCGATACGAACAGAGCAGTTGCGATCGATACAAACAGAGCAGATGCAATCGATACGAACAGAGCAGTTGCGATCGATACGAACAGAGCAGTTGCGATCGATACGAACAGAGCATTTTCGATCGATACGAACAGAGCATTTTCGATCGATACGAACAGAGCATTTGCGATCGATACGAACAGAGCCATGAGTATCGATATTAATTGGACGCAGATGGATCTATACGAACTGCGTGTGAGAATCGATATGAATTGGATGTAGATGGATCGATACAAACTGCGTGTGAAAATCAATACGAATTGGACGCAGATGGATCGATACGAACAGAGCAGTTGCGATCGATACGAACAGAGTAGTTGCGATCGATACGAACAAAGCCGTGAGTATCGATACTAATTGGATGCAGATGGATCGATACGAACTGCGTGTGATAATCGATACGAATTGCACGCAGACGGATCGATACGAACTGCGTGTGAAAATCGATACGAATTGGACGCAGATGGATCGATACGAACAGAGCATATGCGATCGATATGAACAGAGCAGATGCGATCGATACGAACAGAGCAGTTGCGATCGATACGAACAGAGCAGTTGCGATCAATACGAACAGAGCATTTTCCATCGATACGAACAGAGCATTTTCGATCGATATTAACAGAGCATTTTCGATCGATACGAAAAGAGCATTTGCGATCGATAAGAACAGAGCCGTGAGTGTCGATACTAATTGGATGTAGATGGATCGATACGAACTGCATGTGAGAATCGATACGAATTGGACGCAGATGGATCGATACGAACTTCGTGTGAAAATCGATACGAATAGGACGCAGATGGATCGATACGAACAGAGCAGTTGTGATCGATACGAACAGAGCAGTTGCGATCGATACGAACAGAGCAGTTGCGATCGATACGAACAGAGCAGTTGCGATCGATACGAAAAGAGCATTTGCGATCGATACGAACAGAGCCGTGAGTATCGATACGAATTGGACGCAGATGGATCGATACGAACTACGTGTGAGAATCGATACAAATTGGACGGAGATGGATCGATACGAACTGCGTGTGAAAATCGATATGAATTGGATGCAGATGGATCGATCCGAACAGAGCAGTTACGATCGATACGAACAGAGCAGCTGCGATCGATACGAACAGAGCAGTTGCGATCGATACGAAAAGAGCATTTTCGTTCGATACGAACAGAGCATTTTTGAACGATACGAAGAGAGCATTTGCGATCGATACGAACAGAGCCGTGAGTATCGATACGAATTGGACGCAGATGGATCGATACGAACTGCATGTGAGAATCGATACGAATTGGACATAGATGGATCGATACGAACAGCGTGTGAAAATCGATACGAATTGGACGCAAATGGATCGATACGAACATAGCAGTTGCGATCGATACAAACAGAGCAGATGCAATCGATACGAACAGAGCAGTTGCGATCGATACGAACAAAGCGGTTGCAATCGATACGAACAGAGCATTTTCGATCGATACGAAAAGAGAATTTGCGATCGATACGAACAGAGCCGTGAGTATCGATACAAATTGGACGCAGATGGATCGATACGAACTATGTGTTAGAATCGATACGAATTGGACACAGATGGATCGATACAAACTGCGTGTGAAAATCGATACGAATTGGACGCAGATGGATCGATACGAAGAGAGCTGTTGCGTTCGATACGAACAGAGCAGTTGCGATCGATACGAATAGAGCAGTTGCGATCGATACGAATAGAGCAGTTGCGATCATTACGAACAGAGCAGTTGCGATCGATACAAACAGAGCATTTTCGATCGATACGAACAGAGCATTTTCGATCGATACGAAAAGAGCATTTGCGATCGATACGAACAGAGCCGTGAGTATCGATACGAATTGGACGCAGATGGATCGATACGAACTGCGTGTGAGAATCGATACGAATTGGACGCAGATGGATCGATACGGACAGCGTGTGAAAATCGATACGAATTGGACGCAGTTGGATCGATACGAATAGAGCAGTTGCGATCGATACGAACAGAGCAGATGCAATCGATACGAACAGAGCAGTTGTGATCGATACGAACAGAGCAATTGTGATCGATATGAACAGAGCATTTTCGATCGATACGAATAGAGCATTTTCGATCGATACGAAAAGAGCATTTGCGATCGGTACGAACAAAGCTGTGAGTATCGATACTAATTGGATGCAGATGGATCGATACGAACTGCGTGTGATAATCGATACGAATTGGACGCAGACGAATCGATACGAACTGCGTGTGAAAATCGATACAAATTGGATGAAGATGGATCGATACGAACAGAGCATTTACGATCGATACGAAGAGAGCAGATGCGATCGATACGAATAGAGCAGTTGCGATCGATACGAACAGAGCAGTTGCGATCGATACGTACAGAGCATTTTCGATCGATACGAACAGAGCATTTTCGATCGATACGAACAGAGCATTTTCGATCGATACGAAAAGAGCATTTGCGATCGATACGAACAGAGCCGTGAGTATCGATACAAATTGGATGCAGATGGATCGATACGAACTGCGTGTGAAAATCGATACGAATAGGACGCAGATGGATCGATACGAACAGAGCAGTTGCGATCGTTAAGAATAGAGCAGTTGCGATCGATACGAACAGAGCAGTTGCGATCGATACGAACAGAGCATTTTCGATCGATACGAACAGAGCATTTTCGATCGATACGAAAAGAGCATTTGCGATCGATACGAACAAAGCCGTGAGTATCGATACTAATTGGATGCAGATAGATCGATACGAACTGCGTGTGATAATCGATACGAATTGGACGCAGACGGATCGATACGAACTGCGTGTGAAAATCGATATGAATTGGACGCAGATGGATCGATACGAACATAGCATTTGCGATCGATATGAACAGAGCTGATGCGATCGATACGAACAGAGCAGTTGCGATCGATACGAACAGAGCATTTTCGATCGATACGAACAGAGCATTTTCGATCGATACGAACAGAGCATTTTCAATCGATACAAAAAGAGCATTTGCGATCGATACGAACAGAGCCATGAGTATCGATACTAATTGGATGCAGATGGATCGATATGAACTGCGTGTGAGAATCGATACGAATTGGACGCAGATGGATCGATACGAACTTCGTGTGAAATTCGATACGAATAGGACGCAGATGGATCAATACGAACAGAGCAGTTGCGATCGATAAGAACAGAGCAGTTGCGATCGATACGAACAGAGCAGTTGCGATCGATACGAAAAGAGCATTTGCGATCGATACGAACAGAGCCGTGAGTATCGATACTAATTGGACGCAGATGGATCGATACGAACTGCATGTGAGAATCGATACGAATTGGACGCAGATGGATCGATACGAACTGCGTGTGAAAATCGATACGAATTGGACGTAGATGGATCGATATGAAAAGAGCAGTTGCGATCGATACGAATAGAGCAGTTGCGATCGATACGAACAGAGCAGTTGCGATCGATACAAACAGAGCATTTTCGATCGATACGAATAGAGCATTTTCGATCGATAAGAAAAGAGCATTTGCGATCGATACGAACAGAGCCGTGAGTATCGATACGAATTGGATGCAGATGGATCGATACGAACTGTGTGTGAGAATCGATACGAATTGGACGCAGATGTATCGATACGAACTGCGTGTGAAAATCGATATGAATTGGACGCAGATGGATCGATACGAACAGAGCAGTTGCGATCGATACGAACAGAGCAGCAGCGATCGATACGAACAGAGCAGTTGTAATCGATACGAACAGAGCATTTTCATTCGATACGAACAGAGCATTTTCGATCGATATGAAAAGAGCATTTGCGATCGATACGAACAGAGCCGTGAGTATCGATATGAATTGGACGCAGATGGATCGATACGAACTGCGTGTGAGAGTCGATACGAATTGGACGCAGATGGATCGATACGAACAGCGTGTGTGAATCGATACGAATTGAACGCAGATGGATCGATACGAACATAGCAGTTGCGATCGATACAAACAGAGCAGATGCAATCGATACGAATAGAGCAGTTGCGATCGATACGAACACAGCAGTTGCAATCGATACGAACAGAGCATTTTCGATCGATACGAAAAGAGCATTTGCGATCGATACGAACAGAGCCGTGAGTATCAATACTAATTGGACGCAGATGGATCGATACGAACTACGTGTGAGAATCGATACGAATTAGACACAGATGGATCGATACGAACTGCGTGTGAAAATCGATACGAATTGGACGCAGATGGATCGATACGAACAGAGCAGTTGCGAAAGGTACGAACAGAGTAGTTGCGATCGATACAAACAGAGCAGTTGCGATGGATACGAATAGAGCAGTTGCGATCGATACGAACAGAGCAGTTGCGATCGATACGAACAGAGCATTTTTGATCGATACGAACAGAGCATTTTCGATCGATACGAACAGAGCATTTTCGATCGATATGAGCAGAGCATTTTCGATCGATACGAAAAGAGCATTTTTGATCGATACGAACAGAGCCGTGAGTATCGATACGAATTGGACGTAGATGGATCGATAAGAACTGCATGTGAGAATCAATAAGATTTGGACGCAGATGGATCGATACGAACTGCGTGTGAAAATCAGTACGAATTGGACGCAGATGGATCGATACGAACAGAGCAGTTGCGATCGATACGAACAGAGCAGTTTCGATCGATACGAACAGAGCATTTTCGATCGATACAAACAGAGCATTTTCGATCGATACGGAAAGAGCATTTGCGATCGATACGAACAGAGCTATGAGTATCGATACTAATTGGACGCAGATGGATCGATACCAACTGCGTGTGAGAATTGATACGAATTGGAAGCAGATGGATCGATACGAACTGCGTGTGAGAATCGATACGAATTAGACACAGATGGATCAATACGAACTGCGTGTGACAATCGATATGAATTGGATGCAGATGGATCGATACGAACTGCGTGTGAAAATCAATACGAATTGGACGCAGATGGATCGATACGAACAGAGCAGTTGCGATCGATACGAACAGAGCATTTTCGATCAAAACGAACAGAGCATTTTCGATCGATACGAACAGAGCATTTGCGATCGATACGAATAGAGCGGTGAGTATCAATTATAATCGGACGTAGATGGATCGATACGAACTGCGTGTGAGAATCGATACGAACAGAGCAGTTGCGATCGATACGAACAGAGCAGTTGCGATCGATACGAACAGAGCAGTTGCGATCGATACGAACAGAGCAGTTGCGATCGATACGAACAGAGCATTTTCGATCGAAACGAACAGAGCATTTTCGATCGATACGAATAGAGCATTTGCGATCGATACGAACAGAGCCGTGAGTATCGAAACGAATTGGACGCAGATGGATCGATACGAACTGTGTGTGAGAATCGATACGACTTGGACGTAGATGGATCGATACGAACAACGTGTGAAAATCGATGCGAATTGGACGCGGATGGATCGATACGAACAGAGCAGTTGTGATCGATACAAACAGAGCAGATGCAATCGATACGAACAGAGCAGTTGCGATCGATACGAACAGAGCAGTTGCGATCGATACGAACAGAGCATTTTCGATCGATACGAACAGAGCATTTTCGATCGATACGAACAGAGCATTTGCGATCGATACGAACAGAGCCATGAGTATCGATACTAATTGGACGCAGATGGATCTATACGAACTGCGTGTGAGAATCGATATGAATTGGATGTAGATGGATCGATACAAACTGCGTGTGAAAATCGATACGAATTGGACGCAGATGGATCGATACGAACAGAGCAGTTGCGATCGATACGAACAGAGTAGTTGCGATCGATACGAACAAAGCCGTGAGTATCGATACTAATTGGATGCAGATGGATCGATACGAACTGCGTGTGATAATCGATACGAATTGCACGCAGACGGATCGATACGAACTGCGTGTGAAAATCGATACGAATTGGACGCAGATGGATCGATACGAACAGAGCATTTGCGATCGATATGAACAGAGCAGATGCGATCGATACGAACAGAGCAGTTGCGATCGATACGAACAGAGCAGTTGCGATCAATACGAACAGAGCATTTTCCATCGATACGAACAGAGCATTTTCGATCGATATTAACAGAGCATTTTCGATCGATACGAAAAGAGCATTTGCGATCGATAAGAACAGAGCCGTGAGTGTCGATACTAATTGGATGCAGATGGATCGATACGAACTGCATGTGAGAATCGATACGAATTGGACGCAGATGGATCGATACGAACTTCGTGTGAAAATCGATACGAATAGGACGCAGATGGATCGATACGAACAGAGCAGTTGCGATCGATACGAACAGAGCAGTTGCGATCGATACGAACAGAGCAGTTGCGATCGATACGAACAGAGCAGTTGCGATCGATACGAAAAGAGCATTTGCGATCGATACGAACAGAGCCATGAGTATCGATACGAATTGGACGCAGATGGATCGATACGAACTACGTGTGAGAATCGATACAAATTGGATGGAGATGGATCGATACGAACTGCGTGTGAAAATCGATATGAATTGGATGCAGATGGATCGATCCGAACAGAGCAGTTACGATCGATACGAACAGAGCAGCTGCGATCGATACGAATAGAGCAGTTGCGATCGATACGAAAAGAGCATTTTCGTTCGATACGAACAGAGCATTTTTGAACGATACGAAGAGAGCATTTGCGATCGATACGAACAGAGCCGTGAGTATCGATACGAATTGGACGCAGATGGATCGATATGAACTGCATGTGAGAATCGATACGAATTGGACATAGATGGATCGATACGAACAGCGTGTGAAAATCGATACGAATTGGACGCAAATGGATCGATACGAACATAGCAGTTGCGATCGATACAAACAGAGCAGATGCAATCGATACGAACAGAGCAGTTGCGATCGATACGAACAAAGCGGTTGCAATCGATACGAACAGAGCATTTTCGATCGATACGAAAAGAGAATTTGCGATCGATACGAACAGAGCCGTGAGTATCGATACAAATTGGATGCAGATGGATCGATACGAACTATGTGTTAGAATCGATACGAATTGGACACAGATGGATCGATACAAACTGCGTGTGAAAATCGATACGAATTGGACGCAGATGGATCGATACGAAGAGAGCTGTTGCGTTCGATACGAACAGAGCAGTTGCGATCGATACGAACAGAGCAGTTGCGATCGATACGAATAGAGCAGTTGCGATCAATACGAACAGAGCAGTTGCGATCGATACAAACAGAGCATTTTCGATCGATACGAACAGAGCATTTTCGATCGATACGAAAAGAGCATTTGCGATCGATACGAACAGAGCCGTGAGTATCGATACGAATTGGACGCAGATGGATCGATACGAACTGCGTGTGAGAATCGATACGAATTGGACGCAGATGGATCGATACGGACAGCGTGTGAAAATCGATACGAATTGGACGCAGTTGGATCGATACGAATAGAGCAGTTGCGATCGATACGAACAGAGCAGATGCAATCGATACGAACAGAGCAGTTGTGATCGATACGAACAGAGCAGTTGTGATCGATACGAACAGAGCAATTGTGATCGATATGAACAGAGCATTTTCGATCGATACGAACAGAGCATTTTCGATCGATACGAATAGAGCATTTTCGATCGATACGAAAAGAGCATTTGCGATCGGTACGAACAAAGCTGTGAGTATCGATACTAATTGGATGCAGATGGATCGATACGAACTG
This sequence comes from Allium fistulosum, assembly GCA_030737815.1. NCBI lineage: Eukaryota > Viridiplantae > Streptophyta > Magnoliopsida > Asparagales > Amaryllidaceae > Allium > Allium fistulosum. The sequence goes on from CM060904.1 coordinate 802,732,794, forward strand.
CGTGTGATAATCGATACGAATTGGACGCAGGCGAATCGATACGAACTGCGTGTGAAAATCGATACAAATTGGATGAAGATGTATCGATACGAACAGAGCATTTACGATCGATACGAAGAGAGCAGATGCGATCGATACGAACAGAGCAGTTGCGATCGATACGAACAGAGGAGTTGCGATCGATACGTACAGAGCACTTTCGATCGATACGAACAGAGCATTTTCGATCGATACGAACAGAGCATTTTCGATCGATACGAAAAGAGCATTTGCGATCGATACGAACAGAGCCGTGAGTATCGATACAAATTGGATGCAGATGGATCGATACGAACTGCGTGTGAAAATCGATACGAATAGGACGCAGATGGATCGATACGAACAGAGCAGTTGCGATCGTTAAGAACAGAGCAGTTGCGATCGATATGAACAGAGCAGTTGCGATCTATACGAACAGAGCATTTTCGATCGATACGAACAGAGCATTTTCGATCGATACGAAAAGAGCATTTGCGATCGATACAAACAAAGCCGTGAGTATCGATACTAATTGGATGCAGATAGATCGATACGAACTGCGTGTGATAATCGATACGAATTAGACGCAGACGGATCGATACGAACTGCGTGTGAAAATCGATATGAATTGGACGCAGATGGATCGATACGAACATAGCATTTGCGATCGATATGAACAGAGCTAATGCGATCGATACGAACAGAGCAGTTGCGATCGATACGAACAGAGCAGTTGCGATCGATACGAACAGAGCATTTTCGATCGATACGAACAGAGCATTTTCGATCGATACGAACAGAGCATTTTCAATCGATACAAAAAGAGCATTTGCGATCGATACGAACAGAGCCATGAGTATCGATACTAATTGGATGCAGATGGATCGATATGAACTGCGTGTGAGAATCGATACGAATTGGACGCAGATGGATCGATACGAACTTCGTGTGAAATTCGATACGAATAGGACGCAGATGGATCAATACGAACAGAGCAGTTGTGATCGATAAGAACAGAGCAGTTGCGATCGATACGAACAGAGTAGTTGCGATCGATACGAAAAGAGCATTTACGATCGATACGAACAGAGCCGTGAGTATCGATACTAATTGGACGCAGATGGATCAATACGAACTGCGTGTGAGAATCGATACGAATTGGACGCAGATGGATCGATACGAACTGCGCGTGAAAATCGATACGAATTGGACGCAGATGGATCGATATGAAAAGAGCAGTTGCGATCGATACGAATAGAGCAGTTGCGATCGATACGAACAGAGCAGTTGCGATCGATAAAAACAGAGCATTTTCGATCGATACGAATAGAGCATTTTCGATCGATACGAAAAGAGCATTTGCGATCGATACGAACAGAGCCGTGAGTATCGATACGAATTGGATGCAGATGGATCGATACGAACTGTGTGTGAGAATCGATACGAATTGGACGCAGATGTATCGATACGAACTGCGTGTGAAAATCGATATGAATTGGACGCAGATGGATCGATACGAACAGAGCAGTTGCGATCGATACGAACAGAGCAGCAGCGATCGATACGAACATAGCAGTTGTAATCGATACGAACAGAGCATTTTCATTCGATACGAACAGAGCATTTTCGTTCGATATGAAAAGAGCATTTGCGATCGATACGAACAGAGCCGTGAGTATCGATATGAATTGGACGCAGATGGATCGATACGAACTGCGTGTGAGAATCGATACGAATTGGACGCAGATGGATCGATACGAACATCGTGTGTGAATCGATACGAATTGAACGCAGATGGATCGATACGAACATAGCAGTTGCGATCGATACAAACAGAGCAGATGCAATCGATACGAACAGAGCAGTTGCGATCGATACGAACAGAGCAGATGCAATCGATACGAACAGAGCAGTTGCGATCGATACGAACAGAGCAGTTGCAATCGATACGAACAGAGCATTTTCGATCGATACGAAAAGAGCATTTGCGATCGATAAGAACAGAGCCGTGAGTATCAATACTAATTGGACGCAGATGGATCGATACGAACTACGTGTGAGAATCGATACGAATTAGACACAGATGGATCGATACGAACTGCGTGTGAAAATCGATATGAATTGGACGCAGATGGATCGATACGAACAGAGCAGTTGCGATCGATACGAACAGAGCAGTTGCGATCGATACAAACAGAGCAGTTGCGATGGATACGAATAGAGCAGTTGCGATCGATACGAACAGAGCAGTTGCGATCGATACAAACAGAGCAGTTGCGATGGATACGAATAGAGCAGTTGCGATCGATACGAACAGAGCAGTTGCGATCGATACAAACAGAGCATTTTCGATCGATACGAACAGAGCATTTTCGATCGATACGAACAGAGCATTTTCGATCGATATGAGCAGAGCATTTTCGATCGATACGAAAAGAGCATTTGTGATCGATACGAACAGAGCCGTGAGTATCGATACGAATTGGACGTAGATGGATCGATAAGAACTGCATGTGAGAATCAATAAGAATTGGACGCAGATGGATCGATACGAACTGCGTGTGAAAATCAGTACGAATTGGACGCAAATGGATCGATACGAACAGAGCAGTTGCGATCGATACGAACAGAGCAGTTTCGATCGATACGAACAGAGCATTTTCGATCGATACAAACAGAGCATTTTCGATCGATACGGAAAGAGCATTTGCGATCGATACGAACAGAGCTATGAGTATCGATACTAATTGGACGCAGATGGATCGATACCAACTACGTGTGAGAATTGATACGAATTGGAAGCAGATGGATCGATACGAACTGCGTGTGAGAATCGATACGAATTGGACGCAGATGGATCGATACGAACTGCGTGTGACAATCGATATGAATTGGATGCAGATGGATCGATACGAACTGCGTGTGAAAATCAATACGAATTGGACGCAGATGGATCGATACGAACAGAGCAGTTGCGATCGATACGAACAGAGCATTTTCGATCGAAACGAACAGAGCATTTTCGATCGATACGAACAGAGCATTTGCGATCGATACGAACAGAGCGGTGAGTATCAATTATAATCGGACGCAGATGGATCGATACGAACTGCGTGTGAGAATCGATACGAACAGAGCAGTTGCGATCGATACGAATAGAGCAGTTGCGATCGATACGAACAGAGCAGTTGCGATCGATACGAACAGAGCAGTTGCGATCGATACGAACAGAGCATTTTCGATCGAAACGAACAGAGCATTTTCGATCGATACGAATAGAGCATTTGCGATCGATACGAACAGAGCCGTGAGTATCGAAACGAATTGGACGCAGATGGATCGATACGAACTGTGTGTGAGAATCGATACGAATTGGACGTAGATGGATCGATACGAACAACGTGTGAAAATCGATGCGAATTGGACGCGGATGGATCGATACGAACAGAGCAGTTGCGGTCGATACAAACAGAGCAGATGCAATCGATACGAACAGAGCAGTTGCGATCGATACGAACAGAGCAGTTGCGATCGATACGAACAGAGCATTTTCGATCGATACGAACAGAGCATTTTCGATCGATACGAACAGAGCATTTGCGATCGATACGAACAGAGCCATGAGTATCGATACTAATTGGACGCAGATGGATCTATACGAACTGCGTGTGAGAATCGATATGAATTGGATGTAGATGGATCGATACAAACTGCGTGTGAAAATCGATACGAATTGGACGCAGATGGATCGATACGAACAGAGTAGTTGCGATCGATACGAACAGAGTAGTTGCGATCGATACGAACAAAGCCGTGAGTATCGATACTAATTGGATGCAGATGGATCGATACGAACTGCGTGTGATAATCGATACGAATTGCACGCAGACGGATCGATACGAACTGCGTGTGAAAATCGATACGAATTGGACGCAGATGGATCGATACGAACAGAGCATTTGCGATCGATATGAACAGAGCAGATGCGATCGATACGAACAGAGCAGTTGCGATCGATACGAACAGAGCAGTTGCGATCAATACGAACAGAGCATTTTCCATCGATACGAACAGAGCATTTTCGATCGATACGAACTGAGCATTTTCGATCGATACGAACAGAGCATTTTCGATCGATACGAAAAGAGCAATTGCTATCGATATGAACAGAGCAGTGAGTATCGATACTAATTGGACGCAGATGGATCGATACGAACTGCGTGTGAGAATCGATATGAATTGGACGCAGATGGATCGATACGAACTGCGTGTGAAAATCGATACGAATTGGACGCAGATGGATCGATACGAACAGAGCAGATGTGATCGATAAGAACAGAGCAGTTGCGATCGATACGAACAGAGCAGTTGCAATCGATACGAACAGAGCAGTTGCGATCGATACAAATAGTGCATTTTCGATCGATACGAAAAGAGCATTTTCGATCGATACGAAAAGAGCATTTTCGATCGATACGAAAAGAGCATTTGCGATCGATACGAACAGAGCCGTGAGTATCGATACGAATTGGACGCAGATGGATCGATAAGAATTGCGTGTGAGAATCGATACGAATTGGACACAGATGGATCGATACGAACTGCGTGTGAAAATCGATACGAATTGGACGCAGATGGATCGATACGAACAGAGCAATTGCGATCGATACGAACAGAGCAGTTGTGATCGATACGAACAGAGCATTTTCGATCGATACGAAAAGAGCATTTGCGATCGATATGAACAGAGCCGTGAGTATCGATACTAATTGGACGCTGATGGATCGATACGAACTGCGTGTGAGAATCGATACGAATTGGATGCAGATGGATCAATACGAACTGCGTGTGAAAATCAATATGAATTGGACGCAGATGGATCGATACGAACAGAGCAGTTACGATCGATACGAACAGAGCAGATGCGATCGATAGGAACAGAGCAGTTGCGATCGATAGGAACAAAGCAGTTGCGATCGATACGAACAGTGCATTTTCGATCGAAACGAACAGAGCATTTTCGATCGATACGAACAGAGCATTTGCGATCGATACGAACAGAGCATTTTCGATCGATACGAACAGAGCATTTTCGATCGATACGAATAGAGCATTTGCGATCGATACGAACAGAGCCGTGAGTATCGATACGAATTGGACGCAGATGAATCGGTACGAACTGCGTGTGAGAATCGATACTAACAGAGCATTTGCGATCGATACGAATAGAGCAGTTGCGATCGATACGAACAGAGAAGTTGCGATCGATACGAACAGAGCATTTTCGATCGATACGAACAGAGCATTTTCGATCGATACGAATAGAGCATTTGCGATCGATACGAACAGAGCTGTGAGTATCGATACTAATTGGACGTAGATGGATCGATACGAACTGCGTGTGAGAATCGATACGAATTGGACGCAGATGGATCGATACGAACTGCGTGTGAGAATCGATACGAATTGGACGCAGATGGATCGATACGAACTGCGTGTGAGAATCGATACGAATTGGACGCAGATGGATCGATACGAACTGCATGTGAAAATCAATACGAATTGGACGCAGATGGATCGATACGAACAGAGCAGTTGCGATCGATACGAACAGAGCATTTTTGATCGAAACGAACAGAGCATTTTCGATCGATACGAACAGAGCATTTGCGATCGATACGAACAGAGCGGCGAGTATCAATTATAATCGGACGCAGATGGATCGATACGAACTGCGTGTGAGAATCGATATGAACAGAGCAGTTGCGATCGATACGAACAGAGCAGTTGCGATCGATACGAACAGAGCAGTTGCGATCGATACGAACAGAGCATTTTCGATCGATACGAACATAGCATTTTCGATCGATACGAATAGAGCATTTGCGATCGATACGAACAGAACCGTGAGTATCGATACGAATTGGACGCTGATGGATCGATACGAACTGCGTGTGAGAATCGATACGAATTGGACGTAGATGGATCGATACGAACAGCGTGTGAAAATCGATACGAAGTGGACGCAGATGGATCGATACGAACAGAGCAGTTGCGATCGATACGAACAAAGCAGATGCAATCGATACGAACAGAGCAGTTGCGATCGATGCGAACAGAGCAGTTGCGATCAATACGAACAGAGCATTTTCGATCGATACGAACAGAGCATTTTCGATCGATACTAACAGAGCATTTTCGATCGATACGAACTGCGTGTGAAAATTGATACGAATTGGACGCAGATGGATCGATACGAACAGAGCAGTTGCGATCGATACGAACAGAGTAGTTGCGATCGATACGAACAAAGCCGTGAGCATCGATACTAATTGGATGCAGATGGAGCAATACGAACTGCGTGTGATAATCGATATGAATTGCTAGTAGACGGATCGATACGAACTGCGTGTGAAAATCGATACGAATTGGACGCAGATGGATCGATACGAACAGAGCATTTGCGATCGATATGAACAGAGCAGATGCGATCGATACGAACAGAGCAGTTGCGATCGATTCGAACAGAGCAGTTGCGATCGATTCGAACAGAGCAGTTGCGATCGATTCGAACAGAGCAGCTGCGATCGATTCGAACAGAGTAGTTGCGATCAATACGAACAGAGCATTTTCGATCGATACGAACAGAGCATTTTTGTTCGATACGAACAGAGCAGTTGCGATCGATACGAAAAGAGCATTTGCGATCGATACGAACAGAGCCGTGAGTATCGATACGAATTGGACGCAGATGGATCGATACGAACTGCATGTGAGAATCGATACGAATTGGACGCAGATGGATCGATACGAACTTCGTGTGAAAATCGATACGAATAGGACGCAGATGGATCGATATGAACAGAGCAGCTGCGATCGATAAGAACAGAGCAGTTGCGATCGATACGAACATAGCAGTTGCGATCGATACGAACAGAGCAGTTGCGATCGATACGAAACGAGCATTTGCGATCGATACGAACAGAGCCGTGAGTATCGATACTAATTGGACGCAGATGGATCGATACGAACTGCGTGTGAGAATCGACACGAATTGGACGCAGATGGATCGATACGAACTGCGTGTGAAAATCGATACGAATTGGACGCAGATGGATCAATATGAAAAGAGCAGTTGCGATCGATACGAACAGAGCAGTTGCAATCGATACGAACAGAGCAGTTGCGATTGATACGAACAGAGCATTTTCGATCGATACGAACAGAGCATTTTTGATCGATACGAAAAGAGCATTTGCGATCGATACGAACAGAACCGTGAGTATCGATACGAATTGGATGCAGATGGATCGATACGAACTGCGTGTGAGAATCGATACGAATTGGATGCAGATGGATCGATACGAACTGCGTGTGAAAATCGATATGAATTGGACGCAGATGGATCGATACGAACAGAGCAGTTGCGATCGATACGAACAGGGCAGCTGCGATCGATACGAACAGAGCAGTTGTGATCGATACGAACAGAGCATTTTCGTTCTATACGAACAGAGCATTTTCGTTCTATACGAACAGAGCATTTTCGAACGATACGAAGAGAGCATTTGCAATCGATACGAACAGAGCCGTGAGTATCGATACGAATTGGACGCAGATGGATCGATACGAACTGCATGTTAGAATCGATACGAATTGGACTCAAATGGATCGATATGAACAACGTGTGAAAATCGATACGAATTGGACGCAAATGGATCGATACGAACATAGCAGTTGCGATCGATACAAACAGAGCAGATGCAATCGATACGAACAGAGCAGTTGCGATCGATACGAACAAAGCGGTTGCAATCGATACGAACAGAGCACTTTCGATCGATACGAACAGAGCATTTTCGATCGATACGAACAGAGCATTTTCGATGGATACGAAAAGAGCATTTGCGATCGATACGAACAGAGCCGTAAGTATCGATACTAATTGGACGCAGATGGATCGATACGAACTGTGTGTGAGAATCGATACGAATTGGACACAGATGGATCGATACGAACTGCATGTGAAAATCGATATGAATTGGACGTAGATGGATCGATACGAACAGAGCAGTTACGATCGATACGAACAGAGCATTTTCGATCGATACGAACAGAGCATTTTCGATCGATACGAACAGAGCATTTTGGATCGATACGAAAAGAGCATTTGCTATCGATACGAACAGAGCAGTGAGTATCGATACTAATTGGACGCAGATGGATCGATACGAACTGCGTGTGAGAATCGATACGAATTGGACGCAGATGGATCGATACGAACTGCGTGTGAAAATCGATACGAATTGGACGCAGATGGATCGATACGAACAGAGAAGATGTGATCGATACGAACAGAGCAGTTGCGATCGATACGAACAGAGCAGTTGCGATCGATACAAATAGAGCATTTTCGATCGATACGAACAAAATATTTTCGATCGATACGAAAAGAGCATTTTCGATCGATATGAAAAGAGCATTTGCGATCGATACGAACAGAGCCATGAGTATCGATACGAATTGGACGCAGATGGATCGATAAGAACTACGTGTGAGAAACGATACGAATTGGACGCAGATGGATCGATACGAACTGCGTGTGAAAATCGATACGAATTGGACGCAGATGGATCGATACGAACAAAGCAGTTGCGATCGATACGAACAGAGCAGTTGTGATCGATACGAACAGAGCATTTTCGATCGATACGAACAGAGCATTTTCGATCGATACGAACAGAGCATTTTCGATCGATACGAACAGAGCATTTTCGATCGATACGAACAGAGCATTTTCGATCGATACGAAAAGAGCATTTGCTATCGATACGAACAGAGCAGTGAGTATCGATACTAATTGGACGCAGATGGATCGATACGAACTGCGTGTGAGAATCGATACGAATTGGACGCAGATGGATCGATACGAACTGCGTGTGAAAATCGATACGAATTGGACGCAGATGGATCGATACGAACAGAGCAGATGTGATCGATAAGAACAGAGCAGTTGCGATCGATACGAACAGAGCAGTTGCGATCGATACGAACAGAGCAGTTGCGATCGATACAAATAGAGCATTTTCGATCGATACGAACAGAATATTTTCGATCGATACGAAAAGAGCATTTTCGATCGATATGAAAAGAGCATTTATGATCGATACGAACAGAGCCGTGAGTATCGATACGAATTGGACGCAGATGGATCGATAAGAACTGCGTGTGAGAATCGATACGAATTGGACGCAGATGGATCGATACGAATTGCGTGTGAAAATCGATACGAATTGGACGCAGATGGATCGATACGAACAGAGCAGTTGCGATCGATATGAACAGAGCAGTTGTGATCGATACGAACAGAGCATTTTCGATCGATACGAACAGAGCATTTTCGATCGATACGAACAGAGCATTTTCAATCGATACGAAAAGAGCATTTGCGATCGATACGAACAGAGCCGTGAGTATCGATACTAATTGGACGCAGAAGGATCGATACGAACTGCGTGTGAGAATCGATACGAATTGGATGCAGATGGATCGATACGAACTGCGTGTGAAAATCAATACGAATTGGACGCAGATGGACCGATACGAACAGAGCAGTTACGATCGATACGAACAGAGCAGATGCGATCGATACGAACAGAGCAGTTGCGATCGATAGGAACAAAGCAGTTGCGATCGAAACGAACAGAGCATTTTCGATCGATAAGAACAGAGCATTTGCGATCGATACGAACAGAGCGGTGAGTATCAATACTAATCGGACGCAGATGGATCGATACGAACTGCGTGTGAGAATCGATACGAATAGAGCAGTTGCGATCGATACGAACAGAGCATTTGCGATCGATACGAACAGAGCATTTTCGATCGATACGAAAAGAGCATTTTCGATCGATACGAATAGAGCATTTGCGATCGATACGAACAGAGCCGTGAGTATCGATACGAATTGGACGCAGATGGATCGATACGAACTGCGTGTGAGAATCGATATGAACAGAGCAGTTGCGATCGATACGAACAGAGCAGTTGCGATCGATACGAACAGAGAAGTAGCGATCGATACGAACAGAGCATTTTTGATTGATACAAACAGAGCATTTTCGATTGATACGAATAGAGCATTTGCGATCGATACGAACAGAGCCGTGAGTATCGATACTAATTGGACGTAGATGGATCGATACGAACTGCATGTGAGAATCGATACGAATTGGACGCAGATGGATCGATACGAACTGCGTGTGAAAATCGATACGAATTGGACGCAGATGGATCGATATGAAAAGAGCAGTTGCGATCGATACGAACAGAGCAGTTACGATCGATACGAACAGAGCAGATGCGATCGATACGAACAGAGCAGTTGCGATCGATAGGAACAAAGCAGTTGCGATCGAAACGAACAGAGCATTTTCGATCGATAAGAACAGAGCATTTGCGATCGATACGAACAGAGCGGTGAGTATCAATACTAATCGGACGCAGATGGATCGATACGAACTGCGTGTGAGAATCGATACGAATAGAGCAGTTGCGATCGATACGAACAGAGCATTTGCGATCGATACGAACAGAGCATTTTCGATCGATACGAAAAGAGCATTTTCGATCGATACGAATAGAGCATTTGCGATCGATACGAACAGAGCCGTGAGTATCGATACGAATTGGACGCAGATGGATCGATACGAACTGCGTGTGAGAATCGATATGAACAGAGCAGTTGCGATCGATACGAACAGAGCAGTTGCAATCGATACGGACAGAGCAGTTGCGATTGATACGAACAGAGCATTTTCGATCGATACGAACAGAGCATTTTCGATCGATACGAAAAGAGCATTTGCGATCGATACGAACAGAGCCGTGAGTATCGATACGAATTGGATGCAGATGGATCGATATGAACTGCGTGTGAGAATCGATACGAATTGGACGCAGATGGATCGATACGAACTGCGTGTGAAAATCGATATGAATTGGATGCAGATGGATCGATCCGAACAGAACAGTTGCGATCGATACGAACAGAGCAACTGCGATCGATACGAACAGAGCAGTTGCGATCGATACGAACAGAGCATTTTCGTTCGATACGAACAGAGCATTTTCGAACGATACGAAGAGAGCATTTGCAATCGATACGAACAGAGCCGTGAGTATCGATACGAATTGGACGCAGATGGATCGATACGAACTGCATGTTAGAATCGATACGAATTGGACGCAGATGGATCGATACGAACTGCGTGTGAAAATCGATACGAATTGGACGCAGATGGATCGATACGAACAAAGCAGTTGCGATCGATACGAACAGAGCATTTTCGATCGATACGAACAGAGCATTTTCGATCGATACGAACAGAGCATTTTCGATCGATACGAACAGAGCATTTTCGATCGATACGAACAGAGCATTTTCGATCGATACGAAAAGAGCATTTGCTATCGATACGAACAGAGCAGTGAGTATCGATACTAATTGGACGCAGATGGATCGATACGAACTGCGTGTGAGAATCGATACGAATTGGACGCAGATGGATCGATACGAACTGCGTGTGAAAATCGATACGAATTGGACGCAGATGGATCGATACGAACAGAGCAGATGTGATCGATAAGAACAGAGCAGTTGCGATCGATACGAACAGAACAGTTGCGATCGATACGAACAGAGCAGTTGCGATCGATACAAATAGAGCATTTTCGATCGATACGAACAGAATATTTTCGATCGATACGAAAAGAGCATTTTCGATCGATATGAAAAGAGCATTTATGATCGATACGAACAGAGCCGTGAGTATCGATACGAATTGGACGCAGATGGATCGATAAGAACTGCGTGTGAGAATCGATACGAATTGGACGCAGATGGATCGATACGAATTGCGTGTGAAAATCGATACGAATTGGACGCAGATGGATCGATACGAACAGAGCAGTTGCGATCGATATGAACATAGCAGTTGTGATCGATACGAACAGAGCATTTTCGATCGATACGAACAGAGCATTTTCGATCGATACGAACAGAGCATTTTCGATCGATACGAAAAGAGCATTTGCGATCGATACGAACAGAGCCATGAGTATCGATACTAATTGGACGCATATGGATCGATACGAACTGCGTGTGAGAATCGATACGAATTGGACGCAGATGGATCGATACGAACTACGTGTGAAAATCAATACGAATTGGACGCAGATGGACCGATACGAACAGAGCAGTTACGATCGATACGAGCAGAGCAGATGCGATCGATACGAACAGAGCAGTTGCGATCGATAGGAACAAAGCAGTTGCGATCGAAACGAACAAAGCATTTTCGATCGATAAGAACAGAGCATTTGCGATCGATACGAACAGAGCGGTGAGTATCAATACTAATCGGACGCAGATGGATCGATACGAACTGCGTGTGAGAATCGATACGAACAGAGCAGTTGGGATCGATACGAACAGAGCATTTGCGATCGATACGAACAGAGCATTTTCGATCGATACGAAAAGAGCATTTTCGATCGATACTAATAGAGCATTGGCGATCGATACGAACAGAGCCGTGAGTATCGATACGAATTGGATGCAGATGGATCGATACGAACTGCGTGTGAGAATCGATATGAACAGAGCAGTTGCGATCGATACGAACAGAGCAGTTGCGATCGATACGAACAGAGAAGTAGCGATCGATACGAACAGAGCATTTTCGATCGATACAAACAGAGCATTTTCGATCGATACGAATAGAGCATTTGCGATCGATACGAACAGAGCCATGAGTATCGATACTAATTGGACGTAGATGGATCGATACGAACTGCGTGTGAGAATCGATACGAACTGGATGCAGATGGATCGATACGAATTGCGTGTGAGAATCGATACGAATTGGACGCAGATGGATCGATACGAACTGCGTGTGAAAATCCATACGAATTGGACGCAGATGGATCGATACGAACTGCGTGTGAAAATCAATACGAATTGGACGCAGATGGATCGATACGAACAGAGCAGTTGCGATCGATACGAACAGAGCAGTTGCGATCGATACGAACAGAGCATTTTCGATCGAAACGAACAGAGCATTTTCGATCGATACGAACAGAGCATTTGCGATCGATACGAACAGGGCGGTGAGTATCAATTATAATCGGACGCAGATGGATCGATACGAACTGCGTGTGAGAATCGATATGAAAAGAACAGTTGCGATCGATACGAATAGAGCAGTTGCGATCGATACGAACAGAGTAGTTGCGATCGATACGAACAGAGCATTTTCGATCGATACGAACAGAGCATTTTCAATCGATACGAAAAGCGCATTTGCGATCGATACGAACAGAGCCGTGAGGATCGATATGAATTGGACGTAGATGGATCGATACGAACTGCGTGTGAGAATCGATACGAATTGGAAGCAGATGGATCGATACGAACTGCGTGTGAAAATCGATATGAATTGGACGCAGATGGATCGATACGAACAGAGCAGTTGCGATCGATACGAATAGAGTAGTTGCGATCGATACGAACAGAGCATTTTCGATCGATACGAACAGAGCATTTTTGATCGATACGAAAAGAGCATTTGTGATCGATACGAACAGAGCCGTGAGTATCGATACGAATTGGACGCAGATGGATCGATACGAACGGCGTGTGAAAATTGATACGAATTGGACGCAGATGGATCGATACGAACGGCGTGTGAAAATCGATACGAATTGGACGCAGATGGATCGATACGAACAGAGCAGTTGCGATCGATACGAACATAGCAGTTGCGATCTATATGAACAGAGCATTTTCGATCGATACGAACAGAGCATTTTCGATCGATACATAAAGAGCATTTGTGATCGATACGAACAGAGCCATGAGTATCGATACGAATTGGATGTAGATGGATCGATACGAACTGCGTGTGAAAATCGATACGAATTGGATGTAGATGGATCGATACGAACAGAGCAGTTGCGATCGATACGAACAGAGCAGTTGCGATCGATACGAACAGAGCATTTTCGATCGATACAAACAGAGCATTTTCGATCGATACGAACAGAGCATTTTCGATCGATACGAAAAGAGCATTTGCGATCGATACGAACAGAGCCGTGAGTATCGATACGAATTGGACGCAGATGGATCGATACGAACTGCGTGTGAGAATCGATACGAATTGGACGCAGATGGATCGATACGAACTACGTGTGAAAATCAATACGAATTGGACGCAGATGGACCGATACGAACAGAGCAGTTACGATCGATACGAACAGAGCAGATGCGATCGATACGAACAGAGCAGTTGCGATCGATAGGAACAAAGCAGTTGCGATCGAAACGAACAAAGCATTTTCGATCGATAAGAACAGAGCATTTGCGATCAATACGAACAGAGCGGTGAGTATCAATACTAATCGGACGCAGATGGATCGATACGAACTGCGTGTGAGAATCGATACGAACAGAGCAGTTGCGATCGATACGAACAGAGCATTTGCGATCGATACGAACAGAGCATTTTCGATCGATACGAAAAGAGCATTTTCGATCGATACTAATAGAGCATTGGCGATCGATACGAACAGAGCCGTGAGTATCGATACGAATTGGATGCAGATGGATCGATACGAACTGCGTGTGAGAATCGATATGAACAGAGCAGTTGCGATCGATACGAACAGAGCAGTTGCGATCGATACGAACAGAGAAGTAGCGATCGATACGAACAGAGCATTTTCGATCGATACAAACAGAGCATTTTCGATCGATACGAATAGAGCATTTGCGATCGATACGAACAGAGCCATGAGTATCGATACTAATTGGACGTAGATGGATCGATACGAACTGCGTGTGAGAATCGATACGAATTGGATGCAGATGGATCGATACGAATTGCGTGTGAGAATCGATACGAATTGGACGCAGATGGATCGATACGAACTGCGTGTGAAAATCAATACGAATTGGACGCAGATGGATCGATATGAACTGCGTGTGAAAATCAATACGAATTGGACGCAGATGGATCGATACGAACAGAGCAGTTGCGATCGATACGAACAGAGCAGTTGCGATCGATACGAACAGAGCATTTTCGATCGAAACGAACAGAGCATTTTCGATCGATACGAACAGAGCATTTGCGATCGATACGAACAGGGCGGTGAGTATCAATTATAATCGGATGCAGATGGATCGATACGAACTGCGTGTGAGAATCGATATGAAAAGAACAGTTGCGATCGATACAAATAGAGCAGTTGCGATCGATACGAACAGAGTAGTTGCGATCGATACGAACAGAGCATTTTCGATCGATACGAACAGAGCATTTTCGATCGATACGAAAAGAGCATTTGCGATCGATACGAACAGAGCCGTGAGGATCGATATGAATTGGACGTAGATGGATCGATACGAACTGCGTGTGAGAATCGATACGAATTGGAAGCAGATGGATCGATACGAACTGCGTGTGAAAATCGATATGAATTGGACGCAGATGGATCGATACGAACAGAGCAGTTGCGATCGATACGAATAGAGTAGTTGCGATCGATACGAACAGAGAATTTTCGATCGATACGAACAGAGCATTTTCGATCGATACGAAAAGAGCATTTGTGATCGATACGAACAGAGCCGTGAGTATCGATACGAATTGGACGCAGATGGATCGATACGAACGGCGTGTGAAAATCGATACGAATTGGACGCAGATGGATCGATACGAACGGCGTGTGAAAATCGATACGAATTGGACGCAGATGGATCGATACGAACAGAGCAGTTGCGATCGATACGAACATAGCAGTTGCGATCTATATGAACAGAGCATTTTCGATCGATACGAACAGAGCATTTTCGATCGATACATAAAGAGCATTTGTGATCGATACGAACAGAGCCATGAGTATCGATACGAATTGGATGTAGATGGATCGATACGAACTGCGTGTGAAAATCGATACGAATTGGATGTAGATGGATCGATACGAACAGAGCAGTTGCGATCGATACGAACAGAGCAGTTGCGATCGATACGAACAGAGCATTTTCGATCGATACAAACAGAGCATTTTCGATCGATACGAACAGAGCATTTTCGATCGATACGAAAAGAGCATTTGCGATCGATACGAACAGAGCCGTGAGTATCGATACGAATTGGACGCAGATGGATCGATACGAACTGCGTGTGAGAATCGATACGAATTGGACGCAGATGGATCGATGCGAACAGCGTGTGAAAATCGATACGAATTGGACGCAGATGGATCGATACAAACAGAGCAGTTGCGATCGATACGAACAGAGCCGTTGCGATCGATACGAACAGAGCAGTTGCGATCGATACGAACAGAGCATTTTCTATCGATACAAACAGAGCATTTTCGATCGATACGAACAGAGCATTTTCGATCGATACGAACAGAGCATTTTCGATCGATACGAAAAGAGCATTTGCGATCGATACGAACAGATCCGTGAGTATCGATACTAATTGGACGCAGAAGGATCGATACGAACTGCATGTGAGAATCGATACGAATTGGACGCAGATGGATCGATACGAACTGCATGTGAAAATCGATACGAATTGGACGCAGATGGATCGATACGAACAGAGCAGTTACGATCGATACGAACAGAGCAGATGCGATCGATACGAACAGGGCAGTTGCGATCGATACGAACAGAGCAATTGCGATCGATACGAACATAGCATTTTCGATCGATACGAACAGAGCATTTTCGATCGATACGAACAGAGCATTTTCGATCGATACGAACAGAGCATTTTCGATCGATATGAATAGAGCATTTGCGATCGATATGAACAGAGCCGTGTGTATCAATACGAATTGGACGCAGATGGATCGATACGAACTGCGTGTGAGAATCGATACGAACAGAGCAGTTGCGATCGATACGAACAGAGCAGTTGCGATCGATACGAACAGAGAAGTAGCGATCGATACGAACAGAGCATTTTCGATCGATACAAACAGAGCATTTTCGATCGATACGAATAGAGCATTTGCGATCGACACGAACAGAGCCGTGAGTATCGATACTAATTGGACGTAGATAGATCGATACGAACTGCATGTGAGAATCGATACGAATTGGATGCAGATGGATCAATACGAATTGCGTGTGAGAATCGATACGAATTGGACGCAGATGGATCGATACGAACTGCGTGTGAAAATCGATACGAATTGGATGCACATGGATCGATACGAACAGCGTGTGAAAATCAATACGAATTGGACGCAGATGGATCGATACGAACAGAGCAGTTGCGATCGATACGAACAGAGCAGTTGCGATCGATACGAACAGAGCATTTTCGATCGAAACGAACAGAGCATTTTTGATCGATACGAACAGAGCATTTGCGATCTATACGAACAGAGCATTTGCGATCGATACGAACAGAGCGGTGAGTATCAATTATAATCGGACGAAGATGGATCGATACAAACTGCGTGTGAGAATCGATATGAAAAGAGCAGTTGCGATCGATACGAACAGAGCAGTTGCGATCGATACGAACAGAGCAGTTGCGATTGATACGAACAGAGCATTTTCGATCGATACGAACAGAGCATTTTCGATCGATACGAAAAGAGCATTTGCGATCGATATGAACAGAGCCGTGAGGATCGATATGAATTGGACGTAGAGGGATCGATACGAACTGTGTGTGAGAATCGATACGAATTGGAAGCAGATGGATCGATACGAACTGCGTGTGAAAATCGATATGAATTGGACGCAGATGGATCGATACGAACAGAGCAGTTGTGATCGATACGAATAGAGTAGTTGCGATCGATACGAACAGAGCATTTTCGATCGATACGAACAGAGCATTTTCGATCGATACGAAAAGAGCATTTGTGATCGATACGAACAGAGTTGTGAGTATCGATACGAATTGGACGCAGATGGATCGATACGAACGGCATGTGAAAATCGATACGAATTGGACGCAGAGGGATCGATACGAACAGAGCAGTTGCGATCGATACGAATATAGCAGTTGCGATCGATACGAACAGAGCATTTTCGATCGATACGAACAGAGCATTTTCGATCGATACGTAAAGAGCATTTGTGATCGATACGAACAGAGCCGTGAGTATCGATACGAATTGGATGTAGATGGATCGATACGAACTAGGTGTGAAAATCGATACGAATTGGATGTAGATGGTTCGATACAAATAGAGCAGTTGTGATCGATACGAAAATAGCAGTTGCGATCGATACGAACAGAGCATTTTCGATCGATACGAACAGAGCATTTTCGATCGATACGAACAGAGCATTTTCGATCGATACGAAAAGAGCATTTGCGATCGATACGAACAGAGCCTTGAGTATCGATACGAATTGGACGCAAATGGATCGATACGAACTGCGTGTGAGAATCGATACGAATTGGACGCAGATGGATCGATGCGAACAGCGTGTGAAAATCGATACGAATTGGACGCAGATGGATCGATACGAACAGAGCAGTTGCGATCGATACGAACAGAGCCGTTGTGATCGATACGAACAGAGCAGTTGCGATCGATACGAACAGAGCATTTTCTATTGATACAAATAGAGCATTTTCGATCGATACGAAAAGAGCTTTTTCGATCGATACGAAAAGAGCATTTGCGATTGATACGAACAGAGCCGTGAGTATCGATACTAATTGGACGCAGAATGATCGATACGAACTGCATGTGAGAATCGATACGAATTGGACGCAGATGGATCGATACGAACTGCATGTGAAAATCGATACGAATTGGACGCAGATGGATCGATACGAACAGAGCAGTTACGATCGATACGAACAGAGCAGATGCGATCGATACGAACAGAGCAGTTGCGATCGATACGAACAGAGCAGTTGCAATCGATACGAACATAGCATTTTCGATCGATACGAACAGAGCATTTTCGATCGATACGAACAGAGCATTTTCGATCGATACGAAAAGAGCATTTGCAATCGATACGAACAGAGCCATGAGGATCGATACTAATTGGACGCAGATGGATCGATACGAACTGCGTGTGAGAATCGATATGAACAGAGCAGTTGCGATCGATACGAACAGAGCAGTTGCGATCGATACGAACAGAGCAGTTGCAATCGATACAAACAGAGCAGTTGCGATCGATACGAACAGAGCAGATGGATCGATACGAACAGAGCAGTTGCGATCGATACGAACAGAGCAGTTGTTATCGATACGAACAGAGCAGATGGATCAATACGAACAGAGGAGTTGCGATCGATACGAACAGAGCAGTTGCGATCGATACGAACAGAGCAGTTGCGATCGATACAAACAGAGCATTTTCAATCGATACGAACAGAGCATTTTCGATCGATACGAACAGAGCATTTTCGATCGATACGAAAAGAGAATTTGCGATCGATACGAACAGAGCCGTGAGTATGTATACTAATTGGACGCAGATGGATCGATACGAACTGCGTGTGAGAATCGATACGAATTGGATGCAGATGGATCGATACGAACTGCTTGTGACAATCGATACGAATTGGACGCAGATGGATCGATACGAACAAAGCAGTTGCGATCGATACGAACAGAGCAGTTGCGATCGATACGAACAGAGCAGTTGCGATCGATACGAACAGAGCATTTTCGATCGATACAAACAGAGCATTTTCGATCGATACGAACAGAGCATTTTCGATCTATACGAACAGAGCATTTTCGATCGATATGAAAAGAGCATTTGCGATCGATAAGAACAGAGCCATGAGTATCGACACTAATTGGACGCAGATGGATCGACACGAACTGCATGTGAGAATCGATACGAATTGGATGCAAATGGATCGATACGAACTGCGTGTGAAAATCGATACGAATTGGACGCAGATGGATCGATATGGAAAGAGCAGTTGCGATAGATACGAACATAGCAGTTGCGATCGATACGAACATAGCAGTTGCGATCGATACGAACAGAGCATTTTCGATCGATACGAACAGAGCATTTTCGATCGATACGTAAAGAGCATTTGCGATCGATACGAACAGAGCCGTGAGTTTCGATACTAATTGGAAGCAGAAGGATCGATACGAACTGCGTGTGAGAATCGATACGAATTGGACACAGATGGATCGATACGAACTGCATGTGAAAATCGATACGAATTGGACGCAGATGGATCGATACGAACAGAGCAGTTACGATCGATATGAACAGAGCAGATGCGATCGATACGAATAGAGCAGTAGCGATTGATACGAACAGAGCAGTTGCAATCGATACGAACAGAGCATTTTCGATTGATACGAATAGAGCATTTTCGATCGATACGAACAGAGCATTTTTGATCGATACGAAAAGAGCATTTGCGATCGATACGAACAGAGCCGTGAGGATCGATACTAATTGGACGCAGATGGATCGATACGAACTGCGTGTGAGAATCGATACGAACAGAGCAGTTGCGAACGATACGAACAGAGCAGTTGCAATCGATACGAACAGAGCAGTTGCGATCGATACGAACAGAGCGGATGGATCGATACGAACAGAGCGGATGGATCGATACAAACAGAGCAGTTGCGATCGATACGAACAGAGAAGGTGCTATCGATACGAACAGAGCAGATGGATTGATACGAACAGACCAGTTGCGATCGATACGAACAGAGCAGTTGCGATCGATACGAACAGAGCAGTTGCGATCGATACGAACAGAGCAGTTGCGATCGATACGAAAAGAGCATTTGCGATCGATACGAACAGAGCCGTGAGTATCGATACTAATTGGACGCAGATGGAACGATACGAACTGCGTGTGAAAATCGATACGAATTGGACGCAGATGGATCGATATGAAAAGAGCAGTTGCGATCGATACGAACAGAGCAGTTGCGATCGATACGAACAGAGCAGTTGCGATCGATACGAACAGAGCATTTTCGATCGATACGAACAGAGCATTTTTGATCGATACGAAAAGAGCATTTGCGATCGAAACGAACAGAGCCGAGAGTATCGATACGAATTGGATGCAGATGGATCGATACGAACTGCGTGTGAGAATCGATACGAATTGGATGCAGATGGATCGATACGAACTGCGTGTGAAAATCGATATGAATTGGACGCAGATGGATCGATCCGAACAGAGCAGTTGCGATCGATACGAACAGAGCAGCTGCGATCGATACGAATAGAGCAGTTGCGATCGATACGAATAGAGCATTTTCGTTCGATACGAACAGAGCATTTTCGAACGATAAGAAGAGAGCAATTGCGATCGATACGAACAGAGCCGTGAGTATCGATACGAATTGGACACAGATGGATCGATATGAACTGCATGTGAGAATCGATACGAATTGGACGCAGATGGATCGATACGAACAGCATGTGAAAATCGATACGAACTGGACGCAAATGGATCGATACGAACATAGCAGTTGCGATCGATACAAATAGAGCAGATGCAATCGATACGAACAGAGCAGTTGCGAGCGATACGAAAAAAGCGGTTGCGATCGATACGAACAGAGCATTTTCGATTGATACGAACAGAGCATTTTCGATCGATACGAACAGAGCATTTTCGATCGATATGAAAAGAGCATTTGCGATCGATACGAACAGAGCCGTAAGTATCGATACTAATTGGACGCAGATGGATCGATACGAACTGTGTGTGAGAATCGATACGAATTGGACACAGATGGATCGATACGAACTGCGTGTGAAAATCGATACGAATTGGACGCAGATGGATCAATACGAATAGAGCAGTTGCGATCGATACGAACAGAGCAGTTGCGATCGATACGAACAGAGCAGTTGCGATCGATACGAACAAAGCATTTTCGATCGATACGAACTGAGCATCTTCGATCGATACGAACAGAGCATTTTCGATCGATACGAACAGAGCGTTTTCGATCGATACGAGCTGGGCATTTTCGATCGATATGAAAAGAGCATTTGCGATCGATACAAACAGAGCCGTGAGTATCGATACGAATTGGACGCAGATGGATCGATAAGAACTGCGTGTGAGAATCGATACGAATTGGACGCAGATGGATCGATACGAACTGCGTGTGAAAATCGATACGAATTGGACGCAGATGGATCGATACGAACAGAGCAGTTGCGATCGATACGTACAGAGCAGTTGTGACCGATACGAACAGAGCATTTTCGATCGATACGAACAGAGCATTTTCGATCGATACGAACAGAGCATTTTCGATCGATACGAATAGAGCATTTACGATCGATACGAACAGAGCCGTGAGTATCGATACGAATTGGACGCAGATAGATCAATACGAACTGCGTGTGAGAATCGATACGAATTGGATGCAGATGGATCGATATGAACTGCGTGTGAGAATCGATACGAATTGGACGCAGATGGACCGATACGAACAAAGCAGTTGCGATCGATACGAACAGAGCAATTGTGATCGATACGAACAGAGCATTTTCGATCGATACGAACAGAGCATTTTCGATCGATACGAACAGAGCATTTTCGATCGATACGAAAAGAGCATTTGCGATCGATACGAACAGAGTCGTGAGTATGTATACTAATTGGACGCAGATGGATCGATACGAACTGCATGTGAGAATCGATACGAATTGGATGCAGATGGATCGATACGAACTGCTTGTGACAATCGATACGAATTGGACGCAGATGGATCGATACGAACAAAGCAGTTTCGATCGATACGAACAGAGCAGTTGCGATTGATACGAACAGAGCAGTTGCGATCGATACGAACAGAGCATTTTCAATCGATACGAACAGTGCATTTTCGATCGATACGAACAGAGCATTTTCGATCTATACGAACAGAGCATTTTCGATCGATATGAAAAGAGCATTTGCGATCGATACGAACAGAGCCATGAGTATCGACACTAATTGGACGCAGATGGATCGATACGAACTGCATGTGAGAATCGATACGAATTGGACGCAAATGGATCGATACGAACTACGTGTGAAAATCGATACGAATTGGACGCAGATGGATCGATATGAAAAGAGCAGTTGCGATAGATACGAACATAGCAGTTGCGATCGATACGAACAGAGCAGTTGCGATCGATATGAACAGAGCATTTTCGATCGATACGAACAGAGCATTTTCGATCGATACGAATTGAGCATTTTCGATCGATACGTAAAGAGCATTTGCGATTGATACGAACAGGGCCGTGAGTATCGATACTAATTGGACGCAGAAGGATCGATACGAACTGCGTGTGAGAATCGATACGAATTGGACGCAGATGGGTCGATACGAACTGCATGTGAAAATCGATACGAATTGGACGCAGATGGATCGATACGAACATAGCAGTTACGATCGATACGAACAGAGCAGATGCGATCGATACGAACAGAGCAGTAGCGATTGATACGAACAGAGCAGTTGCAATCGATACGAACAGAGCATTTTCGATCGATACGAATAGAGCATTTTCGATCGATACGAACAGAGCATTTTCGATCGATACGAAAAGAGCATTTGCGATCGATACGAACAGAGCCGTGAGGATCGATACTAATTGGACGCAGATTGATCGATAAGAACTGCATGTGAGAATCGATACGAACAGAGCAGTTGCGATCGATACAAACAGAGCAGTTGCAATCGATACGAACAAAGCAGTTGCGATCGATACGAACAGAGCGGATGGATCGATACGAATAGAGCGGATGGATCGATACGAACAGAGCAGTTGCGATCGATACGAACAGAGCGGATGGATCGATACGAATAGAGCGGATGGATCGATACGAACAGAGCAGTTGCGATCGATACGAACAGAGCAGTTTCTATCGATACGAACAGAGCAGATGGATCGATACGAACAGACCAGTTGCGATCGATACGAACAGAGCAGTTGCGATCGATACGAACAGAGCAGTTGCGATCGATACGAACAGAGCAGTTGCGATCGATACGAAAAGAGCATTTGCGATCGATACGAACAGAGCCGTGAGTATCGATACTAATTGGACGCAGATGGATCGATACGAACTGTGTGTGAGAATCGATACGAATTGGACGCAGATGGATCGATACGAACTGCGTGTGAAAATCGATACGAATTGGACGCAGATGGATCGATATGAAAAGAGCAGTTGCGATCGATGCGAACAGAGCAGTTGCGATCGATGCGAACAGAGCAGTTGCGATCGATACGAACAGAGCATTTTCGATCGATACGAACAGAGCATTTTCGATCGATACGAAAAGAGCATTTGCGATCGATACGAACAGAGCCATGAGTATCGATACGAATTGGATGCAGATGGATCGATACGAAGTGCGTGTGAGAATCGATACGAATTGGACGCAGATGGATCGATACGAACTGCGTGTGAAAATCGATATGAATTGAACGCAGATGGATCGATTCGAACAGAGCAGTTGTGATCGATACGAACAGAGCAGTTGCGATCGATATGAATAGAGCATTTGCGATCGATACGAATAGAGCATTTTCGTTCGATACGAACAGAGCATTTTCGAACGATACGAAGAGAGCATTTGCGATCGATACGAACAGAGCCGTGAGTATCGGTACGAATTGGACGCAGTGGATCGATATGAACTGCATGTGAGAATCGATACGAATTGGACGCAGATGGATCGATACGAACAGCGTGTGAAAATCGATACGAATTGGACGCAAAGGGATCGATACGAACATAGCAGTTGCGATCGATACAAACAGAGCAGATGCAATCGATACGAACAGAGCAGTTGCGATCGATACGAAAAAAGCGGTTGCGATCGATACGAACAGAGCATTTTCGATCGATACGAACAAAGCATTTTCGATCGATATGAAAAGAGCATTTGCGATCGATACGAACAGAGCCGTGAGTATCGATACTAATTGGACGCAGATGGATCGATATGAACTGTGTGTGAGAATCGATACGAAATTGGACACAGATGGATCGATACGAACTGCGTGTGAAAATCGATATGAATTGGACGCAGATGGATCGATACGAATAGAGCAGTTGCGATCGATACGAACAGAGCAGTTGCGATCGATACGAACAGAGCAGTTGCGATTGATACGAACAGAGCATTTTCGATCGATACGAACTGAGCATTTTCGATCGATACGAACAGAGCATTTTCGATCGATACAAACAGAGCGTTTTCGATCGATACGAGCTGGGCATTTTCGATCGATACGAAAAGAGCATTTGCGATCGATACGAACAGAGCCGTGAGTATCGATACGAATTGGACGCAGATGGATCGATAAGGACTGCGTGTGAGAATCGATACGAATTGGACGCAGATGGATCGATACGAACTGCGTGTGAAAATCGATATGAATTGGACGCAGATGGATCGATACGAACAGAGCAGTTGCGATCGATACGAACAGAGCAGTTGTGACCGATACGAACAGAGCATTTTCGATCGATACGAACAGAGCATTTTCGATCGATACGAACAGAGCATTTTCGATCGATACGAAATGAGCATTTGCGATCGATACAAACAGAGCCGTGAGTATCGATACTAATTGGACGCAGATGGATCGATACGAACTGCGTGTGAGAATCGATACGAATTGGAAGTAGATGGATCGATACGAACTGCGTGTGAGAATCGATACGAATTGGATGCAGATGGATCGATACGAACTGCGTGTGAAAATCAATACGAATTGGACGCAGATGGATCGATACGAACAGAGCAGTTACGATCGATACGAACAGAGCAGATGCGATCGATACGAACAGAGTAGTTGCGATCGATATGAACAAAGCAGTTGCGATCGATACGAACAGAGAATTTTCGATCGAAACGAACAGAGCATTTTCGGTCGATACGAACAGAGCATTTGCGATCGATACGAACAGAGCGGTGAGTATCAATACTAATCGGACGCAGATGGATCGATACGAACTGCGTGTGAGAATCGATACGAACAGAGCAGTTGGGATCGATACGAACAGAGCAGTTGCGATCGATACGAACAGAGCATTTTCGATCGATACGAACAGAGCATTTTCGATCGATTCGAACAGAGCATTTTCGATCTATACGAACAGAGCATTTTCGATCGATATGAAAAGAGCATTTGCGATCGATACGAACAGAGCCATGAGTATCGACACTAATTGGACGCAGATGGATCGATACGAACTGCATGTGAGAATCGATACGAATTGGACGCAAATGGATCGATACGAACTGCGTGTGAAAATCGATATGAATTGGACGCAGATGGATCGATATGAAAAGAGCAGTTGCGATAGATACGAACATAGCAGTTGCGATCGATACGAACAGAGCAGTTGCGATCGATACGAACAGAGCATTTTCGATCGATACGAACAGAGCATTTTCGATCGATACGAACAGAGCATTTTCGATCGATACGTAAAAAGCATTTGCGATCGATACGAACAGAGCCGTGAGTATCGATACTAATTGGACGCAGAAGGATCGATACGAACTGCGTGTGAGAATCGATACGAATTGGACGCAGATGGATCGATACGAACTGCATGTGAAAATCGATACGAATTGGACGCAGATGGATCGATACGAACAGAGCAGTTACGATCGATACGAACAGAGCAGAAGCGATTGATACGAACCGAGCAGTAGCGATTGATACGAATAGAGCAGTTGCAATCGATACGAACAGAGCATTTTCGATCGATACGAATAGAGCATTTTCGATCGATACGAACTGAGCATTTTCGATCGATACGAAAAGAGCATTTGCGATCGATACGAACAGAGCCGTGAGGATCGATACTAATTGGACGCAGATGGATCGATAAGAACTGCATGTGAGAATCGATACGAACAGAGCAGTTGCGATCGATACGAACAGAGCAGTTGCAATCGATACGAACAGAGCAGTTGCGATCGATACGAACAGAGCGGATGGATCGATACGAATAGAGCGGATGGATCGATACGAACAGAGCAGTTGCGATCGATACGAACAGAGCAGTTTCTATCGATACGAACAGAGCAGATGGATCGATACAAACAGACGAGTTGCGATCGATACGAACAGAGCAGTTGCGATCGATACGAACAGAGCAGTTGTGATCGATACGAACAGAGCAGTTGCGATCGATACGAAAAGAGCATTTGCGATCGATACGAACAGAGCCGTGAGTATCGATACTAATTGGACGCAGATGGATCGATACGAACTGCGTGTGAGAATCGATACGAATTGGACGCAGATGGATCGATACGAACTGCGTGTAAAAATCGATACGAATTGGACGCAGATGGATCGATATGAAAAGAGCAGTTGCGATCGATACGAACAGAGCAGTTGCGATCGATACGAACAGAGAAGTTGTGATCGATACGAACAGAGCATTTTCGATCGATACGAACAGAGCATTTTCGATCGATACGAAAAGAGCATTTGCGATCGATACGAACAGAGCCGTGAGTATCGATACGAATTGGATGCAGATGGATCGATACGAACTGCGTGTGAGAATCGATACGAATTGGACGCAGATGGATCGATACGAACTGCGTGTGAAAATCGATATGAATTGGACGCAGATGGATCGATCCGAACAGAGCAGTTGCGATCGATACGAACAGAGCAGTTGCGATCGATACGAATAGAGCTGTTGCGATCGATACGAATAGAGCATTTTCGTTCGATACGAACAGAGCATTTTCGAACGATACGAAGAGAGCATTTGCGATCGATACGAACAGAGCCGCGAGTATCGATACGAATTGGACGCAGATGGATCGATATGAACTGCATGTGAGAATCGATACGAATTGGACGCAGATGGATCGATACGAACAGCGTGTGAAAATCGATACGAATTGGACGCAAATGGATCGATACGAACATAGCAGTTGCGATCGAAACAAACAGAGCAAATGCAATCGATACGAACAGAGTAGTTGCGATCGATACGAAAAAAGCGGTTGCGATCGATACGAACAGAGCATTTTCGATCGATACGAACAAAGCATTTTCGATCGATATGAAAAGAGCATTTGCGATCGATACAAACAGAGCCGTGAGTATCGATACTAATTGGACGCAGATGGATCGATACGAACTGTGTGTGAGAATCGATACGAATTGGACACAGATGGATCGATACGAACTGCGTGTGAAAATCGATATGAATTGGATGCAGATGGATCGATACGAATAGAGCAGTTGCGATCGATACGAACAGAGCAGTTGCGATCGATACGAACAGAGCAGTTGCGATTGATACGAACAGAGCATTTTCGATCGATACGAATAGAGAATTTTCGGTCGATACGAACAGAGCGTTTTCGATCGATACGAGCTGGGCATTTTCGATCGATACGAAAAGAGCATTTGCGATCGATACGAACAGAGCCGTGAGTATCGATACGAATTGGACGCAGATGGATCGATAAGAACTGCGTGTGAGAATCGATACGAATTGGACGCAGATGGATCGATACGAACTGCGTGTGAAAATCGATACGAATTGGACGCAGATGGATCAATACGAACAGAGCAGTTGCGATCGATACGAACAGAGCAGTTGTGACCGATACGAACAGAGCATTTTCGATCGATACGAACAGAGCATTTTCGATCGATACGAACAGAGCATTTTCGATCGATACGAAATGAGCATTTGCGATCGATACGAACAGAGCCGTGAGTATCGATACTAATTGGACGCAGATGGATCGATACGAACTGCGTGTGAGAATCGATACGAATTGGACGTAGATGGATCGATACGAACTGCGTGTGAGAATCGATATGAATTGGACGTAGATGGATCGATACGAACTGCGTGTGAAAATCAATACGAATTGGGCGCAGATGGATCGATACGAACAGAGCAGTTACGATCGATATGAACAGAGCAGATGCGATCGATACGAACAGAGCAGTTGCGATCGTTACGAACAAAGCAGTTGCGATCGATACGAACAGAGAATTTTCGATCGAAACGAACAGAGCATTTTCGATCGATACGAACAGAGCATTTGCGATCGATACGAACAGAGCGGTGAGTATCAATACTAATCGGACGCAGATGGATCGATACGAACTGCGTGTGAGAATCGATACGAACAGAGCAGTTGCGATCGATACGAACAGAGCAGTTGCGATCGATACGAACAGAGCATTTTCGATCGATACGAACAGAGCATTTTCGATCGATACGAACAGAGCATTTTCGATCTATACGAACAGAGCATTTTCGATCGATACGAAAAGAGCATTTGCGATCGATACGAACAGAGCCATGAGTATCGACACTAATTGGACGCAGATGGATCGATACGAACTGCATGTGAGAATCGATACGAATTGGACGCAAATGGATCGATACGAACTGCGTGTGAAAATCGATACGAATTGGAAGCAGATGGATCGATATGAAAAGAGCAGTTGCGATAGAAACGAACATAGCAGTTGCGATCGATACGAACAGAGCAGTTGCGATCGATACGAACAGAGCATTTTCGATCGATACGAACAGAGCATTTTCGATCGATACGAACAGAGCATTTTCGATCGATACGTAAAGAGCATTTGCGATCGATACGAACAGAGCCGTGAGTATCGATACTAATTGGACGCAGAAGGATCGATACGAACTGCGTGTGAGAATCGATACGAATTGGACGCAGATGGATCGATACGAACTGCATGTGAAAATCGATACGAATTGGACGCAGATGGATCGATACGAACAGAGCAGTTACGATCGATACGAACAGAGCAGATGCGATCGATACGAACAGAGCAGTAGCGATTGATACGAACAGAGCAGTTGCAATCGATACGAACAGAGCATTTTCGATCGATACGAAAAGAGCATTCTCGATCGATACGAACAGAGCATTTTCGATCGATACGAAAAGAGCATTTGCGATCGATACGAACAGAGCCGTGAGGATCGATACAATTGGACGCAGATGGATCGATAAGAACTGCATGTGAGAATCGATACGAACAGAGCAGTTGCGATCGATACGAACATAGCAGTTGCAATCGATACGAACAGAGTAGTTGCGATCGATACGAACAGTGCTGATGGATCGATACGAATAGAGCGGATGGATCGATACGAACAGAGCAGTTGCGATCGATACGAACAGAGCAGTTTCTATCGATACGAACATAGTAGATGGATCGATACGAACAGACCAGTTGCGATCGATACGAACAGAGCAGTTGCGATCGATACGAACAGAGCAGTTGCGATCGATACGAACAGAGCAGTTGCGATCGATACGAAAAGAGCATTTGCGATCGATACGAACAGAGCCGTGAGTATCGATACGAATCGGACGCAGATGGATCGATAAGAACTGCGTGTGAGAATCGATACGAATTGGACGCAGATGAATCGATACGAACTGCGTGTGAAAATCGATACGAATTGGACGTAGATGGATCGATATGAACAGAGCAGTTGCGATCGATAAGAACAGAGCAGTTGTGACCGATACGAACAGAGCATTTTCGATCGATACGAACAGAGCATTTTCGATCGATACGAAATGAGCATTTGCGATCGATACGAACAGAGCCGTGAGTATCGATACTAATTGGACACAGATGGATCGATACGAACTGCGTGTGAGAATCGATACGAATTGGACGTAGATTGATCGATACGAACTGCGTGTGAGAATCGATACGAATTGGACGCAGATGGATCGATACGTACTGCGTGTTAAAATCAATACGAATTGGACGCAGATGGATCGATACAAACAGAGCAGTTACGATCGATACGAATAGAGCAGATGCGATCGATACGAACAGAGCAGTTGCGATCGATACGAACAAAGCAGTTGCGATCGATACAAACAGAGAATTTTCGATCGAAATGAACAGAGCATTTTCGATCGATACGAACAGAGCATTTGCGATCGATACGAACAGGGCGGTGAGTATCAATACTAATCGAATGCAGATGGATCGATACGAACTGCGTGTGAGTATCGATACGAACAGAG
Source organism: Allium fistulosum (assembly GCA_030737815.1). NCBI lineage: Eukaryota > Viridiplantae > Streptophyta > Magnoliopsida > Asparagales > Amaryllidaceae > Allium > Allium fistulosum. Next base: position 802,763,940 of record CM060904.1, read on the forward strand.
CAGTTGCGATCGATACAAACAGAGCAGTTGCGATCGATACGAACAGAGCATTTTCGATCGATATGAACAGAGCATTTTCGATCGATACGAACAGAGCATTTTCGATCTATACGAACAGAGCATTTTCGATCGATATGAAAAGAGCATTTGCGATCGATACGAACAAAGCCATGAGTATCGACACTAATTGGACGCAGATGGATCGATAAGAACTGCGTGTGAGAATCGATACGAATTGGACGCAGATGGATCGATACGAACTGCGTGTGAAAATCGATACGAATTGGACGCAGATGGATCAATACGAACAGAGCAGTTGCGATCGATACGAACAGAGCAGTTGTGACCGATACGAACAGAGCATTTTCGATCGATACGAACAGAGCATTTTCGATCGATACGAACAGAGCATTTTCGATCGATACGAAATGAGCATTTGCGATCGATACGAACAGAGCCGTGAGTATCGATACTAATTGGACGCAGATGGATCGATACGAACTGCGTGTGAGAATCGATACGAATTGGACGTAGATGGATCGATACGAACTGCGTGTGAGAATCGATACGAATTGGACGTAGATGGATCGATACGAACTGCGTGTGAAAATCAATACGAATTGGGCGCAGATGGATCGATACGAACAGAGCAGTTACGATCGATATGAACAGAGCAGATGCGATCGATACGAACAGAGCAGTTGCGATCGTTACGAACAAAGCAGTTGCGATCGATACGAACAGAGAATTTTCGATCGAAACGAACAGAGCATTTTCGATCGATACGAACAGAGCATTTGCGATCGATACGAACAGAGCGGTGAGTATCAATACTAATCGGACGCAGATGGATCGATACGAACTGCGTGTGAGAATCGATACGAACAGAGCAGTTGCGATCGATACGAACAGAGCAGTTGCGATCGATACGAACAGAGCATTTTCGATCGATACGAACAGAGCATTTTCGATCGATACGAACAGAGCATTTTCGATCTATACGAACAGAGCATTTTCGATCGATACGAAAAGAGCATTTGCGATCGATACGAACAGAGCCATGAGTATCGACACTAATTGGACGCAGATGGATCGATACGAACTGCATGTGAGAATCGATACGAATTGGACGCAAATGGATCGATACGAACTGCGTGTGAAAATCGATACGAATTGGAAGCAGATGGATCGATATGAAAAGAGCAGTTGCGATAGAAACGAACATAGCAGTTGCGATCGATACGAACAGAGCAGTTGCGATCGATACGAACAGAGCATTTTCGATCGATACGAACAGAGCATTTTCGATCGATACGAACAGAGCATTTTCGATCGATACGTAAAGAGCATTTGCGATCGATACGAACAGAGCCGTGAGTATCGATACTAATTGGACGCAGAAGGATCGATACGAACTGCGTGTGAGAATCGATACGAATTGGACGCAGATGGATCGATACGAACTGCATGTGAAAATCGATACGAATTGGACGCAGATGGATCGATACGAACAGAGCAGTTACGATCGATACGAACAGAGCAGTTACGATCGATACGAACAGAGCAGATGCGATCGATACGAACAGAGCAGTAGCGATTGATACGAACAGAGCAGTTGCAATCGATACGAACAGAGCATTTTCGATCGATACGAAAAGAGCATTCTCGATCGATACGAACAGAGCATTTTCGATCGATACGAAAAGAGCATTTGCGATCGATACGAACAGAGCCGTGAGGATCGATACAATTGGACGCAGATGGATCGATAAGAACTGCATGTGAGAATCGATACGAACAGAGCAGTTGCGATCGATACGAACATAGCAGTTGCAATCGATACGAACAGAGTAGTTGCGATCGATACGAACAGTGCTGATGGATCGATACGAATAGAGCGGATGGATCGATACGAACAGAGCAGTTGCGATCGATACGAACAGAGCAGTTTCTATCGATACGAACATAGTAGATGGATCGATACGAACAGACCAGTTGCGATCGATACGAACAGAGCAGTTGCGATCGATACGAACAGAGCAGTTGCAATCGATACGAACAGAGCAGTTGCGATCGATACGAAAAGAGCATTTGCGATCGATACGAACAGAGCCGTGAGTATCGATACTAATTGGACGCAGATGGATCGATACGAACTGTGTGTGAGAATCGATACGAATTGGACGCAGATGGATCGATACGAACAGCGTGTGCAAATCGATACGAATTGGACGCAGATGGATCGATATGAAAAGAGCAGTTGCGATAGATACGAACATAGCAGTTGCGATCGATACGAACAGAGCAGTTGCGATCGATACGAACAGAGCATTTTCGATCGATACGAACAGAGCATTTTCGATCGATACGAACAGAGCATTTTCGATCGATACGTAAAGAGCATTTGCGATCGATACGAACAGAGCCGTGAGTATCGATACAAATTGGACGCAGAAGGATCGATACGAACTGCGTGTGAGAATCGATACGAATTGGACGCAGATGGATCGATACGAACTGCATGTGAAAATCGATACGAATTGGACGCAGATGGATCGATACGAACAGAGCAGTTACGATCGATACGAACAGAGCAGATGCGATCGATACGAACAGAGCAGTAGCGATTGATACGAATAGAGCAGTTGCAATCGATACGAACAGAGCATTTTCGATCGATACGAATAGAGCATTTTCGATCGATACGAACTGAGCATTTTCGATCGATACGAAAAGAGCATTTGCGATCGATACGAACAGAGCCGTGAGGATCGATACTAATTGGACGCAGATGGATCGATAAGAACTGCATGTGAGAATCGATACGAACAGAGCAGTTGCGATCGATACGAACAGAGCAGTTGCAATCGATACGAACAGAGCAGTTGCGATCGATACGAACAGAGCGGATGGATCGATACGAATAGAGCGGATGGATCGATACAAACAGAGCAGTTGCGATCGATACGAACAGAGCAGTTTCTATCGATACGAACAGAGCAGATGGATCGATACGAACAGACCAATTGCGATCGATACGAACAGAGCAGTTGCGATCGATACGAACAGAGCAGTTGCGATCGATACGAACAGAGCAGTTGCGATCGATACGAAAAGAGCATTTGCGATCGATACGAACAGAGCCGTGAGTATCGATACTAATTGGACGCAGATGGATCGATACGAACTGTGTGTGAGAATGGATACGAATTGGACGCAGATGGATCGATACGAACTGCGTGTGAAAATCGATACGAATTGGACGCGGAAGGATCGATATGAAAAGAGCAGTTGCGATCGATACGAACAGAGCAGTTGCGATCAATACGAACAGAGCAGTTGCGATCGATACGAACAGAGCATTTTCGATCGATACGAACAGAGTATTTTCGATCGATATGAAAAGAGCATTTGCGATCGATACGAACAGAGCCATGAGTATCGATACAAATTGGATGCAGATGGATCGATACGAACTGCGTGTGAGAATCGATACGAATTGGACGCAGATGGATCGATACGAACTGCGTGTGAGAATCGATACGAATTGGACGCAGATGGATCGATACGAACTGCGTGTGAAAATCGATATGAATTGGACGCAGATGGATCGATCCGAACAGAGCAGTTGCGATCGATACGAACAGAGCAGCTGCGATCGATACGAATAGAGCAGTTGCGATCGATACGAATAGAGCATTTTCGTTCGATACGAATAGAGCATTTTCGAATGATACGAAGAGAGCATTTGCGATCGATACGAATAGAGCCGTGAGTATCGATACGAATTGGACGCAGATGGATCGATATGAACTGCATGTGAGAATCGATACGAATTGGACGCAGATGGATCGATACGAACAGCGTGTGAAAATCGATACGAATTGGACGCAAATGGATCGATACGAACATAGCAGTTGCGATCGATACAAACAGAGCAGATGCAATCGATACGAACAGAGCAGTTGCGATCGATACGAAAAAAGCGGTTGCGATCGATACGAACAGAGCATTTTCGATCGATACGAACAAAGCATTTTCGATCGATATTAAAAGAGCATTTGCGATCGATACGAACAGAGCCGTGAGTATCGATACTAATTGGACGCAGATGGATCGATACGAACTGTGTGTGAGAATCGATACGAATTGGACACAGATGGATCGATACGAACTGCGTGTGAAAATCGATATGAATTGGACGCAGATGGATCGATACGAATAGAGCAGTTGCGATCGATACGAACAGAGCAGTTGCGATCGATACGAACAGAGCAGTTGCGATGGATACGAACAGAGCATTTTCGATCGATACGAACTGAGCATTTTCGATCGATACGAACAGAGCATTTTCGATCGATACGAACAGAGCGTTTTCGATCGATACGAGCTGGGCATTTTCGATCGATACGAAAAGAGCATTTGCGATCGATACGAACAGAGCCGTGAGTATCGATACGAATCGGACGCAGATGGATCGATAAGAACTGCGTGTGAGAATCGATACGAATTGGACGCAGATGAATCGATACGAACTGCGTGTGAAAATCGATACGAATTGGACGTAGATGGATCGATATGAACAGAGCAGTTGCGATCGATAAGAACAGAGCAGTTGTGACCGATACGAACAGAGCATTTTCGATCGATACGAACAGAGCATTTTCGATCGATACGAAATGAGCATTTGCGATCGATACGAACAGAGCCGTGAGTATCGATACTAATTGGACACAGATGGATCGATACGAACTGCGTGTGAGAATCGATACGAATTGGACGTAGATTGATCGATACGAACTGCGTGTGAGAATCGATATGAATTGGACGCAGATGGATCGATACGAACTGCGTGTTAAAATCAATACGAATTGGACGCAGATGGATCGATACAAACAGAGCAGTTACGATCGATACGAATAGAGCAGATGCGATCGATACGAACAGAGCAGTTGCGATCGATACGAACAAAGCAGTTGCGATCGATACAAACAGAGAATTTTCGATCGAAATGAACAGAGCATTTTCGATCGATACGAACAGAGCATTTGCGATCGATACGAACAGGGCGGTGAGTATCAATACTAATCGAATGCAGATGGATCGATACGAACTGCGTGTGAGTATCGATACGAACAGAGCAGTTGCGATCGATACAAACAGAGCAGTTGCGATCGATACGAACAGAGCATTTTCGATCGATATGAACAGAGCATTTTCGATCGATACGAACAGAGCATTTTCGATCTATACGAACAGAGCATTTTCGATCGATATGAAAAGAGCATTTGCGATCGATACGAACAAAGCCATGAGTATCGACACTAATTGGACGCAGATGGATCGATAAGAACTGCGTGTGAGAATCGATACGAATTGGACGCAGATGGATCGATACGAACTGCGTGTGAAAATCGATACGAATTGGACGCAGATGGATCAATACGAACAGAGCAGTTGCGATCGATACGAACAGAGCAGTTGTGACCGATACGAACAGAGCATTTTCGATCGATACGAACAGAGCATTTTCGATCGATACGAACAGAGCATTTTCGATCGATACGAAATGAGCATTTGCGATCGATACGAACAGAGCCGTGAGTATCGATACTAATTGGACGCAGATGGATCGATACGAACTGCGTGTGAGAATCGATACGAATTGGACGTAGATGGATCGATACGAACTGCGTGTGAGAATCGATACGAATTGGACGTAGATGGATCGATACGAACTGCGTGTGAAAATCAATACGAATTGGGCGCAGATGGATCGATACGAACAGAGCAGTTACGATCGATATGAACAGAGCAGATGCGATCGATACGAACAGAGCAGTTGCGATCGTTACGAACAAAGCAGTTGCGATCGATACGAACAGAGAATTTTCGATCGAAACGAACAGAGCATTTTCGATCGATACGAACAGAGCATTTGCGATCGATACGAACAGAGCAGTTGCGATCGATACAAACAGAGCAGTTGCGATCGATACGAACAGAGCATTTTCGATCGATATGAACAGAGCATTTTCGATCGATACGAACAGAGCATTTTCGATCTATACGAACAGAGCATTTTCGATCGATATGAAAAGAGCATTTGCGATCGATACGAACAAAGCCATGAGTATCGACACTAATTGGACGCAGATGGATCGATACGAACTGCATGTGAGAATCGATACGAATTGGACGCAAATGGATCGATACGAACTGCGTGTGAAAATCGATACGAATTGGACGTAGATGGATCGATATGAAAAGAGCAGTTGCGATAGATACGAACATAGCAGTTGCGATCGATACGAACAGAGCAGTTGCGATCGATATGAACAGAGCATTTTCGATCGATACGAACCGAGCATTTTCGATCGATACGAATAGAGCATTTTCGATCGATACGTAAAGAGCATTTGCGATCGATACGAACAGAGCCGTGAGTATCGATACTAATTGGATGCAGAAGGATCGATACGAACTGCGTGTGAGAATCGATACGAATTAGACGCAGATGGATCGATACGAACTGCATGTGAAAATCGATACGAATTGGACGCAGATGGATTGATACGAACAGAGCAGTTACGATCGATACGAACAGAGCAGATGCGATCGATACGAACAGAGCAGTAGCGATTGATACGAACAGAGCAGTTGCAATCGATACAAACAGAGCATTTTCGATCGATACGAATAGAGCATTTTCGATCGATACGAACAGAGCATTTTCGATCGATACGAAAAGAGCATTTGCGATCGATACGAACAGAGCGGTGAGGATCGATACTAATTGGACGCAGATGGATCGATAAGAACTGCATGTGAGAATCGATACGAACAGAGCAGTTGCGATCGATACGAACATAGCAGTTGCAATCGATACGAACAGAGCAGTTGCGATCGATACGAACAGAGCGGATGGATCGATACGAATAGAGCGGATGGATCGATACGAACAGAGCAGTTGCGATCGATACGAACAGAGCAGTTTCTATCGATACGAACAGAGCAGTTGCGATCGATACGAACAGAGCAGTTTCTATCGATACGAACAGAGCAGATGGATCGATACGAACAGAGCAGTTGCGATCGATACGAACAGAGCAGTTGCGATCGATACGAACAGAGTAGTTGCGATCGATACGAACAGAGCAGTTGCGATCGATACGAAAAGAGCATTTGCGATCGATACGAACAGAGCCGTGAGTATCGATACTAATTGGACGCAGATGGATCGATACGAACTGTGTATGAGAATCGATACGAATTGGACGCAGATGGATCGATACGAACTGCGTGTGAAAATCGATACGAATTGGACGCAGAAGGATCGATATGAAAAGAGCAGTTGCGATCGATACGAACAGAGCAGTTGCGATCGATACGAACAGAGCAGTTGCGATCGATACGAACAGAGCATTTTCGATCAATACGAACAGAGCATTTTCGATCGATACGAAAAGAGCATTTGCGATCGATACGAACAGAGCCGTGAGTATCGATACGAATTGGATGCAGATGGATCGATACGAACTGCGTGTGAGAATCGATACGAATTGGACGCAGATGGATCGATACGAACTGCGTGTGAAAATCGATATGAATTGGACGCGGATGGATCGATCCGAACAGAGCAGTTGCGATCGATACGAACAGAGCAGCTGCGATCGATACGAATAGAGCAGTTGCGATCGATACGAATAGAGCATTTTCGTTCGATACGAATAGAGCATTTTCGAACGATACGAAGAGAGCATTTGCGATCGATACGAACAGAGCCGTGAGTATCGATACGAATTGGACGCAGATGGATCGATATGAACTGCATGTGAGAATCGATACGAATTGGACGTAGATGGATCGATACGAACAGCGTGTGAAAATCGATACGAATTGGACGCAAATGGATCAATACGAACATAGCAGTTGCGATCGATACAAACAGAGCAGATGCAATCGATACGAACAGAGCAGTTGCAATCGATACGAACAGAGCAGTTGCAATCGATACGAACAGAGCATTTTCGATCGATACGAATAGAGCATTTTCGATCGATACGAACAGAGCATTTTCGATCGATACGAAAAGAGCATTTGCGATCGATACGAACAGAGCCGTGAGGATCGATACTAATTGGACGCAGATGGATCGATAAGAACTGCATGTGAGAATCGATACGAACAGAGCAGTTGCGATCGATACGAACAGAGCAGTTGCAATCGATACGAAAAGAGCAGTTGCGATCGATACGAACAGAGCGGATGGATCGATACGAATAGAGCGGATGGATCGATACGAACAGAGCAGTTGCGATCGATACGAACAGAGCAGTTTCTATCGATACGAACAGAGCAGTTGCGATCGATACGAACAGAGCAGTTTCTATCGATACGAACAGAGCAGATGGATCGATACGAACAGAGCAGTTGCGATCGATACGAACAGAGCAGTTGCGATCGATACGAACAGAGCAGTTGCGATCGATACGAACAGAGCAGTTGCGATCGATACGAAAAGAGCATTTGCGATCGATACGAACAGAGCCGTGAGTATCGATACTAATTGGACGCAGATGGATCGATACGAACTGCGTGTGAGAATCGATACGAATTGGACGCAGATGGATCGATACGAACTGCGTGTGAAAATCGATACGAATTGGACGCAGAAGGATCGATATGAAAAGAGCAGTTGCGATCGATACGAACAGAGCAGTTGCGATCGATACGAACAGAGCAGTTGCGATCGATACGAACAGAGCATTTTCGATCAATACGAACAGAGCATTTTCGATCGATACGAAAAGAGCATTTGCGATCGATACGAACAGAGCCGTGAGTATCGATACGAATTGGATGCAGATGGATCGATACGAACTGCGTGTGAGAATCGATACGAATTGGACGCAGATGGATCGATACGAACTGCGTGTGAAAATCGATATGAATTGGACGCGGATGGATCGATCTGAACAGAGCAGTTGCGATCGATACGAACAGAGCAGCTGCGATCGATACGAATAGAGCAGTTGCGATCGATACGAATAGAGCATTTTCGTTCGATACGAACAGAGCATTTTCGAACGATACGAAGAGAGCATTTGCGATCGATACGAACAGAGCCGTGAGTATCGATACGAATTGGACACAGATGGATCGATATGAACTGCATGTGAGAATCGATACGAATTGGACGCAGATGGATCGATACGAACAGCGTGTGAAAATCGATACGAATTGGACGTAAATGGATCAATACGAACATAGCAGTTGCGATCGATACAAACAGAGCAGATGCAATCGATACGAACAGAGCAGTTGCGATCGATACGAAAAAAGCGGTTGCGATCGATACGAACAGAGCATTTTCGATCGATACGAACAAAGCATTTTCGATCGATATGAAAAGAGCATTTGCGATCGATACGAACAGAGCCGTGAGTATCGATACTAATTGGACGCAGATGGATCGATACGAACTGTGTGTGAGAATCGATACGAATTGGACAAAGATGGATCGATACGAACTGCGTGTGAAAATCGATATGAATTGGACGCAGATGGATCGATACGAATAGAGCAGTTGCGATCGATACGAACAGAGCAGTTGGGATCGATACGAACAGAGCAGTTGCGATTGATACGAACAGAGCATTTTCGATCGATACGAACTGAGCATTTTCGATCGATACGAACAGAGCATTTTCGATCGATACGAACAGAGCATTTTCGATCGGTACGAGCTGGGCATTTTCGATCGATACGAAAAGAGCATTTGCGATCGATACGAACAGAGCCGTGAGTATCGATACGAATTGGTCGCAGATGGATCAATAAGAACTGCGTGTGAGAATCGATACGAATTGGACGCAGATGGATCGATACGAACTGCGTGTGAAAATCGATACGAATTGGACGCAGATGGATCGATACGAACAGAGCAGTTGCGATCGATATGAACAGAGCAGTTGTGACCGATACGAACAGAGCATTTTCGATCGATACGAAACGAGCATTTGCGATCGATACGAAACGAGCATTTGCGATCGATACGAACAGAGCCGTGAGTATCGATACTAATTGGACGCAGATGGATCGATACGAACTGCGTGTGAGAATCGATACGAATTGGATGTAGATGGATCGATACGAACTGCGTGTGAGAATCGATACGAATTGGACGCAGATGGATCGATACGAACTGCGTGTGAAAATCAATACGAATTGGACGCAGATGGATTGATACGAACATAGCAGTTACGATCGATACGAACAGAGCAGATGCGATCGATACGAACAGAGCAGTTGCGATCGATATGAACAAAGCAGTTGCGATCGATACGAACAGAGAATTTTCGACCGAAATGAACAGAGCATTTTCGATCGATACGAACAGAGCATTTGCGATCGATACGAACAGAGCGGTGAGTATCAATACTAATCGGACGCAGATGGATCGATACGAACTGCGTGTGAGAATCGATACGAACAGAGCAGTTGCGATCGATACGAACAGAGCAGTTGCGATCGATACGAACAGAGCATTTTCGATCGATACGAACAGAGCATTTTCGATCGATACGAATAGAGCATTTGCAATCGATACGAACAGAGCCGTGAGTATCAATACGAATTGGACGCAGATGGATCGATACGAACCGCGTGTGAGAATCGATACGAATTGGACGCAGATGGATCGTTACGAACAGAGCAGTTGCGATCGATACGAACAGAGCAGTTGCGATCGATACGAACAGAGCCGTGAGTATCGATACTAATTGGACGCAGATGGATCGATACGAACTGCGTGTGAGAATCGATACGAATTGGACGTAGATGGATCGATACGAACTGCGTGTGAGAATCGATACGAATTGGACGCAGATGGATCGATACGAACTGCGTGTGAAAATCAATACGAATTGGACGCAGATGGATTGATACGAACATAGCAGTTACGATCGATACGAACAGAGCAGATGCGATCGATACGAACAGAGCAGTTGCGATCGATACGAACAAAGCAGTTGCGATCGATACGAACAGAGAATTTTCGACCGAAATGAACAGAGCATTTTCGATCGATACGAACAGAGCATTTGCGATCGATACGAACAGAGCGGTGAGTATCAATACTAATCGGACGCAGATGGATCGATACGAACTGCGTGTGAGAATCGATACGAACAGAGCAGTTGCGATCGATACGAACAGAGCAGTTGCGATCGATACGAACAAAGCATTTTCGATCGATACGAACAGAGCATTTTCGATCGATACGAAAAGAGCATTTGCGATCGATACGAACAGAGCCGTGAGTATCGATACTAATTGGATGCAGATGGATCGATACAAACTGCGTGTGAGAATAGATACGAATTGGACGCAGATGGATCGATACGAACTTCGTGTGAAAATCGATACGAATAGGACGCAGATGGATCGATACAAACAGAGCAGATGCGATCGATAAGAACAGAGCAGTTGCGATCGATACGAACAGAGCAGTTGCGATCGATACGAACAGAGCCGTGAGTATCGATACTAATTGGACGCAGATGGATCGATACGAACTGCTTGTGAGAATCGACACGAATTGGACGCAGATGGATCGATACGAACTGCATGTGAAAATCGATACGAATTGGACGCAGATGGATCGATATGAAAAAGAGCAGTTGCGATTGATACGAACAGAGCAGTTGCGATTGATACGAACAGAGTAGTTGCGATCGATACAAACAGAGCATTTTCGATCGATACGAACAGAGCATTTTCGATCGATACGAAAAGAGCATTTGCGATCGATACGAACAGAGCCATGAGGATCGATATGAATTGGACGCAGATGGATCGATACGCACTGCTTGTGAGAATCGATACGAATTGGATGCAGATGGATCGATACAAACTGCGTGTGAAAATCGATATGAATTGGACGCAGATGGATCGATACGAACAGAGCAGTTGCGATCGATACGAACAGAGTAGTTGCGATCGATACGAACAGAGCATTTTCGATCGATACGAACAGAGCATTTTCGATTGATACGAAATGAGCATTTGAGATCGATACGAACAGAGCCGTGAGTATCGATACGAATTGGACGCAGATGGATCGATACGAACGGTGAGTGAAAATCGATACGAATTGGACACAGATAGATCGTTACGAACAGAGCAGTTGAGATCGATACGAACATAGCAGTTGCGATCGATACGAACAGAGCATTTTCGATCGATACGAACAGAGCATTTTCGATCGATACGAAAAGAGCATTTGTGATCGATACGAATAGAGCCGTGAGTATCGATACGAATTGGATGTAGATGGATCGATACGAACTGCGTGTGAAAATCGATACGAATTGGATGCAGATGGATCGATACGAACAGAGCAGTTGCGATCGATACGAACAGAGCAGTTGCGATCGATACGAACATAGCAGTTGCGATCGATACGAACAGAGCATTTTTGATCGATACAAACAGAGCATTTTCGATCGATACGAAAAGAGCATTTGCGATCGATACGAACAGAGCCGTGAGTATCGATACGAATTGGACGCAGATGGATCGATACGAAATGCGTGTGAGAATCGATACAAATTGGACGCAGATGGATCGATGCGAACAGCGTGTGAAAATCGATACGAATTGGACGCAGATGGATCGATACGAACAGAGCACTTGCGATCGATACGAACAGAGCCGTTGCGATCGATACGAACAGTGCAGTTGCGATCGATACAAACAGAGCATTTTCTATCGATACAAACAGAGCATTTTCGATCGATACGAACAAAGCATTTTCGATCGATACGAAAAGAGCATTTGCGATCGATATGAACAGAGCCGTGAGTATCGATACTAATTGGACGTAGAAGGATCGATACGAACTGCATGTGAGAATCGATACGAATTGGACGTAGATGGATCGATACGAACTGTATGAGAAAATCGATACGAATTGGACGCAGATGGATCGATACGAACAGAGCAGTTACGATCGATACGAACTGAGCAGATGCGATCGATACGAACAGAGCAGTTGCGATCGATACGAACAGAGCAGTTGCAATCGATACGAACATAGCATTTTCGATCGATACGAACAGAGCATTTTCGATCGATACGAACAGAGCATTTTCGATCGATACGAAAAGAGCATTTACGATCGATACGAACAGAGCCATGAGGATCGATACTAATTGGACGCAGATGGATCGATACGAACTGCGGGTGAGAATCGATATGAACAGAGCAGTTGCGATCGATACGAATAGAGCAGTTGCAATCGATACGAACAGAGTAGTTGCGATCGATACAAACAAAGCAGATGGATCGATACGAACAGAGCAGTTGCGATCGATACGAACAGAGCAGTTGCTATCGATACGAACAGAGCAGATGGATCTATACGAACAGAGAAGTTGCGATCGATACGAACAGTGCAGTTGCGATCGATACGAACAGAGCAGTTGCGAACGATACGAACAGAGCATTTTCAATCGATACGAACAGAGCATTTTCGATCGATACGAACAGAGCATTTTCGATCGATACAAAAAGAGCATTTGCGATCGATACGAACAGAGCCGTGAGTATCGATACTAATTGGACGTAGATGGATCGATACGAACTGCGTGTGAGAATCGATACGAATTGGATGCAGATGGATCGATACGAACTGAGTGTGACAATCGATACGAATTGGACGCAGTTGCGATCGATACGAACAGAGCAGTTGCGATCGATACGAACAGAGCAGTTGCGATCGATACGAACAGAGCAGTTGCGATCGATACGAACAGAGCATTTTCGATCGATACGAACAGAGCATTTTCGATCGATACGAATAGAGCATTTTCGATCGATACGAACAGAGCATTTTCGATCGATATGAAAAGAGCATTTGCGATCGATACGAACAGAGCCGTGAGTATCGATACTAATTGGACGCAGATGGATCGATACGAACTGCGTGTGAGAATCGATACGAATTGGATGCAGATGGATCAATACGAACTGCGTGTGACAATCGATACGAATTGGACGCAGATGGATCGATACGAACAAAGCAGTTGCGATCGATACGAACAGAGCAGTTGCGATCGATACCAACAGAGCAGTTGCGATCGATACGAACAGAGCATTTTCGATCGATACGAACAGAGCATTTTCGATCGATACGAACAGAGCATTTTCGATCGATACAAACAGAGTATTTTCGATCGATACGAATAGAGCATTTGCGATCGATACGAACAGGGCCTTGAGTATCGATACTAATTGGACGCAGATGGATCGATACGAACTACATGTTAGAATCGATACGAATTGGACGCAAATGGATCAATACGAACTGCGTGTGAAAATCGATACGAATTGGACGCAGATGGATCGATATGAAAAGAGCAGTTGCGATAGATACGAACATAGCAGTTGCGATCGATACGAACAGAGCAGTTGCGATCGATACGAACAGAGCATTTTCGATCGATACGAACAGAGCATTTTCGATCGATACGAACAGAGCAGTTGCGATCGATACGAACAGAGCATTTTCGATCGATACGAACAGAGAATTTTCGATCGATACGAACAGAGCATTTTCGATCGATACGAACAGAGCATTTTCGATCGATACGAAAAGAGCATTTGTGATCGATACAAACAAAGCCGTGAGTATCGATATGAATTGGACGCAGATGGATCGATACGAACGGCGTGTGAGAATCGATACGAATTGGATGTAGATGGATCGATACGAACTGCGTGTGAAAATCGATACGAATTGGACGCAGATGGATCGATACGAACAGAGCAGTTGCGATCGATACGAACAGAGCAGTTGCGATCGATACGAACAGAGCATTTTCAATCGATACGAACAGAGCATTTTCGATCGATACGAATAGAGCATTTTCGATTGATACGAAAAGAGCATTTGCGATCGATACGAACAGAGCCGTGAGTATCGATACGAATTGGACGTAGATGGATCGATACGAACTGCGTGTGAGAATCGATACGAATTGGACACAGATGGATCGATACGAACAGCGTGTGAAAATCGATACGAATTGGATGCAGATGGATCGATACGAACAGAGCAGTTGCGATCGATATGAACAGAGCAGTTGCGATCGATACGAACAGAGCATTTTCGATCGATACGAACAGAGCATTTTCGATCGATACGAACAGAGCATTTTCGATCGATACGAAAAGAGCATTTGCGATCGATACGAACAGAGCCGTGAGTATCGATACTAATTGGACATAAAAGGATCGATACGAACTGCGTGTGAGAATCGATATGAATTGTACGTAGATGGATCGATACGAACTGCATGTGAAAATCGATACGAATTGGACGCAGATGGATTGATACGAACAGAGCAGTTACGATCGATACGAACAGAGCAGATGCGATTGATACGAACAGAGCAGTTGCGATCCATACGAACAGAGCAGTTGCAATCGATACGAACAGAGCATTTTCGATCGATACGAACAGAGCATTTTCGATCGATACGAACAGAGCATTTTCGATCGATACGAAAAGAGCATTTGCGATCGATACGAACAGAGCCGTGAGGATCGATACTAATTGGACGCAGATGGATCGATACGAACTTCGTGTGAGAATCGATACGAACAGAGCAGTTGCGATTGATACGAACAGAGCAGTTGCAATCGATACGAACAGAGCAGTTGCGATCGATACGAACAGAGCAGATGGATCGATACGAACAGAGTAGTTGCGATCGATACGAATAGAGCAGTTGCTATCGATACGAACAGAGCAGATGGATCGATACGAACAGAGCAGTTGCGATCGATACGAACAGAGCAGTTGCGACCGATATGAACAGAGCAGTTGCGATCGATACGAACAGAGCATTTTCGATCGATACGAACAGAGCATTTTCGATCGATACGAACAGAGCATCTTCGATCGATACGAAAAGAGCATTTGCGATCGATACGAACAGAGCCGTGAGTATCGATACTAATTGGACGCAGATGGATCGATACGAACTGCATGTGAGAATCGATAAGAATTGGATGCAGATGGATCGATACGAACTGCGTGTGACATTCGATACGAATTGGACGCAGATGGATCGATACGAACAAAGCAGTTGCGATCGATACGAACAGAGCAGTTGCAATCAATACGAACAGAGCAGTTGCGATCGATACGAACAGAGTATTTTCGATCGATACGAATAGAGCATTTTCAATCGACACGAACAGAGCATTTTCGATCGATACGAACAGAGCATTTTCGATCGATACGAAAAGAGCATTTGCGATCGATACGAACAGAGCCATGAGTATCGATACTAATTGGACGCAGATGGATCGATAAGAACTACGTGTGAGAATCGATACGAATTGGACGCAGATGGATCGATACGAACTGCGTGTGAAAATCGATACGAATTGGACGCAGATGGATCTATATGAAAAGAGCAGTTGCGATAGATACGAACAGAGCAGTTGCGATCGATACGAACAGAGCAGTTGCGATCGATACGAACAGAGCATTTTCGATCGATACGAACAGAGCATTTTCGACCGATACGAACAGAGCATTTTCGATCGATACGAACAGAGCATTTTCGATCGATACGAAAAGAGCATTTGCGATCGATACGAACAGAGCCGTGAGTATCAATATGAATTGGATGCAGATGTATCGATACGAACTGCGTGTGAAAATCATACGAATTTGATGCAGATGGATCGATACGAACAGAGCAGTTGCGATCGATAAGAACAGAGCAGTTGCGATCGATATGAACAGAGCAGTTGCTATCGATACGAACAGAGCATTTTCGATCGATACGAACAGAGCATTTTCGATCGATACGAAAAGAGCATTTGCGATCGATACGAACAGTGCCGTGAGAATCAATACGAATTGGACGCAGATGGATCGATACGAATTGCGTGTGAGAATCGATACGAATTGGGCGCAGATGGATCGATACGAACATCGTGTGAGAATCGACACGAATTGGACGTAGATGGATCGATACGAACTACGTGTGAGAATCGATACGAACAGAGCAGTTGCGATCGATACGAACAGAGCAGTTGCGATCAATACGAACAGAGCAGTTGCGATCGATACGAACAGAGCAGTTGCGATCGATACGAACAGAGCATTTTCAGTCAATACGAACAAAGCGTTTTCGATCGATATAAACAGAGCATTTTCAACCGATACAAAAAGAGCATTTGCGATCGATACAAACAGAGCCATGAGTATCGATACGAATTAGACGCAGATGGATCGATACGAACTGCGTGTGAGAATCGATACGAATTGAATGCAGATGGAATGATACGAACAACGTGTGAAAATCGATACGAATAGGACGCAGATAGATCGATACGAACTGCGTGTGAGAATCGATACGAACAGAGCAGTTGTGATCGATACGAACAGAGCAGTTGCGATCGATACGAACAGAGCATTTTCGATCGATACGAACAGAGCATTTTTGATAGATACGAACAGAGCAATTTCAATCGATACGAAAATAGCATTTGCGATCGATACGAACAGAGCTGTGAGTATCGATACTAATTGGATGCAGATGGATCGATACGAACTGCGTGTGAGAATCGATATGAATTCGACGCAGATGGATCGATACGAACTGCGTGTGAAAATCGATACAAATTGGACGCAGATGGATCGATACGAACAGAGCAGTTGCGATTGATACGAACAGAGCTGTGACGCCCCACCCCGAGACCCACTATAGTAAAGAGAATTAATGTATAATTTTGTCTACTAAAGCGGAGAATAGGGCTGGTTAAGGGCGACCACCTATAATTTTGTCTTAAACATCTACTGAATACGTCGATATATGCAATATGATTTTTTTTCCTAACTCAAGTGGATCGACATACCCAGTAAATGCTTAATTCAAAACTATAGGTGGCTAACGGATCTATCAGAACAAAATACAATAATTAAATGAAAAGCACACCACAGAACAGTAATCAATATCATATATATACATATACACTGATACATGTCTAGTACAATACAATATGAATACAATAAAGGTGGTACTCGACCACACTATATACATCGAATCAAATATAACTACATCAGAGTATGCGAAAGAACAGAAACTACTCAAGAGAAATAAGAGCTGTTATCTAACATCAACTTCAAGCTAAGCCCAATATATGATACCTGAAACAACTCGGTCTGACCCGAGTGAAAACACACGGGTCAGGCTAGCTAAAATCATCAGTTAAACATAATAATGGATAAGGATAAGTAGGTGAAAGCTATGGTATCCTTTTTCTTAAAGGATGCTATGCCCTAAATAGGGTTTCAACATCATAAGAAAGAACAACATCTTTTCTTGGCAAGTAGAAAAGAAAATGATGATAAAGTTATACTTAAGTGGCATAACTGACACTTAAGCAAATGGAACATCGACAAGTAAAGTTTTAAAGATAAGACTCAATAAACATCGCTTTCTCCTCATATCATCAACAGTATAAAAGAATATGGATAATAACTTCAAAATTCAACTATCATCTTAGAAGTGGTCGTCAATATAACAATACATCAAAGGTACATATCCTTCATACATAGAATAAAACGCATATGGATGTGTCTCATCTCATTGGCACATCCCAAGGATCATTCAAGGAAATATAAAACCCTATCATAAAAGAAACATCATACATATTCATACCTCATCTCATCGGTATGAATATAGATACATCTCAAATCCATCACTAAAACTCATCATAAAAGATTCTTCATAATCATTTATACCTCATCTCATCGGTATAATATATAAGTACATCTCAACTCCATCTTAACATCAAGAAGTCTACAAAATCATCAAATCATCAATCCATAATGCAAATAACTCAATTAAAGAGTAACATCATAAATGATTTCACTATATATGTATACATATCATCTGGAACTAGGCTATCAATGTAATAATCGTTTAAGGACGGTGAAGTCTAAAACATCAAAACCCAAAGAAATCCCGGATTGGCCATGTAACGCCCCACTCCGAGACCCATATTAGCAAAGAGTATTACAAGGTAATACCATCTGCTAATACGGAGAATAGAGCTGTATAGGAGCGACCATCTATAGCCTTGTCTTAACTATCTACTGAATACGTCGATAAATATAGCATTTTTTTCAGGTGGGTCGACATATCCAATAGATAATAATTAATACAAAACTATAATGGCTATAAGATCTAACAGAACAAAATATAACAACTCAAATGTAAAACACATCACAGAACAGTAGATCATCACATACATATATACATATACAGATACATCACAGAGTATACAAAATGATACATGTCAAGCGGTATAGCAACAACAATATACAGGCGAGTCAAAAGAATTTACATATCAGAGTTACAAACAAAAAGGACTACACAAAAAGCTATAACAAAAAGGAACTAGCAGAAAGTCCATGCGGAAATAGAACAGGCTAAGTCCAAATGTACCTAACCTGAAACACCTCGGTCTGACCCGAGTATAAAATACACGGGTCAGTCTAGCTAAACAAATCAGTTAGATAAGCTAAATGATAATGAACATGCAAGGTCATAAAGTACCACAATAATCTCTCAAAGAAATAACATGATCATCTAACAAGAGATGAATCATAACAAGCCTCATATCATCGGCAACTCAAATAAACTAAAGATATAAATATCCCAAATCAAGCCAAAAAGGCAAATGTCAAATACCAATGAAGGTAACACAAGTTTCCACAACGTAATCGCTATGTATCGAGTGGTTCAAAAGACCTACTCTGAAAGGCGATACACTAGGGAAATATAAATATCAATGAAACAAAAGATGCACGTGCTCAGTACTGTATAATCAAGGATCCACAAACCCGAAGGCGACAAACCCAAGTATCCCTCGAGCGGTGATGAAGGACCAACTCCAAAAGCGATACTATAGGGCAACAAGCCCGAAGGCACAAACCCGAAGGCACAAGCCCGAAGGCACAAGCCAGAAGGCAACAAACCGTAGTGGCGAAGGTCCGGAGACCCAGTACTGGACACCACTAACTGGCAATATGTGTCACAAACTCTCGGGAAGGAACCCGAAAAGTGTTAACGTGTGTCCCATACCACACGTTCGCACTAAACAGTTTACTAACCGTTAGTCAGTTTCACACTAAAAGCAGTACAAAGTTTACCTCATCTCATCGGTAAACCAAACCCGAAGGTCAAAACGATCAAACGAATAGATTAGGAATTAACTGAAAAGATAAACGCACGTGTTCATAGCACGCATTTTATCTAATCATTTAATTCTCCTCCCTCTTCGCTCGAAGTGCAAAATTGTGTGTTTTATATAGAAATTAATTTGAAGAAAACGAGTTTTAGGAACGCTTCAAAATCGCTTTAGAAATTGCATTTGAAATTCTCCTATTATGGAGTAATTAATTTAATACTTAAAAATAATATTAAATAATAATTTCAAAAGTCAATTTGCTTGAAAAACACTTTGTAATGCTTTAAAAAAAACCCGTGTACAAAATCTAGAGAAAAATCTCAAAGAAATCGGAAAATATCAGAAAAATGCCGGAAATTATTCTTAAGTATAAAAACCGGTGAAAACACACTGTGAACCCAAGTTCGACAGCAGGTTTGGACATACAAAATGAGTCCAAATGACATATAATTTGGTAGAAATGTAGTTCAACATCCCTACTTCAATCTGCAAAAAGAATCATTCAAATCCGATTTGAAACGAAGAATCTGCGTCGTTTCAAAGTCAGACCAAAACAAGGTTTAAAACACTGAATTATAGCAAGCTGCGAGTACAATTTTGACAGTAGTTTAGGAATAGTAAACCAACCCAGATTTCTATCAAATTTCACAGAAATGTAAATCAACACATCTACTTCAATCTGCAAAAAGAATCGCTCAAATCCGATTTGAAACGAATGAGTTAGGCTGTCTCAAACATGGACTCAGGCCATGTTTGCGACAGTTCAAAAACCAAATAAATGTGCAGGCCTAAAACCCCCCTGGACTAAACTTCCAGGCATAAAACAGTGGATAAAATGACATCATTTTGAGCTAAAAATTGGTACACATGTAGTAGAAAACGTCATCTCCCAAACAAAAAAAGAATGATGCAATTTAGAAAAAATATGAGAAAGACATGATCTCTCAAATTTGAACCCAGACAGTGTTTCACTGTTGAACTCTGGGCAAAACATGGTTCAGGTCCAAGTTTGACAGCAGATTAATATAAGCTATCTATGTCAAAATGACCTGTAATTTGGTATGCATAAAGTAGAGAACTTCGTCTTTCAGGAAAAAAAAGAATTGTGCAATTTGAGAAAGAAACGAAAGAGATATGATATCTCAAACATGGACTCAGGCCATGTTTGCAACAACTCGGAAAACAAAATGTGCACAGGATATTTGCAGGCTGTGCATTGATTTTGCAGTGACGATTTGAACACCCAAATGACCATATTATTCAACCAAAATATGCAGAAATGAAGTTTAACATATAAACTTGACTCAGAAAAAGATCCGGCATCATTTCGTTGCCGGAGATGAAAGTTATGGATGGCCAAAGTTGGCACTTTAGGCCAGAAACGAAAATAGACTATACATTGAATAAACTTTTACACATGTAGCCAATTCAAGCAATTTCACAAGCAATTTAGCTAGTATTTGTGAGATATTGTTCTCACCTTGCTAATTTGATGCAAAAGCTTGGATTTTGTAGCAAAGTTGGGGTCTTTTGGCAAGATTGGAGCCTTTATGAACCTATAGAAGAAGAGAAAATGGCATGCAACAACAATTTACAATAAAAATTAGAAACCCATTTACTGTAATAGAATTTGTTGATGAAATTCAATAGTTTGGAGTTGTTTACCTTTTATTTATCACTAGAGTGTAAAAAGCCTTGAATTTGTTGAATTAAATGAAAGAGTTGCTTGATTTTTGAGAAATTGGAGAAGAGGATTTTTATTTCTTTTGTTTCAGCTGAAGGAAGAAGAAGATGTTGTGAAATGAACGTACAACTCTTCTCTATCTCAGTTCTTACCAGGCTAAGTGGTATTGGGCTGAATTGGACCTAAAATAAAAAAAATAAGGAGGCTTAAGGATAAAATCAATACTTAACCAAAAATATATGTGTATATTACATATACACACAAATAAAATTCATTTTCTTCATATTTACATGCCCAAAAAAATATGAAAACTTGTATACATGCAAATTAAAACATTTTCTACCATAAAAAGAGATTAATTTATATTTTTAAAACATTTTTATTATTAAATTCCTTTATTTAACAAAAATGCACAATCTTCACCAAATAAATGTAAAAGTCTACATTTTTAACTTCTAAAATTCAACAAAACTGTTTTTCTTGTTTATAAAAATATAACTAACCGTTCTAAAGTCAAATTTATAATTAAAACACATTTTTAAATCAATTTCCACCTTTTTATTTGATTAAACAACCTTTAAAAATCAAATACTTCTTTTAAAAATTATTAGAAGAAGTAATTGGCAATAATTAGTACAGTTATTGCATTTTTCTAAATAAAAACTATTTTCCATTTATTATCAACCCAAATAAATAAAATAAAGTTTCAAACTTTATTTTCTCATTTTAAATTTCCAAATACCATTGTTTATTCCAAATAAACAATTTAATTTCTCAAATTTTTTTTTAATTCACAATATTAAATTATAATTATCATTATAATTCAATATTGAAAGGTAATCTCCAAACCAGGGTTGTTACAGGCCAGATCCTCGATCGCATGCCGAAGCAATGCTACGCGCGCTACATCGTGACTAGTACTACTACTAGGTACCATAAACATCATGATGACTGGAGTTAAATAACATCTTAACATCATGAATGACTATAGTCTATAATATCATAACAACTCCCAGTCACAAAGACCCGAGTTAATAACATCGTGATGATCGGAGTAGCAACTACATTGTAATGACTCCAATCGAGTACTCGTGGTCTGTAGTACTAGTAAACATCGTGAATGTGTCTCAACTTCTCGGATATGAACCCAATAGGTGTTAACGTATGTCCCATACCATACGTTCGCACCTAACGGTTTACTAGCCGTTAGTTGGTACCACACTAGTAAAACATCATGAAAACATACTCAGCCTTATCTCATTGGCGAGTAAATACAATACCCTACTCGTCTCATCTCATTGACGAGTACTAGTGGCATCATGACCTGTCTTATCTCAACGACAAGTAAAAACTATCATAATACATCTCAACATCATAAAATCATCATAAAGAGGCTTACCTCGTATCATCGGCAAATGCAAATAAATCTCATAATGGTTTCTCATAAACCATAATCTCCGAAAAGAGAAATCTCATCTCAAGACTCACCTCATAGCATCGGCAAGTAAAACAACATCTTTAAGTGGTTCTCATCGATTTTTACTCCTATAATAGGAGATCTCGAACGTCTCAACTCGCCAAATATTGGCTACTCGAAAAATTCCTATAATAAGAATTGAAAATCTTAAATATTAACTCAAGATACAATATTCAAGAGGTTTCGATCGTACAAGTCCGGAATTAACCGAAAAAGCAAACTCATGTGTCTCATACCACATGTTTTACTAAATCGTTTAATTCTCTTTCTCATACGTCCGAAAAGTGCAAAAACGTGTATCTTTATATAAAAAATATATTTTTGCTAAATCGGGTTTTGAAATAAATTTCAGAGAATATTTAAGAAATCAATTTGAAAATCTCTTTATAATTTAGAAATATTAATTGTATCATATTTTTTTTATGAAATCACTTTGTAAAATATATTTCTTAGAACAATAGCTAGAATATGAACACTTTTGGAAAAATAGTTTGAAAATACGTGCACATGTGCTCGGAATCACAATGAAAACATCACATAATGAATCATTAAAATCCATTAAAATCCCAATGAAGGATTCATGAAAATCCGGGCTTCTATATAGTAGAAGCAACCCAAAAATAATCAAAAGAATCATGGTTTGTCCCTTGAATAAGATAATACAATACTCAAAATCTATATTAAAATTTATCATCAAAGACTTGCTCGAACAATTTAAGAAAATAAATGATTCAATACTAGAGCATATATGATATAAAGCTCTCAATATTTACACTGAAATGAGCATCAAAACTATGTTCGGAAAACATAAAAGAAAGCACCAAAAGCTGGTGCAACAATTCAAGATACACAGAAATAACTTTGGTGTTTTGCCCAGATCTATGTTTTGTTTGTTCAGTTTGCCTCTTTTAAGATCATAATTTGAGAAAACACAAAACATAAAAGTTGTAGAAGACATCCTAAGCTTTCCAGAACATTAAAAATTACCAAATTCAGATAAGAAATGCAAAAGATATGGATAAAACAATTCTGAGATTTGAATTTCACAACTTCTGTCATTTTGTCTCAGGACAGCGACAAACAATCACATTTTTGGCCAAGATAACTTCAAAGTTTCGTGAAACTCCAAACATAAAAGTTGTAGAACAAAGTCTATGCTTTCCAGAACATTAAAAATTACCAAATTCCGATAAGAAATGCAAAAGATATGGATAAAACAATTGTAAGATTTGAATTTCACAACTTCTTTCATTTTTTTCTCGGGGCAGCGTCACTAGAAGGAATTTTCGACCACTTAAACCTCAAAATTTAACAAAACCCAAAACATGAAAGTTATAGAAGACAAGCTAAGCTTTCCGAGACATTAAGAATTGTTAAATTTTGATATCAAATGAGAAAGATATGCTCAAATTACTAACAATATTAAGCACAGAAAGTCTTAGTTTTACAATGACAGGGCAGTGGATTTGTATTGAGTTTTTCGACCCTCTATGCTCAAAATTTTCGAATGTATCTAACATGAAAGTTATCACACGTTCTTCAAGCTTTACAGAACTTCAAACAAAATCAAATTCCGATCTAAAACGAAAAAGATATGTCTAATTTACTGACAGTGATTCACAAATGAACATGCAACAAAAATAAAATTGAGATTTCAAACCTTGAAATCTCAATCTATGCTAGAAAATGTGAGTTTTCAACTCACCTTCCGGTTTTGGAAGAACAAAACTCAAATTAACTTGAAAAGATGATGGCATGGAGCTTCAATTTGCTTCAAAGGCCTGTTGGAATAAAATTACAGAACATGCAAGAAGAGAATGAAAATTAACAAACAACCTAAACACAAAAATTGGATTTTTGATGAATTAATCTCATGTTGGAGTTGATTACCTGTTGCAATACTCTCTAATTGATAAAAGCAACAATTTTGATTTGAAGATTCGGAGATTTAAGGCTTTAGATTTAACAAATGGTGGAATTTTGCTCTCCTTTTCTATTTCCAGACTAATGAAGAAGAAGAGGAACTAAAAGTTATGTACGTACAAGTAATTCATTCCTCTTTTTCTCCCTGGTTCCTAGTTTGCTAATGGGCTTTGGACCCAATAGAGAAAATAAATTAGGCTAAGTAAATTTTAATTCACCATTTAAACAAATATGCACATAAACACAATGTTATAATGAAAACAATGTATTTTTCTTCAAGTTTTAATATAACAAATTTATGCAAACATACTTACATATGAAATAAAATATTTCACATCATATAAAAAGATAATTTTAGTTTTTAAAACATTTTTATTATTAAAAACCCTTATTTTACATAAATACACAATTTACACAATTAAATGCATAAATCCTCATTTTTAACTTTAAAAATTCTACAAAAATTATTTCTTGGATAGAAAAATCTAATCAACCATTTCAAACTCAAATTTATAACCAACATACATTTTTATACCAAATTCCATCTTTTTATTTAAATAAACACCTTTTAAAAATCAAATACTTCCTTTAAAAATTATTAAAAGAAGTAATTGGCAATAATTACAATAATTATTGCATTTACTCAAAATAAAATCATACTTCGTTTATTATTCTCACAAATAAACATAATAAAGTTACCAAAACTTTATTTTCACGTTTTGTTTCCAAAATTCATTGTTTATTCCAATTAAACAATATAAAACTTTCAATTTTATTTAATTTACAATATTAATTTATAACTACCGTTATAATTTAATATTAACAGGTAATCTCCAAAACCAGGGTTGTTACAGGTTTTGGTGCTTTCTCTTTTGTTTTCCGAACATGATTTTGATGCTTTTTCAGTGCAAATATTGAGAGCTTTATATCACATATGCTCTAGTATTGAATCATATATTTTCTTAGATTGTTCGAGCAAGTCTTTGATGATAAATTTTAATATAGATCTTGAGTGTTGTATTATCTTATTCAAGGGATAAACCATGCTTCTTGTGATTATTTTTGGGTTGCTTCTACTATATAGAAGCCCGAATTTTCATGAATCCATCATTGGGATTTTAATGGATTTTAATGATTCATTATGTGGTGTTTTCATTGTGATTCCGAGCACATGTGCACGTATTTTCAAACTATTTTTCCAAAAGTGTTCATATTCTAGCTATTGTTCTTAGAAATATATTTTACAATGTGATTTCATATAAAACATGAAATAATTAATATTTCTAAATTATATTATTATATATAATTTTATATAGAGCAGATGCGATCGATACGAACAAAGCAGTTGCGATCGATACGAAAAGAGCATTTTCGATCGATACGAACAGAGCATTTTCGATCGATACGAAAAGAGCATTTGCGATCGATACGAACAGAGCCGTGAGTATCGATACTAATTGGATGCAGATGGATCGATACGAACTGCGTGTGAGAATTGATACGAATTGGACGCAGATGGATCGATACGAACTGCGTTTGAGAATCGATACGAATTGGACGCAGATGGATCGATACGAACTACGTGTGACAATCGATACGAATTGGACGCAGATGGATCGATACGAACAGAGCAGTTGCGATCGATACGAACAGAGCAGTTGCGATCGATACGAACAGAGCAGTTGCGATCGATACGAACAGAGCATTTTCGATCGATACGAACAGAGCATTTTCGATCGATACAAACAGAGCATTTTCGATCGATACGAAAAGAGCATTTGCGATCGATACGAACAGAGCCGTGAGTATCGATACTAATTGGACGCAGATGGATGGATACGAACTGCGTGTGAGAATCGATACGAATTGGACGCAGACGGATCGATACGAACTGCGTGTGACAATCGATATGAATTGGACGCAAATGGATCGATACATACTGCATGTGAAAATCGATACGAATTGGACGCAGATGGATCGATACGAACAGAGCAGTTGCGATCGATACGAATAGAGCAGTTGCGATCGATACGAACAGAGCATTTGCGATCGATACGAACAGAGCATTTTCGATCGATACGAACAGAGCATTTTCGATCGATACGAACAGAGCATTTTCGATCGATACGAAAAGATCATTTGCGATCGATACGAATAGTGCCGTGAGTATCGATACTAATTGGACGCAGATGGATCGATACGAACTGCGTGTGAGAATCGATACGAATTGGACGCAGACGGATCGATACGAACTGCGTGTGAAAATCAATATGAATTGGACGCAGATGGATCGATATGAAAAGAGCAGTTGCGATCGATACGAACAGAACAGTTGCGATCGATACGAATAGAGCAGTTGCGATCGATACGAACAGAGCATTTTCGATCGATACGGACAGAGCATTTTCGATCGATACGAACAGAGCATTTTCGATCGATATGCACATAGCATTTTCGATCGATACGAAAAGAGCATTTGCGATCGATTTGAACAGAGCCGTGAGTATCGATACGAATTAGGCGCAGAAGGATCGATACGAACTGCGTGTGAGAATTGATACGAATTGGACGCAGATGGATCGATACGAACCATGTGTGAAAATCGATACGAATTGGACGTAGATGGATCGATACAAACAGAGCAGTTGCGATCGATACAAACATAGCAGTTGCGATCGATACGAACAGAGCAGTTGCGATCGATACGAACAGAGCATTTTCGATCGATACGAACAAAGCCATGAGTATCGATACGAATTGGACGCGGATGGATCGATACGAACTGCGTGTGAGAATCGATACGAATTGGATGAAGATGGATCGATAAGAACTACGTGTGAAAAAAGATACAAATTGGACGCAGATGGATCGATACGAACAAAGCAGTTGCGATCGATACGAACAGAGTAGTTGCGATCGATACGAACAGAGCAGTTGCGATCGATACGAACAGAGCATTTTCGATCGATACGAACAGAGCATTTTCGATAGATAAGAATAGAGCATTTTCGATCGATACGAAAATAGCATTTGCGATCGATACGAACAGAGCCGTGAGTATCAATACTAATTGGATGCAGATGGATAGATACGAACTGCGTGTGAGAATCGATATGAATTGAAAGCAGATGGATCCATACGAACTGCGTGTGAAAATCGATACGAATTGGACGCAGATGGATCGATACGAACAGAGCAGTTGCGATCGATACGAACAGAGCAGATGCGATCGTTACGAACAGAGCAGTTGCGATCGATACGAACAAAGCAGTTCCGATCGATACGAACAGAGCATTTTCGATCGATATGAATAGAGCATTTTTGATCGATATGAACAGAGCATTTTCGATCGATACGAAAAGAGCATTTGCGATCGATACGAACACAGCCGTGAGTATCGATACAAATTGGACGCAGATGGATCGATACGAACTGCGTGTGAGAATCGATACGAATTGGACGCAGATGGATCGATACGAACTGCGTGTGAAAATCGATACGAATTGGACACAGATGGATCAATACGAACAGAGCAGTTGCGATCGATACGAACAGAGCAGTTGCGATCGATACGAACAGAGCATTTTCGATCGATACGAACAGGGCATATTCGATCGATACGAACAGAGCATTTTCGATCGATATGAAAAGAGTATTTGTGATCGATACGAACAGAGCCGTGAGTATCGATACTAATTGGACGCAGATGGATCGATACGAACTGCGTGTGAGAATCGATACGAATTGGATGCAGATGGATCGATACGAACTGCGTGTGAAAATCGATACGAATTGGATGCAAATGGATCGATACGAACAAAGCAGTTACGATCGATATGAACAGAGCAGATGCGATCGATACGAACAGAGCAGTTGCGATCGAAACGAACATAGCAGTTGCAATCGATACAAACAGAGCATTTTCGATAGATACGAACAGAGCATTTTCGATCGATACGAAAATAGAATTTGCGATCGATATGAACAGAGCCGTGAGTATCGATACGAATTGGACGCAGATGGATCGATACGAACTGCGTGTGAGAATCGATACGAATTGGACGCAGATGGATCGATACGAACATCGTGTGAGAATCGATACGAATTGGATGTAGATGGATCGATACGAACTGCGTGTGAGAAACGATACGAACAGAGCAGTTGCGATCGATACGAATAGAGCAGTTGCGATCGATACGAACAGAGCAGTTGCGATCGATACGAATAGAGCAGTTGCGATCGATACGAACAGAGCATTTTCGGTCAATACGAACAGGGCATTTTCGATCGATATGAACAGAGCATTTTCAACCGATACAAAAAGAGCATTTGCGATCGATACGAACAGAGCCGTGAGTATCGATACGAATTAGACGCAGATGGATTGATACGAACTGCGTGTGAGAATCGATACAAATTGAATGCAGATGGAACGATACGAACAGTGTGTGAAAATCGATACGAATAGGACGCAGATAGATCGATACGAACTGCATGTGAGAATCGATACGGACAAAGCAGTTGCGATCGATACGAACAGAGCAGTTGCAATCGATACGAACAGAGCATTTTCGATCGATACGAACAGAGCATTTTCGATAGATACGAATAGAGCATTTTCGATCGATACGAAAATAGCATTTGCGATCGATACGAATAGAGCCGTGAGTATCGATACTAATTGGATGCAGATGGATCGATACGAACTGCATGTGAGAATCGATATGAATTGGACGCAGACGGATCGATACGAACTGCGTGTGACAATCGATACGAATTGGACGCAGATGGATCGATACGAACAGAGCAGTTGCGATCGATACGAACAGAGCAGATGCGATCGATACGAACAGAGCAGTTGCGATCGATACGAACAGAGCATTTTTGATCGATACGAACAGAGCATTTTCGATCGATACAAACAGAGCATTTTCGATCGATACGAAAAGAGCATTTGCGATCGATACGAACAGAGCCGTGAGTATCGATACTAATTGGACGCAGATGGATCGATACGAACTGCGTGTGAGAATCGATAAGAATTGGACGCAGATGGATCGATACGAATTGCATGTGAAAATCGATACGAATTGGACGCAGATGGATCGATACGAACAGAGCAGTTACGATCGATACGAACAGAGCAGATGCGATCGATACGGACAGAGCAGTTGCGATCGATACGAACATAGCAGTTGCGATCGATACGAACAAAGCATTTTCGATCGATACGAACAGAGCATTTTCGATCGATACGAACAGAGCCGTGAGTATCGATACTAATTGGACGCAGATGGATCAATAAGAACTGCGTGTGAGAATCGATACGAACAGAGCATTTTCGATCGATACGAACAAAGCAGTTGCGATCGATACAAACAGAGCATTTTCGATCGATACGAACAGAGCGTTTTTGATCGATATGAAAAGAGAATTTTCGATCGATACGAAAAGAGCATTTGCGATCGATACGAAGAGAGCGGTGAGTATCGATATGAATTGGACGCAGATGGATCGATACGAACTGCGTGTGGGAATCGATAAGAATTGGACGTAGATGGATCGATACGAACTGCATGTGAAAATCGATACGAATTGGACGCAGATGGATCAATATGAACAGAGCAGTTACGATCGATACGAACAGAGCAGATGCGATCGATACGGACAGAGCAGTTGCGATCGATACGAACATAGCAGTTGCGATCAATACGAACAGAGCATTTTCGATCGATACGAACAGAGCATTTTCGATCGATATGAACAGAGCCGTGAGTATCGATACTAATTAGACGCAGATGGATCGATAAGAACTGCGTGTGAGAATCGATACGAACAAAGCATTTTCGATCGATACGAACAAAGCAGTTGCGATCGATACGAATAGAGCATTTTCGATCGATACGAACAGAGCATTTTTGATCGATATGAATAGAGCATTTTCGATCGATACGAAAAGAGCATTTGCGATCGATACGAAGAGAGCGGTGAGTATCGATACGAATTGGACGCAGATGGATCGATACGAACTGCGTGTGGGAATCGATAAGAATTGGACGTAGATGGATCGATACGAACTGCATGTGAAAATCGATACGAATTGGACGCAGATGGATCGATACGAACAGAGCAGTTGCGATCGATACGAACAGAGCAGTTGCGATCGATACGAACAGAGCATTTTTGATCGATTTGAATAGAGCATTTTCGATCGATACGAAAAGAGCATTTGCGATCGATACGAACAGAGCCGTGAGTATCGATACTAATTGGACGTAGATGGATCGATACGAATTGCGTGTATCGATATGAACAGAGCAGTTGCGATCGATACGAACAGTGCAGTTGCGATGATACGAACAGAGCAGTTGCGATCGATACGAACAGAGCAGTTGCGATCGATACGAAGAGAGCATTTTCGATCGATACGAACAGAGCATTTTTGAACAGAGCATTTTCGATCGATACGAAAAGAGCATTTGCAATCGATACGAACAGAGCCGTGAGTATCGATACTAATTGGACGCAGATGGATCGATACGAACTGCGTGTGAGAATCGAAATGAATTGGACACAGATGGATCGATACGAACTGCGTGTGAGAATCAATACGAATTGGACGCAGATGGATCGATACGAACTCCGTGTGACAATCGATACGAATCGGACGTAGATGGATCGATACGAACAGAGCAGTTGCGATCGATACGAATAGAGCAGTTGCGATCGATACGAACAAAGCATTTGCGATCGAGACGAACAGAGCATTTTCGATCGATACGAACAGAGCATTTTCGATCGATATGAAAAGACCATTTGCGATCGATACGAATAGAGCCGTGAGTATCGATACTAATTGGACACAGATGGATCGATACGAACTGCGTGTGAGAATCGATACAAATTGGACGCAGACGGATCGATACGAACTGCGTGTGAAAATCGATATGAATTGGACGCAGATGGATCGATACGAACAGAGCAGTTGCGATCGATACGAACAGAGCAGTTGCGATCGATACGAAAAGAGCAGTTGCGATCAATACGAACAGAGCCGTGAGTATCGATACTAATTGGACGCAGATGGATCGATACGAACTGCGTGTGAGAATCGATTCGAATTGGACGCAGATGGATCGATACGAATTGCGTGTGAAAATCGATACGAATTGGACGCAGATGGATCGATACGAACAGAGCAGTTACGATCGATACGAACAGAGCAAATGCGATCGATACGGACAGAGCAGTTGCGATCGATACGAACATAGCAGTTGCGATCAATACGAACAGAGCATTTTCGATCGATACGAACAGAGCATTTTCGATCGATACGAACAGAGCCGTGAGTATCGATACTAATTAGACGCAGATGGATCGATAAGAACTGCGTGTGAGAATCGATACGAACAGAGCATTTTCGATCGATACGAACAAAACAGGTGCGATCGATACGAACAGAGCATTTTCGATCGATACGAACAGAGCATTTTTGATCGATATGAATAGAGCATTTTCGATCGATACGAAAAGAGCATTTGCGATCGATACGAAGAGAGCGGTGAGTATCGATACGAATTGGACGCAGATGGATCGATATGAACTACGTGTGGGAATCGATAAGAATTGGACGCAGACGGATCGATACGAACTGCGTGTGGAAATCGATACGAATTGGACGTAGATGGATCGATACGAACAGAGCAGTTGTGATCGATACGAACAGAGCAGTTGCGATCGATACGAACAGAGCATTTTCGATCGATACAAATAGAGCATTTTCGATCGATACGAAAAGAGCATTTGCGATCGATACGAACAGAGCCGTGAGTATCGATACTAATTGGACGTAGATGGATCGATACGAACTGCGTGTGAGAATCGATATGAACAGAGCAGTTGCGATCGATACGAACAGTGCAGTTGCGATGATATGAATAGAGCAGTTGCGATCGATACGAACAGAGCAGTTGCGATCGATACGAACATAGCATTTTCGATCGATACGAACAGAGCATTTTTGAACAGAGCATTTTCGATCGATACGAAAAGAGCATTTGCAATCGATACAAACAGAGCCGTGAGTATCGATACTAATTGGACGCAGATGGATCGATACGAACTGCGTGTGAGAATCGAAACGAATTGGACAAAGATGGATCGATACGAACTGCGTGTAAGAATCGATACGAATTGGACGCAGATGGATCGATACGAACTCCGTGTGACAATCGATACGAATTGGACGTAGATGGATCGATACGAACAGAGCAGTTGCGATCGATACGAATAGAGCAGTTGCGATCGATACGAACAAAGCATTTGCGATCGAGACGAACAGAGCATTTTCGATCGATACGAACAGAGCATTTTCGATCGATACGAAAAGAGCATTTGCGATCGATACGAATAGAGCCGTGAGTATCGATACTAATTGGACGCAGATGGATCGATACGAACTGCGTGTGAGAATCGATACGAATTGGACGCAGACGGATCGATACGAACTGCGTGTGGAAATCGATATGAATTGGACGCAGATGGATCGATATGAAAAGAGCAGTTGCAATCGATACGAACAGAGCAGTTGCGATCGATACGAATAGAGCAGTTGCGAACGATACGAGCAGAGCATTTTTGATCGATACGGACAGAGCATTTTCGATCGATACGAACATAGCATTTTCGATCGATACGAAAAGAGCATTTGCGATCGATACGAACAGAGCCGTGAGTATCGATACGAATTGGGCGCAGAAGGATCGATACGAACTGTGTGTGACAATCGATACGAATCGGACGTAGATGGATCGATACGAACAGAGCAGTTGCGATCGATACGAATAGAGCAGTTGCGATCGATACGAACAAAGCATTTGCGATCGAGACGAACAGAGCATTTTCGATCGATACGAACAGAGCATTTTCGATCGATATGAAAAGACCATTTGCGATCGATACGAATATAGCCGTGAGTATCGATACTAATTGGACACAGATGGATCGATACGAACTGCGTGTGAGAATCGATACAAATTGGACGTAGACGGATCGATACGAACTGCGTGTGAAAATCGATATGAATTGGACGCAGATGGATCGATACGAACAGAGCAGTTGCGATCGATACGAACAGAGCAGTTGCGATCGATACGAAAAGAGCAGTTGCGATCGATACGAACAGAGCCGTGAGTATCGATACTAATTGGACGCAGATGGATCGATACGAACTGCGTGTGAGAATCGATTCGAATTGGACGCAGATGGATCGATACGAATTGCGTGTGAAAATCGATACGAATTGGACGCAGATGGATCGATACGAACAGAGCAGTTACGATCGATACGAACAGAGCAAATGCGATCGATACGGACAGAGCAGTTGCGATCGATACGAACATAGCAGTTGCGATCAATACGAACAGAGCATTTTCGATCGATACGAACAGAGCATTTTCGATCGATACGAACAGAGCCGTGAGTATCGATACTAATTAGACGCAGATGGATCGATAAGAACTGCGTGTGAGAATCGATACGAACAGAGCATTTTCGATCGATACGAACAAAACAGGTGCGATCGATACGAACAGAGCATTTTCGATCGATACGAACAGAGCATTTTTGATCGATATGAATAGAGCATTTTCGATCGATACGAAAAGAGCATTTGCGATCGATACGAAGAGAGCGGTGAGTATCGATACGAATTGGACGCAGATGGATCGATATGAACTACGTGTGGGAATCGATAAGAATTGGATGCAGACGGATCGATACGAACTGCGTGTGGAAATCGATACGAATTGGACGTAGATGGATCGATACGAACAGAGCAGTTGTGATCGATACGAACAGAGCAGTTGCGATCGATACGAACAGAGCATTTTCGATCGATACAAATAGAGCATTTTCGATCGATACGAAAAGAGCATTTGCGATCGATACGAACAGAGCCGTGAGTATCGATACTAATTGGACGTAGATGGATCGATACGAACTGCGTGTGAGAATCGATATGAACAGAGCAGTTGCGATCGATACGAACAGTGCAGTTGCGATGATATGAATAGAGCAGTTGCGATCGATACGAACAGAGCAGTTGCGATCGATACGAACATAGCATTTTCGATCGATACGAACAGAGCATTTTTGAACAGAGCATTTTCGATCGATACGAAAAGAGCATTTGCAATCGATACAAACAGAGCCGTGAGTATCGATACTAATTGGACGCAGATGGATCGATACGAACTGCGTGTGAGAATCGAAACGAATTGGACAAAGATGGATCGATACGAACTGCGTGTAAGAATCGATACGAATTGGACGCAGATGGATCGATACGAACTCCGTGTGACAATCGATACGAATTGGACGTAGATGGATCGATACGAACAGAGCAGTTGCGATCGATACGAATAGAGCAGTTGCGATCGATACGAACAAAGCATTTGCGATCGAGACGAACAGAGCATTTTCGATCGATACGAACAGAGCATTTTCGATCGATACGAAAAGAGCATTTGCGATCGATACGAATAGAGCCGTGAGTATCGATACTAATTGGATGCAGATGGATCGATACGAACTGCGTGTGAGAATCGATACGAATTGGACGCAGACGGATCGATACGAACTGCGTGTGGAAATCGATATGAATTGGACGCAGATGGATCGATATGAAAAGAGCAGTTGCAATCGATACGAACAGAGCAGTTGCGATCGATACGAATAGAGCAGTTGCGAACGATACGAGCAGAGCATTTTTGATCGATACGGACAGAGCATTTTCGATCGATACGAACATAGCATTTTCGATCGATACGAAAAGAGCATTTGCGATCGATACGAACAGAGCCGTGAGTATCGATACGAATTGGGCGCAGAAGGATCGATACGAACTGTGTGTGAGAATTGATACGAATTGGACGCAGATGGATCGATACTAACCGCGTGTGAAAATCGATACGAATTGCACGTAGATGGATCGATACAAACAAAGCAGTTGCGATCGATACGAACAGAGCAGTTGCGATCGATAAAAACAGAGCAGTTGCGATCGATACGAACAGAGCATTTTCGATCGATACGAACAAAGCCGTGAGTATCGATACGAATTGGACGCGGATTGATCGATACGAACTTCGTGTGAGAATCGATACGAATTGGATGCAGATGGATCGATACGAACTGCGTGTGAAAAAAGATACGAATTGGACGCAGATGGATCGATACGAACAAAGTAGTAGCGATCTATACGAACAGAGCAGTTGCGATCTATACGAACAGAGCAGTTGCGATCGATACGAACAGAGCATTTTCGATCGATACGAACAGAGCATTTTCGATAGATACGAACAGAGCATTTTCGATCGATACGAAAATAGCATTTGCGATCGATACGAACAGAGCCGTGAGTATCAATACTAATTGGATGCAGATGGATCGATACGAACTGCGTGTGAGAATCGATACGAATTGAAAGCAGATGGATCGATACGAACTGCGTGTGAAAATCAATATGAATTGGACGCAGATGGATCGATACGAACAGAGCAGTTGAGATCGATACGAACAGAGCAGATGCGATCGTTACGAATAGAGCAGTTGCGATCGATACGAACAGAGCAGTTGCGATCGATACGAACATAGCATTTTCGATCGATACGTACAGAGCATATTCGATCGATACGAACATAGCATTTTCGATCGATATGAAAAGAGTATTTGCGATCGATACGAACAGAGCCGTGAGTATCGATACTAATTGGACGCAGATGGATCGATACGAACTGCGTGTGAGAATCGATACGAATTGGATGAAGATGGATCGATACGAACTGTGTGTGAAAATCGATACGAATTGGACGCAAATGGATCGATACGAACAGAGCAGTTACGATCGATACGAACAGAGCAGATGCGATCGATACGAACAGAGCAGTTGCGATCGAAACGAACAGAGCAGTAGCGATCGATACGAATAGAGCATTTTCGATCGATACGAAAAGAGCATTTGCGATCGATACGAACAGAGCCGTGCGAATCGATACTAATTGGACGCAGATGGATCGATACGAACTGCGTATGATAATCGATACGAATTGGACGCAGAAGGATCGATACGAACTGCGTGTGAGAATCGATACGAATTGGACGCAGATGGATCGATACGAACTACGTGTGACAATCGATACGAATTGGACGCAGATGGATCGATACGAACAGAGCAGTTGCGATCGATACGAACAGAGCAGTTGCGATCGATACGAACAAAGCAGTTACGATCGATACGAACAGAGCATTTTTGATCGGTACGAACAGAGCATTTTCGATCGATACGAACAGAGCATTTTCGATCGATACGAAAAGAGCATTTGCGATCGATACGAACAGAGCTGTGAGTATCGATACTAATTGGATGCAGATGGATCGATACGAACTGCGTGTGAGAATCGATACGAATTGGACGCAGATGGATCGATACGAACTGCGTGTGAAAATCGATATGAATTGGACGCAAATGGATCGATATGAAAAGAGCAGTTGCGATCGATACGAACAGAGCAGTTACGATCGATACGAACAAAGCAGTTGCGATCGATACGAAGAGAGCATTTTCGATCGATACGAACAGAGCAGTTGCGATCGATACGAACAGAGCATTTTCGATCGATACGAACAGAGCATTTTCGATCGATACGAACAAAGCCGTGAGTATCGATACAAATTGGACGCAGATGGATCGATACGAACTGCGGGTGAGAATCGATACGAATTGGACGCAGATGGATCGATATGAACTTCGTGTGAAAATCGATACGAATTGGACGCAGATGGATCAATACGAACAGAGGAGTTGCCATCGATACGAACAGAGCAGTTGCGATCGATACGAACAAAGCATTTGCGATCGAGACGAACAGAGCATTTTCGATCGATACGAACAGAGCATTTTCGATCGATACGAAAAGAGCATTTGCGATCGATACGAATAGAGCCGTGAGTATCGATACTAATTGGACGCAGATGGATCGATACGAACTGCGTGTGAGAATCGATACGAATTGGACGCAGATGGATCGATACGAACTGTGTGTGAAAATCGATATGAATTGGACGTAGATGGATCGATATGAAAAGAGCAGTTGCGATTGATACGAACATAGCATTTTCGATCGATACGAACATAGCATTTTCGATAGATACGAACAGAGCATTTTCGATCGATACGAAAATAGCATTTGCGATCGATACGAACAGAGCCGTGAGTATCGATACTAATTGGATGCAGATGGATCGATACGAACTGCGTGTGAGAATCGATACGAATTGGACGCAGATAGATCGATACGAACTGCATGTGAAAATCGATATGAATTGGATGCAGATGGATAGATACGAACAGAGCAGTTGCGATCGATACGAACACAGCAGATGCGATCGATACGAACAGAGCAGTTGCGATCGATACGAACAAAGCAGTTGCGATCGATACAAACAGAGCATTTTCGATCGATACGAATAGAGCATTTTTGATCGATACGAATAGAGCATTTTCGATCGATACGAAAACAGCATTTGTGATCGATATGAACAGAGCCGTGAGTATCGATACGAATTGGACGCAGATGGATCGATACGAACTGCGTGTGGGAATCGATAAGAATTGGACGCAGATGGATCGATACGAACTGCGTGTGAAAATAGATACGAATTGGACGTAGATGGATCGATACGAACAGAGCAGTTGCGATCGATACGAACAGAGCAGTTGCAATCGATACGAACAGAGCATTTTCGATCGATACGAATAGAGCATTTTCGATCGATACGAAAAGAGTATTTGCGATCGATACGAACAGAGCCGTGAGTATCGATACTAATTGGACGCAGATGGATCGATACGAACTGCGTGTGAGAATCAATACGAATTGGACGCAGATGGATCGATACGAACTGCGTGTGAAAATCGATACAAATTGGACGCAGATGGATCAATACGAACAAAGCAGTAGCGATCGATACGAACAGAATAGTTGCGATCGATACGAACAGAGGAGTTGCGATCGATACGAACAGAGCATTTTCGATCGATACGAACAGAGCATTTTCGATAGATACGAATAGAGCATTTTCGATCGATACGAAAATAGCATTTGCGATCGATACGAATAGAGCCGTGTGTATCGATACTAATTGGATGTAGATGGATCGATACGAACTGCGTGTGAGATTCGATACGAATTGGACGTAGATAGATCGATACGAACTGTATGTGAAAATCGATACGAATTGGATGAAGATGGATCGATACGAACATAGCAGTTGCGATCGATACGAACAGAACAGATGCGATCGATATGAACAGAGCATTTTTGATCAATACGAACAGAGCATTTTCGATCGATACGAAAAGAGCATTTGCGATCGATACGAACAAATCCGTGAGTATCGATACTAATTGGACGCAGATGGATCGATACGAACTACGTGTGAGAATCGAAACGAATTGGACGCAGATGGATCGATACAAACTGCGTGTGAGAATCGATACGAATTGGACGCAGATGGATCGATACGAACTCCGTGTGACAATCGATACGAATTGGACGTAGATGGACCGATACGAACAGAGCAGTTGCGATCGATACGAATAGAGCAGTTGCGATCGATACGAACAGAGCATTTGCGATCAAGACGAACAGAGCATTTTCGATCGATACGAACAGAGCATTTTCGATTGATACGAAAAGAGCATTTGCGATCGATACGAATAGAGCCGTGAGTATCGATACTAATTGGACGCAGATGGATCGATACGAACTGCGTGTGAGAATCGATACGAATTGGACGCAGACGGATCGATACGAACTGCGTGTGACAATCGATATGAATTGGACGCAAATGGATCGATACGAACTGCATGTGAAAATCGATATGAATTGGACGCAGATGGATCGATACGAACAGAGCAGTTGCGATCGATACGAACAGAGCAGTTGCGATCGATACGAACAGAGCATTTGCGATCGATACGAACAGAGCCGTGAGAATCGATACTAATTGGACGCAGATGGATCGATACGAACTGCGTGTGATAATCGATACGAATTGGACGCAGAAGGATCGATACGAACTGCGTGTGAGAATCGATACGAATTGGACGCAGATGGATCGATACGAACTACGTGTGACAATCGATACGAATTGGACGCAGATGGATCGATACGAACAGAGCAGTTGCGATCGATACGAACAGAGCAGTTGCGATCGATACGAACAGAGCAGTTACGATCGATACGAACAGAGCATTTTTGATCGGTACGAACAGAGCATTTTCGATCGATACGAACAGAGCATTTTCGATCGATACGAAAAGAGCATTTGCGATCGATACGAACAGAGCCGTGAGTATCGATACTAATTGGACGCAGATGGATCGATACGAACTGCGTGTGAGAATCAATACGAATTGGACGCAGATGGATCGATACGAACTGCGTGTGAAAATCGATACAAATTGGACGCAGATGGATCGATACGAACAAAGCAGTAGCGATCGATACGAATAGAATAGTTGCGATCGATACGAACAGAGCAGTTGCGATCGATACGAACAGAGCATTTTCGATCGATACGAACAGAGCATTTTCGATAGATACGAATAGAGCATTTTCGATCGATACGAAAATAG
Source organism: Allium fistulosum (assembly GCA_030737815.1). Lineage (NCBI taxonomy): Eukaryota > Viridiplantae > Streptophyta > Magnoliopsida > Asparagales > Amaryllidaceae > Allium > Allium fistulosum. Next base: position 802,805,007 of record CM060904.1, read on the forward strand.
CATTTGCGATCGATACGAATAGAGCCGTGTGTATCGATACTAATTGGATGTAGATGGATCGATACGAACTGCGTGTGAGATTCGATACGAATTGGACGTAGATAGATCGATACGAACTGTATGTGAAAATCGATACGAATTGGATGCAGATGGATCGATACGAACATAGCAGTTGCGATCGATACGAACAGAGCAGATGCGATCGATACGAACAGAGCAGTTGCGATCGATACGAACAGAGCATTTTCGATTGATATGAACAGAGCATTTTTGATCAATACGAACAGAGCATTTTCGATCGATACGAAAAGAGCATTTGCGATCGATACGAACAAATCCGTGAGTATCGATACTAATTGGACGCAGATGGATCGATACGAACTGCGTGTGAGAATCGATACGAATTGGACGCAGATGGATCGATACGAACTCCGTGTGACAATCGATACGAATTGGACGTAGATGGATCGATACGAACAGAGCAGTTGCGATCGATACGAATAGAGCAGTTGCGATCGATACGAACAGAGCATTTGCGATCAAGACGAACAGAGCATTTTCGATCGATACGAACAGAGCATTTTCGATTGATACGAAAAGAGCATTTGCGATCGATACGAATAGAGCCGTGAGTATCGATACTAATTGGACGCAGATGGATCGATACGAACTGCATGTGAGAATCGATACGAATTGGACGCAGACGGATCGATACGAACTGCGTGTGAAAATCGATATGAATTGGACGCAGATGGATCGATATGAAAAGAGCAGTTGCGATCGATATGAACAGAGCAGTTGCGATCGATACGAATAGAGCAGTTGCGATCGATACGAGCAGAGCATTTTCGATCGATACGGACAGAGCATTTTCGATCGATACGAACAGAGCATTTTCGATCGATATGAACATAGCATTTTCGATCGATACGAAAAGAGCATTTGCGATCGATACGAACAGAGCCGTGAGTATCGATACGAATTGGGCGCAGAAGGATCGATACGAACTGCGTGTGAGAATTGATACGAATTGGATGCAGATGGATTGATACCAACCGCGTGTGAAAATCGATACGAATTGGACGTAGATGGATCGATACAAACAAAGCAGTTGCGATCGATACGAACAGAGCAGTTGCGATCGATACGAACAGAGCAGTTGCGATCGATACGAACAGAGCATTTTCGATCGATACGAACAAAGCCGTGAGTATCGATACGAATTGGACGCGGATGGATCGATACGAACTGCGTGTGAAAATCGATACGAATTGGATGCAGATGGATCGATACGAACTGCGTGTGAAAAAAGATACGAATTGGACGCAGATGGATCGATACGAACAAAGCAGTAGCGATCGATACGAATAGAATAATTGCGATCGATACGAACAGAGCAGTTGCGATCGATACGAACAGAGCATTTTCGATCGATACGAACAGAGCATTTTCGATAGATACGAATAGAGCATTTTCGATCGATACGAAAATAGCATTTGCGATCGATACGAACAGAGCCCTGAGTATCAATACTAATGGGATGCAGATGGATCGATACGAACTGCATGTGAGAATCGATACGAATTGAAAGCAGATGGATCGATTCGAACTGCGTGTGAAAATCGATACGAATTGGACGCAGATGGATTGATACGAACAGAGCAGTTGCGATCGATACGAACAGAGCATATGCGATCGTTACGAACAGAGCAGTTGCGATCGATACGAACAAAGCAGTTCCGATCGATACGAACAGAGCATTTTCGATCGATACGAACAGAGCATTTTTGATCGATATGAACAGAGCATTTTCGATCGATACGAACAGAGTCGTGAGTATCGATACGAATTGGACGCAGATGGATCGATACGAACTGCGTGTGAGAATCGATACGAATTGGACGCAGATGGATCGATACGAACTGCGTGTGACAATCGATACGAATTGGATGCAGATGGATCGATACGAACAGAGCAGTTGCGATCGATACGAACAGAGCATTTTCGATCGATACGAACAAAGCCATGAGTATCGATACGAATTGGACGCGGATGGATCGATATGAACTGCGTGTGAGAATCGATACGAATTGGATGAAGATGGATCGATAAGAACTACGTGTGAAAAAAGATACAAATTGGACGCAGATGGATCGATACGAACAAAGCAGTTGCGATCGATACGAACAGAGCAGTTGCGATCGATACGAACAGAGCAGTTGCGATCGATACGAACAGAGCATTTTCGATCGATACGAACAGAGCATTTTCGATAGATAAGAATAGAGCATTTTCGATCGATACGAAAAGAGCATTTGCGATCGATACGAACAGAGCCGTGAGTATCGATATGAATTGGGTGCAGAAGGATCGATACGAACTGCGTGTGAGAATTGATACGAATTGGATGCAGATGGATTGATACTAACCGCGTGTGAAAATCGATACGAATTGGACGTAGATGGATCGATACAAACAAAGCAGTTGCGATCGATACGAACAGAGCAGTTGTGATCGATACGAACAGAGCAGTTGCGATCGATACGAACAGAGCATTTTCGATCGATACGAACAAAGCCGTGAGTATCGATACGAATTGGACGCGGATGGATCGATACGAACTGCGTGTGAGAATCGATACGAATTGGATGCAGATGGATCGATACGAACTGTGTGTGAAAAAAGATACGAATTGGACGCAGATGGATCGATACGAACAAAGCAGTAGCGATCGATACGAACAGAATAGTTGCGATCGATACGAACAGAGCAGTTGCGATCGATACGAACAGAGCATTTTCGATCGATACGAACAGAGCATTTTCGATAGATACGAATAGAGCATTTTCGATCGATACGAAAATAGCATTTGCGATCGATACGAACAGAGCCGTGAGTATCAATACTAATTGGATGCAGATGGATCGATACGAACTACGTGTGAGAATCGATACGAATTGAAAGCAGATGGATCGATTCGAACAGCGTGTGAAAATCGATACGAATTGGACGCAGATGGATCGATACGAACAGAGCAGTTGCGATCGATACGAACAGAGCATATGCGATCGTTACGAACAGAGCAGTTGCGATCGATACGAACAAAGCAGTTCCGATCGATACGAACAGAGCATTTTCGATCGATACGAACAGAGCATTTTTGATCGATATGAACAGAGCATTTTCGATCGATACGAAAAGAGCATTTGCGATCGATACGAACAGATCCGTGAGTATCGATACGAATTGGACGCAGATGGATCGATACGAACTGCGTGTGAGAATCGATACGAATTGGACGCAGATGGATCGATACGAACTGCGTGTGACAATCGATACGAATTGGTTGCAGATGGATCGATACGAACAGAGCAGTTGCGATCGATACGAACATAGCAGTTGCGATCGATATGAACAGAGCACTTTCGATCGATACGAACAGAGCATATTCGATCGATACGAACATAGCATTTTCGATCGATATGAAAAGAGTATTTGCGATCGATACGAACAGAGCCGTGAGTATCGATACTAATTGGACGCAGATGGATCGATACGAACTGCGTGTGAGAATCGATACGAATTGGAAGCAGATGGATCGATACGAACTGCGTGTGAAAATCGATACGAATTGGACGCAGATGGATCGATACCAATAGAGCAGTTACGATCGATACGAACAGAGCAGATGCGATCGATACGAATAGAGCAGTTGTGATCGAAACGAACAGAGCAGTTGCGATCGATACGAACAGAGCATTTTCGATCGATACGAACAGAGCATTTTCGATCGATACGAAAAGAGCATTTGCGATCGATACGAACAGAGCCGTGAGAATCGATACTAATTGGACGCAGATGGATCGATACGTACTGCGTGTGAGAATCGATACGAATTGGACGCAGAAGGATCGATACGAACTGCGTGTGAGAATCAATACGAATTGGACGCAGATGGATCGATACGAACTACGTGTGACAATCGATACGAATTGGATGCAGATGGATCGATACGAACAGAGCAGTTGCGATCGATACGAACAGAGCAGTTGCGATCGATACGAACAGAGCAGTTGCGATCGATACGAACAGAGCATTTTCGATCGATACGAACAGAGCATTTTCGATCGATACGAACAGAGCATTTTCGATCGATACGAAAAGAGCATTTGCGATCGATACGAATAGAGCCGTGAGTATCGATACTAATTGGAAGCAGATGGATCGATACGAACTGCGTGTGAGAATCGATACGAATTGGACGCAGACGGATCGATACGAACTGCGTGTGAAAATCGATATGAATTGGACGCAGATGGATCGATATGAAAAGAGCAGTTGCGATCGATATGAACAGAGCAGTTGCGATCGATACGAATAGAGCAGTTGCGATCGATACGAGCAGAGCATTTTCGATCGATACGGATAGAGCATTTTCGATCGATACGAACAGAGCATTTTCGATCGATATGAACATAGCATTTTCGATCGATACGAAAAGAGCATTTGCGATCGATACGAACAGAGCCGTGAGTATCGATACGAATTGGGCGCAGAAGGATCGATACGAACTGCGTGTGAGAATTGATACGAATTGGATGCAGATGGATTGATACTAACCGCGTGTGAAAATCGATACGAATTGGACGTAGATGGATCGATACAAACAAAGCAGTTGCGATCGATACGAACAGAGCAGTTGCGATCGATACGAACAGAGCAGTTGCGATCGATACGAACAGAGCATTTTCGATCGATACGAACAAAGCCGTGAGTATCGATACGAATTGGACGCGGATGGATCGATACGAACTGCGTGTGAGAATCGATACGAATTGGATGCAGATGGATCGATACGAACTGCGTGTGAAAAAAGATACGAATTGGACGCAGATGGATCGATACGAACAAAGCAGTAGCGATCGATACGAACAGAATAGTTGCGATCGATACGAACAGAGCAGTTGCGATCGATACGAACAGAGCATTTTCGATCGATACGAACAGAGCATTTTCGATAGATACGAATAGAGCATTTTCGATCGATACAAAAATATCATTTGCGATCGATACGAACAGAGCCGTGAGTATCAATACTAATTGGATGCAGATGGATCGATACGAACTGCGTGTGAGAATCGATACGAATTGAAAGCAGATGGATCGATTCGAACTACGTGTGAAAATCGATACGAATTGGACGCAGAAGGATCGATACGAACAGAGCAGTTGCGATCGATACGAACAGAGCATATGCGATCGTTACGAACAGAGCAGTTGCGATCGTTACGAACAGAGCAGTTCCGATCGATACGAACAGAGCATTTTCGATCGATACGAACAGAGCATTTTTGATCGATATGAACAGAGCATTTTCGATCGATACGAAAAGAGCATTTGCGATCGATACGAACAGAGCCGTGAGTATCGATACGAATTGGACGCAGATGGATCGATACGAACTGCGTGTGAGAATCGATACGAATTGGACGCAGATGGATCGATACGAACTGCATGTGACAATCGATACGAATTGGACGCAGATGGATCGATACGAACAGAGCAGTTGCGATCGATACGAACATAGCAGTTGCGATCGATATGAACAGAGCACTTTCGATCGATACGAACAGAGCATATTCGATCGATACGAACATAGCATTTTCGACCGATATGAAAAGAGTATTTGCAATCGATACGAACAGAGCCGTGAGTATCGATACTAATTGGACGCAGATGGATCGATACGAACTGCGTGTGAGAATCGATACGAATTGGAAGCAGATGGATCGATACGAACTGCGTGTGAAAATCGATACGAATTGGACGCAGATGGATCGATACGAACAGAGCAGTTACGATCGATACGAACAGAGCAGATGCGATCGATACGAACAGAGCAGTTGTGATCGAAACGAACAGAGCAGTTGCGATCGATACGAACAGAGCATTTTCGATCGATACGAACAGAGTATTTTCGATCGATACGAAAAGAGCATTTGCGATCGATACGAACAGAGCCGTGAGAATCAATACTAATTGGACGCAGATGGATCGATACGTACTGCATGTGAGAATCGATACGAATTGGACGCAGAAGGATCGATACGAACTGCGTGTGAGAATCAATACGAATTGGACGCAGATGGATCGATATGAACTACGTGTGACAATCGATACGAATTGGACGCAGATGGATCGATACGAATAGAGCAGTTGCGATCGATACGAACAGAGCAGTTGCGATCGATACGAACAGAGCAGTTGCGATCAACACGAACAGAGCATTTTCGATCGATACGAACAGAGCATTTTCGATCGATACGAACAGAGCATTTTCGATCGATACGAAAAGAGCATTTGCGATCGATACGAATAGAGCCGTGAGTATCGATACTAATTGGACGCAGATGGATCGATACGAACTGCGTGTGAGAATCGATACGAATTGGACGCAGACGGATCGATACGAACTGCGTGTGAAAATCGATATGAATTAGACGCAGATGGATCGATATGAAAAGAGCAGTTGCGATCGATATGAACAGAGCAGTTGCGATCGATACGAATAGAGCAGTTGCGATCGATACGAGCAGAGCATTTTCGATCGATACGGACAGAGCATTTTCGATCGATACGAACTGAGCATTTTCGATCAATATGAACATAGCATTTTCGATCGATACGAAAAGAGCATTTGCGATCGATACGAACAGAGCCGCGAGTATCGATACGAATTGGGCGTAGAAGGATCGATACGAACTGCGTGTGAGAATTGATACGAATTGGATGCAGATGGATTGATACTAACCGCGTGTGAAAATCGATACGAATTGGACGTAGATGGATCGATACAAACAAAGCAGTTGCGATCGATACGAACAGAGCAGTTGCGATCGATACGAATAGAGCAGTTGCGATTGATACGAACAGAGCATTTTCGATCGATACGAACAAAGCCGTGAGTATCGATACGAATTGGACGCGGATGGATCGGTACGAACTGCGTGTGAGAATCGATACGAATTGGATGCAGATGGATCGATACGAACTGCGTGTGAAAAAAGATACGAATTGGACGCAGATGGATCGATACGAACAAAGCAGTAGCGATCGATACGAACAGAATAGTTGCGATCGATACGAACAGAGCAGTTGCGATCGATACGAACAGAGCATTTTCGATCGATACGAACAGAGCATTTTCGATAGATACGAATAGAGCATTTTCGATCGATACGAAAATAGCATTTGCGATCGATACGAACAAAGCCGTGAGTATCAATACTAATTGGATGCAGATGGATCGATACGAACTGCGTGTGAGAATCGATATGAATTGAAAGCAGATGGATCGATTCGAACTGCGTGTGAAAATCGATACGAATTGGACGCAGATGGATCGATACGAACAGAGCAGTTGCGATCGATGCGAACAGAGCATATGCGATCGTTACGAACAGAGCAGTTGCGATCGTTACGAACAGAGCAGTTCCGATCGATACGAACAGAGCATTTTCGATCGATACGAACAGAGCATTTTTGATCGATATGAACAGAGCATTTCCGATCGATACGAAAAGAGCATTTGCGATCGATACGAACAGAGCCGTGAGTATCGATACGAATTGGACGCAGATGGATCGATACGAACTGCGTGTGAGAATCGATACGGATTGGACGCAGATGGATCGACACGAACTGCGTGTGACAATCGATACGAATTGGACGCAGATGGAACGATACGAACAGAGCAGTTGCGATCGATACGAACAGAGCAGTTGTGATCGATACGAACAGAGCATTTTCGATCGGTACGAACAGAGCATTTTCGATCGATACGAACAGAGCATTTTCGATCGATACGAACAGAGCATTTTCGATCGATACGAAAAGAGCATTTGCGATCGATACGAACAGAGCCGTGAGTATCGATACTAATTGGACGCAGATGGATCGATACGGACTGCGTGTGAGAATCAATACGAATTGGACGTAGATGGATCGATACGAACTGCGTAAGAAAATCGATAAGAATTGGACGCAGATGGATCGATACGAACAGAGCAGTTACGATCGATACGAACAGAGCAGATGCGATCGATACGAACAGAGCAGTTGCGATCGATACGAACAGAGCAGTTTCGATCGATACGAACAGAGCGTTTTCGATCGATACGAATAGAGCATTTTCGATCGATACGAACATAGCATTTTCGATCGACATGAATAGAGCATTTGCGATCGATATGAACAGAGTCGTGAGTATCGATACTAATTGGACGAAGATGGATCGATAAGAATTGCGTGTGTGAATCGATACGAACAGAGCAGTTGCGATCGATACGAATAAAGCAGTTGCGATCGATACGAACAGAGCAGTTGCGATCGATACGAACAGAGCAGTTGCGATCGATACGAACAGAGCAGTTTCGATCGATACGAACAGAGCATTTTCGATCGATACGAAAAGAGTATTTGCGATCGATACGAACAGAGCCGTGAGTATCGATACTAATTGGACGTAGATGGATCGATACGAACTGCGTGTGAGAATCGATACGAATTGGATGCAGATGGATCGATGCGAACTGCGTGTGAAATTCGATACGGATTGGACGCAGATGGATCGATACGAACAGAGCAGTTACGATCGATACGAACAAAGCAGATGCGATCGATACGAACAGAGCAGTTGCGATCGATACGAACAGAGCCGTGAGTATCGATACTAATTGGATGCAGATGGATCGATACGAACTGCGTGTGAGAATCGATACGAATTGGATGCAGATGGATCGATACGAACTGCGTGTGACAATCGATACGAATTGGACGCAGATGGATCGATACGAACAAAGCAGTTGCGATCGATACGAACAGAGCAGTTGCGATCGATACGAACAGAGCAGTTGCGATCGATACGAACAGAGCATTTTCGATCGATACGAACAGAGCATTTTCGATCGATACGAACAGAGCATTTTCGATCGATACGAACAGAGCATTTTCGATCGATACGAAAAGATCATTTGCGATCGATACGAACAGAGCTGTGAGTATCGATACTAATTGGACGCAGATGGATCGATACGAACTGCGTGTGAGAATCGATACGAATTGGACGCAGATGGATCGATACGAACTGCGTGTGAAAATCGATATGAATTGGACGCAGATGGATCGATATGAAAAGAGCAGTTGCGATCGATACGAACAGAGCAGTTGCGATTGATACGAACAGAGCAGTTGCGATCGATACGAACAGAGCATTTTTTATCAATACGAACAGAGCATTTTCGATCGATACGAACAGAGCATTTTCGATCGATACGAACATAGCATTTTCGATCGGTACGAAAAGAGCATTTGCGATCGATAGGAACAGAGCCGTGAGTATCGATACGAATTGGACGCAGATGGATCGATACGAACTGCGTGTGAGAATTGATACGAATTGGACGCAGATGGATCGATACGAACTGCGTGTGAAAATCGATACAAATTGGACGTAGATGGATCGATACGAATAGAGCAGTTGCGATCAATACGAACAGAGTAGTTGCGATCGATACGAACATAGCAGTTGCGATCGATACGAACAGAGCATTTTCGATTGATACGAACAGGGCATTTTCGATCGATACGAACAAAGCCATGAGTATCGATACGAATTGGACGCAGATGGATCGATACGAACTGTGGGTGAGAATCGATACGAAATGGATGCTGATGGATCGATACGAACTGCGTGTGAAAATCGATACGAATTGGACGCAGATGGATCGATACGAACAGAGCAGTTGCGATCGATACGAACAGAGCAGTTGCGATCGATACGAACAGAGCAGTTGCGATCGATACGAACAGAGCATTTTCGATCGATACAAACAGAGCATTTTCGATAGATATGAACAGAGCATTTTCGATTGATACGAAAATAGCATTTGCGATCGATACGAACAGAGTCGTGTGTATCGATACTAATTGGATGCAGATGGATCAATACGAACTACGTGTGAGATTCGATACGAATTGGACGTAGATAGATCGATACAAACTAAATGTGAAAATCGATACGAATTGGATGCAGATGGATCGCAGTTGCGATCGATACGAACATAGCAGATGCGATCAATACGAACAGAGCAGTTGCGATCGATACGAACAGAGCATTTTCGATCGATACGAACAGAGCATTTTTTATCGATACGAACAGAGCATTTTCGATCGATACGAACAGAGCATTTTCGATCGATACGAAAAGAGCATTTGCGATCGATACGAACAGAGCCGTGAGTATCGATACTAATTGGATGCAGATGGATCGATACGAACTGCGTGTGAGAATCAATACGAATTGGAAGCAGATGGATCGATACGAACTGCGTAAGAAAATCGATACGAATTGGACGTAGATGGATCGATACGAACAGAGCAGTTACGATCGATACGAACAGAGAAGATGCGATCGATACGAACAGAGCAGTTGCGATCGATACGAACAGAGCAGTTGCGATCGATACGAACAGAGCATTTTCGATCGATACGAATAGAGCATTTTCGATCGATACGAACATAGCATTTTCGATCGACACGAAATAGCATTTGCGATCGATACGAACAGAGTCGTGAGTATCGATACTAATTGGACGCAGATGGATCGATAAGAACTGCGTGTGAGAATTGATACGAACAGAGCAGTTGCGATCGATACGAAGAAAGCAGTTGCAATCGATACGAACAGAGCAGTTGCGATCGATACGAATAGAGCAGTTGCGATCGATACGAACAGAGCAGTTTCGATCGATACTAATAGAGCATTTTCGATCGATACGAAAAGAGTATTTGCGATCGATACGAACAGAGCCATGAGTATCGATACTAATTGGACGCAGATTGATCGATACGAACTGCGTGTGGGAATCGATACGAATTGGATGCAGATGGATCGATGCGAACTGCGTGTGAAATTCGATACGAATTGGACGCAGATGGATCGATACGAACAGAGCAGTTACGATCGATACGAACAGAGCAGATGCGATCGATACGAACAGAGCAGTTGCGATCGATACGAACAGAGCAGTTGCGATCGATACGAACAGAGCCGTGAGAATCGATACTAATTGGACGTAGATGGATCGATACGAACTGCGTGCGAATATCGATACGAATTGGACGCAGATGGATCGATACAAACTGCGTGTGAGAATCGATACGAATTGGACGCAGATGGATCGATACGAACTACGTGTGACAATCGATACGAATTGGACGCAGATGGATCGATACGAACAGAGCAGTTGAGATCGATACGAACAGAGCAGTTGCGATCGATACGAACAGAGCAGTTGCGATCGATACGAACAGAGCATTTTCGATCGATATGAACAGAGCATTTTCGATCGATACGAATAGAGCATTTTCGATCGATACGAAAAGAGCATTTGCGATCGATACGAACAGAGCTGTGAGTATCGATACTAATTGGACGCAGATGGATGGATACGAACTGCGTGTGAGAATCGATACGAATTGGACGCAGATGGATCTATACGAACTGCGTGTGACAATTGATATGAATTAGACGCAGATGGATCGATATGAAAAGAGCAGTTGCGATCGATACGAACAGAGCAGTTGCGATCGATACGAACAGTGCATTTTGGATCGATACGAACAGAGCATTTTCGATCGATACGAACAGAGCATTTTCGATCGATACGAACAGAGCATTTTTGATCGATACGAAAAGAGCGTTTGCGATCGATACGAACAGAGCCGTGTGTATCGATACTAATTGGACGCAGATGGATCGATACGAACTGCGTGTGAAAATCGATACAAATTGGACGTAGATGGATCGATACGAACAGAGCAGTTGCGATCGATACGAACAGAGCAGTTACGATCGATACGAACAGAGCATTTTCGATCGATACGAACAAAGCCGTGAGTATCGATACGAATTGGACGCAGTTGGATCGATACGAAATGCGTGTGAGAATCGATACGAATTGGACGCAGATGGATCGATACGAACTTCGTGTGAAAATCGATACGAATTGGACGCAGATGGATCGATACGAACAGAGTAGTTGCGATCGATACGAACAGAGCTGTTGCGATCGATACGAACAGAGCAGTTGCGATCGATACGAACAAAGCATTTTCGATCGATACGAATAGAGCATTTTCGATAGATACGAACAGAGCATTTTCGATCGATACGAAAATAGCATTTGCGATCGATACGAACAGAGCCATGAGTATCGATACTAATTGGATGCAGATGGATCGATACGAACTGCATGTGAGAATCGATACGAATTGGACGCAGATGGATCGATACAAACTGCATGTGAAAATCGATATGAATTAGATGCTGATGGATCGATACGAACATAGCAGTTGCGATCGATACGAACAGAGCAGATGCGATCGATACGAACAGAGCAGTTGCGATCGATACGAACAAAGCAGTTGCGATCGATACGAACAGAGCATTTTCGATCGATACGAACAAAGCATTTTTGATCGATACGAACAGAGCATTTTCCATCGATACGAAAAGAGCATTTGCGATCGATACTAACAAAGCCGTGTGTATCGATACGAATTGGACGCAGATGGATCGATACAAACTGCGTGTGAGAATCGATAGGAATTGGACGTAGATGGATCGATACGAACTGCGTGTGAAAATCGATACGAATTGGACGCAGATGGATCGATACGAACAGAGCAGTTGCGATCGATACGAACAGAGCAGTTGCGATCGATACGAACAGAGCAGTTTCGATCGATACGAATAGAGCATTTTCGATCGATACGAAAAAAGTATTTGCGATCGATACGAACAGAGCCGTGAGTATCGATACTAATTAGACGCAGACGGATCGATACGAACTGCGTGTGAGAATCGATACGAATTGGACGCAGATGGATCGATACGAACTGCATGTGAAAATCGATACGAATTGGATGTAGATGGATCGATACGAACAGAGCAGTTACGATCGATACGAACAGAGCAGATGCGATCGATACGAACAGAGCAGATGCGATCGATACGAACAGAGCAGTTGTGATCGATACGAACAGAGCATTTGAGATCGATACGAACAGAGAATTTTCGATCGATACGAACAGAGCATTTTCGATCGATATGAACAGAGCTGTGAGTATCGATACTAATTGGACGCAGATGGATCGATAAGAACTGTGTGTGAGAATCGATACGAACAGAGCGGTTGCGATCTATACGAACAAAGCAGTTGCGATCGATACGAACAGAGCAGTTGCGATCGATACGAATAGAGCATTTTCGATCGATACGAACAAAGCCGTGAGTATCAATACGAATTGGACGCGGATGGATCGATACGAACTGCGTGTGAGAATCGATACGAATTGGATGAAGATGGATCGATACGAACTGCGTGTGAAAAAAGATACAAATTGGACGCAGATGGATCGATACGAACAAAGCAGTTGCGATCGATACCAACAGAGCAGTTGCGATCGATACGAACAGAGCAGTTGCGATCGATACGAACAGAGCATTTTCGATCGATACGAACAGAGCATTTTCGATAGATACGAATAGAGCATTTTCGATCGATACGAAAATAGCATTTGCGATCGATACGAACGGAGCCGTGAGTATCAATACTAATTGGATGCAGATGGATAGATACGAACTGCGTGTGAGAATCGATACGAATTGAAAGCAGATGGATCGATACGAACTGCGTGTGAAAATCGATACAAATTGGACGCAGATGGATCGATACGAACAGAGCAGTTGCGATCGATATGAACAGAGAAGATGCGATCGTTACGAACAGAGCAGTTGCGATCGATACGAACAAAGCAGTTCCGATCGATACGAACAGAGCATTTTCGATCGATACGAACAGAGCATTTTTGATCGATATGAATAGAGCATTTTCGATCGATACGAAAAGAACATTTGCGATCGATACGAACAGAGCCGTGAGTATCGATACGAATTGGACGCAGATGGATCGATACGAACTGCGTGTGAGAATCGATACGAATTGGACGCAGATGGATCGATACGAACTGCGTGTGAAAATCGATACGAATTGGACACAGATGGATCGATACGAATAGAGCAGTTGCGATCGATACGAACAGAGCAGTTGCGATCGATACGAACAGAGCATTTTCGATCGATACGAACAGAGCATATTCGATCGATACGAACAGAGCATTTTCGATCGATATGAAAAGAGTATTTGCGATCGATACGAACAGAGCCGTGAGTATCGATACTAATTGGACGCAGATGGATCGATACGAACTGCGTGTGAGAATCGATACGAATTGGATGCAGATGGATCGATACGAACTGCGTGTGAAAATCGATACGAATTCGACGCAGATGGATCAATACAAACAGAGCAGTTGCCATCGATACGAACAGAGCAGTTGCGATCGATACGAACAACGCATTTGCGATCGATACGAACAACGCATTTGCGATCGAGACGAACAGAGCATTTTCGATCGATACGAACAGAGCATTTTCGATCGATACGAAAAGAGCATTTGCGATCGATACGAACAGAGCAGTTTCGATCGATACGAATAGAGCATTTTCGATCGATACAAAAAGAGCATTTGCGATCGATACGAACAGAGCCGTGAGTATCGATACTAATTGGACGCAGATGGATCGATACGAACTGCGTGTGAGAATCGATACGAATTGGATGCAGATGGATCGATACGAACTGCGTGTGAAAATCGATACGAATTGGACGCAAATGGATCGATACGAACAGAGCAGTTACGATCGATATGAACAGAGCAGATGTGATCGATACGAACAGAGCAGTTGCGATCGAAACTAACATAGCAGTTCCGATCGATACGAACAGAGCATTTTCGATAGATACGAACAGAGCATTTTCGATCGATACGAAAATAGCATTTGCGATCGATACGAACAGAGCCGTGAGTATCGATACGAATTGGACGCAGATGGATCGATACGAACTGCGTGTGAGAATCGATACGAATTGGACGCAGATGGATCGATACGAACATCGTGTGAGAATTGATACGAATTGGATGTAGATGGATCGATACGAACTGCGTGTGAGAAACGATACGAACAGAGCAGTTGCGATCGATACGAACAGAGCAGTTGCGATCGATACGAACAGAGCAGTTGCGATCGATACGAACAGAGCAGTTGCGATCGATACGAACAGAGCATTTTCGGTCAATACGAACAGGGCATTTTCGATCGATATGAACAGAGCATTTTCAACCGATACAAAAAGAGCATTTGCGATCGATACGAACAGAGCCGTGAGTATCGATACGAATTAGACGCAGATGGATCGATACGAACTGCGTGTGAGAATCGATACGAATTGAATGCAGATGGAACGATACGAACAGTGTGTGAAAATCGATACGAATAGGACGCAAATAGATCGATACGAACTGCCTGTGAGAATCGATACGAACAGAGCAGTTGCGATCGATACGAACAGAGCAGTTGCGATCGATACGAACAGAGCATTTTCGATCGATACGAACAGAGCATTTTCGATAGATACGAACAGAGCATTTTCGATCGATACGAAAATAGCATTTGCGATCGATACGAACAAAGCCGGGAGTATCGATACTAATTGGATGCAGATGGATCGATACGAACTGCATATGAGAATTGATATGAATTGGACGCAGACGGATCGATACGAACTGCGTGTGACAATCGATACGAATTGGACGCAGATGGATCGATACGAACAGAGCAGTTGCGATCGATACGAACAGAGCAGATGCGATCGATACGAACAGAGCAGTTGCGATCGATACGAACAGAGCATTTTTGATCGATACGAACATAGCATTTTCGATCGATACGAACAGAGCATTTTCGATCGATATGAAAAGAGCATTTGCGATCGATACGAACAGAGCCGTGAGTATCGATACTAATTGGACGCAGATGGATCGATACGAAATGTGTGTGAGAATCGATACGAATTGGACGCAGATGGATCGATACGAATTGCGTGTGAAAATCGATACGAATTGGACGCAGATGGATCGATACGAACAGAGCAGTTACGATCGATACGAACAGAGCAGATGCGATCGATACGGACAGAGCAGTTGCGATCGGTACGAACATAGCAGTTGCGATCGATACGAACAGAGCATTTTCGATCGATACGAACAGAGCATTTTCGATCGATACGAACAGAGCCGTGAGTATCGATACTAATTGGACGCAGATGGATCGATAAGAACTGCGTGTGAGAATCGATACGAACAGAGCTTTTTCGATCGATACGAACAAAGCAGTTGCGATCGATACAAAAGAGCATTTTCGATCGATACGAACAGAGCATTTTTGATCGATATGAATAGAGCATTTTCGATCGATACGAAAAGAGCATTTGCGATCGATACGAAGAGAGCGGTGAGTATCGATACGAATTGGACGCAGATGGATCGATACGAACTGCGTGTGGGAATCGATAAGAATTGGACGCAGATGGATCGATACGAACTGCATGTGAAAATCGATACGAATTGGACGCAGATGGATCGATACGAACAGAGCAGTTGCGATCGATACGAACAGAGCAGTTGCGATCGATACGAACAGATCATTTTCGATCGATTTGAATAGAGCATTTTTGATCGATACGAAAAGAGCATTTGCGATCGATACGAACAGAGCCATGAGTATCGATACTAATTGGACGTAGATGGATCGATACGAACTGCGTGTATCGATATGAACAGAGCAGTTGCGATCGATACGAACAATGCAGTTGCGATGATACGAACAGAGCAGTTGCGATCGATACGAACAGAGCAGTTGCGATCGATACGAAGAGAGCATTTTCGATCGATACGAACAGAGCATTTTTGAACAGAGCATTTTCGATCGATACGAAAAGAGCATTTGCAATCGATACGAATAGAGCCGTGAGTATCGATACTAATTGGACGCAGATGGATCGATACGAACTGCGTGTGAGAATCGAAATGAATTGGACACAGATGGATCGATACGAACTGCGTGTGAGAATCGATACGAATTGGACGCAGATGGATCGATACGAACTCCGTGTGACAATCGATACGAATTGGAAGTAGATGGATCGATACGAACAGAGCAGTTGCGATCGATACGAATAGAGCAGTTGCGATCGATACGAACAAAGCATTTTCGATCGATATGAACAGAGCATTTTCGATCGATACGAATAGAGCATTTTCGATCGATACGAAAAGAGCATTTGCGATCGATACGAACAGAGCTGTGAGTATCGATACTAATTGGACGCAGATGGATCGATACGAACTGCGTGTGAGAATCGATACGAATTGGACGCAGACGGATCGATACGAACTGCGTGTGAAAATCGATATGAATTGGACGCAGATGGATCGATACGAACAGAGCAGTTGCGATCGATACGAACAGAGCAGTTGCGGTCGATACGAAAAGAGCAGTTGCGATCGATACGAACAGAGCCGTGAGTATCGATACTAATTGGACGCAGATGGATCGATACGAACTGCGTGTGAGAATCGATACGAATTGGACGCAGATGGATCGATACGAATTGCGTGTGAAAATCGATACGAATTGGACGCAGATGGATCGATACGAACAGAGCAGTTACGATCGATACGAACAGAGCAGATGCGATCGATACAAACAGAGCAGTTGCGATCGATACGAACATAGCAGTTGCGATCGATACGAACAGAGCATTTTCGATAGATACGAACAGAGCATTTTCGATCGATACGAACAGAGCCGTGAGTATCGATACTAATTGGACGCAGATGGATCGATAAGAACTGCGTGTGAGAATCGATATGAACAGAGCATTTTCGATCGATACGAACAAAGCAGTTGCGATCGATACGAACAGAGCATTTTCGATCGATACGAACAGAGCATTTTTGATCGATATGAATAGAGCATTTTCGATCGATACGAAAAGAGCATTTGCGATCGATACTAAGAGAGCGGTGAGTATCGATACGAATTGGACGCAGATGGATCGATAAGAACTGCGTGTGGGAATCGATAAGAATTGGACGCAGATGGATCGATACGAACTGCATGTGAAAATCGATACGAATTGGACGCAGATGGATCGATACGAACAGAGCAGTTGCGATCGATACGAACAGAGCAGTTGCGATCGATACGAACAGAGCATTTTCGATCGATACGAATAGAGCATTTTCGATCGATACGAAAAGAGCATTTGCGATCGATACGAACAGAGCCGTGAGTATCGATACTAATTGGACGTAGATGGATCGATACGAACTGCGTGTGAGAATCGATATGAACAGAGTAGTTGCGATCGATACGAACAGTGCAGTTGCGATGATACGAACAGAGCAGTTGCGATCGATACGAACAGAGCAGTTGCGATCGATACGTAGAGAGCATTTTCGATCGATACGAACAGAGCATTTTTGAACAGAGCATTTTCGATCGATACGAAAAGAGCATTTGCGATCGATACGAACAGAGCCATGAGTATCGATACTAATTGGACGCAGATGGATCGATACGAACTGCGTGTGAGAATCGAAACGAATTGGACACAGATGGATCGATACGAACTGCGTGTGAGAATCGATACGAATTGGACGCAAATGGATCGATACGAACTCCGTGTGACAATCGATACGAATTGGACGTAGATGGATCGATACGAACAGAGCAGTTGCGATCGATACGAATAGAGCAGTTGCGATCGATACGAACAAAGCATTTGCGATCGAGAAGAACAGAGCATTTTCGATCGATACGAACAGAGCATTTTCGATCGATACGAACAGAGCATTTTCGATCGATACGAAAAGAGCATTTGCGATCGATACAAATAGAGCCGTGAGTATCGATACTAATTGGACGCAGATGGATCGATACGAACTGCGTGTGAGAATCGATACGAATTGGACGTAGACGGATCGATACGAACTGCGTGTGAAAATCGATATGAATTGGACGCAGATGGATCGATATGAAAAGAGCAGTTGCAATCGATACGAACAGAGCAGTTGCGATCGATACGAATAGAGCAGTTGCGATCGATACGAGCAGAGCATTTTCGTTCGATACGGACAGAGCATTTTCAATCGATACGAACAGAGCATTTTCGATCGATATGAACATAGCATTTTCGATCGATACGAAAAGAGCATTTGCGATCGATACGAACAGAGCCGTGAGTATCGATACGAATTGGGCGCAGAAGGATCGATAAGAACTGCGTGTGAGAATTGATACGAATTGGACGCAGATGGATCGATACTAACCGCGTGTGAAAATCGATACGAATTGCACGTAGATTGATCGATACAAACAAAGCAGTTGCGATCGATACGAACAGAGCAGTTGCGATCGATACGAATAGAGCAGTTGCGATCGATACGAACAGAGCATTTTCGATCGATACGAACAAAGCCGTGAGTATCGATACGAATTGGACGCGGATGGATCGATACGAACTTCGTGTGAGAATCGATACGAATTGGATGCAGATGGATCGATACGAACTGCGTGTGAAAAAAGATACGAATTGGACGCAGATGGATCGATACGAACAAAGTAGTAGCGATCGATACGAACAGAGCAGTTGCGATCGATATAAACAGAGCAGTTGCGATTGATACGAACAGAGCATTTTCGATCGATACGAACAGAGCATTTTCGATAGATACGAATAGAGCATTTTCGATCGATACGAAAATAGCATTTGCGATCGATACGAACAGAGCCGTGAGTATCAATACTAATTGGATGCAGATGGATCGATACGAACTGCGTGTGAGAATCGATACGAATTGAAAGCAGATGGATCGATACGAACTGCGTGTGAAAATCGATACAAATTGGACGCAGATGGATCGATACGAACAGAGCAGTTGAGATCGATACGAACAGAGCAGATGCGATCGTTACGAATAGAGCAGTTGCGATCGATACGAACAGAGCAGTTGCGATCGATACGAACATAGCATTTTCGATCGATACGAACAGAGCATATTCGATCGATACGAACATAGCATTTTCGATCGATATGAAAAGAGTATTTGCAATCGATACGAACAGAGCCGTGAGTATCGATACTAATTGGACGCAGATGGATCGATACGAACTGCGTGTGAGAATCGATACGAATTGGATGCAGATGGATCGATACAAACTGCGTGTGAAAATCGATACGAATTGGACGCAGATGGATCGATACGAACAGAGCAGTTACGATCGATACGAACAGAGCAGATGCGATCGATACGAACAGAGCAGTTGCGATCGAAACGAACATAGCAGTTGCGATCGATACGAACAGAGCATTTTCGATCGATACGAACAGAGCATTTTTGATCGATACGAAAAGAGCATTTGCGATCGATACGAACAGAGCCGTGAGAATCGATACTAATTGGACGCAGATGGATCGATACGAACTGCGTGTGATAATCGATACGAATTGGACGCAGAAGGATCGATACGAACTGCGTGTGAGAATCGATACGAATTGGACGCAGATGGATTGATACGAACTACGTGTGACAATCGATACGAATTGGACGCAGTTGGATCGATACGAACAGAGCAGTTGCGATCGATACGAACAGAGCAGTTGCGATCGATACGAACAGAGCAGTTGCGATCGATACGAACAGAGCATTTTCGATCGGTACGAACAGAGCATTTTCGATCGATACGAACAGAGCATTTTCGATCGATACGAACAGAGCATTTTCGATCAATATGAAAAGAGCATTTGCGATCGATACGAATAGAGCCGTGAGTATCGATACTAATTGGACGCAGATGGATCGATACGAACTGCATGTGAGAATCGATACGAATTGGACGCAGATGGATCGATACGAACTGCGTGTGAAAATCGATATGAATTGGACGCAAATGGATCGATATGAAAAGAGCAGTTGCGATCGATACGAACAGAGCAGTTACGATCGATACGAACAAAGCAGTTGCGATCGATACGAACAGAGCATTTTCGATCGATACGAACAGAGCAGTTGCGATCGATACGAACAGAGCATTTTCGATCGATACGAACAGAGCATTTTCGATCGATACGAACAAAGCCGTGAGTATCGATACGAATTGGACGCGGATGGATCGATACGAACTGCGGGTGAGAATCGATACGAATTGGACGCAGATGGATCGATACGAACTGCGTGTGACAATCGATTCGAATTGGACGCAGATGGATCAATACGAACAGAGCAGTTGCCATCGATACGAACAGAGCAGTTGCGATCGATACGAACAAAGCATTTGCGATCGAGACGAACAGAGCATTTTCGATCGATACGAACAGAGCATTTTCGATCGATACGAAAAGAGCATTTGCGATCGATACGAATAGAGCCGTGAGTATCGTACTAATTGGACGCAGATGGATCGATACGAACTGCGTGTGAGAATCGATACGAACTGGACGCAGATGGATCGATACGAACTGCGTGTGAAAATCGATATGAATTGGACGCAGATGGATCGATATGAAAAGAGCAGTTGCGATTGATACGAACAGAGCATTTTCGATCGATACGAACAGAGCATTTTCGATAGATACGAACAGAGCATTTTCGATCGATACGAAAATAGCATTTGCGATCGATACGAACAGAGCCATGAGTATCGATACTAATTGGATGCAGATGGATCGATACGAACTGCGTGTGAGAATCGATACGAATTGGAAGCAGATAGATCGATACGAACTGCGTGTGAAAATCGATATGAATTGGATGCAGATGGATAGATACGAACAGAGCAGTTGCGATCGATACGAACAGAGCAGATGCGATCGATACGAACAGAGCAGTTGCAATCGATACGAACAAAGCAGTTGCGATCGATACAAACAGAGCATTTTCGATCGATACGAATATAGCATTTTTGATCGATACGAATAGAGCATTTTCGATCGATACGAAAAGAGCATTTGTGATCGATACGAATAGAGCCGTGAGTATCGATACGAATTGGACGCAGATGGATCGATACGAACTGCGTGTGGGAATCGATAAGAATTGGACGCAGATGGATCGATACGAACTGCGTGTAAAAATCGATACGAATTGGACGCAGATGGAACGATACGAACAGAGCAGTTGCGATCGATACGAACAGAGCAGTTGCGATCGATACGAACAGAGCATTTTCGATCGATACGAATAGAGCATTTTCGATCGATACGAAAAGAGCATTTGCGATCGATACGAACAGAGCCGTGAGTATCGATACTAATTGGACGCAGATGGATCGATACGAACTGCGTGTGAAAATCGAAACGAATTGGACACGGATGGATCGATACGAACTGCGTGTGAGAATCGATACGAATTGGACGCTGATGGATCGATACGAACTCCGTGTGACAATCGATACGAATTGGACGTAGATGGATCGATACGAACAGAGCAGTTGCGATCGATACGAATAGAGCAGTTGCGATCGATACGAACAAAGCATTTGCGATCGAGACGAACAGAGCATTTTCGATCGATACGAACAGAGCATTTTCGATCGATGCGAAAAGAGCATTTGCGATCGATACGAATAGAGCCGTGAGTATCGATACTAATTGGACGCAGATGGATCGATACGAACTGCGTGTGAGAATCGATACGAATTGGACGCATACGGATCGATACGAACTGCGTGTGAAAATCGATATGAATTGGACGCAGATGGATCGATATGAAAAGAGCAGTTGCAATCGATACGAACAGAGCAGTTGCGATCGATACGAATAGAGCAGTTGCGATCGATACGAGCAGAGCATTTTCGATCGATACGGACAGAGCATTTTCGATCGATACGAACAGAGCATTTTCGATCGATATGAACATAGCATTTTCGATCGATACGAAAAGAGCATTTGCGATCGATACGAACAGAGCCGTGAGTATCGATACGAATTGGGCGCAGAAGGATCGATACGAACTGCGTGTGAGAATTGATACGAATTGGACGCAGATGGATCGATACTAACCGCGTGTGAAAATCGATACGAATTGCACGTAGATGGATCGATACAAACAAAGCAGTTGCGATCGATACGAACAAAGCAGTTGCGATCGATACGAACAAGCAGTTGCGATCGATACGAACAGAGCATTTTCGATCGATACGAACAAAGCCGTGATTATCGATACGAATTGGACGCGGATGGATCGATACGAACTTCGTGTGAGAATCGATACGAATTGGATGCAGATGGATCGATACGAACTGCGTGTGAAAAAAGATACGAATTGGACGCAGATGGATCGATACGAATAAAGTAGTAGCGATCGATACGAACAGAGCAGTTGCGATCGATATGAACAGAGCAGTTGCGATCGATACGAACAGAGCATTTTCGATCGATACGAACAGAGCATTTTCGATAGATACGAATAGAGCATTTTCGATCGATACGAAAATAGCATTTGCGATCGATACGAACAGAGCCGTGAGTATCAATACTAATTGAATGCAGATGGATCGATACGAACTGCATGTGAGAATCGATACGAATTGAAAGCAGATGGATCGATATGAACTGCGTGTGAAAATCGATACGAATTGGACGCAGATGGATCGATACGAAAAGAGCAGTTGAGATCGATATGAACAGAGCAGATGCGATCGTTACGAATAGAGCAGTTGCGATCGATACAAACAGAGCAGTTGCGATCGATACGAACATAGCATTTTCGATCGATACGAACAGAGCATATTCGATCGATACGAACAGAGCATTTTCGATCGATATGAAAAGAGTATTTGCGATCGATACGAACAGAGCCGTGAGTATCGATACTAATTGGACGTAGATGGATCAATACGAACTGCGTGTGAGAATCGATACGAATTGGATGCAGATGGATCGATACGAACTGCATGTGAAAATCGATACGAATTGGACGCAGATGGATCGATACGAACAGAGCAGTTACGATCGATACGAACAGAGCAGATGCGATCGATACGAACAGAGCAGTTGCGATCGAAACGAACAGAGCAGTAGCGATCGATACGAACAGAGCATTTTCGATCGATACGAACAGAGCATTTTCGATCGATACGAAAAGAGCATTTGCGATCGATACGAACAGAGCCGTGAGAATCAATACTAATTGGACGCAGATGGATCGATACGAACTGCGTGTGATAATCGATACGAATTGGACGCAGAAGGATCGATACGAACTGCGTGTGAGAATCGATACGAATTGGACGCAGATGGATCGATACGAACTACGTGTGACAATCGATACGAATTGGACGCAGATGGATCGATACGAACAGAGCAGTTGCGATCGATACGAACAGAGCAGTTGCGATCGATACGAACAGAGCAGTTGTGATCGATACGAACAGAGCATTTTCGATCGGTACGAACAGAGCATTTTCGATCGATACGAACACAGCATTTTCGATCGATACGAAAAGAGCATTTGCGATCGATACGAACAGAGCCGTGAGTATCGATACTAATTGGACGCAGATGGATCGATACGAACTGCTTGTGAGAATCGATACGAATTGGACGCAGATGGATCGATACGAACTGCGTGTGAAAATCGATATGAATTGGACGCAAATGGATCGATATGAAAAGAGCAGTTGCGATCGATACGAACAGAGCAGTTACGATCGATACGAACAAAGCAGTTGCGATCGATACGAACAGAGCATTTTCGATCGATACGAACAGAGCAGTTGCGATCGATACGAACAGAGCATTTTCGATCGATACGAACAGAGCATTTTCGATCGATACGAACAAAGCCGTGAGTATCGATATGAATTGGACCCAGATGGATCGATACGAACTGCGGGTGAGAATCGATACGAATTGGACGCAGATGGATCGATACGAACTGCGTGTGAAAATCGATACGAATTGGACGCAAATGGATCAATACAAACAGAGCAGTTGCCATCGATACGAACAGAGCAGTTGCGATCGATACGAACAAAGCATTTGCGATCGAGACGAACAGAGCATTTTCGATCGATTCGAACAGAGCATTTTCGATCGATACGTAAAGAGCATTTGCGATCGATACGAATAGAGCCGTGAGTATCGATACTAATTGGACGCAGATGGATCGATACGAACTGCGTGTGAGAATCGATACGAATTGGACGCATATGGATCGATACGAACTGCGTGTGAAAATCGATATGAATTGGACGCAGATGGATCGATATGAAAAGAGCAGTTGCGATTGATACGAACAGAGCATTTTCGATTGATACGAACAGAGCATTTTCGATAGATACGAACAGAGCATTTTCGATCGATACGAAAATAGCATTTGCGATCGATACGAACAGAGCCGTGAGTATCGATACTAATTGGATGCAGATGGATCGATACGAACTGCGTGTGAGAATCGATACGAATTGGACGCAGAAAGATCGATACGAACTGCGTGTGAAAATCGATATGAATTGGATGCAGATGGATAGGTACGAACAGAGCAGTTGCGATCGATACGAACAGAGCAGATGCGATCGATACGAACAGAGCAGTTGCGATCGATACGAACAAAGCAGTTGCGATCGATACAAACAGAGCATTTTCGATCGATACGAATAGAGCATTTTTGATCGATACGAATAGAGCATTTTCGATCGATACGAAAAGAGCATTTGTGATCGATACGAACAGAGCCATGAGTATCGATACGAATTGGACGCAGATGGATCGATACGAACTACGTGTGGGAATCGATAAGAATTGGACGCAGATGGATCGATACGAACTGCGTGTGAAAATCGATACGAATTGGACACAGATGGATCGATAAGAACAGAGCAGTTGCGATCGATACGAACAGAGCAGTTGCGATCGATACGAACAGAGCATTTTCGATCGATACGAATAGAGCATTTTCGATCGATACGAAAAGAGTATTTGCGATCGATACGAACAGAGCCGTGAGTATCGATACTAATTGGACGCAGATGGATCGATACGAACTGCGTGTGAGAATCAATACGAATTGGACGAAGATGGATCGATACGAACTGCGTGTGAAAATCGATACGAATTGGACACAGATGGATCGATACGAACAGAGCAGTTACGATCGATACGAACAGAGCAGTTGCGATCGATATGAACAGAGCATTTTCGATCGATACGAACAGAGCATTTTCGATAGATATGAACAGAGCATTTTCGATCGATACAAAAATAGCATTTGCGATCGATACGAACAGAGCCGTGTGTATCGATACTAATTGGATGTAGATGGATCGATACGAACTGCGTGTGAGATTCGATACGAATTGGACGTAGATAGATCGATACGAACTGTATGTGAAAATCGATACGAATTGGATGCAGATGGATCGATACGAACATAGCAGTTGCGATCGATACGAACGGAGCAGATGCGATCGATACGAACAGAGCAGTTGCGATTGATACGAATAGAGCATTTTCGATCGATATGAACAGAGCATTTTTGATCGATACGAACAGAGCATTTTCGGTCGATACGAAAAGAGCATTTGCGATCGATACGAACAAATCCGTGAGTATCGATACTAATTGGACGCGGATGGATCGATACGAACTACGTGTGAGAATCGAAACGAATTGGACGCAGATGGATCGATACAAACTGCGTGTGAGAATCGATACGAATTGGACGCAGATGGATCGATACGAACTCCGTGTGACAATCGATACGAATTGGACGTAGATGGATCGATACGAACAGAGCAGTTGCGATCGATACGAATAGAGCAGTTGCGATCGATACGAACAGAGCTTTTGCGATCAAGACGAACAGAGCATTTTCGATCGATACGAACAGAGCATTTTCGATCAATACGAAAAGAGCATTTGCGATCGATACGAATAGAGCCATGAGTATCGATACTAATTGGACGCAGTTGCGATCGATACGAACAGAGCATTTTCGACCGATACGAACAGAGCATTTTCGATCGATATGAACATAGCATTTTCGATCGATACGAAAAGAGCATTTGCGATCGATACGAACAGAGCCGTGAGTATCGATACGAATTGGGCGTAGAAGGATCGATACGAACTGCGTGTGAGAATTGATACGAATTGGATGCAGATGGATCGATACTAACCGCGTGTGAAAATCGATACGAATTGGATGTAGATGGGTCGATACAAACAAAGCAGTTGCGATCGATACGAACAGAGTAGTTGCGATCGATACGAACAGAGCAGTTGCGATCGATACGAACAGAGCATTTTCGATCGATACGAACAAAGCTGTGAGTATCGATACGAATTGGACGCGGATGGATCGATACGAACTGCG
The DNA here is from genome assembly GCA_030737815.1 of Allium fistulosum. Lineage (NCBI taxonomy): Eukaryota > Viridiplantae > Streptophyta > Magnoliopsida > Asparagales > Amaryllidaceae > Allium > Allium fistulosum. Next base: position 802,832,412 of record CM060904.1, read on the forward strand.
TGTGAGAATCGATACGAATTGGATGCAGATGGTTCGATACGAACTGCGTGTGAAAAAAGATACGAATTGGACGCAGATGGATCGATACGAACAAAGCAGTAGCGATCGATACGAACAGAATAGTTGCGATCGATACGAACAGAGCAGTTGCGATCGATACGAACAGAGCATTTTCGATCGATACGAATAGAGCATTTTCGATAGATACGAATAGAGCATTTTCGATCGATACGAAAATAGCATTTGCGATCGATACGAACAGAGCCGTGAGTATCAATACTAATTGGATGTAGATGGATCGATACGAACTGCGTGTGAGAATCGATACGAATTGAAAGCAGATGGATCGATTCGAACTGCTTGTGAAAATCGATACGAATTGGACGCAGATGGATCGATACGAACAGAGCAGTTGCGATCGATACGAACAGAGCATATGCGATCGTTACGAACAGAGCAGTTGCGATCGATACGAACAAAGCAGTTCCAATCGATATGAACAGAGCATTTTCGATCGATACGAACAGAGCATTTTTGATCGATATGAACAGAGCATTTTCGATCGATACGAAAAGAGCATTTGCGATCGATACGAACAGAGCCGTGAGTATCGATACGAATTGGACGCAGATGGATCGATACGAACTGCGTGTGAGAATCGATATGAATTGGACGCAGATGGACCCGAACTGCGTGTGACAATCGATACGAATTGGACGCAGATGGATGGATACGAACAGAGCAGTTGCGATCGATACGAACATAGCAGTTGCGATCGATATGAACAGAGCATTTTCGATCGATACGAACAGAGCATATTTGATCGATACGAACATAGCATTTTCGATCGATATGAAAAGAGTATTTGCGATCGATACGAACAGAGCCGTGAGTATCGATACTAATTGGACGCAGATGGATCGATACGAACTGCGTGTGAGAATCGATACGAATTGGAAGCAGATGGATCGATACGAACTGCGTGTGAAAATCGATACGAATTGGACGCAGATGGATCGATACGAACAGAGCAGTTACGATCGATACGAACAGAGCAGATGCGATCGATACGAACAGAGCAGTTGTGATCGAAACGAACAGAGCAGTTGCGATCGATACGAACAGAGCATTTTCGATCGATACGAAAAGAGCATTTGCGATCGATACGAACAGAGCCGTGAGAATCGATACTAATTGGACGCAGATGGATCGATACGTACTGCGTGTGAGAATCGATACGAATTGGACGCAGAAGGATCGATAAGAACTGCGTATGAGAATCGATACGAATTGGACGCAGATGGATCGATACGAACTACGTGTGACAATCGATACGAATTGGACGCAGATGGATCGATACAAACAGAGCAATTACGATCGATACGAACAGAGCAGATGCGATCGATACGAACAGAGCAGTTGCAATCGATACGAACAGAGCATTTGCGATCGATACGAACAGAGCATTTTCGATCGATACGAACATAGCATTTTCGATCGATACGAAAAGAGCATTTGCGATCGATACGAACAGAGCCGTGAGTATCGATACTAATTGGACGCAGATGGATCGATACGAACTGCGTGTGAGAATCGATACGAAATGGACGCAGATGGATCGATACGAACTGCGTGTGAAAATCGATATGAATTGGACGCAGATGGATCGATATGAAAAGAGCAGTTGCGATCGATACGAACAGACCAGTTGCGATCGATACGAACAAAGCAGTTGCGATCGATATGAACAGAGCATTTTTGATCGATACGAACAGAGCATTTTCGATCGATACGAACAGAGCAGTTGCCATCGATACGAACAGAGCATTTTCGATCGATACGAACAGAGCATTTTCGATAGATATGAACAGAGCATTTTCGATCGATACAAAAATAGCATTTGCGATCGATACGAACAGAGCCGTGTGTATCGATACTAATTGGATGCAGATGGATCGATACGAACTGCGTGTGAGATTCGATACGAATTGGACGTAGATAGATCGATACGAACTGTATGTGAAAATCGATACGAATTGGATGCAGATGGATCGATACGAACATAGCAGTTGCGATCGATACGAACGGAGCAGATGCGATCGATACGAACAGAGCAGTTGCGATCGATACGAATAGAGCATTTTCGATCGATATGAACAGAGCATTTTTGATCGATACGAACAGAGCATTTTCGGTCGATACGAAAAGAGCATTTGCGATCGATACGAACAAATCCGTGAGTATCGATACTAATTGGACGCGGATGGATCGATACGAACTACGTGTGAGAATCGAAACGAATTGGACGCAGATGGATCGATACAAACTGCGTGTGAGAATCGATACGAATTGGACGCAGATGGATCGATACGAACTCCGTGTGACAATCGATACGAATTGGACGTAGATGGATCGATACGAACAGAGCAGTTGCGATCGATACGAATAGAGCAGTTGCGATCGATACGAACAGAGCATTTGCGATCAAGACGAACAGAGCAATTTCGATCGATACGAACAGAGCATTTTCGATCAATACGAAAAGAGCATTTGCGATCGATACGAATAGAGCCATGAGTATCGATACTAATTGGATGCAGTTGCGATCGATACGAACAGAGCATTTTCGATCGATACGAACAGAGCATTTTCGATCGATATGAACATAGCATTTTCGATCGATACGAAAAGAGCATTTGCGATCGATACGAACAGAGCCGTGAGTATCGATACGAATTGGGCGTAGAAGGATCGATACGAACTGCGTGTGAGAATTGATACGAATTGGATGCAGATGGATCGATACTAACCGCGTGTGAAAATCGATACGAATTGGATGTAGATGGGTCGATACAAACAAAGCAGTTGCGATCGATACGAACAGAGTAGTTGCGATCGATACGAACAGAGCAGTTGCGATCGATACGAACATAGCATTTTCGATCGATACAAACAAAGCCGTGAGTATCGATACGAATTGGACGCGGATGGATCGATACGAACTGCGTGTGAGAATCGATACGAATTGGATGCAGATGGTTCGATACGAACTGCGTGTGAAAAAAGATACGAATTGGACGCAGATGGATCGATACGAACAAAGCAGTAGCGATCGATACGAACAGAATAGTTGCGATCGATACGAACAGAGCAGTTGCGATCGATACGAACAGAGAATTTTCGATCGATACGAATAGAGCATTTTCGATAGATACGAATAGAGCATTTTCGATCGATACGAAAATAGCATTTGCGATCGATACGAACAGAGCCGTGAGTATCAATACTAATTGGATGCAGATGGATCGATACGAACTGCGTGTGAGAATCGATACGAATTGAAAGCAGATGGATCGATTCGAACTGCTTGTGAAAATCGATACGAATTGGACGCAGATGGATCGATACGAACAGAGCAGTTGCGATCGATAAGAACAGAGCATATGCGATCGTTACGAACAGAGCAGTTGCGATCGATACGAACAAAGCAGTTCCAATCGATATGAACAGAGCATTTTCGATCGATACGAACAGAGCATTTTTGATCGATATGAACAGAGCATTTTCGATCGATACGAAAAGAGCATTTGCGATCGATACGAACAGAGCCGTGAGTATCGATACGAATTGGACGCAGATGGATCGATACGAACTGCGTGTGAGAATCGATACGAATTGGACGCAGATGGATCGATACAAACTGCGTGTGACAATCGATACGAATTGGACGCAGATGGATCGATACGAACAGAGCAGTTGCGATCGATACGAACATAGCAGTTGCGATCGATATGAACAGAGCATTTTCGATCGATACGAACAGAGCATATTTGATCGATACGAACATAGCATTTTCGATCGATATGAAAAGAGTATTTGCGATCGATACGAACAGAGCCGTGAGTATCGATACTAATTGGACGCAGATGGATCGATACGAACTGCGTGTGAGAATCGATACGAATTGGAAGCAGATGGATCGATACGAACTGCGTGTGAAAATCGATACGAATTGGACGCAGATGGATCGATACGAACAGAGCAGTTACGATCGATACGAACAGAGCAGATGCGATCGATACGAACAGAGCAGTTGTGATTGAAACGAACAGAGCAGTTGCGATCGATACGAACAGAGCATTTTCGATCGATACGAAAAGAGCATTTGCGATCGATACGAACAGAGCCGTGAGAATCGATACTAATTGGACGCAGATGGATCGATACGTACTGCGTGTGAGAATCGATACGAATTGGACGCAGAAGGATCGATACGAACTGCGTGTGAGAATCGATACGAATTGGACGCAGATGGATCGATACGAACTACGTGTGACAATCGATACGAATTGGACGCAGATGGATCGATACGAACAGAGCAATTGCGATCGATACGAACAGAGCAGATGCGATCGATACGAACAGAGCAGTTGCGATCGATACGAACAGAGCATTTGCGATCGATACGAACAGAGCATTTTCGATCGATACGAACAGAGCATTTTCGATCGATACGAAAAGAGCATTTGCGATCGATACGAACAGAGCCGTGAGTATCGATACTAATTGGATGCAGATGGATCGATACGAACTGCGTGTGAGAATCGATACGAAATGGACGCAGATGGATCGATACGAACTGCGTGTGAAAATCGATATGAATTGGACGCAGATGGATCGATATGAAAAGAGCAGTTGCGATCGATACGAACAGACCAGTTGCGATCGATACGAACAAAGCAGTTGCGATCGATATGAACAGAGCATTTTTGATCGATACGAACAGAGCATTTTCGATCGATACGAACAGAGCAGTTGCCATCGATACGAACAGAGCATTTTCGATCGATACGAACAGAGCATTTTCGATCGATACGAACAGAGCATTTTCGATCGATACGAACAAAGCCGTGAGTATCGATACGAATTGGACGCAGATGGATCGATAAGAACTGCGGGTGAGAATCGATACGAATTGGACGCAGATGGATCGATACGAACTGCATGTGAAAATCGATACGAATTGGACGCAGATGAATCAATACGAACAGAGCAGTTGCGATCGATACGAATAGAGCAGTTGCGATTGATACGAACAGAGCAGTTGCGATTGATACGAACAGAGCATTTTCGATCGATACGAACAGAGTATTTTCGATAGATACGAACAGAGCATTTTCGATCGATATGAAAATAGCATTTGCGATCGATACGAACAGAGCCGTGAGTATCGATACTAATTGGATGCAGATGGATCGATATGAACTGCGTGTGAGAATCGATACGAATTGGACGCAGATAGATCGATACGAACTGCGTGTGAAAATCGACACGAATTGGATGCAGATGGATAGATACGAACAGAGCAGTTGTGATCGATACGAACAGAGCAGATGCGATCGATACGAACAGAGCAGTTGCGATCGATACGAACAGAGCAGATGCGATCGATACGAACAGAGCAGTTGCGATCGATACGAACAAAGCAGTTGCGATCGATACAAACAGAGTATTTTCGATCGATACGAATAGAGCATTTTTGATCGATACGAATATAGCATTTTCGATCGATACGAAAAGAGCATTTGCGATCGATACGAACAGAGCCGTGAGTATCGATACGAATTGGACGCAGATGGATCGATACGAACTGCGTGTGGAAATCGATAAGAATTGGACGCAGATGGATCGATACGAACTGCGTGTGAAAATCGATACGAATTGGACGCAGATGGATCGATACGAACAGAGCAGTTGCGATCGATACGAACAGAGCAGTTGCGATCGATACGAACAGAGCATTTTCGATCGATACGAATAGAGCATTTTCGATCGATACGAAAAGAGTATTTGCGATCGATACGAACAGAGCCGTGAGTATCGATCCTAATTGGACGCAGATGGATCGATACGAACTGCGTGTGAGAATCAATACGAATTGGACGCAGATGGATCGATACGAACTGCGTATGAAAATCGATACGAATTGGACGCAGATGGATCGATACGAACAGAGCAGTTACGATCGATACGAACAGTGCAGATGCGATCGATACAAATAGAGCAGTTGCGATCGATACGAACAGAGCAGTTGCGATCGATACGAACAGGGCATTTTCGATCGATACGAACAGAGCATTTTCGATCGATACGAACATAGCATATTCGATCGACACGAAAAGAGCATTTGCGATCGATACTAACAGAGTCGTGAGTATCGATACTAATTGGACGCAGATGGATCGATAAGAACTGCGTGTGAGAATCGATACGAACAGAGTAGTTGCGATCGATACGAATAGAGCAGTTGCGATCGATACGAACAGAGCAGTTGCGATCGATACGAACAGAGCATTTTCGATCGATACGAATAGAGCATTTTCGATCGATACGAAAAGAGTATTTGCGATCGATACGAACAGAGCCGTGAGTATCGATACTAATTGGACGCAGATGGATCGATACGAACTGCGTGTGAGAATCAATACGAATTGGACGCAGATGGATCGATACGAACTGCGTGTGAAAATCGATACGAATTGGACGCAAATGGATCGATACGAATAGAGTAGTTACGATCGATACGAACAGAGCAGATGCGATCGATACGAACAGAGCAGTTGCGATCGATACGAACAGAGCAGTTGCGATCGATACGAACAGAGCATTTTCGATCGATACGAATAGAGCAATTTCGATCGATACGAACATAGCATTTTCGATCGACACGAAAAGAGCATTTGCGATCGATACGAACAGAGTCGTGAGTATCGATACTAATTGGACGCAGATGGATCGATAAGAACTGCGTGTGAGAATCGATATGAACAGAGTAGTTCCGATCGATACGAACAAAGCAGTTGCGATCGATACGAACAGAGCAGTTGCGATCGATACGAACAGAGCATTTGCGATCGATACGAACAGAGCCGTGAGTATCGATACTAATTGGACGCAGATGGATCGATAAGAACTGCGTGTGAGAATCGATACGAAAAGAGCAGTTGAGATCGATACGAATAAAGCAGTTGCGATCGATACGAACAGAGCAGTTGCGATCGATACGAACAGAGCAGTTGCGATCGATACGAACAGAGCAGTTTCAATCGATACGAATAGAGCATTTTCGATCGATATGAAAAGAGTATTTGCGATCGATACGAATAGAGCCGTGAGTATCGATACGAATTGGACGCAGATGGATCGATACGAACTGCGTGTGAGAATCGATACGAATTGGATGCAGAAGGATCGATTCGAACTGCGTGTGACAATTGATACGAATTGGACGCAGATGGATCGATACGAATAGAGCAGTTACGATCGATACGAACAGAGCAGATGCGATCGATACGAATAGAGCAGTTGCGATCGATACGAACAGAGCAGTTACGATCGATAAGAACAGAACATTTTCGATCGATACGAATAGAGCATTTTCGATCGATACGAAAAGAGCATTTGCGATCGATACGAACAGAGCCGTGAGAATCGATACTAATTGAACGCAGATGGATCGATACGAACTGCGTGTGAGAATCGATACGAATTGGACGGATACGAACTGCATGTGAGAATCGATACGAATTGGACGCAGATGGATCGATACGAACTACATGTGACAATCGATACGAATTGGACGCAGATGGATCGATACGAACAGAGCAGTTGCGATCGATACGAACAGAGCAATTGCGATCGATACGAACAGAGCAGTTGCGATCGATACGAACAGAGCATTTTCGATCGATACGAACAGAGCATTTTCGATCGATACGAACAGAGCATTTTCGATCGATACGAACAGAGCATTTTCGATCGATACGAAAAGAGCATTTGCGATCGATACAAACAGAGCTGTGAGTATCGATACTAATTGGACGCAGATGGATCGATACGAACTGCGTGTGAGAATCGATACGAATTGGACGCAGATGGATCGATACGAACTGCGTGTGAAAATCGATATGAATTGGACGCAGATGGATCGATATGAAAAGAGCAGTTGCGATTGATACGAACAGAGCAGTTGCGATCGATACGAACAAAGCAGTTGCGATCGATATGAACAGAGCATTTTTGATCGATACGAACAGAGCATTTTCGATCGATACGAACATTGCATTTTCGATCGGTACGAAAAGTGCATTTGCGATCGATACGAACAGAGCCATGAGTATCGATACGAATTGGACGCAGATGGATCGATACGAACTGCGTGTGAGAATTGATACGAATTGGACGCAGATGGATCGATACGAACTACGTGTGAAAATCGATACAAATTGGACGTAGATGGATCGATACGAATAGAGCAGTTGCGATCGATATGAACAGAGTAGTTGCGATCGATACGAACAAAGCAGTTGCGATCGATACGAACAGAGCATTTTCGATCGATACAAACAGGGCATTTTCGATCGATACGAACAAAGCCATGAGTATCGATACGAATTGGACGCAGATGTATCGATACGAACTGTGGGTGAGAATCGATACGAAATGGATGCAGATGGATCGATATGAACTGCGTGTGAAAATCGATACGAATTGGACGCAGATGGATCGATACAAACAGAGCAGTTGCGATCGATACGAACAGAGCAGTTGCGATCGATACGAACAGAGCAGTTGCGATCGATACGAACAGAGCATTTTCGATCGATACGAACAGAGCATTTTCGATCGATACGAAAATAGCATTGCGATCGATACGAACAGAGTCATGTGTATCGATACTAATTGGATGCAGATGGATCGATACGAACTGCGTGTGAGATTCGATACGAATTGGACGTAGATAGATCGATACGAACTGCATGTGAAAATCGATACGAATTGGATGCAGATGGATCGATACGAACATAGCAGTTGCGATCGATACGAACAGAGCAGATGCGATCGATACGAACAGAGCAGTTGCGATCGATACGAACAGAGCATTTGCGATCGATACGAACAGAGCATTTTCGATCGATATGAACAGAGCATTTTCGATCGATACGAAAAGAGCATTTGCGATCGATACGAACAGAGCCGTGAGTATCGATACTAATTGGACGCAGATGGATCGATACGAACTGCGTGTGAGAATCAATACGAATTGGACGCAGATGGATCGATACGAACTGCGTAAGAAAATCGATATGAATTGGACGCAGATGGATCGATACGAACAGAGCAGTTACGATCGATACGAACAGAGCAGATGCGATCGATACGAACAGAGCAGTTGCGATCGATACGAACAGAGCAGTTGCGATCGATACGAACAGAGCATTTTCGATCGATACGAACAGAGCATTTTCGATCGATACGAACATAGCATTTTCGATCGACACGAAAAGAGCATTTACGATCGATACGAACAGAGTCGTGAGTATCGATACTAATTGGACGCAGATGGATCGATAAGAACTGCGTGTGAGAATCGATACGAACAGAGCAGTTGCGATCGATACGAATAAAGCAGTTGCGATCGATACGAACAGAGCAGTTGCGATCGATACGAACAGAGCAGTTGCGATCGATACGAACAGAGCAGTTTCGATCGATACGAATAGAGCATTTTCGATCGATAAGAAAAGAGTATTTGCGATCGATACGAACAGAGCCGTGAGTATCGATACTAATTGGACGCAGATGGATCGATACGAACTGCGTGTGAGAATCGATACGAATTGGATGCAGATGGATCGATTCGAACTGCGTGTGACAATTGATACGAATTGGACGCAGATGGATCGATACGAATAGAGCAGTTACGATCGATACGAACAGAGCAGATGCGATCGATACGAACAGAGCAGTTGCGATCGATACGAACAGAGCAGTTGCGATCGATAAGAACAGAACATTTTCGATCGATACGAACAGAGCATTTTCGATCGATATGAAAAGAGCATTTGCGATCGATACGAACAAAGCCGTGAGAATCGATACTAATTGAACGCAGATGGATCGATACGAATTGGACGCAGATGGATCGATACGAACTGCGTGTGAGAATCGATACGAATTGGACGCAGATGGATCGATACGAACTACGTGTGACAATCGATACGAATTGGACGCAGATGGATCGATACGAACAGAGCAGTTGCGATCGATACGAATAGAGCAATTGCGATCGATACGAATAGAGCAGTTGCGATCGATACGAACAGAGCATTTTCGATCGATACGAACAGAGCATTTTCGATCGATACGAACAGAGCATTTTCGATCGATACGAACAGAGCATTTTCGATCGATACGAAAAGAGCATTTGCGATCGATACGAACAGAGCTGTGAGTATCGATACTAATTGGACGCATATGGATCGACATGAACTGCGTGTGAGAATCGATACGAATTGGACGCAGATGGATCGATACGAACTGCGTGTGAAAATCGATATGAATTGGACGTAGATGGATCGATATGAAAAGAGCAGTTGCGATCGATACGAACAGAGCAGTTGCGATCGATACGAACAGAGCAGTTGCGATCGATACGAACAGAGCATTTTTTATCAATACAAACAGAGCATTTTCGATCGATACGAACAGAGCATTTTCGATCGATACGAACATAGCATTTTCGATCGGTACGAAAAGAGCATTTGCGATCGATACGAACAGAGCCATGAGTATCGATACGAATTGGACGCAGATGGATCGATATGAACTGCGTGTGAGAATTGATACGAATTGGACGCAGATGGATCGATACGAACTGCGTGTGAAAATCGATAGAAATTGGACGTAGATGGATCGATACGAATAAAGCAGTTGCGATCGATACGAACAGAGTAGTTGCGATCGATACGAACATAGCAGTTGCGATCGATACGAACAGAGCATTTTCGATCGATACGAACAGGGCATTTTCGATCGATATGAACAAAGCCATGAGTATCGATACGAATTGGACGCAGATGGATCGATACGAACTGTGGGTGAGAATCGATACGAAATGGATGCAGATGGATCGATACGAACTGCGTGTGAAAATCGATACGAATTGGACGCAGATGGATCGATACGAACAGAGCAGTTGCGATCGATACGAACAGAGCAGTTGCGATCGATACGAACAGAGCAGTTGCGATCGATACGAACAGAGCATTTTCGATCGATACGAACAGAGCATTTTCGATAGATATGAACAGAGCATTTTCGATCGATACGAAAATAGCATTTGCGATCGATACGAACAGAGTCGTGTGTATCGATACTAATTGGATGCAGATGGATCGATACGAACTGCGTGTGAGATTCGATACGAATTGGACGTAGATAGATCGATACGAACTGCATGTGAAAATCGATACGAATTGGATGCAGATGGATCGATACGAACATAGCAGTTGCGATCGATACGAACAGAAAAGATGCGATCGATACGAACAGAGCAGTTGCGATCGATACGAACAGCGCATTTTCGATCGATACGAACAGAGCATTTTTTATCGATACGAACAGAGCATTTTTGATCGATACGAAAAGAGCATTTGCGATCGATACGAACAGAGCCGCGAGTATCGATACTAATTGGACGCAGATGGATCGATACGAACTACGTGTGAGAATCAATACGAATTGGACGCAGATGGATCGATACGAACTGCGTAAGAAAATCGATACGAATTGGACGTAGATGGATCGATACGAACAGAGCAGTTACGATCGATACGAACAGAGCAGATGCGATCGATACGAACAGAGCAGTTGCGATCGATACGAACAGAGCAGTTGTGATCGATACGAACAGAGCATTTTCGATCGATACGAACAAAGCATTTTCGATCGATACGAACATAGCATTTTCGATCGACACGAAAAGAGCATTTGCGATTGATACGAACAGAGTCGTGAGTATCGATACTAATTGGACGCAGATGGATCGATACGAACTGCGTGTGAGAATCGATACGAATTGGATGCAGATGGATCGATGCGAACTGCGTGTGAAATTCGATACGAATTGGACGCAGATGGATCGATACGAACTGAGTGTGAGAATCGATACGAACAGAGCAGTTGCGATCGATACGAAGAAAGCAGTTGCGATCGATACGAACAGAGCAGTTGCGATCGATACGAACAGAGCAGTTGCGATCGATACGAACAGAGCAGTTTCGATCGATACGAATAGAGCATTTTCGATCGATACGAAAAGAGTATTTGCGATCGATACGAACAAAGCCGTGAGTATCGATACTAATTGGACGCAGATGGATCGATACGAACTGCGTGTGAGAATCGATACGAATTGGATGCAGATGGATCGATGCGAATTGCGTGTGAAATTCGATACGAATTGGACGTAGATGGATCGATACGAACAGAGCAGTTACGATCGATACGAACAGAGCAGATGCGATCGATACGAACAGAGCAGTTGCGATCGATACGAACAGAGCAGTTGCGATCGATACGAACAGAGCCGTGAGAATCGATACTAATTGGACGTAGATGGATCGATACGACCTGCGTGCGAATATCGATACGATTTGGACGCAGATGGATCGATACAAACTGCGTGTGAGAATCGATATGAATTGGACGCAGATGGATCGATACGAACTACGTGTGACAATCGGTACGAATTGGACGCAGATGGATCGATACGAACAGAGCAGTTGAGATCGATACGAACAGAGCAGTTGCGATCGATACGAACAGAACAGTTGCGATCGATACGAACAGAGCATTTTCGATCAATACGAACAGAGCATTTTCGATCGATACGAAAAGAGCATTTGCGATCGATACGAACAGAGCCATGAGTATCGATACTAATTGGACGCAGATGGATCGATACGAACTGCGTGTGAGAATCGATACGAATTGGACGCAGATGGATCGATACGAACTGCGTGTGACAATTGATATGAATTAGACGCAGATGGATCGATATGAAAAGAGCAGTTGAGATCGATACGAACAGAACAGTTGCGATCGATACGAACAGTGCATTTTTGATCGATACGAACAGAGCATTTTCGATCGATACGAACAGAGCATTTTCGATCTATACGAACAGAGCATTTTTGATCGATACGAAAAGAGCATTTGCGATCGATACGAACAGAGCCGTGTGTATCGATACTAATTGGACGCAGATGGATCGATACGAACTGCGTGTGAAAATCGATACAAATTGGACGTAGATGGATCGATACGAACAGAGCAGTTGCGATCGATACGAACAGAGAAGTTACGATCGATGCGAACATAGCAGTTGCGATCGATACGAACAGAGTATTTTCGATCGATACGAACAGAGCATTTTCGATCGATACGAACAAAGCCGTGAGTATCGATACGAATTGGACGCAGATGGATCGATACGAACTGTGGGTGAGAATCGATACGAATTGGACGTAGATGGATCGATACGAACTGCGTGTGAAAATCGATACGAATTGGACGCAGATGGATCGATACGAACAGAGCAGTTGCGATCGATACGAACAGAGCTGTTGCGATCGATACGAACAGAGCAGTTGCGATCGATACGAACAGAGCATTTTCGATCGATACGAACAGAGCATTTTCGATAGATACGAACAGAGCATTTTCGATCGATACGAAAATAGCATTCGCGATCGATATGAACAGAGCCATGAGTATCGATACTAATTGGATGCAAATGGATCGATACGAACTGCGTGTGAGAATCGATACGAATTGGACGCAGATAAATCGATACAAACTGCGTGTGAAAATCGATACGAATTAGATGCAGATGGATCGATACGAACATAGCAGTTGCGATCGATACGAACAGAGCAGATGCGATCGATACGAACAGAGCAGATGCGATCGATACGAACAAAGCAGTTGCGATCGATACGAACAGAGCATTTTCGATCGATACGAACAAAGCATTTTCGATCGATACGAACAGAGCATTTTCGATCGATACGAAAAGAGCATTTGCGATCGATACGAACAGAGCCATGTGTATCGATACGAATTGGACGCAGATGGATCGATACGAACTGCATGTGAGAATCGATATGAATTGGACGTAGATGGATCGATACGAACTGAGTTTGAAAATCGATACGAATTGGACGCAGATGGATCGATACGAACAGAGCAGTTGCGATCGATACGAACAGAGCAGATGCGATCGATACGAACAGAGCAGTTGCGATCGATACGAACAGAGCATTTTCGATCGATACGAACAGAGCATTTTTTATCGATACGAACAGAGCATTTTTGATCGATACGAAAAGAGCATTTGCGATCGATACGAACAGAGCCGTGAGTATCGATACTAATTGGACGCAGATGGATCGATACGAACTACGTGTGAGAATCAATACGAATTGGACGCAGATGGATCGATACGAACTGCGTAAGAAAATCGATACGAATTGGACGTAGATGGATCGATACGAACAGAGCAGTTACGATCGATACGAACAGAGCAGATGCGATCGATACGAACAGAGCAGTTGCGATCGATACGAACAGAGCATTTTCGATCGATACGAACAGAGTATTTTCGATCGATACGAACATAGCATTTTCGATCGACACGAAAAGAGCATTTGCGATTGATACGATCAGAGTCGTGAGTATCGATACTAATTGGACGCAGATGGATCGATACGAACTGCGTGTGAGAATCGATACGAATTGGATGCAGATGGATCGATGCGAACTGCGTGTGAAATTCGATACGAATTGGACGCAGATGGATCGATACGAACTGCGTGTGAGAATCGATACGAACAGAGCAGTTGCGATCGATACGAAGAAAGCAGTTGCGATCGATACGAACAGAGCAGTTGCGATCGATACGAACAGAGCAGTTGCGATCGATACGAACAGAGCAGTTTCGATCGATACGAATAGAGCATTTTCGATCGATACGAAAAGAGTATTTGCGATCGATACGAACAGAGCCGTGAGTATCGATACTAATTGGACGCAGATGGATCGATACGAACTGCGTGTGAGAATCGATACGAATTGGATGCAGATGGATCGATGCGAACTGCGTGTGAAATTCGATACGAATTGGACGCAGATGGATCGATACGAACTGTGGGTGAGAATCGATACGAATTGGACGCAGATGGATCGATACGAACTGCGTGTGAAAATCGATACGAATTGGACGCAGATGGATCGATACGAACAGAGCAGTTGCGATCGATACGAACAGAGCTGTTGCGATCGATACGAACAGAGCAGTTGTGATCGATACGAACAGAGCATTTTCGATCGATACGAACAGAGCATTTTCGATAGATACGAACAGAGCATTTTCGATCGATACGAAAATAGCATTCGCGATCGATACGAACAGAGCCATGAGTATCGATACTAATTGGATGCAAATGGATCGATACGAACTGCGTGTGAGAATCGATACGAATTGGACGCAGATAGATCGATACAAACTGCGTGTGAAAATCGATACGAATTAGATGCAGATGGATCGATACGAACATAGCAGTTGCGATCGATACGAACAGAGCAGATGCGATCGATACGAACAGAGCAGTTGCGATCGATACGAACAAAGCAGTTGCGATTGATACGAACAGAGCATTTTCGATCGATACGAACAAAGCATTTTCGATCGATACGAACAGAGCATTTTCGATCGATACGAAAAGAGCATTTGCGATTGATACGAACAGAGCCATGTGTATCGATACGAATTGGACGCAGATGGATCGATACGAACTACATGTGAGAATCGATATGAATTGGACGTAGATGGATCGATACGAACTGCGCGTGAAAATCGATACGAATTGGACGCAGATGGATCGATACGAACAGAGCAGTTGCGATCGATACGAACAGAGCAGATGCGATCGATACGAACAGAGCAGTTGCGATCGATACGAACAGAGCATTTTCGATCGATACGAACAGAGCATTTTTTATCGATACGTACAGAGCATTTTTGATCGATACGAAAAGAGCATTTGCGATCGATACGAACAGAGCCGTGAGTATCGATACTAATTGGACGCAGATGGATCGATACGAACTACGTGTGAGAATCAATACGAATTGGACGCAGATGGATCGATACGAACTGCGTAAGAAAATCGATACGAATTGGACGTAGATGGATCGATACGAACAGAGCAGTTACGATCGATACGAACAGAGCAGATGCGATCGATACGAACAGAGCAGTTGCGATCGATACGAACAGAGCAGTTGCGATCGATACGAACAGAGCATTTTCGATCGATACGAACAGAGCATTTTCGATCGATACGAACATAGCATTTTCGATCGACACGAAAAGAGCATTTGCGATTGATACGATCAGAGTCGTGAGTATCGATACTAATTGGACGCAGATGGATCGATACGAACTGCGTGTGAGAATCGATACGAATTGGATGCAGATGGATCGATGCGAACTGCGTGTGAAATTCGATACGAATTGGACGCAGATGGATCGATGCGAACTGCGTGTGAAATTCGATACGAATTGGACGCAGATGGATCGATACGAACTGCGTGTGAGAATCGATACGAACAGAGCAGTTGCGATCGATACGAAGAAAGCAGTTGCGATCGATACGAACAGAGCAGTTGCGATCGATACGAACAGAGCAGTTGCGATCGATACGAACAGAGCAGTTTCGATCGATACGAATAGAGCATTTTCGATCGATACGAAAAGAGTATTTGCGATCGATACGAACAGAGCCGTGAGTATCGATACTAATTGGACGCAGATGGATCGATACGAACTGCGTGTGAGAATCGATACGAATTGGATGCAGATGGATCGATGCGAACTGCGTGTGAAATTCGATACGAATTGGACGCAGATGGATCGATACGAACTGTGGGTGAGAATCGATACGAATTGGACGCAGATGGATCGATACGAACTGCGTGTGAAAATCGATACGAATTGGACGCAGATGGATCGATACGAACAGAGCAGTTGCGATCGATACGAACAGAGCTGTTGCGATCGATACGAACAGAGCAGTTGCGATCGATACGAACAGAGCATTTTCGATCGATACGAACAGAGCATTTTCGATAGATACGAACAGAGCATTTTCGATCGATACGAAAATAGCATTCGCGATCGAT
Organism: Allium fistulosum; assembly: GCA_030737815.1. Taxonomy (NCBI): domain Eukaryota; kingdom Viridiplantae; phylum Streptophyta; class Magnoliopsida; order Asparagales; family Amaryllidaceae; genus Allium; species Allium fistulosum. The sequence goes on from CM060904.1 coordinate 802,849,500, forward strand.
ACGAACAGAGCCATGAGTATCGATACTAATTGGATGCAAATGGATCGATACGAACTGCGTGTGAGAATCGATACGAATTGGACGCAGATAGATCGATACAAACTGCGTGTGAAAATCGATACGAATTAGATGCAGATGGATCGATACGAACATAGCAGTTGCGATCGATACGAACAGAGCAGATGCGATCGATACGAACAGAGCAGTTGCGATCGATACGAACAAAGCAGTTGCGATCGATACGAACAGAGCATTTTCGATCGATACGAACAAAGCATTTTCGATCGATACGAACAGAGCATTTTCGATCGATACGAAAAGAGCATTTGCGATCGATACGAACAGAGCCATGTGTATCGATACGAATTGGACGCAGATGGATCGATACGAACTGCATGTGAGAATCGATATGAATTGGACGTAGATGGATCGATACGAACTGCGTGTGAAAATCGATACGAATTGGACGCAGATGGATCGATACGAACAGAGCAGTTGCGATCGATACGAACAGAGCAGATGCGATCGATACGAACAGAGCAGTTGCGATCGATACGAACAGAGCATTTTCGATCGATACGAACAGAGCATTTTTTATCGATACGAACAGAGCATTTTTGATCGATACGAAAAGAGCATTTGCGATCGATACGAACAGAGCCGTGAGTATCGATACTAATTGGACGTAGATGGATCGATACGAACTACGTGTGAGAATCAATACGAATTGGACGCAGATGGATCGATACGAACTGCGTAAGAAAATCGATACGAATTGGACGTAGATGGATCGATACGAACAGAGCAGTTACGATCGATACGAACAGAGCAGATGCGATCGATACGAACAGAGCAGTTGCGATCGATACGAACAGAGCAGTTACGATCGATACGAACAGAGCATTTTCGATCGATACGAACAGAGCATTTTCGATCGATACGAACATAGCATTTTCGATCGACACGAAAAGAGCATTTGCGATTGATACGATCAGAGTCGTGAGTATCGATACTAATTGGACGCAGATGGATCGATACGAACTGCGTGTGAGAATCGATACGAATTGGATGCAGATGGATCGATGCGAACTGCGTGTGAAATTCGATACGAATTGGACGCAGATGGATCGATACGAACTGCGTGTGAGAATCGATACGAACAGAGCAGTTGCGATCGATACGAAGAAAGCAGTTGCGATCGATACGAACATAGCAGTTGCGATCGATACGAACAGAGCAGTTGCGATCGATACGAACAGAGCAGTTTCGATCGATACGAATAGAGCATTTTCGATCGATACGAAAAGAGTATTTGCGATCGATACGAACAGAGCCGTGAGTATCGATACTAATTGGACGCAGATGGATCGATACGAACTGCGTGTGAGAATCGATACGAATTAGATGCAGATGGATCGATGCGAACTGCGTGTGAAATTCGATACGAATTGGACGCAGATGGATCGATACGAACAGAGCAGTTACGATCGATACGAACAGAGCAGATGCGATCGATACGAACAGAGCAGTTGCGATCGATACGAACAGAGCAGTTGCGATCGATACGAACAGAGCCGTGAGAATCGATACTAATTGGACGTAGATGGATCGATACGAACTGCGTGCGAATATCGATACGAATTGGACGCAGATGGATCGATACAAACTGCGTGTGAGAATCGATACGAATTGGACGCAGATGGATCGATACGAACTACGTGTGACAATCGGTACGAATTGGACGCAGATGGATCGATACGAACAGAGCAGTTGAGATCGATACGAACAGAGCAGTTGCGATCGATACGAACAGAGCAGTTGCGATCGATACGAACAGAGCATTTTCGATCGATACGAACAGAGCATTTTCGATCGATACGAACAGAGCATTTTCGATCGATACGAAAAGAGCATTTGCGATCGATACGAACAGAGCCATGAGTATCGATACTAATTGGACGCAGATGGATCGATACGAACTGCGTGTGAGAATCGATACGAATTGGACGCAGATGGATCGATACGAACTGCATGTGACAATTGATATGAATTAGATGCAGATGGATCGATATGAAAAGAGCAGTTGAGATCGATACGAACAGAGCAGTTGCGATCGATACGAACAGTGCATTTTTGATCGATACGAACAGAGCATTTTCGATCGATACGAACAGAGCATTTTCGATCTATACGAACAGAGCATTTTTGATCGATACGAAAAGAGCATTTGCGATCGATACGAACAGAGCCGTGTGTATCGATACTAATTGGACGCAGATGGATCGATACGAACTGCGTGTGAAAATCGATACAAATTGGACGTAGATGGATCGATACGAACAGAGCAGTTGCGATCGATACGAACAGAGCAGTTACGATCGATACGAACATAGCAGTTGCGATCGATACGAACAGAGTATTTTCGATCGATACGAACAGAGCATTTTCGATCGATACGAACAAAGCCGTGAGTATCGATACGAATTGGACGCAGATGGATCGATACGAACTGTGGGTGAGAATCGATACGAATTGGACGCAGATGGATCGATACGAACTGCGTGTGAAAATCGATACGAATTGGACGCAGATGGATCGATACGAACAGAGCAGTTGCGATCGATACGAACAGAGCAGTTGCGATCGATACGAACAGAGCATTTTCGATCGATACGAACAGAGCATTTTCGATAGATACGAACAGAGCATTTTCGATCGATACGAAAATAGCATTCGCGATCGATACGAACAGAGCCATGAGTATCGATACTAATTGGATGCAAATGGATCGATACGAACTGCGTGTGAGAATCGATACGAATTGGACGCAGATAGATCGATACAAACTGCATGTGAAAATCGATACGAATTAGATGCAGATGGATCGATACGAACATAGCAGTTGCGATCGATACGAACAGAGCAGATGCGATCGATACGAACAAAGCAGTTGCGATCGATACGAACAGAGCATTTTCGATCGATACGAACAAAGCATTTTCGATCGATACGAACAGAGCATTTTCGATCGATACGAAAAGAGCATTTGCGATCGATACGAATAGAGCCATGTGTATCGATACGAATTGGACGCAGATGGATCGATACGAACTGCATGTGAGAATCGATATGAATTGGACGTAGATGGATCGATACGAACTGCGTGTGAAAATCGATACGAATTGGACGCAGATGGATCGATACGAACAGAGCAGTTGCGATCGATACGAACAGAGCAGTTGCGATCGATACGAACAGAGCAGTTTCGATCGATAAGAATAGAGCATTTTCGATCGATACGAAAAGAGTATTTGCGATCGATACGAACAGAGCCGTGAGTATCGATACTAATTAGACGCAGATGGATCGATATGAACTGTGTGTGAGAATCGATACGAATTGGACGCAGATGGATCGATACGAACTGCGTGTGAAAATCGATATGAATTGGACGCAGATGGATCGATACGAACAGAGCAGATGCGATCGATACGAACAGAGCAGATGCGATCGATACGAACAGAGCAGTTGCGATCGATACGAACAGAGCATTTGCGATCGATACGAACAGAGCATTTTCGATCTTTACGAACAGAGCATTTTCAATCGATATGAACAGAGCTGTGAGTATCGATACTAATTGGACGCAGATGGATCGATAAGAACTGCATGTGAGAATCGATATGAACAGAGCAGTTGCGATCGATACGAACAAAGCAGTTGCGATCGATACGAAAAGAGCATTTTCGATCGATACGAACAGAGCATTTTCGATCGATACGAACAGAGCATTTTCGATCGATACGAACAGAGTATTTTCGATCGATACGAAAAGAGCATTTGCGATCGATACGAACAGAGCCGTGAGTATCGATACTAATTGGACGTAGAGGGATCGATACGAACTGCGTGTGAGAATCGATACGAACAGAGCAGTTGCGATCGATACGAACAGTGCAGTTGCGATCGATACGAACAGAGCAGTTGCGATCGATACGAACAGAGCATTTTCGATCGATACGAACAGAGCATTTTCGATAGATACGAACAGAGCATTTTCGATCGATACGAAAATAGCATTCGCGATCGATACGAACAGAGCCATGAGTATCGATACTAATTGGATGCAAATGGATCGATACGAACTGCGTGTGAGAATCGATACGAATTGGACGCAGATAGATCGATACAAACTGCATGTGAAAATCGATACGAATTAGATGCAGATGGATCGATACGAACATAGCAGTTGCGATCGATACGAACAGAGCAGATGCGATCGATACGAACAAAGCAGTTGCGATCGATACGAACAGAGCATTTTCGATCGATACGAACAAAGCATTTTCGATCGATACGAACAGAGCATTTTCGATCGATACGAAAAGAGCATTTGCGATCGATACGAATAGAGCCATGTGTATCGATACGAATTGGACGCAGATGGATCGATACGAACTGCATGTGAGAATCGATATGAATTGGACGTAGATGGATCGATACGAACTGCGTGTGAAAATCGATACGAATTGGACGCAGATGGATCGATACGAACAGAGCAGTTGCGATCGATACGAACAGAGCAGTTGCGATCGATACGAACAGAGCAGTTTCGATCGATAAGAATAGAGCATTTTCGATCGATACGAAAAGAGTATTTGCGATCGATACGAACAGAGCCGTGAGTATCGATACTAATTAGACGCAGATGGATCGATACGAACTGTGTGTGAGAATCGATACGAATTGGACGCAGATGGATCGATACGAACTGCGTGTGAAAATCGATATGAATTGGACGCAGATGGATCGATACGAACAGAGCAGATGCGATCGATACGAACAGAGCAGATGCGATCGATACGAACAGAGCAGTTGCGATCGATACGAACAGAGCATTTGCGATCGATACGAACAGAGCATTTTCGATCTTTACGAACAGAGCATTTTCAATCGATATGAACAGAGCTGTGAGTATCGATACTAATTGGACGCAGATGGATCGATAAGAACTGCATGTGAGAATCGATATGAACAGAGCAGTTGCGATCGATACGAACAAAGCAGTTGCGATCGATACGAAAAGAGCATTTTCGATCGATACGAACAGAGCATTTTCGATCGATACGAACAGAGCATTTTCGATCGATACGAACAGAGTATTTTCGATCGATACGAAAAGAGCATTTGCGATCGATACGAACAGAGCCGTGAGTATCGATACTAATTGGACGTAGAGGGATCGATACGAACTGCGTGTGAGAATCGCTACGAACAGAGCAGTTGCGATCGATACGAACAGTGCAGTTGCGATCGATACGAACAGAGCAGTTGCGATCGATACGAACAGAGCATTTTCGATCGATACGAACAGAGCATTTTCGAACGATACGAAAAGGGCATTTGCGATCGATACGAACTGCGTTTGAGAATCGATACAAATTGGACGCAGATGGATCTATACAAACTGCGTGTGAGAATCGATACGAATTGGACGCAGATGGATCGATACGAACTGCATGTGAAAATCGATATGAATTGGACGCAGATGGATCGATATGAAAAGAGCAGTTGCGATCGATACGAACAGACCAGTTGCGATCGATACGAACAAAGTAGTTTCGATCGATACGAACAGAGCATTTTTGATCGATACGAACAGAGCATTTTCGATCGATACAAAAATAGCATTTTCGATCGATACGAAAAGAGCATTTGCGATCGATACGAACAGAGTCGTGAGTATCGATACGACTTGGACGCAGATGGATCGATACGAACTGCGTGTGAGAATTGATACGAATTGGATGCAGATGGATCGATACGAACTGCGTGTGAAAATCGATATGAATTGGACGCGGATGGATCGATACGAACAGAGCAGTTGCGATCGATACGAACAGAGCAGTTGTGATCGATACAAACAGAGCATTTCCTATTGATACGAACAGAGCCGTGAGTATCGATACGAATTGGACGCAGATGGATCGATACGAACTGCGTGTGAGAATCGATACGAATTGGACGTAGATGGATCGATACGAACTGCGTGTGAGAATCGATACGAATTGGATGCAGATGTATCGATACAAACTGCGTGTGACAATCGATACGAATTGGACGCAGATGGATCGATACGAACAAAGCAGTTGCGATCGATACGAACAGAGCATTTTCGATCGATATGAACAGAGCATTTTCGATCGATATGAACAGAGCCGTGAGTTTCGATACTAATTGGACGCAGATGGATCGATACGAACTGCGTGTGAGAATCGATACGAATTGGACGCAGATGGATCGATACGAACTATGTGTGAAATCGATACAAATTGGACGCAAATGGATCGATATGAAAAGAGCAGTTGCGATCGATACGAACAGAGCAGTTGCGATCGATACGAACAGAGCATTTTCGATCGATACGAACAGAGCATTTTCGATCGATACGAACAGAGCATTTTCGATCGATATGAAAATAGCATTTGCGATCGATACGAACAGAGCCGTGAGTATCGATACTAATTGGACGCAGATGGATCGATACGAACTGCGTGTGAGAATCGATAAGAACAGAGCAGTTGCGATCGATACGAATAGTGCAGTTGCGATCGATACGAACAAAGCAGTTGCGATCGATACGAACAGAGCAGTGGCGATCGATACGAACAGAGCATTTTCGATCGATACGAACAGAGCATTTTCGATCGATACGAACAGAGCCGTGAGTATCGATACTAATTGGACGTAGATGGATCGATAAGAACTGCGTGTGAGAATCGATACAAACAGAGCAGTTGCGATCGATACGAAGAAAGCAGTTGCGATCGATACGAACAGAGCAGTTGCGATCGATACGAACAGAGCAGTTGCGATCGATACGAAAAGAGCAGTTTCGATCTATACGAATCGAGCATTTTCGATCGATACGAAAAGAGTATTTGCGATCGATACGAACAGAGCCGTGAGTATCGATACTAATTGGACGCAGATGGATCGATACGAACTACGTATGAGAATTGATACGAATTGGATGCAGATGGATCGATGCGAACTGCGTGTGAAATTCGATACGAATTGGACGCAGATGGATCGATACGAACAGAGCAGTTACGATTGATACGAACGGAGCAGATGCGATCGATACGAACAGAGCAGTTGCGATCGATACGAACAGAGCAGTTGCGATCGATACGAATAGAGCCGTGAGAATCGATACTAATTGGACGTAGATGGATCGATACGAACTGCGTGCGAATATCGATACGAATTGGACGCAGATGGATCGATACAAACTGCATGTGAGAATCGATACGAATTGGACGCAGATGGATCGATACGAACTACGTGTGACAATCGGTACGAATTGGACGCAGATGGATCGATACGAACAGAGCAGTTGAGATCGATACGAACAGAGCAGTTGCGATCGATACGAACAGAGCAGTTGCGATCGATACGAATAGAGCATTTTCGATCGATACGAACAGAGCATTTTCGATTGATACGAACAGAGCATTTTCGATCGATACGAAAAGAGCATTTGCGATCGATACGAACAGAGCTGTGAGTATCGATACTAATTGGACGCAGATGGATCGATACGAACTGTGTGTGAGAATCGATACGAATTGGAAGCAGATGGATCGATACGAACTGCGTGTGAGAATCGATACGAATTGGACGCAGATGGATCGATACGAACAGAGCAGTTGCGATCGATACGAACAGAGCAGTTGCGATCGATACGAACAGAGCAGTTGCGATCGATACGAACAGAGCATTTCCGATCGATACGAACAGAGCATTTTCGATAGATATGAACAGAGCATTTTCGATCGATACGAAAATAGCATTTGCGATCGATACGAACAGAGTCGTGTGTATCGATACTAATTGGATGCAGATGGATCGATACGAACTGCGTGTGAGATTCGATACGAATTGGACGTAGATAGATCGATACGAACTGCATGTGAAAATCGATACGAATTGGATGCAGATGGATCGATACGAACATAGCAGTTGCGATCGATACGAACAGAGCAGATGCGATCGATACGAACAGAGCAGTTGCGATCGATACGAACAGAGCAGTTGCGATCGATACGAACAGAGCATTTTCGATCGATACTAACAGAGCATTTTCGATCGATACGAACAGAGTATTTTCGATCGATATGAAAAGAGCATTTGCGATCGATACGAACAGAGCTGTGAGTATCGATACTAATTGGACGCAGATGGATCGATACGAACTGCGTGTGAGAATCGATACGAATTGGACGCAGATGGATCGATACGAACTGCGTGTGACAATTGATATGAATTAGATGCAGATGGATCGATATGAAAAGAGCAGTTGAGATCGATACGAACAGAGCAGTTGCGATCGATACGAACAGTGCATTTTTGATCGATACGAACAGAGCATTTTCGATCGATACGAACAGAGCATTTTCGATCTATACGAACAGAGCATTTTTGATCGATACGAAAAGAGCATTTGCGATCGATACGAACAGAGCCGTGTGTATCGATACTAATTGGACGCAGATGGATCGATACGAACTGCGTGTGAAAATCGATACAAATTGGACGTAGATGGATCGATACGAACAGAGCAGTTGCGATCGATACGAACAGAGCAGTTACGATCGATACGAACATAGCAGTTGCGATCGATACGAACAAAGCATTTTCGATCGATACGAACAGAGCATTTTCGATCGATACGAACAAAGCCGTGAGTATCGATACGAATTGGACGCAGATGGATCGATACGAACTGTGGGTGAGAATCGATAAGAATTGGACGCAGATGGATCGATACGAACTGCGTGTGAAAATCGATACGAATTGGACGCAGATGGATCGATACGAACAGAGCAGTTGCGATCGATACGAACAGAGCTGTTGCGATCGATACGAATAGAGCAGTTGCGATCGATACGAATAGAGCATTTTCGATCGATACGAACAGAGCATTTTCGATAGATACGAACAGAGCATTTTCGATCGATACGAAAATAGCATTCGCGATCGATACGAACAGAGCCATGAGTATCGATACTAATTGGATGCAGATGGATCGATACGAACTGCGTGTGAGAATCGATATGAATTGGACGCAGATAGATCGATACAAACTGCGTGTGAAAATCGATACGAATTAGATGCAGATGGATCGATACGAACATAGCAGTTGCGATCGATACGAACAGAGCAGATGCGATCGATACGAACAGAGCAGTTGCGATCGATACGAACAAAGCAGTTGCGATCGATACGAACAGAGCATTTTCGATCGATACGAACAAAGCATTTTTGATCGATACGAACAGAGCATTTTCGATCGATACGAAAAGAGCATTTGCGATCGATACGAACAGAGCCATGTGTATCGATACGAATTAGACGCAGATGGATCGATACGAACTGCATGTGAGAATCGATATGAATTGGACGTAGATGGATCGATACGAACTGCGTGTGAAAATCGATACTAATTGGACGCAGATGGATCGATACGAACAGAGCAGTTGCGATCGATACGAACAGAGCAGTTGCGATCGATACGAACAGAGCAGTTTCGATCGATACGAATAGAGCATTTTCGATCGATACGAAAAGAGTATTTGCGATCGATACGAACAGAGCCGTGAGTATCGATACTAATTAGACGCAGATGGATCGATACGAACTGTGTGTGAGAATCGATACGAATTGGACGCAGATGGATCGATACGAACTGCGTGTGAAAATCGATACGAATTGGACGCAGATGGATCGATACGAACAGAGCAGTTACGATCGATACGAACAGAGCAGATGCGATCGATACGAACAGAGCAGATGCGATCGATACGAACAGAGCAGTTGCGATCGATACGAACAGAGCATTTGCGATCGATACGAACAGAGCATTTTCGATCGATACGAACAGAGCATTTTCGATCGATATGAACAGAGCTGTGAGTATCGATACTAATTGGACGCAGATGGATCGATAAGAACTGCGTGTGAGAATCGATACGAACAGAGCAGTTGCGATCGATACGAACAAAGTAGTTGCGATCGATACGAACAGAGCAGTTGCGATCGATACGAACAGAGCATTTTCGATCGATACGAACAGAGCATTTTCGATCGATACGAACAGAGTATTTTCGATCGATACGAAAAGAGCATTTGCGATCGATACGAACAGAGCCGTGAGTATCGATACTAATTGGACGTAGATGGATCGATACGAACTGCGTGTGAGAATCGATACGAACAGAGCAGTTGCGATCGATACGAACAGTGCAGTTGCGATCGATACGAACAGAGCAGTTGCGATCGATACGAACAGAGCATTTTTGATCGATACGAACAGAGCATTTTCGATCGATACGAAAAGGGCATTGGCGATCGATACGAACTGCGTTTGAGAATCGATACAAATTGGACGCAGATGGATCTATACAAACTGCGTGTGAGAATCGATACGAATTGGACGCAGATGGATCGATACGAACTGCATGTGAAAATCGATATGAATTGGACGCAGATGGATCGATATGAAAAGAGCAGTTGCGATCGATACGAACAGACCAGCTGCGATCGATACGAACAAAGCAGTTGCGATCGATACGAACAGAGCATTTTTGATCGATACGAACAGAGCATTTTCGATCGATACGAAAATAGCATTTTCGATCGATACGAAAAGAGCATTTGCGATCGATACGAACAGAGTCGTGAGTATCGATACGAATTGGACGCGGATGGATCGATACGAACTGCGTGTGAGAATTGATACGAATTGGATGCAGATGGATCGATACGAACTACGTGTGAAAATCGATACGAATTGGACGCGGATGGATCGATACAAACAGAGCAGTTGCGATCGATACGAATAGAGCAGTTGTGATCGATACGAATAGAGCATTTTCGATTGATACGAACAGAGCCGTGAGTATCGATACGAATTGGACGCAGATGGATCGATACGAACTGCGTGTGAGAATCGATACGAATTGGACGTAGATGGATCGATACGAACAGCGTGTGAGAATCGATACGAATTGGACGCAGATGTATCGATACGAACTGCGTGTGACAATCGATACGAATTGGACGCATATGGATCGATACGAACAAAGCAGTTGCGATCGATACGAACAGAGGATTTTCGATCGATACGAACAGAGCATTTTCGATCGATACGAACAGAGCCGTGAGTTTCGATACTAATTGGACGCCGATGGATCGATACGAACTGCGTGTGAGAATCGATACGAATTGGACGCAGATGGATCGATACGAACTATGTGTGAAATCGATACAAATTGGACGCAAATGGATCGATATGAAAAGAGCAGTTTCGATCGATACGAACAGAGCAGTTGCGATCGATAAGAACAGAGCATTTTCGATCGATACGAACAGAGCATTTTCGATCGATACGAACAGAGCATTTTCGATCGATATGAAAATAGCATTTGCGATCGATACGAACAGAGCCGTGAGTATCGATACTAATTGGACGCAGATGGATCGATACGAACTGCGTGTGAGAATCGATAAGAACAGAGCAGTTGCGATCGATACGAATAGTGCAGTTGCGATCGATACGAACAAAGCAGTTGCGATCGATACGAACAGAGCAGTTGCGATCGATACGAACAGAGCATTTTCGATCGATACGAACAGAGCATTTTCGATCGATACGAACAGAGCCGTGAGTATCGATACTAATTGGACGCAGATGGATCGATACGAACTGCGTGTGAGAATCGATATGAATTGGACGCAGATGGATCGATACGAACTACGTGTGACACTCCATACGAATTAGACGCAGATGGATCAATACGAACAGAGCAGTTGCGATCGATACGAACAGAGCAGTTGCGATCGATACAAACAGAGCAGTTGCGATCGATACGAACAGAGCATTTTCGATCGATACGAACAGAGCATTTTCGATCGATACGAACAGAGCCGTGAGTATCGATACTAATTGGACGCAGATGGATCGATACGAACTGCATGTGAGAATCGATACGAACAGAGCAGTTGCGATCGATACGAACAGTGCAGTTGCGATCGATACGAACAGAGCAGTTGCGATCGATACGAACAGAGCATTTGCGATCGATACGAGCAGAGCAGTTGCGATCGATACGAATAGAGCATTTTCGATCGATACGAACAGAGCATTTTCGATCGATACAAACAAAGCATTTTCGATCGATACGAAAAGAACATTTGCGATCGATACGAATAGAGCCGTGGGTATCGATACTAATTAGACGCAGATGGATCGATACGAACTACGTGTGAGAATCGATACGAATTGGACGCAGATGGATCGATACGAACTGCGTGTGATAATCGATACGAATTAGACGCAGATGGATCGATACGAACAGAGCAGTTGCGATCGATACGAACAGAGCAGTTGCGATCGATACGAACAGAGCATTTGCGATCGATACGAATAGAGCATTTTCGATCGATACGGACAGAGCATTTTCGATCGATACGAAAGAGCATTTGCGATCGATACGAACAGAGCCGTGAGTATCGATACTAATTGGACGCAGATGGATCGATACGAACTGCGTGTGAGAATCGATACGAATTGGACGCAGATGGATCGATACGAACTGTGGGTGAGAATCGATACGAATTGGACGCAGATGGATCGATACGAACTGCGTGTGAAAATCGATACAAATTGGACGCAGATGGATCGATACGAACAGAGCAGTTGCGATCGATACGAACAGAGCTGTTGCGATCGATACGAACAGAGAAGTTACGATCGATACGAACAGAGCATTTTCGATTGATATGAACAGAGCATTTTCGATAGATACGAACAGAGCATTTTCGATCGATACGAAAATAGCATTTGCGATCGATACGAACAGAGCCATGAGTATCGATACTAATTGGATGCAGATGGATCGATACGAACTGCGTGTGAGAATCGATACGAATTGGACGCAGATAGATCGATACAAACTGCGTGCGAAAATCGATACGAATTAGATGCAGATGGATCGATACGAACATAGCAGTTGCGATCGATACGAACAGAGCAGATGCGATCGATACGAACAGAGCAGTTGCGATCGATACGAACAAAGCAGTGGCGATCGATACGAACAGAGCATTTTCGATCGATACGAACAGAGCATTTTCGATCGATACGAAAAGAGCATTTGCGATCGATACGAACAGAGCCGTGAGTATCGATACGAATTGGACGCAGATGGATCGATACGAACTGCGTGTGAGAATCGATATGAATTGGACGCAGATGGATCGATACGAACTGCGTGTGAAAATCGATACGAATTGGACGCAGATGGATCGATACGAACAGAGCAGTTGCGATCGATACGAACAGAGCAGTTGCGATCGATACGAACAGAGCAGTTTCGATCGATACGAATAGAGCATTTTAGATCGATACGAAAAGAGTATTTGCGATTGATACGAACAGAGCTGTGAGTATCGATACTAATTGGATGCAGATGGATCGTTATGAACTGCGTGTGAGAATCGATACGAATTGGACGTAGATGGATCGATACGAACTGCGTGTGAAAATCGATACGAATTGGACGCAGATGGATCGATACGAACATAGCAGTTACGATCGATACGAACAGAGCAGATGCGATCGATACGAACAGAGCAGATGCGATCGATTGCGATCGATACGAACAGAGCAGTTGCGATCGATACGAACAGAGCATTTTCGATCGATACGAACAGAGCATTTTCGATCGATACGAACAGAGCCGTGAGTATCGATACTAATTGGACGCAGATGGATCGATAAGAACTGCGTGTGAGAATCGATACGAACAGAGCAGTTGCGATCGATACGAATAGAGCAGTTGTGATCGATACGAATAGAGCATTTTCGATTGATACGAACAGAGCCGTGAGTATCGATACGAATTGGACGCAGATGGATCGATACGAACTGCGTGTGAGAATCGATACGAATTGGACGTAGATGGATCGATACGAACAGCGTGTGAGAATCGATACGAATTGGACGCAGATGTATCGATACGAACTGCGTGTGACAATCGGTACGAATTGGACGCATATGGATCGATACGAACAAAGCAGTTGCGATCGATACGAACAGAGGATTTTCGATCGATACGAACAGAGCATTTTCGATCGATACGAACAGAGCCGTGAGTTTCGATACTAATTGGACGCCGATGGATCGATACGAACTGCGTGTGAGAATCGATACGAATTGGACGCAGATGGATCGATACGAACTATGTGTGAAATCGATACAAATTGGACGCAAATGGATCGATATGAAAAGAGCAGTTTCGATCGATACGAACAGAGCAGTTGCGATCGATAAGAACAGAGCATTTTCGATCGATACGAACAGAGCATTTTCGATCGATACGAACAGAGCATTTTCGATCGATATGAAAATAGCATTTGCGATCGATACGAACAGAGCCGTGAGTATCGATACTAATTGGACGCAGATGGATCGATACGAACTGCGTGTGAGAATCGATAAGAACAGAGCAGTTGCGATCGATACGAATAGTGCAGTTGCGATCGATACGAACAAAGCAGTTGCGATCGATACGAACAGAGCAGTTGCGATCGATACGAACAGAGCATTTTCGATCGATACGAACAGAGCATTTTCGATCGATACGAACAGAGCCGTGAGTATCGATACTAATTGGACGCAGATGGATCGATACGAACTGCGTGTGAGAATCGATATGAATTGGACGCAGATGGATCGATACGAACTACGTGTGACACTCCATACGAATTAGACGCAGATGGATCAATACGAACAGAGCAGTTGCGATCGATACGAACAGAGCAGTTGCGATCGATACAAACAGAGCAGTTGCGATCGATACGAACAGAGCATTTTCGATCGATACGAACAGAGCATTTTCGATCGATACGAACAGAGCCGTGAGTATCGATACTAATTGGACGCAGATGGATCGATACGAACTGCATGTGAGAATCGATACGAACAGAGCAGTTGCGATCGATACGAACAGTGCAGTTGCGATCGATACGAACAGAGCAGTTGCGATCGATACGAACAGAGCATTTGCGATCGATACGAGCAGAGCAGTTGCGATCGATACGAATAGAGCATTTTCGATCGATACGAACAGAGCATTTTCGATCGATACAAACAAAGCATTTTCGATCGATACGAAAAGAACATTTGCGATCGATACGAATAGAGCCGTGGGTATCGATACTAATTAGACGCAGATGGATCGATACGAACTACGTGTGAGAATCGATACGAATTGGACGCAGATGGATCGATACGAACTGCGTGTGATAATCGATACGAATTAGACGCAGATGGATCGATACGAACAGAGCAGTTGCGATCGATACGAACAGAGCAGTTGCGATCGATACGAACAGAGCATTTGCGATCGATACGAATAGAGCATTTTCGATCGATACGGACAGAGCATTTTCGATCGATACGAAAGAGCATTTGCGATCGATACGAACAGAGCCGTGAGTATCGATACTAATTGGACGCAGATGGATCGATACGAACTGCGTGTGAGAATCGATACGAATTGGACGCAGATGGATCGATACGAACTGTGGGTGAGAATCGATACGAATTGGACGCAGATGGATCGATACGAACTGCGTGTGAAAATCGATACAAATTGGACGCAGATGGATCGATACGAACAGAGCAGTTGCGATCGATACGAACAGAGCTGTTGCGATCGATACGAATAGAGAAGTTACGATCGATACGAACAGAGCATTTTCGATTGATATGAACAGAGCATTTTCGATAGATACGAACAGAGCATTTTCGATCGATACGAAAATAGCATTTGCGATCGATACGAACAGAGCCATGAGTATCGATACTAATTGGATGCAGATGGATCGATACGAACTGCGTGTGAGAATCGATACGAATTGGACGCAGATAGATCGATACAAACTGCGTGCGAAAATCGATACGAATTAGATGCAGATGGATCGATACGAACATAGCAGTTGCGATCGATACGAACAGAGCAGATGCGATCGATACGAACAAAGCAGTTGCGATCGATACGAACAAAGCAGTGGCGATCGATACGAACAGAGCATTTTCGATCGATACGAACAGAGCATTTTCGATCGATACGAAAAGAGCATTTGCGATCGATACGAACAGAGCCGTGAGTATCGATACGAATTGGACGCAGATGGATCGATACGAACTGCGTGTGAGAATCGATATGAATTGGACGCAGATGGATCGATACGAACTGCGTGTGAAAATCGATACGAATTGGACGCAGATGGATCGATACGAACAGAGCAGTTGCGATCGATACGAACAGAGCAGTTGCGATCGATACGAACAGAGCAGTTTCGATCGATACGAATAGAGCATTTTAGATCGATACGAAAAGAGTATTTGCGATTGATACGAACAGAGCTGTGAGTATCGATACTAATTGGATGCAGATGGATCGTTATGAACTGCGTGTGAGAATCGATACGAATTGGACGTAGATGGATCGATACGAACTGCGTGTGAAAATCGATACGAATTGGACGCAGATGGATCGATACGAACATAGCAGTTACGATCGATACGAACAGAGCAGATGCGATCGATACGAACAGAGCAGATGCGATCGATTGCGATCGATACGAACAGAGCAGTTGCGATCGATACGAACAGAGCATTTTCGATCGATACGAACAGAGCATTTTCGATCGATACGAACAGAGCCGTGAGTATCGATACTAATTGGACGCAGATGGATCGATAAGAACTGCGTGTGAGAATCGATACGAACAGAGCAGTTGCGATCGATACGAACAGAGCAGTTGCGATCGATACGAACAGAGCAGTTGCGATCGATACGAACAGAGCATTTTTGATCGATACGAACAGAGCATTTTCGATCGATATGAACAGAGCATTTTCGATCGATACGAAAAGAGCATTTGCGATCGATACGAACAGAGCCATGAGTATCGATACGAATTGGACGTAGATGGATCGATACGAACTGCGTGTGAGAATCGATAGGAATAGAGCAGTTGCGATCGATACGAACAGAGCAGTTGCGATCGATACGAACAGAGCAGTTGCGATCGATACGAACAGAGCATTTTCGATCGATACGAAAAGAGCATTTGCGATCGATACGAACTGCGTGTGAGAATCGATACAAATTGGACGCAGATGGATCTATACGAACTGCGTGTGAAAATCGATACGAATTGGACGCAGATGGATCGATATGAAAAAGAGCAGTTGCAATCGATACGAACAGAGCAGTTGCGATCGATACGAACAGAGCAGTTGCGATCGATACGAACAGAGCAGTTGCGATCGATACGAACAGAGCATTTTCGATCGATACGAACAGAGCATTTTCGATCGATACGAACAGAGCAGTGAGTATCAATACTAATAGGATGCAGATGGATCGATACAAACTGCGTGTGAGAATCGATACGAATTGGACGCAGATGGATCGATACGAACTGCGTGTGAGAATCGATATGAATTGGACGCAGATGGATCAATACGAACTACGTGTGACAATCGATAAGAATTGGACGCAGATGGATCGATACGAACAGGGCAGTTGCGATCGATACGAACAGAGCAGTTGCGATCGATACGAACAAAGCATTTTCGATCGATACGAACAAAGCATTTTCGATCGATACGAAAAGAGAATTTGCGATCGATACGAACAGAGCTGTGAGTATCGATACTAATTGGACGTAAATGGATCGATACTAATTGGACGCAGATGGATCGATACGAACTGCGTGTGAGAATCGATACGAATTGGATGCAGATGGATCGATACGAACTGCGTGTGAGAATCGATACGAATTGGACGTAGATGGATCAATACGAACTGCTTGTGAAAATCGATATGAATTGGACGCAGATGGATCGATATGAAATGAGCAGTTGCGATCGATATGAACAGAGCAGTTGCGATCGATACGAACAGAGCAGTTGCGATCGATACGAACAGAGCATTTTCGATCGATACGAACAGAGCATTTTCGATCGATACGAACGTAGCATTTTTGATCGATACGAATAGAGCTTTTTCGATCGATACGAAAATAGCATTTTCGATCGATACGAAAAGAGCATTTGCGATCGATACGAACAGAGTCGTGGGTATCGATACGAATTGGACGCAGATGGATCGATACGAACTGCGTGTGAGAATTGATACGAATTGGATGCAGATGGATCGATATGAACTGCGTGTGAAAATCGATATGAATTGGACGTGGATGGATCGATACGAACAGAGCAGTTGCGATCGATACGAACAGAGCAGTTGCGATCGATACGAACAGAGCATTTTCGATTGATACGAACAGAGCCGTGAGTATCGATATGAATTGGACGCAGATGGATCGATACGAACTGCGTGTGAGAATCGATACGAATTGGACGTAGATGGATCGATACGAACTGCGTGTGAGAATCGATACGAATTGGACGCAGATGGATCGATACGAACTGCGTGTGAAAATCGATACGAATTGGATGCAGATGGATCGATACGAACAAAGCAGTTGCGATCGATACGAACAGAGTATTTTCGATCGATACGAACAGAGCATTTTCGATCGATACGAACTGCGTGTGAGAATCGATACTAATTGGACGCAGATGGATCGATACGAACTGCGTGTGAGAATCGATACGAATTGGACGCAGATGGATCGATACGAACTATGTGTAAAAATCGATACAAATTGGACGCAGATGGATCGATATGAAAAGAGCAGTTGCGATCAATACGAACAGAGCAGTTGCAATCGATACGAACAGAGCATTTTCGATCGATACGAACAGAGCATTTTCGATCGATATGAAAATAGCATTTGCGATCGATACGAACAGAGCCATGAGTATCGATACTAATTGGACGCAGATGGATCGATACGAACTGCGTGTGAGAATCGATAAGAATAGAGCAGTTGCGATCGATACGAATAGTGCAGTTGCGATCGATACGAGCAAAGCAGTTGCGATCGATACGAACAGAGTAGTTGCGATCGATACGAACAGAGCATTTTCGATCGATACGAACAGAGCATTTTCGATCGATACGAACAGAGCATTTTCGATCGATACGAACAGAGCATTTTCGATCGATACGTACAGAGCCGTGAGTATCGATACTAATTGGACGCAGATGGATCGATACGAACTGCGTGTGAGAATCGATATGAATTGGACGCAGATGGATCGATACGAACTGCGTGTGACACTCGATACGAATTAGACGCAGATGGATCGATACGAACAGAGCAGTTGCGATCGATACGAACAGAGCAGTTGCGATCGATACGAACAGAGCAGTTGCGATCGATACGAACAGAGCAGTTGCGATCGATACGAACAGAGCATTTTCGATTGATACGAACAGAGCATTTTCGATCGATACGAACAGAGCATTTTCGATCGATACGAAAAGAGCATTTGCGATCGATACGAATAGAGCCGTGAGTATCGATACTAATTGGACGTAGATGGATCGATACGAACTGCGTGTGAGAATCGATAGGAACAGAGCAGTTGCGATCGATACGAACAGTGCAGTTGCGATCGATACGAACAGAGCAGTCGCGATCGATACGAACAGAGCATTTTCGATCGATACGAACAGAGCATTTTCGATCGATACGAAAAGAGCATTTGCGATCGATACGAACTGCGTGTGAGAATCGATACAAATTGGACGCAAATGGATCTATACGAACTGCGTGTGAAAATCGATACGAATTGGACGCAGATGGATCGATATAAAAAGAGCAGTTGCAATCGATACGAACAGAGCAGTTGCGATTGATACGAACAGAGCAGTTGCGATCGATACGAACAGAGCAGTTGCGATCGATACGAATAGAGCATTTTCGATCGATACGAACAGAGCATTTTCGATCGATACGAACAGAGCAGTGAGTATCGATACTAATAGGACGCAGATGGATCGATACAAACTGCATGTGAGAATCGATACGAATTGGACGCAGATGGATCGATACGAACTGCGTGTGAGAATCGATACGAATTGGACGCAGATGGATCGATACGAACTACGTGTGACAATCGATAAGAATTGGACGCAGATGGATCGATACGAACAGAGCAGTTGTGATCGATACGAACAGAGCAGTTGCGATCGATACGAATAGAGCCGTTGCGATCGATACAAACAGAGCATTTTTGATCGATACGAACAGAGCATTTTCGATCGATACGAAAAGAGAATTTGCGATCGATACGAACAGAGCCGTGAGTATCGATACTAATTGGACGTAAATGGATCGATACTAATTGGACGCAGATGGATCGATACGAACTGCGTGTGAGAATCGATACGAATTGGACGCAGATGGATCGATACGAACTGCGTGTGAGAATCGATACGAATTGGACGTAGATGGATCGATACGAACTGCGTGTGAAAATCGATATGAATTGGACGCAGATGGATCGATATGAAATGAGCAGTTGCGATCGATATGAACAGAGCAGTTGCGATCGATACGAACAGAGCAGTTGCGATCGATACGAACAGAGCATTTTCGATCGATACGAACAGAGCATTTTCGATCGATACGAACGTAGCATTTTTGATCGATACGAACAGAGCATTTTCGATCAATACGAAAATAGCATTTTCGATCGATACGAAAAGAGCATTTGCGATCGATACGAACAGAGTCGTGAGTATCAATACAAATTGGAAGCAGATGGATCGATACGAACTGCGTGTGAGAATTGATACGAATTGGATGCAGATGGATCGATACGAACTGCGTGTGAAAATCGATACGAATTGGACGCGGATGGATCGATACGAACAGAGCAGTTGCGATCGATACGAACAGAGCAGTTGCGATTGATACGAACAGAGCATTTTCGATTGATACGAACAGAGCCGTGAGTATCGATACGAATTGGACGCAGATGGATATATACGAACTGCGTGTGAGAATCGATACGAATTGGACGTAGATGGATCGATACGAACTGTGTGTGAGAATCGATACGAATTGGACGCAGATGGATTGATATGAACTGCGTGTGAAAATCGATACGAATTGGACGCAGATGGATCGATACGAACAAAGCAGTTGCGATCGATACGAACAGAGCATTTTCGATCGATACGAACAGAGCATTTTCGATCGATACGAACAGAGCCGTGAGTATCGATACTAATTGGACGCAGATGGATCGATACGAACTGCGTGTGAGAATCGATACGAATTGGACGCAGATGGATCGATACGAACTATGTGTGAAAATCGATACAAATTGGACGCAGATGGATCGATATGAAAAGAGCAGTTGCGATCGATACGAACAGAGCAGTTGCGATCGATACGAACAGAGCATTTTCGATCGATACGAACAGAGCATTTTCGATCGATACGAACAGAGCATTTTCGATCGATATGAAAATAGTATTTGCGATCGATACGAACAGAGCCGTGAGTATCGATACTAATTGGACGCAGATGGATCGATAAGAACTGCGTGTGAGAATCGATAAGAATAGAGCAGTTGCGATCGATACGAATAGTGCAGTTGCGATCGATACGAACAAAGCAGTTGCGATCGATACGAACAGAGCAGTTGCGATCGATACGAACAGAGCATTTTCGATCGATACGAACAGAGCATTTTCGATCGATACGAACAAAGCATTTTCGATCGATACGAACAGAGCATTTTCGATCGATACGAAAAGAGCATTTGCGATCGATACGAACAGAGCCGCGAGTATCGATACTAATTGGACGCAGATGGATCGATACGAACTGCGTGTGAGAATCGATATGAATTGGACGCAGATGGATCGATACGAACTGTGTGTGACACTCGATACGAATTAGATGCAGATGGATCGATACGAACAGAGCAGTTGCGATCAATATGAACAGAGCAGTTGCGATCGATACGAACAGAGCAGTTGCGATCGATACGAACAGAGCATTTTCGATCGATACGAACAGAGCATTTTCGATCGATACGAACAGAGCATTTTCGATCGATACGAACAGAGCATTTTCGATTGATACTAAAAGAGCATTTGCGATCGATACGAACAGAGCCATGAGTATCGATACTAATTGGACACAGATGGATCGATACGAACTGCGTGTGAGAATCGATACGAACAGAGCAGTTGCGATCGATACGAACAGTGCAGTTGCGATCGATACGAACAGAGCAGTTGCGATCGATACGAGCAGAGCAGTTGCGATCGATACGAACAGAGCATTTTCGATCGATACGAATAGAGCATTTTCGATCGATACGAACAGAGCATTTTCGATCGATACGAAAAGAACATTTGCGATCGATACGAATAGAGCCGTGAGTATCGATACTAATTAGACGCAGATGGATCGATACTAACTACATGTGAGAATCGATACGAATTGGACGCAGATGGATCGATACGAACTGCGTGTGATAATCGATACGAATTAGACGCAGATGGATCGATACGAACAGAGCAGTTGCGATCGATACGAACAGAGCAGTTGCGATCGATACGAACAGAGCAGTTGCGATCGATACGAACAAAGCAGTTGCGATCGATACGAACAGAGCAGTTGCGATCGATACGAATAGAGCATTTTCGATCGATACGAACAGAGCATTTTCGATCGATACGAAAAGAGCATTTGTGATCGATACGAACAGAGCCGTGAGTATCGATACTAATTGGACGCAGATGGATCGATACGAACTGCGTGTGAGAATCGATACGAATTGGATGCAGATGGATCGATACGACCTATGTGTGAATATCGATACAAATTGGACGTAGATGGATCGATATGAAAAGAGCAGTTGCGATCGATACGAACAGAGCAGTTGCGATCGATACGAACAGAGCATTTTCGATCGGTACGAACAGAGCATTTTCGATCGATACGAAAATAGCATTTGCGATCGATACGAACAGAGCCGTGAGTATCGATACTAATTGGACGCATATGGATCGATACGAACTGCGTATGAGAATCGATAAGAACAGAGCAGTTGCGTTCGATACGAACATACCAGTTGCGATCGATACGAACAGAGCAGTTGCGATCGATACGAATAGAGCATTTTCGATCGATACGAACTGAGCATTTTCGATCGATACGAAAAGAGCTTTTGCGATCGATACGAACAGAGCCGTGAGTAGCGATACTAATTAGACGCAGATGGATCTATACGAACTACGTGTGAGAATCAATACGAATTGGACGCAGATGGATCGATACGAACTGCGTGTGAAAATCGATACGAATTGGACGTAGATGGATCGATACGAACTATGTGTGAATATCGATACAAATTGGACGCAGATGGATTGATATGAAAAGAGCAGTTGCGATCGATACGAACAGAGCAGTTGCGATCGATACGAACAGGGCATTTTCGATCGGTACGAACAGAGCATTTTCGATCGATACGAAAAGAGCATTTGCGATCGATACGAATAGAGCCGTGAGTATCGATACTAATTGGACGCAGATGGATCGATACGAACTGCGTGTGAGAATCGATAAGAACAGAGCAGTTGCGATCGATACGAATAGTGCAGTTGCGATCGATACGAACAGACCAGTTGCGATCGATACGAAGAGAGCAGTTGCGATCGATACGAATAGAGCATTTTCGATCGATACGAACTGAGCATTTTCGATCGATAAGAAAAGAGCATTTGCGATCGATACGAACAGAGCCGTGAGTATCGATACTAATTGGACGCAGATGGATCGATACGAACTGCGTGTGAGAATCGATACGAACAGAGCTGTTGTGATCGATACGAACAGTGCAGTTGCGATCGATAGGAACAGAGCAGTTGCGATCGATATAAACAGAGCAGTTGCGATCGATACGAACAGAGCATTTTCGATCAATACGAATAGAGCATTTTCGATCGATACGAACAGAGCATTTTCGATCGATACGAAAAGAGCACTTGCGATCGATACGAACAGAGCCGTGAGTATCGATACTAATTGGACGCAGATGGATCGATACGAACTACGTGTGAGAATCGATACGAATTGGACGCAGATGGATCGATACGAACTGCGTGTGACAATCGATACGAATTGGACGTAGATGGATCGATACGAACAGAGTAGTTGCGATCGATACGAACAGAGTAGTTGCGATCGATACGAACAGAGCAGTTGCGATCGATACGAACAAAGCAGTTGCGATCGATACGAACATAGCATTTTCGATCGATACAAACAGAGCATTTTCGATCGATACGAAAAGAGCATTTGCGATCGATACGAATAGAGCCGTGAGTATCGATACTAATTGGACGTAGATGGATCGATACGAACTGCGTTTGAGAATCGATACGAATTGGACGCAGATGGATCGATACGAACTGCGTGTGAAAATCCATACGAATTGGATGTAGATGGATCGATATGAAAAGAGCAGTTGCGATCGATACGAACAGAGCAGTTGCGATCGATACGAACAGAGCATTTTCAATCGATACGAACAGAGCATTTTCGATCGATACGAACAGAGCATTTTCGATTGATAAAAACGGAGCATTTTCGATCGATACGAACATAGCATTTTCGATCGATAAGAAAAGAGCATTTGCGATCGATACGAATAGTGCCGTGAGTATCGATATGAATTGGACGCAGATGGATCGATACGAACTGCGTGTGAGAATTGATACGAATTAGACGCAGATGGATCGATACGAACTGCGTGTGAGAATCGATACGAATTGGACGTAGATGGATCGATACGAACTACGTGTGAAAATCGATACGAATTGGACGCAGATGGATCGATACGAACAGAGCAGTTGCGATCGATACGAACAGAGCAGATGCGATCGATATGAACAGAGCAGTTGCGATCGATACGAACAGAGCAGTTGCAATCGATACAAATAGAGCATTTTCGATCGATACGAACAGAGCATTTTCGATCGATACGAACAGAGCATTTTCGATCGATACGAACAGAGCATTTTCGATCGATACAAAAAGAGCATTGCGATCGATACCAACAGAGCCGTGAGTATCGATACTAATTGGACGCAGATGGATCAATACGAACTGCGTGTGAGAATCGATACGAATAGAGCAGTTGCGATCGATACGAACAGAGCAGTTGTGATCGATACGAACAGAGCAGTTGCGATCGATACGAACAGAGCATTTTCGATCGATACGAACAGAGCATTTCCGATTGATACGAACAGAGCATTTTCGATCGATACGAATAGAGCATTTGCGATCGATACGAACAGAGCCGTGAGTATCGATACGAATTGGACGCAGATGGATCGATACGAACTGCGTGTGAGAATCGATACGAATTGGACGCAGATGGATCGATACAAACTGCGTGTGAAAATCGATACGAATTGGACGCAGATGGATCGATACGAACTGCGTGTGAGAATCGATACGAACAGAGCAGTTGCGATCGATACGAATAGAGCTGTTGCGATCGATACGAACAGAGCAGTTGTGATCCATACAAACTGTGCAGTTGCGATCGATACGAACAGAGCATTTTCGATCGATACGAAAAGTGCATTTGCGATCGATACGAACAGAGCCGTGAGTATCGATACGAATTGGACGTAGATGGATCGATACGAACTGCGTGTAAGAATCGATACGAATTGGACGCAGATGGCTCAATACGAACTATGTGTGAAAATCGATACGAATTGGACGCAGATGGATCGATACGAACTGCGTGTGAGAATCTATACGAATTGGACGCAGATGGATCGATACGAATAGTGCAGTTGCGATCGATACGAACAGAGCAGTTGCGATCGATACGAACAGAGCAGTTGCGATCGATACGAACAGAGCATTTTCGATCGATACGAAAAGAGCTTTTGCGATTGATACGAACAGGGCTATGAGTATCGATACGAATTGGACACAGATGGATCGATACGAACTGCGTGTGAGAATCGATACGAATTGGATGCAGATGGATCGATACGAACAGCGTGTGAAAATCGATACGAATAGGACGCAGATGGATCGATACGAACTACGTGTGAGAATCGATACGAACAGAGCAATTCCGATCGATACGAACAGAGCATTTTCGATCGATACGAAAAGAGCATTTTCGATAGATACGAACAGGCCGTGAGTATCGATACTAATTGGACGCAGATGGATCGATACGAACTGCGTGTGAGAATCGATATGAATTGGACGCAGATGGATCGATACGAACTACGTGTGAAAATCGATACGAATTGGACGCAGATGGATCTATACGAATAGAGCAGTTGCGATCGATACGAACAGAGCAGTTGTGTGACAGCCCATAATTTTAGTATATTTATTTATATATAGGTTACATACTTTGCAAAAGAAAGTTAGTTGGTTGAAAAACAAAATTTTTCTTTTTTTTCTGAAAAACAATGGTGTGTAGATAGGTATGCATGTCTTTGTGCACGTGCACACTATTCTAGTATACTACCTGAGCAAGAAAAAATTGCATGACCTATTAGTATAGCCACATTAACCCAATTATAATGTGTAAATGGCCTAGGCAGTCTTAGTCCTAATTTAAATAAACTAAAAATATATATATATATATGTATAATAAACATGGCAGCATGCATGGGTGGAAAATATAATAACTAATTAAACACACACATTTGGTTAGACACATAAGTTTTATGCATAATTAAAACCAGAAAATGCCAAGCCAGAATCATGCATAAAGTGTGTAAAGAAAATTGCCAAAAATAGTTAAGACAAGGAAAAAGGGAATAATGGTAGGGAAGGAAAGTGGAGAGGGTGAGCTGTTGGGTGAGATCAGAAATAATGATGGGATTTCTGATGAAAATAAATTACCTAACTAACCTTAAAACCCTAATAACTCCACTATATACCTCATCACCTCCTACGGGTGCACATGAGAAAAACTAGAAAACAAAACATAGGAAAGTAAGAGAAGGCAGGTAGCAATTAGGAGGTCAATGGCAGACTTAAATCAAGGCTTAGGAAGAAGAACCATGGTGAGTAAACCCTCACTTGGCAAGGCATTAAGACCTATGGAAGGCAGCCATTTGATCTTTAATTTATTTTAATTCTGTTTAAAAGTTTTGTTTGCATTTTTTTTAGTCTAATCCTCTTCTGTTGTTTCTGAAGATATGTGTCTTGTTTTCCTTGGTTGTCATTTAACCTATGATTGATTGTTCGTACATGATATATTTAAGGATAAATTGATGATAATTTAGATGTTTGTGTACCTAGGAAATGTTGTAGGATCAAGCATAAATTTATAAAAAAAAGTAAGGTGCAAGGCAGTAAGAGGAAGTGGTCCTCTGGCTTATGTCTTGCAACTGAAAAGATGGTTAGGATGCAATGGAATTTCCATGTGCTGAATCCTGATTTATCATTTGATGTTCTCTGGAAATAAGGTTGAAGTAATAAGAAAATACACTTTAATATGTGGGTGGACTATAAGGAGAACCAGAGTAGCACTTCACTTGGTAAAGGCTTTAGGCTATGCTTTAACCAAGGTATATCTCTAAAATAAAACTAACTTGAACTGGTTTTTAAAGTATAAGTGATTGTTGAATAAATATATATATAAGTGAATGAGTTTTGATGGATGTATAGAAATTATTAGTATGTAGTGATTGGGGATAAAACCGTGTTGGGCATAAATCTACATAGAAAATATGGGGATGTGTGAGAGAACTTAGTAATTAAACTAAGGACATGGGTCACCTCTATCAGGTTGGGTAAGAGGGAAGTGGGTATGGCATAGTGGTTGGCTTGCACCAAGGTTGAGGTGTGAGTTTGCACATGGCATGATCATGTCCAAAAGCTTATAGTGTACTGGAAAGTAAGAAGTAGTTCCAGGCAGTGTGCACCAATGCAACCATAAAATGTGATACTGGATCCTTTTGAACTGAATAACATGAAGTGAATATACATGCAAAATGTATAAATGCTGAAAGTATATGGGAGTCTTGATATGCAGTCTCATATTGGCACTTTAGCTTAATGATATGGATGTTGCTTGTTCATGTTTGGGAATGCCTGTGTGTTTTGCATGATGGCTACTATGAATTTTTAGAATAAAGATTTCTGTTAAAAATTTAATCTGAGCACATATACTTGTATTTAGTAGTTCCCTCATTCCACTGTAAGGATACTTAAAAATGTGAACATGATAAAGTGGTTTAATAATCTGAGTAAAACATTTAACTTCTGAAACAAAGGTGATATGGAATTAGCTCCATAAATCTTATGTATTTTCAAATGAATTTACTCATACCAGACTTTAGTCTGACCTGTTTGTTGCTTGCATCAAATGGGTGCTTCACTTACATGGTGGGGCAGATCATGGGGTGCCTGCAGGTAATGAAGAAGCTAAGTAAAAGAGCAGAAATGTGATGCTAGGAAGAAATTTCTAACAACTGAAATATGGCTTTTGTTGAAGAATGTCCCTTAAGTTTTATTTTAAAGACTTATATGTAATTAATGTTTGCAGTATGTTGAGCTTGATTATTATGTAATGAATGATTTTAGGGATTATTATGTGATGGAACCATTACTAGTAAAAGAAAAGTATCATGAGTTGAAACTATATTCAGTGGAAAAGATAGATATGTTTAGCTTTACATTATAATTTATGAGCATGCAAATTTCCAGGAATTTAACAGTAAAGTAATCATAGACCTGAAGCTTATACCCATTTAAACCAACGGTGAGAATATGCACATCAGACTGTTTTAAAAATTAGAATCCACTTACATATGAATTGAAGCAAAATTTTATGAGACAAAGAATAACCCAAATTAAAATGTGTTTGATGATTTTATGAATAAATGAAACTAGTATATTATGATCAATTAGTTTAGGGAACTCACTAAAACAAATTAGTCTAACTGAAGTATAAGGTAGGCAGAGAACAGATGTACATGGCTGTGTGCACACAGATGCACAGAAGCATGCACAACTCATAGCTCATCTGTTTAAAAAAGGCAAACCTTGCAAATTTAAAGTTAGTTCACCTGTTATATCAAATACATAAATGTTAAATGTAGGGAAAAAAATAAAATAAATGGGAATTGGTTAAAAAGAACTAAACAGAGATTTAACCTCAGTCTTACTACTATTACCTTACTTTATATAGACTGAGATACCCCATTACAGAAATACTTTGATATTAGAATTAAAATGAGCACAAAAATAGTTTTATAAAGTAATATATCAATATTTCTATATTGATCAAGTGGATCTTGGGAAACACATAGGAAAATATATACAAAAAAAAATATAGTTGGTTTGTGAAAGAGTGCAGCCCTGGATTTAGTTTTAAACAAAATTGAGTCATTCAAAACAAATGACAACTAAGGGTAGGGTTGCCTCAGTTGGTATCAAAGCTGTGTTATTAAATACATAGCCAATACAAATACTTGGTTGAACCTGTGTGCATTGTTTGTACTGTTTGCATTGGTTGTTTTATTTATTATGTATGAATGAGTTCACTACTAGTTTAAAAGTGAAGTAGTGAATAGGAATTAGAACTAACCATACTAGAAATGTTCAATAGAGGCCCAGAACAGTTAGGAGCAATTCCCAGGCTGCTGGAGAAAGGGAGGACAATCATGTTGAACAAGCAACTGGAATGGCCACTGATCCCCCAATGATTAACATGCAAGATTTTGTTAGAGTATTAAGGGATGGGATGGCACCTAGAGTAGATAATCCTCATGAGGAGCTATCCAAATTGCTTAAAACATATACACATTTAGGAGGCAGTAGATTTGATGGCACAGAAAATGTCATGGGTGTCCAGACATGGCTAAGAACTGTGGAGAGGATCTTTGCAGATATGCAGGTTAATGACCAGAGAAGAAGGCAAATAGCTTCAAGACAACTGAAAGGCCTTGCTTTGGATTGGTGGGAAGTGATCATTGCAGGTAGGCAAGAGCAAGAGATCACATGGAATCAGTTCAAAGAAATGTTAGAAGCCAGATTTGTCCCGGCATCAGCAAAAGCCTCATTACTTGAGGAGTTTATAAAACTTAGACAAGGATCTATGAGTGTCACTGAATACACTCAAAAATTTGAAGGGTTATCCAAGTATGGAGCAGTATTAATCCCAGATGAAGTTTCAAGGAATGCAAGATACATTCAGGGGTTGAATGCTGGATTGAGTAGAGCCATGTTACCCTACAAAGACAGAACCTTTAGTCAAGTTATGGACTTGACATTATCATTTGAGCAGCATGATAATGCTAGGGAAAAATTTAAGAATTTCAGAAATAACAAGAAAGGGAAGAATAGAGCACACCCATATGAGAAGAAGAAGGGAGAGGCAATGAAAAAAGAAGGAAGTAAGGTGGCAAACTCTGACAGTAAGAAACCTAAAGTTATCTGTTACAACTGTGGAAAGGAAGGTCATATAAAGACCAAATGCCAAGCACCCAAGTCAACTATTCTTAGGTGCTACAACTGCGGTAAAGAGGGACATATGAAAAGGCAGTGTCCAGAAATGGCAAGGGTGGCTGTACTTGAGGGGAAAGGCAGAGCAATGGAGGCACCTAGCCAAGTGGAAGGTATATTATTTATTAAAAGCATACCCATATCAGTTGTTTATGACATAGGAGCTACCCACTCTTTTATTTCTTATGAAATAGTTCAGAAACTGGGATTGATATGTATTCTGGTTGATAAACCATTGCATATTGATAGTCCCATAGGAAGTTCCTGTATTACTAACATGAAATGCATGCAAGTAGAAATATGTATGGGTGGTCACATCTTTATTTCAGAATTATATGTGCTAAATTACCCTAAGTTGGATATCATACTAGGGATGGATTGGTTAAAAAGATTTCATGCTATTATTAATTTAGAAAATTCTACAATCTCACTACAACTTCCTGATGGCAAAAGAATTTTGGTCATGTTTGAGGTAGCAAAAGCTAGGGGTTTGGGCAGGATGTTCAACTTGAAAAATGGTGAAGTTGAACCAAGCCTAGAAAAGATACCCATAGTTAACCAATACACTGATGTGTTTGGTGAAGTGAATGGCATCCCCCATAATAGACCAGTAGAATTTCAAATAAGACTTAAACCAGGGACAAGCCCTGTCATTAAGAAGCCAAATAGGATGGGTCCTAAAGAACTAATTGAGTTGAAGAAGCAAATTGAAGAATTAGAGCAAAAAGGCTTCATTAGGCCTAGTAGTTCAAACTGGGGATCACCAGTAGTATTTGTTAAAAAGCATGATGGTTCCTTGAGAATGTGCATAGACTATAGGGAACTAAATTCAGTCACCATCAAAAACAAATACCCTCTACCTAGAATAGATGATCTTTTTGATCAATTAAATGGTGCTAAGGTATTTTCCAGACTTGACTTAGCATCTGGCTTCCATCAGATGAAAGTGGAAGAAGAAAGTATTAAGTATACAGCTTTCAACACCAGGTATGGCTTGTATGAATACTTAGTAATGCCATTTGGTTTGACCAATGCACCATCCTATTTTGTGGATTTAATGAATAGGATTTTTAGAGACTATTTAGATAAATTTGTACTGATTTTCATTGATGATATATTAATATATTCTAAGTCAGCCAGTGAACATGAGAAACATTTGCACATGGTACTAAGTATACTAAGGCAACAAGGCCTTAAAGCCAAGTTTGCAAAATGTTCCTTCTGGAAGAATGAAATAAAATTCTTAGGCCATATAATTTCTCAAGAAGGAATTTCAGTAGATCCTAGTAAGGTCATGGCAGTGCAAGCATGGAAGAGACCAAGCAATGTTACTGGGATAAGATCATTCATGGGCATGGCTGGATACTACAGAAGATTTATAAAAGACTTTGCTAAAATAGCAACCCCATTAACTAAGCTAACAAGGAAAGACCAACCTTTCTTATGGACTGAGAAGTGTGAAGGGGCATACAACCAATTGAAGAAAGCACTGATGGAAGCTCCAGTGCTGAAAATCCCAAAAGGCAATGATAATCTGGTAGTGTACACTGATGCATGTGGGTCAGGTATAGGGGCTGTTCTTATGCAAGATGGTAGAGTAATAGCCTATGCATCAAGGCAATTGAAACCAAGTGAGACCAAGTATGCAACACATGACTTGGAATTGGCAGCTGTGGTGTATGCATTAAAGCTTTGGAGGCACTACCTATTAGGAGCAAAATTTGAGCTTTATACTGATCACAAAGCTTTGAAGTACTTATTTTCTCAAAAAGATTTGAACATGAGACAACATAGGTGGGTGGAATTCCTTGCTGCCTATGATTTGGACATTATGTACACACCAGGAAAAGCAAATAGAGTGGCAGATGCATTGAGTAGGCAACATGCCAAGTTGGCTACATTGATGATAGAGGAGTTTAAAATGTTATTGGCACTATCTGATGTGGAAGTGCAAAGTGTGGAAGAGCAAATTATGGTGATAGATGAGGACATGGAGCACTATGGCAAGCTCAGCCTCATCACAATAAAATCAGACTTAGTGGAAGAAGTGAATCAGTCTCAAGACATGGATGCATTCCTAAGAGAGAAGAAGGAACTGTTAAGGAATGGTTCCAATATTGATAAGTTTGAATTGGATGAAAAAGGATTTTTGAGATACAAGGGAAGACTATGTGTGCCTGGCACAGAAGCACTGCAAAGAAAAATCATGGATGTTCATCACAAGTCTAAGTACACCATACATCCAGGTGGTACAAAAATGTATCATGATCTAAAGAGGAGTTATTGGTGGAAAGGAATGAAAAGGAGTGTGGGTGAATATGTGGCAAGATGCATGACTTGCCAACAAGTCAAGGCTGAGTACCAAAGACCCAGTGGACTGTTGCAACCTCTGGAAATTCCAAGGTGGAAATGGGAAAGCATATCAATGGATTTCATTGATGGTTTGCCAAGATCAAAGAGAGGTAATGACAGTATTTGGGTGGTGGTAGATAGGTTGACTAAATCATCACACTTCATACCAGTAAAGAGTGATAGAAATGCACCAAAATTGGCACAAATTTTCATGAAAGAAATCATAAAACTACATGGAGTTCCTACCACTATCATTAGTGACAGAGACACCATATTCACATCAAAGTTTTGGAGTAGTTTTCAACAGGCAATGGGGGTTGAGTTGTGCTTGAGCACAGCCTACCATCCCCAAACTGATGGCCAGAAAGAAGTAGTTAATAAATTTTTGGAGGATCTACTTAGAGCCTGTGTACTTGACCATGGTGGTAATTGGGAAGACTACCTTCATTTAGCAGAATTTGCTTACAACAACAGCTATCGGAGTAGTATAGGGATGGCTCCCTATGAAGCTCTATATGGGAGGCCTTGTTTGTCACCTGCTTGTTGGTTAGAGGTAGGTGATAGGGTGATGTTAGGACCAGATCATGTGAAAGAAACGAATGATAAGATCACACTGATCAAACAGAGAATGAAGGCAGCACAAGACATAATGAAATCATATGCAGATAAAAGAAGGAAACCACTTGAATTTGAGGTAGGAGATTATGTGTACTTGAAAGTTTCACCTATGAGGAAGGTGTTGAGATTTGGTAAGGCAGGGAAGCTAACCCCGAGGTACATAGGGCCATATGAGATCATAGCAAGAATAGGAAAGATGGATTACAAGTTGAGGTTGCTAGAAGAAATGAATGGAATACATAATGTATTTCATGTATCACAATTGAGAAAATGTGTACATGATGAAACTTCAGTGATTCAGCCACAAAACCCAGTAGAAGTTAGACCAGACTTAGTATATGAGAAGAAGCCAATGGGCATTGTAGCTAGAGAAGATAAGAAATTAAGAAATAAAATTATTAAACTGGTAAAGGTGCAGTGGAGTCTAGACCCTAATGATTGCACATGGGAGGTTGAGGACAAGATAAAAGTCCAGTACCCTCAACTATTAGCAACTGACAATTAAATTAAAGGTAATTTATCATTCATGCTTGCATTCAGTTAATTAAACATAGTATTCAATGTTGAATGTGCTTGCTTGATATATGCTTTAGTTGAATTAAGAAATGTTAAATTGTGGGACACAATTTCTTAAAGGAGGGGTGTATGTGACAGCCCATAATTTTAGTATATTTATTTATATATAGGTTACATACTTTGCAAAAGAAAGTTAGTTGGTTGAAAAACAAAATTTTTCTTTTTTTTTCTGAAAAACAATGGTGTGTAGATAGGTATGCATATCTTTGTGCACATGCACATTATTCTAGTATACTACCTGAGCAAGGAAAAATTGCATGACCTATTAGTATAGCTACATTAACCCAATTATAATGTGTAAATGGCCTAGGCAGTCTTAGTCCTAATTTAAATAAACTAAAAATATATATATGTATGTATAATAAACATGGCAGCATGCATGGGTGGAAAAACTAATTAAACACACACATTTGGTTAGACACATAAGTTTTATGCATAATTAAAACCAGAAAATGCCAAGCCAGAATCATGCATAAAGTGTGTAAAGAAAATTGCCAAAAATAGTTAAGACAAGGAAAAAGGGAAAAATGGTAGGGAAGGAAAGTGGAGAGGGTGAGCTGTTGGGTGAGATCAGAAATAATGATGGGATTTCTGATGAAAATAAATTACCTAACTAACCTTAAAACCCTAATAACTCCACTATATACCTCATCACCTCCTACAGGTGCACATGAGAAAAACTAGAAAACAAAACATAGGAAAGTAAGAGAAGGCAGGTAGCAATTAGGAGGTCAATGGCAGACTTAAATCAAGGCTTAGGAAGAAGAACCATGGTGAGTAAACCCTCACTTGGCAAGGCATTAAGACCTATGGAAGGCAGCCATTTGATCTTTAATTTATTTTAATTCTGTTTAAGTTTTGTTTGCATTTTTTTTAGTCTAATCCTCTTCTGTTGTTTCTGAAGATATGTGTCTTGTTTTCCTTGGTTGTCATTTAACCTATGATTGATTGTTCGTACATGATATATTTAAGGATAAATTGATGATAATTTAGATGTTTGTGTACCTAGGAAATGTTGTAGGATCAAGCATAAATTTATAAAAAAGTAAGGTGCAAGGCAGTAAGAGGAAGTGGTCCTCTGGCTTATGTCTTGCAACTGAAAAGATGGTTAGGATGCAATGGAATTTCCATGTGCTGAATCCTGATTTATCATTTGATGTTCTCTGGAAATAAGGTTGAAGTAATAAGAAAATACACTTTAATATGTGGGTGGACTATAAGGAGAACCAGAGTAGCACTTCACTTGGTAAAGGCTTTAGGCTATGCTTTAACCAAGGTATATCTCTAAAATAAAACTAACTTGAACTGGTTTTTAAAGTATAAGTGATTGTTGAATAAATATATATATATATAAGTGAATGAGTTTTGATGGATGTATAGAAATTATTAATATGTAGTGATTGGGGATAAAACAGTGTTGGGCATAAATCTGCATAGAAAATATGGGGATGTGTGAGAGAACTTAGTAATTAAACTAAGGACATGGGTCACCTCTATCAGGTTGGGTAAGAGGGAAGTGGGTATGGCATAGTGGTTGGCTTGCACCAAGGTTGAGGTGTGAGTTTGCACATGGCATGATCATGTCCAAAAGCTTATAGTGTACTGGAAAGTAAGAAGTAGTTCCAGGCAGTGTGCACCAATGCAACCATAAAATGTGATACTGGATCCTTTTGAACTGAATAACATGAAGTGAATATACATGCAAAATGTATAAATGCTGAAAGTATATGGGAGTCTTGATATGCAGTCTCATATTGGCACTTTAGCTTAATGATATGGATGTTGCTTGTTCATGTTTGGGAATGCCTGTGTGTTTTGCATGATGGCTACTATGAATTTTTAGAATAAAGATTTCTGTTAAGAATTTAATCTGAGCACATATACTTGTATTTAGCAGTTCCCTCATTCCACTGTAAGGATACTTAAAAATGTGAACATGATAAAGTGGTTTAATAATCTGAGTAAAACATTTAACTTCTGAAACAAAGGTGATATGGAATTAGCTCCATAAATCTTATGTATTTTCAATTGAATTTACTTATACCAGACTTTAGTCTGACCTGTTTGTTGCTTGCATCAAATGGGTGCTTCACTTACATGGTGGGGCAGATCATGGGGTGCCTGTAGGTAATGAAGAAGCTAAGTAAAAGAGCAGAAATGTGATGCTAGGAAGAAATTTCTAACAACTGAAATATGGCTTTTGTTGAAGAATGTCCCTTAAGTTTTATTTTAAAGACTTATATGTAATTAATGTTTGCAGTATGTTGAGCTTGATTATTATGTAATGAATGATTTTAGGGATTATTATGTGATGGAACCATTACTAGTAAAAGAAAAGTATCTTGAGTTGAAACTATATTCAGTGGAAAAGATAGATATGTTTAGCTTTACATTATAATTTATGAGCATGCAAATTTCCAGGAATTTAACAGTAAAGTAATCATAGACCTGAAGCTTATACCCATTTAAACCAAGGGTGAGAATATGCACATCAGACTGTTTTAAAAATTAGAATCCACTTACATATGAATTGAAGCAAAATTTTATGAGACAAAGAATAACCCAAATTAAAATGTGTTTGATGATTTTATGAATAAATGAAACTAGTATATTATGATCAATTAGTTTAGGGAACTCACTAAAACAAATTAGTCTAACTGAAGTATAAGGTAGGCAGAGAACAGATGTACATGGCTGTGTGCACACAGATGCACAGAAGCATGCACAACTCATAGCTCATCTGTTTAAAAAAGGAAAACCTTGCAAATTTAAAGTTAGTTCA
Organism: Allium fistulosum; assembly: GCA_030737815.1. Lineage (NCBI taxonomy): Eukaryota > Viridiplantae > Streptophyta > Magnoliopsida > Asparagales > Amaryllidaceae > Allium > Allium fistulosum. The sequence continues at coordinate 802,886,410 of CM060904.1, forward strand.
CCTGTTATATCAAATACATAAATGTTAAATGTAGGAAAAAAATAAAATAAATGGGAATTGGTTAAAAAGAACTAAACAGAGATTTAACCTCAGTCTTACTACTATTACCTTACTTTATATAGACTGAGATACCCCATTACAGAAATACTCTGATATTAGAATTAAAATGAGCACAAAAATAGTTTTATAAAGTAATATATCAATATTTCTATATTGATCAAGTGGATCTTGGGAAACACATAGGAAAATATATACAAAAAAAAATATAGTTGGTTTGTGAAAGAGTGCAGCCCTGGATTTAGTTTTAAACAAAATTGAGTCATTCAAAACAAATGACAACTAAGGGTAGGGTTGCCTCAAGTTGTGATCGATACGAACAGAGCAGTTGCGATCGATACGAACAGAGCAGTTGCGATCGATACGAACATAGCAGTTGCGATCGATACGAACATAGCATTTTCGATCGATACGAACAGAGCAGTGAGTATCGATCCGAACAGAGCATTTTCGATCGATACGAACAGAGCATTTTCGATCGATACGAACAGAGCATTTGCGATCGATACGAATTGGACGCAGATGGATCGATACGAACAGAGCAGTTGCGATCGATACGAACAGAGCAGTTGCGATCGATACGAACAGAGCAGTTGCGATCGATACGAACAGAGCATTTTCGATCGATACGAATAGAGCATTTTCGATCGATACGAAAAGAGTATTTGCGATCGATACGAACAGAGCCGTGAGTATCGATACTAATTGGACGCAGATGGCTCGATACGAACTGCGTGTGAGAATCGATACGAATTGGACGCAGATGGATCGATACGAACTGCGTGTGAAAATCGATATGAATTGGACGTAGATGGATCGATACGAACAGAGCAGTTGCGATCGATACGAACAGAGCAGTTGCGATCGATACGAACAGAGCAGTTGCGATCGATACGAACAGAGCATTTTCGATCGATACGAACAGAGCATTTTCGATCGATACGAAAAGAGCATTTGCGATCGATACGAACAGAGCCGTGAGTATCGATACGAATTGGACGCAGATGGATCGATACGAACTGCGTGTGAGAATCGATAAGAATTAGACGTAGATGGATCGATATGAACTGCGTGTGAAAATCGATATGAATTGGACGTAGATGGATCGATACGAACAGAGCAGTTGCGATCGATACGAACAGAGCTGTTGCGATCGATACGAACAGAGCGATTGTGATTGATACGAACAGAGTATTTTCGATCGATACTAACAGAGCATTTTCGATCGATACGAACAGAGCATTTTCGATCGATACGAACAGAGCATTTTCAATCGATACGAACAGAGCATTTTCCATCGATACGAACAGAGCATTTGCGATCGATACGAACAGAGCCGTGAGTATCGATACTAATTGGACGCAGATGGATCGATACGAACTGCGTGTGAGAATCGATATGAATTGGACGCAGATGGATCGATACGAACTATGTGTGAATATAGATACAAATTGGACGCAGATGGATCGATATGAAAAGAGCAGTTGCGATCGATATGAACAGAGCAGTTTCGATCGATACGAACAGAGCATTTTCGATCGGTACGAACAGAGCATTTTCGATCGATATGAAAAGAGCATTTGCGATTGATACGAACAGAGCCGTGAGTATCGATACTAATTGGACGCAAATGGATCGATACGAACTGCGTGTGAGAATCGATAAGAACATAGCAGTTGCGATCGATACGAATAGTGCAGTTGCGATCGATACGAACAGACCAGTTGCGATCGATACGAACAGAGCAGTTGCGATCGATACGAATATAGCATTTTCGATCGATACGAACTGAGCATTTTTGATCGATACGAAAAGAGCATTTGCGATCGATACGAACAGAGCTGTGAGTATCGATACTAATTGCACGCAGATGGATCGATACGAACTGCGTGTGAGAATCGATACGAACAGAGCTGTTGCGATCGATACGAACAGTGCAGTTGCAATCGATAGGAACAGAGCAGTTGCGATCGATAAGAACAGAGCAGTTGCGATCGATACGAACAGAGCATTTTCGATCGATATGAATAGAGCATTTTCGATCGATACGAACAGAGCATTTTCGATCGATACGAAAAGAACATTTGCGATCGATACGAACAGAGCCGTGAGTATCGATACGAATTGGACGTAGATGGATCGATACGAACTGCGTGTGAGAATCGATACGAATTGGACGTAGATGGATCGATATGAACTGCGTGTGAAAATCGATATGAATTGGACGTAGATGGATCGATACGAACAGAGCAGTTGCGATAGATACGAACAGAGCTGTTGCGATCGATACGAACAGAGCTGTTGCGATCGATACGAACAGAGCGATTGTGATCGATACGAACAGAGCATTTTCGATCGATACGAACAGAGCATTTTCGATCGATACGAACAGAGCATTTGCGATCGATACGAACAGAGCCGTGGGTATCGATACTAATTGGACGCAGATGGATCGATACGAACTGTGTGTGAGAATCGATATGAATTGGACGCAGATGGATCGATACGAACTATGTGTGAATATAGATACAAATTGGACGCAGATGGATCGATATGAAAAGAGCAATTGCGATAGATATGAACAGAGCAGTTGCGATCGATACGAACAGAGCATTTTCGATCGGTACGAACAGAGCATTTTCAATCGATACGAAAAGAGCATTTGCGATCGATACGAACAGAGCCGTGAGTATCGATACTAATTGGACGCAAATGGATCGATACGAACTGCGTGTGAGAATCGATAAGAACAGAGCAGTTGCGATCGATACGAATAGTGCAGTTGCGATCGATACGAACAGACCAGTTGCAATCGATATGAACAGAGCAGTTGCGATCGATACGAATAGAGCATTTTCGACCGATACGAACTGAGCATTGTCGATCGATACGAAAAGAGCATTTGCGATCGATACGAACAGAGCCGTGAGTATCGATACTAATTGGACGCAGATGGATCGATACGAACTGCGTGTGAGAATCGATACGAACAGAGCTGTTGCGATCGATACGAACAGTGCAGTTGCGATCGATAGGAACAGAGCAGTTGCGATCGATACGAACAGAGCAGTTGCGATCGATACGAACAGAGCATTTTCGATCGATACGAATAGAGCATTTTCGATCGATACGAACAGAGCATTTTTGATCGATACGAAAAGAGCATTTGCGATCGATACGAACAGAGCCATGAGTATCGATACTAATTGGACGCAGATGGATCGATACGAACTACGTGTGAGAATCGATACGAATTGGACGCAGATGGATCGATACGAACTGCGTGTGACAATCGATACGAATTGGACGCAGATGGATCGATACGAACAGAGCAGTTGCGATCGATATGAACAGAGCAGTTGCGATCGATACGAACAGAGCAGTTGCGATCGATACGAACAAAGCAGTTGCGATCGATACAAACAGAGCATTTTCGATCGATACGAACAGAGCATTTTCGATCGATACGAAAAGAGCATTTGCGATCGATACGAACAGAGCCGTGAGTATCGATACTAATTGGACGTAGATGGATCGATACGAACTTCGTTTGAGAATCGATACGAATTGGACGCAGATTGATCAATACGAACTGCGTGTGAAAATCGATACGAATTGGACGTAGATGGATCGATATGAAAAGAGCAGTTGCGATCGATACGAACAGAGCAGTTGCAATCGATACGAACAGAGCATTTTTGATCGATACGAACAGAGCATTTTCGATCGATACGAACAGAGCATTTTCGATTGATAAAAATAGAGCATTTTCGATCGATAAAAACAGAGCATTTTCGATCGATACGAACATAGCATTTTCGATCGATACGAAAAGAGCATTTGCGATCGATACGAACAGAGCCGTGAGTATCGATATGAATTGGACGCAGATGGATCGATACGAACTGCGTGTGAGAATTGATACGAATTGGACGTAGATGGATCGATACGAACTGCGTGTGAAAATCGATACGAATTGGACGCAGATGGATCGATACGAACAGAGCAGTTGCGATCGATACGAACAGAGTAGATGCGATCGATACGAACAGAGCAGTTGCGATCGATACGAACAAAGCAGTTGCGATCGATACAAACAGAGCATTTTCGATCGATACGAACAGAGCATTTTCGATCGATACGAACAGAGCATTTTCGATCGATACAAAAAGAGCATTTGCGATCGATACGAACAGAGCCGTGAGTATCGATACTAATTGGACGCAGATGGATCGATACGAACTGCGTGTGAGAATCGATACGAATAGAGCAGTTGCGATCGATACGAACAGAGCAGTTGTCATCGATACGAACAGAGCAGTTGCGATCGATACGGACAGAGCATTTTCGATCGATACGAACAGAGCATTTCCGATTGATACGAACAGAGCATTTTCGATCGATACGAATAGAGCATTTGCGATTGATACGAATAGAGCCGTGAGTATCGATACGAATTGGACGCAGATGGATCGATACGAACTGCGTGTGAGAATCGATACGAATTGGATGCAGATGAATCGATACGAACTGCGTGTGAAAATCGATACGAATTGGACGCAGATGGATCGATACGAACTGCGTGTGAGAATCGATACGAACAGAGCAGTTGCGATCGATACGAATAGAGCTGTTGCGATCGATACGAACAAAGCAGTTGTGATCCATACGAACTGTTATCCCGCCTTTTGGCAAGGCCGTGACACCAAGGACTTAACTAGAAACTGGCGACAGATCGTCTCGTAGACCAGCTACGCACAAGGATGGCTATGGATATCGATGAAATTTGTCCGAGTCCGGATCGGGCTACAATCGATAAGGCGCGTCAAGCAGAGTAGTGGAAACCAACATTCCAAATTTCGGGGCAATCCGAGTTCATATGCTCAAGTTATCGCCGATGGAAGATGGGTTAGATAGTATAGGTTCGAATCCCTCAGAAATAGGCAAGGGTCGAATCGATGAGGGAAGACTAGTTCGAATCGATCAGAGGAGCATTACGTCGAATCCATGAAGAACACATTTGCTTCGACTCCATCTATCGGGCATTGGTTCGTATCCATCAGAAGCAACCATGCTTCGAACCCATCCGCGCGTGCCTTAGGCTTCGAAACTATTGGAGCATTCCCCATCTTCGACTCCATCAAGGAAGTTCCTTCGAATCCATGCAGTCATAAGGACCTCGACTCCATCTCATGAGGCAGCTTCGAATCGATCGAACGTAATATGCCTTGATCGATTCGAAGACACTTATCTTCGAGTCCATCCCCTCGGATCTATCAAGTCAAAATAGCGAGATACACGGAGTTGACTCAGTAAAACTCGGAGCGAAAGCTGGATTGACCCGAAGCACACGCAACACGTCACTATCTTCACGAGCAACACCATCGATTCGAACCTATGGATTCGAAGCACATCGATTCGAACGAATCCATAAGGCGATGAACACCAACTTGAATCGCTCATAACTCAAGATCTACAAGTCCAAATGCTACGAAATTTTCACAGAAGCTTGCGTACACATCAAAGAATGTCCACACCAAATTTCAGCTCGATTGGATGATTTCTTGATCGATTCGAACCAAGGGTCGAATCGATCCCAAAGTGGGCCCGGATCTCCAGATTTCGGCCATGTGGGCCCCCGGACGTACCAGAACTGGTCTCCCCTCATTTTAGGCGAAATATCAGCCTCCTACACCTATAAATAGAGCCCCTGGTCATTCAGAAAAGGGGTCGGATAATTCTAAGTACTGAAGAGCGCCCAGATTCTGCCAGATCTACTCCAGAACACCGCCGCTACTTTAGATTGACACTTAGCATTTAAATTCAGTTGTATTACATTATAAACTACTGTAACCTTCAAGTATCGAGCAATAAAATCATCAAACTTCATAGTGGACGTAGGCAAAACGCCGAACCACTCTAAATCGCTTGTCTTTGCAATTTACTTTCTGTTATTTGGAGTTTTTGTTAGATAATCCACAGTTTTAATTTTCATTCTTCACTTTTATCTCTTCAAAAAACTTCCGAAGAGTGTTGTGCCCATTTTTGGTTCAAACACTTTGGTGCTTTCACTGAGAAAAAAACCAGCTTTTTTCTCCTGCTCCTTGGATCTACCATCGATACCGGATTGCACAAATCCAAGAGGAAGATCCAGATCTCTAATTCATAATCCTTCCATTTCTATCACTACGCCATAAATGACCTTCTGCAACATTTTTGCAAGGTGTTGCCAGCTAAAATGTTGCGATAGATATAAAATTTTGGTCCTACTGCAACGTTGTATTTTTGGTGTTACCTTAGCCATAAAAATGTGTTGCTCTAGCTAAACAAGTGTAACACGATGCAACATTTTTATAAAGTGTTGCTATAGATGTATTCAAATTAAAAAATTAATAAAATTAGTAATCCGCGTGAAAACGATCCAACGGTCTATATTTAATCTGATTGTAAAAATGGATCGCCGCTACAATTTTCCCCAAATTTTCGTTTTCCCGCCTGAACTCCATTAGATCCCTTTCGGTTTTCATTTCTCAAATCAAAAAGCAAATAGAATACTTCAATGGAATTTCGAAAATCCTAAATTGATTACTCGCACTGTGTTCATCGATTTGAATCACAAACATCACCGTTCAAATCATGGAATCTGTAGCCCTCTCCTCTTTCAACACCCTCTTCTTCTGCCGCCCAATTTCTCAAATCGCGAAAAGAACGTGTATTTCTCAAATCGAAATAAAAAACACTCAATCCAAACTTGTTCGCACCCAGACAAAATTCTCAATCAAAATAAAATTGTTTGATTCAGGCGACTTAGGTGATTTAAGGTTTAGGGTTCGAAGAATTTGAGGTTGCGGTTTAAGAGTTTCTGGAATTAGAGGGGGCACGAAGGTGGTTTTAGATTTGGAGATCGTGAATTGGGTCTGGTCGCGAATGCAATCGGCGATTTGTGGCTTGATGATTTGTGGTTTGAATGAAGTCGCTAATGGAGTCTGGTTCAGGTCGTTTGGATTTTTTGTGTTTTTTTTGTTTTTTTTGAATTGGTGGTCGGGATTGCTGAGAAGATGGTCGATGTAGACAGAGTGAAGGCTGTTGTGGTGGTAGACCGTGAATGTAGGTGTCGTGAATGCTGTGAGGTGGTTTGAGGGTTTGGGTAGTTTCAGGTGGGATGAAGGAAGTGTTGAATGGTGATGTATGAAGGCAGTGCTCAAATCAGAAACACATTGATTGGTGAAGGTGCTCTTGTTCGTGTAATTCAAGACTCTGCTTCATTATTAAGGCATTTTCTACTTAGCTGGTGTTGATTATTTTCCAAATTATTCAATGCAGTGATGGAGCAATTCCTGCTACCACTCTGATAATGGGAGGAAACCCTATCAAAGGTGAAGTTTTTATTAGTCAAGCAATGTTTCTTTTTTATAGAAAATGATGTGATAAAAATTATGTTTTTAATAATATGATTTTCAGGTTTAAGGGGATCAAACCTTTGTTTATCGCTCATATTTGGAGTTCTAGCTGTTCGTTATATTTTGCTGCCTTTATTCGGCATAGTTATAGTCAAGGGAGCAGTGCATATAGGACTTGTGCATGCTGACCCCCGCCGGCGCTGCGCCCGGACCCGCTTCTCGGCTCGCCTTCGGCTCGCCACTCGGCTCGCCTTCGGCTCGGCTTGTCATATATTTGTCAGTGTCGGTGTCTGTATAAATTGAAAGTGCATATGTAATGAGTGAACTGAGTGATGTAGTGAGGAATATCTGTATATGTGAATATCAGTGTTATATATCATTGAATTGTAAAATAGTGGAGTTAGGAATTTGTACTATTTCAAATGTTGAAATAAAATATTTATTTAAATAAATTACTGTTTAAATATCAAATTCTGTGCAATAGCATTTTATTAAATAAATATTTATTTTTATTAAAAAATCAAATATGCTCTACATTGTGGGCCCCACAAATTCAAAAAGTTCATATCTATAGCAACATTTTGGAATGTTGCTACAGATACCTATGGGTGTTGCCATAGACCCAAATAGGATTCTATTGCAACAATATTACTTATGTTGCCTTAGATAGTCAAAATGTTGCCTTTGAGGTCTAAGGCAACGGCAAAAATTGCATCACCCTAAAAGTGTTGCCATAGACCTATGGCAACATTTTTCGGGCCTGAGCCAACATTTTTTTTTGTGTTGCAGTAGGCCATTTATGGCGTAGTGTATTCAGATTTGCATAAAGTCTAGGAAAAGGATTCATCATTCAAAATGGTTAGCACAAGAACCACTTCTACAGCTGCTGGACAAAAAGGTAGGGATGGACAGAACCCTGCTCAACAGCAGCCATCCAACCAAGATAACGTTGCTCATTCAGATCCGTCTGGACCAGTCACCAGACAGGAGTTCCATGTGTTGCTTCAAGAACTAACTCAAAGTCGGCAACAATTGGCCGAACAGTTGCGTGCTAATATTGAATTAACAAATCAACTGAACCGCCAAGGCCGTAGAAGGTCCAGACGGGATGATACCTCCCGATCATCTACTGAAAGTTCCGCCCCATCGGACTACTATCACAGATCTACCCGTCCTCGATTAGACGGGAGTCATGCACAAACGGCAGGATATCAACCCGCTTTGACTGTTGGACAGTTGAGGGCAGGACCGTCGACCAGCTTTCAGGTCGGGCCCTCAACACAAGGAGGCCCTACTACACAGCATAACGCGGACAATCATGCCGCAGCTGCCGCAATAGAAACAAGGGTTGATACCCAAAATCTTTCAGAGCCAAATAATCGGCAACGTGGGCGTACTCCTGAACCGTACGTCCCAGAAGACGCTGAGCAAAGGAGGCAAAATTTGGACCGTCGACAGCGCCCGGTCCGAACTCGCGCTGTGGAACCCGACCACACCTTAGCTCAGCAAGCTCAAAATGTAGCAATGCCAGACATCTCGACTATGATACGTCAGATGATCCGCGAAAGCCAAGGCCTTACCAATGATGACTGGGGACTTTCCCGTAGTCATACTCCCTTCACAGACGAGATACTGAATGCTGAACCTCCCCGGCGATTCATAATGCCAACCCCTCCTATGTACGAAGGAAATTCTGATCCCAATCAACACATCTTGAAATATGAATGGTCGATGAGCGCCGCAAGGGCCGATGATGCAGTAAAATGTTGAAGTTTCCCCATCTCTCTAGGTGGGATTGCAACGATGTGGTTCACGAGATTGCCACCTAGGTCTATCTCTTCATTTGATCAACTGGCTAAGAAATTTGTTGAACAATTTCGCATGCATGTCGCTAGACCCAAAGATGTCAACACCTTATCCAGTGTTACCCAAGCTCGTGGGGAAACGCTAAGGCGTTACTTAGAGAGATTCCATGCGGCATGTGTGGAGATTAGTAATCCCAACGATAACTCAATTTTAATGGCATTGACAAAGGGGATTGACCCTGATTCTGAATTTGGAAACTGGTTAGCTGGAAAACCGCCCGCATCGTTGGACCGTTTCTACTCCAAAGCCGCACAATTCTTACGGCAAGAGGACGCGAAACAGTCTAGGAAGCAGGACGATGCGGGACCCAGGAGCGAAGGAATACAGAGCAATGTAGCAGTTAAACAGTCCGGTGACAATTCCGGAAAAGTTCAGTTGAACATACAGAACAAGCAAACTCAGCCAAGAGGTAACAACGGTCAGAATAAGAAAAGAGATCCAAATCGAGGTCCACGGCATGAGGCTCCAATGTTCGATAATTACACACCATTGAATACATCGTTGGAAAATGTGTACCTACAGACTTGCAATACTATGCAATACAAGAAGCCGGCTCCGAAGCAATCGTCGGAGAGGCAAATTCAAACATGGAAGTTCTGTAGATTCCATGAAAGTTATGGCCACAACACCAATGAATGTCGACACTTGCAGGACCTCATTGAGAAGTTGATCAGGGAGAGGAAGTTAGACCAGTTTGTGCGAGCACCGCAGTCTGAGGGGGCGGGCCCCTCAAATCAAAATCATGTACAGAATCCAGAAAGACAGGAAGAACCAGGTCGTGTCGGAGGAAGACTGGTAATTAATGTTGTAAGTGATAATCCTCGTCCAGCGAAGCGAAGCTGGGAAGAAATAAAGTCATATAACAACTTAGCTAGACGAACAGACTTTGAGTATGATGATAACTTGGACAATAAACCTTCGACCACACGAAAGAGAGCGATAATTAACGACGTCACTTTCCGAGACAACGATACTGATTATGTCGGAAGCCCGACTACTGACCCACTCGTGATATCGGCACAAGTAGGTCCAGCTTGGATGAAGAGGATACTAATTGACTGCGGGAGCTCTGTGAATATCCTTTTTATACATGCTTATAATCAAATGAGGATGAAAGCCAGGGATTTGGAACCTTGCCGAACTCACCTCCATGGATTCAACGGTAGCGCTACCGTACCTATTGGGATGGTGAAGTTGCCAGTTAGGTTGGGATCTAAGGAACATAGGAGAGTTCGGACATTACAGTTCGCTGTGTTGAACATAGTCTCGCCATACAACGCTTTCTTAGGACGACCTGCCCTTACTGAATTCAGAGCCGTAATTGCCCCGTGGTGCTTAACCTTAAAGTTCCCTACCGTCAACGGAGTTGGAGTCATCCAGGGCGACCAGGTTGACTTGAGAACAGTCATACGCCGAAATCGAGTCGCCCGATTACGCAATGCCGAGGACCGACTTAAAACTTTTGAACGCAATGAGATTGTCATTAAAAAAGAATACCCAGCACTACCACACATGAAACCAACATGGAAGGGGTTACATGAGATTAAGCAGGAGCTCGGGGATGATATATATGAGTTAACGACCGCTGATGGTCTAGCTTCACCAAAGGCCTTGGATAGCGAAAGTCTTCGTCGCTATTGCACATAACAGGCTATGTTTATCTGTTTATTTTAAATTCTGTTTTAGAATTTGTTTCTGCATTTCGAAATTAGAATTTGTAATAAGGCAACTGACTTTGCCATGTTTTCTTATTTCAGCAATAAAATGCCATCTCTTTGAGCCAGAGCTGTGATTCATTAAATACAATGTACAACATCACGATGCACGAAGAGCTAAATTCCATCAGACAATGAGATTTATTCAAGTAGGGAGTGGCTATGAAGCAATCAACCACTCACCAAATGAAACCCGAGCTCGGGGGCAAGCCATCACATCAGGCCAGAAATGGGTTGATACACGACAACCCTTCACTTAACTCCGTACTCCCAGAGTGCAAGGCGGAGTATAAACATTTTCCTAAATCCCAAAGTACTCCGAGAGCGCGAGCTGGGTACAAACTTTTACTTAACTCCGTACTCCCAGAGTGCGAGGCGGAGTATAAACATTTTCCTAAATCCCAGAGTACTCCGAGAGCGCGAGCTGGGTACAAACTTTTACTTAACTCCGTACTCCCAGAGTGCGAGGCGGAGTATAAACATTTTCCTAAATCCCAGAGTACTCCGAGAGCGCGAGCTGGGTACAAACTTTTACTTAACTCCGTACTCCCAGAGTGCGAGGCGGAGTATAAACATTTTCCTAAATCCCAGAGTACTCCGAGAGCGCGAGCTGGGTACAAACTTTTACTTAACTTCGTACTCCCAGAGTGCGAGGCGGAGTATAAACATTTTCCTAAATCCCAGAGTACTCCGAGAGCGCGAGCTGGGTATAAATATCGACAAACTCCAGACTCCGAGAGTGCGAGCTGGAGTATAAACATTGCTCAACTCCGTACTCCCAGAGTGCAAGGCGGAGTATAAACATACGTCAACTCCACACTTATCCCCAATACTGGGGGCAGAATCATAACACATAACAAGTTGAAGACAAAAAGGAAATAAATTTGCATTTCCACTATCAACCAAAAGAATCTGATTACAAAGTGTTTCAAAAAGTTTCTGCTAGTGGGAGCCGAATCCACATCTATACACGGCTATAAAAAGAATCAAAATCAACAAAATGCTACCCTACGCAACAGAGATTTAAAGAAAGAGTTCAATCTTTCTTCTTCCTTATCTTCTTCTTCGGGGTAGCTCCACCAGATCCGCTGCCTGATATTCCCCTCGCCCGCTTACTCTTTTCAGACTTGCCCTCCGACAGCGATATAATATCAACGTCTTCCTCAGAACTGGAGGCGACGGAAATTCTTCTAGGAGGTCGAGCTGGAGGCATCGGAGTAGTAGCAGGAGGAGGGACAGGAGCAGTTTCAATCACTACAGTACCGCCCGGTGAAATCACCATTAACGGGGCAGGCCCGGGCGGATTCATACCAGCATTCCCTGCTGCCATCTCGGCATCAATCTCAGCAATAATGTCGTCCTCACGGGAAACTTGGGCCGCATCGGATGTGCCAATAGCTGGCATAGATGAACTAACGGCCGGAGCAGCCCCACTCACAGCATTGGACGGGTTGATGGAGGGATCGATGGGCTCATTAAGAAGCTCCTCAATCATTTGAGCGTTGAAAGAAAACATATTTGCATCTCCCTCTTCGCCGATCAAGGTAGAAGTCGTGATGGCTTCAGTAAAAACAACCCCTTGTGTTTGATGTGAAACTGATAGAGCAAGAGGCGCAGAAACAACGACTTCAGTCACTGAAATGCGACAAAACGAAGATTGTTAGCCAAGTGTGTTGCTTAAGGTTCTTCACAACTAAACTACGAGAAGCGTTCAAATACCTTCCTTGGTCTGGACTGAAACGTGGGCAGAATCCTCGGCGGAAGATAATAGTGGTTGGTCAGGATTATATGCAGGGACAGACTGGGGATCAACCGCACCAGTGGTTTCAGGTAATGTTGGAATTACAGCCTCAACATTTTCCTCGTGATGCGCGATCCCCGAGCCTTCACCCATCTCTGAAGGTTGAACACCAAGCCTCTCTTTTGCTAAAGAAATCACCGCCTCATGAAGGACTTTCCTCTCCTCCTCGGTAAGCAGACGCATCTCCAGCTCAAAGTCATCAAGCGATTCATCTGGATGCGTTGCCCTCTTCTCGTCCACCAACCGGGTCCAGGCGTTATATAGAATCATGGAGTCATCTCCCAGCCACGCTAAATTTCTGTGCTCCAGCACATTCGCGTTGTACGTGACCAAGAGATCGTCAAACTCAGCGTCCAGCCTGGACCTCTCCTCCAAAATCTTTTCCTGGATTTCTGCTTCCGCAGACTTAGACCTGACCGCCGCCGCAGCAAGTTCGGCCCTGAGAGATACTGCTTGGTTGCAAGCCTCTTGTGCAGTGGCGTTTGCGTCATCCTTCTCCTTCACCATTTCGGCGAATTTGGCCTTGAGCTCGTTTAGCTCTTTGACGGCTAAGTCTCGCTCAGCTGCGACGGTGGTGTTGCGGTGGCCCATCTCCTCTACCGTGGCGCAATGTTCTTGTTGCATCCTAGCCATTTTGGCCACGGCGTCCTCGTGCTTCTGGAGAGCTTGGAGTTCAGAATTCCGGGACGTCTCCATTTCAGATTGAAGAACTTCAATGATGCGTTTCTGTTTAGCAATTTCAGCATCGCGTTCAGCAATAATCTTCGCCCGGTCAAAAGCTACTCTAGAAGCCTTCACGGCTGCCTTGTACCACTCCTTATACTGAGCATAGAAGTCGCGGATATAACTATGAGCAGTGGTCTCAGCGTCCGAAGGAATTCTCTTAAAGTTAGGAGGAAAGACATAGCCATCCATGCAAATTTCAGGGTAGTCATTTTTCATTTGGGCGAGTTTAGCAGCTCCCTCGCTTGTCAACTCTGCCGGAGCTTGTTCTATTATAGCGGCTGCTGTCGGTTCCATTCTTGGCCGCTGAGCATCGGGCCGAGAAGTTTGAGAAGGCAGCTGTTGCTGATGAGAAGGCCCTGGGAGGTCTACTGGGGCCCTGGGAGGTGGAGGAGAGCGAGATCGGGGTCGGTACTGGTATCCCCGGTCTCTGTCAGAATAATCATAGCCAGAACGGCCCCGCGAGTAATCTCTATCTCTATCATAACGTTCTTGACTTGAATAGCCTCGCCCATGATCTCTATCTGTCTCTCTCCTGCGGGAATCGTAAAATGGAGAAGATTGGCGCACATTCCGAAGCCTATCCAGAGTAGAGCCACGTCCTGACATCTCACCTGCGATAAGAAAGAATTACGGATTAAGATCCCATAAAGCAATGTTTACTATGCAAAAAGTCATGGAGTGCTATGAAAGTGTGTGTAAATGTGTAAACCCCCAAACCGACCGGAAGTGTTGATCGCACTTAAAGGAAAGGGCTCGTTAATGTTTAGGACATCTTGAAATTCCTCCAACTCAGGATTATGAGAAATCGATATATAATCTGGGATGGGAATATCGTCAAGCCCTTTGAAAAAATCTCTCGAATGAGAAGGGGCGGCCTCAGAAACCATAACTCTGGAAATGGGAGGAGACACATCCACAGATTTCCACCCCTTAGACTTAAGTTTTTTGGAAACGGCGGCTTTGCCTTTCCGTCTTTCTCCCGACTCCTCCAAGTTTCCCGAGAGGTCAGCCATCGGCTCCGAATCCGTGTGGGTTCTTTCTTCGTCACTCGCCTCGATTATTCTGATTCCAAGCGACTTCTTCACCTTTCTCTTCTTGGTTTTCTTCTTATCTTCCTTCTTGGAGGCGGGCTTTGCCAATCCCTCGACGACCATACTTTGGTTGATGTCGATCAAGCCAAGAATTCTTAAGTTATAATCGTTCAGCACCGAGTCAATATGTCTCAACTCGCTTGGAACCTCTTGAAGACTTCGGACGATACCTTTGAAACGCCCTCCGTCGGGTCTGGAGATAATGGCTGTAAAGGGAATGAAATGTCAATTTTAACACCAAAGAGCTATTGGTCAAGAAAACAGGTTAAGGCGCTTACGTCTAGACAACCATCGCCTAGCGAAACCCGGAGGGCACCGAACATAGAACCACTCGTTCTTGAAATAACTCAGTCGGGTCCAAGCTCTAACTACAACTTGGCAATTCCTAACTGCCTCCAGAAATGTAAAAGACGGGCTATCACCCCTACTCTTGAAGTTAAATATGTGTCTGATCTCGGAGGGCCTCGGCGGGCGAAAGAGGCAGTCCATAAATATGACAAAGGCACTGTTCAACAACGCGTGCCCGTTGGGATGAAGTTGCGAAGGAGCAATTCCCAGATATGATAGCATCCCTCTGATATATTGATTGAAAGGAGGGAGAGTTCCGGCCGCGCAAGCATGGCGGTAGAATGCTGTATATCCTTCAGGCGGATTGTGTGGTCTATCAGTGGCACTGGGCAATAATACGTCACCTAGAGATATGTTATGCTTCAAGCATATTCGGCCCAACAGGGATTCGGAGATGTTAGATTGAACCGAATCAACCGGGTCCTCAATAAATATAGCCTCTGGCAATTCATCTGGAGCTGGATCGATTACATCGGCAGGGATATCGGGAATCTCAAGCACTGGAGGAGTCGAGCTCTGTACCTCTTGTTGTTGGGAGCTCGAAGATTCCATAATTAGCTAACTCATCAGAAAGCAACGTTAAGTTCATAAACAGCCCGTGCATGCCCCGGTGTAGTGTGTATGAACGTGTCGTGCAGTGCAAATGCTATGCGTTACTTAAGCAGATTCTACAGATCAAAGCAAAATGTCCGTACAACATAACTTGGGAATTTGAGAATGAAAATGACCGTCATCGCTGACCGTCACTTCCACACCATCCAAACGCTACGAACCAACTTCAAGTATAAATCAGTTGTATTATTGGTTAAGTCATAGTTCCATCGTCGAGCTTCAAAGGAAATTCAAGTTCAAGTTTTACAGTCATGTTCGACTATGCAAGGCCGAAGCTCGTCGGGGTCAAATGTGCTAAAGCTCGATAAATTTGTCAAATTTCAACTTGAGATTGGTCGTAGTTCGGATGTTGGAGCAAATTGGAAGGATGTGGGTTTCGAAAATCAGAACATTCAAACCCAGAAGTTCGAATCCATTGGATCGAATCGATACGAATCGATTCGAAGGAAACAAGGTCCAGATGTTCGAATCCATGCGGTTCGAATCGATAGAGCCTAAGGGAGGACAGATACTTCGAATCCATGAATCTAGTGCAGTTTCGAATCGATCGGAATATCATGTCTTCGACTCAATTATAGCAGCATTACTTCGAATCGATCGCTTCGATACCATTTTCTTTCATGATCATCGATTCGAAATCTGACACTTAGAATCGATTCGAACAAGTTGCTCCCAGATCGATGCGAAGCTGTGAACAAAAACGATGTCCACCATGACAAGTTTCTTTCCCCAAGTCTATCGATTCGACCCATTCCAGATCTGACAATCCTTCAAAATTTTCAGAAGATAAGATGGGGTCACCGCCAAGAATTCCAAATTTTTACGTTCTACACTCGAATCGGTTCCATATTTACCTGATTGGATTCAATTATAAACAAAAGCTTGGGAGGATGTTATCGATTCGAACGAAGGCGTGGAAGTTCCTAGTCTGAAGGATTGATTCGAAGAAACAGCTGAAGCAATGGGGAAAAGTAAAAAGTGAGAAGTGAATAGGACCCCGGTATATATAGGGGAAATATGGCGATTCGCCTCCCGGTATACCTGACCGGCTTCTACAGGTGAGGAAATCGAATCGAATCGATTCGTTGCGGCATGTTCGAATCCATTGTGAGCCACTAGTTCGAATCCATCACGACACAGAGTCGTTCCACCAGTTCGAATCCATCCCTTAGTTCGAATCCATCCGGTTTCGAACCCTATACAACGTCGAATCCATTTCAGCAACATCGATACGAGACAACATCGACTCGAAGCACAAACCCCACGAACCATCGTTTCGAAAAGACATCGATTCGAGCATTCGCGACTTCGACTCCACCAACTCAGAGAACTTCGAATCCACGCAGTATTGATTCGGAGAACCATCGATTCAAAGCAGTTAACAGAAGATGAACCTAGATCACTGTGCACCATCGATTCAAAGTACCTACTTCGAAACCATCAACTCGAAGCGGACCAAGAAACATAGCTTCGAATCCATCAAATACCACCGGTCAAATGGATGAATCGTTTCAATATGAAAAATTGCTTGTCCACTCTTGTACCGATTCAGGAGAGGATCAATACAAGAGGATGATCATAGGCAATCATAAAAGTGATGTTTTTACTCGAGTCTCAAACCGGTTCAGGAGAGGACCGATGCAGATTTCGATAGCAAACCGAACTGACAACGACTTGCGATCACGCAACATTAAACAAAGTCAAGATAATATACGTATGCACGTATTTCTGACTAATGTTTGGTCTTTATCGTTTACAGGAATCAAATGTTCATCTCGTCATGACTCAAAGAACCTAGCAGCCAGTCACAATTATTCGACGGTCGATTACTGCGATACGGAATGCAACTTTCGGTAAAGCATGTCATAACCGTCCAGTGAGAGATTACAACTTATCAAAGCACGTCATGTTTACACAAGACGTACTTTGGGGGGCAAATGTTATCCCGCCTTTTGGCAAGGCCGTGACACCAAGGACTTAACTAGAAACCGGCGACAGATCGTCTCGTAGACCAGCTACGCACAAGGATGGCTATGGATATCGATGAAATTTGTCCGAGTCCGGATCGGGCTACAATCGATAAGGCACGTCATGCAGAGTAGTAGAAACCAACATTCCAAATTTCGGGGCAATCCGAGTTCATATGCTCAAGTTATCGCCGATGGAAGATGGGTTAGATAGTATAGGTTCGAATCCCTCAGAAATAGGCAAGGGTCGAATCGATGAGGGAAGACTGGTTCGAATCGATCAGAGGAGCATTACGTCGAATCCATGAAGAACACATTTGCTTCGACTCCATCTATCGGGCATTGATTCGTATCCATCAGAAGCAACCATGCTTCGAACCCATCCGCGCGTGCCTTAGGCTTCGAAACTATTGGAGCATTCCCCATCTTCGACTCCATCAAGGAAGTTCCTTCGAATCCATGCAGTCATAAGGACCTCGACTCCATCTCATGAGGCAGCTTCGAATCGATCGAACGTAATATGCCTTGATCGATTCGAAGACACTTATCTTCGAGTCCATCCCCTCGGATCTATCAAGTCAAAATAGCGAGATACAAGGAGTTGACTCAGTAAAACTCGGAGCGAAAGCTGGATTGACCCGAAGCACACGCAACACGTCACTATCTTCACGAGCAACACCATCGATTCGAACCTATGGATTCGAAGCACATCGATTCGAACGAATCCATAAGGCGATGAACACCAACTTGAATCGCTCATAACTCAAGATCTACAAGTCCAAATGCTACGAAATTTTCACAGAAGCTTGCGTACACATCAAAGAATGTCCACACCAAATTTCAGCTCGATTGGATGATTTCTTGATCGATTCGAACCAAGGGTCGAATCGATCCCAAAGTGGGCCCGGATCTCCAGATTTCGGCCATGTGGGCCCCCGGACGTACCAGAACTGGTCTCCCCTCATTTTAGGCAAAATATCAGCCTCCTACACCTATAAATAGAGCCCCTGGTCATTCAGAAAAGGGGTCGGATAATTCTAAGTACTGAAGAGCGCCCAGATTCTGCCAGATCTACTCCAGAACACCGCCGCTACTTTAGATTGACACTTAGCATTTAAATTCAGTTGTATTACATTATAAACTACTGTAACCTTCAAGTATCGAGCAATAAAATCATCAAACTTCATAGTGGACGTAGGCAAAACGCCGAACCACTCTAAATCGCTTGTCTTTGCAATTTACTTTCTGTTATTTGGAGTTTTTGTTAGATAATCCACAGTTTTAATTTTCATTCTTCACTTTTATCTCTTCAAAAAACTTCCGAAGAGTGTTGTGCCCATTTTTGGTACAAACACGAACTGTGCAGTTGCGATCGATACGAACAGAGCATTTTCGATCGATACGAAAAGTGCATTTGCGATCGATACGAACAGAGCCGTGAGTATCGATACGAATTGGACGCAGATGGATCGATACGAACTGCGTGTGAGAATCGATACGAATTGGACGCAGATGGCTCGATACGAACTACGTGTGAAAATCGATACGAATTGGACGCAGATGGATCGATACGAACTGCGTGTGAGAATCGATACGAATTGGACGCAGATGGATCGATACGAATAGTGCAGTTGCGATCGATACGAACAGAGCAGTTGCGATCGATACGAACAGAGCAGTTGCGATCGATACAAACAGAGCATTTTCGATCGATACGAATAGAGCATTTTCGATCGATACGAAAAGAGCTTTTGCGATCGATACGAACAGGGCTATGAGTATCGATACGAATTGGACACAGATGAATCAATACGAACTGCGTGTGAGAATCGATACGAATTGGATGCAGATGGATCGATACGAACAGCGTGTGAAAATCGATTCGAATAGGATGCAGAAGGATCGATACGAACTGCGTGTGAGAATCGATACGAACAGAGCAATTCCGATCGATAAGAACAGAGCATTTTCGATCGATACGAAAAGAGCATTTTCGATCGATACGAACAGGGCCGTGAGTATCGATACTAATTGGACGCAGATGGATCGATACGAACTGCGTGTGAGAATCGATACGAATTGGACGCAGATGGATCGATACGAACTTCGTGTGAAAATCGATACGAATTGGACGCAGATGGATCGATACGAATAGAGCAGTTGCGATCGATACGAACAGAGCAGTTGCGATCGATAAGAACAGAGCAGTTGCGATCGATACGAACAGAGCAGTTGCGATCGATACGAACAGAGCAGTTGCGATCGATACGAACAGAGCAGTTGCGATCGATACGAACAGAGCATTTTCGATCGATACGAACAGAGCAGTGAGTATCGATCCGAACAGAGCATTTTCGCCGATACGAACAGAGCATTTTCGATCGATACGAACAGAGCATTTGCGATCGATACGAATTGGACGCAGATGGATCGATACGAACAGAGCAGTTGCGATCGATACGAACAGAGCAGTTGCGATCGATACGAACAGAGCATTTTCGATCGATACGAATAGAGCATTTTCGATCGATA
This sequence comes from Allium fistulosum, assembly GCA_030737815.1. Lineage (NCBI taxonomy): Eukaryota > Viridiplantae > Streptophyta > Magnoliopsida > Asparagales > Amaryllidaceae > Allium > Allium fistulosum. Next base: position 802,906,525 of record CM060904.1, read on the forward strand.
CGAAAAGAGTATTTGTGATCGATACGAACAGAGCCGTGAGTATCGATACTAATTGGACGCAGATGGCTCGATACGAACTGCGTGTGAGAATCGATACGAATTGGACGCAGATGGATCGATACGAACTGCGTGTGAAAATCGATATGAATTGGACGCAGATGGATCGATACGAACAGAGCAGTTGCGATCGATACGTATAGAGCAGTTGCGATCGATACGAACAGAGCATTTTCGACCGATACGAACAGAGCATTTTCGATCGATACGAAAAGAGCATTTGCGATCGATACGAACAGAGCCGTGAGTATCGATACGAATTGGACGCAGATGGATCGATATGAACTGCGTGTGAGAATCGATACGAATTGGACGTAGATGGATCGATATGAACTACGTGTGAAAATCGATATGAATTGGATGCAGATGGATCGATACGAACAGAGCAGTTGCGATCGATACGAACAGAGCTGTTGCGATCGATACGAATAGAGCTATTGTGATCGATACGAACAGAGCATTTTCGATCGATACGAACAGAGCATTTTCGATCGATATGAACAGAGCATTTTCGATCGATACGAACAGAGCATTTGCGATCGATACGAACAGAGCCGTGAGTATCGATACTAATTGGACGCCGATGGATCGATACGAACTGCATGTGAGAATCGATACGAATTGGACGCAGATGGATCGATACGAACTGGGTGTGAAAATCGATACGAATTGGACGCAGATGGATCGATACGAACAGAGCAGTTGCGATCGATACGAACAGAGCTGTTGCGATCGATACGAACAGAGCAGTTGCGATCGATACGAACAGAGCAGTTGCGATCGATACGAACATAGCAGTTGCGATCGATACGAACAGAGCATTTTCGATCGATACGAACAGAGCAGTGAGTATCGATCCAAACAGAGCATTTTCGATCGATACGAACAGAGCATTTTCGATCGATACGAACAGAGCATTTGCGATCGATACGAATTGGACGCAGATGGATCGATACGAATAGAGCTGTTGCGATCGATATGAACAGAGCAGTTGCGATCGATACGAATAGAGCATTTTCGATCGATACGAATAGAGCATTTTCGATCGATACGAACAGAGCATTTGCGATCGATACGAACAGAGCCGTGAGTATCGATACTAATTGGACGCCGATGGATCGATACGAACTGCATGTGAGAATCGATACGAATTGGACGCAGATGGATCGTTACGAACTGCGTGTGAAAATCGATATGAATTGGATGAAGATGGATCGATACAAACAGAGCAGTTGCGATCGATACGAACAGAGCAGTTGCGATCGATACGAACAGAGCAGTTGCGATCGATACGAACAGAGCATTTTCGACCGATAAGAACAGAGCATTTTCGATCGATGCGAAAAGAGCATTTGCGATCGATACGAACAGAGCCGTGAGTATCGATACGAATTGGACGCAGATGGATCGATACGAACTGCGTGTGAGAATCGATACTTATTGGACGTAGATGGATCGATATGAACTGCGTGTGAAAATCGATATGAATTGGACGCAGATGGATCGATACGAACAGAGCAGTTGCGATCGATACGAAAAGAGCTGTTGCGATCGATACCAACAGAGCGATTGTGATCGATACGAACAGAGCATTTTCGATCGATACGAACAGAGCATTTTCGATCGATACGAACAGAGCATTTTCGATCGATACGAACAGAGCATTTTCGATCGTACGAACAGAGAATTTTCGATCGATACGAACAGTGCATTTGCGATCGATACGAACAGAGCCGTGAGTATCGATACTAATTGGGCGCAGATGGATCGATACGAACTGCGTGTGAGAATCGATACAAATTGGACGCAGATGGATCGATACGAACTATGTGTGAATATCGATACAAATTGGACGCAGATGGATCGATATAAAAAGAGCAGTTGCGATCGATACGAACAGAGCAGTTGCGATCGATACGAACAGAGCATTTTCGATCGGTACGAATAGAGCATTTTCGATCGATACGAAAAGAGCATTTGCGATCGATACAAACAGAGCCGTGAGTATCGATACTAATTGGACGCAGATGGATCGATACGAACTGCGTGTGAGAATCGATAAGAGCAGAGCAGTTGCGATCGATACGAATAGTGCAGTTGCAATCGATACGAACAGACCAGTTGCGATCGATACGAACAGACCAGTTGCGATCGATACGAGTAGAGCATTTTCGATTGATACGAACTGAGCATTTTCGATCGATACGAAAAGAGAATTTGCGATCGATATGAACAGAGCCGTGAGTATCGATACTAATTGGACGCAGATGGATTGATACGAACTGCGTGTGAGAATCGATACGAACAGAGCTGTTGCGATCGATATGAACAGTGCAGTTGCGATCGATTGGAACAGAGCAGTTGCGATCGATACGAACAGAGCAGTTGCGATCGATACGAACAGAGCATTTTCGATCGATACGAATAGAGCATTTTCGATCGATACGAACAGAGCATTTTCGATCGATACGAAAAGAGCATTTGCGATCGATACGAACGGAGCCGTGAGTATCGATACTAATTGGACGCAGATGGACCGATACGAACTACGTGTGAGAATCGATACGAATTGGACGTAGATGGATCGATACGAACTGCGTGTGACAATCGATACGAATTGGACGCAAATGGATCGATATGAATAGAGCAGTTGCGATCGATACGAACAGAGTAGTTGCGATCGATACGAACAGAGCAATTGCGATCGATACGAACAAAGCAGTTGCGATCGATACGAACATAGCATTTTCGATCGATACGAACAGAGCATTTTCGATCGATACGAAAAGAGCATTTGTGATCGATACGAACAGAGCCGTGAGTATCGATACTAATTGGACGTAGATGGATCGATACGAACTGCGTTTGAGAATCGATACGAATTGGACGCAGATGGATCGATACGAACTGCGTGTGAAAATCGATACGAATTGGACGTAGATGGATCGATATGAAAAGAGCAGTTGCGATCGATACGAACAGAGCAGTTGCAATCGATACGAACAGAGCATTTTCGATCGATAAGAACAGAGCATTTTCGATCGATACGAACAGAGCATTTTCGATTGATAAAAACAGAGCATTTTCGATCGATACGAACATAGCATTTTCGATCGATACGAAAAGAGCATTTGCGATCGATACGAACAGAGCCGTGAGTATCGGTATGAATTGGACGCAGATGGATCGATACGAACTGCGTGTGAGAATTGATACGAATTGGACGCAGATGGATCGATACGAACTGCGTGTGAAAATCGATACGAATTGGACGCAGATGGATCGATACGAACAGAGCAGTTGCGATCGATACGAACAGAGCAGATGCGATCGATACGAACAGAGCAGATGCGATCGATACGAACAGAGCATTTGCGATCGATACGAACAGAGCAGTTGCAATCGATACAAACAGAGCATTTTCGATCGATACGAACAGAGCATTTTCGATCGATACGAACAGAGCATTTTCGATCGATACAAAAAGAGCATTTGCGATCGATACGAACAGAGCCGTGAGTATCGATACTAATTGGACGCAGATGGATCGATACGAACTGCGTGTGAGAATCGATACGAACAGAGCAGTTGCGATCGATACGAACAGATCAGTTGTGATCGATACGAACAGAGCAGTTGCGATCGATATGAACAGAGCATTTTCGATCGATACGAACAGAGCATTTCCGATTAATACGAACAGAGCATTTTCGATCGATACAAACAGAGCATTTCCGATTGATACGAACAGAGCATTTTCGATCGATACGAATAGAGCATTTGCGATCGATACGAATAGAGCCGTGAGTATCGATACGAATTGGACGCAGATGGATCGATACGAACTGCGTGTGAGAATCGATACGAATTGGACGCAGATGGATCGATACGAACTGCGTGTGAAAATCGATACGAATTGGACGCAGATGGATCGATACGAACTGCGTGTGAGAATCGATACGAACAGAGCAGTTGCGATCGATACGAATAGAGCTGTTGCGATCGATACGAACAGAGCCTTTGTGATCCATACGAACTGTGCAGTTGCGATCGATACGAACAGAGCATTTTTGATCGATACGAAAAGTGCATTTGCGATCGATACGAACAGAGCCGTGAGTATCGATACGAATTGGATGCAGATGGATCGATACGAACTGCGTGTGAGAATCGATACGAATTGGACGTAGATGGCTCGATACGAACTACGTGTGAAAATCGATACGAATTGGACGCAGATGGATCGATACGAACTGAGTGTGAGAATCGATACGAATTAGACGCAGATGGATCGATACGAATAGTGCAGTTGCGATCGATACGAACAGAGCAGTTGCGATTGATACGAACAGAGCAGTTGCGATCGATACAAACAGAGCATTTTCGATCGATACGAAAAGAGCTTTTGCGATCGATACGAACAGGGCTATGAGTATCGATACGAATTGGACACAGATGGATCGATACGAACTGCGTGTGAGAATCGATACGAATTGGATGCAGATGGATCGATACGAACAGCGTGTGAAAATCGAAACGAATAGGACGTAGATGGATCGATACGAACTGCGTGTGAGAATCGATACGAACAGAGCAATTCTGATCGATACGAAAAGAGCATTTTCGATCGATACGAAAAGAGCATTTTCGATCGATACGAACAGGGCCGTGAGTATCGTTACTAATTGGACGCAGATGGATCGATACGAACTGCGTGTGAGAATCGATACGAATTGGACATAGATGGATCGATATGAACTACGTGTGAAAATCGATACGAATTGGACGCAGATGGATCGATACGAATATAGCAGTTGCGATCGATACGAACAGAGTAGTTGCGATCGATACGAACAGAGCAGTTGGATTGATACGAACAGAGCAGTTGCGATCGATACGAACAGAGCAGTTGCGATCGATACGAATAGAGCATTTTCGATCGATACGAACAGAGCAGTGAGTATCGATCCGAACAGAGCATTTTCGATCGATACGAACAGAGCATTTTCGATCGATACGAACAGAGCATTTGCGATCGATACGAATTGGACGCAGATGGATCGATACGAACAGAGCAGTTGCGATTGATACGAACAGAGCAGTTGCGATCGATACGAACAGAGCAGTTGCGATCGATACGAACAGAGCATTTTCGATGTATACGAATAGAGCATTTTCGATTGATATGAAAAGAGTATTTGCGATCGATACGAACAGAGCCGTGAGTATCGATACTAATAGGACGCAGATGGCTCGATACGAACTGCGTGTAAGAATCGATACGAATTGGACGCAGATGGATCGATACGAACTGCGTGTGAAAATCGATATGAATTGGACGTAGATGGATCGATACGAACAGAGCAGTTGCGTTCGATACGAACAGAGCAGTTGCGATCGATATGAATAGAGCAGTTGCGATCGATTCAAACAGAGCATTTTCGACCGATACGAACAGAGCATTTTCGACCGATACGAACAGAGCATTTTCGATCGATACGAAAAGAGCATTTGCGATTGATACGAACAGAGCCGTTAGTATCGATACGAATTGGACGCAGATGGATCGATACGAACTGCGTTTGAGAATCGATACGAATTGGACGTAGATGGATCGATATGAACTGCGTGTGAAAATCGATATGAATTGGACGCAGATGGATCGATACGAACAGAGCAGTTGCGATCGATACGAACAGAGCTGTTGCGATCGATACGAACAGAGCGATTGTGATCAATACGAACATAGTATTTTCGATCGATAAGAACAGAGCATTTTCGATCGATACGAACAGAGCATTTTCGATCGATACGAACAGAGCATTTGCGATCGATACGAACAGAGCCGTGAGTATCGATACTAATTGGACGCAGATGGATCGATACGAACTGCATGTGAGAATCGATACGAATTGGACGCAGATGGATCGATACGAACTGGGTGTGAAAATCGATACGAATTAGACGCAGATGGATCGATACGAACAGAGCAGTTGCGATCGATACGAATAGAGCTGTTGCGATCGATACGAACAGAGCAGTTGCGAACGATACGAACAGAGCAGTTGCGATCGATATGAACAGAGCATTTTCAATCGATACGAATAGAGCATTTTCGATTGATACGAACTGAGCATTTCCGATCGATACGAACAGAGCATTTTCGATCGATACGAACAGAGCCGTGAGTATCGATACGAATTGGACGCAGATGGATCGATACGAACTGCGTGTGAAAATCGATACGAATTGGACGCATATGGATCAATACGAACAGAGCAGTTGCGATCGATACGAACAGAGCAGTTGCGATCGATACGAACAGAGCAGTTGCGATTGATACGAACAGAGCATTTTCGATCGATGCGAACGGAGCATTTTCGATCGATGCGAACGGAGCATTTTCGATCGATACGAACAGAGCATTTTCGATCGATATGAAAAGAGCATTTGCGATCGATACGAATAGAGCCGTAAGTATCGATATTAATTGGACGTGGATGGATCGATATGAACTGCGTGTGAGAATCGATACGAATTGGACGCATATGGATCGATACGAACTGCGTGTGAAAATCGATACGAAATGGACGCAGATGGATCGATACGAACAGAGCAGTTGCGATCGATACAAACAGAGCATTTTAGATCCATAGGAACAGAGCATTTTCGATCGATACGAATAGAGCATTTGCGATCGATACGAACAGAGCCGTGAGTATCGATACGAATTGGACGCCGATGGATCGATACGAACTGCGTGTGAGAATCGATACGAATTGGACTCGGATGGATCGATACGAATTGGACGCAGATGGATCGATACGAATTGGACGCAGATGGATCGATACGAATTGGACGCAGATGGATCGATACGAACTGCGTGTGAGAATCGATACGAACATAGCAGTTGCGATCGATACGAACGGAGCTGTTGCGATCGATACGAACAGAGCAGTTGCGATCCATACGAACTGTGCAGTTGCGATCGATACAAATAGAGCATTTTTGATCGATACGAAAATTGCATTTGCGATCGATATGAACAGAGCCGTGAGTATCGATACGAATTGGACGCAGATGGATCGATACTAACTGCGTGTGAGAATCGATACGAATTGGATGCAGATGGCTCGATACGAACTGCGTGTGAAAATTGATAAAAATTGGACGCAGATGGATCGATACGAACTGCGTGTGAGAATCGATACGAATTGGACGCAGATGGATCGATACGAACAGTGCAGTTGCGATCGATACGAACAGAGCAGTTGCGATCGATACGAATAGAGCAGTTGCGATCGATACAAACAGAGCATTTTCGATCGATACGAACAGAGCATTTTCGATCGATACGAAAAGAGCTTTTGCGATCGATACGAACAGGGCTATGAGTATTGATACGAATTGGACACAGATGGATCGATACGAACTGCGTGTGAGAATCGATACGAATTGAATGCAGATGGATCGATACGAACAGCGTGTGAAAATCGATACGAATAGGACGCAGATGGATCGATACGAACTGCGTGTGAGAATCGATACGAACAGAGCAATTCTGATCGATACGAACAGAGCATTTTCGATCGATACGAAATGAGCATTTTCGATCGATACAAACAGAACCGTGAGTATCGATACTAATTGGACGCAGATGGATCGATACGAACTGCGTGTGAGAATCGATACGAATTGGACTCAGATGGATCGATACGAATAACGTGTGACAATCGATATGAATTGGACGTAGATGGATCGATACGAATATAGCAGTTGCGATCGATACGAACAGAGCAGTTGCGATCGATACGAACAGAGCATTTTCGATCGATACGAACAGAGCATTTTCGATCGATACGAAAAGAGCATTTGCGATCGACACGAACAGAGCCGTGAGTATCGATACGAATTGGACGCAGATGGATCGATATGAACTGCATGTGAAAATCGATACGAATTGGACGCAGAGGGATCGATACGAACAGCGTGTGAAAATCGATACGAATTGACGCAGATGGATCGATACGAACTGCGTGTGAGAATTGTTACGAATAGAGCAGTTGCGAACGATATGAACAGAGCAGTTGCGATCGATACGAACAAAGCAGTTGCGATCAATACTAACATTGCAATTTCGATCGATACGAACAGAGCATTTTCGATCGATACGAAAAGAGCATTTGCGATCGATACGAACAGAGCCATGAGTATCGATACGAATTGGATGCAGATGGATCGATACGAACTGCGTGTGAGAATCGATACTAATTGGACGCAGATGGATCGATACGAACAGCGTGTGAAAATCGATACGAATTGGACGCAGATGGATCGATACGAACTGCATGTGAGAATCGATACGAATAGAGCAGTTGCGATCCATACGAACAGAGCAGTTGCGATCGATACGAACAGAGCAGTTGCGATCGATACGAACAGAGCAGTTGCGATCGATACGAACAGAGCATTTTCGATCGATATGAACAGAGCATTTTCGATCTATACGAAAAGAGCATTTGCGATCGATACGAACAGAGTCGTGAGTATCGATACGTATTGGATGCAGATGGATCGATACGAACTGCGTGTGAGAATCGATATGAATTGGACGTAGATGGATCGATACGAAATGCGTGTGAGAATCGATATGAACAGAGCAGTTGTGATCGATACGAACAGAGCAGTTGCAATCGATACGAACAGAGCAGTTGCGATCGATACGAACAGAGCATTTTCGATGGATACGAACAGAGCATTTTCGCTCGATACAAACAGAGCACTTTCGATAAATACGAAAAGAGCATTTGCGATCGATACGAACAGAGCCATGAGTATCGATACGAACTGGACGCAGATGGATCGATACGAACTACATGTGAGTATCGATACGAATTGTATGCGGATGGATCGATACGAACTGCGTGTGAAAATCTATACGAATTGGACGTAGATGGATCGATACGAACTGCGTGTGAGAATCGATACGAACAGAGCAGTTGCGATCGATACGAACAGAGCAGTTGCGATCGATACGAACAGAGCATTTGCGATCGATATGAACAGAGCATTTTCGATCGATACGAACAGAGCATTTTCGATCGATACGAAAAGAGCATTTGCTATCGATACGAACAGAGCAGTCAGTATCGATACGAACCGAGCCGTGAGTATTGATACGAATTGGACGCAAATGGATCGATACAAACTGCGTGTGAGAATCGGTACGAATTGGACGCAGATGGATCGATACGAACTGCGTGTGAAAATCGATACGAACAGAGCAGTTGCGATCAATACGAACAGAGCAGTTGTGATCGATACGAACAGAGCATTTTCGATCGATACGAACTGAGCATTTTCGATCGATACGAACAGAGCATTTTCGATCTATACGAACAGAGCATTTTCGATCGATACTAAAATAGCATTTGCGATCGATACGAACAGAGCCGTGAGTATCGATACGAATTGGACGCAGATGGATCGATACGAACGGCGTGTGAGAATTGATACGAATTGGACGCAGATGGATCGATACGAACTGCGTGTGAGAATCGATACGAATTGGACGCAGATGGATCGATACGAACTGCATGTGAGAATCGATACGAACAGAGCAGTTGCGATCGATACGAACAGAGAAGTTGCGATCGATACGAACAGAGCATTTTCGATCGATACGAACAGAGCATTTTCGATCGATACGAAAAGAGCATTTGCGATCGATACGAACAGAGCCGTGAGTATCGATACTAATTGGATGCAGATGGATCGATATGAACTGCGTGTGAGAATCGATACGAATTGGACGCAGATAGATCGATACGAACTGTGTGTGAAAATAGATACGAATTTAATGCAGATGGATAGATACGAACAGAGCAGTTGTGATCGATACGAACAGAGCAGTTGTGATCGATACGAACTGCGTGTGAGAATCGATACGAATTGGACGCAGATGGATCGATACGAACTGCGTGTGAGAATCGATACGAATTGGATGCAGATGGATCGATACGAACTGCGTGTGAAAATCGACACGAATTGGGAACAGAGTAGTTGCGATCGATACGAACAGAGCAGTTGTGATCGATACGAACAGAGCATTTTCGATCGATACGAACATAGCATTTTCGATCGATACGAAAAGAGCATTTGCGATCGATACGAACAGGGCCGTGAGTATCGATACTAATTGGAGGCAAATAGATCGATACGAACTGCGTGTGAGAATCGATATGAATTGGACGCAGATGGATCGATACGAACTGCATGTGAAAATCGATACGAATTGGACGCATATGGATCGATACGAACTGCATGTGAAAATCGATACGAATTGGACGCAGATGGATCGATACGAACAGAGCAGTTGTGATCGATACGAACAGAGCAGTTGCGAACGATTCGTACAGAGCAGTTGCGATCGATTCGAATTGAGCAGTTGCGATCGATACGAACAGAGCATTTTCGATCGATACGAACAGAGCATTTTCGATCGATACGAACAGAGCATTTTCGATCGATACGAAAAGAGAATTTGTGATCGATACGAATAGAGCCGTGAGTATCGATAAGAATTGGACGCAGATGGATCGATACGAACTGCGTGTGAGAATCGATAAGAATTGGACGCAGATGGATCGATACGAATTAGACGCAGATGGATCGATACGAACAGAGCAGTTGCGATCGATACAAACAGAGCAGTTGCGATCGATACGAACAGAGCAGTTGCGATTCGATACGAACAGAGCATATTCGATCGATACGAACAGAGCATTTTCGATCGATACGAAAAGAGCATTTGTGATCTATACGAACAGAGCCGTGAGTATCGATACTAATTGGACGCAGATGGATCGATAAGAACTGCGTGTGAGAATCGATACGAATTGGACGCGGATGGATCGATACGAAATGCGTGTGACAATCGATACGAATTGGATGCAGATGGATCGATACGAACTGCGTGTGAGAATCGATACGAACAGAACAGTTGCGATCGATACGAATAGAGCAGTTGCGATCAATACGAACAGAGCATTTGCGATCGATACGAACAGAGCCGTGAGTATCGATACGAATTGGACGCAGATGGATCGATACGAACTGTGTGTGAGAATCGATACGTATTGCACGCAGATGGATCGATACGAACTGCGTGTGAGAATCGATACGAATTGGACACAGATGGATCGATACGAACTGCGTTTGAGAATCGATATGAATAGAGCAGTTGTGAATGATACGAACAGAGCAGTTGCGATCGATACGAACAGAGCATTTTCGATCGGTACGAACAGAGCATTTTCGATCGATACGAACAGAGCATTTTCGATCGATACGAAAAGAGAATTTGCGATCGATACGAACAGAGCCGTGAGTATCGATACTAATTGGACACAGATGGATCGATACAAACTGCGTGTGAGAATCGATACGAATTGGATGCAAATGGATCGATACGAACTGCGTGTGAAAATCGATACGAATTAAATGCAGATGGATTGATTCAAACAGAGCAGTTGCGATCGATACGAACAGAGTAGTTGCGATCGATACGAACATAAAATTTTCGATCGATACGAACAGAGCATTTTCGATCGATACAGAAAGAGCATTTGCGATCGATACGAATAGAGCCGTGAGTATCGATACTAATTGGACGCAGATGGATCGATACAAACTGCGTGTGAGAATCGATACGAATTGGACGCAGATGGATCGATACGAATAGAGCAGTTGCGATCGATACGAACAGAGCAGTTGCGATCGATACGAACAGAGCAGTTGCGATCGATACGAACAGAGCATTTTCGATCGATACAAACAGAGCATTTCCGATCGATACGAACAGAGCATTTTCGATCGATACGAAAAGAGCATTTGCGATCGATACGAACAGAGCCGCGAGTATCGATACGAATTGGACGTAGATGGATCGATACGAACTGCGTGTGAGAATCGATACGAATTGGACGCAGATGGATCGATATGAACTGCGTGTGAAAATCGATACGAATTGGACGCAGATGGATCGATACGAATAGAGTAGTTGCGATCGATACGAACAGAGCGGTTGCGATCGAGACGAACAGAGCGGTTGCGATCGATACGAACAGAGCGGTTGCGATCGATACGAACAGAGCATTTTCGATCGATACGAACAGAGCATTTTCGATCGATACGAACAGAGCATTTTCGATCGATACGAACAGAGCATTTTCGATCGATACGAAAAGAGCATTTGCGATCGATACGAACAGAGTCGTGAGTATCATTACGAATTGGATGCAGATGGATCGATACGAACTACGTGTGAGAATCGATACGAATTGGACACAGATGGATCGATACGAACTGCGTGTGAAATTCGATACAAATTGGACGCAGATGGATCGATACGAACTGCGTGTGAGAATCGATACGTATTGCACGCAGATGGATCGATACGAACTACGTGTGAGAATCGATACGAATTGGACGCAGATGGATCGATACGAACTGCGTTTGAGAATCGATATGAATAGAGCAGTTGCGAATGATACGAACAGAGCAGTTGCGATCAATAGGAACAGAGCAGTTGCGATCGATACGAACAGAGCATTTTCGATCGGTACGAACAGAGCATTTTCGATCGATACGAACAGAGCATTTTCGATCGATACGAAAAGAGAATTTGCGATCGATACGAACAGAGCCGTGAGTATCGATACTAATTGGACGCAGATGGATCGATACAAACTGCGTGTGAGAATCGATACGAATTGGATGCAAATGGATCGATACGAACTGCGTGTGAAAATCGATACGAATTAAATGCAGATGGATCGATTCAAACAGAGCAGTTGCGATCGATACGAACAGAGTAGTTGCGATCGATACGAACATAAAATTTTCGATCGATACGAACAGAGCATTTTCGATCGATACAAAAAGAGCATTTGCGATCGATACGAATAGAGCCGTGAGTATCGATACTAATTGGACGCAGATGGATCGATACAAACTGCGTGTGAGAATCGATACGAATTGGACGCAGATGGATCGATACGAATAGAGCAGTTGCGATCGATACGAACAGAGCAGTTGCGATCGATACGAACAGAGCATTTTCGATCGATACGAACAGAGCATTTCCGATCGATACGAACAGAGCATTTTCGATCGATACGAAAAGAGCATTTGCGATCGATACGAACAGAGCCGCGAGTATCGATACGAATTGGACGTAGATGGATCGATACGAACTGCGTGTGAGAATCGATATGAATTGGACGCAGATGGATCGATATGAACTGCGTGTGAAAATCGATACGAATTGGACGCAGATGGATCGATACGAATAGAGTAGTTGCGATCGATACGAACAGAGCGGTTGCGATCGATACGAACAGAGCGGTTGCGATCGATACGAACAGAGCGGTTGCGATCGATACGAACAGAGCATTTTCGATCGATACGAACAGAGCATTTTCGATCGATACGAACATAGCATTTTCGATCGATACGAACAGAGCATTTTCGATCGATACGAAAAGAGCATTTGCGATCGATACGAACAGAGTCGTGAGTATCATTACGAATTGGACGCAGATGGATCGATACGAACTACGTGTGAGAATCGATACGAATTGGACACAGATGGATCGATACGAACTGCGTGTGAAATTCGATACAAATTGGACGCAGATGGATCGATACGAACAGAGCAGTTGCGATCGATACGAACAAAGCAGTTGCAATCGATACGAACAGAGCATTTTCGATCGATACGAACAGAGCATTTTCGATCGATACGAACAGAGCAATTGCGATCGATACGAACAGAGCAGTTGCGATCGATACGAACAGAGCAATTACGATCGATACGAACAGAGCAGTTGCGATCGATACGAAAAGAGCATTTGCGATCGATACGAACACAGCCGTGAGTATCGATACGAATTTGACGCAGATGGATCGATACGAACTGCGTGTGAGAATCGACATGAATTGGACACAGATGGATCGATACGAATAGAGCGGTTGCGATTGATACGAACAGAGAGGTTGCGATCGATACGAACAGAGCATTTTCGATCGATATGAACAGAGCATTTTCGATCGATACGAACAGAGCATTTTCGATCGATACGAAAAGAGCATTTTCGATCGATACGAAAAGAGCATTTGCTATCGATACGAACAGAGCCGTGAGTACCGATACTAATTGGATGTAGATGGATCGATACGAACTGCATGTGAGAATCGATATGAATTGGACGCAGATGGATCGATACGAACTGCGTGTGAAAATCGATACGAATTGGACGCAGATGTATCGATACGAATAGAGCAGTTGCGATCGATACGAACAGAGCAGTTGCGATCGATACGAACAGAGCAGTTGCGATCGATACGAACAGAGCATTTTCGATCGATACGAACAGAGCATTTTCGATCTATACGAAAAGAGCATTTGCGATCGATACGAACAGAGCCGTGAGTATCGATACGAATTGGATGCAGATGGATCGATATGAACATCGTGTGAGAATCGATACGAATTGGACACAGATGGATCGATACGAACTGCGTGTGAGAATCGATACGAATTGGACGCGGATGGATCGATACGAAATGCGTGTGACAATCGATACGAATTGGATGCAGATGGATCGATACGAACTGCGTGTGAGAATCGATACGAACAGAGCAGTTGCGATCGATACGAACAGAGCATTTTCGATCGATACGAACAGAGCATTTTCGATCGATACGAACAGAGCCATGAGTATCGATACGAATTGGACGCAGATGGATCGATACGAACTGCGTGTGAGAATCGATACGTATTGCACGCAGATGGATCGATACGAACTGCGTGTGAGAATCGATACGAATTGGACGCAGATGGATCGATACGAACTGCGTTTGAGAATCGATATGAATAGAGCAGTTGCGAATGATACGAACAGAGCAGTTGCGATCAATACGAACAGAGCATTTGCGATCAATATGAACAGAGCCATGAGTATCGATACGAATTGGACGCAGATGGATCGATACGAACTGCGTGTGAGAATCGATACGTATTGCACGCAGATGGATCGATACGAACTGCGTGTGAGAATCGATACGAATTGGACGCAGATGGATCGATACGAACTGCGTTTGAGAATCGATATGAATAGAGCAGTTGCGAATGATACGAACAGAGTAGTTGCGATCAATAGGAACAGAGCAGTTGCGATCGATACGAACAGAGCATTTTCGATCGGTACGAACAGAGCATTTTCGATCGATACGAACAGAGCATTTTCGATCGATACGAAAAGAGAATTTGCGATCGATACGAACAGAGCCGTGAGTATCGATACTAATTGGACGCAGATGGATCGATACAAACTGCGTGTGAGAATCGATACGAATTGGATGCAAATGGATCGATACGAACTGCGTGTGAAAATCGATACGAATTAAATGCAGATGGATCGATTCAAACAGAGCAGTTGCGATCGATACGAACAGAGTAGTTGCGATCGATACGAACATAAAATTTTCGATCGATACGAACAGAGCATTTTCGATCGATACAAAAAGAGCATTTGCGATCGATACGAATAGAGCCGTGAGTATCGATACTAATTGGACGCAGATGGATCGATACAAACTGCGTGTGAGAATCGATACGAATTGGACGCAGATGGATCGATACGAATAGAGCAGTTGCGATCGATACGAACAGAGCAGTTGCGATCGATACGAACAGAGCATTTTCGATCGATACGAACAGAGCATTTCCGATCGATACGAACAGAGCATTTTCGATCGATACGAAAAGAGCATTTGCGATCGATACGAACAGAGCCGCGAGTATCGATACGAATTGGACGTAGATGGATCGATACGAACTGCGTGTGAGAATCGATACGAATTGGACGCAGATGGATCGATATGAACTGCGTGTGAAAATCGATACGAATTGGACGCAGATGGATCGATACGAATAGAGTAGTTGCGATCGATACGAACAGAGCGGTTGCGATCGATACGAACAGAGCGGTTGCGATCGATACGAACAGAGCGGTTGCGATCGATACGAACAGAGCATTTTCGATCGATACGAACAGAGCATTTTCGATCGATACGAACAGAGCATTTTCGATCGATACGAACAGAGCATTTTCGATCGATACGAAAAGAGCATTTGCGATCGATACGAACAGAGTCGTGAGTATCATTACGAATTGGACGCAGATGGATCGATACGAACTACGTGTGAGAATCGATACGAATTGGACACAGATGGATCGATACGAACTGCGTGTGAAATTCGATACAAATTGGACGCAGATGGATCGATACGAACAGAGCAGTTGCGATCGATACGAACAAAGCAGTTGCAATCGATACGAACAGAGCATTTTCGATCGATACGAACAGAGCATTTTCGATCGATACGAACAGAGCATTTTCAATCGATACGAACAGAGCAATTGCGATCGATACGAACAGAGCAGTTGCGATCGATACGAACAGAGCAATTACGATCGATACGAACAGAGCAGTTGCGATCGATACGAAAAGAGCATTTGCGATCGATACGAACACAGCCGTGAGTATCGATACGAATTTGACGCAGATGGATCGATACGAACTGCGTGTGAGAATCGACATGAATTGGACACAGATGGATCGATACGAATAGAGCGGTTGCGATTGATACGAACAGAGAGGTTGCGATCGATACGAACAGAGCATTTTCGATCGATATGAACAGAGCATTTTCGATCGATACGAACAGAGCATTTTCGATCGATACGAAAAGAGCATTTTCGATCGATACGAAAAGAGCATTTGCTATCGATACGAACAGAGCCGTGAGTACCGATACTAATTGGATGTAGATGGATCGATACGAACTGCATGTGAGAATCGATATGAATTGGACGCAGATGGATCGATACGAACTGCGTGTGAAAATCGATACGAATTGGACGCAGATGTATCGATACGAATAGAGCAGTTGCGATCGATACGAACAGAGCAGTTGCGATCGATACGAACAGAGCAGTTGCGATCGATACGAACAGAGCATTTTCGATCGATACGAACAGAGCATTTTCGATCTATACGAAAAGAGCATTTGCGATCGATACGAACAGAGCCGTGAGTATCGATACGAATTGGATGCAGATGGATCGATATGAACATCGTGTGAGAATCGATACGAATTGGACACAGATGGATCGATACGAACTGCGTGTGAAAATCGATACGAATTGGACGCAGATGGATTGATACGAACAGAGAAGTTGCGATCGATACGAATAGAGCAGTTGCGATCGATACGAACAGAGTAGTTGCGATCGATACCAACAGAGCGGTTGCGATCGATACGAACAGAGCATTTTCGATCGATACGAACAGAGCATTTTCGATCGATACGAACAGAGCATTTTCGATCGATACGAACAGAGCATTTTCAATCGATACGAAAAGAGCATTTGCGATGGATACGAACAGAGCCGTGAGTATCGATACTAATTGGACGCAGATGGATCGATACGAACTGCGTGTGAGAATCGTTACGAATTGGACGCAAATGGATCGATACGACCTGCGTGTGAAAATCGATACGAATTGGATGCAGATGGATTGATACGAACAGAGCAGTTGCGATCGATACGAACAGAGCAGATGCAATCGATACGAAAAAAGCAGTTGCGGTCGATACGAACAGTGTAATTGCGATCGATACAAACAGAGCATTTTCGATCGATACGAATAGAGCATTTTCGATCGATACGAACAGAGCATTTGCGATCGATACTAAAAGAGCATTTGCGATCGATACGAACAGAGCCGTGAGTATCGATACTAATTAGACGCAGATGGATCTATACGAACTGCGTGTGAGAATCGATACGAATTGGACGTAGATGGATCGATACAAACTGCGTGTGAAAATCGATATGAACAGAGCATTTTCGATCGATACGAACAGAGCATTTTCGATCGATACGAACAGAGCATTTTCGATCGATACGAAAAGAGCATTTGTGATCGATACGAACAGAGCCGTGAGTATCGATACGAATTGGACGCAGATGGATCGATACGAACAGCGTGTGAGAATCGATACGAATTGCACGCAGATGGATCGATACGAACTACGTGTGAAAATCGAGACGAATTGGACGCAGATGGATCGATACGAACAGAGCGGTTGCGATCGATACGAACAGAGCGGTTGCGATCGATACGAACAGAGCATTTTCGATCGATACGAACATAGCATTTTCGATCGATACGAACAGAGCATTTTCGATCGATACGAAAAGAGAATTTGCGATCGATACGAATAGAGCCGTGAGTATCGATAAGAATTGGACGCAGATGGATCGATACGAACTGCGTGTGAGAATCGATAAGAATTGGACGCAGATGGATCGATATGAATTAGACGCAGATGGATCGATACGAACAGAGCAGTTGCGATCGATACAAACAGAGCAGTTGCGATCGATACGAACAGAGCAGTTGCGATTCGATACGAACAGAGCATATTCGATCGATACGAACAGAGCATTTTCGATCGATACGAAAAGAGCATTTGTGATCTATACGAACAGAGCCGTGAGTATCGATACTAATTGGACGCAGATGGATCGAAAAGAACTGCGTGTGAGAATCGATACGAATTGGACGCGGATGGATCGATACGAAATGCGTGTGACAATCGATACGAATTGGATGCAGATGGATCGATACGAACTGCGTGTGAGAATCGATACGAATAGAGCAGTTGCGATCGATACGAATAGAGCAGTTGCGATCAATACGAACAGAGCATTTGCGATCGATACGAACAGAGCCATGAGTATCGATACGAATTGGACGCAGATGGATCGATACGAACTGCGTGTGAGAATCGATACGTATTGCACGCAGATGGATCGATACGAACTGCGTGTGAGAATCGATACGAATTGGACGCAGATGGATCGATACGAACTGCGTTTGAGAATCGATATGAATAGAGCAGTTGCGAAAGATACGAACAGAGCAGTTGCGATCAATAGGAACAGAGCAGTTGCGATCGATACGAACAGAGCATTTTCGATCGGTACGAACAGAGCATTTTCGATCGATACGAACAGAGCATTTTCGATCGATACGAAAAGAGAATTTGCGATTGATACGAACAGAGCCGTGAGTATCGATACTAATTGGACGCAGATGGATCGATACAAACTGCGTGTTAGAATCGATACGAATTGGATGCAAATGGATCGATACGAACTGCGTGTGAAAATCGATACGAATTAAATGCAGATGGATCGATTCAAACAGAGCAGTTGCGATCGATACGAACAGAGTAGTTGCGATCGATACGAACATAAAATTTTCGATCGATACGAACAGAGCATTTTCGATCGATACAAAAAGAGCATTTGCGATCGATACGAATAGAGCCGTGAGTATCGATACTAATTGGACGCAGATGGATCGATACAAACTGCGTGTGAGAATCGATACGAATTGGACGCAGATGGATCGATACGAATAGAGCAGTTGCGATCGATACGAACAGAGCAATTGCGATCGATACGAATAGAGCATTTTCGATCGATACGAACAGAGCATTTCCGATCGATACGAACATGGCATTTTCGATCGATACGAAAAGAGCCTTTGCGATCGATACGAACAGAGCCGCGAGTATCGATACGAATTGGACGTAGATGGATCGATACGAACTGCGTGTGAGAATCGATACGAATTGGACGCAGATGGATCGATATGAACTGCGTGTGAAAATCGATACGAATTGGATGCAGATGGATCGATACGAACAGAGTAGTTGCGATCGATACGAACAGAGCGATTGCGATCGATACGAACAGAGCGGTTGCGATCGATACGAACAGAGCGGTTGCGATCGATACGAACAGAGCATTTTCGATCGATACGAACAGAGCATTTTCGATCGATACGAACAGAGCATTTTCGATCGATACGAACAGAGCATTTTCGATCGATACGAAAAGAGCATTTGCGATCGATACGAACAGAGCCGTGAGTATCATTACGAATTGGACGCAGATGGATCGATACGAACTACGTGTGAGAATCGATACGAATTGGACACAAATGGATCGATACGAACTGCGTGTGAAATTCGATACAAATTGGACGCAGATGGATCGATACGAACAGAGCAGTTGCGATCGATACGAACAAAGCAGTTGCAATCGATACGAACAGAGCATTTTCGATCGATACGAACAGAGCATTTTCGATCGATACGAACAGAGCATTTTCAATCGATACGAACAGAGCAATTGCGATCGATACGAACAGAGCAGTTGCGATCGATACGAACAGAGCAATTGCGATCGATATGAACAGAGCAGTTGCGATCGATACGAAAAGAGCATTTGCGATCGATACGAACACAGCCGTGAGTATCGATACGAATTTGACGCAGATGGATCGATACGAACTGCGTGTGAGAATCGACATGAATTGGACACAGATGGATCGATACGAATAGAGCGGTTGCGATTGATACGAACAGAGAGGTTGCGATCGATACGAACAGAGCATTTTCGATCGATATGAACAGAGCATTTTCGATCGATACGAACAGAGCATTTTCGATCGATACGAAAAGAGCATTTTCGATCGATACGAAAAGAGCATTTGCGATCGATACGAACAGAGCCGTGAGTACCGATACTAATTGGATGCAGATGGATCGATACGAACTGCGTGTGAGAATCGATATGAATTGGACGCAGATGGATCGATACGAACTGCGTGTGAAAATCGATACGAATTGGACGCAGATGTATCGATACGAATAGAGCAGTTGCGATCGATACGAACAGAGCAGTTGCGATCGATACGAACAGAGCAGTTGCGATCGATACGAACAGAGCATTTTCGATCGATACGAACAGAGCATTTTCGATCGATACGAAAAGAGCATTTGCGATCGATACGAACAGAGCCGTGAGTATCGATACGAATTGGACGCAGATGGATCGATATGAACATCGTGTGAGAATCGATACGAATTGGACACAGATGGATCGATACGAACTGCGTGTGAAAATCGATATTAATTGGACGCAGATGGATTGATACGAACAGAGAAGTTGCGATCGATACGAATAGAGCAGTTGCGATCGATACGAACAGAGCAGTTGCGATCGATACCAACAGAGCGGTTGCGATCGATACCAACAGAGCATTTTCGATCGATACGAACAGAGCATTTTTTATCGATACGAACAGAGCATTTTCGATCGATACGAACAGAGCATTTTTAATCGATACGAAAAGAGCATTTGCGATGGATATGAACAGAGCCGTGAGTATCGATACTAATTGGACGCAGATGGATCGATACGAACTGCGTGTGAGAATCGTTACGAATTGGACGCAAATGGATCGATACGACCTACGTGTGAAAATCGATACGAATTGGATGCAGATGGATTGATACGAACAGAGCAGTTGCGATCGATACGAACAGAGCAGATGCAATCGATACGAAAAAAGCAGTTGCGGTCGATACGAACAGTGTAATTGCGATCGATACAAACAGAGCATTTTCGATCGATACGAATAGAGCATTTTCGATCGATACGAACAGAGCATTTTCGATCGATACTAAAAGAGCATTTGCGATCGATACGAACAGAGCCGTGAGTATCGATACTAATTAGACGCAGATGGATCTATACGAACTGCGTGTGAGAATCGATACGAATTGGACGTAGATGGATCGATACGAACTGCATGTGAAAATCGATATGAACAGAGCATTTTCGATCGATACGAACAGAGCATTTTCGATCGATACGAACAGAGCATTTTCGATCGATACGAAAAGAGCATTTGTGATCGATACGAACAGAGCCGTGAGTATCGATACGAATTGGACGCAGATGGATCGATACGAACAGCGTGTGAGAATCGATACGAATTGCACGCAGATGGATCGATACGAACTACGTGTGAAAATCGAGACGAATTGGACGCAGATGGATCGATACGAACAGAGCGGTTGCGATCGATACGAACAGAGCGGTTGCGATCGATACGAACAGAGCATTTTCGATCGATACGAACAGAGCATTTTCGAGCGATACGAATAGAGCATTTTCGATCGATACGAAAAGAGCATTTGCGACGGATATGAACAGAGCCGTGAGTATCGATACTAATTGGACGCAGATGGATCGATACGAACTGCGTGTGAGAATCGTTACGAATTAGACGCAAATTGATCGATACGAACTGCGTGTGAAAATCGATACGAATTGGACGCAAATGGATTGATACGAACAGAGCAGTTGCGATCGATACGAACAGAGCAGATGCAATCGATACGAAAAGAGCAGTTGCGGTCGATACGAACAGAGTAGTTGCAATCGATACAAACAGAGCATTTTCGATCGATACGAATAGAGCATTTTCTATCGATACGAACAGAGCATTTTCGATCGATACGAAAAGAGCATTAGCGATCGATACGAACAGAGCCGTGAGTATCGATACTAATTAGACGCAGATGGATCTATACGAACTGCGTGTGAGAATCGATACGAATTGGACGTAGATGGATCGATACGAACTGCGTGTGAGAATCGATACGAATTGGACGCAGGTGGATCGATACGAACAGAGCAGTTGCGATCGATACGAACAGAGCAGTTTCGATCGATACGAACAGAGAAGTTGCGATCGATACGAACAGAGCATTTTCGATCGATACGAACAGAGCATTTTCGATCGATACGAACAGAGCATTTTCGATCGATACGAACAGAGCATTTTCGATCGATACGAAAAGAGCATTTGCGATTCATACGAACAGAGCCGTGAGTATCAATACGAATTGGACGCAGATGGATCGATACGAACTACGTGTGAGAATCGATACGAATTGGACAAAGATGGATCGATACGAACTGCGTGTGAAATTCGATACAAATTGGACGCAGATGGATCGATACGAACAGAGCAGTTGCGATCGATACGAACAGAGCAGTTGCGATCGATACGAACAGAGCATTTTCGATCGATACGAACAGAGCATTTTCGATCGATACGAACAGAGCATTTTCGATCGATACGAAAAGAGCATTTGCGATCGGTACGAACAGAACGGTGAGTATCGATACGAATTGGACGCAGATGGATCGATACAAACTGCATGTGAGAATCGATACGAATTGGACGCAGATGGATCGATACGAACTGCGTGTGAAAATCGATACGAATTAGACGCAGATGGATCGATACGAACATATCAGTTGCGATCGATATGAACAGAGCAGTTGCGATCGATACGAACAGAGCATTTTCGATCGATACGAACAAAGCATTTTCGGTCGATACGAACAGAGCATTTTCGATCGATACGAAAAGAGCATTTGCGATCGATACGAACAGAGCCGTGAGTATCGATACTATTTGGACGCAGATGGATCGATAAGAACTGCGTGTGATAACTGATACGAATTTGACGTAGATGGATCGATACGAACTGCGTGTGAAAATCGATACGAATTGGACGCAGATGGATCGATACGAACAGGGCAGTTGCGATTGATACGAACAGAGCAGATGCAATCGATACGAACAGAGCAGTTGCAATCGATACAAACAGAGCAGATGCAATCGATACGAACAGAGCATTTTCGATGGATACGAATAGAGCATTTTCGATCGATACGAACAGAGCAGTTGCGATCGATACGAACAGAGCATTTTCGATCGATACGAACAGAGCATTTTCGATCGATACAAACAGAGCATTTTTGATCGATACGAAAAGAGCATTTGCGATCGATACGACCAGAGCCGTGAGTATCGATACTAATTGGACGTAGATGGATCGATACGAACTGCGTGTGAGAATCGATAGGAATAGAGCAGTTGCGATCGATACGAACAGTGCAGTTGCGATCGATACGAACAGAGCAGTTGCGATCGATACTAACAGAGCAGTTATGATCGATACGAACAGAGCATTTTTCGATTGATACGAACAGAGCATTTTCGATCGATACGAACAGAGCATTTTCGATCGATACGAACAGAGCAATTTCGATCGATACGAAAAGAGCATTTGTGATCGATACGAACAGAGCCGTGAGTATCGATACTAATTGGACGCAGATGGATAGATACGAACTGCATGTGAGAATCGATACGAATTGGACGCAGATGGATCGATACGAACAACGTGTGACAATCGATACGAATTGGACGCAGATGGATCGATACGAACTGCGTTTGAGAATCGATATGAATAGAGCAGTTGCGAATGATACGAACAGAGCAGTTGCGATCAATAGGAACAGAGCAGTTGCGATCGATACGAACAGAGCATTTTCGATCGATACGAATAGAGCATTTTTGATCGATACGAAAAGAGAATTTGCGATCGATACGAACAGAGCCGTGAGTATCGATACTAATTGGACGCAGATGGATCGATATAAACTGCGTGTGAGAATCGATACGAATTGGATGCAAATGGATCGATACAAACTGCGTGTGAAAATCGATTCTAATTGAATGCAGATGGATCGATACGAACAGAGCAGTTGCGATCGATACGAACAGAGTACTTGCGATCGATACGAACATAGCATTTTCAATCGATACGAACAGAGCATTTTGGATCGATACGAAAAGAGCATTTGCGATCGATACGAACAGAGCCGTGAGTATCGATACTAATTGGACGCAGATGGATCGATACGAACTCCGTGTGAGAAGCGATACGAATTGGATGCAGACGGATCGATACGAACTGCGTGTGAAAATCGATACGAATTGGACGCAGATGGATCGATACGAACAGAGCAGTTGTGATCGATACGAACAGAGCAGTTGCGATCGATACGAACACAGCAGTTGCGATCGATACGAACAGAGCATTTTCGATCGATACGAACAGAGCATTTTCGATCGATACGAACAGAGCATTTTCGATCGATACGAAAAGAGCATTTGCGATCGATACGAACAGAGCCGTGAGTATCGATACGAATTGGACGCAGATGGATCGATACGAACTGCGTGTGAGAATCGATACGAATTGGATGTAGATGGATCGATACAAACTGCGTGTGAAAATCGATACGAATTGGACGCAGATGGATCGATACGAACAGAGCTGTAGCGATCGATATGAACAGAGCGGTTGCGATCGATACGAACAGAGCGATTGCGATCGATACAAACAGAGCGGTTGCGATCGATACGAACAGAGCATTTTCGATCGATACGAACAGAGCATTTTCGATCGATTCGAATAGAGCATTTTCGATCGATACGAAAAGAGCATTTGCGATCGATACGAACAGAGCCGTGAGTATCGATACGAATTGGACGCAGATGGATCGATATGAACATCGTGTGAGAATCGATACGAATTGGACACAGATGGATCGATACGAACTGCGTGTGAAAATCGATATTAATTGGACGCAGATGGATTGATACGAACAGAGAAGTTGCGATCGATACGAATAGAGCAGTTGCGATCGATACGAACAGAGCAGTTGCGATCGATACCAACAGAGCGGTTGCGATCGATACCAACAGAGCATTTTCGATCGATACGAACAGAGCATTTTTTATCGATACGAACAGAGCATTTTCGATCGATACGAACAGAGCATTTTTAATCGATACGAAAAGAGCATTTGCGATGGATATGAACAGAGCCGTGAGTATCGATACTAATTGGACGCAGATGGATCGATACGAACTGCGTGTGAGAATCGTTACGAATTGGACGCAAATGGATCGATACGACCTACGTGTGAAAATCGATACGAATTGGATGCAGATGGATTGATACGAACAGAGCAGTTGCGATCGATACGAACAGAGCAGATGCAATCGATACGAAAAAAGCAGTTGCGGTCGATACGAACAGTGTAATTGCGATCGATACAAACAGAGCATTTTCGATCGATACGAATAGAGCATTTTCGATCGATACGAACAGAGCATTTTCGATCGATACTAAAAGAGCATTTGCGATCGATACGAACAGAGCCGTGAGTATCGATACTAATTAGACGCAGATGGATCTATACGAACTGCGTGTGAGAATCGATACGAATTGGACGTAGATGGATCGATACGAACTGCATGTGAAAATTGATATGAACAGAGCATTTTCGATCGATACGAACAGAGCATTTTCGATCGATACGAACAGAGCATTTTCGATCGATACGAAAAGAGCATTTGTGATCGATACGAACAGAGCCGTGAGTATCGATACGAATTGGACGCAGATGGATCGATACGAACAGCGTGTGAGAATCGATACGAATTGCACGCAGATGGATCGATACGAACTACGTGTGAAAATCGAGACGAATTGGACGCAGATGGATCGATACG
Source organism: Allium fistulosum (assembly GCA_030737815.1). Taxonomy (NCBI): domain Eukaryota; kingdom Viridiplantae; phylum Streptophyta; class Magnoliopsida; order Asparagales; family Amaryllidaceae; genus Allium; species Allium fistulosum. Next base: position 802,933,024 of record CM060904.1, read on the forward strand.
AACAGAGCGGTTGCGATCGATACGAACAGAGCGGTTGCGATCGATACGAACAGAGCATTTTCGATCGATACGAACAGAGCATTTTCGAGCGATACGAATAGAGCATTTTCGATCGATACGAAAAGAGCATTTGCGACGGATATGAACAGAGCCGTGAGTATCGATACTAATTGGACGCAGATGGATCGATACGAACTGCGTGTGAGAATCGTTACGAATTAGACGCAAATTGATCGATACGAACTGCGTGTGAAAATCGATACGAATTGGACGCAAATGGATTGATACGAACAGAGCAGTTGCGATCGATACGAACAGAGCAGATGCAATCGATACGAAAAGAGCAGTTGCGGTCGATACGAACAGAGTAGTTGCAATCGATACAAACAGAGCATTTTCGATCGATACGAATAGAGCATTTTCTATCGATACGAACAGAGCATTTTCGATCGATACGAAAAGAGCATTAGCGATCGATACGAACAGAGCCGTGAGTATCGATACTAATTAGACGCAGATGGATCTATACGAACTGCGTGTGAGAATCGATACGAATTGGACGTAGATGGATCGATACGAACTGCGTGTGAGAATCGATACGAATTGGACGCAGGTGGATCGATACGAACAGAGCAGTTGCGATCGATACGAACAGAGCAGTTTCGATCGATACGAACAGAGAAGTTGCGATCGATACGAACAGAGCATTTTCGATCGATACGAACAGAGCATTTTCGATCGATACGAACAGAGCATTTTCGATCGATACGAACAGAGCATTTTCGATCGATACGAAAAGAGCATTTGCGATTCATACGAACAGAGCCGTGAGTATCAATACGAATTGGACGCAGATGGATCGATACGAACTACGTGTGAGAATCGATACGAATTGGACAAAGATGGATCGATACGAACTGCGTGTGAAATTCGATACAAATTGGACGCAGATGGATCGATACGAACAGAGCAGTTGCGATCGATACGAACAGAGCAGTTGCGATCGATACGAACAGAGCATTTTCGATCGATACGAACAGAGCATTTTCGATCGATACGAACAGAGCATTTTCGATCGATACGAAAAGAGCATTTGCGATCGGTACGAACAGAACGGTGAGTATCGATACGAATTGGACGCAGATGGATCGATACAAACTGCATGTGAGAATCGATACGAATTGGACGCAGATGGATCGATACGAACTGCGTGTGAAAATCGATACGAATTAGACGCAGATGGATCGATACGAACATATCAGTTGCGATCGATATGAACAGAGCAGTTGCGATCGATACGAACAGAGCATTTTCGATCGATACGAACAAAGCATTTTCGGTCGATACGAACAGAGCATTTTCGATCGATACGAAAAGAGCATTTGCGATCGATACGAACAGAGCCGTGAGTATCGATACTATTTGGACGCAGATGGATCGATAAGAACTGCGTGTGATAACTGATACGAATTTGACGTAGATGGATCGATACGAACTGCGTGTGAAAATCGATACGAATTGGACGCAGATGGATCGATACGAACAGGGCAGTTGCGATTGATACGAACAGAGCAGATGCAATCGATACGAACAGAGCAGTTGCAATCGATACAAACAGAGCAGATGCAATCGATACGAACAGAGCATTTTCGATGGATACGAATAGAGCATTTTCGATCGATACGAACAGAGCAGTTGCGATCGATACGAACAGAGCATTTTCGATCGATACGAACAGAGCATTTTCGATCGATACAAACAGAGCATTTTTGATCGATACGAAAAGAGCATTTGCGATCGATACGACCAGAGCCGTGAGTATCGATACTAATTGGACGTAGATGGATCGATACGAACTGCGTGTGAGAATCGATAGGAATAGAGCAGTTGCGATCGATACGAACAGTGCAGTTGCGATCGATACGAACAGAGCAGTTGCGATCGATACGAACAGAGCAGTTATGATCGATACGAACAGAGCATTTTTCGATTGATACGAACAGAGCATTTTCGATCGATACGAACAAAGCATTTTCGATCGATACGAACAGAGCAATTTAGATCGATACGAAAAGAGCATTTGTGATCGATACGAACAGAGCCGTGAGTATCGATACTAATTGGACGCAGATGGATAGATACGAACTGCATGTGAGAATCGATACGAATTGGACGCAGATGGATCGATACGAACAACGTGTGACAATCGATACGAATTGGACGCAGATGGATCGATACGAACTGCGTTTGAGAATCGATATGAATAGAGCAGTTGCGAATGATACGAACAGAGCAGTTGCGATCAATAGGAACAGAGCAGTTGCGATCGATACGAACAGAGCATTTTCGATCGATACGAATAGAGCATTTTTGATCGATACGAAAAGAGAATTTGCGATCGATACGAACAGAGCCGTGAGTATCGATACTAATTGGACGCAGATGGATCGATACAAACTGCGTGTGAGAATCGATACGAATTGGATGCAAATGGATCGATACAAACTGCGTGTGAAAATCGATTCTAATTGAATGCAGATGGATCGATACGAACAGAGCAGTTGCGATCGATACGAACAGAGTACTTGCGATCGATACGAACATAGCATTTTCAATCGATACGAACAGAGCATTTTGGATCGATACGAAAAGAGCATTTGCGATCGATACGAACAGAGCCGTGAGTATCGATACTAATTGGACGCAGATGGATCGATACGAACTCCGTGTGAGAAGCGATACGAATTGGATGCAGACGGATCGATACGAACTGCGTGTGAAAATCGATACGAATTGGACGCAGATGGATCGATACGAACAGAGCAGTTGTGATCGATACGAACAGAGCAGTTGCGATCGATACGAACACAGCAGTTGCGATCGATACGAACAGAGCATTTTCGATCGATACGAACAGAGCATTTTCGATCGATACGAACAGAGCATTTTCGATCGATACGAAAAGAGCATTTGCGATCGATACGAACAGAGCCGTGAGTATCGATACGAATTGGACGCAGATGGATCGATACGAACTGCGTGTGAGAATCGATACGAATTGGATGTAGATGGATCGATACAAACTGCGTGTGAAAATCGATACGAATTGGACGCAGATGGATCGATACGAACAGAGCTGTAGCGATCGATATGAACAGAGCGGTTGCGATCGATACGAACAGAGCGATTGCGATCGATACAAACAGAGCGGTTGCGATCGATACGAACAGAGCATTTTCGATCGATACGAACAGAGCATTTTCGATCGATTCGAATAGAGCATTTTCGATCGATACGAAAAGAGCTTTTGCGATGGATACGAACAGAGCCATGAGTATCGATACTAATTGGACGTAGATGGATCGATACGAACTGCGTGTGAGAATCGATACGAATTGGACGCAGATAGATCGATACGAACTGCGTGTGAAAATCGATACGAATTGGACGCAGATGGATCGATACGAACAGAGTAGTTGCGATTGATACGAACAGAGCAGATGCAATCGATACGAACAGAGCAGTTGTGATCGATACGAACAGAGCAGTTGCGATCGATACGAACAGAGCATTTTCGATCGATAAGAACAGAGCATTTTCGATCGATACGAACAGAGCATTTTCGATCGATACGAAAATAGAATTTGCGATCGATACGAACAGAGCCGTGAGTATCGATACTAATTGGACGCAGATGGATCGATACAAACTGCGTGTGAGAATCGATACGAATTGGATGCAAAAGGATCGATACGAACTGCGTGTGAAAATCGATACGAATTGAATGCAGATGGATCGATACGAACAGAGCAGTTGCGATCGATACGAACAGAGTAGTGCGATCGATACAAACATAGCATTTTCGATCGATACGAACAGAGCATTTTCGATCGATACGAAAAGAGCATTTGCGATTGATATGAACAGAGCCGTGAGTATCGATACTAATTGGACGCAGATGGATCGATACGAATTGGACGCAGATGGATCGATACGAACTGCGTGCGAAAATCGATACGAATTGGACGTAGATGGATCGATACGAACAGAGCAGTTGCGATCGATACGAACAGAGTAGTTGCGATCGATACGAACAGAGCATTTTCGATCAATACGAACAGAGCATTTTCGATCGATACGAACAGACCATTTTCGATCGATACGAAAAGAGCATTTGCGATCGATACGAACAGAGCCGTGAGTATCGATACGAATTGGACGCAGATGGATCGATACGAACTCCGTGTGAGAATCGATATGAATTGGACGCAGATGGATCGATACGAACTGCATGTGAAAATCGATACGAATTGGACGCAGATGGATCGATACAAACAGAGCAGTTGCGATCGATACGAAAAGAGCGGTTGCGATCGATACGAAAAGAGCGGTTGTGATCGATACGAACAGAGCGGTTGCGATCGATACGAACAGAGCGGTTGCGATCGATACGAACAGAGCATTTTCGATCGATACGAACAGAGCATTTCGATCGATACGAATAGAGCATTTTCGATCGATACGAAAAGAGCATTTGCGATGGATACGAACAGAGCCGTGAGTATCGATACTAATTGGACGCAGATGGATCGAAACGAACTGCGTGTGAAAATCGATACGAATAGGACGCAGATGGATCGATACGAACAGAGCAGTTGCGATTGATACGAACAGAGCAGATGCAATCGATACGAACAGAGCAGATGCGATTGATACAAACAGAGCAGTTGCGATCGATACGAACAGAGCATTTTCGATCGATACAAATAGAGCATTTTCGATTGAAACGAACAAAGCATTTTCGATCGATACGAAAAGTGCATTTGCGATCGATACGAACAGAGCCGTGAGTATCGATGCTAATTGGACGCAGATGGATCGATACGAACTGCGTGTGAGAATCGATACGAATTGAACGTAGATGGATCGATACGAACTACGTGTGAAAATCGATACGAATTGGACGTAGATGGATCGGTACGAATAGAGCAGTTGCGGTCGATACGAACAGAGCAGTTGCGATCGATACGAACAGAGCAGTTGCGATCGATACGAACAGAACATTTTCGATCGATACGAATAGAGCATTTTCGATCGATACGAACAGAGCATTTTCGATCGATACGAAAATAGAATTTGCGATCGATACGAACAGAGCCGTGAGTATCGATACTAATTGGACGCAGATGGATCGATACAAACTGCGTGTGAGAATCGATACGAATTGGATGCAAATGGATCGATACGAACTGCGTGTGAAAATCGATACGAATTGAATGCAGATGGATCGATACGAACAGAGCAGTTGCGATCGATACGAACAGAGTAGTTGCGATCGATACAAACATAGCATTTTCGATCGATACGAACAGAGCATTTTCGATCGATACGAAAAGAGCATTTGCGATTGATACGAACAGAGCCGTGAGTATCGATACTAATTGGACGTAGTTGGATCGATACGAATTGGACGCAGATGGATCGATACGAACTGCGTGTGAAAATTGATACGAATTGGACATAGATGGATCGATACGAACATAGCAGTTGCGATCAATACGAACAGAGTAGTTGCGATCGATACGAACAGAGCATTTTCGATCGATACGAACAGAGCATTTTCGATCGATACGAACAGAGCATTTTCGATCGATACGAAAAGAGCATTTGCGATCGATACGAACAGAGCCGTGAGTATCGATACGAATTGGACGCAGATGGATCGATACGAACTCCGTGTGAGAATCGATACGAATTGGACGCAGATGGATCGATACGAACTGCGTGTGAAAATCGATACGAATTGGACGCAGATGGATCGATACAAACAGAGCAGTTGCGATCGATACGAAAAGAGCGGTTGCGATCGATACGAACAGAGCGGTCGCGATCGATACGAACAGAGTGGTTGCGATCGATACGAACAGAGCATTTTCGATCGATACGAACAGAGCATTTTCGATCGATACGAACAGAGCATTTTCGATCGATACGAACAGAGCATTTTCGATCGATACGAAAAGAGCATTTGCGATGGATACGAACAGAGCCGTGAGTATCGATACTAATTGGACGCAGATGGATCGATACGAACTGCGTGTGAAAATCGATATGAATTGGACGCAGATGGATCGACACGAACAGAGCAGTTGCGATTGATAGGAACAGAGCAGATGCAATCGATATGAACAGAGCAGTTGCGATTGATACAAACAGAGCAGTTGCGATCGATACGAACAGAGCATTTCGATCGATACGAATAGAGCATTTTCGATCGATACGAACAAAGCATTTCCGATCTATACGAAAAGTGCATTTGCGATCGATACGAACAGAGCCGTGAGTATCGATGCTAATTGGACGCAGATGGATCGATATGAACTGCGTGTGAGAATCGATACGAATTGAACGTAGATGGATCGATACGAATTGCGTGTGAAAATCGTTACGAATTGGACGCAGATGGATCGATACGAACAAAGCAGTTGCGATCGATACGAACAGAGTAGTTGTGATCGATACGAACAGAGCAGTTGCGATCGATACGAACAAAGCATTTTCGATCGATACGAACAGAGCATTTTCGATCAATACGAACAGAGCATTTTCGATCGATACGAAAAGAGCATTTGCGATCGATACGAACAGAGCCGTGAGTATCGATGCTAATTGGACGCAGATGGATCGATACGAACTGCGTGTGAGAATCGATATGAATTGAACGTAGATGGATCGATACGAACTGCGTGTGAAAATCGGTACGAATTGGACGCAGATGGATCGATACGAACAGAGCAGTTGCGACCGATACGAACAGAGTAGTTGTGATCGATACGAACAGAGCAGTTGCGATCGATACGAACAGAGCATTTTCGATCGATACGAACAGAGCATTTTCGATCGATACGAACAGAGCATTTTCGATCGATACGAAAAGAGCATTTGCGATCGATACAAACAGAGCCGTGAGTATCGATGCTAATTGGACGCAGATGGATCGATACGAACTGCGTGTGAGAATCGATACGAATTGAACGTAGATGGATCGATACGAACTGCGTGTGAAAATCGATACGAATTGGACGCAGATGGATCGATACGAACAGAGCAGTTGCGATCGATACGAACAGAGCATTTTCGATCGATGCGAACATAGCATTTTCGATCGATACGAACAGAGCATTTTTGATTGATACGAACAGAGCATTTTCGATCGATACGATCGATACGAACAGAGCATTTTCAATCGATACGAAAAGAGGATTTGCGATCGATACGAACAGAGCCGTGAGTATCGATACAAATTGGACGCAGATTGATCGATACGAACTGCGTGTGAGAATCGATACGAATTGGACGCAAATGGATCGATACGAACTGCGTGTGAGAATCGATACGAATTAGACGCAGATGGATCGATACGAACAGAGCAGTTGCGATCGATACGAACAGTGCAGATGCGATCAATACGAACAGAGCAGTTGCGATCGATACGAACAGAGCAGTTGCGATCGATACGAACAGAGCATTTTCGATCGATAGGAACAGAGCATTTTCGATCGATTCGAACAGAGAATTTTCGATCGATACGAAAAGAGCATTTGCGATCGATACGAACAGAGCCGTGAGTATCGATACTAATTGGACGCAGATGGATCGGTACGAACAGAGCAGTTGCGATCGATACGAACAGAGCAGTTGCGATCGATACGAACAGAGCAATTGCGATCGATACGAACAGAACAGTTGCGATAGATACGAAAAGAGCATTTGCGATCGATACGAACATAGCCGTGAGTATCGATACGAATTGGACGCAGATGGATCGATACGAACTGCGTGTGAGAATCGACATGAATTGAAGGCGGATGGATCGATACGAACAGAGCGGTTGCGATCGATACGAACAGAGAGGTTGCGATCGATACGAACAAAGCATTTTCGATCGATACGAACAGAGTATTTTCGATCGATACGAACAGAGCATTTTCGATCGATACGAAAAGAGCATTTTCGATCGATACGAAAAGAGCATTTGCGATCGATACGAACAGAGCCGTGAGTATCGATACTAATTGGACGCGGATGGATCGATACGAACTGCGTGTGAGAATCGATATGAATTGGACGCAGATGGATCGATACGAACTGCATGTGAAAATCGATACGAATTGGACGCAGATGGATCGATACGAATAGAGCAGTTGCGATCGATACGAACAGAGCAGTTGTGATCGATAAGAACAGAGCAGTTGCGATCGATACGAACAGAGCATTTTCGATCGATATGAACAGAGCATTTTCGATCGATACGAACAGAGCATTTTCGATCGATACGAAAAGAGCATTTGCGATTTATACGAACAGAGCCGTGAGTATCGATACGAATTGGACGCAGATGGATCGATACGAACAGCATGTGAGAATCGATACGAATTGGACGCAGATGGATCGATACGAACTACGTGTGAAAATCGATACGAATTGGACGCAGATGGATCGATACGAACAGAGCAGTTGCGATCGATACGAACAGAGCAGTTGCGATCGATACGAACAGAGCGGTTGCGATCGATACGAACAGAGCGGTTGCGATCAGTACGAACAGAGCATTTTCGATCGATACGAACAGAGCATTTTCGATCGATACGAAAAGAGCATTTGCGATGGATACGAACAGAGCCGTGAGTATCGATACTAATTGGACGCAGATGGATCGATACAAACTGCGTGTGAGAATCGATACGAATTGGATGCAAATGGATCGATACGAACTGCGTGTGAAAATCGATACGAATTGAATGCAGATGGATCGATACGAACAGAGCAGTTGCGATCGATATGAACAGAGTAGTTGCGATCGATACAAACATAGCATTTTCAATCGATACGAACAGAGCATTTTCGATCGATACGAAAAGAGCATTTGCGATTGATACGAACAGAGCCGTGAGTATCGATACTAATTGGACGCAGTTGGATCGATACGAATTGGACGCAGATGGATCGATACGAACTGCGTGTGAAAATCGATACGAATTGGACATAGATGGATCGATACGAACAGAGCAGTTGCGATCGATACGAACAGAGTAGTTGCGATCGATACGAACAGAGCATTTTCGATCGATACGAAAAGAGCATTTGCGATCGATACGAACAGAGCCGTGAGTATCGATACGAATTGGACGCAGATGGATCGATACGAACTCCGTGTGAGAATCGATACGAATTGGACGCAGATAGATCGATACGAACTGCGTGTGAAAATCGATATGAATTGGACGCAGATGGATCGATACAAACAGAGCAGTTGCGATCGATACGAACAGAGCGGTTGCGATCGATACGAACAGAGCGGTTGCGATCGATACGAATAGAGCGGTTGCGATCGATACGAACAGAGCATTTTCGATCGATACGAACAGAGCATTTTCTATCGATACGAACAGAGCATTTTCGATCGATACGAACAGAGCATTTTCGATCGATACGAAAAGAGCATTTGCGATGGATACGAACAGAGCCGTGAGTATCGATACTAATTGGACGCAGATGGATCGATACGAACTGCATGTGAGAATCGATACGAACTGCGTGTGAAAATCGATATGAATTGGACGCAGATGGATCGATACGAACAGAGCAGTTGCGATTGATAGGAACAGAGCAGATGCAATCGATACGAACAGAGCAGTTGCGATTGATACAAACAGAGCAGTTGCGATCGATACGAACAGAGCATTTTCGATCGATACGAATAGAGCATTTTCGATCGATACGAATAGAGCATTTTCTATCGATACGAAAAGTGCATTTGCGATCGATACGAACAGAGCCGTGAGTATCGATGCTAATTGGACGCAGATGGATCGATACGAACTGCGTGTGAGAATCGATACGAATTGAACGTAGATGGATCGATACGAACTGCGTGTGAAAATCGATACGAATTGGACGCAGATGGATCGATACGAACAAAGCAGTTGCGATCGATACGAACAGAGTAGTTGTGATCGATACGAACAGAGCAGTTGCGATCGATACGAACAGAGCATTTTCGATCGATACGAACAGAGCATTTTCGATCGATACGAACAGAGCATTTTCGATTGATACGAAAAGAGCATTTGCGATCGATACGAACAGAGCCGTGAGTATCGATGCTAATTGGACGCAGATGGATCGATACGAACTGCGTGTGAGAATCGATATGAATTGAACGTAGATGGATCGATACGAACTGCGTGTGAAAATCGGTACGAATTGGACGCAGATGGATCGATACGAACAGAGCAGTTGCGACCGATACGAACAGAGTAGTTGTGATCGATACGAACAGAGCAGTTGCGATCGATACGAACAGAGCATTTTCGATCGATACGAACAGAGCATTTTCGATCGATACGAACAGAGCATTTTCGATCGATACGAAAAGAGCATTTGCGATCGATACAAACAGAGCCGTGAGTATCGATGCTAATTGGACGCAGATGGATCGATACGAACTGCGTGTGAGAATCGATACGAATTGAACGTAGATGGATCGATACGAACTGCGTGTGAAAATCGATACGAATTGGACGCAGATGGATCGATACGAACAGAGCAGTTGCGATCGATACGAACAGAGCATTTTCGATCGATGCGAACATAGCATTTTCGATCGATACGAACAGAGCATTTTCGATTGATACGAACAGAGCATTTTCGATCGATACGAACAGAGCATTTTCAATCGATACGAAAAGAGGATTTGCGATCGATACGAACAGAGCCGTGAGTATCGATACAAATTGGACGCAGATTGATCGATACGAACTGCGTGTGAGAATCGATACGAATTGGACGCAAATGGATCGATACGAACTGCGTGTGAGAATCGATACGAATTAGACGCAGATGGATCGATACGAACAGAGCAGTTGCGATCGATACGAACAGTGCAGATGCGATCAATACGAACAGAGCAGTTGCGATCGATACGAACAGAGCTGTTGCGATCGATACGAACAGAGCATTTTCGATCGATACGAACAGAGCATTTTCGATCGATTCGAACAGAGAATTTTCGATCGATACGAAAAGAGCATTTGCGATCGATACGAACAGAGCCGTGAGTATCGATACTAATTGGACGCAGATGGATCGGTACGAACAGAGCAGTTGCGATCGATACGAACAGAGCAGTTGCGATCGATACGAACAGAGCAATTGCGATCGATACGAACAGAACAGTTGCGATAGATACGAAAAGAGCATTTGCGATCGATACGAACATAGCCGTGAGTATCGATACGAATTGGACGCAGATGGATCGATACGAACTGCGTGTGAGAATCGACATGAATTGAAGGAGGATGGATCGATACGAATAGAGCGGTTGCGATCGATACGAACAGAGAGGTTGCGATCGATACGAACAGTGCATTTTCGATCGATACGAACAGAGTATTTTCGATCGATACGAACAGAGCATTTTCGATCGATACGAAAAGAGCATTTTCGATCGATACGAAAAGAGCATTTGCGATCGATACGAACAGAGCCGTGAGTATCGATACTAATTGGACGCAGATGGATCGATACGAACTGCGTGTCAGAATCGATATGAATTGGACGCAGATGGATCGATACGAACTACATGTGAAAATCGATACGAATTGGACGCAGATGGATCGATACGAATAGAGCAGTTGCGATCGATACGAACAGAGCAGTTGCGATCAATAAGAACAGAGCAGTTGCGATCGATACGAACAGAGCATTTTCGATCGATATGAACAGAGCATTTTCGATCGATACGAACAGAGCATTTTCGATCGATACGAAAAGAGCATTTGCGATTGATACGAACAGAGCCGTGAGTATCGATACGAATTGGACGCAGATGGATCGATACGAACAGCATGTGAGAATCGATACGAATTGGACGCAGATGGATCGATACGAACTACGTGTGAAAATCGATACGAATTGGACGCAGATGGATCGATACGAATAGAGCAGTTGCGATCGATACGAACAGAGCAGTTGCGATCGATACGAACAGAGCGGTTGCGATCGATACGAACAGAGCGGTTGCGATCGATACGAACAGAGCATTTTCGATCGATACGAACAGAGCATTTTCGATCGATACGAACAGAGCATTTTCGATCGATACGAAAAGAGCATTTGCGATGGATATGAACAGAGCCGTGAGTATCAATACTAATTGGACGCAGATGGGTCGATACGAACTGCGTGTGAGAATCGTTACGAATTGGACGCAAATGGATCGATACGAACTGCGTGTGAAAATCGATACAAATTGGACGCAGATGGATTGATACGAACAGAGTAGTTGCAATCGATACGAATAGAACAGATGCAATCGATACGAAAAGAGCAGTTGCGGTCGATACGAACAGAGTAGTTGCGATCGATACAAACAGAGCATTTTCGATCGATACAAATAGAGCATTTTCGATCGATACGAACAGAGCATTTTCGATCGATACGAACAGAGCATTTTCGATCGATACTAAAAGAGCATTTGCGATCGATACGAACAGAGCCGTGAGTATCGATACTAATTGGACGCAGATGGATCGATACGAACTGCATGTGAGAATCGATACGAATTGAACGTAGATGGATCGATACGAACTGCGTGTGAAAATCGATACGAATTGGACGCAGATGGATCGATACGAACAGAGCAGTTGCGATCGATACGAACAGAGCATTTTCGATCGATGCGAACATAGCATTTTCGATCGATACGAACAGAGCATTTTCGATTGATACGAACAGAGCATTTTCGATCGATACGATCGATACGAACAGAGCATTTTCAATCGATACGAAAAGAGGATTTGCGATCGATACGAACAGAGCCGTGAGTATCGATACAAATTGGACGCAGATTGATCGATACGAACTGCATCTGAGAATCGATACGAATTGGATGCAGATGGATCGATACGAACTGCGTGTGAGAATCGATACGAATTGGACGCAGATGGATCGATACGAACAGAGCAGTTGCGATCGATACGAACAGTGCAGATGCGATCAATACGAATAGAGCAGTTGCGATCGATACGAACAGAGCAGTTGCGATCGATACGAACAGAGCATTTTCGATCGATACGAACAGAGCATTTTCGATCGATTCGAACAGAGAATTTTCGATCGATACGAAAAGAGCATTTGCGATCGATACGAACAGAGCCGTGAGTATCGATACTAATTGGACGCAGATGGATCGGTACGAACAGAGCAGTTGCGATCGATACGAACATAGCAGTTGCGATCGATACGAACAGAGCAATTGCGATCGATACGAACAGAACAGTTGCGATAGATACGAAAAGAGCATTTGCGATCGATACGAACATAGCCGTGAGTATCGATACGAATTGGACGCAGATGGATCGATACGAACTGCGTGTGAGAATCGACATGAATTGAAGGCGGATGGATCGATACGAACAGAGCGGTTGTGATCGATACGAACAGAGAGGTTGCGATCGATACGAACAGAGCATTTTCGATCGATACGAACAGAGCATTTTCGATCGATACGAACAGAGCATTTTCGATCGATACGAAAAGAGCATTTTCGATCGATACGAAAAGAGCATTTGCGATCGATACGAACAGAGCCGTGAGTATCGATACTAATTGGATGCAGATGGATCGATACGAACTGCGTGTGAGAATCGATATGAATTGGACGCAGATGGATCGATACGAACTGCATGTGAAAATCGATACGAATTGGACGCAGATGGATCGATACGAATAGAGCAGTTGCGATCGATACGAACAGAGCAGTTGCGATCGATAAGAACAGAGCAGTTGCGATCGATACGAACAGAGCATTTTCGATCGAAATGAACAGAGCATTTTCGATCGATACGAACAGAGCATTTTCGATCGATACGAAAAGAGCATTTGCGATTGATACGAACAGAGCCATGAGTATCGATACGAATTGGACGCAGATGGATCGATACGAACAGCATGTGAGAATCGATACGAATTGGACGCAGATGGATCGATACGAACTACGTGTGAAAATCGATACGAATTGGACGCAGATGGATCAATACGAACAGAGCAGTTGCGATCGATACGAACAGAGCAGTTGCGATCGATACGAACAGAGCGGTTGCGATCGATACGAACAGAGCATTTTCGATCGATACGAACAGAGCATTTTCGATCGATACGAACAGAGCATTTTCGATCGATACGAAAAGAGCATTTGCGATGGATATGAACAGAGCCGTGAGTATCGATACTAATTGGACGCAGATGGATCGATACGAACTGCGTGTGAGAATCATTACGAATTGGACGCAAATGGATCGATACGAACTGCGTGTGAAAATCGATACAAATTGGACGCAGATGGATTGATACGAACAGAGTAGTTGCAATCGATACGAATAGAACAGATGCAATCGATACGAAAAGAGCAGTTGCGGTCGATACGAACAGAGTAGTTGCGATCGATACAAACAGAGCATTTTCGATCGATACAAATAGAGCATTTTCGATCGATATGAACAGAGCATTTTCGATCGATACTAAAAGAGCATTTGCGATCGATACGAACAGAGCCGTGAGTATCGATACTAATTAGACGCAGATGGATCTATACGAACTGCGTGTGAGAAACGATACGAATTGGACGTAGTTGGATCGATACGAACTGCGTGTGAAAATCGATACAAATTGGACGCAGATGAATCGATACGAACAGAGCAGTTGCGATCGATACGAACAGAGCAGTTTCGATCGATACGAACAGAGAAGTTGCGATCGATACGAACAGTGCATTTTCGATCGATACGAACAGAGCATTTTCGATCGATACGAACAAAGCATTTTCGATCGATACGAAAAGAGTATTTGCGATCGATACGAACAGAGCCGTGAGTATCAATACGAATTGGACGCAGATGGATCGATACGAACTACGTGTGGGAATAGATACGAATTGGACACAGATGGATCGATACGAACTGCGTGTGAAATTCGATACAAATTGGACGAAGATGGATCCATACGAACAGAGCAGTTGCGACCGATACGAACAGAGCAGTTGCGATCGATACGAACATAGCATTTTCGATCGATACGAACAGAGCATTTTCGATCGATACGAACAGAGCATTTTCGATCGATACGAACAGAGCATTTTTGATCGATACCAACCGAGCATTTTCGATCGATACGAAAAGAGCATTTGCGATCGATATGAACAGAGCCATGAGTATCGATACGAATTGGACGCAGATGGATCGATACGAACTGCATGTGAGAATCGATACGAATAGGACGCAGATGGATCGATACGAACTGCGTGTGAAAATCGATAAGAATTAGACGCAGATGGATCGATAAGAACAGATCAGTTGCGATCGATACGAACAGAGAGGTTGCGATCGATACGAACAGTGCATTTTCGATCGATACGAACAGAGTATTTTCGATCGATACGAACAGAGCATTTTCGATCGATACGAAAAGAGCATTTTCGATCGATACGAAAAGAGCATTTGCGATCGATACGAACAGAGCCGTGAGTATCGATACTAATTGGACGCAGATGGATCGATACGAACTGCGTGTCAGAATCGATATGAATTGGACGCAGATGGATCGATACGAACTGCATGTGAAAATCGATACGAATTGGACGCAGATGGATCGATACGAATAGAGCAGTTGCGATCGATACGAACAGAGCAGTTGCGATCGATAAGAACAGAGCAGTTGCGATCGATACGAACAGAGCATTTTCGATCGATATGAACAGAGCATTTTCGATCGATACGAACAGAGCATTTTCGATCGATACGAAAAGAGCATTTGCGATTGATACGAACAGAGCCGTGAGTATCGATACGAATTGGACGCAGATGGATCGATACGAACAGCATGTGAGAATCGATACGAATTGGACGCAGATGGATCGATACGAACTACGTGTGAAAATCGATACGAATTGGACGCAGATGGATCGATACGAATAGAGCAGTTGCGATCGATACGAACAGAGCAGTTGCGATCGATACGAACAGAGCGGTTGCGATCGATACGAACAGAGCGGTTGCGATCGATACGAACAGAGCATTTTCGATCGATACGAACAGAGCATTTTCGATCGATACGAACAGAGCATTTTCGATCGATACGAAAAGAGCATTTGCGATGGATATGAACAGAGCCGTGAGTATCGATACTAATTGGACGCAGATGGGTCGATACGAACTGCGTGTGAGAATCGTTACGAATTGGACGCAAATGGATCGATACGAACTGCGTGTGAAAATCGATACAAATTGGACGCAGATGGATTGATACGAACAGAGTAGTTGCAATCGATACGAATAGAACAGATGCAATCGATACGAAAAGAGCAGTTGCGGTCGATACGAACAGAGTAGTTGCGATCGATACAAACAGAGCATTTTCGATCGATACAAATAGAGCATTTTCGATCGATACGAACAGAGCATTTTCGATCGATACTAAAAGAGTATTTGCGATCGATACGAACAGAGCCGTGAGTATCGATACTAATTAGACGCAGATGGATCTATACGAACTGCGTGTGAGAAACGATACGAATTGGACGTAGATGGATCGATACGAACTGCGTGTGAAAATCGATACAAATTGGACGCAGATGAATCGATACGAACAGAGCAGTTGCGATCGATACGAACAGAGCACTTTCGATCGATACGAACAGAGAAGTTGCGATCGATACGAACAGTGCATTTTCGATCGATACGAACAGAGCATTTTCGATCGATACGAACAAAGCATTTTCGATCGATACGAAAAGAGTATTTGCGATCGATACGAACAGAGCCGTGAGTATCAATACGAATTGGACGCAGATGGATCGATACGAACTACGTGTGGGAATATATACGAATTAGACACAGATGGATCGATACGAACTGCGTGTGAAATTCGATACAAATTGGACGAAGATGGATCGATACGAACAGAGCAGTTGCGATCGATACGAACAGAGCAGTTGCGATCGATACGAACATAGCATTTTCGATCGATACGAACAGAGCATTTTCGATCGATACGAACAGAGCATTTTCGATCGATACGAACAGAGCATTTTTGATCGATACCAACCGAGCATTTTCGATCGATACGAAAAGAGCATTTGCGATCGATATGAACAGAACCGTGAGTATCGATACGAATTGGACGCAGATGGATCGATACGAACTGCATGTGAGAATCGATACGAATAGGACGCAGATGGATCGATACGAACTGCGTGTGAAAATCGATAAGAATTAGACGCAGATGGATCGATAAGAACAGATCAGTTGCGATCGATACGAACAGAGCAGTTGCGATCGATACGAACAGAGCATTTTCGATCAATACGAACAGAGCATTTTCAATCGATACGAACAGAGAATTTTCGGTCGATACGAAAAGAGCATTTGCGATCGATACGAAAAGAGCCGTGAGTATCGATACTAATTGGACGCAGATGGATCGTTACGAACTGCGTGTGAGAATTGATACGAATTGGACGCAGATGGATCGATACGAACTGCGTGTGAAAATCGATAAGAATTGGACGCAGATGGATCGATACGAACAGAGCAGTTGCGATTGATACGAACAGAGCAGATGCAATTGATACGAACAGAGCAGTTGCGATTGATACAAACAGAGCAGTTGCGATCGATACAAACAGAGCATTTTCGATCGATACGAACAGAGCATTTTCGATCGATACGAAAAGAGCATTTGCGATCGATACGAACAGAGCCGTGAGTATCGATACTAATTGGACGCAGATGGATCGATACGAAATGCGTGTGAGAATCGATACGAACAGAGCAGTTGCGATCGATACGAACAGTGCAGTTGCGATCGATACGAACAGAGCAGTTGCGATCGATACGAACATAGCAGTTGCGATCGATACGAACAAAGCATTTTCGAACGATACGAACAGAGCATTTTCGATCGATACGAACAGAGCATTTTCGATCGATACGAAAATAGAATTTGCGATCGATACGAACAGAGCCGTGAGTATCGATACTAATTGGACGCAGATGGATCGATACAAACTGCATGTGAGAATCGATACGAATTGGATGCAAATGGATCGATACGAACTGCGTGTGAAAATCGATACGAATTGAATGCAGATGGATCGATACGAACAGAGCAGTTGCGATCGATACGAACAGAGTAGTTGCGATCGATACAAACATAGCATTTTCGATCGATACGAACCGAGCATTTTCGATCGATAAGAAAAGAGCATTTGCGATTGATACGAACAGAGCCGTGAGTATCGATACAAATTGGACGCAGATGGATCGATACGAATTGGACGCAGATGGATCGATACGAACTGCGTTTGAAAATCGATACGAATTGGACGTAGATGGATCGATACGAACAGAGCAGTTGCGATCGATATGAACAGAGTATTTTCGATCGATACGAACAGAGCATTTTCGATCGATACGAACAGAGCATTTTCGATCGATACGAAAAGAGCATTTGCGATCGATACGAACAGAGCCGTGAGTATCGATACGAATTGGACGCAGATGGATCGATACGAACTGCGTGTGAGAATCGATACGAATTCGACGCAGATGGATCGATACGAACTGCGTGTGAAAATCGATACGAATTGGACGCAGATGGATCGATACAAACAGAGCAGTTGCGATCGATACGAATAGAGCGGTTGCGATCGATACGAATAGAGCGGTTGCGATTGATACGAACAGAGCATTTTCGATCGATACAAAAAGTGCATTTTCGATCGATACGAACAGAGCATTTTCGATCAATACGAATAGAGCATTTTCGATCGATATGAAAAGAGCATTTGCGATGGATACGAACAGAGCCGTGAGTATCGATACTAATTGGACGCAGATGGATCGATACGAACTGCGTGTGAGAATCGATACGAATTGGACGCAGATGGATCGATACGAACTGCGTGTGAAAATCGATACGAATTGGACGCAGATGGATCGATACGAACAGAGCAGTTGCGATTGATACGAACAGAGCAGATGCAATCGATACGAACAGAGCAGTTGCGATTGATACAAACAGAGCAGTTGCGATCGATACGAATAGAGCATTTTCGATCGATACGAATAGAGAATTTTCGATCGATACGAACAGAGCATTTTCGATCGATACGAAAAGTGCATTTGCGATCGATACGAACAGAGCCGTGAGTATCGATGCTAATTGGACGCAGATGGATCGATAGGAACTGCATGTGAAAATCGATACGAATTGAACGTAGATGGATCGATACGAACTGCGTGTGAAAATCGATACGAATTGGACGCAGATGGATCGATACGAACAGAGCAGTTGTGATCGATACGAACAGAGCAATTGCGATCGATACGAACAGAGCAGTTGCGATAGATACGAAAAGAGCATTTGTGATCGATACGAACATAGCATTTTCGATCGATACGAACAGAGCATTTTCGATCGATACGATCGATACGAACAGAGCATTTTTGATCGATACGAAAAGAGCATTTGCGATCGATACGAACAAAGCCGTGAGTATCGATTCAAATTGGACGCAGATGGATCGATACGAACTGCGTGTGAGAATCGATACGAATTGGACGCAGATGGATCGATACGAACTGCGTGTGAGAATCGATACGAATTGGACGCAGATGGATCGATACGAACTGCGTGTGAGAATCGATACGAATTGGACGCAGATGGATTGATACGAACAGAGCAGTTGCGATCGATACGAACAGTGCAGATGCAATCAATACGAACATAGCAGTTGCGATTGATACGAACAGAGCAGTTGCGATCGATACGAACAGAGCATTTTCGATCGATAAGAACAGAGCATTTTCGATCGATTCGAACAGAGCATTTTCGATCGATACGAAAAGAGCATTTGCGATCGATACGAACAGAGCCGTGAGTATCGATACTAATTGGACGCAGATGGATCGATACGAACAGAGCAGTTGCGATCGATACGAATAGAGCAATTGCGATCGATACGAACAGAGCAGTTACGATAGATACGAAAAGTGCATTTGCGATCGATACGAACATAGCCGTGAGTATCGATACGAATTGGACGCAGATGGATCGATACGAACTGCGTGTGAGAATCGTCATGAATTGGACGCAGATGGATCGATACGAACAGAGCGGTTGCGATCGATACGAACAGAGAGGTTGCGATCGATACGAACAGAGCATTTTCGATCGACACGAATAGAGTATTTTCGATCGATACGAACAGAGCATTTTCGATCGATACGAAAAGAGCATTTTCGATCGATACGAAAAGAGCATTTGCGATCGATACGAACAGAGCCATGAGTATCGATACTAATTGGACGCAGATGGATCGATACGAACTACGTGTGAGAATCGATATGAATTGGACGCAGATGGATCGATACGAACTGCATGTGAAAATCGATACGAATTGGACGCAGATGGATCGATACGAATAGAGCAGTTGCGATCGATAGGAACAGAGCAGTTGCGATCGATACGAACAGAGCAGTTGCGATCGATACGAACAGAGCATTTTCGATCGATATGAACAGAGCATTTTCGATCGATACGAACAAAGCATTTTCGATCGATACGAAAAGAGCATTTGCGATCGATACGAACAGAGCCGTGAGTATCGATACGAATTGGACGCAGATGGATCGATACGAACAGAGCAGTTGCGATCGATACGAACAGAGCAGTTGCGATCGATACGAACAGAGCGGTTGCGATCGATACGAACAGAGCATTTTCGATCGATACGAACAGAGCATTATCGATCGATACGAACAGAGCATTTTCGATCGATACGAAAAGAGCATTTGCGATGGATATGAACAGAACCGTGATTATCGATACTAATTGGACGCAGATGGATCGATACGAACTGCGTGTGAGAATCGTTACGAATTGGACGCAAATGGATCGATACGAACAGCGTGTGAAAATCGATACGAATTGGACGCAGATGGATTGATATGAACAGAGCAGTTGCGATCGATACGAACAGAGCAGATGCAATCGATATGAAAAGAGCAGTTGCGGTCGATACGAACAGAGTAGTTTCGATCGATACAAACAGAGCATTTTCGATCGATACAAATAGAGCATTTTCGATCGATACGAACAGAGCATTTTCGATCAATACGAAAAGAGCATTTGCGATCGATACGAACAGAGCCGTGAGTATCGATACTAATTAGACGCAGATGGATCTATACGAACTACGTGTGAGAAACGATACGAATTGGACGTAGATGGATCGATACGAACTGCGTGTGAAAATCGATACGAATTGGACGCAGATGAATCGATACGAACAGAGCAGTTGCGATCGATACGAACATAGCAGTTTCGATCGATACGAACAGAGAAGTTGCAATCGATACGAACAGAGCATTTTCGATCGATACGAACAGAGCATTTTCGATCGATACGAACAGAGCATTTTCGATCGATACGAAAAGAGCATTTGCGATCGATACGAACAGAGCCGTGAGTATCAATACGAATTGGACGCAGATGGATCGATACGAACTCCGTGTGAGAATCGATACGAATTGAACACAGATGGATCGATACGAACTGCGTGTGAAATTCGATACATATTGGACGAAGATGGATCGATACGAACAGAGCAGTTGCGATCGATACGAACAGAGCAGTTGCGATCGATAAGAACATAGCATTTTCGATCGATACGAACAGAGCATTTTCGATCGATACGAACAGAGCATTTTCGATCGATACGAACAGAGCATTTTTGATCGATACGAACCGAGCATTTTCGATCGATACGAAAAGAGCATTTGCGATCGATATGAACAGAGCCGTGAGTATCGATACGAATTGGACGTAGATGGATCGATACGAACTGCATGTGAGAATCGATACGAATTGGACGCAGATGGATCGATACGAACTGCGTGTGAAAATCGATAAGAATTAGACGCAGATGGATCGATAAAAACAGATCAGTTGCGATCGATACGAACAGAGCAGTTGCGATCGATACAAACAGAGCATTTTCGATCGATACGAACAGAGCATTTTCGATCGATAAGAACAGAGAATTTTCGATCGATACGAACAGAGCATTTGCGATCGATACGAACAGAGCCGTGAGTATCGATACTAATAGGACGCAGATGGATCGATAAGAACTGCGTGTGAAAATCGATACGAATTGGACGCAGATGGATCGATACGAACAGAGCAGTTACGATCGATACGATCAGAGTAGATGCGATCGATACAAACAGAGCAGTTGAAATCGATACGAACAGAGCAGTTGCGATCGATACGAACAGAGCATTTTCGATCGATACGAACAGAGCATTTTCGATCGATACGAAAAGAGCATTTGCGATCGATACGAACAGAGCCGTGAGTATCGATACTAATTGGACGCAGATGGATCGATACGAACTGCGAGTGAGAATCGATACGAACAGAGCAGTTGCGATCGATACGAACAGTGCAGTTGCGATCGATACGAACAGAGCAGTTGCGATCAATACGAACATAGCAGTTGCGATCGATACGAACAAAGCATTTTCGAACGATACGAACAGAGCATTTTCGATCGATACGAACAGAGCATTTTCAATCGATACGAAAAGAGCATTTGCGATCGATACGAACAGAGCCGTGAGTATCGATACAAATTGGACGCAGATGGATCGATACGAACTGCGTGTGAGGATCGATACGAATTGGACTCAGATGGATCGATACGAACTGCGTGTGAGAATCGATACGAATTGGACGCAGATGGATCGATACGAACAGAGCAGTTGCGATCGATACGAACAGTGCAGATGCGATCAATACGAACAGAGCAGTTGCGATCGATACGAACAGAGCAGTTGCGATCGATACGAACAGAGCATTTTCGATCGATACGAACAGAGCATTTTCGATCGATTCGAACAGAGCATTTTCGATCGATACGAAAAGAGCATTTGCGATCGATACGAACAGAGCCGTGAGTATCGATACTAATTGGACGCAGATGGATCGATACGAACAGAGCAGTTGCGATCGATACGAACAGAGCAATTGCGATCGATACGAACAGAGCAGTTGCGATAGATACGAAAAGAGCATTTGTGATCGATACGAACATAGCCGTGAGTATCGATACGAATTGGACGCAGATGGATCGATACGAACTGCGTGTGAGAATCGACATGAATTGGACGCAGATTGATCGATACGAACAGAGCGGTTGCGATCGATACGAACAGAGAGGTTGCGATCGATACGAACAGAGAGGTTGCGATCGATACGAACAGAGCATTTTCGATCGATACGAACATAGTATTTTCGATCGATACGAACAGAGCATTTTCGATCGATACGAAAAGAGCATTTTCGATCGATACGAAAAGAGCATTTGTGATCGATACTAACAGAGCCATGAGTATCGATACTAATTGGACGCAGATGGATCGATACGAACTGCGTGTGAGAATCGATATGAATTGGACGCAGATGGATCGATACGAACTGCATGTGAAAATCGATACGAATTGGACGCAGATGGATCGATACGAATAGAGCAGTTGCGATCGATACGAACAGAGCAGTTGCGATCGATACGAACAGAGCAGTTGCGATCGATACGAACAGAGCATTTTAGATCGATATGAACAGAGCATTTTCGATCGATACGAACAGAGCATTTTCGAGCGATACGAAAAGTGCATTTGCGATCGATACGAACAGCATGTGAGAATCGATACGAATTGGACGCAGATGGATCGATACGAACTACGTGTGAAAATCGATACGAATTGGACGCAGATGGATTGATACGAACAGAGCAGTTGCGATCGATACGAACAGAGCAGTTGCGATCGATACGAACAGAGCGGTTGCGATCGATACGAACAGAGCGGTTGCGATCGATACGAACAGAGCATTTTCGATCGATACGAACAGAGCATTTTCGATCGATACGAACAGAGCATTTTCGATCGATACGAAAAGAGCATTTGCGATGGATATGAACAGAGCCGTGATTATCGATACTAATTGGACGCAGATGGATCGATACGAACTGCGTGTGAGAATCGTTACGAATTGGACGCAAATGGATCGATACGAACTGCGTGTGAAAATCGATACGAATTGGACGCAGATGGATTGATACGAACAGAGCAGTTGCGATCGATACGAACAGAGCAGATGCAATCGATAAGAAAAGAGCAGTTGCGGTCGATACGAACAGAGTAGTTGCGATCGATACAAACAGAGCATTTTCGATCGATACAAATAGAGCATTTTCGATCGATACGAACAGAGCATTTTCGATCGATATGAAAAGAGCATTTGCGATCGATACGAACAGAGCCGTGAGTATCGATACTAATTAGACGCAGATGGATCTATACGAACTGCGTGTGAGAAACGATACGAATTGGACGTAGATGGATCGATACGAACTGCGTGTGAAAATCGATACGAATTGGACGCAGATGAATCGATACGAACAGAGCAGTTGCGATCGATACGAACAGAGCAGTTTCGATCGATACGAACAGAGAAGTTGCAATCGATACGAACAGAGCATTTTCGATCGATACGAACAGAGCATTTTCGATCGATACGAATAGAGCATTTTCGATCGATACGAAAAGAGCATTTGCGATCGATACGAACAGAGCCGTGAGTATCAATACGAATTGGACGCAGATGGATCGATACGAACTCCGTGTGAGAATCGATACGAATTGGACACAGATGGATCGATACGAACTGCGTGTGAAATTCGATACAAATTGGACGAAGATGGATCGATACGAACAGAGCAGTTGCGATCGATACGAACAGAGCAGTTGCGATCGATACGAACATAGCATTTTCGATCGATACGAACAGAGCATTTTCGATCGATACGAACATAGCATTTTCGATCGATATGAACAGAGCATTTTCGATCGATACGAACAGAGCATTTTTGATCGATACGAACCGAGCATTTTCGATCGATACGAAAAGAGCATTTGCGATCGATATGAACAGAGCCGTGAGTATCGATACGAATTGGACGTAGATGGATCGATACGAACTGCATGTGAGAATCGATACGAATTGGATGCAGATGGATCGATACGAACTGCGTGTGAAAATCGATAAGAATTAGACGCAAATGGATCGATAAGAACAGATCAGTTGCGATCGATACGAACAGAGCAGTTGAGATCGATACGAACAGAGCATTTTCGATCGATACGAACAGAGCATTTTCGATCGATACGAACAGAGAATTTTTGATCGATACGAAAAGAGCATTTGCGATCTATACGAACAGAGCCGTGAGTATCGATACTAATTGGACGCAGATGGATCGATACGAACTACGTGTGAAAATCGATACGAATTGGACGCAGATGGATCGATACGAACAGAGCAGTTACGATCGATACGATCAGAGCAGATGCGATCGATACGAACAGAGCAGTTGAAATCGATACGAACAGAGCAGTTGCGATCGATACGAACAGAGCATTTTCGATCGATACGAAAAGAGCATTTGCGATTGATACGAACAGAGCCGTGAGTATCGATACTAATTGGACGCAGATGGATCGATACGAACTGCGCGTGAGAATCGATACGAACAGAGCAGTTGCGATCGATACGAACAGTGCAGTTGCGATCGATACGAACAGAGGCAGTTGCGATCGATACGAACATAGCAGTTGCGATCGATACGAACAAAGCATTTTCGAAAGATACGAATAGAGCATTTTCGATCGATACGAACAGAGCATTTTCGATCGATACGAAAAGAGCATTTGCGATCGATAAGAACAGAGCCGTGAGTATCGATACTAATTGGACGCAGATGGATCGATATGAACTGCGTGTGAGAATCGATACGAATTGGACACAGATGGATCGATACGAACTGCGTATGACAATCGATACGAATTGGATGCAGATGGATCGATACGAACAGAGCAGTTGCTTACGAATAAAGCAGTTGCGATCGATACGAATAGAGCAGTTGCGATCGATACGAACAGAGCATTTTTGATTGATACGAACAGAGCATTTTCGATCGATACGAACATAGCATTTTCTATCCATACGAACAGAGCATTTTCGATCGATACGAACAGACCATTTTTGATCGATACGAAAAGAGCATTTGCGATCGATACGAACAGAGCCGTGACTATCGATACTAATTGGACGCAGATGGATCGATACGTACTGCGTGTGAGAATCGATACGAATTGGACGCAGATGGATCGATACGAACTGCGTATGAAAATCGATACGAATTGGACGCAGATGGATCGATATGAAAAGAGCAGTTGCGATCGATACGAACAGAGCAGTTGCGATCGATACGAACAGAGCAGTTGCGATCGATATGAACAGAGCAGTTGCGATCGATACGAACAGAGCAGTTGCGATCGATACGAACAGAGCAGTTGCGATCGATACGAACAGAGCATTTTCGATCGATACCAACAGAGCATTTTCGATCGATACGAACATAGCATTTTCGATCGATACGAAAAGAGCATTTGCGATCGATACGAACAGAGCCGTGAGTATCGATACGAATTGGACGCAGATGGATCGATACGAACTGCGTGTAAGAATCGATACGAACAGAGCAGTTGCGATCGATACGAACAGTGCAGTTGCGATCGATACGAACAGAGCAGTTGCGATCGATACGAACAGAGCAGTTGCGATCGATACGAACAAAGCATTTTCGAATGATACGAACAGAGCATTTTCGATCGATACGAAAAGAGCATTTGTGATCGATACGAACAAAGCCGTGAGTATCGATACTAATTGGACGCAGATGGATCGATACGAACTGCGTGTGAGAATCGATACGAATTGGACACAAATGGATCGATATGAACTGCGTATGACAATCGATACGAATTGGATGCAGATGAATCGATACGAACAGAGCAGTTGCTTACGAATAGAGCAGTTACGATCGATACGAATAGAGCAGTTGCGATCAAATCGAACAGAGCATTTTTGATCGATACGAACAGAGCATTTTCGATCGATACGAACAGAGCATTTTCTATCCATACGAACAGAGCATTTTCGATCGATACTAACAGAGCATTTTTGATCAATACGAAAAGGGCATTTGCGATCGATACGAACAGAGCCGTGAGTATCGATACTAATTGGACGCAGATGGATCGATACGAACTGCGTGTGAGAATGGATACGAATTGGACGCAGATGGATTGATACGAACTGCGTGTGAAAATCGATACGAATTGGATGCAGATGGATCGATACGAACAGAGCAGTTACGATCGATACAAACAGAGCAGATGCGATCGATACGAACAGAGCAGTTGAAATCGATACGAATAGAGCAGTTGCGATCGATACGAACAGAGCATTTTCGATCGATACGAACAGAGCATTTTCGATTGATACGAACAGAGCATTTTCGATCGATACGAAAAGAGCATTTGCGATCGATACGAACAGAGCTGTGAGTATCGATACTAATTGGACGCAGATGGATCGATACGAACTGCGTGTGAGAATCGATACGTACAGAGCAGTTGCGATCGATACGAACAGTGCAGTTGCGATCGATACGAACAGAGCAGTTGCGATCGATACGAACAGAGCAGTTGCGATCGATACGAACAAAGCATTTTCGAACGATACGAACAGAGCATTTTCGATCGATACGAACAGAGCATTTTCGATCGATACGAAAAGAGCATTTGCGATCGATACGAACAGAGCCGTGAGTATCGATACTAATTGGACGCAGATGGATCGATACGAACTGCGTGTGAGAATCGATACGAATTGGACACAGATGGATCGATACGGACTGCGTATGACAATCGATACGAATTGGATGTAGATGGATCGATACGAACAGAGCAGTTGCTTACGAATAGAGCAGTTGCGATCGATACGAATAGAGCAGTTGCGATCTATACGAACAGAGCATTTTTGATCGATATGAACAGAGCATTTTCGATCGATACGAACAGAGCATTTTCTATCCATACGAATAGAGCATTTTCGATCGATACGAACAGAGTATTTTCGATCGATACGAATAGAGCATTTTCGATCGATACGAAAAGAGCATTTTCGATCGATACGAAAAGAGCATTTGTGATCGATACGAACAGAGCCATCAGTATCGATACTAATTGGACGCAGATGGATCGATACGAACTGCGTGTGAGAATCGATATGAATTGGACGCAGATGGATCGATACGAACTGCATGTGAAAATCGATACGAATTGGACGCAGATGGATCGATACGAATAGAGCAGTTGCGATCGATACGAACAGAGCAGTTGCGATCGATACGAACAGAGCAGTTGCGATCGATACGAACAGAGCAGTTGCGATCGATACGAACAGAGCATTTTCGATCGATATGAACAGAGCATTTTCGATCGATACGAACAGAGCATTTTCGATCGATACGAAAAGAGCATTTGCGATTGATACGATTAGAGCCGTGAGTATCGATACGAATTGGACGCAGATGGATCGATACGAACAGCATGTGAGAATCGATACGAATTTGACGCAGATGGATCGATACGAACTACCTGTGAAAATCGATACGAATTGGACGCAGATGGATCGATACGAACAGAGCAGTTGCGATCGATACGAACAGAGCAGTTGCGATCGATACGAACAGAGCAGTTGCGATCGATACGAACAGAGCGGTTGCGATCGATACGAACAGAGCATTTTCGATCGATACGAACAGAGCATTTTCGATCGATACGAACAGAGCATTTTCGATCGATACGAAAAGAGCATTTGCGATGGATATGAATAGAGCCGTGATTATCGATACTAATTGGACGCAGATGGATCGATACGAACTGCGTGTGAGAATCGTTACGAATTGGACGCAAATGGATCGATACGAACTGCGTGTGAAAATCGATACGAATTGGACGTAGATGGATTGATACGAACAGAGCAGTTGCGATCGATACGAACAGAGCAGATGCAATCGATACGAAAAGAGCAGTTGCGGTCGATACGAACAGAGTAGTTGCGATCGATACAAACAGAGCATTTTCGATCGATACAAATAGAGCATTTTCGATCGATACGAACAGATCATTTCGATCGATACGAAAAGAGCATTTGCGATCGATACGAACAGAGCCGTGAGTATCGATACTAATTAGACGCAGATGGATCTATACGAACTGCGTGTGAGAAACGATACGAATTGGACGTAGATGGATCGATACGAACTGCGTGTGAAAATCGATACGAATTGGACGCAGATGAATCGATACGAATAGAGCAGTTGCGATCGATACGAACAGAGCAGTTTCGATCGATACGAACAGAGAAGTTGCAATCGATACGAACAGAGCATTTTCGATCGATACGAACAGAGCATTTTCGATCGATACGAACAGAGCATTTTCGATCGATACGAAAAGAGCATTTGCGATCGATACGAACAGAGCCGTGAGTATCAATACGAATTGGACGCAGATGGATCGATACGAACTCCGTGTGAGAATCGATACGAATTGGACACAGATGGATCGATACGAACTGCGTGTGAAATTCGATACAAATTGGACGAAGATGGATCGATACGAACAGAGCAGTTGCGATCGATACGAACAGAGCAGTTGCGATCGATACGAACATAGCATTTTCGATCGATACGAACAGAGCATTTTCGATCGATACGAACAGAGCATTTTCGATCGATACGAACAGAGCATTTTCGATCGATACGAACCGAGCATTTTCGATCGATACGAAAAGAGCATTTGCGATCGATATGAACAGAGCCATGAGTATCGATACGAATTGGACGTAGATGGATCGATACGAACTGCATGTGAGAATCGATACGAATTGCACGCAGATGGATCGATACGAACAGCGTGTGAAAATCGATAAGAATTAGACGCAGATGGATCGATAAGAACAGATCAGTTGCGATCGATACGAACAGAGCAGTTGCGATCGATACGAACAGAGCATTTTCGATCGATACGAACAGAGCATTTTCGATCGATACGAACAGAGAATTTTCGATCGAAACGAAAAGAGCATTTGCGATCGATACGAACAGAGCCGTGAGTATCGATACTAATTGGACGCAGATGGATCGATACGAACTGCGTGTGAAAATCGATACGAATTGGACACAGATGGATCGATACGAATAGAGCAGTTACGATCGATACGATCAGAGCAGATGCGATCGATACGAACAGAGCAGTTGAAATCGATACGAACAGAGCAGTTGCGATCGATACGAACAGAGCATTTTCGATCGATACGAACAGAGCATTTTCGATCGATACGAAAATAGCATTTGCGATCGATACGAACAGAGCCGTGAGTATCGATACTAATTGGACGAAGATGGATCGATACGAACTGCGTGTGAGAATCGATACGAACAGAGCAGTTGCGATCGATACGAACAGTGCAGTTGCGATCGATACGAACAGACCAGTTGCGATCGATACGAACATAGCAGTTGCAATAGATACGAACAGAGCATTTTCGAACGATACGAACAGAGCATTTTCGATCGATACGAACAGAGCATTTTCGATCGATACGAAAAGAGCATTTGCGATCGATACGAACTGAGCCGTGAGTATCGATACTAATTGGACGCGGATGGATCGATACGAACTGCGTGTGAGAATCGATACGAATTGGACACAGATGGATCGATACGAACTGCGTATGACAATTGATACGAATTGGATGTAGATGGATCGATACAAACAGAGAAGTTGCTAACGAATAGAGCAGTTGCGATCGATACGAATAGAGCAGTTGCGATCGATACGAACAGAGCATTTTTGATCGATACGAACAGAGCATTTTCGATCGATACGAATAGAGCATTTTCTATCCATACGAACAGAGCATTTTCGATCGATACGAACAGAGCATTTTTGATCGATACGAAAAGAGCATTTGCGATCGATACGAACAGAGCCGTGAGTATCGATACTAATTGGACGCAGATGGATCGATACGTACTGCGTGTGAGAATCGATACGAATTGGACGCAGATGGATCGATACGAACTGCGTATGAAAATCGATACGAATTGGACGCAGATGGATCGATATGAAAAGAGCAGTTGCGATCGATATGAACAGAGCAGTTGCGATCAATACGAACAGAGCAGTTGCGATCGATACGAACAGAGCATTTACGATCGATACGAACAGAGCATTTTCGATCGATACGAACAGAGAATTTTCGATCGATACGAACATAGCATTTTCGATCGATACGAAAAGAGCATTTGCGATCGATACGAACAGAGCCGTGAGTATCGATACGAATTGGACGCAGATGGATCGATACGAACTGCGTGTAAGAATCGATACGAACAGAGCAGTTGCGATCGATACGAACAGTGCAGTTGCGAACGATACGAACAGAGCAGTTGCGATCGATACGAACAGAGCAGTTGCGATCGATACGAACAGAGCAGTTGCGATCGATACGAACAAAGCATTTTCGAACGATACGAACAGAGCATTTTCGATCGATACGAACAGAGCATTTTCGATCGATACGAAAAGAGCATTTGCGATCGATACGAACAGAGCCGTGAGTATCGATACTAATTGGACGCAGATGGATCGATACGAACTGCGTGTGAGAATCGATACGAATTGGACACAAATGGATCGATACGAACTGCGTATGACAATCGATACGAATTGGATGCAGATGGATCGATACGAACAGAGCAGTTGCTTACGAATAGAGCAGTTACAATCGATACGAATAGAGCAGTTGCGATCAAATCGAACAGAGCATTTTTGATCGATACGAACAGAGCATTTTCGATCGATACGAACAGAGCATTTTCTATCCATACGAACAGAGCATTTTCGATCGATACTAACAGAGCATTTTTTATCGATACGAAAAGAGCATTTGCGATCGATACGAACAGAGCCGTGAGTATCGATACTAATTGGACGCAGATGGATCGATACGAACTGCGTGTGAGAATGGATACGAATTGGACGCAGATGGATTGATACGAACTGCGTGTGAAAATCGATACGAATTGGACGCAGATGGATCGATACGAACAGAGCAGTTACGATCGATACAAACAGAGCAGATGCGATCGATACGAACAGAGCAGTTGAAATCGATACGAACAGAGCAGTTGCGATCGATACGAACAGAGCATTTTCGATCGATACGAACAGAGCATTTTCGATCGATACGAACAGAGCATTTTCGATCGATACAAACAGAGCCGTGAGTATCGATACTAATTGGACGCAGATGGATCGATACGAACTGC
The DNA here is from genome assembly GCA_030737815.1 of Allium fistulosum. Classification (NCBI taxonomy): domain Eukaryota; kingdom Viridiplantae; phylum Streptophyta; class Magnoliopsida; order Asparagales; family Amaryllidaceae; genus Allium; species Allium fistulosum. The sequence continues at coordinate 802,965,458 of CM060904.1, forward strand.
GTGTGAGAATCGATACGAATTGGACACAGATGGATCGATACGAACTGCGTATGACAATCGATACGAATTGGATGCAGATGGATCGATACAAACAGAGTAGTTGCTTACGAATAGAGCAGTTGCGATCGATATGAATAGAGTAGTTGCGATCGATACGAACAGAGCATTTTTGATCGATACGAACAGAGCATTTTCGATCGATACGAACAGAGCATTTTCTATCCATACGAACTGAGCATTTTCGATCGATACGAAAAGAGCATTTGTGATCGATACGAACAGAGCCGTGAGTATCGATACTAATTGGACGCAGATGGATCGATATGAACTGCGTGTGAGAATCGATACGAATTGGACGCAGATGGATCGATACGAACTGCGTATGAAAATCGATACGAATTGGACGTAGATGGATCGATATGAAAAGAGCAGTTGCGATCGATATGAACAGAGCAGTTGCGATCGATATGAATAGAGCAGTTGCGATCGATACGAACAGAGCATTTTCAATCGATACGAACAGAGCATTTTCGATCGATACGAACATAGCATTTTCAATCGATACGAACATAGCATTTTCGATCGATACAAAAAGAGCATTTGCGATCGATACTAACAGAGCTTGAGTATCGATACGAATTGGACGCAGATGGATCGATACGAACTGCGTGTGAGAATCGATACGAATTGGATGCAGATGCATCGATACGAACTGCATGTGAAAATCGATACGAATTGGACGCAGATGGATCGATACGAATAGAGCAGTTGCGATCGATACGAATAGAGCAGTTGCGATCGATACGAACAGAGCAGTTGCGATCGATACGAACAGAGCATTTTCGATCGATACGAACCGAGCATTTTCGATCGATACGAAAAGAGCATTTGCGATCGATACGAACAGAGCCGTGAGTATCGATACGAATTGGACGTAGATGGATCGATACGAACTGCGCGAGAATCGATACGAATTGGACGCAGATGGATCGATACGAACATCGTGTGAAAATCGATACGAATTGGACGCAGATGGATCGATACGAACTGCGTGTGAGAATCGATATGAACAGAGTAGTTGCGAACGATACGAACAGAGCAGTTGCGATCGATACGAATAGAGCAGTTGCGATCGATACGAACAGAGCAGTTGCGATCGATACGAACAGAGCATTTTCAATCGATACGAACAGAGCATTTTCAATCGATATGAACAGAGCATTTTCAACCGATACGAAAAGAGCATTTGCGATCGATACGAACAGAGCCGTGAGTATCGATACGAATTGGACGCAGATGGATCGCTACGAACTGCGTGTGAGAATCGATACGAATTGAATGCAAATGGATCGATAAGAACAGCGTGTGAAAATCGATACGAATAGGACGCAGATAGATCGATACGAACTGCATGTGAGAATCGATACGAACAGAGCAGTTGTGATCGATACGAACAGAGCAGTTGCGATCGATACGAACAGAGCAGTTGCGATCGATACGAATAGAGCATTTTCGATCGATACGAACAGAGCATTTTCGATCGATATGAACAGAGCATTTTCGATCGATACGAAAAGAGCATTTGCGATCGATACGAACAGAGCCGTGAGTATCGATACTAATTGGATGCAGATGGATTGATACGAACTGCATGTGAGAATCGATACTAATTGGACGTAGATGGATCGATACGAACTGCGTGTGAAAATCGATACAAATTGGACGCAGATGGATCGATACGAACAGAGCAGTTGCGATCGATACGAACAGAGCAGATGCGATCGATACGAACAGAGCAGTTGCGATCGATACGAACAGAGCAGTTGCGATCGATACGAACAGAGCATTTTCGATCGATACGAATAGAGCATTTTCGATCGATATGAACAGAGCATTTTCGATCGATACGAAAAGAGCATTTGCGATCGATACGAACAGAGCCGTGAGAATCGATACTAATTGGACACAGATGGATCGATACGAACTGCGTGTGAGAATCGATACGAATTAGACGCAGATTGATCGATACAAACTGCGTGTGAAAATCGATACGAATTGGACGCAGATGGATCGATACGAACAGAGCAGTTGCGATCGATACGAACAGAGCAGTTGCGATCGATACGAACAGAGCAGTTGCGATCGATACGATCAGAGCAGTTGCGATCGATACGAACAGAGCAGTTGCGATCGATACAAACAGAGCTTTTTCGATCGATACAAAAAGAGCATTTTGCGATCGATACAAACAGAGCCGTGAGTATCGATACGAATTGGACGCAGATGGATCGATAAGAACAGAGCATTTTCGATCAATACGAAAAGAGCATTTGCGATCGATACGAATAGAGCCGTGAGTATCGATACGAATTGGACGCAGATGGATCGATACGAACTGCATGTGAGAATCGATACGAATTGGACGTAGATGGATCGATATGAACTGCGTGTGAAAATCGATATGAATTGGATGCAGATGGATCGATACGAATAGAGCAGTTGCGATCGATACGAACAGAGCTATTGCTATCGATACGAACAGAGCGGTTGCGATCGATACGAACAGAGCATTTTCGATCGATACGAACAGAGTATTTTCGATCGATACGAACATAGCATTTTCGACCGATACAAAAAGAGCATTTGCGATCGATACGAACAGAGCCGTGAGTATCGATACTAATTGGACGCAGATGGATCGATACGAACTGCATGTGAGAATCGATACGAATTGAACGCAGATGGATCGATACGAACTGCGTGTGAAAATCGATACGAATTGGACGCAGATTGATCGATACGAACAGAGCAGTTGCGATCGATACGAACAGAGCAGTTGCGATCGATACGAACAGAGCAGTTGCGATCGATATGAACAGAGCAGTTGCGATCGATACGAACAGAGCATTTTCGATCCATACGAACAGAGCATTTTCGATCGATACGAATAGAGCATTTGCGATCGATACGAACAGAGCCATGAGTATCGATACAAATTGGACGCAGATGGATCGATACGAACTACGTGTGAGAATCGATACGAATTGGTCGCAGATGGATCGATACGAACTGCATGTGAAAATCGATACGAATTGGACGCAGATGGATCGATACGAACTGCGTGTGAGAATCGATACGAACAGAGCAGTTGCGATCGATACGAACAGAGCTGTTGCGATCGATACGAACAGAGCAGTTGCGATCCATACGAATTGTGCAGTTGCGATCGATACGAAAAGAGCATTTTCGATCGATACGAACAGAGCATTTTCGATCAATACGAACAGAGCATTTTCGATCGATAGGAAAAGAGCATTTGCGATCGATACGAAGACAGCCGTGAGTATCGATACAAATTGGACGCAGATTGATCGATACGAACTGCGTGTGAGAATCGATACGAATTGGACGCAGATGGATCGATACGAACTGCGTGTGAGAATCGATACGAATTGAACGCAGATGGATCGGTACGAACTGCGTGTGATAATCGGTACGAATTGGACGCAGAAGGATCGATACGAAATGCGTGTGAGAATCGATACGAACAAAGCAGTTGCGATCGATACGAACAGTGCAGTTGCGATCGATACGAACAGAGTAGTTGCGATCGATACGAACAGAGCATTTTCGAGCGATACGAACTGAGCATTTTCAATCGATACGAAAAGAGCATTTGCGATCGATACGAACAGGGCTGTGAGTATCGATATGAATTAGACGCAGATGGATCGATACGAACTGCGTGTGAGAATCGATACGAACAAAGCAGTTGCGATCGATACGAACAGAGCATTTTCGATCGATACGAACAGAGCATTTTCGATCAATACGAAAAGAGCATTTTCGATCGATACTAACATAGCCGTGAGTATCGATACTAATTGGACGCAGATGGATCGATACGAACTGTGTGCGAGAATCGATACGAATTGGACTCAGATGGATCGATACGAACTGCGTGTGACAATCGATACTAATTGGACGCAGATGGATCGATACGAACAGAGCAGTTGAGATCGATACGAAAAGAGCAGATGTGATCGATATGAACAGAGCAGTTGCAATCGATACTAACAGAGCAGATGCGATCGATACGAACAGAGCATTTTCGATCGATACGAACATAGCATTTTCGGTCGATACGAAAAGAGCATTTGCGATCGATACGAACAGAGCCATGAGTATCGATATGAATTGGACGTAGATGGATCGATACGAACAGCGTGTGAAAATCGAAACGAATTGGACACAGATGGATCGATACGAACAGCGTGTGAAAATCGATACGAATTGGACGCAGATGGATCGATACGAACTGCGTGTGAGAATCGATACGAACAGAGCAGTTGCGAACGATACGAACAGATCAGTTGCGATCGATACAAACAGAGCAGTTGCGATCGATACTAACATAGCATTTTCGATCGATACGAATGGAGCATTTTCGATCGATATGAAAAGAGCATTTGCGATCGATACAAACATAGCCGTGAGTATCGATACGAATTGGACGCAGATGGATCGATACGAACTGCATGTGAGAATCGATATGAATTGGACGCAGATGGATCGATACGAACAGCGTGTAAAAATCGATACGAATTGGACGCAGATTGATCGATATGAACTGCATGTGAGAATCGATACGAACATAGCAGTTGCGATCGATACGAACAGAGCAGTTGCGATCGATACGAACAGAGCAGTTGCGATCGATACGAACAGAGCATTTTCGATCGATATGAACAGAGCATTTTCGATCGATACGAAAAGAGCATTTGCGATCGATACGAACAGAGCCGTGAGTATCGATACATATTGGACGCAGATAGATCGATACGAACTGCTTGTGAGAATCGATACGAATTGGACACAGATGGATCGATACGAAATGCGTGTGAGAATTGATATGAACATAGCAATTGCGATCGATACGAACAGAGCAGTTGCGATCGATACGAACAGAGCAGTTGCAATCGATACGAACAGAGCATTTTCGATCGATACAAACAGAGCATTTTCGATCGATACGAAAAGAGCATTTGCGATCGATACGAAAAGAGCATTTGCGATCGATACGAATATAGCCATGAGTATCGATACGAATTGGACGCTGATGGATCGATACGAACTGCGTGCGAGTATCGATACGAATTGGTCGTAGATGGATCGATACGAACTGCGTGTGAAAATCTATACGAATTGGACGCAGATGGATCGGTACGAACTGCATGTGAGAATCGATACGAACAGAGCAGTGGCGATCGATACGAACAGAACAGTTGCGATCGATACGAACAGGGCAGTTGCGATCGATATGAACAGAGCATTTTCGATTGATATGAACAGAGCATTTTCGATCGATACGTAAAGAGCATTTGCGATCGATACGAACAGAGCCGTGAGTATCGATATGTACTGGACGCAGATGGATCGATACGAACTGCGTGTGAGAATCGATACAAATTGGACGCAGATGGATCGATACGAAATGCGTGTGAGAATCGATATGAACAGAGCAGTTGCGATCGATACGAACAGAGGAGTTGCGATCGATACGAACAGAGCAGTTGCGATCGATACAAATAGAGCATTTTCGATCGATACGAACAGAGCATTTTCGATCTATATTAACAGAGCATTTTCGATCGATACGAAAAGAGCATTTGCTATCGATACGAACAGAGCCGTGAGTATCGATACAAATTGGACGCAGTTGGATCGATACGAACTGCGTGTGAGAATCGATACGAATTGGACGCAGATGGATCGATACGAACTACGTGTTAAAATCGATACGAACAGAGCAGTGGCGATCGATACGAACAGAGCAGTTGCGATCGATACGAACAGAGCAGTTGCGATCGATACGAAAAGAGCATTTTCGATCGATACGAATAGAGCATTTTCGATCTATACGAACAGAGCATTTTTGATCGATACGAAAAGAGCATTTGCGATCGATAATAATAGAGCCGTGAGTATCGATACGAATTGGATGCAGATGGATCGATACGAACTGCGTGTGAGAATCGATACGAATTGGACGCAGATGGATCGATACGAACTGCGTGTGAAAATCAATTCGAATTGGACGCAAATGGATCGATACGAACTGCGTGTGAGAATCGATACGAACAGAGCAGTTGGAATCGATACGAACAGAGTAGTTGCGATCGATACGAACAAAGCAGTTGCGATCGATACGAACAGAGCAGTTGAGATCGATACGAACAGAGCATTTTCGATCGATACGAACTAAGCAATTTCGATCGATACGAAAAGAGCATTTGCGATCGATACGAACAGAGCCTTGAGTATCGATACAAATTGGACGCAAATGGATCGATACGAACTGCGTGTGAGAATCGATACGAATTGGACGCAGATGGATCGATACGAACTGCGTGTGAGAATCGATACGAATTGGGCGCAGATGGATCGATACAAACTGCATGTGAGAATCGATACGAACAGAGCAGTTGCGATCGATACGAATAAAGCAGTTGTGATCGATACGTACAGAGCATTTTCGATCGATACGAACAGAGCATTTTCGATCGATACGAACAGAGCATTTTCGATCGATACGAAAAGAGCATTTGCGATCGATACGAACAGAGCCGTGAGTACCGATACGAGTTGGACACAGATGGATCGATACGAACTGCGTGTGAGAATCGATACGAATTGGACGCAGATGGATCGATACGAACTGCGTGTGAGAATCGATATGAATTGGACGCAGATGGATCGATACAAACTGCATGTGAGAATCGATACGAACAGAGCAGTTGCGATCGATACGAATAAAGCAGTTGCGATCGATACGAACAGAGCATTTTCGATCGATACGAACAGAGCATTTTCGATCGATACGAACAGAGCATTTTCGATCGATACGAAAAGAGCATTTGCGATCGATACGAATAGAGCCGCGAGTATCGATACTAATTGGACTCAGATGGATCGATACGAACCGCGTGTGAGAATCAATGCGAATTGGACGCAGATGGATCGATACGAACTGCGTGTGAAAATCGATACGAATTGGACGCAGATGGATCGATACGAACAGAGCAGTTGCGATCGAGAGAACAGAGCAGATGCGATCAATACGAACAGAGCAGTTGCGATCGATACGAAAAGAGCAGTTGCGATCGATACGAACAGAGCATTTTCGATCGATATGAACAGAGCATTTTCGATCGATACGAACAGTGCATTTTCGATCGATACGAAGAAAGCATTTTCAATCGATACGAAAAGAGCATTTGTGATCGATACGAACAGAGCCATGAGTATCGATACTAATTAGATGCAGATGGATCGATACGAACTAGGTGTGAGAATCAATACGAATTGGACGCAGATGGATCGATACGAACTACGTGTGAAAATCGATACGAATTGGACGCAGATGGATCGATACGAACAGAGCAGTTGCGATCGATACGAACAGAGCATTTTCGATCGATACGAACAGAGCATTTTCGATCGGTACGAACATAGCATTTTCGATCGCTACGAACAGAGCATTTTCGATCGACACAAAAAGAGCATTTGCGATCGATACGAACAGAGCCGTGAGTATCGATATGAATTGGACGCAGATGGATCGATACAAACTACGTGTGAGAATCGATACGAATTGGACGTAGATGGATCCATACGAACTACGTGTGAAAATCAATACGAATTGGATGCAAATGGAACGATACGAACAGAGCAGTTGCGATCGATACGAACAGAGTAGTTGCGATCGATACGAACAGAGCAGTTTCGATCGATACGAACAGAGCATTTTCGATCGATACGAAAAGAGCATTTGTTATCGATACGAACAGAGCCATGAGTATCGATACTAATTAGACGCAGATGGATCGATACGAACTAGGTGTGAGAATCAATACGAATTGGACGCAGATGGATCGATACGAACTACGTGTGAAAATCGATACGAATTGGACGCAGATGGATCGATACGAACAGAGCAGTTGCGATCGATACGAACAGAGCAGTTGCGATCGATACGAACAGAGCATTTTCGATCGGTACGAACAGAGCATTTTCGATCGGTACGAACATAGCATTTTCGATCGCTACGAACAGAGCATTTTCGATCGATACAAAAAGAGCATTTGCGATCGATACGAACAGAGCCGTGAGTATCGATACGAATTGGACGCAGATGGATCGATACAAACTACGTGTGAGAATCGATACGAATTGGACGCAGATGGATCCATACGAACTGCGTGTGAAAATCAATACAAATTGGATGCAGATGGATCGATACGAACAGAGCAGTTGCGATCGATACGAACAGAGTAGTTGCGATCGATACGAACAGAGCAGTTTCGATCGATACGAACAGAGCATTTTCGATCGATACGAACAGAGCATTTTCGATCGATATGAAAAGAGCATTTTCAATCGATACGAACAGAGTCGTGAGAATCGATACTAATTGGACGCAGATGGATCGATATGAACTACTTGTGAGAATCGATACGAATTGGACGCAGATGGATCGATACGAACTGCATGTGAAAATCAATACGAATTGGATGCAGATGGATCGATACGAACAGAGCAGTTGCGATCGATACGAACAAAGCAGATGCGATCTATACGAACAGAGCACTTGCGATCGATACGAACAGAGCATTTTCGATCGATACGAACAGAGCATTTTCGATCGATACGAACAGAGCATTTTTGATCGATACGAAAAGTGCATTTGCGATCGATATGAACAGAGCCGTGAGTATCGATACTAATTGGACGCAGATGGATCGATACGAACTGCGTGTCAGAATCGATACGAATTGGACGTAGATGGATCGATACGAACTGCGTGTGAAAATCGATACGAATTGGACGTAGATGGATCGATACGAACAGAGCAGTTGCGATCGATACGAACAGAGCAGTTGCGATCGATACGAACAGAGCAGTTGCGATCGATACGAACAGAGCAGTTGCGATCGATACGAACAGAGCATTTTCGATCGATACGAACAGAGCATTTTCAATCGATACGAAAAGAGCATTTGCGATCGATACGAACAGAGCCATGAGTATCGATACGAATTGGACGTAGTTGGATCGATATGAACTATGAGTGAGAATCGATACGAATTGGACGCAGATGGATCGATACGAACTTCGTGTCAAAATCGATATGAATTGGACGCAAATGGATCGATACGAACAGAGCAGTTGCGATCGATACGAACAGAGCAGTTGCGATCGATACGAACGGAGCATTTTCGATCCATACGAACAGAGCATTTTCGATCGATACGAAAAGAGCATTTGCGATCGTTACGAACAGAGGCGTGAGTATCGATACGAATTGGACGCAGATGGATCGATACGAACTGCATGTGAGAATCGATATGAATTGGACGCAGATGGATCGATACGAACTGCGTGTGAAAATCGATATGAATTGGACGCAGATGGATCGATACGAACTGCGTGTGAGAATCGATACGAACAGAGTAGTTGCGATCGATACGAACAGAGCAGTTGCGATCGATATGAACAAAGCAATTGCGATCAATACGAACTGTGCAGTTGTGATCGATACGAACAGTGCATTTTCGATCGATACGAACAGAGCATTTTCGATCGATACGAACAGAGCATTTTTGATCGATACGAAAAGAGCATTTGCGATCGATACGAACAGAGCCGTGAGTATCGATACGAATTAGACGCAGATGGATGGATACGAACTGCGTGTGAGAATCGATACGAATTGGACGCAGATGGATCGAGACGAACTGCGTGTGAAAATCGATACGAATTGGACGCAGATGGATCGTTACGAACTGCATGTGAGAATTGATACGAATTGGACGCAGTTGGATCGATACGAACTACCTGTGAAAATCGATACGAATTGGACGCGGATGGATCGATACGAACAGAGCAGCTGCAATCGATACGAACAGAGCAGTTGCGATCGATACGAACAGAGCAGTTGCGATCTATACGAACAGAGCACTTGCGATCGATACAAACAGAGCATTTTCGATCGATACGAACAGAGCATTTTCGATCGATACGAACAGAGCATTTTTGATCGATACGAAAAGTGCATTTGCGATTGATATGAACAGAGCCGTGAGTATCGATACTAATTGGACGCAGATGGATCGATACGAACTGCGTGTCAGAATCGATACGAATTGGACGTAGATGGATCGATACGAACTGCGTGTGAAAATCGATACGAATTGGACGCAGATGGATCGATACGAACAGAGCAGTTGCGATCGATACGAACAGAGCAGTTGCGATCGATACGAACAGAGCATTTTCGATCGATACGAACAGAGCATTTTCGATCGATACGAACAGAGCATTTTCAGTCGATACGAAAAGAGCATTTGCGATCGATACGAACAGAGCCATGAGTATCGATACGAATTGGACGTAGTTGGATCGATATGAACTATGTGTGAGAATCGATACGAATTGGACGCAGATGGATCGATACGAACTTCGTGTGAAAATCGATATGAATTGGACGCAAATGGATCGATACGAACAGAGCAGTTGCGATCGATACGAACAGAGCAGTTGCGATCGATACGAACAGAGCAGTTGCGATCGATACGAACGGAGCATTTTCGATCCATACGAACAGAGCATTTTCGATCGATACGAAAAGAGCATTTGCGATCGATACGAACAGAGGCGTGAGTATCGATACGAATTGGACGCAGATGGATCGATACGAACTGCGTGTGAGAATCGATATGAATTGGACGCAGATGGATCGATACGAACTGCGTGTGAAAATCGATATGAATTGGACGCAGATGGATCGATACGAACTGCGTGTGAGAATCGATACGAACAGAGCAGTTGCGATCGATATGAACAAAGCAATTGCGATCAATACGAACTGTGCAGTTGTGATCGATACGAACAGAGCATTTTCGATCGATACGAACAGAGCATTTTTGATCGATACGAAAAGAGCATTTGCGATCGATACGAACAGAGCCGTGAGTATCGATACGAATTAGACGCAGATGGATGGATACGAACTGCGTGTGAGAATCGATACGAATTGGACGCAGATGGATCGAGACGAACTGCATGTGAAAATCGATACGAATTGGACGCAGATGGATTGATACGAACTGCGTGTGAGAATCGATACGAACAGAGCAGTTACGATTGATACGAACAGTGCAGTTGCGATCGATACGAACAGAGCAGTTGCGATCGATACGAACAGAGCAGTTGCGATCGATACGAACAGAGCATTTTCGATCGATACGAACAGAGCATTTTCGAACGATACGAAAAGAGCATTTGCGATCGATATGAACAGGGCTGTGAGTATCGATACGAATTGGACGCAGATGGATCGATACGAACTACGCGTGAAAATCAATATGAATTGGACGCAGATGGATCAATACGAACAGAGCAGTTGCGATCGATACGAACAGAGCATTTTTGATCGATACGAACAGAGCATTTTCGATCGATACGAAAAGAGCATTTGCGATCGATACGAATAGAGCAGTGAGTATCGATACTAATTGGACGCAGATGGATCGATACGAACTGCGTGTGAAAATCGATACGAATTGGACGAAGATGGATCGATACGAACAGAGCAGTTGCAATCGATACGAACAGAGCAGTAGCGATGGATATGAACAGAGCAGTTGCGATCGATACGAACAGAGCAGTTGCGATCGATACGAACAGAGCATTTTCGATCGATGCGAACATAGCATTTTCGATCGATACGAACAGAGCATTTTCGATCGATACGAACAGAGCATTTTCGATCGATACGAGCAGAGCATTTTCGATCGATACGAAAAGAGCATTTGCGATCGATACGAACAGAGCCGTGAGTATCGATACGAATTGGACGCAGATGGATCGATAAGAACTGCATGTGAGAATCGATACGAATTGGATGCAGATGGATCGATACGAACTGCGTGTGAAAATCGATACGAATTGGACGCAGATGGATCGATACGAACAGAGCAGTTGTGATCAATTACGAACAGAGCATTTTCGATCGATACGAAAAGAGCATTTGTGATCGATACGAACAGAGCCATGAGTATCGATACGAATTGGACGCAGATGGATCGATAAGAACAGCGTGTGAGAATCGATACGAATTAGACGCAGATGGATCGATACGTACTGCGTGTGAAAATCGATACGAATTGGACGCAGATGGATCGATACGAACAGAGCAGTTGCGATCGATACGAACAGAGCATTTTCGATCGATACGAACGGAGCATTTTCGATCGATACGAATAGAGCATTTTCGATCGATATGAACAGAGCATTTTTGATCGATACGAAAAGAGCATTTGCGATCGATACGAAAAGAGCCGTGAGTATCGATACTAATTGGACGCAGATGGATCGATACTAACTGCGTGTGAGAATCGATATGAATTGGACGCAGATGGATCGATACGAACTGCGTGTGAAAATCGATACGAATTGGACGTAGATGGATCGACACGAACAGAGCAGTTACGATCGATACGAACAGAGCAGATGCGATCGATACGAATAGAGCAGTTGCGATCGATACGAACAGAGCATTTTCGATCGATACGAACAGAGCATTTGCGATCGATACGAACAGAGCGGTGAGTATAAATACTAATCGGACGTAGATGGATCGATACGAACTGCGTGTGAGAATCGATACGAACAGAGCAGTTGCGATCGATATGAACATAGCAGTTGCGATCGATACGAACAGAGCAGTTGCGATCGATACGAACAGAGCATTTTCGTTCGATACGAACAGAGCATTTTCGATCGATACGAACAGAGCATTTTCGATCGATACGAAAAGTGCATTAGCGATCGATACGAACAGAGCCGTGAGTATCGATACTAATTGGACGCAGATGGATCGATACGAACTTCGTGTGAGAATCGATACGAATTGGACATAGATGGATCGATACGAACTGCGTGTCAAAATCAATACGAATTGGACGCAGATGGATCGATACGAACAGAGCAGTTGCGATCGATACGAACAGAGCAGTTGCGATCGATATGAATAGAGCAGTTGCTGTAACGACCCGTTATTTTGGACCATTCGCATCCATTATAAGTGTATAGGTAGACACTCATGTCGGAATTGAATTGCTCAAAATACCGCGTTGTTAATTTAAATTTGGCAAAACAGAACATATACAGTAAATAAATAATCATAGATCACAAACACAGAGTAATAAGTGCAGCGGAAATAAAAGAGATAGTAGTTCATGAAGCTACTATATAAATGTATAAGTTACATCAGAGTTAAACCAAATACAACGGAAGAGTAATACAATACATCAAATACAAATCAGAATACATCACTGGAATCATCGAATACTGGAAGCAGAATAGATGGCTGGATCTTCAAGCAAAGCTCCAACTTCAAAGGTGAGTCTCGAATACTGGTACACTCAGTCTGACCCGAGCGTAAAGCAAAAAACAAAACACTCGAGTCAGGATTAACATTCTTATATTAATAAATCCAACTCAAGTGAAATAGCAATTGAAATACAAGTAACTCAAAGGATGTTTGGAATAACCATCCTTTAAGGATCCGTTAAACTATCTACTAGGTAGTAATATACGCTAAGTAGATAATGTCTATCAGTAATATAAGGTATCAAAATAGTGTTAAGGCGTTACCATTATCCCCCTTAACACATTTTACATAAGCGTTATAGTCTATACAGCACTGTAAACTCCACCGTAAACTAGTGGGCTATCAAGGAGTACTCCATAGGTATAACACAAAACAATTTCGTAGTGGTCGCGTATAAAGGGATACAAGTATGACAAGGCACATGAGGCAATACCCAAGGTAGTGATACTACCGTTTGCCTGATCCGGACTTGTGAGAACGCATCGCCGCAGCGACCGCAACACCGTGAAACAACACTCCCAAATCAAGGGTGCACCAATCGACAACAAGTAATGAGTAGTTCGAAGAAGTGTGTTCACTTGAGGTAGCTGACCTCCATTGGCCCGGCACGGCTCCTGTTTTAGTCATTTCAAATTTGACACAAGTGTCAAGGCTTTCCATTATCGTTCTCTTTCTTCAGTCATCAACGTTCGCCAATCCAACCACTTCATTCTGGATCATCACTCCGCGTATAGTTATTAAAGTGGTTTTCGGTTTAGACAGAGAGTATGTCCATAACTGACTCCGGTCTCTTTAACAACTTTCGTAATTATTACACCGATTGGTCATTTAATATATTTCAAAACCAAATCAAATTCAATTTCAAATAGAATTCGTAAATCAACATTTCATTTGTCTTTCTAAAACAATTTCCAAAATTTACGTTTCAAAACTTTCAAATTACCCTTTCAAAATCTTATAATTCAAATTCAATTTTTATTTAAAACAATTCAAATTTTGATTCAAGTTCATATATAAAATTCATTCCGAAATCATTTAAATTAATTTAATTTAACATTCAAATCAATTTAAACTCATTTATCAATTTCATTCAATATTCGATAAGTTACTTTATCATTCAAAACAATTTATATTAAATTTCCAATTCATTAAATCAATTTCTTAAGTTCAACTTCATTAAATCAAAACTTACAATTTTGAATTAAATTAAATTCGTCAAATCAATTCTTTCAATTACAAGTCTTACATTAATTCCAAAATATCACATTTTCATTTCTTGTTAAAGAAATTCAATTTCACCTATTTACTTTCTTAAATAATTTTCCAAAACTTACTAAAAAAAGAAAACTCAATTTCAATTGTTTATGAAGTAAAATTCACTTATTCAAAAGTTCAATTTTTCTTATTGAAGAATTTCAATTCAATTTAATCATTCAATAATTTAATCTTATTTAAGTATTAAATAATTCAAAGCTTAATTATTAAATAATTTCAAAGTTTAATAATTTCAACTTAATTATAATTTCAAACTTAATTATTAAATCATTTCAAAGTTTAATAATTTCAAACTTAATTCAATCATTTCTCAAATTAAACAACATTCTTTCATCAATTACATTGTTAATATTTTGTTTCAGATTATTAAATATTAACATTTTCCTTTCATTAAAATTCAAATTTCAACTTCATTTCAAAACCATATTATTTATTCAAATAAAATCTTCATTTTATTTTAAATCAGATTATTGACCAATCGGGTTTTATTTAATTACCTATCCTAGGTCAAAGTTTATTTGGGTATTTATCATTTCAACCCGATTCCAATTCAATTCAAAAATCAAAGCATAACAAAGGGAACTTGCAGTGTGATAACTGGGATGGTGTCAAAGTAAATAAACAAGCAATAACAACAATCAATATCAATCCAATAATCAATTCAAATAATCTCGAAATAATCATATTAATTCGCATTGTTGTTTGTGCAAATTAATATAATTATTTCTAGAATCTACACTATCATTTCATGTAGATTAAAGATTATTACACAAATTATTCATACGGTTCTTCACTTGTCATTCGATTTCAATTTTAACACTACAACAACTAATCCAATATACGTTCAATGGTTCAAAGTGTAATTATCACTATTTTACATGTCAATTAATTTAACAAATAAAAGAGGTCATATTCAACTAATCAAATTCAACATATATGTCGATTCAAATTTTTAATTATCCTACGTCAAATTTACTTGCATAATATTTATCACTTTATACATTTCAATTTAACATCCAATATAAACAACATACAATCAGTCAATTATCAATCAAACAGGATCATCATCGTATAATTAACAAATAATGGTGTCAGATGTCACAGGTGAACTGATACAGGTAATAGCATACATATAACAGTGTAAATAACTGATAGCAGCATATTTCAATTGTCGTTTCAATTGAAATCAAATTTAATAAATAAAAGAACGTTAATCGTGAGTGAGTGCTCACCTTTCAAGGCTAGAGAGATAACAAGAATGTGTTGCATGGACATGGATATGCACAGACAAGCTAGATTTTGGAAATAATTCCCAGACAGCTATGAAACAAGCAAGCTGCCGTACCACAACCGAGACGGCGAAACAAGAGCAGAGACGAGCACACAAACAAGGCTGTGATGGGAACTTGAATTAGAATCGATGAATTAAAACAATATCAAACTATTCATATATATTATATTTAAAACTCTAAATCGTTATTTTTGTTTCAAAGTCGAATAAAATCAGTACACAATATGTGTGTGTATATATTTATTTCCAAATCGCCATTCAACACAACACTTAATAAAATCCTTATATGTATTATTCTCAACTCAATATTTAAATCAAAATATAAATACCCAAAATATCTATATCATATATATATTAAAAACTAATATCTTTTGTACACATGTACTTTAAACAAGACTAGTACAGCTACCTAATAATATAATATATAATATTGAATTTCTTTCGGCTGAGGTAGACAGCAAGGGAACATTTAAAATCTATGTATTCTATCTACTCAAATAGACAAATAAAAATCATATATATATTATACAATATATTCACCATTGAACAGCCTATATATATAAATATCACTCTTCAGTTTTTAAAGTATAATATACATAAGTATAACACAATATACTACATTAGTCAACTGGCAAGGAAAATTGATTCTAGGAATTGTCACAGGTATCATTACATTACTTACATCAATCTTTTGGATATACATGGTGCGCGAGAAAAGAAAGCTCTCTCAAGAAAAGGAGAAGTTTTTCAAACAAAATGGAGGTTTATTATTGTACGAAGAACTCAGAAGTAAACGTGAATCACTGGTGCTCAAAATATTCAAAAAGGAAGAGCTAGAAAATGCAACAAACAATTTTGACAAAAGCTTAATCCTTGGACGTGGAGGCCAAGGGACTGTACACAATGGAACTTTGGACAATAATATGATAGTTGCAATAAAGAGGGCAAGAACAATCGATGAAAACCAAAAAGAAGGATTCATAAAAGAAATCTTAATTGATTCTCAAATCAACCATAACAATGTAGTTAAGCTGATGGATTGTTGTTTAGAGGTAGAAGTGCCTATGTTGGTCTACGAATACATCATTCGCATGTTATAATATATAAGACCTATTCTTGTATACATTCACAACCAATATAACACTATATATAAATAAAAATTTCATATATACCGAAACTACTAACAAGTGTACAATACCCGTATATAACCTTAAGTAAACCATCATTACAATCTTTTAGATATACGCATATTATAAATGGAAAAATATATATATGAAAACAAATGAACTTAGTATATATTACTTGAAAATACCTAATAGTTGAACACAGACTGGGTTCGGCGAACTACATGGGCGTGGACCTAGATGAGGGTGGTGGCTGCATCGGCTCGGCCCAGTCAGTGGACGTTGGTGGGGGAAATAAGATCGGATGGCGAAGGCTGCTCACATGTTTTCGGTTGGGCAGATGTGGAGTGGGAAAGTGGGCTGACTTGGTGGATTAGTGGTTGGGTGACGATCAGGGCAAGGGCGGCGGATGGTCAGAAAAGGAGGAGGGCGGAGGCGAAGGTGAAGCGGGTCGGCTCTTGGTATGGTAGTGCTCGGTGGGTAAGGGTTTGGCATGTTATGGTTTACGTGAGAGGGTGGGGAGTTGGAAAGATGAGAAGTTTGAAAACGTGGCCTGCAAATAGATTGGAGAGCAATTGCTAAGGAGTACAAAAAAAATGCATGTCATTTATTTCTCTCTGGTCAAAAAAATCTCAGAGCAAAGGAAGTGAACCAACCGATTGATTTGAAACTAGGAAATAATAAAAGTCAGGGCACAAGAAATTAGGCAGTATTAAAGGCAATGACTGTTTGACTTCGACCGTTGGAAATTTGAATGGACCCGGGGATTAAAAGTTGGAATTTTGTAACCGATACGGCTATCGGTTTCGTGGATATTGCCGCGTACCGGATACCAAAACACACAAACGAATATACCGTAGAGATTAGCGCGACGAGACAATCAAAACGGTATACAGATATCAGTGGTACGATCTGAATTATAAAATTCGAATTTTCTACTATCGAAAAATGCAAGAAAAACGCTGAAAAATAAGATCGACGGAGCCAAAGATGTCCGAATTTGGAAAAACGAAAAACTGACATCTTGCTCAGAAGATGGTTTAGAATTTTCCTATGTAAAAATATTTAGGTTTCGGAAACATTTTATTTTCATCGCTTTTTAACTGATTAAATTGAAGTAAATTTACGCGTGAAATAAACTTTCATATTTTCGGACGAAAATTTATCAGTTGCTATGTTTAACTAGACGCATTCCAAATTTAAAATTTTTATTTTAAAATTCTATCGTTTAAAAATTTCACAAAATTTCAACTAATTACGTTATTAAAACGGTTAAAATTTACGGGTCGTTACACTCTCCCCCACTCAAAACTTTTCGTCCCCGAAAAGGAACGAGGTAGGAGAATAGAAACAACCAGAAGAAAATAGATTTGAAATAAAATAACAATTAATTTAAACCATATAATTTCAAATTTAAATTAATTGATATTCAATAATTGATTTAATCCATTTGATTTCACTAAAATCAATCTCAACTATTTCTAAATTCATTATCTTATTATCCCATTTTCTTCAATTTACAATTTCTAAAACCGTAAATTTGAATAGTCTTTTATTATAATCATATTTTCTTCAACAATTTTAAATTCTTCTTTATTCCAAATTACTGTTAAATTTATTCTACTTAATATATTTACTCACATATATTTAAAACATAAAAGTTTCGATTTAAATTAATTTACATCTATTAATTTCTTTTAAATTCAAGGTATTTTCATACGTTGATCAAATTTCAATTTATTAATTCATTGAAAACAAATTTATTAATTATTTCAAAACAAATTTATTTCATTATTAACTGAGTTTACTTATTATCCTATCTAACTCTTGTTAACATCTTTATAATCAAAATTTAGTGGATAACATTTATTATAAACACTCAAATTTTATTTATAAATTCAATTTATCTTATATATTATCCAATTACATATTCAACTTCTGTATGATTTAGGTAAGTTGTATTAGAATGCAGTTGAACAATATACAAATAAAATTTTCCCAATTCAATTATTCAAGTTTAAATATTTATTCCAAATTTTGGTTTTATTTATAATTAAAATCATCCTTTAACAAAATTTAAGAATTAGATTTCCGATTAACTTTAAACAATTTAGAGATATATATAATATATTTATATCAAATCAAATTAAATTTTGAAATAAGATACCTATATATATGTAAATCAAAATATACTGAAGAAATTCAAATCAAACTATTTCTTTTTCTCAAAACAAAACCGTAGCAAAGCTACAGAATGGTTTCTCCACTTCGAAACCCGAAAATGAATGTCGATGATGCGGCCGCCATCACCGAAATTATTTTCCAGCGACAAAGAGAAGATCCCTGATTTCAACATTTTAAAATTCTTTGGAAACGATTTCTATTCGAAAATACTTCCAATAATATATACTTTTAAAATTTTAAAACCAAAGTTCGAAATCACCGGAAACTAAATTCTCAAATTTCTGAATTAAATTCATTTCAAATTCCAAATCAATTTATAAACCGTATTTATAAATTTATTTAGAACAATAAATGATAATCAAATATTATCATTTCAAACAAACAATTTAATTTACCTATTAAATTCCAGAAAATTTTTACTTATATTTTCACAATATAATCAAACAAATTTATTTCATTTTCCAAATTTGAAAATAATATTGTGTCAGTTTGCTCTGTTCAAGTGTTTTGGAAATCCTATCGATAGCGTTGATCAGACGAATCGATCGGAAACCCAAATCAACATCAACAACTCAAACAACACAACATATATTAAAACATTTATATATTAGTTTACAAATACATTTCTTTGCTCGACGATACAGGAATGAATTTTCAAAATAAGGATAGGGATTCAAATTTTTGTTGACTTAAATCAAAGAGAATTTTGATTCGAAAATAAGTTTGAAACAGAAGATAAGATAATTCAATTACCACAATCGGGAAATGGATGAGTTTATTTAATTCACGGGCAACCTTAACCGGGTCGTCCGTGACTTCAAGAATAAGATCGATGCAGAATTCCGAGGTAAATCTACATTCGATCGCAAGAGATAGATTTCAGGCATAGGAGATAGATAGCATCGCAAACCGAGGATACAGAAATCTTCGATAAACCAATGCCTATTGTAAAGGAGTTCACCCCTTTACAAATCATTCGAAGTTTGGCGAGACCGCCAATTCATTATAAAGATCATTCGAAGTGGAGTTATGGAATGCTCTAGACAGAAGAATACGAATAGTGAGGGACAAGAATGAATTTCGGAACCGAGGGAATGTTCAAAAATTCAAGGGAATTGAGTCAAACGGAAGAGATTGAAACTCAAATGAGAGTGATTCTGTAAATACATTTACCCTATATGTTGAGTTTTTCCTAGAGCTACCAAAGCTCTGATACCAACTGTAACGACCCGCTATTTTGGACCATTCGCATCCATTATAAGTGTATAGGTAGACACTCATGCCGGAATTGAATTGCTCAAAATACCGCGTTGTTAATTTAAATTTGGCAAAACAGAACATATACAGTAAATAAATAATCACAGATCACAGACACAGAGTAATAAGTGCAGCGAAAATAAAAGAGATAGTAGTTCATGAAGCTACTATATAAATGTATAAGTTACATCATAGTTAAACCAAATACAACGGAAGAGTAATATAATACATCAGATACAAATCAGAATACATCACTGGAATCATCGAATACTGGAAGCAGAATAGATGGCTGGATCTTCAAGCAAAGCTCCAACTTCAAAGGTGAGTCTCGAATACTGGTACACTCAGTCTGACCCGAGCGTAAAGAAAAACACAAAACACTCGAGTCAGGATTAACATTCTTAGATTAATAAATCCAACTCAAGTGAAATAGCAATTGAAATACAAGTAACTCAAAGGATGTTTGGAATAACCATCCTTTAAGGATCCGTTAAACTATCTACTAGGTAGTAATATACGCTAAGTAGATAATGTCTATCAGTAATATAAGGTATCAAAATAGTGTTAAGGCGTTACCATTATCCCCCTTAACACATTTTACATAAGCGTTATAGTCTATACAGCACTGTAAACTCCACCGTAAACTAGTGGGCTATCAGGGAGTACTCCATAGGTATAACACAAAACAATTTCGTAGTGGTCGCGTATAAAGGGATACAAGTATAACAAGGCACATGAGGCAATACCCAAGGTAGTGATACTACCGTTTGCCTGATCCGGACTGGTGAGAACGCATCGCCGCAGCGACCGCAACACCGTGAAACAACACTCCCAAATCAAGGGTGCACCAATCGACAACAAGTAATGAGTAGTTCGAAGAAGTGTGTTCACTTGAGGTAGCTGACCTCCATTGGCCCGGCACGGCTCCTATTTTAGTCATTTCAAATTTGACACAAGTGTCAAGGCTATCCATTATCGTTCTCTTTCTTCAGTCATCAACGTTCGCCAATCCAACCACTTCATTCTGGATCATCACTCCGCGTATAGTTATTAAAGTGATTTTCGGTTTAGACAGAGAGTATGTCCATAACCGACTCCGGTCTCTTTAATAACTTTCGTAATTATTACATCGATTGGTCATTTAATATATTTCAAAACCAAATCAAATTCAATTTCAAATAGAATTCGTAAATCAACATTTCATTTGTCTTTCTAAAACAATTTCCAAAATTTACGTTTCAAAACTTTCAAATTACCCTTTCAAAATCTTATAATTCAAATTCAATTTTTATTTAAAACAATTCAAATTTTGATTCAAGTTCATATATAAATTTCATTCCGAAATCATTTAAATTAATTTAATTTAACATTCAAATCAATTTAAACTCATTTATCGATTTCATTCAATATTCGTTAAGTTACTTTATCATTCAAAACAATTTATATTAAATTTCCATATCATTAAATCAATTTCTTAAGTTCAACTTCATTAAATCAAAACTTACAATTTTGAATTAAATTAAATTCGTCAAATCAATTCTTTCAATTACAAGTCTTACATTAATTCCAAAATATCACATTTTCATTTCTTGTTAAAGAAATTCAATTTCACCTATTTACTTTCTTAAATAATTTTCCAAAACTTACTAAAAAACTCAATTTCAATTGTTTACGAAGTAAAATTCACTTATTCAAAAGTTCAATTTTTCTTATTGAAGAATTTCAATTCAATTTAATCATTCAATAATTTAATCTTATTTAAGTATTAAATAATTCAAAGCTTAATTATTAAATAATTTCAAAGTTTAATAATTTCAACTTAATTATAATTTCAAACTTAATTATTAAATCATTTCAAAGTTTAATAATTTCAAACTTAATTCAATCATTTCTCAAATTAAACAACATTCTTTCATCAATTACATTGTTAATATTTTGTTTCAGATTATTAAATATTAACATTTTCCTTTCATTAAAATTCAAATTTCAACTTCATTTCAAAACCATATTATTTATTCAAATAAAATCTTCGTTTTATTTTAAATCAGATTATTGACCAATCGAGTTTTATTTAATTTCCTATCCTAGGTCAAAGTTTATTTGGGTATTTATCATTTCAACCCGATTCCAATTCAATTCAAAAATCAAAGCATAACAAAGGGAACTTGCAGTGTGATAACTGGGATGGTGTCAAAGTAAATAAACAAGCAATAACAACAATCAATATCAATCCAATAATCAATTCAAATAATCCCGAAATAATCATATTAATTCGCATTGTTGTTTGTGCAAATTAATATAATTATTTCTAGAATCTACACTATCATTTCATGTAGATTAAAGATTATTACACAAATTATTCATACGGTTCTTCACTTGTCATTCGATTTCAATTTTAACACTACAACAACTAATCCAATATACGTTCAATGGTTCAAAGTGTAATTATCACTATTTTACATGTCAATTAATTTAACAAATAAAAGGGGTCATATTCAACTAATCAAATTCAACATATATGTCGATTCAAATTTTTAATTATCCTACGTCAAATTTACTTGCATAATATTTATCACTTTATACATTTCAATTTAACATCCAATATAAACAACATACAATCAATCAATTATCAATCAAACAGGATCATCATCGTATAATTAACAAATAATGGTGTCAGATGTCACAGGTGAACTGATACAGGTAATAGCATACATATAACAGTGTAAATAACTGATAGCAACATATTTCAATTATCGTTTCAATTGAAATCAAATTTAATAAATAAAAGAACGTTAATCGTGAGTGAGTGCTCACCTTTCGAGGCTAGAGAGATAACAAGAATATGGTGCACGGACATGGATACGCACAGACAAGCTAGATTTTGGAAATAATTCCCAGACAGCTATGAAACAAGCAAGCTGCCGTACCACAACCGAGACGGCAAAACAAGATCAGAGACGAGCACACAAACAAGGCTGTGATGGGAACTTGAATTAGAATCGATGAATTAAAACAATATCAAACTATTCATATATATTGTATTTAAAACTCTAAATCGTTATTTTTGTTTCAAAGTCGAATAAAATCAGTACACAATATATGTGTGTATATATTTATTTCCAAATCGCCATTCAACACAACACTTAATAAAATCCTTATATGTATTATTCTCAACTCAATATTTAAATCAAAATATAAATACCCAAAATATCTATATCATATATATATATTAAAAACTAATATCTTTTGTACACATGTACTTTAAACAAGACTAGTACAACTAACTAATAATATAATATATAATATTGAATTTCTTTCGACTGAGGTAGACAGCAAGGTAACATTTAAAATCTATGTATTCTATCTACTCAAATAGACAAATAAAAATCATATATATATTATACAATATATTCACCATTGAACAGCCTATATATATAAATATCACTCTTCAGTTTTTAAAGTATAATATACATAAGTATAACACAATATACTACATTAGTCAACTGGCAAGGAAAATTGATTCTAGGAATTGTCACAGGTATCATTACATTACTTACATCAATCTTTTGGATATACATGGTGCGCGAGAAAAGAAAGCTCTCTCAAGAAAAGGAGAAGTTTTTCAAACAAAATGGAGGTTTATTGTTGTACGAAGAACTCAGAAGTAAACGTGAATCACTGGTGCTCAAAATATTCAAAAAGGAAGAGCTAGAAAATGCAACAAACAATTTTGACAAAAGCTTAATCCTTGGACGTGGAGGCCAAGGGACTGTATACAATGGAACTTTGGACAATAATATGATAGTTGCAATAAAGAGGGCAAGAACAATCGATGAAAACCAAAAAGAAGGATTCATAAAAGAAATCTTAATTGATTCTCAAATCAACCATAACAATGTAGTTAAGCTGCTGGATTGTTGTTTAGAGGTAGAAGTGCCTATGTTGGTCTACGAATACATCATTCGCATGTTATAATAAATAAGACCTATTCTTGTATACATTCACAACCAATATAACACTATATATAAATAAAAATTTCATATATACCGAAAACTACTAACAAGTGTACAATACCCGTTTATAACCTTAAGTAAACCATCATTACAATCTTTTAGATATACGCATATTATAAATGGAAAAATATATATATGAAAACAAATGAACTTAGTATATATTACTTGAAAATACCTAATAGTTGAACGCAAACTGGGTTCGGCGAACTGCATGGGCGCGGACCTAGATGAGGGTGGTGGCTGCATTGGCTCGGCCCAGTCAGTGGACATTGGTGGGGGAAATAAGATCGGATGGCGAAGGCTGCTCATATGTGTTCGGTTGGGCAGATGTGGAGTGGGAAAGTGGGCTGACTTGGTGGATTAGTGGTTGGGTGACGGTCAGGGCAAGGGCGGCGGATGGTCAGAAAAGGAGGAGGGCGGAGGCGAAGGTGAAGCGGGTCGGCTCTTGGTGTGGTAGTGATCGGTGGATAAGAGTTTGGCATGTTATGGTTTACGTGAGAGGGTGGGGAGTTGGAAAGATGAGAAGTTTGAAAACGTGGCCTGCAAATAGGTTGGAGAGCAATTTCTAAGGAGTACAAAAAAAATGCATGTCATTTATTTCTCTCTGGTCAAAAAAATCTCAGAGCAAAGGAAGTGAACCAACCGATTGATTTGAAACTAGGAAATAGTAAAAGTCAGGGCACAAGAAATTAGGCAGTATTAAAGGCAATGACTGTTTGACTTCGACCGTTGGAAATTTGAATGGACCCAGGGATTAAAAGTTGGAATTTTGTAACCGATACGGCTATCGGTTTCGCGGATATTGCCGCGTACCGGATACCAAAACACACAAACTAATTACGTTATTAAAACGGTTAAAATTTACGGGTCGTTACAGTTGCGATCGATACGAACAGAGGATTTTCGATCGATACGAACAGAGCATTTTCGATCGATATGAAAAGAGCATTTGCGATCGAACAGGGCCGTGAGTATCGATACGAATTGGACGCAGATGGATCGATACGAACGGCGTGAGAGAATCGATACGAATTGGATGTAGATGGATCGATACGAACTGCGTGTGAAAATCGATATGAATTGGACGCAGATGGATCGATACGAACAGAGCAGTTGCGATCGATACGAACAGAGCAGTTGCGATCGATACGAACAGAGCAGTTGCGATCGATACGAACAGAGCATTTTCGATCGATACGAACAGAGCATTTTCGATCGGTACGAATAGAGCATTTTCGATTGCTACGAACAGAGCATTTTCGATAGATACGAAAAGAGCATTTGCGATCGATACGAACAGAGCCGTGAGTATCGATACGAATTGGACGCAGATGGATCGATACAAACTGCATGTGAGAATCGATACGAATTGGACGCAGATGGATCCATACGAACTGCGTGTGAAAATCAATACGAATTGGACGCAGATGGATCGATATGAACATAGCAGTTGCGATCGATACGAACAGAGTAGTTGCGATCGATACGAACAGAGCAGGTTCGATCGATACGAACAGAGCATTTTCGATCGATACGAACAGAGCATTTTCGATCGATACGAAAAGAGCATTTTCGATCGATTCGAACAGAGCCGTGAGTATCGATACTAATTGGACGCAGATGGATCGATATGAACTACTTGTGAGAATCGATACGAATTGGACGCAGATGGATCGATACGAACTGCATGTGAAAATCAATACGAATTGGACGCAGATGGATCGATACGAACAGAGCAGTTGCGATCGATATGAACAGAGCAGATGCGATCTATACGAACAGAGCACTAGCGATCGATATGAACAGAGCATTTTCGATCGATACGAACAGAGCATTTTCGATCGATACGAATAGAGCATTTTCGATCGATACGAAAAGTGCATTTGCGATCGATACGAACAGAGCCGTGAGTATCGATACTAATTGGACGCAGATGGATCGATACGAACTGCGTGTCAGAGTCGATACGAATTGGACGTAGATGGATCGATACGAACTGCGTGTGAAAATCGATACGAATTGGACGCAGATGGATCGATACGAACAGAGCAGTTGCGATCGATACGAACAGAGCAGTTGCGATCGATACGAACAGAGCAGTTGCGATCGATACGAACAGAGCATTTTCGATCGATACGAACAGAGCATTTTCGATCGATACGAACAGAGCATTTTCGATCGATACGAACAGAGCATTTTCGATCGATACGAATAGAGCATTTGCGATCGATACGAAAAGAGCATTTGCGATCGATACGAACAGAGCAGTTGCGATCGATACGAACAGAGCATTTTCGATCGATACGAACAGAGCATTTTCGATCGATACGAACAGAGCATTTTCGATCGATACGAAAAGAGCATTTGCGATCGATACGAACAGAGCCATGAGTATCGATACGAATTGGACGCAGTTGGATCGATACGAACTGCGTGTTAGAATCGATACGAATTGGACGCAGATGGATCGATACGAACTTCGTGTGAAAATCGATACGAATTGGACGCAGATGGATCGATACGAACAGAGCAGTTGCGATCGATACGAACAGAGCAGTTGCGATCGATACGAACAAAGCATTTTCGATCGATACGAACAGAGCATTTTCGATCGATACAAAAAGAGCATTTGCGATCGATACGAACATAGCCATGAGTATCGATACTAATTGGACACAGATGGATCGATACGAACTGCGTGTGAGAATCGATAAGAATTGGACGCAGATGGATCGATACGAACAGAGCAGCTGCGATCGATACGAACGGAATAGATGCGATCGATACGAGTAGGGCAGTTGCGATCGATACGAACAGGGCAGTTGCGATCGATACGAACAGAGCAGTTGCGATCGATACGAACAGAGCATTTTCGATCGATACGAACAGAGCATTTTCGATCGATATGAACAGAGCATTTTCGATAGATACGAAAAGAGCATTTGCGATCGATACGAACAGAGCCGTGAGTATCGATACTAATTGGACGTAGATGGATCGATACGAACTGCGTGTGAGAATCGATACGAATTGGATGCAGATGGATCGATACGAACTGCGTGTGACAATCGATACGAATTGGATGCAAATGGATCGATACTAACAAAGCAGTTGCGATCGATACGAACAGAGGAGTTGCGATCGATACGAACAGAGCAGTTGTGATCGATACGAACAGAGCAGTTGCGATCGATACGAACGGAGCATTTTCGATCCATACGAACAGAGCATTTTCGATCGATACGAAAAGAGCATTTGCAATCGATACGAACAGAGCCGTGAGTATCGATACGAATTGGACGCAGATGGAACGATACGAACTGCGTGTGAGAATCGATACGAATTGGACGCAGATGGATCGATACGAACTGCGTGTGAAAATCGATACGAATTGGACGCAGATCGATCTATACGAACTGCGTGTGAGAATCGATACGAACAGAGCAGTTGCGATCGATACGAACAGAGCAGTTACGATCAATACGAACAAAGAAGTTGCGATCAATACGAACTGTGCAGTTGCGATCGATACGAACAGAGCATTTGCGATCGATACGAACAAAGCATTTTCGATCGATACGAACAGAGCATTTTCGATCGATACGAAAAGAGCATTTGCGATCGATACGAACAGAGCAGTGAGTATCGATACTAATTTGACGCAGATGGATCGATACGAACTGCGTGTGAGAATCGATACGAATTGGACACAGATGGATCGATACGAACTGCGTGTGACAATCGATACGAATTGGACGCAGATGGATCGATACGAATAGAGCAGTTACAATCGATACGAACAGAGCAGTAGCGATGGATACGAACAGAGCAGTTGCGATCGATACGAACAGAGCAGTTGCGGTCGATACGAACAGAGCATTTTCGATAGATACGAACAGAGCATTTTCGATCGATACGAACAGAGCATTTTCGATCGATACGAACAGAGCATTTTCGATCGATACGAGCAGAGCATTTTCTATCGATACGAAAAGAGCATTTGCGATCGATACGAATAGAGCCGTGAGTATCGATACGAATTGGACGCAGATGGATCGATAAGAACTGCGTGTGAGAATCGATACGAATTGGAAGCAGATGGATCGATACGAACTACATGTGAAAATCGATACGAATTGGACGCAGATGGATCGATACGAACAGAGCAGTTGCGATCGATACGAACAGAGCAGTTGCGATCGATACGAACAGAGCATTTTCGATCGATACGAACAGAGCATTTTCGATCGATACGAACAGAGCATTTTCGATCGATACGAAAAGAGCATTTGCGATCGATACGAACAGGGCCGTGAGTATCGATACGAATTGGACGCAGATGGATCGATACGAACGGCGTGAGAGAATCGATACGAATTGGATGTAGATGGATCGATACGAACTGCGTGTGAAAATCGATACGAATTGGACGCAGATGGATCGATACGAACAGAGCAGTTGCGATCGATACGAATAGAGCAGTTGCGATCGATACGAACAGAGCAGTTGCGATCGATACGAACAGAGCATTTTCGATCGATACGAACTGAGCATTTTCGATCGGTACGAATAGAGCATTTTCGATTGCTACGAACAGAGCATTTTCGATAGATACGAAAAGAGCATTTGCGATCGATACGAACAGAGCCGCGAGTATCGATACGAATTGGACGCAGATGGATCGATACAAACTGCGTGTGAGAATCGATACGAATTTGACGCAGATGGATCCATACGAACTGCGTGTGAAAATCAATACGAATTGGACGCAGATGGATCGATACGAACATAGCAGTTGTGATCGATACGAACAGAGTAGTTGCGATCGATACGAACAGAGCAGGTTCGATCGATACGAACAGAGCATTTTCGATCGATACGAACAGAGCATTTTCGATCGATACGAAAAGAGCATTTTCGATCGATACGAACAGAGTCGTGAGTATCGATACTAATTGGACGCAGATGGATCGATATGAACTACTTGTGAGAATCGATACGAATTGGACGCAGATGGATCGATACGAACTGCATGTGAAAATCAATACGAATTGGACGCAGATGGATCGATACGAACAGAGCAGTTGCGATCGATATGAACAGAGCAGATGCAGTCTATACGAACAGAGCACTAGCGATCGATACGAACAGAGCATTTTCGATCGATACGAACAGAGCATTTTCGATCGATACGAATAGAGCATTTTCGATCGAAACGAAAAGTGCATTTGCGATCGATACGAACAGATCCGTGAGTATCGATACTAATTGGACGCAGATGGATCGATACGAACTGCGTGTCAGAATCGATACGAATTGGACGTAGATGGATCGATACGAACTGCGTGTGAAAATCGATACGAATTGGACGCAGATGAATCGATACGAACAGAGCAGTTGCGATCGATACGAACAAAGCAGTTGCGATCGATACGAACAGAGCAGTTGCGATCGATACGAACAGAGCATTTTCGATCGATACGAACAGAGCATTTTCGATCGATACGAACAGAGCATTTTCGATCGATACGAAAAGAGCATTTGCGATCGATACGAAAAAAGCCATGAGTATCGATACGAATTGGACGCAGTTGGATCGATACGAACTGCGTGTTAGAATCGATACGAATTGGACGCAGATGGATCGATACGAACTTCGTGTGAAAATCGATACGAATTGGACGCAGATGGATCGATACGAACTGAGCAGTTGCGATCGATACGAACAGAGCAGTTGCGATCGATACGAACAAAGCATTTTCGATCGATACGAACAGAGCATTTTCGATCGATACGAAAAGAGCATTTGCGATCGATCCGAACATAGCCATGAGTATCGATACTAATTGGACGCAGATGGATCGATACGAACTGCGTGTGAGAATCGATAAGAATTGGACGCAGATGGATCGATACGAACAGAGCAGCTACGATCGATACGAACGGAGTAGATGCGATCGATACGAGTAGGGCAGTTGCGATCGATACGAACAGGGCAGTTGCGATCGATACAAACAGAGCAGTTGCGATCGATACGAACAGAGCATTTTCGATCGATACGAACAGAGCATTTTCGATCGATATGAACAGAGCATTTTCGATCGATACGAAAAGAGCATTTACGATCGATACGAACAGAGCCGTGAGTATCGATACTAATTGGACGTAGATGGATCGATACGAACTGCGTGTGAGAATCGATACGAATTGGACGCAGATGGATCGATACGAACTGCGTGTGACAATCGATACGAATTGGACGCAAATGGATCGATACTAACAAAGCAGTTGCGATCGATACGAACAGAGGAGTTGCGATCGATACGAACAGAGCAGTTGTGATTGATACGAACAGAGCAGTTGTGATCGATACGAACGGAGCATTTTCGATCCATACGAACAGAGCATTTTCGATCGATACGAAAAGAGCATTTGCAATCGATACGAACAGAGCCGTGAGTATCGATACGAATTGGACGCAGATGGATCGATACGAACTGTGTGTGAGAATCGATACGAATTGGACGCAGATGGATCGATACGAACTGCGTGTAAAAATCGATACGAATTGGACGCAGATGGATCGATACGAACTGCGTGTGAGAATCGATACGAATAGAGCAGTTGCGATCGATACGAACAGAGCAGTTACGATCAATACGAACAAAGCAGTTGCGATCAATACGAACTGTGCAGTTGCGATCGATACGAACAGAGCATTTGCGATCGATACGAACAGAGCATTTTCGATCGATACGAATAGAGCATTTTCGATCGATACGAAAAGAGCATTTGCGATCGATACGAACAGAGCAGTGAGTATCGATACTAATTGGACGCAGATGGATCGATACGAACTGCGTGTGAAAATCGACACGAATTGGACGCAGATGGATCGATACGAACTGCGTGTGAGAATCGATACGAATTGGACGCAGATGGATCGATACGAACTGCGTGTGACAATCGATACGAATTGGACGCAGATGGATCGATACGAATAGAGCAGTTGCAATCGATACGAACAGAGCAGTAGCGATGGATACGAACAGAGCAGTTGCGATCGATACGAATAGAGCAGTTGCGGTCGATACGAACAGAGCATTTTCAATAGATACGAACAGAGCATTTTCAATCGATACGAACAGAGCATTTTCGATTGATACGAACAGAGCATTTTCGATCGATACGAGCAGAGCATTTTCGATCGATATGAAAAGAGCATTTGCGATCGATACGAACAGAGCCGTGAGTATCGATACGAATTGGACGCAGATGGATCGATAAGAACTGCGTGTGAGAATCGATACGAATTGGAAGCAGATGGATCGATACGAACTACATGTGAAAATCGATACGAATTGGATGCAGATGGATCGATACGAACAGAGCAGTTGCGATGGATACGAACAGAGCAGTTGCGATCGATACGAACAGAGCATTTTCGATCGATACGAACAGAGCATTTTCGATCGATACGAAAAGAGCATTTGCGATCGATACGAACAGAGCCGTGAGTATCGATACTAATTGGACGCAGATGGATCGATACGAACTGCGTGTGAGAATCGATACGAATTGGACGCAGATGGATCGATATGAACTGCGTGTGAAAATCGATACGAATTGGACGCAGATGGATCGATACGAACAGAGCAGTTACGATCGATACGAACAGAGCAGATGCGATCGATACGAAAAGAGCAGTTGTGATCGATACGAACAGAGCAGTTGCGATCGATACGAACAGAGCATTTTCGATCGATACGAACAGAGCATTTGCGATCGATACGAACAGAGCGGTGAGTATAAATACTAATCGGACGCAGATGGATCGATACGAACTGCGTGTGAGAATAGATACGAACAGAGCAGTTGCGATCGATACGAACAGAGCAGTTGCGATCGATACGAACAGAGCAGTTGCGATCGATACGAACAGAGCATTTTCGATCGATACGAACATAGCATTTTCGATCGATACGAACAGAGCATTTTCGATCGATACGAAAAGTGCATTTGCGATCGATACGAACAGAGCGGTGAGTATCGATACTAATTGGACGCAGATGGATCGATACGAACTGCATGTGAGAATCGATACGAATTGGACGTAGATGGATCGATACGAACTGCGTGTGAAAATCGATACGAATTGGACGCAGATGGATCAATACGAACAGAGCAGTTGCGATCGATACGAACAGAGCAGTTGCGATCGATACGAACAGAGCAGTTGCGATCGATACGAACAGAGCATTTTCGATCGATACGAACAGAGCATTTTCGATCGATACGAACAGAGCATTTTCGATCGATACGAAAAGAGCATTTGCGATCGATACGAACAGAGCCATGAGTATCGATACGAATTGGACGTAGTTGGATCGATACGAACTGCGTGTGAGAATCGATACGAATTGACGCAGATGGATCGATACGAACTTCGTGTGAAAATCGATACGAATTGGACGCAGATGGATCGATACGAACAGAGCAGTTGCGATCGATACGAACATAGCATTTTCGATCGATACGAACAGAGCATTTTCGTTTGATACGAACAGAGCATTTTCGATGGATACGAAAAGAGCATTTGCGATCGATACGAACATAGCCGTGAGTATCGATACTAATTGGACGCAAATGGATCGATACGAACCACGAGTGAGAATCGATACGAATTGGACGCAGATGGATCGATACGAACAGAGCAGTTGCGATCGATACGAACTGAGTAGATGCGATCGATACGAACAGGGCAATTGCGATCGATACGAACAGAGCAGTTGCGATCGATAATAACAGAGTATTTTCGATCGATATGAACAGAGCATTTTCGATCGATATGAACAGAGCATTTTCGATCGATACGAAAAGAGCATTTGCGATCGATACGAACAGAGCCGTGAGTATCGATACTAATTGGACGTAGATGGATCGATACGAACTGCGTGTGAGAATCGATACGAATTGGACGCAGATGGATCGATACAAACTACGTGTGACAATCGATACGAATTGGACGCAGATGGATCGATACGAACAATGCAGTTGCGATCGATACGAATAGAGCAGTTGTGATCGATACGAACAGAGCAGTTGCGATCGATACGAACGGAGCATTTTCGATCCATACGAACAGAGCATTTTCGATCGATACAAAAAGAGCATTTGCAATCGATACGAACAGAGCCGTGAGTATCGATACGAATTGGACGCAGATGGATCGATACGAACTGCGTGTGAGAATCGATACGAATTGGATGCAGATGGATCGATACGAACTGCGTGTGAAAATCGATACGAATTGGACGCAGATGGGTCGATACGAACTGCGTGTGAGAATCGATACGAACAGAGCAGTTGCGATCGATACGAACAGAGCAGTTGCGATCGATACGAACAAAGCAGTTGCGATCAATACGAACTGTGCAGTTGCGATCGATACGAACAGTGCATTTTCGATCGATACGAACAGAGCATTTTCGATCGATACGAAAAGAGCATTTTCGATCGATACGAAAAGAGCATTTGCGATCGATACGAACAGAGCAGTGAGTATCGATACTAATTTGACGCAGATGGATCGATACGAACTGCGTGTGAGAATCGATACGAATTGGACACAGATGGATCGATACGAACTGCGTGTGACAATCGATACGAATTGGACGCAGATGGATCGATACGAATAGAGCAGTTGCAATCGATACGAACAGAGCAGTAGCGATGGATACGAACAGAGCAGTTGCGATCGATACGAACAGAGCAGTTGCGGTCGATACGAACAGAGCATTTTCGATAGATACGAACAGAGCATTTTCGATCGATACGAACAGAGCATTTTCGATCGATACGAACAGAGCATTTTCGATCGATACGAGCAGAGCATTTTCTATCGATACGAAAAGAGCATTTGCGATCGATACGAATAGAGCCGTGAGTATCGATACGAATTGGACGCAGATGGATCGATAAGAACTGCGTGTGAGAATCGATACGAATTGGAAGCAGATGGATCGATACGAACTACATGTGAAAATCGATACGAATTGGACGCAGATGGATCGATACGAACAGAGCAGTTGCGATCGATACGAACAGAGCAGTTGCGATCGATACGAACAGAGCATTTTCGATCGATACGAACAGAGCATTTTCGATCGATACGAACAGAGCATTTTCGATCGATACGAAAAGAGCATTTGCGATCGATACGAACAGGGCCGTGAGTATCGATACGAATTGGACGCAGATGGATCGATACGAACGGCGTGAGAGAATCGATACGAATTGGATGTAGATGGATCGATACGAACTGCGTGTGAAAATCGATACGAATTGGACGCAGATGGATCGATACGAACAGAGCAGTTGCGATCGATACGAACAGAGCAGTTGCGATCGATACGAACAGAGCAGTTGCGATCGATACGAACATAGCATTTTCGATCGATACGAACAGAGCATTTTCGTTTGATACGAACAGAGCATTTTCGATGGATACGAAAAGAGCATTTGCGATCGATACGAACATAGCCGTGAGTATCGATACTAATTGGACGCAAATGGATCGATACGAACCACGTGTGAGAATCGATACGAATTGGACGCAGATGGATCGATACGAACAGAGCAGTTGCGATCGATACGAACTGAGTAGATGCGATCGATACGAACAGGGCAATTGCGATCGATACGAACAGAGCAGTTGCGATCGATAATAACAGAGTATTTTCGATCGATATGAACAGAGCATTTTCGATCGATATGAACAGAGCATTTTCGATCGATACGAAAAGAGCATTTGCGATCGATACGAACAGAGCCGTGAGTATCGATACTAATTGGACGTAGATGGATCGATACGAACTGCGTGTGAGAATCGATACGAATTGGACGCAGATGGATCGATACAAACTACGTGTGACAATCGATACGAATTGGACGCAAATGGATCGATACGAACAATGCAGTTGCGATCGATACGAACAGAGGAGTTGCGATCGATACGAATAGAGCAGTTGTGATCGATACGAACAGAGCAGTTGCGATCGATACGAACGGAGCATTTTCGATCCATACGAACAGAGCATTTTCGATCGATACAAAAAGAGCATTTGCAATCGATACGAACAGAGCCGTGAGTATCGATACGAATTGGACGCAGATGGATCGATACGAACTGCGTGTGAGAATCGATACGAATTGGATGCAGATGGATCGATACGAACTGCATGTGAAAATCGATACGAATTGGACGCAGATGGGTCGATACGAACTGCGTGTGAGAATCGATACGAACAGAGCAGTTGCGATCGATACGAACAGAGCAGTTGCGATCGATACGAACAAAGCAGTTGCGATCAATACGAACTGTGCAGTTGCGATCGATACGAACAGTGCATTTTCGATCGATACGAACAGAGCATTTTCGATCGATACGAAAAGAGCATTTTCGATCGATACGAAAAGAGCATTTGCGATCGATACGAACAGAGCAGTGAGTATCGATACTAATTTGACGCAGATGGATCGATACGAACTGCGTGTGAGAATCGATACGAATTGGACACAGATGGATCGATACGAACTGCGTGTGACAATCGATACGAATTGGACGCAGATGGATCGATACGAATAGAGCAGTTGCAATCGATACGAACAGAGCAGTAGCGATGGATACGAACAGAGCAGTTGCGATCGATACGAACAGAGCAGTTGCGGTCGATACGAACAGAGCATTTTCGATAGATACGAACAGAGCATTTTCGATCGATACGAACAGAGCATTTTCGATCGATACGAACAGAGCATTTTCGATCGATACGAGCAGAGCATTTTCTATCGATACGAAAAGAGCATTTGCGATCGATACGAATAGAGCCGTGAGTATCGATACGAATTGGACGCAGATGGATCGATAAGAACTGCGTGTGAGAATCGATACGAATTGGAAGCAGATGGATCGATACGAACTACATGTGAAAATCGATACGAATTGGACGCAGATGGATCGATACGAACAGAGCAGTTGCGATCGATACGAACAGAGCAGTTGCGATCGATACGAACAGAGCATTTTCGATCGATACGAACAGAGCATTTTCGATCGATACGAACAGAGCATTTTCGATCGATACGAAAAGAGCATTTGCGATCGATACGAACAGGGCCGTGAGTATCGATACGAATTGGACGCAGATGGATCGATACGAACGGCGTGAGAGAATCGATACGAATTGGATGTAGATGGATCGATACGAACTGCGTGTGAAAATCGATACGAATTGGACGCAGATGGATCGATACGAACAGAGCAGTTGCGATCGATACGAACAGAGCAGTTGCGATCGATACGAACAGAGCAGTTGCGATCGATACGAACATAGCATTTTCGATCGATACGAACAGAGCATTTTCGTTTGATACGAACAGAGCATTTTCGATGGATACGAAAAGAGCATTTGCGATCGATACGAACATAGCCGTGAGTATCGATACTAATTGGACGCAAATGGATCGATACGAACCACGTGTGAGAATCGATACGAATTGGACGCAGATGGATCGATACGAACAGAGCAGTTGCGATCGATACGAACTGAGTAGATGCGATCGATACGAACAGGGCAATTGCGATCGATACGAACAGAGCAGTTGCGATCGATAATAACAGAGTATTTTCGATCGATATGAACAGAGCATTTTCGATCGATATGAACAGAGCATTTTCGATCGATACGAAAAGAGCATTTGCGATCGATACGAACAGAGCCGTGAGTATCGATACTAATTGGACGTAGATGGATCGATACGAACTGCGTGTGAGAATCGATACGAATTGGACGCAGATGGATCGATACAAACTACGTGTGACAATCGATACGAATTGGACGCAGATGGATCGATACGAACAATGCAGTTGCGATCGATACGAACAGAGGAGTTGCGATCGATACGAATAGAGCAGTTGTGATCGATACGAACAGAGCAGTTGCGATCGATACGAACGGAGCATTTTCGATCCATACGAACAGAGCATTTTCGATCGATACAAAAAGAGCATTTGCAATCGATACGAACAGAGCCGTGAGTATCGATACGAATTGGACGCAGATGGATCGATACGAACTGCGTGTGAGAATCGATACGAATTGGATGCAGATGGATCGATACGAACTGCATGTGAAAATCGATACGAATTGGACGCAGATGGGTCGATACGAACTGCGTGTGAGAATCGATACGAACAGAGCAGTTGCGATCGATACGAACAGAGCAGTTGCGATCGATACGAACAAAGCAGTTGCGATCAATACGAACTGTGCAGTTGCGATCGATACGAACAGTGCATTTTCGATCGATACGAACAGAGCATTTTCGATCGATACGAAAAGAGCATTTTCGATCGATACGAAAAGAGCATTTGCGATCGATACGAACAGAGCAGTGAGTATCGATACTAATTTGACGCAGATGGATCGATACGAACTGCGTGTGAGAATCGATACGAATTGGACACAGATGGATCGATACGAACTGCGTGTGACAATCGATACGAATTGGACGCAGATGGATCGATACGAATAGAGCAGTTGCAATCGATACGAACAGAGCAGTAGCGATGGATACGAACAGAGCAGTTGCGATCGATACGAACAGAGCAGTTGCGGTCGATACGAACAGAGCATTTTCGATAGATACGAACAGAGCATTTTCGATCGATACGAACAGAGCATTTTCGATCGATACGAACAGAGCATTTTCGATCGATACGAGCAGAGCATTTTCTATCGATACGAAAAGAGCATTTGCGATCGATACGAATAGAGCCGTGAGTATCGATACGAATTGGACGCAGATGGATCGATAAGAACTGCGTGTGAGAATCGATACGAATTGGAAGCAGATGGATCGATACGAACTACATGTGAAAATCGATACGAATTGGACGCAGATGGATCGATACGAACAGAGCAGTTGCGATCGATACGAACAGAGCAGTTGCGATCGATACGAACAGAGCATTTTCGATCGATACGAACAGAGCATTTTCGATCGATACGAACAGAGCATTTTCGATCGATACGAAAAGAGCATTTGCGATCGATACGAACAGGGCCGTGAGTATCGATACGAATTGGACGCAGATGGATCGATACGAACGGCGTGAGAGAATCGATACGAATTGGATGTAGATGGATCGATACGAACTGCGTGTGAAAATCGATACGAATTGGACGCAGATGGATCGATACGAACAGAGCAGTTGCGATCGATACGAACAGAGCAGTTGCGATCGATACGAACAGAGCAGTTGCGATCGATACGAACAGAGCATTTTCGATCGATACGAACAGAGCATTTTCGATCGGTACGAATAGAGCATTTTCGATTGCTACGAACAGAGCATTTTCGATAGATACGAAAAGAGCATTTGCGATCGATACGAACAGAGCCGCGAGTATCGATACGAATTGGACGCAGATGGATCGATACAAACTGCGTGTGAGAATCGATACGAATTGGACGCAGATGGATCCATACGAACTGCGTGTGAAAATCAATACGAATTGGACGCAGATGGATCGATACGAACATAGCAGTTGTGATCGATACGAACAGAGTAGTTGCGATCGATACGAACAGAGCAGGTTCGATCGATACGAACAGAGCATTTTCGATCGATACGAACAGAGCATTTTCGATCGATACGAAAAGAGCATTTTCGATCGATACGAACAGAGTCGTGAGTATCGATACTAATTGGACGCAGATGGATCGATATGAACTACTTGTGAGAATCGATACGAATTGGACGCAGATGGATCGATACGAACTGCATGTGAAAATCAATACGAATTGGACGCAGATGGATCGATACGAACAGAGCAGTTGCGATCGATATGAACAGAGCAGATGCAGTCTATACGAACAGAGCACTAGCGATCGATACGAACAGAGCATTTTCGATCGATACGAACAGAGCATTTTCGATCGATACGAATAGAGCATTTTCGATCGAAACGAAAAGTGCATTTGCGATCGATACGAACAGATCCGTGAGTATCGATACTAATTGGACGCAGATGGATCGATACGAACTGCGTGTCAGAATCGATACGAACTACATGTGAAAATCGATACGAACAGAGTAGTTGCGATCGATACGAACATAGCAGTTGCGATCGATACTAATTGGACGCAGATGGATCGATACGAACATAGCAGTTGTGATCGATACGAACAGAGTAGTTGCGATCGATACGAACAGAGCAGTTGCGATCGATACGAACAGAGCAGTTGCGATCGATACGAACAGAGCATTTTCGATCGATACGAACAGAGCATTTTCGATCGATACGAACAGAGCATTTTCGATCGATACGAAAAGAGCATTTGCGATCGATACGAACAGAGCCATGAGTATCGATACGAATTGGACGTAGTTGGATCGATACGAACTGCATGTGAGAATCGATACGAATTGACGCAGATGGATCGATACGAACTTCGTGTGAAAATCGATACGAATTGGACGCAGATGGATCGATACGAACAGAGCAGTTGCGATCGATACGAACATAGCATTTTCGATCGATACGAACAGAGCATTTTCGTTTGATACGAACAGAGCATTTTCGATGGATACGAAAAGAGCATTTGCGATCGATACGAACATAGCCGTGAGTATCGATACTAATTGGACGCAAATGGATCGATACGAACCACGTGTGAGAATCGATACGAATTGGACGCAGATGGATCGATACGAACAGAGCAGTTGCGATCGATACGAACTGAGTAGATGCGATCGATACGAACAGGGCAATTGCGATCGATACGAACAGAGCAGTTGCGATCGATACGAACAGAGCATTTTCGATCGATATGAACAGAGCATTTTCGATCGATATGAACAGAGCATTTTCGATCGATACGAAAAGAGCATTTGCGATCGATACGAACAGAGCCGTGAGTATCGATACTAATTGGACGTAGATGGATCGATACGAACTGCGTGTGAGAATCGATACGAATTGGACGCAGATGGATCGATACGAACTACGTGTGACAATCGATACGAATTGGACGCAGATGGATCGATACGAACAAAGCAGTTGCGATCGATACGAACAGAGGAGTTGCGATCGATACGAATAGAGCAGTTGTGATCGATACGAACAGAGCAGTTGCGATCGATACGAACGGAGCATTTTCGATCCATACGAACAGAGCATTTTCGATCGATACGAAAAGAGCATTTGCAATCGATACGAACAGAGCCGTGAGTATCGATACGAATTGGACGCAGATGGATCGATACGAACTGCGTGTGAGAATCGATACGAATTGGATGCAGATGGATCGATACGAACTGCGTGTGAAAATCGATAAGAATTGGACGCAGATGGGTCGATACGAACTGCGTGTGAGAATCGATACGAACAGAGCAGTTGCGATCGATACGAACAGAGCAGTTGCGATCGATACGAACAAAGCAGTTGCGATCAATACGAACTGTGCAATTGCGATCGATACGAACAGTGCATTTTCGATCGATACGAACAGAGCATTTTCGATCGATACAAACAGAGCATTTTCGATCGATACGAAAAGAGCATTTGCGATCGATACGAACAGAGCCGTGAGTATCGATACGAATTAGACGCAGATGGATCGATACGAACTGCGTGTGAGAATCGATACGAATTGGACGCAGATGGATCGATACGAACTGCGTGTGAAAATCGATACGAATTGGACGTAGATGGATCGATACGAACTACGTGTGAGAATCGATACGAATAGAACAGTTGTGATCGATACGAACAATGTAGTTGCGATCGATACGAACAGAGCAGTTGCGATCGATACGAACAGAGCAGTTGCGATCGATACGAACAGAGCATTTTCGATCGATAAAAACAGATTATTTTCAAACGATATAAAAAGAGCATTTGCGATCGATACGAATAGGGCTGTGAGTATCGATACAAATTGGACGCAGATGGATCGATACGAACTGCGTGTGAAAATCGATATGAATTGGACACAGATGGATCGATACGAACAGAGCAGTTGCGATCGATACGAACAGAGCATTTTCGATCGATACGAACAGAGCATTTGCGATCGATACGAATAGAGCAGTGAGTATCGATACTAATTGGACGCAGATGGATCGATACGAACTGCGTGTGAGAATCGATACGAATTGGATGCAGATGGATCGATACGAACTGCGTGTGAAAATCGATATGAATTGGACGCAGATGGATCGATACAAACAGAGTAGTTGCAATTGATACGAACAGAGCAGTTGCGATGGATACGAACAGAGCAGTTGCGATCGATACGAACAGAGCAGTTGCGATCGATACGAACAGATCATTTTCGATCGATACGAACAAAGCATTTTTGATCGATACGAACAGAGCATTTCGATCGATACGAAAAGAGCATTTTCGATCGATACGAGCAGAGCATTTTCGATCGATACGAAAAGAGCATTTGCGATCGATACGAACAGAGCCGTGAGTATCGATACGAATTGGACGCAGATGGATCGATAAGAACTGCGTGTGAGAATCGATACGAATGGGACGCAGATGGATCGATACGAACTGCGTGTGAAAATCGATACGAATTGGACGCAGATGGATCGATACGAACATAGCAGTTGCGATCGATACGAACAGAGCAGTTGCGATCGATACGAACAGAGCAGTTGCGATCGATACGAACAGAGCATTTTCGATCGATACGAAAAGAGCATTTGCGATCGATACGAATAGAGCCGTGAGTATCGATACTAATTGGACGCATATGGATCGATACGAACTGCATGTGAGAATCGATACGAATTGGATGCAGATGGATCGATACGAACTGCGTGAGAGAATCGATACGAATTGGACGCAGATGGATCGATACGAACTGCGTGTGAAAATCGATACGAATTGGACGTAGATGGATCGATACGAACAGAGCAGTTACGATCGATACGAACAGAGCAGATGCGATCGATACGAACAGAGCAGTTGCGATCGATACGAACAGAGCATTTTCGATCGATACGAACATA
Organism: Allium fistulosum; assembly: GCA_030737815.1. Classification (NCBI taxonomy): domain Eukaryota; kingdom Viridiplantae; phylum Streptophyta; class Magnoliopsida; order Asparagales; family Amaryllidaceae; genus Allium; species Allium fistulosum. The sequence goes on from CM060904.1 coordinate 803,008,152, forward strand.
GCATTTTCGATCGATATGAACAGAGCATTTGCGATCGATACGAACAGAGCGGTGAGTATCAATACTAATCGGACGCAGATGGATCGATACAAACTGCGTGTGAGAATCGATACGAACAGAGCAGTTGCGATCGATACGAACAGAGCAGTTGCGATCGATACGAACAGAGCATTTTTGATCGATACGAACAGAGCATTTTCGATCGATACGAATAGAGCATTTGCGATCGATACGAACAGAGCCGTGAGTATCGATACGAATTGGACGCAGATGGATCGATACGAACTGCGTGTGAGAATCGATACGAACAGAGCAGTTGCGATCGATACGAACAGTGCAGTTGCGATGATACGAACAGAGCAGTTGCAATGATACGAACAGAGCAGTTGCGATCGATACGAACAGAGCAGTTGCGATCGATACGAACAGAGCAGTTGCGATCGATACGAACAGAGCAGTTGCGATCGATACGAACAAAGCAGTTGCGATCAATACGAACTGTGCAGTTGCGATCGATACGAACAGTGCATTTTCGATCGATACGAACTGCGTGTGAGAATCGATACGAATTGGACGCAGATGGATCGATACGAACTGCGTGTGAGAATCGATACGAATTGGACGCAGATGGATCGATACGAACTGCATGTGAGAATCGATACGAACAGAGCAGTTGCGATCGATACGAACAGAGCAGTTGCGATCGATACGAATAGAGCATTTTCGTTCGATACGAACAGGGCATTTACGATCGATACGAACAGAGCATTTTCGATCGATACGAAAAGAGCATTTGCGATCGATACGAACATAGCCGTGAGTATCGATACGAGTTGGATGCAGATGGATCGATACGAACTGCGTGTGAGAATCGATACGAATTGGACGCAGATGGATCGATACGAACAGAGCAGTTGCGATCGATATGAACATAGCATTTTCGATCGATACGAACAGAGCATTTTCGTTTGATACGAACAGAGCATTTTCGATGGATACGAAAAGAGCATTTGCGATCGATACGAACATAGCCGTGAGTATCGATACTAATTGGACGCAAATGGATCGATACGAACCGCGTGTGAGAATCGATACGAATTGGACGCAGATGGATCGATACGAACAGAGCAGTTGCGATCGATACGAACTGAGTAGATGCGATCGATACGAACAGGGCAATTGCGATCGATACGAACAGAGCAGTTGCGATCGATACGAACAGAGCATTTTCGATCGATATGAACAGAGCATTTTCGATCGATATGAACAGAGCATTTTCGATCGATACGAAAAGAGCATTTGCGATCGATACGAACAGAGCCGTGAGTATCGATACTAATTGGACGTAGATGGATCGATACGAACTGCGTGTGAGAATCGATACGAATTGGACGCAGATGGGTCGATACGAACTATGTGTGACAATCGATACGAATTGGACGCAGATGGATCGATACGAACTGCGTGTGAGAATCTGTGACGACCCGGAATTTTTGTATATTTGAAATGTGAATATTTAATTTATTTTAAATATCCGAAGGTTAAATTTTAACTTTAATTTCAAATATACAGTATTTATTTGGATAATTAATTATTAAATTTAATTATCGGGATTGGGTAAAATATTGAATCTTGATTTTAAGCCTGTTAAAAATAGTTCAAAGGTTCAGAAAATTTATATTGTTAATACTGAAGATAATATAACTTTTAAATGGAATTTTAAAGAGTTTTGTTCAGTTTTAAAAATATATCGTTGAAATTGAATTTAAAAATAGCCGTCCGAGGCACAGTCTCGGAATCCGACGAAACCAGTTCCATTGGGTCCGTAATATTGAATTATTACCGGATTTCAAATTTTGTAGCTTTCGGAATTAACGTGTGATCGTACGAGGTATAAACGCTTAAACGATAATTATCAATTTAATTTAAATATCATAATCTGAAGGAAAATCTAATCACAGCCAAAATTTATTTCACATCTATCGTTTCTTTTCATCAGCTACGAGCCTTCTGGATCACGCTGTCTGTCCACACGTGTTCAACTGGGTAAACACGCGACTCCTTCTCCTTTAAACTTTTCAGCCGAGCAAACCATAGTTTTCCTCTTTAAAACTTCATCTCACCTCATCCTCCTCCTTTTAGTCCAGTCGAAAGATGATGGAGACGAGATCGATTCCTAGAAAAAGGAGTGAACGCGAGCCTCTATCCCTCTAAATTCTATGGTTTCGATCGCTAATTTCAGGGAACAGTTCGCGATCTCCTTTCGAGGAGCGTACGCAAAATCGAGTCGATCTAGTGGGGCGACTTCGTGGAGGCTATAGATTTCTAGGTCGAGATCGAGGATTTGGGGGTCGCGACTTGTTTCTTCTACTGCTAGTTCGAGCTCGAGATCGAGAAGTTCGATCGAGCTAGGGCATGAGGCTGCATCGGCATCGCGCGTGGTCGAGAGTTTCGTAAGAGTAGGGCTTGGCAGGTTGGAGTTGATTTCGGTGAGGCGGATGCCATATCAGGATCTGGCATGCACGAAGTTCGGGGAGGAACAGACAATTGGAAGGGAAGAGAAGGAATAGGGTCTTGGGCCGGTTCGTTTGGTGAGCCTCTTTTTCTGTTTTTAAAACTTGAATTCATATTTTAAATTGAAAGAAACTAAAGCTTGGAAAATTTGCAGTAAGTTATAATCAGTTCTGCTCTGCATTCAATTTAAATAAATATATATACATGTGTTTATATATGGATTAAGGAGATGCACCCCTGTGACCAACTGATTATTTTTATAAAATATATACTGATAATCTTCTTTATGAATTCAATAGTGGAATAAACTATTTTAGTTACTAAAGATTTTAAAAGATGTATATAGGTTGTTTTAATAAGAATAAAATAAAATACATATATATATATATACCTATATTTATTAAGCTTAATTTTATCATAATGGAGATTAATTTGTTAACAAGCTTATTTAATGATTTTGTCATTAAAAATATATTTATTAAAAGAAGATTGCTTTAAAAATTTAATCTGTTAGTTAAATTAAATTATTAGTAAAATTAAGTTTGTTAAATGGTAATTTATTGTTCGATTTAATTCAAATATTAATAAATCGTATAAATTGTTTATTCAAGGACAAAAATCGGAACACCAAGGCAATAATGAAGTGGACTGCAAACGTAAATTCAAGGTGAGTTAATCTCACTCAGTTAGATTTAAATTTAAATAGTTAAATTTAAATAATTGATTGAATGGTTGCATTGATTGAATATGCTATACTATATATAGTAGTATATACCAATATATATATATATTGGCATATGTATATATTGGAGTTGTTGATATTCCCGCATTATATAGTGGATGAGACCCTATGCGCCGCATAATAGCAGATGATATTTTATAAAACCCATATACCGCGATATTCCACCTCGAAGTGGAATTGGTATTGTGCTAACATCTGTGGATGCAGGGAAACAGGTTGGAGGGATCCAACTGGATTCCTCAAAATATTTAATTTTGTTAAATATTCTGTGATATGGTTTTTGATACCCTGTGATGATTTATATTGGATAATCTGGTTGGATTGAATTTCCCAGTATAATGAGTTATCAAAAGTAATTGAATTGGATTTTTGGAAAGAAATAAAAGAGTAAAATTCAAGTTAAATAATTCTAGTGAATTTGAATAACTTAAATAATGAATTGTAAAAGAAATAAAGCAATTTCTAAATTCGAACAAATATGGTTAAAGGGGATTTTGAATTAACATGAGAATAATGAATTTTAAACTAAAGTGATATTATTGGAAAGAATAAAGAAATTATTTTTGAACGTAAGGATTAAATTTAATAAAGGGATAAAGAAGGAATTTTGGAAGTTTTAATTGGTATTTTCAGTTAAAAGGGTTTTAACTCAAAATTAAGAAATAAAATCTGAGAGTAAATGTAATTTGAAATAAATGAAGTAAATAAGAAATTTATTTCAAAGTAAATGGGAAAATCAATGGGAAATTGATTTGGTTGTTTAAAATTGGAATTTAAAATAGAAGAGAGATTTTGGAATTTATAAACTGGGTTTATAAAGTAAAATAAAATATCAGGGGATATTTGGAAATATAAATTCAAGGTGGGAATTTATAAAGGGATATGAATTAGTTTAAAAATAAATGTTGATTTATTATTAAAAGATGTGAAGAGAAGTGTATTTATCTGGATAGCCAAGTATGTTTTTCCAAAGCAATTTTAAATATAAGTTAAAAGTTTTAATATGGTTTAAAAAGCATATTTTAGAGAATCTATTATTTCTAAATGTTAAAGCCTAAAGTAGTATTTTCAAAGATCTATTATTGTAGTAATTATATAAAAGTGATTTGGTATTATATTTTAAAAAGAGAAATTTAGTTTATATTTATAAAGTGGTTTCATTTTAAATATTTCTTAAGTATATATTTTGTTAAGGTATTAAAGTAGTTTTTAAATTTCAATATTATTAAGTATATTTATAGTAAAGTGTTTTAAGATTATTTTAAAATCTAAGTGTTTTGTACTTGGTGTTTCAGAGAAATAATTATTTGGGAAATGTATTCCGTAAGCGGAAACTGTTTGAAATTGTTTTCAAAAGGAGTTTGAAAATAGAAATATATCTTGGAAAGATATTTGGGCAAATAAATAATGTGGGAAATTATTTAATTGTGTGATGGTTGTTTGTGGATGTTAATTGATAGTTAAATAACCGACTATCAATATTGGCCAATGCGCTGATCGTTTCGAAGAGACCGGGATCGAGTTTCCGTATACCGGGATTCTAGGTCTGGAGACTCGAATACCACTTCGATCCGGTTTGTACGTTTCGTGTAACGATTTCGGAGTCGAAGATGGAGCAGTGAAGTGCAAGGGCTAGTCGCTACTAATCCTGAGGATATTTCCAAAATGGATGTAGTAGGAATAGTGCCTTCGGTTCCGTTCGAACCCGGGACGGACTTGTATGGACGAATGCTTGTGAAACATCGTCAGCGGACGATGGGCATTCTAAGGGATATGTTCTCTAAAAGGTATCGTTTAGCCTCGAACCTCATCAACCGGGAATGACTGAAAATCAGGGGTTATGCAGCAAGGCTTCGTGGGTAGCTCCCACTGGAGGGTAAGGTCATCCCTGTCTAGATGTCCCTTTTTATTTCGGCTCAGTGGTGCGGTTGTTGATCCCAACCGTGGGGTGATTTTATTCGGGATCATCCAGTAAGGGATGGTTCCGGCCTTGTGTTGCAGGGGAGCGGGCGTACTCCTCGGTACGGTGATCTAGGCCACGTACTGTGATAGGTGGTACCCCAGTGCCTAGTCATTCGTTGGAAATTCATTCTTCCTATGTGCCTTGTACGGTATTTGTTTGTATTACCCACTTTTGTGGCTAATATGCTGGAATTTAATAATGTAACAATTTCAGCTATCTTAATAAGTATTTGTGAATAGACACTATTATAATATCAGAGGATTTTATAAAAAGTGTTTTAGCTATCGTAAGGTAAAAACCCGACATGTTTATTTGTGGCGTGGTCTTACGAGATGCTTTTTATTTTTAAAGGATTTTTGAAACTTTAATAATCAATTGAGTGTGATTTTCTCACGCTGGTTTTCCAGACTGACTCGGGTATTGTTTTATATGATGCTCGGGTCAGACCGAGTATTATAGGTTACAGGATATGATGATGTGGAGCTCAGGAGACGAGCTGGATGACGATACGTACTCTCGTACTTGCTATTATTTTTCCGCTGTGTATTCAGTTATATGATATTGATGTGATGTACTCTGGTGATGTATTTGGATGTATATATATACAGATACAGTTTGATTTGTGTAAAGATCTGTTGATATATATTATATTTTATTCCGCTGCGTATGTGAGATTCTGCTGTTGTTTTCTATTTTTCTTCTTCTACCTCTTCTTCTTAACCAAAATGGTCCGGTTTTTCGTGTTAGAAAAACTCGGGCTGTTACAGTGGTATCAGAGCTTAGGCTAGCGATAACCTTGGCTCTGGTGGGAATTTTGAGAGTACTAATAGATATGAGCGCATATTTGTTAGTGAATATAAAATGGTTTTATATTGTGTTGGTTGATTTATTGAGTGGCATATGAACCTTCGTCGGCACAGTCTGGACAACTGTATCGAAGGGGTTTCTAAACACTTGAATAGAACAGTTCGACACAGTATTTTTTTTTAAATAGGGTGAATGAAATAATTTTGCCCAAATTATTTTGTATATAAAAGAAATAATTATTTGAAATTTATTATAGCTATATATTTGGATGTTTGGTTGTTAGAAAATGACAATAATGAGTTAGTCTCATTATTGAGTAGAAATTGAAAACATATAACCTAAGTTGAAGAATAAATTTATATAACAAGTGGAATTTGAAATATAGACTATAAATGAAATTTATAAATTGAGATAAACTTTATATACAAATGTGAATTACAAATGTGATTTATAATCAAATGAGATTAATTCATAAACAAATGAAATTTGTAAATGTAAATGGTAAAAGTGACTTATAACTTGAAATAAAATGTGATAGCATTCCAAAGTAATGTTTGGATATAAAATTGAATGGATTTTGAATTTGAAGTTTTGGGAAAGGTTTAAATTCCTTTGGATTTAAGAATAGTTTAAAGGTTTTGGGAAATAATGGTGATATTATTTCATGAATATTTTTGAAATTGAATTGAAATCTGGTGGGATTTGGGATTTAAAAATGTTTGAAATGTTTAGAGTGATAAAAGCATTAAATTCTCTTTTGGTCGCTGGAAAATAATTTCGGTAATGACTGCAGCATCATCGATGTCTATTTTCGAGTTTCCAAAGAGAAATTGCTACCAAACTGTTTTAAATTGGAAATGATTGTGAACTGGGTTGGTTTTGAAATTCAAAGGGAAAATTGTTTGGTAAAAGCAGATTGTTTTGGAAATTGGGATTTGAGGTGATATACCAGATATGTATGAGTTATTTATGGATTCAAAATGGTTTTGAAATAAAACCGGGCAATTGGATTTTGGAAATTCTATTTAAAATTTAAATGTGGAAATTTAAATGAATCAACAATATAAAGTATAGAATGAAGTTGATTTAAATAAGAAGGGAATGGAAGTTTAATTCTGGGGTTATAATTATGAGATGAAAATAACTCAATGGGTAATATAAGTTGGTAGATAAAAGAGTTAGAGAACTTGAAGGTGAATAAAATATATTTGAATTTAACTTAAGGTAAGTTAAATAAAATTGAGAATTGGAATTGAATTAAATGTAAATAAGTTGAAGTTGAATTGAATTGGATATAAAGGTAATGTAAAATGCTTATAATTGTATAAAGAAATTCATATTCTTAAATTCTTAAGTGTAATAATTTGAAATTTGATATGAAGATGGAAATGGACTTAAATGAATAGTCCTAGATCTTAAGTAAGTAAGTTAAAACTTATGAATAGAAATGAAATTGTAATTATCAAATGGAAACGATAAGATGAGCAATCTTAATTTTTAAATAGATCCAAACTTGAATTATAAAATAAATTGAACTTAAGATAATTAAGTGAAGTGATATTTGGAATTAAAAAGCAAGTATTTAATTTTAACCAGCGGAGGAACTAATTAGATAATAAATTAGTTAATGAAATTGAATTGGGAGTTAATGAAATTGGATTAAAATAGTAATGGTTTGGATTTCGAATGGAATCCGAATAAGTGAAAATAAATAAATGGATGGAATTTGATTAAATAAGAATCAAATGAAAGATGGAAATAAAACTTTAAAGGGTTGGTTAAATGGAAAATAAACTTAAGTTATTGACTTAAGTAAATGTTGAATGGAAAATGAACTCAAACAGAGGAGTGGTTTAAATAAGTTGAGAAATAGTTATTTAATGAATTAACTTGGATTGTTGTCGAGCTAAATAAAATTCAATTTTTGGAAGTTGGAGATGAATTGAATTTAAGGAAAAAAAAAAATTGGAAATGAAGTAGATAATTCATATGAAATGGGAGTTCAATTTGAATATATACAATTCGGTGGTGAAGTAGTAAATAAATATAAGAAAATTTATATTGAACTTAAGAATTGAAGAATGAAATTCTTAAGAAAATTTGTATTGGAAATATACTTAGTAATTTTGGAATGGAAAAAAAAAATTATATACTAAGTGAATAGTTGAATGAAGACTAAAACTGAAGTTGTGAAATGGGATAGTTGTGAATAAGGGGATAACAATCAAAAAGGAATGTGAATAAAAGAAAATTGATATAATTGGTAATCAATTGGAATTTATACGTAAGATGTACGTATATTATTTTATTCGCATAGCTATTTGGTCCAGATGTCGAACACAGAATTTCGAGATAGTTTTATCGATCCGAATCAGGATTTTTCACTCGATTTTCGACGGCGAACCTGGATATGGATTGTTGATTGATTCTGGATATTCTCTATCATAGTTTGTGACTGTGCAAGGAGAATGACGGTTTATGATCAAGGAACCAGATCTGAGCCGCACTAGGAAGTCGGGTGGACAATACTAGTTCGGAAGTGAAATTGTGTGATCGAATGTGATATTGCGTACGAATGATATATGTGCATCGTACGGGCTTAAGTAAAACAAATATTGGAAATTTGTAAAGGAAAGTATAAAATGACTTTGGAATTGTGATTGAATATTATTGCTTAGTAGGATATACAGGTGTATAAAAGCAATGGATAAATTGGGATTTTTGATTTAGAAGATAAAATCTAATGGCCCGACAAAAAGGTATGTATTTGAATTTCTATATGAAATTTGATTGGGTTTTGGATCCAGCCACTTGGCTTTTTGTTTTCTTTTTGAGATTGGGAGGCCGTAGAGCCATTTTGTAGTAGTACCGAGATAGCCGCGCAAAGGAGACGCTGGCAAAATTTTTCGGAAATTTAGGGAGTTAGAAAAATTTTGGAAAATTTTGATAAGTTAAAATTTGAATTCAAATTTAAATTTGAATGGATAAGTAGGTGGTATGGGTTGAACTTATGAATAAGTTTGGGAAGTTAAAAGATGATTAGTGTATCATTAATAAAAGATTGTTTGGATATTGTTAAAACTATTTGGATTGGGAAAAAGAACGGGTATCGAATCATTTCTCTTAACTGGTAATTTCGGGGACGAAATTCTTTTAAGGGGGGAGGAATGTGACGACCCGGAATTTTTGTATATTTGAAATGTGAATATTTAATTTATTTTAAATATCCGAAGGTTAAATTTTAACTTTAATTTCAAATATACAGTATTTATTTGGATAATTAATTATTAAATTTAATTATCGGGATTGGGTAAAATATTGAATCTTGATTTTAAGCCTGTTAAAAATAGTTCAAAGGTTCAGAAAATTTATATTGTTAATACTGAAGATAATATAACTTTTAAATGGAATTTTAAAGAGTTTTGTTCAGTTTTAAAAATATATCGTTGAAATTGAATTTAAAAATAGCCGTCCGAGGCACAGTCTCGGAATCCGACGAAACCAGTTCCATTGGGTCCGTAATATTGAATTATTACCGGATTTCAAATTTTGTAGCTTTCGGAATTAACGTGTGATCGTACGAGGTATAAACGCTTAAACGATAATTATCAATTTAATTTAAATATCATAATCTGAAGGAAAATCTAATCACAGCCAAAATTTATTTCACATCTATCGTTTCTTTTCATCAGCTACGAGCCTTCTGGATCACGCTGTCTGTCCACACGTGTTCAACTGGGTAAACACGCGTCTCCTTCTCCTTTAAACTTTTCAGCCGAGCAAACCATAGTTTTCCTCTTTAAAACTTCATCTCACCTCATCCTCCTCCTTTTAGTCCAGTCGAAAGATGATGGAGACGAGATCGATTCCCAGAAAAAGGAGTGAACGCGAGCCTCTATCCCTCTAAATTCTATGGTTTCGATCGCTAATTTCAGGGAACAGTTCGCGATCTCCTTTCGAGGAGCGTACGCAAAATCGAGTCGATCTAGTGGGGCGACTTCGTGGAGGCTATAGATTTCTAGGTCGAGATCGAGGATTTGGGGGTCGCGACTTGTTTCTTCTACTGCTAGTTCGAGCTCGAGATCGAGAAGTTCGATCGAGCTAGGGCATGAGGCTGCATCGGCATCGCGCGTGGTCGAGAGTTTCGTAAGAGTAGGGCTTGGCAGGTTGGAGTTGATTTCGGTGAGGCGGATGCCATATCAGGATCTGGCATGCACGAAGTTCGGGGAGGAACAGACAATTGGAAGGGAAGAGAAGGAATAGGGTCTTGGGCCGGTTCGTTTGGTGAGCCTCTTTTTCTGTTTTTAAAACTTGAATTCATATTTTAAATTGAAAGAAACTAAAGCTTGGAAAATTTGCAGTAAGTTATAATCAGTTCTGCTCTGCATTCAATTTAAATAAATATATATACATGTGTTTATATATGGATTAAGGAGATGCACCCCTGTGACCAACTGATTATTTTTATAAAATATATACTGATAATCTTCTTTATGAATTCAATAGTGGAATAAACTATTTTAGTTACTAAAGATTTTAAAAGATGTATATAGGTTGTTTTAATAAGAATAAAATAAAATACACATATATATACCTATATTTATTAAGCTTAATTTTATCATAATGGAGATTAATTTGTTAACAAGCTTATTTAATGATTTTGTCATTAAAAATATATTTATTAAAAGAAGATTGCTTTAAAAATTTAATCTGTTAGTTAAATTAAATTATTAGTAAAATTAAGTTTGTTAAATGGTAATTTATTGTTCGATTTAATTCAAATATTAATAAATCGTATAAATTGTTTATTCAAGGACAAAAATCGGAACACCAAGGCAATAATGAAGTGGACTGCAAACGTAAATTCAAGGTGAGTTAATCTCACTCAGTTAGATTTAAATTTAAATAGTTAAATTTAAATAATTGATTGAATGGTTGCATTGATTGAATATGCTATACTATATATAGTAGTATATACCAATATATATATATTGGCATATGTATATATTGGAGTTGTTGATATTCCCGCATTATATAGTGGATGAGACCCTATGCGCCGCATAATAGCGGATGATATTTTATAAAACCCATATACCGCGATATTCCACCTCGAAGTGGAATTGGTATTGTGCTAACATCTGTGGATGCAGGGAAACAGGTTGGAGGGATCCAACTGGATTCCTCAAAATATTTAATTTTGTTAAATATTCTGTGATATGATTTTTGATACCCTGTGATGATTTATATTGGATAATCTGGTTGGATTGAATTTCCCAGTATAATGAGTTATCAAAAGTAATTGAATTGGATTTTTGGAAAGAAATAAAAGAGTAAAATTCAAGTTAAATAATTCTAGTGAATTTGAATAACTTAAATAATGAATTGTAAAAGAAATAAAGCAATTTCTAAATTCGAACAAATATGGTTAAAGGGGATTTTGAATTAACATGAGAATAATGAATTTTAAACTAAAGTGATATTATTGGAAAGAATAAAGAAATTATTTTTGAACGTAAGGATTAAATTTAATAAAGGGATAAAGAAGGAATTTTGGAAGTTTTAATTGGTATTTTCAGTTAAAAGGGTTTTAACTCAAAATTAAGAAATAAAATCTGAGAGTAAATGTAATTTGAAATAAATGAAGTAAATAAGAAATTTATTTCAAAGTAAATGGGAAAATCAATGGGAAGTTGATTTGGTTGTTTAAAATTGGAATTTAAAATAGAAGAGAGATTTTGGAATTTATAAACTGGGTTTATAAAGTAAAATAAAATATCAGGGGATATTTGGAAATATAAATTCAAGGTGGGAATTTATAAAGGGATATGAATTAGTTTAAAAATAAATGTTGATTTATTATTAAAAGATGTGAAGAGAAGTGTATTTATCTGGATAGCCAAGTATGTTTTTCCAAAGCAATTTTAAATATAAGTTAAAAGTTTTAATATGGTTTAAAAAGCATATTTTAGAGAATCTATTATTTCTAAATGTTAAAGCCTAAAGTAGTATTTTCAAAGATCTATTATTGTAGTAATTATATAAAAGTGATTTGGTATTATATTTTAAAAAGAGAAATTTAGTTTATATTTATAAAGTGGTTTCATTTTAAATATTTCTTAAGTATATATTTTGTTAAGGTATTAAAGTAGTTTTTAAATTTCAATATTATTAAGTATATTTATAGTAAAGTGTTTTAAGATTATTTTAAAATCTAAGTGTTTTGTACTTGGTGTTTCAGAGAAATAATTATTTGGGAAATGTATTCCGTAAGCGGAAACTGTTTGAAATTGTTTTCAAAAGGAGTTTGAAAATAGAAATATATCTTGGAAAGATATTTGGGCAAATAAATAATGTGGGAAATTATTTAATTGTGTGATGGTTGTTTGTGGATGTTAATTGATAGTTAAATAACCGACTATCAATATTGGCCAATGCGCTGATCGTTTCGAAGAGACCGGGATCGAGTTTCCGTATACCGGGATTCTAGGTCTGGAGACTCGAATACCACTTCGATCCGGTTTGTACGTTTCGTGTAACGATTTCGGAGTCGAAGATGGAGCAGTGAAGTGCAAGGGCTAGTCGCTACTAATCCTGAGGATATTTCCAAAATGGATGTAGTAGGAATAGTGCCTTCGGTTCCGTTCGAACCCGGGACGGACTTGTATGGACGAATGCTTGCGAAACATCGTCAGCGGACGATGGGCATTCTAAGGGATATGTTCTCTAAAAGGTATCGTTTAGCCTCGAACCTCATCAACCGGGAATGACTGAAAATCAGGGGTTATGCAGCAAGGCTTCGTGGGTAGCTCCCACTGGAGGGTAAGGTCATCCCTGTCTAGATGTCCCTTTTTATTTCGGCTTAGTGGTGCGGTTGCTGATCCCAACCGTGGGGTGATTTTATTCGGGATCATCCAGTAAGGGATGGTTCCGGCCTTGTGTTGCAGGGGAGCGGGCGTACTCCTCGGTACGGTGATCTAGGCCACATACTGTGATAGGTGGTACCCCAGTGCCTAGTCATTCGTTGGAAATTCATTCTTCCTACGTGCCTTGTACGGTATTTGTTTGTATTACCCACTTTTGTGGCTAATATGCTGGAATTTAATAATGTAACAATTTCAGCTATCTTAATAAGTATTTGTGAATAGACACTATTATAATATCAGAGGATTTTATAAAAAGTGTTTTAGCTATCGTAAGGTAAAAACCCGACATGTTTATTTGTGGCGTGGTCTTACGAGATGCTTTTTATTTTTAAAGGATTTTTGAAACTTTAATAATCAATTGAGTGTGATTTTCTCACGCTGGTTTTCCAGACTGACTCGGGTATTGTTTTATATGATGCTCGGGTCAGACCGAGTATTATAGGTTACAGGATATGATGATGTGGAGCTCAGGAGACGAGCTGGATGACGATACGTACTCTCGTACTTGCTATTATTTTTCCGCTGTGTATTCAGTTATATGATATTGATGTGATGTACTCTGGTGATGTATTTGGATGTATATATATATACAGATACAGTTTGATTTGTGTAAAGATCTGTTGATATATATTATATTTTATTCCGCTGCGTATGTGAGATTCTGCTGTTGTTTTCTATTTTTCTTCTTCTACCTCTTCTTCTTAACCAAAATGGTCCGGTTTTTCGTGTTAGAAAAACTCGGGCTGTTACAGAATCGATACGAACAGAGCAGTTGCGATCGATACGAACAGAGCAGTTGCGATCGATACGAACAAAGCAGTTTCGATCAATACGAACTGTGCAGTTGCGATCGATACGAACAGTGCATATTCGATCGATACGAACAGAGCCGTGAGTATCGATACGAATTAGACGCACATGGATCGATACGAACTGCGTGTGAGAATCGATACGAATTGGACACAGATGGATCGATACGAACTGCGTGTGAAAATCGATACGAATTGGATGCAGATGGATCGATACAAACAGAGCAGTTGCGATCGATACGAATAGAGCAGTTGCGATCGATACGAACAGAGCATTTTCGATCGATACGAAAAGAGCATTTGCGATCGATACGAACAGAGCCGTGAGAATCGATACGAATTGGACGCAGTTGGATCAATACGAACTGCGTGTGAGAATCGATACGAATTGGACGCAGATGGATCGATACGAACTTCGTGTGAAAATCGATACGAATTGGACGCAGATGGATCGATACGAACAGAGCAGTTGCGATCGATACGAACAGAGCAGTTGCGATCGATACGAACAGAGCAGTTGCGATCGATACGAACAGAGCATTTTTGATCGATACGAACAGAGCATTTTCGATCGATACGAACAGAGCATTTTCGATCGATACAAAAAGAGCATTTGCGATCGATACGAACATAGCCGTGAGTATCGATACTAATTGGACGCAGATGGATCGATACGAACTGCGTGTGAGAATCGATACGAATTGGACGCAGATGGATCGATACGAACAGAGCAGTTGCGATCGATACGAACGGAGTAGATGCGATCGATAAGAACAGGGCAGTTGCGATCGATGCGAACAGAGCAGTTGCGATCGATACGAACAGAGCATTTTCGATCGATACGAATAGAGCATTTTCGATCGATACGAACAGAGCATTTTCGATTGATACGGAAAGAGCATTTGCGATCGATACGAACAGAGCCGTGAGTATCGATACTAATTGGACGTAGATGGATCGATACGAACTGCGTGTGAGAATCGATACGAATTGGACGCATATGGATCGATACGAACTGCGTGTGACAATCGATACGAATTGGACGCAGATGGATTGATACGAACAAAGCAGTTGCGATCGATACGAACAGAGGAGTTGCGATCGATACGAACAAAGCAGTTGCGATCGATACGAACAGAGCATTAGCGATCGATACGAACATAGCATTTTCGATCCATACGAACAGAGCATTTTCGATCGATATGAAAAGAGCATTTTCAATCGATACGAACAGAGCCGTGAGTATCGATACGAATTGGACGTAGATGGATCGATACGAACTGCGTGTGAGAATCGATACGAATTGGACGCAGATGAATCGATACGAACTGCGTGTGAAAATCGATACGAATTGGATGCAGATGGATCGATACGAACTGCGTGTGAGAATTGATACGAATAGAGCAGTTGCGATCGATACGAACAGAGCAGTTGCGATCGATACGAATAAAGCAGTTGCGATCAGTACGAACTGTGCAGTTGCGATCGATACGAACAGTGCATTTTCGATCGATACGAACAGAGCATTTTCGATCGATACGAACACAGCATATTTGGTCGATACGAAAAGAGCATTTGCGATCGATACGAACAGAGCCGTGAGTATCGATACGAAAAGAGCATTTGCGATCGATACGAACAAAGCCGTGAGTATCGATACGAATTAGACGCAGATGGATCGATACGAACTGCGTGTGAGAGTCGATACGAATTGGACACAGATGGATCGATACGAACTGCGTGTGAAAATCGATACGAATTGGGCGCAGATGGATCGATACGAACTGCGTGTGAGAATCGATACGAACAGAGCAGTTGCGATCGATACGAACAGTGCAGTTGCGATCGATACGAACAGAGCAGTTGAGATCGATACGAACAGAGCAGTTGCGATCGATACGAACAGAGCATTTTCGATCGATACAAACAGAGCATTTTCGAACGATACGAAAAGAGCATTTTCGATCGATACGAACAGGGCTGTGAGTATCGATACGAATTGGACGTAGATGGATCGATACGAACTGCGTGTGAAAATCGATATGAATTGGACGCAGATGTATCGATACGAACAGAGCAGTTGCGATCGATACGAACAGAGCATTTTCGATCGATACGAACAGAGCATTTTCGATCAATACGAAAAGAGCATTTGCGATCGATACGAATAGAGCATTGAGTATCGATACTAATTGGACGTAGATGGATCGATACGAACTGCGTGTGAGAATCTATACGAATTGGACGCAGATGGATCGATACGAACTGCGTGTGAAAATCGATACGAATTGGACGCAGATGGATCGATACGAACAGAGCAGTTGCGATCGATACGAACAGAGTAGTTGCGATCGATACGAAAAGAGCAGTTGCGATCGATACGAACAAAGCATTTTCGATCGATACGAACAGAGCATTTTCGATCGATACGAACAGAGCAATTTCGATCGATACGAACAGAGCATTTTCGATTGATACGAGCAGAGCATTTTCGATCGATACGAAAAGAGCATTTGCGATCGATACGAATAGAGCCGTGAGTATCGATACGAATTGGACGCAGATGGATCGATACGAACTGCGTGTGAGAATCGATACGAATTGGACGCAGATGGATCGATACGAATTGCGTGTGAAAATCGATACGAATTGGAGGTAGATGGATCGATACGAACAGAGCAGTTGCAATCGATACGAACAGAGCAGTTGCGATCGATACGAACAGAGCATTTTCGATCGATACAAACAGAGCATTTTCGATCGATACGAAAAGAGCATTTGCGATCGATACGAACAGAGTCGTGAGTATCGTTACTAATTGGATGCAGATGGATTGATACGAACTGCGTGTGAGAATCGATACGAATTTGACGCAGATGGATCGATACGAACTGCGTGTGACAATCGATACGAATTGGACGCGGATGGATCGATACGAACTGCGTGTGAAAATCGATACGAATTGGACGCAGATGGATCGATACGAACAGAGTAGTTACGATCGATACGAACAGAGCAGATGTGATCG
The DNA here is from genome assembly GCA_030737815.1 of Allium fistulosum. Lineage (NCBI taxonomy): Eukaryota > Viridiplantae > Streptophyta > Magnoliopsida > Asparagales > Amaryllidaceae > Allium > Allium fistulosum. The sequence continues at coordinate 803,024,938 of CM060904.1, forward strand.
ATACGAACAGAGCAGTTGCGATCGATACGAACTGCGTGTGAAAATCGATACGAATTGGACGCAGATGGATCGATACGAACAGAGTAGTTACGATCGATACAAACAGAGCAGATGTGATCGATACGAACAGAGCAGTTGCGATCGATACGAACAGAGTAGTTGCGATCGATACGAACAGAGCATTTTCGATCGATACGAACAGAGCATTTGCGATCGATACGAACAGAGCCGTGAGTATCGATACTAGTTGGACGTAGATGGATCGATACGAACTGCGTGTGAGAATCGATACGAATTGGACGCAGATGGATCTATACGAACTGCGTGTGACAATCGATACGAATTGGACGCAGATGGATCGATACGAACAAAGCAGTTGCGATTGATACGAACAGAGGAGTTGCAATCGATACGAACAGAGCAGTTGCGATCGATACGAACAGAGCATTAGCGATCGATACGAACGGATCATTTTCGATCCATACGAACAGAGCATTTTCGATCGATATGAAAAGAGCATTTTCAATCGATACGAACAGAGCCGTGAGTATCGATACGAATTGGACGCAGATGGATCGATACGAACTGCGTGTGAGAATCGATACGAATTGGACGCAGATGGATCGATACGAACTGCGTGTGAAAATCGATACGAATTGGACGCAGATGGATCGATACGAACTGCGTGTGAGAAACGATACGAATAGAGCAGTTGCGATCGATACGAACAGAGCAGTTGCGATCCATACGAACAAAGCAGTTGCGATCAATACGAACTGTGCTGTTGCGATCGATACGAACAGTGCATTTTCGATCGATACGAACAGAGCATTTTCGATCGATACGAACAGAGCATTTTCGGTCGATACGAAAAGAGCATTTGCGATCGATACGAACAGAGCAGTGAGTATCGATACGAAAAGAGCATTTGCGATCGATACGAACAGAGCCGTGAGTATCGATACAAATTAGACGCAGATGGATCGATACGAACTGCGTGTGAGAATCGATACGAATTGGACACAGATAGATCGATACGAACTGCGTGTGAAAATCGATACGAATTGGATGCAGATGGATCGATACAAACAGAGCAGTTGCGATCGATACGAACAGAGCAGTTGCGATCGATACGAACAGAGCATTTTCGATCGATACGAATAGAGCATTTTCGATCGATACGAACAGAGCATTTTCGATCCATACAAACAGAGCATTTTCGATCGATACGAAAAGGGCATTTGCGATCGATACGAACAGAGCCATGAGTATCGATACGAATTGGACGCAGTTGGATCGATACGAACTGCATGTGAGAATCGATACGAATTGGACGCAAATGGATCGATACGAACTTCGTGTGAAAATCGATACGAATTGGACGCAGATGGATCGATACGAACAGAGCAGTTGCGATCGATACGAACAGAGCAGTTGCGATCGATACGAACAGAGCAGTTGCGATCGATACGAACAGAGCATTTTTGATCGATACGAACAGAGCATTTTCGATCGATACGAACAGAGCATTTTCGATCGATACGAAAAGAGCATTTGCGATCGATACGAACATAGCCGTGAGTATCGATACTAATTGGACGCAGATGGATCGATACGAACTGCGTGTGAGAATCGATACGAATTGGACGCAGATGGATCGATACGAACAGAGCAGTTGCGATCGATACGAACGGAGGAGATGCGATCGATACGAACAGGGCAGTTGCGATCGATACGAACAGAGCAGTTGCGATCGATACGAACAGAGCATTTTCGATCGATACGAACAGAGCATTTTCGATCGATACGAACAGAGCATTTTCGATCGATACGAAAAGAGCATTTGCGATCGATACGAACAGAGCCGTGAGTATCGATACTAATTGGACGTAGATGGATCGATACGAACTGCGTGTGAGAATCGATACGAATTGGACGCAGATGGATCGATACGAACTGCGTGTGACAATCGATACGAATTGGACGCAGATGGATCGATACGAACAAAGCAGTTGCGATCGATACGAACAGAGGAGTTGCGATCGATACGAACAGAGCAGTTGCGATCGATACGAACAGAGCATTAGCGATCGATACGAACGGAGCATTTTCGATCCATACGAACAGAGCATTTTCGATCGATATGAAAAGAGCATTTTCAATCGATACGAACAGAGCCATGATTATCGATACGAATTGGACGTAGATGGATCGATACGAACTGCGTGTGAGAATCGATACGAATTGGACGCAGATGGATCGATACGAACTGCGTGTGAAAATCGATACGAATTGGACGTAGATGGATCGATACGAACTGCGTGTGAGAATCGATACGAATAGAGCAGTTTCGATCGATACGAACAGAGCAGTTGCGATCGATACGAATAAAGCAGTTGCGATCAGTACGAACTGTGTAGTTGCGATCGATACGAACAGTGCATTTTCGATCGATACGAACCGAGCATTTTCGATCGATACGAACAGAGCATATTCGGTCGATACGAAAAGAGCATTTGCGATCGATACGAACAAAGCCGTGAGTATCGATACGAAAAGAGCATTTGCGATCGATACGAACAGAGCCGTGAGTATCGATACGAATTAGACGCAGATGGATCGATACGAACTGCGTGTGAGAATCGATACGAATTGGACACAGATGGATCGATACGAACTGCGTGTGAAAATCGATACGAATTGGACGCAGATGGATCGATACGAACTGCATGTGAGAATCGATACGAACAGAGCAATTGCGATCGATACGAACAGTGCAGTTGCGATCGATACGAACAGAGCAGTTGAGATTGATACGAACAGAGCAGTTGCGATCGATACGAACAGAGCATTTTCGATCGATACAAACAGAGCATTTTCGAACGATACGAAAAGAGCATTTGCGATCGATACGAACAGGGCTGTGAGTATCGATATGAATTGGACGCAGATGGATCGATACGAACTGCGTGTGAGAATCGATACGAATTGGACGCAGATGGATCGATACGAACAGAGCAGTTGCGATCGATACGAACAGAGTAGATGCGATCGATACGAACAGGGCAGTTGCGATCGATACGAACAGAGCAGTTGCGATCGATACGAACAGAACATTTTCGATCGATACGAACAGAGCATTTTCGATCGATACGAACAGAGCATTTTCGATCGATACGAAAAGAGCATTTGCGATCGATACGAACAGAGCCGTGAGTATCGATACTAATTGGACGTAGATGGATCGATACGAACTGCGTGTGAGAATCGATACGAATTGGACGCAGATGGATCGATACGAACTGCGTGTGACAATCGATACGAATTGGACGCAGATGGATCGATACGAACAAAGCAGTTGCGATCGATACGAACAGAGGAGTTGCGATCGATACGAACAGAGCAGATGCGATCTATACGAACAGAGCACTTGCGATCGATACGAACAGAGCATTTTCGATCTATACGAACAGAGCATTTTCGATCGATACGAAAAGTGCATTTGCGATCGATACGAACAGAGCCGTGAGTATCGATACTAATTGGACGCAGATGGATCGATACGAACTGCGTGTGAAAATCGATACGAATTGGATGTAGATGGATCGATACAAACAGAGCAGTTGCGATCGATACGAACAGAGTAGTTGCGATCGATATGAACAGAGCATTTTCGATCGATACGAACAGTGCATTTTCGATCGATACGAACAGAGCATTTTCGATCGATACGAAAAGAGCATTTGCGATCGATACGAACAGAGCCATGAGTATCGATACGAATTGGACGTAGTTGGATCGATACGAAATGCGTGTGAGAATCGATACGAATTGGACGCAGATGGATCGATACGAACTTCGTGTGAAAATCGATACGAATTGGACGCAGATGGATCGATACGAACAGAGCAGTTGCGATCGATACGAACAGAGCAGTTACGATCGATACGAACAGAGCAGTTGCGATCGATATGAACAGAGTATTTTCGATCGATACGAACAGAGCATTTTCGATCGATACGAACAGAGCATTTTCGATCGATACGAAAAGAGCATTTGCGATCGATACGAACATAGCCGTGAGTATCGATACTAATTGGACGCAGATGGATCGATACGAACTGCGTGTGAGAATCGATACGAATTGGACGCAGATGGATCGATACGAACAGAGCAGTTGCGATCGATACGAACGGAGTAGATGCGATCGATACGAACAGGGCAGTTGCGATCGATACGAACAGAGCAGTTGCGATCGATACGAACAGAGCATTTTCGATTGATACGAACTGAGCATTTTCGATCGATACGAACAGAGCATTTTCGATCGATACGAAAAGAGCATTTGCGATCGATACGAACAGAGCCGTGAGTATCGATACTAATTGGACGTAGATGGATCGATACGAACTGCGTGTGAGAATCGATACGAATTGGACGCAGATGGATCGATACGAACTGCGTGTGACAATCGATACGAATTGGACGCAGATGGATCGATACGAACAAAGCAGTTGCGATCGATACGAACAGAGGAGTTGCGATCGATACGAACAGAGCAGTTGCGATCGATACGAACAGAGCATTAGCGATCGATACGAACGGAGCATTTTCGATCCATACGAACAGAGCATTTTCGATCGATATGAAAAGAGCATTTTCAATCGATACGAACAGAGCCGTGAGTATCGATACGAATTGGACGCAGATGGATCGATACGAACTGCGTGTGAGAATCGATACGAATTGGATGCAGATGGATCGATACGAACTGCGTGTGAAAATCGATACGAATTGGACGCAGATGGATCGATACGAACTGCGTGTGAGAATCGATACGAATAGAGCAGTTGCGATCGATACGAACAGAGCATTTGCGATCGATACGAACAAAGTAGTTGCGATCAATACGAACTGTGCAGTTGCGATCGATACGAACAGTGCATTTTCGATCGATACGAACAGAGCATTTTCGATCGATACGAACATAGCATTTTCGGTCGATAGGAAAAGAGAATTTGCGATCGATACGAACAGAGCCGTGAGTATCGATACGAAAAGAGCATTTGCGATCGATACGAACAGAGCCGTGAGTATCGATACGAATTAGACGCAGATGGATCGATACGAACTGCGTGTGAGAATCGATACGAATTGGACACAGATGGATCGATACGAACTGCGTGTGAAAATCGATACAAATTGGATGCAGATGGATCGATACAAACAGAGCAGTTGCGATCGATACGAACAGAGCAGTTGCGATCGATACGAACAGAGCATTTTCGATCGATACGAACAGAGCATTTTCGATCGATACGAAAAGAGCATTTGCGATCGATACGAACAGAGCCATGAGAATGGATACGAATTGGACGCAGTTGGATCGATACGAACTGCGTGTGAGAATCGATACGAATTGGACGCAGATGGATCGATACGAACTTCGTGTGAAAATTGATACGAATTGGACGCAGATGGATCGATACGAACATAGCAGTTGCGATCGATACGAACAGAGCAGTTGCGATCGATACGAACAGAGCAGTTGCGATCGATAGGAACAGAGCATTTTTGATCGATACGAACAGAGCATTTTCGATCGATACGAACAGAGCATTTTCGATCGATACAAAAAGAGCATTTGCGATCGATACGAACATAGCCGTGAGTATCGATACTAATTGGATGCAGATGGATCGATACGAACTGCGTGTGAGAATCGATACGAATTGGACGCAGATGGATCGATACGAACAGAGCAGTTGCGATCGATACGAACGGAGTAGATGCGATCGATACGAACAGGGCAGTTGCGATCGATGCGAACAGAGCAGTTGCGATCGATACGAACAGAGCATTTTCGATCGATACGAACAGAGCATTTTCGATTGATACGAACAGAGCATTTTCGATCGATACGAAAAGAGCATTTGCGATCGATACGAACAGAGTCGTGAGTATCGATACTAATTGGACGTAGATGGATCGATACGAACTGCGTGTGAGAATCGATACGAATTGGACGCAGATGGATCGATACGAACTGCGTGTGACAATCGATACGAATTGGACGCAGATGGATTGATACGAACAAAGCAGTTGCGATCGATACGAACAGAGGAGTTGCGATCGATACGAACAGAGCAGTTGCGATCGATACGAACAGAGCATTAGCGATCGATACGAACATAGCATTTTCGATCCATACGAACAGAGCATTTTCGATCGATATGAAAAGAGCATTTTCAATCGATACGAACAGAGCCGTGAGTATCGATACGAATTGGACGTAGATGGATCGATACGAACTGCGTGTGAGAATCGATACGAATTGGACGCAGATGAATCGATACGAACTGCGTGTGAAAATCGATACGAATTGGACGCAGATGGATCGATACGAACTGCGTGTGAGAATCGATACGAATAGAGCAGTTGCGATCGATACGAACAGAGCAGTTGCGATCGATACGAATAAAGCAGTTGCGATCAGTACGAACTGTGCAGTTGCGATCGATACGAACAGTGCATTTTCGATCGATACGAACAGAGCATTTTCGATCGATACGAACAGAGCATATTTGGTCGATACGAAAAGAGCATTTGCGATCGATACGAACAGAGCCGTGAGTATCGATACGAAAAGAGCATTTGCGATCGATACGAACAAAGCCGTGAGTATCGATACGAATTAGACGCAGATGGATCGATACGAACTGCGTGTGAGAGTCGATACGAATTGGACACAGATGGATCGATACGAACTGCGTGTGAAAATCGATACGAATTGTACGCAGATGGATCGATACGAACTGCGTGTGAGAATCGATACGAACAGAGCAGTTGCGATCGATACGAACAGTGCAGTTGCGATCGATACGAACAGAGCAGTTGAGATCGATACGAACAGAGCAGTTGCGATCGATACGAACAGAGCATTTTCGATCGATACAAACAGAGCATTTTCGAACGATACGAAAAGAGCATTTTCGATCGATACGAACAGGGCTGTGAGTATCGATACGAATTGGACGCAGATGGATCGATACGAACTGCGTGTGAAAATCGATATGAATTGGACGCAGATGTATCAATACGAACAGAGCAGTTGCGATCGATACGAACAGAGCATTTTCGATCGATACGAACAGAGCATTTTCGATCAATACGAAAAGAGCATTTGCGATCGATACGAACAGAGCATTGAGTATCGATACTAATTGGACGTAGATGGATCGATACGAACTGCGTGTGAGAATCTATACGAATTGGACGCAGATGGATCGATACGAACTGCGTGTGAAAATCGATACGAATTGGACGCAGATGGATCGATATGAACAGAGCAGTTGCGATCGATACGAACAGAGTAGTTGCGATCGATACGAAAAGAGCAGTTGCGATCGATACGAACAAAGCATTTTCGATCGATACGAACAGAGCATTTTCGATCGATACGAACAGAGCAATTTCGATCGATACGAACAGAGCATTTTCGATTGATACGAGCAGAGCATTTTCGATCGATACGAAAAGAGCATTTGCGATCGATACGAATAGAGCCGTGAGTATCGATACGAATTGGACGCAGATGGATCGATATGAACTGCGTGTGAGAATCGATACGAATTGGACGCAGATGGATCGATACGAATTGCGTGTGAAAATCGATACGAATTGGAGGTAGATGGATCGATACGAACAGAGCAGTTGCAATCGATACGAACAGAGCAGTTGCGATCGATACGAACAGAGCATTTTCGATCGATACAAACCGAGCATTTTCGATCGATACGAAAAGAGCATTTGCGATCGATACGAACAGAGTCGTGAGTATCGATACTAATTGGATGCAGATGGATTGATACGAACTGCGTGTGAGAATCGATACAAATTTGACGCAGATGGATCGATACGAACTGCGTGTGAGAATCGATACGAATTGGACGCGGATGGATCGATACGAACTGCGTGTGAAAATCGATACGAATTGGACGCAGATGGATCGATACGAACAGAGTAGTTACGATCGATACGAACAGAGCAGATGTGATCGATACGAACAGAGCAGTTGCGATCGATACGAACTGCGTGTGAAAATCGATACGAATTGGACGCAGATGGATCGATACGAACAGAGTAGTTACGATCGATACAAACAGAGCAGATGTGATCGATACGAACAGAGCAGTTGCGATCGATACGAACAGAGTAGTTGCGATCGATACGAACAGAGCAGTTGCGATCGATACGAACAGAGTAGTTGCGATCGATACGAACAGAGCATTTTCGATCGATACGAACAGAGCATTTGCGATCGATACGAACAGAGCATTTTCGATCGATACGAACAGAGCATTTGCGATCGATACGAACAGAGCCGTGAGTATCGATACTAGTTGGACGTAGATGGATCGATACGAACTGCGTGTGAGAATCGATACGAATTGGACGCAGATGGATCTATACGAACTGCGTGTGACAATCGATACGAATTGGACGCAGATGGATCGATACGAACAAAGCAGTTGCGATTGATACGAACAGAGGAGTTGCAATCGATACGAACAGAGCAGTTGCGATCGATACGAACAGAGCATTAGCGATCGATACGAACGGAGCATTTTCGATCCATACGAACAGAGCATTTTCGATCGATATGAAAAGAGCATTTTCAATCGATACGAACAGAGCCGTGAGTATCGATACGAATTGGACGCAGATGGATCGATACGAACTGCGTGTGAGAATCGATACGAATTGGACGCAGATGGATCGATACGAACTGCGTGTGAAAATCGATACGAATTGGACGCAGATGGATCGATACGAACTGCGTGTGAGAATCGATACGAATAGAGCAGTTGCGATCGATACGAACAGAGCAGTTGCGATCCATACGAACAAAGCAGTTGCGATCAATACGAACTGTGCTGTTGCGATCGATACGAACAGTGCATTTTCGATCGATACGAACAGAGCATTTTCGATCGATACGAACAGAGCATTTTCGATCGATACGAAAAGAGCATTTGCGATCGATACGAACAGAGCAGTGAGTATCGATACGAAAAGAGCATTTGCGATCGATACGAACAGAGCCGTGAGTATCGATACAAATTAGACGCAGATGGATCGATACGAACTGCGTGTGACTATCGATACGAATTGGACACAGATGGATCGATACGAACTGCGTGTGAAAATCGATACGAATTGGATGCAGATGGATCGATACAAACAGAGCAGTTGCGATCGATACGAACAGAGCAGTTGCGATCGATACGAACAGAGCATTTTCGATCGATACGAATAGAGCATTTTCGATCGATACGAACAGAGCATTTTCGATCCATACAAACAGAGCATTTTCGATCGATACGAAAAGGGCATTTGCGATCGATACGAACAGAGCCATGAGTATCGATACGAATTGGACGCAGTTGGATCGATACGAACTGCGTGTGAGAATCGATACGAATTGGACGCAGATGGATCGATACGAACTTCGTGTGAAAATCGATACGAATTGGACGCAGATGGATCGATACGAACAGAGCAGTTGCGATCGATACGAACAGAGCAGTTGCGATCGAAACGAACAGAGCAGTTCAATCGATACGAATAGAGCATTTTTGATCGATACGAACAGAGCATTTTCGATCGATACGAACAGAGCATTTTCGATCGATACGAAAAGAGCATTTGCGATCGATACGAACATAGCCGTGAGTATCGATACTAATTGGACGCAGATGGATCGATACGAACTGCGTGTGAGAATCGATACGAATTGGACGCAGATGGATCGATACGAACAGAGCAGTTGCGATCGATACGAACGGAATAGATGCGATCGATACGCACAGGGCAGTTGCGATCGATACGAACAGAGCAGTTGCGATCGATACGAACAGAGCATTTTCGATCGATACGAACAGAGCATTTTCGATCGATACGAACAGAGCATTTTCGATCGATATGAAAAGAGCATTTGCGATCGATACGAACAGAGCCGTGAGTATCGATACTAATTGGACGTAGATGGATCGATACGAACTGCGTGTGAGAATCGATACGAATTGGACGCAGATGGATCGATACGAACTGCGTGTGACAATCGATACGAATTGGACGCAGATGGATCGATACGAACAAAGCAGTTGCGATCGATACGAACAGAGGAGTTGCGATCGATACGAACAGAGCAGTTGCGATCGATACGAACAGAGCATTAGCGATCGATACGAACGGAGCATTTTCGATCCATACGAACAGAGCATTTTCGATCGATATGAAAAGAGCATTTTCAATCGATACGAACAGAGCCATGATTATCGATACGAATTGGACGTAGATGGATCGATACGAACTGCGTGTGAGAATCGATACGAATTGGACGCAGATGGATCGATACGAACTGCGTGTGAAAATCGATACGAATTGGACGCAGATGGATCGATACGAACTGCGTGTGAGAATCGATACGAATAGAGCAGTTTCGATCGATACGAACAGAGCAGTTGCGATCGATACGAATAAAGCAGTTGCGATCAGTACGAACTGTGCAGTTGCGATCGATACGAACAGTGCATTTTCGATCGATACGAACAGAGCATTTTCGATCGATACGAACAGAGCATATTCGGTCGATACGAAAAGAGCATTTGCGATCGATACGAACAAAGCCGTGAGTATCGATACGAAAAGAGCATTTGCGATCGATACGAACAGAGCCGTGCGTATCGATACGAATTAGACGCAGATGGATCGATACGAACTGCGTGTGAGAATCGATACGAATTGGACACAGATGGATCGATACGAACTGCGTGTGAAAATCGATACGAATTGGACGCAGATGGATCGATACGAACTGCATGTGAGAATCGATACGAACAGAGCAGTTGCGATCGATACGAACAGTGCAGTTGCGATCGATACGAACAGAGCAGTTGAGATCGATACGAACAGAGCAGTTGCGATCGATACGAACAGAGCATTTTCGATCGATACAAACAGAGCATTTTCGAACGATACGAAAAGAGCATTTGCGATCGATACGAACAGGGCTGTGAGTATCGATACGAATTGGACGCAGATGGATCGATACGAACTGCGTGTGAGAATCGATACGAATTGGACGCAGATGGATCGATACGAACAGAGCAGTTGCGATCGATACGAACGGAGTAGATGCGATCGATACGAACAGGGCAGTTGCGATCGATACGAACAGAGCAGTTGCAATCGATACGAACAGAGCATTTTCGATCGATACGAACAGAGCATTTTCGATCGATACGAACAGAGCATTTTCGATCGATACGAAAAGAGCATTTGCGATCGATACGAACAGAGCCGTGAGTATCGATACTAATTGGACGTAGATGGATCGATACGAACTGCGTGTGAGAATCGATACGAATTGGACGCAGATGGATCGATACGAACTGCGTGTGACAATCGATACGAATTGGACGTAGATGGATCGATACGAACAAAGCAGTTGCGATCGATACGAACAGAGGAGTTGCGATCGATACGAACAGAGCAGTTGCGATCGATACGAACAGAGCATTAGCGATCGATACGAACGGAGCATTTTCGATCCATATGAACAGAGCATTTTCGATCGATATGAAAAGAGCATTTTCAATCGATACGAACAGAGCCATGATTATCGATACGAATTAGACGTAGATGGATCGATACGAACTGCGTGTGAGAATCGATACGAATTGGACGCAGATGGATCGATACGAACTACGTGTGAAAATCGATACGAATTGGACGCAGATGGATCGATACGAACTGCGTGTGAGAATCGATACGAATAGAGCAGTTGCGATCGATACGAACAGAGCAGTTGCGATCGATACGAATAAAGCAGTTGCGATCAGTACGAACTGTGCAGTTGCGATCGATACGAACAGTGCATTTTCGATCGATACGAACAGAGCATTTTCGATCGATACGAACAGAGCATATTCGGTCGATACGAAAAGAGCATTTGCGATCGATACGAACAAAGCCGTGAGTATCGATACGAAAAGAGCATTTGCGATCGATACGAACAGAGCCGTGAGTATCGATACGAATTAGACGCAGATGGATCGATACGAACTGCGTGTGAGAATCGATACGAATTGGACACAGATGGATCGATACGAACTGCGTGTGAAAATCGATACGAATTGGACGCAGATGGATCAATACGAACTACATGTGAGAATCGATACGAACAGAGCAGTTGCGATCGATACGAACAGTGCAGTTGCGATCGATACGAACAGAGCAGTTGAGATCGATACGAACAGAGCAGTTGCGATCGATACGAACAGAGCATTTTCGATCGATACAAACAGAGCATTTTCGAACGATACGAAAAGAGCATTTGCGATCGATACGAACAGGGCTGTGAGTATCGATACGAATTGGACGCAGATGGATCGATACGAACTGCGTGTGAAAATCGATATGAATTGGACGCAGATGTATCGATACGAACAGAGCAGTTGCGATCGATACGAACAGAGTAGTTGCGATCGATACGAACAGAGCATTTTCGATCGATACGAACAGAGCATTTTCGATCAATACGAAAAGAGCATTTGCGATCGATACGAACAGAGCCGTGAGTATCGATACGAATTGGATGCAGATGGATCGATACGAACTGCGTGTGAGAATCTATACGAATTGGACGCAGATGGATCGATACGAACTGCGTGTGAAAATCAATACGAATTGGACGCAGATGGATCGATACGAACAGAGCAGTTGCGATCGATACGAACAGAGTAGTTGCGATCGATACGAACAGAGCAGTTGCGATCGATACGAACAAAGCATTTTCGATCGATACGAACAGAGCATTTTCGATCGATACGAACAGAGCAATTTCGATCGATACGAACAGAGCATTTTTGATTGATACGAGCAGAGCATTTTCGATCGATACGAAAAGAGCATTTGCGATCGATACGAATAGAGCCGTGAGTATCGATACGAATTGGATGCAGATGGATCGATATGAACTGCGTGTGAGAATCGATACGAATTGGACGCAGATAGATCGATACGAATTGCGTGTGAAAATCGATACGAATTGGAGGTAGATGGATCGATACGAACAGAGCAGTTGCAATCGATACGAACAGAGCAGTTGCGATCGATACGAATAGAGCATTTTCGATCGATACGAACAGAGCATTTTCGATCGATACAAACAGAGCATTTTCGATCGATACGAAAAGAGCATTTGCGATCGATACGAACAGAGCCGTGAGTATCGATACTAATTGGATGCAGATGGATTGATACGAACTGCATGTGAGAATGGATACGAATTGGACGCAGATGGATCGATACGAACTGCGTGTGAGAATCGATACGAATTGGACGCGGATGGATCGATACGAACTGCGTGTGAAAATCGATACGAATTGGACGCAGATGGATCGATACGAACAGAGTAGTTACGATCGATACGAACAGAGCAGATGTGATCGATACGAACAGAGCAGTTGCGATCGATACGAACTGCGTGTGAAAATTGATACGAATTGGACGCAGATGGATCGATACGAACAGAGTAGTTACGATCGATACGAACAGAGCAGATGTGATCGATACGAACAGAGCAGTTGCGATCGATACGAACAGAGTAGTTGCGATCGATACGAACAGAGCATTTTCGATCGATACGAACAGAGCATTTTCGATCGATACGAACAGAGCATTTGCGATCGATACGAACAGAGCCGTGAGTATCGATACGAATTGGTCGCAAATGGATCGATACGAACTACGTGTGAGAATCGATACTAATTGGATGCAGATGGATCGATACGAACAGCGTGTGAAAATCGATACGAATTGGACGCAGATGGATCGATACGAACAGAGCAGTTGCGATCGATACGAACAGAGCAGATGCAATCGATACGAACAGAGCAGTTGCGATCGATACGAACAGAGCAGTTGCGATCTATACGAACAGAACATTTTCGATCGATACGAACAGAGCATTTTCGATCGATACGAACAGAGCATTTTCGATCGATACGAAAAGGGCATTTGCGATCGATACGAACAGAGCCGTGAGTATCGATACTAATTGGATGCAGATGGATTGATACGAACTGCGTGTGATAATCGATACGAATTGGACGCAGATGGATCGATACGAACTGCGTGTGATAATCGATACAAATTGGACGCAGATGGATCGATACGAACTGCGTGTGAAAATCAATACGAATTGGACGCAGATGGATCGATACGAACAGAGCATTTGCGATCGATACGAACAGAGCAGATGCGATCGATACGAACAGAGCAGTTGCGATCGATACGAACAGAGCACTTGCGATTGATACGAAAAGAGCATTTGTGATCGATACGAACAGAGCCGTGAGTATCGATACTAATTGGACGCAGATGGATCGATACGAACTGCGTGTGAGAATCGATACGAATTGGACGTAGATGGATCGATACGAACTGCGTGTGACAATCGATACATATTGGACGCAGATGGATCGATATGAAAAGAGCAGTTGCGATCGATACAAACAGAGTAGTTGCGATCGTTACGAACAGAGCAGTTGCGATCGATACGAACAAAGCATTTTCGATCGATATGAAAAGAGCATTTGCGATCGATACGAACAGAGCCATGAGTATCGATACGAATTGGACGTAGATGGATCGATACGAACTACGTGTGAGAATTGATACGAATTGGACGCAGATGGATCGATACGAACTGCCTGTGAAAATCGATATGTATTTGACGCAGCAGCGGAATAACAAAATGAATGATACGGTGAAAATAGCAATTGGTGGATTGAGAAATACTGAAATGCCCAAATTCGTTGATCCCAAGATACCGAATTCTAGCTATCTCTGACACGTTGATCGCGCACGATACCGTGAAGAGAGATCTACAATTCTTCGAGCGTTGATCAAGCGCACTTGATTCCGCGAATCGGCTTCAACGATCGAAGATTCGAGCGCACTCGAATGTCGAAGGTGGAGATAGGAGATTACACTCAACTACCGATTTTAATTGAAAGCACAAAGCTAACAAACAAGAATTTTATTCAAAAATCAACAACCTTCAAATGTACAACTCACGCCTATTTATAGCAATTTACAAACACACGGTTCCTTAAGTTGTATACGACTTACGACTCATTATAGGTCGGCAGCGACCTATCAGCAGCGACTCAAACAATTTACACAACAAATATTTACAACACTTAGGTCGTATACGACCTAACTACTCACGACTTAAGAAATATACAACATATTACAACATACGACTTATACAACTCACACGACCTAAAACATACGAGATACAACAAATAACGACCTAAAAATGAAGGGCATCTGGAGCGAGCGACCTAAAAATGAACGGCATCCCCATCAGCGATCTAAAAGAAGCGGCTTCAGAAAACTTCGCGACTTAAGTCTTCACGACTTAAGGCTTCAACTCGTTAGCTCGTAAGTCGCTAGGTTGGTCCATCTGTTTATCCTTCTTGTTAGGTCGCATACGACTTATCAGTATGTTAGGTCGTTCCAACGTCTTTCCCTTTAACTCGTGAACTCATTCTTCGTTAGGTCATTCATGCACATGTTCCTTTAACTCATCGACTCGTTTGCATGCCTTAACTTTGCAGTTGACTCGTGAGCGACCTATAAGTTCCTTAGGTCGTGAGCGACGTATAAGTTCCTTAGGTCGTGAACGACCTAAAATTCTGGGACAACTTAAATCTGAGGTAGATCGCGCTGCATCAGAATTGGACGCAGATGGATCGATACGAACAGAGCAGTTGCGATCGATACGAACAGAGCAGTTGCGATCGATACGAACAGAGCAGTTGCGATCGATACGATAGAGCATTTTCGATCGATACGAACAGAGCATTTTCGATCGATAAGAATAGAGCATTTTCGATCGATACGAAAAGAGCATTTGCGATCGATACGAACAGAGCCGTGAGTATCGATACTAATTGGATGCAGATGGATCGATAGGAACTGCGTGTGAGAATCGATACGAATTGGACGCAGATGGATCGATACGAACTTCGTGTGAAAATCGATACGAATAGGACGCAGATGGATCGATACGAACAGAGCAGTTGCGATCGATAAGAACAGAGCAGTTGCGATCGATACGAACAGAGCAGTTGCGATCGATACGAACAGAGCAGTTGCGATCGATACGAAAAGAGCATTTGCGATCGATACGAACAGAGCCGTGAGTATCGATACTAATTGGACGCAGATGGATCGATATGAACTGCGTGTGAGAATCGATACGAATTGGATGCAGATGGATCGATACGAACAGCGTGTGAAAATCGATACGAATTGGACGCAGATGGATCAATACGAACATAGCAGTTGCGATCGATACAAACAGAGCAGATGCAATCGATACGAACAGAGCAGTTGCGATCGATTCAAACAGAGCAGTTGCAATCGATACGAACAGAGCATTTTCGATCGATACGAACAGAGCATTTTCGATCGATACGAACAGAACATTTTCGATCGATACGAAAAGAGCACTTGCGATCGATACGAACAGAGCCGTGAGTATCGATACTAATTGGACGCAGATGGATCGATACGAACTGCGTGTGAGAATCGATACGAATTGGACACAGATGGATCGATACGAACTGCGTGTGACAATCGATACGAATTGGACGCAGATGGATCGATACGAACAGAGCAGTTACGATCGATACGAACAGAGCAGTTGCGATCGATACGAACAGAGCAGTTGCGATCGATACGAACAGAGCATTTTTGATCGATACGAACAGAGCATTTTCGATCGATACGAACAGAGCATTTTCGATCGATACGAAAAGAGCATTTGTGATCGATACGAACAGAGCCGTGAGTATCGATACGAATTGGACGCAGATGGATCGATACGAACGGCGTGAGAGAATCGATACGAATTGGATGTAGATGGATCGATACGAACTGCGTGTGAAAATTGATACGAATTGGACGCAGATGGATCGATACGAACAGAGCAGTTGCGATCGATACGAACAGAGCAGTTGCGATCGATACGAACAGAGCAGTTGCGATCGATACGAACAGAGCATTTTCGATCGATATGAACAGAGCATTTTCGATCGATACGAACATAGGATTCTCGATCGATACGAAAAGAGCATTTGCGATCGATACGAACAGAGCCGTGAGTATCGATACGAATTGGACGCAGATGGATCGATAGGAACTGCGTGTGAGAATCGATATGAATTGGACGCAAATGGATCGATACGAACAACGTGTGAAAATCGATACGAATTGGACGCAGATGGATCGATACGAACAGAGCAGTTTCGATCGATACGAACAGCGCAGTTGCGATCGATACGAACAGAGCATTTTCGATCGATACGAACAGAGCATTTGCGATCGATACGAACAGAGCCGTGAGTATCGATACTAATTGGATGGAGAAGATCGATACAAACTGCGTGTGAGAATCGATACGAATTGGACGCAGATGGATCGATACGAACTGCATGTGAAAATCGATACGAATTGGACGCAGATGGATCGATACGAACAGAGCAGTTACGATCGATACGAACAGAGCAGATACGATCGATACGAACAGAGCAGTTGCGATCGATACGAACAGAGCAGTTGCAAACGATACGAACAGAGCATTTTCGATCGATACGAACAGAGCATTTTCGATCGATACGAACAGAGCATTTTCGATCGATACGAAAAGAGCATTTGCGATCGATACGAACAGAGCCATGAGGATTGATACTAATTGGACGCAGATGGATCGATACGAACTGCGTGTGAGAATCGATACGAACAGAGCAGTTGCGATCGATACGAACAGAGCAGTTGCGATCGATACGAACAGAGTAGTTGCGATCGATACGAACAGAGGAGTTGCGATCGATACGAATAGAGCAGATGGATCGATACGAACAGAGCAGTTGCGATCGATACGAACAGAGCAGATGGATCGATACGAACAGAGCAGATGGATCGATACGAACAGAGCAGTTGCGATCGATACTAACAGAGCAGTTGCGATCGATACGAAAAGAGCAGTTGCGATCGATACGAACAGAGCATTTTCAATCGATACGAACAGAGCATTTTCGATCGATACGAACAGAGCATTTTCGATCGATACGAAAAGAGCATTTGCGATCGATACAAATAAAGCCATGAGTATCGATACTAATTGGACGCAGATGGATCGATACGAACTGCGTGTGAAAATCGATACGAATTGGAAGCATATGAATCGATACGAACTGCATGTGACAATCGATACGAATTGGACGCATATGGATCGATACGAATAGAGCAGTTGCGATCGATACGAACAGAGCAGTTGCGATCGATACGAACTGAGCATTTTCGATCGATACGAACAGAGCATTTTGGATCGATACGAACAAAGCATTTTCGATCGATACGAACAGAGCATTTTCGATCGATACGAAAAGAGCATTTGCGATCGATACGAACAGAGCCATGAGTATCGATACTAATTGGACGCAGATGGATCGATAAGAACTGCGTGTGAGAATCGATACGAATTGGACGCAGATGGATCGATACGAACTGCATGTGAAAATCGATACGAATTGGACGTAGATGGATCGATATGAAAAGAGCAGTTGCGATAGATACGAATAGAGCAGTTGCGATCGATACGAATAGAGCAGTTGCGATCGATACGAACAGAGCATTTTCGATCGATACGAACAGAGCATTTTCGATCGATACAAACAGAGCATTTTCGATCGATACGAACAGAGCATTTTCGATCGATACGAAAAGAGAATTTGCGATCGATACGAACAGAGCCGTGAGTATCGATACGAATTGGACGCAGATGGATCGATACGAACTGCGTGTGAGAATTGATACGAATTGGACGCAGATGGATCGATACGAACTGCGTGTGAAAATCGATACGAATTTGATGCAGATGGATCGATACGAACATAGCCGTGAGTATCGATACTAATTGGATGCAGATGGATCGATACGAACTGCGTGTGAGAATCGATACGAACAAAGAAGTTGCGATCGCTACGAACAGTGTTGTTGCAATGATACGAACATAGCATTTTCGATCGATACGAACAGAGCATTTTCGATCGATACGAACAGAGCATTTTCGATCGATATGAAAAGAGCATTTGCGATCGATACGAACAGAGCCGTGAGAATCGATACGAATTGGACGCAGATGGATCGATACGAACTGCATGTGAGAATCGATACGAATTGGATGTAGATGGATCGATACGAACATCGTGTGAGAATCGATATGAATTGGACGTAGATGGATCGATACGAACTGCGTGTGAGAATAGATACGAACAGAGCAGTTGCGATCGATACGAACAGAGCAGTTGCGATCGATACGAACAGAGAAGTTGCGATCGATACGAACAGAGCATTTTCGGTTAATACGAACAGAGCATTTTCGATCGATATGAACAGAGCATTTTCAACCGATACAAAAAGAGCATTTGCGATCGATTCGAACAGAGCCGTGAGTATCGATACGAATTAGACGCAGATGGATCGATACGAACTGCGTGTGAGAATCGATATGAATTGAATGCAGATGGAACGATACGAACAGTGTGTCAAAATTGATACGAATAGGACGCAGATAGATCGATACGAACTGCATGTGAGAATCGATATGAACAGAGCAGTTGCGATCGATACGAACAGAGCAGTTGCGATCGATACGAACAGAGCATTTTCGATCGATACGAACAGAGCATTTTCGATAGATACAAACAGAGCATTTTCGATCGATACGAAAATAGCATTTGCGATCGATACGAATAGAGCCGTGAGTATCGATACTAATTGGATGCAGATGGATCGATACGAACTGCATGTGAGAATCGATACGAATTGGACGCAGATGGATCGATACGAACTGCGTGTGAAAATCGATACGAATTGGACGTAGATGGATCGATACGAACTGCGTGTGAGAATCGATTCGAACAGAGTAGTTGCGATCGATACGAACAGAGAAGTTGCGATCGATACGAACAGAGTAGTTGCGATCGATACGAAAAGAGCATTTTCGATCGATACGAAAAGAGCATTTGCGATCGATACGAACAGAGCCGTGAGTATCGATACGAATTGGACGCAGATGGATCGATACGAACTGCGTGTGAGATTCGATACGAATTGGACGCAGATGGATCGATACGAACAGCGTGTGAAAATCGATATGAATTGGACGCAGATGGATCGATACGAACATAGCAGTTGCGATCGATACAAACAGAGTAGATGCAATCGATACGAACAGAGCAGTTGTGATCGATACGAACAGAGCAGTTGCAATAGATACGAATAGAGCATTTTCGATCGATACAAACAGAGCATTTTCGATCGATACGAACAGAGCATTTTCGATCGATACGAAAAGAGCATTTGCGATCGATACGAACAGAGTCGTGAGTATCGATACTAATTGGACACAGATGGATCGATACGAACTGCATTTGAGAATCGATACGAATTGGACACAGACGGATCGATACGAACTGCGTGTGACAATCGATACGAATTGGACGCAGATGGATCGATACGAACAGAGCAGTTGCGATCGATACGTACAGAGCAGTTGCGATCGATACGAACAGAGCAGTTGCGATCGATACGAACAGAGCAGTTGCGATCGATACAAACAGAGCATTTTCGATCATACGAACAGAGCATTTTCGATCGATACGAACAGAGCATTTTCGATCGATATGAAAAGAGCATTTGTGATCGATACGAACAGAGCCATGAGTATCGATACGAATTGGACGCAGATGGATCGATACGAACGGCGTGAGAGAATCAATACGAATTGGATGTAGATGGATCGATACGAAATGTGTGTGAAAATTGATACGAATTGGACGCAGATGGATCGATACGAACATAGCAGTTGCGATCGATATGAACAGAGTAGTTGCGATCGATGCGAACAGAGCAGTTGCGATCGATACGAACAGAGCATTTTCGATCGATACGAACAGAGCATTTTCGATCGATACGAACATAGCATTTTCGATCGATACGAAAAGAGCATTTGCGATCGATACGAACAGAGCCGTGAGTATCGATACGAATTGGACGCAGATGGATCGATAAGAACTGTGTGTGAGAATCGATAAGAATTGGACGCAGATGGATCGATACGAACATCGTGTGAAAATCGATACGAATTGGACGCAAATGGATCGATACGAACAGAGCAGTTGCGATCGATACGAACAGAGCAGTTGCGATCGATACGAACAGAGTAGTTGCGATCAATACGAACAGAGCATTTTCGATCGATACGAACAAAGCATTTTCGATCGATACGAATAGAGCATTTTCGATCGATACAAAAAGAGCATTTGCGATCGATACGAACAGAGCCGTGAGTATCGATACTAATTGGACACAGAAGGATCGATATGAACTGCGTGTGAGAATCGATATGAATTGGACGTAGATGGATCGATACGAACTGCATATGAAAATCGATACGAATTGGATGCAGATGGATCAATACGAACTGCGTGTGACAATCGATACGAATTGGACGCAGATGGATCGATACGAACAGAGCATTTTCGATCGATACGAAAAGAGAATTTGCGACCGATACGAACAAAGCCATGAGTATCGATACTAATTGGACGCAGATGGATCGATACGAACTGCGTGTTAAAATCGATACGAATTGGATGCAGATGGATCGATACGAACTGCGTGTGACAATCGATACGAATTGGATGCAGATGGATCGATACGAACAGAGCAGTTGCGATCGATACGAACAGAGCAGTTGCGATCGATACGAACAGAGCAGTTGCGATCAATACGAACAGAGCATTTTGGATCGATACGAACAGAGCATTTTGGATCGATACGAACAGAGCATTTTCGATCGATACGAACAGAGCATTTTCGATCGATACGAACATAGCATTTTCGATCGATACGAAAAGAGCATTTGCGATCGATACGAACAGAGCCGTGAGTATCGATACGAATTGGACACAGATGGATCGATATGAACTGCGTGTGAGAATCGATACGAATTGGACGTAGATGGATCGATACGAACAACGTGTGAAAATCGATACAAATTGGACGCAGATGGATCGATACGAACAGAGCAGTTGCGATCGATATGAACAGAGCAGTTGCGATCGATACGAACAGAGCAGTTGCGATCGATACGAACAGAGCATTTTCGATCGATACGAACAGAGCATTTTCGATTGATACGAACACAGCATTTTCGATCGATACGAAAAGAGCATTTGCGATCGATAGGAACAGAGACGTGAGTATCGATACGAATTGGACGCAGAAGGATCGATACGAACTGCGTGTGAGAATCGATACGAATTGGACGTAGATGGATCGATACGAACTGCATATGAAAATCGATACGAATTGGACGCAGATGGATCGATACGAACAGAGCAGTTATGATCGATACGAACAGAGCAGTTGCGATCGATACGAACAGAGCAGTTGCGATCGATACGAACAGAGCAGTTGCAATTGATACGAACAGAGCATTTTCGATCGATACGAACAGAGCATTTTCGATCGATACGAAAAGACCACTTGCGATCGATACGAACAGAGCCGTGAGGATCGATACTAATTGGACGCAGATGGATCGATACGAACTGCGTGTGAGAATCGATACGAAAAGAGCAGTTGCGATCGATACGAACAGAGCAGTTGCGATCAATATGAACAGAGCAGTTGCGATCGATACGAACAGAGCAGATGGATCGATACGAACAGAGCAGTTGCGATCGATACGAACAGAGCAGATGGATCGATACGAACAGAGCAGTTGCGATTGATACGAACAAAGCAGTTGCGATCGATACGAACAGAGCAGTTGCGATCGATACGAACAGAGCAGTTGCGATCGATACGAACAGAGCATTTTCGATCGATACGAACAGAGCATTTTCGATCGATACGAACAGAGCATTTTCGATCGATACGAAATGAACATTTGCGATCGATACGAACAAAGCCATGAGTATCGATACTAATTGGACGCAGATGGATCGATACGAACTGCGTGTGAAAATCGATACGAATTGGATGCAGATGGATCGATACGAACTGCGTGTGACAATCGATACGAATTGGACGCAGATGGATCGATACGAACAGAGCAGTTGCGATCGATATGAACAGAGCAGTTGCGATCGATACGAACAGAGCATTTTCGATCGATACGAACAGAGCATTTTTGATCGATACAAACAGAGCATTTTCGATCGATACGAACAGAGCATTTTCGATCGATACGAACAGAGCATTTTCGATCGATACGAACAGAGCCATGAGTATCGATACTAATTGGACGCAGATGGATCGATAAGAACTGCGTGTGAGAATCGATACGAATTGGACGCAGATGGATCGATACGAACTGCATGTGAAAATCGATACGAATTGGACGCAGATGGATCGATACGAACTACATGTGAAAATCGATACGAATTGGATGCAGATGGATCGATATGAAAAGAGCAATTGCGATAGATACGAATAAAGCAGTTGCGATCGATACGAACAGAGCAGTTGCGATCGATACGAACAGAGCATTTTCGAACGATACGAACAGAGCATTTTCTATCGATACGAACATAGCATTTTCGATCGATACGAAAATTGCATTTGCGATCGATACGAACAGAGCCGTGAGTATCGATACGATTGGACGCAGATGGATCCATACGAACTGCGTGTGAGAATTGATACGAATTGGACGCAGATGGATCGATAGGAACTGCGTGTGAAAATCGATACAAATTTGATGCAGATGGATCGATACGAACAGAGCAGTTGCGATCGATACGAACAGAGCAGTTGCGATCGATACGAACAGAGCCTTTTCGATCGATACGAAAAAGCATTTGCGATCGATACGAACAGAGCCGTGAGAATCGATACGAATTGGACGCAGATGGATCGATACGAACTGCGTGTGAGAATCGATACGAATTGGATGCAGATGGATCGATACGAACATCGTGTGAGAATCGATATGAATTGGACGTAGATGGATCGATACGAACTGCGTGTGAGAATAGATACGAACAGAGCAGTTGCGATCGATACGAACAGAGCAGTTGTGATCGATACGAACAGAGAAATTGCGATCGATACGAACAGAGCAGTTGCGATCGATACGAGCAGAGCATTTTCGGTTAATACGAACAGAGCATTTTCGATCGATATGAACAGAGCATTTTCAATCGATACAAAAAGAGCCTTTGCGATCGATACGAACAGAGCCGTGAGTATCGATACGAATTAGATGCAGATGGATCGATTCGAACTGCGTGTGAGAATCGATACGAATTGAATGCAGAAGGAACGATACGAACAGCGTGTGAAAATCGGTACGAATAGGTCGCAGATAGATCGATACGAACTGCGTGTGAGAATCGATACGAACAGAGCATTTTCGATCGATACGAACTGCGTGTGAGAATCGATACGAACAGAGCAGTTGCGATCGATACGAACAGAGCATTTTCGATCGATACGAACAGAGCATTTTCGATCGATACGAACAGAGCATTTTCGATCGATACGAAATGAACATTTGCGATCGATACGAACAAAGCCATGAGTATCGATACTAATTGGACGCAGATGGATCGATACGAACTGCGTGTGAAAATCGATACGAATTGGATGCAGATGGATCGATACGAACTGCGTGTGACAATCGATACGAATTGGACGCAGATGGATCGATACGAACAGAGCAGTTGCGATCGATATGAACAGAGCAGTTGCGATCGATACGAACAGAGCATTTTCGATCGATACGAACAGAGCATTTTGGATCGATACAAACAGAGCATTTTCGATCGATACGAACAGAGCATTTTCGATCGATACGAACAGAGCATTTTCGATCGATACGAACAGAGCCATGAGTATCGATACTAATTGGACGCAGATGGATCGATAAGAACTGCGTGTGAGAATCGATACGAATTGGACGCAGATGGATCGATACGAACTGCATGTGAAAATCGATACGAATTGGACGCAGATGGATCGATACGAACTACATGTGAAAATCGATACGAATTGGACGCAGATGGATCGATATGAAAAGAGCAGTTGCGATAGATACGAATAGAGCAGTTGCGATCGATACGAACATAGCAGTTGCGATCGATACGAACAGAGCATTTTCGATCGATACGAACAGAGCATTTTCTATCGATACGAACATAGCATTTTCGATCGATACGAAAATTGCATTTGCGATCGATACGAACAGAGCCGTGAGTATCGATACGATTGGACGCAGATGGATCCATACGAACTGCGTGTGAGAATTGATACGAATTGGACGCAGATGGATCGATAGGAACTGCGTGTGAAAATCGATACAAATTTGATGCAGATGGATCGATACGAACAGAGCAGTTGCGATCGATACGAACAGAGCAGTTGCGATCGATACGAACAGAGCCTTTTCGATCGATACGAAAAAGCATTTGCGATCGATACGAACAGAGCCGTGAGAATCGATACGAATTGGACGCAGATGGATCGATACGAACTGCGTGTGAGAATCGATACGAATTGGATGCAGATGGATCGATACGAACATCGTGTGAGAATCGATATGAATTGGACGTAGATGGATCGATACGAACTGCGTGTGAGAATAGATACGAACAGAGCAGTTGCGATCGATACGAACAGAGCAGTTGTGATCGATACGAACAGAGAAATTGCGATCGATACGAACAGAGCAGTTGCGATCGATACGAGCAGAGCATTTTCGGTTAATACGAACAGAGCATTTTCGATCGATATGAACAGAGCATTTTCAATCGATACAAAAAGAGCCTTTGCGATCGATACGAACAGAGCCGTGAGTATCGATACGAATTAGACGCAGATGGATCGATTCGAACTGCGTGTGAGAATCGATACGAATTGAATGCAGAAGGAACGATACGAACAGCGTGTGAAAATCGGTACGAATAGGTCGCAGATAGATCGATACGAACTGCGTGTGAGAATCGATACGAACAGAGCAGTTGCGATCGATACGAACAGAGCAGTTGCGATCGATACGAACAGAGCATTTCGATCGATACGAACAGAGCGTTTTCGATAGATACGAACAGAGCATTTTCGATCGATATGAAAATAGCATTTGCGATCGATACGAACAGAGCCGTGAGTATCGATACTAATTGGATGCAGATGGATCGATACGAACTGCATGTGAGAATCGATACGAATTGGACGCAGATGGATTGATACGAACTACATGTGAAAATCGATACGAATTTGAGGCAGATGGATCGATACGAACTGCGTGTGAGAATCGATTCGAATAGAGTAGTTGCGATCGATACGAATAGAGAAGTTGCGATCGATACGAACAGAGCAGTTTTGATCGATACGAACAGAGCATTTTCGATCGATATGAAAAGAGCATTTGCGATCGATACGAACAGAGCCGTGAGTATCGATACGAATTGGACGCAGATGGATCGATACGAACTGCGTGTGAGAATCGATACGAATTGGACGCAGATGGATCGATACGAACAGCGTGTGAAAATCGATACGAATTGGACGCAAATGGATCGATACGAACATAGCAGTTGCGATCGATACAAACAGAGTAGATGCAATCGATACGAACTGAGCAGTTGCGATCGATACGAACGGAGCAGTTGCAATCGATACGAACAGAGCATTTTCGATCGATACGAACAGAGCATTTTCGATCGATACGAAAAGAGCATTTGCAATCGATACGAACAAAGCCGTGAGTATCGATACTAATTGGACGCAGATGGATCGATACGAACTGCGTGTGGGAATCGATACAAATTGGACGTAGATGGATCGATACGAACAGCGTGTGAAAATCGATACGAATTAGACGCAGATGGATCGATACGAACTGCGTGTGAAAATCGATACGAATAGGACGTAGATAGATCGATACGAACTGCGTGTGAGAATCGATACGAACAGAGCAGTTGCGATCGATACGAACAGAGCAGTTGCGATCGATAGGAACAGGGCAGTTGCGATCGATAGGAACATAGCAGTTGCGATCGATACGAACAGAGCAGATGGATCGATACGAACAGACAAGTTGCGATCGATACGAACAGAGCAGATGGATCGATACGAACAGAGCAGTTGCGATCGATACGAACAGAGCAGTTGCGATCGATACGAACAGAGCAGTTGCGATCGATACGAACAGAGCATTTTCGATCAATACAAACAGAGCATTTTCGATCGATACGAACAGAGCATTTTCGATCGATACGAAAAGAGCATTTGCGATCGATACGAACAAAGCCATGAGTATCGATACTAATTGGACGCAAATGGATCGATACGAACTGCGTGTGAAAATCGATACGAATTGGATGCAGATGGATCGATACGAACTGCGTGTGACAATCGATACGAATTGGACGCAGATGGATCGATACGAACAGAGCAGTTGCGATCGATACGAACAGCGCAGTTGCGATCGATACGAATAGAGCATTTTCGATCGATACGAAAAGAGCATTTGTGATCGATACGAACAGAGCCATGAGTATCGATACTAATTGGACGCAGATGGATCGATACGAACTGCGTGTGAGAATCGATACGAATTGGACGCAGATGGATCGATACGAACTGCGTGAGAAAATCGATACGAATTGGACGCAGATGGATCGATACGAACAGAGCAGATGCGATCGATACGAACAGAGTAGTTGAGATCGATACGAACATAGCAATTGCGATCGATACGAACATAGCATTTTCGATCGATACGAACAGAGCATTTTCGATCGAGACGAAAAGAGCATTTACGATCGATACAAACAGAGCCATGAGTATCGATACTAATTGGACGCAGATGGATCGATACGAACTGTGTGTGAGAATCGATACGAACAGAGAAGTTACGATCGCTACGAACAGTGCAGTTGCGATGATACGAACAGAGCAGTTGCGATCGATACGAACAGAGCAGTTGCGATCGATACGAATAGAGCATTTTCGATCGATACGAATAGAGTATTTTCGATCGATACGAACAGAGCATTAGCGATCGATACGAACAGAGCCGTGAGTATCGATACTAATTGGACGCAGATGGATCGATACAAACTGCGTGTGAGAATAGATACGAATTGGACGCAGATGGATCGATACGAACTGCGTGTGAGAATCGATACGAATTGGACGCAGATGGATCGATACGAACTGCGTGTGAGAATCGATACGAATTGGACGCAGATGGATCGATACGAACTACGTGTGAGAATCGATACGAATTGGACGCAGATGGATCGATATGAACTGCGTGTGAAAATCGATATGAATTGGACGTAGATGGATCGATATGAAAAGAGCAGTTGCGATCGATACGAACAGAGCAGTTGCGATCGATACGAATAGGGCAGTTGCGATCGATACGAACAGGGCATTTTCGATCGATACGAACAGGGCATTTTCGATTGATACGAATAGAGCATTTTCGATCAATACGAACAGCGCATTTTCGATCGATACGAACAGAGCATTTTCGATCGATACGATCATTGCATTTTCGATCGATACGAAAAGAGCATTTGCGATCGATACGAACAGAGCCGTGAGTATCGATACAAATTAGACGCAGATGGATTGATACGAACTGCGTGTGAGAATGGATATGAATTGGACGTAGATGAATCGATACGAACTTCGTGTGAAAATCAATACGAATTCGATGCGGATGGATCGATACGAACAGAGCAGTTGCGATCGATACGAACAGAGCAGTTGCGATCGATACGAACAGAGCATTTTCGATCGATACGAACAGAGCATTTTCGATCGATACGAACAGAGTCGTGAGTATCAATACGAATTGGACGCAGATGGATCGATACAAACTGCGTGTGAGAATCGATACGAATTGGACGCAGTTGGATCGATACGAACTGCGTGTGAAAATCGATACGAATTGGACGCAGAAGGATCGATATGAACTGCGTGTGAAAATTGATACGAATTGGACGCAGATGGATCGATACGAAAAGAGCAGTTGCGATCGATACGAACAGAGCAGTTGCGATCGATACGAACAGAGCATTTTCGATCGATACGAACAGAGCATTTTCGATCGATACGAACAGAGAATTTTCGATCGATATTAAAAGAGCATTTGCGATTGATACGAACAGAGCCGTGAGTATCGATACTAATTGGACGTAGATGGATCGATACGAACTGCGTGTGAGAATCGATATGAATTGGACGCAGATGGATCGATACGAACTGCGTGTGAAAATCGATACAAATTGGACGCAGATGGATCGATATGAAAAGAGCAGTTGCGATCGATACGAACAGAGCAGTTGCGATCGATACGAACAAAGCAGTTGCGATCGATACGAACAGAGCAGTTGCGATCGATACGAACAGAGCATTTTCGATCGATACGAACAGAGCATTTTCGATCGATACGAAAAGAGCATTTGCGATCGATACGAACAGAGCCGTGAGTATCGATACTAATTGGATCGATACGAACAGAGCCGTGAGTATCGACACTAATTGGACGTAGATGGATCGATACGAACTGTGTGTGAAAATCGATACGAATTGGACGCAGATGGATCGATACGAACTGCGTATGAAAAACGATACAAATTGGACGCAGATGGATCGATACGAACAGAGCAGTTGCGATCGATACGAACAGTGCAGTTGCGATCGATACGAATAGAGCAGTTGCGATCGATACGAACAGAGCATTTTCGATCGATACGAACAGAGCATTTTCGATCGATACGAACAGAGCATTTTCGATCGATACGAACAGAGCATTTTCGATCGATACGAAAAGAGCATTTGCGATTGATACGAACAGAGCCATGAGTATCGATACTAATTGGACGCAGATGGATCGATACGAACTGCGTGTGAGAATCGATACGAACAGAGCAGTTGCGATCGATACGAACAGTGCAGTTGCGATCGATACGAACAGAGCAGTTGCGATCGATACGAACAGAGCAGTTGCGATCGATACGAACAGAGCATTTTCGATCGATACGAACAGATCATTTTCGATCGATACGAACAGAGCATTTTCGATCGATACGAACAGAGCATTTTCGATCGGTACGAAAAGAGCATTTGCGATCGATACGAACAGAGCCGTGAGTATCGATACTAATTGGACGTAGATGGATTGATACGAACTGCACGTGAGAATCAATACGAATTGGACGCAGATGGATCGATATGAACTGCGTGTGAAAATCGATATGAATTGGACACAGATGGATCGATATGAAAAGAGCAGTTGCGATCGATACTAACAGAGCAGTTGCGATCGATACGAACAGAGCAGTTGCGATCGATACGAACAGAGCATTTTCGATCGATACGAACAGAGCATTATCGATCGATACAAACAGAGCATTTTCGATCGATACGAAAAGAGCATTTGCGATCGATACGAACAAAGCCGTGAGAATCGATACTTATTGGACGCAGATGGATCGATACGAACTGCGTGTGAGAATCGATACGAATTGGACGCAGATGGATCGATACGAACTGCGTGTGAGAATCGATACGAATTGGACATAGATGGATCGATATGAACTACGTGTGACAATCGATACGAATTGGACGTAGATGGAACGATACGAACAGAGCAGTTGCGATCGATACGAATAGAGCAGTTGCGATCGATACGAAAAGAGCATTTTCGATCGATATGAAAATGGCATTTTCGATCGATACGAACAGAGCATTTTTGATCGATACGAACAGAGCATTTTCGATCGATACGAACAGAGCATTTTCGATCGATACGAAAAGAGCATTTGCGATCGATACGAACAGAGCCGTGAGTATCGAAACTAATTGGACGCAGATGGATCGATACGAACTGCGTGTGAGAATCGATACGAATTGGATGCAGATGGATCGATACGAACTGTGTGTGAAAATCGATACGAATTGGACGCAGATGGATCGATATGAAAAGAGTAGTTGCGGTCAATACGAACAGAGCAGTTGCGATCGATACGAACAGAGCATTTTCGATCGATACGAAAAGAGCATTTTCGATCGATACGAACAGAGCATTTTCGATCGATACGAAAAGAGCATTTTCGATCGATACGAACAGAGCATTTTTGATCGATACGAAAAGAGAATTTGTGATCGATACGAACGGAGCAGTGAGTATCGATACTAATTGGACGCAGATGGATAGATACGAACTGCGTGTGAGAATCGATACGAATTGGACGCAGATGGATCGATACGAACTGCGTGTGAAAATCGATATGAATTGGACGCAGATGGATCGATATGAAAAGAGCAGTTGCGATCGATACGAACAGAGCAGTTGCGATCGATACGAACAGAGCATTTTCGATCGATACGAATAGAGCATTTTCGATCGATACGAACATAGCATTTTCGATCGATACGAAAAGAGCATTTGCGATCGATACGAACACAGCCGTGAGTATCGATACGAATTGGACGCAGAAGGATCGATACGAACTGCGTGTGAGAATTGATACGAATTGGACGCAGATGGATCGATACGAACTGCGTGTGAAAATCGATACAAATTGGATGCAGATGGATCGATACGAACAGAGCATTTGCGATCGATACGAACAGAGCAGTTGTGATCGATACGAACAGAGCAGTTGCGATCGATACGAACAGAGCATTTTCGATCGATACGAACAGAGCATTTTCGATCGATACGAACAAAGCCGTGAGTATCGATACGAATTGGACGTAGATGGATCGATACGAACTGCGTGTGAGAATCGATACGAATTGGACGCAGATGGATCGATATGAACTGCATGTGAAAATTATACGAATTGGATGCAGATGGATCGATACGAACAGAGCAGTTGCGATCGATACGAACAGAGCAGTTGCGATCGATACGAACAGAGCAGTTGCGATCTATATGAACTGAGCATTTTCGATCGATACGAATAGAGCATTTTCGATCGATACGAACAGAGCATTTTCGACCGATATGAAAAGAGCATTTGCGTTCGATACGAACAGAGCCGTGAGTATCGATACTAATTGGACGCATATGGATCGATACGAACTGCGTGTGAGAATCGATATGAATTGGACGCAGATGGATCGATACGAACTGCGTGTGACAATCGATACGAATTGGACGCAGATGGATCGATACGAACAGAGCAGTTGCGATCGATATGAACAAAGCAGTTGCGATCGATACGAACAAAGCAGTTGCGATCGATACGAACAGAGCAGTTGCGATCGATACGAACAGAGCAGTTGCGATCGATACGAACAGAGCATTTTCGATCGATACGAACAGAGCATTTTCGATCGATACGAACAGAGCATTTTCGATCGATACGAAAAGAGCATTTGCGATCGATACGAACGAAGCCGTGAGTATCGATACTAATTGGACGTAGATGGATCGATACGAACTGCCCGTGAGAATCGATACGAATTGGACGTAGATGGACTGATACGAACTGCATGTGAAAATCGATATGAATTGGACGCAGATGGATCGATATGAAAAGAGCAGTTGCGATCGATACGAACAGAGCAGTTGCGATCGATACGAACAGAGCAGTTGCAATTGATACGAACATAGCATTTTCGATCGATACGAACAGAGCATTTTCGATCGAAACGAACATAGCATTTTCGATCGATACGAAAAGAGCATTTGCAATCGATACGAACTGAGCCGTGTATCGATACGAATTGGACGCAGATGGATCGATACGAACTGCATGTGAGAATCGATACGAATTGGACGCAGATGGATCTATACGAACTGCGTGTGAAAATCGATACAAATTGGACGCAAATGGATCGATACGAAAAGAGCAGTTGCGATCGATAAGAACAGAGAAGTTGCGATCGATACGAACAGAGCAGTTGCGATCGATACGAACAGAGCATTTTCGATCGATACGAATAGAGCCGTGAGTATCGATACGAATTGGACGCAGATGGATCGATACGAACTGCGTGTGAGAGTCGATACGAATTGGACGTAGATGGATAGATACAAACTGCATGTGAAAATCGATACGAATAGGACGCAGATGGATCGATACGAACAAAGCAGTTGTGATTGACACGAACAGAGCAGTTGCGATCGATAAGAACAGAGCAGTTGCGATCAATACGAACAGAGCATTTTCGATCGATACGAACAGAGCATTTACGATTGATACAAAAAGAGCATTTGCGATCAATACGAATAGAGCCGTGAGTATCAATACTAATTGGACGCAGATGGATCGATACGAACTGCGTGTGAGAATCAAAACGAATTGGACGCAGATGGATCGATATGAAAAGAGTAGTTGCGATCGATACGAATAGAGCAGTTGCGATCGATACGAACAGAGCAGTTGCGATCGATACGAACAGAGCAGTTGCGATCGATACGAACAGAGCAGTTGCGATCGATACGAACAGAGCAGTTGTGATCGATACGAACAGAGCAGTTGCGATCGATACGAACAGAGCATTTTCGATCGATACGAACAGAGCATTTTCGATCGATACGAATAGAGCATTTTCGATCGATACGAACAGAGCATTTTCGATCGATACGAACAGAGCATTTTCGATCGATACGAACATAGCAGTGTGTATCGATACTAATTGGACGTAGATGGATCGATACGAAATGCGTGTGAGAATCGATACGAAATGCGTGTGAGAATCGATACGAATTGGACGCAGATGGATCGATACGAACTGCGTGTGAGAATCGATACAAATTGGACGCAGATGGATCGA
Source organism: Allium fistulosum (assembly GCA_030737815.1). Taxonomy (NCBI): domain Eukaryota; kingdom Viridiplantae; phylum Streptophyta; class Magnoliopsida; order Asparagales; family Amaryllidaceae; genus Allium; species Allium fistulosum. The sequence goes on from CM060904.1 coordinate 803,058,901, forward strand.
TACGAATTGGACGCAGATGGATCGATACGAACAGAGACGTTGCGATCGATACGAACAGAGCAGTTGCAATTGATACAAACAGAGCATTTTCGATCGATACGAACAGAGCATTTTCGATCGATACGAACAGAGCATTTTCGATCGATACGAACAGAGCATTTTCGATCGATACGAACATAGCATTTTCGATTGATACAAAAAGAGCATTTGCGATCGATACGAATAGAGCTGTGAGTATCGATACTAATTGGACGCAGATGGATCGATACGAACTACGTGTGAGAATCGATACGAATTGGATGCAGATGGATCGATATGAACTGCGTGTGAAAATCGATATGAATTGGACGTAGATGGATCAATATGAAAAGAGCAGTTGCGATCGATACGAACAGAGCAGTTGTGATCGATACGAACAGAGCAGTTGCGATCGATACGAACAGGGCATTTTCGATCGATACGAACAGGGCATTTTCGATCGATACGAACAGCGCATTTTCGATCGATACGAACAGAGCATTTTCGATCGATACGAACATAGCATTTTCGATCGATACGAAAAGAGCATCTGCGATCGATACGAACAGAGTCGTGAGTATCGATACAAATTGGACGCAGATGGATCGATACGAACTGCGTGTGAGAATGGATACGAATTGGACGCAGATGGATCGATACGAACTGCGTGTGAAAATCGATACGAATTGGACGCGGATGGATCGATACGAACAGAGCAGTTGCGATCGATACGAACAGAGCAGTTGCAATCGATACGAACAGAGCATTTTCGATCGATACAAATAGAGCCGTGAGTATCGATACGAATTGGACGCAGATGGATCGATACGAACTGCGTGTGAGAATCGATACGAATTGGATGCAGATGGATCGATACGAACTGCGTGTGAAAATCGATACGAATTGGACCCAGATGGATCGATTCGAACAAAGCAGTTGCGATCGATATGAACAGAGCAGTTGTGATCGATACGAACAGAGCAGTTGCGATCGATACGAACAGAGCATTTTCGATCGATACGAACAGAGCCATGAGTATCAATACTAATTGGACGCAGATGGATCGATACGAACTGCATGTGAGAATCGATACGAATTGGACGCAGATGGATCGATACGAACTGCGTGTGAGAATCAATACGAATTGGACGCAGATGGATCGATACGAACTACGTGTGAAAATCGATACGAATTGGACGCAGATGGATCGATATGAAAAGAGCAGCTGCGATCGATACGAACATAGCAGTTGCGATCGATACGAAAAGAGCATTTTCGATCGATACGAACAGAGCATTTTCGATCGATACGAACAGAGCATTTTCGATCGATACAAAAATAGCATTTGCGATCAATACGAACAGAGCCGTGAGTATCGATACTAATTGGACGCAGATGGATCGATACGAACTGCGTGTGAGAATCGATACGAATTGGACGCAGATGGATCGATATGAACTGCGTGTGAAAATCGATACGAATTGGACGCAGATGGATCGATACGAACAAAGCAGTTGCGATCGATACGAACAGAGCAGTTGCGATCGATACGAACAGAGCAGTTGCGATCGATACGAAAAGAGCATTTTCGATCGATACGAACAGAGCATTTTCGATCGATACGAACAGAGCATTTTTTATCGATACGAAAAGAGCATTTGCGATCGATACGAACAGAGCCGTGAGTATCGATACTAATTGGACGCAGATGGATCGATACGAACTGCGTGTGAGAATCGATACGAATTGGACGTAGATGGATCGATACGAACTGCATGTGAAAATCGATACGAATTGGACGCAGATGGATCGATACGAACAAAGCAGTTGCGATCGATACGAACAGAGCAGTTGCGATCGATACGAACAGAGCAGTTGCGATCGATACGAACAGAGCAGTTGCGATCGATACGAATAGAGCATTTTCTATCGATACGAAAAGAGCATTTTCGATCGATATGAAAAGTGCATTTGCGATCGATACGAACAGAGCATTTTCGATCGATACGAAAAGAGCATTTGCGATCGATACTAACAGAGCCGTGAGTATCGATACTAATTGGACGCAGATGGATCGATACGAACTGCGTGTGAGAATCGATATGAACAGAGCAGTTGCGATCGATACGAACAGTGTAGTTGCGATCGTTACGAACAGAGCAGTTGCGATCGATACGAACAGAGCATTTTCGATCGATACGAACAGAGCATTTTCGATCGATACGAACAGAGCATTTTTGATAGATACGAACAGACCAGTGAGTATCAATACTAATTGGACGCAGATGGATCGATACGAACTACATGTGAGAATCGATACGAATTGGACGTAGATTGATCGATACGAACTGCGTGTGAGAATCGATACGAATTGGACGCAGATGGATCGATACGAACTACGTGTGACAATCGATACGAATTGGACGCAGATGGATCGATACGAACAGAGCAGTTGTGATCGATATGAACAGAGTAGTTGCGATCGATACGAACAGAGCAGTTGCGATCGATACGAACAGAGCATTTTCGATCGATACGAATAGAGAATTTTCGATCGATACGAACAGAGCATTTTCGATCGATACGAACAGAGCATCTTCAAACGATACGAAAAGAGCATTTGCGATCGATACGAACAGAGCCATGAGTATCGATACTAATTGGACGTAGATGGATCGATACGAACTGCGTGTGATAATCGATACAAATTGGACGCAGATGGATCGATACGAACTGCGTGTGAAAATCGATACGAATTGGACGCAGATGGATCGATATGAAAAGAGTAGTTGCGATCGATACGAATAGAGCAGTTGCGATCGATACGAACAGAGCAGTTGCGATCGATACGAACAGAGCAGTTGCGATCGATACGAACAGAGCAGTTGCGATCGATACGAACAGAGCATTTTCGATCGATACGAATAGAGCATTTTCGATCGATACGAACAGAGCATTTTCGATCGATACAAACAGAGCATTTTCGATCGATACGAACAGAGAATTTTCAATCGATATGAAAAGAGCATTTGCGATCGATACGAACAGAACCATGAGTATCGATACTAATTGGACGTAGATGGATCGATACGAACTGCGTGTGAGAATCGATACGAATTGGACGTAGATGGATCGATACGAACTGCGTGTGAAATCGATATGAATTGGACGTAGATGGATCGATATGAAAAGAGCAGTTGCGATCGATAAGAACAGAGCAGTTGTTATCGATACGAACAGAGCATTTTCGATCGATACGAACAGAGCATTTTCGATCGATACAAACATAGCATTTTCGATCGATACGAAAAGAGCATTTGCGATCGATACGAACAGAGCCGTGAGTATCGATACGAATTGGACGCAGATGGATCGATACGAACTGCGTGTGAGAATTGATACGAATTGGACGCAGATGGATTGATACGAACTACGTGTGAAAATCGATACGAATTGGACGCGGATGGATCGATACAAACAGAGCAGTTGCGATCGATACGAACAGAGCAGTTGCGATCGATACAAACAGAGCATTTTCGATCGATACGAACAGAGCCGTGAGTATCGATAGGAATTGGACGCAGATGGATCGATACGAACTGCGTGTGAGAATCGATACGAATTGGACACAGATGGATCAATACGAACTGCGTGTGAGAATCGATACGAATTGGACGCAGATGGATCGATATGAATTGCGTGTGAAAATCGATACGAATTGGACGCAGATGGATCGATACGAACAAAGCAGTTGCGATCGATACGAACAGAGCAATTGCGATCGATACGAACAGAGCATTTTTTATCGATACGAACAGAGCATTTTCGATCGATACGAAAAGAGCATTTGCGATCGATACGAACAGAGCCGTGAGTATCGATACTAATTGGACGCAGATGGATCGATACGAACTGCGTGTGAGAATCGATACGAATTGGACGCAGATGGATCGATACGAACTATGTGTGAAAATCGATACGAATTGGACGCAGATGGATCGATATGAAAAGAGCAGTTGCGATCGTTACGAACATAGCAGTTGCGATCGATACGAACAGAGCAGCTGCGATCGATACGAACAGTGCATTTTCGATCGATACGAACAGGGCATTTTCGATTGATACGAACAGAGCATTTTCGATCGATACGAACAACGCATTTTCGATCGATACGAACAGAGCATTTTCGATCGATACGAACATAGCATTTTTGATCGATATGAAAAGAGCATTTGCGATCGATACGAACAGAGCCGTGAGTATCGATACTAATTGGACGCAGATGGATCGATACGAACTGCGTGTGAGAATCGATATGAATTGGACGAGATGGATCGATACGAACTGCGTGTGAAAATTGATATGAATTGGACGCAGATGGATCGATACGAACAGAGCAGTTGCGATCGATACGAACAGAGCAGTTGCGATCGATACGAACAGAGCAGTTGCAATCGATACGTACAGAGCATTTTCGATCGATACGAACAGAGCATTTTCGATCGATACAAACAGAGCATTTTCGATCGATACGAAAAGAGCATTTGCGATCGATACGAATAGAGCTGTGAGTATCGATACTAATTGGACGCAGATGGATCGATACGAACTGCGTGTGAGAATCGATACGAACAGAGCAGTTGCGATCGATACGAACAGTGCAGTGGCGATCGATACGAACAGAGCAGTTGCGATCGATACGAACAGAGCAGTTGCGATCGATACGAACAGAGCAGTTGCGATCGATACGAACAAAGCATTTTCGATCGATACGAACAGAGCATTTTCGATTGATACGAACAGAGCATTTTCGATCGATACGAAGAGAGCATTTGCGATCGATACGAACAGAGCCGTGAGTATCGATACTAATTGGACGCAGAAGGATCGATACGAACTACGTGTGAGAATCGATAAGAACAGAGCAGTTGCAATCGATACGAACAGTGCAGTTGCGATCGATACGAACAGAGCAGTTGTGATCGATACGAACAGAGTAGTTGCGATCGATACGAACAGAGCATTTTCAATCGATACGAATAGAGCATTTTCGATCGATACGAATAGAGAATTTTCGATCGATACGAAAAGAGCATTTGCGATCGCTACGAACAGAGCCATGAGTATCGATACTAATTGGACGCAGAGGGATTGATAAGAACTACGTGTGAGAATCGATACAAATTTGACGCAGATGGATCGATACGAACTACGTGTGACAATCGATACGAATTGGACGTAGATGGATCGATACGAACAGAGCAGTTGCGATCGATACGAACAGAGCAGTTGCGATTGATACGAACAGAGCAATTGCGATCGATACGAACGGAGCAGTTGCGATCGATAGGAACAGAGCAGTTGTGATTGATACGAACAGAGCAATTGCGATCGATACGAACGGAGCATTTTTGATCGATACGAACAGAGCATTTTCGATCGATACGAAAAGAGCATTTGCGATCGATACAAACAGAGCTGTGAGTATCGATACTAATTGGACGCAGATGGATCGATACGAACTGCGTGTGAGAATCGATACAAATTGGACGCAGATGGATCGATACGAACTGGACGTAGATGGATCGATATGAAAAGAGCAGTTGCGATCGATACGAACATAGCAGTTGCGATCGATACGAACAGAGCAGTTGCGATCGATACAAACAGAGCAGTTGCGATCGATACGAACAGAGCATTTTCGATCGATACGAACAGAACAGTTGCGATCGATACGAACAGAGCATTTTCGATCTATACGAACAGAGCATTTTCGATCGATACGAAAAGAGCATTTTCGATCGATACGAAAAGAGCATTTGCGATCGATACGAACAGAGCCATGAGTATCGATACTAAATTGACGCAGATGGATCGATACGAACTGCGTGTGAGAATCGAAACGAATTGGACGCAGATGGATCGATACGAACTGCGTGTGAAAATCGATACGAATTGGACGCAGATGGTTGCGATCGATACGAACAGAGCAGTTGCGATCGATACGAACAAAGCAGTTGCGATCGATACGAACAGAGCAGTTGCGATCAATACGAACAGAGCATTTTCGATCGATACTAACATAGCATTTTCGATCGATACGAACAGAGCATTTTTGATCGATACGAACAGACCAGTGAGTATCGATACTAATTGGACGCAGATGGATCGATACGAACTACATGTGAGAATCGATACGAATTGGACGTAGATTGATCGATACGAACTGCGTGTGAGAATTGATACGAATTAGACGCAGATGGATCGATACGAACTGCGTGTGACAATCGATACGAATTGGACGCAGATGGATCGATAGGAACAGAGCAGTTGTGATCGATATGAACAGAGTAGTTGCGATCAATACGAACAGAGCAGTTGCGATCGATACGAACAGAGCATTTTCGATCGATACGAATAGAGCATTTTCGATCGATACGAACAGAGCATTTTCGATCGATACGAACAGAGCATTTTCAATCGATACGAAAAGAGCAATTGCGATCGATACGAACAGAGCCATGAGTATCGATACTAATTGGACGTAGATGGATCGATACGAACTGCGTGTGATAATCGATACAAATTGGACGCAGATGGATCGATACGAACTGCGTGTGAAAATCTATACGAATTGGACGCAGATGGATCGATATGAAAAGAGAAGTTGCGATCGATACGAATAGAGTAGTTGCGATCGATACGAATAGAGCAGTTGCGATCGATACGAACAGAGCAGTTGCGATCGATACGAACAGAGCAGTTGCGATCGATACGAACAGAGCAGTTGCGATCGATACGAACAGAGCATTTTCGATCGATACGAATAGAGCATTTTCGATCGATACGAACAGAGCATTTTCGATCGATACGAACAGAGCATTTTCGATCGATACGAACAGAGCATTTTCAATCGATACGAAAAGAGCATTTGCGATCGATACGAACAGAACCATGAGTATCGATACTAATTGGACGTAGATGGATCGATACGAACTGCGTGTGAGAATCGATACGAATTGGACGTAGATGGATCGATACGAACTGCATGTGAAATCGATATGAATTGGACGTAGATGGATCGATATGAAAAGAGCAGTTGCGATCGATAAGAACAGAGCAGTTGTTATCGATACGAACAGAGCATTTTCGATCGATACGAACAGAGCATTTTCGATCGATACAAACATAGCATTTTCGATCGATACGAAAAGAGCATTTGCGATCGATACGAACAGAGCCGTGAGTATCGATACGAATTGGACGCAGATGGATCGATACGAACTGCGTGTGAGAATTGATACGAATTGGACGCAGATGGATTGATACGAACTACGTGTGAAAATCGATACGAATTGGACGCGGATGGATCGATACAAACAGAGCAGTTGCGATCGATACGAACAGAGCAGTTGCGATCGATACAAACAGAGCATTTTCGATCGATACGAACAGAGCCGTGAGTATCGATAGGAATTGGACGCAGATGGATCGATACGAACTGCGTGTGAGAATCGATACGAATTGGACACAGATGGATCAATACGAACTGCGTGTGAGAATCGATACGAATTGGACGCAGATGGATCGATACGAATTGCGTGTGAAAATCGATACGAATTGGACGCAGATGGATCGATACGAACAAAGCAGTTGCGATCGATACGAACAGAGCAGTTGCGATCGATACGAACAGAGCAATTGCGATCGATACGAACAGAGCATTTTTTATCGATACGAACAGAGCATTTTCGATCGATACGAAAAGAGCATTTGCGATCGATACGAACAGAGCCGTGAGTATCGATACTAATTGGACGCAGATGGATCGATACGAACTGCGTGTGAGAATCGATACGAATTGGACGCAGATGGATCGATACGAACTATGTGTGAAAATCGATACGAATTGGACGCAGATGGATCGATATGAAAAGAGCAGTTGCGATCGATACGAACATAGCAGTTGCGATCGATACGAACAGAGCAGCTGCGATCGATACGAACAGTGCATTTTCGATCGATACGAACAGGGCATTTTCGATTGATACGAACAGAGCATTTTCGATCGATACGAACAACGCATTTTCGATCGATACGAACAGAGCATTTTCGATCGATACGAACATAGCATTTTCGATCGATACGAAAAGAGCATTTGCGATCGATACGAACAGAGCCGTGAGTATCGATACTAATTGGACGCAGATGGATCGATACGAACTGCGTGTGAGAATCGATACGAATTGGACGCAGATGGATCGATACGAACTGCGTGTGAAAATCGATATGAATTGGACGCAGATGGATCGATACGAACAGAGCAGTTGCGATCGATACGAACAGAGCAGTTGCGATCGATACGAACAGAGCAGTTGCAATCGATACGTACAGAGCATTTTCGATCGATACGAACAGAGCATTTTCGATCGATACAAACAGAGCATTTTTGATCGATACGAAAAGAGCATTTGCGATCGATACGAATAGAGCTATGAGTATCGATACTAATTGGACGCAGATGGATCGATACGAACTGCGTGTGAGAATCGATACGAACAGAGCAGTTGCGATCGATACGAACAGTGCAGTGGCGATCGATAGGAACAGAGCAGTTGCGATCGATACGAACAGAGCAGTTGCGATCGATACGAACAGAGCAGTTGCGATCGATACGAACAAAGCATTTTCGATCGATACGAACAGAGCATTTTCGATTGATACGAACAGAGCATTTTCGATCGATACGAAGAGAGCATTTGCAATCGATACGAACAGAGCCGTGAGTATCGATACTAATTGGACGCAGAAGGATCGATACGAACTGCGTGTGAGAATCGATAAGAACAGAGCAGTTGCGATCGATACGAACAGTGCAGTTGCGATCGATACGAACATAGCAGTTGTGATCGATACGAACAGAGTAGTTGCGATCGATACGAACAGAGCATTTTCGATCGATACGAATAGAGCATTTTCGATCGATACGAATAGAGAATTTTCGATCGATACGAAAAGAGCATTTGCGATCGCTACGAACAGAGCCATGAGTATCGATACTAATTGGACGCAGATGGATTGATAAGAACTACGTGTGAGAATCGATACGAATTTGATGCAGATGGATCGATACGAACTACGTGTGACAATCGATACGAATTGGACGTAGATGGATCGATACGAACAGAGCAGTTGCGATCGATACGAACAGAGCAGTTGCGATGGATACGAACAGAGCAATTGCGATCGATACGAACGGAGCAGTTGCGATCGATAGGAACAGAGCAGTTGCGATTGATACGAACAGAGCAATTGCGATCGATACGAACGGAGCATTTTCGATCGATACGAACAGAGCATTTTCGATCGATACGAAAAGAGCATTAGCGATCGATACAAACAGAGCCGTGAGTATCGATACTAATTGGACGCAGATGGATCGATACGAACTGCGTGTGAGAATCGATACAAATTGGACGCAGATGGATCGATACGAACTGGACGCAGATGGATCGATATGAAAAGAGCAGTTGCGATCGATACGAACATAGCAGTTGCGATCGATACGAACAGAGCAGTTGCGATCGATACGAACAGAGCAGTTGCGATCGATACGAACAGAGCATTTTCGATCGATACGAACAGAGCAGTTGCGATCGATACGAACAGAGCATTTTCGATCTATACGAACAGAGCATTTTCGATCGATACGAAAAGAGCATTTTCGATCGATACGAAAAGAGCATTTGCGATCGATACGAACAGAGCTGTGAGTATCGATACTAAATTGACGCAGATGGATCGATACGAACTGCGTGTGAGAATCGAAACGAATTGGACGCAGATGGATCGATACGAACTGCGTGTGAAAATCGATACGAATTGGACGCAGATGGTTGCGATCGATACGAACAGAGCAGTTGCGATCGATACGAACAAAGCAGTTGCGATCGATACGAACAGAGCAGTTGCGATCGATACAAACAGAGCATTTTCGATCGATACGAACAGAGCCGTGAGTATCGATAGGAATTGGACGCAGATGGATCGATACGAACTACGTGTGAGAATCGATACGAATTGGACACAGATGGATCGATACGAACTGCGTGTGAGAATCGATACGAATTGGACGCAGATGGATCGATACGAATTGCGTGTGAAAATCGATACGAATTGGACGCAGATGGATCGATACGAACAAAGCAGTTGCGATCGATACGAACAGAGCAGTTGCGATCGATACGAACAGAGCAATTGCGATCGATACGAACAGAGCATTTTTTATCGATACGAACAGAGCATTTTCGATCGATACGAAAAGAGCATTTGCGATCGATACGAACAGAGCCGTGAGTATCGATACTAATTGGACGCAGATGGATCGATACGAACTGCGTGTGAGAATCGATACGAATTGGACGCAGATGGATCGATACGAACTATGTGTGTAAATCGATACGAATTGGACGCAGATGGATCGATATGAAAAGAGCAGTTGCGATCGATACGAACATAGCAGTTGCGATCGATACGAACAGAGCAGCTGCGATCGATACGAACAGTGCATTTTCGATCGATACGAACATGGCATTTTCGATTGATACGAACAGAGCATTTTCGATCGATACGAACAACGCATTTTCGATCGATACGAACAGAGCATTTTCGATCGATACGAACATAGCATTTTCGATCGATACGAAAAGAGCATTAGCGATCGATACGAACAGAGCCGTGAGTATCGATACTAATTGGACGCAGATGGATCGATACGAACTGCGTGTGAGAATCGATACGAATTGGACGCAGATGGATCGATACGAACTACGTGTGAAAATCGATATGAATTGGACGCAGATGGATCGATACGAACAGAGCAGTTGCGATCGATACGAACAGAGCAGTTGCGATCGATACGAACAGAGCAGTTGCAATCAATACGTACAGAGCATTTTCGATCGATACGAACAGAGCATTTTCGATCGATACAAACAGAGCATTTTTGATCGATACGAAAAGAGCATTTGCGATCGATACGAATAGAGCTATGAGTATCGATACTAATTGGACGCAGATGGATCGATACGAACTGCGTGTGAGAATCGATACGAACAGAGCAGTTGCGATCGATACGAACAGTGCAGTGGCGATCGATAGGAACAGAGCAGTTGCGATCGATACGAACAGAGCAGTTGCGATCGATACGAACAGAGCAGTTGCGATCGATACGAACAAAGCATTTTCGATCGATACGAACAGAGCATTTTCGATTGATACGAACAGAGCATTTTCGATCGATACGAAGAGAGCATTTGCAATCGATACGAACAGAGCCGTGAGTATCGATACTAATTGGACGCAGAAGGATCGATACGAACTGCGTGTGAGAATCGATAAGAACAGAGCAGTTGCGATCGATACGAACAGTGCAGTTGCGATCGATACGAACAGAGCAGTTGTGATCGATACGAACAGAGTAGTTGCGATCGATACGAACAGAGCATTTTCGATCGATACGAATAGAGCATTTTCGATCGATACGAATAGAGAATTTTCGATCGATACGAAAAGAGCATTTGCGATCGCTACGAACAGAGCCATGAGTATCGATACTAATTGGACGCAGATGGATTGATAAGAACTACGTGTGAGAATCGATACGAATTTGACGCAGATGGATCGATACGAACTACGTGTGACAATCGATACGAATTGGACGTAGATGGATCGATACGAACAGAGCAGTTGCGATCGATACGAACAGAGCAGTTGCGATGGATACGAACAGAGCAATTGCGATCGATACGAATGGAGCAGTTGCGATCGATAGGAACAGAGCAGTTGCGATTGATACGAACAGAGCAATTGCGATCGATACGAACGGAGCATTTTCGATCGATACGAACAGAGCATTTTCGATCGATACGAAAAGAGCATTAGCGATCGATACAAACAGAGCCGTGAGTATCGATACTAATTGGACGCAGATGGATCGATACGAACTGCGTGTGAGAATCGATACAAATTGGACGCAGATGGATCGATAGGAACTGGACGCAGATGGATCGATATGAAAAGAGCAGTTGCGATCGATACGAACATAGCAGTTGCGATCGATACGAACAGAGCAGTTGCGATTGATACAAACAGAGCAGTTGCGATCGATACGAACAGAGCATTTTCGATCGATACGAACAGAGCAGTTGCGATCGATACGAACAGAGCATTTTCGATCTATACGAACAGAGCATTTTCGATCGATACGAAAAGAGCATTTTCGATCGATACGAAAAGAGCATTTGCGATCGATACGAACAGAGCCGTGAGTATCGATACTAAATTGACGCAGATGGATCGATACGAACTGCGTGTGAGAATCGAAACGAATTGGACGCAGATGGATCGATACGAACTACGTGTGAAAATCGATACGAATTGGACGCAGATGGTTGCGATCGATACGAACAGAGCAGTTGCGATCGATACGAACAAAGCAGTTGCGATCGATACGAACAGAGCAGTTGCGATCAATACGAACAGAGCATTTTCGATCGATACGAACATAGCATTTTCGATCGATACGAACAGAGCATTTTTGATCGATACGAACAGACCAGTGAGTATCGATACTAATTGGACGTAGATGGATCGATACGAACTACATGTGAGAATCGATACGAATTGGACGTAGATTGATCGATACGAACTGCGTGTGAGAATCGATACGAATTGGACGCAGATGGATCGATACGAACTGCGTGTGACAATCGATACGAATTGGACGCAGATGGATCGATACGAACAGAGCAGTTGTGATCGATATGAACAGAGTAGTTGCGATCGATACGAACAGAGCAGTTGCGATCGATACGAACAGAGCATTTTCGATCGATACGAATAGAGCATTTTCGATCGATACGAACAGAGCATTTTCGATCGATACGAACAGAGCATTTTCAATCGATACGAAAAGAGCAATTGCGATCGATACGAACAGAGCCATGAGTATCGATACTAATTGGACGTAGATGGATCGATACGAACTGCGTGTGATAATCGATACAAATTGGACGCAGATGGATCGATACGAACTGCGTGTGAAAATCTATACGAATTGGACGCAGATGGATCGATATGAAAAGAGAAGTTGCGATCGATACGAATAGAGCAGTTGCGATCGATACGAACAGAGCAGTTGCGATCGATACGAACAGAGCAGTTGCGATCGATACGAACAGAGCAGTTGCGATCGATACGAACAGAGCAGTTGCGATCGATACGAACAGAGCATTTTCGATCGATACGAATAGAGCATTTTCGATCGATATGAACAGAGCATTTTCGATCGATACGAACAGAGCATTTTCGATCGATACGAACAGAGCATTTTCAATCGATACGAAAAGAGCATTTGCGATCGATACGAACAGAACCATGAGTATCGATACTAATTGGACGTAGATGGATCGATACGAACTGCGTGTGAGAACCGATACGAATTGGACGTAGATGGATCGATACGAACTGCGTGTGAAATCGATATGAATTGGACGTAGATGGATCGATATGAAAAGAGCAGTTGCGATCGATAAGAACAGAGCAGTTGTTATCGATACGAACAGAGCATTTTCGATGGATACGAACAGAGCATTTTCGATCGATACAAACATAGCATTTTCGATCGATACGAAAAGAGCATTTGCGATCGATACGAACAGAGCCGTGAGTATCGATACGAATTGGACGCAGATGGATCGATACGAACTGCGTGTGAGAATTGATACGAATTGGACGCAGATGGATTGATACGAACTACGTGTGAAAATCGATACGAATTGGACGCGGATGGATCGATACAAACAGAGCAGTTGCGATCGATACGAACAGAGCAGTTGCGATCGATACAAACAGAGCATTTTCGATCGATACGAACAGAGCCGTGAGTATCGATAGGAATTGGACGCAGATGGATCGATACGAACTGCGTGTGAGAATCGATACGAATTGGACACAGATGGATCAATACGAACTGCGTGTGAGAATCGATACGAATTGGACGCAGATGGATCGATACGAATTGCGTGTGAAAATCGATACGAATTGGACGCAGATGGATCGATACGAACAAAGCAGTTGCGATCGATACGAACAGAGCAGTTGCGATCGATACGAACAGAGCAATTGCGATCGATACGAACAGAGCATTTTTTATCGACACGAACAGAGCATTTTCGATCGATACGAAAAGAGCATTTGCGATCGATACGAACAGAGCCGTGAGTATCGATACTAATTGGACGCAGATGGATCGATACGAACTGCGTGTGAGAATCGATACGAATTGGACGCAGATGGATCGATACGAACTATGTGTGAAAATCGATACGAATTGGACGCAGATGGATCGATATGAAAAGAGCAGTTGCGATCGATACGAACATAGCAGTTGCGATCGATACGAACAGAGCAGCTGCAATCGATACGAACAATGCATTTTCGATCGATACGAACAGGGCATTTTCGATTGATACGAACAGAGCATTTTCGATCGATACGAACAACGCATTTTCGATCGATACGAACAGAGCATTTTCGATCGATACGAACATAGCATTTTCGATCGATACGAAAAGAGCATTTGCGATCGATACGAACAGAGCCGTGAGTATCGATACTAATTGGACGCAGATGGATCGATACGAACTGCGTGTGAGAATCGATACGAATTGGACGCAGATGGATCGATACGAACTGCGTGTGAAAATCGATATGAATTGGACGCAGATGGATCGATACGAACAGAGCAGTTGCGATCGATACGAACAGAGCAGTTGCGATCGATACGAACAGAGCAGTTGCGATCGATACGAACAGAGCAGTTGCAATCGATACATACAGAGCATTTTCGATCGATACGAACAGAGCATTTTCGATCGATACAAACAGAGCATTTTCGATCGATACGAAAAGAGCATTTGCGATCGATACGAATAGAGCTGTGAGTATCGATACCAATTGGACGCAGATGGATCGATACGAACTGCGTGTGAGAATCGATACGAACAGAGCAGTTGCGATCGATACGAACAGTGCAGTGGCGATCGATACGAACAGAGCAGTTGCGATCGATACGAACAGAGCAGTTGCGATCGATACGAACAGAGCAGTTGCGATCGATACGAACAAAGCATTTTCGATCGATACGAACAGAGCATTTTCGATTGATACGAACAGAGCATTTTCGATCGATACGAAGAGAGCATTTGCGATCGATACGAACAGAGCCGTGAGTATCGATACTAATTGGACGCAGAAGGATCGATACGAACTGCGTGTGAGAATCGATAAGAACAGAGCAGTTGCGATCGATACGAACAGTGCAGTTGCGATCGATACGAACAGAGCAGTTGTGATCGATACGAACAGAGTAGTTGCGATCGATACGAACAGAGCATTTTCGATCGATACGAATAGAGCATTTTCGATCGATACGAATAGAGAATTTTCGATCGATACGAAAAGAGCATTTGCGATCGCTACGAACAGAGCCATGAGTATCGATACTAATTGGACGCAGATGGATTGATAAGAACTACGTGTGAGAATCGATACGAATTTGATGCAGATGGATCGATACGAACTACGTGTGACAATCGATACGAATTGGACGTAGATGGATCGATACGAACAGAGCAGTTGCGATCGATACGAACAGAGCAGTTGCGATTGATACGAACAGAGCAATTGCGATCGATACGAATGGAGCAGTTGCGATCGATACGAACAGAGTAGTTGCGATTGATACGAACAGAGCAATTGCGATCGATACGAACGGAGCATTTTCGATCGATACGAACAGAGCATTTTCGATCGATACGAAAAGAGCATTTGCGATCGATACAAACAGAGCCGTGAGTATCGATACTAATTGGACGCAGATGGATCGATACGAACTGCGTGTGAGAATCGATACAAATTGGACGCAGATGGATCGATACGAACTGGACGCAGATGGATCGATATGAAAAGAGCAGTTGCGATCGATACGAACATAGCAGTTGCGATCGATACGAACAGAGCAGTTGCGATCGATACAAACAGAGCAGTTGCGATCGATACGAACAGAGCATTTTCGATCGATACGAACAGAGCATTTTCGATCGATACGAACAGAGCATTTTCGATCGATATGAAAATAGCATTTGCGATCGATACGAATAGAGCCGTGAGTATCGATACTAATTGGACGCAGATGGATCGATACGAACTACGTGTGAGAATCGATAAGAACAGAGCAGTTGCGATCGATACGAACAGTGCAGTTGCGATCGATACGAACAGAGCAGTTGCGATTGATACGAACAGAGCAGTTGCGATCGATACGAACCGAGCATTTCGATCGATACGAACAGAACATTTTCGATCGATACGAACAGAGCATTTTCGATCGATACGAAAAGAGCATTTGCGATCGATACGAACAGAGCCATGAGTATCGATACGAATTGGACGCAGATGGATCGATACGAACTGCATGTGAGAATTGATACGAATTGGACGTAGTTGGATCGATACGAACTACCTGTGAAAATCGATACGAATTGGACGCGGATGGATCGATATGAACAGAGCAGTTGCAATCGATATGAACAGAGCATTTTCGATCGATACGAACAAAGCCGTGAGTATCGATACGAATTGGACGCAGATGGGTCGATACGAACTGCGTGTGAGAATCGATACGAATTGGACGCAGATGGATCGATACGAACTGCGTTTGAGAATCGATACGAATTGGACGTAGATAGATCAATACGAACTGCGTGTGAAAATCGATACGAATTGTACGTAGATGGATCGATACTAACAAAGCAGTTGTGATCGATACGAAAAGAGCAGTTGCGATGGATACGAACAGAGTAGTTGCGATCGATACGAACAGAGCATTTTCTATCGATACGAACAGAGCATTTTCGATCGATACGAAAAGAGCATTTGCGATCGATACGAACAGAGCCGTGAGTATCGATACTAATTGGACGCAGATGGATTGATACGAACTGCGTGTGAGAATCGATACGAATTGGACGTAGGTGGATCGATACGAACTGCATGTGAGAATCGATACGAATTGGACGCAGATGGATCGATACGAACTACGTGTGAAAATCGATACGAATTGGACGTAGATGGATCGATATGAAAAGAGCAGTTGCGATCGATACGAAAATAGTAGTTGCGATCGATACGAACAGAGCAGTTGCGATCGATACCAACAGAGCATTTTCGATCGATGCGAATAGAGAATTTTCGATCGATACGAACAGAGCATTTTCGATCGATACGAAAAGAGCATTTGCGATCGATACGAACAGAGCCTTGAGTATCGATACAAATTGGATGCAGATGGATCGATACGAACTGCGTGTGAGAATCGATACGAATTAGACGTAGATGGATCGATAGGAACAGCGTGTGAGAATCGATACGAATTGGACGTAGATGGATCAATACGAACTGCGTGTGAAAATCGATATGAATTAGACGCAGATGGATCGATATGAAAAGAGCAGTTGCGATCGATACGAACAAAGCAGTTGCGATCGATACGAACAGAGCGGTTGCGATCGATACGAACAGAGCATTTTCGATCGATACGAACAGAGCATTTTCTATCGATACGAACGGAGCATTTTCGATCGATACGAACATAGCATTTTCGATCGATACGAAAAGAGCATTTGTGATCGATACGAACAGAGCCGTGAGTATCGATACGAATTGGACGCAGATGGATCGATACGAACTGCGTGTGAGAATCGATACGAATTGGACGCAGATGGATCAATACGAACTGCGTGTGAAAATCGATATGAATTGGACGCAGATGGATCGATACGAACAGAGCAGTTGCGATCGATACGAACAGAGCAGTTGCGATCGATACGAACTTAGCATTTTTGATCGATACGAATAGAGCCGTGAGTATCGATACGAATTGGACGCAGATGGATCCATAAGAATTGTGTGTGAGAATCGATACGAATTGGACGCAGATGGATCCATAAGAACTGCGTGTGAGAATCGATATGAATTGGACGTAGATGGATCAATACGAACTGCGTGTGAAAATCGATACAAATTAGACGCAGATGGATCGATACGAACAAAGCAGTTGCAATCGATACGAACAAAGCAGTTGTGATCGATACGAACAGAGCAGTTGCGATCGATACGAACAGAGCATTTTCGATCGATACGAATAGAGCATTTTCGATCGATACGAACAGAGCATTTTCGATCGATACGAAAAGAGCATTTGCGATCGATACGAACAGAGCCGTGAGTATCGATACTAAATTGACGCAGATGGATCGATACGAACTGCGTGTGAGAATCGAAATGAATTGGACGCAGATGGATCGATACGAACTGCGTGTGAAAATCGATACGAATTGGACGCAGATGGATCGATATGAAAAGAGCAGTTGCGATCGATACGAACAGAGCAGTTGCGATCGATACGAACAAAGCAGTTGCGATCGATACGAACAGAGCAGTTGCGATCGAAACGAACAGTGCATTTTCGATCGATACGAACAGAGCATTTTCGATCGATAAGAACAGAGCATTTTTGATCGATACGAACAGAGCAGTGAGTATCGATACTAATTGGACGCAGATGGATCGATACGAACTGCATGTAAGAATCGATACGAATTTGACGTAGATTGATCGATACGAACTGCGTGTGAGAATCGATACGAATTGGACGCAGATGGATCGATACGTACTATGTGTGACAATCGATACGAATTGGACGCAGATGGATCGATACGAACAGAGCAGTTGCGATCGATATGAACAGAGTAGTTGCGAACGATACGAACAGAGCAGTTGCGATCGATACGAACAGAGCATTTTCGATCGATACGAATAGAGCATTTTCGATCGATACGAACAGAGCATTTTCGATCGATACGAACAGAGCATTTTCAATCGATACGAAAAGAGCATTTGCGATCGATACGAACAGAACCATGAGTATCGATACTAATTGGACGTAGATGGATCGATACGAACTGAGTGTGAGAATCGATACGAATTGGACGCAGATGGATCGATACGAACTGCGTGTGAAAATCGATACGAATTGGACGTAGATGGATCGATATGAAAAGAGGAGTTGCGATCGATACGAACAGAGCAGTTGCGATCGATACGAACAGAGCAGTTGCGATCGATACGAACAGAGCAGTTGCGATCGATACGAACAGAGCATTTTCGATCGATACGAACAGAGCATTTTCGATCGATACGAACAGAGCATTTTCGATCGATACGAACAGAGCATTTGCGATCGATACGAACAGAGCCATGAGTATCGATACTAATTGGACGTAGATGGATCGATACGAACTGCGTGTGAGAATCGATACGAATTGGACGCAGATGGATCGATACGAACTGCGTGTGAAAATCGATATGAATTGGACGTAGATGGATCGATATGAAAAGTGCAGTTGCGATCGATAAGAACAGAGCAGTTGTTATCGATACGAACAGAGCATTTTCGATCGATACGAACAGAGCATTTTCGATCGATACAAACATAGCATTTTCGATCGATACGAAAAGAGCATTTGCGATCGATACGAACAGAGCCGTGAGTATCGATACGAATTGGATGCAGATGGATCGATACGAACTGCGTGTGAGAATTGATACGAATTGGACGCAGAAGGATTGATACGAACTACGTGTGAAAATCGATACGAATTGGACGCGGATGGATCGATACAAACAGAGCAGTTGTGATCGATACGAACAGAGCAGTTGCGATCGATACGAACAGAGCATTTTCGATCGATACGAACAGAGCCGTGAGTATCGATATGAATTGGACGCAGATGGATCGATACGAACTGCGTGTGAGAATCGATACGAATTGGACACAGATGGATCAATACGAACTGCGTGTGAGAATCGATACGAATTGGACGCAGATGGATCGATACGAATTGCATGTGAAAATCGATACGAATTGGACGCAGATGGATCGATACGAACAAAGCAGTTGCGATCGATACGAACAGAGCAGTTGCGATCGATACGAACAGAGCAATTGCGATCGATACGAACAGAGCATTTTCTATCGATACGAACAGAGCATTTTCGATCGATACGAAAAGAGCATTTGCGATCGATACGAACAGAGCCGTGAGTATCGATACTAATTGGACGCAGATGGATCGATACGAACTGCGTGTGAGAATCGATACGAATTGGATGCAGATGGATCGATACGAACTATGTGTGAAAATCGATACGAATTGGACGCAGATGGATCGATATGAAAAGAGCAGTTGCGATCGATACGAACATAGCAGTTGTGATCGATACAAACAGAGCAGTTGCGATCGATACGAACAGTGCATTTTCGATCGATACGAACAGGGCATTTTCGATTGATACGAACAGAGCATTTTCGATCGATACGAACAGCGCATTTTCGATCGATACGAACAGAGCATTTTCAATCGATACGAACATAGCATTTTCGATCGATACGAAAAGAGCATTTGCGATCGATACGAACAGAGCCGTGAGTATCAATACTAATTGGACGCAGATGGATCGATACGAACTGCGTGTGAGAATCGATACGAATTGGACGCTGATGGATCGATACGAACTGCGTGTGAAAATCGATATGAATTGGACGCAGATGGATCGATACGAACAGAGCAGTTGCGATCGATATGAACAGAGCAGTTGCGATCGATACGAACAGAGCAGTTGCAATCGATACGTACATAGCATTTTCGATCGATACGAACAGAGCATTTTCGATCGATACGAATAGAGCATTTTCGATCGATACGAAAAGAGCATTTGCGATCGATACGAACAGAGCTGTGAGTATTGATACTAATTGGACGCAGATGGATCGATACGAACTGCGTGTGAGAATCGATACGAAGTGTTAGCACCAAAATTGGTCACTAACCTCGTTCAGAAAGATTGTGTAGAGATATAAGTGATGAAGATAAATTAAACAGAGAAGACAATGCTAATTTAAATGCAGAAAGTAAGAACACCAAATTTATAGTGGTTCAGCGTAATTGCCTACGTCCACTTTGAGATTAAACTTTATTGATCTTTCTTCTTGTTGATTACAAATACAATTCGTGAATCAAATGCTTGAATGAAGTTGTTAAGTAGAGAAGATGAGTCTCAAAAATGGCAGAGTCTCCCCGGTGTTCTCTCCCGAAAAAAGGATCCCTTTCACTGTGACCCTGCCCCTCTATTTATAGACAAAGATGGGCTGGACTTCCCAAGTGGGCTGATGGCCGAACACTCCAGCCCGAGTACAGTGATCGCTGTATGCCGAACCAAGTGTGCCGAACGCTCTGATGCCGAACAGTCCCTTCTATGCCGAACGATGTGGTTGGTGTTTGGGAAGTGCAGGATGTTAGCCAGTCGAAGCCGAACGCTCTTCTAGACGCCGAGTACTCTTGTGCCGAGTACTTCTGATGCTACCGGGTACTACGCCGAGTACTCCTGTATGCCGAACCACAGATGCTGTCGAGTTCTCCTTGATGTCGAGTGCTCTCGTATGCCGAGCAGTCTCGATGCCGAGCACTCTTGATGCCGAGCACTCTTGTATGCCGAGCAGTCTTGATGCCGAGCACTCTTGTATGCCGAGCAGTCTTGATGCCGAGCACTCATGTATGCCGAGCAGTCTTGATGCCGAGCATTGGTTGACGCCGAGTGCCAGTTGACGCCGAACACTCCTGGATACTTCGACAAACATTACTGGATGCCGGACACTATGGATGCTGTGTACTTCGCCGAACACTCCTAGATGCCGAGTACTCTCTGCCGCCGAGTTCCACTGGATGCCGAGTACTACGCCGAACACTCCTGGATGCCGGTCACTCTCTGATGCCGAGCACTGGTTGCCGAGTACTAGTTGCCTGATCAAATCCCCAGGAAACACTTGCCCCCCAAAGTGTATCGCGTGGCCGAACGTGATGCGCTTTGAATCTGGTACAATTTACCTCGGAGGTACCTTCTCGAGAATGTTAGCGAAGGAGGTGCAAGACGAACAAGGTTAGGATGTCGAACGATACGTTCGAAGTCGAGCGTACCTCGCGTGCCGAACGTCTCTCCGCTACGATGCCGAACACTCCGGTATTGACCAGTTCTACCGGGTGTAGCCTCTTCGACTTCTACCTCCCTCTATATAACCGGGTCCTTCCCGTCCCTTTTCCTTTACTTTTTCGTTTCCGTCATTCTTCGAAGATTTCTAACCTTCTCCAGTCGAACAGATTTACAACTTGAACACTCCTTCCTAAACTCCTAACTGCAATCTAGGTACCGCTCCTCGTATAACTTGAATAAGTTTCAAATGAGTCAAGTGTGTTCTGTAGAAAGCTTTCGAGTAGGTTGCCCCCCTTGCCGAACGATAATGCGAGGCGAGGAGGAAGGATTTGAGGTGTTTGCAAATATGTAGTTATTGTATTTAGCTCCATCGCGTCGAACCACAGTCAAAAATGAAGGAACAAGGAAAACGTTGGAGTTGGTAAGGGTGTTGGATGGCATAGTCATGGTTCGGCGTATGTTGTCGTGCGCCGAACGATAGATGCTGCCGAATAGTATCTCGTCTTAATGAGGCTGAATACTCGTTAGAGCGCCGAACAACAACTTAGCCGAAGGAACTAAAGACGAACACTTACAAAAATGCCGAACGATAACTCAGCCGAACAACAACTTAGCCGAACGAACTAAAGACGAACACTTACAAAAATGCCGAACGATAACTCAGCCGAACAACAACTTAGCTGACCAAAACCCAAGCCGAACATTCTTAGATGCCGAACAGTATTGGGGCCGAACAATACTATTGCCGAACAGAACCTTGACCGAACAATTCCAATGCCGAACAACATTCAAACGCCGAACAAACACATACATGTCGAACAAAAACTTAGGTCGAACAATCCCAATGCCGAACAATCATTCAAATGCCGAACAAACACATACATGCCGAACAGAACTTAGGTCGAACAATCCCAATGCCGAACAAACATATACATGCCGAACAGACATAAACGTCAGACTACACTTAGGCCGGTCACTTTATAAATCATATGTTTTCTGAATCTGGAACTGTAATCGCCTCAAGGCAAGCTTTTTGAGACGGTCAGCGATGACGGTCTTCGAAGGCGATGATTCGAAGCTGATTATTATATCTTTTTAAAAAACCTTTAGATTCTTATCGCTTGTACACAACTGCTTTCACTAGTTCACACACCACGTGGGGGGAAACTCGTGTTGCTAATTCTAACGTTCAACGTTTTTTGAGTATAGTTCTCTCAAGCACTTAGTTATTTATTTGGGATGTCAAGAAAATTTAGCTCTGCCACCATATCTGACAGGCCTGGGCTGTCAGCAAGGCAAGGAGCCGCTGATACTTCTAACCCGTCAACTTCTCCCGCTCATAACTTAGCGCCTGATGCTCTGGAGGCAACCATCTTACTAGACAATCCGATCGATTCTCAAGCTTCGAAGATCAACGAAGCTGCTCTGAGGCGGATATGCTCTATTCATGGGATTCCTTTCGCCGACGTGTTAGTCCCTTCGAGACACGATCACCCTCATCTGCCCCCAGTCGGGTACACTACCTGCAACAAGTTCATGTGTTGGATGGGCAGCGTGCCTCCATTCAACTTATTTCTCCGGGATGTTCTGCAGTACATAGACATGGCTCCATCGCAGCTGCACCCGAACGGTCATGCGTTCCAATATGGGACTTACTTACTTTTCATGGCCGTCTTCTCCAGACCTCCAACCCCCGGTGATATCAGATACATTTATATGTTCAAGAGACGGAAAGACAGCCCTTCCTTTATGTTCCTCGAGCCATACCACAAGTACCAGATCCTGACAGGGGCATGTAGCAAATTCGCCCTGTACAAACAGGAATGGTTCTATGTGCGCTGCCCTTCTGGTTTCGCTAGGAGATGGGTTGAAGGCAGTAAGTCTCTCTGCTGAGTCACTATTTGTATTTAATTGGAGTCATGCTTTTCCTAACTCCTCCTCTCATCTTTTCAGGTATCAACCCGCGTCCGGAAGGCCGAGGATATTCTGAGGCTGTTGAAGCCATTAGAGCTCTCCCTGCTGGGGATCGAGACATCCGGACTATCATTTCGAACGAATCGCTGTCGGGGTTTGGCTTGCTAGCCCCTGGTCGTCGGATCAGCCTTCCAGAAGGTGTTACCATTCCCAAACCTCCTTCCGGTAAAGGGAAAAAACTTGTCGGATCGTCGTCGCACCGCGCTCCCGACACGCACGAAGAAGGCGAACGCAAAGAGGATGATGCCCCTGAAACTCAGGGTGAGAACGTGGGTCCCGCTTGGAATCCGGCAATCGAGGTTCAAGATATTGAGACGTCATCCTCCCCTTCGAAGGGGAAGAAGAAGTTAAAATACACAGTTCAAAAGGAGAAAGTTGGTGGTACCTCAAAAGTTACGCCTATCCCTCCTGAGAAAGAGGCTTCTTCGCAGCACCTGGAAAGTTCTCTGAGGGGTCTGTCCAACCTGTCCATCCCCGATGATTTACTTAATTATGGGTTCGATGATCCTGAAGCTCTCAAATTCTCTTTGCCCGCTAGAGGCAATGTAGGAGTTCAACTCCCGGCTCAAGGAGACAACACTCCGATTAGCAAAGATAAACGAACGGGTCCGTCGGGGGGAACACTAGGACACACACGCACATCCGCATTCCATAATATACTTCAAGTCTTTTTAATTCGTGAATTCTCCTTAACTCGTTGTTATCTCCATTCTTTGCAGGTGATATGGGCCGCTCTCACGGACTTGATCGCCTTCAGGGGTCTTCTATATTCCATCACTCCGGACGGGATTCCGGTTCAGGCAGACGCAGGGACCGAGGTGATTATGAAGATAGGGACAATCGTCCTCGCGAGTCGTCCCACCGCAAGAAAGCACATTCTCAATCTTCCCAGTCCCGCGATCTTCCTCTTCCAACTGAGCCGGATAAAGAGAAGTCTTCGCAGAAGGGTTATCAGTCTGATGCTGCTCGAGAACAACATTCCAGTTCATCGAGTACGAGGCAAGTTCGAGAGCAACGTAAAAGAACGGAATTCTCAAGGCCTCCTCCTCCTACTCCTGCAGTGGACCCAACTATTGCGGAAAAGATGGTCAACCTTAAGGCCAAGTTTCCGAAAATCTGCTTTGACGGCTTGAAATTCCTCCCAGCCATCCATCACATTCCTGGGCACGTGAAGCAAAGTGCCATTGCCTGCAACAACGACGTCTATGTTCAACATGATGCATTCGTGCACTTGGTGGAGAAGATCTCGGAAGTATTTGTTGAGCGTCAATACGAGATGGACCGTCTGAATCTGGAGGTTGACAGCGATAAGAAAATCATCAAACTCCAAGACGAAGTGCTCGCTTCGTATAAGTCAAAGCTAGAAGCCGCTGAACAAGGCGCAAAAAATACTGCCAAGGCAGTTACTCGTTTAGAGGCGGCTCACAAAAAAGAGCTTGACGAAGCAGTCCAGCGCAGCGGTGCCCTCGCCCTAGAAAAAGACTCTGTCCAAAAGGAAAGGGACGCACTTGCTACTCAAGTCAAGGAGCTGAAGGAATTACTTTCCAAGGAGAAGGAAGACAAAGTAGCCGCTCAAGAAGAATCGCAGCGATACTGTGATGAGATTGTTGCTACCCGACTCCTGAAGACAAAGCTCGATGACGAACTCGCCGGGGTCGAGAAAATGAAGGACGAGGCCCGTGAGGAGGGCAAAAGAATGGCTGTGGAAGAGCTTGATTCTCGCCTCGAGGCGGCCGCAGAAGCCGGCAGGGAAGAGGTCAAAAGTATGTTTGACCCGTTGATCGCCGAGTATGGAGCCCGCGTCCTTATGCACCGCGACTTAACATTTCTGGGCGACGGCTACCTCGAATCCCTGGCTGAGGCGTGGGAAACTTTGATAAGGATCAGGAAGGTCGAGTCGGGCTCCAACGAGGTCGATGAGGATGCCTTGGTGAAGGAGTTCCTAAGGGGGAATGAGCCATCGGACTTATCCGCAGCATTGGCACTTTATAGCAAAGGCTCTTCCCCTCCGAAAGAGAAGAATGACGAAGCTGGCCCGTCTGGGGCCGATGCTACTACTCCTCACATTGCCGCTCCTTACGCTGCTCAATCGGCCGGTCGGCCAACACTTGACCCATTCGAGCAGCATGCTAGTATGATCCCGAAGATCTCGGGCTTGGTGTTCATGTGCTATCACCTATCCTGGAGGGTGAAACCCCTCGTGCCACCGATAGCCAACCGGACCCTGGTAGGAAATTCTTCTTTCTCTAGAAGTTGAAGAGTTCCCGTCATTTTTCAGCAGTGGCTACTCGTTCTAATGCTCATTCCTTATGTTTTCGTGCAGGTTGTTCTGTCGCCGAGCCAACTCCGAGGAGCGATGACGCCAAGGAGGAAGCAGAGAAAACAAGCGACGTTGCTCACGCAGGAGTAACTCCCGGTCCAGACGCTCAAGTGATCGGGGCGCTAGATGATGACAAACTTGATACTTCGTCTCCTGCCGAAGGAAGCGATGAAATTGAAATCACTGGCGCCTCCGAGCATACTTCAGAGATGAGCATGAAGGACCGTCTTGCCGACGAGGAGAAGAGAAAAGTCAAAGTCAAAGTCGAGTCTGAAATACTGGAACTCACTGACCCGCGGAACAGACCTTTGAAAATCATTCTCCCGGGCAGGTCCAAACCACTAGATGTTACGTCTCCTACTCTCGACTCCGTTTCTCTAGCAAGCAAAAAGTCCAAGAAAAAGCGTGAGGGAGAGGAGTTGTCGGAAACAACGATGGAAGACAAAAAGAAGAAGTCGAAGAAATAATTGATACACTCGTTCAACGAGTTTTTTTTGCTTAAGTCTTGTAATTGCTTTTATCTTCCACAACTTGCAGTTTGTATAGAGAGGTCTGAATTTTGTAGGAGTGATCATGTATTCCCATTTTGGACTTATCGAATAAAATTTAGTTTCTTTTTGTTTGAATTCTCTTGTCTTTATTTGGTTTGCTGACTAATCGTAGCCATAACTCAAGTTCTTATGAGTTGCATTATCTCCCGGTCCATTCTTGTGCTGTTCAAACATTTTTGGACATGGCGTTCCTCTCGTCCCACATCTTTTGAGTACTTGGACTTCTTGCTGACTCTGTGCCCCGGGGACTTGGAGGCTTGAAATAGTTTATACTCTAGTCCGCGCCCTGGGGACTTAGAGTACTCCGATCCGCGCTCTGGGGATTTGGAGATTTGGAATCGTTTATACTCTAGTCCGCGCTCTGGGGACTTAGAGTACTCCGATCCGCGCTCTGGGGATTCGGAGATTTGGAATCGTTTATACTCTAGTCCGCGCTCTGGGGACTTAGAGTACTCCGATCCGCGCTCTGGGGATTCGGAGATTTGGAATCGTTTATACTCTAGTCCGCGCTCTGGGGACTTGGAGTACTCCGATCCGCGCTCTGGGGATTCAGAGATTTGGAATCGTTTATACTCTAGTCCGCGCTCTGGGGACTTAGAGTACTCCGATCCGTGCTCTGGGGATTCGGAGATTTGGAATCGTTTATACTCTAGTCCGCGCTCTGGGGACTTAGAGTACTCCGATCCGCGCTCTGGGGATTCGGAGATTTGGAATCGTTTATACTCTAGTCCGCGCTCTGGGGATTTAGAGTACTCTGATCCGCGCTCTGGGGATTCGAAGATTTGGAATCGTTTATACTCTAGTCCGTGCTCTAGGGACTTCGAGTACTCCGATCCGCGCTCTGGGGATTCGGAGATTTGGAATCGTTTATACTCTAGTCCGCGCTCTGGGGACTTAGAGTACTCCGATCCGCGCTCTGGGGATTCGGAGATTTGGAATCGTTTATACTCTAGTCCGCGCTCTGGGCTTAGAGTACTCTGATCCGCGCTCTGGGGATTCGGAGATTTGGAATCGTTCGTACGAGTCTGTATGTCGTGCATGATAATGTAATTTATCATCCAATTAAGAGATATAGAAACTTCATAGAAAATATGGCTTCAAGCCTTTATTAATGAAAATCAACTAAATTTCTTGATTACAACTTTAAAAGGAAACTAAGTCATTATTGAACGGAAACATGCAGGAAACAACAGTGCCTACAACAAGAAAGGAAAACATGCTAAATGTAATAGTGCTGCAAATGTTCACTGTTCCATGCTCGGGGGAGTGTCGCGCCATCGACGGTCGCTAGCTTGAATGTTCCTTCTCCAAGCTTCCGTTCAATGGCGTACGGACCTTCCCAGCTGGGATTCATGCGTGATGGTACCGGGAAGACTCGTTTCAAAATGAGATCTCCCACATCAAAAATTCTTGGGCGGACTCTGCCATCGTAGTAACGCTTGACTCGATGTCTGTGCGCCGCCGCCCTTAATTCAACTTCTTCATGCTTTTCGTCGATGCAGTCCAGTGATTCCAGTAAGAGGTTTTGGTTCGTCTTGGGGTCATAGTATGTCACTCGGTGTGATGGAACTTCAAGTTCCACGGGTATAACGGCTTCAGAGCCGTATGCCAAGGCGAACGGAGTGTGGCCGGTCGCGGACTTGTGGGTAGTTCTATACGCCCATAATGCTGTCGGGAGCTCATCTACCCACTTTCCTCCAACCTTCTCCAGACGCTTCTTCAGTATGGACTTGATTATTTTGTTAACGGCCTCGACTTGTCCGTTAGCTCTTGGGTGTGCAACAGCGGCGAACTTTTTCTCGATGCCGTACTTTAAACAGAACTCTTTGAACTCTCTACTTTCAAATTGCGTTCCGTTGTCTGTAATGATGGTGCGTGGAAGGCCAGAGCGGCATATAATGTTTTGTACAACGAAGTTAATGACCTTCTTAGAGGTGATAGTGGCCAAAGGTTCTGCCTCAGCCCATTTCGTGAAATAGTCGACTGCAACTATTGCGTATTTCGCACCACCTTTGGATAGAGGCAAAGAGCCGATTATGTCGATTCCCCAGATCGCAAATGGCCAGGGACTGATCATTTGTGTGAGTTTCGTTGATGGAGCCCTCGGGATTTTCGCATATCTTTGACACTTGTCGCATTTTCTTGCGTAGTCCGCGGCATCCCGGTTTACGGTGGGCCAGTAATATCCATAGCGGAGGATCTTCTTTGCTAGCGTTTGCCCCCAGTATGGTCGCCACATTCCCCTTCGTGAACCTCTCTCAAGACTCGCTTTGTTTCATCATGAGCGATGCATCGTAATAACGGTACTGAGAATCCTTTTCGATACATTGATCCATCCTGCATTATGTATCGCGCGGCCTTTCGAAGGACCTGCCGTCTTTCGCTTCTTTTTCCTGGTAAAGCCCCGGTCGTCAGGTACAGTTTGAATGGGGTTATCCACGATTCCTTCTCGATTTCTGTTCCCAACACGCGATCGACTTTCATTTCGTCTATGCTCGGGGCATGCAAGACTTCGACGGGATACAATCCCATTTGTTGCGCATCGTCGGTACTCGCGAACTTAGCCAACAAGTCGGCTTCTTTGTTCTGTTCGCGCGGGATATGTGAGATGTCATAACGCTCAAGATTTGATAGTAGTTCTTGGACCTGAATGAGGTACGGAGCTAGCTTTCGTCCCTTTGCTTGGTAGTCTCCCCGTACTTGGTAAACCACCAACTGCGAGTCACAAAAGATTTCGACTGATTCGATCCCGAGTTCCCTGATGAGCTTCAAGCCAGCGATCAGTGCTTCATATTCAGCTTCGTTATTTATAGCCGAGAAATCGAGCTTCAGGGCATAACAGATCGATCGTTTTTCCGGAGTTACAAGAACTACGCCCGCGCCGGAGCAACGGTCGTTTGATGCACCGTCAGTGTATAATTTCCATCGAACGGGGGGAATGATGTCGTGATCGTCCGGTTTGATGAGTATGGTAAACTCAGCGATGAAGTCTACTAATGCTTGCCCTCGGATGGCTCTCCGTGGTAAGTACGCGATATCGAATTGGCTCAACTCGATGTTCCATCTTAGCAATCTTCCAGAAGTTTTCGGCCGTTGGAGTACCTGCCTCAGGGGTTGATCGGAATAAACACCGATTGAATGTGCTTGAAAATACGGGCGAAGCTTTCGTGATGCAATCACCAAGCAATAAGCCAATTTCTCTATTTTAGGGTAATTCCTCTCGGCCCCTGTTAAACGTTTGCTAACATAATACACCGGCTTTTGGACTCGATCCTCCTCTCGTACCAAAGCCGTGCTTATCGCATGTGGGGATACAGCCAAGTATACGTACAACATCTCATGGTCAACTGGTTTTGATAGCATTGGTGGGCTCTCCAGATGCCTCACCAGATTCCGGAATGCTTCCTCACAGCTAGACGTCCATTCAAAATTTCTCTTTCCTTTCTTTATTATGTCAAAGAACGGGATGCACTTGTCAGTTGCCTTGGATATAAATCAACTCAGTGCAGCTACTTTTCCGTTCAAGCTCTGTACCTGCTTTATAGTCCTGGGCGCTTGTACATCTCGAATAGCTTGGATCTTTTCTGGATTGGCTTCGATTCCCCTAGCGTTGACGATGAATCCCAAAAACTTCCCTGATGCAACGCCGAAAGAACACTTCAACGGGTTGATCTTCATGCCATAAAACCTGAGTATGTCGAACATTTCAGCCAAGTCTTGAATGTGGTCGTTTGACCGTCGTGACTTCACGAGCATGTCGTCCACATAGACTTCCATGGTTTTACCCAGCTGGTCCTTGAACATTCGATTCACCAGACGTTGGTAAGTTGCTCCAGCATTCTTCAATCCAAAGGGCATCACCACATAGCAATACAACCCGACATTTGTAACGAAGCTGGTGTGTTCTTGGTCTGGAATATGCATTGGGAATTGGTTGTATCCTGAGTACGCATCCATGAATGACAGTAACTCGTGTCCTACGGTGGAATCGACCAACTGATCGATCCTAGGCAACGGGAAACTGTCCTTAGGGCATGCTTTGTTCAAGTCGGAATAATCTACGCAAGTCCTCCATTTCCCATTCGCCTTCTTTACTAGTACGGGGTTGGAGACCCATTCCGGGTAGAGGGCGTCGTGGACGAACCCATTTGCTTTGAGTTTTTCCACCTCCTCTCCAAGAGCGGCGGATCTCTCCGGATCCATTCCTCTCCTTTTTTGCTTGACTGGGACGTATTTCGGGTCTATGTTCAACATATGACTCGTGATGGCGGGAGAAATCCCACACATATCAGAATACGTCCAGGCAAAAACATCAAGGTTCGCCCGGAGGAAGTCGCTAAGGTCTTCAGTCATTGCGGGGCCGAGCTGTGATCCGATCTTCAGTATTCGCGAAGGGTCGTCACGGCTAACTGAAATGTCAATTGTTAATTCAGCCGGTGCCGCCTTCTCCTCCCTGGGTTTCCCATCGTCGTCTCTCGGATCTATATCTCCGTAGATCCGAGAACTATGCCCGAGCCAGGGCTCGGGCACTACTTGTCAATTATCCGCATTGAGGATGCGGACGGGATTGTCCGCAACCTTTCCCTTCTCCCTCCGGTGGGCCTCTCGGAGCTCGGCCACATAACAGGAACGACCAGCTACTTGGTCGCCGTGAACAATGCCTACCCCTTTGTCAGTCGGGAACTTCAAAGTTAAACACCATGGGGCTAATGCTGCCCTAAACTCTGCCAGGGCCGGCCGGCCCAAGAAAACGTTATACGGAGAGTCCACATCCAAAACTACAAAGGGTAGAATTCGCACTCTCCGACGCTCGCGTTGTCCCAGTTCAACTGGTAACTCGACATATCCCACTGCATCAGTTGTAGCGCCGTTAAAGCCGTGGGTACGAGCTTTGGATGGTTTCAAGTCTTTTGTTTCTAGCTTCATTTGATCGTAGGCCTTCTTGAAGATGATGTTGACTGAACTTCCAGAATCAATCAGAATTCTTTTTACGTATGCTGGTCCGATCATTGCAGATATGACCATGGGGTCGACGGTCGGAGCCTCTACCTGATCAGCGTCTCTGCTTCTGAACACAATATCGTCTGTCATTACGCGCTGCTGCTTAGCAGGGGCTCCGTCCTCCATGTTCGAACAACACTCAAAATCTGCTTGCTTCAAGGAACTTGCATATCGCTCCATCTCCTGCCAACTCTTATCCGCGGGGTGAGGCCCGCCGATAATTGTATTTATGACCAGTCTACCAACGGTCCGGGAAGGCTCCTCGGGATGACGTGGAGCTGGTGCACGACCTGGGTTGGACGTTCCCTGTCCTCCTTCTTGTGGATACTTCACAAATTCTTGCAATTTCTTCTGTCTGATCAACCTTTCGATAGCGTCGTGCAAGTGTCTACATTCTTCCGTATTGTGTCCATAAGTCTCATGGAAGCGACAATATTTCCCGGTCCGCTTCTGTTCTTCAGTTGATTATTTTGGACGTGGTTTTCTGTACTGAAAAGTATTGCAGGTGGATAGGTAAATGTTTTCAAGTGGGGCGTTTAGCGGAGTGTACTCGCTGTAGCTTGGAATTCTCGACTTCCACTTTCCTGCTTCTTTTCTTTTCCCTTGACTCCTTCCTCCGGACTCCTTGGGTTGTCCAGGTTTGTTCTGGACGTTGACTTGGACCTTTCCCGAGCTGTCTCCCGATTGCTTCACAGCGACGTTGCTCTTTATTGCCTCTTGGACAGGCCCTGGCGCCTTATCTCGTCGTACCCACCTAGCTTCCTCTCTTCTTATGAACTGGTGTGCCTTAGAGTAGAAACGCTCTAGCGTGGCTGGAGGTTTTCCTGCCAGCCAGTCTCCAAACTCAGAGTCTGGATCCACACCTCTCATTACAGCCATCAGAATTGCATGGTCATTGGGATTACTGACTTCAGTTGCCGCCACGTGGAATCTTTGCAAATATTCCTTCAACGATTCCCCAGGATTTTGGATTACACTTGACAGAGACATCACGTCCTTTGGGCGCGTAGTGTGTATCCTGAACTGCTCAATAAACTTCTTTGCCAACTCCTCGAAATTTGATACGGATCGCGGAGGAAGTCGGGTGAACCACATAGTAGCGATCCCAGATAGAGTAATCGGAAAGCACCTACACTTGGTGGCATCATTCGCTCTAGCTGAATCCATCATCCATTCGTACCTCATGACATGTTGTCTAGGGTCAGTCTTTCCTTCATATGCAGGAATAGTAGGCATACTAACCTTCCTGGGGTACGCCGCTTGCAACACAACATCCGTGAACGGAGTATGACTTCTTGACACTCCCCAGTCATCATTTGATAAGCCCTGGTTCTCTTTCATCAGTTGCCTGATCATGGCTGTCAGATCGGGTGTCTTTATGGAAGGTGGAAGGTTGGAGTCTGTTCTACGCGCCTGTCCATGCTGATGCCTCCTCTCTTGGCGATCTGCCAATCGTGCATCTTGAGGTTCGACATCGTTAGCATTTTGATGATCTGGGCCTTTATCTTCCATCTGTATCCCGGTCCTGAAGCTTCCAGCTCTTGCTTGGTCGCGGTCTCCAGCTGTTCGAACAGCAGCATCTGCTCGCGCAGCATCAGTCTTACGGCGTCTGCGCCTGGGAGGTTCATCAGAGGAAGTAGAGCTGTCAGATGAGGAGTAAGCAGCGGGATTGCCCCCAGCATTCTGTTGCTGCTGTTGAGTAAGTTGTGCCATCAGGTCGGCATTGGCTTGCATCTGCTCTCCTAGTTGTCTCCTACTTTCCCTGAGCTCTCTCATCAAGTCGTTGAACTCTATTCTGGTGACAACTGGAGTTTGGTCCTGAGTGGCAACTCCTGTATTTGGAATTGCTGGTTGATTGCTAGGCCCTGCTTGTTGCACGCTAGCAGTCTCATGGGCATCCGCATTGTGAGAAGCTGACCTGGTACGTGGTCTTGCCATTATAGAGTTATTGGTATGAACTCTGAGTAGAATCAACGGATGTCCTATCAGTGAGTCGGATCTTCTTTGGGGGATTTGTTCAATCCAGTAGCTTCAAAGCAGATCCTTGAGGTCTGAGAATTCAATTCTCAGTGAAAGCACCAAAGTGTTAGCACCAAAATTGGTCACTAACCTCGTTCAGAAAGATTGTGTAGAGATATAAGTGATGAAGATAAATTAAACAGAGAAGACAATGCTAATTTAAATGCAGAAAGTAAGAACACCAAATTTATAGTGGTTCAGCGTAATTGCCTACGTCCACTTTGAGATTAAACTTTATTGATCTTTCTTCTTGTTGATTACAAATACAATTCGTGAATCAAATGCTTGAATGAAGTTGTTAAGTAGAGAAGATGAGTCTCAAAAATGGCAGTCTCCCCGGTGTTCTCTCCCGAAAAAAGGATCCCTTTCACTATGACCCTGCCCCTCTATTTATAGACAAAGATGGGCTGGACTTCCCAAGTGGGCTGATGGCCGAACACTCCAGCCCGAGTACAGTGATCGCTGTATGCCGAACCAAGTGTGCCGAACGCTCTGATGCCGAACAGTCCCTTCTATGCCGAACGATGTGGTTGATGTTTGGGAAGTGCAGGATGTTAGCCAGTCGAAGCCGAACGCTCTTCTAGACGCCGAGTACTCTTGTGCCGAGTACTTCTGATGCTACCGGGTACTACGCCGAGTACTCCTGTATGCCGAACCACAGATGCTGCCGAGTTCTCCTTGATGTCGAGTGCTCTCGTATGCCGAGCAGTCTCGATGCCGAGCAGTCTTGTATGCCGAGCAGTCTCGATGCCGAGCACTCTTGATGCCGAGCACTCTTGTATGCCGAGCAGTCTTGATGCCGAGCACTCTTGTATGCCGAGCAGTCTTGATGCCGAGCACTCTTGTATGCCGAGCAGTCTTGATGCCGAGCATTGGTTGACGCCGAGTGCCAGTTGACGCCGAACACTCCTGGATACTTCGAAAAACATTACTGGATGCCGGACACTATGGATGCTGTGTACTTCGCCGAACACTCCTAGATGCCGAGTACTCTCTGCCGCCGAGTTCCACTGGATGCCGAGTACTACGCCGAACACTCCTGGATGCCGGTCACTCTCTGATGCCGAGCACTGGTTGCCGAGTACTAGTTGCCTGGTCAAATCCCCAGGAAACACTATTTTCGATCGATACGAACAGATGCATTTTCGACCGATACGAAAAGAGCATTTGCGATCGATACGAACAGAGCCGTGAGTATCGATACTAATTGGACGCAGATGGATCGATACGAACTGCGTGTGAGAATCGATACGAATTGGACGCAGATGGATCGATACGAACTCCGTGTGAAAATCGATACGAATTGGACGCAGAAAGATCGATATGAAAAGAGCAATTGAGATCGATATGAAAATAGAAGTTGTGATCGATACGAACAGAGCAGTTGCGATCGATACGAACAGAGCAGTTGCGATCGATACGAACAGAGCATTTTCGATCGATACGAACAGAGCATTTTCGATCGATACGAAAAGAGCATTTTCAATCGATACGAAAAGAGCATTTTCGATCGATACGAACAGAGAATTTTTGATCGATACGAAAAGAGCATTTGCGATCGATACGAACAGAGCCTTGAGTGTCGATACGAATTGGATGCAGATGGATCGATACGAACTGCGTGTGAGAATCGATACGAATTGGACGTAGATGGATCGATAGGAACAGCGTGTGAGAATCGATACGAAGTGGACGTAGATGGATCAATACGAACTGCGTGTGCGAATCGATACGAACAGAGCAGTTGCGATCGATATGAACAGAGCAGTTGCGATCGATACGAACAGAGCAGTTGTGATCGATACGAACAAAGCAGTTGCGATCGATACGAACAGAGCATTTTTGATCGATACGAACAGAGCATTTTCGATCGATACGAACAGAGCATTTTCGATCGATACGAAAAGAGCATTTGCGATCGATACGAACAGAGCCGTGAGTATCGATACGAATTGGATGCAGATGGATCGATACGAACTGCGTGTGAGAATCGATACGAATTGGACGCAGATGGATCGATACGAACTACATGTGAAAATCGATACGAATTGTACGCAGATGGATCGATACGAACAGAGCAGTTGCGATCGATACGAACAGAGCATTTTCGATCGATACGAACAGAGCATTTTCGATCTATACGAAAAGAGCATTTGCGATCGATACGAATAGAGCCGTGAGTATCGATACTAATTGGACGCAGATGGATGATACGAATGGCGTGTGAGAATCGATACGAATTGGACGCAGATGGATCGATACGAACCGCGTGTGACAATCGATACGAATTGGACGCAGATGGATGGATACGAATAGAGCAGTTGCGATCGATACGAACAGAGCAGTTGCGATCGATACGAATAGAGCATTTTCGATCG
The DNA here is from genome assembly GCA_030737815.1 of Allium fistulosum. Lineage (NCBI taxonomy): Eukaryota > Viridiplantae > Streptophyta > Magnoliopsida > Asparagales > Amaryllidaceae > Allium > Allium fistulosum. Next base: position 803,095,332 of record CM060904.1, read on the forward strand.
ATACGAACAGAGCATTTTCGATCGATACGAACAAAGCATTTTCGATCGATACGAAAAGAGCATTTTCGATCGATACGAACAGAGCCGTGAGTATCGATACTAATTGGAAGCAGATGGATCGATACGAACTGTGTGTGAGAATCGATACGAATTGGACGCAGATGGATCGATACGAACTGCGTGTGAAAATCGATACGAATTGGACGCAGAAGGATCGTTAAGAAAAGAGCAGTTGCGATCGATACGAACAGAGCAGTTGCGATCGATACGAAAAGAGCAGTTGTGATCGATACGAACAGATCAGTTGCGATCGATACGAACAGAGCATTTTCGATCGATACGAATAGAGCATTTTCGATCGATACGAAAAGAGCATTTTCGATCGATACGAAAAGAGCATTTGCGATCGATACGAACAGAGCCGTGAGTATCGATACTAATTGGACGCTGATGGATCGATACGAACTGTGTGTGAGAATCGATATGAACAGAGCAGTTGCGATCAATACGAACAGTGCAGTTGCGATCGATACGAACAGAGCAGTTGCGATCGATACGAACGGAGCAGTTGCAATCGATACGAACAGAGCATTTTCGATCGATACGAACAGAGCATTTTCAATCGATACGAACAAAGCATTTTCGATCGATACGAACAGAGCATTTTCGATCGATACGAACAGAGCATTTTCGATAGATACGAAAAGAGCATTTGCGATCGATACGAACAGAGCCGTGAGTATCGAAACTAATTGGACGCAGATGGATCGATACGAACTGCGTGTGAGAATCGATACGAATTGGACGCAGATGGATCGATACGAACTGCGTGTGACAATCGATACGAATTGGACGCAAATGGATCGATACGAATAGAGCAGTTGCGATCGATACGAACAGAGCAGTTGCGATCGATACGAACAGAGCAGTTGCGATCTATACGAACAGAGCATTTTTGATCGATACGAACAGAGCATTTTCGATCGATACGAACAGAGCATTTTCGATCGATACGAAAAGTGCATTTGCGATCGATACGAATAGAGCCGTGAGTATCGATACTAATTGGACGCAGATGGATCGATACGAACTGCCTTTGAGAATCGATACGAATTGGACGTAGATGGATCGATAAGAACTGTGTGTGAAAATCGATACGAATTGGACGCAGATGGATCGATATGAAAAGAGGAGTTGCGATCGATACGAACAGAGCAGTTGCGATCGATATGAACAGAGCATTTTCAATCGATACGAAGAGAGCATTTTCGATCGATACGAACAGAGCATTTTCGATCGATACGAACATAGCATTTTCGATCGATATGAACAGAGCCGTGAGTATCGATACGAATTGGACGCAGATGGATCGATACGAACTGCGTGTGAGAATGGATACGAATTGGACGCAGATGGATCGATACGAACTGCGTGTGAAAATCGATACGAATTGGACGCAGATGGATCGATACGAACTACGTGTGAAAATCGATACGAATTGGACGCAGATGAAACGATACGAACAGAGCAGTTGCGATTGATACGAACATAGCAGTTGTGATCGATACGAACAGAGCAGTTGCGATCGATACGAACAGAGCATTTTCGATCGATACGAAAAGAGCATTTTCGATCGATACGAAAAGAGCATTTTTGATCGATACGAACAGAGCAGTTGCGACCGATACGAATTGGACGCAGATGGATCGATACGAACTGCGTGTAATAATCGATACGAATTGGACGCAGATGGATCGATACGAACAGCGTGTGAAAATCGATACGAATTGGACGCAGATGGATCGATACGAACTGCGTGTGAGAATCGATACAAACAGAGCAGTTGCGATCGATACGAACAGAGCAGTTGCGATCGATACAAATAGAGCAGTTGCGATCGATACGAACAGAGCAGTTGCGATCGATACGAACAGAGCTGTTTCGATCGATACGAACAGAGCAGTTTCGATCGATACGAACAGAGCATTTTCAATCGATACGAACAGAGCATTTTCGATTGATATGAATAGAGCATTTTCAACCGATACGAAAAGAGCATTTGCGATCGATACGAACAGAGCCGTGAGTATCGATACGAATTGGATGCAGATGGATTGATACGACATGCATGTGAGAATCGATACGAATTGAATGCAGATGGAACGATACGAACAGTGTGTGAAAATCTATACGAATAGGACGCAGATAGATCGATACGAACTGCATGTGAGAATCGATACGAACAGAGCAGTTGCGATCGATACGAACAGAGCAGTTGCGATCGATACGAACATGTCATTTTCGATCGATACGAACAGAGCATTTTTGATAGATACGAACAGAGCATTTTCGATCGATACGAAAAGAGCATTTGCGATCGATACGAACAGAGCCGTGAGTATCGATACTAATTGGATGCAGATGGATCGAAACGAACTGCGTGTGAGAATCGATACAAATTGGACACAGATGGATCGATACGAACTACGTGTGAAAATCGATACGAATTGGATGCAGATGGATCGATACGAACAGAGCAGTTGCGATCGATACGAACAAAGCTGTTGCGATCGATACGAACAGAGCAGTTGCGATCCACATGAACTGTGCAGTTGGGATCGATACGAACAGAGCATTTTCGATCGATACGAATAGAGCATTTTCGATCGATACGAACAGAGCATTTTCGATCGATACGAAAAGAATATTTACGATCGATACGAAAAAGGCATTTGCGATCGATACGAACAGAGCCGTGAGTATCAATACTAATTGGAAGCAGATGGATCGATATGAACTGCATGTGAGAATCGATACGAATTGGACGCCGATGGATCGATATGAAATGGGTGTGAAAATCGATACGATTTGGACGCAGATGGATCGATACGAACAGAGCAGTTGCGATCGATACGAACAGAGCTGTTGCGATCGATACCAACAGAGAAGTTGTGAACGATACGAACAGAGCAGTTGCAATCGATACGAACAGTGCATTTTCGATCGATACGAACAGAGCATTTTCGATGGATACGAACAGAGAATTTTCGATCGATACGAACAGAGCATTTTCGATCGATACGAACTGAGTCATGAGTATCGATACGAATTGGACGCAGATGGATCGATACGAACTGCGTGTGAAAATCGATATGAATTGGACGCAGATGGATCAATACGAACAGAGCAGTTGCGATCAATACGAACAGAGCTGTTGCGATCGATACGAACAGAGCGGTTGCGATCGGTACGAACAGAGCATTTTCGATCGATGCGAACAGAGCATTTTCGATCGATACGAACAGAGCATTTTTGATTGATACGAAAAGAGCATTTGCGATCGATACGAACAGAGCCGTTAGTATCGATATTAATTGGACGCAGATGGATCGATACGAACTACGTGTGAGAATCGATACGAACTGGACGCATATGGATCGATACGAACTGCGTGTGAAAATCGATACGAATTGGACGCAGATGGATCGATACCAAAGAAGCAGTTGCGATCGATACGAACAGAGCAGTTGCGATCGATACGAACAGAGCAGTTGCGATCGATACGAACAGAGCATTTTCGATCCATACGAATAGAGCATTTTCGATCGATACGAATAGAGCATTTGCGATCGATACGAACAGAGCTGTGAGTATCGATACGAATTAGACGCAGATGGATCGATACAAACTGCGTGTGAGAATCGATACGAACAGAGCAGTTGCGATCGATACGAACAGAGCTGTTGCGATCGATACGAACAGAGCAGTTGCGATCCATACGAACTGTGCAGTTGCGATCGATACGAACAGAGCATTTTCGATCGATACAAACAGAGCATTTTCGATCGATACGAACAGAGCATTTTCGATCGATACGAAAAGTGCATTTGCGATCGATACGAACAGAGCTGTGAGTATCGATACGAATTGGACGCAGATGGATCGATACAAACTGCGTGTGAGAATCGATACGAATTGGACGCAGATGGATCGATACGAACAGCGTGTGAAAATCGATACGAATTGGACGTAGATGGATCGATACGAACTGCATGTTAGAATCGATACGAATTGGACGCTGATGGATCGATACGAACAGCGTGTAAAAATCGATACGAATTTGACGCAGATGGATCGATACGATCTGCGTGTGAGAATCGATACGAACAAAGCAGTTGCGAACGATACGAACAGAGCAGTTGCGATCGATACGAACAGAGCAGCTGCGATCGATACTAACATTGCATTTTCGATCGATACGAACAGAGCGTTTTCGAACGATACGAAAAGAGCATTTGCGATCGATACGAACAGAGCCATGAGTATCGATACGAATTGGACGCAGATGGATCTATACGAACTGCATGTGAGAATCGATACGAATTGGACGCAGACGGATCAATACGAACAGCGTGTGAAAATCGATACGAATTGGACGCAGATGGATCGATACGAACTACATGTGAGAATCGATACGAACAGAGCAGTTGCGATCCATACGAACAGAGCAGTTGCAATCGATACGAACAGAGCAGTTGCGATCGATACGAACAGAGCATTTTCGATCGATATGAACAGAGCATTTTCGATCGATACGAAAAGAGCATTTGCGATCGATACGAACAGAACCGTGAGTATCGATACGTATTGGATGCAGATGGATCGATACGAACTGCGTGTGAGAATCGATATGAATTGGACGCAGATGGATCGATACGAAATGCGTGTGAGAATCGATATGAACAGAGCAGTTGTGATCGATACGAACAGAGCAGTTGCGATCGATACGAACAGAGCATTTTCGATCGATACGAACAGAGCATTTTCGCTCGATACAAACAGGGCACTTCCGATCGATACGAGAAGAGCATTTGCGATCGATACGAACAGAGCCGTGAGTATCGATACGAACTGGACGCAGATGGATCGATACGAACTGCTTGTGAGTATCGATACGAATTGAACGCAGATGTATCGATACGAACTACGTGTGAAAATCTATACGAATTGGATGCAGATGGATCGATACGAACTGCGTGTGAGAATCGACACGAACAGAGAAGTTGCGATCGATACGGACAGAGCAGTTGCGATCGATACGAACAGAGCATTTTCGATCGATACGAACAGAGCATTTTCGATCGGTACGAACAGAGCATTTTCGATCGCTATGAACAGAGCATTTTCGATCGATACGAAAAGAGCATTTGCGATCGATACGAACAGAGCCGTGAGTATCGATACGAATTGGACGCAGATGGATCGATACAAACTGCGTGTGAGAATCGATACGAATTGGACGCAGAAGGATCCATACGAACTGCGTGTGAAAATCAATACGAATTGGACGTAGATGGATCGATACAAACAGAGCAGTTGCGATCGATACGAACAGAGCAGTTGCGATCGATACGAACAGAGCAGTTGCGATCGATACAAACAGAGCATTTTCAATCCATATGAACAGAGCATTTTCGATCGATATGAATAGAGCATTTGCGATCGATACGAATAGAGCGGTGAGTATCGATACAAATTGGACGCAGATGGATCGATACGAACTACGTGTGAGAATCGATACGAATTGGACGCAGATGGATCGATACGAACTACGTGTGAAAATCGATACGAATTGGACGCAGATGGATCGATACGAACTGCGTGTGAGAATCGAAACGAACAGAGCAATTGCGATCGATACGAACAGAGGAGTTGCGATCGATACCAATTGTGCAGTTGCGATCGATATGAAAAGAGCATTTTCGATCGATACGAACAGAGCATTTTCGATCGATAGGAAAAGAGCATTTGCGATCGATACAAACAGAGCCGTGAGTATCGATACAAATTGGACGCAGATGGATCGATACGAACTGCGTGTGAGAATCGATAAGAATTGGACGCAGATGGATCGATACGAACTACATGTGATAATCGGTACGAATTGGACGCAGAAGGATCAATACGAACTGCATGTGAGAATCGATACAAACAGAGCAGTTGCGATCGATACGAACAGTGCAGTTGCGATCGATACGAACAGAGCAGTTGCGATCGATACGAACAGAGCATTTTTGATCGATACGAACTGAGCATTTTCGATCGATACGAAAAGAGCATTTGCGATCGATATGAACAGGGCTGTGAGTATCGATACGAATTGGACGCAGATGGATCGATACGAACTGCGTGTGACAATCGATACGAATTGGATGCAGATGGATCTATACGAACAGCGTGTGAAAATCGATATGAATAGGATGCAGATGGATCGATACGAACTGCGTGTGAGAATCGATACGAACAGAGTAGTTGCGATCGATACGAACAGAGCATTTTCGATTGATATGAATAGAGCATTTTCGATCGATACGAACAGAGCATTTTCGATCCATACGAAAAGAGCATTTGCGATCGATACGAACAGAGCCATGAGTATCAATACGAATTGGATGCAGATGGATCGATACGAACTGCATGTGAAAATCGAAATGAATTGGTCGCAGATGGATCGATACGAACAGCGTGTGAAAATCGATACGGATTGGACGCGGATGGATCGATACGAACTGCGTGTGAGAATCGATACGAACAGAGCAGTTGTGAACGATACGAACAGAGCAGTTGCGATCGATACGAACAGAGCAGTTGCAATCGATACTAACATAGCATTTTCGATCGATACGAACAGAGCATTTTCGATCGATACGAAAAGAGCATTTGCGATCGATACAAACAGAGCCGTGAGTATCGATACGAATTGGACGCAGATGGATCGATACGAACTGCGTGTGAGAATCGATACGAATTGGACCCAGATGGATCGATACGAACAGCGTGTGAAAATCTATACGAATTGGACGCAGATGGATCGATACGAACTGCATGTGAGAATCGATACGAACAGAGCAGTTGCGATCGATATGAATAGAGCATTTGCGATCGATACGAACAGAGCATTTTCGATCGATACGAACAGAGCATTTTCGATCGATACGAACAGAGCATTTTCGATCGATACGAAAAGAGCATTTTTGATCGATACGAACAGAGCCGTGAGTATCGATACGTATTGGACGCAGATGGATCGATACGAACTGCGTGTGAGAATCGATACGAATTGGACGCAGGTGGATCGATACGAAATGCGTGTGAGAATCGATATGAACATAGCAGTTGCGATCGATACGAACAGAGCAGTTGCGATCGATACGAACAGAGCAGTTGCGATCGATACGAACAGAGCATTTTCGCTCGATACAAACAGAGCATTTTCGATCGATACGAAAAGAGCATTTGTGATCCATACGAATATAGCCATGAGTATCGATACGAATTGGACGCAGATGTATCGATACGAACTGCGTGTGAGTATCGATATGAATTGGACGCACATGGATCGATACGAACTGCGTGTGAAAATCTATACGAATTGGACGCAGATGGATCGATACAAACTGCGTGTGAGAATCGATACGAACAGAGCAGTTGTGATCGATATGAACAGAGCAGTTGCGATCGATACGAACAGAGCAGTTGCGATCAATACGAACAGAGCATTTTCTATCGATACGAAAAGAGCATTTGCGATCGATACGAACAGAGCCGTGAGTATCGATACGTATTAGACGCAGATGGATCGATACGAACTGCGTGTGAGAATCGATACGAATTGGACGCAGATGGATCGATACGAAATGCGTGTGAGAATCGATATGAACAGAGCAGTTGCGATCGATACGAACAGAGCAGTTGCGATCGATACGAACAGAGCAGTTGCGACCGATATGAACAGAGCAGTTGCGATCGATACGAACAGAGCATTTTCGATCGATATGAACAGAGCATTTTCGATCGATACGAAAAGAGAATTTGCGATCGATACGAATAGAGCCATGAGTATCGATACAAATTGGACACAGATGGATCGATACGAACTGCGTGTGAGTATCGATACGAATTGGACGCAGATGGATCGATACGAACTGCGTGTGAAAATCTAAACAAATTGGGCGCAGATGGATCGATACGAACTGCGCGTGAGAATCGATACGAACAGAGCAGTTGCGATCGATTCGAACAGAGCAGTTGCGATCGATACGAACAGAGTAGTTGCGATCGATACGAATAGAGCATTTTCGATCGATACGAACAGAGCATTTTCGATCGATACAAATAGAGCATTTTCAATCGATACGAAAAGAGCATTTGCTATCGATACGAATAGAGCCGTGAAAATCGATACGAATTGGACGCAGATGGATCGATACGAACTGCGTGTGAGAATCGATACAAAGTGGACGTAGATGGATCGATACGAACTGCGTGTGAAAATAGATACGAACAGAGCAGTTGCGATCGATACGAACAGAGCAGTTGCGATCGATACGAATATAGCAGTTGCGATCGATACGAAAAGGGCATTTTAGATCGATACGAAGAGAGGATTTTCGATCTATACGAATAGAGCATTTTCGATCGATACGAAAAGAGCATTTGCGATCGATACGAAAAGAGCCGTGAGAATCGATACGAATTGGATGCAGATGGATCGATACGAACTGCGTGTGAGAATCGATACGAATTGGACGTAGATCGATCGATACGAACTGCGTGTGAAAATCGATTCGAATTGGACGCAGATGGATCGATACGAACTGCGTGTGAGAATCGATACGAACATAGCAGTTGAGATCGATACGAACAGAGCAGTTACGATCGATACGAACAAAGCAGTTGCGATCGATATGAATAGAGCAGTTGAGATCGATACGAACAGAGCATTTTCGATCGATACGAATAGAACAATTTCGATCGATACGAAAAGAGCATTTGCCATCGATACGAACAGAGCCGTGAGTATCGATACGAATTGGACGTAGATGGATCGATACGAACTACGTGTGAGAATCGATACGAATTGGATGCAGATGGATCGATACGAACTGTGTGTGAGAATCGATACGAATTGGACGCAGATGGATCGATACGAACTGCATGTGAGAATCGATACGAACAGAGCAGTTGTGATCGATACGAACAGAGCAGTTGCGATCGATACGAACAGAGCAGTTGCGATCGATACGAACAGAGCATTTTCGATCGATACGAACAGAGCATTTTCGATTGATACGAACAGAGTATTTTCGATCGATACGAAAAGAGCATTTGTGATCGATACGAACAGAGCCGTGAGTATCGATACGAGTTGGACGCAGATGGATCGATACGAACTGCGTGTGAGAACCGATACGACTTGGAAGCAGATGGATCGATATGAACTGCGTGTGAAAATCGATACGAATTGGGTGCAGATGGATCGATATGAACAGAGTAGTTGTGATCGAAACGAATAGAGTAGTTGTCATCGATACGAACAGAGCATTTTCGATCGATACGAACAGAGCATTTTCGATCGATACGAACAGAGCATTTTCGATCGATACGAAAAGAGCATTTGCGATCGATACGAACAGAGTCGTGAGTATCGATACTAATTGGACGCAGATGGATCGATATGAACCGCGTGTGAGAATCGATACGAATTGGACGCAGATGGATCGATACGAACTGCATGTGGAAATCGATACGAATTGGACGCATATGGATCGATACGAACAGAGCAGTTGCGATCGATAGGAACAGAGCAGATGCGATCGATACGAACAGAGCAGTTGCGATCGATACGAACAGAGCAGTTGCGATCGATACGAACAGAGCATTTTCGATCGATACGAACAGAGCATTTTCGATCGATATGAACAGTGCATTTTCGATCGATACGAAAAGAGCATTTGTGATCGATACGAACAGAGCCGTGAGTATCGATACTAATTGGACGCAGATGGATCGATACGAACTGCGTGTGAGAATCAATACGAATAGGACGCAGATGGATCGATACGAACTGCATGTGAAACTCGATACGAATTTGACGCAGATGGATCGATACGAACAGAGCAGTTGCGATCGATACGAACAGAGCAGTTGCGATCGATACGAACAGAGCAGTTGCGATCGATACGAACAGAGCATTTTCTATCGATACAAACAGAGCATTTTCGATCGGTACGAACAGAGCAGTTGCGATCGGTACGAACAGAGTAGTTATGATCGATACGAACAGAGCATTTTCGATCGATACGAACAGAGCATTTTCGATCGATACGAAAAGAGCATTTTCGATCGATACGAACTGAGCCGTGAGTATCGATACTAATTGGATGCAGATGGATCGATACAAACTACTTGTGAGAATCGATACAAATTGGACGTAGATGGATCGATATGAACTGCATGTGAAAATCGATACGAATTGGACGCAGATGGATCGATACGAACAGAGCAGTTGCGATCGATACGAACAGAGCAGTTGCGATCGATACGAACAGAGCAGTTGCGATCGATACGAACAGAGCATTTTCGATCGATACGAACAGAGCATTTTCGATCGTTACGAACAGAGCATTTTCGATCGATACGAAAAGAGCATTTGCGATCGATACGAACAGAGCCATAAGTATCGATACGAATTAGACGCAGTTGGATCGATACGAACTGCGTGTGAGAATCGATACTAATTGGACGCAAATGGATCCATACGAACTGCGTGTGAAATTCAATACGAATTTGACGCAGATGGATCGATACGAAAAGAGCATTTGCGATCGATACGAACAGAGTAGATGCGACCTATATGAACAGAGCAGTTGCGATCGATACGAATAAAGCAGTTGCGATCGATACGAACAGAGCATTTTCGATCGATACGAACAGAGCAGTTTTCGATCGATACGAAAAGAGCATTTGCGATCGATACGAACAGAGCCGTGAGTATCGATACTAATTGGACGCAGATGGATCGATACGAACTACGTGTGAGAATCGATACGAATTGGATGCAGATGGATGATATGAACTGCGTGTGAAAATCGATACGAATTGGACGCAGATGGATCGATACGAACAGAGCAGTTGCGATCGATACGAACAGAGCAGTTGCGATCGATACGAACAGAGCATTTTCGATCGATACGAACAGAGCATTTTCGATCGATACGAACAGAGCATTTTCGATCGATACGAACAGAGCATTTTCGATCGATACGAAAAGAGCATTTGCGATCGATACGAACAGAGCCATGAGTATCGATATGAATTAGACGCAGTTGGATCGATACGAACTGTGTGTGAGAATCGATACGAATTGGACGCAGAAGGATCGATACGAACTTTGTGTGAAAATCGATACGAATTGGACGCAGATGGATCGATACGAACAGAGCAGTTGCGATCGATACGAACAGAGCAGTTGCGATCGATACGAACAGAGCAGTTGCGATCGATACGAACAGAGCAGTTGCGATCGATACGAATAGAGCATTTTCGATCGATACGAACAGAGCATTTTCGATTGATACGAACAGAGCATTTTCGATCGATACGAAAAGAGCATTTGCGATCGATACGAACATAGCCGTGAGTATCGATACTAATTGGACGCAGATGGATCGATACGAATAGAGCAGTTGTGATCGATACGAACGGAGTAGATGCGATCGATACGAACAGAGCAGTTGCGATCGATACGAACAGAACAGTTGCGATCGATACGAATAGAGCATTTTCGATCGATACAAACAGAGCATTTTCGATCGATACGAACAGAGCATTTTCGATCGATACGAAAAGAGAATTTGCGATCGATACGAACAGAGCCGTGAGTATCGATACTAATTGGACGCAGATGGATCGATACGAACTGCGTGTGAGAATCGATACGAATTGGACGCAGATGGATCGATACGAATTGCGTGTGACAATCGGTACGAATTGGACGCAAATGGATCAATACGAACAATGCAGTTGCGATCGATACGAACAGAGGAGTTGCGATCGATACGAACACAGCAGTTGCGGTTGATAGGAACAGAGCAGTTGCGATCGATACGAACGGGGCATTTTCGATCCATACGAACAGAGCATTTTCGATCGATACGAAAAGAGCATTTGCAATCGATACGAACAGAGCCGTGAGTATCATTACGAATTAGACGCAGATGGATCGATACGAACTGCGTGTGAGAATCGATACGAATTGGACGCAGATGGATCGATAAGAACTGCGTGTGAAAATCGATACGAATTGGACGCAGATGGATCGATACGAGCTGCATGTGAGAATCGATACGAATAGAGCAGTTGCGATCGATACGAACAGAGCAGTTGCGATCGATACGAACAAAGCAGTTGCGATCAATATGAACTGTGCAGTTGCGATCGATACGAACAGTGCATTTTCGATCGATACGAACAGAGCATTTTCGATCGATACGAATAGAGCATTTTCGATCGATACGAAAAGAGCATTTGCGATCGATACGAACAGAGCCGTGAGTATCGATACGAATTAGACGCAGATGGATCGATACGAACTGCGTGTGAGAATCAATACGAATTGGACGCAGATTGATCGATACGTACTGCGTGTGAAAATCGATAAGAATTGGACGTAGATGGATCGATACGAACTGCGTGTGAGAATCGATACGAACAGAGCAGCTGCGATCGATACGAACAGTGCAGTTACGATCGATACGAACAGAGCAGTTGCGATCGATAAGAATAGAGCAGTTGCGATCGATACGAAAAGAGCATTTTCGATCGATACAAACAGTGCATTTTCGAACGATACGAAAAGAGCATTTGCGATCGATACGAACAGGGCTGTGAGTATCAATACGAATTGGACGCAGATGGATCGATACGAACTGCATGTAAGAATCGATACGAATTGGATGCAGATGAATCGATACGAACAGCGTGTGAAAATCGATACGAATTGGACGCAGATGGATCGATACGAACTGCGTGTGAGAATCGATACGAACAGAGCAGTTGCGATCGATACGAACAGAGCAGTTGCGATCGATACGAACAGAGCATTTTCGATCGATACGAACAGAGCATTTTCGATCGATATGAAAAGAGCATTTGCGATCGATACGAACAGAGCCGTGAGTATCGATACTAATTGGACGTAGATGGATCGATACGAACTGCTTGTGAGAATCGATACGAATTGGACGCCGATGGATCGATATGAACTGCGTGTGAAAATCGATACGAATTAGACGCAGATGGATCGATACGAACAGAGCAGTTGCGATCGATACGAAAAGAGCAGATGCGATCGATACGAACAGAGCAGTTGGGATCGATACGAACAGAGCAGTTGCGATCGATACGAATAGAGCATTTTCGATCGATACGAACAGAGCATTTTCGATCGATACGAACAGAGAATTTTCGATCGATACGAAAAGAGCATTTGCGATCGATACGAACAAAGCCATGAGTATCAATACGAATTGGACGCAGATGGATCGATACGAACTGCGTGTGAAAATCGATACGAATTGGATGCAGATGGATCGATACGATCTGCATGTTAGAATGGATACGAATTGGACGCAGATGGATCGATACGAACTACGTGTGAGAATCGATATGAACAGAGCAGTTGCGATCGATACGAACAGAGCAGTTGCGATCGATACTAACATAGCATTTTCGATCGATACGAACAGAGCATTTTTGATCGATACGAAAAGTGCATTTGCGATCGATACGAACAGAGCCGTGAGTATCGATACGAATTGGACGCAGATGGATCGATACGAACCGCGTGTGAGAATCGATACGAATTGGACGGAGATGGATCGATACGAACCGCGTGTGAAAATCGATACGAATTGGACGCAGATGGATCGATACGAACTGCGTGTGAGAATCGATACGAACAGAGCAGTTGCGATCGATACGAATAGAGCAGTTGCGATAGATACGAACAGAGCATTTGCGATCGATACTAATATAGCATTTTCGATCGATATGAACAGAGCATTTTCGATCGATATGAAAAGAGCATTTGCGATCGATACGAACAGAGCCGTGAGTATCGATACGAAGTGGACGGAGATGGATCGATACGAACTACGTGTGAGAATCGATACGAATTGGACGTAGATGGATCGATACGAACTGAGTGTGACAATCGATACGAATTGGACGCAGATGGATCGATACAAACTGCGTGTGACAATCGATACGAATTGGATGCAGATGGATCGATATGAACTGCGTGTGACAATCGATACGAACAGAGCAGTTGCGATCGATACGAACAGAGCAGTTGCGATCGATACGAACAGAGCATTTTCGATCGATACAAACAGAGCATTTTCGATCGATACGAACAGAGCATTTTCGATCGATACGAGCATAGCATTTGCGATCGATACGAATAGTGCCGTGAGTATCGATACGAATTGGACGCAGATGGATCGATACGAACTGCATGTGAGAATCGATACGAATTGGACGCAGATGGATCATTACGAACTACATGTGAAAATCGATACGAATTGGATGCAGATGGATCGATACGAACTGCGTGTGAGAATCGATACGAACAGAGTAGTTGCGATCGAAATGAACAGAGCAGTTGCAATCGATATGAACAGAGCAGTTGCGATCGATACGAATAGAGCATTTTCGATCGATACGAACAGAGCATTTTCGATCGATACGAACAGAGCATTTTCGATCGATACGAACATAGCATTTTCGATCGATACGAACATAGCATTTTCGATCGATACAAAAGGAGCATTTGCGATCGATATGAAAAGTGCCGTGAGTATCGATACGAATTGGACGCAGATGGATCGATACGAACTGCATGTGAGAATCGATACGAATTGGACGCAGATGGATCGTTACGAACTGCGTGTGAAAATCGATACGAATTGGACGCAGATGGATCGATACGAACTGCGTGTGAGAATCGATACGAATTGGACGCAGATGGATCGATAAGAACTGCGTGTGAAAATCGATACGAATTGGACGCAGATGGATTGATACGAACTGCATGTGAGAATCGATACGAACAGAGCAGTTGCGATCGATACGAACAGAGCAGTTGCGATCGATACGAACAAAGCAGTTGCGATCAATACGAACTGTGCAGTTGCGATCGATACGAACTGTGCATTTTCGATCGATACGAACAGAGCATTTTCGATCGATACGAACAGAGCATTTTTTATCGATACGAAAAGAGCATTTGCGATCGATACGAACAGAGCCGTGAGTATCGATACGAATTAGACGCAGATGGATCGATACGAACTGTGTGTGAGAATCAATACAAATTGGACGCAGATTGATCGATACGCGTGTGAAAATCGTTAAGAATTAGACGCAGATGGATCGATACGAACTGCGTGTGAGAATCGATACGAACAGAGCAGTTGCGATCGATATGAACAGTGCAGTTGCGATCGATACGAACAGAGCAGTTGCGATCGATACGAACAAAGCATTTTCGATCGATACAAACAGAGCATTTTCGAACGATACGAAAAGAGCATTTGCGATCGATACGAACAGGGCTGTGAGTATCGATATGAATTGGAGGCAGATGGATCGATACGAACTGCGTGTGAGAATCGATACGAATTGGATGTAGATGAATCGATACGAACAGCGTGTGAAAATCGATACGAATTGGACGTAGATGGATCGATACGAACTGCGTGTGAGAATCGATACGAACAGAGCAGTTGCGATCGATACGAACAGAGCAGTTGCGATCAATACGAACAGAGCATTTTCGATCGATACGAATAGAGCATTTTCGATCGATACGAAAAGAGCATTTGCGATCGATACGAATAGAGCCGTGAGTATCGATACAAATTGGACGCAGATGGATCGATACGAACTGCTTGTGAGAATCGATACGAATTGGACGCAGATGGATCGATATGAACTACGTGTGAAAATCGATACGAATTGGACACAGATGGATCGATACGAACAGAGCAGTTGCGATCGATATGAAAAGAGCAGAAGCGATCGATACGAACAGAGCAGTTGCGATCGATACGAACAGAGCAGTTGCGATCGATACGAATAGAGCATTTCCGATCGATACGAACAGAGCATTTTCGATCGATACGAACAGAGAATTTTCGATCGATACGAAAAGAGCATTTGCGATCGATACGAATTGAGCCATGAGTATCAATACGAATTGGACGCAGATGGATTGATACGAACTACGTGTGAAAATCGATACGAATTGGACGCAGATGGATCGATACGAACTGCGTGTGAAAATCGATATGAACAGAGCAGTTGCGATCGATACGAACAGAGCAGTTGCGATCGATACGAACATAGCATTTTCGATCGATACGAACAGAGCATTTTCGATCGATACGAAAAGAGCTTTTGCGATCGATACGAACAAAGCCGTGAGTATCGATACGAATTGGACGCAGATGGATCGATACGAACTACATGTGAGAATCGATACGAATTGGACGCAGATGGATCGATACGAACAGCGTGTGAAAATCGATACGAATTGGACGCAGATGGATCGATACGAACTGCATGTGAGAATCGATACGAACATAGCAGTTGCGATCAATACGAATAGAGCAGTTGTGATCGATACGAACAGAGCATTTGCGATCGATATGAATAGAGCATTTTCGATCGATATGAACAGAGCATTTTCGATCGATATGAAAAGAGCATTTTCGATCGATACGAACAGAGCCGTGAGTATCGATACGAAGTGGACGCAGATGGATCGATATGAACTGCGTGTGAGAATCGATACGAATTGGACGCAGATGGATCGATACGAACTGGGTGTGACAATCGATACGAATTGGACGCAGATGGATCGATACGAACTGCGTGTGACAATCGATACTAGTTGGACGCAGATGGATCGATATGAACTGCGTGTGACAATCGATACGAACGGAGCAGTTGCGATCGATACGAACAGAGCAGTTGCGATCGATACGAATAGAGCATTTTCGATCGATACGAACAGAGCATTTTCGATCGATACGAACAGAGCATTTTCGATCGATACGAGCATAGCATTTGCGATCGATACGAATAGTGCAGTGAGTATCGATACGAATTGGACGCAGATGGATCGATACAAACTGCGTGTAAGAATCGATATGAATTGGACGCAGATGGATCGTTACGAACTACGTGTGAAAATCGATACGAATTGGATGCAGATGGATCGATACGAACTGCGTGTGAGAATCGATACGAACAGAGCAGTTGCGATCGATATGAACAGAGCCGTTGCAATTGATATGAACAGAGCAGTTGCGATCGATACGAATAGAGCATTTTCGATCGATACGAACAGAGCATTTTCGATCGATACGAACAGAGCATTTTCGATCGATACGAACATAGCATTTTCGATCAATACGAACATAGCATTTTCGATCGATACAAACAGAGCATTTGCGATCGATATGAAAAGTGCCGTGAGTATCGATACGAATTGGACGCAGATGGATCGATACGAACTACGTGTGAGAATCGATACGAATTGGACAAAGATGGATCGTTACGAACTGCGTGTGAAAATCGATACGAATTGGATGCAGATGGATCGATACGAACTACGTGTGAGAATCGATACGAACAGAGCAGTTGCGATCGATATGAACAGAGCAGTTGCAATCGATACGAACAAAGCAGTTGCGATCGATTCCAACAGAGCAGTTGCGATCGATACGAACTGAGCATTTACGATCGATACGAACAGAGCATTTTCGATCGATACGAACAGGGCATTTTCGACCGATACGAACAGAGCCGTGAGTATCGATACGAATTGGACGCAGATTGATCGATACGAACTGCGTGTGAGAATCGATACGAACTGCGTGTGAAAATCAATACGAATTGGACGCAGATGGATCGATACGAACTACGTGTGAGAGTCGATACGAACAGAGCAGTTGCGATCGATACGAACAGAGCAGTTGCGATCGATACGAACAGAGCAGTTGTGATCAATACGAACAGAGCAATTGCGATCGATACGAACAGAGCATTTTCGATCGATACGAATAGAGCATTTTCGATCGATACAAAAAGAGCAGTTGCGATCGATACGAACAGAGTCGTGAGTATCGATACGAATTGGATGCAGATGGATCGATACGAACTGCGTGTGAGAATCGATACGAATTGGACGCAGATGGATCATTACGAACTGCGTGTGAAAATCGATACAAATTGGATGCAGATGGATCGATACGAACTACGTGTGAGAATCGATACGAACAGAGCAGTTGCGATCGATATGAACAGAGCAGTTACAATCGATACGAACAAAGCAGTTGGGATCGATACGAACGGTGCAGTTGCGATCGATACAAACAGAACATTTTCGATCGATACGAACAGAGCATTTTCGATCGATACGAACAGAGCATTTTCGACCTATACGAACAGAGCCGTGAATATCGTTACGAATTGGACGTAGATGGATCGATACGAACTACGTGTGAGAATCGATACGAATTGGATGCAGATAGATCGATACGAACTGCGTGTGAAAATCGATACGAATTGGATGCAGATGGATCGATACGAACTGCGTGTGAGAGACGATACGAACAGAGCAGTTGCGATCGATACAAACAGAGCAGTTGCGATCGATACGAACCGAGCAGTTGCGATCGATACGAACAGAGCAGTTGCAATCGATACGAACAGAGCATTTTCGATCGATACGAATAGAGCATTTTCGATCGATACGAAAAGAGCATTTGCGATCGATACGAACAAAGTTATGAGTATCGATACGAATTGGACGCAAATGGATCGATACGAACTGCATGTGAGAATCGATACGAATTGGACGCAGATGGATCGATACGATCTGCGTGTGAAAATCGATACGAATTGGACGCAAATGGATCGATACAAACTGCGTGTGAGAATCGATACGAACAGAGCAGTTGCGATCGATACAAAAAGAGCAGTTGCGATCGATATGAACAGAGCATTTTCGATTGATACGAACAGAACATTTTCGATCGATATGAACAGAGCATTTTCGATCGATACGAAAAGAGCATTTTCGATCGATACGAACAGTGCCGTGAGTATCGATACGAATTGGACGCAGATGGATCGATACGAGCAGCGTGTGAAAATTGATAGGAATTGGACGCAGATGGATCGATACGAACTACGTGTGAAAATCGATACGAATTGGACGCAGATGGATCGATAGGAACTGCGTGTGAGAATCGATACAAACAGAGCAGTTGCGATCGATACGAACAGAGAAGTTGCGATCGATACGAAAAGAGCAGTTGCAATCGATACGAACAGAGAATTTTCAATCGATACGAATAGAGCATTTTCGATCGATACGAAAAGAGCATTTGCGATCGATACGAACAGAGCCATGAGTATCGATACGAATTGGACGTAGATGGATCGATACGAACTACGTGTGAGAATCGATACGAATTGGACGCAGATGGATCGATACGAACTGCGTGTGACAATCGATATGAATTGGACGTAGATGGATCGATACGAACTATGTGTGAGAATCGAGACGAACAGAGAAGTTGCGATCGATACGAACAGAGCAGTTGCGATCGATACGAAAAGAGCAGTTGCGATCGATACGAACAGAGCAGTTGCGATCGATACGAACAGAGCAGTTGCGATCGATACAAACAGAGCATTTTCGATCGATACGAACAGAGTATTTTCGATCGATACAAAAAGAGCATTTGCGATCGATACGAACAGAGCCATGAGTATCGATACGAATTGGACGCAAATGGATCGATACGAACTGCGTGTGAGAATCGATACGAATTGGACGCAGATGGATCGATACAAACAGCGTGTGAAAATCGATACGAATTGGACGCAGATGGATCGATACGAACTACGTGTGAGAATCGATACGAACAGAGCAGTTGCGATCGATATGAACAGAGGAGTTGCGATCGATACGAATAGAGCATTTTCAATCGAAACGAACAGAGCATTTTAGATCGATACGAAAAGAGCATTTGCGATCAATACGAACAGATTCGTGAGTATCGATACGAATTAGACGTAGATGGATCGATACAAAATGAGTGTGAGAATCGATACGAATTGAACGCAGATGGATCGATACGAACTGCGTGTGAAAATTGATTCGAATTGGACGCAGATGGATCGATACGAACTGCGTGTGAGAATCGATACGAACAGAGCAGATGCGATCGATACGAATAGAGCAGTTACGATCGATACAAACAGAGCAGTTGCGATCGATACGAATAGAGCATTTTCGATCGATACGAACAGAGCATTTTCGATCGATACGAACATGGCATTTTCGATCGATACGAAAAGAGCATTTGCGATCGATACGAACAGAGCCGTGAGTATTGATACGAATTGGACGCAGATGGATCGATACGAACTGCGTATGAGAATCGATACGAATTGGACGCAGATGGATCGATACGAACTGCATGTGACAATCGATACAAATTGGACGCAGATGGATCGATACGAATTGCGTGTGACAATCTATACGAATTGGACGTAGATGGATTGATATGAACTGCGTGTGACAATCGATACGAACAGAGAAGTTGCGATCGATACAACCAGAGTAGTTGCGATCGATACGAATAGAGCAGTTGCGATCGATACGAACAGAGCATTTTCGATCGATACGAACAGTGCCGTGAGTATCGATACGAATTGGACGTAGATGGATCGAACGAACTATGTGTGAGAATCAATGCGAATTGGACGCAGATGGATCGATTCGAACTGCGTGAGAAAATCGATACGAATTGAATGCAGATGGATCGATACGAACTGTGTGTGAGAATCGATACGAATAGAGCAGTTGTGATCGATACGAGCAGAGCAGTTGCGATCGATACGAACAGAGCAGTTGCGATCGATACGAACAGAGCAGTTGCGATCGATACGTATAGAGCATTTTCGATCGATACGAACAGAGCATTTTCGATCGATACGAACAGAGCATTTTTGATCGATACGAAAAGAGCATTTGTGATCGATACGAACAGAGCCGTGTGTATCGATACTAATTGGACGCAGATGGATCGATACGAACTGTGTGTGAGAATCAATACGAATTGGACGCAGATGGATCGATACGAACAGCGTGTGAAAATCGATACGAATTGGACGCAGATGGATCGATACGAACTGCGTGTGAAAATCGATACGAATTGGACGCAGATGGATCGATACGAACTGCGTGTGAGAATCGATTCGAACAGAGTAGTTGCGATCGATACGAACAGAGAAGTTGCGATCGATACGAACATAGCAGTTGCGATCGATACGAACAGAGCATTTTCGATCGATACGAAAAGAGCATTTGCGATCGATACGAACAGAGCAGTTGCGATCGACACGAAAAGAGCATTTTCGATCGATACGAGCATAGTATTTGCGATCGATACGAATAGTGCCGTGAGTATCGATACGAATTGGACGCAGATGGATCGATACGAACTGCGTGTGAGAATCGATATGAATTGGACGCAGATGGATCGTTACGAACTACGTGTGAAAATCGATACGAATTGGATGCAGATGGATCGATACAAACTGCGTGTGAGAATCGATACGAACAGAGCAGTTGCGATCGATATGAACAGAGCAGTTGCAATCGATATGAACAGAGCAGTTGCGATCGATACGAAT
The DNA here is from genome assembly GCA_030737815.1 of Allium fistulosum. NCBI lineage: Eukaryota > Viridiplantae > Streptophyta > Magnoliopsida > Asparagales > Amaryllidaceae > Allium > Allium fistulosum. The sequence continues at coordinate 803,116,953 of CM060904.1, forward strand.
AGAGCATTTTCGATCGATACGAATAGAGCATTTTCGATCGATACGAACAGAGCATTTTCGATCGATACGAACATAGCATTTTCGATCAATACGAACATAGCATTTTCGATCGATACGAAAAGAGCATTTGCGATCGATATGAAAAGTGCCGTGAGTATCGATACGAATTGGACGCAGATGGATCGATACGAACTACGTGTGAGAATCGATACGAATTGGACAAAGATGGATCGTTACGAACTGCGTGTGAAAATCGATACGAATTGGATGCAGATGAATCGATACGAACTACGTGTGAGAATCGATACGAACAGAGCAGTTGCGATCGATATGAACAGAGCAGTTGCAATCGATACGAACAAAGCAGTTGCGATCGATTCGAACGGAGCAGTTGCGATCGATACGAACAGAGCATATTCGATCGATACGAACAGTGCATTTTCGATCGATACGAACAGGGCATTTTCGACCGATACGAACAGAGCCGTGAGTATCGATACGAATTGGACGCAGATGGATCGATACGAACTGCGTGTGAGAATCGATACGAACTACGTGTGAAAATCAATACGAATTGGACGCAGATGGATCGATACGAACTACGTGTGAGAGTCGATACGAACAGAGCAGTTGCGATCGATACGAACAGAGCAGTTGCGATCGATACGAACAGAGCAGTTGTGATCGATACGAACAGAGCAGTTGCGATCAATACGAACAGAGCATTTTCGATCGATACGAATAGAGCATTTTCGATCGATACAAAAAGAGCAGTTGCGATCGATACGAACAGAGTCGTGAGTATCGATACGAATTGGACGCAGATGGATCGATACGAACTGCGTGTGAGAATCGATACGAATTGGACGCAGATGGATCATTACGAACTGCGTGTGAAAACCGATACAAATTGGATGCAGATGGATCGATACGAACTACGTGTGAGAATCGATACGAACAGAGCAGTTGCGATCTATATGAACAGAGCAGTTACAATCGATACGAACAAAGCAGTTGGGATCGATACGAACGGAGCAGTTGCGATCGATACAAACAGAACATTTTCGATCGATACGAACACAGCATTTTCGATCGATACGAACAGAGCATTTTCGACCTATACGAACAGAGCCGTGAGTATCGATACGAATTGGACGCAGATGGATCGATACGAACTACGTGTGAGAATCGATACGAATTGGATGCAGATGGATCGATACGAACTGCGTGTGAAAATCGATACGAATTGGACGCAGATGGATCGATAAGAACTGCGTGTGAGAGACGATACGAATAGAGCAGTTGCGATCGATACGAACAGAGCAGTTGCGATCGATATGAACCGAGCAGTTGCGATCAATACGAACAGAGCAGTTGCAATCGATACGAACAGAGCATTTTCGATCGATACGAATAGAGCATTTTCGATCGATATGAAAAGAGCATTTGCGATCGATACGAACAAAGTTGTGAGTATCGATACGAATTGGACGCAGATGGATCGATACGAACTGCATGTGAGAATCGATACGAATTGGACGCAGATGGATCGATACGATCTGCGTGTGAAAATCGATACGAATTGGACGCAAATGGATCGATACAAACTGCGTGTGAGAATCGATACGAACAGAGCAGTTGCGATCGATACAAAAAGAGCAGTTGCGATCGATATGAACAGAGCATTTTTGATTGATACGAACAGAACATTTTCGATCGATATGAACAGAGCATTTTCGATCGATACGAAAAGAGCATTTTCGATCGATACGAACAGTGCCATGAGTATCGATACGAATTGGACGCAGATGGATCGATACGAGCAGCGTGTGAAAATTGATAGGAATTGGACGCAGATGGATCGATACGAACTACGTGTGAAAATCGATATGAATTGGACGCAGATGGATCGATACGAACTGCGTGTGAGAATCGATACAAACAGAGCAGTTGCGATCGATACGAAAAGAGAAGTTGCGATCGATACGAAAAGAGCAGTTGCGATCGATACGAACAGAGCATTTTCAATCGATACGAATAGAGCATTTTCGATCGATACGAAAAGAGCATTTGCGATCGATACGAACAGAGCCATGAGTATCGATACGAATTGGACGTAGATGGATCGATACGAACTACGTGTGAGAATCGATACGAATTGGACGCAGATGGATCGATACGAACTGCGTGTGATAATCGATACGAATTGGACGTAGATGGATCGATACGAACTACGTGTGATAATCGATACGAACAGAGAAGTTGCGATCGATACGAACAGAGCAGTTGCGATCGATATGAAAAGAGCAGTTGCGATCGATACGAAAAGAGCAGTTGCGATCGATACGAACAGAGCAGTTGCGATCGATACGAACAGAGCATTTTCTATTGATACGAACAGAGCATTTTCGATCGATACGAAAAGAGCATTTGCGATCGATATGAACAGAGCCATGAGTATCGATACGAATTGGACGCAAATGGATCGATACGAACTGCGTGTGAGAATCGATACGAATTGGACGCAGATGGATCGATACAAACAGCGTGTGAAAATCGATACGAATTGGACGCAGATGGATCGATATGAACTGCGTGTGAAAATCGATACGAACAGAGCAGTTGCGATCGATACGAATAGAGGAGTTGCGATCGATACGAATAGAGCATTTTCAATCGATACGAACAGAGCATTTTCGATCGATACGAAAAGAGCATTTGCGATCAATACGAACAGATTCGTGAGTATCGATAAGAATTAGACGTAGATGGATCGATACAAAATGAGTGTGAGAATCGATACGAATTGAACGCAGATGGATCGATACGAACTGCGTGTGAAAATTGATTCGAATTGGACGCAGATGGATCGATACGAACTGCGTGTGAGAATCGATACGAACAGAGCAGATGCGATCGATACGAATAGAGCAGTTACGATCGATACAAATAGAGCAGTTGCGATCGATACGAATAGAGCATTTTCGATCGATACGAACAGAGCATTTTCGATCGATACGAACATGGCATTTTCGATCGATACGAAAAGAGCATTTACGATCGATACGAACAGAGCCGTGAGTATTGATACGAATTGGACGCAGATGGATCGATACGAACTGCGTATGAGAACCGATACGAATTGGACGCAGATGGATCGGTACGAACTACATGTGACAATCGATACGAATTGGACGTAGATGGATCGATACGAACTGCGTGTGACAATCTATACGAATTGGACGTAGATGGATTGATATGAACTGCGTGTGACAATCGATACGAACAGAGGAGTTGCGATCGATACGACCAGAGCAGTTGCGATCGATACGAACAGAGCAGTTGCGATCGATACGAAAAGAGCATTTTCGATCGATACGAACAGTGCCGTGAGTATCGATACGAATTGGACGTAGATGGATCGATACGAACTACGTGTGAGAATCGATGCGAATTGGACGCAGATGGATCGATTCGAACTGCATGAGAAAATCGATATGAATTGAATGCAGATGGATCGATACGAACTACGTGTGAGAATAGATACGAAAAGAGCAGTTGTGAATGATACGAGCAGAGCAGTTGCGATCGATATGAACAGAGCAGTTGCGATCGATACGAACAGAGCAGTTGCGATCGATACGTATAGAGCATTTTCGATCGATACGAACAGTGCATTTTCGATCGATACGAACAGAGCATTTTTGATCGATACGAAAAGAGCATTTGCGATCGATACGAACAGAGCCGTGTGTATCGATACTAATTGGACGCAGATGGATCGATACGAACTGTGTGTGAGAATCAATACGAATTGGACGCAGATGGATCGATACGAACAGCGTGTGAAAATCGATACGAATTGGACGCAGATGGATCGATACGAACTGCGTGTGAAAATCGATACGAATTGGACGCAGATGGATCGATACGAACTGCGTGTGAGAATCGATTCGAACAGAGGAGTTGCGATCGATACGAACAGAGAAGTTGCGATCGATACGAACATAGCAGTTGCGATCGATACGAACAGAGCATTTTCGATCGATACGAAAAGAGCATTTGCGATCGATACGAACAGAGCAGTTGCGATCGACACGAAAAGAGCATTTGCGATCGATACGAACAGAGCAGTTGCGATCGATACGAATAGAGCATTTGCGATCGATATGTATAGAGCAGTTGCGATCGATACGAACAGAGCATTTTCGATCGATACGAACAGAGCATTTTCGATCGATCCAAACAGAGCATTTTCGATCGAAACGAAAAGTGCATTTGCGATCAATACGAACAGAGCCATGAGTATCGATACGAATTGGACGCAGATGGATCGATACGAACTGCGTGTGAGAATCGATACGAATTGGACGCAGATGGATCGATACGAACTGCGTGTGAAAATCGATACGAATTGGACGTAGATGGATCGATACGAACTGCATGTGAGAATCGATACGAACAAAGCAGTTGCGATCGATACGAACAGAGCAGTTACGATCGATACGAACAAAGCAGTTGTGATCGATACGAACAGAGCATTTTTGATCGATACGAACAGAGCATTTTCGATCAATACGAAAAGTGCATTTGCGATCGATACGAACATAGCCGTGAGTATCGATACAAAGTGGACGCAGATGGATCGATACGAACTGCGTGTGAGAATCGATACGAATTGGACGCAGATGGATCGATACGAACCGCATGTGACAATCTATACGAATTGGACGCAGATGGATCGATACGAACTGCATGTGACAATCGATACGAATTGGACGCAGATGGATCGATACAAACTGCGTGTGAGAATCGATACGAACAGAGCAGTTGCGATCGATAAGAACAGAACAGTTGCGATCGATACAAAAAGAGCAGTTGCGATCGATATGAACAGAGCATTTTCGATCGATACGAACAAAGCATTTTCGATCGATACGAAAAGGGCATTTTCGATCGATACGAACAAAGCCGTGAGTATCGATACGAATTGGATGCAGATGGATCGATACGAACAGCGTGTGAAAATCGATAGGAATTGGACGCAGATGGATCGATACGAACTACGTGTAAAAATCGATACGAATTGGACGCAGATGGATCGATACGAACTGCGTGTGAAAATCGATACAAACAGAGCAGTTGCGATCGATAGGAACAGAGAAGTTGCGATTGATACGAACAGAGCAGTTGTGATCGATATGAACAGAGCATTTTCAATCGATACGAATAGAGCATTTTCGATCGATACGAAAAGAGCATTTGCGATCGATACGAACAGAGCCGTAAGTATCGATACGAATTGGACGTAGATGGATCGATACGAACTACGTGTGAGAATCGATACGAATTGGACGTAGATGGATCGATACGAACTGCGTGTGACAATCGATACGAATTGGACGTAGATGGATCGATACGAACTGCATGTGAGAATCGATACGAACAGAGCAGTTGCGATCGATACGAACAGAGCAGTTGCGATCGATACGAACAGAGCAGTTGCGATCGATACGAACAGAGCATTTTCGATCGATACGAACAGAGCATTTTCGATCGATACGAAAGAGCATTTTCGATCGATATGAAAAGAGCATTAGCGATCGATACGAACAGAGCCATGAGTATCGATACGAATTGGACGCAAATGGATCGATACGAACTGCGTGTGAGAATCGATACGAATTGGACGCAGATGGATCGATACAAACAGCGTGTGAAAATCGATATGAATTGGACGCAGATGGATCGATACGAACAGAGCAGTTGCGATCGATACGAACAGAGGAGTTGCGATCGATACGAATAGAGCATTTTCAATCGATACGAACAGAGCATTTTCGATCGGTACGAAAAGAGCATTTGCGATCAATACGAACAGATTCGTGAGTATCGATACGAATTGGACGTAGATGGATCGATACGAACTGAGTGTGAGAATCGATACGAATTGGACGCAGATGGATCGATACGAACTGCGTGTGAAAATCGATTCGAATTGGACACAGATGGATCGATACGAACTACGTGTGAGAATCGATACGAACAGAGCAGTTGCGATCGATACGAACAGAGCAGTTGCGATCGATACGAACAGAGCAGTTGCGATCGATACGAATAAAGCATTTTCGATCGATATGAACAGAGCATTTTCGATCGATACGAACATGGCATTTTCGATCGATACGAAAAGAGCATTTGCGATCGATACGAACAGAGCCGTGAGTATCGATACGAATTGGACGCAGATGGATCGATATGAACTGCGTATGAGAATCGATACGAATTGGACGCAGATAGATCGATACGAACTGCGTGTGACAATCGATACGAATTGGATGCAGATGGATCGATACGAACTGCGTGTGACAATCTATACGAATTGGACACAGAAGGATTGATATGAACTGCGTGTGACAATCGATACGAACAGAGTAGTTGCGATCGATACGAACAGAGCAGTTGCGATCGATACGAACAGAGCAGTTGCGATCGATATGAACAGAGCATTTTCGATCGATACGAACAATGCCGTGAGTATCGATACGAATTGGACGCAGATGGATCGATACGAACTGCGTGTGAGAATCGATACGAATTGGACGTAGATGGATCGATACGAACTGCGTGTGAAAATCGATACGAATTAGAAGTAGATGGATCAATACGAACTACGTGTGAGAATCGATACGAACAGAGCAGTTGCGATCGATACGAGCAGAGCAGTTGCGATCGATACGAACAGAGCAGTTGCGATCGATACGTATAGAGCATTTTCGATCGATACGAACAGAGCATTTTCGATCGATACGAATAGGGCATTTTCGATCGATACGAAAAGAGCATTTGCGATCGATACGAACAGAGCCGTGAGTATCGATACTAATTGGACTTAGATGGATCGATACGAACTGTGTGTGAGAATCGATACGAATTGGATGCAGATGGATCGATACGAACATCGTGTGAAAATCAATACGAATTAGACGCAGATGGATCGATACGAACTGCGTGTGAAAATCGATACGAATTGGATGCAGATGGATCGATACGAACTGCGTGTGAGAATCGATTCGAACATAGTAGTTGCTATCGATACGAACAGAGCAGTTGCGATCGATACGAACAGAGCAGTTGCAATCGATACGAACAGAGCATTTTCGATCGATACGAAAAGAGCATTTGCGATCAATACGAACAGATTCGTGAGTATCGATACGAATTAGACGTAGATGGATCGATACAAAATGAGTGTGAGAATCGATACGAATTGAACGCAGATGGATCGATACGAACTGCGTGTGAAAATTGATTCGAATTGGACGCAGATGGATCGATACGAACTGCGTGTGAGAATCGATACGAACAGAGCAGATGCGATCGATACGAACAGAGCAGTTGCGATCGATACGAACAGAGCAGTTGCGATCGATACGAATAGAGCATTTTCGATCGATACGAACAGAGCATTTTCGATCGATACGAACATGGCATTTTCGATCGATACGAACAGAGCAGTTGCGATCGACACGAAAAGAGCATTTGCGATCGATACGAACAGAGCAGTTGCTTTCGACACGAAAAGAGCATTTGCGATCGATACGAACAGAGCAGTTGCGATCGATACGAACAGAGCATTTGCGATCGATACGAATAGAGCAGTTGCGATCGATACGAACAGAGCATTTTCGATCGATACGAACAGAGCATTTTCAATCGATCCGAACAGAGCATTTTCGATCGATACGAAAAGTACATTTGCGATCAATACGAACAGAGCCGTGAGTATCGATACGAATTGGACGTAGATGGATCGATACGAACTACGTGTGAGAATCGATACGAATTGGACGTAGATGGATCGATACGAATTGGACGTAGATGGATCGATACGAACTGCGTGTGAAAATCGATACGAATAAAGCAGTTGCGATCGATACGAACAGAGCATTTACGATCGATATGAACAGAGCAGTTGCGATCGATACGAACAGAGCATTTTCGATCGATACAAACAGAGCATTTTCGATCAATACGAAAAGTGCATTTGCGATCGATACGAACATAGCCGTGAGTATCGATACAAAGTGGACACAGATGGATCGATACGAACTGCGTGTGAGAATAGATACGAATTGGACGCAGATGGATCGATACGAACTGCGTGTGACAATCGATACGAATTGGACGTAGATGAATCGATACGAACTGCGTGTGACAATCGATACGAATTGGACGCAGATGGATCGTTATGAACTGCGTGTGACAATCGATACGAACAGAGCAGTTGCGATCGATACGAATAGAGCAGTTGCGATCGATACGAACAGAGCAGTTGCGATCGATATGAACAGAGCATTTTCGATCGATACGAACAGAGAATTTTCGATCGATACGAACATAGCATTTTCGATCGATACGAACAGTGTCGTGAGTATCGATACGAATTGGACGCATATGGATCGATACGAACTGCGTGTGAGAATCGATACGAACTACGTGTGAAAATAGATACGAATTGGATGCAGATGGATCGATATGAACTGCGTGTGAGAATCGATACGAACAGAGCAGTTGAGATCGATATGAACAGAGCAGTTGCAATCGATACGAATAGAGCAGTTGGTATCGATACGAACAGAGCATTTTCGATCGATACGAACAGAGCATTTTTGATCGATACGAACATAGCATTTTCGATCGATACGAACATAGCATTTTCGATTGATACGAAAAGAGCATTTGCAATCGATACGAAAGTGCCGTGAGTATCGATACGAATTGGACGCAGATAGATCGATACGAACTGCGTGTGAGAATCGATACGAATTGGACGCAGATGGATCGGTACGAACAGCGTGTGAAAATCGATAGGAATTGGACGCAGATGGATCGATACGAACTGCGTGTGAAAATCGATACGAATTGGACGCAGATGGATCGATACGAACTGCGTGTGAGAATCGATACAAACAGAGCAGTTGCGATCGATACAAACAGAGAAGTTGCGATTGATACGAACAGAGCAGTTGTGATCGATACGAACAGAGCATTTTCAATCGATACGAATTGTTAGCACCAAAATTGGTCACTAACCTCGTTGAGAAAGATTGTGTAGAGATGTAAGTGATGAAGTTAAATTAAACAAGGAAGAATATGCTAATTTAAATGCAGAAAGTAAGAACATCGGATTTATAGTGGTTCAGCGTAATTGCCTACGTCCACTTTGAGTTTTGATCTTTATTTCTTTCACAAGTAGTTGAATACAGATACAATCCATATATTGATGACTTGAATACAAGTTTGAATTAAAAAGATGAGAGTATAAAAAATGGTAGAGTCTCCCCAGTGTTCTCCAAAAAGGATCCCTTTCATTGTGCCCCTGCCCTTCTATTTATAGAGGAAGATGGGTTGGACTTCCTTCATGGGCTTAGGAGCAAGGTGCCTCTGCCCATAGTGGGTGAATCTGCGCACCAGGCCAGGCAGGCCGAATGCTCTTGCTTTATTGTGGGCCTGACAACTTGCTACCACCTCCAGTCTCTCCTTGATCAGAATCTTGTCTAGTGCTAATGATAATTTCTTCAACCGTCGTTTTGTAACCGGGCCAAGATGCCGGTTAACACTTGCCCCCCAAAGTGTGTCGTGTGAAGCAACACAACACGCTTTGAATCAGCGAGTATTCCTTGTCTTCAGAAAGAAATCCACCATGTTTCTTGAATAGTCATTATCCTCCAATTTATCCTCCCAAGGTGTTGTATCCTTCTTTGGTCATCGTGATGCTCGGTCGATTCCCAATATTATAAATCCAGGGTTGTAGTTCATTAGTGGCCATCCGTGTCTGATTCTGCAGAGCTAATAAGCTTCGGCTATATAATCTAGTCTTCTCTTAATAACCCTTAGTGATAATTCAATTTCTGTTGATTTCAAGAAGTCGAACTTTTTCGGATGTACACATGCACGTTCGGGTACATGTTCTTGCCATTGGCTCTCGGATGCGTTTTATATGCTCATAAGTCGTCGCCAACTCCATCCAGTTTAATTGTAATTCAATCGCGATTCCTTGTTTGTATTTTCTGTGAAATAAGAGTTGCAATCAGCCACTTGAGGAGTTTTCCAAACCTCTCTTCAGTACAGACTCTATGATTTTGTTCACAGCTTCAACCTGTCCATTTGCAGTTATAATGGATCATGGAAGGTCATAAGGACAGATGACGTTACGGATAAAGAAGTTGATTATTTTCTTCATCTTGGTCGTGGTTAAGAGTTCTTCATCTGCACATTTGGTGACGTAATCAACTGCTATGATGGTGTATTTTGCACCACCATTAGGATCGACAAGAATATGATTTCAGTGCCCCCAAGTGCCAAACGGCTATGAACTAGCCATTTGAATAATTTCCATCGGCGGGGTTCCCGGATTTTTTGCAAACATCTTGCACTCGTCACATTGTCTAGCATGATCAACCGCTTCTGGGTTGATAGTTGGCCAGTAATACCTGTAGCAGAGTATCTTCTTTATCATGGTTTTCCCCCTGATGTTATTACTGCATTCTTCTTCATAGAATTTGCTCAAGATATCACCATGGGCGATATGCCGAAGCATGGGGATGGATAGACTCCTTTTGACACACGACTTATTCTTAGATGATTTGGCGTGAAGCTTTGAGGAGGATCTGTCGTTTTCCATTCCTCCGTTCAGTAAGAATTCCTCATTGTAGATAGTCTTTGATAGGAGTCAACCATGACACCTTTTCATTTTGTTCGCTGAGTACGTGTGTAATGATGTAATATGTGAAGTCGTTTAGCAGCTCTTGGACTTGGCCGAGATAAGGAGCAAGACAATGCCCCCTAGCAAGATCAACTTCCTTAAATTTGTACACTACCAATCAAGAATCACAAAAGATATGTAAAGTTTTCACTTCAAATCCTCTAGCAAGTTTGAGGCTGGCAGTCAAGGCTTCATACTAAGCATCGTTGTTTGTTACTGGTAAATCGAGTTTTAGGACGTAGCAGATTGATCGTTCCTCAGGAGTCATTATCATGACTCATATGCCATAACACTGATCATTGGATGCTCCATCCGCGTACATTTTCAATCTCATGGTTGGTTCTCTGCTACTCTTCAAGTAGTCATCTGAGGTAGTGAATTTGGGTGTGAGGTCTGCTAATTTCCGTCCTTGGATAGCCCTTCGTGGGAAATAAGTGATATCGAATTAGCATAGTTCGATATTCTATTTAAGTAGTCTTTTAGACGTCTCAGGTCATTGTATGCCCTGTCGCAACGGCTGGTAGGCATAGACGTTGATAGGGTGAGCCTAAAAGTAAGAGTGGAGCTTTCATGATGAAATCAATAGGATTGTGCTAGCTTTTGTAGCTTCGGGTTGATATCCAATGCATGGCTCGCGATAGTTAATGAAATCACATATGCATGTCAGAATGGGTCCAAGGGAACATATCATCATTTATTCAGAAAAATCCAACTAATTCTTTTATCATCACTGCACTGAGCTATGATCCGATATTCAGCACCCGGAAAGGGTCGCCATGGCTGGCGGTAATGTCGACCGTCAGCTTAGCAGGTGCCATCCCAGATTCTTTGAGTAAAGATGTAACTATTTTGCATAACGTTCAATGTGAAATATGGTTGAGACGGTCAATGTTGATGGTTATTCTGGTCGAATCCTAGAGTCTTGTCATGAGTTGTTAAGTCAAATAATGAAGGGATCTGAATGCTCTAATTAATTATCTGCAAATGGCCAAAGATCAGGCTTAAAAGAACGTTGAAGGAAATGTCGAGTAGGGGCCAGCCTCGAGTTGCGTGCAACTGCATAGCTGGATCTTGCTATGAGTTTGAATTTGCTTGTATATTCGAGTAACGCATTTTCTATTCAATGCATTCATGATCCTTCACTCGCCCTTCGAGTTGGAGTGACAGTCAGTTGCCCACAAGCTTTGGCATCGATTTAATGATTCTATCTCTAGGCATCCTTTCGGTCGTTGCCTTGAGTAGCTGTAAGCACTATATATAAGTTTTAATACTGAGCTATCGTAGCCAGTTTTTGAATGACCATGCGTCTTCTCCCAGTCTCGGGTTAATAAATGTACTGCATGGACGGTTGAGTCTCGTCCTAGCTACGTTTATGCTTTCACCTAAACTCCAAAGACATAAAGGTGATTGGTGAATAGTCGGTTCACATTCATCTTGCTTCTCGCTCGTGCCCCCAGGTCTGGGGCATATACCGATAAGTAGGAAGGCCAGCCACGCCCACTTTAGCTTTACTCTCTTTCCCGTTGAATCGTGGGATCATGTCAGTCGATAGGATACTAGGTCTCGCCTATCTTGGATTTTATCATGGTTTTTCATTCCAAGAGGAATACTTTGATGCCACGTAAGTTTTAGGGCGTAATTTGGACAGTGGATGGTCATCCACGTCCACTTTGGTTCATGCTCTGTAATCAGATCTCGGGGTAAAGTTGGCTACAAATGCAGTCGGGTTATGCTCATCCAGTTTCATACTCCTCCTGACGAATTGAACGAGGGTGCTGGAGAATTTTTTGACCAAGTATTCGTGGTTTACCCTCCTTTCCATACTCTGGGGGTCATAGTTTTTCAAAAAAACAAACATCCAAGTCACATTCGTATGTGCTTGGTGCGGATCAGCATTGACCCTTGGTCTGAGGTATGATATAGTAGGTTGCTCGTAGCTTTGGATGCCATTTCGATTGGTTCTGTATTGAGGCCTCCCTGCAGTCGCTGCCTCAAGTTATAAAGAACGCCATGCTAGGGCTATAGTAAGCTGTCGTATTCGGCTTTTTAGTATTTTGTACCCCTGCCCCCAGCATTGATTTAGCCAGGTCACTAGTTGGATGGTCGAACTCCATCCTCAGCAGGTTAATAATCCTCCTGTGGATTCCAGGCCGAAGTTTACGGAATAGAAAATGGTCGGGATCCACTCGTCTATTTATCGATGTTTATACACCGTCTGCATTCTGGTGACTTAGTGTTATTCTCCCTCCGGTTGACTCGCACCCAATTTGTGTTCATGCTTCGGTCCACGCTCCGGGGACTTAGAGATTTGTCGAACGGTTTATGCTTTAGTCCACAGTTCGAGACGCAGAGATTTTCGTCTACTCGTTTATACTCTAGTTCGCACTCTGGGAACTTAGAGTAATCTGGTCCGCTTCTGGGATTTAGGGATTTTTCTGAAGTTGTCTATAATCTAGTCCATGCTCTGGGGACTGAGAGTACTGTAGTCCGCACTCTGGGGACGTAGAGGTTTTTGAGTCATTTATACTCTAGTCCGCACTCAGGGACTTAGAGTACTTTAGTCCGCATTATGTCTCCCGTTCCAGAGGTTGAGACCCCCCGGATGGCTGAGAGTTTGCCTAAACCTGGTAGATAATCCTTCTCTTTAAGATTCTCTTTAAGATTTCGAAAGTCGTTATTCTTTATGCAGGACTATTGCATTCTAATGCTTGTTTTCCATGATTTTGTGCAGGCCGTTCTGACCCCGAGCCCACTCCGAGGAGCGATGTCGCCAAGGAAGTGGGGGAGAAAACAAGTGAAGCCACTCACGCAGAGGAGGCTCCTGGTCCATACGCTCAGGTGATCGTAGTGCTTGATGAAGACAAGTCTGAAACCTCCTCTCCTACCGATGGGGGTTATGAAGTAGAAATTACAAGCGCCTCTGAGCACACATCCGAATTGAGCATGGAGGAACGGCTCGAGATAGAGAAGGAGGAGACAGTCAAGGTAATAGTAGAGCCCCGAGTTGTCGACTTGGACGATCCTTTGAACAAGCCGTTGAAGGTCATCCTTCCTGGCGGGTCCAAGCCCATGAAAGGCCCCCGTACTCCTTCAGTTGCTACCCCTCTATCAAAGAAGAGTACCAAGGGTAAATGCTCTGGAGAGGAGCCGTTTGGAAAGAAGTTGAAGAAGCACAATAAGTGACTACTATCCTCGTTCAACGAGAGTTAGTTGAAGTCATGTAATTATTTTCATCTATTTCCTTAGTCCTTATAAATAAAATGTCGACTCCGAACTTTGGAGGGGTTGTAATAGAAACTCATTTCTGAATAAGGTTTAGTTCCTTTTTCTGTCTTACAAAAGACTCTTATTGTTCAGTTTTCTTTGTGATTGTGACTTTAATCCAAGCAGTTGTGAGTAACATAGACTTCTCAGTCCATCTTCATATAACTCGGAAACTCTTCGGGAGTCGTTGAACTTCCATTCTGTGCTTCGAGCACTTAGAATACTTTTTAGCCCGTATGTCAGGGATTTGACAAATTCAAGTCATCTGCGTCATAGTTCATATTCAGGGAACATGGAGATCCGATTCGCTTATATTCGAGTCTGCACTTCGGGGAGTTAGAGTACTCCAGTCCGCACTCTGGGGACTTGGAGGTTTAAGTCATTTATACTCTAGTCCGCGCTCTGGGGACTTGGAGGTTTAAGTCGTTTATTCTCTAGTCCACGCTCTAGGGACTTAGAGTACTCCAGTCCGCGCTCTGGGGACTTGGAGGTTTAAGTCGTTTATACTCTAGTCCACGCTCTGGGGACTTAGAGTACTCCAGTCCGCACTCTGGGGACTTGGAGGTTTAAGTCGTTTATACTCTAGTCCACGCTCTGGGGACTTAGAGTACTCCAGTCCGCGCTCTGGGGACTTGGAGGTTTAAGTCGTTTATACTCTAGTACGCGCTCTGGGGACTTAGAGTACTCCAGTCCGCGCTCTGGGGACTTGGAGGTTTAAGTCGTTTATACTCTAGTCCGCGCTCTGGGGACTTGGAGGTTTAAGTCATTTATACTCTAGTCCACGCTCTGGGGACTTAGAGTACTCCAGTCCACGCTCTGGGGACTTGGAGGTTTAAGTCGTTTATACTCTAGTCCACGCTCTGGGGACTTAGAGTACTCCAGTCCGCGCTCTGGGGATTTGGAGGTTTAAGTCGTTTATACTCTAGTCCGAGCTCTGGGGACTTAGAGTACTCCAGTTCGCGCTCTGGGGACATGGAGGTTTAAGTCGTTTATACTCTAGTCCGCGCTCTAGGGACTTAGAGTACTCCAGTCCGCACTCTGGAGACTTGGAGGTTTTAGTCATTTATACTCTAGTCCGCGCTCTGGGGACTTAGAGTACTCCAGTCCGCACTCTGGGGACATGGAGGTTTTAGTCATTTATACTCTAGTTCGCACTCTGCGGACTTAGAGTACTCCAGTCCGCACTCTGGGGACATGGAGGTTTAAGTCGTTTATACTCTAGTCCGCGCTCTGGGGACTTAGAGTACTGCAGTCCGCACTCTGGGGACTTGGAGGTTTTAGTTGAGAGCAGTCGTATTTCCACTCTTTAATTTGTATTCATCTACTGTATCGAGGCTAATGTCGTCGAATGAACAATCGAACCACGTTTGCTCACGGAATGGGATTCTGCCCCCCAGGATGAGGGACTGAATTTGAAAAATGGACGATCGATTCTCGTCCGCTTGGTGATTATAGCTCTTCCAATCAAGTCAAGGAAGGAGGTATATGGCAGATGGTTGAATCACATCCATGTTGGGTTAGATAGCCAAATCTCTTACAATTTGCTTTGTATCTCCTTCTAGAAAATAAGGATAATAGATTGTTGAGTAGACAAAGTAAGTTGCATATGTTCCAAGGTGCAGTCGTGTCCATATATTGACAGCGATGGTTAGCGAGTATGCAGTCTACCATAGCTACTTCAAGTTGGGCTTTCGAACAACCTTTCGTGTTCAGGGTAGGATTTGATCGGTAGATGATCAAATCACGTCCGCTTTAGACGGATCCCGGCGTCACTGAGCTTCATGAGGGGTATTTTGTCGAACTTTGTTCTATGACTCGATTGGAGTGGATGATCGGGCCATATTCATTCCAAGCAGTTTAGGTCTCCAAGTCAAATGTGGAGGTTGATGGATGGATGGTCGGTTGTTCGAATCGATCATAAGTTGAGCATACGAACTCGGATCGTCTTGAAACTTGGAACATTGGATTCCCTAGCTTTGATTGTTATGTCTTGTTAATCGTGGCTCGATCCAGACTCGGACAAAATCCATCGATATCCATAGTGAGCCTTTGTGTAACCGATCTCCAAGACGAACTGTCACTGGTTTCTAATCAAGTTCTTGGTGTCACGGCCTTGCCAAAAGGCGGGATAACATTTGCCCCCCAAAGGACGTCTTGTGTAAACATGACGTGCTTTGAAAAACCGCAGTCTTTCATGCTGAATATTTCCGTTCAGTTGATTGCTTGACAGTCGTCTTTTAATCGTTTCATTGCAATCTTCTTTTAGACAAATGTTCAACTAGCGTGCTTTGCTTTGGTTCTGCCCCCAGTTTTGGGGATGAGTATGGAGTTGATGTATGTTTATACTCCGTCTTTCACTCTGGGAGTAAGGAGTTGAGTAGATGTTTATACTCCGTCTCGCACTCTGGAAATACGGAGTTGATTAATGTTTATACTCCGTCTCGCACTCTGGGAGTACAGAGTTAAGCGAATGTTTATACTCCGTCTCGCACTCTGGGAGTACGGAGTTGATTAATGTTTATACTCCGTCTCGCACTCTGGGAGTACGGAGTTAAGTAGATGTTTATACTCCGTCTCGCACTTTGGGAGTACGGAGTTGATTAATGTTTATACTCCGTCTCGCACTCTGGGAGTACGAAGTTGATCAATGTTTATACTCCGTCTCGCACTCTGGGAGTACAGAGTTAAGTAGATGTTTATACTCCGTCTCGCACTCTGGGAGTACAGAGTTAAGTAGATGTTTATACTCTATCTCGCACTCTGGGAGTACGGAGTTGTGCGGAGGATCGTCGTGTATCAACCCATTTTTAACCTTGATGTGATGGCTTGCCCCCGAGCTCGAGTTTCACTTAGCGAGTGGCTGGTCGTATCGCAGCCGCTCTCTACTTGAATAAATTCCACTTGCAGAATGGAATTCAGCTCTCTGTGCATCATGATGTTGTACATTGTATTTAATCCATAGCCCCAAATCAAAGGCATATCGTTGATGATGATCAATAGAATTATTCTCATCCAGATGTAACTCCACACGTCCGATCATGGTCTGCGTAGATTGGTTGGCAACCAAATCTGAGTACCTGGACACCTGCATCGTTTTGAAAGTAGTTTAGTTCAAGCTAGTCGTAGTTCATAGAACAATTGAAATAGAGATGGAAATGGAAATAATTCAAAGAAGATTATGGTAAGTCTCATTGATATGTGAAGCAGCATCGTGTGCTCGCTATTCGACTCCGCCCCTGGCTCCTTTCAAAGGGATGTTGGCCGTCAACCGTCCAATTGATAATCATAGCCCTTTATTAATAGGCATCGGATATTCGCTGCCCGCCATTCTGCAGGACTTGTACATACTATTGAAGCTTTCCTTTCCAGGTCATCTTTTTGATCATACCTCAGAGATGTTTGTAATCGCCCGTGTTAGGATCAGTGAGCATTTGGGAATATACAACATTCCCCTGATTTTCTTTAGACTTTGGTGTACTCTCTCGAGGTTGGTTTCCAGTACCCCTCCGAGTCGTGAGTCTTCAAGTAGAGGTTGTTAATTGAATCTTTCAAAGAGCATATGAGCTGAATTCTGAAGTCTTGTTTTGGCTACTGGGATCTACATCCTTAGCCAACGGGCCTTCATTGTTATTTTTCTTAGTCTGCTCCACTCCTCCTCACTTTAGTTCTGATTCATTTTGTAAAAGAAATGATCCATAGTCGTAGGAGGCTCTTTAGCTAACTAGCTGCCAAAATATATCTGGAGGTCGACTTTCCTCAAACGCGATCAGTATGATACCCTTGTTAGTATTTGGAATAAATTGATTAGAGCATTGGTTTGCTTGGAGTCACTAAATTCGAAGTGCTGGGTCAGCGGAGAATGGTGCTTGGAGTCATCTTGGCGTTTGCTAGAGTCATATCATCTATGTTCTCCAACCTTTGGGAGTACCATTTGAATAGCGGTTGCTTGTCCGTTCCCTTGATGCCGTTCATAAGCTGCCGCTAGATCCTCTATGCCCTGGTCGATCATGGGATGTCAGGAAAGTGGATAGAATGTTTCTTTATTAAGTTGAGTTTTGAATTCACTATCAGGAAAGTGGATAGAAAGTGCCTCATTTTCGAAAATTTGGGTCGTACCCGAAAAAGTTTTTTTTTGTAAATAGGGGTCGTATAAGAGATCGGTGTAACTTAAGTTTCGATCGGCATTGAGGGCCGTTCGGCATGACAAAGTTGCTCGGCATACAAGACTGTTCGGCATCCACACTGTTCGGCATCCCACACTGTTCGGCATTCCTCACTGTTCGGCATTCACACTGTTCGGCATTCCACACTGTTCGGCATTCCACACTGTTCGGCATTCACATTGTTCGGCAACCCACACTGTTCGGCATCCCACACTGTTCGGCATCCACACTGTTCGGCATTCATTCTTGTTCGGCACAACCGAGTCGTTCGGCATACAATACCATTCGGCATTACAGAGGTGTTCGACATTCATTCTTGTTCGGCACAACCGAGTCGTTCGGCATACAATACCGTTCGGCATTACAGAGGTGTTCGGTATAGAGGTATGGATCGGCCTGGAAGAGCGTTCAGCCTAGAGGTATGGTCGGCCTAGAAGAGCGTTCGGCATAAGCCTTTTCTTGGGCGTTCGGCATACCCCTTTTCTGGAGCGTTCGGCATACCCCTTTTCTGGAGCGTTCGGCATACGCCTTTCTGGAGCGTTCGGCATACGCCTTTTCTGGGGCGTTCGGCATACGCCTTTTCTGGGGCGTTCGGCATAAGCCTTTTCTGGGGCGTTCGGCATATGCCTTTTCTGGGGCGTTCGGCATACCCCTTTTCTGGAGCGTTCGGCATACGCCTTTCTGGGGCGTTCGACATACGCCTTTTCTGGGGCGTTCGGCATACGCCTTTTCTGGGGCGTTCGACATATGCCTTTTCTGGGGCGTTCGGCATACGCCTTTTCTGGGGCGTTCGGCATACGCCTTTTCTGGAGCGATCGGTCGAATTGCCTTCAGAGGAGGGTCGGCCTTCATTCAACTTTAGTGCAAACTTCAACGTCCAATCCCCAGATCTTGCGTACATCAGTGAATCCAATCTACGGCTATCAACTTCCTTTAGATTTCTTTCAAATCTGAGTAGAATAGGAAGTTTTCTAGTAAACAACTAGATCTATCTCGCGAATTTGGAAATCCACTAGTAGATGATGAGATCCAATCAAGCTGAGAATTCAATTCTCAGTGAAAGCACCAAAGTGTTAGCACCAAAATTGGTCACTAACCTCGTTGAGAAAGATTGTGTAGAAATGTAAGTGATGAAGTTAAATTAAACAAGGAAGAATATGCTAATTTAAATGCAGAAAGTAAGAACACCGGATTTATAGTGGTTCAGCGTAATTGCCTATGTCCACTTTGAGTTTTGATCTTTATTTCTTTCACAAGTAGTTGAATACAGATACAATCCATATATTGATGACTTGAATACAAGTTTGAATTAAAAAGAGGAGAGTATAAAAAATGGCAGAGTCTCCCCAGTGTTCTCCAAAAAGGATCCCTTTCATTGTGCCCCTGCCCTTCTATTTATAGAGGAAGATGGGTTGGACTTCCTTCATGGGCTTAGGAGCAAGGTGCCTCTGCCCATAGTGGGTGAATCTGCGCACCAGGCCAGGCAGGCCGAATGCTCTTGCTTTATTGTGGGCCTGACAACTTGCTACCACCTCCAGTCTCTCCTTGATCAGAATCTTGTCTAGTGCTAATGATAATTTCTTCAACCGTCGTTTTGTAACCGGGCCAAGATGCCGGTTAACACGAATAGAGCATTTTCGATCGATACGAAAAGAGCATTTGCGATCGATACGAACAGAGCCGTGAGTATCGATACGAATTGGACGTAGATGGATCGATACGAACTACGTGTGAGAATCGATATGAATTGGACGTAGATGGATCGATATGAACTGCGTGTGACAATCGATACGAATTGGACGTAGATGGATCGATACGAACTGCATGTGAGAATCGATACGAACAGAGCAGTTGCGATCGATACGAACAGAGCAGTTGCGATCGATACGAACAGAGCAGTTGCGATCGATACGAACAGAGCATTTTCGATCGATACGAATAGAGCATTTTCGATCGATACGAAAGAGCATTTTCGATCGATACGAAAAGAGCATTAGCGATCGATACGAACAGAGCCATGAGTATCGATACGAATTGGACGCAAATGGATCGATACGAACTGCGTGTGAGAATCGATACGAATTGGACGCAGATGGATCGATACAAACAGCGTGTGAAAATCGATATGAATTGGACGCAGATGGATCGATACGAACTGCGTGTGAGAATCGATACGAACAGAGCAGTTGCGATCGATACGAACAGAGGAGTTGCGATCGATACGAATAGAGCATTTTCAATCGATACGAACAGAGCATTTTCGATCGATACGAAAAGAGCATTTGCGATCAATACGAACAGATTCGTGAGTATCGATACGAATTGGACGTAGATGGATCGATACGAACAGAGTGTGAGAATCGATACGAATTGGACGTAGATGGATCGATACGAACTGCGTGTGAAAATTGATTCGAATTGGACGCAGATGGATCGATACGAACTACGTGTGAGAATCGATACGAACAGAGCAGTTGCGATCGATACGAACAGAGCAGTTGCGATCGATACGAATAGAGCATTTTCGATCGATATGAACAGAGCATTTTCGATCGATACGAGCATGACATTTTCGATCGATACGAAAAGAGCATTTGCGATCGATACGAACAGAGCCGTGAGTATCGATACGAATTGGACGCAGATGGATCGATACGAACTGCGTATGAGAATCGATACGAATTGGATGCAGATAGATCGATACGAACTGCGTGTGACAATCGATACGAATTGGATGCAGATGGATCGATACGAACTGCGTGTGACAATCTATACGAATTGGACGCAGATGGATTGATATGAACTGCGTGTGACAATCGATACGAACAGAGTAGTTGCGATCGATACGAACAGAGCAGTTGCGATCGATACGAACAGAGCAGTTGCGATCAATATGAACAGAGCATTTTCGATCGATACGAACAATGCCGTGAGTATCGATACGAATTAGACGCAGATGGATCGATACGAACTGCGTGTGAGAATCGATACGAATTGGACACAGATGGATCGATACGAACTGCGTGTGAAAATCGATACGAATTAGAAGCAGATGGATCAATACGAACTGCGTGTGAGAATCGATACGAACAGAGCAGTTGTGATCGATACGAGCAGAGCAGTTGCGATCGATACGAACAGAGCAGTTGCGATCGATACGAATAGAGCAGTTGCGATCGATACGAACACAGCATATTCGATCGATACGAACATAGCATTTTCGATCGATACGAACAGAGCATTTTCGATCGATACGAAAAGAGCATTTGCGATCGATACGAACAGAGCCGTGAGTATCGATACTAATTGGACGCAGATGGATCGATACGAACTGTGTGTGAGAATCGATACGAATTGGATGCAGATGGATCGATACGAACAGCGTGTGAAAATCGATACGAATTGGACGCAGATGGATCGATACGAACTGCGTGTGAAAATCGATTCGAATTGGACGCAGATGGATCGATACGAACTGCGTTTGAGAATCGATTCGAACAGAGTAGTTGCTATCGATACGAACAGAGCAGTTGCGATCGATACGAACAGAGCAGTTGCAATCGATACGAACAGAGCATTTTCGATCGATATGAAAAGAGCATTTGCGAACGATACGAACAGAGCAGTTGCGATCGACACGAAAAGAGCATTTGCGATCGATACGAACAGAGCAGTTGCTTTCGACACGAAAAGTGCATTTGCGATCGATACGAACAGAGCAGTTGCGATCGATACGAACAGAGCATTTGCGATCGATACGAATAGAGCAGTTGCAATCGATACGAACAGAGCATTTTCGATCGATACGTACAGAGCATTTTCAATCGATCCGAACAGAGCATTTTCGATCGATACGAAAAGTACATTTGCGATCAATACGAACAGAGCCATGAGTATCGATACGAATTGGACGCAGATGGATCGATACGAACTGCGTGTGAGAATCGATACGAATTGGACGTAGATGGATCGATACGAATTGGACGTAGATGGATCGATACGAACTGCGTGTGAAAATCGATACGAATAAAGCAGTTGCGATCGATACGAACAGAGCATTTACGATCGATATGAACAGCGCAATTGCGATCGATACGAACAGAGCATTTTCGATCGATACGAACAGAGCATTTTCGATCAATACGAAAAATGCATTTGCGATCGATACGAACATAGCCGTGAGTATCGATACAAAGTGGACGCAGATGGATCGATACGAACTGCGTGTGAGAATAGATACGAATTGGACGCAGATGGATCGATACGACCTGCGTGTGACAATCGATACGAATTGGACGTAGATGGATCGATACGAACTGCGTATGACAATCGATACGAATTGGACGCAGATGGATCGATATGAACTGCGTGTGACAATCGATACGAACAGAGCAGTTGCGATCGATATGAACAGAGCATTTTCGATCGATACGAACAAAGCATTTTCGATCGATACGAACATAACATTTTCGATCGATACGAAAAGAGCATTTTCGATCGATACGAACAGTGTCGTGAGTATCGATACGAATTGGACGCAGATGGATCGATACGAACTGCATGTGAGAATCGATACGAATTGGACGCAGATGGATCGTTACGAACTACGTGTGATAATAGATACGAATTGGATGCAGATGGATCGATACGAACTGCGTGCGAGAATCGATACGAACAGAGCAGTTGCGATCGATATGAACAGAGCAGTTGCAATCGATACGAATAGAGCAGTTGCTATCGATACGAACAGAGCATTTTCGATCGATACGAACAGAGCATTTTTGATCGATACGAACATAGCATTTTCGATCGATACGAACATAGCATTTTCGATTGATACGAAAAGAGCATTTGCAATCGATACGAAAAGTGCCGTGAGTATCGATACGAATTGGACGCAGATGGATCGATACGAACTGCGTGTGAGAATCGATACGAATTGGACGCAGATGGATCGTTATAAACTGCGTGTGAAAATCGATATGAATTGGATGCAGATGGATCGATACAAACTGCGTGTGAGAATCGATACGAATAGAGCAGTTACGATCGATATGAACAGAGCAGTTGCAATCGATACGAACAAAACAGTTGCGATCGATATGAACGGAGCAGTTGCGATCGATACGAACAGAGCATTTTCGATCGATACGAACAGAGCATTTTCGATCGATACGAACAGAGCATTTTCGACCGATACGAACGGAGCCGTGAGTATCGATACGAATTAGACGTAGATGGATCGATACGAACTGCATGTGAGAATCGATACGAATTGGACGCGGATGGATCGATACGAACTTCGTGTGAAAATCGATACGAATTGGACGCAGATGGATCGATACGAACTACGTGTGAGAGTCGATACGAACAGAGTAGTTGCGATCGATACGAACAGAGTAGTTGCGATCGATACGAACAGAGTAGTTGCGATCGATACGAACAGAGCAGTTGCGATCGATACGAACACAGAAGTTGCGATCGACACGAACAGAGCATTTTCGATCGATACGAAAAGATCAAATGGATCGATACAAACTGCGTGTGAGAATCGATACGAACAGAGCAGTTGCGATCGATACGAACAGAGCAGTTGCGATCGATACAAAAAGAGCAGTTGCGATCGATATGAACAGAGCATTTTCGATTGATACGAACAGAGCATTTTCGATCGATACGAACAGAGCGTTTTCGATCGATACGAACAGAGCATTTTCGATCGATACTAAAAGAGCATTTTCGATCGATACGAACAGAGCCGTGAGTATCGATATGAATTGGACACAGATGGATCGATACAAACAGCGTGTGAAAATCGATAGGAATTGGACGCATATGGATCAGTATGAACTACGTGTGAAAATCGATACGAATTGGACGCAGATGGATCGATACGAACTGCGTGTGAGAATCGATACAAACAGAGCAGTTGCGATCGATACGAACAGAGCAGTTGCGATCGATACGAACAGGGTAGTTGCGATCGATACGAACAGAGCATTTTCAATCGATACGAATAGAGCATTTTCGATCGATACGAAAACAGCATTTGCGATCGATACGAACAGAGCCGTGAGTATCGATATGAATTGGACGTAGATGGATCGATACGAACTCTGTGTGAGAATCGATACGAATTGGACGCAGATGGATTGATACGAACTGTGTGTGACAATCGATAAGAATTGGACGTAGATGGATCGATACGAACTGCGTGTGAGAATCGATACGAACAGAGCAGTTGCGATCGATACGAAAAGAGCAGTTGCGATCGATACGAACGGAGCAGTTGCGATCGATACGAACAGAGCAGTTGCGATCGATTCGAACAGAGCATTTTCGATCGATACGAACAAAGCATTTTCTATCGATACGAACAGAGCATTTGCGATCGATACGAACAGAGCCGTGAGTATCGATACTAATTGGACGCAGATGGATCGATACGAACTGCGTGTGAGAATCGATACGAATTGGACGCAGATGGATCGATACGAACTGCGTGTGAAAATCGATTCGAATTGGACGCAGATGGATCGATACGAACTGCGTTTGAGAATCGATTCGAACAGAGTAGTTGCTATCGATACGAACAGAGCAGTTGCGATCGATACGAACAGAGCAGTTGCAATCGATACGAACAGAGCATTTTCGATCGATATGAAAAGAGCATTTGCGAACGATACGAACAGAGCAGTTGCGATCGACACGAAAAGAGCATTTGCGATCGATACGAACAGAGCAGTTGCTTTCGACACGAAAAGTGCATTTGCGATCGATACGAACAGAGCAGTTGCGATCGATACGAACAGAGCATTTGCGATCGATACGAATAGAGCAGTTGCAATCGATACGAACAGAGCATTTTCGATCGATACGTACAGAGCATTTTCAATCGATCCGAACAGAGCATTTTCGATCGATACGAAAAGTACATTTGCGATCAATACGAACAGAGCCATGAGTATCGATACGAATTGGACGCAGATGGATCGATACGAACTGCGTGTGAGAATCGATACGAATTGGACGTAGATGGATCGATACGAATTGGACGTAGATGGATCGATACGAACTGCGTGTGAAAATCGATACGAATAAAGCAGTTGCGATCGATACGAACAGAGCATTTACGATCGATATGAACAGCGCAATTGCGATCGATACGAACAGAGCATTTTCGATCGATACGAACAGAGCATTTTCGATCAATACGAAAAATGCATTTGCGATCGATACGAACATAGCCGTGAGTATCGATACAAAGTGGACGCAGATGGATCGATACGAACTGCGTGTGAGAATAGATACGAATTGGACGCAGATGGATCGATACGACCTGCGTGTGACAATCGATACGAATTGGACGTAGATGGATCGATACGAACTGCGTATGACAATCGATACGAATTGGACGCAGATGGATCGATATGAACTGCGTGTGACAATCGATACGAACAGAGCAGTTGCGATCGATATGAACAGAGCATTTTCGATCGATACGAACAAAGCATTTTCGATCGATACGAACATAGCATTTTCGATCGATACGAAAAGAGCATTTTCGATCGATACGAACAGTGTCGTGAGTATCGATACGAATTGGACGCAGATGGATCGATACGAACTGCATGTGAGAATCGATACGAATTGGACGCAGATGGATCGTTACGAACTACGTGTGAGAATAGATACGAATTGGATGCAGATGGATCGATACGAACTGCGTGCGAGAATCGATACGAACAGAGCAGTTGCGATCGATATGAACAGAGCAGTTGCAATCGATACGAATAGAGCAGTTGCTATCGATACGAACAGAGCATTTTCGATCGATACGAACAGAGCATTTTTGATCGATACGAACATAGCATTTTCGATCGATACGAACATAGCATTTTCGATTGATACGAAAAGAGCATTTGCAATCGATACGAAAAGTGCCGTGAGTATCGATACGAATTGGACGCAGATGGATCGATACGAACTGCGTGTGAGAATCGATACGAATTGGACGCAGATGGATCGTTATAAACTGCGTGTGAAAATCGATATGAATTGGATGCAGATGGATCGATACAAACTGCGTGTGAGAATCGATACGAATAGAGCAGTTACGATCGATATGAACAGAGCAGTTGCAATCGATACGAACAAAACAGTTGCGATCGATACGAACGGAGCAGTTGCGATCGATACGAACAAAGCATTTTCGATCGATACGAACAGAGCATTTTCGATCGATACGAACAGAGCATTTTCGACCGATACGAACGGAGCCGTGAGTATCGATACGAATTAGACGTAGATGGATCGATACGAACTGCATGTGAGAATCGATACGAATTGGACGCGGATGGATCGATACGAACTTCGTGTGAAAATCGATACGAATTGGACGCAGATGGATCGATACGAACTACGTGTGAGAGTCGATACGAACAGAGTAGTTGCGATCGATACGAACAGAGTAGTTGCGATCGATACGAACAGAGTAGTTGCGATCGATACGAACAGAGCAGTTGCGATCGATACGAACACAGAAGTTGCGATCGACACGAACAGAGCATTTTCGATCGATACGAAAAGATCAAATGGATCGATACAAACTGCGTGTGAGAATCGATACGAACAGAGCAGTTGCGATCGATACGAACAGAGCAGTTGCGATCGATACAAAAAGAGCAGTTGCGATCGATATGAACAGAGCATTTTCGATTGATACGAACAGAGCATTTTCGATCGATACGAACAGAGCGTTTTCGATCGATACGAACAGAGCATTTTCGATCGATACTAAAAGAGCATTTTCGATCGATACGAACAGAGCCGTGAGTATCGATATGAATTGGACACAGATGGATCGATACAAACAGCGTGTGAAAATCGATAGGAATTGGACGCATATGGATCAGTATGAACTACGTGTGAAAATCGATACGAATTGGACGCAGATGGATCGATACGAACTGCGTGTGAGAATCGATACAAACAGAGCAGTTGCGATCGATACGAACAGAGCAGTTGCGATCGATACGAACAGGGTAGTTGCGATCGATACGAACAGAGCATTTTCAATCGATACGAATAGAGCATTTTCGATCGATACGAAAACAGCATTTGCGATCGATACGAACAGAGCCGTGAGTATCGATATGAATTGGACGTAGATGGATCGATACGAACTCTGTGTGAGAATCGATACGAATTGGACGCAGATGGATTGATACGAACTGTGTGTGACAATCGATAAGAATTGGACGTAGATGGATCGATACGAACTGCGTGTGAGAATCGATACGAACAGAGCAGTTGCGATCGATACGAAAAGAGCAGTTGCGATCGATACGAACGGAGCAGTTGCGATCGATACGAACAGAGCAGTTGCGATCGATTCGAACAGAGCATTTTCGATCGATACGAACAAAGCATTTTCTATCGATACGAACAGAGCATTTTCGATCGATACGAAAAGAGCCTTTTCGATCGATACGAAAAGAGCATTTGCGATCGATATGAACAGAGCCATGAGTATCGATACGAATTGGACGCAAATGGATCGATACAAACTGCGTGTGAGAATCGATACGAATTGGACGTAGATGGATCGATACAAACAGGATGTGAAAATCGATACGAATTGGACGCAGATGGATCGATACGAACTGCGTGTGAGAATCGATATGAACAGAGCAGTTGCAATCGATACGAACAGAGCAGTTGCGATCGACACGAAAAGAGCATTTGCAATCGATACGAAAAGAGCATTTGCGATCGATACGAACAGAGCAGTTGCGATCGACACGAAAAGAGCATTTGCGATCGATACGAACAGAGCAGTTGTGATCGATACGAAAAGAGCATTTGCGATCGATACGAACAGAGCAGTTGCGATCGACACGAAAAGAGCATTTGCGATCGATACGAACAGAGCAGTTGCGATCGACACGAAAAGAGCATTTGCGATCGATATAAACAGAGCAGTTGCGATCGATACGAACAGAGCATTTGCGATCGATACGTATAGAGCAGTTGCGATCGATACGAACAGAGCATTTTCGATCGATACGAACAGAGCATTTTCGATCGATCCGAACAGAGCATTTTCGATCGATACGAAAAGTTCATTTGCGATCGATACGAACAGAGCCGTGAGTATCGATACGAATTGGACGCAGATGGATCGATACGAACTGCGTGTGAGAATCGATACGAATTGGATGCAGATGGATCGATTCGAACTGCGTGTGAAAATAGATACGAATTGGACATAGATGGATCGATACGAACTGCGTGTGAAAATCGATACGAACAAAGCAGTTGCGATCAATACGAACAGAGCATTTACGATCGATATGAACAGAGCAGTTGCGATCGATACGAACAGAGCATTTTCGATCCATACGAACAGAGCATTTTCGATCAATACGAAAAGTGCATTTGCGATCGATACGAACATAGCTGTGAGTATCGATACAAAGTGGACGCAGATGGATCGATACGAACTGCGTGTGAGAATAGATACGAATTGGACGCAGATGGATCGATACGAACTGCGTGTGACAATCGATACGAATTGGACGTAGATGGATCGATACGAACTGCGTGTGACAATCGATACGAATTGGACGCAGATGGATCGATATGAACTGCGTGTGACAATCGATACGAACAGAGCAGTTGCGATCGATACGAATAGAGCAGTTGCGATCGATACGAACAGAGTAGTTGCGATCGATACGAACAGAGCATTTTCGATCGATACGAACAAAGCATTTTCGATCGATACGAACATAGCATTTTCGATCGATACGAAAAGAGCATTTTCGATCGATACGAACAGTGCCGTGAGTATCGATACGAATTGGACGCAGATGGATCGATACGAACTGCGTGTGAGAATCGATACGAATTGGACGCAGATGGATCGTTACGACCTACGTGTGAAAATAGATATGAATTGGATGCAGATGGATCGATACGAACTACGTGTGAGAATTGATACGAACAGTGCAGTTGCGATCGATATGAACAGAGCAGTTGCAATCGATACGAATAGAGCAGTTGCAATCGATACGAACAGAGCATTTTTTCGATCGATACGAACAGAGCATTTTCGATCGATACGAACAGAGCATTTTCGATCGATACGAACATAGCATTTTCGATTGATACGAAAAGAGCATTTGCGATCGATACGAAAAGTGCCGTGAGTATCGATATGAATTGGACGCAGATGGATCAATACGAACTGCGTGTGAGAATCGATACGAATTGGACGCAGATGGATCGTTAGGAACTGCGTGTGA
This sequence comes from Allium fistulosum, assembly GCA_030737815.1. Taxonomy (NCBI): domain Eukaryota; kingdom Viridiplantae; phylum Streptophyta; class Magnoliopsida; order Asparagales; family Amaryllidaceae; genus Allium; species Allium fistulosum. The sequence goes on from CM060904.1 coordinate 803,146,457, forward strand.
AAATCGATACAAATTGGATGCAGATGGATCGATATGAACTGCGTGTGAGAATCGATACGAACAGAGCAGTTGCGATCGATATGAACAGAGCAGTTGCAATCGATACGAACAAAACAGTTGCGATCGATACGAACGGAGCAGTTGCGATCAATACGAACAGAGCATTTTCGATCGATACGAACAGAGCATTTTTGATCGATACGAACAGAGCATTTTCGACCGATACGAATGGAGCCGTGAGTATCGATACGAATTGGACGTAGATGGATCGATACGAACTGCATGTGAGAATCGATACGAATTGGACGCGGATGGATCGATACGAACTGCGTGTGAAAATCGATACGAATTAGACGCAGATGGATCGATACGAACTGCGAGTGAGAGTCGATACGAACAGAGGAGTTGCGATCGATACGAACAGAGCAGTTGCGATCGATACGAACAGAGCAGTTGCGATCGATACGAACAGAGCAGTTGCGATCGATACAGACACAGAAGTTGCGATCGACACGAACAGAGCATTTTCGATCGATACGAAAAGAGCATTTGCGATCGATACGAACAGAGTCGTGAGTATCGATACGAATTGGACGCAGATGGATCGATACGAACAGCGTGTGAGAATCGATACGAATTGGACGCAGATGGATCGATACGATCTACGTGTGAAAATCAATACGAATTGGATGCAGATGGATCGATACGAACTGCATGTGAGAGTCGATACGAACAGAGCAGCTGCGATCGATACGAACAGAGCAGTTACGATCGATACGAACACAGCAGTTGCGATCTATACGAACAGAGCATTTTCGATCGATACGAACAGAGCATTTTCGATCGATACAAAAAGAGCATTTGCGATCGATACGAATAGAGTCGTGAGTATTGATACGAATTGGACGCAGATGGATCGATACGAACTGCGTGTGAGAATCGATACGAATTGGATGCAGATGGATCGATACGATCTGCGTGTGAAAATCGATTCGAATTGGACGCAAATGGATCGATACAAACTGCGTGTGAGAATCGATACGAACAGAGCAGTTGCGATCGATACGAACAGAGCAGTTGCGATCGATACAAAAAGAGCAGTTGCGATCGATATGAACAGAGCATTTTCGACTGATACGAATAGAGCATTTTCGATCAATACGAACAGAGCATTTTCGATCGATAGGAACAGAGCATTTTCGATCGATACGAACAGAGCATTTTCGATCGATACGAAAAGAGCATTTTCGATCGATACGAACAGAGCCGTGAGTATCGATACGAATTGGACGCAGATGGATCGATACGAACAGCGTGTGAAAATCGATAGGAATTGGACGCATATGGATCGATACGAACTACGTGTGAAAATCGATACGAATTGGACGCAGATGGATCGATACGAACTGCGTGTGAGAATCGATACAAACAGAGCAGTTGCGATCGATATGAACAGAGCAGTTGCGATCGATACGAACAGAGCAGTTGCGATCGATACGAACAGAGCATTTTCGATCGATACGAACAGAGCATTTTCGATCGATACGAAAAGAGCATTTGCGATCGATACGAACAGAGCCATGAGTATCGATATGAATTGGACGTAGATGGATCGATACGAACTCCGTGTGAGAATCGATACGAATTGGACGCAGATGGACTGATACGAACTGTGTGTGACAATAGATACGAATTGGACGTAGATGGATCGTTACGAACTGCGTGTGAGAATCGATACGAACAGAGCAGTTGCGATCGATACGAACAGAGCAGTTGCGATCGATACGAAAAGAGCAGTTGCGATCGATACGAACAGAGCAGTTGCGATCGATACGAACAGAGCATTTTCGATCGATACGAACAAAGCATTTTCGATCGATACGAACATAGCATTTTCGATCGATACGAAAAGAGCATTTTCGATCGATACGAACAGTGCCGTGAGTATCGATATGAATTGGACGCAGATGGATCGATACGAACTGCGTGTGAGAATCGATACGAATTGGACGCAGATGGATCGTTACGAACTACGTGTGAAAATAGATATGAATTGGATGCAGATGGATCGATACGAACTGCGTGTGAGAATTGATACGAACAGTGCAGTTGCGATCGATATGAACAGAGCAGTTGCAATCGATACGAACAGAGCAGTTGCGATCGATACGAACAGAGCATTTTTTCGATCGATACGAACAGAGCATTTTCGATCGATACGAACATAGCATTTTCGATCGATACGAACATAGCATTTTCGATTGATACGAAAAGAGCATTTGCGATCGATACGAAAAGTGCCATGAGTATCGATATGAATTGGACGCAGATGGATCAATACGAACTGCGTGTGAGAATCGATACGAATTGGACGCAGATGGATCGTTACGAACTGCGTGTGAAAATCGATACAAATTGGATGCAGATGGATCGATACGAACTGCGTGTGAGAATCGATACGAACAGAGCAGTTGCGATCGATATGAACAGAGCAGTTGTAATCGATACGAACAAAACAGTTGCGATCGATACGAACGGAGCAGTTGCGATCGATACGAACAGAGCATTTTCGATCGATACGAACAGAGCATTTTCGATCGATACGAACAGAGCATTTTCGACCGATACGAATGGAGCCGTGAGTATCGATACGAATTGGACGTAGATGGATCGATACGAACTGCATGTGAGAATCGATACGAATTGGATGCGGATGGATCGATATGAACTGCGTGTGAAAATCGATACGAATTAGACGCAGATGGATCGATACGAACTGCGAGTGAGAGTCGATACGAACAGAGTAGTTGCGATCGATACGAACAGAGCAGTTGCGATCGATACGAACAGAGCAGTTGCGATCGATACGAAAAGAGCAGTTGCGATCGATACGAACAGAGCAGTTGCGATCGATACGAACAGAGCATTTTCGATCGATACGAACAAAGCATTTTCGATCGATACGAACAGAGCATTTTCGATCGATACGAAAAGAGCATTTGCGATCGATATGAACAGAGCCATGAGTATCGATACGAATTGGACGCAAATGGATCGATACGAACTGCGCGTGAGAATCGATACGAATTGGACGTAGATGGATCGATACAAACAGCGTGTGAAAATCGATACGAATTGGACGCAGATGGATCGATACGAACTGCGTGTGAGAATCGATATGAACAGAGCAGTTGCGATCGATACGAACAGAGCAGTTACGATCGATATGAACAGAGCAGTTGCGATCGATACGAACAGAGCATTTTCGATCGATACGAACAGATCATTTTCGATCGATACGAACATGGCATTTTCGATCGATACGAAAAGAGCATTTGCGATCGATACGAACAGAGCCGTGAGTATCGATACGAATTGGACGCAGATGGATCGATACGAACTGCATGTAAGAATCGATACGAATTGGACGCGGATGGATCGATACGAACTGCGTGTGAAAATCGATACGAATTGGACGCAGATGGATCGATACGAACTGCGTGTCAGAGTCGATACGAACAGAGTAGTTGCGATCGATACGAACAGAGCAGTTGCGATCGATACGAACACAGAAGTAGCGATCGACACGAACAGAGCATTTTCGATCGATACGAAAAGAGCATTTGCGATCGATACGAACATAGTCATGAGTATCGATACGAATTGGACGCAGATGGATCGATACGAACTGCGTGTGAGAATCGATACGAATTGGACGCAGAAGGATCGATACGATCTGCGTGTGAAAATCGATACGAATTGGACGTAGATGGATCGATACGAACTACGTGTGAGAGTCGATACGAACAGAGCAGTTGCGATCGATACGAACAGAGCAGTTGCGATCGATACGAACAGAGCAGTTGCGATCGATACGAACATAGCAGTTGCGATCGATACGAACAGAGCATTTTCGATCGATACGAACAGAGCATTTTCGATCGATACGAACATGGCATTTTCGATCGATACGAAAAGAGCATTTGCGATCGATACGAACAGAGTCGTGAGTATCGATACGAATTGGACGCTGATGGATCGATACGAACTGCGTGTGAGAATCGATACAAATTGGACGCAGATGGATCGATACGATCTGCGTGTGAAAATCGATACGAATTGGACGCAAATGGATCGATACAAACTGCGTTTAAGAATCGATACGAACAGAGCAGTTGCGATCGATATGAACAGAGCAGTTGCGATCGATACAAAAAGAGCAGCTGCGATCGATACGAACAGAGCATTTTCGATCGATAGGAACAGAGCATTTTCGATCGATACGAACAGAGCATTTTCCATCGATACGAACAGAGCATTTTCGATCGATACGAAAAGAGCATTTTCGATCGATACGAACAGAGCCGTGAGTATCGATACGAATTGGACGCAGATGGATCGATGCGAACAGCGTGTGAAAATCGATAGGAATTTGACGAATATGGATCGATACGAACTACGTATGAAAATCGATATGAATTGGACGTAGATGGATCGATACGTACTGCGTGTGAGAATCGATACAAACAGAGCAGTTGCGATTGATATGAACAGATCAGTTGCGATCGATACGAACAGAGCAGTTGCGATCGATACGAACAAAGCAGTTGCGATCAATACGAACAGAGCCGTGAGTATCGATACGAATTGGACGTAGAAGGATCGATACGAACTCCGTGTGAGAATCGATACGAATTGGACGCAGATGGATTGATACAAACTGTGTGTGACAATCGATACGAATTGGACGTAGATGGATCGATATGAACTGCGTGTGAGAATCGATACGAACAGAGCAGTTGCGATCGATATGAACAGAGCAGTTGCGATCGATACGAAAAGAGCAGTTGCGATCGATACGAACAGAGCAGTTGCGATCGATACGAACAGAGCAGTTCCGATCGATACGAACAGAGCATTTTCGATCGATACGAACAAAGCATTTTCGATCGATACGAACAGAGCATTTTCGATCGATACGAAAAGAGCATTTGCGATCAATATGAACAGAGCCATGAGTATCGATACGAATTGGACGCAAATGGATCGATACGAACTGCGTGTGAGAATCGATACGAATTGGACGTAGATGGATCGATACAAACAGCGTGTGAAAATCGATACGAATTGGACGTAGATGGATTGATACGAACTGCGTGCGAGAATCGATACGAATAGAGCAGTTGCGATCGATATGAAAAGAGCATTTGCGATCGATACGAACAGAGCCGTGAGTATCGATACGAATTGGACGCAGATGGATTGATACAAACTGTGTGTGACAATCGATACGAATTGGACGTAGATGGATTGATATGAACTGCGTGTGAGAATCGATACGAACAGAGCAGTTGCGATCGATATGAACAGAGCAGTTGCGATCGATACGAAAAGAGCAGTTGCGATCGATACGAACAGAGCAGTTGCGATCGATACGAACAGAGCAGTTCCGATCGATACGAACAGAGCATTTTCGATCGATACGAACAAAGCATTTTCGATCGATACGAACAGAGCATTTTCGATCGATACGAAAAGAGCATTTGCGATCAATATGAACAGAGCCATGAGTATCGATACGAATTGGACGCAAATGGATCGATACGAACTGCGTGTGAGAATCGATACGAATTGGACGTAGATGGATCGATACAAACAGCGTGTGAAAATCGATACGAATTGGACGCAGATGGATCGATACGAACTGCGTGTGAGAATCGATACGAATAGAGCAGTTGCGATCGATACGAACAGAGGAGTTGCGATCTATACGAACAGAGCAGTTGCGATCGATACGAATAGAGCATTTTCAATCGATACGAACAGAGCATTTTCGATCGATACGAAAAGAGCATTTGCGATCGATACGAACAGATTCGTGTGTATCGATACGAATTGGACGTAGATGGATCGATATGAACTGAGTGTGAGAATCGATACGAATTGAACGCAGATGGATCGATACGAACTGCGTGTGAGAATCGATTCGAATTGGACGCAGATGGATCGATACGAACTACGTGTGAGAATCGATACGAACAGAGCAGTTGCGATCGATACGAACAGAGTAGTTACGATCGATGCGAACAGAGCAGTTGCGATCGATACGAACAGAGCATTTTCGATCGATACGAACAGAGCATTTTCGATCGATATGAACATGGCATTTTCGATCGATACGAAAAGATCATTTGCGATCGATACGAACAGAGCAGTGAGTTTCGATACGAATTGGACGCGGATGGATCGATACGAACTGCGTGTGAGAATCGATACGAATTGGACGCAGATGGATCGATATGTACAGTGTGTGACAATCGATACGAACAGAGCAGTTGTGATCGATAAGAATAGAGCAGTTGTGATCGATACGAACAGAGCAGTTGCGATCGATACGAACAGAGCATTTTCGATCGATACGAACAGAGCATTATCGATCGATATGAATATAGCATTTTCGATCGATACGAAAAGAGCATTTTCGATCGATACGAACAGTGCCGTGAGTATCGATACGAATTGGACGCAGATGGATCGATACGAACTTCGTGTGAGAATCGATATGAATTGGACGCAGATGGATCAATACGATCTGCGTGTGAAAATCGATACGAATTGGACGTTGATGGATCGATACGAACTGAGTGTGAGAATCGATACGAATTGAACGCAGATGGATCGATACGAACTACGTGTGAAAATCGATTTGAATTGGACGCAGATGGATTGATACGAACTGCGTGTGAGATTCGATACGAACAGAGCAGTTGCGATCGATACGAACAGAACAGTTACGATTGATACGAACAGAGCAGTTGCAATCGATATGAACAGAGCATTTTCGATCGATACGAACAGAGCATTTTCGATCGATACGAACATGGCATTTTCGATCGATACGAAAAGAGCATTTGCGATCGATACAAACAGAGCCGTGAGTATCGATACGAATTGAATGCAGATGGATTGATACGAACTGCGTGTGAGAATCGATACGAATTGGACGCAGATGGATCGATATGAACTGCGTGTGACAATCGATATGAACAGAGCAGTTGCGATCGATACGAATAGAGCAGTTGCGATCGATACGAACAGAACAGTTGCTATCGATACGAACAGAGCATTTTCGATCGATACGAACAGAGCATTTTCGATCGATACGAACATAGCATTTTCGATCGATACGAAAAGCGCATTTTCGATCGATACGAACAGTGCCATGAGTATCGATACGAATTGGACGCAGATGGATCGATACGAACTTCGTGTGAGAATTGATACGAATTGGACGCAGATGGATCGATAGGATCTGCGTGTGAAAATCAATACGAATTGGACGCACATGGATCGATACAAACTGCGTGTGAGAATCGATACGAACAGAGCAGTTGCGATCGATACGAACAGAGCAGTTGCGATCGATACAAAAGGAGCAGTTGCGATCGATATAAACAGAGCATTTTCGATTGATACGAACAGAGCATTTTCGATCGATACGAACAGTGCATTTTCGATCGATACGAACTGAGCATTTTCGATCGATACGAAAAGAGCATTTTCAATCGATACGAATAGAGCCGTGAGTATCGATACGAATTGGACGCAGATGGATCGATACGAACAGCGTGTGAAAATCGATAGGAATTGGATGCATATGGATCGATACGAATTGGACGCAGATGGATCGATACGAATTGGATGCAGATGGATCGATATGAACTGCGTGTGAGAATCGATACGAATTGGACGCAGATGGATCGTTACGAACTGCGTGTGAAAATCGATATGAATTGGATGCAGATGGATCGATACGAACTGCGTGTGAGAATCGATATGAACTGAGCAGTTGCGATCGATATGAACAGAGCAGTTGCAATCGATACGAACAAAGCAGTTGCGATCGATACGAACGGAGCAGTTGCGATCGATACGAACAGAGCATTTTCGATCGATACGAACAGAGCATTTTCGATCGATACGACTAGAGCATTTTCGACCGATACGAATGGAGCCGTGAGTATCGATACGAATTGGACGCAGATGGATCGATATGAACTGCATGTGAGAATCGATACGAATTGGATGCGGATGGATCGATACGAACTGCGTGTGAATATCGATACGAATTGGACGCAGATGGATCGATACGAACTGCGTGTGAGAGTCGATACGAACAGAGTTGTTGCGATCGATACGAACAGAGCAGTTGTGATCGATACGAACAGAGCAGTTGCGATCGATACGAACATAGAAGTTGCGATCGACACGAACAGAGCATTTTCGATCGATACGAAAAGAGCATTTGCGATCGATACGAACAGAGTCGTGAGTATCGATACGAATTGGACGCTGATGGATCGATACGAACTGCGTGTGAGAATCGATACGAATTGGACGCAGATGGATCGATACGATCTGCGTGTGAAAATCGATACGAATTGGACGCAGATGGATCGATACGAACTGTGTGTGAGAGTCGATACGAACAGAGCAGTTGCGATCGATACGAACAGAGCAGTTGCAATCGATACGAACAGAGCAGTTGCGATCGATACGAACATAGCAGTTGCGATCGATACGAACAGAGCATTTTCGATCGATACGAACAGAGCATTTTCGATCGATACGAAAAGAGCATTTGCAATCGATACGAATAGAGTCGTGAGTATCGATACGAATTGGATGTAGATGGATCGATACGAACTGCGTGTGAGAATCGATACGAATTGGACGCAGATGAATCGATATGATCTGCGTGTGAAAATCGATACGAATTGGACGTAATTGGATCGATACAAACTGTGTGTGAGAATCGATACGAACAGAGCAGTTGCGATCGATACGAACAGAGCAGTTGCGATCGATAAAAAAAGAGCAGTTGCGATCGATATAAACAGAGCATTTTCGATGGATACGAACAGAGCATTTTCGATCGATACGAACAGAGCATTTTCGATCGATACGAACAGAGCATTTTCGATCGATACGAAAAGAGCATTTTCGATCGATACGAACAGAGCCGTGAGTATCGATACGAATTGGACGCAGATGGATCGATACGAACAGCGTGTGAAAATCGATAGGAATTGTACGCATATGGATCGATACGAATTGGACGTAGATGGATCGATACGAACTGCGAGTGAGAATCGATACAAACAGAGCAGGTGCGATCAATACGAACAGAGCAGTTGCAATCGATACGAACAGAGCAGTTGCGATCGATACGAACAGAGCATTTTCGATCGATACGAATAGAGCATTTTCGATCGATACGAAAAGAGCATTTGCGATCGATATGAACAGAGCCGTGAGTATCGATACGAATTGGACATAGATGGATCGATACGAACTTCGTGTGAGAATCGATACGAATTGGATGCAGATGGATTGATACGAACTTTGTGTGACAATCGATACGAATTGGACGTAGATGGATCGATACGAACTTCGTGTGAGAATCAATACGAACAGAGCAGTTGCGATCGATACGAAAAGAGCAGTTGCGATCGATACGAACAGAGCAGTTGCGATCGATATGAACAGAGCAGTTGCGATCGATACGAACAGAGCATTTTCGATCGATACGAATAGAGCATTTTCGATCGCTACGAAAAGAGCATTTGCGATCGATATGAACAGAGCCGTGAGTATCGATACGAATTGGACGTAGATGGATCGATACGAACTTCGTGTGAGAATCGATACGAATTGGACGCAGATGGATTGATACGAACTGTGTGTGACAATCGATACGAATTGGACGTAGATGGATCGATACGAACTGCGTGTGAGAATCGATACGAACAGAGCAGTTGTGATTGATACGAACAGAGCAGCTGCGATCGATACGAAAAGAGCAGTTGCGATCGATACGAACAGAGCAGTTGCGATCGATACGAACAGAGCAGTTGCGATCGATACGAACAGAGCATTTTCGATCGATACGAACAAAGCATTTTCGATCGATACGAACAGAGCATTTTCGATCGATACGAAAAGAGCATTTGCGATCGATATGAACAGAGCCATGAGTATCGATACGAATTGGATGCAAATGGATCGATACGAACTGCGTGTGAGAATCGATATGAATTGGACGTACATGGATCGATACAAACAGCGTGTGAAAATCGATACGAATTGGACGCAGATGGATCGATACGAACTGCGTGTGAGAATCGATACGAATAGAGCAGTTGCGATCGATACGAACAGAGGAGTTGCGATCGATACGAACAGAGCAGTTGCGATCGATACGAATAGAGCATTTTCAATCGATACGAACAGAGCATTTTCGATCGATACGAAAAGAGCATTTGCGATCGATACGAACATATTCGTGTGTATCGATACGAATTGGACGTAGATGGATCGATACGAATTGAGTGTGAGAATCGATACGAATTGAACGCAGATGGATCGATACGAACAGCGTGTGAAAATCGATTCGAATTGGACGCAGATGGATCGATACGAACTACGTGTGAGAATCGATACGAACCGAGCAGTTGCGATCGATACGAACAGAGCAGTTACGATCGATACGAACAGAGCAGGTGCGATCGATACGAACAGAGCATTTTCGATCGATACGAACAGAGCATTTTCGATCGATACGAACAGAGCATTTTCGATTGATACGAACATGGCATTTTCGATCGATACGAAAAGAGCATTTGCGATCGATACGAACAGAGCCGTGAGTATCGATACGAATTGGACGCAGATGGATCGATACGAACTTCGTGTGAGAATCAATACGAATTGGACGCAGATGGATCGATACGTACTGCGTGTGACAATCGATACGAATTGGACGCAGATGGATCGATACGAACTGCGTGTGACAATCGATACGAATTGGACGCAGATGGATTGATATGAACTGCGTGTGACAATCGATACGAACAGAGTAGTTGCGATCCATACGAACAGAGCAGTTGCGATCGATATGAACAGAGCAGTTGCGATCGATACGAACAGAGCATTTTCGATCGATACGAACAGAGCATTTTCGATCAATACGAACATAGCATTTTCGATCGATAAGAAAAGAGCATTTTTGATCGATACGAACAGTGCCGTGAGTATCGATACGAATGGGACGCAAATGAATCGATACGAACTGCGTGTGAGAATCGATACGAATTGGACGCAGATGGATCGATACGAACTACGTGTGAAAATCGATACGAATTGGATGAAGATGGATCGATACGAACTGCGTGTGAGAATCGATACGAACAGAGCAGTTGCGATCAATACGAATAGAGCATTTTCAATCGATACGAACAGAGCATTTTCGATCGATATGAAAAGAGCATTTGCGATCGATACGAACAGATTCGTGTGTATCGATACGAATTGGACGTAGATGGATCGATACGAACTGAGTGTGAGAATCGATACGATTTGAACGCAGATGGATCAATACGAACTGCGTGTGAAAATCGATTCGAATTGGACGCAGATGGATCGATACGAACTGCGTGTGAGAATCGATACGAACAGAGCAGTTGCGATCGATAAGAACAGAGCAGTTGCGATCGATACGAACAGAGCAGTTGCGATCGATACGAACAGAGCATTTTCGATCGATACGAAAAGAGCATTTGCGATCGATACGAACAGAGCCGTGAGTATCGATACGAATTGGACGCAGATGGATTGATACGAACTGCGTGTGAGAATCAATACGAATTGGACGCAGATGGATCGATACGTACTGCGTGTGACAATCGATACGAATTGGACGCAGATGGATCGATACGAACTGCGTGTGAGAATCGATACGAATTGGACGCAGATGGATCGATATGAACTGCGTGTGACAATCGATACGAACAGAGCAGTTGCGATCGATACGAACAGAGCAGTTGCGATCGATACGAACAGAGCAGTTGCGATCGATACGAACAGAGCATTTTCGATCGATACGAACAGAGCATTTTCGATCGATACGAACATAGCATTTTCGATCGATACGAACAGTGACGTGAGTATCGATACGAATTGGATGCAGATGGATCGATACGAACTGCGTGTGAGAATCGATACGAATTGGACGCAAATGGATCGATACGATCTGCGTGTGAAAATCGATACGAATTGGATGCAAATGGATCGATACAAACTGCGTGCGAGAATCGATACGAACAGAGCAGTTGCGATCGATACGAACAGAGCAGTTGCGATCGATACAAAAAGAGCAGTTGCGATCGATACGAACAGAGCATTTTCGATCGATACGAACAGAGCATTTTCGATCGATACGAACAGAGCATTTTCGATCGATACGAAAAGAGCATTTGCGATCGATACGAACAGAGCCATAAGTATCAATACGAATTGGACGCAGATGGATCGATACGAACTGCGTGTGAGAATCGATAAGAATTGGACGCATATGGATCGATACGAATTGGACGCAGATGGATCGATACGAACTGCGAGTGAGAATCGATACAAACAGAGCAGTTGCGATCGATACGAACAGAGCAGTTGCGATCGATTCGAACAGAGCAGTTGCGATCGATACGAACAGAGCATTTTCGATCGATACGAATAGAGCATTTTCGAGCGATACGAAAAGAGCATTTGCGATCGATATGAACAGAGCCGTGAGTATCGATACGAATTGGACGTAGATGGATCGATACGAACTTCGTGTGAGAATCGATACGAATTGGACACAGATGGATCGATACGAACTGGGTGTGAAAATCGATACGAATTGGACGCAGATGGATTGATACGAACTGTGTGTGACAATCGATACGAATTGGACGTAGATGGATCGATACGAACTGCGTGTGAGAATCGATATGAACAGAGCAGTTGCGATCGATACGAACAGAGCAGTTGCGATCGATACGAAAAGAGCAGTTGCGATCGATACGAACAAAGCAGTTGCGATCGATACGAACAGAGCAGTTGCGATCGATACGAACAGAGAATTTTCGATCGATACGAACAAAGAATTTTCGATCGATACGAACAGAGCATTTTCGATCGATACGAAAAGAGCATTTGCGATCGATATGAACAGAGCCATGAGTATCGATACGAATTGGACGCAAATGGATCGATACGAACTGCGTGTGAGAATCGATATGAGTTGGACGTAGATGGATCGATACAAACAGCGTGTGAAAATCGATACGAATTGGACGCAGATGGATCGATACGAACTGCGTGTGAGAATCGATACGAACAAAGGAGTTGCGATCGATACGAACAGAGCAGTTGCGATCGAATAGAGCATTTTCAATCGATACGAACAGAGCATTTTCGATCGATACGAAAAGAGCATTTGCGATCGATACGAACAGATTCGTGTGTATCGATACGAATTGAACGTAGATGGATCGATACGAACTGAGTGTGGGAATCGATACGAATTGAACGCAGATATATCGATAAGAACTGCGTGTGAAAATCGATTCGAATTGGACGCAGATGGATCGATACGAACTGCGTGTGAGAATCGATACGAACAGAGCCGTTGCGATCGATACGAACAGAGCAGTTACGATCGATACGAACAGAGCCGTGAGTATCGATACGAATTGGACGCAGATGGATCGATACGAACTGCATGTGAGAATCAATACGAATTGGACGCAGATGGATCGATACGAACTACGTGTGACAATCGATACGAATTGGACGCAGATGGATCGATACGAACTGCGTGTGACAATCGATACGAATTGGACGCAGATGGATTGATATGAACTACGTGTGACAATCGATACGAACAAAGTTGTTGTGATCGATACGAACAGAGCAGTTGCGATCGATACGAACAGAGCAGTTGCGATCGATATGAACAGAGCATTTTCGATCGATACGAACAGAGCATTTTCGATCGATACGAACATGGCATTTTCGATCGATACGAAAAGAGCATTTTCGATCGATACGAACAGTGCCATGAGTATCGATACGAATTGGACGCAGATGGATCGATCCGAACTGCGTGTCAGAATCGATACGAATTGGACGCAGATGGATCGATATGAACTGCGTGTGACAATCGATACGAACAGAGCAGTTGCGATCGATACGAATAGAGCAGTTGCGATCGATACGAACAGAGCAGTTGTGATCGATACGAACAGAGCATTTTCGATCGATACGAACATAGCATTTTCGATCGATACGAAAAGAGCATTTTCGATCGATACGAACAGTGCCGTGAGTATCGATACGAATTGGACGCAGATGGATCGATACGAACTGCGTGTGAGAATCGGTACGAATTGGACGTAGATGGATCGTTACGAACTACGTGTGAAAATAGATACGAATTGGATGCAGATGGATCGATACGAACTGCGTGTGAGAATCGATACGAATTGGACGCAGATGGATCGTTACGAACTACATGTGAAAATAGATACGAATTGGATGCAGATGGATCGATACAAACTGCGTGTGAGAATCGATACGAACAGAGCAGTTGCGATCGATATGAACAGAGCAGTTGCAATCGATACGAATAGAGCAGTTGCGATCGATACGAACAGGGCATTTTCGATCGATACGAACAGAGCATTTTCGATCGATACGAACATAGCATTTTCGATCGATACGAACATAGCATTTTCGATTGATACGAAAAGAGCATTTGCGATCGATACGAAAAGTGCCGTGAGTATCGATACGAATTGGACGCAGATGGATCGATACGAATTGCTTGTGAGAATCGATACGAATTGGACGCAGATGGGTCGTTACGAACTGCGTGTGAGAATCGATACGAATTGGATGCAGATGGATCGATACGAACTGCGTGTGAGAATCGATACGAACAGAGCAGTTGCGATCGATATGAACAGAGCAGTTGCAATCGATACGAACAAAGCAGTTACGATCGATACGAACGGAGCAGTTGCGATCGATACGAACAGAGCATTTTTGATCGATACGAACATAGCATTTTCGATCGATACGAACAGAGCATTTTCGACCGATACGAACGGAGCCGTGAGTATCGATACGAATTAGACGCAGATGAATCGATACGAACTGCATGTGAGAATCGATACGAATTGGATGCGGATTGATCGATACGAACTGCGTGTGAAAATCGATACGAATTGGACGCAGATGGATCGATACGAACTGCGTGTGAGAGTCGATACGAACAGAGTAGTTGCGATCGATACGAACAGAGCAGTTGCGATCGAAAAGAACAGAGCAGTTGCGATCGATACGAACAGAGCAATTTCGATCGATACGAACAGAGCATTTTCGATGGATACGAAAAGAGCATTTGCGATCGATATGAACAGAGTCGTGAGTATCGATACAAATTGGACGCAGATGGATTGATACGAACTGCGTGTGAGAATCGATACGAATTTGACGCAGATGGATCGATACGATCTGCGTGTGAAAATCAATACGAATTGGACGCAGATGGATCGATACGAACTGCGTGTGAGAGTCGATACGAACAGAGCAGTTGCGATCGATACGAACAGAGCAGTTGCGATCGATACGAACACAACAGTTGCGATCGATACGAACAGAGCATTTTCGATCGATACGAACAGAGCATTTTCGATCGATACGAAAAGAGCATTTGCGATCGATACGAACAGAGTCGTGAGTATCGATACGAATTGGACGCAGATGGAACGATACGAACTGCGTGTGAGAATCGTTACAAATTGGACGCAGATGGATCGATACGATTTGCATGTGAAAATCGATACGAATTGGATGCAAATGGATCGATACAAACTGCGTGTGAGAATCGATACGAACAGAGCAGTTGCGATCGATACGAACAGAGCAGTTGCATTCGATACAAAAAGAGCAGTTGCGATCGATAGGAATAGAGCATTTTCGATCGATACGAACAGAGCATTTTCGATCGATACGAACAGAGCATTTTCGATCGATACGAACAGAGCCGTGAGTATCGATACGAATTGGACGCAGATGGATCGATACGAACAGCGTGTGAAAATCGATAGGAATTGGACGCGTATGGATCGATACGAACTATGTGTGAAAATCGGTACGAATTGGACGCAGATGGATCGATACGAACTGCGTGTGAGAATCGATACAAACAGAGCAGTTGCGATCGATACGAACAGAGCAGTTGCGATCGATACGAACGAAGCAGTTGCGATCGATACGAATAGAGCATTTTCGATCGATACGAATAGAGCATTTTCGATCGATACGAAAAGAGCATTTGCGATTGATACGAACAGAGCCGTGAGTATCGATACGAATTGGACGTAGACGGATCGATACGAACTCCGTGTGAGAATCGATACGAATTGGATGCAGATGGATCGATACGAACTATGTGTGACAATCGATACGAATTGGACGTAGATGGATCGATACGAACTACGTGTGAGAATCGATACGAACAGAGCAGTTGCGATCGATACGAACAGAGCAGTTGCGATCGATACGAAAAGGGCAGTTGCGATCGATACGAACAGAGCAGTTGCGATCGATACGAACAGAGCATTTTCGATCGATACGAACAAAGCATTTTCGATCGATACGAACAGAGCATTTTCGATCGATACGAAAAGAGCATTTGCGATCGATACGAACAGAGCCATGAGTATCGATAATAAATTGGACGCAAATGGATCGATAAGAACTGCATGTGAGAATCGATACGAATTGGACATAGATGGATCGATACAAACAGCGTGTGAAAATCGATACGAATTGGACGCAGATGGATCGATACGAACTGCGTGTGAGAATCGATACGAACAGAGCAGTTGCGATCGATACGAACAGAGGAGTTGCGATTGATACGAACAGAGCAGTTGCGATCGATACGAATAGAGCATTTTCAATCGATACAAACAGAGCATTTTTGATCAATACGAACAGAGCAGTTGCGATCGATACGAACACAGAAGTTGCGATCGACACGAACAGAGCATTTTCGATCGATACGAAAAGAGCATTTGCGATCGATACGAACAGAGTCGTGAGTATCGATATGAATTGGACGATGATGGATCGATACGAACTGCGTGTGAGAATCGATACGAATTGGACGCAGATGGATCGATACGATCTGCGTGTGAAAATCGATACGAATTGGACGCAGATGGATCGATACGAACTGCGTGTGAGAGTCGATACGAACAGAGCAGTTGCGATCGATACGAACACAGCAGTTGCGATCGATACGAACAGAGCATTTTCGATCGATACGAACAGAGCATTTTCGATCGATACGAAAAGAGCATTTGCGATCGATACGAACAGAGTCGTGAGTATTGATACGAATTGGATGCAGATGGATCGATACGAACTGCGTGTGAGAATCGATACAAATTGGATGCAGATGGATCGATACGAACTGCGTGTGAAAATCGATACGAATTGGACGCACATGGATCGATACAAACTGTGTGTGAGAATCGATACGAACAGAGCAGTTGCGATCGATACGAACAGAGCAGTTGCGATCGATACAAAAAGAGCAGTTGCGATCGATATAAACAGAGCATTTTCGATTGATACGAACAGAGCATTTTCGATCGATACGAACAAAGCATTTTCGATCGATACGAACAGAGCATTTTCGATCGATACGAAAAGAGCATTTTCGATCGATACGAACAGAGCCGTGAGTATCGATACGAATTGGACGCAGATGGATCGATACGAACAGCGTGTGAAAATCGATAGGAATTGGACGCATATGGATCGATACGAACTGCATGTGAGAATCGATACGAATTGGACGCAGATGGATCGATACGAACATCGTGTGAAAATCGATACGAATTGGACACAGATGGATCAATACGAACTGCGTGTGGGAATCGATACGAACAGAGCAGTTGCGATCGATACGAACAGAGCAGTTGCGATCGATACGAACAGAGCAATATCGATCGATACGAACAGAGCATTTTCGATGGATACGAACAGAGCATTTTCTATCGATACGAAAAGAGCATTTGCGATCGATACGAACAGAGCCGTGAGTATCAATACGAATTGGACGCAGATGGATCGATACGAACTACTTGTGAGAATCGATACGAATTGGACGCAGATGGATCGATACGAACAACGTGTGAAAATCGATACGAATTGGACGCAGATGGATCGATACGAACTGCATGTGAGAATCGATACGAGTTGGACGCAGATGGATATATATGAACTGCGTGTGACAATCGATACGAATTGGATGCAGATGAATCGATACGAACTGCGTGTGAGAATCGATACGAATTGGACGCAGATGGATCGATACGAACAGCGTGTGACAATCGATACGAATTAGACGCACATGGATCGATACGAACAGCGTGTGAAAATCGATACGAATTGGACGCAGATGGATCGATACGATCTGCGTGTGAGAATCGATAGGATTAGAGCTGTTGCGATCGATAGGAACAGAGCAGTCGATATCGATACGAACAGAGCAGTTGCGATCGATACGAACAGAGCAATTTCGATCGATACGAACAGAGCATTTTCGATCGATACGAACAAAGCATTTTCGATCGATACGAAAAGAGCATTTGCGATCGATACAAACAGAGCCGTGAGAATCGATACGAATTGGACGCGGATGGATCGATAGGAACTGCGTGTGACAATCGATACGAATTGGATGCGGATGGATCGATACGAACTGCGTGTGAGAGTCGATACGAACAGAGCATTTTCGATCGATATGAACAGAGCATTTTCGATAGATACGAACAGAGCATTTTCGATCGATACGAACAGAGCATTTTTGATCGATACGAACAGAGCATTTTCAATCGATACGAAAAGAGCATTTTCGATCGATACGAACAGAGCCGTGAGTATCGATACGAATTGGACGCAGATGGATCGATACGAACAGCATGTGAAAATCGATAGGAATTGGACGCAGATGGATCGATACGAACTACGTGTGAAAATCGATACGAATTGGACGCAGATGGATCGATACGAACTGCGTGTGAGAATCGATACAAACAGAGCAGTTGCGATCGATACGAACAAAGCAGTTGCAATCGATACGAACAGAGCATTTTCGATCGATACGAATAGAGCATTTTCGATCGATACGAAAAGAGCATTTGCGATCGATACGAACAGTGCCGTGAGTATCGATACGAATTGGACGTAGATGGATCGATACGAACTCCGTGTGAGAATCGATACGAATTAGACACAGATGGATCGATACGAACTGCGTGTGACAATCGATACGAATTGGACGCAGATGGATCGATACGAACGGCATGTGAAAATAGATACAAACAGAGCAGTTGTGATCGATACGAGCGGAGCAGTTGCGATCGATACGAACAGAGAATTTGCGATCGATACGAATAGAGCCGTGAGTATCGATACGAATTGGACGCGGATGGATAGATACGAACTGCATGTGAAAATCGATACGAATTGGACGCAGTGGATCGATACGAACAGAGCCGTGAGTATCGATACTAATTGGACGCAGATGGATCGATACGAACTGCGTGTCAGAATCGATACGAATTGGACGTAGATGGATCGATACGAACTGCGTGTGAGAATCGATACGAAAAGAGCAGTTGCGATCGATACAAACAGAGTAGTTGCGATCGATACGAAAAGAGCAGTTGCGATCGATACGAACAGAGCAGTTGTGATCGATACGAACAGAGCAGTTGCGATCGATACGAACAGAGCATTTTCGATCGATACGAACAAAGCATTTTCGATCGATACGAACAGAGCATTTTCGATCGATACGAAAAGAGCATTTGCGATCGATACGAACAGAGCATTTTCGATCGATACGAAAAGAGCATTTGCGATCGATACGAACAGAGGCATGAGTATCGATACGAATTGGACGCAAATGGATCGATACGAACTGCGTGTGAGAATCGATACGAATTGGACGTAGATGGATCGATACAAACAGCATGTGAAAATCGACACGAATTGGACGCAGATGGATCGATACGAACTACGTGTGAGAATCAATACGAACAGAGCAGTTGCGATCGATACGAACAGAGGAGTTGCGATCGATACGAACAGAGCAGTTGCGATCGATACGAATAGAGCATTTTCAATCGATACAAACAAAGCATTTTCGATCGATACGAAAAGAGCATTTGCGATCGATACGAACAGATTCGTGAGTATCGATACGAATTGGACGTAGATGGATCGATACAAACTGAGTGTGAGAATCGATACGAATTGGACGCAGATGGATCGATACGAACTGCGTGTGAAAATCGATTCGAATTGGACGCAGATGGATCGATACGAACTGCGTGTGAGAATCGATACAAACAGAGCAGTTGCGATCGATACGAACAAAGCAGTTACGATCGATACGAACAGAGCAGTTGCGATCGATACGAACAGAGCATTTTCGATCGATACGAACAGAGCATTTTCGATCGATACGAACATGGCATTTTCGATCGATACGAAAAGAGCATTTGCGATCGATATAAACAGAGCCGCGAGTATCGATACGAATTGGACGCAGATGGATCGATACGAACTGCATGTGAAAATCGATACGAATTGGACGCAGATGGATCGATACGAACTACGTGTGACAATCGATACGAATTGGACGCAGATGGATCGATACGAACTACGTGTGACAATCGATACGAATTGGACGCAGATGGATTGATATGAACTACGTGTGACAATCGATACAAACAGAGTAGTTGCGATCGATACGAACAGAGCAGTTGCGATCGATACGAACAGAGCAGTTGCGATCGATACGAACAGAGCATTTTCGATCGATACGAACAGAGCATTTTCGATCGATACGAAAAGAGCAATTTCGATCGATACGAACAGTGCCGTGAGTATCGATACGAATTGGACGCAGATGGTTCGATACGAACTACGTGTGAGAATCGATACGAATTGGATGCAGATGGATCGATACGAACTGCGTGTGAAAATCGATACGAATTGGATGAAGATGGATCGATACAAACTACGTGTGAGAATCGATACGAATAGAGCAGTTGCGATCGATACGAGCAGAGCAGTTGGGATCGATACGAACAGAGCAGTTGCAATCGATACGAACAGAGCAGTTGCGATCGATACGAACAGAGCATTTTCGATCGATACGAACAGAGCATTTTCGATCGATATGAATAGATCATTTTCGATCGATACAAAAATAGCATTTGCGATCAATACGAACAGAGTCGTGAGTATCGATACTAATTGGACACTGATGGATCGATACGAACTGCATGTGAGAATCGATACGAATTGGACGCAGATGGATCGATACGAACAGCGTGTGAAAATCGATACGAATTGGACACAGATGGATCGATACGAACTGCGTGTGAGAATCGATTCGAACAGAGCAGTTGCGATTGATACGAACAGAGCAGTTGCGATCGATACGAACATAGCAGTTGCGATCGATACGAACAGAGCATTTGCGATCGAAACGACCAGAGCAGTTGCGATCGACATGAAAAGAGTATTTGCGATCGATACGAACATAGCAGTTGCGATCGATACGAACAGAGCATTTGCGATCGATACGAACAGAGCAGTTGCGATCGATACGAACAGAGCATTTTTGATCGATACGAACAGAGCATTTTCGATCGATCCGAACAGAGCATTTTCGATCGATACGAACAGAGCCGTGAGTATCGATACGAATTGGACGCAGATGGATCGATACGAACTGCGTGTGAGAATCGATACGAATTGGACGCAGATGGATCGATACGAACATCATGTGAAAATCGATACGAATTGGACGCAGATGGATCGATACGAACTGCGTGTGAGAATCGATACGAACAGAGCAGTTGTGAACGATACGAATAGAGCATTTTCGATCGATACAAACAGAGCATTTTCGATCGATCCGAACAGAGCATTTTCGATCGATACGAACAGAGCCGTGAGTATCGATACGAATTGGACGCAGATGGATCGATACGAACTACGTGTGAGAATCGATACGAATTGGACGCAGATGGATCGATACGAACTGCGTGTGAAAATCGATTCGAATTGGACGCAGATGGATCGATATGAACTGCGTGTGAGAAATGATACGAACAGAGCAGTTGCGATTGATACGAACAAAGCAGTTACGATCGATACGAACAGAGCAGTTGCGATCGATACGAACAGAGCATTTTCGATCGATACGAACAAAGCATTTTCGATCGATACGAACATGGCATTTTCGATCGATACGAAAAGAGCATTTGCGATCGATACGAACAGAGCCGTGAGTATCGATACGAATTGGACGCAGATGGATCGATACGAGCTGCGTGTGAGAATCAATACGAATTGGACGCAGATGGATCGATACGAACTGCATGCGACAATCGATACGAATTGGACGTAGATGGATCGATACGAACTGCGTGTGACAATCGATACGAATTGGACGCAAATGGATTGATATGAACTTTGTGTGACAATCGATACGAACAGAGTAGTTGCGATCGATACGAATAGAGCAGTTGCGATCGATACGAACAGAGCAGTTGCGATCGATACGAACAGAGCATTTTCGATCGATACGAACAGAGCATTTTCGATCGATACGAACATAGCATTTTCGATCGATACGAAAAGAGCATTTTCGATCGATACGAACAGTGCCGTGAGTATCGATACGAATTGGACGCAGATGGATCGATACGAACTGCGTGTGAGAATCGATACGAATTGGACGCAGATGGATCGATACGAACTGCGTGTGAAAATCGATACGAATTGGATGAAGATGGATCGATACGAACTGCGTGTGAGAATCGATACGAACAAAGAAGTTGCGATCAATACGAGCAGAGCAGTTGTGATCGATATGAACAGAGCAGTTGCGATCGATACGAACAGAGCAGTTGCGATTGATACGAACAAAGCATTTTCGATCGATATGAACAGAGCATTTTCGATCGATACGAAAATAGCATTTGCGATCGATACGAACAGAGCCGTGAGTATCGATACTAATTGGACACAGATGGATCGATACGAACTGCGCGTGAGAATCGATACGAATTGGACGCAGATGGATCGATACGACCAGCGTGTGAAAATCGATACGAATTGGACGCAGATGGATCGATACGAACTACGTGTGAGAATCGATTCGTACAGAGCAGTTGCGATCGATACGAATAGAGTAGTTGCGATCGATACGAACAGAGCATTTTTGATCGATACGAAAAGTGCTTTTGCGATCGATACAAACAGAGCAGTTGCGATCGACACGAAAAGAGCATTTGCGATCGATACGAACATAGTAGTTGCGATCGATACGAACAGAGCATTTGCGATCGATACGAACAGTGCAGTTGCGATCGATACGAACAGAGCATTTTCGATCGATACAAACAGAGCATTTTCGATCGATCCAAACAGAGCATTTTCGATCGATACGAAAAGTGCATTTGCGATCGATACGAACAGAGCCGTGAGTATCGATACGAATTGGACGCAGATGGATCGGTACGAACTGCGTGTGAGAATCGATACGAATTGGATGCAGGTAGATCGATAAGAACTGCGTGTGAAAATCGATACGAATTGGACGCAGATGGATCGATACGAACTGCGTGTGAAAATCGATACGAATTGGACGCATATGGATCGATAAGAACTGCGTGTGAAAATCGATACGAATTGGACGCATATGGATCGATACGAACAGCGTGTAAGAATCGATACGAATTGGACGTAGATGGATCGATACGAACTGCGTGTGAAAATCGACACGAATTGGACGCAGATGGATCGATACGAATAGAGCAGTTACGATCGATACGAACAGAGTAATTGCGATCGATAAGAACAGAGCAGTTGCGATCGATACAAACAGAGTAGTTGCGATCGATACGAACAGAGCAGTTGCGATCGATACAAACAGAGCAGTTGCGATCAATACGAACAGAGCATTTTCGATCGATACGAACAGAGCATTTTCGATCGATACGAACATAGCATTTTCGATCGATACGAAAAGAGCATTTTCGATCGATACGAACAGTGCAGTTGCGATCGATATGAACAGAGCAGTTGCGGTCGATACAAACAAAGCAGTTGCGATCGATACGAATAGAGCATTTGCGATCGATACAAACAGAGCATTTTTGATCGATACGAACTGCGTGGGAAAATCGATACGAACAGCGTGTGAAAATCGATATGAATTGGACGCAGATGGATCGATACGAACTACGTGTGAGAATCGATACGAACAGAGCAGTTGCGATCGAAACGAACAGAGCAGTTGCGATCGATACGAATAGAGCAATATCGATCGATACGAACAGAGCATTTTTGATGGATACGAACAGAGCATTTTCGATCGATACGAAAAGAGCATTTGCGATCGATACGAACAGAGCTGTGAGTATCAATACGAATTGGACGCAGATGGATCGATACGAACTACGTGTGAGAATCGATACGAATTGGACGCAGATGGATCGATACGAACAACGTGTGAAAATCGATACGAGTTGGATGCAGATGGATCGATACGAACTGCATGAGAGAATCGATACGAGTTGGACGCAGATGGATATATATGAACTGCATGTGACAATCGATACGAATTGGACGCAGATGAATCGATACGAACTGCGTGTGAGAATCGATACGAATTGGACGCAGATGGATCGATACGAACAGCGTGTGACAATCGATACGAATTAGACGCACATGGATCGATACGAACAGCGTGTGAAAATCGATACGAATTGGACGCAGATGGATCGATACGAACTGCGTGTGAGAATCGATAGGAACAGAGCTGTTGCGATCGATAGGAACAGAGCAGTTGATATCGATACGAACAGAGCAGTTGCGATCGATACGAACAGAGCAATTTCGATCGATACGAACAGAGCATTTTCGATCGATACGAACAAAGCATTTTCGATCGATACGAAAAGAGCATTTGCGATCGATACAAACAGAGCCGTGAGAATCGATACGAATTGGACGCGGATGGATCGATAGGAACTGCGTGTGACAATCGATACGAATTGGACGCGGATGGATCGATACGAACTGCGTGTGAGAGTCGATACGAACAGAGCAGTTGCGATCGATACGAACAGATCAGTTTCGATCGATACGAACAGAGCATTTTCGATCGATACGAAAAGAGCATTTGCGATTGATACGAACAAAGCCGTGAGTATCGATACGAATTGGACGCAGATGGATCGATACGAACTGCGTGTGAGAGTCGATACGAATTGGACGCAGATGGATCGATACGAACAGCGTGTTAAAATCGATACGAATTGGACGCAGATGGATCGATACGAACTGCTTGTGAGAATCGATACGAACAGAGCAGTTGCGATCGATACGAACAGAGCAGTTGCGATCGATACGAACAGAGCAATTTCGATCGATACGAACAGAGCATTTTCGATCGATACGAAAAGAGCATTTGCGATCGATACGAACACAGCCGTGAGTATCGATTCGAATTGGACGTAGATGGATCGATACGAACTGCGTGTGAGTATCGATACGAATTGGACGCAGATGGATCGATACGAACTGCGTGTGACAATCGATACGAATTGGACGCAGATGGATCGATACGAACTGCGCGTCAGAATCGATACAAACAGAGCAGTTGCGATTGATACGAACGGAGCAGTTGCGATCAATACGAACAGAGCATTTGCGATCGATACGTACAGAGCCGTGAGTATCGATACGAATTGGACGCAGATGGATCGATACAAACTGCGTGTGAGAATCGATACGAATTGGACGCAGATGGATCGATACGAACTGCGTGTGAGAATCGATATGAACAGAGCAGTTGCAATCGATACGAACAGAGGAGTTGCGATCGATACGAACAAAGCAGTTGCGATTGATACGAACAGTGCAGTTGCAATCGATACGAACAGAGCAGTTGCGATCGATACGAACAGAGAAGTTGTGATCGATACGAACAGAGTAGTTGCGATCGATACGAACAGAGTAGTTGTGCGATCGATACGAACAGAGCATTTTCGATCGATATAAATAGAGCATTTTCGATCGATACGAACAGAGCAGTTGCGATCGATACGAAAAGAGTATTTTCGATCGATACGAATAGTGCAGTTGCGATCGATACGAAAAGAGCAGTTGCGGCGGTTAAAAACAAAGCAGTTGCGATCGATACGAACAGAGCATTTGCGATCGATACGAACAGAGCATTTTTGATAGATACGAACTGCGTGTGAAAATCGATACGAACAGCGTGTGAAAATCGATACGAATTGGACGCAGATGGATCGATACGAACTGCGTGTGAGAATCGATACGAACAGAGTAGTTGCGATCGATACGAACAGAGCAGTTGCGATCGATACGAACAGAGCATTTTCGATCGATACGAACAGAGCATTTTCGATCGATACGAACAGAGCATTTTCGATCGATACGAAAAGAGCATTTGCGATCGATACGAACAGAGCCGTGAGTATCAATACGAATTGGACGCAGATGGATCGATACGAACAGCATGTGAAAATCAATACGAAATGGACGCAGTGGATCGATACGAACTGCATGTGAGAATCGATACGAATTTGATGCATATGGATTGATATGAACTGCGTGTGACAATCGATATGAATTGGATGCAGATGAATCGATACGAACTGTGTGTGAGAATCGATACGAATTGGACGCAGATGGATCGATACGAACAGCGTGTGACAATCGATACGAATTGGACGCACATGGATCGATACGAACAGCGTGTGAAAATCGATACGAATTGGACGTAGATGGATCGATACGAACTGCGTGTGAGAATCGATACGAACAGAGTTGTTGCGATCGATATGAACAGAGCAGTTGTGATCGATAGGAACAGAGCAGTTGCGATCGATACGAACAGAGCAGTTGCGATCGATACGAACAGAGTAGTTGCGATCGATACGAACATAGCATTTTCGATCGATATGAACAGAGCATTTTCGATCGATACGAAAAGTGCATTTGCGATCGATACAAACAGAGCCGTGAGAATCGATACGAATTAGACGCGGATGGATCGATAGGAACTGCGTGTGACAATCGATACGAATTGGACGCGGATGGATCGATACGAACTGCGTGTGAAAATCGATACGAATTGGACGCAGATGGATCGATACGAACTGCGTATGAGAATCGATACGAACAGAGCAGTTGCAATCGATACGAACAGATCAGTTTCGATCGATACGAACAGAGCTTTTTCGATCGATACGAACAAAGCCGTGAGTATCGATACGAATTGGACGCAGACGGATCGATACGAACTGCGTGTGAGAGTCGACACGAATTGGACGCAAATGGATTGATACGAACTACGTGTGAAAATCGATATGAATTGGACGCAGATGGATCGATACGAACAGAGCAGTTGCGATCGATATGAACAGAGCAGTTGCGATCGATACGAACAGAGTAGTTGCGATATATACGAACAGAGCAGTTGCGATCGATACGAATAGAGCATTTTCGATCGATACGAATAGAGCAATTTCGATCGATACGAACAGAGCATTTTCGATCGATACGAAAAGAGCATTTGCGATTGATACGAACACGGCCTTGAGTATCGATTCGAATTGGACATAGATGGATCGATACGAACTGCGTGTGAGAATCGATACGAATTGGACACAGATGGATTGATACGAACAGCGTGCGACAATTGATATGAATTGGACGCAGATGGATCGATACAAACTGCGTGTGAGAATCTATACAAGTAGAGCAGTTGCGATCGATACGAATGGAGCAGTTACGATCGATACGAATAGAGCATTTGCGATCGATACGAACAGAGCCGTGAGTATCGATACGAATTGGACGCAGAAGGATCGATACGAACTGCGTGTGAGAATCGATACGAATTGGACGCAGATGGATCGATACGAACAGCGTGTGAAAATCGATACGAATTGGACGCAGATGGATCGATACGAACTGCGTGTGAGAATCGATACGAACAGAGCAGTTGCGATCGATACGAACAGAGGAGTTGCGATCGATACGAACTGAGCAGTTGCGATCGATACGAACAGAGCATTTTCGATCGATACGAACAGAGCATTTTCGATCGATACGAACAGAGCATTTTCGATCGATACGAAAAGAGCATTTGCGATCGATATGAACAGAGCCATGAGTATCGATACGAATTGGATGCAAATGGATCGATACGAACTGCGTGTGAGTATCGATACGAATTGGACGCAGTTGGATCGATACGAACTGCTTGTGACAATCGATACGAATTGGATGCAGATGGATCGATACGAACTGCGCGTCAGAATCGATACAAACAGAGCAGTTGCGATTGATACGAACGGAGCAGTTGCGATCAATACGAACAGAGCATTTGCGATCGATACGTACAGAGCCGTGAATATCGATACGAATTGGACGCAGATGGATCGATACAAACTGCGTGTGAGAATCGATACGAATTGGACGCAGATGGATCGATACGAACTGCGTGTGAGAATCGATATGAACAGAGCAGTTGCAATCGATACGAACAGAGGAGTTGCGATCGATACGAACAAAGCAGTTGCGATTGATACGAACAGTGCAGTTGCAATCGATACGAACAGAGCAGTTGCGATCGATACGAACAGAGAAGTTGCGATCGATACGAACAGAGTAGTTGCGATCGATACGAACAGAGTAGTTGTGCGATCGATACGAACAGAGCATTTTCGATCGATATAAATAGAGCATTTTCGATCGATACGAACAGAGCAGTTGCGATCGATACGAACAGAGCATTTTCGATCGATACGAACAGAGCATTTTCGATCGATACGAACATAGCATTTTCGATCGATACGAAAAGAGTATTTGCGATCAATACGAACAGAGCCGTAAGTATCGATACGAATTGGACGTAGATGGATTGATACGAACTGCGTGTGAGAATCGATACGAATTGGACACAGATGGATCGATACGAACTGGGTGTGAAAATCGATACGAATTGGACGCAGATGGATCGATACGAACGGCATGTGAGAATAGATACAAACAGAGCAGTTGCGATCGATACGAGCGGAGCAGTTGCGATCGATACGAACAGAGAATTTGCGATCGATACGAATAGAGCCGTGAGTATCGATACGAATTGGATGCGGATGGATAGATACGAACTGCATGTGGGAATCGATACGAATTGGATGCAGATGGATCGATACGAACAACATGTGACAATCGATACAAATTGGACGCTGATGGATCGATACGAACTGCGTGTAAGAATTGATACGAACAGAGCTGTTGCGATCGATAGGAACAGAGCAGTTGCGATCGATTTGAACAGAGTAGTTGCAATCGATACGAACAGACAATTTTCGATCGATACGAACAGAGCATTTTCGATCGTTACGAAAAGAGCATTTGCGATCGATACGAAAAGAGCCGTGAGTATCGATACGAATTAGACGCAGATCGATCGATACGAACTGCGTGTGAGAATCAATACAAATTGGACGCAGATGGATCGATACGAACTGCATGTGAAAATCGAAACGAATTGGTCGCAGATGGATCGATACGAACTGCATGTGAGAATCGATACGAACAGATCAGTTGCGATCGATACGAACAGAGCAGTTGCGATCGATACGAACAGAGCAGTTGCGATCGATACGAACAGAGCAGTTGCGATCGATACGAACAGGGCATTTTCGATCGATACGAACAGAGCATTTTCGATCGATACCAACAGAGCATTTTCGATCGATACGAAAAGAGCATTTGCGATCGATACGAACAAAGCCGTGAGTATCGATAGGAATTGGACGCAGATGGATCGATACGAAGTGCGTGTGAAAATCGATACGAATTGGATGCAGATGGATCGATACGAACTGCGTGTGAAAATCGATACGAATTGGACGCAGATGGATCAATACGAACTGCGTGTGAGAATCGATACAAACAGAGCAGTTGCGATTGATACGAACGGAGCAGTTGCGATCGATACGAACAGAGCATTTGCGATCGATACGAACAGAGCCATGAGTATCGATATGAATTGGACGCAGATGGATCGATACGAACTGCGTGTGACAATCGATACAAACAGAGGAGTTGCGATCGATACGAACGGAGCAGTTGCATTCAATACGAATAGAGCATTTGCGATCGATACGAATAGAGCCGTGAGTATCGATACGAATTGGACGCAGATGGATCGATACGAACTGCGTGTGAGAATCGATACAAACAGAGCAGTTGCGATCGATACGAACGGAGCAGTTGCGATCGATACGAACAGAGCATTTGCGATCGATAAGAATAGAGCCGTGAGTATCGATACGAATTGGACGCAGATGGATCGATACGAACTGCGTGTAACAATCGATACAAACAAAGCAGTTGCGATCGATACAAACGGAGCAGTTGCGATCAATACGAACAGAGCATTTGCGATCGATACGAACAGAGCCGTGAGTATCGATACGAATTGGACGCAAATGGATCGATACAAACTGCGTGTGAGAATCGATACGAATTGGACGCAGATGGATCGATACGAACAGCGTCTGACATTCGATACGAATTGGACGCAGATGGATCGATACGAACTGCGTGTGAGAATCGATACGAACAGAGCAGTTGCAATCGATACGAACAGAGGAGTTGCGATCGATACGAACAAAGCAGTTGCGATTGATACGAACAGTGCAGTTGTAATCGATACGAACAGAGCAGTTGCGATCGATACGAACAGAGAAGTTGCGAGCGATACGAACAGAGTAGTTGCGATCGATACGAACAGAGTAGTTGCGATCGATACGAACAGAGCATTTTCGATCGATATAAATAGAGCATTTTTGATCGATACGAACAGAGCAGTTGCGATCGATACGAAAAAAGAATTTTCGATCGATACGAACAGTGCAGTTGCGATCGATACGAAAAGAGCAGTTGCGGCCGATACAAACAAAGCAGTTGTGATCGATACGAACAGAGCATTTGCGATCGATACTAACTGCGTGTGAGAATCGATACGAACAGAGCAGTTGCGATCGATAAAGAATAGAGCAGTTGCGATCAATACGAACAGAGCAGTTGCGATCGATACGAATAGAGCAGTTGCGATCGATACGAACAGAGCATTTTTGATCGATACGAACAGAGTATTTTCGATCGATACGAACAGAGCATTTTCGATCGATACGAAAAGAGCATTTGCGATCGATACGAACAGAGCCGTGAGTATCGATACGAATTGGACGCAGATGGATCGATACGAACTGCGTGTGAGAATCGATATGAATTGGATGCAGATGGATCGATATGAAATGCATGTGACAATCGATACGAGTTGGACGCGGATGGATCGATACGAACTGCGTGTGAGAATCGATACGAACAGAGCAGTTGCGATCGATACGAACATAGCAGTTGGGATTGATACGAACAGAGCATTTGCGATCGATACGAACAGAGCCGTGAGTATCGATACGAATTGGACGCAGATGGATCGATACGAACTGCGTGTGAGAATCGATACGAATTGCACGCAGATGGATCGATACGAACTACGTGTTAGAATCGATACGAACAGATCAGTTGCGATCGATACGAACAGAGCAGTTGCGATCGATACGAGCAGAGCAGTTGCGATCGATAAGAACAGAGCAGTTTCGATCGGTACGAACAGAGCATTTTCGATCGATACGAAAAGAGCATTTTCGATCGATACGAACAGAGCCGTGAGTATCGATATGAATTGGACGCAGATGGATCGATACGAACTGTGTGTGAGAATCGATATGAATTGGACGCAGATGGATCGATACGAACTCCATGTGAAAATCGATACGAATTGGACGGAGATGGATCGATACGAACTGCGTGTGAAAATCGATACGAATTAGACGGAGATGGATCGATACGAACTGCATGTGAGAATCGATACGAACAGAGTAGTTGTGATCGATACGAACTGAGCAGTTGCGATCGATACGAACAGAGCAGTTGCGATCGATACGAATAGAGCAGTTTCGATCGGTACGAACAGAGCATTTTCGATCGGTACGAACAGAGCTGTGAGTATCTATACGAATTGGACGCAGATGGATCGGTACGAACTGTGTGTTAGAATCGATACGAATTGGATGCAGATGGATCGATACGAACTACGTGTGAAAATTGATACGAATTGGATGCAGATGGATCAATACGAACTGCGTGTGAGAATCGATACGAACAGAGCAGTTACGATCGATACGAACAGAGTAGTTGTGATCGATAGGAACAGAGCAGTTGCGATCGATAGGAACAGAGCAGTTGCGATCGATACGATTAGAGCAGTTGCGATCGATACGAACAGAGCAGTTGCGATCGATACGAACAGAGCATTTTTGATCGATAGGAACAGAGTATTTTCGATCGATACGAACAGAGCATTTTCGATCGATACGAAAAGAGCATTTGCGATCGATACGAACAGAGCCGTGAGTATCGACACGAATTGGACGAAGATGGATCGATACGAACTGCGTGTGAGAATCGATATGAATTGGATGCAGATGGATCGATACGAACTGCGTGTGACAATCGATACGAATTGGACGCAGATGGATCGATATGAACTGCGTGTGAGAATCGATACAAACAGAGCAGTTGCGATCAATACGAACAGAGCAGTTGCGATCGATACGAACATAGCATTTGCGATCGATATGAACAGAGCCGTGAGTATCGATACGAATTGGACGTAGATGGATCGATACGAACTGCGTGTGAGAATCGATAAGAACAGAGCAGTTGCGATCGATACGAACAGAGCAGTTTCGATCGATACGAACAGAGCATTTTCGATCGATACGAACATAGCATTTTCGATCGATACGAAAAGAGCATTTGCGATCGATACGAAAAGAGCCGTGAGTATCGATACGAATTAGACGCAGATCGATCGATACGAACTGCGTGGGAGAATCGATACGAATTGGACGCAGATGGATCGATATGAACTGCGTGCGAAAATCGATACGAATTGGACGCCGATGGATCGATACGAACTGCGTGTGAGAATTGATACGAATTGGATGCAGATGGATCGATACGAACTGTGTGTGAGAATCGATACGAATTGGACGCAGATGGATCGATACGAACAGCGTGTGACAATCGATTCGAATTGGACGTAGATGGATTGATACGAACTGCGTGTGAGAATCGATACGAACAGAGCAGTTGCGATCGATACGAACAGAGCAGTTACGATCTGTAACGACCCGTATTTTTACGGATCAAAACATTGTAAAACAGTTGTTATTTGATCGTAGTATGGTTAAGTTGTTCGGAGCCTAGGTCGTTCGGAGCTTAGGTCGTATAATAGTTAGGTCGTAGACGACTTATAGGAGTTGGCGACCTAAGGAAGTTGGTGGTAACAGTTAACGACTTAGGGACTGGACGAGGTAAGG
The DNA here is from genome assembly GCA_030737815.1 of Allium fistulosum. Lineage (NCBI taxonomy): Eukaryota > Viridiplantae > Streptophyta > Magnoliopsida > Asparagales > Amaryllidaceae > Allium > Allium fistulosum. Next base: position 803,179,951 of record CM060904.1, read on the forward strand.
CTTAGGTCGTATGATAGTTAGGTTGCGTAGTGGTTTAGGTCGTATGTTAGTTTGGGACGACCTATAGGATTTGACCGACCTAAGGAAATAGGCGACTTAAGGAAGAACGGCGACCTAAGTGTTAGCGGTATAGGAGATAAGCGGGTTAACGACTCAAGTAGTTGTTGTGTTAGGTCGTTGTATTGATAAGTCGTCTAGAGTTAGGTCGGCTAGAGCTTAAGTCGTATAGAAGGTAAGCCGCGTGTAGCTTAAGTCGTTTGGAAGATAAGTCGTATGGTGACTTAGGTCGTGGGGTAGGATAGGTCGAGTAGTAGTTAGGTTGGGTGAGCGACCTAAGGGTTGAGTGAGTTAGCGACCTAAGGAAGTTAGGTCGTGGGCGAGTTAAAGTTGTTAGGTCGTGAGAAGATTAGGTCGTTAGGTCGACATCTCAGTTAGATCGTTAAGTCGCGCATCTGTGAGGCCGCTTATCTGTTAAGTCGTAGGTCGGGGTTTTTAGGTCGTGGACTGTTAGGTCGGGGTTTTTAGGTCGTGGATGACTTATAGGGGCGGACGACCTAAGGAAATCAGCCTATAAATAGGCGGGTTTTTCTTCACTTTTTGGGATTCGGATTTTGAAGCGACGAAGTGCTGCCATTTTGAGAGCTCGAGTTCTACATTTCTTCACTTCTTTTCTCCACTCTAATCTTGTGATTCCTTCCATCAAAATCGAAGATCAAGATCGAAGATCCAAGAGCTAAAGTTGAAGATCTACATTCTTCGAAGAGAGATTTCATCATTTGAAGCGGGATTTTGGAGAATCGAGTTAGATCCTTCGCTGTCCTGATCTGAAGTGTGTTGCTTTGGAGGTGTTTGGGTGATTCGGTGAGTGGTGATTATCTCTCACACGGATCCAAAGGAGTATATTGGATTGTTGGCTTGATTTGGTGTTAAAATAGTGATTTCCATGCATTTTCTTAAACTTAAGTATAGATCTATTGTTCATGATGATTTGACATCTATTTTACTACATGTTAACCTATGCAAGTTCATTCATCACATTGTAGAGATATTGCTCATGATTCATCCTTGTTAGATTTAGACTCATTATTTACAGAATTGCCATTATTGTTACAATTGTTTATTTGATCATATTTGAATGCTTGATTGCTTGGATTAATGATTGACTTGATTGATTGTTGTAAATTAGTTGATTGATGATTTGATTTAGACAAGATGGTCGAAGATGATTCAAAAGCTAAGGGAAAGGCTCTTGAATTGGAAAAGCTGCTCATGGCATATGTGGCAGATGATGAAGCTCATATGGATAGATTTGATGATGATGATGTTGAGATGAGGCTTTGCTATGATGAGATAAGGCGAGGCATGATATGAGATAGCCTTGGTTTAATCCAGACGGGATCACTCCAAGCATGTTGATGACTCGGTGAAATGGTTCGAGTTAGAGGATAATGGTTTGCTCGAGAAGGCGCTTGAGCTAGTATGGAAATAGTCGTCGAGGAGGATGACTAGAAGGCTGAGGTTTCATCGTTGTTGAAGGTTCTAGCAGACTCAAAGCAAGAGTACGTTGGGCAGATTCGACAGTCCCTAAAGACTATGATTGTAGTCAAGTACTCTGGGCAGATTCGATAGTCCTAGGCACGGGCTACGACGACGTGCGGAGTTCTGTCTAGAACCGGGGTTGCCATTAACCCTTGACGGACGGCTGAAAGAATGTGCCGGTCATTCAATTAACGGTGGTATCGAAGCAAAGATAACAGTGATAGCCAGAGTCATGGATGTTTGGTTGTATCGTCATTCGGTCTCAAGAGCAATGTTTTTGGGTGCTTATCTGATCTTGGTTTAGGCCTTGGGGGTTTGTACTTGGAAAACATCGCCCTTGACTCGAGTGATAATTGTTTTACTTTAAATGTTTGCTTTGCTATGTTTACTTCTGCTTAGTGTATGTCTGGGGGCTATCACTGTAGAAAGAGGTGGAGTGGGAGGGTTGGATTCCTATTCCTTTTTTCCTTTATGCTCTTTTGGTATGTTGTTAGTTAATTTACCGCTCACTAAGACTGTTGTCTGACTCAAGGCTTTATGTTTAACTCTTATTGCCTTGGGCTGTTCATCCGCTTTGGGATGGGCAGACTAGGTAGCAGGTGACAGGTGCTGTTCTTAGTTCCCGACGATGCTGATGACGAAGACGAGCTGGAGGCTTGCATATTACTTTCTTACTATATGTACTGGATGTTCCGCTGCTTTGTATATTCTCTGAGTGATATGTAGTGAGGCTTGATGTATTGACTATTCAAATGTTTGTACTCAACTATTATGAGGTTTAATAGAGATTCTGTTCTATAAAGCTTCACTATGTATATTTTCTATTGTATTTTATCCATGCGCTGTGAGTTATACGATAGATTCTGCTGTTTTAACTTAACCTTGGCAATCGTCCATGGCTGCCTGGCACACCTTACAGCGCACTATCTCTATGTTCATTGCAGGGGTCATGGGCGGTCGTCACATTTGGTATCAGAGCTTTGGTTAATCGATTTTACCCAACGCTCACTGCTGTAACTACGTATGAGAGACGTAATTGTATTTTTGATGGATGATTACTATATATAATATAGTAGCTTAGAAGAGTTTGAGTCCTTTATGCAGTTGTTTCACAAGGTGTATTGATCATTTCTTTTTATAGATATTAAGAATGAGTCGAAGAGGGAGACCAGCTGCTAGAGAAGGTCGTGCTACTTAGGGGGCTGCTGATTATGTAGCTATGTTCGAAGCTATGATGACTTCGATCATGAGAAGGATGCCAGCTCCGGGGCCAGCAGTAGAGGTTGGAGTTCAAGTTCAAACTCAAAAACCGGTGGATTTTGCTAAGTTGTGTAAAGATTATACTGCTCTTGGAGGAAAGGTTTTCTTGGGAACAGAGTCAACCATTGAAGTTCAGAGATGGATAGATGCTTGTAGAAGGATCTTTGGTGACTTGGGAATTGAGGATGCAACTAAAAGGAAGCTCGCATCAAGACAGCTTCAAGGAAGAGCTTCTGACTGGTGGAACTCTATCACCATTGATACTCCGGAGGAAGAAATTACTTGGGAGCAATTCCAAGCCAGATTCGAAGCTAAGTTCATTTCTACAGCTCAGAAATCTTTTCTGTTTAGGAAGTTTGTGGAGCTCAAGCAAGGAGGAAGACCAGTTCTTGAGTATGTTTCTGAGTTTGAAGCTTTGTCCAAATATGCCCGGTCGTATATTGAATCTCCTTATCAGAAGAACGAGAATTTCATGACAGGCTTGGACAGTTATCTTAGGAGGCAGTTGGTGGACCATCTGGACGATCCGTTTGAGAAGCTTGTGGAGAAAGCTCTTAGGCACGAGAATTTGTTTCCTAAAGAAGGATCTGTTGTTGTTGTGACCAAGGAGGAGTCTAAACCACAGCAAGGTGGAAACAAGAAGAGGAAGCAGCAGCAGCAAAAAGGTAAGGATGGCCAGAAGAAGCCGAAGGGCGAAGTGACCTGCTACAACTGTCAGCAGAAGGGCCATTTCTCCAAAGATTGCAAGAATCTGAAGGTGCCGGTAAAGTGTCACAACTGTGACAAGCCGGGGCATATTAGGAAGAATTGTCCAGAACCACGGAAGGACAAGCAGATTGTGCAAGCTTATGCTTTGGGAGCTGTTCCATCATCTTCGAAAGCTCCTACTACTGTAGAGAAAGGAAAGAGTGTGGTAGTTCAAGGTACTCTTTCCATATGTGGTGTTCCAGTTAGAGTGTTATTCGATACTGGAGCATCGCATTCTTTTGTTTGTAATGAACTTGTAGGCCGGTTGGGTTTAGAACCGGATATCGTTGATAGGCCATTGGTTGTGACTAATCCAGTTGGGGGTTCATCTTGTTTGTGTATGTTATGCCGTGGTCTGATTGTATCGAGTCATGATTGCTCTTTTATTTGTGATTGTTTTGTTCTGAACTTTGCAGGGTTCAGAATTATTTTGGGTATGGACTGGCTTAGGAAGTATGCGGCAAAGGTTGATTGTGAAAGGTTGGAGGTGAAAGTCGAGAATGTGGAGGGGCGAAAGGTTGTGATACGATGTAAGCATGAGGAAGGCATCTTCATGAGCTTCATGTATTCGCTGGTTGTTCCACGGGATGGACTGTCATCGGTGCCAATCGTTAATGGATTTGAGGATGTCTTTGATGAGGTCAAAGGGTTACCGCCGCATAGAGAGATTGAGTTTCGTATACATCTAGTTGAAGGAGCCAGACCTGTTGTGATGCCACCTAGGCGGATGGCGCCTAGGGAACAACAAGAGTTGAAGGTGCAAGTTGATGACCTTTTACGGAAAGGATTCATTCGGCGTAGTGTGTCCGAATGGGGTGCACCAGTTGTGTTTGTAACCAAAGCAGATGGATCGCTAAGGTTGTATGTGGATTATCGTGAGCTGAATAAAGTGACTAAGAAGAACAAGTATCCATTTCCGAGAATAGATGACTTGTTTGATCAGCTTCACAAAGCTAAGGTATTTTCTCAGATGGATTTGGCAACGGGATTTCACCAGTTAAGAGTGGCTAAGGATAGTGTGTCGAAGACTGCTTTCAGGACACCATCCGGTTTCTTTGAGTGGCTGGTAATGCCGTTTGGATTGACCAATGCACCAGCATATTTTGTGGATCTGATGAATAGAGTGTTCAGAGATCAGTTGAACAAGTTCGTGCTAGTGTTCGTGGATGATATTTTGATTTATTCCAGAACATAAGAAGAGCACAAGACGCACTTGCGTATTGTTTTGGAAATCTTACGGAAACATCAGCTAAAGGCTAAGTTTTCAAAGTGTCACTTCTGGAAGAGTGAAGTGAGGTTCTTAGGCCATATTATCTCTGGAAATGGAATAGAGGTTGATCCCGCTAAAGTGGCAGCAATCCAGGATTGGGTTAGACCTAAGAATGCATCTGATGTAAGAAGTTTTCTTGGATTAGCAGGATACTACCGTCGATTTATCAAGGACTTTTCCAAGGTAGCTGCACCGTTAACAGGATTGACGAAAAAGAACCAAGTATTCAGATGGGATGCTAAGTGTGAGCAAGCTTTCGGAATCCTGAAAGAGCTTTTGACAAGTGCTCCTGTTTTGACTATTCCAAGTGGAAATGATGAGATGGTGGTTTACACCGATGCATGTGGTACTGGACTTGGAGCAGTGCTGATGTAGAAAAATAGAGTTGTTGCATATGCAAGTCGACAACTGAAGCCGCATGAAAGGAATTATCCGACTCATGATTTGGAGTTAGCGGCGATTGTTTTTGCTCTGAAGATGTGGAGACATTATCTATTGGGAGTTCGATTTGAGTTGTTTACAGATCATAAGTCGTTGAAGTATCTTTTCTCCCAAAAGGATTTGAATCTTCGGCAGCAATGATGGCTAGAGTTTTTGGCATCATCTGATTTTGGTATAGCCTATACTCCGGGAAAGGGTAACGCAGTGGCAGATGCGTTAAGTCGAAGACATGCAGGATTGGGAGCCATGTTTTCAGAATGAAAGAGTCTCGAGTATTTGGCTGGATTTGACTTAAGGCCCAGATGTGAATTGGAACCTGAGATGTTGGCAAACTTATCGATAAGACCGACTCTTATGGAAAGAATTGGCGAGAGCCAAAAGCGAGACGATAAGCTTATCAAGATTATCCGTGATTTGGAATCTGGATTGGACCCAGAAAAGGATAAAGGATTCGAGGTCGATCGAGAGGGTTGGCTTCGGAAGCAAGGACGACTAGTTATTCCTGATGTAGATGAATTGAGGGATGAAGTTCTGAAGGAAAGTCATCACTCGAAGCTGACCATTCATCCAGGTGGAAATAAGATGTATCGGGATATGAAGAGAACCTATTATTGGGAAGGTATGAAGAAGGATGTTGAAAATTTTATTTCCAAGTGCATGAACTGCCAGTTGGTAAAAGCCGAACAGAAGAAGCCAAGTGGATTGCTTCTAGCTTCAGCCATTAGAAGTTCCTACATGGAAGTGGGAGCAAATATTGATGGATTTTATCGATGGGCTACCTAGAACCCGAACGGGAAATGAAGGGATTTGGGTCATCATAGATCGTCTGACTAAGAGTGCAAGATTCATTCATGTTCGAGCGACTAGGACTGCATCAAAGTTAGCTGAGTTGTATGTTAAGTGGATAGTTCGATTCCATGGTATTCCGAAGAGTATAGTGAGCGATCGAGACCCATTGTTCACTAGTGGATTTTGGAAGAGCTTTCAGGAAGTTTTGGGAACCAAGTTGTGTTTGAGTACAACTTATCATCCCCAAACAGATGGTCAGACCGAGAGAGTCAACCGAGTTTTGGAAGATCTCCTTAGAGCTTGTGTTTTAGATTTCGGAGGATCATGGGAAGATCACCTTCATTTGGTGGAATTTTCGTACAACAACAGTTACCAGTCAAGCATTGGTATGGTACCGTATGAAGCATTGTATGGAAGACCGTGTAACTCTCCGACATGTTGGTTGGAAACGGGAGAAAAGCTTATACTTGGGCCAGAAATGATTCAACAGACTTCAGATTATATAGAGATCATTCGGCAACGAATGAAGGCATCCCAAGACCGTCAGAAAAGTTATGCCGATAAACGTCGTAAGGATTTGGAATTCGACGTAGGTGATATGGTTTTTGTGAAGATTTCTCCATTAAAGAATGTTATTCGATTCGGGAAGAAAGGAAAATTGACTCCGAGATTTGTCGGATCATTCCCGATCATCGAGCGAATTGGAAAGCTCGCCTATAAATTGGATTTACTAGAAAAGATGGCGGGTGTGCACAATGTTTTTCATGTATCGTATCTACGGAAGTATGTGCACGACTCGAATACAGTGGTTTCTGCCGATAGCTGTGAAGATTTCGAGATTGATCCTGTCGATAAGAGACCTCGTAAGCTGCTTCGTGTTGTGGAAACTGACACGAAACAACTTAGGAGGAAGATAGTTAAGTTGCTCAAGATACAATGGAGTGATGATGTTAACGACTGTACATGGGAGGTGGAAGAGAGGATGAAGGCAGCTCATCCTGAACTCTTTGAGGTATGGCCATAAAGTGTCATAACATCTCATTACATTGTAACTTGTTCTCATTTTAGAATTTTGTATGCTAGGCTAGAATTGGATGCATGGTTTGTTGATTGCTATGGATGGTAGGCATGCAGAATAACTTTTGATTGCTCTTGTTTGTTTGGAATTTCGGGGGCGAAATTCCTAAGAGGGAGAGAATGTAACGACCCGTATTTTTACGGATCAAAACATTGTAAAACAGTTGTTATTTGATCGTAGTATGGTTAAGTTGTTCAGAGCCTAGGTCATTCGGAGCTTAGGTCATATAATAGTTAGGTCGTAGACGACTTATAGGAGTTGGCGACCTAAGGAAGTTGGTGGTAACAGTTAACGACTTAGGGACTGGAAATGGTAAGGCTTAGGTCGTATGATAGTTAGGTTGCGTAGTGGTTTAGGTCGTATGTTAGTTTGAGACGACCTATATGATTTGACCGACCTAAGGAAATAGGCGACTTAAGGAAGAACGGCGACCTAAGAGTTAGCGGTATAGGAGATAAGCGGGTTAACGACTCAAGTAGTTGTTGTGTTAGGTCGTTGTATTGATAAGTCGTCTAGAGTTAGGTCGGCTAGAGCTTAAGTCGTATAGAAGGTAAGCCGCGTGTAGCTTAAGTCATTTGGAAGATAAGTCGTATGGTGACTTAGGTCGTGGGGTAGGATAGGTCGAGTAGTAGTTAGGTCGGGTGAGCGACCTAAGGGTTGAGTGAGTTAGCGACCTAAGGAAGTTAGGTCGTGGGCGAGTTAAAGTTGTTAGTTCGCGAGAAGATTAGGTTATTAGGTTGACATCTCAGTTAGATCGTTAAGTCGCGCATTTGTTAGGCCGCTTATCTGTTAAGTCATAGGTCGGGGTTTTTAGGTCGTGGACTGTTAGGTCGGGGTTTTTAGGTCGTGGACGACTTATAGGGGCGGACGACCTAAGGAAATCAGCCTATAAATAGGCGGGTTTTTCTTCACTTTTTGGGATCCAGATTTTGAAGCGACGAAGTGCTACCATTTTGAGAGCTCGAGTTCTACATTTCTTCACTTCTTTTCTCCACTCTAATCTTGTGATTCCTTCCATCCAAATCGAAGATCAAGATCGAAGATCCATGAGCTAAAGTTGAAGATCTACATTCTTCGAAGAGAGATTTCATCATTTGAAGCGGGATTTTGGAGAATCGAGTTAGATCCTTCGCTGTCCTGATCTGAAGTGTGTTGCTTTGGAGGTGTTTGGGTGATTCAGTGAGTGGTGATTATCTCTCACACGGATCCAAAGGAGTATATCGGATTGTTGGCTTGATTTGGTGTTAAAATAGTGATTTCCATGCATTTTCTTAAACTTAAGTATAGATCTATTGTTCATGATGATTTGACATCTATTTTACTACATGTTAACCTATGCAAGTTCATTCATCACATTGTAGAGATATTGCTCATAATTCAACCTTGTTAGATTTAGACTCATTATTTACAGAATTGCCATTATTGTTACAATTGTTTATTTGATCATATTTGAATGCTTGATTGCTTGGATTAATGATTGACTTGATTGATTGTTGTAAATTAGTTGATTTATGATTTGATTTAGACAAGATGGTCGAAGATGATTCAAAAGCTAAGGGAAAGGCTCTTGAATTGGAAAAGCTGCTCGTGGCATATGTGGCGGATGATGAAGCTCATATGGATAGATTTGATGATGATGATGTTGAGATGAGGCTTTGCTATGATGAGATAAGGCGAGGCATGATATGAGATAGCCTTGGTTTAATCCAGACGGGATCACTCCAAGCATGTTGATGACTCGGTGAAATGGTTCGAGTTAGAGGATAATGGTTTGCTCGAGAAGGCGCTTGAGCTAGTATGGAAATAGTCGTCGAGGAGGATGACTAGAAGGCTGAGGTTTCATCGTTGTTGAAGGTTCTAGCAGACTCAAAGCAAGAGTACGTTGGGCAGATTCGACAGTCCCTAAAGACTATGATTGTAGTCAAGTACTCTGCGCAGATTCGATAGTCCTAGGCACGGGCTACGACGACGTGCGGAGTTCTGTCTAGAACCGGGGTTGCCATTAACCCTTGACGGACGGCTGAAAGAATGTGCCGGTCATTCAATTAACGGTGGTATCGAAGCAAAGATAACAGTGATAGCCAGAGTCATGGATGTTTGGTTGTATCGTCATTCGGTCTCAAGAGCAATGTTTTTGGGTGCTTATCTGATCTTGGTTTAGGCCTTGGGGGTTTGTACTTGGAAAACATCGCCCTTGACTCGAGTGATAATTGTTTTACTTTAAATGTTTGCTTTGCTATGTTTACTTCTGCTTAGTGTATGTCTGGGGGCTATCACTGTAGAAAGAGGTGGAGTGGGAGGGTTGGATTCCTATTCCTTTTTTCCTTTATGCTCTTTTGGTATGTTGTTAGTTAATTTACCGCTCACTAAGACTGTTGTCTGACTCAAGGCTTTATGTTTAACTCTTATTGCCTTGGGCTGTTCATCCGCTTTGGGATGGGCAGACTAGGTAGCAGGTGACATGTGCTGTTCTTAGTTCCCGACGATGCTGATGACGAAGACGAGCTGGAGGCTTGCATATTACTTTCTTACTATATGTACTGGATGTTCCGCTGCTTTGTATATTCTCTGAGTGATATGTAGTGAGGCTTGATGTATTGACTATTCAAATGTTTGTACTCAACTATTATGAGGTTTAATAGAGATTCTGTTCTGTAAAGCTTCACTATGTATATTTTCTATTGTATTTTATCCATGCGCTGTGAGTTATACGATAGATTCTGCTGTTTTAACTTAACCTTGGCAATCGTCCATGGCTGCCTGGCACACCTTACAGCGCACTATCTCTATGTTCAGTGCAGGGGTCATGGGCGGTCGTCACACGATCGATAGGAACAGAGCAGTTGCGATCGATACGAACCGAGCAGTTGCGATCGATACGAACAGAGCATTTTCGATCGATACGAACAGAGCATTTTCGATCGATACGAAAAGAGCATTTGCGATCGATACGAATAGAGTCGTGAGTATCGATACTAATTGGATGCAGATGGATCGATACGAACTGCGTGTGAGAATCGATACGAATTGGACGCAGATGGATCGATACGAACTGCGGGTGAAAATCGATACGAATTGGACGTAGATGGATCGATACGAACAGAGCAGTTGCGATCGATACGAATAGAGCAGTTGCGATCGATACGAATAGAGCAGTTGCGATCGAAACGAACGGAGCATTTTCGATCGATACGAACAGAGTATTTTCGATCGATACGAATAGAGCATTTTCGATCGATACAAACAGAGCCGTGAGTATCGATACGAATTGACGTAGATGGATCGATACGAACTGCGTGTGAGAATCGATACGAACAGAGCAGTTGCGATCGATATGAACAGAGCAATTGCGATCGATACGAACAGAGCATTTTCGATCGATACGAACAGAGCATTTTCGATCGATACGAAAAGAGCATTTGCGATCGATACGAAAAGAGCCATGAGTATCAATACGAATTGGACGCAGATGGATCGATATGAGCTGCGTGTGAGAATCGATACGAATTGGACGCAGATGGATCGATATGAACAGTGTGTGAAAATCGATACGAATTGGATGCAGATGGATCGATACGAACTACGTGTGAGAATCGATATGAACAGAGCAGTTGTGATCGATACGAACTGAGCAGTTGCGATCGATACGAACAGAGCAGTTGTGATTGATAAGAACAGAGCATTTTCGATCGATACGAACAAAGCATAATCGATCGATACGAACAGTGCATTTTCGATCGATACGAAAAGAGCGTTTGCGATCGATACGAATAGAGCCATGAGTATCGATACGAATTGGACGCAGATGGATCGATACGAGCTGCGTGTGAGAATCGATACGAATCGGACGCAGATGGATCGATACGAACAGCGTGTGAAAAGGGATACTAATTGGACGCAGATGGATCGACACGAACTGCGTGTGAGAATCGATACGAACAGAGTAGTTGCGATCGATACGAACAGAGCAGTTGCGATCGATACGAATAGAGCAGTTGCGATCGATACGAACAGAGCAGTTGCGATCGATACGAACAGAGCATTTTCGATCGATACGAACAGAGCAATTTCGATCAATACGAACAGAGCATTTTCGATCGATACGAAAAGAGCATTTGCGATCGATACGAACAAAGCCATGAGTATCGATACGAATTGGACGTAGATGGATCGATACGAACTGCGTGTGAAAATCGATACGAATTGGACGCAGATGGATCGATACGAACTGCGTGTGACAATCGATACAAACAGAGTAGTTGCGATCGATACGAACGGAGCAGTTGCGATCGAGACGAATAGAGCATTTGCGATCTATACGAACAGAGCCGTGAGTATCAATACGAATTGGACGCAGATGGATCGATACGAATTGCGTGTGAGAATCGATACGAACTGGACGCAGATGGATCGATACGAACATCGTGTGACAATCGATACGAATTGGACGCAAATGGATCGATACGAACTGCGTGTGAGAATCGATACGAACAGAGCATTTGCGATCGATACGAACAGAGCAGTTGTGATCGATAGGAACGGAGCAGTTGCGATCGATACGAACAGAGCAGTTGCGATCGATACGAACAGAGCATTTTCGATCGATACGAACAGGGCATTTTCGATCAATACAAAAAGAGCATTTTCGATTGATACGAACAGAGCTGTGAGTATCGATACGAATTGGACGTAGATGTATCGATACGAACTACGTGTGAGAATCGATACAAATTGGACGCAGATGGATCGATACGAACTGCGTGTGAGAATCGATACGAATTGGACGCAGATGAATCGATACGAACTGCGTGTGAGAATCGATATGAACAGAGTAGTTGCGATCGATACGAACAGAGCAGTTGCGATCGATACGAACTGAGCATTTTCGATCGATACGAACAAAGCATTTTCGATCGATACAAACATAGCATTTTCGATCGATATGAAAAGAGCATTTGTGATTGATATGAACAGAGTCGTGAGTATCGATACGAATTGGACGCAGATGGATCGATACGAAGTGCGTGTGAAAATCGATACGAATTGGACGCAGATGGATCGATACAAACTGCATGTGAAAATCAATACGAATTGGACGTAGATGGATCGATACGAACTGCGTATGAGAATCGATACGAACAGAGCAGTTGCGATCGATACGAACAGAGCAGTTGCGATCGATACGAACTGAGCAGTTGCGATCGATACGAACAGAGCATTTTCGATCGATACGAACAGAGCAATTTCGATCGATAGGAATAGAGCCGTGAGTATTGATACGAATTGGACGTGGATGGATCAATACGAACTACGTGTCAGAATCGATACGAATTGGATGCAGATGGATCGATACGAATTGGACGCAGATGGATCGATACGAACTGCATGTGAGAATCGATACGAACGGAGCAGTTGCGATCGATATGAACAGAGCAGTTGCGATCGATACGAACAGAGCATTTTCGATCGATACGAACAGAGCATTTTCGATCGATACGAACAGAGCATTTTCGATCGATACGAAAAGAGCATTTGCGATCGATACTAACAGAGCCATGAGTATCGATACGAATTGGACGCAGATGGATCGATACGAACTGCATGTGAAAATCTATACGAATTGGACGTAGATGGATCGATACGAACAGCGTGTGAAAATCGATACAAATTGGACGCAGATGGATCGATACGAACTGCGTGTGAGAATCGATACGAACAAAGCAGTTGCGATCGATACGAACAGAGCAGTTGCGATCGATACGAACAGAGCAGTTGCGATCGATACGAACATAGCAGTTGCGATCGATACGAACAGAGCATTTTCGATCGATACGAAAAGAGCATTTGCGATCAATACGAATAGAGCCGTGAGTATCGATACGAATTGGACGCAGATGGATCGATACGAACTGCGTGTGAGTATCGATATGAATTGGACGCAGATAGATAGATACGAATTGCATGTGAAAATCGATACAAATTGGACGCAGATGGATCGATACGAACTGGGTGTGAGAATCGATACAAACAGAGAAGTTGTGATCGATACGAACAGAGCAGTTGCGATCGATACGAACAGAGAAGTTGCGATCGATACGAACAAAGCATTTGCGATCGATACGAACAGAGCCGTGAGTATCGATACGAATTGGACGCAGATGGATCGATACGAACTGCGTGTGAGAATCGATACGAATTAGACGCAGATGGATCGATACGAACAGCGTGTGAGAATCGATACGAATTGGACGCAGATCAATACGAACAGCGTGTGAAAATCGATACGAATTGGACGCAGATGGATCGATACGAACTGCGTGTGAGAATCGATACGAACAGAGCAGTTGCGATTGATACGAACAGTGCAGTTGCGATCAATACGAATAGAGCATTTTTTATTGATACGAACAGAGCATTTTCGATCGATACGAACAAAACATTTTCGATCGATACTAACAGTGCATTTTCAATCGATACGAAAAGAGCATTTGCGATCGATACGAACAGAGCCGTGAGTATCAATACGAATTGGACGCAGATGGATCGATACGGGCTGCGTGTGAGAATCGATACGAATTGGACGCAGATGGATCGATACGCACTGCGTGTGAAAATCGATACGAATTGGAAGTAGATGGATCGATATGAACTGCGTGTGAAAATCAATACGAATTGGACGCAGATAGATCAATACGAACTGCGTGTGAGAATCGATACGAACAGAGAAGTTGCGATCGATATGAACAGAGCAGTTGCGATCGATACGAACATAGCAGTTGCGATCGATACGAACAGAGCATTTTCGATCGATTCGAACAGAGCATTTTCGATCGATACGAACAGAGCATTTTCGATCGATACGAAAAGAGCATTTGCGATCGATACGAATAGAGTCGTGAGTGTCGATACGAATTGGACGCAGATGGATCGATACGAACTGCGTTTGAGAATCGATACGAATTGGATGTAGATGGATCGATACGAACTGCGTGTGAGAATCGATACAAATTGGACGCAGATGGATCGATACGAACTGTGTGTGAGTATCGATACGAAATGCGCATGGCTGGATCGATACGAAGTTGATCGATACGATAACCAATCGATACGAAAAGTGATCGATACAAAAGTCGATCGATACGAATGTTGGTTGATACGAAAACTGATCGATACGAATAGTCGATCGATACGAAAGCTGATCGATACGAAAGCTGATCGATACGAAGTTCGATCGATACGAATGTGGTCATATTTTCTAGATGTGAATACATGGATACGAAAATCACCATATTTTCTGGATACGAAATGATGGATTCGAAAATGATCATATTTTCTTGATACGAAATGATGGATTCGAAAATGATCATATTTTCTTGATAGGAAATGATGGATACGAAAATGGTCATATTGTCTGGATACGAAATGATGGATACGAAAATGACCATCTTCTCTGGATTCGAGAACATGGATACGAAAATCACCATATTCTCTGGATTCGAGAACATGGATACAAAAATCACCATATTCTTTAGATTCGAGAACATGGATACGAAAATATAGATGAATGCAGTTCCTCTTAGATCTGAGCAATCTGAATAGAATAGAAGAAACCACTGGATGGTAGATCTGGATCTCCTCCTTAGATTTTTGCAATCCAACGATGGTAGTAGATCCACAGAGCAGGAGAAAAGTTGGGTTTTTCTCAGTGAAAGCACCAAAGTGTTTGTACCAAAATTGGGCACAACACTCTTCGGAAGTTTTTGAAGAGATAAAATGAAGAAATTAAATGGAAAAAGAGGATTATCTAACAAAAACTCCAAAAAACAGATAATGAAAATAATTAAAGCGCACAGAAACACAAGGATTTAGAGTGGTTCGGCGTATTGCCTACGTCCACTATGAAATTGATTGCTTTATTGATGTTTCTTTGATGATTACAATTGAGCGATCGATACGAACAGAGCATTTTCGATCGATACGAACAGAGAATTTTCGATCAATACGAAAAGAGCATTTGCGATCGATACGAACAGAGCCGTGAGTATCGATACGAATTGGACGCAGATGGATCGATACGAACTGCATGTGAGAATCGATACGAATTGGACGCAGATGGATCGATACGAACTGTGTGTGAGTATCGATACGAAATGCACATGGCTGGATCGATACGAAGTTGATCGATACGAAAACTAATCGATACGAAAAGTGATCGATATGAAAGTCGATCGATACGAATGTTGATTGATACGAAAACCGATCGATACGAATTGTCGATCGATACGAAAGCTGATCGATACGAAAGTTGATCGATACGAAGTTCGATCGATACGAATGTGGTCATATTTTCTGGATGTGAATACATGGATACGAAAATCACCATATTTTTTGGATACGAAATGATGGATTCGAAAATGATCATATTTTTTTGATACGAAATGATGGATTCGAAAATGATCATATTTTCTTGATAGGAAATGATGGATACAAAAATGGTCATATTGTCTGGATACGAAATGATGGATACGAAAATGACCATATTCTCTGGATTCGAGAACATGGATACGAAAATCACCATATTCTCAGGATTCGAGAACATGGATACGAAAATCACCATATTCTCTGGATTCGAGAACATGGATACGAAAATATAGATGAATGCAGTTCCTCTTAGATCTGGAGCAATCTGAATAAGATAGAAGAAACCACTGGACGGTAGATCTGGATCTCCTCCTTAGATTTTTGCAATCCAACGATGGTAGTAGATCCACAGAGCAGGAGAAAAGTTGGGTTTTTCTCAGTGAAAGCACCAAAGTGTTTGTACCAAAATTGGGCACAACACTCTTCGGAAGTTTTTGAAGAGATAAAATGAAGAAATTAAATGGAAAAGGAGGATTATCTAACAAAAACTCCAAAAAACAGATAATGAAAATAATTAAAGCGCACAGAAACACAAGGATTTAGAGTGGTTCGGCGTATTGCCTACATCCACTATGAAATTGATTGCTTTATTGATGTTTCTTTGATGATTACAATTGATTGTAGCGGATTATAGCAAAATTCAGTTGAGAAATTCGAACACAGCAGTGAATTTCGTTTGCAGCAGCAGTAATAGAGTAGGGAGTTGAATCCGGCAGAGTCTGGGCGTTTGAGAATTCAAAAGAACCAAGACCCCCTTTTCTGTATGCCCTGGGGCTCTATTTATATGTGTAGGAGGCTGATATTTCACTCAAATCTCGGGGGACTTCTTCTAGCACGTGAGTAGGCTCGCGCGACCAAGCCCGGGAAGTTTCGGCCCGATCCGTGATCGATACGAACGGATTTCGTATCGATTAAGATTGCGTCTGATGGAGTCCAAATTTGGCGTGGACATTCTTTAGCATGCACATAAGCTTCTATGAAAATTTCATAGCATTTGGAGTTGTAGATCATGAGATATGATCGATGCAAGTTGGAGTTTTTCCATCCGCGATCGATACGAACAAATTTCGTATCGATCAAGACTTGCTTTGATCCAGTTGAAATTTGGCAGGAACATTCTTTATGTCATATGTAAGCTGCTATGAAAATTTTATAGCATTTGGACTTGTAGATCAAGAGATTTGATCGATGCAAGTTGGAGTTTTTTCCATCCGCGATCGATACGAACGAATTTCGTATCGATCAAGACTTGCTCCAATCAAGTTGAAATTTGGCATGAACATTCCTTAGGTCATACTTAAGCTCCTGTGAAAATTTCATAGCATTTGGACTTGTAGATCATGAGATATGATCGATGCAAGTTGGAGTTTTTTCCATCCGTGATCGATACGAACGAATTTCGTATCGATCAAGACTTGCTCCAATTGAGTTGAAATTTGGCATGAACATTCCTTAGGACATACTTAAGCTCCTATGAAAATTTGGTGGCATTTGGACTTGTAGATCTCGAGTTATGATCGATGCAAGTTTGGATTTCTCAACCGTGATCGATCAATATCTTGAGCGTACAAACTCCGATTGACTTGAAATCTGGAACGTTGGCTCTCGTACCTTTGTTTGTCGTGTCATATAAATTTTAGCACGATCCGGGCTTGGAAAAAATTCGTCGACATCCATAGTGAGCCTGCGTACAACCGATCTCCAGGATGAACTGCCCTTGGTTTTTAGTCAAGTTCTTGGTGTCACAGCCTTGCCAAAAGGCGGGATAACAACTCCGATCAAGGATTATCTGTTGAAAGGAACTCTGCGGAGAGGAAGGAATGAGGGGAAGAAACTAATTCGTAAAGTGCCACAATTTATACTTCAAGGAGTATTGTACATGAGAGGCTTCTCAACCCCCTTCTTCGATGTGTAACTAAGGATACAACTAGGAAAATCCTTAAGGAAATCCTTGAGAGTAGCCGTGGTGACAACATCGAGGGACAGACACTAGCCAAGAAGATACTTCGCTATGGATATATCTAGCGACAATAAACCATGATGTTATTGATTATACTAAATGGTGCGATTGATGCCAGAGGTTTACGAAAATTCCAAGAGCCCCATCCACAGAGCTTATGCAAATGGTTATACCATGGCCATTTGCAGTTTGGGGAATTGATATAACTGGTGTGCTACCGATGTTGAAAGGAGGAGCTAGGTAAGCTATTTCTGTACCGAGTTACTTCACAAAGTGGGATGAAGTGGAACCGCTTACCATGATCTCAACGAGGAAAGTGATCAAATTTGTGATGAAGAATATAATATGTAGATTCGAAGTACCCCAAAAAATTATAACTGACAATGGAATTCAATTTGAAAGTACTGGGTTCATAGATTTCTACAGCCAGTATACCATTGAGAAAAGATTTCAGTGGTAGAATACCCATTGAAGAATGGACAAGTGAAGGTGGTGAATATGATCATCAAATCCATTTTGAAGAAATGGTTAACTAAAGCCATAGGCAATTGGGTCAATGAGCTTCCACTTGCATTGTGGGCTTATAGGACGACCAACAAGTCTGGGACTAGGCATACCCCATTCGCCCTAGTCTTCGAAGCTGATGCCATGATTTTGATAGAACTAGAATTTCCTTCTCATCGAAAAAAGAGTTATGACCCCAAGGGTCTCCCTGGGTTTGATTGACGAAAATCGAGGAGAGGCAGAATTAAGGGTAGTTGCTCACCAGAAAAGAGTAGCACGATATTTCAACACCAAATTTTAGATACGTACTGTTTGTACCAAAAATGGGCATAACACTCTTCGGGAGTTATTTGAAGAAATAAAATGAAGAACGTAAATGTAAAACAGAGATTATCTAACAAAAACTCCAATAAAAAGAATTGTAAATACGCAGACAAGCAATTTAGAGTGGTTCGGCGTATCGCCTACGTCCACTATGAAGTTTTGATGATTTTATTGATTCTCTTTCAATGATTACAAGTGATTACAGCGAACAACAGCGAATTATAGCTTGGAATTCAGATTCAACAGTAAGAATAAGATGCAAATCTCGATCCGGCAGAGTCTGGACGCCTCAGAATCCAGATCCCCTTTTCTGAATGATCAGGGGTCCTATTTATAGGTGTAGGAGGCTGATATTTCGCCTAAATTGAGGGGAGACCGGTTCTGGCACGTGAGGGGCCCACATGCCCGCTCTTTGGAAATCCGGGCCCACTTTCGGATCGATTCGACCCTTGCTTCGAATCGATCAAGATTTGCTCCGATTGAGCTGAAATTTGGCATGGACATTCCTTAGGTTGCCAGTTAGCTCCTGTCGAAATTTCATAGCATTTGGACTTGTAGATCTCGAGATATGATCGATTCAAGATTTCATTTCTGGCTGATGTGGTCTCTTCGAATCGATCCCCTTCGAATCGATAGGGTCGAATCGATGGTTTGTGCGTGCAAATGGTGACGTGTCGCGCGCGCTTCTCGGGGGTATCCAGCTTTTTCTCCGAGTTTACTGGGTCGAATCCATGGTTTTAGGCGCCTTTAGTTACTGGATTCGAGGGGATGGATACGAGGAGATGTTCGTTCGAATCGATCTAGGTTTCCCATAATTGATCGATTCGAAGCTGCCTCAACAGGGTGGATTCGAAGTAGAGCAACTTCATGGATTCGAAGCACTCCATCTTGATGGATTCGAAGTAGAGCAACTTCATGGATTCGAAGCACTCCATCTTGATGGATTCGAAGGAAGGCATCTTGATGGATTCGAAGGAAGGCATCCTGATGGATTCGAAGCACTCCATCTTGATGGATTCGAAGGAAGGCATCTTGATGGATTCGAAGCAAGGCATCCTGATGGATTCGAAGCACTCCATCTTGATGGATTCGAAGGAAGGCATCTTGATGGATTCGAAGCAAGGTCACTGGATGGATTCGAAGCACAGTGATACCTATGGATTCGAAGCACAGTGATACCTATGGATTCGAAGCAAGGTCACTGGATGGATTCGAAGCACAGTGATACCTATGGATTCGAAGCAAGGTCACTGGATGGATTCGAAAACATGGCCTTTCCCTTCAACTTGCATCCATCATAACTTGAGCATATGAACTCGGATTGACTCGAAACTTGAAACGTTGACTCCCATGGTTTAGCTTGTCATGTCCTAGCGATTTTGGCCCAATCCGGACTCGGACAAAATTCGTCGATATCCATAGTGAGCTTGTGTATGACCGATCTCTAGGACGGACTGTCATTGGATTACTAGTCAATTCCTTGGTGTCACGGCCTTGCCAAAAGGCGGGATAACACGTACCTTTGAGGTAAGGGATCTCATCATGAAATGAGTTCTCCTAGGTATGGGGACACTTGGTCAGAATTGGGAAGGTCCTTATGTGATCGAACAAAAGCTTGGAGATCCCCTAATGAATTTTCAAGCTGGTCAGAATTTTCAAGCTGGCCACCAGTGATGGAATCCCAATTCCACAGGAGTGGAATAATGATAAACTGCGATGTTATTTCGCTTAGATTTATTTTTCTATTTTTAGCAAATAAGCCACCCTAAGGAATTGGGAGAAATTTAATAAGATAGGAGTTGCTACTTACTTTTTTATAAATAAAGTTAGCTTCTTGAACTAATGGAACCGTGTTCTTATAAGCGGAATATTGTGTTGCATGATTAGCAGCGCAATTTGATACTTACAGATAAGTACCAACTCCTTTGATCCAGGATTTGGACAAAGGAGTATAATCACAAGGGTTAATTAGATAATTTGTCCGTTCCCTTCGCACCAGACTAATGGCCAGAGATAGGCAAAGTCAATGAGGGTGCCTAGGATAGGGCAACTAAAATGCCAGTTTCTAGAGATAGGAACTAGTGTCCGGTTGAAGTTTTAATGACCATGCTAGGATAAGGATAAGTGAGGACAACCAAAGGATACTCTCAGTCAACACCCGGAGGTAGGTGGGACTTAGAGCGGATGCCTAGAGGTTGGCATCCGAAGTACCGGTTCCTAGAGATTAGAACCAGTGCAAAGCCAGGAATTTCACAACCGCGCTTGCAGCCCAATAGGACATGCTTAGTCGAGGATAAACGAGGATCGTTGATGAATACTTTCTATCAACGCTCGAAGATAGGCGAGATCGAGAAAGAGTACCCAAAAATAGGTGCCTCAGACTCTTTTGGTCTCGGATCAAGGTCGAGGGAATATAATATGATTGGGGGCGATTGGATAGTTTGTCCCACGTTGTTAACCTTCGATCGATGCCCGGAAATAGGAAAGGTCGGAGGGTGATGCGTAGATTCTGGCATCCAAAATGCCAAGTCCTAGAGACAAACTCGGTGTGTAACTGAATTAAGAGAAAGTATGACTCCACTCGTAACTCAATCAAAATGCTTAGTCGAGGTCGAGTGGCAGAAGTCAACAGATAATATCGATCACTCCCGGTTATTGGCAAGGTTGAGGGCATCAGGATATAGATGTCCAAACTGCTATTTTCTGGAGACAGGAAATGACATGGAACTCGGTTTATTTACAATTTGTTAATGGTTAAGGGAAACTCGGCCAAGGGTAAAAAAGAATAGCCATAGAGTTGGTAAAAAATTAGTTTTGTTTAGCCAAATGGAAACGCTTTGACAATAGAAAATAGAACTAAATAACATAATATAACTAAAGCAATTGCAAAAGTTTACTTATATAAAGAGTTATAGTAAGAAAAAGCATTGCACAAACACAAGTATAATATGGATAAATTGCAGTATGAACGGTTATATTATATATGCAGAAATTGTATATAGGCAAGTATAATATAAAAATGCAGAAATGTAAATGTCACAGGGATTGAAATAGAAAAACAATCTTTCATTACATCAATTTTTATATACATCAGCTGCGGGGGTCGGTCCTGCACAAGCACGGCCTATATACAAAAGGTACAACAAAAAGGGAAAAATGAAACTGTCTCACCATCATCAAAGGTTAGGTGGAAGGCATATTTCTTCTATGTCTTCTTCTTTCCACCTTTGCTGCCCGAACCATTATGTGGTCTCTTCTGGCCCTTGCCATCCATGGTTTTTTCCTTGGGAGTGCCGCCTTTGGAGGGAGCAGTCTCTCCTTGGGTGATGGTAATGGTAAATCTCAAGCATGTCAATGGTTGTGTCATATATCCTTGTGGTGGCACTAACACTACTTCCCTTAGGACGCTTAATCATAAAAGGAAGAATTCTCAGAGTAGACTTTAGCTTTTCGGCACCAACTGGCTTTTCTAGTCTAGACTCGATCTTAATTTCCACCTTAGACATGTCAATAACCTCTCTGCCATAGAAATAGGATCAATTGAGCCCAAAGAACTTGTGATGGTGACATCTTCCCCAAGGGACTGTGAGGTTTCATCTAATCCCTTTAGAGCCACAATCTTCTCTGAATCAAGACCACGGATGGAGTTAGAGGGAAGAATTGGAGTGACAAGTCCCGTGGTAACAAAGGCAGACTCGGTGGAGATAGCAACATGACCCAAACTTTTTGTGATTGGCGATGGAGGAGGAGTAAATGATCAATGACTTGTAAGTCCACAAATAATGACGTAAAGGTTAATAACGGTCTTGGATGCGAACTGAATCTTCTCAAACATTGTAGAGATGAGAGAAATACCTTTACTAATCGGAGTTTCCTTAGCAAGAAATACAACAATTTCACCCTCTTCTATTGCCGACTGGATCGGTTGAGAAATAGAGACAAGAATATAGGGTTCATCAGTGGCCATAGCGATGGAGGTCGGAGTTGTAGTAAGGGCTGCCATAGAGCAGGCCCTCTCGGATATTGGAATATACACTAGAAGATGTTGGACTTTTGGAGATGATAACTCTGCATGGCCCAATGCATTTGGACCAACAGGAACTTCGGTGGTGGCTTCAATAGCAGCAACATCCTATGCATCCAGGATTGCTTTTCCCTCTTCCAGCTTTTCAATGTCGTCGGCATCAAGGTACATGGCTTCCAACTAATCCACGGTGTGGCCTTCACCGGATGCAGTTACTCAATGATTTATCTCTTCCCAAGCGTCAATTAGAGTAATGAAATAAGTACTTCCTAATCACTTTAGGTTCTTAAATTGGACTATATTAGCGAAAAACTGCTGAAGAATTCAGATCTTATTTTTTCCTTCACCGCCTTCTCCTTTAACTCAATTAGCTTGCTTATTGCACCAGCCCAATCAACCTAAGCCTTCATTTTATATGCTTTTTCCAATAGTAAGATGGACTCAAGCTTCTCAATATCGAGGAGTTTTCGGATATCAGCTTCCTTGGCCAGAAGAGCCTTTTCTTTTTCTAGGAAGGCTTAGTCCTTGGTCTCAATTTGTGTCTTGAGATGGGAGTTTTCTACATGACCGGTCTTTACTTGATCTTTCATTACAATCATAGCCTGATTATGAGCATTTCTCCTCTCTTCGACCAATTCTTTAGCACTCTTTATCGATTTTGGAGCTTCATCGTTTTCTTCTATAGCTTTGTATAATTCATTCTTGTAAACATCTATAGTTCCGTCGCAACTCTTCCTCTCCGCTTCAAAAGATTAGATAGCAGTCTGGTGGATTCTATCGACATTAGAGAGGGAAAAGAAGAGTTCCTTACACTCATAGCATTGATCTATTAGCTCTTGGATTCCTCTGACCCTATGGTTGGCATCTTCCTTAGGAATATCTTTAAGGTCACGATCAAAGTTGACTGCAGTCAAACAAGTTTTGGAAAGGAGGCTTGCATTCTTTGGACTGATAAGGTAAAGGAAAAGTAGTGGCTAGAGTGAGCGACGATGGAGGTTATTGGGAAGAAAGCTGCAGTTGAGACTAAGGTGGAGGAAGACTGAAGGAAGGAAAATGGTGGTCACACGAGTCTTTGTGCCTTTTCTTATGGTCATAGATTTCTTTCTCCTTCACGTGTCTTTTCTTTCCACCTTTTTCTTCATAGCGGTCTCTTTTCACTTGGCATTCTCTTTCTTTCCTTTTGTGCTCCCTCTTCATCTGATTCTTTTTCTCTATGACAGCTGGAATGAGATGGCATGGTTTAGGAGTTAATCTCCTTTATTCAAAGATACCAGAATGAAGATTGTTGAAACAGCCTCTTCCCATTGTACTTGAAATGAAAGAAAGGATCGTATCAGTTTTGGAACATTGGAATAAGGGCGAATCCAAAGTGTTATTTTTCATGATCCTAGAAGTGTGTAGAGTGCTGGTGTTGCCCTAAGTACTCTATAGACCATGTTTAGAAGGTTGTAAGGAAGGAGTTTTACATCACTTGACTAGAAGGCCCTCAAATAGGAAGCTGAATACTAAAGGGCATTCTTTAAGAAGATTGCCAATCGGGATGTCAAGATCACTCAGCGAGTCAAAGATATTTTTCGAGTAACCAGTTAGATGAGTCCCCTGGACCATTGGCATTGTGCTCGGTTTGGTAGGCTGTTGGGAAGTTCGATGACTATTTCCTTCGGGCATGATGGGGCAAGAATTTTGATGCCTTTTGGAGATATCTCTCCCTATGACTCGTCTCCCCTAGTTTGCAATCCTCATCACCATCATCTTATTTGTCACTTTCTCCTTCTTCTTTCCCTTTTTCTCCTTCTTCTCTTCCTTCTTCTCTTCCTTCTTCTACCTCATGAATGGTTTCTATCTCCATTCTCTCTTCTCTTTGTGCTTGTAATCCACTTAGTATATTTTCCTCCATAATTCTATCTACGGTTTCATCAGTGTTCACCGTGCCTGATGGGCCTTCGACACCTCCTTAAATGTCATCGCTGGAGTTACGAATGTGGGAGAAGACCTAGTGGACACCCTGAATCCTCTTGGGGAGAGCTTAGTTGGAATGTCAAAGTGATTAGGATGTAGAAGACCACACTGGTAGAAATTATCATCCATCGTAAGATAAGTGGTGGAGCGATATCTAATGTTGACACTTTTGAAGGTCTAAAGGGTCTCGAAGTGCACATCAATCCTATCGTAAGCAGGAATATTTGTGAAGAGAACGAATAAGGAGTTAGACACTTAGATGAGAGTCCAATTGTAGATAATAACAGAAAGGAAGAAGTCTAACTTCCCGATAGCTAGAGTCGATTGAAGTCGTATGAGCATCCAATGAAGTACTCATTCTTGAAGTATGAGCGCTTGTTGTGGAGTGCTTCAATAACATTACATTGACACCAGACTTCTATAATCATAAAAGAGGGTGACTCACTCTATTGTTTGAAGCTCAGAAGATGTGTTAGCTCCCCAAAGGCTGGATGTCGATGGAATTGATTCATGAATAGGACATATAAGAAACATAACAAGGCATAACCATTGGGATGAACTTGAGTGGGAGCAAGCATGCATGAGCTCTTGAATGAATATACGAAGAAATGGATTGAAGGGCAGTACAGCGCCACCTAGGCACATGTACTTGTTGCAAGCTGTGTAGCCTTATGGAGGATTATGAGTCCGTTAGTTAACCGTTAGGAGCAGGACATCACTCTTTGGTATTCCATATCGGAAGCATATAGTTTGGAGTGACTTGGCTATTGGGATAATTGGCATTTGTTGAAAGGATCATCTAGGGCTCTTAAGCTAGCTTTTTCATTCAGAGGAGGAGGTTGGTTCTAGATTGGAGTTGCTGGAACTATCATTTTCTGTAGTTCTATGGTGACTAAACATTTGGGTTTGGCAGTCATCGATGTCGAGGCTTGTACTGTGGTGAAACCAGCCTTGGGAGGAGTTGACGGATTAGTGCTAACATTGAATCAAGGTGAATGGAGTGTCATTTTGGTAATACTAAACATGCTCTAGTGTGTTTTATTTTGAAATTATATGTTGAATATAAACACGTGTGACAAACACTTGGAATCTAGTGGATGTCAATGTATGTTAACTAATCGAATTTCGAACATCGATCGGTGCAATCAGAATTGTCAATCTATGCAGTGTGTGTTCCCTGTCACATACATGATGAAATAGATAGCCCACTCATGCTGGAAACGAGCCTTGTTGCACGATTGAACTATGTGTCGGATCTTATTCGTTATCACTAGATAATCGATAACGGAATTACTGTCCGGAGCAACCTAGGCCATTCTTTTGCAGGGACATAAGATTGTTCTGTAACTGGAAGTGTTGTGCGATGGAATTGTTTAGATCTTAGAGTGTATTCAACGCGACCGTTATTTAGAAGAGAACCATCCCATTGGACTTTAAACTGGAAATTTTGATCGACTACATCCTATTAAAATGTGCACTTCCATTTAAAGCATGCAAAGGTGATGCAGCCCAGCCTGAAGAAGTCCTAGGTCGCTCACGACCTAACGAACTAAAACTTGGGGATAAGTCGTTGGAAGTTGAAGTCTTAGGTCGCTCACGACCTAACGAAATTTTAGTTCGCTCACGACCTAGTGAAGGTCGCTCACGACCTAGTGAAGGTGGCACGCGAGTTAATGGATTCAGCGTGAAGGCATGCGAACGAGCTAACAAGTTACGACCTAAGTTAGGTCGCGAGATTGAATTACGACCTACTTTAGGTCACGGAGATATGATTCGACCTATGCTAGGTCGCGGGAAATTATGGGAAGATAGGTCACTCACTATAGGTCGCTCCGATCTTTCGAGTACCAGCTTTGACGAGTTATGACCTAAGTTAGGTCGCGAAGAAGAGTTACGACCTAAGTTAGGTCGCAAAGAAGAGTTACGATCTACGTTAGGTCGCGGAAGCGAGATACGACCTATGTTAGGTCGCTGATGTGGATGCCGCTTTATTTTAGGTCGCTCGACCTTATACGCTGAGAAGTTAGGTCGCTGCCTTTCATTTTAGGTCGCTCAAGAGTAGGTCGCGAAGCTTTAGGTCGCATATAAAGCTTAAGTCGCTGATTGCTATAAGTCGCTGAAGCTTATGCCGCCTGGATTTCTTGGGTCGCTGCTGTCTTGAGTCGTGTTGTATAAAAGTTGTTGTACTTTTTGTATGTGTATCTGTTAGGTCGCATGTGTTGTTTTTAGGTCGTAAGTCGTTGGTTCATGTAAGGTCATGGCCGACCTAAGTGTTGTACAGATTTGTGTTGTGTGAGTTGTAAACCACCTATAAATAGGCGGGTTGGGTCATTTGTAAAAGGTTGTTGATTTTGAATAAAACTTTTGTTTGTTAGCTTTGTGCTTTCATTAAATTGGTAGTTGAGTGTAATCTCCTATCTCCACTTTCGGTTAATCGAGTGCGCTCGATTCAACGACTACTGAAACCGATTCACGGAATCTAGTGTGCTAGATCAACGTGCGAAGAATCGTAGATCTTTAAACACGGTATCGTGCGCGATCAACGTGTTTGGGATAGCTAGAATTCGGTATCTTCGGATCAACGAATTTGAGCCATTTGGTATCTTCTATTCCATTGATTGCTACTTTCAGCATCACAATCATTTTTAGTATTCCGCTGCTGCGTCATTTGGTATCAGAGCTAGACTTAGCCAATCATAGCTAAGCCGAGTCTTGGAGCCAATTCTTATCGAAGAGTTTGAGGAGTTTGAAGCCGTACATAGTTTATTCATTTGAAGTTGAAGGTTGTACGTCATTTGGTATCATTTTTAAACATCCAAACCGAGAATTGAAGTGTTGTAAAATTTCAATCATGCCGCCGAGAAGAGCTAATCGCCATCAAAATGTTGAAGCATTATATAGAAGAGAAGAGGCCGATGAGATGGAGCAAAGAATTAACGAAAACTTTAATGAGAAGCTTAATGAAGGGATTGGTCGAATAGAGAAGATGATGTTAGAGATGAATCAAAATCAAAGAAGGGTTTCACCTGAATCTAACCATGGGGGAAGTAGAGTTTCACCACAATCCAATCGAGAGAGAAGTGTTGATAGTAATCATAGAAGTATGGGTCGAGATTGTTATCGAAATGTTGATGATCGAAGTTGTGATCGGAATGTGAATGGTCGAGATCGGAGGAATGAAGATCGAAGGGATGTGGGTGGAAGAAATGGTGGTAGTAGAGATGTTGGTGGTCAGAATCGACATCGATATACATCAGATTTTGAAGAGGAGTTGGATGGTGGTAGTGTTCGTGGACAAGGACGAGGTCAAGGAAGAAATTATTCAGAATATGATCATAGATGGGAGTCGGGGATGAAAACGGAAATTCCAGAATTCAAGGGTGGTATGCAAGCTGAGGAGTTTTTAGACTGACTGTCTAATGTGGAGGAGATTTTTGACTTCAAGGAGGTTCCAAAACATCGTAGAGTGAAGTTGGTTGCTACAAGGTTGAGGGGTAGAGCTTTAGCGTGGTGGTAACAAACCAAACTTACACGTGAACGGATGGGAAAGTCAAAGGTTGAATCATGGGAAAAGATGAGGAAGTTATTGAAAGCTACATTCTTACCATATAATTATCAATCGCTTATGTATCAGAGGTTGCAGAATCTGAGGCAAGGGACGAGAACTGTGAATGACTATGCTGATGAATTTTATCAACTTATTGCCAGGAATGATATTATGGAAACGGAGGAGCAGCTAACAGCTAGATTTGTTGGAGGGTTGGTAATGCAGATTCAAGATATGGTGAATATGTTTGATCCCAGATCTGTTGCTGAAGCTCATCAGAAAGCGTTAGCTTGGGAGAAGCAAGGCAGGAGAGGTGGTGGTGTGTTTACAAATTCCAACAATCAAGTGAAAGGGGCTAGTAGCAATGTGAATGTTTCAAAGGCTGTTGCAAAACCAGTTGTTAGTGAAGTTGCTAAATCCAAAGTCAACAGCAGTATCAAGTGTTTCAATTGTCAGGAGGTTGGCCACAAGAGCAACGAATGTACAAAGCCAAAGAAACGAGCAATGATAGCTGAGGTTGAAGATGAGGATGAGGAGGTTGCCTGTTCTAATTCATTACCGGTTGAGGAGGAAGAGTTATTGTCAGGAGATGATGGATATACATTAATGATGAGGAGGAATTGCTTGACACCGAAGCAGGAGGAAGAGACTAGCTGGTTGAGGAGTAACATCTTTCAATCAACATGCACTATCTTGGGAAGGGTTTGCAAATTTGTCATTGATGCGGGAAGCTGTGATAATATTATCTCTACAAAAGCCGTGAAGAAGTTGTCATTGAAGACAAAGAAACATCTGAAACCGTACAAGTTAGCTTGGTTGAGGAAAGGTGGGGAGGTGAAAGTGTGTCGAAGAGCTTGTGTTAATTTTTCAATTGGGAAGAAATACAAGGATGAAATTTGGTGTGATGTTGTGGATATGGACGTATGTCATCTGTTGCTGGGGAGACCGTGGCAGTATGATAGAGCTGTGCAACATGTGGGCGTACGAACAGTTATAGCTTTATGTTTGAAGGCACAAAAATTACTTTAGTTCCCAAGAAGCAACAACAAGAAGAAAACAAGTTGGAGGAGATTGAAGAACTTAAAACTTTGTTATCTTTGAAGGAGTTTGTTAAAGAGGTTGAGGAGGAACCTGAAGTATTTTTGTTGATTGGACGTGAGAGTCATGACGTGGTTGAAGTTCCTGAAGAAGTAAAACCAGTACTGGAAGAATTTGACGATGTATTTCCTACAGAGTTACCAATGGAGTTACCGCCGTAGAGGGACATTCAACATCAAATTGATCTTGTTCCAGGAGCTGTGTTACCTCATAGACCACACTACAGAATGAGTCCAAAAGAGCACGAGGAGTTGCGAAGGCAGGTGGAAGAATTGCTTGAACAGGGGCGTGTGCAGGAAAGTTTGAGTCCATGTGCTGTACCAGCATTGTTAGTGCCGAAGAAGGATGGGACGTGGAGGATGTGTACTGATAGTCGGGCACTGAGCAAGATAACTGTTAGATATAGATTTCCGATGCCGAGGCTTGATGATCTGTTAGATCAAATCAGCAGATCAGTGATCTTTTCGAAGATTAATCTTAAAAGTGGTTATCATCAAATTCGAATTAGACCAGGAGACGAGTGGAAGACAGCATTCAAGACGAGGGAAGGATTGTATAAATGGCTGGTTATGCCGTTTGGTCTATCGAATGCACCAAGCACATTTATGAGGGTGATGAACCAAATATTCAGGTCGTACATTGGGAAATTTGTGGTGGTTTACTTTGATGATATTTTGATTTACAGTGCTAGTACAGAGGAGCATGTTCAGCATTTGAGGAAAGTGTTAATTATTCTTCGTGAAGAACAATTCTATGCTGCTACGAAGAAATGTGTGTTTATGACACGAAGTGTTTTATTTTTGGGATATGTTGTATCGGATGGAGGAATACAGGTGGACCAAAGTAAAGTCGAAGCAATCAGAGATTGGCCACAACCCAAGACGATAACGGAAGTTCGAAGTTTTCACGGGTTGGCTTTATTTTATCGAAGGTTTATTCCACACTTTAGTAGTGTGATGGCGCCTGTTACAGATTGTATGAAGGGCAAGCAGTTTTCATGGTCGGAGGAAGCGGAAGTTGCTTTTGAACGAATCAAAGAACTTTTGACGACAGCACCAATTTTAGCATTACCGGATTTTCAGTTATTGTTTGAGCTACATACTGATGCATCGAAAGTTGGCATTGGTGGGGTGTTGAGTCAGAAGGGGCGTCCTATTGCATATTTCAGTGAGAAGTTATCAGGAGCGAAGATGAGATACAGTACGTATGATGTGGAATTTTATGCTGTTGTGCAAGCCATTAAACATTGGAGACATTACTTATTTCACAAGGAGTTTGTGCTATACACTGATCATGAGGCTTTGAAACATCTGCAAGGACAGGAGAAAATTTCAGCAAGGCATGCATCGTGGGTTGCATATCTGCAGCAGTTTATCTTTGTTGTGAAACACAAATCTGGAGTTACAAACCGTGTGGCGGATGCGTTGAGCAGAAGAAATCAGTTATTAACTACAATGAAAATTGAAGTGATGGGGTTCGAAGTAATTTCAGAGTTGTGTGTTAAAGATCCTTACTTTGCAAAGTTTGTAGATGAAGTCAAGGAGGGAAAGACGGATGAGTTTGTATTGATGGATGGTTTTCTGTTTAAAGGAAATCGATTATGTGTACCAGATTGCAGTTTACAGATGAAAATTGTGAAGGAGTTACGTGAAGAAGGCCATGTGGGTAGAGACTGTACATTGCAACTAATCTCTCAATCTTACTTTTGGCCATCAATGAGAAAAGAAGTGGATAGATATGTGGAGAGATGTCATGTTTGTCAAGTTTCGAAAGGAACAACTACAAATGCAGGGTTATACATGCCTTTACCTGTTCCAACAATACCATGGGTAGATGTGAGTATGGATTTCGTGCTGGGGTTACCAAGGACTCAACGGGGAAATGACTCTATATATGTTGTAGTAGACCGTTTCTCGAAGATGGCACATTTTATTGCTTGTAAGAAGACGGCAGATGCAAGCCATGTGGCACAATTGTTCTTTAGAGAGATATATCGTTTGCATGGTTTACCAGAGTCCATAGTTTCCGACAGGGATACTAGATTTCTGAGTCATTTTTGGCTAAGTTTGTGGAAGATGGTGGGAACAAAGCTGAATTTTAGTAGCGCTTATCATCCGCAATCGGACGGACAGACTGAAGTCGTAAACAGATCATTGGGGAATTTGTTACGATGTCTTGTAAAGGACAATCTGAAGAGTTGGGATATGAAGTTATGTCAAGCAGAGTTTGCACATAATCATGCTGTGAACCGTAGTACGGGTTTCAGTCCATTTCAGATAGTGTATTCAAGCTTACCAAAGGGGCCGTTAGATTTGACGATAGTACCACAACCAAATGGGACCGTTAAACGGGCTGTTGATTTTGTTGATGGATTGGCAGAATGCCATAAAATCGTTCAGGAACGATTGGAGAAAGCGAATGAAAAGTATAAACGATCTGCGGATTTGAAGCGAAGAAGCGTTGAATTTAATGAAGGAGATTTAGTATATGCTGTACTAACGAAAGATCGTTTTCCAGTAGGAGCATACAATAAACTTAAAGCTCGAAAGATTGGTCCTGTAACGATTGTGAAAAGGATCAATGAAAACGCTTATAGGTTAAAGCTGCCGGAGGATGTGTACACTTCTGACGTGTTTAATGTTAAACATCTTATACCGTATCATGGGAATGAATTTGTTGTGGAAGGGGAGGGCGCGAATTTGAGGACGAATTTCTCTCAACCTGGGGAGGATGATGCAGCCCAGCCTGAAGAATTCCTAGGTCGCTCACGACCTAACGAACTAAAACTTGGGGATAAGTCGTTGGAAGTTGAAGTCTTAGGTCCCTCACGACCTAACGAAATTTTAGGTCGCTCACGACCTAGTGAAGGTGGCACACGAGTTAATGGATTCAGCGTGAAGGCATGCGAATGAGCTAACAAGTTACGACCTAAGTTAGGTCGCGAGATTGAATTACGACCTACTTTAGGTCGCTGAGATATGGTTCGACCTATGCTAGGTCGCGGGAAATTATTGGAAGATAGGTCGCTCCGATCTTTCGAGTACCAGCTTTGACGAGTTACGACCTAAGTTAGGTCGCGAAGAAGAGTTACGACCTAAGTTAGGTCGCGAAGAAGAGTTACGACCTACGTTAGGTCGCGGAAGCGAGATACGACCTATGTTAGGTCGCTGATGTGGATGCCGCTTTATTTTAGGTCGCTCGACCTTATACGCTGAGAAGTTAGGTCGCTGCCTTTCATTTTAGGTCGCTCAAGAGTAGGTCGCGAAGCTTTAGGTCGCATATAAAGCTTAAGTCGCTGATTGCTATAAGTCGCTGAAGCTTATGCCGCCTGGATTTCTTGGGTCGCGGCTGTCTTGAGTCGTGTTGTATAAAAGTTGTTGTACTTTTTGTATGTGTATCTGTTAGGTCGCATATGTTGTTTTTAGGTCGTAGGTCGTTGGTTCATGTAAGGTCGTGGCCGACCTAAGTGTTGTACAGATTTGTGTTGTGTGAGTTGTAAACCACCTATAAATAGGCGGGTTGGGTCATTTGTAAAAGGTTGTTGATTTTGAATAAAACTTTTGTTTGTTAGCTTTGTGCTTTCATTAAATTGGTAGTTGAGTGTAATCTCCTATCTCCACTTTCAGTTAATCGAGTGCGCTCGATTCAACGACTGCTGAAGCCGATTCACGGAATCTAGTGCGCTAGATCAACGTGCGAAGAATCGTAGATCTTTAAACACGGTATCGTGCACGATCAACGTGTTTGGGATAGCTAGAATTTGATATCTTCGGATCAACGAATTTGGGCCATTCGGTATCTTCTATTCCATCGATTGCTACTTTCAGCATCACAATCATTTTTAGTATTCCGCTGCTGCGTTAAAAGGACTCAAGGCTATTGTAAAGAGGAAGACCCAGGGCAAAATCAGTAGTGACCTGAAGCAAGATTACTGGAAACTCAGAGTTGACACTAGGTATGCAAAGAATCAACAAGATTTAAGTATTTGTGGTGTCGACTTCGGGTCACGATTGGGGTCACCCTAGGAAGTTCTATGTGGTCGTGATGGCTAAGGGTAAAACGCAGTTGAATTATAAATTTTAGGCCGTGGCTGTTCACGAGCCAAAGGCAAACTTTGATGCGGTCAACGACGATATAGCAACCACCGACATAGGACCAGGTTTCGACAACCCAGTTCTTAAAGTATGGATCTGGATCTAGATCTGAAAAGGACTCCGGGTTGATTTCTCTCAAGAAAACAATGGCATTTGAATTGAAAATCTAGTGGCAGCGGTTGCTAATGGGTGGTGGTGGGGGACTTTAATCAAGTGACAGCGAGCGATGGTGTAACGACCCGGGATTTTCGATCCCGAAAATTCCAGATAGTTAGGAAAAGAAGAAAGAGATAAAAGAA
Organism: Allium fistulosum; assembly: GCA_030737815.1. Taxonomy (NCBI): domain Eukaryota; kingdom Viridiplantae; phylum Streptophyta; class Magnoliopsida; order Asparagales; family Amaryllidaceae; genus Allium; species Allium fistulosum. The sequence continues at coordinate 803,213,305 of CM060904.1, forward strand.
GAAGAAACAGAAAACACACCACAGATTCTCACATTCGCAGCGGATCAAAATATAAGATCAAATAAATAACAGTTTACAAAAAGAATATTGTATCTGTCAATTATATTTTATACATCAGAGTTACACATATACACAATCACTGGGTATATACAAATCAACATATCCCAGATAAACAGAAATATATCACAAAGCGGAAACACTCCATACGTTCCTGCCATCCAACTCGTCTCCTGAGCTCCAGAACGTCCTTACCTGAAAAGCTGTAATACTCGGTCTGACCCGAGCATTACATCAGAGTAACACCCGGGTCAGGCTGGAAACCAGCGTGAGTAAACCTTCATACTAGAAATACTGTTTAAATAAACTTATTAAATACCCGGGTAACTTGTATCTTACAACAAGTTCTTAACTTGTTATAATTCTATTTCCCAAAAACATATCCAAGCATTGACATTTAGACCCACTCACCAAGTTTAAATGATTTATTTCATTTCAGCCTCTTTATTTCAAAATCAAACTATGAAGGTTATAAATCTAAGTGGTTTCGGACATTAAATAATACTCGACTCTGGTCTCTTCGAATCCAATGTCATCTAAACCCAAGTTATCCAATTAAATTCAACTTTAATTGTCGATAAACACTTTTACACAACAATTCATAATTGATTGATAATCATATTATCATCGTTCATCCAACATATCATATCACAAAGCAATTCCTATCTGGGATACCAGCCAATTCAAAACACCCTTCATCCTTTAATCATTAATAAGCAAGAATTGATCACCTTCATTAATTACATTCATTAATGATCCTCCAATTACTTTTACTAGTTAATTATTCTTAAATTTCATATAATAATTAACCTTTAACTTACTTATATTTATTAATCAATCTTAATTTATCACATTCATAAGTAAACTAATCTTTTAATTAATTCCTAATCTAATAATCCTTTAACTAATTACAACAAGTAGTAACTTTCCCTTAATCGCTTTAATTGACCATTCTATAATTTTCCTTAAATTTGATAAATTAATCACCAATTAATTAACTATCATCCATTTACTTATATTCATTTATTTACCCTTTAATCAATCAACTTGGTTAATTATCCATTAATTCATCACGTCCTATTTAGGATAACCATTATCTGAACTAGCTACTTACTTTTCAGTTATAAATTTCATTAGATAACACTTAAGAAGATAACTAGTTAATTATCTTATTAGAAATCAAACAAATCGTATTTCAAGTTCATTTGACTTACAATAAATTTGATAAATATTTTACTTGGAATCTCGTTGAATAGTTAGCGTAAACATTGTTATTCAAAATTACCTTCAAAACCCAATCAAGTTTTCTTTAACAACTTGATTTATATTTTGATTTAAATCCAAAGTTTATCCAAGTTAAATAAAAGAAAGGTTAACCAAAACACCCAGCCCAAAACCCCAATTTGAGAACGACACGGCCTAAAGCCCAAATTCCTGATCCAACCTTCGTTCCAGTCCCCATGACTTCGTCTCCACCAGACAAAGCATCAACCCAGAAAATTTATGCACAAACTGTGCACGCCGTGCACATAAACATCGCCGATGACCATCGCCTATGGTCACCGGTCATCCTCACTTATCCCCCACGTCATCTTTCTCCGTCCATCAACTTGAAACCCCATTCTAAACTCTAGTTCGAAATCAACTACTCAACCCTCCCTGATTCGAAAACGTCAGTGATAAAACCTTCTCGTCACACCACCATGGTCCATCATCCACCACCAGACCCCATTCATGCCTTTTGCCCTAACCTTCTTACTCGTTTCCCCCACATGCGCACCCTTATTCCTTCCTCTTCTCGACTCAGCACGACCGCGAAAGGAGACCCACAAAGCTATGGCTTAAACCCTAACTTCCAATCGTTCTGCCCTCACGATCATCTAGAAACTCCATTGACATTTTCCTAGCGTCCCTCGAGTCTCGAGCCTTTTCCAGACCAAAACCCAAAGGAAAACTCATCGCCGATCATCAGTACTCGATGATAATCCCAATTTCGAACAATTCAGCATAACTCGATTTACAGCATACTAAAAATTATGATTATAGTGCCTAAATTTATCTCTTGTCATGACAATTTACATCATATAACCTAAACTTGTAATTAAAACATTTGAATTTTCAGATTTTACAGGTTTCCACTGTGGAAAACTTAATTTCGAAATATTAACAAATAGTTTTACCAAATTTCATTTTTTTTTAAAAAAAATGGATTTACCTTATTATAATCATATTCTATTCTATGACCATATCTTAAATTTACTTGGGTATGTAGATATAGATTTTTTTTTCTATCTGTGAATGCAACAGACAACAGATGCCATGGTATATGCATACAGACATATATCATATATACAGAGAAGTTTAAACTATATTTAAACTTAGAAACATCCATACACACCATATATTCATCACCATTACACATATCTATTACATGAAATAATTGGTAAAAGATTTTAGAGTTACTCACAGGTATATAGAGGAAAGAAGAATCTGGGTTAGTTTACTCACCTGACAATTTAAAACAGAGCTTGTTTCTTTTGTTTGAATGCTTGAAACTGGAATTTTGAAAACTTTGCATGTTTTGTTGTTGATTCCAGAAAGCTTCGAAATGGCTTTGAATTTGAACAAGAATGCTGGAAATCTTATTATAGTTAAGATGCTTTCATTTTTGATTGTGAACTGTAATGCTTTTGCTTCTAGTTGTTTTTTTTCCAGGTTTGTATATTTGTTTGAATGAACAAAAATGAAAGAAGTTTGCTAAATAAAACAAGTATGCAAAGCTTAATGGTTGCATTTGTACACAAATAAAATCTTAGCTAGTACAAAAAAATCAGAGATTGTTATTCTTCTTTGGGGCTGAAAACATATTTTCGAACAGATTTTGTTGTGCTAGGGTAGAAGACATTAAATGCTAATGTACTTTTGTACATAGATATTTTTATTCACTTGCTTCTCCTACAATCCAGTTTCGTATATGCTTACAAGTATTATATAGGCTTATTGTTTGACTTAGCTTATCATACTTACCCAGTTACATTCGTATGGCATTGAAATGATATCCTGCCTAACCCATTATCTTGCCTGCACATATGTATTTTGTTGTAGAGTATAAATATTTTACTTAAGCTTTATCTTATGCCTTGTACTAGTATGATTTCCATGCTTGCAAATGTATTTTGTTATAGAGTATATGATAATTTACTTAAGTTTTTAGTTTAAAGGTGGTTATGGTTATTGTGATTGTTATCTTGTATAATTATTTCTATCTCTAACATAAGTGTATTATTTTTATTTTAAAAACTCAACTATCAAATAATTAATTAACTATTACTATTTTATTTATACTTACTTTAAATATTTATAAAGTATATTTTATTATCTATATATATTATTTTGTTGAGAGATTTATATAACTTTAAAACCATAGTTTCTTTTAAAATATGTATAACAATTTTCATTTATAATAAAAATCTACTTGTATAGACATTATATTATAAATAAAGCTCATTATTACATTAAAATAAATTTATAAAAAGAGATTATCACTTTATTTCTTATTTTTATCAGGCTATAAAACAAAACAATCCTTTGTTTATTTTAAATTTCCCAAATCATAGTTTTCTCCCAAAATACATCTATATATATTTGTTTTTAAAACAACAAGTTGTATTTTAATTAATTTAGTTAAATATTTATTTAAAAAAATTCTGTCAAAAATCCCGGGATGTCACATCCCTCCCCCCTTTGAATCTTTTCGTCCTCGAAAAGGAACGAAACCAGAATTAATAAAATGCTTAAAATCAGATAAATATTCTTTGATCATTTTTAAAACACTTTTTAATATCTATATAATATTACTCCAAAATAGTTTTTATATAAAAAAATTCTTTTATAACTCGATGTTTCGACAAGTCCATCCTTGTTCCCATAGAAATTCGGTCATACGTTGATCAGGCGTAGGACTGAAACTCTATAAGTACTTGGTAAACTCGTTTTCAACACCCAGTGAAAATACTTTGGAAAATAATTTTATTGAAAATATAGAAACAGTTTTGAAAATAGAGGAAATATCTTTGGTGAGAATGCTCTGGAAATCATCACACCCATCCATGGTCACAGTTACATCCTGGGTTACGTTGCCGTCGCAGCAAAAGTCCATGTAACTGATTACACCATAGAACCCACAACATATCGCAGTTACATCCAGGGTTACTTTGCCGTCACAGCAAAAGTCCATGTAACTATTGGCTCTCAGCGGCACACATGATTTACGCTGTCAAAATGAAACTTCTCCACTCCTACATAGGTCGTAGTCTACCGATGTAAAATCAAACATAGACTGTTGGCTCTCAGCGGCACACACGACTTTCGCTATGTTACCATAGTGTCGCAGTCTACCGATATAAAATCAAACGTAGACTGTTGGCTCTCAGCGGCTCACACGACTTTCGCTATGGTCTGCAGTAGATCGTAGTGACATCGAGTTACACTGTCGTCACAGCATAACCCAAATGCCTCTGTGGGCACCAGCCCCTCGACTTTCGCTACACAATAATCCTCAGGAACTAGTTTTGTCCGGACTCCTCACAGGATCAACTTTAGAACCTCTCCCTTAGAGGCTCAAGGCAGTGCCACCCTGTGGCACTCCTGAGAAGTTCATTTTAAGGGAGCACCTTTTTCCCCAGAGCCAATCTCAAAACATTTTATACTATACACATATAGTATTTCCCAAATCATACACCTAGTATGAATTCCATATAAAGCTCCTTTACACAAAATCGATTCCCAAAATCGATAATTCTCGCAGTAGGCTTTCCCAAATTCCAATATTGATTTTTCCCAAAAAATCAAAAGCCCGTTTCCAAAGGTTCCCAAAACCTTTCCTCAAATTATTTTCACAAAAATCCTTTTTATATATACATATATGTAAAAGTTTTGAAAAATCTTTGAATCAATTTGTACTTGTATAAATTCACTTCAAATACTTTCAAAAATCATTTTCTTCTGGCAACAGATTCAACAAGGGGAGTTTTCCATATATAACAAAGATATATAATTTTGTTCGTTCCGAAACAAACATTCAAATTTGATTACTTTTTATAAATTCATTTACCATATTACTTACTTCAATAAAGTAAATTTTATTATAGAATATCAAATTTTCATTTTTATTCATCGTATATTTCACAAAATATACTTTTAATTTAAAAAAAAGTCATTTACAGTGCTTATCCACAAATTTTCAATATCAATTTTATTGAAACCCGTACGATGTACCCATACCATCCGTACGCAATATCAATCTGATCGTTCACTCGATCACACAATTTCACTTTCGAACTAGTATTGTCCACCCGACTTCCTAGTGCGGACTCAGATCTGGTTTCTTGATCAGAAACCGTCATTCTCCTTGCATAGTCACAACTATGATAGAGAATATCCAGAACCAATCAAAAATCCATATCCAGGTTCGCCGTCGAAAATCGAGCGGAAAATCCCAACTCGAATCGATAATACTATCTCGAAATTCTGTGCTCGAATCTGGGTCAAATCACTATGCGAATAGAATAATATACGTACACCCTACGTATTTATCTTCATTGATTATTAGCCAAATCAATTTCCTTTCTATTCACATTCACTTTAATTTTCATTCATTTATTCACAATTGCTTCAATTCCATTTGGATTATCACCTCAATTCTTATCTCAGTTCGGTATTCAATAAATAACAGTTTGAACTCCGTCCAGTTTATAAAAAATAGCTTGAATAATTTAAAAATAGACAAGTAGTTGGAAAATAAAATAATTAATAGTTTGCAAAGTAGCTGTAAAATAGTTAACTAATAATAAAATAGTTGAAAACAGTTAAATAGTTTCAGAAATCGTAGATAACTGCAAAATAATCGTAAATAGTAATTAATTTGTGAAATACATGAAAAATAGTAATAAGTTTAGAAAACAATTGAAAAATGGTTAAATAGCCCCAATTAACTATTTAATAAGTATAAAATAGTTCGGGGTTTGAAAAGAAGGTTATATATACTAAATAGATATGGAAATAGATAAAAATAACAGTTTATATTAAAACAATTTATATTGAAAATAATCCAGAGTCAAAACCGTTCACTTCCTTTTCAATTCAATTTAAATTTCCATTTAAATTGACCCAATTTCCAATTCAAATAACTCCAATTTCCATTGGGCTTGACTTATCCCCAATTCAAGTTGAATTAAATAAATTCTCAATTTCTCTCCAACCCCAAATCAAATTCCATTTGATTTTTAAACTTATTCAACTTTAATTATAACTTCAAATTATTCCAATCAATTCGGACTAATACCAATTGAATCCACTTCAATTTCAAAATTTAAACCATCTCGAATTATATAAATTCGAGTTAAATTTCCAAAGGTTGGTTTAACCCTTTAAACCAAATTAACTTTTATTTAAAGTCTTGAAACAATTTAATTTTCTGAGTCCAATTCTTAAAATTCCATTTTAAGTTATCTTTACTTAACTTATTTCAAAGTTCAAATAAGAGTTCAATACAATTTTATTTTAAAATTTTAATTTATTACTAAATTTTATCTTCCAACTTGGAGCCAGTTCTTTAAACAATTTTAATTTACAAATTTAATTATTCAAATTTTCAATTTAAAGTAATTCCACATCCTTAATTTCCAATTAACGTTAGATTTCCCTTTTTCTCAATAATGGATATATTACCACACTTCATTTCTTATTCATTTAAACTAAACCAATTCACAATTTTAAAGATTTTACCAACAATAGGATGATATCATCCAATTTATTTTTAAACATCCATTCATTTCCAATTTCCAGATCTCAAACCCATTTTGAGATCGCACAAACTCCCAATTCAAATTACCACTTAACTTCCCAAGTTCAATTCTGATTTCATCTTGAAATTTCAAATGTGGGTTGCTTGTTCTACACTTATTTAACTTTCCCAAAGTTAAATTTTAATTTACTTGATCCAATCAACCTTACTCAATTTGAATTCCCACTTCAAATTTCAAAGTTCTTTCCCTCCTATAAGTTCAAAACTTATATCACTTTGGGTTTTACATCACACTTCAGGGAAAATCAAAACTCAACACTTTAGAGTTTATTTCAAATCATCCTTGTATCCATACATATATACATATTTATTTCTTAGCCCACCCGGCTATACTTTTAAATTTTAAACCACCTTTGGTTTTAATTTAAGACAGATCTCTTTTAAAGTTTTCAAACAACTTCTTATTTAAAATAAGATCACATTCAAATATATTCTGAATAATATTATTTATTCTTTTCTTTAAACACTTTGAAACAATTCAAATGTTTCTAAACTTAGGTTTAAACTTCACAATTTAAATTCGTTCTAATTTACCAGTTATACTCATCTAAGTTTATATCCTTAACACATTTTATTTTGCTCACTCATTAATACACATCTTATTATTAAACACAACAATCATTTATGATAATAACCAAGATTATCTTATCTGGAAACCAATTTATTATTATCTTTATTCTGGAAACATTTCTACAAGTTCAGGATTTTAATTTCAGTTTGGATCTATTTCAAATTCATCTTTATTCAATTTCAATTTGGATGTATTACTATTACCACTTAACTCTCATTATCTTATTTAATTCCAATAATTTTTGACATCCAATAAATTTAACATTTATTAGTAAGAAATATTGCTTTATATATATCAAAATATATCTTTATATAAAATCATTTACCTTTAAAACCATTTAAAACCTTTATATAAGAAAATAACAAGTACGTTCTCTCATATATATATACATACTCAACTCATTCTAGGGTACTACTGACCCTATCCTTAATGAGTATCCCCCACCAGAGCCAAGGTTCTCGCTTAACCTTTCAGCTCTGATACCAACTGTAACGACCCGGGATTTTCGATCCCGAAAATTCCAGATAGTTAGGAAAAGAAGAAAGAGATAGAAGAAGAAGAAACAGAAAACACACCACAGATTCTCACATTCGCAGCGGATCAAAATATAATATCAAATAAATAACAGTTTACAAAAAAGAATATTGTATCTGTCAATTATATTTTATACATCAGAGTTACACATATACACAATCACTGGGTATATGCAAATCAACATATCCCAGATAAACAGAAATATATCACAAAGCGGAAACACTCCATACGTTCCTACCATCCAGCTCGTCTCCTGAGCTCCAGAACGTCCTTACCTGAAAAGATGTAATACTCGGTCTGACCCGAGCATTACATCAGAGTAACACCCGGGTCAGGCTGGAAACCAGCGTGAGTAAACCTTCATACTAGAAATACTGTTTAAATAAACTTATTAAATACCCGGGTAACTTGTATCTTACAACGAGTTCTTAACTTGTTATAATTCTATTTCCCAAAAACATATCCAAGCATTGACATTTAGACCCACTCACCAAGTTTAAATGATTTATTTCATTTCAGCCTCTTTATTTCAAAATCAAACTATGAAGGTTATAAATCTAAGTGGTTTCGGACATTAACTAATACCCGACTCTGGTCTCTTCGAATCCAATGTCATCTAAACCCAAGTTATCCAATTAAATTCAACTTTAATTGTCGATAAACACTTTTACACAGCAATTCATAATTGATTGATAATCATATTATCATCGTTTATCCAACATATCATATCACAAAGCAATTCCTATCTGGGATACCAGCCAATTCAAAACACCCTTCATCCTTTAATCATTAATAAGCAAGAATTGATCACCTTCATTAATTACATTCATTAATGATCCTCCAATTACTTTTACTAGTTAATTATTCTTAAATTTCATATAATAATTAACCTTTAACTTACTTATATTTATTAATCAATCTTAATTTATCACATTCATAAGTAAACTAATCTTTTAATTAATTCCTAATCTAATAATCCTTTAACTAATTACAACAAGTAGTAACTTTCCCTTAATCGCTTTAATTGACCATTCTTTAATTTTCCTTAAATTTGATAAATTAATCACCAATTAATTAACTATCATCCATTTACTTATATTCATTTATTTACCCTTTAATCAATCAACTTGGTTAATTATCCATTAATTCATCACGTCCTATTTAGGATAACCATTATCTGAACTAGCTACTTACTTTTCAGTTATAAATTTCATTAGATAACACTTAAGAAGATAACTAGTTAATTATCTTATTAGAAATCAAACAAATCGTATTTCAAGTTCATTTGACTTACAATAAATTTGATAAATATTTTACTTGGAATCTCGTTGAATAGTTAGCGTAAACATTGTTATTCAAAATTACCTTCAAAACCAAATCAAGTTTTCTTTAACAACTTGATTTATATTTTGATTTAAATACAAAGTTTATCCAAGTTAAATAAAAGAAAGGTTAACCAAAACACCCAGCCCAAAACCCCAATTTGAGAACGACACGGCCTAAAGCCCAAATTCCTGATCCAACCTTCATTCCAGTCCCCATGACTTCGTCTCCACCAGACAAAGCATCAACCCAGAAAATTTATGCACAAACTGTGCACGCCGTGCACATAAACATCGCCGATGACCATCGCCTATGGTCACCGGTCATCCTCACCTATCCCCCACGTCATCTTTCTCCGTCCAACAACTTGAAACCCCATTCTAAACTCTAGTTCGAAATCGAACTACTCAACCCTCCCTGATTTGAAAACGTCAGTGATAAAACCTTCTCGTCACACCACCATGGTCCATCATCCACCACCAGACCTAATTCCTGCCTTATGCCCTAACCTTCTTACTCGTTTCCCCCACATGCGCACCCTTCTTCCTTCCTCTTCTCGACTCAGCACGACCGCGAAAGGAGCCCCACAAAGCAATGGCTTAAACCCTAACTTCCAATTGTTCTGCCCTCATGATCATCTAGAAACTCCATTGACATTTTCCTAGCGTCCCTCGAGTCTCGAGTCTCGAGCCTTTTCCAAACCAAAACCCAAAGGAAAACTCGTCGCCGATCATCAGTACTCGATGATAATCCCAATTTCGAACAATTCAGCATAACTCGATTTACAGCATACTAAAAATTATGATTATAGTGCCTAAATTCATCTCTTGTCATGACAATTTACATCATATAACCTAAACTTGTAATTAAAACATTTGAATTTTCAAATTTAACAGGTTTCCACTGTGGAAAACTTAATTTCGAAATATTAACAAATAGTTTTACAAAATTTCATTTTAAAAAAAAAATGGATTTACCTTATTATAATCATATTCTATTCTATGACCATATCTTAAATTTACTTGGGTATGTAGATATAGATTTTTTTTTCTATCTGTGAATACAACAAACAACAGATGCCACGGTATATGCATACAGACATATATCGTATATACAGAGAAGTTTAAACTATATTTAAACTTAGAAACATCCATACACACCATATATTCATCACCATTACACATATCTATTACATGAAATAATTGGTAAAAGATTTTAGAGTTACTCACAGGTATATAGAGGAAAGAAGAATCTGGGTTAGTTTACTCACCTGACAATTTAAAACAGAGCTTATTTCTTTTGTTTGAATGCTTGAAACTGGAATTTTGAAAACTTTGCATGTTTTGTTGTTGATTCCAGAAAGCTTCGAAATAGCTTTGAATTTGAACAAGAATGCTGGAAATCTTATTATAGTTAAGATGCTTTCATTTTTGATTGTGAACTGGAATGCTTTTGCTTCTAGTTGTTTTTTTTCCAGGTTTGTATATTTGTTTGAATGAACAAAAATGAAAGAAGTTTGCTAAATAAAACAAGTATGCAAAGCTTAATGGTTGCATTTGTACACAAATAAAATCTTAGCTAGTACAAAAAAATCAGAGATTTTTATTCTTCTTTGGGGCTGAAAACATATTTTCGAACAGATTTTGTTGTGCTAGGGTAGAAGACATTAAATGCTAATGTACTTTTGTACATAGATATTTTTATTCACTTGCTTCTCCTACAATCCAGTTTCGTATATGCTTACAAGTATTATATAGGCTTATTGTTTGACTTAGCTTATCATACTTACCCAGTTACATTCGTATGGCATTGAAATGATATCCTGCCTAACCCATTATCTTGCCTGCACATATGTATTTTGTTGTAGAGTATAAATATTTTACTTAAGCTTTATCTTATGCCTTGTACTAGTATGATTTCCATGCCTGCAAATGTATTTTGTTATAGAGTATATGATAATTTACTTAAGTTTTTAGTTTAAAGGTGGTTATGGTTATTGTGATTGTTATCTTGTATAATTATTTCTATCTCTAACATAAGTGTATTATTTTTATTTTAAAAACTCAACTATCAAATAATTAATTAACTATTACTATTTTATTTATACTTACTTTAAATATTTATAAAGTATATTTTATTATCTATATATATTATTTTGTTGAGAGATTTATTTAACTTTAAAACCATAGTTTCTTTTAAAATATGTATAACAATTTTCATTTATAATAAAAATCTACTTGTATAGACATTATATTATAAATAAAGCTCATTATTACATTAAAATAAATTTATAAAAAGAGATTATCACTTTATTTCTTATTTTTATCAGGCTATAAAACAAAACAATCCTTTGTTTATTTTAAATTTCCCAAATCATAGTTTTCTCCCAAAATACATCTATATATATTTGTTTTTAAAACAACAAGTTGTATTTTAATTAATTTAGTTAAATATTTATTTAAAAAAATTCTGTCAAAAATCCCGGGATGTCACAGATGGTTTCCAAGGAAATTGGATCGCTGCAATTTGAGGTCGAGCTAAAAAGGCAAGGAAGTAGAAATAAGAGAGTGGACTGAAATTTGACACTTATAGGAGACTTCAAACTCAGCAAAATAGGTTGGTACTGACATAAAATTTTGATTTAAAATGAAAAGAAAAGGAGAAGAAGGAAAAAAGGAAGGTAATACATACTTGTTTGGGTCATGGATTGATATTCGTAGTGCAGATCTTGATATTGGCAAGGAGAGTGGTACTGCTGCTATTTAAAGCAATTGAGTGGATGCCACTGGAATAGAGGTGATACTTTAAAGCAACTCTTGGGTGACCAATGGACCTATATAGATAATGGTATATGTTTGTCCTGTTCCAAAGGACACTTTGTTTCCAACATAAGCGTACTTTGAGGGGCAAATGTTATCTGACTTTTGGAACAAGTGGCTTTCAAATGAATATGAATGTCGGGATGCAGATGAAATGGTTTAAGGACTTAGAGGCATGCTTGAAAGGACAATGAAAGAGGCTTCAAAAGAGTAGAGTGCAAACTACACTAAATAAAGTGATCGATATCGGCCTCTTTTAGGTCGCATAGATATGTTTTTGTGCACCTCAAAAGACTTTGGGCTGTGGTCAATGAGTAGTTGGATAAAGCGATCATGTTAGGGTTCATATCTGAAGGAGCAGGTGAACAACTCGAAAAAGCTCTAAAGATAAGGATAAGTGATAGACATGTCAGAATTACTAGGAAATGACCTGATTTCCAAGGTAAAAGTGATCGAAACTTAATAGATCGAAGCAAGAGGACAAACTAGTAGATGATGGCATGGTTAGTGGGCCACAATTCAGATTAGTTCCAATTACTTCTGGTACCAACAACTTTTGATTGGTAGTAACATGATTTTATGGCTCTATAGACTTTGTCTCCCCTCTTACTTTCTCAGATCTGGAGTTTGAACTGGTGTTTCGTAATCCGATGACTTTGTTGGGTGATTTCTTTGTACATAGTAAGTATATGATAACTTAGAGAGGACTTTTGGCATTCTATCTTCTCTCTCTCTACTCAACCTGGTCACAATAGAAGTTACTTTTTGCTGTTTTAAGTTGTTTGGAACTGTAGAAACCCTTGTACTTACGACAAAAAATCTGTATAATAATATTAAAGTGGACTAGGCTTTAGATTTGCCAAAAAACTATAAAAATTCTCGTGTTCCTCGCTTTGTTTTACTGTTTATAACTAGATCACTCTATTTTAATTTGGATTTAGGGTGTTATACCGCTTTTTAGCCCAATAAAAAGTTATTACATTTTAGAGAAAAGAAGTGTCTAAATGAATGAACATGACTATTGGGAAAGGTTGCTACAATAAATGTGTACCTACATGCTTTGTGATTTCAAGAAATTCGAGTTAGTCAAATATACCTATTTCCTCTTGTTATTTATATTCTTTTAAGTTTACATCAAAAAATTAAACTTTAAACACCCAATAAAATCTAGTACAACGTTTCTTTATCCTTGGAATTTTATGATGACATCCACCCAAAAACATTTTCACATTTCAAAACCGCTGAAAGATAACTATGAAATTGAAGAAATCAAGTCATGAATCATTAGCTCAAGTGGTAATATTTCTAAATTGTGGTTCTAGAGGGCTTGGGTTAACTCCTCCATGACACCAAAATGAGTGCTTTACTTGAATTAAGTATCACTCTTGTTATAAAAAAATTAAAGAAATCAAATGAAGGTATTATTGGAATTTCAAGACTTACGGGAGTTTGTTAATAATGGATATGATGAACCTCAATCAAAATAAGTGGAAAATGCTTTAACAGAGAATCAAAAAACTCAATTGAAGGAGTTAAGAAAGAAAGAGAAGAAAGTCTTAAATTTGATCTACCAGGCTATAGATTCATTTGATTTTGATAAGATTTCGGAAGCCAACACCATCAAAGTAGCTTGGTAGAATCTTCAAAGTTCACATCTAAGAATTGAAAAGACAATGAAAGTGCAGCTTTAAGTTTAAAGGGAGAATTTGAGATGTTATTTTTGGAAGAAGGTGAATCCAGAGCAGCTTATTTCACAAATCTAAGCAACATCATAAATCAAATTCAGTGGTATGAATAAAATGTTAAAAATATAAGTGTATTGGAGAAAATATTACAATTGTTTATTTCCAAATTTGACTATGTCGTCTTTTTAGAATAAGAGTAGTACTTATTCAAGTAAATTGTTCATAATGATGTCTAGGGGGATCGAACTAGTTTAGAGGTTTTAACACTTATCACCCGAGATAGTGGTCCTTCACAATTTAATCATGTTGTTGTTAACATCAAGGAATAAAAAAGGTATTAATTCCATGACAATGGATGAACCAAAGGCTAAGATTGAAGTACATGAGTATAGACTCAATAAGAAACATGTGAACTATGTGGAGAAAGTGGAAACATAACTAATTGAACACTAAGAATAGGGAAATAAAATTTCAACATAATCCCAATTAGTTCGAGATGCAACACTATCAACCCAAGTCAAATCCATAATTTAAAACTATATTCTGAAGACGTCTAGATATGCCAAGACTTCTAGAAGGAGATGCATCACAATAAGTGTTCGTCGACGGAAATTCTATCGGTTTAGAAAACCGTCGAACGAATTTAAATTAAAAAATTACCGCAAGCGCACGACGTACACTTGTAGTACATGGCGAATACGGGTCGATCCACAGGGAATTGATGATTTTAAATCTCTATTCAATCAAATTAAACCAAAGTCAAAGAGTGTTAATCTAAAAAATGGAGAAAAATGATTAAAGAAAATAGATAAAAATATGAGAGTGTTAAGACAATTTAGAGGCAACTTCCACTCTCTAGATCACATAAATCAACAAAATGAAGTTATGATCTCTCTTTTCTTTGTCATTAGTTAGCTTAATTGATGTGTCTATCATAAGTATGGCATATTTTTGCTATTAGTTAGCTCAACATAAGCCATCAAACTATAACACACCCCTTAAACCACTTACTAACTCATATGAAAAATGATAACAAAGTTGAAAGCAAAATCTATTTTAAGTATGGCCTATTAACTATTGAATTAGAAATATAGACCATCAAATTTTAATCTCAACATTCACTTCATTACCATCATCATATGTAGATGAAGAGGTAATTTGTGTTAGTGATTGTTTAAGTATAGCCTATTTGGTGTCAACAATATAGGCTGTCAAATTCAAAGCAAAAACAACAAGTTAACCACTTCATACATTCTCATTAAAGCACAAAAAAAGAGCATAAACATCAAAATGTTGCATCTACATACTAGAGAGCTTCATTACCCCTAAATTGTAAGAATTGGCCTCTCATATTTGTTATCATATGAACAAATGTAGAAAACAACATAAAACTAACAAGAGGAAAAAGAGAGCAAAATGTAAGGAAAACTATTCTACTTGCATAAAAGAAAATCTACACTACTAGCATGAAAGGAAATGAACATGTAAGTAAAAGAAAACAATAATTAACATTACATAAAAAGAAAAGAAGATTACATAAAATAAAAATGGGTAAGTAGCCATGAAAAGAGAAAGAGAAGAGATTTGTTTATTTTTGAGCCTAAACTAAACTAAAGAGAGACTAAAGGGAGAGGGAGGCTACATGAAACATAAGGGGTACTTATACATGTGTTAAACCCTAATTCATATTTTTGGGGAATGCCCAAAATGCCCTTGTAGGAAGTGTGGTGGCCAAGTTATCATTAGCTTCAATAATCCCTCATTTAAATGTACATGAAGCCATTAATTCCATAAGCATGTGCATTAGCCTCTAATTTGTACATTAAGGTAGGTGGGTAGGTGGAGTCCTCCATTATCTTCACTTTGAATTATTTCCATCTTCATTTGTTCTCTTCACTCTTGTGCATGCATATATCATTATGTAACCACTTGTAAAATTCACCAAATTTCCTATAAAATAACATAGAAAATTCCAAGTAAATTTTCACAATTTAATAAATGCATAAAAATGACTATTTTGCCCCTATATGAAGATGAATATGTGACAATTTCAAATAATTTGAATTTTGGTTTAAACAAGTTAAAATACCCAATATGATCATTTATTTAATTTAAATAGATTAAATATGGTGGTAAAAATATGCACATTTACGTGCACATCAAATACCCCCACACTTATCTTTTTATTCGTCCTCGAATAAAGGAAAACTAAGATAAATCCATTTTCGTAGGGAGCACGATTGCATTGAGCGTATGCAACAAGCCGTTAAAACTTTGGGTGTCCCCAGTAGGACGAGTGTTGTCTTGTGAGGGTTTTCCGCGGATACTACCCACAAAATCCAAATGCAGGATGAAAATATTTACAAAATGCAAGATTATTTACAAAGAGATGGATGCGAGTTTTTGGAAATATTTACAAATGAAAGATTTACTTTTAAATAGACACAAATAAGTTAAATATATGTTTGGTTATTATCTTGAAAACTTAAGTCATTTACTCGTCAAAATTTCCAACAAAAATCAAGTTATCATAACAAATAGACGATAGTTTAACTCGTTGTTTTGGTTGATAACACAGTGTAATTTGAAATGGATCCTTAGTTGATTATCAAAGTTTTTCAAAGTGGTATTTTCATTTCTTGTCCATAACAAATCAAATCAAATAAGTTTAAATGGTGCTTGGATTTCATTTTCTTACTCTCTCCATTTTTTCTTTTGAAAATTATATTGATATTAACAATATTTACATATGCCTAACTCAGATAAACTAAGGCCAAATATATTACCCATGCACTGCCTTGCGGACTGATGTGAGGGGAATACAGAGCGTGGCGAGTGAACACACGAGTGTGAACACCTATTGACTGTAGGCGTTACTAAAAAGAATTTATATATATATACACCTAGCTCGGATAAACTAAGGCCAGATATACCGATCATGCATTGCCTTTCGGGCTTACGTGAGAAAGGTACAGAGCATGGCGAATGTACACACAAGTATGCACACCTATCGACCATAGGTGTTAATAGAAAATATTTACATATATATAATGTTTTTTTCTTTCTTTTTCAGATTGTTTTTTATAGAAAGAGAGAGTTTTTGCAAAATCATATTAGCACCACTTAACTTAGAAGACAAAAAAAATGTTATATCCTTTACTTTAAATCAACCACTTTTTTAAAACAAAGATTTTCAATTAGGATATATTTCATAATTATCACGTATGAATCTTCCTATATATTAGTTAAACCATTATTATTTGTAATCAAACTTCATTTTTATTTTTGTTAACACGAATAAATTTTCAAAAATTTCAATTTAATAAACCAAAACCATATATTTATCTTATAGTGTTTCTTTAAAAATAAATTAAAATGCTTAAAAAAATTTGTTTGTTTTTTCTGTTTTTGAGATTTTTTTTTAAATTTTGGAAAAATTGAAAATGATGGTGAGTCTCCCCCCACACTTGATTTTGACTGTGTCCCACAGTCAACCCAAGTGGAAGGAGAAAAATAAAAATAAAAACATGACATTTATTCAAATGAAAATTAACGGTATTTACACGAGATCAGAAAGTATATCGTCAAAAAGTAAATGAAACGGTCTTCCAAAAACCGATTCATTTGCCTCGTTAAGTATACGAGACACGGCTTAAGCTCAGAAAACCAAACCATACAAGATTTCGAAGTTGAATTTGGATTTGGAAAAACGAATGTTGTTTTATTAAAAATTGTATGAGTCGTTTTATTTTCAATGATTTTTGGGGTTGATAAAACAATTGATTGAAGTTCAAGTTTATTTTCACCAAATTGAAATTCAAGCTGTTCATTGAAAAATTCTTCAGAATTATTGATTTCAAAATCAAATTGGTGGTTTAAATCTTCCCTATCAGAGTTTAACGACTCGTTTTCAAAAAGTCCATAAAACTCGTGTTTGTTAAATTCGACTTCATTTGTTGGATTATCAACAACTTCATTGCGTATCTCAAGTTCAAAATCCAAAGTTGTTGTATTCAAATTTTCAGAAAAAGGAAGATTGAAATTTAAATCGAGTTTCTCACCCTCAAAAGAATTGAAATCCAAGTCAATCACCAAATTTTCAACAACTTCGTTAAGATCGTTATTTTCAATTTCAAAAGTTGTTATTTGAAAATCATCGATTTGGGTAAAAGATGGATTATTGTTTGACTCGTCACACGTTGGAATTTGATTTTGTTTTTCACGTTGTTTCATATATGTTTCAAACAACGAATTCGTGTGATCATTGTAAATTTCGTTCATTTGCTCAACAAAATCCAATTTATAATTATTAACATGAGGATTTTCACTTTGAAATTGTTGAGAACAAAGATTTTCAATCGTAACGTGGTTAAGATTATTCCCATTGCCAAATTCGTTTGAAAAGTTGTTTCCATTTTCATTTTGAGTTTGAAAGTCATTTTGGAGTTCGAAATTGAATTGGCATGGGTTATAATCGAAATTGTTTGAATTTTGAATTGAATTCAAAATTTGAAATCCTTGAATCGAGTTATTACACAAATATGAATTACACAAATCATTTATACTTTGATTCTGTTGTGTAGAGATTTCAAGTAGAGATGAAATGCTATTTTCGAGATTCGAGGGTGGTTCGTCATTTTGAAAATTTTGTGGTTCAAAACTCAAATCATTTAAACAATAGTTGTTGTTAAAATATCCATAAGGATTTGGAGTGAAATCATATGGATTATATTGATTTTCACAACTATTGTAAAATTCACGTAAGTGGGGAAACTCGGACATTTTCAAGAATGTTTTTGTTTTTTTGTTTTTTTAAGGAAAAATATTTACAAATAAAATTTATTTTTCAAAAGGGAAATTGATTTTTTGTTTTGTTTTTTGGTTTTTCAATTTTTTTTGGTTTTGAAAAGGTTTTATAATTTTTTTTTGAATTTTTGAATTTTTGAAATTTCAAAGATAAAGGATTTAAAAATTTCAAAGAAAAAGGAATATATACAAATTTTTAGTTTTGGATTTTGAATTTTTTTTTAAATATGCATGAACTGATGCAACTAAATGAATGCAAGGGTTAATTACAAATGATTTATCCTAAGTTAACTCAAAATTGTATAGTCACACTTTGTCTTAAATCAACAAGATAGTTCTCAGCCAGGTAACGGGCAGGGGTTATCGGTGCATCACGAATCACCGTAGCAATGCAGCCGAAGGTTTTAGTACCTTCAGAGGAACAACCACTATAATATTTACGAATCATTGTAATATTTATAAATGGTTATTAGTCTACCGTAGCCTAGACACCGAGAAATTAAATTGTTCAAAGAAGACAACTTGTCAATACACAATTAAAAGTTATCGATGTCTAACCGTTATTACTAATAAATATTCTAGGATGAAATGCAAAGCAGAAATTAAACGTGTATTAACAATGCAACTATGAATGGATTTTTTTGTTTTTTAATTTTTGAATTTTTTTTAAAATATATATATGCAAATGCAAGCAATCAACAATGCAACTAAAATAAAAACAAGAGATATATACAATTCAAGGCAAATAAAAACAATATATATAGCAAGCAGTTTTTTTTGGCAAGCTCAGCACGCAAGCAATTTATTTTAGCAAGCACTTCTGCTCCTTCTGCAATTCTACTTTGGAAACCTGCAATAAATACAAAATATATATACAGTTTTCTTTTTGTTTTTTTTGTTTTGAAAAGGAAACTTAAAAGTGACGTTTTACTTTAAAAAAAATTCAAGTATATATATATATATATATCAAGAAAATAAAACAAGTGGAAAACAATTCAATTGAAAGTAAAACAACTAAAAACAATTGAAAACTAGATATATACAGTATTTTTTTTGAATTGGACTAAAAACAATTTAATAAAACAAAATCAAAACCAAACAGAAAAGGTTTACTCAGACTCGCCGACAAATGTTTTATACCCGGCCCACTTAAACACGCTTCTACCCTCTTTATTAAATGAGATGAATTAATACAGCAACCTCACATTTCAACTTCCAACATCTCACATTCAATTTCGAAAATCAAAATCCCCTTTTTTTATTGGAATCAGTCTGAGGGGGGATCGAAGTTGCGTTTAATTCCGGTTGAAGTATGGTTGGATTGTGCTCGTGGTTGGAGTGTTGCGAGGTGATTTCGATGTCAGGGCAGGCGAATTTGGGTTTGGGTCTCGATTCTAGAATTTGGGTTCTGGTTAAGTTGCGAATTTTTTTCCGATTAAAAGCGGGTTCGAGGCGGAGCGCTTGAAGTTGTGAAGCAAGAGGGGGAGCTCGACTGTCGATTTAGGTATTGGGGCAGTAGGCGTCTGGAAGTGAAGTTTGCGATCAATGAGGCGTTGCGATTGAATGAGGTGGTCGAAGTGCCGCTGGTGTTTGAAGAGGATGATGCTGTTTAATGAAGTGAAGTTGAAGGTAGTTTGTTTGCGGATGGTTTCTGGTTGTATTTGCGAGGCAGTGGCTATGCAGTTAGCAGTTGAGTGGATAGTGGTGAAGTGAAGGTGATAGTAGAGGAGTTGATTGAGGAAGCTGCAGTAGGCGTTTTTTTTGGTAGAAGGAAGGTGTGTGTTGCTCTGTTAAAGGGTTGGTGAGGGAAGATTGATGATGGTTGTTTGTGTGGTTGTAGAGAGGAATGTTGGTGGGTGGATGTTTGTGATTAAGCAAGTGGAATGGTGGCAGTTCTGATATGTGGAGAAGTGATTGGGGTTGGATTGTCAGTTGTTGGACTGTCTGCAGATGTAGATGCTGTGAATGTTGTGGAACTTTCAGCAGTGGTGAATGTTTGATATGGTCAGTTGAGCAGTTGACAGCAATTACAATGGATGATGAACTTGTATGATTGCTTGGTAGTGTGGAGATGAACTGTATATGGCTATGGTGGTTTGAGATAAGTGTTGTAGTGTGATATTTGCAGATGGGCAGTGGGGCTGTGGTAAGAAAATGTGAATGGTGGATGGAACTACAGTTGTATGTGTTGTGGCTAGTTTTCTGTGTTGCAGGTGGGGGATTGGATGGTGATGAGTTGAAGTGATTGGTCTTTGATGAATGCAACAGTGCAGTTTGTAGGGATGTTGAAGGTTTTGTGGTGATATGAAGTGGATGTTATTGTGGAATGGCAGGTGAAGTTGTAGAAGGCTGGTGGTCAGGGATAGCAATGGTAAATTTTTTCTTTTTTTGTTGTTGTTGAGGAGTAGTGGGAATGGAGAGGGAGACTGTCAGTTTGATTTAAAGGAGGAGGTGAATGGATTTGGTGATAGATAGCGAAGTTTTTCAGAGAGGTGGAAGATGAATGTGGCAGTGGGGTATAGTAAAGTCTTGTCTTGCCGTAGATGATGGCAGATGGTGGTGCAACAGTGTGGATGCAATGGTGGTGAAAATGCAAATGCAATGAACCAAGAAATGCAGTTAAATTTCCTTTTGTTTTTATTTTATATGGAATGTAGATACAAATTACAGTGGAATGCTAAATGAAGTTCAAAATGAAAAATGTCTCTCTTTGTTTTTTTAGAAGACGGAGAGGTTGAAAGTTTGTAGAGAATGAAAGTGTGTATATAAGAGTATTGAAATGCACAGAGGTTTGAGATGAAATGCACAGTAGCAATGAAAATGAAAAACACTAACAGAGCTTAAAAACAAAGCAAAGTAACTCAGAGAAGAGAAGTGAATGTAATGCCAATATTTGAAATGAACAGTGGAACAGTATGCAACAATGAACAGAAATATATTCTTTTAGAATTTTTTTTAAAATGCCAACACACACAAAAAAACACACAAAAATCAAACAAACAAATTCGAAGAATAGAAAATTAAAATCAAAGAAACTCCCTGGCAACGGCGCCAAAAACTTGTTCGTCGACGGAAATTCTATCGGTTTAGAAACCCATCGAACGAATTTAAATTAAAAAATAACCGCAAGCGCACGGCGTACACTTGTAGTACGTGGCGAATACGGGTCGATCCACAGGGAATTGATGATTTTAAATCTCTATTCAATCAAATTAAACCAAAGTCGAAGAGTGTTAATCTAAAAAATGGAGAAAAATGACAAAAGAAAATAGATAAAAATATGAGAGTGTTAAGACAATTTAGAGGCAACTTCCACTCTCTAGATCACATAAATCAACAAAATGAAGTTATGATCTCTCTTTTCTTTATCATTAGTTAGCTTAATTGATGTGTCTATCATAAGCATGGCATATTTGTGCTATTAGTTAGCTCAACATAAGCCATCAAACTATAACACACCCCTTAAACCACTTACTAACTCATATGAAAAATGATAACAAAGTTGAAAGCAAAATCTATTTTAAGTATGGCCTATTAACTATTGAATTAGAAATATAGACCATCAAATTTTAATCTCAACATTCACTTCATTACCATCATCATATGTTGATGAAGAGGTAATTTGCGTTAGTGATTGTTTAAGTATAGCCTATTTGGTGCCAACAATATAGGCTATCAAATTCAAAGCAAAAACAACAAGTTAACCACTTCATACATTCTCATTAAAGCACAAAAAGAGAGCATAAACATCAAAATGTTGCATCTACATACTAGAGAGCTTCATTACCCCTAAATTGTAGGGATTAGCCTCTCATATTTGTTATCATATGAACAAATGTATAAAACAACATAAAACTAACAAGAGGAAAAAGAGAGCAAAATGTAAGGAAAACTATTCTACTTGCATAAAAGAAAATCTACACTACTAGCATGAAAGGAAATGAACATGTAAGTAAAAGGAAACAATAATTAACATTACATAAAAAGAAAAGAAGATTACATAAAATAAAAATGGCTAAGTAGCCATGAAAAGAGAAAGAGAAGAGCTTTGTTTATTTTTTAGCCTAAACTAAACTAAAGAGAGACTAAAGGGAGAGGGAGGCTACATGAAACATAAGGGGTACTATACATGTGTTAAACCCTAATTCATATTTTTGGGGAATGCCCAAAATGCCCTTGTAGGAAGTGTGGTGGCCAAGTTATCATTAGCTTCAATAATCCCTCACTTAAATGTACATGAAGCCATTAATTCCATAAGCATGTGCATTAGCCTCTAATTTGTACATTAAGGTAGGTGGGTAGGTGGGGTCCTCCATTATCTTCACTTTGAATTATTTCCATCTTCATTTGTTCTCTTCACTCTTGTGCATGCATATATCATTATGTAACCACTTGTAAAATTCACCAAATTTCCTACAAAACAACATAGAAAATTCCAAGTAAATTTTCACAATTTAATAAATGCATAAAAATGACTATTTTGCCCCTATATGAAGATGAATATGTGACAATTTCAAATAATTTGAATAAGTTAAAATACCCAATATGATCATTTATTTAATTTAAATAGATTAAATATGGTGGTAAAAATATGCACATTTACGTGCACATCAATAAGCACCTAAGTGAATATTTTGCACTAACTCATGGTTCAACGACCCAAGTAAATGTTTCATGCTAACTTAAAGTTCTAAGCCAAGGTTGTAGAAAAACAACTAAGTTGCATTGTAATAAGAAACAATTCAAGAAAATGTTTCATGCTAACTTAAGGTTCAACAACCTAAGTACATGTTTTATTCTAACTTAAGGTTCTAATAAAAATACAATAAATAAAGCTATGAGGCTAACAATAATACCAAAGGCGGTAACCGCCCATAAGATGAATGTACATTGACATTGCCTGCATTGAATATGCCCAATGTGTGTGTGTATGAAAATAGAGTAATCAATGATAAATGTAGTGAAAAATAAGTAAAAAGACCGAACAGTCAGTTTTTACTCGATGGACCCCGTCTTCCTCTAGTACTGAAGCTTTGCTCTGGATTTCAACGTAGTCAACAACTCTCACTTAACCTAGTGGAAGATCAATAATACAACTATCTAAACAACTGAATAGGACTTCAACGCAGACTGTCTGATGACTCAGGAATAGGACTTCAACACCAACGACTTCTTTCTAAAGTTTTCTTCTAACAACTCTTGTATCTTTAATGTACGTACAATGTGTCACTTTTATGTAAAATATCATATATCCCTCACAAATGATGTTTAAGTAGATGTGTAGAGGTGCAAGAGAAATAAATGAGTAGAATCTTAGGGTATTGAAGTTGAATAATTGTTGGTCTATAAATTAATTTAAAAAATCGGAATTTAATGCGCAAGATAGCAAATAGAGAAAAAGAAAATAGAATCAAATGTTGCAATTGCTTAGAGAATTATAGAAACTCAATAGTGGAGTTTGGGATGCTTAAAAAAGTTGCAACACTTCAAAAATGAATAGAAACCATTGCTAAAATGAAGAGAAATGATTAAGGAATGAAGAGGAATAAGGAGGAAGAAGCTAAATTCCGGAATTATTTGAAGATCATTTCTGGGACAAATAGGAAGAAGCAAGATAAAGAGATATGACCTCAAAAAAACATTTGGAATGAAGAGGAACAAGCAGGAATAGGTTGGAACGAAGAGTAAAGATCTCCAAAATACATTAAGATGTCTAGATCATTATGCCAAATTTGAAAGGATTTGAAGATCATTTGTGGGACTTTAAAAAGTATAAACTAAAAGAACTAAATAAATAACATACTTGACTTTTGTGCTTGTTTGTCCATCTTCTAGTGTTTCTTTGACTTAGTTGTGTCCTAATAGATTTGTTAACATCATTGAATGTTTTTAAAAGTTTTTTCTCCATTACATATGTCTTTATTTGCTTTATTTTATTATATAATATAAATGCCTTTAAATACGTTAACCTGTAAAACTTGATAAACACATTAGTAGCTTTGTTGGATGGTTGATATCATCAAAACACTAAAATAAAGTTTCTAACATTCTCTCCTTTTTTATAATAACAACTCCACAACTTATATGGATAATAAATATTACGTATTGTACTTCCCATTAATTATAGCTTCCCTTATATCTATGTACTCCCTCTAGTGATATGTCCAGTTTTTCTCTCTTTGTCATTAACAAAAAGGATTAAAAATATATTTTATAAAGCAAGGAATATGCACAGATTTTAATCAATAAAGAATATTATTTAATTTAAAATAACACATTATTGAATAAAAATTAATTTGTTTGATAACTTTATAATACTTGTATAAATTAGTAAGTATTGGACATGTAAAAATCCATCTTCTACTGTGATTATGCCCTTATGTAAAATATCAAAATGGTATAGAAGATAGTTTTCTTTTTTTAAATATTTTACTGATTAAATAAAAAATTCCATTTTCTTAGAAAAATAATCTTACTAGCCACCGGAAACTAGAAAATAAATTTCCAGCCATACTATTAATATTTTAATTCATAGGATGTTAATAAAGAACAGCGAGATAGATATACCATTACTACTTACATTCCCATTTCTAATAATTTATTAGTGAAGATCCCATCATATATAGAACATTATTTATCTATCCCTCCTAGTAATTATTAGGTAACTACAATACACACACGTACACACACTCACGTCCTACGTTACAATCCAAGAGGTTAGCCATTTAGGTAACCATAATCATGAGAGCTTGGTTGACCCTTAAAAGAAACGATATCTTTAAATGGCTAATATCGATTAAATATATCTCATTTAACATCGAGTATTTAGTGCTAATTTCTCATTTTTGCATAGTGATACCTATTTATATGTCCATAAGAATTATGTCTTAGGAAACTATACCCATGTGGGTGTGGGTGATCCTTTAAAATTGTAATTTTCTATAGCTATATTTTTCACATAATCTTAATATATAAATTTCTATCTTTTTTTGCACTGGTAATAGGAACTCATATCTTACCTATGGATCTAAAATTAATATAATTATTAGAGTGCTTATTTAATTGACACATGAATAAATTTCTAGTATTATTAGCAATTTCAAGTTTCTATAATTTCTAGCAATATTTTCAAAATGATTCGAATAAATAAACGCTACAATACTATTTTTATCCCATGTATATCCAAGATCACTTTTACCATCGTGAGCTTTTGAATTTGAGTTTATAGGAGATAAAATATTTTTTCCTTCGTCGAGATAATACCTTAGGTAGCAATGCTGCCAGTATTACTTACAAGATAAAAGTATTATGGCAATAATGCTGCTTATGTCTAAATACTTTCCACATTTATATAAAATGGCGATGATGCCACCTGTTATCAATTGTGGCGTTCTATTTTATAGCGGCATAGTTACCCAGTTTTATGAAATCATTATCAATTTTTATACGGCATTGATGTCGGAAGTCATCAATGTCGACCTTATTATTTAAAAGCACCCGATATCAATAGTTTTATGGTATTGATGCCGCTTGTCATCAATGTCGGCTTATTTGTATTTTTTGTATAAAAGGATATATTTAATTGGTTCAGTGACATATAAATTTATATATTACGACAACACTGATTTCAACATTGTAGCCTTATATTCTTATAAAATCATAATTATTTTCAAAGTTTTGTTATGCAGGGGTGCAACGTTTCGTGTCAGCCATAATAATGCGCAAGTTTTCAATGATGAACATATTCTAACATATGTGTTATGCCCTATATTGAAGAGGTGCGACGTTCTCAAATTAATACTGAAGGTATGCATGGCAGTTTTACAATGCATTATAAATTGGCATGAGATATTGGTGGAGTAATGGGCCATATTTTCCTTATTTTAAATATGAATTAACGGGATTAATCATATATAATGATAAATGTTTTCAAGGAGTAAATTATTGTTAGCCCAAGTTTTGATATGAAATTATAAAAGAGAGTTATTGTTCAAGGTTAAGAAATATATGATGCTGTTTGTGCTAAAATCGGTCACAAACCCCAGAAGTAGTGAAAGCACCAGTGTTTATGCACAGATCTACAATATCCAAACACAGATCTCAGATTCAGATAAAGTAGAGAATAAAAATGAAGAAATAGCAAAATTAAAATGTAAGAAAGCAAGAAAGAACATAAGATTTATAGTAGTTCGGCTATCTCCGGCCTACGTCTACTTTGAATCAATCCTTTTATTCCTTTTGTATTGAGATTACAATTACAAGCCTTTGAACATCAACCAACAAAATAGCAGAGTTTCGGCGTAAAAATAGAAGATCCCCCTCTTAGTTTCCATAGGACCGCTATTCATAGGTGCAGATCCGAAAATATCCCCCCCAAAACCTGGATTACCTCTTCTCTTGCGCAGGTGGGCCCACCAGATCGATCCGAGGCGGTTTGGGATCGATCCCTGGTCAATCCATATCGATTTCGTATCGATTGCGAGTCGCTCTGATAGGGCTAGGATCGATCATAGTGAAAGACGGCCGTGCAAAAGTCCTTGCTCTCCAAATTTCATGAAATTCCAGTGTGTAGTTTATGAGATATGATCGATCCAAGTTTGAGATTTGCAAATAGGCTGGTAGCTTCGTATCAATCAAAAGCTTTGTATCCATACCCCATATCATGCTTCTCATATCGATCCGAGTCTCGAGCATAGATCCATGTTTCACACCTCATCCTGACCACTTCTTTCGTATCGATCGATACGAACACGATCGATACGAAAGTGGCTTCTGGATCATTCATATCCATCGGCATCCATGTTGTTTGTATCCATCATATTCCATTTCACCATGTCCATTATTTCGTATCCATGCCTCTGTTCGTATCGATCCCTGAGTACTTGCCTTTCGTACACATCACCTGCGCCTTTGTTCGTATCCATTAATCCAAGTCTGTATGTCCTCCATGTCGATTCGAGTCCTACATTCTTGCCTGCTTCGTATCGATCCATGTCTGTTGTCTTCTTCGTATCGATCAATAAGTGATCGATACGAAATGTCCATCCGAGTCCCTGAAACCGCTGCTCCACTCTTCGTATCGATCCCAGCCTTGATCGATACGAAGTATGCCGCCTTCCTTCTGCCATGTCCAACCAAATCGATGTGCATTGCATCGATACAAAACCTATCGATTCGAAGACCGATCGATCCGAACAACCATCACAATGATCAATAGGAAGGCATCGATCCAAAACCATTTTTCACTAATATTGATCCATCCATATCTTGAGCGTACAGACTCCGATTGACCTGAAATTTGAAATGTAGCCTTATCAAGCCTTGTTCATCATTCCCAATCGATCCCGTCTTGATTGGAGCTCAGCCAAATTTTGATGGTATCGATCATAGCCTTGTTTCCAATCGATCTCCAATCCTGATATCCATCCTTTCCAGCCATTTTATTGATATCCCGGCCTTGACCAAAAGGCGGGACAACAGATGTCAATTGATTGAACATATTCAAATGATGGATGTGATATGTTCTTGTTATTATTTGATCAGTTATTCTACATAATTATTATTGTCATACTCACATCATCATGACTCATAACTGCATTTTGGGATATTTAAGGGAAGAATAACCAGTTAGGTTGACCCATTAGTGAGTATAATCAGAATTAACTCTTGAGTGAGTAGAATTGCATCTAGGAGATCATGTAGATTAGAAGTGTTATGATGCCCAGAGCTGATCCAAAGATTTTGATTTAAAATACGGTATTGGAAGGGTCCAATAGGTTCATAGTCATCCCATGAAAACTATGGCTTGAGTAATGTTATTGGAGATATCCAATAGATTCCTAGTGATCCCATGAAAACAATAATTTGAATGTATGGTATTGAAAAGTCCAATATGTTCATGGTCATCCTATGAAAACTATGATTTAAGAGATGTTATTGGAGAATTCCATTAGTTTCATAGTGATCCCATGAAAACTATGATTATAAATTGTTATTGGTAGAAACCAGTAGGTTCTTAGTGATCCTATGAAAACTATGATTTAGAACAGGTAGTCCCTAAGAATTTTAACAGGTTATTAGTTAGCCTATGAAAACTAATTAGTTCATAGTGACCCTAGGAAAACTATGAGTTGAGAAAGATAGTCGGGTTTGAGAGAATAGGTGAACTTGATATAACCCTAAATTGATAGATGAGTTAGACGTACCCCATTGCATACTTGCATATGATTGTGTTATTATGTTTTAACCATTATAGATGTAGGAGCATAGTATATGGTTGATATATTGATTAAGATACTAGTGAGGGGAAAACCCGTTCCGTTGAGCAACGTGGTCTCACTACATATCTATTTAGTTCGAGATGGTTGGTTATTATTTACACCAGACTGTTTGTTTGACCAGAAGTTTTTGTTTTCCCCTTAAACTCTCGGGTACTCATTTGAGTAGGTCGGGAGTAAGGGATTTTAGGTTTTTGGTTAGTCGAATAAGCTTCTAGAGACGTATAGGAGGTAAGCTAGCTATATTAGGAGTTTTATTTAGTCTGCTGTGTAGTTCATTTTGTTTGAATGGATGTAATGATAGAAATTATAACTGTCAAGTAGTAGTATACTTTGATCAACTAAGGGCAAATTTCATATGTTGCTCTTGGAGTATTTCGTAATAACTATATTTTCTCTGATCGTGGGATCAAATGAGCTTATGTAATGAATATGAATTCTTATTTGTGAAATGAAATATGAATGTTTATTACTAAATTGTGTTTAAAATATTTCACATTCTTGTGCTTCTAATTATTGATATGCTTAACATAGCCGCATTTTATCATCAGAAATTAATACTATGGATGACTGTAGAATTCGTAACACTTAGTTTCGGGCCTCAAAATGAGGGATGTTACAGGTTAGTATCAGAGCATAAATTTAAAGGATTCAAAGAGTTTTGAAATCATAATCCAATGAATTAGCGAATAAGATTGGGATATGGGATAACGCTATAGTAACGTACTTATATTTGCTATTTATAAGTATGTATCCTGTCTTTATTCTCCTACCTCTCTTAGACCGTTCTTATGTATCTTATCAAGGCTCATATGCAGCTTACGAGAAAGAAAGATATGAAAGCAGGAAATGGAAGAGTGAATGCAAGTGGTGGAACACTACATCCAATGGAAATTTTCGATCCAATACCAGAAGGAACCAAGGTCGACAGGCAAATGCTAACCAAAATGCATATACCAATGTATGTGCTGGAACCCCACCAGTAGATATAGGGACTATGTATCAGTTCTTTGTCAACATGATGCAAACCGAAGCTGATGCTGATTTGGCTAGAGGGAATGTTGCTAATGCAGGAGGAGCTAATCCCATCGTGCCAATTGGAAATAACTATGTCAAGCTAAAACGTGATTATACTAGTCTTGGAGGAAAGCCTTTTCTTGGAATTGAAGATGCAATTGAAGTGGAGAACTGGATGTTGCATTATGAAAGCATCTTTGATGATTTAGGTTTGAATGATGAGTAGAAAAGGAGATGGACTTCTAGGCAGTTGGAAGGTGCTGCATTGTATTGGTGGAATGGAGTAACTGTTGGTGTGACATAAGAGGAATTGACTTAGGCTAAGTTTAGGAGAAGGTTTACGGAGTGGTTCATATCTGAATTAGCCAAGTTAACCTTGCTTAGGAAGTTTATGGAATTGGAGCAAAGGGAAATGTCGGTGTGGGAATATTCTACTAAGTTTGGTGTGCTATCCGGGTATGGATATGCCACCAATGATACTGTGATTAAGAGGAATGAAAAGTTTATCTTGGGTTTGAGGCTGGAGATTGCTTGAGCGACTATGCCACATCTCCGAGATTCGAGTACCATAGTGGTGGAAATGGCTATAAGGAACATGAAGATGCTTGCAACTTTTGGAAAAGAAAAGTCAGTGGAGACTCAAGGTTTTTTGAGTATGCAGAGGAAGTTCTTCAAGAAGAAGGAAGCTCAGAAGGGTGGAGATACTAAGAAATTAAAAGCTGATCTTGCTTGCTTTAATGTGACAAGAAATGACATTTTACTCAAGAATGTTGAACCTGTAAGGGAAAGAAGGTTGCGGAAAAGAAAGGTGTAAAGTGTCTTAACTGCGACTGGATAGGGTACTACAAGAATCAGTATCCATAACCGGCTATAGCTGATAATGGAATGGTATTTGCTTTGGAACCATCAACATCTAGACTGACTGTTGTTGAGAAAGGAAAGTCTATGATGGAAGTTACACTTTTAATTCATAACATACCAGTTAGAGTATTGTTTGATACAGGTGCATCACATTCTTTTATTTCTCAGTGTTTTGTAAATAAGTCAGAATTAGAACCATCATACCTTGTTACTATCTTAATGGTTGCAAATCCAATAGAAGGGTATGCAACTGTGAGGATGAGATGTGACTAGTTAGAGATCGACTTGTTAGGTCATGCTTTTGCATGCAGTTTGTACGGAATTGATTTTGCGGGTTTTGGGATTATCTTGGGTATAAATTGGTTGAGCGGATATGAGGCTAGGATATTTTTCCTGGATAGGGAGATATCATTAAGACATCGTAATAGCTACGATTGAATTATATACTCAGTCGAGTACTCAAGTTTGGATGTTTGTGCTCTATTGGGTGCAATGAAAGTAGAAGAAGTAAATCGAGTTTTTGTGCTAAGAGAATACACAAATGTGTTTGAGCCTGCTACAGGACTACCATCGAAACGACCTATTGAGTTTCGAATAGATCTTGTACCTAGAGCTAAATCCATAAGTAAACCACCTAGTAAAATGACACCTACCGAGATGAAGGAGTTAAAGGTGCAGTTGGCGGACTTAAAAGAAAAGAATTTTATTAGACCAAGTAGTTTGCCTTGGGGAGCGGCCGCGGTGTTCGTTAAGAAACTGGACGGGCCGTTAAGATTATGTATTGATTATCATAAACTGAATGAGAAAATGATAAAAAAATTAGTATCCTTTACTGAGAATTGATGATTTATTTGATCAGCTGAGTGGAGCCAAAGTATTTTCCCAGTTGGATTTGGCGATAGGGTATCATTAATTGAGGGTGGCAGAGGATAGTATTCCTTTGACGACGTTTCAAACAAGATATGGTTCGTGTGAGTGGTTAGTAATTCCGTTCAGATTGACTAAAGCTCCTGCTCTATTTATGAACTTGATGAACCGAATTTTCCAAGAGCACTTGGATAAATTTGTGTTCGTGTTCATTGATGACATCTTGACATATTCTAAGGATGAGAGAGATCATGAGATTCATCTTAGAATAGTGCTTGAAGTATTGTGGCAGCATCAACTAAAAGCAAAGTTTTTGAAGTGTCATTTTTGGAAAAGAGAACTGAAAGTTCACGGTCATGTAGTTTCAATGGAAGGGTTGTCTGTGGATCCAACTAAGATTGAAGTTATAAATAATTGAAAGAGGCCCAAGACGGTGACCGGGATAAGGAGTGTCCTCAGATTAGCCGGCTATTATTGGAGATTCATCAAGGATTCCCCTCGGATAGCAGCACCCTTGACTAAACTAACCACGAATGACGTGAAGTTCATTTGGTATGATAAATATGAGGAAGCATTCCATAAGTTAAAGCATTTGTTGACCAATGCGCCCGTGTTAGTTGTTTGGGATGGGAATCAGGATTTGGTGGAGTATACAGATGCGTGTGGAACAGATTAGGAACTACGTTGATGCTAAGAGATAAAGTGATTGCATATGCTTCTCGACAGCTTAGACCACATGAAGTTAGGTATCCGACTCACGGTTTGGAGTTGGTATATGTAATCTTTGCTTTGAAGGTGTGGAAACATTATCTTTTAGGAGAAAGATTTTATTTGTATATGGATTAAAGTCCTTGCGGTATTTGTTCTCTCAGAAGGAGTTGAATATGAGATAGTAGAGATGGCTGGAGTTTTTAGTGGCTTATGACTTCGGTATTGAGTATACGCCATGGAAAGGAAATAAAGTTGCCGATGCACTTAGCAGAAAACGTCGAAATGTGGCGTTAGCTATATTGGTAGAATGGAAAGAATTAGAGTCATTGACTACTTGTAGTGTGTAGTTAAGATCGACTTCTAGTCAGAGTATCACCATATTTTCATGTTTAGAAGTTCGACTAGTATTGATCGAAAGGATTGAAATCCTTCTAAGCAGAGATATGATCCATTGATAGCCGAAAGGATGAGAAGATTGGAAGGCGGAACTGAGATTGATGATTTAAAGGATTTAGGTCTTGACCAGAATGGATGGTTAAGAAAGAAGGGACGATTGTGTGTTCCATATATTAATGACCTAAGTAAGGAAGTTCTTAGGGAATGTCATTGATAGAAGTTTACTATTCATCCTAGAGGAACTAAGATGTATCAAGATATGAAGAGGAGTTTCTTCTGGGAAGGTATGAAAAGGGATGTAGGCTTATGGGTAAAGCAATGTGTGAATTGCCAGCAAGTGAAAGCTAAGCATCCGAAGCTAAGTGGTTTTCTTCAACCTTTAGATATAACAGTTTGGAAATAGGATTCTATATCCATGGATTTTATTGATGGGCTCCCAAAGTCGAATAGGCAAAATGAGAGTATTTGGGTTATAGTGGATAGACTGAACAAGAGTGCACGGTTCATTCCCGTTAAGCCGACAAGGACGGCGCCTATATTGGCTAAGTTGTTTATGAAAAATATTGTTAGACTACATGGGATTCCTAGTAGTATAGTCAGTGATAGAGATACTTTTTTGCTAGTGAGTTCTGGATGAGTCTACAAAAGGTATTAGGTACTAAGCTTATGATGAGTACCGCTTATCACCCACAAACGAATGGACAGACAGAGAGAGCCAATAAGATAGTTGAAGATTTGTTGAGAGCATGTGTGCTAGATTTTGGTGGGTCATGGGAAGACCATTTGCACTTAGTTGAGTTTTCCTATAATAATAGTTATTTGACCAGTATAGGAATGGATCTTTTCAAAGCTTTGTATGAAAGGCCATGCAAATCACTAGCATGTTGGTTAGAGACCGAAGATAGATTAGTTCTTGGTCCAAATATGGAAACAGAAGCCGTGGAAAAGATTGAGTTGATCCGAGTACGAATGAAGGAAGCTCAATCTGGGCAGAAAAGTTACGCAGATAAGAGGCGTAAGGATTTAGAGTTCTCAGTTGGTGACCATATTTTTGTTAAAATATCACCGATGAAGGGTGTGGTACGGTTTGGAAAGACAGGGAAGTTGGCACCGAGAAATGTAATTCCATTTCCTATTATAGAAAGGATTAGGATACTCGCTTATAGAACAGAGTTACCAAACAATTTGGTAGGAGTCCATAATGTGTTTTATGTTTCTCATCTTAGAAAGTGTGTACATGATCCAGAGACTACTATTACTCCGACTGCATTGGAAGATTAGTAGCGGAACCAGATATGACTTTTGTTTGGTAACCAGTGTGAGTTGTGGCAAGAGATGAGAGGAGGATAAGGAACAAGATAATCAAATTAGTAAAAGTCCAGTGTAGTGACAACGAAAAAGACAGTACTTGGAAGGCAGAAAACCGGATTAAAGAGACTTATCCAACATTATTTTGATGGTATGTTCTATATTTGTTGTATATAGACTTTTTGCTAGCCAGATAAGCTAGTATTGTTGTTATGTGTTGTTACAGATGTTTTCATGATTGAAATGCTTGTTATTATCCTTAATGAAATTTCACAGACGAAATTCTTTAAGGAGGGAAGCCTGTAACACCCCAAATTTAGATTAACGTTATTCAAAAATTTAATTAGATAAATTAAATGGAATAATGTACGGAGTGATAAGAAGATTGAGATTTGATAATTAATTGGGTTAGGTCTTAACTAATTATATAATAAGATTGTTTTTAAAATATAATATAGAAGATAATATATGAGAGGGGAAAATTAGGAATAGATCTTTCTTTTACCCCATAAACCCTCTCTCTCCCATTTCATTTTCATTTTCATAACAATCAAATTGCAAACCATAGATGCCGACCATAACTAAGAAAGATTAGAATAAGAAAGCCAAGGAATTTCAAAATGAAAGCTAGGGAAATCATTCTCCATCAAATCTCAACTCCATAACCCAAATTAAGGTAAATAATAATAAACCATCTTGCTTTTATGCTTGTTTGGTTTCAGATCTGATTGGTTTTGATTCATTGATGATATTATGATGTGCTATGTTAGACTTTACCATTGTTTGGTTAAATAATGAATTATTGGAACTTTTATGAAATTATTATGATAGGTTTATGGTCAAAACCTTAGTTTATGATCTCCAAATGATTTGATTTTTGGGAATATTGCGTTAAACATAATTTTAAAGATGTGTTTCTAATTGCATAATTTTCTAAATTAATAGGAATATTTTATGAATTTCCTAATGAAGAAAGGGCATTTATTTCGGGTTTTAACTATTAAAAATAATTAAATAAAAATTTTGGTCCTAAAATTTTTATGTTAAAGAATATGTTAACTTCGATTTTTGGTGAATTTTGGGGATTTTTTCCACGCAATTATGATTTTTTATTGATTTAATATGCTAGAAAAGTTTATAATTATTATTAAATAATTATTATTGATTAAGGGGTGTAAAATGAATTTTTGAAGAGGTAAATAGGTTGCGACAATTTTTCTAACAAAATAATTGATAACGATTGTTTTAACCAATAGAAAATTGACAAGGGTTAAGAGTTAGTGAAAAGTAATTGCTTTTAATAGAAACAAAACAGTGTTTATAATAATTACGTTATTTCCAAGTTGCCAATATCAATGTCGAACCCCAGTGACATTAGCATGAATGGATGCATACGATATCAACTATATCTATGTGAAATGAATCTGTTCGGGTTAAAGTTATGTATGGCATAATATCAACACCGACATAGTTATCTCAGAACGTATTAAAGCAATATCGATCGCCCTTGTTTCTTTGTTTTGAAATATATAAAGAATGGCATTGATGCCGTAAGTTTTCACCATGGTTTTAAACAATGTCGCATAATTCCTATTTGATGCCATAGTCTAAGGCGGTAATGCCACAAGTATTATTTCCGATATTAATCACTTTTGGCAGCAATGCCACTTGTATTACTTACGAGATAGAAGTATTATGGAAAAAATGCCGCTTATATCTACATACTTTCGACATTGATATAAAATGGTGATGATGCCACCTGTTATCAATTGCAGCATTCTATTTTATAGTGGCACAGTAACCTAGTTTTATGAAATCATTATCAACTATTTTACGGCGTTGATGTCGGAAGTCATCAATGCCAACCATATTGTTTTAAAGCAACTAATATCAATGGTTTTATGATATTGATGCCGCTTGTCATCAATGTCGGATTATGTGTATTTATGTACAAAAGGCTATATTTAATTGGTTCGGTGACCTATAAATTTCTATGTTACGAAAATATTAATTTCGGCATTATAACCATATACTTTTATAAAATCAAAATTATTTTTAAATTTTTGATATGAAGGGGTGCAACGCCCCACGTCGGCCGTATTAATGCCACAAGTTTTTGATGATGAACATATTCTAACTTATGCCATTATGCCCTATAATGAAGAGGTGTGACGTCCTCAAATTAATACCGAAAGTATACAAGGCAGTTTTAAAATGGATTATATATTGGCATGAGAAATTGGTAAACTAATGGGCCATATTTTCCTTCTTTTAAATATGAATTACAAGGATTAATCATATATAATGATAAATGATTACAAGGAGTAAATTATTGTTAGCCTAAGTTTTGATATGAAATTACCAAAGAGAGTTATTACTTAAGGTTAAGTAATTATAAGATACTAATTGATTGAACATATTTGAATGATGGATGATATATGTTCTAGTTATTATTTGATTAATTGTTTGGCATAACTATTATTATCATACTCACATCATGATGACCCATAACTACATTTTGGGATATTTAAGGGTCGAATAACCAGTTAGGTTGACCCATTAGTGAGTATAATCAGAATAACTCCGGAGTGAGTAGAATTGCATCCAGAAGATTAGGTAGATCAGAAATGTTATGAGGCCTAGTGCTAATCCAAAGATTATGATTTGAGATATGGTATTGAAAGGTTCCAATAGGTTTATATTCATCCCATGAAAACTATGATTTGAGAGATGTTATTGGAGAATTCCAACAGGTTCATAGTGATTCAATGAAAACTATGATTGGAAATTTTTATTGGTAGAAACCAATAGATTCTTAGTGAACCCATGAAAACTATGATTCATGACAGTAGTCTCTAAGAATTTTGATGGGTTATTAGTCAACCCATGAAATCTAATAGGTTCATACTGACCCTAGGAAAACTATGTGTTGAGATAGATAGTCAGTTTTGTGAGAATGGGTGAACTTAGGGTAGATATAACTGTAAATTGACAGATGAGTTAGACTTACCCCATTGAATACTCGCATACAATCATGTTATTATGTTCTAACCATTGTGGATATAGGAGCATAATATATGGTTGATATGTTGATTAAGATACTAGTATGGGGAAAACCCGTTCTGCTCAAAGACATGGTCTCACTAAATATTTATTTAGTTCGAGATGGTAGATTATTATTCACACCAAACTGTTTGTCTGACTCAAATTTTTTGTTTTCCCCTTACACGATGCTTATGTTCAACTGGTTCATATTACAATTCAATATGAAGTATGAACGGATCAAAGTAAGGAGTAAGAGACTCTAAGATCAAATCTATATGCAGCTTATTGCCTATTGTAATGTCCATTTGAGCAAGTCTATCAATATTGCCTTTCATCAATAAAATGTAATCATCCACCTTTTATCACTTCATCATTTTGATATTGAACGGTTTTTCCACAAGCTTGTACCTTGTGGAACAAGATTGTTCTCCAAATAGTGCTTTGAGGCTATCAAATATTTGATGGACAGTCATGTTTTCATGCTATCTCTATAATGGTTTGTCTAACATAAAAATCATGTAAAATTGAGTGATTTTGATTTTTGAGAGCCATTTGCTATAGGTTAATCTCAGTTTGAGGTCTACATCATTAACGGGTCTAACCTTAGGAAGCTCGGTTATCGACGAACAAGGACGTTCATAAGTTAATGTTGTTTTATTGCCCTTAGCCAATCTATGTAGTCAGGACCAGTGAGTTTGTCATTTTCAAAAAACAACTTGGTTGTAGATATTTTTCTATAAATTTTAACTTTGTAGATTAGGACATTTTCATAGTAGATGTTCTTAAAATTAGTAATGATAAACAATACATTTCATTTTACTAATAAGCTCTTCCTAATCTTTTGTGTTTCTCTAAACCTTAATGAAGAAACATATAAGTCATCTGACTTCATTAGTGGTGTTAAGACTCGCATGTCTTGGGATTCTGACTTGAGGAAAGCTCAACAAACCATACTCCCGCATAAGTTGGATAACTCCTTATCGGTTGTGTCATATACAATTTCTGACTTTTTCGTCTTTGTCTTAATTGCATCTTTACCTTGAGGAAAGTTCAACAAATAATGAGAGATTATTCGCTCATATCTACCATTTTGTGACAGCCTAAAACGCACATACGTTGTAACGACTCAGAATTTTTAACGTTTCGAATGGGAACGTTTAATTATTTAAATATTCAAATTTGATTCGAAGTTAATAAATAATAAGAAAATTAATTTTTAATAAAATGACATGACTTTTGATGACATATTTTTTATTTTTATTTATAGGATCTTTTAATAATTTTTAATTTAGAAAATATTTAAATTATCGTTTGACGTATTTTTGGTAAACGATGTTATTTTTGAAATTTCACAGAATAAGTTAACTAGTGTACTTTATTATTATTTTGAGGTCGCATTGCATTTTTATGCGCGATCATATTTTTATTTATGTCGTTCGCGATTCATACACGAATGAAATTCTGTGTAGCGAAATGTTGGAAGTTGTAAAATAAATCAAAACCTACACAAGACTATTCTTCATCCTTGACTTTTCCCTCTTCCTTTTTTCACTATCCTTCCTCTTTTCCATTTACAGTAAAAAAGAAGATGTCCACTTCAAACCAAAATCGAAATCAAATGCTACACTTAACTAAAAGATATGAATTTGGACCCGTTGGACTCGTGTCATCGAGATCTTCAAATCCATGTGAGTTTGAGTGGGTACGTTTGGGTATGATTATATTCAACATGGAGAGGGAGGAGCTAGGGTTTGGGTTTGTGGATGATTTAACGATGATTGGCGAAATGAAGGTTGGCGTTGGGTTTATGGAGGAGAATGGCATCGGTGACCGTGATTTGGTGGAACTTGGTGGTGCGTAGTGGAGTGCGACCTATGTAAGGTTGAGAGCAGAAAGAGCAGGTCGTATTTTTATTGGCTCGACCGAGCTCTACGTGGATAGGTGGATTGCGAAGCTCGCATGAGGTGGAATTCTTTGGAGGAAGTGGCGAAATGCACATGGCCATGGTGTATCGGTGTGTATGTGTGTGTATGGATTGGATTTAGGGGAGAAGATATATTAAGGTGGGTGATTAATTTTGTAAAGTAATTAATTAATTTAATTATATTTTTAAATCTTAAAATCTTATATAATGAATAACTTTTCCATACGAAGTCCAATTAAGACGTTGCCTTTTACGTTGTGCTCCTAGGACCATTATCTATGCACTGGAATTGGTTTCGTCGAACATGGAGCAAGTAGAATTTTCGAGCCAAAATCGAACGTCGTTTGATTTTAAATCAAACATGAATGCTTAAGCGTTCATTGGAATTTTGATGAGTTATCTCACCTATGCATGAATACTATAATGATATATAGTAGATATAGATCAGTGTTTTGTGTTTGAATGATTTATTGGTTTGGTTTGGTTGAATTTTCTTTTAAAAAGCGAATGACATATAAAATGAAATACAAAGAATTTTGTAGAGGAATTTGAATTCTTCATTACTATTGATTTTAATTTTAGTTATATACCTATTGTATAAATTGTTGGACGTCAAAACTTGGTGATTTGGCTATATTTGATGTGATATTGATATATGTTAAAAGTTGAACATTTTTAAGGGTAAAGGTAATAGCGGCATTGGTTAAGTGCTAAGGTGGCTCTAGACCTCGTTTTATTATTTTAAAGTACTATGGTTTGCTATTTTGATTTGAAAATGGTTTTTGTTAGCACCAAAATTGATCACTAACACCCTAGAGTAAATTTGTGTAGCGAGATAAATGAAGAAAGTAAATGGAAAAGGAGGAATAACACAATATAATGCAAAAAGAACAATAAAAAACAAGAATAACATAATTATAGTGGTTCGGGGTAACTGCCTATCCTATGTCCACTTTGACTGTAATCTTTATTGGTTTTTCAACTGTTTGAATACATATACAATCCACAAAGAACAGCTTGAATTCAATTTGGAACAAAAAGGAAATGAGTACAAAAAATGGCAGAGTCTCCTCTCAATTCTCGAAAAAGCTCCCCTAAAATGGAACCCTGCCCCTTTATTTATAGATGGAGATAGCCCAGCTTCTCTGAGCTTGCATCTCTTTTCAATCCTTCAGGCCCACGACCAAGAGAGTTCGACCCACAACTGATAAGCTAGGAAGACCGACCTAAGCATGTTGATCCCTCAAAGCCAACCCGGGATTTCCTGGGTGTTGACTCGAAGTAGCCCCCACCCTGACTCGAAGTAAATTGGACTGTGACTCAAAGTGTACAAGGCTGAGACTTGAAGTAGAAAACACGCCGACCCATAAAATGCTGCTGACCCGAAGCAGGTCCTCGAATGACTCGAAGTGGCTCGTGCTTCATCCAATGCCGACCCGATCTTGGACTCACCATAGCCGACCCGAGTTTACTAAAGCACCAACCCGGGGAGATACACTACCGACTCGAAGCCTTGAAAATGCTGAACTGAGTTGTTCAAATCTTGCCGACCCGAGTAAAAGACCATGGTGACCCGAAGAAGATACCGACCCCTCTGAAATGCACCAATCCCAAATGGCCGACCTCATGCAACCAACCCCAAATGACCGATCCCACGTACTTTGTGCCGATCCAAGCTCTGCCAACCCAAAGCCATTCTCCACTACCGATCCATTTTCTACACCGAACCCTCACAATTATACCGACCCGAGTGCCAAGTGGTCCCTAGGCTCAAAGCAACACCGACCCGTTCGTATGCTGACCCCTAGTAGTTGATTCACACTGACTCGAAGTCGATGATGAGACGACTCGAAGTAAACTCCTTCATGACTTGAAGTAGATTAACTCTTGACCCTATGCCCATCA
The DNA here is from genome assembly GCA_030737815.1 of Allium fistulosum. NCBI lineage: Eukaryota > Viridiplantae > Streptophyta > Magnoliopsida > Asparagales > Amaryllidaceae > Allium > Allium fistulosum. Next base: position 803,254,276 of record CM060904.1, read on the forward strand.
ACGTTCAGTCATAGCTTCTACAAATACCGTTTTGTAGCCGAGCCAAGGTACCAGGTAACATTTGCCCCCCAAAGTGCATCTGGTGAATAACATGATGCGCTTTGAATCAACGAGTAATCCATGTTTCCAGGGGCTATGTCGCTCAAATCAATAACTGATCATTGCTTCCCATTAACCTTTGATGAAGCCTCGCGTCATTTGAACGCATTAGCATTTTCTTAAGGAAGTTTCTGGACCCCTGGTGCAAATTTTCAAAAGTTGAATGTATATAACCTGTCCAAGACTGGATCCATAATGATAAATTTTTCCAAGTCAAGCGTCTTTTCATTTTATCGTCAGTATCTACTCATTTATTATCATTATTGTCATTATTTATTTTCTTGCATTTTTTTTATTTTCACACATTTTTTTTAAAGGAGGGGGTCAGCATATGAACGCCGACCGCTCAATTACTATACGTGGGCTGGGGTCGGCATTGTTGATTAGTCGACCCCTTGGAATACGATCTGGTCTCTAGGAGAAGACTGGTTCGTATTCCACCCATCATATAAAAGCTCGGCTCCTTCATCTTTCCCTTCTCACTTTCACCTTCTAGCTTATTATTCTCTAAGCCTTCTCGTATAACCCCTTTAATACCCTACATACTTCTCCTCCCCATTTCCAATCTGCCTTGCTTTCAACTCTCAACTGAATACGAACCCAAGAGGACCTCTGCTCGAACTCTATTACTGTTCCCATCCCAAGATCTGTAGTATAGGTATGAATTCGCCCTTCCTTTCGAACTGTTGAACCATGCCTTAACTTAGATTTAGGGCTATGTAAGCTTACGTAGCCTTAACACTAGGAGGAAGTGGAGGGAACAGGAGAGAGAGAAAAAGCAGAGAAGGACGAAGAGTTTTTGGCATGGGTTGGGAGTTGGTTCAAGGGAGTCTATCATAGGAGGATTGTTTGTGGTTTCGATAGGGAGTTAGGGTGAGAAGTCAGTGTGTTGGTCCAAGGAGAAGATCTGTTCATGGGTTTAAGGAGGAATCGGTACTTTTTGGTTGGTGGTTTTCTAAGAGAGAGCGAGTAGGTAAGTTTTTGAGGGAAGTTGTTCGGTATACTATAGTGGAGCGGTCGGTATGTTTTGAGAGTAAAACAGGTCGGTGAGTTTTTAACAGCAGTGTTGGTCGGTAAGTTTGATGAGTGGAGGATCGGGTCGGTAGGTTTCGTGAGCGAGTGTTTGGCATGTTTTGTTAAGAGGTCGGGTCGGTCAGTTTTTGAGGAAGGTTTGGGTCCGTATGTCTTTGAGAGGAGGGTTCGGTAATAAGGTCAAGGAGTAGGGGTCGGTATTTAGAGACTAGGATCGACATTGATAACCACAAACACTTCAATTTGACTGATACGAATATTATGACCACATACCTTTGCGCCCAAGCATAAAATGATGAATTATGACATGCCTTATCACACATAAGCTTATGGACATAACTCGAATCAACAAACCCACAGTTCTAACATCGCAATTTAAATGCTAAACTGGTACAACTATTTCAAGTAATGGACTTCACAATTTATAACATCTACGCCATATCTCAGGTCTCTTGTAGCCGATCACCTTCTACCCGGGATGGTCAGCAATGACGGCCTCCAGGACATAAACCCGAAACTTCATTGTTTTACCTTTGTTTCTTCAATCTCAAGTTTTTATACTTATGTTAGAATCGTCGCACTAGTTCACACACAGCATGGGGGAATATATTATTATTACTTCTAATATCGATTATCTTTCGAGTATAGCTTAAATAGGTATTTATTCACATCAAGCGCCTTCCCGCAATGTCTTCTAAATCAGGTAAGAAATCGAACTCCACCACTCTATCCAACAAGCCCGGGCCAAGTCGACGGTAAGACGTAGTTGAGACGTCGTGCCCGTAGTTTGACCCCATCCCCAACATTCAGATTTTTCCTGCTGAGGTTATAGATCCGGCTCCTGATCCATAGATGATGCTATTATTTTGGATAACCCGATTGACTCGCAAGCCTCAAAAATCGATAAAGTCGCTCTACTTCGATTGTGTTCCATTCACGGGATTCCCTTCGAGTATGTTTTAGTTCCATCGAGGCAAGATCTACCCCATTTTCCCCCAACCGGATACACTGCATGCAATAAATTCATGTGCTGGGCCGGATGCATGCCACCCTTCAAATCTTTCATTAGCGAGGTGCTAAAGTACATGGGGATCGCCCCTACACAACTGCAACCTAACAGCTACGCATTCATTCATGGCACCTTTTTGCTCTTTATGAGCGTCCTATTACGACCTCCAACCCCTAAGGACATATGCTATATTTATAATTTCAAGAGAAGAGCTGATAGCCCTTCTTACGTGTTCCTTGAGCCGTTCCCCAAATGCCAAGTCCTAATGGGCATGTGGAACAAACTCTCTCAATTCAAGCAAGAGTGGTTCTACGTGCGCTATCCTCCCGGCTTCATGAGAAGATGGTTGGAAGGACGTAAGTTTCACTCCCACTTCGTCCCTTACACCAGGACTTAAATCACATTTTTCTAAAAGTTCGAACTTTTTAAACCCTTCCAGGTGTTCGCCCAATGCCCGAAGGTACTAGGTACTCCCTAGAGCGCTACTCCAGTGGAAGATCGAGACATCAAACTATTAGTTACTGATGAACTGCTCTCGTTATTCGGATTACTAGCGGATGGCCGCAGGATTGGCCTTCTAAGAAGCACAACAACTTCAAGGGCGAATGTTGAGAGGAGGAGAGAACAAGTTGGTCCCTCAGTGCCCCTTGTTGAAGGAGCTCATGATACCACCGAGGAAGGGGAGATTAAAGAAATGGATATCCCAACGCCAATAAATGAGAACATAAGTTCCGGACAGGCGCCAACAGCCGACGCTCCCTGCACTAACAAGCCGCAGCCTTCCCCAAAAAAGAAAAAGAGTTTGGCATATAGAATTAAAAAGAGAGAAGCTAGGGTGGCCCCAAAATACGTGATAACTCCCATTGAGAAGGGATCGTCTTCCCAGAAAATGGAAAGCTCGCTGAAGGGACTTTCCGACTTATCCATTCCTGATGACTTATTGAATTATGATTTCGCTAATCTTGGTGCCAAGGGGCTCAACTCGCCCGTGAGAAGCGGTGAAGGCAAACAACTTCATAACCAGGGAGAACAAACTCCCATGAGTAAAGCGAAAACTACTGGTCTGTTGGAGGGATGCACTAGGACACACACTTACACTTCACCACCAATTTGCATTCAATATTTCATGTGGTTTCCACTTATTTACTTTCGCTTAACCTTATGTACAGGTGCAATGACTCGCTCTCATGGCTTCGACCACATATGTGGCTCTTCTACCTTTCATCGCTCAAGTCGAGACTCGGAATCCAGAAAATGGAGAGATAGAGACAAAAGAAGAGATAGAGATTACTACTCCAGAGAATCGTCTTCATCCTCCAGAAGGAGAACATATGGGCACACTTCACATCCAAGCAAACCAACAAATCCTCTAGCGCGTGGTGGGGACAAGTCTACTTATCGAGGCTCCCAGTCAGACGCTCACCGCGATCAACATTCTGGCTCTTTGAGTACTAGGCAGTATTGTGAGCATCATAAGAAATCGTTGACTCCGATGAGACGAACTCCTCCTTCTCCCGCTCATGACCCAACCACGGTGGAGAAATTAGCCGAACTTAAGGCTATGTTCCCAAAGATCTGCTTCGATGGGATGAAATTCCTTCCCGCTATACATCCTATCCCCAGGAATGCCAAAGCAGATGCTCTCGCATGCACGAACGATGTGTATGTTCAACACGATGCGGTTGTACACCTGGTTGAGAAAGTTTCGGAGGTCTCCATTGAATTCCAACATGAGATTGACCGCCTCAAGCTAGAAGCTGTTCATGACAAAGACATTATAAAGAGTGTGGATGATGAATTGCTCTTATACAAAACCCAACTTGAGACTGCAAAAAATAATGCCAAGAAAATAGCTGAGGTGGTTAGTCGCTTAGGGACCAGACACAAAAAGGAATTAAACGATGCACGTCAACGCAGCGGTGCCTTGGCTCTGGAAAAAGATTCTCTACAAAAAGAGAAAGATGTCCTTGCTCGCCGAGTGGAAGAGTTGGAGAGACTATTATCCAAAGAAAAAGAGGAGAAAATTGCAGCGCCGGACGAATCATAAAAATATTACGATGAAATTGTCGAGACAAGGAACTTGAAAATAAATTTCGATGAGGAACTATCCCAAATTGAAGCGCTGAAGGATGTAGCTCGTGAAGAAGGCAAAAAAGTAGCACTTATAGAGACTGACTCCCGAATTGAGGCAGCGACCGAATCCGACAAGGAGGAGATTAAATGCTTATTCGATCCACTCATCGCTGAATATAATGCGAGGGTCCTTATGCAACGCAACTTATCCTTCTTGGGCGATGGTTACCTTGAATCGCTTGCCGATGCATGGGACACTCTTGTCAAAATCAAGAAAGTGGAGTCGAGCGTTGAAGAGATCGATGGGGAGGCACTCGTGAAAGAAGTGCTCCGAGGAAATGAGCCCTCCGACTTAGCTGCAGCAAGACTTCTTTTTTGCGGAGCTTCCCCAATGTCGAAGGAGAAAGAAGATATCACCGGTCCATCTAGCACTGAGTCTCAAGTTCTCCCTTCCGTCCAAACGGCCAAGACTTCATCTCCTGAACCTCTTGACCTACTTGTTGGTTACGATCCGGAGAAGCTCGGACCTGACATTCATACATTGTCTCCAATCATCGAGGGGGATACTCCGATGACCACCGAGAGTCAACTGGATGCTAATACTTAATTTCACCTTCTATAGTTCAAGAAGTTACCGTTCTCGGTAAATAACGAATGTACTCTAACATTTGTTTTTCATGAAACATGTAGGTCATTCTGGTCCTGAACCGACTCCAAGAGTCGATGTCACCACGGAGCAGGAAGAAAAAGCGACCGAGGCACCAGCTGTCGGAGACACTCCGGGCCTTGATGCTCAAGTAATTGGAGCACTAGACGAAGATAAGCCCGATGATCCACCACTTGCCGAAAAACATGACGACGTTATAATCATGGGCAGCTCTGAGAACACTGCGAAGCTTAGTATGAATGAGAAACTCGAAGAGGAGGAAAAAGAGAAACTCAAAGTAAAGAGTGAGCGCAAGGTCTTGGAGATCGATGATCCCCTTAATAGGCCACTGAATTTCATTCCCCTTGGCGGGACCATACCCATGGAGGTTCCTCCTCCTTCCTCAAGTACTTCCTCGCATGGGAGTAAGGGGTCCTGAAAGAAGCGCTCGGCTGAAGAGACTTCAGAAAAACCAAAGAAGGAGAGAAAAGCGAAGGAGTAGTCGTTGTCTTGTAACATTTTTCTTAGCTTGAATAAACTAGAGTCATTTTTCTTTTCTCTTTTCTTTCTTTTGTCAGTAGTCGATGTATATAGACTTGGCCTTCGACCTTTCGGAGGAGTTGTAAGGAAATTTTTGAAACGTAAATAAAATTCTGTTCCTTTCAATTTACAGATTTTTCCTTACATCACTTATAATTTAACCTACAATCGGGATTCGAAGAGTTCATGAGTCATTCATACTCTAGTCCATATTCAAAGGAATTAGAAACTTTTGTCCACATTCTGGGGATTTAGAAATTTTTGAAATCGTGTATACCCTAGTCCATGCTCTAGGGACTCAGAGTACTCTAACCTGCACTCTAGGACATAGAGTTTTTGAAATCGTGTATACTCTATTCCACGCTCTGGGGCTTAGATTACTCTAATCCGCACTCTGGGGTCTTAAAGATTTTTTGAAATCATTTATACTCTAGTCCGCGCTCTAGGGACTCAGAGTACTCTAATCCGCACTCTGGAGACTTAGAGATTTTTGAAATCGTTCATACTCTAATCCACGCTTTGGGGCTTAGAGTACTCTAATACGCACTTTGGGGACTTAGAGATTTTTTGAAATCGTTTATACTCTAGTCCACGCTTTGGGGACTCAGAGTACTCTAATCTGCACTCTGGGGATGTAGAGATTTTTGAAATCGTTTATACTCTAATCCACGCTCTGGGGACTTAGAGTACTATAATCCGCACTCTGGGGACTTAGAGATTTTTTGTACATAGCGAGTCAATTTTTTAGTTTTATGTGTGCATTCATACGTCACATGTGTTAGTGCTAATGAACCTTGACGTGTAATTATATCACATGAAATATCAACAGTTCACAGAAAAATAGCTTCAAGCTTTTATTGATGATAGAAAATAGGGACAAACTGAATTGTCTTATTACATATCGAAAACAGAGAACAACAAGGAAAGCAAATATTGTAAACAACTATGAATGGAATGCAAAAAACAAACTAAGTAAAATAGCGGTGCAAATGCTCGCTATTCCATGCTCTAGGGAGTGTTACGCCATCGATAGTTGCTAGCTTAAAGGTTCCTTCTCCAAGCCTCCGTTCAATGACATAAGGACCTTCCCATATGGGATTCATGTGTGATGGGACAAGAAAGAATTGCTTCAGAACAAGGTCACCCACATCAAAAACTCTTGGCCGGACTTTTACATTATAATATCGGGCGACTCGGTGCCGATGTGTGGCCGCCCTTAAATCAGCCTCCTCACGCTTCTCATCAATAAAGTCCAATGATTCTAGCAAAAGGTCCTGGTTTATTCTGGGATCGTAATAGGTTACTTAATGGGAAGGGACTTCAAGCTCCATGGGTATGACTGCTTCGACCCTGTATGCCAAGGCGAATGGAGTATGGCTATAGTCGTGGACTTGTGGGTGGTTTTGTATGCCCAGAGTGTCGTTAGAAGCTCGTCCACCCACTTGCCTCTAGCCTTTTCCAAACACTTTTTTAGGATGGACTTGATTATCTTATTTACGGCTTAAACTTGCCCATTCGCCTTACGGTGAGCGACTGCCGCAAACCCCTTCTCAATATGATGTTTCCAACAAAACTCTTTGAATTCCTTACTCTCAAATTGAGTTTTGTTGTCAGTAACGATAGTTCGCGGGAGATCGAAGTGGCATATAATGTTCTGCACGACAAAATTAATAACCTTTTTGGTGGTGATCGTAGCTAATGGTTCCGCTTCTTCCCATTTGGTGAAGTAATCGACCGCGACGATTGCGTATTTTGCACCACCTTTGGAAATTGGCAACGAGCTGATTATGTTAATTTCCCATATCGCAAATGGCCATGGGCTAACCATTTATGTGATTTTCGTTGGCGACGCTCTTGGAATTTTCTCGTATTTCTGGCATTTATCACATCTCCTCACATAGTCTACGGCATCCCAATTCACGGTCGGTCAATAGTAACCATAATGGAGTATCGTTTTGGCTAGCATCTGCCCCCTAGTATGGTCGCTACATTCTCCTTCATGGACTTCTTTTAAAACTCGTTTTATCTCGTCATGGGTGATGCAACTGAGCAAGGGAATAGATAATCCCTTTTGATACATAATCCCATCTCGCATAACATACTACGAGGACTTCTGAAGGACTTGCCGTCTTTCGTTTCTTCTCTGAGGCAAGGTCCCGCGCAACAAGTAATCTTTGAATAGGGACATCCATGACTCCCTTTCAGTTTCTAACTCTGGCACAAGATCAACTTCCATTGCATTTATACTCGGGGCATGTAGATTTTCGATGGGAACTAAGCCCATATGTTGTGTGTCACCAGTGCTTGCGAATTTTGCTATGGAATCGGCTTCCCCGTTTTGCTCGCACGGAATGTGCGAAATATCGTAGTATTCGAGGTCCGCCAACAATTCCTGGCCTGAGTAAGGTACGGAGCAAGCCTTTGTCCCTTTGCTTGGTAGTCTACACAGACTTGGTATACCACCAGATGTGAGTCGCAAAATATTTCGATCGATTTCACTCCAAGTTCTTTAGCAAGCTTCAGTCCAGCGATCAACGCTTCATACTCGACCTCGTTATTCGTAGCGGGTAAATCAAGCTTCAAAGCATGACAAATCGACCGATTCTCAGGAGTCACAAGAACAACACCAGCCCCAGAACAATGGTCATTGGACGCTCTATCGCTATATAGTTTCCATTGTATAATGGGAATCACATCACTTCCATTTGGTTCGTCCTGCATAGTGAACTCGGCAATAAAATCCGCCAACGCTTGTCCCTGGATAGATCTTCAAGGCAAGTAGGTGATGTCAAACTGACTGAGCTTGATGTTCCACTTAAGTAACCTTCCAGAAGTTTCCGGTCGTTGGAGTACCTGCCGTAAAGGTTGGTCGATATAGATGCTGACTGGATGTTCCTGGAAATACGGGCGAAGTTTTCGTGATGCGATCACCAAGCAGTAAGCCATCTTCTCTATCTTGGGATAATTTCTTTCTGCCCCCGTTAAACGCTTACTAACATAGTACACTGGCTTTTGGATTCGGTCCTCCTCACGAATCAAAGCTGCACTTATGGCGTGCTGGGATATGGCTAAGTAAATATACAACTTCTCATGCTCCACGGGCTTCGACAAAATAGGGGGCCTTCCAGGTGACTCACCAGAGCTCGGAACGCGTCTTCACAATCTAGCGCCCATTCAAACTTCCTTTTCCCTTTTCTTATCAAATCAAAGAAAGCAATACATTTTTCGGTTGCCCTGGATATAAATCGACTTAATGCAGGGACCTTCCCGTTCAGGCTCTGCACTTGTTCTATAGTTTCGGGTGCCTGTATATCCCGGATGGCTTGAATCTTTTCCGGGTTCACTTTGATACCTCGTGCATTGACAATGAAGCCCAAAAACTTCCCATATGAAATGCCAAAGGAGCACTTCAAGAGATTGATTTTCATGTCGTAAAATCTGAGTATGTCAAACATCTCCGCCAAGTCTCGAATGTGGTCGTTTGACTGTCGTGACTTCACGAGCATATAAACCACATAGACTTCCATCGTTTTGCCAATCTAGTCCTTAAATATCCGATTCACCAGACGTTGATAAGTTGCTTCTGCATTCTTCAATCCGAATGGTATTACCACATAACAGTACAATCCAACATCTGTGACAAAACTGGTGTGCTCCTGATCTGGGATGTGCATTGGAATTTGATTGTATCCCGTATATGCATCCATAAATGACAACAACTCATGCCCTGCTGTCGAGTCAACCAGTTGATCAATCCTAACTATCTTTAGCGCAAGCCTTGTTCAGATCCAAATAATCAACACACGTCCTCCACTTCCCGTTAGCCTTCCTTACTAGTACAGGGTTGGATATCCATTCAGGTTAGAGGGCGTTGAAAATAAACTAGTTGGCTAAAAGTTTATCCACCTCCTCCTTGAGAGCAATAGACCTTTCCAGGTCCATGCCTCGTCTCTTTTGTTTAACCGGTACATACTTTGGATCAATGTTCAGCATATGGCTCGCGATGGCAGGTGAAATCCCACACATATCAGAATGTGTCCAAGCGAAAACATCAAGATTCACTCGGAGGAAATCTATAAGATCCCTCATCATCAAGGAGCTGAGTTGTGATCCTATTTTCAATACCTACGACGGGTCATTGTAGCTGATTGTGATGTCAATCGTCAGTTCAGCCGGCGCTGCCTTGGCCTCGTTGGGTTCTTCGTTGTCATCTCTCGGATCTATGTCTCTATGGATCCGACTGCATTGCCCAAGCCAAGGCTCAGCCGCTACTTATCGATTTTCAGCAACATGGATGCGGACGGATTTGTCCACACCCGTTCCCTTCTCTCTTCCCTGGGCCTCTCTCAACTCAGCCACATAACATGCACGACCAGTTGCTTGGTCGCCATGCACTACACCAACTCCATTGTCCATCGGAAATTTCAAAGTCAAGCACCACGAGACCAAAGCTTCCCTAAACTCAACCAGGGCCGGTCGGCCCAGAAAAACATTATATGGAGAATCAACATCTAAAACAATGAATGGTAGGATCTGCACCCCCCTACGTTCACCTTCACCTAACTCGATTGGCAACTCAACAAAACCCACTGCCTCAGTAGCCGCACCATTAAAGCCATGAATACGGGCTTTAGATGGTTTCAAATCCTTAGCCTCCATCTTCATTTGATCATAAGCCTTCTTAAAGATAATATTGACAAAACTCCCACAATCAATTAATATTCTCCTCACAAGTGTCGGCCCGATCAAAGCTGAGATAACCATTGGATCGATAGTAGGAGCCTCCACTTGATCGGCATCCCTACTCCTGAACACTATATCATCGTCATCATTCGATGTTGCTTTGCCGGAGTCCCATCTTCTATGTTTGAGCAACACTCGAAATCTGCATGTCTCAAGGAAATAGCATAACATTCCATTTCTTGCCAACTCTTATCTACAGGATGAGGTCCACCAATTATTATGTTTATTAGCAGTCTTCCACCGGTTCGACCTGGCTCTTCAAGTTGGCGTGGAGCTTGTCCTTGATTGGGATCGACCGTCCCATGTCCGCCTTCCTGCGGATTCTTAACAAATAGTTGCAACTTCTTTTGGCGAATCAACTTTTCTATAGCATCGTGGAGGTGCCTACACTCATCAGTGTTGTGCCCATAGGTCTCGTGAAACCAGTAGTACTTTCCTTTTTTTTGTTCTTCAGTCGATTCTTTTGGGCACGTCTTTCGATACTGAAAAGTATTACATGTGGACAGATAAATGTTCTTCAAGGATGCGTTCAGGGGAGTATATTTATTATAAGTCGGGATCCTTGGCTTCCACTTTTCGGCTTCCCTCTTGCATCCGGGATTTCCTCCTCTGGTTCCTTTTGGTTGCTCCGGCTTATTTTGAATGTTAACTTGGACCTTTACAGAGCTCTCGCTAGATTGCTTCACTGCAATATTGCTTTGCACCGTTTCTCTGCTGGGTCCTGTAACATTGCCCCTTCTCGACAGCCTGGCCTCCTCCTTTCTCATAAACTGATTCGCTTTTGAATAAAAGCGTTCCAAGGTGGTCGGCGGTTTTCCTACTAACTAGTCACCAAACTTAGATTCCGGATCAACACCTCACATCACGGCCATAAGAATGGCGTGGTCATTCGAATTACTAACTTCGGTAGCAGCAAAGTGGAATCTCTGTAAATAGTCCTTCAGCGACTCACCCAGAGCCTAAATCACACTAGATAATGACATCACGTCTTTCGGGTGAGTAGCATGGATCCTGAACTGCTCTACGAACTTCATTGCCAGCTCGTCAAATCTGGAGATCGACCATGGAGGGAGTCTTATGAACCACATGATAGCGGTTCTGGACAGAGTTATTGGGAAGCACCTGCATTTGGTCGCATCATTCGCCCTAGCCGAGTCCATCATCCACTCGTATCTCATTATGTGCTGTCGAGGGTCGGTCTTCCCTTCATAAGCGGGCATTGTAGGCATGCTAAACCTCCGGGGGTACTCATCTGTAAGATGTTATCAGTAAATGGAGTATGACTCCTCGATACTCCCCAATCGTCATTAGTTAAGCCTTGATTCTCCCTCATCAATTGCCTGACCGTAGCTGATAAATCTGGAGTTTGAATGGGAGGTGCTAGGTCGGTATCCGTCCTAAGTGATTGCTCCGGTTGGCGCCTACTCGGCCGGTGATCATCTAAGTGTGCACCCTGAGGGCCTGCTTCATTACCATCCTGGTGAGGTGGTTGACCAGCTTCCATGCGTGCTCCAGAGCCTAAGTTTCTCACTCTAGGTTGAGCGTGACTTCCCAGGTGTAGTTGAAGAGCCACTGTCCCAGTCAAGGAGTCTAGATCAGCTCTGTTGGATTGTCCATGGCGGCTTGTCACAAATTTCCCTATTGCTCCGGTTTGCGCCGTTTTAATCCTGCGGCATCTACGCCTGTGGTGTTCATCTGACAAAGTTGAGCTGTCGGAGGATGAGTAGGAAACGGAGCTTCTACCAGCATTCTGACGTTGATGCTGAGCGATCTGGTTCATCAAGTTGGCATTTGCTTAGATCTGTTCATTAAGCTGTCTCCTACTTTCCATGAGCTCCCTCATCAGGTCATTGAACTCAGCCCGGGTGACGGCTTCTGCATAGTTCTGGACGGCAATGGGTTCCACACCTGCATTAGCTGGTTGGTTGCTTGGTCCTACTTGTTGGACACTAGCAGTCTCATTAGCATCGGTGTTGTGGGAGGCAGATCTGTTGCATGGCCTTGACATCTTAGAGTTATCTGTGGAAACTCTGAATATAATCTATAACTCTTGAGAACAAACTTGGATCTCCTTCGAGAGATTTCTTCAATCTAGTAGCAACAAAGTCGATCCTAATAGCCTGAGAATCGAAGTTCTCAGTGAAAGCACCAAAATTGGTCACTAACACCCTAGAGTAGATTTGTGTAGCGAGATAAATGAAGAAAGTAAATGGAAAAAGAAGAATAACACAATATAATGCAAAAAAAAATAGTAAAAAACAAGAACAACATAATTATAGTAGTTCGGCGTAGTCCACTTTGAATGTAATCTTTATTAGTTTTTCAACTGTTTGAATACAAATACAATCCACAAAGAACAGCTTGAATTCAATTTGGAACAAAAAGGAAATGAGTACAAAAAATGGCAGAGTCTCCTTTCAATTCTCGAAAAAGCTCCCCTAAAATGAAACCATGCCCCTCTATTTATAGATGGAGATAGCCTGGCTTCTCTGAGCTTGCATCTCTTTTCATCCCTTCAGGCCCACGACCAAGAGAGTTCGGCCCATAACTGATAGGCTAGGAAGACCGACCTGAGCATGTCGATCCCTGAAAGCCGACCTGGGATTTCCTGGGTGTTGACTCGAAGTAGCCCTTACCCTGGCTCGAAGTAAATTGGACTGTGACTCGAAGTGTACAAGGCTGAGACTCGAAGTAGAAAACACGCCGACCCCTAAAATGCTGTCGACCCAAAGCAGGTCCTCGAATGACTCAAAGTGGCTCATGCTTTATCCAATGCCGACCCTATCTTAGACTCACCATAGCCAACCCAAGTTTACTGAAGCACCGACTTGGGGAAGATACACGGCCAACCCGAAGCCTTGAAAATGCCGAACCGAGTTGCTCAAATCTTACCGACCCCATAAGCTGCCGACCCGAGTAAAAGACCATGGTGACCCGAAGAAGATACCGACCCCTCTGAAATGCACCGATCCCAAATGACCGACCTCATGCGACCGACCCCAAATGACTGATCTCATGTACTTTGTGTCTGAGCTCTGCCAACCCAAAGTTAGTCTCCACTACCGATCCCTTTTCTACACCGAACCCTCACAATTATACCGACCCAAGTGTCAAGCGGTCCCTAGGCTCAAAGCAACACCGAACCATTCGTATGTTGATCCCTAGTAGTTGATTCACACTGACTCGAAGTCGATGATGAGACGACTCGAACTAAACCCCTTTATGACTCGAAGTAGATTAACTCTTGACCCTACTCCCATCAATGTTCAGTCACAGCTTCTACAACTACCGTTTTGTAGCCGGGCCAAGGTACCGGGTAACAGTTTTGATTCGGAGAATAATTTTTAATGTGAATTTTTGATTTTCTATGATATTTTATTTAAGATTGGATTATGAACTTTTCTATTTTCTTCAACCTTTTTATTAGTTTGTTCTAATATATATGGAAATGTTTTACAAGTATTTTGGGAAGTATTTATTTCATAGAAAAGTAGTATAATAACAGATGTTTATTTTAAAGAAAGGGGAATTTATCTTGTATAATAAAGTGATTATGTTTTAAAAGAAGATAGAAATATTTTGTAATAAATATTTGTGAAATGCTTTATATAAATTGCTGTATAAAAAGATAGATTTATAAATTTTATTTCATAAATAAAAGAATAATTGTATAAATGGAATTTTATAGATAAAATAGATTTATAAATGATATTTTATAAAAGGGAAATAATACCATTTTGATAAATTGAAAATAAATCACATTTGTGAATTTATAGTGATATATGAAATGATCGTTTTATGAAATATATTTGGTTCTGTTTTGAAAATGAAGGTTTGTGTTAAGTATAAAAGAAGTGTTATGATTATATTTGAATATCTATAAAAGGAGTTTCATAAATATATTTAGAGATTTATAAAAAGGATTTTTATAATTATAAAGGAGATTTATAAATGAAGTTTTATAAAGGAAATTTATAAAAGAAGTTTTATAAAGGAGATTTATAAAAGGAGTTTGTAAAGTAAAAGAGATTTATAAAAAGGAATTTTATAAAAGAAAATGAGATTTAAAACTATGGTGGTAGGGAGAGTATTATTTTCATACTTAACACCAAATTCCGATGTATGGAAACTCGTCTCTATCTTAAGAATTAAGAATGTATGTCGGGGCGAGGATATTTTTCTAACTTGTCTGATTTCATTGTTAATTGAGGGATAGTACTGTTTGAAATTGGAAAGTGGTGGTAAGTATATTTAGCCTAATTTCTATATGATCCATTTGCTTACACTAAATTTTTTTTTGGTTTATTGTTATCAATGTTTTAAATGACATTTGTTTTAACCCAATTAAATATGGTTTTGAAAATGAAATCCTTCTTAATATTTGGGAATATACTTATTTCGTTGAGATATGCATATGGTTACATTTTCTAAGTACTGAAAGTGTAGTGTTTTGTGAATATACATATACCATTGATATAAGCATATGGAAAAGCTTTCTAAATATTGAAAATAAAATGTTGTGTGAGAATACTTATACAGTTGAGATAAGTATATCAATATGTTTCAAGTATTGAAAAGAGCGGAGAGGGTTTGTGAATATATCTTTTGTAAAAGGTATTTTAATATAAATATTTGAAAGGGGATTTTAATTAATTAAAGGATTAATTAAAGAGGCTTAGTGGTTGCTTATATGCTTAAGCAGAGTTGATTTCCATATGGAATTAAGTCTCTGATTGGATTTGTTGTTTGTTTGATAATTAAATAACAGACTATCAAATCTTGGCCAGTTTTGAAACTATCATTGTCGGTTCGTAGAGACCGGGATTGGCTATATTATCTGAAAAACACTTTGAACCGGCATAAGCGTTCGAATTGGAGACATCTTAAAGATCATGAAAGTGAAGATGAAGTTCTTTGAAGTACAAGGGCTATTTGCTACTAATCCCGAGGATGTAGTGGAAGTGGTGCCTTCAGTTTGTTTATTCCTAGAACAACTTGTATGGATGAATCCTGGCATTGCATTTTTGCATGAAAGGCACTGTTAACATTTCAAGTGGGATTTACTAAAAATTAAAATGTAACTTAAGCCTCACATCCCGAGAATGGCTAAAACATGGTAGATGCAGCAGGGCTAAGTGGGTCGCTCTCATTAGGGTATGGTCATCACTTGTATATAGATCGATATTTTCTTGGATTATGTATGTTTGTGGCAATGGAACGGTTTATCAAGTTGGCATCTGGGTAGTGATCATATCCGGTACTATCTAATAAGGGTTAGGCCAGTTCTGTATTGGTAGAGGGGTAAATGTGTTGCAGCCTTGGTACATTTTATCTAGAGATGTATTATATGGAAGGTAGTCCCTTACCCTGTCATTGTATGGAATCTATTCTCCAATACGTGCCTTACGGACTTAGTTATGCCCAACTATGCTGGAACATGAGATACAAGCATTTCAGCTATGTTATATATTTATTTTAAACCCTAGACATTATTATAATATCATTGGATTTTCTATTGAAATGGTTTGGTTATAATAATGTAAAAACTCGTCCGTGTTTATATGCAGCGTGGTCTTACGAGATACTTTTATTTTTAAAGGGTTTATAACATTAAAAATCCATATAATTTTTGTTTCTCACGAAGGTTTACCAGATTGATCTGGGCATTATTTTCTTATAATGCTTGGGTCAACCCAAGCATGTTTCTAGATTCAGTTATGGATGCTTTGGAGCATCAGGAGACAAGCTGGATGCCTCCAAGACATATTCACATATATTTTATTTCCGCTACATTTGTTGTTTGTATTTATTAGCAATTGTGAGGACGGGTTGTTATAACTATTCAGGCTGATAATTTGTTAGTTAACTCTGATTGATTTATGTATATTACAGTTTCTTTTATAAAGATCTGTTGTATATTATATATTACTCATCACGATGTGAGATTCCTTTCTGTCTTTTCTCTGTTTCATCCCAATAATCCATCTTTCCGACACTTGGATTCTCGGCACATGAATACCGTGGATGTATTAGTGTCGATTTTTTAGGGTCGAATAGGCGGGTCGTTACATACATTAATGAAAGCTCAACAAATATGTGTGGTATTTTACACCGTCTATTCTATATATTAAAAGTACTACACATAACATCCCAACTTGAGGAAAGCTCAATAACTAAGGAGTATGCAAGTAATATATTGACATATAAATGGTAGAGGACAACCTTATATTAAAGATCATAATCTTTAATATATTGAATTGAGTGATATCAACTTAAGGAATAATGTATTTCTTATAAAATACCCTCGTGATTCAAGTGTTGGACACATCAGAAATCGTGGTATATGTATATACGTATGTATTTATCCTTTAACTCTATTTAGGGTTTCCTATTGTTCTAATATTAATTATACATTCATATTATTTAATTTTTACTTATTATATAACATTTATAATTTAATTTACTTATACGATATTTTTATATCTAAAATTATGTCTCTTGAATCTTATTCAATTAAGTTAATTAATTAAAATTTTAATTAATTTTGTATTATTTAATTAAACATTTTATATTGAATATTTATACAATAACATTTATATTTATACAAATATATCTTTATATATATGTGTGTGTATTTCAATTTTGTTAATTAAGTTTTTATTAATATATTTAATTAGATAATTTTAATTATTTATTAATTTTGAAAATTTCTTATATACACATATATACTTGATAGAGTTAGGGGTATGCCCTAAAGGAAAATATGTAATTGTTACATATATCTAACTTGATAACCAATCTTCTCGAAATAGAAGAGGTTACGTACCGGTAATTATTGGAGAACTATCGAGTGACTCACTCGATAGTTTTCTGTTGTTTGATATAACTAGGATCAAATAGAAAATCTCAATGTGACAAAGTTACGCAGTTCTCTTGGCTTGAGAATACTTTCAATCTTTAATGTGGAAGCTTCGCATTAATTATAGTTAAATTGTGGCTCGACGTCCATTGAATGAATATAGTTGGGTCGAGTGGAAGCATTGGAAGTGAAAGTGAAACACTATTTAAGAGAGGATTAGTCTCGTAAGTTATATGAGGACACTGTCATGGTCAACTGAAGTCAACTAAAAGTTTAAGTCTCTGACTAGAGTAGTTCGATTAATAATAACTATTATTATTAAACCAAAGATTTTGTGTTTGGACTATAGAGTTGAATATGGATGATATTGGAATTTTAACAATTACCAAATTCCATAATTTCAAAGTGATATAGTCTTTATAAAGAGAATTGGTGGAAATAATCGTCACTACGGGGTAACGCTTCACAAAGTACAATTAGATTTTACCGAAACCAAATAAGCGATAAATTTAGCTAAAATGTCACACCACCTGCTAAGTGACATGTGAACGTTAATGTTCAAATTAGTTGATATTAATCGTTTATTGAATTTACACTTAAGAGTCACACAACAGAAACGTTGAATACTCCTTTGACTAGATGATTTAGTTAATTTACAATTGTTATAAATTAATTGAATTAATTAATATTTATGAAATATTAATTATAAAAATTTTATTTGATAATGTTGGACAATATTAAAAATTATGTTTATAATAGTTATAAATATATTAATCGATATACGATATCGATACACGTTTAAGTTGGATTTAAATGAAATAAATATTGTTTGGGCTTGAAGTGGGTTTGAATCCCATACGGGGCTTGAGATGTTTGGCCATGATTAGATCATGGTATGCTCGACTATATGATGGTTTTAAGGGTGGGATTTTGATGTGTTAAAAGATAGAGAATTAGTGGGAGAAAAATAAGGATATAGATCCTAAGTTTTCTCTCTAGTCTCTCCTCTATATAAGCTAGCACCTTCTGCTGGTTGAAGCCATACCCATCCTTCCTCTAAAATTTCAAGTATCAAATCAAATAAATCAAAAGCTATAGATAGTCAGCAGTCAGCAATTCGAAGCTAGCACCTTCTGGATGTGATAAGATTCAAGGAGATCATTTCAACGCCTCAACATGTGAACCCTAGGCTTTGGTGAAAGGTATTCATCTTTTTTATTAATTCGTTTAATATTATAATCGCTTATTGCATTATATTGTGGTTGTTATATTATATTACAAATCTAGTTTATCGATATTCAGTCACATATTAGATGGTTGAATATGTTGGTGCATCTATATAAATATAATATAAAAAATTATGCTTGCTGGTATTAAACTCAGGGCTTAAAATAAAACAAAAAATTTGTAATTAAATAATATTATATATTATTTTATTAATTAATAAATTATACCCTTAAGATTAAAATAATATAATAAAATTTTGTTTTTGCACAATAATAATTCAGCTGCAAAGATTATTTTATTTTAATATATATTTATATTTATTATATATTTAGATATTAATATAACTATTTATTTAACTAGAAATTGATTATATATATAAATATATATATATATATATATGTTTGCACAAAAATTGGGCAAACACCTCCAAGTCGTATGATTTAGTTGATTTTATGTTGTTTTTAGTGATCTGGGTGATTTATGCAAATATATAAAAACAGGGACTAAACTGTAAAAGACACACAGATTTATAGTGGTTCGGCCAGAATGTGCCTACGTCCACTTTATATGTTATTCTCCTTTACTGTTCAGATTACAAGTACAAAGCTTTGATACAAGTATATGAAAGTTGTTTGAAAGTTCTATCCGTGCTTGAGCTCTCAAACTTGTCCTCCATTGTTGTACCCCCACCCCTCTATTTATTGAGTGAGGCTGGGGGTAGGGGTCTTGGAAGTATATAGCTGCTGGTAGGCCTGGGCTGACGTGATCTGGCCTGGCAATGTTGGTTCGGTAGTGGGTGGAGACGTGGATTGGACCGGTAGTAGGTGGGGCGTTGATTGGTTCGGTGCTGAGTGGATAATCCGGTCCGACAATGAGTGGTTCGGTGCTGAGTGGATGATCCGGTCCGGTAATGAGTGGTTCGGTGGTGAGTGGATGGTCCGGTCCGGCAGTGAGTGGTTTGGTGCTGAGTGGATGATCTGGTCCGGTAATGAGTGGTTCGGTGGTGAGTGGATGGCCTTGATTCAGCAGTGCCTTCCTGGCCTTGACTCGACAGTGCCTTCTTGGCCTTGATTCGTTAGTGTTGGTCCGGTGGCCCCTGTCCGGTGGAAACACGCCCAACATTTGCCCCCTAAAGTGGGGCATATGCTTGCATATGGCGTGCTTTGTTTTCCTTAGTTTGGACACTCCATTCGGCCCGAGTGCCGAACCAATTGGTCCGGTAGTCCCCTACGTGCCTATAAGTATGGGCTTTAAGCTCCTGTTATTCATAACTATTCGAAAGATCCGGACCAAGCCTACGCCTGCCGAATCAGGTGAGTTCTCCTTCTGCCGAATAGACTTTTAGGGAGTGTGATAGCCGAATGAACCCTAAGACTTGGGACTACCGAATGGTATTAGGGAACATGAATGCCGAATGAACTCTAATAATTGGGTTACCGAATGACATTTTTATGTGTTGAATTTGTCTGTCTACATTCCTTGTTCTGACGATGTGTTTTCTCCTATTGCAGATAATGTCTCATAGAGTCGAAACTCGTTCTGACAAGAAGAAGTCCAAGGACCGAGGAGAGTCCTTCATAGTGCCCCCAGTTCAGGCAGCACCAGAACGACAGGGACCAACCCCGAGATCGCTAGTAGACGGGTACGGTCCTCAAGAGCTCCTGAACTCACCGCCTGATTGCTTTCCTAGCTCCCTCAAAGATGAGCAGCTTGATGTTATTTCTCGCTCTTTTGGGATCGACAGAGCGCATATGTTGTTGCCGGGGGAAGGAATGATGCCGTATAGCCCCTTTGAAGGATATTTTGCTTATAGTAGGTATCACTGCATGTGTGGTGCCATCCCACCTATCAATGCTTGGATAGTCAGCTTCATCACATACTTGAAGGTGGCTCCTTTCCAGCTTCAGCCCAACTCCTATGCCATCTTGGTGAGCCTATTCGTTATATTCCAGAGGAGATACAGGCATCCTCCTTCCAACCGGGAAATCCGGTATCTGTACAACTTAAGAGGCTACAAGAAGGGGTCTTCGTATATTAGCTTGGAGTCGGCCGTGTCCTTCAAGACAGTCCTGGATTTATACTCGAAGTTCAGCATGTTCAAGAAGGAATGGTTTTTTGTCAAAGATGACTCCGTTTCTTTCCGCCGCTTCACCTCTGGCTGTAAGTTGAATCTTATTTATAATTTCTCTGTTCTGACTGTAATACTCCTCCTTACGTGCTTTATTTCTTGCTAGCGACAAGTGGCTTTGCGGTTGTAGAGAACGATCGTTTGGTTCGGATGGCTGAGGAGATAGAAGCCATTCCGGAAGGGGAAAGGGCGGCTTTTTATTTGATCAGAAACGCTACTCTTCTGGGGCTCAACCTAATTCTGCCACGTCAGTATGTGGTCAAACAGAGAGACACAGCTGAGGAGAGGGCCGCCAAAGCTAAAGGAGGGGCTACGGCAAAGAGTAGTAAAAGGAAACCCTTCTCAAAGCATCCAACTGTCGGGGGAAGAAACTTAAGAAATCTGACGGACCCTCCCCCAGCACATGCCCAGACGTTCCGGAGGAGGAAGATGAGGAGGAGGAAAGAGGCGAGGGTGAAGGAGCTGAGGCGGAGAGTGGAAGTGGTGGAGAAGGTGATGGACAGAGTGGCGATAATCCTGGGGCTTTGTCTTCTAAGCAAGCGGGTGTGATTCAGGAGTGGACGGATGATGCTTTCCGCCTAGCTTTTGAAGGGCTGGAGGAAGAAACGGCTCTGGTAAAGGAGCCTAAGGAAGCTGACAAGGCCGGATCCGGTGCTGACTCATCCTCCAAAAGTGTTCTAGCTAAGGCAGCCCCCGCGACTCAAGGTGAATTTTTGACTTCTGCCGACTCCATTTATGATAAGGACTTAGAAATATTTTATGGTCAACTCCCATCCTAGAACGAGATTCAGGACTTATTGCAGTATCCCACTCCTCCCCGGGGTTTGTATAACAAATGCGTCTTTTTTTTCTTTTCTTTTTTACCCTTCTCAACTTGATGTATTTCTTGAATTATAACTCAATGTATGCTCGTAACACTTGGCTTTTATTACAGGAGCGGGTAAAGTGGCCAAGGTGTCAGATGTTCGGCACCGTCTTGAACAGTACAAACTCCTCAAGGCTTCTACTAAACCTAAGCCTTCGACTAACCGCCCTGGAGATGTAGTCGGCTACCATCTCCTTCTTGGAGTTATCGAAGAGGATATTCAAAGGAATAAGAGGAGTCGCTCCTTGTTTGAATCTTCACCTGGTCCTCAGCCCCCGACTCAGCCTCTTCAGGATACCACGGAGAAGAACACTGAGTTTATTCCTTCCCCGCTCCCGTCTGAAAATCCTACCATTATCCCGATAGACCATCCTGGCTTGGCTCGTAATCCGTTTGTGGGTCATCCGGATCTGGATCTGAATTCTCACGATATTTCTTTTGATGAGGCTACTGGTGAGCACCTTCTCCCTCGTAATCCCATGGTAAGGGTGCTTGACGAGGCCAAGTCCCTGGACCTTGATTTGCTTACCACTCGGGTTGTAACCTTGGGGGACGAAGCTAAGGCAAACATTGACCGGGTTGCTGAGGAAACCAAGAAGCTGATGGGGCATCATGCTTGACTGGTTAAGGCTGGAGAAGAAATCGGCAGTGCTAACATTCGACTGCGTTTAATGGTTTCCGACCAGGCCAAACAACTCGCTGATCAAGCCATCCAGATCTCTCAACATGAGTTTGCATCTAGGTAATTAAAGAAGACCATGGAAAAGGTCAGCAGGGCAGAGATGCAGAAAATGGAGGCCGTTTGTAAGGAACGGATTGATATGGCTATTGCGACGGTGGATGAGGTTCGGAAAGCGGATCTCGAGCGGGTACAGGAGTTGTCCGGGAAACTTGAGGCTGCGGAGCTTGCCCAAACCAAGCTGAAGGAGGAGATGGAGGCAATGAGAAAATCCTTTCAGGCTGACTGCTCGCGATACCGATCGGAGAGGGACGCTACCATTGTAAAGCTGTTGGCTTCTGAGGACCGAACAAGAGAGTTTGAGGAGAATGAGGGGATAATGGATGAGATGCTTCACGATATATACTTTCGCACTTGGAAATAGGGCAACTTATCTTGGATGGATGATTACCCCCCAGTCATGGCCAGGATTTATCTCAGGGCCTTGGAGGAGGCTAAGTCTGATACAGATAAGGAGGGTGGTGCGGCCATTAGAATGGATGTGGTTACAGCTCAATTCACCAAGGAGGAGAAGGTGGCGGTGAAAGAGGGTATGCGGCTGCTTGCTGCTGAGGAGGTTGGTGTGCAGTTGGAGGATGATGATCAAGGAGCAAATGCTGGTAAGTCTCCCCTTTTAGATTTTCGTAACTTGGTTGCTTATTATTAATGAATTCTTTCCTTGATCCGATAGGCGGGACCTCTGGAGCACCAAATATCTCTGGTCAACATGCTGAAAGTTCCCACTCCGTGGTTAAGGAGATTTCGGAGGGCCAGCAGGACAAGGGTGAAGCTCCGATGCAGCCGACTCCTTAACTTGACCTGGATATTTTTTTTTGTTTACTTGACATTGCTATCCATGTTAGTCTCAAAAAAGTAACGTAACTTTTGGGTTGTAATTATATTACTTGTAACAAACGACTTTATTCTTGACGTGTAATTTTTAACTTAAGCTGATTCTGTCGTGTTTGAACGCTTTCGTTATTTTTGATGTGTTGCATAAGAAGTATAGCTATGCATATGCCTGTGATTCTATCGGGTTTGATGTCAAGTTCTTGCTTAAAACGTAATTTCATATCTTACAATGTTAATGTGATGTGTGAATAAATTATAGCTACGTATTTATACACAAAGAAGGAAGTACCTCCCTTCATGTTTTAGTTGTAGATGGCAGCATTGAATGTCTTGTGTGACCGAGTATGGAATGCAGCCGAGTGTCCAGTTGTGAGTTCTTATTCCCATTAGCGAGTGTCTTCTATTCTGTGTCCTATACTTTAGGGATCGTTATAGAGGATAGGAGGAAAGTTCTTTAAATAAAATTGAAATATGAGAAACAGTAAAACTTCCAATCACGGAAGGCCTTCGATGTGCTTAAGTTCGTGGCAAACGGGTTTTGTAGTCACTTTCCCTAGCTGTGGGTCTTGGAGACATTTGTCACCCATCTTACGCCTCTGCGGGGAGTTTATCTTTTTTACCACAGCCGTACTTAAGACACTCGGAGCCGAGATCGCGCACAGTAATTACCCGGGCCATTATGGCCCGTAATCGTGGGTATTATTCGATTTACCGTGGCCGGCTAGCGTGGGTGCCGATCGTCAACCGTGAACTATCCCTGGCTGGCCACACCTTATGTTGGGGCTTAAAGTAGGTTCACGGTTGCCGGCGAGCCGAACGCTGTAATGAGCTGCCTCGGCTATAGTCGGCCTTCTCGGTGGCTTATAATCGGCTCATTACAGTTGGCTTTAAGGGCCGATCGCGAGCAATGAGTTAACTCACAGCAGAGGGATGCTGGAGCAAAAGTGTCTCATTGGCGAGGGCATAGATTTGCATAGTACATGTTAGGTCTTGTCCAGGTGAGGTTGCGCCGTGATGTGTCTTGAATGGGAATGTCATTACATAGGATTTTGTTCAACAGAAAAGGATAAAGTTAACAAGCAGCCAAGATATAAAGGAACAAGTTAAAAAGAGACAAGTTTTTTAAAGTGGTTCGGCATGAAAATGCCTACGTCCACTGATTCTCTTTGTTAATTCACTTCATATGGGCAGTACAAGTTAAGAAAAGTATCGACGAAGGTGTTGGATGTTCCATGCCCTCTGGAACACCTCCCCGTCCACTGTTGACAAAATATAAGCTCCATTGTGGAGATCTTTATAAATTACATATGGTCCGTCCCAGATTGGATCTAGTGCTCCGGGGCGCGGGAAGATTCGCTTGAGGACAAGATCTCCTTTTTGTAAGCTACGATGCTTGACTTTGGAGTTGTATTGCGTTGCCACTTTTTGCTTGTGAGCTGCTGCTTTGAGGGCTGCATCATTTCTTCTATCCTCAATTAGATCCAAAAACATGTGGAGGAGCTCTTCGTTCTCTTCTGGGTTATAGTGGATCCTACGGTGGGAAGGCACAATAGTTTCAACTGGGAGCATTGCCTCCGATCCGTATGCCAAAGAGAAAGGAGTATGCCCCGTTGATGTTCTGAAAGATGTGCGATAGGCCCATAGTGTCGTAGGAAGTTCATCCACCCAAGCGCCTTTTGACTTTTCAAGTTTCTTTTTGATTAGAGTTTTGATAATTTTGTTGACGGCTTCGACTTGTCCGTTTTCCTGGGGATAAGCTACGGATGAGTAGCTTTTGTGAATTCCGTGCTCTTGGCACCAGTTGGCGAACTCCTCGCTGTCAAACTGAAGTCCATTGTCCAATATGATTTTGAATGGGACTCCGTACCCGCATAGAACATTTTTGATCAAGAAGTTGATAACTTTTGCTGAAGATACTTTATTCAAGGGTTCTGCTTCCACCCATTTGGTGAAATAGTCGACTACCACTATAGCATATTTGGCTACGCCTCGGCCCATTGGTAGTTCGCCAATCAAGTCAATTCCCCATACTGCAAAGGGCCAAGGGCTGGTCGTTTGAGTAATCTCAGTCGCTGGTAGCCGCGGAATCTTAGCAAATTTCTGACATCTGTCACATTTTTTGACGAAGTCTAAGGCGTCTTTGTTTAAGGTAGGCCAGAAATATCCATATTGGAGTATCTTCTTTGCCAGAGTTTGCCCTCCAATGTGATCTCCGCAGCTTCCTTGATGGATGTTGGATAAGATTTCCTTTGCTTCCCTTCTGGCGACACACCTTAATAAGGGGTTAGAGAAGCCACACCGATAAAGGGTGCCTTCTTGTATTGTGTAGCGGGAAGCTTTCCTCAAGATTCTCTTGACTTCGTTATGCTTGTCAGGCAGTGTGCCGTCTTGTAAGTATTTTTGGATGGGAGTCATCCAAGTTTCTTCTTCGATTGCAGCTATCAGATTCACCTGCTCGAAACTCGGGGTCAGTTGCTTTGAGATGGCCACTGCTCCGGAAATAGTGTCGTCTCTCATGCTAGCTTGCTTCGCCAATTCGTCGGCCTCTTGGTTCTCTTCCCGAGGGATGTGTTTGATTAAATAGTGATCCAATTGATCGAGAAGCAACTTGGTCTTCTCTAGATATGCTATGAGTCGTTCTTCTCGAGCCTGAAATTATCCTAGTATTTGATTTACAATAAGTTGAGAATCACTATGAAGACACAAAGAATTGGCTCTGATTTCTAAGGCAAGTTCTAATCCAGCTATCACTGCTTCATACTCTGCATCGTTGTTGGTGGCAGCGAATTCCAACCTTAGAGCATAGTGTAGCTTATTTCCCCTCGGAGTGATTATTACCACACCTGCCCCGAGCCTTGTTCGTTTGACGCACCATCTACAAAGAGATTCCACTTGATGTCTTCTGCTATTTCCGATTGCTCCTTATCTTCGTTGGTAGTGAATTCGGCAATGAAATCGACCATGGCTTGTCCCTTGATGGCGGTGCGAGGATGGTAGGTGATATCATATTGACTTAGTTCAATGCACCATTTAAGTAGTCGCCCAGAAGTGTCGGGACGATGGAGTACCTGCCTTAGCGGTTGATCGGTCAGAACTCTGATGGAATGGGATTGGAAATAGTGACGCAGTTTCCGTGATGTGATTAGTAAACAGTACGCTAGTTTCTCAAGTTTAGGATATCTGGCTTCCGCCCCTGTAAACCTCTTGCTTACAAAGTATACTGGCCGCTGCGTGCGTTTGTCTTCTCTCACCAAGGCGGCGCTTAGAGCATGAGATGACACAGCAAGGTATAGGTATAGCTCTTTGCCTTTGTTCGGAGTTGAGAGTACTGGTGGTCTCTGGAGGTGTTCGATTAAGTTAAGGAAAGCTGTCAAGCATTCGTCAGTCCATTCAAATTTTCCTTTATCTTTCTTTAGAGCTTCGAAGAAGGGGATGCATTTGTCAGTTGCTTTAGAGATGAATCTGCTCAGGGCGGCCACCTTCCCATTTAGGCTTTTCATTTCTTTTCGGGTAGAAGGTATCCTGATGTCTTTCAGAGCTCGGACTTGTTCAGGGTTTGCTTCAATTCCTCTGGCATGGACGATGAATCCTAGGAACTTTCCTGATGATACTCCGAAGGAGCACTTTAGAGGATTCAGCTTCATTCCATATTGGCGAAGTACTTGAAACATTTCATCCAGATGGCTTACGTGATCGTCGGCTTTCCTTGACTTTACCAGCATGTCATCCACATAAACTTCCATAGTTTGTCCTATTAGCCCCGCAAACATCTTGTTGACGAGGCACTGATAGGTGGCTCCTGCATTTTAAGTCTGAAAGGCATTACCTTGTAGCAGTACAATCCCTGGTCAGTGATGAAACTAGTGTGGTCTTGATCGGGAGCATGCATAGGAATTTTAGTTATATCCTGAGTATGCGTCCATAAAAGATAAGAGTTCGTGCCCGGCCGTGCTGTCCACAAGCTGGTCGATTCGGGGAAGTGGGAAGCAATCCTTCGGGCAGGCGTCATTTAAGTTGAAGAAGTCAATGCATGTTCGCCACTTCCCATTAGCCTTCTTTACTAGTACCAGGTTGGCGATCCACTCCGGGTAGATGGCTTCTCGTATGAAGTCATTGGCAAGTAGGTTTTTTACTTCTTCATCGAGGGCTGCTGATCGTTCTGCCCCCATACTTCTCTTTTTCTGTTTTACTGGCGCCTTGGTAGGATTGATGTTTAGTACGTGGCATGCTATGTCAGGGGAGATTCCAATCATGTCAGCGTGTGACCATGCAAATACATCCAAGTTGTGGCGGAGAAAATCAATGAGTTGTTCCTTCAATTCTGCTTTTAGTTGGGACCCGACTTTCAATAGTCTACTCGAGTCATGTTTGTCCACAGATACAAATTCCATAGCCTCTGCAGGCTCGGCGGTGGCCTCCTCCTCTCTGTCCCTGGGGTCTAATTCATTAAAAGGGTCACTGGTATATCGAAGAGGAGGGGCTTTCTTTAGTTGCTATGCTTCCAAACTTTTCGTGCAGAGGGCAGTCTCTGCACTCTTCCCTATATCCTTCCTGCAGTTATTGCGGAGTTCAGTTACATAGCAATCTCGAGCAATGTCCTGGTCTCCCTCTACTTCCCCTATTCCATTGTCCGTTGGAAATTTCATCTTCAGGCACCATGGGGCCAGGACAATTTGGAAGTCAGACAAGGCTGGCCTTCCTAAGAAGGCGTTGTAGGCTGAGTGGTTTTCTATCAGCACAAATGTTTGTTTCCGCACAACGGAGCAGGGATGACTTCCAATTTCAACAAAGAGGTCCAGTCGCCTGAGGGGCATCTTCGCATTTCCTGTGAAACCGTGTAGTGGTTTATTGCAGGGAAGAACATCTTTTAATGACAGCTTCATTTTGTCAAAGGCATGCTTGAATAGGATATTTACTGAGCTTCCAGTGTCTACTAGAATTCGGAAAACTTCGGCTGGACCGAGCCGAGCAGAGATAACCATGGGATCCGTGTGAGGGTACTGCCTTCCCTCCAGGTCACGCCTACTGAATGTGATGTCACCATTCTCTATCCGCTTCGAGTGGCGTTCTTCTATAATATAATTGACGCATTCTTCATTGTTTCTAAGTGACTTTCCGTACCTTTCCATCTCTTCCCAGCTTCCGTTGGCGATGTGTGGCCCTCCCGAGATGGTATGGACCACTATCTTCTCTTGACTGGAGCCGCTGGTGTTGCGATTTCCTCTGCCTATTTCTGGGGAGGGTAGCCTTGGGTTCTCATTGGCAGGAACTGGAGTCCTGTTCTGACCTTTTACATAGCGTTCTAGTCTCCTTCTTCTGATGTGTTCTTCAATCAAGTCTCAGAGATGATGGCATTCGTTGGTATCATGCCCATGGGATTCGTGGAAGCGGCAGAATTTTCCAGACTTAATTGCGTTATCTGATTCCTTCTTCTGCGGGGGGCGTTTGTATTTAACTTCGTCTTGAGTGGCCAGGAAGATGTTTTCGATCGTTTCATTCAAAAGGGTGTAAGCGTCAAATCTCGGTCCTGGCCGATATAGACGCTTTTCTACCTTCTTGCCCCCAGCATTGTCTCTAGAATCATTTCTTCAAACGTCCCTTGCTACAGCGGGTGTGTTGCCGTGAGCTGCCTTATTTTGTTGCCCTGTCTGCCTCTCAGTGGCAGCATCTTCAAGTCTCATATATTTCCCAGCTTCATGGAAGAAATCGGGTAAAGTAGCTGGTTTTTCTTTGGTCAATCTTCTAGCAAATTTAGTATCCGGATGCACACCACTACAGAGGGCCATTAAGATAAGCTTCTCATCGGCATCTTGGACTGCGGCCGCTGCGGCATTGAATCGGGTTAGATATTGCTGCACTTTCTCTCTAGGTTTTTGTTTGATACTGGATAAGGAATAAGCATCCTTGGGTTGCTCCACATGAATGCGGAATTGGCTGATGAATTTCTCTTTCAACATCTCCCATGAGCTGATGGATCCTTGGGGTAGATGGCAGAACCAGGAGGTAGCTAGATCTGCTAAGAATAGCGGAAAGCATTTGCACAGTACTCCTTCTGTTGCTCCACTCATGAGCATATGCTGTGTGTATCTCTGTAAGTGTACAACGGGGTCAGAGGTTCCTTTGTAAGGTTCCATTGTTGGCATCTTCCATTCTCGGGGGGTGATGGCAATTTCGATATTGCGGGCGAAAGGGCTGGTTACCCTAGCGCCTATCCCTCGATCTCTTTGATCCCGTTGGACGCACTCTCTGAACAAGCGTGCCATCCTTTCATCAGAATTTGGAGCAGACAGAAATGAGTTCGGTTCTACCCCGTGGGATTGATTCCGTCCAGATGATCTGTAGGGATGGTATCGTCTATCATTCCTAACATTTTCCAGTGGCCGTCTTTGGTCTTTTGGGAGCATGCTAGGGTCAGCCACAGCTGGCCCTTGCCTTGATCTTCCCCTGCTGGGTTCTGATCTAAGCACTTCCTCGGGTCCAACTTCGGGCTGGACTCTAGCTCGGCCCCGTTCACTGGCGTTTCCGTGGTTAGGCAGCATGACAGGCTCAGCTATGGTTGTCCTTCGCCTGGTACCTCCCCCGTTGGGTTCGGTTCCAAGCGTTTCCTCGGGTCAGTGTTCGGACTGAGTTCGGTCTCGGATCCTACCATGGTCGCTCCTGTCGTTAGCTTCTTCGAAGACGGAAGATCTTTGTTGTCTCCGAGATCCTCCAGACTGGGACTCACCCCATGATTTAGTGTTGCGGTTGGACTCTTCCGCATCCCTTAAGCGTGACATGAGTTGGTCCACCAAAGCTTCCTGTTGGGATGTGAAGCGGTTAGTCACTTTAGCCACAACCCTGTCTAGATCTGCCCTAGTAATTGCTACCGGCTGTCCCGTGGCAGGGGTTGTCGAATTTGCCTGACCTTCATTTGGTACTGCTGTTGGAATGAGATGATTTACTTGATCTATGACCACTGGATCTGGAATACTGCTGGTTGTGATGTTTTTTCCTTTGTTAACATCTTTCTTCTGCTTGGGAGGCATGTCTTCCAAGGAACGAGCGATGCTGTTAGGAAGAAGGTTAAGTGGGAGAAGATGAAGTCTTGAGTTCAGCCCCCCGCTCTCAGTGAAAGCACCAAAAATGTTTGCACAAAAATTGGGCAAACACCTCCAAGTCGTATGATTTAGTTGATTTTATGTTGTTTTTAGTGATCTGGGTGATTTATGCAAATATATAAAAAACAGGGACTAAACTGTAAAAGACACACAGATTTATAGTGGTTCGGCCAGAATGTGCCTACGTCCACTTTATATGTTATTCTCCTTTACTTTTCAGATTATAAGTACAAAGCTTTGATACAAGTATATGAAAGTTGTTTGAAAGTTCTATCCGTGCTTGAGCTCTCAAACTTGTCCTCCATTGTTGTACCCCCACCCCTCTATTTATAGAGTGAGGCTGGGGTAGGGGTCTTGGAAGTATATAGCTGCTGGTGGGCCTGGGCTGACGTGATCTGGCCTGGCAATGTTGGTTCGGTAGTGGGTGGAGACGTGGATTGGACCGGTAGTAGGTGGGGCGTTGATTGGTTCGGTGCTGAGTGGATAATCCGGTCCGGTAGTGAGTGGTTCGGTGCTGAGTGGATGATCCGGTCCGGTAATGAGTGGTTCGGTGGTGAGTGGATGGTCCGGTCCGGCAGTGAGTGGTTCGGTGCTGAGTGGATGATCCGGTCCGGTAATGAGTGGTTCGGTGGTGAGTGGATGGCCTTGATTCGGCAGTGCCTTCCTAGCCTTGACTCGGCAGTGCCTTCTTGGCCTTGATTCGTTAGTGTTGGTCCGGTGGCCCCGGTCCGGTGGAAACACGCCCAATAATATATATATATATATATTTAATATAATTTGAAATTAAGAATAAAATTTTATATAATAACATTACATAATTTTTGATTTCAAAAATGATAGTTTAATTTTAAAATTTAGTTTTGACCATTTTTAAAATATTTAATAATTGTTTATTTAAAAATTCGTTTATAAATCCAAAAAAATAGTACCGTAAGCTTAAAGTCAGTTTGCATCAATTTTGTAGAAAATTATATATATAAATATATATACGCATATGTTTATATATTTATAAATATTTATAATTAAAAAAATTAATCTTGTTCATGGGTTTGCAGTGTAATTAAAAAAATTAAAATTATTTTACATTAATAATTAAATGTTTTGTCATTTAATATAAATGTACATTTGAATAAATACACCTTAATATTTTATACAAATTATTATAATTATTATTCCATATATATAATTGTATTTTACATATGTATAATTTTATATATAAGGATGTATAACATTTGATGCATATATATATATATATATTCTTATTTAGACAGAACATAGAATACTAGAGGGGCTAAAATGTTTGTTGCAGTGTAAATTCTGGTACCTATATGCAGGCATGTCAAACCATGCACACTTTATTATGTTGCATGTGCATGTACACACATATGTGTGTATGATACACATATTCAAACATAATAAAAATAATATAAAGTAAAACTCATTTATTAAATTAAATAATGATTTTATTTAAAAGAAATTTAAAAAATTTCTAAATGAACTAGACTTCATAGGCCCTATAAAGATCGAAAATGGTAAAAAAATATTCGAAATTTACCCATTTCTTCCATTGCGGCCTAGCCTAGTTCCAACGATGATATCAAAGCTAAATAGCTTATGCGGTCTAAATTAGTAGTATTCGGGCTAACTAATCAAAGCCTAACCATATAGTAGGATGCCTAGAAAATTAGAGTACAAGGTTGAGTTTGGGTAATTCAGTTCTCTATCCTACTTGGCTATTAGCCTATCTCGAAATTGTGAGGTAAGCCCAAAGGTTATTCCCAATAAAAGGCCCAAATTGATTTGGGCCTTTGGCTAATTTCAAATTTGTTTCAAATTAAAATAAATTTTTTTAATTTAAAATAAGAAAAATATTATAAATGTTATGATATAGATTTTCAAATTGTTTTAAAAAATTAAAATAAAGTTTAAAATTTAAAAGTTAAATTTAAAATAAAACACATATTATCAAAGTTATAATATAATGTTTCAAAATGTTTGAAAATATTATAAAATTAATTTCGAAAATACTATTTATTAATAGGATTAATAAAATAAATGAATTGATTGAATAAGTTAATTATATTTATGTATATTATATATGATGATATATGTTATGTTGTCTTGAATTGTTTAAGACAATATAAGTATACATGTATGCATAAAAAAATTTCAAAATTAATTAATTTAACTAAAATTGTTTAATTAAATAAATAAATTGAAATATATATGATATATGTGTATTACTATAAAAGTTCTAGTATATATATTCAATATAAAACGTTATAATTAAACAATATAATAATTAATTAAATAAGATTTAAACAATATAATGTAATACATAAAATATTATATAAGTTAAACAAAGTATCAATGTTATATATCATAAAATTTTTAATATAAATGTATAAACTATAGGTGGAACCATAAGAAATCCAATTAGACTTAAGCAATAGATACATATGTATAGTACATATACCATGATTTCTGATGTGTGTGACACTTGAATCATGAGGGTACTTCATAAGAAATTCATTATTCCATAAGTCGATATCACTAAATTAAATATATTAAAAATTATGTAAATGTTGTCCTCTACCATTTATATATTAATAAATTATTTGCATACTCTCTGTTTGTTGAGAAGATTCAATCTAGAGAAGTTATGTGTAGTATTATTAATATATTGACTAGACGGGGTAAGATAACTATATGTATTAGTTAAGCAAACTCAAGGTACATATATTATACTTAGGCCGTCGTGCAATGGTAGGTATGAGTAAATAAATTATTTCAATTTGTTGAGCAAACTCAAGGTTTAAATGAGATTAGGACAAAGAACTATAAGTTAGGAGTTGTATATGATACAACTGATAAAGAGCTATCCACAGTTTGTGCGGCTATGACTTGTTGAGCAAACTCAAGGTCAGAATCCAAAGACATATGAATGCTAACACCCACTAGTGAAGTCGAAAGACTTCTATGTTTCATCTTAGGGTTTGGAGAAACATAAAAGACTAGCGGAAGCCTTATTAGAAAAATAAAATAGTAACATTTAACCTTCCTAATATTGTAAGAACATCTGCTATATAATGTTATACATTAATAAATTTATGCCATTAATATAATTGATAAAATGTTTATTAATTAAAATATAATATGAACTGAATTAATATTGACAAATAGAAATATTAAATATAATTTCTAATAAATTTTTGCACGTTGACCCATGCGCCTTTTTATACAGCAACTAAATACGTTCATAACATGGTCACTTACAAGTTTACTCACCGAAGACTATGCACTGTCTTCAAAGAGTCCTGAACTCTAAAAGCAATACAAGAATATGGATATTTGATCCATACATGATCATATATAAATGTTATATGGTGAATGGTTATAATTTGTAATATACGAAACCTTGATAAACTTGGTTCATTGAAATAAGTAAGTAAACTATAGTGTGAATTCGTGTATTCAATTTGATTGATTACAATAATGACCTTGTCGTGTTACGTAACACTGGACCAAAATCTACAAGATAGATTTAAGAATATGATCGATGAAATGTCAGTTTGATCAATTTACATGAAGTGCAATTTATTTGATATCCTTAAAAGTTAAGGATGACCAAACGCACTTTTGTAAAGTGTGACGACCACCCTACACCACCAGCACCTAATATGACTAAATAGTGCACTGCTACCATGCCTAGTCGACGTAGGACGAATTTCAAGAATTAAAAGAAAAGAAAACAATCACAGAACCTTTCGTATATCTTACAGTGCACGGAATAAAATTTAATATACATCATAGATATAAAAATGGAGAGACGGTAATAACTAAGTGAACTGGATATCAGAGCACGGATCCATAGAGTTTATACAAAACGGAAATAAACTCAATTGAACTGTCTCATAATAGTAAAGTAAAACACTGTCTAGTCTCCATTGTGTTGCATAGCGGAATAAGCATAATATCCATATATAATATGAGAAGCTCCACCCTGCTCGTCCTCTACACAGCTATTGCATCTCACCTAGACCTGCTATATAGTCTAGTCATTTAAGAGTACCTAAGATAATAAAAAGAAAAACATAAAACCATGGGTGAGACAATAATATGATGTGAGCGATAAATGAATCTCAAAATACTATACGAGTCGATATAGTAAGGAACAAGGGTATACGAACCATACATGACATGTCCCTGCAACTAAGGAGTAAGCACATAAGGAACATAATATGTTACTCTAAGAACATCACAAAAGGATACTATGAACTAAGTACGATGACGGCTATCCAGTTATCTCTATCCCTAATACCTCTCTCGAGTGACATCCCTATAGTGATAGACCACGGATGAAGACAATTAAAGCAACCATAGTATCAAACAATTCTCACTATCACTCAATGTGCTTCAGATATATAATAACTCGTATGACATTTCCTTTGCCAGGGACTAATGGAAATCCTGATTTTCAGTGTACTTGTTTTTAGCCTAAAGCTGATAATAGACGCTTTTCCCTGGTTTAGGGTATACGGATCAATAAACTAATCCGGGGTATTTAAACAAAGTACCCATGAGCGTCCTTGCAATACCCCTGCTTTCGAGTACATCAGAAAAACTCCGAGTTTCAACAATCCCTTAGCATGTGTATCAAAGCCCTTCCTTGCTCCTTCTAGTTTCCTTTATCATCAAGGAACCATTCCACATTCCTTCATTCCATGATAGTACAATCACCATTCTATACACATGTCACACTTCCTAGAATCTGCCCTTTTGTAGATAATCATCCTCACGATCCCTTTCAACATCGAGCTTCCATATTCGGAACCTAACTCCATTCACCTTCGAGTTACCGTCACCGAAGTCTCGATGCTATCATCGTGCTACTACATCACCATTAAACAACAAGAAAGTAAACAAACACCATTAGCACGACCTGAAGAGCCTAAGCTTCCCCTCTTGGAACTTTCACTCTGATTCCAACAAAACTGACCTCTCGGTGCTAATCAGATCTCTTGGTGCCGAGTGGTGTACTTATCCAATTTTTGGTTATGTTCTTTCACTCTCTTCTAAGTACTTGGACCCAACCACTCCACATGGACGCTTTCAGTATCAACTCCAAAACTCATGATACTAACTTCAAAAGCTCTCGGTACTTAGTCCAATACTTAGCCAATTCTTAGTATTTGACTTCGAATTATCACTCATATGCCTTACTTGAAGAACCAACCTTCCACCGAGTGGTTACGAATAACAAAAACTTCCCGTTATCGACCAAAGCTCTCGGTACCGACTTCTCTACTTAGCTCTAATTTTGATGCGACTTGAATCAAGGGCTCCTCTCATGCTCCAGAGCCCTTCATCCAAGTTTCACCCAATTTCAACCATCTTTGCCTTCAATTTGCGAAATCCGTCATCCTCTTCCCTAACTTCCTAAAAGTACAAGCAAACCATATCAAAGCAAAACATACAAACATGAAATATCACACATATACATCCATTCATACATGCAATCCATAAGAACATGATAATGAGGCAAATCTTAATCTAAATCTAACTTTTACACTAGCATATGAATATGAACAAAAGGAGTTGCAAAACCATTTAAAATCAATTAAATCTCGACCATAAACATATATAAAAGTGTGATTAAAGTTAGAGAACATTTTAGGATCAAATAATGTTAAAAACAATATTTTTAACTATATGAATATGCATAGTAGAGTGAGAGGTAAAGAACCACTCATCAAATAACCAAAATATCATTTTCTCCCTTAGATCTGAAGTGGACAATAAAGGAGAGGAATGCAAAGTAGCCAAAATGATAATCTCAAGTTTCTCTATGCTAATTACCCTTTGATTATGACTTAGGCTGAGATTAGTAAGGAAAAGTTAGGCTTTTGATGAAATTAGGGCTGATGGAGACTTAGAGCTATTCTAGGGAAGACGGAAATAACTTAGATCGGTTCCTACAGCTTTTCCTTAGCACATTTCCCAAATTCATTGGTTGGCCTAAGTATGGGCTTAGTTAATTACTCACAAATGTAGGCCAGTAGTAAAATAGCTATAAGTTTCAAATGATAAGTTTGTTTTTCTACTATGACCACCCTGTGGAATAGGAAACCATTATCCAATGGAAGTGGTTTGAGACCTTAACTCGGCTCCTATCAAAATTTATAGTCCAAAGAAGGTATTCAGGGTCAAAATGGCCACATAGAAGTTCGGAAAAAATCGAAAATGTGGAATGTACCCCTAAGAGTCATTTTCTAGAATTTTACAATCATACGACCTCATATGAATAAAATAAAAATATGATCCTTCGATACGTAAGATACGGGTCATTACTTAAAGAGTTCGTTATGATATTGTAGTAAGGATTTCCTTTGAGTGGTTCAACCGTTTAGAAAGGAAATCAAATGTATAAGAGTGGATGTAACCTATGGCACAGTTGGGATGAAGAGAATGAATGGTCATTTCTGCTTCAATAAAAAACTCAAAAACGAGAATAATAAAATAATAATAGATACCTAACATTAGAATGAGAAATATGATTTCTATTCCGAAAAGTATTTTCACATAGAAAATTATTTCTATGATATTTATTTCTTTTAATCTAAGATATTTGATCTGAAAATTCTCAGCTGCAAACTAGTTACAGTAAATGAAATAAATAGCCTATATAAAGTGGTTGAATGGAGCTTCATATTTCATATGCTATTATAGTAATGGTGGAAATAGTGGGAGCATGCCATATAATGCTTATTGGTCGCATCAAATTATAAAAATCGTATTCTTAAAATGTACCAAACATTATTTATGAAATAATAATTATTTTTCAGTATTGACTAAAAAGCAGACTAATTTTATTTCAATATGAATATTATGAATTTCATTTATAAAATAAAGCTATAATACTCGTATTTGTGATGCATTGGAAAATATATAAGTATCTAAACTTATTTGCAATTATTTTGAAAATATGGTCTAAGCTACTTTTTTGAGATATAATTTTTTATTATACGATAATGAATCATATGGTACTAGTAAATTATATCTCAGACAATTAAGGGCAAAGCACCCATTCAGTGGGAGCATCATAAGAGTTGATGAACTCTAGGATAGATACGGATAGATGTATGCAATCGAAAGTCTATTAATTCCAAAATGGTTCCACATTCTTTATTGTATTCACCGATGAATTATCACAAACATGAACATGTGTATATGATACACATGTGGTATGTTAATGATGAGTTCATAGAATATGAAATGAAAGTAAATAAAATAACATGCAATAAAAAATAAAAATGATTTGATTTGATCAAATTGGTGAGTATATTGGAAAGTGTTCCGAAGCGTACTTAAAAATGAATTAAGATTCAATTTCAAAAGTCACTCCTCCCTATAATACATAATGATGTATCGATGAGGAGTAATCGAAATTTGTTAAACGAAGTACGGTTAATTGAGAGTGAATTTGATTTAACTTCTTTCTATAAGGTCATGTACTTAAGAGTAGTAAACAAGGTTAAAATTAATTTCATTTAAAGAATGATTTATCGGGTCAGACCGAGTATTACAGCTTTTCAGGTTAGGACGTTCTGGAGCTCAGGAAGCGAGCTGGATGGCAGGAACGTATATAGTGTTTTCCGTTGTGTATATGAGACTGTGAAGTCTGTATAGATTGTAGTCTGGAACAAGTTGTATAACTGTCCAGTTCATGTATAAATGGTTGTAACTCTGATGTATAAAATGTAAATGATTGTACAGTTTTCTTTGTATAACTGATATTATTATTTGATATTGTATTTTGATCCGCTGCGAATGTGAGAATCTGCGTCTTGTTATGTTTCTTTCTTCTATCTCTTTCTTTTTCTTCTAACTATCTGGGATTTCAGGCTCGAAATCTCCGGGCCGTTACACTTGAAAATCACACAAGATAAAGGTATATAAGAAACCCCAACAAATCCTAGGACAAGGAGTTGGTAGGTTATGCAAGTTGGAAGATAGCTCATAATAATTCTTCATGAGGGAGCTTATATGAATCACCCCAAAAGGAGTTTGGGAACGATTATCATTAGATGACCTATTTATGTTTTAAACATAAGTTTTGTAAAGTAAAATCAAATCAGTTTTATATATAAAGTAAGTCATAAAATGTTTATAAATACATGTTCCATTACACTAAGAAACAACTGTTGTTTCAAAAAAATACCAACTTCATAGCGAATGAATTTCTTTTAGAAATTATTGGAAGTAAAATGGATTTAGATATGATCCAAGATAAAATTGACTACGAGCGATGAAATGAAATTAACCAAACCTAAATAAACAAAACACATTAGAATGCCCAATGAATATTATCGCGTATTGAAGAGAAACTTTGAGTTTTATATCAATTCAAGAAGGATAGTATTGACTCCATGACATGGTATGTTGCACAAATCCAATTAGATTCCAAGTACATTGTTAAAATATGATTTTGGTAGTTGTAGCCAAAGGGATATGATCCATCGACTGCGAATCTATCCTCAATAGAAAGACTAATGCAATTGGAATATAATGAGCATTGTTGATAAGAATAACATCGTAAAATTATGTTGTTGAAATTAGTGTAATAGGTTTGTTATCCAACGTGCTCAAATTAAATAGGATTTACCCACAAAATTATCACTTGGTGCAACTTTGTGTTTTGGTACGTATGTATTGAAATAGAAAATTCAAAATAATGATTTAGAATAGACTATTTTTACATAACAATAAAAGAGTCTCGAAGTCATAGGAGCTATATTGAGTTTATGGGTTTTTCGGATATGATCCGAGAAATGTTACAAAAGTACCATTCTATAAGCATCAGAATTAAGTGAGTATTTTGATAGAAATATGAAATAGTTTGATTTTTAATCAAAATGTATATGAAACATGTGTCCATAAGAAAGAACCACTAAAAGGTACATAGATATTTCTAGACTATAAGTAAACAACATGATGTTGATTGTTTACAATGTACTTAAACTAAAATCAATAATAGTTTGGTTGTTTAATACTTAATATTGGATTCATAAATTATATCTTTTATATTAAGTGTGAAGGATGTTGAGAATGTCCCAAAATGATATGTATAGACACCTTACTAAAACGTTTAATACGAAACATGTAAAACGAATTCCTTATGTATTAACAATAGAAATTATCATACATGTTGTATTGTCTACAATATTGTACTTTGCTTATGTATTTGATGCTTGGAGAAAATATCAAATCCAAATTAAGATCACTAAATAGTAGTTTGGAGTGTTCTTGTGTATTTACGAAATACCATATAACTATTTATAGAAATAATGTACTTCTTAAGAAGTAGTATATGGACTCAAACTTCATGAGTGATATTGATTATAATATGTCGATATTAAATTCATGTTCATACTTGTTATCCCGCCTTTTGGCAAGGCCGTGACACCAAGGAATTGACAAGTAACCAGTGACGGCCCGTCCCAGAGATCAGTTATATACGGACTCGCTACGGATATCGATGAATTTTGTCCGAGTTCGGATCGAGCCAAAATTGGTAGGACGTGACGAGCTAAGCCACGAGAGCCAATGTTCAAAATCTCAAGTCAATCCGAGTTCGTATGCTCAAGTTATGAGCGATACAAGATTGGACAAAGGTCAATTGTCGGTCGAATCGCTCCTTCGACTCGCTTCCGTTCGACTCAGGAGAAGCCAACTTCGACTCGCTCCACGTCCCTCAGAGCTGCTCTCTTCGACTCGCTCCAATTCGAAAACATCAAAAGCGCAAACTTCGACTTGCTCCGCTCGAACAACTGTTCGACTCCATCAACTTCGACTCCACTACTCAAACCTTCCAGGACACCCCATTTTGACTCGCTCTCCCAGTACTAGCTTCGACTCGCTCGACCAGTTCTAGCTTCGACTCGCTCGACCAAGTACTAGCTTCGACTCGCTCGACCAGTTCTAGCTTCGACTCGCTCGACCAAGTACTAGCTTCGACTCGCTCGAAGCAACATCTAGGACAGAGTAAGAATCAAGCGCCACGTCATCGAGTCGAACGGAAGCGAGTCGAAATAGAAGTGAGTCGAAGGAAACAGCCTGCCGAAAACTCCATTTCGTATCGATCATATCTCCCAATCTAGAAGTCCAAATGTTATGAAATTTTCACAGAAGACTACGTACATGCTAAAGAATGTCCATGCCAAATTTCGACTCCATTGGATGAAATCCTGAGCGAGTCGAAATCAGCTCGTGTCGATCACAGATCGGACCGAAACTTCACGGGCTTGGGCATGCGGGCCTGGTCACGTGCCAGAGAGGGTCTCCCGAGATTTGAGCGAAATATCAGCCTCCTACACCTATAAATAGACCCCCAAAGCCAACAAAAAAGGGGTTCTTCTTCTTCCTCTTTGAGATCTCCAACGCCCGGACTCCGCCAGATCCAGATCTGAACTCCATTGCTGCTGCTACCAACAAGATTCACTGCTGCAAATCACAATTGACTACTGTAAATCATTGAATTCACTTGTAAACACAAAAGAAAGATCAATAAAGCAAACTACTTCATAGTGGACGTAAGCTATACGCCGAACCACTCTAAATTCTTGTGTCTCCTTGCACTTTACTTATTCTCATTTCTGAAATTTGGAATTTTTGTTAGATAAATCCTCTTTTTACATTTAATTTCTTCACTTTATCTCTTCAAAGACTTCCGAAGAGTGTTATGCCCAATTTTGGTACAAGCACTTTGGTGCTTTCACTGAGAAAAAACAATTTTTCTCCTACTCTTTGGATCTCCTATCTATATTGATTTGCATAAATCTAAGAAGAAGATCCAGATCTAGAACGTTGAAGCCCTTCCATTCTATTCAGATTTGTATCAGATCTAGAAAAGGACTTTCATCTCCTCACTATGGTGAGCACACGTACCACCTCTACAGCAGGTGATCAAGGAGCACGGGACCGACAAAATCCCATGCAATCGCCGCCATCCAACCAAAATGTTGCGGGACCTCCAGATCCATCAGGTCCAGTCACTAGGCAAGAATTCCAGACATTGCTTCAAGAGTTGACCCAAAGTCGGCAGCAGCTAGCGGAACAACTACGCACCAACACGGAGTTGACTAAACGCTAAACCGCCAAAGGCGAAGAAGATCCAGAAGAGACCTAAATTCTCACTCTTCCACAGAAAGTTCAGCCTCCTCCGATGGCCAAACTAGATCCGCACGTCCACGGTTAGGTGTAAGCTACACCCAAGCCATAGGACTCCAACCTACTTCGAACCTTGGGCAACCTAGAGCTGCACCATCCTCTAGTCTCCGCACAGAACCTTCAACTCGAGGAGGAGCTGCTCCTTATCATGTTACCGGCAACATTGCTACTACCACCACTGCCGGACGAGGAGGTGACGCTAGAAACCAAGCTGATCCTCAACATAGCCAACGAGAGCAGACTCCTGAGCCTTATGTCCCTGAGGATGTTGAACCAAGGAGGCGAGGCACGGACCGTCGACCGCGTCCGGTCCAGACTCGCGCTGTGGAACCTGGCCATACCTTGGCACAACATGCTTCAATTGTCCGAACACCAGATATACCAGCGATGATCCGCCAAATGATCCGTGAAAGTCAGGGTCTCTCTAATGACGATTGGGGAATCTCCCGAAATCATACCCCTTTCACCGATGATGTCCTATATGTTGAACCACCCTGGCACTTCAAGATGCCAGCTTCGCCAGTTTATGAAGGAAGTTCTGATCCCAATCAACATGTCCTGAAATACAAATGGCTGATGAATGCTGCTAGAGCTGATAATGCAGTAAAGTGCCGTAGTTTCCCCATTTCCCTAAGGGGCATCGCTACCATGTGGTTCACTCGTTTGCCACCGCGATCCATCTCTAACTTTGACCAGATGGCCACCAAGTTTGTCGAACAATTCCGCATGCACGTGGCAAGGCCAAAGGACGTTAACACTCTGTCTAGTGTTACGCAAGCTCCCGGAGAAACACTTAGATGTTACTTGGAGCGGTTCCATGCTGCGTGCGCAGAAATAAGCAATCCCAACGATAGCTCTATCCTGATGGCTCTGACCAAGGGGATTGATGCTGATTCCGAGTTCGGAAATTGGTTAGTTGGGAAACCACCTGCGTCATTGGACCGTTTCTATTCCAAGGCAGCCTAATTCCTGAGAAGGGAGGATGCGAAACAGTCTAGGAAGTAGGATGACGCAGGGCCCAATATCGAAGGTATCCAGAATAACGTCGCAGTTAAACAGTCCGGAGATAGTTCTGGAAAAACTCAGCTGAACGTACAAAATAAAAGAAATCCACAGAGGGACAATGGGAATCAAAACAAGAAACACGATCAGGATCGCGGTCCACGGCGTAGAGCTTCCATGTATGATAACTACACTCCGTTAAACACGTCGCTGGAAAATATGTATTTGTAGATCTGCAATACCATGCAATTTAAGAAACCTGCCCCGAAACCACCAACTGAAAGACAAATCCAAATAGGAAAATTCTGTAGATTCCATGAGAGTTATGGCCACAACACCAATGAGTGTCGTCACCTACAAGACCTCATTGAAAAAATGATACGTGAGCGGAAGCTGGATCAGTATGTACGGGCGTCGTAATCCGGTGGTGCGGGCCCATCAAATCAGAATC
Source organism: Allium fistulosum (assembly GCA_030737815.1). Taxonomy (NCBI): domain Eukaryota; kingdom Viridiplantae; phylum Streptophyta; class Magnoliopsida; order Asparagales; family Amaryllidaceae; genus Allium; species Allium fistulosum. The sequence continues at coordinate 803,296,846 of CM060904.1, forward strand.
GTGCACCGAATCAGGAAAGACAGGAAGAACCCACTCGTGCGGACGGGAGGTTATTCATCAATACAATAAGTGGTGGTCCTCACCCAGCAGATCGAAGCTGGAAGGAAATGGAGTCATATGCCAGTTCTATTAGGCATGCGGACTTCGAGTGTTACAGTAGTTTTGATGAGGGAGCTCTGGCCAAGCAACAGAAAACGATGACGGATGACATCGTGTTCCGGAGCAAAGATGCAGATAAAATCGAAGCTCCCACTATCGATCCACTGGTCATCTCAGCACAATTAGGTCCCGCTTGGATGAAAATGATCTTAGTTGACAGTGGAAGCTCTATGAATATTCTGTTCAAACGAGCTTATGATCAAATGAAGATGGAAGCCGCAGACTTGAAGCCTTGTCAATCTCGAGTCCATGGTTTCAACGGAAGTGCCACTATACATACTGGAATGGTGGAATTGCCAGCAGAGTTGGGAGTCGGAGAACGTCGGAGAGTACGGATGTTGCAGTTCATTGTTTTGGACTTAGACTCCCCTTACAATGCTTTCTTGGGCCGACCGGCCCTCGCTGAATTCAGAATTGCCATTGCCCCATGGTGCTTAACCTTAAAATTTCCCACTGATCATGGAATAGGAATCGTTCAGGGAGACCAGGCCACTGCCAGATCCTGTTATGTTGCTGAGCTGCGGGAGGCACAGTGAAAGGAGAAGGGAAAGGGCGTAGAGGAATCTCTCTGCGTCCGTTTCGCCGATAATTGACAATTAACGCCCGGGCCCAGGCCCGGGCACCCAAGCCAATTCCTCAGGGATCTTGACCCAAGAGAAACTGAAGACGAAGGAGAATCTAAAGAAAGTCAAGCATCCCCGGCTGAACTGACGATTGATGTCCCAGTTAACAGTGATGATGATTCAAGAATGATAAAGATTGGGTCTCAGCTAAGCCAGAAAACTCAAGAGGATTTGGTCGAATTTCTGCGGGCAAATCTTGATGTATTTGCCTGGACACACTCTGATATGTTCGGGATCTCGCCAGACATCGCGAGCCACGCTCTGAACATTGACTCGCGGCATGTCTCGGTCAAACAGAAAAGGCGCGGCATGGATCCAAAGAGATCTGCTGCCCTTAAAGAGGAAGTGGAAAAGCTTGAAGCAAACGGATTCATTCGAGATGCGCTATATCCTGAATGGGTGTCAAATCTCGTGCTCGTCCGAAAGCCAAATGGAAAGTGGAGAACATGTGTCGACTATTCCGATCTGAACAAATCATGCCTCAAAAACAGTTTCCCGCTTCCTAGAATTGATCAGCTAGTGGATTCGACGGCTGGACATGAACTATTATCCTTCATGGACGCGTACTCAGGCTACAATCAGATACCGATGCATTTACCCGATCAAGAACATACTAGCTTTGTAACCAACTAGGGACTTTACTGTTACAAGGTTATACCGTTTGGACTCAAGAACGCCGGGGCTACTTACCAGCGGTTGGTCAATCGGATGTTCGCTAATCAAATCGGGAAGACAATGGAAGTATATGTGGACGACATGCTTGTGAAGTCACGACTCTCCAACGGCCATGTAAAAGACCTGGAAACTATGTTCAACATACTTCGGGAGTACAAGATGAAGCTCAACCCACTGAAGTGTCACTTTGGAGTTGCATCCGGAAAGTTCCTTAGGTTCATCGTTAACGCCCGGGGAATCGAAGCCAATCCCGAAAAGATTTGGGCAATCAGAATTCTTGAAACTCCCAAAACTATAAAACAAGTCCAGAGTCTCAATGGAAAAGTAGCAGCACTGAGCAGGTTCATTTCAAAGTCCACAGACAAATGCATTCCCTTCTTCGATCTGATCCGAAAAGGAAAACGCAACTTTGAATGGATCACGGAGTGCGAGGGCACTTTTCGAGCGCTAGTCCAACATCTGTCCACACCACCTATCCTGTCGAAGCCCATCAACCATGAGAAGCTGTTTGTATATTTGGCGATATCAGAGAACGCTATCAGCGCTGCATTAATCCGAGAAGAAGACAAGATTCAGAAGCCGGTATACTACGTCAGCAAACGATTGACTGGGGCTGAAAGGAACTACCCGAAGCTAGAAAAGTTGGCCTACTGCCTTGTGATCGCATCGAGAAAACTCCGACAATACTTCCAGGCACATCCCATTGTTGTTTGCACCGACCAGCCGTTACGACAGGTCCTTTCGCGGTCTGAGACATCTGGTAGGTTACTCAAGTGGAACATCGAACTGAGTCGGTTCGATATTACTTACACTCCAAGATGAGCAATCCAAGGACAAGTCCTCGCCGATTTCATAGCTGAATTCACCGTTCCAGAGGACTTGCCCGAAACCAGTAAATCCCCCGAAACTTTCTGGAAGATGTATACCGATGGTGCATCGAATGACCGATGTTCAAGCGCTGGTGTTGTGCTCGAAACCCCTGAAGGTCGATCTATATGCTACGCTTTGAAGTTTGACTTTCATCCAACCAATAACGAGGATGAGTACGAAGCCCTCTTAGCTGGCTTGAATCTCGCCAGATATCTGAAAATCATCGCTGTGGAAATTCACTGTGATTCGCAATTGGTCGTGTGTCAAGTATGGGGAGAATATCAGGCAAGAGATCGAAGGTTGGCTGCTTACTTAGCTCGAGTTCGGGAAGTACTAAATCAGTTTGATTACTATGCCATCTATTGCATACCTCGAGAATGCAACCAAAAAGCCGATTCATTGGCAAAGCTAGCCAGCACAGGCGAAGCTCAGCAAATGGGACTCGTTCCCGTAGAAACGCTATCTTCCCCAAGTATCGATCGGAAAGAAATAAACTGGATATGCGAAACCATTCCCGAAAAGGACTCATGGATGACTCCGCTCAAAAATTACATCGAACACGGAATCTTGCCGGAACGCAGAAGTGAAAAAAGACAAGTCCTCCGAATGGCCTCGCGATTCGTCATTCAGGATGGGGTCATGTATAGAAGAGGGTACTCTGTTCCTCTACTCCGGTGTATCGCTCACAATGAAATCAAACGAGTATTGCATGAAGTGCATGAGGGAGAATGTGGCGATCACACCGGGGGGCAAGCACTTGCCAAGAAAATACTTCGATACGGATATTACTGACCAACCATGAATCGCGATGCGTCAGATTATGCAAAGAAATGCGATAGGTGTCAGAAATATGCCCGAATTCCTAGAGCTCCTCCTACCGAAATAACACAAATGGTCAGCCCATGGTCGTTCGCAATGTGGGGAATCGACATCATCGGTGCTCTACCTCTGGCAAAAGGCAGTGCAAAGTACGCCATCGTCGCAGTTGATTACTTTACAAAATGGGCTGAAGCCGAAGCTCTTGCTACCATTACAACGAAGAAAGTAATCAACTTTGTGGTTCGTAACATCATCTGTCGATTCGGTCTCCCACACACCATAATTACGGACAACGAAACCCAATTCGACGGTGCTGAATTCAAGGATTTCTACGAACGATTTCACATCCAAAAGAAATTCTCCGCAGTTGCACATCCTCAAGCAAACGGGCAGGTCGAAGCAGTTAATAAAGTTATAAAGTCCATCCTGAAGAAACGACTGGAAATGGTCGGGGGCAAGTGGGTCGATGAACTTCCTATGGCTCTATGGGCTTACCAAACAACCCACAAGACCGCGACCGGCCACACTCCGTTCTCTCTTTCTTATGGTTCAGAGGCCGTTATTCCGGTCGAGCTAGAAGTACCTTCTCATTGTGTGACATACTACGATCCGAAGATGAATGCTATACTACTTACTGAATCTCTCGACCTACTGGATGAGAAGCGTGAAGAGGCTGATTTGAGAGCAGCTGCGCATCGAAGTCGAGTCGCCCGATTGTACAACGCCAAGGTCTGTCCGTGAACCTTCGAACTTGGCGATCTCGTCTTAAAAAGAATCTATCCGGTTCCTTCACATATGAAGCCGACATGGGAAGGACCGTATGTTATTGGACGAAGGCTCGGAGATGGCACATTCAAATTATCGACCGTCGACGGTCTTACCCTGCCAAGAGCTTGGAATAGTGAAAGCCTTCGCCGTTATTACACCTGACAGGCTATCTCTATCCATTTAATTTACTTTCATTTTCTGCAATTTGTTTCTGCATTTCGAAATTAGAACTTTTAATAAGGCAACTGACTTTGCCATACTTTCTTATTTCAGCAATAAAATGCAACCTCTTAGAGTCAGAGCTGTGATTTACTTGAAATACTTCATATGACCATCACTATGCACGGAGAGCTAAGTCTCATCATACGGTGGGATTTATTCAAATAGAGAGTGACTGTGGTGCAATCAATCACTCACTAAGTGAAACCCGAGCTTGGGGGCAAGCCATCACATCAAAGCCAGAAAAGGATTGATACACGACAATCCTTCACCAACTCCGTATTCCCAAAGTGCGAAACGGAGTATAAACATCCAACTCTGAATTCCCAGAGCGCGAACCGGAGTATAAACATTCAACTCCGTATTCCCATAGTGCAAAACGAAGTATAAACATCCAACTCCGAATTTCCAGAGCGCGAACCGGAGTATAAACACCAACTCCGTATTCCCAAAGTGCGAAACGGAGTATAAACATCCAACTCCAAATTCCCAGAGCGCGAACCGGAGTATAAACATTCAACTCCGTATTCCCAGAGTGCGAAACGGAGTAAAACATCCAACTCCGAATTCCCAGAGCGCGAACCGGAGTATAAACACCAACTCCGTATTCCCAGAGTGCGAAACGGAGTATAAACATCCAACTCTGAATTCCCAGAGCGTGAACCGGAGTATAAACATTCAACTCCGTATTCCCAGAGTACGAAACGAAGTATAAACATCCAACTCCGAATTCCCAGAGCGCGAACCGGAGTATAAACATTCAACTCCGTATTCCCAGAGTGCGAAACGGAGTATAAACATCCAACTTCGAATTCCTAGAGCACGAACCGGAGTATAAACATTCAACTCCGTATTCCCAAAGTGCGAAACGGAGTATAAACATCCAACTCTGAATTCCCAGAGCGCGAACCAGAGTATAAACATTCAACTCCGTATTCCCAGAGTGCGAAATGGAGTATAAACATCCAACTCCGAATTCCCAGAGCGTGAACCGGAGTATAAACATTCAACTCTGTATTCCCAGAGTGCAAAACGGAGTATAAACATCCAACTCCGAATTCCCAAAGCACGAACCGGAGTACAAACATTCAACTCCGTATTCCCAGAGTGCGAAACGGAGTATAAACATCCAACTCTGAATTCCCAGAGCGCGAAGCGGAGTATAAACATTCAACTCCGTATTCCCAGAGTGCGAAGCAGAGTATAAAAGTATAAACATCCAACTCCAAGTTCCCAGAACGTGAACCGGAGTATAAACGTTCAACTCCGTATTCCCAGAGTGTGAAGCGGAGTATAAAAATCCAACTCCGAACTCTCGGAACGCGAGTCGGAGTACAAGTGTCAGCTCCGGGCCCCAGACCACGGACATATGATTAAAACTTCAGCCGGCATGACCAACCGCCAGTAAGCAAATAAGAAATCACCGGAGTACGGATATGATCATTAATAATCGAACAAGCATGGATACATTACTCAATCTCCTCCTACTTCAGACATCCGTTCGGTGGCACAAGTCTCATCATGTTACAAGTAAGAAGCGGTCGTCGACTGACGGTTTACGACTCATCCCCAAGACTGGGGGGCAGGACTTAAGCATCAACCATTAATTGAAGCGATGCGACGTCGGGATTCAACTCGCTTCCCGATCACAAGCCATGTCCACAGTTCCCAAACTTGGCAAACCAAAACAAACTTGATTCGGAACCTGAAACTTCACAAGTGCATTTCAGACACTGAAACACTTAGACAAATACACAATGACAAAAAAGAAAAGTTTCATTTCTACTGATTATAGAAGACGTTCGTGTACAAGTTTCCAAAAAATTCCTACTAGCAGGGGCCGAACACGCATCTATACCCGGCTAACAAAATACAAAATCAAAATACGCCAGATGATCATGCCTAATCTCTCTTCTTCCTTGGCTTCCTCTTCAGTGCGGACCCGTTGGAGCCATCGCCAATCTTCCTCTTCAAGCCTGTGCCTTTCGGCGGTTGGTCCTTAGGCGAAGGCATTATGTCAACATCCTCCTTCGAACTCGTTTGAATAACAATGCTCCCTGCTGACGGAGTCGGGGGAACAGGATCAGATGTGGAAGACGTCATGGCCACGCTAGTGTCTGAAAATGTACCACCAGGCGATATCGTTCTAAGCGGAGCCAAACCAAGTGTCGCCGTCACACCTCCAACACTTCCACCAAGCACTGCAGCGTCCATTTCAGCGGCAATTTGTGCCATGATTTCATCTTTAGTACCCAAACGAGCCACGCTGGGAGCGTCAGTGGTCGGCATCGAAGAGCTTGTGGCAGGAACTCCTCCGCCCATGACGAATGATAAGTCAGCTAAAGGATCGCCATGACGACGAAAGAGTTCCTCCATTAACTGCTCATCAAACACAATCGTACTCCCCTGCATGTCGTCAAGCTGGGCGGTTATAGTCATGGTGATTGCTTCAGTAACGATAGCCTCCTGCGTTTGATATAACTCTTGAGTAGCAGGAGGCATGGCCGGTGCGACATCAATCACCGGACAAAGAATAAAAGAACTGTTAGGACTTAACTCGATCGAAGATTCCGATTTAAGAGAAGTGGAATGTTCAGAATAACTTCCTCAGTTCGACTTGTAGGCGGTAGGGTGGCATCAATAACTTGCGCAGCAGCCGGAGACATCTGCGGCTGATCTGGATTATAAGCAGGAACAGCCTAGGGATCGACTGCAGACGAGGATTCGGGCTGGGTTGACACGAGAACTTCGAGGCTTGCTTCATGATGGCCAACTCCAGAACCCTCTCCCACTTTAAAATGATGAGCGCCAAGTTTTTCCTTCTCATGCAGAATCATCGACTCGTGGAGAACCTTCTTTTCATCATCAGTCAGAATGCGGTTCTCGAGTTCAAATTCATCTACGGACTCGCCCTGATGCGCCTCTTTTTCTTCCTCAACCAGTCGGCTCCAAGCATTGTGGAGATGAGTCGAAAAGTCATCGAGCCAGGCTAGGCCCCTGTGCCTCAGCACATTAGCATTATAAACCACAAGGAGGTCTTCGATGTCGGCCTCTAGCCTGGACTCGGCCAGCTTCACCCTCTCCTCGACCTCAGTCTCCACTTTCTGGACTTTGGCCACCGCCGCATCCCGTTCTCCCCTGAGCAGAACAGCCTGATCGCATGCCTCCTGGGCTGCGTTGTTCGCGTCGTCTTTCTCCTTGACCATATCAGCAAATTTGGCCTTGAGTTCATTAAGCTCCTTGACTGCCGCATCCCGCTCAGCAATGACTTTAGTGTTCCGGTGGCCCATCTCCTCCACCAGGGCAATGTGTGCCTGACTCAACCTCTCCATTTCTGCCTTCGCTTCGTCAGCCTTCTTAATGGCCTCAATCTCAGATTTTCGAGAAGACTCGGACTCGGCAGAGAGTACTTGGATAATGCGATCCCTTTTTGCGAGCTCGGTCTCCATCTTCTCGATCTCTTTAGCCCGCTCGAAGGCCACTTTAGAAGCTTTTTCGGCAGCCTTCGCCCACTCTCGATATTGGGTGTAGATGTCGTGGACATAATCATGCATCGTGCCTTCTACCCTTGATGGAATTCTCTTCAAGTGGGGAGGGAAGACATAACCGTCGAAGCAAATATTAGGAAAATCCTTCTTAATTTGAGCCAACTTAAGGTCCCCTTCTCCAGTGGGATCAGCGAGGACCTACTCCGTAACCATGGAAGATGTAGTTTCGACTCTCTGAAGATGAGTCTCAGATCTGGAAGAGTGGGAAGATGGCCTATGACGAGGAGGCTCTGGTGGATTTGAAGTTTGAACAGGAGGAGGAGATGGAAGTCTAGGAGGAGGAGGAGAGCGCGATCTAGACCGATGTTTGTACTCCCTATCCCTATCACGCCCGTACCTATCTTGGTGGGAGTACTCGCGGTCGCGATCTCTATCTGAATCCCTCCTTCGAGAGTCATAATAAGAAGAATATTTTCGGGCAGAGCGAAGATTACCAAGCATTGATCCCCTTCCAAACATAGTACCTGAACATGAGAAGAGGAGAAAGAGTTAGTAACTTCCTTAGTTGGACGAAGTATAGTTGTGAATCATGAAGTGTAGTGAAGTGTATGCATGTGCAATCCCCCGACCAACCGGAAATGTCGGCCGCACTCGTAGCAAGCGACCCGCTCGGTTCCTGAACACTATCAAGCCCTTCCATCCCAGCGTCGTGTGAAGACGACACAAAATCCGGGATCGGGATATCGTCAAGCCCTGCAAAAGGACTCTCCACTTGTAGGGGAGGAGCCTCTGAAATTCTAATCCCCTGGGAAGGTAAAGACACGACCACGGATTTAAATCTCTTAGATTTAGGGCGTTTGTAAGCAGCGGCCTTGCCTTTTCTTCTTCCTCCGGAATCCTGAACATCGGAAGGAGGCCCGGCCGGGAGCTCAGTAATTGTGGGCATTCTTTCTGGATCAACTTCTTCGGTGATCACAACTGCGGGCTCTTTGCGCTTCACGCGTTTCTTCGGGGCCACCCTATGTATCACATCTAGGTGTATGCTCTGTCTTCGTTCTATCAACCCAACAGCCCTCAAATTTCTGCAGTCAGGACTAAGTCTATGTGCCTCTCTTCGCCCGGAAACGCTTGAAGAATCCAAACAAGCTCTCTGAAGTACGTGCCATTGGGGTGAGAGATTGCGGCTATAAGAAAGGAAAAGTATGTCAGTTTTGAAGTCGGTCACTAACATCTCAGTGATTCAAGAGGAGATGGCGACACTTACGTCTATCTAACCACCGCCTAGCAAATCTAGGGGGGCACTGAACGTAGAACCATTCGGATTTATAATAACTCAGCCTTCCCAGAAACCCTGTACAATGTGGCAGCTCCTGACCACTTCCAGGAAGGTGAAAGAGGGGTTGTCTCCACGGCTCTTGACATTGAATAAATATCGGATCTCGATCGGCTTCGGCGGATGAAAGAGGATCTCCATAAAGAGAACAAAGATGCTGTTCAGTAAGGCGTACCCGTTGGGGTGTAGCTGAGACGGAGCTATGCCAAGAAACGATAAGATCTCCCTGATATAGTCATTGAAGGGAGGAAGTGTCCCCGCCGTGCAAGCGTGACGGTTGAAAGCAGTAAATCCTTCCGGGGGATATTGAGGCCTGTCCTTCGGCCCAGGAAGTAGCACGTCATCAAGCGACAAACCGTGCCTTAAGAAAATCCGACCTAACATGTCTTCGAAGATACCCGATGGCACCGAATCCGGTGGAGTACAAATAAACCGAGCCCCTTGACGCTTGTCCGAAGCTATCTCAATAACTTCGGCTTCTATAACTGGTATCTCAATAGTTGAAGGAACAGAACTTGGAAATTCCGGCTGTTGAGAACTTGAAGGATCCATAACCAGCTAGCTTATAAAAAATCATTATTAAACTGACAAATAACACTCGTGCATCTCCCAGTGTAAAGTGTGCGAGCGTGTTGTGCAGTGCAGTACTGTATCTTATTTGGGGAGATCAACCGGATTAAAGGGAAATGTGTAAACAACGAGACTTCGGAATTCGGTCGGGAGGACCGTCATCGCTGGCCGTCACAACCATGCCATCCAGTTATTAACTATCACTCAAAATCGAAGTTTGGTGTCATTTTTATAAGTTGCAGTTTCATTGACGAGCTTCGATAGGAAGTCAGATATGCAGTGAAATGGTAAAAGTCCAGTTATACAAGTTTGAAGCTCGTCGGAGGAAATTGTTCAAGTGTGTTAGGAGTGCCAAACTTTTGGATGGTCAAATTTGTATCGCTCGCGAGAGCCGTGTTCGCGTTAATAAGCTATGGTCATATGCATATAAGTCAAACTCGGTCAGAAGGTTGGCATGCAAGATTCGACTCGAACTAGAAGGACTCAATTCGAAATCCCCAGTTCGACTTGCTCCATTCGACTCGGTCCCAAGACCACGAGTTCGACTCGCTCCTAGGACCACACGGCTCGACTCGCTCCCTTTGACTCGGTCCCAAGACCACGAGTTCAACTCAGTCCTAAGACCAAGCAGTTCGACTCGCTCCCCAGGATCATCAAGTTCGAATTGGTCCCAAGGTCACATACTTCGATTCGACTGAAAAACACCCCCTTTTCGAGTCCATCAGGCGCGACCCCTTCGTATCGATCCATGGATTCAAAGCATTCAATTCGATGCGAAGCTCCACCATCGATCGATACGAAGACCTTCGCCTCATCATCTCGAAACCCATACTCCATTGGCACGAAGCTGGGCCAGAGAACTTTCGATCGACCACGACTTTGATCGGTTTGATGTTAAGAAAACCCGAGCCTCATCATTTACACGTGGATTCACTTATTTGATTACCTAGATCTAACAGCTAGTTCGAGTGGTTGGTAATAGGAATCGATTCGAAGGCAAAGGTTTTTCTCGTGAAATGCTCTGGAACGATACGAAGGCAAGGCAGATAAAGATGAAAGATAAAAAGTGAAAAAGCGGCTAAGTGCCAGATATTTATATGGAGTCGAAAGCAAGGGGAATAACCGATTCGAATTCCAGTAGGGTCGAGCACGTGCTTCGACTCCCTCTTCAGTGCACTGATGCGGAGCTCCTTTTCGTATCGCTCCTTTGACTCCATCCCCGTGAATAGTTCGACTCACTCCCTCATGCAGCCATAGAAGACATCACTTCGACTCGCTCAATCAGTGAACGTTTCGACTCGATCCTCTACCTCCTATGTGTTTCGACTCCGACTCCTCTGCAATTCGAATCCAAGACCGAGTCGAACGACCAGATCGACTCCATCAGGGAGTCTACATCGGCTCGCTCCACTTCGACTCGCTCAGTTCACGTCCATCATCGAGTCGAATGAGCACTTCGTATCCATCGAACCATGGCTTCCAGAGGCCTACTCCATCAACTCGACATACTTACTTCGCATCCACAAATCCAATAAAAATCATCTTCGATGTTTCAATCCTTCACATCGATTCAGGAGAGGATCGGTACGAAGGAACATTCAAAAACAACCGTCAAGCATTGTTACAACGGATTTCACATCGGTTCAGGAGAGAATCGGTATGGAATTCAAAAACAATAAACTGACAATGACTCGAGAACGTACAAATGTCAACGGGAGTCAGATTAAAGTATATGCATGAATGACGGACTAATATTCAATATTCTAGATTCTCAGGAATAAAAAATTCATCTAATAACGATTACAACAGAAAATGGGTAACCACTAGCATACAACAATCAGTTGCAACAATACAGGGCACAATAGTCGACAATAAACAGTTTACATTATCAAGAAGGACGGTCGTAGGTTACAACTTTCATCGAAAAGACGATAACTATACAGAGTAAAGACCATAGCACTTCAAAGCACATCATGTTACTTTGGGGGGCAAATGTTATCCTGCCTTTTGGCAAGGCCGTGACACCAAGGAATTGACTAGTAACCAGTGACGGCCCATCCTAGAGATCAGATATATACGGACTCGCTACGGATATAGATGAATTTTGTCCGAGTCCAGATCGAGCCAAAATTGGTAGGACATGACGAGCTAATCCACGAGAGCCAATGTTCAAAATCTCAAGTCAATCCGAGTCCGTATGCTCAAGTTATGAGCGATACAAGATTGGACGAAGGTCAATTGCCGGTCAAATCGCTCCTTCGACTCGCTTCCGTTCGACTCAGGAGAAGCCAACTTCGACTCGCTCCATGTCCCTCAGAGCTGCTCTCTTCGACTCGCTCCAATTCGAAAACATCGAAAGCGCACACTTCGACTCGCTCCATTCGAACAACTGTTCGACTCCATCAACTTCGACTCCACTGCTCAAACCTCCCAGGACACCCCATTTCGACTCGCTCGACCAGTACTAGCTTCGACTCGCTTGACCAGTTCTATCTTCGACTCGCTCGACCAAGTAATAGCTTCGACTCGCTCGAAGCAACATCCAGGACAGAGAAAGAATCAAGTGCCACGTCATCGAGTCGAACGGAAGCGAGTCGAAATGGAAGCGAGTCGAAGGAAACAGCTTGCCGAAAACTCCATTTCGTATCGATCATATCTCCTAATCTACAAGTCCAAATGTTATGAAATTTTCACAGAAGACTACGTGCATGCTAAAGAATGTCCACGCCAAATTTCGACTCCATTGGATGAAATCTTGAGCGAATCGAAATCAGCTCGTGTCGATCACGGATCGGACCGAAACTTCACGGGCTTGGGCGTGCGGGCCTGGTCACGTGCCAGAGAGGGTCTCCCGAGATTTGAGCGAAATATCAGCCTCCTACACCTATAAATAGACCCCCAAAGCCAACAAAAAAGGGGTTCTTCTTCTTCATCTTTGAGATCTCCAACGCCCGGACTCCGCCAGATCTAGATCTGAACTCCATTGCTGCTGCTACCAACAAGATTCACTGCTGCAAATCACAATTGACTGCTGTAAATCATTGAATTCACTTGTAAACACAAAAGAAAGATCAATAAAGCAAACTACTTCATAGTGGACGTAGGCTATACGCCGAACCACTCTAAATTCTTGTGTCTCCTTGCACTTTACTTATTCTCATTTCTAAAATTTGGAGTTTTTGTTAGATAAATCCTCTTTTTACATTTAATTTCTTCACTTTATCTCTTCAAAGACTTCCGAAGAGTGTTGTGCCCAATTTTGGTACAAACAATACTTTAGTTAAGGAGCTACAAGTTGGAAATGTTCTAAATGAAAGGTTGCGGTGATTCAATGAAAAGGCTGAGTACATCATCTTGAATATGTCCAAAATAAAAGCAATATGTGTGTGTGTGTGTGTGTGTGTAAATGCACAAATTTATAATGGATCTAGGGGTAGTGCGAAGTATTAAGAATACTAAACATTATTATATGATAAAAATGTAATAACAAGAGCTCGCTAAAAGTTGAGAAACATACTCTGAATAGTTTCACATGATAAAAGTAATTTATCGGCATCAAAGGGAATTGATTGACAAAGTAGATAATTAAACGACATAATAAATCCATTCACGAAGGGTCTAACTCGATCAGTTCTCATTAAACTGATCGAAGGAATGGGATTGAGATTCCATAATTGGCCCTAGGCGCAAGTGGGAGGTTGATAGAGTTACGGGTATGCCCTAGGGGCAAATATGTAATTATTACATATATCTTACTCGATAACCAATCTTATTCGAAATAAAAGGTGCTTCCTTTCTATTATATACCTTATATAATGTGTTATATTAATTAATTATTTATTAAAAGTATATTTAATAGAAAATCCATAAATTTTACATTTTCTAATAGTAGTTACAAATGTTGTATCCAAGAGTATTTATCATAATGAAAATAAACATACCATTTTAAATATTCCTAGTCAAGATGTATCGAGACTGGATATCGATACATCCGTTGAAACTAGAGTATTTAACGCTCTCCAAATATTTGACGGTGTATTACTCATGACTACTAGGGGAACCAAGGAGTTACATACTGATAGTAATTGGAGAATAATAGAATGAAACACTTGATAATTTTTTGTTGGTTAATATAACTAAAGTCAAACAGAAATATCGATGTGACAAAATTACATATTTCACTTGACTTTATAATATTGTCAATCTTCGATGTAGAATCTCTACTTTGATTTTACTTAAATCATCGCAAGACGACCATCGAACGACTATAGTTGGGTCGAGTGGAAGCATTGGAAGTGAAACGCTATTCAAGAGAGGATTCATCTCCTCAATTATATGAGGTTAGTCTCACGGTTAACTCAAAGTCTATATCTCTGGCCATAGTAGTTTGGCTAATAATAATTGTTATTATTGAACCAAGGACTTTGTGTTTGGACTATAGAGTTGAATACGGATGATATTGGAATTCTGACCATTACCAAATTCTATAAGTTTCAAAGTGATATAGTTTTGACGAAGAGAACTGATGTAAATAATCGTCACTACCGGGTAACGCTTAACAAAGTAAAATTGGATTTTACCGAAACCAAGTAAGCAATAAATTTGGTCAAAACGTCACACCATCTTCTATGTGACGTGTGAACATTAATATTCAAATTGTTCGATATTAATCGTTGATCAAATTTACACCTAAGAGTTACATAAACGGAATATTGAATACTCCTTTGACTACTGATTTAATTAATTTATAGTTTTTATAAATTAATTGAATTAATTAATATTTATGAAATATTAATTATAAATTTTTTATTTGATATGTATAACAATATTAAAAATTAAGTTCATAATAGTTATAAATATATGAATTGATATAGGATATTAATACTCATTTAAATTAGATTTAAATGAAATAAATATTGTTAGGGCTTGATGTGAGTTTGAAGCCTATATGGGGCTTAAGATATTTGGCCACGATTAGATGGTATGGCCGACTATATGATGGTCTTAAGGTAGGGTTTTGATGTGTTAAAAGATAGAGAATGAACATAAGAAAAATAAGGATCCTGAGCCAACATTTTCTATCTAGTCTCTCTTTTATATAAGTATCACAACTCTCTTTCTAAACCAAGTTTTAGAGCCTTCATCATTACCTTTTGCAAGCTAAAACTGCTAGAGTTAGGGGTATGCCATAGAGACAATTATGTAATTTGTTACATATATGTAACCCAATAACCAATCTTGTTCGAAATCAAAGTTTTTTTCCTATTATATACTTAATATAATGTTGTTATATTAATTAATTAATTAATTAATTAAAAAATATATTTGATAGAAACTCCATAAATTATATGTTTTGTGATAGTAGTTACAAAGTGTTGTAGCCGTGAGTAATTTATCACAATGAAAACAAATTTATCATTTTAAATGTTCGTAGTCAAGATGCATCGAGACTAGATATTGATGTATTCGTTAAGACTAGAGTACGTAACGCTCTCTAAATGTTGAACAGTGTATTACTCATGGTTGTTGGGGGCACCATGGGGTTACATACTGATAGTTATTGGATAACTATGGAACGACTCACTCGATAGTTTTCTGTTGGTTAATATAACTAAGGTCAAACAGAAAATATCGACATGACTGATTTACACAGTTCTTTTGACTTGAGAATACTGTGGATCTTCAATATGAAAGTTATGCTTTGATTATAGTCAAATCATGGCATGGCGTTCCATCGAGTGATTATAATTTGGTCGAGTGCAAGTATTGGAAGTGAAGCACTATTCAAGAGAGGATTCGTCACCTCAGTTAAAAGGAGTTAGTATCACGGTCAACTCAAAGTCAAAGTCTCTAACCAGAGCATTTCAATTAGTAATAATTGTTATTGTTAAACCAAGGACTTTGTATTTGGACAATAGAATTGAATATGGATGATATTGGAATTTTGACCATTAGCAAATTTGATAAGTCCAAAGTGATATAGTTTTGACGAAGAGAATTAGTGTAAATAAATGTCACAAGCGGGTAATGCTTAATAAAATGAAATTGGATTTTTACCGAAACTAACTAAGCGATAAGTTTGGCTAAAATGTCACACCGCCTATTAAGTGACGTCTGAATGTTAACATTCGAATAGTTCGATGTTAATTGCTAACTGAATTTACACCTGATAAGTCACATAACCGGAATGATGAATTCTCTTTAGACCGAATGATATAATTAGTTTATAATTGTTATAATTTAATTTAATTAATATTAATTATAAAATATTGAATATGATTTGAGGAATAAATATTATTGTATATATATTTATAATAGTTATAGATATATCGACCGATATGCGATATCGGTAAGCAATTAAATTAGATTTAATTAATAATATTTATTTGGACTTAAAATGGTTTTAAAGCTCATGAAAGGGGATGGAAATTTCGACCAAAATGAGGGCAATATGAACCATAACATGGTGCAACAAAGGCTTGGAGATGGAGGGCTAAGATGGAAGATAATTGGTAAGAGATGATATAGGATATTGATCCTAAAATATCTCTAACTTCTCTTCATTATAAGCATCTCTATCCTCGATCTTTAGGAGATTTTTTGGCTGTCTCCTCTCTCCATTTTGCTGGCCGAATTATACCTCCTAGTGCTCCAACATAAATCAAATCAATAACTATGCGGTAGCAAAGGGTTTGCGATTTAAAGAGTAGCAAACTGACGAATCGGGAAGGTTTCTTGAGGAAGGGAACTCATCATTACAAGGTGTACTTAAAGGCATTAGTATAGATAAGTATTTAGTTTTATATGATGCATATTCTCTGTATGAATCTATATTGTTCATATATATACACACTATTATTATTGAATTGTTAGTTAGGTGAGACTCTTATAGGTATTATTGTTGTTACATATATCGATTAGTTATGTGTATAAAAAATATATATTTTTATGATAGATACGATACACACAACCGAAATTATTTTATTTCATTTATTATTATTTTATTAATTAATTTATGCATATATTAATATATTAATTGATTTATTTATATGACCGATACTAAACTATATACCTATATCATAAAAATGTTGAACTTATATTTTTTAAATGTATAGTTACATAAATTATAATTTTTAGTAAACATAAATAATTTTCTTGGCAATTATTTAATATTTTTAGTATTATTTAATAATTATATGAATTAAAAATTTATATAAAATAAATTATGTCTCGAAAATTAGATCTTAAATTTTTAAAATTTATATATCATTATAGAACCTTTCAATCAAAATTTTAGATTTTTCAACCGTTTTTAATATTTTAAAAAAATAATTTTTTAATTCGGTTGAAAGTAATTTATTAATAGAAAATAATAATTTGATTTAGAAAAATATCAAATTTTTTCGTAAGTTATAAAATATGGTTCCAAATTTTTTGGAAATTTAAAATTTGGAAATATATATATATATATAATATTTTCTATCATTTAATAGTTGTTTAACTAATTAATTGATAATATTTATATGCTAATATAATTAAATTATAATTAAAATTGTACCTACTGTGTATTCGATCTAGAACATTTAACAAAAAGGAGGTTTTGTAATACATATGTATATATACACACACCATTTGAAATCATATCTACATTTAAATTATATATTTATTTATTTATTTTTTATACATATAACTATATTACTTTAGTACGTACGTACATACATACATACATATATGTGTGTATGTATCTTTAAATATATATAATTAAAATTAAAATTTTGAGCTTATATCTTATATACATATATGTACATATATATTATTTAAAACTATAAAATTTACGTATAAATATATCTATAATATTTTCTCATAATATACATGCATACATACATATACATACATACATGCATACACACACACACATATATACTCTTGATTTTATATATAATAAGCATAAATACATACACATATTTGTATAACATATAATACATATAGGATGAGCTTACATGTTCGTTGCGATGTAAATCCCAGTATCTATATACATGCATGTTATACCTTTCATGGAATATTATGTTACACATGCACACATAAAATAAACTGAACAAATTTCTATCAACGATTAATAAATTTAAATGAAATATATGATTTTATTTAAATTAAATTTAGAAGTGTTCTAAATAAATTAGACTTCATAGGCCTAATAAAGACTATATAGAGTAAAAAAATTGAATTTCACCCATAACTTCCGCTGCGGGCTGGGCCAGTTCCAACAAAAGGCTCACCCACCCCTCCTCTAAAATTTCAAGCATCAAATCAAATAAAACAAAAGCAATACAATAGTCGGTAGTCAGCAATTCAAATCTAGCACATTTTGGATTGTGATAAGATTCAAGGAGATCATTTCAATGCATCAACGTGTGAACCCTAGGCTTTGGTGAAAGGTATTCATCTTGTTTATTGATTCAATTAATATTATAATCTATTATTGCATTAAATTGTAGGTTGTTAGATTATAATACAAATCTAGTATATCGATGTTCTATCACATATTAGATGGTTGAATATGTTTTTTTTGGCAAGGCATGGTTGAATATGTTGGTGTATCTATATTAATATATATAATAAAAAAATTGTCTACTTGTTGGTATTAAAATCACGGCCTAACATAAAAGAAACAGTTTTTGTAATTAAAAAATATTATATATGATTTTATTAATTAATAAATTATATCCTAAAGATTAAAATCATATAATAAACTTTTAAAAATTTATAAAATTTTGTTTTTGCATAATAATAATCTGGTAGCAAAGATTACTTTATTTTAATATATATTTATATTTATTATATATTTAAAGAGTAGTGCTCTATAGTACTCCATTTTGCGGCACCCCTCCCGGCTCCCTAATTTCCACCACACATCCCCATTCAAATAATAGTACTTTCACTCACCTTCTAGTAACTCTATTATTTAAATGTGGATGTATGGTGGAAATTAGGGGGCTAGGAGGGGTGCTGTAAAATAGGGGTGCTATTGAACACTGCTCATATTTAAATATTAATATAATTATTTATTTAAGTAAAAATTGATTGTATATATAAGATAATATATAAATATTTAATATAATTTGAAATTAAGAATAAAATTTTATATGATAACATTACATAATATTTAGATTTCAAAATTGATTTATTAATAATTAATTTTAACTATTTTTAAATTATTTAATAATCGTTTATTTAAAAATTGTTTTATAAATCCAAAAAAAATTATGCCATGAGCTTAAAGTCAGTTTGCATCAATTTAATAGAAAATTATATATATATATATATGTATGTATGTATGTATGTATGCATGTATGTATTTATTTATGTATGTATGTATGTATTTATTTATGTATGTGCACATATGTTTATATATTTATAAATATTTATAATTAAAAAGAAAATTGATTTTGTTCTCTAGCAGCAATTAAAAAAATTAAATTACTTTATATTAATAATTAAATGTCTCGTCATTTAATATAAATGAATATTTGAATAAATTCACCTTAAATATTTTATATAAATTATTGCAATTATTATTTCCACATATTTATATATATGATTGTATTTTATATATGTATACTTTTTTATTATATATAAATAAATAAATATATATATATACATATATTCATTCAGACAGCACATAGAATACTATAGGGGGCTAACATGTCTGTTGCAATGTAAATCCTGGCACATATACAAGGCCATGTCAAACCATGCACACTTTATTATGTTGCACGTGCGCATGCATGCATATGTGTATATGATAAACATATTCAAATATAATAAAAAATAATATAAAGTAAAACTTTGTCTATAAAATTATATAAAATAATGATTTTATTTAAAAGAAGTTTAGAAAAGTTCTAAATGAATTAGACTTCATAGGCCACTCATTTTACTCAAAAAGAATTAGACTTCATAGGCCCAATAAATATCCAAAATGGTAAAAAAAATGAAATTCACTCATTTCTTCCTTTATGAGCTGGCCCAGTTCCAACAATACTTACATCATCTTGAACAACTCAAGATAATGTAACATATATCATTATATATTATATATGTATACAGACTTTAATTAATTAAGTATTTGATTAATTAATTAATTTATTAAACTAATTAATATTTTAAAACTTTCAAAATATATTTAT
The DNA here is from genome assembly GCA_030737815.1 of Allium fistulosum. NCBI lineage: Eukaryota > Viridiplantae > Streptophyta > Magnoliopsida > Asparagales > Amaryllidaceae > Allium > Allium fistulosum. Next base: position 803,316,557 of record CM060904.1, read on the forward strand.
TATATTTTCAAAACCCTTTTGAAAATTATGTTATAACATTTATGTATAATATATTTCTTATTTTAAATTTAACTTTTAAGTTTAAAATTTTATTTTATTTTCAAAACAATTTTGAAAGTTAGCCCAAGGCCCAATTCAAATTTGGCATTTTCTATTAGGAGCAACCTTTGGGCTTACTTCACCTTTTGAGCCAGGCCGGTAGACGGATAAGGCAGGGTACTTGATTACCCAAACCTAGCCTGGACACTACTTTTCTAGACACCAAACTAAATGAGTAAGCTAAATTAGTGAGCCATAAAATGGCTAATTTAGGCCGCATAGGCTATTGGACCACGCAGTGTGTTAAACTGGTAAATTTCAAAAAAAATATTCCATTTTGGATCGTATTGGGCTTATGAAGTCTAAATTAATTTAGATCTGATCTAAATTAATTTTAAATAAAATCTATATTTTATTTTTTTTAAATAAATTTTTATTTTAATGTTATACTTATGTTATATATAACATGTGTATCATATGCACATATGTGTATACGTGCACGTGCAACTTCTACAATGTACATGGTTTAAGATGTCTATGTATAAGTGTTGGTATTTACACTGCAACGGTCATGTTATCCCCTCCATATACATATGTGCTATCTAATACAAACGTACGTACATATATAAATATATATATATATATATATATATATATATATATTTAATACAATATGAAAGTACGTGTGTGTGTATTTGGCATTATAAAATAGAAATGGTTGTAGATATTAATATAAATAGTTTTGAATTTAAATTCAAAATTAAATTTCAAATTTTAAATTTACTATAGATCTGTATAATAAAATATTTACTAATTTCAAATTCAAATCAATATATTATTTTGAAATATATATGTATATATACATATATATATATATATATATATATTTATGTGTGTGTATTATTAAAATAATTTTTTATGTGAATATATATAATCATATATATAGTAAATATATATATAGGTATTCAATATAAAATAACAATATATATATGTTTTAATGTGTGTGTGTGTATGTTCGACCAATAATATTTAACAAATAATATATATGTATATATACATACATATATATTAACCTTACGATTTCAAAATTCGTTTTTTAATTAAAAGAATTTCCATGTGGAAATCCTTTTAAAAAATTTACTTTTTTTTTCTAAAACAATTTCAGTCCATATGCATATTTTTTATTAAATATACATATGCATATATCTTATAATGTATGTATATATACTTTATATAAAAGTTATGTATTATATTTTAAAATAAATTAGATATAGATATATATGGATTTTAATTATATATATATATATATATATATTCGGAAAATCTATCATGTATATATGTATGTATGTATGTATTATATACATACATTTATATTTCAAAATCATTTTTTTTAATGCTTCCAGATTATTAATTAATTTCAAAAATTAAAATAAAAAGTATTTTAATTTATGGTCGAATGAGCGCACGCACACATGCATATATATAATTTAATGCATGTGTGTGTGTGTGTATTCATCCAATTTTGACAACAGAGACATGTGAATTCGTGATAATGTACGTAAAATTTAAAGCACTGGAATGACATGATAAACATATATATATATATGTATATATGTATGTATGTATGTATGTATGTATATGTATGTATGTGTATATATATGAACGTAAATAAAACTATTACCTTGTTATGGTCTAGATGCAACATGTTGATCAGTAGACTCCTTGAATCTGTATCCGAAACATCCAAAGAGAGCTACTAGACTGAAAGCACAAACCACCAATGTACTATTTTTATTTAAAATTTATGTTTAAAAACTTGAATCCTATGGAGGAGGCTAAGGGGGGAGTTCAGCTAGAAAATGAAAGAAGGGGAGGTAAAACTAGAGACCCAAAGGCGGGGATTAAAGGCCTATAATGAAGGGTTAAAAGAGCTAAAAGTGGGTTCGGATCCACTATCTCCTCTTGCTATTTCAAATATTTTTGAATCAATATTCACCCCCTTATTCCACCCCCATGGCCGACCATGCTTGCCTATATTTGGGCCTCCGAGCTGCTTCAAGCCTGATTAGATAAATATGTAATCTAATTTAAATGCACATCGATATCGTATATCTATACATGTGTATATAACTTTTGTATACACACTATTTTTAGCAATGATCAATATAAAATTTTATAATTAATATTTCATAAATATTAATTAACGGAATTAATTTATATCAAATATAATTAAATCGGGTGGTAGTTAGAGTATTCAACATTTCAATTGTATGACTCTTAAGTCTAAATTCGATCAGCGATTAATGTTGAATAATTCAAATATTAACGTTCACAGGTCACCGTAGCAAGTGCTGTGACATTTTGGATAAATTTATCGCTTACGCAGCTTCGGTCAAATACAATTTTACTTGTTTTAAGCATTACCCGATAGTGATAATTATTTGCACTAATTATCTTCATCAAAACTACATCACATTAGAACTTATGAAATTTGATAATGGTTAAAATTCTAGTATCATCCATATTCAATTTTATAATCCAAACATAAAGTCTTTGGTTCACTAATAACAATTATTATTATTAACCAAACTGCTCCGGCCAGAGACTGACTTTGGGTTGACTTTAGTTGACTGTGATACTAACCGCATATAACTAAGGAGTTGAATTCTCTCTTGAATAGTGTCTTGCTTTTAATGCTTCCACTCAACCCAACTATAGTCGTTTGATGGGCGTTGTGTCATGAGTTAACTATAAGCAAAGCGGAGTTTTCACATTTAAGCTCAATAGTATTCTCAAGTCGAGAGGATTGTGTAATATTGTCCCATCAATATTTTATGTTTGGTCCTATAGAAAATTATCGAGTGAGTCATTCCGTAGTTATCCAGTAACTATTAATACGTAACTCCTTAGCGCTTCCAACAGCCATGAGTAATACGTTGTCCAACATTTGAAGAGCATTACATACTCTAGTCTCAACGGATGCATCGATATCCGGTCTCGATGCATCTTGACCAGGAAAAATTAAAACGATTTATTTATTATATTATGATAAATTGCTCAAATTACAACAATTGTAATTACTATCACAAAAACATGCCACTTATGGATTTTCTATTAAATATACTTAAAATTAAATAATTAATTAATTATAATACATTATAAAAAGTATATAACAGAAAGAAAAACATCTTTTATTTCGAATGAGATTTTATTGCAAAGTTAATAAGTTACAATAAATCATAGAATTGCCCCTAGGGCATACCCCAACTCCACCAATAATTTCATTTCTTCTCATTTCTAAATAATCTAATTATTCTTCAGTCAGAGTCAATGTGTCTAATAATATAAGTGTATCATCATCTCTTTGTGTATTCCTAGCAGTATGTCGCTCCATCTTCACCATTTTTTTAGTATTGAGCAACTCGAAGTTCGATCGCACGACTATCCCTCCTTTGACATGCCAGTAAAAGACTTTCTATTCTGACATGCGACACACCAGGTGTTTGCTTCTTTTTTTGTTTTGAATCCTAAAGGCCTAACAAAATCATCTTCACTCGGAGTTAGATGATCTTCTAAATCCATACTTTGTCTTCCTTGTGATTCCCCAGGACTTGAAGTTTCTCCTACTCTCTATGCTTTGCTTCTTGATATGTTTGAATGCAATCCTTAACAGTTTTATAAAGAGATGATTTCCATTTTGCATGCTTAACAAGCATATCATAATTGATAAAAACATAGTTCTATTTTATTCTCGAGAATGTTGATGTGTTTGAAAAAAAAAAATTTGCCGCTACCCTATACAAATTAAATGAAATGAAATATTCAGAAAATGATAAAATATTTTATAAAAGTATGTAAATTAGTTAAGCTTACAAAATGCATTTCACCTCTAAAGCCACTAGGGTTCGTATGCCTTAGCTGAAACATATGAGAATCAAATGTTTGTGTTTGATGATTAATTTTTTCAAATCGCCCTTTGATCGAAGCAAGCATCATTTTCTAATCTAAGTTCTTCCGATTATAACATTTTGTAAGTTCACCCTAGAAACTATCATTACTTTGTCGAAACCCCAGAACGAATTGGTAATACACCAAAGATAACATAAACCGGAATTTTTGTTCATTGTTCAACTAGCACAAGTGATTGCCCACCCAATCGAAATAGTGTCGTCTTCAGAATCAGATCTCTCAAAACTATATATTGTAGCATCGACGTCACAATCACAAAGCATTTTTACGAAAGAGAAGTGGGGGCAGATAGTTTTTTGTGTAGAAGAATATAGTGAATGAAATAGATTGTTATAGTGAGAAATTGATGTTTGTGGGTGTTTTGTAGAAATTGGAAAAAAAAAATAGCCGTTTGAATAACCGTTAGAAAATAGTCGTTATTGAGTGTTGGTTTAACAACTACTAATAATCAGACGTTTGTTGAACAATCATCTAATACCAAACGCCTCTTCAACAAGCGTCTGATTGTTGGACTAGTTATTCAACAAGCGTCCAACACAATTACAAATCTTGGACCGATCCTTCTGAATATGTAAAATACAAAATGTTATCGATCGTTGAAGTAAGTTTTGGGGTAACATATTACATTATTAGTGTACGCATTGTATTTGATTCTATTGATAGTTGGTCAAGTGACAAAAATGTTTTATTTTCCAATACACCGTTATGGATTAAATTATTCTTTCTGGTAGCCATCCTTAATTCTCTCATCTCTTCTTTTGAACTTCTTTGGCATTTTCAATACCTTTTGTAACTTATATCACCAGTTAGAGATGCTCTTATCAAGGGTTCCATATAAATAGGATCTCATGTGGTGATTATATAAAGTTCTGCCTATACAAGCCGAGCAGTCATAGTACACATTCAAATAACAATTCAATTGTGTTGTGCATGCAACTATACCGATATTAAACATGATACAGTTACATGCTATTAGAAGTTTAAAAGAATGTTTTCCATATCAGTATAGGGCATTACAAATCAACACATGTCTAATAATAACAAATCACGTTTTCTTTCAAAATATATTACACAATCATCCCTCCCATTAAAGAAATGACACCCACAGAACCTGAAACACAAGAATCAAACCAACTACAACAAGAACTGGAGCACTCGCAGGTCCTGGTGCTGAGCTCGCAACTTTGTGTTTCCCTTTGGTAAACACTGCAAAGAAACAAGCAACGTGAACAACTATGGAGCTGCATTTAACATACATATGCAATCGCAAATTTAACACTTACAGGAGCACATAGAAGCAGTAACCTTCTCTCCACACCTAGCAGGCAACTTCTGAGCCCGGGTCGTGTTAACCCCAGCCTGCTTAGCAGTGCTGCTGCCAAGCATGCTGCATAAGCATTTAGGGTCGGACTTAATCAATGCTTTTAAGGGATCACAACAGCTTCTTGAAGGAGCTTTCTTCGAGTTTATGTATTGTAAACAAGGAACAAGTTCCGCTAAGCATGATGATGATTCTTGTGCTTGGGATACTGATGCTAGTACGAAAACAGCAAGTAAACATATCCATGCCATGGCTTTATTCATGTTGTTATATTTGTTAATACTTTGAATATATTTTTCTTTTTCTTTTTCTTTTTCTTTTCTTGTATGATTAAGCTAGGACTACAGGTTGTATATAACTAGGTGGGAATTGGTGCGGAAATTTGTGGAAGTTAAGAGTTGGTAACCATACATAATAATCAAAACTGGAAGTTGGGTTTATGTTTTATTCAGAAATTGGTTGATCTGCTGTGTCTACTCACCCAACCATATTTATAATTTGTTAGGAACCAAAGAAGGAATAAGAGGACGCTTGTTTTGTTCGGCTCTTGTCATACTTCTTTAAAGTCCGAGTTTTAGAACCAGAACAATGTTAGACTCTGCCTGGGTATGTTTTATGTATTGCCATTTATTGCGCTTTATGTATTCTGAAACTCCAATGCTTTGTGCTTCTTCATTTCCATCGATTTCAACAGTATTCAGTATCATGCAAGTAGAATGCTGTTCACCTTCAATTTATAAGGGTGCTTATTAATAAAAACGATAAAATCTGTTCACCTTCAGTTTACAAGGATACATAAAAGGATAATTTTGATATGTAGAGTTAAGGCTACCAGCTAATGTGGATCCCACAATATCATATTACCTCTTGTTAGTATAGTTAGCAAGAGGTCCTTTAAAGATGAGGAAATGGTCCATCATTCATTCAAATTATATAGAAGATACAAAACATACGACATAAAAAATTTAATACCAAAAACTATTTCTTTGAGCATCATACGAATTGTGCTCATCGTTATCTTCGTTTTGTGTTCGATTACAATAAGGTAAAAAGGCATACTGTTGCATTTGATCTGAATTTAAAAATGTCGCCATCATATTATCAAATGGTAAGGGCTCATCTTAGCTACTTGATGCATCAGTGTTATTTGTTTGATTTACCTCGTAATACGAATAACCTCCAGTGTAGTCGAATGTAGAATACCTATAACCAGCAACATTATTATATATGTGCATGTCTTCATAATTACGTTGATCTTCATTTCCAACATTCAAATTTCTATCTCTTCGTCCACTATAATCATCTGCATCTTTTCTAGTATAATTTTGGTTAGGTCTTTGACAATCACCATAAGCAGAGTAAACACCATAACCACTAGAATCAATACCATGATCACTAGCATTACCTGAATCATTATTTGATGAACTACTATTTTCACTATCATGATCTTTTGTTCTTTGTGCAGATGTATAATCATTATCTGACCTAGGATTGTCGCTTCTATCATCAAGCAGTGGATACTCAACTTCTCTAGTCCATTCTGCTAATGGATCATCCTCATGAAAGATGTAATCTAGGTCAATAAGTTGATCGGTTGTTTGTTGTCCTTTAGCATGTCGTACTCTCAACCGCATATTGTAATGTACAAATACCAGTTTCAAATTTTCTATTTTTATTCTGTTTCTCAGCTTCGTATGAATCATCGCAAATGTTGTCCGATTTCTTTCACAGTTTGAAGAAGAAACTATTTGGAGAACAATGCGCATTGCTAAATGTGTTAAATTTGAAGCAGTTTTTCTGTCAATTATTGACCACCACATAGCGGGAAGACATGACTTAACTGCTTGTTTTGTTTTTGCAGAACCAAACACACCAAGTTTCATTCTGTATTTTTCCACCTACACAACATCTATTAATAGACATGTCATAATTTGAAAAAGAACCATAAGTAGTTGAGTATTATGTTTTATTACCTGTTTCGAAATTTCAATTTGCATAGCAATATCTAGTACCATTTTTTCAAGGATGTTTGTCCATCCATTTAAAACTACATCATCATTTGTTGTTTTATTTTCATATTGAATATGGGGGTTGAGAAAATAACCTAAAAGAATGAATAGTTAAAAGAAGGTATTGACATGATATGCATTCGTATAATTGTGTAATAGCTAAAAGAATTACCTGCTGCATGAATAGGTCGATGCAACATCTTTCCCATCTTTATCTATTATATTCCACCATCTTTGATACTGTCTTGAACCAACATTTTTCTTAATTAATTCCTTCGCTCGATCCATTATTTCGTACAAATATCGCATCTCTGTTTTATCATCATTGTCCACCATTCTTAGAACTTTTACAAGTGGACCAAATACGAGAATAATAGCAGCAATGTTAGTCCAAAATTTATCGCTATGAATCAAGTTATAGACAAGAATTGCAATTTTTTGTCTTTAGGACCGAGTTTTGAAATCTTTGCACTCCACTCCCTCGAATAGATCATCCTTCTCAAATTCTTTTTATGTGTGTATATAGATTCTAATGCAATAAAATGAGTAGCAAACCTGGTTACCGCTGGCCGAATTAATTCTTTGTTGTTTGTTTCTTTTTTCATTACTGTAAGTAGCCAACCATGATTGTATATGAATCCTGTTATTGACTGGCAATTTGATATAATAATTTTTTACCTCGGCTTCTTTTGAAATATCCTCTAAAATCAAATCGATGCAACGTGCTGCACATGGTGTCCAATATAGTTGTCTTCTTTTTACCATTAGTAATTGATCAACCACTTTATAATTTGCTCCATTGTCAGTTACTATTTGTACAATTCTACATTCTCTAATAAAATTAACAACATTATCCATTAGACCACAAATATACTCAGCACTTTGTAATTTATCAGTGGCGTCTACAGATTTAAGAAAGACAGTTCCTTGAGTGGAGTACATAAGAAAATTTATGTTTTTTCTTCTATTTTGTGTGTTTCAACCATCATACATCAATGTGCAACCATACTCATCCCAAAATTTGAAGTAAGCATCAATATGTTGTTTGATTTCAGCGCACTCTAAATCTAAATAAGTTTTCAAAAGTTCCCCTGGAGTGGGTGCTTTAACTCCAGGACCAGCTTCTGCAATGGCAGCAACCATTGTTTGATAATAAAGACTACTTGCAGCATTATGGGCAATATGGTTAAAATAAAAAAATTTAGATATTGCACGTCCTATATGCTTTTTGGCATCTTTAATGTCTTTTATTGCAGTTTTAATTGAAGGTTGAGATCTACCTCCTCGTGTTTGAACATATGAATCTATCCTGGAAGCTGCACGTATCTCAAAATCATTATCCACTCTTAAGGGTTTAGAACGATCAGTGCGTTTTACTCCGCTGGATCCTACGCCTGAACGTCGTCTTTCATCACTAATATAAGATTCTTTACTTGCTCGAAAGGCGTGTTGAATATCTCTATCATCTTCATTTCCATCACTTCCAGCGTCTGAATTTTGTTGTTCGGGCATGCTCATCAATTCTTCTTGCACATGTTGTTTTTCAAGCTTCCCCTGACTTCGTTCGTTTCTCTTTTTGATTAGTTGTTCTCGTATAAGTTTTCTGACTTCTTTAGGAACGTTTGGATATGGTGTAACATCGTCAGCCATTGCTGCCAAATGTTCGTTCATACGTGTTACACCTCCACCAGAAATTTTTTATGGCAATAATTGCACTTCGTTTTCTTTTTATTGATACTGACTGCCGTGCAGTAATTCCAGACAATATCACGATTTGTCATATTCAAGCACCTAAATAAAAAACAAAAATTACAATTTATATAACATAAATTTGTTAATATCCACTTCAATTAACTAAAAAAATTATAACAAAAAACAATGAACATTATATAAAATAATCGAGTTACATATATGTTTTGAATTATTCAAATTCAAAGTAAACATGCACTCTGTAAACTTACATTCACGCCTATGGACCAGAAACTTACATTATTCAAAACATATGCTCATATTTAGTAAGTAATTGTCCACTAACCTAATTCTAAAGGCCAAGTAATTGTCAAACAGCCAATTAATAAAGTAAATTACATTCGCTATGGAATTGTCCAACAGCCAATTAACCAAATTTAAAGCCCAACCCACTTTATTACTCCATCTCCAAATCATTTGTCCTAAGTTCTTACCGCTCAAAGCCGCCTATTCAATTCACGTTTCTAGACTTCAGAGTCTAGACCATGGTTTGAGATTTCGGCCGGAATCTCGAAATTCCGGCCATCTCGGATCGTTTCCGGTAGGCGACGATCCGAAATTGGCCTCAAATTTCGGTTCCGGTCTAAGTATAGAAGAAAATAATTTATGTCAGGAGGTGGAAAGATGCTGAGGAATAGAAACTTACAAAGAAATTTAAATAAAACCTGAGAAGTTGCTAGGGTTTCTTTCACTCGAAAAACCTGAGAAGTTGATATCAGTGTGAAATAACAATCAAGTGAGTTGAAGATTGATTTTGTTGAGGTATCTTGCTGAGAGAGATTCAATTACAAAGTAATTTTTGATGCAGTGGAAAGTAGAAAGAACGAAAGAGGAGTAAAATGAAGCGAAGGAAAGAAAAAAAAAGCAATACACACCAAAAGAGGGAGAAAGAACACTGAAATGACAGTGTAATAAATGCAGCACATGGGTCTTATTTGACATATTGACTTTTCTTGCTTTTGATGTTTTCTCTTGTACTTGTTTCTTGCAAAACAATATTATGTGTAATTCTTCTTGTTTTAGCATGTACTGTGTGTTTTCTTGTACAACATCAGTTAGAAAGTCAATAATACCATAAACATAAGTCAACCTACTAACTATATATTATAATAAATTAATGAAAATATTTATTTTATAGACATAATTAGGAATAGTTTTAAATTGTCAGATAATAATATAGGTATATAATTAGTTGCTGAAATTAGTTATTGAACATTACTTAATATTGTCTTTCTATTAAATACTCGTCGAAATTCCGAAACCGAAACATTTACCGAAACTTTCGAAACTAACGAAACGAACCAAAATTTTTAAAATTTTCAAAGACCGAAACCGGTACCGAAACCGAGTTTTTAAACCTTGGTCTAGACGCAAAAAAGGGAAAAAAAATTGAATACCTACTTCAAGTCGCGTGCTTAATTTGATCGAAGCTTTCCACACGGCTGCGAATTCCAAAATCGAACACCTTCTTCCAGAGTAAACTTTGGTTGCTCACGACTTCGAATTGATCAATTTTTGTGTATTGTTCTGAGATTGTTATGCTTTTTATAGCCAAATATTTGATTCCTTTGCAAGTTTGAAAGTTGAGACCATGATTTGTTGTCTGATTTTTTGAGCAAAATGTTAAACTTGAATTGATTGAAGCCTGCTAAGATTCTTGTTTTATGAATGATATGATTTAAAGTTATTTTGTTTTTTTTAGTTTTTACTTTACTGTAATTTTGCAAGCGCGTGAATTGATTCTTCCCTGCTTTGACAGTTTTTTTTTGCTCGAGATAACGAAACGGATTTTTTGACGATTCTGTTCCGGTCATCGCCGGAACCGGGCCGAGATGGCCGGAGTTCCGACACGCCGGATGGAATGTGGAACCTTGGTTTTAAGGTAAAATATGTTAAGTCAAATTGAAATAAAAAGCAAAAAACAAATCAAACTGACCAAATTAATTTCAGCTACTCGGCTAATTTTTAGGTTTAACCATACTGAAAAAAAGGTGTTATAATATATGACCAAAATGTTAAACGCGTTCAAAGAATAAACACAAATTTATGACTAAAGGAATTTTGTTGAGTATTTTTGTCATTTTTACCAACAATAATGATATACTTGTGATATGTTGAAGTTATTTTGATTACCAAATTACTCGACAAAATAGTAAAACATTATAAATTTTGTCAATGCAATAAAAGTATGATTAATTTTAGTACCAATTGCCAAATAAAATTATTTTTCAAACCGATTACAAACCAATTCAACTTGGTTACTAAACAAGTTTGGTGGAATTATTCAATTCTCCCTTTGGCAATTAGAAGCAATAGTGTTCTAGCTTGTTCAAAAAGATAATTTCTTTTCAAAAATAGAAAAGTCAATGTAAAATTAAAGATTTAGCTAATATTCTCTAAATCTACTTTTTAAAAGTAATAAATCCAAAATAATTGCTTCGAGATTAAGTCAAAAAGTAACTTTAAAAAGCTATTGGATTTTGCTGTTCAAATCAACATTTTGACTTTTGATTTTGAAAACCATAAGAAAATAACTTAATTTAAGCTATCCAAATTAACCCTAACTATAACATTTTTGAATAATTTGCTAATCCATATTTATCATGCGTAGCATTGCTCTAGTGGTTCATTATTTATTATGAGAAAAGAGTATAGGCAGGGCCGGCCCACAATTTTGGCTGCCCAAGCTCATAAACATAGTTTTGAAAGAAATTAAAATTAAAAAAAATTGATGCCCTTTGCTAGTACTGAACCCGTGTCCTTGTTGCCCACTTTAATTTCATTTACCACCAGACCACATATTACCCTGCAATTCACTTAAGTTCAAGGTTTATATATTAGTAGTTTTAATCAAAAAAAATTAATTTGTTGCCCCAGCCCAGTGGGCTGCCCTAGCCCAAGGGCTTGGTGGGCTGTCCTCTGAACCGCGCCGGGTCTGAGTATAGGCAACATTGTATTATCAAGTGTATTGTACAAGGTTTTGGGTATACTACCCATATAAGCCCATTTTAGCCTGTAGTGTACGATATAAATACAACGTAGCAAGCACCGAAAGTTATAATGAAAACTTATTTGTTTCTCCGCATTACACATTGCCTTCTCAACTTTTCTCATTCTTGAAAATCAATATTACAAAAAATCTAATATGGTATCAGAGCAAACTGCTTAACAGCATTCTGTTTGTTCTGAAATTCATTGTGAAAAGTAACCCATCAGATATAGCATCATCATTTGAGTTTGCTCATCAGAAATTTAAATCTCTTCATCTGAGACTTTGAATTTACTTGATAGAAAGATCAAGTACTCTGCCAGAATCAACAACTCGGCTGCATCAAGATTTTCTTTGTTTTATTTTTCAAGCAAAGAAACAATCAGAAAGATCAGGAAAACAGATCAAGTAGGCAAGAAACACAATAAATTCAAGAAAAAGGTAAGTATCATTCCAAGAAAAAAACCAATCAGAAAAAAATCATCATTTAAGTTTCTTTTTGGTTGCATCAAACCTGGTTTGAGTTTATTTCTTGCCAACTGGGTTCTTTTTAGATTCATCAAGATTGTTTCACTTCTTTCTTTTCCTCATTCATTCCTGAATCATCATGGCTGAAGGAGATCACACCTCAACCACTTCAGATACCTTAGATAACCCAAGTCAGCAAAATGTATCAGCAACTGAAGAACTGATCAAAATTGTTGTCAGTCCTTAAGCCCAATTAATCACTGCCCATCTTGATGAAGATAATTATCTTTTTTGGAAGTTTCATGTTGAAACAGCAGTTAGAGGATATGGTCTTGAGGGGTTTGTGTTGGTAACACTGTCAGTGCCTCCAAGATTCATAACTGATCAAGAAAATAAAGTTGTCAAAAAAACAGAATCCATTAAGTATCAAAGATGAGACAGTCTCATAAGTAGGCCTGTCAACGGATGCTTTCGGATGCGGATAGTGTCATATCCGCATCCGCATCCGAAATCATTTTTGGATATCGAATATCCGCATCTATAGATACGGACGGATATCGGATAATTATTCTATCCGCTAACGACCGATAAATTAAGAATTACAAAAAGAATATTTTAGTTTAACATAAATATTTTTCAATCTCATTGATTATAGAAATGTTAAAAATTAACAAATATGATGATAATAAATAGTTTCGAACGGTTAATAAGCAGTAAGTGCATATAATATAACCTACTAACTTAATAAAATAATAAACGAATATCATTTCCTGCATTAAAATACATATAATTTAAACTATAATCTTGACATAAACCAAACGGATAATTTTCGGATGCGGATGTCTTCGTATCTGCATCCGCATCTGTTTTTTCGGATATCGGATATTTATCCGCTTTTCGAATGCGGATGCGAACGGAATTCGGATTTTTCAGGTAACCATTGACAACCCTACTCATAAGTTCATGACTACTATCCTCGATCAGCACCAACTTACTGCCACAAATAATAGAATGTAAATCATCCAATGAGATATGGACAGCTATTGAGCAAATTTTCAACTCACAGTCTGCTACCAAGATCATGCATTACAAGAGGCAACTGCAAAATATGAGAAAAGATAGTTTATCAACGAGGGAATACTTGTCAAAGATTAAAACAACATGTGATCTACTGGAAACAGCAAACCATAAAATATCTGATACTGAACAAATCTTGACCATCTTAAGTGGTCTAAGTGATGAATATGAAGCAGTTGTTGCAATAATAGCATCTAAAGAAACATTACCATCTATACAAGATGTGCATTCAACACTTCTTGCACATGAAGGAAGACTTGAGCAAAAGAAAACACTGGATACTGAACTATCCACCAACTATGCAGCAAACTCAAAGAATAAGAGACAAGAATATAACAGAACAAACCAATATTATCAGAGAGGAGGTCAGTCAAATAGAGCAAGAGGAAAAGGTTAATGGGGAAATAACAATAGACTCAAGTGCCAAATTTGTGAAAGGATTGGGCATATTGCACCAAAGTGTTACTTTAGATTCAATGCAAACTATGTACCAGGTCAGAATCAAAATAATCAAAGGAATACATTTCAGAGTGTTAATGTTGCTCAGGTTCAACAAGAATCAGGCAGTCAGACTGATAATTCAAGAAACTATCAACTGAATACAACTATATGATCAAATGACATACAAGATGAAAGCTAGTATCCTGATTCAGGGGCTACAAATAATATTACAAACAGTATGGACAACTTAAATCTTAGGCAAAAGGAGTATAGAGGTAAATAATCCATTTACATGGATAATGGTGAGAGTATTAAGATCACACACCCTGGATTGCTTGCATCAAAGGTGAAAGACAACTATATCTCAATAATGTTTTAAGATTGCCACAAACAAAGAAAAATCTTATGAATGTATCACAATTTTCAAGTGACAACAATGTTTATTTTGAGTTTTACCCTAAATATTGTTTCGTTAAAGACATTAACCAAAGAAATTCTATTACAGGGTAATGCAGATAAAGGGCTATACAAGTTTAATCTTGTCAATTCAAGTAAGTCTTATAAAAAAAGGAGCTGCAATCTTTCTGAAATTACAGAAAGGAAATTGGTGTGTTTGATTCTTGGCATTACAAATTAGGACATCCAAATATTAATGTTGTAAAGCGAGTTTTAGTAGAAAATATGTGTGCACGTACTGTCAAATGGGCAAGAGCCACAAACTTTCATTTGTTGATTCACAAACAAATTATAAAAAATCACTTGAATTGATTGTTGTTGACCAATAGGGTCCAACAACAGTCAATTCAGATTATGGTTTTAAGTATTACATATCATTTGTTGATGCACATACTAGATATACTTGGATATATTTTCTTAGAAAAAAATCAGAGACTTGCAGGGCAGTTATACACTTTATCGCACAAGTTGAAAAACAAACAAATCATCAACTTAAAAAGTTGCAGACTAATTGTGGTACAGAATTCAAAGCACTTAATGATTACTTTTAAAAGAAAGGAATCATTCATAGATTTACATGTCCATATACATCTGAGCAAAATGGTTTAGTTGAATGAAAACATAGATATATTGTAGAATCTGATCTTACATTGTTGGCTCAAGCATCTCTACCTTTAAAATTTTGGTCAGATGCCTTTAGTACAGCAGTCCATCTGATTAATAAACTGCCAACTAAAGTCTTAAAGAACAGATGTTCAATTGAAGTTCTATTCAATGTAAGACCAGACTATCATAGTCTAAGGGCATTTGAATGTTTATGTTTTCCATACTTAAGACCGTATAATGCACATAAACTAAATTTCAGATCAAGAGCTTGTATATTTTTAGGATATGCAGCAAATCAAAAAGGATACAAGTGTTTGGATAATAATGAAAGGATACTTGTGAGTAGACATGTTGTTTTCAATGAATACGTATTCCCATTTTCTAGTACAGATGTGAAGATAACTCAAAAGGTATACAGTCCAAAGGCATCAATACCAAACATACATTTATATCCAACTAAGCAAAGCAAGGGATGGATTAAAGAAAGCTCAGATCACCCTGACAGTGCTCAATGAACCAGGTCATGAACAGGCAGAGCAATCTGACCAGTTCAATCACACTCCTACAAATGATCAACCACAAAGTCTTAGTCAGGGAAATGAGCAGGAACAGTCATGTACACAACAAGAACGTGCAACAGAACAAGTACATAGCAGACAACAAGTTCAAACTGGGCATCCAATGATTACTAGATCACAAGTGGAATTTTCAAGCCCAAAGTTTATACTGCAACAACTACATTTGAGAACCAACCAACTTTGATCAGGCGGTTAAAGACAGCAGTTGGAGAAAAGCTATGGATGAAGAATACAATGCACTAATAAAGAACAAAACATGGGATTTGGTCCATCCATCAGAAAATAAAAATATAGTAGGGTGTAAATGGACATTCAAATTAAGGAAAAATCCTGATGGAACCATTGCAAGGCATAAGGCAAGACTAGTAGCCAAAGGATATACTCAACAACATGGATTTGATTTTAAGGAAATATTTTCCCTAGTTGTTAAACCAACAACAACTAGAATTGTGCTTACCATAGCATTGCATAGGAATTGGAACATCATGCAACTGGATGTTTCTCAATGGGGTCTAAAAGAAGAAGTTTACATGAAGCAACCACAAGGCTACAATCAAGACAGAAAGCTTGTGTGTAAACCAAACAAGGCCATCTATGGAATTAAACAGGCTTCTAGAGTCTGGTTTGATAAACTAAAAAATACTTTAACAAGTCTAAAGTTTCAGTCTACCAAATCAGATAACTCATTATTTGTTAAAATTAATAATGCTGCAACAATATATATCCTAATATATGTTGATGATATGATTATCACAGGTGACAATGAAGTAGAAATCAACAATCTTATTCAATTTTTAGACAAACAATTTTCAATCAAGGATCTTGGTGCACCGAATTACGTTCTGGGAATTGAAGTTACAAGAGTATCAAAATCAGAAATCTTTCTCTGTCGGAGAAAGTATATTACAGAAATCCTAATCAAGGCAATAATGGATGCAGCCAACTCTCATCCTGTACCTATGACAACAAATCATCATTTATCAAAACACAGGGGAGAACCTATACTCAATGACAAACAATACAGAAGTATTGTTGGTGCATTGCAATATGTAACTATTACTAGACCAGAAATAACTTTCAGTGTTAACAAAGTGTCAAGGATCCTAACAAAGTGTCAATTTATGCAGGATCCTAAAAATGAACACTGAAAAGCAGTAAAAAGAATCCTGAGGTACTTAAGAGGCACTACAGATCATGGCTTGAAGTTTAAAAGATGCAAACATCTCAATCTAATAGGATATACAGATGCTGATTGGACTACTGATCCTGATGATAGAAGATATATCACAGGATATTGTATATATATTGAAAATAACTTGATTTCTTAGTGTTCAAAAAAGCAAACAACTATCTCAAGATCAAGTACAGAAAAATATAGAAGCATGGCTAGTGCAACAGCTAAAATCATGTGAATTCAATCTCTGTTAAGTGAATTAAAAGCAAACACAGACATAAAGCCAATCTTATGGAGTGATAATTTAGTGTAATCTCACTGTCAGTCAATCCAGTATTTCATTCCAGAATCAAACACATGGAAATAGATTTACATTTTGTTTTGAGAACAGATAATGAAAGAAAAACTGGAAATCAATCACATACCTGCTACTTACCAGATAGCAAATGTACTTACCAAACCATTGTCAACCAAAAACTTCACTAGATGGAAGAGTGAACTAAAAGTCGAAGAGAAGCCAGATCTTCTCAACTCAAAGAAAGACTGATTCTCTCATGATAAAGCTATGAATTCACCTCTACAAACAGGTCCCAACCAGATCTACAAGCAAAGTCAAATCTACAAACAAATCTCAATCAGATCTGCAAGCAAAGCCAAATCTACAAACAAGATCTTCACTTATTGTGGTGACGTATGAAAAAGTAAACTGATTCATACAGAATCAGTTCAACTTTTCAAACAACTAAGGATCGAGACTCTCAAAGCCTCAAATTATCACTAACTCAAAGTATATCTGGCAAATTGTAGATCAAAAGCATCAATCATTGCTCAGATTCAAATTATTTTGAAGAGGAAGAAGAATCGCATCTATTTGGGGATCGCGAGACAAAAAGCAAAAACCCTAGTCGCTTTTGAGGGGGCATATTATGAGAAAAGATTATAGGCAGCATCGTATTATCAAGTGTATTGTAACAAGGTTTCGGTTATACTACCCATATAAGCCCATTTAGCCTGTATTGTACAATATAAATACAACGTAGCAAGCACAAAAAGTTATAATGAAAACTTATTTGTTTCTTTGCATTACACATTGCCTTCTCAACTTTTCTCATTCTTGAAAATCAATGTTACAAAAAATCTAATATTACTAGATCATAGGCTTTATTATACTGTTATGCAATTTTTCTGTTATAAACTAATACATCCATCATAACAGTATACTTCTCAACACGTGCAACTTATGTATTTCAAAAGAATGCATATTGCATCCCCCATCCTTCACTTCAGCTTTTGCTGAAATAATATTCTTAGCAAAGACTTTTAAGGATTAGTTGTGGATAAACAACACTGTATGGATAAAATAAGGTAAGGTTGAAAATTCAATCACAAATATTATAATAAACTCATGACTAGGAACATCTATACTATATTATTATTAGTGAGTTGAATTTCAAGCTCACACAGGCCCCCTTGAAATTTGGCAACTAAACAGTCGCATTTTTATTTTTATTTTTTATTCCAAACTTTAAAATGTGATAACTTTTTCTACATTGATTGGATTTAAGAATCGTATTCACTATTAAATCTCAAATTTAATTTGCTTTCCAATGATATCCATTGTTGATAGCTAAAAATAAATTTTTAAAAATCATAATTTTATATGGAAGCTTTAATTGCACAATTATTTTGTGTCACCGCTGTGTACCACGTTTCTGTAACAACATTATTATGATGATCATAAACATTACATAGTAGTTTTACCTAGATTATTATAATGTATTTATTATCTTTTAACATATTTGAAAGAAATATTTTTTTTGAATTATACAATTATGGTTGCCTTTGAATATTGTAACTACATTATGTAATAAAGTAATAATCTTGATTGTGTTTGGTAGTGTTCAAACTTAGTGTAGTTATAATTTAACCCCATCAAAAAATGGTGTAATAATTTATAGACATTTTTTGAATTAATTTAACTACGTTGGCATTTTTTTTATTGCATTTACTATTGATGATTTTGACTATATTTGATAATTTTATTCAATTTTAAAACAGTTATAAATTAATGAAATTAAGAAAATGCAATTATAATTTACTAGCAAGTTTTGGGTAAATTTAACTATATTTGAAGATTTTTAACCACATTTATGTGATGAAGTAATAAATTTGGCTACATTTCAGGAATTTATTCAATCTTAATACAATTAAAATTTTACTAGATTAATAAAATGCAGTTATAATTTAATGACAATTTTGAATTATGCATGGTAGAAATTGAATATTTCAGCTATATTTATGTGATGCAGTAATAATTTTGGTTGTATTTATTCGAGCTTACTGTAGTTAAAATTTAAATGCATTAAGCAAAAGCGGTTATTATTTTGCAGTATTTTTTGAATTAAGTAATTATTGTTTTTGAATATTTTAACTGCATTTGTGTGATGCAATACTAATTTAGTTATAGTAATAATTTTGTTTGATGTTAACGATAGTTATTTAACCGCATTATGAAAATATAATTGAAAAATGAATTTTGATTTTTGATAGCTTGAGATGATTAAATAATGACTTCACATAATTAATGCTTGATTCAACCGTGCAGCTCAGCGTTTAATACATTGCTTCCAGGTTTGATGACATAATTTGGCTAAGTTTACTCAATTTCGTTTACAATTACGATGATCAATAATACAATAAGCATATAAGTTGTTGTATTCGGGCTTAAGGTAGATGCACGGTTTAAGTGCTGGGTCAAAACATGTGTTGTAGTGAGAATAATGTTGATAACCATCTAAAAGAGTTTATTTTTTATTTTTTCAGTAAATTCTAAAATCACTTGCACCACCACCGTCGGAAAACTTCTAGAAAACAATTGATGAATATATCTTTGTATAGATGATTATATAGTCATAGTTTTGATTATTAGATATAGTTAATAGGTCAGACGAGCAGTGAGAGAATTTAGTAATAATACTGCATCAATGACACTTTTGCCTTTTTTGGCTGCAGGTACAAATACCTTCAATGGTTAAAATAATTGACTGATGTAATGCATCTATTAAGGTCAAGAAAACATCACTTATTTGCGCTCAAGCCAATATCATACACGCGTTGCTAGCAGTTATTTCTGAGGCTAAAAAATGAATGGACTTCTCATAATTGTTCTCTTCTGTATGTTTTGGATATTTTCAAATATTGGTTACTGCGACCAGCTGTATGCCATGTTTTGTACTCTGCATCAACATAGATCAGATTCGGTGAACAATAGTAATTTATACTGGAACCCATGTTATTTTCTTATTGCATCATCATTTCTATTTCAATTGAATCTTCTGTTTTACTACTTTTCCCCTGTACTACATCTGTTGCTTTTTTCTTTTTTCTTTTGCTCTCTTTTTTCAGCTGTTGACAAATACTTTTCCTGACTGTTTACAAATTTCATCCTATTACTATATTTCTCCCCATTGCAAAAAACTTTTGTTACTCTTATTTAATTGAATCGAATTGCACTGTGTCTTTGTGTCTGTAGTTCACAGTGAATACTTCAACTATATCTATGCACATTGAAGCAGCTGTGTAATTGCAAAAGCAACAACATTGGTGTATGCCACAGTGAATATATCTATGCATTAGCGGATTAATTTTTAACACATTATCCTCTAAATAGTCTGTGAACTTTAACATATTCACTGTAATTGTTTTGTTCGATTTTAATTGTGATTATCATAACCAAATATATCTATGTATTTTTTATCCTACCAAATTGTTATTCATGATGTAACACTATCGTTCAACAATGTTTTTTCATCACCGTATTAAATTTCTTATACATTTGGATATGACCTATGCAACAACAATATTTTTTCAACATCCGTGTGCGAAGCACGGGTTCGCACTAGTATAAATATATAATATAATATAAAGGTAGAAAACTAAGGACGAGGATCATAAGAGAAGAAAATTACTTATATTTAATACACAGATATTACATCCACACTCTAAGCATGTTATTTTTGATCTCATACTCCCCTCTAACAGATTATATGGGATTTAACCGATGTCTTTCTCTTCCTTTGAAGAAGCATATTGTAAATATTCATTTCATAATCATTTCCGATGATTGTTAATAATGCCCTGAATTGTTGAGAATGAATATGTGTCCCACTACCAATCAGTTGAGAAATAGCACCATGTGCACAAGGTAAGATGTATAGATTTGTACCTCATTGCTATAAGCTTTCTTCTTGTTTCCAAACTATATCTTTCAAACCCGAAGAAAAATTCTTGTAGAACTGCAAATATTTTCAGAAAATGGAATTCTGTTATTACGTTACCAAGGGAAAAAAAGGAGAAAGTACTTATGTTACTCTTGGACAACAAAGAACTAAAAAATTGAATATTTGCATGCCTTGTGGAACTCCAAAGTATCGCCTCCTGTTTTACGGAGCTCTACCATATGAAGAGTGGGAGCTACCTCAAAAACCTGTGTCAAAAATTAGCAAATTAATAGCTATTTAATTTTACTCTAAAGGAATTATTTATATTTTAGATAGTTTGTCAGATATATGCGAATAATATGCATTTTTTTCCCTGAATGATCTGTAATAACAAATGAAAATGGTTATCTAATCATTATTCATCTTTCTCTTTTCAATGCACAAGGCTTCCTTTTCAGTGGGTCTGAGAGTAAGAAAAAACAACAACAATAAACAAATAAATAAGATTTGAAGGCACCACGTTGTCAACAAATTCATTCTCCACTCATAATTTTTATAATTTCTTTTGCTTCAGGCTAAAATTTAATTTATTACTCGACCCTGTGGAAATGGTTTTTTATTTCCTCCTATTTCTATATATTAATGACCACCCAAATGGAAGTAAGACTGATTTGGTACCTCTGTCGCTACAGATAAGTGGCCTTTCCTCCCAGTTTGATCACCCTTCAACTTCATCTATATTGATGCCAAATCGTCAATTATTTACATATATAGAAATTTATGAATCATAACACAAGAATTTACTAATATTCTTCAAACTCGTTTTTAATTTTCAGAAATCCAGGATGTATAATGTATGAATGCTTTTAAGTTTATGAAAGATAAATTTGTTTGGTATGCATAAGATATTATTCTGATAAAGTATACATGTCACAGTGGGTTTTACACTCACAAACTTTGAAGCAATCTTTTGATTTTTAATATTGTACCTTGTAGTTACGTTTCTGCACATTGAATCCTAAAGGTTTAGCCGTTTCCTCTATTTTTGACATTATTTCATTTGGAGGGCACTGAGAAGTAAATCGTGTTTCCCGCTTCACCATCTGAAAAAATAAAAATCAGGAAATAGCATGAGATAATATATTTTTCAACAAAATCTTATTGATATGAAGACGATGACTGAAAATTGTAAATTTATTAAAACAGTGTGTATAACTTACGATACAAGAGGAGTAAATTGGTGCCAAATTGTATGCGTTTCAACAAAGAATTTTTGAAATATTCAACAAGAACAATGATCTCAAGCTTTTTCCTTTAGACTAATATATGCTTAGCCTGGAAATAATTCATACCTTTTGGTGTTCAAACAATTTTCCAAGATTTAAACCAGCTGACTGTGAAATAAGAGCAAACGCATTCATTGCCTCTGGTTTTTCTCTTTTCTCTGTTACAAGATGCTCCTAAAATCACGTAAGATAAGTGTTAATATCTCTGAAAAAAAGACCACAAATATGTAGATAATATACCTCTGAATTGTTGAAAACAACATCTATATCATCAAGGTCTACATCTCCACCATGTTCGAAATCAGGTGCCTTGTAGCCTTTCTTGAACCACTCGTCTTTTAAAATATCTGGAACAGTTATTCTCTACAGCACAATCCAAAACAATCAGAATTCAAGACCAGGAAATAAATATACAATGTAACATCAATATTTAACACTCACTGTCTTAGGATTTGGATCCAAAATACGCTTAAGAAATTTTTTTGCACCAGAAGAAAACCAAGAAGGAAATGAAAATTCAGCCTTCCAGATCTACATGCAAGTTGCAACAACAATTCAGTCAGCAAAGCAAGCAATGTTTACAAAAATATGTATATTGGTTACAAGTCTAACTTTTTTATAGAGTCTCATGAGGTTGGGTTCATCGAAAGGCAAATATCCAGCCATGAGTACAAATAGAATTACACCACAAGACCATATGTCGGAAGCAGCTCCCTCGTAACCTTTATCGCTAAGAACCTAGTCAAGAGAACAAGAGTTAACATTTATTGGCAATGTGTAAAATCATGCTATCAGTAACAGGAATTTTTTTATATTAAGTATACCTCTGGAGCAACATAATTCGGTGTTCCACAAGTAGTATGTAAAAGTCCTTTGTCCTAAATTTAATATCAAAAACGATTACAGTGTATAAATCATAAAGAAAGAGAAAAGGAGAATAGTTGGTTATCCATGTTCTTGAAAACAAGAAGTAACCACAGTTTTATTCATGTCTTATTTCATGGGAAGTTTAACGATTTCGTGTAAACACATTTATAACCATGAAGATTCAGATATACTCTTGTTTAATTCGAGCATAGAAATTCAAGGTACACTTGGATATGAATACCTTGACAAAACATTATCATAACCTAACATTCACTCATAATAAAGCAGAGATTGTACTTAAAACGCATACAATTAAGTGTCCAAAGTTATTTAGCTGTGAAAAAACAATAGAGGGGATATCTAAAACAAAGAGAACTAAAAAAATACCTTAACTTGTGGTGCACATGTACTTAAGCCGAAGTCGGAGACTTTGAGAAAACCAAATGAATCTAAAAGCAAATTCTCAGGCTGGTTGAACATTCATGTAAGCTATGTATTAGAGATACAGAAAATTGGTAGCGAATGTAAGTAGAAAGAGCTTGGGCATCATAATATAAGAAATTAACTGATAACAGTAATTTAAAAAAAAAACTAACGACTAAAGAACGAAACCTTCAAATCTCTATGATAGACACCTCTACTATGACAATAATCGACAGCATTGATAAGCTGGTGGAAATATCTTCTTGCTTCATCTTCTTTTAGTCTCCCGTTATTGACCTAATGAGCAATTATGAACGATCAACCATTTAATAAAAGATTACCAAATGACATTCATATTTGATTCTTATTATCAAAGAGTGTGATACGAGGTACTGCAGTGTATCCGTCCCAAAAATTTCACATTCAATTTGTAATTAACGTGTATTTAGATGACTATCTAGTTAGATTGCACCACCTAGCTACATATATATATATAATAAAATAAGTATAATTTTTGGTAAATATCACTGATAATATGAATTACGTTGTCAACAGCTGACTAGACATGTGTTTTTCTAAGAGATCTGGTATTATATAATTCTAACAAGATGTTATCCAAAAGTTCTCATGTTCATATCTTCAAATAGTAATATATGAAACAAACTTACAATTTTGTCAAACAGCTCGCCTCCCGTAACGAGCTCCAAAACAATGTATATTTTCGACTTGCTTGCCATGACCTAGGATAGAATAGTGAGAATTTGGATTAGTTTTTTAGGGATTATATTGGCGTGATCTTTAAGTATTGATGAAAAATATTAGAGGGCAGCAAGTGAAAGATGTTAGACAATGTGAGTTTGCTTGTGATAACAGCCGCTTAATAATCGGAGATATACAGTAACCAAATTCATACAAAAGTGGGAAGAATAACAGTCATAGTGAGATGCAATACCTCATAGAGTTGAACAACGTTTGGATGCTTGATCAACTTCATGGTAGAAATTTCCTTTTTTATCTGGATAGAACGAAAGCACAATTCAAATTACAACCCTTTGCGCATATATACAAACTCATCGCCTAGACATCAAAATGCAACCATGGTAATACAACTCAAAGTATACTGTCCCATATGATCAGTAGATTCAGATACACAAGAAATTTATTAGTTTACATGTACATCACTACTATAGTTTATAGTATGGTATTTCTAATCTATGGATAATAGTAAAGTAGAAACATTTTTCTCTTCTCTGTATTTCTCGCATCAGACTTTTCATTCCAGTCATCCACATCTTTAAAATTCTCTTTCAAATTATTTTCTTCTGAAATCCTTCTGTCACAATGTTCACTAAAATTCTCCATACGTTCAAAAAAATTCATTCGCTCTCTTTAATACATCATTAATACGTACAGTAAAATCTTTTGCATCTTCAAAATAACCATTCACCTAAATAAAAGCTATTCATATCCCTCATTTTCCTCATCCAATTTATCACATGCCAAGTAACAGAATTAAAATATACCTAAATAAACATTTACCTTAACAAAATTATTAAAACTTTAATTTTAATTAATTAAGAACTGCAGTCAAGTATTATCCATTTATTGAGCTAAGAAATATTAAACCCTATAAAAAAATAACAAAATCTATGTACAGCTCATTTGTTTAGCAGAAATAACAAGGTTTAATTTCTTTTTCGTACTATAAAAAACACGAAAATTATATAAAGAAAATAAATTTCGAATCAAATAATTTAAATTCCAATAATGTTCTTTTCTTATACAATATTTCCACGTACAATGCACGAATCAAACACTAATAAGAATGTATATTGGGGTGGTATGGTGATGATTTTTCTTTCTTATTGGTTGCCCACAATATGTAGACCCCCTATCAAAAATGATAACGAGTGTATCTGCACTCGAAAACAAACTCTAGCACATTTAATAAAACGAGTGTGAACTTTGGAAAACGTGCAGGCTTTTTAGAAAATGTGTGGCTATGTCAGAAAATGTGAGCTGAAATATTCTATGTTAGAAATTGTATGATGTACATGTTGATTTTAGGGGTAAGATTATAAACATCGACTAGTTCAAGCCTGAGTATGTTTTCAGTTGCATAGATCAAGTTTAAGTGCCAAGGTGGCCCATGTTGTGTTATCAAAGTTTCTTGATTATGTTTCATCCAAAGATTGAAGTGGATTGAGGCACTAATCATGCTGAATGCTTATATAAATTAGCTCATTTTATATGCATATGCATAGAGAACTGGGGATGAACTCAGAATCTTTATTTCCAACTTGGTGTCCAGAGGAATCTCAGCCTTTAACTTCAAATAAAATAAGTATTTCTAACATGCGGTCTAGGGATAGAAATATCCCTTCTAGTGATGTAGCCAATGGTGGATGTACTTGATGGATTTGATACCTGGAACTCCAAATCAAGAGGAAGAAGCAAAATTGAAGCATGATGAAGAAGGGTCTTAAAACCCTAAGTAAAGGCCGAACCAGATTTGATGAAAGAAGAGAAGTGGAGCGGCATTGGTTTGAAGCAGTGAAGGAAGACCGAACCAAATTTGTCGTTCGGTGATCTGGTGATGCCGAACGAAATATTTCGTTCGATATTTGTCGAACCAGGTAGGTGAAGAGGAAGGCCGGTCCAGATTTCTCATTCGGCAATTGGGAGATGCCGGTCCAGACTTGAAGTGTACTATGCCGAACCAAATGCCAAGTGCCATATGCCGAACCAAGATGTCGAACCAAATCCTGAGCTTTCATATAGCAGCTGCCCATCCTTATATCTTCACTCTATAAATAGTGGAGCTTCTGGACAACAATGGCAGCCGAAATTGAGAGCTAATTTCAGCCAATTTCAGAGCCATCCTAGAGAGCTGAAACTCTGCAGAATTATGTCTGTATTGTTAATTCTTCTTATGTATAGCCTCCAAAAGTGAATCAATCTTGTAATCCAAATCTTTCAGTGATTAATAAAATCTTCTTTCTCCAAGTGGACGTACACTGTCTAGCGGTAGTGGAATCACTACAAATACTGATGTTATTTATTTTTCTGCATTGTATAGATCTGTGACTGTGTGTTCTGGTGTTATCTCTGTTTGTATCGTCTCACTACAATCACGATCCAGTTGTTTTCCGCTGTGTTGGGTTTTTTATTCCCTTAGACTTATCATCTGAAGGGATTTTCCCCAACAGTACTTTAGCGCTACAGCACTAGTGCCTCGCTTGTTGCGAGCACATGTGCATGTGTTCTGATCACTTAAAATTTTAAAAGCACGTTCGAGTGGTTCGATTGGATGTTAGTGAGAAGGAGAAGAGTGATACAGACCAAACAAATAAGAGAGAAGAGACATGAGTATCACAAGAAATAGCTACTAAGATAGAAGAGACAAGTATTACAGAAGTTGTTAAAGGAGGCATTCTGAGATGGCATAAGTCAGTGAATGCGATGGCATTCTGGTTAAATGCATTTACAGTGAATGCAATTGCATTCTGATATCATGGATGCCATGATATTACTTAGCACTTGATAGGAAATAAGAAGAAGAGCAGACTGGGATAAACATTCGTTTTTCTCGTTTTTCTTACAAGTTAATAGAAATATGAAAATGGAAAAAACAAATGTTATTAGTACAGGGGAAATATAAGTTTCTTATAGAGAATGATCCAGCGTGGAAGTCAAAATATCACTCTTTGTGTATCTTTATTTGAACCTTTCTAGTAGCAATTGCATCCATCCCAGTAACTAGCTTTACATTTCCATTAAAATTTAATCTGGCTCTGTCCCTCTAGTGTACTAATAATAAGAATATGACATTAGAATTGTACCAATCTTCTTATTAGTGTACTAACTGACCAACATTAGTCATGCATTTTAAATACCTAAGTTAAGTCCCCTGTCATAAATATCAGTCTTATAACTATATCATCCAAGATCAGATAAAACCATCAGCGAAAACAAAATTTTTGAAAACTACAACCTACGTTAAGGTTTTTAACTGACAAAATCAATCAGCTAACAATCATGCAAGGCCCATACCCAATCTTATTTAAGATTCCCGCATGCATAAATCAAAAATAGCTAACAATACAAAATAAGAAAATAAACAAAGAAAAGAAATACCTGCTCGACCATATGGTGCTTAAGAACTTGATCTTTATCAAGAATTTTAATTGCTACATGATCATTCGTCTGAACATTACGCGCAAGCTTAACTTTTGCAAAGCTCCCTTCGCCTAAAGTTCGGCCTAGCTCGTATTTCCCAACTCTCGTACGTGCACCGCTCGCGCTCATTTTTCCTTTATCCTATAATCTTTTCCCTTCGACGAAGAATTAAGAAAAGTGGAGAAAACAAATAAGAAGGAATGAAATGAATGGTAGAGAAATAGCGAAGGGATGAGAGAGAATGTGGGGTAGAGTCGACGAAGTTTCCCGGATTGTTCATTCAATTGAACTTGTTGTACGCGTCTGGGACGCTGAGTGCAAAGACATAAGAGCGAATCCATAAAAAATTGATTTGGTATGCCTGACTAGGAGGATAAGGGATAAGGAAAGATTTGTATGGATGCAACTTAATGCTTTTTTGCACATGCAGTACAACAGTACGACACGATTTCGTCATCGGCTCTTTGTGGATGTATCGTCAGTGGTGCTCATTTTCAATTTTCGTTTCTTCTTTTCTCCCATGTTCAAAAGTGGAACAGTGGCGTTCCAAATTGGAGTAGGTTGCATCCATTAGGAATTTAAGAAGACCTTCCTATTATCTAATCACTAAAATACAAGTTTTATGCTCTTATTCATATACTTTATTGGACCCAATAATCTACAAATATTCATTATTAATCCATGTTCTTAATCACACTCATTTCCTCCAAACATACTTTTATTCGTTCTTAAGCATTTTTTTCTTAAAATATTGCACTTTTTCGGATTTTTCTCCTGAATTAACCAAGCTGGCGAAATTTTTCGGAAATTTAGGGCGTTAGAAAATTTTTGAGAAATTTTGAAAGTTTAAAATTTGAATTTAAACTCGAATTTGAATTTTGAAGTGAACGATATTGTTTGAAAACTATGAAAGGTTTAGAAAGTTAGTGAATTGATAACAAATCTTTAGTAGAGAGATTTGTTTTGATGAATTGATAAAACTATTAGATGTTGAAAAGTAGTAGACGAGTTAAGGACCATTTTTCCTAACTTGTAATTTCGAGGACGAAATTCTTTTAAGGAGGGAAGTCTGTAACGATCCAGAATTTCGACCAAATTAAATTGAGAATATTTAATTTATTTTAAATATTTGAACGACGATTTAATTTGAATCCCCGATTTTCTTTGAAAACTGACGATTAAATGATTAAATTTAATCGATTGAAACTGAATAAGAATTTAAATCTTCAACTTAAAACTGAAGAAAATTATTTCGAAAGCTTTTAAAATTCGTATTGATATTACTGAAGATAACAGAAGCTTCAGAATCGAATTTAGGAGTAAAGTGTTCAGTTTGAAATTATATCGTTAAACCGATATTTAAAAATAGCCGTCCGAGGCACAGTCTCGGAATTCGACGAAACCAGTTTCATTGGGTCCGTAATATTGTATTATTATCGGATTTCCAATTTCGTATTTTTCGGAGTTATTGTGTGATCGTACGATAAGCAAACGCACTGATATAATATAACAAGATATTTTTAAATATAAAAATATAAAGGTTAAATCAGTAGCCACCCTAACATCTGATTTCCGTCGACCTAGTGTCTCCTCTTCTCGTGAAAGCACGCTACCCTGTCTTCCTTTTTCAGAGCAAGGTCGATTGAAAAGAAAAAAATAAAATAAACGAACGAAACATCGTTCTCACTCCCCTTTATCTCGTTCAAAAGAAAACAATGGCCGCGTGCCTTTATATTTTAAATCGAGCAGTTCGAAACAAGAAACCGTTCCTCCTCTCCTCTGAACAAATTGAAATCGAATTTCCCCTTTCTGCTCGAACATCTCGAAATCAATTGAAAACATTCCAAAGCAAAAACAAAGAAAAAAAAAAGGTTTCGTTCAAATTCTCGAGCTCAGACTCGAGCACGATGTCGATCGAGTCTGGAGGCGTTCTCGGCGGCGCTCGAAGACAGGAGGAGTCGACTACGAAGTCGTGAGGGGTTTGGTTGTCGCGAGCAGCGAGCAGTTTTGGCGGTCTCTGGTGGATCTCGATCGAGAAAGGGCAGGGGCAACTCGCGTGGAGGAGGAGTACTTCAGAGGAAATCACGAATAGGGATTGTACTGTCTTGGTTTCAAGCGCGCGTCGTCGAAACTAGGACTGGGGAAGGCGAACTCGAAGCCGGCAGTGGTTGAGCACGAATGGGCGAGGCGCGCGCGGCGAAGTCAAGGCAGCGACGTGGCTAGGGTCTTCGATCGAGTGCGACGTTTGTTTGAGCGAAGTATTGGTCGCGAGATGGAGTTCGTCGAAGTTGAATTGCTGGAATTGGAATCTGCGATTGGTGATGTCGCAGTGTTTGGATTCGACGATAATGGCAGTTGATAGGCGCGTGGGTTTAGGTCACTGGCGACTCGAGGCAGGATGGAGACTTTCGCGAGTGTAATCTCGACTGGAGATTCGTGGCTCACAGGCTTTGGTCGATTAGGCAAGGTATATATATATATATACTATTTGCTCATCTTGATTCAAAATTTTAATAAAATATATGTATGTTAAACTGAGAACAGGGAAAAAAAAAGTGTACTGTAACTTATTGTTAAATTTTAAAGTAGAGGATAATTTTATATAGCTAAAGTTAGGGGAAAATGTATACATAACCCAGTATTTAATTTTTACAGTAAAGTTCTGTAAAGAAAATTATTTTCTTAAGCTTGTAGATTCGTGTATATGTATTTATGTTAGGGAAATGATTTACAGTCAGGTGGAGTTTTATTTGGGAAATAAAAAAATAAAATCATTAGCTAGAAAATTTTACTTGATTAGCCTAAATTAAAGTTCTTAAACGAAAATTAAATTTTCCGATTAGTTCAAAATATTTTAATAAGGAAATTTTGAGAAGTTTTGTTTAATAGTTGAAGAGATTATTTAAGATACGTATTTTAAATAATTTGAAAGAGATAAAAGAATTTATTTCAAAAGGAAATAAATTTGGAAAATAAAATCTTTGGTTAATTAAATCTGTAAATGGAAAGCGGTTCGAAATTTAATTTTATTTGTTTAGAATGAAATCTCTGAAATTTAATTATCCAATTGTTCAAATACTAATAAAATTGAATAATCATTTATACAAGGTTTAAAATCAAGAAATCAAGCCGGGAATGGAAATGGATGGCAAAATTAAAAGCTAAGGTGAGATTTTTCTCACTCGATTGAAAAGTGGAAATTGCAGTTATTTGTTGCTTGATTTGATTGCTATATTTGGATGTGGTATTAGATATGATAGGATATATCTATATATAGCAATATATACATATTGGCATATGTATATATTGGATTGATGATTTCCCGCCTCGTATAGCGGATGAGACCCTATTGCGCCGTTAGTAAGCGGATTTATAAAAACCTATATACCGCGATAATTCCGTACTGGAGCGGAATTGGTATTGTGCTAACATCTTTGGATGCAGGGAGACAGGTTGGAGGGATCCAACTGGATTCCTCAACTGTATTTATTTATTTACAGATGTTGATATATATTCTGTTGTCATATGTCGAGATATGATATTGACTGTTGTGATTGACCAATTGATGCGTTGCATCATCGGGTTCAATTTTAAAGTTTAAAAATAACGATTTTAAATTTTAAGAAGAGATTTTAAAAGTGATTATTTGAAAGTATACGTTTTATTTGAATCTTTGAATTGGTTTACTTTAAATAAATAAATGTTATAAATCTAAAGTTATGAAAATTTTAAATTGTGAAATATAACTGAAAAGTGATTTTGAAATAAATAGCCAAGTAATTTATAAAATAGCTTAAGTTTGGATTTCTTTTGAATTACTAAAAATGATGTATATAAAAGATGTACAGAATTGATATTTATCAATTTAAAGTGTTGGAATTTTAAAACGAGTGTTTATAAGTGTTAGAGATTTATAAAATTTTAAATTGTAAAGACATGAGATTTATAGAATTATAAATTGTGAAAATATGAATTTTGTAGATTTATAAAGTATGAAGCTATAAAATGGATGAAACGGTAGCATAAAAGATTTATAAGAGATTAACTTATAAATTTGATTTTTGCCTTTAAATGGAATATTTATCGAATTTGTAAATAAAAGGAGATTTATAAAATCGAAGTTGTTATAAAATAGAAATAGAATTTATAAACGTTGTTTTATAAATTCGAAATCAATGGGATTTGAGAAATTAAATATAGAAGATTTTTAAAGAAGATATATTCACGATTTTGGATAGCGAATTTTTATTGAGATAAAAATGTGTAGAAATGATTGAAATGGGTTAAGTAAATTTTATTCACGATTTTGGACAGTGAATATATTGTTAAGTAAAATGGATTCATTTTTGAAGAAGTAATATTTTAAAAATGAAGTTAAACATTTTAAAGGTGTTTTAAAATGTGTTATGAATCGAAAGCATAGATTTCAACATTTATTGTTGAAATAGACGTTTTCGAGAAATAAGGAAATGGTGGACTATAACACTGTTGTTATAGTAAATGATTTCCGAAAGGAAATGTTTTTATCTAGTATTGGGATCTACATATCTATTTTAAATTTCGAATCCCTATACTAGTGATTTTTGAGTCGTCGTAACGATGTTTTACGTAACATTCGTTTTGACTCAAATAGATGTTGAAATTTATGATTTCCTTAAAGAATGAATATATACTTAATTTGATTTAAGTATATCGAATATTTTCCAAGTGTTGAAAATAAATGATTGCGAAATACTTATTATTTAATAAGTAGGGAAATGCTTTTCCAATATGAAATGAACGTTTTGAGAATTTATCTTTGTAAAGATAAATTGAAATTGAATATTGAGAACGATTTGAAAATCGTATATCAGTAGATATTTTGAAAATATAAATTCACTTTGGAATTTATAAAAGAAATGGGAATTCGTCTTAAAAATAAATGTTGATTTATTTCTGAAGTGTGGAAATTTTATATCTAGTAAAGATATTTTGGAAAATAAATAATTTGGAAAATTATTTGGAATCTGATGATGTCGCGCATCTTTATTGATAGTTAAATAACCGACTATCAATAATTACCTTGAGTAGGTATTTGTTGTGAATTGGATGAATTTGAATGCCACACTTATTTTTAAATAATCGCTCACTATTCGGGTTAGCCGGGAAAGGACCATGGGGTCGTATAACCCACTCCGAATATGTGATACGTCGTTATGAATCGCATTTGAAGACCGGTGTTGAAGACCGGATATTTTTGAAAACGGAAGGATTACCGTCGAGTTACTCTACACCGACTGATCTTCGGTTTAGAGGTTTTATCACCCTTAGTGACGGGAAGTCCTGACGTGATTAGAAAATTATCCGGAAATGCAAGGGCTTCGTGAGAAGTGCCTTCGGTTCTGTTCGATCCCGGAACAGACTTGTATGGATTGTGTGTCTGACGTTACAATTTGAGATATTGAGCTGATTTCTTTCAAATACATATCTGTTGGTGGCGGAGAATTTATTCTCTTAGCTTAACACCCTTCTCTAAGACGTACGAGCTCAGAGGTTATGTAGTTGAAATTTATCAGCGATATATCCCAATTTGGTAACGTGGCATACTGAGTGTTGCTGTGAAATGATCAGTGTTTGATCATTTGCGATATGATCATTTATTTGATCTTATATCTTTGTGATCATAGGTTGATCATTTTGTTTGACCCGAAGCAGGGCTTTTTGAGAAAGCGTAGCTTTGTGGACGAGACTTCGACGAGCCTCACACCCCGGAAATGGTCGAAACAGGACGAATGCGGCAAGGTTCTAGGGAGTAGCGCCCCTTAGTGTATGTCATTCCTTCTGGATAAAGGTGGTATCATGGTATGGAGCCCAGATACTTAACCTCTGTGGTTACTGCATTATTTTTCTATGTGGTTTGTTGCGAATCGGGGATCCTCGGGAAGATCGGTGACGATCGGGGGATGGCATACGCGTGTCAGTAGTTACCTATTTTTACAGAGGTAACCCGGCCTTGTGTTGGCAGAGATCCGGTTAGGTTCTCGGGTCGTCTATTCCAGGGACGTACCCATCGTGGATAGGAAGTTCCTTAGCCTGACCATTTGTTGGAAATCCAAAGAAACAATACGTGACTTGTACGGTTTTAGTTGTAGAACCTATCATTCACTTATGGTGGCGCCCCACTGTTTGGATGGTAGCTATAGTAGGCATAGTTCGAAATGTCTATGCTGGCTAAGATTTATATTATACTTTCGAAATGTTTTCTACACTATGCACTAATAATAATATCAAAAATGATTTGATTTTGCGTAGTAAGCATCTTTGACTATCATAAGAAGAAATCTCCTCCAATTCTGCGTTTGCATTGTGTGTGTGGTGGGAGGTCTTATGGTAGTTTCATTTTCCAAAAGCATTTCGAATTGACTTTAAAATTATCCTGTTGTTTATTTTAAAGAATAACTGTTTTACGATCTCACACCAGTCACCATGACTGACTCGGAGTTTATTGTTCCCTTCTAAACTCTGGGTGCCCACCAATTTCCACACGGGCAGCCTAGAGTTATATTATCAGGATATTCTGGATATTCTGGAGCTTGGAGATAAGCTGGATGGCGAGACGTAGTATTTGTATCTGATATATTTATTCCGCTGTGTATTCTGTATGAGGACAAGTTTATATAACTGTCCATTGTTGTATATTGACTCTGATGATTGATGTATGTATAAAATGATATAGTTCTTTGTTTTAAAAGACTAGTAATTATCTATTATATATTGTTCCGCTGCGATATGTGAGATTCTGATATTGTTCTGTTTCTGTTTCTGCTCTTGTTCTGTTGTTGTTCTTCTATCTTCTTCTTCTACCTTTTTCTTCTTTCTTAAAACCATAACTTTTCGGGTTTCCGGCATTCGATGGCTCAGCAGTCGATAAAGCGAGTATCGATGTTGAATTTTCGAAAGTCGAAAATTTTCGGGATGTTACATACTTCATGACTTCAGACAATTTGGTTTGCAAGTGTAACAACCTGCATATTTTATGATTAAATATTTAAATATTTTATTTAAATATAGCATCGTTAGTTGGATTAAATTCTAAAATGTGACTTTTTTATAAATAGTCGAATCCGGACTCAAGACCACTTCCATTGAGTTTAAAACGACGTTTACAATTTGTTTAAGTATAAACATTGATATGTTTGGAGTTGATTAGGATTTTGGTATTTTCAATTGGGCTTTGGGTTGGGTTCTAGCTCATTGACCCAATAAGCTAACCCAAACTTTTCTACCAAATACCCTAACTCCTCTACCCTTCATTCATTCTACTCATAATAATTCCCAACGCTCAAGCTAAATGAAAATGGGGGAAAGAGATGAGATTAGAAATTCCTAAGCCCTAGTTCTTTTAGAAAATTCAAATTCAAGTTCTAAAATCAAGGAGAAGCTTAGGTAAGCATCATCTTTATCTTCTCCATCTCAATCTCTCTTCAATTCTTGATTTTTCCTATAACCTAACTTAGGAAAAGCTTTGCATTTGATAATAGATTGAATATTCTAGAGGTGTAGTGAAGAGGAATTGGTCTAAGCTTGTTTTAGAGCTTCTCATTTCTTGTTTTTGAATTTAAAGGTAAGATCTTGAACTCACATCTATATTTATAGCTTTCATTGTTGTTAGATATGAGTTCCTAACATCTATTTCATGTTCAATTGCTTTTGATTTGAATTGGATTGATGAATTTTCCAATTTTGGTTTTGAAGTCAAAAATCTTTAAAGATCCTATCTTGAATGTTTGGACATGTTATTTGGGGTGTATCGAAGAGCCTATAGCGCTGAGTTGTTGCTTGGCATAAATCCTTAGCCTCCATCGCTCGTTCGATCGCTTTCGAATTGATTTGGCCATCATTGGCCTAGGCAAATTCTGTCCAGGCCCAGGCAACCAGACGTCTGGTTGAAATTTCCAAACGTTTGGTAGGGGGTTTTGGAAAAATTATAAAAATGAAAAAAAATAAAATAAAAAGGCAGAGTCTAGGGTCAGACGTCTGGTCAAACCAACCAGACATTTGGTCTTGTGAAATTTTGCCTATTTGCCTATTTTTGAGTGGATTTCCATTTTTCTATCGATTTATGATGGTCCGATTAGTTATTGTCATTCATTATCGACTTTGATGATTTCTTTTCTGGATTTCTGGGAATATCCATTTGATGGATTTGATATCGATTTTCATGGTTTTAATTCACGTCGTCGAATGTGGATTTTTGGTGATAGATTGTTTTTACAATCATTTCTGTGATTTGTCACTTTAAAATACAAAGGTTTTTATACTAGTAGTAGATACTCAAACTCTTTCACAAAAATGATTTCAACATTACTTTTAATACAGAGCTCGTTTTTAAAACCGTTTTTCAATCTATTAGTATATACAAACATTTACCTCGTTCGTATGAGAAATCCAATTAAACGAATTAGCAAAACAAGTAGTATGAAACGCTTACGTTTACTTCGTCGGTTAATTCTTGGACTTGTTCAATTGAAATCTCGTGACAATTTTCGATTGGAAATCTACAATTTATTCGTAAATATTTAAGTTAAGCCAGTGGTTATGGGACATGAAGCTAAACTCATTTATTTACTAGCTTGGTATAATTTACACTTATTGATCTATGGTGATCATTTTGTGGTTTAGACTGGCGATATACGATGTCTCTTTGTCCGCGTGAGGGACTATACCCCGTTCTGTGGAGCTTCGGCTCAATTTGGTGGGGTAGCGACCCATGGTCTTTTGACCATTCGTGGAACAATCGGCTCAATGAGTCAGTGCATGGGGCGTATCTTTTTAGGTGCGTCGATGTTCGGCTCATTCGTCCCTAAGGGGGGACTGTACCCCGTATTTTATGGGTTAGCGACCTATGGGATAGCGTCCCGTTTATGATACACATGTTGGTGAGTTTTCATGCTCCCGTTTATGATAGGCCTTCCCCCTTTTATTTACTAGATTTCTAATTATTGATTTTTAGAATTTGTGTTTTACCAATTTTTGTGATTTGCATTGATATGTTTTGTCAATATTTGAGGTTTGGTGAATAAGCTAAAGAATATGACATTCTTTTTTGTGTCTGAGAAAATTTGAGATATTGTATGATTTTTGTTGTTATCATATATTTTTGGCATATCTCTTATCTTATCTCATTTTACATGATAACTACAGCTAGACTGATCTATTTATTATTTTTCTTCTTAAATAATACTCGGGTCAGACTGAGGTGTTTCAAGTGCTTCCACTTGACTTCTTAACAGGGACTATCTTCTGACTTTTGGCTAACTACTTTAGCTTAGTAGTTTTTGTCTTTCATGTATACGAGATAGAGACTCTTTGATGTATACATATTCTTTTTTGTAGAACATGTACCTATTCTTTTGTGATATAGTGGATCTTGTATGACCACTACTATGATGTTCATTTCTATGTGTTGTATTCATATCTGTTTCCGCCTTAGTGATATGAATATCTATGACTTATTTTATGTTATGTTTATTTTATATTGATTCCGAAGGCCCCTTAGCCACTGTGTAGTAGATTTGAGTTTGGATTGGATATGTTAGATTTCCTCTTGAAATGAATCGTCTGATATACTATTTGACGTATCGTTTATCGCTCAAACCAATTACACAGATGGTCGCTTCTCAATAGTCTTATTCTTCGAACTAATTGACGGCATTACCAGTAGGGTCCTTGGTTAGTGTGAGTATAGAGGTGGGGCATCACAGCTTGGTATTAGAGCCAAACTTCGGAACAATGTAGAATAATCTAGTAAGGATCATTGTCCTAAGTCTCTCTTAGGAATCGTGCCTTAGGATTTAATTCAAGTCTTAAGACCCGTTCTATCCTATTTTCTTTTATGATGCCTTGTTTTATCAATCAAGTTTGTTTGATATTCATTCTAAGAATAACCTTTTTCTTCTTCTTCTTTCTTTCTTAAAGAAGAGAAATGGTTAGACCTGGTCGTCCTAGCGCCGGTCAATCCAATGCTACTCCTCAGGATGGCGTATTCATGTCTGCCCAACAGCTTTTGGATCTTGTAAAGAATGCCGAAGCTACCGCACCCATTCTTAAGCCTAGTCATCCTAAATCCGAGTTTGCACGCTTTTGTACTGATTATAACAATTTGGGTGGAAGGTCATTCAAGGGTTCTGAAAACGTTATAGAAGTCCAAGCTTGGCTTAGAACATGCGATCGCATCTTTCCTCGCATGATCTTGTGGATCTACATCGAGTCCAAGTGGCTTCTAGCATGCTCCAGGAGAGAGCATTAGATTGGTATGAGCTTTTGGTTTTGGAAATTGTTGAAGCAGATCTTACTTGGGAGCAATTCCGGGAAAGGTTCAAGTTAAAGTTTGTGCCGGAAGCTGAAAAGGTAACTTTAGCCCGATGCTTTATTGACCTTGCTCAAGGTGAATCTTTTGTGACGGATTATGTCGCATCATTTGAATCCCTATCTAAATATGGGGTCGAGTATATTAATACCCCTTTGAAGAAAAGTCAGAGGTTTATCTATGGGTTGAATAAGAATCTCAAAAAGGTTTTACTTCTAAAACTAGAAGTTCTTTTCGATCAGCTTGTAGATATCGCTCTTTGACTTGAAGAGACCGATAAAGAAAGTGATGTTGAAGTTGTGGGTGCTAAGAAGAACTTCAATCACAACAAGAAGAGGCATCCCGATAATAAGTTCAAACCTAATCCTAACAAGAAAGGGAAGCAAGCAACTTTGGTAGCAAAGATTCCTACCTCTAGTCGTGGAGAATGCTACAATTGTGGTTCTAAGGACCATTATGCAAATAGGTGTCCAAAACCCCTTTATTGCCGCTATTGCAAAAGTTTGGATCATCATATATCTTCATGTACCATACTTCATATCAAGAAAGAGGGAAAGCTGAATGTTGTGCAAGCCCCAGTAACACTTCTCTTGGTCAAGGTATTTCTCATTCTGTCCTTGATGGCATTATTATGTTTCGTGATCATCCTATTCGAGTTCTTTTTGATACGGGTGCATCTCACTCTTTTATATCAAAAGAACTTGTTGATACTTTTTCTTTAAATGTTATGGGCTTGATGACTTCATTAAGAATCGCGAATCCGGTTGGCGGATCCGCAACACTCAGTTTATTTTGTAAGGATGTTGAAAGTTTTTTATGTGATTATGCTTTTTGTGCCGATTTGCATGTTATGCGTTACCTAGGTTTCGAAATGATTTCGGGAATGGATTAGCTTAACCGTTATGAAGCCCACATCCTATGTCCCGAGAGGACTATCCATCTTCGACATCCTCAATCTGTTAAGCAGATTTTTATGGTTCTTAAAGATTCAGATTCCAATTCGGTGGCATCCTTATATTCTCTAAACCCGCATGATGACGATAATGATGATGAGGAAGATGTCATTTCCCCCATTCACGTTGTTTGTGAATTTTCTGACATCTTTGAGCCCGTTTTAGGATTGCCACCTAAGCGAGCAATTGAGTTCAGAATTAATCCCATCCATGGAGCTCTACCTATCACTCGTCCTCCTTATCGTATGTCCAATAAGAAAAATGAGGAGATGCGTAAACAATTATCCGAATTGGAAGCAAAACAATTTATTCATTCTAGTTCCTCTCCATGGGGAGCTTCAACTATCTTTGTGAAGAAATCTGATGGTACACTTAGGCTTTGCATTGACTACCGCAAGCTTAATGATCTCACCATCAAGAATAAATATCCCTTGCCTTGAATTGATGATCTATTCGATCAACTTAGCGGTGCTAGAGTCTTTTCACAGTTAGACTTAGCAACCGGTTTTCATCAGCTTCGTATTGCAGATGATAGCATTCCTTTGACATCATTCCATACTCATTATGGATCTTATGAATGGCTTGTTATGTCATTTGGTTTAACGAATGCTCCAGCTTATTTCGTTGACCTTATGAACCGAGATTTCAAAGACTTTCTTGATCGATTTGTTCTCATCTTTATTGATGATATTCTTGTTTACTCTAAAACCGAGAAAGATCATGAAAAACATCTTCGAATTGTGTTGGAAACTCTTAGGAGAAATCAATTGAAAGCAAAATTTTCTAAGTGCCACTTTTGGCAATCCCGTGTGAAATTTTTAGGACATATTATTTCTGAATCTGAAATTTCCATGGATCCTTCAAAGATTGAGGCGATTCAAAATTGAAAGAGACTGGAGAGTGTGACAGAAATCTGTAGTTTTCTTGGATTGGCGGGCTCTTACCATCGGTTCATAAAAGACTTTTCTAAAATTTTCGTACCTCTTACTAATTTGACAAAGAAAGGAGTTAAGTACATTTGGTCAGACAAATGTGAAGCTGCTTTTCAGAAATTAAAAGAACTACTTTCCGATGCTCCTATTCTTGTGATTCCCGAAGGAAACCAAGACTTGATTGTTTATACCGATGCTAGTCATGTTGGTTTGGGAGCCATTCTCATGCAAAAGGGACGTGTTATCGCTTATGCTTCTAGGCAATTAAAGCCTGCCGAGACTAGATATGTCACTCATGATTTAGAGCTCGCGGCCATTGTTTTCGCCCTTAGAATTTGGCATCATTAACTTTTGGAAGCGAAATTTGTTCTCTACACCGATCATAAATCTTTGAAGTATTTGTTCTCTCAAAAGGAACTTAATTTGTATCAACAACGTTGGCTAGAATTCCTTGCATCTTATGATCTTGATATTCTTTATACTCCCGGAAAGGGAAATCGTGTTGCCGATGCCCTTAGTCGTAAGCAACAAGCGGTTGTTTCCATGATGATATCTGAGTGGAATGATCTCGAGACTTTGTCCACTTGTGAGATTCGAGATCGTGAATCTGATTCATGTTCATCTCTTGTTTTATGTAGCCTTGAGGCTCATCTATCTCTTTTAGACCGCGTTCTTGAAGCTCAAAAGGATGATCCCGAATTGGCTCATCTTAGCCAAAGTTATAGGGATAAAAATAATACTAATGGTCTGAAAGACTTTGAAATCGATGCTCGTGGAGGCATTCGAAAATTTGATAGACTTATTGTGCCAAATATTAGTGATCTTCGTAAAGACATTTTAGAAGATTCTCATCGTTCTAAATTTACCATCCATCCCGGTAGTAGTAAAATGTATGCGGACATGAAATGACTTTATTATTGAGATGGAATGAAATCTGATATTGCTAAGTTTATTAAGCGTTGCATGACTTGCCAACTCGTAAAGGCCGAGCATCAATGGCCCAGTGGGTTATTGCAACCTTTAGACATTCCTGTTTGGAAGTGGGATCAAATTTCCATGAACTTTATTGACGGTCTTCCCCATTCTCGTTTGGGTCATGACAGTTTGTGGGTGATTGTAGATAGACTTACCAAATCCGCCCATTTTCTTCCCGTTCGGTCCAACTGGACCGTATCTCTTTTGTCCAAGCTCTATGTCAAAGAAATTGTTAAATTGCATGGGGTTCCTACTTCTATTGTTAGCGATCGTGATCCATTATTTACTAGTGGATTTTGGAAAGGTCTTCAAAAAGCTTTGGGAACGAAGCTTAATTTTAGTACCGTTTATCATCCTCAGTCCGATGGACAAACAGAGTGTGTGAATCAAACTCTTGAAGATCTTCTTCGTGCATGTGTTCTTAATTTGGGTGGAAGTTGGGAAGATCATATTTCCCTTGTCGAGTTTCTTATAATAATAGCTTCCAATCTAGTATTGGTATGGCATCTTTCGAGGCACTCTACGGAAGACCATGTCGATCTCTTTGTGTTGGCTTGAAGCCGGTGAGAAGCTGGATTTAGGTCTAGATTTTATTTGTGATGCCATAGAAAAGATTGATGTTATTCTTCATAGGATGAAAGAAGCTCAAAGTAGTCAAAAATCCTATGCCGATAACTGAAGAAGGAAATTAGAATTTTTTGTGGGAGATTTGGTGTTCATTCGTAT
The DNA here is from genome assembly GCA_030737815.1 of Allium fistulosum. Classification (NCBI taxonomy): domain Eukaryota; kingdom Viridiplantae; phylum Streptophyta; class Magnoliopsida; order Asparagales; family Amaryllidaceae; genus Allium; species Allium fistulosum. Next base: position 803,358,342 of record CM060904.1, read on the forward strand.
TTTACCTATGAAGGGTGTTGTGCATTTCAGTCAATCGGGAAAATTAGCACCTCGATATATTGGCCCATTTCCCATCACCGAACACATTGGTTCTGTGGCTTATCGTCTTTCATTACCGGCTCAATTTTCTGCTATTCATGACGTATTTCACGTTTCTCAACTACGGAAATGCCCTAGAGATTCCGATTCTATTCTTGAGCCCGGTGTTATTGAAGAAATTAAAGTTTCACCTAATTTGATTTATGAGCAACATCCTATTCGTATCATTGTTACGGTGGTTAAACGCTTTCGAAATAAAGATATTCCGCTTGTGAAAGTTCAATGGTCCTCAAATCCTAAGGATTGTTCTTGGGAATCCAGAGAATTCATCGAGCGAACACATCCGGACTTACTCTCTCGTGCTCCTTAAGGTGAATTTCTCACTTAAAATTTTTCTTTTGTGTTATTATGCCTTAGAGTGGTTGTTACTCTTTATTTTCTTCTAAAGTATTGCGAGGACACAATTTCTTTAAGGAGGAGAGTCTGTAACAACCCGCATATTTTACGATTAAATATTTAAATATTTTATTTAAATATAGCATCGTTAGTTGGATTAAATTCCAATATGTGACTTTTTGTAAATAGTCGAATCCGGACTCGAGACCACTTCCATTGAATTTAAAACGATGTTTACAACTTGTTTAAGTATAAACATCGATATGTTTGGAGTTGATTAGGATTTTGGTATTTTCAATTGGGTTTTGGGTTGGGTTCTAGCCCATTGACCCAATAAGCAACCCAAACTCTTCTACCAAATATCCTAACTCCTCTCCCCTTCATTCATTCTACTCATAATAATTCCTAACACTCAAGCTAAATAAAAATGGGGGAAAGAGAGGAGATTAGAAATTCCTAAGCTCTAGTTCTCTTATAAAATTCAAATTCAAGTTCTAAAATCAAGGAGAAGCTTAGGTAAGCATCCTCTTCACCTTCTCCATCTCAATCCCTCTTCAATTCTTGATTTTACCTATAACCTAACTTAGGAAAAACTTTGCATTTGATAATAGATTGAAGATTCTAGAGGTGTGGTGAAGAGGAATTGGTCTAAGCTTGTTTTAGAGCTTTTCATTTCATGTTATTGAATTTAAAGGTGAGATCTTGAACTCACATCTATGTCTATACCTTTCATTGTTGTTAGGTATGAATTCCTAACATCTATTTCATGTTCAATTGCTTTTGATTTGAATTGGGTTGGTGAATTTTCCTATTTTGGTTTTGAAGTCAAAAATCTTTAAAGATCTTATCTTGGATGTTTGGACATGTTATTTGGGGTGTATCGAAGAGCCTATAGGGCTGGGTTGTCGCTTGGCATAAATCTTTAGCCTCCATCGCTCGTTTGATCGCTTCCGAATTGATTTGGTCATCATTGGCCTAGGCAAATTCTGCCCAGGCCCAGGCAACCAGACGTCTGGTTGAAATTTCCAAACGTCTGGTAGGGGGTTCTGGAAAAATTATAAAAAAATAATAATAATAATGCATAACCATTAGAACTTTTAAATGAGATTAGTAGTATTTTTAATTTAAAAAAATGAATTCAAGTATCTTTTAACCACGCATAACCGTGAGGACTTTTAAATGAGATTAGAATCAACTTGTCTATTTAATCAATCAATTTTGATATGTGTTCCATACATGCATAACCGTGAGGACTTTTAAATGAGCATGAAAGCACATAATCAAAAATTCCAAGTAATTCACCCATGCATAATCGTAAGGACTTTTAAATGAGAGTGAATACTTTGGATGTTTTTATTGCTAAAAAATATAATAAAATGAAAAACAAATAATTTTTCGTTTAAAATACCACATATTGACATACTATATTGGATTTTGATGAGTGATATCGATAGAAATATGATAGAATTAGAGATGATCATGGAATTTTTTACCAACAAAAAGGTTTTATAACTCTTGTTTAAAATTCTAAAGAAATTTACTAATTATACTATCTCAAGTTATAATATATGATTAATATCAACACTCATCACTTTTTCAATCGCTATTTATCTTTTCGTTAATCAGTAGGGAGTCAGATTAGTTAATGTAGTCATTTAAGATCAAATCGAAAAATAATTATAAAATCAAATTTTCTCAAATAACTAATCTGAAACAAGATCAACAAAAGCGATTTTCTGGAAGGGGTTTTATAAGAAAAATATTTGCTTATTTGAAAATTAGTTGAAAAGAAAAATATGTAGATATTTTCTTTGAAAATGTGATGCAATTAGCGAATGTCTCTTCATAAAACTCGTTCCACTAGTAATTTTTCTATCAACTAGATTACCAGTGTAATCTGCATATGACTTTCCTTTTGGCTCAAGATTATCATTAGTTTGATGTCATAGACCAGATCGTGATGTGTGCAACAAAATATCTTAAAACAACTTTTAAATGAAATTCTCTTGAATTGAAATCGTGCAAATAGACAAACAGTGACCATAGTGTTAGATAAGATAAACAAATATATCCACTTGTACCATAAGTAATCATCAATCAATAAAACACCATCATTAATCCAAACAAATCTATATGAAGTAGTTCAAAAACTCTAGAGATCTTTAAAGTGTTCTCGGCATAAAAATATTATTAGCCAACAATTTTCATAAGTCAGAATCAAAATCAAACATTCATTATCACATAACTGGCTGAATTAAATCTGATTATGGTGCAGATTTTCACATTTAATAAATCGTTCAAAATATACCGTTACCTATTTTACCTTTGCGATAATTTGTTGTTGCTCATTGTGATTCTGCCACCTTTGTACTAGGCTAAGGAACTTTTATTAGTCGCCCGTTGTGTGCCTGGAACAGCCAAAATCCAGATAACACTGTTGTTGTTCCTTAGCCTGCCACCACACCTACACGAGAAAAGATTTTTGTGACCTATTTGTTTTTATAGGTCCATGGTTGTTAGTGGCAAATGATTTTGAAAAATATGTTTGTGTAGACCCAAAACTATTTATATATGTTCCTTTCGGCATCCAGATTTGTTTGACTTTGAGGGATTTTATATTCGTGCCTTTAGGAACCCAAATTGGAATGGTTTTCACGTGTTTGGGTCTATACCAGCAAATATTGTGATTGTGTCCAGTTTTTCCACAAATTGTGCACTTGGAATTTACTTGATTAATTTTGCTACCAATATATTTAGATTGATTATACCCAAGTCTTTGTCTATCAATATTGACTGTTTGTTTTCCTATTAGCATATTTAGGGATTTTTCTCCTCTGAGAATTTTCCTAAAGTCGTTGATAGTTGTTGGACTTGTGTTTTGAGTGATTCGTTTTCGTTCAATAATTGAGTGCACTTTTTAATAGAATTTTCTCTCCTTGTGTTTTCACTTTCTTTCAAAATCAGAATTTCATTTTCAAGTGATTTTATTTTAATTTCTGATTTTTTAATCTCTTCTTCAAATATTGGACACTTTTCACACTTAGGGCACTTGGTTTGATAGTTTTTAACTAATTGATCAAGCTGTTTATTTAAATCTATCAAAGTATCTCTTTGTGATTCAATTTTAGCATATTTCTCCCTAAGTCGTTCAAAACAGCCATTTACTTCGTGGAAATATATAAGAAATTCTGAGTGAGTGAGCTTTGATACCTCGCTTGGCTCGTCCTCATCGCTATCAGTTATATCACCTCGAAGACACAGATCTGCTTTTTCACTCTCATTGCTAGTGCTTTTATCATCATCACTTTTATTCCATGTGGCTGCAAAACTTCTCCTTTTCTATTTCTTTCCTTGGCTGAGTCGATTCTGTGGACATTTGGGCTTTATATGACCTGGTTTGTTGCACTTGTGTATATGATCTCTTGCTCTTCTGAGTTGTCTAGTGCTTTGACTATTCTGCTTTTCAATTTTTGATTTAGAGCTGGATTTCTGTATTTGCAGTTCCACTTTTTGAATCCTTTTATTAGTAGTGCCAGCTCAGCTGCTCCATCTTCATCACCATCATCATCATCATCACTTTTCACTATTCCTTTGAGAGTTATCGATTTCTTTCGAGTATCACCTCCTTCACGCTCTTCCTTGAATTTTATGTCTAGCTCATAAGTGGTGAGATTTCCGATGAGTTCTTCAATTTTGATTTGTTTCAAATCCTTTGATTCTTGAATAGCTGTAACTTTCGCTTCAAAACTTCATGGAAGGACTCTGAGGATTTTTTGGACTATTTCCAATTCCGTGTATGATTTTCCAAGAGCTTTTGATTTGTATACGATATTGGAAAGTCGTCCGTACATCTCTTTGACATTTTCTTCCTTGGCCATTGTGAAATTCTCGTATTCGCTACTCAGCATGGCAAGGCGAGATTCTTTGACTTGAGATATTCCTTCGTGAGTCACTTCAAGTGTGTGTCATATTTCTTACGCTGTTAGACAATGTGAGACACGATTAAATTCGATTTGATCCAATAAACAAATAATAGAATTCATGGCTTTAACATTAGCATTATGTAGTATATTTTCAAGATCTGTCCATTGATCCATCGATTTATCTATTTCCTGATTATCTACCATTACAGTAGGGGTCATACAACATGTCTCAACAATATTCCAAGCATCAATGGTTTTCAGAAAGTTTTTCATTCTATTTTTCCAATAAGCATATTCACCATTGAACATTGGTGGTCTAACTATGGACTAACCCTCAGCAAAAGCATTATTAAAAGAAGCCATTTTAAAAATTCAAAAATTTTAAATTTTTTTTTGGAAAAATCAAAATTTTAAAACAAAAATTGACTTCTGTTCCTAGCTCTGATACCACTCGTAGGATCGATTTCACCATAGAGGGGGGTTGAATAGGGTGATACTATCAATTATAATAATTTAATGCGGAAGTATATAAAATAATTGCAACACAGATAACAGTAGAATAGTAGCAGCACAGATAATAGCAGAATAATAAAAACAGAAATAGAACAACACATATTTACCCAGCTTCGGCAAAACCCTGCCTACGTGCTTTCCCTAATGTTTCTACTAGCGATTAAGTAGTCAGATGCTTACACACGTAAACTCGTGACACCCGCTATCGACTAACCTAACTTTACGCTCAAAACTCTACCATAACTCAGCCACTGAGTTGCGAATTCTTGAACTACACCACCGTAGTTCGTCTATTAGTCACACGACTAGAAAATTACAAACTTTTAAAAATAAAATACAAAATAAAAACAATTTAAAACTCAAAACCATAATTTTAAAATATTAAATCCCAAATAATAAGTTAAAGAAGATGGCCCAAATTAAATAAAAGAGTATCCCACTTTTGATTTTTATATTATCGGCCCTCTTTCCTTTGCTTTTTAAAAAAATGGCTGCTTCCTTTGTGCTCGTTCGTTCCACTCTGAGAAATTAGGGTTCAACTTTGTTGAAGCCGCCGACTTTAGTTGATTGATCGAATAAGTGATTTCGCTTTCCTTGCTTTGTCGATCGACCGTCTCTTTGATTTGCACACGGCTGCTTCTCGATCGAGTTCGATTTTGAATTGGTATGTAATTTCCCTTTTTTGCTTGTCTGGTTAATTTGCTTGAACTCAATGATTTTAATGCCAATGATGTAGATGGTTTATATAGGGATGAAAACCCTAAATTTATGTTCGAATAAAATTTTGAATTCGTTTGATAATTTTTGAGCTCGGCCATTGATTTTGTATCAATGCTTGTGATGTTTTTTGACTTCTTCAATTCGTATAATTTTGTTGCTTGAATATCATGGCTTTGATTTTTACTCGTCCGATTCCTTGCCTTGGTCACTACGGCTTTGATTTTCTTTTGAATTTGTTTCCGTTCTTTATGATGTTGACATCGGCCTTGACTTTGTTATACTTGTTAAATGCTCTGTAGCATTTTCGACCTGATGCTTGATCACTGTTCATCCGTCTTTGACTTTGGTGTGAAACTGCTACCTTGATTTGAAACTGCTACCAGATGATGCATTGCATCTTGAACTAATCTGATTGTCTGGAACTTCGGTCATTTGGAAATTTCTCTATGATATTGTATTGTTTGCATTTAGTTGATGTGCACTTGCTGTTGGTCTTCATGTAGCTTGTCTGCACTTAGTTTCACTGCACACACGCGCGCGCGCACACACACGCACACACAGATATATATATATATATATATATATATATATGTTCACGCATGTATATATTCATGTTGTACTTGTACTCATGTCTCAGTGATGCATTGCATCTGTTTGCATATTGGTCTGGTCATTCGCTTGTTGTTCATTAGCTTGGTCTGAATTGTTGTCATATATGTGAGTGCACTTTTGTTTTACTGGCTTTTATTCTTGTATCTGGTATGTTGCATTGCTTCGAGTCATGTATACTTGATGAAGCTTTGTTCGACTTCATGGTTGTTGTTCTCTAGTCTACCTCAGCATGTTAGCCGAGTTGTCCTGTTGCCTATGTATGTGATCTGGTCTTGGCTATGGTTTCATATGAATGTGGTCTATCTCGACTGCTCATTGTAGTCTGAGTTTGTATTCATATCCTTGCATTTGAACTCGACTGTGCCATCTGCACTGTATATTTCATTTGTATTCTGGAACCTGGTGTTTGCATTGAGTCATGTGCAGTTTCACTTGTGTTCTGGTTATGTTTTCTTGATGCAGTCTTGTTTTATAACATTGTATTTGACTTGTGCGGTCTGCACTGAAATGCCTGTGCACTGCATGTAGTCTGGTTGCCTCGAGCCAGTTTGCATTTGAATTGAGTCAGTGCATATGATATTTGAGTCTATTTGCTCAAAGAAGCTGCTGTCTTCATGTTGAGGCTGTTTGTACCATCCTTGCTTATACCTGACCTTTGTTGCCTTTGATATTACTTTCAAGTTGACTGGTCTTGTAAAAAAATTATATGGTGAACCTGCACTTGATTACTGGTCATCTCCACTTTTATATCCACTTGAGTCTGGTTGTTTTGTTTGTTGGTTTGTATGCATATTTTGGTTCATGACTGTTGAGACTTCACTTGATATATCTGTTTTACTGGTGGTTGTTTTGGTTGAGACTGTGTTCTTGTTTGGTTGTATTTGAATTCTTATGCTCGACAATTTTGTGATGTTTTGTAGTGCACCTGAATTGAATCTAGGTTATAGCTCGGGTTTGACCTTGTGCTCATGTCATGACTTTATTTTTATTGCACTTGAATATTTGTACTTGAGTTGAATCCAACTTTTTATTGGGTTTGACCTTGTGCTCGCCTGTCCCTGCAGTTTTACCAAGCGTATATCGGTGTGCACGACCTTGTGGCAAGTACAGTGATACACTGTGCATGTCACAAGTTGTTCATGTTTGATGAATTCAAAATTAAATGATGACGAACAACCCAAATAACTGAGGCAAATAACATTTTCAAAATACATTTTATTTTACACTGCAAAAATATTTCATTTTCAATTTTACTGCTTCAGTGTTTACTTTGCAGATAACTCAAATGTTGGATTCAGTCTGGAATATAGTTGAAGATCAAATACAAGTGAATGAGTGAAATGTAGTGAGGTGCAAATGTATGTATAGTGAAAGATGTGATGTGATTGAAATTGTAATGTAGTTGAAATTATGTATATATAGTGAGAGCTCAAATTTACTATTCAAAATTGTAATAAATATCTGTTTGAACAAAATATCTGTTTGAATTTAAATTCTATGTTATTTATTTTATTCAGCAAATATTTATTTAATTATGTGAAAAATAGAATAGTACATTAACAAATACATTTAAATGAATATATATATATATATATATGTTAATTATCATCAAACAAAAATCATATACTTGCATATTCAACATAAACTCCATCAAAAAATACTTTTGCTACCTGGACTGCTGTGTAAGGATGTGCCAGAGGAAAAAAATAAGCATATTTGCTTAATTAGTCTACTACTACATAAATCACAGTGTATTTGTTGCATTTAGGTAGCCCAATAATAAAACCCATACTAATATCTTCCCAATTCTTTCTGGGGTAGGAAGTGGTTGTAACAATCCTGGATACTGCACATTCTCAGATTTAATTCTTTGACATGTATCACAGGCTTGCACAAATTTCTGGACATCAGTTTTTTGGCCCTGCCAAAAAAAAACTTGCTTAAGCTTCTTTAAAGTCTCGTCAATGCCCGAATGACCAACTAAGGGGGTTGAGTGATATTCTTGTAATAAAATTAGCTTGAGAATATTATCTGTAGGATTAATAATAATTTTCCCTTTATAAAAAAACAGGCCATCAATTTTTTTATACTTTGAACTGTTAATAGCATCAGTTTGCAATTTGTTCTCTAATTCCGAAAAGTAAGAATCATGTAAAATTCTATCCTTGAGGTCTTGTAACGAAGAACTCTGAACCACAGAAGTTGCAACAAGATGCATATCATTTGTGATGGTCTGGTCAGTGAAATCATCTCTTCTAGATAAACAATCTGCAACTGCATTTTCTTTGCCCTTTTTGTACTCAATAGTGTAATCAAACCCATGCAATTTTGCCAACCACTTGCTTTGTAAACCTGATTTTAGTTTTTGTTCAAGTAGATACTTCAAACTCTTATGATCGGTTTTGATTATAAATGTCCTTCCTAGCAAATATTGGCTCCATTTTTTGTTGCAAGCATTAATGCCAATAATTCTTTTTCATTAACTGGTAAATGTAAGGTATTGCCTTTAAGTGATTGACTAATAAAAGCAATTGGTTTATCTTGTTGAAGTAGAACAGCTCTAATTACATCTTCAGAAGCATCACATTCTATTGTAAACTGTTGAGAGAAATCAGGCATGGCTAAGATAGGTGGGGAAGTTAAATAGTGCTTAAGAGTATCAAAAGCAAGTTGAGCTTCTTCATTCCAGTGAAATGCATTCTTCTTCAAAAGATTAGTAAGTGGTTTGGCTATGATTCCATAATTTTTTACAAACCTTCTATAGTAGCCTGATAAGCCTAAAAAACCCCTTAATGCTTTCATATTTTTTGGGATAGGCCACCGTTTGACTACCAGAGTCTTCTCTTCATCCACTGCAATTCCTTGTTGAGAGACAATATGACCCAGGTATGCAATCTTGGTTTGAGAAAAATGGCATTTAGAAAGTTTAACCACCAATTGATTTGCTTGCAAAACTTGTAGTGTTAATGAAATATGTGACAAATGCTCCTTCCATGATTTACTATAAATAAGAATATCATCAAAAAATACAAGAATGAATTTTCTGAGATATGGTTTAAATATAGTGTTCATTAATGCTTGAAAGGTTGATGGAGCATTAGCAAGGCCAAATGGCATCACCATAAATTCATAGTGGCCTTGGTGAGTTCTAAAAGCAGTTTTAGGAATGTCAGCCTCAAACATTCGAATTTGATGATATCCAGATTTAAGATCTAATTTGGAAAAATAAACTAAAACAGCAAGTTCATCTAATAATTCATCTATAAGTGGTATAGGAAACTTATCTTTAATGGTGTTTTTGTTGAGTTCCCTATAGTCAATGCACATTCTCCATGAACCATCTAATTTTTTTACCATTACAATAGGTGCAGCATAAGAGCTTGAGCTTGGTCTGATTATGCCTGTCTCTAGCATGTCTTGAACTATCTTCTCAATCTCATTCTTAAGATGAAAGGAATATCTGTATGGCTTCAGACAGATTGGCTTTGAGTTTGGTAATAAGGGAATTTTATGGTCACATTGCTTGGAGGAGGGATGGAAGAAAGTGGGGAAAAAACTACAGGAAATTCATTCAATATTGCTTGTAGGTCTGATGGGATTATAGATTGGGCTGAAGATGGTGGTGTTTGAAGTAATTTTAAAGGTGAGTTCTCAACTGAAATATTGGAAATCTGAATCATGAAGCTCAAACAATGGTAAGTAATATCTTTTGCAATTGCATGTGCAGATACTAAAGTTGCTTCTTTATTTTGTAACCCTTGCCAAGTAATAATTTTTCCCTTTGTTGAAATTGAACTTGAAGTTTTTTGAAGTTAAATGTAATATCATCAAGTTGTTTCATCCATTGTACACCCAGTACCATTTGGCAACCACCCATCAGCAATAAAAGAAAATCTGCACATATTTTGGTCCCTTGAAAAGATATCATGACATTAGAAAAATACAATTTTTTTTTGAAATCTAGGGTTTCCAATCAGCCATGGGGAAATCAATTTTTCCTCAAAATTCTGCATCTAAGATCTCTGTAACAGCCTTAATGGGTAGACCACCTGATGGATCACAATCATCTCATATCAGAAAGCCATTAGGAGTCCACATTGATGAAGAAGGTTTTCAAATCGTTCAATCTAAATCTCAAAGAAGAAGAGAGATCAAGAATAGACAGGAGTTGCCACCGGCTCCAAATTCTAATAATCCGAGAGGCAAAGCCATATCAAGAATACCGCAACAACCTAAAAATGTTCAAGAATCACAGAAGCCGGTGGCCTTCTCCCTGAATAAAGATCAAGGTCTGAAATCATGGGCAGACATAGTGACGGCGGAGTCAGATGAACCACCAGAGGAAGAATGTAATCTTGAAGCTATAGCTCCAATATTGATTAATAACAAGAAGTATGGAGTGATAAAAGAGGCAGTTTGTAAAAGAACCAGAGAATGCTGGAGCAACTCGGTCCTTGTTTATGTGGTAAGTACCAAACCATACTACTTGTTTTTTAAATCTTACATTCAACGTGTCTGGAAGCCAATTGGACAATTTGAAGTGTACACAAGAGAGAACGGTTTCTTCCTCATCAGATTTGAAAACCAAAAGGATTGTGAATCTATTTTGAAAAACGGGCCGTACTTCTACAATGGCAAACTCATCATCATGAAAAGATGGTCTGAATCATTAAAACTAGACAGAGATCTATTAACAACAATGCCAATTTGGGTAAGATTACCCAATTTGAATCTGAGGTTATGGGACAAGGAGGCGTTCAGTGTCATGGATAGTATTATCGGTAAACCCATTAAAATGGATGCGGAAACTACATTGAAAACGAGATTGAATTACGCTCGTCTTCTAGTTGAAGTTGCTGTAGAAGATGAACTCCTAAATGAAATCAATGTAACAATGTATAATGGAGAAAATGTAACTCAAAAGGTTGAATACGAGTGGATTCCACCGAAATGTAATTCATGTAAATGTTTTGGACATGTCAGAGAACAATGCAATTTGAAAAAAGCATGGGTTCCAAAAGCAAATATTCAAGATAATCAAGAGAATAATCTTCAAGAAATGGGTGAAACAACCATGTTGAGCAGTAATGAAAATGTTGAAACTGTAGGGATCTGCGCATCCAAAAGTAATGAAAAGCAGATCATCCATAGAGGAGTCATCTCCGGTCAAGAAAAGGTGCTCACTGATCAAGAAAATCAGATCACAGCAGTATGAGTTCATCAAATATTGAAATCAACAAAGAACAATACAAAAAACAGTCAAGAAAAAGAGATGGAGGGAGATGTAAATGCAATTGTCTTAGATTCTGGAACCCCTCCTATTCCAAAATCTTGTTTAATTACAGACAATTCTGCTGAAGCTAACAAGGAAAAAAATCCATATAATGATAATATTTCTGATGCTATATCAATAGAGGTCGATCCTCCTCCAAAGAAGGCTGTAGAGACTGAGGAGATTCTTAATTCTGACTCAGCCTTGCCTCGCACATTCTTAATTCTATAATGGACAAGGATTGCAGTAACTCAGTTTTGCCTCAAATATCTGAACAGTTTGATATTGACCAACTGCATATTCTAAAGAAAGGTAACAGAGGTAAGAATAAAGAAAAGTCTGATTTTAAGCAAAAATATGTTTCTAGCAACCCAGAATGGATAGAAATGTCAACCAGATTAAAAGCAAAGAGCTCTGAATGCAAGAGGAGAGGGAAGAGTACCAGTGTCTCAGGTACAATTTAAACCCCCCCATTTTTTAATAATTTATTATGAGTTTATTTGCATGGACTGTTAGGGGGATGAATTCCCCAGCCAAGCAGACTGATATTCTGCATATGATTAGGATACATAAACCTACTATAATTGCTCTTATTGAAAACAAGATGAATGATGATAGTATGGATAAATTCAGTTTGAAACTTGATAGAAAATGGAAATTTATTAATAACAATGATTCTGGTTGTAAGGGCAGAATCATGTTAATTTGGGATTCTACAATCTGGTCAATAGATAATATTAATAAAGATTTACAGTATATAGACAATAGTTTCAAAAATGTTGGTGGATTCTCAATTCAAGTCACTAGTGTTTATGGTAGTAATATTGAAAGTGAAAGAAATGGATTATGGTGCAGACTTAAAGCTAGGAATCAAGTTATTGATTTTCCTTGGATTATAATGGGGGACTTTAATACAGTTCTTCATTCCTATGAAAAATCTGGTGGATGTCATATTCCCCAAAGTAAATTAGACAGGATTAACAAATTTATGATAGAAAATGGTTTGATTGAAACTTGTGTTTCTGGTAATAAATTTACTTGGAAATCTGGTGTGGAGAAAAATATCCATTGTAAACTTGATAGGGTGTTAGTGAATAATGATATTTATAAAAAATTTCCAAATCTTGAGTGTAGCACCCTAGAACATAATACAAGTGATCACACACCAATTTTCATTAAGCTTTTTAATGAAGTGGATAATCCTGATAGAAAGAAGGTGCCTTTTAGATTTAAAAATGGTTGGATTTGTGATGACAAGTATGATGGTTTACTTAAAGAATGTTTTAATTTTTCATGTGATGGTAACAAACAGTTTCAATTTAATATGCTATTGAAACATATTAAAATTAACTTAAAAGAATGGAACAAAAATAATTTTTAGGATAAAAACATTTTGAACAATCTTAAGAAGAAGGGGAAAGTTTTACAAGACCTTGCAGATCAACATCCTGAGGATTTAAATTCTGTTAAAATGTTTTTCGAGAATCAACAGAATCTGTCTAGAGAAATGTACATTAATTCTGTTAATGCCAAACAAAAAGCTAAAGTGGATTGGCTTGCTTTGGGGGATGACTGCACCAAATATTTTCATGCTAAAATGTCTACTAGGAAACATATGAATAATATAGGGAATATAATTGACAATTCTGGTAAATCTACTAATTCTTATAACTCTATTGTTGAAGAAGCTTTGAAATTTTATAATGAACTTTATTTTTCTAATAATCAAATTCATAATTTACCGAAAATTATTTGCAAACAGAAATTAAACAGTGCAGCAGATGAAATTCTTCTTGCTCCTGTGTTAGAAATTAAAATTAAAGCTATTATTTTCAATGCTGGGATAATAAAAGTCCTGGCCCTAATGGCTTTAATGCTAAATTTTATAAAAATCATCGGGATAGTTTAAGAGGTCAGTTGACTGAAGTAGTTAATGAATTCTTCGCTAAGGGTAAGCTTTTGAAAAGTCTGAATAATACTTTTATTACTTTAATCCCTAAAAATAAAAATCCATCTAGCATTGGTGACTATAGACCTATATCTTGTTGTAATGTTATTTATAAGATTATTGCTAGTGTGCTTAGCAATAGAATTAAGGTGTTTCTGCCCTTTCTAATCTCATAAAACCAAAGTGCTTTTGTTCCTGGTAGACTGATATATGAAAACTCAATGTTAGCCCATGAGATGGATAGGAATTTCAATACTAAAAGTGGGGATAATATGTGCCTTAAAATTGATTTACAGAAGGCATATGATAAAGTCAATAGACAGTTTATATGTCATATGATGGTTAGTTTAGGTTTCCCTACTAAATTTTGTGATCTGATATATGAAAGTATTAGTAACCCTACCTTTTCTATTCTAATTCAAGGTAAACCAGTAGGTTTTATTAAAAGCAATAGGGGTATTCGACAAGGTGACCCTCTATCTCCATATCTTTTCACTATAGTCATGGAATATTTCTCCATTCTGACTGAGATAGAACTGTTAAGGGGTCAAATTTCTCCTATAAATAGAGTTCAACCTACTATTTCTCATCTAATATATGCAGATGATCTGATGCTCTTTACAAAAGCAAATGAACAGAATGGTTATGCTATTTCTCAAATTCTTATGAATTTACATAAGTATGCAGGTTTGCAGGTGCATGAGCTTAAGAGTAAAGCATATTTTAGTAAAATGCAACAAATATAAAAATGAAATGTTAGACATATTGCATGTTACTGAGGGAAAATTGCCTATTAAATATTTAGGGTTACCTCTTTCTGTTAACCAAATCAAAGATCGTGACTGTTCTATGCTTATTGAAAAAATTCAAGAAAGAATGGAGACATGGTCTTGTAAACTCCTTTCCATAGCTGGGAGAATGGAATTGATTAAAACTGTTATTTATGCCATTATTTTATACTGGCTTCAAACATTCCATATCCCAGCTGCATCTATTAAGAAATTAGAAAGTAGATATGCTGATTTCCTGTGGAAAGGAGATTACCATAAAATCAGTTGGGAAAAAATTTGTAAACCCAAAAAAGAAAGGGGGATGGGTATTAGAAATTTGAATGATTTAAGTATTACATGCCATTTAAAAATGTTTTGGAGATTCTAGAGCACTGAATCATTATGGTCAAAATGAATGAAGAATAAGTATCTCAAAAAGGTAATTTTTGGAATATTTTACCTAAAGATAATCATTCAAATGCTTGGAAACAGATTTTAAAATGTAGAAATATTGGTAAACCTATTCTAGAAAGGATTTTTAAATCAGGGAATGAAACTAATCTATGGTTTGACCCATGGTTTCAGCATGATTCTTTTGTAAATAGAATTGGATGGGATAATTTAGTAATTTTTGGCAATGCTAATACAAATGTTTCCATGATTATCAAAGATAATCAATGGCAGCCTCAACTACATCCCGTTAGTAACCCACATAAGAATGCTATCAGAAGTATTCCCATTGATTCTAATGCTGAGACTGATTACTGGGAGTGGACTGCTAGTTGTAAAGGGAAGTTCTCTTTTAAAAAAACCCAGGAGTGGATTAGGAACAAACAGTCTATAGTAGACTGGTATCATTGCATTTGGAACAAAGTAAACAATCCCAAGATGGCAATTTGTTCATACTTTGCTATAAATAACAGATTACCAACTTGGGATAGAATAAAAAAGTAGGATAAAAATGCTAAAACACTTTGTTCCTTATGCAACAGTGAGGATGATAGTATTAATCATATATTTTTTGAACGCAGTTATGCCTATTATATCTGGGGTCAAATTCAAACAACACTGGAAATCCAAAACAATGGGCTAATGGAACTTAAACATGCAGTACAACATATCAACATCAATTTCAAGGGTAAATCTCTAGATAAAGACTTTGCAAATATCCTTCTTACTACTGCTATCTATCATATATGGAAAGAAAGGAACAATCGCAATCACAATAAAGCAAAACTTACTAAAGAGCAAAGGTGGTTACTGATAGAGTCGGACAGCAGAATTATGCTTCGTAAATCAAAGAAAAAAGTTAAAAATCAAACCAAATATGCCCTTTTAGCCGAGCAGTGGAGTAGAGAAGCGGGCAGCAAGCATATGGAGTGGTACTTGCACAACCCGAAAGTCATCGCAAAGGAGTTGGAACTTCACCAGAGCAATTCTGATAAAGTTGACAACTTTCGCCTTCGCAAAGCTCAAGCATCAAATAATTAGAAGGACTCTTCAATCGCTGGGCATAACGTGTTCAGATCTATTGAGCAATTCAGAGATCTGAACAACAGAAGTGCTGTAAATGGTTTAGAAGAGAAGAGAAGTATGTCTTCTTGGGAAAGATGGGAGAAAAGTGGAACGAAAGAGTATGGATGAAGCTTGCAAGCTTCCGCCATTTCTAGATCTTTCGCAATTTTTGTTATTAGGGTTTCTTTGTGTCGGCTGAAATCTTAGTAGTGAAACCTTAGTAGTGAGGTTTTATAATAATCGGGTATTAACCCGATTGTATTTTTCCTTTGGGCCTTGGGCCTTGTACCCCTTAATCCAAAAAAAAATAAAAAAATCATGACATTAGAACAAATGCCCTGACCTGCAATTGCGGTGCTAATAATATTTTACTTATATGTCATGTTCAATTGCGGTGCGAGGAATAAACACAAAATTAGGCGATTGTTATACGTTGGCTTACATCTTATTGAAATTACTGATTAATTTACAAATAAGCAGATAAGATCTCTTATTATAAAATATATACTTCGCCTTTTGTACTAGCAGCCTTAGTGAAATACTCTTACTGTTCTCTAAAAACAATAAGATAGATATCGTGATTCATTTACGGTTTGCGAGTTTCCTTCCCTAAATTTGATTCACCAAGTCTTCAACACAAGTGCGTATGGTTGCTCATTATGTTATTTCAAACTTGTTATGAATCTATCATAGCTTTTTGAAGTGAGTGGAATGAATCATGTGTTTGTCTTCTCTTACCTCATTTATGTGTGTGATGTGTACATTTTGATTTAAGGTAGTGTTTGTTGTATTTTAGAAAAACAATTGGTTCATTACTTTTATTAATATTGAGTTACTGAAATTTAAATTCGTTCCTAGAGGAGCTTACATACTATATCTAATCAACAAATCATTCGAACATCCAGTGTACATCTAAACTTTATCTTTTCTATGTTATATTTTGTATATTTCGAGCTTTTACTAGCATGTGGAAAAAACAGAGATAGGTGGTAATTCTTAAATGACAGATGGAACAAAATTGATTTGCATGTTTTTTATTCAATCTACATTATGACGCCTAAAAAATCTTACAATGGCTTATCAAAGATTACGAATTATTTACTGTAACAAATAGTCATGTTCTTTTTTTTTATGGGGTTGATGGTTGAAATAACTGATAGTTGCCAGTTAAAACCTATTTCTAACCGGTAAGCTTATGCGAATTCTAAAGTTGCAGCGACGGATGGTGTTTAATCAAAATATGACCGTTGAAAACACGTTGATTGCATCTATAAATGACGTGTTTTACACAGATTGGGTATGACCAACTTCAATTGAAATTTTTAGTTAACTGTCAATGAGTATGTGTTCCCGCGCAAACCCTTCACGTTTGATTTTTTTAACAGTGAAATGACCGTTAAAACAGCCTCTAGAACGGCAGCATCTTTACGGACACCCATTTGTAGGGTTCACTGCCTGCATATGCCAATTGTATAAAAAAGGGTACATCTGTACATCCAAAAGATATTCAGAACCCGCATGTAAAATCAAAGGAGGTTGAAGTTTATTTAATACATAGTCTCAATGAGAACTTAAGTTATACAGTTTTACAGATTTCAAACTGTTGGTCGGATTTATTTGGTTTTGTTTTATGAATTAATAGTTTGGATTCATACATATACCTCCTTTCATACTACATGTTGCATAAGTTGGTGGGTATGTCCACCACCACCATTCTAATGGTTAGACGCTCTAGCTTTGGTCCATGAGATCACTGTTCGAATCCGACATAGCACGTTATTTGAATCACCGAAGATATGTTGACTTGTAGTATATTATACTACTTATGACACGTCGTACAAGTATATGTACAACCACCACCGTAAGTACCCAATTTCAAAAGGAAGTTGGTGGATATGTTTATAAATTTTTTTCTACCATAAAATTAATTTCAAATACCCAATTGTAGTATATTTTTAATCAGTAATTGTTTGCTATATCTAATCAAATGTTAAAATATCCACATTGTTAAATTTGTTTCATCAGTTCTGGATGTTAAATATAACACTATAACATATGTTTGAGTAGTTCTCGCCATTTATTTTAAAAATGTGAGCATACATCCACCATGAAGTCATAAAACTCATACATCCCCACTGGATTTTGTATGTAATAGATTTCTTTAAGGGATAGTTTGGCTCACATCCCTAACAAGTTTTAAAATAGATAAAACATCCTTCACAACCAACATTTACGTTTCCGCTCCCTATTTTCAAATTCACGCACGCAAAAATACACAAATACCCTTTATGTTTTAAACTTTTCAAACGTGTATAACTTTATTTACAAAAACCTAATCAACATACCGTTTTCACCAAAAAATCACAAATTTTATGATCTTTAAAATGAGATTCATTGTTGATACAAAAAATTTATATTTGTATTAAAGGTACAATTATTTCAAATATTTGCAGACAAATCAGCAAATATTTAACAGTTCGATTTTTTTTCAAATTCATAAAAATTGCACAAAATTGCAGATATTTCTGCAACTATATGGTATAGTTGCAGAAATGTCTGCAACTATTGGGTATAGTTGCAGAAATTTATGCAACTATATTGTATAGTTGTAGAAATATCTGCAACTATTGCATATAGTTGCAGACATTTCTGCAACTATTGCAAATAGTTGCAGAAATGCAACTATTGCAAATAGTTGCAGAAATGTCTGCAACTATTGCGTATAGTTGCAGAAATTTCTGCAACTATTGCTTATAGTTGCAGAAATTTCTGCAACTATTGCGTATAGTTGCAGAAATAACTGCAACTATTGCGTATAGTTGCAGACATTTCTGCAACTATTGCAAATAGTTGCAGAAATGCAACTATTGCAAATAATTGCATAATTATCTGCAACTATTTGCAATAGTTGCAGAAATTTCTGCAACTATTGCATATAGTTGCAGACATTTCTGCAACTATTGCATATAGTTGCACAAATGCAAACTATTGCGTATAGTTGCAGAAATGTCTGCAACTATTGCGTATAGTTGCAGAAATTTCTGCAACTATCGTATATATCTGCAGAAATTTGTTGTGATTATTTATAACTGCAAATATTAAGAATATCATATTTCATAAAAAAAACTTGATTCGTCTTCAATTTAATTGCAGTTTTTCATTTAAATCGAAAAATAAGAAGAAGAATTAGAGCTCGCACAAACGCAGGGTAATTTGGGGAATAAATTAGCGGAAAACAGAAACAGGGACGTAGAATATATATTCTTTATGACAAGGACCCGCTTTGAAATTAAGTTCCGTTTTAAGGATGCGTGACTAATTTTCACTTTCTTTAAATCATTGATTCATTTTTTTAATATAAAGGTTCATATATGTTCAACAAGTTATGATGTTGATGATGACCCTATAATCTTTGCATGACTTTTCAATACCTGAGCTTAATTGCCATAGTAGTGCCATCTTAGTGCTTGGTAGAGGAATCTGGAGTTGGTGAATGCAATTTATGCATGGAAGCATGTCCATGCATGCTAGGACCAACTGAAATCTATTTGCACATTCGGTAGCAGTTCAGTTGTTCAAGTGGCAATGATATCAGCTGAAGGTGCAACGCATGTGTGAAATCTACCCATATCATTGAATCAGAATCCTAAAATAGTAAGCTGCAGCAATACCAAAAATGGTTTTAAATCTTCTATATATCGCCCGAGATCTCCTTCGAGATCTTCTTTTCACACTTAAACGAGACGGGACAACAAATCTCCTCCATATCTCCCTCGACACTCATCTCGTCTGAGATATTCAAATCTCACCTGAAATATAGATCAAAATCTCAATTCGAGATATGTAGGATTAATTGTGTTTGTGAAGACGGTACTTATGACAATTCATGACATATGTGAAGTATATCAAAACAGCCTTTTAATAGACGAACAATATCCAACTTCATAAAAGATGCAATGGCTAAGTGAAATGAGCCTAGTAGCTCATGAGATAGAGAAAGTAAGGCCCTCTTAAACCATCTTCTAAGAATATTGTTTGCGCCAAAAATGATCACAAACCTCAAAAGTAGTGAAAGCACCAGTGTTTACACACAAAGTCTCAATATCCAAACACAGATCATAGATCCAGATAATGTAGGGAACAAAAATGAAGAAATAACAAAATTAAAATGAAAGAAAGTGAGAGAAGATACAAGATTTATAGTGGTTCGGCTATCTCCGGCTTACGTCCACTTTGAATTGATCCTTTTATTCCTCTTATACTGTGATTATAGTTACAATCAATCACCAAAGTGACAGAGTTTAGCCAAAAAAGAAGATGAAGAGAAGCCCGGAAAAAAGTCCTTCTCCTGTTGTCATGCCTCCTGTATTTATAGGTGAAGGGGGCAAAATATCCAGTTGAAATTTTGGCCTAGAAGTCTCTTGGTCCATGTGGGCCCGTATGCAGATCGGTAGGGCCCACCTCCATGCTTTGGGATCGATCAATAAGTCCTTCGTATCGATAATCCCCACGTTAGATCGAGCTAAGATCGATCATGGTAAAAGATGATGGTGCAAAGTCCTTGCTTTCCAAATTTCATGAAGTTCCAACGTGTGGATTGGGAGATATGATCGATCCAAGTTCGAGTTTGCAAGTGTAGGCTGATGCTTTCGTATCCATAGGTTCGTATCCATCGACTACCATCCATCCGAGTCTTGCGCTGTGATCCATGCGATGCGCTCTATTCTTTGACCAGTTCCTTCGTATCGATCAATACGAAATACTTCCAAGTGCAGTTGCCTCCGTATCCATCGGTTGCTTTATTCCTCGTATCGATCCCAGCTTTGAGCGATACGAAGTGCATCGATCGAAACCATTTTCCTTGAGTCGTAGTCAAATCCGCATCGGGACTTCAACATGCTTTGCCGTATCCATTCGATCGATACACATGTATCGATACGAAAACAACAATCCACATCCATCAACATGTATCCTTCTTGGAGCTGCCTGATCGATACGAATTGTATCGATACGAGATGTATCGATACGAATATCGATTGATCCGAACCAAATATAAAGCGCATGTGTTAATCCAAAACTGACGCAGAGGCGGAATACAAAAATGATGATACGATGAGAATAGCAATCGGTGGATTGAGAAATACTAAAATGCCCAAATTCGTTGATCCGAAGATACCGAATTCTAGCTATCCCGAACTCGTTGATCGCGCACGATACCGGGTTCAAAGATCTTCAATTCTTCAAGCGTTGATCAAGCGCACTTGATTCCGCGAATCGGCTTCTGCAATCATTGAATCGAGCGCACTCGATTAACCGAAAGAGGAGATAGGAGATTACACTCAACTACCAATTTGAATGAAAGCACATAGCAATCAAAGAGAATTTTATTCAAAAATCAACAACCTTTACAAGTGAAACAACTTGCCTATTTATAGGCTACAACACGCAAAGCAGAAAAAATTACAACTCCTAAGTCGGTTCCGACTTACGACCTACGACCTATCATAACTCGGTGACGACTCAAACCCAAATAGTTACAACATAGCGACTTAACAATATTACCACTACAACACAACGCATACGACTTAAAACAATCGACATACGACTTAAAGACAGAAAAATACAAACAGACAACCACTTAAGTCGTTGCCGACTTAACAATTCTACGCGACTCAACTTAGTAACGACTTAAGAAATCAACGGTCCAGATTAACTCAGCATAAGGATCAATGGCAACAGCTTCAGCGACTTAAAACATGCGGCATCCCAGATTTACGACTTAAGAAATCCACGGTAAAGATTAACTCGGTAGAGAAAACAACGGCAACAACTTCAGCGACTTAAAAACATGCGGCGACTTAAAGAAACCAATGGTGGAGATTAACTCGGCAGAGAATCAACGGTTTCCATCCTCAGCGACTTAACTCCTGACTCGTTAGGTTGTTCACGAGACTTAACTAAGTCGTAACTCGGTGACGACTTATCACCTGTTCCGTTAAGTCGTTCCCAGCACTTGCTCCTATAGCTTTTAGGTCGTAACCCAGCACTTCCCTTAGGTCGTAACCCGGTAGGTCTTCCTGGCGACTTAATATCTTTGATAATCTGCACCTCTCCACTAGTTAGGTCTTCCACTCTCTTAAGTCGGTCACGACTTAAGTGACCCATCATGTTAAGTCGGTCGCTTATGTGTTCTACTTCCTTGAGTCGGTCACGACTCATAGCCCCTTCCATAAGTCGCGTACGACTTATGCCTTCATTCCTGGCCTGAGCTACATCATCCTCCCCAGGTTGAGAGAAATTCGACCTCGAATTTGTAAATTCTTCCACATCAACTCGTTCATCCCCATGATATGGTACGAGATGTTTAACATTAAACACATCAAAAGTGTATACATCTTCTGGCAGCTTCAATTTATAAGCATTTTCATTAATTCGTTTTACGACTTCCACCGGACCAATTTTCCTGGCTTTCAACTTGTTATAAGCGCCTACTGGAAAACGATCTTTCGTTAATACTGCATAAAACATATCTCCTTCATTAAACTCAACATTTTTTCGCTTCAAGTCTGCAGATCATTTATATTTCTCATTTGCTTTCTCCAATCGTTCCTGAACGATTTTATGACATTCCGTCAACCCTTCAACAAAATCAGCAGCTTTCTTAATTGTCCCCTTAAAGTGTGGTATTACCGTTAAATTCAACGGCCCTTTCGGTAAGCTCGAATAAACAATCTGGAATGGACTGAACCCAGTACTTCGATTCACAGCATGATTATGGGCAAACTCTGCGTGGCATAACTTCATATCCCAACTCTTCAGATTATCTTGAACAAGACACCTCAACAAGTTTCCCAACGATCTGTTCACAACCTCGGTCTGTCCATCCGTTTGTGGATGATAAGCACTACTAAATTTCATCTTCGTCCCCACCATTTTCCACAAACTCAACCAAAAGTGACTCAGAAATCGAGTATCTCTATCCGACACAATAGATTCTGGCAATCCATGAAGTCGATATATCTCTTTAAAAAACAACTGAGCAACATGAACAGCATCCGCCGTCCTTTTACAAGCAATAAAATGTGCCATCTTCGAAAATCTGTCCACCACAACGAATATAGAATCATTCCCCCTTTGAGTTCTAGGCAAACCCAAAATGAAATCCATAATGATATCCACCCATGGTTTTACAAGCACGGGTAACGGCATATATAAACCAGCATTAGTCGCTGTTCCCTTAGAAACTTGACAAATATGACAACGCTCCACAAACCTCTCTACTTCTTTCCTCATCGATGGCCAAAAGTAAGATTGTGAAATCAACTGTAATGTACGGTCTCTCCCAACATGTCCTTCTTCATGTAGCTCCTTCACAATTTTCATTCTCAGACTGCAATCAGGGATGCACAATCGATTTCCCTTGAACAGAAAACCATCTACCATTACGAACTCATTCGTCTCCCCATTCTTGACTTTATCAACAAACTTCATAAAGTAAGGATCTTCCACAAAGAGTTCCGGTAAAATGTCAAACCCCGTCACTTCAACCTTCATTGTTGTCAACAAATGATTCCTCCTACTCAAAGCATCAGCCACACGATTTGTCGCTCCCGATTTGTGTTTCACAACAAAAGTAAACTGTTGCAGATATGCAATCCACGATGCATGTCTTGCTGAAATCTTGTCTTGCCCTTGCAAATGCTTCAATGCCTCATGATCAGTATACAGAACAAACTCTTTCTGGAATAGATAATGTCTCCAGTGTTTAATAGCTTGCACAACAGCATAATACTCCACATCATATGTACTGTATCGCATCTTCGCTCCTGACAACTTCTCACTGAAATAGGCAATAGGACGACCCCTTTGACTCAACACTCCTCCAATCCCAACCTTTGACGCATCAGTATTTAGTTCAAACAACAACTGAAAATCAGGTAATGCTAGGATTGGTGCTGTCGTCAACAACTCCTTGATTCGTTCAAAAGCAACTCCTGCTTCCTCCATCCATGTAAACTGTTTACCTTCATACAATCAGTCACATGCGCCATCACACTACTAAAGTATGGAATAAACCTTCGATAAAATGAAGCCAACCCATGGAAACTACGAACTTCCGTTATCGTCTTGGGCTGCGGCCAATCTTTGATAGCTTCAACTTTACTTTGGTCAACCTGTATTCCCTTTTCCGACACAACATACCCCAGAAATAAAACGCTATGCGTCATGAACACGCATTTCTTTGTTGCAGCATAAAACTGTTCTTGTCGCAGTACCATCAGCACTTCTCTCAGATGATTCAAATGTTCCTCTGGACTTCCACTATATATCAGAATATCATCGAAATACACCACCACAAACTCCCCAATGAATGGTCTAAAAATTTGATTCATCACCCTCATGAAAGTACTCGGAGCATTTGATAAGCCAAACGGCATAACCAACCACTCGTATAGACCCTCCCTGGTTTTAAAAGCAGTCTTCCACTCATCTCCTGGTCTGATACGAATTTGATGATATCCGCTCTTCAAATCAATCTTCGAAAATATAGTAGCTCCGCTTATTTGATCTAACAAGTCATCCAACCTCGGCATTGGAAATCTATATCTCACAGTAATCTTATTCAATGTTCGACTGTCAGTGCACATCCTCCACGTTCCATCCTTTTTGGGTACCAATAAAGCTGGTACAACACAAGGACTTAAACTCTCCTGCACACGCCCTTGTTCAAGCAATTCTTCCACTTGCCTCCGCAACTCTTCATGTTCCTTCGGACTCATTCGATAATGTGGTCTGTGTGGCAACACAGCACTTGGAACAAGTTCTATCTGATGTTGTATATCCCTCAACGGTGGCAACTCCGTTGGTAACTCCTTTGGAAATACATCGTCAAATTCTTTCAGTACTGGTTTTACTTCTTCTGGGATTTCAACCTCTTCCTGACTCTCTCGCCCAATCAACAAGAACACTTTAGGCTCCTCCTCTACTTCCTTCACAAACTCCTTCAAAGATAACAAAGTTTTTAGTTCTTCAATCTCCTCCAACTTGTTTTCCTCCGGCTGTCGCTTCTTTGGAACTAGAGTAATCTTTGTGCCTTCAAACATGAAACTGTAACTGTTGGTACGCCCATCATGTTGTACTGCTCTATCATACTGCCACGGTCTCCCCAGCAACAAATAACAAACGTCCATATCTACCACATCGCACCAGATTTCATCTTTGTATTTCTTTCCAATTGAAAAATTCACCCGAGCCCTTCGTCCAACCTTCACCTCCCCGCCTTTCCTCAACCAAGCCAGCTTGTATGGTTTCGGATGTTTCTCCGTCTTCAATGCTAACTTCCTCACAGCCTCTGATGAAATTATATTATCACAGCTTCCAGCATCGATAACAAATTTGCAAACTTTCCCCAGAATAGTACATGTCGACTGAAAAATATTGCTCCTCAACCAACTACAATCCTCCTCTTGCTTTGGTGTTAAACAGGACCTCTTCATCATTAGATTATAACCTTCATCTCCCGACACTTCTTCTTCCTCCTCATCAGGTGGTGAATTGGAACATTCAGCTTCTTCATCCTCATCCTCAACCTCCGCTATCATAGCTCTCTTCTTCGGCTTTGGACATTCATTACTTTTGTGGCCCATTTCTTGGCAATTATAACATTTGAAACCATTATTGACTTTTGTCTTTTCAGCCTCCTTCACTACTGGTCTACTGATAGGTTTAGAAACATTAGAACTCCCACCAACACCCTTCACTTGATTGTTAGAATTAGTAAACACACCACTTCCTCGTCGTCCCTGTTTCTCCCAAGCCAATGCTTTCTGATGTGCTTCCGCTACAGATCTGGGATCAAACATGTTAACCATATCCTGAATTTGCATTCGCAATCCCCCAACAAATCTGGCTGTCAATTGTTCTTCTGTCTCCATAATATCATTTCTCGCAATAAGTTGATAAAATTCGTCGGCATAGTCATTCACAGATTTCGTCCCTTGTCTCAAGTTTTGCAATCTCTGATACATAAGCGATTGATAATTATAAGGTAAGAATGTCGCTTTCATCAATTTCTTCATCTTCTCCCAAGATTCAACCTTTGACTTCCCCATTCGTTCACGTGTAAGTTTGGTTTGCTGCCACTACGCCAAAGCTCTACCCCTCAACCTTGTAGCAACCAACTTCACTCTACGATGTTCTGGAACTTCCTTGAAGTCAAAAATCTCTTCTACATTAGCCATCCAATCTAGAAACTCCTCTGCTTGCATACCACCTTTGAATTCAGGAATTTCAGTCTTCATCCCCGACTCCCATTTGTGATCATACTCAGAGTGATTTCTTCCTTGTCCTCGTCCTTGTCCTCGAACACTACCACCATCATACTCCTCTTCAAAATCAGATGTATATCGTTGTCTATCTCGTCCACCCACATCTCTACTACCTTCTCGTCTACCACCATCATCCCTTCTATTTACATTCCTCCGTTCACGATCATCCACGTTCCTCCCACGCCCTTGATCATTTTCAACACTTCTGTCTCGATTGGAATGTGGCGAGACTCTACTACCCCCATGGTTAGATTCAGGTGAAACCCTTCTCCGATTTTGATTCATCTCCGTCATAAGCTTCTCTAACCGGCCAATTCCTTCGTTAAGCTTTTCACTAAAGTTTTCATTGATTCTTTGCTCCATCTCATCAGCCTCTTCTCTTCGATACAAAGCTTCAACGTTTTGATGTCGATTAGCTCTCCTTGGCGGCATACTTGAAACTTTACAAACTCTTCAAATTCAAACACAATTCGAACTTTGATCCAAAATGAAAGGATCGAAAACTCTCACTTTTGTTGCAACTTCGCGATGAACACGATGAACACAACTTCTCCAAATCACAAATCCGATCTCTAAACTTCAATACAAAGTCGAACACTACAACTTGATCACGGCTCAACACTTCAAGCTCTCGGCTATCACTTCAACTTCAAAATGAATAGGCTCCAAGTCTCGATTTAGCTATGATTGGCTAAAAACAAGCTCTGATACCAAAAACTGACGCAGCGGCGGAATACAAAAATGATGATACGATGAGAATAGCAATCGGTGGATTGAGAAATACTGAAATGCCCAAATTCGTTGATCCAAAGATACCGAATTCTAGCTATCCCGAACTCGTTGATCGCGCACGATACCGGGTTCAAAGATCTTCAATTCTTCAAGCGTTGATCAAGCGCACTTGATTCCGCGAATCGGCTTCTGCAATCGTTGAATCGAGCGCACTCGATTAACCGAAAGAGGAGATATGAGATTACACTCAACTACCAATTTGAATGAAAGCACACAGCAATCAAAGAGAATTTTATTCAAAAATCAACAACCTTTACAAGTGAAACAACTTGCCTATTTATAGGCTACAACACGCAAAGCAGAAAAAATTACAACTCCTAAGTCGGTTCCGACTTACGACCTACGACCTATCATAACTCGGTGACGACTCAAACCCAAATAGTTACAACATAGCGACTTAACAATGTTACCACTACAACACAACGCATACGACTTAAAACAATCGACATACGACTTAAAGACAGAAAAATACAAACAGACAACCACTTAAGTCGTTGCCGACTTAACAATTCTACGCGACTCAACTTAGTAACGACTTAAGAAATCAACGGTCCAGATTAACTTAGCATAAGGATCAATGGCAACAGCTTCAGCGACTTAAAACATGCGGCATCCCAGATTTACGACTTAAGAAATCCACGGTAAAGATTAACTCGGCAGAGAAAACAACGACAACAGCTTCAGCGACTTAAAAACATGCGGCGACTTAAAGAAACCAATGGTAGAGATTAACTCGGCAGAGAATCAACGGTTTCCATCCTCAGCGACTTAACTCCTGACTCGTTAGGTCGTTCACGAGACTTAACTAAGTCGTAACTCGGTGATGACTTATCACCTGTTCTGTTAAGTCGTTCCCAGCACTTGCTCCTATAGCTTTTAGGTCATAACCCAGCACTTCCCTTAGGTCGTAACCCGGTAGGTCTTCCTGGCGACTTAATATCTTTGATAATCTGCACCTCTCCACTAGTTAGGTCTTCCACTCTCTTAAGTCGGTCACGACTTAAGTGACCCATCATGTTAAGTCGATCGCTTATGTGTTCTACTTCCTTGAGTCGGTCACGACTCATAGCCCCTTCCATAAGTCGCGTACGACTTATGCCTTCATTCCTGGCCTGAGCTACATCAAAATCCGTATCCATCTCTGTAGTCAAAGCGCTCGCCTAGGCGCCAAAAAGCCCTAAGCGCCAGCATAGGGCTTTTCTCTGTTTCCAGGCGCCGGTGATTCGCAAGGCGCCAATAAAGCATTCTAGGCGATGAAGCGACGAAAAAGCGAAACCCCAATTTAAGCGCGCTTTAGTTAATTGAGGGATGATTTAGGGCTTTGGCCCAAAACCCTCAAAATCGAAACCGATAGTGGCTTAATTGAACTGCTGTTCCTAACTTAGGCTGATCGAACACTCAAAATCGACTCTCAACTCGATATTTAAAAAAAACTAATCTCGAGCTGCTATCGAAACTCGACCAAACCCCCACTACCGCCGACCCTACTGCCGCCGACCGAAGCCTCCACTGCTGATCTCGAGTTCGTGAGCTAGAAGTATATTTTTAAATTTGGTTGAAGTTTTAAACTTTTTTATGAGCTGATTTTATTTTAAATAAATGTTTTGATTTTAAAAACCGATTTTAAGTTTAAGTTAGTTTAAATTATAAAGTAAAAAGTTGATTTTAAATGTTATTAACTTTAAATTAAATTATGAAGTTTTGTTTAAATTAAGTTTAAGTTATAAAGTTTTGATTTTAAATTAAGTTTAAGACTTTAAGTTAGTTTTAAATTTAGCTTAATTTAAATGTTTAAGTTAAGTGTAAGTTAGTTTTAAATTTAGCTTAATTTAAATGTTTAAGTTAAAATTTGAAATTGAATTTAAAGTTTTAACTTTTAAGTTTTAATTTCAGAATTTTAAAGGTAAAAGTTAAAAGTTTTATAGTTTAAACTTTAAAATTTTAACTTTAAATTGAATTTTAAAATGCAGTTTTTACTTTTTTTAAATGCAGTTTTAAAATGCAGTTTATTTAAAATGCAGTTTTTTTGAATGTAGTTTTTAAAATGAAATTAAAAGTTTTTTTAAAATGCAGTTTTTTTAAGTGCAGTTTTTTCTAAAATGCAGTTTTTAAATGAATTTTAAAATGCAGTTAAAAGTTTTTTTTTAAATGCAGTTTTTTTTTAAGTGAAGTTTTTTCTAAAATGCAGTTTTTTCAAGGCATTTTTTCTTTACTTTTTAGGTCATGGATGCAAACCTACCCAAGGCTTCTTTTAAGGTGCAGTTTTTTTTGTTGTAAAACAGCAAAACTGATGCTCAAGGCGCCCAAAAAAGCCCTAAGCGCCAAAAAGCGTTAGGCGAGGGCTTGGGGTTTTTTCGCCTTGACTACACTGGTATCCATAGTGATCGATACGAGAGTATCGATACGAGCCAGTTTTTCATGAATATTGGTCCATCCATAACTCGAACATATGAACTCCGATTGACCTGAAATTCGAAGTGTAGCCTCACCGATCGTTGTTTATCATTCTTGATCGATTCCATCTTGATTGGAGCTTGGTCCAATTTTGACGGTATCGATCATAGCCTTGTTTTCAATCGATCTCCAATCTTGATATCCATCTTTTTTAGTCAATTTGTTGATATCCTGGCTTTAACCAAAAAGCGGGATAACATTTACCCCCCAAAACATGCCTTGCGATAGGAAGACGTGTTTTGAATAGCTTTAAATCTGATTTTCAAAGTCCATACTCCACTGATAGCCATATTATCCAATCCATAATCCAATCCATTACTAAGCAATTCCATCCGAACCCAACAACCGAGTTCTAATCCATCCATATCCAGTGACTAATAACCAAATCCGTGACCTCTCGGGGTCAATATCCAAATCCTGGACCGCTTCGGGTCCTTAACCGAATTCAGGACCGCTCCGGGTCCATGTCCAATCCTCAGCCATTCAAAGCTGAATCAATATCCATTTCACATTTTGGAAGCCAGTAACCGAATCCTACGATCTCTCCGGATCATGGACGACCTTCTCTGGACCCTTGCTAAGCTCGATCCAAACTTAACGATTGAATAGGCAGATCCTGTCGTGCTCCGGCGAGGCAACCTATCCCTTGCACTCCGGCCCCGGTAAGGGCATATAGTGATGTCTTGGTCCTCCTAGACCGATCATAGCCTCTCCAGGCTCTTGCTGGATCCCATTCTATCACTCTCCGGTGAAGGGGAAACAACGTCGAGAAAGCCGATCCTATCGCTCTCCGGCGAAGCGGAGTCACTCCCTGCACTCTGGTTCAGTATCACTAAACATTAAGTGATGTCATGGCCTAAGTCCTAGACCAATTGCAGCCACTCTGGGCTCTTGCCGAACCCCGATCCAATCACTCTCCGGTGAATGGGGAACAACGTCAAGTGAGTCGATCTTGTCGTTCTTCGGCGAAGCGACTTACTTCTTGCGCTTCGGTCCCTGTCTCTCCGGACATGGTCATAAAGCGATCAATTTCCAACTAACTTACAGTATCCATCCCTTAACTCTCCGGTCAGGGATTTGTTTCATAAAATCCAAATCCATTTATTAAATCCAAATTCCAAACGTTCAATGAAAAAACAGAAAAACTAAGTGCTGCCTCTCCGGGCAGAGCGGTCTACTACCATCTCAGAGCATGTCTGGGAATCGCTCCGGTTCCCTTACATGTGTAAGTGGCATAACCGTTTTATTTTCAGAAACAAAATCAGAAAGATTATTTGATGACAGAAGTTCAAATCCTGAACTCGGCCCTTGCCACCACGATCAGCCGATGATGAGTCGTGACCCCGATCCAGGGTCATTCCTGTTTGGTGCAAGCATTAGGCGCTCGTGTTCTACCGCTGTTGTCCGGTTCCTCGCATATTGTGGCATTCTGCCACTCCTGATGTGTTCTTCTACCATGTCCTTCAAGTGGCGGCATTCATCTGTGGTATGCCCTTCCAGCTCATGGAATAGGCAGTACCTCCCGCTCCCGCGCTCTCGCTGTGTGGGATTCCTTCTGGATGGTTTTCGATAGGGGAGTTGCTCCCGTGTTTCCAAGTAAATTCATTCCAGATTCTCCGTCAAGTCTGTGTATGTGGTGAATTTGGGTTCCTGGTTTCTCCTCCGTTTGTTAGAACCATCATATCTATCATCCTGCTTTCGCTTTCCTTTATCCATCCCACGTCCTTCTCCAGACGTTCCTTCGCCTTGCGCGGCGTTCACCTCCTGCCTTTCGGCGCGTGCATCATCTAATCGTATAAACCTTTCTGCCTCGTGGTAGAACTCTCCGAGATTTTGTGGTGGATCCCGTGCCAATGAATCTTTGAACTCAGTGCCCTATGCAATTCCTGCTACCGCCGCCATCAAAATCATTGATGGATCCGGACGATCCACCGAAGCCACGGCTGCATTGAACCGCATTAGAAAATTCCTTACGGACTCTCCTATCCTCTTCTTCATCGATGCCAACGTCATTACGTTCTTGGGTCGTGTAACGTGTACCCTGAATTGTCTCATGAAGTGTTCCACTAGTTCGCCCCATGTCCTGATCGATCCATTCTCTAGCTGCCTGAACCAAAGCGCAACTAAATCTGTCAAATACAACGGGAAGCATCTTGCCATAATTTCATCGGATGCCCCCAGCACTTCCGTATGTCTGATGTATCTGGTTATGTGCAT
Organism: Allium fistulosum; assembly: GCA_030737815.1. Taxonomy (NCBI): domain Eukaryota; kingdom Viridiplantae; phylum Streptophyta; class Magnoliopsida; order Asparagales; family Amaryllidaceae; genus Allium; species Allium fistulosum. The sequence continues at coordinate 803,389,841 of CM060904.1, forward strand.
AGTTGGATCTGACTTTCCATCATAGGCCTCCAGCGCTGGTAGTTTGAATTCTGGAGGGTTCCTTGCGTTTTTGATATTCGGAGTAAACGGACTCCGACTAACTTCCTCCAAGCCTTTGCTCGGTAGCCCTCCTCTCATAATTCTTTTTTGTTAATCCAACCATCCACCCATCTCCATCCGGGGGTGGCCTCCTATATGTGTTTCCATCCTGCCCTCCATGTCCTGGAGAGTATTCTGGGTAGTACTCTTCATGTTGCTCATCACGTTTGCGTTGGCTCCAGCTTACTGAGCTTCATTCACGGGCCTTCCAATATTCGATCCCGAGGGTCTGCCCCCAAGCCTTTGCTGATTCCCTTCACGTTCTCCATTCTGGTTCTGGATCTGACCTCCAGAGATTTCTACAGCTCCGGCTCCTTGTTCTACATTGCCGACAGCTGCGGTTGCTTCATTTCCTAGGTTCTGGGTTCCAGCTGTGCCCATTTGCTTGAAGAGATTCTATATCATCTCCCGTTGGCTCTTCAATAATTTCTCCTGCATGGAATCCATCAATGTCCCCATCTCATCCCTTGTGATGTAGATGGATGCCTGATCTGTCCAACTCCAGATGAAGCCCCTTGACTTCCCTCCCGATGGCTCCTTTCTGGTAAAGTCCTAGCTGATTGCCTAATCATAGCTTCATATCTAATTCTTTTCCAAAGTAGCGGGTGCTAGAGTTCTCAGTGAAAACACCAAAGTGTTTGCGTCAAAAATGGTCACAAACCCCAAAAGTAGTGAAAGCACCGATGTTTACATACAAAGTCTCAATATCCAAACACAGATCATAGATCCAGGTAATGTAGCGAGCAAAAATGAAGAAATAACAAAATTAAAATGAAAGAAAGTGAGAGAAGACATAAGATTTATATTGATTCGGCTATCTCCGACTTACGTCCACTTTGAATTGATTCTTTTTTTTCCTTTTATACTGTGATTACAGTTACAATCAATCACCAAAGTGACAGAGTTTAGCCAAAAAAGGAGATAAAGAGAAGCCGGAAAAAAATCCTTCTCCTGTTGCCATGCCTCCTGTATTTATAGGTGAATGAGGCAAAATATCCAACTGAAATTTCGGCCTAGAAGTCTCTTGGTCCATGTGGGCCCGTATGCAGATCGGTAGGGCCCACCTCCATGCTTTGGGATCGATCAATAAGTTCTTCGTATCGATAATCCCCACGTTAGATCGAGCTAAGATCGATCATGGTAAAAGATAATAGTGCAAAGTCCTTGCTCTTCAAATTTCATGAAGTCCCAACGTGTAGATTGTGAGATATGATCGATCCAAGTTCGAGTTTGCAAGTGTAGACTGATGATTTCGTATCCATTGGTTCGTATCCATCAGACTACCATCCATCTGAGTCTTGCGCTGTGATCCATGCGATGCGCTTCGTTCTTTGACCGGTTCCTTCGTATTGATCGATACAAAATACTTTCAAGTGCAGTTGCCTCCGTATCCATCGGTTGCTTTATTCCTCGTATCGATCCCAGCTTTGATTGATACGAAGTGTATCGATCGAAATCATTTTCCTTGAGTCGTAGTCAAATCCGCATCGGGTCTTCAACATGCTTTGTCATATCCATCCGATCGATACGCATGTATCGATATGAAAACAACAATCCACATCCATCAACCCGTATCCTTCTTCGAGCTGCCTGATCGATACGAATTATATCGATATGAGATGTATCGATACGAATATCGATCGATCCGAACCCAATGTAAAGCGCATGTGTTAATCCAAATCCGTATCCATAGTGATCGATACGAGAGTATCGATACGAGCCAGTTTTTCATGAATATTGATCCATTCATAACTTGAGCATATGAACTCCGACTGACTTGAAATTTGAAGTGTAGGCTCACCGAGCCTTGTTTATCATTCCCGATCGATCCCAACTTGATTGGAGCTTGGTTCAATTTTGACGGTATCGATCATAGTCTTGTTTCCAATCGATCTTCAATCCTAATATCCATCCTTTTTAGCCAATTTGTTGATATCCTGTCTTTGACCAAAAAGCGGAATAACAAATACTACCTTGAATTTGACTCTTATCGATGATAGTTGAACTGTATATTCCGACAACAAGCTGAGCTATATTTTGTTCTAAATTGGTGCATATTATTCGCACGTTATATTTTATGACATGGCATTTCATTGTTTTGTTATACTGCTATAAGATTTCTTCATGTTTATTATTTTCGAATGTAAATTTCCCCATCCATTTTGAAATAGCCAACAACAGACTAGGGATACCACCTAATCAGGAGATGTTAAGCACGACTGTTAAATTACAGACATTGGAGTGCACTTATTCTTCCCATTAGAACTATTGAACCGTAGTCTATAATTGAAACGCAATGTCAAATTTGAGGTTTTATTTAATTGAGAGTTAATTTCTGAAATTTTGATGGCTATCAACATCGGAGCTACGCAAGTGCACCAATGAATGAGTTGAATTTGAATGGCGATGATGACGGTGTCTCCACAAGGAGCAGTTTCTTCCAACGTTATGAATAATCATGTTGCTACCACGAATTGGAAGACATAGACGACCACTCCTTCCACTTCTTCTTCTTCCGAGGGTAGTAAAGACAAAGATGCTTCCTAGGTGGATTATTTTTAAATCGTATATTTTCCCATTTTATCAGTAATATTTAACAGGTTGGAAGAAAACATTTGATATTAATCCATAACAGTCTTCATAAGATGATAAATTGAACCATTGTTGTCAAAAATCCTAAAATCCTACGATTTAAATCCCGATTCAGATCGGATTTTTCCCTTAACGATTCGATTTAATTCCGATCCAAACTTAGTCAAAACCGCAAATAAAAAAACATTCTATTTATATACTAACATACTTAATATGTTTATTTGGATTCAAAATTCAAAATACAATGTTTTCAAAATAAAATAAAAATATAATAAAAGAAGAAATTGAGTTTTATGTTTAATTGTAGAAGTTCAAACATCAAAATTAATTTCAAATTGTGTGCAAACCTTCAAATACGAATCTTTTGAATCTCGTTTCGATTTAAAGTTTGAATTTTACGATTTACGATTTAAATTTCGTTTTAAAAACATTAAATTGAATATAAAAATGGACAGTTCAGAAGAAGAGGTGGATGCTTTTGCAATTGTAGAGCTACAACTGAATTACAATGAGTTAGATGGTAAAAGAATGAGGAAAAGCAGGTTGTAGAGCCACCTAAGCAAGAGTACATGTACATTCATGTAAGGCCAAGGAGAGTACAAGCTGCTGATAGTGACATCCTTGCTAAAGGCATAAAACTTCGCTTGCTCCTGCAGTGCTATGTAGTGGATTTTTGAAATAAGAAAAGAGCCACGGGTTTCTATTTTTGATGTTGTTATAAGAAAAGTCCATGCAGAAATGAAGATGTAAATTTAATCCCTATTTTCAGAAAATAAAAAACGCAAGGTGTCTTGCACTTTTCTGACAGAAAATGCAAGGTAACTTGCACTTTTCTGATTTTGAAATTTTTTTTCGAAATTTTTAAAAAGCGCAAGGCAACTTGCACTTTCTATCAGGAAAGCGTTGCGCTTTCTGATTTTGAATTTTTTTTTGAAATTTTTGAAATTTTGAAATTCTATTAGAAAAGCGTAAGCTAGTTTGCGTCTTTTGCTTTTGAAAATTTTGAAAGGCACAAGGTTCTATCAGGAAAGCTCAAACTAGTTTGCGCTTTCTGATTTTAAAATTTTATTTGAAATTTTCAAATTTTTAAAAATTTTTTAAAAGCGCAAGCTAACTTGCGTTTTCTGACTTAAAAAAAACGGGATCTAATTTACATACTCGTTTCTACTGGGACTTCTCTTCTAACAATATCAGAAATAGAGATCTTTCATGCAAAACCCCAAATTGAAAAGCTGTAATCATAGATGAAATCATAAACTATGTGCAGTTTTTACAAGGACAAGTTTAGATATGTATCAAAACGGCTGAAATAATCATGGTGTAGTCAAAATTTGCAGCCTGAAAATCAGCTTCTGTTTGCAGTTTCTGTCTATGAAGTTGACCACTGTTAATACTTGTGCTGATATAAGCGTGGAAAGTCTGGTACACAAGAATGTGAGTATTCTATCCTCAAAACTTTGCAGTTTATTTTACGCTGATATGTCACTATATGTATTCATTCTTTATTTCTACAATAGTGTCATCTCTAAGCTTGGTAGAGTCAGCTGGAGTCGTTGAATGTGAGTCAAGTACAGAAGCATGTTGGAACCAACTGAATTGTCTTTGTTTCTTTTTGTAGCGATTCAGGTGGCACCTGTATCAGCTGTCTTCGTATAAACGTATGTGTATTCTAAATAGATCCTTGAATCAGAATTCTGAAGTGGTAAGGTATAGCAGTAGAAAATTTTGAATTTTTTTTAAGTAGTAATGCATACGAATCACTATTATTCCATGTTAAGAATCAATTTGTTGGTATAGTTAAACTCTGCGTTCAAAGTTCATACAAGGTAGGAAACTAATTTTGGATATTTGTACATATTTGACTGGTAAAAACTGCAATTCAAATGACCAACTTTAATACATGTTTGATCAGTAATTGCTCAAATAGCCTAGTATGCAAATTTAGCTAAAGTCTAAAATTTAAGTCAATAGTAATCCATTTTAAATATCCAATTATTATATATGATTACGTAGTACTACTTGATTTGTTCAATCATGCGTGAATACATCCAACACAAATGCAATCGTTAGAGTAAAACATATCTTCAGGCTTCTGTAAGAGTAAAGCAGTGGGGATGATGTTACTTCTTCAGTGTTTTCTCAGTTTTAAACTATTGTGCACCACTGTACCAGTACTGCAATTCTAGAACATGAATTGCATATTGAAGCATGTTGGGTCCAATTGAAAGTTCTTTCCAACTTTTGTATGGATTGTTTTGGAAACGGTATTAACCACAGTCCAAGTTCGACTCGTCCAATTATCCGAATTTTGCCTAGTCAAAAGGCTGGGTAACACTTACCCCCTAAAGTACATCTCGATCCAAACATGATGCGCTTTGGATTGAGACAAGTTGGAACTGCTACGAAGGACCCCACTCTGTGTTTCGAATGGTCGTTATCCTTTCCGCGGATCGATTTTGTAAAAAGTCATGTCCATAGTTATCCATTGTGACGTTTTACCAACATCTGGGATTATAAATCTGTAACGTATTCTCATGATCTGTTATTCCGAGCTTGATAATTTTAAACCGACTCCTTCCATGGACTATTCAGATTCGAATTTGATTCCTAATGACTCTAGTCGTCGGGTTCTCCGGATATGTACTCGTACACATACTCACATGCACGTTCTCGAATAGGAAGGATATATATAGTCCATCATCCTCATCATGGTTTTGCCTATGTATACACATACATATATATCCATGCACATATGTTTTTTTTAAAGAAAATACGACTCGGTATTGATCTGTTTCTTGGATCGGTACCGATCCGCAAGTTGGAGAAAATTCTCCAATTTTAGTGCCTACAACTTCGGGTCGAAGGGTATATAACCCATCACTTTACTTTCATTTCCTCGCTTCTACTTTGATAACTGATCCAGAGTTTGTGACTGCCATTACCAATTCTTTGTACCCAAATTAAACTCCCCCGACGTCCATCCGAAGAAAACCGTCGTCGCCTCACCTGAACCTTACATCACCACTTCATCTCGCTAAGACCCAATCCATCGATCCACCCTTGACTTCATCTTGCAAATAGACCCAAACCATACTTCGAATTGCATATGTAGGTGTAGGAATTTGGGAACATACATGAACAAAGGTGGACTTGGATGATGATGAAGCCGATGTTGGTGGCTGTAATGTGTGTAGGAGGCAAGGAGATGGCGATTGGGAATTGGGCTAAAATTCGTGCAAGGGCATGGGTTAGTATGACTCCGACCCTTGTATGATTTGGCTTCAAAATTGTCATCTGTCCGAGTCTTCTCGGATACCCTTCCCAATTGTCAAATGTCATCTCTTGAGCTTCAACGTATATCCAACGCATAGCCATTGCGTGTAGTTTGACGGGATAGTCAGCAATAACGGAAACTTCAGACTATATCCAAAGACCAAAATGAATAATCAAATAATATCGAAAATTTGAACTGCACCACACCACATTAGGATTCACTTTAGAATGTGATGTACAACTTATAATTAATCTAATGTTGATTATCATTAGAGTTTTATTTATAGAAATGGATCAGAGACTTCCAAACGTCTTACCACCCTAGCCACAGATCCATCCACTTCAAGATACGTTGAATCCAATGTCGAGTCAAGTCAACCACAACTTCGCTTGTACAACAGACTCTAGTACAATAATCAAAAATCCACAGGTTGCACAACAAGTTTCGGAGAACCCAGTAGAGCCGGTAGATGGGCTTGAAGTAGATCCCGCACCCGACACCCTCGAGAGTACCATAATTTTAGATGATCCTGCTGATTCTATCGCTTTTAAAATCGATGAAGGACCACTTCGTAGAATCTGTAATAAGCACAGAATTCCATTTGCGGACTTTCTAGTCCCTTCCCGCCATCAAAGAGCTCATAATCTTCCAGAAGGATATACTGCTTACAATAGATACATGTGTTCGGCGGGCTGTGTCCCACCATTCAATCAGTTCACCCGCCAAGTCCTAAATTTCATGAGATTGGCTCGAACACAAATGCATCCGAATAGCCATGCCTTCCTGCTCGACATATACATTGGCTTCACTGAACACTTACATCGAGCGCCCAACGACGAGGAGTTTCGATACATATATAGCTTCAAGATGCAAAGAGAAAGTTCGTCTTTAACCTACCTAGAACCGGACAAGGGTTGTAGAGTAGTCTCCGGCATATGGAACAAGTTGAGCTATTTCAAAAACGAGTGGTTCTATGTCCGTTGTCCGCTTGGATTTGCACATAGATGGCTGTCTAGACATAAGTTCTATTCCATGTACATTACATGAATTTGCCTTATAGTTTGCAGATTTAACTCGTATCTTTTTGTTGTTTAGACATTCCGTCGAGACCCAGTAGCACGGTGTTTTTAGATGTTGTTTAGGCTCTTATGGCACATCCGGTAGAAGATGGAGATATCAGAATTCTCCTTTCAAATGGAAATCTTCTCACCCACAATCTGTTGGAAGCAGGCCACAACACTGGTATAGTCCAAGTAGCTGCTAATGATTACGACCATGATGACAATAATGATGATAACAACTCACCTAGAGGAGGAAATATTGATCCAGATGTGCATCTAGTCCCAAGTCCAGAGGCTGGGGTTGAAGAAAATATTGGAGATGTTCAAGAACACGCCGAGGAAGGCGAGATATTAGGTGAAAGCGGTGGAGCTGGTCATGACGATATCGGTGCGGGCTAGATTCCCATACTGAACAACCCAAAGATGACCATCAGTCTGCTCCGAAAAAGAGACTTCTTGTGAAGATTTGCAAGGCACAGACTTCTACGCAGCCTCTGCCAGTTACAACAGTAGAGAAAACTCATTCTCTTCCCTCAACAGGCACATTTGCTGGCTTAGGGCCAATTCCTACCAAGTATGGCTCCTTCGATGTTGGTAACACTAGTCTCGAGGGCATCGATTCCCCTATTTGCATCCATAAGGACACCATCCCTACCAGTGTGGGAGAGATCACTCCCATGAGCAAAACTTATATACACGGTCTGTCGAGAGGACACTAGGACACTTACGCATATGTGCACTTCACGTCACTGCACAGCACCTGACTTGCGCCCTTACTCCTTGAATCTAACTCGTTCTCGTTTCTTTGCAGATCCACGGAGAAGAAGAAAAAACCCCATATATCAATCTCTTGAGGAAAATGCATCCCGATCATATAGGCATCACCCAGGCTCATATCATCAGGGCAATGGTTGAGATTTTGAGTTTAGCTACTGGTCTAGCCGAGATAAAGGCAGTCAGGATAGGAGTAGCTATGACAGAGATTATCCATCACGTGATTCCATCTCCAAACGTCGCTTCAGATCTAGTTCTCCTCCTTCGAGAGGCCTGGATAGGCTTCCTGATCGCAGTGATGACTTACCACCAGGCGACATTCTCGTACACTCCCTCCAGCTACTAATCCCGTACATCATCTAGCACCATCTCACTCTAGTCGTCTTCAGATCGTAGCCACCACAAGAGTGGTTCTGAGACTTCTAATCACAGAGCCAGCAAGAAAACCGCCGAAGCTCCAGTCCTTACTACGGAGCAAAAACTCATCGCTAGCGCCCGAGTAGCCGAATTGAAAGAGCAATTTCCAAATATTTGTTTTGTTGGGCTCATGTTCGTGCCTAACTTGAAGAGAATTCCGCCTGATGTCCAAGACATGACCAATGCTTGTGTTACTGATGTTCATAACCAATACAACGAATGGTCGCAAGTGGCTGAGAAGATATCCAAAGTATCAAGGGAAAGACAACTTGAAATCGAGAACCAGAAACTCGTCAATGCCGGTAACAAAAGAATCATAGCTCGACTTGACGCCGAGGTCGAGAACTTGAGGAAGTCTCATGACGAAGCTGAGAAGAAAGCCGAGGATGCCATCAGGTCACACGAAGAAGAGAGAACTAGGCATCGAGACCAGATGGAGAAAGCATTCCATCGGAATCATGATTTAGTGTTAGAGAGAGATGTTGCGAACATGAGTGTGTACGAACTAAAAACTAAGCTTGAACGCGAAACGAAAGAAAAGGACAAGGCCCTCCAATAGGCGCAGGGCTACTACGAAGAGCTGCTCACCACTCGGGACGAAAGGAACAAGGCAGTTAAACGTGCCAAAGACGTGGATGTGCTTGTAAGAGAGGTTGAGGCCGCAGGTCAGCTGGTGATGGAGAAGTTTGAACCACTACTTAACAGGTACAACGCTAACGTGCTCAAATTCCGCAACTTGGAGTGGTTCAACAACGATTACCCTAGAATGTTGGCTCAGTCCTAGGAACAAGTCATTGCTGATGAAAAAGAATCCCTGAAGGGTAGTGAGGTGAACCTGGCCCAGCTTGAGAAAGAGGTCCTGGTAGGAGACGAGCCTAAGGTGTTGAAAGAGGGCCAACTTATTCTCCATCCGGAGCTAGATGTGACTGTGCAAAAAGATTTAGGTGAAAGCTTCAGATCATTGCTTTAAGATGCTACCGTTGGGGACACCCCTAGACCTAAAACTACTTCTGATCCATCCACCATTCCTAGCTACGATCTAGATAACACCCAGATGCATAAGCCTGCTATCCTTTCTCCCATCCTGTAGGGAAATTCTGGTGGCACTCCGGCCCATTTAGAACCCTAAACAGAAGAAGGAATCTCGTTGACTTTGCCTATATTTCAAAGGGTTGACGTGTCATCGATCGACGTCACTACTCTATCTTTTAATATCTCTCAAGTTTCAGGTTGGCCCAAATGACCTCGCTTCCCGATAAGGACTCTCGGCCGGGACAACAAGTGCAACAACATAATCAGTAACCGTTCCAACTTCAACAACGGTCCCAACCATCCTGGTTAAAGAGACTCCCAGCCTTGATGATCAAATGATTGATGCTTTGCTGGATGAGGGAGCTGGTGGAACCCAGGGTGCTCAGACCGATGATGATGTCATGGTTATTGGGGTTTCTGAGCCCCTATCGGGTCGCTCCATGAGTACACTCGAACAGGAAAGTCTTCGAGAAATAGAAATCAAGCTGGAGAAGATAGATAACATTCCCCTTCTAGATATATAAACAAGTCCTCGTCATCCACCGGCTTTAAGAGGATGGGGGGTCTTTCCAAGTGATCAACCAGAGCCTGCAATGCGTCTGAGCATTCCTGCGTCCAAGCAAAAGTTCTTTTTCCCTTCAGACCTTTACCCTTCTTAATCACGTCAAAGAAAGGGATGCATTTGTTGATGGCTTTGGAGATGAGTCGACTTAAGGTGACGACCTTTCCATTTAAACCCTGGACTCCTTGACTATCTACGGTCTTTTTTATAGCTAAACGATCAGGTTGAAATTGAAAGAGGGTAGAATTAAGGTTCCAATAATTTTGTTTATGCATTTTGATTTCTGGTAGTTTGGGTTAAGAGGATCGGTCTTTCCTATAGTTAAATGGATATGGACTTTTTAATTTTTGCTGGGCTGAGAAAATGTTATTGGAAAAGCAAAATTGGATTTATTAATAAAATCGGGTATATTCCCTTTTAATCGACAATAGGCGGCATTGGGTGGTTCTAGGTGGTGATTAGGCGGCGATTAGGCAGGGAGACCACCGAGAATTTCCAATTACATGCCAAGCGAGGCAATTAGCATCGATTACCGCCTAGGTGCCGCCTAGACCGATTTTTACAACACTACAACCAACACCTTCCGTACTATCGCAGGACCAATCATGGCTGTAATCATGAGTGGGTCAATCGTTGGAGCCTTCACTCCATCGACATCTTTGTTCTGGAAGACAATGTCGTCAGTCATCATTCTGCATTATTTTGCCGAAGTTCCATCCTCAAATGCAAGGCAGCTCTCTTCCACAACATGCTTTATATTACCAACATATCTATCTATTTCAACTAGACTTTTACGGCTTATTGCGGCCCACCGATGATGGTATTAACCACTAAACGCCTTTCAGGCCGCCTGGGTTCATCAGTACCAGGACCGGCCTGCTCCCGTTGGGTAGATGACCCGGGGGGGTTAGAATTTCCTTACCCGCCACCCTATAGGGCTTTCACATATTATTGCCATTTCTTTTTGCATATCAGTTCCCCAATCATATCGCCTAAGTGCCTGCATTCGTTGGTGTTATGACCGTGGGTCTCATGGAATATGCAGAACTTGCCAAAATTTCTCTCCTTCTCAATCGAATCTCTCAGAGCCAGCATCATATACTGCTCGGTACCTTGAGTTGCCAAGTAGATATTCTCTATCGAGTTGTATAGTTCGGTATAGCTATCGTACTTAGAAGTCCTAGTACGATTCCTGTTATCCGGCTTTCGCTTCTTAGCCCCACCACCATTTTGCTTTCGATTATCATTCTTATTGCCAACATTCACATTTACATTTCCAGAACTTCCTCCGGATTGCTTTACAACGAAATTGCTCTGCACTGCTCCAACTGAGCACCCATCCTTAGTTCTTTATGGACGTTTGTGCGCTTCTTCCAAGTGTAAGTACTTATTGGCCTTTCTATAGAAAGCATCCATCGTCGGCGGGGGTTTCCTTTCCAACCATTCTCCAAAATCTGTGTCAGGATGAATCCCCCCGATTAGCGCCATCAGCACTATGTCATCCTTGAATCTGTAACTTCTGTCATGGCTGTGTGGAACCGATTCAAGAAATTCTTCAGCGACTCTCCATTAGCTTGGAAGAGGTTTGGTAGAGACATCACATGTTTTGGACGTGAAGTATGTAAGCGGAATTGGTCTATAAACTTTTATGACAACTCAACGAAAGATGATATGGATCTCGGCGGAAGTCGAGTGAACCACATCGTAGCTACTCCTTCTAGGAAAATTGGAAAACAACTGCATTTCATGGTATCAGAAGCTCTCACGGAATCCATATGCCACTCATATCTCATCAAATGTTGTCTAGGATCTATGTTCCTCCGTACAATGGCATGTTGGCATTGCAAACCTTCAAGGGTATCTCTCGCGTAGAATGTTTTCAGTAAATGGATTCCAACTTGGAGAGTTACCCAACTCATCGTTACTTCTGAAGCGGTTTTCACGTACAAGTCTCCTAACGATATCTTTTAAGTATTCCGGGTCCACAGGTTCGGCTGAACGGCGGTGATCGAGATCTGGCCCAAGTGTTCGGCCCAGCAAATGCTCTCGATTTAGGTCTCAATACCTTTTCCCTAGCCTTTGGGGGATCCATTCATCCAGCAGTCCCCCCTATTTGATTTCTGTGAGTTGTATCATCAGCAACAACACAATTTTCTAGATTTTGATCATCCACGGCATGACCAAAAGCCAGATCCACGCCGCCTTCCAAATGACAAGTTCTGGGCCCACCATTGGTTAGGTCGGTACCGACCCGTGCTCTTGGGTCGGTACCTGTAATGACCCTAATTTTGACTAACATTATTTAGGACATTTAATTAGATAAATAAAATAAAATAATGTAGATGGTTAATGGATTGAGATTTGTTAATTAATAAGGGGCCGTGCCTTAATGAATGTGTAAGCAAAAGAGAATAAAAATAAGTAGGAGAAATATGATAATGAAAAAATAGGAATAGTCTTGGTTCTTATACCTTAAACCCTTCTATCCTTCATTTTTTATTCATTTCAACATTCACAAACAAAACAAAAACACTTATAAACTCGGTTGGCCACCATTAAGAAGAATCAAAAGAAGATAAGCTAGGAAACAAGTAGAAAGCTTGAAGAAATTAATCAAAGGGAAAATCTCAATCTTCTTAACACCAAGCCAAGATGAATAATTTGATTTACATCTCACTTTTGTTAATCATTTCGGTTTCAAGGTTGGGTCCCAACTATTTTGCAAATAATGTGCTATGTTATGTTTGTTAAAATAGATATATATATACACACACTTGTTGATGATTTATATTGTTTCATGAAATTTTATGATAAGTTTAGATTGGAAAACCTATTAAATGACATCCAAATGATTTGCATTTTTGATATAAGGTCTAAAACATTATTTTAGAAGTGAGTTTCAAGTTTCATAATTTTCTAACTTATTGTGGATTTATTATGAATTTTCTATAAGAGAAAATAACTAATATTGGGTTTAAATTATTTAAGGCAATCATATATTGATTTCGGGTCTGAATTTAAATATGTTAGAAAGCATATTTAAAGTGAGTTATGATGATTTTTGGAGAACTTTTCAAAGTATTTTACTATGGTTACAAAATTGTTTAAGCTAAGAGACTCAAATGTTTTATATGTTTTACCAAGGAGAAGGGCTTATTTGTTAAAATGTGTTTAATTGATAATTTTGAATTTGGTAGCCTTTTTAGAAAAAGGATTTTGATAAAGAAATGAAAACCAATTACATTTGACAAATAAGGCAAGTTAGGTGGAAAGAAATTACTTTGTAAGGCATAAAATCAGTTTTGTTATGAATTACCACTTTGCCACTTCCTTGGCTTACTTTCGGAAACATGCCAGTTAGACCTTTCGCTACTGTTCGAAACCAAAGCACATGATATCAAGAAATTGATATGGAGTGCATTGGAGAAAGGCGGAAGGGATGATGGTGTCGAATGCTTGCTTTCGTAGGGTTTGCTTAACTTGTCTTTATTTTTAAAAGGAAGCTTTCGAACTAGTTGCCGCTTGTCTTTGTTTTTAGAAAAGAGCTTTCGAATGAGTTGCTGGTTATTTATGTTTTAAAAGAAGATTTTGAAAGGATAGCCTCTTTTGAACCTATTTGAAACTCATGCTGCCGCATTCATATCTTTCCTTATAGCCTTAAAATAACGTATTCGAAAGAGTGCTTTCGCCTTTTTACTTGGAAGCCGCCTTCTCAAAGCTTTTGAAAGGGCTGTATAGCTGTTTTAAATGGTTTTTGAGGCAATGGTTTCGAAAGGGAAGTTTTAGAAATTATCCTCTTTCTTTTACTTGGGATTAAAGCTTTCACAAGTAATTGCTTTCACCTCAATTCTTATGGCCCTTTAGTTATATTAAAGGCTTAACCCAATGGTTTCGAAAGGAATAGTTTTAAATGATTTTGAAGCAATGTTTCCACAAACCTTTACTTGAATCCAACGCTTTCGAAAGGTATGTTATAAATGTTTCGAAGGGGAAGCCCCCAATGTTTTCGAAAGGTATATTTTAATGTACCGAAAGGTTTGTTATAAGTGTTTTAAAAGGAAGATTTCCAAAGCTTTCGAAAGACAAGTTTAATGGTTTTGAAAGAGAATGTCTAAGGTGTAAGTGATGATTTCGAAAGGTATATTTTCAATACATTCGAAAGGTATTTTTTGGCCTTTCAGCCTAATGTTTTCAAGCTTGAAGTAGTAACTTATTTGGAAAGGGGTACTTTCAATAAATTCGAAAGGGATTGTGTAAGGTTTTTAAACAAGGGTTTCGAAAGTATTACTTTGGCTTTAAGGCCTAAAGTTTTCTAAGTTAGAAAGGAGTGTTAACTTATTTTGATGGGATAGGAAACTCCCTTGATTTAGATTTCATCAACATTGTTTTGGGTAAAGCATATATCATGGCATAAATATCTTGAGCAAAGCAAAAAAACATATTTTCCTTGTTTAGGTATGATTTAAAAAGGGGTTAAATCATTTAAAAGAAATGTTTTCAAGGAAAATTGAATGGGGTAGTCAACCCTAAGTAAATGACTCAGAGATTAGAAGACCAGATGGGACTGGTGTAGGGTCGCGCCCTATACTTTGGCTAGTAGCCCCTAGCTAAAATAACTCCAAAATTCCAGTGTGTAGGGCTTTGTCACAGGTAAGAATAAAATGATGTTATACACAGAAAAGAATACACAGAGTAGAGGTAGGTTATTGGTAAGCCCGCAAAACCATCAGGATCAGTTGACCCTCAAAAAAGTAAGTTAAGGACAGATTGTCCAGTATTGCGTCTAAGAGAAGTTGGATTATTTATTATGTCTGGTAGGCCCGAGTCAGCCAGTGATTAATAGTCAGTCTGATAAACTATATTGTTCAAACAAATAGTCCATCGATTACCTGATTTGTATGCCTATATGTTATCGCTATTATAATTATAATCAGCTTGATTGCAGGTTTTTGATTTGCAAAAGATATGCTTTTTAAAAGGATATTAGTGAGGGAAAACCCATTCCGCTAATTGGCGTGGTCTCACTTAATATCAGTAAACCAAGATGTAATAGTATTATTCACACTAGGCTTTATGTCTGACTCGAAGTTTGTGTTTTTCCCTTAAACTCTCGGGTGCTCAAAATTTGATTTGAGTAGATTGAGAATTAAGGACTTTTCAGGTTTAGTAGGTTGGACGAATAAGCTTCCGAAGACGTGCAGGAGGCAAAGCTAGTTATATATAATCTATTTAGTATTGTTTCCGCTGTGATGTATTTAAGACTGATATGTCTATTTAGTACTCTAGTCATCCAGGGGGCATCTTCATATGTCGCTCTTGGCGTAATTTGTAATAATTATATTTGATTAAAACTTGGGTTGGTTATGGATGATGTTTTTCTCATCCAATTCATCCTGATTAGCATACCTCCCTAGTATGAACCATTTAAAATTCAGTATAACACTATTATAGAAAAGTGGAGTCTGAATGAATTGACTAACAAATTGGTTCAAGAGGAGTCTAGGCAAGGATCACAATGCATTAAAGTTGCTCATTTCACTTAAGGAGCTAGAAAACTAACTGGGAAAATGAATAACTCAACCCATAAAAGAGCACCACCCAAATTCGATAAGGCTAATCAATCATCCAAGAATAAAAAGGAGGACGACGCTTGGAAGTCTTGCAAGAAACATCAGGCAGATTATGCTAAGCATAAAGCATGGTTCGAAAAGAAAGGTAACCCCATGGGTTTCATAAGTCATTTTGAATCAAATCTTACTAATGTACCTTCTTCTACTTGGTTGATTGATACCCCTGCTAACGTTCATGTTTCAAATTCTATGCAGGGATTCATTACGATCCAAACCATAAACCCAAGTGAGAATTTCATTTTCATAGGGAATCAAGATAAAAATCCAATTGAAGCTATTGGAACTTTTCGTCTTTTTGTAGATAGCGGTTATCAATTAGACTTATGTCAAACTCTTTATGTTCTGCCTATTTCCCGTAATTTGATTTTTGTAAGCGTACTTGGTAAGTTTGGATATTCATTTGAAGTAGGAAATGACAATTTAAGTTTGTTTAAAAATTCTATCTTTATTGGTTCTAAAATTTTAATTGATGGACTTTATAAACTTAGTCTCAAACATCAAGATGTTGAAATCTATCTCACCTTGCATGATAAGAAAACAAAAGGCAAGTCATCCAAAAATGACTCTTACTTCTTGTGGCATAAAAAGCTAGGTCATATATTCGTGAAAGGATCAAGCGATTAGTAAAAGATATGTCCTCCCAGATTTAGACTTTACTAACATTATAGCACGTGTTGATTATATTAAAGAAAAGACAACAAAAAACACAAAGAAAGGAGCCGCAAGAAGTACCCAATTTCTTGAAATAATACATACAAACATTCGTGGACCATTTGATGTTCCAACTTTTAGAGGAGAGAAATATTTCATCACTTTTATCGATGATTATTCACGTTATTGCTATTTTTATCTATTGCATGACAAATCTCAGTCTGCGTATGTTGTACAAGTGCTCATTACTGAAGTCGAAAGACAACTAGAAAGAAAAGTGAAAATCATTAGGTCAGATAGGGGTGGTGAATTCTATGGAAGGTATGGTGAAACAGGACAACATCTTGGACCTTTTGTTAGACTTCTCCAAAAACTTGGAATTGTTGCCCAATACACGGTGCTTGGATCTCCATGGCAGAATAGTGTAGCTGAAAGGTAAAATGTACATATATGGAAATGGTTAGATTCGTGATGAGTTATTCCAATTTACATATATCCTTATGAATGGATGCATTACATACAACTGTTTATATCTTAAATAGGGTTTCAATTAAGGTCGTTCCAAAGAGCCCTTTTGAACTTTGGAAAGGATGGAAACCTAGTTTAAGACATCTCCAAATTTAGGGTTGTCCAGCTGAAACTAGACTATACAATTCACTTGAAAAGAAATTGGATTTCAAGACTGTTAGTGATTACTTTATTGGTTACTTAGAAAAATCCAAAGGATATAGGTTTTATTGTCCTAATCATGATATGAAAATTGTTAAAACCAGTAATGCCAGATTCTATGAGAATGGTGAATTCAGTGGAAGTACAAAACAACAAGCAGTGGTTATTCATGAAATAAGGGTACCCATCCCCTTACCCTCTATTCCAAAAGATATTGGAAATTATCCCATTGTGGAACCCATTCACAATGAGAGAAACCCAATAAATGATTAACAACTCCATAATGAGGTTGTCACCAATCAGAATGTTAATGAAGCACCATAGGAACCAGCCTTAAGAAGATCCCATAGACAAAGGAGATCAGCTATTCCTGATGATTACCTGCTTTACCTAATAGAATCTAAAGGGACCAAGGACTCTATTTCTTATTCACAAGCCATTAATGACGTTAATTCTACGAAATGGGTAGATGCCATAAAGATAAATTAAGTCTATGAATAATAATCAAGTATGGTAAGTCGTTCAACTGCCTCCAAGGAACAAAGCAGTTGGCTATAAGTGGGTCTTGAAAACCAAACATCACTACAATGGTAAAATTGAACGATATAAAAACAGACTTGTTTTCAAAGGTTTCAATCAGAAAGAAGACATTGACTATGATGAAACTTTTGCTCCTGTTTCCAAGAAATTCCTTTAGAATTATCATGGCATTAGTAGCTCATTATGATCTCGAGTTACATCAAATGGATGTGAAAACCGCCTTTTTAAATGGAAACATAAAAGAAGAAGTCTACATGCGTCAACCTGAAAGCTTCATAATTTAAGGACGGGAAGACATGGTCTATAAACTTAAGATATCAATCTATGGACTAAACCAAGCTTCCAGACAATGGTATCTAAATTTTCATGATATCATCACTGCTTTCGATTTCACAAAAAACATAGTTGACCCTTGTATATATCTCAAGTTCAGTGGGAGCAAGTTCATATTTTTGGTTCTGTATGTTGATGACATATTATTAGCTACCAGTGACCTTGGTTTATTACGTGAAACTATGGATTATCTCTCAACGAACTTTGAAATGAAAGATATGGATAAGGCTTCATGTGTGATAGGAATAGAAATATTCTATAATAGGTCAAAGGACTTCTAGGATTGTCTCAAAAGGCATATATTGACAAAGTCCTTGAGAGATTTGGCATGGCGAATTGTTCATGTAGTCCTGTCCCACTGCATAAATGAGACAAACTTGTTCATTAACAGTGCCCAAAAACTCCTCTACAACAAGAAGAAATGACCAAATATCCTTATGTATCTTGTTTGCATCAAAAGTTGGCACAAACACCCAATATATTATATGTAAAGAAATAAATGAAGAAATCAAAATTAAAACAAAGGAAGTAAGTAGAAAACAAGTAAAAAACGATAATAAACGGATTTATAGTGGTTCGGCGTTGAATGCCTACGTCCACTTCAATGAAATTGCTTTATTCATCACTTGAATTTTTGAGTACAAGAAGGGTCAGATCGAAATCCATAATTACAATGGAGTACAAAGAAAACAACATCATAAAGATCCCTCAAATGAGCTATGAACCCTATATTTATAGGCGTAGACGGCCGAATTTCTTCTTGAAATTCACCGGCAGAATCTCCAGATGCAGATGAGGTCACTTAAAAAATCTCGTAGCCCAATTCCCCATGTTGAGCGATTGGGGCTGATCAGTCAAGGTACCTACGTGGCATGCTGCAATCACTCTGGTGGGTCCCCTTTTATGCTAGTTTCATGTTTCCAAAGTTTTTTGCATAGTTGCTTTCATGTTTTAAGAGATATCGATTAATTCCAGCTAAATTGAACTATCGACTGATGTTGTTCATAGCCATTGTGATGCGATCCGATCCCCTGCCTAAGGGAGGCACTATTCCCTACTTAGAATGTTCTGTAGAGTCTATTTCTTGGTTTCGCTTGATCGTTGCTTCATATTGTTGTCTACACTTGATCTATGGACTCTGTGATCACCCCTCTCAACTGCTTTTCCTTCATGTCCTCGAGTCTAACTTGTCCAATCAGTCTGAATATAGCCGGGTCAAAATGGTCGAACAACACTTGCCCTCCAAAGTAAGTCTTGTTTTGAACATGATGTGCTTTGATTCAGAGCAAGTTAGAGTCATCGGGAAGAATTCCATTCGGTTTTCTTAGCAGTCGTTATCCTTCTGTTGAGTAATTTTTCCAAGGTGGTGTATCTCTCTCTGTTCGTTGCAACGCTTGATTGATATTTGTCACTATAAATCTAGAGTGTAATCCCCAGTCTTTATCTATGGTCGGTTCCATTTAGCTTGTTGATTGAGTTAGTAGGCCTCGACAGTCGATAACGACTTCTTTTCTATGAAATCTAGGTGATAATTCAATTTATATCGATTCAAGAAATCAAATGCTGGGATGTACACATGCACGTTCATTCACATACACACTTTTGTCATTGGCTCTCGATCATGTTAACACATTCATGGGTCATTTTAGATATCATGTAGTTGAAGTGCAAGCTCATTGCAATTTGTTATCACTTATATTCATTTCATTTTAAAAAAACACCAGGAAGGGATCAGTTTTGTTCTCCTAGGTAAGGGATCATACCCGATCCCCTACATGTCCATTTTTGGGCTCAAGAGGAGCGGGCCGATACTATAAAGCTAAATACTTAGCTTGTGTTTTTTCATCTCACTTTATTTGCTCAACCATCCCGATCCCTTTCCTTCCTTAACGACGACCATTAAAGCTTTTTAATTTGATACTCTTATCCGCTCTTCCATCGATCCATTCAATCTCCAAGGCGAACCCATCCTCCATCTTACCAGAAGCTTTCGCCATCACTGCGAACCCAACTTCTCTTCGTTTCATCGATCCAATTTTGAAATTCAACCTATAGCCGAATCACATTTGCTCCTCATAAGCCGATTCGACTTTCAATCCTTCGTTTGAATCTGATTTACACATATAGGTAGGTATAAGTTTGTAACACACGAACTTGAATTGTAACGAGTCAATGAGGTTAACCACGTTGGTGGTTGTAGGCTTAGGGTTCGGTGGCAATGTACAATCGATGATGATCGTTTGGAGTTGAGATGGGTTAAATTGTGGCAGGATCGATTGTGTAGCGGAGAAGATGAAGTGGAATGGTGGAGTGAAGCGATCCATGATGGATGGATCGGTTTTGCATATAACTTGGGAAGGCAATGTGAAGAAGTGATAAGGTGATGAGGAGGGATCAGCGATGATATGTGATCAGTAATATGGATGGATATGCAGTGAAGGGGTTGGTCATGCTTTGATTCAATTGTGGAGCGATCAGTTGTGGTATGGGGATCGGTGTTAGGCGATCGGTTGGAGGGATCGGTTATAAGCTCTCAGGGCTAGAATTCGGACATGGCAACATTGCCTACGAGAGGGATCGGTCATGATCCCTTTCCCTATGGGGACTTAATCGTTTTTGTCCCATCGAACTTGTATACTTGAACTCAATTGATCAGTGGACATAAGCATTTGCCTTGAGCTCGACCATGACTTGGAAACATGACCTCGAACTTGAATGTTTGGACCTTTGCATTCGATCTTATACGATTTAAACACATATGACTTGATCACCGAAACTTGAACTTGAATAAGAATAACATACAGGCTCGAATGAATTTGAATGTAAATATCATACTCCAACGTGCCGGTAACTAATCTAGGAAGTTAGATAAAATCCACAACCTCGTACGTGAAATCCGGTTGGGACGGTCAGCGATGATGGTCACTCTGGTCGAATCCCAGAGTCTCATCACAACTATCATTTTATTTTTGAATTGTCTACCATTCATTGCACAACATTGTACTGCACTATATTAGTTTACACTTTACACGGGAGGAACATATTTATTTTCCTAATGATTACTATCTGCTGAGTTTGATAGCTATGGGTTCCAGATTCTCGGAGCGTTTAGCTGCTATGGGCACTGAATAAACTTCTTCACACGACAATCCTAACACGAAATCAAGCTCAGCAACAATATCCGTTCAAAGCTCTCCAAGTCAGCAATCTGAACAGCCCAAAAGTTCTCATCAAGTGCATGAAATTCCTTTGAATCCTAAAGCAGAAATCGAGCTAGCTCCCAACATATTAGAAGATGCCATATTTTTGAATGATCTGGAGGATTTAGTGGCTTCAAAGGTTAATGAGGCCTCTCTCCGCAAGCCGTGCATTAAACAGGGGATTCTGTATGAACATTTGCAACTCCCGTCTCGTAACGATAGGGCTCACTAGTATACTACATGCAACAAGTTTATGTGTTGGGCTGGCTGCGTTCCGCCTTTCAACCCATTCATCCGGAAAATGTTGCATTATTTAAGATTGGCGCCGACTCAGCTGCACCCGAACAACTACGCATTTCTGAACTGCACATACATGATATTCCTCGAGTTCTTATATCATGAGTCGACTCCGAAAGACATTAGATTCATTTACTACCTCAAAGGGCGAAGATGAAGCCTCTCGTACACTTTCCTCGAATCAGTCACAAACTGCCAGGTGGTAACCGATGCTTGGAACAAACTGAGTGCTTTTAAGAATAAATGGTTCTACATGCGTTTTCCACCTGGTTTTGCAGGACGGTGGTTGGAAGGGTGTAAGGGTCGCTTCAAATTTAACTTTAAGTGCTTTTATTCAAGTTGTATCCTGAATTAAGCAGTTTCTCATTGAACATTGGAGGTAGCTATCCACGTCCCATCGACGACATATACTCGAAGGCAGTTTCAGTGCTCAAAAACATTCTGATGGCGGACAGATACATCAGATCTCTTCTCACCAAGGAGCGCCTTTTTGCCTTCGGCTTACTAGAAGAAGATCATAGCACAGGACTGCCTATAGACATTAAGGGAGGAAATTGTAGAGAGAAGAGATGTCGCTGGGCAAGGAGGTGACAAAGTTGATCCCGTTGTGCCCCCAGTCAAAGGGGCTTAGGATGTCTTCGAGGAAGGCGAGGCGAGGGGTGATGCTAATGCGCCTGGTTGTGACATTGTGTGCTCAAGTCATGAGCCCGCAGTTGAATGCTCCTAAGGCCCAGAACTCCATGCCTCAGAAAAGAGAAAAGGAAAATGGCTCGTTTATAAGCTTCGCAAAGGGTAGGTCTCCAAGAAACCCAAATCAACCTCTGCTGCTACTGATCAATCTAGCTCTTTGCCACTAGAAAGTCTATTTGAGGGGTTGTCGGATATCCCACTCCTGGACTATGTCGGAAATTATGATTTTGCCAACTTAAGCCTTAGGGGGTCAGAATCTCCTATTCAATTTAACACTAACATTCCCCATACTGACATATGAGAGATTACTCCAACTAACAAAGCTCCAGCAACTGGTCCGTTGAGGGATACTAGGACACTCACGATCACATGCACTGCACTACATCACATCTACCTTTAGATCCAATAATTCTTATACACTTTTATTTTGTTTGCAGGCTCGATGGGAAGTCCCTGTAACTATGATCGCTTGAAGAGATCGACGTACTCCCAGCCATCTTATTTTGAGCCCAGTCGAGGTCTAGACCTCGGTCGAGAAAGAGAAAGGTATAAAGAAAGAGAGGACCGAGACCGAAGCCACCAATCTAAGGACTCGTCGTCCAAGCATAAATAAAAATATCAATGTTCACATAACAAAGGTGCCGATCAATGGCCCATATACATAATAGCAGCAAGTCGCTGCCTCATGCTCCCACTTCGGCCACTACGCCCGAGCAACATTCGGGTTCTTCTAATGCCCGTATGTCTTCAGACCACCAGTCTGGCATAGAAGGTCCTGTCACTTCATCCCGTAGGAATGACAAACGGATCCTCCTAGCCCAAAATACTCTTTATGCCACTGCTGCTGAGAAGATGGCTGAGCTCAAAGCCACGTTTCCTAAGCCGTGCTTTGACGAGTTCAAATTTGTTCCCGCTTTGCATTCAATTCCTCTAGAGGCCAAGGACACAGTGCTCTCCTATGTTAATGATGTCTATGTCCAACATAGTATAACTCTCCATGTCGCCGAGAGAGTCTCTAAGGTGTCGATGGAAAAGAAACATGAAATTGATCGTTTAACTCTTAAGGCGATCCATGACAAAGACATCATCAAGTGTTGGGACGAGGAGGTCAAGCAGTTGGGTACGAAGTTGGCGATGCCGATAAAAAAGTCAGTGAGTCTTCTGAAACCGTCGAGCATTTAATAAAAGTGCACCAAGCTAAATTGGACACTTCCATTCGTCGCAGCGGTACTTTAGCCCTCGGAAAAGACATTTTACAAAAGAAGAAGGAGGTGCTGAAAAAGGACAATGATGCTATAGCCCTTCGTATTAAGTAGCTTGAGGAAGAGCTCGAGAAGAAAAAGCTGGAGAAGCTTGAGGCTAAACTGGATTCTCAATTATACCGCGAGGAGATTGTCGAGGCCCACAAAGCTAAAATAGAGGTCGAAAATTAACTTGCAAAGATAGAGGCCCTCAAGGAAGAGGCTAGGGAGGCGGCCCGGACAGATATCAAAAACGAGTTTGATATGTTGATGATATATTACAATGCATGCGTCCTGATGAATCGCAACCTCCACTTCCTTGCAGAGGGGTATCTCGAATCGCTTGTCGAAGCCTGGGACCATATTTTAGATTTGAAAAAGAAGTCCCTTGGTGGTGCTGAAGTGGATGAAGAGCAGCTCATGCGTGAAAGTTTGCATGACGAAGAGCCTAATGAGCTCAAGGCTGCTCGACTAAGTTTACTCAACGATCCCGCGATCACCGGAAAGGGGAAAGATGGCAGCGAAGCCTATCTTGCTTCAAGACCCCTTACTACTCAAGCAGCTGGTGCTTCAATTTCTCATGCCCTAGAGAAGGATGCGGGCTACGATCTAGATCATCCAGGGATAGACAAATCTTTTGGGCTGTCTCCGATTTTAGAAGGCAACACTCTAGCTACGACCGAAGGCCAATCTAGTGAAGGTATATCTCTTATTTCTTCGCCATTCGAGAAGGTTTACATCTCATGCCCGATAGTCATGGGATTACCCATCGGTCTTCATGAAATTGCAGGTCCGTCTACATCTGTCCATGCTCTCGACAATGTTGTTTCCCTAGGATAGCAGGCGTAGACCGCGGGGCCTACTACGTCTGTCACTGTACAGGTGGCTCCTACCGATCAACCTGCTGAGACTCCAAGCCCGAATGCTAAAGTGATAGGAGCTCTACATGAAGAAAAATCGATAACCAATAGGGCCAGGATGAAGCAGAGGACGTCGTAGTGATCCATGCCTCCGAACACACTAATAAACTTAGCATGATGGAGCATACTGAAAAGAAGGAGCTGGAGTTGCAAGCCAATAAAGAAAGTGCCGAAGTGGATATTACTTCGCTTCAAGTTATACCGCCGAGCAGCGCCACTCCTGATGAGGTCAATCCTTTTGTATCCCAAAAGGGGGACGGCCTCTGTTTCTGAAAGCATCTCTCCTAAGGGTAGCAAGAGCAAAAAAGGGGCAAAAAGGAGAGGACGAGGTGGTAGCTTCGGAAAATCCACCTCGAAGAAGCCCAAAAAAGGGGAGGGATGGCCGTCGAATCGGCTTGGGTAATTCTTAGCTGGGAGCTAGTTTCTTTTTGTTGGCCGCAATTGTGCGAGTACGGCCCTCATTTTTGGTTTTTAGTTTACAAAATAAACTTGTACTTAGTTTCCAAGCATGTGAATAAAGATTCTTTCATCTTTGTTCATATTTTGTACAAAATTTGTCTAAGTATTCAAGCTATTATGTTTCCTATTTAATGTACTTGCAATTCATCACTTGTCATTCAGGTTGCAATGTCTTTCAGTCGCCCGTTGCTTCGGGCGTCGATCGACAAATCCATCTCAAGGCCTCCTTACGATCGTGGCCTTAAGTCGTATCAAACACTAAGTGTGGGCCACGGTGTTATGCTATCATATTCAGAGATTAAGTGATTATACTCATGCTTCCAGTCTTGGGTTAGCAGAGTTAGTTCATGGATGGTTATGTCCCATCCATGATGAGTTTATACTCCTCCTGTTGGGTTCAGGCAAGAGTTGGAGAATGAATGGTTGAATCACACTCATTCGTTTTTTTATACTCTTATCCGCGCTTTGGGGATTAGAGTTAGTCGATGGAAGGTCAATCACACCCGTTTGATATTCATAATCCAGCCCACACTCTAGGACCGAGATTGTTCTGGGAAATGATCGAATCACATTTCCTTTGATTGATTCCCTTAACTCAAGTCCGGGGCAAAAGTCAAAGAGTGGTCATTCATTTCACGATCGCTTTTACCATGCATTCATCCGTTGAATCGGGAGACGGAGTTAGTTATCGGGTGGTCGAGTCACGCCCACTCTCTACTTTACGATCTGCCCGTCAGATTGCAGGCGAGAGTTAACGGATTAACGGTTGAGTTACGTTCATTTTGTTTAATTCAGGTATGAACCAGAGTGCTTGGTTGGCACCAAATCTGGGTACTTGTTGGTTTATATTATGCATATATGGATGTAAGTTGATGGGATATCACAACTATTATGTTATACATAAACAATTCAGAGATATAGAAGGAAATTCATATTTTATTGCAAACTGGAAAAGAGACGACAGAATCTGTCTTATTACATGCTTTGAATTCAACTGCAAAAGCAAATTCTAAATGAAATACAACTGAATGATACAAAACTAAGTGAAATAGCATCGTAAATGCTCACCGTTCCATTTTCTAGGAAGTGTGATGCCATCGACAGTCGCTAGCTTGAAAGTTCCACCTCCAAGCTTCTGATTGATGACATACGGTCCTTTCCATTTTGGACCCATGTTTGCAGGGCTAGGAAAGATCCATTTCATGACAAGATCGTCAATTTCAAAGGTCCTGGTTCAGACTTTGACATTATAGTATCAGGTGACTCGGTGTCGATGTGCAGATGCCCTCAAATCAGCTTCTTCATGCTTCTCATCGACCATATCTAGAGATTCCAAAAGAATATCTCTGTAGTTATGGGGTCATAATAAGTCACTCGATGAAAGGGACTTCAAGTTCTATAGGAATCACAGCTTCGAAGCCGTAAGCCAGGGCGAATGGAGTATGGCTAGTCGCTGTATGCCCATAATGTTGACGGGAGTTTGTCAATCCACTTGCCTCCTGCCTTTTCCAAAGCTTTTTCAGAATGGACTTTATGATTTTGTTGAAATCTTCAACCTATCCATTGCTTAAGGGTGTGCAACTACCACAAATCTTTTATTGATATGATGTCAACGACAGAAGTCTTTGAACTTAGTGCTATCGAATTGGGTCCAGTTGTTAGTTATGATTGTTCGGGAAAGACCAAAACGACAGAAGATGTTTTGAACAACAAAATTAATTAGTTTCTTCGTAGAGATCGTGACCAAAGGTTTGGCTTTATCCCATTTAGTGAAGTAATCAACTGCTACAATGGCGTACTTCGCACCACCTTTGAAAATCGGCAAGGAGCCGATAATGTCTAACCCCATGTAGAAAATGGCCATGGACTGATCATCTGAGTGATTTCCATCGACTAAGCTCTTAGAATTTTTTTGAACATCTGGAACTTTATCGCATCATCTAGCATAATTAGCTGCGTCTCGATTGACAGTTGGCAGAAATAACCATAGCGGAGTATCTTCTTTGCTCGGATTTTGCCCCCCGGTGTGATCACCACATTCTCCTTCATGGACTTCTCTTAATACTTGTTTGATTCAACGTTGGAGATACATCGAACCAAGGGGACGGAGAAACCCTTCCTGTACATGATTCCTTCTTGGAGGATGTATCGTGATGCTTTACGAAGGATTTGTCATTTTTCATTCCACTATTCGAGAAGGATCCCCCTTTGCAAATAATCTTTAATCGGAGTTATCCACAACTCCTTCTCGAGCTCTGTTTCTTAGACCCAATCAATCTCCATCTGGTCAATGCTCAAAGTGCTAAGTATTTCAACTAGAACCAAGCTCATTTGTTATGCATCCCAGAACTGGCCAACTTGGCTAGCGAGTCGGCTTTCTCATTTTGTTCTCTAGGGATGTGTGTAATGGTGTAATGCTCGAAATTAGTTAGCAGTTTTTGGACTCGGTTGAGGTAGGGAGAAAGTTACGCTCCTTTGGCCTGATATTCTCCCTTGACTTGATGCACTACTAACTGGGAATCAAAGAATAGTTGCAAAGCTTTTACCCCTAGCTCTCTAGCCAGTTTAAGCCCAATGATTAAGGCTTCATATTCAGCTTCGTTATTCATTGTAGGGAAGTCAAGTTTCAAGGCATAGTAGATCGAGCATTCCTCAGGATTTACTAGTATGACTCCGGCGTTAGAACACCAATCGTTGAATGCTCCATCCATATACATCTTCCATTGGATGGTAGGTTCTTCACTGCTCTCCAAAGAGTCGTCTGGTGCACTGAATTCGGATATGAAGTCCGCCAGTGCTTGTCCCTGGATAGCTCTTCGAGGGAGATAAGTGATATCGAACTGGCTCAATTTGATGTTCCATTTGAGAAACCTTCCAAATGTCTCAGTTCACTATAGGACCTGTCGTAATGGCTGGTCGGTGAAGTCATTGATGAGATGAGCTTGGAAATAAGGGCGGAGCTTTCTTGACGCAATCAACAGGCAGTATGCGAGCTTTTCTAGCTTCGGGTAGTTTCTTTCAGCACCTATCAACTGCTTGCTAACATAGTATACTGGCCTTTGGATTTAATTCTCTTCATGCAGCAGTGCGACACTTATAGCATGTACCACACCGCTAGATAAATGTAAAAGTCTTCGTGATCCAGTGTCTTGGACAAGATAGCGGTTTCTCTAAGTGATGTACCAGAGCTTGAAACGCATCAATACAATCCTACGTCCATTCAAAGTTTCTCTTCCCTCTCTTGATTAAGTCAAAGAAAGGAATGCATTTGTCAGCGGCTCTGGAGACGAACCAACTTAGGGCAGCGACCTTCCCATTTAGACCTTGCACTTGCTTGATTGTCTTCGGCACTTGAATATTTCTTATCGCTTGAATCTTCTTGGGATTGGCTTCAATTCCACGAGAGTTGACGATGAAACCCAAGAATTTTCCTGATGCAATGCTAAAAGAGCATTTCAAAGGATTAAGTTTCAGTCCATATTTCCGGAGAACACTAAACATATCCACCAAGTCGTCGATGTGGTCGTTTGATCATCGTGACTTCACGAGCATATCATCCATATATACTTCCATCGATCGTCCAATCTAGTCTTTGAACATCAAGATGACCAGTCTCTGGTAAGTAGCTCCAACGTTCTTTAGTCCAAAAGGCATCACAACATAGTAGTATTATTCCAGGTTGGTAATGAAGCTGGTGTGTTCATGGTCCAGTACGTGCATTGGGATCTGATTGTATCCGGATGACACGTTCATGAATGAAAGCAATTCATGTCCAGCGGTTGAGTCTACCAGCTGGTCGTTCCTCGAAAGTGGAAAGCTGTATTTCGGGCGCGCCTTGTTTAGGTCTGAGTAATCGACGCATGTCCACCACTTTCCATTAGCCTTTCTCACAATAACTGGATTGGATACCCATTTCGGGTAGAGGGCGTCGTGGATGAAGCTATTGTTCTTGAGTCTATCCTCCTCCTCTTTATATGCAGCATGTCTCTCCGGATCCATACCGTGTTGCTTTTGTTTCACTGAGACATGCCTCGGGTCGATATTCAATGCATGGCTCGTGATGGTCGATGAGATCCCATACACATCAGAATGGGTCCAAGCGAACACATCAAGATTCACTCGGAGAAAGCCAACTAACTCCTTCATCATCGTTGCACTAAGCTGTGATCCGATCTTCAAGACCTGCGATGGGTCATCGTGGCTGACTGTGATGTCAATCGTCAACTTAATGAGTGCAGCCATGGTTTCTTTGGGCTCCTCGTCTTCATCTCTCAAATCTATATCTTTATAGAACCGATGTGCTGCTCGAGCCAAGGCCCGGATGTTGGTTGCTATGATTCATTAGTTTTGATGCAGAGAGGCCTCTCCGCATCCTTTTCTTTCTCTCTTCACTGAGCATCTCTCAACCCAGCTACATAATATGCACGTCCATTCGTTTGATCTCCATGGATAATTCTCACGCCATTCACTGTTGGGAATTTTAGCGTTAAGCACCAAGGGACGGTAGCTGCTTTAAATTCAGCAAGGGTCAGTCGACCCAGAAAAGCATTGTACAGAGAGTTCACATCCATCACAACAAATGGTAGCACCCGCACTCTCCTTCGGCTGTTGTCTCCTAACTCCACTGGTAGCTCGACATATCCTACCGCTTCTGTTGCAATATCGTTAAAGCCATGAATACGGGCTTTGCACGGTTTCAGATTTTTGGCTTCCATAACATCTGATCGTATGCCTTCTTGAAAATGGTATTCACAGAACTTCCACAATCAATGAGAATCTTTCTCACCAAGGCAGGACCGATCATAGCAAAGATCACCATTGGGTCGATCGTAGGGGTCTCCACCTTGTCTGCATCTCTACTTTGAAATATAATATCATCTATCAGTGTTCGTTGCTGCTTTGCTGGAGCACCGTCCTTCGTGTCGGAGCAACATTTAATATCGACGTGTCTTATAACGTTCACATAATGCTTCATCTCATTCCAGCTTTTATCGGTCGGATGTGGTCCTCCAACAATGGTATTAATAACTAATCTCCTTGGTGTCCGCCAAGGTTCCTCAACATTGGGCGGAGCTTGTTCTCGATTGGGATCCGATGTCCCCTATCCGCCATCCCGCGGGGCCTTAACAAACAACTGCAACTTTCTTTCTTGAATTAATTTCTCAATGACATCACGAAGGTGGCAACACTCGTCCGTGGTATGTCCATAACTCTCATGAAATCTATAGTACTTTCCGAACTGTCTCTGCTTCTCCACCAGTTTGTTAAGAGGTGGTTTCCTGTACTGCATAGTGTTACAGGTCGATAGATAAACATTCTCTAATGACGTATTCAGTGGTGTGTATGTATCAAACGATGTGATCCTCGACTTCCCTCTCTCGGAATTCCATCTTTGGTCGCGGCTTCTATCACCGTATTTGTTTTGCTCACTCGGTTTGTTCTGAACATTGACCTGAAGTTTTCCAGAACTATCATCCCCCTGCTTTACTACCACATTACTTTATACCACCTCGATGCTGGGCCTGTTGAATATGCATGTATATGATTTTTGTTTGATGATAATAAACATATATAGATTCATTTAAATGTATTTGATATTGTACTATTTTATTTTTCACAGATAAAATAAATATTTGCTGAATAAAATAAATAACACAGAATTGGAATTCAAACGAATATTTTATTCAAACAAATATTTATTACAATTTTGATAGTACAATTTCAAGCTCTCACTATAACTATACAATTTCAGTCACAATACAATTACATCACAATTTCATAGTTACATCAGTTCCTCACTACATATCACTCACACTCGTATTTATCTTCAACTTCATTCCAATGTGAATCCAGCATCTGAGCAATCTGCAGAAATATACATTGACGCAGTAAAATTGAAAATAAAATATTTTTGCAGTATAAAACAAAATATGAATTTTGAAAATAATATTTGCCTCAGTTATTTGGGTTGTTCGTCATCATTTATATTTGAATTCATCATACACGAATAGCTTGTGACATGCACAGTGTATCACTGTACATGCCACAAGGCCGTGCACACCGATATATGTATATACACTTGATATAGTAACAGGGACAAGTGAGCACAGGTCAAACCCAAACCAAAAATCGGGTTCAACTCAAGTGCAAAATAAATAAAGTCACATCACGAGCACAAGGTCAAACCCGAGCGTTTAAGCTGGATTCAACACAGGTGCAAATACGAAACAATGGGTCGAGACAAAACTGAGTCAATGATGAAGCACCAGACTTCAAGCCATGCACAGGTCAGGGAAGCAACCAATACACAGTGCATATATGAAGTACACAAGTACAAAACCAAACAGCATATTGCAGAGAACACACATGAATGGTAGCACAAGGAATGGCCAGAAACAACTACAAGCAAATGCAAACACATGTATACAATGCTACAACACAGTGAAGTGAGCAACATCAGTGAGACATGGCACACTGGAATAAGTAGTGCAATGAAGTGGTGAATACATGTACACTAATCCAACAAGGCAGCATCAACATCAACAAGCACTGATACAAAGACTAGTGATACAAGTAACATGAGCAAGTCCAAACCAATACATCAGTGAAACAGGTTCAAGTGAGGAGGCACCAAGAAATGAAACTCAAGTCAACATATATGATCAACTGGCTACACAAGTGCACAACAAACTCAGTGATATCAATGAAACCAAGACCAGAAAACAAGGCTAAAACTCAAGTCTGTTAACAACAATCGACAACAGGAGTAGACTGGATGATGATATAGTAAAACAAAATCAAGACCAATATCAATGCACAGGAAGTTCAAATAATCTGGCTTCACAATGAACAACAAGACATGAACAGATAAGAGACAAAGTGGATACACAACATGAAGCACATGAATCCAGACTGAAACAAATGATACCAGAATCAATTCAAACTGCAAATTAACTATACTCAAGTACTATAAATCAAAGAACACATATATGGTGATGAACAAGTATAAAAGAATGTGACAGCAATTAAACAAGTCTGGCAACAAATATCATGAACCAGACTTCGTATCAAGCAATACAATACAACAGGGTTTAGTTCAATATGCAGTGAAGATCACAAGGCTCAAGTCTACAAAGTAAACATGTATATGCTACAGAGAAGAGGAAACTAGCAACTATAATACAACAATACCAAAGTGAAGCCCTAAATGGAACCTGACTCAAAGCTACATGTAATCAGAACTAGTTCTGTAACCAGATGAACCAGACAAACAGAGATAGCCAACTGATCAGAGGAAAGCAACCAGGCTACACAATGAACTCAAGTTCAAGTGAATACAAGTACAGCTAGCAAAACCAAAATGGACAGCAACTACAACTAAATGCAAGCCAACATTGCAGTATCACTATATCATGGATATCTACATGCATGGTGACAAGGCAAAAATTGAACAGCAAATTCATGTCAAAGCAGAAGTCAGGGATGAACACAGCTGGACAGAGTCGTCGATTCGCATACCCAAAATCAAGTTAGTCAAAACCGAAGTCAACAGTTCAATATCAAAGGAACAGATCAAAGTCATAACCGTGGTGAGCAAGGAATCAAACCAAGTCAAAGTCGATGCCGTGGAAATCAAGTTTACAATTTGAAAAAGTCAAATATAAAAGAGGAAAGTTTCTGCCATATCGATCAAGGAAAGATCGAACGCTTCAAAACCCAAGCCGTGATTATCACGTAATAGAAAAGCAAAATATACGCATAAGAAAAGGTCAGAAAACATCTCAAGCATCCAAGCATCACCGATCGGCCAAGGAAAATAAAGTGACGAATTCAAACGAATTTGTACAAACGAAATCATAGGAACTAGACTCCTATAAATACCAATCATCATCGGCAAATAAAAGGTATCGAATTCAAGGAATCAATCCAGATAACAAAAGATCAAATAACATACCAGAGAAGTCGAATTCGATCAACTCGAAGCAACTAGGCAAAATCCCTAATTTCACGAGCAACACATTCGGTCGAGCAAGGCAACACGCAAACCAGAGAATCGATCAAATCGAATCAGGTGCTTCGAGATACAAGCCCTAATTTTAGAGCGAAAAGAGGAACGAACGAAGAGAAGAAACAAGAGCCATCATTTTCACAAGCAAAGCGGGCCGAAGATAAAAGGAAGAGAGAAACCAATATAATATTGGGCCGGCTAATAATAACAAGGCTTTTGTTTTTGTTTAAGTTTAAAAATAGGGTTTTAAATTTATATTGGTTTTTATTTTCTGCTTTTGTTTTTAAAGTCTAAACTTTGGTAAATCACCACCTAGGATTTAGGTTGTGTCAGATTGTCTAGTTAGGATTAGTTCAGTAAGCAGGGTTTGCGAGTTTGCAAAACTCTATAGGCGGTAGCAGGGTGTGCAAGTCTGTTAGAGTGTTTGTAAGCGGGAGACTGTTTAATTCTAATAGAAATCTGGGAATGCAGCAGTAGGCAGGGGTTGCCGAAGCTGGGTAAATTTTGTGCGTGATTTACTTTTCAGCATATTTACTTCTTTGCAGTTTGTTATTGCGTTTAATTTTATAAATTTCAGAAAACTTTCTATAACCCTATTCACCCCCCCCTCTAGGGTTAATCTAGATCCTACAGGTGGTATCAGAGCCCGGTATTTTTCTTTAACTCTAGAGTCATGAATCCACCAAATAATGCTTTTTCTGAGGGGAAATCTATTGTTAGGCCATCCATGTTTAATGGGAATGATTATGCTTATTGGAAAGTTAGGATGGGTATTTATCTTAGTTCTGTTGATTATGATGTTTGGGACATTATTGAAACTGGCTATAAAACTCCCACTATAACTGTTGGTGATACTGAGATTCCTAAACCTAATGATAGGTGGGACGCTTACGATAAGAAATTAAAAACTACAAATGCTAAAGGCATGAATACTTTGATCTGTGCTCTTGATAAGAATGAATTTAATAGAATTTCTCATTGTAAAACTGCACATGAAATTTGGCATACCTTGGAGGTGACACATGAAGGAACTTCTCAAGTCAAGGAGTCTCGTCTAGCGCTATTCAGCAATGAATACGAGAACTTTGTGATGAACAAAGGCGAGAGCATAAAGGACATGTTTGGACGCTTTTAAACCTTGGTGTACAATGCTAGAGCGCTTGGGAAGGTATTCGCTGAGGTAGAGCTTGTGAGGAAGGTGCTACGAGTCTTACCGATGAACTTTGAGGCAAAAGTCACAACAATACAAGAATCGAAAGATCTGAGTAAACTAAGCATGGAGGAGTTGATCGGCAACTTGATGACATATGAGCTTGAGCTAAAAACAAAGGAGGAACGCAACAACTCCGAATCAAAGAAGAACACGATTGCCTTAAAGAGCAAAGAAGAGAGCAATGAAGAAGGTCCAATTGAAGAGCTTGCAATGGCTGTCAATAATCTTAGAAAATGGTCAAGATTCGGGCCACGCAAGAAGAAAACAAATGGTAATAGGTCAAAAGATTCTGACAATTCCGATAATGAATTGACTTGTTATAACTGCAATAAGCCTGGTCACTTCAAACAAAATTGCCCACTTCTCAAAAACAACAAAGGAAAGAAAAAGAAGAAGAAGGCCTTTGCAGCGACTTGGGATGATGAAGAAGGAGAGGAAGTTTCGAATAATAGCTCAGAGGAGGCTAATTTGTGTCTTATGACAAAATCAGATTCAGAAACAAGCTCAAAGGAATCTAGTGAGGTAAGTGACTATTCTTATAAAGAACTTGTTTTTATGTGTTGTGATCTTACTAAAATAATTGATACTCTTGAATCTAAAATTGAAAAACTAAAATCTGATAGGAGAGAACTTGTCCATGAAAATTTTAGGTTAGAAACTGAACTTGAAAATATTCAAAACCTAGACTGTAAAAAATGTAAAATTTTAGATTCAGAATTATCAAAACTCAAGAATAGCTTTGAGAATCTTGAAAAAGAAAACTTGAGTCTTAAGGAAACCATTGACACTAGGAAAAAGGATTTTATAAATAGATGCACCTCACTTGTGACTGAAAACACAACACTAAAAACCAAAGTCCAAAATCTTGAGAAAACTCTGAATAACTTTTCAAGAGGAGAAAAATCATTCAATATGTTATTGGGAAATCAACTTTTTTCTAATGACAGAAAAGGACTAGGCTTTGGGAAAACACAAGTTGATGATAATGCAAAAGGTAAGAGTGTCTTTGCTTGATGTGAAATAATTGGTCATCGTGGTCATAGGAACAAGAACACAAAATTTATACTAGTTTGGGCTCTTAAGAATTCTACAAACAAATTTCATGTCTATTGGAACAAGAATAAAAGGACAAAACAAGTTTGGGTGCCAAAAGGAACATATATTAATAGTTTTGGGTCTACTCAAACATATTCATCAAATTATTCTGCCACCAACAACCATGGACCTATAAAAACAAATAGGTCACAAAAATCTTTTACCGTGTAGGTGTGGTGGCAGGCTAAAGAACAACATTAGTGTTATATGGATTCTGGCTGTTCCAGACACACAACGGGCGACAAATCAACATTCCTTAGCCTAGTATAAAGGTGACAGATTCACAATGGGCAAACAACGAAAGATTATCGTACAGGTAAAACAGGTAATTGTATTTATTTTCAAACGATAGATAAAATGTGAAAATCTGCACCATAATCTAAATTAAATCAGCCAGTTATGTGAAATGATTGATGATGTTAATTCTGATTTTTTTTTCATCTTTAAATAGAATTACTTGAAGTAATTATGATGGTTGACAGATTCTAACTAACTTGATATGATCTTACATGACTTGTTCTTATCTATGACTTTGATTTGTGCTTAAAAGTTGACCAACCATTTTTTTTTCATTGAATTTAATCTGTTTGGTCAAATTATGATGTTGATTGATTACTGATTACTCATGCTATAATTTTTTTTTAAGAAATTGTTGAAACTTTATGAAATTGGTGAAACTTCAAGAAATTGTTTTGAAATAATGATGATGGTTTAATGACTGTTGATCCTACGGTTTCTAAATCTGACACTATGATATTTGTTTGATGGTTAACACGACTTCAATTCAAAGTCAAGAAAATTTCGTTTAAAAATTGTTGAAAATAATTCTGAGATAGTTTGTTGAAATTTCACAATCTGGTCTATGACATCCAACGAGTGAATATTGAGTGAAATTTAAAGTCAGATGCAGATCACACTGGTAATATAGTTGATAGAAAAATTACTAGTGGAACGTGATTATATTTCGAGACATTCATTTGCTGCATCATTTTTTCAAAGAAAATATCTGCATATTTTTCACTTGAAATCATTTCTATTTTAGCAGAATTTTTTTTTTAAAACCCCTTCTAGAAAATAATTTCTATTGACCTTGTATCAGATTAGTTATTTAAGAAAATTTGATTTTATAACTATTTTTGAAATTGATTTTAAATAACTATGTTAACTGATCTGACCCCCTAATAATTATCTAAAAAGATAAGTAGTGATTGAAAATAAGATGAGTGTTGATATTAATAATATATTATGACTTGTGAAAGTATAATTAGAAAATTTCTTTATAAATTTAAACAAGAGTTATAAAAACTTTTTGTTGATAAATATTCCATGATCATTTCTATTTCTATCATTTTTCTATCGACCATCACTCATCAAAAGTCAATATAGTATGTCAATATATGGTAGTTTAAACGGGAAATCATTTGTGCTTCAATTTTATTATATTTCTAACAATAAATAATAATATCCAAAATATTAACTCTCATTTAAAAGTCCTCACGGTTATGCATGGGTGAATTACTTGGATTTTTGATTATGTGTTTCCATGCTCATTTAAAAGTCCTCACGGTTATGCATGTATGGAACGCATATCAAAATTAATTGATTAAATAGACAAGTTGATTTTAATCCCATTTAAAAGTCCTCACGGTTATGCGTAGTTAGAAGATACTTGAATTCATTTTTAAAATAAAAATAAAAATTTAGAATACTACTAATCTCATTTAAAAGTCATAACGGTTATGCATGGTTAGTAGATATTCAAATTTCTTGAAATGAATATACCACAAATAGACACAACTATATGGTTTTATCTGATGATATCATCTTATCATTCTAAAGTGGAATATGCGTCAATTAAAGTATTTATGATTTTTGTTTGTTTTTCTTATTGAAATTAATATTTACACTCGATTGAGCTTTAATATTGTATTAATGTCTATCACTATATTTCTATTTTTCTATTACTATTATTCTTTTGCTGATAACAAAAGGGGGAGAGAAAAGTTAAGATTTTGAAAATAAAGGTCAAAGATTTTCTAATTGTACTAATTGTATCAAGGCTCATTTGAATTATTTATTCTCATGCATATATGTAGGGGGAGTATTATGTAGAAAGAGAGCATTTAAATAGGGGGAGCAAATTGAATAATCAAATACATTTAAAATAGTCAAAATCTTAAATATATGTTTGTTATCATCATAAGGGGGAGATTGTTGAATATGCATGTATATGATTTTTGTTTGATGATAATAAACATATATAGATTCATTTAAATGTATTTGATATTGTACTATTTTATTTTTCACAGATAAAATAAATATTTGCTGAATAAAATAAATAACACAGAATTGGAATTCAAACGAATATTTTATTCAAACAAATATTTATTACAATTTTGATAGTACAATTTCAAGCTCTCACTATAACTATACAATTTCAGTCACAATACAATTACATCACAATTTCATAGTTACATCAGTTCCTCACTACATATCACTCACACTCGTATTTATCTTCAACTTCATTCCAATGTGAATCCAGCATCTGAGCAATCTGCAGAAATATACATTGACGCAGTAAAATTGAAAATAAAATATTTTTGCAGTATAAAACAAAATATGAATTTTGAAAATAATATTTGCCTCAGTTATTTGGGTTGTTCGTCATCATTTATATTTGAATTCATCATACACGAATAGCTTGTGACATGCACAGTGTATCACTGTACATGCCACAAGGCCGTGCACACCGATATATGTATATACACTTGATATAGTAACAGGGACAAGTGAGCACAGGTCAAACCCAAACCAAAAATCGGGTTCAACTCAAGTGCAAAATAAATAAAGTCACATCACGAGCACAAGGTCAAACCCGAGCGTTTAAGCTGGATTCAACACAGGTGCAAATACGAAACAATGGGTCGAGACAAAACTGAGTCAATGATGAAGCACCAGACTTCAAGCCATGCACAGGTCAGGGAAGCAACCGATACACAGTGCATATATGAAGTACACAAGTACAAAACCAAACAGCATATTGCAGAGAACACACATGAATGGTAGCACAAGGAATGGCCAGAAACAACTACAAGCAAATGCAAACACATGTATACAATGCTACAACACAGTGAAGTGAGCAACATCAGTGAGACATGGCACACTGGAATAAGTAGTGCAATGAAGTGGTGAATACATGTACACTAATCCAACAAGGCAGCATCAACATCAACAAGCACTGATACAAAGACTAGTGATACAAGTAACATGAGCAAGTCCAAACCAATACATCAGTGAAACAGGTTCAAGTGAGGAGGCACCAAGAAATGAAACTCAAGTCAACATATATGATCAACTGGCTACACAAGTGCACAACAAACTCAGTGATATCAATGAAACCAAGACCAGAAAACAAGGCTAAAACTCAAGTCTGTTAACAACAATCGACAACAGGAGTAGACTGGAAGATGATATAGTAAAACAAAATCAAGACCAATATCAATGCACAGGAAGTTCAAATAATCTGGCTTCACAATGAACAACAAGACATGAACAGATAAGAGACAAAGTGGATACACAACATGAAGCACATGAATCCGGACTGAAACAAATGATACCATAATCAATTCAAACTGCAAATGAACTATACTCAAGTAATACAAATCAAAGAACACGTATATGGTGATGAACAAGTATAAAAGAATGTGACAACAATTAAACAAGTCTGGCAACAAATATCATGAACCAGACTTCGTATCAAGCAATACAATACAACAGGGTTTAGTTCAATATGCAGTGAAGATCACAAGGCTCAAGTCTACAAAGTAAACATGTATATGATACAGAGAAGAGGAAACTAGCAACTATAATACAACAATACCAAAGTGAAGCCCTAAATGGAACCTGACTCAAAGCTACATGTAATCAGAATTAGTTCTGTAACCAGATGAACCAGACAAACAGAGATAGCCAACTGGTCAGAGGAAAGCAACCAGGCTACACAATGAACTCAAGTTCAAGTGAATACAAGTATAGCTAGCAAAACCAAAATGGACAGCAGCTACAACTAAATGCAAGCCAACATTGCAGTATCACTATATCATGGATATCTACATGCATGGTGACAAGGCAAAAATCGAACATCGAATTCATGTCAAAGCAGAAGTCAGGGATGAACACAGCTGGACAGAGTCGTGGATTCGCATACCCAAAATCAAGTTAGTCAAAACCGAAGTCAACAGTTCAATATCAAAGGAACAGATCAAAGTCAGAACCGTGGTGAGCAAGGAATCAAACCAAGTCAAAGTCGATGCCGTGGAAATCAAGTTTACAATTTGAAAAAGTCAAAAATAAAAGAGGAAAGTTTCTACCGTATCGATCAAGGAAAGATCGAACGCTTCAAAACCCAAGCCGTGATTATCACGTAATAGAAAAGCAAAATATATGCATAAGAAAAGGTCAGAAAACATCTCAAGCATCCAAGCATCATCGATCGACCAAGGAAAATAAAGTGATGAATTCAAACAAATTTGTACAAACGAAATTATAGGAACTAGACTCCTATAAATACCAATCATCATCGGCAAATAAAAGGTATCGAATTCAAGGAATCAATCCAGATTACAAAAGATCAAATAACATACTAGAGAAGTCGAATTCGATCAACTCGAAGCAACTAGGAAAAATCCCTAATTTCACGAGCAACACATTCGGTCGAGCAAGGCAACATGCAAACCAGAGAATCGATCAAATCGAATCAGGTGCTTCGAGATACAAGCCCTAATTTCAGAGTGAAAAGAGGAACGAACGAAGAGAAGAAACAAGAGCCATCATTTTCACAAGCAAAGCGGGTTGGAGATAAAAGGAAGAGAGAAACCAATATAATATTGGGCCGGCTAATAATAACAAGGCTTTTGTTTTTGTTTGAGTTTAAAAATAGGGTTTTAAATTTATATTGGTTTTTATTTTCTGCTTTTTTTTTAAAGTCTAAACTTTGGTTAATCCCCACCTAGGATTTAGGTTGTGTCAGATTGTCTAGTTAGGATTAGTTCAGTAAGCAGGGTTTGCGAGTTTGCAAAACTCTATAGGCGGTAGCAGGGTGTGCAAGTCTGTTAGAGTGTTTGTAAGCGGGAGACTGTTTAATTCTAATAGAAATCTGGGAATGTAGCAGTAGGCAGGGGTTGCCGAAGCTGGGTAAATTTTGTGTGTGATTTACTTTTTAGCATATTTACTTCTCTGCAGTTTGTTATTGCGTTTAATTTTATAAATTTCAGAAAACTTTCTATAACCCTATTCACCCCCCTCTAGGGTTAATCTTGATCCTACAGGGCCAGCAACATCTCTCTTCTTGTTTTGCTTTGCCTCCTCTTTCCTTAGGAATTGAGCCACCTTTGAGAAGAAACGGTCCAATGTAGAAGGAGGCTTTCCTGCTAACCAATCTCCAAACTCGAAATCAGGGTTGACTCCTCTAATCAGTTCCATTAGTATTGCATCATCATTCAGCTAGCTAACTTCTGTAACAGCTATATTAAACCTTTCCATAATATCTTTCAGTTACTTCCCCGATGCCTGAAGTAAGCTGAAAAGTGACATTACATCCTTGGGGCGAGTCGTGTGCATGCAGAAATGCTCCATGAACTTCTTTTCTAACTCAATAAATGAAGAGATTGACCGCGGTGGTAACTTAGTGAACCACACGGTCACAACATCTTCTAGAAAAATGGGAAAACACCTTCACTTGACTGCATCAATGGCTCGGGCGGAGTCCATGTGACATTCATACTTCAAGAGATCCTGCATGGGGTCACTTTTCCCGCATAGGCAGGCATCGTAGGCATATGAAACCTACGTAGATATTCTGCATGTAGAATTTTATCGGTGAATGAAGTATGACCTCTAAAGAGTCCCTAATCATCGTTGGTCAAGCCCTGACTTTCTTTCAGTAGCTTCCTCACCTTAGTTGTTAAGTTCGGTGTTTGGAAAGTTGGTGCCAGGCGGTAGTCGTGCTCCACCTCACGTGAACGACCCGATCCATGCCTCCGGTCAGTGCCACTTTGCCTCGGCTCCTCTTGCTCTCGATCCATTTCCTGAGTAGCAGTTCTATCATTGTCTCTCAGTCGTGGTTCAACCACATTTGCCTGAGCTTTAGCACTTTGATTGATCACAGCAGCTCTAGAGTAAGCACCTCCACCTACATACCAATCCCCCCTTGAGTAGAGGGTTCATTGCCGATCCCCTCGAGGGGTTCGGCACCGATTGATGCCGATCGGCCATGGCCGATCTCCCGATCTTGTCCTGATGTTCCAGGTGCATATGGATCCGTTTTACAGCATTTGCTTCAATGATAGTCGTCAAATGATGAGGAATTTTCCGATCCTGAATATGGAGTAGGCTCCTTCCCAGTCTTTCCACGCTGATCTTTCTACTGGTGCATCAAGTCGATGTTAGCCTCGATTTGCCGATTGAGCCGCTGACGGCTATTCATCAGTTCCTTCATTAGAACTTCAAAATCAACTATAGTGATATATTCAGCTGGATTCTAGGCATTGGCAGCCGTCGGTTGTACATTTTGATCAACTTGTTGAACACTAGCATCTTCATTTCCTTCAACAGCACAGGAAGTAGTAGACTTTCCTCTGGCCATGGCTAATAGCTTCCTTCTAGATCTTTTTTAAACCTGAGTAGAAACAGAAACTCATCGGAAGAAATCTGGATCTATCTCCTGGATGTAGGAATCCACCAGTAGATGATGAGATCCAATCGGGCTGAGAACTCGTTCTCAGTGAAAGCACCAAACTATTTGCATCAAAAGTTGGCACAAACACCAAATAGATTATATGCAAAGAAATAAATGAAGAAATAAAAATTAAAATAGAGGAAACAAGCAGAAAAACTAAGTAAAAAACGATAACAAACGGATTTGTAGTGATTCAGCATTGAATTCCTACATTCACTGAAATTGCTTTATTAATCACTTGAATTTCTAAGTACAAGAAGGGTCGGATCGGAATCCGTAATTACAATAAAGAACAAAGAAAACAACATCGTAAAGATCCCTCAAATGAGCTATGAACTCTGTATTTATAGGCGTAGACGGTTGAATTCTTCTTGAAAATTCGCCGACAGAATCTCCGGATGCAGACGAGGGCAAAAGATCTCGTGGCCCAATTCCCCATGTTGAGCGATTGGGACCAATCGGTCAAGGTTCCCACGTGGTATTTTGCGATCGCTCTGGTGAGTCCTATTCTATGCTAGTTTCGTATTTCCAAAGTTGTTTGCATAGTTGCTTTTATGTTTTAAGAGATATCGATCGACTCCCGCTGAGTTAAACTATTGATTGATGTTGTTCATACCATTGTGATGAGATCTGATCCCCTACCTAGGGGAGGCATTATTCCCTACTTAGAATGTTCCGTAGAGTTTATCTCTTGGTTTCGCTTGATTGTTGCTTCATATTGTTGTCTGTGCTTGATCTATGGACTCTATGATTACCCCCTCTAGACTGTTTTTCTTTCCTATCATCGAGTCTAATTTGTCCAATCTGTCTGAATATAGTCGGATCAAAAGGTTGGATAACACATCTCTTATGGGGAGTTTGATGTATTCACAGGTTTGTACCAGTCCTGCCATCAGTCATGCTGTTGGTATGTTAGGTAGATTTCAAAGTAACCCAGGAATCGCTCGTTGGAAGGCTGCAAAGAAAGTATTGAGATATCTAAAGGGAACAAGGAATTACATTCTCAGATATAGAAAATCAAGTCACCCACATGCGACTGGTTATTCAGATTCAGACCTTGCTGGATGTCCTGGTACTAGGTTTTGCATTCTTGGCTATTGTATATATTATTTGGAGATGCAATATCATGGAGAATCCAGAAATCTGAGTTGCTTTTCGGATCCACCTTGATGGCTGAATATGTGGCATGTTAT
The DNA here is from genome assembly GCA_030737815.1 of Allium fistulosum. Classification (NCBI taxonomy): domain Eukaryota; kingdom Viridiplantae; phylum Streptophyta; class Magnoliopsida; order Asparagales; family Amaryllidaceae; genus Allium; species Allium fistulosum. Next base: position 803,432,527 of record CM060904.1, read on the forward strand.
GAGGCTTCAATTCAGGAACATGGCTGCTTAATTTTGTCTTACACTTTGATGCTTTATGTTTTATCTCTAAGCCACCAACTGTCTGCTGTGACAATGAAGTTGCAACCTTTTTCTTTAGCATGATAGGATAACCAATGGTTCAAAACACATGGACCGAAAATACCTATTGCCGAAGTAAGATGTTAAACTAAAGAAAATTATTGTTGAATCGATAAGTACAGACTTACAAGTGGCAGACATATTCACGAAAGGACTACCTCCAAATACTTTTCAAAGACACACTGAAAGCATGGGTCTTGCAGATAGTTCCTAATTATTATTGTTTTATGCCATTTAATTTTGTACTTAAGCATGAATTATTGAGCTCTTAATATTATTTAGACATCTGCTATTTCTGTTTTCTAATGTGTACACATTTATGTTTAGATGAATGACAACAGAAACAATCTTTACTTCAAGACATTAGGTGATCATTAAGTTAATCTCATTTATGGTAGTTATCAAAGTTGCCAATGTCGCAGTACATGGAAGTAAGCATGTTGCAAAATAATGTGTACACGCTATGACTCTTATTGACCACTAGATTAGCCAAAACACTTATGATAACTGACTAAAAAGGTGTTTAGCATATCATGTGCGCCTTATGATCTTAGTATGAAAACACTAATGGATCTTTCTATTCACCAAGTGGGAGACTGTAAGGACAATTAAACGTTTCCTCTTCCATTATGTTGCCATTAATAGCAATATTTTCATTCCCTATTATATGGTCATTAATAGGAATATGTAAGAAAATTAAAATGTTTTCTTTTCCATAATAGTCATTAGAAAATCTGTTTTTCTATTAATATGCTAATTAATAAAATGGTTACAATTTAGAGTATTAATTTCCCTTGATTTGATTTTGATGGACGATCGAGATTAAGTAAGAATATGGAAAGTCGATACTCTCTCTACATATAAGTACCGATCTTTGTCCATCACAAAAAGTCATTGAAAGATAATGAAATAAAACACATAACTTAAGCTTATAGGCAAAGCGAGAGAAACCAATTTCTTTCTCCATTAAAGTAATTTTAGAAACAACTACAACAGTTACAGTTATAGAATCAGATTGCTCTTTTCATCAAGATGATTAGAGGTATGCTTAATTGATTAAGTTTCATTATAAACACGATAGTCATATATTTCAAGATCTTAGGATCCATGTTATGTATAAAAATATCTAACAATTATCAGTGATCAACGTTAAGTAAAGCTGGAAAGAATCGAGATGAAGCATAGGACCATAGGGTAATATCACAATTCTCATCATACTAAAAGATGATATTTCAATTATGTTTCTGACATAATATGTTCTATCTCAATTTATGTATAGTACAACTAGAACTTCCAATTTCAAACTGATATCTACAAGTACCTATTACCTTATGTAATAAAACGAGTTTGTTAATATGGGTAATATTATCTTTTCAAATTTAATTAAGTTTATGAATTTGTTTTGGAGTAAAGAGGGGGGGGGGGGCAATGACAAAAAAGTACTACTGTAACATCACATATGTTTGACTGACCAAATTTTGTAAATGTTTTATAGCCATAGTTTAAAAGTAACGGTACTTGGTAGACGCTCATCAAACCGACCGTAGGGAGGTTTGCCTACTTCTACTAGCCAAAATAAATTTGCCAATGTTTCGTTCTTTTTTCCGTGTACTTCTCCCCCAAATCTTATCCTCTAGTCCGCGTACTTCTCCCCTAAAACCTTTGAAACTTTCGCCTCTGTTATCTCCGGTCAATTTTCCCCTTCCCTCTCCTCTTTAAATCCCCCTAAACCAAATAAAAGCCTATTCCATTGCCAGAGTTTGTTTGATATGAAGGCTAATCTTCTCAGACGCTGCTCCTCTCTTCGTTGTTCGACTCCGCCTATCGTATCGCTCCTCCTCTTTATTTTACCGCAACTACATCACCCGCTCCTCTTCTCGAACGCTACTCCTCTCGAGACTCACCTTCTAGTTCGACTGCGCCTCTTGTCCAGCTCCAGGTACATTCACAATCAAGTTAAATCTTCTTTTGTCGCTCCCAAATCCAAAACAAAATCTGAAATCAAAAATCACGTGCAAGATCCAATTGCGAAAAGCTTTGTTTGGCTTCAGTCTTTAATGGCGCGATCTAAAGTTAAGCCTGAATCTAATAAGGTAATTTCGACCTTTTCTGATTAGGTTTATTTGTGGTAACCATTATTGATTGAAAGTTGATACCTTTTCGCTCAGTGGCTGATATGAATGAATAGTTCTTCTTAAAATTTTTGTTCAAATAGCTCAGTGGCTGATATGATATGAATGAATAGTTTTGTATGAACGTAAATGAATTTGACTGTTGTTGCTAGAATTACTATGTTAGTTTTCATAGTTGATTTTTTTTCTTTTCCATCATGTCTAATTTCTAAAACTTGACTGTGGTAATACACATAGACAGTAGTAATAAAAAATGGTAGGAAATGGATTGAAACTTTAGATTTTCTTTTAAAATCTGTATAATATCACTCGCAAGTCTCTTGATATTCAAGATTGGTATTTGTTACGTTATTTTGTTAGAAGTTTGAATAAGAGTCGGTACATGATTTGAGCTTAATGTTGCTTTGTTCAATTAATTTTGTGTTCATAAGATGCTAACCTAGATAAAAAAATGCGTACAATATGTTTAAAATGACTGAATGAAAATCAATTAAATCTAAAAATGTATCCCTTGTTGGATTAATCTATCCTTTGTTGGCAATGTATTTGTGAGTGCTTTGTATAAGCTTAGGTGCATTTATTGTTTCAGGCTTAACAAGCATATTTGTTTGGCGACAGTCAATAAATTCCCACAAATTTGTTTTGTGATAATAAATGGTTATTTGATAAATTGCAAATGAGGATCGATGATAAAACAGCTAATCAATTCCGGCTTCTTGTCACTTAATACTTTTCAGATTTCGGTTCCGTTTCGGAATATTCGGGAATTCCATTCAAATTACAATCCCAGATTTCCTAACAATATGTAATATTTTAATTATATAAGTACATTTTATAGACACAAATTAAATGGTTTGTCAATAATACCCAATGTAAGCACAACTCTATATTAAAAATTACATTGGAAATCAAAATTAGATCATAATTTTTTATTGTGTTATTTGGCATAATTCCATTGTTTTGTCAAATGAGTTAATGTATTTATTTTGTTTAATTAATCACTACATTTTACCATGTTCAGGCATATATGACAAAAAATACGTATCATATTGATTTAAATACATCGCCTTCAATGAACAATGATGAAGAACCATTTGAAGATCATGACGATGATAAGCATGTGGTATCAACATCAATCTTTGATACGGTAATCATTTTCAATTTCAATCTCTCAATAGTTGTATGTTTCATTTTTAAAATGTATTACAATGAAGCTTGTACATGAGTAATGATTGATAATTCATATTGTGGGTATGAATATATTTATTTTACTTCAATGAACCTATTGTCATAAAAAGACATGCATGCCATGTAAAATAATGGATAAACATATATTTTTGTACTAATGATAATTCTATTTTGATCAATCATGAACACTAATTTATATCACATGTTCAGATCAATGGGATGCATAATATATTTCCAATTGATTTGAATGCACCACCATTGCATAGTAACGACGAGCAATTATCTGAAGATCGTGTTGATCATGTGCAGATGGTATCAACATCACAGTCGAACATCCAAAAGGTAAATTTTCTATAATTCTAATTTTATTTGTCTATCTATCAGATTTATGTTTTATTTATAATCTTTACGATAAAAGATTATTCGATGATCATATGATAATTTTTTTTGATATTTGTACTAATATGTGTAGAATCTGGTTGAAGCAATATGTAAAGAATATCCAAGATCATCAGTAGGTGCCGCACTATTTGAAGAAACTTCAAAAAAGACCCAAACTAACAATCAAGGTGACTCTTTCACCATAATGTATAATTGTATAATATATCAGTAAAAATTAATTGTTATCACTTTTACTCTAAGTTTTTGTGATGTTTTTAAATTTATTTTGATTAATATTATTCGTCTTCACCTGTACAGTTGATATGCATTGTATTGATTTGAATGCACCACCTTTGTTAGAGAATGAGGAGCAATCAGTAGCAAGTTATGTCGATAATATGCAAGAAGTTTCAACAACACAGGTGAAATCCATACTATATTTTTTTTCCACAGTACATGTATTTTCATTTTAATGTTTAATTTTTACAATAATCAAACATAATACTGTAGTATTAATATTTATCGATACTTTGACAGTTTATGTTCCATAATTCCCTTTTTCTTAATTTTTCAATTTTTGCATACTTGCATAGATGCCACATGATGTATTACGTCATCCTATGCTTGTAGAAGATCCATTGTCGTTCTCTAATGCTTTGTATGGAGATTCTATTCCTTTTGATGCATCCAACAAGGTTGATTTATTCACCCCTTCCGGTTCAACTTCACACGATGTTTTAAAAGAGTCATTTGATGCAATTTCTCCTTTGGACTTATCATGCACCATAAAAAGGTATATAATGCTACATTTACTTATAGTATGCAAATAATAGATTATTTCTTACTATTTTTGACTTATTTTTTAATTGAATATACATATTTTATACCAGAGACTCGCCTATATTTCGTCAATATGACAAAATGATGGCTAAATACAATGAAAATCGGTCATCCACTCAAAGAGCTAGACGTTTGAGAGAAACTGATCAACAGAAACAACGTAGAAAAGAGGTTGATGCAGCAAGACATAAAGAAAAAGCAACTCATATCCAACCCTCAAAAATCAACACTCCAATGTTAATATCTCATGTTCCAAAAGTTACAAATGATCACAAATTTATAAGCTCATGCCAAAAGATTAATTGGACAAGTTGTCAGACTTGTTCTCGATTTTTTACAGATTTAATTATTACGTCAAGTTCATGCTCTGATTGTCATACTGATAAACCACAACATGACCTTCCCTACACGTTTAGTTCCCAAAATCTAATGGAACCCGGTCCTGTTCCTCCTGAGTTATCCTACCTTACTAACTTGGAGCGAATCCCCATTGCGCGCATTCACCCAGTTATGTCAATTTACCGTTTTAAAGGACAACAATATAAATATAGTGAAAATATTATTAATTTCCCTCAGGATATCAATGCAATAGCACGTTCTCTCCCTTTTAGGCCAAATGATTTATCAGCTGTATTAGTTGTCAACAGAAGTGGAACAATTGAAAGTCAAGAGTTTCGCGTAAGGCGTGAACATGTAAGATAGGCACTACTTTGGCTTAAATCTAATAATATATTTTATTCTGATGTGAACATTAATGAAATAACTCTCCATGAGTTACCAGAGGACGGTGTACCTTTAAATCTTCCTCATATTGAAGATAATTCGCAAACTCAAATTCACAATGACGATTTTCTAGGACCTCCAGAATTCGAAAGCGAAATAACTCACATCGGTGAATTTGAGATATCAGGTGCAGCCACGGCTTCACTACAACCGAACCATCAAGCCTATCTATTATCCTTTTTGGAAAACAAAGAAATAAATGAAACAGTTGTTCAGATGCCTATTTCTTCTATTGCTATTGATGAGTTTAATACTCCTGGATATATCTCGATGGCATTTCCAACATTATTTCCATCAGGAAATGCTGATTTACGACACGCACGACCAAGAAAAATTAGACCCCTAGAATATTTTCAATATTTAATGAAATTTCATGACCAAAGGTTTGCAAAAGATTCTAGATTTAGATATTTTGCCTACAATTCACTTAGCAGGTGGCGTGCGTTAGATATTGGTAGCATATACGTACAAAAAAACCCGAATGATGGGAATTTATCTATAAATGATATCCGTGAAATGTTAAAATCGGGAGATAATCAGTTGTCCCAACGCATTTCTTGGTACGCAAAAGGCATTCGTGGAAGCCGTTCTTACTGGTCTGCAAGATTAAAAGAGCTTACAGCTATGGTTAAACAATTAGGTGCACCAACTATATTTTTCACATTAAGTTCAGCAGATTTGCAATGGCTAGAACTTTATAAACTTCTTGATCAAAATAATGAATTGCAAAAATTAAGCTACAGTGAACAAAGAAAAAGAAAGGCACAGTTACTAAATGAAAATCCACTTGTTGTTGCTTGATTTTTCCAAGCTAGAGTTAAAACTTTTGTAATAGATTATTTGGTGCCAGAATTTTCTGTTAAGGACTATTGGTATCGTTTTGAATGGCAAAATCGTGGAAGTGGACATATCCATGGCTTTTTGTGGTTACATGATGCACCAGATTTATCTTCTGTTATCGAAAATGAATATGAAAATTCTACAATTATTGAATATTTTGATCGTCTTGTTTGTACAATAAACCCAAATATAAGTGGACCTTCACGGGAACAAGAGCATCCATGTGCACAAGTTATTCCACCAGATGCAAATTTGGATATGGACAACGACGACTATGCAAATCTAGTTACTTGGGTTATGCATCATTCCAGGTGTGGAAACTACTGTTTGCGAGTACATAGAACAACCAAACAATTGACATGTCGCTTTAAATATCCGTTTGACGTGCTTCCACGATCTAAAATTGTAGAAGATCCTCCAAATAGTAAAATCTTTCGATTTATTTCACAACGCAATGATCCTCTGATCTGCTCACATAATAGAAAAGTACTTCAGGTTTGGCGTGCTAATATTGATTGGTCTCCTGTGTTATCTGTGCATGCTGTGGTAAATTATATTGGAAAATATGCTGCAAAATCTGAACCAGTATCAAAGAACTTTATAGAAACATTCAGAACGATAGTTGAAAATAGTCATCGACCTTGTCAAAGATCAACTTCCACCATTAAGAAACTACTTCTCAAGAGTGTATCCGAGCGAGACATTTCTGCACAAGAGGTATGCCATCTTCTAATGTCTTACCCTCTAGTAAGTTCATCTAGAACAATAGTGCAACTTAACGTAACTGAAAAAAACATGTTATCAACAATAATTTGACGTCGAAATACAACAATAGATGAAGATACCGTTGATTCGGACCTAAATTTTGTTACAAGGTATATGGATCGACCAAGCGAACTTGAAAACCTTTCACTACTTGATATGGAAAAAAACTTCCGTTACTATAATAAAGGGTGGCATAAGTTTCGAAAAGAGGCAATTGTATGAATAGTACTAGATCTAAGTAGCAATATTCCTCCATTCGGTGAAAAGTGGGAATTTTATTGCGAACAACAGGTAATGCACCTTCTCTGTTTTTTATTAGATAAAATTTTACAAATATTAATGATAAACTTTGATAATTAAAAACTACATTGATTTTTATTATATTTAAAATATGAAATCATACTTAAAACTTGTTTTTTAATATGAATACAGGTACTACTACGTCATCACTATAGAAATCTTAATGAAGCAAAAGGAAACTTCGATGCTTGGTCTGATAGATATGTTAATTTAGGTTTGATTCAACATCAATCACTCCCAGATGCTATAGAAGATGATTTCGAAGATTATAGTATAAACAATGATGGAGAAGAAAATCAAAAGGAAGAATGGATGATAGCAACCGCGATGGGTCCAATGTTTTTTCAGGAGAGGAAATAGAAATTGGCTTTAGAGAATTCGATACTTTGCATAATTGGAATGAAGCACTTCAGAGATACCCTAATATAGATATTGAACGTAATTTTATCCCTACCAATTTACGTTCAATTATGGAACATGAAATTGAGACCATAAACAGTTCTACTGTTGTTCCTTTTGAGAGCTTGTCTACAGAATAGAGAATTGCACATAATGTGATATTTAAAGCAATATCTAAAGGAAAATCAATTCGAATGATTATATGCGGTGGTGCTGGTACAGGAAAACCAATGCTTGTAAATGCCATTGTTCGAACAATTGTTACTCATTTTGGTACCAGCAAAGCAGTTCGCATTATGGCTCCAACTGGAGTGGCTGCATATAATATTGGTGGAAGCACAATTCATCATGAACTTCAAATCTCCATGGAAAGAAAATCATCCTACAAAGACCTATCATCAGAGAAATGTCATCGAATGCAAGATGAATTTAAAAATACAAAGTTGATTATAATAGATGAATATAGTATGCTTGGTAGAACAATGATGGCAAATATTAATTTACGGTGTCGTGATATTTATTCAATAAATGACTTATTCGGTAGCGTTTCTATTGTCTTAGTCGGTGATATGCGACAACTACCTCCTGTTTGTGATAGTTCGTTATACTTGAAAGGTGGTAATCTCTTACAACATCGTGGTCGAATTACATATATGAGTTTTGATAAGTGTGTAAGACTATCGTATATATTCCATCAAGTTGGAGATGAGCAAGCACCTTTAAGAGGAGCTTTAGAAAGACTGAGTAGAGGTGCATCTACTTTAGACGATTGGAAACTTTTCAAAACCAGAGATTGGTCAATTTTATCGAACAAAGAGAAGGATACCTTTAAGAATGCTCTTTGTCTTTTTCCAACAAGAATTGCTGCTAACGAACATAACAAAAGCCGTTTGATTCACCTTGGAAAACCTATTGCACGTATTCCTTCTTTCAATAATTGTGAAGCAGCATCTAATGCTTCGGTTGATGATGCAAAAGGTTTAGAACGATGTATTTATCTTTCTGTAGGTGCTCGAGTGATGTTACGAACTAATCTTTCAGTGCAAAATGGATTGGTTAATGGTGCAATGGGTACTGTTATGGATATTGTATATTCACAGTCATCAAGTTCTCCTAACGATCTACCACTAGCGGTCATAGTCGATTTTGATAAATACCATGGTACTCCATTTCGTGAGGGAACAAATATTATTCCAGTAACTCCGCAAACAGTAAATTGGAAAACTTCTTCTGGTACAACTTGTATGAGAACACAATTACCTTTAGCTCTATGTTGGGCAATAACAATACATAAAAGTCAAGGAATGACTCTTGATCAAGCAATCATTAATATCGACGATCGAGAAAGTCTTGGTTTAACGTTTGTTGCATTATCAAGAACTAGAAAATTAAAGGATCTTTCTTTCAATCCTATGTTTACTTTTGAAAGACTTGCACAGATTGGAAGGTCCAAAGGCCTGCCATCTAGATTATTAGAGGAAGAACATTTGAATGCAATGTCTGTTGAATAAATGGTAAGTAAAAACAACTATTATCATCACAATTTTAGGTATTGCTCAATATCATGGTATAACTTGCATTTTTTCGAAGTGGAAATTAGTTTGTGGTTTTCAATTTATTTATATGAATTAAATCATTTTCTGTTTTCCCCATTGTCAATATTTGTAGATTTTCGCGGCACAACTCTAATATTTCAGAACTAAACTATGTTTTCCATTTTTTTTATTTTACTAAAATATGGATTAATATAGATTTAGTTAAGTTAAACAGAGACTAAACTCCATATTCGTGTAATACATATGTATCATTTGGTAGTCTTTTCATTAATGTGCAAGTTTGCAAATACAAAACTGTTTTACCTCCACTTTTGATACGCTTATTGGATAATATATTCACAATTGATCTCAATTTTCGTTCAAAAATGTAAAATTCTACATGCAATTAAAAATAATTTGTTATATAAAGTTGTCAATATACGTATTTTTTGAATATTTTTTTCTAATTTCTGAGGAATGTTGTCTTGTTTGGTTGTAGAAACTGAAGTATCTTTCCATTTGCAGGATGGAAAAGTGTCACAACTTGAGCATGTTTTCATCCAAGGTAGCAAAGTCAGGTCAGTTTGATGTATATAAATCTCTCATTACTTGCAGCATATATTGTTTCATAGTGTTACATTGCGTGAACGATTTGATTTTGCTATTTACATTGCAGCATATATTGATCTCTCATTACACTTGTGTTACTAGTTACTTACTTACACAAAGGCCATAGGACAATTGGTTTTGCTACGCAACAACTGTGCTCTTGATTTCCCAATCCCATAATATGCCATATTCCTCTTCTATAAAATAAGCCTTTTAATAAAGGAACTACATTGATTTGCCCAAGAAGAATAATTAATTGGTTAGGTTGTGCACCACGGGCTGCTAATTGCTTTGTTCGGGCATTCAATTTATAACGCTGATTTTCGTGATTAAGCTTGTAAATGATTGCAAGAAGTCTATTGTTTAGTCTACATTAATGTGGGAAGAGAATAAGCATGATCTTACATTGTTTGATTAGAATTGGATTAATATAACATAATTTATTATTTCAAAATTTGGAGGCTTTAATATATATGTATGTATGTATATGCATATGTATATATATAACAATGTCCTTACATATTGACATAGCACACAATTTGTCTTTTTTTATATTTCTATCAGGCTATTAGTTTCTATATTGACATAGCGCATAATTGTCCAATTGTCAAATGTTTATGATTCTTGTATGCGATGCTTTATTAACGACAATATTTTCTATTTGGATTTTCCATTCACCCTCTTGACCAATTATCTTGTTAATTATAGATTAATGTAACTATATATGGCTGGGATATGATATGGAAAAGTGTTGTTCTTGGATATGTAACAGTTCAAGTTGGGAACGAGTGCCAAACTAGAGCAGCCTAGCATACAGTTGATAGTGCATACGCCAGGTTTGTGTTTGCATACACATATCAGAAGTTCTCTTCGTATAATAAGCATCCAATGAACAATATGACTTCCTGTAATTGGTAGTGCATAATGTTTTGGTTAGCTAAAGGCTAATTTATTTTTTCTACCTTTTAATTTTGTCTTCATATTAAAACAATTAAGTTGTCTGCAGATTCTTCCAGAGGTTATAAGTGCAGTCGATCACGTTCAAACTGGAAATGTAGCTCTTCAAAAAGCAAAATCGCTGCAAAAGAACTCAAGCAAATGAATGTGTATTGCAATTATTTTTTTGCTCGTTCTTATTACCATTGTGTTATTTTGAATTGGTTCTACAATTCTTTGTAAACATTGAAACTTTCGGTTGACTATTGATTTTGCACTGCTCAAGTATGGGAATAGTATCTGTAAATAAGATGAAAAATACAGCAATGTAATCTTTTTCTTGTTAGTGTGCAAATTGCAACTGAATCTAGCGTTCATATGTTTTAAACTATCGTTTTCTACGTATGGTAGATAGAGTTAAGTAGTATTCATATTCTGTGGATCAATTTGTGTAGGACTGTAATTGTTCGACTGTCTTCTGTTGCAGGGCCAAAACTGCTGTAAGTACTGATGGCAGACACACCGAATTGTTGATGCCATCAAACCAGTATACAATATATTGTGGGATTAACCATGCACTTCCAAAATGGTTGCAAACACACGGCAGCTGATGTTAGTTTGCCAGAAAAGTTTTCATTGCTACTATGTTGTAGCTTATGTTATTTTGTTGCAGTTTTGGAACCATTTTTGTATCAGTTTATTTGATGGAACAGACATTTGTATAATTGAGTTAAATCTTTTAGCTACAACTGTTCTGATGAACTCATATTATTTATTTATTAAGAAGAGACAAGTTTCTATACAAGCATCATAGTTACTCAATAATAGCATTCATTGATTCTGGTACATTACAATATATAAAAGATTGTAAAAACGTAGGCCATCATATGTTACAGAACAATCGTACAACTGTAATAAAGTATTAGGAAAAATAGTATTCCAATATTTTTTGAATGATGACAGATGCAACATTTCTATTGTAATGATCATTCCTGTTGCATTCTGTTGCCTTGGCTTCAGATACTGGCTTAAGTACCACATTCCACATGCTTCAGACTTCAGACAGCAAACCCAAACTACTATTTCAATTCGTTCAGTAAACGGTGCAAGGCTCCAGACTACCTGCATACTTCATAATTACATGCTCAGAATTGTCTATCTGAGCAAATGCTATATTATTTATGGACAACTTCAGCTTTCTTTTTGGACAACTTATTGCAGCTTCTTGATGCCTGAGTAAACTGCATATATTTTTTGTCAGTTTCTAATTCATGTTAGCTCAAAATCTTAGTAAAAAGCATGCTTGGCTTATAAAAGGACCGATTCATTCTACAAGTGCAGTATTAAATGTTACTCAAAAACAATTAAATTACATCTAAAAGACAAATAAGCAATATGCAGAGTTCAGTCCACTAAATAGTATAGCTACTTAACCATCATAGAGTTAAGCATGCAATATAAAAGTCCCAAGAGCATGAATATGAAAATTTTGGAATTTTACAATATGGAAAAAGAGATTATTCAATTCAAGAGAATTAACTATGTAGGTTAGGGTGTCTTCGGATATAACATCTGATCTTTAATCTGTTTGTTATCGGTTTTCTCCCTGAACCGCCTCTCCTGTGAAAAATGCAGCGTGATGTTGATAAAATAGCAAATGGAAAGTGATTTAATATAGTTTCTTTCTCAACCACAATGTTAATAAATCTTCACTGCAGGTATATTTCGCATCAATCAGAAAGAGAAAACTTGAGCTTCCTAAGAACTCAGAAGATCTATATGAATTCACATACGACAAGGAATCTGCATTAGAACATGAATTCATACTACACAGCAACACATATAGGTAAATCAGAAGTTTCTTAACTAGTTCAGACTTTGCAACATTTTATGTCAGTTTTTAATACGTTTTTTCTTTTCTTTATATAATGTAATCAAAATCATATAGGTTTTTGGACAAGGCAACAATTCAACAAAGTTTAGAATCACAATTCAATCTGCAAAGTCAATGGATACTATGCAAAGTAACACAAGTGGAGAAAGCAAAGACCGTCTTAGGAATGTTACCATTTTTCGGAAGCTCTATAATAGTGAGTACATGTTTAGCTCAACTCCAAACTTTCAGCATCCACCAAGGCACAACAATGGATAGTGAAATATTCGGCTTAATGAAAATTCCAGCAGCTTCACTTCCAATAATTCCTAAGATATTCCTGATCCTAATAGTACCTGTTTATGACCGCATTATTGTGCCACTTGCTCGAAGGTTTGTCTATACTGTATTATCATCCAAACTATGCTGTTCGAGGCGAAGCACTAGGCGCTAAGAAAGTCTTTATAGTCCAGACGGAGTCTCGACGAAAATAAGAGATCGCCACATAATTTGATACAAATAAATTCTGAATTAACTATAAAAACAGTAACTACAAAAGTGGGAAACTCCATTTGTGTTGATTGGATCATCATCACTGTTTGTTATTTTAATACTAGTGATATATATATACACGATTTAAGTTTACCAGCAATAATAATAAAAAAACCCATTATAGCTTATAATAGTAATGGAATTTATACATAATAAAGTTTATACAAAATGAAATTTATGCCATAACTACAATTAAATATTTGTGTGTCTAATAATAACGACTTCATAAAAAAATAGAATAATTGTGAACAATTTAGTTTTTTAATTTATAGTAGATTACTTTAGGTTATACTCCAAAAATAAATAAAATAGATTTTAAAAATAAAAAGAACAAGAAAGCAAAATGAAGACCATTAAAATCAAATTTTGAAGAAGTGAAAAGTTAATAACTATTGTTGTACCTTTTATTTTGAACCGAAGAACCAATCAAATGAGCTTTGGGTAACATGAAAATTGATTTATTTTGAATTGTAAAACAAAATATTTATTGAATGATTTTTCATATATTTTGAAATGAATTATATAGTGTAAATAAATCTTGAAATTATATTAGAAGATGAAAAGAAATTGAGTTTTTTTTACTGTAGTTATATTTAATTTGGTCAGAATAAAAGTAAACTAAGTTATACCAAAAATACATATTTTCTCAGTCCTAAGAAAAACTTAGCGCTCAGACGTCTTGGACAATGGTGTAATGAAGTGCCAAAACAAAAAAAGGTGGGCGTTAAAATTGCAAAGTAGTGCCTTAAATGGCGCTCCACGGCTCCCTTAACAGCATAGGATCCAAACGTGGACAAAATTTTGATAAAGGGTTTGCAAAATTAATAATTGTAATAATTGGCTCGACGTAAAACTTATTGCAGATAACAGGTCAGAATTGTAGAACTCGCACATTTTCAAAACATACAAGGAATTTGTGTAAAAATAAATCAGATAATCTTAAAAATCAGATCTGTTTCCACAACAAGTTTTATAGCGAGCCCATCACTGCAGCTAGTAATTTTTCTGGGCATATATCAAAATTTTATCCTTCAAAATAATAAAAGATGCAGTATATTTCTGGCTTAATGGGAAATGCATGTACTTAATGTCTATTATAATTGCATTTGTAAAAGGATAACAGGTCACCCTACATGCATAACTCACCTTCAACGAGTAGGCATAGGCTTAATCCTCTCAGGTGTATCAATGCTCATAGCTGCACTAGTAGAAGTCAAGCGCAAACAAGTAGCTATAACTCATGATATGATAGATGCAGACCCTGAATAACATTCACTGCCAATGAGCACTTTCTGGCTTTCATTTTAGTACTTCATATTCGGGGCAGCTGATTTTCTAACCTACGTTGGCTTGCTTGAGTTTTTCTACTCCGAGGCCCCAAACACGTTGAAATCGACTGCTACTTCTTTTCACTGGTGAAAGAAATAATAAGGTTCATTTCACAGTTGATAGGTAATGGTGCAAAATCAATGATGCAAACATTAGAAAGAACACATAAACTAAGTAACAAAATAAAGCTTGGATTACTTCTTTTAATGAACCAGCAGAGGAAATCATAGGTTGCAGTGCTGATGACCTTTATAAGATTAAGAATGATGAAGGTGAAGATATATACGAACAAAAACTAAAGGAGTTGTTATGGATCCCTCGTCTTTTCAGAGTTGGTGTTACCCAAATAGAGTACATGAATGAAAAAAAAACAAAAAATCAATGTTATGTCTCAATCAGTTATTGATTATGTGGCGGAATCAAGTTTCTTGTTAGAAGAAATATCAACAATGGCAGAATCCAAAGTTTAGTTTTTTTTTTGTTTCAGTAATTTTAGTTTATTTCTTGTTTTTTCTTCAGCAGTGTTAGTTTTTCATATAATAATGTTATTTTTAGGTAATTTATTTAAACATTGTAGTTCAATAATATGAGATTTATTTATTAAATCAATTTTTGCATTAGTAGTCTTCTTTAATTAGGTATTGAAAAATACGATGATGTATATTGCGGTGACATTTTTTTGATTTTTTTTAACAAATATGATGATGTATATTGATATAATAGAATTTACACAGTTTCAATTATTTTTATTTTTTTTAAAAAGCGGTTAATTTTGTATTAGATTAATAATAAAGAAAAAAATTAAACAAAAACATTTTTCTTTGATATCAAATACCACAACGGTCGTTTTACCCACCGTTGTACGGTTATACTAGTACTGCTTTATTACAGTAGTTACAGCAGTGGAAATTGGGGAAATAACGACAAAAATCAGCTGTTACAAGCATGTTTTAAATATTGTCTAGATGTGGACCAAACAAAGCACAAATATGCCAGCACCAAAAGAGGTGAGTGACAGTTTCTTTAATTGCAGCAAGTTTACACATGTTTCCAGGCCGGTCCTAGGGGTTTTGCTACCTAAAGCGAATTGCAAAACCAAGGCTCTAATACAGAACTAATACTATTATCATTATTAAATCATCGAAATAATTTATCAAAAATATTTTCAACGATAATTATTAAAATTAAAAAAACCATTTAAATTATGAATGTGTAATCTACTAGTTACAATTTATCAAAAATATTTCCAACGGTAATTTAAAGTAAAATATTCTTTTTAACGGTTAGTTGACATAATTTGACTATATCAAGGATTGAATATTATATTCCTTATCATAATTTAAAGTAAATATTATGGGGGATAACTTCAGCTATAAACATAATAATATTATTATTAATAATAAACAATCGTATTATTGAATTTATTGTAATCATTATTCATTTAAAAAATGCACCTTCGTGTTTATTAAAGTAAAGAAGGAAGGTTGTTATTGCTAACTTACTACAATTTAGACATCGTAATGATCTGAAATGAGTCGTATAAATTGAATCTTGTTTCAAACTTTTTACATGAATTGAATCTTGTTTCAAACAAACTATACAGAGGTATCAATGATCTGAATTTGTACATCATAACTTACAACAATTTCTATTATAATTTGTACAAACATCAATGATTGCAATATTTTTTTAATCGAATAGTATGAATAATGAATTGAATTTTGTTTCACTTTTCAGATGGATAGATGAAACAAATTACAAATAGAAAGCGGTACTTTTTTTTTCACTTTTTAGATGGATGGAGTTTGTCGGTCACTGTTGATTGATTTGGAGATGATGCCGAGGAGTCGCCGCCGTCTACACCTACCAGTCAATTGTCAGGCGTCGTCGTCTCACCGATGGCAGGTGCTCCGCAGTCCGCTTTTTTTTTTTGTTGTTGGGCGTATCGAGATTGGGAAAATGGTGCCCTAATTTTTTTGGGCCCTAAGCGGCAGCTTTACCAAAGGGTCTGGCTTGCATGTTTCACAACTTTATCGCAAGACCTACGTACAGTTATGATACCTGCAACAATATGACAAGTAACGTCAACTGAAAGCAACATTGTTCGTTACACTTGCATCACAAAAACTTGAAATGCACATACGCATACTATATTCTACCATCTACCAGAAGTGTTATTTAAAGAATGATTGGTTTTATAGTTTGATGTTGTCATTTACCCGACAGAGTATTTACAGTTAAAACTTAAAACCTTAACATATTTTAGCTTGACTGTATTTGTTTTAACCTGTAAAACTTAAAATCATAATTTCCTTCACTTGCTCACATTTTTGTTCGGATGGTTATTTACAACACTTATTTCTCTCTACAGTGAAGGCTTTGTACATTCAAACGTTTACTAAAGTTATAAATATGTTTCAGAATCCTTATTTTACAGACGTACTATGTATTATGTCAACCCATGTTTTAAAAACCGGATCGAACCGGCGGTTCAACCGTAAAAACTGCGAACCGTGAGCCTTTTCAGCTCGAAATTCAATCGAGCCTTCATTTAGATCAAGCCGCGAGAACTGCGGTTCAACTTTTAAAAACCTGGTTTTTTTACTTAATAAACCGAAAATTAAATCGGAAATATAATATTTTATTTATATGTCAACAAAGCTTTAGTTTAGTGAAAGAAAACAGTACACAAAAAACACTAAATGTCTGCTGTGTGTGTATAGGCAGAAGGAGCAAGTATGTTTAAAGAAGTGAATATGTGAGAGTTTTTCATTATTATGGGATGTGGGACATATATTCTCCAGTGAACTTCATTTTTATTCAAAAATATTCATATTAGAAGCATACACGCTAATTTTAATTAAATTTTTCACGTGCACGGCTTTTACGGTTCGACCGGTCGGACCTTCAAAACCTCCGACCTTGGACCATCACGGTTTGACTTACGATCCGGTTCTCAAAACTATGATGTCAACCAATGTACATAATTCAACTGCAGCTACTGTATACCTTTTCGCTGTGGTTATAGGAGCTACTGTCTAACTATATGCACCAATGTATATTCCACATTTCCACTAATACCTCAACGTACCTACTACTTCCTAAGCTTTCCTCCTTAATGTCATTCTTCATTTAATAAGTACAGTAAACGTTACAACTTCATATACATAACCGACAAACTGGTAGAACATTGTTCATCAAATATATATGAAAAAGGATGTTCGATGGTAATGCATCAACATGAACAAACTGTAATGCCATTCTGCAACCCTACATCTTTATGTGTGTGAAGCACATGTCCCATTCTACTTAATTAAATTAAAATGAAATTCTTTGATAAAGAATGACTTACTTTGGTATTAAATATTTTTGAAGCAATGAATTATTAGTAATGGTAATTTTGGGTATTTTGAAGTGACATCTATATTTTTAAGCTCGAAATGATTTTAAATTAACTAGAAATGAATTAATAATTTTACAAAGTTAAATGGTGAACATAAACGAGTTTGGAATTATTTTGGTAAGGAGAAAATTTTGATTTAATTAATGAATGGAGTTAGTAAATGATTTTATAAATGGCTAATTTGTGATAATGAGAGAATATTTATTTTAATTTGATAAATATTTAAATTATGGTTTATAAAAAGTAGAAAATAGGCACAAGGACAAACTCTGAAAAAATATTGAGTCGAATGACAACAAGTTTCATTTTTAGGCCGAAGGACAAACTTTGAAAAAAAAAATAGGCTGAAACACAATGCTAAATATAACTAGCATTTACAGTGTAAAACTAAATATAATATTAGTTATAACTAGCATTTTGAATAGTGTAAAAACTGAATATAATGATAACTATAACTAGCATTGTCCTTTAGTTTAATTTTCTTTCAAAATTTGTCCTTCAGGTCAAAAATGAAACTTGATGTTCTTCGGCCTAAATTCTTTTTAAAGTTTGTCCTTGTGCCTAATTCCCTCTTATAAAAATATAAAGTGCCATGTAAATATTAGTGAAATATATTTCTAAAGGTGATTTGGATTGCTTTTTTAATGAAGTGGAAATTATTTTATAAAAAGAAAGAGGAGATATTAAATGAAATAAAAATTGCTTTGTTGCCTATGAAGCCCAAACCCAAACCAAAATGAGGCCCGCCTTATTATCTCCCTTCATTTTCCTGGGATGTCTAGATACTTTATTCATTCTTCTCAAAGCTTGCAGTTCGATTTTCTTATTTTTGGGATCAAAACAAACCCGATCTTCCTTTTTAAATTTATCATATCGAATAAAATTCCATAAATCATAAATTTAAATATCAGGTAGCGTTTGGTTTGTTCTTTTTAGTTTTAGGTTTTCATCCATACAAAATGCACATGATGCATTTATAATATCGAAAACAACCAATTTAGAGAACGAAGTTACCATACAAAATAGAAAAAAACTTTTTTTATTTTCCGCGTTTTGGGAAATAACACAAGCACGTGAAACAATCCATTCTTTCATCGTCTCTATATCCCCTTCATCTTCTCATCCTTCTTTCTTTCATCCCTTCCGTCGTCCCTCAATTCTTCTCATCTTTGAGATACATATTGAAAATCGAAAACACAAAATTCGTTTTTAAACCAAATACCACCGTAGCTCTCAACCTATGGCACCACCCCTAGAACCCATCAAAGTGGAATTTTGATCAAGCCTTGGTGGCTTATTTGAAGTTACAGAAAGCGGTGAAGTGGAAATTTGAAGAGCAGTGAAAGGAATGAAGGGGAATTGGCTAGTAATCTTTGAGATGAGTGATTATTTTACTCAAAACTGTCTAATTATGATGAATGCTTGATTTTGAAATGTTATGAGATGATTTGAACCGTATTTGGTGCTTTGTATATATTTCATGTAAGAACCCATTTCCCTTCTTGAACTCTACCACTAATTGTAGTGTGCATTGATCTTTATTTCTTTTTGACATGTGAGTAAGATTGTGCTCGAAATTGCATCAAATTGGTAAAGAATGAGTTATAGGAATGCAAGCAAAGAGAAGACGAAGGCCTGAAGCAAATTTGTGCTCCAGGTTACGATAACTGGGCAAACTGTTGTCGCAACTAGTTGCGGCAATCGTTCGACCAGTTGTAGAGCCTGAAGCACAATTTCGCTCTAGGCCAGTGAGTGTATTTTGGGTTATCACACAAATTCTCCTAAAATTAATATAAAATAAATGTAATGAAGTATGAATTAGACGTTTTAAAATGGAATAAAAGTTTTATAAAATAAAAATATTTTGTGTACAGAAATTAACCATTTTATAGAAGAAATTGATTTATTAAATAGAAAATTGATTTTTGTGGCTATGAAATTTATCTATAAATTGTATTTAATTCTAGAATATCATGGGATGTTTTGTTTAAAATAAGTTTTCTATGATTTAAAAATATGGGTAAAGGTTTTACTAAATTTTCAGAAATTATTTGAGAGTTTTAATTCCCTGTTTTTGAAAGAACATAGGAAAAATCATATTTTGACTCTTATAATATTACAGAAACGTTTAAAATAAATAATGTTAGTTTTACAAATGAACTATTTCCAAATTAAATTGCATGTATTGTTTGGATGAGTATGTATTTTCTTTGTAATGACAAGATTGGATAAACGGAGTTGTAATACCGTCTGGTATGGGACGTTCGATAATATTTCTTCGGTTATTCTTTTGACTTGTTTTGTAGAATAATTGAGTGATCGAGTGTAATTTATGAACATTGAATAAATGGGCGAGTAACACCAGGTGGTGTGGAACACCTGAGCTGATATTTGTTTGGTTACCTTTTGTTAGTAAATGTCACATATTCAGGGATGAAGAAACAAGGTATTTACATTAGGTGTTACGAGTTGAGATCGAGTAGGTTGAGAGCTGTGCAGTTAAAGTGCTTAGCAGTTCTACAGTGGTGGAGATGCAAAAAGTTATAGTGGGGATATAGCGGACAATAGTGGAGGTGCAAAAAGCATCATTGGATATAAAATCAAATATTTAAAGGTAATTTATTCTCACTCTAATACCATTTGTATAGGAAAAAGTAATATTATTTAATTTTATATAAAACATGGAAGAATATATTGATTTATGCAGACTATATTTGGTGACCACAATATATTTCTAAGTTATATTGAGCACTTATGCCTCAAACTTAGTCTTTACCTTAACTTTGTTGATTTGATAAAAGAGAACTAGCCAAATCAACCTTTGTATATTAATATTGCTAAAGCGAGTGTTCAAAAGTCTTGATTTAGCGGACGTTGCGAAAAATAGTGGGGTTTAAAGCAGATCTACTGTTTAATAGCGCTATAGCGGAATAACGTAGTGGTTCAAAAGAGCACTATGCGCTATAGTAGGGCTTTAGCGGGGCTTTAACTTCATAGTCTGAGAGCCAAAAGTATGTCTGTCTATTAAGACTTAAGACGTTACTCCTATTATTATGCGAGGAGCAAAACCAGATTAGTCCAGTATCCATCCTAGCAGCCTGATTGTGGGGTCATTTGCTGAGTCCCTAGCATACTTTATAATGTGTATGGTTGAGAGCCACTGCCCTTATATCACATAAGCCAGCAGTCTATTACCATCGGGGCACCTGTAGAGTCACGACCATTGGATTGCATAGTCATGTAGCATGTTGGTGCAAGATGGCTACTAGATCACGATAGCCATTGAGGTAAATAAACAACGTTGGAGTATCATTGAGAGCGTTGAAGAAGGCTCCTAGAGAGAGCCTATCAATCTCCTATTTGGTTATTGATGTGGTGATATGGACATAAATTTATGAGACCATTAAGTATGCAGTTGAGAACCGATTTGGTCAACTGATGAGACAAAAGCTAAAGTAGTTATTTATGAGGCTGAAAGCCTGTATAATTGTTCGTTGGGCCGAGTGCCCGGATGAATACCTAGGAGATTGAGAGTCCGAGTGGATCATTGGACGAGCTGAGAGCCTACATAATGAGTCATGAAGATGAGAGCCAAGATGACTAAATATAAGGCTTAATGTCAAGATGACTATTTATGCGATTGAGGATTCCTTGGATTATTCATGAGATTACGTATCATGAAATATTATGACCATATACATATATAATATACGATTATGTGAGAGATAACCATGGTTTCTCAGAGCATACCATATTGAGTAGTTCGACTTTGTACTTATCTATTGTATAATTATCTGAGAGATAATCTTAGGCATAGCTCAGACCGTGTCATTTTTGGGTTTGACATATGTTTGGTTTGGATGCTTGTTTGTTATTTACCTTATATTTTTAGTGTGACGGACCTCGAGTATGTATACTTATGATTATCTAAGAGATAACCTTAGGCACAACTGAGAGCATGCCAAGTTGAGCATGATGATTATCATGTCTTGTTGATGGTTGGATGCATAGATGTTTTACCCATTTTGATATTGTATCACTTGATCCGTTGCTTGACTTTACATTGATTGGATAATTATGTGTGCATGGTTTGAGATATGATATTATATGTTTAAGATTTTTATATGCCCTTTTAAGATATACTTGTTTATACCATAGCCATTTCTAGTATATATTGATATCTACATTCTAGACATAGTCTTATTCGTTTATTATTTATATAATACTCGGGTCAGTCCGAGACATTTTAGGTTAGGGATGATGTGACATGCTTTTGTTTGTTGGGCATAGTTTTGGAGACCAGTTTATTGACAAGACTTTGTTTTGTACATTATCCTTGTAGCCTTATGTGGATATTTTGATGCTATGCTATGTCCTATGTGTTCTAGGCTGAGTGCTCATAATATTGAAATTATTGCTAAGAGAACTATGTGTTCATCTCTAAGCGATCATAATAGCTATATGTTAGGAACTGCGTGTTCGTTGCTATTTGTGTATGATTATTATATAGAATTATATATGACTATATGGGATGGTTCAATAGAGACGAATTTATAGAAAGGAAAGGCTTGATTTAATAAAGTATAAAGTTGAAATGTCTGGATGCTATATTATTTCAACCGATTTGGATAGAGTGCGACAAAAATTTGATGGTATGTTCATTGTGTTAGGATATTATTCCCTTTTCCAGATGTTCCTAGATATGTTTTAGGTATGAGATTACTATGATTGCTTAATATTATGTTGATTTAATTTATATAGTGAGACACCTTCCCTATTGAGTTGTCTCATCCATAGTATGAAAGAACAGTAAGTGGGTAAAATGATATATGAGGAAAGAGACCATTTACTTGGGTTTGGATTTTGATCGTAAAGGGCATTGAGAATGAATTCTAGATTTTAAAGAATATTCCAAATAAGGTTTGATATAAGACTAGGAGTATTTCGGTATATTGGATGAGTATGTAGAAATACTCAAATATGGATGAGTATTAAGATTATATAGGTTGGAGTTATCTATGAATAAGATGAATTGCTTGGAACTTTATAAATAGATGTATTTGAGAAATTTAGAAAAGGATATATTGGATTGAATGGATACTGAGCTAAAATAAGAAAGTACCGCTGATTAGTGTGGAATTAAGTGTTCCTTGATAATTAAAGAAAATTTTATGAGAAAAAATATCATAAGTACAATGATATCACTTAAGTTGGATTAGAGATTTGGATAAGGGATATATTATGCTTACTAGGTTGAGACATCGATCATTTTTAATTTCCTCAGGTGAAATACTGTATTATATAGTGATTTTAGTTATTTGGATTTGCTTGGGCAAGGCACCGCCTACTTCGATATACCTTATCTTAGCAATCCAAGAAACGAATCAAAGAAGGTACTACTGGATAATTTAAATGTTAAGTATGTGCATTTAAGAATGATATGAGAAGTTATAATTTGGTTTAGGCATGGGTGCTAAGGCTATTTGTTGTTATGCATTGTGGCATTGTTTATTTGAGGTGGTAGCGGGGATTCCAAAGGTGGTAGATATGCACGTACAATTGAGATTAGTATTTTGGGATGAGTTATGCCAATAGTAGCTTTGTTAGACTATTTAAGGAGAATAATTTGGTCTGGGACAATTGAAAAGTTGAGGAGTAAATCTGAACTTTTCAATTCAATTCCTTTCCAGAGTGTTTTCCACTTGTTTGATTATTAGTTTTGTTAGTACCTAAGTTTGGATGCTAAATTTTAGATGCTTAGGATTTGGTTGCTTCATGGTTGACTTAATTAGTATAGATTATTAGAATATTTGTACCTTTGACTCATGATATGATATAAATAGTAGCATCATATAGACTTCATCTATGTTGATATTAGGGTTATATTGGATCATGCATATATGTCATCTATATTGCATATATCCAAAAGGTTGACTAGTTCAGGAGGCTGACTACTACAATTGCATTCTTGAATTTAGTCAAGTATTATAAAACACAAACATGCATACATGTATATATGTTGCTAGTTTGTTGTCAAAATAAATCTTTATTAAGTAAGTTTAGTGTCGGAAATGGTTTTTGATTGGTATGGATGATCATTTAAATGTTTGCTAATGTTTGTGTTGATATGTTTGATTTCGAATGAATGTTGTGAGTGTTTGATTTAGATATAACATTATTCAGGGATGAAATCCTTTTAAGGAGGGAGAACGTAATATCACAAAAATTCGAATAATATTTTAATTAAATAATAATGTACAATAATATGAAAAATAGTGGAATTAATGAATTAATTAAATAAATTAAAAATAAGAAGGGGCAAAATGGTTATTTTAAAGACATTGCAATTTGTTGACGAATCCAGCGACATTACGACCGTCTCGTTGTTCTTGTTTGTGCAATATATTTAATTTTGTCGTTTGAAGCTCGTATGAAGGAGACACAGCCAGAAACATCATCTAGTCGAATGAGTGTTACATAGTTTAAAATTTAAATTTTAAAATTGAGCGTCCAGATAGTTATCTAACCAACTTGACTTAAAAACTAAAAATGCGTATCTCGTTTTTCATTTTAGAAACTAATCCCGTTTCTTTTTTCTTCTTTTCCAACTCTCTGATCAAACCCTAACCCCCAAAATTCAAGATGAAATTAAGAAACCGAAACACCAAATCGAAGAGGAAAGTAAGGACAAGCGCATATGAGTCTCTATAAGTGTTAGGACAATGAATGAGGGAAGTTCTATCTTTGGACAGTGAAGGAACGTAAGGCTAGACGCTTGGGATTGGAGTGATCGACTTGGATGAGTGGGTTTGCCTAAATTTGATATTTTCTCGCTTGATTCATAATCTAATATGATTAAAATTGTTAACTAAGTAACTAAAATTCGAAATTAATCTCTATGAATTTTGGAATCCTTGCATAACCCGATTAATAAATGGATTTTGGTTAATTAAACAAGTTAGTATAATGGTATAATGCATATGTGATTATTATATGCAAAATTAGGCAAATTAGAGACATATTCGATATATACACTTACGAAATTCATAGTAAGATGAAATGAAATTATATAAATAAATTTCTGAGATGATACGTGATATTAGCAAGATGGAATATAACTTTTATGTAATTTATATGAATTAATACGGTGATGTTTTAGGTTTGTACAAGGGCAGTTCAAAACTGTGATTTTGATGATTTGGGATACTTAAATATATCAAATTGACATGAAATTAATTTCTAACATTAGATATGATTATTTCAGGTCTAAAAAGTATTTTGCATGATTTAATCAATTTATATGAATTCATAAGTATATATTTTATAATATGTGAAAAGCAAGTCAGAAATTGTATATTAATGATTTGATGTATATAATCATATCAAAATGGCACAAAAATAATTTTTTTAATTAACATATGTGTTTATATGAATTTAGAAAATCTATTTTAGATTTATAGAGGTATATTGTATGTAGATATGGTTTATCTAGTGAAAATACGATAAAGGGTGAAAATGTGTATATGAGAGTATATACATGATTTGTTTGTATAAAATATGTATAAAAATTACATAAATATTCTTAAAGTGCCAAATGTGATATCATTCATACTATGATTATATTTTGAATTTATAATGAATTTTAAAGGTATTTTGAAGATATATATTTGAAAAGGTTATATTTTTATTTTCTTAAAACTAGTTTTGAAAACATCGATTTACACAACATTTTTGAAATAATTTCGATTCAAATTTTTTGATGAAATGAAAGTAAAAAGGTAATAGAGAAACATATCTAAATTTAAAGAAATGTAGATCGAGAATCGAATCAAAAACTAGTGAGAAACAAGCAAAATAAAACCTGAAATATATATAATTGGTGTCAAATGGAGCAGGGTGTCACTGTTCAACTGGCCACTACAGGTGCACCGCTGGACATCATCAACCGACCACTACAGATGCACCACTGGACAACATCGGTTCACCGGTGGGTACCTTTTAGGATAGGTTTTGTGATAGATTGATGGAGTTTCAATCGGGGGTTCTTCTAGGGTATTCTAGCAATGCTTAGGCTACGTTTTTGGACTTGTATTCCATATTTGGTTCGATTTCGTTTGGTTATTTTGGTATCACATGCCTTCATGTTTGACTTGATTTCCTGATTCTTCGTGGGTAGAAGACGTACTCTAGCCTAAATTACAATGCGTGTTAGTGCACAGATATCGCATGCCTTCGCAGGGCGATGTTTATGAGTTAATCGATTTAGTTTGGTTATTGAATAGGAATAGAGCTAGAATGGGAGGGAGTTAGGACTCTGGATGTTGCAGTGTAACGACCTGCCTTTTTGACCCTTAAAGTCGATACCAATACATCCACGGTGTTCATGTGCCAAGCACCCAAGTGCCGAAAAGATAGATTATTGGGAAGAGAAAGAAAATATAGAACATAACTCATGTCATGATGAGTAACATATAATTTACAACAGATCTTTATCAAAGAAAAACTATAACATATGCACACCAAATCAGAGTATACAAATCTACCATCAGCCTGGACAGTTATAACAACTTATCCTCACAATTGATGATAATTATAAAACAACCATTGTAGTGGAAAATAAAGATATGTGAGTATGCCTTAGGGCATCCGGATCGTCTCCTGAAGCACCAAAGCATCTAAACTATATCTGTAAATATGCTTAGTCTAACCCGAGCATTATAAGAAAATAATGCTCAAATTAGTCTCATAAACTAGTGTGAGAAACACACCTTAATTGGATTGTAATGTTATAAAACCCTTTAAAATAAAGGTATCTCGTAAGACCACACCGCACATAAACACAGACGGGTTTTTACCTTCTGATAACCAAAACATTTCTATAGAAAATCCAGTGATATTATAATAATATCTATGGTTAAAAATTAAATATTAAAATAGATGAAATGCTTGCATCTCACGTTCAGCATAGTTGAGCACAACTAAGTCCATACGGTGCTTATTGGAGATTGGATTCCATACAATGACAAGGCAACGAGGTACCACCTACCATAGTACACCTCTATAAAATGTACCAAGGCCGAACTTATCGACCCCTGTGAATCAGGACCGGCCCTACCTTTTACTGGATAGTTCCGCATATTTCATTACCCCGGTTGCTTTTGCAACCTTTTTCGAGAGCTCTCATGCACAACCAAATCCATAAATGTATATATCTAGAAAGGGAGACCAAAATATCCTAATGTGTGTGAACGACATAACCCTAAAGCATATCCCTTGTTTTAGTCATTCCCGGTTGATGAGGCAAGATGCTATGTTTTACCTTTCATATAGCAATCCCATTTGGAATGCTAACACTACCGTCCAGGCAGCAATGTAGTGCCAACATTCATCCATATAAGTTGTTCAGGCCATGAACAAACCGAAAGCACTACTTCTACTACATCCTTTTTGGAATCACCATCAGGATTAGTAGCAAGTAGCCCTTGCACTTCAAAGAGCTTCGTCTTCGATTATCTTTAAGATACCTCCAGTTCGAATGCTTATGCCAGTTCGAAGTGGTTTTCGGATAATATATCTGATCTCGGTCTCTTCGAACCGACAACGATAGTTTTAAAAACTAACCAACATTTGATGGTCGGTTATTTAACTATCAAATAAACTAACAATTCTACCGGAGATTTAATTCCATAAGGAAAATAACACCGGTTATGCACAAATCAACCCTAAACGTCTTAAATTAATCATTTCATTGATTAAAACTACTTTGTAAATTTTCATATTAAAATACTTTTACAAAGATATATATATATATATATATATATATATATATATATATATATTCAATTTTCATTTTATACTTGGAAACTATCCATATACTTACGTCATCGATATAAGTATATTCATAAAGTAATATGAAAGATTTCACTTCCAAAACTATACTTACTTGGTTAAAAACAAATATCATTTAAGAACATAGATACTAAAACCAAAAGTTTATTACTTCAGTGTTAAGTACGAAGAGAATGTGTCATACCACCATAATTAAGATGGTCATTTAGGGAGATCAAATCTCATTTCTTTTAAAAAAAATTACTTTTATATAATTCCCCTTTTTATACATCTCCTAATTTATTTCTAAAACTCCCTCTTTAAAAATCTTCTTTCTTTTTAAAACACTTTTATAAACTCCTTTATAAAACAAAACCTTAAATCTAAACCAAACTCCTAACATAAAAACAAACCTCTAAATACAATTATAAATCTCATATACTTCCCATAACACGACCATTCCATATAATAAATTCACAACCATGATTTATTTCTCCAGTTTATCAAATGATAATATTTCCTTTATAAAATGCCATTTATAAATCTATTCCTTTATTTATAAAATACCATTTATAAATATCTCCATAATTTACAGAATACCATTTATAAATCTATTCTTTTATTTCGATATTTTTATATAAAATTTTTCATAATTATTTATACCAAGACACTATTATCTTCTTTTTAAAACAAAAATCTCTTAAAAAAATAAACACTTTAAATTTCCTTAAAAATAAACATTTATTATTATAATAGCTTTCCTATAAAATAGATACTTTCCCAAAATAATTTTAAACCATTTACATATATACATTATATTAGAAAGAAAAATAAAAACGTGGAAATAAGATAGAGAAGTTCAAAAACCCATTTAAATAAAAGATCATGGAAATTCAAAAAGAGTCGGATTTAAAAATCATTTTCCAAATCAAAAATCATTTCCAAACCAAAACATAAATTAATAGTATTTCAAAATACTATATCGAGGTTAATATCTACTATAACACTTAACCAATGTTATTATTTACCGTTTTCCACTAAAAAGGTTCGCTTATTTGCATATGTTTGTGTCACATCAAATATGGTCCAACTTTCCAATTTTTTGACATTTAACAATCTATATCCCTAGTATATAACTAAAATAAATTGGACAAGTAAATAACTGAAAATTAAAAATCAAAATGTCGAGAAATCATGATTTTTGTACAAATTCCTGTATTTTCCAATTTAAACGACAATCGCTTTTCAAAGCGAATATTTTAACCAAACTCACCAATAATTTGGCCAAACACAAATAGTAAATTATATCTACTATATAACATACTATTTAACTAAAAAGGTGAGTTAAACTCACTGAGATTCCATTTTACGCCGAAGCGTTCCAGTTTGAACTAAAATCGAACAACGTCTGATTTTAGTCCAAAATTCAATTGCTCCAAATTAGACACAACCTGTTTCATTGTGTAATCTACGTCATTATGAGCGCAACGTAACAGACCGCGTCTCGATTTGACCTCATATGAGAGAGATATTCAATTTATAAGTTACCAATTTTTAATTTTATAATTAAATACATTAATTAGCAATTAATTTAAATTTACAGCCTTAATCCTTCTTCCCCCCATTCTTCTATCCTGTACAAATGCATGCAACATACACAGAGACAAACCCATCAACGCCTCCCTCTCTCTCCTCCATTCACGCTCATTTCTCCTCGAAATCGGCTCTCGCTTCTACTGGCGTGTCTCTCTTCACACGGAACTTCGATCCCTACCCCTTGAACCTACATCCGCAACTTCCCATCCAATCCCGACTTGGAGCACTACAACCCATGACCTGACAAGGTTGCACCCCTCCTCCTTGAATCGCACTTTGCCAATTTGCCAAACGCTGCTCCTTTACCTCAAAAACTAAAACCTATACCTCCTCTAGCCTAATAGTGCTTAGATCCTCCTATATACAAAACCCTAGTTTATGCTATGCTACCACCCAAGCCGACGAACCTCTTTAACTTCGACCGTACCCTACAACAATCAATCCACGTG
This sequence comes from Allium fistulosum, assembly GCA_030737815.1. Classification (NCBI taxonomy): domain Eukaryota; kingdom Viridiplantae; phylum Streptophyta; class Magnoliopsida; order Asparagales; family Amaryllidaceae; genus Allium; species Allium fistulosum. The sequence goes on from CM060904.1 coordinate 803,462,364, forward strand.
TAGATCTAGGCTCAAATACTCCAAAGAATCAAGCTTTTTATTTTTTATTTTTTAAACATTTGTTTGAATATTTAAATGAAGAGGATCTTTATTTTTCTCTTTGGCAATGAAACAACAAAGATAAAAGGGAAAAGTGTTTTTATGATTTGGCTAAGTGTTCGTGTATATATTTAATTTGAAAATTCAGGCATTTTGCCGCATAGATTTTTGTTCACGCACGAACCACGAACATCATAACAAAAATACGGCCGTGCTCAAAATAGCGACGTGATCTCAAAACAATAATAATATACACTAGTTAACTGATTCCGTAAAATCACAAAAATATCGTCATTTGCCGAAAAATCATCAAACGATAATTTAAACATTTTCCAAAATTAAAATTAGGGAAAAAAAAGTAAATTAAATTAAAAATACGTCAATAAAAATCGAGTCGTAAAAATAAAAATAAATTTTCTTATCATTTATTCGAACCGTTGATTATTGCAAATATATTTACAAAATGAATTCTCCATTATTATTTATTAATTAAAAAGGAGTTAAATAAGACCGTTAAATCCATTCAATTAACACTCAATTAAAAATCCAGTTATTTTAAACACTATTTAAGTATTAATTCTAATATTTTAAACAATCCCTATTTTTGAATTCAAGTTTTTGACTTTAAAAACTAACTATGTCAAAAATTTAGTATTAATTAAATATTTTAAATCAAACGACAAAATTCTTGTTTGTTACATGTGGGTTGGCTACAACACAATTGTTATTGGGTATAGCAGGGTTAACGGTTTGTCCGGTTTATTCGTGATATGACTATACAACTTACGTACGTACGAGAGTAGTCATCTCATTTTAGAATGGATATAGTTATATTGTTATATGAAATTTGTTGAATATGAATTGTATATCGAATTTGATATAAGTTGAATATGAACAGGAAAGTATAATGATATGGTAGCTTATCATTTTGATCATGTTATATTATGAAATAAGCATAGTAAATGTTGAATTTATTTATACTAACTCACCAGAATTTGTGTCTGACTCTCCTCTCCACCATATTTTCTTTGTTTATTATATGTGATAGGTTGATAGAGACAGGTCAGATTATGATGACGCTGGAGGCTCAGGTGATGAAGGCATGTTATATATATATATATATATATATATGTTAGTATGTGTATGTAATGACATGTGTATATAAGTAAAATACATGAAGTATATTGTGGATTTGGATTTGTATTGTGTGTGTGTGTATCAGTGGCTTATGAAACTATGTATGGATCAGTTTGGAACTAACATAGTATTATTTGATTATTATATTTTGTGTTCCTTCCGCTGTGAATTCTTAAAGACAAAATATGTAGTTTTTATTTTGTTTTCTTGTATCAATCACCTAACTATCCATTGCATTTCAACTTCTGTTGTCAAAGTTATCATTTTATGTTGAAAAATAGAGGTCTAAAAATAGCTGGTTGTTACACCAATAAATCTTTTGGCATGTTATCACTTCTAGACTCATGCAATAGCTAATTCACACGACCACTGAAACATTCATGCATTGGTCGCTTAAGTATTTATTTGTCTGTGAGGGTACATTATCTTTTATGAGTTTTGAACTCTTAAGCAATACAAGAATATGGATTATTTGGCCCATGTTCGATCACATATAAATGTTATATTGGAAACAATCATGATTTGCGATGTTCGAAACTTCAAAGAATTTATTTCATTTGAAATAAGCATGTAAACCATATTTGAGGTCATGTATTCAATATGATTGATTACAATATGGGTCTTGTCGTGTTAGACATAGCACTAAACCAAGGGCTATAAGATGACATACAAATTCGATCACTTAAATGTCAATTTGATAAGCTTAGGTAAAGTGCAACTGATTCGATATCTTTAATGTTAAGGATAATCGAATGCATTTTTAAAAAGAGTTTATTTCGATCTTGTACCGAGGGTTCCCTTTTTAATGGTTTTACCATTTTGAAAGGAAAGCGAGTGCACGAAAGTAGATGAAACTTAGGCATAATTGGGATGATGAGAATTGTCACCTCTGCTTCATAAAGAGACATTGTAAACATGAATTATATAAAATACTAAAGGATACTGAATATGGAATAAAAAATGCAAATTCTATTCAAATGTATTTTGATATAGAAAATTGTTTTCAATGAAAGTTATTTCTTAAAGTTCAAGATATTTGATCTAAAACTCTTGATTGTAAACTAGTTATAGTGTATGAAATAAAATTCTGTAATAAGTGGCTGAGTGGATACCTCACGCTATTATAGTAATAGCGGAAATAGTGGGAGCATACCATATAACACTTCTTAGTGGACACATCAAGTTACAAAAAATTATTTAAATAAATATACCAAATATTATTTATGAAATAATAACCGTCTTTAGCATTGATTGGAGATAGATATAGCTCTGTTCTGATATGAGTATTATGAATATTTGTTATAAAGTAAATCTATAATGATGGTATTCGTTTTTATAACAAAAGAGGTGCATTAAAAAGTTCAAATGTATTTGAAATTTTTACAATTATTTTGGAATTATGGACTAAGCCATTTCTTTAAGAAATAATTCAATAATCATATGATTATGAATCATGTGGTACTGATGAATTGTATCATAGAAGTCTACGAGCGAAGCACACATTCAGTGGAAGCGCCAAAAGAGTTAATGAACTCTTCAGATTGATACAGATAGATGTATGCAGTTCAAACTCTAATGATTCCAAAATAGATCCACTTTGTTAAATTTACAAATGAATTATCATAGAAATGAACATGCGAACCTGAAACATAATTAGTGTATTTATGATAAGTTCATTGAATATAAAATGAAAGTATAAAACATAACATGCAAAGAGTAAATATTTGATTAGACTAAATATGTGGGTTTATTGGAAAGGGTTCCATGAGTACCTAAAAACCAAAAAGATTCAATTTCAAAAGTCACTCCTCCCTGTGATACATAATGATATATCGATAAGAAGTAATCGGTCTTTGTTGGACAAAGTATGATTGATGATGAATGAAGTTGAGTTAATTGTACTTTGGAGTAAGTACATAGGTTAAAATTAGTTTAATCCAAAATATAGTTTATAAGATCATATAAGATAAAAGTTTATAAGAAACCCTACATATCCTAGGTCAAGGAGTTGACAGGTTGTGCAAGTCGAGAGGCTGCATGTAATTTTTGTTTGTGAGGGATCTTGTGTGGATCACCCCAAAGCAGTTTGGGACAGGCCAACATTGATTGAGCACCTTATGCTATGAACATAAATTTTCGTTAACTCAAAACTGAACAATTTTTTTACATATACAAAGGTAGTTTATGAAATGTTTCTGAATGCATGTTCTGTTGCATTGAGAAACAACTATTGTTTCAAGAATGGCCAACTACATGGCGAAGGAATTGTTTTAGAGATTATTGGTAGTACTGATTACGAAGGATGAAATGAAATTAACTAAGCCAAAATAGACAAAACTCATAAGAACGTCTAATAACAACTCTTGCACATTAAAGTAAAACAATGGGTTTCATATCAATATCGAGAAAAGAATTTCTTCAATCGTCAAATAAGCCATTAAGGGTATTGACTCTCCTATATGGCGTAATGTGCAATTTTGAAATGATTTCCAAGTACATTATCAAAATTTGATTTTAAAAGTTTTACTCGATACAATCTGATGATGACATAAGTGTTTTTGACAAAACAATCAATGTAGTTGGAATATAGTAAGCTAAGTTGATAAGGATAACAATGTGTTGAAATTAACATAACAGATTCATTATTCAACGTGCTTAAGTTAATTTGGATTTTACTTGCAAAGTTATCGCTCAACATGATTTTGAGTTTTGGTACATATATGTTGAAACAAAAATTCTAAATAATGATTTAGAATAATTTTTTTCCATATAACAAGCAAAGTGTCTCGAAGTTAGTGGAAGCGATTTTCAAATTTTATTGCAGATAGGGTCCAAGGACTGCTATGAAAGTTTCATTCAATAAGCATCGGAGTTGAGAAAATATTTTGATAGAAAATTAAAATTTTGAATTTCAATCAAAATACAGAGGAAGCATGTGTTTTTGAGAAAGAGCTATAGAAGGTACTAAAATATTTCTAAAATTATAACTAAATGACAAACTTATGATCGTTAATGATATACTTGTGTTAAAATCATTTTGGTTTGGTTGTTTAATATCCGGCATTAGATTTTAAAATGACATCTTTTTGTACAAAAGGTGCAGGAGTTGTCCCAAACGATATAAATGGGCACTATTTAGAAATGTGTAATGTAGAGCATATCAGATAGATTACTTGTGCATTAGTAATAGGAATTATTATATATGTTATGTTGTTATTATATTGCTAATTGCTTATGCTATTGGTACATCAAGAGAGCATCAAATCAAATTAAAATCATTGAATGGTGGTTAAGAGTACTCTCGAGTATTTGCAAAATAGTAGATAATTGTTTATAGAAACAACAAACTCCTTGTGATGGAGTACTCGGACTTGAAATTCATAAGTGATATCGAGCATAATATGTCTATCCTAAATTTATGTTCAATCTTAAGTTGAGAACTTTAAGTTGGAAATGTTTCAAACAAGAGGTTATAGCTAATTCAACTAATAGGCTATCAACATCACCTTGAATAAGTGCTACAATAAAAGCAATGCATATATATAAATGCATTGATTTTATAGCAGAGCTAGGGGTGACTCCAAACATTGAGAATCCCTTGACATTGTTATGCAATAGCAATGCCGCAGTATAGATCAAGAAAGAACCTAGAGCTCACTAGAAGTCAAGAAAAATACTTCGAAGAGTTCCACATGATAAAGGTAATTTATGAGCGTCAGAGAGAGTTGATTGACAAAGCTCATAGTTAAGAAAATATAACATATTCTTTCACTAAAGGACCAACTCAATCATTTTTAAGAAAACTGATCAGAGGAATGAGAATAAGATTCCATATTTGATCCAAATGCAAGTGGGAGACGATAGAGTTGGGAGTATTCCCTAGGGGAAATTATGTAATTTGTTACATATCAAACTCTGTAACCGGTCTTATTCATAAAAAAGTATTTGGTTTCTATTATATACTTTGTTATATAGCGATATAATTAATTAAGTAATTAATTTAAAATATATAAATAATAAAATCCATAAATGAACTATTATGTGATTGTAGTTGCAAATAATTGCAATCGTGAGTAATTAATTATAATACAAAATAATATTTTATTTTAAATATTACTAGTCGAGATGTTTCGAGAAAGGACATTGATACATCCGTTGAAACTAGAGTACGTAATGCTTTCTAATGTTGGGCAGTGTATTGGTAACATCCTTCATTTCAAAACCTAAAAATAAATGCCAATGATGCTGCAGTCATCGCTGTAATTATTTTGAAGTGGCAAAATGAGATTAGTAATTTTTTCACAACATTAAGTAAACATAACGCTAAATAAATTTCATTATACATAACTTTCATTACAATTTTCAAAATCCTAAAACATTCCTTTAAATTGGTAAAATATAAATAAACATAAACTGTATTATCATGCTTGACATAAGAAGATTCCAATAGATCACTTGACCAATTATAAACCCTTTCTACAACAATGGGATATGAAACAACTTTTCTAGCTAAAAGCCTCATGCTTCACCTTTGGCTTCTTTAGTTATGTTTCCAAATGTAACATGTATATGCCCACAAACTCAACCTACTCGAATGAGAACCTTTGAGTTTATGGGGAATAAAACATGGGTAAAACATAACACCTAGTATGAGTAAAACTTTACCCTAAACATACACATAGTGAGACTATGCCGCTAAACCACAAAATGGATTTTCCCCTTAATTATAGATCACCCAATCACATCATATTATGCAAGCAACCAACATCATAAGCATTCATATAGCATCATTGTCAAAACATTAGTAATCATACTTAACATTTATTTATGATCCAAGTCATATTTATATTCTTCCATTTCAACTGCTATGAGCCATGTCATACAATCATCAATCACATTCACAAACATCACCTAGACTCTTATTTAGGTGTCAATCTTAAAGTCATCATTAACTTATTTTAGCGATTACCTCCTTAGGCCAATCCATTGCTAATTTATCTTTTTCTCGAACAACATCATTGATGAAATGTCCACTTATTGCACCATGGGAGCCACTCCGATGCTCCTAAAAGGTTGAATATAGACACCCTGAACACATTCTAGCAAGCGTCTTTACTAAGCATTAGTAGTCCCTCTTAGTTACATAAATAATTTCATTTCACGTTGCTAATTCAATTATTAAATTACATCCATTTAGATGTTTGGTACCCTACTATAAACTCACACTAAAGTTGCATTTTTTTGAACTGAACCCAATAGACTTGCCAAGTTGTGGTACCCTACCATATACCATTGAGTTTTAGACATCATTATTCTTATCACCCTACCATTCAACAACTCAATGGCTCGGTATACTTTATGATCATTGGCTTAATTCTTTTATTTCATTCATTTATTGTGTATTCTACACATTCTTTAGATAAAACATTTTTTGTCATTAATTTAAATGATGTAACCATCATTTCTTAGCATCCCTAAGCGTAGTATCATTTCAAAGTTTAAATAACGTAACATAATTTAACTTATTAAAATTCCTTTCATGATTTCATCCCTATGAAATTTCAAAACCAACATCTTGGAAACCGACTTTCAAAATGCAACGAAGTACTTTCTTTTTTCACTTAGAGAATTTTACCTCCTTTGGCTATCGCATGTTAAAGCCACTACACAACTATTGCACATTGTCATGTCGCATTTCAACTTTCAAAGTTATCAAAGGTTGAGCTTTTTAAACTCTTGCATGTTGACAAATACAAGCCATCGCATGCTGATATACCAAATCCATTACATGTTGAATTTCTTTATGGCTATCGCATGTTGAGGTTCTTTATAGCTATCACATGTTGACTAAGACATCGCATGTTGAGTTTCTTTATAGCTTTCACAAGTTGAGTTTTATAGCTATTGCAAGTTGACCTATACAAGTTATCACAAGTTGACATACACAAGCCATCGCAAGTTGAACATGTGTGAGCTATCGTAGGTTGATAATTTTTAAGCTATCACAAGTTGAGCATTTATCAGTTATCACAAGTTGAGCATTTATAGCTATCGAAATTTGAGCATTTATAGCCATCACAATTTGAGCATTTAGATGAGCTACCACAAGTTGTGTAACGGCCCACTTTTTGGATGGTTTAAATCGACAATAAACCACACATGTTAACTCAAACCATTCAAAATAGAGGATTGTTAATGGGGTAAATAAGAAAATAAGAGAAAAGAAGGAAAAAAACATAGAATCTCACAGCGGAATGACAAAATATAATAATCAAATAAACAGTTCATGAAGCTGTTTGACAAATAACATTTGAATACACTTTACAATACAAATCGAAGTTATACATACAGCAGGAATAAATAAATAATGCAGCGGAACAACATGATACAGTGGGATAAAATAATAATATTATACTAAACTCCGTCTTCGTCCTCCAGAATAATGTCTTCAACTCTGAAAAGCTCAGGCTGACCCGAGCGTAATGAAAAGAGAAAACATTCGAGTCAGAACTAAAAGATCTTATGTAAGTTAAATCAAAATAAGTAAATATGAGTGTAATGGCTTTAGAGATGTTTAAGGGATTTACATCTCCTATCCAGTGTCTAACGTGCATGCAATAACTTAAGAGATGGTCAGGATTCTATCTCCTAAGGATCCGTTAAACTATCTACATATATAATACAATACACTATTATAATATGTCTACATGAAAGTAAAGTATTAAAATAGCATTAAGGCGTTATCCATATCCCCTTAACACATTTTTATATAAATACAGTAGTCTATACAGATACTGTAAGCTCCACCAAACTGATGGTTTACTCAGGGAGCACTCCATAGGTACGATATAAACCAAAGTCGTAATAGGCTGAATCAAGATAAATATGACAAGGCACGCGAGGCAATGCCCAGGGTAGGATTCTACCGTTTTCCACTCCCGGGCCGGTGGTAACGCATAATAGCTACTACCGCCCACCTCGAGACACACTACCATAATCAAAATCGAGGGATGGCCACCAAATCAATCACAAAGTAATAAATATGGTATCAAAGAAATGTGCCCGATAAGGGGAGCGACCCCACTTGACCCAGTATAGCTCCTGTTTTAGTCATTTTAATTATGACCCAAAAGTCAAGGCTATCCATCATCGTTCTCTTACTTCATTCCAGTAGCGTTCCCCAAACCATCCTACTTCATTCTGGATTCTCCACCACGTGCACGGTTGTTAAAGTGGTTTTCGTATTGGCAAAAATTATAACAATATCTGATCCCGGTCTCTTTAACCGCCAAACTGATGTAGCAGCGGATTAACAAAACGAATATGACGAAGAAAGTAGCAATCGATGGAATAGAAGATACCGAATGGCCCAAATCCGTTGATCCAAAGATACCAGATTCTAGCTATCCCAAACACGTTGATCGCGCACGATACCGTGTTTAAAGATCTACGATTCTTCGACGTTGATCTAGCGCACTAGATTCCGTGAATCGGCTTCAGCAATCGTTGAATCGAGCGCACTCGATTAACCGAAGGTGGAGATAGGAGATCACACTCAACTACCAATTTGAGAAAGAGGCACAAAGCACTCAAACAAAAGTTTTATTCAAATCAACTAACTGTTACAAGTGATACCACCCGCCTATTTATAGGCTTACAACTTACACAACACAAATCTGTACAACACATAGGTCGTTCACGACCTAACACTTGCGACCTAACACAATAGCGACTTAACTCACACGACCTAACTATTACAACATCAAGCGACTTAACAATACACGCGACTTACGACTTATAGTATTTACAACAGTTACAAGCATACAAGTTAAGAAAATTACAACACACGACATAACAAATACAACATAACGACCTAAAATACAACACACACACATGGCAGCAGCGACCTAAGTTCCTCCAGCGACTTAAGTCTTGCGACCTATTCTCGAGCGACTTAAAAATGGATGGCAGCGACCTAACTTCACAGCAGCATAAGGTCAAACGACCTAAAAAGAATGCGACCTTGCGACCTATCTTTTACGTGACCTATAAGAAAGTACGGCATACTGATTGAGCTAACTCGTTAGGTCGCTCGCGACTTATCATAGGTCGCTGTATCTTTTTCACGCGACCTAACTAGGTCGTAGGTCGCAGATAATGACAGAGATGGTATATTAGGTCGCTTATGACTTATTTCTCACTTCTCTCTTAGCTCGCTAGCTCGTAAGTCGTTAGGTCGCTCGCGACCTATAATTTGCGACCTATTATTGTACCACGCTGCATCATCCTCCCCCGGTTGACAAGAATTCGTCCTCGAATTTGCACCTTCCTCTTCCACAATAAGCTCATCTCCGTGATACGGAATCAAATATTTGACATTGAAAACATCAGAAGTGTGAACATCATCCGGCAATCTCAACTGATATGCATTCTCATTGATTTTCTTCAAAATTTCCACTGGACCGATTTTTCGAGCTTTCAACTTATTGTATGTTCCCACTGGAAAACGATCTTTTGTAAACACGGCGTAAACCAAATCACCTTCTCTGAAATTCACATTCCTTTGCTTCTTATCCGCCAGTTGTTTATACTTCTCATTTGATGCAAGCAATCGTTCATACACAGTTTTGTGACAATCTATCAACTCATCAACGAAATCTGACGCCCGCTTAATCACTCCTTTTGGTTGTGGCACTACCGTTAAATCCAACGGACCCTTCGGACTTGCTGAGTACACGACTTGAAACGGACTGAAACCAGTATTTCAGTTAACAGCGTGATTATGTGCAAATTCCGCCTGACATAATTTCATATCCCAGCTCTTCAAATTGTCTTTCACAAGACATCTCAACAAATTTCCCAATGATCTATTAACCACTTCCGTTTGCCCATCTGTTTGCGGATGATAGGCGCTACTAAAATTCAGCTTCGTTCCAACCATCTTCCACAAACTTAACCAAAAATGGCTTAAAAATCTTATATCCCGATCAGAAACAATAGATTCAGGTAGCCCATGTAATCGATACACTTCTTTAAAGAATAACTGAGCAACACAGACGGCATCGGCTGTCTTCTTACAAGCAATAAAATGTGCCATTTTGGAAAATCTATCCACCACAACAAATATAGAATCATTTCCTCGCTGAGTTCTAGGTAAACCCAAAACAAAATCCATGCTGATATCAACCCACGGTCTAATAGGCACAGGTAATGGCATATACAATCCCGCATTTGTCGCTGTCCCTTTGGAAACTTGACAAATATGACATCGTTCCACGAATCTCTCTACTTCTCTTCTTATAGTAGGCCAAAAATATGATTGCGAAATCAACTGTAATGTACGGTCTCTCCCCACATGACCTTCCTCATGCAACTCTTTCACAATCTTCATTCGTAAACTACATTCTGGTATACATAATCGATTTCCTTTGAAAAGAAAACCATCCACCAATACAAACTCATCCGTCTTTCCGTCCTTGACTTCATCTACAAATTTCGCGAAGTAAGGATCATCAACAAATAATTCTGGCAACACATCAAACCCTGTCACCTCAACCTTCATTGTAGTCAACACATGATTCCTTCTGCTCAATGCATCTGCCACTCGATTCATAATTCCCGACTTATGCTTCACCACAAAAGTAAATTGTTGCAAGTATGCAATCCACGAAGCATGCCTGGCTGCAAGTCCTGTCCCTGCATATGCTTCAATGCTTCATGATCAGTATATAGAACAAATTCTTTATGAAACAAATAATGTCTCCAATGTTTCACAGCTTGCACGATAGCATAAAATTCCACATCATAAGTATTATATCTCATCTTCGCTCCTGATAGCTTCTCACTGAAATATGCAATAGGACGTCCTTTCTGACTCAACACCCCTCCAATCCCAACTTTAGATGCATCAGTATGTAACTCACACAAAAACTGAAAATCTGGTAATACTAGAATTGGTGCTGTCGTCAAAAGCTCCTTGATCCTTTCAAAAGCAACCTCCGCTTCCTCTGACCATGAAAATTGTTTCCCCTTCATACAATCAGTAACTGGAGCCATCACGCTACTGAAGTGTGGAATAAATCTTCTATAGAATGATGCTAATCCATGAAAGCTTCTAACTTCTGTTATAGTCCTGGGTTGTGGCCAATTTTTGATTGCTTCAACTTTATTCTGATCCACCTGTATACCTCCTCCTGATATAACATATCCCAAAAATAAAACACTATGCGTCATGAACACGCATTTCTTTGTTGCAGCATAAAATTGTTCCTGTCGCAATATCATCAACACTTCTCTCAGGTGTTGCAAGTGTTCTTCGGCACTTCCACTGTATATCAGTATATCATCAAAATACACCACCACAAACTTCCCAATAAATGGTCTAAATATTTGATTCATCACCCGCATAAATGTACTTGGTGCATTCGAAAGACCAAACGGCATAACCAGCCATTCATATAATCCTTCTCTCGTCTTGAATGTTGTTTTCCACTCGTCCCCTGGTCTGATTCGAATTTGATGATAACCACTCTTCAAATCAATTTTCGAGAATATAGTAGCTCCACTAAGTTGATCCAACAAGTCATCCAATCTAGGCATAGGGAATCTATATCTCATAGTAATCTTGTTCAGTGCTCTACTATCAGTGCACATCCTCCACGTCCCATCCTTCTTCGGCACTAACAATGCTGGCACAACACATAGACTTAAACTTTCCTGCACACGCCCCTGTTCAAGCAATTCTTCCACTTGCCTTCGCAACTCCTCGTGCTTCTTTGGACTCATTCTGTAGTGTGGTCTATGAGGTAACACAGCTCCTGGAACAAAGATCAATTTGATGTTGAATGTCTCTCAATGGCGGCAACTCCGTTGGCAACTCTTCAGGAAATACGTCTTCAAACTCTTCCAGCACTGGCTTTACTTCTTCAGGAATGTCAACCACCTCATGACTCTCACGTCCAATCAACAAAAATACTTCAGGCTCCTCTTCTACCTCCTTAACAAACTCCTTCAAAGATAGCAAAGTTTTAAGCTCTTCAATCTCCTCCAACTTGCTTTCTTCCTGTTGTCTCTTCTTGGGAACTAAAGTAATCTTGGTGCCTTCAAACAAGAAATTATAACTGTTGGTACGTCCATCATGTTGCACAGCCCTATCATACTGCCACGGTCTCCCCAACAACAAATGGCATACATCCATGTCCACAACATCACACCAAATTTCATCTTTGTATTTCTTCCCAATTGAAAAATTAACACAAGCTCTTCGACTAACTTTCACCTCCCCACCTTTCCTCAACCAAGCTAACTTATAAGGTTTCGGATGCTTCTCAGTTTTCAATGACAACTTCTTCACAGTTTCTGTAGAGATAATATTATCACAGCTCCCCGCATCAATGACAAACTTGCAAACCCTTCCCAAGATTGTGCATGTTGACTGAAAGATGTTACTCCTCAACCAGCTAGTCTCTTCCTCCTGCTTTGGTGTTAAGCAATTTCTCCTCATCATCAATGTATATCCATCATCTCCAGACAATAACTCTTCCTCCTCAACCGGTAGCGAATTAGCACATTCTGCCTCTACATCCTCATCCTCAACCTCAGCAATCATTGCTCGCTTTTTAGGGTTTGGACATTCATTGCTTTTGTGACCAAACTCCTGACAATCGAAACATTTGATACCACTATTGACTTTGGTCTTTGCAACTTCACTAACAACCGGTCTCGCAACAACCTTTGAAACATTCACATTGTTACTAGCCCCTTTCACTTGATTGTTGGAATTTGTAAACACACCACCTCCTTGTCTACCTTGCTTCTCCCAAGCTAATGCTTTCTGATGTGCTTCAGCGACAGATCTTGGATCAAACATATTCACCATATCTTGAATTTTCATTCTCAACCCTCCAACAAATCTAGGTGTTAGCTGCTCCTCCGTCTCCATGATATCATTCCTCGCAATCAACTAATAAAATTCGTCCGCATAATCATTCACAGACTTCGTCCCTTGCCTCAAGTTCTGCAAACGTTGATACGTCAGAGATTGATAATTATATGGCAAGAATGTAGCTTTCATTAACTTCTTCATCTTTTCCCATGATTCAATCTTTGACTTTCCCATCCTCTCCCATGTAAGTTTAGTTTGCTGCCACCATGCCATAGCTCTTCCTCGCAAACGTGTAGCAACCAACTTAACTCTCCGATGCCCGGGAACTTCCTTAAAGTCAAAAATCTCTTCAACATTAGACAACCAATCAAGAAACTCTTCAGGTTGCATACCACCCTTGAATCGTGGAATTTCAGTTTTCATCCCCGATTCCCATCGATGATCATCTTCAACATTCTGATATGCATTTTGTCCTTGGTCTCGATCTTGATAATGAATATTACTTCTATCACTCTCTTCATCATAATCACGTGTACTTCGATATCGATCTCGACCATCAACTTCTCTACGATCACGCATGTCTCTTCTACTATGTCTTTCATCATCATGATATGGCTCATACTCAAACTCACGTTGAGTTCTTCTTTCTTCATCTCGATACTCATGGTGATCTCTTCTCATTGAAACTGATGATTCTCTTCTACCTCGATCAGATTGTAGCGACACCCTTCTCGCTTCCGCAACCGATGGCGAAACTCTGTTTCCTCCATGGTTCGAGATTGGCGACCTTCTCCTTTGACCTTGATTCATGTCCATCATCAATTTCTCTAACCTTCCAATACCTTCATCCAACTTCTCATTGAATTTGTTGCTAATTCTTTGTTCCATATGTTCGGCATCCTCTTGCTTATACAAATCTTCAACATTTTGATGACGATTAGCTCTTCTCGGCGGCATAATTGAATCTTCACAAACACTTCAATTCTCGGCTTGGATCTACAAATATGATGTACGGCCTTCACTTGCTTAGATCTAAACTTCACTTAGCTCGGCTTTGCTTGATGTAGCTCGGCTTCACTAACTCCTCAAACTCTTCGATAAGAATTGGCTCCAAGACTCGGCTTAGCTATGATTGGCTAAGTCTAGCTCCGATACCAAATGATGTAGCAGCGGATTAACAAAACGAATATGACGAAGAAAGTAGCAATCAATGGAATAGAAGATACCGAATGGCCCAAATCCGTTGATCCAAAGATACCGGATTCTAGCTATCCCAAACACGTTGATCGCGCACGATACCGTGTTTAAAGATCTATGATTCTTCGACGTTGATCTAGCGCACTAGATTCCGTGAATCGGCTTCAACAATCGTTGAATCGAGCGCACTCGATTAACCGAAGGTGGAGATAGGAGATCACACTCAACTACCAATTTGAGAAAGAGGCACAAAGCACTCAAACAAAAGTTTTATTCAAATCAACTAACTGTTACAAGTGATACCACCCGCCTATTTATAGGCTTACAACTTACACAACACAAATCTGTACAACACATAGGTCGTTCATGACCTAACACTTGCGACCTAACACAATAGCGACTTAACTCACACGACCTAACTATTACAACATCAAGCGACTTAACAATACACGCGACTTACGACTTATAGTATTTACAACAGTTACAAGCATACGAGTTAAGAAAATTACAACACACGACATAACAAATACAACATAACGACCTAAAATACAACACACACACACGGCGGCAGCGACCTAAGTTCCTCCAGCAACTTAAGTCTTGCGACCTATTCTTGAGCGACTTAAAAATGGATGGCAGCGACCTAACTTCATAGCAGCATAAGGTCGAACGACCTAAAAAGAATGCGACTTAACTTCCTTGCGACCTATCTTTTACACGACCTATAAGAAAGTGCGGCATACTGATTGAGCTAACTTGTTAGGTCGCTCACGACTTATCATAGGTCGCTGTATCTTTTTCGCACGACCTAACTAGGTCGTAGGTCGCAGATAATGACAAAGATCGTATATTAGGTCGCTTATGACTTATTTCTCCCTTCTCTCTTAGCTCGCTAGCTCGTAAGTCGTTAGGTCGCTCGCGACCTATAATTTGCGACCTATTATTGTACCACGCTGCATCACAAACGCTTATTTCACACCGGTTGGTTCTTTTACATTTCCAAAACCGATTCATAATTGATATCAAAATATCATATTCACTTCAAAATCATATTGCTTTCAAAATCATATTCACTTCAAATCATATCATTTTCGAAATCATATTCACTTTCGAAATCATTATTCACTTTAAATCATATCATTTTTCAAAATCATAACCACAAAATAGGTTAAACCATCATATCAAAATATTAGCATTTAAATTAATTATATCAAAATCATAACAGTTCCAACTTTAAACAGTTGAATATTAAAGGTAGTTTATATATATTGGGATAGTTATACATTAAAATAGTATAGATATTAAAATATATATATTAAAAGTTGTTTATAAATTTAAAATAATACCTATTAAAATAGTTTATGATTTACAAATATGTTATAGATTAAATAGTTTATATATTTGAAATATTTTATATATTTATATAGATTATATATTAAAATAGTGAATGTATTAAAAATTATTAATATATTAAAATGGTTTATATGAGAAAATAGTTTATATTTAAAGGAGTTTGTATATTAAAAGAGTTTATATCAAAATAGTTTCAAATTAGAATTGTTTCTCCCAATTTCACAAATCAATCCAAGTCAATTTTAGTTCCAAAAATTCAATTTAAATCAATCACATTTCAATGATTTAAATTTCAAAAGGCTACAGGTTTCAATTCAATCTCTCATTAAAAACCATTTCAATTTACATCGATTTCAAACCATGTTCGAACTATAATCTTAAACCACTTCAAATTCAATAGATTTCAAAGCTTAAATATTTAAACATTTACAATGACTCAGTTTTGAAAATTCCATTTATATTTCAAAATTCGAGTTTAAGATTTCAATTTTAATTCTTTAAACAATTCATTTAAACTAATTCAATTTCAATATTTTAAAGTTTGGATTTTGAAAATAATTCAGTTTATATAAATCAAATTTTATTTCAAAATATCATTTAACTAGATTAAAAAATTAAGGATTTAAAAACATTTAAATTTAACCAATCCGGTGTCCGTATATAATTTTCTACCATATGATCAAGTGATACATACATACATACATATATATATATATATATATCATTTCAACCCGCAATAATTTAAATTTACGGGTATATATCATTTCAACCCACAATCCTGAGTAAAATTCAAAATCCATAAAATTGCTCGAGTTTATCATTTTAACCCATAACGATTTTTCCCTAATCTATAAGACCATTCGGGTATGTATCATTTCAACCCATAGTGATTTTCCTAACAATAATTAAGGGAACTTGCAGTGTGGTAACAACATATAAAATAAATATAATATCCAATCATCCAAATATCAACAATTAAACATCCATCACAATCATCATTCTAATCAACCAACAAATAACAACAATTAACTGGTTATTACTATCAGGGATTCGATCAACAATTTAAATTCAATATTAAATTTAATGGCAATTAAATTCAATATAAATTCAAATTAAACTTGAATGACAATTTAAATATACCAAACAGTAGTCAATCAAATTTCTAATCACATCATAAATTTAATTTAACCAACATAAGATGGTT
This sequence comes from Allium fistulosum, assembly GCA_030737815.1. Taxonomy (NCBI): domain Eukaryota; kingdom Viridiplantae; phylum Streptophyta; class Magnoliopsida; order Asparagales; family Amaryllidaceae; genus Allium; species Allium fistulosum. Next base: position 803,479,178 of record CM060904.1, read on the forward strand.
TAGTAGTTGCGGGCGGGTTAAAACACTCACCTTTGATTTTTCGTCGAATAAAAGTCCAAATATATCCCAAAATTCTAACAGTCTTAGAATGCAGCCAAAACAATTCCATAATATCCGATACGATCGCAACGGAGAAACCGCACGTGAATCCGAGCTCGTATGAAAAAGTTCGCAAGTTAGAACATTCAAAATTCAAATTAAATTAAATAAATTTAAAAGGGCATAAGCGTAATTATTGATTACCTTACTAACCCTAATTCGTGCATGCAAACATCTCCAGGCATCAAGCACGAACCTCGTTCACGGCCGCTATCCATCTCGCAATTATCGCCGTCTTCTTGTCCGACTTCGACCTGATCAGATGTTGCTACTCGCCTCCGTGTCCAAAGCCGCCTCCAATGGTGGTGGTGCGACCACCACAGGCGTCTCCTAGGCGACCACAAATGAACACAAGATCTGTGACCGGCTCGACTCCCTCTTCCAAACCTCGCTTCCCGATCGCTCCTAGGGCGAAGATCTACCGTTGAAATTGAAACCCTAGGAATGGACGGCTGAAAAAGATAGCCAATTTCTGGCCAAACCGTGATTCGATAGGAAAACGAATTGCAGTAGTAGATTGCGCTCGTCGAGAGCTTTCCAACGATATATTATATGACATAGTTGGAGGAGTTTGAAATTTGAAATTGATTTTGATTTGAAATTTGATTTTGGAAATTAGGGTTTCTGCCATTTGGAAGGAAGGAAGGAGCAGAAGGAAATATACGTACAGAAATAAGAAAAGGCTGCTAGAGTTTCAAAAAAGAAATCTATTTATATGGACAAAGCTAGATAAGAATGAATGGACAAATCGAATTGGGTCGAAATGATAACGATGACCCGAAAAGCCCGTTTCGTTTTTGAAATGAAATTAGATCATCCCATATATCAAAATAGATGTTTTCGATTTTTTTAAACTCAATGGAACTATTTTCAAACCCAAATTCCACTGTATACAGAAGTTAGCTTATAAAATCAGATTATTTTAATTGAATTCATTAAATTGATTTCTACGCGTTTCAAGCTCGCACGGCCAAACGACAAGTCCGATCGCTACGAAACTTGAAATCCTATAATAATTCACTATTACGGATCCGATGAGACTAGTTTCGTCAAAATCCGAGACAGTGGCCAAAATGGCTATTTTTACACGTTAATTAATTAACAATTTTCATCATTCTTGATTACACAGAATTTAAAATCTTTCAAAATACATTTTGCATGTTAAATTCACTAATTAAATATCAGACTAAATTCAGCGTTCAATTACAACTGTAATAAATTCATTAATTATAATTTAATTTCAAATAAATTAATTTATTTTGATTTACATTCTTATTATTCAATCAACAATACCTTATGAATATAATTAACATTAATTTACATTTTATTACATTTATATTTTACCGTTATCATCTTTTATCATATTAACTATAATATTTAATTACATTAATTTTTATTGATTTCCGATTTATTTCAACATATTAAATAATGAGATGATTAATAAACAATTATTACTTTTAAGTAATTTAATCATATTCATAATTTATTATTTACAAATAAAGATTATAACTACTTACCACATCACTGATTGCATATTCTATAGTAACCAAGTTCAATTAACTACATATAATTTAAACATTAAATCCAACATTTAATTTATTCCATATTTACAATTTTAACCAAATTGACTTTACAATCACTTTAAATTGATTGGAATTACATTAAAATGGTCATCAATTACATTAAATTAACATTATTTAATTACATTCTAGTTATTTTTCTCATTAATAAATCACAAATTTTAATTTCTTCCAATATTAAATTTCAAAATCTTATTTAATTTAATATTTTAATTATAGAGAATTATGGGTCATTACAAGTTGATACAGTTACAGGTTATTATAAGTTGATACTAATGCAGGTTGACTTTTTCACAAGCCATCTCATGTTGTCACTTTTATAAGCTATCACAGGTTGATCGTTTTCAAGTTACCGCATATTAATATTTTCGAAAGCTATCGCACATTGACCATGACAAATCCATAATTAGATAGAAAATGATATTTTGCCTTATTAAAGTAATCTCTTTTGACCTAACCTGTACACATGTCATTTATTCATTGGTTGCTTTTGTTTTGTCATAATTTTCTTTGACTTTTAGCCAAAAATTTCACCTCAGTTAATTATCATTTCCTTATTACATTCCTAATTAAGGTATATTTTCCTTCACTAATTAATTGATATCAATTCGAAAGTATGGGAAAATTCACCCAAATTCTAAAACCTCATCTTCTACCTCTAGTAAAAAGTTTAGAACAAAATTTTATAGTTTAATATTTTTGAATATTTGTTTACACTCGAAATTAACCATTTTCCACTTAGAAAATTTATAATTGATTATTTCTTTATTCAAAAATTTTGGAAATTAAAACTCATCTCTATTTTCTTATTAAAAACTTTATATTAGAATTTCATATTATTTAGAGATGATTAAATCATATTTTAACCTAAAGCATGAAAAATTTCTACTATTTAAATTCTCAAATACATATAAGATCATTCCAAATTATCATCAATATTATTTTTAAAATCCAATGAATTGCAAATCCAAACCCAAACTTTTTTGGAAGGCTTTTACAGAAAATTTTACTCACTTAAGCTCTGAAAATTTTGATTAACCCATCTCTTTTCCTTTAAAGTTGAAAGCCTGAATCTTTGATCTAGATTTTCCATTTTTTCCCTTCAATATGGTGGCCGATCTTGGGACTTATAGTTTGTTTTTTGTTTTGTAAATGAGAGTGCAAAGGAAAAGAATGATATGGCGAATGGTTTATATATTAAAGGTTTTGATTTCGGCTAAAATCCCTCTTATCTAATCCCGTTAATAATTCACTTGATATAAGATTCCCTTCATTTAACATTCAAATTTTAAATTTCAATTTTAATTATTCCTATTAATGGCCAAATTTGATTACGTCAATCATTTTTGGCTCATTCAATTAATATTTCGAGTGTCCTGCACTCAATTAATTAAACTCCCCTTAAGTGATCTTCTCAATCAAATTATCTTAACTATCACTTATTAATTCATTATTATCAATTTAATTTTCCATATTATGGCACTTTCAAATATGAAGTGTTACAGTCTCACCTCTTAATAGGAATTTCATCCTCAAGATTTAGGTATGAAAGAATAAAAATTACATTAACACCAGGATAGTGCGGAGTCATCATCGCATAAGTACAAAAGTTACACTACTACCGTACTAATGTAAATCATCAATCATCAAACATAATGCATTAGTTCAACTACTAATACATAATTATATCACAACATAAGTACACCAGTGCCACCAGTAATACATATAGTAGACAAACAAAGCACACTACTATAAACATGAATGTCTAAAACAATTCGAGATAGATATTCCTAATCCTATCCTCTACCTCCTAGGTAAAATCAACTTTATCGTCACTCCACTAGATGTGAACATGTTTAATAACTCTATTCTTCAACTCCTTCGTATCATAACCTATGTAACGACCGATTTTTCGACCCTTGAATGTCGATACTAATACATCCATGTTATTCGTGTGCCGAGCACCCAAGTGCTAGAAAGATAGAAAGTTAGGATAGAATCAAAAAAAGAAATAGAACGAGAAAGGAAGAACACAACTTCATAATCTCACAGTGGAACGATAATTTATAATATCAAAAGTAGTACAAAGGGTTACTCTTAATATAGGATTTTCAGTGTTACAAAACCTAAGTACTATCAGTAGCCTGGACAGTTATAACTACCTGGCCTTACAACGCCAATATATGTACATACCTAATACGGAATAACCATAAATAGAAATAGGTAGATAATGGAAGCCTCTAGCTTGTCTTCTAAACTCTAAAGCGTCCAAGGTAAAACCTGATACTTAGCCTACTCGAAGGAGTACGCGAGGAATTTAGGGAAAACAAAGACCAAGCGTTAGACATAAATCTAGTATGAGAAAACTCAAGATACATGAATATATGTAATAGTTACTATTGAGACCGTATGATTCCCAAAATGGCTTTTCCCCTCAAAATAAACCAACCATTCATTAAATTTTATATAGTGATGTGATAGATAATGTCTATGGTGTCGGATATAATAATATCAAATAGTTGTGGTGCTTATATTGGTCACACCACAACATATTATGTTACACTCAAAACTACTAAGGTTCAATCACATAATGGATTTTCTACAGAGATCACTTCGGGGGAGCTGACTCCATTCTCCATGAACAGGGATCAAAAACCACCTTTCAAGCATCGTATATTTCTAGATAAAATATACTATGAGTTAAACACAAGCGACCCAATGTTTGAACATAAAAATGAACAACGTGAACTGAATATCATCAACTCCTCCTGGCCAACAATCGATAAGTATCTCTAAATATGGAGTTGATAAAAATCTGACATGGGTCGCTAACCCAGGTTGTGCATCCTACTCTGTCTTTAGCCATTTCCGATGTTGAGGTTACGTTAGGCATATTTCACTCGAGTCTTCATTACTCGAACTGAACATGAATTCCCAAATGGATTTCCATATCTCGAACAGATCATGAGTCACTACATGTATTCAAGCATCTTAAACAGATCTTGAATCTCCACATAGACTCCTTTTCTTCAACCGCTTTCAAAATATAGTACTCGTATACTAGATTTGAAGTAAGTAGAATACTTACCAATCCAGGACTCTTCAAAACAAATCGATGAATTTCCGGTAAACTCAATTTCGATTCTTTCAGAGGTAAGCGAGAGCTAGAAATGCTTCGTATCAATACTCCTCCTCGGGGGTTCTTATTGGTATGAGTCGTGAAGCCTTTCGATTACTTCCTAAGTTAATATTAGGTCAAGTTCGATAATCGAGTAATCGATTATCCAGTCAAAACAATTATTTATACAAATCACGATTCGTACGCTTAACTCATTTTTGACATTGCAACTTAACTATTCCTCACCCAAGAGTGAAGCCAGGTAAGTTTGGGCATTAGTTGCTCCAAGCCTTACCTAGATACTTCATTTTTGAATCTCACAAATAGATAAGTCTACCTCATCGGCTTTTAGTGTTAAGTATAGTAGTAATGATTTCCATAAACAGTAAGAAATCAACATGATTAACACGTTTCCAACATTTTCCACTTAACTAATCCTCGATTAAGAGGGAAGCTCAGTACGTTAGAGCTCTATTGCTCCGTCCCTACTTGACATCAACTTAACTCTTACAAATAGATAAGATTGCCTCGTCGGGTTATTAGTGTTAAGCATAATAAATTACTTTCCTAATAAGTAATTAATTTTTTTAACCATTTGGTCATTAAGCAATTACTAACCCCTTTCTAAACCTTTTGTTTTATAATCGAAAACAAGATATTTATATAAGATATTTTCCAAGATATTTATATAAGATATTTTCCAAGATGTAAGATATTTTTGAAGATATTTATATAAGGTATTTATACTTCATAATACTTATAATATATTTTAAAACACTCCTTTGAAATATCACTTGAAAATAACTAGTTTGAAAAATCATTAGAAACTTGAAAAGGACATGTTTTTGATAAAATATCTCTCCTTTGAATATTCACAACTAATTCTTAAAAATTCATACAAATCTCAAACTACATTTAAAATACTCTTATATGAGTCATGGAATAATTTTTTAAAAGAATTAAAACAAGTCGCTCAAACTTAAAGTCCTATTTGAAACATTTGAAGTCCAAAAATCAAGGTTAAACGGGGCAGTTTTGCACTAGTGATGTTTTGGCCGTTTTCGAGATGTTACTTAACTTTTTACTATTCAAGCTTTTAATAGCAACAAACATACATATATAACAATGTAAATATGGTGCAAAATCCTTATGGATCTCTCTACAAAGTTCCATAGCATTTGTAAAAAACAAGACAAATCTGAACCTCATCTATAATGACTATCTTATAAGTGCACTTTTAAATCCAAGTCATATACCAAACCTATGTTCAACTACAACCTATGTTCTTTGTTCAAGGCCTAGTCATATTTCATATAAGTCCATTCAAGTCTATATATGGATCCTATGTGCCACTTGTATCAAAACAAGAATCAAAGTCAATGTTTTCAACATATGTCCAAGTTAATTCAAACAAATTTAGCACAACAAAATATAATCATATATGAGTTATATTATCAATCCAAGTGGTGATTAAGCTCACCCTAAACCCAAAAAATAACCAAGCTTAAGCACTCAAGTTCAAACCTAAGCTAGCAACCTCCTTTCCCTCCCTTCCTTTCCTTGCTTCACTTTCTCCAAACCCTCCCAATCTCCTTCAATGCTCACGGCCTCTTGTAATAGGTGGGGTGTGGCTTCACTGTTTCACAATAAAACTAGGTAGAAGGTGTTGTTATGTGGTGGTAAGGTATCAATTTAAATTTAGGTGATTTGAATTGATTTGCAAACTATTTTCTTTTGGAAACTAAGAAGAAGATGATGTGGACATGGATATTTTAACTCAATTAGGAATTTTGTGATATATTTCCTAAGGGTATACCCATCCTTATATATGCTTAGTAATGATGATGGGAAAAGACCAAAAACCCTCAAAACCCGAGTGACAATAATTTCTTCTTATCATGACAACTTTATGTCACTTCTCCTTTATTCATTTTACCATTATACCCTTACCATATAATATCTCTTATCCTAATTGAACTTTCTAGAGCATTCCATGCCTTATGAAGAGAAGAGTATGTTAATTTGTTACCAATGTGCTAATTTGATCATTATTTAAGTGCATGATAGTTCAAACAACTTATATCGATCGAAAAGCTATTTACCGATAAACCAATTTTCGGTCACATTATCGATTTTTCTTCGAAGAATATACTTTTTAAACACTTTTCAAAAACAGGTTTCTTATCATTATTTATTAATTAAATGATGTTAAACAAGGTTTTAAAATCATATTTATAACACTTAATCATATATGAAAATGTATCAATATTTGAAGACGAAGTGTTTGAATTTTTGGGTCGCTACATTCTCCTCCACTTAGAACATTTCATCCTCGAAATTCAACAAGAACGATAATCAAAGAAGATATAAAAATGATATATATATATATAGCACCACTGAAACTATATACAAACTAAACTGCAACTCAAATACAAACTAAGATAATAAAACTCTAGTCTAAGAACAAATCCGGATAGGACTCCTTCGAATTATCCTCAGTCTCCCACGTACAATCCCGAGCATCTCGATCCATTGTACCTTGACTAACTTTACAACTATAGTCCTCAATTGTTTCGTATCTCTACCAATAATACGAGTAGGCTGCTTCAACACAGTCAAATTTGGCTCCATCTTCGAGTCCTCTTGCTGTGAAACTTCCACTATCATCGAAGAATCATGCACAAACTTACGCAAATGCGATACATGAAATACATTGTGCACACTCGATAGCCTAATCGGTAACTCGACTCCATATGCTAGTGTACCAATCCTCTCAAGAATTGGGAACGATTCTATATAACGAGGAGCAACTTCCCAAGCCTTCGAAACTGAACTACACTTCTCATCGGAGAAACCTTTACAAAAATAAAGTCTCCAACCGAGAACTCCAAGTCTCCACGCCTCTCGTCTGCATAAATGTTCTATCGATTCTATGCTTCCTTGATTCACTTCTGAATCTCTATAACCTTATCCGACCCATCTTGGATCATATCTGGTCTAAGCACAAGACGGTCTCTAGGTTCTACCCAACACGATGGAGATTTGCACGGCTTTCCATACAACACTTCAAATGATGCCATTTCGATACTGGCTTGACAACTATTATTGTATAAAAACTTAACAAGTGGTAAGTGCTCTTCCCAAAACCCCCAAAATCTAAAATGCATGCTTAAAGCAAGTCCTCCAACACTCGTTTCACCCTTTCCATTTACCCATGTGTCTACGGATGGTAAGCGGTACTCAAACTAAGCTCGGTCCCTAATGCTTCAAGCAAACCCTTCCAGAACTGGCTTGTAAATATCAAATCTCTATCACTTATAATATCATAGGGAACACCGTGCAACCTGACGATCTCCTTAACATATAACTTAGCCAACTAGAAGCTATCCTCGTAGTCTTAACATATAAGAAGTGCGCCTCTTGGTTAATCGATCCACAATAACCCACACACCTTCGTTAGCCTTCCTCTACTTAGGCAATCCATCGATGAAGTCCATAGAAATATGCTCCCACTTCCACTTTGGAATCTCAAGTGGCTGAAGCAGCCCTGCCGTCTTCTGATGATTACCTTTTACCTGTTGGCAGTTAGCACACCTGCTAAAAAAGATAAAAACATCTCTCTTCATACTCTTCCACTAGAACATCCTCTTCATATCTTGATACATCTTAATGACCCCAGAATGTATCGTCAACCTAGAATGGTGACTCTCTACTAGAACTTCTTGCTTAATCCCATCAACATTCGGGACACACAACATACCGTTCATTCTCAAAATGCCATGGTCATGCACCTAAAATCCCAGTCACCTCTTCCGTGCCTCATTCTCGCTTACATTCTTAACTATCCTAGCAAAATGTGGATCTCTAAGGCTGATTCTCTTTGATATGACTAGTCAAAGTCGGACGAACCTCAATATTTTTATAACTGCATATCTCTTACTAAGCGCATCAACTACAACATTAGCTTTCCCTGGAGTATATAAAATATCTAAATCATAGGCCGTAAGAAACTCCAACCACCTTGGCTGCCTCATGTTCAAATCCTTTTGCGTAAAAAATACTTCAAAGACTTATGGTCTGTGTATAATTCAAACCTCTCACCTAGCAAATGATGCCTTGACATCTTTAATACAAATACCACCATTAACAACTCCAAGTCATGAGTTGCATACCTCGCTTAGTGCGGTTTGAGCTGCCAACTCGCGTAAGTGATAACCCTTTGCATCAACACAGCACCCAGACCTGTTCCACATGCATCAGTGTAAATAGTCAAGCCTTCACCTCCATCTGGCACAGTAAGAAAAGGAGCACTAGTCAACTTTTCCTTTAGCTCTAAGAATGCTTGCTTGCATTTATCCGCCCACACAAATTTGACATCTTTCTTCGTCAAATTCGTTAAGCGAGAGGCAATCTTTGAGAAATCCTGTATGAATCTTTTGTAATAACCTGCTAGACCCAAAAAGCTTCTACTATTTGTTGCACTTTCTGGCCTTTTCCAGTCTTGAATGGCCATAACCTCAGTGGAATCAATAGAAATACCCTCTGTCGAAACAACATGACCTAAGAACCTAATTTTCGAACGCCAAAAATGACACTTCGAGAACTTAGCCTTCAACACATACTCTCTTAATGTTCCTAGAACAATCCTTAGATGGTACGAATATTCCTCCTCTGTCTTGGAATAAACCATAATATCATTGATAAAAATAAGGACAAACTTATTCAATCTCGAAAAACCCGATTCATTAAGTCTACGAAATATGCTGAGCATAAGTTAGGCCGAATGGCATAACTAACCACTCATAAAACTAGTCAGATCTAAAAGCAGTCCAGAGTACACTCTCCTTCGCCACCCTCAACTGATGAAACCCTATAATAGGGTCAAGCTGAGAAAATACTCGAGCTCCAAGGAGCTGATCTAACAAGTCATCTATCCTAAGCAAAGGATGCTTGTTCCTAACAGTCCGCTTATTGATCTCATGTTAATCTACACACAATCTTAAGGAATCATCCGCCTTTGTAGCAAAGACGACATGCGCTTCCCAACTCGAACGACTTGGTCGGAACAAGCCCTTCTGTAGCAAACCACTAACCTGATTTGTTAGCTCCATCCTCTCCTTCGGGGCAAGTCTACGAACCGGAAATACAATAGGCTTTGCGTCCTTCACCAAATCAATGCAAAATTATATCTCCCTGTGAGGTGGTAAACTTGACACCTCTTCAAAGATATTCGCTAATTCCTGAAAAATAGGGATCGAACCTAACTCCTCTTCCACCACATTAAGAGAATACAAAAAAACTAGTCATAAGTGGGCTAGGTCCTTTACAATCCACAATCAATGCTTCCATCCCCTTCTTCAATAAAACCATTCACTTATCACAATCTAAGACTACATTATTTCATGATAACTAGTCCATCCCAAGCAAAACATCAAACCCCATAAAACCTAAAACATACAAATCGATAGGGAAGAGTTGGTTGAAGATAGAAATCGGAAGTCCTAAACAAACCATGCTAAGATTGGTTGAACCTCCAATAGGGTTCGACACACAAATAGAGTCTAAAGCCATAACTGGCTCAAGTTTCAATCTATCAATGAGAGTATGAGAAATGAAGTTTAAAGAAGCACTAGTATCAAATAAGACATGAATGGGAATGCTGAAAATAGATAGAGTACCTTCCAAAACTTGCTTCCCCTTTGCTGTGGCGGAAGTGGAAGGTACTGAAGCTGGTGCAAAATCTTGAGGTTGTTCCCCCTTCTAGAGCATCGGACAGTCCCTAGCAAAATAGCTTGGCAGATGGCAGTTGTAGCAGCTCCATGTTGCAAGCTATTCCTTGGCCATCTTGGCTCAATCTTCGGAACCTTAGCAATCAGTGCTTTTACTAACGGTGCTTACGCTACTTGCCCTTCCCTACTCGACCTACAATTTGCAGCAAAGTGCCCTTTCTTTCCATACCTATGGTAAGTTAAACCTGAAATATTCCTTGACGGTTGAAACTTCCGCTTGTTGTCTACAGCTGGTGTAGAAATAAACGGCGTCGGAGCCAAACTCTCAAACCTTAACTCCATGGTCACCAGATTCACATAAGACCCTAAGATGTGATTAGTCATATTACCCTTGAACTCAGGATGCATCCCTGCGATGAACATCTCATTCCTCTTCAAGGGCGTATCTACTAAATCAGGCCCGAACCTTGATAAGGCAGTGAATCGATTATCATACTCCGCCACTGTCATGGCTCCATGCTTCAAGTCGAGGAAGCTCCTAAACAACAAAGTCTTCCCAGCTTCCGGGACAAACTCCATCTCAAAACTCTCCTTAAATCGAGTCCAAGAGAAGTCGTTCTCTTGGACATCTGCAGTGACAGTACTTCACCAATCTATGGCCACATCCGTCAGATGCCGTGATGCTAACCGATGCTTCATCGCGTCATCTAACTCCATATCCCTAAATATTTGGTCAAATAACTTAATCCAAGTTTGGACTTCTATGATCATCTCTATACCACCAAACCTCTTACCTCCTAACCTCTTATAATCATGGCAGAGCGAGGCGAAGTTCACCTAAGGCCTGACCTGCACATTTTCCTTTACAATATCCACCCTTGGCTCTTCGATTGGAGCAACATTCCTTTGTGCCTGATCTCCACCATTAGTGACGGTACTACCCCGACAACCACTACCTCTACCTTCTTGAGCATTGACAGCCCTTGTACTCATGATGCACCACATAAAAATAGCATAATATATTTAGGACTTGAAAGGCTAGAGTTATTTCAAAGAAAGAGATTTTTCTAAGGAAAGATGAAAAGGGGGTATAGGTTTATACAAAATACAAATACACTCTCTCGTATACATTTGACCCATTCTAGGGTGTCACTTACCCTATCCCTAATAAGCCATACCCAACCAAAGCCAAGATGTTCGCTCAACCTTGGGCTTTGATACCAAATGTAACGACCCGACTTTTCGACCCTCGAATGTTGACACTAATACATCCACGATATTCGTGTGTCAACTACCCAAGTACCGAAAAGACAGAAAGTTAGTGTAACGACCCAGAATTTCGAACAAATTAAATTGAAAATATTTAATTAATTTTAAATATTTGAACGATGATTTAATTTGAATCCCCGATATAAATTTGAAATTGGCGATTAAATTATAAAATTTAATCTATTGAATACTGAATAAAAATTTGAATCTTCAATTTTAAGCTGGAGAAAAATATTTCAAAAGCTTTTAAAATTCGTATTGATGATACTGAAGATAATAGAAGCTTCAGAAATGAATTCAGAAGTGATTTGATCGGTTTTGAATTTTTATCGTTCGAGTCGATATTTGAAAATAGTCAATTTTCACACAGTCTCGGAATTCGACGAAACTAGTTCCATTGGGTCCGTAATATTGAATTATTGTCGAATTTCAAATTTCGTATTTTTCGGGTTTGATATGCGAGCGTACGACGTATAAACGCGTCGAAATTTAAATCGAATTCGATTGGAATTTTAAATTTGAATTTTGTCACATCAGCACGATACTTCCCCTTATCTCACGCCTTCGATCACGCAGAAGATCGTGTAAAGCATGCTGTTCGATTTTAAATACTCTCTTCCTTCCACAGTTCAAAATCAAAAGTAAAGGAAAAAATGGCCGAGCTTTATCCTTTAAAATCAAAAGAAAATCAATTCGTCTTTCCCCTAAAAGTCTAATGCTTTACTAAAATCTCGAAGTCAAAAAATGGCAGCCGGAAAACAATTGAAGTCGAGTGAGGCGATTTGGACAAATGCGCGCGTGAGTGCGTGAGCGTTGGGGGAATGGCGGCGACTAGTCACGACTTGAGTCGCGCGGCGAAGTGGATGGACTCGAGGCCGAGGCGGCGTTCAAGTGGAGGCCGGTATCGTGTTCGATTTTGGTACAGGGGGAATCGCGATAGCATGAGTTGGTGGGGTCACCCATGTACGCTTGGTCTTGGGCGAAGTCAGATGTCGATTGGGAAACTCGCGATTTCTGTTGGAGGCGGAAGTGGTGGCGAACGGCGGCGATGTTTGATTTGGGGGTGGTTCTCGGAGTCGCGAGTTTCGTTGCATGGAGGCGACGACTTGGCGATGAGGAGCAAGTGCGTTCGTGTTCGAAGTCGTATTCTCGCGAAGCAGATCTGGGACACCTCGTGGCCACGCGAGCAGTTCGAAGTGGTAGGATAGCCGGAGATGGATGATCGATCTAGGGTTCCGCGATGGATCTTCAGTGATGGGATCGACGATGGCTTCGAGGCAAGCCGTGCACGGGTTCGTAATCGTCTGGGATTTAAATCTGCAGTTAGGTATAAAACAATTTATTCTTCAATTTTAATTTTTTTTAATGTATAAGTATATACAAAGAAAGAAGAATAACAAATGGAAATATTAAATGTTGTAAAGTTTATACAAAGGATTTTGATTTTTATCTATATGGATTATTTCTATAGGCAGTTTAGGAATGGAAAAATATATATGTATAAAGTATATTTATTGAAATCTATATAGGATATTTTTATGAGTGAATATATATATATATATATATATGTAGTTTCAAAAAAAAAAAATGTATATTTCTAATTTACTAATTTATTAATAAGGAGATTTGTTTAACTGGATTAATCAAATATTTTGGCTAATAAAGATAATTTGTTAAAGTAAAACAGTCTTAAACCAAATCATTAATAAATTGATAAGTGATTATCCGTTTTGTTCGAATATTAATCGAATTGTATAAATATTTATACAAGGTTAAAATTGCAAAGGAATCAAGCCGAGAATGAAAAATGGATTGCTAATAAAAGCCAAGGTGAGATTTTCTCACTCAAATTGAAAAGTGGAATTTTCAGTTATTGTTTGATTGTCTGTTTGGATGTGCTATTAGATATAGTAGGATATATCTATATATATATAGCAATATATACATATTGGCATATGTATATATTGGATTGATTGATTCCCGCCTCGTATAGCGGATGAGACCCTATTGCGCCGTTAGTAAGCGGATTTTTATAAAACCCATATACCGCGATAATTCCGTACTGGAGCAGAATTGGTATTGTGCTAACATCTTTGGATGCAGGGAAACAGGTTGGAGGGATCCAACTGGACCCCTCACATTGATTGAATTTATTTATACTGTGATATGAATCTGTGAATGATTATATTGATCATATTGATGCCTGGAAATTGTTTGAAAGCTAAAATTTAGCTGAATGGATGTTTGATATCATTGGATTCCAAAAAATAAACGAAATTGAATTTTTGAAATTCAAGTAGAAATTTTTAAGTGAATTAACTTTAGAAATTTAATAAATTTGAAGAAAAGAATTTAAAAGAATAAAGGCTGATTTTTATAATCTTATCGAATTAATTCCAGAATCAAGTGAAATGCTAAATAAATGGATTTCATAAAATAGTGATTATAAATTGAAGAATTTAATTTAAATTTGGATTTTTAAATAGATTGAAAGAGAAAAAGAAATTTATTTTCTTTAAAAGGAATTTATTTAAAAAGAAATAAGTGGGAAGTCCAATTTGAAATTTAATTGGCAAATTGAAACGAATTTGGAAAATCGATATGAAATTTATAGATGTATAAATTGTAAGTTAAAAAGAATAAAATTTATTGATTTATAAATTGTGAAATTAAAATGAATGAAATTGTAGAATGGAAGATTTATAAGAAATTAACTTATAAAACTGGATTTTTGCCTTTAAAGGGAGTATTGATCGAACTTGTTAATAAAGGGGATTTATAAATCAAAGTTATTGTGAAATATAAGGTTGAATTTATAAACGTTGTTTTATAAATCTGAAATCACTTATTTTAATAAGTGTATTATAGAAATTAATAAAAGGAGATTTATAAACCGAAGTTGTTATAAAACAAAAATGGATATTGTTTGGGAAAGCGATATTATAAAATGAAGTTAATTGTTTTAAACGATGTTTTAAAATATATTGAATATCGAAATCATAGATTTCAACATTTATTGTTGAAATAGACGTTTTTGAGAAATATAAGGAAATGGTGGACTATAACACTATTGTTATAGTAAATGATTTCCGAAAGGAAATGTTTTATGTAGTATTGGGATTTATATATCTATCTTAAAATCCGAATCCCTATACTAGTGATTTTTTTTGGGTCGTCGTAACGATGTTTTACGTAACATTCGTTTTGACTCAAATAAATGTGTTAAAAGAATATTTTCCTTAAAGAATGAATATATACTTAATTTTTGATTTAAGTATATCGAGTATTTTCAAACGTTGAAAATAAATAGATTTGTGAAATACTTATTATTAAGTATGGAAATGCTTTTCCAAAATGAAATGAAACGTTTGAGAATTTATCCTTGTAAAGATAAATTGGAATTGAATATTGAAAACGATTTGAAAATCGAATATCAGTAGATATTCGAAAGTATAAATTCGATACGGATTTTATAAAAGAAAGCGAAGTTGTTTAAAAATAAATATTGATTTATTTTTGAAATGTGGAAATTGATTTGAAATTGTTTTCAAATGGTTAAGTGTGGAAATTTTATATCTAGTAAAGATATTTTTGAAGATGAAATAATTTGGAAAATTATTTGGAATCTGATGATGTTGCGTATCTTTATTGATAGTTAAATAACCGACTATCAATAATTACCTTGAATAGGTATTGGTTGTGAATTGGATGAATTTGAATGCCACACTTATTTTTGAATAAACGCTCACTATTCGGGTTAACTGGGAAAGGACCATGGGGTCGTATAACCCATTCCGAATATGTGATACGTCGTTATGAATTGCATTTGAAGACCGGTGTTGAAGACCGGATATTTTTGAAAACGGAAGGATTACCGTCGAGTTACTCTACATCGGCTGATCTCCGATTTAGAGGTTTTATCACCCTTAGTGACAGGAAGTCCTAACGTGATTGAAAATTATCCGGAATTGCAAGGGCATCGTGAGAAGTGCCTTCGGTTCTGTTCGATCCCGGAACAGACTTGTATGGATTGTGTGTCTGACGTTACAATTTGAGATATAAAGCTGATTTCTTTCAAATACATTTCTGTTGGTGGCGGAGAATTTATTCTCTTAGCTTAACACCCTTCTCTGAGACGTACGAGCTCAGAGGTTATGTAGTTGAAATTTATCAGCGATATACTCCCAATTTGGTAACGTGGCATACTGAGTGTTGCTGTGAAATGATCAGTGTTTGATCATTTGTGATATGATCATTTGTTTGATCTTATATCTTTGTGATCATAGGTTGATCATTTTTGTTTGACCCGAAGCAGGGCTTTGTAGAAAGCGTAGCTTTGTGGACGAGACTTCATCGAGCCTCACACCCCGGAAATGGTCGAAACAGGAAGGATGCGGCAAGGTTCTAGGGAGTAGCGCCCCTTAGTGTATGTCATTCCTTCTGGATAAAGGTGGTATCATGGTATGGAGCCCAGATACTTAACCTCTGTGGTTGCTGCAAAATTTATTACTTTGTGGTTGTTGGAATCGGGGATCCTCGGGAAGATCGGTGACGATCGGGGGATGGCATACGCGTGTCAGTAGTTACCTATTTTTGCAGAGGTAACCCGGCCTTGTGTTGGCAGAGATCCGGTTAGGTTCTCGGGTCGTCTATTCCAGGGACGTACCCATCGTGGAAATGGAAGTTCCTTAGCCTGACTATTTGTTGGAAATCCAAAGAAACAATACGAGCCTTTACGATTTCAATTGTATAACCTGTCTCCTCAGGAGGCAGCTATAGCAGGCATAATATAATGGGACCTATGCTGGCTAAGATTTATATTCTACTTTCGAAATGTTTTCCACTATGCACTAATAATAATATCAAAAAGAATTTGATTTTTGCGTAGTAAGCATCTTTGACTATCATAAGAAGAAATCTCCTCCAAGTCTGCGTTTGCATTGTGTGTGTGGTGGGAGGTCTTATGGTAGTTTCATTTTCCAAAAGCATTACGAATTGACTTTAAAATTCTCTGCTATTTATTTTAAAGTTAAACTGTTTTACGATCTCACACCAGTCACCATGACTGACTCGGAGTTTATTGTTCCCTTCTAAACTCTGGGTGCCCACCAATTTCCACACGGGCAGCCTAGAGTTATATTATCAGGATATTCTGGAGCTTTGGAGATAAGCTGGATGGCGAGACGTAGTATTTGTATCTGGTAGTATTTATTCCGCTGTGTATTCTGTATGAGGACAAGTTTATATAACTGTCCATTGTTGTTTATTGACTCTGATGATATGATGTGATGTAATGTAATAACAGATATAATTCTTTTGTTTTTAAATGATATTCATTTATCTATTATATATTGTTCCGCTGCGATATGTGAGATTCTGATATTGTTTTCTGTTCTGTTGTTCTTCCGTGTTGTTGTTCTTCTCTATTCTCTCTTTCTTCTCTTTTTCATCTATCTTTTCTTCTTCCTCTTCTTTTAAACATTAAAGTTCGCGTTTCCGCCATCTGATTGTTTGCCAGTTGCTACAGTAGATGTAGCAGTGTCGGGTTTTCGGAAGACGGATTTGCGGGTCTTGACAAAGTGGTATCAGAGCATATGGTTAAGCGACAACCCTGCTCTGTTGGGTGTTACTCATTAGAGATAGAGTCAGTAGTACTCTAGAATGAGTTGAGTGTAATAATAGATATGAGCGCGTATTTGTTAGTGAATATAAAATTGTTTTGTATTGTGATGATTGGTTTATTGAGTGGCATATGAACCTTCGTCGGCACAGTCTGCAAAACTGTATCGAAGGGGTTTCTAAACACTTGAATAGAACAATTCGGCACAGTATTGTTTTAAAATAGGGTAAATGAGATAATTTTGCCCAAAACTATTTTTGTATAGAAAAGAAATGGTTTTCTATGAATTATCATAGTATATGGATGTTTGGATGTTAGGAAGTAATAATAGTGAATTATCATCACTGGAATTGAATAAGAAACTGAAATCGTAACTCCAAAGTTAAGAAATAAATTCATGTATGAATAAAATTAATGAATGTAAATTATAAATGTGAATTGTAATTTGAAATGGAATTCCAGAGAAGTTTTTGGAAATGTTTTGAAAAGAATTTGAAAATTTTGGAAATTTTGGAAAGTTTAAATCCTTTTTGATTTGAAAATGAATTTCGAAGGTTGAAAAGTACTTTGAAGGGATGAAAAGCTCTAAACTCTTTTCGGTCGCTGGAAAATAATTCCGATGATGATCGCGACATCACCGGTGTTCATTTTCGGGTTTCCAAAAGAGGAATTGCTGCCAAATTGTTTTAATGGAAGTGTTTGGAAAAATTTGGGTTTTGTTTTAGAAATTCAAAAGATAAATTTGAATTGTTTTCAAAATGATTTTGAAATGTTGGTAAACTCTGGAATCCTATTTAAAATACTTATGAAAAGTTACTAAGTTGATAACTTATACAATTTGAATTTTGACAGAATAAATTTAACTTAAAAGAATGAAGTTAAATCAAAGCAAGTATAAGTGAATCAATTAAATGTAAATGAATTAATGAATGAATAAATTGAATGGAATCAATTGCTAATGAAGTTGAAACCGAATTTGAATAAATAAATTGGAGTAGTAACAAATGAATTGGAATGAGAGTTCAAATTGAATGAAATAGATATATAACTTCAACAGTGAAGTAAAGATGGTATAAGTAGTATATGTTGAAATTTTGTAATAGAATTTGAAAAATGGGTTGAATGTGTAACTAGATATTATGGCTAGTAGGATATACAGGTGTTGTAAAAGGAATTGGGATTTTACTTTCAAAGATGAATTTGAATTGCTCGACGAAAGGTAAGTATTTGAATTATAATATGAGTTTTTGATGATTTCTGGTCTAGCCGCTTGGCTTTTTCTTTTTCTTTTTGAAATCTGAGAGTCCGTAGGGACGTTTTGTAGTCGTGCCGTATTAGCCGCGCAAAGGAGACGCTGGCGAAATTTTTCGAAAATTTAGGGCGTTAGAAAATTTTTGAGAAAATTTTGAAAGTTTAAATTTAAATTTGAATTTAAATTTGAATAGAGTAGTAAAACAATGTTGTTTGGACGTATAAATTGAAGTTGAAATGTTAGTTGATTAATAATGAATCTTTAGTAGAAAGACTTGTTTTGAAAATTGATAAAACTATTAGATGTTGAAGATAGTAGACGGGTTAAGGACTTTTTCTTCCTGACTTCTAATTTCGGGACGAAATTCTTTTAAGGAGGGAAGTTTGTAACGATCCAGAATTTCGAACAAATTAAATTGAAAATATTTAATTAATTTTAAATATTTGAATGATGATTTAATTTGAATCCCCGATATAAATTTGAAATTGGCGATTAAATTATAAAATTTAATCTATTGAATACTGAATAAAAATTTGAATCTTTAATTTTAAGCTGGAGAAAAATATTTCAAAAGCTTTTAAAATTCGTATTGATGATACTGAAGATAATAGAAGCTTCAGAAATGAATTCAGAAGTGATTTGATCGGTTTTGAATTTTTATCGTTCGAGTCGATATTTGAAAATAGTCAATTTTCACACAGTCTCGGAATTCGACGAAACCAGTTCCATTGGGTCCGTAATATTGAATTATTGTCGAATTTCAAATTTCGTATTTTTCGGGTTTGATATGCGAGCGTACGACGTATAAACGCGTCGAAATTTAAATCGAATTCGATTGGAATTTTAAATTTGAATTTTGTCACATCAGCACGATACTTCCCCTTATCTCACGCCTTCGATCACGCAGAAGATCGTGTAAAGCATGCTGTTCGATTTTAAATACTCTCTTCCTTCCACAGTTCAAAATCAAAAGTAAAGGAAAAAATGGCCGAGCTTTATCCTTTAAAATCAAAAGAAAATCAATTCGTCTTTCCCCTAAAAGTCTAATGCTTTACTAAAATCTCGAAGTCAAAAAATGGCAGCCGGAAAACAATTGAAGTCGAGTGAGGCGATTTGGACAAATGCGCGCGTGAGCGCGTGAGCGTTGGGGGAATGGCGGCGACTAGTCACGACTTGAGTCGCGCGGCGAAGTGGATGGACTCGAGGCCGAGGCGGCGTTCAAGTGGAGGCCGGCATCGTGTTCGATTTTGGTACAGGGGGAATCGCGATAGCATGAGTTGGTGGGGTCACCCATGTACGCTTGGTCTTGGGCGAAGTCAGATGTCGATTGGGAAACTCGCGATTTCTGTTGGAGGCGGAAGTGGTGGCGAACGGCGGCGATGTTTGATTTGGGGGTGGTTCTCGGAGTCGCGAGTTTCGTTGCATGGAGGCGACGACTTGGCGATGAGGAGCAAGTGCGTTCGTGTTCGAAGTCGTATTCTCGCGAAGCAGATCTGGGACACCTCGTGGCCACGCGAGCAGTTCGAAGTGGTAGGATAGCCGGAGATGGATGATCGATCTAGGGTTCCGCGATGGATCTTCAGTGATGGGATCGACGATGGCTTCGAGGCAAGCCGTGCACGGGTTCGTAATCATCTGGGATTTAAATCTGCAGTTAGGTATAAAACAATTTATTCTTCAATTTTAATTTTTTTTAATGTATAAGTATATACAAAGAAAGAAGAATAACAAATGGAAATATTAAATGTTGTAAAGTTTATACAAAGGATTTTGATTTTTATCTATATGGATTATTTCTATAGGCAGTTTAGGAATGGAAAAATATATATGTATAAAGTATATTTATTGAAATCTATATAGGATATTTTTATGAGTGAATATATATATATATATATGAAGTTTCAAAAAAAAAATGTATATTTCTAATTTACTAATTTATTAATAAGGAGATTTGTTTAACTGGATTAATCAAATATTTTGGCTAATAAAGATAATTTGTTAAAGTAAAACAGTCTTAAACCAAATCATTAATAAATTGATAAGTGATTATCCGTTTTGTTCGAATATTAATCGAATAGTATAAATATTTATACAAGGTTAAAATTGCAAAGGAATCAAGCCGAGAATGAAAAATGGATTGCTAATAAAAGCCAAGGTGAGATTTTCTCACTCAAATTGAAAAGTGGAATTTTCAGTTATTGTTTGATTGTCTGTTTGGATGTGCTATTAGATATAGTAGGATATATCTATATATATAGCAATATATACATATTGGCATATGTATATATTGGATTGATTGATTCCCGCCTCGTATAGCGGATGAGACCCTATTGCGCCGTTAGTAAGCGGATTTTTATAAAACCCATATACCGCGATAATTCCGTACTGGAGCGGAATTGGTATTGTGCTAACATCTTTGGATGCAGGGAAACAGGTTGGAGGGATCCAACTGGACCCCTCACATTGATTGAATTTATTTATACTGTGATATGAATCTGTGAATGATTATATTGATCATATTGATGCCTGGAAATTGTTTGAAAGCTAAAATTTAGCTGAATGGATGTTTGATATCATTGGATTCCAAAAAATAAACGAAATTGAATTTTTGAAATTCAAGTAGAAATTTTTAAGTGAATTAACTTTAGAAATTTAATAAATTTGAAGAAAAGAATTTAAAAGAATAAAGGCTGATTTTTATAATCTTATCGAATTAATTCCAGAATCAAGTGAAATGCTAAATAAATGGATTTCATAAAATAGTGATTATAAATTGAAGAATTTAATTTAAATTTGGATTTTTAAATAGATTGAAAGAGAAAAAGAAATTTATTTTCTTTAAAAGGAATTTATTTAAAAAGAAATAAGTGGGAAGTCCAATTTGAAATTTAATTGGCAAATTGAAATGAATTTGGAAAATCGATATGAAATTTATAGATGTATAAATTGTAAGTTAAAAAGAATAAAATTTATTGATTTATAAATTGTGAAATTAAAATGAATGAAATTGTAGAATGGAAGATTTATAAGAAATTAACTTATAAAACTGGATTTTTGCCTTTAAAGGGAGTATTGATCGAACTTGTTAATAAAGGGGATTTATAAATCAAAGTTATTGTGAAATATAAGGTTGAATTTATAAACGTTGTTTTATAAATCTGAAATCACTTATTTTAATAAGTGTATTATAGAAATTAATAAAAGGAGATTTATAAACCGAAGTTGTTATAAAACAAAAATGGATATTGTTTGGGAAAGCGATATTATAAAATGAAGTTAATTGTTTTAAACGATGTTTTAAAATATATTGAATATCGAAATCATAGATTTCAACATTTATTGTTGAAATAGACGTTTTTGAGAAATATAAGGAAATGGTGGACTATAACACTATTGTTATAGTAAATGATTTCCGAAAGGAAATGTTTTATGTAGTATTGGGATTTATATATCTATCTTAAAATCCGAATCCCTATACTAGTGATTTTTTTTGGGTCGTCGTAACGATGTTTTACGTAACATTCGTTTTGACTCAAATAAATGTGTTAAAAGAATATTTTCCTTAAAGAATGAATATATACTTAATTTTTGATTTAAGTATATCGAGTATTTTCAAACGTTGAAAATAAATAGATTTGTGAAATACTTATTATTAAGTATGGAAATGCTTTTCCAAAATGAAATGAAACGTTTGAGAATTTATCCTTGTAAAGATAAATTGGAATTGAATATTGAAAACGATTTGAAAATCGAATATCAGTAGATATTCGAAAGTATAAATTCGATACGGATTTTATAAAAGAAAGCGAAGTTGTTTAAAAATAAATATTGATTTATTTTTGAAATGTGGAAATTGATTTGAAATTGTTTTCAAATGGTTAAGTGTGGAAATTTTATATCTAGTAAAGATATTTTTGAAGATGAAATAATTTGGAAAATTATTTGGAATCTGATGATGTTGCGTATCTTTATTGATAGTTAAATAACCGACTATCAATAATTACCTTGAATAGGTATTGGTTGTGAATTGGATGAATTTGAATGCCACACTTATTTTTGAATAAACGCTCACTATTCGGGTTAACCGGGAAAGGACCATGGGGTCGTATAACCCATTCCGAATATGTGATACGTCGTTATGAATTGCATTTGAAGACCGGTGTTGAAGACCGGATATTTTTGAAAACGGAAGGATTACCGTCGAGTTACTCTACATCGGCTGATCTTCGATATAGAGGTTTTATCACCCTTAGTGACGGGAAGTCCTGACGTGATTGAAAATTATCCGGAATTGCAAGGGCATCGTGAGAAGTGCCTTCGGTTCTGTTCGATCCCGGAACAGACTTGTATGGATTGTGTGTCTGACGTTACAATTTGAGATATAAAGCTGATTTCTTTCAAATACATTTCTGTTGGTGGCGGAGAATTTATTCTCTTAGCTTAACACCCTTCTCTGAGACGTACGAGCTCAGAGGTTATGTAGTTGAAATTTATCAGCGATATACTCCCAATTTGGTAACGTGGCATACTGAGTGTTGCTGTGAAATGATCAGTGTTTGATCATTTGTGATATGATCATTTGTTTGATCTTATATCTTTGTGATCATAGGTTGATCATTTTTGTTTGACCCGAAGCAGGGCTTTGTAGAAAGCGTAGCTTTATGGACGAGACTTCATCGAGCCTCACACCCTGGAAATGGTCGAAACAGGAAGGATGCGGCAAGGTTCTAGGGAGTAGCGCCCCTTAGTGTATGTCATTCCTTCTGGATAAAGGTGGTATCATGGTATGGAGCCCAGATACTTAACCTCTGTGGTTGCTGCAAAATTTATTACTTTGTGGTTGTTGGAATCGGGGATCCTCGGGAAGATCGGTGACGATCGGGGGATGGCATACGCGTGTCAGTAGTTACCTATTTTTGCAGAGGTAACCCGGCCTTGTGTTGGCAGAGATCCGGTTAGGTTTTCGGGTCGTCTATTCCAGGGACGTACCCATCGTGGAAAAGGAAGTTCCTTAGCCTGACCATTTGTTGGAAATCCAAAGAAACAATACGAGCCTTTACGATTTCAATTGTATAACCTGTCTCCTCAGGAGGCAGCTA
The DNA here is from genome assembly GCA_030737815.1 of Allium fistulosum. Lineage (NCBI taxonomy): Eukaryota > Viridiplantae > Streptophyta > Magnoliopsida > Asparagales > Amaryllidaceae > Allium > Allium fistulosum. Next base: position 803,502,944 of record CM060904.1, read on the forward strand.
TAGCAGGCATAATATAATGGTACCTATGCTGGCTAAGATTTATATTCTACTTTCGAAATGTTTTCCACTATGCACTAATAATAATATCAAAAAGAATTTGATTTTTGCGTAGTAAGCATCTTTGACTATCATAAGAAGAAATCTCCTCCAAGTCTGCGTTTGCATTGTGTGTGGTGGGAGGTCTTATGGTAGTTTCATTTTCCAAAAGCATTACGAATTGACTTTAAAATTCTCTGCTATTTATTTTAAAGTTAAACTGTTTTACGATCTCACACCAGTCACCATGACTGACTCGGAGTTTATTGTTCCCTTCTAAACTCTGGGTGCCCACCAATTTCCACACGGGCATCCTAGAGTTATATTATCAGGATATTCTGGATATTCTGGAGCTTTGGAGATAAGCTGGATGGCGAGACGTAGTATTTGTATCTGGTAGTATTTATTCCGCTGTGTATTCTGTATGAGGACAAGTTTATATAACTGTCCATTGTTGTTTATTGACTCTGATGATATGATGTGATGTAATGTAATAACAGATATAATTCTTTTGTTTTTAAATGATATTCATTTATCTATTATATATTGTTCCGCTGCGATATGTGAGATTCTGATATTGTTTTCTGTTCTGTTGTTCTTCCGTGTTGTTGTTCTTCTCTATTCTCTCTTTCTTCTCTTTTTCTTCTATCTTTTCTTCTTCCTCTTCTTTTAAACATTAAAGTTCGCGTTTCCGCCATCCGATTGTTCGGCAGTTGCTACAGTGGATGTAGCAGTGTCGGGTTTTCGGAAGACGGATTTGCGGGTCTTGATAGTTAGGGTAAAATAAAAAGAAAGAAAATTGAACAAGAAAGGAAGAACACAACTTTATAATATCATAGCAAAATGATAATTTATAATATCAAAAGAACAGTACAAAAGGTTACTTTGAGTATAGGATTTTCAGAGTTACAAAACCTAAGTACTATCATCAGCCTGGATAGTTCTAACTACCTATCCTCACAATGCTGAAATATGTATATAGCTAATACGGAACAGAAATAGAAATAGGTAGATAATGGAAGCCTCTAGCTCGTTTTATGAACTATGAAGCATCTAAGGTAAAACCTGATACTCAGCCTACTCGAAGGAGTATGCGAGGAATTTAGGGAAAACAAAGACCGAGCATCAGACATATGTCTGGTATGAGAAAACTCAAGATACATGAATATATGTAACAGTAATGATTAAGACCATATGGATTCCTGTAATGGTTTTCCCCTCAAAAGAAACCAACCAATCATTAAGTTTATAGTGATATAATAGATAATGTCTATGGTGTACGATATAATAATATCAAATAGTAGCGGTGCTTACATTGGTCACACCACAACATATTATGTTACACTCAAAACCGCTAAGGTTCATTTGTATAATGGATTTTCCATGGAGATCTCTTCGAGGGAGTTGAATCCAATCTCCATGCACAAGGATCGGGAAACTCTTTCCGAGCATCGTATATTAAAGATAAAATATACCATAAGGTAAACAAAAGCGGCCCAGCATCCGAACATAAACATGAACAACGTGAACTAAATACCATCAATTCCTCTTGGCCAACAAGCGATAAGTATCTCTTGATATGGAGTTGATAATACTTTGACATGGGTTACTAACCCCAAGTTGTGCATCCTACTCTGTCATTAGCCATTTTCGATGTCAAGGTTATGTTAGGCATATTTCACTCGAGTCTTCATTACTCGAACAGAACATGAATCCGCAAATGGATTCCAATATCTCGAACAGATCACGAATAACTACATGTATTCGAGCATTTTGGATAGATCTCGAATCTCCACATAGATTCCTTTTCTTCAATTGCTTCTAAAATATAGAACTCGTACACTATTTTTGAAGTGGTATTCAGTAAGTAGAATACTTACTGATCCCGAACTCTTCAAAACCAATTGATAAATTTTCGATAAACTCAATTCCAATTCTTTCAGAAGTAAATGAGAGCTAGAGACGTTTCGTACCAATACTCCTCCCCATGGGGTTCTTATTGGTATGAAATCGTGAAGCCTTTCGATTACTTTATAAGTTAGTATTAGGTTGAGTTCGATAACCAATTAATCGATTATCTAGTCAAAAGATTTGTTTATACAAATCACGATTCGTACGCTTAACTTATTTCTGACATTCCAACTTAACTATTCCTTGCCCAAGAGTGAAGCCAGGTAAGTTTGGTTACTGGTTGCTCCAAGCCTTCCCTAGACACTTCATTCTTGAATCTCACAAATAGATAAGTCTACCTCGTCGGCTTTTAGTGTTAAGTATATCAGTAATGATTTCCATGAACAAGTAAGAAATCAACACGATTAACACGTTTCTAAGATTTTCCACTAAACTACTCCTCGGTTAAGAGGAAAGATCGGTAGTTTAGAGCTCTGTTGCACCGTCCCTACTCGACATCAATCTTAATTCTCACAAATAGACATGATTACTTCATCGTTTTATTAGTGTTAAGCATAATCAATTACTTTCCTAAAAATTAATTAAACAATTTAACCATTTTCCCATTAAGCAATTACTAACCCCTTTCTAAACCTTTTGTTTTATAATCTAAAACAAGATATTTATATAATATGTTTTCCTAGATATAAGATATTTTCCAAGATATTTATACTTCATAATACTTATAATATATTTTAAAATAGTCCTTTAAATATCACTTGAAAAAACAAGTTTGAAAAATCATTAGAAACTTCAAAACGACATGTTTTTAGCAAAATATTTCTCCTTTGAAAATTCACAACTAATTCTTAAAAAGTTCTTATAAATCTCAAACTACTTTTAAAATACTTTAATTTGAGTTAGGCAATAATTTTTAAAAGCATGAAATGAATTGCTCAAACTTAAAATCAGTTTTGAAACATTTGAGTCCAAAAATCAAGATTAAATGGGCCAGTTTTGCACTAGTGATGTTTTGGCTGTTTTCGAGATGTTACTTAACTTTTTACTTCTCAAGATTTTACTAGAAATAAACATACATATATAAAATGTAAAAATGGTGAGAAATCCCCATGGATCTCTATACAAAGTTCTATAACAAGTGTCAAAAATAAGACAATTCTGAACGACATCTGTAGCGACTATCGCTATAAGTGCACTTCTAAATCCAAGTCATATCTCAACCAATGTTCAACTAAAATCTATGTACTTTGTTCAAGGCCTATTCATATGTCATATAAGTCCACTCAAGTCCATTCAAGTCCATATATGGATCCTATGTTCCACTTGTTTTCAAAACAAGAATCAAAGTCAATGTTTTCAACATATGTCCAAGTTAATTCAAACAACTTTAACACAACAAAATATAATCATACATGAGTTATATTATCAATCTAAGTAGTGAGCTAGATCACCTTAAACCCAAAAAACAACTAAGCTTAAGCGCTTGAGTTCAAACCCAAGCTAGCGACCTCCTTTCTCTCCCTTCCTTTCCTTGCTTCACTTGCTCCAAACCCTCCCAACCTCCTTCAATGTTCACGGCCTCTTGCTGTAGGGAGAGTGTGGCTTCGCTTTATCACAATCTAACTAGGTAGAAGGTATTTTTATGTTGTGGTAAGGTCTCACTCCAAATTTGAGATGATTTGGAATTGATTTGCAAACTATTTGCTTTTGGAAACTAAGAAGAAGAAGATGACGAGGGCATTGATATTTTAGCTCAAAGCTTAGGAATTTTGCGATATATTTCCTAAGAGTGTACCCCTTCTTATATAGGCTTAGGAATGATGATGGGAAAAGACCAAAAAGCCCTCAAAACCCAAATGATATTAATTGCTTCTTATCATGCAACTTTATGTCACTTCTCCTTTATTCATTTTACCATTATACCCTTACCATATAATATCTCTTATCTTAATAGAACTTTCTAGAATATTCCATACTTTATGAAGAGGCGAGTGTGTTAATTAGGTTCTAATGTGTTAATTTGATCATTAGTTAAGTGCACGATAGTTCGAACAACTTATATCGATCAAAAAACTATTTATTGATAACCGATTTTCGGTCACATTATCGATTTTTCTTCGAAGAATATATTTTTGAAAACACTTTTAAAAACAAGTTTCATATCATTATTTATTAATTAAATGATGTTAAACAAGGTTATGGAATCATATTTATAACACTTAAATATATCTCAAAATGTATCGATATTCGAAGACGAAGTGTTCGAATTTCTGGGTTTCTACAACTTATTCTTCCTTTTGATTGTCTAACATAAGTCAAACCTGGTTCTAAAGATAAATCCTATACTGTCCTTTGTTACACTATTTTACTAGGATCTTGCACACATTTCCTCAAATGCGATATATGAAACATATTATGCACACCTGCCAAAGTACTCGATAACTTGAGTTTATATGCAAGTTTACCAATCCTCATAATCACTAGGAACGAACCTACAAATCGAGGATCAAATTTCCCTGTCTTCCCAAAGCGCCTAACACCTTGCATCGATGGAAACATTATGAACTCATGATCATGCACTGCAAACTCTAGTTCCTTTCTCCTCTTATTGGCATAACTCTCTGGCCTTGATTGCACAACTTTCTTTCTAGCGCGATTTAGCTCTATTTTCTCAGTAGCACCTTTTACCAAGTCGGTTCCTAATACAAGTCCATCTTCTGTGTCCAACTAAAAAATATACGACTCACACAGTCTACCATAAAGCGCCTTCAAATGGTGTCATTCCAATACTCCACTGATAACTATTATTGCAGGCAAATTCTACCAAATGCAGTCGATCTTCCCAAGATCCTCCAAATTCTAAACTACATACTTTTAGAAAATCTTGTAATACATGGTTCACCCTTTCCATTTGACCAATTGTCTGTAGATGTTAAGCCGTACTCAAGTTCAATTCTTTACCTAATGCACGTTGCAAGCTTTTCCAAAAATCAGTGCTGAACAATGAGTCTCTATCACTCACTATGTTGCTTGGAATCCCAAGGAGAATCACAACATTTTTCACATATAGCTTCACTAGGCTACCTGTCGTCCTTGCCAACCTTACTAGAATAAAATGTGAACTCTTAGTCAATATACTAATGAATACCCAAATGCTATCATTCCTCATTCTCGACCTTGGCAACCCATCTATAAAATCCATAGATACTGAATCCTACTTTCAGGTCCGTAGTTCCATGGGTTTAAGCAAACCACTTAGCTTCTAATACTCAGCTTTCATTTACAGACATGTGAAATAATTTTTCATGCATTCTCCTACATACCTCTTCATCCCCTTCTGAAAGAAGATACATTTAATGTCATAATACATCTTTGTCCCTTCAAGATGAATCATAAACTTAGACTGATTGATTTTTTTTAGAACTCTTTCCAAAGGTCTCCAACATTCAGAAGACATAATCTTCCTTTCTTCGTAAGTCATTACTTCAAGTCAACCTCGAATTCATTTAGATCCTCAACAGCGACACCCATCTATAATCGCCTAATTCTCCTGGTTAATATTGGGTCTTCTCTTTGCCTTCCAACAATTATATCCGTCAGTTTTAGATGAACTTCCAAACTTATTTTAATTCCCGAATCTTGACTTAATCCTACATTAATCATGTAATTGACTCCATAAGATGCTAACTTCTCTCACATCTTCCATTCCTAAAAAATAGCTAACATCCCTTTCTGCTACTTTTTACCTAAAGCATTGACAACCTTGTCCACATTTCCTGACGTACACTTAATATAAAAGTCATATTCCACTAAAGACTCCAACCATTTAAGTTATCTCATATTTAACTCCTTCTGAGAGAATAAATACTTATAGGACTTATGGTCCATATACAACTCGATCTATTCACCTAAAATATAATGTCTCCAAATCATCAGAACAAAGATTACTGCTGTCAAATCCAGGTCATGAGTAGGGTATCAAACTTCATGCGACCTTTACTAACTTAATTCATAAGCCATCACTTGCCCTTTTGCTTCTACACTTCTCCCAAACTGGTCTCACATGCATCGGTATATATTAGTAGATCTTGATTCCCTTTAGATACGATCAAAACAAAAGCATTCGTTAATAACCACTTTAACTCCTGAAATGATCCCTCACATCTATTAGTCCATATAAACTTTTTGTTCTTCCTGGTCAACTTAGTCAGAGTTGCTGCTAGCTAAGACAAATCCTTAATATATATCAGAAATAGCCAGCCAAGTCCAAAAAACTTCTTATCACAATAACTTTTTCTAGCCTCTTCCAATCATTAATAGTCTCTACTCTTTAACCGATCCACTGCCAACCTATTCTCCGAGACCACATGACCAATAAACCTTGCTTCTTGTTTCCAAAAGTGGCACTTGAAAAACTTCGCCTTTAATTTTGTTGTCTTAATGTCTCCAACACTAATCTTAAATGAAATTCATGTTCTCTCTCTAAAATATCATCGATGAAGACCAACACAAACCTATCCAACTGGTCGTGAAAGATTACGTTAATAAGATCTACAAAGAACACAGGGGCATTGGACAGTCTAATTGGCTTCATTAACTACTCATATGATCCATATCTAGTTCTAAACGTGGACAATGATACATAACCTTAGCTACCCTCAGTTGACGGAATCTCATTGCTAAATCTAGCTACGAGAATACTCTAGCTACATTCAACTAGTTAAACAGGTTATCTATTCTAAGTAGTGTATAGCGGTTCTTTACCGCCAACTCATTCAACTTCCTATAGTCGATATACAACTAAAGTGATTCATCTAACTTCCTTGTAAATCATATAGATGCTCGCTATAGTGAATTACTCAGCCAAATGAAACTCTTATGCTCAAGTTCCACTGACTGGTTATTTAATTCATCCATCTTGTTGGGTGGCATGCTACTAGATGGTCCACTAACAGGCTGTGACCCCGGCATCAAGTCTATTTAGAATTCAATTCCTCTTTTAGGCGATAATCCAGTTACTGGCTCAAAAACATCAGCAAATTCATGCACATCATTACTATACTATTCTCATCTTCTTGATCCTCCATTATACACAACATCAATCCTGACTTCTCTTATGTCTAATGTTACCATGATCCTTCTTCCATCCCTTGGATTTTGTAAAGCGATAATACTATCGGCACAATATATCCCAACATTATTACGCACTAACAAATCCATACTCAAAATTACCTCATATCCTATGAAATCAAACCATATGGGTTGCAAATCAGCAAATATCCACATAAATCAAACTCGAGGTCAGCCCACCTTAATCCATGAGTGGCATACCTACCGATTGGATTAGTCACATGCATGGACATAACCAAATAGGTCATATCTAATTTTAACCTATCAACCAAATCTTTTGATATGAAATAGTGTGTAGCACTGGTATAAAAAAACTCTAACCGAAATACTGGAAACCAAAATCATACCTCTAAGCACACACTTTCCTTTTTCTTCAACCGTTGGTCTTACCGAAGGTCCTTTCGAATTATAAACCTTTTCCTTCTTTACTCCTTGGCAATTTCTCTTCTTATAACCAAGCTTAAATAAAGCACTTGGCCATGTCCCTGTTCTCTTGTTGGGTACACTTAGTAGAGTAGTGTCCCTTATGGCAATAGTTAAAACAGATAATATCTACCACATTTAGACTTTGAGCTCCTCCTCTCGAAGGCTTTCCTCCTTTCTAATTCTTGTTACCCTTCTCGTGCGGGTTGAATCTCTTATTCTACCCTTCCTTGGGTCTAACATCAACTCTTTTCTCCTCCTTAAACAAGAGCTAATATCTCCTCGCCACTTCAACCACCATTTCGAAAGGAGACAGCAAGTACGCCACCACCTTATAATTCAGCCTCTTCTTTAGTCCTTCAAAGAACTTCTCATTTTTATTTTGTGGGGTACTGATATGGTCCTATCCACACTTTGACAGAGCTCTTGAATATACTCTTCCAGAATCATTTTTCCCTATTTCAGATCCAAGAACTCCCTGCACTAAACACTCTTTTGTGAATTGGGGATATATTGAGCCTTGATCGCTTCTTGAACTGCTCCCAGATTATCTCTTCTTATGGAACTTCAAGATTCACAGCATCCCACTATTCTAAGGCATCCTCCTAAAGCTGGCTGATTGACATGTAAAAGTGTTTATTTTTGCGCTCATATCTTACCTTTGTTATATATAAATAAACATTACACTGGGTATTTTTTGGGTATTTCTATAGATATACAGATTTGAGGAGCCTTCATGTTAAAATGGAGCAGAAGTGAAGAAAAAGGGAGATTTGCATTGGATTATACCAGCTACTCTAAAAAGATTGAACAAAAGAAGTTGTAGCTGAGTGGTTAAGGCATCTCCTAAATGGCGGAAGGAGTTGAGTTCGAATCCTGGAAAGCACATTATTTTTGCATATGTAAATGGAGGATTATCGAGAAGATATACATATACTTATGAACATAATTGTGATTGATTGTGTACATACAAATCAACAATCTCCTAATAAATCACAATTCTTCTTCCAATCAAATCACCGTCAATCAAAATCTTCCAATCAAATCAAGCAATCACAATCACAATCACATTCAGATGACTATGCCAATTTATCATGGATTTGATTCACATCAACAAATCATCCTCAAATATCAATCACCCATCATGCCACATGTCAAAGATATGAAGACAAGCTATCTCTCATGAATATTTATATTCACATGATCAAAGAGAAGATATTCATTTTTATGGCAACATATTTTGTCAATTTTTGATGGGAAACAACTTGTACTCTATAAATACCCATGTGTATTCATTGTAAAAGATATCTCATATCTCATAAATTCTAGCGTAGAATAAAGCTCTTCTTCTTCTTCTTCTTCTATTTTCTGTTTTTTTATTTACACTTAGATAATTGTGGCTTCTATCAATTAGTTTAGTTAGACATAATTATCTAAGTTTTTCTTCCTTTTTCATTAGTCATGGACCGTTAATTAGTTTTAGCGGCTATCGTAATTTTATTTTTTGTTTATCTGAATTTCTGTTTGTTTTTTTGTTTTTTTTGTTTTTCCATTGTTTAGAACTTGTGAAGGAGTTCTGATTTAACTCTCAACAACTCTTCCGTGACAAATAGTTGGATCCTTCTGTGAGAAAAGGATTGGATTTTAAATCAATATTTCTTTACTTGTCTATTTTTCTGCATTTTTTGTAGTTTAGAAATCACCTCCAAATTCATCTAACTCGCCCACGAAATTACATAAACAATAGAATTTAATTTTCCTCCCTGTGTTTGACCTGCATACTACACACCTGTATACTTGCAGTATTTTAATTTCACCATCATTGACTAGAAGCCAACCTCCTCTTCTAAGCATTAACATACCATAATTCTCCAAAGATGTGCTCACATAACTTCAACCAGTTCAGCACTGCAATGGAATTTAAGTCTAAAATGATTAGAGTGAAGAGTGTAACAACTGTATATTAATCAAAGCATTTCACGGGGTTATGAGATTAAGGAAAATTCGAGCAGTGGAAAAGAATAAGAACTCCATTTGATTTGGGGCTAACTTGTTTGATTTGTGAGTAGGAATCTATTTACTTTGCTATTTAATATCATAAATGCTTTATTTCAACTTTATAGTCTATATTAGGTAAATGACCATAATTGATATAAATTAAGCATAGATAAATGTTGAATTAAAACATTGACATTGATATATGGGTGTAGACATGATATCTGGCCAATATTGTTAAAATATGGCCTTCATTGAAGAAGGAAGAAGAAGATGATTAAGGAATACAAGTGCATATATGAGAACCATAGGAAAGGTTAACTTTATAAAATAGATGAATACTGTTGGGATAAATGATATTAAGTTGTAACAGTTTTTTTTGAGGAAAATGTGTGATCCTCTAACAAAAGAGGAGAGCACACATGAAAAAATATATATAACACATAATAAGGTGCTGCCAACATGCCTGACAGGTGGAAAATCTATGTACTAGCAACAAAGTCAAAACAGGTACCCCTATAATGAGCTCCGGCAAAGCCACCGCCCATTACACCCCAATACCGAGCTCCGGCAAGGCCACCGCCCATTACACCCCAATACCGAGCTCCGGCAAGGCCACCGCCCGATATTAAGGTGATGGAAGTACCTAGAAAACTGAAATAGTAATGAAAGCCAATGATACTGGAAGCCAGCATCCTCTATAAGGAGGCTCTAAGTAACTGCCTCAAAAGAAGAAGACTAATCTAGAGAAGAAAATAATCCAGAAAATAGCACTCAACACTCCACTCTGAAGACTCCAAATAGCTGAAGGAAGCACCTGATGCAATCGACAATCCTGGGAATGGCTATCCTGAGCACCTGTAAAAAATACACTAGTTGCCCTGCAAACCTGAAAAGAGACACTAACAACCTATCTAATCCAAACCTGAAACAAAACTAAGAACAATATTAGTATGAATCACATATATGTATATAAATAGAATTTATATACATATATGCGAATGTAATATCAAATGTGTTAAAATAAAGCAAAGATAATCTAGTATAAAAACTAACAATTCTAAATAGCAAGGGTAATAAGATCCATACTGAATAAAAAAAATCATTACTAGAAATATCTTTATGAACTTACAAAAGGGAGCAAATTATGGTACACTAAGGGATCATTATTTAAATTAGAAAGGTTATCAATACTAGTATTATTAGTGTCAAAATGATTATTGTTTTGTTTGAATATATTAATGTTGTTCCTAACCTTGTTAAGGTATTCCTTAAAAAGAATATTTCTAGCTAATTTATATTTAGGATTAGAAACCCAATTTAAGCAAAAAGAAGAAATTAAAATTATCTATTTATTGAAATGATTAATGTTATTATTAAAAATTCTTTGATTTATTTCAAACCAAATGTACCAACAAGAAATAGTGAATAAAGTATCAAGCAAGTATCTATTATCCTTATCAAACTTAAATCTAAAAGTGTTCTAATAGAAAACACAATCAGTAATTCTAGTACTAATATTAAAATCAAAAATATTAAGGATATTCATAAGAACAAAATATGTTTTCATACAATCATAGTAAATATGATTAATATCCTCAGAATACATATTACAAAAATAACATTTGTTATCAATGTGAATATTTTTTCTTTTTAAAAATTCTATAGTATTTAATTTACCATGCATAATAAGCCACATATGGATTTTAGATTTTGGAGGAGCATTAGATTTCCAAATAAAATTAAAAAAATTATTAGTTACACCTGAAAAGTTAATAAATCTATAAAATGAATTAGTAGAATATTTCTTACTCATATCCCACTCCCAAATAAAATGATCATTCTCATTATCAATATTATAAAGATTTAATCTAGCAAAAAGCAAATTAAGCTGTCTAAGGGTTGAACCTACTAGAGTTCTGCTGAAACTAAAAATCCAAGGAGGGTCATTTTCAGAATTAAAAACTTCAGATATAAGTGCATATTTAAAGTTACAAATATCATACAACTCTTTAAACTCATTCTTAAGAGGAATAGCTGAAATCCAACTATCATGCCAAAAGGATGTATTATTACCAGAATGAACAATAATATTAATTCCTAAGTTGAAAATCTCATTACATTTTAAAATGGATTTCCAAAAATAAGATTGCTTACGAGAAACCAAAGGACTAATTTGGTAAAAATTATTACTACCATTATAGTAATAATTAGAGATAATTTCCTTCCAGGTGGCATTATCATTGGTATCTCTGAACTTCCATAACCATTTGCCTAGAAGAGACAAATTCATATTACGCCAATTAATGACACCTAAACTGCCATCCTTCTTGGATTTACAGACAGTTTCCCAATTCACTAGACATTTAATGCAACTGTTAGGATTATCACCACTCCATAGATAATCTCTTCTAATTTTATGTATTTTAACAATCACCCAATCAGGAATAAGATGTAAAGACATCTAATAAGTTGGGAGAGCTGATAAAACATAATTAATTAAAACCAGTCTACCGACTCTAGATAAAAATCTCCTGTTCCAATTAGAGATCCTGTTTTTGATTTTATCAATGATTATTATCCAATCATCATGTTTAAGTTTAGTAGGTCTAATAACAAAATCAAGATAGTTAAAAGGAAAATTCATAGTTTTACAATTTAATGTATTAACAACTAAAATAGAACTTTTGTCAAAATTTATTTTTAGACCCGATAAAAGCTCAAAACTATAAAGAATAAACTTAAGAGTAATTATGTGTCTAGGAAGATGAGAGGAAAAAAGTAAGGTATCATCTACAAATTGAAGGACTGATAAACCATAACGCGATATATCATTACCAATATTACCCAGAGAACCATTATCCACTGCTTTTTTAATGATCTTAGTGAAAACATCAACAGCTAAGTTAAACAGAAGAGGCGTTAAGGGTCCCCTTGCCTTAGACCTCTCTTAGATTGAATTTTATTACTTAAAATACCATTTACCATAATACTAGAATTGCCAATTTTAAGCAAATTCATGATCCAGTAAGTCCATCTATTACTAAAACCTCTAGCATGAAAAATATCTACAAGAAAATCCCAATCAACCGAATCAAAAGCTTTAGCGAAATCTAATTTTAAGATAGCACAAGTAATATTATTCTTACAATAATGATTAATGTATTCTTGAACAACAGCCACACCATCTGTGATATTTCTTCCTTTAATAAAAGCAGATTGTAAACAGTCTATTATGTCATTCATTCTTATACTAAGCCTATTAGCTAAAACTTTTGAAATAATTTTAACGAAACAATTAATCAAAGAAATGGGTCAAAAATCTTTTAAATTATTAGCACCTACTTTTTTGTGTAGTAAAATAACATTTGCAAAATTAAATCTACCTAATTGTAGATTTCCATTATAAAAATCATTAAACATACTAATTAAGTCTATTTTTAAAATTTCCTAAAAAGTTTTATAGAAAAAAATTGGAAATCCATCCGGCCTCGGGGATTTATCGCCCGGTAAGTCAAAAATGGCTTTACGGATTTCCTCTTCAGAAAAAGGAACATCTAATTCAGAAAGATTAACATTGGAAACAGCCGGATAAATATCATTCCATCTTACATTAATTCTATGCTTACTTTTATTACCAAAAATATCTTTACAATAATCTGTGAAAGCCTTGTTGAGATCTCTTTGGTCTACTAATTCCACATTGTTAACTAGAATAGAATTAATTGTATTACTACGTTTTCTACCATTGGCCATATTATGAAAAAATTTAGTATTGTTATCACCTTCATTAATCCACTGAATTCTAGATCTTTGCTTCCACATAACTTCCTCCTTATCAAGAATAGAGTTAAGTTCTTCTTGTAAGTTATTGAGAACATTCCGCTCGCCTGGATTTAGATGTCTAGTTTCTTCTATCTTGTTTAATTTGAGCATCTCGCTAAGAATATTATCTTTTTTAATTTTGATATTACCAAAAATATTTTTGTTCCAATTCTTAAGAGCAACCCTAAGATCTCTAAGTTTTGAAACAAAAATTTCAGCTGAATTAACACTATATTTAATATTATAAAAACTCATAGACGACCATTTGTTATTAATTAAATTAAATAAGCTTGGTTCAAGTAACCACATTTTTTCAAATTTGAAAGATCTACTAAAAATTCTATGGTGATCGCAAGTGAGAATAATAGGGCAATGGTCTGAAATCGTGTAGGGCAAACCAGACACCCTACAGATAGGAAATTTATCCTCTATTTCATCACTAACGAAAAACCTATCTAAGAGAGCCATAGAGGGAGATTCCCTATTATTACTCCAAGTAAATTGTCTATTAGAAAGAGGAATTTCAATCAAATTAGAATTATTAATAAAATGGTCAAATTCCTCCATAGCGGAGTAATCTCCCTCTCGAGGAGCACACTCCCCTATAAAACGAGTAACGTTGAAATCTCCTCCTAAAATCCAAGAACCCAGCGCAAAAGATCTAAACTCAAGACATTAGTTCCAAAGAGTACGTCTATCTATTTTAGAGTTAGGCCCATAAACATTAGAAATATTTAAGAAAGAATTATCAGATAGATTAATTAGAATAATGTGTAAATTGTGTTGTTTGTAAATACATTGAAGTAATTTAAAAAAATTTATCCCTCCAACCAATCATTAAACCCCCAGAAGAACCCTTAGAGGGTAAAAAACCATTTTCTAAAATGATATCCACCTAACCTTCTAAAGAAATATAAATTAGGACAATCAATTTTAGTCTCTTGAAGGAGAGCAATATCAATGGAATAGTCTTTAAAAAAATTCTAACCTTATCACACTTATTTAAGTCATTCAAACCTCTTATATTCCAACTAATGATCCTCATATGCTAGTTGATTTAGCCCTATCAAATTCCTTATTTCTAATAAACTCACGATCAACCTCAATATCAGTGAAAATAAATGCAGTATCATTAGCTAATTGAGTAAACTCAAAGGAAGATAAACTACCTAAAGCATAAGGTGAATAAGTGCTACCCAAACCAGAAAGCATACCTGAGCCTGAATTCGTAGTACCGCTCACGGTACTCGAATCCGGGAACTCACCTATGGACAGAGATTGGCTACCCTGGATCCTAACACTACGACGAACAAAACCTGTAACGCCCCACCTCAATACCCACGCTAGCCAAGAACACTACGATGTAGTGCTGTCAACTAGCACGGAGAATAAGGCTGTTGAGGAGCGACCATCCATGTAATTGCTTATCACACAGTGGCTATAAAATAATCTTCGGAAACAAACATAGAAATAAACATAACACAAATCAGACACAGACATCCATATCACAAAGGCGGAAGAAGATATGAATATATAACTAACACATGAAAGTGTACATCATAGTAGTGGTAAAAAAGATCCACAATAATACAAAAGAATAGCAACACGTGCTATACCAAAAGAATACAACTATGAGCCCATATCTCAAGTGTATACAACAAAAACTGCTAAACTAAATAGTTAGCCAAAAGTCAGAGTAGCAAATCCCGGAAGGAAGTCAAGCAGAAGCACCTATAACATCTCGGTCTGACCCGAGTATTATTTAAGAAAATAATAAACGGATCAGTCTAGCTATAAATATCAGATGACATGATATAAAATAAAAGATATGGCATAAACATAAAATATCCATACTGACATACTACTATAAGTATGCAAATGATGATCAACAGGAGATCAACCGATGAGAAATGATCAATATCACAAGAATCTTCTCAAAGATCCAAAGAGGGCATCATACCCTAAACTTGTACTCATAACAAGTCAATGACATAAAAAATCCAGAAATCAAAGCAAGAAATCCAGAAATCATAAATAGAGAAAGAGGCCTATCACATGATGGTCCGAAGACCATGGGGAGCTACCCCATATGTGTGAGTCGGAATCACACAGATTGAGGTCTAGACTAACCAAAAAGCAAAAAGGTATGTGTGAGTGGAATCACACAAGTGGTGTCTAGTCTAACCTCGCAAGCAAAAAGGTATGTGTGAGTGGAATCATACAAGTGGTGTCTAGACTAACCTCGCAGGCAAATAGATATGTGTGAGTCGGAATCACACCAATGAGGACTAGTCTAACCTGGCAAACAAAGAGACATCGCACAATTGCTAGTCTAAATCATAAGAATGATCGTCATGATCAATAGGAAGTGTCAATCACACCAAGCTAGTAAATATATGAGTTTAGCTTCATGTCCCATAACCACTTGCTTAACTTAAATATTTACGAACAAGCTGTAAATCTTCACTAGGAAATTGTCACAAAAGGGTTCAATCGAACAAGTCCAAGAGCTAACCGACGAAGTAAACGCAAGCGTTTCATACCACTCGTTTTACTAAGTCGTTTAAGTCGATTTCTCATCCGAGTGAAGTAAAGGCTTGTATATACTAGTAGATTGGAAAACGGTTTAGGAAAAAGAGCTTTGTAATAAAAATAGAGTTGAAATCATTTTGATGAAAGAGCTTTGATATTTACTACTAATATTGAAACCTTCATATCTTTAGAGTGACAAGTCACAAAACGATTGTTGAAACAAATCGAATCACATAAATTCATGTTCGAAGACGTGAGTAAAGTCCAAAGAAATCAATCGCAAAACCATCAAAGTAGGAATTTCTGTTGAATGTTTTTCAGATAAGATCCCCTACGAAGAGGGGTACGGGGTTTGACTTAGTGAAGCCAAGCTGGTCAAGCGACCTAAGGAAAAGTAGGTCATACGACCTAAGGGTTCACGCGACCTAACACAATGGCCGAGCGACCTAACTGGAGTTAAGGGAGGCGAGCGACTTAAGGACAGTCGACTTAACAACTTGCGACTTAGTGGGGCATAGGTCGGAGACGACCTACGACTTAAGGTCAAGCGACCTAGTGAAATAGCAGGGGAAATATTAGGTCGGAGACGACCTACGACTTAAGGTTCCACGACCTAACCCATACGAGCAACTCAAGGTCATACGACCTAACAGCTACAAGCTAGCGGAGTTGGCATGGCCGAGCGACTTAGTAGAAGCAGCGACCTACGACTTAAAGGCCAACGACCTACGACTTAAGATCCATACGACCTATGACTTAAGAGCCATACGACCTACGACTTAAGAGCCATACGACCTACGACTTACGAGCCATACGACCTACGACTTAAGAGCCATACGACCTAAAGTTTTAACTCGCGAGCGACCTACGGCTTAAGGCTTAACTCGCGAACGACCTAGCACCCCTAGAACGACTTAAGGCCTGGAACGACTTATGCTCCGTGTGACTTTTCAACGCGAACGACCTACGACTTAGGCTTAACTCGCGAACGACTTAGCACACCCAGAACGACTTAAGTGCAGTTTTTCACCAAAACACTAAAATTTTGGGTTTTTCGCCAATCCAATCCAAACCAAATGCAAATGTGCATGTTAAAATGATAGGGAACCATTCCCAACAGTCCAAGATAGATATAGACGAGAGTGTGAGATAAAAATCTCACCTTTTCACGAATTTGATGAAGATGGAGCTTGAAATCAATGCAAGAAACAACCACAAGCTTGAATCTACTATCTTCTACTTGAATTTGGAGTTGAATCTCGGATTTGAAATAGAATTTGAGTTTGGAGTTTTAATTTCTCTTTCCCACCACCATTTTTGACAAAGCTTGAAGTGTTTGATCAAGTGAGGAAGAGGGTTGGGCTGAATTAAGAAGGTGCAGTCCCAACCAAAGTCACAAGCTGGAAAAGTGATGAAAATTTCACTATCTCCAAACATATCGAAGTTTACACTTAAAAAGATCGCAAACGTCATTTTGAACTCAATGGACGTGGTCTCGAGTCCTAATTTGACCGTATGCAAAAAGTAGCTTTTCGGACTAACATCCGACTAACGATAAAATATTTAAATAAAAGCTTTAAATATAAAATCGATAAATATGCGGGTTGTTACAAAACCAGTAGAAGACACAACCTTCCTACGTCTACCTCTCTTCGATGAGGAAGAATAAGAATCTGAATTACGAGCAGCTATAACAACCTCTTTCATTGACGGACGTGGAGAGCCATTGCACAAACCACCAGAGACAACTTCTGTCAGATGACCTAGTGGTGACTCACCCAAATAAACAACAGTTCCTAACTTATCTTCAAAAAAAAATGCCTTCCTTTTGCTATCAGAATTTTGACATTTCTGAGAAACCTGATCAAATAAACTGTGTGCATCATGCACACCAGACACCATACCCATAACAGACATAAATTCATCAGGATCAATACGATCTTCCAAAGCTGTGACCATCTCATCATCTAAGTGAATATCTGCTGATAAAATCCACTCTTGAAAATCCCCTACTTCTTATCATCAAAAACAGATTCAACCATGATTTGTGAAACCACAAGCACATTCATTAACTCTTCTGCCCATTTACTATTATCAAACAAGTCTTTTTTGACCTTAGAATCAACAACCATATGCATATCTACTTCCAAAGCTATCAGCCTCCAGTCATAGATGAATATCTCATTGAACTTAGAGAACAGCTCAACATCACTTCGAAATTCAAAATCACTATCTGGTAAAAGATTCTGATGTTCATAAGCAAGAAAACTGTCTGTAACAATACTACCCAAACAATCAACAGAGGAACAAACTGCTACCTCACTTAAACGAACACAATCATTAGAAAACCTAGAGGTAACCTCTGATTCAAGACAATCGAATTTGTTGGAGGTAGAAATCTTAAAAATATCCATACTATGAGAGAATTAATTACCTTTTTTTGGTCTTTGAGAGGATAAAGCCACTGTTCGAATCTATATCGTTATCCTTTATCACTGATTTGGTCAAGAAATGATCATTTATACAAAGAGAAACATCTGGGTCAAGTAAGATAGGATCCAATATTGAATATCTTTCTCTTCAAGCATTTTCAAGAATAATACTTTCATCTAAATTCGAACCAACCAAGTTTTCCTCTGGTATGACAGATGAATCAGATTTTTTGAAATGATTTTTTGAAACGCCAAAATTATCTCGATTGCCCTTTCCAATGTTCGGCGAATTTACAATGTTAAAATGAAGTAAAAGATCATCTAAAAACTTTAAGCCCTCATTTCTTTTTTGCCTGAGATAATCGATTAAAATCCCTCTCAACAGAATGAACTTTAAAACAAATTGGAAACCATGTTCCACCGCAAAGTTGAAGAGATTGAAGAATTAGAGGAAGACTCGATTTTACCAAAGTAATGTATTGGATCCCCAAATCTTGCTTTGTAGCCCTTACCAATGTTCGAGGAGTTAACAAAATAAAAATGAAGTAGCATTTCTTCCAGATACTTAATACCTTCGATTCTTTTCTACCACAAATGATCAAGAAGAATCCCTTTTAAAAGCATGATCTTTAATACGAATTGAACTCCGTTATCAATCAGCGTGTCAGAGGAAACAGGGATACTAGAATTTTTCGAACACCTATTTCTTTTATGATCAAATTTACCGCAATTGAAGCATCTGATTGGATCACGGCACTGGGACGCAAAATGTAACAACCCGTAAATTTAACTGGTTTTTAATAACGTTATTAATTGAAATTTTGTGAAACTTTAAACGATAAAATTTTGAAATAAAAATTTGATATTTGGAATGCAGTTAATTAAACACTGCAACTGGTAAATTTTCATCCGAAAATATGAAAGTTTATTTTCGTGTGTAATTTTATTTCAATTTAATCGGTTAGTAATTGATGAAAATAAAATGTTTTCGAAACCTAAATATTTTTATATGGAAAAATTCTAAATCAACTTCTGAGTAAGACGTCATTTTTTATTTTTTCAAATTCGGACTTCTTTGGCTCCGTCGATCTTATTTTTCTACGTTTTTCCTACATTTTCCGCTAGTTGAAATTTCAAATTTTTATAATTAAATCGTATCACTGATATCCATATACCATTGTGATCGTCTTGTCATGCTGATCTCCGTGGTATATTCATTTGTATGTTTTAAAATCCTGGAAACAGCGAAATCTACGGAACGAATTGCTGTATCGGTTCCGTGTTCGAGTTTTGTCCCCTTTGCCTTTTTAATTGCCAACCGTATAATTCTAATAGCCATTAGCAATTGTGATTTCTGCAATACAACTGTTGACATTTTCTATTCCCTATGCTCCATTTATATTTCCTAACTCCGTCCTTTTAGTGTTCACTCTCTTTGTTCTGGAGAAATAGTTGTAAAGCAAGTATATTACTGTTCATCATCTTTGCAACACGGACCTCCACCCACTCATTATCTCCAGATCCACTTTAACAAAATTTTAGATATATTTTAAAGTTTATATTTTTCCTAGAGATTTCTCTTCGTTCTCTATTGCAAAGTTATATATGAAAATAAAGTATACAAGGATCTGTAGCTTGCTTGCACTCTTCCTCTGAATTCCATTTAAACCGCTTGTTCCCATTCGCCCTCCAATTTCCCCACCACCGCCATCCACAACCTTTCTCCAACCGGGATAGCCGCTCCCCTCCCTCTCATTGCCCTTCCACCGCCACAACCAACCCCACCATCGTGCCTTGTCCCGAACCCAAAACTCCTCCTTCCCCTCCGTTCCACAGCTACTTTCCTCACCTCTCCAAGTCCGGTCGTGATTCGCCGCCCACCATACCCGTATCTCCCGGCAACCCGACTCACCATCAACTTCAACCTCATCGGACCCCTCCACCTCTTCCGTAAGCATGACCAACTACCGGCTGTTACACCTAGATGTATGCTTGCACATATATAAAAACTCTAAAGATAATAAATTATTTGTTAATACATATACTGATCGCTTATATTGGAAATGTTGGGTATATTTATATTTGTGTAAGTTTTAAAGGTTGTTTATAGTATACGCGAGTACATATATGCTTTATTCTATTTTTTATAAGTCTGTGGTTACAGCTTGATACTGTATTCAAATGTATTTTATTTTTTTATGTTGTATGTGTTTTGGTTGTGTGATATATAAAAATATTTTACATGAGTACACTGTTGTAGTAGTAAATATATGATAATACTTTAATATAGGAATTTAATAATTTCATATATGTATATTTCGTTATTCACTTGATTTTTATGTACATGATATAACAGTTTTGTTATAAATATATGTTAGTTTATACATATAAAAATAGAGCAAGTTTATATAAATTTTATTTTTAAACATTAGTGTTAAAGATATAACACGTATGAAAGTATTTTGCAATTTTTTTTAAGTACATATATATTGTTATGATTTATATACTAGTTGATATATTTGCTTTTCCAGAGATCACATATGAGTTGCTTACAGTATTTGATGGTAATAAAATGTATTTCTGTTAGTTATATATTATATATATAGAAATGTATGTATGTTCGAATGGCATATACCATTCGACTATATATATTACATGCTGTTTCATGTTGATAATAAAGGAGTAGCATGTTCATGTTATATTTGTATAGTGGTTTAATATAAAATATATTTCTAAAGCATATAATATATAGTGCATTCGTATTATATTTTCATGTATTTGAATGATGATGTAAGCAATTTTGCAAGTTTGTACAAAATTTGTTATCAGCCTTTATGATTATATCTATATACAGATATGTCATTTTCAAATTTGTATTTAATTTGAGTATTTGTTTTAAGGAAATATTAATATAATATACGTTTTAATTCAATTATATCAAACTGATTCTAATTAGTCCTCATCGTTTTCCCACTTATCAGCTTTGTCCGTCGTGCCAGTTCGTTCATCGAATCGTGTCCATCTAGCGTTGCTTGGATTCATGACTCAATTTCAGTGTCCGTATCTGTGTTCATATCTGTGTCCTCTCTGTTCTCTCTAGCCTTGAAAGGTGAGCAATCACTCACGATTAATGTTCTTTTATTTATTAAATTTGATTTCAATTGAAATGACAATTGAAATATACTGTTATTAGCTATTTACACTGTTATATATGCTATTACCTATATCAGTTCACTTATGACATCTGATACCATTATATGTTATATATGCAATGATAATCCAGTTTGGTTGATTAATGATTGATTGTTTGATGTTGACATTGGACATTAAATTGTTAATGTAATAAATGATAAATAATTTGAAATTGAATTTTGACGTAGGAGTTAACAATTTGAAATCGACATATGTGTTGAATTTGATTAGTTAAATATGACCCCTTTAAATGTAATTAAATTGACACATAGAAATAGTGATAACTACACCTTGAACCATTGAATGTATGATTGTACACACTGATGTAGTATAAAGTGGATAATTGATAAAGTGAAGAACCGTATTAACTTTAGTGTAATAATCTTTAATCTACATGAAATGATAATGTAGATTCTAGAAATAATTATATTAATTTGCACAAACAACAATGTAAATTAATACGATTATTTCGGGACTATTTGAATTAATTATTTGATTGTTGTTATTGATTGTTGTTATTGCTTGTTTATTTACTTTGACACCATCCCAGTTATCACACTGCAAGTTCCCTTTATTATGCTTTGATTTTGAATTGGAATCGGGTTGAAATGATAAATACCCAAATTAAACTTTGGCCAAGGATAGATAATTAAATAAAACCCGATTGGTCAATAATTTGATTTAATAAAATAAAGATTTTAGTTGAATAAATAATGAGGTTTTGAAATGAAGTTGGAATTTGAACTTTAATGCAAGGAAAATGTTAATATTTAATAATCTGAATCAAAATATTAACATAGTAGTTGATGAAAGAATGTTGTTTTTAAATTTGGAATTATTAATAATTAAGTTTGAAATTATTTAATAATTAAGTTGAAATTATTTAATAATTAAGTTTTGAAATTATTAAATAATTAAATAAAATTGAATTCTTTGATAAGTAAAATTTAACTTCTTGAATAAGTGAAATTAAGTTTCTTTATTAATTGAGTTTTGAAAATTTGTAACTAAGAAAATAAACAAGTGAAATAAAATTTCTTTAACAAGAAATAGAATGTGTTTTATTGAAATTAATGTAAGACTTGTAATTGAAAGAATTGATTTGATGAATTTTTTAATTCAAATTTGTAAGTTTTGATATAATGAAGTTGAACTTAAGTAATTGATTTATTGAATTGGAAGTTAAATGGAAATTGTTTTGAATGATAAATTAACTTAAAGAATATTGAATGAAATCGATAAATGAATTTAAATTGATTTGAATGTTAAATTAAATTGATTTAAATAATTTCGGAATGGAACTTATATACGAACTTGAATCAATATTTGAATTGTTTTAAATAAAACTGAAATTGAATTATAAGATTTTGAAATAGTAATTTGGAAGTTGGAAACGTAAATTATGGAAATTGTTTAGAAAGACAAATGAAATGTTGATTTATAAATTCTAATTGGAATTGAAATTTAGTTTGGTTTCGAAATATATTAAATGACCAATCGGTGAAATAATGACGAAAGTTATTAAAGAGACCGGAATCGGTTAGGGACATACTCACTGTCTAAACCGAAAACCACTTTAATAACTATGCGCGGAGTGTGATCCAGAATGAAGTGGTTGGAATGATGTACGTGATGTCCGAAGAAAGAGAACGATAATGGATAGCCTTGATACTTGTGTCAAATTGGAAATGACTAAAACAGGAGCCGTGCCGGGCCAAATGGGGGTTAGCTACCTCGAGCGAACACACTTCTTCAAAAACTACTCATTACTTGTTGTCGATTGGCGCACCTTTGATTCTAGGAGTATTGTTTTGCGGTGTTGCGATCGCTGCGGCGATGCGTTCTCACCAGTCAGGATCAGGCAAACGGTAGTTTCACTACCTTGGGTATTGCCTCATGTGCCTTGTCATACTTGTATCCCTATGTACGCGACCACTACGATTTGTTTTGTGTTATACCTATGGAGTACTCCCTGATAGCCCACTAGTTTACGGTGGAGTTTACAGTGCTGTATAGTCTATAACGCTTATAAAAATGTGTTAAGGGGAATAATGGTAACGCCTTAACACTATTTTGATACTTTATATTACTGATAGACATTATCTATTTACCGTACACTACTACATAGTAGATAGTTTAACGGATCCTTAAAGGATGGTTATTCCAAACATCCTTTGAGTTACTTGTATTTCAATTGCTATTTCACTTGAGTTGGATTTATTGATATAAGAATGTTAATCCTGACTCGAGTGTTTTCTGTTTTGCTTTACGCTCGGGTCAGACTGAGTGTACCAGTATTCGAGACTCACCTTTGGAGTTGGAGCTTCGCTTGGAGATCCAGCTATCTATCCAGCTTTCAGATATCCAGTTGATTCCAGTGATGTATTCTGATTTTGTATTTGATTATTGTATTCGAGACTTCTGTTGTACCTTACTTAACTCTGATATGTATATAGTAGCTTCATGAACTACTATCTTTTGTTTCCGCTGCAATTATTACTCTGTGTCTGTGATCTGTGTTCTATTTATTTACCGTATATGCTGAGTTTTGCCAATTTAAATTAACAATTCGGTATTTTGAATTATTCAAGTCCGACATGTGCGGATGCGAATGGTTCAAAATAGCGGGTCGTTACAGTTGGTATCAGAGCTTTGGTAGCTCTAGGAAAAACTCAACTTATAGGGTAAATATATTTACAGAATCACTCTCATTCGAGTTTCAATCTCTTCCTTTTGACTCGATTCCTTTGCATTTTGGAACGTTCCCTGCGGTTCCAAAATCCATTCGTGTCCCTTACTATTCGCCTTCTCATTCCGGAGTATCCCATAACTCCACCTTGAATGATCTTTATAATGAATCGGCGGTCACGCCAAACTTCGAATGATTTGTAAAGGGGTGAAACTCCTTTACAATAGGTATTGATTTACTGGAGATTTCTGTATCCTCGGTTCACGATGCTATCTATCTCCTGCTATACCTGAATTCTATTTCTTGAGATCGAATGTCGATTTACCTCGGAATTCCACATCGATCTTATTCTTGAAGTCACGGTCGACCCGGTTATGGTTGCCCGCGATTTATATAAACTTATCAATCTTCCTACTTTGTTATTTAATCACCCTATCTTTGTTTCGAACTTATCTTCGAATCAAAAACTCTCTTTGATTTGAGTCCATCAAATTTGAACCCCTATACTTATTTTGAAATCCATCCTTGTATCGTCGAGCGAGGTAGTGCATGTGTTATTTATATAAAAATGTTTTCTTTATTGTGTTGTTTGAGTTGTTGATGATGATTTGGGTTTTCGATCGATTCGTCTAATCAACGCTATCGATAGGATTTCCAAAACACTTGAACATGGCAAACTGACACAATATTGATTTCAAATTTGGTAAATGAAATAGTTTTGTATGATTATATTACAAATATATAAGTAAAATTTTCTGGAATGAAAAAAAAAGAGGTTAATTAATTGGTTGTTTGAAATGATAATATTTGATTATCATTTATTGTTCGATAAATGAATTTATAAACTTGGATTATAAACTGATTTAGAATTTGAAATGAAATTAAATTTAGAATTTGAGAATTTAATTTCCGATGATTTTGAACTATGGTTTTAAAGGTTTAAAATGCACGTTATTTAAAGGTATTTTGACTATAATTTGTTTCCAAAGAATTTTAATGTATATTATTGAAGGTATTTTCAAATAGAAACTGTTTTCAAAGAATTTTAAAATGTTGAAATCAGTGCTCTTCTCTTTGTCGTTGGAAAATAATTTCGGTGATGGCGGTCACATCATCGACATTCATTTTTGAGTTTCGAAGTGGAGAAACCATTCTGTAGTTTGCTACGGTTTTGTTTGGAAAAATATTTTAAATTAGAATTTCTTAAGTATGACTCGATTTATATATATATATGGGTATATTATTTTGAATTTAAATTGATTTAATAAATATAGTATATACATAATTATTTCTAAAGGGTTTGAAATTAAACGGAAATTTAATTCTTAAAAGTCATGTTAAAGGATGTTTTCAATTATAAATAAAGCTAAATTTTGAATAAGTATTTAAATTTGAAATAATTGAATTTGAAAATTTTATTTGTATAGTACTAAATTGCATTTCAAAATAACTTACCTAAATTATTCAGAAGTTAAAATGTAATTGGATAATGTACAATATAAAATGTCTTTATAAATAAAATTTGAGTGTTTATAGTAAATGTTATACACTTAGATTTTAATTATTAAAAAATGCTAATAAAGATGATAGAATAATAAGTTAATTGAATGAGATGAATATAATAAATTTTGTTCTGAAAAATTAACAAATTGAAATTAGATCAACTTATGGAAATACCTTAAATTTAAACCAATTATTGAATATAAATTAATTTAAATTGAAATTTATATGGTTTAAATTAATTTAGATGGTTTAAGTATATGTAATAAGATATATTAAGTGGAATAAACTTAATAATAATTTGGGATAAAAGAATAAAATTCGTTGAATAAAATATGAGTATATTAAATGATTATACAAATTGATTGATTTAGAAATTGTTAATTTAGGATGACTAGATAATAAGATAATGAATGTAGAAATAGATGGATTGATTTAACTTAAGTGAAACCAAAGGATTTAACCAAATTGTTAAATATTAATTAATTTAAATTGAATTTATATGGTTTAAATTAATTGTTTACTTGTATTCCAATCTATTTTCTTTCTGCTTGTTCTGTTCTCCTTCCTCCTTCCTTTTTGGGGACGAAAAGTTTTGAGTGGGGGAAAGTGTAACAACCTGTAAATTTAACCGGTTTTTAATAACGTTATTAATTGAAATTTTGTGAAACTTTAAACGATAAAATTTTGAAATAAAAATTTGATATTTGGAATGCGGCTAATTAAACATAGCAACTGGTAAATTTTCATCTGAAAATATGAAAGTTTATTTTCGTGTGTAATTTTATTTTAATTTAATCGGTTAGTAATTGATGAAAATAAAATGTTTTCGAAACCTAAATATTTTTATATGGAAAAATTCTAAATCATCTTCTGAGCAAGATGTCATTTTTCGTTTTTCCAAACTCGGACTTCTTTGGCTCCGTCAATCTTATTTTTCTACGTTTTTCCTACATTTTCCGCTTGTTGAAATTTCAAATTTTTATAATTAAATTGTATCACTGATATCCATATACCATTGTGATCGTCTTGTCGTGCTGATCTCCGTGGTATATTCGTTTGTATGTTTTGAAATCCTAGAAACAGTGAAATCTACAGAACGAATTGCTGTATCGGTTCCGTGTTCGAGTTTTGTCCTCTCTGCCTTTTTAATTCCAACCATATAATTCTAACAGCCATTAGCAATTATGATTTCTGCAATACATTCCCTATGCTCCATTTATATTTCCTAACTCCGTCCTTTCAGTGTTCACTCTCTTTGTTCTGGAGAAATAGTTGTAAAGCAAGTATATTACTATTCATCATCTTTGCAACACGGACCTCCACCCACTCATTATCTCCAGATCCACTTTAACAAAATTTTAGATATATTTTAAAGTTTATATTTTTCCTAGAGATTTCTCTTCGTTCTCTATTGCAAAGTTATATATGAAAATAAAGTATACAAGGATCTGTAGCTTGCTTGCACTCTTCCTCTGAATTCCATTCAAACCGCTTGTTCCCCATTCGTCCTCCAATTTCCCCACCACCGCCATCCACAACCTTTCTCCGACCGGGCTAGCCGCTCCCCTCCCTCTCATTGCCCTTCCACCGCCACAACCAAACCCACCATCGTGCCTTGTCCCGAACCCAAAACTCCTCCTTCCTCTCCATTCCACAGCTACTTTCCTTACCTCTCCAAGTCCGGCCGTGATTCGCCGCCCACCATACCCATAGCTCCCGGCAACCCGACTCACCATCAACTCCATCCTCATCGGACCCCTCCACCTCTTCCGTAAGCATGACCAACTACCGGCTGTTACACCTAGATGTATGCCTGCACATATATAAAAACTCTAAAGGTAATAAATTATTTGTTAATACATATACTGATCGGTTATATTGGAAATGTTGGATATATTTATATTTGTGTAAGTTTTAAAGGTTGTTTATAGTATACGTGAGTACATATATGCTTTATTCTATTTTCTATAAGTCTGTGGTTACAGCTTGGTACTGTATTCAAATGTATTTTGTTTTTTTTATGTTGTATGTGTTTTGGTTGTGTGATATACAAAGATATTTTACATGAGTACACTGTTGTAGTAGTAAATATATGATAATACTTTAATATAGGATTTTAATAATTTCATATATGTATATTTCGTTATTCACTTGATTGTTATGTACATGATATAGCTGTTTTGTTATAAATTATATGTTAATTTATACATATAAAAATAGAGCAAGTTTATATAAATTTTATTTTTAAATATTAGTGTTAAAGATATAACACGTATGAAAGTATTTTGTGATTTTTTTAAGTACACATATATATATTGTTATGATTTATATACTAGTTGATATATTTGCTTTTCCAGAGATCACATATGAGTTGCTTACAGTATTTGATGGTAATAAAAAGTATTTCTGTTAGTTATATATTATATATATATAGAAATGTATGTATGTTCGAATGGCATATACCATTCGACTATATATATTATGTAACGACCCACTATTTTGGACAATTCGCATCCATTATAAGTGTATAGGTAGACACTCATGCCGGAATTGAATTGCTCAAAATACCACGTTGTTAATTTAAATTTGGCAAAACTGAACATATACAGTAAATAAATAATCACAGATCACAGACACAGAGTAATAAATGCAGCGGAAACAAAAGAATAGTAGTTCATGAAGCTACTATATATATAACAGAGTTAAACAAGATACAACAGAGGTCTCGAATACATAGTTATCTCAATACAATAGTCAAATACAAGATCTGAATACATCACTGGAATCAACTGAATAACTGAAAGCTGGATAGATAGTTGGATCTCCAAGCAAAGCTCCAACTCCAAAGGTGAGTCTCGAATACTGTATCACTCAGTCTGACCCGAGCGTAAAGAAAACACAAAACACTCGAGTCAGGATTAACATTCTTATATCAATAAATCCAACTCAAGTGAAATAACGACTGAAATACAAATAACTCAAAGGATGTTTGGGATAACCATCCCTTAAGGATCCGTTAAACTATCTACCATGTAATAGTGTACGCTAAGTAGATAATGTCTAATCAGTAAAGTACGATATCAAAATAGCATTAAGTCATGGCCCATTCCACCCTTAACACATTTTTATTCCCAAGAGCATATACAAGACCGTAGTTTCCCCAAAACCGGAAGTCACCAGAGGGCAATCCATATACTAAAGGTACAAACCAAAATCGTAGTGGTCGCGAATAGGATAATCAGTATGACAAGGTACATGAGGCAATACCAACTAGGATACTAGTAGTTGCGTGATCCGGACTGATGTTGGGCATAGCAGCTACTACCCCAACACCGCGAAACAACACTCCCAAAATCGAGGGGTGCACCCAAATCGAATCACATAAGTAATAGATAAGGTATCGAAGAAGTGTGTCCGCTAGAGATGGCGATCCTCAATGGCCCGGCGCGGCTCCTGTTTTAGTCATGTTTGGGATCATCCAAAATCGTTCTCTTTCTTCAGTCAACGCGTTCACCAAACCATCCACCTCATTCTGGATCAACACTCCGCGTATATTAGTTATTAAAGTGGTTTCGGTATCGACAGAGAGTATGTCCATATCCGATCCCGGTCTCTTTAATAACTACGTATTATTACACCGATGGTCATTTAATAAAATTTCAAAATAGTTATATTTCAAAACCGACATATCATTGCCATTTCAAAACCATATCTATACGATATCACTTTCACTTCAAATAAATCCATTTCCAAAATAATATCACTTTCCAAAGTTATATTGCTTTCGAAATCATAAGTCTTTTAAAATCATAACACTTTGGAAATCAAAACTTGAAATTCATAACACTTTGAAATCCTAACACTTTCCTCTTAAACAGTTTAGATATTAAAATTTGTATATATAGAAAAATAGTTTATATAATAAAATAGTTATAAGTTAAAATAAAATAATTTATATTGAAAATGATTTATATTAAATTAATTTATATTAAAATTTATAAAGTAAAATATAAATAGTTTTAGATATAGTTTAAATACTTTATATAAAAATAGCTTCCTCAAAGTTCACAAATCAATTCACATAAACTCGAATTCCAAAATTAAAATTTAATTAAATCTCAAATCACAAATTTCAATTCAATTTAGTTTCTCAATAAACCCTTTCAAATTATCGATTTCAAATGCCTATTTGAACCATAAATAAACCATTTCAATTTCAATATATTTCAAAGTTTAAATATTCGACATTTCAAAACTATATTCGATAATTCAATTTATGTCCCAATTTAATTTCATTACATTTAGTTTCTGAAATATTTCTTTAATCATTTCAATACATCAAAATACAACTTCAATTTACAAATTTATATAGACAAAATATCCCATTTAAATTTATATAAGTTTGAAATATTCATTTAAGCCACTTCTTAATTAATTCAAGTTATAAAACATATCTTAAAATTTCAAATTTAATAGATTTCAAATCAACTTATTTAAGTATAATTCTTAAATAATTAAGAATTCCAAATCAATTCAAATTTATCTTTCAACCTGAACATTATAAATTCTATATTTAAAAATATAAATTTTGCATAAATACTTAAACATATTTCATATTGATTCAAATCAACTTTATTAAATCAACTTTAATAAATCTTTAAAATCATTATTTATTAAAACCATATATTTCTTTCAAAACCATAGAAATGCTTTTCAAAAACATTTATATATAGACCAACGGTGTCTGTATATAATTTTCTATCCTATGGTCAAGTGATACAGATATTTATCATTTCAGTCCGCAATTTAAAATATATTCGGGTATATATCTTTTCAACCCGAAATCCCAAATTCAATTTAATTTGAAAATCGCTTGGGTTTATCATTTCAACCCATAACGATTTTCTCCTATTCTAAAGTCCGTTCGGGTATGTATCATTTCAACCCATAGTGATTCTATACTAACAGGGAACTTGAAGAGTGATAACAGATATGATAATAATATAACAACGGTAACAGGCATATATCATCAGTATAAATAATAGATAAGGGTGTCAGATGTCACAGGTGAACAGATACAGATGATGGCATATATATATCAATATAAATAACAGATAATGATGTCAGGTGTCACAGGTGAACAGATACAGATGATGGCATAGATATAGCAATATAAATAACTAACAGCAGCATATTTCAATTGTCGTTTCAATTGAAATCAAATTTAATAAATATAAGAACATTAATCGTGAGTGATTTCTCACCTTTCGAGGCTAGAGATGCACGAGAAGATGACACAGATACGCACACTGATACAGACATAGAGATTGAGTTACGAATCCAAGCAAAACAAATCGGCACGAATTCAACGATCAAAGTTGATAACAGAAATCGATGAAATCAAATCAAAACATTCAACATAGCAACAAATAAAACATGTCCTGCGTCAAAGTTTAACAATATAATTCTATGTGCTACCGAGATCGAAATGGTAATATAATTCTATGTGCTACCGAGATCGAAATGGTCTGAAATTTGGTATGAATAAAGATCAAAACTTGTATTTTAAACTGCAAAATATTCACTTGTTTTGGACAAGAGACGAGAAAAGTTACGATGTCACGAACATAGACTCAGGCCATGTTTGCAGCAGTGTAAAATAATTTCTAAGTACAAAAGAACAGCTGCCTGGGTCTAACTTCCAAATGAGAAACAGAGGATCAAATGACCTCGCATGAAGCTGAAAATTCGTAAACATAAAATAGAAAACTCAATCTTTCCAACGAAAAAAGAATAACTGTATTCCGACGTAAGACGGAAGAGATACGATGCGTCAAACATGAACTCAGGTCGTATTTGCAGCAGTGTAAAATAATTTCAAGTACAAAAGAACAGCTGCTTGGGTCTAACTTCCAGATCCTCGACCACTAATCAAACGATGTCGGATTTTGCTGAAATTTGACAGGCATAAACTAGGTAACTTCGACTCTTTTTAAAAAATAAAATCAACCCATTCCGATAAAACATGAGTGAGATATGATATCGTGAACATGTAGTCTAACTGCTGTTATTTCGAAAACTATACATATAAACTCATGTTATCACATACGCAAACAATTAAAAGCAAAAATTTGAAATAGATGATATAAAATCTGAAGCCTTATCAACTGCAAACTGTTGAAAGAAAAGAAAACTATATTTATAAACTCATACCAAATAGAAACATACAATGAACAGATTACATAAATAGATATATATATATAAAACTTATGTATATACATATATCTTTAAAACCAATATCCAACAAAAATCTATATTGAAGTACTATATATATATAACTAACTTTCAAATCAAAACAACTTTGTATGCACAGATCTATGATAAAACAAAGATGTAATGCATGTATGTAGGTAGAATTGTGAACCAACCATATGTAAACTAATGCATAATTCTTGAAATGCAGCAATGTACGTATACTGTTATGTAAACTGTACTAAATGCATACCTATAAACAAGCGTTTTATATATGCTTACAACATAAAGAATTTTAATAGAACCATTTATCATCTCATATTATAATAATACCCTCTGTACTATCAAATCAATTATAACAATGGATATGCAAACTATATATGAAAATATGCAAGCTATGCCCATATATGTTTATACTTATATACTAAATAAACTAATCTGTAAGTCAACTGACAATAATACAAACTATTATATAAGCCAACTGACAATAGTACAAACTACTATATAAACCAACTGACAATAGTTAAGGTTCGAAAGTTTATTATAATTTATATATATAACAATAATTGTATGTTAATATATACGTACAAAATATATATATACCATTTTATATGAGCATGCAAGCGGACACGGGAGGTATGGCTTCAGCCATGGTTGTGTTGCTGGCGAAGATGAGGCAGTGGAGGCCGAACTCGGTTGTTGTTGAGGTGGTGGGAAGATGCGGCCGAGGGTGAGTGGGAGGGGATTGAGTGCATTTGACAGGGTGGAGTGATCTGGCGTGGATGGGTGAAGTGGAGATGGGAAGATAGGGACGAACATGAGTAAGTTTGCAGCAAAAGGTGATGGCGGATGTGAAGGCCGTGATGGCGTTGAGGCCAATGGATGGGGCTCGGGTGGATAGGTTCATGGGAGGTGGCATGAATTTGATGAAGATGATAGGCTACAGGGATTTGCAGTTTGGCTACGTGGAGAAGTTGAGAGGATGATTTCAAACAAACGTGAACAGACTCAAAATTCCTTTTATTATATATTTTAATTTACAAACTGATAAAACAATGAAAGCAACCCAAATAAAACAACCGGTGGGATTTGTAAAGGTTTGATATTAATATCTAGGAATATAAAAAGGTTAGTGACCATTTGTTTCAGCCTTTGAAATTTGAATGGACATCGAAAGTGGTACTGATACGGTGAGCTATTACGTAGATTTTCACCACGAACTGATCTTCAAAACACAGAATCGAATATACCGTATAGATCAGCACGACGAGACGACCAAAACGGTATACAGAAATCAGTTGTATGATTGAATTATAAAAATTCGAATTTTCTAATAAGATCGACGGAGCCAAAGATGTCCGAATTTGGAAAAACTACAAACTGACATCTTGCTCAGAAGATGGTTTAGAATTTTTCTACGTAAAAATATATAAGTTTCGAAAATGTTTTATTTTCATCGCTTTTTAACTGATTAAATTGAAGTGAATTTACGCGCGAAATAAACTTTCATATTTTCGGACGAAAATTTACCAGTTACTATGTTTAACTAAACGCATTCCAAATATCAAATTTTTATTTCAAAATTTTATCGTTTAAAATTTCACAAAATTTCAACTAATTACGTTATTAAAACAGTTGAAATTTACGGGTCGTTACACTCTCCCCCACTCAAAACTTTTCGTCCCCGAAAAGGAACGAGGTAGGAGAATAGAAACAACCAGATAGAAAAACAGATTTGAAATACAAAATAACAATTAATTTAAACCATATAAATTCAAATTTAAATTAATTGATATTCAATAATTGGTTTAATCCATATGATTTCACTAAAATCAATCTCAACTATTTCTAAATTCATTATCTTATTATCCAATTATCTTAAATTTACAATTTCTAAAACCATAAATTTGAATAGTCTTTTATTATAATCATATTTTTTTTCAGCAATTTAAATTCTTCTTTATTCCAAATTATTGTTAAATTTATTCTAGTTAATATATCTAATCACATATATTTAACACATATAAATTAATTTAAACCATAAAAATTTCGATTTAAATTAATTTATATTTAGTAATTACTTTTAAATTCAAGGTATTTTCATAAGTTGATCAAATTCAATTTGTTAATTCTTTCAGAACAAAATTTATTATATTCATCTCATTCAATTAATTATTTTATCATCTTTATTAGCATTTTTTTATAATTAAAATCTCGTGTATAACATTTATTATAAACACTCAAATTTTATAAAATCATTTTATATTATATATTACCCAATTACATTTTAACTTCTGAATAATTTAGGTAAGTTATATTGAAATGCAATTTAGTACCATACAAATAAAAATTTCAAATTCAATTATTTCAAGTTTAAACATTTATCCAAAATTTAGCTTTATTTATAATTGGAATCATCCTTTAACATAATTTTAAGAATTAAATTCCTGTTTAATTTCAAACCTTTAGAGATAATTATGTATATACTATACATATATATATATATATATATATATATCCAGTCATATTTAAGAAATTTAAATCAAAATATTTTCCCAAAACAAAACCGTAGCAAAGCTACAGAATGGTTTCTCCACTTCGAAACTCGAAAATGAATGTCGATGATGCGGCCGCCATCACCGAAATTATTTTCCAGCGACAAAGAGAAGAGCACTTATTTAAACATTTAAAATTCTTTGAAAATGATTTCTATTCGAAATATTTAAATACTATACACTTTAAAACTTTCAAATCAAAGTTGAAATCACCAAAAATTAAATTCTAAAATTCTTTATTTAAATTCCTTTCAAATCCCAAATCAAATTATAACCAAGTTTCATAAATTCGTTTATTTATATTATGCAATAATCAATGGTTTACAAAATAATAAATGAAAATCAAATATTATTATTTCTGACAACACATTCATTAACAATTTAATTTCAGAAAACTTATATTTATATATAATATAATCATACAAAACTATTTTATTTACTAAATTTGAAAACAATGTTGTGTCAGTTTGCTCTGCTCAAGTGTTTTGGAAATCCTATCGATAGCGTTGATCAGATGAATCGATCGGAAACCCAAATCAACATCAACAACTCAAACAACACAATATATTTAAAACAATTTAAATATAATTTTACAAATACAATTCCTCGCTCGACGATACAAGAATAGATTTCAAAACATGTATAGCGATTCAAATTTGATGGAAATCAAATCAAAGAGAATTTTGATTCGAAAATAAGTTTGAAACAGAAGATAAGATAATTCAATTACCACAATCGGGAGATGGATGAGTTTATTTAATTCACGGGCAACCTTAACCGGGTCGTCCGTAACTTCAAGAATAAGATCGATGCTGAATTCCAAGGTAAATCAACACTCGATCTCAAGAGATGGAATTCAGGTATAGCAGGGAATAGATAGCATCGTAAACTGAGGATACAGAAATCTCCGGTAAATCGATGCCTATTATAAAGGAGTTTTGCTCCTTTACGAATCATTCGAAGATTGGCGAGACCGCCGATCTATTATAGATATCATTAAAATGGAGTTATGGGGTGCTCCAGAATCGAAAGAAGACGAATAGTGAAGGACACGAATGAATTTCGGAACCGAGGGAAACGTTCCAAAATTCAAAGGAATTGAGTCAAAGGAAGAGATTGAAACTCGAATGAGAGTGATTCTGTAAATACATTTACCCTATATGCTAAGTTTTGCCTAGAGCTACCAAAGCTCTGATACCAACTGTAACGACCCACTATTTTGGACCATTCGCATCCATTATAAGTGTATAGGTAGACACTCATGCCGGAATTGAATTGCTCAAAATACCGCGTTGTTAATTTAAATTTGGCAAAATTGAACATATACAGTAAATAAATAATCACAGATCACAGACACAGAGTAATAAATGCAGCGGAAACAAAAGAATAGTAGTTCATGAAGCTACTATATATATAACAGAGTTAAACAAGATACAACAGAGGTCTCGAATACATAGATATCTCAATACAATAGTCAAATACAAGATCTGAATACATCACTAGAATCAACTGAATAACTGAAAGCTGGATAGATAGCTGGATCTCCAAGCAAAGCTCCAACTCCAAAGGTGAGTCTCGAATACTGTATCACTCAGTCTGACCCGAGCGTAAAGAAAACACAAAACACTCGAGTCAGGATTAACATTCTTATATCAATAAATCCAACTCAAGTGAAATAACGACTGAAATACAAATAACTCAAAGGATGTTTGGGATAACCATCCCTTAAGGATCCGTTAAACTATCTACTATGTAATAGTGTACGCTAAGTAGATAATGTCTAATCAGTAAAGTACGATATCAAAATAGCATTAAGTCATGGCCCATTCCACCCTTAACACATTTTTATTCCCAAGAGCATATACAAGACCGTAGTTTCCCCAAAACCGGAAGTCACCAGAGGGCAATCCATATACTAAAGGTACAAACCAAAATCGTAGTGGTCGCGAATAGGATAATCAGTATGACAAGGTACATGAGGCAATACCAACTAGGATACTAGTAGTTGCGTGATCCGGACTGATGTTGGGCATAGCAGCTACTACCCCAACACCGCGAAACAACACTCCCAAAATCGAGGGGTGCACCCAAATCGAATCACATAAGTAATAGATAAGGTATCGAAGAAGTGTGTCCGCTAGAGATGGCGATCCTCAATGGCCCGGCGCGGCTCCTGTTTTAGTCATGTTTGGGATCATCCAAAATCGTTCTCTTTCTTCAGTCAACGCGTTCACCAAACCATCCACCTCATTCTGGATCAACACTCCGCGTATATTAGTTATTAAAGTGGTTTCGGTATCGACAGAGAGTATGTCCATATCCGATCCCGGTCTCTTTAATAACTACGTATTATTACACCGATGGTCATTTAATAAAATTTCAAAATAGTTATATTTCAAAACCGACATATCATTGCCATTTCAAAACCATATCTATACGATATCACTTTCACTTCAAATAAATCCATTTCCAAAATAATATCACTTTCCAAAGTTATATTGCTTTCGAAATCATAAGTCTTTTAAAATCATAACACTTTGGAAATCAAAACTTGAAATTCATAACACTTTGAAATCCTAACACTTTCCTCTTAAACAGTTTAGATATTAAAATTTGTATATATAGAAAAATAGTTTATAAAATAAAATAGTTTATATAAAATAGTTATAAGTTAAAATAAAATAATTTATATTGAAAATGATTTATATTAAATTAATTTATATTAAAATTTATAAAGTAAAATATAAATAGTTTTAGATATAGTTTAAATACTTTATATAAAAATAGCTTCCTCAAAGTTCACAAATCAATTCACATAAACTCGAATTCCAAAATTAAAATTTAATTAAATCTCAAATCACAAATTTCAATTCAATTTAGTTTCTCAATAAACCCTTTCAAATTATCGATTTCAAATACCTATTTGAACCATAAATAAACCATTTCAATTTCAATATATTTCAAAGTTTAAATATTCGACATTTCAAAACTAAATTCGATAATTCAATTTATGTCCCAATTTAATTTCATTACATTTAGTTTCTGAAATATTTCTTTAATCATTTCAATACATCAAAATACAACTTCAATTTACAAATTTATATAGACAAAATATCCCATTTAAATTTATATAAGTTTGAAATATTCATTTAAGCCACTTCTTAATTAATTCA
Organism: Allium fistulosum; assembly: GCA_030737815.1. Taxonomy (NCBI): domain Eukaryota; kingdom Viridiplantae; phylum Streptophyta; class Magnoliopsida; order Asparagales; family Amaryllidaceae; genus Allium; species Allium fistulosum. Next base: position 803,540,592 of record CM060904.1, read on the forward strand.
AGTTATAAAACATATCTTAAAATTTCAAATTTAATAGATTTCAAATCAACTTATTTAAGTATAATTCTTAAATAATTAAGAATTCCAAATCAATTCAAATTTATCTTTCAACCTGAACATTATAAATTCTATATTTAAAAATGTAAATTTTGCATAAATACTTAAACATATTTCATATTTATTCAAATCAACTTTATTAAATCAACTTTAATAAATCTTTAAAATCATTATTTATTAAACCATATATTTCTTTCAAAACCGTAGAAATGCTTTTCAAAAACATTTATTTATAGACCAACGGTGTCTGTATATAATTTTCTATCCTATGGTCAAGTGATACGGATATTTATCATTTCAATCCACAATTTAAAATATATTCGGGTATATATCTTTTCAACCCGAAATCCCAAATTCAATTTAATTTGAAAATCGCTTGGGTTTATCATTTCAACCCATAACGATTTTCTCCTATTCTAAAGTCCGTTCAGGTATGTATCATTTCAACCCATAGTGATTCTATACTAACAGGGAACTTGCAGAGTGATAACAGATATGATAATAATATAACAACGGTAACATGCATATATCATCAGTATAAATAACAGATAAGGGTGTCAGATGTCACAGGTGAACATATACAGATGATGGCATATATATATCAATATAAATAACAGATAATGATGTCAGGTGTCACAGGTGAACAGATACAGATGATGGCATAGATATAGCAATATAAATAACTAACAGCAGCATATTTCAATTGTCGTTTCAATTGAAATCGAATTTAATAAATATAAGAACGTTAATCGTGAGTGATTGCTCACCTTTCGAGGCTAGAGATGCACGAGAAGATGACACGGATACGCACACTGATACAGACATAGAGATTGAGTTACGAACCCAAGCAAAACAAATCGGCACGAATTCAACGATCAAAGCTGATAACAGAAATCGATGAAATCAAATCAAAACATTCAACATAGCAACAAATAAAACATGTCCTGCATCAAAGTTTAACAATATAATTCTATGTGCTACCGAGATCGAAATGGTCTGAAATTTGGTATGAATAAAGATCAAAACTTGTATTTTAAACTGCAAAAGATTCACTTGTTTTGGACAAGAGACGAGAAAAGTTACGATGTCACGAACATAGACTCAGGCCATGTTTGCAGCAGTGTAAAATAATTTCTAAGTACAAAAGAACAGCTGCCTGGGTCTAACTTCCAAATAAGAAACAGAGGATCAAATGACCTCGCATGAAGCTGAAAATTCGTAAACATAAAATAGAAAACTCAATATTTCCAACAAAAAAAATCACTGTATTCCGACGTAAGACGAAAGAGATACGTTGCGTCAAACATGAACTCAGGTCGTGTTTGCAGCAGTGTAAAATAATTTCAAGTACAAAAGAACAGCTGCCTGGGTCTAACTTCCAGATCCTCGACCACTAATCAAACGATGTCGGATTTTGCTGAAATTTGACAAGCATAAACTAGGTAACTTCGACTCTTTTTTAAAAATAAAATCAACCCAATCCGATAAAACATGAGTGAGATATGATATCGTGAACATGTAGTCTAACTGCTGTTATTTCGAAAACTATACATATAAACTCATGTTATCACATACGCAAACAATTAAAAGCAAAAATTTGAAATAGATGATATAAAATCCGAAGCCTTATCAACTGAAAACTGTTGAAAGAAAAGAAAACTATATTTATAAACTCATACCAAATAGAAACTTACAACGAACAGATTACATAAATAGATATATATAAAACTTATGTATATACATATATCTTTAAAACCAATATCCAACAAAAATCTATATTGAAGTACTATATATATATATATAACTAACTTTCAAATCAAAACAACTTTGTATGCACAGAACTATGATAAAACAAAGATGTAATGCATGTATGTAGGTAGAATTGTGAACCAACCATATGTAAACTAATGCATAATTCTTGAAATGCAGCAATGTACGTATACTGTTATGTAAACTGTACTAAATGCATACCTATAAACAAGCATTTTATATATGCTTACAACATAAATAATTTTAATAGAACCATTAATCATCTCATATTATAATAATACCCTCTGTACTATCAAATCAATTATAATAATGGATATGCAAACTATATATGATAATATGCAAGCTACGCCCATATATGTTTATACTTATATACTAAATAAACTAATCTGTAAGTCAACTGACAATAATACAAACTATTATATAAGCCAACTGACAATAGTACAAACTACTATATAAGCCAACTGACAATAGTTAAGGTTCGAAAGTTTATTATAATTTATATATATAACAACAATTGTATGTTAATATATACGTACAAAATATATATATACCATTTTATATGAGCATGCAAGCGGACACGGGAGGTATGGCTTCGGCCATGGTTGTGTTGCTGGCGAAGATGAGGCAGTGGAGGCTGAACTCGGTTGTTGTTGAGGTGGTGGGAAGATGCGGCCGAGGGTGAGTGGGAGGGGATTGAGTGCATTTGACAGGGTGGAGTAATCTGGCGTGGATGGGTGAAGTGGAGATGGGAAGATAGGGACGAACGTGAGTAAGTTTGCTGCAAAAGGTGATGGCGGATGTGAAGGCCGTGATGGCGTTGAGGCCAATGGATGGGGCTCGGGTGGATAGGTTCATGGGAGGTGGCATGATTTGATGAAGATGATAGGCTACAGGGATTTGCAGTTTGGCTACGTGGAGAAGTTGAGAGGATGATTTCAAACAAACGTGAACAGACTCAAAATTCCTTTTATTATATATTTTAATTTACAAACTGATAAAACAATGAAAGCAACCCAAATAAAACAACCGATGGGATTTGTAAAGGTTTGATATTAATATCTAGGAATATAAAAAGGTTAGTGACCATTAGTTTCAGCCTTTGAAATTTGAATGGACATCGAAAGTGGTACTGATACGGTGAGCTGTTACGCAGATTTTCACCGCGAACTGATCTTCAAAACACAGAATCGAATATACTGTATAGATCAGCATGACGAGACGACCAAAACGGTATACAGAAATCAGTTGTATGATTGAATTATAAAAATTCGAATTTTCTAATAAGATCGACGGAGCCAAAGATGTCCGAATTTGGAAAAACTACAAACTGACATCTTGCTCAGAAGATGGTTTAGAATTTTTCTACGTAAAAATATATAAGTTTTGAAAATGTTTTATTTTCATCGCTTTTAACTGATTAAATTGAAGTGAATTTACGCGCGAAATAAACTTTCATATTTTCGGACGAAAATTTACCAGTTGCTATGTTTAACTAAACGCATTCCAAATATCAAATTTTTATTTCAAAATTTTATCGTTTAAAATTTCACAAAATTTCAACTAATTACGTTATTAAAACAGTTGAAATTTATGGGTCGTTACACTCTCCCCCACTCAAAACTTTTCGTCCCCGAAAAGGAACGAGGTAGGAGAATAGAAACAACCAGAAAGAAAAACAGATTTGAAATACAAAATAACAATTAATTTAAACCATATAAATTCAAATTTAAATTAATTGATATTCAATAATTGGTTTAATCCATATGATTTCACTAATTACGTTATTAAAACAGTTGAAATTTACGAGTCGTTACATATTACATGCTGTTTCATGTTGATAATATAAAGGAGTAGCATGTTCATGTTATATTTGTATAGTGGTTTAATATAAAATATATTTCTAAAGCATATAATATACAGTGCATTCGTATTATATTTTCATGTATTTGAATGATGATGTAAGCAATTTTGCAAGTTTGTACAAAATTTGTTATCAGCCTTTATGAATATATCTATATACAGATATGTCATTTTCAAATTTGTGTTTAGTTTGAGTATTTGTTTTAAGGAAATATTAATATAATATACGTTTTAATTCAATTATATCAAACTGATTCTAATTAGTCCTCATCTTTTTCCCACTTATCAGCTTTGTCCGTCATGCTAGTTCATTCATCGAATCGTGTCCATCTAGCGTTGCTTGGATTCATGACTCAATTTCAGTGTCCATATCTGTGTTCATATCCATGTCCTCTCATGTTCTCTCTAGCCTTGAAAGCTGAGCAATCACTCACGATTAATGTTCTTTTATTTATTAAATTTGATTTCAATTGAAATATACTATTATTAGCTATTTACACTGTTATATATGTTATTACCTATATCAGTTCACCTAAGACATCGGACACCATTATATGTTATATATGCAATGATAATCCAGTTTGGTTGATTAATGATTGATTGTTTGATGTTGACATTGGACATTAAATTGTTAATGTAATAAATGATAAATAATTTGAAATTGAAATTTGACGTAGGAGTTAACAATTTGAAATCGACATATGTGTTGAATTTGATTAGTTAAATATGACCCCTTTAAATGTAATTAAATTGACACGTAGAAATAGTGATAACTACACCTTGAACCATTGAATGTATGATTGTATACACTGATGTAGTATAAAGTGGATAATTGATATCAAGTGAAGAACCGTATTAACTTTAGTGTAATAATCTTTAATCTACATGAAATGATAATGTAGATTCTAGAAATAATTATATTAATTTGCACAAACAACAATGTAAATTAATACGATTATTTCAGGATTATTTGAATTAATTATTCGATTGTTGTTATTGATTGTTGTTATTGCTTGTTTATTTACTTTGACACCATCCCAGTTATCACACTGCAAGTTCCCTTTGTTATGCTTTGATTTTGAATTGGAATCGGGTTGATATGATAAATACCCAAATTAAACTTTGACCTAGGATAGACAATTAAATAAAACCTAATTGGTTAATAATTTGATTTAAAAATAAAATAAAGATTTTAGTTGAATAAATAATGAGGTTTTGAAATGAAGTTGGAATTTGAACTTTAATGAAAGGAAAATTTTAATTTTTAATAATCTGAATCAAAATATTAACATAGTAGTTGATGAAAGAATGTTGTTTTTAAATTTGGAATTATTAATAATTAAGTTTGAAATTATTTAATAATTAAGTTGAAATTATTTAATAATTAAGTTTTGAAATTATTAAATAATTAAATAAAATTGAATTCTTTGATAAGTAAAATTTAACTTCTTGAATAAGTGAAATTAAGTTTCTTTATTAATTGAGTTTTGAAAATTTGTAACTAAGAAAATAAATAAGTGAAATAAAATTTCTTTAACAAGAAATAGAATGTGCTTTATTGAAATTAATGTAAGACTTGTAATTGAAAGAATTGATTTGATGAATTTAATTTAATTTAAATTTTTAAGTTTTGATATAATGAAGTTGAACTTAAGTAATTGATTTATTGAATTGGAAGTTAAATGGAAATTGTTTTGAATGATAAATTAACTTAACGAATATTGAATGAAATCGATAAATGAATTTAAATTGATTTGAATGTTAAATTAATTTGATTTAAATGATTTCAGAATGGAACTTATATACGAACTTGAATCAATATTTGAATTGTTTTAAATAGAACTGAAATTGAATTATAAGATTTTGAAATAGTAATTTGGAAGTTGGAAACGTAAATTACGGAATTGTTTAGAAAGACAAATGAAATGTTGATTTATAAATTCTAATTGGAATTGAAATTTAGTTTGGTTTCGAAATATATTAAATGACCAATCGGTGAAATAATGACGAAAGTTATTAAAGAGACCGGAATCGGTTAGGGACATACTCACTGTCTAAACCGAAAACCACTTTAATAACTATGCGCGGAGTGTGATCCAGAATGAAGTGGTTGGAATGATGTACGTGATGACTGAAGAAAGAGAACGATAATGGATAGCCTTGACACTTGTGTCAAATTGGAAATGACTAAAACAGGAGCCGTGCCGGGCCAAATGGGGGTTAGCTACCTCGAGCGAACACACTTCTTCGAAAACTACTCATTACTTGTTGTCGATTGGTGCACCCTTGATTTTGGGAGTGTTGTTTCGCGGTGTTGCGATCGCTGCGGCGATGCGTTCTCACCAGTCCGGATCAGGCAAACGGTAGTTTCACTACCTTGGGTATTGCCTCATGTGCCTTGTCATACTTGTATCCCTATGTACGCGACCACTACGATATGTTTTGTGTTATACCTATGGAGTACTCCCTGATAGCCCACTAGTTTACGGTAGAGTTTACAGTGCTGTATAGTCTATAACGCTTATAAAAATGTGTTAAGGGGAATAATGGTAACGCCTTAACACTATTTTGATACTTTATATTACTGATAGACATTATCTATTTACCGTACACTACTACATAGTAGATAGTTTAACGGATCCTTAAAGGATGGTTATTCCAAACATCCTTTGAGTTACTTGTATTTCAATTGCTATTTCACTTGAGTTGGATTTATTGATATAAGAATGTTAATCCTGACTCGAGTGTTTTGTGTTTTGCTTTATGCTCGGGTCAGACTGAGTGTACCAGTATTCGAGACTCACCTTTGGAGTTGGAGCTTCGCTTGGAGATCCAGCTATCTATCCAGCTTTCAGATATCCAGTTGATTCAAGTGATGTATTCTGATTTTGTATTTGATTATTGTATTCGAGACTTTTGTTGTACCTTACTTAACTCTGATATGTATTTAGTAGCTTCATGAACTACTATCTTTTGTTTCCGCTGCAATTATTACTCTGCGTCTGTGATCTGTGTTCTATTTATTTATTGTATATGCTGAGTTTTGCCAATTTAAATTAACAATTCGGTATTTTGAATTATTCAAGTCCGACATGTGCGGATGCGAATGGTCCAAAATAGCGGTCGTTACACAAAATGATTGCTATCGCCATACCTAAGACAGAAAATCTTGTTAGATTTTGAATCTATCCATCTTTTGTTCGAAACTTGAATCCATGGATCATGAAATTTGCTTGATGGCAATCGGTCTTTGACCACTTGTGCATAAGACTGGTAGCGAGACAAATCTGGATTAAGATCTCTATCGATAAAATCCACTTGCGAATGAGAACGATTAAAAGATGATAAAGAATGATTTTTAGAGCAGAGACGAGAGACTGTCGCCATTCTTGTTTTTCTGAAAAAATTATTAAGTTGTAACAGATTGATTAAATTATAATTCCAATCAAAAGTGATGAATTAGTAACTAAAGAGGATGAAGTAACAAAGCATAAAAACTATATAGATTACCAAATTATTGAATATGGGGTTAAATAAAAAAGAACTAGAACTTTAATGGGGTAAATTAGACAAAACAACCGTAAAAACATTGTATGACCATACCATAATGTAACTAGAAGTATAAATGAAGTAATATGAGAATAAACAAGTTGTTGGGTGTAAAAAATAAAAAGGCAAAAATCTACACTTAATAGCAATCTAGACATCTAAGTTTATTACAAACATATGAAAATTTATAGTAAAAAACTGTGTAATATGCTTAAAAATCATCTATTTTAGACTTTTGAAATAGGATTCAAACATCTAAAATATTAATTTATGCATCTAAATCAAGGGGTTAATCGTTCGAATCGCTGATGGAATTTTTCATTAGTTAGTATGTGTACGTAAATGTGCATATATTTACATCCATATTTTATCTATTTTTATTTAAATAAATGTCATATTTAGGTATTTTAACATGTTTAAAACCAAAATTCAATCATTTTCAAATCATCATATACGCATCTACATACAGGGGCAAAATAGTCATTTTTGTGCATGTGTCAATTTGATAATTTTTACTTGGACATTTTTTGATGAATTTTATAGAAATTTGAATGCATATGGAAGAGGCTTTTATGAAGATACATGCATGCATAAATGAATACAAAGGAAAGAAGAGGGAAATAATTCAAGCCCATGTCATGGAGGACCCCACCCACTTACCTAAATCTACAATTAGAAGCTAATGGACAACTAAGTGGAGGTTAAAGCTTCATGCACATTTAATGATGGATTAATTAGTGGCTAATGGTTACTTGGTGGCCACACTTCCTAGAGGGCATTTTGGGAAGCACCCTAAAAATTGAATTAGGGTTTTATGCATGTATAAATAGCCCTCTTATGTACATATAAAGGATCTTCTACTCTTTCATTTTACTTAGAAAATTAAGCAAGCAAATTGTAAGCTCAATGTTACATGAAATAAAAATGGCTTCCTATCTTCTTTCTCTTTTCTTTTCTACATGCTTTTATTTACTTTCATGCTCATTTTCAATCTTATGCTCTCTTTCATTTCATGTTCATAGTTTAGATTTATATTTATGCACTAGTTTAGTTCATTTTCTTCTAGTAGTTAATCTTCTTTTTCTTTTTTTATTTTCTACTTTATTTTGTTTTCAATTTTGAAATCTCTATGTGTTGAAATGATAACACAAATGAGAGGCTAAATACCTAAAATTTAGGGGTAATGAAGCTTTCTTTTATCATGCAGATTCAACATAATTTTCTATGTATGATCTCTTTTATGCTTCATGAGAAAATGGATGTTTATGTTTGTTTTGTTTTATGTTGAATTTGATAGCCAACTTTATTCATAACTAATAGACTATGCTTATCTCATTAGTCACAAATTACCTCTTCATCTAAAATATGATCATGGCAATGAAGTGAAGTTTTAATCAAAATTTGATGATCTATGTTACTAATTAATAGTATATAGATCATGCTTAAACTAGATTTTGGTTTCATTTTCTATGCCTTGTTTCATGGGATTTGAAAAAGTAGGACTAGATTTGTATTATAGTTTGATGGTTTGATTTGTGTTATAACTCAAATAGGCCATGCGTATGATAATACATAACTAATCCTACTTAGATTAAAAAGAGATCATCATTTGATTCTATGTTGATTTATGTGAAAAATAAAAGAAAGTGGATTTGGCTCTAAATTGAATTTTAATCACATAGTTTTCAATCTCATTTTTAATTCTAGTTTTACCTTCATTTTGCTTGTAGTTAACAATTTCCTCTCCATTATGTATAATTTGATTGAATAGATTTTTAAAATCTAACAATTCCCCGTTGGTCGACTCATACTCGCCACGTACTAACTTTTGTACGCCGAGTGCTTGTGATATAAATTTTATTATAAATTTTTTGATGGTTTTCTAATTTGATAGAAATTCCGTCGTTAAACAAGTTTTTGGTGCCGTTGCCGGGGAGTAGTTTTGATTTTGATTTTCTATTCTTTGGATTAATTTTCTTTTGATTTTTGTGTGTTTTTATTTTGTGTGTGTTTGCATTAAAAAAATATTTTGTGCGTGTTTGATTTTTTTTTGTGCATTTGCATTCTCTGTTTTTTTGAATTCTGTGTTCTTGTGTTTTGTTTATTCTCCAACCTCTTTTGCATTTCATTTGTGTGTGCATCTGTAGTGTACATATCCACTTTACTGAACTTGTCTTAAAAAAATCAGTTATTCACAATCTTCATTGTTTCTTAAACCTTTGATTACACTGATTGCATTACATTTGATTACATTTTGATTTCACAATCTGTTGTGTACATTTGATTTCACAATTTTCATTGCAGTATTGTATACATTCTTTGTTTCAAATTGAAACTGTGCAAACACTCCTGTGCACTGTCATCCCCTCATCCTTGCAAGCCTCTACTGCTACAAACCACACCCCTCAACTTCCAAGCGGCAACCAGACCATCAACCCCTGTATCACTCGACAGCAGTTCTGTTCTACACACCCTCTGCCTTGCAATCACCACTTCACTGTTGCTTCCCTAACTTATTTCTTCAACCTCCACTAACTTTCTTCTCTATTTACATCACCGCATACTCAACAACCAACACAACTTTCCTGTCACCACTGCCACAGTGCAGTTCAACATTACAAACTATCACTCACTTCCCATTATCCACACTGTCTATATTTCTAAACCACTTCATCATCTCTACCACATTATCTATTCCTACTGCTACTAGTTCCCTGACAAGACAAACCATACAACAAACTTCCCATCGCCCATCTTCTTTTCAACACTATCAACTCTGTCATCCAAACAAGTGCCACTGTTGCCATTTACAACACTCTGCCCTGACCACATCCTTCAAACTACATTCATCATACTGTCAAACAGACCATACTTCTCATCATTTTGCTGTTTCCACTGCCTCCCTGTCTCTACTACTAGACTACCCATAACCATCTCCAAAAAAATACTTCGCCAGCAATCCAAATAGCAGCCTCGCATCACCAAAAATACACACTTCCATTACTCTTCCATTCTACTTCACCTCTTAACTACCCCTTCAACCAGTGCCAAACAACCAAACAACATCATACAACTCTGCAAATTCCTCTGACCATCACCAGAGCATCACTCCTTCATACATCCAAACAACGAGCTAGCATCACACTCCAAAAGAAAAAAAGAAGCAGTTTCACATAAAAAACTCACTGCTCATCACTTCTAGAACTGCCTTGAACCCTTCTACAAACTGATAACCGACTTCCGAAGCTATAGCCATAATCCAATACCACTATTCAACTTGAACAGCAACGACCCCTACCACCTCTAGTCACCGCATCTCCATAAAACATCAACTCAACCTGTTTACCACCCCTCGCCTTAACTAGCGGCTACCGAGCCCACTCCATCATCACCTTCGAACACCAACCGTCCCACAACAAAGAGCCTCTCTTTTCCTCGCTGCCACATAACCACGAACGCGACTGCAAACCGACACCTGATTCGCCCCAATTCGAGTTGATTTGTTGGTGTGTATTATGGATTCTTGATTTTCAGATTTTGGGATTAGCTGTGATTTTGGGAATAGCTGCAAGTTTCACTATCTTTTATTAATCAGTGATTTTAAAGTGCATAGTTGATTTTAAATTGGGTCGGGGTGTTGATATTGAGTGAATTTTTTTTAGTTTGTTTACTTTTTTTTAATTGTTTACTTTTAGTTTGTTTTTTTAAAAAAATAACAAATTGTTTTAGTCTCTCTTATACAATTTTTTTTTAATTTGAATTGTTTTGTTTAATTTTATTTTAGTTCATCTTAACTTTAAAAAAAACAAATTTCAATTTGTTTTGTTTTCACCTTTTTGTTTGGTTTTCCTTTGATATATATAAAAAAACAAAATTGTGTATATCTTGTTTTTATTTTTCAGGTTGCAAAAGCAGAAATTCAAAAGGAAGATTAGCTTGCCAAAAATTACTGCTTTACTTTGCTTTGCTAAATAATCGTCGCTAAAAAAATTGCTAATAATCTTCACGCTCTCGTATCGTGCCATTTTCCCATGTTTTTATTTGAATTGCATTGTTGGTTGCTTGCATTTGCATTCTATAAAAAAAATTTCAAAATCCAAAAAAAAACTTCATTTTAGTTGCATTGTAAATTCACGTTTAATTTTTGTTTTGCATTCATCTCATCTTGTTTTATTTTCTAAGGGCAATACCCCAATTCACATAAGGTAAGGGATTTCATCAACCTTACCTTAGCCCACAAATCGCATTTCATTGTAGAATTTGACTAATAATAAAGGTTAGACATTCGACTTAAGGGTGACGCAAGCTCATCTAGGGCTTAATTTTATCTTCACAATTGTTTTCTTTGAACAATTTTATTTCTTGGTGTTTAGGCTATGGTAGAGTAATAACCATTTATAAATATTACGGTGATTCGTAAATATTATAGTGGTTGTTCCTTTGAAGGTACTTAAACCTTCGGCTGCATTGCTACGGTGATTCGTGGTGCACCGATAACCCTTGCCCGTTACCTGGTTGAGAAATATTTTTGTTGATTTAAGACAAAGTGTGATTATAAAATTTTAGGTTAGGAGCTACTAAGAACAGAAAATTGTAATTAAGTCCTTTGCATTCATTTAGTTGCATTAGTTCATGCATATTTATAAAAAATCAAAAAAAAAATTGTAAATTTTACTTAACTTATTTTTTAATTCCAAAAAAAAACAAAATCCTTTTTCCTTTCCTTTGAAAATTTTCAATCAAAAACAAAAATCCAAAAAAGATATAAAATCTTTTCACAAAGAAAGAAATTTAAAATTCAAAAACAAAAAAATCAAATTTCCCAAAACAATTTTTTTTTCTTTTGGTAAATATTTGAAAGTTTGAAAATTCAAAAATAAAAAAAATACAAAAACATGTAAAAAAAATTTTGAAAAGCCAAAAACAAAACAAAAATCAAACTTCTCTTTCGAAATTAAATTTCACTTGGTAAATAGTTTTCTTCCTTGTAAAAACAAAAGCAAACAAATTTTTCGCTTCGTTTTTCAAATCTTCTTTCATTCTCTAAACTCAATTCTAACTTCTTTCTCTTCTAGACTTTCACTTGTGCATGAGTACTTAGACTCGTGACACAACAACAAATCGTTGGACTCGCGACTCAACAACTAATCGTTTAACTCGAACAGACGATCCTCCTGAAATGGCGAACGAGAATGCCCCTCGAACTCTTATGGATAGAATCTTTCCCGGTAGAGTTTCTATTCCATCTTGCATCACGTTACCCGCCCCTATGGGTAACCATTTCAAAATTTCGAACCATATTGCCATATTTCCAAAATTTGGCAATTTCGAACATGATGACCCCTACATTTTCTTGACTAAATTCGAACAAGTTTGCGCAACCATTAAACTCCAACAACTTTCCGATGATGAAATCAAACTTCGATTAATCCCATTCGCTCTTACGGATTACGCTGAAAAATGGTTGTACGGCTTACCATCGAAGTCGATTAAAACTTGGGAAGAATTCGTAAAAGCTTTCTTAAAAAAGTTCTACCCCTTGGAAAAAATGAGTAGAATCCGAAACGAAATTGTAAATTTTCATCAATTCAAGGGAGAACCATTCGGAAAATATTTTGAAAGATTCAAAAGGCTTTTGATAAAATATCCACATAATAACTTTGAAAAAGGGATGATTTGCCAAATCTTATACGATGGACTCGAAAATAGCTCACGAACCATGCTCGAATCAATGTGCCAAGGCAACTTTCTTGCCTAATATTACGACGATGCTTGGCAATTTCTTGAAAACCTCACCGAAAAATCGTCCCAATGGGAACGTTCGAACGAAAAATCAATTTACTCACGATCGAGTGCACACTCGATAGGATCTTCTTCTGCTTTGGAAGCTAAGATCGACGTAATGATTAAAAAATTAGATAACATTTTCTCATCAAACCAAATGAATCAAGCTTCCCAACCCATGTGTTATAAATGCAACGATCCTAGTCATATAGCTGATCAGTGCCCTAATTCTATTGAACAAATCAATGCTTTCAATAAAGCCTAAAATGACCGATTTTCTCCAACGTACAACCCTGGTTGAAGAAATCATCCGAATTTTGCTTGGAACCAAAACAATCCCAACACGAATACAGTTCGTCCAAATTTTCAAGCATTTCAAAATAATGCTTCGAATCCCCCCTTTCAGCCCAACAATTTTCAACCAAACATTGCAGGTCCGTCTCATAATCAACCGCAACAATAAAATTTTCAACCAAATTCTACTCATCCTCCCCAAGACGATAAATGTTTATGTTCACTTGAGAAAACTCTTGAAACATTGGCTAAAGCAACTACTCAAAGCCTTCAATCGAACAACAATTTACAAAATTTATTGACCTCATACATGCAAAGCACAAACCAATCGATTGCAAAACTTGAAATGCAAATGAGTCAATTAGCCACGTTTGTAAGTGAATGCGAACGGGGAACATTCCCAATCTAGCCCCTTCCAAATCCCAGAAATCAAAACGCAAAATCAAATCCAGCCCATGTTGTTCAAGATAGTAACGTCACCCAATTGAATGCTATCACAACTCTACGTTCCGGTAAACAAATCGATAATCAAGTCGTTAATCCAAACGATTACCGGAAACCTCTCTCGACACTTCTAAAGCAACGAACGACTCTGAACAGAATGGGGAGCCAATCGTCGAATCGAATGCCAATTAAAATTCTTCTTCTTCTACTCCAGTAGACTTACCTACTGAGTATCACATTCCATTTCCACATCGTCTTCGACCAAAGAAACACTCGGACCAAATAGAAAAGATGTTGGAAATTTTTAAACAAGTCAAAGTTAACAGTTTGCTTCTGACATCGTTCAGCAAGTCCCCACTTACGCGAAATTTCTTAAGGACTTTTGCACCCAAAAGCGACACACTCAAATGCCTAAAAAAGTCTTCTGGGCCACCAGCTTAAGTGAAGTCTTGGCCCAATCCATGCCCGTTAAATACAAAGATCCTAGTTGTCCTACGATTTCATGTACAATTGGAGACAAGACGATTAAAAAATGTTTGATAGACTTAGGCACGAGTGTCAACTTGATTCCATACTCCATGTACGAACAATTAGGCTTAGGTGAGCTCAAACCCACAAAAGTCACGCTTCAATTTGTCGATCGCTCCATTAAGAAGCCCGTGGGAGAAATCGAGGATGTGCTTATTCGAGTAGGGCAATTCATATTCCGCGTTGATTTTATCGTTCTCGAAACACAACCTGTGACAAATTCCATAAGTCAAATTCCATTGATTTTAGGCCGACCATTCTTAGCCACCTCAAATGCCTTAACCAATTGTCGTAACGGTTCGATGAAAATCTCTTCTGGAAACATGACTTTGAATCTCAACATTTTCAATCTTGAAAGCCAATCAAATGAACCTCGCGACCAAACATTGGAAGTTAGTGCCATTCGCGAAAATTTTGAAAATGAGACACTTGATCTTAACAACGAACGCGAACCTAAATATGAAAAATTGTTTCACAAAATCCCCAATGAGATTGAATATACTCTTCCCTTTGAATCGCTTCAAGTTGATTCCGAATCTCAACCCAATTCTTTGATTGAGAAACTCCCTTAGTTGGACCTCAAACCACTTCCCGATCACCTTAAGTACGCATTCTTAGGTGAAAACGAAACTTGTCTTGTCATAATTTCTAACGATCTTTCTCTTGACCAAGAAACTTCTCTTCTCTCTATTATTTCGAAAAACAAGGAAGCGATTGGATGGTCAATTACCGATATTAAGGGAATTAGTCCCACTCTTGTTCAATACTGCATCCATTTAATCGATGATGCCAAGCCTGTTCGTGACGCGCAATGAAGGCTTAATCCAAAAATGAAAGTTGCGGTGCGTGATGAAATTCTTAAACTTCTCGACAATGGAATCATTTACCCAATATATGATAGTTCATGGGTTAGCCAAATTCACGTTGTACCGAAAAAGTCTGGGCTAACCATTATCAAGAACGATTCAAATGAACTTATTCCAACTCGTACTCAAACGGGTTGGCGTGTTTGCATTGACTATCGAAAACTAAATGCCGCAACACATAAAGATCACTTCCCTCTTCCTTTCATTGACTAAATGCTCGAACGGTTAGTCGGCCATGAATTCTACTACTTCCTTGATGGTTATTCCGACTATAACCAAATTCCAATCGCTCCCGAAGATCAAGAGAAAACGACTTTCACATGTCCATTCGGTACATTTTCTTATCGACGTATGCCATTTGGACTTTGTAATGCTCCTGCTACTTTCCAACGATGCATGGTTGGCATATTTTCCGACATGATTGAACGCTTTCTAGAAGTTTTTATGGACGATTTCTCTATCTTTGGCCATTCTTTTTCCCAATGTTTACATCATCTTGAGTTGGTTCTAAATCGATGCAAAGAAAAACATTTGACTTTGAATTGGGAAAAATGCCACTTTATGGTCAAACAAGGCATAGTCCTTGGACATATCATCTCAAATAAAGGCATTGAGGTAGATAAAGCAAAAGTTGTCGTAATTGAAAATCTACCCATTCCTAAATCTGTTAAGGACATTCGATCATTTCTAGGACACGCTGGCTTTTATCGACGCTTTGTGAAAGACTTTAGCAAAATCGCTCGTCCTTTGACGACTCTTCTTGGAAAAGACGTTCCTTTCGATTTTAACTCTGATTGTATCTCTGCTTTCGAATGTATCAAAAACGAACTCATTTCTGCTCCAATCATTTGCGCACCTAATTGGGATCTCCCATTTGAAATAATGTGTGACGCTTCTAACTTTGCGGTTGGTGCTGTCTTAGGACAACACATCAACAGAATCCTTCCTGTCATTTACTACGCGAGTATGACTTTGAACGACACTCAACTCAACTACACAACAGCCGAAAAAGAGCTTCTAGTTGTCGTTTTTGCACTCAAAAAGTTTTGAACTTATTTGATAGGTTCACACATCACGGTCTACACTGACTATACTACTCTTCGATACCTTTTTGCCAAAAGGATGCTAAATCTCGTTTGATTCGTTGGATCCTTTTACTTCAATAATTTGACCTTACAATCAAAGACAAAAAGGGTTCCGTTAATGTCATAGCCGATCACTTATCTCGTCTTTCGAATGCACCATCTTCTTTGCCAATCAATGAAAACTTCCTCGCTGAACAACTTCTTTCAATTTCTATCGATCCATGGCACGCTGATATAGTAAACTACTTAGTCACTAAAGAAACTCCCTCATCTAGGTCCAAACAAGACAAATGCAAATTCATGTCCCAAGTGAAATATTTCTATTGGGATTATCCATACTTGTTCAAATATTGTCCCAACCAAATCATCCGACGTTGCATTCCGGATAATGAGATCAGGAGTGTTCTTTCATTTTGCCACGATCAAGCGTGCGGTGGACATTTCGGTCCTCGAACAACTGCGGAAAAGGTGCTTCAGTGTGGTTTCTATTGGCCTTCTCTTTTTAAAGACTCGTTCGAATTTTGCAAAACTTGCGATCGATGTCAAATGCTTGGACGAATTTCTCGACGATATATGATGCCTCTAAACCCCATTCTTACGATCGAAATCTTTGATTATTGGGGTATCGACTTCATGGGACCTTTTCTTAGTTCTTTTGGAAACTTGTATATCCTTCTCGCTGTCGATTACGTCTCAAAATGGGTCGAAGCCGTTCCATGCAAAACCAACGACCATAGAATTGTTGTGAAGTTTCTCAAAGAAAACATCATTTCGAGGTTCGACACACCTCGCACAATTATCAGTGATAACGGAACCCATTTTTGCAATCATTCTTTTGAAACATTAATGAAGAAATACTCGATAACCCATAAGTTATCCACTCCATATCATCCTTGAACTTGTGGGCAAGTTGAAGTTTCAAATCGTCAAATAAAACAAATCTTGGAGAAAACTATCAACAAAAATCAGAAAGATTAGTCTTAGAAATTGATCGACGTGCTTTGGGCTTACCGTACTGCTTTTAAAACTAACCTTGAGATGTCCCCATTTCGTTTAGTTTATGGTAAAGCTTGCCATTTACCCATTGATATCGAACACAAAGCATTGTAGGCAATAAAGAACTTAAACTTTGATCTCGATAAAGCTGGCGAAAACCGAAAACTACAACTCAACAAACTAGAAGAACTTAGGAACTATGCATATGAAAACCAGAAAATTTACAAAGAAAGAATAAAAGTTTTTCATGACAAGTCAATCCTAAGGAAAACGTTTTCACCTAACCAGAAAGTTCTTTTATATGACTTAAGACTTCATTTATTCCCTGGAAAATTTAAATCGAGATGGACCGGACCATTTGTGGTACGAACTGTTTTTCCACATGGTGTCGTTGAAATAGAAAACCTCAGTGATGGATCGATTTTCAAAGTCAACGGTCATCATTTGAAACCTTTCTTGGAATTGCCAAATAACCAAGAGGAGGAGCTCATGATCCTTCATGAGCCAAGCTACGTCTATTAAGAATGTTAACCCTCTTTTGTAAATATGTACATAGTTTTCCCCATTGCACCCATTATATCATGCATTGACTGTGGGGACACAGTCAAAATTAAGTATGGGAGGATGAGGGGGGGGGGGGTAGTCTCATTTTCATGACATTTTGAACTTTCATTTTCTTTTAACTCAAAAAAAATCTCAAAATTTCTAAATCTCAAAAACATTTTCTTTTTAGCATTGTGATTTATTTTTGAAGAAACACTATAAGATAAGTATAAGCTTTGGTTAATAAATTGAAATTTTTGAAAATTTATTTGTCTTAACAAAAATAAAAACGAAGTTTGATTACAAATACAATGGTTTAACTAGTATATAGGAAGGTTCATATGTGTTAATTATGAAATATATTCTAATTGAAAATCTTTGTTTAAAAAAGTGGTAAATTTAAATTAAAGGATATAACATTTTTATCTTCTAAGATTAATGGTGCTAAGATGATTTTGCAAAACTCTCTCTTCTCAAAAAAATTATATATAGAAAAAAAAGCACAAAATATATATGAGTAATTTTTTTTGTATATATGTATATTTTTTTAACACCTAGAGTCATGTGTTCACACTCGTGTGTTCACTTGCCATGCTCTGTACCATTCTCACGTAAGCCCGAAAGGCAGTGCACGATCAGTATATTTGGCCTCAGTTTATCTGAGTTAGGTGTATGTATATAAAAATTCTTTTTAATAACGCCTACAGTCAATAAGTGTTCACACTTGTGTGTTCACTCGCCACGCTCTGTATTCCTCTCACATCAGTTCGCAAGGCAGTGCATGGGTAATATATCTGGCCTTAGTTTACCTGAGTTAGGCATATGTAAATATTGTTAATATTAATTAGATTTTCAAATAAGAGAGAGTAAGCAATTGAAATCCAAGCACCATTTTAACTTGTTTGATTTGACTTGTTATTGGAAAGAAATGAAAATACCGCTTTGATAAACTTTGATAATCAACTAAGGATCTATTTCATAGTTACACTATATTATCAACCGAAATAACGAGTTAAACTATAGCCCATTTGTTACGATAACTTTGTTTTTATTGGAAAGTTTGACGAGTAAATGACTTAAATTTCAAGATAATGACCAAAACCTATATTTAACTTATTTGTGTCAATTTAAAAGTAAATCCTTCATTGTAAATATTTTCAAAAACTTGCATTCATCTCTTTGTAAATAAATCTTGCATTTTGTAAATATTTTCACTTTGCATTCGGATTTTGTGGGTAGTATCCGCTAAAATCCCTCACGAGACAACACTCATCCTACTGGGGACACCCAGAGGTTTAACGGCTTGTTGCATACGCTCAATGCAATCGTGCTCCCTACGAAAACAGATTTATCTTAGTTTTCCTTTATTCGAGGATGAATAAAAAGATAAGTGTGGGGGTATTTGATGTGCACGTAAATGTGCATATATTTACATCCATATTTTATATACTTTTATTTAAATAAATGTAATATTTGGGTATTTTAACATGTTTAAAACCAAAATTCAATCATTTTCAAATCATCATATACTCATCTACATATAAGGGCAAAATAGTCATTTCTGTGCATGTGTCAATCTGAGAATTTTTACTTGGATATTTTTTTGATGATTTTTATTGGAATTTGGATGCATATGGAAGAGGCTTTTATGAAGATACATGCATGCACAAATGAATACAAAGGAAAGAAGAGGGAAATAATTCAAGCCCATGATCAAGGAGGACCCCACCCACTTACCTAAATCTACAATTAGAAGCTTATGGACAACTAAGTGGAAGTTAAAGCTTCATGCACATTTAATGATGGATTAAATAATGGCTAATGGTTACTTGGTGGCCACACTTCCTAAAGGGCATTTTAGGACGCACCCTAAAAATTGAATTAGGGTTTTATGCATGTATAAATAGCCCTCTTATGTACACGAGTATATAGGCACGACCATATGGGCCAACATCCGATTACTTTGATATTTGGAGATAAATATGCACACTATCATTTTTTCAAGCACTTGTTTATTTTCATTTCATTACAATACAATATATACTTCAGTTAATCCAGATGTTAAATACTTTTTCTTTATTGCCTCAGTATTTCATTGATCCACATTTGTTCTCATCTTGTCCACTATTTCAGCCAGTGTAACCAATTGCTTTTCGTGACTTATCAGTCTCATTCCCTCAATATTTCACTGATCCGCATTTGTTCTCATCTAGTCCATTATTTCAGCCAGTGCAACTAATTGATTTCAATGACTTCTCAGTCTCATTCCTTCTATCTTAGCTAGTTTGTATACAACATATTCTTTCTGCCTCAACTAATGATGCCAACACACCTGTATGGTTGCAGCCTGAGTTCATTTCATTCAGTTGCAAAATTTTGAATTCATGGACTTCTAGTTCATTCAATTACTCGTTGTTCATCTTAGCTAATTTCCTATAGTTGTTCATTCTTTAGCCATCGTGTCTTATTCTTCATGCCTCTTCTATGCCATTGTCTGCATCATCCTGCAAAACTTCAAAATTCCAAGCCTGCAATCTTTCTCATCGAACTCTACATGGAGTGCACTATAAAACGTACATCAATAATTTGCAGTAAACGATAACATTAATTTCCATAAATTCAAAATTCATGCTTTTAGTAAGGTTTTCACAACCATACATGCCATCTAGTGTGCTGCCTTGTAATGCTTCTAATTTGCAGTAAATGATCACACTTAAACCAAGCTTCCAATGCATTGTCTGCCAATTTACATTAAATGGAATTTAATTGTCTTTGCATATAAATCGGACAATTTTGGACAATATTAGTTTATGTCAAAACATAAGTTTGTATTTTTGTTAAAAGAGTTTAATTTTGCTTGTTCCTCAATGGGATGGTCTTTTTGGACAATATTCTACCTTACTCCCTATCATTCACTTCTTCAATCATGAATGTGGAGAAATATAACTGGACAACAATTTTGCTAGATTGCCCAAAATAAAGTATGTCATTTCATGAGGGATGATGTGGAATTGCAGTGTACAACATCTCAGGCATAAAACAGAAATTGCCTTCGCTAATTTCCTTCATAGGATTCCAATTCGTTTATTTTGATGAATTAACTTTCGGTCTAACCAGCATCATCCTGTATTTACAGATTACTCGTGCCTTGCACATGAAAATGATAAAACTTGTGCTTTTAGTAGATAAGTTATTTCCAATATTTAGCCGAATACAATTTCAAGAGCATGATGATTAGCTCTAATGGTTATTAATGTCTCTGTGTTGGTAAATTTTTTGGTGATTAACATCCAAATTTATTTATGGTTATGTCTAATATAAATAAGTGATACGATTCTAGTGAAGACCTCAAAGTAATAACAAAATGAAAATCCATTAAGCTTCATGTTCACATGCAACATTTGATATCATAAATACTGTTGAATCATTGATTCAATTATCTACATTAACTGAACAATAACATCACTAAATAATCTATACGTACAAAACAAATGGGTTACCTATAATTTTACAACAAAAACTATACAACTTTACAATGAAATATTTCATTTCAGCTGACAATTTTTCAAATGTAACATAACACAAATTATACATGTATTATACCGGATACAACTCGGCTTTTTTCATTTTCCAAATCATTGCTTATAAGCCAAAGAGAACCTGAAACCTTGAAGGCAAAGCTCCATATTTCATACATGAACTCATCACTTGTTGTATCTACAAAGTTTAAAAAATCAATTCATCAAAATTAAATTACAGGTGACATGATTCCTAATGCCTTCTACATTCATATATAAACATTAAGCTCTTAAGAATAAAAAGAACTCGCTTCTCTTCATAAGTTTCACTGTAGTAAGAAAAAATACATATTTTAGTTTAGTACACTATAAAACTATTGTTGTTCGAAGCAGTAGTGATCAATTTTTTCCTCATCCAATCATACTATTTAAAAAAAGATGACATGTTGTGGTGATAAAGTAAGATTTTGTACATGAAAATGATTACTAATATTTATGTAAGTATATTACATACCTTAACATGTATATCAAAGCATTTTCAAGTAAAGATCATCTAACATTCAAGGCAAGTGTTATATAATTTAATTAGTTCATTATCAACTTTTGTGCTCCTACATTTGGAATTAGTCTACTATAAAAAGCAAAGAACAAATTAGCTAAAACAACCATTATACGCATCTTTTTCATTAATAAATGAAAAATAAAGAAAAAATTTATTAAAATTCTACCTAAGGTTCTCAGTAAAAATGATCCAATATATAATCTCAAATATAGAAGAAGAAGGAGAATCATCTCAAACCAAAAACTACAGTACACGAAAGTAAATGGATAGATTACAATTCAGAATATAATGGAATATAAAATCTAGTGTACATTAAATCATACTACAATTTAGCTTGCGTAAATCCATAAGAACTTCATAAGGGTATTGGGGTCGTGGAATTGAGTATGAATGACTAATTGGAAACGTAATTCGATTTGGAGTCTATGAAAGACTTACCCGGCAAGCGAAAGGAGAGTTAACCAAAATGAATGAGTGTGAAGATGCTAAAGGTGGAAACTATGATGGTCGAAGGCGGTGATCATGATGGAAGGAGATGACGGTTCAATATAAATTGGCAAGGAATTTGAAATGTTGACAGTGATGAATTAGGGGTTTGAGGAAGAGAATTTTGAGTGTAGGCGGATTAGGGAAGAAGCAGCAGATTAGGTTTTATGCAGCCGAGCTTTGGGATGGAAAATGGATATATGGAGGGTATTTTGGGTATTTCCAAAAGACACGGTTGAAATTAGTTCATTGAGTTTACATTATTAGTAGTAAAGATGTAAAGGATCTTCTACTCTTTCATTTTACTTAGAAAATTACGCAAGCAAATTATAAGCTCAATGTTACATGAAATAAAAATGGCTTTCTAGCTTCTTTCTCTTTTCTTTTCTACATGCTTTTATTTACTTTTATGCTCATTTTTATTCTTATGTTCTCTTTCATTTCATGGTATAGATTTACATTTATGCACTAGTTTAGTTCATTTCCTTCTAGTAGTTAAGCTTCTTTTTCTTTGTTTATTTTCTACTTTATTTTATTTTCAATGTTGAAATCTTTATGTGCTGAAATGATAACACAAATGAGAGACTAAATCCCTACCATTTAGGTGTAATGAAGCTTTCTTTTATCATATAGATTCAACATAATTTTCTATGTATGTTCTCTTTTGTGCTTCATGAGAAAATGGATGTTTATGTTTGTTTGTGTTTTATGTTGAATTTGATAGCCTACTTTGTTCATAACAAATAGGCTATGCTTATCTCATTAATCACAAATTGCCTCTTCATCTAAAATATGATCATGGCAATGAAGTGAAGTTTTAATCAAAATTTGATGACCTATGTTACTAATTAATAGTAAATAGATCATGCTTAAACTATATTTTGGTTTCATTTTCTATGCCTTGTTTCATAGGATTTGAAAACGTAGGACTAGATTTGTCTTATAGTTTGATGGTTTGATTTGTGTTAATTAATAACTCACATAGGCCATGCATATGATAAATACATAACCAATCCTACTTAGATTAAAAAGAAATCATCATGTGATTCTATGTTGATTTATTTGAAAAATATAAGAAAATGGATTTGCCTCTAAATTGGATTTTAATCACATAGTTTTCAATCTCATTTTAATTCTAGTTTTACCTTCATTTTGCTTGTAGTTAACAATTTTCTCTCCATTTGGTATAATTTGATTGAATAGATTTTTAAAATCTAACAATTCCCTACGGATCGACCCGTACTCGCCATGTACTAACTTTTGTACGTCGTGCGCTTGCGGTATAAATTTTATTTTAAATTTTTTGACGATTTTCTAATTCAATAGAAATTCTGTCGTTAAACAGTTAGTCAAACATTTGAATTTTACATTTGGATGTTTGAATTAGGTAGTCAGACATTTGAACATCTATAGAATGCATATGTTAAACCTAGACCCATAGGGGTCGAGATAAATGGTTAAGGATACTTTAACATGATCGGACATCAACGATATGTCATTGAATGAGGTTTACATGTATGTATAGAGGGGTATATATTGATGACTACTTTGAATGTATGTCGATACATGTAACTCAATAATTAAGTTATAGGAATATGTTAATAGTTTAAAGCATATTAGCAAGGACATGATACATTAATTATTGTAAAGCATACCAATAGTAAAGTAAAACTATGGAAATATGTTAATATTGTAAAGCATATTAGCAGAAACATGATACAATAATAATTATAAAGTGTATCAATAGTAAAGTTAAGTTGGAGAAATATGTTAATATTATAAACATAGTTGGAGGAACATGATGCATTAATACTGCTATTAGGCACTAACGGGATAGTACTTGGTGTGCATCGGCAATTCTTCCTAGACACTGATGGCACAATGCAGAGTTACAGATACTATAGGGAAATGTATCCTGGTCCATGTTGGGACTATGGAACTTATATGTATACATACGTATGTAGTTACTGTATACCTTGAATAGGTTGAGCGTATTATACGCGAACATGAAGTCGAAATGACTAAACTTTAAATAATAGACATAACATGAAATGGAAAACAATCGGCATAAACTAGTATTATGGATAAAGTATGTAATTTAGTAGTCACTAAAATGTTGTTCTGACCACCTCCTCATTATAAACCAGGGGATAGATTTATAGGGACATGTACCGACACAAGACGGGAACGACAAGTTTTTAAATGCATGCTCGACATTGAAAAGGTACTAGGTACTAGAAGTATCAGCCTTTGTCGGTATATGTATGTGTTTTATTATATTTATTTATTCCATTGTGAGTTCTTATTGATAATCTCTAATATACTTTTGTTTATTACAGGATACCAATACTAATGATCTGTACTGTAGTGGATTTAAGTTTTCGATTTAACAAAAAATTCGAGCCCACTAAGGTGCGGGTTAATACACTTAGCATCAGAGCCTAAGTTTATAAATCATAGGAATTATAATACGCTGGGTGAACGTATTTGTGTTTTTACCTATATATATGTATATATTATATGCCAAACTCCACAGATTAGAACTATAGAAGTAGTTGCAGTCATATTCCGAAAAGATGGATAAGAAGACTATGATTTGGTAAAGTAGATAGAGTTAGGAATATACGCCTATCCCGATCACCCCATGGGAGATGGGTGATATTAAAAGACGTTGACTTAAGAAGAGCTAGATGGTACTTAACTCCCTTATTGGGCCACTATTTCCCTATGATAGTAGATCCCTGCAAGACTGTTGATTGATGATGTATGTTAGATCTAGATAGATGGGAAGTAAAGAATTTATATATTGCAGATATCTAAGAGTAAGAATTAAATTAGTTCCCGATGGAAGGTGCGTAAAAATCACTCCAAGATAGTAGCCGTATTTTTATTATATTTTGAGGAGATAAGTTAGCAAGTGAGTTAAATAGTAGAAAAATCCAAAAGATGGGACAAATAAAACCCACACTGAGTCCGACCCCATATGAAAGAATTTAATAAAAATGTTTAAAAAAATATATAATATATTTGAAATAATTTTAAAAGGACCTATTTAAAAGTAGAAAACTCTATTTTTGAAATGTAAGTTAAAATCTTTAATTTTCTAAAAAATAAATATATTTTATTTAAATAAAATTTCTAGTTGAAATTAAAACTATTTCAATTTTTTTTAGTTAAAATGGATTTTAATAAAGAGGCATTTCCTTTGAACAAATTGAAAATAGACAGTATGTATAGCTCAGTAATTTTTCTGATTTTGTAAATTCAAAGTTTTAAAATTCTTTTAAAGGGTGGACAATAGTTAGTGGTACTAGTTAAAATAGGGTAAACAGAGAATGAAAGGGCACAAGCGTACAAAAAGAGCACGATAAGATTTGATGAAAAGGAGACAAGAACCCCAAAAACAAAGCAGTTGGCAATGCATTGCGATGGTTCAATAAAGAAAACAGTCAATTGAGAAAAAAGTTGTATAAAAAGAAGAAATTTAAATAAAAGCAGTTTAAGTAGAAGGAAGTTAAAGAATAGTAACATTATGAAATAGAAATAGAAAAAATGTTAGAAATTTATAAAAAAATAATGTTAGTAATTAGAAACGTTATAGGAAATTAAAAGAAAAAATGGTTGATTTCCATAAATATGTGCAGTAATTGCACATACCTTTTAAAAGTCGCCCTCATATATTATTAGAGTCTCCACTAAGGCTAAAAGTGGAAATAACATGAGTGATAGGAAAATAATAAAAGGGGAGTTATCCTCGGCTACTCCAGTTTTTATTGTTTAAAGTTACAAAGAAAGTTTTAGAAAAACTGTAAAGTGCATTTTTGAAAAATGGTTTGGTATAAAAAATGAGCTTTTGGAATACAAAACATTATAAATGGTTTGAGTTAGAAAACCTTATTTTTTAAGAGGTAAAAGTCCTTGTTGTTAAAAGGCTTTAGAGGAAAAAGATTTTTTTAAAATTACCATCGACTTTTAGAACTTAAGAAATAAACTTGCTTCATAAATCTTAAAATGTAGATTTTCTTTAAAAAGTTTCTATGTTTATATTTTTAAAGATAAAAGTTTTGGGTTGAGTACTTCATAGTTGTAAAGTTTAATAATTTTTATAAAGATTAATGAAAACCATGTTGAAACTTCGTATTTATGATATTTCGTAATTACGATATTTTGACTATGACAACTATACAAGTCATTATTATATACTAACTTGTTTGTGCAGGAATTAATCAAGACCGGATTCAAATAAGCTTCAAATCTTATATAAGTATGTATCGAGTCTGTGTCTAGAGTTTACTCATGTTAAAATCTCTCCTATATGATATATATTTCGACACGTTTTTCATTTCATTAGCATACACTCATAATCTGTGCATATTCTCATTTTTAGTTTACTTTCAGATGTCTTAATGTACCAAATCAGACGTCTGAATCTGGAAAAATGAAGATTGTTTAGTACAATATTCAGATGTCTGACTTGTTAGTTTCAGACGTCTGAAAATGGTTATTTTTAGCCTATTTCCTTTCTGGTTTGACATGCAATTTTAGAAGTCTGAATTATTCAATTCAGAAGTCTGAATATCTATAATGACTATATTTTCAAATAGGCACTTCCATTCGTGAAGAGATGCATTCTTCATTTCAATAGATACGACCATATCTCTTCATGATAACTCTTCATGAACATATGCACCTATTTATAATCTATATAAACACATTAGAATCATGTTTCCATAACTTAATTCAATCTATTCTTACTCTACTCTCATATTCTTTAATTTTAATACTCTTGTTCATTCAATTTCATACAAATTCATTCTATTACTTCCTTATTCTTCACGTATTCATATATACATCATAAAAAAGAAGATTATAGGAAGGGTGTACTATAATTGACAAATTCGTGTTATTAAAGAACACATAGAGTCAAGAAAACTTTATTTGTAAAAGACCTGTTCTGCTGCTCAGGCAAAGTGAAGTCCTCTTCAGCTGCTGAGGTGCGAAATACTGTTCTATTGCTTAGGTCCCTATTCGGCTGCTCAGGTGTTGTAAACCTATTCCTCCGGGTTAAGTGAGGGCTATAGTTAGTTGAAATTCCAGAAGGAGTCTGGGACGGGACCTAGAACGGAAAGTTCGAACCAGTATAAAATTTCCTGGTGTGCTTGTTTTATTTTACTTATTCACATTTCTATAGTATCTTAGTTTATTTCCACACTAGTATAGTATAATTCCATATAGCATGATCCACACTGTCTTTTCATTTGGTATCAAAGCAAGGCATCTAATAACTGTTACAAAGTCATTTGATATTTTGTTAATATGGAAAACAACGCCAACACTAGCACTGTTACTAACACCAGTTTTGTAGAAGGTCAATCTACTACACAACCTCCACTATTCAATGGCATGAATTACAACTATTGGGCAACTCGAATGCGTATTTATATGCAAGCAAATGGCTTTGATTCATGGAATATTACTCAGAAAGAATACACTATTCCTACTGGGGAGTATTCTACTTGGACAAATACCCAGAAACTAGACGCCACAGCAAATGTAAAAGCCATGAATATGTTGTTTTGTGCCTTAGATAAAAATGAGTTTAACTGTGTTAGCATGTGCAACACTGCATATGAAATATGGCGTACACTCAAAGTTACACACGAAGGAACTAACAAGGTAAAACAAAGCAAGATATCCATGCTCAAAAGTTAATTTCAAAATTTTAGAACGAAACAGGATGAGTCTATTAATGATATGTACTCTAGATTTCAAGATATTTATCACTCTCTATTAGGACTAGGAGAAAAATTTACTGATTTTGATATTGTATCAAAAATCCTAAACTCTTTAATGGATGAATGGGAAAGAAAGGTCTTAGCCATTGAAGAAGCAAATGATCTTTCTACTATGAAGCCAGAAGAGTTAATAGGAAATCTAATGTCCTACGAAGTGAATTTGCAGGCTAAAAGAGTACAAGCGCAAGACAAAAAGAATATGGCATTTCATGCAGAAAAAGAAGAATCAGATTCGGATGAAGAAGAATTAGCATTCATTGCTAAAAACTTTAAAAAGTTCTTGAAGTACAGAAAAGGAAATCGAAACAACGGGAAAAGAAACTTCAACAACAATTCAAATAAGCCATCTTCATTAATACTAGAATGCTTTAACTGCCACAAGAAGGGGCACATACAAAAAGGTTGTCCAGAACAGAAGAAAACATATCACAATAAGAACCGAAAGGACAAGTTTAAAAGAAGAGCATTTTCAGTAACATGGGATGACTCGGATTCTTCTTCTTCAGAAAGCAGTTGTGACAGTGAAAATAAACGAGCAAATGTTTGTTTCATGGCTACAGAGAATGAGGTAAATGATCTTACTTTTGATGACATGATTGAAATAAATTCTGAATTATTAGATACTTTAAAAAGTCTCAAAAGAAAATATAAAGAGGCTATAGAAAATCAGAGAAAAGCAGAATTCGAGAGAGATATGCTTAATGACAAAAGGAAGATATTAGAAGAAGAACTTGGAAAACTTCAAGATACTTTTTCTAATGATAACTCTCAACTTACCTTATTGAGTCAAGAAATTGAAACTCAAAAAGAAAAGAATAATGCTCTTATCTCTTAAAATCATGATCTAAAAACCAAGATCAAAATGATTGAACTAGACAATACTAGCCTCAAAACAAAGTTAGAAAGCATTACTAAAAATGTGACTAACTTCAATAAAGGTAGAGAGAACCATTCTAAGATTATTGAGAATTCCCAATCTTTTTTAAAGAAGAAAGGACTAGGTTATTCTAAGAAATCAGTAGCTCCACCCAAAAATAAACAAAATAGGAGAAATATTTCTAAATCCAAGTCTACCATAGTTCAACCAAAAAGGTATCAAAATTCAAAAAACATAAAAATATGGGTTCCTAAAACAAACAACAGTTTGATTAGGAATAAATATATAAAATCCTTTTTGGAAAATGTGCATAAGAGTCCAAATTATTTATACAAAGAGACTACTGAATCCTCTTGGGTTTGGTTTCCTAAGACCTAACTCTTAGGACCCTATCAAAAAGTGGATACCAATGTTATTCTTTTATTTTTTGCAGGTCCCACTTAAGAAAAGAGGAAAATGGATACTCGATAGTGGTTGCTCAAAACACATGACAGGAGACAAAAATATGCTAACAAATATTACATATTCAGATGGAGGCTCTGTCACATTTGGAGACAATTCCAAAGGTTATATCATCAGCAAAGGCGATGTGAGAAATTACGGTATATCTAATTCACCTCTCATTTCCAATATTTTACTTGTCAAAAACTTGAAGCACAATTTGTTAAGTATTAGTCAATTATGTGACAAAGGATTCAAAATTTCATTTTCTGAGGATAAGTGTAGCATTTATGATCACAATAAAAATCTTATCTTTGAAGGTAATAGAGATAGAAACATATACGTTCTGAATATGAAAATCAATCATAATTCAGATATGAGCTTAATAGCCAAATAAAATGATCCTTGGTTATGGCACAAGAGATTCTGTCATATTAACTTCAAAGCAATAAACAAACTTTCTAAAAATGATTTAGTCAAAGGATTACCAAAAATGAACTTCAAAGTTAATCATATTTGTGATACATGTCAATTAGGAAAGCTAACTAAATCATCTTCCAAATCTAAGAAAGTTATTTCTACATTACAACCACTTGAATTACTTCAAATGGATTTATTTGGACCTACTCAAGTACAATCCATAAATCACAATAGATATGCGTTTGTAATTGTAGATGACTTTTCTAGATATACTTGGACCATATTTATGAAAAATAAAAGTGTTACTTTTGACCATTTTAAAGTTTTTGTCAAAAGAATCCAAAATTTGAAAGGATTAAAAATAAAGAATATTAGAAGTGATCATGGAGGAGAGTTCGAAAATGAAGCTTTTAAACATTTCTGTAAAAAGAAAGGAATTTTTCACAATTTCTCGTTTCCTAGAACTCCACAACAAAATGGAGTTGTAGAATGGAAAAATAGAACATTACAGGAATGTGCAAGAACTTTGTTAAATGGAAGCACACTTCCAAAACATTTCTGGGAAGAAGCTGTAGCAACTGCTTGTTATGTTTTGAATCGTGTTTCTATACGACCTCTTACCAAAAATACTTCATATGGACTTTTTCATGGAAGAAAACCAAATATTTCCTATTTTAAAGTTTTTGGATCAAAATGTTTTATATTAAATACCAAAGATCGGCTTGGCAAATTCGATGCGAAATCCGATGAAGGTATTTTTCTAGGATATTCAGATCGAAGCAAAGCTTATCGGGTGTTTAATAAAAGAACTAATACTGTTGAGGAAACTCTTAATGTATCTTTTGATGAAAATTTTCTATGAAACCAAGTATAAGAGATGATGAAGAACTTCCAGATAATATCACAAATATTGACAATATAAATTTTGAAAATAATGAAAACATAATTGATAATTCTAGAGAAGATGAAAACGTTATTCATAACAACAATGAGTTAAGATCTCCACCAAAAATATTACGGGATCATCCTGTTCAAAATGTTATTGGAGAAATTAAATCAAACGTCCGAACTAGAAGTCAATTAAATCAAATGGGCCACGCATCATTTCTTTCCAATATCGAACCCAAAAACCCTAAAGAAGCATCTACCGATGACTACTGGATAATTGCAATGCAAGAAGAGCTAAATCAGTTTGAACGCAATGAAGTTTGGGAGTTAGTTCAAAGACCAAGTGATCAAACTATTATTGGTACAAAATGGGTCTATAAAAATAAGGCGGACGAACAAGGTAACATCACCAGAAATAAAGCAAGGTTAGTCGCTCAAGGTTATAATCAATAGGAAGGAATTGACTACGAGGAAACGTTTGCTCCTATCGCTAGATTAGAAGCAATACGTATCTTATTGGCCTATGCATGTTTTCATAATTTCAAACTTTATCAAATGGACGTTAAAAAGTGCTTTTCTAAATGGTTATATAAAAGAAAACGTGTACGTTGAACAACCTCCTTTATTTATCCATGAGAAATATCCAGACTATGTTTATAAACTTAAGAAAGCTCTATACGGTTTGAAACAAGCACCACCTGCTTGGTACGAACGGCTTAAGAGCTATTTACTATCATCTGGATTTCAAATTGGAAAGGTTGATCAAACACTTTTTATTAAACATTCAAAAAGGGATATTTTAATTGTTTAAATTTATGTTGATGACATCATTTTTGGATCTACCAATGAAAAATTATGCCAGGACTTCTCCGATAGTATGACCAAAGAATTTGAAATGTCCCACATGGGAGAATTATCATATTTTCTTGGTTTACAAATCAAACAATTACAAAATGGTATATTTATTAATCAAGAAAAATATTGTAATAATTTAATCAAACGCTTCGGAATGGAAAATACTTCTGCCAAACCAACTCCTATGAGTACAACCACACATCTCGATAGAGATGAAAATCGTAAAAGTATTGACCAAAAATTATATCGAAGTATGATTGGATCATTACTATATTTAACGGCCAGTCGTCCTGACATAATGATGAGTGTTTGTTTGTGTGCTAGATTTCAAGCCAATCCAAAGGAATCACATTTAAGAGCAGTCAAACATATATTACGTTATCTTAGTAATACCAAGGACTTTAGACTTTTCTATCCGAAAGAGTGTCCTTCCGAATTAGTATCATATAATGATGCTGATTTCGGTGGATCTCGGACAGATAGAAAAAGTACAGCGGTACATGCCATTTTATTGGAAAATCGTTAGTTTCTTGGTTTAGTAAGAAACAAAACTGCGTTTCACTTTCTACATGTGAAGCAGAATATATTTCTGCTGCAGTAGCTTGTGCTAAAGTTATCTACATGCAACAGACACTTAGAGATTTTGATATAAATTTAACAAATTCAACAATATATTGTGATAACTTGAGTGCTATTAATTTATCAAAAAATCCAGTCAATCATTCACGAATGAAACATATTGATATTCGTCATCATTTTCTTCGTGATTGTATTGAAAAAGGAATAATAAATTTAGATTTTGTTTCATCCGAAAATCAATTGGCTGATATTTTTACGAAACCACTTCTTGAAAATATTTTTATAAAACTAAGACGAGAACTCAGAATTGTCTCATTTAAAAACTTATAATTAGATTTTCCGAGATATATTATTACTAGCATACTATTCTTTTTCTATATGATCTTAAGTACAAGTTTAATGTTATTTATGTTCCAATTTTACAAGTTACATTATGAATTTCCTTTTCACTTATATATGTTCATATTGTGTATATACTTATATAATTGTCATCGTCAAAAAGGCGGAGAATGTTGAAACTTCGTATTTACGATATTTCGTAATTACGATATTTTGACTATGAAAACTATAAAAGTCATTATTATATACTAACTTGTTTGTGCAGGAATTAATCAAAACCGGATTCAAATAAGCTTCAAATCTTATATAAGTATGTATTGAGTCTGTGTCTAGAGTTTACTCAAGTTAAATTCTCTCCTATATGATATATATTTGGACACGTTTTTCATTTCATTAGCATACACTCATAATCTGTGCATATTCTCATTTTTAGTTTACTTTCAGACGTCTGATGTACCAAATCAGACGTTTGAATCTGGAAAAATGATTATTATTTAGTACAATATTCAAACATCTGAAAATGGTTATTTTTAGCCTATTTCCTTTCAGGTTTGAGCTCGTGCAATTTCAGAAGTCTGAATTATTCAATTTAGAAGTCTGAATATCTATAACGGCTATATTTTCAAATAGGCACTTCCATTCGTGAAGAGATGCGTTCTTCATTTCAATAGATATGACCATATCTCTTCATGATAACTCTTCACGAACATATGCACCTATTTATAATCTATATAAACACATTAGAATCATGTTTCCATAACTTAATTCAATCTATTCTTACTCTACTCTCATATTCTTTAATTCTAATACTCTTGTTCATTCAATTTCATACAAATTCATTCTATTACTTCCTTATTCTTCACGTATTCATATATACATCATAAAAAAGAAGATTATAGGAAGGGTGTACTATAATTGATAAATTCGTGTTGTTAAAGAACACATAGAATCAAGAAAACTTTATTTGTAAAAGACCTGTTCTGCTGCTCAGGCAAAGTGAAGTCCTCTTCGGCTGCTGAGGCGCAAAATACTGTTCTATTGCTTAGGTCCCTATTCGGCTGCTCAGGTGTTGTAAACCTATTCCTCCAGGTTAAGTGAGGGCTATAGTTAGTTGAAATTCCAGAAGGTGTCTGGGACTGGACGTAGAACGGAAAGTTCGAACCAGTATAAAAATTCCTGGTGTGCTTGTTTTATTTTACTTATTCACATTGCTATAGTATCTTAGTTTATTTCTGCATTAGTATAGTATAATTCCATATAGCACGATCCACATTGTCTTTTCAAACCAAACCAACTTTGAGATGGAGTGGATAAAGGTGATTGTCTAGGTAAGGTAGGGTAAAGGTTAATGACTATGAATAGAATAGATATAAATGCTTATAGAGTAGGAACAAGGAATCCCTGTATAATATAAGGAATATCTTATCTGTTATGTATGAAAGCCATAAGAAGAATCCACAAAAGAATGATGAATGATATCAAAATACACTTCTGTGAATTATATAATATTCATGCATGAATGATCAAGGATAAAAAAGTAAATACCAAAGTTTGAGAATACTATCAAAAGATTTGGAATAAAAGAACATAGTAATAGAGGGTAATGAGATGGCAAGCACACATAGAGGACGTTGGAAGACTCAAAGTTAAGAAAGACAAGATAGATAGTGGAAAAGTTACTCCGCTAAGCCAATTTTTCCAATGAGTTATTATAAATGTGCATAGTTTATATTTCTTACCTACTGCAGTGTAGGAATGCATAGTTTATTACATAACCAAGTGTAATAATTAATATAATGGATGGACTTTTGTAATACCCTGTAATTTTGATGATAATTAATTAAATAAGGTCAAAAAATAGAATTCTTACAAATGTCAGAATTTGACTACGAAACTTGCACCATTGGGTTCGTGGCGATTTCCTGATCAATTTTTATATACAAGTTTTTCGATCGAAATTCAAATGAAAATTTATTAGCGTTTGAATATTTCAAGTTGGAAATAATTGTATATGTAATTGAGGTAATAAAAATAATTAACTGACATTAGTTACCGTCAATTAGAATTAACTGATAATTAACGTTACTTAAATGTTAAGGAAGATAAAAAAGGTAGGACAAGTTTTCTTATGCATGCTCAACACTTACAAGGACACCATATATTGGAAGTGTCTATCTTGGTCAGTAATTATATGACTTATTATACTTTTCTCTTCCACAATGAGTTATATCGGTAGTTCTATATATGCATTTATTTGTCTATTTGTAGGATACCAATCCAAATATCCATACTTTGGTGGACATGAGTTCTCATTTAGCGAAAATTCAAGCCCATTAGGGTGCGGGTTATCACATTTGGTATTAGAGCGAGGTTAGTCGATCTCAAAAAATTAGGAAATGTTGGTTAACTTATTTTTATTTTGTCTATAAATATAAACATATTATATGCCAAATCCTATAAATTCCGACTATAGATTAGTGCAAACATTTACTAAAAGGATGGGTAAGTCGATTATGAGTCGAAACAATGGATAAATTTGAAGATACACATCTACCCCGATTATGGGTTGAAACAATCGTTTTAGATCCCCAAATGATTGCCGATTGATGATGTATAGTATGTCCAGATAAAGGGAAAGCAAGAGTCCATATGTTGTAGATATCCAAAAGCAAAAATTAATTTAGTTTCTGAAGATGGTGTAAAGCAGTCATCCCAAGATAATAGCCGAATTTATATATGTTGGAAGAAGACATGTCAGAAGTAAGTAGAAAAGAAGAAAAGTGAAAAAGAAGGGACAAATAAAAATCCACTCTGAGTCCGATCCTGTATGAAAAAATTTAATATAAAAGTTGAAATGATTTTTATATAAGAGTTGAGAAATATATGTGCATATATATATATATATATAATATTTAAAATGATTTTCAAAGGAATTATTTAAAGGCAGAAAACCGCATTTTTGAACGGTAAGTAAATATTACTTTTTGGAAAAAATGAAATATCTACATTTTAATTAAATAAGAGCAGTTTAGGTAGAGAAAGTTAAATGGTAATAGCATTATGAAATATAAATAAAAACAACATTATGAATTTGTATAAAATAATATTAGTAATTAGAAATAGCATTAGGAGATTATACTAAAAAATTGGATGGAAGTGTCCTTGTCTACTCCAGTTTTATTTGTTTAAAGTTGTAAAAGATGTTTGGAAACATTGTGAAGTGTATTTTAAAGAAATGGTTTCGTATACGAATTGAGTTTTTAAAAGCAAAACTTCATAAATGGTTTGAGTTAAAAATCCTAATTTTAAGAAGTAAAAATCTTTATTATGAAAAAGGGCTTTAAAAGAAGTTGATCTGAAGGAAACAGAAAAGAACTTTTTTTAAAATTAAATTATAATTTTAAGAGTTAAGACACCGAGTTATTTTTGGATTTAATAAAAAGTTTCTAAGTTTGTACTTTTAAAGATAAAAGTTTTTGGATTAGGTGCTTCAAAAATTTTGAGGTTTCAATTTTTGAAAAAATAAGTGGCAAAAAACAAAACAAAATTTTAATATGGAGTAGACATGGATGACTGTCTAGGTAAGATGGGGGAAAAGATACGGATATGAAGAAGATAGTGATGACTGCTCGTAAAATAGCCATAAAGAATCCCCCTAGGATGTAAGGAATGTTGGTAAGAACCTAAGAATGTTTTATTAGACATGAGTTCAAGGCATAAGAAGAACCCACAAGGGAATGACGAATGGTATCAAAGTACACTCCTGCGAGTTCTAGAACAAGCGCGCGAAAGGTTAAGAGCAAAGAAAGTAAATACCAAAAATTTGAGAATACTATCAAGAGATTTGGATTAAGAGAAGATAGTGACAGAGAGTAATAAGATGGCTAATGAACATAGAGGACATTGGTAGACTCAAGGCCAAGGAAGACAAGAGAGAGGGTGGAAAAGATATTCCACCAAGCTAAGTTGCCAATGAGTGATTTAAAATGTGCATAGTTTGTATTTCTTACCCACTACAGTATGGGGATGTATAGTTTATTCCATAATTGGGTGTGATAATGGAGGTAATGAGTGAACCTTATTTATTAGAAGCCAAGAAGGTGGATTAAGATATATGGGTTATAGTAAAATGACATGTTGGGAGGGTCCAATTAGTTTAAGTATAGGGTCACAACATCATAAATGTCAATTGATGTTGAAGAGAAGCTTCCGGAAATGTAACAAGCCGGGAGTTTGTAATTTTGAATCATCGTCAAAATGACGATTTAAATTGTTTGACAATTGCAGTTGGAAATTTATTCGAGTTGGAATTCTTGAATGATTTGGTGAAGGAGATATGGGCTTCAAAAATTTAATGTGGTAGTCCATATTTTCTTTTAAAACAATAATTAAGCAATTGTTAATTGTTGTTAGGTATTTTAAATCGGTTGAATTCTTTTAAAAAACTTGGGTTTAAATTCTTTAAAAATTTGATTAGAGTTGTGTGGGCTTTAAGGAGATGATGGTCCACTTTCTTTTGATTGGGGCTGAGATGATATTATAACCCGTTCCCTCCCTTCATTTTTCATTCACGAACCCTAATTCAAAATGAAAAAAATGGCGACTTCGTGATTCCTTTCTTCCTCCGATCGACTAAATTGCGTTCGTTCCTGTGAGGCTTGCTAGGGCTTCGGCCTTGCTTTTGCTTCTTTGAGAGTCGCTAGGGCTTCGGCTTTGCACAAATTAGGGCTTCGTTCGATTCTTTATGCCGTGACTTCGACTTGCTCGAGCGAGAGATGGGTCGCGTTCAGCTTGGTCGTCGAAAATGGTGAGTGTTCCACTCACATCTAATTTCTTCTCGAGTTATTAGTGTTCGAATCCTATGAGTTTTGTTCGTATTCGATTGTTGATTTCGTCATTTGTTTTGTCGACCATTCGACTATGTGGGAAGTTGCTGTTTTCTGACTTGTTTACCTTCTGCGTCTTGATGAGTTGCCGTGATGACTTTGAGTTGTTTCGAACATTAGTGTATTGAATTCGGCCAGTGTTTGAAATATTGTGACATTGGCATTTACTTGATTTTTGAACTGCACGATTTCTTGGTAATTTCATTTCGGTATTGTTTTTGGTGAATTAATTACGTTGATTGTTGTTTTGGTATTACCAGGTCTTTGAGTTTGATGATTCAGTGGTTTTAGTTGCGATGAATCTTTATTGACTTGCTTAATATCGGCCATGACATTTTTGTGACCGTTGAGTTTGATTTCGTGACTTTCTCTTTGACTTTGGTTGTTCGAATTACCTATGGAACTTGCCTACTCTGGTACTTTGTTTATTTCGGTTTCATGAGAATTCTGGCAAGTCTGCACCCATATACTCATTCATTTTTGCACTGTGTAGTTGTAGTTATGCCTGTTTATGGTGGCACTGCATATGTATTCGCTGACCTGAGTGTTGCCTTAGTGATCCACTTGACTTTGTTAGGCTAATAATTGTGGTCACACAAGTCTGGTCTGCATTTATGAAGTATTCATTTCTGATGGTCCTGCCCAGCGTAGTTGAGACTATTTACTTCGAGACAGTATTACTTGGGTACTACCAGGTCCATATTGCATTTACATTTGGTCATATGCTAGAAATCGATACCTTGCATTATTCATTTACAGTTGCATTTAGTTACACTGACTTCGTAACCACCTGCTTGCAATTGCAGTCACTAGTATCACTGTTTATACTGGTACATTGGTTATCTTATTCATGTCTTTCTGCATTGTCACTTGCACTTAATGGTTCATCTTGTAGTCTCTACTTAAACTTTGAACTGGTTGCATTATCTTTGGGTATGCATTACCCTTTCTGGGAGATTGTTTATACAAGTCATATATGTGGGTTCAAGAATGGTTGCATTTTGGGTGTACTGTCTGGAGTTCGGATACATATATCATTTGTGTCTATTGAGTTTGAACATCCATTGTGTTAGTTCGTTGATATGGCTCGACAGTTTTGGGTTCATATATATTATCACTGCATATTTTGTAGCATCCTTAACCTGGTTTTTCTGCAACTCCCAGTTGCCACTGTGTACATATCTTCACTTGTGTGTAATTGGATTGCATTGAGTTAAGGTAACAGTGACATGACTTTTGTATTTTGTTATTGGTTTGGCTATGCAGTCTCGACTCTGTCCCCGTTGTATTAGGCTTTACATGTCTTGTGCTTTCTTGTACATGCCGAGCCTTGTGGCATCATTGGTGCACTAACTTGAGTCTTTGCCCTTGTTGTTTTACTGTTTCACTTAATGCCATTCCTTTAGGGCAGTGTCATGTTGCAGTCTCTATTTTGTTAGTTGATTTGAACTATGATCATGGCTTGTTCGATATCACAGTTTTGATCTAAAGCGTGAACTTGTTCACCGCTTCCTTTTTGCTTGAGTTGGTTGAGTTTGGTTTGTTGGTTCTTGATTGTTTCAAGTTGATTTGTGAAATTTTACAGCGAGTTGAATCCGGTCTCAAAGACCCGGGTTTGACCCTGTACACGAATGTAGACTTTCGGTGTACATTCGTGTGTGATTCATTCCTCTTGATTTGAGTTAGTGCATGTTGTTTTTTTGGTTTATTTATGTTGACTTCTACAATTTTAATTGCCGGTAGTTTTCACCGTCGTGATGATTTCGCGTACTATGTGGCAAGGCAGTGCACGCGTGCGTGTACTACAGCCACATAGAAATTTGATTTGACTGATCTTTTTTGAGATTGCTGATTTGTTGATTTACACTGTTTAGTGTTATATCTACCGTTACCCGATTCTCTTATTGAGAAGTTGGATATACGAGATTTCTGCTGCTGTCGTCTATTCGATATTTGAGTATTATTGCCGCTATGCACTAATAACTGAGTTTGAATTAGACTGACCCGTGTATTATTTTCTTTTGAATGTAATACTCGGGTCAGACCCGAGTTATTTCAGGTTGTAGATTTCCTCCTTTGAGTTGCTGTTCGGGATATGAAGACTTTTCACATCTTCTGAAGTTGTCTTTGTCATTTTGTAGAAGTCGTGTCATTGTATAGGATGATATGTATTCATGTATATTAGTTGATAATGTACTTGTATATATAACTTCCAGAGTCGACAGTTGTAGTTGTATCATATGTATTGTGTCAACTATATTATAACTGACATCAGTTATATATATATAAGATTTTGTTTTATCTGTGTTCCGCACTTACATTATCTGTGTTATTATTATATTCATTGTCCTAAACTATTATGAACCATCGTAGTTTGTTTTATACTGGTAATTGGATATGTCGATGGGAGTAAATAAATAAGATGAAAAATGAAAAGTATATACCACTCCTATCGAGATAACCAATACAAGTGTAAGGCCAACTACGGATGCCCGCTCATATCCAGCCTTATTCTTCATAATAATAGACAGTATTTCTTTTAATACTCTTTGTTATTATGAGCATAGAGGTGGGGCGTCACAGTTGGTAATACTCTTTGTTATTATGAGCATAGAGGTGAGGCGTCACAGGAAATTTTTTTCTTTGAGGTTTGGGTTGTAAGCATTAGTTGTTTCTATAAAATGTAAACGATATCATGAGAAATATTCATTCTGAAAATTGGTTTTTGGGTAACCGCTATATTAATTGAAAAAATATGTAAGTAAGGAAATCTCATGTAGATATTTAAATAATGCAAAATAAATAAATAAACAAAATGAAGGAAGTTTATGTAATAAATTAAGGAATTCATTAAATTAGCTACAAAACTAAAAGTAAAGTCAAATCCCAAAAGCCTTAAGTTTTGGAAAGATAAATTTTGGCGAGCGAAGGATAGGAAAATTTTGTTGCGGAGGCATGGGTCAGTGTTCTTATGCCTTAAAAGCTGAAATTTATGAATAAACATGTGTGATGGTTGCTTAAGTTAAAAGAAAAGGTTTTTGAAGATTGAAAATTTATTGTGTGGTAGGATAGGGTCCATTATGGACAGTAAACTATTGACTGAATCCCAACTGCTTAGGATGTGGCATAAATTATTTTGAAAAAAATATATACTTTTCGAAGTTATGTTCAAAATTCATAATTTTAGAGATAAAATACATTA
This sequence comes from Allium fistulosum, assembly GCA_030737815.1. Classification (NCBI taxonomy): domain Eukaryota; kingdom Viridiplantae; phylum Streptophyta; class Magnoliopsida; order Asparagales; family Amaryllidaceae; genus Allium; species Allium fistulosum. The sequence goes on from CM060904.1 coordinate 803,581,216, forward strand.
TAAAGAGTTTTTGGAAAATGACGGTGAAATTGTAAGTTTTTAAGAATTTTTCAAAGAGTTTAAATGTTTAATTTAAAAATATTTTGAATAGAAAAGTGAAAACTTTCTGTTTTTTTGTTGAAATGTCACATGTTTAGCATTGGGAAGAGTTGACGGGTTAGCAAGTATGAATTTTACTATGCAGCAGGAGTGACAGTAAAAGAAAAGGTAGTTAGTGACGAGGGAAAAAGCTTTTAATTGTGAGATTCTTTTTCCACACATAGTCGATAGGTAAACCGAACTTGATTTAAAATAACTCAGTTTTAAAATTTTAAAGATTTAAAATAAAATTTACTTATGCGGACCGTACTTGGAAAGGTTGGAATAGAGTTGGGGACAAAAGAGGAAGTTCCAAGGTATAGTGGAAGAAGGGCACACAACAGAAGGATGGAAATATGGAATATTCCATTTAGAGTCTTTTCCGACATAAGAATATAGGTTTAGAAAACCAAATTTTAAAACTTTGAATGTTAGCAATGGTGTACTAGAATTTTTGAATGGTAGGGATTGGATGAAAAATTGGTTGAACTATACTTCTATTCGTAGAAGTGCGGAAAATTTAGATGCGAAAACAAAGATTTTGATTTTCAAAATTTGCATACATATAGAACTTCCCGTATATATAAGTTGCTTGCATCATATTTTTAAAATTGTTTTCAAATATGCATTCATATAGGAGGCACTGATTTTGAATTGCTCAGTATGCATATCATATATGTTGTGATACACCATACACTTGTACACGATTGGTTGCAAAACTGGTTGTACACTAATTGGTTGAATAGTTTAGAATGGTTACGCGTTATGTTATATGATTGTACTTAAGGAAGTTCGAGGATGAAATTATTTTAAGGAAGGAGAATGCAATATCCCATAGTTTTGATCATAATTAATTAAAAGAATTTAACTAATAAATAATAATGTCAAAAAAATAGAATTCTTACGAACATCAGAATTTAGTTACGAAACTTGCACTGGTGGGTTCGTGGCGATTTCCTAATCAATTTTCATATATAAAGTTTTTCGATCGGAGTTCAAACAAAAAAGTTTTTAACATTTGAATATTTTGAGTCGAAAATAACTATATATATGTAACTAAGGCAATAAAAATAATTAACTGATGTTAATTACCTTCAGTTAGAGTTAATTGATAATTAACGTTACTTAAACATTAAGGAAGATAACAGTGGAAGGACATGTTTCGTTATACATGCTTGACACTGACATGGACACTAGATATTGAAAGTGTCAACCTTGATCAGTAACTATATGATTTATCATATTTATCTATTCCACTGTAAGTCATATCAATCGTGCTCTGGTATGCATTTATTTTTTCTATTTGTAGGATACCAAACCAACGATCCGTACTTTGACTTAGTTTTTCAATTTAGCGAAAATTCAGGCCCTTTGGGGTGCTTGTTGTCACATCCTTATTTATTAGAAGCCAAAAGGTGAGTTACGACATGTGGGTTATAGTTGAATGACATACTAGAGATGTCCATTTTAATTAAGTAAGAAGTGATAGGGCCACAACATCATTAATACCAGTTGATGTTAAAGGACATATTCTAGCATTTGTTTTCTTTTAGGCTTTGTGTTGTAAGCATTAGTTGTCTCTGTTTGTATAAAATTCATATGATATTATGCTAAATGTTCATTTTTATTTGTTTTATGGATAGACTGCTATATTTATTGGAAAATATTATAAAAAAGAATATCTCACAAAAGACACTTAACTAGTGCAAAAAATATAAAACTAAAAGTTTATAAATAAATTAGTAAATTTATTAATTTAGCTACTAAAAGTAAAGTAAAGTTAAGTCCCAAAGTATTAAAATTTTAGGAGATAAATTTTAGCATGGCCGCCTAGCAATGGTTGGCGATGTATAAAGAAAATCCTAATCGGTACACTCATCTAGATAAAGATGTTTATCCTAAGGCTGGGATACATATACCACCCAAGACTCCAGAACTTTTTACGATATCCAATGACGAAAAAACCACCCAGACATCAAAAAACGTAGAAATAATCATGGAGTTAGAACCGGTAGTGTTGCCTCAAAAACCTAAGATAGGATATGGATCATCGATCCAGCAAGTTCAGAACCCGAACAAGACGAGGAAGAAATTCTCGAAGAAGAACCAATAGAAGAAGCGACCGAGCTTAAGGAGCACCTAAATGCTGTGATGAATAGTCAAGACTCTACTACATATGACACATGGATGGATGAGATATCGGTGAATCAAATAACAGTAGTGGTGATAGTAGCATTGTTTGGGAAATGGGTGAAAATGATAATGTCATTTGGCATGAAGATTCATCAAGTTCATATATCAATTGGGATGATATGGAAGAGGATGATGAAGTAGCTGAGAATCCTTGGGAAGTGGGAGTTCAAGGTTTAGAAGAGTTAGCTGAAGGAGAAGTTTTGCCAAAAGTACTAGCTAGATTAGGACATATTCCATGGGTTCCCCAAGGACAACCTTGACAACCAATGGGATATGATTTAATGCATCAAGAAGAGGATGGAAATGAAGTAGATGATGAGTAAGAAAGTGGCAATGAAGATAATATGGATGAAGTTCTGTTTGAGTTTGGGACTTGGGATGGACCATCAGCATCAGCATCAGAATTAGAAGAATAGTTGGGTGTTGTGATATGATTTGAAGATTGGTGATATATATCTAATATAGTATTTAAGTAGTAGTATGATGGCTTTATATTATGGTTGTGTATTTCTAGTATAATAATGTATGGTAGGATGACCTATGTAAGATATGATGTCCTATGTAAGAATAACTCGTGGATGATGGGTGTAAGTTAAAGATTAACCTATGTACTAAGGCTTATATAATATTAAGATGATCTTTTGTTATAACTTCTCTCATTTTCAATTTCATAAATCAATTGATGAGAATTCTTGATAAGGGATACAAAATTTGATGTGGGAATTTTCTTTGTAAGATAAAACTGTATTTTTATTAAATATTTAAGAACTTGAACCAAAATTTTGCAAGGAAAATAAAAGCTTCTAAGCCCGATCAAAGTCCGCATTAGAGAATCGGAGGATAAATACTAGTTCAGAAGCAAAGTAGTATATTCGAATTTAAGATCGAATTAGATAGTGCATATAGATAATCCATGAGAATAACACGGGTTTGTATTTGAAATTTAAAATAATGTTTTTACCGGGTTTTTGGTTAGGTGTAATTTCGGGAATGAAATTCTTTTAAAGAGGGAAGTCTGTAACGAGCTGCAAATTTGTCACTTTGATAAATTATATTTATATTTAAAATTATTCAAACACAAGATTATAACACAAATTATAATGTTTTGAACCATAAATAATGATGGTAAACTTATTTTAAAGGTATATTAACAAATATGGATATTTGGGGGTTTTCATCAGAAAAACGACGATTCGGAAAAATTGAGATTTTTTCAATATTAAAGCAAACGAAACTGGATACATAAACTTATTTATCCATTTAAGCAAGAATATGAAAATAAATTATATATTTTGCTATTGAAAATAAAATATATTTTTGACATTATCGGGGATATCAACACTTTTATATATTTTCTGAAATTTTAAATTAAGTTTAAATAATCAAATAATTGTTTTCAGTGATAATAATTGATTTTAATTATCATATAGTGATGATAGTTGATTTATAATAGTTTTATAAATGTATATGCATGTTCTGAAAAATATAAGAAAATTCATAACGCTTTTTCGATACGATAACACTTTTTGTAAACACTTGTTTAATATTGATTTATATAGTTTTATAATTCAAATATGACTGTTTTAATCTATTACTAATGATAAGAAATTAGTTTTCAAATTTTGTTTACATTTATATGTAATTTAACTAATAAATGAAAATGTGACCGGGAATCGGCTTTCCGATTTTCAACGGTTTAACGAACGAAAGTTGTTCAAAGTTGTCGCAACGTTGTTTATATGTCTTGTGCATATATATAAATATACATACATGCACTAACATATACATATACACATATATAACATACACATACATACATATATTTATACATATATGTACATATGCACTTAATAAAGAAAATATCTTGGATATTTCCATTTTCTTCATCCTTAAGCATCGTAAAAGAAAACTAACCATCAACCATCACCTCCTTACACACCATCATCACTCAAGGACATGGAGAGGAGGACAAGGGGGAGCGGGCCGTGCATGTGGAGGGGAGTAGGCAAGAGGTAGTTTGGTAAATTTGCATTTAGATATTTTTCTTACATTTTTGCATATAAATACAAGCCATCCATACTCACTTTCATTCACACTCTCTTCTCTTCATTTCTTAAGCTTCTGCATCTTCTTCCTCCTCTACATTAATGGCTTCCATAGCCTCTTAGGAAAATACAAAAATAGCGTCAAAGTTCTATCAAAATAAGTGGTAAAATATAGAGAGATATACCTCTTCGAGTTCGAGATCGAGTTAGTGATCTTCTCCTTCATCTCCTACCAAGGCCATACCCATCTAAGAATCCCACCACCCTAGTAAGCCCAAGTTCGAAACCCTAGGAGCCCTAGTGCAAGATTCGTAAGCTTCGATTCCAAAATAGCAGAGCTATTGTCAAATTTAGTAAATCCAGAAATCAATGAAGGTGAGAATTACTCCGCTATTTATTATAAATTACGTATTGATATAATATATTTTATATGATTGTTTTCTATGTTTGATCATCATGTTTTGGATGTGATATCATTTGGTTGTGGAAATAATTCACGTTAAACATACGTCGAATTTAAATAAAGGAAATCACTTTCCTATATGAATTATAAAAGTGCCACGGAATAGTTAAACCTCTTTAAACATGAATAAAATAGTTTAAAATCATTTATAAATGTTTTATAGATATTAAAATTTATTTTGGTAAAGTTTGGAATTTTTTTGAAAATGGAGTCAAAATAAGCGCGTCGCGTAACGACGTTCGCGATTTCGTGCCAAAAAAGTTAAATCAATGTGTAGAATGAAATATAGCTCAGAATTATATGATATAAGAAATTTTCGAACTCTTATATTTATAGTTTTCAAATAAAGAAGAAAAATCAAGATTGCATTAAATAGAATTTGAGTTATGTCCAAATCAAGTTTTTAAAAACATCGTGGTTTGGCAGTTTTGGGAACCAAGGTGGCAAATGCTTTAAAATTGATATTTTTAAATCTTTAAAAATATGCAATAAATTTTATAAATATGGTAAAATGATTTAAAAGTGATTTGACTTATAAAAATGGACATATGTGAAAAGGAATTAGTGTTTTGAACAATGAAGCTTTAAAAACACACTCGTAGCAGTTTTTGCAGCGGTTTCGGTAACTTTTGCAATTTGTGTTTTTAACTTAATTATTATTTTCCAACCTTTTTAGTAATCTTTTCAAATGAATAATTAAGTATTTTGAAGATGATTTTGAAGTTTTATGATTATATTAAAGGAGTTTTAAATAAATGGTTAAAGGAAAATTGTTTTAAATAATATTTGGAATTGTGTTATGTAAATGAAAATCATCTCTAAAAGATCGTATAAAAGAGTTTAGAGTTGATCAAATAACTTGACCGCCTTATAGGTGATAGAGAGAAAGTTGTAGACCCAAGCTTTGGAGAACCAGTGTCCGGGTTCCGCTCTAGCTCTCCGGACTAGCCCAACGGAGGTTATGGTAAATTTGATTTACTCGGACCATATCTTCCTAAGATAAAAAAGATTTGGAGCTTTCAAAAAGTTAAACAAGATTTAGAATATGATTTTGGTTGGTAAAGAAAATATTCTAGTTAAACACTGTATTAAACTCCGAGGAGGGAACTTGTGCTATCCGTATGAATGTAAAATGTGATTTTACCATTATTCGACGAATAGTACAAGTTGAATATGGAAATTAGTATTGGGAATAATCAGCCTAAAGTTTATGGATTCCTTTTATTCAACGATGTCTTAAATAACATTGTTTTTGACCCATTAAAGATATGTTTTGGAAATGTAAAATCTTCATCAAGATCCAAGTTATACTTTTCCTAAGTAATTAAAGATGTAATGTTTTGGTATTTCCAAAGTTAAATAGGGGTTTTAATTAACGAAAGGATTTGATAAAAGAGGTTTAGTTATCCAATATATGTTGAAACAGAATATGATTTAAAGACGTATATCTATAAAGAGATATTTTACTTGGATTAAAGATATTGATTACTTGAAAAATAATCACCTATATACTTGACATCTTTTATCAATAATTGGTTCGAAGTAACCGGGATCGGATTTCGGTAATTCCTATCCGAAAACCACTTGAACCAATATACGTACGAAAATGAAAACATGTTGAAGACAATGATTTCGAAGATGGAGATCTTCATAATGTAGGGTTGCTTGTCACTAACCTCTAAGGTAATTCTCTTTTCATATATATGGTGGCAGTAGTTCCTTCAATTTAAATCTTCGATGCAAGGACTACTCGTTGCTAATCCTAGGGGTGATCCCCAAACAGGATGTAGTAGGGAAAGTGCCTTCGGTTTTTCCTTTGCCTCGACAACTTGTATGAACGAGTGTCTGGCATTGAATTTCTACGACCACGTTCATTAGTTTTTACAAATGTGCATCTGTTTGGTGGTGTATTAGGTAACCACTCTTATACTTAACACCCTTCTCTGAGAAGTACGAGCTCAGATGTTGTATTTTTGTGGAAATCGATTTGTGTGTTGTCGGAAATGGCAATGTGGCATTTAAAGCGGGATTTGTCATGTGAAAGGCAAAACATTACCTTATGCCTCACACATCGGTAATGGCAAAAATTGGGTAGATATGGCTGGGCTAAGTGGGTTGCTCCCATTAGGAGATGTTCATCACCTTTCTAGAATACCCTCTATATTGCTTGTTCGTTGTGTATGTTGTAGCCATGGATAGGTCAGGAATGACCGAGGTGATTTCATATTCGGTACTATCTATATAGGTAGGCCGGTTCTGTAAGGACCCGTTTCTTCAAATCCCAGAAATCGACATTAATACATCCTCGGTATTCACATGCCATAAATCCAAGTGCTGGAGAAGCAAATTCTCAAGGGTAAGAAAGAAAAATAAGATAGAACAGAATCTCACATATTTTATTTCAACATAATCTTTACAGCGGGAATTAAAATACATTTTTCAGAGTTAAACCTAGACAGTTATAAATTCGCGTCCTTACAAATTTTGTGGAATACTATAGTACAAGAATGTGGTGGAAATAGACAAAATCTTTAGAAAAATCTTCTGACTCCATGCTTTGAGCTCCATCCAGCTTCTTCCAAACTAAACCTAACTACTAGGCTGCCCGTGGAAAATTAGGGCACCCAGAGTTTAAGGAAAGGAAAATAAACTCCGGGTCAATTATGGGACTGGTATGAGAACTCAAAATATACATTTTGAAAACAAAAAGGGTATCTCATAAGACCATGCCGCACATAAACGCAGAACGGGTTTTACCTTATGATAACCAAATCATTATTACGTAAAATCACTTGGTATTATTTTTAATGACATATCTTTGAAAACATTTGCAAGTAACTTATTAATCTTAGCCGAAATTGTTACATTATTAAATTCCAGCATACTACCACGTAATACAAGGCTTTCTACATCTAAAATCTTATGGGCTCTTGTTGGAGAATGGGTTTCCATACAAATGACCAGGTGAAGGGACTACCTTCCAGCAGTACATCTCTAGAGGAATGTACCGAGGCCCAACAGATGGTCCTCTACCAACACAAAACCAGCCTACCTCTTCCAAGATAGTACCGAATATGTCATCACCCCGGTCGTTACCGACCTATCCGAGGATCCTCGTAGCATACATCCACATTAATCTAAACCTAAACATTATAGCGGGTAAAAATATATCTAAAATGGAATGATCATACTCTAATGGTTGTGAACCACATAGCCTTGCCGCATTACCCTGTTTCGGCCATTTCCGGGTGTGAGGCTTGAGGTAGCGATTACCTTTCACATAGCACATTCCACTTTGAATGCCACATTGCCATTCCATTGATCCCTATTAACTTCACAAACATACAACCTTCCTAATACCATTAGTAGCAAGTAGTCCTTACAACCCAAAGGGTTTCAGAAATGAAGGGACCACTACTACTTTAGTATTTGGGAGCTAACCAAAATTATCAACAAGTAGTCCTTTCATCCCAAAAATCCCTGGTCTTCATTCTTTATTTTCACTATTAGGACTTTATCCTTCGAACACATACATTGGTTCAAAGTGGTTTTGGGATAGGAATTACCCCAGATCCGACCCCGGTTCCATCAAACCAATCATCAATAAAAAGAGTTTTTGTAAGTAGGAAATCATTCTTTAATTGATTAGGTTCTTTTTATCAAAAATCTCTTTTAGAGATATACAACTTTTAAAACACTTCTTTCTAGTAAATACAGAATCATTTAAGTTCTCTTATCAAATCCTTTATTTCTCAAAACCCTTTTCAAACTTGAGATAATTCAAAAATTATTTCCTTTATACTTAGGGAGATGTTCCCAAAATCATTTCATTTAAATCTTAACAAAGATTTCTTAATTTAAAACTCATAATTTTGATTTAGTTGAAATCATGTTATCTAGGATGTTAATTCAAAACCAGTAAATATTAAGTGAGCATAATCTATAGAAATCATCTAGTTCTACTCAATATCAATCCCCATATTCAACAAATACTATGGGCGAAATAACGGTGAAATCACCATTTAAATTCCAAGAATAGTACGAGTTCCCTCTTTGGGTTTTAACACCGTGTACAAGAAGATCATCTCTATAAAATCCAAGTTGTTTAAATTCGGAAAATTAAATCTTTTTTGTACTTAACTCGTTTCTGACATTTCAACCTTATCTATCCCTAGCCTAGGGAAGAGGCCATGTAAGCTGGAGAACTGGTTGCTCTTGAACATCTCCTTAGTTTAAGTACCTTACATCTGGATCTCACGAATAGAAAAATCCACTCTACTCGTCGACTTTTAGAGCCAAGATTAAACCACTATTTATAATAGCATTTTCTTTAATTTATTTTTTTGAACTTTCTTCAGTAAGCTAGAAAACCTCCAAATCATTATGAAAACTCTTAATTATCCATTTGAAAACATTTACAAAATATTTGGATAAGAATCATTAAGTTTAAAACTATATTTCAAAAGTCATACAAAAGTTCTGCGGAAAAGTACTGCGGAAAGTGCTCTTTTAAGCTATATTGATCAAAATGACTTTTTATTATTTGAAAATTCACTTTTATTACTCAAATCACTTTTAAAACAGCTTAAAACATTTATAAGATTTATTCCACATTTTTAAACAATTTTAAAACATCATTTTCAAAGAAATCAAGTTTTGGATTACGAACTGCAAATTCGGGATTTTTCCAAAACTTGTTTTACTCATATTTCAAAGTCTTCTTATCAGAATCTCAATTTTCTTTCTTCATTGGAAAACTATGGATATAATAGTTCAGAAAATTCTTTTCTCGAAGAATTTCGACCTATATTCCAACTTTTACATTTATTTGACTTTTATAGCGCGAAAACGCGAACTACCGTTACGCGACGCGCTTATTTTTCATTAAAATTTTCATTTCTTTTCAAACTTCACCAAAACACTTCTTAATGTTCGTAAAACACTTCAAATACATTTTAAACCATTTTTAAGAGATTTAACAATTCAATAAACACCAATTGATTAATTCATGGAAAGTGGTTTCCTTTGTGTTTATCGACGTGTATATTCGTGACTTGTATATAATCTCAACATTCATATGTAAACAACCAAACTTGATGATCACAGCATATTAAACATCCATTTGCAACTTCATATCATCATCCAACATATAGTATAATAGTTTTAGGAGTTCTCACCTTCATTTCCGCTCGAACTAGTTTTAAAACGGCTATAGCTCCGCTATCTCGAAATGAAACTCCACAAAATCGAGCTTGGATCCTTGAAATAGCTTGGCCTAGCCTTGGTGCTCACGGCCTAGGTTGGGAAGGGGGTGGAGCTCACGGCCAAGGGTGGTGGATGGTGGTGCCTTGGGTTTGGGAGGTGGAGAAATGGAGATTGAGCTTGTTTTGAGATTTTTAACTATATATAACTATATATTATAATTTAGTTTCTTTTTGAAATAAATTTTGACATTATTTATCTTAGGATGGAAGCCATTAAAGTGGAAGAAAAAGCTTGAAAATATGAAGAACAAGATGAATGAAAATGAAGAGAAGATGATAGGGTATTTATTGGAAAAAAGAGGAGTATAAAAGAAGACATGTACACATCACTTTTATCACTATTTCAAGGCTTCTCCAACACACTTCCCTTCTTCACAATGCACGGCCAAAGCCTCCCCATGTGCACATCACTTCCATCATCTCATGTATACATATGTTGCCTTGTTTATGCTTAAGAAGTAAGAAATCTTTAAAATATATTATATTTCTTATACTTAATTATATTCATATATGTAAGTTTATATACATGTTATCATGAGTATGTAACATATATATGTATGTATATGTAGGTGTGTAACACTTTTAACATCTTCGAACAACTTTTGTTAGTTATATCGCTGAAATCCGGAGAACCGATTATCAGTCATATTTTCACTTATGCTCTAACGTACATATATTTGTAAACAAAATTCAAAGATAAATTTCTTATTATTTTAAACTAATAAAAATGATTACATTTGAATTATGAAATCATATAAACTCATATTAAAAATTATTTACAAAACTTATTATTATTATACCGATAAAGCGATATCGATTTTTTCTTATATTTTCAATCTAATTATATCCCTTTATAAAACTATTATAAATGATTCATTATCACTTTATAACTATTTAAAATTAATTATTCTTATTTAAAATAATTGTTTGGATAATCAAAATAATCATTAAATCAATAAATCTCAATTTAAATTAAATAAATTAATGATTTAAATTCAATGTTATCTTATCGATATAAATTTTGAGGAAAATATTCTTGTAAATATTTATTCAAAATAAATTTACTATGACTTATTATCACTTGAAATGATATTACCTATATTGTCATCTTTTATTTAAAAATAAATTCAATTTATCAAAGTGATAAATTGGCGGGTCATTACAGACTCCCCTCTTAAAAGAATTTCATCCTCGAAATTACCCAAAACAAAAACCCATAGGTTTGCCCAAAATTATTTATTTTTAACTCGTTTCTGTATGATATCTATATATAATGAGAATACTCCAATTTGAAGCTTTTGAATTGTCAAAAATGCCCACTTAATTTGTATAATATGATAAGGTTATTTCTGTCCTTTTCTACTTCCACGTTCTTCAATGCACTAACTCACCATTTGACAGTACTTCTACCCCTTCTCCTACCGCATAACCCTTTTCCTTCCCTTTCCAATTTGTAGCATCTTCCATACTAAAAGATCAAACTAACTCAATTGAGCATCTCAAGGAGTTCATAAACGACATAATATTTCTTCATAAACGATGTAACATTCACGGTCTCTGCAATCAATTGAATCAAAGCATGTCCAGGCGAAGGCATCAAGCTTTTTGAAGAGTGGATTGAAACAATTTCAGCACCTTATCAAGCAAAGGTTTTCATCATTTTTAGGAAGTTCTATGTGGAATAGTTCTTCATAGACATGGCATATTTACTTGAAAATTATCTAAGGCTGACCTGCTTCTCTTCTCAGTTGCTCTATCAATTGCTTAAAAAATAAGGTATTGTTTCGATTTTGTATAGTATTTTGCTTAAAGTACTTCATGAGGTATTGTTTCGATTTTGTATAGTATTTTGTTTAAAGTACTTCATGATTATGTAATTTCGATATTTCAATCATTTGCTTCAACTTGATTGGAAGAGGTTCCGACTTAAGATAATTTTGCAACGAAAAGGAATTATTGTTTTCATTAGTAAACGAATAATAAGTGTACGTTTGTGAATGGATTAAATCTCATACTTAGGGGATATGTTATTGTTTCTTCAAACATCTCTGTTTATATTTGTTAATTTTGACAGATCGAATACATTTATTGTTTTATTTTATTGCTGCATTTAGGCTCCAAGATGGTAAAACATTCCTTATGGATTTGCTAGATTATCAATTTTGACCTGTTTTGTAACGATCCGGATTTTGCCCGCTCGAAAATCGACATCCATACTTTACATCGTACTCGAATGCCGCAGATTCGACCGTTCAAATCCGAGTCGCCGGAGCTTATAACACAATTAAGTAAACAACACAGCGGAAGAATGAAAACAATATAGATATACAACATCTAATACAATATCCAGATACAATGATGATACAATGAATATCTATATACATCAGAGATATGATACAACAAATAGCAGCGGAAAAGAAAATAGATAACACCAGCAAAATTACCATTTCCAATCTTTTAAATAAAAAGATTTAATTCAAAAACCTTCAATGGTTTAAACAATTTCCACACTTTTAATCTTTTAAACAAAAAGATTTATTTCACAAAGTTAACCCCATTCACAAAGATTCATTCATAGATTTTCAAATCGATTCCCATTTCAATTTGATTAACTCGTTAAATCTTTAAATCAAGATTTAACTTATAGCTTTCAAAACTAGTTTCCAAAGATTCATTCATAGCCTTCCAAAACAATTCCATTTCAAGTTGAATTAACTCATCCGGTCTTTGAATTAAAGACTCATTTCATAACTTTCAAAACATTTCAATTTCATTTCAAACTTGAAATTCTTTCAACACACATTGGAAATTCTTTACTTATGTGAAAGCTTTTACTATTTGAAAACAAATAGTTTCGTTTCAGAAAAATCCAGTTATATTTACACGAGTTAAAACCCTTGAATTAAATTCAAATTCCCAAATCAATACATTTAAAATGGTTTAACCCATATATAACTTGTACAGCATCTGTAATCCCTAGTTTCAAATCATAGAATTCAATTTCAAACTTGAATTCAAATTTAAATCAAATTATTTAAATCCCAAAACTCGATTAAGTTATTCAAAATAACTTTTATCTTGAAATTCCATTTCGAAAGCTTTTCATATTAAACCCCAATTTCCAATTTCAAAATCAATTGAAATTAAAATTTCAATTTCAAAATATTAAATTTAAATCATCTGTGACTTAACCGATTTCCACGTGAAATCCATATTTGTGTGTGTATGGTGTAGTCCAGGAGTTTTACACACAATAGTGCAACAACATCAATCATCACAGATATATCGATAAGCGGTATAATCGATAACGCTTATCTTCATTCACAGATTCATAGATAAAATAAATTTATCAGTCACAAAGATTCATCATTACAATTCGATGTGGGTTTCGGATAACCAACTGAAATCCGACTCCCTATCGCATCGAAATTCAAATGTCGTTTACGGGTCAAGGGTTTCATATTCACATAGTAATACATCACAGAAATAGAAATTTCAGATCACAACATAAATCAGAATGTATCACAAAGCATCATATATTAAGGATATCAAACAATCAAATCATCCAATATAATCCAAGCATCCATAAGTAAGGTCAGTTAATATCTGATTAATTCAAATCAGATTAATTTCTTTTGAATTTCTAATCCTGGTTAATTTACATTAATAAATTACAAATCATTTTGATTAATTATCCTTTAATCATTTAATTAACCTTTAATTAATTATCTTCAAATTAATTGCTTTAATTAATTAACCATATTAATAAATTTTTCTTTCACTAATCATTTGATTAATCAACTGTAATCATTAAATAAATTATCCTTAATTACTTAAATCAAATAATTGGTCTTTGAAACACTTAAGATTTTAATCAAATCAAAAGGTAATTCCTTCATCTAAAATTGATTTAATACTTTCAAAATATTTTAAGGATGTTTTAAAACCAGATATATACATTATATAACTTGTATAAACTTGATTTATCTTCCATTAAACTTATTTAAAACTTGATTTTAAAACTCAGTTCAATCTTTAATTCATAAATTTAGATTTTGTTTAAACTTCAGGAACCAACAGATTTTGAAGCCTGTAACAACATCTACCCGAGCCACTATCCCTTTTTCCTCGAGCGTGACTTCGAGTTTCCCTCACCTCACTCATCTTCGAGTCAAACATCATTTTTTCCGAGCCCAGACCCGAGAGCAGCTTCGTCTTCTCCAATACTGCTTCGAACCCAAACCAGATACATACATACACACGCGTTCACGTGTACAACCAAACGAAGCAACTCCGACCACCTACGCCACCTCCGGCACGTCGCCGTTTACCTACACATTCGATCCCGATCATCGGATTATCGATTCCAACTTGAAATCGAAATTGAGCAACTCAAGCCCACCTGGAACCATCGCAGATTTGAATCGATTATCAAAAACTTCCACGCCACGCCACCATTGACCACTTGAACACCAGCGCCTCCAGCCATGGCACCGACTACTTCACCTCTACCAATTCCCAAATCCTCGCTTAACTCGATGCTCCATAGGAAACAAACAGAGCCAAAACCCACAACCCAGATAAACTAGGTTTAGGAAATTAAAATGACCATCACTGCCACCACCGGCCCTTGATCATCCACCAACCAATTTTCCTCCATTCACTCGTCATTCCTCGATCTCCAGACAGAACTCCAAACTCCCAGTACCCAGAGATCAACCGAAAACACTTAAAAACTCATTTATGGTCAAACTAGCAATACTCTCCAATCTGACTACTAAAAATAGAGATTTTAGTTTTAAAAATCAAATTTTGGTTTAAGTAATTGATTCATATACCTGAATCCCTCAACAATAATAACTGATTTTTTCTTAATTAAGTGTTCACTGCTGTTTTATTTTTTCCAGAGTCCAAAACAAATTAGTTTAACTTAAACCAATTTTTAAACTCAAAACTATGATAAAACAAACCTATTTTGTTTAGATACTAAGCCCAATAGATCAAGCAGAAAGGATTTTTGGAAGTAAAATGTGAGCTTAAATCCCAAATATAAAAGTGTGTTACAGGTTATCAACACACATACATACAGTATCACATATACACAGGAATGCATTAAGATATATACACATCTCAGACAATAATTAAGCAACATATATACTTAAGTATTTTAAAATTTAGGTTACTCACCTTATCATCATAAATAGAGAGCTCTTCTTTTTTTCTTTTTCTTTTTTTTTGTTTGAAAACAGGAAACTTGAACTTGCATATATTGTTGTTGTTGATTCCAGAAAATTTGAAATGGCTTTGAACTTGAACACTGAAATGTTTGAACTGGAAACTTGTTGTAGTTGAGAGGCTTTCATTTTAAATTTGAACTGAAGTGTTTTGCTTCCTAGTTGATTTCCAGGTTTCATTTGTATTTCCTCTATTCTTTCTTTTACTTAGGTTGTATTTGTATAAACTTTTAGAAACTGGATTTGTAAAGCTTTTGTAATACGAAATGGAATGAGATAGTTTGATAAATAAACAAGTATACTCATTTGTTTACTGTTCTGGTACTCGAAAAATTCAGAGATTTTTATCTCTTTGGGGCTGAAAGGAAATATTTAGTGTACTTGTGATATAGCATTAAATGCTTGCTCCTTATCAAGTTTACACCAGCCCATTCTTTATTCTTTTAGGTACAAACTTGCATACATATGTTTATACTTGTTTGACTTAGCTGCTAAGCATACAACTCTATTTCTATTCGTATACACTGAAGTGATTTTACTGCCTGCACCATGTACATTTTGCTATAGGGTATAACATTTACTTGCCTTATTTTATCTTGTACCTAAGTATTTAATTCTACTCCTAACATAAGTGTATTTATTTTTATTCTAAGACTTAACCCATCAAATATTTTTACTTTAATACCAATTATATTGTATTTCTCCATATTTTTATTTTAAAATTCATTTACTTGAAATTTAAATTCGAATCAATATATACTTATATATAAAATTTCAAATTTACTCGTATATCATATTTAAATTTAAATGATTTAATATATTGGAATTTGGATTCGGGGAAACTCGAATCAATTTATCAATTGATTTTACAATTTTTTATTCAAAAATTAATCTAATTATCAATTTAAATTAAATTAAAATCTGGGGTCGTTACAAACTTCCCCCCTTAAAAGAATTTCGTCCTCGAAATTACCAAGGAGACACAAAGATAGATGAAGAATATTTCACCAACTCAAACTGAACATCTATTCTGCATTTGGCTTACCAAATCAGAATATCAATAACAGATACAAGAACGAATATGTTGAATCCTTTCACACGATACTCGGGTTATCCAGATCTACGAAATATACAATGACATTGGTTAGTTCAAAGGGATAACTAACCATTCGTAGAACATATCGGGACCCAAAGAATAGATAGATATATGGATACAATTTCAAAATTTTAGTTTAGAAACTAAATTATACCTATCAACCATAGCAAACAAAGCAATCAATTCATTCAAACAAACAATTTTGGTCCATCCGGAGTTTATGTCCCATAACAAATATAGCAAATCTTCTTCCTGGATCTACCAGAAATTATCGAAGAATTGAGAAAAGATGACGAACAAAAGAGATTGATAGAGAAAAGGTTGCTTCCTTATTGTTACAGAGTATCGACCATTTATAGTCGTATTCCCCCGTCCCCTATCTCATCCTCTTCTCGCACTCATACTCACTATCAGTGGATAGTAAGAGAATTTACTGAGGCATATGGACGGATATCTTAGAGATCACTCATTCTAGAGTTTACTTCACTCTATCTCTAATGAGCTACTTAACGTGTTACACTCCTGAGCTAAAGTTCAACCTTAGCTCTGATACCACTTGTAACGATCCGGATTTTGCCCGCTCGAAAATCGACATCCATACTTTACATCGTACTCGAATGCCGCAGATTCGACCGTTCAAATCCGAGTCGCCGGAGCTTATAACACAATTAAGTGAACAACACAGCGGAAGAAAGAAAACAATATAGATATACAACATCTGATACAATATCCAGATACAATGATGATACAATGAATATCTATATACATCAGAGATATGATACAACAAATAGCAGCGGAAAAGAAAATATATAACACCAGCAAAATTACCATTTCCAATCTTTTAAATAAAAAGATTTAATTCAAAAACCTTCAATGGTTTAAACAATTTCCACACTTTTAATCTTTTAAACAAAAAGATTTATTTCACAAAGTTAACCCCATTCACAAAGATTCATTCATAGATTTTCAAATCGATTCCCATTTCAATTTGATTAACTCGTTAAATCTTTAAATCAAGATTTAACTTATAGCTTTCAAAACTAGTTTCCAAAGATTCATTCATATCCTTCCAAAACAATTCCATTTCAAGTTGAATTAACTCATCCGGTCTTTGAATTAAAGACTCATTTCATAACTTTCAAAACATTTCAATTTCATTTCAAACTTGAAATTCTTTCAACACACATTGGAAATTCTTTACTTATGTGAAAGCTTTTACTATTTGAAAACAAATAGTTTCGTTTCAGAAAAATCCAGTTATATTTACACGAGTTAAAACCCTTGAATTAAATTCAAATTCCCAAATCAATACATTTAAAATGGTTTAACCCATATATAACTTGTACAACATCTGTAATCCCTAGTTTCAAATCATAGAATTCAATTTCAAACTTGAATTCAAATTTAAATCAAATTATTTAAATCCCAAAACTCGATTAAGTTATTCAAAATAACTTTTATCTTGAAATTCCATTTCGAAAGCTTTTCATATTAAACCCCAATTTCCAATTTCAAAATCAATTGAAATTAAAATTTCAATTTCAAAAATATTAAATTTAAATCATCTGTGACTTAACCGATTTCCACGTGAAATCCATATTTGTGTGTGTATGGTGTAGTCCAGGAGTTTTACACACAATAGTGCAACAACATCAATCATCACAGATATATCGATAAGCGGTATAATCGATAACGCTTATCTTCATTCACAGATTCATAGATAAAATAAATTTATCAATCACAAAGATTCATCATTACAATTCGATGTGGGTTTCGGATAACCAACTGAAATCCGACTCCCTGTCGCATCGAAATTCAAATGTCGTTTACGGGTCAAGGGTTTCATATTCACATAGTAATACATCACAGAAATAGAAATTTCAGATCACAACATAAATCAGAATGTATCACAAAGCATCATATATTAAGGATATCAAACAATCAAATCATCCAATATAATCCAAGCATCCATAAGTAAGGTCAGTTAATATCTGATTAATTCAAATCAGATTAATTTCTTTTGAATTTCTAATCCTGGTTAATTTACATTAATAAATTACAAATCATTTTGATTAATTATCCTTTAATCATTTAATTAACCTTTAATTAATTATCTTCAAATTAATTGCTTTAATTAATTAACCATGTTAATAAATTTTTCTTTCACTAATCATTTGATTAATCAACTGTAATCATTAAATAAATTATCCTTAATTACTTAAATCAAATAATTGGTCTTTGAAACACTTAAGATTTTAATCAAATCAAAAGGTAATTCCTTCATCTAAAATTGATTTAATACTTTCAAAATATTTTAAGGATGTTTTAAAACCAGATATATACATTATATAACTTGTATAAACTTGATTTATCTTCCATTAAACTTATTTAAAACTTGATTTTAAAACTCAGTTCAATCTTTAATTCATAAATTTAGATTTTGTTTAAACTTCAGGAACCAACAGATTTTGAAGCCTGTAACAACATCTACCCGAGCCACTATCCCTTTTTCCTCGAGCGTGACTTCGAGTTTCCCTCACCTCACTCATCTTCGAGTCAAACATCATTTTTTCCGAGCCCAGACCCGAGAGCAGCTTCGTCTTCTCCAATACTGCTTCGAACCCAAACCAGATACATACATACACACGCGTTCACGTGTACAACCAAACGAAGCAACTCCGACCACCTACGCCACCTCCGGCACGTCGCCGTTTACCTACACATTCGATCCCGATCATCAGATTATCGATTCCAACTTGAAATCAAAATTGAGCAACTCAAGCCCACTTGGAACCATCGCAGATTTGAATCGATTATCAAAAACTTCCACGCCACGCCACCATTGACCACTTGAACACCAGCGCCTCCGGCCATGGCACCGACTACTTCACCTCTACCAATTCCCAAATCCTCGCTTAACTCGATGCTCCATAGGAAACAAACAGAGCCAAAACCCACAACCCAGATAAACTAGGTTTAGGAAATTAAAATGACCATCACTGCCACCACCGGCCCTCGATCATCCACCAACCAATTTTCCTCCATTCACTCGTCATTCCTCGATCTCCAGACAGAACTCCAAACTCCCAGTACCCAGAGATCAACCGAAAACACTTAAAAACTCATTTATGGTCAAACTAGCAATACTCTCCAATCTGACTACTAAAAATAGAGATTTTAGTTTTAAAAATCAAATTTTGGTTTAAGTAATTGATTCATATACCTGAATCCCTCAACAATAATAACTGATTTTTTCTTAATTAAGTGTTCACTGCTGTTTTATTTTTTCCAGAGGCCAAAACAAATTAGTTTAACTTAAACCAATTTTTAAACTCAAAACTATGATAAAACAAACCTATTTTGTTTAGATACTAAGCCCAATAGATCAAGCAGAAAGGATTTTTGGAAGTAAAACGTGAGCTTAAATCCCAAATATAAAAGTGTGTTACAGGTTATCAACACACATACATACAGTATCACATATACACAGGAATGCATTAAGATATATACACATCTCAGACAATAATTAAGCAACATATATACTTAAGTATTTTAAAATTTAGGTTACTCACCTTATCATCATAAACAGAGAGCTCTTCTTTTTTTCTTTTTCTTTTTTTTTGTTTGAAAACAGGAAACTTGAACTTGCATATATTGTTGTTGTTGATTCCAGAAAATTTGAAATGGCTTTGAACTTGAACACTGAAATGTTTGAACTGGAAACTTGTTGTAGTTGAGAGGCTTTCATTTTAAATTTGAACTGAAGTGTTTTGCTTCCTAGTTGATTTCCAGGTTTCATTTGTATTTCCTCTATTCTTTCTTTTACTTAGGTTGTATTTGTATAAACTTTTAGAAACTGGATTTGTAAAGCTTTTGTAATACGAAATGGAATGAGATAGTTTGATAAATAAACAAGTATACTCATTTGTTTACTGTTCTGGTACTCGAAAAATTCAGAGATTTTTATCTCTTTGGGGCTGAAAGGAAAT